>OY284414.1:109132608-119132608 GCA_958301585.1 Merodon equestris
AAATGAAAGCGACTAGAAACGAAATGGTGAGGCATTGGGAATCTAGCGCGCTTCTAGGACGTTAAGACAAAAGTTTACAAGATGTTCAACTATGAACCGGAACAAGGTAAAAACTCATCTTAGCGGCAGAGCTACTTGGTAACATATTGTTCAGTGACCGTTTGATGTCTCTCAAGCTGGTGACACAGACTGAGGTGTGGAGTATTGTAAGCGCCAAGTCGGATGCGAACAGAGAAAAAGGAGCATTCTGGCTAGACTTTCATAATTTCGTCAAGAATATGGCAAAGGAAGAACTTTTGTTTATTGGCGAAAATTTGAATGGACATGGCGGAAAGAAAAGCGAAGACTATGAAGAATGCCATGGAGGACTGGAAAGCATGGAAAATGACACCAGGAATTCTCGAGGTGAAGATATCCTAAGCATGTGCAAGCCATACTATATACACATAATAGTGCTAAATACTATGTTCGTCAAACAAAGCCAGCACTGGTACCAATTGTGGTGGACAGATGAAGTTAAAGTAGTGATAAGGAAAAAAACGGCTTTCAAGGCTTGGTCAAAGTGGTTTCTACTAATAGGGATGAAAAACTCGCCATGAAATGGTATGTAGATGAAGCAAAGGTATCGCGGAGAAGAACTGCGCGGAATTTTAAGCAAACAGTATGGAAGGCCTCTTTTGGGAGTTTGAAGAAATATTGAATTCGGCTTCTGATAGAAACCGGAGCTTCGACGAAACCACTTAAGGGAGCAACTATCTTCAAAATAGCCGCCCAGAGAAGATGAAATGCTCAAGAGATTCGTTTGCCAAAGTTCACTAACTTCTCGTGGAAGACGACAACATTTTCTACAGATGGCGACAGTATTGTGAACGGCTTCTTAATGAGCAGTTTCTCCGAGTACTACTTTCTAAGAGCATTACTTTCGAAGAACTTACACGAACGACATTACTTTCGAAGAACTTAGGAATACAATCAAAAAAAAGAAAAGCTGTTGGGCCAGACGAAATACTCTCCGAGTTCTGACAAAACATGGGAGACATCGAGACCAGATGGCTCATGATTTTTATCTCCAAAGTTATGAGCGGGGATTCAATGCCTAGTCAGTGGAGAAAAAGTTTTTTTTTTCCTTTGCATAAAAGAAAGGATTATACGCGAAACTGCGATAACTAACGTTCTGTCGTCACTGATGTCACACACCATGAAGATCGTTGAACAGTCAGATGATCCACTGCGAAAAAAACGGCTATCTGATGACCAGTGGTGGTTTGTCTCGGTTAAATCAAAAGCAGATGTTACCCAAACTATAAGGATCATATTGAAAAAACATCCTGATTCCTTAAAGGACTTGCATAGGATGCTAGTTGATTTTGAGAAAGGCTTTGACGAGAACCTACATAGGTACATTAGGGTGGAGTGAATTTTTTTTTTTTATAAATTCAAAAACATACCCCCCGCAAAAGTTGCATATAGTTGTGAGATACATTTTACGATTCTTTTTTTTTTTCACCGCTAGAGCTCGCGCAATGCAAAATTTTATTTTTTATTTTTTCAGTGTATGAGGGTTTCTTCAACTTTAAAATGTATGACAAGTTGAAGAAGCTTTTTTTTTGTCTACAAAAGTGACTTTGGCCATTTTAATGTATAGTGTCGCACGGATTACAATAGTAAAATTTCAGAAAAAAACGGCTATCTAACACAACCACATACTTCCGGTACTTGAAAATTAATGAGCGCGTGCAAACCAGCTTTAAGAACTTAAAAGAGACGAGAAATTCGCGCGAGTAATTTTCGCAGCTCAAGTAAGTGAATTCAAAAATATTAGCCAAAGACTTTGTGACATATCTGCTTGTAAGTGCATTGATTTTAAGTGCTGCTCTTGCCCAAGAGAAAAAAAAATTCGAACAAAAGAGCGATCTTTCCTTGAAGATCAAAGGTCTCAAAGAAAAATTGCCATTGGTAAAGTGGATGTTTCTGAAACCATTAAGCTTCAAAAATCCCTGGCAAGAAAGTTGGCGAGTTCTTCATCTTCACCTTTATCAACATGCACTTCAAGCAAATCAACAGAAGCTATCACTGATGCAGACCATACCCAAATTTACTCTTCAGACACCGAATCTTTGATTTCAAATTGTCCAGAAAAAAAACCGCGATTGGAGAAGGACGTTCTTTGTTACATGAACCGAAAATCTCTTCCTAATGTTGCGAAAGTGGCAGACAGATTCAGGATGTCTGATAGGGCAACTGCAACAATAGTGACAGCAGTCTTAAAAGATTAGGGAGTTATAAATGATATGGATCAATCCAATATTGCTGATAGAAGCAAGATTAGGAGGGAGAGGTTAAAATCGAGGACGCAATTGGATGTGGTCTCTAACCAGGATCCGTTGGGGCTTTATTTCGATGGTCGCAAGGACTTAACAGAAACTGCGAGTGGTAATACTATTGAAGAGCATATTGTGTTGATTGCAGAACCTGACTCCCTAGGTCAGGTACCTAGGTCATATTTCACCACAAAATGGAAAAGCCGAAACAGTTACAAATGCAATAATGGAGTTTTTTAAACAATCACATATCTCAATGGATAGTCTTAAACTTATTGGGTGCGACGGAACCAATGTTAATACCGGGGTAAGAGGTGGAATTATTCGGCATTATATTATTCTCAATATTATTATTGAGATGAAAATTCAACGACCCTTGCAATGGTCTATTTGCTTGCTCCATGCAAATGAATTACCTCTTAGACACCTTTACGAGAAGCTTTATGAGAAAACATCTGGACCAAATGCTTACGCCGGAGATATCGGAAAAGAACTTAAGAATTGTCAAAATGTAAGCCTTGCTCAATACCATCCAGTTCAAATAAACATACCGGATCTCCCATTGGTTTGCCTAAGCTCGGATCAAAAATATTTTTATGAAATATGTAAAGCAATCAGCAATGGTGTCCGAGAAGAATCAATTTTCCAGAAGAATCCTGGAACAATGGTGCATTCGAGATGGCTTACGACAGCTAACCACATTCTTCGAGTTTATGTGTTGAAAGAATCACCAGAAGAGCCACTGTTATGTGGTTTGAGATAAAATCTCAACCTTCTTTTGTGCATGGTGCAAAACATTTTTACAAAACACTTAAGCTATCAAGGTATTTATCAGACAATTTAAGAATAATAGTCCTCGCTCGAAATGGATATTTTGGACACTGTGAGAACATTTTGGTAGCTATGTTGTTTGATGATCGCCAAAATATTTAGGAGCTGGCTCTTTGCCGTATACTCAAAGCAAGAGCAACTTTTAACAACAATACTCGTGAAGAAGTTGTTCGACACTTTAATCTTCCAAGCTTCCATTTCGAAGCCGATGAGTACTATGAGTTAATAGATTGGTGGCAAATTCAAAAGAGTCGTTTGACTAAACCACCATTACTCGCGGGTCTTACACAAGAAGACCTTTTGGACATTGTCCAAGAAAAAGATACTCCTAAGTCAAACTGGATAAAAAAGCTTCCATGCCATAGTCAATCAGTTGAAAGAGCGGAAGGAAGTTGGTCACTGAAGCTTCCCAAACAGTTTGTGGGTTTAAAAACAGAGATTAAAAATACTTTACTTTCTAGAAAAGAACTGCCAAATGTAGAGACAAAAAAAAATTATATTAAATAATACTTAGATGCTTCATAGTTTTTTTTTCAATGTCTTCAATTGCTATGCGCGGCCCCTAGTGGCTATTTTAGACACTAAAAAGGTTTCAAGCCCTTAAAAAAAAACACAAAAAGATGCTTCGTGGGCGATATGTTTTCTTTAAATTCCTATAGGTTTTTTTTTTCAGTTTAGATTGCAATGCGCGACCCCTAGCGGTAACTTGAGATATTAAAAAAAAAGTCTTAAAATGACCAAAAGAACCCTGTGCAACTTTTGCGGGGGGTATATTTTTCATATTTTTATTTGAATTTTTTCCCATATAAGATCGCTCCACCCTAGCACATGATCCATAATATGATCCATTTTTCAACCATTCAACCATGACGACATCAACCAAAAAATATGAGGGCAAACAGAAGTTGAAATGAAGATGCTTCGCATGACAGCAGGAATAATAAAGCTTGATAGAATCAGAATCGAGGAAGCCTCCACGTAAAAGAAGCCATTACAAGCAATAACAAGCAAGAGCACAACCGGTTCAGTTGGTACTGCCATGTTCAAGGGAGAGATCCTTCGAATCTCGTCAAAAAGGTAATATCAATCAACATTCCGATATAAGCGTACAAAAAAGGCAGACCATAACATAACTGGAGCAAAAACACCGGCATTTGATTGACCTCAGTCTGGAAGTGTTTCCGAACCGGAAAGCCTACAGGTACTTCCTTAGGTCAAGCCGGCGAACCCCATAGGCGGACCAGTAGAAATGCCGTAAAGTGGAAGGGTTCTGATCCTCCTACTGCGGGTCATAATGAAAACTGCGAAATTGCTCGATTTCCGTAACTTTTGAACCCAATACCTGAGTGCCAAGAGCTTTTTCTAGTTCTATGCAAGCTTCTCTGCAAATTAATCAGTAGATAGAAATTATTAGAAATCTCGTTCATTCCTTTTAAGATAGCTTATGTCAAAGCTTCTGACTTTCACCTTTGTAGGGTGTTCAAGACTTCTTAGACCTTAAAAGGGACAAAAATTCAAATTCCAATACGAATAGATCTCCAAATTCTTTCAGTTTTCTTTTTTAATACCAAAAACCATTAATTCTGATTACAATTTAATTGTTGCTTCCACCCACTTCCATCCCCCCCGATGGCAGACTAATAAATTGTCCGAAATCCTACCGACTGTCTAATCCCAGAAGAAACCAATTAAACACCCCAAAACACAATTAAAACAAACAATCGCCAAACAATCAAGAAACAAAACAACAACAACATCGCATAATACAAGCCATCGGCGACATTTTACATATGGCTCGGCGGCTAAAATCGACAGCCGCGTGCCGTTGAATCAATAAAATGAAGGACAATAGCTAAGAACTGGCACCCAACGCCTCGCAATGGCTGTCGTCCCATTAGCTCACGATTTCACCGATATCTGCCATATCTCTGATATAGACAGGTTTAAATTACTTGCAACACACGTTGACATCGTCGCGCGGCGTTACTACTAATCCTGCCGTATACGAGCACGAGCACACCCTCATTTTTTATTTTGTTGTTTTCGTCCTACCCCCACGCACGGGATGGAAAACAAAAAATAAAGGATGTGAAAAAAAAAATCGATTCCTCCTCCAATAACCGCATTCAAATGGAAGTTGAGTTCCTAAGCTTTCCTCAAGCGAATCCGTCAGCGATACACACACTTGCATACCCCGCATACGCTAAGGGTGTTTGCACAGTTATTGCTCGCTAACGCCTTTGTGGTGGTGGTAATACGGAGCTAAGAGAACGGACTCGCAGGGCGGGAAACTGAAATTTACATTCCATGTGGTACGGTAGCAACAGCAGGCAAACGAATAAATGAGGGTACCACTCACACACGTTCACCCTCGCACAGGACAGCAAAAAAAAAAAAAAAAAACTTTGGTTTGCGCACACAGCCCTCTGAGGGGTGGCAGAGATAATGGTAATGGTGGCTTTATCGTTATAATACCTTTATAGATATTTTTTTCGTTCCTTGTTTCCTCGTATGCCGAAATGGGACGTTGACGAGAGGGTGGTGGTTGGCACGTTCAAAAACAAATGTACAAAACGGCAACAACAACAAGAACGAACACCGAATATAGGATGAGACAACATCAGATGAGGACTAAGAAGAGTCACCGGTGATGGCGTAGTGGGATGACACGGGGTGATGTATCCTGTGAGGGTAACACTAAGTAATGCTTAATCGCCCTCCCGTACCACGATGGCTTTGCCCATTTTCTCATTCGGTTTCCAACCATTTTCAGGTTCTTTGTCGTCGAAGTACGTGATGAAAACAAAGATGGCTTCCTTGTGGATTTATGATAGTCGCTGTGGATAAAATAAAATTTGATTGCATGGTTATCCTGTGCCATGCTCCTTCTCTAGTACACGTATGCACGGTGGAGGGTACACGGATGGATACGAAAAATAACGATAAGTCTCTGAAGTCTCAGCAACCACTGTAGCCTGCGAAATAAATTTCGATTATTAAAAAAGGCGCTTTTTATGTTACCTTCGAAAAAGGCAACAACAAAATGGTCGAAGGAGATGTGGAAGGGCAGGAACGAGTGAGGTTGAATTTACATTAATATTTTACAACTATTACCAGTTTTATGGCTTCCCGAGTCGACGAAATGGCCGGTCGTTTATCACTGATGTAATAAGGCAGTGATAGTATCTGAACGGGAGCGTTGGCAGCGACCGATGAGCTGGGAGTTTTTCTTATGGAGTTATGGATTCTTGAACCGAAAAATGCTTGGTCCGTATACAAAGCAGCTCGACTGCCAATGTCTCATGATAACTATCAGGCATTTTCCAATAGGGACATAACAGTTTTGTATTTTAACAGAAACCTACTCTACTCTACTTATCTTACCATCTGCCAATGTCCAAATGTTATCTAAAGCTTACGTTTTTATTGTATTGAAGTTCACAAGCCAGCAACGTTCGGAACTCATTAAAAGTTACTACCGAAATTCTGAGTTGGTACTTTGACTTTGAGAGCGCTTACTCAAATTTCGGTCCAACCAAACAGGTAGTACGTTCTAAAGCGGATAAATTCGAGTCAACGTTGTCACTGTTGAATGTTGATGTGCTTGGCACAAATTGGATGGACTTGACATCAGTGATATGTGGTTCCAGCTAGATGGTAGCACATTCCATACATCTGGTCGAACAACTGATTTATTGAAATGGAAAAATGGTCCGGTCGAATGGCCAACTCGCTCATGCAATTTAACGTCTTTTGATAAGACGTTGGCTTATACCAATGGACGCGAAATTGCCTACATTCCGGCCGAAATGTGTAAAGGGTGATGGCAAATTGGCTTCAAAGGAGCGACCCCTGCAAACGGTGCTTGTTAGAAAAACAACGTTTCTAAGCATTGATGAACAAATCATACAAAGTGGCGTTCAGAAAATTCTAAAAACACTTAAAAGTCTTAGATATTCTTGGTACTGGACTCTCAAGACCTCATCTTAAGCGCATATTTAACCTCGGCTCTTACCATAGGTAATGTGGTATTGACCAAGGCTCATAAACTTCTTGATCTTAGATTACAACATAAGTAGATCACGCTAAGCCCAATAACTCATAAACAAATATATATTCTACCGCAAGACCGTGTAAAAAATCAGTCACCATAGCAACAGCAGTTTATCCTATTAAAAAATAAGTAAAGTGGTCTATGACCAGTATCGGAAGGATACAAGTTACTAAGCAGTTAGTAAAACTGCGTCAATTCTTAGATAGAAATAAGCTTCGATCTCAGTTTCGTGGATTTTTTCCATCAGAAAATCTGATTTGACCATCAGAACTCAAAAGCCACCGAATATCATGGTTAAGGCGGTTAGGTCGGCTGATGGATGTTCGCTGGGTGTGTTTTTGGACCATGGCGTCAGTGTGAATAAGAATGTTTACCACGACATTGACTTGCAAGGTGTTTTGAAACCTTGGACAACCAAAACTTTTCGGTGAAAGGAAATGTATGTTCCAACAAGACTCTGCACAAGACATCAAGCACGCGTCAACCAAGAGTGGTTAAAAATAACATCCACTAGGTGCAAATATTCACTTGACTTTTCTATATTTAGCATTTTACAGGCCAAGGTCAGTACTAAAAATTATCAAAGTGTCGATGTGCGCGAGGGCCTTTCTTCGAGTATGAAAGAGGATTCCACCGGCTCACATCAGTTTAGTATGCAAGAAATCGACCTCGTTTAACATGACAAACACCAGCTTTGATCTCTGTCTCTGCTCAATCCAAGCTGACAAACAGCCTCTACGCGGTCTCTCCTGGTGGCATCCATCGGGTAGTGAACCAATGTGTGCGGGTAGTGAATCAATGTGACATCGGCCTAGTACGACAACAAAGGTCTGGCCCGAAGAGTCTTCGAATCCATCCCTGACGGTCGATGCAGCAGAGGACGACCGAATCTAAGGTGGTGCAATTTTACATTCGGTAAGGTGGCAAAGACAATCAGATTCGTCAGCTTAAGCAACAGCTTTTAATGCCATATCAAGATCCATATGACACTAATAGAGCTTGTGTAGAGTTCATGTAGAGCTCGTGTTTCTTCATTGTAGAAACTGAAAATAGAAAAAAAAAATTACCAGATGAATATTAGGAGAACGTCCCTGACAACTTTGGTACTGTCATATAGCTTGTCTTTACAAGTGCAGGTGGAAAGGATTTTACGCACTTTAAACAGCTATAACACCTTATTTCACGAATTGGTTTGAATAGAGGTATGCTGCTCAGTCATTTGGCTGTATTTGATATTCTAAATCTAATTCATTTCTTTAGGAAACTGTTCGCAAGGCTTCTAGGGGCTCACACCATGCAATCCAATTTTTTTCTTTTAAATCAATATTATATATCTATAAAAAATATATGTCTAAGCTTTAATCTTAATATTCAGAATAAAACCTAAAAATATGAAAAAAGTTCAGGTTGACCCTTAAACCTAAAACTCTATAACATAAAGAACAGCTCCTCAACCATCATGCATCATTCTAGATCACTGAATAAAACATTTTATCAATCAGTCGACAACGAAATCGAATTTCTTCGTTCCAATACAAACACGACGCTTTGGCCTTTCGTTCATCCTTCCGCAAAAATGCACTGATTTTCCAAATCATCAGTAATCCTATTCTACCAATCCCAGGACACTGCCCTGTACCCCGTCCGTCCTCTCGCGCCCATCAATTTTGCCGCAATTTCGCATTCTACGCGTTTTGATGGAAATCAAATTGAAAGAGACGACGAAGAAGAAGACGAAGTATGTATAGCAGACGAATGAACGGAAAAAAAGGAGATTCCCCGTGGAAGATGGAAAATTCGATTTACAACAGATTAAGATGGAATCTGCCACAAGCAGCCGAGCAGCGCAAAGGACTCGTAAAATGTTGATAAGAACCAACAAAAATGAGAAAAATGTTGAAAAAAAAAATTGAATGAATATCCGCCCGTCTCCTCCCACAGGGGCAAGAAAATTGCGAAGAAAAGACCGACGTCCCTGCTGCGTACCTTGGCACATACTCGTACATACACCAAATCAAGCTCTGTGTACCCAAGTGTGTATGAAAAAATATACAATATATTTTTTTGACCGGTTGGTCCTTTGCAAAATAATAATAATCCCGAAATCAGTGATTTTGATTTTGATTTTAAGCGACGTCATCACGATGGCATTGTCGCTGAGGAAGCAGCGTAATGTCGACTAAAAAGGACAATTTAAATGTGGCAGGAGCCGAACGAAGGACATTCGCCTTGGATACCGTGTCATCCTCCGCCGTTTTGATTCTGTTTTCATTTCAACATTTTTTTTGTTTTCGTGCCGAGTTCAAGCAAGCGACTGATTCACGGTAGGTACACACACAGATGAGAAACCGAAATCGAATCATGGAAAATTGTAAGTTGATTTATTCAAATCATGCGAACTCGGGAAATTTAGTTTCAATTTTCTAAAGTTTTCTTTTTTTTTTTTTTTGAATTTTGCTTTTATATTTTCTCTTCGACGTTCGACGTGAATCAATTTTGCTCGACTTCCGTCTGAGGTTGACATTTTACTCTTTTGTCATTTGCAAGCATTCAAGTATAGGAAGAGATGGAAGCAAAAATGCTGGGCATCGACGCGTTGGGAATTCTGAGAAAAAAGCGAAATTAAGTAAACTTTGTTATAGGTTCACAGGAACTTTAGTAACGTAAGCGAGTCATCTTTAACAGGAAGAGAGGAAGAACAGGACATAAATTTATAAGCCAATGCGTTCTTCCACTCCTGGATATGCCGTAGCATACAAATTACGTGGAATTCTGGCACATGGCCGTACTAAAGTGCCACAAGTCCAATTTTCGATCAGCGACATTCAAACCAGTTGGTGAAGGTTGTCGAATAAGTAGGCAGAGCTGATTCGTCGAAAGTTTTTCTCAAGTTTAAATGTTTGAATTCGATCTAAAGCCAGTCCCTACCATAAATGTCTTCTGACTTCCTGTGTTGGGGTATCGACAGTAAGATTTAAGAAAAAAAATTTCATACCAAGCCACTCATAAGACCTTTAAGGAAATTGAATTCCTCAGAACTCAGTAGATTTCGATTTACCTCTAAGCATAAGCAAAACTTCGAAAGCACATCAAAGAACGTACAAAAAATCTGATTTTTTTATCGTCAGCGTTTTTTTTTTTTTTTTGAGGCTATCCACGGCTCGACCATATTTTTGGCTTCTTCGAAAGATCAGAAGTGCTGCTCAGTCAGGCCAAAAGGGATGATACACGGAGAGTACCGTGTGTAAGCTTGGATGTTCCATTTCAGAGTTCCAGTTAGAATTTAATAACTTGGGGAACAAGTGACGGAACTTTCTCGTGCTGCAAAACCTCTTTGCGCTGTCTTTGCTCGTACTGTGGTCGTTTTTTATTTAGTGTTCGTCTCAAACGACGTTGTGCTCGGTGGCACGTTCCTGCGATGGTTTCACCCGGTTGAAACAACCCACAACATGCCACGCCGAGGTGGTTTCCTTCGCAGCGGTGGAGCTACTCGCTCGTGAAAAAAAGCCGGTCGACGTCTCTCGGTTTCAACTTGAATGACATATTTCCTTGCTTTGAACCATTTTTATTGTGTTTGACATGAATCTTGATTCACTTCTTCTATCTCTTCCTATTTTTTCCGGCGTCGTTATGGTCAGAAGTGTAGGACCATAACCTTCCCATTTAACTGCATTCCTACTGGTCCGCTTGTGGGGTCCGCCGGTTTGACCTCAGAAAGTAGCGGCAGGCTTCCCGGTTTGGGATTACTTCATCGCTGAGGCCAATCAAATGCTGGTGTTTTTGCATTTGTTTGCACCAATTGTTTTTCGGCCTGCCTTTTTTGCGTGTTGAAATTGGATCCACTAGTGCTTACTCTTGTATTCCACGCCGTAATCACAACTTTTGTAGCATTTAAACCATTTTTCACTGATAAAAGACTCACCGTTTATGATCTGACATTTCTGACCAGCATGTACTGCTAGCGCCGTCTATTTAAAAGCGGAGGATTTCCAAGTGTACATCTGGTAAAAAAGTTAACCAAAATTTGATATACCCCTAAGCTAAATTTCTAAGAGCACATAAGGACATAAGGATTCCGTCCTAAAACAGATTGTGTTTCGAGCCTGATAACTTTTAGTAGGTGAGAAGGATATTGCAGCTCATGATGACTTAGAAAATTTACAGCAAAAAACTTGTTATTCAGGGCAACGAATACGAAATGCCCTTTCCTAATGCGCTCACCATTATAACTTTTCCACTATCGTTTTGAATACAAAAGGATATTTAAGACTTCCTGTAAGAATAACAAGAATAATTTAAATTCGACGATACTCATAGCCTGAGTATCAACAACAAATTGCAGTGTAGAAGTCAGGCCCCATTTAAAAGACAGAGAATTAGGTCCGATAGTACAGCAATGTATTGCTTAGGGCTATACGTAATAAGTGGGGATTTCAGCCATATTTGTCGTTGCATTATTTTCAATATCCATCCTGCGCATCCGCATGAAACGTCCAATCACTGACGAGCATTGTCTTCTTTGTCCATTGTGATATCGCCTTCTATAATATTTATAGCAAGAAACGAAGGCATGTCACTTTTGACATGAGTGACTAGTCAACTCTGAACAAAAAGGGCTAGAAGCTTAACCTAATACAAGTCTAGTTACAAGTCTTACTCATTTTTATATATAGAAAAATAGTCCACTATAAACCGTTTCTTAGACCAATATAAGGTTAGTTTGTTACAGATTCGACTCAACTTTCTTTAAGAAGGAATGGAGAGTCTGAAGAACGCTACACGAGGCGGGGGAGTTGCGATCTTCATCAAAAACACTTTTAAACATAAAATTATATATAGTGGTGAAGTGCGGAGGTTCCAGGTGCTAGAGGCCTGTATTGTGTGGTGTTATAGCTGCCTATGCACCTGAAGCACCTCAACCCAATATTTTCATTGCGGAGCTCGAGACACTTTTTCGATCTCTGCACTTAAACTTGGTGGATGTAGTAGTTACATTCTGACCGGCGATTTCAATGCCAAACATAGTGACTGGGGCAACAACATACCCAACACTAGGGGAAGCCTACTAAACCATTGGTGGGTTTTGCGTAACATAGAGTACAGACTCAAGTTACTCGCAACGGATAGTCCGTCGTATCCTAGGAGCGGCTCTTATCTGGATCTCATGCTGCTTGACTCTCGACTGAAACTAGCTGACACGAACGAAGGATCTACTAACTGTCTACGGACCTTTGTATACGACAGTGACCATTGCGGACTCAGTGCCGTGATCACACTACCGGACGAATTCGCGGATATGGCAGAGTATGTCCAAACGCACCCCTACGATTACAGTAGGGCACGTTGGCCGCGCTTTGCCAATTCCCTGACGAGATCGCTCACCTTGAGTGGTTCCTTCCCACCATCCAATAGGAACCTGTCAAACAGTGAGATTGACAGGTACCTCAAACAAATGGATGATAAAATTAAGCAGACAACGGACAATACGATACCTCGCCAAACACCCTACGATACCTCGAACATATACCGCAACGCGACAATCGACGCACTGCACATACACAAAAGTAGACTCCTAACAAGACTCAAACTCTTGTACAGGCGGTTTACCGACAGACAAAACTCGGAGGTCAGGTTACTGAAGTCACTGATTAAAAATATCCAACAGTTGATCAAGGAAAATTACAGAATATCTGTAAGTTTGTATTGGAACAACAGAATTCGTGCTGTAAATTCCAACAGCGCGAGTATGTTCCCGCAAATAAATAAAATATTTCGGAGAAACAATCAGAATGACATTCAGGATCTGAAGCTTTCGACAAACGTCAGACAATGAATGCTTGCTACGAACAGTTAGCATCGATCCAGAGAGCTGATGATGATTTCTTCGTGATCGAGGATCCTCAGGAGAAGGTGGCGATAGTAGGAGCTGTCTTCCAGGAAGTATACAAGGTGAATGATAGTATTCGCCCGAACCACGACCTGGAGAACAAAGTCCTGCTTCATCACTCCTACCTTAGAAATGATTTCGATCATTGGCGATCAGAGAACCTTGGCTTTACCAGGTTCAATGACGATTTCATGGCGAATAATGCCGTCACCAATGAAGGGGCAAATACCCTATTTATTTCGAGGGGGGATCTCCAGATGATTTTCGAGTCACTGAAGAGAAAAAAATCCGCGGGAATCGATGGAATATCTAATGTTGTGCTCAGACATCTCCCACCACTGGCTGTAGAGATGTACACCATACTGTTCAACAATGCACTGAATAATGCATATTATCCAGTGGGTTGGAAGACAGCGGTGGTGCAACCAATTCCCAAGAGGGGTAAAGATACCTCTAACCCATCAAATCTTCGGTCGATAAGTCTCCTTCCAAGTGTTAGCAAGGTCTTCGAGAAGGTGGTCCATAGAGCCCTGTCTAAATTTGTTGAGGACAATAAAATCATTCCGGAGAACCAATTCGGTTTCAGAGCGGGGCATAACACTATTCATGCCGCGTCGAAACACGTGTCGGATATCCAGTGGAACAAATGCAAGAACCAATGCACGGGTGCCTGTCTGATTGATTTGGAGAAAGCTTTCGACACCGTATGGTTAGAAGGTCTTTATTACAAGCTCAGTCGACTGGGCATAAGTAAACCACTGCTATACATATAGGATTTTTGACATGTTAACAGGTAGAAAGTTCGTAGTGAAAATTGCCAACGTGACTTCTACCCAAACATTTGATATTAACAACGGACTGCAACAGGGTACGGTGAACTCGCCGATCCTGTTCAACATTTACTTCAGTGATTTGATAGCTTCTCTTCACCATTCAATAGCGTATGCGGACGATTTAATCGCGTACAGGTCAGGTCCAACGATCGACGTCATTGTCACTCTCTTGCAGCGTGACTTCGAAAAAATTCAGCAGTATTGTGATGACTGGAAGTTGAAAATCAACTGCCAGAAATCAGAAACTATTTTGTTCAGAACGCCATTGTCTAGGCCCTCCCGAGACACTAGGAAAAATTGTCGCGGGTTCTTAATTCTTGGACCGGACGGGCGCCCACTGGCGAAACAAAATGTAGTTAAATATCTTGGGATCTTGCTAGACCAGTATCTATATTTTGACAAACATATAGATGCTGCTCTGGCGAGGGCACGGGGCGCTTTTGCTCTTACAAGATGGCTGTTTCATAGCAACCAACTTGATTCGAGAGTGAAGGTAATTTGCTACATGGCCTTAGTTAGGCCCATGATTGCCTATGGATGTCCCGTGAGGTTCAATGTGAGAGCTACCTTAATGGAAAGGATTCGGCTGTTTGAGAGACAATGTCTCAGAAGTTGTCTTGGGTTATATAGGACACCCGAATCTGAGTACACGAAATTTTACCCGAACGAGGTCCTATACAATAGGGCCAGGATTGTACGGGTGGATAATTTTCTAATAAAACTGATCCGGGGTCACGTTGCGAGGACAATGACTTCGGTCAACAACTTGATCTACGGGGCTTACTTCCCTAATTACATGTACCACGAGAAAGTTCACCTTAGCGGCTTTGTCCCCCCAGAGGCATTCCTCTATTTAGATCAATGTGGGCTGATCCAGGATGAATTGGCGGTTCCGCTAATCTTCCACGTGGCCCGTAAGTCTGTGGAGCGGCGGCTCCTCTACGAACGTGATGTTGCGCTCCGTGAGCCCGAGCGCCTCAGGTTCAGTGTCGCACCAAGATCGGGGAGACGTCGTCCGACAGCATCAACGCTTTTGGTGGCTGGAGCGGACTGCGTAGTGGTTAACTTTGATAGGTCAGCCTCTTTAACGCATAGCTTGCCACATGCCAATGGCAGGCTTACATAGACTAAGGTAGGTTAGGTTAGAGTAGGTAAGGGCAGGCTAAGGCTGGCTAGAGTGGCAGGTAGGTTTAGTTTAGTTTTAGCTTTAATTTAAAAAAAAGAAAAATACAAAAAAAAAAATACAAAACAATTACGAAAACAAAAAAAAAATGTATGTATGTATATATTTTAGTTAAGGTAGGGTTAAGTTATTCTTAGTTATAAGTTTCTTTGTTAAAAAAAAATGATCTGATTCCAAGTTTTTTTAAATATCACTTTTCTTGGCCTAAGTTGTTTATTTATTTTAATTATTACAAGTAAATCGTAAGGCCGAAAGGCATAGGTTTAGGTTGTTCTATTTGCTTTAGAGTGGTCCGTATAGGGCCAGTAAGGTATTTTATGTCAGTTAATATTTAAGCTAGTTTTAAGAATTTTTGTCTAGTATAAGTGATTTCTACAAATATAAAAACAAAAATTAAAAACAAAAAAAAAAAAAAAAAACAATGCGTCACACGCAGTTTTTTTTTTGTTGCCAAGTGTATTTTCCACGCTATTTTTGGCAATTTCTCTTATTAACATTTTCCGAGAATTGAAATGTACCTTTTCAGAATGGAACATTTTCTTTGAAAAAATGTGGTCAAAATGCGATAAAGGGAAATATAAGAAAGTCCAAAATTCTGCGAACCGCGACCAATCGAAAATTCTGAGTCTTCGACTAATATCCGTCAAAACTTCACAGCAACAACTAATTGGCTGAAAGCATACCACAATTCGGCTTTACATGTCTAAAATGCTCTCAGTTTAATTAATACTGTGCAAGTTTTTCGTTTCGTAGGATGACTTAATTGACTATGATATTCCCGCAATAGTGGATAGATAGTTGGTAGAGAACTATTAGAATATTTCTATAGGCGGTTAGGTAATGGGTCAATCTACAATTAGAGCTGAAGCGACATTTTGTTACCAAATCTCGTTTGACTGGGTAATAAAGGAAGGGATTTTGATGACTGGTGGTTCGGTGGATGTGAACCTCGGGTCATGGGCGCCAGAAGCCAAGACTTCAGCCACTAAGTACTCTTAAATTATTACTCGATGTTTTAAGCATGCGCCATTGTTGAAAGTTGTTGAATTTACATATAGTTAAAGATAATGCAGCCTTGCCATGCCTTTATCCTGAAATCGATAGAGGGGGCTTGGCACTTTCAAATAACGTTTGGGTTCATTGACGATATCCTCTTACTTACTAACAACTCGAATTAGCAGAGTTCTCGGTGTTCAGGAACTAATTCAGGAAAACCTATGAAAATGATATAACTTGATGTTCAACTCAGCTGAACAGTTTCAATAGCATCGACTCTTCCTACCCACTCCTTTTTTTGGTACGATCCATCGTCATTCCACAATCATCGAGGAGATCCCATTCAACCGCGAACAACATACGTTTCCAATGAAAAAGCGCAAAAATACACTCAAGTGTCCTGCCAGCCGTGCACATTTTAATCATCTACTTATGTATATTGCTGACTGCCTACTTGTTCAGACGTCCCGAGTTGTTACGCACCTCACTCCAAGCTCACGTGTATTACGAGTACGATATCACGTAATATGCAGGTATGAGTGCCAGTTGTTAAATTAACTTTCTATTCCGTTATTAATTTAAGGATTTAAACTTTTTTTTTTATTTTCAGTTGCCATAAACATAAGTCCTGATACGTCTTGTGGTCGTTTAGAGTGGCCTGGGGGGCCTTAGGACGAATATTGTATTCGTATTTTGGCAAAAGGAAATTTTGAAAATTTATGAAAATCCTTATTACTTATGTTTTGAAATTGAAATTCCATTCGTAGGAGGATTTTTCTTTTCTCCTTTCCTAGACTGGCGAATGGAAGAGGATTACGTTTTGTTTAATTCCAATTCATCCTTCGTCCCTCATGACTGCTTCATCCCCTACTCGATACGTACATTGCGTATTGTTAAATTACAGATTTTCTGTTTTTTTTTTTTTTGTGTTTTCTTCATCTTTTCCATTTTCGAGTAGTACGCATGCAGGAGCTGGAGTGTTTCGTCTTCTTTCTTATCCTGATTTCCGGATGTGATTCTGCTTTAGTCAGATATTTTCTGCGAATGGAAGGAAATCCCAGAAGCCATTTTGCATTTCATTATAAACAAGCAAAAGATGATGGTAAAACCTAAGTCGTCACAGGATGAGCCATGTTGTCGGGGTGGCAAGAGGCATGGAAGTTGAAGAAAAAAAAATTAAAGATTTGGGCGGGCGGTAGGTTATTGCAAATCTCGTCTGATCTTTTTGAATAATCAAACAACGACGTTGATGTGCACTGGAAACGACGGAGAATTTATGAATTCGAATCCCAAGGGTACGCGTACCATCCATACACAGCGCTGAAGGTACTGGGTATTTCCGCCCAAGAAAAAGACGATGAAGCAAGCATTGGAGAATAAAAGAAATTAATTTCGAAAATATTTACCCAATTATGTGTTTGTTGCTCGCAGTGGGCTATGTTTACCTTAACTCTGATGTGAGGCAGGCTTCCCTTCGTCTTTTTTATTTAGCTCGTATGTCCTTTAGGATGTTTAGTGGCTGACTATGACATGTTTGTTTATTTTTTTCTTTTAATGAGTTTGCCGCAGGCTGTGGTAAGTAATTTTCGAAAACAAGTGGATCCTTGCTACATAGAGAGCAAAAAAAAAAGCTACAGACACCCCTCATTACTTGCTGGTTATGGGCCTCTCATCATTATGAACTTGTAATGCATCTACTATTCATTCGTTGTCGATGTAATCAACAGCGTCATTGTAGACAGACGAATGATCTTGATGTCCTTCAGAGTTTGTGCATCCGCATAGAATGCATTCAAAGGATGCTTCACCCCACTCTCTTGTGGTGACGACTGGTGTTTCCTATAATCATCATCGTCATCACTCTACCAAACGTCATCAACTCGAGTCAGCATTTGTCATTTGTCATCAGTGGCAAACAGGAATATTAAAACGAAAAAAAAATACTCTACGTATCCCGGTATCCTGTTGAAGTGAAATCCAATTTTGAGTACTCTGTTTTTTTTTATCTGTTTCCGAGTTCCTTCCACTTCCATCGTCGTCTAGTTGTCCTATTCAGCGATGAAGCGACAGAACTCAAACCATACGGCAACCGAATTTGAGAGAGGAGTGAATAGGATTCACTGATTTCTGAAGACTCGGAGCTCGTGAAGCTCGTTATTCGCGTAGTCTTTGATGACTGTGATTGGGACAAACTCGATTCGATGATTTGTGGATATTTTTTTATTTTATTTTTTTTCTTGTAATTTTATTCATCAGTGATGATTGGAGTGGAAGTCTTGCGTTTTACAAATAATTGATTGGGGGGCTTCTTGTCAATCAACGAGATCCTTGTTTAGGGTAATTGGAGATGCGAATGATTGACTCGAATGGGGTGATGGTAGGGATGGTACAGGTGTGTATGGAGGTAGTGTCGGATTTGTTCACATGAACTTGTACGATGAATGCGTTTTGACGAGAAAATAAAACGTTATTGGTAGTTAAGAGGTTGGGAGAAAAGGAGAAAAGGTTTCTTATACCTTTATCACAACGTGTGCGATTTGGCCCTCCATGGCTTCTAACGCAAAGTAAGAGGCATTATGCTCCGTACTTTATCCGGCAGTTAATGTAGTAGACAGTACGTCTTTTAAACTGCCAGACAAGCCGGTTTTCAGCCAGCTATAAGCCACCAAAGATATTGCAGGTCTTTAGGTACTATTAACGATTAATTACTGCCTTACAAAATAAATCAGAGAATTCGCATTAAAGTTCAGGAAAGTTTTCGAAGTGGTTTCTCTGGTGAGCCCGTTGTTAGAAAAACTAACTTTTAGGGGCATAGTATCCAAGTAGGTATCCAAAGCGTTGAAAGAAAACACCCCGTCCGCTCCAAACGCACTAGAACGCTTTAAAAAAACGAACAAAATGATTATAAACGATGGACTTAACAGAATCAGAATAATCGCCGAAAATTGGATAGCTCAGGTTTGGGTATTAAACGTGGTGGTTCAGTCTTCCCGTCCTAAAAAGCCGAGACGACATCGTGGGTACGACATCAAAGAACGTATTCTAGTGGTGTTTCGGGATATGGGAAAAGCACTAGTATAAGCATACAATAAACTAAACCGTTATATTCCTGAGCACACATTGCATGAGGCTATCCAACAAGAGGTGGCATTTTCAATCAATAGACAAAGGCAACAGAATCGACTTTAAACTGTAGGTCCGTACATAATCGCACACAACAAAAGTGAATGAGAGAAGCTTGGCTCTGGCTCTTCATGAGCTGTAACGCCATAATAAATTGAACACCTTTTCAATACCTAAGCAGGTGCAACATTATAATTGTCACAAAAAAATACCCAATAGCACTGTCAGAACATTGACCGTATCAGGCTGTCACTCGTTGAGGAAGGTTTTCCACTATTTCTTTAGGAACTCAGATTCTCATCTATGATGGCGATATTTTTAGTTGACGTTGTCCAACGTACGCGAGTCTTCACATTATCAGCCTTACTTTTTTTGGATGCACGATTCACAGGCTTATTGTGAATTCTAATTAAAGGTTTTCGCTGAAACATTTTGAGAACCACAGGATAAAACCACAGTGGAAGACCCTCTACCCAGTGAAGTGCTGTGGGTGTTGTTTTCTTTTCTTTTTTTTTGTGTGCGACTCTCCGTCTCCTCTTTACTTAGTCTCGGCTACTTCGGGAAGGCCCTCTCACTGGAAATCGTTCTTCTTTTGTTTCTTGGAAAGTCGTATGATTGTTAACCTTCGTTAGGGCGAACGGGTAAGTGGCGCGATCACGGGAGTTGATGGGTGACGAGCAGCCTGAGAAATAAGGATTCGGGGAGTTGGTTTTTAGACGTGACCGCGAAAGGTTGAGGTCGAGGGCGACCATCGAAGAGAGATAAGACAGTGCGTGAGTTAGTCGGACGGTTTGTTTTTTTTGTTCTCGGTCCGTAGTACGAGGACAGCGGAAAGATAGAGATAAAACAGTGCCATGAGTTAGTCGGACGGTTTTTTTTTTTTTTTTTTTTTGCGGTCCGTAGTACGAGGAAAGCGAGTAAGAAAAAAAAAAAAACCTGTCCGGGCAACCAGAATTCGTGCAAGAAGTCGGGTGTTGAGAAACGCCTCCAATACGTTAGGAGATACGTTAAGAAATAGTTAAAAAAAAATAATAAAAAATTAAAAAAATATATATGTATATACATATATGTATACATATACATATATATGTATATATATACATATATATTCATCTCTTGTTCTGGGAATACGGAGCAGGTTCAGGCAGACTCTAGTACCTCGTCGCGGTTCTAGGTACTAGGGTAAAGCGTCCACTGGGTCCAATCGTGTGGCGCCCTCTCACCACCTTTACTCACGACCACTCTCGCGGAGTTGGCGGGCGGCTTGGTGGACGACACCGCGGAGGGGAGGCGGGTTGACGGTAACAGGCTTTATAAGTTGCTTTTGAATATGCGCCTACCAACTAAACCATATCCTACAATTCAGACATTCCTCACGCTAAACTGCCGCTAGGTATTACATTCATCACGGGGACTAGCTGGTATGCCACTGCGGTGCTTCTATTTCTAGAAGCGCCATCCCGTGAAGCGTCTGCAGCCTTAGATTACGCATCACACATTCTGTGCAGTAAGGGGAGTTATCATGACCAAATATTTGGCGAAAGTTGCAGTTTCCTTTATTCTGAGGGTACGAGCTGACTCTAGATAGTATTTTGGAGAATGCCGATGACGGTTTCTTGCTCTACATGTATTTTAGGCAGCATCAGCTCACTCTAGTTATTACATCAACCCAGACATTGGTATCATATTGGATTTTCTACTGGTAAAAAGTAGCCGGGGCTTCAAAATCCAGCAGGGATATTGTTGCGCTTGTGTATGATTCGATTGCTTGAATGTATTTTGAAACGGTCATGATAGCTATATCGTCTGCGATATTGGTTCCCTGTGATAGGGAACTTAGTCGTAGGACTCCGTCCATAGGCTGGGTTCTATAGAAGTGGACCCGGAAAAGATTCCTGAGGTGCTTCTGCGAAAACGGAAAATTTTCTAACTTCCTCTTCGTTAGGTAGTCGGAAACTATAATGAGCTGACAGCAAGTTGGTTCCAGTGACCAGTTGGAAGAAATCAAATGAGTTCCACTAGCCTCACCAGCTTCGTGAGTTTGTATTTGTTTCGAAAAATATTTATTTATTCAGCAATATCTATTTTGTCTCCTTCAAAGTATTCTAGATATAATACACTTGCTTGCCGGTGCTTTTCCGATCATCGAAGCAATTCTGATATAGCCTTGAGCTCTTCCAGCGATGCGGCCTTTATCTCCTAAATCGTGGCAAATCTCCATCCTTTCATGGATTTTTTCAGTTTTGGGAAAAGGAAAAAGTCGCAGAGGGCTGAATCCGTTGAATACAGTGCCAAGATTACAGTATTGTTTTTGGCCAAAAAAAAAGTAGGCGCAAGCAACGATGATTATGCCATCAATTTTGTTTTCCCACAAATCCGAACATTTTTTTAGTAGTGCTCTCCATAACTATATGTAGTGCGCAATGCGCATAACTATAAGGTGATATTCCTTCGTCACGGTTTGACCTTCCCGCAAGATCTTATGATGAACCACGTGATTGAAACTTTCACATTTGACCGAACTTGGCGCGCCTTTTTTTAGTCTTAGTCTTTTGGTCACTTCCGTTGGGATGATTGAGTTTGGGTTTGACATCATAACTACATACATACATATATACCCATATTTCCTCACCAGTGATGACCCTTTGCAGTAAATATGGATCGTCATTCACGTCATTTAACATTTCCTATTTAATGCCCATACGACGGTTGAAGTTTGGCTTCAACATCGTTGCTTATTCTTTTGGTCAAAATATAGCAATTTCCAAACAAACTTCGATGACGCACGTTTCTGCAACTTCTCTGATAGTCATTCGACGATTCACCATAACAGTTTTCTTCACTGCTTTATCGTTTTCATTCATCGTTGAGGTGCTGGGACGTCCGGTACGGTCGCCGTCATCGCCTTCTGTGACAAGCTTGTACCACTTATACACTTTTCTTTTTGCTGAGAATAGACTCGCCATATGCTACAGTCAACATTTCAAATACGTTGGAGCACTTAGTTTTATTTTGCACATTAAATTTAAGAATTTGGTAAGAATTAGAAAATTGATCCATTTTTTTTCAGTAACAAAAAATCGCCAAGATGGATCTGTGAAAAACAAATTAAGTTTCCAAAATGGCTGACAGTGTCAACATATGTAAGAAAGTATGAGTACCAACATAACAAAACCAAAATCGGAAGTCGAATGTGCTTAGCTCGCGAAAGTCACATTATTTTTTGAATAAGCCTCGATTTTTTGGATATGGATTCAAACACTATGGCGATTACGGTTTTAATAGCGCCGATAGTAGAAAGTGATTTTCTGAAACCATTCAGATGGTATGATAAAGCTCCCTTTCCTCTGCTTCAGTTAGCAACCTGTCGAATATCATTTGCCCTAGGATCTTTCCCATTGTGTCAGACATATGGGGCGATATGACGACGACTCTCCAAAAATATAGGTTTACAGGAAAGTGATTAAAGATGATCGAAGCAACACGAATTTTAGGAAATAGTTCAAGGATATTTACAACGTTCGGTAGTGAGTGCACATTGTGTGGGTGTATACCGATTTATATTTAATAACCTTCAAGGTTACTGCAGTGATATTTGAATGATGGGCTCGGCTTTTTGTAATTAAACTTTATTGAAAAGGCACTTGTTACAAACGCAATATTCACCATCTCTGGTCTTTTGTCATTTATCCGATAGATCATTAGTACCTTTACGAAAGAAAGTTGGTGGTTTCGAAACGAGATAGCCTTCCATCAATTTTCGCTTCAACTTCACTTCAACTTACATGAGTACCCCGCAGGATGAGCAACTTCCCAGTCTAAGTTTCTCGATTGTTTTAAATATGTGTGGACGAGCGTTGTCATGTAGTAATATCACTTTCTGCCAGAAACCACAAATGAGACGTACCACTTAAAATGCCTGCCGACGCTTGCCTACAAGCTGTGGCGAGCACGTGGGCACCCGGGGCTTTGTCAAAATTATGTCAACAATCACTCACATTGTTATAAATTTAAGAGTGTGTGTGGCGGGAGTACACTGCGGTAAAATGAAATGAGCTCAAACGTGTTCACGAATAGAGTTTTTTTGTAACGGGTTTTATTCAAAATGACTTGAAATCGACTTCATTCAAAATTTCAGGGTGTCGCGGGGAAAGACTTACGAAAACGCACCTATCGTTCTGGTTTCTGCTTTCCGCCTTCCTTAATTTTTTTTCCTGCAGAGTTTCGCTTAATTAGATCGATTAGGGTTGGTCAGATCCCATAACAGTTTGACCAGGTTCCAGAGCTCGAAATAAGCACTCTTTTTCAATTCCATCAGACATTGAGTAACTCTTTCTTGGCATGAATACTCGGTTTTGTAAATGATATTGGTGAATGGCCTGGTCTATGCTTTTCTGGATTTGGGCATTTTATGCAAACAAATATTTTCTGTTCCGAAAGAACAAATTCATGCGAATCTAAACATCGTGAGGTGTCCGAAATATTTTGAGAATTCTTCTTGGGTTTGACATGGATTTTCATCTAGTAAAACCTGGACGTGCCCATCACGGAACTTTGCAAGCTACTTTTTTACTAGTGAATGACTCACACAGAAAATTAAATCAATTAATTCCGTAGTTTGAGCAGCGCTGTTTTTCAATTCAAAACAGAGTAGAAATGTTGCCTAACGACCGCTATCTCTTATAAAATTGATACACAGGGAATGACGGCTTATAAACGACTAAAACTTATGTCAAAAAACGGAAATGACTAAGCTACATGATACACTCGAGTATGTGCAATATATCCAACTTGGATACGTCCAAATAAGTTTTTTAATGCAACTAACTTCAGAGCAGAGTTTCTACTTAAACGCATAATAGTTTGAGTATCTCTGGCATTATTTAATTTTCAAATGTCTCTTCGTTTTTGGATTTCGTCTATAAATTTAGAATAAGCATTGAGCTCGGAATTTATATAAAAAAATTCAAAACTTGCGATAACTTCCTTAGTAAAGAATAAGTTCCATTGTAAAGGGTTTTCCAATGGGGACTTGACAGCTTTGAATTTAATTTGTGAACGCACCCTTTCACTAATCATCAAACTGTCATTGTCAATTTATTCAGTAAACTCAACATTTTCATCATGGTAAAGTACACGAACCAGCAACATCTGCAAATTATAAAAATTTTCTACCGAAATTCGGAGTCGGTGACCGCAACTTTAAGAGCGTTAACTCCAATTTTCGGTCGTAATTCTCGCCCTAGTAGTTGCTTAGTGCAAAAATTTGAGTCTACATATTCGTTGTGTGATGTTGCCGTGTCAGTGAGACAACGGGTTGGTCGAAGTGCCGAAAATATCGCTGCCGTTCAGGCGTTCGTAGCAAACGATCCAAATCAGTCAATTCCACGGCGTTCTCAAGAATTGGGCATCGCTCAGACCACATTATGGCGTATTTTGCGTAAGGATCTTGGTTTACACCCATACAAGATCAAGCTGACTCAAGAATTGAAGCCGATGGACCATTTGAAGCGACGTACGTTCTCCGATTGGGCTCTGGAGAAGATGCGCCAAGATGATGAATTTCATCGCAAAATCATCTTCAGTGACGAAGCTCATTTTTCGCTCGATGGGTTCGTCAATAAGCAAAATATGCGTTATTGGTCGGGTGAAAATCCACATGTGCTTCATGAATCACCACTTCATCCACAAAAAATAACTGTTTGGTGCGGTTTGCATGCCGGCGGCGTTATTGGGCCATATTTTTTCATTGACGATAACGATCGTCACGTTACTGTGAATGGCCAACGTTATCGCGCCATGATTACCGATTATTGTTGGCCCGAATTGGAAGATATGGACTTGGACGACATGTGGTTTCAACAGGATGGTGCCACAAGCCAAACAGCACACGTTATAATCGATTTATTGAAGAGTAAGTTTGATGAGCGTGTTATCTCAAGAAATGGGCCAGTCGATTGGTCGCCTCGTTCGTGCGATTCAACGCCTCTAGACTACTTTCTTTGGGGCTACGTTAAGTCATTGGTTTATGCCAACAAGCCGACGACGTTGGAAGAGCTCAAGGCCAACATTGAACCCGAAATAGCGGCCGTTTCGGCCGAAATGTGTGGCCGAGTCATCGAAAATTGGGTCCAACGAATCGACCACTGCAAACGTGCTCGCGGTGGCCATATGAACGAAGTCGAGTTCCATTCATAAATGTTTTGATTGTACTTCAAGCCGATAACAAAGTTTTTGAAATATCTCAAATGGTTTGCGTTTTATTTAAAAAAAAAGTTGTCAAGTCCTTTTTGGAAAACCCTTTACTATCCACTCGACCGCAATTGTTGATGAAAAATTCAGTTCATTTCCATTCAGTTCATGATACGTGTATAAAAAAAATCCTTACATTTAAATCACATATCCTGTCAACTGGGAATCGCTGAAAAACAAAAAAACTAGATCCATTCCCTGTTCCCATTCTGTCACTTTCATACTTTACCACCATTCCCCCCCGAAATTTCGTTCCTTTGATTGAAATGAAAGACAAACCGAAAAAATTAAAACGAAATCACTTTTCTTTTCCTGCAAGATTCACAAGTTGCTCCGAAATGGACTAAAGGACGAAAAGAGAACGAAAAAAGCGAAAAATTCATTAAAAATCACTCACTTCCCTCATATTTCTGTCACTCACTGACACAAGATATCATCATCATCATCATCATCACGATACCCGCACACACAAAACTATTTGTGCACAAACAACGAACCGCACCTCCTCGTCCATATGGCATGGCATGCATGGAACAAAACCCATAGAAAAAGGATAATGAAAGAGAAAAAAATCAAAGAAAACGAATTTGAATGTGAGTCTCACCTGTGATGTCAGCGCAAAAGGGTTGACAGCTTGAGAAATCATTAGAGCATAAAAGTAAGAAAAAATTAAAATAAAACAAAACTGCTCACATGAAGCTGGTGAGCTGGAGAGTTTCTCTGGAAAAAGGATGCTCGTTAAATAGGCATATCATTGATCACATATTTACATACGTGTCTAGGATCCTTGTCATGTTATTCCATGCCCGGGAGCAGTTCAAGTGTTCGTTATGTGTACAAACAAAATGAAAAGGATTTACATTGAGAGGAGACTTTTGCTGTGGAATGCATAGGAATGGGTACTGACAGTCTTGCTAGGGCTGCTCCTGCTTGTAAAACGGATCATTAAAATCATGAATAACATATCCACTGTGCCGGAGGTGGAAGGAAGCAGCAGCAGCATGTGCACTGTCAGGATAAGGATTTTATTATTTTTTTTTTTTCATCTTCCTCTCTTATGTCCTTTTTTTTTAATGTCAACTTCCTAGACCGCGAGGAAGTACCATGTTTGCATAAGCAGAGATGGTGTGGTACAAAAAATATTTCAAGACAAAGAAAAAGGGAAGAGAATCCTTTCCGAGTATCTATTGATATCCATATGGGAGGTTGATTCAAATTAGCTTGAATGGATTTCGTACCCACCGGGGAGTCGGAGGGAAATCCATTACTGTGGTAACCGACGGCAAACAAAAAAAACGAAGAACACATGTTGGCGGTTGGAGCATTCATTGCTTGCATGTTGAATACTCGGGCATTCAATTGAAGAAAGCCACATTGTTGATTTGAAAATGAATGGATTGGTTATGTACCATTCCTCCTCATCGGTCATCTGGTCAATTGATGATGTCCTTCCCGAATAGCAGTTTTGTGGGTTTTTCCTACTAATGGAAGCTGGCTAGCCACCAGCCAGATCTACGATGTAGTATGTGTACCTCTCTGAACTTTTGTTGACTCAACTGATGAGGATTGCTACTGGCATAATGGACAGTGGTGGTCAGTGAATGAGAGTGTTTGCTAACTGAATGATTGATCATGAATCCTTGAACCCTCTTAAGGTGAACAGGGCAAACAGATTTGTTATGGTGTGTTTCCGAAGAACACTCGAGCAGGTTCATTCAACTCACTAATTAGTGTCGTGATCCGCTCGAGTGGCGGAAGCTAAAACAAAAAAAAAAATCAAATAAGTCATAATTGCTGTCCATCGACCAACCACGTTCCCATCAGGATAATGCAATATTCATAAAGACCACGCTAATTAAAATCACACTCTGCCGGTTGCCTGCACATCCCTTCAAAGTGCAAGGACGAAAACAAAATATTTCCCGTACAACACCGGTAGCTAATTAAATGATTATCCTCCATCATCGTCGCAACACACAAAGGACACGCCACAATACTGATATAATGAATACCAATCCGATGCTATAACCGAAATTAATTAGCATTACAAGCGCCCCGAAAGCACTTCCGCAACATCACTTGTTTCGCAAAATAAAATATCAATTCCGCTCATCTCTGCAAAATCAACAAGTCAGCCACGAGCCATCCATGCCAAGGACGAGGGGTTGAAGGATCTCGCATTGCAACTGTATACCAATTTGCACACACAATGAATGATTGTCAGTGGTTCCATTCATTCATTTGGCACTCGTTCGTCGTGTCTCCTTCGATTCGTGTGTACCGTGATTGAATCCTTGTATCGAATGATTACTGCAATTGAGTCCTTTGCATTCGGTGCGTGTTGCACAATGCCAATCGCTGTCGATGGATGACGAGGATTTGCAAGCGGATAAGTGCAAAAGAATTCATTTGAAGGGTCCTTTTTCGATTTGCTTGTTGTTGTTGTTGTTGTTTCCTTTTTTCTATCGTTTTTGATTCTACTCGGTCCCCTAATTTATTGATAGGGTAATCCCGATAATTGGGTATTGGTGGAAGTCAATTATTTGCAAAGCCCAGGATAATGGCAATGTTGTTGCGGCGGTTGAGTTTGTCTATGGGTTAGTCGTCGTGGTTGTCGCTGTTGTTTGCTTTGTGACATAGGGTGCTAGACACGATGATTGCCGTCGAATACCTTTTTGCAAATTTATTTGCCATGCCATTGTCGTCTATAGGACTCGTCCTTATTGTGTGTCTGCTTTCTTTGCGGATATTTTCCTACTGCACAATCACATTGTTTACGGCAATTGATAGATTTTGTGTTGTTGTCGTGTCCTTTGCCAATTATGAGGCAGGAGATAATTCGAGTCAAAATTGAGCCCGATTCTAAGAGTTAGGGTTTTTTAGAGGGCATTGTTGGACGTCAGTGATGTCCTTTTGGACTGGTTAAAGTTATGTACATCGTTTCTGTCTGAAATCAGCTGTTATCGTAAGCCTTTGAGATTTTTTTTCCCACATTCAATATTGATCTTTGCATCTGGAAACTTTGAAAAGTATCTCTTTTCAGTGGGAACCCTTTGCCCCCTTTTCTGTATCCCGCCTCTTTCCACTGCCACATATTTTAATTTTTAGAAAGGATTCCTCACTCTATTCTCATTTGCATACGAAAAAGTACACACTTCCTGTATAATATGTTGTCGTCTGAAACGCATATGCCTCGGATTCTTAAAGACGCACATCGAGTTCTATGGTCACGCACCCCTTCTTCTCCTTTTCTTTTTCTTTGTAGCATTCCGGGCAGTGTTGATTTTTAATTCGGGATCCGTGCGTGCCAGTAGACAATGGCATAGTACGGGCATGTGACGGGATTCGTTATTTGTCGATGTAGGGGACATCGTGAGAATGTCTTACGCGTGATGAGAAATGGAAAGGTATTGAATGCAATGATCACGTGGTGGAGGCATTAGCCAGGTAAGTGTGTTTCAATGGATGAGTTGTGATGGGATATTAGTTGGTTCATTTGAAATTCGATGGGAATACGGATGAAAGCCAGAACGGAAGCCGGGCACTGGTGTGACAGTTGGCTAGCAGTGATGCCTCGTTTGTTGTGATGATGGTGATGAAGAAATAAGTTAAAGTCTGATCCTTTAGAGGAATGTTGAAACTCAACCTGAATAAGCGAGATAAGAAGCTTAGAAGTTTTGGCATTCGAAGTCCTCTTTGTAGATAAAATAGAAGCAAAACCATATCTACATAAATGGCTATCCAACAACAGGGTTCATTTTAGATTTCACTTTTTTTTCTTGGATTGTTAACATTCTACTGTCATTGCGATTATTTTTGATAACTTATATAACCTGTTTAAATAGTGGAGCTTCACTAGAGATACGATGAATATATTCCGGAAATATTTTGTATGAAACGTACTTGCCTTTGACCAACCGCTCTTTCGCACAGCTATGATGAAATTAATCAATTCAACTCAAATTTGATTAGCGAGGTAAGCAGAAAATATGTATATCCGTCCGGACCTATTCGCAACTATTTTGCATACAGATCTTAGCTTACTTGTTTAAAAGATCCAGTTGATACAAGAATTTACAAGACATTACCATATTAATTAGGTGCTAAACATTAAAGACGAGGCTCATTTCCATTTGTCTGGGTGCTTAAAACTGAGCCACAGTTACTTAGGTACAGTTTTTGTGCCTGTATGTATCAGTGCCAATCAAGGTTTTTGACAAAATTGTGTTTTTAATAATTTTAATTTGGTTTTTCCTTTGTATTTCCTAGTGTCATTCAATTTTTAAATTGAACTACAATATTCGATGCTACGCGTTTGTCTGGCTTAGTTCTGCGAACTGAGACGTCATTAACAAGTGAGGTCCCACAATTCATAGTTAAGCATTACAAAAAGGAAAAAGGCAAAAGTAAATTGCAACAACACGGCAGAGAAATATCATTTTAAGCTTAAACAAAAATAGGAAAAAAATGTTAAACAAATTTTCCTTTTACTGTGAATAAATCCAAGAGCACAAGAATAATCCAAGATTGAATGCACTAAAGGTTCGAGACATGGTGGAGCAGTATTTGAAAATTATTTGCAATGTTGAAACAATTCGAAGCGTTCTACCCAAGGCTGGAGATTGCATGACATTTGTTACCAACAGTTAAACACGATGCAGGTCATATGGTCATATGGTTCATGTTCCATAGGTGAAGTTGGTAAATCGTATTTAACCGACAGAAATATCAATGAAAGCCAGTATTTAAATGTTTTAAACAATAAATCGGAACAAAGTGCTTAGAAACTGGGCTTAAAAGAAACATTACACTTTTATCAGGATAAAGAGCCAAAGCACACGGCTGAAGTTTTACACGAGATTCAAATATCACTGAACACTAGGCGCAAAAATTGAGTTTACAGCACATCCGACAACGTGGTCAGAATATGTCAACACGTTAGAAAGAACCTTGATCTAGACAAATCTACTAGCTTAGTTTTGCTAAATACCTAGAAGGCATTTGGTTTTGTTTGGCACAATGGCATTGTGTACAATGAAATGATTAATTGTAGTCAAAAATATATAAAGCTTTTTGGCCAATGACAAGTCATCGACTTTGCAATATTTTTATACAAGATTACCATAGGGCTCTGTCCTTGGCCCAGTACTGTATATTTTATTTTCCCAGAATCATGAATAACCATTTATGCTGACGCTACATCCAAAGTCTTTTCTCACGATACTGACTAATCTCGATACTGAGCTCATCTTCAATGTGCGATGCAAATTTTTGTCAATCATTTAAGTAAAGCAAAGAATTCGGATCTTTGAAAACAAGATCTTTAGAAGAATCTATGGAGGAAAACATGACGAAGAAACAGGCGAACGGAGATAGCTACGCAATCAAAAACTTAAAAAACTCGAGGAATTCCGAATAATAAAATCGCGAAGACTGAAATGGAGAGAACGTAGAACGAATGGACAGTGGACAAAGAGTTAAACCTCTATTGACCCAAAGTAAAAAAAATAAAAAGACAGCCAAAAAGATAGCGCCATAGGTGAGAGAACAATTTCGTAATTTTCTACAAAATCACTGGTTTTAAGATATCAATACCTAAATACCTGCTAGATTTATCTGTCTTGAATCACTATCTGTAAATTGTATGACAACTATATTGTACAATATACTTTATACGAAATAAGGAAATATATCAGGTGTAGTAAAACGAAGTCCATTATTTTATCAATAGGGCGTTCACTAAATGGCTTTGAAAAGACAAGGTTTCAAACTAAAAAGTTTTCTCTGACAGTTTAGTGATTGAACTAAGCTTTGTTTAAACACGCCGCAAAATTACCACCCGAAAAGAAAACAAAATGTACAGCTTTTCTTCGATGAAAGCAGACGTCTGTTAATCTGAAGGGTGTTGTTGGTACTAATACTGACAGTGTAACAGCCAATCACGCAAAATCATTGCACCACGCTCTGAAAGGCCAATTGTCGAAAAGGTTGATAAAATCATGGAAACTGTAGAGTCTGATACAAGCACTGTTTCTATTGCCCAAGAGCTTATCATTGCACAAAAAAATGTTTGGAATCCTTTGGATAAGGCTGGATATAAAAACAACTTCGGTGTATGAGACTTACAAGTTAATGCAAGATAAACCTCATAGACCAAATTTTCATCTATAAATCGCTGCTAAATCGCAACAAAATCGACCCATTTCTGATGATGAGAAGTGACAACTAGGCAACTTCGAACGAAAACGGTCGTAGTCAGATCGCGGTGAGTCGGCGTAAATGGTGACCAAGCCAGGAGTGAAATTTATTGGGAGCCAAAAGAAATAAAACTCTTTTTCTTCTACTTTATTTATTTTTTTTATTTTTACTTCTTTTCGTCTTCACAGTCCAATCCGGAATGAATCGAAAACAACGCTCTTAGCCTAACCGAATTTCTAACACATAATCCAAACTTAAAAACAACTCCAAATACATAATCTAGAAAAACAAACAACAGAGATACATAAAAGGTTCGAAACTCACATAGCAACAAGATCGTCGAACAAAGTGCATGTTGCTGGGTGATACAAAATATATACATATATGCCATTCTTGTGTGCAGATGATGCACAACACAATTTCGGTCATCCATGATCTTAACCTGGTTCGGTCATCCATGATCTTAACCTGGTTCGGTCATCCATGACCTTAACCTGGTTGTTGTATGTGCAATACTCAAATCTTGACCATATGGTAAGGGTTTGGATCCAAGTATGTGACTCCTCCCCCCGAAGAATGGACACAAACGCTTGGGTAAGTGCGATGTCCATTTGTTAAGATGGTGGTAAACGCAAATAATATGTACTTTGCAACTTGTTGCATTCTCTGTTCACTGTGTCGTATGAGTATCTTTGCCTTGCTTTACGTTATCCCTGTGTTACATAAATTCGTTTCTAATAACTTTGTTGTAACTTACATATTTCGTAATTCTAATTTATTTAAAATAACTTACAGATATGTTTAAAGAACTATATAATAACTTGTTTAAATTATATAACACAACGTATCTTAGTTACTATCTTATAATTCATAAATATAAGTTACTTCTGGGTAGACTTTACAAGTTTTTACTCTTTAATTTTTATTTTTTTTTTTTTTTTTTGCTCTTTGAATAATCTCTGCCAGTAAATTTTCTCTCAAATGTAATGTTTTCGATAGGTTTTTGGTATTTGTAAGATCTTTTAACAAGTTGTCTGTCACGTTTAGTACCACTCTTATCTCTAAAATATGTGGGACCTTTTTCTTCCACATCCTTAATAATATACCTAGGCAAGTGTTTTATGTTATGAAAACCTACATTTTTGATTAATTCTCGCTCTTTAAATTCATTTGGCTTTGTTCGTTTTTCATTAAGTTTGTTTATACGTTTTTCTTTACTTTCATGAATTTTTTTTATAAGACTTTTCCATTCGTTCTCATTTAAATTTGCATGTAGAAGGTCATTAGGCTTGTATTTAGTTGCGGAGTGAATCGTGTCATTGTAGATTTCAACAGCCTTATAAACTAAGTTACCATCTGAAATGTTCGCATTCTCCTTGTCAAATTTTAATAGCCGCATATGTTCATTAAGTGTTAAATGGAATCGTTCTATAATTGAGTTACCCGTATGTGTATTGGGGGATGTAAAATGATATAGAACCTGTTCTTTATTTAGGAAGTTTCTAATATAAGCCGTATTGAATTCGTTGTCGGCTACAATTTTAGAAGGTTTGCCTAATACTGCAAATCTTTGCCTTAAAATATCAACTATTGTTATGGAATTCCTATCTGACAAGAAATGAATGGACGCGTGTTTTGTTAACTTGTCTACACAAGTAAGAAACATAGTGTTTTTGTTAAAAAACCATATGTCTATGTGTACGATTTCATTTGACTTTTGAGGTGTTTCAGATACCATGAAATATGGCTTTATAGGGTTCCTATCATATTTACACATATTACATGTTAAACAATTGTTGATATATTTACATATTTCTAGTTTGAGATTTGGAAAATAAATAAGGCGTTTAAGCTCAGAATAAGTTTCATCTATTCCTCTATGATTTTTATTTAAATGGGTTTTTTCAATAATACTTAACAGCTGTTCGGGACAAGTAATATCTTTGAGAAAGTTAGTGCATCTTAGGATCCTCATAGACTTGGAACAGGAAAAATATCTAACTAAGGTTTTCTGGAGTTCTATAAACCATTTATCATTTTTGCAAAAAATTCCGAGGACACCTTTAATTGGTAAAATTTCTTTAAGGGTTTTGAGAACATATGTTTCATTGTATGTGGGTAAAAATATCGTTGTTCGCCTTTTTTGCCTGTACAAGATTTTGTTTGAGGAGGAATCTGATTTGCCTTCTTCTAAAACTAATTGATAGCGAAAAATATTCAATGGTCTTTCCGAAATATAAATATGATCATCGAGATTTTCCTTACCACTGTGCACTGTTGCAACATCAGATTTAATATCTTCTTCCTTTATATTGTTTATATCTAAACGACTTAGAAAGTCTGCAACATTATTCTCCTTCCCCTTTATATACTCAACTTCAAAGTCATATTCATTTAGTCTTATTTTCCAGCGCTGTAATTTGGAATTTGGTTCTTTTAATGAATGTAGCCACACTAACGGTCGATGGTCGGTTTGAATTTTAAATTTACGGCCAAATAAATAGGGTCTAAAATATTTTGTAGCCCATACGATAGAAAGAAGCTCTTTTTCGATGGTACTATAATTTAATTCGTGCCGATTTAAAGTTCTTGAAGCAAATGCTATCGGATGTTGGTTCTGCGATAGCACTGCTCCTAATGCAGCATTGCTTGCATCGGTGGTAAGAGTGAACGGCTGCCGAAAGTCGGGATATGCTAAGATTGGACAACTACATATAAGTGTTTTAAGCTTGTTAAAAGACTCTATATAGTGCCTATCTGAAATGTTGATTTTCGAATTCTTCTTTAAGCATTTTGTCATCGGGAGGGCTACTTTTGAATAGTCCTTGATAAACTTTCTATAAAAGCCCGTAATACCGAGAAAAGACTTAATTTGTTTTGCCGTTCGAGGAATTTTTATTTTTTGAATGATTTCGATTTTGTTGGGGTTTGGTTTGATGCCATCCTTCGAAATAATATGCCCGAGATATTCAGTTTCGTGTTTCAGAAAATTGCACTTATCGATTTGAACTTTAAGGTTATAATTAGAAAGCCTTTTGAAAATTTTGTTCAGTGAATCGATGTGCTCCTGTAATGACGTTGAAAAAACTAGTATATCGTCTAGATAGACTACGCATATTTTATTTATATAGTCCTGCAAAACTTCATTCATCATCCTTTGAAAGGATGCAGGCGCATTTTTTAAGCCGAACGGCATGCGTGTAAACTCGTAATGACCGTTTGATGTCGAAAAGGCTGTCTTATGCCTATCTTCTTTGCAAATGGGGATTTGATGAAACCCTTTTGCGAGGTCAAGGGTAGAAAAATATTGCGCATTTCCCAATTTTGACAAGATATCCTCAATATTAGGAATCGGGAACTTATCCTCTATTGTCATGTCGTTGAGCTTTCTGTAATCAACAACAATGCGCCATTTTTGTTGACCAGAGTTGTCGAGTTTTTTGGGGACCACCCAAATTGGAGCATTATATGGACTAGAGGAGTTCACAATGATACCAGAATCGAGCATTTCGGAAATTTGCTTATTTACCTCATGTGTATGTGCTTCGGGGTACCTATATGTTTTTGAAAATATAGGGATGTCATGTTTTGTTGGGATTTTGTGACTATATTTAACCACCGAAGTCAAATTTTGACCTTCGAGGTAAAAGACCTGCTTAAATTTCTTAATAGTTGAAATAAGAGACTTGATTTCCTCTTTGTTGAGGTTGTCTAATTTCAATCTATCAATTATGCAATCTATATTAACTGGTTTAAAGTGAATATCCTCCATATTTTCTTGTAGATTTTTAATTTCATCTTCGGTTGGTTTTGCTTCAGAAACACTAAATATCAAAGGAATAGATGCTTCTTTTGTAATGAGCTTTGAGTTTTCGAAATCTATTTTGGCTTGTAATGGCTTCAAAATATTGCATCCAATTATTCCATCAAAATCGCCAGTTATTTCGGTTTCAAGCATTTCTATTGTACTCGGTCTATTAAATTCCTTAAAAAGAGGGATAGTAATTTTGGAGGAAACTAAGATATCTGAATTTACTGATTTTAGAAGGAGTGGATTAGTTAAATGAGTTTTAAATGTTTCATGGAAAAGATTTTGTTTAATTATTGAGGTGCTCGCTCCTGAATCGATTAAGAGTTTAATGGGATTTGGTGTTGTTTGGACTACTATACAGGGAAGTGGTCGGGGCCTGATGATTGAAAATTTTGTAATCCAGAACAAGTAGGCAAATCTGTAGATTGTAGATGATCAACATCCATCATTCTACTCTGTTGGCTACTCGTCAAAATTTCAGGATTGTTCGTGTTTGATGAAAAAGGGGCCTGATGTTTCTCAAAGTTTCCAAAAGAGGTTCTATTATCAAATTTGTTTGGATTTGTTTGCCGAAACGGGTGTGAAAATTTCTGAAATTTCCTTGCGTTGGTATTTGGAATATATTGCGAATTTTGAAAACTAACTTCGTTATATTGTTTAGATTGGTTTTGTCTGTGAAAGCGTCGTATAGAACTGTCATAGTGTCTATCTGTGTATTGGATATTAAATGTGTCAGTATCCACAAGAATTGTTCGGGCTTCGCGTAAATTTGAAGGATTCCTAGCGTTAAGAATAAGTTTTGGTTCTGTTGGCAACTTGCTTATAAGGAGTTTGAGAACCATTTTTTCATTTTCAGCACAACTAAACCAAGCCGGATTTTCTAAAGTTTGACATTTTATATTAAGTTTTGTTAAAAGATTGACACTTTCTTCAAACAATACACTTACAGATTTTTCAAATTTTAACATTTTTATTTTAGTGATGATATTTTCAACGCTTTCGTCAATACAACAGTTTGTTAATAAAATTTCTCTAATCTCAGGCCAATGAGTTGGATTATTATTATTAATTAAAATTAAATTCGCTTTTCCTTTAATTTTTTGCCTTATTCTTAAATTAATAAAGCCTTGAGAATTTGCATCTAAGTTAGTACTAAATGTGTATATATAATCTATATGTTTTAGGAATAAATCGAGTTCTTCTGGTAAACCCGTGAAATCGGGAACGTCTTTTATCATATCTAATAAACTAAAACTAGCCATACCTCTCATAAATTTTATTACTTTATTTACTTATTTTTATATATGTATATATGTATGTATGTATGTATAAGTTAAGTCTTCTTTTTTCTGATCCGGTTCTTCTTCCGCTGGGTTTGAATTTTTTTTTCTAGTATTACTTACTTTATTTGGATATATTAATCACGTGAAAAAGTTTATTTTTTAAATTACATCAACTTAATGTTTGTTTTCTGTGTTGCACTGATCTATACACTGCCACTATAACTGCTAGAGTTAGAATTTTAAATTTTATTTGAGTTCTTTTTTTTTCTGGTCTTTTAATGCACTGAGTTTATTTTTTTTCACTTTTTATCAGTTTAATTTCAAGATGATTTTTTTTTTTTTCCGACTGCGCCAGTGAAATTTATTGGGAGCCAAAAGAAATAAAACTCTTTTTCTTCTACTTTATTTATTTTTTTTATTTTTACTTCTTTTCGTCTTCACAGTCCAATCCGGAATGAATCGAAAACAACGCTCTTAGCCTAACCGAATTTCTAACACATAATCCAAACTTAAAAACAACTCCAAATACATAATCTAGAAAAACAAACAACAGAGATACATAAAAGGTTCGAAACTCACATAGCAACAAGATCGTCGAACAAAGTGCATGTTGCTGGGTGATACAAAATATATACATATATGCCATTCTTGTGTGCAGATGATGCACAACACAATTTCGGTCATCCATGATCTTAACCTGGTTCGGTCATCCATGATCTTAACCTGGTTCGGTCATCCATGACCTTAACCTGGTTGTTGTATGTGCAATACTCAAATCTTGACCATATGGTAAGGGTTTGGATCCAAGTATGTGACTCAGGGAGGTTTTACTGTATTATCTGTTATGAGCTCCCCTATGGCAAAACTCTTAACTCGGACTTGTAATGTCACAAATTGGACAGTCTGAACGAAGCAATCATCCAAAAGCCAGCAGCTTTAGCGATTAGGACAAGACCAGGCCATACACATCGAAAGTGACTCACCGGAGGTTTCGGGAGCTGATACTCAGTGATTACCATTTGTTTTTTTTTTGTTTTGGCTTTTTTTTGTGTGCATGGGGTACGAATTTGCTGTTGAAAAATCACCTCAAGGGAGGCTTGTGGAAATGACTGTCCCAACTTTATGTCATTAGGAACGAGGGGCTCTAAGTGGTTTTTCAATAACGTTATTTACAAAATTCTTTTGTAAAGGTTTCTTATGGTGGCATGGATCCGAGTGGTCGAGTTTTCATCACTTTCCGCATAGATCCCGCTAAATTTGGGCGATGGCCTGTGTTATGTTCATCTTAAGGTCATCAGTCGATTGGTGTTTATTCGCATAGACCTGCGACTTCAGGAAACCACAAAAAAAGTCTAACCGCTTGACTTTGGTGGGAAATTTACGTTACTTCTGCCAGCGATAACCTTACCTTCAAATCGTTCATGCAGAATATCAACATCCACTGTGTGACACTTAACGCCGTTGTGCTATCGTCTAGGTCCATATGAACTACATATGTATATATGAATGAATGAATATATGAATTTGGGTTCATAAGATCGTGGGTTTCGGTTCGTTTTCGAAAAAGTATGGACCAATGACGCCGCTGGCCCAGATCCCACACCAAACGGTAACTTTTTGAGAATGCACTGTTACCCAGTGAACCTCGTGTGGGTTGGTGTCTTCCCATATACGGCAATTTCGCTCGTTGACACAGCCATTCATCCAGAAATGCGCCTCGTCGCTAAACATGATTTTTCAGCCAAAATTGGGGTCCTCTTCCAAACACTCCGAAGCATGAACTATGAGCTCCTGGGTCAGTTGGATGTTGTATTGGTGTAGGCCCAAGTCCCGACGCAAAATTCGCCAAGTTGAAGTCTGTGAAAGGCCACGTTCTTGTGCACGGCGAGGAATCGGCTGCCTCGGGTTCTGCTGTCCACTTTCAGGGACCGCGGCTGTATTCTCGGCCCATCTTGCGTTCCTTATAAAAATGTTTTAGTTTTCTATTCACTCAAAAAGATACCCCTTATTAAGTTACCGTACCATTTTTCTTCCTATCTACTACATCTGAAGCACTAACGCAATCAGCTAAAATATATAATTTTTTTATGAATTTTAACTCTACCACATATCTCATCATACTATCAATATTCTTCAAAACTTAAAAATTTTATTAAAATTAATCCAAGTTGATGATCTGGCCCTACTTAATCGCTCTATCCACAAATATATTTTATGATACAATCTAGAATCAAAAATTTGCAAATGAGGCTCACGGTGTTGATCGAATTAGAAATAATTTGCACTGAATAAACACTTCCATCACCCCTAATGAGCTGCAAAATACCCAACAAATTTCCCGAATAAATCACATTTTAAGCACTTAAACAAATACCATCCAAGAGTTCAAGCATCACCCTATCGCTTTCCAATTTGAACTGAAACACGATATCAAATGCCAGTTACGGCATTAACCCAAAAAAAAAAAAATGGAAAATTGGAAAAAAGGACACCCATGAGTAGAAATAAAAACCAAATCCAACGGAAGTTAATTTGCATATAATTTCAGATTCTTACTTACCCAGTTGTTACCTACGTCGTCCTGAATCTGCCACAAAAAAAAAAAAAACAATCAAACGAAGAAAAAATCGAAATTGTAAAACAAAAAAAAAGGCCTCACCATGATATTAGGTTTTTTTTCCCGCTACCGTGGATGTAAATTTGTTTTTTTTTTCCATCCTTTCTCTGAGGTCTTTCTGATTAATCAAATCCTTTTCTCAATTAATGCTGTGCGTATGGGAGAATATCCTTTTAGTGAAGCCAGCAATACAAAAAAAAACTATTTATATTAATTTTTTATGTGTCGTCCTGTTTTTTATTAGTACATGAGTAGACAGTATTTTTGCCTGTAGTCCTCTGGTGCTCCTTTGCTTTTTATGCAAATTGCGATCGTGTAGGAAACTAGAAAACATGTTTGTATGTTATTCCAATGTTTTTTTTTTGTTTTTTTCGGACCTGAACAATAGGATGGGAATGTGAGGATATTGTGCCGTCGGGTGAGTTGATAAAAATCTTCCTGCAGCATCCGTTGTAATTGATATCATCTTTCATATTTTTTTCTTCTCTCATTGTTTGGAATATACGCGACACGGCATATGCGAGGTCGTTTGTGTTTTGTTTTTTTTTTTTTTGGCGCCAATTCGTCTGTGAAGGACGAATTTAACAACGAGCTTGGGAAGATGGCCGACCACTTTCCATTAGGCAATTGCCCTTCACCACAAACGGACATCTTCCTATTCGAAATCCATCGTCTCGCCGGTGAAAAGCCGCCAGATCAGCCATTCGAATCGAACGTATCCTTTCTGAACAGGAGTCCTCACTTAATCCTTGATGATAGAGGATATGTGCGAGTATTGCCTTAACTTTGCTTAGTCCATCGTCCTTTTTTCATGGCCTTTTCATGCCCCAATCTATTTGAAGTAGAGAGCAGAGAAACTCGAAAGTCTGCTCGTCAGATATTCGCCGTTTCGTCTGATTCCTGGAATTTTCGAATGAAATTTTGAAAGGATTCCACCGTGTATAGAATCGGCGACTAAAAAGATTTGCGTTGAGTTGTTGAAAAGCGAAAAAAAACGGATGAACGGATCGATTCAATGGACACGTCAATTTATTTATTTCCTAAATTGGATGATAGGTCGTCTGGCAGGAGTGTGACAGTGGATGTGTCTGTCGATGTAAAATATCACTACTTCCTCCTAGCCGCCATATTAAGTATGGGGAAAATAAATAGAGAAAAGGAGTTTACAAAAAGAACACAAAGAGACTCACCCTCACCCACCCCCTCGGGGATATACAACAAAATAAAAAATGGCAACCCTCTATCCCTAACAAGTATTGACATGACTTCAGATCAAATATCCATTAGGGTGTATCCTTCTTATGAATGTCCTAAAAGCAGATGACTATCCTCCCCTGCCAGGATGGCTTAAGTACTATCTCCCACCCATTCGCCGGCCGTTGAAATCCTTCAACCATTCATCATGTCGTGTACGATTCCAATAAACTTTTCATATTTTTTTCTTGACTAAGCCTTGCGGAAGCACATCCTTTAAGGACTCTCTTCGTATTTATTTTATTTCTTTTGATTAACGTGACGCAAGAAACAACTGCCATCATCGCTGATGAGTTATTTATCCATTTCACACGAGGGAAACGACAGAATGGGGTTTTAAGGATATTTTTCGTCCCAAAGCGCTATATGCTTTTATTGCGCAATAAAAAAAAAGGACGTTCGCGTGGTCTCTGATTAATGATTCGAATTTCGCTTCACGGCCACAAAAATCCACCGAAATTCTAGAAATACACTGAATCATGAATTCACGAATTCATGAGCCCTGCGATTTTACGACACAGTCGTCGCCTTAAGCGACCTGGAACACTCTTTAATGAACTGGTTTATTATCCCAGAATGAGTAATGAAGAGCAAGCGTTAAAAATCTTAATTTGATCACCCCAAAGAGAGAGATAGGGATTAAAGAAGAATCGTTAACTGTCTTTGACAAGCGAATGGACGTGCTCGACAGTCGTCCTGCTAGTTGTTATGCATCTCTCATCTTGACTTTGGCTGTAATTGAATGGCAAGTAATTACAGTCCTGATCGGCAGTAAAAGAGAACATGAAGACACAGAACATCAAGCGACGTCAAGTCGGCGCTAATTCTGACCAACCCTTTTTTCCTTTTTCTGTTTAGTCCTTTTTCGAATTTCTTTACCGAAATCGATTGATATGCAAATGCCAGTGCGTTAAATTGTATTTAAGTTGACAAAGCCCTGGGGTTGTTAACCGAAAGACTTAGCGCATCGGCTCAGCACCAAGAGAGGTACTGATTTCGAAGGACTTTCCGCGAGATGTCTTGACGGGTTCTTAGGGGAATTATTGTAACACAGAACGGCGTGAGTAAATAATGTGGATGCCTAGTCATTACGCTAATTTGATGACGCGTTGCAGCTTTAGCAGACAAAGTAATGACGGCTTTGAGAAGAAGACCTATTGTGGCTGATGCGTAAGTCTATAGGTATTCAGGCAGGTGATGTTGCGATATGTATGTAGTCAATGCAGGAGTTGAAAAAATTAAAGCTGACTGGACTGTTCTGCACGCATGGGGCGTTTTAACAGGTGATTAGGCTCCATGTTTATAAAATGTACAAGCTATTCTTTAAAAAAAAGGCGAAAGAAAGGCGCACGTTCTTGAGAGACGTGGTGTTCATTGTATCGACAGCCTTGAAAGCCAACTGGTTTCACGTCTTACGAGGTTGTTTCTTGTCCTTCACTAAGTGAGCAACTGTTCGGCCGTGTTGGGTGAACTTAATAATTAGCTTATTGTTGATGGGATAAGGCTATTCGAATGCCCTCGAGGAGGTTTTATAAAATGTGTTCAAAACGTGACGGCAATTGTGTGTGTATTTTTCTTAATACACAAAATCTTCCCCTGAAGCACGTCGATTGATTATAGATATTTTCGGCGAGGCTTTTGTTAATAAAATAATGTGCCGTCAGTAGTTTCAAAGCTACGAAAATAATGATCTCGACGTCGAAGGCAAGGAGCGCCCGAAACCACTGACAAATTCAAAGATAGTCCGAATTGGCCAAGCCAAGCTACCGTGGACTGGGTAGGAAAAGCTCGATGGAGTATATTATGAGTTAAGTTGCTGCAATCGAGTGAAACAGGCACAGGAAACACCTACCGAGAACAAGTTGGCACCATAAACCACACTCCACGTTCGATTGATAGATTACTTCTTGATTAAAATATGTGTCCAAGAAATAGAGGAAAATTTCGGTTGGTCGAAGGTGTTCTCACATAGATATATGCCGGATGGACTTTTGAAACGACTGCAAAAAAAAAGTCACATAATTATGTCTAGCGAATATGGCGGCTGGGATATCCTTGCAGTGCTATTTTTGGCCAATTATTTAAGAACAAACAACGAGCTTATTTCGTTGTTATTTTAGCCAGTCTCATGCAAACACTGAAGCATTTGTAGGAAATATTCCTTAATGTCTGTTTGACGTTTGGACATTGTTAAGGATTTTCTGCTACAGGTTTTATTAAAAGAGGAATCCAACAAAGCAAGAACATTTTATGGCATGTGCATGTTTGGCAATAATTTTAGCTTTTTCTCTGACTAGGTTTCGGCGATTATGCGTACTCATTTTTGTAGTCATTGTAGATGTGGCGAATAGAACTGAATACAAATGAATGGAAAGAGTTTTTCATAGTTTTTACAGTTCGAGAGAAAATAAATCCGATATTGTTATCTTCTTTCTTACTATTCAACGGACAAAGTAGAGTTACTTCTTACTTTCTGATCCGTTGACAGTTCATACGTTGACATATTAAAGCATACACATTTACATTTTGAAGTTCATGCATTCACGAATTGAGAGTAAGCACGTTAATTAGTGGATGCATTGAGAGAATGTTTAGGAACCCTCTAATTTCCGTTGACAATTTACCTCTCAAGGATCAACGGACTGACGGATGCCAACACGTTAGCTATCAGTTGAAATCAACGGATCGACAGATTGACGGATTCTATGGGACGGGGCCTTTTCAGTGTTTAGTATTGTTCGGACACATATCTCGGAGTTGTTCATTTTGAAATATAACTTTTCAGTAATTCAGAGCTCAGGTAATGTTTAAAAAAATCACGATAAATAGATTTTTTAATACAAGCTTTCATAGAATAATAGGAAAGGTTGCGATAGACTTTGAAAATAAGATTGTTTCACTTAACCATGGCTGGAGCTTAAGAAAAAATACCAACCTTTGCAAATTATCTCAGAGAACAGTCCTTATGATTCAGAAAAGGAAAAGTTGTAGCCCTCCTAAAAATGTAGGTGGAAGACCTCGATTATTAACGGATGGCGATGCTCATATCATGGAAAGGATACTTAGAACGAATAAGGTAAAACATCAAAGGCTGCCTCTAAGACTACAAATAAAAACGTTAGCGAATGGACTACCGGGGAGCTCTTAAACAAATTGGTCTTGCATCGGCAATCAAGCAGAAAGAACCTGCATTATCGATAAAAACGTAAAAGCACCGTTAAAGCAAAAACCACAAAAACTGGACGGTAGAGGACTGGAAGCGAGTTATATGTTCTGATGAGTCCAAAATCAATTGTTACCAGTCAGATGGAAAGGAATATTTCTGGCACAGGCCTAATGAAAGAAGTCTTAAGCACCAAGATAAAGAGAACGTGAAGCACGGATGAGGTAGTCTTATATTACTGGTGGCATGGTGAAAATCGTTGGTATAATGAAAAAGAAAAAAATATCTTCAAATACTCCAGACAAATTTATCTGATTTTGTTGAGAAATGTGCGTATCCAATTGAAGATATTAATTTTCAGCAGGACGGGGATCCCAAACACACCGTCAAAATTGTCAAAAACTCGCTTGATAACCAAACTTTTTCAGACGATGTGGACTATTTTCAAACGTCAGCTTCTGGGATACGAAAGACCCCCACTCACCTAAACGAGCTCTGGACTAAGATTCAGACTGAATGGGAGAAGATTCCAGAAAAACTATCTGGAAACTATCCAGAAATTGGTAGAGTCCATTTTGCGACGGGTAAAAAGTGTATTAAAACACAAAAGGTTATGGATAAAGTGACTACTAAGTGCATAGTTACTGTTACCCTACAAGTATCTGAAGCAGCAAATTTGTCTTTAGAAAAATTGCTGAGGATATTCGCATATGGGTTGGCTCATGCCGTGAATTTTTTTTCAGATATTTTGGGCATGAATCATGTGTCAGTGAAATTCGTTCCAAAATTGTTAAATATTTACCGAAACAACCGTAGCATGAGCATCGTTTAGGATTTGTTGAATGACTGAAATGACGATCAAGATTTCCTGAAAAGGGTCATCCCAGATGATGAAACATGAGTATATGGTTATGACGTAGAAACCATAGCCCAATCACCCCAATAGAAGCGCCGAGAAAAGCACTCCAAGATCGGTCAAACGTGAGAGTTTTGCTCCCTGTTTTCTTTGATTACAAGTTCTTGCGGAAGGCCGTGCGGTCAATAAGAAATATAACCTTGAAGTTATGCGCCGACTATGTGAAGCAATGCAGAGGAAACGTCCGTATTTTTGGGGAAAAAATTACGACTTTTTCATCACGTTAATGCATCTTTTCACTCACCGTTGCTTGTACGTAATTTTTCGGCTAAAAACAATGCCGCAAACATGCCGCAGCCAACGTTTTTACCGAACTTGGTCCCCAGCGAGTTTTTTCTCTTCCAAACCAAGACCCATGAATGGGCGGAAACGCGCTATGATTGAGGAGATAGAGACCGCATAGCTGGAAGAGCTTAAGCCAATAAAAAGGGTAATTCAGCAGTGCTTCGAGGCTTAGAAAAATCGCTGCCGCAGTTGTATTATGTCTAAAGGTCTAAAGGGGATAAAAAGGATGTTGATGAACAAATAAATATTTTTCGAGAAAAATAAAAAGGCTAGTACTTTATTCTAGTCCTTTATCCATAGATTCTGACAGTGTTCATTTAATTTTATGTAGCCCGTCGCTCTTTTCTTCCTAGACTTAAGGAAGTCAAAAATAGGACGATAGTAAAAATATGAAAAGGTAGAACAACCTGACAATTTCGATTTTTTTTATCAAAGGCAAACATGCGTTCACTTATTCTTATGCTTTTTTAAGCACATTCATTTGCTGATCCGCTCTAAAGCTGTTTTATGATGTCTTTAAAGTCTCTAAAGAAGGTCCTATAAATATGAATTGGTGATAATAGTACTATTTACTTGTTATTAGTTAATTTAATTTGTCTGAAAAACGACTAGAGTGGTAAGTTGGTAAATGGTTTCAATTTTTAAATTAATTATAAAGGTTATTGTGAACATATCATAGAAACCTTTTTAGCGAATTAAAGTATTTTTGCCATTGCAAATTATATCATTCAAATTGCTTCTGGGGGTTCATTTATAAGATATGATCCGCGAGGTCCAATTTTATGGTATGAATAATATGAGCGTTCAATTAGTCAAATCTAATTGATTTGTTGTCATAAGCCAGTGACTTAACGTAGCCTCAGAACAAACTGATCGGCGTCGTAGCAACCGAACCGCTTATCGAATTTCACAATAATTTTTTTAAGTTGTCCGCTCGATTGGATGGTCCTTTCTGCCGTAAAAAGCGGCGGACAGATCATGAATTTTTATAATAAATTTTAACAATAGAGTTGAATGCTGTGGTGCTCCAATAGCGACTATGGAAAAACAACCGAGAATGATAGCATTGCCACTTGAAACGGAAGACCAATAAAGCGTTAAATTCGCAAAAGTGTTTCAATAAATAATAGAAACAAATTAATGGTCATACAGGAACGGTCTCAGACTGATTTTAGCACTTAATTTCATTTATTCATTTATTCATTTATTCATCTACAAGCTATGTACTTACGTACTAACAGATTTGAGAAATAGTATTGTACAATTTTATTTATTTAAAGTACATACAATACCTAAAAGGAAAGGTTTAAAAGATAAAAAGACTTAACAAATTCCTTTTGAAGTTAGGTCTAGTATCAGATAAGTCCAATTGTATTGACAATTCGTTAAAAGCCCTAATTATTCTTGTTAGTGGTTCGTTTTTCCCATAGGCTGTATTATGGAATCTTTCGTTTAAAATACGTCGAGTACGAAGAGGCCTGGGGGGCACATAAAATTGTATTAACTCAAGAAGGGAAGAGCACTTTATGTGATATGAAAGGATGTCCCTGACAAACATTACATCATAAAAAGTGCGTCTAGATGACAAAGATTTCAAACCAAGTAATTGACACCTTGCTTTATAGTTAGGACAAAAATTCCAATGCAGTTTAAAGATTGCGAACTTTGTGAATCGTTTTTGGACCTTCTCAATACGCTCGGAAAAAGTTATGGAGCTAGGATTCCAGATTACAACAGCATACTCAAGCAATGGTCTGACGAGAGAAGTGTATAGTGCCACCAAAGTAAATGGGTCGGTGAACCCTTTAGTATTACGTTTAATGAAGCCTGTGTTGAATTGGCTTTGGCCAGTGTCTGGTTGATGTGAGTATGAAATGAGAAAGAAGAGCTGAGCCTAACACCCAAATCTTTAATATTATTAACCCTTGAAAGACGTGATGAGTTAATAGTGTAATTAAATTCTGTAGGAAGGACTATTTTAGAAAACGAAATTGAATAACACTTGTCTAGGTTAAGTTTAAGTCCATTGATTTTGCACCACTGAAAGATTCTGTGTAAATCTAATTGAAGCAAATTGCAGTCATCAACATCTTTGATACTTTTGAATATTTTCATATCGTCAGCATATAGCAGACACTTGCTGTACTTAATCGAGAGAGTAATGTCATTAACAAATATAATAAATAATAGAGGTCCTAAGTGACTACTTTTAAGAACGCCAGAATAACAATTAATTGGTTTCGATAATGAATTGCCAATTTTAACTCTATGGGTTCGTTCTAAGAGAAAAGAAGATATCCAACGAAGTAACTGAGAGTGAAATCCAAAAGCCTCAAGCTTGCTGATCAGTATTAAATGATAAACAGAATCAAATGCCTTACTAAAATCTGTATAAATAGTATCTACTTGCTTTTTATTTTCCATCTCATTATTTACGAATGAGGAAAAAACTGATAAGTTGGTAGAGGTCGAGCGACCAGATATAAAACCATGTTGGGCTTCTGATATATGTTCTTTAGTTAAAAAATCAAGTTTGTTCTTGACTATGCCTTCAAACAGTTTTAGAATAGCCGACAGCTTACAGATACCTCTGTAATTTTCAACATTATTCTTTGATCCAGATTTATGTATAGGAACTAAGAATGACTCTATCCAGTCGTCAAGAAAAATACCTTCGGACAAGGAACAGTTAAATATAATTGATAAAGGATGGGAAAGTGTGTCAGCACAATATTTAAGAATAATTGGTGGAATTCCATTGGTCCCATAACTGGTATTTACCTTTAAATTTTGCAGTGCAAATAAAACTTCGGTAAGATCTAGGGCTAAAGATCCAAGATTTAATGAAGTTGGAAAACTGTGGCCAGGGGTGCGACTGGGGTTGAGGGTGGAATTGGAAAAGGTTGATTGGAAGAAATTTGCAAATAAATCAAGGGTAGAGTCGATATTATCTGACTCATTATCTTTAAAATATGTACATTAAATTGGGCATTCCTACAGATTTTCTTTTTGAATTAATGAAGTGCCAAAATGATTTGCTATCAGCTTTAATACTATTTTCAATGGTGAATATGTAATTTTTGTATAAAAACTTATTAAGAACAAAAAAGTCTCTACGTAGTTTGCTGAAAATTCCATAATCAAGGGGATTCTTTGAAATCCTATATTTTCTAAAAGCTTTGTTTTTTTAATTTTTAAGGGTAGATAACTGCTTATTATACCAAGGTGGTTTAATTGATGTGCGGCACCTTGCTAAAGGGACGCATTCCGAGAAACCTTTTTTAAGGATTTCAACGAAACGGCAATACATGGAAGTTAAATTTAAATTTTGTAACTCGTTAAGCCAATATATACTCCAATACATATCGTTAAGTTTAACAAAATCAGTTTTAGAGAAGTTAAATTGCAATTTAAATTTAGATTCTTGTGGTTTAAGATATTTATACAAAGATAACTCAACAATAATCTGCTTGTGGTCAATTGAATCATTTAGAAGTTGCAATGGAGCAATTGCGACCGAGGTATTAATCTCGTCGCAGCATGTAAAACTTAGATCCAAAATCTTTGAATTAGAATTTGTTATTGAATTGATCTGTTTTAAATTTAATGGGGTCAACAAATCAAGAAACTTATGTTCATAATCATGGGCAACATTTTCTGGCACAAGATAATTATTTGAATCTAAATTAATCCATTTTAAACCGGAGAAGTTAAAATCTCCTAAAATACATAAGTTATCAAGATCATTACTTATATTATTAATAAAATCAATATTAAAAGCATGCTTTTCATGAATTTGTGGTATACTTTTAGGTGGAGCATAACTACAAATTAAAAACAAATTACTTTTTGTAGAAGGAATAGAAACTGAGATGCAGATTTGTTCAACATCAGTGAATAACAAAGAAATTTGCCTACAAAAAAAACATGTACGGACAGCAACAATTACACCGCCACCTCGTTCATCCACAGATTTACATCGGTCGATCCTGAATACGTTGTACATTCTTGAGTCGAAGATCTCGTTTGATGAAATGTCCGGGTACAGCCATGATTCGACAATAACGATGACGTCATAGAATGATTGAGATGAGTTATTGAATAAATCCGATGTTTTGGTCCGAATTCCACTTGCATTGTGGTAATAAATGTTTAGGGGAAGGGGCATTGAGGAAGCACATTTTAAGTTTGAATCGGCTGGGTGTCCATGTTCCCGTTTTTTGACTTTGGGAAATGGGAGAAATTTTTAATTTGCACTCCTAGTGGCCAAATTGAGGCATTAAGAGCCTTTTCATACGCATAGGCCGGGATTCCCAATTTAAAGTTTATGTAATGTAGGGAAAGGGGATCCACATCCTTTTTTATTACAGAGAGCACATTCTTTGGAAGCTGCAGCTTAAGTGACGTGTAAGAAATTATGTTCTCTTCAGTTTCGTTCGCACTCAGCCGAGAGAGATGGAGAAATTTTAATTTCGGAACCGATGAGAGTGATGCACCTTCTATTTCATTCTCCGCAGTGCCATACAGTTTAGCAGTCCGTTGACCTCCTTTCCTTGGTTTTTGCTTAACTTGCACCCACGGGTTATTCATATGTTGTAATTGTAGTGCCCTTATACTTAATCATTGCTTAGTAACTTCGTTTCCCAAAATGAACTAATGAGAAACATATTTGGAGATAAGGACTGCCATGTTTTTTGCTTCTTCATTATTAGCTCTACATTTCCCATTTTCGGTTGGATTACGGTCGGGGGTCAGGGATGACCACGCCATAACAGCAATTTGCAACTATTGCTTGTATAGCTTGGAGTAGTGCTGTGGTTCATCATCGTGCATGAATTCCATATTTTATTGCCGTATTATGTTCAGCAAATGGTAGCATAATCGTATTCATAATGTTAACGTAGTCCCGAGCATACGTTTTGTTCTTTATCCAGAAATATGGGTCCAGGACAAGGTGACCACAAGACATTGCTTGCCTTTTCAAGGTAGAGGTGTCTGCTGACAAAAGCAGACGATTTTAAAACATTTTTCTTAATTAGACAATGATTTCTTCTTCTTCTTCCCGTTGAAACTGCTTCAATCAACCTATTTTTAATTGTTCGACTTTTTACAGGTGGGTTCAACTCACTTTAAAGCTCCTCCGGAAAAAAACCACTTTGTCTTATAATGATGTACAAGACTTTGGTTAGACCGTGATGTTGTTTTTCGTTTCTGGACCCTTGCTCCTTCTTTAAGATCATAATGGAGAGGAGTAAATGTCTTTCTTTTTAAAACACCTCACAGTCTATATTTTTAACTAAGGTTTTTACAAAATTCTGGACCCTTAATAAAAGATTAAACTTATTACGACTATTTTCAAAATATACCGCCTTTCTTCAATGAATTTCTGATTCAAAATGCCATAATCTTTTTTTTTTTTCCAGGTTAAATGATAACCTTTTCATTTTGATAAAATAAGCAACTGAAGCTATTGAAAAGCCCACTACTCTGTCCTACTGGGCAAGTCGTATTTTCTTTAAATGAGAGATTTTTTTTTCGTTATCTTCGGTATGGAGCTCTCCGGATTATAGAAAATTAATCGCACACAACATACATAGCTACCTACGTCAAAGCCTGAGTTAAAGCCATATTTAAAGACAAGTTTGAAATATTTTTAAAGTGCTAAATAGGTCGTCTCTTGGCGGTCTTCGTTTAAAAGCTCAAGAACTTTTTTTTGCTTTTGTCAACAAACCTTAGAATAGAAATTCTCACTTGAGCAACATCGTGCCTAATTTGATCAAATATATTTGTAATTGTCGCTCCAAAAATCAATTGTCCTATTCAGTCCCCATTTCCCAAGCAGAATCACCATTTTCTTCTCTTCCTTCCATCGCCTTCGATGACGGATGTCCTTTTAGCTCAGCATCTTACTTCCGCTACGCAAGAACGATAACGCCACTTATGCGCTATTGAACACCCTTCAAGCGAAACAGTCCATTCCCCCACCCGCCATTCGGCAAGCAAACAAACTTAGTAACAAATGAATAAAGGACGACCACGACATAAAGAGAAAAAAATATTCACAAAATTTATCTGTCCATCCAACTGTGTCCATCAGGCGCACACCTATGTATGTACCTCTCCTATACATAGAAATATAGATACCTACAAATAAGTTTGTTCTGTTGATTTTCATATAAATCGAATTTCCTTAATTTCATATTCCCGCAGTCAATGCTGCGACAGCGGCTACGTCAGCAATGTCAGCTCCAGCAGAGAATGGAAGACAGTAGGATGCGTAATCTTACTGCCCCAGCCAATAAAGTGATTTTCATCTGCAGCTTGGAGAAAAAGAAAAATACGAAACCAAAAGGAAACGACTTATTTACGATCTTGGTAAACGTTCTTTACGTGAGTCCACCATCAGTTGCTTCCCACCCTGCGAATCTAAACTCTAACCGTGTTCCCGTGTTCGCCCACATAATGAACGAAGCTTCACTAGGGGTTGCCATGCCAACTTCATCTTTTTTTTTTGTTTTTTTTTTTTTTTAATTCTGCTTCGTATCTATACAAACAAATTTAAATGCCACCAAAATACGCACTCAAGCGAATGGCACGGAGGAAACAAAAAAAAGGACGAAAAAAGTGTTTCTTTGAAGTCATTCATTTCCTTCTTCAATAAGCAGAACAACGGAGGATGGCCGACGTTCCACACGCACGACGAGCAAAGCCAAACTCCACACAGGACGATCAAATTGAAAGAAAAAAAAAAAAACCAAGTTCACCCCTAAAAATTGAAGACAACAGGGAAAAAAAAATGTCGGAGGGTGAACAAGGATAAAGTGGAAAGTGGATGTTGGAAAAAAAAACGAAAAGGTGTGGCCTAATGTCACCCCCCACAGCTCTGCCTGTCGGAAAAACACATCCAGCGTCAGGGGACGAATATCCTGCACACGCACTCAATCCAGGATACACAACAAACAGCACAACTAGATAAACAACAACAAAAAGAAAAAATCCAATCTAATTCTGAAGAAATAAGAAAACAGGAAAAAAAAACACCCTTGGCCCGCTTTTGAAGCACATCTTCCAATAGCACGCCGGTGAAGGGTGGGGAAACGCCATGGAACAGTTCCTTCTATCGAACACCAGATGGCCCCGGACATCTTCCAATGTCACACTCATCCTCGAATCGATGATGACGTCATCGATTCATCTAATTGGAATACTATCCCCGAATGAAAACAACCCCCGGGTGCTGGATAATTACTTTTCTTTTCGTTTTCCTTTATATCGCGCTTCACTCCCCGCCCTCGAGGTGAACGGAAGAATGCCGAAAAACAAATGAAAATGAAGACGGGAATTAGAAGGAGGACAAGAAGGTGAATAGCCTTTGGGTAAACACCGCGTACTCCCCGGCCGGCAGCACGTCCGGCACGCACAATCGAATGAAGTGGATCTGCTTGCGAGTGGGAAGAAATTAATTAATACCGTTACAGAACAGTGAAAGCGTGGATGCTTAGGAAAAAATAAGGGAAAAACAAGTCTAATGGGGTCACGGTGGGTGAGGCGCTCGGTGTGAATTGGGGTAGCTACCACTCATCGGGGATAATTAGATGTAACGGATATTGTAATTGGTGTTAAAGCGAGAAAGTTAATTTGGTGGTTTTCCTTTTGTCTGCCCCTTGTCGGCAGGTCCGTGGCATTTGGGGGACTCGGGAACGGGAAGGAACTTAATTGAGGGATGATAATTAAGGGAAGTGTCGACGAGCTTCGAGCTCGTGATGATCCATTTTACGCTTGGGGTAGGTTTATCATAATTCAAATGCTTCTCATGTCTGTCATGTTTGTCATAGCTAGCCTGGGGGTGAGGAAGATCTGGATAAAGTTTGGCTGGCGGTTTACTCGGGTTTCATAATTGCTTAATGAATTTCATTTCCTCGAAATTGTTTTTTTTTTACGTACGAAATCTTGTTTATTTTCGTTTTTTGGTTTCTCCCTATCTGGTGGGAAGCGTTTCTGTTGTTTTTGTTTTTATCCACTTGGTGCGGTAATTAGATTTGACGGTCATTAGGCGGTGTTAGATGGTTCTGAGGGTTTTTCGTCTGGTTTTCAGTTTTGGTTTTACCCCTTGGGTGGAGATTATTTCGTATTGTTGCTGTAATTAAATTAATTGACAGCGGGTTTGAAGGCTCCTTGTAGTAGGAAAGGGAAGTTTCTCATTTGAGTTGATGGCTTGGAGCACAATTAAAAAAAAACCAATTAACAGAAAACTTTACGTAAACAAGGGCGATTTTGAATTCATAATTATTTTATTATGGCAATGGGGGGAAAGTACGCGAATTTTGTTGGGTTCATCTTGTAAGAAATCGGCATTGCCTTCAACCGGCTTCGAATGATATCTTTTTTTTTGGAAAAGGCTCTAATTGAGATGTGACGAAATCCTGACATCGTAAATCCACAATTCAAGACGGTATATACAGGGTGTCCCACGAGCAGTGTGCCAAAAAGCTAGAGCGTGTAGGTCTAGTCAAGACAAGAAAAAAATCGTAAGGGAGGGGGGGTTTAGCCGGGAGGGGCAATTTTCTAAAAAATTGACTTAATTTGGAAAAAAAAATATTAAAAATCAACAGTTACAGCCACAATGCCGTGATATACTTTTTTGTAAAACCAGAAACCTCTTCTTTCATCTGGTTTTTAAATGAAGCTGTTTTAAGGAACAGTTTTTGAGAAATTAATTTTCAAACTCAAAATTTTGAAAAAAAATTGGAAAAAAAAAGTTTCGAACTACTTTTTTCAAAAATTGTATGAAATTGTATGTAATTAAGTACTATTTTTTTTTTTCCAAAATTCAATTCCCTTATTAGTTTTTAGTTAAAAACAGAAAACCGGATGTAAAAATGTCTTGTAGTTTTTGAGAAATTAAAAAAAAACCAGAACCACTTTTTTCTAAGAAAAACCTTTTTTTGGTTTCAACCCGGCTGGACTTGTAGGCAAATTAATGTATGAAACATTGACCTCTTTTTTATTATTTTTTAAATTGGGAGTTTTATTATAAAAAATTTTCAATATGATCCCCATTTTTTAGAAGGCAAAGATTATATCTCCTTCTAATGTCTGCACATAAGTCCATGCTTGACAAATTTTCCTGCAAATTGACTCCAGCGACTTCAATACGTTCTCTCAGTTGTTCCAAAGATACTATTTCCACTTCGTAAACATAATTCTTCATGAATCCCCACACATAGAAATCTAGAGGAGTTAAATCTGGTGATCTAGGTGGCCATTCCGTGGGGCCCTTTCTTCCGATCCAACGGTCACTAAAATGATCATCCAGCCAGTTTCTAACCCGTAAGCTGTAGTGTACTGGTGCTCCATCTTACTGGTAGATAAAATTATCTGCTATCGCCAAAGGAACGTTGTCCATCAAATCGGGCAAAAGGTCTCGTAGGAATTGAAGGTATGATTCTCCATTAATAACGGCATTCAAAAACCGGGACCCGATAACAGTTTGTCCAACAATACCAAGCCAAACATTACAGCTAAAGCGGTGTTGTGATTTATTTTGTTTTTTGTTGTGTGGATTGGTGCTACTCCAATGATGCTGCACTCCGTTCTCTCGTAGACGGTGGATTCTTGAAAACATGCTACGACTGGGACACCTCCGATTGGGATATCTTTCTGCGTAGAGTCATTCGGCTTCACGATCTCGACCATTAGCTAAACCGTAGCAGAAGTGCATGTCCTTTAATTCTTCTCGAGAGTATGAGTTTGACATCGTAATGTGTTGATGAGTTAACATCCAATTTGGAAATGGTTTTTTTTTATTAAAAATGCGATACCTTTTATTTACATTTGGGTTGCAAATATTTTATTTTTCAATAAAGAAAAATTGTGGTTTTATTGTCTTAAGGACCTACCGGGTAGAACCCATCGGCGGCGGGTGGACCCAGACGAAATTGTCAGGTCAGTTTTCAGGCGTTATCAATGAAAAAAAGGTTAATCCAGGGTTATTCCAATACTATGTCACTTTATTGTATTCCCATAAAACTCCGAATTTTTTTAAAAATGATAAAAAAGAGGTCAATGTTTCATACAACAATTTGCCTACAAGTCCAGCCGGGTTGAAACCAAAAAAAAGGTTTTTCTTAAAAAAAAGAGGTTCTGGTTTTTTTTTTAATTTCTCAAAAACTACAAGACATTTTTGCATCCGGTTTTCTGTTTTTAACTAAAAACTAATAAGGAAATTGAATTTTGGAAAAAAAATTAGTACTTAATTACATACAATTTTGGAAAAAAGTAGTTCGAAATTTTTTTTTTCCTATTTTTTTTTCAAAATTTTGAGTTTGAAAATTAATTTCTCAAAAACTATTCCTTAAAACAGCTTCGTTTAAAAACAAGATTAAGGGAGAGGTTTCTGGCTTTACAAAAAAGTATATTACGGCATTGTGGATCTAACTGTTGATTTTTAATAATTTTTTTCCCAAATTAAGTCAATATTTTAGAAAATTGCCCCTCCCGGCTAAACGGGGGGGAATAGACCCCCCCCCTCCCATACGATTTTTTTCTTGTCTTGACCAGACCTACACGCTCTAGCTTTTTGGCACACTGCTCGTGAGACACCCTGTATATTATACTAAAATGTTGGGGGGAAAGTTGCTTTCCTTAAAATCCTATCTTTACTTAAATATTTTTCATTCGCTTGAGTTTTAACAAAAAGCTATGAAAGGCCTTCGGAAAGTTGAGAAACAAATCGACAAACGGGTGCTGAGAGAGGCACAGAAACTAAGCCATTGTACAGATATAAATAATTAATTTACAGTTCGATCTCATGACTTGACAATATTAGAACCCATACTTCTCGCGTAATTGTTTGAAACTTCTAAATTGGAGTTTGAAATTATTCGGCATCAAACGTACTCTCATGTAGTTTCTCCGACGTGTTGGAGCTGGTATTCTATATGGTACTCCAAGCCCGAGAGCTTTTAATCGCGTCAGATAATCATACCTTTTCAAAAAAAAAGAAAAATATAGCAAACGCTTTATATTTTTGGCTAAATAAAAGTTTGTAAAAATTAATATTGGTCTTGTGGTTTTCGGATATTTCATGTTATACAACCTTATGCAAAGTAACAGAAATTTTAGGTTTTTTGGACTAAGTACTATTACTATATTGGCCTATATCAATTTATCCCCGTGGAAGTCGATCTTTGTTGCATCATTTAACTTTTTTAATGTTATTACCATTCAGGCTTGCAAGATAACGACCCTTTACGTTTTTTGTTTACTTTTGGGAACAAAGTCTCATACGGCGCCTTATAAAGCAAAAAAATATTTAACCGGCAATGTAGTGTAATTGACTGTATTTTAATGTATTTTAATGGTGCAAGAGCCGGGTTTTTCTTAAATTAACAAAAATTCGGTAATTTTTCAGGATTTCCCCCCATTAATGGTACATTAGACTGTTAAGTTCGATAAACACTTTCACATTTAAATGCACTTTTCGATTTTATTTTCGAAATTAAAAAATCGAAGATCATACCTGAGATTCATGCAAGCTTGATCTTTCACCGATTAAGCCCTTCAACCCGACCATGACTTTTTACGATATATAGGTATGAAAGACTGAAAGATCTAGTCAACGAGAAAATACTCGTATGTAAAACGAAGTCACGAAAACGTGTCAGGCCCCCTCCACAGTTTTAAAAATGGTTCGAACCATCCGAAACTACCACTCACGGCTTTATTTCAAACTTCCATTTCTCAGGGACTGTTTCCCCAGCTTTGGAAAAATGCTTACATCTTCCCAATTCACAGAAAAACAGCTAAAGAATAAAGTCTGAAGCTATCGCCCCATGCACTTCCAATTTTTTCGAGAATATCGTCTACTATACAATATTTTTTAATTGGAAGCCCACTTGTTTATAGACGGTCTGTCGACATCCACTAAGTTTTTGCCAGCGACTTCAACAAGGACTCGACAATAAAATCATTCCGAATAATCAATTATGTTTCCGAACACAACATTCTCTCCGCTTGACTTGGATTGACACCGTATGGTAAGAAGCCTTTACTACAAACTCAGCCGGCTGAGCATAAGCAAACCAATGTTATATACTTCAACAGGGCATGGTGAACTAGCTGATCTTTTTCAGCATTAATGGCCGTATGACAATATGGCGTTCCAGCGCCCGGGCTTTTGACAGCATGAGTAGGAACAATGAATTCATGTGGAGTAACACGGAATGCGGACCACAGGCGGTGTTTCGGCTAATATCGTAAATATCGTAAGCTCGAGCTCAACGTCAGAGTAGAGCTACTGGCTACTCGCTCGTGCGTTTTGACAGCTGGCAATGTTTGTATAGGTTATTTCGTATATATGTATGTACAATATATAATTGCAAAAAATTAAAAAAAATTAAAGAGTAAAATTACAGTGTTATTTTAGCGCTGAATGTGTACATGGGTTGTTTGTGGATACATCGTTTGCCTTCTGGCATATTCCCGACCTTTGAAGTCCGAGCGCCTGATTTCGGGCTGATCCAGGATAGATCAACTGTAGCGCAATTCTTTCACGCGTCCCGCAATCTTCTCTAAGAACACGATGTCGCCCTTTATAAACCAGAGAGCCTCAGGTTGAGTAGAGTGATATCATGTTGAACTAGAAAAGACGTTAGCCGACAGCAACAAAAGTTTTGGTGGCTGGAGGAAGCCTCATCGTCGGGAAAATTTGAAGTTATTAAGCATGTGCTATTAGCTATTGAATGCACTCAAAGGATCAATAAGGTTAAGCTAGAAGCTAGATTTAAGCATTTTTGTCTGGAAGAATAAGAAATAAAAATACTTTAAAAAACAACATTAAGTCATATTTCTTCGATCTTCTATTTCTTATCCAATTAAAGTCGCGTAAAGTAGCCATCCCAGCCCAATGATATTTATTTTAACCATTAATGACGTCAACTTGTCATCATGAAAACTACCTTTTAGGATACGCTGACAATGGAAAACGCCCATACATACATAGGTCTTCTCTTACTCAGTCCTGCTCTTGCCCATCTGACCTAATTAGGTTCACAATTTAATGTTAAAAAAAACCTCCGCCCCCAAGAACCTACATATGTACGTTGTCTGTAATGAAGTTGTTCCCACTGGCAATTTCTTGGTTGACTTAGGTATTATCCTGGCGGGGACCTTAATTTTTAATACGCTTACCCGTCTGGTCCTTCTTTTACGGGATTCGTACTGCAAATGTTTAGGCCGGTTAACGTAAATTTATTAGTTAGCCCTTCTTCGTCTTTTCTGAGCTGATACCCATAATTTACCGCCTTATAAGTGTCTGTTAAAAAATAGTGAACCTACAATCGCTAGCAGAACGACTCGAGAATTCTGATACAACTTAAAACATATTTACTAGATTTTCCTTAAAAAAACGATATTTATTTCTTCGATTCCAAAATTAGACTAACTTACATTTTAATCTTACTTCTACTTAACACAACTTGGATTGTTGTATTGCATTTTGTAGGGCATGTTGGGTTTTGGGTTGGTTCTTGCAATGCATACGAGGATCAGGTGACCGGACGGAAAAGTGTTGCGCATGTACTGTTTGCGGGACGTGTGCAAATGTATTTCGAATTTTGCTAACATGTTATTAACTTACATATCATTGATCGATCAAATATAGCTGCGACGACCCAACTTCCAGAATGCTGCGCAAAGCGAACTAAAGTCTACGACCTACACCTCCTCTCACTAAATTCGGTCTTAGAATTATCCTCTATCGCCGTCCTACATTCTCTTCCTGGTAGTTTTCCTTTCTTTCTTCTTTTTAAGGTTTCCACTGAACTAATAACGAACAATTGTGCGAGCGTCAAAATATAAAACAAAATTCCTGATACTTTCTGAACATGCCTCGTATACATACATAGTATGAAAATCATCAGTTAGCACTTTGTGATTCCATTCACGCTACTTTTTAAAGCTTTTTAAGGTCATCCCTAGAGTGGTATATAAAGCTCTCTTTGAGGGAGATGTAGTCTCGCCGATCGAATAAATATGTAGGTATGTTCCTGAGCTTCTTGTATGAAACTGTTACATTCGAAATCGGTAAGAGAGAATAAATGAAGATACATAAAAATGCCTTCTTGGCTAAGCCAACTAAACCAACCATTATTTCAATTTTGATCTTCAAAAACAGAATCAACTTGGTTGACTGCGATTGAATGTGATTGAACGTGGTTGACCGTCGTTGAACGTCGTTGAACATAATGAAAAATTCGTTTTAATGCATTGAATTTATAAAAAAGTTACTGTACAACGGCCAAACTAATTACCCCTTGAATTTAATTTGAAGAGTATCCCATCCAACCAGACGCAAAACGTGAGTGTATCAAATGACTTAATTACCTTCCTCTTCTCATCGACCAAGTGCCAACCACATGAACCACCATTTCCTATTAAATTACCTCAGAAAAATAACAAAGCAAACCAAAAACCATTTCATCCGTTGTATAATATGTCCGACCTACACACCTCCTCTCAGCCCGATTCCCTACCGATAACGCTGCGTAGTTGCAAAAATTTCCATATGAAAGTGAAAGTGCCACAACATCAGGGATACGACCAAATTTCTAAAAATCTCTCTACCCGACCACCCAAAAGGTCAAAAGCATTAAGCCATCAACAACAAATATCCAAACAAAACTGCAACAATGCAAATTTCGCACCTCATATGAATAAATTGACTGCGAGCGGTAATTTCCGGATTCGCCCCGAACTCTGAACTCCCATCGACCTTTTCCTGGCATAAACACATGAGCTCTTAACCCCTGGGTGGATTGGTAATGATGATGGTAGTGATTGGGAAGGTGATTTTGTTTCACTTCCGTACTGCATAGACGTAATGCGTGTAAGGTGTAAACTGTTGCAAATGCGATTAGGGATCCTTTGATCCCTTGTTTCGGGTTACTTGTTCCCCGAGCCCCTGCTCGGATGTTATACTGTGTCGTGACTTTGCAAAAATTATGCATAATTTAATGAAATCCTTTTTGCGTTTGTCTATTGTTCGACTTAAGTACCTGGTAACAGAGGTAAACATACATATAAATCAGGTACTGTGGGAATTCTTCGTATGCGCAAGGGGTCCTTAATAGTTATTGGCTCTGTTGTATTCAAATCTTTGCATTTTTATAGTAGGTTAAGGCAGACGAGAGCTTATTTATGTGAAGATAGACAACTTCCGGTATGAAATCAGTTTTCCAACTAACCACTTAGAACATCAAATGACATCTGGACTATGATGACTGTTATCCAGATATAATATGATAACCAACCGCATAACAGTCGTTCCCACATCAAGTATGAATGGATGTCCTAACAAATTAATTGAATATCACAGGAAACATACAGAAAAAAAAGGTCAAAACCAACATCAACAGAGAGAGGCAGAGTGAAAGAAAAAAAAAGGGTTGACAAGCAGACCAAGTGTCCTTGTTGAAGTGACGACAGACAGCCGGACGTGTATTGCATGTGCGACATGTGTTCCTCTCATCTTTCTGACAGAACGAAATGAAATTTGTTTTTAATTTACCAACAAAAGGACAATCAAGTTGTTTTGTTGCACCCGCTTGGTTCTAAGCAAGTGTCTATGTCATTTTCGGATGGTTACGAAAATTTCCTTTTAACTGTACTCGCATAGCCTTGCTATTTCGTTACCTAGTCTGGATGCAATTATTTATCGATTATTGCTACTGATGGGTATTGTCGTTTGTCACGCCTCGTTATTGTGGGCCATTTAATTTGTACAATTTATTTCCGTAGTATATCCTGTAGGAGGAGTTGCCCTGGAAAAAGGGACACTTGGTAAATGTCTTGCACTTTACTAATAATCGTAAAATACCTAAGTAATTATTGACCGTTGTTTGGGCAGTCTGCCGAATGAAAGGATATATTATCGGACACACGGGTTATCAAACAATTTAATTAGAGCAACTGGATAACCTCCTTCAAAGGAACTTTAGTTTCAATCAGGCTGCGAAAACACTTGAAAATGATTCCCTTAATTTATGCATTGGTCTTTGGTTCCCAGAACTTTAAAGTCATCATTTTCCAACATACATACATATGTACCTGGGAAAGGATATGTACGAGTGTGATTTCTATTATTCCGCACCTTTTGTTGAATGTGTCGTGTTTATGCTTCATTTTCGAAAGGGATGGCTTTTGTCATTTTAATTAGATGCAGAGGTAATTTAGAATTAAAAAAATCTGAATACCCATCTCTTAAGGATTCAATTGAATCCGTTTTTACTGCGGCCTTTAGCTGTGTGTGGAGATCCTTTTGTTCAGTTATTAGCTACGTCACGTAACGAGTTTTATGAGATTTCAGTTGATTCTCTATTCTTGCCGTGAATTGTTTTTTACTGTGTAGATGTAGATCCTTGTCGGTTAGGTAGGTCGCACAGGGGTAATTGCGATGCTTTGATAGGATTTCACGATCAGTTCTGAAGTACGTGCAGATTCGAGTAGAGCTATTTTGGAAGTAATTTCGCGCAAATAAGTGGTGTGTTCAAAAAGTAACAGGAATTGTCATATTTCACGGGTGGTGCTAGTGCTATTTGTGTGAAAGTAAAAGTTTCTGTTTCTAAAGTTTCTGTGTATGGCTTGCGAAGTGTTTTTTGATCTATTGTACTATCAGCTAGTCAGGGAATTTATATTACATTTTGCCATAAGAGTAGGTAAAGCTTCCTTTCAGAAGTGCTTAATTTTGTTATTGGTGAGTCTTCTTGGAGCAAAACGAGCTTTATTGAGAGGTGCAAGCATCATCGAGAACGTAGAAATTATGTTAAAGATCACGGACTCCAGCGCAATATCAATTTATGAAACATCGAAAAAGTTAGCAAAATAATTAATTATCAACCGATAGATCGCTAAAAGTATTGGCAATCAACCAATGCTGTAGATTTTTCTTTTTGGCGAAGGAAATTAGTTGCAGTAAATTATGGTCCATGGATATCACGTTGAAAATAAAGTTCAGTCGTTCCAGTTGATTGTTAAGAAAAATTAAAACTCGGCAAACGCTGTCGAATATTACCGTCATACTTCCTATCTATCAATTTAAATATCAAAGTACGCCATCAATTGCTCCAAGATAAAATAATCAATAAGGAATACTACCTGTAATTGCCGTTAGCGTGAAGCAATCCGAATAAAACCACCGGGTTTTCGCCGAAACAATTCATGACTTTTATACCACGATAACGCGCCAACGCATCGGTAGACTTTTCTTTACTCGTTTGTTGTTTCCTGTTCAGAAAGAGCGTTGTATACGCCAGATAAAACTTAACGTTAAAAGGGTCTCCAATGGCGGCCTCTTCGGAAGCATAGATGAGATTAAAAGCGTGTCACTAAGACAGCTAGGTATATTTCTAAGAATCGATACTGTATAAGCACTGGTATAAGTGTATAACATCTAATTTTGATGGGGATAATACTGAAGTGAAGAAAATTCTCTTCTGAAAACGAAAATTCCCGATATTTCTTGAACACATCTCGAAAGTTTTTTAAAAAATTGGTAAACGTTAATTCCTAATGACTTCTTAATAACATTGGTTAAAGTAATTGTTTTCGACAGGTGTTTCAAAAGTAGTGTTTTTTTTAACGTAATCTGTACCGTAATTCGATTTTTAAAAAGCACTTTTAATAAGTTCAACTTAGTTCTCAAGGTGCATTCAGACAGAGCAAAAAACCTTAGAACCATTATTTAAAAAACATTTCTGAAATGTTTCCCGATTATCTCCTATTTGCTTCAGACATTTTTTGAAAATATTTCAGAAGTTTTTAATTTTTATCAATTTTTTGACACTCAATATGGCGTATTCAAAAAAGGTAGAATTAGTACGGTCTTGGTTTATTAACATGATAACATTCAAAAAACAAAAAGAAAAAAGAAGACAGAAAAGCTTTCTGTCAAGCCTTTTTTGACATTTTTACTGTCTTTCTTCACAAAAAACATTTCAGTAAACTTCAGTTTTCTATTCGTACATCGTGAGAAAAACGAATGGGTTCCTGTCGCGATGGGGAAGCAGAGAAACATTTCAGAAATATTTCATCGGCATTCATACCGAAAAAAAAAAATTAGAAATATTTCATAAATGTTATTTTAATTCTAAAACATATTTGAAACATTTGTTGAAATGTCTTTGAGATGTTTCTTGCAGTCTGGTATGCAGCCTCACACCACCCAGAAAAATTACCTGAAGCAGCTTCATATGAGAAATCATATTACAAATATGATTGGACAATATTCTTACTGACAAATACAAATAAAGTGGTGCTAAGTGAAACCCTATTAACTTAAGATAAAAAGTTTCTGCCGAAAGAATGAAATCATTTGCCGACGGGACTTTTATAACTATTCTAACTGCGCTCTTCCTTCTTTTTCTAATCGGAATGAGGTACATCAAGCAGATATTTTTGATTTTTGTAAACTTCAACAGTTTTTTTCTTCTGTGAACAACTTCGAGAAGGGAGTCACAAAAGAAAAAATCGGTTGAATATGGGGAATAGGACATAATGGTTAAATTTTACTACTGCAAAAACTAGAGATACAAGGTGCTGTATGAGACTTGAGCCCTTTACAATTTTTAGGCATTTTATTTATTCTTTTCTTGGATCTATCTTATCATAGACAAAGATGCTTAAATCTATCTTAACTATCTTAACCAATTAAAATGAACTTACTGACCCTATGCAGGCGCTCCAAGGTAGACAGCACATTTTTAAAACTATCTTTCGAATTTAACTTTATAAAAATAAATGACCCATCAAAGTGAAGAAAATTAAAACAAAAAACTTGGGATTTAAAAAAAAAATGGATGATAGTCCTGTATAAAAAAACAACAATTGAAAAGCTTGGTTTATGAATGATTTTAGTAAAGTTAACACCGCTTTACGCAATCCGGTTTTTTGGAAACTGTCAAACTTTGGATTATTTTCAAATCAATCAAGTCACGTTTTCTTGGATGGCGCTGCAATGTCTGGGTTAGAAATTCTACATTTAAAAATTAAAATTTCACACTTTGCCATCAGTGATACCTTATCCTGTAAACTAAACGATGCTTCGATTGAAACACAGCTTTTCAGAATGCTCTATTTTTTCCCATATTTAAAATGGGATTTTATTGAAGTCCAAGAAAAAAGTGTTGTAAAATAATTGTGTTTAGTTCATTTTGATTTTTCGATATAGCTACTTTCAGCGCGATGCCATGGCCTGAAGCCAGTCGACAATCGAATAGCGTGTTGCACTAACGTGAACCTGCGGAATCTTTTTCCATATTCGAACAAGTATTTTCTTATCAATTAAGAAATTATTAAATTTATTATTAAATTATCACCAATTTGTATTTAATTCTTATGATCTTGGCCTGTAAAATGCTCCCTATGAACAAGTCAAGTGAATTTACAACTAGTGACTGTGGACCTGCTTTTTACCACCCTTAATTGGCACGCGCTTTTTGTGTGCTGATGCAGAGTCTTGTTAGGACGTCCACTCTCCCACCGAAATGTTTGGTGAGTTGGAGCCCAAGGCTTCAAAATACCTTCCAAAACACTTTCGTATTTTTAATTCACGTTCAGCGAGCCATACCATCCAAAACCATGACAAACGGTGGCGCTTGATTTCAGGCCAAAGTGTTCAGATCTCCGTATGTCCTTTCCGGTATACAAATACGATCGTTTTGTTTATTCACTCATTCGATGGAGACATTTTTCTCATTAGAAAACACAATATTCGTACAAGTCTAACAACCTTTTTTGCTCTATCGAACTTCACCTTTCTGAGCATCGAATTTTGTCATTTTCGGAACTTGTAAAGTTTTAGTTTGAGCTCATCTTTTAGTTTCCGTTGTATGGTTGCCATTGATATCTTCAGCAATAATTTTTCTGCCAACTCCGTCTAGGATTTCGTTCAGTTCGAGCTTTCTCTTTCTGGATCATTTCTGGCACTGATGCAATTCTTTTTCGAACAACACCATAGTGTTTTGTAAAACTGCCAAAATTGTTGTGTCATGGTTCGAGAATATTTATTGACATTGAGTTACTAGCCGCCTCTCAATATGCTCGTTTGTGATTTTCCATTTAAATATAGCGCTACCAGACTTCTTTTGAATTCCATTACGAATAGAAAAAATGCACGAAACTGAAACGTAAATATCTCTGTACGCTTGTAAACAATAAATTCGTCTGTCTTAAGCCAGACATTAACGCAATTTTACCAACTGCTAAGACAGTTCTAGCTTGATGAAGTTGGTTTAGGTTCAATCGTGTGGCCCGGCATTTTTAACAAATTACTAAATGTTTTCCCTTGTTTAACATTGGCATGGTATTTACCAAATATGCTTCCCGATATTTTTATCGAAAACTCCGAACAAAATCCTATAATATAATTCAGAAGGAATTAAGCTCGTACCATGCCTAAATTAATAACTCTACACGATTGAATAGCTACCCGACATTAACTTATTCCAATGCACAAGGATAGCTTCGTAATATAATTGCATCATGATCAATGGATGAGCTGCAAACATAACCTAACATTGTACGTCTTGTTATATATGTAGCTGTGTAATTTTGAAATTCCTCGAAGTCCCTTAAAGCCACCTGAAAACACAGCTTCACCAGTTTTTGTCTTTTTCACAAAACAGAGCCCGCTCCTATGCAAAACCATATTCTCGTGTGGAGTCCAGTTTTCACTTCCAATATCATCCGCCTTCACAAAGAATTGATGTTACATTGGTATTTAGTTTGGGCTTCTAGGGCTCAATACATTTGGAAAAAAAATTCACTTTTATGACACGACTCAGGGACTAAAATGTTTTCTTATCCTCAATATTGAGTATTTTTGGGCTCTTTTTCTCAAAATGTCGGTGATTTGGTTGTGTAAAGAATGCGCGCTCCACTCGTGAAATGTGTGGTTCACGCACTGATAGCCATAATCATAATCAAAATCGAATTCATGTAAGACACTGAGACTGCTTTTCCGATTGATTCCTGTTCCCGGAAAATTAATTAGGCGAGGCAGTCTTAAGTGAAACATATTTTTTTTTTTAAATCAGGTGGTGCTACAGTACGGGATGGACCTAAGCCTCGACCAACTTCCCCAGCCAACCCGGTAGATTGGTAGTTTTACTTTGTGTTTCGTACCTCGAAATTAAAAGTATTTTCGGGCTAGAGCCATAATATTCGTACACTCTACGTGGCATATCCATCAGTATAGTTTAGTTGGACTGGAAATTGCACACAGAATCCATGTTTCTGAGTGAAGTCCATCTCTGCGAATAGCTTTGTTGGACTTAAACTGTTTTGTGACTATCTTGATTTCATTAATGTCGGGGAGACGGGCTATTCTTCTATCATTTTCTCTCGTGAGTAGACTATTCTGCCTGAATCTTGTCTTTCACACAAAATCCTTCGGCGAAAGTGTATTTTCAAAGAATTTACTGTCGGCTGTGACCCTGCTAGTAGGTATCCGTTTTCAACACTGTACATTCCTATTTTAGCTTAAATGCACTGGCGTGCTGGTTACATGGGCAATTATTGTGGTGCTTTTTCTGTGAACTATAATCTTCTTCTGCCCGTAGAACTTACAAGTGACACTAATGTTCCCTTGCATCTACTTTCTTATATTCGTCGTAAAACCAGAGGTTCCCTTGCGGTGCTGCTTTGAAACCCAGTACATCACAAGCGGTTTTCCTGATGGCTTATAAGCAACGATCCTAAAATGCTCTTTGACTTGCTCTGAAGCAAAAGGCTCTGGCAGCGTCTTGCGACTGCAAGTTAGCAACATCAAACGCTAGTGACCTGGCTCGATTCCGCTGTTTTCGAGGTATCCGTTGATCAGTTACAAAGATTTTCGCTGGAGCAAGGTGATGGTCCGGCATGATTGACGACAGTACGACCGACAGGTGTCTTTCGCCTCATCGCGAAATCAAGTAGCATAGAATCATTTTCAAATGTGGTCATGAAAGACGTTTCATACTAACAAGCTTCGTATTAATATGTCATGCAAGTTAGAAAAACAAATCTTGGGCTTGAGGTCATCTTAAACCGGATATTGCAAAAGTTGAATATTTTTGCTCCTAGGCTAGCAGTCCTCTGAATAGGACGAGCTATCCGTTTAATTAGTCTAAGTCCTCCCAGCCGGAGCATTTGACCAAATCGAAACCTCAAAAACAAAGTCAAGTGGCCGGTAAGACCGACTTGAATCGCAATATTCGTCCATCAACTTTGTTCCATTAAAAAACCCCATGCATCATATACATACATACATAGTACGTGTTGTCACATCTGCTCGCCACAGAAATAGGGAGCAGGGAAAAAATCTCTGTCAGCTGCATGTTTTGGATTTTTTGTCGACTATTTTCCATATTCCAATTCGTTCCATAAGACCTCCGTCGGCCATTAGACTAAGCGTCAAAAAATATAACTGTCGGAGACAAAAAAAAACAACAGAGTCTCTCCATAATACAACGGGCTTCATCGTGGCATCACTAGGAATCACTGGATATGAAGCGCAAATCCAAGGTAAGCTGCAAATTACTGTCGCGGCACAAATTGCAGTCAAACATAACTAACGTGCTTATATGCAAATGCTCCTAAAATACCGTTTAACTGTATGTGCACACCAATCATCCAGACTCACACACATGTAAAAAAGAGAGGACATCTACCCGTAGATTCATAGCAGCAGTATCCGGGACAGAATATTATTTTTTCTTCCCAGTCATCCGTTTTTTTGTTTTTTTAGTTTTTCATATTTTCCTTTCTCCCGTTGACTGCTCGGTCTCGTAGCCCTACTCCTCGTGTACATCCCTTCCAGCTTCCAATTTGGAATTCCTGGATATGACGGTATGCAAATTACTATCGGGAATCCTTTCGCGGAAGTGCCGCGTGACCCGTTTTCTACTCCTTTCTCGTCAGTCATGTTTTTTATTCTTTTTTTTGTTCCTGTTTTGCAGCTTCTCTCGTGGAAGAGCAAAATTTTGTTTTGTTTGTTGGCTGTCTGGCGAGTAAATCCAGTTTCTGCCGACATAGCGAATGAGAACAAAACGACAGAAAAGGGTTGGTTGGGAGAAATCAACTCGAATATATCGTCAACCAAAGTGAAGGAAAAAAAATCTTGATCAAAATGGTGGTGAACAGGACGAAGCGAACGGAACGGTTAACAACCGGTCACGTCCAGGCGAACAATATTGCTCCTGGCACCCGGCTGCTGTGATGTCGCGCAATGAAATTTGCTTTTTCAATTCGTTTTTGTACTTTTTTCGTAATTTAAATATCTCCGACTGAAGGGTTTGATGAGAGGAAGAGAGAGAGAGTGAAAATGGGAATTAATCCAGGAGAGGACATCAGGTCTGGATGCAAATAGGACATGTCGATGAACATCGTGCGTGATGGGATAAATCGAGGTCGGTAGCCGAGGTCAGTGTCACTTTGGCGATTCTCGTTTTTTTGTTTTGCTTTTCTGTCGCGTCTGATATCATGTTCACTTATGGAGAGTCCGACGTCTGTTCTGTTAATTAAAAGCTAGAGCAGACCAGTTTGCAATTTGCCATAACTGAGCTTTGAAATTGTTGTATTATGTACAAATCTTGTTCAAAAAATAACAGGAATTTACGGTTTTGGAATATAATTAATAAAAAAAAAATTTCTTTGTCTACACCGGTGTGAACCCTTTTCAAAATACATAATATCCATTCAATATTAAACACTTATTCCAAAACCCCTTAGCAAGATTGCGGCATTCGACCGCGAATGTCGAGCTTTTTTTATACCTTCAATCTAGAATGCCTTGGGATGTCATACATATGTACAAATAGTCAATAAATAAAGACGTTCTGGTAGTTCTGCATAATAACTGACTTCATTTAGCGGCTTCTGAGTTTTAGCTCGAAATGCAACAAATATTGCTGCCACAGTTGGCAGTTGTTTATGTGCCGGTGCATGCATCGCTTGGACCTTGCTATAAACGCCTATACCTCGTAAGCCAGCACTAACACGAAAAAATCGTTCCAAAGAACTACCAACTACCGTTCCAAGAAAACTAACCAAAGAAACGCGCTAAAATACAAAATGTCCGCTACTTTTTGAACGCACCGAACGAAATTGCAGGCTGTCTCACCGCAGACCGACCTCCTATCAAGATCGCCCTAATATTGTATAATTATCTTGAACAAGCTGAAAAAGCGAAGAGAGATATGCGATATCCTCTTCACTCATCGACGCCTTCAACGTATCATTTGACTGGACGACTCTGTCTTGGCTTCGCTTCACTCAACTTATGTACGCTTAAATTGGTCTTGTCAATACGACAGGCATTTTTGGCTATCTCCCTAAAACTCTGCTTTCATCTTCTCAAATCTTCTTCTGGCTATATATTGTACTAAGCCCAGTTGACATTAAATCGACGACTTTCAGATTCATTAGCCTTCAACCTAAAGGCTCTAAGCTCTGATGATTTTTGTCTACGACGTGAACTGTTCAAACTTCTCTTAATAAAGCTCTTTTCGAAACCTAGGTCAACACCAGACCGAGTTCAAAATCAAATTATAAATGTTTATGCCACTTTTCGCGCATTTTGTTTTCATTACAAATAAGTAGCTCCACTCAATGCTGCACCCTTCGCTCTTCTATGCTCTCATTATTCAGTGAAAGTAAAAGTGAAATAAAAACTTAAAACTTCCCACAAAACAAGAACAACAAAAAAAAAACGCGAAAAGAAACAACCTTCCCTTCTTCAGTCGTCCTTCTCGACGACCAAGGACATGGCTACTCTCATTGGAGTGAATGAACGTAAAGCAATTAGCATCTCTCGTAGTAAAAATGATCCTGATCTAGGTCAAGACGTCTCTTTCTATGTCCCGCGTTGACCGGCACGTTTCTCGGGATATTATCCGGAATAGGGTCACCTACTGGCTATAAAAAGAACAACAACAAGGAACGCAGCGACGACGACGGCATCAACAGACAGAGGAAAGGAAAAAGTTCATTATGTCCTTTCGCGATGAAGACCAGGACGATGCCCACCAACACCATTGTATAGGAGAGAATTCGTTTTTGTTCATTTTTTTTTTGTTTGTAAGCTTGGTAATAAAAATCACAAACGAACGAAAGGTCCTTGCTGTCGGTTTCCGCTTATATTAAATACTATGATCGCAGGATAGAAGGATTTTTTTTTGTAGTTTTTTTTGGCAATTCTTTTTTGCATTAATGAAAGGAAAACTGATGATCAGAAAGGGTGTTAGTGCCACGTCGAGAAAGTCCTTGAAGGAACAAGAAACATGTAAACACTATGAGCCCTTAAGATCTTCTTCAAGAATTATCTACCTTTCAAGCTTCGGATCCGACATTATATAATATCCTCGCCAAATGCTATAAATCAATTTGTCCAAACATTGTAATATAAACGAATGAAAATCAGGATCCAATCCGCACGGGACGAAGAGTGAAATTAATAAAAACAAAGTTTACACATAAACGTGCTCTGGAGATAAAAAAATTATCAATAAACTCGTTGAGAAATAGACAAGCTCTCTCGTTTCGTGTATTTCTCTAAGGACTTGCCACACCTCTCGGCAGGCATACACAGATATCTAAGTGTGAGTGGGCAATATAAACAACAAAAAAAAATGCTAAAGAAACAAGAAAAGGAAGAAAATAAATATCCACTGTCTCCTGTCGAAGGATATCTTCCAGCAGTGTACAGCCACTGGTCCGAGCCGGAATGGGGCTTTGCTGAAAAGCCATAAATTCTCCGTTTAGCGAAGCGTTCATAACCTTCTGTCCCTGTTTTTTTTTTCTTCTCGTCCTCTTGGTCCTGTTGTAAGAAAACTTCCTTATCCAGGATTCCATGCACAGGCAGTCAACCCCCTTATGGAAATGATTTCGCGTCCCTCTTTTTGGCATCTGGGAGAGAGCAAACAGGACATAAAAGTAAATCGAAAAAAATGTGTATATGGCATGACGACGTCTACAACGACGTAGCATACACAATGGATGGACGAGCTTTTTCGTCCTCGCTTGAGTAACAAACACAAAAAAAGTATAAACCAAGAAGCAGCATGAAACTGGGTTATGGATAATACTTTGGGCTGCTTCGTGGGTATTACGTTTCGGGGATATGGACACGCAAGGAAGCGTAAGAAACTGCTGGAGCTGTTCCGATCAATTTTTCTTCCTCTCTCCCCATCCACATTCTATTCTCGTAGTTTGTGTCCGTGCGCGAACGGGATGAAGTTCAGTTCAATTCCTTGCCCGTTCGCATTTTTCCCCTTACAATGGGGTTGGGATTATGCACGTATCTTATAATAACACCCTTCGTGTTACGAGTATTCATCATGCCATACACATAATGGATGTTTTTCGTATATTTTTTTCCCTCCCGTTTCCTTTTGCGGCCATGGATCGGTCCGTCTATCCGGTGGGGGTAGAGAAAAATGAGGATAAAAGTACACTTTCATCCCCCGTAACCCCATGGCGCTTATTTCAATAATAATACACACTTAGCGAGTCTTTCCTATACATGTCGGACCGGTGGGAGGCAGGGGGCCATGGTGTTGTGGGCTTAGACCTGATGCGAAATTTCAAAAATTATGTAATTTTTCTTTTCCAGTTGGACAAATGTGCTGTAATTCATGGCCATAGCCTCCACGTTGATGGCGGTTGCCATTTATTTTAGGCTTGACTAGCTTCTGGGTTTTTTTTTGGGTTCAAGAAACAACGGACTGTAAGAAAGATTTTTTGCATTTTCCTAGACAATTTAAGACGCTCGACCGAACAGAGTCAAACGTTAAAACAAAACTCCTACAAAAGTATAGGAAGACGAGGTGACATTTTGGTAGCCTTAGCGATTATGGCAAAGCTTAAGAGTGGACTAATTCTAAGACTGTCTTCCAGGACAATAAAATCGGATGACCACCTAGGAGCAATTACATCCTGTAATAGTAGCTCACCACCAAGGATGTAGTTTAGGTCCATTATGTTCAACTTTCCGAAACTTAATGGAAAAGAGACGTGCTATGCAGACGCATATTTTAGTTGAAGGATGAAGACAGAATACGAAGACGTGGCTGAGCTAGGTCGTGTAATTCCGATCATCAACCTCAGTTAAAGACTGTGGGCAAACTGCTATAAGTTAGATCCAACAAGACGAAAAATCGGTAGACAGAAGGAGCAGCCCCTTAACTAAGGTTAAGCCTTAGCTCACAGTTATCTATTCAGCTCATCATAAACTGCTAATAAACTTCCCAGGGATGGACGCCGTGCAATCTATAATTGTTTTTTATCAACTTTTAAAGATGAGTGCTACTAGAGTGCGTACACTGCATCGTCCGGGAAGATATTACACATTTCAGAGCATATATATCCGAGCAGCCTAATAAGCTTATGATTTCTACTAAATTTGTTCAAAGAATAACAAATTATAGGTTTTGAGGGCGATTGTGTTAATTCGTTTAAATCATTGTCTTTAATTCTTACAGCAATTAGTCTGGTCGAATTTGAAAAGGCTTTCAACCCCGTATGGCTAGAAGGTCTGTTCTATAAGCTCATCTGGCTAGGGATGCTAATAATTTACGTAATGTCTATGGGAAAGAAGTTTGTTGATAAATGTGACAACGTTGCTTCGAGCAGGATTTTTGACATTAAAAGTTAAATATTAACTTCCAGAAGTCCGAATGGACCATGGACATGGACCATTAGCGGTGCGAAACGCGATATAACAGAAAAATTTGTTTCACAACAGTCAACCTGATCACAGGGTAAAACTCACATGCTACGTGGCCCTAATCATCGCGTATGGTTGTCCGGTGTGGTTTAATATAGATACCACGAGAACACTCTCATATCGGGGCTTATTTCCAAGGCTCATCCGTACGTTGACAATACTCATGAGCTCATACTTTTTAGTACTGCAATGGCTGACTGAGATCTCGCCGAATATTGATGGTGTTGGGTGAAAATGCTCTCCAGAGCCGTGCATTACTCCGATAAGGCCCTCCTCACCCCCTAATTTTTAATTAGATAGTGGTTAGATAGTGAATCTTTTTGAGGCTAGGCGCGTCATCATTGTTAGATAAACCTGAGACTGACTGAGGCCTGTCTACCTTGGTGAGGTCTCGGGTATGCAGAATGAACGAGATGACGAGGCCCAGGCGCTGAAAGACGATATCAGCAATGTCTAGGACGTAAAACTAGATAAAGAAGATTACAAATGCATTCAAAAAAAAAATCTCGTCTATGCTATCGAAACGACGATCCTGTAAGGTTTTCTATATTTTACAATGTTCGGTACAAAGAAGTTACACAAGGAGTCGTGTCCAACAAACGTCGGTTTCATACAATTTTTGTAAACGGAAACAGCACTGGATTTGTGGATAGTAACCATAAGTTGGGGTGCATTACATTCATTTCTTACGCGTTTTTTGTTTTGTGTTCCATGGCGACTAGGAGATTCATCGTCTTCATCGTTTTCACAGGCTTATACAGGATTTTTCAATAGGGACATAACAAATTTGTGGTATAATAAAAACCAACCATTAAGCTCATTGTACAAACTGTCAATGTTAGTACGTCCGATGCAACTTACATTTCTTTCATGAAGTAGCTGAAGGGCAAGCAGCGTCTGCAAATTGACGCTGATTGAAAATTGTTGCCTAATTACTGTGTCTGTTGTCGTTAATTTAAGAGCGACATCATAATTGTCCCATCAAACAGGATGTGCATGCTATTGGGGATAAGTTCGAGTCGACGTATTCACTTTTGAATGTTCTTGTGCCAATAAGTCAACGCAGCTGGTACTAAAACTATCGCGGTCATACGTGTTTCAGTTCGATATGTGATTAGTTGCCAGTTCAGTTGATATCATGCCGTTCACAGAAATTGGGACTCTTTCAGTCCATATTGGAGCGAATGTTGCGTAAACATTTTGGCCAATACCTTTGCAAGACCAAAATAACTCAAGAACTGAATCCTTTTGGCCAGTTGATGTGCCGAACCTTCCCCGATTCGGCTCTACAAAAGTTTAAAGAAAATCTTGAATTTCCTCGTAAGATCTTCATCTCCATCTTGAGCGATCAAGCTCCTTTGTGGCTTAACAGCTTTGTATAAATATGTGATGTTAGACAATAACTGGCCCACACCACATATGCAACAAGAGGCTCCAATGCATTGACAAAAAATGACTCTGCAGTGCTGGAGGTGTGATTGGACCGTATTTGATGGAGGTCTATATCGTGCCATGTTGCAAGACTATTTTTGTATTTTTGATATGCAAATGTGGTTCTAGGGATATGGTGCCACATTCCACACAGCTAGTCAAACAATTGGTATATTGAAAGGCGAAGTTCGGCAATCGTGTAATATCGAGAAATGGTCCGGTCGAAAAGCCACTTCGCTCATGCTATTTAGCGTCCTTGGATTTATTTTTAGGGGATTACTTTGGGTCGTTGGTTTATGCCAACAAGGCAACAACGATAGAGGAGCTCGGGAGCAATATCGAACGCGAAACGTTCTGGCCGATGTATGTGAATCAGTGGTGAAAAAGAACCGATCACTGCAAACATGCTCGTGGTGATCACACGGACGAGATCGAAAGCCTTATTTAAATTTAATGGAAATATCCCTGTGAAATATTAATCTGTGTTTTATTCAAATAAAATATTATTACGTCCTCATTGAGAAACCGTGCACAAAGTTATCCAACAAGAAGTATCATTTTAAATCTGTGAAAAAAATCAATACTTTTACGAAAAATCATTATATTTTCAAATCAAGCTAAAGTACAGAAACTGAGAAAGTACATTGTATGTATTGCCTTAAATTTGCTTACAATTAATTATTTTTTTAAATATTTAAGTAAAAGACACCTTTTATTGGATTAGCCTTTTCAACTTTAAATCCACCAAAATAATACTTACTATTTCTTTAACATTACTATTTTTATTTAATTTCATTAGTAAGTGTTAATGCAAATTCATAGCTTCATTTGACTAAGAAATAAACATTCGATCGTCGGAAGAAAACATATTACAGCTGAGAGCAAACTAAGAAATGGAATTAGTTCACAATACGCAGATATCTTTGGAACATGTTGCCAAGACAACTGGAAAAAAAAACTGTGTTGACTGACACAATACGCAAGATTATATAATTCCCGGTACTTTTTGATCACAATGAATACAATTATTCGTGACTTCTTGAATTTTCACATTCAAATTTCGATTTTCTTATATTTTAGTATTGAAAAAAATGGATCTGCATAAAATTTTAGGTAAAAAATAAAATTAAGGGCTCCAACGTGCTTGAAGTGTTGATTGTGGCACTTAAAAAGTCTACCCTGAGCAAAAATAAATGTTTATAAGTGGCACAAGTTATTCACAGAAGAGCGAGAAAATGTTAATAACGATGCCCGCCCGGGAGTCACAGCACGTCAGTAACGAATGAAATCGTTGAAGCAGTGAAGAATATTGTTATGCATAATGGCGAATCACTATCAGAGATTTTGGTGAGGATATTGGCGTATCGGTTGGCTCAAGCCATGCATTTTTGTTTGATATTTGAGGCATGGAACATGCGTCAAGAAAGTTTGTTCCAATTTTACAAAATTTTGACTAAAAGAACCGCAGCAGTACGAGTATGCTCAGAAGATGTTGAATAACGCTCCAGATTTGCTGAAAGGGGCTATCACTGGTGACTATACGTGAGTATACGATTATGACGTCGAAACCATGGAAGTGACCATAAGAGTTAAGAACGAAAAAAGGACTCGAAATTCGGTCAAATGTGAACCTTTTGCTCACTGTTTTCTTCGATTATAATGGGTGGTTCATCATGAGCTCAGCTCAGTCCTGCTATACGAGGTATAAATATCGCTTTTGCCAAAAATTGACGGAGGAGACCTTGAATTACCGCACCCAAGAGGCAACACGCAAGTGAAAAGGAACCTCAATCAAGTTCGTGTTGAGATCGTTTTGAAAGTTTTTTTGCTAAATGCATATGTTCTCCACGGGCTTTAGTGTCAGATCTCTCTAGAACTAAAGGCCATGATCATTTCTTTCATTCTGAATGGTCTTGCAACTTTTTGCTAGGCATTCAAGGACTCGTTTGATGTGGTATTTTAAATTTGGCATAGACAACTTCTCACCGAGACTACTAAAAAGTTCGTGGACTTCAGGACTGAAAATGTTAACAATGCGTTAAAATAATCTTTAGCTCCTGGTAAAATTTTATTCTTCTTGAGCCTTCGGGTCCTTACACCAGAACCCGGTTAATATGAATTTTCCTTTAAAATGTTCTTTGGCTAAAAAATCATTGCCTAAAGAGGTGCGTTCATCACGTCCTCCTCATACCTTTAGTAGAAGAAGAATCACTTATCCATATCCGTGCAATCCGCAAGCGAGACAAGCTTCACGAACCACAGAATTGTGTCCTACAATTGAAAACTTCATTTTCGCCCTTCCGAACGACGCACGATGTAAGGAAGATGATAAGTGCTCTCCTCACATCATCACCCTTAAGCTGAATGCAAAAAAGCCACCCCAATCCAAAACTACTTTCTCCATTGAATGAAATTGATTTAGAAACTGCGTAGGCCATCCATCTTTGGCTCCCTCACCACACCCCGTCGTGGCTCCATAGTGCAGCAATTTACTCGCAATTTACCAACAACCACACCAATCTACCACGCATCCTTGCAATCCTCGGCTCAGACGACTTTATTTTTTCTTTTTTTATTGATTTTCTTGCCTCATGCTGTGGCAATTCAACATGAGCAACATTCAACCACCAACCCGGGTCGTTGTTTTCGCCCACGAGGCAACGTGCACTTTATGTCATTGGCAGGGGTTAACTTATCGCATGAGGCCCGCGTGAGTGCGAGTCCTGCAGCCGACGCAGTGCCGCCACTGCCACCACCACCATCGCCATCATTATTGTTACCGTAGACGTCGTAGACGTCGTAGTTGTTGTCATTGCTCCGTCGCGCTGTACTCATCCATAATGGCAGGGCCACATGTCACCCCAATAAATCGACCAAGCAGGACGTGCAGGCGGGTAAGGAATTAACTTCCCTCGGAGTTGCCTTTCAATTCTCTTCTCGCACATGCACGTCACATACGAGCGCAAGCCAGTCAGGTATCAGAGGGCTTGAACTTGCCTTCCAAGGACGAGGTGGAGATGAAAAACAAAACGAGAGAAAAAAAAAAGAAGAAAAATCCGCAACCATTTTGCGCGGTTATGCGACTCAAATGCGAACAAAGGATGTTCACTTGTACTCACGAGGAGGACGACAGCAATACCAACTACGGCCGTACGGCTTTAAAAGGGGTGAGAAGTCAGCATGGAAGCAGTACAATCATTGCGCAAATAGGTTATGGCAAAAAGAAAAAAACAACGACGAAAACCGACAAAAAATGGCTGAATCCTCCGCCGGGAGCGACAGGGATACAAGGATACATCATTATTTGCAGTCGACTGCATACCATCCATTCAACGAGAACTCGAAGCCATGGAGCCACGGTAGGGATAAGGACACAGTCGAAAAGCTAAAATGTAATTGAAAATGTTTGCTACAAACTTGAGATGAGCCTTCAGTTGCACGAAGCCAACAACAACAATAGCAACATCATCTACATTTCTCCAGAGGAGTCCTGCATTCATTCATCATTCGTTCGTTCCATGACTCTTTCCAATCGCGCTAAGAGTTCCTTTCAGCTCGTACATGTGTTTTGTGCATTTGCAAAACTGCTTACCTGGAAATCCCCCAGAGGAAGGATCAACAGCCTGACTCCTAGGCTAGTGGGTGGTTTTTTTCTAAATGAAATTATCGACGAAGGATTTTTTCTTAGAAAGGGAATTCCCGCTAGTCTAACTGCCTCTGCACTTCCTCATCCTTATGGTAATCTCATTGGGAGGATTCGCTGCTTATTCGGGTATTTGTCAGTTGCACTGTTCGCAGTTCCTTGCCCGTCTTTCATGCACAAAATTGAATCGAATTCTGCGAAATGACTGAGGGTTGACTTTGAAACGAAGCAGAATACAGAAAATTGAATCCCCCGTGGTCGTGGAGTTGATTATTGTGTTATCTGCCGCTGTCTGTAGTCATTCACCACTGTCTTTCGCCCCTGAGACCTGGCCTAACGCGACGGGATATAACAATCTAAATGATTAAAACGAGCAAGTAATCAACCCGCCACCGTAACACATGTAATACACCAGATAGCCTGTCAAGCGACTATCAAACGGATACATTCCGTGTCGACGACAAGCTCCAAAATCATTATCATTAAAATTATCCTCGATACAACGTGCTCGAATGATGGCTTGAAGCGTTTTAGCCGGAATCGCAGATGTTTCTGCGACACACTCGTGTTGGCATTAGTAGCCAATTGAGACGTTCCAACAGCTCATTTGTGTTATCACAAATTGGACAGTCGATGTGAGGCTATCGTCCAGGACATGTGAGACATTCCATCTGGAAGTCCAATTCAATTTAGCAAGTACACATAAATATCCATCCGGCGTGGCGCAATTTTTCAGATACCAGCACACTAAGTGATTAGGGGAGGGATCATGACCGCGCGATGGCAAGGATGGGCTATTGTGCACGGACCAGTGTGGTGCTAAAAGTATTCATAATTCATATTTTCGTCGCCCTCATCCCGGACCCCACGCACCGCCGTGACTAGTGGAATAAAACAAATTTTTCATCCGCCCCCTACCCCGGCAAATTTCTTTTGTTTTCAGCGAGTATCTATGGGATGCGGTGGTCGGTAGCCACCATTAAAACGACGGAGAAGATGGAAAAAAAAAGAAAAAACAAAGAGCAAAAGCGTTAAAGTAATGACAGCAGAAGCGGAGGAGAAGGGCATACAAATCGCACCGTTTCGCCATCATAAAATTTCCATCTTTGGCACTTGTAGATACGAGCGCACAGATACACGAGAAACGGGATATACTATACGTGAATCCTGAGGAACCAGTGAATCTCCTTACCGTCATCACGCGTTTGCCACCGGAGAGATAACAAGATTCAACGATGACGGGTACACTGGCACACGATGACTCTGGTAGGTTTGTGGTTCTACTCCAAGCTAGCGTCGACGTGGTTCCACATGGCTACCTTACTGTAGAATGGTTTAGCCTCAGTGATTCCATTCATCCTCATCCTCATTCATATCCCGTTCCCAGTTGTTCTTGCTCCGAAATGGAGGTGATTTTCTTATTTTTTTTTGCGCTTACTTTCCTTCACATTTTTAACGGTGTAAAACCGATTAGGGCCGGAGGAACAGTGTACAACTCCCTGGAGGATGGACTTTATTTTGGTTGGAATTTTTTCTATAGATACAAAAATTACGTGGAAAGTATATTTCATCATTTTTGATTACATAGCGCAAAGATAATATATTGTCAGCACGTTTTTTTTCATGTTTTTCTTTTTCATTTCTTTTTAAGGCTTGAAGGTCCAGGTTAACCAGGATCGAGTGGATGAAGGGTGTGCGACTGATGAAATTGCGAAAACTATGGATTGGTTGGTTGCTACACTATATTTTTATTTTAATAAATGTAAACTTAAAACATCCGATAACTGCTTGTTGTTTTAATTAAGAAAACTAAGTGAATCTGCCAGGAGGGCCTTTAGCTTAATGAGGTTTAAGTTCTAGGAATGAAAGTATGGGTAAAGCTATTGAAAAAAAAAACAAAGATAAATATCGTCGGTAAAGATTGTTAAGTCTAAAAGCAAGAGCCTTTGAGATGTGAGTATTTGAGTCCGGAAAGTTCAGAAAGGCGCTTTAGAGTTTAGATAAGTGCATGCATCAACTATTAAATGATGCGGGAATATCATAGACAGTAAAGGGCGAATTTCGGTCCGTGCTTTACTACCATTTTGATAATGGAAGGGCGATATTCACGAAATACTGTGAATTATATGGTGAATGCAAAAATCCCTTGCAATTCTTAGTCAAGGAAAATACTCTTGAGCATCTGGATTAGGAAATACGTAAGTCCGGACACAAGAATATAGAAAGCGTTTGAGACAGTCTCTTAAATGTACTTGACTTCGAGATATATGGAAAACTGATGAAGAGGGTACTCCTGGTGCCAAGTAGTATTCTTGAAAGTCTTGAGGCGACAATAGTACATTTTCTCCCTTGAAAGGTATTTATGACATGAGATAGAACTCTGGATTTGGTTCAAATAAGTCATAGGTTTTTTCCGTTTATCGAGTACAACAAGCTTAGTAGTTTGGAGAGTTTAAAAACTGTTTGGAGTAATATGACGGCACAAAACTCAACTCCAAAGGAAACTTAAGAACACCTTGTAAGGATACGGAGGCAGGATTGGATGATCTTTAGCTGCAGAACACATATATTGGTGAAGGGATAAACTTGGGTGAGTAGGTAGGAGGTAGGTAGTTATAAAGGGACCAAAGGACAATCCAATGAAGAAAACTTTTTCAATGTTTTATTGAACCGAATGCTACAGCTGGGAGCTAAGTATGAAGGCGTATAGCAAAAGTGAAGGCTGGATGTCATTTATTATAATGGCCCGACCTAGGGTAAGAAAAAGCTGGGGTCGGACTCGAATTCTAGAAATACATAAAAGCTGAAAATGAAAGCTTAAGGTTATAGATTATTATTGAAGAAAAATCTTCAAGGCTTTTGATAAAGACCAAGGCTAAGTTTAAAGGCCGATTTTGAATAACGAGTTCTAAAACGGACGTTGAGAATAAGGGGCCTAAGGCTGAAGGTAAAAATTAAAAGGTTGAAGTTGGATTGAAAATGAAAGTTAAATGTAATTTTGGTGACTCAGATGAAAAGCACAACTTGAAACGAGGCTGAGAGTGTAAGCTTAGGGCTGTAGGTTAATACTGAAGAAAAACTGAAGAAAAAGCTATTGCTGTCGGCTAAGGCTAAGCTTAAGGGCTGATTCTGCATTCTAGGTTCTGAAAGGACCACTGAAAATTCAAGGCTTACTAGGGTGGTCCGATAAGTACCTAGCCTCAGCGCCAGTATCGCAAGAGCAACCTACTATCGTGTAGTTCATTCTAGTAGACGGCTACTGTCGAAATTTCAGCCGGATCGGAGTCGTAGTTTTGTTTTGACCGCGTGCGGAAGCGGGAGTGTCCGTGGATTTTAGAAAAATGGAAAAAGAGCATTAGCGGTCGGTGATTCGATTCTTGTTTTTGGAAGGGAAATCGCGCAGCGAAATCAAAGAGCGTATGGATGCTGTGTACGGTGACTCTTCTCCTTCGATGGCAACCATCAAAAATTGGTTTAACGAGTTTCAACGTGGTCGCACGTCGGTTTTTGATGAGCCACGTCCAAGTGCCCCGAAAAAGGGTACCACGGAGGATAACGTGACAAAAATCCACGATCTCGTATTGGCAGAACGCCGATTGATGCGCGGGATAGCTTAGCATGAGAAAGCTGTCGACGCGAAGGGTGCCGCGTTTGCTCACTCCGGACAACAAGCGCAACCGTGAGACCACTTCAGAGCAGTGTTTGACGCTATTTAAACGTAATCCGATGTAGTTTCTGCGTCGTTCCGTGACAGTCGACGAAACATGGATCCACTGGTACACACCAGAGACCAAGGAACAGTCGAAACAGTGGACCTCACCCGGAGAATGTGCTCCGAAGAAGGCGAAAACTGTCCCATCGGCCGGAAAGGTGATGGCCACCGTTTTCTGGGATTCACAAAGTGTGATCCACATGGACTGCCTGTAGAAGGGAAAAACGGTCACAGGGCTGTACTATGCCAAATTATTTGGCCGATTCGACGCCGAATCGAAGAAAAAATGGCCCCACTTGGCGAAGAAAAACGTGCTCTTCCACCATGATAACCCACCGGCTCACACCTCCGCCCTCGCCACGGCCAAATTGGTCGAGTTAGGCTACGAACTGCTCCATTTTCGTCATTTTCGTCAGTTCTCCAAAATTGTTGTTTTTCTTTTGTAGGCTAACTACTTATCGGACCACCCTCGTAAGCTTTCAACTGAAGGTAAAAACTGAAAAACTAATGGCGAAAAATGAAAATGAAAGTTGGAAGTAATTTTGAAGATTTAGGTGAAAAGCCCATATCAAAGTGCGGATAAAGGCCAATGCTGAAGTTGAATGCTGAAGGCGTAGGCTGATGGGGGAAACTTACGGCTGTAGACTAATGCTGAACCTTGGAGGCTATTGCTGGGAACTAAGGCTAGGCTTAAGGGCTAAGAAATCGAGGTTCAAGTTTTCAGCTGAAGGTACATAGGAGCTACGAGTTAATGTTCAAAACTAAAGTCAAATGAAAAACTTGGCAGCGCAGGCTGAAGACGAAAGTTGGAGCTGAATTCTAAAGGCCCATTCAACGAAACCCCATCTTAAAAGAAGATTGAAGGGATATGCTGAAATTAAATTATGAAAGTGAAGACTAAGGGCCGAAATCGAAAGCTGAAAGTTGTAGGTTTAAGTTGGAGACTCTAGTTGAATACGAAGGCTATATTGTAAATCTGAAAGTTGGGTAAGGCTGAAATTTCGTCATAAATTGAGAGCTTGAGGTTATATTCAAAATATTCAACATTTGGAGTCCACAATCTAGCGAGAACTAGATATCAAGTTAAATTGGAATTATTAATGCCTGAAGGTTTTTTTTTGCGAGGAATAAAACTTAAAAGTATTGGCAGAAAATAAAAGCTGTCAACCAAGGCTAAAATTAAAGTTCGATTTTTTTGAGCTATAAGTGTACCATTATCTTTAGCGAATTTCCAAAGCTCAATCCGAATTTTTAGAACGTATGGTAAAATGCTGAAGACAAAGATTAAAGATTAAATCCGTAGACTTATTAAGATGTAACGCTCTATTTGAAGATCCTGACTAAAGGGGAGGACTGAAGAAACGATAAAGTACACATCCGAGGGCTCAGTTCGAAGCTTTGGGTTGAATGGTAAGAGTTAAGGTCAAGGTGTTATTGTGTGCCAAGGCCAAAAGCTAAAATTTAAGATTTAAATCTTGAATGAGAGACTAGGTGCTAAAATTACGACTGAAGGATGAGGAAAAGGTCGAAGATGAATGCCTTAGATAATATTTCATAGGTCTAAAAAACGAACCGCACACAACATAAAGTGAATGAGTGAAGCTTGGCTCTTGCTCATCATGAGCTGTAACGCCATCTAATAATAATGATAACATTACATTTCATCCACCGACCATTAATGCCTTCAAGACAGTCAACATGCTTCAGGTGGTTTAGGCTCCACCACCATTAGGATGCAATTGGCATATAGTTCGTCTGAAAGCAACTGGTATTTCATATACTTTGAAGTGGCTTATACCTGAATAGAACGAGACGTAAGCAAGTTGATAAAGTCGTTAGCTCTGATACGAGTAATATGATGAAAAAATAAATAATAAAATTAATCTAGAAATTGGGCCTAGGGTGGACATATGTATATTCGTACACTCTGCAAAAGAGGACCCTTGGATATACAAGCCAGCTTAAATATCTCATCTTGAGTGTCCTTCGGCAAGGCGCTGCCATGCCAATAATTCGCTTCGAAGCATCAATCAACATTTTAACGCACAATTACATTAATGCTTTATGACTTTCAAGCCGAATAACCCATTTTGGAATTTTGAAATATCGTTAATGACGATCATTGATCAAATTCCGAAACCACTTAAAACGAGAAATTTTTTCACCGAATTGCTGGCATCCATCCGACTACCGTTAAGGCGCATGCCAACCAAAAAAACCGTTGGAACAAGGCATCTTCTCCTGTTGTTATGCAAGCCCCAATCGTTTACGAGTATGATGTCTGTGTCTGAGCCCGCCGCGGGCGCCCACCGACATCTTGTTCAACAAGTTCCCCATTATTACCTCTGCTCCATCCCCCATTGACCGGAATGTAAAACCTTTTCCGAATAAATTGAAAATTAATTGCAAAAATATTAACTTGTCACATTAACATACGGAAACAATTTCCTCCAGCCAGAGTCAGTTGAGGAGCTCTCTTGATCCCATCGGGACGTGAATTGGTCAGAATGCAAGTAACAGATAGAGAACAAGAGAGCAACAGTCGATTATGGCGAGCCCTCCTCGACAGAGAGGAAGGGATGATATCTGGGCCTCCTGGAATTAATCGGATGACATAATTGCATAGTGTTGTGGACAGTAATTGCGGGTTGCAAATAATTGGGTAAAAGCATGTTGCTCCATGCCCCACTGCATAAGCGCTCGATGCACAGTGCGCGCCACATTACCTCCTCCTTCCCGCTGTTGCGAAAATTCGCGGTCCACTTCCAATTAATTACACATTCTGTGCATAAAATGATAATGTTTTAAAAATGTGTTGGAATAATATTAAAGGCAATGAAATATACATAAGTCGCTGCCAAAATGCAATAAACAGAGCGAATGGGTGATAAAGAAAAGGGAAAAAGAAGGTAGGATGAGTGGGTCAGGTTAGTTCGCTCAGTTTGGTTGGTTTGTTGCACTTTCGACGCTCGCAGTCGCCTGATAATCATCTTTAATTATGCGCCTATTGCGCTTGTTTTTCTTCTGTCTTGATTGTCGGTCTCGGAACGTTGGAAAGGCGGAGACGAAATGGGTCGAGCGTCGGTAGCCGCAATGGGTTGGTGGAATTGAGTGTGCCGCAGTGTTTATGATCGTTTAATGTCGGGGTCTTGTCACGTCTGGGATGGACTTCGAGGCGAATAAAGAATGGTATTAATTGCGAGGGAAGTTGATTTTTGTGTTGGAGTGACAGTTCCATTTAGTTTGATGTGTAAATAAAGACACTCAGTTGGAGTCTCGACTGCGGAAACAGACGCAATTTCTTCAATGGGTCATCAATCTGACGTGGAGACATTACTTTTCGATAGTTAATCGATCAAGTTTGTCTTTAGTTACCAGTCAATTCACTTCATTCGTTTTCAAGAATTTCATCGCCACTCCTCGGGCTTATCTCCCTACATCGAAGATATACATAAATCGTCCCAATCCACTGCGGGCCTCGCCGGGTTAACTCTCACCTGCCAGGAGAGTAATTGCGAAATAATGTACGCAGTGCCAAAACAGCACTCGTCATCAATCATTTCGTCAAGTGGTATGCATACAACAGACACTCCATCGAATGCCAAACAACACTTGCCAGACTTGGGGGCATCACCGTTGTACATCATGCATCAAGCCCGTGCATCGTCATTATCATCATCATCAATATTATTATAGTCTTGCTCGTCGTCATCAGCATCTTGAGACACCCGCGACAGCTGTATCAGGTGCACTATCAAATTCCATTAATGCCAAGAGACACCTACGGCAATTGTTGCTTGCCATTTTCCATGTCGCGACAGTGACGAACCATGATGGTGTCGCAAACAACTCTCTCACGCCGACTTTAATTAACAATTAAGACGGACGCGTTATGTCGCGTCGTTAATCCCTAACGGAGTTGTCGGAACCGACAATCAAGTGATCATGAATTATTGTGAACACGCCACAGCTCAACGGCAATGCAGTCTACAAGGACGTCATTGTGCGTCTCTTGGTTGTCATTGCACTCCTGCTGTCACGTACTCACGCGGCGATGACAGGTGGATTGGTAATTCTGTTTCGCTTTTTCGTTTGTTGTTGTATTGGACTCATCGGTCGCATGATTTGTGCAAATGCACGAAGCAGAAAGCTGACGATAATCGACGGCTTAAAGTTGATCCTTATAGGAATACCGACGCTTCCTGCAGGTTGTCATACCTTGTTCTTGTCCATTTTATCAGCGGGTTAATCTTGTTTGTGGTCCTAATTTTCGCATGCCCTCTTTAAAACGTGGTAATGGGGTTCTTTCGCATGGAAAATTGCGTGTCAATAAATTAGAGAGTTGTATGCCCGCGGCAAGCATTTGCAAACATTGTCGTCGCAACTGTTTTTAATAAAATATGTTTCATGTATTTATCCGCTCAATGGAGACATAGAAAGGTGTTTTTAATTTTTAGCATTAGCGGGCATTTAAGGGATATTTCAATGGCAAATTTTAAAGCCAGAGGATTTTAACTAAAGGAGGCGATAATTTACGAGTAAAGGATAAAGTTGCTAATGAGTATTCCTTTGGTTTAAACACCTATTTTATGGTATATCTCACGAAATAACGATTGAGCGATTCACATCATTGGAATATTTTTAGGAAAAACATTTCAGGCTTGAAGTCAGACGATCACAGAAGCCAGCCGAAATCGCTATTTCTCATAACTTGTCGTCGGAGGCACAATAATAGACAAACATGGCTCTGTTCATGTGAGTTGCGACGTATTCTTGTTGGAACAAAAAGTTGTCCATGTCCTTATCGGATCGAATTGACATAAAAAAAATCCCTTACCATGGTTCAATGAAATTTCCCATTGGCTACAGTTGCTTCAATGTCGTCTTCACAGAAGAATGGTTCAATGATTCTTTCTGAAAAAAATTCAGAATAAGCAGTCACGCGTTAGCAGTGGAGAGGTTCCTTGTAAATGAATTAAGGGTCTTCATAAGCGTTTAATGCACAATTTTCACGCACGGCCTCGTCGCTTTTTCCGCAACAATTTTCTTTTGGTGAAAAATCATTTTCGCTTGTGCCATGTTCATCACGAAATTCGCATAGTCCAAGCGAAGTGGTTTGTCGATCGGTAAGAGTCGATGCGTTTATTGAGTTCAGGACTATATATCTCCGATTTTTCATATTTGCCCTTGCGATTTTCTAAAATGTTGCCTAAGTTGCCCCTGCAAAGTGTCAATGCTATGACACTTTCTCGTTCTCGTGTTATCCGAGAGCAAATTCCATAGCCTTACGGCGTAGATGAAAAAGTTCTTTTCTGCCACCCTCTGTTCAAATTGGGTTATGTCAATAATCCACTTCTCACAGAAGTACCTAAGTTTCTGGTAATGGTATGGTGAAGCTTTGAGTCTGTAAAGGAAAGATCGTATCCCAAACTTAAGGAAGCTTATAAAGTCCCTGCCAAGTAGGGTTTAATGCATGTAGAGATGTGATCTCGTGACGATAATCTGTATATGAAGCGCACTGTGCTGTTAAATGCAACCCTAAACTTGCGTGAGCAGTGACTATCGAGATCGCAGAAAACTGGGAGTGCATATGTTAAAATAGGGATTAGTAGCGTCTTTACGAGCATTAATTTAACTCTTACGAGAAGACAACTTTCCCCTATTTAAGCTATGACAATGACTTGGTTCTTGTTGGAGCTGAGCATAAGTTTAAATGACCATGGTGTAACGGCCTGGAGATACACTTTCAACCGTACAATAACATCAACCTTTAAGTGAAATGGGAAGCTGATATATAATTGGACGTCGTCTGTGTTTGAGGGTGACAAGAATGCTGTTATTAAACAACGAGAACAGCAGCAGGGGCCTCAATATAGATCCTTGAAAGACTTCCATTTTGGTCTTGAGAAAGGTGAAGAAGTTACCATTTGCATATACAGCTTGGCTGCGATCCCCAAGGTCATTCCTCTTGTGTCTTAGCACTCAGGAATTCAAAGTGATTTCACTTTTCCACTGGATTTTATGTCGGACAGTATTGAATATTTTAGGAAATTCTAATAGCACCAACGATAGCCCATATAAATTTCATAAGCTCAAAAAGCTTTTCGAAAACCTTAGATATAATCGGACGATAATCCTTATCATTATAATTTTCATGTCTAGGGTTAGTTTTCGACCTCCTAATTTTCTTTGTAACAAGGTTCCTAAGGCGTTTGAAATCGCATAGAACTTCTTGCATTCTTTGTAGGCCCTGTCGTATAATTAGTTTTTCAATACGACTAAGTAAAAAAATTTCACACTATGAATGGTTTTTGGCTGAAACTTGATACTTAAACAGGTTATTGATAATGAATGTAAAAAACTTAACCTGCTCATCAACTGAAGACATGTAGTGCAGGTTATGCCAGTTAGAATTGAAAGAGTCATCAATAAGACAAGATATATTGTAAGATTTAGGGTCTCGGTAGTCAGGGAAGAATATAATGAGATCGAAGCCTTTGAGAAGCCTTCCAGAGCTGGCTATAGAAATTATTGAGATTAGTCCTATTGACAATAAACAGATCGATGAGCGTATAGCTTTTAGAGTTAAAGTGAGCGGGAACCGAGTTGTTGACTGGAAATTTATTGACCGAACTTAAGAAGTTTTTGAAACGATTTACTTGTGAATCAAAACCGCTTAGCAGATCTATGTCACAACACGATCGTCGTTATAAATTCGTCTGACAACGCAATGATCAATGACAAGTTAAGGAGATACATAGAATATCGACAGTTCTTTCATCGAATATCAGTTCAAGTTCGTTAGTGTGCTTTTTCAGACTTTGAGCATTGATTTGACATCAGACAAGTTTTGTGTAAATTATTGTTGGCAGAAATTACACCGCGAGGTTCGTAGAAATTGGCTTGAGTTACATTATTCTGATTGCATAAAAACTATTTAAAATGTTGGTAAAGGTGCAGATTGGAGCGTAAGGGAGATTGAAAGCGGACGTGTCCCTGAGTAAAACACCATAAAAACATCATTCGGCTGTCACACCCCCATAAAAGGTTATGGGGGTTCAAAAATATAATAATTATTTTGCCAATTTTACAATTTTTGTAAAGGTTCCTCAAGTTGCCGTTCGGTGATCTCGGTGGATATCCTCGTTTTTAATATATAGCTCGGCCTTGGCGAGAGCTAGTAGTACCATATTTTGGAACGTCTGTATGACGTTAGGATAACTTAACGCCAAAGTTGTATACCAAACTGGTTTTAGCACTTGCTTGTATAGAAGCAGCTTGTTTTCAATTCTTAGTTTGGAATACTTCCCTAGTAAACAGTACATTTCTTTGTATTTACATACATTGAGCCTTCCATTTTAATTTTCTTGGTAAGATTTCTCTCAGTTTAAACACCAAGACTTCATGCCAAGGCTTGACAGAAGTCAAGGAATTTACTCGAACACATTAGTTTGTGTTCAAATGCTTTTTCTATTATTGTACATCAGTTATTCGATTAGATGGTCAGTAGTTAAATGCTTGCTTCTGAAACCAAACTGATGATCTGGTAAGAGACGCTTTTCTAAAATACGAATATTCATTCAAAAATGTTTAAAATTATCGACAACAGTGAAATCGAACTGTACGATCTCTCGTCCGTTCTTCCGTCCGAACTTCTCCTGTAATTAGATCATAGCCAGGAGCGTTGTTTTTGTTTTTAAGCAATTCGATAATAGTCTTTAGTTCAGCGAACGTGGATCGTGTTATTGTACGAGGGTGGTCCGATAAGTACCTAGCCTACAAAAGAAAAACAAAAATTTTGGAGAAATGACGAATTATTTTTCAATATAGTCTCCTTTTAGCGCGATACACTTGACCTAGCGATGCTCCAACTTCTTTAACCCGTCTGAAAAATACGTTTTCTCGAGGTCTGCAAAGTAGGCCTCCGTGGCAGCGATGACCTCCTCATACGACTGAAATTTCTGCCCGGCGAGTGACTTTTTCAAGTTTGGAAACAAAAAGAAGTCGCACGGGGCCAAATCAAATCTGGAGAATACGGTGGATGGGGCAGCAGTTCGTAGCCCAATTCGACTAATTTGGCCGTGGCGAGGGCGGAAGTGTGAGCCGGTGCGTTATCATGGTGGAAGAGCACGTTTTTCTTCGCCAAGTGGGGCCATTTTTTCTTCGATTCGGCGTCGAATCGGCCAAATAATTTGGCATAGTACAGCCCTGTGACCGTTTTGCCCTTCTCCAGGTAGTCGATGTAGATCACACTTTGTGAATCCGAGAAAACGGTGGCCATCACCTTTCCGGCAGTCTTCGCCTTCTTCGGAGCACGTTCGCCGGGTGAAGTCCACTGTTTCGACTGTTCCCTGGTCTCTGGTGTGTACCAGTGGATCCATGTTTCGTCGACTGTCACGAAACGACGCAGAAACTCCTTCGGATTGAGCTTACACAGCATCAAACACTGCTCTGAAGTAATCTCACGGTTGCGCTTGTTGTCCGGAGTGAGCAAACGCCGTACCCATCGCGCCGACAGCTTTCTCATGGCCAAAATTTCATGCAGGATATGACCCACGCGATCTTTTGAAATGACTACTGTCTCAGCTATCTTGCGCACCTTCAATCGGCGGTCTACCAATACGAGATCGTGGATTTTTGTCACATTATCCTCCGTGTAGCCGTTTTCGGAGCACCTGGACGTGGCTCATCAAAAACCGACGTGCGACCACGTTGAAACTCGTTAAACCAATTTTTGATGGTCGCCATCGAAGGAGAAGAGTCACCGTACACAGCATCCAAACGCTCTTTGATTTCGCTGCGCGATTTCCCTTCCAAAAACAAGAATCGAATCACCGACCGATATTGCTCTTTTTCCATTTTTCTAAAATCCGCGGACACTCCCGCTTCCACACGCGGTTAAAACAAAACTACGAGTCCGATCCGGCTGAAATTTCGACAGTAGCCGTACTGTATGTACTATACGATAGTAAGTTGCTCTTGCGATACTGGCGCCATCTTGCGGCTAAGTACTTATCGGACCACCCTCGTATATTCCAGTGTTTCGTCCGCCGGATAACCACATTCTGTAAGCGGTTAGCGTCAGAATGGTTTAAAAGTTTTCTCGGGATATTCAGCAATGACTTCCGCCTTTTCTTTATCTCCCTTTGACCATTCATTCCGACTTTTTCTTACTGGTGGTGCTTGAATTTGGGGCTTTTTGAGACCTTTGACAGCTTTCCATAGAAAGTGATTTGATTCTCTTCCCGCCGTCAAGTTGTGTAAGTTTGAGTTTAAAAATGAGTTTTTGAGCTAATTGCACAATCCATTCAGATGAGTTTTACGCTGCGGCGCTCGATTTCGTTGCCGCCGTTTACGCGCTTTCCGCTTCTCCTTAACAAGATCTCTACTTTCAGGTGGATAGTCTACTGAGAAATTCGCCGGCATTTTTTTTTTTGGCAGGAAGTATTATTCCACGCTGCATATTGTATGATTTCGACAAATCGGTTGACTTCGACTTCTAATTCCTAAGTCATTCTTAGTGGAACTCACAGTTGAAAACCTCCTTCAACTGCATTCTTAAAACTTTTCAAGTTTGTTATTTTACTAGTAAGCCTAGGTGAGTCAGGGTGAGTTGGGGGAGATTTAAAAGGACATGTCGGGAAGACAAGCGAAGACTATGAAGGCTATCACGGAGGGCTGGGATACGGCACCAGGAACTCTTCAGGTGAAGATATCCTAAACATGTGCAAGTCGTTCGGTCTTATAGTGCTAAATACCATGTTCGTCAAACAAAGCCGGCACCTGATCACTTATAGCAGCGGCGGAAATGAAACTCAAATAGACTATCATTTGGTATCCAGTTTCATGAAGCCACGAGCTAAAGATTGCAAAGTGATCCTGGGAGACGCGATCGCCCCTCAACACCGTCTCCTCCTGACTGAATTTTTTATGGATGCGAGAAAGAAGTCAAAGCAGCAAACGAAGGTGTCTGAGAGAATCAAGTGGTATAAGCTGGATAAAGGAAAAGGCGAAGCTTTTATTACCATCATGGAAAACTACCTCTCTTCCATTATCGATGAGGTCGGTAATGAGGAGTGCAGAGCACAAGACATGTGGGATTCCCTACAACAATCTGGCCTGGAGAAAGCCAAATCACTGCTCGGAACATCTAAAGGCCCCTGCCAACACGCAAAAGAAACCTGGTGGTGGACAGACGAAGCCAAAGCAGTGATACGCGAAAAGAAAATGGCTTTCCAAGCTTGGTCAAAGTGCTCTTCTACTAATAGAGAGGAAAAAGCTCGCCGTGAAAAGGTATATAGATGTTGCAAAGGTATCGCGAAGAAAAAATGCGCCGAATTCAAAGCGAAAAGCATGGAAGGCCTCTATCAGGAGTTGGAAGAAATATCGTCTTCCGCGTCTGACAGGAACCAGGCTACCCAGGAGCTTCGACAAAACAATTTGAACAAAGGAGCAAATATCTTTAAGATAGCCGCCCAGAGAAGAAGAAATGCTCAGGAGATTCGTTTCCCAAAGTTTATTAACAATGCTGAAGGCCAACTCCTTGTGGAAGACGAAAAAATTCTCCACAGATGGCGACAGTATTGCGAGGAACTTCTGAACGAACAGTTTCCCCGAGTGTACTTTCCAAGAGCCGCCCCGAATCATGCCGAAATATCCGACATCACAGTCGAAGAAGTTCGGTACGCGGTTAAAAACTCCAAGAAAAGAAAAGCTGTTGGGCCGGACGGGATACCCTCTGAGTTCTGGAAAAAGATGGGAGACATCGGGTCTAGATGGCTCATGGTTCTTATCTCCAAACTTATGAGAGGCGACACTATGCCTAATCAATGGAGGGAAAGCTATCTTCTTCCATTGCACAAAGGAAAGGGTGATACGCGAAATTGTGATAACTGCCGTTCTGTCAAGCTGATGTCGCACACCATGAAGATCGTTGAACGGGTATTAGATAGCCGACTGCGGAAAATAATACGACTATCTGATGACCAGTGCGGGTTTGTCTCGGGTAAATCAACAACAGATGCAATCCAAAGTATAAGGATCATGATGGAAAAGCATCGTAATTCTTCAAAGGACTTGCATATGGTGTTGGTTGATTTCGAGAAGGCCTTTGACCGGCAACCAAGAGATCTTTTATGGGTAGCGCTAAGACAAAAAGGAGTTCCAGAAACCTACGTGCGAGTGATTATGGACATGTACGAGAGAGCAACGACAAGAGTAAGATGCACCGCAGGAGTCACCGAAGAGTTCGCAATCAAAGTCGGTGTACACCAAGGGAGCGTCCTCAGCCCACTGCTTTTTATAGCAGTCCTTGATTGCTTGCTTGAAGGAAAAGTGACGGACCCCAATGTGCACCAGCTATTCTTTGCTGACGATGGGGCCATTATAAGTGATGATCAGGCGTCCCTACAACGAGCACTTGATGTGTGGGTGGACATTTTTGAGGGACACGGGTATCGTATTAGTTCAAAGAAGACAGAGTATCTGTGCTGCCCGTTCTCTGACCCTCATCAGCCTATTCCAGACATTTACTTGTATGGAAGAGTGCTTCCCAAGTGTGAAAAGTTTAAATATCTGGGATCTATGATTAATAGAGAAGCAACTTGTGATGACGACATCAAACATCGCGTAAGCGTAGGGTGGATGAAGTGGCGGGAAAACTCCGCCATCTTCTGTGATCGAAAAATGCCCCCTAAGCTCTAGGGGGAAGGCTCTACACTTCAGTTGTACGTCCGGCGCTCACATACGGTTCACAATGCTGGACAATGCACAAAAAGTATGAGAGCAAATTAACGGCAACTGAGATGAAGATGCTTCGCATGACAGCGGGAGTAACAAAGCGTGACAGAATTAGAAGTTCAAAGATCCGAGGAAGCCTCCACGTAAAAGAAACCATCACAAGAAAGATAGACCGACTCAGTTGGTATTGCCATGTTCAAAGGAGAGATCCTTTGAACCCCGTCCAAAAGGCGTTATCAATCAACATTCCAATTTCAACACGCAAAAAAGGCAGGCCGAAAAACAATTGGTGCAAACAAATGCAAAAACACCAGCATTTGATTGGCCTCAGCGATGAAGTAATCCCAAACCGGGAAGCCTGCCGCTACTCTCTGAGGTCAAACCGGCGGACCCCACAAGCGGACCAGTAGGAATGCAGTTAAGTGGGAAGGTTATGGTCCTACACTTCTGACCATAACGACGCCGGGATAAAAAGGAAAAGAAAGAAGAAGAAGCCTAGGTGAGTCAGGATTTTTATAAGAGTATCATTCACCGTAAATATAATGGCTTTCTTAGATCAGGTATATTTGCCAATACGTCGGCTTTCTAGTGAAGTAAAAGTTGCAACCGAAATCCATATAAGCTTCGAAAGCGCTTTGCCCCTTTTTGAAATACATCTTGACCCCCAAAACGAAGATACATATGCTTAGCGTTAAAGTCACCACCAATGAGAAATTCGGCTGATAAGTTAATTTTGCAACAATTTTGGTTTTTAACGCGAACTGTAGTTATTTGCAATTTCTCGAGCTCCACCTATTTCCAGAAAAGGCTCGATACAAATTTTAATAAATAGCATCCCAACGGGTGGCAAACATGGTAAACGTGTTAGCCCTTTAGTTTAACACGCGATTGCAATATCAGGTGGATTTCAGAGACCAAAGTCCGCTACCGTTCTACTCGTAACATATATAGAAAACGAATATTGAGTATCGTCTTAATTTGGTAAATATATTTCACGTCAGCGCTGTGGCAAATGTTAACATGAACATTGGAAGACCGTGCTTTACCCTTGCCCCTATAGCACCGATCTGTTTTTATTTCGCGCGCGCGGATATTAACGTCATCCTTGATTTTGAATCCCTTATTTTTGAGATCAGCGACAACTTCCTCCTTTGGAAAAGACGCGTAGCCACCACTACGTCTGATTTTTTTTAATGGTTAACTTCTGTGACACCAGACGATAACTATCAGCGTCCGACACATGTATGGTCCATGTTTCTCTTTTTCTTATTTTAAATGCGCTTTGCGGAAAAAATTTCACGATCTCGTTTTGTTGACTGAATTCTCCTATTCCGGTGGCGGTGGACTTTGCTTCTTCAAAAATGTCTGCTGGGTCCGTGATCCAATATATCGCCCGAATACTAAAAGAGTTCATCAAATACGCAATGATATTTAAATGTTGTTCAAGTTATATCTGCATACTTCATATTGTTTGTATTTTTGTCGAAGGTTTTGACGCCTTTTGTTACAACCCTCGAATAGTAAAACTCCATTAATAAACATAATCTAACCGATTCTAATGCGTTGACAGCCATACTCACTGTAGAAAAGTTCACAATAGCTAGTGTAACTTACAACTACATTATAGCTGTGTTCAATGACGAAAAGATCAGAACAGAAAAGGACAGGACAGCACAGATTCGTGAAAACTGTCAGATCAAGTTAGAACAGAAAAGTACAGCCTGTCTGTTAGTTGTCAAAAAGCGGAAAACATCTTATATGTCAGATTGTAATAATAAACATGTTTTAGAATTAAATAAAAGAGTTGTGGTGGGTACTGATAGTGAAATTAGTGTGATTAGTGACTCGTCAACAACATTTTTCAGTGATGATATGTACTTATGTTTTAGCGAGGACTTGTGTTTTTTCAATGACAGCTGCTTTTGACACTTTTCACGAATCTGTTCTGACTCCAGAGTAGGTGCAGAAAATCGTGTTCTGAAGTGTCCGAAACACCGTCACTGAACACCAAGCAGAACACTTTCGGACAGACATTTTTGTCACTGAACAGCAAAACGTGTACTTTTCTATCCAGAACAGTCCAGAACAGCCTCATTGAACAGACTATAAATGTAGTTTACGCTGTAGTCTTTAAGTAAACAACAATTACACCTAGTTGGTTATGGTCATTAACTCAAACCTATTGCCTTTGGATATGCATGCGAGTTTTCGACTTATCATATAATGGGAATTCTCGTAGATAGCCATAAGAATTAACCTACCATGACCAGGTTTAATCACGGACCGCCACCGGCATAGGCATCCTAATGTCTTATCTACATAAAAGAAAATTCGTGGAAAAGGGCAATTGACGAAGCCATACGTCTCCTCGTAATCAACACACCTTTCAACCAAGACATGAGTTCTTTCATCAAAAACATGTGCACATGATCACTTCCATTGCGTTGCCGCTGCACATATGTATGTCTCGATTGAACACGCTTTTCAAATCACACAACGCATCCATCACTCTTTTCAACATAACCTAACGCCTACCCCAAAGGCAAAGTTCAATTAAAGCAAAAGTATATTTCCATCTCAGCACGTCGAACAGTCACACCAACGGCTTCTCATTACCTATGCACTTGCAGCGATCGCATGAGAACCGCATATTACTCAACAGAGTTGCAAATTACGATCATCGCAAGGAGCTGTTTTATTACCCATCCACAGTCCGGCGAATGGCTTCGATAAGGAGTCTTAGTTAAATATCCGTTAATGACGGACTTCGATCGGCCCAAAGACTGATCTTCGCTTTCTGATAAGTTCGCGATGAAGGACGCACGAACTGAGCCAGGAGAAGGTGAAAGCAAATTGGATTCAGCGAGCACAGGTGTAGCAGTGGATCAGTAGTTCCGTGAGTTCGGTGATTGGACATTTCTGGCCCCCATGTAGTGGGTATTTAGAGTTTTCGATAATATCAGATTCAAGCAGCTCTTCACATTGCAATGATTTTCTACTTACCATAAAGTTACGAGCACGATCCATTCGAGTACATAAACGAACGAGCATACCAATATCTGACGGATGAGAAGATTGGAGTGGAATGGAATTTTATTGCCGAAAGTATGCATGAGACACGCGGTTACTGAACACCTGTTCCTCCGAGGCATTCTTTAGATGCCTCAATCGATATGAGGATGCATCGAGAGATTTGCTAAATATTATTGCTACCAATAGCAAGGTACATATACGTAATCTCACAAGACGCACATCGCAAATGTGGGCCGAAATGCACTTAATCGTCATTCGTAATTAGCTTCGGCACTCGCCTGGCAAATTGGCAAATAAAAAAACATTGCCGTGTGTACAAAGTAGTCAAGAAGGTTGAGAGGACAATTTTCTTTACACCCAATTACACTTACAATGGTGTAATTGGCGTTAAAAAGAGGATAACAACTGTTTTATCGACGCACAGACACGCATTCACAAGCCTCTTGTATACTGTCCTCCCTGTCCTCACTGCCCACCGATTACAAGTTTCTTCATGAAGAAGTCAATTGTCCTTTCTCGGTAAATATTGTCGTCCCCTTGGCATAGCTGGTCATCGTTAAACATCGACGAATGGCTTCCTGGAACGACAATAAATTGACAATAAAAGAGAGGAAATACTAAAACAAACAATAAAGGAAGTCGGAGAATCAAGTCCTTAGAACGCGACCAGTCCTCTTTCCCTAATTTTCTAATTTCTTCTTCGGTTTTGGTCCGCATCTTAAGGCACAAGAGCCGTAATGTACAAATAATTCCGTAACTCTCAATAGGGTTGCAAAATTCTTCGAATCCTGGACTGGGTTTGTCGTCCTTTTTGATAGCGTTGGCAGAACAAGACCGAAATTCCCGGTCTGCTGTATGATTTTTAATTGAGCAATTTACAAGGACATCCCCTCATTAAGGGATACTTCTATTACGAACATGGTGGAGCGGAATGGAGTCCTGATTTGTTGGAGACGAGATTAGGTGAGAATAAGAAACTGTTGAAGACAATTACAAATTGAAGAGCTGTTTGCTGCGTGGAGGCGGATTTGTACAAAATGTTAATTGGGCAACGAGGTGTTGGCGTTACAGAAAATGTTTCAATCTTTTTGGGATATTTCCTTCTGTGTTTGCTTAGGGGGAGTTTAAATGGGGTTTACTCTGCTGTGCTTGAAGAGTGATTGGATAAAGGTAGGGATTTGTTAAATACACGTTAGATTATGAAAACAAGCTCGGTTGTGGGGTATTCCAATGATAGACAGTCGATTATAAGAAAACAAAAGTGTCTGCCTGCCAGTTTTAACTTTAGAGAGCTAAGCCAGATTACTTCATACCCATTTATTTAATTTTGAACGTGAGCAAATGAGAATATTACAGAAACAACTTTATCGTCTGGACTTAGTCAGAGCTCTTGTCGAAAGAATTGCATAATGCTAACTACAGCTTACGGAGCGCCAGCCCAAGTGGGAGCGTAGCAGGAGAGCTTTTATCTAAGGAGATCCTTCTTCTTCTTCTTCTTCTTCTTCTTCTTCTTTTACTTTTTCCGGCGTTGTTATGGTCAGAAGTGTAGGACCATAACCTTCCCACTTAACTGCATTCCTACTGGTCCGCTTGTGGGGTCCGCCGGTTTGACCTCAGAAAGTAGCGGCAGGCTTCCCGGTTTGGGATTGCTTCATCGCTGAGGCCAATCAAATGCTGGTGTTTTTGGATTTGTTTGCACCAATTGTTTTTCGGCCTGCCGTTTTTTTTTTTTTTTTTTTTTTGTGACACGGGCATGCTCTAGATTTTTTTGTTTGATCTTACTCTTACAACACCGGTGATCTCCAGTCGTGTCAACCCACTGATTTGCATGTACACTTGTGGGGCAGTTTAATGGTGGTATACATATGTGTCCCTAGGCTCACCTTGGTGTTTTCTAAATTGCCTAGATGTGATTTTTGTTTACCTTTGTTTAGTCGCCTTTTACGACAAGCGAGAGGTATCGCTGCAGGGATATTCTTAACCCGTCCCTGCACAGGTATATCTAAGGAGATCCATAGAGATGAAAAAGAAGTTAAAACGAATTTTAACGTACATAGAATGTTTTTGCGCTTAAATTAGATAATACCAAGGTATGAAACACTTCTTCAACTTAACCTTTGCGATACAATTTATTTCTCACTATCACAATCACATTTTAAGGAAAAGATCACATCGGAGACATATTTGAGGATTATGGACATCATTGCCATCTGATACTATTCGCATAATTCAAGCAATCTCATCTCTCCGTTATCGCATTCAAATCGTCTTCTTTATCATCGAAAAACAGAGATGCTAAAACCTTGCAAGTCTTCGATCTTCAAAATTTGCATACTTTCAACGTATTTTCAACATATTCCCCTAAAAAGCTTTTTCCCAAAAAGATCTCCTTCCCGTGATCACCTAATAATGCAGATGTTGCCGTTGCCATTGCGAAACCAGGATCTTCAACATTTAGGGGAAATCCCCGAACTGCATACTTCCATCGACCACATCTCTCTGACCTTTGCCCGAAAAGAGCTTGTCCCCGTGATCACTAAAGATGCTAAGCGGGCTCTTGCTTTTGTGAAATCTCTAGTCCTCGAGTCCTCGTACTTCATGCGATCAAATCTCGACTTTTAGAAATCAAGAATTCGCGACTTCATATCAATCAACGTTCCAAAGAGGGCCTAAAATCCAACCTGATAATTTACCATAAAAACAAGAACGTTTGGGACTTATGCTTATTTGAGGGAAAGGTTCCTATACGCGTATCCTTAAAAGACATCATTTCAATAGTCCTGGATGGACATTTAAACGAGCTTAGAAAGGAAATGTGCCATATGTTTCAAAACTACAGAAACGCTATGCATGGTTCTACTATGCTAGTTATCGCCGAATCCTATTGAGCTTAAGGAATTTTATGCAGATTCAAAACCCTGTCCCTAACAAAATCTCCTGCTCCATGTACCAGATTAGAACGGCGATAAATTACTGTCTAAGTTCCACTTCCAAACCGCATCAGTTAACCTCATGTCAGTCTCTCACAATACACCCACAAATAGTTTGTCTCTCTCGACGAGTTCAGCGTCTTGTCCTCGCTATCCCAAACAATAGAACGCATTCAAAGGAATCCCAAGGATCTACAACTTTACAAATAAATATGCAAACAGGCAAACTGTAAATTCATTCTTATCTCCCCGCTTGTTTACTTCTATCCCTTACCGGTCACCCCCGGCCATCAGGCGTGGAAAGTCCTTAGCTACATCTCCCCAACCACACCTGAACAGACAATTGTCCTCCATTTAACTTTGAAAAACCTCTCGCAACACTCAAGACCCGAGGCAGCATAGTACGGTTAAGAAAGGAACTGCAATGGACGAAAAGGAAAAGAAAAAAAGGAAAAAATCTTCATCGTGACAACAAAATTGTTATTTATTCAGCGAGTCCTGGTATAGTCTGCCGAATGAATCCCGATTATTATTCCATTTGAATAAATTGAAATATTTTCCTTCGCCCAACTGCCAGACGCCATGCGAGTACATGTTGAATCCGCCCCGGAACACCATCACCCGATCCATTCGCCTGCCTTAAGTAAATAGCCATTCACCGCGCGCAAGCATAGCCGTGGGTGGGTGGTGGCGGTAAAGAAAAGGAAGGATCTAAGGAAAAGGAAACAAGGACATAGCAAGGAAGAGAAAAAAATTCAGCAATTTGTTCGGATGCGTAACATGTGAGCGGCATAAATGAATGTATACATATGTACACGTAGCCACAAGGATCTGTAACGTTCTATTCTGGGACTATCTATAAGGCAAGGAAGATTTCGATGACGACGGAACAACAACCTGGCTGTCGAGCGTCTGCGCTGTGTAGAATACACGCACGGAATCCAAAATGGCATAACACGCAACGCAGCACAACAAAGCGATGAAACAAAATGAACAAAAAGGACGAGAAAGGAATCGACCCAAGGTGCGGTGTAAAAACAGGACGAAAATCATAGGCAAGTGTATCGTATCGATTACTAATAAACCTCCGGGACGGCACACAATACGGGACAGGAGAACGCTCGACGGGAACATCCAAAAACCGACATGAGCCAAGTGTACTCGAATCCTGTGTACAACAGAGATCTGCCCGGTTTGCCTGGGGAGAAGCTAAAGTGCAAAAAGGGGCGAACGATAGTTGGCCAAAAGTTGAGAGTGTTGTGTTCTCCTCCTTGAGATTGATAGGAAGGAGAAAGTACACAAGTATGCGAGTGCCGGGATTGTGGTGAAATAATGCGCTACATAGCGAGAGCATCCTGTTGGAGAGGGGTAGCATGTGTATGGTACTTCTCCAAGAATGGAACGCGTCCGCCTCCCCCTTAGGCCGTTCGATTTCCAGTTCTGTGTTGGTTGAATCTTATTATTTCATCCACGGATAAAGTTAACGAAACGAGCAAGTTACATTGTATGTTGTGTCCTGCCCAGCCTGGTGATGATATGAATAGCACATGAGACGAGCATAAGGGTGGCTTGATTGTCCTTTTATCGATTTCTTCTATCCCCTTCTATGGGTTCTGCGGCTTTCTATTTCGTTCACGTTGCCAATTTTAAGTTGTGACATTTCGAGCAGCAAATCCTTGATAAGCAGACAGGTAGAATGCCATCAGAATGTTCCAGCAATTCATTCTTAAATTTCCTGAAAATCGACCGCACTTTCAGCCACCTGACCTTGACATGAATCCCAAGACACAACATCCTTAAAAGCCAACAACCTAATTAGTCTCATTTTCGTCTGCCGTCTACCATCTAGCATCTCCGGCGGCAGGAGGATTTAAAAAGTCCATTAACCCTGAAACAGCAACACCGGCAAACCAAAACAAAACCCAAGCACTGAAAGAAAATAAAGAAAACTCGCCTCATTTTCATTAACTTTCCGCCCAAGTCAACGTGCCAGGAACTGCCAAGGACTCATTTACCCACTCAAACTAATTCTCATCTTCGGCACGATGCCCGGGCGCCGGACGGCGAGGAGGAAAAGGAAAAACTCATTTACATTTTAGCATTGACCTCAATTTGAAAATTAGGGTTTCATGAACTTAACCTTAAAAAAGAAAACAAGAGTCCTTCGTCACCTTTCCTGCCGTTGGGTATCCTTGTAGTTTTTGCGGACTTGGCTGTTCATTAAACTTGCAAAGAACTTTCACTTTCCCTTCAATGACAACGTCTTCGTCCTTATTCTTCTTCATTTTACTTTAATTAACTTTCACTCTGTCCGAGATTTGTCGTCTTCCATCCTTTTCCATTCGAAAGGGAGCATCGCCCCCCCACCTGTTTAAGGACTTAAATATTTTAATGAATCCCCGGAGCAATGAATTAATGACCGACAGAGAAGCACGCATACTCTACGTGCAGCAGAATGAGATGAAAAGCGAAAGGAAAACTTATCGAAAAGACAGACGACCTAACTCAAGGACTCTTCGTCTAACTTCAAGGCATTCGTTCACAACTATGAGGAACTTTCTGAACAGAATAGAAGCAACAACAACAAAAAAAGGTTAAGGACATTTGTGCATTTTAATGCGCGCTCCTTGCTTTGTGTCGTCCGTTACAAAAACAAAAATGACAGCAATTGCCTTCTTCATCTGCAGGATTCGTCTTTTGTTGTTGTTGAACTTTTCTTACGAGTAGTAATAGTTATAAAATGAACCCTTCCGTGTAGACTTTGACGCCCGGGTCGCGGGAAGCTGCCACAGATAAAGTTTGCCCGCAAGGAAAAGTTTTTTTCTTGAACATTTCTTAGTTTCCTCTTGTTTTCAGTTGCTTGCAGGAGCTTATTACGATTTAAGGCGCTGGATTTGGTCGTCACGGCTTCTTCATTGTATCTCGACTGCTTATGGCTGTCGGACTTACGTACGTATTTGTTGATTAAAATGTTTTTGTTTCTTTTTTTTGTTCTTTTTCTTTCTTTTTGTGGAAGTTTTTCCATTTCGGGCTTTATTGTTGTTCATTGTGGTGGCGGGACCGAGAGTGCTAGTGTAACGAAGGAGGTTTAGCTGAAAGTGAAAATTTTCATTTGGCCTGTGGAGCATCGGAAATGATTTGTTTTTAAATATTTTCCCATTGGAAGCAATTTGCTTTGAAAGAGAGAAGGCAAAAAAAGAAAATCGGATGCGGAGCTTGGGGAAAGTTTTTACATAAACGTTAGCTTAATAAAAGTTTTGTTTTTTGAAGAAGCAACCCTGTCTTCTTGGATATTGGTAGTACACCGATTGTCTATAAGTATTTCTAACTATTTACTGACTTTATCATATGTTTGACTTTACCAACTCGTTAAAGAATCTTGGAGAAATGTTTCACAACTCAGCTTAAGAAGGTAACTTAAAACTATCAACCCAAGGTAAGGTTAGCCTAGAAAAGGGATGTACATATGATGCTTGAGCACCGTCATACTTTGGGATCATGAGGCCCGTTGTGAGTTTTTTCATTGTTGTAAGACACAGAAGTGGTTAAAAAAATATTCCGTGATCTTCATGAACTTCGAGAGATCTATTTAATCGTCCCTTAAAAATTCTTTGGTTTCCATTGAGAATGTTGATTTCTAAAAGTTGAGTTTGCAGATTATAGATCCGCTCGCATTCTTCCTCGTCTCCACGTTCTTATTTCGAACCATTGTTCCGAAACATATCCCAAAAGCTTATTTATTTTATTGTAGTTAAGTCTTGGTTTCAGAGATCTTGAACTGTTACAGTTATCGATCTTGAGTCATGATAAGTTGACGCCTTTGGTCCCGCTGGCAATCAAGCACAGCTACTGCTAAATAGATACCAGAAAAGTAAACTAAAAAGGATTTTATTACCACCTAGATGAGTGAAATACCGCACATTTCGACGACTTGACTGTTTCAGGATTCGAATCCTGTGTCATCTGCTTTAGAAGCCGAAAACACAAAGCCACGGAGTTCCTTTTCGAATACTATGTGGTTTATAATTCGGTACATGCCTGTATCGGTGCTAGTATCGATGATTCGAGTCCTAAATTATCCACCTATTTAGGACCCTTGATTTTATTTTATTTTTAATTATCTTATTTGACTTCAAGAAAGCTTTCCTTTCTTGAAATCCTATGGAGAAATATCGGCATGATTTCTGTTTTAAAAAACACTGTTCAGAGTTTCCGCGTAGATTTGGACTCCCATAGGTAGATAGGTTGAGGTGGCCACCCTCAAAACTCTTGAAACCTAAGGGATGTGAAGGCGGATATTCATTTATCCAGCCTGCGGAGTTAAGAAAACTAGTTATGTTGGCCAAGCTGCGATCATTGAGGAAGTATTTGCCAAAGACGCAGAAACCGCGACTTGCCTGTGCTGGGCATTTACAGAGAAATTGGTGCAGGGTTTTCTCTGGGTGGGTGTTGTGACAACCACGGCAGTGGGTGTAAGACCGGATGTCTATTGAGGAGGTAGTTTGTTTTGTTTCTTGGGGCTTGCAACCGTACATCATTCATTGAATGTACACAGCAATCATCAGACCCATTTTAACTTATGGGGCCCTAGTGTGGTGGACTGCTATCAGCACGAAAAGCTATATGAACATGCTCAACAAAATACAAAGGTCAGCCGCTGTTTGTACAACGAGAGCCATGAGAAGCACGCCGCAAGCATGGTTGGACATGATACTTCATCTCCTCCCCCTGGATCTATTCATAAAAGGCTGCGCTGCAAAGAGCGCTCTCAGACTAAGGGAGTCTTCTCTGTGGAAGCAAACCAAAATTACTTCTCTCTCAGAATACCAATCCTTTTCCCCGACAGAGAAGAGTGGCTATCAAACGCTGTGATCAATGACCACAGGCACTGGGGCCGGGTTCTATTCTGATCCCTCCACAAACAGGAATCATTCAGACTCCCTGATCTGTGCAGCGTTTTTCAAGCAGAAATCCTGGCAATAGAGAAAGCAGCCAAACACCTACAGGTAACCGGTATCCCACCATCGGATATCTTCGTACACAGCCAGGCTGCACTGAAGTCAATAGAATCCTGTATAACGAGATCAAAGGCGGTCATGAAATGTCGCGACTCACTGAAGTCCATCAGACACCACAAAGTCAAACTCTGCCCGAGACCCAGGTCACAGCTCAATCACAAGGAACGAAAGAGCGGACGAATTGGCCAGGCAAGGGTCTGAACTGGACATCAGCGAAGCGGACACGTCATTGCAACCACCGATCAGCGCATTATACCGGATCATAAATTATACAATCATCAAAGAAGCCAACTCGTCTTGGCTTACAAGAAACGACAGCTACACGGCAAGATCATCGTGGCCAGAGCTCAATATCGGAAAAACAAAGAAGCACTTGGCGCTGGACCGTAACTCGATCCGCATGCTCGTCGGAGTGATCACAGGACACTGTCCCATTGGAGCAATGCTCTGGAAATGGGACTCGGGATCCAGCGATCTCTGCCGGAGCTGCGGCGATGAGGAAGAAACTGAGACGATCCAACTTCTGCTTTGCCACTGCCCAGCTCTCCAGAATCGACGCCTAATGCAGATATAACGGATCTTCTAAAATTCATAAAGAGAACTGGGTAGTTTCAGCCACCACGTGATGGGACAGGTTAATTATATGCGTACCCCCACAAATGAAGGGCATCAAAATGAGCCTTTTGGCCCCCGAGTGGAAGTGATGCGTAACCATCACACTCCCCTTCTTTAACCTAACCTAACCTAACCTTATTTTGTTTCTTGGATAGGAGGACCAGATTTTTCTTTTTATCCTGTATCTAGTTGATTTGACCTGACCCACCACCTTTGTGAAAGTTCAACGACAAACTCACAGTGTCAGTAGGGGAGGTTGAGGTGACCCCGAGTTTGGCTACCTCAACTTCCCTCTCACCCCCCTTAATCTTGCTATGTCCTGGAACCCCAAGGACCAATCCGGCCGCTAGGTCGTTTATTTTTTTTCTTGCATTGATCCAAGGGCTTAGAAAAGGCGGCTAAAGGTAACTAAAATATCGTGCGGTCATACAATTCTTCTTTTTAATAGATTTATCACTAAGTAAATTCGTCCGAATTCGATCAAAGCTTTTTCGATGTCAAACTTTAAAAAGTAGGTAGTTGAACTTAAATGCGGTCAAATGTTTGGATGGCCAAAAACCGCAACCACACCGTTGGACGATAGGCGAGTGAAGGTAAGTGAGACAGTTGAGGCTGTGTGAAGAAAAGTTGAGACACACCTTGCACCAAGAATAAGAGATGCGAAAGCTCTGCGTAAGATGGGTGAGCATTTGCTGAGTGCCGATTAAAAGCAAATGCACAATCGATTTTCGCAGCAATCTTTGGATCGATGCAACAGGAATCCGACAGAGCAGCGGTTTGTCACTATGGATGGGATATGAGTCCACCAATACATGCAAGAACGAAACAGCAATCCAGTGTGTGCGGCTGGGTGGCAGCCAATGACTCAGCGTCAAAGAAAGCGGTGTCGATCGCAGCTGCTGAAAAGGTCATGGCCATTGATTACCTTGCGAAAGACAAAGCAATAATAGATGAATATTATTCAGACCTTTTTGACCAGCTGGATGCCAACATTCGCGAGCTTCAAGAAGAAAAAAGTTATCTTTTACCAGGACGACACCTGTACATAAGGGTGCGTTGGCGATTGGAAAACTGCGGAATTTAGGGTACGATTCGCTGGGTCATTTTCCCTATTCTCTTGATTTGGCAACCGGAGACTTCCATCTGTTCCCAAACTTGAAAAAATCTATTTTTGATAGGTGTTTCGCATGTAAGAAATATTAATGTCACAGGAAAGGAATATTAATGTTGGAAAAACGCTGTACCAAATGTGTTGAAGTCAAGGGAGATTATGTAAAATAATAAAATCATTTTTTTAACTGAAAGTAGCAATGTTTTATTGTCAGGCCGAGGACTTTTCACTTTACTCTGTGTACTTATTATGGCAGAGTCTTCTATGATCAAATCCAGGAAGGAGAAGACGAAATACCAAGTTAAGTCCTGTCTGCGGCATGCTCCGGATGACAACGTCGTATCTAATGCAACTAGCCTATCCCATTTGTACCATAGATCCAATGAATGATGTTCAGTTAAAATCCTCATCTTTTACAGAAGGTTCTTTTGCAAGCACTTTTTCCCAAGTTAGCCTGGAACTAAAAGTTTGAATATAACACCCTCGATCTTAACCTTTTTGGGGGTGTCTTCCAGTCCCTTTTTGTGTCATCGATAAGGATATGTATATTTAGTGGAAGATTGTACGCAGGCATCATGGTCTAAAATCTCACAAAATGCCAAGCGACCTGCCACAGCTTCAAATTGTGGGCATTGGGAAGGAGTGAGAGGGACTAGAAAGGCTGATCCGAATTTTTATCGAAAAATTGTCTTCAGTGACGAAGCTCATTTCTGGCTGAATGGTTATGTTGAATGGAAACTATGGCAGTTTTGTTTATTAAAATGACAATAGAAGAGCTGCCATTCTACTTCTACTACTACAATCAATGGCGCCCGCTATCGACCAATGATACGAGGTGAACCTGGTCGACATTTAGCAAGACATCGCGGAAGACGGCGCCAATCTTAAGAAATCTATCTCTCATTTTCGACTGGCGAATTGGCCGCCACTGCATCGTGTCAATACATCAAATAACTCAGCTATGCCGATAAGCCAGCGCAATTGCATCCTTGCAAGACAACATTACAGCTGTTATCGGCGAGATACCAGCCAATTTGCTGCACAAAAAAGTTACTCGAAATTGGACTCTTCGTATGGACCACTTAAAACGTAGTTGTGGTCAACATTTACACAGAATACATAATCTTTAAGAAGTAAATGGCAAGCGTTGACTTAAAAACTCAAATGGAAATTTTATGCACTTTTGCAATTTTCTTTCAAAATTCTGTGTCTTTTTTACATTTTAAAAAATATTATATAATATTTTCAATTTTTGCGGTCATTTTTTTCTGTCCATTTCAAAAATAAAGATTTGTTTTGAAAACAACTTCTTTCCCTCCAATTGCCATGCTACGACGCTAAAATTTGCGGTTTATTATAAGTGTAGCCGTATTAGCATAACAAAAAACGAACTCTCGGTAGACTGAGAGCGACATTCGTTGGTTATTTCGGGATCTATTTGAATAAGCTTTTCAATTTATATCAAACATGAACGAGTAACGGCTTTCAATATTAACATTAATAAGCCGCACATTTTCCAGACTATACTAGGGCCTCCTCAGATAAGCCTTTCCAAGCATTTGGATTCAGTGTTGTTCATATTACTCATTGACAGTGAGTTCCACATAATTGTATCGAGAGTGGCACTAAGGGAGCGTCACAGTATTTAAAACCTTTTATGAAAACAAAGGTTTCACCGAGCTCTTAACAAGGTCATTTGTATCGATAGGAAAATGAGCATTTTTATCATTCATCCTCTCAAATTGACAGTCGACAGAACACGTGTTTGTGTAGTCATATATGGGTTTAGATTCGGCAATTAGTTGATCTGAAATTGAACAATACAGTCAAAGCATTTAATCTTTAGTAGACTTTAAGGTGTGATTGTTTCCAGCCAAGTTCTGGTTCGATGTGTTTAATTCACAGTTTACTTCAAACCAGTAATCTATATTCATACTGCTCGGAAACATTCTTAAAATCCCATCGAATTGAACCAATTTTTTCACACCCTCCTAACAAAACTGTGAAGGGAGGGATTCAGAGCCAGGGACCCAAAGATATTCTATATCTAAGCGAAATCGGCTTCATAATCGTATCGATGTTCTTACTGCTCCAAGAAAGTCATTAACGGTGTTACAAAAAAATCATAAAGTTGAATACAAATGAACTAGCAACACTAGCAACATCATTATTAGTTCTGACAAACTAACTGGCCAAGTGTGAATCTAGTTTCCAATACTATGGCGCTCCATCGATACGTCACATAGTGATTACATTAGAACATATTGGTAGCTCAGCACCCTATTCATTTCATCACTGACTTTTACTATGAGTCGCTCTGAACTATTTTAAACTACATACATACATATGTATGTATATCTTCATATCATGAAGGTGATGCACAAATGTGGTATACCGGAATTCCGCCGCCTCAAAGTGTCATTGCCCATGTCAGGAATTTGCATTTAACTTGATATTTCACTGAATTTCACTCTCACCTATCAATTTCCTTAGACTTACATTCAAGAAGAAAATCTCGTGTCATCTACATCCGCACATCACCTACATCCCCATGTCATTTACATTCTCATATCACTCCAAACTCAATTTATAATGTTCATTTTCTTTGCCAATTCCATTTCTCAATATTTTCCCAAATCATTCTCACCTTCACCTCCATCCTCACCCTCTTCCCATCCAGCTATAAATCATTGTTCTAATGTAATCAAAACAAACACCCATTAACAATTTCAGCAAACCATCTCGTCGTGCAAAAGGACTCGTCCTCAAACAAAAGGTTTCACAATGAAAAAATTTGCACAAAAATTTATTGATTGCCAGGATAATAAGGTATGACAATTGACTCTCGGTTACGAGTACCACGAAACAGAAAGGATGTGCGACACTCGATCGGTGTGAATAGATAAGAAAGGAAAAGAAAAGGATAAATCGTTGAGGCGTATCGAATTTCCGAATTTCATTTCCTATCCGTTATGAGGGATGGACAGGATCAGGAAGTGATCGTGAGTGTGATTCATTGAGTGAATCCTTGTGTTTTGCATAATTTCAAGGATTCCCCTTGTGCACGTTGATCGTCATAGTAAAAGGGGTGAAAGGAAACAAATTCCCATGGATGATGCGTTTGTTCTATGCAAATAAGGATATTTATGTTCCTGGCAAACTGTCATTGTCTCTATGCAAATGATGTGTCGCGATGATGCACATTCTCGGGGTGAGTGTATGCATTCGCTGGTGAGTGAGGCGATGGAATGAAGGAATTCGGATTCGGATTTAGTTCCGGGTTATCAGTGATTTTTTTTTCTTTCAATGCATTTGCATACGGAAGAAAGGTTGGATATGAAGGTTCCTGGGATGCCAGCGGGTCGGCATTGTTATGGAGATTTTCCGTGGATTTGATGGAGAGTTTGATTTTTCTCAGGATGCGAAAGGATTTTGTCTTTCGATAGCGGTAGACGATGATCATCTGGCGTGAAAAACTGTGAAGGAAATAATTTTAAGGGTAGTCAAAAGGCTTTGAAAGGGTGTTCTATGAAGGCACTGGCATTCCCAGCTGTTCCTTTTGGATTCCAAATGGTGAGACAAAACATATCTAGAGTTTTTATGAGGTATCTTTGTTTAAGAAGTTTACCTTAAACACTATATAAAACACCGTATCGAAACGAGCGTTCACGCTAGACTTGATCATAAAAAGCTCTGAAAGTCCAAAATCAATTAAAATTACGAATCATCAACATTCCCGGTAGAAAAGTCCATAAATAGCGAACATGGACATGATACATACCATCATGAGAAAGCTAGTTTTAATCATTGCAAAACAACTGCCGCAAATGCCGGTCCAACAAGAACAACATCCATTTGCGGGAAAATACCAACTACCACCCCGATGCCGAGCACATGACTAATTACAATCCATCTAAGCCATGCTACCACTTAAGTCGTGACCTGAAACAACCCACTCAAGTACAGACTAATCAGAATCCTGCCCCCAAACATCAGTCAACTCCGATGACTAAGTTTATTATTACACTGTCAACATTCCGCAGAGGCAACTCCAACTCCGGCGTGGTCCTCCTGGTGCAGGTATACCATAGCTCTCATCCAATCTCATCATCATCATCAACCCCTAACCTGAACATGAACAGTAATTCATTCCAACTGTCAAATGTGCCTTATAAGTCGTCGCGACTCTATCCATTTCACCGAAACTCATAAACAATGAAGACAACTCTTAACGCAGATGTCGATGCATCTTCAGAGATTTTCCAATTACCAGTCGCCAAAAACGTTTTCGCCGACCATCCGTCGCCCCATCATTCCAAGCGGCGCTTGATCAGGCGACCAGTCCGGATGGTGTATGTGCGCCGGTACTGATGCCAACGCCGACGTCCCTGTAGAGAACAGGAAGAAAACAACCTCGTCTCCAAGATGCTCGTCGGGATCAAATTAAAAAGGAATATTTCATGTTGCAACGGCCGCTCACCAGACAGCCCGATTGTAATGGCCAATTTATTAGCCAGTGTCTCTCACTCACATACATGCATGCGAAGATCCATCTAAGTATGTGGAAATGCATTTGTGCATCTTCTATGATGACACTAAATAAATTCCCAGTCATCTACCTGACATCGTTTCGTTACGTTCGTACGTTGCAAGGTGCAATGAAACTTGTTTCCATCGTGATGGTGATACTGTTAAACAAGCACTCATCGGACACCGGTGGATAATGCACACCGAATTGGATGGTCGATGGTGTCCACTGGCCGGAAGGCATATTATTTTATCATCCTCACCTTTGTGTTGGCGGTGATTATGGGCTATGCCCTTGCATGTTGCAAGGATCGCTTAATTTGCCGCCAGGCAGTTATGCAGACAATGCCACAGCCAGGGAGGCACATAGTATTGTAGTTACAGTTTACGAGTTAATTGCGACTACGTTGCAGGTTTTCGGTTTAAAATAGAAGCCAATTACGTGGAGTATGTGGCTACTGGCTACAAGTCGTGCCTCATCATGGCGGTGATAAAACTCGAAATATGAAAGGTCTAGACACGACCAGTAGAAGTGGAAAGAATAAGGTGTGCACGCTTGCTCGGGAGCCTTGCCTCACTAGGTACCAAGTGTGTAGCGAATGTATGTAACTGTCGTTTTAATGGGACGCATGGCTTGTTCGTAGCATCCACGAGATGTAGGTTTTGTAATATTTCGGATAATGAGCAGAGGTTTTACGGGTTTCCATCGAATTTTGCTTTTCATCAGATGGACACTTGCATGCGGATGCCAGTTGATAGTCGATCTTTGGGAATGGGGAAAAGGGTGACGTGAGGTTTGTTAATAGAAAAATCATGTTCCACGATAACTGGCTTTGAATTTTCATGCGACTCGAGTGACTCTGTAAATGGCAACTGTCAAGAATGAAACGCCTCCCACCATATAATAACCCAAGATACAATAAATCGAGTTGAATTGCATAGTATTCCGGACCACCGGGTGGAATTCCTGGAAACAGCAACTGATTTAAAACGTCATCTTAATTAAAATATTAAAATTCCAATCATTCCTCAATTTCATCGCTAACCACCATACGTCATACGTCAGCCACGAAGTACCACACGAGGAAAAAAACATTAATTTATCCTTGTCTCCGCTGGCATTACAGCGCATCAGCATGCAGCGGAGTATGCAAATCACTCATACACCCAACTGATCTGTCATAAATAATCTCCCCAAACTTAACAACAACCCCAGCAACAGAGTGATTTGCATACATTCTAGCTGCGTTCCACTCACAAATCGTCGACTCATTTCGATTTAATTAACAATTAAGTCCTTCTAATGCTCGTTATCATGTCCAATCGCCGTGCCAATAAATAATCCTCACCAGCAGACCAGCCTCTCGTCTAGGCAACAAACGCACACTGCACGCTGATAATGCTGCGGTTAATGAAATTAAGGGCAGTACGTATAAATAATTTCAATTAATCATTGCGGATTCAATCGCAATCTGGTTGGGCATTGGTTGGAGACGAAGAGAAATCACCGAGGACGGCAACGTCCTCTAAGGCGCTGATTTATCATTCCATCAACAGCAGATACGGGAGCAAGCGAGTCCATCCGTGAGTTTCTCTTCCATCTTTGCAGTTGTTCGTTCAATTTTTTTTTGGAACCCATCGAATGGAAAAAAATACGCGCCTCGCGGTCGTTGTCGCGTGGTTACATCATCATGCATCATTCCGCTCGCTTACTGTGCTTGTGCTGGATTGACCACTGTTCCCCGATCCTAAACGCCTCACTCGCAGCAGGTTTCAACCTACAACAAAATTTTGATTTATGACTGGCTAATTATTTTTGTTTTTGAATCTTACTCGTCTGTTTTGAAGTTATTAGCAGGGGGCACGAGGGGAATCGTGGTCCAGCTTGTGGCTTGGAGGATGAGGTGGATACTGATAATTACCAGGCGCAGTGCTTCATCATTCGGGAGATGATTTTTACGTAGTTTTTCATCCGCAGATATTGTACTTTGCTTATTTTACTTATTCGAGTTTGTTTTTGTTTTGTCCTTGAGATATGTACACAAGGAAGAATGCTTAGCTGAAGATTAATTTGGTGCAGAGTGTGGTCGAAATTGATAAGATTTTGGTCTTGAGGCGGACTACATTAGAAGCACAATGAAGTCAATTGTGCTCTTTCTTGATGGATCCGTCCGAGAGTAAACTGAAATAGAGTTAAGGGAAAGCTGAGTGTCGAGAGCACTTTGGCTTTCATGGGTGGATGATAAACAATTATCAAATAGAAGGTCTCTTTAAAAGATTGGCTTTTCTTTGACAGTAAGCTTGAGGCACTAGGAGAATTGAATTTTTTTATTGTTTGTACCTCCTCCTATAGGCCTCGTGACGTCTTAGGAAGCGTTCGAAAAAACGAAAGAATGAACGAGTAATAGATTTTAGACAGTTCTCGGAGTATAGTACCACTCATTTTACTTTTTTCATTGACTTATGATTCACAGTCGTAGTAGGTTCAATTTACTAAAAGGCATTGGTAAAATATATAAATTATCTATTGGTTTTTAAAAACGAAAAACAAATTGTATCCGCATCTCAGACTTTAAGAAGGTAATCAGTGGTTGGAACAATCGAACGCCTCATCCGCGACGGATACGTTGACAGTGATCATGAGCTCATACCTTATAGTATCACAATAGCGGACTGGGATCTCACCGATTTTGCTAAACAGCAAGCAGATGGTTGTCGGGTAAAAAAGCTTTCCTGAACGGTGCGTTAATCAGATAAGATCCTCTTCACTCCTTAGTTTGTAAGTTAGCTTAGGGTTAACTGCGGGATATTTTAGAGGCTGGGAGTTTGATTGGGGCCTGTTAACGAGGGCGTGCAGAGTGAGCGAGATGGCGATGTATGGAGGTTGACCACTTCATTCTTAGCCAACGTGATTATATTTAGGAATATAACTTAATAGCATTGGGTAACTTAATTTGAACAAAGAAGCAAATATCTTTAAGATAGCCACCCAGAGAAGAAGAAATGCTCAGGAGATTCGTTTCCCAAAGTTTATTAACAATGCTGAAGGCCAACTCCTTGTGGAAGACAAAAAAATTCTCCACAGATGGCGACAGTATTGCGAGGAACTTCTGAACGAACAGTTTCCCCGAGTGTACTTTCCAAGAGCCGCCCCGAATCATGCCGAAATATCCGACATCACAGTCGAAGAAGTTCGGTACGCGGTTAAAAACTCCAAGAAAACAAAAGCTGTTGGGCCGGACGAGATACCCTCTGAGTTCTGGAAAAAGATGGGGGACATCGGGTCTAGATGGCTCATGGTTCTTATCTCCAAACTTATGAGAGGCGACACTATGCCTAATCAGTGGAGGGAAAGCTATCTTCTTCCTTTGCACAAAGAAAAGGGTGATACGCGAAATTGTAATAACTACCGTTCTGTCAAGCTGATGACGCACACCATGAAGATCGTTGAACGGGTATTAGATAGCCGACTGCGGAAAATGATACGACTATCTGATGACCAGTGCGGGTTTGTCTCGGGTAAATGAACGACAGATGCAATCCAAAGTATAAGGGTCATGATGGAAAAGCATCGTGATTCTTCAAAGGACTTGCATATGGTGTTGGTTGATTTCGGCAATCAAGAGATCTTTTATGGGTAGCGCTAAGACAAAAAGGAGTTCCAGAAACGTACGTGCGAGTGATCATGGACATGTACAAGAGAGCAACGACAAGAGTAAGATGCACCGCAGGAGTCACCGAAGAGTTCGCAATAAAAGTCGGTGTACACCAAGGGAGCGTCCTCAGCCCACGGCTCTTTATAGCAGTCCTTGATTGCTTGCTTGAAGGAAAAGTGACGGACCCCAATGTGCACCAGCTATTCTTTGCTGACGATGGGGCCATTATAAGTGATGATCAGGCGTCCCTACAACGAGCACTTGATGTGTGTGGGTGGACATTTTTGAGGGACACGTGTATCGTATTAGTTCAAAGAAGACAGAGTGTCTGTGCTGCCCGTTCTCTGACCCTCATCAGCCTATTCCAGACATTTACTTGAATGGAAGAGTGCTTCCCAAGTGTGAAAAGTTTAAATATCTGGGATCTATGATTAATAAAGAAGCAACTTGTGATGACGACATCAACCATCGCGTAAGCGTAGGGTGGATGAAGTGGCGGGAAAACTCCGTCATCTTCTGTGATCGAAAATGCCCCCTAAGCTGAAAGGAAGGCTCTACACTTCAGTTGTACGTCCGGCGCTCACATACGGTTCACAATGCTGGATAATGCACAAAAAGTATGAGAGCAAATTAACGGCAGCTGAGATGAAGATGCTTCGCATGACAGCGGGAGTAACAAAGCGTGACAGAATTAGAAGTTCAAAGATCCGAGGAAGCCTCCACGTAAAAGAAACCATCACAAGAAAGATAGAGCGCGACCGACTCAGTTGGTAGTGCCATTTGAACCCCGTCCAAAAGGCGATATCAATCAACGTTCCAATTTCAACACGCAAAAAAGAGCAAACAAATGCAAAAACACCAGCATTTGATTGGCCTCAGTGATGAAGTAATCCCAAACCGGGAAGCCTGCCGCTACTTTCTGAGGTCAAACCGGCGGACCCCACAAGCGGACCAGTAGGAATGCAGTTAAGTGGGAAGGTTATGGTCCTACGCTTCTGACCATAACGACGCCGGAAAAAAGGAAAAGAAGAAGAACTTAATAGCATTGGGTAGCTTGGTATAAGAATAAAAAAGAAAAAAACTAAATCATGAAATAAAATCATTGAATTTGTCCAGAAAATCGAATCTTAAAATAAATATAATGCTAAGGGCCATTAAGACACTTTTAAGTAAGAATTGAACATTTTTGTCTAAGAAATAGGAAAAGCATAAGAACAATAACAAAAGAAGAAAAAAGTTTTCTAAGGTTGTAATAAAAAAGCCGTTTAATGTGGTGCTAAGTTTAATGCTTGGACCGCCTTCACAAACTTGTGTACGACATGCATGGTTAGTGAATCATTTATATCGAAATTTCTTTTGTAAATTCCCACTGTTCCTACAAAAAAAAATGTTTCCGATTGGAAAATTAATTATAAATCGATGTTTTTTATAGCCCGAAGCTTGACACGAGTCATAAATGAACGCATATGGCTAGGTTGAGTTTCAACACCGATTTGAGTGGTTAACAGACAAGCTAAGATCTCAGCTGCTGTACGAAAACCTATTAATTCGTCCTCCCTTTAAGAAAAATGTTAAAAAATCAATCCATAATAGAGCCTCTTTGATTGCTATTATTTTTCTCAATATCTGAATTGAAAACATGCCTCTCAACCCTGAATCCGTTTCGACTCACCAACTCAACGCTGTTAAGGGTAGGTTGTGGGCGTTTCGTAATTTGTGTAAACGAACTTTAAGTTTTCGGAAAAAAATGGTTTAACTCAATTGACAATATATTCCTAACGCGCCGGAGCATAAGTGCTCAATTGTCACTGCTTTAGGTTCGAAAAGGGTGGGCCTTTCAAATCTTCAATTTCAGCCGTTTTCAAGTCAGCTTTTAACAGACCGCGTTTGAAGCGTCAATTCAAGCGAATGTGTACTGCAAGATGGTGCATGCCATCGCGATTTTATTAGACAGTTTTTTATTCAAAACATGTTCTCAATTGTAGAAACGCAACGTGCCTATCGTGCAAAATATCGTGTGAACCAAGCGCTTTCAGACCATGAGACATTCTTCAATGGAGAGAAATTCTAGCTTATGAGGTCATAGACAATTTTCGGTGCGAATAAGACGGTGCCCACACATCCCGACCCACTATGGTTTTATTGTGACCCCTTTTTCTCGGTCGTCTAATTTTTAAAAATAGTGACTATGATCGTCTGACTTAACTCATCTGGGCAATATCCAACAGGAAATGCCCACTATTCAGACCAAAGAATTCGAAAAATTACGGAAAATGGGCAATAACGAACCTATTAGCGGCGATTATTGAAAATAATTGAAAATATCATATTCAAATGTTCAAAATAACCGAAAAATCACTTAATAGCCAATAATTTGTAAGTTTTCTTTTTGTTATTTTCGAAGGTACTTTTCATGTATCTAAAACGTAACACACAGACAAAGCATATGTGATTGAGAGAGAAGAAGATGAAGAGAAGTAAGAGAAAATAAACTGAAAAGGCGATCTTTAGCCTTTATTCATATGTGTTCAACTATTTTAAGGAATTCACTATTTTTTGTAATGGCGTAATATCTCTCAATCATAGAAACAAGAATTCGTTTTACGGAATGCAGTTTAATGCTAACGATTCGAGTTCTAAATTTTGGAGGAACGTACGGAAAATTGGACTTAACTCAGTAAAAGAGGCGCTTACTATTAATATTGACCTTGAAGAACTAAATAGGGCGCTTGTACAGTCAGTTTGAATACCTCAAGTCCATCAACCATTTCTACTTGTAATAAAGAAATTGACACCTTTTCAATTTCCTGAAGTGTGTGTGGGTGAGACAATTTTAAAAATTAAATCAAAAGCTGTCGGTTTAAATGATGTTAGTCCAAACCTTATTAAAATGCTACTTCCTGTCATACTTCCACAATTAACATATATTTTTAACACGATAATAACCACGTCTGTTTTTCCCGTATTGCAGTTTTGCCTTTTCTGAGTTTTTGAAACAATAGTAAGCATCCAAATCAAAACGTTTCTTAAAAATAAGAAGTTGATCACAAAATATCAATCAGGCTTTCGAGCTAAACACAATTGTATAACAGCCTTACTAAAAATATGTGAAGATATACGAGATGTCTAGATAGGAATATGATGGGAATAGTTGTTCTCCTAGATTTTTCCAAAGCATTTGAATGCGTTAATCATTCAATACTGATTAAAAAACTGAAAATGCAATTTGATTTTCGTAGCTCTTTATGTAATCTTCTGTCTTCATACTTGTGTAATCCGCGTCAGTTTATTTCCCATTATAGTAAACAACATGCCTACACGTTCTGTCTGGTGTACCTCAGGGTTGAGTGCTGGGCCCACTTCTGTTTACGTGTTTTATAAATAACATCTCGAAATCCTTTTTCATTCTATAAACTTGTTACTAGTCGTCAATTCTTCGTTCATGCAATTCATCTCTGGAACCGTCTACGCGTCTATATTAAGCGCATGAACAACACAGCTGCTATCGCAAGGGAATTTTTCTAAATATCTTGACGAAAACTTTTAAAAAATGTATGAATCTTAGCCCAAACTTTCTCTGTATTTCTACTGTCTTCATGTCCACCTTCACTCTCATTTCTCGCATTTCATCTCATTCTCTTTTTTTTTTTTAATTTATCAAATTACATTTTGCTCAAATAATGTCCACTTGATATGCATTAAGTTTAAGGGTGAATACATGGTCAGAGGCTTGACGTCTAATTCAAGCTTCTTCTTTTTTTACTCGTTAGTAAGTAAGAAGTAACCATACCTTTGGAAGTTCGGGTAATTTTCTGTTAAGGCAGAGGAATTTTCTTTCTAATTCTACATGCTTAAAGCAGATTGAAGGAGGCTACCAGAATTTTTACAGCTTGACAAAAAAATTGCATTGCACGTCGACATGCATATTATGTATGCATATTAGGAGGCTTTTTGGATCAATACAGCGGCATGTTAGGACATCAAATAGAGTCCCAAATCATTGAGACACAGAAATGGTGCGTTTGTAGGACTTCCAATTTTGCGAGAATGGGCTTTTTGTAAACTAATGGGCACGTACGAACGACAGGGGTCTCATTCTGGTTTCTGGCTGACAGACTTCATGACTTGGTATATGTACAGCGGGAAATTTTTCAAACTAAAAATTATACATTTGTAGTTTTTAAGATATCAGCGTATACGTCTATATGTGCACGGATGTGTGGTACTTTGGGTATAGCAGTGTCCCCCAATTCTTGGTGTTTACTTCAAATACGAGGGTGGCCACGATGCAAGACATTTTTTTTTCTAAAATTTATTTTTATTTTTCTACATAGTCTCCTTATAACTCTACACACTTTTCCCAGCGATGCTCCCATATCTTTAACCCATCCAAATAGCACTCCAAGTTTTTCTCTGCAAAATAGAAACAGGAAATTCTTTTTCTGCAAATGCAAAACGCCTTAAGTTAGTCAAGTAATGATGTGCAGTCTGCTCCTGTAATGGTTTTTCCTTTTTTGAGATAATCGATTAGGATAGCTCCATGACTATCACAAAAACAGTCGCAATCACTTTCCCAGCCGAAAAAACAGTTTTGGTTTATTTTTTGCTTTTTTGGAGCCAATTCCCCCTTTATTTTGGGCGTATAATGGTGTATCCAAGTTTCATCGACAGTAATTAATCGGCGCCAGAACTCGAATTTATTCCGCCTAAACTGCGCCAACAGAGAGCGTTGGAAATGTTCATTCGAACACGTTTTTGGCCCAATATGAGCAAACGCGGCACACTACGCGCGGACAGCATTATTATGCCTAAATCTTAATTTAATACGAGTATGTGACAAACACATTCTTTGGACATTTTCAGAGCCTCTGCTATCTCTCTCAATTTAATACAGCGGTCGCCTAGTACCATTTGGCGGGTTGCAGTTGCTGGACTCCCGAACGTTCATCTACTCCCAAGCTCTCACGGACACGTTTAAATTCAGCTGCCTAAAATTTCACTGTGGTAAATGATGGTGCAGAGTCCCCATATACAGAGTCCAATTCATCTTTGATTTGCGTAGGCGTATTGCCTTTCAAAAACAAAAATTTAATGACAGCTCAATGCACAATTTTGTCCATTTTCACAAAAACACTCACATCGAATCACTAAAACGACTGTCAAATAAAAATTACGCGTTTTAAATGTCCGAAATTTTGGTGAGTACCTGTCAAAAGATACACAACTACATTCACTAGCTTTTATTGACGAGTGCTGCTATCTTCACGTTGAGGTCGGAAACAGACCACCCTCGAAAACGACATTGCACTTGTTATCATCTTGCGTTGTGACAAGAACACTTGGTGTACTGCACCGTTCAAATCGAAACACAGTGAGCATTTCCTTTACATGTCTCGTTTGGGACGATCGAGCTTTAGTTCCCTTACATCGTTATTTACTTTATTTCTAAACTGTCATTTACTACTGATTTGTTAGGAATCACAATTATTATGAACTACACCTGAGCCATGAGATATTCTCGGAAAACGGAATCGAGAAGTTATGGGCGCCGTCGTGGAGAAATTCCAACTGTACTAGGTCATAATTCTAGTTTTAAAGAAGGCTATATGGTGAACTTTTCTGCCTTTAACCGTATATCACTTGACTTGATGCATTCATTCGCGATGATAATCTCGGTTATCGCACTGGTCGAGCCATCATTTTTTCTAATGACTTAAGCTTACCCTTGTGGTCGTTAAGTGTCTCGCTATTCTCTCTAGTTGATACTTCTGAGGGAGATAGAAAAATTGTATCCAAAGTCACTGAGTCGCCCACTCGTCCTGGGTGCAGTGAATATGTTTTCGTCTAGTGGCTGATTACTTTGAGGCATATCTGAAGTATCTTGTTTCAAACTGAGCCTCGAAGATTCAAAAACAGAAAACAATTTGGAGACCAAATAGGGACACTTACTACTTCTGGTTGTGACATCGATTTCGATTTCGATTTATGCTCTAAAATTGAAGAAACCGGACTATTAAGCGGGGTTGGTCTTACCATATGAGCTTTGCATGTAGATTTATGCAAACCTCCATGGTTTAACTAATGAATCTAATGGTTTTCAATTTATAACTCAACCCTCAACCTGTCTGCTCGACTAGATCGATATAGCTTTGAATTTGTTCAACGATTTAATAACGTTCATTTTAAAGAGCTTAAACTCTTATTATTTCTAACTCATTTCTCATTGAATTCCCGACTAGTTTTGCATTTTGTTTTTTGAAATAACTCTTTTCGAAATGAAGTGCTTTCCGCTTTTCTTTTAATTCGCCGCATCAACCAGCCCGCGTTAACCAGCGACTGACTTAAAAATTAATTCAGTAGCGAGGCGCAAAGTATTCAACCAGAAAGGAAAAAGACACAAACGCCACACACACTTCAGACCGTGAATCAATTTACAGAATTTTAAAACCACAACCACTCCATGAAGGCACGAAGGGCCCACGACTAAAGATCCATCCGCGTAGCTCGACGAGTGAGCGAAAAATTATTCCTCCTCTTCATTAATCCCATTTAAGAACAAAAGCCCGGCACAGCTACGAAAAAAACACTGAAATTTCTCAAAAAAAAAAAGAAAAAAAACAACAAGAACAAAACAGAACAAATCCCAAATCAACAGACCGGCCCAGGGGCCTTGCAACTGCAATTATAATCATCACCATCATCGTCCTCATCGCGTCCTCATCATCGTGATGATCGGTGGGAGCGATAGTAGCGGTAGTAGCAGGCCACGGCAACAGCGACTTGGTAAAGTGGATCCCTGTAATTAAACTTAAAACCTGGAACGAAACTTTGCCCATTCGTCATTCCAGAGTCTCAGCTACCACACTCAGTGCACCACAACGAATTTTTTTGTTGTTGTTGGGTTTTGTTTCACTCTTCTTGTGTGTTTTTTGATGTCGTTCAGTCTTGCAGTAACTGTTTGTAAACGGAAATGCACCAGACTTCCGCCTACATTAAGGACTCTTACCCGTCCTACCACAACACATCATGGCTAGATGTGAGTGGTGGGCGGTAAACCAGATTCGTATTCGTAGTATGGGGAAAAGGCTCTTTGCCACAAATGAGTTTCGGGAATGCTCGACTCGACTCGGGAGGCTCCCATATGAACAAACAGCTCTTGTTCCTTGGTTTTTGTTTTTTCTTTTTGTAATAATTTTTATCATTTTTCCTGTTTATTTCACTTTTCTGCTCAAATTAAAACCTGAAACACGGCGACGAGAGCCCTAACATCAGTGAGTGAGTGTAGGGGGGTTGAATGAGTGAGGGAGAAATGGCACTCGAGAGTGGTAAGCAGCGAACACTTGGAAATGGTTTTTCCCTCATTTCGCGTCATATTTTCGTGAATAATTCATAAAAATGAGGCAAAAAAAAAAACATAATGAAACGAAAACGCAGAGCCGCAGGCGAACCTGGAGAGCACTGTTGTATGATCCCATACTCTCTCGAACTGCACGGGCACCCTGTAATGGTGGCAGTGGTGCATCAATATACAGAGCCGTGTATTTCAAGAGCATTGCCGCGAAATATAATATGCGCTATGTGCTCCGTGGTGCGAATAGGAGTTTTTTTTTTTTGTTTTTTTTTTGTTGGAACCGCAACATTCAACCGAAGCATAGAGTGCTAGCTGAAGGCCATCGCTAAAGTCGTGGCTCTCAAACCTATAGAATGAGATGAAAACCAAAAAAACATGGGAAGCAAAATCCTAGCCGCCTATCTCGAGAACCACAGCCGGATAAGTGCTGCATTTCGGTCGGTTTTACTGGTTCGGTTTGCTGCTTCACTGCCACTCGTCTACTCATCTATGTATAATGACACTTGTTCGACGTTGCGTCGTACGGCAGCTTGAAATGCTGAAATACGCCGGCAACGACGGGTGGATTGGGACAGCAGCTCTCGACCGAATCGACATGCCTCCGCCCCGAGAAACAATCAAGTAATTTAGTGGAAAAATAAAATTGCACTGCGGATGCCATTGTTTTCAAGCACACGGCGTACACACGTATGGAAATGCACTGTCGCGGTAGATGCTCGTGCGGATGGGGATGGACGTGGATATGGCTGGATCGAGTTCATTGGAAATTTCGATGAAAAAGACAAAGGACGGTTAAATTATTCCGTAATGATGGCAAATTATTATTGAATTTTAAACCCGTTCCAGACGCATCATCATCAGCATTGGGAGCACCAGCCACAGTACAGCTGGCAAAATGACGGACTGTTGTCCGGCATGGGGAGGGCGAATGGAAATTGATTCAGTAGCCAAAGATTGTTTATAGCTCAATTACTCGTTTAATCGACAACAAGCAACGCACATCGCGCAAAGGACATTGAATATGTATCGCGTTACAAGTGGCGACTCGCGCGCGCGATATCATGTACAACGTGGTTGGGAAAAAGCAATTTGCGGCAAGTTCCTTGAGTATTGTAGATTGGCGACTTTATACCGTAATTGGTCAATTTCGGGAATTTCCGGCGGACCCCACAAGCGGACCAGTAGGAATGCAGTTAAGTGGGAAGGTTATGGTCCTACACTTCTGACCATAACGACGCCGGGATAAAAAGGAAAAGAAGAAGAAGGTCAATTTCGGGAATTAAATCGAAGATGCGCGATGGTATGATATTGGAAGTTGGAATTCAATTTTCCGCCACTTCTGAACCTGTGTACTGGCGATTAACGCATTAGCAATTTCGGTAATAAAGGATATGTCCTTTTGAAGTCATTATTTTATTTTTTTGTCGGTAACATATTTGAAATTCCTTGGTCTAAACAGGACGCAGACGACTGCTAAAAGGCAAGCCAATAATAGCATCTCTTTCGGAGCAACAATCTGCCTCTTAAGAGACCTAATATTTCGAATGTAGTTGTGCGACATTGGAAACTCCAAAACTACTATATAGCGGACATCGAGCTGACCCATGTTACGCACGTTCGAAGAAACAAATTTCTGAACCGTCAAGCAGAATATTCAAATTGCTGGATCGATGTCTTCCTGAAGCTCTTAAAAAATGTTGTATTGATCCACAAACCATAGACCAATTTTCTCCAGAACTTCTTCTTCAAGAATCAAGAACTCGATTCTTTGAAGTTCAAACCGAACGTCCTAGCCATTTGACACGACCAATATGTTGTTCGCAAAGAAAGGTAAGAAATAGTTTTGAAAATTTAAAAAAAATCAACAACAGGAATCCCGAGTTTTTCTTTCAAAATATTCCTTTTAGGCATTTTACATATTTCTTCCTTCAATCCGAAAAAACGCTTTTAGAGATATACCTTCGAACTAGTAAAGGACTTTTAGGTTACGAGCAGAGTGCAGGTATGTGAATCGTGTTGGAATTATGACCACGACTACGTTTTCAGTGATCTAAGCGGAGAATCCAATTTCGAGCCACTTTTTCTGACTTCAAGGACTACAATTGAGGTTGGCTATTCGACATAGGCCAGTAATTTGATGTACTCCCTTAACAAGTAGTATAAAGGCATCACATCCCATCATTTAGCCGGCCCATTCACCGGTATAAAACGAGAGAACCACATGTCGAACAGGTTCAGCTAGTATTTTTTGTTCAAAAAAAACTTCAAAATTATTGAGCGATAGCGAATGCAATTAACGGTAGCGTTGTTCTCATGATCATCTTTGAAAAAATATGGGCTAGTGATTCCGTCGGACCATAAGCCGCACTAATCAGGATATTGGCAGGTACTGTATAGCCAGAAATGAGCTCCATCGCTGAATCAATTCGAAAAAAAGATGATTTTCCTTCGGATTTTCTAAGGCCTAGTCACGAAAAATTCATGGCAGGTCGTTCATCTTGAGCTCTGCACGAGTTATAATTTGTAAGATTTTAGACCAAGATCCTTGCGTAGAATCTTCCACATAGTTCACTAACACAATCCTAATTGTTGCCATCGGCGACAAATGACGGTCTTCATTAACACGTCAGAAATATATTATTCCGTACTCACTCTATGCATACGGATAGGTGAATCGATGTCCAATGAATTTGGATCCGATGAATTTGGTGCGTAATTTGGTCGCTAAGCCTCAGTAGGTACCTGAATTGAACCAAAAACATTTTTCACCAATCTTGGGTAGAAAAATGACATAGAACACTGAAAAACCAAACAGCTAGAAAGTCACCCTTTACCATATACATACATACCAAAAACTCCACGCCTACAAGCAAATAAGAGAGTTCAGAGTGAAGAAAAGCTGTTTACTGGCGAAAACGTAAATACGTACATACGTTGAAAAAAAAACCTTCCGCTATATACGAGTGAGTTTATATAAGCTTCATTGTGTCCAGATTCTAGATCATTACAGGCTTCATTGAACGACTTAAAAGCAACTTGCATTTGCCACTGATTTTGTTCAAAACTTGTAAATTTTTCCGCATCCAAAGGATCCCAGAAAATGTCATGCCATAGGCTTCATTGACTCATATTTTCGAGTTCAAACCAGCCCTAGTTTTGGCTACTTTAACATATGTATGTATGTCAATCGAACAAAGAAACAATCGGCGTTAATCGAGCTAGCAGCACCCATCAAATTGTAACATTCGCGATACTTTCTGAACATACTACGTAGATCTACACTTTGGCCCAGAAATTACAACAGCTGAAGAGGTACAGAAGAGGCGCCGATAGGCTGCGTATGACCGTTCAGACGAGAAATTTGCCGCCGTGGCTGAAGATGTCGCAGATGATCCATCGGCGTCGGGAAAATGACGTGTCATGTACTCGTAATTAGCTATTACACGTCCGTCTCCGCACCGCATTTCGATAAAAGACTTGAAGGTATTTCCAAGTCCTGACAATCCATCCGCTACTGTCTACAGACCGTCAATCGCGTCTCCCGCTCTCTTGGCCGTCAACCAGACCGCACACACAACACATGCTACAATAGATTTTTGAAAGATATGGGTCGAATAAAATATCACGCTTTGGCGAATTACATTGGCTACAGACTTCTTTCTTTCGAGTTATTTTGTCACAGATCTATCAGAACAAGCCACAGACTCTGAAAGCTCTAATAGAGGCAAGAGTGCGAGAACTAATTATTATTACCGGCCGAACAAAATAGAACTAGGAAGTTCAAAAGTATTTTCCTACGACTTTTCTACTCATTATACATTTTTGTTCGTTCACTGTTTATTCGATTTTATAACTCAGACAATGCTTGAGGCTGAATAGAGTTCCTCGGGTTTTTTATTGTATAGTTGTCTCCATCTCCTGTTTCTTCGTGCTCGTTCCCACCACAGATTCTCCTTAAGATCTTCTTTTCAAAGACCCAAAATCTATTTTTCTCCTTCTTAGTCAAAGACCGATTTTTTCAATAGTTGTTTCGAGTAGTTCCTTCTTCGCAAGAAAGCCCGCGTTGCCCGAATGCAGCATTTCGTTCAACAGTCAGTGTGGTACGCAGATATTTGAACTCTTCAACTTTTTTAGAGCATTTATTGAGAACAATCGGGCAAGAGGTTTGGATCGATCCAAGTGGGTAAGCTTTCTCTTCACTGAGAAATAAGTGAAGAATCCACTTACTTTCCTGTCATTATTAGGCCCAGATCGTCTGTGTAAGCTAGAACGGTTTCCATTATGAGTTATTCTGCTCTTATTTTTCTGAATTGATCTCATTACGAGTTCCAGCACTCAATGAAAACGAAGTGGTGACAGGGCGTCTCCTTGTTTTAATCCATCACGTATATCGACTATTTAAGATAAGGCGTTTCCTACTGTAACTTGTCCTTCGTTTTCTTTAGGCACACGACAATAATTTTCGATCATTTTTTTCGGGTTTCCCAACCTTGCAGGACATCACACACTTTCAATCGATTTGAAAAAAGCGAGCAAATAGTCATGACCGATATCGTCTTCGAGAAGTGTTGAAAAAAAACTCAAAGATCCAAATATACATTTTAAAAAATCCATCAAATTTCGTCGCTTCATTTTAAAGATCGAAAGAGTATTTTAGACGACCCTATACAAGTACATATCTCATTCGGTGCTAATCGAGAAACAAGCCCAGGCGACAAACGTTCAATCATTTTCTTGTCTTTCAATATCAATCGACTAGCAATGGATGAGAGAGAGTTTCGTGGACGTCAGAAAAATTATTGTTCGACTGAGGCTTGCCCTCCAGACGATTATAGATCTTTTATCAAACTGCAAGATACGTTTATAATGGAGTTAGCACCTCTACGCGACATATAAGACACAACCACATCCTTACAGAAGGTATTTAGGGTCTCACTTGAGCTCTAGGCCCTAAGATTTAAGACGACAGAAAGCGGTTGTGTGGAAATAGCGATCTTCACTCTCCTTTGCGTCAGTCCTAGTTTTGCTGATGGTATAACGCAGTAATACGTCAATAAGCCCAAAGTTTTAAGAAAAACAAAACTTGAAAATACTTTAAGAATAATAATAAAATAGCTCGCAGCCGATGGGGCTCTATTTTTAGCCTCGAGTAACCTACAACCATTTTAAAGAAGTGTCTTGTTGCTGGATCTTAGAGGCAGCATTGTCCGGCCACTGGAAAAAAGCCATTTATTTCAAGGAACCACAGATCTAAGGTCAGGCAGTAACATTTTGTGATGCTGCCTCGTACCCCCCAGCATATTAATAAGAACATGGTACCTACATACTCCGATATTATGCTTCTCCTTTTAACGATAGGCTCAATATGGTGAGGCTATCGAGGGAATGGCTGAGATTTCTAAGAAATCCAACTTAATCTTGTATTGTATAGGTTGACGCACTGACTTGACAACCAGTCTCAAGTTAGTCCAATTTTAGTTATTCAATTCCCCATCACCTTGATTTCGTTATATCCTTAAAGATATTTCACGTTAAAGCTATTTATTCGTCTTTTTTCTCCTTCTTTTTGGAGGGAGGTATTGAAAGTTTCTCTCGAATCCATCAATTATGGCGAATTTCTGCATTTGACAGCTCACATCCCTGATCCTTCAATCTTCCCTTATTCCTCCTTATGTCGATTTATCCCTGTTTGTTGTCCTTGTCCTACGGTCCAACATCGTCGATGTTGGAAGATGAAGAAGATGAAGACGGTTGTCTAGCAAGACGTAGCTGTATACGAAAAAGGAATAATAATTCATTCCTCATCCTTTTTTTTTTCGTACTCTCCGTCCTGTGAATCCTTGAATCGGTGGGACGACAGCGGAAAAAATGTAATCATGCAACCCACTAGGAACAGAATCATACACAGACTTCTTATTTACTTCACACAGACCTACACACTGGCGCGGAAGCGGACGCATACATATGAGGGGATATGGGGAGAAATGATGGATTACCACAAGGATAGGATGGATCTTCGTCCATGACTCGGGATACTTTCGCTTTTTTTTCGTTTCTTATCCTTTGTTCAGTCAAATAGTCTTCGGAGTAACTAGATCCTTACCGCCGAGGCACGGGGCAAACGCGTTCCTGGCAAGAATCCGAATAGTCCTTTTTTCCTCCTGTTTTTTTTTTATTCCCGAAAGTCCGTATGCATGGGTGCATGGAAAAACAGAATATGTTGAATCCTATTCATCTTTCGGAGCAAATCGAAAATACAAACATGAACTAAAGTTGGACGATGACTGGTTGTTCGGTTGAGTTGAGGATGGTTGGCTTGGAATGCGTACATTGTCGAAGGACAAACAAGGACTCGTCGAGCAATGTCCAAAGTCTTTCAAGTCTATCAATTTGAAATAGGATGTGCATGTGGAGTAGACAGTCAATCATTGCAAAATGAATGTCTGGGATTGGAAATGGATGATTGATCATGCTCCCATCCATGTTGCACGTTCTTCTGTCAGCCATAGAAACGCCGCCTCGTGGCACTGGGCATGCGGTATTACGGCATCACAGAAGCGTAAATGCGCTAAGCACCTTTCATTTATCATGGCGTTACCGCACGAACGAATATATTTCGTCAGCGACCCGAGGAGCGGGTATTTAAAAGTTTCGCAACTTACCGACGCACATTCTAGGCGCCACATTATTTTCTCCCTTATCTTCTTCTTGTGCTTCCTCCACTATGTGGCGCAGCATGAGCACAGATTCGAGAACGAGGATAGCAATCAGTCGTTCCAGGACCGGAGCCGAACAGGCCTGCGGCGTGTCCTGATATCTGTTCATCGTTTTATTGTATTTGTATTCGCCACAGTAATTAATCACCGCTGGATAATACCCATAGACTGTGGGACGCAAATTAAAAATAAATAAACGAAATAACAGGAAGAGCCTCCGGCAGCCTCTTCCATTGACTGACTTGGTTCGAGCAAGAATATATCCGGAGTAGTAGAATAGTGCCGGAGGAAGCTTTTGAGCATTGAGCACACAAGGCGGCAAAGGAGGCGAAGGAGGCGCGCCCGACGAACATTCGAATGTGCCCAGGAGAAGAAAAACGAAAGGAAAAAACACAAACTTTTATCTCGGCATCTTGATCGAGAAATAATTGAATTGTGTGTGTGGATTTCACTTCTTTTGTTGTTGTTGTTATTGTTTTTAGTACAATCCAGCTAACAATCTTACTCCATTGCAACTCCGGGCATATCAACGATAGCCATTGTGTATTCCATTTGTTCGGCAATTTGTTTCGAATATTGGTAGGCAAGGGCCGCCATGACGGTGGGGGCGCCTTCGGTGGTGAATACTCTCCACCTGTCACGAAAGCAATTAAAAAACCATTTAAGAGACGCTACACTCCTTGTCTACCGTTTCAATTTCAGACTTTCAGTCTCAGTTCGTAGTTTAACTTAGTCAGTCTGTTTCCTGCCTCAACTCCCGCCGGGCCTGAATGGGTGGTGATAGAATTGCTGTACAAGAACTATCGTTGCATTTGTCTGTCCGGGGTGCATACCTTTATTGGTAGATAATTGCCTGGCGCGGCTAGGTGGCGTGTTACACTGTTATTGGAGAGCAGAAGTCACTTGTAATGATATGGCACTCTATGGACTTGTACTATCGAAGGAGGACAGGTTATGTTTTGTTTTAATAAATAATGGTGTCGATGGAGTAAATGTGGTTAATGGTTGAAAACTGGTGTCGCCTTTTTGCACGTGACAGTCATGCACATGAGTGACTCCAGCACTCTTGTAATATCAGATGCCTACGTGCTTTGTCCGCGTGTAGAGAGCAAATAATTAGTAAATATTTGATTCGTACTTGATCAAGATACGTTTTAAAGACCTTTTCAAGGCTTGTTTGTAGTAATGTTAGCCTCTTTGAGACAATCACTTTTAAGGGCTCCGCCCCCAAATCGTTCCAGGTAACACAGATATTTGAAACACAGCCTAGTATGTCTAGAACTCCGATTAAGAATTACATCACAGATCTCAGGGAGTTATTTCTGACTATCCAATGACTTTTACATTCAGGGCGTTCATGGAGTTAGACATGGCAACAGTAATACGCCTTGAATTAAAGCTTGGCTGAGAGGCTACTGAATGCAATAGACTAATCTAGACTTATGGATTGTATTTACTTACGTAGACAGAGAATTCCATACCAAGACGACTGATTCTCATGGTAAAATGAAACATTTGTGAGAAATCGTTGGCTGTGTACGACTGGCATATTTGTTACACGAAAACAGTCTAAACCACTGATGGTAATCGACCACGAGCAAACCACAGAGAGATATTTCATTCAAATCATATAAGCCAAAAAAAATGTATGGAACAGCAACAGGAACGTAAAAGGATTTCAAGGAGTCAAGAAGGCCAATGATAGGCAAAAACTAAGAGGTCGTTAAATATAGACGATATACACTCGAAGAGTTTGCTGCCATTTCCTAAATTTTCTACAAAAACCTAAAAAAAAATTCGAAAACCTCTCGTAAGTTCCGTACTGCTTTTAGTCAACAACTGCCTTCTATAGTAAATTTGATCTATAAATTGAAGGTCTCGAAGAAGGTCACACAAAACGTCCAGCTTTCGCTGATGCCTGTTGCTGAAAAAAAAAAATTTTAGACGTAATTTAAAATGACACCAGCTGCTGGATAGCCCTACAGTTTCTTGCTTGTTCATCCTTTAACCTCAATGAATCTGGTCTATCACTCACAATGCTGCTCTCCTCTTCAGTTTTTCTTCAAAATCAGTGCCTCATGTTTTTATATAAAGCAAAAAATTCTCCGAAATCTTAAGTGTGTTCAAGAAATAAAAGGAATTATTTTTTTTAAAAGAATTTTTGTATTTGTCAAATGACATTTGTTCGCCCTCGAAATCACCACTTCTGCAAATTGCTTACTGGCATATCATCTAGCGCTCTCAGTAAATCATCTTCAACATGTCTTAAGCCTTGTCTCTTTATTTTCGAGATTGACAAAATCAAACGCAGCCATGTCTGTCGAACCTAAAGCTTATAAAAAGTATAAAAAGGACTCAGTGCATTATACCCTTAAAACTGATAATCAGAGCCGTTTTTTTAAATGCGGGGATGCAGAATTTCTCAACAACAAAACACCTTTTGTTCCTTAGATAACGGACTAAAGAACATGTTTGACTATGACTATTTTCCAGAGACGTTTACCAACAGTCCAAAAGTTATAGAATTCCCTTAAATTTGTGAACATTCCTTAACGATACACATATGTTTAAAGATATCACAAGCTTTTCCGGATGCCTTTGCACGTTTTCTAAGCAAACGAGATCCATACTTAGACTTATAGCTATAACAAGAACGACACGTCGTTAATGGCGCTTCGTTAGCTAGCACCTAGCAAACACCTTTCAGGATAACTTATGAAAGGCTTAACCAAGCACCATCTGATAAGGTTGGCAAATAGTCACAATCCTATGGCACAATCAATTTAAGATATTGAGGGCTGACTACTTGCAACTCCTTGGCTCAATCAGAAGAGGCAGGCTAGCATTCAACCACTGAACTTCCGGTACTCAGCCTGACTGGGTCTCGACATGGTGTCAGTTCGATCATATGGTGCACAACTCCTGTCACTAACACTTCCATCATTTCCTGTTCCTGCTCAAGAAACATGTTTTGAACACACTGCAAGCCACAATCCAGATTACCTAAATACTGCTCAGGATTAGTGTCAATCCCTAAGCACGGACGACCTTCCCATGCCATAAGACAACCTCAACACCACGAACCTACCTCGTCCATCAACATCAAATCGCTGAATGACATTCACATGCACCTTCATGCCTCCACAGTTCCTAATGGCAGTTACATATCTGCGAGCCAAAGCGAACGAATTATGTTAATTGTGATTTCAATTAAATTTTTCATTTAGATGCGATTTAATTAGCCGCAAAGCTGTCCGGAAAAATGAAGTAAACGAGCAACAAACACCTTCGCTGGAACAGGGCCGACAGCATCGAATTGATGTATTGTACTACAGCAGTTGGAATGATATTCATATGAAAAAAGATAACTGGCCAACTGGCCAAGTTGCAATTACCTTCCAGTGACTCTACTCAGTAGCCACAACCCACTTGGCATTTGCCATTCACCTACTACTGGACTACTTCACCACTGAGTCCACCCTACGTGTCATCGTTGTCGGTCACACACGTTATGTCTTATACCTTCGTCGAACACGTTCCCGATCCGGAATGGCGCGGCTCAACGCGTCGCATTAATTACTCCACCAACGAACTAATTAAAATTGCATTCCAACTAATAATTTTCGTTCCGAGTGGAATACATATTCATAAGAAAGCCTCTCGTCGTGGTTATTGCTGTTCCTTAAGCGACTGCAAGTCAAGTACAAGTCGTCCAAGTCCACGAACGTAAAAGTACTTGCGACGGGAGACGCTGTCTACGCGCGTGTTGAATGTGGTTCTGGCGCAACGGTCAGCTATGTTCCATTTTTTTCCTTTCCTGCTCTTCCGATTCGTGTTGCTCGGTAACATGTTCAGTGTGCTAAGTGTTGGCGGCGATTTTCAAAATCCTCCAGCCCTCCAGTCTCATCTGAAGTCGATAAATAATTTATAATCCACATCCAATGTGTGTTGTTAAATCGATCGATGAATATGTACGAGGAGCGGATTCGTGGAGTGATTGCTGGAATTCGGACGCGACAAACTTAATGATGAGATGATCTGTCGCGTTTGATTTTACACGGACATTCCTTTCCTAGAAGTTCTCACAGACAAAATGGTGGTCGACAGCAAGGTAGGACGGCGACCGACCGTCGGACCATGGGAAGTGATGAATCGCCTTCAGATGTTGGCAGTTGCCTCGGTTCGGTTTAGTGTCAACAGACACGTATGCATTCTTCAAGCGTCGATTCGAAGGAAGAAGAGAGATGGAGAATGCTTGGAACCAACCCTTGGGACTGTTTGGAATGTGCAGAGGGATGGTGTATCTGCGAATGTGTGTGAATAGGCGGCAGGATATGTGCTTGAGGCAGTTGCAAGGTTTTTTCTTTCTTGGAATATCATATTCTCCTCATGCATGTGTGGATGTGGATAGAAAGTGAATTTCATGGTAGGTAGGTCCTTTCACTTCGTCTTGGGACTTGTGTGGCGATGGGGCAAGGTGATACAGTAACAGGGAATTGAAAGGGAAAGAAAAGAAAAGAGGAGGCGCTACGGCTAAGAATTTTTTTTTAAAAAATATATAGTCAGGTGGGCAGGCTTGGAAGGTATTCGCGACCTGAATTGTGGGCAGCTGGGTTTCAAAAAATTGTTAATGGTGGGGGAGGCTAGTGTTGATTGCAAATGGACATACAAATTTCTGATACAGGGCTTAAAATTAATTTCAATAACCGGCGGGATCCCTTGCAGCCCTTTCATTGTGCTAGAAGGAAAGAAAAATGTTTCGGACTAGGAGATATCTGTATAAAATGAAGGCGGTGTATTGATTGCGAGATTTTTCGAGAAGTTGTGATTAAATTCACTCTGTTGTCCGAATTTTAGTGCCAGCAATTGTTAAGAAAAAGACTCAGAATACCTGTAACTAATAGAGCAGCGCAATGGTCAACAAATTCTGGAAACTAGGATGACTTTACAAATATGCAACGTTTTCTGAACTAAGGTTAATGATCTCAAAAAAACAAGAGTTGACGCTTTAGCTGCTCTTGAATAAAGCAGTTAAAGAAGGCACAGGATTCCCAATCCGTAACCAGTCTCTAATCGGACAACGGTGCTGCAACATACATAAACATATGCACTCGTATGTGACTGTTTTCGCATGGAACGTGGATTGTGTTTCCTAATATCTTCAAATATTTAACGTGCAAAAGAAGATGCATTCACCAAGTTGGAGGTCCTATGCAAATTCGATCTGGCGATATCTGGAAAATACGGTGGAGGGTGTGTGACGTCCAATTTCAGGGTTCCGTAGTAGGCTTTTACTAATACATGTGGCCGAAGGTTGACATCTTGTAAAATCACTTTATCGAGTCTTTGCTCATATTGTGGCTGCACTTTCAATTCAATACTTGACTTAAACGCATTAGTTGTCTTTGGTATCAAGCTCCTCTTATACCTACTTTGTTTTTCGATTATAACCGCATATTGCACCATGATGACTATGCTTAAGGGTTTTTCAATAAGGGCGGGTGGATGTTAAAATGGAATAAAACAATCTGTGTGTGAGGTATTGACAAAATTATTTTTTTATTTGTAAGGCCCATGTAAGCCATTATGTATGAAGTATGACATCGTTCAAATACATATCTGTCTCTTATGGCGGTACGGATCCGAGTACATCAATTTCAATGACAGATCTGGCAGAATTTGAGTGATGGCGTGTATTATATTCACCATAAAGGCTTCGGTCAATTACGGATTAATTGAATAGACCTGCGACCTCCGGAAACTCCAAAAGACAAACTCTAGTGAAGTCAAATGCATGACCTTGGTGGCCAATACACATCACCTCCGCGTAAGATAACCTTCCCCTAAAATCGTTCATGCTGAATTTCAATCGTGGCGTCCGCTGTGTGGCACGTACCACCGGCCTGTACATTTTTTTCATAGCACATAAAGTTCAATTTGGCCGTTAGAAATTGGTTATTATCGTTCGGTCGCGCTCGCCATTGACGGTAATCCTCTCACCAACGACGTTTTCGAAAAAGTGCGGACCAATGATGCCGCCGGCCCAAAATCCAAAACAGTTACCAAACGGTAACCTTTTGAGAATTCATTGTCACCTGTTGAACCTGTGTGGGTTGGTGTCATTCCATATACGGAAATTTTGCTTTTTAATACAGTTATTCATTCAGAAATGCGCATGGTCGTTAAATATGGTTTGAAATATGATTTTTGGGTCAAAATTGGGTCCAAACGCTCCGAAGCTCGTACTTTGAGCTCCTGGGTCAGTTGGTCCCGACGCAAAATTCGCCAAGTTGAAGTCTGCGAAAGGCCGAGTTCTTGTGCACGAGTGCCGCGGCTTCTGCTGCACAATTTCGTGGACCGTGACGATGTTTTCGACTGATCTTGCATTCCATTGAGTTACGAATATTGGCTGATTGATTACCGATCGTCTCAAATTTGGCCACCAAACATTGAAGAGTCGACTGTGAAGGGCCAACTACGTCTATCGTAAAATGGGCGCAACGCTTGCACTAACGACCACTCATTTTGATAATAAAGTCTTGTTATTAGGACCTGCTGTTCAATCATGTAACTTGCCACGTTGATTTGGCGTTACTGAATATAAAAAATAGATTTGATAGATGTCACTTTTACAACATGACCGCCATACGCCGCCAAAATCTACCCCTGCCAATTGAAAAACCAATTCATAAAACCTACCTAGTACGCCAGGTTTTAAGAAACAATAAATATTGCATAATTTGCATATGTTCACACTTCAGTGCTTATTAGCAAAGCTTTGACCTAAATGAATGGTATAATGATGATGCTTTCATTCGAGTTTTTACTGTTCTTGTTGCCGTTCCATAAGCATATGTTAGATGAGATTAAAAGATCCCAAAGGTTAAGTTCCAGAAGTGTTTTTTGAGGTTTGGAAGCACGACATTCAGAAGCGAAAATTGCTTTTTATTAGTGCAGCTCTTATATACACATATCCAAACTAAAGCCTTTTAGATGGTCGCCCACCGTCATCAAGGCAGTCAGTTGTTCTTGAATTGAATTTTGAGTATGAGTCTCTTATAGATAGCCAATATCTCTTAAATACCCACTATAAGAACTGTTGCCAAAGCCCAATACATAAACCGTTTCTCCCTTTAAGATCATCCAATAATATCAATCAGGGGATTTTCAAAGTTCAGATTATTTTCAGCTCTGAATTGATTTGAGGAAATTTATATTAAATAAGCATTGTGTCATTGTTTGCAGGATCAATTGTTATCAATAATGCGGTGACTTGGGGTTATTTGGACACCTGCAATACAGATTTGTTCAAAATTTTTGCCAATTATTTAGTGTCTAGCCCTAAGACCCAGCAAATCTATTTATATTTGAACAATGGTGTGAAATACTGAAAACCTACTCCCAAACTGACTGTTAAAATAAAAAATTATGTGCGAAAATTTGTAAAGAAATTCCGCGAAATTAGCCTCTATAAATGATCCTCGTGCTCGTCGTGTTAGCCCTATTAACGTGTGGAGAATACTGCATAATAAAATTCCGATAAAAAGGTGCATTTTCATAGAACATCCTCACAATACATTTTTACACATAGTCATAGTATATCCTTAACGCATGACAGTTTGATCTGGTTCTTACGAGTAGACTGTCGGTATTACTGGCAACTTGTTCCAGAAGATGAATTTGAAAATATCGTTAAATATCGCTGGCGGTGTTTCCAGGTGTCAAATGTGAAACAATCGGTCTTTCGTGCACTTGGTTCAATAATCCTATAATCAGATGTTTTGGTGAATTTGCTTGGGCTGCACGGAGCTCCGGACTTTTTTGCGCGGTGCCCTTAAAAATCGGTGCTACGCAGATGTTCCTGAAATGATGCGCATAATATTATTGGAACTTATTAGAGCTGTGAAATAGGGACTCAAAACTTCAAATATAAAATTCGAAATCGGGTAGACAGGATACGCTACAAAAACACAACCGAGGTATTAATTTTAATGGAATTCCTACGACTTAGTTTTCTTCTTTTTTTATCCAAAAACAAAAAAATGTTTCTTTACAAAGAATAAAAAAACTATTATATTATTCAAAGTACCACAAGCCACTACGTTTTCCCATTTTTCGAACAGAATTCCTCGTCTTTACAACCGTTTTTTGCAATCCTCGAAAGAAGTACATATACATGGTGACGCAAAACTAATCACTCAATTTTGTTATTGAATATCTTTTTTATTTAATAAAACAAAATGATTTCGAATAATGGAAATCTTTATCTCGACCTTTATAATTTTTTTTCTATTAAGGGGTCATCTCAGTGTGAAATTTTCAAAAAAATTATTGGATAGTAGATATACACTGTTATAAATATTCTATCAAATTTTTAAATCGAAATTCCAATTATTTCGGTCGCTACATCGTTTTTCGTGGAAAGGGACATCTGTCGCGTCGGTCGTCCCGCCATACCATTATTCCTTTTGTTCTTTTTCTGCGCCTGTACCTTGCTAGGGTACTTAGGTCCTGTAACTTCGTAAAATAAACTGGCCAATCATTTCAGTTCGTTTTCGACATCCACCATGGATAGACCTAAAAATAGAATTATCTAAAATTTTCGAACTTCAAACTTTGAACGCGTTTTTCAAAAACGGTGGCCACTCTAAAAGGCAGAATTTTCAAGCTTTTCATTTCGAATTTTGGGAGAACATTTTTCACGTCATTCTCTATCGACCTATGGAAGCTTTTTTTTATGAAATCTTCCTATTTTTTTTTTTACGAAAAACTGTCGAAAAAAAGGTCAAATTCTATACGTTTTGTTCAAACCGCCGCCATTTTGTCAAATTTCAAATATATAAAATAGTAATAATCTTTTTGAACTTTTTGTTTCAGATCAAAATTGAGATCGCCATCATTGCCACCATATAGGACCTTTTTTTTACGATACTTTTCAACAATTAATTAAACTATTGTACACTAAATAAATCAACATAAAAAAAATCATTTTGTATTTATCCTGAATACCTTTATTTATTAAAAAAAAACCAGGACCATTAGTTTATTCCAACCATGAGAAAAAAAAATAGCGAAAATTAGGGATTTTTCGGAGGGTCACACTGAGATGATCCCTTAAGTTGAAAAGATGATATCCGTCAAGTATCTTCCGCCAGTGTTGATATACATTTGTACGTGTTTTATCGCTTTTTCCATGACTTTTCGCAAGATTTTCGGTGATAACTGTTCGCATTCCTATCGAACATTCTCCTTAAAGGCTGCGATTATCTGAGGTATGTTGGCATAAGCCTGTGACTTCAAGTAGCCCCAAAGAAAGAAGTTTGAGATGGTTAAATCGGGCGATCTTGCTGGCCATGCCAAATCGCCAAATCGCAACCACATGAAAACCACATGTTGAAACCACATGTTCACCAAGCCCCGGTCATTCAATTCCGGCAGTAAGAAGTCGTTTATCATGGCCCCGTAGCGTTCGCCAGCAACAGTGACCGAATTGCCGATGGCGTCCTCAAAATAATATAGCCCAATCACTCCTCCCGCGTGAATGCCACACCATATAGTGATTTTGAGTGGATGTAATGGACCTTCGTGCATTACACGTGGATTTTCCGTGCCCCAGAAACGAAGATTTTGCTTATTAATATAATATCTTAAATGGAAATGCGTCTCGTCGCTCATGATGACTTTCGAAACAAGTCCTCTTCGTCCTCTTTCTGTTGAATTTAAGAATTCTTCTTCCTAGATGGCGTTACAGCTCACGGAGAGCCAGGGCCAAGCTTCTCTGACTCACTTATGCTGTATGCGATTTGTTTTTCATACAAGTGAACGGGACCTACATTTTAATGCTAATTCCGAGTGACGTGCGCCAAGAAGTTTTTTTCAAGGCAAGTGTTGTTGGTGTTATCGGGATCCGAACTCGCTCATCGTGCGTTAGAGGCTGACACACTATCCGCTGCGCCACGGTAGATTAAGGATGGCTTGAAAGTAATTGACTCGCGATTGACGGTCAGCAGGGATTAACTGATTCACTGTTTGCGCTTTGTATGGGTACATGTGTAGGTCTTTCACTAAAATTCGCTGTAGAATCCGTCTGTTGATGCCCAATTGCGTCGTCTGGTTGATGTTTCTTCGTTCTCAGCAACATCAGCAGCCACAGCAGCGATATTCTCGGCCGAACGACCAGTCCAGTGGCGGCCAGGTCCTGCATGGTTTCCTGTGGTTCCAGTCTTTTCGAGTCGTTACCTAAGCACTGGAGTGTTTGCCCAGTTGGCGCGATACGATTAGGAAATCGAGGTAGAAATTCAGGCTGCACTAACACCACCGACTGATTTTTAGTCAAAAAAATCGACACAATTATCCCACGCTCTTGTAGAGTATAGCGCTCCATTGCTTGTCTGTTTATATACTGCAGCTATGTAGTTCACAAATGTCAAATATCATTGCCGTACCATGCCATTTGCAAAAATTATAACATCTTCCGACAGGCTGATTAATTTTGCGCCACCTTGTATAAGCCTCTGGTTGGGCAGTCCATTAGCCATCAGTAACAATAACTGTGACAATGAGGTGGAACGTTATATAGAGATGGGATAGGACTTTCCATTTGAGCGTTTTTAAAAATGTTCCCCAACGTGCGGACGAGTTTTGTCGTGTCTTTCAGAGTATTTCTGCCATATTTCCTTCAATGCACAGCTTAGGCGCATTAATGATAATCTACAGTACTGGTTTCATCCAGTTTGGGAAACTCATATTAGTATACGACCTTCTTATCCCTGGCCAAAAACAAAGCATGAGCTTGTTACCATGAATATTACTTCGCCGTTAATATTTATGTTTTTCCCAGGCTTAGCGCTTGATTTTCAGAATTGTCGTAGGGGATCCACTCCTAATCGCCAGGAACAATTCGATTCAAAAATTAATGGGTAGAAAATACCTTTCGATGGTTTCCTTAGGTCATTCACATTGTTTTAAACTCAAGTCCCAATGAGTTCGTTTGTTTTTGGCATGGTCCTATATCGAGCAGTTCCTCCAATTCTTCTTTTTCGAACTTTTGTAGCAGTTTGTTCCTTGTCGTTCATGTCGAAGTTACTGTTTTTGAAACGTGCAACTCGCTTCCGACACTAAAGTACGAAGGCATCACTTTTCATCACATCAAAATGAAGTATAACTCTTCGCAAAACAATTGATTCGGGGCAAGATTCGACATATTCGATCAGCTACGAAATGTGTTTATTCGAACTCCAACAAAATGACATTTGACACAAATTCAAATGGTATTAGTCCAAAATTCCTGAAATTCCCTTTGTATATATAGCTATCAGTTCCCAGGCTAATGGAGAACGGCAAACATTGCTCCGATACCGAAAAAGAATTGCCGGATTTCGGACCGATGCAGGTTTTTCAGCTAAAGCCCTTGAAAAAATAGTTGCCAATTGGATTCAGCAATATCGTAATGCAAATAATCTGCTGTCGTGCTGGCAGTCTGACAAAATGCGGCGGTCATAAAGGTAACAAATGATCTTAGATCATCGCTGTATTACGGGGAAAAAGGGGTCGTAGTATTACTAGATTTCTCAAAGGCGTTTGATTGTATAGATCATTCCTTACTGCTGCCTACATTAGAACAGAAATTGAATCTTTATTTTTCATCCTTAAGATTATTGCAAATAGATCTATCTAATCTCATTCAAACAATAGATTATAGGTGTTCCGCAGGGATCTCTGCTGGGATTTTTTTTTTTTTTTTTTGGGATTTTGAAAAACATTGAAAGGTGTATGCGTTTAGCTTTTTCAAAAGGAAACAAGTCGGTGGCCCACCCTTTAAAGGAAGTACGAATCCTAGTCTCATGACATTCATTCTGCCACCTTACTTCTGTCAGTTTATTGTTTATTTTTTAATGAATTCTATAAGCTCTCTATTAATACTCTGACCTTTTAATATCGAAAACTTGCAAAAGTCGTGGAGATCTATACTTCCTATGGGCGACAAGGACGCTTGAATGGAATTCACGAATAGCTCGTGCATATGCTTTAAGAAGCTGTCTGCTCCAACTTACCCATGGGTGCGTAAATGCTTTTTAGTATTTTGTTCGTTGGTCCAAAGTGCCAAAAATTCAGTGAAAAATAGAGTTAACAGAGGACTGTCATGGGTATTGCCATCAATTTTCATACTCTTACTACTTTCCTGCTTTCTAGATTATAGCTCTACTACTATCCTGGTTATTCTTCCTTGACATGTTTCGAATGGCAAGTGGATGGAAGCCTATAGTTGACGCATTTGCCAACTTACGAGTTGTAACTCTAATGACACTCTGTCCGATAATATATCTATAACTGACTTTGCTGCCTCCAAAACGCCAAATTCAAAGTCATAAAGCACCTTCACCTTCTAAGTATATGCTCGCTAGCTGCCCATAGCCGTGCACACCCCTCAACCGCTTAACCCAGCAACCAGCATTAATACACCGTACACACCGAACAAGACACCCTATTACCACGTACTAATATCTAGTATCTGGCGACGTTTTCATTTCTCTATTTTTTTTCTTTAAGTTTTCCGCATTATCCGTTGCTTTTGTATCTGTTCCGTTTATGAATGCATTATTAACCTCTCCAATAAATTATATTCTATTCACAGTTGACTTGCAGTTGTTTCTATTCACTGCAATACAGATGGATATGCATGTGTAATGCATTCAGATGCAATACTTAACGTTGAAGAAAAGGGAATAGAAAAAGACTGTTGGCAGCATATGCCTTCGCGTCGGAACCAAGCCTAGATAATTTATCCGCAGTACGTATTCTAAGTGGTAGCCATGGTATTTGTTTCTCTTTTTTTATGTTTTTCGCTTGGCTTTTGTCTACAAATCGGACAGGTGAGCCGACCGTTGTAGGAAGCACCCCACACGGATAGGATACGGCGAGTAACAAATACTTGTCGCATTGGCTTTAGATACGAAAAGATATGATGAAGTTTTCAACCCTTTTTTCGATTTAATTTCTGTTTTTGTTATTGTTGTTGTAACGTGTGTTTTGAGTACGAGTAAATCGTCTTTGTTCGCAACAATTGCAACAATGGTACGAGAGGGCAATTGCCAACTCTCATCCGTTGACTTAAACGACAAACGGAAGTAGTAAGTATGCAAATACCACGTTGAGATACATACGAGATACAGATACAGTCAGAAACGACGTTCGCTACGACTACGACGATGATGATGATGATGATGGCGATGAGGAGGATGGGAGGCCAACACATACCACATATGTACGTACGATAAATACCTTGGAAGTGAGGATATTCAGATTCAGATACATGGACATGTGTTGGATACGTGTGTTCCGATTAATAACCCTAGGGGAGGATTAAGTATTGCAAATTGCTCTTAGAAATCGTTGAGTTTTGTAGGAGAGTAGGTCAGTTACCCTTGGACGACGTGATGCGCCCTGCTCTGTTTTGCGCCTATAACAAGTGACAGTCCTTCGAGTGGGGTAGAAAGGATTGTGAATGAGTTCAATAAACTGGTAAATGAAGGGGAGAAGTAGTATTGATCAAGATGAACCAAAGTGAATGCGAAAGGTTTTCAGACTGATACATGTAGCGACATTTCGCACTCACTCAATCAGCAGTGTGCAACTTATCTTGTAGCGCCACCTATTGCCGAGTAGAGAAGATAAAACATCGAATGTAGTATCTGTTACCACTTTGAATTGAGTCGCATTCTGTACTAAATATGTCCCCTTCTACGTGAGGGGTGGTTTGAGTGGAATTACATTCAGGGGAAATTGGCGGTGGGGAAACATCGAATGTTTGTTTACGTTGAGTGTTACTATCCGTAGATAATCACTCAAGCAAAGCAAATGAGTGAATCGCTTGCTGTCATCTTAATGGCGGTTTATTTTCAACATCCAGATAAGGACCATGATCTTGCGTTCGGTGACACGCCACGAAGACGACATAAAGAAGAAAGGTTAAAACCTGTTTAGGAGAAATAACATAATTTTTGATATAAGCCCAACATGTATGCGAATCGGATGATAATGAGAGATTGAGAAATTCAAAGTAAGCGCCTTCGGCATTGTGGATTATTTTCCCAACCAATGAGGAATAGAACACAAATTATGTCTTCTTCATGATTTTGTATGTTTTTTAATTGAAACTCGATTGGCGACGGTAACAATTAGGCGATAACATTTGGTGAGTATTCTTATTTTCTGGATTAGTTGTTTACGTACGAGCACAACGGCGTGAGAATTCGTAGAATGGAATTCATTAACGATTTTGAAATTAGTATATTATAATGTTAGCTGATGTCTCGAAGGCTGAAAAGTACACTAAATCGACAATGGTTGCTTTTGTAGTAAAAATTAAATCCGAAAGAAGTGCATAATATGTGTACATACCTACATACATATGTATGTATATGTCGCCAGGATATTCTGTTTCCGGGTTTGCCTAATTTTTTTTTGTTTTAAACGAAAATTCGTGTGCCAAATTATTAGTTGGAAGTGTTGCAGAAGACCTACGGTAAATCGTGTCTATCGAAAACACGAAGAACTGATTGGTATGAAGCATTAAAAGGAGTTCAAGAAATGTTTGTTGATATGTTCGATCCTGATGGACCTTTATTTTTCCTACGAGTCTTAAGTCTTTTTACAATATGGGGTAATCCAACAAAAGGTGGCATTTGAAATCACTAGAAAATGTTCACGCAGAGTAATGACATTTTTATATTAATTTAGAATATATGAAGTTCAGAAGTAAATACTGGAATAGATTGTCTTAGTTAGTCGCCAGTGAATTTCCCGAATAACAACTCTGATTCTTAGTGTCTCTTATCGCACAATTAGCATTAAATAGTCTTAAAAGAAAGAGTCTAATGGTGTTAAATCACATGATCTCGACAAGATATCATTCATTAAAAAAAATTATCTCAGAATATACTGACTCTTTCACCAGCTATGTGACTCATCTGTTGAAAATAAACGTTGTCCACGGCACCAATTTCGAGCGAAAAATATGTCAATATCGTTAGCAGCCCCACCCATTCACTGAAGAGGTCGCCCCAGTAGAGGTTGCACTAGATCTCTTGCGTTCTCAGAGATTAACTAACCAAGAAAAAAGAAAGGAGTCTCATCATTCACTTTATACTTATTTATTTCCAGCTTTCGATCAGCGAAAGCATGGCGTTATGCGTGGATTACTTGCTGCAATTATTGTGTCAAGTCGAACTTGCATATAAGCATGTAAGTCAAGATTTTTATGCAAAATGCAGTGCAAGGTGATTGCAGGAGTGCTCAATCAACTTGAAGTGGCCACACCTAGGTTTCTAGCCACATTCTCAGCTACGATGTCAATATTTTTAGCTGCCCAGAGTCTATACATCACTAACCTGTTCGAAACTATAGCTGTTCGAGAAAGAGGTTGATGATGACGAATTGCAGTTACACAATGGCGCTAAATTTAAAATGTCACCTCTTGTTGGATGACACGATATATTACGATATATTTTAGGATGTAGTTATTTTGAAATAGTGCAATTGTGTCTAAAAAAGGAACTGAAAACAGGTGTACCAAGACACGATGCCTTGAGCTTAATTCTACAGATGGCAGCTCGAAGATTAGTCGAAAGCTGGGGACCTACATATGTCAAATACTTACTAAAACCAATGTTATTCTGATGATATTCTTTGATTACCCTGGTGTGGTGCACTTCAAATCCCTTTCAGGCGGACAAATTCTGAATAAGGAATTCTATTTTGATGTCATAAGGACCTATCCCGATATCAAGATTCGCGAAAAAACGAAGGTCATCCAATTTTTCATCAACCACTGAGCTCCACAGTAGACGTAATAATACTCTCCCTTGCGAACAACCTCTGATCTGAGGCTCAGCAGTTCCGGTATCTTCCGCCGTCGAGAGTCACCGTCATCGGCCAATTTAATTTCGGAAAAAGTACGGCCCAGTGACGCCACCTGCCCAAAATCCACATCAAACAATAAGTTTCTCAAGATACATAAAGGCTCGTGATATACGTACTGCTGTGGACTACTCTCTTCCCGAATGTGCTAATTTTCCTTATGTCTTATGGCCTTATGTCAATTATGTCACAGAACTGCCAGCTCCTGGTGCACGAGGAAGAATCGAGAGGTTTGTGCTCTCAGCTACAGTTTTTGCAACTAATCGATCAGTAATACTCACTCTCACTCGGTTAAATAATCATTTCGGCCGTAAATATCTCATAGACTCCGAAAAGCTAAGCAAGCAGAACAAGAATTTTCGCAATATATTTTAAAAATGTCGATGCTTTGTTGAATAGTGCAGCACTCTCTGGTGACAATGGTGAATAACGCAAAATATAAACCTTTAAGAACGACAGCATTGCGATTTGAAACGTCAAAGCAATAAACTGTCGAAATTCAGAAATAGCTATTGAAAAACCGATTATTATGTCCCTGGGTAACTCAAATTTCTAATTCGTCCAGCCTTAATTCCAAATACTATAAGATGGCACGGATGGGCGGCTACCGCCAGAGTTGATACATATTTGTACTCGTTTTATCGCATTTTCCATGAATTTCTGGTGATAGCTGCTCGCATTCCTGTCGAATATTCTCCTTAAGGCCAGTGATTTTCTAAGGCTTGTTGGCATAAGCCCCCGACTTCAAGTAGCCCCAAAGAAATAGGTATGGGATGGTTAAATCGGGCGATCTTTCCGGCCATGCCAAATAGCTAAAACGAAGATGCGACCAGAAAACGCTTTCTTCCGAGCCATTGCTGCTCGTGCTGTATGCGCGGTTGCACCGTCTTGTTGGAACCATATGTTCACCAAGCCCCACTCATCCAATTCTGGCAGAAAGAAGTCAGAAGAATCATGACCCTGTAGCGTTCGCCAGTAACAGTGGCCGTATTGCCGATGGCGTCCTTAAAAAATACGGGCCAATCACTCCTCCCGCGTGAACGCCGCACAGTGGTTTGAGTGGATATAATCTTCGCGCATCACACGCGGATTTTCATTGCCGAAGATTTTGCTTATTGACGTAACCGCTTAGTGGAAATGCGCCTCGTCGCTCATGATGACTTTCGACACAAAATCGTCCTCTTCGTTGTTGTGATTAAGGATTCTTCTTCTTGGATGGCGTTGCAGCTCACGGAGAGCCAGAGCCAAGCTTGTCTCACTCACTTATCTTGTGTGCGATTTGTTTTTCATACAAGTGAACGGGACCTACAGTTTAATGCCGATTTCGAACGGCGAGTGCCGAAATGTACCCCGAGAGAAGCCCCGAATGATTATTCGATGGAGTTGGTGTTATCAGGATCCGAACTCGCTCATCGTGCGTCAGAGACCGTTACACTACCCACTGCGCCACTACAGATTAAGGATGGCTTGACAGTAATTGACACGCGAGTGACGGTCAGCAGGCATTAACTGATTCACTGGTTGCACTTTGTACGGGAACATGTGTAAGTCTTTCAATAAATTCAATGTAGGGTTCGTCTGATGATGTCCTATTGCGTAGCCAGTCGTCTGGTTAATGTTTCTTCGTTCTCAGCGACATCGGCAGCAACAATATTCTCGGCCGAACGACCAGTCCGGTGGCGGCCAGACCTCGCATGGTTTTCTGTGGTTCCAGTCTTTTCGAGTCGAATTTTCACACTGCGCTAACACCCCCCACCGATTATTAATCAATAAAATCGACACAATTATTCCACGTTCTTGTGGAATATACTGCTGCAATTATGATTCACGTACGACGCCATTTGCAAAAATTATACCACCTTTCGAATTATTTATTTTGCGCCACCTTGTACGAGGTTTGTTCAAAAAATAAAGTTACTTTTTATTTTATTTGAAAAATATTTACTTATTCACCAATATCTATTTTGCGGGCTTCTTTTCAGATCCTCCGAGCTCTTCTGATATGCCTTTTTTGGGCCTTCAGCGATAACGTCTTTATCCCCTCAATCGTGGCAAATTTTCGTCCATTCATGGTCTTTTCAGTTTTGGGATGAGAGAAAACGACAATTTTCCAAAACAATTCTCTTCTCTGCTTCAATGCTTTCATCCGTTGTTAAGGCAGGGCAGTCATTAACCCATTCTCGGCCTTCTGAGAAGAGCTTGTACCACTTAGAAACATTTTTTGTAGACTCGCCAAATGCCGCAGTCATTTCAAATACGTTAAAGCATATAATTTTATTTTTCACCCACAATTAAATACAGATTCTTGGACCCATTTTTTCAAAAGCAAAAAACCGCCAATCACACCAAAACATGCCTCCTATATCTCTGGAAAAACAAACTAAATATCCGAAATGGCTGACAATGTCAATACATGTTAGGAGATATGTGTACCAACCTACCAAAAAAATATATCGAAAATGGAAATTTAAGAAGTCACCTTATTTTTTACACATACCTCATTGTTCAAAGTTACCTCTCGCATAGTAGTCTCTCTGAATATCTTACGGCATGAGCCAATTCATATGACTAAGTCTACAATGTATTCAATGTCTTCATCGACTTCTTGAAAACACTTATACTGCACACGAGTCTAGTAGACCAAAAGCACCTTTTGACAACTCTAAGGTTTTGCAAAGTTTTATTATTTTTTTAGCAATTCTTTTCCTCAGCTGATCATATAAAAACCCATGTAAGTTCGTTGACAGCTATCAGTAGACCAACATGGTTGGTAATCATATTTTTTTTTATATTTGTTTTTTTTTCAAATACTGTTGATAATGACATAATGACAAATCCGTGAATCCGACTATTCCAACATGCGTGCATACATAATTCCAGTTACTTTTTGAACAAATGCCATATAAAGCGGTTATAATAGTTCCCAAAAATACAAATTTAACAAGCCTAACGCTGGTCAACTAGAAACAAGAAGTACTGATACTTGAGCGGAGCTCTACACTGGCCCCTCAAGGTCTTAAAACGTTTCGGAAACAGCAAGGCTTTGCTGACATTCAAGGTAAGCAATCATTAGACTCTGATGTCAGGTGTTGGTCTGCCACGCCATATTTCTGCGCGCTGGAAAGAGTGTTAAACAGATTTCTACTGCTTTTCGGAAGCATGGGGAGTCGGCCATATAATCATTTTCTATCCTAATTTTAAGGCAATACTTAAGTGCATTCCGGAAAGAGATTAATTCCGTAATTCTCTGGAAAGAATCATTTGTACAAATGAGAATGCGCCCTTTTACCAAGAGATGGCGCTATCTTCATATGCTGGTTAAAAATGTCACATCAGAGTGTTAAGCTTGGACAACTGTCAACAAGTTCTCATCATTATATTTATAAATTTTCTAAGGCATCATAAATTTGTTTGTGTGTAAACGCCGAACTTCGAGCCTAGTAAGGGCTTTTTTTGCGCCAAGTTTTGGGTTTCCCCCTCAATTCGAAAAGAATATGAGGCTGAGGTTAGTCGAATGGCTGTAAAAATGTACAGAAGGTCTTCTCATAGTGAGGGAACGTATCGCGAATGGTTTCAACGATACAAATTTGGACTTGGAAAACAAGAAGCGCCCGGGCCGTTAAAAAAGAACGGAAGGCACTACTGGATCGTGGTCCGTGTCAAACGCAACAAGTACTTAAAATTAATTGAATGCAACTCAACAAGCCATTTCTAATGGTTAGGAAACCTTGGACCGTACGATTTCAAACGACAGACGACAAGTGACGTTTTTTTCACAAGCGGACTGTCCCTTCGCAGGCAAGACTGATAATGAAAAATGGATTGACTACGATAATTTCAAGCGACGGAAATCCTGTGAGCGCCAGTTGTAACTGGCTGAAACTATCACGCGAACTCGTGCCGAACAAAACTAATGCGATTGAGCCGAGCATTGAAGGAAGAACGGTCAAAATACTATGAAAGGCACCACAAAGTGATTTTGCAACACGACAACGATTAACCCAATTTTGTCTTTAAAACCTATCTGGACACACGGAACTGAGAGGTTCTATCCCACCCACCTTATTCTCCAGGCTATCACTTGTTATGATCGATAAATAGCACTTCCGATCTTTCGAAGAAGCCACAAATAGGGCTGATTCATGGATCGCCGACGCGCTTTCAACCTAATGTTTCCAGAAAGATGGACAAAGGTTGTAACGGAGGGAAATATTTTCCACAATATAAGGGCAAACAATTTTTCCGAATCCAGCTTCAAAATTTGTACACCTGATACGTCAATAGCTTTAACATAACTTCCCTTCCGTCTATGATCTATTGAAATTCAATATCAGAGGAAAATAAGTGAAATAACCTTAAGAGCAACCGTTAGCACTCAAGTTTATTACAGATCTGTCTTAGAATACCTTTCAAACCTTTTAAGACTTACAGCATCACGAAATGTAGCCCGTGCTGTTGCATGGAATAAGCTCACATCTTGATATACCAATAATTACCTTTGCACGACTTTTTCTGTGTCTATCAAAAAAACTTTTCGAAAAAGATTTACGGATGATTTAATTAAAATAATTCCCGGAACTCGGAACAACGTCGAACAAAGCTTGGGACAACTTTGCAACGAATCCCGAACCGCATGGAGAAATATTTGAATTAAAATGAAAACTAAGCGCCAATCAGGCAATGGCCAATGTGATTCCTTGCTCACCCGTCCCCCAGTTGGAATCAAACAGTGGCAGGATATAAAAAAACACAAGGATCACAAGAAAAAAGCGAGCTGAAAGCAATCCCAGCGAACAACAATCTTGTCCCCACCCTGACTTTGCTCCCCGACTTCCTAGTGAAAGTTTTCCGCACAGAAAATGAGTAAAAAAGTGCTACAATGGATCACGAAAGGATGCATGGTGCCTCCTGGCGCATGCCGTATCACCCTTAATGCAGCAACGACGAATACCTCTGCTCCGTATCATTATTGAACTCCCATTTCACGTCAGACGTCAGTCTTTAGCCTTTTTCTCGTCCTTTCTTCCCTTCTTGTTCATTTTCGTTTTTTTTTCTTCATTTGAATTCCATCAGGAGATGAGAGCACCCCCGAAGCATGCAACTCGGCCAATTAGCAAGAATTTATTCCATTCACAGTCAAACAGTCACAACACCGCCAGTCGTGTCGTGGGAGATGGGGCACGAGATGAATGCCGAGCACCGCCACCTCTGTCGAGGAAAAACTTTTCACTCATTTCCAATTCACCTGATGATGCTGGGGCGCATCATCGCCCCATCCATTCCACCGCCATTCGATATGCCATTCAATAGGTACGTACATGTTAGCTCCTTCATTGGTTCTTCGGAATGTGCACTTGAGGTGACGGCGACGACGAGGACGAGCTGGATTGTGGAAAAGCAATCTTTCTTCTAATTTGACACGAAATTAGTCCCATTCATTAATCAGGGGGCAATCCCCATTTCCCGGCTGCTCGACTAATGATATATGCCATTTCATTCAATCGGATGCGAGCGTAGCGAAGGAAAGTTCGACGGCAGTGGTCGTGTCCAGCCGGCAAACCTGGCCAGCATCGCAATTCATTTGAAGCGAAGAAGAAAAACTTTCAATGGGTGGTCAGGGTTCCTATTTTTCTGCTCTATTCTCTTCATCTTCTTCTTCTTCTTTGTGTCCTCGGGCGGATGATGACAGCAAACAAAAAAAAATCAAAAAAAAACTCGAAAAAACAAAGAAAGGCAAGGATGTCAGATGGCATGCCTCATTTGTGATGCAGTGTCCCGTGTGCGCGGGCGGCACTACCACGTCCCTGAATGCACCATTTTTCATTTCAGCCGGCCGACTGAGGAGTATAGTCCCTCGCGTGCGTCTTCATCGTTCTCGGTAGTAGAGACGCTCGCGTCCTCTGAGGACAATGTAATTACAAATTGCGATAAAAGCCAGAGTCATTTGTTAAAACGTGTAACGTTTTCCCGCGCTCCGCTCGGGATGTCACCAGTCGCGACCAAACTAGCGCCAATTAAATTCGGTCCACAGCTCGACACGACTGAGATGGTGAGGAGGTTAAGGAATTCAGAGGCGAACAGATGCGGAGGAGTGTTCCGTTGGATAAATGAGAAAAGGGACTTGGACATTTGGGAGTCATCTTGGTCGTTGGCTACTCCACTTTTGTGTGATGATGCTGATACTGCTCGTAGTCGTTATGTCCAGCTGTGCTGACTTGGCTGATGGGAGGTTTTGGGACAGTTTGAAGCAAACTGGCAGTGATGGCGACAATTATGATGCTGTTATCGCGGGAGCATTGGTTGCAAGGTCCTCGAGGACGTTGAGTTAATTTAATTGAATTGAGAGCGATAGAAAAAGATGAAGACGGCGGGTGGGTGTGGAAATGGTTTCAGCTAAACTTTAACTGGTTAGGTCTTAATTCGGTGACGCGGAAACGTTGTTATGAGCTCGTTACTTATCGGAATAATTAATCAAAGAGAAGAGATTCTTGTAGTTCTGGAATGCACAATGGAGGAATGATGACAGTGATGACTGACCATATCTCATGGTCGGGAGTTTATTTGGACCCTAGTTATGACAAGTTAAATTCCGTAATATCTGGAACCCCTTGTCGCTTTTTAAGAGATTAGATTTTTTTTGGTGTTGGGCAAATGGCCCATGATTCGTGTTTGAAGACATGATCTTTATTAGCAATTAAAAGGCGGTCACTAGGGAAGTCCGTAGGCTCGTCATACTGGTACTGTCTAATCGAAAACCCATATGGAAGAAAATTATGAGGGAGATAGGGAGGGGGATGAATATGGATCGAATATGGAGCGGATGGTGTCCGAAGTTAGAATTCGATCTGATAAAGGGGTTTTTCAAATAAAGCTGTCTGGAGTAGTGATGCGACAAAGGAATGCTTGGTATGAGGATGTACCAAGAATTAAGCAGCAAATTCAAGTCCCAGTACATGTAAGATTCAAAAATATATTAAGAAAGAGCTATACAGGTTCCCACAATGACAGAGGGCGGTTCTGTTCAAAAAGTAACAGGAATTGTGTATTTTTGGAGGCTGTATAAGTCCGAATGAATGGTATTGCTCCGAATGAAGAATTCCTTGATGGAAGGCAATCGCAAAGAGCGCAGGAATATGTGGCAAAACAATTCATGTGCTTAGCCTTTAGCTAACTTTCCGGCCGGGGAATATTCGCCGAGGTCAAGTTCGCAAATAAATTTGTGGTTCACACTACTCTGTCTATCTGGGTTAGAATCCGGAACATTCATATTATTCATAGCAATTTCGCTGTCGTTTTACTTGATTTTTTCTCACGTGCACAATTTGTCCGTTCGGAGATAAAAGCCGACACCGGACGCTGATTGTTAGCGACTGGGTGAACCAGAGTTAAGCTTTCACCAAACCCACTAACTACAACTAAAGGCTTTCCTGATGATTGATTTCAAGATAAAACATTATTTCTTCTTTTTTTACTTCCAGAAGTTAGCGCCAGCACAAGTATAGGATATCAATCGCGGTTAATGTAAGCGAATCAATAAAATTATTTTGAACAATCAAGAATTCCGAATATTTTTTGAACATTCCTCGCACCCTTCAATTTTTATTATTTTTTGGTTTGCTCAAAATGATTCAATAAAGCCCGTTGCTCTTGGTTTTCCGTAGTTTCTATGATAAAGCCAATTCACTATACCATTCAGTGGCATTCGGCCATGGCTTCTGGTACAAAAATATTCCTGTGACCAAAAACCAGTTTTTGCTTCCATCCAATCGACGTTTTCTCTTTACTAATTCGGACCAATTAAAATATTATAATAAGCAGCAGGCAATCGTAAGTAAGGCACATGTCCTTCCGAACCCATTGTACCTATACACCACTTCCTTTCCTGACTTCCTTATCCCTTTTATCCTTCGTTCAAATTCATACCTGCCCGAATGAGTCCATGGTCCTGCTCGTTCCCATTGTGAAACATTGTTTCCTCAAACAATTCTAATTTATTAAAATCAATTTCCCGTTACACCGTAGTTGTCCATGAACTCCTTTCACACTATCCATAGAGCGCCACTTAATTCCCAACAATTGCTTCACTTACAATAACACTCCCGACCCGACGCAAACTGGAAGCGATTTATGAGCAAACCTGTTCCAAGTAAGTTCCGGGTTCCTGCTTCACCTCATCCGAAAGGCGAACAAAAAAAAACAAAAACCCAAAAAACCCAAACTTAACAAATAGGTTGGTAATTTGCATTTGAATTACCTGCTCCGCTGTACCGTGCTGGTCCAGGAAGGATTGCTCCTGGAGACGGTGACAATCTCAATACAAAACAATCGTGAGAAAACTATTTAAGTTCGCTTATGTTGCTTCTTCCTTGTTCTCGTTGTTCTCCGTGTTGTTTTTGTTTCTATGCACCGTTGTTTTGTCTACATCGAGTGTGGTTGTCGTTGCTCGTCCTGATGAAATGAAAGGAGGAAAAGTTAAGGAGTTTTGTTTTTGGGTCGTTATCCTTTCGTGTTTGTCTTTTTTTTCGGTTCTTCATATCGAGACGTGACCTTCTCAGGGAGGAAGATTCTTGAAAATCTGTATTCGTCCTTGGCGTATCGGCACAGGAGTTCTTTACATATTAATGTAATGGATGGATTTTAAGACGTCGAGTTAGGATGTGATAGCGGAAGGACCAGAACCAGTTTGGTGGGATTTTACATTTTTTTCTTCTTTTTCAGATTTGTTTGAAAGCGATGATGTAAGAACGAGTTATGCGGCTAGGTAAACCCGGAAGAACTTTTTTCTCCTTTTTGTAAATAAAAAATTAATATTTTGATTGACATGGGACCAGTGGAAGGAGGGGTTCCAACTGACAATTGTTAATGGGACAGACGACGTTGTTTGACATTTTTTTTACAGATTTCTGGAGAATTGAAAACAGAACAAGGAGTATAAAGACACTGACCTGAATAAATCAGAAAATTTATTATAAATAGTTACGCATTCAAAGGTATGTGAAATAATAGACGCGAATCTGGCGAAAGAGATAAGTATCATATAAACTTTCGCTTATTAGAAAAGATTGGCATAGTAGGAATCTTTCATTGCTAATTAGATTCCTGTGCTTTAAAACATAAGAATATGTTGAGCTTCAGCCTTCTTATGTATTTTTCTCACATGGGATGCTTTGACAATTGAAGCGCGGTAAAGGCTCAAAAAAGACTCTACACGACCAGAGATTTGGTTGTACTGCGGTGAAGTCAAGACTGCAAGTTGGAATCGAATGCTTCTAAAGCATTATGCAAATGGTGTTGTCCGCTTTCTGGCCTCTCGAACATGCAGGGCTTGCACTACAACTACAAGCAAAAAACATTGGATTAAATCTACAGAATACTCTGTATTGGGAGGAAAAGTAAAATTTTTGAATTTAAACGGCCCAACTTTCTGTCGACCATTGTCGAAGGTTTCCTGCGTTAAATCCTAAGTTTTTTTAAATAAACCTAACACTACAGCACAAGCATAATCCCAAAACTTAATACTTAAGGGAATTTGTGGCACTTTTCATCTTAAAAAAAAACGAAGTGTTTAAGTATTCTTTTTTTCTTGAAGGACACATTTCCTTCGAAAAACTCAGCTTAAAATTCATTTTCATGTATTGCAATAGCACAATACTCCAAAAAGTTACTCAATCATACTTTCTTAATAGTGTTAAAAGTTAAAGCTTAACAATCATGTTTTTACAAAAACCTTAAGTAGGCAAGATAGTGAAGGTTTTCATTAGTGTCTCCAAGTGTCCGCTTACCCTGTCCATTTGACCATTTGACTCCAAGCAAAGTCTATGGTAAAATAAATTCTTTAAAATTGTCTCAAACTCTTATTCCCACTTAGCGTTTGTTTATTCCCAAACTAAGACATCAAACAGGATCATCAAATATCAATTATTTTTTTAAAGGAGTGGCTGGCCGCCTATTTATCAACATTTGACGAATCCACATCGAACTTATTGATCAGTTAAGTTTTGTTTTGGTAACATTACGTAGGCGTATTTCGTAGCTGTCAGGACCAAGCCAATTTTTCTTTCCTCATATTTAAGGCAGAGATATGAAATGTAATATCTACGAAGGAATATTAAACTAGACATTGCATGTGTTTAAAAATTGAGTTTTCGAAATGAAGATATCTTAAAATTTTGAAAATTAAAGACTACAATTTTTTTTAGTATGAAATCAAAAACGTGCACATTTTTCTAGTATTGTTTTCGGTTTTAAAAATCATTTTTCTTTTCAAAACCTATTTACTACAAAAATGCAGGGTTTTTCAAAAGTCGCGCCTAGATATTAATCGTTAATAATTTTTAAACCCAATTCTTTTTTTGTATTTAATTTTTGACATTTGGGATATAGGTAGAAATACAATTTTAAGCATAGAGGGTTACAAGGTAAGGCAGCACTTTACAATTATTCAAGCTTACTACGAAAATGTTCGAATTTGAAAACCAAATATCAAAAAAAATGTGATGTTTTTATGTAAATAATTGTTCAAGTGAGTCAACAATTCACAGATTAGTTAACAAATTTGAAGAAATGGCTCTAGTGGGTAGTCTGACAGATCAGAAACTGGACGGTCTATCGAGAACATTGCTGTGGAAGTGCCGCTGAAATGCCTTCAACGATATTGCAATGTACTCATGTATTAAATAAGTATCGTTAAGAGCCATATTTATAATAAAAAAAACAGGGAATCTTCAACTACTTAAAAATTTTATTAAAAAATAAAAATAAAAACCCAGTCGCGATTTTGGAAAGACCATTCTTGCTTTAATAGTTCAGTTTTGGTAAACAACGCCACTGAACGAAATATGCATTGAAATTGTTATCAGGAAAATATTAAAAAAGTAACTGACGCCTACTTGACAATCAACAAAAATTCTCCTTCTTTACCCCACCGAAATCTTGATAATGCGTGATCTGACAAAATCAGTATAGCTATCGTCGGTGCTAAGCGTTCCAATTTCGCCAGTTGTTTCAACAAAATTAGATATATAAAAAAAAAATCAATAGTAATTGCAAAACTTAGTCTTACTTATGAATATTATGATTCCTAGAAAATATAATTAAGCAATAGCTGAAGAATACATCATTTGTTCAACAAATAGAGTGATTTTTTGAATTTCTTGTTTTTGTTTTTTTTTTCTAAAATAGCTGAAAATTTCAATATTAAGTTTTTATGGAGAATCGTTGCATCACTATCCCCGAGAAGTATCTGAGATTATTTGCATATCACATGGCACGTGTCATGAATGGTTTTCAGACATTTTAGGCCTGAAACATGTCAGCAAAATTAGTAAATGTTGACCAAAAGAACCATCGTATGAGCATCGCTCAAAAACTGTTGAATTACGGGAATTACGATCCAGATTTACTGAAAAGGCTCATCACTTTTGGGAAAAGTTCCATCACTGTTGTCTGCTCATTTAGCGTTGCTTGTGTGTAATTTTTTGCCTACAAAAGAATACCATTATCATGCCTTAGTCCAGCGGTCGGGGAACCGGGGTAAATTACCCCAGATGGGGTAAAAATGAAATTTTGGAGGTAAAAATGAAACTTTTGTGAATAAAAAGTATATATTTTTAATTTGCTATTTTATAAACCTGTTAGTATTTTTTTCAACTTAAACAATTTAGCGACATATGCAGGTCACGCCATCTCACTCCCCACCACTAGAGTGTTCTCGTGTTATATCTTTGCGCAGTAAAGCACAGCTCGGCTACCTGCTCAGTCCGTGAAATGCCGTCAAGATACAAATACATTGACGAGTCAGAGAGCCAGTTTATACTAGTTATTTGCTGACAAGACCACCATTTTATCATTAATCATCTATATATCCATCAAGTTAAGCCGCAATTTGAAAATTTAATTCAAGTATTTTAATTATTATTTTCTGTCTCCCTTCAGATGGCAGCAAATAGAAAAAGAACATACCAAGACGAATTCCTTAATTGCGGTTTTACACAAATAGAAGACAATGGTACAATGAAACCACAATGTGTTGTATGTATGAAGGTACTGACTTCAGAATCTTTCAAAAAAAGTCAATTGAAGAAACATTTAGATAATTTGCATTCACACCTGTCTTCCAAACCGCGAGAATACTTTGCAAATTTAGAAATATCTGTTAAAAGACAAAGATTGAATAGCAACTTGTTTGGTACATTTGATCAGCGTTCAGCATCAAGGGCTAGCTTTGAAGTAGCCTGGTTGATTGCTCGAAATAAGAAACCATACACTATTGGTGAAGATTTGGTTAAACCAGCTGCTGTAAAAATGGCAGAGATTATGTGTGGTCAAAAAGAAGCGAAGAAACTGAATTCAGTGCCCTTGTCTGCGAGAATACGAATTTCTATATTAGCAGAAAATGTGAAGGAACAGGTTATTGTCGCATTAAAACAGGCTAAATATTTTGCTATTCAGCTTGATGAGACAACTGATTTTAGTAGCAATTCACAGCTAATTCTATATGTTCGCTACAAAGGTGCAGATAATTTTTGAAGAGGAATTGCTATTTTGTTCTCCTCTCGGGTTGAGATCTCGTGGAATTGATGTCTATAATAAAGTAAATGAATACTTCAATGCGCAAAGTTTAAAATGGGAAAACTGTATTTCTGTATCCTTGGATGAAGCTCCAGCTATGCTGGGTCATATTAATGGTTTTTCAGCTTTCGTAAAAAAAAAATAACCCAAATATTGAAGTTACTCACTATATGATCCATCGCCAGGCCCTTATGGTCAAATATTTAGAACCTACACTGGAAGCCGTCATGCATGATGTCATCAAGATTGTAAATTTTATCAAGGGACATGCACTAAACACGCGGCTATTTCGTGAATTATGTCAGGACGGTGAAGCTGAATATACAGACCTACTTTATTATACAGAAGTAAGGTGGCTCTCTTGCGGAAATGTACTAAATCGAGTATGGACTCTTAGAACTGAAGTCGAAATCTTTATGGTTGATCAAAAAAATATTCTCGCAGATAAGTTTAAAAACTCTTCCTGGGTTGCATATCTCGCATATTTGGCGGACATTTTTGAGAGTATAAATATATTAAACAAAGAATTGCAAGGAAAGAATATTAATATCATTTCAGCGAGAGAAATAGTGTCAGCGTTTGGATTAAAGCTGCAATATTGGAGACAGAAAGTAGAACAGAACAAGATAGCTTCTTTTTCAAGGTTAGCTTTTTTTTGGAAGATTGCGAAATTATTACTTTTGCTGACATCAAGGATACAATTGTAAGACATCTTATCAAACTCAGAAAGCGGTTTTCAGATTACTTTCCAGATCTTGATACACGTATTGTCAGTTGGATTGTAGATCCTTTTAAATGTGAAATTGCTATGATACCAGAAGAACCTTCAGGTTTGGCAGAAGCAATTCTTGAACTTCGATCTAATACTGAAGCACGTATTCAATTTGAGAGTAAACCCAATCTGTCGTATTTTTGGATGTCAAAAGTTGCAAAGGCTTTCAAAACTGCACATGAAGAGGCGGTTAAAAAATTGCTGCCATTTGGAACAACATATTTGTGCGAACAAGGCTTTTCCACTCTAATGAACATAAAAACGAAGAACAGAAATCGATTAAACGCCGAAGACTGTATTCAAATCGCTCTTACATCAAAAAGTCCCAATTTTGAAGCAATTGTATCAAACATGAAACAACATCATTTCTCCAAAACGTGAAGAAAGAATGTTTTCAATTATTCTTTTTTTTCTTTTCAATTCTAATTTTTGTTTGTACCACCATTATTATTATTATAATAATTTGTTACAGTACCCCAAATTGTCAACCCTCAATTTTACCCCAATGGGTTTCAATTTGTTATATATATTACTTATATTACTATTATTACCGTTATGTATTACTAGGTATTACATTGATAAATTGAATAAATGATGTTTGAATTAAATTTTTAGTTATTGTTTTCTTTTCATTATCATGGGCGGCTATAATATGAAAGATGCTAAAAAGAGGCGATTTCGTTTTTTTTTGCTCTTCGCCATGGGGAAATATCAACTTACACAAAAATATTTTGGGGTAATGATTAAAAAAGTTCCCCGACCGCTGCCTTAGTCACTGTATTCCCCGAACATGGCCCAAAAACCCATGAAAGGTAAGAGATTTGCCACGATTGAGGAGATGAAGACCACATCACTGGAAGAGCCCAAAGCTATACCAAAAACCCGCATTACAAAAAGGGTTCCAGGATTAGAAAAAGCGCTGGTGTAAGTGTATTATATCGAAGGTGGATTATTTTGGAGAGATATTAATAAATAAATAAATATTTCTCGAGAAAATAAAAAGTCCCCTTATTTTTTAAACAAATCCCATATATGAGAAACGTTTTAAGGAAATCACGTTATTGGCATGGTTTTTTGGTGAGATCAAATACAAATTTACCGCGAATATTTAAAGTTACAGCAAACTATATAGTCCCGAGGCTCCTCCATTGGCATTCTTGATTTTTGTTTTTTGTTAACTGTAGTATCTAGTCATCCGCAATTCCGATTTGATTCGAGCAACCTAGTCATGCTATGTCGTGTTACTCAACATGATTTTTTTAATGTTCTTGAATTTGATAGGGAAATGCGAAATACAATTAAGATAATAAGAGTTGTAACGACATTATTTCGACTTTTGCGCTATTGGTTGATGTGCTTGAAAAAAATCCCTCTCACATAAAAAAATTCTATATATACTGGACGTCCTGTTAGAAGATGTATGCCATAATACATAGAATATTGGAGTGTCAACCCTGAAGACTGGCAGCACTGAAGTTTAAGACCGGCACAGCATCTAACTTCATAGGGTAAGGGCTGTCGGGGTTTTTGTTGTTGTTGATATATAGCGTTTTGAAATAAAGTGTGAAACGACCACGAGAGTCGCAAAATCAAAATCTTTTTTTATTAACGCCATCGGGGCACATTTGTCTTTACATTTTGGCATCCCTTGCGGGGAACCTTTGTCCTCGCAATATACAATATTTAATTTAAACCTGCCGAATCAGGTTAAGACTCTGCAAGAAACCTGATTTCTTGGACCCGACTTCAACCGAACCATTCGGAAAAGAAACCTGATTTCTTGGACCCGACTTCAACCGAACTATTCGGAAAAGAAACCTGATTTCTCACCTTAAATCCACCTAGCTACCAGCTTAACCATGGCCACCAAAGAATTGAAAGAGGATACGATGGCCAAACTCATCTTAAACTTCATGTCCAATACGCACAAAGTTGCCAAGGCCAAGAAGACGAAGGGATTTCTGTTAGCACGGAAAGGTCTTTTAAGTGAGTACTGGGCGAAGTACATGGCAGCGTGGGATGAGTCAATTGCTGAATGCAGAGAAGAGCAATTCTCTGACGTCGAAACAGCCTACTGTCAAGCTCTTGGAGAGCTCATCGATTTGATCGAAGCGGCAACAGAAATCAGCCATGTGCATTCGGACACCCTGGCTGACCAATCTACTACATGCAGTACCCATCACCAGCCCAAATTACCATCGATCGAACTCCCCAAATTTTCGGGTTCATTTCTCGAATGGCTTCCGTTTAAGGATATGTTCAATACGTGCATCATCAAAGACGGGTCTCTGTCCAACGTTCAGCGGCTCTACTATCTCAAAAGTTGCTTGCGAGGCGAAGCAGACCTTTTGGTAAGGAACATATCTGTAACAGAAAATAATTTTCAGATTGCATGGGACACATTGCACCAGCGATATGACAGTAAACGTAAGCTGATCAAGTCATATTTGCGAGAAATAGTTAGGCTTCCACCCATAGTAGCGGAGTCGATCACTGCATTGCGCAAGGTCCTAGACGGAACCACCGAAGCTGTACGGTCGCTATCGCAGTTGGGATGCCCAACAGCAGAATGGGATCACTGGCTTGTTTTCATGGTCACGGAGAAATTGGATTCTAACCTCGTCAAAGATTGGGAAATGTCCCTTGAATCGCCTAATTATCTTCCTACCTACGAAGAACTGCGCAAATTCTTGGAGAATCGCATCCAAGGTCTCGAGGGCATGGAATCTTCATCAAAATACAAGGCGAAGTTCAATACATCCAATCCGCAAGCAATAAAAACTCACCACACAAACGTCAACCGCTGTGCACTTTGTGGTGGAAAACACATTATTATGTTTTGTTCAGAATTTCGACAGCTGTCAGCAGCTAAGCGGATGGAAATAGTAAACAAAGAACATCTGTGCAAAAATTGTATGAAGAGTGGACATCGCATGAGCGCGTGTACATCTAAATTTACTTGCAGTGAATGTGGGCAAAAACATCACACCATGCTCCATGAAAATATGGCAAATCATGTCGGCTCCCACCACCTCTGCACCGAATCAACAAAAGTGAAATATCAAGGGACGGAGGAAGCACCATTAGTCGAAGAAAAACAGACACCGATTCTTCTAGCAACCGCCCAGGTCATACTCCGGTCTGCCACCGGCAACTTTCTACAAGTGCGAGCTCTCTTGGATACCGGATCACAGGCGACACTTGTAAGCGAATACGCAGCTCAGCAACTGAGACTTTCTCGGCAGCGAGTAGCAGTTCCAGTAATTGGTGTTGGTGGAGCTAAAATCGGAAAATCCACAAGTTTAGTGAAGCTGTGTTTGGGCTCTCTTAAGGACCCATCTTTCAACATTGAATACAGATGTTTGGTTTTGCCACGGCTTGGCCGTCTAGAGACAATAACGCCACTATCCTATCACACATTGGAGGAGATAACATCTCTCGACCTGGCTGATCCCAATTTCCACGAACCAGGGCCAATCGAAATAATTTTGGGAGCTGACGTGTACGGAACATTGCTGTGCAACGATGTTCAACAGTTCAATGATAAAGCTTTAACAGCTCAGAATACTCGATTGGGCTGGGTACTCAGTGGACGATTACGTGGACTGGAACCTAACAGAAAGAAGATGATTTCATGTTCATTTACCATCGCGGAGCTAGATGAATTGGTGCAGAACCTCTGGAGGTTTAATGAACAGGAAGGCGTGGATGATAAATCCACCATGACCCAAGATGAAATCTATTGCGAAGAGTTTTTTCGAAAAACCGTTCGTCGTACAGAATCTGGACGGTTTATCGTTAAGTATCCCCTTAAGATATCAGCTAATCTTTCTGCTCTCTCAGGTACCAAGGATGATGCCACAAATCTATTTCATCACCAAATGCGTCGCTTGGAAAGAGATCCGAAACTCAAATCCCTTTATGAAACCTTCATGCGGGAGTACGAGGAACTCGGGCATATGGAGGCAGTGCATGAAGCCGAACAGCAACAGAATGTGTGTTACATTCCCCATCACGGCGTGTATAAGGAGTCCAGTGCAACCACCAAGTTAAGAACTGTCTTTAATGCATCCAGGAAAAGCAAATACGGTGTCTCATTAAATGACTGCCTATTGACAGGACCGAAACTTCAAGCGGACTTATCTGCCATAATCCTAAGGTGGCGCAATCATAAAGTCGGATTTATGGCTGATATAACTAAATGTTTTCGGCAGATAAAGGTGGATGAGGAAGATGCCGATCTGCAACGAATTATTTGGAAAACCGAAAAAGGGGATCCAGTTAGTTTTCGACTGTTGACTGTGACTTATGGTCTTAATTGTGCACCGTACTTAACCATCAAAGTTTTAAAAACCCTCGCCAACGAAGAGGAAGTCAATTTTCCTATCGCTGCTAGGGTGGTGAGAGAGTCATTCTACATGGACGACTGTTTGCATGGGGCTGATACCGTGGATTGCGCTTTGGAAATCCAAGGTCAACTTCAAAAGCTTTTACTCCGTGGTGGATTTGTCTTACGAAAATGGACCTCAAATTCATTGGAGTTCTTGGAAAACCTCAACATGAATGTAGAGCGAGGAGAACATACGCGAGACCTCAGCCGTTCGGATACAGCGGCCCTAGGGGTCTATTGGCGTTGCAAGACTGATTCACTGGGATATCGACTTACCATGACACATAGAGGAGGACCAATCACCAAACGTCAACAACTATCTGATTTGGCAACGATATACGATCCCCTAGGACTGCTTGCCCCAGTTATGATCGTCGGCAAATTGATAACGCAACAGTTGTGGTTATTGGGCTGTAATTGGGACGATTACTTGCCTGATCCACATCAGCGAAATTGGCAACGGTTCCGAGAGGAGCTGCCTTTGATCGAGAAGATTGACGTGCCTAGGTGGATTTTTTCGTCATTAGATGTGCGCTGCTACCAATTACACGTCTTTGCCGATGCTTCATCGACCGCCTATGCTGCTGTAGCCTATTTAAGGGTCGAGACGAGTTATGGCGAAATAAAAGTGTCATTGCTTCAGGCGAAAACTAAAGTCGGCCCATTAAAGAAGACCACGATACCTCGCCTCGAACTCAATGGAATCTTGCTTGCTGCGAAACTCAGCGCCAAAGTTGGATCAGCTCTGCAGTTACCAGGACTAGAACTTTATTGTTGGTCTGACTCCAAGACCGCCTTGAGTTGGATTCGGTCACATCCCGGCGGACATAAACAGTATGTTGCTAACAGAATTACTAAGGTTCAAGAACTAACGCCAGGCACTCCAGCTGATGTCGCCACTCGCGGAGTGTACCCTTCTCAACTTGAGGCATTGGATGTATGGTGGACTGGGCCAATCTGGCTGTTGGGACCGCAAGCAGACTGGCCAGACCAGACAGGCGCAAGAGTCGAAAGCGTAGCTGTGCAGTCTCACCTGGGTTTGCCGAAGGAGAAAGATGTTCGAGAGATGGACCTGTTACACAAATATTCGAACATTCACACTCTGATAGCAGTCACAGCTTGGTGCCTCCGTTTTTTTGACGTTCTTCGTGGCAACAATCATGAAACCACTTCCTGGATCACTGCTAGCGAGCGCAGACTAGCATTACGAGTTCTTATCAGGTACGTTCAACATCTTCATTTTTCTAATGAGATTTCTTGTCTCTCCCGAGGTAAACCACTATCCTCGAAAAGCAAGATACGAAAGTTGAATCCCATTATTGACAAGAACGGTGTATTACGTCTTGATGGAAGACTCAAAAATGCCCAAATTCCAGAATCGGAGAGATTTCCCATCATCCTTCCCAAAGAGAGCGTTCTCTGCACTTTGCTTATTGCCGATGCTCATATCGTTACCCTCCATGGTGGTACGCAGGTTGTGCTACACTTTCTTCGCAGACGATATTGGATTCTGGATGCGCGAGTTGCCATAAAGAAATTTGTGCAAAGGTGCATAAAATGTTTTCGGCAGAAAGGCGCGATAAACAGTCAGCTAATGGGAAATTTGCCAACGCATCGTTGTGTTCCGTCTCCGCCGTTTTTGCGATGCGGACTGGACTATGGAGGTCCATATAATATTCGTATGACAAAGGGACGAGGTATTCGCAACCACAAGGGCTACGTGGCTTTATTCATCTGCCTCAGTACACGAGCGGTTCACCTTGAGTTGGTGAGCGATATGACAACTCAAGCTTTCCTCGCTGCTCTAAAAAGATTCTTTGCAACACGGGGCTACAGCTCTGACATATACAGCGATTGTGCAAAAACATTTATCGGGGCCAATACAATCTTGAGACAGGAGCTCAAGGATTTACGAAAACAGCTTGATATTGCAGCACAAGCTTGTGCCCAACAAGGAGTCTCATGGCATTTCATCCCCCCCCGGATCTCCTAATTTCGGCGGCATTTGGGAGGCCGGAATAAAAAGTATGAAGCACCACTTAAAACGAACTATTGGGGAGGCGTGCTTAACTTTTGAAGAATTTCTCACGGTTCTTAAACAAATTGAAGCGATACTTAATTCCAGACCGCTGTCCGCAATGTCAGACGATCCGACCGATCTAGTTGCGCTCACTCCTGGACACTTTTTGGCCGGCCGCTCATTGATCGCAGTTCCTGAGCCAAATCTTTTGGATATTTCTCAAAGCAGGTTGAGCAAGTGGAAACAGTTGCAGCAAATGCAGCAAGATTTTTGGAGACGTTGGCGTTGCGAATATCTGCACGGGTTGCAGGTCAGATACAAATGGCAGTTAACCAAACAAAATCTAAAGGTGGGCAACTTGGTTTTGGTTCGAGACGAGCGGACCCCACCTGCCCAATGGCCACTTGGACGGGTTTTGGAGGTGTGTGCTGGAGATGATGGCATCGTCAGAGTTGCTATCGTCCGAACAAAATCATCGACGTTGAAACGAGCAATCTCGAAGCTCATTGTCCTTCCACTCGCGGATGATGACGCAAACGGTGGGCGGCTGGAAGGTCCCATAATACATTCGTCGCAGTGCCTGGACGAGGTGGGCGGTGAATGTTAGAAGATGTATGCCATAATACATAGAATATTGGAGTGTCAACCCTGAAGACTGGCAGCACTGAAGTTTAAGACCGGCACAGCATCTAACTTCATAGGGTAAGGGCTGTCGGGGTTTTTGTTGTTGTTGATATATAGCGTTTTGAAATAAAGTGTGAAACGACCACGAGAGTCGCAAAATCAAAATCTTTTTTTATTAACGCCATCGGGGCACATTTGTCTTTACACGTCCAGTATAACGAAAGATATAAAGTTCAGCCAATTCGTTATATCGAAAGATTCGTTATGTCGAAACCAGTTTTTTCGACCTAATAATATTTACTAATCCTTAACAAAAAGTTTTTATTATATAGACTTTTCTAAAATTACAAAAACTAAATCAAGTTTGAGACGAAAAAAGGAATTTATTTGAGTTTGTTTGATGTTTTTTGTTTGTTCATAGTGCCTGTGGACAGCTTCCTCCTATATTTTGGAGCAATCTTGTTGATTTTCTTCCGTCCATTTGATACATGTCGATTACGTCTTGGGGTTTCGTCATTTGAACTTCCCCATCAGCACCTCTGTCTTCATCTTCGTCTTCATTGATGTCAATAACTGGCACATCCTTATCTTCTTGAACTTCTGGGCCAAGGAGTTAGCTCTATTCCAAACATCCAGGTCATCAACCGTCATTCAAAAAATTGAATGAGCTATGTAAATTTTCGTTAAAAAAGATTATTAATCAAGAGAAAAATTTCATTTATTAATCTGACTGTTTGAACTGTGGAAACCATTTCTTCGTTTCTCAGAAGGGCAGCCAATGGGATGGTATCTTCTTCTTCAAATTCTGACGTTGTTTCAGCAAGTATTTTCGCCAACACTTTTTGAGAGACACTGGTGAAACCTTTTCCCATGAAAGTGCGATAAGTGATAGAGCTTCGAATAAGTTGAAGTCCTTCAACGATTGTATAACATCTGTAACCCTCGAGCTCACAATTCGAGTGAGCAAACTATTCCTGTAAAATAATTTTGCTAAGCGGATTGCATTCTGATCCATTGGTTAAATCAGGGTGGTTACGTTTGGTGGCATGTAAACAACCCAAATTTGCCCGTCATCTTTTTTTTTTTATTAAGTCTTCTGCTGACGAATTGCTTGGTGCATTGTCAAGCAAAAGAAGAGCTCTTCTAGGTAACTTCATTGAATCCAAAAATGCCTCGACCTAATAAAAGGATGCGAATGAATCTTAATGGTGAATTGTCTTCTTTAAAATACCTCTGGAACAAAACGCATAAAAAACCAATCCTTTAAAAGGGTGGCCGTCATCCAAACAGATTTAGAATGCCCATAATTGACTGACAACGCGAGGGTTCTTGGATTTGCCAATGATGAATGGCTTAATTTTTTTTGGATTTCGATGCATTGGAACAAGCTAAAAACGTTATCCTTTCCTTGGACATTTTTCGTCCTGAAGCTGTATCTTCTTTAGAGTGGACGTAGGTAGAATCCGGAAGCATTTTCCAGTACGGAGCTGTTTCGCCAGCATTAAAAACTGCGTTCAAAGAAAGTTGATGTCACTCAATTATTTCTGCCAATGACTTTTTAAAGGGTTCCACAAGCTCAGCTTGTGAGGATAATTTTTTCCAGTTGCCTTGAGCAAACGAACTCCAAATCTCTTTTTAAATTTAGTACGTAAGCCATCCATCGCTTGCGAAAAAATTTCCAGTAGAATTTTTCTTGTGTGTGGCTTGAGCTTTAGCCTTTACTATGGAGCGACTTATAGGAACATGATTTTCGCGCTGTTGGAGGAACCATTCGAAGAGTTTTTTTTCCATTCGTCGATATCCATCTTTTCTTAGTGACCTCCTTTCAGAGGTTCCGCTTTTACGAGTAGTTGCATCGAGACTCCTCAAAAGTTAACCTTTTTTTTGTCCTAATTGTACAGATGCTGGACTGCGAAATTTTATGTTTCTCAGAAATTGTTTTAAGAAGAACTCCAGCATTCATCAATGATTTTATTTTTTTCAGCTATAGACAGGCGCTTCCGAGCTACCTTCATTTTGCACATTAAGTAAACGCAACTCACTTGAAATTGAACTGCATTCGTTATAAAGAGAAGTAATTTTTTTCATTATTCGTTATTTAGAGATATCAATGGTGATTCGTTATACTGGACGTTCGTTATATCGGCATTCGTTATACTGGACGTCCAGTGTAATAGTTTATGCGACATACATATATGTAGTTTACCAGTGCAAGACTTAATAGTGTGGTATGCCTCTTGTTCAAGAAGAAATATCCTAGATCCTGAAATGTAGCTGTCATTGGACAGGTAAAAAGCGGGAAATAAAATGCTAGTCCAGCCATCACGTTTATTGCTTCGAATGCGACAGAATCCTTTCGCTCGAGACAGTACCAAAATTTATTTGAACAAAGCACTATCAAACATTATTGTTAATAAGTGATAATCCTTATGATTGTATGTTGGGAATCGTATTTTTAATATTTTGTTGAGGAACAATTCATGGAACTCAACCGGAAGATTTGGAAATGGCCAATATTATTCTGAAAATAAATATTCTCGACGATTTCATTTACTTAAATTAAAAGAGTCTATAGATTTTTCTGAATATTAATGAATATCTACTACTTTCAAACAATGATAAAACGATAAAGATCAAAATTTCAACGAATAGTCTAGATGAAGCCTCACAAGACCTATCCTCATTTTATATTTTATACATTTTTTTGATACACTTGAATAGGGAAATCAAAGGTAGGCTAATAAGTGAAATTATTAACTAGAAATATAAGGCTTGGTTTTCCATTTAATTAAATTTATGATTCATATTATCCCATAAGTAAAAGGGACCTACTGTTTATTGCCAACTCTGGACGGTACATTGCAGGAAACTTTCTTAAAGACAGGTTTACTTCGGAGGAATTCGTCAGGTGAGGCGAAATACCGCGAAATATTAATTATAAGTCTTGGCTGTCGCGTGATTCCCGGAACCCCATGCCATCGAAGTCGGTAGCCAACCCATTAATCACTCAGCCACGTGTGGGTCGTAATTTTTTTCGAAGGAAGGTTTTTTTTTTTTTTGAATGGGAAAGAAAAAGTTTCTAATTGAGGCTCTAAATTATGAAATTTGTAAATTAGAATCAATATGATCTTTTGAAAGAGTTTTGCCGATTTAAGCTGTTTTCTCCAACTGTTTCTTCAAATACCATGAACTTGATCTTACTAACCTTTTTCTGCTCTTGCCTTGGTTGTACGTAGAGGGTTTTTCAAAGTACTCCAACAATAAGAAGGTTTTTCTTGAGCGGAAAGTTGTTTGGGTTTGAGTGACTTTCATTAAAATTGGATATGTGGCGGGTATAGTCGTTTTGTAAGGTGCTTTCTCAAGCACAATTTTAGATACGCATCAAAGCTCACCTTGCACTTTTCTACACTAACTTTACCAGTTTGGAAGTTTGGTAAATGATTGCGTGTGTCAGTAGGCTACAGGCTGTGTGGTTGGTTATGGAAACCTTATTTCATACCCCTTAAGGTCCTTTTTCTTGATTTTTTTTTAACTTTATCTGTTGCTGCAACTTTCAACGTTATTTTTATGTAAGTGCATTATTTTACCTTTTTTTTAAGAAAGATTAAGTTCTTCATACACGTAAAATGCAAGTTTTGTACGGTTTTGGTATAAAAGTTAAACCTGTTCTTGCACTGCCGACAATCGTATAGATTTCGCGAAAACACTGCGTAGTCAAGCGCCCTCACTTTACTCTCATGTTGGATTTTAAAAGTGAAAATATACATATCAATAGATTGTCTGGAAAAAAATCCGAAAACCTGTTTTTTTAAGGTTTTTTGAATCTGAATCTTTGCCATGTAAGCAGAAAAGATGATCCACCACCACCATTTTGTAAGACAACGGCTTCCTGCCACTAAAAAAATAAATCAACGACTCATCAAGCTTCTTTCTATAGTCACGTAGCAACAGAAATTTAATTAGCCTTCATCTGTACAAAACTGTTTAAGAAAAATCTCACATCTGCCCGTAAAGCGCACCATTGTTCCCCATCTAATCACAACCGATTCTCATTTCTTTTTCCTAATTTAACCTCATTACGTCCCCCAATGCTCTTAAACACTCTCATATATGTATCTCCCAAGGAACAAGGGCATCTCGTAGTGTATCCCGTTCTGACAGCAATTCTGAACGCAATAGACAAAAAAAAGGCACCAAATTAAAATTAACGAAACGCGACCAGCATAGAAGAGAAAATGTCGGCACTTTCGCCTCAGCGTGAATCCGAATCTATTTGCTTGTTGCCATTTACCACGTCAACCCCCCAAACGCGATAGGTGGGTTGTGGAAAAATATATAAAATAAATAGATACATCGTTACGCGCAATGTCCTTAACGAATATTTCTTCTCTCAATTACTAGTACTGCTTCAGCTTATATCCATCTCGGGTAGAAAAATGGGAAAAAAGGACGAAATCACTATGGCCGTTCACGGTGGTTACGATGCTAGAATAGGGAAAAAAACGCAAAATATCCACCCTAAGTTCAATTTACCACCCATCACCCACCTATTTATACATCTGCCGGATGGAAAGCGGGAAAAAAGAAAAAAAAAATTCTCGCGAACGCCATTTTCCTAATTTTTTCCTATTTTGAATAAATGAACTGTAGTGATGCGGTGATGTCTCGACCCCCACCCCTGTGTCGTGCGCTTCAACTATCATCAGATATTTCAAATTTATCTGACAATATAACGAGGAGGAAACGACGACGGGGCAGTGAATTGAATAGCCAAGATCCACAGGACATTCGACCAAGGATATGCAAGACATCTTTGAGCATTTCTCACTTTTTTGTGTTCTTGGGTTGTTGACCATACAAAGAGGGAAGATATTTTCCGTTTGAGCATTTTAATAATTTATGTTCCATCTATTATATCCTCATAATTTCTGTTTGGTCATGTTCTTGAAGATCCTTTCGACACCATACCCCCGTGAACGTTGCATCTCCTTGAAAAGATTCTCGTTTCTTTCATGTTGCTTATTTATTATAATTTTTCTGCTTTCAAAGGGCGGCTGCAAAGTCCACGACTTGTGGGGTTGACAGTTGGAACAAACTTTTTTTTCTTCTTTCTCATTCGACAAATGTTATTTAATATTTTTAATGAGCGCTACAGATGCAGGATGTTTTTGAAGTACACGTGGACTTTTTCCTAGTCGTCTTGATTCCCGTTCTGGATTGTTGGGAAAAAAATATACTTTTCATCCCCGTCTTCTTATTTACTTATTTTGTAGAAAAAAATACATCAAATGGTGCTGCTGATGCGGTGGAACTGCACTTGGAACGAACAACAGATTTGTCGAGAAAACAGAGGAAAAACGTCCTAATCACTGAGCGAGTGTGTGCTAATAACACCCTTTTGCCGATTCAACCCTTTCTATTGCCCTAACCCTTTTGAATCGATCCGTTGTGTATGCCACGAATCGAATGGGTGGAATTATTCTCATCCGGGTTATGTAATGCAGCCACATAGCCTTGTATATCATGAGCTTAGGTCTGATATGCGTGTGAGGTTTCCGTATATAATCTACTGTGGGACGATGCATTTATCGATTTTAAGTTTTTTTTTTTTTTCGATTACATACGTTAGTACATAGCATGTAAATAGCAGTTTTGAGGATTAAAATGTATCTTGGTTACTAGGTAAATTCGTACAAACAGGGGGAACAATTCTGGTTTTATGTGCAATCCAATTCCTTTCCGCCAATGTTTCAATTTCCGGTTGTACGAGGATTTCGGAAGCCATATGGCAAATTTGATAGTCTGAACGATGGCCCGTGGTATGATGGCGTCGCACTGGCATCTCACTCACTGGATTAAGCTCGTTCCCGATCACACTATACAGCGTGCTTTCTAAACCAACGCCATTCTTCTATGAGCCTTGTAAGATGGATTTTTGCCCGCCAGCTATGACTATAGGGGGCATTCGGTTGAAAGAATTCCTTACATCGCGTAATTAGTGCCTTTCCCTTTGCAGTCAGTCAGCAAAAGCAAACAAGTATCCTTTCAACGTCCCCAGAAATAGTGTAGGCGTATCCCGCGGCACACAGAATTCTAGTTTCTCCTCTTCCTCCCCCACTTGGGTGAAAGGATAATTAAAAATTAAACACAAAAGACAGAAAAAAAAGAAAAAAAACATTGAGCTTCCCTCCACCCTTTAAAGGACGGTGAAAAACGTCGCAGCAACATCGTCGTCGAACAGATAAAGCCATTTCTGTAAGCCTGGCAAACAAAGCGGAAAAGCAAAAAAAATCAAATAAAGCTTAAGGGTAGCCAGGTAGACCCGGTGCGACTTTGTCCCCTGGTACAGTAAATTATGGAATAATAGTAATTATTTGCAGTTGGTTGCGGCAAGGTCGACGCCGCGTCATGACTGAAGCAGGAGCAGGAGATTTCTAAGGATTCGTTTTTAAATACCTCTGCTTTGCTGTTATCCCTTCTTTTTTTTTGCCGATTTTTTCCTCACTTTTTATGCTTGTGCGAAATTCCCCCCGAAGGAGAGAAAAATTAATGAACGAAATGCTGCGCTAATGAGAGTTTATGACACAGAAGACGCGAAACGAATGGATCCCCTCCGTACCAGCGGATTTTTTCTTTCATTGTTTGGATGGTTTTTAAAGACCCTAAGCCACATCTATCACAAATCAGATTGATCCTGTCAAAGCACATCACCACGAGTCAATTGATCGACAATGACTATAATGGATCAATACCGCACTTGATTGAGCTGTAAATGCCCTGTACCCAGGATCAATTTGTGAGTGATCCTTTTTTTTCATTACAGACTTTTTTTTTTTGTTGTTATCCGTTTGTGGGAATGCAGGGTAGAGGTATACCCTAACGAGGGTAGTGAGATGATTCTTTCCCTCTCGCCGTGAGGGGTGACGACAGACAAGAGTGATGCCAGGATTATTGTGTCTTTATTGTCCCGGCAGTAGCAGGACTTATTGATTTTTGATTGTTGCTCCCGAGCTCATCCTCTAAAAGGTAAGTGTCAATAGATCATGATGAGAGTCTTAATTAAGCATTTTGTGGTTCGCAAAAAAAAAAAAGTGTGGCAAAAAAAGCAACCACACTCGTATGATGTTCACTTAGGGTAGCTGTCACTTTTTGGCTTTTTTTTGGTACTTTTTTTTCGCTTAAGCGGGGACGAATAATGTAATGCATAGTGGCAGGCATTCTATTGAGATTAAGCGACTTTTAGACAAGCAACATGTAAAGAGCTCTGATTAATTACATAAAAATGCTTTTACAATTTGTTTTTTTTTTTTTGTTCTTTTTTAACATTTAAATAAGCGAATCATGGTTTCCTTTTAAAAGGCGTGTCGCCAGTTTTTTATTTTTATTTTAAGTGTTGATAATAATTCAATTGCGTTAGATGATATTTATTCATTTTTATTTTTTTCTTTTTGTGAATATGAAAAATTCGTTAACGAATAGTCGGATATAAAATATTATCTAACAAGAGCTGTCATTGGAAATTTCACTCCATTGTTGAATTGTCGGAACTCAGCTATCATAGCGATGACTTGAAGTTGTTAAATATTGATTTTGAAACAGTGAAAATTCCTTAAAATATGGTGAAAAAACTGCGAAAATATTTCTCAACATTTTTAGTTCTTTTGCCGATCATGAAGCACGATCTCGCGCAGCTATTATATAAGTATCGCCGCTGTGGCTAAGAGTGTGAACTGAAACCCAGTTGTGTCAAACCCGAATTATTGGAATTGAACTTTGCAAGACATTTTGGGGAGAGATTTTTTCCTACACTTATAAGGTTCAGTTTGCCCGAATTAACGTCAGCAGACCAAGCACAATGCCGTGCTTTTGCTAATTGGGTGTTAGGATGGATGAACAAGATCGTGATTGTTCACACAAAATTATTCTGATTGATGAGGCACGTTATCATATACCGAACACACAAGAGAAATAACTGAACAACCTTTCTATACCCAACGACTCACAGTTTGATGCGGCTAGTAAGTTGATGGTGTCGCTGGGCCAAAATGTTATAGGCAATGATGCTGGAGCGACCCTTTCAGTAAATGAATTTTGTAACCCAACGATGTTGACTGACTTTTTCATTTAATTGGTGCTTCGCGCGTGGATGATAGTTATTTTCATCAGGACGGCGAGACACACTACACACATATGTACCTATATATACTTAGGGAAACATTATTTATTGCACGACAAATTGTTGGAAATAGATATGTCAATTAGCCGCTGATATTGTGCGATTTAATACAAATAAGCTGCCTCCTTTGGGGATATGTTATAGTCTACGCGAATGCTTCATTCATGCACTTCTCGGGCGCTCCAATTCGGGTTGTAACTGGGCCTCAACCAATATGCCCCTCCAGCCAGCTCAAACTTTCGCTAGCCTTTTCCAGTACCGCACACTCAGTTGGCTGAGGTCCCCTTCCACCTGCATGTGCCACCTTAGGTGCCGTCGTCCTCTGTTTCTTTGTCCCTCGGGATTGGATTCAAACAATCTCCGGGCTATAGCTGTATTGCCGCTTCATGGCCTAGCCATATTGGGCGTTGAGTTCGTAGATGCCTGACTAGACTCATGTCGCTGTACAACTCGTAAAGTTCGTGGTTCAATTTTCTCCTCAATCCTAAATCGCACGCACGAAACGGCCAAGGATCGCTTTCGATAGGGTCTATGCTTCTGCGCCGCACAGCATGCCAAGACGATAAGGGTCTTGTGTAGAGTCAATTTTATTGTCCGGGAGAGGTCTCTATTACTTAATTACCTCCTGGACTGATGTCTTGATTTCGGAACTGATGTCGTTGTTCCAGGTCACTGCGAAGCCAAGGTAGACGAAGTCCTCAAGGCGTCGCATCGGTGGTGAGCATAACATCTCGTTGTGTTCTTCCGATTATGTCAATGTCATCTGCAGATGCGAGGAGTTGTAGGGATTCGAAATAGATTGCGCCTCTTGTCTTGGTCAGTGATTTTTACACAATCATTTCTAATATGACATCGAAGAAATCACACAGAGCATCGCCCTGCAACTGAACTTTTAAGTTCAGCAAGGTTAAGTTCAGCAAGGTTAAGTTCAGCAAGCTTAAGTTCCGCAAGGCAATCTGCACCGACAGGCATTGTGGGGAAAGGAAAAATCTTAACCAAGCAACATCCCTCAATTTCCTCCGTACCTCGACTTTTTTGATAGCCAGAGCGCCATAACTGCTTAGGACTTGATTACAAGTACAATAGACCTTTTAGGCCTTGAGATCCACTATCCTAGAACCATTTTTTACCTGGAATCTCTTACAAATGACCGATCTATATGGCTACGATTATAAATAATAGGTCAATGCGTTGACTATTTGACGCTGCAGAAATACTCATCAGCATGGAGTCAACATATCCTGTTAATGATCCACATGTTAGAAAACAAAAAAGACGGTCAATGCTCTCCTGATAAAAGCATTACCAATAACAAAGATTGACAACTGCCAAGAGCATTGACAGATGATCATGCCTAATTTTAATTCCACGAGTGTATTTCAACTGCAGGTTTGGTTGTTATCTTCTACCAATTCGGTACCCCGATAATAATTTATAGTGACTTGTATTACGCCTCGTGTATGTTATGTTTGTAATGCTGCTGTTGCTTTTCCATTGCTTTCCTATCTGTGCTCAAACACAGTCAACATATTGGCGAGTAGCCCGAAAATAAAACGTTAACAGGACGACATAATCTATGCGAATATACTATATACTTCATACGTAACCGTTTAAAGATGGGTGGTATCTTACTTCGATAAGAATATGATGGACAAATTCTTATTACAGTTAGGTGCTAAAGAGCCTCCGCGTTGGCCGCCACGGGGAATTCCAGTTAAACTTAAGAACACTATATGACTACTAAACTATGGATGAGCCTTATAAAGATATGTCTAGTTCAAACAACTCTCTTAAGCTCATCAGAAAATAAAAGTAAGACTTTGTGCCATTTGTGCGGTAAAGTGTTGCCAATAAACAAAAGGCGGCGTGACAGCTGATAGTTAAGGAACAACGATTTTTTAGCAACAACAGCAAGAAAACGCTCAAACAAACCCTTGAGACTCAGTTTCATCTGGCTTTGATAATGTTCAAAATGTGGACTTAGAATCCTCGACTGATTTTGGAGAGACAAATGCATTCACAACGTGTCACGTGGCTGGTCAGGTAATAGTCCCCACTGGTGATCACTGTCTTATGTAAAGAAACAATTCAATTCAAGTTATTATAATTTCGAATCGTACGAATTTGATACTCAGATCCTGCGACTTAACGACGTTTGACTTTTTCCTTAGGGTTTTTTCAAAGTTTAAACCACATGCGATCGCCCATCCGTTGGAAAAGTGAATCGAACGCTCTAATGATGAGATTCAGCCACGTTTGTGCAAAACGATCATGGAAAATGTGGAGTGCGGTTGTTCCTACAAAGCCGTGTACTCCATAGGTTACTCCGTTTTTTATTGAAAACCTACGTCTTCTATCAAATTGACTTCTTGTGTGAGCACATTATTGTGTTATCCATGTCCGAATAGTACAAGTATTTCTGAATATAATGATAAGCCGGTTACTTAGTGCGAAGTTTTAAGAGATATTCGTGAGACCGCTTATGAAACTGATCAAAGAATTTGTAAAAAGATGAGATAAAGTGCACCAAAGAATTATTAAATATTAATTTTGCTGAGTAAAACTAGAATCTACAAGTCTTAGCGATCTTTCTAAGAAGGCCATGCAGACGAACACCATAGATTACCCACGACATCTACAATTACAACGTTAAAAGGGAAACAAAACTATCACGAAAGATCACATTCAGACAAGTCATCGGTTAACTCGTGCTATGATTTTTTTAGTGGATATTTGGGGTACGAAGTGAAGAGGTGCAAAATTCAAAATTCTTCAAATGTGGCAACAAAGGGAAGATATTTCAGAGAATAGGCCATAACAATGCAGAGTTTATAAAACGTGTCATACCAGATGGTGGAATATATCAGTTGCTTCCAAATTAAGGTTCAATCGTCCCAGTGAAGATCGGAAAAGTTCGATAAATGTGGTCCAATGCGAGGATCAAGCTCAGTATTCGTAGGCTCACATGTATAACTGGAAAAGTTAAAAGCTCTTCCCAAGATGGGAGACAACAGTGTTTCGGGGACTAGAAGTAGTTTAATAGAGTACTTTATAAAACATAAAACATAGACACATGATATAAAATCGGTTAAGCTTTGAAAGGGATTTCTTTGATATAGCTGAATGACACTCTTAAAAATAAAATCAGAATATTCCTGGTATTTATCGAAATTTATTCACCATTATTTCCACCTATAGATATGATACACAAATATTACAAAATTCCTTAGATTCCTTATATTGATCATAATCTAACGATAGAAGTTAGAGTTTAACCGCGACTAAAGTGCACACCGCATTAAGTTCTACATTTCAAAAACTTAAATCTATAACGGCCACTAACAAAATACTCTTCCTCCTTAAAGTTTCTCGCCCGCAATGATTTACAACATCATGCCCAAACTTTCATGGCCCCACGCCCTGCATCCCTCTGTCATACTCTTTCCAGCTTGTCTATAATGCAGAAAATTCCTGTAATACGACACTGTTGTATATGCCTAACCTAACGGCAAACAATCCGAACGAGTCATTACGAGAAAACGACACACCTTCTTGAATCTAATGGGGATGTCTGCAATAACACTTATCATCATCGTCAGCATCGTCATCATCTCCTTAACCGCCTGGATCCACATTAGACCGTTCATACGGCGTCGAAAAATTCTCATTTGTAAGAATGTAAGTGTGTGCGTCGTGGGCGAGAAGATCCTGAAGAAAAAGCACCACATCCTTTAGATTTAGACACTTTAGACGACTCTCCGTAACCGTAGAGCGTTAAGGACAAGGCCTACATACCATCTACATGCTAGGCGAACGACATTAAATGCCATTCCAAGAAGAAATTCATAAATTTTTCATTTCCTGTTGACGTCCAGCGACAAACCCAGCCCCACGACCCCTACCACGACCATTGCGCATAGGATGAATGAGAACGAGAAGTAAATGGGCATGAAATTTATAATTCATTTTCAGTCTTGCAATTATAATTTAGTGGACTCCCAAACTGCTTCGGGTGACTGCCGGGTGTCGGGTGCTGGTTGTTGTATCCCCCGGAGTCAAGCAAATCAGGATCAGGAACATTCAGCAGCTGCTAAATGGACGACGCCGAGTCGAGCCTTGCCATTCGTTCGGTTTGACTTGTTTGGCTTGGGCGGACGGTGCTGTTTGCTGTGAGTGTGGTCTGTGTGCACATTTTAGTTTTTCCTTTAATTAAAAATAAATATACATATACATCCGTGCATACAGTCTATGTAAGTGGTGTGTGCACTCCTGGAGGCAGGCCCGAACGGCACAAGGTTTGGCAGGGGGGCTGGCAGCCAAAGCCATTTCATGATGGATTCGAGCGGAAATTTTTGGAGTTGCAGTGGCTTTTTTCATTTTTCTGTTGTTGCACGGTGCCTCATTCTTTTTTTTTGCAAAAGGCTTATTTTTTGCTCTTATTCGCTGGTGGCTAGATGAGGCTCATACAGATCCTGGACGATGGTGGTTTGGGCAAAAATACATATTTCAACGTAAGAGAGAAGAAATAATTACCTCATAGCCACTGGGCGTGATGGTAGGCGGTAGAGGGATTGTTGAATCAAAGTTGGATTTCAATCTTTTTTTTTCCGGTTTTGCTGATTTTGGTTTTGGGCGCTACTGGTACGGCAGAGTGGCGCAACCTTGCCACACCGCACTCGCGTGGCGTGGAAAATCCCTTTATACCTTATTACAATGAAAGCGAGTGAAAAATGAGAGAAAATGGAAAAACTGCACTGTGGGTACCGAAATATACCGCCGGATAGAGATGGAGATGGATGTGGAAGAAAAAAATGGTAGAAAAGCCGACGAAAGCCGAAACTTTTGTGCGATTTTCTACGCTGAGAGGTTCCTTTCATTATTGCCCGAGCAGAAATGTGGCCGAGGTGGAGTTGCCATTCTCAGGGATTTTTTTTTTCCATTTTTTCCCTTCTTTTATGTTTAGTTTTGGAACTAAAATAAATGAGCTTTCCGCCTAACATCACATTGGAGTGAAATTAAAAAATCAGCGGGGATATGGATAATGGAGATAGTGCAGCAAAAACAAGGCTGAGTTGGTTCGGTTTGCTTTAATTTTTTTTTTTACTCTAGCTTGAAGTTGCGGCCAAAAACAAAAATAGAAAAAAAAAATTATGAAAATCGGGGAGATAGAAATGTATTTGCGGAGCATTTGGTTCGAAATGAAAGCCGCAGTGTTCCTTTTATTTCTACTTTAATTATTCCATTTTTTCGTGATTAAAAATGTTTTAGAATTTAAAACAAGCGCTCTAATAATTATTGCGGATTTTTTTCGAGACTCAGAGGTTGACCTAAAACTTTGCGAAAATCTGCCTTTTTGCTCCGACCGAATTATTAAACTTGATGTCGTGGTTTCTAGGATTATAGAATCCTAAGCAATAAGCCACCTTCTACATACACCTTTAACTCTGCCCCACCCACTCAAGGAACCAGCCAGACGAACAGTATATGAAGGTTAAAAACTTTAATTTATTACCTTACGCAAGATATGAAAATGGCTCGGTACGAGAAATCACGTCTGGGCTTAATATGTTTACGACCCTAACTTATGTATAAGTTATAAGACGGTGTGTTAGTTCGTCATGGCTTAGATTTCTACCCCAAAACCTAAGCCGTTCGAGGCTGTCAACAATAGCTATAGAGAAGATCATATGTCACCGACTTCCTTCAGCTTATAAAATGCCTCTTTGTGGGGAAAGAGCCACAGAGCCATCCTTCGGTAGTTCGGTAGTTGCGCGACATACTAATGAACGAAATATTGTCAAAACTTGTAGCTCAAACACAAACTAGTTTTATACAAGCTCATCCAATTCGTGGTCCGGATTTGAATTCCCTTTTTATTCACATACGTTAAACCGAATTATCAGCCGAGACTGCATATGTTGAGCTCAAGGTTTTGAAGAATTTTTAAATCTATCGATTTCACAGTATTACGGCTTGTCTCACGGTTTGTTCAAAAATGAAGGTGACTTTTTGTTTTTCTAGAAAAAAAAATTCTATTCATCAATATCTATTTTCTCCCTTTCAAAGTAATCCCCCTTGGATATAACACAGTTGCGTCAGAGCTTTTTCCAGTCCCCGAAGTATGTAGTTCTGATATGCGCTTTTTGATATAACCTAGAGCTCTTCCTGCCATCCGGCCTTAATCTACTCAGTCGTGGTAAATCCCCATTCTTTCATGGGTCTTTTCAGCTTTGGGAAGTCGCACAGGCTAAATCCTGTAAATATGTGGCTGGGTCATGATAATGGTATGCGCAATAGGCAACGGAAATCGATAGAGAACCTGTCTATTCCGCCTATCTCTCGGTAAGAATAAAGATTTTCGCATCATCTATCGCTGTCGTCATCCCCTTTGATGAAAAAAAAATTAATTTTACTTGCATCCGTCTAATGACCAATGGATATGTAACGTCACAAAGTCGTCTTATCTATGGCCCGAAATCTTCTTCTTCTTTTGCGGCGCTACATCTCATGGTGAAGCTAGGCCTCCTTTAAAAAGCCTCTCCAACTGGCATGATCTTTTGCCAGCAGTCTCCAGTGCCACACATCTAGTTGGTTGAGGTCCCCTTCAACTTTCATGAGTGACCTTAAAATTGGCTGTCCTCGACCGCGTCGTCGAGAACCGGAGCTATGGTGTCCATGTGCCCTGACCTGAAGACGCCGTGCTACGTTCATGTCGCTGTACAGCCCGTACTGTTAGGTCTTCTCCTTCATTCTCCATTTATGCAGATCGTACGTGACTGCGCAATAAAGGTCTTGTATGTGCTAACCTGGGTTTTCCGAGAAAGGGCTCTGCTTCCTAATTGCCTCCCGAGCCCAAAGAAACAGCGATGGACAAGAGTTATTCTGCGTTTGATTTCGGCACTGTCGTCATTGCTGCATGTCACTGTGGAGCCAAGTTGGATGAAGTTCTTAACTATTTCGAAATTATGCCTGCCAATATGTGCGCTCTGGCTAAGACGTCGGTGGTTCGTGTCCTCTTTTTATTACCGTCATTTACCGCCAGTCCGATTGTAGTCGCTTTCGCCTCAATATTCGTAAAGGCCTCATTAACATCTCGCTGAGTGCGCCCAATTATTTCAATGTCAGCGGCATAAACGAGGAGTTGTAAGGACTTGAAAAAGATCGTGACCCTCGTATTGACCAGTGAATTTTGCACGATCCTTTCAAGGACGATATTGAAAAAGTCACACGATAGTGTGTCGCCCCGTCTAAACCTTTTTTGATATTAAAGGTCTCGGTTAAGCTGCTTCCGACCCTGATGGCGCAGCGAGAGTTCTCTAATGTGCCCTGCACAATCTGACGAGTTTGGCAGGGATGCTAAACTAGACATGGCGCTATACAGCTCGTCTCTATGTACACTATGGTATGCGGCTTAAAAATCGACACATAGATGGTGAGTGTCGATCTCGAACTCGTTGGTTTTTTTCCAGGATCCGTGTTTAGTGTGTATATTTGATCGATAGTGGACTTCCCGAGTCTAAAACCGCACTAATATGGACCAATTAGTTTATTAACGAACGGTTTCAGGCGTTCACACAGTACAGCAGAGAAGATCTTGTAGAGACAACCCTCCACGTCGACCTTGCTGCACGCCTTTCAAGTCGATTTTTAGTCGTGTTGTAAAGGATTATCTTTTTTGGTTTCGGGGATTGCTTCAGCATTTGCCGCTTGACCTCCACTATCTCGTCGTTTGTTTTTCTGTTACCAACTTGTGCAATAAGTTAAATTGCAAGTTGTGAGGTAAGACATGAGGTCGCTGCCATCAACCACGTTTTTCCCTAAACTGCGTTTTTCTGACCTCTATATTTAACTACATCGACACTATCCTGCCCATGCTTGTTGAAGGTACCTACATATATCAGCTATCCGATTAGTACAACCTTCAAGTAGATGAAGCCATTATCAACTCAGCATATTGCTCAAGAAGGATAAAAGGTTTTTGCTTATGTCAGGTTAGCGAGGAAATCATTGTGTTCATTGTGTAACCAACTCGAATTCAGGTCCCAAACTTCTCCGCGTGAACGGGAAAAATAGTGAACAGTTTTATCCTCTTCCTCATTTTTTAGTTTTTGCATAGCTCAGACTGAGGAAAAAGTCTAAGTGTAAATGGATAAGAGGATAAGAATTGCCGATCGCCAAGTCTTTAAACAATCCAATGGTGCAGCTAAGTTTCTTAAGTTTTAACAGAAGTTATTCTGTTACTCTTTTGAAAAGAAGCAAAGATATTCCTTCTCTTGGGAGCATATGGCTTAAATAGCTCTAAATTTTTCTCATAAGACCAGATAATTCGCCAACTTTGTTTTAATTTTTCCTTTACTTATAGTCTAAAGCCTGAAATTCAGAAAGCAACTATGAATTACTCCTAAATATCTCTAAGACATTGTCAATTGTAGTCTAAGAGAGAAAAAGTTCCCTCAAAGCGGTTTTTCGGCATATGTTACAAGGTAAGTGATGGCGAGTGATGATCAACTTTGGAAAATCATTCGACACCGCACGGTTAAAAGTTCCATTCCACAAGCTCAATAATTCCAATACATAAATCACGAAAGGAGCATGGGAAAGAAGTTTGTTGCTAAATGCTGCCAAGTTATATAGATCAAAGCCTTAGTCAGTCTTTAAAACTGGGGGAAGTTGGAGCGGTTTTTAACATGGGGCGGTTGATTAGGTAGCGTGTACATCATCAATGATCGACGATATTCCTTCGGACTCTGTTGTACCTATGTATTATACATGGCTTCAAGGAACACCAGTAAAATCTCAAGCAAAATTGAACAGCATGACATGACAGTATGAAAAAGGTTCCTTGATATACCGAAAGCCGTCTTAGCCCCAGAAGGACAAGAACATCCATGTGTATTGGAGCCAGATACCCTCATGGTGCCTTTTTCATAAGACTCAGCTAGATCGCAAGGTAAAGATCACGTTTGACATAGCTCAAAACAATGTCGTGTACGACGGGGTAATACTAAACAGAATCCACAATTTTTTAATGAATGTAAGATGATGATTAAAACTGAGGGATTTAGGCCGAAAGCAATATGGGGTATAAAACATAGTTTAGTGTAGAAAGTTCCTACAGGGTCAGTAAGTATATTTAAATAGTATTGTCTGGAAACTGAGAATATTGATAAATAAGAACAACTCTTACCGCCTCTCATTTATTTATTTATTGACTGATTTAATTCTTTAAAAATATTTTACTGATACGTTCCACACTAAAACGATAATTTATCTTTCGAAATAGGGCCACACAGCTTCTCTCGGTGCTTATTAGAAAAAATTAAATGATTGCGAAGTATCTTTTTGAAAAAATAACTTAAATTAAAAATAAACAAAACCTTAATAATGAAGATATCGACGAACTCGATTTTGTCAGTTTTTCATCGTAGCTTAAAAATACATCTTCCATCACACGGGATTGCAGGTCAGTTTCCGACCTAAGAGATTGGTGACAACGTTGGGTAATTTCATGGTTCGAAACACAAACCCTTTGATCTGAGTGTCCTTTATCGATTTTTTTTTCGGGTTTCCATTCACCACCTCCTTCTTGCTCCTTTCGTCGTTGTTCGAGTTTTTTTCGCAATTTGTTCATTTCGAGTTTTTTTTTTTGTTTTTGTTTTCTGTCTTGTCTAGGTGGGATTTTTATCCATTAGGTCTCATCCTGCCTTTTGGGAGTGACAAGCAAATTAGGAAAAGGATTCATGTCTGCTGATGCGAGACATTTGTGTCCTTTGCCTTTCGGAGTTAATCAATATTCGATATCCGAAGTCTGGGCGCTGAACGTCTGTTTTCAATTGCTTTTTTTCTCACGTCTCTTTAAATTTCCTTGAGCCTGTAATTTTAATTTAAAGCTTATAAAAAAATGAATGCCATATGCTCCTGCTGCAACTTCCTGTTTTATTATCGGCACTTTTTTCCCTTTTTATTGTGATTTTGTAACCGTATCCAAATTGACTTTATCTCGCTCCGAAATCAGACGAAATATGCACAAAACAAAAAAATTGTAACAAAAAACCTTTTTTTATATAAAAAAAAAGTATAACGACGGGAGAAGATGTGAAAAAAAGGAAGAGTCCAGGGGTGGTGCGGCGTAATAAGGATAAAAAGAGGTTACCACCCCTCGGCATCCTGGTGGGGTTCAATTGAATTTCCGAAAAAAGGAAGAGCATGAAAAAAAAAATGGTGACGACGGACGAGTTTTTTTAGTGAATTATTTTTTTGTGTTTTTTTTAAGTTCTTTTTATTTGACGCGCTCTTAATTTCCGTGACATTGTTATGTTACGTTGAGGATTTTTTTCCTGACACATTCAGGAGTAGAATAACGAGGACGGGGTGTGCATCTTTCGCGCACTAAATTTATTGTTGTTTTATTAGCGCGAGAACATTTTATTTATTTTTTTGTTTTCGCTTTTTCACTGGCTTGTTAAAGTTTTTTTTTCTCAATGTCCCATTGTGCGTATTGTTACAATTTGACGTATGAAAATTATCCACAGGACTTATGATGAGATCCGGTAGCTTTTTAGGGATTTTTCAATGTGTGATGGGATCATTGAGCATTTTTTTTACATTTTTTTTTTAAAGATAATGAAATGCTTCAGCTTTGCTTGTAGTAGGATGTTAAACAGTTGGGATTTTCAGCTCGATGAGTTGACTGCGCATTTTAGGCTGTCCTAAGGGTGCTTGACTCTTTTGGGATTTAGTGTTTTATGGAACATTTCAATTATTCAAATGGGTTTTATACATTTTTTTAGAACCCTTATGGCAAAATGCTCAGTAGAGGATAATAACGATATTTTGCAGATGTGCAAATCCTCATTTAAAGAACAATTTAGGTAGATGAAGTGAAATGTTGATTTGGAAAATTGAATGAAAGCGATTATGTGTTTGCAATACTTCAGTCCAATAAAATAGGATTCTGAAGGAGCTTATTTCAAGCACTTTGCTCCCTATTGCCATTGATATAAAAAAAAACAACCACCCTTCAAACAAATATTTGGAAATATGTATAAGCAAGGATGATTGGAAATAGTTTAAATCAATCATTCTAAAGCTGTACTCTTCTAAAGTTAAGTTCTTCAGGGCTAAAAACAGATTCTAACATGCTTGGTAGATTGCCTGCTTCAAAACCGAAAAAACTATGAAAAGCAGTAAAAATTGAGATAATAAACTGAGATTCGATTAGGCGTTACCGTCTGCTTTAAAAGTCCAAGTGACTACAGACACTGGTAACTTGCATCTTCAACGGAGGATAAATATGAAGATATCACGATGGTGTCAGAGTATCGTTATCGAAAGGGTGAAAGGGAGCCTTTGGTGCTTTGGATTAAACTTTTCCTAAAATATTTTAATAAAACCTTTTTGTTTTGATTTTTCTTATATTGGGAGGACAAATTAATTGGATGCTTTTTTCTGGTTTCGTAGTCTTTGTTTGTATCCTAGCCATCTTTCTCGCAATTTACGGCTTGAACTATTCAGTTGTAACCTATATCGATCGCCCGTAATAGATAGTCTGGCTTTAGCAGCTCATAGTACGCAACACCCTTTTGATCTTATCAGATATACAGCATGAGCTCCAAACTCAAATTGTGCTTGCTTGATGTTAATAATGGTCGATGGTAACGATTCACTACGCTTACCGTAGTAAAGGGTTTTTCAATGGGCGCGGATAGATTTTATCGGCCTCTGGCGGCCATGTTGTTTTACTGAAATCGATCACAACTGTTGTTTATTATTCAGTTACTGATGCCAAATCACCATGGCAAGATAGAACAGCACGTCCAAATGATAAAATTTCATTATCAAAATGAGTGTTCGTTAGTGCAAACATTGCGCGTTGTGCCCATTTTAGGGTCGGTCATTGGTCAGTATTTTTTTCGAAAACAACGTTGGTGAGGCGGTCACTGTCGATGGCAAGCGCTACAGAACGATGGTAATCAATCTCTTATGGTTCAAGTTGAACCATATGGACCTAGACGAAATGTCGTTTCAGCACGATGGCGCTACGTGCCACACAACGGACGCCACGATTGACATTCTGCATAAACGATTTGACCTCTCTCCCAGAGCTGACATGAATTGCCCACCAAGGTCATGCAATTTAACCTAGCTAGACTTTTTCTTGTAGAGTTTCCTGAAGTCGCAGGTCTATGCGATTAAACCACAATTGACTGATGACCTTAAGGTGAATATAACACAGGCTATCACTTAAATTCAGCTGGATCTGTCATTGAAAATTGAACAACGCTATATTCCATAGATAATGGCGTACATGTGCCTTTTGAATAAAAAAGGAATTTTACTGATACCTCACACACAGCGTGTTTTATAATATTTTAACATCTACCCACCCTCATTGAAAAACCTTTTATATTTTCTTCCTGAGATTATCATCGAATATTCATACCCAGTCATAGTCCGATATAAAAAACTCATTCGATTTTGCATATGAATCAGCTGTTCACAAGTGATCATCTTCCAATATCTCAGAGCCAATTGCCTTGCTTCTTAATCATTTCTATGGAAAGTGCTATAAAAACTGCTTGCTGAATTACACCCATTTGCAAATTTCCCATTCCTTATCTTCCAATTCTTAGGTTGTCCAGTGCGAGGCTTATCTTCAATGCTGAAATTACCATTCTTAAACCGTCGAAACCATTTCCTACATGATTTATCACTTGGAGCATTGTTATAACAGCCAGAACCATCTTTTGAAAACGGACCGAACTAATTTGTAGGTACTCGATTGTACTAACTTTTTATCGAAAATATGCTGTGAAAAATTCAGACCGAAATTCCTAGTATTAAACAAGTTACAACTCATAGTCTCCGACGCGCCGTAAGCGACTTGTCTGCCGCGCGCCAGGTCTGCAGCTGCTACCTTTCTATTGTTGTCACCGGTCTTTTATACCTGCGTACGGAGCTTCTGAAGGTCAACTTTAGTACATTACCTACCTGTGTATATGTGGAATAGTGTATATAAATTTTTGTCGTAATTATATATAAAATCCTTGAAAAAATTTAGCAGTACCCTTTTCATGCTCTGTGTGTCAACATCAAACATAAAGAAAAATAAAAATGGAAAAGGTTCGAGAAGCTCCACAAGATATCCAGGGCAAAAAGAAAGAAAAAGGAGTTTTCGAGGGAATCAGTCTTCTGCTGAAACCGATACCGAGTTTGTGAGCACATCAGCAGAAAAATTAAAAGACTAAAGTGATTTTGATGTACCGATTGACGAAGGATTCAGCTACAGCATTCTGTGTTTCTTGCAATTGTTTGACAATTTTGCAATCAATTTTAAAGCGCAAGTTGTGCCATAGTGACGTTACATTTTTAAAAAAATCAAGGCGAGGACTAGGATTCAAGTTGTGTGTAAAGTGTTCGTGCCAAGAATGATCTGATACAAAGGTGCTTGGGAAAAAACACTCAGAACCACAACGAGTCGTTTAATAGTTGCATCTGGAACTTGGCTCCAAAGCATAATTTTGTTGGAAAAAAGACGCTGGAAATTGCTTCATGGACAGTTGCGTGTATGTTTAATGAAGGATTTTCACCCATCCTTAAAATAATGAAGATTTTTGGTACGCAAATTGGACGAAGCGCCTACTCGTATGCTGAGGAGTACGATGAACGACGAATAACCCGTGCAGAGCGATCCACGTCCGAGGCATCCAAAAAGGCAAGGGCTTCCCAAAAACTGGGAGAAAATGATGCGTATGAAGCCACCGAAGGGTTATTGTATGGTCCAGGCATAGCAGATTAGTGTAAGTATAAATTTTCCACGAAAATTCTGCTCTTGAAACTTTAAACGCATTTTTCTCGAAACATCATTTTCTAAAACTGTCATGGTCCTAAAAAAAAAACTATTCAACCGATTGCTTTGAAATTTATATATGTTCTTCTACTGATTAATGGTTATCTACTCATAATGTTTTTTTTTTTATTTCAACAGCCGCTATTACCATGACCTTTTTTTTTTTTTTTTTTGGGGTCTAATTTAATTTAAAAAAATATATACAAAAAAGGTAAAATAAGAAAAAAAAAAACTGTATACAGTTTAAGATATAAATAAAAACATATACAAAAATTAAAATTATTGAATTTTATTGTCTTATTAAAAAAAATTAATTAAAAGGAGGTAAAATTTCTGCGTTCACATGAGACTACCCCCTTAATAGACTAATTTTGGGAAACATAAGCAGTCAGACATCACTCAAATAGAAGAATAAACATGTACGAAAATGGGCGCGGGCTTCCGACTTGTGGAAGAGTCATTATAGCGTTCGAGGGATGAGCATTGGAATGGCAGAAGTTATTGAGTTTAATAGGTGTTCAATAATATACCGTAAAATGTTAGTTTCTCATACGTACATAACTTCATGGAGCCTTTTTTGTTACTCACCGGTTTGTGTTCGGCCATCTTACTAATGGCAAAAATGCAAAAAATTATTGGAAGACTTTGGCTTCTTTTCTATTATTTATTTATTTATTCTTTTCGACTTTTGGAAGTTTTTTTTACTTGAGTTCTAAATTTGCTCTTTTATTCACCAGTCGGGAGATGATTGAATGAGAACATCCTATGTTAACCGCAATCTGACGCACGACAAGGTTTTTCTAAACATTTTAACTCTTTCGTCTCAAGTCAGTTGCTGGTATTTACTTTTATTTATTTGTCAGAGTCATAACTCTGTTCGAACTAACATTTTGTACTGAAAACGGAGCTGAAAACGATGTGGGAAATACATACATTAGTAAGAAAACAAAAATTGGAAACGTTTTCAAATGCTTGAGAGGATTGTGAAGAATTTGCCTGGCCTTGTAGATTTTTGCTACCGGGATAGTCGATTCGCACCTTTAAGTTCAGCTGTTTGCCAAGTAATACTCTTAGTTGACCGACTGTCCAACCTGAGGTGCCGTCCAGTTGCAGACAATGTTGATACAACATTTGAAATCTCTTAAACCCTGTATTCATATTTCATCTTCTACTCTCTCAATACTAATATTCGTATTGACAATAACATATGGTATAAGATAAAATGATAAAATTGATGTAGGACGACTCCTCACCTTACTCCTTATTTTTGTTTGAAGCATTTTACATTATTCTCTTTGAAAACGTTGTCTCAAGATTTGAAATAATTCGTTGCATTGAGTTTCTTAATGATAACCCTGGTGACGGGCTAGTCAACCAATCAGATGATGGAAACAAGCAATGACAATTAGATGAGATCATAGAAATCAATTTTTAGGTGCATTTCCGGACCCTATGGTCTCCCTGCCAACAGCCGTACACAAAAAAGGTTTCACGGCAAATCTCTAATCTTCACTGAACAGCATAGCATGGTTTTCAGGTCTACAACCACAATGCTTCGAAAAAATTACCCACTAAACCTTTTCCAATTGTCTACTCTTGGCGTTAAAACTATTTAATTGAAATGGATATGTTCTACAGTAATTACAATTTTCTCCCCTCTTAGTTTTCTCCGGCTTCTCCCAAGGCAGCCACTTAGGTCCACTTATTTTCATCCTTACAGTTAACAATATTGTGTACGCCAATGACACTAAGTTCTTTAAGATCATTTCCTCGGGAAATGACTCTTTATTTAATTAATTAATAAGAATTTAAAAATTCTTCAACTGGTGCTCCAAAAATTTCTTGGAGCTTATCTACCATATCCAATTCTTTACTTTCTCCAATTCAATATCGCCTATATAATTATAATAATAATAATACAATAATTACCTATCCTCTTATCGCCTTGTCTGATTCTAACGAATATGGCTGAAACAATAAACAATGAACGTATGTAGGCAAATGCACCCGCTTTATTGAAAATACCTTCAGAAATACGAAACCAACACCCTCATCGGATCCAAATCACAACCACAAGAGTTTTTCGCGCAATTTTCACCCTGCCCCCTTCCCCACGCATACGCAAAGAAGAACTTAAAAGAAAGTGTTCTTAGCGTAAGCCGGCCATCAACTAATTCCCCCAATATCCCCGAACAACAATAGACTTACCATTGACAACCGTATCACATGCAACCTTCAGTCAAATGAAACACCTAACATTTAAGCTCAACCTGTAATTCAATAACCATATAGTCGGCCGACTAGCGGCACTAGCCTTTGATTTCTCTTTCGAAACGATCAAAAGGATCCACTCCGCCCGCGGTGCCCGAAACCGATATCGTTGACAGTCCGACATATATCAATTGCCCGCCCGGTTTCCAATTGCACCCCTTGAGAACCGGATGTCTAAGAAACTAAGAAAAGAAAACAAAAAAAAACTATTGCTCTAGTCACCTTGTTGTCGTCCGAGTTGGTCAACAAAGCAGAAGAACAGAGACTGGGAGCCGAGAAGTGGCGGAAACCAAGAACAGAGAACAAGAAACAAGTGGACGCGTGTTGTGCACCTGCTACATTAACTATACCACGCAGCACGGCCAGCTGCCGCGTCTCTGTCTTCTGTTTCATAGAAAAATTTCCGAAGCCATATTAGTTATGGAATAAGCTTCTTTCGCAACATGCCAGGATACATGACGAATTAACGTCATGGCAGAATGACGTGTCGCAGGCAGTGGCACGAAATCAAACGACAAAATGCGCGGCAGCGATAAAACGAATGGGCCAACGACAGGCGGTAGAAGCGTTGGAAACTCTTCAATACTGTGTGTGTGAATCACTTTTCAACGAGTGGATATGCACTTTGTTTTCTTGACAAAGACGAAAACAGTGGGAGTGGTGTTGGGGTATGGATGTACGACGAATGTGGAAACAAAGAAGATTTTCCCGTCGATTGGATGGCGAGTGGACGGCTACATTTCGTAGAATGATCGACAGCCGAGGAGTTACTGGAAACCAGTGATCTCTGGAGGGAGGTACTGATGTGGGACATAGAAGTATTTATTTGACCGGCAGTGTCCATGAATCGGCAGGAGGTGGAGTGCACGTGTGTCTCTCTGACTCCGGCGTGTCTGAAGGTGCTTCTTCCAATCCGTGCGCAACGTGGCGCGAACGTCGCAAGATGATTCCGAGAAAAACGGGTGGACGATATAAATGACTGTGAAACATAAGTGGGGATCTGGCGTGTAGAAAAAAAAGTGACTTAAGAGTGGAGCAGTGCGAGTCATAGAATGACCGCAGAGGTCATCAAACACAAAGAATTATGACTACAACCTGCCCGCCATCTCGCTCTTGAAAAATCGTAATTGTGTTCGTTCACAATAGAGATGAAGAATAATATACATAATAAAAAAATGAAAAGATCAAAGCATACTCGTATTTAAAAAAACGGAGAAGCTGGGAAGATTTTGTGGTACAACAATGACAAGAATCGGCTCTATCGATGCAGCTTATTCACAGTAGCGAAAAGTTTACATTATTTATAGCGCTCCCTTAAAAGATGTCATACTTGATAAGAAGCTTAAATTCGTGACTTATGGCATTTCCCAGGTATCTTAAAGTTGAAGCACCATTATCGCAGTTCATTCACAAGTGGAGCAGAAATAACGCCGCAAACATAGAGTTTGGTTTTTTATTAATATTTATTCACAATAGTGACAGCAAATTGTAAAAGCAACTGTACAAGATTTGTTCGAAAAATAAGGTGACTTTTTATTTTTCGCGGCAAAATATTACCTGTTCTTCTGTCCCCTTCAAAAGTAATGTCCCTAGGATATAAAACACTTTTGCAAGCGCCTTTTCCATAATACTCGAAGCACTTCTGACTTGTTCTTTTTGGAATAGCCTTGAGCTCTTTCAGTGATGTGGTCTTTATATTCCCATTTTTTCAGATTTAGGAAGAGAAAAAAATGCCAGGCGCCAATTTCGGTAAATACGATGGCTGAGCTGTCAGGTTTTTGAACAAAAAAATATGCGCATTATAATGATACATCTGCCATGAATTTTTTTCCACAATTCTGGACGTTTTCTTTCTATTGGTTTGCGCGAACGGCGGATAACTTAAAGATTATATTGCTTATTGGTCGTACGTCCTTCCGTAAAGAACTCATGACGAACCACGCCATTGTAATCAAAGAAAACATTGAGCAAAACATCCACATTTGACCGAACTTTTCGTGTTTTTCTTAACTTTGCCTCTTCTGGTCGCTTCCATTGGGATGATTGGACTTTGGTTTGGCCGTCATAACCATATACCCCTGTTTCGTCACCCGTGATGACCTTATTAACTAAATCTCTATCATCATTCATGCCATTCAACAGCTCCTGAGCAATGCAATTCCGAAGCAAACTTGGCTGACACACGTTTCATGCCCAAAATATATGAAAAAAATTGATGGCATAAGCCAATCGATATGCCAATATCATCAGCAATTTCCAACCTTTATATCAGCGACTAATAATGTCAAAATATCTTAGGGAACTTGTGTACCAACAGGCACCATGAATACCAGAGTCCTTAAGAGATCCATGAATAGACTAGGTGCAAACAAGAATATTTCATATTTTAATCGGACAACAAAACATTATTGTTACAAGATTCAAAATGGTGGGTTGCTTAACGAGAAAAAAATGTTTTTCATCCATAATGGTGAATCAAATATACATATTTTACCTTTTGGGATATTATGACTCCAAGCACCCGTTGACATTGTCTGCTAACTATGTATAATTCAAATTTGTGAAAAGGTATCTATCTATGCAAAGAGTTATAAGGTTGTTCAATAGAAAAATAAAAATAAATTGAGAACAATCCTAAGAAACTTCTTCATGTATGACGTTATTTCAAAATGATTTCCATTCGCCGGAATAATAATCTATGTCCTCTTGTACTTAATATTGTAGGGCAATCCAAAAAGAGGTGTCATTGTAAATCAAGCGAAAAACGTTTATGAAAAAAGTGTTCTATGTACAAGTCTAATGTACAAACTCTACCACAAAGTTAAGTATGGAATATGAAATATCTGCCAAATTTTCTCCTCGGTTCTGCTTGCAATTGCAAATAGTCATTATTTTCGCATGATTGCGTCTGTATCGTAGTATAGAAATCGTAGGTTGAGCATATTCGACCAATATAGGGGGCTATTTTTCTATGTTGAAATAGTATCTATTTCGAGGTATGTAAGTACCCCACTTCCAGGAATTTAGTCACACCATAGAGGTATTTTTTCGCCACCTAGGTAAGCACTGTCCTTCTTAAAAACGTTGTCCCCGTCCAGAGTCTCAATTTCAGCCACAAAAAAAAACCTTGTCGATATGGTTCAGTTACTCATTCCATTTACTGAAGCGATCACAAAAGCATTACACCTATCCCCGGATTTACACGGTACTCGATTTACACGATTTCACTTTTACACGGTTTTTAAAATATGAAATTTAAAAAAAAAAAATTCCACACATTTTTTAATTCCGTTCCATTTGTTTACATTGGTAGTAATAATTCTAGGAATTCCATTTATTCCAACCTAAAAAGTGGAACAAAAAGTGTATTCCTATTTTTCCGGGTACAATGAGAGCCAGTCCCAGTCCGTCGCTCATCAAGTCGACATAGTGGAATGATAGCAACGCGATTTTATAGAAGCAGGAACTGTAAAAAAACGTGTCACTCTCATTATAGCAGGGCTCTTATGATCAAACTTTATACATATTCATGTGATTTAGTGGAATAAATTAGCAGCAGAAAGGTATTCTTAAAAACGTTATATGTATTTACTGGTATGTAATAAACAATTATAGTTTTTGTAGAATTTTTATAATTTTATTAAAATCTTAGAACAAATCTATCAACAAATGAAAAGAAAAGTTATATCTTTAGAAAGCAAAATTAAAATTTTAGATCGCCTAGATAATAGAGAAAGAGTAACATATATTGCTAAATGCTATTCCATGAAGGAAGCCACAATAAGGACAATAAGAAAAAATGAAGACTCCATTAGAAAAAGTGTAGCAGCTGGATCTTCTACGAGTATAAGCACAGTTTCATATGTAAGAGATGCTGCAATGGAAAATATGGAAAAAGCATTAATGATACCTACCTACCTAATGATATGGCTAGAAAACACCACTCAAAAACGGATTCCAATTGATACTAATATAATTACAAATAAAGCATTGAAGATTTATGAAAAAATTAAAAATCAGTTACCATCTACTTCTTCAGCTGAAAAGAAGCCTTTTTCTGCAAGCCATGGTTGGTTTGAAAGATTTAAACAAAGGCATTCTTTACATAATCTAAAATTAAAAGGAGAACAAGCATCTGCTGATTCAGATGCGGCGCAACAATATCCGACAAAATTTGCTGAGATTATAGCCGTCAATTCCTACACTCCTGATCAGGTCTTCAATGCTGACGAGTTTGGGTTATTTTGGAAAAAAAATGCCAGAAAGAACCTATTTGGCTAAAGCTCACAAATCCGCTAGTGGGCATAAAGCAGCGAAAAACCGTATCACAGTTCTTTTCTGCAGCAACGCTTCAGGCGATCATATTATGAAACCATTAGTTATTAATAAAACAAAAACGCCACGCTCATTTAAGGGAATAGATCTTAAAAACCTTCCCGTTTATTGGATGGCCAATAAGAAGGCCTGGGTTACTGCCACACTTTTTAATGAATGGTTTCATAACTTTTTTGTTCCAGACGTTAAAAGGTATTTAAGTAAAAAAGGGTTGCCCTTTAAGGCTCCTCTTTTAATTGATAATGCACCAGGCCACCCTCAAGATTTATATAACGAAAATATACAAGTTGTATTATTACCCAAGAGTGTGACTTCTTTATTGCAACCCTTAGATCAAGGGATAATTTCGACTATTAAGGCACTGTACATCAAGCGAACCTTCAAGTACATTTTAGAACAAATGGAAAATGATGAATCTCTCTCAATTTCGGATGCTTGGAAAAAATTCACAATCATATACGGAGATTAAGCCATCAACGCTGAATGCCTGCTGGAAAAAATGATGGCCAGAAGTGGTGAAAGGTGGAAATTCCGTATTACCATTGGAGCACGAATATTCTCAGATAACGGAGATAGCGCAGATAGATTTTGTTGAGACAGATGTTGTAGAACTAATGGCGGACAAAGAACTAGATGAGAATGATTTCGTTGACATGGTTAATGGAACAAATACTCGTGATAGAAGAGGAGTCTGACCCAGTAGCGTTCACAGCAACAGTTATCCGTGAAGGACTTGGATTAGGGCGAAAATTGGGTAATCATTTTGTACAAAATGACCCAAATGTTGAACGAGCTCTCCTATTTCAGCGAAATATTAATAAATGCTTAACTCAATACAATATGAGGAGGTCTATAAGGATTTGACCAAAAACCAAACACAATTGTTAATTACGGATTTCATTACCAAGGTTCAGCGATCTGAAATTGCTTCTTATTCATCTAACAACGAAAGTGAATTGCACCAAATACTGTCGAGTGATGAAAGTGACATCATACGTTTTACGTTTAAAAATCATTGATTTTACACGGCTTTCTCTGGAACCTATCTTTCGTGTAAATCGGGGGATAGTGTATTTTCAACAAAAAATACGCTGCCACTTATTGTGAATTACACTATTTTCCTTGGTTTTTCGGAGTCACTTGTTCATTTCAACACACAATGACATACGAGTACTCGTAGTGCGTGGTCTGCTAGTTAAAATGTTTGTGTTAACTCGATTTTTCCAGGATGCCCGATTCCTGGGACTAAAATAGATCAGATTTCTCAGTCATATCCCTAGCTATGGCGGCAACGGTCGCCCGACGAACACGAGTTTGTGTCTTCTCATCACTAACCTAAATCCTAACAAAATGTCTTAGTTCGCCGTGGTGCAGTGGATAGTGTGTCTGCCTCTGACGCGCGATGAGCGAGTTCGGATTCGGATAACACCAACGTCATCAAATATTTTCTTCTCAGTACCCTCCCTAAAACCTTGCTTGCAGAGGGTACGTGCTTGAAAAAGCTTGCTTGCTTTGAAAAAGCTTCTCGACTCTCGCCGTTCAAAATCGGCATAAAACTATACGTCCCGTATAGTTCCAAATCACATTAGAGAATGAGAGAAGCTTGGCTCTGGCTCTTCATGTGCTGTAACGCCATCTAATATAGTAATAAAAATAAATTTCTTTTGTTGGAGGGCTTTTAAATGCAGCAAATACCATATTTTCCATTCTTGTGAAATCGCTGAGTATGATGCATCGCTTTATAAATATTTCATTCACAATGGCAACGAAGTCTGCGTTATGACATCCAATTTTGCTGCAACGTTGATATATTTATTCGCAATGGAGATTTTATAATTTTTAAACAGTTAAATTAGGTGGTCAACGCAACTTTCTTTCGAATATAAATTTCAAATTAAATTTATGGTTTCCTCCTCGAAAACCACTGAGACCGAGCTAAACAATCGATCTATCGTGAATAGTTGTTTTAACATAAATTCCACCTGACAGCTCAGGCCTCGCTCCTATTACCGGCCACTGCCACAACCCTTACACTGGAGGCCGAGAGTCCATCCAGCTGAGCTCCCAACCACGCAATATATTCATTCCGAATGCAAAGCAATGCGAAGCAGAGGAGTAGAGCGAAGCAAAAAAAGGATTCATCGTAATTGAAAAGAAATTTTTCAAAGAAAGTGCTGGCAACAAAACGCTGAATGATGCTGAAACGAAATTATTCACAATCTCCACGCCATTCGTTCAGCTCGTCTATCAAGGATGGATCCTGCTTGGCTCAAAGGACTTGCGGTTACATCCTGTCTCTCTATTCTTTCTGCTGTTTTGCATCTATTTCTTTTTTTTTTTTTTCATACCAACATTCCAGGAAAATAAATCTCATTTTTTCGTATGCAATTTCGCTTTTTAAAAGCTTCCTGCAGGTAGTGTAGGTAAACCATTGGGTGCTGTAGCTGGAACGGTAGACTAGTAGAACTGAACCGTACTGAACTGGAACTCTTTTCAGATGTTCCGTCTTCCTTTACAGTTAACAGTTTGCTTTTAATTTTCTCAACTTTTTTTCATATGTTTTTCTGTTTTTCTTTTTGTTGTTGTTTTTTGTCTTTTGAGTTACAAAAGCTTGGCATGTAATTATGTCCCGTAACGATAGCTCGTTAGTGAGTGATGCCAGATGTAGGAAGTGAAGGAGGTGCTGGGAACGTAGAACAAAACAAGAAAATAACGAAAAAAATCTCCGCCTCTGGTCCATTTACAAAAGACACGAAACGGCGTAGAGTCCAGACATACTCGACTGGTAGTATCGTAGCAAATGCTCCAGAGAATAGATTTGGATAGGAACGTAGAAAAATGAAAGAAAAATGGAAAACGAAGGAATTCTGTCAATTCCTTGTTCGGGAAACGATGGCGGTTCGTCTTTTGCTCGTTGATTTTTCTTCCTCGTGACTTTCTTTTTCTTCCCGTAGGTCCAGGCCCAGCCTCAGGTTCATTGTATTCGATTACTAGTCGGACATGTGCCCAGTTTGGCTTTTTTGGTCGACCAGAATGTTGCTGTCGAGTGTATTTGCGTTGAACCGCATAGAATCAAGCTGCCGGTCAGTAGTCAGGGTATATGGTACCGACGATGGTACAATGGATTCTCTGCAGTTACAGCCGCATTGAAGAGGTCCCATAATGACGGCTGAGTCCACTTAGACTCAGACTTTGTTTGCCAGACGGAAACTTGAATGGAGCGAATGGGGAGCTGTAGTTGCTTTCATCCGGCCGATGATGATGATTAGTCTTCTTGAGAGAAAGAATTGCTTTGGAGATTGGCGGCTGCACGTTGGAGTGGAGTGTTGGGTTTGATTTGTGAGGCTGTGTTTTTGCCGGTTGGATTACTTCATTAATGAAAAATAAGCAATAACCGTCCGAGGCTTTGGCTTTGGGTATGGCTTTTTCCGTCTGCCTTGGCTTCAGCCTTTGCCTTTTGGCTTTGGATTTTCACTACGTCTATGCCATTGGTTTTGGCTTGGTTTGTGGAACGGGTTTAGTTAATGGGCTGCTGCATTATTGAATTGTTGGAAATACTTTTTTAGTTTATTATGTGCGAGAGCAGAAGTAATTAACGAAGCTAGAGAGCAACTTGTATCCAGTTAATTGATAAGGAAGATGGACGGTAAATAGAGCAATGGGAATGGACGGAGGACCCTGCCATGGCAGCTTGAAATTGTTTCTATTTTAATTATTTCCCCAAGTGACGAGGATCGAGGCTGAGGTTGTAGTAACGTAAAACTACAGCTGGACAATCGACATCTGTGGGGATCGGCGTTAATTGCTGTTGTTCGTAGAAGCCATTTTTTTCTTTTTGAAGAGATTTGCACACTACTGGAGCTTCAAGCTATATGGCTTGTGCTTGTCGGAAATATGTATAAAAATTAATGGCTTCACCGGATGATTTGTAATTCAAAGCAAGTTTAGGTATGCAGGTTGACATATACTGTCATACATTGAAAAGCAATGTTCCCCTAAGTTTTTCCATCGAACCCAGCAAAGGTCATTCCTCCTAGTTGTATCAATTCACAGAATAGCCGAACAGTGCATTTTTCAGGTGCGGCTTACTCTGTACATCTAAAGGCTCACACTAGTTAGGTTAGAAATTTTACAATTTTTAGAAAGGAAAGACTTGGATAGCTACGAATTCAGGGCTCATGAAATAAGCAATCAAGACACTTTCAACGGGCTTTCAAAAGTGACAATCGATAGTCTTTTACATGGACAGTCACCGAAGGCCCTTACCGGTGACTGTCCAGCCTTCAAGCCTTTTCACTGAAAGAAATATTTATCTGAAAATAATTACAAATGTTGGCGAAATAACCTCTACTAAACCTCTACTCCATGACTGCAATTCGATTGGATCTTATAGCAGATTTTCCACAATAAATTTCAAAACGAGGCCAGTTAAAGTTTTTAATAACATGATATAATATTAACAGTTAATTGCATCCAATAAATAAATGTTTTCTGACAACACGTGCAACACATCTAGAAGATTGGGCAACAACCATATAAGAATCCACAACAAACACACGCCGTAGCTCCATTCCACGTTACCTCAGGTACCGCAATAAGATGCAAAACCTCATAAACAAAACTTAAAATTTAATATTCATAGCAATTAACTATCTAATCAGTCCACGTCCAGCAACCTATCACAGCCTCTGCCTTTCTGACAGCACGAACGTACGAACACAATTCGCAAAAGACAGCCGATCAATTTGCAGTCAATAAAAACGTCAATAAAAACCGAAAAGGAAAACAGAAAATAAACGACCAGATAATCACTAGAACCACTAATTAAATCCCAGCTCCCAGGCAGCAATCAAGGGATGATAAATTGGTGGAAGAACGTTAGTCAAACTGATTCCCTTCCCTGTCCGAGGCACACATTAGGCCTATGAGGCTGAATGCCGATATTCAGTGCCTACATGCGAGTTCTCGTGTATGCAAGCTTGCATTGCAATGCGTTGGAACTTATCGATGTTTCACATCGCGATATGAAAATCAATCCTCTTTTCCTTATAGCAACAGCGGCAAAATTGGGACTCGTATCCCGACTCCGACTTCAGCTACGCTCTAATGGATGTTGATTAATTTCAAATGACTGTCTTAGCTCTGTTGGCTTGCATGCGTAATTGCGGGTCTCGTATTGATTTACTCGGATGAGTGGACATGTGTCGATGTCGAACGGGAGGCTGTGCAACTCCAGAATTGTGGGGTAATCCGGTTGTGCTACTGGTTACTAACGCCTTACGAACTAGTTTACGATGGGCAATGCGCTGATAACCAATCATGGACTACGATTTATGCATCAAGTAGAGGACTCGCCGACCCGCCGGAGCATTGATCGATTATGTACGATAAAACTTCAATATTCTTCCCATGGGCAAGCAAAAACGGACTTGCGTTTGATTGTTCTGCACAGATAGGCTAAATCAACAGCAGCACGTCTGATGGACATTATAAAAGAAAATTTCGCGGCTTAGGTGGAAGCACTTAAAATCATACATGCTGACGGGCCTCTCATCACTCCTTGGCTGTTTAAGCCTGTATGATTCGTACCTGAAGCTGATCTCCCGAGCGAAATTTCTCGGAAATATGCGATCGAAACTCTGCCCTGCCAGGTTACGTATTTTATGTACTTTTTAATTAAACACCTCACTGGCAACCGATAAAGATGGAATCAAATTGATAGTGGCTTCCTGGAATTCCATTCTAATCGTAGAACGCCTTTAGTCCCATGGGTTTCTTTACAAGCCTAGAACAACCAAGAAAATCGTGATTTTAGATGCTTATCTCATCTTTATTCCGAATAATCATTATCTCCATGCCAATTGATACTCTATTTGCTCCTAAAACTGGAAAGGAAAGGTGCGTCGGACAGTCGGATAGCAATGCAGCCATAAAATGCCTGCAACGAATAACGTTATTTTATTGTATCGTGTTGAATTTTATTAAGTAAAACTTAGTTAGGCTAAGGTCGTGAAATTTAATTCATAATTTCCTGTTGAGATCAAATGAGCGGAATTTCTTCCCGAATCTACCAAAAGCTGTTTCGTAGATTCTTGATAGCACCTATGATTATGCGCCATATAAGAAGACCACGAAGATAAGGGTCTTGGAATTGTAAATTCAACTTGGTCCTAGAGAAAGCACTGTTACCCAATTACTTCCATATCTAAAAAAATAAGCGATTGACGATGATAGTGTGTGCAAAAAGTAACAGGAATCTTGCAAATTCGTGGGTTATACGAAGCCAGCAGTGGCTAAATGACGTTAATAGCGATTTGTAACAGGTGCACACACATGGGCTTACGGATGTGACATCGAACTATTGCACAGGCCCATCAACAAGTTTTAAATCAATAGAAGGTCGTAATATCTTACCAAAGAGTGGGGATATTTTTATTTTGAACTAAACTACAAGCTCGAAGGTTAGTAATGGTATGCAATATTTATCAAATGTTGACATCAATGACATAATGACATTTTTGATCAGATTTTCTCATAATTGCGGCTGATTTCCCGAAAAATAGCCGTGATATTTCCTTTAATTGGATAAATCATTCGGGGCCATTAGAGTAGACTTTGTCTTTAACGGCGGCCAATTTATGACTTCATTTCGAGACATTTAGGACTTAATAAAGACATTGTTTCGCCAACTATGTAACTTGTAACGCCGGAATAGAGTCAGTCAAAATCTTACTAGTCGTAGTCCATTGTATTATCCATCTAACAGTTTTACGGAGGATAACTTAACCGAACTTGAAGAAACTTTGACAAGGCTAAGCCTTGTTACACAGCAGTTCCATGAAAGAAAAAGTTGTTTTTAAGTTTTTTTATGAGAAATCATTCTGACTATGATCGGTGTCCGTATAACTTTGCTCGGGATAATACAGTAAAAAAAAACGGGCATATACAGATCTTGGAAAAACTAGACCCTTAGCAAAATGTTCTCTTAGCCCAAATACAATTGACTTCGTTTTCGCGCCTATCTCTACAGCCCCAATTATTCTGCCCCCCACAATCAAACTTACCCAGCAAACCGCTAACCCCGTCGAATGTCGTTAGGCTCTCTCTCGGTTAAGAGATAAAAAACATACGAAAATATCCGTCTCTTCCTAGCTTATCTCCATGATAAGTCAGACTCGGTTTGCTACGAAGGGAAAACTAACACAAGCGTAAGGGTATCAATCGAACAGGAAGGCTTCCTGCTGATTTCGCTAGCCTCAAAAACCTCTTCATAAAATACCACAAATTCTTCAATATTTCCCCTCAAAAAGTCTCAAATGATCTCGAAACCTTCCGGCAATATATACACTCAAAGCGGATATCGCACCTCCAGCGTAGCCGAGCTGACCACGATATGTTTTTTCGTTCCTAATTGTCGCCATACACCCTCTGCAAAAACCTCCCTCTTATTATTTATTATCAAAATGTAAGAGGTTTCCGTTCGAAAACCCAAGCTATCCTGCAACAATCACATGCTTTGCCCTTTGATGTCTTCGCGTTGACTGAAACGAACCTGATCCCCAGCATAAATAACCTCGAACTGTTCCCATCAAATTTTAATATTTATCGCGATGACGAACTCAGCCGACCCACTGACGGTTGCCCTTGTCGAGGCGTTCTACTAGCCGTCCTTAATACAATTGACTCTGCCCTTATTGCAGTATCATCCTCCCCACTTCTCGACTTTGTTTCAATTAAGATTGCTCTACCCCAGAAAACACTATACATAATTTGTTTCTACATCTTGCCCTCACAACCTATTGAATCCTATCAACTCGCCATCAACACAATCGACCAAATAACCGATTTAAGAAACCCTCAAGATGAAATCCTGTTTTCGGTAACTTCGACCTTCCTCATCTTAAATGGACCCAATCAGACGATCAATCGTTTTACACTGCCACCAATCCCACTACTGCCAAAGAATGTCTTTTCTTGGATCGCCTAACAGATTTAAACCTTATCCAAGTTAGTGGCGTCCTAAACTATATGGGTAGACAACTCGACCTCATATTCACAACCGATCCTCTCAACTCTTCTGTTTCACTTTCTTCCCTTTCCCTTTCAACCATCGATAACTTCCATCCTCCCCTCCTCCTTTCCTTCTTTCACGATTCTCCATTACAGAATAAACCCCCTACAGTTCTGGCCTCACCTTTCACCTAATTTCTAATTTCACCTAATCAATGAATACCTTAAAAATGCCCCTCTCAATTTTGATAACCTAACCCTAAATTATGCAATATCCATACTCTACAGAGAAATATTTTACTCTATCTCTCTTTACGTTCCCGTTTCACGACACAAAACTTCGTCCACCTCCCCACCCTGGTACAATCGCAGACTCCGTTCTCTAAGAAACAAAAGAAATAAGCAATGGACAATCTTCCTTCGTATTCAATCATCTAATGACTTTTCTGACTACCTGGGCAGCTATCTCCACTTTACCGCCCTTCACAACTTCCTCTATGAACTGAAACGCAAGCCAATCTTACAAACGATCCAAAGTCATTCATTAAGTTTGTTAACTACAAAAGAAAATCTGATGGCTATCCTACCTCCCTCTCCTTCCACGATCAAACCTCGAATGACCCCAATTATCGCCAACTTTTTCGCCACCTTTTTTAAACAGTCTTTCGCCGACGACTCGTTTGCTCCAGACTTCTCATACTTTGATTATCTACCGAATTTTTCCCTTGGACCATTTCTTCCACGCACAGTCGATTCTCATGTCATCGAAAACAAATTAAATCTACTTAATGATGAATTCACTCCTGGGCCTGACGGTCTCCCTGCCATATTTCTAAAAAAATGCTCCTCAACCATCTCTCGCCCTCTCTCGAAAATCTTCACTCTATCCCTATCCCAAGCTGAATTCCCCCGCTTATGGAAAACCTCATTTATCACCCCTATACACAAAAAAGGTCCGAAGAACGTTGTTAACAACTATCTTCCCATTGCCAAACTGTCACATATACCCAAACTCTTCGAGAGTATTTTGTACGAGTTTTGTACCCTAAGTTTTCGCTGCAAGTCTTTAAGCTCCCCTAGACAACACGGTTTCCTCAAATGCAGATCCACAACCACTAACCTTGTTGAATTTGTGTCCTTTACCCTATCAGCCTTAGAGGACGGCAAAGAAGTCGACGTTATCTCAACCGATTTCAGTAAAGCGTTCGATAAAATTTCCCACAGACTGATACTCTTCAAATTGTCCTCCCTTGGCTTCGACCCCATTTCTTTGAAGTGGATATCTTCCTACCTGGAAAATCGCTATTACAGTGTTCGTTTTAGATCTGCCTTCCCTAACCCCTTTTTAGCTTCCTCCGGCGTCCCCCAAGGCAGCCACTTAGGTCCACTTCTTTTCGTTCTTTCCATAAACGATCTTGAAATGGTGACCAAACACTCCCACATCTCATTATACGCCGACGACACCAAGTTCTTCAAGACCATTTCCTCCAGTCATGACTCTTACCTTATTCAATTTGATCTCAATAGTTTTTCCATCTGGTGTTCCAAAAATTGCTTAGAGCTTAATATTTCCAAATGCCAATCAATTACCTTTTCACGTAAACGAATTAAACCTCCTCCTCGTCTCTTCCTCAAACGTCCTCAATAATCAACCCATCTCCACGGTTCAAGTCATTCGCGATCTTGGCATATTATGTGACCAGGAGCTAAATTTTCGCGCACACATCGATGAGATAATCCTTAAAACTAATTCTGCACTCGGTTTCGTGAAGCGATGGTCTAAAGAATTCTCAGACCCTTACGTTACCCGATCTCTTTACATAACCTTTGTCCGGCCCCTTCTTGAATACGCCTCTCAAGTGTGGTCTCCTTACCAACAAACCCACATTTCTAGAAACGAGAGCATCCAACGCCGATTCCTACGTTTTGCTCTTCGAGGTCTCCCCTGGGGCAATCCTTTGATTTTACCACCCTACCAAGACCGCCTTAAACTAATCAACATGACCACGTTGAAAGAAAGAAGAATTGTATCTGACATTCTTTTCATCCATCGGCTCCTTTCAGGTACCATTGACTGCGCGATCCTCTATAACTCTGTCTCTATCAACACTAACCCCCGCAATATACGAAATCCCCGTCTCTTCTCTCTACCCACCCCCCCGTACTGCCTATGGCTCCAATGAACCTATTTCTCGTATGCTGGGAAGTGTTAATTCGAATCCTTACTTCGATTTCAACCTCAGCTCTCGATGCCTAAAAATCCGCCTTTTTAATCGCCCCCCCCGCCCCGTTCTCCCTAGCTAGTAAATGAGATTAGATTAAGATTAGATTAAGCTAGCTTGAATTAAGCCCAATAAATGGAGGCATTCGCTCCCACGAAAATTAGAGGGCTCAAATGAATGCTTTAGTTTTGAATACGTCCATTGATGTTCATGATGCGATTCATAGTATTAAAAAGTATGCTATTGGCCGTAATTGTCGACCACCTAGGTTTTTAAGGTTAGTCTTGCCCCTGATGCTTTTGAGCATGTTGCATATCTCAATTTTTTTTATCTAAAGCAATGGTTTTCCTAGGGCTTAGAAAGTTACAATTGTCCCAATCTCAAAAAGGCCAAACCCGTCAGTTCCGTCAGATTTCAGGCCAATCAGTCTACTCTGTTTTCCAGCTAAAGTTTTCGCAAAAAAATTATGACCAACCAAATACAAGGGTATTTAGACACTGACAATAACCTGTCCAGGGGGCTTCGTCGTAAACATATCTGTCCCTACGTACGCGGACGTTGTCGTTATATATCTTTATCAGCCGATTGGGCTAATAGAACATTCTGTAGGCCGCGAAAATTAGACTCTCGTAAATATCCAGCGTTGGTCATATTCTAACAGTCGAAGGCTTAAACTTTTAAAGAACCCGGAAATGACTTGTTCTATATCATCTTGCCCCATCAGCGTCAGGTAAAGAACTCTGAAAAACCTGCAAGAAACAGGCAAGCGTTAGCTCAATCCTATGGATGACGTAAACTATGATGCTCCTAACTCCATCTACAAATGTCGTTCAACAAGAGGGTCTTTTAAAAATCCGCTTGTCCCACCCTGCCCTAAACTGCTACATTGGACTATATTTACAGAATCTGGGATATTATACTATCGGTGAAATCGAATGCCGTTGTACTTGATGGAATTAACCTTAAGTTCCTAAAGCTGCCACTCCCTGTTACACCGCGAGACATGCTTATATTTCCAACAGCATTCTCATCACCTCTATTTTTCCATCTGAATGGAATAGGGCTAAAATGATTCCTTTTCCCAAAAAGATCGATTTCCAAAAAAAGTTTTTGAAAAAGCCAATCTACCCCAAATATTACACCATCCGTCCATTGAAAATATGCTCAATGACAACCAGTCATGCTTTCAATCGAAACCTAGTCTGTGATGAAATCGGGAAAAGTCTTGATAAAGAGCATTAACCATTAATCACTCTGCTCTTTAAAATAAGCTATTGAATGCTTTTAAATCCTTCAGCAAAGCTGATATTCTCATACCTCGCCGATAGATTGCAGACTGTGGTAAAGGGAAATAAAATGTCTACCCACCTTCTTAAAAAGGACAGGTGTACCGCGAGGCTCTATCCTAGGTCCCATTCTGTATATGAATGAACTATTCAACATCGTATAACATTGTTGTGTACACATGTATGCAGACGACGTTCAAATATCATGCCCACTCGGCTCGGCAGAGAGTGGATATTCAAAATGAATAAGAATCTCCGGAATGTCCTTAACTCAATCGCATTAAGGTGCCAGTAATTCCAAGTCAGACTGCAAGAAACTTAGGCTTAACTTTTCAACCACATTTGAATTTTGGACGACCACGTCAGTGCCAGTAAAAGAAAGGTGGATGGCATCCTGCGAGTCCTATATCCTACTCAGTACTCATATAGCTAGTGATATACCTAATACTCGTTATACTCAATGACCCTATCGGCTCATAAACGAACTGAAATGTTCTTTTTGGATGGAGAAATTATTTCACTATTTCTCTTGGGTTTCCGGCGAAAATGCAGCGTCATCCAGTTTTCTTTTTTAATTATTTTTTTACTAAATAAATGAAAGTGATTTTGAGTGAAATCTTTAATTTCTGTTAAGTGGAAAAGATGATATCCGTCAAGTAGCTGCCGCCAGAGCTGATACACCTTTCTACCCGTTTTATCGCATTTTCCATGACTTTCTGGTGATAACTGTTCACATTCCTATCGAATATTCTCCTTAGGGGCTGCGTTTGTCTGAGGCTTGTTGGCATAAGCCCGGGATTTCAAGTAGCTCCAAAGAAAGAAGTCTGCAATGGTTAAATCGGGCGATCTTGCTGGCCATGCCAAATCGCCAAAGCGGGAGATTACGCGACCAGGAAACGCTTCCTTCCGAGCCATTGCTGCTCGTGCTGTATGTATGTGCGGTTGCACCGTCCTGTGGAAACCACATTTTCACCAAGCCCCGCTCATTCAAATCCGGCAGAAAGAAGTCGTTTATCATGGCCCTGTAGCGTTCGTCAGTAACAGTAATGACTCTTCGTGTATCACACGCGGATTTTCACTGCCAGAAACGCTTAAGTGAAAATGCTCGTCGTCTGATTGATGTTTTTCCGTTCTCAGCGACATCGGCAACCACAACCGCGATATTCTCGGCCGAGCGACCAGTCCGACGGGTGTCAGGCCCTGCATGGTCTCCTGTGTTTCCAGTCTGTTCGAGTGGATTAGCTCAGCGCAGAAATGTTTGCCCAGTTAGCGCGACAGGATTAGGATATCGACGTCGAAGTACACCCTGCGCTAACACCACCGACTGATTAATCGGTACAATTATTCCACGCTCTTGCGGAGTATAACGCTCCATTGCTTATTTGTTTGTATACTGTAGCTGTCTAGTTCACAAATGTCGAATATGATGGACGTACGATGCCATTTGCAAAAATTATAACATCTTCCGATAGGGTGATTAATTTTGAGCCACCTTGTATGTAAGCCGAAATACATATTATGTATGCACAATAGTAGCATATAGGCCCAATTCCTTTGATCAACTCGAAGTGGGCTCAGATGGGTTTTGAGTCACACTCTCAGTTAGAGCGGGGATATGTTCAGCTGACTCTATCGCACTAATTATATCGGCTTCATATCACTAGCTCATTCGAGATGATCAAATTTATAGAATTCACTCTATTTATGTATCTATACACAGAAGCTTGATGATGACTTAAAGCAACACGAGTCTTAAGAAATGTGTCCACGATTTTTTCACTTTTCACTCTTTCACTGTTTTTCAGTATTTCATGACGTGCGGGTATATCGATAAACACATTAAATAACCTCCTCTTGCAGCAGTTGAGAGCTCAACAAAGCAACGGTGCGAATTTTTAAATGAAGTCTCTTGTTGGACGACCTTTTACACTCCTCTCGGGGGAGGCATTGCAAGGACCCAAAGTCAGCACGATAAGAGTGGGTCGCACAATCGAAGACAGAAGAACTGTCCTGAGAATGGTTTAACATGGCACATACAGAGTGATCTTAAAACATTCACCGAATTCTTTAAAAGACCACAACGTCCATGTTTTTATTTCATTTTTGTTTTGTTGGCTTTTTGAAGATGATATCGGTCAAGTAGGCGCTGCCATTCTATATAACCATTTGCATTTTTTTTTTACTCTATTATCAAAGATTTCAGTGAGGGGTTCGCGCGATCAGTTCTTGCACTCTTCCCGGATATTCTCTTCAAGAGCTTCCGGAGTCTAGTGTTTATTCCGAAGCATCCCGAAGAAAGAAGTTTTAAGCGGCTAATTCGGACTACCCTGTCGATCATTGTAGATCGGCAAAACTAGGAAACGCATCCTTGTATTGTCTATTGTCGCATAAGCTATGTTTGCGGTTGGAACTACATGTCCTCCGGTCCCAATACATTGACTTGCGGCAATAAAAAATCAGGCCCGATAAATAGCGCACCATGCAGTGACTTTTAGTCGTTATGAGGGCCCTTCGTAAATTATACATGGCTTCTCAGTGCCCCAGAAGCGCACATTTTTTTCGTTTACATATCCGTTCAGAAGGAAATGGACCTCGTCGGTCGTGATGAATTTAGAAAATCGATCACTTCGTCGTTTATGTTCAGGAAGACACATAGTTTGGACACGATTGACAGTCTGAATGCAGTAGTACCGGATTGGCTGCGCTTTTCAAGAGTTTTTCAAATCCTACACCCAAAATGCGCTACCAAGCCGAACGTGTAATGGCCAACTGCGTGACATATCGTTTGATCGACGTTGACGGCTCATCTGCGACTTTCTCGTCGGCTGTTGTTCCAGTTTCTTCGAAGCGGCTAAGTGCTTCAAAAATCTCTGTTTTTATTTTTCTTTAGCATACGTCGTACTAGCATACGTCGTACTCAATATGAAAGTTGGCAGTAGAAAAATCTCATGAATCATGAAAGGAATGTGACATTTCCGTGTAAGCGAGCAGAATGTGATAGAAATCAAATCATCGCGTCGCTCAGTGACCCTTACCTTAGGGGTCTGCGAAAAGCAGAATGAAAAAAAGTAAGATAAGATGACACGTTTCGATAGTGTAGAGCATATTCCATTAACCGAAGGATCATACTCGTAACCTTAAGTTAAACTCTGGTCTTTTAAGCCATCTTGAAAAGCTTAGCTGCTTATATCTGATTGTTATAGAGTTCCCCTGAATAAAATTTACCTTACCGTTGCTGATTTGTCACTCTATTTAACGTCTGCAATATATACTTTCCTAGTCAAACACTTCTCGTGTAAACATAAAAAATTATGATCTGCAAAGCAAAATGTAAATTTCTACTTCAGACTTGTCGTACATCATTACCCTGCACTGTACGGCTCGCTTCATAAACACCTCATATCTGTAAAATCACTATCTTCGAACTCACTAAATCACCAATAACCAGCCTCGACGAGCACATTAATTATTCGCCAACATGCGCACGTGTTTAAATCCATCTCCGCCACACCAGCACCAGCGGCTCGGACAGATCACGAATACCTGTTACTACCGCGTCAACAGACGCCTATGCTGCGATTTATGCGGAAAATAGTTTCATGAAATGTTTAAATCACCTAAACACAGCTACACGCATGTCCACCTCCTGCTCGAAGCACTATGTTCTGCTTGTAACTGCCGCGCTACACGCGCGATACGTACACGCGCCTAAACGAGCCTACAAGTAATATCCTGTCAATTGACATTGCCGGCCTTGTAAGTGATGACGCGTCAAGATGCCATTTACGTTTACGTTGCTCCTGCGACTGTGGGGCGGGAAGGCTATCGACATTTGCCAGGAAAAATGCCAGAGGCTGCTGCAGCAGATTCCATCGACTGTGCTCCGACCTCCGGGGACAGGCTTTCGGATATTATTAATTGCACGGGGACCGGTGGAGTTCAATAATTAATGACCATCGTACTGAACTGAAATGGTTTCTAAACCGCTAAACAAGTAAATGGTCAAGTTATCTTAGCTGCAGGTGCTGCAGCAGTGATTTTGTACCAAATTTAAATGCAACATTCGAACTGTGATCTTGTCGAGTTTATGTAATTGATTGGCTTGACTTGGCTAGGTATTGCGCCACGGCGTGAGGCGACGCGCGCGGAGCAATTTGAAGCTATTAACTGCAAGCCATTAGCAGCAGACGGCAGTGGTGCAGAATAATTGTTACGACGGTGCATGTAGCTTGGTACGTGGCGAACTAATTGACATGTAGGTAGGGAATTCGCCATTAATTATGGGAATCGATTGTTTAGCGTTTGTGTCGTCGATAGCCGGTGCAGCGATGCAGGAAAAAGTTTTTTTTTTTTTTTCTCTCTGTTCGAGTTTGTATAAGGCTTTGCAGTGACAGTTCAAGGAGGACGGGTTTATTTGCGGGGGCAGTCGATGGGAATTGAACGATCTCAGAATGCGACGGAGTGACCAGAATGGGTGAAGGTGTCTGTTCAGCGATGGATGTGTGAAATGCTTAGGTTGCGATTAAGGTCAGACGACGGTTTGTTCGAATGGAAATGACACAATTAATGAAATGATGAATGAGGAGTTTTATTCAATTATGTACATACATACATATGTACATGTGTCACATGAAGTGACGGCAGGTGATCCAATTAATGCTCTTTGAAAATAAGTTTGACAGAATAATGAATTGTGCGGACAGTGGATAGCAATCGAGTAATGTCTATCAAATATAAAAGGAAGTTCAAAGTCTGAGCAGACATGATCACAATATTATAATAATTAGGTCCACACCAAAGCAATAAAAATGACTCGTTGACCCTTTTGACCACTTAGAGGAAGAAATTCGGTGTTCGAGGCTTTGCGGATCCTGAATATCAATAATATGTAGGAATGCTGGGGTTTATACTCGTACATCAAAAATAGAATGCAAAAAATTCAATGCCCAACCGTATACTAAATATTTTGTCATTCGAGACAGACTCAAGCAAAAAGGTGTAAGCTTCCGCTAATTACTTCCCATTAACACTAAATAAAAAAAAATAGCTTATCCCGCGTTTACATACCATAGAAAACAGAAGGGATGCCACCAAATGTTTGTTGAAGATTTGAATGCAAAAGCTTAGCATAAAAAATAGTCTTCAAATATTGAAAAATTGGCCTTTTTGTCTGATGAAACTTCCTACTTGTCTGCACGATATTCCGTCGTACGTCAAGAGCTAAAATGGCATAAAGACCTCACCAGACTAGTCAACCTTCTTCCAGTTGGATCAGACTCCGATGAAGGTCAGAGTAATGACCAGCAATTTAAATATCAGGATCATAACTGTCTTGCAGTCAGGGTCCGCTGCAAATGTCACGGACGCCAGGGGGTCTAGTCAGACTTACAATTTCTGACCTCGCAAACCTGCGATCAATTTAGCTAAGTACATTCGATTTTAGAATTTTTGGTTTTGTCATACATATGTTGACTTTTACAGCCATTTTTGATAATTTATTTTGTTTTTCGAAGATATAAAGACGTGTTTTGATGTGCTTGGTGATTTTTTGCTATTGAAAAAAAAGTAATTCAAGAATCTGTATTAAATTAAACAACGTACTTAAGAAGTTCATTGTGGCATTTAGCAACTACTCTGAGCAAAAAAAAATTTATAAGTGATACAATCTCTTCACAGAAGGCCAGGAAGATGTTAATGACGATGCCCGCCAACAATGGATGAAAATCACATTTACAGAAGTTGCTGAGGATATCGGCATATCGACTGATTATCGGCATATCGACTGATATCGTTGTGGCGCATAACTTTTTGGTCAAAAAGTAATTCCGTTATCATGTCTTAGCGACTGTATTTACCGGATTTGGTAAGAATGGAAGGGTTTTCTGCTTCGTATTGTGGATGATGATGGGAGGGGAATTAATTACGATGCTCCCAAGCGGATGAGTCATAAAAATGTATCAACATTGATGGCTAAGCCAACCATCCATGGTCCGAAATTATCCTATGTATTTGGTGAGGCAGAAAATGTAGAACGAATGGACAGTGGACGAACAGTCAAACGAATAATGAGTAGAAAACCCGTAAGAAAAAGACGCCAGTAAGGCCTCGCCGTAGAGCGGAGGACAATATATGGATGGGCCTAGAAGAGATGAAGAAGAATAGCGAAACATGGAAAGAACATGACAGGAAAGCTCGGCAAAGGTCTGAAGTTCCGAAGTAATAATAATAACAATTTAAGGAGCTGCCCCAGTATATGAGTGGTTACAACTGGGTGAAACCATCACAGGAGCCCACTATCGAACACAACTAATACGTTTGAGACAAGCATTGAAGGAAAAATGGTCACAGTGCAAACAAAGACACTAGAAAATTATGAGAATGCTCGACAACGTGTTGCTCAGGTCGTTAAAAACTACCTTGAAACATTTATATGGGATGTCCTACTCCACCCGCCTTATTCATCTGCCATAACCTCTTACGACTACTACCTGTCTCGATCGATGATGCAAGGCTTGTTTAGGCAGCACTTCCGATCTTTCGATCGCCCTAAACAGCGCGCAATTTTTCAAAAAAGTAAAATGGACTAGCATAAGCCGTGAAACTACAACGTTCCCATTACTTGCTGGACTCACCTCGTTTGATGTCTCTGCAAAGGATATTATGAAACTTCATAGAATGGACTGATATTCCGAAATAAATTTGCACTCGTTTTTTGGAATTGTTTGTTCGAAAATGTGTGTGTCATGAGCATGTGAGTCACAACATACGGGCCAAGACCATGATGCATGATGCGTTATGCAACAGCCATGAAATTGTTTATTTGACTTTTTGACACAGACAGCTAGGACAGCGCGGAAATATGGATGTGCCGAAAAATCTTTTTTTTTCCAATCGGAAATATAAATTTGACAATAGCTTACAAATCATTTCTGCAATTCATAGCATAGGGGGGTTGTGGTGCAATGGTAATCATCACCGACTGTTGTTCAAGTCTGTCCATAGTCAAGAACAATTCCTATACGGAAAAACTGTGCAACAACATCAGTTGTGACTGAGAGATGATCAAAAAAGTGATGACGAAGGCATAACACTCGCAATATGAAATCACTTCAATATTCATACTTTGTGTGTGTCTTTCCAGTATAACACCTTAATGGCATGGAAACAAAAAAGTTACTGTGAACTACAACCAACGCAATAAATTTAGTCGAGTCATTCAAAAAATCCCATCTACGACAACTACCCCCGGAGAGTAGTGAACGAACATCTTCGACACAAACCGTTTGCACCCCGTCCAGGTTGTGTGACAAACGCCATAAGAGCGTACACTCTTGAACCTGCAAAAAACAAAAAAAATAAACAAAAAAAAATTCGTAGCAACCCTACAATTCCATGCTGTATTCGCCTCTGCTTCGCCTCAATTTTGCGCTGGAGCCTACCAGGTACATCCTAGTATAAGAATACCCAGAGAGCCATCAACTTCGGCGTAAGGCAATTGTGAGCTGTGAACCTTAAAAAGGTCAGGTTGACTCAAGGAGGTCAACTTATAGCAAGATCATTCGGTTTACCAAGCATACTCTGAACATTAAGCAGACGTAGCCACTCATGTAGCAGTGCTTGTGTTAAGCTTCGCCCGATTGGAAAATCTACCTAAGACGATAGATTGGCTTACTACTACATTCGTCTGAGAAAATATCAATCGAAGCCTTCACTCCACCTTCACCGCCACCCTCCCAAGTCGAGGAAAATGTTCTAAAATGTCCAAGTTGCCTTATATGGCAGAGACATATTCAGTCTTATGAGTTTTATCTCGATGGTCTTTATTTATTTTCAAATCACTTGTTAACTTGGATAGCGAAAGAATCGGGATGCTTCAATGGGCTTGTGAGACGTTGCTTATTTCTTGTCATTCCTAATACATAATAGTAACTAATATCCAGATGTTGTTGTTCACCCTCCAACATCATAAATCTCGAACAAAAATAAATTGAATTTCGCCGAATGAAAGTCTTCGCATTACCTACAACCACCACTGCTCCTCACCCGAGCTGTCACTCACATTCAAGACGACTCTTGAGATTGTTTCTCATTATTTCCTCAAGTACTTCGCCCGAATTTGTTTCCTTTTTTCAACTTCCTTTCCTATGCATCGAAACTGCTCCTTATTAAGTATTTCCATCCATCGAAATAACAAGATTCCCACTCCTCCTAGGGACGTGTTGACTTCCCATTTTCACCGTGAACTCCCCTCATGACCTAACGATGATTCCTTTATTTGTAATTGTAAATATCATGGTGCTCGACCGCCACCGGCCCTTGGAGTGGGTGATTGTTCATGGAAAAAGAAAATGTCGAGCAATCGAAAAAATGCTGAAGGAGCACTAAAAGCAAAGAAGAAAAAAATTTGATTCGAACAAATAAGGATAAATAGATACATGGAAAATCGGCCGCCATCATTCTTTTGCCCCAAGTATAGCTCCCCTTCGAGAATTATAAATACAATCGAGGCCGCCTCAAGGAATCCAACACGGACGGACACATGCCACAATGAGGAGAAAACGAAACGAAGGAATGACTCAAAGCTCAGCCAACAACATCTTGATCCTTGCATACCACTCACCATACACTGAATACCAAGATGGTAATAGCAACATCCACCATCCTCGTTGGATTTGACGAGTCCTGTTTGCTGAAAATTATGGGATTTCGGTTGGCAGGTTGTCAGCCTTCACCACTGAAAGAAAAGTCCTTTTTTTCCATTTGCCTTTTTTTGTTGATGCTTTTCCTCTTTCTTTTCGAATAAATTATCGATTCATTCGCCCGCCGCCCCCCCCTGGAATGAGTGGATATGGGTGAGTGGTCGGACGGCACTTCACCCTGAGCAGAGGCAAGAATAAAAAGAACCTCTAAGAAAATTGAAACATCAAGATGTCCTTAAGAAAGGAAAATATACATAAAAATAAGGACATAAATAGGAATCGGGCGGTGGGCACTCGATCCGCCTTCTTATGGTTCCTTAAACTTTTTCAGATTTCCATTTGTTTTCTTTTCGTTGTCGTTGCCATTTTTTTTTTTTTCATTTCTTTTCGAATTCAGAGGGTGGTAGTCGACCGTGAGGGTGGCAAGGGCTGTACATCTCCTCCATCTTGTTAGCGAAGGATATTTTCCACCCTCAATTTGATTTTTAAGTAGGTACAAGCAATTTGTATTTTATGGATAAGTAGGGGGTGAGTTTTTTCTTTCTCGTTTTCCATTCGTTTTTTGGATGAAAATGAGGAAAAAAGTAATGAAATCAAATATGGCCGCTTTGCGAATGCAACCGGATGGGAGCTGGGGCGCTGGATGGTGAGCTTTTTAAATTTTTATAAGCAGCAAGGGAATCAAGTTAAATTACGGAAAGCAATTTAGATAAACATTCGAGGCATAAAGATAAGAGCAATGTACATTAGTGAGCGAATAATTGTACATTTGGGGATGCAGCTGATCTGGAGGTTATACCTTTGCCTTTTTGTATGGGTGGGTCCCTTGAAAGGCACGTGAGACACGTACGCCGCCTCGGAGAAGGACATGAACCTGATTAGGAACATTTTATAAAATTTCCTTAAAATGTTGTTTCCTTTTTTAAATAAAAACGACATGGGAAAGGGCAACGACTTTCACGATAATGAGTAGATTAATTGAAGATGTTATAAAAGAGCGAGCTACCATGCTATATGAAAAACGTGGGCGGACTTCAAGGAACAAACAGGACTAATGTCTCTGACTGAAAGTCAAAAATTCATCAAAGACTCTCATTAACTTTTAGGAAAAATCAAAAGACATCGGACAAAAGGGAGTCCAAGGTTAGGGGAGGATCTAAGGCGTACGGGCTGGATTACTTAAGACTACATTAATGTTGGAGAAGGGGCACTAGAGAAACGTTCCCCCATAATGAACTCAGTGTCAGAATTCAAAGGTGACTGTAACGAGTCTTTCAGCAAACCGTTCTTCAGAGTTGGCTTAATATGCAGGTTTATCAAAAGCATTGACGAAATTGTCACCATTGTGGAATTTGAATGGTAGCAAATGAGCTTTTAATTGAACCCCGCAATTTCATGATAATTTGTTCGTTAAAAAAATGTCATTTAAAGTGTGTGGGGATTTCTCAATAGGCGTCGTCTCAGACAATCCTCTTAAGATCAGTTTGAAGATGGAAGGAAATAACATGTTTTTTTGTTGCAGTCCAGATTTTTTTATTTCATTCGGGGCAGGAATGCAACAAGCCCAAGGATGCTGTAAGCCAACGTAAGTGCCAGAGTTGGTTGGCTAAATTTTATTCAGGAGAAACAAATATTTAAGACTGCTCTCGGCCAGTCTAATTGCATTTCCATCTGAGATTTTCTACACAAACACAATCAACACGGCCCATTTTTGAAATGAATCGTAACAGGAGATGAGAAGTGGATAATTTACAGCTTTCGTCGAGCGGAAAGGTCGTGATGCAAGCGAGATGGCTACTTCGAAGACGAGCTGACATCCGAAAAAGGACAAGTTCTGCATTTGGTAGCATTGGAACGGAATCAGTTCAGAAAAATAATATTCCCAGTTGGATCAAATAAAGAAAATAAAGAAAGAAACAGAAAAGATATCGTTTTTCACCAGGATACCCCCGACCCTATACAAGCTTGCTGACTCGCCAAGAAATATTCAAATTAGCCTTGCCTCATCCACCATATTCCTCCGACGTTGGAAGAAGCTTCGCGCCTTTGGAACGACTTAAGACTTAGATAGCCTCGTCGCCGTGGCAGTATTTCTATAAGATAGGAGTTATGACATTACCCGATAAATGTAAGAGTATCGTACAAAACAACGGTGCATATTTGAAAATCCACACAAACTTTCCAGACAACCCATTATGAAGCAAATTTAACGAAAAGTCAGATCTTCCCTCAAACTCTTGAGGTCTTTATAATCTTGTTTTAATTGCAGACGCATTTTGTAATTGAACAACAAAAAATACAAAGAACAAGGATAAGAATCAAAGGACATCAATCGACGCTACTCGCGCACAAAAAACAGGAATTGAAGCCTCGAACTAATGTGAGTTAATGGTTGATTTGCTGCAAGCGCTAATGAATTTTCGAAGTCTAAGAACAAGATGGAGTTATACAAATTCTAACGCAGCTAGCAATCATTGTATTATAACTTAACAAAGACATCGATTCGTCCTCACTCATTCGAAGGATGTTCAAAAAGTAACAGGAATTCGTTTTCGCGGGTTGATTTAAACCGATTCGCACACTTTTTTCGTTGTGTGCTTAGCCGATGTTTTAATCTGTTGTCAGCTACCAAAGGAATACATATGTTGTAGTATGCCATTGTCCGTGAGTCGATATTTAATTATCACTGCGACGACTGTTGATAAATAAAAACTAGAAAAAACATGAAAGGATCTTGGAAACGTTTCGTGAAGTTTGTACTATTTTTGGTTATGATCAAGCATCTTCTCACCCAACCATAATGAATTTAAACGGTCAATTTGAACATCTTTTAACAGCTTAAAATATCGCCGCCGTTACTTAAAGTGTATCTAAAATCCCATGTGTATCGTAAAATTCGCAACTTATTTTGCATAAAGATTTTGGCCAACATATTGTATGTACATCCAGCGACAAAAAAAATGATTTTTTAAGTGCAAAAGGGATTTTCTTAAAGATTTGATAGTTCAATTTTATTTACCTTCTCATAATTTGATATACTACTGTACAAAACGTGTACAGTACAAAAAGTGTTTTTACATTTTTAACTAAAATATATTTTTTCAGTATTAACAAAAAGCAAAAAAAAATCGCGATTTCAACTTTATGAAAAATTGTTTTATTACCAAAAATAATTAAAAATAAATGATTTAGGAACTCAAAAATCACATTTTTTTTATAAATATAAAGAACCGTATTATAACTGTTATATTTTGACAAAAAAAAAGTTAATACTTGATGGCTGCGCCCTTGTTTTCGATGAGGCACGAATTCGGTTTGGCATCAAATTAAATAATTTTATAATTTTCGTTTATTTCCTCATACCAAATTCTTTCTATTGTCGATTTCATCTCAGAGATCGTTCTTGGTAGGTAGCTTTTCTCTAATCTTCTTCCCCATATATTGCCAACAGGTCTCAATTGGATTCAGGTTTGGACTGTTTCCTGGCCATGGTAGAGAGGATATACCCAACAGATCTTTATGATCTTTTATCTGAACGTAGAGAAAAAAACATCAACGTGAGTAAAAAAAGCAAATTAAAACTTTAACTCAACTGAGCTAAAACGCAGTGACATGGTGCTGAGGCATCTTGAAAAATTAAATTTTCAGAATGCTCAGAACATTGCTCCAAAATTGTCCAAACACCTTCGTTGATGATCTCAATGTACTTTGTTCTATTAACGGTGCCTTCCCACATCAGAACAGCACCAACACCAAACATTGTAGTTGCACCCCATACCATTAAAAAAGTGCATTTCTCGAAATAACTCTCTCCTTTCTACAGCGGACAAGCGCATTGCCATCGGGGCCAAACAAATTGAATTTAGACTCATCGGAAAAACAACTTGTCCCCAATCCTCACCACTGCAATTTTCATAATTTTTTGCCTATTATAACCGTTGCTACTTCATTCTTTTGGTAAGCAGGGACCTTTTTGCAGGTCGCCGTGCTCTTAAACCCATATTGTTCAGCTGTCTTTGCATGGTTCGGTCACTAATTTGTTTTCCACTTTGAGACTCATGATTTGGGTCTTTTCCATCAGAGACAGTACCATAGCGAAAAATACAAAATTTCGACTAAAAATACTTTTCCTACCAAAAAAATCGATTTAAACGCGATCATTTCACTTTTACTACTGCGAATAAGTAGAAAAAATATTTAAATAATAAGAAAAGAATGCAGAATTTGCAAAACGGTTTAGAATTGTAAAATGTCATGACTTAAAATGTTTCGCTAATTGCGTGACAGAAATACAACAAATAAAAAATGTAATGATTTTTGACATAAAACCATTCCGAATGATGAGGCTCCATTGTCTGATCACAAAAAAACCAAGAGAAATTCGGAGTTTTTGAACAGACAATATATTTAGACTAGCGCTTCTGCTTCGACTAATCGCTTTCACGTGTCGGATGGTCTACTGCGTCTGCGGCTGCGGTAGGGAGTGATATCGGGAGTGTATGACCAATCCACTTCCACCTCCGGCGGCGAGTTAATTCCCCGTCGAATCAGAGAGGTCGGCATTTGTGATGGTGTTGGGCCAGAAAATACCCATGATCCGGAGGCTACGATTGATGAATACGTACAGCGCTTGTCTTTCGGGCTGTGGAACGCGAGTTCCGCCTTCCACATCCGTACGGAAGGAAAGATTTCATGTTTGATTGCAAAAGTTTCAGCTTCGCGCGCTTGGATGTGGGAGATGCTTTCCACAATTTGTCCAGCATAAGAAAGGCGATGCGACCCCTTGATATTCGGTTTCGTCTGTCAGCTGCGTAGCCGCCATTTTTAATGATGATGCTGTCGAGGTAATAGAATTCATCCACTACTTTGACGTTAGAGCCGCAGGGCTGAAAGTTGTGCGATTCGTTGGTGTTGATGCGCCTAATCTTTGTTTTGGCACGTTAATTTTTAGGTCCACTTGTGCTGCCTCCATTGTGAATATTTGTCGAAGAGGAGGCAGATGTCGTCCACATAGTCCAGATCCTCCAGGCTACCACCCATGCTTCGAGATATGCATCTGTTTTCCACAGATGCTTGCAGCATTATTAGATCTAAAACCAAGTTGAATAAGAGCGGAGATAATGCGCAATCCTGCCTAACTCCTGTCTGCATTTGAATACCGTTGCTTAGAATATTTTCGTTATTAAACGGCTCTTATCACCTGCATACAGTTCTTTTATAAGATTTATATTTTCTAGGTACTCTTTAGCATGTTCTCCATATTGCGTCATGTCTAAGAGTATCGACCGTCTTCTCAAAGTCGATGAGGCAAAAGTAGAGTGGTGTATGCCACTCGACAGACTACTCCACAATTATTATCAAAGTGTTGATATGATTGATGCATTAGCAGCGCGGACGAAAACCGGCTTGTTATTTCCTTAGACCGGTCATCTGTCATCAATCTTTGATTGATTATGTGTGCTATGATCTTATTCACCAAGGTTAGCAACGTCATGCCTCTCCAATTCTGGCATTCGGACAAATTGTCCTTTAGAGTGATAACACCTTCCTTCGGCTAATCTGGGATCTTTCCAGAGGTCCATATGTCTTTTAGTAGAGGGAGCAGAATTTAGTCACTCACCAGGGAGTCAGTTTCAGTGCTTTTATAGCGCTGGGAGTAGGGATGTCACGTATTGCTAGGTGGCATCGACGGTGAATTTGCTGAATGGGCTTCTGTCTGTTTTTCTGTTGATTTAAAATTAAACCTCTTGTTGGATGACCTTATATAAACATTTCCAAGAAGTCTGTGTCAAACGCCCCATACGGACATCACCAACCTATGAAAATGTGGGAAAAGTGAGTTCGCCAAACCAATCATGAAATATCCTCTCAAATCTGTTGAGTTTATAAACATAAAATATCAAGTTGTAATGTATCTTAGAACAGAGAGGAAAGGGTGATACGCGAAACTATGATAACTACCGTTCCTTCAAGCGTATGTCACGCCATGAAGATCGTCGAACGGATATGGCCGACTGCTAAAAATAATAATAAGTATAAGTATAATAATAATAAGTATAAGGATCATAATGAAAAAACATCGTGATTCCTTAATCAGAATATTGAAAAAATGATTATAAATCGAAACAGGACCTACAAAAGATGGAAGAAGTTTAAACTCCCCGAGTTACTATGTGATTTTAAGCGCCTCAGGAACCTTGTTACGAAGGAAATCAGGAGGTCGAAAACCAAGTTTTTTGCATCCAAATTCAAAACCTGCTCAAATGTTAAGCAAATGTGGAAAATTATTAAGACACTAGGTATCAGTAAACAAATCAAGGCTGAGACTTTAGAGGACATCAATATCGAAAAGCTAAATAGGAAATTCGCTTCAGTCGCATCTCTCTCTGACAATGGCAATGGGGATCCGAACGAAGGAGACATTATAGATCCCCGTAATATGCCCAACTTGACTTATAGATTTGGTTTTTCTAGAATCTACGAAGAGGATGTGCTTAAATCGACCCTTGCAATCAAATCTAACGCCATTGGCTTGGATCTCATGAACCCCAAATTCTTAATACTAATCATCCATATCGTCTTAAAACCTCTCACATACGTATTTAATAGCATCCTTACCACCTCCGTCTACCCTAATTCCTGGAAGGCCTCTAAAATCATACCCGTTCCTAAACATGGAAATAATAATGATAAGGAATACCGCCCGGTCACTATACTGCCATTCATATCCAAGGTTTTCGAAAAGCTTCTAAGCACGCAATTATACTCATTCTTAAACCAACACAAGCTCCTCTCACCGTTTCAGTCAGGTTTCAGGCCAAAACACAGATGCACTTCCGCACTATTAAAGATTGTTAAAGACTTTCGTTATGAAATTGATAAGGACTATGTGATATCGTTAGTATTATTAGACTTCTCTAAAGCATTCGATACTGTCCCACATGAAATTCTTCTCAAAAAGCTAAAATATTATTTTAATTTGGATTTCTCAGCGTTAAAACTCACTAAGAATTACCTTGGAGATCGTAGCCAAGCTGTGTATGCTAACGGTTACTTATCCACCTTTCTGAAAACCAAAACGGGAGTCCCTCAAGGATATATACTGGGGCCCTTACTGTTCTCGCTATTTAATAACGACATCCCTACAATTCTCAAACACTGTAAGGTACATATGTACGCAGACGACGTCCAATTATACATCAGCTATCCACTCCACCTAAAAGTAGACGCTACTGCGCGGCTAAATGAGGATCTCAATGCCCTCACACGATGGTCACATAAAAACAATCTTATGCTCAACTCCACCAAGAGCCAAGCCATCGTCATAGGTCGTATTATCCAAGTCTCAAGTAAAAAAAAATTATAATGGACATATATGAGGGAGCAAAGACAAGAGTAAGAAGAGTTTCTAATCAAAGTCGGTGTACCGGGTACATCAGTGAAGTGTCTTCTATCCATTGCTGGTTATTACTTAATTATCTGCTTGAAGAAAAAGTGACAGACCCCAAAGTGTATCAGTTATTTTTTGCTGAAAATGTAACCATCATTAGTGAAGATCAGACGTCCTTGCAACGAGCACTTAATGTATGGGTGGATGTATTAGTTCACAAAAGGCAGGGTATCAATGCTGTGACGGACCGGGTACCGTACGGTTTAGAGAGGAACTTGAGAAATCCACTCAAGCCCTACCTAAACTCAGAACGAAGCAATTGGTGGAGGATGCCGTTCATAACCCTGTTAAAATAAAACTGTTTTGAACTCGCATGTCCTGTCGTTGAGTTCGAATGTCTTCGCAGAGAAGCCAAAAGCCTTCTGAATAGATCGCCTATAATATAAGAATATAAGAAGTTTATTTATAAATCGAAGAATGATTTCTATAAGTCCTTCTGCGAAGAGATCAAATCCCTGAGCGCGACCAGCAAGTTGGTTAAAGTCCTCAAGCGAGGAAAATCGACAAAGCTGGATGTACTCAGGAAATCTGATGGTACCTTTACTGATTCTAAAGCGGAAACTCTCAGTTTACTGCTTCAGATCCATTTCCCGGAAAATCAAACTGTCATCGGCTCGTTGCACACTCCTTCAATGGTAATTGCGACTAAAACGATTAAAACAAATGGGCGTAGCTGGAACTCGTATATTGCGTGGCAACGACTGAGGCCATTGAAATGGCATGTTTCGATGGCTTCAAGTCGCCAGGTACTGGTGGGATATACCCTGTTATACTACAAAAAGGTATAAGAAAGCTGCTTCCTACTCTGAAAAGAATTTTCACTGCTAGCTTGGCACTTGCCCATATACCTATTCATTGGCGCGCGGTGAAATTTATCCTAATTCCTTGCGACAAGAGTTTTAGACCTCCCTTGTTTCTGAAAAACATGGAGAGACTAGTAGAGTTGCACGTGCGCAAAGTTGCCCTTGGAATGCATCCTCTTTCGAAGATGAAACATGCTTATCAGCGCGTAAAATCCTACGAGATTACGCTTCAAGAACTAGTTGGGAGAATTGATGCGCATTCGAAAGGAAGGAGTACGTACTGGGCGTCGACACTGAGGGAGCTTTTGATAACACTACTATCGATAGTATATGTAACACTGCTAGGCGGCATGGCGTTGATGAAGCACTGGTTTTGTAGATCAAGGCAATGCTTGTTCAAGTTAACAGAAACTACGTTGAAGTTCACGAACGGAAAGCGTGAACAAATTCCGTCAGCAAATTTCTGCAACACACGGCGGATGCCCAACACTACACCTGTGTCACTGGGCAAACAGGTGAACTGCTGACGATATGTCTGCTGCCCGGGACAATCGTGGGATCGTGCGAGTGCAGAGGTTTCTTAGGTATCATCATTTTAAGTTAGAGTGAGTCGTATTTTGTAAGTCAGCCGTGAAGGCAACAAGTGGGACAATAATAAATAATTTTTTTTTAAGTAAAATAAATTAAATATAGTGTAATTTGCACACGACATTGATCACCAATGCAGGTCTGGAACAATGTGTCAAGTAATGCGTAGATAGAGGCTGCAAGCAAGGTGGCGACCTGCCTCCGTTGTTATGGTGCATGGTGGTCGACTCTCTGCTCGATGCTCTCAATGCATCTCGAATCTATGCCCAGGCCTATGCGGATGGTGTTGCCGTTCTCTCTGTCGGCTTATGTTTAGCGACTGTCTGTCTCAAAGCACAGGCGGCGCTAAATGTGATCGATGACTGGTGCAAGAATAATGGTCTGTCGGTTAATCCTCTTAAGACCTATGTCGTTCTCTTTACGGGAAGGTAGAAAAATAGGCATTACCTAGCTGGTGCTAAAAGGCATTCCCATCCTAATATTTAAGGAAGCTAAGTACCTGGGAGTCATCTTAGATAGCAAGCTTCTTTGGTCAAAGCATGTTGAGTCCAAAACCACCAAAGGGCTGTGAGCTTTTTGGGAATGCGAAGATGCCTTTGTAAAACATGGGGCTTATCGCCGAAAAATGTCCTCTGGAATTACACGGCAACGATAAGACCGATAATCTCATATCCAACGGTTGTTTGGTGGAACAGACTAACAGGCAAACACGTTGTGGCCTCTTTCACCAAACTCCAAAGAGCGGTCTGTCTCAGCTGCACAGGGGCTTTCCCCAGACCACCGGAAGCTGCTCTAGATGCTATGATGAATCTTCCACCCCTTGACATATGTACATACATACTATGTATGTACATATACATATATCAAGAGAAATGGTCTTTGGTACAACTCGCATAGGAGTGACAGTGTACTTGCGCGAGAAATATCCTACAACCCCTGTCTCATGGATATGCCTTCTAACGCAATGACAACCGTCATCCTACTACGCTATAATTTCACAGCCAAATTTCCATGGAGTCAGAAGAATCGATGATTCGAGGTAGCCTTCACGTAAAAGAACATGCAAGATAGAGCACGGCCGGCTCAGTTGGTATTGCCATTTTCAAAGAAGATATCCTTCGAACCCCATCAAGAAGGCAATATCAATCAACATTCCAATACAATCGCGCAAAGAAGGCAGACCAAAAATAATGGGAGCTCAAACACCAATATTTAATAGGCCTCAGAGAGGCAGTGATCGGGAAGCTTGCCGAGACTTCCTAAGGACAAACCGGCGAACCCCAGTAGGCCGACAGTAAAGCGGGAAGGCTGTGATCCCCCTACTTCAGATTTCATGATCACTAGCTCAACTGCACAGGATTAGAAAACTGATAGTTATCCCGAAATCCATGGAAGGTGTGCTATTAATGATTTCATCATATCTTTGTCGAATACCAGTTTTCATTTTTCTCTGCTGTTGATTGTCATCAAAACTGATCTCATTTGATCGACGTGTTATTCAATGATGCTCAACACGACCATACGCTTTATGGTTTACGTTTCCACGCTTCCATTTAAGGATCCCACCCAAACCAAACAAAACCAGAAAACAAACGGACAATAGTCACTCGACAACACAATCAAATAATGTTCGGATATCTAACGAACATTGAACCGATCCTCCACTCCAGATCTCTAGCATCCGCACACCAAGAATACAAAGCGAACAAGGGAGAGAGGTAGGACCACATGGCAGATGTATTTCACCGGCCACAGGTCAAAAGGGTTAAAAAACTCGATCGATCTCTACCTGGTGGTATGAAAGAAGAAAAAAAAACCAAATTATCTGGTCCTCATTGTGATTTGCATCTGGATGTGTTTATTCTGCGGGATTCCATTGTACGCGAATGAACAGATAAGAAGGGACAATAGACGACATGACCGGCTGCCGGGATTAATGACAATGCATCGTACATTGCCCTCCGATCGCACAGTGAAGAGCTCAATTCAACGACTTGTAATGAGATTGTAAAGAATTCCTGTAACCCACATAAAGACTTCGGAGCATTGCCCCCCTTCAATGTAATGCACTGACCTTGATGCGTCCAATTTGAGCTGAAATCCGATGAGTATTTGCAAAAATGCGCATGTAATTGCTGATGGCGGTATTGAATTACCTCCAAGCCCGTATTAGCCACAAAAGAACTCGTCAAAAATAAAATGGGAATAAGCAAAGGATGCAAATGACAACGTGACGTGTAGCCGCGTCATATTGTCCTTATTACAAAACCGCACATTTAAAAACCCCAATGAAGGTAATAATGCTCGCCGTTCGGTCCTGCCACTTATTATTCCATTCCTCGGACCCTAACCCTTTTGCCCATTCGCTTTCGCCGTATGTCGTCCTGCTTAAAAACGGCAGAATTTTTAATTGAAACCGACAGCATCCTTTCAATGCTCACACACCATCAGCCGTAGAAATCAGAAAACGAATAAAAGAGAACAACAACAAAACCAAAAAAAAAAAGACGGGAGAACATGCATGTCCTCACACTGGACCAGACCATGCAACAACTAAGTCTCGAACTCTATTTCAGACGGCGGTGATGTCCCGCGTGCTCGCTGTACTCACCTCATGGCCAATTGTCCATATTTTTCAATTTCTTATTCATAACTAATTCAGGAATGCCTCTCGAACCCTTTTTCGCTTTATGTGTTTTTTTTTTATTTTTATTTTACACTGCCCTTGATGTCCTGATGGCTTTGGTGGTGACGGTCTCCCCGTATATGTATGGGTGTTTGATTTGATTGTGTTTAAACCGTCGTCCACCGAGTTGGCAGCTATCCCGACCGGCAACGTACGCAACGGGTGATATCAGGCGGAAAATGGGTATAGGAAGCTGGCAAACACCGGCCGGCCGTCGCGAGGATAGGGCAGGAAATAAAAACAAAGACCGATGGCCATGCGAAATGCATAGGTAATAAGGCGCACATGATGTCATATGTATACCAACGAGAGCGCAGAGTAAAATAAACTAGTGAATGAGGATAACGAGGAAAAAAACCGAATTAATGCCAGCGAAAGGGTTGAAAGGTACACCATCGAATATGTCCCCTTTTCGTAACATCGCCACAATCACGGCCGGAGATACTATACATTGATTAAGGACACACATACGTATGACGAACCATGCTCGTCCAAAAAAAATAAATCAAATCCACGGGACTGGCCTGTCTCGTCCAGTTATGTAGTTTATTGTGCCGCCATATGCTCTATCCAGCAGCGATCTGATGCTACCTACATATGCATATACAGCATCTTTACCTCTTCACCTTTTCCAGTTCCTCGTGGGGAACAACCACGTCCATACCGCGTTTGATGGCAATACCAACAAATTGATACTTACAATTACACTTACCTGTTTTTATAGCCTTTTTTAGCTCGGACTGCGGGAATTCGCAATTGTGAACACGTAAAGGTGTCGGGTTGAGTCTGAAGGTGAATTAAAGACCAAACCATTCTGATCCGGTCCTCGGACTTGACTTGTTTAAATTGTATTTGATAGCTCTTCATGGAGCGGCAATGGATGATTTTTAATATTTTTTTAATGCTGTTTCGCGACCGTTTTTTTATTGAATCTCAGATGGGCCGTAAAGATAATTCTCTCTGGGATTGAATTGCGAATTCAGTTTTATGCTTGAGTATATTAGTATTTTTACGGCGGACTTAAATCATATCGTGGTAAAAGGCGAAGTTTCAATAGTGAAAATGCATTTTTAAATCGATTTTTTTTTAAAGCATCCATTGCATATTGGATGGCATTTGACATGTGACATTTATGTTAGACTGATATCTGCTGACGCCAGTATCGAATATTAATTTTTCTTTTCGTAATAGAAGCTGATATTTGAATTATAGGCTGGTTTTTACGTAGATAACTTCCAATCACATGTACCATTCCTTTTAACTACATGCATTTTCAGTTCAAGGATAGAGAGAACGAAGATTGTTGAGCGCCCAATCACACTTCGTGATGAGTATGCTCTACACGCTTTATTTCTGTGGTCACCCTTAAACGGAAAAGTTAAATATGCTTTTTAATTTTGGACTTCAAATTTTAGGGAAAAACTCCGAAATCCACATCTCGCTTTCTAAGACCTCTTTCCCTAAAAGAGCTATTCCCATGGCCCCCAAAAAATAGAAAAGCTAAAAATGCGCTTCCTTTTGGGAAATTTGGAGCTTCAAAATTTATGGAAAAATCCCAAACTGTATGCTTCAAGACCCAATACATCTACTTTACTATGGCCACTGCCTTCGAGAAGACCTTATTTCTGTGACCACCAAGGACTGAAAGGGTTAATATGGACTTGTTTTTGTGAAATTTTGAGCTTCAAAATTTAGGAAAAAACCCCAAACTGAATGCTTAAAAACCCAATACATCTACTTTACTATGACCACTTTCTTCGAGAAGACCTTATTCCTGTAACCACCAAGATTTGAAAAAGTTAATATGGACTTGCTTTTGTGAAATTTGGAACTTCAAAATTTAGGAAAAAACCCCGAAATTCACATCTCGCTTCCCAATACACATTTCCCCGAAAGGGCTATTCCCATAGCCCCCAAAGAATAGAAAAGCTAAATATGCGCTTGCTTTTGTGAAATTTGGAGCCTCAACATTTAGGGAAAAACCCCAAACGGAATGCTTAAAAACCCAATACATCTACTTTCCTATGGCCACTTTCTTCGAGAAGACCTTATTCCTGTAACCACCAAGATTTGAAAAAGTTAATATGGACTTGCTTTTGTGAAATTTGGAACTTCAAAATTTAGGAAAAAACCTTGAACTGTATACTTCAAGACTCCATATCTCCCACACTAAGGCCTTCCTTCTTCATAACATAAGAAGCAGTAAATGCACGTCTTAGTTCAACGTAACCCACTCACCCAATTTAAAATAATTCTCTCTCTCTCTCTTCTTCTCTCTCTCTGCTCTCGATTCTCGCCGGAATTCCATATCATTTCCGCAGTGCGTGAATCCACACGCCCGGCACCACCTATTCCATTCCGAATAGCCCGTGGCATCGTGACCGATCTAACATCCACTCTATAATTAAAAGCCACCTCACTTCCATCCCAGTTCACCCCCCAACAGACGCCCGAATGCACTTCACACAACTCGGTCAGTGGCACCGTGACAATCTACAACCGACGGACGTTCTAATTCGCATGCACTTCCTTTGACACACAATGACGACACAAAAACAAAAAATGAAATGAAAAACGGAACAACACCAGGACACGATAACAAAACGCACCAAAACAAGCAAGAAGAGCAGCGAAAGCAGGAAAAAATCAAACCATGACCAGCCCGACGGTGAAACATTAACCCTCCTAACATGCACGACGATGCACATTGCACAGGTGACGCTATCATTCGAAGCTGTTTTCGATGTGGAGCTGTTGCTGCTGGTAACGAATGCCGCCGGCTGGTCATCGTTGGTAATATGGGAACCCGAAATCCAGTTAACCCCTCCGCACATAATGCAATTCAATCTGGGCGGACGCACATACGAAACAAAAGCACACAGATAGACAGTCAGACAGTCACCCCACCGTTATTTGCAAGGACACTTAATCGCATCACATCGTACATTCATAGAGAGTACGGTTGATTGTATGGGGATATGTATGAGCCGGGTGCAGAGTTAATGCAATCCAAGCGACATGCATGTGGTTGGATCCCTGCATTTGGACAACAACAACCGCCACCTCCATCGACGCCGCCACCGTGAGCGCCATGACCATCATTCGTCGTCGACTTTGATTGTTGAGAGCAACATCAGGAGACAGGCAAAAAAGGTCCGTAACTGACCATCCGCATTTCGGTGTATCCGGATGCACTCTCTAGCAGACGTGACAGGAACATATGGACACTCGCCTGGTCATCAGGGGCCGGGATTTAAGTCGATAACAACGATGATGCAACAAGGACAATAACGAAAAAAAACGAACAAAAACCGGTTATTCCGTATCCTCCTCTGTGACCGCGTCAGGGCAACGCATGAATCAATGCAATTTACTTTTTTTGTTTTGCTTCTTTCCTGATGGTCATCGGAGGCTCGGAAAGTAGCTGAGATGAGCAAGAGTGTTGTCTGACAGCAACACTGTTGAAGGGGACAAGAAACGATTATTGCGATGACAGTTGGAAAGTGCAAATTGCACAGCAGAGCAACGCAACTGGACCAACGAGAGCGAGAGTTTCACACGATGATTCGTTGATTCTCCATCCCATCGTCTGGTATGATACTAGTATGTGTGCAACAAGTCAACAGCATCCTGATGACGATGGTGGGACGACTGTGTATCTCTGTGTTTATAGGTCAACCATGGTTCGATTACATCTGGTTCATCGTGGTCGTTACAGCACCAACAACAACAACCAGAAACCAAAGATGAAGAAGGAGAACAAAACAACGCTTCGAGGCCAACGGAAGATATACTAGAGCCAGGTGCAATTCCTATTTCACATTTTCGCGTCGCACTGCTCAAGGATAACCCTCCACAATGACGGCGACTTATACATGCCAATGCGGTGACGGAGAGTGGGATTGCCGATTAAATGCCACTTGAGTCCAATAAATCAGCCAAAGGGCTAACCATTTTATCCCTCCTCCTACCTTTACCCACACTTTCCTCCTGCCTTGGCCGAGTTGGAACGCGTTAGAAGCCCACCACTATGCTTAGATGAACATTAAGAAAATGCAGAGAATGGAACGCGACGCAAAGAAACATCTGCTTGGCGTGCAGCATTTAGTGACAGTTTTAGGAGGACACAACGGCATGTCTTGTGCCGATGGACACAATAGTTAGTTAGGCGCTAGAGGGACACATGTTTTCGAGCTGAACACGAGGAGGTCTTCTCAGAACAAAAACCGACAATCAACCCAGACAGAGGCCGATAGACAGTTAGATAAAGGAAAAAGTGCTTAATAGGATTTTTATGCGATAAAATTAAGATGAATGACGACAAGTTGGGGGAAATAATTTTTCGGCAAAGTTTTGTTTTGTTTTCTTGTTGCCCCTAAACACACTAATGGAATTGACACTTGGGCAGGCGACGGGAATGTAAATGACGACAATGGAGTCAAGGTTAAAATGCTTTTAACTCTTTCGGTTCTTTTTTGCTGTTCTTTTTCTAATTTATTAGTCTGCTAAAGGGTGTTTGAGTTTTACGAGGAGATAACCTTGAACTTGAGGAAATGGATGTTTGGTGGTTTTAGCAGACTTACCCTTGCAACAAACGTAATTAGAAGCAGCAAAGTTGTCGGGGAGCCTGCTGGGAATTCCGGTCAATAGTTCATCATTTTAGATAAAAAACAATCAGAATCCTTTATCCTTTTCTATTGCTTTGTTTTATTAAATTATTTTTAGAATGCTGAAGGCTGCCACTTTGTAACTCTGTTGCTATGTTATGAGTTGTTGTAACGTTCCCAATAGCTCCAATTTTTGAAAAATAATTGCATCTGGCCACGTTCATTATTACTTCGATTTCGTTAAAGTCGTGCACTAGAGATATAAAACATGGCCATGAGACCTTTTTTGGCCTTTTTTTACTTATTCTTCCAAATCCATTTCGTCCCATTCTTTTCAATTTTCGAAACAGTTGCAAAATTCGATTTTAGAAGTGACCTTCAGGTCACGCCCGCCATTCACGTTAAGTTTCTTCTTTGGACACGAAACGGTGTCCCCGGAGTGGTATTTTTAGTTTATTGAATAGCCAAAATTCACACCAAGCTAAATTCAAGTCTTCTCTCCAGTGAGGAGACTAACACGTTGTTCATTTCGATGGATGATCGCCATATGATCTTCGAGTCATTGAAGAGAAAAAATCCGCGGAAATCCGGGGTGTATCCTATGTTGTGCTCAGGCACCTCCCACCAATGGCACTTAAGACACCTCTAACCAGGCAAATCTCTGGTCGATAAGTCTCCTTCCGAGTATCAATAATGTTCTGGAGAATGCGGTCCATAGAGCCCTGTCTAAATGGGTTGAGGGCAATAGAATTATTTCGGATAACTAATTCGGTTTCAGAACGGGGCATGGCACGATTCATACCGCGTCGAAGCAGTATTCAATGAAACAACTTCAAGAATGCCTGGCTGACTTGGAAGAAACTTTCGACACCGTATAGTTGATCGAGCGGAGCGTAGCGGAGCGAGAGCAATCGCGAACTTTTTGGCCTAGCGCGTGCATGTACGGGGAATATAGTAGTCCGAAAACGATTTCGGACTAATCTTGTACGCACTAAATGTAGATATCGGCTATAACTACACATGTGTGCAGCATGTCATTCGATAGATCTAGGTCTGTAGATGAGCCATAAATTATCAAATGAAATTGTTTGATTGAAAAATAGTGAGAAATAACGAAGTAAAGTTTAGAAAAGTGCCATGCGGAGCGAGAGCAAGGTTGATAAAACAACAAATTTGCTCGCTCGATCAAAAATTTTCAGTAGCGGAGTTAAGCCCGCGCATACTGATCTGCCTAGTTAGAAGGTCTTTATTACTAGCTCAGCCCACTGCGCATAGGCAAACCACTGCTATATATTATTTTTGACATGTTGACCGGTAGAAAGTTCGTTATGAAAATTACCAACTTGATCCAAATATTTGAAATTAACAACGGATTGCAAGAGGGCACGGTGAAGACACCGATCCTTCTTAGGATTAACCTCAGCGATCTGATAGCTTCTATTTATCATTCGATAACGTACGCGAACGATTTAATCGCGTACAGATCAAGCCAACGATTGACCTCATTGTTATTTTCTTGCAGCGTGACTTTGAGAAAATTCAGCAGTAGTATGATGACCGGAAGTTGAAAATCAACCATTTTATTTAGAATGCCTTTGTCTAGGGCATCTCAGGACACTAAGAAAAATTGGCAAAACAAAGTATAATCAAGTCCCTTGATATCTGGCTAGACCATTATCAATAATTAGACAAGCTGCTCTTGCAAGAGCTTTCGCTCTGACAGGACGGCTGTTTTATAAAAGCCAACTTGATTCCAGAGTTAAGCTCATCTGCTACATGGCCTTAATCAGGACCAAATACTTATACCGCTAAGAGCGCACCTTAACGGCTTTGTCCACATTCCTCTATTTAGATTAATGTGGACTTATCCAGGAGAGGTTAGCGGTTCCTGAACGAATATGATGTGGCACGTATCATACTATCTATAATTGAACTGAAGGAAATTCGTTTGCTGCATGAATCTTGAGTCTAATAATGTTATTACTAATATTAATCACTTCTAGCGCTTTTCTAATTAATAAGGCGTCGATGATTAGGGCGCTATTACGGCGCATTAAAAAGCTGTATGTCACTCCAGAATCAAATCGATAATCAGCTGAGAGGAGAACAAAGATTGAAAATCATACAAAGCAATCAAAAACGTAGGTAAATGTCAGCCTGCAAGGTTCTCGCCTCCTTATTTTGGGAAGCGATATTTTATTCATCAAGTATCTTGGAAAGGAAGGCCCATCAATTGAGAATATTTCAATGCGTATGAAGGAAGAAACTGCGAAAAAACAAAACGAGCCAAATGAAGAAGAAAAAAATGCTCCTTCACCAAGACTATGTACCTGGTTCCGTATTCATCCTATCCTCCGGATCTGGTTCCCAGCAACTACTAGTTACTTGCAAATCTTTCCTCCAGGGAAAGGGATTTGACTCCAATGAAAAACTGACTGTCGAAACTGAATGGCATTTTAAAGCCAGAGACAAATCATTTCACGTTGGAATGAGTCTATAACCTTTGAAGGACTCTATGTTAATCACCAAAGTCGAATTTTGTCTAAAAGTTGATGTTTTATTAACAATGCGGCGAACTTATTTAGTGATGTGTTAGGGAGAGCTTTCCATAGAACTTTCCATCTCTCACGAATCATTTACATATCGCAGCAAGGCTGGCAATTTAGATCGATTGAATTCGGAACTCACATTCATGGAATGCATCATTACATATAAGTGACGAGATTCAGGTTTACGAGTACATCATGCAAGCAGGCATCGAAATGGTGCCATTCAAATGAACCAACATCGAAGAAATATAGGTAAAGTCGCTCATAGGTCAAGATTTTACTCGAATTGTGGCAGAAAACTCTTATATCTTGTATCATCTAACATTTGATTTTTGATTTTTGTGGGGGCTATACCCCCATTTTATTATGCTTAATTCAAGTTACATACTTAATTTAACTTACAATCTAGGAAACTAAGAAAGAGGGCGATTGAGACGGAGTTTTAGACAAGGAGTGCTGATGTTAAAGTCGAAACAGTTTTTCGCATTAACATTCCGCAGCATACGGGAGATAGGTTCATTGGAGCCATAGGAGGTACGAGAAGTGGGTATATAGAAGAGACGTGGATTTCGTGTATTACGAGGGTTAGTGTTAAAAAAGATAGGATGTCGGATATCCTTCTTCGTTCTTCCAGCGAGTTCAAATTAATAAGTTTTAGGCGATCTTGATAGGGAGGTAGGATCAGAGGATTGTCCCAGAGTAAGCCGCGAAGAGCAAAATGGAGAAAACGACGTTGGATACTCTCGATTCTGGAAACGTGTGAATGATAGTAAGGAGACCACACTTGAGACGCGTATTCGAGAATATGGCGAACAAAGGTTATGTAGAGAGACCGAGTGACGTAGGTATAGGAAAACTCTTTAGACCATCGTTAGAATTATATCGCTGATATGTGCAAGGAAATTGAGTTCCAGGTCGCATAATACACCAAGATCACGGATCACCTGAACGGTAAAAAGGGGTTGATTATGGAGAAAGTAGAGGCGGGGAGGAGGTTTGTTACGTTTGCGGGAGAAAGTAATAGATTGACACTTTGAAATGTTAAGGTCGAGGCAGTTCTTGGAGCACCAGCTGGAAAAGCTGTTGAGGTCCGATTGAATAAGGGAAGAGTCATGTTCTGAGGAAATGATCTTAAAGAATTTAGCATCGTCGGCATATAGAGAGATGTGGGAATGTTTGATAACCATTTCAATATCGTTAATGGTGAGGATAAAAAGAAGCGGGCCTATATGACTGCCGTGGGGGACACCGGAGGAAGCAACGAAGGGGTTAGAGAGCGGGTTAGAAGGGGGTAGAAAGCGAACGCTGTAGTGGCGATTTTCCAGGTAAGAAGGAATCCACTTTAATAAGATGGGCTCAAAGCCAAGAGAAGGCAGTTTGAAGAGTATCAATCTGTGTGAAATTTTATCAAAAGCCTTACTGAAGTCAGTTGAGATAACATCGACTTCTTTGCCATTTTCTAAGGCCGAAAGGGTGAAGGAAACGAATTCAATAAGGTTTGTGGTTGTAGACCTACCTTTAAGGAAGCCGTGCTGTCTGGGGGAGATTAAAGACTTGCATTGAAAACTTAAATTATCTTACAAAATACTTTCGAAGATTTTGGGTATATGAGACAGTTTGGCAATGGGACGGTAGTTGTTAATGTCATTCTTCGGACTCTTTTTGTGTATAGGTGATATAAAAGAGGTTTTCCATATTCGGGCAAATTCACCTTGGGAAAGGGATAGGCTGAAGATTTTTGAGAGAGGTAGAGAAAGGGAAGAGGAACATTTTTTTAAAAATATAGCTGGGAGGCCGTCGGGGCCAGGGGTGAATTCATCATTAAGTTGCTTTAATCTTTCTTCGATGATAACGGGGTCGACACTACGAGGGAGAAATGGTCCAAAGGAGAAGTTTTGTAAATAGTTGAAATAGATATGATCGGGTGCAAAGGAATCATGGGTGAAAGATTGATTGAAAAAGGTGGCAAAAAGGTTGGCGATGTAATGAAGATCATTGGAAGTTTCATTATTGAAGGAGAGTGAGTTTGGGTAGCCATCAGATTTTCTTTTGTAATTAACGAATTGAAAGAAGGACTTGGGATTATTTATAAGGTTGGTTTGCATCTCAACTAAGTAGTGTTGATAGAGAGATTTATAAAGCTCTACAAAATGCAGGTAAGTACCGAAATAGTTCGAGAAGTCATTTGGGGATTGAGTACGAAGGAAAGTTGTCCAGAGCTTGTTCCGTTTATTTCTCAAAGAACGGAGCCTGCGATTATACCATGGTGGGGAGGTGGAGGAGGTGGAGGAGGTTTTATGTCGAGAAAAGGGTGCATAAAGCGAGAAGGAATTAAATATTTCTTTGTAGAATATAGATATGGCATCATTTACGGTAAGGTTGTTGAAATTAAAAGAAGCATTATTGAGATATTCATTGATTTGACGGAAGTTGGCTTTGTGAAAATCGTGTGAGATTCGAACAGTGGGGGGATAGTTCTGTATAGGGGAGTTGTGAAAGAACGAGAGAAGAAGGGGAGGGTGATAGTTGTCGACGGTTGATAGGGACAGCGGAGAAGCTGAAACTGAGGAGTTGAAAGGGTCACTTGTAAAAATGAGGTCGAGTTGTCTGCCCATGTAATTCAAAATGCCGCTGACTTGGTTAAGGCTGGAATCAGCTAGGCGATCAGAGAGGAGGCATTCTTTGGCTGCAGTGGGATTAGAGGCAATGTAAAACGATTGGTCGTCTGAAGGGATCCATTTAAGGTCAGGAAGGTTCATGTCACCGAAAACTAGGATCTCGTCTTGGGGATCTCGTGAATCAATTAAATTATCGATTGTATCAATGGCCAAGTTATATGTTTCAATAGGTTGTGATGGCAAAATGTAAAAGCAGATGGCGTAGAGCGATTTCCGGGGTAGTACAATCTTAATGGAAACAAAGTCGAAACATGGCGAAAATGAAGTTGCTATGAGGGAGGAGTCAATTGAGTTTCGGACAGCTAGAAGAACACCGCGGCATGGACAACCATCAGTAGGTCGGTTAACATCATCGCGATAAACGTTAAAGTTGGATGGGAGTAGTTCAAGGTTGTTTATACTAGGGATTAGGTTCGTTTCGGTTAAGGCAAAGATTTCAAAAGATAACGCATGTGATTGCTGCAGGACTACCTGAGTTTTAGAGCGCAGACCTCTTACATTCTGATAATAAATGGTGAGAGGAAGGTTTTCGGCGTTAGAGTGGCAGGGAGGGGGAGATTTTTAGGGACGAAAAAACCTATCATGGTCAGCTTTGCTACACAGAAGGACAAAGCGACTTTTTGGCCCAAAACGCTATAAATATGATCGGGCAAGCAGTGTGAGACTTTTTCCCATTTTTAAAACTCAAATTACCAATGATTTGAATCGTTTTGAATCGATTCAAAGCTGAAAAAATTGCTGAGGGAACTCAAGAAGTTCTAGGAATATGTCTACAAGAAATGTATGAATGACTGGATTATTCTTTGGAAAAAATGTACCGCTTCAAAGCGACCTCCTTTTGAAGGGAACAAAATACATTTGCAGAATTTTTAGTGGCTCATTCCCTGTCATTATTTCGACACAGCCTACGAAGGCTTTCAAAAAATACCGTGGCTTTTATTTTTCTCGAAATATATGTCATGTTTGTCAATATCTATGTACATACATGTATGTATATTGCCTCTTGAAAGTTATCCCTGTCACACTAGGGCCAGTGTTTTTTTCAATTCTCGAAACATTTCTAATATGCGCTTTTTAGTATAGTCTTAAGCTTTTCCAGTGATGCGGGTTTAATTTCCCTAATCATGGCAAAATCCGTCATTTCATCTTTTCAGTTTTGGAAAGAGAATAAGTTGTAGATTGCGGTATGATCTTTGGCCATAAATTTACGCATAAGCTGCGATGACTAAGCAGGTGTATTATCGTAATGCAACAGACATTTTTTTCCACAAATCCGGGCGCTTTCCTTGTATCGTAATATTCCTTATTAACGGTATGACCTTCCAGAAGAACTCGTAATGAACCACGTCACTGTAATTTTTGCTTTTTCCTTTTTTCCGGTCATTTCCATTAGGATGATTGAGCTTTGGTTTCGGTGTCATTATCCGTGTTACGGTGTTACCTGTTAAAATTAATTTATATCTTCAACAACCAGCAATGTTCCTTTTCAGCAAATCTAGATCATCATTCACGTCATTCAACAGCTCCTGAGCGATGCTAACGCGCCGTTTCTTTTGGTCAAAATTTAGAAATTTCGGAACAAACTTCACTGGCAAACGTTTCGTGCCCAAAGCTCACGCGTGAGCCAATCAATATGTCAATATCCTCAAGAAATGTTGCGCGTCCAGAGCGAGCAGCGACATTAACATCTTCTCGACTTTCTGTTAAGAGCTTGTGCCACTTGTAAATACAGGACTCGCACAGACTCGCTAATGCCATAGTCATCATTACAAGTACGTTGAAGCACTTAATTTTATTTTCACGCAAAATTTAACACAGGTTCCTTGATCCAGTTCTTTCAATAGCAAAAAATTGGCAAGAACACCAAAACATGCCTAACCTTTATATCCGTGAAAAACAAACGAAATATCCGAAATGGCTAACAATATCAACAAATGTTAGGAGACGTGTGTACCAACATAACAAAAAAAGAAGTTGAAAATTGATCTTATCTCGCGAAATTTAATAAAGTCACCTTATTTTTTGAACCAACCTCGTATGTAGTAGCGCCACCAGTCCCGTGAGCCTAAAAACTCCGACCCGAAGTTATTTTATACAGTGTAGCGTACACTTAATATAGGAAATTTATATACTCTGGCTTCAGCTGGAGCGCTGTGCCTCGGTGATAAAAGTATTTGAATTGAATGCCTATGGCTAAAAGTTCGAATCTCGTGACAACCATATTTTGCGATGTTTTTTTCTCAGAAAATCCTCACAACATCCATTTTCAGCACAGTTTAGAAAAGTCATGTTATCAAAACGACACTTCGGCGCTAATTGGACCTTGGCTGAGTCACATTCCTTCCAATTCCTATTCCAACACTTCACATAATAGAAAGGTAAATGTCGATAGGGTCACTCCTGCCTAAGCAGATATTTTTATTATTTTACTGACAGAACATATTGTAACTCGGCTTAAGGAATCTTTATTTAAAAATCCTGGCTAAAATATTTTGGTCTATGCCAGTTTGTGACAATATCGCCGAACGGCTTATGGCTTTTTTTTCATTGCACCAGACGCACCTATAAATATAACGATAAACTCAACATCATCCTTAAAACAAACTTGAAATCAGTTCAAAACAGAACTGTCTGAGGCGTTAAAGAAGGTTGAATGGCTGCTTGCCAGTTTTGACTAATTAAGTCATAATATTTCATGAAGAAAATCCTTTTTACACTCTCGTGGATCCTTTATCTCTATTCCTTTGCTAATCAAATGAACTTGCAATTATCGAACGTTAACCCGCCCCGATTTCCAAAAAAAACCGATCGACCTTTTCACTCTTCATTTGCGCCCAATTTCCTTTTATAGGCGTGAATACGAGAATTTCACTCCCAAACTTAGAAAAAAAACGAAAGAAAATGTAAAATCCTTAAAGTCCAAGCGAGCAATTTGAGTTTTCAATCCCCCTCCCGGCTTCCTACCTTTTTTCAAATTATCAAGATAATACGCAGATATCAAAAAGGAAAAGTCTACATTTAAGGAAAATCCCAAAGAAAAACGGAAAAAGCAAGAGCAACCGACAAAGACGAAATTTTTTAATTAAAATCCTTGTGTCAGCGGGAAAGAGTTTTGCGGCCGACGCAAGATACAGATGTACTCGCATTCGTATATCGTGAAAGCGGGAATTCAGGACGAAAAAATAAATAAATATCTAAACATGAGGTAAAAAACCACGAAAAGGGAAGAGAAATATAATTATGATTATCGCACAACTGTGCGCGATTGTGATGATAATAAAAGGACACTCATCGCGTCTCATCCGGGGCACCCCTTGCCTGTGAAAATAAATAAAATTCCGTAACTATACGTATTTGCATATGAATATTCTTTTATCCTTGTTGATGGAATAGAAATCCGACTTGGAGGACATTTATCCCAGCGAGAGGGTACTTCACGACGGATAAGAACAGGCGGCAAGGACTCGGTTGAAATGTAAAACACCCGTTTTCAATGCAATTAAATCGAATCATTTCGTTTTTATCCTCTCAAGGAGATGAGCGCAAAAAATGGGTTGAAAAAAGGAAGTTATTTGGGGGAAAATAATGGGAAAAAATCCTTGAATTCCTTGATCGAGGATTGGAAGACAAAGTCCTAGAGTTGCCCGGTGACAGGAGACTGCCTTTTGTGACAATCGGAAGAGTGTCTCCGGAAAGAAAACAACACGGGACATATGAAATTGAATGGTGATGATGGGAAGTGTTTAGTAGTATCCAGCAACACACTGCCGGAGATATCCTTTTCGTCAAAACTGACAAAAAATCATTTTTCTAGTTTAATCGCTTCATGTATTTCTCATCGTTTTATTTTTGGCTCTGTTGTGTGGTCCTGAATAGGTCTCAGCTCTGTCCCTTCATGTGTCTCTGGTGGTATTTCGACGAGATATCACTGGCTTCTGTTGGTGATGACGATTATGAATTTTCCGCGTTAGTTTGTTTCTTTTTTCTTGCACTAGCTTTTCCATCCCGTTTGATGGCTTTGTTTCCATTTTTTTCATTCCGAATGCTCCCTCATCGTTCTCCTCCTTCTGTAGCTGGCCGTGGGACGCGACAGTTCATATATCTGACACATCCAGACACAACAATGTACGAAGCGGGTACCGAGCGAAAGGCTCTAAAAATGATGAAACTTGCAACAATGAATAATTTTGACAGTTGCCTCTCGGAGTTTAGTCCTAGTCGTCCTCGCCGATGGTAGACGCGCATACCATTCCTATAGGGATACTCGTATGTGCATGGAGTTCGTCATTTTCCGTTGTTTCACCCTTTCACTGATTTTTTTTTCTGCCGCTGTATCATTTTTGAGCAGGGAAAGTGATGTTTTTTGTTATTTTTTGAAATCCCGGAAAGGATTTAGATAATGCATCGAGATGTTGGTATATGTACTGTATTTCCTTTTTTTTAGGGGAAACAATATTTTTTTGTGAAATTCCCTTTTTTGACGGACAACTTTCGGAATGACTTTGTTGAATGTCAGGAACGACTGTCGAGTCTGGATTTGATTTGAATAAATAGACGCGAATCGGTGGAAACCAGTTTTAATAGTCGCAGCGGGCTAGATGTCTGTCTATTTGGATAATCGTTCTGGATTTGATGTGGGTTTTACTCAATTCGTAATAAAAACACCCGAATGATAATAAAGTCATTTGGTTTTCATTTTTTTGGTTCGGGGTATAAGGTCATAAAACCTCTACAAAATAGGGAGTTAGATGATATTAAGTGAAATGTCTTTCTCCTGATATTTTTGACAGTTGATAGTAGGATTAAGATCCTTGCGATAGCCCCTATGTACCTGTATACAACTCCGATCGCTTCTTAGCTGCTTAACAGAGAATATAACTTCTGAGAAATACTAATGAGGCGATGACACACGTCAGTACCAAAGAAAGCTATTTTAAATGTGTCGGGTAACGCTCGAAATTCTTGTTCTTTTTCTATGCTGTCCTGCGAGGGTAACGACCGTAGGCCTACCATGAGGTTCATACAAATACAATCAAAACACTTGTTTAGAGTGAAAGACGAATAGACTGATAGGGCACGACGCCCTAAAACTTGTAATACAGATACCATCGATGGAAATGACGCATGTGTGCCCTATAGTTTTTACTGTCTAATAAAGAGAAGACTCATGTCCGCCGATTGAAAAAAAAATGTGGCAAAAGAGCTAAGATTCCAAATGTTAGAGCCGAGAATGCGACATAGGCAACTTTTTTGCGTGCTCCGAAAATATGTCGCCAGCTTTTAGATTTTGTCATACCGCGAGTAGCGCCGCCAGATAAAAAGCCGGACCAACCTGTAGCTCGTTGCGCCCGATTTTTCGTACATAAGGTTCGCTGTGAATTGGAAGAATCAGCTTACGATACAGAATCTGTTGCGTAAAAAATAAATAGAGAACAATCCGATACTATTGGAACTATTCCAAGTAAATGAGAGCTATTGCGAGGGACCCTACAGTTTCGGAGGGCCTAATCCGTCGACTTGTAAACGGAGACTTTTGCTATAAATCTTACGTCATACGCAGAGGATAGTTTATGTCGGCGCAAACACAGAAACAGATAACTTTCCATGTAAAGCGTCTTCGAAACAAGCTCAACTGAAACCCAAAAAATATCGATCAAGACCAAAAAAGCAACCGTAAATGCACACGAAATTTTCAGCTACTGTCATGGTTTTAGGAATTGTTTCAGTTTAATGCTGCCGCCTTCATCGAGGTTTACGTAAAATATGACAGCCCATACATATTCCAGCAGGACTCTGCTCCTTCACACAAAGCTATGGCGATACAGGATTGGCTGACTGAAAATGTCTATGACAATGAAAATGTCCATGACTCCGAACTTATGGCCTCCTAGCCACAAGTACACAAGCACGCATCAACCAGAGGTGATTTACTCGTAAAAACCACGTTCTTTGTTTCATTTCGTCGACAGAATGACTCGATGCGAATCCACTTAACTTTTCTATATTAGGAATATCTTACAGGCACTAAAAAATATAAGAGTGAGGATGCGCCCAAGAATGCTCTTCTTCGAAAATGGAAAAATATTACGCAGGCTCGCGTGCAGCGGAAAACTCATTTATCGAGCGACTTAAAGGCATAGTTGCTACTAAAAGTTAATCGAATGAAAATGGCGTCGGAGATATTTTCAGCTGACGAACAGGCCCGGCTTCAGATCACTAAACTGTTTAAGACGTTCGATTAAATTCAGTATAGATATGCACTTGATGATGACCAAAAGCATCACTAACTCTACAAAACTTCTCTGTTTCAAAATTATGAGCGAACGTGTACTAATCCATTTTTTTTAGAGGCTTCTGCTATCTGTTGGAGTACTGAGACGCAAATACTGGTTCATTGTACTGCCAGGCAGACACCTTAGATGGCGATACAGCTCATGAAGAGCCAGAGCCAAGCTTCTCTCATTCACTTATGTTGTGTGCGATTTGTTTTTCATGCAAGTTAACCGGACTTACAGTTCAATGCCGATTTCGAACGGTGAGAGCCGAGATGCTTTTTCAAGGCAAATGTACCAAGCGGGATCTTGCCAATATCCCGCCGACGAGAGAAGCCGCAAGATAAACATTCGAAGGCGTTGGTGTTATCGGGATCCGAACTCGCTCATCGTACAGTTTTGTGATTGGCTGGCTCAATTTTTCAGTTGAAAATGTGAATAGTGTTTGTGATAATGGTACTTCAACAGACAACCACGGGCAATTTTGATTTCGTCGATTCCGTTCCCGTAGTTTCGATGTCAAAGATGTACCATGCTCTAGAAGGCCAATTATCGAGGCTATCATCAATAGGGGAGCTAGGCATTGGAATCGCTTGCAACCATTTGAATAAGGCTGGGTACAAAAAGTATGGTTACCACACAAGGTCTGAATCCCAACAAAATCGACCCATTTCTGAAGCGGAAGATGACTGATGATAAAAAGTAGATTACTCACTATATCTTAAAACGAAAATGGTCGTGATTAAAAGATTGACGGCAAGGAAGCTTTATGTTTAGTGGGATTGGCAGGAAATAATCTACTATGAGCTGCTCCCCTACGGCAAAACTCTTAACTCGGATCCACATTCTCAACAATGGAGCCATCTAACGGAAGCAATCGCCCAGAAGCGGCCAGCATTGATCAATAAGAGAGAGATTGTGTTCCATCAGAACAACGCCAGGCCAAGAAACCATCGATGGTGATTTGACAGAAGCTTAGTTTTGAGGTTCTGGTTCATCCAACGGGACAACGGCTTCTATAAGAGAGACATAATGCAATTGCCTTCAAAATGTTAAAAAGTTGCGGAACAAAACAGCGCATATATGACATACATCGGATCGTTCTAACTATGCTAAATAAAGGCTTCAATTTTATGCAAAAAAATGTATGTATGTCTAAGCATTTTTTCATACCTATTCGACCTCCAACATTGATGTTATAGCAGTCGTCGAAAAATTCTTATGCTTTTGTAAATGCTTTAGGGGCAACGATTTCTTATATTTAGGTACTTGCTTGTGTCACCCCTGTAAACGTCTTTAATTTAGTAATTATTCGTTTTCGCTTTATGTTCTTCGTTCTGCCCTTGCTGTAGTTGCATCAGGTTAGGTTAGGTGGCTTTCCTCCGTAAAAAGCGGTGGGGGTCACTTAAACCAAGATTAGTCCATTGTGCTACTACTTGAATCGACTTGGTCACCGTTACTCTTGGAATCATTTGAGTGCTGAATAAATATTTTGAAATCGATATTTTGTAGATCTCCGTTTCGGATATTTATATCCGTTAGTTCATTAAAGAAATCGTCTAGTTGAGGCGGCTAGAGTAGGGCAATTACATAGGAGATGAGAATGAAATTCTTCCTCTTCCTCATCATGGCACCTACTGCAGTAGTCGTTATATAGCAGTCCTAATCTTGCGTCATGTTTTCCTAAAGCGCAATATCCTGCTAGGACTGCGATTAGGCTGCTTATAATCTGCCTGCATATGTTTAGCAGGCTTGTGGTTTTACCTGGGCCAGGTTTGCCAGGTTGCATTTTTCAAGGTCACGCGATCTCTCAATCCAATGTTGCAGTGCATTTTTCGATATTTTATATTTTTGCGTTTCCATTGGTGGGTGGATTTTCCCTTCAACAGTCGAGAGCTCCAGTGTGGTCCCGATTTTAGTTAGTTCGTCTGCTTCACAATTACGTGCTATATTGCTATACCCAGGTACCCAGCAAAACGTTACAGCGCATCTGCTCGATATCTCATTTAGAGACGTGCGGCAGTGCTGACCAATTTTGATCCTATTATTGCTTTTATTGCAGCTTGTAGCTGTGTAGATGACGATGTCTCTGTTGTTCATCGGCGGCCTCACGAATTGTCGTTAATTCAGTTTGGAATATGCTGCAGTGGTTCGGTAGTCTAAAGGATTGGCTAATTTTTAGGGTCGGTGCATAGACACCGGCACCCACACCATTGCTTGTCCTATACTCAGTATATTTCCAGTGCAGTGCGTTTTTTTGGAAATTGATTCTCCTCCTATTGTCGTCAGTTGGGAATTGTTGTTTTAGAGAGAATCTTGAAGTCAAGGATCGCGATTAAGTAGTCCGTGACTTCACTTAGATCATTGCTTGGCATAGAATACCAGCGTGCCCTATGTCGGAGAACTTCCAGTGAGCGGATTCCTTATCTCGCCGAGGTATCTGGCGTAGTCTGCGAATCTAGGATAAGTTCCATTGAGTTTTGGTGGAGTAATTTGACGAATCTGCCGGTATCTGCATTAGAACCAAGTGTTATTGAGTAAGTTCAACCATGTATTTGCAAGGAACTATACTTACATATCTTGAGACTCATAGGGGTATGTTGTCGAAGTAAAAACTCATTCGCCGCATTCTGATGCTCTTAATGGAAATTTCAATAGCTGTGTGCGAACTTTGACAGTTTATTGCGATGACGTTTTAACTATCAAAGTCATACTATTCAAGCACTCATTGGAAATTGTTAAAATTCATTATAAAAATTCGTGACGATTGCTGAACAAGCAGCGCGCTCAAGGGAGAATATTGCTGATATTGCTGGTAGTATGGCTGAAGACTCGAACCATTCGATTCATCGTCATGTACATGTACCTGCCTGCGACGCCAGCTTGGCCAATTTCGGATATACGATATGTACTCGTACATGCATATAATCCAATTGCCATAAGAACTAAAGCTTGTCGTAAGTTGGGCTGATTGGACTCTGACGCAGTTCAAATTTTGAAGAAAAAATCGTTTTCATTGATGAAATACATTTTTGGTTGAACGGCTATGTGAGAAAGCATTTTGGAAAGAGATTAAACCACAACAATAAAAAAAATGTCCACTGCATCAAGAAAACATTATCTTTGGTGTGGAATTTGGGCAGGCGGTGTCGTTGGGCCATATATCTTTGGAGACTAGAGCAATCAGACAGTGACTATTAATGACATACGGTACCGGGCCATGATAGCTGTCTTTTTGTGGCCTCAACTTGATGATATAGAACTGGACGACATGTGGTTCCATTGTTCCAACAACATGGCGCAACACGACATTAATCGGGAGTTACGTTGTAGTTTTTGTAAGAAAAACTCCCAGGGCGCGTTATTTCCCGAATAAGCAATTTGAAATGACCTCCAAGATTGTGCGACTTTTAGACTTTTTTCTCTGAGGCTATATAAATGTGTTCAGTCTCTGTGAGTCATCAGCCGGATGATGATGAACAAAAATGTTAGAACCTTGTATATATGTAGATGGGTAGTTACACAAGATTATCTGTAGACTACTTAGCTCCTTCTTTTAGCTCCGAAGCTTGAAAAAGTATTTCAATTTTTTCAAATTATTTATGTTTTTCTCATGGGATACTAATGATTCAGTTAGTAACTTGAAATGCATTAAGAGACAAAAAAAACAATCCCACGTACGAGATCTAATCAAGCGAAATAAAATTGAACTTCAAATGCCACTTGAAGACCCATTGAATGGGAGAAAATTTTAAAGTTAAATTGCCATACGAAGGCCCCACATAGTTCCAGCCCTGTCTTCCCCACATCTCCCCAAACACAGCCGATCGATTCGATACCGCTAGCGTCCATCCAACCCACTCCCAGTAGATCCATCGGTCTAACTATTGCCGCATTACACTTTATTATTATATGAAGCATTAAATGTTTCAGGAAACCGCTCATACGCATAATTAAAGTAAACTACAAGAGCGAAATGGAAAAATTCAAAATGGAAAATACAAATACAACAAAAAAAAAAAGAAACGATGAATTGAAAAAAAGAAAAAAGCACTTAGGCTCTGTTAAAGAAATGTTTACATTTGAGAAGCAGTCTCTCGGAATTAATTTCAGTAATCCATAATACAGTCTGACATAATCCAACAAATGCCCACTTCAGGATGCCCCCTCCGACGTTGGCCTCGCCACCCCAACCGGTCCCGGATATATCTATCCACATCCACCCCCATAATTAACTTGTTTTTTATTGCCTGTAAAATAATATGCAATTATTTGTTACACGGTACTCGTTGTTGGCTTTCAAGAGCAACTGAGACACACAGGAGTCAAGGAATATACCCGAGCTTGGAGATAAGGATATACGGTATGTCCGTACGCGTTTCTCACAACTCGCGCGAGGCTCGGGTATGCGAGAGTCTATGAAAAAGTTCTTTGCAAATATTTGCAAAATACTTGTATCCGTTTTGTTAACTTTACTTAACATCCTCCCGCTTCAGAAACGAGGGGCTCATGTGTGTTTGTAGACAGGATATGCCCTATTGTGGGTAGAAGAATGAAATACAGTCGCAGATATGAAGCGGATTGCTATTCATAATGACGACGAACGCACTTAGGATCATGATGCATGCAGAGAACGATTATGTCGATAAAGGGATGTGTGCATTCATCTTCGTCCCACGTTCCACATACACCGTTCTATGTACAAGAGGCCAAACAAATGAGGAGAAGCCTCGCATAAAGGATGCGGGTGGAAAATGATTGCCCTTGCACTGATTTCTTTCTTCATCCACCTCGTCTTCATTTCCTTTTTTTTTTTTTTCTCAACAGAGGATACGTTGCAAAGGCTTGCATTTATGCTAAAGAGGAACTCATTTATGCGAAAGAACTCGTTGCATATAATGAACGATGACGATGATGATGACGAAGACCATACATCGCTGTTAAGTGTACACTACACGTTTGTGCTTAATGTGGTGGCATATTTGTTGCCACTACTACAACGGTGTCTGACTCAGCTTCACGCTGTCATCCGGTAGGCGGTAAATGTACGACGCATAATGTGCGATACGAGTACAACGCAACGCGCAATCTGTGCGGCAAATAAAATTTCTATTATCCGCTTGTATCCTGTTGCCAAAATCCTGATTAAAATGAATGAGAAACAGGAAGTTGCGGGCGAGGTGAACAAGCAACGGATGAATCTACATGCTGCAGTTCAACTTTCGATTTGGACATTTAAAAAAATTAAAATGCAGGATTTAACCTCCAGTAGCAGTTATTGTTATCAGTGACTATTGGGTATTCAACGGAAGAGCCTTCATTTCCTTTAACCTCTCATTTAAAATCTCATTTTCTAGGTCGTAGAAATCTTCCCATTTGTGGTATGCAAGTGTCCCCTGTGACCGCTTCACGTACCTTCTAAGTTATTCACTAAGTTGACCATTAACTCATGAGCACCCATTAGCTTCACAAAAATAAAGATGCTTTTCCGACTGGCGCCCAACAAGGGACTACATCCATATGGCAACCAGTTTCAACCCCAAACCTTGCTTACCTTAAACCGCTTTCTTTGCAATTTCAAATCCGACAAGTGCAAAGCCCACGAAGCTCAAATAAAAGAGAACACAAGGCTTTACGGATAAAAGGAAAAGCAAAAAGAAAAACGAATAAGGATGAAAAACAGCATTTCAGTTCATCGTTTAAAACTAAAGAAAAGCCTATTATAACTGTTTACATACCCTCGGATGTGTATAATCTTGAATACATTCTTAAATATTAACATCGTCCATCGAGCATCGCCCTTTCGCCTTGTGGATCTCGCCTTCGCGCGAGCTTCTGCCCGACGACAGAGTGAATTCAAAGCATAAGGACGAAGTATGTCTCCCCTGTAAGCCGAACTGAGCTACTCCCATTAGCTTCGTACTTTCAACATTTTTTCCATGCCACAACGTTTCTCTCTCTCTCTCTCTTTCTCGCTCTACTCCGCTTGTCCTGAATCGGGAAAAAAATCATTTTTCATCTCTATTCCGTTGGTTTTGAATTTTTTCGCATTTTTTCCAACCGCTATGGCTACAATAGGACTCTCTCTTCATGCACACACACACACAGCGAGCTGTCAGCATACATACACCCCTAAGTAGACCTATTCACGGCCACGTCGCTCACATTGGTTTCCTTCGCCTTCGGTTCTTTCAAACCTTTTACTTTTCCCGTTTGCAGCTAGAACTCTCTCATAATTAAAAATCTACAGTTTACCATTATCGTGTCACTTATACATGCAAACAAATGAAACAGAATCGTCCCGCCGGCAGGATACACCAACCGACTACGACGACAGCCAAAACCACTGCCTGCTTGCTTCCATGACTCATAGAAGAGCGCTGTTTCCATCCAGCAGCAATGCTAGCGCCAGGCTCATCTAACAGGATAATAAAAAAAAATTGATAGAAAAGAAGAAACGGAAAAAATTGTATACGACTCAGTCCAGAGCGAGCTCCGCCACCCCCCAATCCCATGATGGCTATTTCATATAGTTTGCATATCATTATGGATGCCAAAGGAGAAGCAAACACACCACGCGACTAGCAAGGACCAAGAAACTCTCCCCGAATGGCAATGCGAAAGGCTAGAAGAAGAACACACCACACCGAGCCAAGTCAGCCATTTTCAATTCGTCTCTTTCGTTCGCGGCTCGTCTAGAGCTGCAGCGATAAAAAAAAATCTGAATAGCAACAGAAATGGTAAGAAAAAAATTGCACCCTCCTAAAACACGACCGAACTGAACTGTCCCGTGGGTGAGGGTGAGCGCATGAGGGTGTCGGTGTCAGTGTCGATGGGTGGACACGACTGACGAGAACGAGCGAGAGCTAAAGCGAAAATGAGTCGAGAAAGAACGGAAACGAGAAGGCGAATTGGACGAGGAAAAAAATCACCCCTCTGAAAATTTTTTCTACACAGGAAACCGCCATTTTTTTCCCTTCGAGGCTCTGACTGACTCTCAGCCAGAGCGTGGGGTGGATAGCGAATGGTCGACGGTTGAATGGCTGCGGATGGTCGTCGCTGGTGGTAGTGGTTGATGGTGTGAGGGTGGTTGAATGGAAAATTGGAAACTTCCGCGGGCACATCATGCAAAGTCACATTGATCTGTTTTGCCTCTTGTCGACTGGCAGTTGCTAGCTGGTAGCTCCTCGCTCGAGGATAACCGTGTTGTTGCTTCAGACATTGGTACCGCTGCTAAGCTGGCTGGGTTGGCGCTGGGTTGAGTCCTTCGCTTCTCTGCTCTTTTCTGTTTTTAATTTTTTTTTTCTGCTAAAATGAATGGGACGAAGGGAGGGCCGAGACCAGACAAGGTAAGTGATATTAAGTCTGCCGCCATCTCATTTCACCGTGTAATGGCGAAAAGATGGAAAGCAGCAAAAGCCAAATTGAAGACCATGTCTCGTAGTTTTATTGTGTGCGATCCTAAGAGCTACAGAGCAAACAGAGATACAGTAAAGAGATCCATCGATATTGATGGACTCAAGCCCATACCCCACGCGCATACGTTCGAAGAACAAAGCTAATGGGTATATGGGACTGAAGGACATTACGAGCTCGAGCGAAATTTGCTTAGACAGGTAATTTACTTTGCTCGGTCAGTCAATGGAATGTTCCAATTATCTTGTCAGAGAATGTTCTTTGTTAATTAAGTTACTGTGAAGGATGATGCACGCACGAGACTGCACGCTTTGTACGCTAAACGGATGTGGGTTGAATGCTCTATGGGCGCTATAAAAATAAACTTCAATTAGGGCATGAGGGGCAGTCACTGTTGTTCATATGAATGATTACTCTTTTTGGTAAGGACTAATGGAACAAAGGTTTATGGGAGCTCGAGATGAAGTAATATATTCCACTTGACTAGGATAACATGGATTGCAAGTCTATAGAAAGTTCAAAGCCTTCAAAAAGAGATTGGAAATCTGTTATGTTCGAGTGGTAGCTGAAGGCTGGCTATACCTCGAATGAGCTTTTGTTGCTCGTTTAAGAATACCAAATCACATTCGAATAGAAGTACATACTTCAACTTTGCTTTAGATCCATGCTAATTGTTATTTCAGTACCTATAATGTTTAGATCTTGCCATAGATCTTGGTATACTCGTATAATACCATTCAAATGTCCTCACGGGAGTTCTACAGGATACGATTCTGACATGCTAATTTTCCATGATTTTCCACATAGCTATGATTTGAATCTTCTTCAATATTTTCACTGGCAACCATGTTTTCTGAACGATAATTTCGACGATCGATAGCCCTTAAGACATTTGTAAAAGATCTAGTCTCTTCGAATTTTTGACTGTTTTGCCTATAATAATGCTCATAATGCGCGACACGTACCTACAACAGAATTATTATTTTTGTGGCCAATTTTGATAATTTTAACAACTTCAGCGATTAGTAAGAGATCCATATGCCGAAACGGCAAAGCTTAGGCTAAACACTTACAATCTCGTATGACAGTTTGGTTTGATTTATGCAAAAGAAACAAGGATGTCAAATCCCAATCACAAGTACTCTTCATCTAAACGTCAATGAGGGAAGTCGTTCAACAGTTCTCAAGTTTGCTACGAACGTTACAAATCCTGCAACTCCTTATATGGTTCTGACAGTGCTAGTCTCTTGCCCATTTGTTCGTTCGAAATCTTAGACGTATCACATCTTGTTCTCTTATATCATGGTTTGGCTAATCTGCATCCTTTATCTACTAAGCAGGATTTTACCCCAAATCTATTGTATGATTTAACCCTCGCTACAGACCTGCAAAAACCACTAAGGCACCTTAGGCCTGGCTACGCACCTACGTTAAAACCTGGGGTTTGAAACCTAAGGTAATCCACTGGTTATATATTGCGATAGTAAAACTTATGCGTCTGCTTTATGGTGGACAAAAGTTGAACAGAAAACTACAATAGTTAAACTTCAACGCCTTCAGAGGCTAGTATGTCTCGGCATTACAGGCGCCGTGTCAACTTGCCCGACGGCAGTCCAAGAGGATCGGAATTACTCCACTCCACATTTTTATTGGTACAATCAGACTCCTCCGCTCGGAAACAGACCGGCCACGTAGACCATTAGGCCACAGGTCCATTCTACAACACCTTCCTGAGCTGGATATGATTACCACAGTTTCGGAAGCATTACCACACACCTTCACCTTTGACATATGATTTGAGGTACTGATCCCAAACCGCACAGCCTGGAAAAGCCGCGATCCCTGCTAAATTTCAAAAGCCCTGAAAACAAGTGCTAGTGTCTTCCAAACCGAACTATACGCCATCCTAAGGTGTGTCAACCTAAACTTAGAGACTGGCATAGTAGTATTAACCATCAATATACTCTAAACGAACTCAAAATATGTCAAGGAATGTCACGATGCCCTACAAGACCTAGGCAAAAGAAATAAAGTCAAACTCTGGTGGGTGGCAGGTCACAAGGGCAACGCCGACCAATCCGCTAGGAAAGGTTCCAGCGAAAGGTACATAGGTTCCGAACCTTTCAGCGAAATACCCAAGTCAAAGATTAATTTTCTCTTAGACAAGGGGAAACATCACAACTCCTGCGCTTTTGGAGCAGCGTTTAAGCATTCCGACCATCGAAGAGATTCATACGGACCCTGGACAAACACTCTATCAATATTCTCAAATACAATAGAGTTTATATCAGAAAACTGGTCAGCTACCTGGTCAGACACTGTAGTCCGAGATATCATGTTAACAAAATTAACCTCTCGTCTGAAACCGAGTGTCGACTTGGTTTAGAGGACGAAGAAACTGCAGAGCACATACTTTGAGAGTGGGCTGCCTTCTGCCATGTTAGAAAACGTATCCTCCTCAGAGAAATCATGACTCCTGATCAGCTCAGCTCCTACGAGGGACATCCTCAGCTTTATTGGGAAAGTAGAGAACTCCTCGTCTAATTGGCTAGCAGGCACAATAGACCTACACTAGTCGCAGTGCTCTACGCTATCTGTTAGCACTAACCCCCAATTAAAAAAAAAAAGAGCCTTGCTAGAAAAACCAAAAGAAATATCTGCTCGTAAGACATACAGACTAACTCGAAACATTTTGTCCGGATCTATTTTGTTGAGGCCATTGCAAGTAGCTAAGTACTCTCAGAATTCTCCTCCGTTAAAATATAAGTAACAGCCTTTTTACATATCTTTCATCTGTTAAGATAGGTATCCGTGTGGGTAGTAGGTGCTTGGCACTAGGCTAAGCGTGACATCTTAAGCGAATAAATTTTCCTACACTAAATATGCCGCGGAGCCATTTTTTTCTGTAATGACAACTAAAAATAATTGTTTGGAGCTTGTAAAATAGATGATCACAATCAGATGGTGACAAATATCTATAACAGTTGGAAAAGGAGATCTTTAAGTTGTATATATTGATAAACTGAGCGGCAAGGACAAGTTCCAGTTCAATATTTTCCAGAGCTTCTGTTTAGTTTCGACTTTCTAAGAGAGGGAAAGGACTTTTTGTCAGATTTTTAAAAATGTTCTTTAAGGGCTTAACCCACGCCTTTTCCCACTTGCTCAGCCAACGTACCTATGAACGTAGATTTGTTCAAAAAGAATCTTAGAATTTCGTGGATTGTATTAGTTTGATTCAATCGATTTTTTCGTTATTTTTTTGATAAATTTATCTGAAACATGCTTGTAAGGTAAGCTAACAGATAATGTGGATGTTTTTTACTTGATTCAATTTTGTTGTTCTTTTTGACAGAAGTCAAGTCATAGAAACGTTTGTTACGCAACAATGCATTTTTGTTATTACAACTTATTACGAAAATGGAATCTGGATCTTTAAAAGCTAGTATATGTATCAACCTAATCGTCCTATTGATCCCGTTATTGGTGCAATGGTGAAGTGTTCTTAGGAAACTGGTTCGGTATTCAAATTCCACATCACCATTCTCAGACAGCACCTACACTTCAAAGCACCACCAGTATCCACGAATGTGTTCGAAAACAGTTATGCGGCTCAATTCATCGCAGAACTCAACAACTGGGCCTCACTTATGCAATTTTATAAGAGCAATCTAATTTGCACGACAGTTGAAGGCTTTAGACTATCTTCGAAGTCGCTAATTTAATGGAATATAAAAAACGGATGTTGGATCGCCAAGACAATTTGTCATCAAATTTGATCTTTTCTGAAATTGTCCAAAATTATAATTTTGGTGAGGATTTTGGAATAGTAAAGGTCCATATTCATCCGCTGATGAACGGCTGATTACCTAGACCAGCGACCATACCGACAAATATATAATAGAACACCAACAAATGACGCACTTCACAGGGAAAAAATAGAGTTCTATCCAGGCTGATAGGGGTATATAGTGATGAAAAACAGTTTTTAAGAGAAAATTACAGGAAAGTGGTAAGTTTGCACTAAGACAATAAAGTTCGTTTTATAAAACCCAAAAGTCCGAGCATGTTCCCGCAAATCAATAAAATTCTTCTTAGATGGCGTTACAGCTCACGTAGGCCAGAGACAAGTTTCTCTCATTCACTTATGTTTTGTGCGATTTATTTTTCCGCCGATTCCTAATGTCGTGCGCCGAGAAGCTTTTTCAAGGCAAGTGTACTACGGGACGTTTTGCAAGTAGCCCGCCGAGGAGAGGAGCGACGGAATGAACGTTCGATGGCGTTGGTGTTATCGAGATCCGAACTCGCTCATCATGCATCAGAGGCCGACACACTACCCACTGCGCCAAAAAGCTCTCTAAATAAAATATTCAGGAGAAATGTCCATAACGATATCACCTATGTCCGAATCCTCCAGACGACAGACAATGCATTGACACTACGGAAAGTGGGCATAAGTTCAAAGAGTGTCGACCCTCGCGGTGGTTTTTTTGTGGTCGGGAATTCAAAGGATAATGTCAATTCGACCGCCGGCGAACAACATTTCTTACCGAAATCACGAGTTTGAAAATATCGGTCCATTTGAACCATTCACAGATTCGCGAAAAATAGCGAATTGGCGATCTGAGAATAACGGTTTTACTGTATTCAGTGATGAAATCCTTACAATCGCATTGCCGCCATCGACCAAATTTCTATCGGTTTGTTTGTGAGCAGAGATGAACTCCTGTGCATCCTGCACTTACTTAGAAGTCAACAAGAATAGATATCCAAACGTGGTTGTAGGACAGCTGCCAATTGAAGCAGTAGATATTCCCAACTAGCCGTTCAACAGAGGTCTGAATAATATTCATTATCCCGCACAGTAGTGGTGGTCCACCCCATCCCTAAACGATACAGAGATAGAAAAAGCCCTGCTAATCTGCGATCAATTAATTTGCATCCGAATATTAGCAAGGTTTTTGAAAAAGTAGTAAACAGAGCTCTAATCAAATCAGATGAGGAAAATAAATATTGTAATACCGGACAATCAATTTGGTTTTAAGGCTAAGCAAAATCACCTTCTATACGTGATTTACGTAATGAGTATGAGATGAGTTGCAGATGATTTAGTGGCGCAAGTCTAAAAACTCAGGTCATAAATGCAATGCTGCAGTGTGATTGCCATCATATTGAGAGATATTGAGAGACTGGAATTTAAAAATTAACTTCCAAAACTCGGAAACGATACTGTTTAGAACCCCCTTGTATAAGGTCTCAAGGAATACCAGAAGTAAGTGGAGGAAATTCGCAACCATTAGCGATGAGAAACGCGGTTTGATGCATATCTGACTTGACCGATATCTCTATTTCAATAGACATATAGATGCTGGATTTAACAAAGCCTACGGTATGCAGTCAACCTGACCACAAGGTAAAAATCATATGCTACATGGCATATCATATGCTAATAGGGCCCATCATCATGTATGATTGTCTGGTGTGGTGTAGCGGGGGTTGCGGGTGGTCGTGGTGTAATGGTAATCATCACCGACTGTTGAGCGGAAGGTCTATAGTTCAAGTCAATCCATAACCAAGAACAAGTCCTATACGGAAAAACTGTGCAACGATATCAGTCGTGAATGAGAGATGATCAAAAAAGTGCTGACGAAGGCATAACACTCGCAGTATAAGATCACTTCAAAATTCATACTCCGTGGGTGCATTTTCAATATAGCACCTTAATGCCATGGAAACAAAAAAAGTTACTGTGAACTTCAACCAACGGGACAAATTCAGTCTAATCTCTCGAAACCTATCTTATGCAGGACAACCACCCCAGGAGAGTAGTGAACGAACATCTTCGACACAAACCATCTGCATCCCGTCCAGGTTGTGTGACAAACACCATAAGAGCGTACACTCTTGAACATGCGCGAGCCCTATAAAAAAAAAACGTCATCTTCTATGGAAAAGCTTCGTGTGTGCTAAAAATAGTATCAATCAGTATCAGACCCCGTGGTCGCTATTCATTATTGAATCATTGCCCTAATAAAGTCCTGTACGACAGAGCAGGCCTAAACAGAATTGACGAAAGCAAGGGTTATGACTAGCGACAAGACCTGATCTCTGTGGCTTACTACCACAATCATAAATACCACGAGAGGACAGTCCGATCGGGCTTTTTTCTCCCAAAAGCATTTCTCTATATCATTTCGAAAGGTTAATGCAAAAAAGAGATGATATCCCGGTAATTTACCACCGCCACTGGAGTTAGTTTAGGATTAGTTAGGGAATTTTTTGGAGGCTGGGCAGGTTATCATGCTTAGATAAATCAGGGAAGCGACTGAGGCCTGTTAGCCGTCATAAGGTCTCGGGCATGCACAATGAGTAAAATGGCGAAGTCCAGTCGCTGAAGGATGCAATCAGGAGGGTGACCACCAAGAACGAATCACGCTAATGCTACTACTGCCTACTTGATTGTATTTGAGGTAAGGACGTCCTCGCGATGGAAGGCAACGACTTTGCTATTGATGAATTCGATATATTTTTCTTTGGCTTGGCGTAATTTCACGAATTATAGAGGCCACGGCTTATCATTTTCCATCCGCGTTTGTCGTATGTGGCCTATTGTTCATTATCGATTGTAATTCTTGGGTAAGAAATGGCTTGATTTAATGGAAATTAACTCTGTAAATGGCCATATAACTACGTGTAAACCGATACATTTTAAGTTAAACTCTCACCTTTTAAATGATTGTCCAGAATTGTGAAAGTAACCAGGTGTTCTTGACTTATTTGGATTCAACGCCGTCTACCACAGAGCATCAGGATTGAATGGTTACTAATACAATGGTTACTACAAGCTTTAATCAATGCGGCGAACTTAACTATTTTGACTGAAATGTTGAAAGATGAGGCAGCCAAATGGAGCCTCAGATTTAATTTAATCGGATATGATGGTGGTGAATTGTCAAATTATCAGTCGGAATCTATTTAATTGATTTAAGGCCTGCACTCTAATTACAAAAAAGAAAGTTTTCTGCAATCTACGCCCCCCGGGGATAATTTCAAGTCCCAATCTCGTTAGCAACCATCCATCTTTTGCTTGGACAAAATTTACAAAAAAGAAAATCCAGAACCAGGCAATTTAATGGGATTTAAAAGATACAAGTTGAAGTGAAGGATAGTGCGAGTGGCTCGGAAAGCAGATACCAGATGTCTTCGCAGGAATCATTAAATTATAAAAAGCTCAGTCTGAAAGGCTTCGTCGTGCACACAAAAATGCACGCCCTCTTGAGCTGAGTAATTAATCCACTTCACCGCTATGGCATCGTCATCATCATCGTCATCGTCCACCGACGTCACCGACGAAATCTCTACTTGCACCTTAAAAAGAAAGAAAACCAAAAAAGTTGAATGAAAAACGAAATCCTCGAATCAGTGAATTAATGACAGCGATGTGCAAAGGAGCCTGCCATTCGCCATGCATCTCCCTTGGGGGTGGTTGCTCGCCACACACCCACATGCCGAAAAACCAAAAAAAAAAAAGAAAACCATCTACAACGACACAACCGCCATCGCCACCACGACCAGCATCGCTAGTGTAATCGGCAATGGTAGTAGCAGCACTCAAGAAGTGCACTCGCCAAAGTCTTCCTCAAGTCCCCGGCAACGAGTATCAAATCCCTAGCCCCAAGCCCGGGTGTTTCATAATTTGTGTATTTCTGTACTTTCTGGCTTTCCTTGTCATCATCGCCACCGTTGTTGCTGCCACGTCGATGTCGTCCTTAACAGGATACATTTAATAAAGCAGCTTCAGATGGAGTAATGTAGCAGATGCTACACCGTTACTTCACTTATTTCTCCATTTATTTAATGTAATTTGCAAATTAAGAGAAAACAACAAAAAAGATACATTTTTTAATATAATTAAAAAGTTTTTAACTTCATTGCGTTGTTGAATATCCTCGTTGAGATACAAGTATTCTACGAGCCACAGACGCACGAGAGCTGCAAGACCCGGGCATCTATTCATAATCAACAGGATGCTGGAGCGGCGCGCATACACACGGTTCGTCTGTATGACGAAGTGTGTGTGCATGTGTATGTGCCATTCGTTGGTAGATGTTTGAAGATACTTTGAGAATCCTGCGAAACATTTTTGTTTTTAATTTTAATTTACCTTCCACGACACGAAAGTATCTCAACAATTCCTTGGCACTATGATCTATGAACCGGGTATGCTCGCCACACCTGTAGTGCGAGACATTCTGCTCATTCGGATGAGGCGCTTAATTCAATTTAGCATATTTACAAAAAAGGATAAGAAATATTTTTCGCATGAGGATGACTTCTCTCATAAGTTCAGATTTGACGGTGAATAGCATCGCCCGGGGGTCGCCATAATGGACGTCCGAGCTACGCATACTTTCGGTCGAGTTTTGAGTGAATTTCGTGATTAAGAGTTGCAAAGTTTTTTTTCAAACTAATGAAATTTATTTTATAACCTGGTGGGTAGACTCGAACTTCTTGGACAGTACATAGTTTGAACAGAGACAATGTTGGGGGGCGACCGGATGGGAGGAACATCCCAAATAAACACCGCGAAGAGTGTTTTATATTCCATTAGAGGATAACCTCTGGAAACATCCTTTTTGGAAAAAAATATCCTAAATTCTGTGGTTAATGTCAAGATGAACCTTTTAATTAAACAGACCTCGGACATTACCTAGTGTTAAAGATGACGTTGGCAGAGTGACTTCGGGTGAATCATTTTTAATGGAAAAATACAACTTTCCAAGGGATGCTTTTTTAAAAATTACTTTTAAGACCGAGAGTACAAGGAAGACATCTGGGACTAATCTATCTTAAGGAAGAGCACTATGGTACTGAGCCTTAAGGGATCTAAGAACCATTTTTGGATGTGAGCAAATCTTAATAACAGGTGTATTATATATGTAAATGAGAATCCAAGGGAAAATAGTTTATTCTTGTAAATATTGTCCAGCGCTAGCCAAAACTTTTGCTCATCTTTCGGGGAGCATACGAATTCCGCGTTGGAAAAACTGCACGTCTTTTGAGTCGATCCACGATGCAATTTTTGGCTTTTTCGAAAGAACATGAGTCATCGATCGGAACAAGTGGTAATCAGAAGGGGCGATGTTTGGAGAATACAACTGGTGAGGTCAGACGTTCCGTTTCAGTATTTTAGGTGGGTTTTAGCGAACCGAGCAACATGCCGATCGTTGTTCATACTGTGGACGTTTTCCGGCTCGGCTCAAAAGCATAAGTTGCCTTGGCAATGACCACTTGTGATGGTTTCATCCGTTTGCCTAGTAAGAATTCGGCGTGGTAAATGGTCGGCTGGTCTCAGCTAATACACAGGGTATCTACGATCCATGGATGTTTGGATTGACGTATTGCCGCGGTGCCCTCACTTTCGTTCTCTTTGGATTATCGTAGACGATTCACTTTTCATGGCAATTCATAATGTGGAGCAGCAGATTGTCTTTAAAAAAAACATCATTCCGCACGTCTATCGGCTTTAACTCGTATTACATCAAGATTCCCTAATTTTGGACCATTCCCTAGACTTTCAGACTATACAAAATGGCTTGTTGAGTTAGATCCAGCGAAGTTTCTATTTCGTTTTACATAGATCTCAATCCAGTAGTTGTAGTAGCTTCAATTCGTTTTCCCGGGCCTGGTACGCTCATTACCTTCTACGTCGAATCATCACTTTTATAGCGTTGAAAACATTCGCAACACATCCTTTAACCTTTCATTCGATTCTCCTCAACCGCAAATTTGTTGTAATTGAAGGCAAAAAGCAAACTTTTCATAAATAACGCTCATCTAGCTCGAAAAATGATTTTATTTTCCCGCCAATGAAAGTTCTCAGGCTTACCATACGGCCTGTTTGATCTGCCATTTCTAATCAACATTGTACCGCTAGCGCCATCTATTGGAAAACGACAGATTCCCATTTGTTGACTTGATATTTATGACATCTATTCCTATGAAAGATGCATCGTTTATTAGCGGTAGATTATAAGAGGTATCCTACGAGAAATTTTACAGGATTATTCAACAAGAGATGTCATTTCAAATTTCGCACCACTGTTGAACTACCAACATTCGCCTATTATTGTTATGTCTTTTGATAAGCTAATCCTGGGAGGTCATTAAAAAGAGTTACACAATCGCAAAACGTTTGAAAACAAAAAACCATGAAAATAACCTTTCATAAAGTTCGTACTGGTTTTGACGTGCGCCTTCTCGGCGGCTATAGTGTAGTTAGTCGATAAATTTAAATGTCCCGAAAAATAAAGTGATAAGCAAAGTCCAACTTGTGTTCGTCTACTTACTACTCTATTGCCTGCTTAGCTGAGAATGTGAATGAAAACCCAGCAAATAGATCATGAGAGTAGAATTTTAGGGTCATTTCGATTTGTTTTCGAAAATTCGAGGAAAACCGTGGAACCACCTCTCCACCCACAACGAACGATGGCTTGGGGTGGTTTTTGTTCAGACGGTTTTGTTGGTCTGACGAAAATTGGTACTATTGATATAGGCCATATTTATTTACACCAGATGCAGCCATGCAGTTCGTCAAACAGTGGTCCCATCCATTACTCTTGATATTAGACTTTTTCATTTGGAGCTATGTTACGGATAGAGCGTATGCCAAAGCTGCACTAACCATTCATGCTCTAAAAGAAAATATTGCAGCTTTTGTATTCATGACATTTCGTTTACCCGAGGTTATGGGCAAAAGTGATGAAAGCTTTTATCAAAAGGGTGACTCTTTGTCCACATATGTACATACTTAGCGACCATTTTCATCGAGGAAAAAGTACGATCCAAGCACGCCTTCCGCGCGTAATCCACACCACACACGTAATCACTTTTTATGAATGCAATACAGTCTCTTCAAGATCTCTTTTCGACGAAAAAATACAATCAGCATTTTTTGAATCAGTTTAGCGAATCGCTCGTACGACATGGACATATTCACTGACCTTGTGCGTGAAAAGCAAAGTTTGTGGAATCTTCGGCTTCCTGATTACCACAAATTTTGGATTGTCTGGTGCTAAAAGGCTTTCCTATCCCGATATCCAAAAAAGCTAAGTACCTGGGAGTTATCTTAGATAGCAAACTTCTTTGGTCAAAGCATGTTGAGTCAAAAACCATCAAAGAGCCGTCAGCTTTTTGGCAATGTAATTATGCTTTTGGCAAAACATGGGGCCTATCGCCGAAAAAGGTCCTACAAAGCATATGCGTCTGCTGTTACAGCCAGGCTGTACTCAAAGCTGTGTCAAACCCTCTACCCAGCTCCAAATTAGTTCATGAACTCAAGACCTTTTTGAACAAAGTCGAAAGACTAAATTCACTAAGGCTTGTATGGGTCCCATCTGATGAACTCGCTAGGAGGGGCTCAGAGGAGAGATTCTCCAGACCAGAACCCGCCTTAGGTCTACCTGCTTCCACGGTCAAATCCGACATCAACGATTGGATCTTTAATGCACACAGTCGTAGATGGAGGAAATATCCAGGAGGAAGAATAACTAAGCACGTAAGCCCTGATGTCTGCAAGAAGTCCGCAACATTATTCTTATCCTTAACGATATTCTTATGATCACTTTCTCTACGACTGTTCCGCATTCTCTCGCGCATGGTGGTGCACCCTTGGAACCGACACGGTATGTGCCGAATCTCTCAGCTCTACATCACTGAAGCTCCTTCTCACTTTTCTCCGGCCCACGGGGGAAATACAATAAAGAAAGGTGTCTGTCTGGTAGTACAATGGACCACTATTTGTAGCTGAGTGCTCCAACAAATAGCAGAAACCTCCAACAAAAAAGAATGTGACTTGTTCTGATAGATCCGTGACTTCTATAAGCCCCAAAGAAGTAAGGGGCAAATTTGTCTGGCCAGTGCAAATCCCCTAAACTAGGCGGTCCGGAAATCGTCGGAACTTTGTACGATTACGAAATGAGCCCCAATAATACCTCCGACGTAAATGGCACTCCATGCAGTGGCTTTGAGTTGATTCACAAAGATCCAGAAGCGCACATTTTTTTGTATAGGTACGTATCCAATCAGATGGAAATAGACGTCATCGCTCATGATGAATTTCGGACGACTCGGTTGTTGAGGACGGTCTGAAGACAGCAGCTGTTAGACTGTCTGCAAATTGAAATGGAACATATTCAATAGCTAATTACGTGGCACGTCATCTGGTCTGTTTTGACGGCACATTCAAATCTTCATCCGCAGCCGTGATATTTTCGTTAGAACGAAGACCCTTCTCCATGTGCTTTTCCAGTCTCTTCGGGGCTACTGTTTCACGTTACTGTTTGAGCATACTTCGTACACGATCTTTACAGCCCCCTTCTTATCATAAATGGATGAGAACTCTTCATCGCTTTGAGATTAAAATAGTTCACAAATCATCAGCTTTATAGATCCAATCATAAACTGCAGGTCACACGCCTAAGATGAATGAGAAGACAATTTTTTCGATAAAAAAGCGAATCATCTTCCACTTTTCTAAGGCCCACTCTCCGAAAATTTGGCATTATGGCAAGGGTCAGACTTCAGTTCTAGAACGAGCTGTATTTTGTAAGGTTTTAGACCAAAATCCTTGCATAAGAACTTTCGCGTAGTCGACCAGTGAATGGCAAATCACGGGTTTCATTAATACTGGCAGATACAGCTACAATATTTTCTTGGCATGGCGTCTAATAGCGTGAAACTGGTATGAAATTCGGTCACTATAGTTTGAATTGCTTGCTCGCTCAGTAGGTTAATTGTGACGGCCGTAAAGTGGCCGAAATGCACGAAAAACATTGTACACAGACCACTTTCAATAACATGTCAGAGTTATTCAGGTAAACTTCTTAATAGTAAAATGGCAAGACTGTCGAAGCATGCTTAACTTTGACGCAAGTCACGAATCATACGTCGGTTGTCAAAATTAAAACACTAAAAAACCAAACGGTACAAAAATCACGCTTTATATATACGACGCTTTGAAACTGATTCACGATCTTTAACCAGCTGCTTCTAGGACCACTCGCCCAGTTGATTGAGGTCCCTTTTCATTCGTGAGAATGGAAGACTTTTCGGGCCGAAGTAGTGGTGTCCAATTGCTCTACATGGCCCACCCATATTAGAGTTTAGATCTGTGCACGCGTGGGCCTATCACTATTGATAATGCCTCTGTGCTGTAGAGGGAGACCAGGATTATTAAAATTTTGTGAGCTACCTTGGTGTTTCGAGAAAGCATCCTCCTCAATTGCCTCTTGAGTCCAAAGAAGCAGTGGTCGGCAAGAGTTATAACACTTTGCCAACTAGCATGGCACTGTAGGCAGCTTACTAGACTAGCATAGGATGCAGCTGCCATAGACTTATCTATCTAGTAAAATTGATGTTGGGTTGGTACTGGTTCACCTGTCTGTTTCCTAAACATAAATTCAATGACCCGACGATTCCAGAACTATTTGGATTTGATCCGGGAAGATATGTCTGTCTTTATGGTAATAAGTCATTGAATACCTTTATAGGTGCTGTTGCTTATAGAGCTATGTACATATGTACATATGTATGTATGTATGTTCATAAGTGTATCTTTTGATACACATGTCTGTAACTCAGATCCTAATCCTAAAAACATAACTACCCTAGGTAATAACCGCCTTCACTAACTAGCAAAAAAATTTCAACAGCTTACTGTCAGGGGACTATGGTCATTTATTTCATTCGTTTATAATACTTCAGCATCATTTGGCAGGATTGCCAGTCGAACGAGTCTTAATAAGTTCATTCAGCTACGAAAAATCGCCACCATTTTGAAAATTAACAAATTTCAATTCACTCACTTAACCGTGATCCTCTAATAGGATTCCCTCATTTTCACCCCTCTCACACCATCCAATCCAACAACGAGACCAACAAACCAAATCCATCAAACGTCACATTCAATGGAAACATGGATTTCAAAACTCCCACCAACACCAAAGCATCCGCATTCCAACTTATGCATCCACACATACTCACGTCACCATGACCGAATAGAATGAAGGAAACCCCCAGAAAAGACGAAGAAAAATCCGCAATCGCAGCAGAAATAAATACAAAAAAAAGTGCGAAAAAAAATTCACCCCCCACCTAGTATAATCGCCACTACTACACACACTGCCGATACCATCATCCCTCCTGCTACCACCAGAATGCACCAATCGTTTCGTCTCATTTCAGCAAATTGCGATTTTTTTCCCGCAACCCTTAACATTTTTTTTACCTTCATTTCCTTTCTACCCCGCTTTTTCATATTTTTTCGCATTTTTTTTTCTCTCTCTAAAAACTCACCACCCACCAAATGGGAACAATCCGTAAAGAACTACAGAGAAAAAGTGAAGAAAAAAATAAATAAACCACACTCCCCATGTTAGGGGCACGAATAGATTCTACATACCACTAAAGGGGGAGGTAGGCGGGCGAGGGTGAAACAAATGAAACCTCAGTGAGTTCAAGTATAAGTACAAACTTCTCTCTAACCCAAGAGCCTTCGTAAATGGTAGAGGACGAAGGGAAAAAAAATGAAATAAACCAAAACAAGGACAAAGGCATTATACTTTCACATAAGCGTGCATATAAGAGTATAACACAACAAACTAAACCTTCCCCCGTCGCCGGCCCTGTCCCGGTCTATCGCTTCGACAGCCTCTTGTTGCTTTACTAGAGCTATGGCTACAGCTATTGCCAATGTTGGCGCTGATTGTTATTAGAATTTTTGCTGTATACGCGTTACTCGTGCTCATCGTCCTGCATTTATGCTTGCCGTTGGCTAATGCTCTACTCTATGTGTCCTTCCTAGTTCTGTTCGTTCGTTTGTTTCATTTTTCTAACATCTAACCACTCAGCAATCATCCCCTCCGCTATTAGGGGTTGCAAACTAGAAATTGCGAAACGCAAATAGAAAACCATCCCTTGAGTATACACACACACACAAGCCTTGTAAGCGGGCAAAAAAAATCCGAAGGAGATCCGTCATCATACCCACGATATACCGATGGTTGGGTTAAAGTTTTGTTCCAATATTCCCATTTTTTACCCTTCCTTTCATCGTTCGTTTTTTTTTTTTGCATTGTTTTACTGTTCGTCCTGTTTACAAATCCAATCATGAGTTGCAATGGATTGGTTGGGTAGAGGGGGTGCACGTAAATACAATAGCAAGAAAAAACGAATTTAGAATTTTTCTCTTTTCGGTTCTCTCCTATTCTCGCTCGCTCTCAGCGAGATAAGGACAACTTTTCCCTATCTTGATGTATTGACGAGTATCGAGCATTTTTTTCTGTAAATATCACCCCATGGGAGGGATGGGACCACCCTCGTGCATACATTGATAGCCTAAACACGCTCTACACACTTGATCCGTACGTGTACACCATCTAAACACCGCCTGTCATAGATGGTCCCGGCTTCGGCCGGATCAGGACGAAATGTTCCATTGGTATTGATAGATTTCGATTTATGTAAGGGATGAGTGCTTGAGTATGTATTGCTTTGCATTGTAGTATGTCGTACATACTGGCCTGCTCAGTAGGGTACGGCAATTGGCAGGATGAAGGATGACTTGTCCTCGTTCCCTTAAATGGAGATGGTTGTTCGATACTTTCAGTTCCATTAAATGGCATCCACTGCTGAGTGGTCATAGAGTCATTGGAACGAAAAACGAGAGAAAAAAAAGTAATAATGGGGCAAAGGACCGAGGGGATGAAGAGTAAGGGGAGGACTTGTACAAATTATAAAGAACACGTCCTCGATAATTAGTTATCCTTGAATGTCGTGCCCGATGCTGTTCCTTTTGCTGCGTCTACATTTTTTTTTCCTCCACACCATCCATCCTCTCGTCCACCTTCCCATCATCCCTTCGTTCATGCCTTATTTGCGCTCTTCACGTTCTTTATGTTTCGAAATTTACTTTGTCATTAAACGTAATGACTGAATTAAAACAAAACAACACAGCAGAGCATGCAATCAACTATAATAGAAAATCAAAAAGGACGCGGACGTGAGGACACGGCGGAGATATCGAGAAGCTTTTCACCCATCTCCCTTCTTTCGGGCGCGCGGACACAAGGCGCATATTTTGTAATTAATTTTTTGAACTTTTCGCACGCGTAAGACGAGAGGCTAAGGACGAAATTACATTTTGATCCTTGATATGATGTTGTGAAATTTAATTGAGTGAAGCGACACTCGGTGGGGTGTGGGGGATGATTTATCTGCGGGTAATTTGTGGTGAATTTGTTATTTTATTTTGGGAAAAGAAGAAAATTGGTTTGGATTCGCTCGAGCTAATTAATTTATAAATTCTTGGCGGGTTGTCGAGGAAAAGCATCACCCTCGGGCACGTGTTGACGTGTTCACACGAGATAGGGAAGCAGAAAGGAAGATAAATGACTTGAAAGTACAATAAAAAAGCCAAGGAAGACATTACCAGCTTGAGAGGTTTGCCATGTCAGGCATATGACTGGTCGATATACATAGGTGTGCCCTTCTCTATATGCTTTAGATGCACTCTATCCCTAGAGTTGCCCGAAATGTGATTTCAAAACCATCATGAGAAGATTCTGAGGAGAAAGAAACAGAAAAGTCACCAGAGTAAACAAAACCTTCATGACCAACAGTCTAGGCTTGGAGGTTCTAGGCCATAGAAAGCAAGGGACAAACAGTGAAAATCATATGAAGCCACCTTGCTAAGAAATGGCCTTTGTAGGCAAAGAGATTGAGGTAGTCACTCAATGTGAGGCGATTGTAGCTACGAAAAACAAGGTGATGGTAAAATCAAAGGTGGAGGAAGTTCGTAATGGTTCAAACTGCAAGAGCAAAAAGGGGGAACTAAGTCGGCGACCAGTGAAAAAGCCAAAAGTGATGGAAAAGTATTTTACGCCTAACTGGCGATCATGTAGTGGCAGCGCAAGAAGTTGCGTATGCGCATAAAGGAGTTGAGGTCGACCAAACGAACGACCATGAACAAGCCGAAAGACTATAAAATCAGAGGTTTACTCCTGTTGTTGCTAGTGGACATGACTCTGAAGTGAGTAGGATCGCATTCAATTCGAAACTCTGTCACGACAATACGGGTTATATAGCAGCAGGCAAGATGTTGACCCGGTTATGGAAAACATTTTCGTTTGGAATAAAGGCACGCTTGGACCGACAGGATGATATTTATGTTTGATGTCATATATCTAAATTACCTGGAGCTATTCATTCGTAGAAAAGTGATGTGAGATATTTATTGGCGATGTTGTAACGGATTGAAGATCAGCATTCACCGCAAAGTACAAGGGGTGTTCAAAAAATAAGGTGACTTTTTTTAATTTTGCGGGCTAAATGGATATTTTGTTTTTCTTGTTAAACATACCCCTAATATATGTATATTGATATTGTTTATGTTACATTTTATTGTTAATTGTATGAAGCAATGAAGAAGATCAGTTGGCTCATGCCATGAAATTTTTCCAGATATTTTGGGCGTGCAACGTGTGTCAGACGAAGCACGGGTACATGGCATGGGTATAATCTCATATGCATTGGTTGTCTGATGGAACAGGCGAACCCCGCAAACACGTCGTAGCCTCTTTCACCAGACTCCAAAGAGCGGTTTGTCTCACTAAATTCACTAAAACTTGAAAAAACTTGTTCAAGAATTACGCTCTTATGGTGTTTGTAACACAACCTGGATGGGTTGCAGATGGTTTGTGTCGAAGATGTTCGTTCACTACTCTTGGGGGGTGGTTGTCCTAGATAGGAGTCGAGAGATTTGACTGAATTTGTCGCGTTTACATCAACGATTGGGTCTTTAATGCACACAATCGTAGATAGAGGGAATATCCAGAATGCCTACACAAAGCGCGTACGCCCCGATGTCTGCAAGAAATACGAAACATTCTTCTTGTTTGGCATTATAGAGACCCTTATGTTTGCTACATGTTGCGAGGAGGCGCACTCTTGGAGCCGGGATGGTGTGTGCTGAATGTCTTAGCTCTACATCACTGAAGCTCCTCCTCACTTTTCTCCAGAGAACGGGGAAAATAAAATAAAGTAAGGTGTCTGTCTGGCAGTACAATGGACCAGTATTTGAGTCAACAGATAGCAGAAGCCTGTCGTGACGTCCTTGCCGGAAGGTCGCACGGTCAATAAGGAATATAACGATAAATGTATGCGTCGTTTGCGTGAAGCAATACAGTGGTCCGGATTTGTGGCTGTTCATGGTTGTTACATCACGATAATGGACATTCTCACTAAAACTGGTACGTAAATTTGTGACCGAAAACAATACCGTAATCATGCCCCAGCCACTGTATTCATCATACTTGGCTCCCTGCAATTTGTTTCTCTTCCAAAACTGTCCCATGAAATGATGGATTTTTACCACGATTGAGAAAATAAAGACCGCATCGCCGGAAGAGCTCAAGTCAGTGCCAAAAAGTGCATATCAGAGGTACGTCAAGGTTATTATATCTGAGGGAGATTCCCTTAAAACTTAAAGGGACCAACATTGATATTGATTTCATGAATAGAAAAATATTTTTCGAGAAAAATGGTAAGTCACCTCATCTTTTGAACAAACCTCGTACCGCGAGAACCAAAGATCGCAGCACCTGGAAACCACTATGAGGACAGCAAGGGGAATGGACTTGTGGAAAGGTGCAACAGAACGTTTTTGACTTAATTGATCCACTCTATGGAGAAGAATTGGATAAATAATCCAGAGGCAATCTCATAGTTCTTACTTATACACTCGCTTAAAGATGTTCTATAAAATAATTATTATTGCAGCTAAGAAAAACTCTAGAGAAAGGAGCTCTGCAGAATATTACCATAAAAATACCACAAGCTGCGATTTGAATTACAATACCACAAACTCCCGCGGCCTGGGTGGGCGATCTTGTCTTAATCGAAACAGAAACAGACGCAAAGCGAGCTTCTGATAAGCTTAGCCGCTTTAGCTGCTGGACCATTGATCGTATATGAATAATCATGATTTCCATTGCAACGGAAAGTATTTCGAACTCGGATGAGGAAGACAACTAAGAATTCTCTAAAGCTTAGTCCTGTTCCTGTTATTCGGTATTTCTATTTCCTTTCATTGACTTAACATGAACAAAATAATAAACTTTCCTTAAAAAAAATATCCCTAACTCTATTCGCTTAATTTTAAAAAGAAACGGCCATTTTAAACACGCCCCCTATCCAACCATAGACGAAATTCCTCACCAACCGCAGCCAACTTAACCCACTTAGATGTCATCACTATCGAAATGTCATCGCAATCGCCTCACCTTCAACGTCACATTTGACATCTTTCAGCTGATTTTTTTCAACCTCCCCAATCGGCCGATCTGTCAAACACGATTTTTTCCCTTCTGTCATCACACATGAACATTTTTTTCCCCCATTTATCAAGGAGTGTAGCCTCATTACACCCAAAAAGTTTACACCTAGTTTTTTTTTTTAATTTTTATTGTTTCTCCCTCGGTTCAGCCTCTTATCTACGGGTTGAAATTGAAGTAAATGATAGCCACGCGCAAAGTGTTTCCGAGGCCGTAAAACTTTTCCTAGATGTTTTAGTTCCAAGTCAGTGCGTGTGCGTTCCAATTGTGTAAATAGAGAGCGGTATTCATTGTACGGGATTTGTATAGGGCTAGGGAAAATGTCCATTGATGCTACAGCTCTGCCATCGGAGCTATTAGTGGCACCGCAGCCGCTTATTGGATTTTGTGGGTTGGATGTGACGAAGAATTCGGTACATAAATCAATATGGGATGCGTTTAATAGCAATCGGAAACCTGATAGGTGAGATTTGGGGATATCGCTCTTTGTTTGGTGTTTGTGTAATGACTTTCTTTTGGATTGAAGACCTGCCGTGCAATTCAAGCTCCTGCCGCCTAATTATGAGTTTCCGGTGGCGAAACCGAAACGCGCCTCGTACGAATGGTATCATCCGAAGGGAATACTCAAGCGTAATTGGATGTTGAAACATTTGCATGTGTTGCCATCGGTGGTGGTGTTGTTTCAAGACATGGAGTGGAACGATCACTTGTGGACGGATAAACAACTACAGTGTGCGTCCACGATACAAGGCCTTAAGAATAGCCTTCAGGTGAGATCTTCTTTCTGTGTACATAAGTCAGAATAAAATGTCATTTTCTTCTGGATGTAGGAGCGCAACACCCGCCTTGCCTTGGTATTGCTTCAGAAAGCAGCCCCTCTACCTCCTGGTGAAGACATGCTGGCGTCGGAACGAGCAGCTAGTTTGACTAACGCCTGCGGTATCAGTAGCAAGATGTTGTTCATCCTCCCTCACACCGATCACCTAGTGGGGTACACTTCACGCATCGAATCCGCTCTTCTCGAAATGGCTCAGGGCTACTACGCTCAGATGTCCAAGCGTATCCGCACACATCGCGATCAACTAACATCTGGACATCATGTTCTCAAGATACGTCATCAATTTAAACTAGGATTCGTGGCGGAACTCAGACAAGATTTCAGTACAGCCCTAAAGTGAGTGGAATCGCTTGACAAAGACATCTCTTAATATCGCTCTTATTCCAGACACTACTCGCAGGCATATGCGAATCTGGACGAAATCCGCGTCGTGGACACAAACTGTTTGGAGATAAAGACAGTTGCCGGTTTCCTGAATTACAAGATTTGTCGATTGATGTTTAAGCTGAAGGTCCCACGTGACTCAATAAATCATTTCATTAGCCATGTAGAAAAATACAAGAACCGAGTGGGGTTCAAGGATTTACTCTTCGAACACTACGCCTGGCTAAGTACTCAGTGAGTTCGAAGCCATCTCTGGCTTTCAGGATTGATTGATTTAAAGTTTTCTGTCTTCTACAGACATAGTGCATTTGCGGATCTATTCTGTGAAGCGATAAAAAACGGTCTTCCAGCGCTCCAGACGCAACATCCCGGGATCTACTTCCACAAGGCAGCTGAATACATTGTAAAAAGGAAGGAAGCTTTCTTGCAGTGTTGTGGTATTTTAACCATTGCCCTCCAATCTTGACTTGGCTTACGACACAGTTGTCTCTTACAGCGCTCACTCTTAGTCCTACTGAACCCACTACTCCAACGACACTTCAGAACATCTCGTCGATGGCGTTGTTCAGTGAGTTCTTCGGTATTCGTACGATAAAGACTGGCGAGCCCGTCTCAGAGCAGCAAGTCATCATGCTAGTGCAGGAGAATGAAAAGAACTTTAACCACTCAGTGAGTAGAAAATGGACATATGTAGATACCTTTATCCAATGATGGTGAATGCTCTTGTTCTTAGAGTGCAATAATCCATCTACTAGGCCAGGCTATGGCGCAATTCAAAGTCTACAAATGCCTTAGGTTTCGAAAGAAACTCGCTGTCGACATGGCCGAAGAGTACTTTAAATGCGGTGACCACGCAAAAGCTCTTACGTAAGTAATTCTTCTCCCAGCGAATAGTCGCTTTAGTGATTCTCCGTTTCACAGATTATATTCCCTGATGTTGCCCGACTATCGTCAGGACAAGTGGAACTCGATTTTTTCGGACGTGCTCTTAAAAACTCTACGAAGCGCTTATCTCTCTGCGTCGGTATCGGACTTTGTGTCTTGCAGCTTTGAAGCCCTATCACTGAAGCTGCGATGCTATCAGAAAGATCGGATCTATGTTCTAGAAAACCTCTGGAAAGTATTCCAAGTAAGTTGCCCAAAGTCAAGAGAAGCTCTAGTTCTTTGAGAGATTTTTCTTTGTAGAATGTCCCGCCAGTGCCGCAAAGTCAAATTGCTCCCGAACTGCGAAGCCTCTGGGAGAATGCATTGGCTTCGTTTAAGTCTCCAGTCACAATTGATTTAGAGAAGATCACCGAACTGTTCGAGTGTCATGTGAGCTTCGAGAAATCCGAGCTGAAAAACGATGAAGTGATCAACATTCGCTTGATAGTTCGGTGAGCTTTTTAAAACCAATCTCCGGAGCCATCCTAAACGTACATCTTTTCAGGCTCCTTACCGACGTCCCAATCAAGATTCATAACTTCACCCTGGTCGTCGTCGACAACCAGAGTCAAGTCTACAAGCTAAAAGCAATCAAATATACTGTTTTTAACGACCTAGTCGAATTACGAAACAGTGTCCACGCTCCTGCACTTAACTTACAGTCCTTCGAAAGCGATCTCAAACTGGAGCCGGACAAGTATTATCAAATCATGTTCAGTACGGAGGCACAGCAATATTTGGAGAATACTCAACTACAAGTGTCATGTATCGAGATTATAATTGGCACCGACAAGATTGCGGCTGTTTTACTGAAGAGCGCTACAATGACGAGGCGGAATTTCAAGCACCACAACAAATATCGGGATTTAGTCGATAATGTGTCTACGAATCCAACTTGTTATATAGTTCCCACGTGAGTTTGAAATATTCTCATAGCCAGGGAGTCGTCTAACAGATTGTTTTTAGATTCCACTTGGTTACACAGACAACGCTACCGGTCCAACCGATGCTTGTCAATGAGTTTTTCAGCGTGTCGTCGCTGGTCAACAATCCGTTTAATGTGTTTTTGCAGAACGTTGGAATCAGTATTGCAGTTCCGCATAATCTCCGTAACAAAGGTGAGTGTGTCTTGGGAACGTCGGAGTAGGGTATGTGCATTCGATAATAGTATGTGTATGAAAATCTACGTAGAAAGTAAGTCTCAAGCCACGTCCAAAAGAGAGCATTTAGAGCTCTTACACTCACTCAACTGCAAATCTAGTATCAGACTTGACAATCACCGATTATCTCAGGCAACACTGTTCGCCTTTATTCAAAGAACATCGATCACCTGAGTTCAAACACCACCGATCAGTTCAGTTCGGGTAACATCGATCAGTTCGGATACCCTCGCGGCCCACAGACGTTCACTACCGATTCATTTAACATTGCTATTCTGCTCTCCAAAGCATGGTTTCTGGAAACAACATTTAAACCATTTTCCTTTCGAATGTTGTTCTAAATTTGAGTCAGGGGATCGAGATCGTTGGCTGGAATTTGATCAGTTAAAATTCGGAAATCGTATCAGAGACAGAGACTGTGGACCGACTACATCGTAGCGAAATATTGCAACCATTCACAATCTCCAAGAAATATATTTGTAATTTTGAATTTATAATTTCAGTCTTTCTTACCACCGACTTGTCACCAAATCGCCAGAAACTACACTCCCAGATCCAGATCGACATCGGCGAGCTATCCATGCATAACTCAACGTCAGTCTCGTACTATATCTTAAGCTTGATTGAAGCCACAATCGAATTGCAGCAAAGGATCTGGTATAATCTAGACTCTATTCGACCTAAACCGCCGCCCGTTGAGACCCCCACAACTGCCGACAATTCTCCAATCAACGGTCGTGTGATTGCTTCCGATTTCATCGCTCTTGCTATCAATTCACCAATTCGCATCGACTACATCGATGACACGCGACTTAGAAAGTCACGCGACGACGTAATCAGTGTTATCTGCGGGAATGAATTTAAATTCAGCGGGCGATTTTACACGCTCAACCGCCAGCCGTTGACGAAGATCTATCGCGGCGAAAACTTTCTGTTTAGAGCCAACATCGAGGTGCAAGCGAAATGTGATCTAGACATACTCGAAACCTTCTTTATTTGCGTAAGTAGCTGTCTCATAGGCTTATTAAGCCAGTACATGTTTATTTTTTCTTTGTTCAGGACCACAACTTGATTCAATCGACGTATAGTCATAAGCGCAAGAAACACAGCAACACGTACCGCACGGGGGAGACTCTGGAAGATGTGGTTGTTTTACGAACAAACTCCGCCAATACCGACTGGATCACGGCTAAGGAATTCGAGAGTACTGGCCACGAACCCGATAGCCTATTCCAACGCTCGCGTAACCATCGCAAACTTCAACTCATAGCCAGTGGCAAGATGGAGAGCAATAGCAACCCTCCGGCTCCGATGAACCGGAGCCTACTATCGAAAATCCCTAACAACATGACAATAATCGGCACTTGCCCACTCCTAACCAGCCAGAACTCAATCATGACATCGTCCACTAACTCCGACGAGGGTAAACTAAAATTCGACTCCGACTCATTTAAGGACGATCAGCAATCGCAGCAGAACAAATCAGGCGCCAATACCCGTATGGTGTTCAATAAAGCAATCGAAGCAATCACATCGACCGGGCATTGTCGTGGCTTCATCAAGGGCGTCCTCACCAGTGATTCAAGCCCCGTGATCGCACCAATATTTGGTGTTTACTGTGTGAAATGGCGCCGACATGGCTCGACGGATGAGAACGAATCAAAGTTTATCGTGTCCGGATTGGAGATTGATGAACCGCCGTTGAACATCTACTGCTCGATCGAGGAGAAGATGTTCGTTAAAGTGCCGATGACTCTCAAGGTTGTACTCAAGAATCCCACAGCGAATGTTGTGCATTTGGTTTCAACTCTTAGCGTTAGTAATTCGGATAACTTTATGTGTTCCGGTCACCGACAGGTTAATTTTCTTGCGATCTCTTTGTCTATTGGTTGACAATTCATTTCGCTTGCAGTTGGACATTTCGATCTTTGCCTATTCGGAGAAGGAGCTTATGTTCAACTTGTATCCCCTAAAGGTCGGTTGGCAGAACTTGCCCGAGTTACATTTGGAATACAACACACAAACCGACCCGAGTCGGGACGAGTCACAAAATCAGCTTCTCAATCACCTGGTGCAACGATCAATGCCTAAGAAAGTCTTTGTTTTGGTACGGCTTATCCTCCTGCAACGTATATACACGCCTAATCGACCTATTTGATTACTCTCATTTCAGCCTCCCAACAAACAGAAAACCATTAGCGCCAAGTAGTATCGGCTGCCTCCGTGGTGCCGGCTTTCCACACTCTAGTTTTCTATTACTACACACACGCGGTCCTTACGGAGAGAATCAAGTTTCTTACGAGTAGCGAATGATTGTTCATTGGAAATAGCAATGTGAATATGGTCCTTTGGACATTTAAAAAAAACAAAATAAAAACAGGAAGTTGGAAAACAGTTTAATACTTAGCAAAATACGAGTAGCGTACTTCGTTGTAATTGTAGTTGTAAAGAAGATTAAGCGACAAGCATATGTGTTGATTTTTAAATTTAAATAACAAAAAACAAAACGAAAAACAGAATTAATAACAATTACCTATTATTGAGAGAGAAATTGAGAATATCAAATAGAAAACTATTTAATTAAATTCGAATTGTTTGAATGTGGGCAAGCGACACAACCAGAAGGATCATCTTAACAGAGGATCAGTAAACGAAGGTATAAGCTTACCGATGGCGACATCATGTTTGCACTGACATACTCTTTCTCGAGACGAATTGTGAGAAACTTACTAGACTAGGTGGATCTGCAAGTACAACGAAAAAAAAAAACACGAAATTGCGTCCGTTGCCGAACGAGATTCGAACCGCGCCGCCTTCCCAATTATTATCCGCGACGTTGGGGTTTTTTTTTTTGCGCGCAAAATTTTTCTCTCGGACTGCGAAGCTACGAGCTTTTTCATTCACTGTCGATATAGTCCAACTCCCGCGCTTTGGAGGAGGACCGGTATCATTGGGGTTCTGTACAGAGTTACTTTGGTTTTTCAAATCGAAGAAGCGGCGGTTAGCAAGTGTTTTTCTGGGTCTGAAATCAAAACTTGTATTTGCCGCTCTCCACTAGTGAGGTCAGGTAGACGAAATTCTTATTGCTTCAAAGCCATAGCTGCCGAAGGAGACGTTCTGGCTAAGATATCGGTGATGCCCATCTTCTTTGATGCCAGTATATATTCGGTATTGCCCTCAGACCCACTTTAGCCGCGTCCGCTTCAATGCTCCCAAACGGTTCGTTGACGAAATTGTGCCTCTTGAATTAGTTAATGAATCCCGCTCCTCTCTGATATGCGGGACCTTAAAATTTACAAAGAGGTACGTGTATCGATCTGATGTTCATAAATGCTCCGGGCCACTCCGATATAAACCTATCACATTATCCACGAATGGTTTCATGCGTCGATAGAACACGGCTAAGAGACTTCTATAATTGACACATTTATAGGAGTCCCCTTTCTTATAGACCGGCAAAAGGTGCTGAGATTCTATTCCTCGGGCATGCTTTTCTTCGACCATATTATACAGATAATGAGGTGCATGTTCCCACCATACAATGTATCACATCATTCTAAGGCTGCTTTGTTTACGTTGGATAAAATATTCCGGAGGTAAACTAGTACCCTGATCCGATCTCCGGATGGGAACTAACCAAGGAAAATCATCCATGAAAAGAAATGCACAAAAATTAAGGATAGGCTAGTGAAACGTACGAAAACCGGTAGCTAAATGAAGGCCGTGCCGTAGATGGGAGGACAATCTAAGAACCAACCTGGAAGAGATAGGTAAGAACATCGAAACATAGAAGGAACGCACTCATGACAGGGTGGCTTGGTGAAGGGATGTCGACGAGGCTCTGAACTTCCGAGTAAGCTCATGCATACTTCTGTTCTGGCCTTGTTCGATTTATTTTTGGGAAAACTGTCGAACATCATTCCGAAGATAGCATATCTTTCATCTAATCGATTTCGTTCTTCTCTTACTGTCTGTTCATGGAGCTCACGACAAGCTCTCGTCCATGGATGCAGCGTGGCCATGTACACATTCTGTTTCTCTGCATAGGCCTGCCCATACTCGCCATCAAACTAGGAATTTTTTTAAGGTTGTCGCTTGAAACCAAACGCATCAGATGGCCCTTTAACAACCTCTGTTTTATAGTTCGGGCAGTTTGCATCAGGTTTGAGACTTGGTCGGTAAAGTTCTTGGCGGTTTTTTGGAAGTGCAGTTCTCTAACGTTAAATTTTGATGATCTTACTCTACTCCTTGAATTCTGCATCCATACTGTGGCTGCAACCAGGTAATGATCTGAGTCGATGTTGGTTCCTCGGAAGGTTCGGCAATTCACTATACTGAAGAAGTGTCAGACGTCGATCGTAATGTGATAAATTTGGTTTATAATTGCATCGTCAATTGATGATCAGGCGGCCACGGTCCTCTTGTATAAATGAGAGGATCGTCTGCTAGTTATTTAAATGATAATATCCCATCCCATAGCCTACGGATCATGCTTCTCCACTTTGCCTGTTGGCTATTCCAAAAAAAATGGAGGATGCAACAATACATTTAGTAAGCCCCACTTAAGTTGCTTATTGCCTCGTAGAACTCTTTAAGCTTTATGTATGTTGGCATGCTCCAGTTGGGCTTTCAAATTTTGGTGGAAGAGTGAACAGCTTCCGATTGCTGATAATATTTCTTACAATATATTGGTGGCGTCAAGAACAATATCACCCTGTGATTTGACATTTTCATTAGTCATAGTTTCCAGTAGTTAGTTTCTAGAGCCGTTTTATGTTCAGGCTGCCTATAGTTAGATTTATTGCCTTCTGCCAGAATCTCTTAACAGGAGTAGGAGTATGTACTACATGAAGGATTCAGCTCCTGGGTTGACTTGGTAGAATTCGAACCCAGTGTCCAATACACCAACCACTGAGGCATGGTGACCCATTCGTATGTAATTTCACGTAATCTAGATTTTTGCTTTCAGTTTATAACTCACACCTTTCTATGCCATTCGGTGTCGTAATATAATAGCGCGACTAAAACGCGGACGTAATAATTTGTTCGAATTTTGCAATCATTTGACTTTTATCATCACTGCAATTGAAGGGCCAAAATCTTATCAATGCTGCTTGCAATAGGTTTTAGTAACCTAGTGGTGCTTTATTTCAAGCCTGTATTTCAAATAAGTTACAAAATTTTACCTTTCAACGGTAAGTCAGTACCAATTGATACACACCTTAGTGGATGCACCCCCTTCTTGAATACCTAGTCTTCAAAATTCTTGTCAAAAATTGAAATAAAATTCGATTGAAGAAGCGGAATTTCAGAACTTGTGTCTCATATTCATATAGCCAGGCAGCAAGCATACTGAGAAAGATTGATGTTTTTGACGACTTAATCGTAGCAATAAGCTTTAAAAAAAAACTTCAAACGTTATAGGGACTTTCCTTGAAACTAACAGATTCATCCAAGTAGAATCTGATGACTTGGAAAATGCCCTAAAACTAGTTACGCGCTTGAATGAATCACCGTTCTCCCTCTCACACTGAATAGTATGCAACAGGCCCTTTTGAATTCATACAGGATCATCGGACCTTGGTTGAAACAGATAGAATAGACTAGTTTAAGCAAGTTTTGCCAAGCGTCGAAAGTCAAGCATGATTTGCCGATTGCATTTTCTGGATGCTAATTGTTCATAATGTGCTTGGTAGCTATTCGGGACAACACGACTGCAGGGCTAGCCCTCAGCCCACCGAAGCTCTAAATAAAATCTCTGCCTGCAAAGTTGAGGATCCCATGTCAAGTATCCAATCATTTAAATATCCCGAGAGAAGCGACGTACATACATAGGTATAAAAAGTGCTTTAAAAGTAAGATTAGAAGGGAGAGTTATGTTTCCTTTCAAAAAGCTAAAGCTTCGGGCTTCTTTTGAACTCATGCTGAGAGATAGGAGAATCTCTTGTGAGATAGGAGCATCATTTAAAACCATGCTAAAGCGAGCAAGTTCTTGTAAAACCGGCAAAATCTTTAGACCCAGAACAAAAACTCATCTTGCAATGAATTTCAGAAACCGTGTATAGTTAAACCGTTTCCAAAATCCTATATTAAAATAAGAATTTAACTTCAACATTTTTTATTTGGCTGAGACCTCTGACTTGGAAAAAGTCGTAGCGGCGGGCTCTGGCTACATTCCACAATCGACGAATTACTATTCTTATCATCTCCATCGACTTCTATCAAGGGTTGAACATCAACCAAGACCTGTTCAATTGTCTTCTTCAAAAAATCATATTTCAAATTCAGAACTTTCGCTAATCGCTGTACATGACCCTCGGTGAGGCTGTAAGCGATTTTCTCGCAACCAAGAACTTCGCTTAAACAGTCCGTTCCGTAGATCTTCTTGAAACCCATCTTCAGGGAAGATGTGAACGACGCTACGCTATTGCTGCCATCTAACGAGGTTAGATCGAGCGAAATCAGATCGTCAGCAAATGAGTCTGGGGAATAGTGGGGGATAAATTCTGATTGGACACATCTTGGTGGTAGAAGCTCGACGGGTCCATAGGATCTTCTTAAGATTTCGGAATTTCCAAGAGGCCGCTGCTTTGTGATGTCTTTGAGTCGGTGTTTCTTCTGTTTTGTTTTCTTTGGGCCTTTCAGAGTTTCGTTTTGATTGTGCTTGGATGCCTCGTTGGCTAGGAGGCTTACATTTTCTTTATACAGTTGAATTAGACTTTCCTTGAATGATTTTGGCTTATCATCCGGTATGTGGTCTTTTGATGGTTCAGGTACAGAGTTTGGTTTAGGTACTCCCGTTGAAAGTAGAGCCAACGGGATACATTGGGGGGCCTGGCAATCGGAAGTGGTAGGTTTATCCTGAATTGAATCTACGATTGGAGAAAGCACTTTTCTGTAATTCTTTGGGTCCTTTGTTAAATCAATCACCAAATTCTGAGGCGCCTTCGAACTAATATTTATAGAGATATTCTTTGCGTGTATATCCGTTGAATCCTTTGGCTTCTGTGGGGCTACTGTTTGAATTATCACGGATTGTTGTTCAGTTTTTTTTGTCAAGTCGATTGGGTTAGCCTGTGTTAATGAAGTGCTTGCCTGTCGTGTTTGCTTATTTAACACCTCATTTGGATTATTATGTAGCGGCTGATAGAGTGGTAGCTCATTTGAAGCTTCCGTCAAAACTCCCGCTAATATATTGGGCGATTGTACCACTTCCGTACGACTAGATTCAGTTTTTTTCTGTTGCGATTCTATTAACTGCTGCCGAAATAGAAGGTTCGTGGTTGGATTCACTTGATGCATACGTTTTTTTATTCTCTGAAGAAAACAAAGCCCAATGAGTAAACACTTGACCATGAATCGCATTCAATTAGGATACCTCTTCGACAAATGCAATCTTCGATTTCGCCACCCTCTTGACGGAAGTCTTCAACACCTCGAATTCTACTCTCAAGGCCTCCCAGTCATGTAGGGACCACCTATGACTGAGATTACCCCCTTGGAGCGTGCGATAGATTTCGTCAAAACGTTGAGATGCCGGATTCCCAAACGGCCGGAAGCTGCGGCGTGGTTTTTGCGATAACCTTAATGAACGGCGTTTTTGATTTGAATCTGCAGCGAACATGTAAAAGGAGATCTTTAAACAGGATTTGAGTTAATCACTCGATTCTGATGGACTTTACTTTCTTTTTCTGCCTCGGAGCAATACGTTTCGTCACTTTCCACGTTAGCCATATTTGTTCGATTTCAAATTAAACAGTTTTCTTCTCTGTGTCACTCGCCCAACGAATTGTCAGCTTGATATCGACTGCTAAATGATGGAATTTGAAAATGGTGGCAAACCTTGACAGAATGATAAATATTTTATCACATTCTTCACTTAAATGTTTTTATGAAATTGTTTTTCTTTCAAATACCATGGAAAGTTAATTATTTTTGGTTTCCACTCAGTTATCGAGTATCGAAGTTACCTTAACCTAGAACTTGTACTTCCACCCTAAGTTTCATGTTTCCAACCCCCATAAACGTCAATCAGTATTTTGGCAATTCTGTCAGAGGTGTTTGTTGATTGTCCTATTAACACTGAGTGAAATAATCATTTAAATTAAAAAAAAAAATGTCTGAACGTGAACACTCCGGTTCCATTATAAAAGACCCAAAACTTGTCCTCAACCGTATATTCATTGGAAATATACCGCAGTGCACCCGGGACGAGCTTGAAAGCATTTGTCTTCCTTATGGAAAAGTACTCGATTCCTTGGTACAGAAAAACTTCGGCTTCGTACAATTCGAGTCGGAAGAAATAGCTACAAAAGCGGCCAAGGCACTGAATAAATCGATTTTTAAAGGAAATCAAATATCTGCACGTAACGCTGGCCATAAAAAACGTCCGAACCAGGTACAGAATGCCAATCCCGGCGGCAATTCTAGTGGTGGCCCGCCAAACAAGCAGCCATTTACAGCGCAAATGCAAACCTTCCATAATCCAGCTAGTAACAATCCGAATTACAATGATTGTGAGATTATTGTTGTTAATCGACAAAACACGTAAGTCTGAAAAGGCGCCATTCCCATGCACCTCGCTGATAACTTGATTTCTATTTTAGTGCATATGCAGAGTTGATAGAAACTCGTTTGAAGCAACTGAATCTACGTGTAGATGTCCTTTTTCCAAATGAAGAAGTGTCACTTGGAAAAGTGTTGGCAAACATATCGTCCCGTGGCTGCATGTATGCCATTCTGGTCACGCCGCAGAACGAAGAACACCGTAGCATCACCGTAAATATCCTCTACGGCGTACCACAAGAGCATCGCAACATGCCGGTTGAAGATGCTATCAAATTGATTTCCGACGACTTCCGCTCGAAAATGGGCAACGAAAAGAACTATCTACCCAAGGTCGTTCCTGTCATACCCCCATCCAATATTGCTGCGCCTCCACTAAAAGAGCGACACCCGGATGGAATCCGAACGTTACTTAACCTACTTGCAGACAATTTACCACTCACCGTACTGCAATATGACTGCATCATCAAGTATCTCCAGGAACGAAGGGAACTACAACTCAAAGTCGAACTGGGTGAGGCAGCCAGCAAGAGCGGTAGTCAACCAGATCCCGAAATCGAACTGCAGAAAAAGATTTTGAACATTTTGAACAAACCATCCGTTGCAGAAACACATTACGATTTGCTCTATCCAAACTTGGATTCAGTCAAAAAAGACTATCGAGTCATGGACCTGCTAAAGGACGTTCGTGTTCAGAATGCAATTGATTCGATGCTCAATACCAACTTGATGGCCACTATCGAGAAACAAATGAAGTTTTAGACAATAATTAAAAATGTTCACATGAATATTCAAATCAGAAGTGGCTAAGGTCATGATTTACAATTTAGTGTCCACTAAAGACGAACAAACCCAAAATTGACTTTCTTCCTTCTAGGTGTTTCAATCTAGCCGACTAAAATTGTATTTATTATTGTCTAATGCATTGGGAATGTTGAGGTTATCGTAATTTTGTGCGTGTACCTTCCAATGAAATCTAATAAAGTCCATAATACAGATGTGAAAGCTTCTTATTTCTCAATATTTCTCAATGGCAGCCACAATCGAACATAACGCAAGACTTTAAATTAATATTGCTTGCTTGCTAGTCTGTTGTTAATGGAGCGTTAATAGCTATCGTCAATCGCAATCCTACTTACCGACCAATGCGTAATTACCGACCTCGAGAATTCAATGTTAAAAGTTCTTCAACGACATGTTATGCTACGACAGCTATGTTCCCCTCAGAACTTCCACTTGTTGACTCATTTGGACGGTTATTCACACCAAACAAATAATGAATTCAGCTTCATAATAAATTTGAATAACCTAGAGTGTTGTGACGTACATAACATAAAAAACCCGGTAGCATTCAGACATTTTTCACAGTTTTACATTTCAGTTTACATTTGAAGCCGAATTATCAGTTTTAAAAATAGCTTGTTTTATAAGTAGAAGTCTCCATCTGCGGCACCATGCCTGTTCAAAAAGTGTACACTGCCAGACCATTATTATTACTATTACCGGCCATTTGGAACCCGGAAGTTCAGTCCCATTGACAACCCTTCGCCAAGCCTCCCTGTCATGAGTATGTTCCTTCCATCTTCTGCTGTTCTGTTTCAGCCTTTCTAGGTCGTTATCCTTATATTGTCCTCCCATCTATGCTGCGGTAATTTTCCTATGGGTATTCGACTCATTATTCTTTTGACTGTTCGTCCACTGTCCATTCGTCCCACGTCCCACGTGTCCTGCCTTCTTAGTCTTCACGATTTCCATACTCAAGCAATGATGGGGATGAGTAAAGTGTAGTATTGGAAAATCATTTGCAGCAAACGTGAACGCAAGCAATGTCAACGATCATTATTATCGCTTTTGAACGGTGCTACGAGCCTCGAAAGGAAGCCTTCAGATGACATGTAACACCGAAGCCGAATATATTGTTTTGTGGACACTTCGGTTCTAAGTAAACATCATTAAGTGAAGCATTGTATTTTTAAAAAAAACTAATAAAAGAGTCGGTAATTGACAAAAGACGGTTGAATTAGTATAGTACTAAAAAAGTTCCTCCAGTTCTTGATTCTGTACTTTTCTACATTCACCTGTTTTTTCGTCCTATTTTCCATCATAGATTCTTAACATCTTCGCAAGTCTATCATAACGGTCGAATCACTGTTTCTGCCGTATGTCTAAATTGGCTAATAGTTCTCTGACTAAATGGACAATAAAGTTCCACTTAGCTCGAAAACACGAAAACATTTACCAAACCCATGAAAGAAGTAACAGGCGATCTTGCCTACCCCTCAATTTTTAAACAGTTAGTAGTCTCGAAAGTCAATCTGTTAAGATCAAAATTGTCCTTTCTGATTTGATTATCTTAACAGAAGTAATATTTTCGACAAGTATCAAAGAACATAGAAGAAAGGCCTACTGTACTATACCAATCGATCGTTGGGCCCTCATTTTTATACTTGGCAGTAAGTTTGTCTGTGGAAGCGGGAGTGTCCGCGGATTTTAGAAAAATGGAAAAAGAGCAATATCGGTCGGTGATTCGATTCTTGTTTTTGGAAGGGAAATCGCGCAGCGAAATCAAAGCGAAAAGGTGATGGCCACCGTTTTCTGGGATTCACAAGGTGTGATCCACATCGACTACCTGGAGAAGGGCAAAACGGTCACAGGGCTGTAGTATGCCAAATTATTGGGCCGACTCGATGCCGAATTGAAGAAAAAACGGTCCCACTTGGCGAAAAAAAAGTGTTCTTCCACCATGATAACGCACCGGCACACATATCCGCCCTCGCCACGGCCAAATTGGTCGAATTGGGCTACGAACTGCTGCCCCATCCACTGTATTCTCCAGATTTGGCCCCGTGCGACTTCTCATGAGCATGAGCCGGTGGATTGTTCTATGTAAAGTCGCTGGTTTACGCCAAAAAGCCAAGAACGATAGAGAAGCTTAAAGATAATATCGAATGCGAAATTGCCAACGATCTGGCCCATATGTATGTGTAGAAGAGTGGTGAGTAAAAATCAAAAAATCTGCTCACTTACTCATGGTGATCATTTGAACAAGACAGAATTCGATCCATAAATTGAACAAGTTTGTTACACTTGGAATAAATTTTAGCCTGAAATCTCAATTATCTTGTGCTTATCTAAATACAAAATTGTTATGTCCTTATTGGAAAACCCTGTTTAGTTGCTGTTCAATGGTGTATAGATCGTTTTATGCCTAGGTACGAGGGTAAGATAAAAAGTTCTCCACCTGAGAACGAAAGCTAAAAAATTACTTAATTTTACTACATAATCGGCCTTAACTTCAAAATTTCTTCCCGGGACTGAAAAAATATAAATCCACGGCCCTATGAATTTCTTCGGTGGATGCGAAGGGCTTTCCGAAAACAATTTTCTTCAAGTCAAATCAGAAGAACAAGGGAGTAGCCGAGCAGATCCTATCCCAAATCCCCAACGCCTACATGCCCTCGCGTCAAAGGTGTTGTTTCTGTAAAATATGATTTTTTTCTTCAAGCCAGGCCTTTTCTCGCGAATTTTGGCATTCAGCTGGTCAAAAAGGTTGAAGAAACTCCAAGAAAAGAAAAGATGTTGGGCCGGACGGGATACCCTCTGAGTTCTGGATGGGAGACATCGGGTCTAGATGGCTCATGGTTCTTATCTTCAAACTTATGAGAGGCGACACTATGCCTAATCAATGGAGGGAAAGCTATCTTATTCCTTTGCAGAAAGGAAAGGGTGATACGCGAAATTGTGATAACTACCGTTCTGTCAAGCTGATGTCGCACACCATGAAGATCGTTGAACGGGTATTAGATAGCCGACTGCGGAAAATAATACGACTATCTGATGACCAGTGCGGGTTTGTCTCGGGTAAATCAACAACAGATGCAATCCAAAGTATAAGGATCATGATGGAAAAGCATCGTGATTCTTCAAAGGACTTGCATATGGTGTTGGTTGATTTCGAGAAGGCCTTTGACCGGCAACCAAGAGATCTTTTATGGGTAGCGCTAAGGCAGAAAGGAGTTCCAGAAACCTACGTGCGAGTGATCATGGACATGTACAAGAGAGCAACGACAAGAGTAAGATGCACCGCAGGAGTCACCGAAGAGTTCGCAATCAAAGTCGGTGTACACCAAGGGAGCGTCCTCAGCCCACTGATCTTTATAGCAGTCCTTGATTGCTTGCTTGAAGGAAAAGTGACGGACCCCAATGTGCACCAGCTATTCTTTGCTGACGATGGAGCCATTATAAGTGATGATCAGGCGTCCCTACAACGAGCACTTGATATGTGGGTGGACATTTTTGAGGGACACGGGTATCGTATTAGTTCAAAGAAGACAGAGTATCTGTGCTGCCCGTTCTCTGACCCTCATCAGCCTATTCCAGACATTTACTTAATGGAAGAGTGCTTCCCAAGTGTGAAAAGTTTAAATATCTGGGATCTATGATACACCAGCATCTGATTGGCCTCAGCGATGAAGTAATCCCAAACCGGGAAGCCTGCCGCTACTTTCTGAGGTCAAACCGGCGGACCCCACAAGCGGACCAGTAGGAATGCAGTTAAGTGGGAAGGTTATGGTCCTACACTTCTGACCATAACGACGCCGGAAAAAAGGAAAAGAAGAAGAATAAAAAGGTTGAAGAACTATTCACCTGTAAAGGTTCGGCTTTTAGCAAGGTAATGAATTAACAGGATCACTTTCACATTCCGAAATACTCTGGCCATAACCTTTCTGGCAATATGATCGTCTTCGCTTTCTTTGGCACTCAACCACTTGTTTCCACTCACTGTTTGGACTGCTGTTTCGTTTCTGGTGTGTAGTGGTGGACCCAAGGCTCATACAGGCCGGCAAATCGCCGTACAAATTCGGTCGGATCCCTATTGAATCGGTCCAAAGATTGCTGCGAAAATCGTTTGTGCATCTCCTTTTGATTGGTATTCAGCAAATACTGCACCCATCTTGCGCAAAGCTTCCGCATCCCTAATTCTTTGCGCAAAATGTTTCGCTTAATCCTGATATTCCCACATCGTCTCACTCACTTTCACTTGATTATCGTCCAGCACGACATTATGTTTTTGTTTTTTTTTTTTAAATTCATTTTTAATACCAATTTCATAAAAACTATCTTACGGTAGACAAAAATGATTAAACTAGCTTAACTAACTTGTAAATACCTTACTGGCCCCATACAGACACTCTAACTAAAGTAAAAAGAACAGATTAAATTACCTTTCGGCCTAATAAATAAAACAAAAATTGTAATAATAATTAAAATAATTTAAACTTAAGCTAAGAAAATATTGGTTTTTTTTTTTTTTAAACTTAGCATCAGATAACTTTTTCTTTTATACATATGTATATAAAACTTAAACCTAACTAAAAACTAGCTTAACCTACCGTAACTAAAATATATGTATATACAAAAATATATACATAATATATATTATATATAATCTTTTTATCTTGTTTTATGTATTTTTTCCTTTTTTTTTTGTTTTTCAAACTAAAATTATTGAACCTACCCACCACCCTAGCCTACTTTAACCTACCCTAAACTACAATAACCTATGCAAGCCTGCCATTGGTGTTTGGCGGGCTTTGCCTTGAAGAGGGTGACCTATAAAAATTTACCACTGACGTAATCCGTTCCAACCACCAAAAACGTTGATGCTGTCGGACGACGTCTTCTCGATCTCGGCGTGAATTCGACCTACTGAACCTGAATCGCTCGGGCTCGTGGAGCGCGACATCACATTCGTAGAGGAACCGTCGTTCCACGGAATTGCGGGCCACGTGGAAGATTAGCGGTACCGCCAATCTACCGCCCAGGACATGAGGAATGCCTCTGGTGGGACAAAGCCGTTAAGGCGCACCCTCTCGTGGTACAAGTAGTTGGGGTAGTAAGCCCCAGAGATCAAGTTATTGTCCGAAGTCATTGCTCTTGCAACGTGGCTTCGAATCAGTTTTATCAGAAAATTGTCCACCCGTAAAATCCTGGCCTTATCGTATAGAACCTCGTTCGGGTAAAATTTCGTGTACTCAGATTCAGGTGTCCTATGTAACCCGAGACAAGTCCTGAGACATTGTCTCTCAAACACCCGAATCCTTTCCATTATGCTGGTTCTCACATTGAACCAGACGGGACATCCATAGGCAACAATGGGCCTGATTAAGGCCATGCAGCAGATTACCTTCACCCTAGAGTCAAGTTGGCTGCTATGAAACAGCCATCTTGTCAGAGCGAAAGCGCCCCGGGCCCTTGCCAGAGCAGCATCTACATGTTTGTCGAAATATAGATACTGATCCAGCACGATCCCATGGTATCTGACTACACTTCGTCTCGCCAGTAGACGCCCGTCCGGTCCAGAAATTGAGAACCTGCGCCAATTTTTTCTAGTGTCCCGAGAGGCCCTAGACAAAGTTGTTAATATCAAATGTTTGGGTAGAAGGAACTTTCTACCTGTTAACATGCCAAAAATCATATATAGCAGTGGTTTACTTATGCCCAACCGACTGAGCTTGTAGTAAAGTCCTTCTAGCCATACGGTGTCGAAGGCCTTTTCCAAGTCAATCAAACAGGCACCCGTGCATTGGTTCTTGCATTTATTCCACTGGATATCCACCGATATCCGACGCGGCATGAATGGTGTCATGCCCCGCTCTGAAACCGAATTGGTTATCCGGAATGATTTTCTTGTCCTCAACCCATTTAGACAGATCTCTATGGACCACCTTCTCGAAGACCTTGCTAATACTCGGAAGGAGACTTATTGACCAAAGATTTGCCGGGTTAGAGGTGTTTTTACCCCTCTTGGGGATTGGTTGCACCACCGCTGTTTTCCAGTGCACTGGATAATATGCATTATTCAGTGCATTGTTGAACAGGATGGTGTACCTCTCTACAGCCACTGGTGGAAGGTGCCTAAGCACAACATTGGATATACCGTCGGTTCCCGCGGACTTTTTTCTTTTCAATGAGTCGAAGATCATCTGGAGATCCTCCGTCGAAATGAACAGGCGACAGCATTGTTTGCCATAAAATCATCATAGAACCTGGTAAAACCAAGGTTCTCTGATCGCCAATGATCTATATCATTTTGAAGGTAGAAGTGATGAAGTAGGACTCTGTTTTCCAGGTCGCGGTTTGGGCGAATGCTGTCATTCACCGTATACACTTCCTGGAATACAGCTCCCACTGTCGCCACCTTCTCCTGGGGATTCTCGATCACGAAGAAATCATCATCCAAGACGGCGCTCTCTGGGTCGAGGCTGACTGTTCGTAGCAAGCGTTCATTGTCTGACGTTCTCGGAAGCTTTAGATCCTGAATGTCATTCTGATTGTTTCTGCGAAATATTTTATTTATTTGCGGGAACATACTCGTGCTGTAGGATTTTACTTCTTACAAACTTACAGACATTCTGTAATTCTCTTTGATCAACTGTTGGAGATTTTTAATCAGTGACTTCAGTGTCCTGACCTCCGAGTTTTGTCTGTCGGTAAACCGCCTGTACAAGAGTTTGAGTCTTGTCAGTAGTCTACTTTTTTGTCTGTGCAGTGCGTCGATTGTCGCGTTTCGGTATACGTTTGTGGTATCGTGCTGTCGTTGGCGTGGTATCGTATTGATCATTGTCTGTTTAATGATATCGTCCATTTGTTGGAGGTACCTGTCAATCTCATTGTTTGACAGGTTCCTGTTAGACGGTGGGAAGGAAGCGCTCGAAGTGAGCGCTCTCGTCAGAGAATTGGCAAAGCGTGTCCAGCGTGCCCTACTGTAATCATAGGGGTACGTTTGGACGTACTCTGCCATTTCCGCGAATTCGTCTGGTAATTTGATTACGGCGCTTAGTCCGCAATGGTCACTGTCGTATACGAAGGTCCGTAGACAGTTAGTAGACCATTCATTTGTGTCAGCCAGTTTCAGTCGAGAGTCAAGCAGCATGAGATCCAGATAGGAGCCGCTCCTAGGATACGACGGACTATCCGTTGCGAGTATTTTGAGTCTGTACTCTATGCTCTGCATAACACACCATTGGCTTAGTAGGCTCCCCCTAGTGTTGGGAATGTTATTTCCCCAATCACTATGTTTGGCATTTAAATCACCGGCCAGAATGTAGAAGTTTTCTACCGAGTTTAGGCGCAGAGTCCGAAAAAGTGTCTCGAGCTCTGCCATGAAAACGTTAGGTTGAGGTGCTTCAGGTGCATAAGCTGATATAATGTACATACATTCTCTTTCCATTTCGGAGAGGAATGCACACAATACAAGCCTCTAGCACCTGGAACCTCCGCACTTCACTGCCATATATAGTTTTATATTTAAAGTTATTTCTAATAAAGATCGCAACTCCGCCGCCTCGTGTGGCGTTGGGTCGGTCTCTTCGAATCACTTTATAAGAATTGTGCCGGATTTTGTGCTTTTGGTCTGGTGCGGTTTTTGGACGTCCTTCACGTGAGTCATCTTGGAGGGATGTGCGACCACGTTTAAATTCAGCTGCCGATTTTTTAACGAATGACGTGCAAGACCCGAGTCCCCGTAAACCTTCGTCAACTTCGGATGAATTTCATTGAGTAGAATTTTATGATCGAACGCTATTTAAGTTTATCCATTTTAACGAAAAACCCGCAAGACGTCTACAGCAAAAATTCGTGTAAACAAACTACTTGAAAGAACGAGTTGAAACTTGTCATACGAACTAATGACACGTGCATCCAGGCAGGGAATACAATTTTCTGCTAATTGGAACGACATCTCTGTGTAAGGCCGAGAACCCATCGACAGAAAAGTTCAACGAAACAATCCTATTAGTAAACGCAAATTTGTTGTTTTTGAATTATTCCTCCTTTTATTTTTTTCATTAATTTCTCTTCAGAAATTCTCCGAAATGTTTTCCATTTTTTTCATTTTTTTTTATTTTTTTATTTTTTTTTTTTGCTTATTTCATCTTTTGGTTACATAGCATCATTTGCATTTTTTTATTAATCCCGTCCTCCCCTCGCGATCATCCTACTATGTTTGGCTAATTCATGTATTGTTTCATTTATTTATTTTTATTTTTATTTTATTTCAACTGCAACGCGCTACATTTCACCAAATACTCTTCGTTATTTCAATAATAATTAAACTCTTTTTATATATTTTATTCAAATGGTTTCATTTTTTTTTGTCTTTCTTTCTTTTGCTTTTCTTCAAATGAACAATATTCAAGTATTTTTTTTTTGTTTAGTTTTTAAAAATTGTACATTAATGCAAAAACTATCTACACGCTTAAAATAAAAAAAAATTGAAATTATAATTATAAAATATATGGTAATTGAAAAAAGGGGGAGAGATTGGGTGAAAAAAGGAAAATACAAAATAGAAATCATAGATCGACAGGATGTCGACACGGTAGACTGCGGTAAGGGATGGCAGCCGAAAGGGGACGTTCTCCAATGTCGAGGTTGAGAAAAGTGGTTTCTCATGTACAGCGTTGGGGTGAGAAATAGAGTGTAATATACAAAGGAATGGGCGAAGAGAAGAACCCTACGATAACTAAAAAAACAATAAAAAAAATAAAACAAAACAAAAACCCCAGAAAACTAGGCGGAACCTTGTCGTCATCGTCGTCGACTTAATTTGAAACGTTTTGTGTTAATTTGTTCTCTCTGTTATCAACGTGTAACTGCCTCCTTGTCTCTTCTATTGTATAATCGTAATTGTATTCCAATACAGTTATTTTGAAATTTTCTTTTTTTGTTTTTATTGTTTTTTTTTCGAATATCTCTACTTCTCTAGTTTTGTTTCTAATAACTATCACTATCGTAATTAACATCCTGCTGCGCTTGCGTCGAGTCGTCACTCCGCTCGGATATCGGCTCCAGATCGGGGTCGAGATTGAGGTCGTTCATTGGCGGGCAGCAGGATGGGTGACTCATTGAATCGAAGGCGTCCTTAATTTGATTGTTCGCGCCTTTCGGATCGAGATCGGTCGCCCAACTGAAGTGCATTAGCGCCGAATCGACATTACCCAATGCTTTGTGGATCTTTCCGATGAGGTAGAACACCACTGACTCCTTTGGCACGATCTCCTTCAGTTCTTCAAGTTCGCGTAACGCTTCCTGATGTCGGCCCAGCGAGAAATATATGGAACCGCGATGGAATCGCGCCAGCGGATTCTTCGGATCGATTGCCGCCGCTGTGTTCAGTGTTTGCAGAGCTCGTTCTTTTTTCTGCATGAAATACTGCATTGCACCGATGTGCACTAGGATCACCGAGTTCTTTGGATTGATCTTTAGCGCTTTCGCGTAATGCAATTCGGCTAATTCGTATTTTTCTTGCTTGGAATAGATCGTACCAATACCGAACCAGGCATTGTAGTGACGCGGATCTTTGAGAACGGCCGTTCGGAAGAAATTCAGTGCTTTGTCCAATTCCTCGGTGAGAACCAGTTCGTGACCGAGCAATGTGTAGCTGTACACAAAGTCGGGATCAACTTGCACGGCCCGTTTGAAAAACTTTATCGCCGTCTCGTGCTCCTTATGCAGCGAGAAGCAATTGCCAGACGCACACCATGTGATGGGTGAGGTTTTGTCTTGCGACATGAGGTCCTGCGCCAGCGCTGACAGATCGACTTCCTTTTGCAGATGCCACAGTGACGAACTGTAGATCTCCATTGAGTCGAGGCGGTGTGGATCGTATTCGTGGATTTTTCGGAATATCGACACGGCAGTCTCGTACTCTCGCAGCTCATAGTATGAACGACCGATTTGGCTTTGTACCCAGCTCGAATAGAGATGTTGCTTTGGAATTGATTCGAAGCATTTTATCGCCTCCGTACAGTTGTACCGCGTTAGATGGGCGTATCCCTGGCCGAGGTCACGTAGCAGCGCCATCAAACCTTCGGCACTTTGGCGCTTCAAGCTCAACAGATGGTGTGCCATGGTCTGGGCACTATTCAGACTGTTATTCAGCAGGACCTTGCTGTCGTTGGATGTGATCGTTTCGACTTTCTCTTTGTCCTTTTCCTTTTTCTCTTTCTCATTCAATTCGATATTGTTCAGGGAGATTTTGGGAATACGTTGTTTGGTCTTTCGCGGCGGGGATCTAGGTTGCACAAACTTGCTACTAATATTCGGACTCTTGTTGTTCTCCTTTACCGAATAGTTGCTATTGCTGAAGAGTCGCGAACTACGCCGAACATTCTGTACACCCAAGGCGCCGCCTGTACTGCAGGAATTGGGAGTTCGTGGGGTAATGTTGCCAGTTTGCGTGAAGACAGCCGGTTTCGATGACGGTTCTTTGCGATTTATCAAGCCGACGTGTGTTTTCAGCTTCTTCCCCACCGCCTTTTGTTCCTGATTGACTTCGGCCAATGTTTGTGGCGATGGCGTGTGCATGGTAGCGTTAAGATTATTACTCACGCTATACGGCGTATCACTTGGACTGATTGGTAGAATTCCGAAACTTGGCGTTGACGGGCTTAAGGCTGAGAGGTATTTGAATTGACGTCGAAAAGGCGTGCCTCCATCAAAGTGATTCGTCTCCATATAGGTGATACCGCCGCCACCACCACTACTATTGTTGCTGTTATTATTGTTTCCAAAAACAATCGGTGTATCCTCGATCGTTGTGTTTAGATTCATTGTGCCGGTGACTGGTGCGCCGCCAAGTCCAATATTACCGCCTCGCAGAATAGTCATTGAACTGTTGAGGTTATTATTGTTGGGTGTCACCAGATTAACGGAGTTTGACTGGTCAACCGGTGTTGATAGGATATAACTAGAACTATTGTTAAGACTATTGACTAAATCCGCTCCAATGGTTGCGGTGTTTTGTTGCAATATTCCGCCATTGTTGCCATTGCCCGTTAATGGAATCATTTGTGTGATATCGCAGCCCGCAAAACCGCCAGCATTGCCAAAGAGCACCATCGAATTTGTGTTTGTGTTGCCTTGGCTAGTGTTGAAGATATCCGTGCTCGTCACTTGAAAAACTGCATTTGGATCAATGTCGACACCGAGATTACATAATTCTGCATATGCTGTCCATAGAAAGGGATTGAGTTTGAGGGCTTTACGATAAGCATCGGCTGCAATGGCATCACGTTCGGTTTTAACGCATATCTGTGCGAGTAGGTGTAGAACGAAGCAAGCGATCTCTCCAAAATCTTTAACGATTTCATCGAAATTTTTCAATTCGCCGAGACACACACTGGATAGAGCGCATTCCGCTTCAGAATATTTCTTCAGTTGAAATGCACATTTGGCCAGAAGATATCGGCATTCAGGTGAACGGCGTGATTTCTCTTTAAGTAGCCAGTAGGCTTGATGAATCATCCCGGATCGGTAGTAACTTGTGGCAAGGATGAAGATCGTTCCGTCCGTTTCCACTAGAATAAAAGAGAAAGAATAAGTGGCTGTGTGGGGAAACATAATTAAAAATTGTTGAAAGGACTTAAAAGGCTAAAACTCTGTTGGATTCTGGACTTTACTTCTTCAAGAGAATGGAGAAATGCAAACAGATTACATAACCACATGGAAAATTAAATGAAAAACAGAAAGAAATAATCAAAAAAGGTGCTGACTCGGCCTAAGAACCTGCGAATCAGTTTAATCGTTACGTATTGTGCTTGGAAACATTGACGGAATCATCGGTCGCATGACAGGAGGAGAGCAGAACCGAGGAACACTGCCTAAAGTGATAGAAAAGCTTCATAGCTAATCAAAGGAGATCGAATGGAAAGGCAGTTTTACACACAAATCCTTTTCCACTATGATTCACAAGGTCGACAAACCCGCAGTATGACAATAAAGTGATCTAATCCGATAAGTATTATCTTCTTTCTGTCGCTGGTCTACAAAATTTCTAGTTAGTCTTCTGGAACAAGATTCCACAAACATCTTCTCTCTCTCGTTATCTAGGTCAAACCACTTGCTCGTGTTTACAACCGCCAACTGACAAGTGCAATTCGGTACATTCAATTAGCCGACGACCATGAACAGCCTCCACTTTGGCGACAAGAAATTTGCAAATGAATGCAATTGCACGTACAGGCTTGGAACTACGAAATTCTGACAATTCACCAGAGATTCAATGCCAAACCAAGCAGCCAACTAAAAATGAAAAATCCTCACGAAAACACGAACAAAATATGTGAGAAAAACAAAAAACAAAATAGAAAAGCAATTTACCTTCCGCGCACAAGCGTTCCGCAAGGAAAACTGCATCCTTATGGTCATAGTGATTCAAGCAATGCCAAATAGCTGCCTTCATTCCCAATTTTTCACCGTTTTTTCCCATTTGTTAATAGCCACGGCCACGGCGAAAAGCAACAGCGCATAGGAGGAAAGAGAAAATGAACAATTTAGACATGTACACAAGCTTCTCGAGCACATTTTATAGAATCAATATCGTATCTCAACAATTAAGATTTAAAAAAAATAGTTTAAGATCATATGCAGCGACAGGCCGGAGAAAATCGATAAATTGACTTTTCCACGGCACACACTCGATTTCACTACTACCATGAGCTTCATGTGCACGATATAGAACTACCGCGAATGGGGTGTCCATGGCAGCAGCGGCGGACGCGGTGGTGGAAGTGGCGGTACCCACGATTGCTCTTGGCCTGCTTCTGCAATGATGCACTCTCACCTGTATAGGCTCCTGAATAATCATTGTTGTCGCCGTCGTCGTCTTCGTCCTCGGTCCACGCTAATCTTCACGGTTGCCAATTTACTTTACAATGACACAAGCTTTTGTTTTTTTTTATTTTTGTAATACAAATCTCCACAGATATAAGGTAAGATTCTAATCACACGCACGCACTAGTTAACTGCAAGAGTACAAGTAACGAAGGAAATAAAAACGAAAACGAAAACGAAAAAGGAAAAACGTATGCAGCTCCGACCAAGTTATCGCTATCGCCCGATTCTTAACACTTTACTTTTTCATTGAATATTTACAATTGTCAGCCATAGATTTGCTCATGGATTATGTGTATTTTTTTCTATTTTCTTATTTTACTTGTTTTTCTCCTGTTTTTAGCTTCTTTTGTTTTTGCTTTTTCTCTACGACTGTGTATAGGTTTCTCGAATGGGAACGAACGAAATTCACTGACACACACGCCACTGGGGTAAAGTTTTTTTTTTCTTTTCGCTTTTTGCTTTTTTTCTCCCGATATATTGCAGAATTTCTCCAAGTGGCGGCGTGCGGAATGCGTTGAATATTTGGTATAAATATCACTAGCGATGTGGCGGATGGAGTTTTGATAGATTTTGATGCAAAGGAACTTAGGCAATCGAATAATTTGACGATAATTATAAAAAATGTAAAAGCTGGATGTGTGAAAATTTTTTCCTGTGATCGGTTTGATGACTACACTAACACACTGAAGCGAAATGCCATTTTTAGAACGTTTATCGTTGAAGTATATGAAAATTGTTTATATTCCTAGCGTGTATGGTGGCACCTGACGGGTGATAGCGGAATGTCGAACAGATATGTGCGAATTTTTTTATTTAATAATACTGAGACATTTTTTTTAGTTTCCCTTTTATTTACCTTTTGATAAGACATTGTATAACGAAAGCAATTTATCTGAAAATGAAATAATTGATATAAAAAAGTGTGATGCAAAACGCTGCTTTAAACCCTTTAAGTCATACATACACACAGACTTAAATGTATAAACCTAGTGTCAAGCAATTTCGCAATAACAAATGTGATCTTATTTGAAATTCGCAGAAACCTAATATGAAATGAATCAGTAAATAATGTGCAGCAATTTTCATTCATAATCGAGTCGGTCACAGTCAACATTCTTAACAGAAAATTATTGACAAGCATTTCTAATAAGTTTAGAAAGAATCCGTGGATGACAACTCGGAAACGATTTAACGATCAAACTCAACTTTTAAGCTGAAGACGAGGCGAATATGTCTGTATAGAGCAGAAAAATCTTTTCAAATCTTTAACAGCGCCATTATTCATTGTTTTGAAGCTCACCCGCGCTCATACGCTTTTAGTCTCATCTATACCATCCAAGCCCGGCTCTTTAAGGTTAATTTTGCTTTTGACAATAGCAAAAAAGACCTACGGCCTTATTCTGAAAATATAAAAATTGGGGCATTGTTTTTGGCCAAATATATGACGGCATATCTGTAAACCTTTGTTTCATGACTTGTTATGCACACATTTCAGGCTGAAAACGTCCAAGAAAATCTTTTGGTATTAGTCAATTGATATATCAATTGACTCAGAGGAAAGGGGTCTAAAATCAATTTCTGGAGATTACGTCTTTCAGGTGTTCTTAATTTCCTTGCATACAATTATCTAATCATCGAATTCACCGGCTCACCGCGATTCGACCACGAGCGCTTTCATTTGAAGTTGTCGTAAGTGATCCACTTTTCAACACCAGTCACCATACGTTTCAGAAATGGGTCGATTTTTTTGCGATTCAGCAGCTATTCACAGTTGGAAATTTGATCTATGAGGTTTTTGTTTTAACTCGTATGGCAGCCATATCTCTTATTTCTTTTTTTATCCAGCCTTATTCAAATGGTTGTAAACCGTTACAGCGCCCAGCTATCGAAACAGAGCTTATAGACTGACTCGACGATTTCCGTAATTTTATCGACAGTGACGACGATTGGTTTTCTAGGGCATTGCATTTTCACTTTGTTGGTCGCCATCCTTGACGCACGCTCAAACAAAACTTAATCAATCAATCACAAAACTGCCTGAGAATCTTTTTTTAGTGTCAAACCTCATCTTTCTAACGACTTCTAATGCGGCCGAAAGATAGAGGCTACTTAAGCCGTCTAGTGGAAAAGTAATTTTGTATTCGTTTTGTTTTTTAATTCGTGCAGGTTCAAGAGTACGCTCATGATGTTTGTCACACAACCTGGACGGGGTGTAGATGGTTTGTGTCGAAGATATCCGTTCACTACTCTCCGGGGGTGGTTATCCTAGATAGGATTTGTAGGATTCGACTGAATTTGCGTTGGTTGTAATTCACAGTAATGCTTTTTGTCTCCATGTCATTAAGGTGTTATATTAGAAATGCACAAAAATTAATTTGGAAGTGATCTTATGCTGCGAGTGTTATGCCTTCATCATGCACAATTTTCCCGTATAGGAATTGTTCTTGGCAATAGACTTGAACTACAGACCTTTCACTCAACAGTCGATGCTTATCATGCTTACCATTGCACCACGACCACCTCGTACAGTAATACTAATTGCAGCTTTGCCACTACAACCGTTGAATAGTTCTAAAATACCTCCTACTACCCTTCCCATTGATTATTAGACTCTTTGTTTGTTCTTTTTATATAAAAAATGTGAGCTCGTTTCCTATCAGCAGCATCTGTGTTACGGTCGCTGAAAGCTCATCATGTTAATCAAAATCGATTACATTAAAACAACAGGAAAAGTAGAATTAGGAAATCTAACAATTTTTTTTCCATCTACCAATCAATATGGAAATTTTTAAATTTAAATTGCTCTATTACATATAATAACGAAATTCTTCCTAATAATATTGGATTTAACTCCACTTTTATCAGCCATCTCTGCACCAACATATCGCCCTTCATCCTGAACGGAGAAATGTTCATGCCCAACAGATGACTGTCAACTATTCCCAATTGTCAATCCATTGACAAAAAAAAAACATGAAAAATCAGAAACCAAACGTCAAACAGTGAATAATTTTCAACACATCAAATGTGTTCTCCTGTTTTCTCGTTTTCTAAAATTCATCACTAAATTTATTAGCATGAATTTTACATAATTAAGTTCTTTAAATCATGTTTTTTAAAATTTTGATATTGTTTTTATTTTTTGTTGTCTTTTTCTACTGGTAAGCGAGCAATAAATCCTTCATTTCGAATACGAAACTAATCTTCTTCGCATTCAGGTTCGTACCGACAAGTATTAGTTGGTATCTGGTGAGAAAATTGAAGGCCAAGGTACGGATCGGACGTATAAGTATTCGGATATTGGCTTTGAAGAATGTAAACATCAGTAAAAGTGGATTCTCGGTGGTAAGCCCAGCACTATGGATGGGAGTTTAATTGATTTTTGGTTTTGTTCTGTCTCGTTGTTTTTTGCTTGCGTCAGTACAGTGTCGATTTAATTCAATTGTAGCAAATTGAAGAGATATGCTTACGCAGCAGTTTCTTCAATACGGAAGTCTCGAAGCTCCTATCAATTCATGTTCGTGACATAAGAATCAATAAAGATATCGATACGAAGCAGAATGATAGTTCGGCTGACCTCATCAGAGAACTGGAGGCGCTGCGAAGCGGAAAGAGTGTGCGGAAGGGAATGCCTGACTTTAGGCAGGCCAAGGTGCCGCCAAGCATAATCACATTCGCACAGGTAAATTGGCGATAACAATTGATGTGTAGCTTAAGCGTAATGATTTGTATTAGTTTATGGCAGTTCATGTGAACAACATTTCGGTTGTATTGATGAATAATGACTTTGAGCCCGGATGGTTTCTGCATGCAACAGCCAAGGAGTTGCATTTAGATGGAAGCATTGTACACAACGCGAAGACTTTGCTCGTGAATGCGGTTTTGAATGAAGCTCAGGTTTGATTGATCCTTGTCGTTGTCGAAAAAGCATTCGATTTATCCGATTTTTAGGCGAAAATCCTTCGCCATTGTCCTTCCAGGCGACAATCATTGGAAAACCTGAACAAAATACGACCATGCCTCGCAGAACTTAGTTTTGATATATCTCTTGATGGAATTCTATTCGCTCACGGGCCCCTCTCCGTCGACGTAAGAAATGCTTGTTCTCTATTTGTATTTTCATTACCTTTCCGAGATATCTTGCAGAAACTCTCTCTGTCCATGAACAATGCTAAGGCCACGATACACGGCGGACTTTACGACTTTTTACGCGAAGCCAAGCAGCGTAAAAATCCAGAGAAAGTGAAGGTTATCGAGGAAACTGTCCCAACGAGGCCGTACAATAACGATGCATATCAAAAAATCGCTCCGATTATTCCAAAGAATTTCAGTTTCGTAATCAAGGCCGCGACCTTTTCAGCAGTTAAGGAAAATTCTCAGAACGACTTCAGTGCCAAGATGCAGCTGTTCACGGTACGTGTTTCGCGTGCAATTTCGACTTGAAAAATAATTTTATTTTTTCGCTCCATAGATCACGGGCAAGTTCAATTCAAAGACCCTCAACGAGAACGTGCATCTGCCGACGTTATACACTAAGGTCACTCTCCAACATCTTGACATCGACACAAAGTACGAGAAGCTACTCTTCATCGAGCAATTCACGATCGATTCTGTGGTAAGCCAGAGACGTGTCTCTTTTTCAAATCAATTCCAAACTTCCATTTTAGCTGGAGAACGACATTTTGAACCTATGTCTCATGCTAAAGACCTTCCAACTTATCTACAACCACGCGGAGATATACAGCTGGGTGAATAATAATTTCCTTTCTCGGAAAAAATCCCAACCACTCCTGCTCGCCCAACTGACCGATGATGTTGCATCGAGGCCTCTGACCAGGAAAAATGGCTTTTTGGAATGGGTTCTCAAGCATGTGATCATCAATGGTTGTGCTGAGCTCTGGAATGTCTCGACGTTAGTCAAACTCGACGATCAAAACGCTGCCGTTAGCGTTAGTCACACCCGACTTCTGCTCGATCAGTTCGACGAAAAACGCAGCAATACATACAAGACGGAGATTCTCAATCTCTTGTTGGACCAACGCCACTGGACCACCGAACTCATGATAGAATCATTGTGGTGGTCACTGGGCAATTCTACAAATGACACAAATAACTTGAAGAAAACCCACTCACCTGGGAGTCCGTTCTTCCTCGGCGTTAGTCTGGTTAAGCTTAGCAGTTACGGTAATGTCACGAAGCTTGAAGTGTCCATTCATACCCTTCGCACCGAGTATGGTCCTGCTTTGGCCAAGTTCATCGTCAAATCAATGCAATGTGTGCAAGATTATGGCCGGATGGGTGCGAACAAACAACCAAAGGACATTGTAAAACCATCGTCAGTTGACACTCACGCAGGACTATTGATCTCGATGAAAATCAAGGACATAAGCACCTTCTTCATCAATCACCACAACGCGTGGTTGCTAGTCAGTCTATCGGAAATCACCTTGACTCGATCTCATCATGTATCCAATTTCAAACTGGAGGAGTTCCAAATGGCAATCATGCGCTCTATGGAATCGTCTTCATTGTCTCTCAACGATTTCAGCGACATCTTCGCCAACGTGAAGATCATTCGTATAGAATACGAGAGATACGAAAATTCCAGACCAAAGATCTCGGTATATATCCCAGGAAACAGTGAAGCCACCTGGAACTCGAACCTACACATGCATATCGTTACTCTCCTACGCGATATCAATGAACTCAAAACCGAATTGAATTTATCTCGCCTGTCGACACTGTCGAAGACGCAATCACCTCCGCTTGATCCCAAAAACCGATTGATCCTGGAGATATCCGCAGAACGAAGCACGTTGTTTGAGATTAAAATCTCGGAACGGCACACCATGCAGTGGTTCCTCGAAAATTTATTCGTGTCTCGAAAGGAGGGAAATTTTATCTCAGCGGAAAACATCTTCATTAAAATCGATGATCAGCACATTTTCACAGTGAAAGACGTGGATATCCACTCGCTGCCGAAGCTGGAAATGCTGACACACGAACGGGCACACTGTGAGGGATTTGTCATGGCCACCAACAAGGTTTGGGTGACGACAATCGGAGTGTTTAAGGTGAGAATGAAATCTGTCGTTGATTGAGACTGTCTAATTCGACTTCCATTCCAGGCTATCTTCCCATACGACCATGATTTCTACGACGCGGTTCATAATGAATTCATATCTCTCTTCAAATGGCTAAAGTTCGTGCACAACTTGAAGAAGAAGCCATTCACAGCCACCTCTCCTCTGCCCAGCGATTTGGTGGTTCAGGTAAATCGCTTCTATCCATTTCTACCGTCTTCCCTTATTTTGATAAACCTCCTCCGTAGATTAAAGAGTTCCTCGTAGAGATAAGTGACGATCCATTTGAAGTGAAACTGCGAGACAACTACGTTCTCCTGGTTGATGAATACCTGGAAAGTCTTAAACGCAAGAAGCTCTTCGAACAGAAAATCGCGGAACGGTGCTCGGAACGTCTTCTAGTCCCCGCAGGCACCATTGAAAGCCTGTATGCCAACCTTATCAAGAAAAACTCGGAAATCTACATCCAACGTTCGAAGAAAATTAGCGAGAGCGGTCCCGTTCGTACGCGTCTTCTAGCCTGGATCATGACCGATGTGGAGATAATGGCAATGGCCGATCCGTCGATTCACGGCACAGAGAATGTCACGCGAATCATGCGAGAAATAGATGTCGATAGTCCATGGCCAGAGGAAGGACTCGAGTTCGTTACACTCTGGTGTCGCAATGTGAACGTCAGCTGTACTGAATGGAAATTCATGCTCAGGTCAGTCGAAGTTCCCTTCAACTTCCAGCCTAATCCTTGTTCTTTTCAGGGATTTTCCACAGCCTATGTTTTATGTGAAAGCAATGCGTTTATTCGGTACGCTCTGCGGTGCCGAACAGCTTGCCCCGAAACGAGCAAAACGTGATGTTTTAATAGAGGTCGGACAACCCTTCGGAAACGACATGATTCAGCGTGGAATGACAGCACTAAAGTTCTATCACGACTTTGACTGTGAGCTGGACTTCTGTAGCTATGCATTCGGCCCATGTTGGGAGCCTGTGATGGCTCAGTGTAACCTAAGTTTTGAGAAAATATCAGCGCCATCGAAGGATCCTAGTCCGCCTTTACCATTCTGGGACAAACTGAGGTTACTGCTGCATGGCCGCCTGACTATGATTGTCAAGCAATTCACTGTGCTACTGCATGCTTCTCTGGATCCATATAATACGACCGAGGAAATGGAACTGACATGGAACAATTGTGGGATCGTGTGGACCAACGCCAGGATCATGTTTAAAGGCGAACTAAACGTGAGTCTTTCTATCGCAAACGCAGCAATTATAAGGTTCTTCTCTTCTAGATTACCGTTAGGACAGCATCCCGCTACGACGATTGCCGCCTGCTTCACTTTCCTAACCTCAAGCTCACTTTTAAACTGAATTGGATGTGCTTAGCAAATCCCAACGATCATCACGCTGTGATACCATGCGCCCCCGACAAGCTTCCCGAGTATTCGAGCAATCAAGTACATGACTCCTTCCGAGCCTTCCGGTCGCAAAATCTGAACATTTGGATCTCGTTTGAGACCAAACCCGTTCCCGGTGATGACATAGAAGCTGACATCCCTAGTCTTGTACTCTACGGAAGCACCCTTCGGTGGTTTGAGAGCTTGAAACTGATTTTATCAGGTGTTACACGCCCCACACGTCGTGGGCCGGTATTCAACAATGTTCGACCGAGGAAGAAGCAACTTAGCCGGCACTACAAACGTGCCAATCTCCAAATGAGTCTACACAAGTTCCAAGTCCTCTACTGGATGTCACATGCGTTACATAAGGGCTTCCAGCTCAACGGTGGACGCGTTTCTTTCAGTTCTGAGCATTGTCTTACGCTCTGTCCGATCGACGATGGTTTGATACACCGACCTCGTGCAGACTGGTCGACCGTCTACATGAACTGCGAGCTGAACGACGCTGAAATCTGGCTGAAGAGCATCCTTACCGAGAAACTCGACAGCAGCTCGGAAAACATCTCCAATTCGGATGCTTTCAAAATCGTGCGATTCTACTTCCTTAGCGTCGCAAAAGTTTCCTACGGTCGCGAAGCACTAATCCCTAATGAAGAGGATTCCAAGTCGAAGACATCTACGCCTACGCACAAGCTAGTCGTATACGATCTCAAGGGTGCGTGGACAAAGAATAATCGCGACGTTGCCTTCGCACTCTTTGACTCGTTCATGAAGTCCCAAAAGCTCAAGAATAACCTCTCGACCGAGGCTGTCAAGGGATTCCGAAAGAAAGCCAACTCGAACGTCCTCAAGAACCGTCGCAACGAAAGTGGAACTGCAACTCCTGAAGTGCTACCGATCGGATCAGAAAACACATCAACAGCGATCAAGAAACCACAGCCAGCTAGTCATGCAACAGCGATGTTGCAGCAACTGATCGCCGAGGCCGATCACAAATTCAACGTGTACAGCGATGACCAGAGTACACAGTCCCGTGAATTGCAACTGCAAGGCCTGCAAGCGTGCAATTCACAGGATGCAATTCATGAGAACTGGTCGATATCGCTCGTGAACTCTCAGGTCCTCTTGAAAGGCTGCGAAACGTCGGGCTATGTGATTATCAGTGCAGCGAAAGCTGAGATTCTCCAAAGAGCACATCGCCATGTGTGGCGCGATCGTTCCCTTGTTTCAAAGACCACCTGGAAAGGTTTGCTTGAATGCATGCAGTACTATGCCACCGTGAGTGCGGGCGAGCATGACTCGCTGCTGGAAAAGGAAATCATGTGGCTGACGGTGGACAACATTCAAGAGAAGGACAAAGACGCAACTGTGATCAATGACCTACCTGATATTCCACATCTCGTAGGCAGTGGCCGTAGTGTTGGTGGAGTTGTTTCTGAAACAGTAGGGGCTTCGTCGATATCGGATGCTGGCGAAACGCAACCAGTCCAGCTTCAGCGCATCGTATCGCGGTGTAAATGTGAATTTTTCTACGTGAGCTATGGTGATACTGTAGATCCATCGACAATCACTGAGGTTCCACCGCCTCCTTCAGAGGAAACCCTCAGTCCGTGGGAGAAGCAGGACGATCCAGTTGATGCCTTTACTTTAATGCACCACGACCTCGATGTCTGTACGAACTCGCTGCAGTACGCGATGATTCTGGACATTGTGAATAACCTCCTCCTGTATGTGGAACCTCAGAGAAAGCAAGCTCTGGAGAAACTAGCCAGAATGCGCTTTCAACTACAATTGTACTCGAGCGAAGATCAAAAGCGACCGATTCAGCATCTGCAAACGCAAATTCGCAGTCTGCTCATGAAAATTCGTTCTCTCGAGAAGGATATCCATTTGATTGGCAAAGCACGAGCCGAGGAAGGTGACTCCAGGGAGCTTCGACACGAATTCGAGCAGGTACAAAAGTCGATACGCGAAAGCAAAGAAGAGCTAAACAACCTCAGCGAAGAGCTCGATATGATGCTTCTCTGCTACAAGGAAACGCAACTCTCCACCATGAGCAAGATAACCAATGTCCGGGCAAATAAATCCGTCACGATAGTTCGTGCTAATGAGATATGTTTCAAACGCGCCCAGTGGCGTCTCACCGAAACGGACGGGCAAATAGGTATCGCGGATCTTGTTCTAAGCGCTTTCCTCTACACGAAGAAATCGAAGAGTGACGACTCCGTCGAGCATCTCCTCGAGCTCGGCAACATTCGCATGAACAATCTAATTCCACGCGAAATTTACAAAGAAGTGATCTGTCCAACAGAGATCCAGAAGGACATGCCTGTAGACACCCACAAACGCGTGTTACGCGTCTTCTGCCGAGAGAAACCTCCCGTTGGCGGAATCTCGGTGAAGGAACATTTCGAAATCAATGTTGCACCAATCACGATTGCCATCACAAAGAAGTTCTACAGCACGATGTTGAAGTTCTGCTTTCCGGATCGTGATGCATCCGAAACCGAAGCCGTGGACGATATTGAAGAGAACTCATCCGGGAGTACCTCGTCCCAAAAATCTTCGAAAAAGCCATCGAAATCGAAGAAGAGCTCCAAGGACTCTGAGTTCTATGTGAAAATCGAGAAGGACGATGTCGAAAAAATGAAGGAACGAGCTGAAAAGAATAAACTCTTCATCTACATCAAGATTCCTGAAGTACCAGTGCGCGTCAGCTACAAAGGCAACAAGGAGAAGAACCTGGAAGATATTACCGACTTCTCGCTTGTTATTCCGACATTGGAATACCACAACGTCACTTGGACATGGCTGGATCTACTGTTGGCCATGAAATCTGTCAGCAGACGAGTGATTGTCTCGCAAGCTATCAAGCAGAAACTACAAATCCACCGGCGGCAACCGCTGACATCGACCGGCGAGCGAGCATCGCCGCAGGAGGAGGACAAAGCGAAGATGTTGTTCGGCAACCGATTAGCCGTAAGTTCAAAAACCTTTCTCGTTGATTCCACTCATTTTCGTTGTTTTGCAGAATGAAAATCGTAGCCAGCGGAAGGGGGTCTTCAAATTCGCCGGACACAATACCAAATAGTCAGAAGAATCAATTCGAAATACCTTCTACAAGCACGATATTTACTCATATGTATGTTCCAAACTATCATACTTTGCCAGTGATACTAGTGACAGCCACTAGGCGTTAAATAAATTCTATAGTCAATAGCAAGGACAGCATCTTAACATATTGTAACTCATATTGCCTCTTCTGCTCTGCGAATCCTTTCAAGTATTAATAGCGAATTTGTTAAAAGCTAAATGATTATGATTCTATTAGTGTAAAAATCCTCAAATAAATATAATTTATTTTCAATACAAATCTAAATAGGGAAAAATTAATTTCATGGGTTTGGCATGTTAAGAAATCATGCTGTGGTGCAGCCCAGCCAAGCTGCATGTTATATACTCGTACATGCCTAGTTTAGTAAGTCAAACGGTTCCGGGATTTGACAGAATGTCTTCGCGTAAGTACTCCAAAGAATCGATTTAGTTTCTTGATCTAAAAAGCACGTCCAAGTTCATATTATTCCCAGCAGCAGAGTTCTATACTCAATACTCTGTGACAATAATGTCGATTCATCCCACTCATTCAAAATCAAAATATTAATCGGAGATTCTATATTTTTTGAATTTTGAACTTCGGGAGATCGGGTGCTGATCCTTGTTCGAGGATCAATGCCAACACTTCATCAAATGCCATTTGAAACTCTGGGTTCCAATGACATACTTAGTGAAGGCAAAGAAGAAGCGACGTGCTTGAGTCTATCACATATCACGATGTGCCGCGTTCACATTTTTTTAGTGCAACACTGTGCTTCTAAGGATTTATCCAACAAGAGGTGTCATTTTAAATTCACGCCATTATTGAACTGTCAACATTCAACTAATATTACGATGACTTTTGGTACGAATGATACACGTCCACATGACATGTTAAAATAGTGAAAAATCACTACAAAAATCGTGAAAATATGGGAATATCCCCAGACGTTTCACACGTCTCGTACTGCTTTTAATCCAGGGTTTTAAATGGGTTTCAGGGCAGAGGAATTGGTGGTAGCAAAATTGTTGACCTTTGAACTAGAAAGGATTCCTATGTTAAGTACATACATATGTACATAGGTGCCAAGTTTTTCCGGGGCATTCCCGAATTAAAAATCAACTCATTTTTAAAATCACAACATCTGTCCCACTGGAGCAGAGATCAAAGACTTTCTTCAATCAAAGAAAACTATTCAACCCTTAAACAAATACTTAAAAAAGCAGTAACTCAACAGACACTTTGATGTCGTCAGCTACGTACATATAGGTACCTACATAGTATGTGGGCACTTCGAGCCTCGGCCTGCACTCTATCTTGAGGAAAACGGAACTGTAGCGCATACACTCTGTGAGTGTTTTGCCTTCTACAACCCTAGTATAGGTATCTTCCCCCTTGACCCCTTGTTGGACAACCATATGCTACATCTTATTGGTTGACGGACAATGTGGTACAAAACTCATGATACACCGTTACAATTGAATAATCATCAACAACTGTTGAGCCGAAGGTCTGTAGTTCAAGTCCGTCCATAGTCCTATACGAAAAAACTGTGCAACAACATCAGTTGTGAATGAGAGATGGTCAAAAACTGCTGACGAAGGCATAACACTCGCAGCATAAGATCACTTCAAAATTCATACTCTGTGTCCATTTCCAATATAACACCTTCATGACACGGAAACGAAAGAGTTACTGTGAACTACAACCAACGCAAATACAGTCGAATCTCTAAATTCTTATCAGGGACAACAACCCCCGGAGAGTAGTGAACGACCATCTTCGACACAACCATCTGCACCCCGTCCAGGTTGTGTGACAAACACCATAAGAGCTTACTCTTGAACCTGCACGAATTATAAAAAAAAAAACACTGCGATCATGATTTTCACATTCGTCCGCACTAGTCGGCCCTCCACTAGGCCGAATGAATCTTGGTTTCGACGTCATACATGAACACATGATCACTTGTTAGCAGAGTGTTGGTTAGTTATGCACAGTTACTAACTTGATTTACGACTCTTGACTCCTGACCAATTTATTTACCATTTAGAAATTAACAGAATCAAGTTGCACCGTAAACCCCACACAACATATGTACATGTACGAGGCTCTGGCCTGTTATTCAGATCAATGCGTCATCGTATGGAAGCTTACATTTAATATAAAAGATTTCTAAAGTTCCAAGTTTCTAGAAAAAAAAATGTTTGGCCTGTGAGTCCTGCTTTTTCGTATTGGATTATTTCCCGTGTCATGCCCTTTATACTACATACTAGTGAAGAAGGCAATTCTTAATTTTAGTTATTTATTGTTTTTTTTTTTTGCTAACATTAACACAACAAACTATGGGAATGAGCGTTTTGCTATATGGCCGGGATATTTATCCCTGTACTTCAGTCCAGTGACAAGTGTCGAACTCTTCGGGAAGGCTGTTTGTCCGTTGAACTTTGTATCCGTCTCTGGATTAAATCTCACATATTCGTATTGAATGTGAAGATTCGGAGGTAAGTCCTTCTCTTTGAGTGCGTCATAAGGCACCGTTGTATCCACCGCAGTCTGATAAAATTGAACTACATCATCTGAACGAGAAAAAAAGAAAAAATTATGTAAACCACCGACTTTGTTTTGGTCATCCCACCTATGGTGTTCAGCTCGTGCATCTGAGAATTTGGAACGCTATGATTAAAATGCTGAAAACATGCATCGAGAAATTTGAATTTCTCTTCCAAATTCGTCAGTTTATAGTCGCCCTGGCTTGAAATGTTGAATTGTGCACAGATAGCTTGGACCTTGTTTGCAGCATCGTTCGGGGGTGTGTATTGCTTGAATGGACGAAGGAATCTGCAAACAAGAACGTCACGTGCGGTTTGTTCAAAACATTTCGATGAATTTCGGATGATTTATCAATAGAGATAACTAAACCTATGATCGTCTCCAAAGAACACAAGCGAAAAAGTGACCAAGTTGAGAGTCCCATACACTTAACGTGTATTTTCGCATCGAATCCGCGTTCTTGCCATAAAAGAGACGAATTCAATTGAATTTGCTAATAATTACTCATTTTTCTATTTTCGGCGCAAGTAGTCGTGACGCAAAGCCCTTTTGCCGTTTGAATAATAGAGAATCCACAAAAAATATCATCTTTGAAGAGAAATATTTTTTCCCTCAAAGTTCGAAACACCGATCGACAAAATTCGATACAAAAATAAAAGAACCATAGGACTTAAGAGAGGAATCTGGGAATACCCCTCACAAATTTGGGATTTTTTCCCCACCAGGAGGCACCGCGAAACACATTCGCAATAATATATCGCCACACAAGCTGTTTCGCGTGTACCCCTCACAACTATTTATCACTCATTGCTTCACTTTATGACAATATACCGTCCGTCCTCTCTGCTTATTCGGCTATGTGTTTTCCTCCTTTTTGGACGGTATTTAGCCGAACTTTGAATAAAAAGCAATAGGGTATGAAATGGAATATACCACGCAGCTCATCCTTCCCCTTATAGCCTTATATACGATATACACACCCTTTAGAGGCCAATGATTTTCCCATTGAATCAATACGGGCGCTCACTGCAGGTCCACCCTTCTTCGCACTGTCTGATGAATACCATTTACATCGGCTACATGACTGTGGGATGAACTGCAAAGAACAAAAGAGAGGAAAAAGGATGATCAGAACATGCGGAACTCCTCGAATACCCTTTCACATAAAGCAATACAAAAATATAAGGATATCGAAAATGTCATTCCATGAAAAATTATTACACCACCGCGGTTGCTGCTGTCATGCCCGCAGCTGTCAAAAGAAAACAAATCCCCTCTCGTGCTCCATGCGGAATGTCTTTGGGGCTTAAGAAAAACTCCGAATTAGCCGAGTTGGTGCATCTCTATGTCGATTAATTCCTCTTCATCCCGTTCAAAAGCAAATAAGCAATCGAAAGACAATAACGTAATCCACATTGCATCCAACTTACGTTTCGTGAAAAAATATGTTGACCCGTTTTACGTAAAGTCAGCTGCCCAAACCCCACCATCGTGAACGTGAAACAGACACTGATTCCCCGATGCGAATGTGTAGAACCTTTAAGGGGTCTGCCTCTTCGTTTAATGTGTTTTTCTTTTCCCACTTCTGCCTGTGCCTACGGATAACCACGCGAAAGAACAAGATGACAGGTTATGCCTGCGAGACAAGTTTTTAGGAAATTTCAGCAAAATCCCACACACTGTTGCAATCGTCGATGGAAATGTATGGGTTTCTCATTTTCATATTCCACTTTAAAGATAAATTACTCGGAAAATCGTTCGGATGTAAAAATAAAAATATTACCGAGAACTGAGTACCGGACTGTGAGACAGGATTCACTGCGTTTACACGTGTACTGAAGATATTGACTTTTCAAAAGTTCCTTTATTTTATGTCAGTTTTTTTTTTTTGTATTTTACTTTTCTATTACTATTGGTTCTGTTCTGGTTTATGTCCTATTATAGGGGTGGTTTTAGCTGCTAACTAGAGGATAGGTGGATTGATTGGTAAGCAGTCGGAGTGATGTGTTTCTCATTGAATTCCTTTCGGAAATGTTTGACCATATTTCGAATATGATATTTGTATACTGACGCAATATATCTGATATAGACAATCGACAATCAATTTCTCATGTGCTTGCGATTTCCTCTCTCTTTTGAATATCCCATTAAGCCGTTACATATTTTTTTTAAAAATGACTTTAACATGGACTTGCTCTTCCGTTTTTGAATAAATTCCTGCAACGAGTGTTATGAACACATTTATGTCGTTGATTTCACTTTTGTTTAGGGTCGTGCCAGTTGGTTTTTCTATGTCTTCCAAATAAATGCTATATTAGTCCAAGATAAGTCTATCTTGCCTGCCCTTCTACCAAGTTGTCAAGAAACGGGCAGGTAACATGGTTTTTCTTACTAATGCCTTATGAATGTTGATTTGTCCATTCTAATAAAAAATTTTCGGTTAGATCCAGAATTACGCCGCCATCCCCTTTTATTAGGGTACACACCCCCAACGTAAAAAGACCCAAACATCTCTTTTAGATTACATTTGATAGATGATATCATGAAAGGTATTGATTTAGACTTTAAGGCTCTGATTTTTAAAGCCTTTCGATGTCAAGTTTTACGAAGATTCAAATCGTTTGTTAGTTCGGAACTTTTTACTAACTCTGCGTACAAAAATCAATACAATCTGTGAATCTATGCAAATAGTAGCTTTAACTATAATTTTCCTCATTCAAAATGGAAACGGAATAACTCCTACGTCATACCTAAGTATTTTAAGACAATTTCAATGAGAATTGGGTTTTTAACTCAATCCCATCCTTTTTAAAACTGTCAAATATAGGTAGTATGTATGTACATATTTGTTAATACTGTTAAATGGACCTTGACTGCTTCTTCGTCAAATATATGTAGAACGACATTCAAATCCGCTCCCAATATATTTCGTCTATTCCCCATTTCCATCCATTTTGGCCTTATTCACAATAGGAAATTCAGTGGCCGAAAAAAAAACAGCTTCTATGATGTAAAATATAAAAAGAATCCCTGCATTCTCGAGATTCTACAAAATGATTCACTCCCAACGACGACAAGCGACAGATGTCAACCTCTCTACCATTAGTACCAAAAAATATCTAAACTGGCGGGCAATGTAAACACAGTCAGTGTCAATATCCCACGTTTGCTGAAATGAGAGAACTACATCGACCCCCAACAATACAACAACAATAAGAAACAGCACACCACCAACGAAAGGAGGGAAAACAAAACCAAGGAAAGAAAAAAACTATCCGCGACCATCTACGAATTTCGAATCAATCGAATAACAGTTTCGGGTTCACCGCGGTTAATCTCATCCGAGCAAATTATCGAACATTTTTAAAAAACATTCTTTCATTTCTCCGTTCAATTACTTCTCGAAATGCCAGTTTTTGCAAAATTCAAATCTGGAATCTGAACAGATTCCACAACGTTTTCGAACAAAAATCATAAGACAAAAGGTGTTTTCTTCGAAAAAGATATATTCGTTTTCAGTCACCATTCGTTAAACGTTTCTTTTTTTCTTTTTTTTTGTGAATACATTTGAACAAAACTACTTTGTGTTGGCGGCGTGTGCGCTCAAAGAATAAGAAGAAAGAAAAAAAAAACGAAGAAATATGAAATGAATTTTGCCGACATTGGCACAAAGTGAAGTGAGACAGCCACATATGCATGATCGAGTTTAGTATCAATAACCGATTGCAATCAATTTGACAAATACAAAAAAAAATTGACGGTGGAAATCACGGGAAACTTCATCGATAACTTTCTAAGAAACTTTTTTCAAATTTCCACCAAAAGCAACTGGGAAAAAAAGAAGAATTTAAAAAGAAAGAAATAATTCCCCAACTCGGGTGGAGAGCAATATCGGAAAAAGAAAAATTTCCCTCGCTTTTGCAGTGTATGCGTATAGTGTCATTATTACTCGTTGAAGAGAGATGACTCTATCCAGGGGGAATTTTTTCTTCGTTAGACATCGACTCCCCACTGACGTTATGAAGTAAATAAACGTTTACGATAGCCACACACGAATGGATGCCGTCGTGTGCGTGTTGGATAAAGGAAAATTTTAAATTGTAGCCATTTTCTTCGCCACAGTCGCTAACGTCGTGCCGATGTCGCTGTCCGTCGTTCGATTGAACTCTCCGCACTAGTGTGTTAACTAGAGGAAATATATTTTTGTCATTTTTATTTTCTCTGTTGTAATCAAAAGGAAGAAATTAAGGGAATTTCTCAACAATTCAACCATTTGACGTATGTAATACATCTGATGTTTGAAATTTTTCAAAAAAAATAAAAACCCCAGTGCGAGTGCGAATAATTAATTTTTATTTTTCTATCGGTCTAATCGAAAATTCTTGTTTTGTAGTAAAACGAAAGAAGAAATAATCAGGGAGAGAAATTGAGTAAAGTTCCGTGTGTGCATTTTTTTTCTTGTTAATTTAATGTTCCGTGTGCGTGTGAAGGGAAATTGAGAAATTTCATTTAAATGTCAAAGGAAAAAACCGAAAAGAAATTTAACAAAAAAAAAAATCAAAGAATTGAAATTGAAAGAAAAAAAAATGAAGGGAAAAATCGAAATGAATACGAAGAATAAAAAAATGAGAAAAAGAATCCAATGCAACTAGCAACCCACATAATTTTTTCCTTCCTTATTTTTCATCTTGCTTTTTTCGTACGAAACGTAGTGTGTGTGTACAAAGCAGTAGGGAAAAGAAAACGAAGCTGAACAAAAAGTAGTCAACGAAGAAGAAATGAAGAAGACGACGGGTGGAGAAGTATATTTTATATATGAAGTACAAAAGTAGAAGCCAGCAGCTAGTTCTGTTTCTGTGTTCTCTTTCTCAACGGAAAAATAAAGTAAAACAAACCCAAGAGGCAGTCACAAGTCGAAAAGGAACAACAAATAAAGCACAGAGAAAAAAAAAAACATATTTTCGGCATAAAAGTGAATGCAAAAAAATTACAAGCATATCCACAGACACAGGCTCAGAAAGATGATGTGCGTGTGTGCGCGAGTGAGTAGAGCAACCGAATTAAAAGAAACGAAAAGGAAGATTCATGTAATTAGCATTGCAGTTGAGCTGTGCCATGAGTGGTGTATTTTCCATATTCTCTGTGTGTGGTGAGAAGGTGATATGAAGTGTCAATTTATTGGGCTTTGACATTTATCGTTTATTTTTTCGCATATTCGATTTCCGCAACTCCTACAGTGTCCAACAAAAGTATTAAACTCGTTAATAAATGAATATACATGCATATACATAGGTCTCGTTCGAATAAACAAATTCCAATAATAAGAAAAAAACTAAACAAAAAAAAAACAGTTTGTGTATAAAACAATTGATCCATCTCCCTCTTACTATGGAGTAAGAGGGGCAAATTAGTGTTCATTATTCTTCTCCTTTCCTATCGCGTCCTCGCCGCTGTCCTCACCATCCTCACTTGTCATCATCTTCTTTGCAATGTACCCTAAAGTGTATAAGTGTGCTACCAATACATGAAAGGAGATTTTTTTTTACTTCGTTTGTTTCTTTTCTTTTTTTCTGCTTCATGCATACATATATGTACGTATGCCTTGAATTCGTGTTTTATACTACTCATCATAATTGCCGTCGTCCGACCGTGTATAGTGTTCTTTCTCGCGTTTTTTCTCCACAATAGTTCTCGTCGGCGGTATGAAATTACCAATTTTTTAAAAAGTAAAATATGGATCAAAAGAATTACAAATAAAAAGTTTTGATAAAAAAAAATATACAAAAGAGAGTTCTGCAGTCGTGCTCCCTCGTATACTTCCCCCCCCATACGTGTGCATGATGTGTTTCTCTCCCAAGTGAATAAATGAAAAAGCGAAATAAAGAAAATAAGAAGAAAGGAAAAATATGAAATTTCGTTTAAGTGTGTGATAATTTGTTTTTTTTTTCCAACGCAAAGAATTGATCACTACACTACTTCCAACTAATGTTGGGGCTCTCCGACTCGGTGAATCTACTCGTTCTTACGTGTGTTAGTTTAGATTTTGTTTATTATACATATTTCCGCTCTTCGCCTCTCGCGTTTCTCGTTTTTTTGATTGTGTCAGTGGATGAAGAAAGAAATTGAAATTTATTATCATTCTTCATTTTTTTTTTTCTTTTCGTTCCACAGATCTTATGTATATTGTTCATTTCATCGTGTTTTTGTTTTTCTACTGTCAATTATACTAAATGTAAAGCAAGTGTTTAAAGAGAAGTTACAAGAAGAATATCGGAAAAAAAGTAAAGAAAAAGAGAAAAGGGAATTGAATTGAAAATGAAAATGAGGTGTGAAGAAATATACGAACTATGACGCACCAAAATCACCAGACTAACGGCGCAAGTTTGGAGGATTGCCATACAAACTTTTTTGCCTTGGTATGTATATATTTTTTTGATTTTAATATTACAATGTATTCCTCTTCGTCCCCCGTTCCAATCCGTTTTAATTTCCCCACGATGGGTATGTGTATGTAAACGTTCTTGCTTTCGGCCCAGAACATCGCACGCGTGTGGACAAGCATAGTGCATACACATATGGGATCGTATGTGTATGTGCGTTTGTATACGAAAGTTGAGTTGTGGCTCTCTCGCACATTTTCCATCTAACCTGAAAATTCCTAGCTTCAAGTACGACTGTAGCAGCAGTCAAGCAGGCTATCATGAGAATTAGGGGAAAATAGAAAACAGTAACTGTTAGCCGTAACAGCCACCATCCAGGGGCTGCGGAAAGTGGGGTAAGCAGGGTGGAAATGGAGGTAGTAGTGTTATGAATGGTGGCGATGGTCTTCTTGCATTGGACTTGGTCTCGCCTTCTGCTCTTGTTTGTGGTGGAATTTGAGAGTTATTCAGTTCATAAACACTTGAAGACGTCAGACACTTGCGATGAATTTGGTATCACTGTCTTCAGATTCCGTGAGGGATTCTCTCCATTTTCAATATGATCAATATATTTGAATACAAGTTGTATATCATTTTCAGACTGTTCATGCAATTCTTCATATTCGTTCCTTATTTTGCATTGATTTTCAGCGCCCTGCTAGTAATGTTTTCCCCGTCGTAGTTGTTTTTAAATTTCTTATCACGTATCAAAACGAATGAGATCACCTGGCAACACCGAGAACCAGTGTTCCCTTACCTCTCGACATAGAGCAGAATATGCTCCCATGTACATACAAAATATTGATTCACATTACAAAGAGATTTGCTGCGGCATAATATCTACAGCAACGAGAAGTTAAGGCAACGACCAAGACAAGACGATGAAAACGATTGCGGCGATGATGACGATGTCGTCATTGTAGGTGTCTTTAAGCATTATTTCACTGTTTTATGTATGCGAATGCCGTATAATGAAAATATGTGAAGAAGAGAAAAACAACTTTGCGCTACAAGAAAACGTACATCAAACGTAATGGAATGAAGGAAAAAGGAAAAAATATTCGGCCGACGGGACGGGATGTATTATCGGACCAGTTTGTTGTACCTAAGCATATTTGTTGTGTAGGTACACTGCGACGAGATCATCTGCGCCCGGTGAAAAGTTGTTTATTCAATAGCCTTTTTTTTTTTATATTCCATCTATCTGTCATATCACATGAAGAAGACACTCATCTGACAGATTGATCAGATTTTCATTTGATTTTTTCGAACGAAGAAAAAGAATCAAACAACTGATGACGTTCGAAAGTAGGTCAGGCGAAAAGAAAACTGTTTAGCTTGCATTTACTGTGCTTTTTTTCAGCAAGCCTAAGCAATCGCACATCATACAGACCTCGAAGACCACGAACCGACTAGAGCGACCGGCTGTGTATCAGAAACAGAAGTACAGCACCAGACTCAGAAAGTACTCAAAAATTAGGTTAATAACAACAGCAACAAGAAAAAGAAGAATTAAAAAAAAAATAAAGAACAAAAAAATTGTTGCATAATAAAACCGTTGATTATGAGAATTTTTCTTTAACACAGTAACCAGTCAGCAAGACAAATTAAGTCGTCTATTAAAAGAAGTTATTCGAAGATCGAGTTATGGTATCATATAGCCACCGTTAGGCTAAGGCCACGCACTGAGCGGCAAGCGGCAAAAAGCTGAGCGGCAAAAAAAATTTAAAACACATGAAACCGTATGGCTGTGGCCACACAGTCTCTGAGCGGCAAGCGACGTTTTTGAGCGGCAGAGCGGCGTCGCTCAGCTTTCAATTCTGTTCTATTATTTTAGGGTAGTGCTGAGCGGCAAGAAGGAATAATGGCAAATTTAAGAAATATTAACAGCAAATCAAATGATTGTACTGACATACGTAGGTATTGTCTGAATCGGTCTTCGTGTTGTCGAAGATTATTATACAAATGGTGAAATTCGCCATAACCTGATCTTTTTCGGTTTATTGGATGAACTCCAAATCTTCTTTTTTTAAGCTTGAGATAACTCTGTAAATGTTAAAACGACTTTCTTGTAAAATATTGCGGCGAACAGCACTCATTAACGACATTTGCAGAACTAATCGCTAAGAATTGCCGCTCAGTGAGTTGCCGCTCAGAAAATTGCCGCTCAGTAAATAGCCACTTGCCGCTTAAGTTTGTCGCTCAGCTTTTTGCAGCTTTGCCGCTCTGCCGCTTGCCGCTCAGTGCGTGGCCTTAGCCTTAGGCTTAACGACATTTGCAGAACTAATCGCTAAGAATTGCCGCTCAGAAAATTGCCGCTCAGTAAATAGCCACTTGCCGCTTAAGTTTGTCGCTCAGCTTTTTGCAGCTTTGCCGCTCAGTGCGTGGCCTAAGGCTAAGGCCACGCACTGAGCGGCAAGCGGCAAAAAGCTGAGCGGCAAGAAGCTGAGCGGCAAAAAAATTTTAAAACACATGAAATCGTATGGCTGTGGCCACACAGTCTCTGAGCGGCAAGCGACGTTTTTGAGCGGCAGAGCGGCGTCGCTCAGCTTTCAATTCTGTTCTATTATTTTAGGGTAGTGCTGAGCGGCAAGAAGGAATAATGGCAAATTTAAGAAATATTAACAGCAAATCATATGATTGTATTGACATACGTAGGTATTGTCTGAATCGGTCTTCGTGTTGTCGAAGATTATTATACAAATGGTGAAATTCGCCATAACCTGATCTTTTTCGGTTTATTGGATGAACTCCAAATCTTCTTTTTTTAAGCTTGAGATAACTCTGTAAATGTTAAAACGACTTTCTTGTAAAATATTGCGGCGAACAGCACTCATTAACGACATTTGCAGAACTAATCGCTAAGAATTGCCGCTCAGTGAGTTGCCGCTCAGAAAATTGCCGCTCAGTAAATAGCCACTTGCCGCTTAAGTTTGTCGCTCAGCTTTTTGCAGCTTTGCCGCTCTGCCGCTTGCCGCTCAGTGCGTGGCCTTAGCCTTAGGCTTAACGACATTTGCAGAACTAATCGCTAAGAATTGCCGCTCAGTGAGTTGCCGCTCAGAAAATTGCCGCTCAGTAAATAGCCACTTGCCGCTTAAGTTTGTCGCTCAGCTTTTTGCAGCTTTGCCGCTCAGTGCGTGGCCTAAGGCTAAGGCCACGCACTGAGCGGCAAGCGGCAAAAAGCTGAGCGGCAAGAAGCTGAGCGGCAAAAAAATTTTAAAACACATGAAATCGTATGGCTGTGGCCACACAGTCTCTGAGCGGCAAGCGACGTTTTTGAGCGGCAGAGCGGCGTCGCTCAGCTTTCAATTCTGTTCTATTATTTTAGGGTAGTGCTGAGCGGCAAGAAGGAATAATGGCAAATTTAAGAAATATTAACAGCAAATCATATGATTGTATTGACATACGTAGGTATTGTCTGAATCGGTCTTCGTGTTGTCGAAGATTATTATACAAATGGTAAAATTCGCCATAACCTGATCTTTTTCGGTTTATTGGATGAACTCCAAATCTTCTTTTTTTAAGCTTAAGATAACTTTGTAAATGTTAAAACGACTTTCTTGTAAAATATTGCGGCGAACAGCACTCGTTAACGACATTTTCAGAACTAATCGCTAAGAATTGCCGCTCAGTGAGTTGCCGCTCAGAAAATTGCCGCTCAGTAAATAGCCACTTGTCGCTTAAGTTTGTCGCTCAGCTTTTTGCCGCTTTGCCGCTGTGCCGCTTGCCGCTCAGTGCGTGGCCTTAGCCTTAGGCTCTAAACTATATACCTGCGCTTGCTAACTTGCATACATACATATGTACATATATTCCCAGTATGCCTATGTACACTTGGTATTCGAAAATGCTACACGTATTTCAATATTTTCGTGTGCTGTCTTCGCTCGCATTTGTTTGGATTAGTCTACTAACTGCTAGTTAAGTGTTTGTGATTTGTGAATGGAACCGGTGAAGGATGATTCGTTTTTTCCGACTTTTTGTTTCTTTTCTCTGTATGGAAGGCAAGAATCATATAATACATAACTTATTATTTGTTTTTCGATGTTTTTGTTTTTCCTGTAGATATAGCAATGACACGCGCTATACCCAAATCGGGACGAGTAATCTGGCGGTTTCCACTGCCTTGGTCTGTACTTATTGTCTGCTGTGGCTGGATTTATTAGAAATTCTTTGTTGTTTATGTTTTAGACCGCTTCCGGTTGTATTGGTGCACTTTCTCTGAATTCGTTTGTTCTTTGGTAACGAATATGCTATATTGGTAGTGAACGCAGCCATTTGGATGACAGTTGACTGGGCTGGTTGAGCATTGTACTAGATCGATTGATTTAATTTGTTTATAGATGCAGTCAAGTTGGAGACTAATGCATTCAGTCCGATAAATCAAAAAGAAAAATTCCATTAAGAGTGCCTGCATTTTTAATTAGAGTAAAGAGGGGTGGGTTTAGGTTGGATTAAAGTGTATTCCATACCATTGTTGAGCATTGTTTTAAAAATGATATCATTCAGTAGTTCAGCTTGGTAGCATAAGACGGGCTGGATCTTGCCAATGGTTTTTAAAAGATGTGTCTAAGGTCGTAAATTCACAAAATTTTGGCGGGCATTGCTCATCGCCTATTCAGGAAATGATACGTTCCGGGAATTTTTCGTGTGACAACCGATGTATGTACATACAGTGTCGGTCAAAACAAAGGGAACCATGCCTTCAATGTACATTTTTCTCACATATATTTATAAAAACATAACAAATATATGTAAAAAATTATAAATGTCAATAATTGAAACAGAAGTAATAAATGTGCGAACATATTTAATTGTTTATGTGAACAGGAAATAAATAAAGACCGAAAAACTCCATATACTCAGTATTTATTGCGGTCAAAACAAAAGGAACTCGGTGCCTGCCTGCATTTTTTCCCCTTCTCAATTTGTATTTAATGATTTAGAATTTTTTTTTTTCATTGTTTTAACGAAAACAAATTCATTTTCAATTGAATTGTGTTTGAAAATTTTCTGCTTATTGTAAAATAATTGTTAAATTAACGTTTAAAGAAAAATGGCTAGAAACAAGTATAATTTGGCATTTAAAAGCAAAATAATTGAGGATTTTCAAAATGGATTGACGCAAAAGCAACTCTGGGAGAAATATTCACTTAGTAAAGCCGTTCTAAGCAGACTTGTGAAGAAATTCAATGAGACTGGGTCCGTCGACACAGTTCATAAAGGTGGTAGGCCAAGGAAGACGACAATTCGAACGGATAATTTAATTAAACTAAAGATTAAAAATGATCCATTTATAAGTTCGAATGCTATTTTAAGCGAACTTCAATTAGATGTCAGCGAATCTACCATTAGAAGAAGGGCGAGAGAGGCGAGCTTGAAAAGTTACAGGGCAGTACGAAAGCCATTCATTTCAGAAAAGAATAGACGTTCGAGTTTGGAATTCGCTAAGACTCATTTGAACTGGTCAATTCAGCGTTGGAAAACCGTTTTATTTTCGGATGAAAGCAAGTATAATTTAAAAGATTCTGACGACATGCGACGTGTTCGACGACCAGCTGGAAAAAAATTATGTCCCAAATATTGTGTACCAACATGGAAACATGGGGAGGAAAGAGTGTGATGGTTTAGGGATGTGTATCAGGACATGGTGTGGGCCCACTTCATAGGATCAACGGCATTATGGATCGTTTTGAATATAAAAACATATTAGAAAATATCATGTATCCATATGCAGATGAAAATAAGCGCTTACTATGGAGATTTCAACACGATAACGATCCCAAGCACACCTCAAAACTCATAACACATTGCTTACACGAGAAAGGATTTGAAGTTTTGAAATGGCCTGCCCAGTCTCCTGACCTGAACCCAATAGAAAATCTTTGGGAAATTGTAAATCAAAAGGTGAGGAGACACGAGATATTGAGAAACGTTGAGGAATTATTTAGCGTTATCAGTAATGAGTGGGAAAACATTTCCATGGAAACTGTGGAAAATCTAATTTTCTCTATGCCTAAACGATGCGCTGAAGTCATAGAAAACAACGGGTTTTCCACCAAATATTATTTTTTCTTAAAATTATATTTCTTAGTTTTGAAGTTCCCTTTGTTTTGACCGCAATAAATACTGAGTATATGGAGTTTTTCGGTCTTTATTTATTTCCTGTTCACATAAACAATAAAATATGTTCGCACATTTATTACTTCTGTTTCAATTATTGACATTTATAATTTTTTACATATATTTGTTATGTTTTTATAAATATATGTGAGAAAAATGTACATTGAAGGCATGGTTCCCTTTGTTTTGACCGACACTGTATGTACATATGTGACGTTGTGCTGTCTAATTAAAACCACATATCGTCCAGATTCATGTAGAGGCTACAACAAGTCAGTTATCATGTCACGATATCGTTCCCCACTGATAGTCACCATCTGGCAATTCGTGTTTCGGAGGAGATATGGCTCAAAAAAGCCGCGCCTGCCCAAAGTACATATCAAACAGTATTTTTCACTGAATGTAATTGATACTGTTGTGGATTACTCTTCCCCCAAATGCGAGAATTTGCTAGTTTCCGAAGCCGTTCCACCAAAAGTGTGGTCTATCATTGAAGGAATTTTTGTTTTGCCAGAATTTGAACCTGTTTGTAATTGTGCCAGTTAAAATCGGTAATGAACGACCAGCTTGGAGAGCTTGAAGCTTCAGTTCTTGTGTCAATTGTACCTTATGCGGGCGCATGTCCAAGTCTTGGCAAAATTCGGAGATGGTAGAAAGGCCAATACATTGTGCATTAGGTATGAAGAATCGAGATGAAGAGCAATATTCTCGCATTGTATGTATGTATATCCAGCGCCATAAAGGGACCGTCGATCGGTAACTGAACTGTTTCCTTCGCATTTCACGGTAATTCCCTAAATTGCTCGCTCGGTTTGGCCATTATTTCGGCCGTAAACATTTCCTAGTCCAGGAAAATATTCACAAACAAATCGTGAATTTTCATAATGAGTTCAACCCGTTCTTGAATAGTGTAGCTCTCCATGATAAAGTGAAGACTATAACAGAAGACAAATGTTAAGGAATGACAGCGTTGCCACTTGAGCAATAAACTGTCAAAGTTCGGACATACATACAGTGTCGGACAAAACAATAGCACCAAATGGCACTTGGTTACATTTTGTTAAATAAAATTGCTAAAATTTAATAGATTTTATTTCTGTAACACAGATTAACAATAGATACCTATTAAAATACTAGAAGATAAATGATGCAACTTCAACAGCTAAGAAAATATAACGAAAAACAGAGTAAGTCAATGAAAAAAGCTGCGACAAAATTAAAGCACCAAAGTTTTGGCAATATTTTGTGGCAAATCCATTATTTTTGATAATTGCTTCACATCTCCGGGGCATCGTTTTAATCAAATTGCATAATTTCCGCGGGGATACTTTTCCAAGCAATTTCCGTTTGAGCAAAAAGAGAATCCTTGTTCTTGCACTTTTCACGCTGAATCCGCCGACCTACAATCTCCCCTAGATTTTCTATGGAATTCAGATCTGGTGATTGTGCTGGCCAATTCAAAACGTTAGCTTTATTTACTGAAAGTCAATTCTGCACAATTTTAGCGGTATGCTTTGGATCGTTATCATGTTGGTATATCCATTTCAAAGGCATCTCTTCTTCGGCATATGGCAGCATCACGTTCTGAAGGATATCCTTATATAGGGTCCGCCAAATAACTTTTTTTTTTTTTTGAAAATGCTATAAAAAAACTACTGAATATTTTCTCAAATTTCTTTTTTTATTTGAAAGTACAATCCTTCCGGTTAATAATGGAAAATAATTTCATTCAAATGGCTGCCTCGGCTGGCCATGCAGTAGCTTACACGATCGGTCCAATTTTTAAGCACATTATCGATTGTGTGCAGCTGTATTTCATCAATGGCTTCACGAATATTGTCCTTTAAAGCGTCAATTGTCTCTTGCTTGTCGGCGTAACACTTATCTTTGACGGCACCCCACAAATTGTAGTCCAACGGTGTCAAATCGCAGCTCCGAGGTGGCCAAACGACATCAGCTCTGAGGCTGATAATGCGATCTTTAAAAACAGGGCGCAAAACATCGAGTGTAGCTTCGGCTGTGTGGCACGTAGCGCCGTCCTGTTGAAACCAAATGTTGCCAATATCCTCCTCTTCAATTTTTGTGAACAAAAATTCGTTCAACATGGCCCGATAACGATCGCCATTGACTGTAACGGCCACTCCTTGTTCATTTTCGAAGAAAAATGGCCCAATTATGCCTCTGGACCAAAATCCGCACCAAACAGTGGCTCGTTTTGGGTGCACCGGCTTTTCAATGTATGCGTGCGGGTTTTCTGTGCCCCAAATGCGACAATTTTGCTTGTTTACATACCCGCCAAGATCAAAATGAGCTTCATCTGAAAAGATGATTTTTTTGGCAAAATCGGCATCTTCTGTAAGTCGATGATTTTCAAAATAATGTCGCAATATTTCCCAGCGTTGTTCAAGCGTATACACAACCATATTCGTTCAGCGGAAGGATAAAACTAATTATTTGTCAAATCAGACATGAGCTAGGTGTTACCATTCACGAAATAAGCACTACTTGAAAAAAAAAACGTTAGATGGCGGACCCTTTACATGAAACGATCCATTATTCCATTTATTTTATGAATTGGCCCAATTCCCTGACTGGAAAAACATTCCCATACCAAAATATTTCCTCCACCATGTTTGAATGTACCTCTTGTAAAGCGTGAATTTAGCCGTTTGCCTTTTGGTCTACGCACTTGTTTCATTCCATCAGAACCCTTCAGATCAAACTTGGATTCATCTGAGAATAAAACCGTCTTCCATTTGGCGATAGTCCAGTTAATATGCGCCTTTGCAAACGCAAGTCTCGCCCTTTGATTCTTCGGTGAAATAAATGTTTTTTTTTTAGAGCCCGGTAAGAAAGAAAACCGGCTTCCACCATAATTACTCGAACTATTGCGTGATCATCCCGTATGGTAGTTTTTCGAGGTCTTCCGCCACGGTGGATAGTTTCAAGGCATCCGGTATTGCGAAACCGGCTTATTATACGAGAAATGACCGAATGGTGGATCCCATATTTTTTAGCAATACAGTTGACTGCTTCCCCTGCGATAACCTTTTGTTTAAATTCGGTGGTGTATATGTTACGCGCCATTTTAAAAAAAAACTTTTTCACCCTTAGAATTCCGATTACTCTGTGTCACTTATAAGTTGTAAATGAGTATGATTTGCTACATAGTGTCATTGTTTCAAATGCAACAGATAATTTACCGCAATACAGAAATAAAGATAAGCAAAAAAAAAATAAAGGGATAATCGGGTTCACCTGGTGCAATATGCTCGTGCTTTAGTTTTGTCGCAGCTGTGTTCATTGAATTACTCTGTTTTTTGTCATATTGTCTTAACTGTTGAAGTTGCATCATTTATCTTCTAGTATTTTAAGATCTATTGTTAATCTGTGTTACAGACATAAAATTCATTTAAATCTAGCAACTTTATTTAACAAAATGTAACCAAGTGCCATTGGGTGCTATTGTTTTGTCCGACACTGTATCTAACTATTGGAAACCAAGCCCAAAAAAAAATTATGAAATTTAATTGGTTCAAAAATAATTCAGGGATGTTGTATAAAACGAAAAAATAAAATTCAATGAAAATTCTTGTCTTATTTCCTTCTAATATTTTGCTAGTTATGCCGGCAATCTTCGAAAAACATCTCAAGAAAAAAACGCAAGCTTTTCAAGACCGTCATCCTAATGTCATTAGTAGAACCACCAAACCGTTTTACAAACAATCAACAAGCGAAAGCCTGCCTATCACTATTCAATTAAAGAAAACAAAAGCAATTCAAACGCCTCTTCAATTGACCCTTATTTCCTTATTGTTCATGTCATGAATATGACGAACACACACCTGTCGTCATGTGTAATCGAATCCATTTTATCAATAAACAACACCACACTGGAACTGCTAAAATGAATACACTTTCGTTAATAAAGAAAAACACAAACACCAGGCAAAAATCAAAACGCAATAAAAACAACTTGCCCATAACCACCACACGACCATTCATTCGCACGGTCGCCACATCAAACTCAGCCACCCTCACTAATCCGTTCGACTTTATGCAATCGGTAATATTTTGCATTGCTCCTGTGCACATTTGTTCTGACTTTTCGTTTCCATCAAAACAAATAAATCATAATTCCTCTTCGCACATTTAGGAAAAAACTACCACTTAAGCAGAAAATGTTTGTTTTTGTTTATTCTTGCTTCCGATGAATGTTGCTTGCATCTAAATCAGATTCGATGAAAAAATTAAATAAAAACATCACTTTAAGGCTTAAAGTATACAGATATTTGACAGTGTCAACAAAACAAGTAAAAAATGAGATGAAAAAGAAAGCAAGAGGAGTGACACACGTCGAGAGAGAAATGTCAATGTACCCCCTGCTTAACTCGCGCATCGCCCATCATGTGCACACACAAGAGGAGCATGAAAACGATTTGTGTGGGTTGACAGCACACAACAAAAACGCATTCAAACGTGAACGGACACAAAAAAATGAAAATAAGTGTATCAGGGAAAAGGGATGACAAGTAAAATGAGATGCACACGAAACGTGCGTCATGGATTTATTTAAAACAATACCCTCATGTCTTTATTTATTTTCTGTTTTGTTCTTTCCCGTCATGAAAACATGCATATAAACGTAGTATATTTACTATTTGTGACAGCAATCAAATTTGACATTTGCGATAAGAGATGCTCGTACTTGTCTGATGGTGGTGTGGTGGTAGTAATGAAACCACCCAAAATTAAAAGAACCCTAATGAGAGCGAAACAAAAAAAAAACACAAGAGATCGACGTAATAACTACCTAATAAAAGTGGCAAAAACCACCACTGATACGCTTATCAGAGAGTAAATAAATAGAATGCTTAACCACACTCGTTGTTCGTTCTGATAATGTTTTTTTTTTATTTTGAGAAGCGGGTTTAGTGCTTAATTGGAAAGAATTCCAATACACGAAAAATCAAACAAATACTGATTTGTCAATTACATTGTCTTTTTTTTCACAGCTGGCAATGCCACTGTACTTTGTGCGACTGGAACAACACCTTAAGCCTCTGCATCCACTGAGTTATATTGTGTTTTACATTTTGATTAATTTGGTTGCCTTTTCTGAATCTACACGATACCTATCTATCTGCACCTAAACTTCTTTCTTTCCTCATTTACAACAAGTACTGTTCGGATGACATTGGAATGAAATTAATGGAAAATCCCCAACACAAACAAGGTTACCACAAAATTGGCGCTATTTTTCCACTCTTTTTCTCTCCCCAACTACGTGTTGTTTATTTATTAAAAATTGAAAAAAAAAAAACAACAGAATGGAACTACATAGGTACACTTCCATTTCTTAGCTAACTAATCGTGTTTGGTATTGTTGTGGTCGAACGTCAGGGAATTTTCGAAAACTGTCAAAAAGTATTTATCGATTGGAAGCAAGAACCGTGTACACGAATACACCCCCTTGAACAACCAACAAGGAGCAATTCCTTTCGTTTTAATTCTGTTCGAAGAATAATGAAATGAGAGGAGAATGCAAAATAAAAAATAAAAAAAATGAAATCTGCAAAGTTCTTGCTAACCAACGGCGGCTGAACGAAGGGTGCATGTGATTTTTTTTTTCTTCGTTTTTTATTCATATGCATATCATTCGATTGTGTGTGACTTCCACATGCGAATTTGGGTAGTGGATATATGCATATGAATAAATTACCGTTCGTACATATTTATATACATACATACATATGTTTTAATTTTTCCCTTTTAGCTTTTTTGTTACGATTGGTCTTCCTCTAATTTTCGTATTTCATATCACTCGTGTATATTCCGTGCATCGTTTTTCTTCTTTTTGTTATTATATTTATACATTTTTGTTATTTAATTTTTTTTTTTTTTTGAGTTTTTTGCTGGTAAAGCACCGAACGATGAAGGTGTAGGAATATCTCTATTTATGTCTGCTTAGTGGTGCTTCTGCTACAAAGCACGTTGCCTTGCTAGCTGGTAGCTGGCCTCTTGCATGTACTGTATGTAATATGTTTGTTTTCTTTTCATTCGGTTCGTTGAATATTTATGTAGGTTGTTCCTTTTTAGGTACAATATACATATCTCTTGTGCTTTGTTTTATGTAAGATACAAAAAAAAAGAAAAGACGAGTAGACTATACTCGTACTGAAGATAACGCTTTTGTTTCTGAAGCACATTTGGGATTGCTTTGTGTTTTCGTGAACAATTGTGAAAAGTTTGCCTTTTCTACCCTTCATCCTTCCTTTATCTGACATTTATGGCGGAACCAATGCATCTTAGGTGGGATGTTAGGCAAATTCGATTTTGGTTTACGGTTCAATGGTTAATCAGAGTTAAACTTTATTGGTATTGAGTTTCGAGGACGCACAGTTTACATTTTCATTGAGATCACGTTTATAATCAAATTTTATTTGATCAAGGATGATGTGTCAATTATTTTTTGTTTTTAAGCAATGCGATGTAAGCTTAACCCCCCGAAAAGGTAGCTAACTTCATTCGATGGAAAAATTGCAACAATAAGTGTTAACGAACACTCTACATTTCGATTAAGTACTAGATTAATTGCAATTGAATTAACATATCATCTCGTTGTTGAACTTGTAACTCGACTGCAATCTGATTTAAAATATTCGCAAATTGACATTTATTAACAATCAAAAGTAACTTCCATTATACGTATTTGATTATGGAGAAAAGCGCGCACAATCCCATACAAGCCTACATACGTTACATATTATATTTGACATTGATCCAACAAGCAGACGTCTCTGTCGCACTTCACTTTACGTGCGACTGTCGCCGTAGTCAACGCGATTTCGATTCCAATGTCGTTCGTCAACTGACAAATGTACGTTTGCCAATTATTGCCGTCTCGTATGCAGTTTCCAAATTTGCAATATATTTATTATTTAAACAGTAGTAAATAAAGGAACACAGAGCGATGTAATTGATTTACAAATCGTTACTCTGTTGTCATTGTTCGCTGTCGGTCTCCATAACTATAATCAATAGCGCAATGAGCAATTGTATATATCGGGACAGATAAGCTTATGAGCAAATCAGAAGGATATTTCTTAATCCATTAATGCAACGATGATAAGCTGAGGAATATCAAGCAACAATCCCCCTTTGTAAGGTACAATCGGCCAAGAAATGCGTTTATTTATTATGCAAACGTCATTAATTCTCTAGCAAGAGTCATAAAAATATCATCCACAACACTAAGAACGCGAGCCGATGTTGCCTTTTGTTTTCCTTCTTCTTCCTCTAGTAGGTTTGCGCCAGCACTCCTCCATATTGTGTGTCATAGTGCGGTGCTTTGCAACGCAACGATGGGAGCATAGCGCAATTTCCACATGGTTTCCCCTTAGGTTTCTTTTGCCTCCTTGCAGATTCGATGTAGTTTTTGCTTTTGCGAATATACTTTTTTTTTTTACTCCCTTCTCCCGCCCACACCTATATTTTTGTTCTGATTGTTTCGGATTTCTTATTCTATTTTATTTTTTGCTAAACGTGTTTGACTTTTGTAATTTTTACTTAGTGATTCGTAATGAATTCAAAAAACAAAACAAGAACCGCTTCGTTCAAATAGAATTCCAAAAGCAGTGTTGAAAAGGGGGAGAAAATATAAACTTAAATGACAACGACCTCATCTCATGATAGTCATTATTCATCATCTTCCTGTTTGGTTGGGCTTTTCATCGTTTGTGTTCTCATACGTATGAGAGTGGTGCACGTCCGCATAGAACGAGTTGTGATGAAGGAAGAAGAATGTCAGAAAATAATTTGCAAATGATACATATAAATACGTCAAACATGGGACACCGCCACAGAGCGTGGTCGTACATATGTACATACATATATGTACGAGTATGTGAATCCATATCAAATATTCGTAAAGACAGACCCACAGGAGATTGTTAACAGAAATCCAAGCACTCATACCGGGTCAGTGAGAAATTTGGCATTTGAGGGTAGATTTGAGTAGTAGCGCTGCCTACACCCCAGGCACTGGATATAAGAAGTCACATGCAATCTATTTTACGTAAAATTGTGAATGGGATGGTTTTTAGGATCCTTTTTACTTGGGTGGAGGAAAAAACGTTTCAGTAAGGCTATGACGCAAGTGGAAAGTTTATTTTTAAAACAGTTTTTTTTTTTTTTATATTGTGTAACTTTATACTGGCATTTGAAGACAGGTGTTACGCGACTCCTTTCAAGCAAATATGTAGGTAAGTAACTTTTAGAGAGTCAATAGCCTTTGTTATAGACATATGTATGTAGTAAAGCCGTTAATGGAGTTTTCTCCCTGTGGCATTAACTAATTTCTGAAGGAAATCCCATCGAACATTTTCTAAGCTAAAGGTTATTGAGGTTATAAGGGTTATTGATTTTATTCTTGGTAATTCACCCAACTTTTTGCGATATAAAATATTGCTCAACGCAATTAGCTCTTAATTTAAATTTCTAATTGTAGGATGACCTTAAAATAATCCGTTGTTCCACTTTTGTCAGCTGTCACCATTGAGAGGAGGCACCATTATTAACAACTCTTTTTATTCACGTCTAAAAACACCATTCTTATGAAGTTGAGTTTAATTCAGCAAGATAAAGTAATGCGGGACAAATAAAAAAAGCAACAATTAAGCAAATAGGTTTTTTTTTATATACATACATACATACATACATACATATTATCATATTCCTTTTCCTAGTTCTGAACAATAATAAAGTGAATTAAACACGTTAAAAAAAGCACCACCACCAGCACTGACGTAGCAGAAAGAAACATCAAGGTCAACATTCTCCATGCTCTTACTAAAAATGCACTTGCGCCGGGCTATACCCGCAAGTGCGATCAACACGAGCACGAACTCGAACTCTCTTGCCTTCACGTCGCTCACGCTCCCCATCGTTGGCTTATTTACAACATCGTCAGCAGCGTGCAAACTGCATGAAATGAATCACGAAATATAAGAATAAAATATAGACCATAAAATGCAAAACAGAACTGCGAGGCGTAGAATGAAATCCAAAAGAAAGAAAGAAAAAAAAACCAATTTAACATGACCTTAAAGCCAAGTAGAACATTGGCGGTCAACCAGCCGCGACAATTTTGAGCATGTTTGTTGTTGCTGGTCGTGTTATTGCCCGTTGCTGTTGTTATTTCATTCTCACCGCCATATATCTTAAGGTGGTGCTAATCCAGAATAAGCTACAATGCGTGAACGATAAACACACCTCCCAATAAACGGTGTGGGGAAGTGGTTATTTCCGATTTCATATCGTTCCTACCTGAATGAACAAAAAAAGAAGAAAAAATCCACCATGCTGACTTGAAATCGAGAAAATAGAACACCGAACAAAACAAAAGCAAAAACGAGAAAATCCCCAATGACCACATGGTGGCCCAGAACAACTCCAAACACCGCCAAAGCACACACCAACGAACAAACGTCATAAAAACGAGAATGAAAATATGCACACAATTAAACATAAACGCGAATATACGGGTGTCCAAATCAAAGCAAATCCACCATACACAGGTGTTTTTTTTTTTTACCCTAGATGCTTTTTACCACAAACCCGAGAAGAATTTTGTTTGTTTGTGTTGTTGTTGTTTATTCGTGCGCCTAAGAATCTCACTCAATTGAAAATTGTGAAGATGGGTTTGTTTTTGTTCGGTGAATAGGTAAACTTGTTTGTAAACGTAAAGAAGATAAAGAAAGTAACACAATCATAGACGGGGAAAAACAACAAGACAAATGGAGAGAGGTGCTTAAGCACATTTCGTTTTGATTTTTGAAGAATGGATATAAGTTGCATTGGCTTTGGATGACCCTTGTTGCAGTCGCATAAGCGGTGAATTCGATTTTATAAAAATAGACTGGTTTACATGATAATCTATTGGTTTTGTCGTTGAGTGTATTTGTACGACGATTGGTATGGGTTGTTGGTTTCGATTATGGTTTTAGGCGCTCGTGTTGACAATCGAAAAAAGTTGGGCATTTTTCCGTTGGATTAGGTTGGAATTTAAAAAAAAAAGTGAATTCTATGTGGGTATGCTCATACATGAATGCGTATATGCAAGAGCATTGAACCCTAGAGTTCTGTGGATCATTTGGCTTGAAAACCGTGGGAGACGATTGGAAAGTTTATTCTCGGCAAATTATACCAATTTTGTCGGTAGATAATGTGGCTTTGAATGGAATCCTGGGAATAATTGAAGAAGATGGTTGTCGCTGATTGCCACGGTCATGATCAACCAGTTTCGAAGTGATTACTCTTATCTCTCGTGCCATATGTCAGATGTAATCATAAAAAAAGAAATACTAGTAGATAAAAACCAAAATTTGTGGGTTAATGAAGTCATTTAATAGACTCATTAGTTCTAATGCGGCGTGTAAGTCATTAAACCAAATTTAGGTTATTGGCCGAGCCATTGCTACTTGGCACCCCGATATCTTTTACTATCTTAGTATAAAGAAACATCTGGCGTTATGGAATATGCAGGGTCACTAAACGGAGTGCTTGTCCACATTGTAACCGGATAGTGGTTACCTGAACCTGACACCATCTATCGTAGTAGCATACTTTCACATTATGTATCATTACCTACATTTGTCCCAGTATTTTTTGTTTTTTGTTTCCTTCATTCCATTGCTCAATTTCTTGGTGTGCAATCTTTTTATTCAGATTTTTGGTGAATTTTCTTTGAAAAAAAATTTACATTTTTACATATGAGCTCGTTCGATTGAACAAGTATTGACAGCAATTATAAAGGAATTTGACGCAATTTTCATATCCATCATAACCATCAGATACGGATTCATTCCTTCCAAAGAGTGTAATTCAATAGTACTACACTTATAGGGCGATTTACATCACACATATCCATAGTTTTCAATAGTACCTCAGCCCATATCGAACCACACAACTAAACATGCTCCGATGGACACATATATTGTATGTAGCTGCCTCTGTTTTTAGTGTTTACTTAAAACGCATGTTTAATGTACTGTGAAATTTATACACAAACACAGTCTCACGCGCGTGTGTTTAGCAAAAGAGAGAGAGAGAATGGCAAAATACCGTATTTCCATAAAAAGGAGATCACAAGAAAAAGAACACAAACACCGAGTCCGCTTGTCTGCGGTATTCTCTTTCTGTCTCATTCTCCTACCTTTTTTTGTCCGATTACTTTTCAACCACATTTTGCAAGCCATGGACGATGAGTATGTTACCATGTATGTTTGTGGTGGGATGCCGGTTTCTCTTGTTAAAAAGAAAAAAAAAAAACGCATACAATTGCAATATTCACTCGCCGTGGGTAACTTAATACGTTGATGGCAACAGCTAGTACTTATTCCATCAAGCAGAAAAGTTGAAATTTACTTAAAGGCCTAAAAGAGGTTTAAGCTAAATGAACAAAAAATTGACACGATGCTGTTACTTTGTAGTTAAGTTCTCTGTCTTATCTAACTGTCATTCTTTCGTTTTTGCTTATTCAAGAGAGCAATTTTCAATGACAAAACTGTTCGAATTTTCGAATAACATTCATAATTTGCAAACCAGAGGTAATAAGTAAATAAGAAGAAAAGCGCCTTGTCTCATGTCACCACGGCTGTTTGGTGTTTTTGTTGTACACCGTGTTTGTTATTCTTCTCCCACATAGTAGAGAGCCGCAGCTACTTGTGTTTGTAATGACGCGCTGCCGGCCGGTTTCGATAAGGGGTACTTCATACGTAAGTGGGAATATATTCGAATTGAAATCGAAATTGTCGTCATGTCATCAGTGAAGAATGAGGAAGAGGAAGATGTGTCGGTGAATTAGTGAAGGGAGATGATATGCGGTTAGGTAGGTCACTAACCGATTCACGGGGAGTTAACTCAGTCGACGTAATGTGTTTTTTTTTTTTTTTACTTTCTGTCTTTTGTCATCGTAATATTAATCAGACATTAATGCCGTGTCCCGAGGGGGGGTCATAATTACACACATGCCTAAATCGTAAAGTAGCGTGCCGTATGTCCCGCTTTCACGTGATTATATTTTTATTATTCCATGATAAACAAGTTATTACCCTCAAAAATTATTTAATGACTTTATTTACTCATTACAATTTGGTTTTTGTTTACTTTCAGACTGATTTGTGCGGCATAAAATGGCGCAAATTTGTAATTGGTGAGCGGCACAATGCATCAGGTGATCCGCTCGACGATCCCATTCTACGCTCATATTCGCGATGCATGCAAGCGGATATGTTATGCGTATGGCGTCGGGTCCAGTCCACCAAACAGGATCAGCCCGACCCAAATAATACGCTGTCATTCGAGATATCAACATTCAAAGTACACCCGCCGTTATCGTTGGCCGCCTCGAAAGAGCTCTGGATATTTTGGTACGGCGAGGAGCCGGATCTTAGCGGTCTGGTGCATGACGATTTGTTGAGAGCTTCCGGTAAGTAGTTGTGTGCATTCATTGTATATTTGCTTTGTGATAGGTATACATACATTCTGTCAAAATATAACCAGGACTGACTCAATCTCAACGACATACTTGTCGACATTTATTTTATCTCCTTCACAATGGGCTTAATTTAAGGAGGTTCAGCGGTAAAACGAATAGTCTAGTCATCCATAAGTTTTTTGTAGGATTGATGATTTTCACTGTACGACAGCTTTTAGAAAAGAAATAGGAATTCGTAGCTTTTAAAAAGGCGTATGACTTTAATCCGATCGAAAATGTATCATGTTCTTGTAGGGCTGGGTATCCCGAAAAAGTCGGGAACATTCGTCACCACTTTTCTTTAATTTGGTGTTAGAATACGTAATGAAATCTCTTCAGGAAAATGGGTGGGGAATTAACCCTTATTGGAATCACATCCACTCAAGACACAGGACAAGTAGAACGAAGAGTCAAAGACTATCAAGGAACTTAGATGGGGGTCAATATAAGGATAGACCTAGAAGAAATGGAACATTACGAACACACTCATGACACGCAGTCTTGGCGCAGGGTTTTCAACGAGTCTCTGAACCTCCGAGTTTCAAATGGCCGTTAATAATTTTGAGATTCGCCTTCACTTCTCTCAGCGATTTTTTTTATATGTTGAATCTACTCAGAACGAGTTTCCACCAAACGGTAATTTAAGTTTCGGAAATAGAAAAAGTCAACGGTCGCCACATCTGAAGACTATGGTAACGTTTTTGGTCTAATAATCTCGACAAGAATGGAATTGCGATATGACACATGATCGTGGTGCAAAATCCAAGAATTATTTTGCTAAAATTCCTATCTTTTTCGGCGGATACTCTGCTTCAGACGCTTCCTAACGCTTAAATAATATTTATTCATTGATCGACCCACCGGAAGAAATTCCGAGTAAACAACATCACGAATATCGCAAATAAACCTTGACTTTTGGCTTATGACTTTTTTCGGTTGTGGTTCATCTGAGTAGCACTATTTTGGTGTCTATTGACTTGTTTGCCAGTCATACTCGTAAACCCAGTCTATCCGTTTGTAATGGTGCGTTCAATGAATGAAGGCTTCGAATTAACTTGTTCGAACGTGATGGCAGCAATTCATTTCCAATGATTCAATCGAAGAAATTCTGCTGCTTTTGAATAAATCGTGCTGCGACATGTCTCAAGCACAAAACATTCGCTGAAATATAACGAACTGATTTGTGGGAGGTGAAAGGCTCTCTCTCAAACTAGCAATTTTCGACTACAATTTTTCTCACTCGGTATTTTCTTCAGTCTCAGATGGAGCAACTTCACTTCACTGAATGTGTATGCTCAGTAGCACTCACATACTCATCTTCTCGATATTAAAGTCCAAACTTTACTCAATTTCGCTTTCCATAGTAAAAATCACCAATGTCTCTGGCCACTGAAAACAAACTAGGTCCCAATCAGCGTCAAATAGATGACAGTTGTACCAATATACATATGTACGTTTACTGTAAGATATGCAAGATAAGAAAACGCATTTTTTTAACATTTTCTTCAATGATATTTTAATTTTTTCAATTAACTAATTAAAAAAAATAGGATTCGTAAGAGTAGGCCTCTATTGCAGCGACGACTTCCCTGTTTGACGTGAACCGTTTTCGGCCAAGTCATTTGCCAAAAACAAATTACAGTGGGGCCAAACCTGGAGAACAGGGTGGATGAGGTAGTAATTTGTAGCATAATTCGTTCAGTTTTTCTGCGAATCAGTGAGGGTGGTGCGTTGTCATGGTAAAAGACCACTTTTTTTCGCCAAATCATTCAATTCAGGATCAGGAAAAACAGCAAAGTACTGCCTGCCAGGTGATTGCCCTTCCCTTCCCTAAATAGCCGGTGAATTTAATACCTTACGTAACCCAAAAAAAACGGCGGACACGATGTGTTTTAGCTTTCCTTGGGCCAAGTTCTTCGAAGTTGTCATGCGATTTCATTTTTGTTCCCTTTTAAGCAAACGCAGCACCCATCTGGACAGTAGCTTCTTATGCCCAACTTTTCGTGTAGAATATTTTGTATGCGTTCAATCGAGGTGTATATTGTACAATGGTTGAAATCTATATGATTTTCACCCGGCAAACTGCTAACGCAATACCATGGGTTTTGTTCTGCGTAATCACCTATGCGGACAAAAACGAAGTTGTCGACTGCTCGATAAATTGGTGTGAAATTTTGGGAGTTATCGTTCCCCACATTTTGTGTCAGTGGCGCCATCAGTCGCTAAACACGGGGGCTTATCAAGTTATCATTGACGCGGGCCGTTTGAATAACTCAGCCTTGTTATATGTATTTCGACAGAATGTACGAGTATATAAACACTATAAAATATGGTTTAAAGTAGGGAATCTAAGTGGATTTATTGATTTTTATCCTTGTTCCTGGATGAGAAACAGCTGAGTACTTCTTTTACTCTATATATTTTCCTTATTATTGCGTGAACAGCAGGTTTATTCTGGTACATAGTAATATAGACGATTAGGACTAACAGGCTATTTTCACGTCCTAATCTACCCAACAGAATGCCATTATATTAGCATCAAGAAACATTTCAATTCGACACCGTGCTCTATCGAACTTAAACAATTTCCATCTATCCTTAGGATAGGCAAACCCGAAAAAATAAAAATTTTGTCAAAGAACCCCTTCAAGATATAACCCTCGATGTCATCCCCTTCGTCTACGCGTACCTATACGAGAATGTACTGCATGAATATATGTACATAATCGATTGAAAATTGTCTTTCCCTTTTTTCTGCTGCTCCCCTTTGCTTTTTATTTTTGCACTCCTTTTCCATTCCTTGCTATCCAATTTCTTCGTCTCATAGGCGGTTATATATGTACAACACGGTTGGCATGTATTGCCTGCCATCATTTTAGCCTTAAGAAGTTACCAGTATACCAGTTAGCACCCCATGTTTTCGGTAGTGCCAATAGTTTACTTCCAACCCGATATAAGGGGAGGTTGAGAATATTGCCTGCTTAATTTAGTTGTGCTGCACTCCCACACACACTGTACGGGCGATCCTTCACGTCGTCATCCTTATTGTCCTTTTGCGTTGGAAAAGCAACAGCACGTGCACTATAAACACGCACGGATACGATAGTGAGTGAATGTGTGTTGTTCCTGTTGATGGTGGTAGAGATGCGTTTTTGGCGACTCTTTCGTAAGCTAGCGTCGGCGCAATGCGAGCATCTCTATGTATTGTATATGGTGGTTGTTCTTTTTGACATTTATTTTTGTGGGAGTTTATGGTTCACTTTTGTAGGTGCCATTAGAAAAGTGAGTGCTGCAATGTAGCAAGCGATAATAGTCCTTCCAAACGAAACATGGAGAATTTTCCATCGCATCCACTTCCTTTTTCTTTCTATATTCTCTGTTCCCACATCTTTTCTTTCCTTCCCATTACGGATCTCATCCAGCATTAGGGCTGTATTTCGTTCTGTTTTGTTCAGTCGCAATATATTCATGGATTATATGTGAATAATTTAACAGCGGAGAAATGTACATTTCGAAAAATGAAAACTGATACCTCGTTCCCAACCAATTATCAAGATGAAAATCAAGTACAAGAAAAATGGAAGATGTTCCCACGGGGAGAGTGGCTACGAATGATTACGGCTTATTTCATATGGATACCAAGTAATCAGCTTTACTGTTGATCAAACTTGCTAACAAACCATGGCATAATTATTTATTCACTTTCTATTTCGTTTTAACATTTTTAAAACGACTACTTTATGCGATTTTGCTATCCATTGTGTGACCTAATTTCATTTGAATCGACTTGATTTTCCTTAGCTGCATGTATAGGCAGTGGAAGGAGTTAATTTTTGCTCTTTGTTTTCACTTCAGACTAGTTGTTAGAGAATACGATTAGATAAACAGTGTTTCCTTTGACATGTAATCGACCAGAAAGAATACAATAGCTCCCACGACTGTTTAGTTCCCTTATCTACGTGGGTTAGTGGAACTCGTACCAACTAAATCGTTTGTACTGGGCTATATATCTTTTTATCAGACAGATACTGCTACTCCGGTACGTGTTATCCTAGAGTTTAATATTTACGTCGGCTTTTTGTTTACCGAACATCCGATGTGAGTCTGAGTGGTTGACGACGATCACTATTTTTTAAAACACAATTTGCCGAACTTCCATAGCTTCTCATCAGTATGCCTCAACATCAAAATTGTATGCATCTTGGAAGCGAGTTGTCTTTAACTAGAATGAGTTGCCAGACGTACAATAGGAATCACCCCTTTCCACATAAAAGACGCTTGCGATACATGCTGGTCAGAAATGTTAGATCAGAAACGTCATATGGTAAGCTTCATAAAGATTTTGTGCATGAAAAATCCTGGGCCAGTGAAAAAAAAAATGAAGACGAAATTGGCCGTAACTTAACAAATAATTTTTCATCGTCTGAAGGCCTTAGAAACTGTTCACAAGCAAGTAAACTGGATGCTATACGAGTAGAAGCAGAGGGAATCGAGTAGCGTTTTTTTTTTTTATGGACGAACTCCTGCTCCAGCGTCACGGAAATATGAGTTTTCTGCATCCTATTGTCACTGACGATAAAAAGGATATCTATTACGACAATCCGTCTCCACGCCATACATCAATACTGTCTGCTAAGCCAAACGTCCATGAATCGAAGTTCATGCTGTGCATTTGATGGGATAGACTTGGCGAGTTATATTATTGAGTCGATGCTATCGACTGAAGCCATCACAGGAGATCACGACCGAACACGAGTAAGGCGTTTGCCCCGAGCATTGAAGAAAAAACGGCTACAATAAGAGCAGAGACGCGACTAGGTTATTTTGCAGCACGACGACGCCCGGCCATATGATGCTCAGATCGTTGAAACTTATCTCGCAAAACTGAAATGGAACATCCTTCCCCATCTATCTTGTTGTCCAGACAAGGCTCCTTCCGACTACCATCTGTTCCGATCGACGACGCTTGGCCTGCCTGAGCAGCACTTTCGATATTTCGAGGAAGCAAAATTTTTGATCTGGAACGATTTTGGAACGTTTCAAAAGACGCCCCAACACGAAGCTCTTATGCAAAAATTAGTTAGCGACGAACTAATTTTTTCGTCGACTCTGCTCGATGCTCTCAATGTCTCTGGAATCTATGCCCAGGCCTATGCGGATGATGTTGCTGTTCTCTCTGTCGGCTCATGTTTAGCGAATGTCTGTCTCAAAGCGCAGGCGGCGCTAGATGTGATTGAAGACTGGTGCACGAGAAATGGGCTGTCGGTTAATCCTCTTAAGACTGATGTCGTTCTCTTCACGAGAAGGAGGAAAAATACTGGCATTACTCAGCTGGTGCCTTTGGCAAAACATGGGGCTTATCGCCGAAAAAGGTCCTTTGGATTTACACGGCAATGATCAAACCGATAATCTCATATGCATCGGTTGTTTGGTGGAGCAGGCTAACACGCAAACACGCTGTGGCTTCACTCACCAAAATCCAAAGAGCGGTCTGTCTGTCTCAGCTGCACGGGGGCTTTCCCTAAAACACCGGGAGCAGCTCTAGATGCTATGATGAATCTTCCACCCCTTGACATATGTATATATCAGAGGGTGTACATTGAAAGCCATTTCTCGTCTAAAGAGAAATGGTCTTTGGTACAACTCGCATTGGAGTGAAAGTGTACTTGCGGGAGAAATATCCTACGACCCCTGTCTCACGGATATGCCTTCTGACGCAATGACACCAGCCATCCTACTGCGCTGTAACTTCACAGTCACATTTCCATGGCGCCAGGACTGACTTTGGCCAGACACTGAACCTGAAATGGAGTGTCTTTGCATTTTCACAGATGGCTCCAGGACTGGGCAGGGATCCGGCGCTGGAGTTTTCTTTGAGCGCGAAAACATTCGACTGCACTTCTCGTTAGGAAAATATGCGTCTGTCTTCCAAGCGGAGATTTACGCAATCCTAATGGCCATGCACTATGTTGTGAAACACAGGTGGAGGGAAAAAGCATATGTGTCTGCAGTGACAGCCAAGCTGCACTCAAAGCTGTGTCCAATCCTCTATCCAACTCCAAATTAGTGCATGAGCTCAAGACCTTTTTGAACAAAGTCGGAAGACTAAATTACTTAGGCTTGTATCACTCTGGAATCCCAGGAAACGAGAAATCCGATGAACTCGCTAGAAGAGGCTCAGAGAAGAGTTTCTCAGGACCTGAACCCGCCTTAGGTCTACCTGCTTCCACGGTCAAATCTGACATCAATGACTGGGTCTTGAACGTACACAGTCGTAGATGGCGGTAATATCCAGGATGCAGGATGACTAAGCGCGTACGCCCTGATGTCTGCAAAAAGTCCGCAACATTTTTCTTATCCTTAAGGAGAAATGATTGCAGAAGACTAACGGGCGTCATTACGGGCCATTACACTTTTTCCAAGCATCTCTACGGCATCAGTGAGACGCCTACCTGATCTGCATGTTGCGAGGAGGATGACACAGCAGAACACTTTCTTTGCGACTGTCTCTTAGCTCTACATCACTGAAGCGCCTCCTCACTTTTCTCCGGACAACGGGGAAAATACAATAAAGACAAGGTGTCTGTCTGGTAGTACAATGGACCAGTATTTAAGTCTTAAGTGCTCCAACAGATAGTAGAAGCCTCCAACAAAAAAAAAAAAAAACTATTTTTTTTCCTGTGATGAGTTGTTTCTTTCCATGTTTCGCTTTTCTGTCCCGTCTCTTGTAGATCCATTCTTATATTGTCCTCCCAACTACGGCACGGTCTTCATGGCGATCTATTTCCTACGAGTTTTCCACTTCGTTTGACTGTTCGTCCACTGTCCATTCATTCTACGTCTCCTGCCCATCGTATTCTTCATCATATTTTCATAATCAGAGACCAGATTTCACATCCGCAAAGTATCACTTTTGTTTTGAATAATTCCTTCATCACTAGAAGCATGCGTTGCCCATATGCCTTTTATTTATTTCGATCTTTATGTCGTTTTTGACAGTGAATATCCAGATATTATTCGTACACTTTGGATTAATCGCTTGACCAATCTGCGATATTTAATTTCTCAGAATACTTTCGTTCACATAATCATATGAAATCCACTTCCCACTTCTCACTTTGATGTTTTCCAATAATGTGAAAATTGACACAGGAAATTGAAATCAGAATTTCGGTAAACTGTCTGTTAAAAGTAAATCAAGACCTGAAAATCTCAGTTAGCAAGCTCTCAATCGTGACACTTGGTGGGTGCGTTCCACTCGGGAAATGCTGAATGAACAAATGGCATCATACAGTGCAATTGTTTATATGTATTAATTAATCAACTTTTTTTTTTTAATTGTTTAAAATTAAGTAATAAAGCTTAACAATTCTGAAAATTTGAAGAAACGTCCGACGTTGTTAGTTTGTGGTAAACTCTTTAACTGGATCTGTTATGAATTACATTATTCATATTCAAATGGTATCTAAACAATTTGAAAGTAGGCCAAACCTTATGTGTTCATTCACCCTACAAGATTTAGTTCATCTTCAGCAAATGCGTAATCACAATTCTATTTATTTGATAGATCTATTCATAATTTATTTTGAACAAAATGACAAAAGCTAGAAATGACTATTGTTTTCTGGAAAATACTGCAAGCAAGTCTTACAGAAGTATTCGTCATTCCCTTTCTCTTCTTGGTATCGCCTCTGTCATTGAAAATAAAAAGAAAGACCTCATAAAACTAATCACTTTGCTCGTGTCCTTCTGCAAACTAGAGCACAACGAAAACAAACAATAAAAAAAAAGGCAAATAAATTAAAAAACGAAGAAATAAATTACATTTTGCCTTATGGAAACTACGTTTAAGAAAATTTAATGAGCGGAAAATACCCCAAATGAAAAAAGCAGTTTAACTAACTCTAAAGAATGCCTGAAACGTCATAAAAAAGTACTGGATTCACTTCTCTTCATCATCAGGCCTAGCAAGACGATAATGAGCAATACAATGAGTTAAAAAAATCGGTCCGTAGAAAACAACAAGAAAACGAATAAGACATTCAATTTAAGACCATGATTTCATCGAATTTGCTTCTTATAACAAAAAAACAAAAAAAAGAACATTTTGTTGAATGGAAAAATAATGACGCTCTCATTACTACTAGAGCATCATTGAGTGGATAAAGAGTAGCGAATACTAGTTGAAGCAGCGTTCAGGGGTGTGTTAACAGAGTAACTCATGAGGCAAGTGGGAGAATGAAATCAACAAGTGGTCGGGTTTGGTTTGTTTTTAGTAAGACCTCGGTTTGATTAAAAGAAAAATAAGAAAAATGAAAAACATGAATTCTATCAAACCGCACAGCGAACAGCTTCGCCGTATCAATTTACAACGATCAAACTTCAACAACGTAGTAGAGAATTATCTACTAAGGCACAATTTTTAAATGTTTCTCAATGTAAGCATAAAGCAATATAATGAAAAGCGACGAGAAAAAGAAAATACAGTTGTTATACATATGTATATATGTATAAGACAACAACTGCTTGGGTATTATTGAATGACATGAAAAGCAAGATGGCGATGTGTAATCAACGGTAATTGGTAGTTATTATTCCTATGTTTGTGTAACTAAATTACTTTTTTTTCTTCTATTCGCCTAAAATAATTTACAAGTAAAATATGAAACAGTGAGAAATGATAAAAGAAAAACGAGAAAAGAATAAAAGAACGTCGGAATAAATTGCGCGCATAATATAGTAAATAACCCAATACCATGGCGAATAAATTAATTGATCGCCAACAACAGTGTGCGGGAAGGGAATGATGTGGGGGGAAGGCAGAGAGGATATAAAACAGACTGAAAAATAGAAACACTCAACTTGTCGCCATTTATGCCGTACCTCCAATACGAGTCACTAGCTCTTTATTTTCACATTAGCCTGTATGGCGTGGAATGATAAACATGGTACACATGTACATATGTACATATGTATGTACATGCCAAATCCAAAAGATATATCATGCGAAGCAGTAATAAACAGGAAAATAAAAGAACATGGCTAGTAAGCATTTCAGTTCCTCTAGCGGTCCCTGTATATCATCTGCCACTTTTACACCTCGCCTAATGACATGATTACGAAGAAACAAACGTCAAATGTTGTAACGTTGCGTCAAAGAAATTACAATATTTTCTATTTTCTCCGAACATATCCGTTTCCATTTGTAATGAGCGAAAGGAGATAGGATACAACACTAATACATACATACAACATAAATAATTATTTGGAGGACAACACGCGTTGTTGTTGGTAAAAGGAAACATGACATTTTTCAGCTAGATGTTCAGCCTATGTGCTCTTGCATTAAGTAGTCAATCAGGTCAATGACAGTTGATCACGGGGAAAAGTGATGCCAAGAACAAAATGAAGAAAACAAGAACATAAATATCTCTGTGTGGACATGTGATGTCCTTGGATAGTAGGCCGGAAAAAAGTAATTTCTCTTTTAGACGGTAGTTTTTCCGGAACACAATCTGCCTAAAAATTTATTCAAATTTAACTTGAAGCAGCAATGATTGTGCCACAAATAAGAGGATTTAATTATTTTTGGCTTGAAAATGCTGTTTATTAGGAGCAAAAACGGCAATGATAGCAGCTTACTGTCAATGGCAGTTGGAGTTGCCAGATTCAAATTTAACTAAGAAACGTCTTAGATATGAAAGTGATTACGTTGTGAGTTGCTCAGATCAATCTATTGGAGTTATTGGATGAATTAAGCCCCAATATCCCTATGGGGATATTCTTTTACTCCTCTGTTTTGAAATTGGGCTGAAGTCATGATGTTAATGCTATTGGTATAGAATTTTGATGGTAGTTCAACTATAGATTTTCTCTGTTGTTGCTTCTTTAACAAAGGCATTTTAATTTTTTTAAATAAACCCTAGGCATTTCCTGACTCTTTCGTTTCCTTAAATTACCCTTGACTCGCCTCTCCCTATATCGTATGTATGCATGTCTCTCGAAGTATTGTGTGAGAGTAAACACTTACACGGTACTGTTCTGGTATCACCCCGGTCGAGAAAACCTCCCCCTAATAGACCAGACAGAATTCACTCAATGAAAAAAAAAGTACAAAACTAATTTTATGCTAACAGTATCAGAACTCATATAACAGCAATAGGGAAAAGAACAGGCCCGTTCGATCCCATACATACATATGTATGTATGTAAGTCTCCACCATACAACCCCTGATTTTAAACAGAAAGATAATACCGCAGAGAGAAGATATCGTCACGGCAAGGGAGAAAGAGTATCGGAACGGGACGGTTACCGGTCGGATACTAAAATCCCGATGACAACTGGTGTGTGGTGGATTTATGTAAACTGCTCCCCTGGTAGTGGTGTAATGTGTACTTTAGATAGTGTGCGTTTGCTTATTTCTTTCTTTCATTCGAAGGCAGGTTGTGGCGGCTGCGATTGCGACCGTCCGCAGATGGATGTGTTGAATTGGTAGAGTGGTATGGTTGTGGTGGTCGATGGAGTCCCAGCGAATCGTTATGCGTTGCGGAATGTGAATTTTTTTTCTTCCAATGACCTTGACGATATATTTTCTGGTTTTCTTGTTTGTAGTAAATGGAGTCTCACCTCAATTAGACAAGTGCGAAGGGAGGAAATGTCAACTTTCTATTCACCACACTTAGGGGAGGTCGAATTCGGATTGCCGATGCTCATGTCTCCCTAAATTCTGTATGCAGTCGTATGCCTTCTTCTAAATTCGGAGATGAAAAGGAATATGGAAAATTTCTTTTTGTCGGAAAAGAAGGGTTTGGCTGTTCAAGTTGACCTGAACTCATTCGCTTGTGTGGATATGAGGGAGTCGAAAAGGAGAATCTTATCGAAAAAGGATGACAAGTTTGTGCTGTTCTGTTTGTTTCTTGTTCCTATGTAGGTATGTGAGGGGAAATTACGGAACCATTTACCTAATGTCAAAAAGTCGTTGCCGTTAGGAGGCCATATATATTTATATACTGTTATGGAGTGGTGAGAGAGTAACCATGTCGATTATGTTTATTTCTCCTTTTTCTTTTGCCATTTTTTTTCACTTTTCTTTTTTCCCTTGTAAGATCAAATCTTGCTATTTGGAGTTGTTATGTTTCTTTTTATTTTTTCGTTATATTGTTTCCGTATTCTTTCTTCTTTCTATGTTGTTTGACTAGTTTTGTTGCTTTGGATTGGTAGCGGAAGCAAAAAAGACCAGAAATAGGCTTCGATTGCACTTGATATACAAATGAACGGGGACAACAGAGAAGGATATTCGTGTCGTTAGTATAATCAATGTATGTATGCATGTAATCCTTAATGCTTCGCTATGAATTCGGCAGGAAACGGTTAGGGAAGAATGATATGAAATGTGGTCGCAAAAAAGAGAAAACGTAGGTATTCTATCGAGGTGCAATAAAGAGAAGGACATACTCCGATTTCCAATGATAATCTCACGAGTTGGGCGACTCCTTATAGAAAATACATTTTTGTTAAAAATTCTCCTCTCAAAATCCTATTTTCTTCTTTCCCAACAGAGTGATGATAAATTTAAACAAAAAAAACAGAACGACCAAAGAAAATAGCACAACATAAGTTGTTCGCCTTCCCTGTACCGTGCTACATGCGAACAAAGATCCAAAGCCACTCTAAACTCGCTCGCCGAAACTGTGTCAAGTTTTTGAAAGTGAATTTCTTTCTCGCAGCAGCAACACGGCTGTCAAAACTCAAGTGCACGCGTATACCAAAAAATAAATAAAACGTCGGTAAAACAAAACTAAGAAATATGTATAACAAGAGGAAGAACTGAGAGAAGGAAAACAAATCAGAAATTCCTGCTACCGACGACGTCAACGACGCGGTAGAAGGCGGTTTGATGGTAGTGTGCCCGGTGTTCGACAGAGTACCATTAATAGTACCGAGAATGATGGATGCAAGCAAAACCTGATTTTTGTTTTTGCTGCTTTTCATATATTTTGTTTGGAAGAAATCCCTGATCCCTGAAACTGTATCATTGTTGGGATTTTTGACACGAAACAAACAATCAAAAGAGGTGAATGGGGAAAGGTATGGAATGGAAATCACGGAGAAAACGAATAAAATAGAGCGCGCGAAAGCAAAACGAAGCAAGGAAAAATCACACACAATTGCTTGCTGCTGGCGCGAGGTGCCTATGCATATTTTCTTATGGCAATCTAGCGCTAGCACCAGGCCAAATACCCCATTCACTGTGGTGTAATACACTCGGCCGCGTTGTTGCTTGCTGCTGTAACACCTCAGAGCGAAAACGTGAATTGTCGAACGAAGAGGGATCAAAAGGAGGGGGACTCCGTACAAGCACTTGGATTTTTATTTCACATTTTTATAGAGAGGTTGAGTATTAGAGATACGAGAGGTGTATAGTCAAAAGGTAAGCTCTTAGTGTGACGACGGTTTCCACAGCGGTCATCTACCTCCTCCTCCTTCTTCTTTTTCGTTTTCTCTCCTTTTGCTGTGCTGCTTAGTGGTTCACATATGCCTTTAGTGCTGTTTAATATACATACGAGTCTCAGCTATTTTTTTTTTTCTTCCTTAAATTTCTTTCGTATGTTCATCTGTTCCATTTGCTTGTTTCGCCACTGTCGGTTGCCACTATTTTTATTGTATATTGTCGACTATACTTTACGTGTTATGAACGCATTACATATCTCGTAGTTTGTATTCGGTGTTATTCACTTTTGAAGAGATATTAATCGAGTTTTTTGCAGAAGTACTTCGTCTGCTTTTGTTAATTCATATATTCGCTGTTGTATGCATGCAATGGTTGCGGAATGCTTCGCGCAGGTAATTCAATTGTAGATCGCGACGTTGGAAAAAATGAAATGGCTCGGCAGTCGAGTTTTATTTTGTACTTGAATCCGGCTGGTTACTTCACGGGCTCTATGCAAATCGGTGTTAGAGGATTTATCAATTATTTTCTGTAGTTTTTCGTTGGAGTGGCTGGGGAGTTGAATACTTTCTTGTTTTCTTCCATGTTTCTCCTGAAGATCTGTGCCGATCTGTGGAGCGTCTTTTGCAATCCTATTCAGTTGGTCGAGGTGAGATTGGAGCGTTTTTTGATTACAAGTCGTGAAATCGATTTTTGCAATCATTTGCTTTTTTTTCTAAGCTATCAGTTGTGAAATGCGTGCCACTGGACGTGAATAGTATTACTACACTTCAATTGATTTTGTTTCCTTTCTGCATGCAGATCTGTTGTTTTCGAATAACCGGTCTCCGCATATCAACGTCGAATGAGTGTTACAGAAGCGCCCTTCATTTATTCCCAAACTCCTGGGTCCACTCTTGGATCTTCATTTTCTATTCGAAATTGCTTCTAGAAAGTTTCTTGATGGATTGAAGGATTTTCGGAACAAATAAGAGTTTTCGTGGCTTATTGAGTACGGACATGACTTCAAATTTCGGTGACAACTTACTATTCTCCCGGATCCTATGGAAACCCTTGTAATAATCTTGGCAAGAAAAGCTTCTTGAAATTCGGGCCGTGGATTCGACAATAAACAGTTGGCCCTTTTCATCATACAGATGATTGAGAAGCTTCAGCTGTCAAGTCTGCACCAGCTGGATCAGCCATTATTTCTGTCTCTGAATTGCATCAGAGAATTTGTATCAAATTTTGTTTTAGGAATGAAATAAAGTTCACCGAAGTCAAATAAATAATTTCGATGGGCTTACTATAAAAAAAAACTGGGACTTACGAGCGGTCATCCAATAAGAGGTATCATTTTAAATCAACAGAAAAATCAAATTTGTTTTGCGAAAAGTGTTGATGTTTTTGTTTTGGTCGAGAGAACAACAGTTGAAGTTAGTAATATAAATACCTATCTACCAAATTTCTACAACGGCTATACCCACAAATTATTCTTTTGATGAGATTTTCTATGTTTTTCCATAGTTGTAGCTGTATTTGCCGATATTTCCAAGTTAGTGGATCATTCACATACCTAGACTTTATTTTTAAAATAACCCGAAAGGAAGTTCACAGAATTGCTTAGATAGATGATATTGACGGCTTTGGGCCAACACAGCGAGGCCAAGGGGTCAAAGAAAGATGAGCAACAACGAGTTGGCTATAGCTTTGAAATATTGAAGGACCATAACTGAAATCCGACGTGAAATAATGCTTGCTAATCGCTGCTCAAGAAGCAATGGGGAAATATCATAGAAAAGTGAGAACCGCACGGGCTATGCAATTATATCGGCTTAGACAAATCCCACGTCTGAGATAGCTGGCTTGTGTAGAGCGAATGGAAACCATTGAACTGGCCCTAAGCGACTTCAATTTCAACCTCGAAGATCGACGCACTATGGGACGACATCCAGGATGTTGCATCAAATAAGAAGAGACCACAATCAACTCTGTACGCAGCACTAAAACAGCTCGCTGAAGATCGTACCGGCTCGATATGCTTATTGGTTGAGGGCACCCCGAGCTGTAGCTCTACCAAAGTAAGTCCAACTTCCAGGAAAAAAGTCATCCACCCTTGTTACACCGATTTAAGGCAGAAATAAAATCAGTCAACATCGCTCCGTAATGCCGTTCACTGAAATGGTCGCATCAGTATAATTCTCAATCAATTGAGCCAATAACATTACCGGCGTAAAAATCGCATCTACTCGTTACGTTGTTATACAGGGTGTACCACGAGCAGTGTGCCAAAAAGCCAGAGCGTGTAAGTCTGGTCAAGACAAGAAAAAAATCGTTTGGTGGGGAGGGTCTATTCCCCCCCGTTTAGCCGGGAGGGGCAATTTTCTAAAAAATTGACTTAATTTGGAAAAAAAAATTATTAAAAATCAACAATTACTTCCACATGCCGTGATATACTTTTTTGTAAAGCCAGAAACCTCTTCTTTCATCTTGTTTTTAAACGAAGCTGTTTTAAGAAATAGTTTTTGAGAAATAAATTTTCAAACTCAAAATTTTGAAGAAAAAAAATGAAAAAAAAAATTTCGAACTATGTATGTATTTTTTTGCAAAGTTGTATGTAATTAAGTACTAATTTTTTTTTTTTTCAAAAATTCAATTCTCTTATTAGTTGTTAGTTAAAAACAGAAAACCGGATGCAAAAATGTCTAGTAGTTTTTGAGAAATTAAAAAAAAATCCGAACCATTTTTTTCTAAGAAAAACCTTTTTTTTTTTAACGCGGCTGGACTTGTAGGCAAATTAATGTATGAAACATTGACCTCTTTTTTATTATTTCAAAAAAAACTCTGAGTTTTATGAGGATACAATAAAGTGACACAGTAAGGATAATAACCCTGGATTAATCCTTTTTTTCATTGATAACGCCTGAAAACTTACCTGCCAATTTCTTCTGGGTCCGCCCGCCGCCGATTTGTTCTACCCGCTAGGACCTTAAGACAATAAAACCGCAAGTTTTCTTTATTGAAAAACAAAATACCTATGTATTTGCAACCCAAATGTAAATAAAAGGCATCGCATTTTTAATAAAAAAACATTTCCAATTTGGATGTAACTCATTAACACATTACGATGTCAAACTCATACTCTCAAAAATAATTAACGGACATGCACTTCTGCTACGGTTTAGCTAATGGTCGAGATCGTGAAGCTGAAAGACTCTACGCTGAAAGATATCCCAATCGGAGGTGTCCCAGTCGTAGCATGTTTTCAAGAATCCACCGACGTCTGCGAGAGCACAGTGCTAGAGCATCGAAAAAGCAAAAGATCAGTTACAGATGGATCAGGAATCTTAGATGAAAAAAAATTGGATTTAGTCCGACGTCCCTTAGTACAAGGAGGATAGATATTATGCTTGGAGTGCCCAAATCTAGAGTATGGAGAGTGCTTCATACCGAAAACTTACACCCGTACCATTTTAGACCAGTTCAGGAAATCACCTCAAACGACAAGTTTTTGAGAGCAGAATTTTGTCGATCATTACTGCTTCGAGTTGGAACTGAACGAAACTATTTTGCAAGGATATTCTGGACGGATGAAACACAGTTTGCCAGAGATGGGGTTACTAACTTCCACAATTTGCATTATTGGAGTAGCACCGCTTTAGCTGTAATGTTTGGCTTGGTATTGTTGGACAAACTGTAATCGGGCCCCGATTTTTGAATGCCGTTATTAATGGAGAATCATACCTGCAGTTCCTACGAGACCTCTTGCCCGATTTGATGGACAACGTTCCTTTGGCCATAGCAGATAATTTAATCACCCAGCAAGATGGAGCACCAGCACACTACAGTTTACGGGTTAGAAACTGGCAGGATGATCATTTTAGTGACCAGATCACCAGATTTAACTCCTAGATTTTTACGTGTGGGGATTCATGAAGAATTATGTTTACGAAGTGGAACAACTGAAAGAACGGATTTGAAGTCGCTGGAGTCAAATTGCAGGAAAATTTGTCAAGCATAGACTTATGTGCAGCCATTAGAAGGAGATATAATCTTTGCCTTCTAAAAAATGGGGATCATATTGAAAATTTATTATAACTTTATATTTATATAAACTCCGAATGTTTTAAAAATAATAAAAAAGAGGTCAATGTTTCTTACATTAATTTGCCTACAAGTCCAGCCTCGTTAAAACCAAAAGAAAGGTTTTTCTTATAAAAAAATGGTTCGGGTTTTTTTTTAATTTCTCAAAAACTACTAGACATTTTTGCATCCGGTTTTCTGTTTTTAACTAACAACTAATAAGAGAATTGAATTTTTGAAAAAAAAATAGTACTTAATTACATAGAATTTTGAAAAAAAATAGTTCGAATTTTTTTTTTTCAAAATTTTGAGTTTGAAAATTATTTTTTAAAAACTATTTCTTAAAACAGTTTCGTTTAAAAACAAGGTGAAAGAAGAGGTTTCTGGCTTTACAAAAAAGTATATCACGGCATTGTGGAAGTAACTGTTGATTTTTAATAATTTTTTTTCCAAATTAAGTAAATTTTTTAGAAAATTGCCCTCCCGGCTAAACGGGGGGAATAGACCCCCCCCTCCCATATGATTTTTTTCTTGTCTTGACCAGACCTACACGCTCCAGCTTTTTGGCACACTGCTCGTGGGACACCCTGTACATCGCTCTACTATTTTGGGTTTTCAGGGCCAGACAAATGGAAATGAGCTTTCATTAATTTTCAGCATCCAATCGGTGTTGTTCACAATCTTCTGTTCCTGTGTCAACTGTAGTCTCAGCATGTAAGGCCCTAATACCTAGAATCGTTTTAAAATGAATACGCTCGAGTTTTGAGTTGCCGTCGATGCGCTGTGAGGACTTTCGGAGCCATCAAAGCCGAGCCAGGCCCGAATCAAAAGCAAATCACTGAGAAAGCAGAATATGTTGTCGCGGGACTCGCATAATCAAAGAAAACTTGGGACTTAGTGCCGAGACATATTAGACATTTGCTAACAGTTGCATTGAAGTAAAAACGTAAGCAAAAATCAAGAGCACTCAAAATAGGCTGAAAAAATGTAATGTAAAATGCAAAAATGACTTCATATTACCGGATAATTGACCAGCTGGTGGTCCCGACTTCAGCCTTTTGAATCGGTGCTGTGGACAATTTTCTGACGAATGAGTTCTATAAAAGTCTATTAGGCTAAAATTAAGAAACAGTGAACACTGCTTTCTTACATTCGATAGCCTATATTACTACCTAAGGAGATTCTTGGAAGAAAATCATTTGCATTTCTAGAACTTTGCTTTCTTATAAAGAAATATTTTTTTTTGCTGCTTGGTTTTTCAGTGTTTTACTTTTGACAGCTCATATGTAATTCTAGATTTGTATGAATGGAGAACATGCTCAGTTAGTATTGCCATTTCTACATGGGAATACTTACACCAGAACAATGTTTACAAATTGTTGAATTTTACAATCAAAGCTCGTGCTTTGTGAAAAACGTTTTTGGTGTATTTCGACTATTATACGGTTGTCATAATAATAACATTCGTTACCGTTCACAACAATTGGCATTGTTTTACTCGAATATGTGGGAGATTTTACGGTGAGATTTTGATCTAAGATCTTACCAAATATGTTGAAGAAGTAATCGAAAGATGACAAAGCTCACATCTGGTTGAATGAGTGTGTAAGTAAAAAAAAACTATGGTATTTGACCCGATGAGCAACCTAAGGCAATACAAGAGCTCCTAATACACAAGAAAAAATTGCACAATTGGTGGTTTATGGGAACTCCTCTATCGTCAATAGCGCCCGCTTTCGTTCAATGATTTCGAACTTCAACTTTTTTTTGCCCAAAATAGCTGTGAACCTGGCCTGCGAATCGTTGAGCCTATTGAGAAATGAGTTCGGTGAGCAATTTATCTATCGTTTAGACAGGTTAGTTGGTTGATTATATCGTACGATTTAACGCCTTAGGTAATTTTTACGGAGATACCTCAAATCACTCGTCTACGTCGATAAGCCAGCATCAATTGCAGCCTTGGAAGGCACATTACATGTGTTGTTAACAAAACACTAGCCTATGTATGTATGTACATATACATATGTACATATGTATGTATACTCGAAAAAGTTTGACTTTAGGGAGTCGTGGTCAACATTAACACGAAAAAATCTTTTAGGGAATGGCAAGCCTTGATTTATCAACTCAAATAAATATTTTATATCCTTTCGCAATTTCTCTGTTTTCCTCCTTTGGCAATTAAAACCCAAACACCTTAACAATTACTTATTAGAAAAATTTACTGCGCGTCGATTTGTAAGCAAAGTATTGCTGAACGTACCAAAGCACATGTAATGTCTTCGACAGCTGACTTTCAAATCATTTTATTAATTTTGTCCACATTTACTCGCAGACGCACGTTTCCGCTTTTGTTCCATTGCACCCCCCAAAGCTTCACTCACGTCTTGCTGTGTTCGTCCCATCGCATCAATGTCGCTTCCCTACATACGTTGCATACAATTGTTCAGGTGTGAAACAGACCGTGGCTCTTGTGTTGGTCAGCGACTTCCGAGCGATCTTTTCGAAGATGATGTCAAAGTTATTACATTACGAGACGTCGCTCTGTCTAGATCCTTTTTCGACATCGAAAGTCTTCGTAAACTCCATACCCACCAACTGATTCATCTGCTGCATGCTTCCCGTCTCCGAAAAAATTCAAATTAATTGCCGCTCAATTATGTACCACATAAGGTCGATTAAAACCTCACCACAAATTCCTTAATTAACTCATATACATAATTTTGAAAACCAAATAAACCTTGGCAACTCTATCGACAAATACTTCAAACATCCGACATCAGGGACTGTGCCTGCATTTCTGATTTATGGATAAGTTCACAAATGATCCGAGTACGAATGACACTCGCATCAATAAGTATGCTAATGCCACGATTCCCCTACAATATGCCTCCCTCGCTTCGTGTACTCATTAATTTTTCAAACCTTCCTTAAACATTTAACTCCGACTTGAGTCCTTAATATTGTTGTTTGTATACCGTAAACAGATGCTAACCTCTTGCAAACAAACATTCGCCGAAATTGTTCAATTAACTTGCGTGAATCTTTCATGCGGTCCAGGATAAGGATAGTAAGGAGGGAAATATAAAATGTCAAAGTGCCCGAGAAGCACAGTTCCCCAACGTGCAACTGCTATTCCCCTAATCACCGTAAAATGCGAGGAAACACCGGAAGCGTAATCGAAATCGAAGGAAAAGCAGATTAGAATTTCATCTTTTCACCTGCACGTGTATGCTACGCACTACATTCGCTCTGTCGCTTCGTTGTTGTATTTATCTGGCTATTTAGGTACATTTTCCGTGGGGGTACATAGGAACAACAGCTCTTGAAGTGCCGATGTACAAAATGAGAAGAAAAGAGGCTTTGTGAGGTGTTCTCTTCTCCAGTTGGAACGAGGTGAATAACATAGTAAACGCCACCGTGACGGTGGTGTATCATCCTCATCAACATAATCATGATAGTCATCAACATTAGAAGACAAACAAATACCCAAGGAGGATGGAGCAGAGCAGTAGGACAGGACAACAAAGTACGACATACAAAACCAATAACCAAAAAACCATATACACGAGATGGGCCTTTTCTTTCTTCTCTACTATCCATCCGCCCCATGAAGGGGGAATACCTACATATTTGCCTGCTGTGTTACACGCCTACATACAAACGACGCACCAGAGTAGGCGAACACTCTCAGCCAGTAAACTAGCAACAGAATATCAAATGGAGATGGAGGCACACCGTCGCAGTCAGTACACCACATTGGCCTTTAAAATAAGAAGAATAGCATAGAGGAAAAATGAGCAAAGCCGCTATTTTGTTTCCGATTTACCGTTCTTCACGAAAGAAGACGAAAGCAGAAAACTGAAAATACAAGGGAACATAGTAACGTTCAAATGCGCATGCGAATGTCTGGCTTACTGCCGAGGGGAACCCCATGACGAGTGTGTCGGATACATTTTTCCATCTAACATTTTTCTGGTTGCCACAGTCGTCCTCGTCTTTAGTTTTTATGTTTCCTGTTCCTTTCTATTTTCTTGTGATCTGGAACTACACTAAATGGGATATGGGAAAGAATCCGTTCTTTGAGCTTAAAAAAAAGCATTAAATCGATAAATTGGGGGAGCATTTCAGAGAAATACTTCTTATAACAACTTTTCGGTTCGTTCCAATGAAATGTGGCATCGTTGCAAAAATGTATTTACTACTCTCTCCCTAGTACACGATAATTAGACCAGACGTCATTACCCTTTGTTGGTGGTAATAGTATTGTGTGTCGACAAGAGAGGAGCAATGAGCGCACCACTAGAGAATACTTAAAAAAAAAAAAACAGAAAAGAAACAAGCAAAGGAAAGAAAAGAGGAATTCTCTTGTGTGCAATAGTATGCGTGACGGATTCCCCTCTTCAGACATCACTGTTCAGATTCATTTCGCTTTACATTCGTTTACACGAATCGATGCTTTTTGGGGGCTGAAATAAAATGTCGTTCATGCTGTTGCTTCATTTCTTCTTCGCACCGCGGATAAGGTTATTTCATTCACCAAACAACAGGCGCAGGTTTATTTTTCCAACGCGAAAAACAAAATTATTCGATTCTGGGCTGTGTTGTTGTTGCTTCATGGTATCTAAACGATTTGCGACAGAGGCAGAGAGTCAGTGGCGATTTTATATGCAATTTAATGCGAAATGAATTGGTTGCGCATATTTAGAAGCTCAACGATGACTAGACGATTGGCATTCGTACACTCATGTTGCCAAGGTGTAAATCACGATCAATACAAGTCGTACACAGTAGTAGACAGAAGCAAGCAGGAATGATAGCCGATAAGGGAGAGACCCGAACTCTGGTGAATTGGGAATTCACCAACATTTGCGTTCGCCAAAAGAAATCGAAACGACCTCGATTCAATAAGGGAATTTGAAAGTCGCGTGCGCCATCTAGATTAAATTGATTTGTTTTTCTTTTCTTTCCTTTTGGCTTTCAGTGTTTTGCGATTTGTGTTTGGTTTTCTTATAGCCGATACACGCACGCATGAACGGATTGACTGACCGTTTTGTGGTGTGTAAATGACTTGTTGGTTTTTATTTTCTTGTTTGCTTTAAACAGAGAGAGTTGTTGGTCGTTTTGGTTTTCCTTTTCAGTTGTTTGTTGTTTGGCGTTTGCAGTCGCTGTAGGCAGATGCTTGTATTAAATTAAATTGAGTCAAGACTACTTACTTCACAGTTGGATGCTCTGTTTAACCGGTTTTCGCAGTCGATGATGCATGGCATTGATAGCCAAGCATTGCCAGAGTTACGCAGATTTAACGATACAAATGCTAATTTGTTGTGATTTTATGCATTTTTTATGGTGTAACATAAAATAAAATTGGGTTTCGCGTGTTTGGGTGCGGCACCGCAGACCGACATAGATTGTACTAATTTATGCTTCAGGCTTCAAATGTGATAGGAATCGTCAACAATGCTCGTTTATTTTGTACCATTTTTATCTTCACATCGAAATGCAATTAGGACAGCTCGTTAACACACTTGTTTCTGGGTGTTTAATCATTTTGACACTTAATCACGTGTATTTGATACTCGAGTGAAGAGCATAAAAATAGTATAGTTCTGGAAAAGAGTAGAGAATTATTGCTTATCTTAGTATTTTTGCAAATAATAATAAATAGTTTATTCTCTGCGTATTTACTAGATCAGAGACCCCTTTGACTGCGCCAATTACAGAGGGATCAGTCTGCTTAACATCGCATATAAACTTCTCTCTGCTGTTTAGTGTGAACGCCTTAGACCATACCTCAACGCCCTGATAGATCCTTATCAGTGTGGTTTCAGTCCAGGGAAATCCGCAATAGACAATACCTAGAAATCTTCACATTGTGGCAGATCCTGGCAAAGACACTCTCCACATACCTATTTCAAGGCCGCATATGATAGCGTGCATAGACGAGCTGTACCGAGCCATGTCTAATTTTGACATACATATGTATCTACCAAACTCGTCAGATTGTGTAGGATGATGGAAAACTTTCGCTGCTCCATCAAGGACGGTAACGAACTTACCGAGACCTTCAATTTAAAAAAAAAAAGGTTTTAGGCAAGGCAACGGGGAGTCATGTGACTTTTTTAACAGGGGCATTAGGAGCATGATCTTCCAAAAGTACGTTCAACTGCTTCTTTACGCAGATGATATTCACGTGATTGGTGGTCGAACACAACAAGCCGTCAATGATGTGTTTGCTGGCATTGAGGCGGAGGCGGTCAGAGCATCACAATGAGCAGCAAGAACTTCGAGGTAATCAAGGACTTCGCCTACCTCGGATCCGTAATAACTAATGCGAATAACATCAGTACCGAGATTAAACGCAGAATAACTTTTGCCAATCTCTGTTTTTTTCTGAGGCAATCGGGCAATAGAGCCATTTCTCGAAAAACCAAACTGGCTTTATATAATACTCTGTCATTCGCTTTATTGGACTTCGACTTAAAATGGATTTGATTTGACAGTAGTGACCTTCAATCAACCTTGAACGCCTTTGAAATGCCAGACTATTTATCATGAATGAAGAGAGCTATCTTTATCAGTTGTGAATGTTAGTCCGCATATTATCACTTGACTAATAATTTGAAAGTAATCCTACAAAAGATAAAGTCAGCTTTGAAGTGTATTTAATAGTCCTTGAGAATGTTTAACAACCAGCTATCAGAATCAAGGTTTCTAAGGAATAATAGAAATTGTTTCGCTTGGTCTTTTTCTCTTATCCGTATGTATTATGAACCGAAAAAACAAAGAAATATGTAATATTGGATAATGCACTCTAATTTATCTATTTTCAACATCTTTGTATGCCGTGCTAAAATGTCTTTTTCTTAAACCAAATTATCTCTGTAATTGCCTCCATTCAGCATTTTCAGCTATACGGATACTTCCCAAATCATATAGCAGGCACAAACGCATATTAGAGAATATGCAAATTTGCGGCTTAACTCGATTGCGTAATAACCTTCAAATCTTGAGCGTGGAATTATATGTACATGTTTGCCTATAAATATCTAAATATAAAGGGCAGCAATAAGTGCGACGATTTGTTCCTTGTAATCTCACCAAAATATTATAATATGCAATTAGAACATTTAATTGTTAATCTGGCAATGCCGCAATACCACTGCTGCTATTGACAGAAGGTTATTAAATTGGTATCACTTTCCAAGCGACAATGTTGCCGAGCATGGTCGATACTACTTAGTATGGATATCTTACCTTTTTTTCCGTTTCGTTCAATTTCCTCTCTTCCCAGGCATATGTTGCTAATCAATTACTTCTCTGCCTCAGTCCTAGCTTGGTGGGCTGGGAAAATAATTTACATACAACAATTACAGAATATCGAGCACAATCTACGGAGCAGAGGTACCACCGAACAACAAAAAAATCTTTTCTCTTTTACAGTAAATTAATTACACACTCACACAAGCGAAACGTGGGATATAAATATCAATTAAAATATATATGTCACAACTACTAATGCAATCGGAAGCAATGCACAAATACATCGAACCGATTTGACCTCGTCCAACGTTGCAATGGTATTGGAGAGCTTGCGCCGCGTGTATTGTATGCTAGTGTATTTAACCGGCGAAATACTTCTCCTTTTCTAGGTGTTTCTCCTTAATTTTTTTTTTTTGAGTTCCTTCTTTTTTGTTTCTCTCCGAGAGAGAGCAAGTCTGTTTTATTTTAATCAGAATTGTATGGATGTATGTAAGCAACATGTGCACGACCACACGTGCTTGATCTCCAAAGAAGAAGAAAAAAAGAAAATCTTGTTTTTTCTCTCTCTTTCTTGCTACTGTTCGCACATTGAAATTTTTTTTCGCATTAGGCAAATGTGAGATGATAAAAAAATGATCAAGAGATGATTATGTTCGGTTCGGAAAGGGAGAGGTTGTGTGGTGAACGATTAGGAAGGAAGAGGAAAAATAGGAGAATGGATTCAGACATAAGAAAGGAGGAAAAGGCTGGATGGGTTGGATGAGTGCACTACAAAAGCAATGATGTGTTGTTTGGTATATGATTGGGAGGCAACAGCGAAAAATCAAAATATGCCAATGAGAATGAGAAGAGTAAATAATAGCGAAGGTGGAATGATACTAACAGATGACTGAGAGAGGGGAATCCCAATGAGTGGGGGAGGTTGATAATATTTTGATAATGTTGATTGTTTGCCGCTCCGCTTATGATGACGATAGGGGCGCGCGCATGTTCTTTATCAAAGGCACATTTTATGTTCTTTAATTGATTCTTCGAAGTCAAATAAAAAACAAAAAGCAAAAGGAAAGGGCTTTATGCAAAAGTGGTGGCAAAACTAGATAAAAAAATTGCGAGAGGAATTCTCTGAAGAAGTTGATTGTTTTTTTCAATTCAACGGATTTTGGTTTGCCGTATGTTGTCCTACGCCGCACGAAAATTCAATGATTACATCCGCATGTTGGTTATTGTATCATGGCTAAAATCACTGTTTAGAAAGTTGTCATCAACTTATTAAACAACTTTATATGCTTACGTATCATGCTTAACCCACCCTTAATTCGTAAAATGCAATTTCATTTTCTTAAACGAGCGAGCAATGAAGATCTAAATTTACCACCAGGCCAATGTCATCTCGTGTTGTTAGTCACCATAAAACTAGAAGGAGCGAATTTCCTTCCTTTTTTAAACCTCCTCTTCGACATTCAAACAATAGAGGTAAAAAGGTGCGGAGGAAACATAGACATCACTCGGCTTTCACGTTACTCCGTTGTCGCTTCGTACATGATCCCACAGCCACGGGTTCTCGTTTGAACCCTGCTGTTTCATAGTTTTGCTTCACTTTTTATGCCTTGTTTTACAATTCAATAAACACACTTGCGCTCCAAGAAGCCGTACAAGCGTGTTTATTCCCATATAGGAATGTTGACTTCCTTGGTGGCATAAGTGATGTGTGGTACGACTATATGGAGTCGAGTACCGACAAAATTACCTTGCCTTCTATGTAGAAGAGAATCGGAGAGTTTTTTGCGCCTCCTCTTTAATTTTTTTTGTTCTGTCGTCTTCTTTTTCTCCATTCACAAATGTCGTTCACCAACACATAATAATGCCAATGATGAGATATGATAAGTAGTTGTGAGAAGGAGCGGGCACGATGACGACGACTAGCTAGCAACAAATAAGAATGCAATATGCATTATGATATGCGGTCGTTTCGTTCTGACATTCAAAAGCGGCGCGCATCTAATAATAAAATAAAATTGTTTGGTGCGGTTTAGTGTGCGTTTGTCGCGTGCGTGTTTGTGGTAGGAGTGTGTTTGTTTGAGGTTTGTTTACAGATTGTTTACCTTTACGTAACGTATTTATGGGTGTCTCTTTTTGGCTGATTTGATTTTTGTTGCTATTACACTTTCGCCCAGATTTGGTAATGTTTACGTTTTAGTCGTTGGCCCTGTTTTTATTCCTGTTTTATCTTAATCTACTTTCTGTCCCATTCGTCTTTTTGATTTCTCACAGATTTTAAATGTTTTTGTTTTTCCTTATTGATGGTCTTCTTTTATAGTGACATATTTGTTTTACTATTCAATGATCGAGTAAAGGAAGATTAGACAAAACTTGAACTGGTTTCTATTTTTAACGAAAACTGTTTGTGTTCTATAAATAAATCTTGCAAAGCGGTAGCAGCATATGAATACTGCTTATTTCGACGTGATAATTGAAATATAGTGTCTAATTGAAGCTATTGAAAGAATTGGGGAAATATAGAATTTTTTTTTAGCAACAAGCCGTGTTATTTGCTTTTTGGCCTAGCTGTTGATATAGAGGGAAAGAGCGTGTTAGTCATTATTTGTATTAAATGCGTAGATCCACTTGTTGAAAGTGTCGAACGGACATCTGACGTAAAACGCACGTTTTTATTTGTGTTAATTTTTTATGTACGCAAAAGAGCCTGTTTAACTTGTAGGCGCGTGTACGATTATGAAAATAAGTTTTTTTTTGCCCTTAAACCCTGGTATATAAATGGAAACAGGTTTAGTATATTATTATTATTTTCAATTTTTAAAAAAATTGGCAGCACTAGTAGATAACAGTTTAAGGACGACTAGAAGAGTTTTGACAAATATAAATTACAATTCGCTGTCAAACCGGCTAATATACCTATTCTTCATTTTAATAAATGGGAAGAAAACACAAAATTTGGTTAATTTGCCTTACCTTCTAAAATCAAGACATAAAAATTGATACTAGCTCCAAAACTCAGTGTAACTGTAGAATTTGTTTTAAAATAAATCCTATTGTCTATGATTCTAGCCAAACTAATCTTCTATTTTGTCTTATCTTACAGCAAACCAAACAAATTGGAATGGGACGTGGGAAAATGGACTTTCTTACGAATGCCGTTCGCTGCTTTTCAAAGCTCTACATAATCTCATGGAAAGGTGAGAAAACAATTAAAAACTCTACCTAAAAACTTGACTAAAGCCATCCTTTATTCTCCCTCAGGTTTGTTCTAACACAAGGTATTGTTCGCTTCGGGAAATGGTTCGTCCAACCGTGTACAACAAACGATCGAATTTTCGGAAAGAGGTAAGTGGAAGCTGGCATATTTACATTTTTACATTTCAACTTATATGGAACTTGCAGCTTATGAACACAATTAGAGTTTATCATTGTGTCCAAAATAAGTAGTTCCAAAATAAATACCATAGTCTCTGTGGTCGTTCTTGAAGAATTCGAACTGACCATCGTTCACCTTGTTACAAGCAACCATCTTCCAATCGATCTTGTTGGAAAAAATGTTTTAATTTCTGATTTTTCCTTCTAGCTCTCAGCATCTTTCATTCTCCTTTACATACTTCGTGCATGGCGATACGGTATGCGCATCAATTGATCTTCGCGAACATCCTGCTGTGCGACATCTAACCGCCGACCATTTAACCGAAGCGGCTGCAGCAACAACTGCCGCACAATCGGGTCAGCAAGATGTACGCCAAAGGCGAGTTATACTGGCGCCATTCGGAATGGCAGCCACACTCACTGGGAATAGTTATAAGGCAACTGATCCACTCGCCGAGAAGATCCTTGAAGAATGGGCATCATTTTTTCCACTGTGCAATAAGGAAAATACCGATCTTCCTCCGGTGGTTGAAGTAGTGTCGGGTTAGTATTTAGTTTTGCTTTAATAAATTCATTGCCTTACTGATATTCATGGTATTCCCGTATAGGTGGTCATAAAATGTATCATCCCTCGATGTATGTACTAGTCACGGATTTAGATGATATTGACGGTGTGTTGGAAGAGCATCCTACCGATCCATCACAGGGAATGTTGCCCGATGCCTCTGGAATGGGTTCGTCCACTCCGGCTCCGTCGTCATTAGTCAATCCACGTGCAACACCAATAAATCACATACCATCACCATCACCGTCTGCGTGTGGTCTAGTATCGAAAGCAACACCTTCCAACGGTGGTAGCATTGGTCTAACTGCACCATCACCATCACCTAGTGGTGGTCTATCAAATTTTCCGACAAATATCAACACCACCGCCACCACGAACAATGTCATCACAACTGACGGCACTAATAGTAGCAACAACAACGAGAAGACGGCCGGCATCAATCCGAAAAAGATTGAACAAAAAACGCCGCGACCCTTCTATGAGACTTCCAGCAATTATTTTAGTAGCAACAATGCAAATACTCATGCGCCACCACAAGCTTCCACAGAAATGCCCGAACGGGTGTGGCAGGATTGCATTACAAATCCCATTTCGAGTCTTAGTTTGAATACAAGTGATAGTGTCGGCGGTGGCATCAAGATGGAAGTACCCGATATGCAATCGGGTGATGTTTCCGTCACAATGAATAACAACAATAACAATTCAACATCGGATTCAAAGTTATGGAACTTTGTCGATCCGACGCAAAAGGCACCATGTACTTGCACAAGGTAAGCGCTCGATTGTTGGGGGGTCTAGTTGGTTCTGTTGTTAGTTTGTAGTGGTTATTATCATGATTAGTGATTTTTCTTTCCTTTTTTTGATTGTTTTTTACTCTGATTTTCTTATACTTGTCTTGGCATTTTCCTCCCCTCAGATAACCGAACGGAAGATGTGAATTTTGATTTGAGTTTTTATGAAAGAAAAGCGGACGAAATCGCATGCGAATGCATCTTTATCATTTTCTTTTCTTTTTTTCTTGATTGAAAAATTATTTCTAATTCGACGAAAAAGGACGAAATAGTGAATTGTTGTTGAAATGGCGTGCTTGCAAATATTTGGAAAACTGCTTTTAGTTGCATGATTAGTAGTCGAAGGAACTTTTTTTTTATTTGTTTTTTTTTGAGTAATCAATAAATAAATTTTTTTTCTCATAATTTTCTGGTACTTCGAAATCGTATAATTGATGCTTTACGCCAGACACCCATCTTCTCCCGTCGGTCTAAGCAACACACACATTTTTCCTGCTGGATCGACCCACAGGTTCCATAACTTCCTCTATGCCTTGTTAACTTTAACTTTTTAGCCTAATGTCAACTGTGGATGTGGAGGCCGTATTTAAAGGTTAAATGTGTTATCCTACGTCGGGTGTTCATTGTGGTCGCTTTGGATTTGTTTTTACTCTAGGGGTGTGAGACCATTTCAAATAGGCTTTTGTAACCTGAGCCACTTCTGACAGATGATGGAAGATGACCTTTTATACATCTTTGATGTCTGAGTATAGGCCCATCCAACAAGATGTGCCAATTGAAATTAAAACACATTTCATGAAAAGTGATTCTTTTCATTTAATGACCACGTATCTGCCTCAGCTCTGTGTACAAATAGTCATTCTTTTGAAGGAATTATTCATCACGTTTTCGTATAACTGCGGCTAAATTTTCAGTCGTTAGTTTTTATTAATTTTATTTTAGAGCATGAGATTGAGCATTGACATTGTTTCACATCCCGTTAACTCGGCGGCTTACCAAATTCTTTAACACGTCTAGGAAATCTGTCATACAGAGCCATTGTTTTTGCCTGTCATGTGACGCACTTTTGCTGATACTACACGTCGTCACTGACACCTCTTGCTGGATGTCCCCTTTTATTATTATTTTTTTTCCTTAACTCGGATAACTAGTATATTGGCAAACATTTTATCATAGCTGTGTCGCTCGCAACTTTGTTCGTTTTATACCAAAAACATCAATCACCTATAGCAAGCTCCGGACTCGAAGGCTTTCAATTTACCTTCCATTACTGCTTCTTTATATTTTAACTAAACTTTCCAGTGCCTAGAGTAGTTTTTTTTAGATGATAATTTTGCAGACATACGAGATGTGTTGAAAAGTAATTGGAATTTTGCTATAGAAAAGATACAGGCCAAATTGGCGCGGTTTTTTTCGATAATTTTTGAAGGTAATTCCATTATGCCTAGTTTATTGAAGTTCTCGTCCCTATTGTCAAAAAACTGGAACAGTCGGTTTTCACAAGCCTCTTTTGAGGCGAACTTTTCACCACCAAAATCGTTCGCCATGGACGGAAACAGGTGGTGAAAGGCTTGGTGCCTCGTCCCCGGACTATAAGACGGAATCATAAAATAAGAAAACCAAGCTCCTTGCGAGTCACTATCGATGTGGGTGTCCTCATGGAACCCAATTCCTCTCCTATTATCCAAAGCTGGGCGTTTTAAAGCGATTGCTTCCTTCAAGCGGTTGAATTAATAACAGCATAGGTCCGGATTAAGAGTTTTGCCGTAGGGGAGTAGCTCTTAATAGATGATTCCCTGCCAAGGTCACCAAGTACACAGAAAAACATTTTTGACCGTCCTCTGATTTGGATACTATTTGCGCCGGCTTCCCACGATCGTTTTCGTTTGGACTTTTCGTTAGTGTTCTTTTCATCACCAGTCACCATATGCTTCAGAAATGGGTTGGCTTTTTTGCAATACAGCAGGGATTCACAGATGGAAATTCAGTACTTGAGTAGTTTTTCGCTTTAAGTCGTGTGGCATTCATATATCGCGCCTCTTTTTGTATTCAGCTTTATTCATATGGTTCCAAATGGTTTTTCCGTGCAAGGTTTAGCTACCGGGCAATCGAAACTGTGCTTGACGATGATCAGATTCAACGGTGTTTTTTAAGTACGAAACCTCATCTCTCTGATGCCATCGAGTTTACATCCGTCGGACGTATACAGATTAAAATCATAATTTTTACTACAACTTATATTAAAAAGTGCTAAATATTGCTTTTTTAATGAGTCCAATATGAGTCAAACTAGAGACTATGAATGCTATAAATATTTCCAAGAAGGCCATGAAGATCTTGGGTAAATGACGACCGCCATAGGTAAAGGAGTACATTAACAACTGGCAAAGACGTTAAAGAATTACAAATGAGTGATCATCGCGCGGCAGTGAAATTCGTTACAAAGCTATTAAAACAGAAACAGGAGCGAATAGAAGTCGTTCAGGGGTCGTCAGAAATAATTCTGTAAGGATATAGCTTTTGCTATAATTAAGGAGAAACTTAAATGGTCATCGTCATCGAAATCATATTTGATATTGAAGGAATATTGCTCGGAGAACTGAATCCGTTCTCAAAAATCAGATTGAGGGATATAAAGAGGCGATGGTATTGTGTGCGATGTTTGTTCAAAAAATAAGGTGACTTTTTGAATTTCGCGAGCGAATTTCCAATTTTTTTTTTTGCTGGAATACATGTCGTCTAACATATGTTCACATTGTCAGCCATGTGGGAAAAATAAAATTACGTACAATACTTTGGCGAGACTGGGGGAAAAAAAAATTCACCAAATGCTGAAAAGATATTAATGACGATGTTAAACGCTGAAGCAGTGAAGAAAATTATTATGGAGAATCGTCGATTCACTATTAATGAAGTTGCTGATACGCGTGTCACCGAAGTTTGTTTTGAAATTGCTAAATTTTGAGTAACAGGACCGTATGAGCATCGCTCAGGAGTTGTTGAATGACGTGAATGACGATCGAGATTTGCTGCAAAAGTATATCACTGGCAATGAATGAAACATGGGATATGGTTAAGACGTCGAAACCAACGCCCAATCAAACCGAAAAAGCGTTAAGATCGGTCAAGTGTGACAATTTTGCTCACGTGTTTTTTTTATTACGTGAAAATATTACCTGAAAATTTATTGCGTGAAAATGTCCGGATTTTTGGGGAAAAGTACATGGCTGTTGTATCACCCTAATACATCTACTTACTCGTCGTTGCTTGTGCGTAATTTTTTAGCTAAAAGCAGTGTCTTAATCATACCTCAGTCACCATATTCACTTGGACTTGTACTTGTACTTGGTCTTCCCTTGCGACTATCTTTCTTATCCCATGACTGTAAAGACAGATTTGGAAAGGACGGAGATTTACCACATCTGAAGAGAGAATGATCAAACTATACCCAATGACCATATCAGAAGTGCTTCGAGGATTGAAAAAGCGCTGGTGCTGGTGCTGATATAACTGAGGTTACTTTGAAGGGGATAAAAAAAATTGATGAATAAATAAATATTTTTCGAGAAAAATAAGAAGTCACCTTATTTTTTGAACATACTTTATATGAGTTTTCGGTACTGCTACGACAGTAGGTGTCGTGTTACCAATTTCAATCACCCATGCACCGAATAAAGGCCATTTAAGGATACATCTCTTATAATTTGCAAGCCGCCACCGCTAATTGAAGGGTTTTTGTTTTATTCTGGGTCAACATATCATCAATGGCCACACGAATTTTTATTTATTTATTTAAACTACAGTTAACCTAGTGATAACATCATTTACTACATTAAGCAAACTATTAAAATGCGAGTTCCATAAATTTAAGGTTGTTTGTACAGTGAGCACAAAAAGTAAAAGTCAATGACTAAAAGCAAACCCAACCATTTCACACAGGTGTAAGAAAGCGGCCAGCGGAAGCCGTGCAACTTCTTCCTCGTCAGCATCCGCGTCGGCATCGAGTGTGTCTGCGTCGTCGGCGAAGCAAATGTGTGGCGGCAGTATACGTCCTGACAAATCGACACGTTTCAATCGAATACCATTTCATAAACGTCACACCATTTCCAGTTATGGTTTAACAACAGTCTTACAAACTATTGGTGGTCTAGCCACTTCCTCCTCTTCTACTACAACTACTACTTCCTCCACTTCGAACTCCTCCTGCTGTCTATCGATGGCAAACAAAAAATCAAAGAACTTCTTCGAACAGTGTGATGTGGAACAGGCCAAAGCAGCCGACATCAACGACACCATACCAAATTTAAGGTTTGTGTCATCATTCGCACTTAATGCTAATTTTTTTTTTTGTCTAATGGATTATAAGATTAAGATACATTTTTGGTGGCACAACTCACTCACACTTTTCTTCTAAAATTATTTTTTCATCTCGTTTTTTTTTTTCTACTATATTATCACTCTCGCGGCTTTTTTTAGTTTTGTGGATAGAGAGTTTACAAGATTCATGAACTCTCTTGATGCTTTTTTGTATTTTTTTTTCATTGTTTTTGGTTGGAGATAGCAATTTGTAAATTTATTTAAGTTTGTTTCGGGTTTTGTAATATTTCGTATTCCATTGTACAGCAGTTTTATTTTCATTTTTGATCTGTGAGTAATTTTTTTTTATTATTTTTATTGAAATTGTTTTTTGAGTGGATGAAGTATGGCTTACAGTATTGTTAAGTATCAGTAAGATAGTATCTCGGACGGATACACTTTTATATTGGGAGGCTTTTGCAGCAATTGAATAAACAAAACCATGACAAATCGGTTTTAAAACCCACGATGACAAGAAGCACAAGCATCTTAACTTGTAAACTTACACATCGCGGAGTTCAAATAGAGGAATTCATTGAACTAACAATTGAAGAAAATAACAGGGTAACAGGCCAAAATGTAGCGAAACGATAGAGATTCGAAAAAAAAATTGATCCAAAACCTGTGATACCCCAACTCTCATGTACATAGCTACCATCTAGTTTTAAGACGTACTACGTAGACTCGGTGTAGTTCACCAAGTAACTGGTTGTGGATTCTCCTAAATCAACATAACACATACAAGACACTTTGGCAGGGGCTACCAGTCCTCCCATTATCCGCGGGTACTTGGTATACACATTTGGACTCACGCAATTCGTTCTCTTTTGTTTTTGGTACTTTAAGTTATGCATGCATTTTGATTATTACTTCAGGTTTGGCGGTAATCCTAGAACCATAAGTTGTTTTTTTTAAATTTCGCTTCCGAGTTTATTCTAATCCGTGGCGGAGGGTTACATTTTCCATGAAACCAGTTAATTTCTTCGCGACGTTACTCCTAGATTCATTGACTTACACATTATTTCTTCATGTTCTTGGTACAGATCGAATACAACGCCGGGCACTCCGCATGGTGGAGGATCGTCGTATTCCAGAAATTCGATTGGAGATTCGATGCCGGTTCCGTCGGTAGGGTCACCAGGCAGTGCAGCACCATCTCCGCATCCGAATTCTACATTGTCACAGCCAACTTCCGTGCCGCCGGCTGATCAGGTAATTCATCACCAAACCAATATCCACGACAACAACAGCACATTTTATCTTGTTTCATTTTGTTTTCAAGCTAATGTCAGTGATATCCCCGCGAGCGCCAAATCTGCAGCAGCCATCAACACCAATTGAACATTTACTGGACAAAAACACGCCAGCTCCGACGCCAACCGATCAGCATGATAGCAAAAGTATCACCGCCTCGCCATACGTGCAACCAGCGCCAAGTGTTGAACCACCACCATCGGCCGAGGGTATGCAATGCTCTGGCCCTGGTAGTGTCCCAGCGCCGCCAAGTGTGGAACGCTGTACACCGAACCTACAACAATGTGGAACGATATCGGTGAAAAAATTCGACACCTCGGGAAACGGAGGCAGTGTTGGCAGTATTGGTGGCACGGTAGTCGTAGGAGGAGCAGCAGGAATTGGCAGTGGTAATGGTGGCGGATCTACACCCTCGGGGAGCAATCCAGGCACTGACTCGCAGTTAGGTAATAGCCGATGCAATAATTTGGCATCATCGTCGGCGGCCACTACTGCTTACTTCAACCTTTTCAAAAGACCCAAACTAACGGCTAAAGACATTGATGGACTGGCAAATGAGGAGTCCAAGTCAACGGACTTATTGCGTGACTTTTCGCTCACCGAAGCATGGTAAGTTTCCGTCACACCTTCCGTAGATTGTTGTTAGAGCATTCGAGGGGCGCTCGTTTTAAGATCTAAAACTGGTGCTATCTTTGGCTCTTAGAGCAAAAAAATCCAATCTAAGGATGTTCAAAGATCGTTAGTTTGTCTCGTAAAGTCTTGAGGCAATCTAATCTCGGATAACAATACCGCATCATTACTATAAACACTCCTTTAAGCTCTTCTTTTAACTTTCATTGTATTCGTATTCGTTTCAGGTTTAACCATCCTGTGAAGCGGTTTAAGGCCAGTGATTTACAGAAACCCCATCGCTCTCTGCGCCACGTGAACCTCTATGACAGTCACACACATATGAAACCCTTAATGCCAACGCCTGGATCCATTTACGATTCGCATCAGGTCAAAATGGAGTCCAACACGTCAGCATTCGACAACAGTGGCCTTACAAATAATCTCTCCACCAGTAGCATTCTCCAGGAGCATGAAATCAATAAAGAGCAACATTCTAGCTCTGATCTCAAAGAGAAAGGTCTGACGGGACGTAATCTCTTCACAGCCGAGGGTCTTAATCCTTCCTACAATGATTTGGATCAGATATTCGACAATCCCGACGATGACACAAGTATGCAGATACACACCCCGCCTGATTCCAATAAATCCTCCAACGGCTGCACTAACAACATAGACGATATCAAACGTTCGACCACAACCAACACGTCGTTGCTCAACAACAACAGCATGACATGCAATAGCAATCACAACAACAGCAACTCGAACATGATCCAAGCCGAGGATCTTACCAAAATGTTTCCAACACCACCCAGTCACGAGCAGCATCATCCAAACTCAAGTCCCTGCGCGATTGACATCTCAATTACTGAACTAACCGAGACGGTCAAATACAAACAAGAATATTCGGCTGAACTGGGCAGTCCTGTCGAAGAGAAAATCGACGACTGGTCGTACGTCTATATGCCGCAACAACTGTGCAAATTCGTTGGTTCGACGAAGTATGCGCCGTTGACGAATCTGCCCAGCCAAACATTGCCACCGCTTATCATTCCATCAAATTGTACATACAAGCCATCCTGGCAGCAACCCCCACCACAGCGGCAGCAGCAGCAGCAACAACAGCAGCAGCAACAACAACAGCAACAGCAGCAACAACAACAGCAACAGCAAATCCTGCAACACCACCAAGAGATGATGTCCAGTACAAACAATCCGAATAACATGCACCCGATGCACATGCACCAACAACCACACCATCATCCGCCTCCACCGCCACCGCCTTCCTCGACCGGCTCCAATCTACTGCTAAACCAATTGAATTGTCCCCAAGCCGCACTGACCAACACCAGCAATAACAATTCAATGATGCAGCAAATGTTACGTGCCGGCATCTCACCCATTTCTCCTGCATCAGGAGTCATACCACCTCCGCCCGGCGCCGCTGGTGTCATTTTTCCACCAACCGGTAGTCCAATGATGAACCGTCGGACACCACTTCACCCACCTCCACCCTACGAAGTGGCCACTTCCAGTCCGTCCAATTCATCATCGTCCTATCTCAACAAACAATTTAACTCACAAGAACCGCCACAAACACCATCAGCTCCCGGCTCGAATGCATCTTGCTACATTCGTTTGCCTGAAGTCAGTTCGCTTCTGGTAAGTATCCTGCTCTACGACACGGCGCTGAACGTGTTCCGTGATCATAACTTCGACAGTTGCACGCTATGCGTCTGCAACGCAGACTCACAGAAGTGCGTTGGCAACATTCGAGGTGCTGATTCGGGTGTTTATGTCGCTTTGCCCGGAACCAGCTTCAATCCAGCGCATAGTATATGTGGAACTGGTGGTGGTGGTTCATCCTCTGGTATCGGTAGCAGCGTCGGCGGTAATAACTCATCCCAGATGCATGGTGGAAACATGCGTATGTTAAGTGCCTTCGGTGGACTCGGTTCACCGGCATTGATGGGAGGCTCAGGCGTTGGTTGCACTAATGGTCAAGGAAGTGTGAATAACCATATCACAGGCTACGTGGATGACGATCCTCTCCCGTGTTCGTGTGGGTTCAGCGCCGTGGTTAATCGCCGATTGTCCCATAAAGCTGGCTTGTTCTATGAGGACGAAATGGAAATCACTGGCATTGCTGAGGATCCGGCCAAGTACAAGAAGAAATCCCTAGCCGCTCTCCTGATCAGTCTTACCTCGTCGGGCAATGGCGATCAGTCATCGCCATCATCGTTAATGCCTGTAGGGAATGAGCATGTCATCAATGATCAAAACCATATTCTCGACCTTCTTCTCGACCAGTTGACTACAGTCCAGACGTCTAGCAGTTCGATTCATCGGGCCCTGATGCATCACCGTCGGAAAAAGACAAAAGCTGTTCCCATCACGCTCGTTGCTAACGTTATCGAGTATACCGACGCGAACGATATCATTTGCCTGGCCCTGGAACAGGCACGTTTGGCATTCAATCGAATGGAAGTGTTATCCAGCAGTCGAAGCAGCAGTCCACCACCTTCCTCCTCGATGAGCGTTCACAAATGGCCGTACATCCCCGCAGGATATAGTCGTAGCAACAAAGACATCGTACGCATCATGAATTCGTTACAGCCGCTCCTACAGAATGCTTTCCATACAAAGTCGCATTCGGGCCAGAAGGATGCCACGTACATAGTGAGCGGGCCCCTAACCTGGCGGCAATTCCATCGACTTGCCGGCAGAGCATCGGGACAATGCGAGCCACAGCCCATTCCGTCGGTGACGGTGGGTTTTGACAAGGAGCTGATCACCCTTGCTCCATTTGCCATTCAGTACTGGGACAAACTGCTGCTCGAATCGTACTCGTACAATCGTGATGTGGTCTACCTGATCATTTGTCCGGACAATGAGTACGTAATCAACAAGACGAAGACATACTTCAAGGAGCTGAGCACAACTTACGAGATGTGCAAGTTTGGAAGGCACACGCCCATGAAGGGTTGGGACGGCATATTAGCCGTTGGCACGAAGATGGACGGTTACGGCACTGCGTCCACGAATCTAGACGACTGGCTGAGAACTCTTGAAGAGGTTCCCTTGGCCGAGAAGATACGACTCTACGCGAATGCGTTTCAAAATTTAGTGTCGCCGTACCTTAATCGTGTGCCGAACGACAAAACCCTCCTCAATCCCGCTGAAAGCGCTGCTTCAGGGAATTGTGCGTCCCGTCCAATGGTCAGTCCCATGTCAAATTCGCAGGATCCTTCTGGAATTCACAACAACAGCATGGATCGGGCACCTAGCACTCCGACTAAATCAGACACATCATCGTCGCTTGACCAAGACAACCGGGATTCTCTGAGTACATCGTCCACTATAACCAGTTCGCCATTAGGCGATCCTCTGGGAAGCTCCGACGACGATATTAATCCGCCAATCATCGTTCTTTACGTCGTGGAACCTTTCACCTACGGTAGCGATTCTCCCGAGCTCGAACGAATCGCGTGCATTGCAATTCTTCGCTGCTATGCCGAACTCCTCAAATCCATTCCAGAATCCATTCGAACGAACATCAGCATCCAGATTCTCTCTTTGGAATCCATTCTCGAACTTGGCCAGGATCGTTGCCGGAAACGCTTCAGCGACGAGATGAAATGCGTGGCTCTGAACATCTTCTCCCAATGTCGACGATATCTGTCGCACGCCAGTAGCGTAAAGAGCTTAACAGGCTTCGGAACCGCCGCCAACATGGAAGTATTCCTGAAATCCAAAAACGAGCAGAATCGTCAAGCCTATAGGATGTATACGCCACCGTATATCCTCGCTCCGACGCACGAAAAAACCGATAAAACCGATTTCTCTCGCAGTCGGAACAATTTCGATCAACAACAGTTCTCGGTGTTGTACTGCAATTACTGTATAAGCGAAGATCAATCTTGGCTGTTAGGTGCAGTGACCGACGATCGTGGCGAGCTGCACGAGAAGGTGATTATCAACATTGACGTGCCGAATCGAACTCGTCGACGGAAGGCGCCTGCCCGAAAGAATGGTTTACAGAAGCTAATGGACTTTATTATGGGAATTATCTCGCAAACGGATCAGCCGTGGCGTCTGGTCATTGGTCGGATCGGTCGTATCGGGCATGGTGAATTGAAATCGTGGAGCTGGTTGCTGAGCAAACAGAATCTCCAAAAGGCCACCAAACGGCTGAAGGATATTTGCACACAATGTTCGCTGATGTATCCGCCGAGTATACTGAGTGCGTGTCTGGTCACACTTGAGCCCGATTCGAAGCTACGTGTCATGCCCGATCAATTTACGCCGGACGAGCGTTTCAGTCAGATTTCCATGCAAAATCCCTTGTCCACGCCTCAGGACGTTACATGTACCCATATACTTGTGTTCCCGACAAGTGCTATCTGCCAGGTAAAAACGAACTCATTCGATTGGTTGATTTTCGATAACTAACGGTGTTTGTAGTCTTTCCAGAAAACATTTAACGAATTGAATGAAACGCAAGCGGACATTGACAACGACTTTATGTTTGACCTGGAAGAGGATCCAGAGAATGCCGATGTTACTATGGATATTAACTTGTTGTGGGAAAGTAAGTGTGATGGCTAATAGCTCTGGTTATTGTAGATTTCTTATGATATACTTTACCCGATACAGACACTATGGTACCGACGGGAATGGAACGTACCTCGAATTACGGCAGCCCGGATCGGATGGAAGACAATCGTAGTTGGCAGAGTTCCAGCGGAAATAATTTCAATTCATCTCGCATGCACCCCGACGCGCAGGACATTGAAGAGGTGAGAACTACTATCATATGCCACGGGAATGATAATTTAATTAATTGTTCTATTCTTAGGTTGGTGTAGTGCTGCAACAGCCACTTGCCGTGGGATATTTCGTTTCGACCGCGCCCACTGGCCGCATGCCCTCGTGGTTTTGGTCGGCCTGTCCGCATCTAGAGGATGTGTGCCCGGTCTTTCTTAAAACCGCTCTCCACTTGCATGTGCCTAATATTCAAAACACTGATGACATTCTCAATGCCAACAGTCATTCGACCGCCAACGATCATCCACTCGATTCGAGTCTAACCGCCGATGTACTCCGCTTCGTCTTAGAGGGATACAATGCTCTCTCGTGGCTCGCGCTCGATTCCAATACCCACGATCGACTCTCGTGTCTTCCGATTAACGTGCAAACGTTAATGGATCTCTATCATCTAATCGCTGCTATCGTCTAAAACATCACCGTGTTCTCTGATTCCCTTGTCTTTTTTTTGTAAATTTGTTTTGTGTTTGATGAGGACATGCTTGTAGGTGAGGAAAAAACATAAAAAAACAAAAGAAAATCTGTGATATTAGATTTTATACGGTAAGAAAACAAATAAAAGTAAAAAAAAAAGAAATTAAATCAAATTCGTGAGGTATATCGACGAACACACACACGCATCCCGAGCAAAGCAAACAAACTGAAAGACCAATGATACAGAAATCAAAACAAAACGATTCCAAGTGGAGACACTCGGATGAAATGAATCAAAACAACTACGAAGTGTGATTGTTGGGATTGGGGATGATTTTGTGAGCGCAAAGTACTTTAATTTCGACGTTGATCCGTCTTTATTTTAATTTTCAAAACTCTTGCGATGATTTGAATAGTGTTCACTTGGAATGGTAACTTCTTCCTTGTTTCTACTTTTTCTGATCTACGAGAAAGCAAATTCTCTACGAGATGATAATTCCAACTCCAGGAACTATTGGTAGTCGGGGTATATTGTGACAAATTAACGATTTTAATTTTTCCGTTGTGCGCTTTGGCACAATGGGATTCAGTCCTATTATTCGGTCACCATCACGTCTCTTGTCCTCAATCTCGGCATTTCCATTTTTAGAAATCCGACTTAACTACTGACTTCCTGGACAAGCTTTTCTTTTTATCATAAAACAAGCAAAAAATAAGAAAAAACTGATTTACAAAAAAAAAAAAAAATGTCCTCATTTTCGACTTAACACGACAAGCTGATCTGTAAATAACAAAACAAATCAAACATGAATTTTGTACATTATTACTAGACGTTAAGTTCTAAAAAAGAAAGGATTATCCATGCAAGACAACAAGCTAGAAACAAAAACTGTACATACAAACCCATAGAACGACTTTTGGATTATATTGTTTCATTTTATTTTTGAGATAACGACACTATACTATAAGGTACCCCTAAGTTTAAAATATAAAAAAGCAAAAACACAATGAGATTTGTACATAGACAAAAAGTGAACATGTTTTATACAAATATTAATTTTAATTATCATGCGATTAGATTGTAAGCAAGAAATTTTAAAAAGAAAAACAAAATACAGACAAGTAATTATTCTAATTTAGCGTAATTGTAAATTATTGTAAAGTTTTTAAAGATAAAACAAAAAAAAAAGAAAACTAATCGTATATAAAACGTGCAGTAGTTTAAATTAAAAACACAAAATAATTTAAATTAAATTAGAATAAAATAAATAACAAATTGAAAATGAAAAAAAAAAACAGCAGAAATTAGAAATAATATATTTAAGTGTAATTATAATTATAATTTATATATGTACAATTTTTACATATAGATAAACTAAGGACATGTATAACAACAAAGCAAAAGCAAACAAACAAAGCTATTTAATAACGATGCATTCAGTTGTAGATTATTTATGTACTGTATTTCGTTTGTTTTTTTTTTTTTTTCGTTTTCCTTTCTTACTTATAAGAAAAGATGTAAACTATAGAGCAATCGCGACTAAAAACGTATTATGGAAATGATAATATTCACTTTTAACTATTACGACTAAATCGATTTTAAGTTTTTATTTAAATGGTATTCAAAACGAACAAAGCCCAGACAAACGTCAGATGGTGATGAGCGGGGTTCTGTTCCTTTGTTTGTTTCAAAAAGACGTTGTTTTTCGGTTTTTATTTTGTTTAGTAAAATTCCTTTTTAGTTGCATATCTTACTTATTTTAAGTATTTGTAATCTTTTCGTTTATTTTTATTTTTCCTTCATGTTAATAATTTATTCGACTTTTGTGTTTTCTTCTTAACTTTTAATCTCAACTTAAGAATAAAATGAGATTACAAAAGCAGTCAACATAACTTAAAAACAAAAAAAAATCACTCAAAAACTACAAATCAACATACACAACAAAACTTAAATTTAAAAGAAAAGAAAAAGAAAACATTATTTTTAATGTTAATTTAATACTTCTCCGTAGCTAAGTAGTCCTTATTTCCTAAGACAAATGAGTTTTCTTTTCTTACTTTGAATTTTTCCGCGTTGTATTGTGTACAAAGAATCAACCCAACATTTCTTAATTTTTAATTTTATTATAAATAAACAAAATTCTAATTTTAAGCTAAACTGAATTATAAAACACAACACAATACATAAGAAAAGATTATATATAGTACACGCATATAAATATATTTAGTTAAAATTGTATTCTCAATTTATTTTTTAACTATATTTGCACCCAAAAACGAGGAAGAAAATATCGACAAACTACCACAAAACAAAACACTTTAATTGTAAATTTAGTTTGAATTTAAATTATTAATCAAATATATATTTTTGAATTTTATTATAGTAGTTTTTATTTTTTTCGCAAACAAAAATAGTTTAATTTTTTATTTCAAATAGAAATATTGTTTTAATTATTTTTTTTCGAATTTTAACATTAAAATAAAGAATAATTTAAAAAAATCAATGCATGCGTCCTTTTTCGTTTCGTTTTGTTCTATTTTGTTTTCGTATAATTTATTCAATTTTTTTGTTGCCGAAAAGCAGAGTCACAAGCTAATGATTATTGTTTGCGAGAACAGGAATTTTAAACTTGATATGTGTTTTAACGAGAACATTAACACTAGCCTTCTAGAAGTTATAAACAAATGTTGCTTCCCTTAACTGACTGCGGATTGACTGAGAGCGCCGTGGTAATGCATCCTAACGCGTGATGATCGAGTTCTGACCCCGGTAACACCAACGCCATAGAATGTTTATTTCGCAGCCTCTCTCCTCGGCGGGGTACTGGCAAAATCCCCGTAGTATATTTGCCTCCTCCCTGCGAATGCCCAGAATGTTCTGTACCTTTGGCAAATACTTCCCCGATGAAATCTCAGGTCAACCTCAGTCTGGTCAACATAACCAGTTTTCTTAACTCAACAGGCTGGAGTTATATGAACATCCTTCACATCCCTTAGGTTTCACGAGTTTTGTGGTATCAATACGACGCCTAATTGTACACTGACATGCTTAGCCGGGTAGTCACCTCAACCTATCTACCTAGCTGACTGCAGGAGCTGTGAAAAAAAAGTCTGTAAAATCATGCTTCTAAAAACACTAAAACATTTCTCACTCATATTTCTTTATTGAAGTAGCCATAGTAGGGTGCCCATTCGTATAGAAGTGTTATTGATAATAACTTGCCATCATCCAGTGCGACATACAGTAAACTTGTTCTGGCCACATATTTTCTATTGAATTCGCATCAGAGCTTGGTAACGGCTAATCTCTCTACCGTTTTTCACCGTACGCATGTTTTAGGTCGTTATCCTCATGTATGACGTAGTTGTAACTATTGTGTACATATAGAGATTCGGTAGACTCTAGCAACTTTCAAAGTAACGTCCATCGCTAGCCATGACCATTTTCCCCATCTTTCTGGCAATTCATGGATTCCGACTCAAAAAAACTCCACTTTTTGAGCCCAATAACTAATTGATCCAATTTGTGATACTTTCGACTGAAGTGAAGCGTATTCCAGAAAGAGTCTTCTGCATAAATCGAAACAAATGATTATTGTATGGCGCAGAATCTGGACCAAATGGCGGGTGGGGCAAAAGTTCCCATCCGATATTTTCCAAGTACGTTTTAACGGGTTGTACAACATGTAGTCCAAAACTAATTTGTCGTGCCTAGTCTCCCAACCCGGATGTTTTTTCTTTATTGCTTGGTTCAAACACATCAATTGTTGTCGGTAAACCACTTTTGATCACTTCTCAGCAACTCATAATAAACCATTCCCATCTGTCCTGCCAAGTAGCACAGCACATACCTTGGGAGCGCGGATATTTGGCTTTACTGTCGATTTGGCTGGTTGGCTTGGCATTATAGATCCACTTTTGGTCGCTACAAGCGAAGCAATAAAGGTTTTTTTTTAGGGCCATCAAGCAACATTTCGGACATGCAAAATCGCCTTTCGACGTCTCTTGGCTTTAACTCGTATGATCCCGATTCCCTTGCTTTTTAATCATTCCCAATGCCTTCACCCGTCTGGAAATTGTTGCTTGGTCAACATTTGATGATTCTGCAAGTTCTTGCTTCTATTGCTTTCAACTTTTCATCTTCAAACTTTTTGCCTGTCCCGAACGTTTCTTGCCTTCCGTGTCACAACTTTTGAAGCGACGAAACCAGTAGTCATAGGTCGAAATCGATGGAGTATGATCCCCATAAGTTTCCAATAACTTTTCTTCTTTTTAAATTAAATCCGAGTCAGGACTTGGTGACGGCTAATCTGAAGTCTGCTATATTTTTCAACAGATACGGAGTCAACTCTGATATTTTTTGTTGTTATCCTCGTATTATCCAGTTATTGTGTCCATACAGAGATTTTGTACATTCTAGCAGCTCCTTGTATAGTTTGCCCATCGATCTTTTTCGTCATCGATCGATGTCTTTTGTGAAGACGATTGTCTTGGCATTCTTGGGCCAAAAAGTTTCCATAAACATGAATTTTGTCTGTCCATGCTTCTGAAAATATAATATCCGATCCTGATTTAAATTTTGTGTTTTCGGGTCAGTAGCATTTACGATAATTGCTACTTCTCAGGCTCATTGAGCCCGAGCTAAAACAGTCTTCCATCTTTGACGGTCCGGGCATGCAGACAGTCGTCTTGCATCCGCGATTACTTGGTCTTTAAACCAGATGTTTGGTCTTCCTCTCCCTTTCGAACCAGGAGGCTCGAATTCGAAGACCCTTATAGCTGGAGCGTTGGTACTCATACGCTCAATGTGGCCGAGTCGGCGGAACTTTACTTTCGGTACTACATCCGAACTGCTCTTAGAGTTCGCGATTGTGTCTTCTCTTCCAATCAACTTCCTCACAGATAGGACCGAATATCCGGTATAGTGTTGGTCTTTTTAGTTAGGAGTTTCCACTCTAGCTGTTTTGACACGCCGTAATAGCAGCGGATCTCCAGTGTGATGTCGTTTGTGAAGTTCACGTATGGCCCGAGGTTGACAAAATCCTTAACTACAATACCTCGAAATAAGCTGTCGATTGTTAGGTGCTGGATAACAGATCGGTTTTTGCTCGACCGCATGTATTTGGTTTTCTCCTCATTTACTCGTACCTTTAGACCAGCTCTCTTCGCCTGCTTTTCAATCACAGTGCTTTCGGTGCTTTCCGTGTTAACACCTGCCCTCCGCAATATCTATTGAAAGTTCATATTCAAGAAGTCACACGACAGCGGATCGCCTTGTTAAAATCCGGTGCAGGTGTCGAACGGTTCTGAAGTTCTTGCAATAAGCTCATCGCGTTCTTTCAGGCGTGATTTAGGACATAATCTGTCTTCAGCTACCTTATTCTCCTGAACTTTTCTATATCCTCGGGGAAGAGGAATATTTTCCTCCTAGCCTTGGACATTGGCTCCATGGTCTCCTTATTGATATGAAAATCTTAACTTGCGGACGTCGTTCGCTCGCCTCAGTGGGGCTGATTAGTAAAAAAAAAACTTCGTTTCGTTCCTTTTGAGCAATCGGTAGGAAGAATTGAGACGTGAAGCAGTGGATAGTGTGTCATCCTCTAACGCGCGTGGAGCCAGTTCGGATCTCGGTAACACCAACGCTTTTGAATGTTTATTTCGCGGCTTCTCTCATCGGCGGGGTACTGGTAACACCCCATATCACTTAACCCGATGGTCCATACAGATTTTCACATATTTAATCCTATCCAGCATAGACCTAACTGTGGGTGGGTTTTTAAACCCTAAGACCGAAATGATGCTTATCATTTTTTTTTCGAGTTTATTTTATTTATCTTTAACATTGGGTTCAATATGACAAACTCTCCTCTTGAAAAGACATTAATGTCCAGTGGCATCAGGCATCTTCAAACACTTTCTAAGCAATTTGAACATTTTATTTTTAATTTTTTTAAGAGGAATAACGTCCGACATACAATTATATTGAATTGTTGCAACGTCGATCACATAAGGGAAAATTAAAATTGAATGGTTTCAAGTCAAATTATAAAATCGGAAATTATGTTGTAAGCATTTAATTACTTTTTCCACTACGAAAAAAAAAATTCATAAAATAAAGTGAAGCTAAAACATTAAAAAAAATAAAGTTAACTAAATAGATGTCTTATTTCGAGGATTATTAAAAAAAACCAAACATTTTGTAACTATTAAAATAGGCACTAATTGTTAAATAAATAAAAGAAAACAATTATACATAAATATATATCAATTTCGTTGGTATTTAAGCACTATTGTTATAGTGATTGGGAAGAAATAAATCACATTTTGTAATTAAATCACTAAATAAGTAAACACAAAAATTATATATACGAGTTCATACATTAAAAATACGTGTACATAAAATATCATTTTAATATTGCAAGCATATATATTACACTTACTAGCACTCATATAAGAAACAAAAAATAAAGAATAACATCAACAAAGACAGTAAGAAAACGTTTTTGTTTTGAATCAAATGGGAACATGAATTGAAATAATTTCAAAGAAATAAAATCATTTTAATACAAAAAAAGATAAAACCAAAAAGAGAGTAAATTAATAATTAAATAAACGTAGTTAATGAAAATTAATTATTTATTAAGTTGTACATAGAACCACAAAAGTAAAAACAAAAAAAAATTATAAAAAAACGAAATCAAATTGTTTTAAACGTAAGCTTAGTTGGGAACCTAGATTATTACAAAATATTTAATATAAAACAAAATAATTTAAGAAATTACAGAATGAAATTAAAACAAAAGCAAAAAAAAAAAAAAACAGTTTGGCAAGAGTTTCTATTGTTAATAGAAACTTTTGGTGTAGATTTAAAATTTGGAACCAATTACTAAAGCAAAATAGTTAAATAAAGCATAAGTTAGTAAGTAAAATAGGCCAAATGTAAAAACAAAAGAAAAACATTTAACAAAACAGAACACATAAAAAAAAAAAAAAAAAACAAAACAAATTTTAAAGCAAACCTTAGTAATATTATTTGGATAAGAAGTGAAATTATACATATATATATACAATTAATAAATGAAATTGTCAGGATAGATGCAAACTCTTTGTTTATTTCATTTGTTCGTTTTCTTTCAAAAAAAAAAAAATAAAATAAACGGTAAAAAGGTAAAATACTAAAACGGAAATATTAATGTTTTACTGAGAAAGTCTCAAGTGAGATTTTATATAATTTCCGTCTCATCAGTTCGGGGACAAAGTGTTGGGGCTGGGATAAACACTAGGTACAAAGTTGAAAAGATTTGACAGATCAGAAACTGGTAGCTTAGAGCTGGCTGCAAAATACGCGGCGAAAATTCGATTTAAGTCTTGTATTATTGCTTAAACTTATAAGACTGTTAGTCAGATTACAGACTGGAGTGAGATGAATTCTCAACACTGGTGATAAAAGGCAAATTGTTCATGCTTTATCCTTTAAACGTTATATGAAAGATTATTCAAGTAAAATAATCGGTTATTTCCCGTACGCATGAAAATCCAGAAAAAAAAAATTGTTGCTTGCTTATATACCCACTATGTTAGCATAAAAAGTCATATAATAAGAGGAAGCCACATTCATTTGAAAACGAAGATAACATTAAAATGGAGAAAAACGAAATTAGAGCTGCCATCAAGTACCTTCTTTTCCTTTTTTCCGGCGTCGTTATGGTCAGAAGTGTAGGACCATAACCTTCCCACTTAACTGCATTCCTACTGGTCCGCTTGTGGGGTCCGCCGGGTTGACCTCAGAAAGTAGCGGCAGGCTTCCCGGTTTGGGATTACTTCATCGCTGAGGCCAATCAAATGCTGGTGTTTTTGCATTTGTTTGCACCAATTGTTTTTCGGCCTGCCTTTTTTGCGTGTTGAAATTGGAACGTATATCGCCTTTTGGACGGGGTTCAAAGGATCTCTCCTTTGAACATGGCAATACCAACTGAGTCGGTCGCTCTCTATCTTTCTTGTGATGGTTTCTTTTACGTGGAGGCTTCCTCGGATCTTTGAACTTCTATTTCTGTCACGCTTTGTTACTCCCGCTGTCATGCGAAGCATCTTCATCTCAGCTGCCGTTAATTTGCTCTCATACTTTTTGTGCATTGTCCAGCATTGTGAACCGTATGTGAGCGCCGGACGTACAACTGAAGTGTAGAGCCTTCCTTTCAGCTTAGGGGGCATTTTTCGATCACAAAAGATGGCGGAGTTTTCCCGCCACTTCATCCACCCTACGCTTACGCGATGGTTGATGTCGTCATCACAAGTTGCTTCTTTATTAATCATAGATCCCAGATATTTAAACTTTTCACACTTGGGAAGCACTCTTCCATTCAAGTAAATGTCTGGAATAGGCTGATGAGGGTCAGAGAACGGGCAGCACAGATACTCTGTCTTCTTTGAACTAATACGCTACCCGTGTCCCTCAAAAATGTCCACCCACACATCAAGTGCTCGTTGTAGGGACGCCTGATCATCACTCATAATGGCTCCATCGTCAGCAAAGAATAGCTGGTGCACATTGGGGTCCGTCACTTTTCCTTCAAGCAAGCAATCAAGGACTGCTATAAAGAGCAGTGGGCTGAGGACGCTCCCTTGGTGTACACCGACTTTGATTGCGAACTCTTCGGTGACTCCTGCGGTGCATCTTACTCTTGTCGTTGCTCTCTTGTACATGTCCATGATCACTCGCACGTAGGTTTCTGGAACTCCTTTTTGTCTTAGCGTTACCAATAAAAGATCTCTTGATTGCCGGTCAAAGGCCTTCTCGAAATCAACCAACACCATATGCAAGTCCTTTGAAGACTTTGGATTGCATCTGTCGTTGATTTACCCGAGACAAACCAGCACTGGTTATCAGATAGTCCTATTATTTTCCGCAGTCGGCTATATAATACCCGTTCAACGATCTTCATGGTGTGCGAATCAGCTTGACAGAACGGTAGTTATCACAATTTCGCGTATCACCCTTTCCTTTGTGCAAAGGAAGAAGATAGCTTTCCCTCTATTGATTAGGCATAGTGTCGCCTCTCATAAGTTTGAAGATAAGAACCATGAGCCATCTAGACCCGATGTCTCCCATCTTTTTCCAGAACTCAGAGGGTATCCCGTCCGGCCCAACAGCTTTTCTTTTCTTGGAGTTTTTAACCGCGTACCGAACTTCTTCGACTGTGATGTCGGATATTTCGGCATGATTCGGGGCGGCTCTTGGAAAGTACACTCGGGGAAACTGTTCGTTCAGAAGTTCCTCGCAATACTGTCGCCATCTGTGGAGAATTTTTTCGTCTTCCACAAGGAGTTGGCCTTCAGCATTGTTAATAAACTTTAGGAAACGAATCTCCTGAGCATTTCTTCTTCTCTGGGCGGCTATCTTAAAGATATTTGCTCCTTTGTTCAAATTGCTTTGTCGAAGCTCCTGGGTAGCCTGGTTCCTGTCAGACACGGAAGACGATATTTCTTCCAACTCCTGATAGAGGCCTTCCATGCTTTTCACTTTGAATTCGGCGCACTTTTTTTTTCGCGATACCTTTTGCAATATCTATATACCTATACCTTTTCACGGCGAGCTTTTTCCTCTCTATTAGTAGAAGAGCACTTTGACCAAGCTTGGAAAGCCATTTTCTTTTCGTGGATCACTGCTTTGGCTTCGTCTGTCCACCACCAGGTTTCTTTTGCGTGTTGGCAGGGGCCTTTAGATGTTCCGAGCAGTGATTTGGCTTTCTCCAGGCCAGATTGTTGTAGGGAATCCCACATGTCTTATGCTCTGCACTCCTCATTACCGACCTCATCGATAATGGAAGAGAGGTAGTTTTTCATGTTGGTAATAAACGCTTCGCCTTTTCCTTTATCCAGCTTATACCACTTGATTCTCTCAGACACCTTCGTTTGCTGCTTTGACTTCCTACTCGCTTCCATAAAAATTCAGTCAGGAGGAGACGGTGTTGAGGGGCGATCGCGTCTCCCAGGATCACTTTGCAATCTTTAACTCGTGGCTTCATGAAACTGGATACCAAATGATAGTCTATTTGAGTTTCATTTCCGCCGCTGCTATAAGTGATCAGGTGCCGGCTTTGTTTGACGAACATGGTATTTAGCACTATAAGACCGTACGACTTGCACATGTTTAGGATATCTTCACCTGAAGAGTTCATGGTGCCGTATCCCAGCCCTCCGTGGTAGCCTATGTCCGTTTAAATCTCCCCCAACAAACAAAAGCTCTTCCTTTGGGATGATTTTGACAAAGTTGTGGAAATCTAGCCAGAATGCATCTTTTTTTTTTTGTTCGCATCCTACTTGAGGGGCATATGCGCTTACGATGTTCCACACCTCACCATGCATCACCAATTTGAGAACCATCAAACGGTCACTGGACTTTGAAATGGTTAAGACGTTGCCAAGTAGCTTTGCTGCAAGGATGATGGCGATTCCGTTTTTTCCTTGTTCCAATCCATAGTAAAACATCTTGTAGGCTTTTGTTTTAACGTCCAAGACACGTGCCCGATTACCGGTGTTTCGCCATTTCGTCTCTTGTACGCACAGGATGTCTACTCGCCTTCTAACCATCATTTCAGCTCATAGCTGCAACCACTCATGCTTCCAACGTTCCAACTCTCGACTCTTAAGTGTGGCTTACGCCGTTGCATTACTTTGCCATCAAGTACCTGTGCTTGAAAAATCTGTCTATCAAAGACATACACAGCGACTTGATGAAAACATTGGGGGATTCTGCTCCTGGCTTAAGCTGGGCCACCCATGTCCCTTCAAAGTGACAAGTTCGGCGGGAAAGTTATGGCATCCGTTTTTTGGGACGTTGAAGCAAAAGGTTGCGGGATGTCATTGAAAAAAAAAACGCTGCAAACTGCAAGCTGGAGTGTTGTTTCACCAAGACAACGTACTCGCTCACAAAGCAGCAGCTGCGATGGCTTTTCAAAAACAGGATCCGTCATATTCACCGGGCCAAGGAACACATCTGAGGCGAGAGCGTTGATTTCACCATGGGACAAATCCATTTTCGTAAGAGTACTAAACGATCTCAACGTACACAAATCCGCTGGTCCGGATGGTATACCCCCAATACTTCTGAAGAGGTGTTGTTCTGCGCTGGCAAAACCTCTGCGTAAGCTTTTCCATTTGCCCTTCTCTTCGGGTCTCTTTCCGAGTAGATGGTTAACAGCACTTGTCCAGCCCGTCCCTAAAAAGGGCAAATCTTCGTCCCTCTCCTCCTACCGAACCATAGCACTAACGTCCCTTCTTTCCAAGATCATGGGAACGCTGATAAACCGCCAGCTTATGAAATATCTTGAATCGCGGAAGCTTCTTAATGACCGGCACTACGGTTTTCGCAGCAACAGGTCCACTGGTGATTGATGACATATCTCACCGAAAAGTGGAACCAATCTTTACACAATTTAGGTGAAAGCAAGATCGTTGCGCTTGATATTTCAAAAGCATTTGGCAGAGTTTGGCATCAGGCTCTTTTGTCGAAAATGCATGCTTATGGCATCGATAAATCTCTGCTTGTATGGATTCGAAATTACCAATTCAAGTTGTTTTGGATGGGTTCAAGTCTGATATTCACCAAATAAATGCTGGTGTCCCCCAAGGCTCTGTTTTGTCTCCGACTCTCTTTCTCATTCTTATAAATGATCTCTTGTCTGTTACTTCTAATCCAATCCACTCCTTCGCTGATGACAGTACTCTGAGCTTTTCATATTCGTTCCAGGACTCACGTCCCTGCGTATGTTAAGCACATTGAATTCCGATCTTGACAGCATAATCGATTGGGGTAAAAATAATAGAGTGGAATTCAATGCTTCTAAAACTCAATGCTGTCTACTGTCGTTAAAGCGAACTTGTAATAATCAGCCATTATCCATGAATGGCGCTCGTGTCGACGAAACCGAAAAACTTTCCTTCCTCGGTATGTGTATCAATACCAAACTTAATTGGAATGATCACATATTTGAAGTCGCCAAAAACACGGCAAAATATCTAGGTTTCCTTAAACTATGCAAGATATATTTCACCCCCTCCGATTTGGCTTCAATTTATAAGGCCTACATCCACCCCAAGCTTGAGTATAACGCTCATATCTGGTCTGGTGCCCCTAAGACCTCACTGTACCTACTAGATAGAATACAACGGCGAGCGATAAAACTTATAGGAGACAGTAATATCGCAAAGTCAATTGAATCGCTCGAACATCGACGTAATGTGTCTTCCTTGTCACTGTTTTATCGCTATTTTAACAACCGTTGCTCAAATGAGTTAGCCAATTGCATCCCTCACCTCCATGAATTCACCCGCAATACTCGTCTTGCCAGGAATGCTCATCAGTTCATCCTTAAGCCTGCTTGCGGACGTACAGTAAAGTTCAGAGACTCGTTTTTCAGCCAAACAACACAATTATGGAATGCTCTTCTCAGCCCAATATTTCCTACTCACTACAATCCACAGACATTTAGGACCAATGTGCACAGGTACCTCCTCTCCCTTTCTCCCTCTATACCTTGGCCCGTGCTGTGTATTGATTCCGGACACTTAAGGGTAGTCATAACCCATAACCCCTGCGTAAATTATAAAATAAAAAATAAAAAAAAAATACATCTCAGGCAAGAATTTTGAAGACGATAGCAAAGTTATGGCCGCTCTTGAGGCATTTTAGGAGGGTCAAAACAAATAATTTTTCTGCGGAAATCCTGGGCTTAGACAAATAGATGGACTAAATGTTTTGACTTGTTAGGAGACTTTGTAGAAAAACAGATTATTTTTTACTACGATTAGTCTCTCAAGGCACTAAATAATGTACTGCCAATGAAATCAATTCAAAATTAGAATTGAGTCTCTCAAACGCCTGTTCTTAGATTAGTACGGTCATTACAGTACAGGATGAACATGGGGTTTCCACCTCACTGGCCCTGTGGTCCTGTACGGGCATTCTACGCGTTGTCTAACTATATTTCTTAATTATTATTAATGCTCTCCGGACTAAGAATATCTATTCTATTTTCGTATAATTACATTTTTTAAATTTGTTTTTTTTTTTTAGGAAAGCTTTCTTAACCTGTTTTAAGCTAATCACGTTGGCTAGCACTCGTGTGGTTCGTTCCGAGTTGTCACCCTCCTTTGCATCTTTTAGCGACTAGACTTCGGCATCTCGCTCACTCTGCACGCCCGACACCTCAATAAGGCTAACAGCCTCAGTCAGTTCCATGGGTCAGCAAAATCTGATAACGCGCCAAGCCTCCAAAAGCCAGCCTTAATCTAACTTATAAAATCAGGAGTGAAGAGGATCTTACCGGAGTAACGCACCGTTCTAGGAAGCGTTTTCACTTGACAACCACCAAAAATCGGCGTACAATGGCTAGATCCCAGTCTGCGGTATATACAGTGGTAGACATTCGTTTATACGCACACGCATTTTTGCGATTATTTCTGTAATAACTTTTTTTTTTTGGTTTTAATAGCCCCAAAATATTTCTTTCATTCTCAGTTATTGAAAAAAAAACAAAAAACAACTTCAATAATATTGAAAACATTTTTTTTAATAAAAATTAGGAAATTGGGGTAGACATACGTTTATGCGCACTTAAGTTTGTGTTTTTATAAATATTACAGTTATTGTTTTTCATACTGTCTAATACTTTGTGTGACTTCCCTTGTTCTCGATGACTGAGAAAACACGATTTGGCATAGAATCGATTAACTTGTGGAGAGTATCGGGTCCAATTTCAAGCCAAGCATGACGAATTCCATTTTTGAGCTCGGATACGCTATTGTACTGCTTCCCTTTGGAATATACTTTACCAGCAAGTATGCCCCAAAGGTTCTCGATAGGGTTACAATCAGGACTACATGCCGGCCATTCAAGTAGCTCAATGTTTTTTGAGGAAAACCACTCTTTCGACTGCCTAGAAACATGGATGGAAGCGTTGTCTTGCTGGAAAATGAAGTCTCTTTCCGGTTCTTCTTCATAATACGTTACTAAAACATCTTCCAACAACTCCGTGTAGGCTTTTGAATCCATTTTTGTTGTAATAAAGCACACAGGCGTCTTTCCATAATAAGAAAAAGCTCCCCATATCATAACAGTTCCGCCCCCGAAATTGCGTTTGGACCGTACCACATTTTGTTGGCTCAAATTATGCCAATAGCAGCTGTAGCAGTCCGGCCCGTCCAAATTAAATTTTTTCTCGTCAGAAAATATTACGTTTCGCCATTCGTGGGTCCAGGACATGTACTTACGGGCAAACTCCAATCTTTTTACTTTGTGGCACTTAGTCAAACGTGGTTTGTTTTGAGTTTTGTCCATTTGATATTAGAAGCATTTAAAACACGTGCGATATGCCGAGCACCAACGGGAAGATCTAATTTTGCTTTAATTTGCCGAGCTGATAAACGGTTTTTTGTAGCTTCATCACGAATTTGACCGAGAAGACTGTGGACGGCAACTGCACAATTATGGTGTGGTATGTTGGGCCGCGAGATAATAAACAGAGCTGTTCAAATAATAAGGAAAACCGCTGATAAGCAATATGCCTGGTTATTTTGGACCCTTTTTATCCTTTTTTCGATAATGAATTGCTTATTAGCGGTTTTCCCTATTTTTACAGCCCCTATTAAGGATCTTGTGACCCAATTGAAGTGAAAGTAGGTTGCTGAGCCTATGTAAGTGTTTGCTGGGACTCTCGGGCGGTCAATCCCTTTTTTTACACACAGATTTTTTATATTCCCTAATAAAATGCAAATGCGTATAAACGAATGTCCTAGGAAAATAATACACAAACAATACATACGATAGATAAATCCCTTGGTACAACGCGGAAAGTCCCGTTACAAAAAAGATTACTGTTGATTCACATTCCTAAAACTGATGGCAATAAAGACGTAAATGTATCAAATTTAAATTCTTAGAAATAGTCCAGTACTAGAACATTTATTTGAAAAAATGTAAATGCGTATAAACGAATGTCTACCACTGTAGTACGTATGAGCTCATGAGCACTATTCGCATACCTGTCGCGGATGAGTCGTTTGTCTCTGGCACCCCGGTGATGGTGGTAATTTACTAGGATACCATCTCTATTTTGCACTAATCTTTTGAAATCAATATGGCGATATGATTCTATGGAATAAAGCCCGATTGGAGTGTGCTCTCGTGACATCTATAATTGGGGTAGTAAGCTCTGGAGATCAGGGTATTGTTGTTAGTCATAGCCCTTGCATAGTGCTTTCGGGTTATTTGAAGAAAATTGTCGATTCTATTTAGGTCTGCTCCGTCATACAGGGCCTTATGATGTTTTGTAGATTTTAAAAGAGACCCTAAGGCACTGCCTCTCGAATACACGAATCTTTTCCATATAAAATGGCGCTACATTAAGCAATACGGGACAACCATATGCGATTAGGGCTATGATTTTTACCCTGCGCTTAACTGCTGTGAAATTGATTCCTTGTCACACCGAAGGCTTTCTTAGCGACAGCAAGACAACCGTCTTTATGTCTATTGAAATATAGATGCTGGTCGAGCCAAATCTAAAAGATATCTTATCACCAACGCGAGTTTTCTGCGTTCTTTCTGTTATCTCTTGAAGCCCTATATAACTAGTCCTAAACAGTACCGTTTTAAAATTTTGAAAATAAATTTTTAACTTCCATTTTAAAATTATAAGATCGCTTGTGTAGATGTTAAACAGTATCGGAGGATTAACCGCTCCCTGTTGTAAACCGTCTTTAATATCAAAGTTCCCGCTCGAAGTAACGTCACATTTAAAACATTCTCATAGTCATTACGTAAATCATGTATAGAAGGTGATTTGGCATGCCTATTCTGGTGAATTTGTAGAAAATAACTTTTAATAACACAAAGTCGAAGGCCTTATTCCACTGAATGTCGGTTTTGACCAGTTTTGAAGCGACTTGAATAGTATCATGTCTCGTCTTAAAACCAAACTGGTTGTCCAGTATTATTTTCTATAATGATTCAGAGTGTTGTTGATTAGAGTGGTGGGAATATCTACTGCTTCAATTGCCACGGCGCACAGTGGGGCAGAATGACCCTATTGGTGGCAATAAATCAGCCAATGGAGCTAGGCACCCGAACATTTTTGGAAATGTTTGTGGAACCACTCTAATAATATTTCCAAGCCCATCAATGACCACGCCCACCAAAACGCCCACTTTTTTGTACTTCGAAAAATTAATATACCTTACGTTTTCAGTTTTTCAACATTTAGGGTAGTCAAATTTGGCCGAAAATACGCCTACAAACAAGTATATCTTTTGTACTTATGTCCTCTGCAAAAAATAAGTACAATACACTTAATTTTTTTCAGTAAAAACAAATTTTAATACAAAAACTAAAACATAATATAATTGATTTTTCAGTAATTTAAAACAATATCATCGCTTTCTTCACCACTGCTATCTTCCTGAAGCTCAAAATTATTATTATCAACAGGGGAAGCTTTAAGCAAACCCAATGCTTCAATTGGCAGGTGTTGCCTCTTTTTTGGGGTAGTTTCCTCATGCTTGTGATCACGGGATCAGAACTTAACAAAAAAGAGTTAAAAATATCTCGGTTGGTATTTTCTCTGCTGGATTTTCGAGAATGATGCTCTCTATAATTTTTGAAGTCCTTGTTACTTGACTCTTGCGTTTCCCCAGTCAGTTGACCAATCGGTAACAGAGCATGGGCTATTATTTCCGGCCCATGAATGAAATATTTATGAAGTGTTGGTGACATGTAATACCAAGGATGCTTTTCCAGATAATATCTGGCAGTATCAATTGCGAAATTTTTGAACTGCTCTACATCAATCTCATAGCCACTAGCCACAACAGTCATAATAGTATGCATCTTTTTTATGAGTTGAACATCAATTTTTGTAATTTCTGTGGAAATTTCAGGATTTTGAAAGAAACGTCTGGCGGTATACCATCATTGGAGTTCCCGAATCCGGGCTTTGGTTTGTCTATTATCAAACCACAACGATCTTTAAACTCTTTTTGTTTTCTGCAACAACTATCTTATCCCCCCCCCCCTCCCCCCCTCCGAGCTTGCCATTTCTTAAGAGGCAATTTGTAGGATAAGTGAAGTAAGTTTTCGAAAAACCTTATCCATCCATGAAGAACGGACAGGCCAAATTCTAAGTTTTCTGTTTTGACTTCCCTTGTCAACATACTATCTATATCATTAAAGCTTCTAGATGACGCACCACATATGAAACACTTTTGTGTTGACGACGTCTCCGTTATAGCATTACAAACTTTTCCATCAATCATTGTAAAAAGTAGAGTATGACTGACTTGTACTTGTCTTTCTTCAATTAACATTGTTGTCTTTTGCAAATTCTTCACCTCATTTTCAACTCTATTTTTTTCGGCAATAGACATTTCTGTAGATTCCTTTTTAAACTCTATTTTTAATGGCCTGCAGTATCTTGTAGAACCTGGGCGTGGATTTTGCCATACAACCTTGGAACTGGAAGAAAATCTAAGCGGTACAACACTACAAGACCGAAGAATCAGTTGCTTCAAGGCCATGGAAAGCTCGTTTGTAGGAGCTGTGTCCCGAACTTCCATCAAATCCCCACTTGCAAAATAAACTCAGATTATCCATTTCAACTGTTGTTAGCAGATTAATAACTTCCTTCTGCGATTCCAACAAACGCTTTGTGGTTAAATCTAGCAGTGCCTGAAGGGTAACCTCTACTGAAGTTTCGCCAACTTTGATACATTCGGGGGGTGGATAACTTTTTTTTTGCAGCTTGTAGGACCTTATATGCAGGACATTTTTCTAGTGCACTCATTCTGATAATGTTATATTGATGCCGAGATAGTTGCGCTTCAACTGCAACCCCTAGTGCTTCTTGGCATCTTACACCTGTTTGTTTTGAGTGATTCCCTATATGATTTCCTATATTTTTTTGCTCGGTCGGGGGTAGTTGTTGTTATCTGCTTTAATACTTCAGAAGCATTAACCTGTCCCACTGCTCTCAAGATCATTTGAGTAGCAAAACTCAACATAGAAATCGAGGTAGATTCTCTTAATTTTGCTGTTTTCATTCTTTTTGTACTTTCAGTACTTTCATCAAATGAAACACTTGGTCGACCACGCTTAAGCATTTTCTCAGAGCAACAAAGAAAAGAAACAGATGTCTCAAGCCATGAATTTTTGCTTTTGAAAACGTATCGAATTTTCGAAAAGCCTTTTCCCAACGAGATTTGTACTCAGATTTGAAGTATGAAAGTGTCTTAGTTAAACCTATGTTATCGAAGTTTCGTTTTTTTAACTCTTCTCCCAGAAAAACAAATTGCGCTTGTAAATTATCATTTTCAGCTGACTTCATCATATTAACAAGCTCACTTCGGGTTATAAAAATCATCGTATTTTAACTCGTACCTAAAAGTTAAAACAAATCTTAGAAATTCAGAAAGCAATTTTTCCAAAGAAACTTTTAATAAAAACCGCAAAAATCCGCAAATTTTTTTCACAGTTCCATAGAATAGGTAAGACAAGCTTCCAAAAACAACAAAAATTAAGCTTCGGACTGCTACGGAACACAACTAAACCGATCAATGTTTTCACAAGGAAGCAAAAAAACAGTAATTTTAAAGTTCTTTATGATAATTACAGTTTTATATAATATAAAGCACTTTCTCACAAAAAAGCGCTTAAATAGCTTAACACATACCAGAACTTGAAGGCTTTTTTTATGCAATTAAAAACTCTTCTTAAATTTCTTCACAGCAAACTCCAGCTATCTGTGAACACGAATGGCTAACGCCGATGCGTGTCATGCAAAATGTGTTTATGATAACGGTTTAAAATGTTCACAGAATTAACAGCGGGGTATTTGACTATTAAAATAAAATAAAAACGGCCCTATACGGGCAATTTCATTTTTCGATTTCTTGCCGCCGATAAGGTCATTCTGCCCCATTGTGCGGCGCGGCGTCTTAAAACGACGTTTGGGATACCATCTACCCGTCGACTTCTTATTATTAAGTATGTCGCACGGCAGATCAATCTCTGTCCACAAACAAACCAATTAAAATTCGGTCATTGGCGACACCGCCATTCGCAAGGTTTGCATAACTGAACACGGTGAACCGTTATTCTCAGATCGCCAATTCTCAATTTTTGTACGAAATTCACAACTTCGTTTAAAAAGGCCGAATTGCCAAATTGTGTACAATCTGAAGATGTCGTCTGTTTTTTTTCGGAATGGTGGACTTTCTTTATCTTGTACGCACAAAATAGTGATTCTCAGGAGAATGTCCTCTGTAGATTGCGCAAAGATATTATAATACCATTCCATTAATCGAACATGTTTTTCTCGAACTAAGCTTTAGGTTAGAAGAATGATATTTTCTTCTATCATTGGCTGTCGTGAAATAATATAGTGTAATAATAAAGTGTAATTCCTTTCGCAAAATTCAATATTAGCATCAATATTCTGTTCAAAGAACGATGCAATTATTCTAAGTTTGCCCCCTTTTCAGAAACATTTCGGGCAAGGCGAAACCATCGTGCATTTATGAAATAAAACTTTAACAGATTTCAACCAAGTCACGTTTGTCACATTTCAAATGAAATTATGTATTCTAATTTAGAAAAGAAAAATTAGAAAATAAATGCTTTCAACGGCTAAATTTAAATCGTTTTGTACATCACCACCCTGCCTTACCAACATATTAATCTGCTGACATAGAGGGCGCATGCATCGTCATGGAGAACTTCTGACGGAACTGTCATTTGCCATCCACATGTTCGCTAAAGTTTGTTTACAGTCCGGGCTTAATGCTCTTTTCATTAAGAAATTATTATAAATTCTCGGTTAATTAATTTATTTAATAGAAAAAAAAGTGCAACAACTATGAATGAAGACGAAAACGAATGTAATGTATCAGCCACAACGTCTGAGAGACGCGTCGCCGACAGGGAAGCACGCCGAAAAACAATCGTTGCACCGTGGAAGACCATGTAAGAACCCTTAAGAATCCCTCACAAAACCAACTAATTGCTTATGGAAATCTACAACAGGCTTGAATTCAAGACAGTTTACTCGTGGATTTATGGCGAAAGAGCAACAGGTGAAAGCAAAAAATGCGCTTGCCGTCAAATGACAATCTGGAAGATTCGACGTCAAAACTTTACTCCAGCTGCCGTTCTCGGTACATTAGCCATACTCGAGGTTCAATTGAGAGATTCCAGTTGTGGACCCTCGCCCGATCTCGATGTCCTAAGTGATCTTCAAATATTCTATTCCAGTGCATTCACGCGGTTTTTCAATTACATGTCATCGATAATGCAATCGAACAATATGAAAACCATGTACGAGACTGCCAAGGAGCTGAACTTGCGTTCATTTGTGGTTGATCTACGCCATTTGTGCGCACATGGACATTCATTGCCGTCAATTGAAATTCTCCGCTCCACGTCCAGCTACTGTTTGAAATGGCTTGAGGACTTCTACTGGAAGGGACAAATTGAATGCATGCAAGACTTAGATGTTGCAGATATTAAACAAAAGCATAGAACTGAATTTGAGGATCATATAATACAACTGTTTCAATTTTACGATATCATGCTAATGAGTGTCCTCAGTGGCGAGAATAAAATCTCGCATAAGTACGCAAAGGGTGATTACTACGCACTACAGAAATATGCCTCTGAGAAAAACACGATTGATCCAAAACATCTGATTGCGGATGTTACTAGAGACCTTAGTATCATTGTGAAGCAGGAACAGTATATGAATAACCTTTCGATAACCTTTGTTGATGCCATTCTCAAAATGAAATACTTTTTCGATATAGTCAGTAGGTTTCACGTGATACCGATTACATTGATCGAATTCTAACAAGATTCCCATTGCAGAGCAACCTGTACAAGATACTGATTTTCAAGAAGATATTGTTAAGAGCACACAAGGCTTATTCCGCATGCTGGCTATATATGGTTTAATAGAGGACCTCTTCTTCGGTTTATTGGCGGTTGTTGAAAACAAAAACGAAGAACCTGAACGTCGACTTGCAACTGGTTTTTGGGCAAACCAAATTGTCCTCGGTTTCTTTGCTTTTCGCCAATGCAAGGAAATTTACAAAATCGAAAGAGAAATGGTAAGAAATCCTTGGAGGGCAGAAAAACAAAGTTAAATTCTTAACTCCTGTTTGATTTCACAGAATCCGGATAAAAATTACGATCTCAGTTCGCTGAACTATGATCACACTTCGAAAAAGATTCTCCAGTTCTACTCGCGTGCCAATATTGACACTAAGTCCACGTTGATTTTCGGGGATAGTTTGCGCAGGCCGTGGATATGGACATTCGATCGATCATTTATCGACGAACGCATAGCTTTTGTCGACGAATATACTATCGATTTGCTTAAGAAGTAAATTCAATTACCATATTTACGTCTACGAACCTCTTTTGATTATATACTTTTTTTTTCAGTTTACTGTATTTGGTCAAGCCGGAGCTGGGCGACGCGGAGATTAAGGTTCTGAAGAGATTGTTGGATCTCTATGTAGGTAATGATAAATCAGCGGAATTATCGACGTTGGAAGACAATTGTCAAACGGATGACGATCGAATATATTCGGCTGCCGATTTGCTCGAATATTTTTGCAGTGATCCAAGCTTAAAGAACGAGTCAGCTGCAACTAGCATTTCCGCAGGCGAAGTAACAAAATATGGTGTTTGGACGTCAGTCCCTGGTAAGTATATGGTTTTATGGTGTCAACTCAAGTCAATTTCTATCGTTTACTTCTATAGACTGTCAGGACTGGAGCACGTCTCCCATTGGTAAACTGTTTTGGGAATAGGGCTGTTTCTTGTATATACAATAGAAAATCTAAATTTGTATTGACTGAATGTGGAACGAAGTAAAAAAAAAGGAAAACGAAGATCGTTGTTGATTTATTCTCTTGTAAGTCTGGACTGGGACTGGAACTTCTAAGCATGCAGGTCAAGATCTCTTTGCAAAATGTAGTTAAAAAAACTTGCGGATTGGCCTAATCTGTGTAAACGTCTGAAAAAGGACAGAATATCAGCTACGGAGGCGATAATTCTATCTTAACTTACGGGAAAGTACGAGAGTTGGAGTGTCTACATCACAAACCTGTCAGAGATGTTCAAATTTATCGATTAAATTCCCTATATCTGTACGAGGAGTATTTGCTGATGATTAACTGTAGTATGAACGTTTTGGCGAGTGTGGATCGATCCATATTTGATAAGTAGTTCTCAGTTTTTACTTACCAAAAGTCGTTGCAATGATAGTTGAATGTTAACAGTTTAAAAATGAGGCGTAATTAAAAATGACACCTCTTAATGGATGATCCTTTACATTCGAACCTGGCCGAAATGAAGCATAATTGGATTGGAAAACGAATAGGACCGTAATTGTCCATCGTAGGGACACCCTGAAGACGTTATTCGCGGTACACTTTCCTGATTGTCCCCCTATCGCCAGTTCAGCACCACCAAGCTTCAGAATACATAATAGAACTAAAAACCTATATGATAGGATCTTCAGTATTGTCAGAAAAAAAGTAAAGCACTACAAGGACAAAGACGAGACCTTCTGAGTCGTTCTTTAAAAAGATTTGGAGCCCTTCATCCTACTTCTAACAGTAGTCGAATCGAAAATCATCCTAGTTCCATCAGGTACTTACCAAAAACTGGTAAAACCCATGAGCCCCAAAGATTCTATTGTTCTATCGATCTGACATCGATCCTTCTGAAGTCGACTGAAAGTCTTCTAGAAGCACAGATAACAGAAATATGAATTCATACTGTGTGTGTGCAAAAGAGTTATTGTGAACTACAACCAACGCAAATTCAGTCGAATCTCTCATATCCTATCTAGGACAACCACCCCCGGAGAGTAGTGGACGAACATCTTCGACACAAACCATCTGCACCCCATCCAGGTTGTGTGACAAACACCATTAAAGCGCACACTCTTGAACCTGAACGAATTATAAAAAAAAAAAAAAAAACAGAAATAAGGGTGGAGACTTATATGTAAATACTACAAAAAGAGATCAACCGAGGCCACCCGAATATCTAATACATAATTGGTTTGACTGAGTACACTCGGGTGAGCGCCCTCTCTGACACTGAGCTGGATGATCGGGTATCGCAGCCAACTTCAGGGCAACTTCAGTTCATTCGATTGTCAACCTCGGCGCGGGAACATTTTCCCTCTCTTGATCTTGTTGAATAAAAGTCATTGTATTAATAAGGAGACAGCCATTAACGCCTTCCTCGACATTGAGGGCACATTCCTTAATACTCACTATGACTTGTGCATATTCCATCTTACATCTAGCTCGTTCATCTCACTAACCATTGGGTTAAGGCAATGCTTGAAGGCCGCATTATCACAAATACATCCGGAGGGGTTTCAGTGACAATAACAGCAGGGACTGCATACAGGGTAAAGGCCTCTAAACGTATGTAAACTATACTCTAATTTATCTTTGGTGCGTCAAAAAGGGCTTATCCACTAATCCGGCTAAAGCTGTCTTAGTACCTTTCAATAGACAAAGGAATTTGCAACCTTGTTAAGTCGATCTAAATGGCACTGGAATCCAGATGAAGCGAAGTACCTGAGAAAAAAAAATTGAGATATTGAACCCAAATCGTTTGACATGGGAGAGTGGAGATCCGCTGATAAACCTCAAATGTCTTAGATGGTACACAGATTGCTTGAATGTGTAATCAGGCGTTAGTACTGGTTTTGCCCCAAATTTACTATGGACCGCCGTGATGCTTCGGACCTAGGAAAGAAGAAAAAGTCTTTACTTTGGTGGGCTTGGCTTACCTTTTATTATAGAAAAGAGATAACATGACGATAGGACTAATAGGGACAACGGATATAACCTAAATAGGTGCCACACCTCCCCGTGGTATTCCTAAATCTAGATTCAAAATTTTGAAACAAAAATTAACGACATGGAGTTCGATCCCATAAGAAGCAATTCACCATTTCACGGTGTTGCTTCTCAGCGAAGAACTGATAAGACGTTTTGTAGTATACCTGTCCGTGAAAAGCTTCCCAAAATCCCCCTCTTTTTGTCAGGTCCTTTACTCATTATTAGGGTTGTAACGCTAGTTGTAATTATATATATCTTCAACTCAAAGTTTTCAAAGGTGAATTAGGATTTTTTGGGCAGCCATAGGTACTGGAATTTCAATTTACTTTCCTTAACAACGTTATTAGACTTTAGCTCCAATATTCCTACCTTAAGTTTGGATAGATTAATATAGAAGGCTGATCATTCTCTAGTCCCGGAGGAAGGGATTTATTTTCAACGTTACGAATTAGCCCATAATTTCCGTTTGATCAGTCAATCTACTTAAGAAGCCCGAGCGCTTACTTGATCTGCATATTCGCAAGTTTGTAAGAATTAATCCTCTTTCACCCGCGCAACTTGCAAACATCAAGCGTAAATGCAGTAAATTCTCGGAAACGGCTTAGTGCGAAGTCGTAGGTACTTAACGAATCGCTAATTGCTATGGGAGTTGATAGTGTTGTCAGAAATTGGAGAGTTTTCATGCTTGAAACCATCGTCATCTAATCCCACATGGACAGGGCTCTGATTAGAAACCACTATTGGGCCACTGACTGACGGATAAAAGAAAACCCAGATAAAGCCTAACTGCTCCCCCTATCCCCCCCACCCCCTCGTACTCTTGCCATCGTTTTTAACAGACTACCCTACTCCCACTATTTATTTCAACAGCACGGCACAGCCACTTTCCATCCAGAGAGGAACGCTGATTTCGGACTACCAGCTCCTGATCTATATTTATGACTTCGGTAAAGCATAGGGAGGCATGCAAAACACTCAGTACAACTTGCCTAAAAAATATGGTCACAGTGATAGCCAAGTCACTATCATAGTCATATCCGCGGCAATCACCTCTTCCAGACTTGTGAAGTAATTTAAGGAGGAAATCGAATAGGCTAGCATTACGAATAGGATCATTCACCTCTTGGCTCCAAATCACAGTAGCATAGATGGAAATGATAAGCTCGGCCTCGAATATCTACATCAAAAATTTGACCTTCTATTGAAAACCCTAAAACTAAAGGTCTTTCAAAACTTCGTAACAACAGCTTGCCATAGGTGTGATCAAATCAGCCAGTGATAGTGCAGCCCATTTCCTTCCGCACCACTTTCCCTATGAGTACCTGCCTATTGTTTTGTCTGAAGTCGCTGACCTTAGCTTGGCTTAGTATAACCAATTTCCTGAACTCAACAGGCTGGTGCTTTAGCATTACTCTCGACTGTTAAAGGGGAAATCCAATGGAAACGCAAAAATATAAATTCTCGAAACAAGCACTGCAATAGGCTAATGAGAAATGGCGTGATCTGGAAACATGCAACAACGCGAAACAAACCTGGCCCAGGTAAATTAGAAAAAAATAGGAAAACATGCCGCAAGATTAGGACTGCCATACAACGACTACTGCAGTAGGTGTCATAATGAGGAAGAGGAAATATCTCCATCCCATTTTCTATGTAATTGCCCTGCCTAGCCTCCTAGAACACGATTTCTGGGAGAATATTTCTTTAATGAACTAACGGAGATATCGAATTTTATTCAGCACACAAAATGGATTCAAGAGTAGCGGTGACCAAGCCGACTCAAGTGGTAGCACAATGGACCGATCTTTGGAAGGAGGGAAGTCACCTAACCTAACCTTATGTTCTTGTGCAGATTGCATTATTCATTTGCTTTAATTGGACAATCCTGAGGCTCGATTTCAAAGTTAGTCCTTTCCGGGACCCTTGATTTTTCCTTAAAACCACCGACAGCTGGGTCTAATGAATTCAACTTGAGATAGTCCAAATCAACAGAAATACACTTCATTTCTTCCTCTCAACCCACTCATGGTAAAATCAATTTACGCTTGCCCGACTCGGACAAATTCAAATCGGTTCCGCTCGATTTGGACAGCCCCAGAAAATGTTTGTTCCCATCGCTCGCCAACTTCCAATTTGTACCAATATGCCGTCCTGATACGGAGAAGAAACAAAAAAAATTTTCAACACACCGCCCACCCACCCGAAGAATCCAAAGTGAAACCAACTGACTGACAGAATCCCACCGAGTTTGAGCTCCAAACGTCCGTACGCAAAAGGCGTTCGAAATCAGTCAATCCGCCAACGGCTTCAACAGCTCCATAATCTTTTCCTTTTTTTTTTGGATTCTGCTTTCGTCTTCGGCCTCTTACTGCAGCCATTTACTGCAATCGAATCTCATTACTCACTATGGGAGTTGGCTGCTCCAGTTCCTTTCTCTTGGATCTCCCGTTCGCGTTCAAGAAAGATCAACAAACACAGAGTTTTGACGACGACGATGAAAGTTTGTTACGAAAGGTAAACTCGTTGCGTCCATGTACGTCGGTGTGTCTGCGAAAAAGGACTGCACTGGTTGCAAGTAATCGACGGTCGACAGTCGCCAATTGGCAATCGGGAATCGGCAACTGGCAATCGTTAGTTTACTGCTGCGAACAGAATGATTGTAAAACTATTGACAAATGAAGTGGATCTGGTTCGGAGAACAAATGATGCCGCACAGCTCACAGCTTTGGTGGTTTGAAGCTTTCTGCTAGCAGCTGCTTTAGACCTACGCTTGTGCGAGTTTGTGTTTATTACGGGTAAGTGTGATTGGTAGTGTTGCGGTCGGGCGGGCGGCAATGCAGCAATCTGGCATGGTGAGGCAATTAATTTATGAACAGGCCAGCCTGTAGTGTTTGTACCTGGTAAATCCGAATCGGATGAAGGAACTGTAACAAAAGCGAAGAAAACAAGAATAACACAAACAGATTTGCAAGTTGTTGCCGCACTTTGAGGAGGCAATGAACGTGGAACGCAACGCAAGTATGTGCAAGTGTACGGGTACGTAGACGTACGTGCTGGTGCGATCGCATTACGGATTTCCATTTACGGATATGTAACACAAAAGTATCTCATTAGGGAGGCACGCAGGGAATTCATCTTTGATTCATGCCTGTCTCTGCATCTACGTCTGCGTCTGCTATCGGTCTCGGCTATGTCCACCATCCTTGGTCTGTGGTATGTGTACCCGAGAGCATCGAGACTACTTGCATCCATTTCATTCGCATTCGAATTTGGAAGAAATAATAAACACAGTTCGAATTGGATTGGAATTGGATTGTTGCTGTTGATCGAATGCAATGAGGTTTACGTTGGGACTCTTCGGTTGATTACCGTTATTGGCTGTAGGCTGCTTATGGCTTTTAGTTTTCACTCTGTCGTGAAACCCGTCGACGAATCCGAGAAGTACACAGCTACATCCATTACTGTCCAATATGTCACGCGAGCAGCTCGTAATGAATGTTGCAACTTGTGACAGGCAACTTGCGGCAGTCAGTCCCCATGTACTGGCGACTTTCACATGTCATGCCAATTCTAATTACGATTTATAGGAAGTGCTCGACAGAAACGCATGCCGCGCACATAAATCGAAATCATCATCCTTGTCCTCATAGCAGCATATAAATTGCACACGCCTTCCTCCTGCTCTGCCTCCTCCACTTCGTCAATGTCGACTAGGATGACCATTTCTGGTTCATATTAGCACCGGACTACAATCGCAGATGGCCGGCGTTGCAGATGAATTTATGCTCGAACAATGAGCTCCTTCGGCATTCCCTAGCAGTTGGTGATTTATTCTCCAATGAGTCTAAGTGCGTGCCAACGCGCATGAGTACGGCTCTTCATCAAGCAGCACGACAACAACAACACCAGCGATAAAAGAAGACACCAAGCATGCATCACTGGCGGCCGATCGTTTCGCGATGATACAATAGACACTTAAATTACGAGTCTCAGTTGCTCGGTTTCTTGGATTCTCCACTCGCGGTAAAGTCACGCTTTACAAGCTTGTACGCCATTTGCCGTACTGATTGGACGGATGCCCTGAGTTGCAGGATTGGGACTCTGAATTCGACGACGACGACGACAACGATGTACATATCGACGACGGCTGTCGACTGAATCCACGTGTTAATTCCATTTAATCCCTTCCGTGGCGTTGAAGAGCGACATAAGAGTATTTAAGTCATGGAGCTGCATGCTCATAACCTTAACAAGCCGAGCAACAGCTGCAACAGACACCACGATCGTCGGTAGGACGGCGTTGGGTGCCGCTGGAGGCGATTTGTTAATTTGCTCCTTGCTTGGATAACATTCGTCACATGAATGTCGGACCCAACTACCGACGATTGCCTTGATTCAGTTTATGGTCGGCTGTGGGGCGTGATCGAGCGAATGCCGACTGCTAACAGAGTTTATGGTGTTCGATTGGGCAATGGTAGTTTCGAACAGTCACCCGCAATAATATCGTGTTAGTTGGGGTTTACGCAATGATTGGCGGTTGCCGGTGGAAGTAGTCGTAAAACAGTTTGCTGTCGGGTTGTTTTAATTATAATGTGTCTGCACCTTAGGTGGGTGTGAGTTTATGATGACTGATGAGGAATGGAGTGTCAGACGGGCAGCAGTTATTAGAGAGCGTGGAGTTTTATAATAAAATCGAACGTGCGTGGGGGTGTGGAACAACTTTGTGCTAATTTAATGAACAGCTCATTTGATACCACAGAGAAATATGTATATTAAGCGGGACGTTCCCATAAATAAAAGAATCAAATAAGAAAATTCGTAATGTGGGTACATAATAATATGGGTCATTGTGACAGAATTCAAATGTCAACTATGTATGTATGTTGCCTATATTCGTGTTGCGATGAATTTGAAGACAACTACCTATAAGATATTACTCAACTAATGGTTAATGGACACAGAAAATGAATTCAATTTTTTTGAAAAAGGAATCACCTTTTAATTCGGTCTTATGTCACTTCGGGATTGTGACATAAGACCAAATATTAAAATTTGGCCTCTTGTCACTTGGCGTTATGTCATGGCACCGATTTTCCTTACCTTTAGATTCGAAAGGTCTTCAGGGCAAGGCGATTGGGTTCATTCACTCAACAGAATCTAAACGTACTAGAAATGAACCGTAAAAAAGTTCAGTGTCGAAGTCCAGATATTCTTGGTTTGATCTTGCCGAGCCGAAGAGTTCACATCCGTCGTACATTCTCCCTGTGATGATAAGGTTCATAAAGTAGAGGGCATTTCGCGATTTCGTATGATTTCGTATTCAGTTTCTTTTCAAAACTCGGAGTTTTATTTAGGAAAAATGGCTGTTTATTCTTGAAAGTATTATCCATCGCTTTTGCCTGTCTTTCTGGCAGTATACGAATGCTGCATTGGAAAAACTGCGCAATACTGAAAACATTTTCTTTCTTGCCGCTGAAGCATCAGTTCGCTTGTGAAAAAATGCCATTCTGCTGCGTTTGACATGAATTTTGATCAGGTGTCTTCAATTCTAAAGAATATAGAAACATATAGCTTCCCCGTAAATTTCAATAAAGATTCAAGTCGAAAATATTTTTGGAAAGTACGTAAAGTACGCTTTTTTGACATGAAACTCGACATTTCCACGCACAAAAAAATATATGACGTGGATGAAAATTGACGTCCATAAGGTAATTATCGTTGTAAAATTCTCTTTTAACGACACGCCACTGGGATTCTATTCTTCGGGTATGTATGCCATCAGGACCAACAAAAGGATTGTCAGGATCACTGTGGTTCACTTTTTTGTGAATGAACCCATGGGCATTTAAACAATCATACGCCTTGCAGCAATCAGTGTGAATGATCGTTCCTGGATTCACGTGTTTTTTTATTAACGGCACTAGCACTTTAGCGCTGCGCTCGTTTCCTAGACAGATTTCAAGTCTTAAGTCTTCGGATCCATCCTCAATCAAACCGAGAACCCAGGGGCCATCCACGCGCCTTCCTTTGTTGAATTTTCTCTTACCAAATTTACTTTCGTCGATTTGGACGATTTTGCCTGATCCGCCTATCTTTCCTGTCGCCTCAAATGTTCCAAAAACTGAATTACTATTGTCTCCCGGCAATAATTATACCAGGCGGCAATAGTTCGTTGGGACAAACATTGAGACGAAGTAAAATCCTCGATCTTTACTGTTTCGTAGGAATATTTCCTGGCGAAGCAGTACATAAGATAAAAGCATCTTGGCAAAGGCATTCGAGCTTGCTCAAACCAACTGCCAACAGCGCGATTTTTTCTGACTACACAGCCTGATTGTGAGCACCTGAACTCGCCAATAGGATTTCCGCGGATCCTATGTACCCGGCACAATTTCAAATTTGGCAACAGCCCGCGAGTCACAGCGAATTTCAGCGCTTGCTCATCTTGACCTATAATTATGATAATTTCAAAACATGAACATTGAAAAAATGTTATTAAATTACCAAGGTCTCTTATCAACCGAGCAATATTGCACTGCATTTTGACCTCTTCAGAGTACATCCGACGCTTTACGAGGGTGGTCCGATAAGTACTTAGCCTACAAAAGAAAAACAAACATTTTGGAGAAATGGCGATTTATTTTTCAATATAGTCTCCTTTTAGCTCGATGCACTTGACCCAGCGATGCTCCAACTTCTTTAACCCGTTTGAAAAATACGTTTTCTCGAGGTCTGCAAAGTAGGCCTCCGTGGCAGCGATGGCCTCCTCATTCGACTGAAATTTTGGGCCAAATCTGGAGAATACGGTGGATGGGGTAGCAGTTTGTAGCCCAATTCGAACAATTTGGCCGTGGCAAGGGCGGAGGTGTGAGCCGGTGCGTTATCATGGTGGAGAAGCACTTTTTTCTTCGCCAAGTGGGGCCGTTTTTTCTTCAATTCGGCGTCGAATCGGCCCAATAATTTGGCATAGTACAGCCCTGTGACCGTTTTACCCTTCTCCAGGTAGTCGATGTGGATCACACCTTGTGAATCCCAGAAAACGGTGGCCATCACCTTTCCGGTCGATGGGACAGCCTTCGCCTTCTTCGGAGCACGTTCGCCGGATGAAGTCCACTGTTTCGACTGTTCCTTGGTCTTTGGTGTGTACCAGTGGATCCATGTTGCGTCGACTGTCACGAAACGACGCGGATTGCAATCTGCGCTTGCAATGCCTTCGGATTGCGCTTAAACAGCGTCAAACATTGCTCTGAAGTGGTCTCACGGTTGCGCTTGTTGTCCGGAGTGAGCAAACGCGGCACCCATCGCGCCTACAGCTTTCTCATGCCCAAAATTTCATGCAGGATATGATCCACGCGATCTTTTGAAATGCCTACTGTCTCAGCTATCTCGCACACCTTCAATCGCCGGTCTGCCAATGCCAGATCGTGGATTTTTGTCACGTTATCCTCAGTGTAAACCGTTTTCGGGGCACCTGGACGTGGCTCATCAAAAACCGACGTGCGATCACGTTGAAACTCGTTAAACCAATTTTTGATGGTCGCCATCGACCACACGCGGTCAAAACAAAACTACGAGTCCGATCCGGCTGAAATTTCGACAGTAGCGGTCTACTAGAATGTACTACATGATAGTAAGTTGTTTGGCGCCATCTGGCGGTGAGGCTAAGTACTTATCGGACCACCCTCGTACATATTGACTCTCATCCGAAGTACTGGGTTTCGACTTTTCGAGTCTAACGTACTTGTATTTTCTGAATTTCTCTCGGACATCGAACTGATTTCATAGCACTATATAGAGTGAATTCGATCGTAAAAATGCAGTAAGAATTAGTTCTGTCGATCATGCTAATTAACCCTTCTGTTAATGGGTGTTTTAAAACCTTCCCATCAATGGAATAGGTCTGGCTGGACCTTCATATACGAGTATTTTGTATGAAAATTAAAGGAATTCATTGAAATAATTGAAGTTTTTTTTGTTTTTTTGGACATGTTATTATTTTTTTGGCATTTATGTAGCTGAATGCTATATTGTAAACAAACAGGCTCTTCGCAGGTAGTGCATGCAAATCTGGTTTTTCTTTGTATTTTATCGTTTATTCTGCAAATTCTGCACGACTTTCTCTGGCCCGTTGATGTCTGACTATCGTTGGGCTGTGGCGCCGATGGTAATAAAAGTTGTTTTTTTCGGATAAAACTGACCGGACCTATTCCATTGACTCTAGGGGTTGTTGTAGAAATACTGCTTTTTTTTTCTCCCCCACTTAGATTCTAAATTTATTGCCATACTAAAGCGTTAAGAATACATAGGCTGACAAAGGTAAGCTAAGGGTGTGTCAACAACTGTCAGGCAGGCGCCTATAGCTAAAGCTTAATTATTTTTAGGTACTTTGGGGTATTTAACAGTATAATATTTTCAGTCAATAAAAAATATATAACAAAAAAGGCAAAATTAACTTTAAGTTATTTTAATTTTGGGACATATGGCAATACCTATAATATTTTCCAACAATCACTGCACCCATCCCCCTCTTCAGCAACAAAAAATACTTAGAAGAAGAGTGAACGCGTCCATTTGTACAGTTTGTAGATAGAATCAATGTACTTTACTGTGAAAAATTAAAACTTTAAAGTTAAAAAAAAAAATAGAAAAAAAAGTTTCCGCAGAAAAATTCTTTTACAGTACATATTAGAATAAGTCACTTAAAAAAAAAAACATAAAAAAAATAAATTTGCTCACTGCGCATAAGGGAAACCTGAGCCGAAAATACAAAAATATTACAAAAGTATATACAAATTTTATTTGAGGTCATAACTCAATACTTACCATTAACCTTGCTGTTATTCTGACGGTCATCTTCGAAAAAATATGGGTCAATAATTCCACCTGATCGTAAATCGTACCAAACAATGCATTGGCAGCTCCTGTATTGCATGAAGCTGCTCATCGGACCAAATCCTGCCGTTTTGTTCTAAGCCAAAATTAACTTCTTCGCTAAAGAAAATTTTTCGATAAAAAAGTGGATCTTCCTCCAGTTTATTCTAAGACCCACTCACCGAAAATTCCACGCTGTGGCGTTTTAGTTATTAAACAAGCTGTATTTTATAAGAATTTGGACTAAATTTGTTCACTATGGCTTGAATTACTTGCGCAGTATGCTGATTATGACGGCCGTAAAATAGTCGAAATGCAGGATAAAGCATTTTCAAAGAGCACGAATTTTGTTAATAAAATTTAATTATTTGTAGACGTCGTTCGGATACAGGTCTTTGCTGCTTTTAACACGTGTCATAAATCAAGCGCGAAAGTGAGGACTTTGAACTTTGGCAAGAACGCATGCAATTATATCTCAAACTGAACAAAATATCCGAAAGCAATGATAAACGGGACTATTTCATTACATTAGGCGGCGCGGAACTATATAAAATCTTAAAGTCGTTAGTAGCCCCTGAATTTTCCACATCGGTTTCTTATGAGAATTTATATACAAAACTGGTGGATCAACTTAAACCAAAAAAAAATATTATCGCTGAACGATATAAATTTTATCAACGGTACCAAAGGCACGATGAGTCAATTTGTGATTTCGTGGTGGCCATAAAATCTCTAGCACTGGACTGCAAATTTGATACGTTTCTAAATGATGCACTAAGAGACAGACGTGTTTGTGGCATTCAAAGCGATAAACTCCGAAGCGCACTTTTAAACGAAAAGGACTTAACGCTTGAAATGGCGATTGATAAAGCTATGAATTCGAGCTTACTGAAAGAGAGCTTAGGCAGGTTCAACCTGGACAACCAGATTTAAACGTAGTTCGGCCAACTTCTACTAATAGTCTTTACTTTAAAGGTTATGAAAATAAATTTAGTTCTAGAGATTCAAAAAAAAATTGTTTCAGATGCAACAAAGCAGGACATTTCGCAAAGGACTACAGAGTGGTAAAATGTTTTAAATGTGGAAAAATGGGACACTATTCGGATAAGTGTAAATTTAAGTTACATACGCATGCAGAAAAGAAGGGGGATACAGGGAAAAGGGGGGCGAAAAGTGAATTGTGTTGAAGAATATGAAACAGAAGAGGAAGAAGAAGAAGAAGATCTAGACCTTGATGAGTTAAAGATAAGTATGTACTATAAACTTAATTGATAATGAAGATAATCCGTTATATGTAAATGTGTTAGTGAATACCTAATATACCAGTGTAAATGGAAATGGACTCAGGGGCATGTTTAACCATAGTCGAAACAAGGGACATAGAAAAGTTGAATATAAAAAAACAGATATAATTGAATCAAAATTTTCTCCTTTAAGTGTCATTACCGGGGGACGTATTAATGTGAAGGGAACATGTAGGGTAATGGTTGAATTCAATAATATGAGGAAATTCATTTTAAGGATGATGCAAAACTAATTTTCTGTAAGCCATATACGGTCCCTTATGGGCTCAGGGAAAAAGTTGAACATGAGCTTGATAAAATGGTACAGGCAAATATTCTGAAACCTATTCGGCATAGCAGTTGGGCGTCCCCTAAAGTTATAGCACCAAAGTAAAATGCTCGAGTCAGGATTTGTGTAGACTTTAGTATAAATAAATTTGTAGTAACACATCATCATCCGTTGCCTAGGGTGGACGATATTTTTGCTTCCTTACGAGTCTCTTCAGTGTATTGCGTTCTGGATCTAGAGGGAACGTACCAACAATTGCTAGTGACAGTAGCTTCTAAAGAGCTGTTAGTCATAAATACGCATCGGGGGTTATTTCAATTTCAGAGACTTCTTTTTGGTGTTTCTTCAGCTCCCTCAATCTTCCAGGAAACCATGGAAAAACTTTTAAGTGAGTTAGAACGTACCAGCTGTTATTTAGATGACGTTCTCGTTGGTGGTAGAACTTATAGCGAGTGTCATCAAAACCTGAATTTGGTTTGAAATTTTGATGTGAAAGTTAATGAGTTTTAGTGTTGTGTTACTCATACATGATGCACTACAAATGTCCCATACATCACTACAAAAATGTCCCAACACCTCAAAAAAATTATTTGTCCCACTTCAATTCTTGTCATAGTCAGAGGCACCTCAAGTCCTCATGTCCCATACACCAGTACAAAAATATCCCAACACCTCAAAAAAAATATTTTTCCCACTTCAATTCTTGACATAGTCAGAGGCACCTCAAGTCCTCATGTCACACACACCAGTACAAAAATATCCCAACACCTCAAAAAAAAAATGTTTCCCACTTCAATTCTTGACATAGTCAGAGTCACCTGCACCTCAAGTCCTCATGTTCCATACACCAGTACAAAAATATCCCAACACCTCAAAAAAAATATTTTTCCCACTTCAATTCTTGTCATAGTCAGAGGCACCTCACCTCCTCACGTCCTCATATCCCATACACCAGTACAAAAATATTCCAACGCCTCAAAAAAATGATTTGTCCCACTTCAATTCTTGTCATAGTCAGAGGCACCTCAAGTCCTCATGTCACACACACCAGTACAAAAATATCCCAACACCTCAAAAAAAAAATGTTTCCCACTTCAATTCTTGACATAGTCAGAGTCACCTGCACCTCAAGTCCTCATGTTCCATACACCAGTACAAAAATATCCCAACACCTCAAAAAAAATATTTTTCCCACTTCAATTCTTGTCATAGTCAGAGGCACCTCAAGTCCTCATGTCCCACACACCAGTACAAAAATATCCCAACACCTCAAAAAAAAAATTGTTCCCACTTCAATTCTTGACATAGTCAGAGTCACCTGCACCTCAAGTCCTCATGTTCCATACACCAGTACAAAAATATCCCAACACCTCAAAAAAAATATTTTTCCCACTTCAATTCTTGTCATAGTCAGAGGCACCTCAAGTCCTCATGTCCCACACACCAGTACAAAAATATCCCAACACCTCAAAAAAAATATTTTTCCCACTTCAATTCTTGACATAGTCAGAGTCACCTGCACCTCAAGTCCTCATGTCCCACACACCAGTACAAAAATATCCCAACACCTCAAAAAAAAAATTGTTCCCACTTCAATTCTTGACATAGTCAGAGTCACCTGCACCTCAAGTCCTCATGTTCCATACACCAGTACAAAAATATCCCAACACCTCAAAAAAAATATTTTTCCCACTTCAATTCTTGTCATAGTCAGAGGCACCTCAAGTCCTCATGTCCCACACACCAGTACAAAAATATCCCAACACCTCAAAAAAAATATTTTTCCCACTTCAATTCTTGTCATATTCAGAGGCACCTCAAGTCCTCATGTCCCACACACCAGTACAAAAATATCCCAACACCTCAAAAAAAAAAATTTTCCCACTTTGATTCTTGTCGTACTCAGAGGCACCTCAGGACTTTTGCATTAGTATTGCAAGCTATTAATGGGACATGTGACAAGATGTACATCAAATGAGGTGGGACAATGTACCACTTCACTCCCCCAAATGAGTACCTCATACAAACTCAATAAAAATGCGTGTCCTACCCAACACCAATGAGGTTAAATGGTTAAAATGGTTGAGGTTATTTTATTTGGGCCATGTGATAACTACAGAGGGGATTTTACCGAATCCTGAAAAAGTTAAAGCTATTTTACAAGCTCCAGAACCAACTAACATTTCAGAGCTGAAGGCATATTTAGGCCTGATAAATTTTTATGGAAAATTTCTCCCTAATTTATCGACCGAATTATATGAGTTGTACCAACAACTGCGGAAGGAGAATGGATTTGACTGGAACAGCGGATGCCAAAAATCATTTGAAACAAGCAAACAATTATTTTTAAACAGGGGTTAAAAAAAACCCATTGTTTTATTATGTGATGCCAGTCCGTATGGTATAGGTGCTGTTTTAGCCCATCTAACTGATGGTATAGAACGTCCAGTTATTTTTGCTAGTTGTTCTTTATCCAAGGCGGAGAAAAACTATTCTCAGTTACACCGTGAAGCGTTGGCTATAATATTTGCGGTAAAGCGGTACCACAAACATACATATCTCTGGTCATGAGTTTACTATTGTCAGCGACCACAAGCCCCTAAAAGAGATCTTCAATCCCACTAAAGGGACCCAAGCTGTAGCAGTGGCACGGCTTCAGAGGTGGGCAATTTCCGTAGGAATGTACAGATACAAAATAGAATACAGAAAGGAATCGAAACTCGCACAAGCGGATGCGTTATCTCGTCTTCCTCTCCAAGAACCTTCAAATTTAGATGTAGGTTATATCAACTCAAGGTTGTGGTCAAGTATACGAGCAGAGATAAGGAGTTAGTAAGGGTCATAAACCACTTAAAGAAAATTGGAAATTGAAAAAGGAAGTGGGACTTGACTCGTATTGCGAAAAAATATTTGTTTTGGAGGTGGAAAACGGATGTGTATATTATGGACATCGTATAGTAATACCCGTAATTTTGAGAAATAAGATGGTAGAGATTCTACACGAAGGCCACTGTGGAATTGTGTGAATGAAAGCGCGTTCGAGATCTTACGTCTGGTGGCCGAAAATAGACCGGGACATTGAACAGCGCGTTAGATCTTGTGAGGCATGTACATGTACGTCATCACAGAGAGGTGGCAATCCATCAGAGTTTGTTTCTTGGACAAAGGCTCACAAACCATTCGAGCGAGTTCATCTGGACTTTTTTCATCTCAAAGGGACAAATTTCCTTATTTTGATAGATGCGTTCTCAAAGTGGATGGAAGTGGGAATATTCAGAAGTACTGATGCCATGGCTGTCCAATCAATAGATTGGTTCAGATCAAAGTTTGTTACTTTTGGAATCGTTCCGGAAGTTTTGTCAGGCAAACTCCATACTTTTGGTCCATTCACCCCCTTATCATCCAGAGTCAAATGAGGCGGCAGAAAATGCAGTCCGAACGGTTAAGTTGATCCTGAAAAGAGAGGCGATATTAAATCCAGCTATCCAAGGTATGCAAAAATGGATGGATAAGTTTCTTTTCAATTATAGGACGACCTACCATGACTACAGGAGTTTCCCCAGCCTCATTACTTTTTAAATTTATACCACGAACGGAACTAGATAAAATTAATGATAGAGGAACAAAAACAAGCGAAATCTACAAGGTTTTAGTGGCGCCTAGAAACACCTACCCCCTAAGGAATGTTCCGCACCAACAAAAAAAAAAGAGTTTGTGGTAGGCTATTATGTTCTCTACCGAAATCATTTTAGGGAAATTATCAAATGGACATCATCTATAAAATAAAAATAAAGGATGTGATTAGGAAGGCACACATTAACCAGCTCAAGAAAAGTGATATTCGAGTCTTAAAATATGCTCCAAAACCAATGGCCCCAGAGATCACACATCCTGAAAGACAATGATCTGAAAAGAAAGACACCATTCTCCCTAACCCAAAGGCCAGGAAAAGAAAGGTTATTTCTCCAAGTACCTCTCCTCGGCTTTCAAAGAGGCTAGCAAGGAAGAAAAAAATCACATGAGCAGAGCATTTTTTTTTGTTTCAAAGATAATTAAGGATTTGAAATAAAATAATTTTTCTCTTAATTAATTTTTATGAAGTCAAAACATTTTATTTTTTATTTTTTTCTCCAATGAAGGAAGAGTGACAATGAGCTTTTTGTTTTACTGCTTTTCTTAACTTTAATATATACATATGTATGTACATATCAGTGAACTTGCTATGAGTGAAGCTAGTAACATTTGGTGTAGATATTGGCAAACAAACAAACAATTTATTGCATACGAAGTTTGAGGATTGCATACTTTTGGTTAGAAGAGATGTTGATATGCCTCGGAGGTCATGCGATTCCACACCTTCTCATCTCTTTTTGGGAGCCATCTCATGCCAGTACCCAGAGATATTTCAGGACCTTAAACATAATACGAAAACCGAAATTGCGACCACTGATTCTCCAGAAAGTCATCGATAATTTCACGTTCGGATGATCGCCTGCAACAGAAGCCGTGCAGTTCATATGACAGATGTTCTGTTCCAATCACATTTGCCATAGACCGAAATTCATTAACCAATAAAGACGCATATTGATTTCGCAAAAGAATTGTGCTTAATTTCAAAAAAACTTCCGCACTAGCCATTGGCTCATTCTATATTTTCGAGTAGATCACCATTACCGAAAAGCACGGCAAATGCGATGTTATGTTAAGGCTATTACCGCTCTATTTTTCAAAGGTATGGCACTGGATCAAAAAGATCAATCGTGCCGAGAAGGCCAATTAAGCGACGGTGTCTTTAACCTCCTAATGAACCTGATAATCGATATCACAGGAAGAAGACACCAGGATGAAATAAATTTCAATAGGAAAAGCTACTTACAAGTGCAACGTTGCCTGCTTAAAGGAATCAGAAAATTCAACCGAGCTTCTGGCCCTCTAATGATGACCTAGCCTCCACATTGGTCATATATATGTAGTTAGATGTTAGATTTTTCGTTTGTGATCGACCAAACTCTTCTTTTCGAATAAGATCTATTACACACTATTTTTGAATGTGACGCAAAGAGCTTTTAGTTAGAATTTAGAAAAGAAAATAATGGAAAAGCGGTGGGTAAATTAGAATCTACGACACTACAATCTATATATTTATGTATGTATGTACAGAGGATGCTCGAAGATGGATTGCGGATTTGGCATAAACCTTAGCAATCCACTTTCATAAGTTCCTAAAATCGATATAAGTACGACTGTCAATGCCATCAAGTCTGTTACTGCAGGATAACTTATCTGGAGCTTCGGACAAGGCTACGTCGAAAGTGAATAGAGACCAAATGAGCTGGCCAGGAGAGGATTAGACTTCAGCAATTCTCTCTCAGTCCACATGCCGCAGAGTGGTTGCTATCGTTACGGGACAGTAGCTGATCGGGGACCACACGCCAAGCTGTGCGACCTCCACAGCATATACTTTATTATACATACATATGCAACCTCTAGCCACCTTCTATGGAACTGTGTGGCTCTGTTAATTTCTCTGCGATTTCATAGACGTTACGCGATCGAATTCAAACAGATGTTAGAGTAGCCATGAGGTCATGGAAAATTGTCCGCCCACCCAAGGGGGTGAGCACTTATTGATTTGGCCTGGCATCATATTCAGCGAAATTTCGTCACCAACAACTCGGTCCGCCCATCATATTTACCTTTCCCAGTGTCCCATTTGTTTGACATCACTACCGGGCAAATCTCACTTTCCTTGATATTTCAAATATTTACCATACGAGCACGCCAACCAAAAAAAAAAAAAGAATCACATAAAGCAAACATTTTCGGGGATAAACCACTCAACCACGTTCGCGTAAACATCACGAGGGAACCATTGACTTTAAGTCATTCTCCAATTTCGGATAAATAGAAAACATGAAATGTCGTCCCGAACCAATGCATGTAAATAGAAATAAAAAACCAATCAATCAAACTGAAATTCAAATGTCACGTCCTTGCGTCCCATGTGAGCCACCGCTGTGTCCTTGTGTCGTCAGCAAAAACCGTTTCCCACACCCAAGCGACTTAATGAGATTCCTGTGATGAAAGGCCTCGAAGTGTGCCTTCGAATTTTCGTTGCCTAATTTTCTTTCTCCACACGAGATTAGATTCCTTCTTCCACGCACTGCCCCTGCATCGTGATCATGGAAGGTAGACGAGGATTCTGCTGAATCTGAGGAATTGAATTGTGGCACCTAACACTCGCTGCAAATTAAATGTGTCCAACAACGCGAATGCTGATAAAACGGTCATACTTCGTGGTGGTAGCGACAATGGACGTGCTCAAGACATCGTATGAATCGTCAGCACCCCGATCAGAGTTCGAGAACAACAATCCATATCGTCACATTTCCGATGGCTAAGGTCACAAGAAATTAATTTGCTGCGGATGTGATTAGGGAATTCTTTTCGAGCTCCCTGTTTCTCTGTTTTGATTGGAATTAGTCGTATTCATTGGGAAATGTGCAAGTAATAGCATCACGTAGCACGGACGAGGTACTGAGCATCGACCCAGGGATTGTCCGGGACAGGGAGCACGGACCGGTTGGCAGTTTGGTACATGGTGATAGTAGTTTTTCGATTTGAGCTGTTGATTGATTTGGTAAATAGTTATTGTTGCTGTCCGCCCGCGAAGGAGATTGACGGTTAGGGTGATTGGGCGAAAAGGCGGAAGTGATTTGGAAGCGGATTAGGGCGCAATTAATTAGAGCTAATGGACGAGTTGGTAGGCGGATGATTGTGATTTGTGATTCTTTGGAAGAGTCGAATAGGAGTGGTATTTGGAAGTAAATATAAGGTGGGGAAGGGGATTATGGATCTATGGATAAACATCCACTATAATTGAAGGAGCAATGTCACTTAGGAAGAATGAAATTAAAGATGTCCTTCGTACAATGTATGTAAGTGAGACTACAAGACACAGAATTATTAAATGGTTTTACGTAGGATGATGGTCAGGAATCAGTGATCATGACAGACACATCTTCTGTACTTTTCCATTTAGTCGATTACCTGATTCACAAGGTTTTCATGACTTAAAGATCTTTCTCTTTAAGGGCCAAGGAATCTGCAATCAAAACAAGATAGAAGCCCCCACATCTTCGAAAGCCTGTCGAATCTGTTAGGCGGTTTCATAGAACAAAGATGCGAACCTTATCGAAAACCTGTTTAATGGAAATTTAGCCCATAGGATGAATGGACATTATCACTTTGGTATGTGAAATCAGAGGCTGTCGGGATTGATAATATTCTTATCTAAAATGGACTGCAATATCTGAGATGAATGGTGAGTGATATTGCTGGCTGGATAGCCACATAGCTAACTCACTAAGGCTTCTTCTCGTTCCCGTCATAACCGCAGAATACGAAGCCTATTATTCACTTGCTTTTGAAGAACTTCGATCTTCGAATTCTAGAGAAAAACCTCGGAATATCTCGGCAACTAAGGCTTCCTCCACGGAAAAGAGCTCTTTCCCGTTAACCCCCAAGATCGGATAAGCCTATTATGAACTTGCTTTTGAGTACTCTCGATCTTCAAATCACTAGGGAAAAATCTCGGAACAGTCTCCTTTACAACATTTATCGTGACAACTAAAGTTTTCTCCACAGAAAGAGCTCTTTCGCGTGATCACCAAGGAATGGAGAACTTAAATATGCGCCTCCCGGAACTGCCCTCGAACTTCAAGATCCCATATCACCAGGGCTAGCTATGAGCTTTGGCTATATCCCCTCTTATATTTCATCAGCTGGAGCTTCAGAGTGCTCGCTAGCTTTTCGGTTAACCTCGTTGACAGGCTGGCAAAGATGGCTAGCTGATTATAGCTAAGTCGGTGTCAAAACCCATTACTTTAACCAAAGAGCTGCGATGTTCTTCTTCAATGACTTGCCTGCTTTGTAAATGCCTCGGATTAAGTATTTCTAGCACGTATGACGCACATATGTACATCCGTCATAAATTTCAGTAAAAATTGAACGAAACATGAGGAACGTATCTTATGACAACGGTTAGGAGACGTATGCCTATACTACTTAACCGTTGACTATCCACCACGTTATGTCTCTCTATTGAACGTAGGCTCATGCATTTTTGAACAGCAGGATTCCGAGTTAAAAGTAGTTCACTTCCTCCTACCATCAATAAAACATCATCATCTGCCTAAAGGAAACCCATATGCCATTTTTCATGCATCCTCTTCCGCCGCAGTATCAAACACAGTCGCAACCCATAATCTATTCGAATCACCACGCCGAAACCATTCATCATGAAACACTTAGCTGCCACATTAACGGGCCAAATGTGAGTTGCAGCACTGTATAAAATAATCACGCCTTTCCAAACGCCAACGTCAATATTCGTCGAGCAACTATTCAGCGCGCGCCTTTGCCACACTACCATTTGGCCACCGCATACGTAGTGGCAACGATCCCTCAATTTTCAATTTGATCTAGTTGTTGGCACAGCAACTCGGCGCTGACACCTAGAACCTTCAAGACAATCGACATTCACCATCATCTCACTACCACTAATGGAGCTCCGTCCTACGAGTACGACAGGCCGCATGCAGAGCACTAGAACTCGACTTTAGTTTGCTTTTTAAACAAAGGCCGAAAGCAATTTATCAGTTCACTCCAATCGCTTTGCATAAATGCAACTTCCATTTGAATCGTAACCAGGCCGTCCATTATCCAGCATCCAACATCCAAGCATCCAGTCCACATTAAATCAATGCGAAATAAATCAACTTCCGTGATTGCAGCGCTCAGCGACTGGCAACCACGCCCGGTCTGTTTGAATGTGTGATCTAAGCCAGTTGATGGTGCGCCACCATACATATCGGAGAGTTGTCTATCGACAAGACGTGAGGTAGAGGAGAAATGCTATCAGAGTGCACCTGGGCCGGATCCAAGGCTAAACCTGGAGCTGAATGCAGTTGCATGTCGTGTTTCTTTGGTTGTAGTCGTCTTGCTGGTAAGCCATGCTCGCGTGGCTTTGCTCCTGTCATGATTAAGCATCGAAAACGAACTGGTTGGCCGAGACTAGCAATGGACAAAGGAGTAGCCAAGGGGGAAATTTCAAAGAAATCCATTTCCATTTGCCAGCTTAATTGGGTTTTTCCACTCGACCCCGGGCACTCTCTTGCACTCATAGACTGTATTTGTTGTGGTTGGCGTTCACCGCCGTTTTTGGGTGCGGCATGAGTCAACGTGAAACACGACGACGACAGGGTAGACGCCCGCCACCTCGGTCACTGCGCCGGCATCGCTGCGCAATGTTATGCTAAATAATTGTAACACTTACGAGCATTTGCCCGGCTAGATGGATCGAGATTGATTAAAACTACAATCGGTGTTATTGGATATAAAGTAGGAACAAATTAATTTCGCAGCTGGAGCTCGCGCAGCTTGCGCCTCGGAGCTGAGGCAATGAGCGGCATTGAATCGACAGGCACTCACGCGGGGTGGAACTGTGCTGCAACGCGTCGCACAAAGTTTGGGCGAACGTGTCATAAGGCGAACTTGTTTTGGCTGTTTTTTTTCAATTTGGCTAAGTGTTACGCTCACTTGTGGTTTTCGGGCTGGGCCGTCCGAGTAGTTGGGCTTGACCTGGGGCTCGAATTTGCGTTTGGCGATAGTAGGTGCAGATAATTGTTTTCTGTTTGCTTTGTGCTGTGTGTAAATCACGGTAATAAGGCTAATGGCGTTGGATATTGCCACAGAATAAATACTATTTATTCTGTGCTATTGGTTTCCGAAAATGAAGGAGAAAATAAGACAGTACTTCAAGAGTTGCCTCAAGTGTATCTATTTTTCTCCTGAGTCTGGAAAACTTCAAGGTAATCTCAATACCTAAGGGAGATATTCCTTTTGATAGCCTATACGTTGACCACCTTGGCCGCTAGGCGAATTCACGTTCCCAGAAAAAGTATATTTTCTTGGTTATCGATGGTTTTACAAAGTTTATTAAATTGTACCCAGTAAAGAGGTGATAGCTTGTCTAAATTTATATTTCGAAAACTATTCCAGGCCAAATAGAAAAAGTTGCAACACATTCTCCCCAGTCGAATGGGCAAGTCGAGCGGATCAACCGAATTCTTGTTCCAATGTTGGCGAAAGAATGCGACGCTCAGTCAACTGTGGAATGGGACAAGCATATAGCCAAGATAGAGTATACTCTTAATAATACTTTGAGTAGGAGTACAGGTTTACACCCAGCATGCTTTTGTTTGGTAGAAATCAAAAAGGGGTATTTTGCGATAAGATTATGGAGTTTTTAACTAACACAATAGAAGATAAAAGAGCGGACATAGATAGCATAAGAGCCGAAACCGTAAGAAATATCGAAAAAATCAGATATACTACGATAAACGGCATAAGCAGCCACTAACTTATAAAAAGGGTGATTATGTTATGATAAAAAATGTAGTAACAACTCCTGGTGTTAACAAAAAACTATTCGCGAGATACAGAGGTCCTTATGAGGTAAAAGAAGTCCTTCCTAATGATCGTTACGTCATCGCCGATATCGATGGTCTACAATTGACGCGAATGGCATATAAAGGTGTATCATCGCCAGCTAATATGAGGCCATATAGGTGTGAAGTAGACTTTGAGCTTGATACAAATCAAGGTGGCGATCCTCATAACAATACAAATATATAATGCAAATTTGAATTTTCTATTTTCATATTTTCATTTTGTGGACTTAAACCCAAACCATTTTTGTGAAGGATAATCGGAAATAATCGGAGAAGCTTACCATGTATAAGTATACGAGTACTATTATTCATTTGCTGAATTCTTGATACTACTAAAGTATAATTTTTTTTTTTTCACTACATACATATACAGGGTGTCCCACGAGCAGTATGTCAAAAAGCTAGAGCGTGTAGGTCTGGTCAAGACAAAAAAAAAATCGTATGGGAGGGGGGTCTATTCCCCCCCGTTTAGCCGGGAGGGGCAATTTTCTAAAAAATTGAATTAATTTGGAAAAAAAAATATTAAAAATCAACAGTTACATCCACAATGCCGTGATATACTTTTTGTAAAGCCAGAAACCTCTTCTTTTATCTTGTTTTTAAACAAAGCTGTTTTAAGGAATAGTTTTTGAGAAATTAATTTTCAAACTCAAAATTTTGCGAAAAAAAATTTCGAATTATTTTTTTTCAAAATTGTATGTAATTATGTACTAATTTTTTTTCAAAAATTCAATTCTCTTATTAGTTTTTAGTTAAAAACAGAAACCGGATGCAAAAATGTCTTGTAGTTTTTGAGAAATTAAAAAGAAACCCAAACCATTTTTTTCTAAGAAGAACCTTTTTTTTTGGTTTTAACGCGGCTGGAGTTGTAGACAAATTAATTTTAAAAAATTCGGAGTTTTATGAGGATACAATAAAGAGACACAGTATTGGAATAACCCTGGATTAATCCTTTTTTCTCATTAATAACGCCTGAAAACTGACCTGCCAATTTTGTCTCGGTCCGCCCGCCGCCAATGGGTTCTACCCGCTAGGACCTTAAGACAATAAAACCGCAATTTTTCTTTATGAAAAACAAAATATTTGCAATTAAAATGTAAATAAAAGGCATCGCATTTTTAATAAAAAATCATTTCCAAATTTCCATTTCATCAACACATTACGATGTCAAACTCATACTCTCGAGAAGAATTAACGGACATGCACTTCTGCTACGGTTTAGCTAATGGTCGAGATCGTGAAGCCGAAAGACTCTCCGCTGAAAGATATCCCAATCGGAGGTGTCCCAGTCGTAGCATGTTTTCAAGAATCCACCGACGTCTGCGAGAGCACGGAGTGCTAGAGCATCGAAGAAGCGAAAGATCAGTTACAGATGGATCAGGAATCTTAGATAAAAGAATTTTGGATTTGGTCCGACGTACTCCCTCCCTTAGTACAAAGAGGATAGCTATTATGCTTGGAGTGCCCAAACCTAGAGTATGGAGAGTGCTTCATACCGAAAACTTACACCCGTACCATTTTAGGCCAGTTCAGGAACTCACCTCAAACGACAAGTTTTTGAGAGCAGAATTTTGTCGATCATTACAGCTACTATTTTGCAAGGATATTCTGGACGGATAAAGCACAGTTTACCAGAGATGGGGTTACCAACTTCCACAATTTACATCATTGGAGTAGCACCAATCCACACAACAAAAAACAAAATAAATGACAACACCGCTTTAGCTGTAATGTTTGGCTTGGTATTGTTGGACAAACTGTAATCGGGCCCTGGTTTTTGAATGCAGATCACCAGATTTAACTCCTCTAGATTTTTATGTGTGGGGATTCATGAAGAATTATGTTTACGAAGTGGAAATAGTATCTTTGGAACAACTGAAAGAACGGATTGAAGTCGCTGGAGTCAAATTGCAGGAAAATTTGTCAAGCATAGATATGTGCAGCCATTAGGAGAAGAAGGAGATATAATCTTTGCCTTCTAAAAAATGGGGATCATATTGAAAATTTATTATAATAAAACTCCGAAGTTTTTAAAAATAATAAAAAAGAGGTCAATGTTTCACACATTAATTTGCCTACAAGTCCAGTCGCGTTAAAACCAAAAAAAAGGTTCTTCTTAGAAAAAAATGGTTTGGGTTTTTTCTTAATTTCTCAAAAACTACAAGACATTTTTGCATCCGGTTTTCTGTTTTTAAATAAAAACTAACAAGAGAATTGAATTTTTGAAAAAAATTAGTACTTAACTACATACAATTTTGAAAAAAAATAATTCGAAATTTTTTTTTTTAATTTTTTTTGCAAAATTTTGAGCTTGAAAATTAATTTCTCAAAAACTATTCCTTAAAACAGATTTGTTTAAAAACAAGATAAAAGAAGAGGTTTCTGGCTTTACAAAAAAGTACATTACGGCATTGTGGATGTAACTGTTGTAATTTTTTTTCCAAATTAAGCCAGTTTTTTTTAGAAAATTGCCCCTTCCGGCTAAACGGGGGGAATAGACCCCCCCCTCCCATACGATTTTTTTCTTGTCTTGACCAGACCTACACGCTCTAGCTTTTTGGCACACTGCTCGTGGGACACCCTGTATATGTATGTATGTATGTATATTACGTAAGATAATCCCACATTGTTCGACACAATTTTATAAACAAACATTTATCTGTATGAACTGTATAAGTAATGCATTAAAACTTAGATTTATTATATGTATATACATATATCCATATGTGCCTAAACGCATTACCAGTAAAGTAATTATAATTGCATCATAACTATTGTAAGTAAAATAGTACGGATGTTTAACTTAGAGTTTTCACTGTAATGATGATTTTGCCCCTAGCAAGAGTTTTGCCCGCTGATTGATAATCGGGTCGATTACCTGGTCAGGTTCGCCGAATTGTAGGCTAATAATCACATGACCATCATCACCATCATCACATTCGTCACCCTCATCACCATCATCATCATAATCGCCATCATCACCATCACCACCATCATCACCATCATCACCATCATCACCATCATCACCATCATCACCATCATCACCATCATCACCATCATCACCATCATCACCATCATCACCATCATCACCATCATCACCATCATCACCATCATCACCATCATCACCATCATCACCATCATCACCATCATCACCATCATCACCATCATCACCATCATCACCATCATCACCATCATCACCATCATCACCATCATCACCATCATCACCATCATCACCATCATCACCATCATCACCATCATCACCATCATCACCATCATCACCATCATCACCATCATCACCATCATCACCATCATCACCATCATCACCATCATCACCATCATCACCATCATCACCATCATCACCATCATCACCATCATCACCATCATCACCATCATCACCATCACCACCATCATCACCATCATCACCATCATCACCATCATCACCATCATCACCATCATCACCATCATAACCATCATCACCATCATCACCATCATCACCATCATCAACATAATCTCCACCGTCACCATCACCGCACTCATCGCCATTATCACCATCATCACCATTATCACCATTATCACCATCATCACCATCATCCCCATCATCCCCATCATCACCATCATCACCATTGACCCCACCGGGGTCATTGACCCGACCTTAATGTCGGTCATTGACCTCATCAAGGTCATTGACCCCTCAAGGTCATTGACATCATCAAGGTCATTGACCCTCAATGTCATTGACCTCATCAAGGTCATTGACCCCTCAAGGTCATTGACCCCTCAAGGTCATTGACCTCTCAAGTTCATTGACCCCTCAAGTTCGCCATCATCATCATAATCGCCATCATCACCATCCTCACCATCATCACCATCATCACCACCATCACCATCATCACCATCTTCACCATCATCACCATCATCACCATCATCGCCATCATCACCATCATCGCCATCATCACCATCATCACCATCGTCACCCTATCACCATCATCATCATAATCGCCATCATCACCATCATCATCATAATCGCCATCATCACCATCATCACCATCATCACCATCATCACCATCATCACCATCATCACCATCATCACCATCATCACCATCATCACCATCATCACCATCATCACCATCATCACCATCATCACCATCATCACCATCATCACCATCATCACCATCATCACCATCATCACCATCATCACCATCATCATCATAATCGCCATCATCACCATCATCACCATCATCACCATCATCACCATCATCACCATCATCACCATCATCACCATCATCACCATCATCACCATCATCACCATCATCACCATCATCACCATCATCACCATCATCACCATCACCACCATCATCACCATCATCACCATCATCTCCATCATCACCATCATCACCATCATCACCATTATCACCATCATCACCATCATCCCCATCATCCCCATCATCACCATTGACCCCACCGAGGTCATTGACCCGACCTTAATGTCGGTCATTGACCTCATCAAGGTCATTGACCCCTCAAGGTCATTGACCCTCAATGTCATTGACCTCATCAAGGTCATTGACCCTCAATGTCATTGACCTCATCAAGGTCATTGACCCCTCAAGGTCATTGACCCCTCAAGGTCACCCTCAAGATCGCCATCATCATCATAATCGCCATCATCACCATCCTCACCATCATCACCATCATCACCATCATCACCATCATCACCATCATCACCATCATCGCCATCATCACCATCATCGCCATCATCACCATCATCACCATCGTCACCCTATCACCATCATCATCATAATCGCCATCATCACCATCATCACCATCATCACCATCATCACCATCATCACCATCATCACCATCATCACCATCATCACCATCATCACCATCATCACCATCATCACCATCATCACCATCATCACCATCATCACCATCATCACCATCATCACCATCATCACCATCATCACCATCATCACCATCATCACCATCATCACCATCATCACCATCATCACCATCATCACCATCATCACCATCATCACCATCATCACCATCATCACCATCATCACCATCATCACCATCATCACCATCATCACCATCATCACCATCATCACCATCATCACCATCATCACCATCATCACCATCATCACCATCATCACCATCATCACCATCATCACCATCATCACCATCATCACCATCATCACCATCATCTCCATTATCACCATCATCACCATCATCAAAATCATCACCATCATCACCATCATCACCATCATCACCATCATCACCATCATCACCATCATCACCATCATCACCATCATCACCATCATCACCATCATCACCATCATCACCATCATCACCATCATCACCATCATCACCATCATCACCATCATCACCATCATCACCATCATCACCATCATCACCATCATCACATTCGTCACCCTCATCACCATCATCATCATAATCGCCATCATCACCATCATCACCATCATCACCATCATCACCATCATCACCATCATCACCATCATCACATTCGTCACCCTCATCACCATCATCATCATAATCGCCATCATCACCATCATCACCATCATCACCATTATCACCATCATCACCATCATCACCATCATCACCATCATCACCATCACCACCATCATCACCATCATCACCATCATTTGCAAGGTCATTGACTCCTCAAGGTCATTGACCACTCAAGGTCATTGACCCCTCAAGGTCATTGACCTCAGCAAGGTCATTGACCCCTCAAGGTCATTGACCCCTCAAGGCCATTGACCACTCAAGGTCATTGACCCCTCAAGGTCATTGACCACTCAAGGTCATTGACCACTCAAGGTCATTGACCCCTCAAGGTCATTGACCACTCAAGGTCATTGACCCCTCAAGGTCATTGACCTCAGCAAGGTCATTGACCCCTCAAGGTCATTGACCTCAGCATGACCTTGAGGGGTCAATGACCTTGAGGGGTCAATGACCTTGCTGAGGTCAATGACCTTGAGGGTCAATGACCTTGAGAGGTCAATGACCTTGAGGGTTCAATGACCTTGAGGGGTCAATGACCTTGAGGGGTCAATGGCCTTGAGGGGTCAATGACCTTGAGGGGTCAATGACCTTGATGAGGTCAATGACCTTGAGGGGTCAATGACCTTGAGGGGTCAATGACCTTGATGAGGTCAATGACCTTGATGAGGTCAATGACCTTGAGGGGTCAATGGCCTTGAGGGGTCAATGACCTTGAGGGGTCAATGACCTTGATGAGGTCAATGACCTTGATGAGGTCAATGACCTTGAGGGGTCAATGACCTTGATGAAGTCAATGACCTTGAGGGGTCAATGACCTTGAGGGGTCAATGACCTTGAGGGGTCAATGACCTTGAGGGGTCAATGACCTTGATGAGGTCAATGACCGACATTAAGGTCGGGTCAATGACCTCGGTGGGGTCAATGGTGATGATGGTGATGATGGTGATGATGGTGATGATGGTGATGATGGTGATGATGGTGATGATGGCGATTATGATGATTATGATGATGATGGTGATGATGGTGATGATGGTGATGATGGTGATGATGGTGATGATGGTGATGATGGTGATGATGGTGATGATGGTGATGATGGTGATGATGGTGATGATGGTGATGATGGTGATGATGGTGATGATGGTGATGATGGTGATGATGGTGATGATGGTGATGATGGTGATGATGGTGATGATGGTGATGATGGTGATGATGGTGATGATGGTGATGATGGTGATGATGGTGATGATGGTGATGATGGTGATAATGGAGATGATGGTGATGATGGTGATGATGGTGATGATGGTGATGATGGTGATGATGGTGATGATGGTGATGATGGTGATGATGGTGATGATGGTGATGATGGTGATGATGGTGATGATGGTGATGATGGTGATGATGGTGATGATGGTGATGATGGTGATGATGGTGATGATGGTGATGATGGTGATGATGGTGATGATGGTGATGATGGTGATGATGGTGATGATGGTGATGATGGTGATGATGGTGATGATGGTGATGATGGTGATGATGGTGATGATGGTGATGATGGTGAGGATGGTTATGATGGCGATTATGATGATGATGGCGATTATGATGATGATGGGGATGAGGGTGATGATGGTAATGAGGGTGATGATGGTGATGATGGTGATGATGGTGATGATGGTGATGATGGTGATGATGGTGATGATGGTGATGAGGGTGATGATGGTGATGAGGGTGACGATGGTGATGATGGGATGATGGTGATGATGGTGATGATGGTGATGATGGTGATGATGGTGATGATGGTGATGATGGTGATGATGGTGATGATGGTGATGATGGTGATGATGGTGATGATGGTGAGGATGGTGATGATGGCGATTATGATGATGATGGCGATTATGATGATGATGGGGATGAGGGTGATGATGGTAATGAGGGTGATGATGGTGATGATGGTGATGATGGTGATGATGGTGATGATGGTGATGATGGTGATGATGGTGATGATGGTGATGATGGTGATGATGGTGATGATGGTGATGATGGTGATGATGGTGATGATGGTGATGATGGTGATGATGGTGAGGATGGCGATTATGATGATGATGGCGATTATGATGATGATGGGGATGAGGGTAATGAGGGTGATGATTGTGATGATGGTGATGATGGTGATGATGGTGATGATGGTGATGATGGTGATGATGGTGATGATGCTGATGATGGCGATTATGATGATGATGGTGATAGGGTGACGATGGTGATGATGGTGATGATTTTGATTATGAAGATGATGGTGATGATGGTGATGATGGCGATTATGAAGATGATGGTGATGATGACGATCATGGTGATGATGGTGATCATGGTGAGTATGATGATGATGATGGTGATAATGGTGATGATGTTGATGAGGGTGATGATTTTGATGATGACGATGATGGTGATGATGCTGATGATGCTGGTGAAGCTGATGATGGTGATGATGCTGATGATGCTGATGATGGCGATGAGTGCGGTGATGGTGATGATGGTGACGGTGGAGATTTTGGTGATGATGGTAATGATGGTGAGGATGGTGATGATGGTGACGATGGTGATGATGGTGATGATGGTGATGACGGTGATGATGGTGCTGTTGGTGATGATGCTGATGATGCTGACGATGGTGATGGTGATGCTGATGGTGACAGTGATATTGGCGGTGATGATTGTGATGATGGTGACAGTGATAATGATGATGATTGTGATAATGGTGACGGTGGAGATGATGATGACGATAATGATAGTGATGATGGTGATGAAGGTGATGATGGTGATGATGGTGATGATGGTGATGATGGTGATGATGGTGATGATGGTGATGATGGTGATGATGGTGATGATGGTGATGATGGTGATGATGGTGATGATGGTGATGATGGTGATGATGGTGATCATGGTGACGATGGTGATGAGGGTGACGATGGTGATGATGGTGATGATGGTGATGATGTGGCGATGACAGTGATGATGGTGATGATGGCGAAGATGGTGGTGATGGTGATGGTGGTGATGATGGTGATGATGGTGAGGATGGTGATGATGGCGATTATGATGATGAATTCGATTATGATGATGATGGTGATGAGGGTGATGAGGATGACGATGGTGATGATGGTGATGATGACGATGATGGCAATGACGGTGATGATGGTGATGATGGTGAAGATGGCAATGACGGTGATGATGGTGATGATGGTGAAGATGGTGATGATGATGATGATGGTGATGATGGTGATGATGGTGATGATGGTGATGATGGTGATGATGGTGATGATGGTGATGATGGTGATGATGGTGATGATGGTGATGATGGTGATGATGGTGATGATGGTGATGATGGTGATCATGGTGACGATGGTGATGAGGGTGACGATGGTGATGATGGTGATGATGGTGATGATGTGGCGATGACGGTGATGATGGTGATGATGGCGAAGATGGTGGTGATGGTGATGGTGGTGATGATGGTGATGATGGTGAGGATGGTGATGATGGCGATGATTTCGATTATGATGATGATGGTGATGAGGGTGATGATGGTGATGAGGATGACGATGGTGATGATGGTGATGATGACGATGATGGCAATGACGGTGATGATGGTGATGATGGTGAAGATGGCAATGACGGTGATGATGGTGATGATGGTGATGATGGTGATGATGGTGATGATGGTGATGATGGTGATGATGGTGATGATGGTGATGATGGTGATGATGGTGATGATGGTGATGATGGTGATGATGGTGATGATGGTGATGATGGTGATGATGGTGATGATGGTGATGATGGTGATGATGGTGATGATGGTGATGATGGTGATGATGGTGATGATGGTGATGATGGTGATGATGGTGATGATGGTGATGATGGTGATGATGGTGATGATGGTGATGATGGTGATGATGGTGATGATGGTGATGATGGTGATGATGGTGATGATGGTGGTGATGGTGATGATGGTGATGATGGTGATGATGGTGATGATGGTGATGATGGTGATGATGGTGATGATGGTGATGATGGTGATGATGGTGATCATGGTGACGATGGTGATGAGGGTGACGATGGTGATGATGGTGATGATGTGGCGATGACGGTGATGATGGTGATGATGGTGATGATGGTGATGATGGTGATGATGGTGATGATGGTGATGATGGTGATGATGGTGATGATGGTGATGATGGTGATGATGGTGATGATGGTGATGATGGTGATGATGGTGATGATGGTGATGATGGTGATCATGGTGACGATGGTGATGAGGGTGACGATGGTGATGATGGTGATGATGGTGATGATGTGGCGATGACGGTGATGATGGTGATGATGGCGATGACGGTGATGATGGTTATGATGGTGAAGATGGTGATGATGGTGATGGTGGTGATGATGGTGATGATGGTGAGGATGGTGATGATGGCGATTATGATGATGATTTCGATTATGATGATGATGGTGATGAGGGTGATGATGGTGATGAGGATGACGATGGTGATGATGGTGACGGTGGAGATTTTGGTGATGATGGTGATGACGGTGATGATGGTGCTGATGATGATGATGCTGATGATGCTGACGATGGTGATGGTGATGTTGATGGTGACAGTGATATTGGCGGTGATGATTGTGACGATGGTGACAGTGATAATGATGATGGTGATGATGTGGCGATGACGGTGATGATGGTGATGATGGCGAAGATGGTGATGATGGTGATGGTGGTGATGATGGTGATGATGGTGAGGATGGTGATGATGGCGATTATGATGATGATTTCGATTATGATGATGGTGATGAGGGTGATGATGGTGATGAGGGTGACGATGGTGATGATGGTGATGATGATGATGATGGCGATGACGGTGATGATGGTGATGATGGTGAAGATGGTGATGATGGTGACGGTGGAGATTATGGTGACGATAATGATAGTGATGATGGTGATGATGGTGATGATGGTGATGATGGTGATGATGGTGATGATGGTGATGATGGTGATGATGGTGATGATGGTGATGATGGTGATGATGGTGATGATGGTGATGATGGTGATGATGGTGATGATGGTGATGATGGTGATGATGGTGATGATGGTGATGATGGTGATGATGGTCATGATGATGATTTTGGTCATGATGGTGATGATGGTGATGATGGTGATGATGGCGATTATGATGATTATTTCGATTATGATGATGATGGTGATGATGGCGATTATGATGATGATGGTGATGATGGTGATGATGGTGATGATGGTGATGATGGTGATGATGGTGATGATGGTGATGATGGTGATGATGGTGATATTTGAGCTTTTATAATTGTTGACAACTTTGCATACGATTTGGATTATTCTTTGGACTTATTGAACAATTTGCATTATTTTGTGCAAAGAAAATTTAAACTTTTTCGCGTTAAAAAAAATTAAAGCGGGTTAAATAAAACACGACCGTTTCGGAGTTTGTTCAGTACATCAGTGTCTTTGTCTTTTTTTTATTTCACTGTTTTTCTTATGTCAAATTTGTTACAAATAGAAAAAAGATGGCCGATGGGCGCGAAATTTGAATCTATTATACAATATTTATAATTCTGCCTCATTCACAATAATTCATTATTACTTTTTATATTTTAATGTTAAAACAATTCAAATGCTGCCTTGATCCAACACCGGCCGCGTTGAAGGGCTGGAAGGCTTCAATCTAATGGTAACGCAGCCAACTTGACTATAGGTCGCCTAATTACCGCTCCTCCTCGTACTTGGATGTCGGCGACTCTTATTCTTTGGTCGTCTCCTGCTACGACTCCGACCACTCTTCCCATCGTCCACTGTTGTGGCGGCGCGGTTTCTTCGTGGACGAGAACGATTTTTCCGACGACGAGATCGGGCTGTTCTTGCACCCACTTGCTTCGAGCCTGAAGCCCCAGTAGGTAGTCCTTTGACCACCTCTGCCAGAACTGCTGCTTGAGATAGCATAGCAGCTGCCATCTTTTTAAGCAGCTTGTTTGCTTGTCCGGCACTTGTTCTGGGGGCAACGCTCTCAGTGGACCGCCTATTAGCAGGTGCGCGGGTGTTAGCGCCTCGCCGTCGCTGGGATCCGCGCTTAATGCTGCGATTGGCCTGGAGTTTAAGATGGCCTCGACCTCGGTTAGGGCCGTCAGCAACTCCTCTGTTGTCAGCAACGCGTTGCCCATCGTTCGTTGAAGAAGATTTTTCGCCGACTTCACTGCGGCTTCCCACAGACCGCCGAAATGTGGAGCCCTTGGTGGGATGAAAACGAACTGGAAGCCTTCTTCCGCTGCGTGCTGGTGAATCGTTTCTTTCCCTCTTTCGAACTGCTCGCGAACCTCCTGCAGCTTCCTCTGAGCTCCCACGAAGTTGGTCCCGTTGTCGCAGTAGATCTTCCTGGGAATTCCTCTCCGAGCGGTGAACCTTTTAAGGGCGAGAATAAAAGAGTCGGATGTGAGATCGGTTGTTATTTCGAAATGCACAGCTTTCGAGGTAAAACAAACAAAGACTGCAATATACGTTTTAACGGGTGGTCGACCGCGAATTTTTAAAGAGGTATATACGGGACCACAAAAATCAACGCCACATATAATAAAGGGACGTTGTGCTCTAAGACGGTCTGCTGGCAAATTTCCCATGATTTGCGACAGCAATTTCGGTTTATACTTAAAGCAATGTACGCATTTTTGCACAGTCTTTCTGCATGCTTCTTGGGCATTTACTAGCCACACTTTTTCGCGAAGCAATGCTACCATTGCCTTTGGACCTGCATGGTAATTTCTGAGGTGCAAGTGTCTCAGATAAATTTTAATGAAATGGCTATTCTTTGACAGTAATAGCGGAAACTTGGCGTCAAACTCAATCGGTGCATGTAGCAAACGTCCACCTACTCGAAGGAGCGAGAACGCAAGACGTTCGTCTTCGAAGTCATGCATAAATGGATTGAGCCTTTGCATGTTGGATGAAAGTGCGACCTTTCCTTTTATTTTTTGAATTTCGTCAGAGAATTCGTGACTCTGGACAATTTCTATTAATTTAAGAAATGCCAATTGCAGCTCTTTAGCTGTAATTACTACTTCGAATGTTTTAGTTTTATTCCTTACATTCCGAATAAAACGTAGTACGTATGCAAACGTCCTTGCAAGTTTTGCATACGACGAAAACTTTTCCATTAAATCCATCATATCATTTCGTGGATTTTGCATTGCAGTGAAAGCGACATTAGTTTTGCGCTTCTCTAACACCTCATCGTGTGAAGATAACTCAATGTGGGCATTTATTGGCCACGCAGTTGGATCTTTTTGAAGGAACTGTGGACCTTTAAACCAAATTGAACTATTTAGCTCATCCACATTTGAGCCTCGTGATACAATATCAGCTGGATTCTGTTTTGTCGGGACATGTCTCCATGATACATTCTGTGTCCAGTCTTGGATTTCTGCGACTCGATTTGCAACGAAAGTTGCAAGAGTCGATGGATGTGTTCTTATCCAATGCAATGTTATTTCGGAATCTGTCCAAAATACTATTTGCTCAAAGTCAAGACTCAACATTGCCGATACTCTCATCCACAATTTAGAGAGAGTATGCGCTGCGCAAAGTTCTAGTCGCGGAAGCGACTTCGTTTTCAATGGGGCCACTTTGGACTTTGCTGTTAGCAGCGTCAACTTGATACCGGCTTCGGTTTGGCTGCGTACATAGATGCAACAACCATATGCTCTCATCGAAGCGTCAGCGAATCCATGAATCTGAAGCTTCGCATCCGGATGTGTTTCCACAAACCGTGGTATTTTTACCTCGCTAAGCTGGCTTAGATTTGCTTTGAAATTCTGCCAACTGGTATCAAGGCGCAACGGAATCGACTCATCCCAATCTAATTTGGCTATCCAAAGCTCTTGTAATAATATCTTGGCTTTGGTAACTATGGGACATAATAATCCAAGAGGATCGAAAAGACGTGAAGAAACAGATAAAATATTTCTTTTTGTTGCTCGTAGATCATGGAAGTTTTCATCTAAATTGAAAAAAAAAATGTCTTCCTTTGGCTGCCAGAGCATACCAAGCGTTTTCGTAGAGTCTGAATCATTAAACTTGATCGACTTTTTAGTACTCTCTCCGTAGAACGCTGGATGGTTTGAAAACCATTTGGCTAACTGAAACCCACCTTTTTCCAGGATTTGACATACTTCTTGGCGTATTTTTGTCAAGGTTTCTAAATTATTGGCGCCAGTTAAGAGATCATCAACGGAGAAATCCCCTGCGATGACTCTTGAACCCAAAGGCTGAGAGTCTTTATGTGCATCGGCTAACATTTTCAGACACCGGATTGCTAAGAATGGTGCAGGTGCAGTACCATATGTTACGGTATTCAACTGAAAATGCTGTAATGGTTGAGACGGATGCTGCCTCCACAAAACGAGCTGGTAAATCGAGTGCTCTTTGGCGATGAGAACCTGCCGATACATTTTCGCAATATCTGCTGTCATAGCATATCTATATGTGCGAAAACGGAGCAACGTCGAAAAGAGCTCCTCTTGAATAGTTGGCCCAACCATCAAGATGTCATTCAACGATTTTTGAGTTGATGTGCGACTCGATGCATCGAAGACAACTCGCAATTTCGTGCTAGTGCTTTGTGGTCGAAGGACGCACTGATGCGGAATGAAGTAATGTGGGCAATTAGGGATTTCGTTATTTGTTGGTGACATGTGTCCCAACGTGAGGTATTCCTTCATGAAGTCCATGTACATACTTCTCAGCTCGTTATTTTTCATAAGTCTCCGTTCAAGAGACAGAAATCTACGTTTGGCAACTTCAAACGATTGGCCGAGCGAGGTAGGAGGTGCTTTAAATGGCAATTTGACTTCAAATCGGCCTATTGGCAAAAGTTTTGTATTTTCAGCAAAGTGTTTTTCACACATTTGCTGTTCTGGTGTAAGAATTTTATTTGATTCTCCGGGAATTTCTTCCAACGACCAGAACTTCTGAACTATTTCATTCAGGGATGGCATTTCATCGGATTGGCAAATCATATTACAAATTTTTGTATATGATTTCGAATATTTGGAGCATTTTCCTGAGACAATCCAACCTAGAAGCGTTTTTTGAATGGTTGGGTGATCCGGGCCTAGTTTTATTTGGCCAACTGATAACAGTTCAAAGAATGTTTCCGCTCCCAACAACAGGTCAATCTTTTGGGGTTTAAAGAAATATGGGTCAGCTAATTCAATATTGGCTGGGATATTCCAGCTAGCCGTATTTATTGCATGATCCGGCTGGTATGCTGATATTGAGTTCATAACCCAGTAGTCTGCCGAAAATGAGTGATCATTCACTCTAGATTTTACTACTGCATGCAACTTTTTGTTCACTGTAGTGTTAGCTTCACCAATACCAAGCAAATTCAAGGACTTATCTTCTTTACGAAGATTTAGCCTCTGCGCAAGTTCTTCAGTTATGAAGTTTATTTGCGAGCCAGAATCCAGCAAAGCACGCGCAGGCAAATATGTGCCATTTTCGCCCTTTATCTGCACAATTGCAGTGGCGAGAATGACTTGATCTGTTGGCACAGAGGCATGCATTGCTTGAGAAGTCGAAGGTTGTGGTATGCTATTAAATGTCGTTGCATATTGATGTAACAAGGAATGATGCGAACGACTACAAACACTACATCGAGACATTTTGCATTTTGAAACTGTATGTCCTTTTCGGAGACAGTTTATGCAAATCGGAACATTTTTTGCAAACTCAAACCTCTGTAATACGGGGAGTGCAGTAAACGACTGACATGCGCTAATGTAATGGTCATTTGAATGACAGAAGACGCATTATGATTTCTTTTGTTGTTGTTGCTGTTGTGGAACACAAGAGAAGGAAGATTTTTGGTTCCTTTTGTGAACAATGTCTGTTTTTAGTTTAAGCGTTTTATCATTGGGTTTATACCTTGAAGTCGACGCTTCTTCAGCAGATATATGCTGGTATCTTTTGTTAAGCGCTGCCTCGCAGTCGCTCCACAGTGGAAGAACGCTATAATCTAGCTGCTCTTCCCACTTCGACCTCGTTGTCGCGTCAACTTTCGACATCACCAAATGAATGATTATAGCATTGGCGATGTTCTTTTCGTTACCCAAAGACAAAAGCGAATCATAAACTGCGGAAACAGTGTCTATCATGCTGCGTAATGCAGACGCGGAAGGCTTTGTGATTTCTGGTAAGTCGAAAAGCGTCGAGACATTGTCAAAAAATATGAGACAATTATTGTCATACACTTTTTTCAGACTAGCCAGAGCTTTGGGATAATTTTGATCTGTGATCTGAAACGCTTTCACTGTTCCCAAAGCTTCACCTGATAGACATGAAATCAGATGATTGAACTTTTCAATATCTGGAATAGACGGATCATTGTCTACTAAATTTTCGAAGAGGCTGATAAAGTTTTTATAATCAGCATATTTACCGTCGAACTTGGGGAGGGACATTTTTGGCAATCGTGAGTGATGAGGGCCACTAAAAGAGTATTCAACCGCACTAGATTTACGCCCCTTATTCAACACTCCCATTATCAATGACTTTGCGCCTACACAAATGTCTTCCAGTTCCCCGCGGAACATATCACTATGATCAGCTAGCTCAATGTCGGATTGACAGATCATAGCCTGATCGATATATGAGTTTAATAACTCTAACCGACATTCTAATTCGATCGGATTCTGTGACATCGTTTTTTGCTCTAGTGCCGTTTTAATCCGATTTATATTTGCTGTGATGAGAGACCTCTGATGCTTTAATTGCTCGAGGTTCTCATTTTTGCTCGGAGATGCTTGTCTCTTCTTGCTTGCCATTACCAAGAAAGGATTTTACCCAAACGTGAAAGGATCAAGTGAAATTAGTTTATTCACAAGTGGCTCAGTTACACTGGTTGAAATCGAAATAATTGCAATTGGGGGAAAATTAGTTTATTTCCTCACTACAATCGCTGCGAAAAATTTCACCAAAAAAATGTACTTGCCAAAAGAAAATATTTTCAATAAATATTTCATGCAATAATTTGTTGCCAGCAATGTTTTTAGAAATTATCACCACACACGTCTAAACACACTATTAATTGATATTTTTTTTTTTTTTTTTTTTTTTTTTTTTTTTTTTATAATTTGTATTATAATTTATTAATTCAATACCGAATTGAATTAATTGTTTTAAGTTTATAATAACTTTTATAAATTTCACTTTTATAATTTAAGTGTGAACGGGGTGTAATTCGGTTAAGTGAATGTCACTGACAAACACTGGATAACGACGATTAGCAAGAGCACGAGCACAGCAATTGTTTGTTTATATGTATTGTTGTTCTTGTAATTGCTACTTTGCAATTGAAATGTCAGAAAACAACGAAATAAGTGCTTATTAGCTTTAAGTCACTTTGTTAATTAATATAATTAATTAATTGTATTAAAATACAAATCACGCACTTTATTATTTACATGCAAATGTATATACATATATATTTAATAATGTAATATATGAAAACACCAAGAATTGAAAGTGTTTCTTTGTTCTTTTTTTTTTTTTTTTATATGTTATTTATGTACTTGTGCTTATATATCAAATGATACATAAACACAGTTTGAACAACACACTTTCAATTTTTGTTGAATACCTCTTTTGGGACTTCCCTGTGTTCTTTGTCCATTTACTTATTTGCTGGAGTCTCGATTTGATACAGGAACACTGGTGTTTTCTTGATGTTTTGTTTTGTACAATGCGTATGTACTTTTTTTTTTTTTTTTTTTTTGTTGTGCGCGATTGATGGCGCTGAACACTCACTCACGGCGCGTTTTTTAATATTTATTTTTTTTTTTTTTTAATAATTTAAGTCCTTGCTCGGGCACCATGAACAATTTGCATTATTTTGTGCAAAGAAAATTTACACTTTTTCGCGTTAAAAAAAATTAAAGCGGGTTAAATAAAACACGACCGTTTCGGAGTTTGTTCAGTACATCAGTGTCTTTGTCTTTTTTTTATTTCACTGTTTTTCTTATGTCAAATTTGTTACAAATAGAAAAAAGATGGCCGATGGGCGCGAAATTTGAATCTATTATACAATATTTATAATTCTGCCTCATTCACAATAATTCATTATTACTTTTTATATTTTAATGTTAAAACAATTCAAATGCTGCCTTGATCCAACACTTATTATTATATATTGATTGTTGAGGGGTTGTCATACGATTTTGAATCGGAAAAATGGATTCTGTACCGGCTGTTGGTAAAATTTTCCAAAAGTCTGGCATTCGATGCTGCATAAAAACATGCGGTAAATCTGGGCGATATGGTGAAAAGATAAGAATGTTTAAGTTTCCTCCCTATGACTCAGCTATGGGTCAAATTTGGCGAGAAAAATGTAATATTCCAACAAAAGATTACACAAAAAAATTGTTGATTTGCGCCAATCACTTCTCAAGTTCTGACATTGGTAAAAAAAAGTTGAAATTCGGAGCTGTTCCGGTATTTAACTTAGAAGTTATTGAGGAAGATTACAAGTCGTTGGAGCTTGATTGTCCAGCTAAAAAGAGGCGAACAAGTGACTCCGTAGAAGGATGTTGTAATGACTGAAAAATATCTGAAATCAGCTAATTTTTACAGAAAAAAATATTACGACATGGTAGCAAAATATAAAAATCTCCAAAGCCGCAAACAAATAGCAACAAAATCAAGCGTATTTCAAACCATCGACTCTTTTCAAATAAGCAAGGAGTCAAAAACATTTTGCAAACTTCTTCTTAGTCCACGACCTAAAGAATATAAGCAAGATGTAAAAGATTTGGTTCAAAACATTTATTATGTCTCACAGTCAACGTACCAATTTTTGAAGAATAAATTGCATCTAAATTTGCCACATATCTCTACTGTTTATCGATGGGCCCCTGTAAATTCCCTACAACCAGGTTTTAAAAATAATGGTTTAGAGTTAATAAAAAAGAAGCGCTTAAATTTGAACCAGTACGAAAAGAATAATATGATTCTGCTGATGAATGAAATGGCGATTAGAAGGGAATTGCGATACAATTCCAAATTAGATTTAGTGGATGGATTTGAGGAAAATGGGGTTGAAAGAACGAACCAGATTGGTGCGTTTTTATGATTAAATCAATGTTTTCCAACTGGGCGCTTACATTTAATTACATTGTTTCAAAAAATGGACTTTCTGCCGATTTACTAAAAAAGATAATATTACGAAATTTAGCAATTTTGAATAGTTTTGGCATCATAGTTAAAGTTGTAATTTGTGACCAAGGGTCCTCTAACAGGAAATGTTTCTTGGAATTGGGAGCTACTTTAGAAAAACCCTATTTTATGTATAATGGTAGTAAAACTTTCTGTGTATATGATTTTCCACATCTAATCAAATCATTAAGAAATGGTTGGCTTCAATGTGACCTTACAACACCAAATGGAGTTGCTAGTTTTAAAGTAGTTAAGGAACTATGGGAAATGGAGTGCAAATCTAATACAAAAATGTGTCTTAAACTTACAAGCCAGCACATATTTCCGAACTCTTTCGAAAAAATGAAAGTAAAACTAGCCACCCAAATTTTTAGTAGGACTGTTCAAGCAGCAATTAAAACTGTTATTGAGACAGTAGGCTTTAAAAGTTGCTCAAAAGAAGTTTGTTTATCTACGGCATGCTTCATAGGATGGTTATGATGGTGAAGATGGTGATGATGGTGATGGTGGTGATGATGGTGATGATGGTGAGGATGGTGATGATGGTGATGATGGTGATGATGGTGATGATGGTGATGATGGTGATGATGGTGATGATGGTGATGATGGTGATGATGGTGATGATGGTGATGATGGTGATGATGGTGATGATGGTGATGATGGTGATGATGGTGATGATGGTTATGATGGTGATGATGGTGATGATGGTGATGATGGTGATGATGGTGATGATGGTGATGATGGTGATGATGGTGATGATGGTGATGATGCTGATGATGGTGATGATGGTGATGATGGTGATGATGGTGATGATGGTGATGATGGTGATGATGGTGATGATTTTGATGATGGTGATGATGGTGATGATGGTGATGATGGCGATGACGGTGATGATGGTTATGATGGTGATGATGGTGATGATGGTGATGATGGTGATGATGCTGATGATGGTGATGATGGTGATGATGGTGATGATGGTGATGATGGTGATGATGGTGATGATGGTGATGATTTTGATGATGGTGATGATGGTGATGATGGTGATGATGGCGATGACGGTGATGATGGTTATGATGGTGAAGATGGTGATGATGGTGATTGTGGTGATGGTGGTGCTGGTGGTGATGATGGTGATGATGGTGAGGATGGCGATGATGGCGATTATGATGATGATGGCGATTATGATGATGATGGTGATGAGTGTGATGATGGTAATGAGGGTGACGATGGTGATGATGGTGATGATGGTGATGAAGGTGATGATGGTGATGATGGTGATGATGGTGATGATGGTGATGATGGTGATGATGGTGATGATGGTGATGATGGTTATGATGGTGATGATGGTGATGATGGTGATGATGGTGATGATGGTGATGATGGTGATGATGGTGATGATGGTGATGATGGTGATGATGCTGATGATGGTGATGATGGTGATGATGGTGATGATGGTGATGATGGTGATGATGGTGATGATGGTGATGATTTTGATGATGGTGATGATGGTGATGATGGTGATGATGGCGATGACGGTGATGATGGTTATGATGGTGATGATGGTCATGATGATGATTTTGGTCATGATGGTGATGATGGTGATGATGGTGATGATGGCGATTATGATGATGATGGTGATGATGGTGATGATGGTGATGATGGTGATGATGGTGATGATGGTGATGATGGCGATTATGATGATGATTTCGATTATGATGATGATGGTGATGATGGCGATTATGATGATGATGGTGATGATGGTGATGATGGTGATGATGGTGATGATGGTGATCATGGTGATGATGGTGATGATGGTGATAATGGTGATGATGGTGATGATGGTGATGATGGTGATGATGGTGATGATGGTGATGATGGTGATGATGGTGATGATGGTGATGATGGTGATGATGGTGATGATGGTGATGATGGTGATGATGGTGATGATGGTGATGATGGTGATGATGGTGATGATGGTTATGATGGTGATGATGGTGATGATGGTGATGATGGTGATGATGGTGATGATGGTGATGATGGTGATGATGGTGATGATGGTGATGATGCTGATGATGGTGATGATGGTGATGATGGTGATGATGGTGATGATGGTGATGATGGTGATGATGGTGATGATTTTGATGATGGTGATGATGGTGATGATGGTGATGATGGCGATGACGGTGATGATGGTTATGATGGTGAAGATGGTGATGATGGTGATTGTGGTGATGGTGGTGCTGGTGGTGATGATGGTGATGATGGTGAGGATGGCGATGATGGCGATTATGATGATGATGGCGATTATGATGATGATGGTGATGAGTGTGATGATGGTAATGAGGGTGACGATGGTGATGATGGTGATGATGGTGATGAAGGTGATGATGGTGATGATGGTGATGATGGTGATGATGGTGATGATGGTGATGATGATGATGATGGTGATGATGTTGATGAGGGTGATGATGACGATGATGACGATGATGGTGATGATGCTAATGATGCTGGTGAAGCTGATGATGGTGATAATGCTGATGATGCTGATGATGGCGATTATGATGATGATGGTGATAGGGTGACGATGGTGATGATGGTGATGATTTTGATGATGGTGATGATGGTGATGATGGTGATGATGGCGATGACGGTGATGATGGTTATGATGGTGAAGATGGTGATGATGGTGATGGTGGTGATGATGGTGATGATGGTGAGGATGGTGAGGATGGTGATGATGGCGATTATGATGATGATGGCGATTATGATGATGATTTCGATTATGATGATGATGGTGATGATGGCGATTATGATGATGATTTCGATTATGATGATGATGGTGATGATGATGGTGATGATGATGGTGATGATGATGGTGATGAGGGTGATGATGGTGATGAGGATGACGATGGTGACGATGGTGACAGTGATAATGATGATGGTGATGATGGTGATGATGTGGCGATGACGGTGATGATGGTGATGATGGCGAAGATGGTGATGATGGTGATGGTGGTGATGATGGTGATGATGGTGAGGATGGTGATGATGGCGATTATGATGATGATTTCGATTATGATGATGATGAGGTGATGAGGGTGATGATGGTGATGAGGGTGACGATGGTGATGATGGTGATGATGATGATGATGGCGATGACGGTGATGATGGTGATGATGGTGAAGATGGTGATGATGGTGACGGTGGAGATTATGGTGACGATAATGATAGTGATGATGGTGATGATGGTGATGATGGTGATGATGGTGATGATGGTGATGATGGTGATGATGGTGATGATGGTCATGATGATGATTTTGGTCATGATGGTGATGATGGTGATGATGGTGATGATGGCGATTATGATGATGATGGTGATGATGGTGATGATGGTGATGATGGTGATGATGGTGATGATGGTGATGATGGCGATTATGATGATGATTTCGATTATGATGATGATGGTGATGATGGCGATTATGATGATGATGGTGATGATGGTGATGATGGTGATGATGGTGATGATGGTGATCATGGTGATGATGGTGATGATGGTGATAATGGTGATGATGGTGATGATGGTGATGATGGTGATGATGGTGATGATGGTGATGATGGTGATGATGGTGATGATGGTGATGATGGTGATGATGGTGATGATGGTGATGATGGTGATGATGGTGATGATGGTGATGATGGTGATGATGGTGATGATGGTGATGATGGTGATGATGGTTATGATGGTGATGATGGTGATGATGGTGATGATGGTGATGATGGTGATGATGGTGATGATGGTGATGATGGTGATGATGGTGATGATGCTGATGATGGTGATGATGGTGATGATGGTGATGATGGTGATGATGGTGATGATGGTGATGATGGTGATGATTTTGATGATGGTGATGATGGTGATGATGGTGATGATGGCGATGACGGTGATGATGGTTATGATGGTGAAGATGGTGATGATGGTGATTGTGGTGATGGTGGTGCTGGTGGTGATGATGGTGATGATGGTGAGGATGGCGATGATGGCGATTATGATGATGATGGCGATTATGATGATGATGGTGATGAGTGTGATGATGGTAATGAGGGTGACGATGGTGATGATGGTGATGATGGTGATGAAGGTGATGATGGTGATGATGGTGATGATGGTGATGATGGTGATGATGGTGATGATGATGATGATGGTGATGATGTTGATGAGGGTGATTATGACGATGATGACGATGATGGTGATGATGCTAATGATGCTGGTGAAGCTGATGATGGTGATAATGCTGATGATGCTGATGATGGCGATTATGATGATGATGGTGATAGGGTGACGATGGTGATGATGGTGATGATTTTGATGATGGTGATGATGGTGATGATGGTGATGATGGCGATGACGGTGATGATGGTTATGATGGTGAAGATGGTGATGATGGTGATGGTGGTGATGATGGTGATGATGGTGAGGATGGTGAGGATGGTGATGATGGCGATTATGATGATGATGGCGATTATGATGATGATGGTGATGAGGGTGATGATGGTGATGATGGTGATGATGGTGATGATGGTGATGATGGTGAGGATGGTGATGATGGCGATTATGATGATGATGGCGATTATGATGATGATGCCGATTATGATGATGATAGTGATGAGGGTGATGATGGTAATGAGGGTGACGATGGTGATGATGGTCACGATGGTGATGATGGTGATGATTTTGATGATGGTGATGATGGTGATGATGGCGATGACGGTGATGATGGTTATGATGGTGAAGATGGTGATGATGGTGATGGTGGTGATGGTGGTGATGATGGTGATGATGGTGAGGATGGTGATGATGGCAATTATGATGATGATGGCGATTATGATGATGATGGTGATGAGGGTGATGATGGTAATGAGGGTGACGATGGTGATGATGGTGACGATGGTGATGATGCTGATGATGCTGATGATGGTGATGATGGTGATGAGTGCGGTGATGGTGATGATGGTGACGGTGGAGATTTTGGTGATGATGGTAATGATGGTGAGGATGGTGATGATGGTGATGATGGTGATGATGGCGATTATGATGATGGTGATAGTGTGACGATGGTGATGATGGTGATGATGGTGATGATTTTGATGATGGTGATGATGGTGATGATGGCGATGACGGTGATGATGGTTATGATGGTGAAGATGGTGATGATGGTGATGGTGGTGATGATGGTGATGATGGTGAGGATGGTGATGATGGCGATTATGATGATGATGGCGATTATGATGATGATGGTGATGAGGGTGATGATGGTAATGAGGGTGACGATGGTGATGATGGTGACGATGGTGATGATGGTGATGATGGCGATGACGGTGATGATGGTTATGATGGTGAAGATGGTGATGATGGTGATGGTGGTGATGATGGTGATGATGGTGAGGATGGTGATGATGGCGATTATGATGATGATGGCGATTATGATGATGATGGTGATGAGGGTGATGATGGTCATGATGATGATTTTGGTCATGATGGTGATGATGGTGATGATGGTGATGATGGCGATTATGATGATTATTTCGATTATGATGATGATGGTGGTGATGGCGATTATGATGATGATGGTGATGATGGTGATGATGGTGATGATGGTGATGATGGTGATCATGGTGATGATGGTGATATTTGAGCTTTTATAATTGTTGACAACTTTGCATACGATTTGGATTATTCTTTGGACTTATTATTATATATTGATTGTTGAGGGGTTGTCATACGATTTTGAATAGGAAAAATGGATTCTGTACCGGCCGTTGGTAAAATTTTCCAAAAGTCCGGCATTCGATGCTGCATAAAAACATGCGGTAAATCTAGGCGATATGGTGAAAAGATAAGAATGTTTAAGTTTCCTCCCTATGACTCAGCTATGGGTCAAATTTGGCGAGAAAAATGTAATATTCCAACAAAAGATTACACAAAAAAATTGTTGATTTGCGCCAATCACTTCTCAAGTTCTGACATTGGTAAAAAAAAGTTGAAATTCGGAGCTGTTCCGGTATTTAACTTAGAAGTTATTGAGGAAGATTACAAGTCGTTGGAGCTTGATTGTCCAGCTAAAAAGAGGCGAACAAGTGACTCCGTCGAAGGATGTTGTAATGACTGAAAAATATCTGAAATCAGCTAATTTTTACAGAAAAAAATATTACGACATGGTAGCAAAATATAAAAATCTCCAAAGCCGCAAGCAAATAGCAACAAAATCAAGCGTATTTCAAACCATCGACTCTTTTCAAATAAGCAAGGAGTCAAAAACATTTTGCAAACTTCTTCTTAGTCCACGACCTAAAGAATATAAGCAAGATGTAAAAGATTTGGTTCAAAACATTTATTATGTCTCACAGTCAACGTACCAATTTTTGAAGAATAAATTGCATCTAAATTTGCCACATATCTCTACTGTTTATCGATGGGCCCCTGTAAATTCCCTACAACCAGGTTTTAAAAATAACGGTTGAGAGTTAATAAAAAAGAAGCGCTTAGATTTGAACCAGTACGAAAAGAATAATATGATTCTGCTGATGGATGAAATGGCGATTAGAAGGGAATTGCGATACAATTCCAAATTAGATTTAGTGGATGGATTTGAGGAAAATGGGGTTGAAAGAACGAACCAGATTGGTAAGCAATTGTGCGTTTTTATGATTAAATCAATGTTTTCCAACTGGGCGCTTACATTTAATTACTTTGTTTCAAAAAATGGACTTTCTGCCGATTTACTAAAAAAGATAATATTACGAAATTTACAGTTTTGGCATCATAGTTAAAGTTGTAATTTATGACCAAGGGTCCTCTAACAGGAAGTGTTTCTTGGAATTGGGAGCTACTTTAGAAAAACCCTATTTTATGTATAATGGTAGTAAAACTTTCTGTGTATATGATTTTCCACATCTAATCAAATCATTAAGAAATGGTTGGCTTCAATGTGAACTTACAACACCAAATGGAGTTGCTAGTTTTAAAGTAGTTAAGGAACTATGGGAAATGGAGTGCAAATCTAATACAAAAATGTGTCTTAAACTTACAAGCCAGCACGTATTTCCGAACTCTTTCGAAAAAATGAAAGTAAAACTAGCCACCCAAATTTTTAGTAGGACTGTTCAAGCAGCAATTAAAACTGTTATTGAGACAGTAGGCTTTAAAAGTTGCTCAAAAGAAGTTTGTTTATCTACGGCATGCTTCATAGGAAATATTGACAAAATATTTGACTGCCTAAATAGTGGTTCGCTATCTTCAAAGAATTGTTATAAGTCTGCAGTTCAACTTAACAGTCCATCACACGAATATATAAAATTCTTTCTTGAATACCTCAATGAAATCTCATTTGTTGACAAAAAGAAAAAAGTATTTTTTTTAGATGGAATGAAATTTACCTTAAACGCTGTATTACAATTAGTAGACGAGCTATTTCAAAAAAAATCCCAAATATTTTTTTTTAATGACAAGAGCATTAAACCAAGATAAGCTCGAAAATATGTTCTCGGTTCTAAGACAAAAGGGTGGAAATAATATTAACCCCTCAGTTGCTGATATAAACACTTTATTAGCACGCTTAATGTCTGCAAATATAGTGCAGTTGAGTTCTTATAGTAACTGTGAAGAGCTGAGTGATACCACATTTGAAACGCTTTCAAATATTTTGTCAAATATGGACTTAGCTGATACAAATAATGAAGAACTCAGTCGAAACGAAAACTCTGAAATAGATATTAACATAGAAATCATTGATGATTTCGTATTAAATGATGACTTTCAGAATTGTTCGGAATTTAGTATCGATTTGGCGTCTTTAAGATACTTCATAGGTTATATCGTCTACAAAATGATACCGAAAATTAACTGCGATATTTGTGTTTCTATATTGAGAAAAGAAGACGAAGTATTGACAGTTCCTAGTGAACTTTTCATATTTCATAAAAATTCACAAATTTTCTTGGAAATTAGCAAGAAACATATTACAGTGTTTAGCAATATTTTTGACACACAACCACAAACTGTTGGTATAAAAAACTTGATAATATCCAAATGCAAAAATGCCACACCGCAATGGTTTTCCACATGTTCTGATCATAAGGAAATAATATTGGACTTCATGATCTTAGTACTCTTGAGGAAGCATTGCTCGTGAGCTTCAGAGAAAAAAAAATTTACTAAAGCCCGCAAACTTAAAATCCTGTCGCACTAAAGTTTTTGGGTTATTCTTCCCTACATATATCAGATTGAAATTTGCACAAAAATACCAAATAATGGAATAACGTTAATTGGTGTTACCCGGCCCTTTTAGTTTACATCGAAAAGCGCAACTTTCAACTGAAGAAAACTAAATATAGAAATCTAAAACTTGAAACAAAATTTTGTCAACACCACGTGCATTCACGACGTTGGATAGCAACACAATACACACACAAACATAAACATTTTAAGATTGCTCTCTCGTTGATTCTCTCTGATCGTGGCTGCTCTCTGGTTGTTACTCTCTGATCATGCTTGCTCTCTCGTTGCTTGATCTTCCCTTCAGTTGTTCCGCCCGCACCATAAAGTGAAAAATCATCGCAGGCCGAGATGCGACTTCTGTATACTATTTATTCTGTGATATTGCTTTCAAAGCCGAAGTAGACTTTGGAAACTTGAAAAAACCTAGCTAGCATGAAAAAAAAAAACAAATTAACAAATCATGCAAAACCTACAGTTGGAGTAGCAATTTTTGGTTGTGACCTTCGATTGAATTGTACTAGAATTGTACTCAAATTTGCATTTTCGCTCACTCGCTCAAACGAAATGTCATGGCTATAACGACTTGTTTGCTTTTCAGGGCCCCGATAAAAATAAGTTAATTTCGATTATCTATCAATCTTTCAAATTTTACTGACTCTCTGCCATTTTCAACTTTTTTAATCGCCCGATCAATTATTATATTGAGCTGTGAAAGTCAATGTAGTTGTTCGTTGACTTGTTCTTTATTACCTTAGCTGTTCGTTGTTTTTTGTTTTAGGTGTCAGGAGCTGAGATTGTAAATCGTTAAGGAGCTGATCACATTTTTCGAAAAGTTTTCTACAACCAATAACTGTCTGCAATGTAATTGTTTAAATTAGGAACGGCGGCATAGCTTATGACGGGCGTAGAGCTGAAATAAAAACTTATATGGCGAATATTTGACAAACGCTCGATAGTTATGGGAATCCAATGCTTAAACGAGGATTTTAAGGTGGCAAATTTTATAACGAAAATTGACAGTTCAGCAATACTCGTAGGTATGCTGAGAATTGTAAAATAACAATAAAGTCTGGAACTGAATTGCTATTATGAAATCCTTTAATGAAAATTTCGTCTCGACTATAAATGTCAAAGTTGTGGTTTAAAATTGATCAGAAAGCTCTGACAATGGAAATTAATATCTAAAGTTTAATCTTAAGATATTTTTTTGTCCTATATGTAGTCTTTAACTGTATTACAATTGCTGATCGCCAACTTCACGTAATTTGTGCATTAGTCATATCACAGTTGATTTTAATGACGACAAGGTTATCTTCTTCTTTTCCTTTTTTCCGGCGTCGTTATGGTCAGAAGTGTAGGACCATAACCTTCCCACTTAACTGCATTCCTACTGGTCCGCTTGTGGGGTCCGCCGGTTTGACCTCAGAAAGTAGCTGAGGCCAATCAAATGCTGGTGTTTTTGCATTTGTTTGCACCAATTGTTTTTCGGCCTGCCTTTTTTGCGTGTTGAAATTGGAACGTTGATTGATATCGCCTTTTGGACGGGGTTCAAAGGATCTCTCCTTTGAACATGGCAATACCAACTGAGTCGGTCGCGCTCTATCTTTCTTGTGATGGTTTCTTTTACGTAGAGGCCTCCTCGGATCTTTGAACTTCTAATTCTGTCACGCTTTGTTACTTCCGCTGTCATGCGAAGCATCTTCATCTCAGCTGCTGTTAATTTGCTCTCATACTTTTTGTGCATTGTCCAGCATTGTGAACCGTATGTGAGCGCCGGACGTACAACTGAAGTGTAGAGCCTTCCTTTCAGCTTAGGGGGCATTTTTCGATCACAGAAGATGGCGGAGTTTTCCCGCCACTTCATCCACCCTACGCTTACGCGACGGTTGATGTCGTCATCACAAGTTGCTTCTTTATTAATCATAGATCCCAGATATTTAAACTTTTCACACTTGGGAAGCACTCTTCCACTCAAGTAAATGTCTGGAATAGGCAGCTTTTCTTTTCTTGGAGTTTTTAACCGCGTACCGAACTTCTTCGACTGTGATGTCGGATATATCGGCATGATTCGGGGCGGCTCGAGGAAACTGTTCGTTCAGAAGTTCCTCGCAATACTGTCACCATCTGTGGAGAATTTTTTCGTCTTCCAGAAGGAGTTGGCCTTCAGCATTGTTAATAAACTTTGGGAAACGAATCTCCTGAGCATTTCTTCTTCTCTGGGCGGCTATCTTAAAGATATATTCTCCTTTGTTCAAATTGCTATGTCGAAGTTCCTGGGTAGCCTGGTTCCTGTCAGACGCGGAAGACGATATTTCTTCCAACTCCTGATAGAAGCCTTCCATGCTTTTTGCTTTGAATTCGGCGCACTTTTTCTTCGCAATACCTTTGCAATATCTATATACCTTTTCACGGCGAGCTTTTTCCTCTCTATTAGTAGAAGAGCACTTTGACCAAGCTTGGAAAGCCATTTTCTCTTCGTGTATCACTTTTGGCTTCGTCTGTCCACCACCAAGTTTCTTTTGCGTGTTGGCTGGGGCCTTTAGTTGTTCCGAGCAGTGATTTGGCTTTCTCCAGGCCAGATTGTTGCAGGGAATCCCACATGTCTTGTGCTCTGCACTCCTTATTACCGACCTCATCGATAATGGAAGAGAGGTAGTTTTTCATGTTGGTAATAAAAGCTTCGCCTTTTCCTTTATCTAGCTTATACCACTTGATTCTCTCAGACACCTTCGTTTGCTGCTTTGACTTCCTACTCGCTTCCATAAAAATTCAGTCAGGAGGAGACGGTGTTGAGGGGCGATCGCGTCTCCCAGGATTACTTTGCAATCTTTAACTCGTGGCTTCATGAAACTGGATACCAAATGATAGTCTATTTGAGTTTCATTTCCGCCGCGGCTATAAGTGATCAGATGCCGGCTTCGTTTGACGAACATGGTATTTAGCACTATAAGACCGTACGACTTGCACATGTTTAGGATATCTATCACCTGAAAAGTTCCTGGTGCCGTATCCCAGCCCTCCGTGGTAGTCTTCATAGTCTTCGCTTGTCTTCCCGACATGTCCGTTTAAATCTTCCCCAACAAACAAAAGCTCTTCCTTTGGGATGATTTTGGCAAGGTTGTGGGAATCTAGCCAGAATGCATCTTTTTCTTTTTGTTCGCATCCTACTTGAGGGGCATATGCGCTTACGATGTTCCACCTTACTCTGCTTACGATACACTGTAATTAAGTCCCAAAGTCCGTAACTGTAATTAAGTCCCAAAGAAAAGTATAATGGTGTAAATGGTAAAGTCTTAAGAACTAAAGTCTTCATTTCATTTACATTATGTACATTAAGTAGATGGGGAGTAGGTGGAACTGCTAACATTCGGGGTAGTAAAAGAAGAAAACTATCGCATCGGCCTAATACCGTCGGAATAAGTAATATACGTTAGAGAAAAATGAACAGAGAAGTTACATGGGCTCATCATAGTTATATGGAACAATGAAAATATCACCGAGGAATGGAAAAACTCTGTCATCATTCCCGTATTTAAGAAGCGTGACCAAACACAATGCATAAATTGCCGAATACCGCTGCTGTCGATTTGTTACAAGGTGTTGTCAGATATTTTTTTAAAATAGACTGACATCATACAGTGTGGAAATAATCGGAGACTACCAGTGCCGCTTCAGGAGAAACCGCTCGATGAGTGGCCAGATTTTCACTATATAGCAACTTTTAGAAAAGAAATGGGAGTTCCACGAAACGACCCGCCAAGGCGTATGACTCTATACCCGATCGAAAATGTACCATGCCTTTGTAATAAGTATGCCTAAATGGAAACAAAGGTGGTGTTGTAATTCAAGAAAACGCCCTAACGAAAACATTTGAAAAAGTTGGAGGATTAAAACGAGGAGGCACCTTGTCACCACTTCCTTTTAATTTGGTGCTAGAATATGTAAAGAGATCCCATCGAGAAAAATAGAAGGCAATAAGTCTTAAGGCGTTAGTCTCATGTGACCACTTCGAGAAATCTATTTTTTTAGTAAAACCTATCGAAAATATGCTGTGAAAAATTCAGACCGAAATTCCTAGTATTAAATAAGTTACAATTCATAGTCGCCGACGCGCCGTAAGCGACTTGTTATGCTCTTGAAACTTTAGATACCAAGGTATCTGACTACACTTTGTTTCGCCAGTGGGCGCCCGTCCTGTCCAAGAATTGAGAACCCGCGCCAATTTTTCCTAGTGTCTCGAGAGGCCCTAGACAAAGGCGTTCTGAACAAAATAGTTTCTGATTTCTGGCAGTTGATTTTCAACTTTCAGTCATCACAATACTGCTGAATTTTTTCGAAGTCACGCTGCAAGAGAGTGACAATGACGTCGATCGTTGGACCTGATCTGTACGCGATTAAATCGTCCGCATACGCTATTGAATGTGAAGAGAAGGTATCAAATCGCTGAAGTAAATGCTGAAAAGGATCGGTGACGTTGGCAGCTTTCACTACGAACTTTCTACCTGTTAACATGTCAAAAATCATATAGTATAGCAGTGGTTTACTTATGCGCAGCCGACTGAGCTTGTAATAAAGACCTTCTAGCCATACGGTATCAAAGGTTTTCTCCAAGTCAATCAGACAGGCACCCGTGCATTGGTTCTTGCATTTATTCCATTGGACATCCGACACGAGTTTCGACGCGGCATGAATAGTGTCATGCCCCGCTCTGAAACCGAATTGGTTATCCGGGATGATTTTATTGTCCTCAACCCATTTAGACAGGGCCCTATGGACCACCTTCTGGAAGACCTTGTTGATACTCGGAAAGAGACTTATCGACCGGAGATTTGCCGGGTTAGAGGTGTTCTTACCGCTCTTGGGGATTGCTTGCACCACCGCTGTCTTCCAGTGCACTGGATAATATGCATTATTCAGTGCATTGTTGAACAGGATGGTGTTCCTCTCTACAGCCACTGGTGGAAGGTGCTTAAGCACAACATTGGATATACCGTCGATACCCGCGGATTTTTTCCTTTTCAATGACTGAAAGATCATTCGGAGATCTTCCGTCGAAATGAACAGGGTATTAGCCCCTTCATTGGTGACGGCATTATTTGCCATGAAATCGTCATCGAACCTGGTAAAACCAAGATTCTCGGATCGCCAATGATCGATATCACTTCTAAGGTAGAAGTCATGAAGTAGAACTCTGTTTTCCAATTCGTGGTTTGGACGAATGCTATCATTCACCTTGTACACTTCCTGGAAGACAGCTCCCACTGTTGCCACCTACGTCATCAGGACAGCGCTCTCTGGATCGATGCTAACTGTTCGTAGCAAACGTTCATTGTCTGACGTTCTCGGAAGCTTTAGATCCTGAATGTCATTCTGATTGTTTCTCCGAAATATTTTATTTATTTGCGGGAACATACAAGTTAAATTTTTATTTCCGTAAATTATTTAAAAAAAATATTTTTCTTCGGGAGCTATGCTCCTTTATTCTTCTCTGGTCAACTTAAGACTGAGTTCACAATTCAATACTTAATTCTAACTTAACCTTATCGTGTTCAGCGAGAACGTGCAGGAATGTCGTTTGAAAAACAATTGTCTCAGGTGACAGATGTCTTGGAGTGGAGCGTCACTCTGAGACGGAATGTGCGGATGTGGTGTCAGGTGGAACATATTTGCGATGGATGCAAAGAAGAAAGAAACTGCAGGCGTAATGTTTACTGGCGGATGTGTTTGGAGATTTTCGTGGGTGTCGTGTTAACTTATATACTCGCGCTGTTGGATTTTACAGCACGAATTCTGTTATTCCAATGCAAACTTACAGATATTCTGTAATTCTCGAAGACTAAAATGGGCAGGACACGTAGAACAAACGGACTTTGGACGGACAGTCAAAAGAATAATAAATGGAAAATTAGGAAAATTAGAGGGAAAAGAACTCCAGGGGAGCTGCGCCATAGGGAGGACACTGTTGATCCAATACTTTGGGTGATCCAAAAATGATAATTAGTTATTCCCGTCTGAATAAGAATTCAAATTTGTTTGCTTATATGTATACCCAATATGTTAACGTAAAAAGTCATATAAATAGACCACAATTCCCAGGAGATATGTACATTCGTTTGCAGCTACTGAAGATGAACTTCACGAAGGACGCGCATACACGTTCCCCACTGAAGATAACGTGAAAATGTTGTGTTAACAGATCGGAGAGCGATTATCAAGCATATAGCTGAAGTCACAAGGATCTCATATGGTAACGAATTGCATATGAAAAGCTCTCTGCGCTTTTGGTACCGTGAGTGTTAATCGATGAGTAAAAAAGAAGAATGAGTCGACATTTCGAGGATGAATCTCGAAAAGTTCCAAGCAGGTCAGGAAATCTTTTTGTTTGTGATGATGGATTAGGTCTTGATCCACTATTTTAGTCCTGAAACCAAACAAACGAGCGTTCGCACCCACACCAAATGCAAAGTGTCAAATTTGGCAGGAAAGGTTATGACATCCATTTTTAGGGACGCTGAGGGAAAAATTATGGTAGAAAAGGGAGCTACTATCTCAGGATCTTACTACACAGATCAAATAAGAAAATTGCGGGACGTCCATAAATTAAAGACAAATAAAAGTTGGAGAGCTGTTTCGCCAAGAAAACGCATCGGCTCACAAGGCCGCAGTTACGATGGCCGTCATTCAAGAAACGGAATCCGAACTGCTCGAAGACTCGCCTTGTTCGCCAGATCTAGCTCCCAGCGACTTCAACCTCTTTCCCTTCTCAAGGAACATATCCGAGGCAAAAAATTTTAAAACGATACCGAGATTATGGCCGCTTTTGAGGCATTTTTGGAGGGTCAAAACAAAGAATTTTTTTTCTAAGGAAATCTTGGACTTAGAAAAACAGATGGACTAAATGTATTGACTTGTTAGGGGATTATGTAAAAAAATTAATCATTTTTTTAACTATAATCGTCGGGTTTTATTTTTATTATCATTACTTTTGGATCATCTCTCGTATAAAGATGGACCTAGAAGAGATGGAATAGAACAACAAAACTCATAACAGGGATACTTGGGGAAGGTTTGTCAATGAGGTCATCAGCTTCTGAGTTCCAAATGGCGGGGAATAATAGTAATAATTGAGAATGTTTAGCTTATATCGCTGTCCAGCTATAACATCGGCATCGATTTCAGGCAAAAACACTTCGTTGACATCGTCCAGTAACAATTCATCGTCAGCCCACAAATCGCATCAAGCCGTCACTTGTTGTGGATGCTGACTTCTGTTCCTTTGTCAACTGGATCTACTGGATCATGTAGGCCAAGATCTGTATGAAAAATGACGGTTCTCATTCACTTTCTTATCTTCTTCGGTGACCTTACCGGACGAACACGAATTGAAGCCTTCACATAACTTACCTATCAAAACGTTTAAAATTATCGATTAAGTTCACTATTTATTCACTATACATATATTTTGTGATTAAAAGCAGTATGAACTTGATGAAATGTTTTTACGTGAATTTTCACTCTTTCAAAATTTTGTGCGAGGGCGTATTGATCCAAATTTAATAACCTCCGAGTTTCAAATATAAAAACAACACATTTTGCGTGGAAACTCTTTACATAAAACCATGTCAGATCTCCAAGACGATTTTTACGAAACATCGAAAAAATGGTCTGTAGGCAATTCTCCAAAAGTATGATCGGACCCTCAATGGTTATTGTCTCTATAGTCCTTGATTGACATATTATTATCATCTATTTAGTACTGACTCGAAATAAATGTCTCCGAAGATCCATGTGAAAGGTGTGGTTCTTTGGATTAATTTTGTTATGTCCCTCATTATAAGAATCGCCCTTCAAGTGCGACAGTTGGACAAGTGTCCCCGAGCTCCGAAAGTATGTACTTATTTAAACCTTTTTGATGCTGGTTGATGCTTCAGAAGATATTTTCTGAAAATATTGCGAGACTACTCAGTTAGCTGGCAAGACTGAGTTCGCTTGACTTTTGACAGCTTGTCCCTTTTGTTTTTCTAGCTGTACCGCAAACATTCAGAAAGCGGAGGATATGTCAAAACAAAAAAAAAACCATCACCTCTCTTTAAAATTAAACTCCTCGTTAGCAAATCAAAAGAAGGAATCGCTTTACCAATACCGGAAAGTGCCCTAGCCTCATTATCATGAACCTTGAATTTTCTTAAAGGACAGCCTTAAAAGTCGTCTGGCAACTATCTGCACCCGGTCTGCCTCCAAAAGGCTATAAGAAGGCTATTAACTCCGCCAACGCTAACCAAACAATCATCCAGTTGAATGGCAATCAAGTTGAATTATCCTTCAAGCCGTTATCAATGCGAAACCAACACAACGCCGAACTTCGCAGTATTTTACCACCGCCTACGTTGCAATTACAGAACCCTCCTCAATCGAATACCAAGAATCTGGTAAACCTACGCGAGAAACTCCTATTCCAGACCGGGAAAACAACAACTAAAAACATAAACACCGATACTTTGCATAAATTTCAGAGCAAAATCCGCGTGGTTCGCTTGTATTCCGAGCATGCGACTTTGCGTGTCGATAATGCGAATTATTACTCCTATAACCGTTCTCGCTTAAATTGACTTAATTAAATAAATTTTCGTGGCTCTGCGTCGTCGCCAATCATCGGCATGTGTGACGCTGACGTCGAAGGATACCTACACGTTGATTCTAAAATAACGCTGACTGACTCTGCCAAGCACGAGATATTCGCCCCCTGCCACTTGCATGACTCATAAACTACTTTCCACGCAAATCGGCGCTCTTGAAAGCTTCAATTTGTACGTATATCCCTAATCAGGATCCATGCACACATGTCTGTACCCAAGAATCAGTGTGTGTTTAGGATTTTGAAAAATCTACTGTTGCAACAGGCATCGCGTGTGCCGGGGTCGAATTAAATACTTGATCGTTGCCCTAATAGCGCTTTGTGAAGGTGTACCCAGCGTCCGGAAGATTGACTTGACCGCGCGACGATGGCTAATTCCATACCCACATCCCTCGCGGCCATAAGCATAGATGCTAATCGCTAACGCCGCTGCATCGACGTCCATTGTTTTGTATATGCACTCATTTCTGTGCCGTGCTCGGTCGTCATCGTGGCTGTCGGTCGCGCAATAAGCCAAGAGCCAAGCGAGTGTTTATTAACTAGCCGCGGAGGGTTATTGTCGGTCGATTGGTCTTAGCAACGATCATCGATTTACGTCAGGCAGTGAAGCCATCATCATCGGTAAACTTGTTTCCTCATGGAGAGCTGCATGGCTACGAGTTACATAGCTCCCTGCTCTGCCAATTGTTATTAATTATTGGACTTTCGATTCGAGTACTTAGACCCGGTTGCTGGTCGTTTGGGGGTGCGCAACAGTTTATACGGCAAAAAATCATGGTACCTCTAGCATTGGTAGCAAATTGACGTTGGAATTTATTTCGTAAGAGTCGCCTGCGCGCGGCTTCTTTGTCAGCGGGGGACGTTATCGAGCTACGAGCAGTTGAATAATAAATTTTTGTAATTTCATTTCCAGATCGTTATCAAGAGCTTGTTAAAGACTCAACAGTGCGGCAAAACGTGGTCACAACTTATATGATGTCACAAGGATGAGGGTGTAGCGCTGGGCGAAATTGATGGAATGTCGGTGATGGATCATAATGAATGCGAGTGGTTCTACTTGTTTTTTGTTTATGATTGAGAAGTAAATAGTTGAGGGCCCGTATGACGTGGCTGGCAGTTGCCATGTGGTGTGGGTAATTGATTGAGTGGCTGTTGGGTCGTTGCGGCTGTCTATAATAGATTTTAAGATTGCACTCTCGGAAAGCAATCATAATAATCAAAGTGACAGAGTTCGGTTATGACGAGGCCAGGAAGCGGAACTGTCAGATTGAGTTTACAAATCACAGTGGTTGGGGTGCGGGAATGTAATGGATATAGCTGTTGAAATTAAGTGTGAAGTGGTCTACTTGACGCTAAGTGGTTGATATGGGGTGAGCTTCTAATTAGGCCTATCACAGAGGTTGTTATGGAGAGCCTTATTAAATATTTTATTTTTTTGGGAATTTGATGACCTAACGCCTCATAACTATCTGCATCAATGTTAAACTCGGCAATATAAGCTTAACATGCGTCCACGCCCTCACAGAAGAGAAAGACGACCGACTCAAAGGGGACGCCTATGACTCCCTAGATAGGACATATGCCGAATGTCCCTGCTATGACACCAAAATCGTTTTAGGAGATTTCAATGCGAAGTTGAGTAAGGAGGAAATCTTTAAACGAGCCATAGGAAAATACACACAACACTACATACGTCAAAAAATGGGCTCATGCTAGTGGGCTTTATGGCGGGACGCAATCTCGTAGTAGCAAGCACGCGATTCCCCTATCTTAACATCCATGAGGGTGGACCTGGTGGTCTCCGGTCAATTGACAATCAACCAGATTGATCGACGTCAGACATTTCTCTAGTATCTTCGATGTCTGAACCTTCCGAGGAGCCAACGGAATCGATTAAGAATACCAACATTTAATGTTAGCAAGCTGCAGTCGCAAGAGATCGCGTGGACCTTTGCCGATCAAATTTCCCTCAAGCCGATGTAATTAAGACTCGATGCAATCTGCACAGACCATAGAACAGTAATGAAGGCTTTGTCAGAACGCCATCAGAGAGCCCGCCTCAGATGTGCTCGGGTTCAAGCCACCACCTGCGAGAAACCTCTGGTTTGATGGCGAGTGCAGACAGGCTTATGAAGAGAAACAGTATGCATATATGGCTATTCTGCATCGACGGACGTGAGTTGCTCGTGAGCGCTAAAAACCAAATGATATCACAAATGTGATGTTAGAAAGTTTTACATGCCAAGGCTATAAAGCCAGAGTGGAAGCCTACACTGATGAGCTCGGACAACTTGTAGTACAGCCCCAGGCGATGCTGAGAATATGGTAAAAACACTTCTGCAGACTGTATAAGGCGATGATAGTTAAAATGCCGCCAGCAGAACGAACCATTCACAATGGACGTAAACGAAAGAGAATTCCGTCCACCCGACTTAGCCGAGGTTAAGATAGCGATGTCGAAACATATCTGCAAGATATGGTCGGAAGAAAGCATTCCCGATGAATGGAGTCTCAGTCCAGATATATCTCAGGAGAGGAGGTCTCAGAAGACTCGCGGATTTCAGGTCGACACACACCATCTTTTATTGACTTTAAAACCGCATATGATAGTGTCTATAGAGACGAGCTATACAGAGTCTTGTCATCTCTTAACATCTCTGGCAATCTCGTCAATCTGTGCAGGATGAAAATGGAGAATTCTCGCTGCTCCATTAAGATCGATAATGAACTAACCGAGGTCTTTGACGTTAAAAAAGGATTTAGACAGGGCGACGCACTGTGATTTGTTTATCATACTTGAAGAGATAGTGCGGGACGCAGCAGCCAATACTAGAGGCACGATCTACTTCGAGTTTGCACAATTGCTTGCTTACGCCGATGACATTGACGTTATTGAACAGGCTAAGGGAGAGGTCAATGAAGTGTTTGTGAGCATTGAGGCAGAAGTGGTTAAAGTCAGTCTTAGGATAAATAGGACCAAGACCAAATATATGCTGTCATCAAAGAAAGACGCGCCACATCAACGTCTTGGTCAGAATGTAATCTTTGGCAGCTATAATTTTGAAGTAGTCAAGGACTTTGTCTATCTTGGCGCGATAATAACCAGCAGCAATGACATCAGTGCTGAGATCAAACGGGGAATAACTCTTGCCAATCGCTACTTCTTTGGGCTCAACAGGCAACTGATTAGGGAGCCCTCTCTCGAAAAACCTTAGTCATACCGGTCCTCCTCTGACGCTGAGACGACAATTCTGCGTGCAATCTTTGGTCCTGTTGTAAACCAAGAGTGGAAAAGGAGTTTCAACCAAAAACTGTATGGACTGGACAGCGACATCGGCCTAGTCAGACGTCTGCGGATCAAATGTCTAAGATGGCTGGGCCATGTGGAGCGAATAGACACCCCCGCTCCGGCCCGAAGAGTCTTCGACTCGAACCCCGAAGGGCGACGCAGAAGAGGACGCATGTAAAGTAGCGCACACAGTTGGAAAGGGACCTAAATCAACTGGGCGTGGGGCACTGGAAACAGCAGGCCAAAGATCGTGCCGGCTAGAGAGGCTTGTTGGCTGAGGCCCTGGTTCACCTCGAACTATAGCGCCATCTAAGCAGTATGACAGTGACAAGTATGTAAATATGACAGTAAGGAATTTCACAAGATCTAAAATGAGGCCTCCATATACGAGTAACAGTTCGAAATCAAACGCTGACACTTCCGTGCGTTTCACAGATGACCGACTCTCTTCCACTTTTTAGGTAACTTTCGATTACTTCATCTTAGACTGTGGACAGCCATCCATCAAAGTTCTCTAAAAATCAAACATAGCACGTCATCCACCGGCCAACTCTCCATAAAAACCGACACGCTCTCGAATCGCGACCACAACCAACTGCCCAAAGTGATACAATTGATCCATCAAATTCATTAGATAAAACACCTTATAATTAATCTATCCATACTACGAGCAGATGTTTCAATTATCCAAGCATGCATTCAATATTTCATGGCCCATCATAAATCCATAATAGCTCAGGTGAGAGAACTCATCACCAGCGAGCACCACCATCATCATCATCATCAATGGCATAGTGTGGCCACGCAATTCAAAACTCCCATATTAAATTGATAATTGTACATGAACGAAGAGGTTTCTTCCTCCGAAAGTTGGCGGCAACGCTGGTGTGGCTATAATTACTCCACAAGTGCTTCGTTGTCGTTGGAAGAGAACGAATGAACGAGTGCGAAAGAAACTCATTAATTTCAGTTACTTGAAACGGCGAAGCCCGAAGCCACACGTCGTCGACATCGTCGTCATCATCATCACCATCGTCATCACCAGCGGTATCGTTATCGCCTAGAGTATCAGTCGATGGTGCTCAACAGTCGGTAGTCAACCTGGTCGCCCCCAGCTGGGCTATGTGATGCCTACATATGTACATATGTACATACATATGTGCAATTAATGTTGGAGAAGATGTTACACTTACAGTGTATGGGGGTCGTGTTGAGACGCGAATTTCGAAAAGTAATCGAACGGTGTGAGATCGGAATGTTGTGGTTGTCATACGTTTGATGACAGCTGCAGTGCACTCGATACATGAGTTGAGGTTGTTGTCTCCGAAAAGATAAAGTGTGAAATGTCATTGCTCCGGTATTGATTGCACGCCTTGAAGGGCTGTCGATAAACTAGGGCGGTGTGATTTATTACTGGGAAGTTTGATGGGTTTATGGCTTCCAGGTCTTGTACGCGTGTTATGATAAGTGGTGATTTAGAACGCAAAATAATCGTTGACTTGAGACCAAGCCGCATAAGACTTTATGCGATGTGGGTGAAAAAAATAACATGCACAAGTAAGATAAGCCATCTTGGGTTCCCATGTCCAGGTTGTGTGCTTATTCCATTATTTCGAAAAACCTGTCCTCATTCCATCTCCATCTCCTGGTACGTATGCGCCCGTATGTGGGCGCAGATATGGCATGACGTGCGCGTGCTAGTGGACCACACCAGCATCCGCGCAAAAACAAAAAGGAAAAAAACAAACCTCTTTATGAGCTGCCTTGATTTTTATAGCCTGATTACTTTCGCCATTCGTATGTACCTCAAATGGCCCACGTAGAAGATGGAAATCTCGATGAGGAAGACGAAACGAACAAGGCAAAACAAAAAAAGCCTCGCGCCAATTGTTTGTCGTTACACTATCCCCGGGTGCTGTTGCGGAATCAAACGGACGTGAAAATGGGCTTGGACCAGAGCCAAGATGTACGAGTGCGCAGTATACAAGCAACACGGTCGTCCACATTCAGTACCGCTAAATTGTAAAAAAATTAACATTTTATTCCAATGATGGATCTTTATCAAATGTAAATTGTTGTATTTGGAGTAATCTGCGGTCGGTGGAGGCGGTTTGTCGTTCTCATACCGGGGTTAAGTGCATGACCGCTGTGCTTCATTACATATTCCGGGCACATTGAGATCTTCTTCTCTCTTACCTACGGTCGTAGCGAGAAGTAGATGCATAGTAGTGGGTTTTAAGAAATTTTGTGGGAGATGTAGTTCCTCAGAGCTTGGAGAGAAAACGTTTCCAATTTGTCGGGAATACATTAAGAGGTGGAATAGCTGAGGTTAAGGTTGTATAATGGAGATAACTAGGTTCTCGTTTCAATTCCTGGCTACGAGGTGGCCTCAAGTGACTATGCGAATAATTTGTGACAATTTGAGGAAAGTGATAATCGTTTCAAGGAGTCATTGCCGCACATACCAATCAAATTATATTATTTTTGCAATTCATGCATTTAATGGTGATACAATTCGTGTCAGCATAATAGGCATTACGATTGGCATGGCGTGTGACCCAATTGCGGTAGTAGTGCCAGTGAACTTCATGCGATATTGGCTTTTTGGAAGCAAAGCATTGTTGATTGTAGCTTGAGTCTCCAGTTATTTCTTTTTTTTATCAATGAAGTTAAATACACTACGAGTATTTCCTAACATTGCTTTTTATTCGTTCTTAATTTTTTTCTTTTTTTTTTTGAGTCAGGTTTTATTACGCACTAACCTACTCGTTTGTGAGTGGCGATTTTCATTGAAAAATAACGCTAAACTCACTTCTTATTACGTTTTAAAATCAAATGTCGTTTCAGTTCACTACAATTGTGAAAGATCATAAAACTGAAGAGCCACCTCATTGTGGTGGTTGTCTACACCGACTAGATCCGAACAGACATTTATGCTGACAAAGCTGACAGTCGCGAAAGTTCGGAAATTGCAAATGAGTAGCAATGAAAGAGAGGGTTAGTTCGATGGCTCCACTGTTACGAGATATGTTAAAAAAATAAGCGGAAAGAAATTTGTCGATTTCATGACATCCCTGCTATGTCTTTTTTAAGTTACCATAAGTCAATATACAGGGTGTCCCACGAGCAGTGTGCCAAAAAGCTAGAGCGTGTAGGTCTGGTCAAGGCAAGAAAAAAATCGTACGGGAGGGTGGTCTATTCCCCGCTCCAATTTTTTCTAGTGTCTCGAGAGGCCCTAGACAAAGGCGTTCTGAACAAAATAGTTTCTGATTTCTGGCAGTTGATCTTCAACTTCCAGTCATCACAATACTGCTGAATTTTTTCGAAGTCACGCTGCAAGAGGGTGACAATGACGTCGATCGTTGGACCTGATCTGTACGCGATTAGATCGTCCGCATACGCTATTGAATGGTGAAGAGAAGCTATCAAATCACTGAAGTAAATGCTGAAAAGGATCGGCGAGTTCACCGTACCCTGTTGCAGTCCGTTGTTAATATCAAATGTTTGGGTAGAAGTCACGTTGGCAATTTTCACTACGAACTTTCTACCTGTTAACATGTCAAAAATCATATATAGCAGTGGTTTACTTATGCTCAGCCAATTGAGCTTGTAATAAAGACCTTCTAGCCATACGGTGTCGAAGGCTTTTTCCAAGTCAATCAGACAGGCACCCGTGCATTGGTTCTTGCATTTATTCCATTGGATATCCGACACGAGTTTCGACGCGGCATGAATAGTGTCATGCCCCGCTCTGAAACCGAATTGGTTATCCGGGATGATTTTATTGTCCTCAACCCATTTAGACAGGGCTCTATGGACCACCTTCTCGAAGACCTTGCTGACACTCGGAAGGAGACTTATCGACCGGAGATTTGCCGGGTTAGAGGTGTCCTTACCCCTCTTGGGGATTGTTTGCACCACCGCTGTCTTCCAGTGCACTGGATAATATGCATTATTCAGTGCATTGTTGAACAGGATGGTGTACCTCTCTACAGCCACTGGCGGAAGGTGCCTAAGCACAACATTGGATATACCGTCGATACCCGCGGATTTTTTCCTTTTCAATGACCGAAAGATCATTTGGAGATCTTCCGTCGAAATGAACAGGGTATTAGCCCCTTCATTGGTGACGGCATTATTTGCCATGAAATCGTCATCGAACCTGGTAAAACCAAGATTCTCGGATCGCCAATGATCGATATCATTTCTAAGGTAGGAGTGATGAAGTAGAACTCTGTTTTCCAATTCGTGGTTTGGGCGAATGCTATTATTCACCTTATACACTTCCTGGAAAACAGCTCCCACTGCCGCCACCTTCTCCTGAGGATCCTCGATCACGAAGAAGTCGTCATCCAGGATGGCGCCCTCTGGATCGATGCTAACTGTTCGTAGCAAACGTTCATTTTCTGACGTTCTCGGAAGCTTTAGATCCTGAATGTCATTCTGATTGTTTCTCCGAAATATTTTATTTATTTGCGGGAACATACTCGCGCTGCTGGAATTTACAGCACGAATTTTGTTGTTCCAATGCAAACTTACAGATATTCTGTAATTTTCCTTGATTAACTGTTGGATATTTTTAATCAGTGAATTCAGTGTCCTGACCTCCGAGTTTTGTCTGTCGGTAAACCGCCTGTACAAGAGTTTGAGTCTTGTCAGGAGTCTACTTTTTTGTCTGTGCAGTGCGTCGATTGTCGCGTTTCGGTACACGTTTGTAGTATCGTTATGTCGTTGGCGTGGTATTGTACTGTCCATGGTCTGCTTAATTATATCGTCCATTTGTTTGAGGTACTTATCAATCTCGTAGTTTGACAGGTTCCTATTAGACGGTGGGAAGGAGGCGCTCGAAGTGAGCGCTCTCGTCAAAGAATTGGCAAAGCGTGGCCAACGCGTCCTACTGTAATCGTAGGGGTGCGCTTGGAAATACTCTGCCATCTCCACGAACTCGTCAGGTACTGTGATCACGGCACGTAGTCCGCAATGGTCACTGTCGTATACAATGGTCCGTAGACAGTTAATAGACCATTCGTTCGTGTCTGCCAGTCTCAGTCGAGAGTCTATTAGCATGAGATCCAGATAGGAGCCGCTCCTAGGATACGACGGACTATCCGTTGCGAGCAACTTGACTCTATATTCAATGTTGTGAAGAACGCATCAATGACTTAGTAGGCTCCCCCTAGTGTTGGAAATGTTATTTCCCCAATCACTATGTTTGGCATTTAAATCGCCGGCCAGAATGTAGAAGTTTTCCACCGAGTTTAAGCGCAGAGATCGAAAAAGTGTCTCGAGCTCTGCTTTTTGGGTTGAGGTGCTACAGGCGCATAAGCTGATACAATGTACATTCTCTTTCCATTTCGGAGAGGAATGCACACAATATAGGCCTCTAGCACCTGGAACCTCCGCACTTCACCGCTATATATGACCTTATGTTTAAAATTATTTTTAATAAAAATCGCCACTCCCCCGCCTTGAGTAGCGTTGGGTCGGTCCCTTCTAATTATTCTATAAGAACTGTGCCGGATTTTGTGCTTCTGGTTTAGCTTTATTTCGCTAACCAAGAGTACATCGGGGCTTTCGTCCTGCAACAGGTTAAAAAGTGCGGCTCGTCGCTCAATCCTTATCAGGGAATTTACATTCATCGACAGGATCTTCAAGGGGCTCTCTACCAGCGTACCCATCACGACTTTAGATGCGCTAGGCCCGGCAGAAGCGAGCAGATACTATCTACCCGGATCGCCGTCTCAAGGATCTGTTTTTGGAGCTGCCCAATCTGCCCTTGGATTGCGAGCAAGATCGAACAGACATCCACCTCCGCCTCCGGTGCCTTAGAGACAGGCACTGGGACTTTAGGAACAGCCATGGGCTTTTGTACCATCTTTCCCGAACCTGCCGCCATTTGGGCGAAGGTCAGCTGGGATGTGACGACTGGTGTTTGGAAGCGACCCGAGGGACGCTTCTCCTCGACCTTCTGCTTACGGGCCAGGTTTTCTTTCTTGATGTCCTGGAACTTAGGACATCCCCGATAGTTTGCAGGGTGTCCTCGGTTCCGACACAAGACACACACGAGCTGCTCTCTGTCCGCCACCTTGTCTTTCCCAAGGTCGCATTCCTCGTTCTTGTGGTTCTTTGCGCACTTAACGCATCGAGGCTGCATTTCGCAGTTCGACGCGGCGTGCCCGAACCTTTGGCAGCGGATACATTGCAAAATGTTTCCGTTCCTCTTTAATGTTTCCCATGTGACAGTCTGGGACGCTAAGGTGATGATAGTCCTTAACCTCTCCAGCTTGCTGCTGGGTGTGAGCTGTACCAAGAAGAAGGGAATAACTCGCTTCTCCCGTCGGGAGCTCACCGTAGAGAATGGCTTAACCCCCACGAATTTGAGGTCGTCACTTTCGAACTCTCTGAGCTCTGAGAGCATTTCTTCGGGGTCTGCAATCGACTCCACGCCTTTGAGGAGCATCGTCTGCAACCTCTCGGCCTTTGGCGTAAAGGAGAAAAACTTCAATAGGCTTTTAATCCGCTTATGCTGTTCCAGTGTCTTGCACTGAACTGCATAGAGTTTCTGACCTAAACATTTAAAATGAAAATTACTCACACCAATGGCATACTTGCAGAGATCGATGGTTTCACGTAGGGCCGTGGTATAGGTAAAGATGGGTGGCACCTTCTCCTTTTTAGGGCGTTGTTGTTGCTGCTGCTTCTGCTGTAGCGGTTGTTGTTGTTGCTGCTGCGGCTGTTGATGTTGCTGCTGCTTCTGCTGCTGCTGTTTCTGCTGCTGCTGTTTCGGCTGCTGTGGCTGTTGTTGTTGCTGCTGCTTCTTCTGCGGCTGCTGTTGTTGCTGGCTTTGATGAGTGGCGGCTGTTGTCTGCTCCCTCCCCATCTGCTGCATCTCCTTAAGCCTAATGACTACGGCCTGCAGCTTGGCGCATAGGACCCGTTTTCATCAAATCGGTCTTCGGGTTGACCCTTCTGCGCTTTTCCATGACGGCGGCCGGAGTTGCGAAATCGGATGATAAATCATCAGATTCCGACTCCGTATGACGAACGGGTCTTCGCCCGCCGTCTCCCGACATCTCTTCGCGTACCTGCTGCTACCACTGTTGCACTGCACTGGACTGGAAACTTTTTCACCTTTATTATTTTAAATTTACTCAATTTGAAAATATTTTTTTGATTTTGAAATTTTAAATTTTTTGATTTTTAATTTTTTATTATTTTTTTATTATTATTTTTTGTTGTTACTCGCACAGCCTACTGAGCGAGAATGTCTCAGGACGTGTCTGGGGCTACATAGGACACCCGAATCTGAGTACACGAAATTTTACCCGAACGAGGTCCTATACAATAGGGCCAGGATTGTACGGATAGATAATTTTTTGATCAAACTGATTCGAAGCCACGTTGCGAGAGCAATGACTTCGGTCAATAGCCTGATCTTCGGGGCTTACTACCCCAACGATTTATATCACGAGAGAGTGCGCCTTAATGGCTTTGTGCCGCCAGAAGCATTCCTCTATTTAGATAGATGTGGGCTGATCCAGGATAGATTGGCGGTGCCGCTAATCTTCCACGCGGGTCGCAATTTTTGTCTAGGGTAAGATAGATCTAAGAAATTATGAATAAAAATGAATTAAAAAACTAAAAAAAACACCCTGTATAATGAATGTAACTAAATGAACGATACCATCCATTAAGGCTAATTTAATTAACCATTTCCAGACATAATTGTTAGCTCAAAGTTATATATCATATATGTAGGTCTAATAAAAAATAAATAAATAAATTCACAACGTCGTACTTTAAGAGAGTTTCAGTAAGCATATTGCGTATTTGAAGGAGTTACAAAGTGTGCTACAGATCACGCAGCTGGCAAAACAATGGCGTAATTGTGTGCGATTTCTTGAAATGGACACTTCAATTAATCTAACGCTATTAGGCATTTTCCCTTGAGGTTTTGGTAAATTTACAGTCAATGCCAGTGCCCCACAAGCTATTCATGCTCTTAAAGAAAATACCAGACTACTATTCATGAAATAGAATCGGAAAGAATGACACGTTGCAGGTAAAGCCGGGACAGACAGTTGGCAGATTTATATTTAACTTTTAGCCTTACCGTTTGTGTATTAGAATAAATTAAAAATATTATCCCCGCTTATGAAAATGTTGCATTGCATTGACTTACATTGCATTGAAATAGCGCATATTGTTTGATGACCTTATGCAATCAACCTTCATAGCGTATATCCAGGGAAAATACAAGGTGTACAACTTTGCTTCCGCCCTTTGCCGATATGTGGCGATAACGGTAAGTAGCGGTCGAAAAAAACAGATCGCAGACGTCAGGCAGTTGGCTTGGACCTCGGTCAACAGAATACCATTCAAACATTAGTCGATTTGTGTCTGCATCATAAAGTTCTTCTCGATTGAAAATGTCAGTTTACGAGACAAATTCTCGTCATTTGCGGGAGGTGTTACTGTTTTGTTTCAATATGAAGAAAACAGCGGCTGAGTCTTATCGAATGCTCTCAGATACGTATGGTGAGGACGCTATTAGTGAAAGAACGTGTCGTGAGTGGTTTCAACGCTTCAAGATTTTAACGTTCGAAGTTTTCGAAGATGCAGAATTGGAGGCATTGCTGAGTGAAGACTCGCGACAAACTCAAGAAGAATTGGCACAATCAGTGGGAGTGACACAGCAAGCCATTTCAAAACGTCTCAAGGCCATGGGCATGATTCAGAAAGAAGGAACTTGGGTCCCGAATGAGTTGAAACCAAGAGACGTTGAACGGCGTTTGTGTGTTTGTGAACAGTTGTTTCAGAGGCGGAAGGATTTCTGCATCGCATTATGATCCGGTACGAAAAATGGGTTCATTACGATAACCCTAAACGCAAAAAATCATGGGGATATCGCGGCCATGCTTCCACGTCGACGGCCAAACCGAATATCCACGGCTCTGAATTTGGTGGGACCAGCTCGTCGTCGTGTACTATGAGGTGTTAAAACCAAGTGAAACAATCACAGATGCTCGTTATCGAACGCAATTAATGCGTTTGAGCAAAGCATTAAAAGACAAACGGCCGTAATACAGCGAGACTGCAGCACGACAACGCTCGACCCCACGTTGCAAAAGAGGTCAAAATGTACTTGGAAACGTTAAAATGGGAAGTCCTACCCCACCCGCCGTATTCTCCAGACATTGCTCCCTCTGACTATCACCTGTTTCGATCAATGGCGCATGGTCTGGCTGACCAACACTTCCGATCTCATGAAGAAGTCACAAATTGGATCGCTTCAAAAGATGAACAATTTTTTCGACACGGGATTCGTACACTGCCTGAAAGATGGGAGAAAGTAGTGGCCAGCGATGGAAAATATTTTGAATGATACATTTGTAACCAATTTGTTCCATTAAAGCTCCAAATGTTGGGGGGAAAAAACGGCGGAAGCTAAGGTGTACATTACAATACTGATAATCATGCAAAATTTTAAATTGTAAATTGAACCCCAAAAAAGTAAAATTTGTTATTTCATTCAGACGTCACTGAGGAATAGACTTGTTACAATGTGGCCCAAAAATGCTATATATTTTGCAAATGATGGCAGCTTACAGTTTTGAGTCGATATTTGTAAAGCAGACAAATGCTGAATACACGTCGGCAAGTAATGAAACGTTATATGCACTGCTCCTTAAGATCGAGAAACCCGACCGTCCTACCCTAACTGATCAAACACTAAGGCATTTAGCCCCAAGCCCAATAACGTATGAAATAGATGTGACTACGGAAGGCCTTGTAGTGCTTGTCCACAGGACGAGGACACTAAAATCGATAATAATCCAACAATTATTACGAAAACGCTGTAAGTTTGCACATAAAATATTCAGGAGAAAAGACCATGCCGATATCCCTCGACAGGGGTTATCCTTGATATCCCGATGACAGACAATACAGCGATACAATGGTCAAAGGGTGGTCAACCCTATAAAGAGATCCAACAAACTTTGCTAATCTCCGACTAATGAGTTTTTGAAAAAGTAGCAAACAGAGCTCTAATCAAATGGGTTGAGGAAAAGAAAATAATACCGGTCAACCAGTTTGGTTTTAAGGGGAGGCATGATACTATTCACGCTGCGTCCAAATTGATTTCCAATATCTAGTGGAGTAAGGCAAAATTCCTACTTCCGGGTGCATGTTTGATCAGCTTAGAAAAAGGCCATCGACACCGTATGGTTAGAAGATCTACAAACTCACCAGGCTAACCATGCCAAATCATTTTCTGTACATGATTTACGATTTCCAACAGAGAGCGGTTAACACTCTTGTTAACTCTCTGCCATAAGCGACCTTATAGGTTTCCTCAGACACTCAATAGCGTATGCACTGTGACTAACGTGTGACTTCGGTAATATTAAGAGATGCATATTACGACGATTGGAAGTGAGAATTCAACTTCCAAGAGTTAAAAGGAAGGAAGAAAACGATACTGTTAAGGACTCTCTTGTATAGGGCCTCAAGGGAACTGGAAAAAATTCGCGATCACTAGGCAACATAGACAAATATTAGCGGTGAGAAATGCGGCTGGATATCTTGGTATCTGGCTTGACAGTGTCTATATTTCAATAGACATTGTGGTCTGGCTGGGGCTAATCTGTTTCACAATAGTAAACATGACCGCGGGGCAAAAACTTATGCTACATGACCTCAATAAAGCCAATCATCTCGTAGGGTTGTCCGGTGTGGCTTAATGTAAGCATCTTAGATATAATCTTAGAGTCTTAAGTGCTCGTTTCGACGAGCATATTGTCCCTGTGATAGAAGATGTTTAGGATGAGCCGTCAGCGTTGATGGCTTCGTAAGTTGCTATTATATAATCGTTTCTGCAGCGCATTTTTTTCTTTCAAAGTGAGTCCGTCAGTCCTCCAGCCACTGCCCGAAGTGCGTCAATCGCGTCCAAATAGCGTTCAGGCTCTCCTGAACTTAAACGACGAAATGGGCAATTTTCAGTGGAAATTCATTATGAGCGACGAGGCTCAGTTCCATCTGAAGGGGTTGGTTAATAATCAAAATTGGCACCTCTGGGGCACTGATAATTCATGTTATTCGCGAAGAACGATTATCGTACACTGCATGGTGCTGGAGTACTTTTCGAGGACGTCATTGATAAAAAGGTAATTGAGACTGGTGAGCTATACAGAACCATGATCAATGAGTTTTAGTCTTCTACCTTGCAAGGCTGGGGTAGGGAAGACTTACGCAAAGGCTTTTTTGTCAGTCCATCTGGACAGACCCAGATAAAAATTTCCAAAATTCAAGATAGAAGACATTTTAGCTAGGCTCTTGGCGAGCTGATCCCTTCTTGTTTATTTCTGCATATTTATTGGGACTTAAGGGTATGTGATTTCAATTGGACAGTGCAAGCATATGCAAGGCCTGCGTGGTAATAGGCACTTCTAAAGATATGTTTCCGTGACCGACAAGATCGCCCGATTTCACTGTTTTTTTTTTGGATTTTTTTTAATTTAGGTACGGATCTATCAGAACAAACGGCAGACTCTGGAGGCACTCAAAGAGAATATCCGCGAAGAATGCAAAGAATTGTTTGCCCGAAGTTCTGATGCTCATAAAACAATATTTGAAACAAACGTAAAGGTCCAATTAGTATTTTGATTTCTAAGCTTACACTAGATAAGATGATTGGTAAATCTTAGTTGTGCTCAATATAGTTTGTTTTCTAGCTACCTTTATATAGAGCTCCCGAAATTCCTGTATTGATTGTTACATGAAAACACGCGATATCTACACACAAAGGTAAAATTGCCAGTTGTCAAGCTGATATATGTTATATGACGAAGAGAATTGCTTCCAAAATTAGGAAGCATGTTTGTAAGTGTTCCAAGCCTCATTTAATTTCATCTTTCTTTGCTAGCTTCTTTCGGTATAATCCATTAATGATCGTGGCGAGCAGCGCGTGCTTAATCATTGCCTAAGCCTTACACAATGATTTATGTGATTAATAACCAATCTACGTTTAAACCCTGATTTTGATAGACACCCCAGTCCCAATTACAGCTCAACCATACTTAAAATTGATGTATCTAATCGCCGTAAATTTTAAATTACAATTAATCAAGGTTAACCAAAGACGGCCTCGAATACCTAAACTCCTAATCACCTTACACCTTAACCTGTTCCGTATCTACCTGATCAAGTTCCACTTGCGGTTCATATCACAGATTAATCGACGCTCATTAAAGAATATAATTTCAATTTTCCACTTTTCCCACAATAACCTCACCTCGACTCCACCCAGCTAGCCACACCCACTGCGCGTTTTGCGGCTTGCTACCAAAAGCTCGTACCCGTCCTGTCGAAATGCAAATCGAACGAAATACCTGCATGTGAACCGATTAAAATGTCAAATGTTCGATAAAAACTTGACAGTTACGGTTATGATACAGCACGAATTCGGATGACATTGGGAGATAGTATCATAGGCAGGTTCTCCCAAAAGATAACTCATCACGTGGAGGAATCTTATCCGATCATATGCTCCTCCAGAGATTCCACATGAAAAATTCTAATTGATATGGTAATCGAGGATAGAACCTTTGATTACGATTGTTATGCTAATGTGTGAGACGAAGATAGCCCATTGCTCCAGTGCTCCATCTGGGTGCATTATGATCTTGGGCGGAAGTTTGCGCAATCCATTGTGCTGAGTTAGTGTTTTAGGCTGGTAAACGGTCATAGACGAAGAATAGATTGTTTGTTGGGGCGCGAGGAATGACCTATCGACGCGGCAGGTGTCCCTGGCGAGCGCACGGGGTCTGTTGATGTGATTTATCCGGGGGGATCGAGGGGAGAAATTTATTGATTCCATTTCGTGTATCTTATCGCCGTATCTGATGGTCATCAAGATAAAGGTTGAGGAGATTATGAGTTCTTAATTACGCGTGGGGGTCGCCTGCTGATGCTAAGTGTGCTGGTCATGTTGGCTGGTGGGCTGGCGCTACCGCCCGTGGTGAATGTAGACTGATAGGCTGGAACTTCGTGGTGAATAGCCTCTTGGGGTTCCAATGAACTATGATAGGTGCAATATCCTTCTCCACCGAATCACAAATCACAACCCAGACGATAATGATTAAAGGAAAGCTTCATGAAATGGCGCCAAACGATGGAATGAATTAGTAATGATAATCACCTTTTAAGCATCCATCGGTTTCTGTGGGAATGGCTTATGAGGTCTCCAGCTGTTTGATGTAGCTGCGCAGGTTTGAAGAAGGCGTAAGTCACCATCGATTATAGACCTCTTCTCGACTATTCAAACCCAATTTGGGTCACTGATTACCAAATTTGATGATCGACCTCCGTTAGCTCCATTGCTCTCGTGCTGATTGGATGCGATCGTCGCGAGGGGTATGCAAAGGAATGTGAGTTTTCGTATTGAGTAGCCAATTAAGTGACCGGCAAAGGATCCAACGAGGCGAACCGACAAAACACTACTTAAGCACTCCGCCTATTCCAGTTATCAATATACAGACGAATGACAGGACACTATCCCAATGGTAATAACAAAAGCGTGTTCGCAACAAACTAACAAATCAAAGCAAGAAAAGGGAAAGCAAAAGGAAGACCGATATGTTGGTGGAATCTTGATTGGCTCCACGGCGGAATCGAGAGCAAGGAAATGGAATTCCAATTGTGCACAAAAAAACAATCAACCCAGAATGACGTATGAGATCCTATTCCATTCTTCCAAGTCTGTTTGGTGCCTCTTCGCTGCCGAAGGGTCGCCGCATATATACATGATTCATTGGACTTTTTAAAAGCCAATTAAAAGAAAAGACGAGAAAAAGCGAAAAACAAAAAGGAAACGGAAGGACTCCGTCCACAAGCCTTTGCTTTTCTCTTGCGACTCCTTTGAATGCCTCGTCTTTTCATTAATGCGTTGCGCTTTAGGTGTAAGGCAATAGGGAAACGAGGTAAATTAACCACGACAAATGGATGAAGCGCACAGGAAATGCATTTGCACTGATGCTGCTACGGCGGTCGTCATGCCGCGTTACTGGCCGCGAAGCTTGTACTCATCGTCGTAGATGTAGCTGATGTCGATGTTAATCCGTTGGTAGATAAAGCGGTCCATGGAGGCACGATGATTAAGTGGGTTTATCCGAGGAGTTGTGTGCTGGTAGGGAGAAAAAAAAACGAGACTTTGATTTTGAAGTGAAGTGGATCGTGCTAATGGATGATTTGGTATCACTGTCAGGTGTCAGTTGGTAGCGAACAGTGGCGTCGGTAGTTGCTTGGTGAGATAGTTGCCAATCTCGCAGGTTTTGATTGAAATGTATTAAGAGGCTTGCCGAGGTAAGTGACTTAAGAGAATTTATTGGAGGATTACAAGGAATTTATTGATTCCAGCTTGGGATACTTGCAACCGTGCGACAATGAGCACGTGGTACAGTTTCACATTTCTTTGGTTGTTGGTGTTGTTTTTTATACAAGGAATGCACATGTCATCGAAAACGTATTTCGCGCGGTTTTTGTTTAGCCGCTCGCTTAGCGCGCTGAAATAGGGAAAATTCTTAGCAAAAATGGAAGAAATTGTAATAGGTGGGAGCTTTTGGAATCAAAATTTCGATGCATTTTCAGGCCTGAAGGTCCCTAGATGAGATATCTGTGTGTGCCTGTGTACCTACGTTGGTGGATCCGTACATCCATATTGTGAGTAGCTTTTTTCTGCCTCATATACGAGGGTGGTCCGATAAGTACTTAGCCTACAAAAGAAAAACAAACATTTTGGAGAAATGGCGATTTATTTTTGAATATAGTCTCCTTTTAGCTTGATACACTTGACCCATCGATGCTCTAACTTCTTTAACCCGTCTGAAAAATGCGTTTTGTCGAGGTCTGCAAAGTAGGCCTCCGTGGCGGCGATGACCTCCTTATTCGACTGAAATTTCTGCCCGGCGAGTGACTTTTTCAAGTTTGGAAACAAAAAGAAATCGCACGGGGCCAAATCTGGAGAATGCGGTGGATGGGGCAGCAGTGTGAGCCGATGCGTTATCATGGTGGAAGAGCACTTTTTTCTTCGCCAAGTGGGCCGTTTTTTCTTCAATTCGGCGTCGAATCGGCCCTGTGACCGTTTTGCCCTTCTCCAGGTAGTCGATGTGGATCACACCTTGTGAATCCTAGAAAACGGTGGCCATCACCTTTCCGGCCGATTGGACAGTCTTCGCCTTCTTCGGAGCACGTTCGGCGGGTGAAGTCCACTGTTTCGACTGTCTCTGGTGTGTAGTGGATCCATGTTTCGTCGGCTGTTACGAAACGACGCAGAAACTTCTTCGGATTGCGCTTAAACAGCATCAAACACTGCTCTGAAGTGGTCTCACGGTTGCGCTTGTTGTCCGGAGTGAGCAAACGCGGCATCCATCGCGCCAACAGCTTTCTCATGCCCAAAATTTCATGCAGGATATGACCCACGCGATCTTTTGAAAGGCCTACTGTTTCAGCTATTTCGCGCACCTTCAATCGGCGGTCTGCCAATACGAGATCGTAGATTTTTGTCACGTTATCCTCCGTGGTAGCCGTTTTCGGGGCACCTGGACGTGGCTCATCAAAAACAGACGTGCGACCACGTTGAAACTCGTTAAACTAATTTTTGATGGTCGCCATCGAAGGAGAAGAGTCGCCGTATACAGCATCCAAATGTACTTATCGGACCACCCTCGTATCTCGAAAACGAAAAATGATATCGATAATTGTATAGAGACAATCTAATAAGTTTTGCAAAAAGTTTGAATTATCGGTTTGTTTTTTATAATGAAAACAACTACTGTGAAGTTGCTATAAAATTTTACTCATTTTGAAAATATCGAGAACAAAAAAGAGGAAATGGGAGTTTGGGTAGACCAGCCACCCCCATGAATCCAATATGGTAATCCGAATATGGATTACGGCGATTATTCCCACCTCGATAAATTGTTGAATTTTGGCGTATACACAACATACTCCTAATTAAATGATATTACGAGTCAAAGTGGGAGGACAAACACCCGATTGTGCGTTAGGTGATTGGCACTTGGTTGGAGGGGATGAAGTGTTAAACGAATGTTGTCCTATCTGCAGCGTAGGGCTTTGCAGTAGGGCTAACTTCTTTTGTGTAGTGACAATTATAAAACATTTTGTGGAGCTGCTTCGAATGGCTTGTCATATATTGCAGTTGACAAAAGACTGAAGCAGTCTTTCTCAAAGCGTCTTACGTTATGTTTTTCAAAAATTCTTTTGGGGGCAGAAATTTCGCGGATTGTATAAGGACCTTGAAAGAGTTTTGTGAACATAAATATTTAAGCCTTAAAACATCTTCGCCAGCTGATTCTGCGTTGGAAAACTGCACATGTTTTGAGGTGACCTAAGAATTGACTGAAGTTTTGGCTTCCTCGAAAATTTCATGGCACAACCAAGCCAGGTGGAACAAGTTTAACAAGTGATAATAGGAAGGGGATTACGGTGGGTGGGCTAGGACTAACTATTTAAGCTTTTCCAAGTAGGTTTTCAACGATTTTGGCCAAGCGTTGTCATGTTGCAAAACCACCTAGTCGCGTCGCTGCTGGTATAGCGGCCGTTTTTCCTTCAGTACTGGTGATGGTTTCGTTCGTCTTGAGCGGCTCATAAAACTCGGCCCACTGCTGGACCCACTAAGAACAGACCAGAACCTTCGAACCACGGATATATGCCTTTGCCGGCGATGTTGACAAATGGTCGCCTCACGCCAATTATCGTTTGGCTTTATCATATAGCATAAACTTTTCATCGCCAGTCACGATACGATATAAAGAAACCTCTTTTTCTACCGTTGCAGCAACAGTTCCCACGTGAAAAAATGGTATTCGGCGTCTTTTGACTTCAATTCGTATGGCACCCAATGTCATTACTTCTGAATCATTCCGAATGCTCTCAAATGATTTGAAACTTTGTGTCAGCGTCTATTTTTCGGTGCGCCGGACGAGTTTCTTCAATATCAAAATCAATATTTTTGAATTGTATTGGTATTGCGGGTGGTCGTGATGCAATGGTAATCATCCATTCATAATTTGTGTATAAAATATATTTCCAATATAACACCTTGACATGGAAACAAAAAGGTTACTGAGAACTACAACCAATATGACAAATTCAGTCGAATCTCTCAAAAAATCCTATTTAGGACAACCACCACCGAGTAGTGAATGAACACCTTCGACACAAACCATTTGCACCCCGTCCAGGTTGTGTGACAAACACCATAAGAGCGTACACTCTTGAACCTGCACGAATTATAAAAAAAGAAAGAATTGAAACCAATCTCTTCATATCTTTTCCGAGCATGCCTATCGTAAGTCATCAGGTAAAGATTTTTTCAAAATATAAAATATAGTGCAATTAATTTTATTTATAATATTTATTTATCAACCAGTTGGAAAACGATCGCCAGGAAGCCCGTGTCATAGATGGGAGGCCAATATAAGGAAGGGTCTAGAAGAGATGGGACAGGACAGCGAAACATGGAAGGAACACACTTATGACATGGAGCCTTGGCGAAGGGTTGTCGACGAGGCTCTGAGCTTCCCATACAAATGGACGGTAATAATAATAATAATAATAGATTTATTCAAAGTTCAAGTAACGATTTTTTAAGCGTTCGGTTTTTAATTGTAAAAAAAATAGAAGTTTAAAAACGTGTATACTATTTTTATTCAAGGTTAGAAATCAATGCTTGCCATCTACTTTTTAAGGATTTTTTTAATGTAAATATTAAACACGACTGTGTTTTAAGTGATCTATACAGAGAGCCAAATTTTGAGTAATATTTTCTAACATATTGCTTGGTACCCCGCTAATAACCTATAAAAAATAGTCTTAGAGCGTCAAATCGAGTGATTTAGCCGGCTTATTCACCGAACCAAAACGACAAACAAACTACCTACTCCAACTTAATTTTTCAATTGGTCGTTCAGTTCGTACATTTTGGGCAAAAAATTGTTCAAAATCAATGAACGATAGCGGGCACCATTCTCACGGTCGTCTTAGAAAAAATAAGGGCCAGGAATTACACCATACCGTGAGGTCATACAGTGCATTTGCAGTTCTTGTACTCGTATTGCCTGAGATTTCTCAACGGACCAAACACCGAAATTTGTTTATTAACATACCCTTTCAATCAGAAATGAGCTTCGTCGCTGAAAACAATTTTTTCTTTCTTACACCTGTGGAAGGATATTCGGTTTCAGTTCTTGCACAGGTTTTTTAAGGTTCGAAAATAAGATCCTTGCGTAAAATCTTCCACGTAGCCGAGTTACACAATTCCAGTTGCGAACGACGATGAATGTGGGAAAATCACAGTCTTCATTACCACTGGCGGATGCAACAGCATATATTCCTCTGTACACACCCTTGAGAAGGACGCAGATGAATGTTTTCACAGCCTTCCAGATTCTCACTTTCAGCCGTTTGGAACTCGGAAGTTCAGAGGCTCGTTGACCACTTTTCGTCAAGCCTCCCTTTCATGAGTGTCTTCTTTTCATATGGCGCTCTTTTGTCACATCTCTACTAGATCCATCCTTATGCTATCCTCCCATCTACGGCACGACCTTTCTGGTGGTCCCCGTGCTACCGGACGAAGAGTCGAATGAGTGTATAACATATATTACGAGTTACATGTGGACTATAAAAAATAGGCAGCAAAAATCACTCTCATTAGTCTTATTTCTCGGTTCCTAGTTTTCAAAACATGTCTGAAAAATACTGATGAATATGTATCATTTCGTTACGTATAAAAAATGGCGATCTACTGATCATTGTGACTTGAGGTTGTGGGGAGAAATTGATTTTTTTAAAAGTGCGATTTAACTTTTCCGGCAGCACGAATATTCTTAACTTAACTTCTTTCCTTATGTAGAGTATTCTTGCACCACTCCATTTAAGAACAATTTTCAATTTCAGTTGGAAAAACATGAACACACGCTGCAGCTCGGATAATTAACGGTGTGTCTGGTTTGAGTATGTATAGCCGCAAACAGTTTGGAACTTGTGTATCAAATTGGAAAAGGCGGTTCCGATGCTAAGTTTTTCTAAAAAAAAAAAAACATTTTCTTAGCTGAACTATTTTCGTTTTTAAATTATTTTTGGTTAAGCATTAGGTCGAAAGAGATAGTCTGAGTAAGGTATTTTAAAATTGTTAAGTTATTTAAACTAGTTTAAAGCATTTTTGTCTAGCATAAGATAGCTCTGAATTGAAGTTGAGTTGAATATGAATTAGTTGAATAAAAATGAATTAAAAAAAAAAGTGGCAAAGGCGCTTTTTCAATATGAAATAAGATAGAGGAGGCTACTGGTAAAGAAGCAGCTATTTAAGAAAATCCAGTTACGGCTGTTCTAAGCCTAAGTTTTTTTTTTTTAATCAGGGGCTTGTGGTAACATATAGCTATTGTGCCTGCAATTAGACGAGGAGTTCCTCTACTTTATTAATAAAGTTGAGGATGTCCCTTGTAGGGGTTGGGATGATCCCTTCAGGAGTCATTATTTCCCTGAGGAGGATGCACACTCACATAATATGTGCTCTGCAGTTTCCCCGTCCTCAAGACAGAGTCATTACTCGTGAGGTTAATTTTATGGTATCTCAGATATCGAGTCTATTATACAATTAATTTTGAATCATCCAATTTCGTTTTTGAATTACTTTTTTACTAAATACAATAGAAAAAATGATTTTGTGGTGATTTGATGATTTGGTGGAAATCTTTATTTAGACTTTTACAATGCCTTTTTATCGCATTTTCCATGACTTTCCAGATGATAACTGTTAGCATTCCTGTCAAATATTCTCCTTAAGGGCTGCGATAGTCTGAGGCTTGTTGGCATAAACCCGCGATTTCAAGTAGCCTCAAAGTAAGAAGTCTGGGATGGTTAAAGCGGGCGATCTTGCTGGCCATGCCACATGCCAAATCGTCAAAACGGGAGATAACGCGACCAGGAAACGCTTCCTTCACAATATCCATTGTGGCTCGTGCTGTGTGTGGGGTTGCATCGTCTTGTTGAAATCACATGCTCACCAAACCTCGCTCATCCAATTCCGGCAGTAAGAAGTCGTCTATTATGGCCCTGTAGCGGTTGCCAGTAACAGTGACCGTATTACCGATGGCATCCTAAAAAAAAATACGGCCCAATCACTCCTCCCGCGTGAACGCCGCACTACACAATGGCTTTGAGTGGATGTAATGGCTCTTCGTCTAAGAGAAGACAAAATCGTCTTCTTGGTTATTGAGATTAAGGATGGCTTGACAGTAATTCACATGTGACTAACGGTCAGCAGGCATTAACTGATGCACCGTTTGCACTTTGTACGGGAACATGGCTAAGTCTTACACTAAAATTCGCTGTAGGGTGGTCCGTCTGGTGATGTAAAATTGCGTGGCCCGTCGTCTGATTGATGTTTTTTTATTCTCAGCGACACCGGCAGCAACAGCCGTGATATTCTGGGCCGAACGACCAGTTCGGTGGTGGCCACGCTCTGCATGGTCTCCTGTGATTCTAGTCTCTTCGAGTCGAGTAGCTAAGCGCCGGAATACTTGGCCAGTTGCCGCAACACGATTAGGAAATCAACGATCGATTATTGGTCAAAAAATTCGACAAAATTATTCCACGATCTTGCAGAGTATAGCGCTCCATTGCTTACTGTTTATACACTGCAGCTGTATAGTTTCCAAATGTCACACATGATTGACGTACGACGGCATTTGCAAAAATTATAACATCTTATGATAGGGCGAATAATTTTGGGCCAGTTTGTATTTAAGGATATTAATCGAGTGTTTGTTCAGGGAGCGTATGAATCTTTCGATTGTCGAAGAACGTTGTTCCAAAAGTGTTGCGATTTTCCCACTTCTCTAAGAGAAAATTATTTTTGGGATTCCTCAGAAAGGTTCGCTACCTATATATGTACCAGTACTTTTCGCTGGAATCTTTCCTTTCGAGTCGGTCGGCGATTTCGTTGTCCTTTATGCCCTTGTCCCCAGAGTTTGACTTTGTTTCTTTGGGCTAGGTCCTGCAGGGCATCGTGGCATTCCTTAAGGGATTTTCAGTTTTTGCTAAACGAGCCCCACGCTTTGAGCGCTGCTTGGCTGTTTGAAAGTATATTATACCAGTCTCTAAATTTAGGTTGACGCATGTCAGGATAGCGAATAGTTCGACTTGAAAGATACATCGGCAATGTCGAAAAACTAGATCGATTGCTTCCTTTTGGTTTAACACCGGAGGTTTCTTTTATTAGCAGATACCGTGTGAATTATTTTTCTCATCGCGTCGTCACCTGTGACGGGAAGTAGATTTTATATGATAATCGGAATAGATTGGGTGAACGTGTAGACACGAGACTGCAACCTTCCAGAAGATTTGCAATACCCTGTACAACACAGTCGACATTCTTGAAGCAGTTGGAAATATGAATTTTTGCCTCATCCGTTTTATTAACTAGACTTATTTCCCATTGATTACAATCTTTTTAGAAGACTGGGTAATCATCTCTAAAAAGACAAAGGACTTTGAGAATTTTTTGGGAAAACAAGGTAAAGACTGTTTCAGAGGTGTTACGAATCTGGCAGTATGCGTACAAATGGGATAGGTCAATATGAAAATAGATGGGCAGTGGTGCCAATGTCACAACTGATGACAGAGTGACTTCATTGCGTAATAAATTTCTTCAACTAAGATTTTTCGGAAGACTTGAATTGCCTGCCGAGGTTTTCCGTTTTGACATTATTCGATCCTTTGGAGATATGTTAAAAACTGAGCCTTAACCAATGCTCTTCTAACGATTCAGAGGCAGAACGATGTTGAATTCTATTAGTAACCTCAAAGTTTGTACTTAACAATTGATTTAAAATGAAACCGTTTGTCGGATAGCTCTGTACTTGTCTAGAGAAGCTCCTCGAACCAAACGCATAATAGATAGTTCTACTTCTTGGTTCTACTCTACTCCTTGGTTCTACTTCTCCACCGATTCTAACGACAGTCTTAGACCCGTTTGTATATCGGATCAACTGATAACTCATTATATTCCACCACGTCTTTAGCCCCATCGTCGTCATTATTAAATTCTTTAACGTTCACATAAATATTTCACATATTAACCGAACACCATTCGAAACCAGTAACTCACTTCACTAAAACACCGTAAAGCGATCAGCGAGATTTATGCAAATCTCTTGGCATACCACCGGTTTCCAGGAATCGAATCGAACCACAACAGAAAATAAAAACAAAAAAATGTTCATAAATTTCATTTCCATTTAATTACTACACATCAACCGGACAACACCCACCTGGTCTGCCGAGGTACCGAATTCAATTCATCTGGCCATCTCCCGGGTCGGCTATTCGTGTCGTCGCGTTTCATCGTTTCAGTGTCCAACGGCCACGTTCACATTCACGTCCATTCGTCGTGTTATTACCTGATAAAACTGTCACAACTGTCGGTTGATTTATACCAAGGATAATACCTCAACCTCCTCCAGTCCAAAGTTGAGTTGCACACGTCAAGTGTTCTTCTCCCTCCTTCATCTGCGTCGACTCCCGCACTACATTGATGACTTTTCGCTTTGTTCCTTAACATCCCGCCGATTTATTATGCAATAAAATTGATAATCCCCACACTCGAATCTGTATCTCTGTATCGGACGGCGAGTGGAGCTCATTAAAGATGCCCGTGATATTTCGAACCTTCAATTTCCGAGTTCGGAACTTCGATTTAAAGCGGTTTTTAATAGTGTCCACAATGGGTTTTTAATACGACCATAAACGACATGTATAAATTGTCTGCAGTGATCCCAGAGCGGCGCTATCCATGCGGACGTACCTAGGTCGTGATGGATGGTGATGGTAATATATTTCTGGAGAAGTGTCGGTTCTTCTTCACTATTCCTTTACCGGTTGAATCGTTCGTGGAAGCTGCCGGTGATAAACTGTTAGACCAATGTGTGTTTTCTATTAATGACCACTGATTGGGAGTGATTAAACTTTAAGTTTATCGACGCTCTCTCTAGCTCTTGACGGAGGTAAATGAAGTCACCCTATAAAAACGGTTGAGATGTTGTTGGAACTGGATCAATTTAAACGGGATGCGAGATTGCTGATAAGTTGCGCTTCCTGTCAATGACCGTTTGCTCGTTGTTGCAACGACCAGTAAACTGGATTGAATCGCATGCGAAAACCACTCTCCTGTTGACGTGGCTGCACTCAGCTCTTTCGATCACAATTAGATGGGAACAATAATCGGCCGCAGGAAACCACCAGATAGACAGACAAACAGACATCTGGAGAGCAACGGGTTACATCGAGCAGAGGCAAACTGGACTGATCGAACTGCTATTAATCACTTGAACAAATAATCCCCGTCACATCGGGGCACGATGTGCTCCTACCGCACGCAATGTCCTTGGAATCATCAGGCGGCAATTGCATGTTACCACCAATCGAATCCAGTAGGCGTTCACTAATGACTACATCGCTTCAGAGGCATTTGGACACTCAGACACTCGGACAGGCAGAAAACCGCCGAATGGCTTATCGCATGTCCGCCGCACACACTGACAGCTAACCAGATAATAGTGCTCCTTGCGAGACGCACCAAGAAGCCGGCTTACAATACGCGCCAGATAAGCATGGCCAAGCAGACGAGGATGTAGTGAAGACATCGCACGACGTCCGTGTATCGTGCCCTACGTCTCGGACTTCTTACATATGTTAATGACTGCACCAGTCAGCGGCAACTGGGTGTTAAATTATTTCAACAGTTGGTCAGGAATTTATGGCTGCGACACATCGATTTCGGCGGTTGAGATTGTATTAATTGGGAATAGACAGACCGCATGACCCTATGACCAGATGACCACACACATGTTCAACAGATAAAGGAAAAGTTTTAAAACGAAACATTCAAAACCCATCAGCATCCTCAGAGAGGATAATGGCCTGCCGCAAAGCTATCCCTGAGATGGAGCTGACCGCCGAAGGGGTATATCTCTTTGTTTTAATTAAATTCCAAGAGATTCATAATCAATTGGTTTATGGTCTACTGAATAGAACAGGGGAATCTGTTGGTTGGTTTTGTTGCTTAGTTGGTTTGTCGATTGCTTGGCTGCGTGGTCATGGGGATTGGCTGGCTGGATTGCTTGGTTGCATAAACTATAATTTAAGATAGGGAGTGTTGGTGAATTGGAAAGCAGTTGGTAAGGGTTGCGGATGCTTTTGAATAGTTTATGAAGCAAAAGAAAATAAAATCCAAAGATTATGGATCTATCATGAAGCGCATTAAGAACATGCTCAGGAGTTGGTGAAATGTCCACCAAATGAAGAAACGTAAACGTCAACCTTCCTTTTATCCCGTGAAAAATATAGTTATTAACACATGAGAGTTGTTGTTATTTCTCAAAGTATTTCTTGCCCACCAGACCGACTGTTTGGAAGCCTAATCTTGGAGTCTACCATCATATAAGAAAGTAGGTTACCTAGGACCTGAGCGCTTGGTCTTTTTCTTCTCTGCACCTTGGCGTCCTCTTTCTTTGTCAAGATATTTGGGTAGGTTCGAATCATTGAATTAGGCCTAACACCGCGTTTGTACGTTATGAGGGGTGTTCAAAAAATACCGGAAATTTTAGATTTTTGAAATGAATTTTGTTTATTCGTCAAAATCAATTTTATCTCGTTAATTTTTTTTTTTCAGTATACAAAACGCTTCTCGGACTCGATGCTTAGGATAGCATTTAACTTTCTTGTCTCTTTCTTACTTGTGATCCCATCTTTGCTTGCCGAACGAGCGCTTCAGAAGTCCTGTATTGTTATTAGCTTCATTTAGTGACTCCTGATCGGCATCCATTCGCCGCTGTTTTTGTACGAAATTCATCGGTTTTGAAACAAATTTGGTGCAAGTTAAAACGCAAGTACATTTTTGACAGTTGACAATAGATTTAACAGACTCTGACAGCCTTTTTCAACACAATATATAATCACAAGCATCAGTCCAATAATTAAATTAAATTCCCTTTACTTTTTGAACACGGTTTTTCAATGTGGTCAAAACCATTTTGTGTTTTAATACCAACGCACTTTTAAAGTCTTTTTATGTCAAGACATTCTTATTACGGTGAAGATCATGAAGAAGCGAGATTTGGAAACTATTAAAAATTACTACTGAGATTCTGGGTCAGTTAGGTAGCAACTTTAAGAGCGCTAGTTCCATTTTTTGGTCGTAATAATGGTCGCGCCAGACAGGCTTTGTGCTCTACAGTGGATAAATTCGCTGTTGTTTGTGTGACAGTAAGACGACACAGCGGTTGAAGCATCGAAAATATCGTAGCTGCAAATGCATTCGAAATGGGAAAAATGAGCTGATTCATTTGATCATTTTTTATCACGAAGTTCATTTATGGCTTAATGCAAAACATGTATTGTTGCGAACAAATTTACATATCGTTCAAAAACCTCCATTCCAACTTTGTGGGTGGATTTCACGCGGGAGGTACGCTTGAACCTTATTTTTTCGTCAATGAAAGTGATCACCATGTTACAGCCAATCGAGTCGCCATCGTGCTGTCAGAATATTATTTTTGGCCTAAATTGGATGAAATTGAGCAACAGAGCTGGTCAGAATATTGAAGGAAAATTCAGTAGCCGTGCAATCACAACCAATAAATCATCTAGTCCATGCTATTGAACGCCGATACATTTCTTTTAATGGGGTTACGTTAAGTCGGCCCAACAACTTAGAGAAGCGCAGGAAGAATATCGAACGCGAAATTGCCAACATTTTGCGAAGTATGTGAGAAGAGAGTGGTGGAAAATTGGCTTCAAAAAAACGATCGATGTGAATGATGTAACAGAGACCGAATTCCACATTTAAACTAGCCATATGCAATAAATTCCAGCGCACATAGGAGTAATTCTACCAGGAGGAAGACTGGTGTAATGCTCTACTCTAAGCGTACACGGGATGAATTACTCCGGCAGAAAAAATTGTATATGTGAACCTCGTTTCATTGTGTTAGTGACGAATTACGATTGAAACGCAAAACCAGACAAAAAACGTGCAGACTCGAAAAATAAAGAGTGGAGTATGGGTTAGTCTTCTGCCCTGTTCTACCACTCGATACGCGGTAGAAGATTTTACTCCGTTCTATACCTACTGCACACTTCGCCTTCCTCTCCATAAAATCAGGTTACTGCTGATAAAAATACTCCTGTGTGCGCTGGCCCATTTGAAATAAAAAAATCCTGTATACGAGCTTTGTTCAAAAAATAAGGTGACTTTTTATTTTTCTTGGAAAATATTTATTTATTCATCAACATCTATTTGGTGATCTTTAAAGTAATCCCTCTCAGATGAAATACACTTACTTTAGCTCATTTTCCAATCCTCGAGCTCTTTCAGCCATAGGTTCTTTATTTCCTCAATCTCCGTTCTTTCACGGGTCTTTTCAGTTTTGGGAAGAGAAAACAGTCGCAGGGTTCCAATACTGGTGACTGAGGCAAGATTACGGCTTTGTTTTCAGCCACAAAATTACGCACAAGCAACGTTGAGTGAGTAGTGTCAGGCACGACTTTTTTTTTGGCACAAATCCAGACGTTTGCTTCGTATTGCTTGGCGCAAACGGTGCATAACTTCATGTTTATATTCCCACCGTACGACTTTCCGACAAGAACTCATGATGAACCACACCGTTGTAATCGAAGCACTGAGCAAAACTTCCACATTTCACTGAACTTGACGTGCTTTTTTCGGTTTTGGCTCTTCTGGATGCTTCCATTGGGACAATGCGTCACAAGTGATGACCTTTTCAGCAAATCGGGATCGTCAATCACGCCATTTGATAGCTCTTGAGCGTTGCTCTGTTGGTCAAAATTTATCAATTTCAGAACAAACTTCGCTGACTCATTGGTTATGCTCAAAATATCTACTAAAAGTTCATGTCATGATATTGATATACCAATATCCTCTGCAACCTCTCTGATAGTGATTCGACAATTCTCTATAACAATATTCTTCACTGCTTTCACCCGTTGTTGACGTGATGAGGCGTCCAGGGCGGGCACCGTAATTATTTTCTTCTCGACCTTCTATGCTCGTATGACTTATAAACTGTTTTTTGCTCAGAGCAATTGGAACACTTGATTTAATTTTTCACACAAATTTTAATACAGATTGATTGATTCATTTTTTTCAATAACAAAAATCGCCAAGCACACCAAACTACGTCTAATCTACATAAATGTACATATCTGTGAAAAACCATGTTAATACGAGGGTTGCCTCTTAAGTTTTTACAAAAAAAATGAACAAGTTCGAAACAAAGCGCTTTTCAAAATATTCGCCCTTAAGGTCTATACATGTTTGCATACGCTCAAACCAATTCCGAAAACATTTTTTCCACTCTGAAGCTGATATCGTAAAAATATGGTTTTGAAAGTCTTCAACAGCTTCTTGAGGTGATGAAAATCGCTGCCCGCGCATCTTTTGTTTGACAGTGGGGAACAAACGAATATATTCAAGTTTCGTCTGCTGTAACAATGTTGTATACGGATTTTGAATGTCCTCGGTCGAATTTTTTGAACATTTCCTGACACTAATCAACACGACCCTTTTTTTGCGTTTCGGCCAAATTATACGGAATCCATCTGGAACACATCTTTTTCACACCTAAATGTTCATGCAAAATCGATTGTATTGCAGTCTGCGATATCTTAAGAGACGCCTCTATCTGTCTGTAAGTCACATGCCGATCTTCTTTAATCATGTTGCGCACAGCATCGATGTTTCTCGGAATGACAACCGATTTTGGCCGACCTTCTCGACATTCATCACTGGCGGACGCACGACCATGACGAAATTCTGCAAACCAATTGAAAACAGTCTTCTCTGATGATGCTTCATTACCAAAAGTTGCACGAAGCGATGCTATGCATTGTTGTTGAGTAAGGCTTTTTTTAAAATCATGAAAATTATCCAACGTAAGCCTTCACGGGTGATTTCCATTTTTGCACAAACTTGCTTCTTTTAAACGTTCACTATCAACAACTTACTCAGTCAATTTCTAAATTGCCACTGGCTTCGCAATAACAAACGGCAATGTTCACAAATACAGTGGTGCCACAACTCATTAACGCCACCTATTGTTCGATTGTAAAAACTTAAAAGGCAACCCTCGTATACGTATACCGACATAACAACAAAAAAATCGATATTCGAATGTACTTGCACGCGAAATTAACAATAGTCACTTTATTTTTTGAACAAACTTCGTATATGAAACATCATAGTTCCATGGCGTTGCCATGAGTAACTACCTCTTGAATTTCGAACTTCGCATGGAGAGGTATGGGAGCAGACATTTAGGCATATGGTATAAGTCAACTCCTTAAATACTTGTCGTACCAGTCGTTCTTTTGAAATCTGGCACAAAACGATTTTTTAAATTTAAAATTCACTTAAAGTTATTGAAAATTCTTCAATCCTACCTGCGCCATGAGCAGAAACACCCTACGAATGCTCTATATTTTCTAGCGTTCAACTGAATAGTCCCAACGAAGGCGTATGAAGCCTTTAAACACCTCGAAAACCTACATACATACTCGTATATTCCACTACCCCCCCCCTCACAGAGAAACACAAAACCCTTCGATAACCGATAACTTTAAAATTTCCCCCATAAAATTGCTTTTCCACCAGTAAATCCCTGATTTTATACTCCTATCAATAACCCCATACAAAAGCAAATAAACAAGTTTTTAAAGAGCACCCTAAGCTCCCCATTCACCGACAAGCGTTCGCCTCGGCCTGGAACACCACCCACCTCGACACATTGCAGCCGGGTTGACGACATTGTAAAAAGTCTCACGATATACACAAAATGGCTTTTCATCCATCAGCTGTTCTTTATCGGGCGATGAAAAACGTAAACATAAAATTGTTCTAGGAACAATCTGGAATGGAGATGGAATGAATTGGATTGACTATTAACGAGTAACGGCTGGTTCGAATTCAATAACACATCGAGTAGAGTTGGATTCAATCAAATAGTCGAGGTGACAGCTGATCCTGAAATTTCAAATGTCGGACGAAGTAGGAGTGCGAGTGACGACTAGTGTAAATGTCAATAAAAAGACATGGAACTAGGAGTTCGAGTGAATGTTTGCTTTAATTCAATTCCCTAGTCATCATGCAGAGATTTTTGAAAAATCCTTTTCAACTAATCCATCACTTAAACTGTTTTGTTTTTAGGTATCCCAACATCGTGCAGTCATGTGAGACGAACGAGTATGTCTCATGACGACCTGCGAGTAACGATGAGGTCGAAAAGGAACAACAAGTACAAACCCATCTATTGAGGACTACTCAAAAATTCACCGGTTGTCCCGGGCAATTTGATTCCAATTAGGCGGACAAAATGTTAAAAGCTGTGCTCCCGCTCCTCTCGTTCATCGTCCGCTCGCTCATTCGTTACTCACTGAAGCCCGATGACAGCCACGCGAGCTGCATACAAACTAGGCATGACTTTCCCTCTCACTCTCGCTCTCTGACCCTTCTTGCAATGTCGTTCTGGCTGGCGGGTATTAGAACGTGCAGCATCCGCCGGATATGATGTTGTTTGCAGTTCTCTGCATACTCGGCAAACCACGAAGGAGTGAGAAAAAACAAAACAAAACTTGTCGTTTACCGTTGACTCCAAGGCATCCTGGAATAAATGACAGCAAATGAGTAACCGGCACGGAAGGACGTCGAAATCAGCTTTTTCTTATGCTTCTTTGCGCTGCCTTATCATCGGTTATCGATGGCTGACCGCAATGCCACCGGTTAAATATAGTAATTCCACGTTCTCTGTGACAGCTAAGTAGAAGATGGCAATGGAAGGAAAAGGAACAACACTCATGTACTGGGAACGATATGTGGCTGTGCTTCCCAAAATGCACCTAACCAGATTTCAATGCAGCAGCACCAGTCGCGCCGTCAACAACAGTTCAACCGGCCAATCGTTCGAGAAGTGCTACTTCACGTTTATGATTTTCCGTTCATCTTCTCCCTTTCGCCTCGAGTTTCGCGAGGCCAGCGCGGAATAGCGCGCACACAATGGCCGATTACCATTTTTAGAATGAAATATATGACAGATGGAAATGTTTTAAGTTTACCGCTGCCCGGTTGCAATGGTATGGATACGGCCGCGGCTTCTTACAACGGTCCAATTTTCGAGGGAAATTTGTTAGTACATGTGTACTGGTTAGTCAGTGTGCACTCGCTGCAGTTCGCTCGATTCCTGGCTGCAAGGGACACAATAAATTTCGAATAATGACACGTATTATCGAAAGGACGCATCTTTGGGTATCCAGTATGCCTACGATACGTTACAAGCTACTTGACTGCTTGATATTTATTGAAATGGTATCGAGGCACGAGCTTGAGAAGCTGCAATTCGAGTTTCGCGCTGTAATGATGGTTTTTGGGGGAAATTTTTTTCTGGTGTTTTCGCGCTCAATGGTCAGTTGACGACGAATAATGGCGGGCATGATTGGGATTTTATGTGCAAATTGCCAGTTAAGGGGGGAATTGGATTGGGGCGGTGTTGTGGTAGTGACATTGCTGCTAAATTAACACTTCCCACGGGCGATATGTGTCGTTGTTTGTGCTCGCCATATTGGTCGTAAGTTGAGTGTGGAATTTAGTCGGAATTACCACTAATTATAGGAAATTGTCTATACCTATGCAGTTTTATGAGATACTTAGCCCTAAGGTGATGTTGGGAGGAATTCTGAGACATACATAATTGAAGAACCAGACCAAAGTTTGGTCTTGGCTGGAAACTGGGGGACGTTAGTCACCTGATGTATGTACATATTTGAGATCAGTAGATTATTGAAAGAATCGTTTCCGGCATGCTGTGTTGAGCAATGTCAATATCTTTGCAGGAACTACTAGGATCGGCTGTCGTAAGGAAACACTGCCTATAGAGTCACCACCGAAGCATGAACAAGACAGGAATTCAAGTTACCCTGTCCCCTGTTGGTCCAACTGTTTAATTACTTGCGTAGAAAGTGACTTTGATATGGTTCGGCGTAGGTAAACGCGATACAGTTTAAATGACTTTGATGATTCCTAACAAAAACCACCCAAACCGATTAGTTACTTTTGTTAATTTGTGTTATTCTCTTCAATATACTGCTGTGTGGACCTGTCGAACTGTAACCAACTTCAGAAGGCTGTAACTTTCTAAGTAGTTTGTAAAACTTTCTCAGTGTTTCGCCCACTGACAGTTGGGTTCATTGTTTACTGGCCTGCAGAACCATTTACATACGTCTTAGTTTCGTGGATTTTTTTATCTGTAATGGAATTCAACCCCCCTGCGGACGAGGGGTTAGATCGATCGGCCTGATCGGCCTGATCGGCTCGATCAGGGGCGACTAAAATCCTAATTGGTCTCTGGCCCATGAAAAAAAAAATACTGAGGTAGTAAAACACCAAAACACAATAACAATACCATACTCAAAACAACATCAAAAAATGGACATCGCAGCGGTACAAGAAGTTCGACTTTCAAATGGAACAACCGTTAAGGACGGGTATACTTTGGGAACAAAATCTTAGAATAGGATTCTGTATCAGCAACAAAATTGTCCAGAACCTGATGGACAAGGTATTTTACAACGACCGAAGGTCGATGGCCAAAATTTCGGAAACCCCGCTACCTATAACTATTTACTTCTGAAGGTACACTGTTCTACGGAAGATAAGGACGAAGAGCTAAAGGACACGTTTTATGAAAAAATGGATAAAATATTTGACGATTTCGCATCCTCTGACGTGAAAAATGTACTCGGGGACTTCGACGTGAAAATAGGAAGAAAGCGATATAGGTACAGGCCAAAGACAGGTGAAGAAAGTCCCCATGTCTCATCAAGCTGTAATAACTTTAGAACAGCAAGTTTCGCCATATGATCGGATGAAGTAAAACACAACCAAATTGATAATTATGTAAAAGATAGAAGACACCATACCAACGTACTAGACGTTAAAGCATATAGAGGAGCGGATTGCGATTCAGAACACATCCTAATCATCGCCAAAATTAAAAGCCGAATCCAAATTCTCAGAAGCGGAACACAGCAACGTATAAAATAATTTCACGTTGAAAAGTTAAAGGACCTTCGTATGCAAGATCAATACCAGGATGAAGTTACTAACCTGTTTGCCCTACCAGATGGCACAGAAACTTACGAAGAAACAAGACAGGTAGAGGCAGTGTGGTCAACAATAAAAAGTGTTGTAAAGGAATTAGCGGGAAACAAACTAGGCCATTGCAAAGCACCCAAACGCAAGCCTTGGTTCGACGAAGAGTGCGAGGAAAAAATAAAAGCCCGAAATATTCTAAGACTTCAAGTCTTGGAAATTAACGAAGAGATCACGCGGACAAGATATCAAATCCTACGAGAGAAAGTCAGCCATCTTCAGGATTTAAAACTATAATGGCAAAGGAAAAGGTTTGCTGACATCCAGGAAGAATGTGCCGCAAAAAAACACAAAGCAATTAATTCAGGCTAAATGCTGTACGAGAAGGATATCAGGTCAGATCAGGTTTTATTGGTAACGATAGTACCAGCATAATGGACAACTGCTGCATGTACACGGAGATGCACAAGCAATGGAAAATGTTATCCACACAGTGGAATAGGAATTAACAGAGAAGTTGCATGGGCTAACCACAACTATATGGGACATTGAAAACATTCCCGAGGAATGGAAAAACTTGGTCATCATTCCCGTATTTATAAAAGATGACTGAACACAATGCACCAATTACCCAGGAATATCTCTGCTATTAAATTGACTGACATCATACGCAAAGGAAATAATCGGAGACTATCTATGTGGCTTCAGGAGGAACCGCACGACGAGTGACCACATTCTTGCTATATAAGTTCTATTATAGAAAAGGAATTATATTGTAGGAAACGAATTGGAATTCTACGAAATGGTTCACAAATTATTCGTACATTTTAAAAGGCATGAAACTTTTTAAAGTGATCACAAATAGATATATCTTGTTAGGCTGGGAATTGCAAAAGTAAAACTTATACAAGTATGCCTAAAGGAAACAAAGGACAAGTTAAAGTAAGAAACGGAATAAAACAAAGAGATGCCTTGTCACCCCTTCTGTTTAATTTGGTGCTGGAATATAAAATGATATTCCTTCAGGAATTAATAAAATCACACCCGCTCTAGCCCACGCTGACGATCTGGACTTTCTGGGAAATACTGAGGGAACTGTTGAATGGTATAAAGGGAAGTAGGTTTAGAAGTAAATGAAGAGAAAACCAAACATATGGTCACTAATCGACTTGGATCATTCATAGCATCGCATCTGATTGTAATCGATAAACGCTTTGAGAAAGTAGACGATTTCAAATACTGACCGCCAAAAACGACATAAAGATCGAAATAAATAAAAGACTGCATAGGGGCAATGCGTATCTCTTCGTGATGAAGGAATTATTCAAAACATGAATTGTATAAAACCATAATAATGCCAGTGGCACTTTACGGATGTCGAACCTGGTCTCATTAAGAAGGAGGAAAATAGATTTCGGGTTTTTGAAAACAAGTTCTAAAAGAGAATCTACGATGGAAAACGACGAAGAAACAGCCGAATGAAGAATACTACACCCTTATGAACTTAAGGAACTATATTCAGCCCCAAGCATTGTCCGTAAATAGTGAAGACTAAGACGGGCAGGATACGTAGAACCAATAGTGTGAGTGGACCAACAGATAATGAAAGCTGTTGTGGAAAGCCCATAGAAAAAAAAACGGCCAGGAGATGGGTGGACAATATAAGGATGAATCTAGAAAAGATTGGAATGATGGGATGGGCATGACAGAGAGGCTTGGCGAAGAATGGTCAACAAGGCTCTGAACTTCCGATTTAATAAGTTAATAAGGAATTCGAAATAGCCTGATCTCTGGGGCTTACTACCCCAAATACTTGTACCACGAGAGGGTGCACCTTAACGGCTTTGCCCCACCAGAAGCATTCCTCTATTAAGATCAATGTGGGCTGATCCAGGACAGATTTTGCCACGTGGCCCACAATTCTGTGGAACGGCGGTTCGTCTACGGACATGTTGTCGCGCTCCGAGATCGACAACATCAACGCTTTTGGTAGTTGGAGCGGATTTCGTCAGTGGTGCCTATGTTTCGTACAGCCTTTTCAAGGCAAGACCTGCCAAACGTCAATGACAGGCTAGGGTGACGGTAGGTGGTTAAATCATTTTATTTTTTAGCCTAAATTATGTTAGGCTAGCCCATACTCGTAAGTCGAAAGGCAAATTAAAATTTTGCTGTTATCTTAGAGTGTCGACCCCTGGCCAGTAAGGTATTTTAAGATATTTAAAATAATAAACATAGTTTTAAGCATTTTTGTCTAGTAGCGACACGTTTTAGTAGTCTAGAGCAAAGTAGCTCTAAGTAGAACTGAATAAAAATGAATTAAAACCATAAAAAAGGAGTTCGAGCTTGATTGTACTATATTTAAGGGAAAGTTTACACGTGGCTGTCGTTAGAGCCAGCCTGTTAGAGCACCTCGATTGCAATAAAGCTTTCGCGTCTCGGACAATAATATTCGCAGTGCTGTAAAACACTAGGGTGGTGGTCGGAAAAAAATTGTTCGAAGGCTGGAATCGAATGAAATCCTGGAGAGAGCTGCAGGAAAATGGCCGCTGAGCTGAAGATATCAAAGACAACCACGCAAGTGATATCGAAAACGCCACCTCTTAATATAGTTGTGGCTATGATGGCCCAGGCCGCTTGTGTATTTGGGCAAGTCAAAATTGTTGTGGAAGCTGTTTGAAGCAATTTGTAATCAAATTTTTAGGTAAGACAGAAGGGACGTTGAAACAAAAGTCCATACTAGTAATACCAGTCAACAAAGAGTGTTTAAAAAATAACGTCATTTGCTTCTATTGGCTTTTCCATTTTAAAGTAATAAGGTCTGCGCTCAAGAAAGCGTCTTTGAGGGTGGAAGAAGACCGGCTCACGTTTATGATGTGTACATGTTCGTTGCTGAATCGAAATGAAAACAAATAAGCCCAGAATGTTGACATCTTAACCTTCCGTCCTGAACACGTCCTGTTGCTCATTGAGAACTCATTAAAACACCTTAATGATTTGTTTTAGCAAATCCGTCCGTTTTCAAACCAGCATATATCGATCCTCTTTTGGGAAGCGATGTTTTCGTGGAGATTTTGAAGAAGTTCTATTCGAATAGGACGAAGCTTTCGAGAATGTGAGGCTTGTGAGGGAATTTTAGGTTTATTGGAAATGGCCGTTATCAATTCACTCTTCCCTTTAAAGTAGCCGATTACTCGGTCTTGGGGCGATCTTATGTAGGAGCTCCAAGACGTTTTAAGAACATGGAAAGAAGCATTATCTCTAATCCTCAGCTACATATTGAATATTTCGCATGTGTGAATGTCTGGAAGAGTATATATGTAATTCTTGATCATATGAGCCAAAAAGGATCAATACCCAAGTCAAAGGTTAATTCCACAACTAGAGCGCGAATAGTGTTTAACGCATCATCAAACACGTCCATGGAGATTCACTGAATAACTAATTGCTGATAGACATCCAGTATAGCACAACGTTAGTGCCGCCGCCTTCAGGGGCGACATCGAAAAGATGTATAATAAAATGTGTCAAATTTGAATCATACGACAAGGATTCATATTATCAAGTGTCATATGGAGTAAGGATCCATCCAAAGATTACAAGGCTTACTGTCTTAGGACTGTGACCCTTATAACGGCTTTAGTTAAGAATCTGGCTATCCGCACACTGGGGGAAATAGCCAAAGAATTAGATTTATGTCGATGATCTTATCTCTGGCACGGACACTGTGGAAGGAAGCTATTGAAGTTCTGGCGACACATGGGACAAAGTTGAACTTCATTCTCCCTGCTCCCCTCCACTTTGGAGGATTATAGGAAACCGGCCGGCGTGAAGAGCGTCAAGTGCTACTTCAAACAGCCCGCCATGTTACTCAAAGAAATGGAGGCGTGTCTCAATCCGAGTCATTAGTGCCCTTTAACGGAGATTTCAGGCACTAGCAATGAAGCAATTTTCACAATTGCTGAACTAGATTTCGCCGTAGGCAAACAAAACATCGACTGGTGGAAGACTACTCGGTTAAGTCTGCAAACGTTCTGGAAACTTTGGCGTCCAGCGTATTTGGTCTGCTTTCAGCAGCGACTGAAATGTTTGAAACCTCCGCCCAAACAAAGACTTGGTCCTCATCAAGGACGAGCGAACACATTCGGCAAATTGGAACATAGGACGCATTACTGATCTGTTATGGTTGTCAATGTAACGACATAGCAAAGAGAATTCCAGTGGTCTATTTCGATTTTTCTATAGTCTTTTGATCCTCTTGACCATATGATACTGGCACCCTCTTTAAGTTATTACTGAGAGTCAGACCCCACTACATCCAGATCAAATTTAATTTTCTCCTTTCTTTTCTCTATCATCCCGATATGTTTTCTTTTCGCAAAACCCCTACCCGGGCGCCAGTTTACTGATTTTCATGACGCTCTGTCTATGTTCAAAACCACATTGCGACTAAGCTGTATAAATGCGTCGCTATGAACCCTACGAATTGATTTATCTTTATCTTGATTTATAAAACAGTAAAAACTTCTTATACATCTCGAAACTTCATTATAATTATTGTTAATATTCTTATGAACAGTTTAATTAAGTCATAGCCTGCCTCACAAGCTAATTGGCATCTATGTGTTAAAACACCAAATCGCTCCCAACCACAATAGAATTTTATGAACGGCGGTAGTAAACATGATTGCCACATGCTGAAGAACATAATAATAACTCTTCGAAGTTGAAAGAGCAACGGGAATACATGGGCGCCATTTGAATTTATGAATAGCTGGTTCCTTTAATTGTTGCCCCATGGGTGTCCAATGTTTTGGAGTCAAGCTATGAAACAGCATCCGGGTGGAAAGTCGTCCAATTAATCAGCTTGGTCGATGCTTTATCTTCTTTTTTTCCCCAGTGCCCATTGGTATCGGATTTGATTGAGCAATTTTATTCCAGTGGTTTGGCAGCACTTTTTTTAAAGTTGCATGATCACTGGTCACAAATCGCTTTTTGCCATTTAATTAAAAAAAAAAAGAGAAATTGTTACATGATATGAAGCGTTGAAGTCATAAACACCCACAAGAGCGAAGCGATAATCGAAAAACAACTTCATACCAGGCAAACACCGATCGAAATCCTAGAGATACCGATCAATTGCTGTCATCGATTCCTGTATTCTCCAACCAACCGCCAGTCCGGTTACAATAGACCACCTGTCGTGCATCAATGTCTTCACTATTCCGAACAACCATGTTCATACTATCGAGCACCAGGTGATTCAGTCCAGAATCCAAATCGATTCCGGTTCCTCGCTTGTGATCGTTTTCATTGTTTTCCGTGTTTTCAGCCTTCTGGATAGATTCGATCAATGCGATCACTACGATCGTTTTCATCGAGCGTGTACTGATCGTGCATCGCGGGATTATCATCGGTCGCGAGTGTTCAATTGATGATCATCATGGGCACAACAATTTCGAATCCCGCGCTGCATGATCCGTGATCTCTGTGGTGCGTCTGGGCTACGATTTCTATGGTAGATAGGTGTTTACGGAAATTTCTTTTCATAGAAATTCATTTCACGCTGATCATGACCTGCCAGTATCGACGAGCTTTGGAGAGCGTCCCAGAAACCTTTCCCTAATGCGCGTGAAATATGCGTTTATTGTCTTGCTTCACTCGCTCAGTAAAGCGACCTGGTAGCTAGGTATGGTGTTTGACCAGCACATACAAGCACACAAGCGCGTGTAGTATTTAAGATCTTATGGATGGGAGAAGTGCGTAGAGAGTAGCGTATGTCAAATATTTACTGTCATTCATGGGTATAATCTGCTGACAATGGACGATGGACAGTGGACTGTAAGCTTCTTAGTTGTTGATTCGGTTCATTATCAAATTTGTTGGAAAGTTTACGCTGGGAACTTGGTCGACGTAGGTATTGAACAAGTGACGAAGCAGCCGAGCAAGAGATCAATACTGAAACTAGAAACTGGAGGAGTAGGGGTATTCATCGTGGCTTTAGTGGGCCGTCGTGGCCAAATGAAGCTAATTAGAGGGAATCCTAAGCCGAATGGAATTATGTTAAGATGTGTACACCTACTTGTTCGGTGATTTACATTTTTAGAGGCTGATTGGAAGTTGTTATTGGAACTTGTGGATTTTTATGTGATTTATGGATGTAAAGCTGTTTTTGGGCCTTAAATCCAACTAATGGTGTCTAAGCGGTGGCTGGGATTAGGAAGCGTGAGCATTTAATCTTGAAGCATGCCTTGAACAAACTAGTTTTGATTGTGTTTTATGGGTAAGAGTGGGACGTAAGTAAAATGTCAAAATGTTTCAAGCTTAGGCTCTGTTCACTGTGTGTGCACAAAGTTCATTATCGAATCAAGCAAGTTACTTCGAAAAAACCGAGCTCTTGTCCTTGCCGAATGCTTTTGACATATGTATTTAGGAACGGGTTTACATCAAATCCATCAAAAGGATCAGGAGTCTCCATTGCGCCCATTGGACTGAAATAACGCATGTGATGCCTTTTTTTGTTTGCTTAGCTCTTATAGGACCTGGCAGATCTGTCGCTTCCGTAGGCTTTTTAAATGGTTGGTGCGGTAACCTCTTGGCTTCGTATGCGCCAATGTCTGTTTTCCTTTGCAACAAAGTGGCAATGCATGGGCCTTAATCAAAGCGACGTGTAACGGAGCTCAGTCAGATCTTGATGTATCAGAGATCTCTTAATTTGCATACTATGCCTAGCAAACGTATACACAACGCGTGTAGATCTTTCCTTCAATTTCCACGTCACACGCACTCCCCACACATGGACAGCAGTTCATCGGACTCGCCTATTCTGCGCTATCCTCAAAACACCTGCCTGCAATAAATCCCAATTAAACCTCTTCGCATAAGTCTGTAATTTCAGCGACCACTTATTTTTGCCTGATGAACCCTACCGAATCATATTTCATACAACGAGCGATGCTCGCGGTCGGCATCGAGCGTACAGTGACCGTTAAGGGATCTCTGCTCTGCATCTGATGATCGCGTCGCAAATAAAACCGCATACAGCAGCCACACGTTGGCGGAACTACCACGACCATTTGCTATTAACCATTTGCCAAGCAAACTGTAATCCTTCTGTCACAAATATCAGCAATCATTTGCGTCCTCCCCCCGCTTGATCGTAGTGCAGCCTCTGGCGCAATTGCAATTGCACTCAACTCGTATCGTATCTTGTTTCGCTTGCACTAACTACACTATCGCATCCTCGGCATCAGGACAATTATTTATATCGCCCAGGCAGCTCCACACACTATCGTCATCTGCATCCGAGTGCATTCCACCAAACAGCCGCCGCCTCCAGCACCCAAGTGCTCGAACACCCATTCACCGAGCACTGAAGCATTGAAGCATCAAGGCATCGAAGGCTACGATTTACAAGTATATCTTGGTGATGGATCTCTAGCGCTGGCATCACGCGTTGTCTATGCGGTGCATTGGTGCTCCCATTTTAACGCTACCCCTCCAAAGGGCATACTAGACCCATTCCTCCATACACCTATCCAACGCTCTTTCTCTTTCTGGTTCGAAGTGCCCATACATCAGTGCGCCGATTTTCCGCGCGGATCATAGACACATTTACAATGGGGCACGCCTAACCGCAGGGCTTTCGATTGCCTTCGCTAGTCCACCATCATTCGCTAGAGTGTTTGTGTGTACGGTGGCAGGAGAAGCCGAGAAGACAAAACGAAGCTTCGCAAAGAAACCAAGAAGAACAAAGGAAAAAAGAGAAAACAATTGAAAGAAGAAATGAATAAGTATGCGGAGCGGTGTGGCGGCGTTGTGCCGGCCGGCTGACAATTTACAAGATCATGCAGTTGGCCGTGTGCCGAGTGTACACGAGCCTCATATCCCGAGGCTGCTTGCATTCCCTGTCAGTTGCTCGTTTCTCGATTCGAATGGAGACAATGGAAGCAGCGAGGAGCAATTTACTTATTTCTCGATCCAGATACTCAAACATAAAGAGATACACTCGGGAAGCTGGACACTTGGCTTGATCTTTCCTTTTCCTTTTACTTCTCTCTCGGTCTCTGCGGTCGTTGGATTGTACAAGCACTTCATTGCTATTTGGTTTAACGAGATACTCCGGCAGCACGTCGGGTGAATGAGCGACCAGGCGAAGGCGGCATGTTGCAGATAAGGTGGACGACAATGGGCGTCATACGATTTTAGATTCAATTCGAATGGATTCGGATTCGGTTGTGGATACGGACGGAGACTGAAGAGTTACGAGGGCCCTCTGGAGACAATTTGGAGCGAAGTGAAAGGACACGATATGCATATTTGGTAGAGAGAAGGTTTCTGCCCACGGATTTGAAGTGGTGCAGCTGGATGAACACGGGGAACTGAATGAGCACGGACTCGGTAAGAGTTGGTAGTGTATTCGCGAGAAAGTGGGCGTCATTGTGTAGGCGTGGATGGGTTTGAAGTGTGGTTAAAATGGTTACTAGGATCCTTATATCTGTACCAGGGTGTATGTCGACATAAATGCATATGTGAAGGCTTGGTTGCGTCGTGGTCATTCCGTTCGTAGGCTATCATTGCCAAAGATGATCTGACAATTAGTACCAAAAGGAAGCAAGAGCCAGAGCTAGAGCCAGAGCCAGAGCCAGAGTCAGAGCCAGAGCCAGAGCCAGAGCCAGAGCCAGAGCCAGAGCCAGAGCCAGAGCCAGAGCCAGAGCCAGAGCCAGAGCCAGAGCCAGAGTCAGAGCCAGAGCCAGAGCCAGAGCCAGAGCCAGAGCCAGCGCCAGAGCCAGAGCCAGAGCCAGAGCCAGAGCCAGAGCCAGAGCCAGAGCCAGAGCCAGAGCCAGAGCCAGAGCCAGAGCCAGAGCCAGAGCCAGAGCCAGAGCCAGAGCCAGAACCAGAGTCAGAGCCAGAGCCAGAGCCAGAGCCAGAGCCAGAGCCAGAGCCAGAGCCAGAGCCAGAGCCAGAGCCAGAGCCAGAGCCAGAGCCAGAGCCAGAGCCAGAGCCAGAGCCTCGAAGAAGTCATACCTAAGGAGGTTTTCTTGGCGCAAATCATCCACAAAAATCCCGTCTTAGAGCTTCAAAGGCCGTTGAATTCCTATTTCAATAAACTTCTCTGCTGGTTGGAATACATATGTTACTATAGGACTAACGTCCTGAGCTCCATCCCAATATGTCTTTTAAAACCAAGTCATCAATAGAGCCAGAGCCAGAGCCAGAGCCAGAGCCTCGAAGAAGTCATACCTAAGGAGGTTTTCTTGGCGCAAATCATCCACAAAAATCCCGTCTTAGAGCTTCAAAGGCCGTTGAATTCCTATTTCAATAAACTTCTCTGCTGGTTGGAATACATATGTTACTATAGGACTAACGTCCTGAGCTCCATCCCAATATGTCTTTTAAAACTAAGTCATCAATAAAATCTCGTCAACGTACCTACCAACTAGGCGAAATAATTTTTATAGCTCTATTCTAATCTCACGTGTAAGCCAACAAAAAAGGTTCCATCAACCTCTACAATAAATCCTTCTTCCCTCCATAAAGTCCGTTCAAACAAATTATCCAGCAAAAGTCATAATTAACCATGAGATAGCGCTGTAGCTACAATGCCTCGCGCCTGACTAGAATAACTAATTCACCTCCGTACTCGTTCCAACTTATTCCATCCCGACCACGAAACAATACCACCCGAAGTGTTTCCTTACATGCAATGTATCTAAAAAAAAAAAATCCACCCCACACTCCTGCCTCATGTACACGCGTACATGGAAAGGTGTCGTCCGACGTTTATCGTTTGTTGACCCAAATCATTTCAGATAAGCATAGGCCCATGTCCTGTTCTACGATCACCGCTAAAAGGGAAACAAAAGCACCGGGAGAAAGCCGAGAAAAATACGATTTGAACAAAACCGACCGAAATGAACAAAACGAACGAGCAGCAAGAGCAGGTAAACAATGAAACGCCGGTCGCCCCGCAGGTGACATCAAAGAGTCACCATGCTGCACCCTTCACCGGCTCAACAAACAACCGATCGTAGAGAACACAACAAACAAAATATAATCGCAGAAAAGAAAACGCACGTAAAACAAAAAATCCAAGTAAACAAAGATAAACAACAGCACAATCCGAAAGATACAAATGGCCCCAAGCGCGGTCGAGCAAAAGAGACAAACCGACCGAAACCTGTTGATCCCCCATGGGTCTATACAACTCCATCACAATTGTCGTTCTCTCTTCTTTCTCCATTGCTAGTTGTCTCGGTCGTTCAAATAGATCACCCTCACCAACAGGCAGCCGATCGTGGACGACGAGCGAGCGATCGTCAGAGGCCGTGGCGATCATTGCGAGACTCGAGCTGATCAGTCAACTCGTTTCGATTGAGAGTGACGGTAATACGAGCGCAGGAGTTCGTTCGATCGATTTTTTTTCTCTTCGCATCCATCTTTCACGCGATTTATATCATCGGTGTCTCGCATAAAAGCGTCGTATAGTTGAAATGTATCTGCACATCCAATAAACTAAGAAATAAAAAAAAAAAACGGTCGATTAGATACACAGATACGCGTGGGAGCGGTTTACTGAAACAATTCAATTGGCAAATATTGTTTAAGTGAAAGATTGCCTCGTGCCGGTTTAGTTTTGAGTTCCAAGCTCAGACAGCAGTTTGCGCGCTATGCCGAAAGTATCTACAAGTGATTTTCGGTGTATCTAATCGGTCTAATCCTAAATTTTTCATTTAGAGAAAAATCAGGAAAAATATTGAAAGAGCATGCTTCGGGGCGAGCAAGGATATAAATCGAAGAAAAAACTCTCAGTGAATTTTGATTAAATAATGAGCATAACGTTGTCATTGCCGCAACGATACAAACGCATACTGCAAGCAATGACACTCGCCGTGGCAATCATCTACACCACATTGGTGCTATACCAAACGGCCTATGGATATCCGGGCATCCAGGTGAGTGCGAATCCTCCTAACGTGCGACTTTAAGGAAGAATATATAAAATTCAACAATTTTGAATTTATCGACATGCAAATAGCTTTTGGGAAGATACGGGATACAATGTACGAAATATTTTTTTTGTTAGTTCGCTTGCACAATCCGCCGGTTATTGTTTTTTCCTCAACCGTGCTGGAGCTGTAGGTAGGTACTCTACACTGCCGTGCTGTGCCGTATAGTCGTTGTCGTTGGCGTTGTCATCCTCGGTGTCGTCTGTTGTGCGCCATTTATGCCTGTCGGCTTTTGTCATTCCATATGTGGGTGTTGCACACACGGGACATGCATTTTAGTTTTGTTTTTAAATTGTTTTATTCGCGAGGACTCTCGCGCTCCACCCGACTTTGCGAGACGTTGCGTTTCATAAATACATTTGCCAGTTGGATATTTTCGGTTTTTGTGCCAGATTTTATCATGTTTTAGCTTTTTGTTTTGTTTGCCATGTATTTGTCGTACGACTTCGCGGCACCACGGCATCGCGTCACCATGGCTCCTCCGGGCGCATTTATTTCGTGCATGACAATGTATTCGGATAAATTCGGAGTTCGGAAGGGGGTCGCTTGTTCTCTACTGCTCGGGGGGAGAAGCAAATTCGAATCTAAATCAGTTGTACATATAATAGGTTTTTGCTCTACTTACTAATACAGAGATTTCACGTGGATTTTGGGGATTTCGTTTGGTTTATATTTCTAAAATGGTTCTAGTGATTTAAAGTGTTCATTTAGAATATCGGCGCCTGCGGCCGATGGTTGTTTTCAAATCCGAATCACGTAGAGGTACTTATTTTCAAAATCAGTCGCTATCAAGCTCTTTAAATTGTGTTGTTAGTTTAAAGCATATCAGCTTTCGTAAACTGTTTAAAGCTCCCTTGAGTTTAACATTAATTTAGGTGCTTAGTAGAAAGGATTCCTTCCCTATCTAGGTCATAATTTTTCATTTACCGTCGGTTAGAATAGACAGGACTAAAAATGTTTCTCCATTTATCCATTTTTTTTTAAGTTGAGGGAGAGAGGGGGAATTATGACAAAGTGTCTTGAGGTTCTAGTAAAACTGTTCGAGGGTAATGTAAAGAATATTACATATATGCTACACCAAAAGTAAGCATCAATATGTATTTAACTCAGGTCTATATTATACAAAGTATCTTATAGCCCCCTCGATAAGAGTTCTATTTTCACAAACAAAGTGCTTATCCTGGCTAAAAGAAATATTTTTATAACGAGGCTAATGTAAGCTAAACGGCTTTAACAATAAAATGTATGCAACAGTCAAAGAGAGAGGGGACTTGGGCCAAAATAACTATCATCTGTAGAAATATTTGCCTTAATCGTCCCTAAAATTGGGTTACTAAGCCGTAAATGTATCGGCCTTTCCATTGAGTACTTATGACCCTGTGCTTATCTAAAAACTGAAGAGGAATGTGACTGATTGATTCCATTTATATCAGTCTATGAATAAACGAAGGTTCTAGCATAGGCCTTAAAAAGCCCAAATTAAGCCCAAAAAGCAAAATGGGTAGGAAACTGTCCGAATTTTTTTTTCCTAAAATTATTTCTTGCCATCACTTATTGCAATATCAAATAAGGTGGAGTCTTGAGTTCATATGAAGGTTAAAATATGTCTCTTTATTGGAATGAATTGTTGTGAGATTTTGGATCAATTTCATTCTTTTCCGACACCTCGTCGTCAGAAGAGTATTTGTGAGATATGCTTTTATATTTTCTCAAGCATTTTTTTCAAGCATTATTTTCTCCAAATTTGGCAGAAGATTGTCTGGGAAGCGGCTTTATTATAAAACTACAATATATAAATTTGGGGTCTCAGATGAAGGTTTTCAGCAAGAACTTCGAATTATATAATACATTCACGAATCGGTGAAAATATCGCCGTCGTACCTAAAATCTCACGATCACCTCAGCAGCACTTTAGCACCAAATTCGACATAGACATCTTTGTTTCCAACGTTATAAGGTCCAGTTGCCCCAAATTTAAACCTATCAGTTTGGTGTGGTTTTGAGGTTGGCGGTTTCATTGGGCCAGATTGTTCGCGAATATGAAGCTGGAACAATGAAGTTGACTGGATTTTTAAAAATTCTCATTGGAAAGGTGTTATAATAAACTACTGTAAAATCTTGCTCTTCTCGTATATGTCCAGAATCTATAGTAAGAGGCCAACCTTTCTTTGTAATGACAATTATAACGAATTCTGGGAGACTGAGGGAATAGATGGCAATATACTGCAATTTAAAAAAGATCGGAGTAGGTTCAAAAGTTCAAAAAGTGGTTTTTATTTAGGACTTGTATTAAGAGTTGCTTTTCTAAGGATATAATGAACTTATTTTCATGCCTTCCTCAGGATTCTTCAGCCAATATACATGTATGATCAGTAAATTAGAGGCCCTTGATTGTATTTTGTAAAAATGACAAAAATTTGAGAGTCAACTCTTAGCACAAGGCAGCCCTTTACTATACTGCCATAACTGCCATATAACTGAAAAACTTAAAACGAAGAAAGAGGATTAATCGCTGAGTAAATCGCTTTGAAAATTGTCAAAACCATTAACCTCTCAAAAAAAAAACTGTTCGAAAATGTCCTACTCGTGCAAGTAGGTCAGCCAAGCGGAACAACGGCTTACGAAGATCGCAATTTTGTTAGAACTGTTGAAGTTGATTTTTTCAGGCCTTCAAAAGACTTTTTGAAAGGACTGTTTCATGGATGCTTATTGAAGGTAATCTACATGGAAGAATAGAAGAAGGGCATATCATTTGCAAAAGACTATTTGGATTGGAGTGGAGGAAGCCAAAAATGGAGGAATGTGGTATGGACGGATAAAATTAAAATTTATCTGTTTGGAAGTGATAAGCGGACAGATTGTTTCAAGACTATCTCTATTCGACTTTGATGGTGTTATTCGTGGAACGGCTAAAGACCATTGCATTTAATGCATATTAACGAATACAAAACTCTCATATGCAGAGGGAAATATGCTTATGAAATGTGGCTTACACCAAGTTTTTGTTTAGAAATTGCTTGAAGTCCGACTTTAATTTTTTTTAAGTGTCTCTATTTTAATTTCCATTCAGAAAGTTTGGGAATCGTATAATTTCGAGGTTATTAGTCTGAAGCACTCGGTTCTTAGTTTTTGTGTTGACAAACACATCTGAAACATGCTGGTAAACATGTTTGAAACATGTTTCCGCGTAGCGCAAATCAAACTGATAGTTTACTCTGGTCTTTTGTCGAAGAACATGGGGTCCAAAGTGATCGGCCATTTTCACATTTTGGAATCTGTAAGTCTGCACGTTACGCTCTTAAACGTTTTTTCATAATTCATGTTATGGAATTCTTATTTCGAATTTGGACCAGTTTTTTTTTTGATTCCTAATTGCGTGGGTTAAATGCAAAGTGGAGATGTCGGGGCAACATTGGTCTCTAATAGGGGGTTGGTACGTAATTTGGGTAGACCAGTCACTCCTGAAAGTTGTGCTTCGGATATGGACGAAGTTTATTTTCGGCAGACAACTGATGCAATCATGGCTCTATTGTGTGACATTTCTTGGACATGTGATTTATCGAATTGGAGACTTTAATTACGATAAGAAGGAAAACAATAAAACCGGGATACTTTTTTACCTTTGGTATTAAACGAATATAAGTGCAAAAAGAAAGACAGCTGTGTGTAAAGACGCAAAGAATTAGTTATGAAAACAGGCAAAATGGACCGCGGCGTACACCTTTCCACAATCCACGAAACCACGAAAAACATCTTTGAAAGTTGAAGCCCGAAGAAAGAATCTTGTGGAAGGACTGTTTAAAATTCGCAAAAGAAATATTGTATAGATGCAGAAAGTGAAAATAAATTCTTTCATCCGATGAAAGGAAGATAGATCTGGTAGGATCAGACAGTAAAAGATGGATCAGGCACCCTGAAAATGCAGCATACTAGTTAGCAAGAGCGTCAAGCACAGAGCGTCCAATATAATAGATTTAGGGGACCCTGGTCCAGCATCATGCTTCCGCATGCTGAGTAGAATATGTCATTGAAATGGCAGTTGATGCATGCCAACGACTTGAAGCATTCGGTGGGCATGGTAAAAAAATTGCTGGAGGAATATGATATTGACCCCATGAGTTGGCCCGTCCAATTGCTTGATTTTAACCTCTTGGAAAATTAATATAGAATCTGAAAAAAGTCCATTGGAGCTGAAATATCTTAAAAGGAACTGTGAAGAGAAATACTGGCAGCTTGCTACGCAATAGCATCGGCTATTTGTCGTACGTTGGCCGCGTCTTCCCCAGGAGAAGTTCCTGAAGTCATGGCAGTGCAGGGCAAAAAGTGGCTTTTATACTGGTTGAGTCAGGTTCATGTCCCTATTACTTTTTTATCAGCTTTTAGCCTATTGATTATCTTGAAACTTGTACAATAAGCTAGGTGGTGAAGACCAACTCTGTTAGTAAGGTTTGAAACATGAGGTTGAAAGAGTTGTGAAAGAGTACTCAAGTGCATAGGGAAACCTCCTAAAATAGGCCTTCTGTAAATCAATATCTTTGAAGCTAGTATGTGCCAATATAACGGATTAATATATTCCTCTCTAAGAATAGTTTTAAAAGTGATCTGTCATGGTATGAGTATGCACGATTCAGTTGTCAACGTTCCTTTTCAGGGGAATGTATAACTAAACAATTCGCCTTGGTCTTGCATCACGCAGAATACTAGATCACAAAAGTTGTGTAGATCGCTCACCAATCTATTGCGATTACAAGGCCTTGTGATCTGATTTACATAAGTTATGCAAAAATCAAGAATAAAAAAAAAACAACTTTACCTCCTTGACACAAACCTGAAAGGAAAAACAGTTTTGCTTTACTTTTTCACGATCACGTCCACCTCTAGAACGCTACGGCAAGTGAAATACAAACTTTGACTTTGAACAATCGCACATGCTATGATATTGGAGAAGCCGAGCTGCCCGACTAAGCGTGTTAATTTGCAACAACTCTTTGCAGAGATAAATGATCGGACGCGGACAAAACGCCTCGAGACTATTCGTACACAAATTTATCGAGTACATGGGAGTTGGTAGAGGTACTAGGGTGCGACATACATATGTACATATATGTGGACGATGGAGGTCGAGAGTAGGACCTGCCTGTCTTATTGGACGTGATGCCCTAAGCATTTTGGTACTCATACGTTTTGATGGTATTATTATAAATCCTCGAAAACAGTGCTTCGTTTTCATATCTTTGGCGTTGGGTTTGTACTTCGCTTTGTTGCTTGTGCGTAGAATAATTGCGAGCAGTTGGAATGAATATATCTGACAGATGAAACAATGGCGGGTGCTTTGGGTGGGGCATTGGACGGCGACAAAAAAAAGACTCGATGACGAGTCATGCATCAATTGGGAATTCAGACACCCGGATTGTGTACCTATGTATATATAAAAAAAATCATTTGCGCCCCTCCGTCCGAGAATGTCCCGAAGCAACAAAGTCGAATCGTACAAAAATATGGGGTCGACCTCCGCTGGGATTATGTATCCCTAATACTCCTAAATTGCTATTATCTGCTGTCGGTCACAAAGTCATAACAAACGAGTCCTACCCTCGTCCGCGGCAATACCATCATCGAGCGCTGCACAACAAGTTAGCGCCATCGTCGCCATAACTCACTCGACTCATCACCACCTACGGTTTGTTCGGTTGCTTTGAATGGTCCGGACGTGCCTCGTGTCTCTCATATATCCGTCCACTGCCTCACCACTAAATGAAGATACTTGCCCGCGAAACGTTGTTGTTGCAAATTGGCCAAAGCGACATGAAAATTATCTGAAAAATTTCGATAAGACCACATTACTTAGCGCTCGTCGGACAAACAGCACCCAAAACACACTACCAACATGGCATTCCGCACATGACCACCAGCAAAAGCCAAAGTAGCATCATCATCATCAGCCTCAGATGAGCGTAGAAAGGAAAGACAGAGAGTCGAAAACATGTGCGTTGTGGTATTAAAGACGTTTGCCATGATCTTCAACTCGGATATCTTCTTCATTCTCGTCGTTCGTGTGCGATGGTCAATGGCATAGAAACCAGACACGGCACTCTCAAGTGGCCTTCACATTATTACCACCATCAATAGCCACTAGGCTGGGTCCAGAGTGGACACAATTGAGACCGTCAATCAGACGCATCGTATGGGTGTGCCCCAACGGACACTATCGGATTTGTTTTCCCTCTTCCATCATCGAAATGTCATTAACGACACATGATCCGATGATTGACACATGGGGGTGGGTGGTTAAGACTAATGACAACCTGCGCATATCTACGTCAAAACTGTTGCTACTCGCTGTACAGTGTCCATCATTGACAGACACGACAGTTGCTAATTAAGTTATACTACCATGAAGCTCTGATATAAATTAGCTGCTCAGTTCCTGGTATTAAACTGTCCAGCCTTTGTCGCCGGTTGCCCGAATTGAATTACGCATCGAGGGCGGAGGCAGATGTCGACGTGAAATCCTTGTGCAAATTGATGGCGGAATTCGTTTATGGATGGAGATAGAAATGATGGTAAAAGGACGGTTTATTAGACACTGAATGTGACAGTAACTGAGGCTGTGATAAAAATATGGGGAAATCTCGCATGGAGTCGATGTGAATAAGGCTGATGCAATTACTTACGAGGGTGTACGTAGAATGCCCATAACAATTCCAATACTTGGGTGGTTGTCAAAGTTTCTCTGTCATTCTGCTTGGGAAATCATTTCCTTCTTAAAGGTGTTTATTTCCTCAATTTGATGATAACAAATGAGCTTCTTTCGGACAATTCAAAATAGGCATAATTTTCGAACTTAATTGCTTCTCCACTTTTTATTTTAAGCCGTGTTTCAGTAGTCTTTTCCGAGTTAAGCTGAAATGCGACTCGAAATGTGAATCTAATTTCCGTGAAAATGCTACCAATTAGCACTAATAGCCTACAGGGATAGGACTTATCGGTCTTAACTGAGGAGTAGATCTTAAATCAGCCGGTGCACAAAGGCACCATTTATGATAGGCTTAGTGTCACCTAACCGACAACATTGCACTTCGATGGATTAGTGTCCATTGGATACCGTTATCGAAAGCCTATTTATGTATATTTCAAAAAGAAATTCCAATCGACATTCAAACGTTATCATCCAAACGACGAGCGAAACAAATTGTCCAAATCTTAAGTGCTCTAAGCTTAATCTATGACCGACAACCAGCTATCTTCTTGCTCACACATCCTCTGTCCGCCTCCTTTCATATTGAAATTAACCATATCCAATTGGGGATACCATCAACAAGATTCTCGATGATGATCAGCTGCCACTTCTTCGGTGGCAAAGTGTCATAAAAATCGATCGGATCCATTGATTGCCCTTATTCACTTATCTGTCTTCCTTCTCTCTTCTGTTTTTCCTCGTTGACCGGATTTGGTTGTGATCGGCTCACGGTCCTTTTCAATGGCAGTACACTTGAGTCGGCTTATGCCTCTTAGGCAGGCCACTGCATGGTACCACTGTACCCACTCTCATCTCAGCTCAATAGCGACTACCAAATGTTGTCGATGTCGTTCGTTATGTTAGGCATGCTCATGTTAATTGCCTTTAGTGCTTCTGTTCATCTTGAACATTGAACGTTCCATTCACGAACCAGTTGTAAAGCCATTTTGACAGAAAAGATCTTAACTCGCCCGATTTGGATCATCGTGTTTGATCGGTTGCTTCTCCGGTAATGATCTTCTATCATCATCTCACATTAGATCTCGATCCTAGATATGTAAATTACCAAACAAAATCATCCCATAGATACATAGATACGAGTACAATATATGGCTGGTGATATTATCGCGCAGCTTTGAATCGAATAAACGTTAATTATTCAAAATAATGCGCTCGATCGTTTCCGTTCGATTAGGTTCAGGAGGGACGATAAACAACCTTCCGCGAAATTTATCGATCGAACTAAGAAAACATTTTTTTTCATCGAAAATGCGATTTTAATTAAAATAAAAACACAAAAAAGACCAAAGAAACATCAGAACAAGCACCAACTGTCAGGCAAATCGTTGATAGATGAGCACTTCGCTGATCGTTGAAACGACACATTCACAAGATCGACGACATGATGTGGTAGCTGATCGATCCAAGGGGTAGTCGAGTATCTAAGTATCTATTAGCATTTAAATTGTAGACGAATTCACATTTAACAAATATTTTCGATTAGTTTTGAGAGCTTTTTGCAATTAAGTAAACCTGTCAGACACCTCCTACATTTTCCTCGGCGACCGAAATTACCGATCTACCAGATCGACCAGATCCACGACCACCATATCCACTAGATATTCGCATAAAATATTCAAAAAAAAAATAACAATTTCATGTTCGATTCAAATGCGTCCACTAAATTAAAATGTATTTCATTTTATGTCAGACAATTAATATGGAAATTTTGAATTTTTTTTTTTGGTTTTTTGAATAAATTTTGCTAAAACGCAAACTTGTTTGTTCAGCGGCCGTTGGAGGTGGTGGTATTCGATGGGCAGCGTGGCCAGGCAGATAGGAATCGTGCGCGTTTAATTGGACTTCATCAGTGCCAATTTATTTAGTTTGATTAATAAACTGTTTTGTAGAAAGAAGATGCAGTCATCAGGCTTTGGGGACTATCTAATTTGTCTGGACGATGGTTATCGGTGACATTTTATTTTTTTTACTGCTCAACTAGTATCTAGATGGATGATGTGGTGGAGGTTATGAATTTTATTTTGATAGTGTTTCGACGTTATCGCGGATTTGAATTTATTTATTTTTCTATGTGAGGAAGAATTATTGTGGTTCGGTAACGTGCGCCGTTCGGAGTGCCGTCTAGCTGTGATGGATGGACGAGCTTGTGACATATGCATCACTTGTCAGGATGTTAGAGGTTTGGCCTTCGGATCAGTGCAGTCGTTTGATATTTGGAATGAGAAAAGGTCAATCTTCTTGTTAGGAATCCTCTTCCTAATCACTGATAAATGGCTAACCGTTTCTTTTGACATAGATAAATGTAGATAAGATGCATTTCTAAGGTCACTAAAAATCAACAATAGCTTAAAAGGATTATAATTACAAAATGACAGTTGCCGGTTTCAAGACTACTCAATTTAGATATGGAATCAATCCACCGTGATCACGTTTACAGCGATAGAGTCTCTGCAGAAAATTTTCTACCATTTTTCCATACATATCGGCCGGAAAGTTCGCAATTTCCTGTTCGATATTGTGCTTGAGTTCCTCTAACGTTATTAGCTTGTTTGCATACACAATCGACTTACAATGACATACAAATCGCATGAGCGAAGTGGCTATACAACCGAACCATTTCTCGAGATTACACAGCTACCGAACTTCCCCTGCAATAGATCAATGGCTTGACTATAGATATGTGGCATATGGCGCCATCTTAAACGAAACACATATAACTGATACCAAGTCAGTCAATTTCCAAAAATTGTCTCAACAGAGATAACGAACTTTTTTGATCGTAATATGGCGATCATTTCTGTCGGTGAAAAATACGGTCCAATCACTGCTCCAACATGAAATCCACCAACAAAGTCAATTGTTGTAGATGGAATGAAGTCTTTTGAACCACATGCGGATTTATTGCTGTCCAATAATGTACGCTTTGCTTATTGTCCAAGCAATCAAAAATGAGCTTCGTGATCGAAAATAGTTTTCGACAAAATTCAGATTTTTTTCAAAATTTTGCAGAACCCAGTCGGACAAGTTTCAGCTTCAGTCCATGGGTCAATTTGAATCTACAAGGATGTAGGGAAAGATCTCTACGCAACATTTGACTCAAAGTTGACTGAGAGGTGTCCAACTCCTGTAATGAATCGGCTCATTTAGCTCATTTAGAACTGAAGTATTTTCGGTTGCGATATTTTCAGTAACTGCCATAGCAACTGCCATAGCAACTGCCATAGCAACTGCCATAGCAACACTCAAGGACGAATATATTAACTCGCATTTATCCACCATACAGCGATCAATCTGTCTAGCCAGACGACTATTACGACCAAAAATTGTAGTAAACGCTCTTAAAGTTGCTATCATCGACTCAGAAGTGTGGTAGTAATTTTTATTAATTTTTGAACGTAACTTGTTCGTGAATTTTACCGTGGAAGAAATGTTTTGACATTAACAGATTATGAAAAAGTCTTAAGTGTATGCCTGGATTGAAATATAAAATTGTCATGTCCTTATTGAAAAGCCTTTTAATTACACTATCATATATACCAGTTCCTGTTACAAAAAATAGCAGGAATTTTCGGAATTTGACTTGTTCGTCTATCCTTATGTTATCCCCTTCAACATAATTTTCATTCCATAGTATTCGCTCACGCCGGCGTTTCTGGAAACACGTCCGGCCCTTTGAGGTAGCAATCTGTCAGCAATCTTGAAACTTGTCTTCGCTTTTTGAGAAAAACTTACACAAAGCCTTGGGTGGCAGTTACAAAGACTGGGACATGATTTATGAATAAAGCTGGTGCACTTCGTGGTGCAAAAGCATTGGTTGGAACAAATAATCGCCGATTGTACCTCACATATGAAACCTCTTCGACAGCTGGCGTATATTTGCAAGCTATGTTGCTATCTACCTAGTAGTGTAGGGACACTTTTATGATATATTAAACTATACAACAATAAAGAAATTGCATGAGATTTGAAGATTGATAGAATTCAGGAAATAACATAATTCCTGTTACTTTTTGAACACACCTCAAAGTTTGTGATTGCCACTTTTCAATGGAACTGGATCGAATATATTTATGTCAATCCCATCAATGATGACAAAAACGGTAAGTTCACTTATTAGAATATGACATTGCTGTGCAAGTGGCTCTCTTGTGTTATTTCCTCTTGATGATGTTAGTGGATATCAATTATTTGACTCGAATTATAAATCGATTCTCTTGGCCATTTCTCATGCCAGACAAAATCGAGTGTTGCTGATAAGCAGAACAGTTTTATAGAAAACTCTAGTTCCAGAAGTTTGGACAAAGCATTTCTAAATCGTGCATCTTATGCCTGAAAACCCGTCTTATAAACGTCTCCGGTTATTCTCGCATAACTCTTATAATACCCCTCACATAGGTCTCTTTTCTCTTCCCTTAAAAAGCTTAAATCTTATCTGAGAGCTGTCAAAAGTAAAACTCCGAACCTGAATCGTAATATGACACACCGATGAAGCGAGAACTGTCAAATAATCCGATAAATACTTAGTCCAAGTCGCTTCCGGTGATAAATTCACTCAAGATCCAAACCGAATTGCAAACTGATTTACGATCCCCCCTGGATGCCATAACTCACTGGCCACTTAAATCATATTCATCCTCTTGTCTCGAGCGCATTCCAATAACCAAAGCGACTACCAACACCATGCGATCCGTGGACTTTTTAACTTCACCAGCGCGTCGTTCCCTATTATCCAATTTAGCTCATGTGACTATATAGCTCCTCGTCTATGTAGCTAATGGAGCCCGTGTACCTGATGGTGCTCCTATAGTCGCCGATAGAGTTCTTGTGGCTGATAAAGCTCATGCACTGCATATACATACCCCTACTCGGCAGTGTGGATCGATTTCACCTGTAATCACGGTCGCCTGAGGAGTCCGCACCATAATGAACCTCACCACACGTTCGGATTTGGCCAGTATAACGGTCTATCGATGGTAACTTGCCCGTACTATTCTGCTCAAATCAAATCGATCGCTGTGCGCTGTGATCAAATTAACCCACCAGCGAATGGGTTCACTTGGATATATCCGTAACTGAATGGTATTCGCCCGACTAGTTGTTCGGTTGGCTGTGTATGACTGTGCCTCTGACATCAGAATCAGAACACGGGCGAAAATTACTTCACGAAAGAGTAGATATAGCAGCAACACAACCGACCAGTACAGTGGAGCAACAGGTTTTCCATACCCCGGGTGTGGTTCGGTTCAACTACATTAACACCGATTGCAGCTGCATCCACACAGACAGATACTGGCCATCAGGCACTACTAGATGCTAGACAAAGCGAAAGAGCTACTCTCCATTAGCGCAACCGAATAGTTTCAACTTCAACCTGCTACGGTACTTGGACACATTCATAACTCGGAGATTGCGAACAACTCCTTTCGCCATATATCTCCGTCGTCGAGGTTGCCTGGTAGATGAGGTTGTGGAACGGAAGGCCTGTGAGCTAGATAGGAACGCAAGAACAGAAAGTTGTGGTTCTGCCCCAAGGTGTCAAGTGAAATTGTGTACCGTACTCGTGTAGTTGGTACTCCGTGGCAGAGGTGACGAGGACTGAAATTGATTTTTACAGTTTCATCCAGGTGGGATTAATTAGATTAAGGTTTATTTGGTGTACTCGTAAGCGGTTATGAGAGGTGATGAAACCAAGTGGAATATAGTGAAAGGTCCCTGTTACCATCATTTTGGCGTACCCTACTTCTCAGGGATTTGAACTGGAAACAAGATGCACCTGTCAAGCTTTTATGTCCCTCTTTTCCTTTTACGTTTTAATCACCCTCTGCTCGGCTTCTGTCTTCTCTGCTATCTTTGTCAATCAGAACAAAACACAGTTCACCGGATTGAGGGCATAAGACATTTTCCGTGATCCTGTTTCGTTCCCCTCTTACTACTAATTGAGAGCAGGACCAAACGACAGCGTCTTATCGGATTTTTTTAAATCGATTTCTCGAGCTCTTAATTGATTCCTTTCACTCTCGTTCGTACCATGGTATTCGCCGTTGCCGTGTTCCTCTCGAGCTGCTTGATTGATATTTTCATTGATAGGAGAAGCTGGTACGATGCAAGGACATGCTCCTGGACAGGCATGCGATGAATATTCAAAAGATTTAATTTTGTTTTTTATTCCCAATAAGGGGCAAAGAAAAAAACGAAAAAGACAATTTGATTAATCGTAACAAAAGGGAGAGGAGATGGGAAATACAAAGAAAATCCAGATCCTTGAGAGCACGATAGGGGGGAGGACAAACAGGGCAAATCGGGATCGAGGAGATTAAACTCTCGGATGGTGGCATTGATTAGGGTTAGTTTTATATAATTTATCCATTCAACTACTGGATATATTTGTGTGTTCGTATTTGTCTTCATTAGGGGCTAAAAGACTTTGAATGCCTTAAGGGCAAAGGGTTTCTTGAATACATAGTTTCTTGGTAAACAATGTAAATCATGAGAAATGGGATTCGAGGGATGGTTTTTAATTATTCGATATTTTATCTTATGAGTTTGTGGCTGGAAGATCGAAGGAGATGTCAAGAGGGATATTAGGGAATTGCTGGGATTGGGACCGTTGATGCTTTGTGTGGTCTGTTTGGGGTTTAATCTGTGTATGAGGTCCTCTAATTCATGGTATGGGGGATTAAGCGGATTTCGGTCAAATGCTTTTTAAGGCTATTGCTATGGGACGAGCAAGTATATTTGTAGTGTTGACATCAGGAATTTTCGATGGTCCGTGCTGAATAGCAGGACATTGTGTGGGGTTATCTTCTTGTCTTCCATTTTCGACGATGGTGTTCTTAAATAATTCTTCTGGAAATAGAGGGTTTGCTGTCATGCAAATTTGTAGAATAATGACTAATTCGTTAAGCTATTAACAAGCCGATGGTCTTTGGATAAGTGGGGCAAAGGCAGGTTCCTGATGAGTATTCAGGTTTTAGTGTTTTTTGGTGCTTCATGAAACGATTTTGTGCAGATTTACCCACTGAACTCCAACATTTGCCAGTAATTGATGTCAACTTGATGACTAATGACCCTTTCTACTGCCAGATATACAATTTCGATTACTTGGCTGGCTGTTGCAGTATTCGCACTCCATGTCATTGGCATTAGAGGCCAGGATCCTAACCACTGGATGACGGTTCTAGAAGGATAAGCTAAACAGGATGAAAATATTGTGCTATCCAACAGGAGGTGTCATTTTAAATAAATGAAAAAATGCAACATGCATCGCAATCGCGCCTTCATTTTGAGAAACTACATGTCAGCTATGTGTCATTTGGCGTCATAGTGAACATTTAATTTAAAAAAGATATTCGATTCCCCAATTCCTTCGCTGGAACCGTCGTTTTCGAAAAATGTAGCCCAATAACCCCACCAGCCCCTAAAACCGCCAAAAACTGCTATTCGTTAGTGATGGAAAGTCTTCAGGAGCCTTCAGGATTCTTCAGGAGTACAATTTTTACTTGCTTACGTATCTACACAAATGGAAACGAGCACCATCCTATAGAATAACGCAATTGTGTCAACAGAAAAGGCTTGTTCATTAACTTCTGGTACACAACCAGTGAAAGTTTGTCTTTTGGCTTTGATTCTTGTGTCAACTTTACCCTTTAAACAGGTTCAAAGTGTTGGCAGATAAGCCCAACTCCCCTGGGCGTCTTGAAATGGACATATGTACGGCGGCGATATTTTCAGCTGGCCTTGTCAGATGAACCCGAGTTAGAGACTCATATCACAAATCGGTCTGAAACGTTTAAATTTATCGATCAAATTCACATTAGCCGTAAGAGACGATGGTTGATTATGATCAAAAGCAAGCTGAGACATTTTCCCAATATTTTCACTATTTTGTCAGTAAATTTGAACTATTTAAATGTGGGCCGATCTATAGTTAGTAAATTCATAGTTTCCGCTTATTAAGAACCACTGTAGTGATAGCTGATTGTTCAAAGTCTAACAATGGTACGAAATTTCAAATGACACCTCTTATTGGATAGCCCCAAAACCTTTTGTTGCACTGTATTGTTTAACTAAAAAAACAGTCATTTGAAGTTCAATTGTTTGCTCTCTCCCGCTGCTCCTCCAAATTAACATCTTTTACCCTTGAAGGCCCATAAACATATCTCTTTGTCTACTTTCAAGACAAAGAGAATTCTCACAATAGCTTTCATCACAGCTCGCGTCACATGTTTAAGAACTAAAACCATTTGACACTGAACATCGACTTGAAATTCAAGCCTCAGTCTTTGCCCACATCTCTGCCCATCAATTATTCCAACAATAGTTGCTGATTTGAATGACAAAAAGCTTTCAACTGATGATCAGCCACATAACTCTTCCGAAATCGATACTTTCTCGAAGCAGTGAATGATTAGGCTACCTTCTGCATCATACATATGTCCAGGAAGTAGAGAAAACTCAGTCCTACCTCCAAGCTCCTTTAATCCGAGGAGGAAGCCAAAGAACGTAAAGAAATCTCATTTCGTCCTCCATAAATCTATTTCAAAAAATCTTTCTGATGAAAATAAATTATTCCGCCTTAGTTTCGCCCACTTTCTTTCTTTCCTCTATACCTTGCCTTGGCTCCTGTTCCAGTTCCTGCTTGTCCCTTCACTCTGTATTCAATTGCAATCGCCCACGTGCTCGTACCTTATCCATTCGCACTCCTCCAGATCGCAATTAATTTGCCCGCCAGGAATCAACCTACAGAAGGTACACACACAATAAATCCACCAGTCACTAGTCGATGCGAAAAACTAAATAACTCACGCTGCAACGCGATACGTAGTCAATCCGATGTCGAGCGCCAAGTCCTGGTCCATATGACCACATTATCGCATTTTTTTATTTTCTTCAATTCTTTTCGGTGACACCAAGTCGGCGGACTGTCGCCATGCAAGTCATTTTGGATTTATTCAACTCGTCGACGCGACTGTTGGTGACTCTTGTGCTCGCGACTCAATGACTCAGTTTGCTGCCTAAACCAACCGCACTAGCCGTACTGCATCTCACTAGCCAGCCTGTGCTCTGGCTATGAACTACGAATGGCAACTAATCGAATTGAATGTGTCCGATGTCCACTGCTACCGGGAACGAGGAGATATGCGATTGCGGTTGGACATGTTACTGCTGCCTGCTACCGACCAGTTTGTTACTGGAAAATTGTGTGCGCGGTAAACAAATTTATTGAAATTAATTGGACGCCCAGAATCTGCAATAGCTACGAACGAATGACTATCGCGCGTGAGTATAGTGGTGTTTCCGCGAATTCGATTTAAGGTCGCACTGGTTTTCCACTCAATTTAAGATTATTAAAGCGAAATGGACGTAGGCAAGTCAAGCAAATGATTATGGCCAAATAATTGCAGAGATGCCATTCAGAATGCACGCCATCCGAACATTAGGGGAATTTTTTTAGATTTAGGCCGACAGGATGAGAGAGTCCTCGCATGCGTTGATGCATTAAACCGCGATGCAAACAAGTCCCTTCGACGTGATGACAGATGATGAACGCGATCTGACTGCGGTCTCCCTTAGCTCATGAGATGGCGAAGAAGTTGTTGGCTCTAATGACTCTTTCGTAGGATGTTGTTAAGTCCAATAACCCTTGTACCCTGTTGTCCCGTGTTTGTTATTCAAATCGCCCGAGGTCAATCTGTGGGATTTTAGTATTCAACGATTTCAAACTATTCAGTCAACTTCTGTTCAGCTGCTATGAAATATAAATGTGATTTCTCAAAGGACTATGAAAGCAAAAGAACGATTTTGAATATTCAAATGAGAATCGGATACATAGACGTGGTAACGTGATCTTCAAAAGTGGCGATTGCATCTACCGCTGATTGAGAAATATCGAGTTAGATCTGGACATGGCGAGTTTTCGGTTACATTGATCGGACATTGGACTTCTGTGACGAGGAAGAGGAAGAAAAAGATGAAGAGGAAGAATATACGATTTCCGTGTGCCGCGGGATTCCGTTGTGTCAGGTGTAAATCAGTGGAGGAGGCTTCATAAATCAGTCGGGCGTGGTGTTTAGGCTAATTAATGGGTTTCGATTGTTTCGGAGATTTGGGTTTGAATTTACATAGCTGCGGGAGGAGCGAACTAAATCGGGTATCTGAATTATAGATTACGGTTAAAAGTGGATTGAAGAGGAGGACGTGTTCGTAATGGTGTCAAGCGCTTGCTTCAATCTTGTGAAACGTATTTTTTTAACCTTATCGAGTCGAGATGAAAATCCAAATTCATTAATATATTGTGTTCCACAAGAATTGATGATATACCATCCGCAAGAAAACGGAATCTGAAATCAAAAATCGTTGCCACTTTGTAATACCTTCCACATAGCGTTCCCATAAGAAAAACTGAGTTTTAGGTCTGGAATACATGCTTATGGGTGTTGAATAATATTTCACATTACTACTTGACCAACTCCTAAACTATGGGAACGCCCAAACTATTTATATTAGGCTGCAAACAGTCCAAAGTCAAAAGGGTATTTGTGGAACCTAAGACGGGGAGAAAACAGATTAAAAATAACCGTTAATTTGTATAGTAAAGTTCTTGTGAAAAATAAATTACCACTAGACATTTTGTGCAATAAACAATGTGATAATATTCGATGATTCTCAGCTAAAGAGTTATCCAACAAAAGGTGTCATTTAAAATTGTGCGCTATTGTTGAAATTTCCACTTGAATTTATCACTGCGAATACTTTTGATGTGTTGAATTAGTGAAATCTCCTTACGAAAACGGTGAAAATATCATGGAACATTTCTAGAAGTTCATACTGCTTTTGATTACCTTTCCGTCAATAAACAGCTTAAATTCGTTTGAATTGCTAAGTTTGAACATTTCGGAGAGGCTATTGACCTAAAAGACGTCCGACTTGCAAGGTCTGCTGTAAATATCGCCGTCGTAGCTTAGAGTATGACTATGACTTTGAACCGCATTACGAATTATAATTTGGTGCCGTTTTACGGGATAGCCGTGTTTTGGGCCATCTTTTTTTGAAAACGATTCACGGACGACCGTTTTAGGGAATGCATTACCGATCGATGTTGCCTAGCAATTTCTTGCCTGGGTTATGGTCGTTAATGTGATTTTTTGAAATGGTTTCGATTGGTCGTCGAAATCGTGTGATTTGACATTTCATTGAAAGAACAACTATTTGTAGCCAGTACCTTCTTCACGTGGTAGTTATTGTTTATTCACTACTAACGTCCAGAGTTCGTACTGTAGACTGGAGTAAGAATATCATTGGCCTTAATAAAAATGTTTGACACCTCTTGTTGGATAGTCTATGGAAAATATTTTCATTTTTGATTGGAACATTTATATCACCTGTTTCAAATTGTGCGCCACGGAAGTATTCATTTCAAATTGTTGTGACATGCATTGCTAAAAAACTAAAATCCAAATTTAAGTCTTACGTTAACGTTGCATATAAAGCATGATTTATTTGCTGTATGGTTTTTCAGTCTCTACTGTCGACAGCTCACGAGTGATTCGTGGGAAATTTCAAAGACAAACAAGCTTAGACCGCCATTTTATATTTCATAGACCCGAACATCGCTTACAAGCTTCTTCTTCTTCATCTTCTTTTCCTTTTTCCGGCGTTGTTATGGTCAGAAGTGTAGGACCATAACCTTCCCACTTAACTGCATTCCTACTGGTCCGCTTGTGAGGTCCGCCGGTTTGACCTCAGAAAGTAGCGGCAGGCTTCCCGGTTTGGGATTACTTCATCGCTGAGGCCAATCAAATGCTGTTGTTTTTGGATTTGTTTGCACCAATTGTTAATCGCTTACAAGCTATTAGATTTTAATAACAAAATTCGTGCTAATTCGTGAGGCCTGTGATTGATCCATTCGCCGCCGTTCGCACCAATTGGGATTGTGTTATTCGACTATGTGGAAGATTTTACACAAAGATCTTGGTCTAAAGCGTTTCAAAATAAAGCCAACCTGGCACAACGTCGAATTTTCGTTGAGTGGCCCTTAGAAAAGTTGGAGGAAGATCGTAGTTATATAACAATACGATTATTGTAAGTTTTTATGAAATATGTTCCACAAATAGGTTGAGTATATGTACATATGTGCACTATTTAATGGATTATTCTAAGCCATAGAAATACCTTGTGGAACTGAACTTTCCCCTCTCTTAGAATGTATTTTACACGCATCACACAGTCATCTCCACAGTCATATAAAACTCAATAAAACCCTTGTGATTTTCCATCTCCCCCGAGAAGATATCAAATAAAAACACCTGAACCCTCAATCTTCGACAGAATCACCAAGTACCTGCCATTAAATTATCCATCAACTCAGTCTCACCACTTTTCTCATTCAAACTCCAACGAAACATAAAAGAAACTTTTATCTTTGATTAGAACATTTTAAAGCTACTTAAAAGGATTCCTCGGTAAACCCCATAAATCCCGGTCGCCAACTCTGTTCACCTGTGACCTGCCTATCCTACTTACAACTCTCTGTCAACTTTTTTTCTCCTTTGTGTTTTGTATTTAGTTTCTTGTTTACGTCGCCCCTAGCGTGGTAGCAAACTCCGTTAAGGGAATATTTGTTTTTCTTTCGAAAAAATGTCTACAAAACACATGACAATACGACGTTCCGTCTTTTCGCTTACATCCTCGTCCTTATTCCGCTGTGTCGTCAACTCCCAATCGCTCTCCCCAGTTGAAAGTTAAGTCAAGTTGAATCAACGAGAAGAGGACTATTACACAAATGACTGTCTGCCCGTCAGACGCACATTCCGCGCTCCTACGCTCGGACGAGTATCCCGTCAAGTGTTTACAACTACCGCATCTGCATCTGCATCCATCCATCCTACACAGCGTATGTGTTTGACGGACGGTGTGTGGGAAAATAAGAAGATGTAATCAATGTCATGTTGACATTTTTATGAAGACGCCATGCATGCCATTGCATCTGTGCGCTGGATCAGATCAAGAAGTCCTCGCGTATACACTGCCATCAAGTGGATTTTCGTTACTGCTGATTCCACTGAGCTGATAAATTCAGCTACAGTCCACATCATACCACGCCGAGCAGGAACAATATTTACTTAGGACCCATGTGTGATTTTCGTTTTCGGGTGTGCTCCCTTTTTTCCTTCATCTTTGTCGACCCCTTTCCGCTCGACTTTCCTGGTTGCAGCGATTTTATATCACTCAGCGAAATTCAAATCGCTCTGGCGAAAAACACCACCGACCGCCGCGATAGCGTTTGTTTATCGATCTCGACTCGATTCGAGTGTGTTTCGCCCACAATCGATTCACTACGACCATATCGGCTATCAGCTTTCTGTCAGATTCCACTGAAGCCTCAAATTAATAAATAATTTATCGCTGACGACTTAAAATGAAAAAAAGGCGGGCAAATAGATAATATTTACAATTACACACACATTCGGCATCGGTATTCACGGGCGGCGGAGCAACGACACAAGTCCATTTGACACCGGTGAAGTGGAGATGATGCCAGTTGGATGACCGTAGTGCGACATCGTCACATTGAACTAGATTTCCAGTGAAAACCGAGCCACCACACCGAGTGAGTGATGCATTTGCACAATTGCAATATTTGACTTGATGATACGATTTTTGTTATTCTTTCGAGGTTTCCGGTCAGTTCCACTGAACCCGTCATTGGTGATCAGGTTTCTGTTTACATTGTTGATAGCCCGCGGATTATGCTGGGAGGACTGAAAATTCCTAATTGCTGAATGCTGATTGGGTGGCTCGCGTAGCTTGCCTGGAGGGCACTGACAGCTGCCGGGTGGTATCTGTTTGGCTAGCCCTAAGGCCACACAAGTATTGTGAAACTTTTTATCGTCAGTTTGTTGATAATATTGAAATCAGAAAATGAAAATAGTAATGCATCTGCAGTTTTTAAAGCTAGTAATAGGATCGATCTATGCATATGACGGGGCGTTTTGTTGGACACAATCTCTTCTTTGATTTTTTGCTTTGCCGGTAATTTAGTTAGGGGACTTAGTCGCGTGTGATTTCGAGCATTGGGAAAACTATTCCATCGACCACGAATGCATGACATATGCTAAGAAAGTATTTCCGCCAGCACATTTCCTAAGAGAATTGGCCTCAACACTGAACCTTGGGGCAATCCACTCATCTTCACCGCATCCTGGTCTTTAACCATACCAATTGTGCGATATATCTTTAGATTTATCACAATTTAGTAAGCATATCATGTGCTCGGCGAAATAGAAGTTGACATGAGTGATTTTAATGTCATGAGAATACAATGTCGCATTGCCCTTCCTCATAAAAGAAGAGCATTCCCCAAGAATTAAAGGTGGTAAATCGTGCTCAACATCACCGCCTTTACGACATGAGCACACGTCCACAGAAAGTTCCACACGTTTACTGCTTACCCTATAAAGGTTGGCCGAAAACCGGGAAAGGTCCCTGCGTCAAAGAGTCATTCCAGCATTATATTGTCACCGATAAGATCATTGAAACCTCCGAGGAACAAACCGCACGCATCTTGCGACTGATCGCGCTTACAAAAATTTACTTAATATTCATATCCAAGCTCTCCCTCGCTCGTTGTGACGATGTTCCGACGATATGTGTGGACCCGCGATGATCAAGCGCTGAAGATCAGACAAGATCACAAATTTATCCACAAACCTGGCATAATGTACGCGTATTAAAAGCAGAGGAAACAGAAAACGAAAAAAAAAAAAAAAAAAAAAAACTGGCCGCGATCTGGAGCACTCCCTCGGCGCGCTGACGCAATGAATCTTATCACTGGCCATTAATCAAATCATCCGTCCAGGTAAGTGAGTGTGTACCGAGAGCCGCTCTGAAAAGGGTCGCGACACGACGGTATCGAGATCGTAATGATGATGATGCTCTTTAGGGGTTCTGTTCCTGTCTTTTGTTGTTGAGTAAACATGCGCGATATGTTGCGCCGAAAGGTACACAATAATCAAACGCAGCGAGCAGTAATGCCGCATGCTGCATAAATACAGGAATAAAGGAATACGGAGAATGTTGGAATTCATCGCACGCGGATTGAATCCATAAACATCAGTCTCCGAGGCTATATCATCTTTGTTGTTTTCTTTTTATGACATTTATCAGGTACGTCACCTGTGAGCGCTGCCGCGGACCTGTCTTGTTTGTTTGTTTATTCGATTTCCCTGAACAGAAGAAGCAATAAAACGTAGTTACACACAAGAGAGATTGGAATGCCAAAAAAAAAAAACTGAACGTACGGTCGGGGGTTGATTTGGCCACCTTAATTAGCTTTTAATTTGAGCCTAGAAGCCTCTGCCGCCAGGGGATTCATTCTATTAACAGGCGATAAAACGAGCAAACAGCGTCGTCTGTTTGCACACGGGGAAAACCCATTTTCTCACCAAACATCGACTATTGAGTACGGAATACCAAACATCGAAATACCGAGCGCTTTCAAGACCGTGCCAGATGGAGATTCTTTCCTACATGCCATTGGTGTGTGTGCTCTTCCTATTGGCACCGGGGAAAAACATTAATTAACAAGGTATCGGGAATTCACAGCAAAAACGATGCGATGAGGAAGAAATGGAATAAGTGCATCGACAACAACAACAACAAACACAATAACGAGAGAACGGCAGCAGCTGCTGTGAGTGGTTCTGGCTACTACTGGACGAAAGGACAGAGATGTGGACACGGATGATGCATTGATGCTCCCCACTTTGTTTGCACTTGAAGAAGTGGATAAGCGCTTGCTTTCCTTAACCTTGTTTGTCGTGTTTTTACTTCTTTCGTTCATGTTGTTGTTGTTGTTTTGAATGCATGTTTACAAGTTGTACCAATGGACAGTGGGTTTTGCGGGACAGGTGCAGCCCCGCGAGGATACAACCAGTTATAGGACGGATCTACCAGGAGTACTGTCTATGCTAGAGCGACCTAGCGCAGTTAATGCTTGGTATGACTTTTAACTTGGTAAACCGGAACAGGTGTACCAACTGTCAATAAAAAAGCCTTTTTACGGTTTCCTTGTTTTTTTCTTTCCACAAACTCGATTTCAACAAAACATCGAAATATAATATCACTGTTAGGGGTACCAACCTCTGATTGAGTTTCTGCCTAAAGCTGATTTCTGCCGATTTCAGGGATGCCCATTCTTTGTCAATTATTACCATAGATCCTTCCTAGCTTTGTTTCATTGCCATCAAACTAATCATTTATTTTTCTTATTTTCAGTTGGCGTCACAGGATCTCACACTGGAGAACACCCGAAGAGACTCAGCGGCCAACAATCCGGACACCAACCTAGCCGAATCAAGCCAATCATCTGCTTTCTACGACACTCAGCAAGATCACAACCAACAGCAGCAGCAACACCACAACATACAATTGAAATTACTCCAATTCCAACCAACAGGCACGAATCACATTCGTCGTCAACATTCCATACCGTCGCTACCTCCACAGCCGCCGTACAATCTGGCGACGCAACAACAAACCACAGTGATCATTCGCAAGGATATCCTCAGTTTTAATTTCTCCGACATCGAGGTCTCGGAACGACCGGCACCATTAAACGGCGAACGATTGCACGATCTCAGTCAGCGTGCGGTAACGGCAACACCGAAACCGCCGATCACCGAACTCGATGACATTTTCATTAGTGTAAAGACGACGAAAAATTATCACGACACTCGATTGGCGCTGATTATCAAAACGTGGTTTCAATTAGCCCGCGATCAGGTGAGTACTCGTAGAGTGGAACGGTGTTGTACTAGTATTGCAATCAAATTGTTTCTTTATCCTTTATCTCGGTTCGCGGCTCCTATTCGGGCTTTCTTTATTCTACGAAGATCAGCTTAACGACTGATCTTGATCCAGAAATATTCATACATACCCGTATGGTTGTTCCACTTGCCAACAGTCGCATTGTGATGTGAAGATCGCGATCGAGACGATCCAAAGACAATATGGCGATGGTGCTGATCATTGTGCCGCGAGCCGATAAAATAATTGACGAGCTATTGCTACACTCGACTGCACACAGTTTCTGCCACAGATGGCGATCACGATAACAAGTGCGATCTTCTCTCCATTTATGTGAATGGAAATTGTTTGCTGTCCTCCCGTATTGTCACCATTCGTGCGATACCGCCTTCCCAGCTGTCACTTTGACATATTCGGATTGCATTCATTTGATTGAATATTCCAATTTCAGATCAACTGTCAGTTGACAATTAGGTGTAAATTCACAACTACGAATATGGTTGTTTGTCGCAACAGATATGGGGACTTTGAATTTTCGTTTAAGGCACCAACTATTTCGTATGACATTCATGCTAAATGTCAGCTGTCATCGCGTTTTGTTTCCATGTTGACCATAATTGAGTTTGACTTATTGGAATTTGATTGCGGTTAGTGAGCGTTAGTGGCGTACACACGTACCCATCGTTATCGATTAGAATCACAAAAGAATCTTAATTGAGCCGTTTTCGAATTGTCAAATGATGGGGTTTATAGTATATAAAGCACTCAAATCTGTACATACTTTTCCCTTTCCATGGCCACTAAACGCCATTAGGGAGAGGACTATTTCTGAATGCTAATGATGGTTTATTATTATTTATGAGCGGTTGGTCGGCGGGATAAACCTGTGGATTTGCATTCCACCGCTGCTGGTGATAGCGATATAAATCATGAACCTAGAGAAGGTATAAGTTATAGAAGCGGGAATCTAATTTCAATAGGTATCTGAATATCTGAGGTTTCGTTGGTTTATTTCAGAGATATTAACTTGCAGAATAGAATACAACGGGTCGAGATGATGTATTTGAGCTATTATTCAATAATTTCGCTCGTGGTCATAGCGCGGAACATGGTTTGAAATTGATAGTTTAAGATGTCTTCGGGCTGGGGATATTGTATCTTGACAGTCGTGACGTTTGGATGTAGATTACGTGGGGGATAGGTAGAAATTTGTATGAGGCTGAAGAGGTTTTGTGAGGTTGAAGGACGATACATAGAAATTCAGCTTCAGGGTATTTATACGCGAACAAAGGGTCTGGAAATCGACTTTGAAAGTTGCTGGTGGTCTTGAACTAATACATTTGTCAAGTAGGCAATGACTGATGTAAGCTACTACTAATGAATTCACGTAACGTAAACTTCACTGGAGTGATCGCATCACAATCATTTTCAAAAATTATGATCGAATGACACCGCTAGAACAAAAACCGTACCAAGCTGTCACTTGTTATGAATTGAGAGGTTATTCTTATGTTTTCGGATCCTATTTCCAGACAAACAGAGATGAGCACCATCATTCCGAATACTTTTGTGTAAAATATTATGATATTGTTCATTAATTTCCAGCACCGATTCAGCGAAATTGGGGCGTTGATGATGTGCTGCTGGCTTCAATTCTTGTGTTAATCACCAGATCAGTTCAAAGTGACTCTAGATAAGCTCAGTTCCTGTGACGTCCGAAATAGGCAGTCACACTCCAATCTACGGCGTCGATATTTACATGACCTTAGCAGGCGAACGTGAGTTGGAGACTTCACATTACTAGCCTGGGACGTTTAAATTTATCGATTAATTTCACGGAAGCTTTCCAAGAAGGCGCTTGACTATGACTAAATTTGCTGTGGCAGTTTTTGATGGCTTTAAGTCGTCAGGCACTGATGGGATGTATACCCTGTTATGCTGCAAAAGGTATAAGACAGATAGTTCCTACTTTGAAAGGAATTTTCACTGCTAGCTTGGCCAGCTAGCTCACTCGCCAAGAGCTTTAGGCCAATCATTCTCTATCATCCTTTTTGCTGAAAAGCATGGAGAGACTATAAGAGTTGCACGTGCGCCAAGCTGTCCTTCGAATGCATCCAATTTCGGAGATGCAACAGAGTGGTGTAGATGAAGCACTGGTTTTGTGGATCAAAGGAATGCTTGTGCACAGGACATTGATCGCTGATGCAGGCCTCGAACAATGTGTAAACAGGGGCTGCCCGCAAGGTGGCGTCTTGTCTCCGCTGTTATGGTGCTTGGTGATTCACTCTCTGCTCGGTGCTCCCATTGCCTCTGGAATCTATGTTCCGGCCTATGTATGTAGATGATATTGCTGTCGGCTCATGTTTACCGGCTGTCTGTCTCAAAACATAGGCAGCGCTAAATGTGGTCGATGTCTGGTGCACAAGTAATGGGCTGTTGGTTAATGATCTTAAGACTAAGGATGTCGTTCTCTTCTGAAGAAGGAGGAAAAATACTGGCATGACTCAGTTGGTGCTAATCCCCATATCTAATCAAGCTAAGTACCTGGAAGTCATTTTAGATAGCAAACTTCTTTGGTCAAAGCATGTTGAGTCAAAAACCATCAAAGTGCTGCCAGCTTTTTGGTAAAATATGGGGCTTATCGTCGAAAAAGGTCCACTGGATCTATACAGCAATGATAAGCGATAAGCTCATATGCATCGGTTGTCTGATGGAACAGGCTAACACGCAAACACGTCGTAGCCTCATCCACTAAACTCCAAAGGGCGATTTGTCTCAGATGTATGGGGGCTTTCTTGACATATTTATCAGAGTAATGGTTTTTGGTACAACTTGCACTGGGGTGACAGTGTACTTGCGCGAGAAATATTCCACGACATCTGTCTCATGGATATGCCCTCCGACGCAATGACACCTGCCATCCTATTGCGCTATAATTTCTCAGTCAAATTTCCTTGGCGTCAGGACTGGCTCTTTCTTTTTACAGATAGCTCCAGGTCTGGACGGGCTTTTTTTCAACGCGAAAACGTCCAACTACACTTTTCGTTAGGAAAATATGGTTTTCAATCAGAGATATGCGTAATCCCAATGGCCATGCATTATGTTGTAAAGCACAAGTGGATGGGGAAAGCATATGCGTCTGCAAGCTGCTGTCAAAGGTGTGTCCAACCTTTAATATTTTCATAATTTTTGTAGGAATTTTCACTATTTCAACATGTATTACGGACGTATGTTAGTTTTTCCTTAACTCCCGGCATCGCAATGGTTCTGGAATGTTTTCGGTTGAATAATGGCGCGAAATGTTAAACGACACCTCTTATTGAATAGCCTTTTTGTTGATGTTTATATTCGGAATCTTCCTACGGACGATATATAATCTATTTTAGGTGTCACCTTGAGACATTAGATGAGTTCTGATTTATAATTTACAGTAATCCAAGGCATTGCTGATGTAACTTCCCAATTCGCTCGCACTCAACAGTTCCGGAGCAAAGTGGTTTTCCTGAATTCCGAGGAACTGCTAATCTGTCAGTCCATCGACCTGAACAAATGTCATGTCATGTCATGTGTACATGCTTTTTCGTTCACTCACCAGAATTCGCCTTATTTTTTATGCTCCATAAACACACAACTTTTTTTTGTCACTGATTTACCTGCCCACCTGAGCATATTTGCCTACGATACAAGCTCGCCCATTGTCAAGTATATCAACCTACAAGTCCATTTGTCAACGACGCCAGAACAAGTCCGTGCAATTTGTAAATTTTTTTTTTCACTGTGTTTCCCTGCCTGGTCATTGCCAGACGATTAATCATTTTGCAAATATGGGTGTACACCATCACGATGACTTCACGTGTCCGCTTGAATCATTCCCAACCATGACCGATATGGGGTTAATGAAAACATTTTCCGATTGTCATGCAGATCAATCGAATGTTAATCAACCTAACTGAATGACAAATGTCACTGACAACATCTGGTTGTTGTCTACCCTAATTCGAAGTCGAAAAGATGATCTTTGCGACTGGCGCCCAGTGCGAGCAAAAGAGCTCATCATGTACCCAAGTCGTGGACGATAAATGGTTTTCATCAAGTTAATGAAACAATTTAGAAATTGTGACAAAATTCAGATGAAATTGTAGTCACGCCGAGGAAAAAAATACCATAGAACCCCATAAAACCTCAAACCCAGGCCATCTCCTAAGCATTATAGTAAGAACAGTCATCCGACCAAAAACAGATTCAGACTTTAGGGGAGGGTAAAGGAACGAATATAAACGACGTTATCGCTTATGTTTCCACGTTTCTTGCTCCCTTCCCCGCTGTTGTTTCTTTTTATTTATGTTTATGACAAGCATCTCGGAATGACGCCTGTTACACAATCAGAAAAGCAATGAACAGTAGTAGTGGAGCAAGAAAATGAAAAATAAAGACGAAGATGACGGAATCACCAGAGAGAGACCACCGTCAAGTCTCTCAAGTTTCAAGTAATGCCATGTGTATCTGCGTATCTTTTCGTGTATCTTTTGATGTTTTTGAACGAAAAGATTTGTTCATCGCTTACTATCTAGATCTTGTCAATGTTCTTTCAGACGGGCCCAAAGCACAATTGTGTACCTTAGATCGGCCATCGCGTTGTCATCATTAAGTGCGGGTCCGAAACTAATGACACAAAACACTTTATTTCCGAATTTTTTTTTGTCATCAGTTCAAACGTCAAATGAGCAACGAAATGTCATAGTGACAGTGCGTGAGGTTGAATCATCGAATGTCACGAGGGAGCGGTTGCCGATAGATGGGGAGAGAGATGCGGTAGATATCTCGTGTTTTATGGTTACGTTTTCTATTCTTTGGTTTTTTTCTTTTCACTTCTACTGTTGCTTTTTGAAAAATGCCGCATGTGGGAGCGGGAAAATTAGTTCGCCAGCGGCGGGATATCTTTCACTAGCCGTAAAGGAGTAATGTAACTTGATGTTAATTAAATTATCTGATAGTGAAAATGATTTGTTAAGCGATCGGGTGGCGGCGACTGATAATTGACGTGTGGGAAACAGAGGTGAAGTGTGTTCTCCTGAGCTGAGTGCTGTGAGTTGGGTGTGACCGTGTGACTAGGTCGGTTGGTGGTTAATTGACGGAGTGTTCTAATTTAATGCACGTATTGTTTTGGTGAATAAATGAACTATTATATATGATATGGCTTGCAGCGGCGGATTCTTTGTAATGAAAAAAAATTTTGAGGAGGGGTTGTTCGAGGTTTGTTCAAAAAATAAGGTGACTGCTTGAATTTCCCGAACTAAGTGCATTCGGTTTTCGATTTGGTTTGCTTGTTATCTGATAGTTGATATGATAACATGATATGATATGATAATATATGATGATATTGTCAGTCATTTTGGACATTTAGTTTGTTTTTCCCAGGTAAAGGTTGTTTTTTTAGAGATGTACAAATTCAAAATGAAATAAAATACTTAAAGCTAATATAATTGTCTATGATATTAACTTTATTTAATAGATAATTTTATGCCATTAGACTTCGAGCATATGCGCGCCATGGTTAGCTCGAATAAAGCGCACTCCTAAAGTCTGATTTTCGACAGCTTCAGACAGCAACTGGGCCGTATATCAGCAATAACACGGCGAATGTTGAATTCCAAGTCGTGCAACCTTTCTGGTTTATCGGCATAGACGGGTGACAGTAATCTAAAGGTGTAAGCTCATGGGATCACCGTGGCCAGTTCGCAGGCCTATTACGCGAAATTATGCGCTCAGCAAATGTTTCTCACAATAAATTGATGGTGTCGCGCGCCGTGTGGCCATTACCATTCAACTGAAGAACGAAGAAGTCAGAAATCATGTTTCTATAGCGCCCTCCATTGACGGTAACATTCTGGCCGGCATCGTCCTTAAGGAAATATGGGCCGGCAGCCCATAAAGCAAACCAAATAGTGAGTTTTAAGGATTGTAAGGGCGACAAGGACTTCTGGGATTTCTCCACTTCAAATTACATACATATTCGTTTAACCAAAAAATGGGTCTCATCGGAGAACAGAATTTTGGGTTGAAAATGAGAATCAAGCTGAATCATGTGTTCGGCTCATTCACCGAACCTACGACGTGTATAATGTTCACGCGGTTACAATAACTTCTGCTCTTAATACTGTTTGTCGTACTTGGGGATGTATATTATCTACTAGAGTGTTCGTAGTGCAAAAACGACTCATCGTGTTCCGAATAACTTGCTCAGATGGACGATTATGTCGACGTTAAAATGGACTTATCGCACGATAAGTTTGGCGAAGTGGTTAATTTCAAAATAAGTTTGTTTGTTAATATACTCGCCGTAAAATGGTAAAACGTACTAACTAACAAATCAACTTTCAACTGTCAAATTGATAATCTGCAGAAAAAGTGTTGCCAGTTTAAAAACCAAACCTCTAAAAAACAATCCTTTATAAAGGCTACTCGTGTTTGGTGAGTTTTTGTTTGAAAAAAAGGGGTCAAAGAATATGTATTCAATTTTGTGCAAGGAGTTGTCTTCCTGCGACTTTTTTCTCTCATCAAAACTGAAAAATCTTGTCACTTAAGGAGGTAAAGACCTCTCAAGGCTATACCGAAAAGCGAATATAAGAAGTGCTTCGAGACTGGCGTAAGCCTATTATATCTGAGGGGGACTAATTTCAAGTAGACAAAGTAGATATTGATAAAAAAATCAATATTTTTCGAGAAAAATAAAAAGTCACCTTATTTTTTGAACCAACCTCGTATGTCGGATCCGCGTTTGGAAGTCGTTCATACTGCTGAGGCTTTGTCAATGAGGTAGGACGGCTTTATAATCATAAACTTATAACAATAATTAGAGCATTAGGTCCGTGTTTGTGTTTTTCGTTTGCATTCGGTTATAAGTTGGTGGAATAATACTTATGAGTCGAAGGCGTAGATCTCCAGTGATTTTTCGATGGTTTCCGATGGCTCCTTTACGTTGTACGTTTCATTGGCCACCTTGGCAGTGATACCGCTTTGTGGAACTTGTTTTGAACTTGCAGGAACATCTTCCTTTGCTTATATCCTGTTAGTATTTCAGCTGTCACTTTACTGAGCTAAGTTAAGTGTGAAAATAATGTCAATACGCCTTAAACGCTAGATTACACCATGTCCCACTCGATTTCTATTATCGCTATAATCACAGTGTCTACCAGTGAACTTGGTTTCCATTCAACATAGTTAATTCTTATGATTTATTAAATCGTCTCTTTTAATACCTAAAGCTAATGAGTATTCTTAAGAAATAAAAATAACTAGGCGACCAGATGACTTCCATTAATTCTGCTCCAATCATCTGCCTTTCATTCCGTCTGTTCTAATTCATTTTCAAGCGCCTTCAAGTCGCCTCAAGCAGTATCCATAATTCTGTTATAATTTGTAATTCCTGTCAAAACTCATCGCCACTCCCTCAACACAAACATATGTTCCACTAACTCATATTCGAAGGCTAAAGGGAAGCGAATACTATCTTAATACCCATGTGAGACATCGAAACAACTGACTGACGACCCCAGTTTTGTTTTAGAATTAACGATACTTGCTACTTTAGTAAAACTCTATAATTAATCTTCATCGCCAACCATCCAATTGGTCTTCTCTAGACGATTACTTTAAGGCAACAAATGGGTGTTACCAGGTGGGTGCTGCCAAACTACTTACACACTCATCCCGTCCACTTAGGCCACTTCACTTTTATTTTGTTTTCTTTTTCTGTTTCGTTAAGTTTAGTGAACGTGGTGAGCAGGTAGCGCCTATAATTAGCTACTAGCCATTATCCATTAGCTACGTTGCCCAAATGCTCGGCTGATCAAATGACCAAATGGATGAAAATCCTTCAGGCACTTTAACACATTCAACCTACGAAACAGTTTAATTATATTGTAGCCCGTTCGGAAGTGAACGAAATTGATTTGTTTTCCCGGCAAATGGCACGTCGTAGTCGTGTCCATCGTAAGCGTGGTGCTATAATTACAATGATTTCGTGACTACTGTTCTTAGCTTTAGAGATGCTATAATTTGCTGGTTTATAGCAAATTAATTAGGATCATTATGTCAGTTGTTGTTACTGTCATTCCTGGCCTGACACGTTGTGTGTGATCTGAGTTTTGTTTTTGTACATTCAATCCTGCCAAATATGTGCAAGAATTCAAATGACAGCGAGTGGAACAAAAACGAAATTGAGTGGCTTACTGATGGAACCGATGTCAGTGGATGAAAGTGGTTTCGTAAATCGGTAGCCGCTGGTGGTCAATTAATCATATATGTATGTATGCCTTGACGGTTGCCTTTTGTGTAATTTTTTTTTGTAGATTTTTCGCTCTTTTTATAACGCCGGCTTGGCATATTGCCTCGTGAATATCCAAACACTTGGTAGGTACGTCTACAAAGTGAACCGATGACTTATGAATATTTATGAAAGCGCTTCGTTGGACAATTCATACGTCGTTGACATTTTTGATTATTATTTTTGGTTTTTTTGTTTAGGATTTGGGCTCGTCATTCAATTAAAGTAAAGATAGTGATGGGGGAGGGTCTGAGGTTTATGGTAATGTATAATATTTAATATGGGATTTCCTCGGGTCTGGATTCGACTGTGCCTTTAAGGCTAATTAAGCTGTCACGAACTGATGTTAATGCCTTATAGGCACGCCTTTTTAAATTTGTTTTCTCTTTTGTTGTCTTGGGGTGACATCAATTTTGACAAAGCTTAAGCTGTGGATGGTCCTATTTGAACGGGAAGGATTAAAATTAAAAAAAAAAATCCAAGCAGAAGACTACCTGACCACCCAGGAGCGCTTGCTTCTTCATAATTAACTCTGAATAGTCATTTCTAATTCATTATGTTTGCGGGATAACAACAGCCTCGGATACGACTCCTTAGACAGACTCCGGTTACCAATTCAATCCTGTCCGCAGTGGCTCATATGTTAAGCGTGTTAAATTCGTGTTTAATTTGTTTTTGAATTACAAATTTAGCCAGATGGTTGCACAAGTCTTGTCCAGCCTTGTCCTATTATCCACAGTAAAGAAAAATAACTTACCTAAAACACACTATCCAGAGATTCTAGAGAGGCAACCAGCATCGTCTAACAACTCGTACATAAACGGGCGGCTGCTTGTCTGTCTGCTGGTTAACACACAAAATTGCTACACTACACTATCCTGTAGTCTACAGTCGAGGACACGACGGGAATGTGTACAGCGTAGGGGATATGACGATATGAGCCACCTGTGATTTAATTTGCGATTTTAAGCAAAACTCGACTGGATCCTGCTGGTCGTTGGCTCGGTGGCTCGGTGGCTCTATGGCTGCGAGGCATTTGCATATTGTGTTGTGTGTTTGTTTGCGGGATGCGATGTGGAACGAAGATAAAAGGGAATCCTTTTGTTTTCGCCTTTTTTGGTTGTTGTTTTTGTATTTACGTGGTCTTTATGGTCGCCATTCGGTCGGATGTTGTCGGATGGAATGGGAGAGATGTATACCAGTGGTGATGCTGGTGGTCCTTTTGTTTTGAATATGAGCAATGGGGAGGACAAAAAGCTTAGGTGTCGAGCGAGCTTACTTATATTTCTGTCTATGGTTCTCAGCTATATGCTTAACGTTGCGCGTTCTTTTTTTGCTGTAATGGTTATACTAGATTTCTGAATCACTCGATTACTAAACCTGTAAAATCCTGTAAAATCCACAAGCAGATCATCTTCCGACATCCTTTATATTTCACTTACATCTGCTTCTCGTCATCATGCGACAAATGAATTCATGAGATGAAAAAATACTTTGAATACTCAGAAATACGAATAAGATCCACATATACTTTTGTGTTTAAAATGCACTCGAGGTACCATCAAATCGACTTACTGATATCCAACCTCATTTTTCCATACTTTTCTTCACTATAATCGTGATGATATCTTCAAAACTCATATTTTGCCGTCGTGAAAGCAAGAGGTTACATGGAAGTTCCATTAGAGAGATACTTACCTCCACGGAAGATACGTTCCACATGACATGAACTTTCGCTCCATCCATATCCATGCCATAAAAAGAGCACAAGGATAACGTGAATAAAGTTATGCAAATAAATTTGAGTCATTTATCCTTCCGCATGCAATGCTGAATGAAGGATATTTCGCATTTATAACCCAAACCTGCGTAGAAGTTCCTTATCCTTATCCTTACTGCTCCTGAAGATGGATGTCCATGTGCGCTTTTCTCTTGATTCTGATTTAATTATTTATGATAAACCTATCCGCGTTATTCCTGTATTGCCAATAAATATCCTATTGATCCTACCCAGGGGCTTAGGCGAGCTTTTATCCTGTTGTAGAGTTAGATTTCAATATTATTTTCCTTGTTTTCATTCATTTCATACCACGGTTCTTGTGGTTATAATTTTTTTTTAAAACCTTTTCTGGCATGTCAGTTGGTAATGAAATACACATTCCTGTCGTGAAGTCCTTCCCGCGATGTGTGCATAATATTCTTTGCTTTCCATTCATCCGCATCCACGCATCCAGGAGCGTGTAAGTATTTGCGCTGTTCCTGTGGCGGGTTCTTATCGTTCCCCCTTTTGCCTGGTCGTCCTTATTCGAATTTGTTTTTACTCTTGTAATTACATTTTTCCGTTTTTTTCCCCATTCGGGATTTTCCTCTTGCGTTTCTTGTTGCCATCATCACATTCCTTCTTACTCGTTGCATTTTCATTATAAAAGGAAGTGTGGAAAGCGCGAAACGGACGGAAGGGGAGGAAAGACGTTGTTGAAAGGAATGGTGGGGCGACGATTCGAATTGAATTTTAATTATTGTGGGAAAGCGGTAGGACATACGCACGAGAGAAAACAAGAGGATGACGCCAAGGGGGGCAGCACGGAATGGAACACATGGTGCCATCAGTCATTTTCCATTTCCCCAGCAGTCTGTTAATCTCGACGGATTGAATATGGGAAATTGGTTTTGGGAAAATCCCACAGATTCGTGTGGAACCCAAGAGTACGATTGTCTTTTGCTTTGTGACAAAGAGAAATAGCGGAGTTGGAACAATTAAAATCTGTCGCATGTGGGTGTCGTTCCGAGTAACGTCATGGACAGTGCGTTGGGGTATATGTCAAAGACAGAAGTGATTGATGAATTTCGAAATGACTGCGAGCAGTGTGATTTGGATTGGGTTAAGTCATTAGTGATTTTTGATTTGCGAGGGATCTGAATGTCATGCCAGGGAATATCCTTATAAAAAAATATTTTGGTTGGAGTAAGCTGGAGCTGGATTAGGTGTGTATATTACAAGATTAAGAGAGTGAGAGTGACGGCCGATTACAGATTATTGTAGAGATAATTTGGTTGTCGATTTTGCCTGCTGGGCAGATTGGAAATACCGTCGTTTTTCATAGGCAGAAGAAACCGAATCCCTTATGGAATTTTAGGTCAGTGCCTCGAGATGAATATGACATTTCTATATACACGAAGTAATCAGTATGGCTCATTAGACTTATAATAAGGGAGAAATCTATAAATAGAAACTTTTACTCCGAATTCGTGGATTCAAATTACTACATACTTAACACCATTCACTGCATCTTGCTTAGCGATTTGTTATTTTGAAATTTGTATGAAGGAGCATTTAAGTCTGGCAACCTTCTTAGTATCTCACCAAACTGTTCCATTTCAAGGCTACTATGCCAAAAAATCTCAATATCCAATTTCGGAATATGGAAGCAAGTGCTTTAAGTTTGCCCTTTTAAGCAGAGAATTCTGCCGTTAAGTCTGAATACTGATTCAAAACTTAAAATTAAAAGAAAAACAACATTCGGGCCATTTTTATCATTTACTCCGAATTTTCGGAGTAATATTTTCAGTGTAAAATTTTGAGTTCCTAATGCTTAACCAACATTTCTTACCAACGAGTATTGTTTTCCCATAAAATTACACTTAAAATCGACTCCGAATATACTAGTGAACAGACCTTCCACATTTCCCAGCGACCGTTTTTCCCATATTCCCATGCAACAATGTTCTACGACTGGTAAACAAAAACAATGTAAAAAACCTGTCCCACACGGAGATGGGATCCAATCCACCTAATCCACATAATCGCGACTAAACTACTCCTAGCGGTACCGCATGTTTGCCTTGAAATATTGCATAATTTACGCACTTGGTGTGCTGGGATCTATCCTTCTCGTTCGATACCTCACAGTAGTTTTCACTTTTTTTTTGATTTTTTGTTTACATTTTGGCTTGTTTTCCTTCCTCTTGCTACCGACGAAACTGTGGAAAATATTTTTTTTCCCATTCACGTCTCCAGCGATTCCCGGCCGTTGTTGTCGTGCTTTAGTGCGAGTAGCAGCTCTGGAGCCTAATTGCATGTCTCCACGTTGTTAACAATATGAAAAAGCCGTTTAAACCTATTTTTCTCTTTTGTTTTGTTGTTTTCGATTTTCTTGTTGTTGTCGTTTTACATAATGCACATTTCACGTGCAGTGCAAGAACACAACAACGATCGAAGGAGAGAAACCTGACATGCTGATGATGGTTTCACGGAGCGACACCCGGACCGACAAACAAACAGACTGGCAGACATACAGCACGTTGTGCAGAGATTCCCCGTCATCGTCGCGCTACTTCGTCGTTTGGTTTCGGGGTTTTTGGCATTTTTCACCCGCTAACAGGCCGTGTGCGCCTTCGTCGATCGTTGTTGCTGTAAAATATATTCATCATCATCAAGCCTTGTTCTTCGTTACATGTGAGTGTGGAAGAGGTGAAGGTAGCTAATTACCACGCGATTTGTGCGGGTGACTATGTATAGTCCTTGGGTATTGTTTGGAGCTTGATGTGAACAACAATGTATCGCGCAACATGGCGATTTTCTACTGAACTCGACTATGTACCCATGAAGAGTAGCATCTCGTGAACGAGTACTTCGAGAGCCTGTGGAAGTCTGGCTGACAGTAATTGGGCAATTAGGTGACATTTAAGGTGAAACCGTTGGGGCTTAATGAGCACTAAAGTGATTTGTTGCCATTGTCGTTACAGAGTGAATTATATGGAGCATGTGGATGGTAAGAAGAAACGATTATTTCTGGAGGGGTGAGAGAAGCAAAATGAAAGGTCAACTTAACAATATTGGATTCCTAGAATCCACAACAAAAGCACTGTCTGCCCGTCTGACTTTTACTAGAAATTCGAATCCGCCCACACGAGCCACACGAGCTTAGTATCTAGCAGCACACAAGTAACCCGATTCCCTTTCAACCTTTCGAGAGCAACCACTGAATAACCCTTTTGTGTGGTGTGCCAATGATAAAAGACCAACCCAGACCGAAGCGGTACGGATTCCTTTGTCTCGTCCTTGTGTTGTAGTTAACCAAATCCCTGACCACTGGATCAAAATACAATACACAATACAATACCCGTCCGCATCTATTCCCGAACCAGGCAGGACCTGGAATCATCTTCTAATTCAACGCGCTGCGACGCATAACAACAATCGTATCGAGTGAGGGGTACCCCATTGCAGGACAAAAGGGAATATGCTTTTATGCATGCACATATTGCTTATAGTCTATCCAATGAACAGTCATGCTGAATATTCATTAGCCGCAGTCGCAGTCGCAGGTGTTGTTTTTGCTTTTTTTTTTGCCTGCGTCGGTGAATGACCCATTACAAGCATGTCCCAACTGGGAGTTGTGTGAGGAAAATCAATGGAACTCATCAAGTGGAAGCACAACAATTACCCACTTAGCTACACAGACTAATGAGATCAGATTCATCCTCTTGTATGTAGTATGTAAGAATTTTCTTCACCTACCCGCCCCATTTCTGGTTGATGTTGTAATATGGGCGGTAAAATCGATTAATTACCCGCATAAAGAGAACCGAAGAAACCGAAAAGTCACTCCTCCCATCTAACTATCCAGTCATCTGCCATTAAATCTCTAACCCCAAAAATTAGCATATGATAAACATATGTATATCCACAATTAAAGGTGACGCATAAATTCCCGGGACACCGTTGCCGAATATTGTACTCCCAACGGAAGGGAATAATAAATTTCCCATCCGCTTCATTTTCCGCCTGACTTGGCCCTTAATTCGCTACTATTCCCGGTCGTACGTGTGCCAAAAATCCGTGTACTCATTGCTGTGTTGTAATACATTAATTAGAGAATCCACAGAGCACGGGTGTGTATAGCTTATCGGCTATAAACAGGATAAATAGGTTTTTCGCCCTAATGACATTAAACATAATTCATTTAGTTGAATTCGCCGCTTTTGGTTTATATATACACCGATCCACAGAGCCTTGGCAGGGTAGAGTGAACGATGGAATGTAGATTAGGTTTTTATAGTAGTACCACAGGACTGCCTGTTGGGACCATAACTATTTCCAATTTCGTTTTTTTACTGTTTTCCCTCTTATTTTCAATTCAACTATCTTTGGCAGTGGTGGCTTTTAAGTTATCACCATCGGATTGTGGATTTATGGGATGGACAATGAATAAAACGTTTCGGAATGAAGCAGCGCAGCAATGAATTTCGTTTGTCTGTGATTCGCTGATTTAACGATATGCCGTAATAAATTGAAAAAGTAATTCTTTAACTGAAAAACGTCAAGCCGAGCAGGGCGTCGGAATATTTATGACATGACATCCACAGGTCGAGCTTCGTCAGTTGACTATCGGCCAAACAGTTATTAATAGTCCGTTCAATCGCAAATCGATTCTACGGATACATTCACTTCTTCCACAGCTACTTGTGCTTTGTCTATCGTATCCATGGTCAACTTAAATAGACTGTGGCGCGCTAGTATCTGAGAGCTACTTAGCATTCAGTTTTCTTGCGGGCGGTGGGCCGTGAGTGGTGTGTAGCGGAAAATGTAAATTCTTCTCGCTTCGATGGCTTTACAAAAAAGCTAGATACTCGAAAAGGAAAAAAAAAGAAGATAATCGAGCATAATAACAAATCGGAAAATCGTCATGGTACAAGTGATACACTTTTTCCAGGAACACGTCCCTGAGAAACAAAGATGAAGAAACTGAAGAAGGAGCACTTTGAGCACTCGTACCTACACTTTCCGGTTGATATCGTGTAGGTTCTTCTAACTGCTTGAACATTGAAGGAACAACGAACACTGGAAATGTCTTGTGTTGCGCGAAATGTGTGGGTTGTTGACTGTACGTATGCCATTCATGACAAAGTCATCCCGTCATCGTTCCTTTGAATTGCTCCCCTTTGGACCTTTTATGGCTTAAAAACAAAGGCAACAAAACGTTCGTACATACAATTTGAATGTATATCATTGTGAAATGTCAAGGGAAAATTGCGTGAGAGTAATTGTCGAGGCTCCCGCATGTTGTCGGCGGTTTAAGGTAGTTGACGGTGACCACACTGAATGTTGTGGGGGTTTTTCCTTGTTGTTCCACTTGATGTTATGCAATTAAGAATTGTGAGTTAAACAGGGTCGGATAATTGGTTGTAAGGTGGTAAATGTTGTTCCTAGAACGGGGGATATGCGTGGTTATAATGGAACCGAGGGCATAATGGGAGGGTGGTTTTATTTTAATTTGTGGTTTTTCATGAGTGGTTTTGCTTTAAAATATATCTGCGGCCGCTCTGCAGCAATTTTTAGGTCATTTCACATTTTCATATATTTTATGTTCCAGGCTCTTTAAAATTTCCACTAAATTTTGCCACTTCTCCTCTTGTGTGCAACATAGAGGATTAAGGAAGGAATTAAAGGCAGTCAACCATTTTCGAACCGCAAAACTGAATAAAAAAACAATTTTTAGGCTTTTAAAGGTTTTATGTTTGGCGGTTTTCACTTTGATTACGCCGCGGCTGCTGATGTTTTTGGTTTGAAAAAGGAATTTTTAGACATTTGTGGAACGTATTTGACTGAATAAAAATGCCCTTATAAGGTTCCTTGAACAACGTGGAATATATTTGACAGGTTAAAATTTGTCAATTTTGTAAATTATACTTTATGTCATATTGTCATGTCCAAAATATCACTGAAATATCGAAATATACGTTTTACAACGCTTGGCCTTGTGAAACATTTCACTTTTAGAACTGTTTAGAGTTTTTAGGATGGAGCAAAATGAACTTTTTTTGATATTTATTACTCAAATTAGGAACTGTTGAGAATACCTGGAAAGCTATGGGAATATGTGCAGCATGGTTCGTGGGGATCGTATTTTATTTTTTAAAGTTTCAGGCTTTGTGTTGCGATATTATAATTTTGATTCAGAAAATGTTAGCTTTGCAATAGCTTCCACTGGGGATATATTAATTTAATTTTTGGAAAAGTGTGGAACGTCTGAAACCTTCGGGATAGGTCTGTCTGATAGGTTCCAATTAGTGTGGTTTTTAGATTTTATGATATCATCATGACATAAAATCCTACCGTATATCTTGATAGAGAAGGTGGTGGACAGACACCTTTTGTCTACTTTTAATCTACGTATGACAGCGTTTAATCGTGCTTTGGCATCCCAGCCAAACTCGTAAGACTCTGCAGGATGTTGAAAGTTTTTCAATAAGGGCGGGTATATGTTGAAATAGAGTAAAACAAGCTGTGTTCGAGGCATAAACTAAATTATTTTTTTATTTGGAAGCCATATGTATGCCATTATGTCTGAAAGGAATATGACATCGTCCATGTGCCCGGTTCATTACGGTGTTACGGATCCGGGTGGTTCAATTTTCTCTTCCGCTTAGATCCGGTTGAATTTGAGTCATGGCCAGTGTTATGTTCATCTTAAGGGCATCGGTCGATTGTGGCTTATTCGCACAAGAAACCCGGCAATAAAAAGTCCAGAGGGTTCGCATGACCTTGGTTGCCAATTCGGGTTATCTCTGCGAGAAGTAACCGTACTGCTGGTACCAACGTCATCTAGATCCAAATGGTTCAATTTGGGCCATAAGAAGTTGGCTGTCATCGTTCTGTAGCGTTCACCATTGACGGTGACCGCCTCATTGTTTTTGAAAAAGTACAGACCAATGACGTCGCCGGCCCAAAATCTACACCATACGGTAACTTTTTGAGGATGCATTATCCCCTGGTGAATCTCGTGTTTGTTGGTGTCGTTCCATATGCGGCAGTTTTGACTGTTAACATAGCCATTCATCCAAAAATGCACCTCTTCGCTAAAGGTGATTTTTCGGCAAAAATTGGGGTTTTCTTCCAAATCCATCGAAGCCCAGTCAGCGAACAAACGGCGTTGTCTATGGTCATGAACTTTGAGCTTCTGGGTTAGTTGGATCTTGTACGGGTGAAGGCCCAAGTTTCGACGCAAAATTCGCCGTTGAAGTCTGCGAAGAGTCGAATTCTTGCGCATGGCGATGAATCGACTGCCTCGGGTTTCGCTGTACATTTTCACGGCCCGCGGCTATATTCTCAGCCGATCCTGCGTTCATTTGACGTTAGAATGTTGGCTGATTGATTACCGAACCGGTCATCTTAAATTTGGCCACCAAACATTGAAGAGATGATTATGAAGGGCCACCACGTCTACCGTAAAATGGGCGCAACGCTGCAAAGTTTGCACTAACGAACACTCATTTTGGTGATTTCGAAAAACAAAAACTGAATAATAAACAACAGATTTGACAGATGTCACTAAAACAACATGGCTGCCGCAGGCCACCAAAATCTAGACGTGCCTTTAATAATAAATTTTCATTGCTTCATCGAAAATAAAGAGCTAATCGAGATCTTTGATATTAAAAAGGATTCAAGCTGGGCGAAACATGGACATATCAACATCATCCTTAAAAGATCATGCGAGACTCACTGGCCAGTACAAGTGGCGTGACTGCTGATTGGTATGAGTGATTGCTTCATACGAAGATGAACGTGATTGAACAGACGCGAGACGTCAACAAAGGATTTGAAAGCAGGGAGGCAGAAATCACTTGAGGGTGAATAAGGGTAAAACCAAACGATTGCTGCCTTCATAGAAGGACGCGCAATTCCGATTTCTTGGCAAGCACGTGACGTTTTGCAACTATAAGATGGCGAAGTCACTAGGAAGTGGATCAAAAGCAAAGTAACTCTTGCCAACCGTTGATTCCTTGGGCTCAAGAAGCGATTAAGAAAATCTTGATCATCCTCTGCCCCCCCCCCCCCCCCCTGTCCATTAGAGGCTAAAGGCTTCTCGAAACGGAATGGTATTAAAACCGCATTGGTCCAATTAAATAATTATTGATAAGCGACAAGCAAAACGATGGTAAAAACACTCAATCGAGGAAAGCTCTTGAATATTTCAGGAAGCGTAGTGGAACGTATTTGATTCTTTGAAATTTGCGTCATTTTTATGGGTTGTCGGGACCAAGAAGTAAAACATCTTTAGGTATTCGTGCTCAACAAAACCACAAAATCAATTAAACAACCTAAGTTCAATAGAAATTGTTTTTAAATGAAGTGCCACAGGTGTGAACCTCAGGACCTATTCTTTTAAAAGTTTTCAATGCCCTCAAAAGATAAACGATTTCCTTTCGTTCCACTTTTGGGAATACATTGCATTTGCAGCCACGAGCTGTTCTTAATTTAGACCACCACAACGGGCACTATCAGCTTCAGTGCAATACTAGATGTTAGATACCGTACCCGAAAAACACTAAAAAGTAATCCGCTGGCCTTAAGGTGAAGAGAAACTTCAGCCATAGACTTCACCTCTTCCTTTTTCCTTCTCATTTTGCACTGAAATCATTAACCAAATTGACTTCGATGTAGGACAAGAGTCAAGCAATGCAGCTCGTGCCGGCCATAAAACATACCGAAAAGCCAATGGACACCAAACAACATCACGTTTCTCCTAGAAACAGATCAAATGACTCGCCTTCAATCCGCTAGCAAACTGTTGAAATTGGTGCAATATCGGCAGTAGCTCATGTAATTCGTTCCCGCCCTCACCTGGCTCGGTCATTGAAGACATGATTCCTTGATTCCTTTCCTTCTTTTCATCATGTCAGTCACACCCACAGGTATTCAGTCCCGTGCAACAATGTTCACGTTCAGTTGCAGCAAGAAAAAAAAAAAAAGAGAGAACGAAGCAGGGGAAAAAAATTGAACAAGAAACAACTCCCGGAATCAAGTTGCATTCCTTAATCTGGCGCAATTACTACCAGCCAGCTGCAGTAGCAGGAAGTGTATAGTACACCTAGCACTAGTACGGATACTCATAGATTCAGCGATCGAATAGAGGAGTGGTCGGCACGAGTTCTAAATCACTGGAATCCCTTCACAACATGCACCAACAAGAGTAACAGCAGCCGTCGATGATGCAGAGAGCAAACATGTCTCGAGACGAATCGCTCCGTTCCAAATCGATGGGCACATTTGGCATGGTTAACCCGTTGATGTAAGTTAGTTGCCTGCTAACCCTCTGTTGCATGTCTCGACTATGTGTTGCATTTATTCGTTTTTTCTCTGGTTTGCTGATCTTTGGACTATTCGGTTCCTGGATCAGGAGAGTAGGCTATGTTGTGGCCCCTTTCACGTTCGAGCGGGCGATGCGTGCCGCTCGAAAGCGGCCTGGTATGATTTATGGCCGTTGATCTTGGCCATCGCATGAAATCGAAGTCGAAGTCGAGATCGAACTACGAAACTCGCTTGTCTATGGATCATTGCAAAAGGAAGACCAGAGTATTCGATGGATAAATTTTCAATCACGCTTTTGTTACTAGAGCTTATGTGCATTCGTAAAGCCGTAACCATACATAGCTGCTTCTGTTGAGTATGAGGCCATAGATCAGTTCAAGCAGTGGCCCCCCTGTGCGGTTTAAATTTAATTATTGCAAATGGATTTTGGTGTTTTGAGTTGGTAATAAATAAAAGCAATATCTCGCTCTGAACTACGGCCGCAGCTGCTGAGAATGGAATCGCATTACACGCAAATTACGTGCAGCTGGAGCAAATGTTGCACAGCAACCCCACGAGCATTTCCATCGATCAAGAGATAGGTATTCAAATGGCCGTATTCCCTGTGCTTTTGATAACATACAGTAAGAGAGATGCCACCATGTGGTTCTCCCTTCAAATGCTTGTCACCATGTGTACTCGCAATACATAGCTCGAAGGGAATCTGTTTATTCGGCAATTCCCAAGACAATAAAAGTCAGCGGTGCGTCACCGGCTAGTTAATTTGCATCTATTCCGATTTCAAGAAGTCGCTTCAGTCGAACCACCATCGTGCGAACTTCTCCTGCAATCACCGCACTCGAATGGAACTATCTTCCGTCGGAGATCTAAGTGTGAGAATGTTTTAATTACAAGCCGATAACTGCTCGAATACGCACTTATCTAACATATTTACAGAACACTTGATGGATTGGTTTTCGCTCTAAATTGGCTTTGGTGGAACGTAACGCCTTCGGTCGGTGGTCATCAGACAATTTGTTTATTGGTTACGTGGAAGACAAAAGTTAAACATATGTTTAAGGTGCACAGAGCATTTTTGTTTGTTTTTGTTTCAATGAATTATTCATGGCGCAGCGGAGCTGGTTGGCGTGCGCGATTCGTTATTGGCACGTGTCTACTTAAGATGCCGCCGGTGCTGCTGTTTGCCAATATTGCTGTTGTCTTTCAAATGGAAAGGAGAGAGTAAGAAATAAAAGTTTGTTGAATTAATTAATTGATTGGGTTTGAAAATAAATGAGAAGGAAGCGCATGTGATCGAGTGCTTTTGCGAATTTCAATGACTGATCACGTGCGTCGAGGCTGGGCCATACGACGTGAGTTCAAAGCTTCCTGATGATTCGGCTTTACATGTTTATTTACGTCAGAGTGTAGGTGTTCAAAAATGTTTCTTGAATATGATCAACAAAATTTTATAGATCCTGGCATAGAATCCGTAAAATAAAATTGTGAGTTTCTGAGCTATGGATGGTATTTCTTTTGGTGGAATGAGCAGTAAACGTGAATATAATTAAAGGATTTTTCAATAGGCGCGAGTAGATTTTAGCGGCGGTGACATCTGTCAAATCTGTTGTTTATTATTCAGTTACTGATGCCAAATCACTATGGTAAGTAACACGATTGAACAGCACGTCCAAATCATAAAACTTTATTATCAAAATGAGTGTTCATTAGTTCAAACGTTGCGCGCGTTTCGGCCGTTTTACGGTAGACGTGGTGGCCCTTCATAATCGACTCGACGTTTGGTGGCCCAATTCGAGCCGACCGATTCGGTAATCAATCAGCCAACATACGTACGTCAAAGGAACGCAAGATCGGCCGAGAACATCGCCGTGGTCCGTGAGAGTGTACAGCAGTCGGCCTTTCGCAGACTTTAACTTGGTAAATTTTGTGACGGGACTTGGGCCTACACCCAAGATCATGACCGCTTCAGAGCGTTTCGAAGATGACCCCAATTTTGGAAGAAAAGTCATCCTTAACGACGAGGCGAATGTTTGGATGAATGGCTGTGTTAACAAGCAAAATTGCCATATATGGGACGAGACCAACCCACACGAGGTTCACTAGGTGACAATGCATCTTCAAATAGTTACCGTTGGTGTGGATTCTTTCAAAAACGACGTTGGTGAGACGCTTACCATTAATAGCAATCGCTGCAGAACGATGACAATCAATTTCTTATGGCCCAAATTGAAGTTTATCTCTCGCAAAGGTGAGGTAAATTGGCCACCCCGGTCATGCGATTTCACTCTGCTAGACTCGGTCTTGAAATATTTCCTGAAACCGCAGGTCCATGCGAATTAATCACAATCGAGCGGTGCCCTTAAGGTGAGCATCGCTTATATTCAGCCCGTTTAATCAAAAATTATTATTTGAAATGACATGCCTCAAGAGTGAATTTTAAGACCTATGCTTTTAACATTTAATTTACTTAAAATTGGAAGACAGGCTATGCTTTAAACCTATTGGTTAATTCCTTGTTTATGTTCTGCTGAATTAGTTAATTGATATTGCTTTGAAACAATTGAGAATTTGAAAGGAAGCGCATTCGAGATCAGAGTGTAACAGTTCAAATATATCATATGAATATGATCAACAAGATCAACAAAATAAACTTGTGAGAACTTTTTTAGTAGCATATATTGTGTGGATCATAGCGACACAAGAGCACTTATCTCAGGAACAGGAACACAATTTAATTAATTAAAATTATTATTTGAAATGGAATGCCACAGGTGTGGGTTTTAAGGCCCATGCTTATAGAATATTTTAAATCACTTTAAAATGGAATGCGCGTTTTAGTTGTTTTAGTGTGTTTTAGTTTGTTGTATTTAAAAAAAGAAAGGGTTGAACGTTGCTTATACAGAATCCACATACAGACAATGGGAATGGGTTCCATTTGATGGATAACAATTTTGAGTATGTATGTAAATCCTACTCTAAATGACTTCTCTTCAATGTACATCGTCATTTTTCATTATTAAGTTCCAACAAAGAGAGAGAGCCGTGGCGCAGTGGGTAGTGTGTCGGCCTCTGACGCACGATGAGCGAGTTCGGATCCCGATAATACCAATGCCATCGAATGTTCATTACGCGGCTTCTCTCCTCGGCGGGGAACTGGCAAAACCCCCCGTAGTACACTTGCCTTGAAAAAGCTTCTCGACTCTCGCCGTTCGGAATCAAAATCGAAAACAAATCGCACACAACATAAGTGAATGAGAGAAGCTAGGCTCTGGCTCTTCAAGAGCTGTAACGCCATCTAAGAAGAAAAAGAAGTTCCAACAAAATGGATCGTAGGATCCGCGTTTCTTTTATTTGTGTTCTAACCCCGCATATAACGAACTGTGTCGACAGTTTTTATACAGGAATTTCCACCGACCCCGTTGCCCTAAGCAGCAAGATCCATTTAAATCCTTTCATTAAAACTCTCCTATGAAGTCTCAAAGACATATCGACCCCATAATAGAAGTGCATTCCATCACTTACCACTAAGACCCCTATTTTTCCAGCTGTCACCTCTATTCCAACTCGATTTTCTGGAGCAAAAATTGACAATAGCAAACGAGAAGGAAAAGCAATTCCAACATCGTACCATCCGGAACGAATGAATAGTCTTCAAAGTCCGATCTCTTCATACCCCATCTCATCACAGCCACCGTATGCAAAAGCACGTTTGCCATCTCAGTTTCATGAAAAGAATAACTCAAAGTTACGAAGGTGAAAATCGAAAAAGAAAAACAATCTCAAGGAAAAAATCTCGTCAGTAAACACCTCAGAATGACTGAAATAACCACGTTCCAGGTCACTGCTGCAATCCTCCTACTTCAACAAAACCTCACCATCATGCGCTTGGCTCTGTCTTACCTGGCTGGTGGTCATGCCCGGGCATACAGCCGGTGAAATCGTAAAAAAAAAACACTTTTCCAGGTTCTTGTAATTCTCCTCTCATAATCCATAAGAAAAACAGACGACGGAGGAAAAAAAAAATAGGAACGCCGTCCGTGACAATTTCTCAATAACAGCTGAACCGAAGTCAACCCACGAGCATGCGGAACATTGAGTGCATGAGGTGAGTGCATAGACCGATCGCATTCAGATGCGACGCGACGGACTGTGGAGCATGTTAGATTTTTGTCGCAGCCCCGAGGCACATGTGAGCTCCACATATGTACGAGAAGGTAGGAATGGTCGAATGGTCTGATGGGCCGATGGACCGACCAGTGGCAATGATATGAATCATGTTGCATACTCAAAACGAAATGAACATAAGGCACCGCATTAAGATGACCTCCTGTACTCGTGCGAGCGGAAAGGTTTCCTTTATTCGTCTTGGCCGGTGTTCCATGTTGTGTGAGGCCTAACAGTTGTGGGATAAACATCTGTGGCGAGATGAATCTAAATGCGTTTTATGAGGTGCATGTATCTGGTGGTGAATAACAATGTTCGGTTGAATGGGTTATGAAAAGGCGATTAAAAGGGGTGTGACGTCGTATGACGCGGCAGCGGTCCGATGTGTGGAAATAGAAGCTCTTCCGAGAAAAAAGGGGGCTTTGTTGGCGGAGCTGAGTAGCGGCAATGGATTACGTCAATGAGCCGCTGTGGGGTTCGTCTTTGATGCCGATAATCCTATTGTAGAGCTTATGATTGTGCTTTGTCTAAAGAGAAAGATACGTTCCACACCGGATAAGCCATTGAGTATTCTGATATGTTATAGTTTTTTTCAAGTTTTTTTCTTCAAGCAAAACAACAGACTTTTCTAAGCTTTAATCTTAAAAAAATGAATGAGTCGTCGATTCTAAGCCCACCATGTACAATACTTATGATCCACAATGATTCATGCGCACCATATTATACAGCTGAAGTGCATGCCTAGAAAACCCCATTAATCTTCCAGATTGGCTTATAAAGCAAATGAAAAATAAAAAAAACTCCAGAAGCACATCGCCAGTCAGGCATAGAAGAACAAAAGAAAGTAATTTAAACGCCACTACCATCCACTTCCGTCGTCCTTGCTACTCGTGTCCATTATACGAGTACGAGTATGCTGCGCATGCAATCGAAAGTTAACGATAAGAAACGTAATTAGCATTGCACCTCGTTTTTTTTTTGTTTTACGACCTCCACGGCGCTTGGGATGTGGGATTACTATACAATCTCAGTTCCTGCTTTCAGCATCGTCGCGCTTTAATCCTTAATTACATCTGCAACACACGAACAAGAATAGGCATTCGCGTTGGACTACTTTCTTTTTTGTTCTTTCTCATTTTGATGTTCTTTACATTTCTTTCATTCTGTTGATTCTTCGTCGCAGCTACTTTGTATCGGATTACAGCAATTGAAATGTTCCAATGGCAGTAAAACACTACGGCATCATCGCGATGCATCGTCGTCATTATTGACGTAGGAAACGGCAGCAGCAGTAGCAACAGTCGGAAGAGAGTAGGAGGGAAATCATTTCCAATGCACTTCATTTGTTTGCTTAATTGTTGTATTGCGGAGGAATGTGGAATGACCTGTGGATTGTGTTTCAGTTTATGGGGCCTTCTAAATTGAAGGGGCATCGTGCGGACGAGAAGGGGCCGCTTCCAATTCAAATAACAAATGTGGAAATCAGCTCGTTCGTGTGAATCTATAGATTTAACACAGGAATTTGGGTGTGGGCCTTAAAGAATATCGTAAGCAATCATCATAATTTTGTAGTTTCACGAGTAGATGCCAACATGGTACGTTGACTCTTACCAAATATCCTTATTTCAATCCCGCACAAATGAGCCTCTCCCCGGGCGCCAGTTATGGAAAAAGTTGAAAAGATTATACATTTATCCACTCTAAGTGTTGTTTACCATCCAATCAAAACAAGCCAAGGATCTACGACTTAATTGTAATGCGTGAATGTTGGAAGCAGTGGCCAAGACGGGTTAAAACAATTACGTTCCACAGAAGCTGTATTCTTTAATACAACAGTATTGAAGGAAACTTTGAACTGACAAACGCTCAGCCTACTCATTTGAGTGCTTCGAACATTTTCACAGAACATTTTACTAGAAAAAAATATGAAAAAGGAATACGTTCCACAAGGAAAATATGTTGTTTGAGTCGGTTTAATACCAATTTTCTATGTTTTTTTTTGTTTCTAAACAGATTCAACAGCAATGTCAATCATACTACAACTCATTTTCACACCCTTGCCATATGGTATCACAAGTTGTGATGAGACTGAGAAATTGCAGGAAGCTGTCAGAGACGTCATCTGCTTAAAACTTTTCCTACTTTTCAGTTTTCCTCACTTTTCCGATTGACATTGCTACGGGTATTCTTTTTCACACCTTCTCGATTCACCTCTTTGTGTGGTAATTGAATTGCAAATCATGTAATGAAAAAACTTTTCCCACTTCCAGTCCTGTTGATGTCCAGCAACTTTGCAAATTTAAACTTTATTCTCGTACCTTCATACACATATTGTACGCTGCAGTATCTCATATCTAATTTAATTATTTTCTCTTGGTCCTTTTTTTTCCAGACGTGGTTCTTCACAGATACCGACGATGCATACTATCAGGAGAAGACAAGTAAGTATTGGTTTTCAATTTCATAGAATTCATTCATCCCCCGATCCATTTAAGTTCATTGTCCGCTCGTCATGCCCTTCGAAAAGGATAATAATAATCATCGAAATTGCTTTCTCGTCCTCGTAGTCCCCGTCTCATTTGGTTCGTTGTGCGTTTTCGCTCATTGAATATCCTTAAAAATCGCTCCATAAATCTCCGAAAATGCCGCAGAGGACGGACGACCATTAAAAATTCAAATTCCAAATTCTATTCCACTTCAATCAGTTGTGGACGCATAAATCTTCAATTCCCCATTCAATCTGTAGAGAGTGAGCGCGCCTCGCCGAGGTCCTCATAGTCGCATTTTATCCTTGTTTTTCTCCTCCGTTTCGATTTTTTCTTTTGTGTGATTTCATATGTTTTGCGCGGCATGAGATGAGTTTCCAATTTAGTGCATCATCCATCAGGCACCGCCTCTAAGGCCGCCTTATTTTGGCCACTGTCTGACTCACTGTGCTTTGTCTGTCCATCTTCGATCGTTCCATCTACTCGTACTTATATCTACAATATTATTCGATGAATCCAATTTCCGTTTGTGTAAAATAAAGTGCTCGCTCGAGTCTGGAACCAGTTTGCGCTCGCGTTAAACTGTGCGCATGCGCGTCTGCATTTTTAATTGACTGCAAATACAAACTATTCAGACGTCGCATCCGAGTATCTTCTATCTGTTTGCTCGTCTGCCTACACGTTCTTTTCCATTTTTTTGGTTTTGTTTTTAGCAGCAGCTATCAATCAGATTTTTGACAGTTTCAAGTGGTCTGACTGGGCAACCGTTCCTGATGATTTTAAGAAAATGATGATGACGAGTGCGTCCGTCTACGATCCAGTAGTGCCAAAGAATGTATGTATCTTTCGGTAAAATATCTCAACATTGTGGATCTATAGTCATATGTAAAAGAATCACGTAGGAGTTTTAAAACCTTTTTCATTCGTGTTTCATATAGAGTCGGGCAGAGAGAAAATCTGTGTTTCTGAAGGTTTGTGGGCGTATCGTGGATCTTTTGATGGCCATAGAGCAAGCTAGTGGCATTGGATTGACATTTTGATAGTTTTCTCTTTGTTCATTTCGTATTTTACTATTTTACGGCGCTAGCGGTTTGATTCTAAAAAGCATATGTAGCTTCTGAAATGGGTGGTTATATCTTTATTTGGATTTCTACCTGAGTGCTTGGACATGCTCGGGAATGACTTTTTAATTTTATTGTCCGTGGAGGATTTGTTTGGTTAAATGTTTTTTTCTGAAATGCGATGTGGTCGATGCGATAGTGGATTGATATGGATCTAGGCGACGCGTGGAGCATAGAAGTGCATAGTTGAGGATGGGTTTTCGGAGTTAATGGGTTTTATCAAAAGTGTGCTTGTGATTTACCGCATTCCCTTAAGAGGTGCTGGACCGATGTTTTCTGAGCTTGATGGGGGCAGGAAAAATGCTTATCGATAGAAGGAATCGATACTTTGAGACAGTGTGAAAGTGCTACTTTATTCGTGACTGTATGCCACCTAGGTAGATAGACGTCTCGGCTATGCAATTATGTTGTGTATTCGTCATCCTTTCAATGAAATATTTGTTGAACAACTTGAGAAATGGCTGCTTTCGATATCTGAATTATTTATATGCCTACGAAAGACGTTTACTGCTGGAATTTCTCATAATAAATCGTATCAGATACATGCATCAATATGTTGTGTAATGGTAAACACAAATTAATTAGTTTTTGTTATTTATGCGTTCGAATAAAGGAAAGAAGCCTGCATTGTTCTTGATAATAAATTAAACGAGAAATGCTTAGGTTTTATTCACAGGTTTTATTCCCTAGGTCATCCTAAGGATTATTGTGCTATTATATCGATTTTTATTTGGAAAGAAAAATTGTACGGAATTAAAGCACACATCCTATGCTCTCATGAATATAACAAACAGGAAGGGACCAGCGCTTCTCCTAGCAACATTTGATGGAATTGCTTCCTCTTTTTTTCCTTTCCGTTTCTCTGAAGACTTTTATTGTTCGCTGGAGCACTTAGACACAACTAATAGTCCATTGTACTGCCACACAGACATTCCACTGACGGGCAAGACTGCGAAATACAGTATCAATGACTTGACTACGGCGCGTTTCTAATGCCTTCTCGTTTACATTAGAGACCACGGTGCTTCCTTAACCACCTATGTATGTTGTCTAATTCTCTTCCTATAGGTGAAAGGCATCTACTGTTTATTACCACAAATTTCGTGAAGTTTTTCCAGACAAGTATGTCGCGCAAATTGACATTACCGATAAATCTCATTTCGATTACTGTTGCGGGATTTGAACCCTGTTTTATAGGCGTCAGAAGCCAACACACCACCTTGGCCTAAAAACGCGTAAATCATTCGCAGCGCTTTTTCATCAAAAGTAGTGAAATTCTTGAAGCAACATTTAATAGTTCCTGATTCATTTTTGATCACTGACTAATCGCAGATCATTGCAAAATACAAGTATCATCCGTGACAACTGAAAATAAACTAAGCAACCGGCTTGGATAGCAGTGTATGGTTTGCTTTCGGACATGCTTTTGAAAAATTGGCACGAATAAGACTAATACAAGCAATGAAAATGCTAAATTCCTGTTACTTTTTGAACACATCTTTTATTGATGTTCGATTTCATTATTCGTTATCACGTATGATTTACACATATATGTCCGCATCGAGGACACAAAGTGGGTTGAAGTAGTAGCTGGTAGACCCATTTAACGTGGCTTGTATAATATTAGACCGTAAGATTTTCCGTAAAAAATGTTCGTAAACTCGATGATAATGATATCCCTTTCTCTTTTCTTTTTTACAATGTACTTAACTGGTTTTAGATGGCAGGGTAAAGAGGTCATAGGGTTGTTCAACAAGAGGTGTCATTTTGGATTAAGGAAAAAAGTTAATATTTTTATGAAAAGTGATGATGTTCAAGAAGACAGTGTTCAAGAAGACCCAAGTTTGTCGTATCGGCGCGGTTCCCAGCAGTTAGGCATCAGTGGGACCACTTTGCGGAGAATTTTAAAGGATAATCTTCACTTATTTCCATACTAAGTGCAGATAACTCAAAGAATTTTGCCACAAGACGAGCCACGGCGCTTGGCATACGCACAAAATGTCGTTGCAATGATTAATGCTGAGCCGGAGATCTGGCAGCAAATTTTCATGACCGATGAGGCACATTTTACGCTCTCTGGCTCAGTTAATAAACAAAATTGTCGCTTCTGGGTCACCGAAAATCCTCACATTATTCACGAAGAGCCGCTATATGATCAAAAAGTTACTGTTTGGGCCGGTGTATGCGCTAAAACCATCATTGGACCGTATTTCTTCAAAGCTGGCGATACAGTGGATGGCGATCGATATCGGTGGATGTTGGCCCATTATGTGGTCCCAGAAATGTGTAAAAAAGGCTTATCTCACTTTTGGTTTCAACAAGACGCCACTGCGCGGACAAAACAATGAACCTTTTGCGTAAGAAGTTCCCTGGAAGATTGGTGTCAAAAAAGGGCGATATTGACTGGCCTCCGAGATCGCCGGATTTGACTCCTCCAGACTTTTTTCTTTGGAGATACTTGAAAAGCAAGTTGAATGCTAACGGCCCGAAGGCAGTAGAATAGCTCAAAAGAAACATTCGTGCGGAAATCGCAGAAATTTCGACCGATATGCTCGAAAATGTCATGGAGAATGCGCGAAAACATGCCCATTTTTGCATCGGCAATAAAGACGGTCATTTAATTGATATTGTTTTCAAAAATTAATCGAAATAAAAGGTCCAAATTGAATAAAAGTTTTCGAATTTCCAAAATCGGTTGAGAATTGTTGAAGTTATTTGAAATTTACATCGACCCATATGAGATGGCGCACCCTGTATATGCCTCGATTCTGCCATAATGTAGCCATTCTTTTGTCGAAATGTTTGCATCACCTTTTCGCATAATTGTAAACGTATTTCACAAATAGCAGCTCGCATACTTCCTTCTAGTGCATGAATCGTTTGCGAAACATTAGCGAATATTTTACTTTTAACATAGCTTCAAAATGACAAGTCTAATAGACTTAAATCGCACGATTTCGGTGAGCAGTTGAAGTTTTCACTTCGAGCCTTAGTTTAATAGTTTTTTAGTAGTGCCACTCTGCTGAACATAAATATCATTCATATTAATAATCCAAATTTCAGACAGAAAAAGTCAATTAACTTGTTCCGTAACGCAATCCATCACAAAATCGGTCGCATCGGCATCTCTTTCCGAGATGACCGCAACCAACTCTCACTCGTTGTGAATGGAGAAGTTGTTTCATTATTTCTTTTGAATTATTGGTGACAAATGGTAATGAGCATTATCACTCACAATAATTATGTATAAAAAACCATGTCCCAATCATCAAGTATAACGTTGTACGTGGCCTCCTGGCTTCTTGTGTCAAGTGGACCTTATGTAAACCAAGGTGTTGTGGATAGGCCTAATTGCTGATGAATGTTTCTAGATGGTAATATTTTCAACTGACTTTGCCGGCCGGTATCGGCTGATTCTTCACATAACAAACCTGTCCAAGGCTTACAAAAAGGAGTAAAAGCAGTACGTCGTATTATCACCAATTTTGTAACGATATTTCAGCCGTTTGAGCACATTCTTCGAGTTACTATTACTTCTCATATCCTTGTTTTTTACTTCACAAAAGATGTCGCAATGATGATTGAATGTTGACAGTTCAACAATGGCCCTAAGTTTAAAATGACACTTCTTGTTGGATAGCCCTTTATAAGGATAGCCCTAAATAACCAGCATTGCAGCGGAACAAAGATGAAGCTCATTTCAACGTTTGAACGACGAGTTTTGAAAAATGTTCCTAGATAACTGAGATGAGGGGAATCTACGCAAAATAAATTCAATAATTTGGTTGTTGCAAGATTCGAACACGGAATCATCGGCGTCACACACTAACAACGAATCATTGTTTCTATTTTTGCTCGAAGAGGTGAAAAATGTTACGGAATATTACCAGATAGATCGTTTCTTCCCAGGATCCTTTGGAAGGCATTGCTATAATGAGCTAGAAGTGGTTCCTTACCTAATTAAGCCCAAAGTTATTTGTTCAATTTGAATTCGTTAAAACTTTGCTTTGATTTTCGTTTTTGAGAAAGCATGGCTTTTATAGTGCATTGCCCAAAGCCATTCAAGTTGAAAGTCTTTTTATAGCTTTCTCCGGAGCTATTTCTAAATCTGTTTATACTGCTGTCTATTGGCCGTTAATTCCCTAAATCCGTTTTATATACGCCTTTGTACAGCTTTTTATCTACATTTTATCTCTTTGTTTTACTAGCCCTTTGAACTTTATCATAAAAAAACGATTACACTCTTCGACAACATCTACATTCTTGTGGTCTATTTGTTTTCATTCGAAGAGCATTAATAGGTTTCTGAAATGATCCTTTAAAAATGCCACAAATGAATGTTACAAGCGTTAATTGTTCTCTCGACTTGGCCTCATTTCCCTTCAAACGATATTCACCGATCGTTAAACTCTTCTTTTAACCACTTCTCACAGCTACCGCGACATGATTTTCGTTCTCCCACTCCTTTTCATGCGTATTTCAAAGTTCGACTTTTATAGCCTTGGACATTGTCGCGAGACGAAATGGAGGAGTTTTACAAAGGTAGACAGGTAAAAGTCTATTAGTCGTTATTTGGCTATAAAAATCTCAACCGAATAGCTCCCGTAAGGCATTTAAATTGTCCACACACCATACCCAGGCCATCTGAGTCTCTCCTTGAATCATAGAAGTTTTACAATTCAAAAATCAAAAAAGCGTCTATGAATCGGAGGCGGATACCGTGAAAACACCTAAATTAGGCATAACATCTAATTCATTAGGTATTGAGATACACTTCAGTTAAGAACTTCTTTTCATTGTTTTATTTCTCCCTGGGATAAGGGATGAAGAAGGACAGCTTGCAACCTGTATCATCGCGACTTCAACAGGTAATTTAATGAATATTAATGAAACAATTCGGCAGTTCGAAATGTAGTCAATCCGTGAAATTTAATAAAATTCCATCGAAACTAATGGATATATGAGGCGCACGAAATCGATTCACCCTTTCGAGTTGGGCGGGCGAGAATTTGTCGGATGTCATGGTAATCGGGGCATGACAAGGACACGCTTTAGATGTGAAAAAATCGTTGTGTGAAGCACGATACATTTTCGTTAGTGTAAAATACAGAACGTAATAGTTACGAATTGCGCGTTACCAGATACTTCAATGTCTCCGTTTGGCAGTTGATTAATGTCGTTCCAGTCCATTACGAATGGTTACCATCAAACTGACAAGTGACAGTCAACCCGCCCCAACAACAAGGCGGATGTATGCCCTCTCCGGCTAGATATGTAGATGCCATCAATGAAAAAAGAAATTACAGGCAAACCAGCGAAGGTTTACGATTTCAATGGAAGCGACCGCGTCGCCCGGCTCTTCTCATCAGGTCGTTTTAGTATCTCAATTTACTGGTAATTCGGTCGTAAAATTATCAAATGGCTGACAATTAACCAGCAGTCGGTGTTTCATTGCTTCCTCCAGATGCGCAAACCGAATGGACAAACAGTGATTCCATCTCTTCGTCTGTTTGTCTGTTCAGTGCCAGCAGGTTGAAAGCGAGTACGATAACGCCTTATCGACGGTAGTTTATCAAACCAATATCCAATGAATTCCAAGACGTACTATACAAGTTGTTGGATTTCAGTTAATGAGTATTAAACTGGAGACACGAGAAAAGCATCTCGCTTGTCAGCTCCGATCGCAGATCGAAGGCGCTGCCGGTGTTTGATATCAAAGAGGCATCTGTGTGCGGATTAGCCGACCTTTCTAATTGGCCGTGTTGCTTTAATCAAATCCCATCGATCATTAGCTTCTTCGATTCATGATTTGAAAGCTTTTCCAGGTGATAAACGGAAGAACAAAAGTGACAGCCACGAGAGCGGGAGTGCGGGCACGCGGAAGGCACGACAGTGAGGGCCGATGAACTTGGGCGAATTTTTCTTCTCTCTTTATCGGGCTTTGGTTTGCTTCTCTGTTCGGTGTCATTGGATGATGGATATTCGGGCATTTGTTAGAAGCACAATTCGATGTCAGATATTTGGAGAGAAATCGAATGGATAGGGTTAGCCTTTGTTTATCTAATTGACCGCGAAGAGATGCACCAGAAGTCGACTTTCTAAAGATAAATCTGTGACGCTTAATCAATGTGTGTCGCTGTTGGTATTATTCTTCTACATCACAGTGACATGAAAAGGGTTTTAGGGATTTGGTTGTTCGGTTGAGCAATGTCAGGGAAGTCGTGTGGAGATTCGCGTTCAAAGATTTTATAAAACGTTTCAATCTTCTTTATTCGATGGGAGCTAGGTATAAATTAATGTGGTCATCGAATGCCACACATCAAACGTCCGTTCATCTCTTTGACGTGTTCCGGAAATATGATTATAATAGAGTGCCAAAAAAACCCGTCACTGGTTACATCATTTGAGATTTCCAGCAACCACGATCACCAGTCAGTCCAGACTCACAACTTAGTCAATTAAACTGAAGTTCCATCTCAGCCGCGTACGTCAGTACCTCACATGACAGCCGTTTAATTTGCATCGGCGAACGAATTAATTACATCGTTATTTGTATCTGTCCGCATTCATTGGCTCAACACAATTTCCGCGTACGTCGACCGCCTGCTGCTCTCCGAATGAACCGACATGACGCACCATACCAAAATCAATACCACCAGCGCCAAATTAATGAGTTTTTACGCGAAAGCCAGGGCAAAGGTTCGACGTCAACCTCATAGATGCCACCGCATGGCCATGGTCACACGGAGTCATGTTAAATATGTGAGTTAATCATTCTAAGCTCCGCGCGTCCCGCTTACCTAACTCTAACTACCCGGTTGGGCATTTTGATTAATGTCCACCATAATTAGGAAACTAATGAACAAAACTTTTCAATATTCCGGCTACATCCGTAGCCGTTGCACGTTCGCTAGGACCCCTCATGCGCCCTCATCTGGTCTATGTTTGAGTTTTGTATAGTGCCTTTACTGTGATGGAACGCGTAAACGTTCGTTTCTATAATACGAATAGTATCCGCGGAATGGCTATGGAATTTTGATTAGGACACCAGAATGCCTTCTTCCGATACCGAAGACCGGAGGCGAACAAACGAACGAAGGCGCAAACACGAATGGAGACGAATGAATGCGAATGAACCGATGAACGTGTGCACAAACATACATGTGAGGTTGTGGAACTATGGGTGTTGCGATGCCAATATAAATGTCGACCTTTTTGATGTCGACCATATTCAAGGAGGCCTCAAGTTGGTCACCGAAATTCGTTCAACTTCTCCTGTTGCTAGAGCTGTTGAGCTGTTATTGTTGCTGGTGGTGGTGCTGTCCTCGAACGTTTTTGTTGGGCAATTTGAAAAATTTTCATCCAATTAAGGGTATACGACCATGGACGTGTGGTATCGCGCACGTTCTACTCTCTGCTTTATATGGATTTGTATTTCCTTTAAAGTTTTTTTTTTCTCATTTTGTCCTTTTGGTCCAGTTTTTGTGAGTCGTGGATCCCTAACGAGCTGTGGAGGACACTTTAATAAACATTCTCGTAGACATATTTGAAAGACCGGGCGATACTTATATGTATTGTTAAATTGCTTGTTCGTTTCTTTGCAGAAGGACATCTCATCAACACAAATTGCTCGATTGGACATTTTCGCAAGGCGCTGTGCTGTAAGATGTCAGCTGAATTGGACGTGTTCCTGGAAAGTGGTAAAAAGTGAGTAAAGATACTGTCTATATCGTTACCTTAGTGAAGGTGAAAATTGCGTTTTTTGTGTAACATGAATCTTATGGCAACACGATCAGTTGATAGTAGATCGTCATTATGGTCGGCTAAACTATTATTTCGTCCTATATGTCTTATAAGCTATAAAAAATCTGTCGTATTTCCGATTGAACTATTTTATATAAGTTTGGTCATGATCAGTCGACCTACAATGCACAGCAAGTGGTGCAAATCATTATATTATGCCTTTCTGTCTCACATTATTTAAAGTGATCTGGTCTAGTGATGTGGATAAGTGACTCTATGTGACGAGCTTTATTTCTGTTTCAGTGACCAGTGATCCTACGATCCCATAATGATAATGTGAACTCAAATTTAATTCAAAATGCTCTTCATATATGACCCACTACAAATAAGTCCTTACCGGAAACTCGGGCCGATGAGACTGCCTTTCACATGCTCTTACTGATCTCGCTACATTGATATAATCTCACTTTCAGCGTCTATATGAAAACCCTACTCAATTCGGATACTGAAAAAAATGTCTCCATCGACTTGATCGAGTGATCTTGGTAGCTTGGTTTAAACTATATTGCCAAGTAGGCCTTAAACATTTCGATCATTTTTAAAATGAAATGATCTTGCCAGGCAGTTGCTAAGAATATAGGTTTACAGCTCTAATTGGAACCAGAACTGCTGATCGTGAACGGGAAGTTAATTTATCGAGATTCCATTTCTCAGATGACGTTGATCGTATTTTTGTAGAATGATCTTTCACATCTGGTTATGTCAAATGAAAATCTTTGTGAGATCGTAGAGTAGAGCGCAGATCATTGTAATACAAACAAATTTCAGGTTGCTGAAGTGATCTTGTTAATTTGAATCGATTGTCATTCTTTGTTAATGCTGCTCTGTTGATGCCCGTTTGTGATGCGGTATTATTTTATCGTCAGTTTGCAAATGACCCTTTCACTTCCGGGCTTCGAGGTGATCGTGTTTATGTACGTATACACGTGATGAGGAACCAACAATCGCAACATATACTCGGAATTTGATTTCTTAAGCGCTTGGTTTTTAATTGTCAAAAAATTTGTATTCGAGTTTCTAAATCAATGCTTGTCACATATTTTTTATAGATTATTTCATATAAGTAGATCACGACTAAGTTTTAAGTGGTCCATGCGGAGAGTTAATTTTTGTGTCACTTTTGCGAGCGTATTGGCTGGTATCTCGATAATAATGCGTGCAACGTTGTAATGTAACTTATCGGCACAGACAATTTTTTTTCCAATAAAAATTATGCTAAAGGCACGATATAGCTGGCCAATTGCTCATTGAATTTATTTCTCAATTGGTCCATCGCTTCGCGTGTTTTGTGGCATGTAATACTGTCTTACTGGAACTATATGCTCATCCATTTTAGGCAAACAAAAGTTTGAAATCAAAAAAATAGCGTGTGCCATCGACAGTAACGTTGTTTTCACGGTCATCTTTGAAAAAATACGGGCCCATGCATTTATCCGGGTGTAGTGGCAGCTCTTCTATTGCCTAATGCGGCTCTTCGAACCAAATACTGGAGTTATGCTTATTAACATACCCGTTCAACCAGAAATGAACTTAGTCGCTGAAGACAATTTTTCGACTACAAATTGCTGCGAAAGGCAATGAATGATTAAATAACGAAATTTATTAACACTGGCGGATACATCAGCAATATTGCCTTCGTACGCATTTTATGAATATGGTTAGGTGGCTTGATGTTCAATAGCATGAAATTGGTGTGAAATTTGGTCAATTGACTTGACTCACTTGCTCAGCCGGTCAATTATGATGACCGTAAAACGTTCGAGTGCGTGAAACACATTTTTCACAGAGCACGAATTTTGATAATAAAATTCAACAACTTATAAGCATTTATCAGGTGTAAGTATTCCTAGAATGAAATGGCAATGATAACTGAGCATGCTTGTTTTCGACACATGTCACGAGTCATACGTGAGCTGCCAAAAATAGAACATTTAAAAACCAAACAACAAAAAAATCATCCTTGTTGTATCATAGCATATTTAAAAGACCCTGTGTTTGAAAAATCACTTGCCTACAAACAGAGTGGGTCGCTTAGACCCTCATCTGTCAACCCTCTGGCTATCTTCCCGCATTCGGAGCCTCAGTCCAAACGGATTCGTACCATGGAACAGCACACGCCATCACAACACGCTGTTATCGTCCAGCTTTTTATTGGAAACATATTCACAACGAAACCTGCCTATGGTGCAAAATATCGAATAAGCAACCCGCCTTCGGACCATGCCATTAGGCGTTTGTTTCCAAATTTTATTTCCACCGATAATGTCAATCATAAAGATCGAAGTCACCCAAGTTGGTCTGATGAGAACATTGTGCTTAATCACTTAACTAGGGTTAAGTGATCAGGGACAACGTCGCGTCTTCGCCATTCTTCCCAGTTTAGTATCCCTCAAGGTGTCTCCGACGCTTAAAACGTATTGATTGTAGTTATTCTCATACAAAAATCAATCGCGGCATCGACTTTACCGATCGACAAGCCACATCTGTGAATTTCGTGGTGAATATGAAACAGATCGAAAGTGATTTTTGGCAAAAAAATTATCATGAGCTTTGAGGCTAATTTTTCTTTCAATAAAAACCTTCAATCAACTCAGGGGAAATCTCCCCACAATCAATGCATGACTCCAATAGAAAATTACTGTTTTTGAGCTCAAAACATCATGGAAAATGCTAAAAAATGAACCCAATGTTCCTAATCATTCTGGCGGTGATCGTTATTTACATTTGCATTGAACTCGTTTCAGTGGTGATGTGATAAATTTGGTGATATTGCCATCCTGTTACTTTCCTTTGATTTTATTATAGACTTTAGATCCAACGACTTACTGATCCTAGCTTAAAAATATTTTATAAAAAAAAATCTGAGTGATCTCGCTTAAAATAATTTAATCCAGACAGTCTGTCACGATCGTTCTTCTTAGCTACAACTCTCCCTCCCAATACCCTTACATGGAGTTCTAATTTCCCGGACTATCCCTTGGGACATTGATAAAACTGAAACGATCGTCAGCACATCGATCTACTTATCTTATAAAAACTAAGCACATCTTAAGTGCAGACGGCAATAAAACGCTCCGAGACAAGTAAAAACCACAAAACCACTCCCAGCAACAGCTAACCAATTGCGTAAGGCTTAATAAAAACAGCATCAATAGTCATTAACAGCCTTTCAGCCTGTATGGTGTATAAGTATTTCCGCATCCACTTAATCGCAACTAGTGCAAACTAATTTCCCCGCATTGCCTCTGCGTTCATCAGCGTCCAAACCGTGGCCGAGAACTAATAAAAAAAACGCCTTTAATTACAAGTGTAATTATGTGTCCCCTGGACACGACAGTAGCTCTTGGAACTTAACCAGCAACTAAAAAAAAAAATCAGCAATACAAAAACCAGCACGATAGTCGAGATTTCCCCATTCCAAGAAATGACCAAAAACGTACCGGTAGCTTCATTATGTTATTCATCTAAATGAGACCGCAACGACGACAACAGAGACGATGTCATGATTATAAAAATAAGCAAAAACTGGACACAACTTGTTGGATAATTCAGCTTTCGACAGTGACACACGGCTAAAGGTCATCGCGAGGAACATAAAACGAAACTAAGAAAGTGAAACGAAAAAAATGAAATACGTTCCACAGGGTTCACACGATCTTGCTACCGTTCGACGAGGAAGCGACGACTTCACAGATGTACTTATTTTGCCCAAAATCGTTTCGCTACCACCACCTACTGCTGCTGCCTCGCGTTGATTCCTTTATCTGATTTCGTTTTGTTTGACGTCCATGGTGATGATGATGAGGAGTACGAGGAGACGTTGATGAACGTCTGTAAACCACCCGTGTAATCGTGTTTCTCCCTAACTCGTTCGTTTCATCTTCTTGGCGATGTACTCGGGCATGGCATATCTACATAAACGAGATTTATAAATCTCATCGCAGAGGTACATCCTCCGACCAGGAGCTCCTTGAAGTGTTCTAGATTCTTTGTGTTTACATATGCTCATAATCTCTTTGGTGCTGCAGAGCGACTATGACGACCGCGACCCACGGACAAAGTCGAGTTGAACGGACGTACAACCGAGTAGTTAGGTACTTACTACATATAAGTACAGGTATCTAGATGGTGTGTAAGAAATTTGTAACTGCATTTGAAGCATGGATAATTGCGACTGTGGGAACACAACATAATATTATAAGCCGGTGAAAAAACGTAACGCAATAGCGCCACGCAGCGTTGGTAAGGCTAGGACTTGAAGATTGAGAGCAGTTTGTCGAGAGAGGGGTATGGAAAAGTTAGTAACAGTGTGTGGAGGTAGAAGAAAAAACCGCACGAACAGTAAAGAGTAATTAACTCCAGGTTGACTAGTGGTTTGCTCTGTTCCTGATGGACTCTCTGACGACTGCGACGACAACGATTGCAACTACAATCCACAACAGCGACGTTGATGATGACGATGAGATGGCAACGGGGCGACCAAGTAACAAATTCTGCAATCATAGCAAGAGAGATATTATAACGTGCGGTTTATGAACTATTTGCAGTTTTATGTATGTTCGTCATTCAGTTTAGAGCGCAGAAAACAGGAGACCGAGACGGCTGCATCCATATTTATGAGGTTCAACACACAGTCGAGTGCTGTGAAATGCTTTGATAGGCATTTGACGGATATTACTGTAGCATGCCTATCCGATGTAAACTAGTTTTTGCTCTCGAAAGAGCTCAATATAATGTTGTGTTTTTTTTGTTCCTTCTTCCTTCGTCTCCAGTATGCCCCCTGACGGTTATAGTATACAGTATACTTACATGTAGGTATTTTAAAACCACCAGGAATGCGGAAGAGTCACAGAGTGTCGACCTACCACAGGCTAGCCAGCATACTATCAGAGATACGCAAATTAATTTCAGATTTCCAACCACACCACACAAAAAACCCACACCTCGTTTAACATAAAGCTGATATGAGACGCTGTAATGGGCAGGAAGCCACTTCACCAAAGTGGTTCCATTCGAAATTTCAGGCGGAATGGATATTATACTGATCTATTTACCCGACATCAGGATGGAGTGATAAAGAAATTGTCCGATTCTCATTAGGTTCCACAGCCACCTACGCGGGTTTCGTTTAGCCCTATCTTCATTATGTGCAGTCTAATGGATTTAATGGATTTCGAGCTCCCACTAAAAGGTTTAAAATTCAATCGGTAGTTGAAGCAGTTTGCATAATTAACTGAAGCTAACTGTTTAAAACAGTGCCCCGCTAAGGGAACATGTTTATGTTTTAGATAAAATGCATTTTTGACTATCCAAGTGGGTATATTTGAACTTTTTTTTATAGGGAAATGAACTGAAATGTATGTTTAAAGCAGAAAAGAGATAAATAAATGTTTGAGGTATGAAACAATTTATATGAATGTTGTCATTCAAGGTATTCTGGTGTGGATTATAAGGTGGCGAATAAAGGCAATTTTATAAGGTTTGGTGAGCATACTTATACTGAACTTTGAAGGAGGTGACTTGTAGTTTGTCATAGAAGCAAAAAATAATATAAAAATCAAGGAGATTAGACATAAAAGTGGTATGGATCGCATTCAATTGAAAGAGGAATATGTTAGTACTTTCTTACAAAAGTCCCTGCTGTTATACATCGTAAATAAATATTTTATACCTTTTTGCAAACTCGATAAAATGAGTCGATAAACTCATTAGAGAAACTTTAAAATAACTGTATACACTCACGGGAAAATTTAAGTAAACACACGGTTATCATTCATTGCATAATATCGCATACATTCCACACAACTTCCTGCTGCTACAACATGCGATACATTCCCAAATTTGACATGCAAACAATCTACCGCTAACGAGCCAACAATCTGCTACCTTAAACAGCCACTGACCATTGCCAAATACATCCAATCCATCCGCTCAATTCAAGCCACCCCACAACGTATCCTTTTCAGTCAATCCACAATCCACCGTCTATCAGCCCACAAGAGAGCCTTATAATTTAACAATTGTCTTCTCAGCATTACTCCACTTTAATTGCTTGCCAAATAACTCTTTATTGGTTTACTACAGTCAATAATATCATTGAATTTATGTTATGGTACGAGTCTGTCCACCACGTCGCCACCGCCACCAAGTAACTAAGCGACATCGAGCAACTTGTGTAACATGTCCATTTGTTAAATTGAATCAGAACGGTAGGGAGATACAATAACTCGCGGATGCAATTCTATCTCCGAAGACAGAAAACATACAAACAAACAATGTAACAGGTAATTAAATTTAATTGAAATATTTCTCCATTCATTCCATTCTCCATGCACAGGAAGAGGAGGAAAACGTAGAATAGTGAATGGGGCATGCCGATCGGGCATCCGATTGATTTATAACCAACAACGAATCTGCTGACAGGTCCCACAACTGTATATTGCGATAGAGGAGCCATCCACAGAAAACCGAAAAGATTATTTACTTGCCACAATTACTAGTCGTCCAAGTGGCACTAAATATAATTACATCGCATCCAAGTGCCACTGCCGCACGATCTGTTGAGAGTGCAGTAACATGTATCTGTTCGTACACTAATGGGTGTATAATACCTTAATTGCCTGATCGTTATTCGCGGCGGGTAGATCAACATGTCTCGTGTCCGAATAATAACAAAAGCTACTCGTAGATACTCTTTCGTTTCCAATTGAATTTTGTTTCACTTGGTTATTCCCGATGGCGCTGGTTCCACAAACCGGACGTGAAGACAGACGGCGCAGAGAGCGAGAGAAAGAGTAGGATAGATAAAGATGATGATCAAGATGACATTTATGTATATTTTTGCTGAATGCGGAGATCCAGAAGTTGCATGTATCTGAAGTGAGAAAGAGGCATGCCGTTCCATGACAATGGCTTGTTAGTTTATGATGACAGTTGCATTAAGTGGCAGTCATCGTAACTGGCGTTGTTGCCGGTCGTTTGATATTATTATGGAACTCACTCTCGATCCCATTGGCTTTTCCTTTTTATTATTATCATTTTTTTTTTGGTGAGCTGGCGGATGTGGGGTAATTGAATCCGAGTGTGACGTTTTGGCACTTTGATTGGCGGACGGAAATTAGAAACCAAGCAAATTTATTCAAAGTCAAATTACAAACGAAAATCATTAAACTCTAACATCTGATGCCCAGCATCCAATCATTAGGGTTTGCACTAATTGATAACCACAATGTGCAGCAAACCACATCAAGCAATCAGCACCTTGTTAACACGATCCCAAACTACCTATCAACCTATCATCTCTCTCAGCATCTCAATCAATTCAATCCATCTGCATTCGACATCAACGAAAAGAAAAAGCAAGTCACTCGCTGGCATGCATTTCATGCTTTCGCCAAGTCATTTGCACAAGAAATTGTGCTTGAATCTCGTAATCAATTGCCATCGTCGTACAATCCATGTCATAGAATCTCGCGCGCCCGCATTATGTCGTCCCGCGACTAACATCCGACAGCAGATGAATGCCTTGAATTATGGTAATGCAACGTGACGACCTGTCTAGTCTTACTCTAGTTGCATTCTCAATTCAAATAGCAATTGATTATATGCTTGCAGCTACAACTGCATCACTTTAGAAGTATCTTTGCTATCTGCATATAACTGCAGTGCTCATGGTGAGGTATGAATTTAATTTTGCATTTTATGTGTTTTGTCAAATCATATACCTAAGTACAGGTTCGGTCCAGATACAAATTCCAAACCGGACCTAACCACACCACCCAACTGGTCGGAATCACTCGGGATAATAACCAAACCGGGGCTGAACACTGAGTGCTTCATGATTACTCTCGTTCATTGTTATTGGTTGAAGGGAGTTCGTTCGACATGGACGTACTTGCAGAACGCTCTTTGATCGATCTTAAAACTGATGGTTTGAGGCCTGAGTAACCGGAGCCTGTGGTCGGTCGGTCGGTTGAATGGTCTTTTATACAGGAGTTGAGAGGGCCGTAGGGAGTTTTTCAAGTCTTTGCTATTTCATCCTAACCACAACCACCGAGGCTAACTCGGATGGATGCTGTGATGATGAAACCAGCACATCACTTACTCGTACTCGTATGTGTGTACACGTTTGATTCTCATCGTTTTTTCTCGTTTTAGGAACGTTCGATGGCTTGAGGTGTCATCGTCTGGTTTTGTTCTCTGATGCCTTGTGCTCCTGTTGACTGTTGTGTTGGCTATTCAACTGTCTTTCGATGGAAATATAGAACGGGTGTTCATCTAGTAATAACATCTTTTTATGAAATCCTTTCATGTGGAACGAGAATTATGTCGCTACGTGTCGGATTTACGTTGCAATTGTGTACTACTTTTGCATAGACATGCTCATTTGTGGCAAAAAGTCTTGGAGTGAAACAAAGTCATTAGTTCAATTAGTTGTGAACATTTAAATGTGGCGTTTAACAAAAGACCTGTAGTCAGTGAATGTAGTTCAGTCATTTAGTCTTGACTAATTTTTATCTTGTTTCTTAAATTAGTTTCTGATCATAAAACTGAGATTATCTAGCATGGTGTCTAATTTCTTAAAAGATAACTGCTTGAAAGTTGACATTTACTGGTAACCCAATAAAGCCCATACGACGAAAAGTCTCGAGCTCGTTTCGTTCGAAACCAATGTCAGGAAATTACCCAATAAATTTGTCAACTTCAATCACAGTGCACGCATCTCGTTTATGATCCACAAGTGGAACTAAGAAGATTAGCTTACAATCCGAACCAGTTTGTTGAATTATAATTACGCAAGCAACATGCTTTTCCCATCGTCATAACCGTTAAGTTCAGCTACCGCATATGTGTAAAATCGAAATCCAGTCTATTCTAGAGCCTTCGGCTCGAAATATTTATAGCAAAGTCAGCGGTTAACATTTTATGGCTGCCTATAGTTACCGCAGTATAAAGACTACTTCTGTTTCAATTGTGTCTACAAGTGGTCTCGTAGTCTGCATATAGAAAAAAAAACTGAATATTTCGTGCATTAACTGATTATAGAATTGATAACGCCTTTTGCTACCTTCGTTTTCCGTTTTTGGTATTTGTGTATTGCGGTTTCTACGTAGTGGCTAGGTGTGCTTGCATAGGTACAATGAGCAGTTTGCTTTTAGTGTCCTCCAATTGCATTCCATGCGTCGTCCCTAAGTGCCACTGGCTCGACGCACATGTGTATTTGTGATTTTAGTACACATCTGATGAGCGGTTTAACCTGTTGCTCGAAAAGCAATCGCATTCAATAATTATGACAGTAGTTGGATTGGATCAATTGCAATCTAATTTCATTTGTGGATCAGCCGATTGCATTGGATATTTTGTAGTCATGCGGTTGGATAGGCGCATATTGTGGGTTTCGGTGAGGATTTTTTCCCAGTCTCCCCGAAAAAAAACATGAAAGTGGAGTTTCCCAGGCTTTCCGTTCTCATTTCGAATAGTAAAAGATGGATAAATAGATGGATTTCGACCGATGGAGGGACGGAGAGAAAAGAGGGAGATGAAAAAGTCTCAGGCAATTAGATAGTAAACGACTGGGATATTCTCATGTGTCCCAGTCACAGCTTCATAACATATAACTGAGGCAATCAACAGTTTCCCTTGCACTAGCCGTCAACATAGAAATTATTCAATTGAAGCGTGTTGGATGGGTGAGAGGATGTGATACGGGGCGAGAATGGTATCGAATTGGATACTGTGGAAGTGCAGCCTTAAGTGCGGTTAGGAAATTGTCGCGTGAGAGTGATCTTTCGATGGTGCTATGTGGTTGATCGGTGATCATGGTGTGAGCGATTTTCTGTCCTTGCTACCGTCCTACCTAGAAACTGAGGGAGATCTATGTCATGCCTTAGTGCAGTCGATCTTGTAATTGGGCATTCCACATTGCAAGCCAATTCAAATTAACCCGAGCGATCATGATCGTTAGGCTTCTGTTTATAACTACAAAATCAAAACCTTGCCGCAGCATTTCTATTTCATAGATTTCCTTTGCATTCCGAAGCAACCGCTTAAGAGAATACGATCTCCCAATAGATTCTACATTTTTTTAACTGCGACATCACTTTCGCGATCAGTGATCTTTTAGTGTATTGATATGATTTTTCGACCCTTAATATCCCTTTCCTGTGAAGTCTGAAAAATGTTGTCATCCACGATTTCCGATCGTCGTTTTTTCGTCTTCATAAATCCTTAAATTTCGAGTTGGGGCCATTAGACCCATCGAGTAAATTTCCTTCGGAAGTACGTGACTCAATCACCATCTATCACGATCCACAATCAAACCCCCTCATTACCTGTTCACCTTTCGTTCCACCCAGTGGCAGAGAGTAAAAACAAAAGAAAAAAAAACCTCGATCATCAACAACTATCCCTCACATTCAGTCCTCAATTTCAATTCCATTTCGGCAATTCCCAAGAACTCGGGTCAAACAGTAATCTTCCAAGTCATCATGTACATACGATCACCTCGCCAAAAATCCCATTTGCACAGGTGCCACCACCGAGAGAGTAATTGGACTCCTCTCTCAGTTCCAGACCAACTACCATCGTGTCTTATTCATTACATAGAGATGCACTTACCAGTTGATATCATGTCACCATCAGCCATAATCATCGACAGGCCAATGTTCTACCGTTTCTCAATAGCATTCGGCGGGAAACCGACGAACCTATCAGAAGAGAAACCTGCTGACAGGAAAGTCGTGTTCCTCCTAATAATTCGCGAAGAGTTATCCGATACAAATTTATATTACGCTCGTACATTAGGGATGGAAGAGTGCTGAAGAATTATGCGCGACAAGGTGTTCAACGACAGCCGGTCGAAGTGTTGTGGAACGGTACAGAATAGTACCGAGTCGGTACGAGCCGATAAACAGACAGACAAACAACTGCTTGTGGCAGTTGAGGTACAAGTACGAGTAGTAGATACGATTACGAGTACGGGTAGAGATAGATGGAGTGTCGCTGCTCGTTTCGTTTCGGCGTTGCAGCGCGTCTTCAGATTTATCGCTCAATATTCACCTTCTCCCGAGGAAAATATGGAAATTTGCAGATACACACTCTTCTGCTTTTGTTTGTTCCCTTTCTGCCTTCGTTTGTTCTTCGGGCATTGTGGAATGAAGGCATGAATCTCGAGGTAATTGGGGCCGACTTGAGGGAAATAATTTTACGGAAAATTATTGAATTACACCGCGGTGGATACATGTTATCCATTTCATGGTAGAAATTGAAAATTACACTTCAACAGAAATGCCATGACGCAGGACAGAAGTGAGATCGAAATGGATGGACAGGGGCCTGGAGATTGGAAGGGCTATTAGTGCAACCATTAGTGGCACATGCTGTTCTAGAATCTAGCGGTGAGCTCATACTGAGACGAAGAAACTGATTAATGTCATTCTGTCAGTTTGTCTTCCGACCACAACGTATCCATTCGTAAATTAGTTTTGAACGAATTTGAATCTAATTTTTGTGTTTGAAAGATGTTCAATGGACCGCCTACGATGTTTTCTGCGGATTAGCTTTTTATTCTCTTTGGCAAGAGGCACGATGAATAAGCAGGACGGGGTGAGGCAGGGGTGTTTAATTAATATTGATCAGGGCATTTGGACAGACATTTGGGAATGGCACTTAAGCAGCTACAGGTCAAGATGTGCTCTTTTCTTCTTCTTCTTTTTTTTGTCTCATTTGTGGATTATGCTAATACTTCATCGGGGTTTGAGGTAGACAAAAGGATAGAGAATGAGATAAATTAATGGAACGAGATGTAACGAGACTTTAAATCACTTTTTAATGAGAAAGAGAGAGAGAGAAAGGGGCAAACATGAGTTATGGTGGGCTTTGGATTAAGTGTATCTATCCATTTTAAAATGGTAATACGCTTAATGGCCTGCATCCGTGACGATAAGAAAACAATTTTAATGCCGGTATGGATTTATAGGGTCATCCAACAAGAGGTGTCATTTTAAATCAGTAGATAAATGCAACATTTTTATAAAAAGTGGTGATGTTTAGCCGTAAGTACAAATTCCGCGGTGATAGAACATTGATATAGTGATAAAATGGTCCAGACTTTTGATTCCACATAGCCATGAAGAAAAAAGTCTAATGGAAATAAATCGTGCCACCTCGGTGGCCAATTGAATTCTTCATTTTGAGAAATCGTACCTCCAGAAGTTTGTTAGGCAATAGCACCATACAATACAAATAACCATCTACAGTTTCCCATGGCTAAATGATACCACCAGACCTCACCAAGGTGTCACGCGTTGTGGATAGAGAGTTTGTTTCAATATTATTTTTTATGCACCCAGATAAATCAGAATGAGTGTACATTTTTTGTAAAAAAATCATGTTTTTATTTTAATCCCAGCTGGTGGTCGCGAATAGGCCCTATTTCTGTAATTCTTCTCATCGGCTTCGATATTTTCAGCTGATCTTGCTGTTTTTCAGCAGTCGGAGTCTTTACATCTCTAACCTGTACGCAACATTCAAATTGATTGATTAAATTTATAATAACTATGCGGAAGGCGCTTAATAATGACTAACATTAGTACGAAATGTACAAGACGTTTTTACAATTCCAGTAGATTGTGCGGATATTTATCGATAATATATAATCACTTCCTACTTTTTACTAATTACTAAGAGTCATCGCAATGATGATTGAGTTGACAATTCAATAATGGCCTTAAATTTAAAATGATACCTTTTATTGGATGGTCCTTCAGTATGCCTTACATTGTTTGTATAAAAAGCGTTAACACATTTCTGCCATCGGCTTTTTCTTTACTCTAAGGTGCCCTATTAGTCGGAAGGTCCTTACGGGTACACGTGCAAGTTTCCTTGAGACACAGAGGGCGCTGTAAAAGCTTTTTTCTAACGTTTGGTTTCTAATTGTCAAAAAAGGCACGAGAATGTTGCAAAATTATAAAATATTTTTATAAATGTTGATAAACCCATATCTACCATTTATTTTTTTAAAAATCATTTTAGGTAAATGTTGACTACGACTAAGTTTTAAGTGGAGAGTTCAATTTAGTCACTTTTTCCAACATATGGACACGAAGGTGGTCCGATAAGTACTTAGCCTCACCGCCAGATGGCGCCAGTATCACAAGAGCAACTTACTATCGTGTAGTACATTCTAGTAGACGGCTACTGTCGAAAAGCCGGATCGGACTCGTAGTTTTGTTTTGACCGCGTGTGGAAGCGGGAGTGTCCGCGGATTTTAGAAAAATGGAAAAAGAGCAATATCGGTCGGTGATTCGATTCTTGTTTTTGGAAGGGAAATCGCGCAGAGAAATCAGAGGGCGTTTGGATGCTGTGTACGGTGACTCTTCTCCTTCGATGGCGACCATCAAAAATTGGTTTAACGAGTTTCAACGTGGTCGCGCGTCGGTTTTTGATGAGCCGAAAACGGCTACCACGGAGGATAACGTGACAAAAATGCACGATCTCGTATTGGCAGACCGCCGATTGAAGGTGCGCGAGATAGCTGAGACAGTAGGCATTTCAAAAGATCGCGTGGGTCATATACTGCATGAAATTTTGGGCATGAGAAAGTTGTCGGCTCGATGGGTGCCGCGTTTGCTCACTCCTGACAACAAGCGCAACCGTGAGACCACTTCTGAGCAGTGTTTGACGCTGTTTAAGCGCAATCCGAAGGAGTTTCTGCGTCGTTTCGTGACAGTCGACGAAACATGGATTCACTGGTACACACTAGAGACCAAGGAACAGTCGAAACAGTGGACTTAACCCGGCGAACGTGCTCCGAAGAAGGCGAAGACTGTCCCATCGGCCGGAAAGGTGATGGTCACTGTTTTCTGGGATTCACAAGGTGTGATCCACATCGATTACCTGGAGAAGGGCAAAACGGTCACAGGGCTGTACTATGCCAAATTATTGGGCCGATTCGACGCCGAATTGAAGAAAAAACGGTCCCACTTGGCGAAGAAAAAAGTGCTCTTCCACCACGATAACCCACCGGCTCATACCTCCGCCCTCGCCACGGCCAAATTGGTCGAATTGGGCTACGAACTGCTGCCCCATCCACCGTATTCTCCAGATTTGGCCCCGTGCGACTTCTTTTTGTTTCCAAACCTGAAGAAGTCACTCGCCAGGCAGAAATTTCAGTCGAATAAGGAGGTCTTCGCCGCCACGGAGGCCTTCTTTGCAGACCTCGAGAAAACGTATTTTTCAGACGGGTTAAAGAAGTTGGGGCATCGCTGGGTCAAGTGTATCGAGCTAAAAGGAGACTATATTGAAAAAGAAATCGCCATTTCTCCTAAATTTTTGTTTTTCTTTTATAGGCTAAGTACTTATCGGACCACCCTCGTAATGTTGGCTTCCAAGGATGCAATTGACGCTGGCTTATCGACGTATACGAGTACAAAAGGAGTTTGAAAGCTGCAAATTACACGATGTAGCCGGCCAAATCATCAGTCCCAATCACCAGTCCATCAAACCAGCGATAAATTTCTTACTGAACTCACTTTTCAGGTCCATCGATTCGCTTGCTATATGCGCCAACTTGCTGAAATCAGTGGATCAGGCATTTTGGGCCTGAAAGAGTTTGAAATCATTGAACGATAAGGGGCGCCATTGACGGTGATGTTGCTTCCACGCTCAGTAGCTCCCAGTACGGGCCAGAAATAGTGAATGTTTCCTGGTGCATTGAATGCCCTTGTATTGCGTGAGGTTGTTCATTGGACCAAGTACGGCAGTCTTGCTAATTAACCTACCCATTAAATGAGAAATGAGTTTTATTTTTCTATAATCAAAAAACGGATCTTACTCTAGAGATTACATGGCTCACTAACCAAAAATTCGACGCTCTAGCAGGTCGTCCGGCTTTAGTTCTTGCTCGAGCTATGACTTTAATTGCTTACTAATTAGGGCGATTATGACAACCGCATGGTCGAAATGTGCGAAAAGCAATTTTCACAGATCAAGAAATTTGACAATAAATTTTAGTAATTAGTAGGCATCATTCGGGTGTAAATCTTTTCACAATGAAATAGCAATTAGCTGAGCATGGCCGACTTTGATGCACGTCACGAATCACGCGAGATGTGTTAAAAACCAAACCGGAAAAAAAATATTCTAGATTTTAAGGGAGGATTTCGGGGTCGGGGTTATAAAGAAGTTGGGGAGTTATCATGTTGTTATTTTGCCTCAGACGGTTGGTCACCTTGGTGCATTGTCGTGATTTGATTGCCAATTTCGGTTTACCCTTCTCTTCAGTCTCCTTAGTACTTCTAAGTAAAATTTCAGGTACATGTTGCACGTTGTAGTCGATTTTTGACGTCGTTGTCCGTCCAATGCGAAACTCGCTCCCCACATACTCTCGGTGATTTTTGAAGATATGTTTGACCTTTGGACACCTGACGTATCATGTCTACTCCAATTTCTCAAGTTTAACATAAAATTCAATCTTGCATCGATTCACTCGACAGGAGCCAACTAAAAACTCGCAGGCGACTGATGCTTGGTGCATGTTGAAGGTCAGATCCCTTACAACCGAAGCCACTCAGTGTGAGTGCGGGAAAAAATGTTCTCGATATTTTCTATACGAACTCTATATGTCTTCTACGAGTATATGGATTTTTTTTCGTTTCTTTTTTTTATCACTACTTAGAAAGTGTTTTGTTTTTTTTTAAATAGGGCACGCGGAAGTAAGGCCCATTCGAAAGAGTGCCGTGGCGCAGTGGGTAGTGTGCCGGCCGCTGACGCGTGATGAGCGAGTGGGGATCCCGATAACACTGGTCACTGGATAACAGGGCCACTGGCAAGACCCTCCGTTGTACACTTGCCTTGAAAAAGCTTCTCGGCTCTCGTCGTTCGGAATCGGTATTAAGCTTTAGATTTCGTTCACTTGTGTGGAAAACAAATCGAACACAACAAGTGAATAAAAGAAGCTTGGCTTTGGCTTTGGCTTTTCACGAGTTGTAACGCCATCTAAGGTGTTTGTCTGGCAGTACAATGGACCAATATTTGTGTCTGAATGCTCCAACAAATAGCAAATGCCTCAAAAAAAAAAAAAAAAAAAGCCCATTTAGCGCAATAATGCAATTGTAAGTCCTGATAACTCTGCATGCAGAGTTACTTTGGTTTTTCTTTCCAAAAAAAATCTTGTGAATTATGTCATCGTTCGTCATGTATTTCTGAGAAATTATCTTTGATATTTGCATATCTATATATATAATTAAATCTGCAGCAGCATAAGCCTGCAGCATGTCCCAAACAACATTCAATTTTTTTCCTTGAAGGAATGTCGTTTTAATTGCACTACAAAATTCTGCACGCCACTCTGAATTTCAGTTTTTAAAAATAATTTTTTTTTGCTTTTCCAAGGCTGTATATACATTCTTTTTTGTTTCGTAATGTTGTTCATGTAAATTGCTGCAGTTGCCTTTTGAAAATTATTACTAATTGGTATGCAAATTATTTTGTTTTTCAAAAAAACTGCAGTTTCACTGCTTGCTTGCTTGCTACGCAGAAGCATCTGTAGATTCTCCATTTTAATTTGAACATGCTGTTGTAAAAATACCATCGGAACGCGTTAAGGATCTTACGCGATTAACCACAACTAGTTACCAAAGGATCAGTGCAAACGTTCAATATTTTTTTATCACCGACTGTTTTCATGCAGTTTACGATCAAAGTGTTATACGCATTGAAAGAACAAGAATGCTCAAAATGAAATCATTCTAAAGTTGATGTACCTAAAAGCATTTTGTTCTCAAGGAATACCTTTCCACTGACTCCGTCGTCATAATGCCATTAGCTCCATTAAAACCTTGTTCATTACCTACCCGCCAACTTTCTCGATTGGAACAAACTCTTAACGACCCGAAATGTTTTCGAACATCAAAACACGAATATTCTGCCTTGTTCCACCTCGCCCATGACCATAAAATGCAAATTCTACGTCATCTTCCCGCCGCTCATTTCATCGAAAACGTTCTTAACGTCGCATCCAACCATTTCTACCTGTGGGTAGAACAGTAAGCTCAAATCGTTTTTCGTTGTCAAAAATCCAGTAGCCACGGTTGAACGTTGTTCCCGATCGACTTTTATGGCGCATAAGACATTTGTATTTATTGTTAACTTGCATGTGACCTTTCGAGGCAACCAGTTGACAACATGACATTCCATTGACAGGTACACGTTTGCAGCCCATACCACCGTTTGTCACCTGACGATTTCTCCAAAGCCCGTGACAGCAAGTCGACAAGGAATGAAAACAAATCGATTGCGGAAAATCTCGTTACAGGACAATTTTCAATTAAAATTCTCCTAATTACTCACTCACGACGAGGACGACAATTGTGCATAGAAGAAATGAGGAAAGACGATAGGACGAGAGGAAAAGTCAGGGAAACGATAGTCACCCGAGTAGATTAATGGATTTTGATAAAATCCAAACAAAAGACGAAAACTCGTCGTGAAATGAAAAGTAGAAGAACTGAAAAAGGAATGCGAGAGATCTCGTCCTATTGATTTAAGAGTGAAATTCAACACCAACTATGGACCCGCACGGTCGCGCGGATCTCGAAAGCCTTTATTCAAACTCCGGACACACATACGGCGAGTGGAGATTGGAAAGAAGGCTAAGTATGCGACAATGCTGGTGTTTGATTACAGCGACTCAAAGCGATCAGGACGTTTTGCAGACAATAAGCCATGCAGAGCCGAATGTGTGCCGTAATGACAAACGATGCGACGATGGCTGTCATCTTCGAAGTGAGATTAAATGACACATGACTATCCAGCGGCCATATGTTCATCGGAGTACAGCTATGACATGCTTGAATGGATGGACGACCACGATGGTGTGTGCTCAATATTCCGATGCAATTGGATTCGGAGTAATTAAAAGAATCAGTAGGAAGAGGACGAATGAGGAGGGAATATGAGATGATGTCATTGTTGATGGTGTTTGATTGCGGAATGTCTGTGTTGTCTGGCGGGCGTTGACGCGTTTCAATTGAAAAATATTTACACTCGGCCAATTGGGGTTAAATTGCTTCATCCTTTCTAATTGCCAATCGTATGTTGAGCTCAAGCTTCTTTGTTCCCTCGATCATTCAATCGAATGCACTAGTTCTTCTGTCTATTCATTGAACCCTGCTGCGATTTAGATAGTTCCGAGCCAGGTGCATTGATTTCTCTGCCACGTTTCACATTTCGCGCGTTTATTCCGCATCTCAACGCCGATCTCAGCCGGAAGAACTCCATAATAAACAGAATAATTGTGATTTACTTAGTTCAGTTCATTCACCACTCAACACTCAACTCGTCGAGCATACTCCATGCCTCATACTTGAATGTGTAACAGTGCAACAAGCGCCAAGAGATGTTCCACAAATCCCTCCAACGTCGTCCATACCATGCTGAACTGCAGCACATCACATCCCATCCCGATGCCACTTCCAATCCAAAACCACTGCCGGATGCTCCAATTATTCGCATTTGCATTGCGAGAAAACAAAGAATGCTGGAAAAACGAGAGAAGGAGAAAAAAAAATCAGAATTAAAAGAGAAAAAGAACCATTTCCCGTTGGCAACTTCCTTCTGTAAATCCAGCCCTTCCTCTCTGGACGGGGACAAATTGTGTCACCGGGCGAGCGCTCCCGTCTGAGAGTAATTTATCCCAACAGCAGTAGCTGCACTACGACTGCATCAGCAACGTTGGTCGAGGAGCAGCTTAAAATATAAGAAAATCCTGAGTGGTGTACTCCAAAACAAGTGGTTGGAATTTTCCAACCTCTTGCACCGTCAACAGGTTAAAACTCTACCCTTTCTCCCGGCATCCCTTCCTTCTGCGTTACTTGTTCTATTCATTTATCGTCATCGCTTAATTAACATACCATAGTGGCGACGTCATGACTCACAGCATGAGTATCTATGAATACACAGCTACCCGTAGCATCAAGCTCGGATAAGCTATATAGCTAACTACCCGTCGTCGAGGCTAATAATTCAAAATGTCCAATTTAGGCTTAAGATACACTGATACACGTCCTCGCTTGGACACGTACTTGTTCTATATCTTTTATTGTCAGTTGTCAAACTCAAGTCTATGTGCATAGATACGAATGTTATTCAGTATCTCAATTATTATTGAATTATGTAGATACTCGTGCAAGTAAACTAGTTCACTCTCACCACACAGCCTCACTGGTTCTACGTACGTAATTTAACTTGTATCTACATATCTCATAACGTCGTTTTGTATTTCGGTTGTTAAACGATCATTATCTATGGTGGCACTTCAATTGAATTGTACTTCGGATACGGGGTGTCCTCATCATTTACAAATTACATATGTTATGCGAGATAGATTTGGAACACACGACGATTACGTATCGCGCCGAGGGGCATTTGAAGAGTGAGATTTGCTTTTAATTGAAATCGATCGGTATTCGTGTAGTGGTGATGGATACGTTGAATGAATAGAGACAGTGGCTACTGCAGTGTGAAGTCGAAACTGGATTAAAATGAAAATAATGTCCGTGGCGTTCGGTGAAGAGGTACTTGGCGGTGGAGGACCATTTCCGACCTACTGCCGGTTAGATTGGTTGTAAGCAATGAAAAGATTTTGGAGACACAATTAAATCAAAAGGGAATGTCGAGTGATATTGGCAGTTTTGTACGACTTTCTACAAGTTTTTGTGAAGGTTTGCGTTTTTATGCCGATGCTGCATGCAGCTTTTCGCGTTGTGGAAAATTTGGACTTATTTAGATTTCAGTATAAAAAATTAAATTTTGAACATTGTGGTCAGCATGAATCTATACCGGATAAACAACATCTCATTTTGAAAAGGTACTTTATGATCCCTAAAACAAAATTCAGAAAATAAAAACTCTGTGCGCAGATCTGCATGCAAATTCTTTTTAAAATAATTCATTTTTTTTAACGACTTCGTCTTTGTATGTATGTATATTTTATTCAGATTTTTGTTAAAATTTACATGGTCTGAGTTACCGCACAATATTTAACACAGAGATTTGATACCTAATTGTATCTTGCTACTGAAATTGCCATTTTATTTGTTTACAAAGATGTACTTAAAGAAAAAGCTTACAGTTTGAGGAAGAACAGATTCTTGAAAAAACCTCATTTGAAAAAAGAAAAATAAATAGTAAATAGATCTTCTTTTCCTTCTTCCGGCGTCGTTATGGTCAGAAGTGTAGGACCATAACCTTCCCACTGAACTGCATTCCTACTGGTTCGCTTGTGGGGTCCGCCGGTTTGACCTCAGAAAGTAGCGGCAGGCTTCCCGGTGTGGGATTACTTCATCGCTGAGGCCAATCAAATGCTGGTGTTTTTGCATTTGTTTGCACCAATTGTTTTTCGGCCTGTCGTTTTTTTTTTTTTTTTTTTTTTGTGACACTGGAGCATGCCCAGATTTTTTTGTTTGATCTTACTCTTACAACACCGGTGATCTCCAGTCGTGTCAACCCACTGATTTGCATGTACACTTGTGGGGCAGTTTAATAGTGGTATATGTGTCCCTAGGCTCACCTTGGTGTTTTCTAAATTGCCTAGATGTGATTTTTATTTACCTTTGTTTTAGTCGCCTTTTACGACAAGCGAGAGGTATCGCTGCAGGGATATTCTTAACCCGTCCCTGCACGGAGCAAATAGTAAATAGATAACTAGATAAATAGATAAATAAATAAACAAATAAATAAATAAATACATTAACAAAAACAATGAATAAATAATAAATAAGTAAATAAATAAATAAATAAATAAATAAATATATAAATAAACGATAAATAAATAAATAATTAATCAAATAAATAAATAAATACAAACATAGTGTATACAAAGTTAAATAAACGAAGCTATTTAGGGTTTTTTGATTTTGTTGGTTATTCTCTTGAATACTAACTACATATATGGTGGCCCAATAACTCGTTGTTGTTTTGCTATATCTATAAAATGAAACGACATAATTGGCTTCATATTTTAATGATTGTTTCTACCTTTAAAAATTTGTCATGACTTTATGAAAATTTATATCAGACTTCCATTGTTGATGTCAATTTGGGCTTCTTTTACCGCATTTTCAACCGTTTCGGGAAGAACTTAAGTTCCTGCACTCCATTTGTCGAATATTCTCTTTGGTAGCTTTCAGAGTACTGAGAGCCCTGTCACTTCAAAAAAAGGTCTAAAAAAGAAGTCTGGATTGGACAAATCAAGTGATTTTTTGGGCTGGTGCAAATCACAAAATGAGACATAATGTAGCCTGGAAATGCACGCGGCAATACAAACTCGTTGATCATGGTGCTATATCGCTCTTGTTAGATATTCTCTTTGAGAGCTTTTGAAGCATGTGGGTAGTTCTGATAGACCCATGATTTAAAAAAAAATCACATCCTTTCTTGTTCATGGTACTGTATCGCTCACAGTGACCGTAGTACCTCTGTGGTTCTCGAACAAATATGAAAGATTCCTACCATATTTAAATCACGTCAGTCGTTAAGAAATTAAGCGGAGACTACTAACGTGGTGTCAATAGAAGCCACACGTTACATGAGGAAACAAAACGCCATGTCACCAGTTATTTTTAATATGATGCCTTCAGGAAAATGAGAGGGAACTTAATGGAATCACCTCTAGCTTAGGCTGACGATTTGGACCTTCTCGAGATAGTGAAAAAATAGTTTAAAGAAACGTAGAAAGCCTAATAAGGAAAGGAAATAGCCTTAGAAGTATATGAAAGGAAAACCGAATATATGGTCACTGGCCGACTAACATCGGTCCAAACCTTGCACCTGTTTTCTTTGAAGACTTTGAGAAAGTGAACGAGTCTGGGAATCGTTTAGACTGTCAAAATTGAGAGCCGACTCTGCGACGTTTGATGGCCACATTTGAGACGACCTGTTCGGTAATAAATCAACCAACATTCGTACATCAAAGGAACGCAAGATTGGCCGAGAACATCGCCGCGGTCTGAGGCAGTAAATTCCTCATCGTGATCAAAAATTCAGCCTTTTGCAAACTTCAACTTGGCGAATTTTGCATCAGAATTTGGGGCTATACCCGCACAAGATCAAACTGACCCAGGAGCTCAAAGTTAATGCCCGTAGATAAGGTCGTTTGTTTGCTGACTAGGCTTCGCAAAGTTTTGAAGAAGACCCCAATTTTTGGATGAAAGGCTGTGATGACACCAACCTACACGAGTTTCACCAGGTGACAAAATGCAAAAAAGTCACCGTGTGGATTTTGGGCCGGCGGCGTCATTGGTCCGTACTTTTTTGAAAACGACTTTAGTAAGGCGCTCACCGTCAATGGCGAGTGCTACAGAACGATGATACATAATTTCTTATGGTCCAAATTGAACATGATGGACCTAGGCGACATGTGGTTCTAGAAGGACGGCGCTACGTGCCACAAAACGGACGCCACGATTGATATTCTGCATGAATAATTTGAGGGTAATGTTATCTCTCGCAGAGGTGATGTGAATTCGCCACCAAGGTCATGCGATTTGACCCCGCTAGATTTTTCTTGTAAGGTTTCCCAAAGTCGCAGTTCTGTGTGAATAAACCATAATCGACCGATGCCCTTAAGGTGAACAGAACACAGACCATAGCTCAAATTCAGCCGGATCTGTGCGGAAAACCCATTTAAAATTGGATCATTTGGATCCGTGCCACCATAAGAAGCCGAGGCGGGTATTTGAATCATGTCATATTTCGTATACAATGGCATACATTGCCCTATCAAATAAAAAAAGAATACTGTTAATACCTCACACACAGGTTGTTTTATTCCATTTCAACATCTACCTGCCCTTATTGAAAAATCATTTACAATAAAAGGCTACATACGAACAACGCCTGCTTCTTCGTGATGCAAGGACTATTCAAAAACAACTCTTTTTTCCTATAATGTCAAAATCTGTTTGTGAGGTGTATTCGGCTGCTTACGTCAACCCATACCAACCTTAAACACGCCTAACATCAAGTTGTTAATTCATTCGCATTTGTCATATGCTAATAGCTCTCTCGGTAAAACCACTTAAAACATAAAACCTTCCAACACTACTCTATGTATGTACATATCTGTAGAACATATTTCATCCATCCTAAAACCATAAAAGACTCCATTGATTGACCTAACATCCATCAGGCGGCTTCTGTAGCCAAGCCATAATATTATACCTAACCAAAGTGTTGTTTACCATTTCCATTAAAAATTAGAACTCCATTCAAAACGGGAAAGCTGCGGCAATGAAAACACGAAGAACGTCTGGTACTGAATGATCACATGCAATGCTATATCTGTGCCTATGTATCATTCCGTCTGCATATGAGACCAAACCACCAAAGACGGTTCGGTTTTCAAGGTGCTTTTACGATCGACATTCGACGTTCGAAAGACAACTTTTGAATTATTACGTTCACTCACGGCTGAATGTAAATTTATGAAGTTCATAACACGAACCGATCTGCTTTTGTTTCAGATGCGTCGCCATCGTAAAAAAATCACATAATTTATGCGCGAATTCTCCGGCACTGCTCCTAAAAGATCCTGGATATTGGACTGCAGTATGGGATGGAGGCAGCAGTCAGCGTTGTGCATGACGCACTGCATTAGCAAGCCATTCATCATAATAAAGTTTCTTCTCTTTGAGATATTTCCCTTATAATCGATAGTTCTCAGAAAATTCCATTTTGCAAGCACTTCGATGGCAGTGCTGCAGTGGAGGATGGATCCATAGCGCATATGAGATATGCAATCTTCGACATTGGAATGACAGCTAACAACTGTGTGCAATGCTGAGGTGGCTCTATGCATCGGTGTAGAACTATCACACCCACCATTAATTAACTTCCATTTGCGGTAGCATGGTGAGCTCGCGATGGACGAAACAATTCGTTTCGATATCGAACCTTGCCTGACGGTGGCAATTGTACAGTCGTGCCGGTGGCGACAGTTCTGCGCGCCACAACCAGAGCAAACGTATAAACAGAAACTATACCCGCTGCAACCGGTAGGCAATCAAGTTAGTGGTCGTTGTTTCCATGTCTGCTCCGCCACTGACTGCAGGAAGCCAACGAGGAGGAAAAATAAAAAGAAGTGTTGCAAGTTTTTGAACCGACGACAAGCGAGCAACTTGCGAGTTGATAACGGATTTGAGAGTGTTCCGTACGTTTCTGCAATTTGTACATTTTTGTAGCTTTTTCGTGCCGTCCGATGATACAGAAATTTTAATTACATAAAATGTAATTAAGCGAAAAAGGGCAACGCTAACTAGGGCGAGGGAAATAGTTCACTGCGAACGTGGTTGGTCGTACATTGTGTGGAAATAGGCATATCTGTATGCAGACTACCTCGGAAGGAATACTTGTTCGTCATGTCAATTAAGAGAAAAGACTGGGGAAGAATCTACCAGACATCTTTCGGTGAATCATAAGTATGTCTGCATGCAGAAAACTAATTTAATAAAACTTAAATCAAATGGCAGTCGAGCAAAGAGAAGAAAACTATGTGAATTCATCACGTGAGGCATTAAAACAAACAAAAAGATTTGGGGCAACATTTTTCTGAGAAAATCTGCATGCAGAATATTCTATTTGTTAGCGGATGCGTTTGTTTTCATATTTTATAGCTACATCAAAGAAAGTTGGATAAAAAATCCTACACAATTCGTGTAATTCTGTTGCATTAGATAAATCTGCATGCAGAATTTTTTTCCCCTTACTTCACCTGATTGCTCTTAACTCGAATTTTTTTGAGTCCAATTGGCTATTTTACGATGACTTTTCATTACAGTTTGTCACTTTAAGCTTCCACCATAGTTCCATCTTTCTAGCTGCATGCGAAATTTTTTTTTATTGTGCCCCGAAGCATATTTCCTGAGCTGAATCAGTGTTTGTACCTTCGGAGAAGTCTTATCTGACACATACCATCGGATTGGAGCATTTATTTTATTATTTGTAATATCTGCATGTAGATTTAAATTTTTTTTAATCTATGCAGAATCGAAAATATGTTCTTGGAAGTTGAGGGCAATTCCAAAACTTCTTCGATTAAGTTGTTGGATGTTTGCCCTTTTAATTTAACTGCGTGCAGAATTCTTTTCCCGAAGTCACTGTCTTTTAAACTAAGTTACCTAGGTCTGCGAAGTATTCACATAGTAAAATAAATCTTTGGGCTTCAATTCCCACACGGAATACATGTGTTGAAACATCTGCAGAAACATCTGCATGCAGAGTTTCTTGATATATCAATAAAAGATGCCCCAGTCTCTATGTTATTTGTCGGCTTTAAGAAATTTACATTAACACTTATAACATACAACTGCATGCAGAACATTGCCTTGAAAACCTAGTTAAGCCTCACGCTTGGGCATGATTGAAAGTCCTGTTCCCATCACATCCATCAGCATTAAGAACACACATCTACCACCCGCTCGCCTTGCAGTCATTAAAGAGATTAATGACTGCCCATTCCGGCTATAAAGTAACTTACAATGGATTAGTGACAATCATCTGCAGAATAATGATGAACCACATGAAAAGTTTATTTACAAAACATTAACCTCTTATTCTCAGATTCGTCTGACCTAAGTGTTTGAAAACAATTTGTTTTCATCTTATGATCTCTCTCGCACAGTAAGACACCCACATCGCACCTGGCATGATTAATCATCATTAACTCGAAATAAGAATACGAGATCTCGTCGAGCACGAATCTAGAATCAAGCTGTGACCAAACCTAAAAGTTCGTCGTTTTTTTTTGTTTTTGTTTGTATGTGGCTTGTATCCTTTACTAAGCGCTGCCTTTAAAGATTCATTAACCTCTGTGCGGCGGGTAGGCCATAGTGCTTGGTGGTCTTTGTGAGCACCTCGCAGAGCTCTCATCAAATCGAAGACGCTCTAGATTTACGACTTACGAGTCATTTGAATTCCACACCGAGTTCCAGGGGAGAGATTAATCACATAAGAGCGCATACCGCAGCACCCTAAGGGGGAGACACAAACAATCAAGCGTCACTGCAACCGTCGACATAAATGCGTCGTCGCTTCTCCAAGGCGATAGTTCAACTCGTAATTTCCAATTAGTCCAATGCCATCCCGCGGTGGATCGTCCATGTGGATGAACTGGCTTTGTCTGTGGAATTCCACCATTGCAAGTTCGCCCGAAGGGGCTTAACTGCTGTCGTTCCTTTGCTTTGCAAAAAGATATCAAGTCTATCTACCGCCGCTGTTACTCGATGTTGTAAAGTGAAACGCATAAAAATTGTAATTACACTGCGAGCAGTTTGGAATTTACGACACTGGTGTTACGATTGTAGTGCGTCCGTCAAGTTTGTGTTATTCTCTCCCTCTGCGCGATACAGATAGAGAGAACCGAGTAACGAGTAACTACGTACGAGCAAGAGTCCAATGTAACTTAATATTATTACCGACGGCATAAATGGCAATCATAAGGAGTAAAAGGCAGGATGAAGGAAATAAAGAGAAAGCAAAAAATAAAAATCAGGTGTGCAGCACGGTGGTGCACCAAGGGGTTAATTATCTGTCATGGAACTAATAATTATACCACTAGCAGTCGTATTGGAATTGTTAGTTAAAGTTGCTGCCGTTGGGCCACTGAACCGGGCCAATGCATCGAGAATGTAGAGTCGCGGTGTGCGCATGCGCATTGGCAGTCGAAGTGCGCTCATTTTACACTCAATTGCATGAAGCCTGCCAGCGTTATGGACTTCCTATTGCCGGACTTTGGCGCTGCCTTCAAGGAATTATTTATGTTTTTAATTGAAGTTTCTGATGATTGCCTCGTGAGTGTCGTTATATTTTTTTGTTATTGCGTTTTGTGGTGGACTTAGAGCAGGCCAGGTTAAATACGTTCAGAGGCGTTTGCTGCAACACTCGGAATGTGGGCTGGCTATGGATCTCTTATTTTTTTGAAGAGAATAATTGACGATCAAAGGCGGTTCAGTTGAGTGGTATTTATTAGACGGTAGCTGGTGATATATGACGGGGGTTTGGTATGGGCTGTTTAGGATTACGACCTCAATGTAATGCATTCGTGCGATGTTCGCAAAAAGTCGCTCGACTACTTCGTTTCCGTCGGAAACTTTATTAAACCGGATGCTTGGCTTGTTTGTTATTTCTATGACCACAATATCTATTACACAATTTCCTTTCAGTAGTATTCCTTAGTTATTCAGACCATAAGCTATGTTGACTTATTATTATAGGGCGTGTCTTCTAACCTAGAGAACAAGATCTTAAACGTCTTTCGATACGAAGCAATTATTTATGAAAAGGGAACTTCCCATGACAAATATTATTTTATGTTACATTTCTATTCAGTATTCATTTCGTGCATTCGCGCCGTCTGACCATGGTTTGCGTCATGAATCCGGTCGCTGGGCTTTAGAACAGTCTCAAATAGTCCGCCCTTTTATCAAAAAATTCTGCTCGACAAACAAAATTGTCGTATTTGGGCTGAGAACTGTCAAAAGCACCCTAAAGTACACTGGTTGGTGCAGTCTATGGGCAGGCGGTATCATCAGACCATATTTCTTCAAGAATTTCTAAGGAAGACGGTACAGCTGTCAACTGACCTATAAATTGGCCTTCAAGATTATGCAATTTAAATTCGTTGGATTATTTTTTGGTGGAGGCTTGTGAAATAATTTGCTCAAGTTGATAAACCATAAATGATTGACGCCTTAGAAGCGAACGTGACTCGGTACTTAAAGTTTATAATTCATTTAATGCTCCACTAGAGATGCCTTCGAAGGATTTGACGCAGCAAGATATTTACAAATTTTGCCAATTCGATTGGGATAATTCTGCTGATGATTACAGCGTAGAAGAAGAGAAAAATCAGAAGAGACCTGGAAAAAATTACTGAGTAAATCCTACAAAGTGTAATTGAAAAAGACAAAGGTATTGCGCTTGGTTTGGTTGAGGGGACTGCGGGTAAGACAATGAAATTCAAGGTGTAGAAACGGTAAAAGAGTTCTTTAATGAAAATCGATTAATAAAGCTTAAGATTGAGGCGTAGACAGCTGAAGGAATGCGAACCGGTCTGGAAAAAGGAAGTCAGTTTGGGCAAATTCAAACCATAAGTAGAATATTTTACCCGGTTCTCTGATGATGAGATAATACAAAAGGTCTATGATGACACAAATTATGCCTATTATAGTCTAGTGGGACAGATTCAACATGTGAAATCACCGAAATAGGAAAATAATACGCCATCTTGGCAACCTAAATATTTCAAATATGCGAATAGCGTGGGCTTTGACGTTTCATATTGTTAGCAGCAGCAGCTGCGATCCCAAAAAATAAAAGAAATTGTGCCTATAAATGATAATTTTAAACAATTCCAAAAAGAACAACGTACTTACGACCAATGTTTGGGAGTAGAAATTAGTTCAGTTCGTTTTCAAATGATGTCCCGGGCTGTTATAAATGTTTCATAAGGACAGCAGGGTGATTTCAGAGAGGTTACACATCTATTTATATCAGTTTGCGTTTCATAAAAAAAAAAACTTGTTAAATTGTATTTGGTGGAGTGGCCGTTGTGCACTCCACTCTTGACCGGAAGGTCTGTAGTTCAAGTCTGTTCACAACCAAAAACAATTCCTAAACGGAAAAGCTGTGCAACAATATCAGTTGTGAATGAGAGATGATTAAAAAATGCTGACAAAGGCATAAAACTCGCAGTATAAGATCGCTTGAAAATTCATACTCTGTGTGTGCATTTTCAATATAACACCTTAATGACATGGAAACAAAAAACAAAAAAAAAAAGATAACTGAGTGAACTACAACCAACGCGACAAATTTAGTTGAATCTCTCGAATCCTATCTAGGACAACCACCCCCGGAGAGTAGTAATCGAACATTTCCGACACAAACCATCTGTAAACTACACCCCGTCCAGGTTGTGTAACAAATACCATAAGAGCGGAACTCTTGAACCTGTGCCATAAAATAAAAAGGATAAAAAGAAAAAATACTAGGTTGAGCGTAGTGAATCACTACCACTATATCAAAGCCAAAGCAACATTTGAATTTGAAGATCATACTGTGTATCTGGTGGAAAGGATGTTGTGTGAAGTTAATACAACCTAGCGAAGCCATTACCGGTGATTGATTCGATTTTAGAATTGATTCGCTTGGGCCGCGCATTACGAGAAAAATGGCTGGACAACCTTTTTCGCTCGAATTTTTATCGCGAACGTCGTAAAAAAATACGCTCAAGTGGGGTATTCTATCGCACCCGCCGCATTCTTCAGACCTTTCTCTTTCTGATTACTGATTATGTAAAATGCAGCACAATTTGGCTCGAAAGTTGGATTGCCTCAAAACAAGAAACATTTTTTTGAGATGGAATTCAAAAATTGCCCGGAAAAAGAAGTAATCAGCGACGGACAATACTGTGATTAATCTGTTCATTCTTTTTCATTTGAAATAAAACGGAGAAAAGGAAAACGGATCGAATTAATTTGTACTTTCAATATGTAAAACACAAACAAAAATTTAACGGAATATCAGAGAAGGAATACTTGAGCGTGGACGAGCAAATGATTTCCTATATCGGCAACCGTCTTATGATATAATCGATCAATGTTCCATTAAATGTATATCATTAGATCGATATGGTTTGAAGCCACACCCTTCCCAAAAAGCCTCACTAGATTGTATACGATTTTTGCCTCCACATTGGAGAAGGGAATTTCATGTCATTGGACATTTAGCTTTCAATATTTCCGTAAACCAACAGTGGAAATTTTTTTTGACGACTGGCCTACATATATGATAATGTTATGATTTTTTTGAAACAAAAGGGTATATTGGCCTTAGAAGCCTTTCGAAGCAATCGAATAAAAAATTGCATTTAAGCGATGGAAGCGATCTTCTTAGAAGAGGTTGAGGACCAAACGATTTTAAATTTGAAGCAACAAATAACTTAATTATTTGTCGATGTTATCACAATAGAAAGGTTGCAGTTTAAATAAGGAAAAGCTCAATGATTGGGTGCGAAAGATGGTGTCGAAAAGAGAAAAAGTTTACAAACATTTCTCGTCCAGGAATTGTCGACAAGCATGGAAGGGGTTTGCTCACATACTATTGGAGTTATACAAAATCAACCAAAGAAGAGGTAGATGCTGCTGCCATTTACCACCAAGATGAAAATACCGCCAATCAAAATTTCATGGCTAAACAACTCAGCCCTATCCCTTTGCTTCAGCGTTAAGTATGTTGGCGTTATCCTAGATCCGAAGCTTAACTGGAAGTCGAATAAAATAAAAAATCGGGTAAGGAAAGTTAGTGTAACTTTCTGCACCTGCAGTAAAACTTTCGGTAAAAGTTCGGTAAAAAGAGCTCTGCCATTTCTGCCAACGGATTTGACCTCGCTTCATTACATTACTTTCAATAGCGTGGTGCACTCTAACTTTCCTTCCAGAGAAAAATGGAAAGCGAGCAAACCCAGTCATAAAATTCCAACTTCTGACTTTCACTGATGGCTCCAAGTTGGAGCACGGTGTAGGACCGGGAATATTCTCTACACAACGAAATATCTCAAATTCATTCCCTATCGCCGATCATTCGAGCATTATTCAAGCTGAAGTGTAGCCCGCCACAATTACAAGTCCATCGCTATTTGTAGCGATAGCTAAGACGCTATTAAAGCTCTTTTGTCTTCCACCATTTTCTCTAAACTGGTGAATTAGTGCAAGAAAGGGTTCCAGGACACAGTAACATAAATGGGAATGAGAGGGCCTATGAGTTAGCCAATATCAACTAGTTACCGGACATCAAGAAAGACCTGGCCCTCCTATTCAAAAAACAAAACAAACGACTTCCTCAATAGACATCGCTCTAACATGTGCAGCTAAAATATTGGCAGTCAGTACGGACCATTATAGGAACTCACGGTCTAAAATCCACCGCCGTAGTTATCACAATACCCACGCAGAGGAAATTCTTCACAATTTTCTCTGCGAATGCCATACCATACTTCCTATATGACCTCTCAGGGGTAGCCAACCTCAGATTGGCCAACATAATCAGTTTTCTTAACTCCATAGGCTGGAGTTAAATTAACATCTCCCTTCTAATTGTACCCTGACGCGCATAGTCGGGTAGCCACCTATCTGCCTATTGATATGTCCGTAGCGTTTATTGGATTCTTCCACTGTACAGTACGTGAAAAACTAAAGTGGATGCAGGGTACAGGTGCATGTATTAAACGTTTAGTTGGATATTGGTAACGACTTCCTCTACCCAAAAAAGTGGAATAGCTCTATCACGTTAAATTTCACTCCCCTTAATACTTCTCTCAAAAATGCATTCAAACCAACATCTTCGTCACCAGCACCATCACAATCTTCGTCTATTTCTTATAAAATATCATATGCTGCGGAATCAGCAAAAGCTTTGATTAAATCGGTCACTGGATTGAATGGGATCAAAAGGCAAATGGATAAAACTCAGAGACTACACGAACAAACTACACAATCAAGAACTCGAGGAATTTTATTAAACTTCAAGCATTGCTGAGTAATCGCGAATCCCAGATTGGGCAGGACAGGTAGAATGAATGGACTTTAAAAATAATGCCAGAAAGGCGGTGCCATAGATGGAATGACATTATAAGTATGGACTCAAGCGAGATTCACCAGAACAGCGGAACATGGAAGTAACGTACATGATAGGCAGGCTAAGGCTAAACCAGGATAAGACCTTAAACTTGATATCCATTCATATTTAGGTCTAGATTAACAATTCCATATCCATAAAAAATTTGCCAAGCCCCAATTAATTCGGACTTGAAAGACTTCAAAGAATGGTCGAAAGTTGGACCCACGGAATGGACTATATTAAGGCTATTTGCGGACAAAATTATTTAAATGTCATAAATCGAATTAATGGCTCAAATACGACTTTTGATTGATTTTTATAACTTTTATTATATAAAAAAGTCTAAATCAACCTTTGAAACCAAGAAAAGCTTCTTCCCTCATAGCTGGTCTACCCAGCTCTAAATCTACCCTCAAATCGGCTTCTGTAAAATCTTGGATCTGATTTTTTACTTTCTTCCGGCTTTATGGAATCATTCTAGCGCATAATTTACGACTGTTTGTCCCTAAGCAACTCCGCATATTTTATGTCTACCCCGAGATTAGTATTCAAAGACTGCATTTCGACACCTAACTGCCTTTCGCTTCCCTGCAAGCGTAGTTATCTCATAAAACTTGCTGTAGCTTCAGCACCATCTCGAATGAGTGCCATTAAGACTCAAGCACTAACATCCTTCCTACTATGAGTATGAAAAAATAAATCCACAAAATTACAGCCATCAGTTGCGTTTATATCTTAATTGCCACCGAGTCATACCATTCGCGACTATCAGTTGGACTTCAGCACCGTCATCCCTCCCGTCAACTGAAACTCTTTTATCTCATTTTATGCACAAGCACATCCTACACAAAATCCTACATCCATTCACACTCGTCCACGGATACGTATACGTATTAATCTACAACTTTATTACCACTCGTCCACTGGTGTAATTATTTTCGTAGCGAAGTAGTCTAACCGATTTGCAATCGTTTTAGTTTCAGCACTCCGTATGCATCTGATGCGGTTGCAGCAATTATTTTGTTGAATTTATTACCTGCCGTGCAATAATTAAAACATTTCACTCCATATTTGAACGGATCGCTAGATCCGGATAGTCGAGCCGAACGAGTGGTTACGAGTATTTGCATGTTAGTATGATCATTTCTCATCGAAACGGGAAAACGAGATCCTTGATTTTATATAAGCAATTCGAAGGAATGAAAGCGGTAAGAAATGGATGATCGTTTACATGATCGGCCAGGTCACAACGGCAGAGTGGCCATTAATCCAGAGGCGGGGATACTAGTATGTATAGAGCTTGAACTTAATTGAGTAGTTCCATTTGCTGATTGACAGTTTGCTCAGCAGATAAGTAAATGGATCGACAGGATGGACGTCACTAAAAGGCATGATCGCGATCGTGATCAGCATGCGAAAAGAAAAATAAAAAAAATCTGAGAGGTAGATTCGATTGATGGAATTTTGACATGGACTTATCTCGGGAGTCACTCAAATTCGCCAGACAGTAGTGACGGACGGGGCGCGCTTGATTTGATCGCTCTAAAAGCTGATCGAGTTTCGAGATATCCTTGTAAATGCACCTGAATGACGTTCACGATTTTTATTTTTCATTCCCTTTCTACCTTTGGGGCGTCATCGTAAGCCATTTTAATTTCCCGGCCTTTTCATCGGTATATCGATCGATGAATGCAAATACCAACGACAATATACCATCAATGTCATCAATCATCCATTTATGGCAGTTTGCCTGCAAACAAATGCAATCATGACACTGTCCTGCAGTCTGCAACTTCTCCATCCACTGTGTACATAATAAATTTCAATTAAAACTGTCAAAAGCGCTAAAGAATGCAAAAAGAATTTTATTTTTTTATTATTTCCAACGACACAGAGCAGAGCAATTTTAATCTGAACATGACACAAGCAAAAATTTAATCGGATTTGTCGCTCAAATGAAGCGTAGCCAATAAGATGTCCTCGGACGCTGCATGTGGAACACATTAATCCTGGACCCAAAATCGAATTCGAACCCTTCCGAAACATGGATTTAATGAAGAGATTACAAACAATGGACGTCTGTGCAGCATTCTGCTCTCAATGCTGCAAGATAATTTTTTTTTTTTTCATCATGTGAATGTGGGGCATTCCTTAGCTGAACTCGGTGCCATGCGGTACATACCACCATCGAGCCCTTTAAAGTATTCGACATTTTCAACACCGACACGTAGACGTTTTAGATCACCAAAGTCGTCGATGAGGTTAGTTTTCATAAGACTCTTCTCACCCGGACGTATGATTGTATGCTCGCCACCACATGCCCGATCCTGGTCACGTGGGATACATAAGCGCGGGAGCGCACCTTTTCGCTCGCTTAGCGGATTATGTGGCGGGACGCTAGCTAAAATGGGAACGGGATAATTGCCTACTTCTTGACATACCTTGGTCTTGCAGCAGAGACATCGTATATTTTCAAGAACAACGCCAGCAGCTTTCGGGCAAGTCTCGCGATTCATTAGAGCCGTTAGCTGTCGTTCAATATCGTCCATACGATCCGAGACAAATTTTTTCAGTGCCGGAATGTGTGCTTTATCCAGCTTCGTATCGAGGATTTCTTGAACCTCTTCCATAGTCGATAAAAACTCACGGTTTCGCTTCTCGACATCTTTTCGTAGTTTCTCGAGTTCGAAGAGACACTGTTCGATCTTCGGAACTTTGCGGAACTCGTCCTCGGCGGTATTGAGGAAATTTTGGAATTTTTCATTGAGCACCTTAATCATGTTCTCGAACTGGAAGATGCGATCGATGATTGGCGATGTGACACGGCGCATGAGTTTTTTGAGAAAACCTGTATTTCGAAGCAATGCACATGCGATCAGATTATTTTCGTCACATGGCGTACAAAGATCTTCGCATTCCGAACTATAGGAATCCTCCTCGTCAATTATTTTGGTTTTCGGACGACTCACTCTTATAGTGGGTACTGGAGTTTGCTTTTTACATTCCTCTATGGCGTCAAGGTGTTTCTTGAGTTTGTTCTCCATCTGGTTGACCAAGTCGCTAAGGCACTTGATCTCATTTTCTATATGTGAAACTTTTTCGCTCATGATGCACTTGCCCTCATTGTCCACACAGCTACGAAACTCGATCATCGGATTTCGGGCCGAGCAGAGCATTTGCCGGAGATCGCAGACTTCCGCGCCGGAGACTTCGACGATATTGGTTTGAATGTCAAGCTTTTGTAAAATGATTTTTAAGAAGCTATGCAAAATGGTTATGTTGATGTGGTCTGGCGTGGTGGTGCCCAAAGCTAGCTTGAGCATTTCCTCGAGGGTCATTACCATGCACGCCATCGTTAGGTTTTTTAATTTGTTCGTTTGTTTTATTTTTTGGGGTACGTAAAAAAAAAACTTTAAATTTGATAATTTGAGACTTTTTTCAAGGATAACTGATTAATAGATTTGTATTCTTTTTTTAATTTTTTTTCCAGATGGTTCTGCCACTTTGATGACGACAACTATGTGAACGTGCCGCGTCTAGTGCGTTTACTGGATGAGTATAGTCCATCGGTGGATTGGTATCTGGGGAAGCCCAGCATCTCGTCGCCGCTGGAGATTCATTTGGACAGTGTAAGTATCTAGATCTAGGATTCATTGTGCTAAATCACGCTCGTGCTATCTTGTCGGTTGATTTGCCCGCTGATTCGCATTGCGAATCCTAAACCATTAGTTTTGGATTACTGCTGTTAGCAGTTGTGTGTACAATGTACGGCGCACCCGGTACCATGTAAAGCGGCTTACCGAACGTAACTTATGACCGAATCAATATTTTTTACTCTTTCACTTGCCGACGCGGGCTACCGACAACTGGTGGTAAACCGCTTAGCGATATTATCCTCGTCTATAATTCTTTGGCAACAAACAGGATTTGTTGTATGAATGCCGCTCGCCGATGGAGATCTCCTTAAATTGCGCATTCGACTGGACATGTCATTAATCTCGGTGCGCTGCAGTGATAATCCATAATCGCGTCATTAATAATCGATATGATCATGCAGCACTGAGCATGGTTGCGATCATGTGGTTTTTTAGATTTGAGGGAGAAGATTCGTGCTGACAAATGACAAGCCGTTCATCATCTGTCAGTCAGTCATGTGTTTCATCCTGACATTTTCAATTAGCGCGTCAAAAGGTGTTGCGTGCAACAGGTCTACTCTGCGCTGTCTAAGATGTTTGAGTTTTTGACTGCTCAATGACACCCGAGTACGTATGCAGCGTCTCATTCAAATGAGTGTTACATGGTAGTGTGCGGTCGAATGGAAACCGCAGATTGAGCTCAGGCTGGCCGCAGGTCTTGTGGTCAGGGGAATACGTCTGTTGTTGGCTTGCCGCTTGCGCATGAAAAATTGTTTCGATTGTTTGCCGCATATCGCCCACAATTTGACGGTTTGTTTTTACACTTCAATTAATTTCCTTGTACATGTGTGTACCTACCGACGAACGACAGGCGTAGAATTGTTGTTTAATGGCCTGCATTGGGCATGCGGACTGCGTGTATGCGGGCAAGTTGGTTGGCAAAATGATTAATCGATTTGGGAATGTTTTGCCAGCGGTACATGATTCAAAATATTGTTAAACGAAGTTGGGAATTAATTGAGAATAAACATTGAAATGAAAGAAGAACGTTGGAGTGTACATACATTGTACAGGAACGGCTGGTGTTAGTCGTGGGATCCTCGAAGGACGCGGGATTTTATTGCTGACAAAAACATGGTCAAAGGCAATTATTTGTTTCGAAAGGCGTTGCGATGCGATAAATGTGTTCAATATTTTTTTCCTTTAAATCGTTCTTTTTATTTTACAATTTTTTTTTCAACTCAGGGCGCCAGGACTTGCTTGTTGGAATGTTAATTTTTATTCACAAGACTTGAAATGTAATTTTTTAATGAGATTTTCCATTCGAATTTTGCATTTCTCTTTATATTGATAATTATTTGGTCGAAGAGTTATATGTGCGCACCGAATCCGCCCATGTCACCTGTACTCAAGCTCAGTACATGCTCCATTAATAACAATCAGCCAGCCACTTGCGTTTGTGGCCCCAAAATGCAAATGGTAATCGCATGATCTTCTGCACAATTAATCCTTCATGCTACACTCCCGTTTTTTATTTTATTTGCACTGGTCTCCACTGTTTTCTGTCTGTTGGACAATTCTTGTTTTCCTTATCCATTCCACACGTCAGTAGCGAAAAAAAAGCAAAATACCAAAAAGGGAATTTCTTAATCAAAAAACTAATTTCGAACCAGCACACCCATCTCATTTCATTTTCGTCTTTTTTTTCCCCCGTTGCAGAAGAACTCGTCGGTGCCGATGAACAAGAAGATCACATTTTGGTTTGCAACCGGCGGAGCAGGCTTCTGTCTGAGCAGGGCGCTCACATTAAAAATGCTACCGATTGCCGGTGGCGGAAAGTTCATTAGTATCGGAGATAAGATACGATTCCCGGACGATGTTACAATGGGATTCATTATCGGTGAGTTGTGTCAGGTTTTTTTTTTTTGGATATGTTTGTATCCCTTTTCGTTTGTTTTCTTAAATATTCCTTTTTTAATCTCTTTCATTTAATTTTTTTGTACAGAACACCTGCTAAAGGTACCCCTGACAGTTGTGGACAATTTCCATTCGCACTTGGAGCCAATGGAATTCATCCGATCAGATACGTTCCACGATCAGGTGTCGTTCAGCTACGCACGCATGAAGAACGAATGGAATGTTGTGAAGGTCGATGGGTTTGACCTAAAAACCGATCCGAAACGATTCTACTCATTGCATTGTCATCTGTTTCCTTACTTCAGCTTTTGTCGGCCCAGGTGATTTACAAGTTAAACTGTCGATGAATCTTAGTAAAAAGAAGATACAACCTACAATATTTATGTAATTGGTGCCCTCAAGCCATACTGTTCCTTATTTCTTCCTTGGGTGCAACTTGCTTTTATATATATAAAAAATATATTTATTGTTTTGTTTTCCACTTATTTACGTTCAAAGGCGTGTAATAAAAAGAGAAAGTCTCCAGAAATGTATTATACAATGTCACATAAATTAAAAACAGAGAAAAACTGGTTATTACTTCCTGTACAGAGAATGTTGGTTGAAAACTAACAGAAATAATTAATTATCTGTGATTTAAAAATATAAGATTTTGTTTTATATAAAAAAGAAAAAAATTATTTTCAGTCTTACCTTGTATATAAATAATTGAAAGAGATCAAAAATATTTATTTTTAGTGTTGCTTCTTTGTTGTTTAATTAATTTTTCACAATTATAAATAAATATATAGCAAACAACAAAATCTTGCCTTCCATTAATATAATTCAAAACGAAATATGAAACAAACGATTTTGCAATAAGTTGCAATAAATTGTAAAATAGTTCTTCCACAAAATAAAAACGTTAAAAACATAGACATATATTCAGTTATAGTACTTGTGCTAAGAAATATTGTTAAGGGAAATTATATATTTTGTGTATAGAATATATTTATCTAGTCTCTTTAAGAGAATATCGAAATAGCGTTTAGGCAGGGCGGGTGGGAAGATATGTCTATAGACATATGTAGGTGGTGTTTAGGTTAAGTATAAACATGTTGTATGTAAATAGCCTTTTATGTGAATCTATGTGAAAGTGATTTAATTATAATTTGCTTGTTATAAAGAGAAAGTAATGAAATAAAAAATGCAATTATTTAAAACTGGGCTGTGGTCTCATTTCGGATGATCGTTTTTAGGATTAAGAAAACAATAGCTTTGAGTCCGTTTCCTGTAGTCACTCTAGTAAATCTAAAAATCTTGTACTTCAATATCCGGAACAGAAAAATTCCAAAGTTAAGAACAATTCCAAATTTGCAGTAAGGTACAAACAACATGAAACAAATCTGACATAAAACGACAACTTTTAATGGTCAAAGATCACAAGCAGCTCTCCATAGAATTTTTCTCTGAATTCCTTAGAGACTATATTCTTATTAAGACCTTTCCAGGAAATACGAAGTGTGTTAATAGGGATTTTCCAAGCCGTCGCCGTTAGATATATACATATATTAAGAGGTTTGTTCAGAAAATGAGGTGACTTCTTATTTTTCTCGAAAAAAAATATGTATTCAATCTACATATGTATATAAAAATGAATCAATTTTTCCTTGGTGACGCCACGACTTGAAAACGGCAGGACCGATTTGACTATTTTTTCGCAATAATTTAATGAAGGTTTTTATCTACAGAAACATTAAAAAAGTTACCCGGATGCTGCTAAAACGTATATTGCACACGCACAATGAAGCATTGATCTTCAAAGAGCACATGTGCTTAATGCTTACCATCAGGTATTAACTCAATTATAAATGACAGCACCTAATCGCTCAATATATGACGCATTTAATCAAGAAATTGAAGCATGAAACAGAATACAATTTGGAAGCATTGAGGAAAACAGTGCAAAGATGTGTTCCTCTGTTGAATCAGCAATAAATTTTGCGTACCATACACTTATGAAAGTGGTGAACGTTGGAGCTGGAGGAATTTTATTCTTAGATACTCCCGGAGGAACTGGAAAAAAATGTTTCCATTTCATTGAATTTGAAACGATTCGATCGCAAAATGGAGTTTCCCTTGCAGTTGCTTCTCCAGGAATTGCAGCTACACTCTTGGAAAGTGGTCGAAGCTTATTCGGCACTAATGAAACTCCAACTTCCAACGTTTCGGAGCAGGGTTCTTCCAAATTGTTACAGCAATGCAAATTGATTGTTTGGAATGAATGTACAATGGCTCATAAAAAAATCCTTGGAGGTATTAGATTTCTTCGACAGAATCACTAAGTTGATGTCCACTTTTTTGCGAAACCTTGTTATTCCAGACAACCCCTTTACAAATCAACTAAGTACTTAATCAATATCTCTGTACATATTATTCATTTTCCTTCGTTCTATTTAACTTATTATTTATTTATTTAATTACTTATTTATTTTTTATTTATTTATTATATTTATTTATTCATTTGTTTATTTATTTATTTATTTATTTATTTACCTATTTATTTGTTCATTTATATATATATATATATGTATATATACATATATATTATATATTGTATATTGTATATATATATTTATATATATAAAAAAAAATATAATTATTTGTTATTTATTAATTTATTTCTCATGTACCTGATTTATTATAAAGGTTATCATCGTAGCTTCCTTCAAAGTCAATATTATTTTCCTCTTCCTTAGTTATTGTTTTAAAAGATAATGTTTCAGCTGAAAGATATACAATAAGTTATCGATGTTATACATACATATGTAAATTGTGCGGCAACCTTATTGTAAATTTATATATGAAATAAAATATCTATCTATCAAAACTGGTTCAGTGGTGCGATGATTCTGTTAGCAGGTGATTTCCGTCAAATATTACCTATGATTCCACCATCAACGTCAGCCGATAAACTTAATGCCAATTGAAAGTCGTCCGTTTTATGGAAATACATGTATCAAAACACTCAAATTAACTATGAATATGCGTGTTGAGTTGCAGAACGATAAATCTGGAGTTTTTTTCAAAACAATTTCTGGACATTCGCAATGGCAAAATTTCTGTTGATACTTTGTGTGGATGCATTACATTCCCTGTCGATTTTTACCACTCTACCAAATCAAAAACTGAACTCATCAAGAAGGTATTTCTAAACATTGCCCAAAATTACAAAAATTATGTTGGTTGAGCGAACGTGCTATGTATGTTGGCTGTAAAAAACGTTGAAGTCCACGAAATGAATTTCCAAATTAAAAATGAAACTTGCTCGGATTACCGCCTCATAATCTAAAATTGAAAATTGGATTGGTAATCATTATGTTGCAAAACCATGTCTTCGTAATGGTACTCAGCTTGCGGTGAAGAAAATAGTGAACAACGTCATCGAAGCTACAATTCTTAAAGGGCAATACAAAGGAGAAGATGTGCTAATCCCACTAATTCCGAAGAGTACAACCGATTTGCCATTTGACTTCAATCGGTTGCAATTTCCAGCATGCATTCGCAATGTCAATAAACAAATCGCAGGGACAGTTGTTGAATGTTTGCGGCATTGATCTGGAAAGTCCATGCTTTTCATATGGTTATTATACGTAGCCTGTTCCCGTGTCGGAAAATCATCACAATTATTTCTTTTCGTACCAGATAACAAAACACAAAACGTTGTCTACCAAAAATCACTCCAATAGGCAAAATGGTAACTTTCATGTCGTAAATAAAATACTTTTTCAAAATTAAGTTATTGTAACTTCAGATTAAATTATTGACCAAAAAAATATTGATTCATATTTACATATGTATATATCCCAGATAGGTAAATTTGCTTAACATTACATATCACTTAATTTTTAAAATTTACTTTTATTTCTACTTCTTCCTACCGAATCCAATTAAACATTTTTGTCTAAGGCAGGACGACGCCTGTCGGATCAGCCAGTCATCAATATTTATTTTGATCCATTCAAGATAATTGTCGTTAGATATAATACACTTACCTCAAGGCTCGAAGCACATTTGATATGCGTTTTTTTCTAACTATTAGCTCTTCCAGAGATGCGGTCTTTATCTCCTCGATCGTGGCAAATCTCCTTCCTCTTATGGGTCTTTTCAATTTTGGGAAAAGAAAAGAGGCCAAGTACAACGAATACGGTGGCTGATGCATGATCGTGGTATTGTTTTTGGCTCAAAAAAAATGCACAAGCAACGATGGATTGCTCACAAATCCGGATGTTTTCCTCATATTGCTTCGCGTCAACGGCGGATAACTTCAGGCTAATATCCCTTAATGACCATACGATCTTCCGGCAAGAACTCATATTGAACCATGCTATTGTAATAGAAGAAAGAACTCAGCAGAACTCTCACATTTGGCCGAACTTGGCGTGCGTTTTTTGGTCTTGGGTCATCTGGTTACTTTCGTCGGGATGATACGTACTTTGGTTTTGACGTGATAACAATATACCCATATTTGGTCAATGATGATCCTTTTCACTAACGCCTTACGATTAACTTAAAGCAATTAAGGAAAATAAACACTCACCTCGGCCCTCTGTGAAGAGATTGTTCCACTTATAAATATTTTTTTTTCTTCATAGTATACACGCCAAATGTCATAATTTAAAGTACGTTGGCATTTAATTTTATTTTTAACACAAAATTTAACACTCGTATCAATTCTTTGATCCCATTTTTTCAATAACAAAAAATTGCCAAGCACATCAAAATACGTCTGATCCTTATATGTGTGAAAAACAAACTAAATATCCAAAGTGTCTCATAATGTCGAACATATGTAAGGTTAGATGTGTATCAACGTAACAAAAAAATACTATCGAAAATCGAATTTACTTAGCTCGCGAAATTCAAAGAGCCACTTTATTTTTTGAACCAGCCTTGCCCACATAGGCAAGCTCTTGTTTCTTTACAGGAAAGTTTTTTAAAACTTCTTGGTATACTATTTAATGCGCTCAGCGACTCATCTTAGAATTTTCTTTATTTTTGGAAACGGAAAGAGGTCACATGGAGTCTGGTAAATATATTGTCTTGGGCATAATTATAGTATTGTTTTTAGCTAAATATTCACGAACAAAAAAACTCCTGAACAACCCTTTTTGGCCACTGATTTTGTTCAAACACTTTGCACAAGTTTTATTGTCACACGATTCATACCCAATCTTACATTCGAGTAAATCATGGCTTGAGTCAATGAATGTGACAACATAGACATCTAGCGGCCTTTTGATACGTTTTCATCGGTTGGTAATGTGGATATTCAGGGCATTGGTCATTTTCACCTTCGAACGGTGAATTTTGAGAAGCTTTATCAAGGCAAGTATGCTGCAGGAGGCTATGTCAGCACCTACTCCGCCGAGGGGAAGAAATACAAACTCGCTCATATGGCTGTTACAGGATTGGAACCTCGTCACATCGGCGTCTAAAGTCAAAAAAGTACTTCAAATGTGCAAAATCTGGTCGAATTTTATTTTATTCTTTAAAAAAATGTCAATGCAATTTCTTTGATTGACTTTAGGCTAAACAACCGCTTAGCTACCAAAAGAACTGGAAATAATTCCCCATATGGGAACAATACATTTCCCAAAAATGCAAGATTCCTTTTACTTCTTGAACACACTTGTTTCTCTGTCGATGAGGGTAATATTTGTATTTAATTCGTTTCATTATTAATAGGATATAAATATGCTATCAATACGAGTACGAAGGCACTTCGCGGTTTTCTCTGAGTGAGAATCCATTCACCGCGACCAATTTCGTTGTATGCCATTCCCATCAGCAAGACTCTTCCAGGTCTGTCTGATCAAAAATGCCTTCGAGATGCTTGGTGGTCGTGATGCTGTTGGTGGTTCTCGTTAGGAATCACTGTTGCACCAAAAGTTAACCATATTTTCCTATTGAATGATCGGGAAGGATAATGCAATCGCTTTTCAGGCGGAATTTGGTAACTTCCTGTTTTGAGGCTTGATTGCTTCGCTTTATGGTTAGAATTACTTGCAGATTTTGGTGGAAACATAACCAACATCATTAGTAATTAATCATTCTTGAATACTTGAGTTGCCCGATGGACGGGATAATCATTTAATATACTCCAAATGCCGTAGAATGGTCCTGACTATGGTTGGAAGGAGGAGGAGTTGTTGGTCTTCTAAAAACCATTTACCTTGAGAGACGAAAGACCAATTAACTTCTTCGACCAAATCCATAGGATTTCCCGCTCCAGAAATCAAAAATATTCACACCACCTTTATTCTCGATCAAAACAGTTGCAGTTATCCAACTCGATCGAGAGTTTCTTTCAACAAAGCTCTTTCGTTTTTTTTCCAATTTCTCTTTTGGAAATCAAAATTCATCGGAAATCTCGAAACCCACTTAGGTCTTTCATCAGCCAGGCTGCGCTATACACAAAAACGTCAGACGAGAAACAACACCCACGACAAGGAAGCAAAAGACAACAACAGTAACAAGAAGGATGGTCAAAACAGAAGAAAGAAAAAAGTTTCAAATTTCATCAACGAAACTGCGAACCGAACTATCACTTTTCCGGTCCATCGAACAGCAATTTAATTTCCAATCAAGGACACCGAGCCTTTTTCTTCCCCTTCTTCTCCATTGCTTTTACTTCAGATCGGAGCTGAAGCAGCATCTTCATCATAGCCACAAGCAACGGCAGTAGGAACAACACCAGAGAAAACTGAAACTCAAACTCGGATGTCACCAGATGGACGCTAGATGACCAATAGACCGTTAAGCAAAAGAGCCAACCAATGGGCTCTAAAAAACGAATCGGACCCAGCCGACCAAGTTAGTTTTGCTGGTAGAGCAACAAGAGCAAGAACAAAAAAAACTCAGTCACACCCCAACGACTGCGTTTAAGGAGCATCGCAGTTCCCATTTATTCACAGATTCACTTCCCAGATCCTGGATGATATAGAGTGTCATTTGAGCGTAGGTTGTTCTGATTCATCGTCGTCGTGAAATGAAGTTGAGATGCTATTTGAAATCAGTTTTGTAGATGGTGGTAACTTGATAGGGGTCTTTAAATTGGAGCCATTATGCGGTTCCAGGCGGCTCCAAGTGGTTCCGGTTGGTGAGCAAGCGAGCGAATCATGTTCTGTGTCTTAAGTGTGATTAATTAAATTAGCCTAGGACATCACTTCCAAACGATTTCACCGAGACAAAATGATTGGATGGTATTTGGCGCGGGTGTGGAAGGTATGTTTAGAAATTAGGTGATCCGGAAGTGGAATTTCGATGATGCTTTCAAGCGATGAGTGGTTGATGTGAGTTATGTACATGGGAAATCATGGCGACGATGCTGCGCCCACGTGTCTCAGCTTTCGTTTAATCAAGGCAAAGTGGGTGCATAATGAGAATCCTTCAGTTGAACCTAATACACATTTTCGTGTTCACTCTTAGACGTAGTACTCATAGAACAAAAGTGGTTAGAGTCCACAACAAATATCGTTGATTTCTAGCTCTAAGTGCATCACACCGCCGTTTACCATTGCCGTCAGCCGCGAGTGGTTCCGTTTTTAGATTGCCTCCTAAGCCAAATGCGCCCTTTCTTCGCGTATCAGCCGCCCCGCACCCATTTGTGGTTATAATCTGTTGTTTTCGGTCCAACTATACCAAGCGCTTTCAGAGCAGATTGAATGAATTTGGGATTCGCGTGCTCACCGCGACCGTTGCGGTTCTGGTCGAGTGAATTACCATAGCGGACGGCACATGGCGTTGTTAAAAATATCTGGAACAAAAAGCCAGTAGGGCTCTGTTGCGTACCCGAAGAATATCCACTGGAACGTGGGAGTAGAGTGATTGTGGTTTCTCTTTGTGGATTAATTTATGCCTCTTGGGCTAGGGATTTATTAGATAAGGACATGTTGTGCTGTGATGGTTTCTGGATCGTGTGCCCGGAGAGTGTAGCACTTATTGTTTGTGAATGTGTATGTTATGCAAATTCCCTTCTGGAGCTGGTAGTTTGTGCAGGAGTCCGTTGTGGGCGGATATGGGTTTTTCCGAAATTCGAACAAGACAAGTTCGGAAAGAAACGGTAGAAGAGATGTTTGGTCCTGCCATTCAGGTGAATGTTTTGTATGCGAATGTAGTCGTATTGTAGCAATTGAGTTTGGATTTGGGTTTATGTTGGCTAAGGGTCGTTTTGTTTGATGTTGGATGGAATGGAGTCAGAATTCGAACAACAACAAAAGAAAGGAATTCAAGAGGTGGAAAACCATTTTTCTTGAATTTCAAGTGGGCGACTTTGACCATTGCATTGTTAAATATATGATACAAAGAAGCTGGGTCAAGGGGCACGAAGATACGAATTGAAGATAAAGAACTAAGTGTTCACGCTCAGGAAAACATGTCTAGTGACACTTGACCTGAGAATGGAATCAGGAATGAAATATTTCAAAGCAATCTTATCCTCAAAAAACCTGGCTTCGTGCGTTATTATCTTTGGGGACATGTTCAAGATGCAACAGGAATTTCGTAATTTCCTGGGTATTGTACGTGAAAAGGGTTTTTCGATAGTTATCTCCGGTCTTTGGCAGCTTTTTGCTCTTATGTTTCAAAAGCCTACGATGTTATTCTTTGGCTGTTGTGGCGATGTGTCTCGCCGTAGTCACCAATTTGTTATGGGGAACAACACGATACAACAATGGGTCGAAATTGTTAAAATTTACTGTAAAAATTCATTTACTGTTTGTCATGCTTTTCTCGAGCTATGAAATATGTATTTACGGCCAAAATGACCATCCAATCGAACAAGCAATTCAATGAAGGAACAACTAATCAAACAGTCTCTGTACAATCCTGAAGTATTTCGGCTCATACTGAAAGTGCGAAATCTTTTGAATAATGCATAAGGAGTGCATAACTTGGCTAAAATTGCGAAAAGATGTGGGCATACGTCCATAAGATCTAATTTACATCAAAAGTGAAACCGCCAAGTTCATCGGGGAATTTCATTGTTTGGTCTGGGTTTTGAACAGTCTGTTTCGAATTGGTTCATTTTTCATCCAGAAAAAAAATGGTCAGTAGCAATTGACTTTTTATAGTATCATTTGATTGACGTAGGCAATCACCGGCAAGATTTCCGGTGATAGCTGTTCGCATTCCTGTCGAATATTCTTCTTCGATTGTGACCGTACTGTCGATGGCGTCCTCAAAAAAATACGGCCCAATCACTCTTCCCGTGAGAACGCCCCACCACAGAGTGGCTTTGAGTGGATGTAATAACTTTTCGTGCACCATAACCGGATTACAGTGGATTGACGTAACGGCCGCTTAAGTGGAAATGCGCCTCGTAGCTCATGATGATTTTCGACACAAAATCGTTCTCTTCGTTGTTGAGATTAAGGATGGCTTGACAGTAATTAACTCACGACTGACGGTCAACAGGCATGAACTGAAGCACTGTTTGCACTTTGTACGGGTACATGGATAAGTCTTTCACTAAAATTCGCTGTAGGGTCCGTCTGGTAATACCCAATTGCGTGTCCCGACGTCTTGTTGATTTTTCGTCGTTCTCACCACTCCATTCCGGTGACGGCCACGCCCTGAATGGTCTCCTGTGGTTCTAGTCTATTCGAATCGAGTATTAACTAAGTGCTGAAATATTCGTCCAGTTGGTGCTACACAATAAAGAGTACTTCCGGACGGGTTTAATTCGATTTGTAATGGGGTAGTGAGAACTTATAAAGTTCAAAATGAGATCGTTCAAAAAGAGCTATAAGTTGTTTAAAACATACCCCTTTCGAGAAGGTCAACTACTATGAAAAAAAATTGACTTAGAGGGGAAAATTGTGTTTGCAAATCCTGAATAGAGCTCTCTAATAAGTTCGGCATATTTTAGTTGATGTTTCGTGTATGAGACGGGTTGAAGCAAGGCTTGATCTCACAATCATATGCCAAGTTTTTTTAAGAGCTGAGTTTTCTTAAAATGGAACATCGCAAAAGAATTACATCAGACATGCTAGAAGGAGAATTATCGGACCCCATATTCATGGTGACGAGACTTAGGTTAACGATGCTCAATAGTCAAGGTTCTGTTCACTGTTTTTTCGTTGTGCTATTCACTTTGGATTGCTTTGAATGGGTCAGACTATGAATAAAAAATATTATTTAAACGTCTGAAGCGTTTAAGAAAGAGCATTCGCCGACAAGTTTGGAATAACCAAACAACTCTTGGATTTTGCACCACGATGATGCATCATCTCACATATCCATCCTTGTGAGCGATTTTTTGACTAAAAACGCTACCAAAATGATCGGGCTATAACCGTATTCTACAGACATGCCACCTTGTGACTGTTTTTTATTTTCGGTTTGAACTCAATTCAAAACATAATAGGAAATTCACCGAGAGAACTGAAGACGGATCCCAAGATATGTATATGGATGACTGAATTGTTCGTTGGAAAAAATGAACCGTCTTAAATGGAGCTTAGTTTGAAGCAAAGTTTGTTATTACTTCCAATGCCATGTTGATGGGGTCAAAGTCATTTATAGCAGGACCAAGATCACTCTAGTCTTACATAAAGTCAACTGGGTTTGCTTAGTAGGTCAACTGATTGAAAATGTAGAAGCAGTGAAGAAAATTCTTATGGGGCATTGTCGAATCACTATTAGAGTATCAGTGAAATTTGCTGCATGAGCATCTCTCCAGATTTATGAAAAGAGTCATCACTGGTGGCGAAACACGGGTTATGGGTAAGACGTCGAAATCAAAGCCCAATCATCCCAATGAAAGCGACCAGAAGGCTCAAGACCGAAAAGCACGCCAAGTTTGGTCAAATGTGAACATTTTGCTTGTGGTTTTCTTCGATGACAATGACGTGGTTCAATTCTTGCCGAAAGGTTGTATGGTCAATGAGTAATATTTTTTGCGTGAAGCAATGCGGAGAAAACGTCCGGATTTATGAGAAAAAGACGTTAATGACTGTTGCATTACGATAATGCCCCTGCTCACTACTCGTTGCTTAATCGTATTTTTTTGACCACAAATAATGAGGTATCATGACTCAGCACCGTATTCACCGAACTTGGCCGCTTGCGATTTTTTTCTCTTCCAAAACTGAATAGGAAAAAAATAAAAAATTAATTTTGATCACATCAGCCAAATACCTTTGTTTATTATAGTCTGGAATAGCCAACGAAATGACAGATAAAGACACTTAAGTAAGGCGCGACACACAACAAGTAAGAAGACAAATATCGGGCGATAGAAAACAACCACAACTGTTCCCGGTAGAATAGCCTATGAACGATGAATGGAATAAAGGACACCGAATGTTGTGATCCTAGAATTCAAGTCCCTGCATTGAACTTGACCCCCCGTTCGTCCACACATAGACTTTTAATTGTGAATGTAGATCAAGTCGGTAAGCTCGATAAAGAACATTTAAAACGAAAAAGGTATTCGAACGAGGCGATAGGTAAAACTATTAAGGATACGACTGACAAGGGTCGACTGGGTCACTTTCCCAAGGGGATAAAGCATCCAGGGTTGGGGTTATCAACGCCATGAAGGAATGCACTATCACCTATTAATATCTTGAGCAGGTTCCTCATCTGCAGGGATATAATAGTCGACAACATGTGATTGAAACACAGTTTAAGTCAAAAACGAACAATCTTCAGTGTCGGCACAAAGATTCGTTACAAAGCTCTCCGAAATGTTGTAAAGAAATTCAATGCGATTGGTTTTCCTTAGGGAATTTCCCCAATTTCAGAAAAAAATAACTCCGGCTTTTCTTACCTTTCACAATACTCCTACTGCATCCACAACATAATTAGGATGAACTTTCGTTTAATTCAGGAGGCGTTTTCACCTGTCAATCACGTGCACCCCCCATACCAACGGCCAGTTGTTTCCACAAAACCTTCCATTATATCTCCTCCAAAACACTCCATTCAATTCCCCCATAAAAACTAAATCCTCGTCTTATGCACAAACCCAGAAGGTGAGGTTGGGCAAAAGTCGCCGTTAACAATCCAACACGAACGAACCCTATCTATTCAGATTTCAATAAACAGATTGAACAAGAATGGAGTTAAGGAAAGATGGAATAAAGAAAAAACAGATATCGAATCGGTGTGGGGGCGAAGACAGCTTGTAATGTTAATTACTATCGGTAAGACGCCTTAATGCCTTCATTGAAGCGTAGGAAATAAAAACGTAAACACAATTTGTATCCCTCAGATGGGGAGCACCAACCGAGGAAGAAGATGATCCGGGGTGGGAAGGAACCCAGGTGCCGACGAGAACTGAAAAAAAACCATTAGAAATCATTACGGAGCACTTTTTTTTTGTTTCGCCGTTTGGATAAACGCACATGAAGATGCCGCACAGTATCCGATGGAATCATTTTTTGTTGATTTTTCTTCACTTTTTTACCCATCTCTATCCACAGAAATTGGAAGAAAGTAATCTAATCGGACAATTGGTATGGCTTTATGTTCGCGCATAATACAAATTTCGGTTCTAATTGTTACACAGGCGTGATGTGTTTATATGAAGGTGAGTGCCGCGTGACGTGAGGGGGAGTGTGAATAAATCAGGGAGACGTTAATGAATCGATGGGATAATCATGGCTCAGTGGGTTCAGGGTGACGAACATATCTTAATTTTGTGGTAGAGAACGGAAATAAGGATAAATTTCACGTACGTGACGGGAATGAAAGAGTTTGAAGGAAAACACAGCTTCCGCAGATCACGATGATGCATCACGTGTGGGTGACATATTGGTTTTTCTTTTTTGGTTTCTGCTGAGAAAGTCAGCTGCCCACGCAATTGAAAAATGCTTTGTTGATCCGATCGTATCCGATACGATTGTGGGTATGAAATTGTGAAAATTTGTCACTACGGCAAAAACTTTTAAAATTAAGTTGACAGTGGATACGGGCTGTGAAGGTGAAGGTGGGGATGATGAGCGAAGAGTGAGCAAGAGGATAACCTTGAATTAGAACAGAGCGTGAAAGTGTAAACATGGCGAATTGGAGGGAAAGACGACGTCGTTTGGATTTAGAAACCGATGTGCGCCATAACATGAGTGGCTATGCATATGGGGGTGACCGCTTAAATGACGTACATTTGCATGGTCTTGAAAAATAAAAGTTGATTATTAAATTAATATCGTGGTTTTAAGAAACAAACTTCGCGTGTCAAAACTTGATGAACCATCAGTTGAGATTGTGGATGACAATAGGGCAGATGGCGAGAACGAGGTGAAGATGAGGAGATGAAGTATAAATCAAATTTGAGTTGATCGAAAGGCGAGTAAGCCAGCAAGTATGATTGAATATAGACGAGACGACTGGGAGACGAGGATGAGACTAGTATAAGATGAGATGAGAAAAGTACGAGCGCGTGTAACTTGGGTATGGAGCGACGAGTATGGGAAGAATGTGAGATGGATATAAGGTGCGTTTGAAATGAGTATGACATGAGAACGAGACGAGTTTGAGACGAGTATGAGACAGCTATGAGACGAGCATGAGACGAGTATGAAACGAACATAATAGGGGTATGAGACTAGTATGAGGAGAATATGAGATGACTGGGAGACGAGTATGAGACTAGTATAAGGTGAGATGAGGAAAGTACGAGCGCGTGTAACTTGGGTATGGAGCGACGAGTATGGGAAGAATGTGAGATGGATATAAGGTGCGTTTGAAATGAGTATGACATGAGAACAAGACGAGTTTGAGGCGAGTATGAGACGAGTATGAGCTGACTATGAAACGAACATGAGAAGGGTATGATACGAGTATGAGACTACTTTAAGGGGAATATGGGGCGAGTATAAGTCACCTACAAGACGAGTTTGAGGCGGGTATGATTGTTGGGCAAGTATAAGGCGAATGTGAGACTGACGTACATCATGACATGAGTGTGAGATGAATATAAGGTGAGTATGAGGCTAGTATGGGAGGAGTATGAGACTAGTATGAGGCGAGTACTGGTGAGTTCGAGGCCAGTCTGAGTTGAGTAAGGGGCGAGTATGAATCGAGTATGCCGCGTGTCTAAGGGGACTGTGAAATGGATATAAGAAGAGTGTGGGATGACTATAAGGTGAGTTTGAAACGAGTATGAGGCTTACAAAGTTGTGATGATTGATGTGATTAGGAGGCAAGCTTGTAAATGGTGTAAGATGAGTATGGCACGATTACAAGACGAGTTGGAGGCGGCTTTGAGATGAGTTTAAGGTGAGTATGATGTGAGTATGAGGCTAGTTTAAGACAGGTATGAGGTGAGTATGGGACAAATACATACGAGTATAAGGCGATTATCAGTCCATTATGAGACGATGAACTGGAGTGATAATGATAATACAATCAAACACTATGAGGATACGGTTTGCCAGACCTGTGAAATTCAAGCATCCTCTGTCAAAATCAAAACAACAACCGATCAGTAGGAGCCGCATACTTCTCTCCCAGTTACAAGCTAAGGAAAAGTGATTTTGATAGCTTATTCAAAATATTTGAAAAAAAATAAACATTGTTCCTCGGGAAATCCAATTTACTGGCCTTCAGATTTAGACGAAATCCCGGATGATATAGTTTTCTTTATAACAAAAAATATTTGTCCAAATAATATTGAAATAGGAGTTCAGGAGCCGGATCACTTCTCGGTCCTCCTGACGCTCAGCGAAAAAAATATTTATTGATAACAACAAATGATATCTAACGAATAAAATAACCAACTGGCATTGTTTTAGGCAAACCTTAGAAGAGAGTATACGTTTATTAGATCAAATATCAACAAAGATGAGGCTGCTGTGTTCCGTGCTTACATTCACCAAGCAAATCCAAACATTTGCATGGGCTATAATGCCTGTATTAAAAGGAAAAATCAAAAGGAATAATTATTCTAGATACATACATACATACATATGTGAGATAACTGCAGAACAATCAAGTGCGAGAAAACGTTGGCAACAAACAAGGGCACCTAAAAGCAACTCAGAAGGTTCAGAAACCAACTGCATACATACCACCTATTAGAAAAAGGTGGTGCAACTGGGTGAGGGCTGAAAAGCAGAAATATTTGCGGAGTTACTTAAAAATATTTTTCAGCCACATGATAACACAAATAATGTGCTCGCAGAAGAAATGTCTGAAGTTGAGAGACCAATAAGTCTTGTAACATCTTATAAAATAATCATAAAAATTAAAAAACATACGGATCCAAAGAAAGTCATTGGATTAGGCCTAATCACGGAAGAAATAACTCCCCAAAAAGGCAACAAAGAAGCTAGCACAGATCGCTAGCGCCGGGTTTAGGTATATAACTGACAAAATAAAAAAGGCTTTAGAGGAGAAGAGAACTTGCTCTGTCGTATTCCTTGATGTAAGCTAAGCTGCCGACAAAGTTTGGCATAGTGTGTTGATCAACAAATTAAGAAAACAACTACCAAGGCATTACTCAGAAATACTAGAAATATTAGAGTCATACATAACAGAGCGATTGTTTAGAATAAAACTAGAGGACGAGTATTCAGAATTTAAAAAAATAAAAACCGGTGTACCACAAGGTAGTGTATTAGAATTAATATTATTCCTGCTGTATACTAATGATCTGACACAAAGGGTAGGCATCACTGTTGTTGCATTTGTAGATGATACAGCTATTCTTGCCAAGGAGAAGCGAGTAAAAGAACATGTAAAGAAAAACCGAGAAGGGTTTAACATTTGCTACAATAAAATGTATTGGCTTATAGGAAAATATTTATTGCTTTATAAATCCTACTGCTGTGGGAATGAACCAACAACACAAAAATGCAAACGACTCATGTGTTTCAAAAGTAAAGGGTCCGCCATCTAACGTTTTTTTTTCAAGTAGTGCTTATTTCGTGAATGGTAACACTTAGCTCATGTCTGATTTGACAGATAATTAGTTTTATCCTTCCGCTGAACGAATATGGTTGTATATACGCTTGAACAACGCTGGGAAATATTGTGACATTACTTCGAAAATCATGGTAATGTTGCAGAATGTGTGCGAAAATTGCGTACGGATTTTGGAAGAAGAGAGTCACCGTCAGCTCCGTATGTTCGTTATCTTGTGAAAAAAGTGAAAGAAACTGGCATCCTCATCGATAAACCAAAGCGTGAAAAGCCAAAAACAGTGCGTACACCCGAGAATATTGCTGCTGCGGCAGAAAGTGTGCGTGAAGCGCCATCAACATCAATTCACCGTCGTTCTCAACAATTGAACATTTCGGAGACATCATTGAGACGAATTTTGCATAAAGACCTTGGTATGACGCCATACAAAGTCCAATTGGTTCAGGAGTTGAAGCCAACTGACCATCCAATGCGTTTTCGCTTCGCTAAGTGGGCCTGCGATCGACTTACAGAAGATGCCGATTTTGCCAAAAAAATCATCTTTTCAGATGAAGCTCATTTTGATCTTGGCGGGTATGTAAACAAGCAAAATTGTCGCATTTGGGGCACAGAAAACCCGCACGCATACATTGAAAAGCCGGTGCATCCAAAACGAGCCACTGTTTGGTGCGGATTTTGGTCCAGAGGCATAATTGGGCCATTTTTCTTCGAAAATGAGCAAGGAGTGGCCGTTACAGTCAATGGCGATCGTTATCGGGCCATGTTGAACGAATTTTTGTTCACAAAAATTGAAGAGGAGGTTATTGGCAACATTTGGTTTCAACAGGACGGCGCTACGTGCCACACAGCCGAAGCTACACTCGATGTTTTGCGCCCTGTTTTTGAAGATCGCATTATCAACCGCAGAGCTGATGTCGTTTGGCCACCTCGGAGCTGCGATTTGACACCGTTGGACTATTATTTGTGGGGTGCCGTCAAAGATAAGTGTTACGCCGACAAGCCAGAGACAATTGACGCTTTAAAGGACAATATTCGTGAAGCCATTGGTGAAATACATATAGCTGCACACAATCGATAATGTGCTTAAAAATTGGACCGATCGTGTAGGCTACTGCATGGCCAGCCGAGGCAGCCATTTGAATGAAATTATTTTCCATTATTAACCGGAAGGATTGTACTTTCAAATAAAAAAAGAAATTTGAGAAAATATTCAGTAGTTTTTTTTATAGCATTTTCAAAAAAAAAAATTATTTGGCGGACCCTTTACTACGCAATACGAGGGTGGTCCGATAAGTACTTAGCCTACAAAAAAAAACAAAAATTTCGGAGAAATGGTGATTTATTTTCCAATATAGTAGTCTCCTTTTAGCTTGATACCTTGATACACTTGACCCAGCGATGCTCCAACTTCTTTAACCCGTCTGAAAAATACGTTTTCTCGATGTCTGCAAAGTAGGCCTCCGTGGCGGCGATGACCTCCTCATTCGACTGAAATTTCTGGCCGGCGAGTGACTTTTCAAGTTTGGAAACAAAAAGAAGTCGCACGGGGCCAAATCTGGAGAATACGGTGGATGGGGCAGCAGTTCGCAGCCCAATTCGACCAACTTGGCCGTGGCCGGTATGAGCCGGTGCGTTATCATGGTGGAAGAGCACTTTTTTCTTCGCCAAGTGGGGCCGTTTTTTCTTCAATTTGGCGTCGAATCGGCCTAATAATTTGGCATAGTACAGCCCTGTGACCGTTTTGCCCTTCTCCAGGTAGTCGATGTGGATCATAGCTTGTGAAACAAAAACAAGAATTGAATTACCGACCGATATTGCTCTTTTTCCATTTTTCTAAAACTCGCGGTCACTCCCGCTTCCACACGCGGTCAAAACAAAACTACGAGTCCGATCCGGCTGAAATTTCGACAGTAGCCGTCTACTAGAATGTACTACGATAGAACGTTGCTCTTGCGACACTGGTGCCATCTGGCGGTGAGGCTAAGTACTTATCGAATCACCCTCGTATTGTATTTATGATCGTAACGTTTATCTACAAAGAGATCTTCAAATTGAAATCTTGGCTGATGAAATCAAAAAAGTTGCAAAATGGCATGAGGAAGACTTCCTAACAACTTAATCTAATCTTCTGACTAAGAAGAATAAAACCTTTTAAACTAGAAAGCTAACAACTGCGCAACCAGAGGAAAAAAGGAGTTTGTAAGAATAAGATGATGATGATGACAAAACAAAAGATAACCGACTTAAAGCGGTTACTTAGTTAAATTATAACACTCACACACTAGATAACGACTGGGTGCTATATTTAGAGGACGTATTACCTGAAGGTCTTCTGACGGAGGTGTTTTTAGTGGGTTTAACCCACACGCTATTGCAAGAACGTGCGCAATGTCTTTTGAAGATTTTCACCTGCATACCTACACAAAAAAAAAAAAAACAAGTACAAGAAAAGGTTAAGACGACTATGAGATGAGTTTGGGGCAGGTATGAGATCAGTACCCGACGAGTGGGACACGCATATAAGACGAGTATGAAACAAGTATGAAGCGTAAGAATAAAGCGTGGGAGATGAGTATGAGTACAAGATGAGCTTGAGACTACTGTCAGACGAACATTACGTGAAAGTACGGCGTGATGGTGAAGTAGCGATGACAAATAAAAAACGAAGTTGACCCGAATATAAAGCAAGTGTGAGACGAGGATGAAAAATAGATTTTAGTGGGAGATGCTTTGTAAAAATGAGTGTTTTTCGGGGGAGGCAAAATAATACTTCCGGTGAGGTGAGCTTAAGGACGTAAAAATCACTTCCAGTGAAGCAAGAGAGTCTTAGTTCCAGTGTGCGGTGATGTCTCGCTGTATCATAAGGACAGCAAGAGTTTATGGCTACATGTTTAAGCCGTTTTTGGTTCGTTTGTGGGTGCAGATGTGCAGTTATGGGGGAGCATATGTAGGCATGTATTGGGCACATTGGCTACTAAATCGGATATTGATACGCTTATAACTTACCAATCAAGATAACATCAAATGTGTCACAAATTCGAACGACTCGTAGAGAAATTTAACAACCCAAAATTCTCCTTCAGGTATCCCCGAGCAAATGGACCAATCAATAAATGAAAGAATGCCGGATGCAACTCTCGGCAACTCTCGATTTGTAATTTCCAGTTTGGCACAAGTTGACACTCACCCTTGAGGTGTTTTCATCATGCTAATATCCTTTCCCGTCAACTGCCTGCTAGCGTACCTTGTCCATTTCCATTGCATTTTCCGGCAAACAAGATATTTCTACAGTCTCTCTGCCGCGCCAGCCTTCGGCGTCAATTCGAATCATTTCCAACTCATTTGCTTGCCATCTCAATAAATCGCTTTGCACCAACAATGAACGACAACAAAAACAGCCTCCAGCATGAATTCAAAGGGCCAAACAAGGCAATAACAAAACTAAATAGAAATATCCAGCGAAATCCGACGCGGATTCAGTTCAAGATAGCTCAGCGAACAGCGCGCTCCATTGCCGTCAGGCACTCATCCGATCATTGGATTCTATTTCAACGTCCAACCATTCGATATGGTCGCGTTTTACAGTTCATAGAGTTCCACGTTGAAACGTCCTCTTGAATTTGTCGCTTGAGCGATTGTCGCCGGGCGGCAAGCCTAATCAAATTTTGGTTACGACCTGCTTACGAGTAACCACAATACCGCCAATAGGACCGGCATCCGAAGACAACGAACAAGAAAAGAAGGAATTAATGCCCAACGCACAACTTCGGTCCTCGTTGACAATGATGGATGAAGATTTTCGCTGCATTCCTGGTGGCTGCAAAACATTTTCCTTTAGGACCTTTTTGTTGCAAGTGGTTACGGAGTGTACGACATATGTATCTACCACTAAGGGTATGTCGTCCCTTCCTACCTTTCTCTCTCTTTCTCTGGAGGGGAGCATGTCAGCGTGTATTGAATGAGAAATGGGACAAATTTCTGAAAGGATTCCATCGCGAGAATGGTGCACGGTGGCGTTGAAGCAAGATAAAATTGTGAAATTTAATTATGTTATAACACAGGAAGACAAGGAGAGAGAATCTGCGTGGATTGTAATAGTTACGACAGAAGTTTTAGGTTTCGCTCGAGGAACAGTTTGTACAAACGATTCCATGCTGTTCCATAATGAATTATGAAATTTTTGTGGGACTTGTAAGGAGCAACTTTGAAGTTTCAACGACGTCTAGCTGCTCATAAATGAGTTCCAATTACAATATGATATCAATTTGAAGAAGCTGCAGCAGTGAAAGGAGCAAAAGGAACCAGAAACCCAATTAAGAGACTTGAGATTCGTCATAATCCTTTGTAGCGTCACAGGAAAAACAAAGATTCGCGATCGACAGCGGCACGGAATTGGTCGACAGATAACCGAATTTTCGCATTAACCACAGTGTCGCGGCGGTTTGATCCTTCGTCCCGGCTCGTCGCATTGAAGACTAATTAAAAAATTCCGCTTAATTATAATGACGGCAAGTCAGGGCAAACGAGGCAATCGTGTGTCGGAAGCTTATCGTGGCGACATGCATCCCACCACGTCAAATGGTGCATTAAAGGATTCATTTCGGCACCGTCGTTTCCTTTCTCCAAATGTGCCTTCATCTCTCTCTCTAGTCGTTTGGTTTGTGATTGATGTCTCCGCGCGCAACACGTACATCGGGTATTTCTTAATCCCTACGTCACACGCAGCATACAACGGCGTTTAATAAGAACACGACACATTTTATCCTATCCTCCATTCTCTCTGCTGGCAGATTGGATCCGGGATTTGCGAATGAACAACATCATTTGACAAGTGATAAGGTTGTCGTTTACCTCCCGACCCGTCTCAGTTGCCCCTTTTCAATTGAAGCTGCCTTGCATGCAACAATTCAGTTCCTTGACTTGGCTTTGCCGTGGAAGGTGTCAACAGTTGTGCTTGTGACCGATGTCATTTCGATTTTTTGTGGGGGATTTTCATCAAATGTCGGGAATGTTTGACTGTCAGTCGGCATTTGGGTGGACGTTTAATTAGGTTTCGGAGCTTTGACTGCCATAGCTGCCGACCGCGGCTTGTACTGTGGATTCCAAATGAAGTCAAAGGTTTAAGGTGATTTTTTTTGGGGGTTACTTTCGTGATCGTAGGATTAGAGTGTCCATTTGAAAGTCCATTGGCCATATCCAGTTCTCATATCGGTCTTGATACATCGGTGTCCGGTGCACTGAATAATAATTGGAGACCAGTTAACTTCGTATTCCCGCCTTCGACTTTTGTAACGACCTGTTGCAAGGTGTGAAAGCAAATTTATGCACTGGACAGCCCACCAGCAAACTGGTTTATTGTGACCCTGCGTGTAGATCCAAGTAGGTGCCACAATAAAATCATGATCATGAAGTTCTGTCGTCCTTCTCGTTCTGGTTCTCATCCTTGTTGCCGTCCTCATCTTCATCGTTGTTGTACTCGTTGCTATTATCGTTCCCGTCGTAGTAGTCATCGCAACTGCCAGCCACTATTGCACTGTCCCTGCTGTATCAATTAAAACCGATCTAATGAATGTGGCCAAGGAACATGGATTTCATCGCGTCACCGATTCAAGCATAACCCCACTCCGTCACCACCGGCTTCTACCATCGGATCCTTAATATGAAAACATCTCATTCGGAAGCCGATGATCACTACTCTCCCTTGTCACTCTCCTTCGCCTGTGTCCACTCGTGGAAGCAACGAGGATATGTTATCTCGAGGGCTGATTCCCTCTTGTCGTAGTAACAACCGACCATACATGACACAATGCTGATCATGGCTACCCATTGGCCTAAGGCTTAATTTATGATAATTAATTCGCCGTAAGCGATGCGATCACTTTCTGCTCCTCCGCTCTTCCCTGTCTCATCTTCTTCTTCTTTCGTTAGTTTTGCTGTTCATCAATTAAAATTAACAAGTAGATAGAGGAGACGCGATGCAGAGGCAGATGAAACTGGTGCTAAAGGTACCTATAAGCCATCGCCCTAGTGGTCAGTTCGGGACTGATGACTGTGATTGCGAATGTGGGTACGCCTTATCTGCGTTTCTTCCTTACTCTTCCTGCTGATCAGATTGTGAAAACACTTCGGTACTTTCCTGGGTTCCTACCACACGTGTTTGCATGGAGACATGTCATTCAACATGATGTCTTATCGCAAATCTGCATGCGGGCTTTTACGTTTTAACGCTGTTAATGAGGGTTTTTTTCGATAGATTTCTATCGAGTTGGCCATTTTTGCATTTAATAATGAGACATGCAAAGTTTTCGAGCATGTGCGACGGCGGCGTGTTGGATGATTTGCATAGATCTCGCGCTTCCTTGAAGAAGAGGACAAAAAAAAACACCGAATGACTAGATTTTTGATCTTTCATAAACGATTTTTGGCGCCATCTACCTTTCAATGGCGTGGTGGTTATCGTCTGGGATGATTTGATAATTCGATCGTTTAACGAGTTCTAGTTGCATATTATTAGGCGCTAGGTAACTACTGATTTTTTTGAAATTTACTAATATTCTCGTTTTCATTCACTTGGTTTTCGAACTTGTGAGCCCAATATTTCATTTCATTTTCATTTATTACTTAGTGGGATGTATTATTTATTAAGATTTAAATCGTTTTTAAGACTTAACTCAATAATAACGAAATTTAAATATTTAATTGTACTTAAAACTAGTTTACAATAAATCTTTTAAATTGAAATGTATCCTTAAAAGCTTTTGGTAACTTACATTGTGATAGTGAATCGAGGCTACTACATACTACACCAGACTAAGGAAGCTACCAGTTTTCTATTGTACTGGTATCACGTGGTGTAAAAGTTCTAGTCCAGTTTAGACAGTTTATGTAGACTTCCAATGACCATATTTGTGTGTTTTTAACCAGGTAACTGAGCCACAAGTCTCGGCTTATTACATATCCAGGGCTAGTAGGAGATTCGATCGCTTTAATTTGAGATATTGAGGTACAGGTTGGGTATAAGATCAACGTTTAACTGTTTTTCAGAGATAGGAATAACTTGAGATCCGTTATTGGTTCACCAAGACGGGATATGTACGTTTGATTACATTCAATTGCAATTGCACTAAAATTAGAGAATGGATTAAAAAGATGTAATTAAACACCATCAGCATATAGATGTACTGAAGAATCTTTGCACCTTAATAGAAGAACGCTCAAGTAACATGCAAATAGAATCGATCCTAATATTGAGCCATGTGGAACGCCTTGCTTCACTTCTATGAGGGGTGAACAGCATTCTCCAAGAAACAACTTATCGTGATTTACTTTATCAGAAGTCTTTGGGAAGTCTAGTGAGCAGAGAAAGAAAATGCAGTTCTTGTCAAAAAGCTGTCGTCTCTTTTAGAAAAGGTTTAGCATGATTGGAGCACAGCTATGATTATCTCCAAAATCAGATTGATGAACAGTAGATTATTGAGGGACAGATATTTCGCAATTTGTTTAGCAATAATTTTTTTTAAAGACTTTAGGTAAGCGTGGTAGAATACTTATTGTTCTCAAGTCGGCAGTAGTTCCTGGGTAATGTTTTTTTGCCATAAGTATTACCATGTCGATTTTCTAGTTCTGTGGGAAATTTTAGATCACTATACGTACGACAATTTATTTAATTTCAATAAGGGTAAGATGGGAGGCGGTATCGGTATGCTATCATCCCAAAAGGAATCAGAATTGATAGTTGTTACGATTTGGATACTTTTGTTTTCTGTAACTACTAGGAAGTAATCCAGTCTTCTAAACGAGTCTACAAGATCTATGGTTCGGTTAAGATCGAATTAATTTTAATTTAATTTATTTATTTATTTATTATCTACTGAAAACAAATTTCTTACAGATACTTTACAATATTTTTAAAACTACTTAACAATTCATAATTAATTAAAAATTTATAGAACAAAAAGAAAAAATAGCAAAATAAACAAAAGTTAAACAATGTATTCGTTTTCAAGACGACGTTTTAATTGATTTCTATCCATGTTGAAGTCAATTATGCCGCTGGCTGTATTATATAATGAAGAGCATCTTAAGATTGCTTCATTACGAGCATGGTTAGTTTTAACGAGTTGAATTTGGAGGAACGGGCGTTCTCTTAAAATTCTTTCTGGGGCATATATGTTAAGAGAAGAAAGAATTTCGGGACAGTGAATTCGACTAGTGAGAACATCATGCACGAACAAGATGCCTTGGATCTTACGTCTTTTTTCTAATGGAACTAAGTTTATTAAGCTACATCTCGCGTTATAAGATGGCATGAAAGGCCAGTTTAGTCTTCTAAAGGCGAATCTTGTAAACGACTTCTGAACACGTTCCAACCTGTTTATATGTACTGCGCAGTATGGATCCCATATTATCGAACAGTATTCTAAAAACGGGCGAACTAAGGCAATATATAAGGATTTTAAGGTGTAGGGATCGTTGAAATCCTTGCAGTTACGCTTTATGAAACCTAATAAGGAATTTGCTTTTGCAGCTATATACTCAAAATGAGGAACGAAGGACATTTTTGAGTCGAATATAACCCCTAAGTCGGTAACTTGGTTAGTTAAAGCTAATTGTTTATCACCAATGTAGTAGTTGTAACGAATGGGAAAAGAACAACGATGAACAGAGAAAACTTTGCATTTCTCAATATTTAGAGATAAGTTGTTTATCTTGCACCACTGACCAATGTTGTTCAGATCCACTTGCAAATTCTGGCAATCCGTTTCGGTATTAACTTTACAAAATATCTTTAAATCGTCAGCGAATAACAAAGTTGAAGAAAAATTTACAACTTTGGAGATGTCGTTTATGAAAAAAATAAACAGTAATGGGCCTAAATGGCTACCTTGAGGGACTCCTGAGTAAACCTTAATGGGTGAAGATGTTATGTTGCCGATCTTTACTTTTTGATGTCGATTTTTTAGATAGCTGGAGATCCATTTTAAAAACAACATGTTAAACCCAAGCTGTTTTAGTTTAAGAAGCAACAAATTGTGATCTACTGTATCAAAGGCTTTAGAAATATCTGTGTAGATCACATCAGTCTGTGCCCCAGATTCCAGGGCCTCGAAAACAAATTTCGAGAACATCACAAGATTGGTGGTAGTCGACATACCGATCATGAACCCATGTTGGGATGGACAAATCAGATTTTTTGTATAGAATATCAGTTTTTGTTTAAGTAAGCTTTCAAATAGCTTTGGGATTGCATATAATTTCGATATTCCTCTATAATTTTTTACATGTTGTCTGTTCCCCGATTTAAAAATTGGAACAATGAAAGAAGGTTTCCAAGTATCTAGAAACTTTCCACAAGAAAGCGACAAATTAAATATTATTCGAAGGGGAGTAAAAAGAGAATACCTACAATTTTTTAGAAAAATCGCTGGAATGTTGTCAGGACCGGCGGTACTATTAATTTTTAAGGCACTTAAGCCAAGAAAGACATCTTCGTCAGAGAGAACAAGATTAGGAATTTGTGGATAGAATTCGGAATTATTTTCAAAGTTCTCGGAATAATGGGTAGTCGCCGGTTTGTGATACACGGATTGAAAGAATTCCGCAAATAGATTACAAATACCTTTTAAATCGGTAGATACTTTATCATTATATTCCAGTGAAGAAGGGAAACTACTGGATTTATTTTTCGACTTTATAAATTTCCAAAAGTATTTTGAATCGGTTCTTATACAGGATTCAGTTTGCATAATATACTGTTTGTATAGAAAAGAGTTTAAAAATTCATATTCACGACGCAATCTTCTAAAATGTTCACGATCAATATCTGCGTTCGTTGTCTTGTATCTTTTAAAGGCTTTATTTTTAACGTTTTTAAGATTCTTTAATCGTTTGTTAAACCAAGGAAGCCTGTACCCCGGTTTGACCCTAGTCTTGGGTACGAAAATAGCAAAGGCTTCATGCAATTTATTCAGGAAGTTAGAATACACTGCCTCGAGAGTCGAGCCACGAAGAATATCTTCCCAATTTAAATTGGAAAGGTAATAGTCCAGAGCAGCATAATTGACTTTTTTAAAATTTAAGGCAAAAAGATTACAATCACTTTGATCTTCATTTAAGTAATCATAGAAATTTATAGTAATATAAATAGCAATATGATGAATTGAATTATTTAGAAGTGGACACAACACCTCATTACATTTAACATTTAAATCATTGCTTACGAAAATTAAGTCCAGCAGTCTATTTAAAGAATTAGGATAGCAATTAATTTGGGACAAGTTGAGGGCAAAAAGTGAATCGATTAAATTACATTCATAATCTTTTTTCATATTAGAAGGTAATAAACACTGATCTGCATCGGACCAATTCCAAAGAATATCACCTGCATTAAAATCTCCTAGGATTACTGGAACTTGATTTACGTTAAGATGAGCAGAGACATGTTCGATGTTACGTACGTGATGATCGTAGATGGCAGCATTAGAATTAGGAGGTATGTAGCTAAGAATAAAATACAAAGCTCCATCTCTTTCGTTAGAATGCCGAACACAAACACACAGTTGTTCAATGTTATCAGCGCAGTGAGGTAAAACAATTTGTTTACTATGTAATGAAGAGCGGACGGCAATTAGCACCCCACCGCCGCGAGTGAGACAGGAAGCCGTTGATCTGTCCAGGCGATAAACACAGTAAGACCCATCGAAGAGTTCAGCTGAGTGAATGTGAGAATGCAACCATGTCTCCGTTAAAGCGATAACGTCATACTCGTGGAGAGAAGCAGCAAGAAAGAGTTGATTTATTTTTGTTCGAATTCCTCCCACATTTTGGTAGTAAACAGAGAGGGAGTTTAATCCACGTGCATGTGGAGGAGCATGGGTACTCGTATGCACTAAATTTGTGTTTTTGAGGTTCTCCCCGTTTTTTGAAAGAAAATTAAAAATTCTCACACGAACATTAGTAGGCCAATATTCTGCATTAAGAGCGCGTTTAAAATGCTGAGATGGTAAAGCCAATTTTAGCATGCTTTTATCGGTATCTTTTTTTTATCAATGGCAGACATTTCAACTGATCAGCTGGCACGTTGAGTTTTTTAGACGTACATATATGATATGATGGAATCAGCTGTTGTTGTAGGCAAAAAGCGAGAGAGATGAAGCCATTTCGATGACGAAATAACTTGAGCACTTAAATCATTGTCAGATGCATCATTGCCTATAACTTTTTTGTTTGGACTTTTTTTTGTTGTTACTTGGTTCACCGGTTTTAGAATTATACAAATTTGCTGAACTTGCTTTAAACTTTCTCGTCTCTAGAACTGGAAGAGATTTGTTTGCGGAATCCATGACGGCAATTCTGTTAGGACATAGTTGACTGGTAGTAGTGTCTAGTGTGTTCATAGACGATGCATTTGGAGTTAGGTTGTCCGAGACATCAGGAGCGACAGTGACAGCAGCAATATCGGCAGGAGAGTGAGCAGTAGCAGTGGCAGGAACATTAATAGCAACAGCGGTCGAAGAAGCAGCGCTGGCATATGAAGGCGTTAATGGTGCATCATTGTTTTTAGTATTTGCGTGGTTCGCAGTGCAGAGTGTGAGCGGTCCTCTTAAGCGGGTCTCTTTTGTGGTAGTAACAGCAGTGCTTACCTTAGATTGTTTGGGGAGCGACGGAGAACTACGACCAAGTACGTTGACCTTTGCTTGAGAGCGTGTAACGACCTGCGTTTGCGGTTTAGCGGTAACAACTGACGAGCGCGAAATTAAACTTTTTATTTCAGTTAATTCACTGTATACAGTGTCCATTTTCGATAATAGAAGGTCTATACTGGGCAATTTAAAATTGCAATTTGGGCAGTTTGAATGAGCCATAGAATTAGGTAAAACTAAGTTAAAACACTTGGTAAGAACTTGGAGCAAAATTAACACATCCGTTCACTTCAACGATCACGAGGCGAATGGCAAGGATTCTCCTCTTAAGAGGCACGATTAAGTTCATTGGGATCGCAAATATTTTTAAAAAGGTCGTTACTGCTCGGTAAACCAATTTTACGCAGGTTACTTCAGAGTTATTTTTAGAGGGAGAGATGTACATATGTATATGTAAAGGTGTCAGCAGGAAATTTTCATCTTTAAATTTCGAATGTTCGAAAACCAGCGGGGTGAGGTACATAAGTGGGGGAGGCATCGTTCGATGCGCATTTTTTGCGGATTTATTAATCGTGATGAGTTGGTTGGGAGCATACCGCAAAAACAATGCTGGCACCTTCGCAAGAACAATGCTCGAAAGTTTTCGAACAGCACGAACGCCTGGCAACATATTGTTTAGTGATGGAGCACATTTTCATGTCGACGGCTACGTAAATAAATAGAACTTACATTACTGGTGCCCAACCAACCGTAGACAACGTCATCGTTTACATTGCCCCAAAACGACAATATGCTGTGCCATTTCTTCCTGACAAGAGACAGTCACTGCTGAAGCGTATTGCCGAATGATGGATGAGTTTTTGTTGCCACAACTGCAGCTGTTTCCCGATCACAACAATAGTGTTACACCACACACGGCTAGGATCTCGATGGAGAAGCTGAGGGCTATTTTCCCGAAAAATTTGATTAGCAAGTGTGGAGACATACCCTGGCCACCTCGCTCTCCGGACATTACACCATGCGATTTTTTCTTGTGGGGATACCGCAAGTGAAGGGTTTACAATAACAATCCTCGAACAATTCAGGCCCTGCAAGTGAATATTCGCCACGAAACTGCCGACATTGAATCAGCTTGTTGTTCACGCGTAATTACAAATATGATGGTCCGGCTACAAGAGTGCCTGGAATCGGAGACCATTTAAAAGATATTGTTTCTAAAAAATAAGATACGCAACATTCATTTGTATTACCTAAAATTTTCAGATTTTTATTTATTTTATTTCAAACTTAAACATTTTCTACTGGACACCCTTTACTATGAGCACTGTTTGCAAATTCATTGCGTCAAACCTCATTAAAGGAATTTAAAGAAAGGTGTTAGAAGCAGTCCTTTTTATTTGCCCGAAACCCTAGAAGCTGACATAACAGGGTCAGTCGATGTCATAAAAGCTATATCACCCTGTGACATCAGCTTTAAAGAAAGCACCTTACCATGGCGTAGCTCAACTTTATTTTATTAGTAGTTTTGTTTTTAACTTGGCGGTACTTCTTCTTCAATCTTCTATTTAGGTACAATTTGTCAGCTGATAATTGGCTTGTAATGAGTTGGTTTGACATTCTACCGAAAAGAGAGTTGCCTTGGAATAATGCTTGCGAATAGAAACAGACTTATTTTGAAAACTGGCTCAGTCTGTGGTACGGTCGATGATCCACCTAGCAGACGAATCGAACCGACATTGGATCGTGTCACACATGAATAGAATAGATAAGCCGCGAGGTTTACCAACGATCAATTGGACTGTGTAAAGTTCTTAAGTTTAATAAATTAAAACCCTAAAAAATCATGGCTCGAAATGTTGAGACGCGACATTCTAATATTACAAGCCTGAATAATGCCGATGTTCATGGGATATGTCAGCGAATTGAGACTTACTTACTGACTTAGATGGCACTACACTCCGGGGTTGACCTGGGCCTCCACTAATAAGTCTCCCCAGGTGGCATGATATTTCTGCGCTCGCACAGTTGCTTAACGTCCTTTTCCACGTATGTGTCAGCATAGACACAATCCTCGATGTAGTTCGAGTTATGAACCGACGATTTTAAGACGGGTAATCCGCGCACGTGTGATTAAGCTATTGTCCTCGTATAGCCCATTCAGCTCAAAGTTTGTAAGCAGAATCTTTCTTTTGAATCTACAATGGGTTTTTTCACATACGAGTAATGTTGAAGCCTCTTCACCGTAGAGGAGGAACGGGGTGGTTAAGGTTTTGGAAGTGTTACCTTGATTTCTTGAGAGAGTTGACAAAAATAATTTTTTGATTGAGCGCTGGTGTCCTTGCTGTCTGTCCCTAGTGAGATAAGGAAAACGAAATTTTTGATTACTTCAAAGTTATAGCTGATGTCGAGGTTGAGCATATCATTTTCCTCATTTACTTTTATACTTTTAGTTGCTTTTACTCCAACGTCAATATCATCTGATCAACAGTGCAAACAGATGTGCAATATCTTGCCCCCTGTATGTCTCGTGCCGGTGAAACCCGGCAAGATTTTTGCAAGCATTAGGTTATAAGAATTATTTAATAATGCGTCGCCCTGTCTCAAAACTTTTTTAACATAGTTGGTTTCGATTAATTAGTCATCGACCTTAATGGAGCAGCAAGAAAAATATATTGTCATCCTGATGACATAACTCCGTACAGCTTGTCTCTATGGATACTGCCACGTGCGGCTTTAAAGTCGACAAAAAGGTATAATCTTTCGACTTGAAGTTAATAGGTTTTTTCTAAGATCTACGGTAGTGTGATTTATCGTGAATTTTCCTGGCCTGACATTTTAATAGGTTTCAAGGGTCGACACCGCACGATATAGGGGCCAATAAGGTATTATGAGCGATGTTTACACTGCCTCCGCCCCTATGATTGGGTAGTCTTAGGGACCTCTTTCGAATGGAATGCGGAAATTCTATTTATCAAGCATACTTTTCCTCCGACTATATCTTATAGTTAAGTTTTTTGGCATGAGATCAATTTCGATAACGTTATTTTTATTTTTCATCGAGTCTGAATAGTTCTTTCTGCCTGACATTGTTATGATCGCCTTTATATACTCTGCAAAAATCGTCCTTCTCTACAGGCTTCCACTCTGGCTTTTGTGCTAAATATGTTCATTTATTTTTCGTATGTCATTCGAACGTCATTCGTGCAGTAGCATCTCTCCATAGCCTTCATCCAGCGTTTTTCTTTTCCCTTTTCAGACGTTTTTTCAAATTTACCTGTCCGCTTGCGTCGTCAAACTAGAGGTTTTCTAATAAGTGGTGGCTTAAAAACGATCGTATCAGAGGCCTCATCACTGAAATGTTTCACAATTACTGTTGCGCCTAGATTGAATGGAGCCTCGGGAGAGCTTGAGGAAGATATGACCACTAAAGAGCCCGCGATCTTTTGCGACAATGAATTGAGACAGACACGGTTAATATATTTTTGACAGTAATTCGGGATAAAACGGGGTGATGTCAAAATCTTGTTGGGCAGCGACATTAGGCATCAATATATCAAACGCAGAATCTTTATTTTTTTTCAAAGAATTACAAGCGGGACCTAACACGATAAGCCGTAGCACTATGGGCACAGTTGAAGAAAACTGTCGTTCCAAAAGCAAATTACTGCATGTGACTTCGCCCGATTCTAAATCCTTCACATAAAATGATTTTGTTGTAAATACAGCGATAAGAACATTCGGGAGTTTAAAATTTCCGTAAGGAATGATCAAAAATGATCTACGCATAAGCGTTCGGCCGCTCTGGCAATACCAATATTTCTCGCAGAGGTGATATCCCAAGGCCTCCGAGAAGCCCGGACCTTACATCTTGCGATTTTTTCTTGTGGGGATACCTGAAAATTCGAGTGTACCTTAATAAACCGACGACCATATCCCAATTAAAAGAAAACATTCTGGAAGAGGTAGCCGCGATACCTCGCAGCATGTGTCAGCGAGTTTTCCAAAGATTGCGCAGTCGATTGCAGGAGTGCCAATGTCGGGACGAGACACATCTCGAAGATGTCATTTTTAAAAAATAAATTTCAATAAAAGTTCAATAAACTGATCAACAAAATAAAATTTGTGGTTTTATTTCCATTCATGTTTCTAATGTGCAAAAATGTATGGGCCACACTGTAGATTGATTGTAGGCAGGCACGTCTGACGTCTGTGACTTGGTGGAAGCAAATTCGGGCCGAAGTGGAGGACGGTCGGTAGGCCGTCTTGGTCGCGTTGCTTGCGTCACGCTGGCAGCGTTTATAGCTCTTGACATCAAGGTAACATTAATGGCTCTGTGTTAGTGCACAAGTTGTCGTAGGTGCCGGCTGTGATCTATGCGCATACTCGCACAATTATCGCGAATCCGGACACTTTCGTTCCACAGTAATATGAACTACAATAGAAATGAGGAAACAGCTCAAACAATAGTGTGAATGATAACATATCGGTTGATAGCACTTCGTGAAGCTTCTATTGTGCTAGCGACCACCTGACTTCCGAGTGCCAAGTCATCCTTTTTAAAAATAGTTTTCCTTTCCCCCAACCTGTATTCCCTTTTCATGATTTTCTGAATTGAATTAAAGGAAGTTGTGAAAGAAGAATCCTTTGTTTGCACTCCATGACCAATGAAAAGTACTTGCTCCACTCCATTCACTTCCCATCGCATTTGTTTCCACATCAGTCATAGAACCAATTTGCCACGAATCAGTGATTTATAAAAGCCTCTCCTTTGCCGTTATCCTTTCACCCTTTTAGCAATAGTTACATTTCAATCCTCTTACAATTCGGGTATTTCATCTTCAAAAGATTATGATCCTACTTGGGTCTTTCTGTTTCTCTTTCAGCTCAATAACTTCACGCCCTGCACGCAAAAGGACCGAAAAAGAAAATTTTTGATCACGCCATAGCTATTGGAAATTCTTAAAAACTCAAGCAAATATTGGATTTCATAATTCACCCTAAGAAAAAGGCATTCAAAAAAGTTCCCACAAAGAGTGAAAAAGGATATCGATAAATAACTACGATAGCCAACTCCCTTTTGGAAAGGTCCTTCCGATTCACTTTTTTTTTCACAATTTTTAGAACTCTTCTGAGCCATCGGACTCTTCGTGTCCCTTTGGGAAACGGGTTTAAAGTGCCTTTGAATTTATGAACGAAACTCCATTCCATGCACATGTCCACGCGACAGTACAACAGATGCTGAATATGAAGAAAAAAAGAAAATTATGAGCGACACTTCCGTCGGTTGGGGTTTTATGGTCCTTCGATCAATCGAAGGTTTCCCCGTTCGGTCTCTCGCTTCCGGGTATCGTTCCCAATGATCCTGATGGTGATGATGACAACCACGTCGACGATGATGATGATGGCTATGCTAATGCTGTCGTTCACGTCGATGAAATCTCACTATTAAGAATACTTTGAATAGCGTGCATGCCGACGTCAACGTCAATGTTGATATCGATGATGGAATTGTGATTTATGGCCAACCTAATGGAATTTATTGTCATTCGCAGTATATGGCCTTAACACATGCCCAATATGGCTGACCAAATCCAACTATCGATTTGCAAGATTGGAATTTCCATCGTGCCACGCTGCAAGACCTGAACAAACTAACTTTGCTTTGATTAAATTTTGTTAACAATTTATCCCTAAGGGTCTCTCGCAGCTCTACCCTTTCCCCTGTCCTCCGATCGGATCCTTGAGGTTTGCTCATTTATTCCAGTCATACCCAGTCGTAGGATGTGTGTGCTCTTCTAAATAAACCGTAAAGGCCGGCTGGGTATGGGGCTCGGGTTGTAGGGAGACATAAATTATGGACCATTATCTGAAATACTCGTATAGTGGATTTAATGGGAATTCCCGAAGCTGGGGCGGCCACCCATCATCGAACTGGGGCTTCGACTCAACTAGGTTGGATGGGAATTTATAGATGCTTACGGGGCAGGAGTAGTATGAGCGCTTGAATGGTAATGGCGATGTTTGTTTGTGTATCGAAATTGACAAATGAAGGGTTAATACATCAATCTTCTTGGGTGCCGGGAGGGAGCTTAAGCAGCAGCTCCTAACTGTGTCGCCGGGGATCAGGAGTTGGAAGTTTCTAATGGAGTCTCACATACATTTTAATATCTACTTGGCTGCCGGAGGTTCGAAGCTGTGCAAACATGCATGACCAGATACATTCAATTAGGGTGGGTGAATACGGGTATATGGCGGAATTACATGGAATCGAGAGGATGTTTTGTGTACAAAGTTTAGGCGGAGGTTAATCAGCTTTGTTAACGCTAGAAATTGGTGGGCGGTTGAATGGCATATGTCGTATAATATGGATGGTTGCGTGTCTTGTTGACGCTTTGACAGTCATGAGGTGTAATATGATGGCTAGTGAGCCTTGGCTGAGTAATGGATAAAGGAGTGATTTAATAGTCTAATCTTAAGATACATACAACATTCATTCGGTCAAAAGACTGTTTAAATACGAATACTTGCTGGCGGTAAGCATTTAGTGTGTATGGTTTAAGATGTGCGTTAAAAAAATAACAGGAATTTTCATGGATTGGATTTGCTTGATTTTTTTACTTCAGTGCTGGTAAATATTTCAGAAAACAATTTGTTAAATACTAGCTAAACAAAGAAGGGAAGTATAGTTAAGTTTTAAAAATGTTGAATATTACGTTTGGTGAGTCTACTATGCGTAATATTCGGGCTTACGAGTGATATAAGTGTTTAAAAAGGGGCCATGAAGATATTTAAGATGCTAGGCGTATGTCCCAGAGTATCAGTGATCGACAAAAATGCGCAAAAGGTAAATGAAGTATTTTTCGCAACGTGTTTTTCGATTTCGACGTCTACAAGTATGAATAAATAAGGAGTTCTACATTTTACCGTGATCAAATTGAAAGGTGACTTGGTTTTACACTTTTTTAATCTTTTTTTATTCTTTCAAACCTATTTCGTTCGCCGTAATGTAAATCCCCACTGATGAAACAGTTGTTTAACTCGATTCCCGAAATGGCATTCAGTTTACACAGCGATTCACGTTGAATTTCTTGTATGGATTCGAGACAGATATTCTGGTGTTTTTTTTTGGTTTATTGAATGCCAGAAATCACACGTAGCTAAATCAGGCGAACAGGGCGGAGAGGGCAGTACGTGTACGAGAATGCAGAAACCAATATTTATCCCGCCACAGATCTGATTAGGTTCGCAAAAGCGACCCATAGTACTCAAATTATACTCCTTCTTTACAGTTTGGCCGAGAGAAAGACATGTATTCATAGTGCACCACGCCATGATAATCATTAAAAACTTTTAACTTGATCTTGGTTTCTGATCGGCTTTGGCACAATTTTTTCGGTTGCGTATGCATAAACGAAAGTCTCATCTCCAGTTATAAAGCCGGTCAAGCCCGTCTTAGAGTCGTTTTTGAAAACAAACGAGATGAGACAAGCGTTAGGCCCAAATACCTTTTAATTTTTTTGATTTTGTTTTTATTAAAATTGATCCATACGATATAGCTATATAAACGAAATCTCTAACGGTCAATGATGATTTTTGAGTAAAAAATCTTTGATTTATTTGACGTTTTGATCACCAATTAATTTTTTGGGCCGAAATGTCTTCGGTTACCAGAGTTCTCATGCAATACCTTCAACGTTTCTGCGGCAGAAATTCCGAACACAAAAGTTGATGCAATCTTTTTGCTCAAGAAAATCAAACATTGTAAAAATCATCAAATTAGCTTTTAGTTGTTCACAAAACACAAGCGTCCCTATGAAATCAATAGAGATTATGACACGAATTTCAACACAGATGTCAGTGGCATTGCTACCAACTTATAAAGAAATATTTTTCTGAATTGATATTTCAGACGAAGTTTAATTTGGAAAGTCACTTTTCAAGTGATTGTTTTGGATCTACAGTCCCTAGCTCTTTCTTAGCTTATTCAGATATCCAGAAAGGCAGCCAATTAGGTCCGCTTCTTTTTATTCTTACCATTAACGATACTGGCATGGTCAATAAACAGTCTCACCCACATTATTCTCATTTCTCTGAGATATAACTTATTCAATTGGATCTCAACAGTTTCTCTATCGTGGGCTCCTTAAAATGCCTGGAGCTTAATATATCACATGCTCATTAATCCCCGCCTCTACTTTCTCCACAATTACCCCATTTTCAAGGTGTAAGTGAACATGAGCCCTATATATCGGTAATTTAGTTCTTAAAGACAATTCAGCACCCGGTTTCGTGAAATTATGATCTAAGGTATTCTCCAAAACTGTTGTTGTTCACTTCTCTCGATGGAGATAGAGAAAACGTCGTTTCCTACGTCCTACGTCTTCGAGATCTGTGCTGGAACAATATTTTTTTCTATCGTATACTGGCATTTGTTTTTTTTTTATTGTATAATTCGTGCAGGTTCAAGATTGTATGCTCCTATGGCATTTGTCACACAATCTGGACGGGGTGCAGATGGTTTGTGTCGAAGATGTTCGTTCATTACTCTCCGGGGGTGGTTGTCCTAGATAGGATGTGAAAGATTCGACTGAATTTGCGTTGGTTGCAGTCTCTTTTGTTTCCATGTCATTAAGGTGTTATATGTATATGTTGGAAATGCACACACAGAGTATGAATTTTGAAGTGATCTTATACTGCGAGTGTTATGCCTTCGTCAGCACTTTTTGATCATCTCTCATTCACAACTGATGTTGTTGCACAGTTTTTCAGTACAGGAATTGTTCTTGACTATGGACGGACTTGAACTACAGACCTGCGGCTCAACAGTCGGTGATGATTACCATTGCACCACGACCACCCCCAACTTAAATTAATTAACTTGAATACGGTGGCAGAATGAAGAGAAATTCTCGACCTCCTGTTAATATACCGACTCGTTTTGGGTATTATTGAATGCACGTGGACTGAAAACGTTATTAGTGGAATCATCATCTAGTACGAACTGCTTCCCTACGGCAAAACTCTACATTCGAAACTGTTCTGTCAACAATTGGACTATCTGAAAAAAACATTCGCTCAGAAGCGGCCAGTTTTGGCTAATAGAAGAAGAATTGTATATTGGATATCCAACAAGAAGTGTCATTTTAAATCAATAGAAAATTTTTTCTTTAATCTGAGGCGGAAACTCTAAGGTTGGTAATGAAATACATGGCTTACAAATACTTCTTTGATAAAGTTTTTCATCAGGTTTGCAGCATTGGTGGAGTATTCGCGTAGACTTCATCTTCAATATAGCCTCAAATGAAAAAGTCAAATGGTGCTAAGTCGCGCGATTAAGTTCGAGGAATCACACGATCAGGAAATTTGCTAACCAATAGGTCAATCGTTATACCAACTGTGTGCTATACTGTGTAGTACTGTCTTGTTCAAAATAAATGTCCTCCACGTCTATAGCGGAAGTTTTAGCAAAATAGTCAACATAATTCATTAACATCATAAAGCAATTCATTACTGAAACGGTCGCACCAGCATCATATTCGAAAAAATATGGTCCTATTATCTCGGCAGCCCAAAAACCATCCTTCGTTGGGGCTAAAGAGGCTGTCTCTGTAACTATTTCCACAAAAGTTGAAGTTTTCACATAGCCAACCTATACCAAGATGCCCAAAGTTAGCGATTACATTTACTGCAGCTGAGCGAGAAGGCGCTTAGCGATGACCAAAAGCAGTACAAAAGCTTTCGCAACATTTTTACCCTTTACAATGAATATTCATTATCATCTCAACACATTTAATAACTTTGTATTTTTTACTTATCAAAAGTCGTCGCAGCAACAGTTGTTTATTAAGAATTCAACAAAGGCGCCAATTTTTTTGTGTCGCTTTTTGTTGGATGATCTTTGTAAGCAGCCATTCTCGTCGGTCATTCTCTTTACGTAAAATCTCTTTGGCTTCCATACCTACTTACTTACCTGGCGCTACAATGTAGGGTGTACCTGGGCGTCTGCTTTACAGTTCGCACAATTCTAGCTCGGACTTGAGTTACGCGCAGAATTTTCCGCTGGAACCGCCAATGGTCTCCTACCCACTTTCGATAAGGTTCGAGCCTCTGCATCGTAGGGAGCACCGGCTTTCTAAAGGTTTTCAATTGCATCTTGAGCCCGAGGAAAGAGCGGGTGGCCAGAGCTATCTGTGTTAGCGATGATGTCGTTACCGTTTGTCACTCGTCTTCATAGACACTTGAAGGGTGACTTGAAGTTCGACAAAGAGGTGCTGTTTCTCCACCTGATTTCGTGGGATTTTTAAAAGATGTACCGTAGTACCTATTAAACTTATTTTCAGTCACTCTGCACCAGCAGCTAATTTGAGTTTATCGGAAATGTCACCAATCTATGGATAAATACATTTCCTGCGTTATTTTACTTCGATTTGGAGCTTTATTCATCCACCAATGCCAGAAGCAAAAATTTCTCCTAACATGTCATTAGAAGACTACGTTCTTTAAATTCGTTAGATCAAAGGCGAAAAACATTGAAAAGCAAAAGATTAATTAACCTGCAATCCTTTCTAGCTTCAGTTGCATCCTTTTCTCAACTAACACCCAACTAAAAGGCTGACACAAATTTCATTATAACAACTTTGTCCATGGAACGTGGACCACAAGAAACCGGTTGCTGACGACCCTTGAGGTGGATTCCAATGCTATAGCCCATCCTGGCCAAGCACATAGCAGAAATGTTTCACTTCAATACGCCTAGCATGACCCAATTGTTAGCTTCAAGATTCCAACTGCCTTACATTTATTCCATGACCTACATCCGCATCTCTTCAACAATCCCACATAAAACACAGAAAAAGACATTCAAGAGAGAGCAAAGCTGAAGCAGAAGAAAGGAAACAAGGAAGAGAAAAGCAGAAGTCAGGCCTCCGGCTTCGGGTCTGAATGCTTTGTCGTGGATTCATTATTCCAAGTTAACCCTTTGCTTGTCCTTCTACGAGGTTGTCCTATGAGGCTCGGAGTCGTATTTGTTCAACGCATTCTCTACAGCCATCCGGAGGTCGGGATGTATGACTTTTCCCCGGCTGGCTACGAGAAGGATGCGATGTTTGATGCTTTTTTTCCAGCCGTTGTTGCTTGCAGGATAACGTACAGATACAGATACGAGTACGATACTCATTTATCCTTTTTTTCTGTGATTATTATTACTATTATTTAATCCGCCGTGGGTGGTGACGGGTGATACAGTTGGCAAGAGGCTTAAATCCTGGCCGCCACGACTGCGACCGAGAGAATAAATTTTCCGCTCCTTTTGTTATTGTCCTTTCGTGTTTGAATAGGAGACCGTTGTGCGCGAGCTATGACAGATCTGGTGCTCCACGACGACGATGATAATGTTGATGCTAGTGCAGAGGTAGAACTCGTGGTATAGCCTTGATGCGATTGTTTGTGCAAGTTCGTGTGTAATTTGCCAGGTTGCGTGGTTTTTGCGCTCACTGAACGGTGAGACAAATGGTTTCAATGAAATGTATTGTATCTGGATGCTATGTTTCACGTTCTGCTGATGCGGAAAAGAACTTGCTTGTTGGGTTTGCTATATGCGAGCTGTGGCACTGGCTCCAGTGCGGGGTTAAACGTGCGGAATGCTAGCAGCTTGCATTGTTAACCATCCGGGTGAAGGTAGGAGTTGTCTTGTCGGTAGCCGCAGACAGGAACATCTGTAAAGAGACACTTTGTCGAGAAATGCCATGAAATGAGAACGAATGGCAAAGGAAGAAGGGATTCGCGGATGAGGCTGTCATATTTAGAGGTTATGGAATGCCACCATATTTTGATATACACTTAAATTGGACGGGACCTTGGACAAATGCCATGGATTTCATTTTTAAGAGCGTCTTATTCTGTCTTTAAAGTAAAGGACTTAGTTTGTAATCTGATTTAACAACGAAATCCTAAGTCTGACAAGAGTCAGCCACAGGCATATGGTATGGGCAGGAAATAGCCTTACAACAAGCAAACCTGTTATTAAATAAAAAGGAAAACCATGTTAATGAACCCTTTGATGCCTTTTAAGGATTATTCAATCATAATCACGGCGTAGTTCCGCTTTATACCATCGTTCATTCCTGATTAAAACCATCATCTATCCCATGCTCCACACAGCCGCAGCTTGTGGTTTTCAACCCGCCCATACTCTCTCACTCTCCTCAAGCATCCTCTAATCTGTATAATTCAGTGCAAATTACAATTCTTAATGCCGTCTTAAGAAACCACATCAAGAATCAGGAAACACAAAAGGACTCTCGAAGAAACCAGTCAACAGACTCAAACCTTTTACCACACCTAATCCGAATACTCTAGTTCTCCCTCTCCCTTGTCTCTCTGTTGTTAACTAAGTTTCCAAATAAACTAAAGTATTTTAACGAAACAAACAAAAGACGCCTAGATTAGGTTTAATGAAAGGACCAAGTTTTCATCTTCAACTTTTTTCTTCGTTGATTTCTTGTTCTGCGTCACGCCACTTGTTCGAGTCTATCCTCCAACAAGGATAATAACGAAAGAAAATTTACAAAAAATAATATTCATAATCACGAAATCACAAAAGCTGGACGAAGGCTCGTCTTGTGCGACCAACTTGTCGCTCCTCGCCTCGATTGCAGTTAGAACACCACTCATACTCACGTCGCAAGGATCCAATTAAATTAACTCGCCTGAGTTGAAACAATACCGACACCAATTGCCCCGAGGGTGGGATCGTAGAACCGTGGAAGCTGGTAAGCAATACGAAAAGAGGATAAGGGGCCAGCAGGCAGGGGGTAGAACTATCCAGGCATCTCTGGAAGTAGGAATGAAAACTGGGGAACAAAATGGACGGAAACATTTGTTTTTTTTTTTTTAGAAAAGTAATTTGAAGTTAGTCCTTTCCGCCGTTCCGTAGGATCCACTTCGAGTTGGATTGCCTGAACCTTGATGTGAAATGGGGGAAATAAAGTGAAGAAATGCGTGCCTGTCTAAAGTGATGCTAATTTGAGTTTCGCCGAATGTCGGCCTCTGCGGATGGGTGCGTGCCTTAGTTTCGGTTAATTAACATCCTGGGGTTTAAGTTACTGACGGTCACGGTATTATTACGCGAGATCCCTTTGCTTACGAAATGAAATTGCGTCGCGAAAGTCAAGTTGCAAGTAATATTTAACGTGATTTTAATGAAATGCTGCGGACGGGGTGAGGATTAGTGTTGTGTCAGTTTAGGGGTGGAATCGTTTAGCGCGGCAAAATGGATGTTTTCCTCATTTTCCTCGTTTATTAATTCAAAGATAATGACGAGTATTTTTTTGGATCTATTTATTTGGTCTTGGAGGTAGGACACGCAAAATTTGGAGCGCTTTCTGATGGCAATCAGGAAGCATACTTTTTTCATACTAGGTTTGTTCAAAAAGTAACTGGAATTCAGTAGTTTTTGAAAAGACTTTTATTTAATCGTCCACATTAACGTTATCCTTCTAAAAATAGTCCTCTTTATATACTATGCTTTTACGACAATGCATCTTCGGAACACTTTTAACGAGTGATTTGATTGATTAATAAAGACCGTGATTTGTCCATTCATGTTAGTCGATTGCATGAAAGATTTTATTATATAATCTGTGTCTAAGACCTTACAAAATAACAACTCGAGCAAGAACTGAAGCCGAACGACTTTTCACATCATCGAATTTGGATCTTAAAAAATCTGGAGAAAGATCCACTTATTTATAGAAAAATTGTATTCAGCGACAAGAGCTATTTCTGTTTGATTGGGTACGTTAATAAACAAAACTGCTCTTTTTGGCCCGATGAGCCAATGCATTCGGAAAATGCATAAATCCGGCGCGATTTATGGTCCAGCGAAATCATTGGCCCTACTTTTTAAAGATCATCGGGAGAACAACGTTAGTAAGCACGATATACGGGATTAAGCTGGTTGACATATGGTTCCAGCATGCAGTGCAGTTGAGAAATGAGTCCTTTGAGAAATTTATCTCTCGTTCTTGAACGGTAAATTGGGCGGGTAGATGGAGGATTTGATGCTTTTAGACTATTTTTTATGGTGATATATTAAATTACTATTCCGATAAGCCAATGCCGATTTCAGCCTTGAAGGACAACATTACAGGTGAGTGTCACGAGTCTCATTCTCTGGACCACCGTAATAGTCATTGGCAATAATGGCGTTTATTACTTTATCAATTTAGTAAAAATGTGTATAATCTTTTGCAATTTTTCTGCTTACTTTTTGGCAATTAAATACCAAACGCTTAAAATATCATATATTAAAACCCGGTCTTTAGGATAGCATAGAGCTTTCGATGCGTTGCGCTCTTGACGTCAAATATTCACGAACAGGCAGTACAGTATCATGAGGGCTTACTGACCGTTCAACTTGATGGCAAGAGTTCATGATGCACTATCCTGTTAAATTCGATATTATATGATCTTATGACATATATTTCATCTTATATGAAATTTAAAACTATTTGTTTCCTTCACTAAAGCTTGTTTATCTTATCATAACTAAATATCTGGACCTAACCTACCTAATCCATTCTAACCTATGTAGGCAACCCATTGGTTTAAGAATAGGTATAACTTGAAAGCTTATATTACTAGCTAACGACCGAGCTCCCTTCAGATACAAAAATCGCTGATGCTATTGCATAATGTCTCCACAATTTCAGCATGATTGAGACGCTACTGCATGCGGAATATGAAGTCACGCACATATGTCCTGGATCAAAGCATTTGTATCGAAATAGAGGAATGCCTTCGGGAGATGAAGCTGTTAAGGCATACCCTCTCGAGATACAGTTTGTTGGATTAGTAAATCCCGGAGATAAGATTATATGTATATTGAGGTCATTTAGCCTGGATATAAATAAACGGATATAATAAAACGTAGGTTTAAAATAATGAGGAAAAAAATTACTTAAAAAATAAAATATGAAATGAAAATTCGAAGACGAGGGAGAATATAATCCCTACATTTGCCAACATACATACTTATGTGGACCTTTTTTCCAATTTTTGAGATCGAGAATTGAGACGATCGAACATTGGTTTCAGAGTCACATTCGTAAACTTCTATTTCATGAATTGCTCTGATAAACCTGAGTAATTTCATATAAATTTCGTTCACGTATTCCAATCATTCAAAGCATCCATCATAATCGTGGCTTACCAAAATTTCACTCATAGAAGACTCACAAAGCAATATGCATTTATAAATTCTCGTTAAACGTTTTATCATTTTAAACACTTAATTGTTGATTTTGCCTTAAAGCTGTAAAGAGCTTTTGAAGTGTTGGAAAATTAGTAGTCTCATCACCTAATCAGTACCAGAAACCACCAATGAGACGTACCACTTAAAATGGCCGCCGACGTTTGCCTACAAGCTCGGGCGAGCACGTGGGTACCTCAATTGCTGTCAAAATTTTGTAAACAATCACGCGGGAGTACACTGCGGTAAAATGAAATGAGCTCACACGTATTCACGGATAGAAGCTCGTTTGTAACGGGTTTTGTCGCTACGAACCTGAACTTCTTTCAAAATTTCAGGGTGTCACGGGGGACGACGTACTAAAGACGCACGTCTCATTCTGGTTTCTGATCAGTACACTCACACATCAGATATGTTTGCGTTCAGACGTATGCAAACACATACATATATATCAACTTCGCTTTGACAAGCAATGTTTGCGCTCATGACCTTTTATTACCGACATGGCGGATTGGAATCTCGCCGATGTTGCTAAACATCACGTCGGTTTTAGGTGATTATCGGGTGTAAACGTTTCCTAGAATGGTACGTTACTTAGGTAAAATCCTCTTCACTTCTTGATTCGTAAGTCAGACTAGGGCTAGCTAGGGTGGATGGTGCATACGGGGTGGTCGTAGTGTAATAGTAATCGTCATCGAGTGTTGAGCGGAAGGTCTCTAGTTCAAGTCTGTTCATAGCCAAGAACAATTCCTATACGAACAAATTGTACAACAACATCAGTTGTGAATGAGAGATCATTAAATAATGCTGACGAAGGCATAACACTCAAACACAAGAGTTACATACTGTGAACTAAAACCAACGCGACAAATTCAGTGGAATCTCTCAAAAAAATCCTATCTAGGATAACCTCCCCGGAGAGTAGTGAACGGACATCTTCAAAACAAACCATCTGCACCCCGTCCAGGTTGTGTGACACACACCATAAGAGCGTACACTCTTGAACCTGCACGAACCCTATAAAAAAGAAAAATGAGCCTGAGAACTGACTGAGACCTGCTAGCCGTTGTTAGGTCTCGGTCTTGCAGATTGAGCGAGGTGCCAAAGTCCAGTCGCTAAAATAAGCAGTCAGGAGATTGACTACTCGGATTGAATCACGTGAGCGCAAGTAATCTTGGTTATATTTAAGATTAGAATCAAGCAGCTTAGGGTAGGTTCGGCAAAAGGAAAACAACAAAAGTATGAATCTATGTTTTTTCTTCCTGAAATTTTCGAAGCGGAAAAAAAGGTATCAGTAATTAAGAAAAACAGAAAATAGGCCAGAAAAACATTTTAAATATTGAGATATTTTAAAGTTAGATTTCAATAGTCTTGACTAGGAAATATAAATAGGGAGAAAAAAAGATACGCCAACTTCGAAATTCGAGAATCGACACACATTTTACAATCGTCGATGGTAACGATCAGTAGAAGCAATGTCTAGAAAATAAGGAGGGTAAGGTAGGACTTACCTAGGTATTTCCAATAATTTTTGACCATTTTGGGAGGTACGGACGAGATTTGTCGTGCCGTCAAATTTGTCACATCACTTTGTCGGTTGCCGATATTTGGTTTAATCAGATCAAAGAAGACCTTTCTGATCCTACTATGTTAAATACAGAGCGCTAGCTTGAAACCATGGATTTTTGGTTGTCTAACTGATGTCGATGATTTACCTGGTATAGTCTATGAATTTCGACATTTGAGTTTGTTGTAATGAAACCAGTTGAGGAGTGAATCCAATGCAACAATCTCTTTCTATTCTGCAGTTGAAGTAGCTGTGAAGCAGGTGAGAAAAACGTCTTTCGACTTCTCTTGGGACCAATTCACATGGAACCCAGTATCCTTGCTGTTGGTTCATTCCCATTGCCACTGATAATTGATTGAGATAAGTTTTAAGGTGTTTGACATGACCTTCCGTTTCTTTATTCGCGAACTTTTGTGGCTGTCCAGGTCGTTACTGTAATCAAAAAGGCGAACGAGTGTTGTTTTTTTGTTATGTTGGTATAAATGTCCCACAGTAAATTTAAATATTGTCAGTCATAAAAACCTAGACGTGCTCGGTTGTGTTTGACAATTTTTAGCTATGGAAAAAAAAATGGACCAAAAAATTGTATTAAATAAGCATGAAAAATAAAATTAAGTACTCCAACGTACTTGAATTGTTGAGTGTGGCATTTGCCTTCCACTTCTTTGTAAGTGAAAAAGAAAATGTTATGGAAAATCTTCGGATGACCAGAGCAATTAATATTGGCATACCGGTTGCCCAATGCGAAACCTGTGCCAGTGAACTTTGTTCCAAAATTGCTAAATTTTGATCAAAAGAACCGTGACATGAGCATTGCTCAGGAGCTTCAGAATGACGTGGATATCATGTTTTGCTGAAAAGGGTGTTCACTAGTGACGAAACATGTGGTATATGGTTATGACGTCGCAATCATAATCAAATCATTCCAATGTAAGCATCCAGAAAAGCCAAGGCCGAAAAATGCACACCAAGTTCGGTCAAACTTTTGTCGGTTTTACTCACTTTTTTATTCGATTACTATGGTCTTGATTATCATGAGAACTTACCGGAGGGTCGGCAATACGAAAAAAAAATTCGGATTTGTGAAAAAAAAATCATGGCTAATGCATGCATTATAAAGCAATCATGTCTCAGCCACAATATTCGCCAGATTTTGTGACTTTTGCGACTTTTAGCTCTTCCCGAAAATGAATAGAAATTTAACCCTAGAAGAGCTCAAGGCTATACCAAAAAGCGCATATCAGAAGTGCTTCTAGAATTGGAAAAAGCGGTGAGAAAAGTGTATTATATCTACATAAGGGGAAATACTCCGAAGCAGCTGAAATTGGTATTGACGAATTAATACTTGTTTTTCGAGGAAAATTAAATGAATTTCAGTCGTCAGAAAAATTCTAAAAAAGAAATAACAGAAAAAAAAGAAATAGCAAAAAATGACAAGCTATAGGGCTAAAAACAAGCAAAATTTAAAGAAGGATACAATGATTTTCTATCACACTTGGCGTCGCTGTGTCTAAAATTGTTTGTGTCCTAAGAAACTTTTATTTGTGCGTTGCATGTTATATGTATGTTGCGAAGACTGCATTGAAATGCATGTTGTTTTCATGTCAGGCTTAAGACTTTTAAGAACATTCTCGTACATTTCTTCCTGGCCAGCATTACGATTGCAATATACAAGTTCTTCATTATTTAATCAGTAAACAGCACAAATAAATTCCGAAATGTACAAAAATCATCAAAAGTTTCACGTATCCCAACAGCCCAATCCAAACCATTTGAAGCACAAATCTTCGAAACCGCCTTAGGCAACCCTCCTTACTAGGGCACTTTCATTAAACGACATGGGAAATTTCCTGCCAACAACCGCGACCAAAAAAAGCAAAATTACGAATTATGAAACAACTCCCGTCAAAATGCCATCATCTGAAATTAAAATGCTGCACCCATGCCAGTGCAGCAACCGCAATAAACTCCTGCAACTGTGCCGCTTCTATCGAGAAGAGCGAAATGTTCCAAATGCACATCTAATCAGTGATAAAAGACATCTCGGACTGGCAACCACTGACACCTCTGCTCTTTCCCATTGACCCAGAAAACGTACGACAACGATTTCACACAGCGCCGCCGGATATCCTGCACCATCATATCGAGTATCCTTTCACTTTTTCTTTTTGTTGGTCTCTCCTTCTTATATAATTCTTTTCTGTTCGGTTTCGCTAGTGCTACGACAAGTGTTCTTCGGTCGGAGTCCGCTGAACGTGCAGATACTTCTTGACAAGGCCCGCCTCCTACCTGTGCGACTGTTTGGCACAAACCGTCCGAACCGCATTCAAACATTTCCAGCCAAAAAACCAAAATCTCATCCGTCCATCTGCATTTAAGCAAAAACAACAACACGAAAATGAGGAAACGGCCGACGTAACCCAATCTATCCGCGTCAAGGATTCAAGGACTTTTGCCGGGTCTTAATTCAGGTCCATGCACTCTGTTCGATGGCAACCCAAATGTACTAACAATCCACGTAGTATTTCCTGTTGTGCTCCTTCGGAACTAGGTCTCTGGGTAAATGGAGCTGACAAGTTTTGTTGCGAGAATAACGAATTCCTTGCACGCTGTCGTCCAAGATGTCACTCCATTTTCACGGCGAAGCGAATTCGTGTGTTGGGTGTTTATGTCGTGATTCCTGTTGACATTTTTCCTAAACATGAGCTCTAGAATCCTCTGTCTTCAATGTCTGCCTGGGATGTTAATCAATGCTGGGGGATGGACACATCATTACTCCATCTGCCATTCGAAGGGGCGTATTGGATCGAAGCGTAGTTCTGATAAGTGATGACCTTCAAGCTCAATTTGGGAAATTGCCCAGTTGGCACTTCGCTTGGGGATTTTTGTTTAAAAGTTTTTCCTTTTCGTCCTTGTTTTTATGGATGTGACCTGGTTCGGACGGAAGCAACTTGTACTCGAGTGGGACTAACGAGTATTATCGACAGTTTCGGTTAGTCGGGAGTGTAAAGTTCACTTGAATAGGTGCCTAAATGGAGTTGTAGAAGTTGTTTTAATTGCTATTTCATGCACTTTTAGTCGAAGACGGAGTTCTTGGGTCTTGGGTCACTGTGAGCAAGTTCTCTCAATGCTCCTCACTTGGTATGCACAATGGTGCAGAGTGAAGTCTTTTTCTTAAAAATGAATGAAGGCTTTGAACGTTTTTGTTGGCAAGAACACTTAAGAAATTCAAAGGAAGTTCCTTTGCATTGAGGTTAATGAAAGGGTCGTGCATTTTTAACGAGGCATATAGCGGGGAAGCAACTATGTAAAACTTTCACAGAACATCAAGTTATCTTAATGGATGTCCACCATATTAAAAGAATATGTAAGCCTTATCGGTAGTCGTAAAAATTATCCACCCAATTTGCCTCGAAACGTATCTGTGTCCACTAGCTATGGGGAACCCATCCGCACACAAGTACTCAATGATCGTAAATCAAAAGCAAAATCGCGTAGCTAAGCCAGATTCCGCACCTAGTCTCGCCCCCACATAAATTCCTATCCCGTGGGAAATTCCAATCTGCGATCTAATGGTCGCAAGACATGTACTTTTAAATCATCCCTTGAGCCCAGTCTCGATGGTAATCCCTCACCATAAATACCCATCAATACAGTCTGTTCACACCCACATCCAACCCAGCCCAGTCATAAACCTGAAAAGTTCACCAAACTCCCACGCTGCATCCCACCCCATCCGACAGCTGGCAGTAAATTTGGCACCAGTAACGACCTATTCCAACACATTGTAGTCGTAAAAACGAGCCTCTAATTTGGCACTTATCCAGGTGCATTAACCACAATTTCCAGCCACTAAAATCCCAAAATTCCTATCAAATCTGGCCGCCTCTTGCCGTCATCCAACATCCAATAATTTTTTCTATTCCCTACGACAACAACAGCCGGGGAATAAGAGGAAGTTAATGTACAATCTCTTTTGAAAAAAGCTCATTAACATGTGCCTGTCTCCGTTCCTCGTCAATGGAGGTACGGAAATAGAAAAGATGGAGCGAGGACCTAAAACCAAGAAAAACAAAACGGAAATTGTATTTACGACAACTGAATGCCTCCACGTCCACCTCAAACAGCCGATGCCAGTCGAACAGAATCTACGACCCTTCAGGCTGCCTTCCTTTGGTGGCTTCCTCTAACCCAGATACTATTCATAGTATCCTCATCCGCCCCTATCACTCACTTGCCGAACCAAGTCCGGCTACCTTACAGGTGTATCTAGATGTGGCTTTGTGCCTGTATTTGTGTTTGTTCATTCTCGTATTTCATTATCCTGTCCGTAGGCAGCTCCAAGGTCACATCTGTCAGTGCTTGGGAGTTTAACTCGGAAAACAACACAGACAAACGTTCTTGCATACGAGAGTATGCCTAAACTCCGAATGGCCGAACGTTTAAACGCACACACACACTCACCCAAAGTGCGTATTCCACAAGAAAAGTTGTAAAAAAGGTCCTTCAGGCACCCTATATATCTGTAATGAGCTATTGTAGATACAGGAGCAAACATATAATCAACCTCCCATGGCAGATCTGCACGTGCTGCTGCTGATACGCTACACCCTTTGGTCCCCTCTTTTCACCGACCCCGCTATCTTTGCTCCTAGCCGAAAGCTAGATGAGTTAGGAACTTGCGAGTATGGCGGGTACGCGTGTGCGTATACGTTTGTTTGTTTGAGGCTTGAGGGAATCCGCTTACGTGAAAGCAATCCACGTCAATGAAGATGTCCTGGCGCGCTATCAGGAGCATGGAATCGAAATACTGGGAAATTTTCTGATTTCTCAAACAAATCCATTTCTCCGTAGCTTCTTGTTTGATATGCGCATGGCCATCTCTTTGTTGTTCTCTTCTGTGGATGGTTAACCTAGTTTCCTACAACTATACATCCTCGTTGAGCTTGGATGTATGTGTGTAGCTTTGAGATGGCACTTACAGTTGTGTATTCTAGTTTGTGCTCGTACATTTGGACAAATACACCACATCAAATGGATTGCTTTAATTTTGAACAACATTGCTTGTTGTGACGTTAGCGTCATCGTCGCGCTGTTGTTGCTATCGTTCTTCAACGCTTTAATGGGACGATTTGGGTTACCTTTGAAGGCAGCAATCGCTTAATGGGGAGTTATACATATATATTTTTAGTCCTGATTACTGCTTTTTGAATGCCGTTGAGACATTTTAACACGATGCGAGCGGGATGACGGGGAGATTTCCCATTTGGCTTTTATGTCTCGTTTGGAAATTAAAATTAATGTGTAAGAGACAGTATTGGATACAAGGCAACAACGAGACGGTCTTTGAATGATGTTCTGTTTACACGGGAATAAAAACTACGTTCGAGACTTGGCGTACGTCAAAATGAATATATGTTTGTGCTCATTTTAGCCCTTTCAATCGTTTGGTTACGTCTTTTTTAGTCTGCTTTTGGTGAGGTTTTCAGGTTTTTTTCATGTCAAGGGTGTATGTCTCATGTTATTTACTAAGGTTCGGACCTATGTGTAAATAGTTTGAATAAAGGGCATGAAATAAATTAAAGGTTTATGTCGTGTTTCGCCTGCTTAGTAAAATTGTAGTTGTATGTAATTGTCAATGAAATACAGAAAAAAAGGTTTGTGCCCTTGTTAAAGGTATAGAGTGAGCCAACAGTTGGTGCGGAAGATTTTATTTAATTGTTGTTAGCTTGTTAATATGCCAATTATGAATGAAACACGACAATTTTCACGTGACCAGCTGGGCCTCTGTGCTAAGCGAGCGCCCGAAGGTCAAAATTATCGATGACTTTTTGAACAATATGTGGATCAATTTTTTCCTCATTTTTCTAAACGTCATTTTCAGCTTGGAATGATTCGTTTGAGGACCCTAATTGTCACTGAGGTATTTGTATAGACCTTGTTCTAAAGGCTGAAACCAGTGATCGTCCAGAGCTAAATCCTTAAATTTTGGAGAGAAAAATAGTCCCCCAACATGTTGTAATAACGGTTTCCTTTAACTGTAACGGCTTCTCTAGCCTCGTCTTCGAAAAACTATGGGCCAATAATGCCGCAAATCCACAATCACACTTTGATCTTCTCTCGTTAGATTTTCGTAAATCAAGTGTGGGCTTTCAGGTCTCCAAATGAAACAGTTTTGTTGTTTTTTCTACGTATCCGTCCGTCTAAAAATATAATTCGTTGAAAAAGACCAAATTTAATGACAAATTGTCTTGGCGATCAGACATCAATTGCACGAATCGATGATGTCAGAGATGTTCTAAAGGCTTAAATTGTTGTGTAATTTAGATTGATCGTGTGAATGAAGATCAACCTTTGAAATTCGCCGTAAGTGTCATAAGTGAGGCCCATTTGCTCACTCAAGTTTGAAAAGTAAAAATGCGTTGTTGCTTCGTAAAGGACTCTAAGTCTAAAATTGCCAAAATCTGTACGTCAAGAAGATCAACCGTATTATTGCTGTTATCACCGGCGATTTGGATCTCGGAAATTCTTAGCCTCGTGGACAACCCTTCGTCAAGCCTCCCTGCCATAGTGTGTTCTTCCCATATTTTGATGTTCTAATCTATTATATCTCTTTTAGGTCCAACCTTAAGAAAATTAAATAGAAAAACAAATTTTTCACAAAGAAAAAGAAAAATCCCAATAACAATAATATCACTTCTGCCTATAAACAATTATGTAAAGATATCTCAAAACAAGTTTCGTTGTGTAAAAATAATTACTATGTGCACGAATTTCGTTAAGTAGTTTAGTTTTAAATTGCTTGGGATTTCTGATTCTTCCCAATGCAATGGGGAGAGAGTTCCAAAGGCGTATGGAATGAACAAAAAACTGTCTTTCAGATGCTAAGCTAAGCACATGTGTCTATGTTGAATGAGTGTGTTCGTTCGTTCAGATGATGGGGAGGTCAACTTATTGAAAAAGTAATTAGGCTGTCGGGTATACTGGATCTTATGAAGGCAAGTCAGGGTATGGTAGATGAGGATGTTGTCAAATGAGCAGCCAAAAATGGTCTTTGAATAGCTGGAGATATGTTCGTGCCTATGAATGTTAAAAATGAAGCGCGCAATGCTGTTAAAAGCCACATTAAGTTTCCGTTTAGATCTGAAATCCAAATTGCAAAAAATTTCGCGGCCATATGTAAGAATTGGAAGCAGCAGGGTCTTAGCGATAATCATTTTGGTTTTGATGGGGATATAGTGCTGTGATGCCCAGAGAGTTCGCAGCACGCCCTACACCTTTCCAATGCAGGCATTTACGTGATCGTCCCATGTGAGAGTGCGGTTAAAAATTAATCCTAGATTCCTCGCGCTCTCAACAAGATCTATGTTGTACTGACCCAGTTTGATAGCCGGAAGGGTAGAGGTGTCCACCAGGTTTCGGTATATAACCAGTGACTTTGATTTATTGGGATTGAGGCAAAGGGTATTGGCTTGGACCCAGTCAAGGATACTTTGAAGGTCTTCATTCATTTTTGCAACGAATGCTGCTGCTGAGTGAAATGGAAAGGATATTTGTAACTGCACGTCATCTGCGTACATGTGTACACAGCTGTGTTTGACAATAATGGGTTATTCATTAACATACAGCATGAATAAAACCGGACCTAGAATGGAACCTTGTGGGACACCGGCATGCGTCGAAAGAAGGTCTGACATTTTGTCGCCAATTACTACTTTCTGTTGTCTGCCAACCAAGTAGGACTGGAAGAGCCTTGCGGTGTGCCTTGAAAATTAAATTTTTTTTTTAGAAGCTTGTTACACAGGATGGTGTGGTTCACTGTGTCAAAGGCCTTGGAGAAGTCAAGTAACGTAAGAATAGTCAACTCTTTTTTATCTAAACCTTTCCTGATCTCATCAACGATAAACAGTAGAGCAGTTTTACAGCTGTGCTGGGGAAGAAAACCTGATTGGCTATCGTGCAACAACCTTTCAGCAGAGAGATGTCAAAGTATCTGGGGTAAGATTGCTTTTTCGAAAACTTTAGATAGATAGGGAACGATCGCTATCGGTCGATAATCGGCGAGATTACAGTTTGACTTCTTAGGTAGGGGAACTATTTTAGCCTGCTTCCATTATCTGGGAAAAATGCAGGTAGTGATGATACGATTGAAGATATGTGTAATGAAAGGCAATGTAACAGGAAGTGTTATTTTTAAAAATTTAGGATTGACTCCATCCAGACCAATCGCGTTTGATTTAATCGAGAGAACTGCATCTGCGACTTCAGCGTCGGTTAAGAGTTGCAAATTAAGTAGCCTCGAGCTTGCCGAAACAGGTATTTCTTCTTCTTCCAATAACGCTTGGTTTAAGACATTCGGAGAGGAGGCTGAGGTAAATAGGGAATTTAGAGTGTCACAATCAAGGTCGTCCATAGGCTTGAGCTGGGACTTAACCACACCTATTTGGCGCAAGTTCTTCCATAATTTCTCTCCGGAACTCCGAAATTCAACAAGTGTCTTCCTTCTATTGGAGCTAAAGTAGTCTCTGAAAGTTCCGAATGTTTCTGTGATTGTAACTGTTTAGTTAATAAAGTGTCGTATTCTCAAAGTTTCTTTTTTGATCCCACATCGTCCTTTGAAGTGTATAAAATTATCCTGTCTCTTAAAAACTCGAATTCACAAACAACTGAGAGTGATGTCTTATCTTATATTTTTAACAAAAGCATTAGATATGACGTCTTTCCTGATTGTTTAAAAGTCGCGGAAGTAATTTCCTTATTTAAGAAAGGAGATAAAAACGTAATTAACAACTACAGACCTATTTCCTTATTAGCTGTATTTTCGAAAGCTTTTGAAAAAGCTTTAAAGAAAATAATGGTCCAGTTCTTGGAAAAAAATTAATTTTTCAGCGGTTGTCAATTTGGCTTTCGTTCAGGTCGCTCCACCGAGAATGCTCTACTAAATTTTTGTACCGACATCCATAACGGCTTCAATAATAGATGCCATAATTAAAGCATTCGATACTGTCGATCATATCATACTGTTAGATAAACTGTATAAATGTGGATTTAGGGGTACATTTCACAATTGGCTCAGTTCTTACTTATCTAATAGAACTCAAAGAGTTATTATTGATAGTGTGTTAAGATCCTTGAGAACGGTATCAACGGGTGTTCTACAGGGTTCAGTGCTTGGTCCTTTATTGTTTTTAGTTTTCATTAATTCTGTTTTTGTGCAAAACTATCAGAGTAAGGTTACGGTTTTTGCGGACGATTAGGCATGCGCTTTTACTAGCGATTCCGTTTTAAATCTTTCTTCAAACATCAATCATGACCTTGAAGTACTTAGTCACTGGTTTCAAATGCATAAAATGGTCATAAGCGATAAAACGAAAATAATGTTTTTTAGTCCTGATGGCAAACAAGTAGATTACGGACCGTTATTCTTTCACTGTGGGAACTGCCGGAGACTTAAGCATACTACACATATTTGCAACTCAAAATCCAATAGCCAGACGTTTTTCGAACAACGCTCATGGTCTAACAAATGTTTTCGTTTAGATGAGGTAAGAGATCTTAAGTATCTTGGTGTAACTCTAGACTGGATGATGAACTGGTCTGCGCACTCGATTGAACTCAAAAGGTATCTTATGGCAACCACTAGGCAATTTTACTTTCTAAAACCGTATTGCTCACAGGATCTTCTGGGTTAGTGCATTCTAAACTTGAATATGGCTTAGTCGTTTGGGGTGGAACGCACTATAACAAAATTTTTCCTCTTCTTGTGTGTCAAAAACATGTTATTAGACTTATTTGTCGCAAAAATCACCGTTTCAATAGTCTACCCTTATTCAGAAGTCTCAACATTCTACCTTTGAAACATCTATTTTGCTATAAAGTTATAAAAATCTTTTTTGAAAAATCAGGATATTCTTTAAACAGAAGCTCTTCTAATTACCAACTTAGAGTAAACGAACAGAATCTTGTACAAGTTCCCCACCACAATCTACAAATATTTTTAAAATTTTTTTCATCAATTGCTCCAAGGCTGTTTAATAGACTACCGTATAACATACGATGTATTCGGAATAAATCCTCGTTCCTTAAAAAAATTAAATCATGGCTATTATATTTAAGTTATAAAGATATTCTTTAAGTTATATAGACAAAAGATGTTCTTTATGTACTATAGGATGCAGATACAGAACCCTCGGGTTTTCACTCATTACGCAGGTAAGATGAACGTTTCTCGACCTGACATAGAGATGCCGTTCCATACAACAAAAATATATGTTTCCTGCTTAGTTGTCATTAGTTCGTATGACACATTTACACGAATTTGGGCAGTAGACGGCTTGCTGGTTTTTCGATAAAATGGATAGACTTGAAAATCATGTGGTCATAAAATTCTTCGTTTTAGATGGGTAAACTTATAAGGAAATTCAAATTGACAAAGCTTAGGAGGACCCTGCTCTTTCGATGTCAACCATTATAAAGTAGAAAGCTGAATTTAAATACGGTCGCACATCCCTCGAAGATGACCCATGTAAAAGACGGCCATAAACCGCATCCACAGCGGAGACCATCAAAAAAGTGCATGATATTGTACTGGACTATGGATGAGTGAAGGTGAGTATGAAAGCTGGGGCTGTGGGGATATTGGAAGAAAGGATGCGAAACATTTTGCACAAGGAGTTAGGGATGCAAAAGCTCTGCGCAAGTAGGTGCCGATGAAATGCCGATGGAAAGCTGATTGTGGTGACTTGTGACCATAGACGAGATATGGGTTCACACTCTACATGTCAGAAATAAAACAAAAATCCAAGCAGTGGGTTGAGGCCGGTGGTACAGCGCCAAAGAAACCGAAGACAGTCGCATCTACCGGTAAGGCCATGGCCAGCGTGCTTGGGATCCTCTTTATTGATTACCTTGCATAAGGCAGAACAATTACAAGAAAGTGTTACTCCAATCTTCTTGATCAACTAGTCGCCAAAAGTCGCGAGTAGACACCTGGCTTGAAGAAAAAAATAAATCATCTTTCACCAGGACAACCTACCTGTACACAAGGTTGAGTTGGCGATGGGAAAACTGCGGGATTAGGGGTACGAATTGTTCAGGCAACTCCCTACCCTCCGATTTGGTACCATCAAACCTCCATCTGTTCTCAAATTTGAAAAAAATTGTTTCTGAGCAGCGCTTCGCATCCAATGAAAGAATTGAGAGGGCCTCCCAGACTTTTGCTTCCAGGTAGGAATACTGATGTTGGCGAAGGGCTGGACCAAGTGTGCTAAAGTTAAAGGAGTTTATGTAAGCAAATTAAATATTATATAATATAATATAATAATACATTTTTTAACTGAAAATCGCAGTCTTTTCACTTTGTATAGTTTGATTGTTTGCCCACTGTCCATTCGTTCTACGAATGACAGATAATGCTTGGGGCTGAATAGAGTTGCTCGAGTTCTTGATTATGTAGTTTTCTTCATTCGCCTGTTTATTCATTCTGTTTACAACCAAAGATTCTTCTTACATTTTTTTTGTCAAAGACCCAAATTCTATTTTGCTCCTTCTGGGTCGGAGACCAAATTTCACATCCATAAAGTGTCACTAGCACTATTATAGTTTTATGGATTTTGACATTGCAGGAGTAGAGTTGTTTTGAATAGTTCCTTCTTCGGGAAAAAGCAAGCTTTCGCTCATATGAAGCCTTTTATTTATTTTGATCTTTACGTATTCCAAGTACTTGAGCCCGTCCACTTTCTGAAAGCATTTATCGAGAACAGTCAGTTGCGAGGCTTGGATCGATGCAAGCTAGTTTGTGATCATATATTCGGTTTGCCTTCATTTTCTTGTAAATCTACTTCCTTTCCTGCCATTATTGACTTTCTGTGTTTTTCTTAACTTTTTCCTCTGCTAGAAAGTCCAAATAGTTAGCGGGTTGATTCTTCAATCATTTGCCTGGAGGGTACTCAATAAATGACAAATTGGTAGCAGACAGCTATAACGTCAGTTGGCTCACTTCTTATGTTATTTTGAATCAATAGAAGAACGTAACTCTCTAACGAAAAGTAGTTATATTTTTACTTTAGTCCAAAATACGAATTCTTGGACTTTTTGAGAAACCATATATCTAAGGAATTTTACACACAATAAATTGATTGTTTTATCAGCTGCTTGGAATATGGCGTTATCATGTTGAAAATAAACATCGCCTACTTTGCCCAGCAGGCAAAAAAAGTCAGTCGACATCGCTTGATAAGGTACTTTCACTTTGCAAGTCCAAAAACTGAACCAGACTGTCACTCATTGTGAATGGAAAGGTTGTTCAAATATTTCTCTTGAGTTTTTTGAGCCAGATGGAAATGAGTTTCATCGCTCAGAATAATTTTGTGTAAAAATCACGATCTTGTTTATTCAGCTTCAACGCCGACTGGCCCTTATAGGCGTGTAGGGCAAAGACTTTATATAAAGTGTGGTGCAAGATGATCGCCTGGGTTTTCAGTGATATACTCAGTAAAGGCGGTGATATTTACAGCCGGACAATCATTAATTGGAGTCCGCTGGACGATGACCAGAAGCGAACTTTACAGAATGTTTCCGTGATATTTTTACATTGTAGTAGATTTCAGGATTTGATTACTTTGTATCTGTAACTGTCATTACAGTGATAGTTCAACAATAGCGCGAAATTAAAATGACACCTCTTGTTAGATAACCGAATAGGTAAATGACGAATGATTTTATTTTGTTTCGTTCATTTAGCGGTGTATTTTGTCTTTGTTATCATGCTCTCAACTACAGAGCTAATAAAAATCATCCATGTGTCACCTATAGATTGCAGAAGATCCATTCTACATACTCCTAGGTAAAACGGTTAGAGTAAAAATCTTTGAAAAATGCACCCATCTAATGAAACAACTGTTGTATAACTTGGCAAACGAAAAATGGCAACGCGAAAGATAGATTATCTATGGGTGTATGGGAATATTTTTCGTTTGGAGCTATTTGGCGTTGAATCAGGCATGTTCAAAAAGTACCGGGAATTTTTAAGTTTTTTTTACTCCACATCAATGTTATTCACTTCCAAACAACCGTCATTAGACAGAACAATTAATGAAATATGAGTTGATGAATTTTCATGGGACCGAAGCCATGAATGGTAACGTTTTTCCTCGTTTTTATGGCGTTGGAAGCGGTCGGACATTAAGTAAGAAACGAACCGTACCTACTAAACCTGAATTTAGCCATTTCGATGTGGACCGTCTTTTCGACATGATCATGAAGGCGTACATTGTTGCTGTAATACAAGAGAAAAACAAGTATACGAACGGAAGCAATGAAGCTCCCAAGCCATTTATTTGGTAATTCATTATATCCCACCACAGGTGTCTTAGCTTCTCAGAAGTGAAAGAAAAAAAAAAAAACAATGGATGTGAAAAAAAACTATATCAGAGGCAAGTCCATAAATCTGTCAGTCGAAGGATGAGTTTTGTAAAAATAACCATAAATCACCGAATATATTGAAAAGGATAACCCTGGCTTTAAGGCATTTTCTTACGAGCTATCGCAATACCAATTACCACTAATCCTCCATGGTAAACAAAAGAACAAAGCCTCAGCTCCATCACCCCTAATACCCCGCGAACAAATAATGCTGCCAAAGTTTTCTTTTTCACATTTCCTTCACATCACCATTTAGGGTAGATTAACCTTGCCCAGCAGACCAATTACGCCCAGCTGTGGCCCAAATACGTCCGTTGCAGCTCATTCGCCGCACACAAAAAGAACATTTATTCAATTTAGGCAAATCCCCACTAAAACGCTTTGCTCTACATCAACAACGCCCGAATGCCCATCCTCGAGCATGACCCGCATAACGTGCTTAATCCTTATCCACCACCAATAACAACAACAATGAGACCACGTCGTGTCCAAATGCTATATCAACTGCTACCCGGCAATCCGCTACTTCCTCCCGATAGGCATAAAGCACCGCATGCGAGTTCAAAGGATCCACTTTAACACACTAATTGACATTTATTCGTAAAAAAAGGATTTCCCTCCATTACGTCGAGCAAGGGTGCTAACGCTTTTGAGGAGGCATTCACTCGTGGGGGACGTACTCGTATAACTCATCCGACTGCACAGGAATAAATGGAATTCGCTTCAATTATTATCACCATCAGGTTCTCCCCGGCCCGCGGGGCTAAATGTAAAACTTTCCCTTCCACAATGGCACCGAACACACACTCGATTGTGCGGATGGCAGAGATATGAGTAAGTAGAGTATGCGGTGAAAGTTGGGCCATAAGGACAAATGGCGCTTTGTAAATTCCTTTTCTCCAGTTGGAACATTTCTCGGATAATTACCCACCAGCGGGCGCCCAAATCCTATTCATTAACGCACATACTCGTATCCTTGATCTGTCTACAACGGGGTGTGTAGGTTGCGTTCTAGCATCCACAGCATATGGGGGTGAAGAGATCCATGTCAGTTGTCAGATTTGAATGTGCTAGTTCCAAGCCATTTATGCATATATCCTCTTGCGTTGAGGGAAGTTTCTTGTAATTTGCGAGGACAATCCCAGTTCCGGTTGTGTAGCCAGTTTTCCCTGCCGAAGAACCGTAGCACAGCAGGATAATGTTTAATTGAATTATCATTAACCTGCACGTGTTGCGTCCATGATATGGACTGTGTATGCGTGGATGCGGCAAAGCTTGAAAAACGTTTTAGCCTTCGCCCGGGTTCGTATTGGCTTTTATCTGTTTCTTGCTTGGTTTTCACTTCGGTGGCTTCCAGTTCGGAGTTAATTCCGCTTCTTCCGTGTCGTAGTTGCGGGATTGCTGGTGTTAAATGGGCTTCAGTGAGCCGTAAACGGCATCGAGGCGGTGGATTGGGCTCTATTTGATGTGTATGAAGTTGGTTATCGCTCAGTTGGTGGGATGTTTATTTGGAAACTATTTTGGTATGGTGCACACGGCGGAGCTATATCCGGGTTATTGCCCCATAATCCTCTAAGGTTTTTTGAAATAACTCTTTCCAACGGGCCAATGTTGGCTTTTAAACGGAGCCAAGTCATTTTCGTTGATGTGATTAAATAGTTTATAGAAGAATGAATCTTTTTCAACGGTTGACTTTGTCATCATTTATTTTGGAAAATTGTTGTTCATGTTGAAAGTGACAAGTTAATCGTTGCGTGCATTGTAACGTAAATTAATTCGAATACAATGGGGTGATGGGGATTACAAAGGGAATTGAGTGTCGGGAAATCATTTCCTAAACTTCAAACTTTAAGAATTTGAGTATTTGTGTTTACAAAGTACGTTTAAAGTAGGATGGGATGCCAACCGAGGTAAAGGCAAGAATTAAATACTTCTATCATCGGTTATGTGTAATCAAATGGACATTTAGGTAAGGGCTCTTCAATCCCACGATTGCCTAATCCATTTTCAACTATTTGAACAATAGATCTGCTATGTTGATATGGAGCTTCTAGTTATAGTCCATGTCATATGAGAAATGTTCAAAAAGTAAAAGGAATTTTGTTATTTCACCGGCTGAGCAAGTCTGATTCGAATGTAATTTTCTGTGTTGGAAATTATCTGTTAGACTGCTGTTATTATTATTATGATTTATCGGGCATTTGGGAGTTTGCAGTTCAGAGCCTCAACAGCCCTTTGCCAAGCTTCCCTGTCATGAGTGTTGGCCCATCATGTTTCATTCTGTTTCATCTTTTCTTGGTCTATCCTTATATTATTCTCCAATATACGGCGCGGCCTTCCTGGCGGTGCTTTTCCCTCGAGTTTTCCACTAATTATTCCTTTAAATGTTTGTCCACTGTCCATTCGTTTTATGTGTTCTTCCCATCTTAGGTTTCGTTAGATGTCGGAAAGTTGAGGAATTTGCAGTAAATGATGCTAAAAGAATAGTGTGCAGCAAATTTCCAGAACGCATATAGAATATTGCTTGCAGTGAGCTTGCTACAAGTTAAACTAGGATCTACGAGTAATGTAGGCATTTCCGAAAGAGTCAAAGTGACGACCTCCTGGACGCTCCAGGCACAACACAACAGATGTTGATTGCAATCAAGGAAATTGTTTAGATCGCAAACGTGAGATCGCAATTTCGTCGAAACTTTTGCCTTTCGAATAATAGCAACAGCGACCGGAATGGCTAAGTGAAACGAATGTTTAATATGTGTACATAATTTACTTAATCTAATGCATACTAATGAAAAATATAAAAATTAAATATTAGTGACGTACAAATTTTAGATAAAATTAAGCTAAGCCTGAAATTAAGGTTCAATTTTATTTAATAAAAATATTTAAAAAAAAAGTAATGATAAGGTATTTCCTATTTATTTTGTACTGTATTTTGTATTTTGTAATAAGTTAAAGATTTTTGTCTTTTCTTCTACTTAACCTACCTGTACCTGAAGCTAAGTTGACTAAGAGCTATCCAGGGTCAAAAGGGCACAACAACGGAGTTACGTTCGCTAACCACCAGAATGTCTGGCACTGATATTCCAAATTATAAAATATCGCGAGTTACTGTTCTAGAGCTACTGTTTTACAAAATCGAGAGATTTAGCTTCGCGATGCTTTGTGTTTGTGCGATGTCATGGTCGCAAGTTAATCGAGTGTCACTAGCGGACGGGCGACGTGATAAATTAGCGGAATTGCACACCTATCTTGGATCAGGGGGATAAAGGCATTAAGGGGTGCGTTATCATTATATTAAGGATTGGGGTAGAAGACCCCAGAAATTAAATTGATTTTCAAAAATATTTCATCATCTTCTATATATGTACATATGTACATATGTATATAAAAAATTGTTGCAAGTTTTGGTGTGACTTCATAACTCATGAACGTTAAAACCGAATTAGATAAAATTTTCAGGGTTTGTTTGTGTGGTCGTTTAGATGGTTTATACGAGTTTAAACGAAATTGGTTGACGCATTTGTGAGTTATGACTTTCTTCAAAATGATCCATCAGCACGTGAGTTTTCAAAACAAATGCTGCAGATTGGCGATGGCAAAATTGCAAGTGACTTAAATGGCTTTATCACGTTACCAAATAACTTCATTTATTCTTTGGAACCACCGGTATGCCACCGCATCGTTTGAATTTAAAAGTTGGTTCATCGATCGACCAATTCACCAAAAACGCAATGGAACGAGACTTTCCGTGAAAGAATAAATGCCTAATTTGATCGAAGCAACAGTTCTCACCGGGAAAAAAAGATGAGGAGAAGTTGTACTGATACAGTTGTACTGATCAAACGTCTTCAATTTCCCGTGCGTTTATCCTTTGCTATAACCGACAAACTTTTCAAGTGTGTGGAGTGAATTTGGAGGAACCATGCTTTTCTCACAGACAATTAAATGTAGCATGTTCCAGGGTAGGAGCACCCAACAATTTTTTTATTCATGACCCACACAATCAAACAAAAAATATTGTATACACTATTGTATTGAATTGATTAACTTTTTTTTTCATTTCTTTCCAAATAAAAAAAGGTAAGAAAACCAATGAATTTGATTCAATATTAATATTCATGCGTAGCGAAGCACGCCGGGATTTTTAATTTTTAACTATTATTGAACTTATTTCATTTTCAGTACTCCTAGTAAAAAACTGAATTAATTCTGAGGCGGTACGAAGTGCGCCAGGTCAGCTGGTATTATATAAAGCTTTATTACTATAAAATTTTTGTGCACTCCGATCCGGGAGTTCGATACAAACTCAAAAGCACATACCCTAAAAGAGCCGTATAGTAAATTACCTTCACCCTTGCATCGAGTTGACAGCTTTGTGATGCCCAAATATCTAAGTTCAAATTTCCATACATATTTGTACGTACATACATATTCTAAAAAGATTGGTTTCTGACTTCAGAAAATTTATTTTTATTGTAATTTCCGGACATTGCAATACAGACCACTCATGTCAAAGTCACGCTGCTAATTACTTGCAATTGTTTCGATTTTTAGACCTAATCTATGCACTGAACACCATGAGGGGTTATATCAATAAAGAGTGCTCGACGACCTGTACAAGTTGCTCACCCAAAAGGAGCGGACGGACTGTCCTTGGAACTGTTTAAAGCACCTGGGGATGATGTGGTTAGACGCATGCACCTGCTCATCTGTAAGATACGTCCGGAGGAAAGCATGCCCGACGAGTGGAATCTCAGTATCGTTTGACTGATCCAAAAAAAAGGAGGCTCCCCTGATTGCGCCAATTAGAGAGGAATTAGTCTCGTTAACATCGTATATAAAATCTTCCCTACCGTTTTGTGTGAACGCCTGAAACCGTTCGTTAACAATCTGATAGGTCCTTATTAGCATGGTTTCAGACCAGGGAAGTCTACAATACTCGTAGATCAAATTTTCACACTGCGGCAGATCCTGGAAAAAATCGAAGAAATGCAGATCGACACTCACCACCTATTCATTCAAGGCCGCATATGGTAGCGTGCATAGAGACGAGCTATGTCTAGTTTTGACATTCCTACAAAACTCGTCAGATTGTGTAGGATAACGATGGAAAACTCTCGATGCTCCATTAAGGTCAGTAACGAACTTAGCGAGACCTTTGGTGTCAAAAAAGGTTTTAGGCAAGGCGACGTGTTGTTATGTAACTTTTTCAACATCATACTTTTGAAGATCGTGCGAAACTCACAAGTCAATACTAGGGTCAATACTAGATCTTCCGCTTACGCGGATAATATTGACGTGATTGGTCGAACACAGCGAGCTGTCAATGAGGTCTTTGCTGGCATTGACAATGACGCACAACATTGATGTCTCAGACAGAACGTCACAATGGGCAGCAAGAACTTTGAGGTAGTGAAGGTCGGGGTAGATGACCTCGGATCAGTAATAATTAGTGCGAATAACATCAGTAGCGGGATTAAACTCAACAGTCAATTAAGTAATAGAGCCATCTCTCGAAAAAGCAAACTTGCTTTATACCTACATATATAATAAACTGATCATTCCAGTCCTGCTTTATTATGCAGAAGCATGAACGCTGTTGAAAGAGGATGAGGAAGCTCTTGGTCTTTTTGAGGGACACGACTCAAGTGGCGCACACAAGTGGATAAGAAACCCAACCAATTTGATGTGCGTAACTGGAGACGGCTGGCAAGAGATCGTGCTGGCTGGAGACGCTTGTTGGTTTAGGCCCAAGTCGACAAGAAGAAGAAGAATAAAGTGAAGAAAAAATAAAAAAAAATTAAATGACTGAAAGACATCATAGAAAAGCTAACTGGTGGAAGAAAGGCCCAGTTTCAGAAATGTGTAGAGGAATTTAATAAGTTCTGGTCTCCGAGTATAATATGTTATGGAGATTATATTGAAGCGCATAATGCTGGTTTAGACGAGGCCAATTTGTAAAAAGGGAAAAAAATTATTTTATTTCTTGAACATATTGCGTCTTACATCAACTTTAGCTTGTTGCTTCACACTGGATTCTATTAATTATTATACTGAGACTGTACAAAATTAGAAGTTTAACAAATATGCATCCATATAAGACTAGTAAGAAAAGTAAATGTACGGATAATAAAAAAAATCCAAATTTTCAACTTCGATTGCCCGATGGGTGAACCTGAGTCCATTCAACAAGTCTTTCAGTGCTGTATATCCAGTTGATTGAAGTCCCTTGTCCGTTGTGTTTGTCACATCTATTGCTTCGCTTCTGGGGAATTGAAGACACTTCGGGCGGAGCAGGGATAGTCGATATCGTTCCTAAAGCTCGAGATTATATCTTCTCGTTCACTCTCGTTCACGGGGCCAAACTTTACACGCGGGGTTTTTCACACGCTTCTAATAAGGTTTTCCAAAGAGTTCCATTTGATTTTTAAGAAAGAGCTCGACTTCTCAATCAGCTCTTGAGCCTAGAGTTGGCAGGAGGTATTCTGTGTTAAGGTTACCGCTGTTGCCGCCTGTGTGCCAAGTTAGGCGAATGCTTGATTTCCATAAAGTTATAGCCGTTAAAAACGACCATCTAGCCCAAACGTTGGTATTGCGCGACAAACGTTTCAATGGTAAATGAAAAACGCGACCATTTGATATACATATATACTTTTTATTTCGTATATTGACTCTTCAGAGCGACTTCTAAGTTTAAATTAACAGTACAAAAAAAGTACAAATTGGACAGTACACTTCTCAAAGCGGCAACCCAAACATGAGTCCAGAGTTATGCTACGCAGCGGCAAATTCCGCCCCTGAGTTCGCACAGTGAACCGGTCAACATGCACCGATGGCATACTTCTATTTTGCGTCTTTAGCTCATTACTATATGTACAATAAGTTAGTGTATTATAGGAGGAGTGTTTTGGACCGGGAAAACGATGATGAGATTCCATTAATTGGCCATGTTTTCCTCCGACCATATCTTATAGAGGAGTTGATAAATATATTCACAGTATTTTCGGCTGCTTAAAGAGTTCAGCAAGAAGTTAACTGCGGTAGCACCTTAATTCGACTTCATCTTCATCATCGTAACCCCCCCAATTGAAAATGATTAATTACGCCTGGTAGTTATATTATCCGCATCGATTAAACTCCAGTCCTACAGGGGTCCACTCTGGCATTATAGTCTTGATATCACTTTCAAAACTCTACTTCGAAAAAGAGCATTTAGTCTGCATTTTCAACTAAAAGAGTGGGATCACTTGTATGTCAAAGTTGTCAAAAAGAAATGATCTGGACAATAACTATAGAGCAGAGAGTCTTCAATCTTCCACCCTCGAACTGAATTCCTGAATTCATCATAATTAAACGCCACTCAATGATACAGCGAGCTCCAGGAAACAGCACCATAACCATTTCGTGTCACGCCGAAAACTTTTGCCATTCACATAAACTCCTCTGACGCACACAAATCGTCCTAAAGCGTTGCTCGAGCATAACTCAAATTAGTACAACAAGGAGTGAATTACTGAACCGCTCCCCAAACTCCCTCATTCATTACAACAAACTTCAGACAAATATCCCCACTCGAATCCCTTCATTTGAGTTCAAGGACATGCAAGTGAATGAGTGGCATGGGATTATCTCCCGCAAAATACTGAGTCAAAAATAAATACGTTCATCATACTTAAGACGCACGCAGAGTCAACAAACGTCCCTAGTTCCATTGCATGTTATCCCCACATTGAATAGAGCATCGACGCGGGGGCGGTGATGAAATAAAATTTCAATCACGATGTCTAGACGAAATAAAAACGAATTTAGTTCACTTGTACCAATACTCTGTAGTATTCGTTCAGTTCATTCGCCGAATGCCCGAGCAGGACCTTCACATGGTTCATATCGCAACTAGTCGAGCGCACCGGTTGACTCTGTGTCGTCGAAAGGTGAACGTAACGAAGTAGAATGGATTCAATGCGAATTACTGCGAATTGTTGGCATCGCCGACTTCAAGGATAATGTGCACATTTAATTGAAGATGGGGTGCAGAACCATGTGGCTTGAATGCTGATAAAGATAGGTTGGTATAGAAATGGAATTTTTCTTTTTCCTTTTGCCTTAGTGGAGTCATCGTCCTTTGCGTCCTTTGGGCAAGCGAGGGATTACCTTGGAACAGGCACGTTCTGCTAATATTGGAACATTTTTTTGTGTTTGCGTAGCTTGAAAGCTATTAAAGTTCAATCGAGAATTATAACGTCAATGGTTTGCTTGTTGCTTGTCCTCCTTTTGCCTCCGAACGTGATTTAGTTACAATGTACTTTAAAAACCATGTTCAAGGCCAGTGGTTAACAATTTGTTTAAAATTAAAAATTTAGGGACTAGAGGTCTTGAGGTAAGCCAATTTAAATATTTTTATGGATTTGTGTGCAAATTATATAAAAATTTTCTAAGCTTCAGAAACGAAAATACTGTTTGTTTACGAATCCATCAACTGTGGAAGGAGCTTCATCACTGAAAATGATTTTGCGCAGTCAATTGACAAAGCTCTTAATGGAGTTTTAAGGTATATAAATGCAAAAATGTAAATAAAAGAATGCAGTAGATGCCTAAATGTCTAATGTCTCAGAAGGTTGAAACCTTCAGACGTTGAAACTTTTTTATTCATTCTAAAAAAATAGGAGTTTAACGATATACAATATAATTTTTACACCTTTTTTTATAATAAGTTTATATGGCTTTAGTGTAGAGCAGCTTGTAGCTATCAATAGCTAAAATTGTACATATACATATGTATGTATCTTTTAAATAAATGTCCAGGATGACATAAAAAAAAGACAACCTTCAGAAGTAATTTACTCTTGATATCTAGCTCGACCTTTGAAATACCTGTAGGTAACAATACAGTTTGTGGTGAATTAAAGACGACTGAAGATCCTTTCAACCTCTGAATGGTGAATGTTAAAAGTTTTTCCAAGTCAAGTATATTACAGTCGGTTTGTAAGTATCCTGGTGAGCGAAAGCACCGTAAAATGAAATTCAATGATTTGGTTGTTGCGGAATTTGATCCTGGTGTCATTGGCGTCAGGGGTTAGCGTCTCAATTTAATTTTATAAAGTTGCAAATGCAAATCCTTCTTTAAAATATATAGATGCATGAAAACATGACAATGTTGAAGCGACATTTTGTGCTACAGCAGAAATATTTTCAGTCAACTTTGTGTTCCATCAGGTTCTTATATTTTTTTCATAAACTTTTGAAACGTTGGTTCACAATTATTCATACCAAAACATTAAATCTTCTACGCCTTAACTTTAATGCGTGTTTCTAGCCTGTAACTATGAATCGTTAATGTTATACACATAGGCCCTTTATAAATTAAAAAAAGGCATAAAAAGAGAGGGTATAGAAATAATTCACTAGTGACTTCTATAAGCCACTGAAAGACTTTATATTTCGAAGTCTTCTAAAAATTCATCTGACATACATATATCAGGGCAAACATCAAAATTTCGTCGGTTGTAAAAGTTATAAAAGTTATAAAAGACGCAGTAGTTCAAGTGTGTTCAAAAACAATGGTGGAAATTTCCAGTTTTGAAAAGCAATTTGTATAATATGCTTGGAGATAGTAATTAATAATTGAACATTGTAGCTAAGACTCGTGGTATACAATCGAAAGCACAGTAACAAAGATAATGATTTTTCTATTCGATTATACTTGATGTGTTTTTTTTCGATCTCGTCAATCCAAAATGTCGCCATTGAGATTGAGCCTTAGTTTCGACGTCAGATCGAAACCTAATACTTCATTTGGAGAAGCATGATCAACTTATTTCGCCGCTGTTTTTACTTGATTTCAGGCGTTATCGGTTATCGTTCAAAAACATTTCGCTCATATTTGCTACATTCGGGTTATTGATATGCTTGCTACAACGTCTTCATGGCCCTACCTTATATTTTCTCAAAATAACATCACGGCAGTTGCAGTTTTATTTTTTAAATTCTAAATTTTGTGTCTTTTACATTACATTTGCACAACAGCACACAACTTATATTGTGTAAAAAGGTCAGGCACGTCGCTTCGGTATTGTAGGCAACAAAAAAATAAATAAAAGAGAAACTAAGGGAGGAAAGGGCTGGCCGGTGATCAGTACATACAGTGGCGAGCACATGTGGATACATCCTACTCAAATCTGACTTTGAGTGGATGTAAAATCCTTAAAAATACAGTTATCGCAATGAAATTTTTTTTGTTGAATTCTTTATTTTTCTCGGAAGTAAAAAATATAAAAACATCTTTTAAAACAGAAATCTAAAATTAACTTTTAATCCATATAACAAAAAAACTCAATGTATCCACGTATGTACGTAGTGCGACATTGGCGAGAGCAGTCGCAAAGAAATAAACGTCAAGTATATTGAAGTGGTGTTTTATTTATATTATAATTTGTGTCCCGCCAAACATCCTTACAAATCAGAAGTGGAATCTAGTAACTATCTTTCGCGGAAAAGTAAAAATAACAATAACGAGAATTTTGTTTAAGTGTCTCCTTTTCTTGCAAATTCGCAAATATTATATACTCAGAAAACAGTTGTGTGCCATCGGGGAAATACACACATATACATACATCGCAAGCAAACCCAATAATGGAAGCCGCCGATATCGAAAGGTTCAAATCATACACAGCTGCACAACTGAAGGTCTGGCTACAACACCTTAAGAAAAAAACGACGGGAAGTAAAAGTGAACTAGTATTACGACTGTTGGCTGTTCCGGAGAAGGAGCGCGGCGAGCTACCAGGAAGAGACAACAACGATGTTGAGGAGTCCGGCGACTCCGACGACGATTTGTATGAAATTAGTGTGGATGAGATGCATGAAGAAGAGCGAAATGACAATACAAATAAGAGACCAACGAATGAGCAAACTGATGAAGGATCAAAAGAGAGAAATGTTAATGAGCGAACTGATGAAGGATCAAAAGAGGGAAATGTTAATGAGCAAACTGATGAAGGATCAAAAGAAAGAAATGTTAACGAGCGACAAATGATAGGCAAAAGAGTGAATAATGAGAGTAATAGTTCAGATGATAGTGAAAATTTCTCATCAAGACAGAAGAGAGACATCAAAAGAGAGTTGACGTTGATGAAAAAGGACATTTATATACTAGGTCTGTTCCCGTACCTGACAAAAACAGTCCAAATCTACGAAAAACTACGAAAGTCTGTTCCCGTACTCCAAAAATTCACACTTTTGGACAAAAGAGAGCGCTCTCGAGAGAGTAAAAAATTTCCCCATGCTGCGAATTTCAACCCAAGAAATTTATGTGGGTAGTTTGTCACAGCTTTGTGAAATCAGCTGATTTCCGTCATTCCGTCATACGACAAGAGCTCAATTTTATATTAAAATTCTTTTGTGCATTTTTAAGATGTGCATTGTCTCTATATGGCGTTATTAAATGATGAATGGATATGCTGAATCATCTAATAAATAGTAATCGGAAAATAATATGTATGTTTTTGCAAACTAGTATATTGCACCTGCTAACGAATCCAAGAATGTATCAAATTCAAACATAAGTTTTTGACATTTAAAATGTGTGCAACTTTTTTGGTTCAACGCGTTCCCGTACTTTTTTGTGTTTCCACTTCTCTTTGAGAGAATTTCATCCCCACTCTTGGAAATATGAGAATCTGTGAATTTCTGCCCAAAAAGTACGGGAACAGACCTACTGAAGAAAGAAATTGAGCTACAAAAAAAGGAAAATGATTTGTTGAGAAAGGAGAATGAATCCCTTAAACGAGAACAGACAAAAGAAAGTTCGAAATTGAAATGTAATGATTACTTCAACAGTGGGGTAAAAGAATTGCTGCCCGATTTTGAAGGTGAGTCTTTTTCTCATTGGGAAACGCAATTAAAAAACTTAATTGCGGCATATAATTTGGACGAGAAAAGCACTCGCATTTTAATTTCATACCGACTTAAGGGAAGTGCGCTTAAATGGTTCCATTCAAGGTCGGATCTTGTCCAAATGTCCACAGCCCAATTACTAAAAGAGATGGGCGAAATGTTTGTAAGTCATGAAAGCCATCTAACTTTGAAAAAAGCATTTGAAGGAAGAAAATGGCAAACAACAGCAATATCTTCATGAAAAAACCATCATAGCAAACAGACTATCAATTGGGGAGGAAGAGCTTTTGGAAAGCCTTATTGACGGGATACCGGATGGCAATTTGCGTGCGCAGGCGCGAATGCAGTGTTTTACCAAAGTACAACGACTGGCAGAGGCATTCAGCAGAATTGAATTAACAAAGTTAAGGACAGTTCCCAGCAGAATTCCAGATTCATTACCATCAACGTCTCGACGAGTAGCAGAAAGGGAAGAAGGTAGTATGTACGAGTTACGAAATGGCTTAGTTTATAAAAAAACCGGGCAGAATATCCTCTTTTACGTACCTAGTAGTATGGAAGGAAGTATTTTGCGTAAATATCATGACGAGATGGGACATGTGGGAAGTGAGAAAGTGTTAGATACTCACCCCTATTACGTTTGTCGGGAGTCGAAAACGACGTGAGTCGGATGTCGAGTCGGGTCGATGGAAAATCTAGATTCCGTAGTTTATTCGACCGACTAGACGTGTACTAGATTTTTTTTTCGGCTGTCAGTACAATTTTTTCTTTTTTGACAGCCCACAAGCGAAATTTCGTGTTGCATGAAAGAATAGTTTGTGTTAGAGTTGAAAATAAATAAATATGATCAGTGTTGGACATTTTATGAGTAGCACCGAGGACGAAGAGGATGAAAATAAAAAGAAACTGCTACTTCTTAATAGGAAAACGCTACTTTCAACTTTATTAAAAACTTCATACAAATCTTCTGCCAACCGTCACCATCTCTGGATGGAGGACCTAAACTGTTTAATTTAACAGCAAGCGAACTCCACTCACCTTTTGTATCGACTTTATTTCCCGATCTCGAAAAGCCCCTTGCAAGGTGAGGCTTTTCTTGCATAAATGCAATCAAAACCTCAAACTGCCTTTTATTTGTTATTTTCATTTTTTTTACTGTTGACATTTCCAGATCAATCTGAATGTACAAATATATATATAAAATGTACCTGTTAATAAACAAACGATTTACTTACTTTCTTTACGCGCGATCAGTCGTTCACATTTTTGTTATCGACTTGAAATGGCATTTATCCGCCCGCCAGGCGACAAACAGAATACCAGTCGAAATCGAAAATATGTTCTTATCTACTACAAAATGCAAATCCGACAAATGGAATTTGCTACACTGCGAGTCGGTCGAAACAAAGTCGATTGAGAGTCGAAACCGACAAACATAATAGGAGTGACTGTGCTCAGGTCATATTGGTTTCCCAAAATGAGGGAAAAGATTAAGGAACACATAAATAATTGTCTGAAATGTATTGTGTTCTCAGCGAAGGCTTTTTACATTGTATACCAAAGGGCAATCTCCCTTTTGACACGATTCACATAGATCACTTTGGCCCAGTAACCCTAAAGTCATCAAAAAAGAAGCACGTCTTTTTGGTAGTTGACGCGTTTTCAAAATTCGTAAAGTTGTATGCAGTACGTACCACTAGTTCAAATGAGGTCATAACCTGTTTGAGGTCCTATTTCTCTGCTTACAGTAGACCAAGGGTAATAGTGTCAGATAGAGGAAGTGCATTCACTTCAAAAGTTTTCCAAGACTTCTTACAAGAAAACAACGTACAGCATGTAAAAATTGCTACAGGTTCTCCTCAGGCCAATGGGCAGGTAGAGCGTATAAATAGAAGCTTAGCGCCAATGTTGGCAAAAATGACAAGTGGTGGGTCGACGTACACTTTAGATAAAGTTTTGCCAAACATTGAATTTGCTATGAATAATACTTTTCACAAGAGTATTGGAACTAGTGCAAGTCATTTACTTTTTGGTGTCAACCAACGAGTTGAAAGACAAATTGGTGGAAACGAACAAGACTGAGGAAGTAAGATTTTTAGTAGCTATTCGGGAAAGGGCAAATGATATAAATGCAAGAAACCAAAACTATAATAAACAAAAGATAGATAGTAAGAGAGTTAAGAAAGAATATAAAATAGGAGACTATGTGATGGTTAAAAATTTCGTTAGCCGACCAGGTATATGTAAAAAAATAATTCCAAAATTTAAAGGACCATACGAGGTAGACCGAGTATTGCCAAATGATAGGTATCTAGTTAAAGATGTAGAAGGGTTTCAGCTAAGTCAGATACCTTACACTGGGGTATGGGAGGTAACGAACTTAAAACCATATATAAGATGTGAACACCAGTATGGGAATAATCGGGACGATTGTAGTCAGGATGGCCGAGTTGTAGGCAACAAAAAAAAAAAATAAAAGAGAAACTAAGGGAGGAAAGTTTTGGCCGGTGATCAGTACGTAGTGAGACATTGGCGAGAGCAGTCGCAAAGAAATAAACGTCAAGTATATTGAAGTGGTGTTTTATTTATATTATAATTTGTGTCCCGCCAGACATCCTTACAGTATGTTTTTTTTTTCATCACTGCTCATTGGTACATAGACCCGTGAATTAAACATTTAACACATTGATGGAAAAAGTCAAAGGAAAGTAGTGGAAATGGTGAAATTAAGTGTACATATTATTAAGTGTTATGTTCATCAAAATCGAAGGACAGTCTTAGAACAGTGAAAGACGAACTTACGAGTACTTTGAGCACACCAAAATTTGCACACGAAACAAAATATTCTTAAATAAAATGTATAGTGCTGAAACAATAAACATTACCTTGAGTATAGCCGAATGATGGGAGTACTTGGAAGAAGCCCTTCATTAACCAAAAGAACAAATTGTATAATTTAGTTTTCCCCTGAATATACCAAAAAGGTGCTCATAAGTTCTAATCGGAGCTCGCCAATGTTGTTAAACATCACTTCGAAGATAGGTATTTGTCCTCTTGGCGCGTTCACTTAGGACTGGGCGCGTCATTATGCTCAGATTAACCTGAGAACTGACTGACCCCCTTGGCCTTGATGAGGTCTTTAACATGCAGAGTGAGCGGAATGGCGAAGCTCAGTCGCTAAGAAATACAATGAGGAGGGTGAACATCCGGAATGAGATGAACGAGTGCCAGCCAACCCTATCATATTTAACATTGCTTTCACTCACTTATAAATAAGGTTCCACACGAAATACATCTTAGAAGGAAAGTAAGTTCAATTAAGAAGCAAAAACTATTCGAGAAATTGCCGAATTTCAGCTTTCGTAAGAATTTAAGCAGAAAGGGTCTAGACGAAATATTGGCAGAAAAAGAATAAGGAAGCATTTTAATAGGAATAAAGAAGAATCCTTTAAAATGGCAAGAGAACCCAAACATTTATTTGGAATACAAGACTAGAATACATTCGAAACCTGTTGCACAGAAATTATTTTTTACAGCAGAATTTCACGAAAACGGTCCGTCACGTACATAAGCCCAAAAAATAAACCTTAAGAATGCCATGCGCCACACCTTGCGAAAACAGTTAACTTGAAAACTGACTGGAAAACGATAATTACTTATTTGAATGGTTTATTTGGACGTTTTACCTATTTGTTGTTGTTTTATTCTGAGACCTCGTCCTATACGAAATCTGTTCAAAAAATAAAGTGACTTTTTATTTTTCTCGAAAAGTATTTATATATTCATTAACTTTTCTTATGTCTGTTGCAAAGTAATCCCCCTCAGATATAATTCACTTGCGCCTTTGGGATGGCCTTGGGGGAGAAAAAAAAGTTGCAGTGGGCCAAGCCCAGTGAATGCGGTGGCTGAGGCATTAATATGGTATTGATTTTTGGCCACAAAAATATTGCACAAGTAACGATAAGTGAGCAAGTGCATTATTATGATACAATATATCGCCATATATCCAGACGTTTTCGAAGATAACATTCCTTATTTATCGGATAACTTTTCTACAAAAACTCATGATGAACCACGCCATTGTAATCGATGAAAGCAGTAAGTCTGGTAGGTTTGATTGGAGTGAATGGGCCTTGCTGGCAACATCATAACCATATCAGCATGTTTCGTCCCTTTGACGAAGCATGACCCTTTTTAGAAAATTTAGATTGTCATTCAAGTCACTCTACAGCTCCTGAGCGATGCTTATATGGCGGTTCTTTTGGTCAAAATTATCAATTTCGGATCATACTTCAAAATGTCAGCGGTGTGATAGTGATTCGATGATTCTTCATAACAATTTTAATCATTGAATAAACGTTGTTGACGTATTGGAGGCATTCCATGGCGGCCATCGTGTCTTGCGAAGAGCTTGTACCACTTATAAATTTTTTTTTTCTTGTTCAGAGTAGACTCGACAAATACCATAGTCAATATATCAAGTACATAGAGCACTTAATCTTATTTTTCACACAAAATTTGGTACAGATACTTCGATAAATTTTTTTCAACAGCAAAAATCGCCAAGCACACCCAAAAATCCCTAACCTTTATATCTGGGAAAAATAAACTGAATATCCAAAATGGCTAAAAATTTGAACATATTTTAGATGACATGACAAAAAAATTCGGAATTCGAATGTATTATAAGCAAAATTCCAAAAGTCACCATAGTTTTTGAACAAGTGTGGAGGCAACCACAACCAAACAATGTACGTGCACAGAAAAACGTGATTGAGGCCACGTTGTGGTGTGGGGCTTCAAACGTCGTTGGCAAAATGAACAAATAAAATTTTTGTTTATTTTGAAGAGCGATTGACGAGCAAGTGCCAAAAAATTCAAAATTCGGCATTCATGCAAGTTAGGCTAATTTAGAACTGTTCTGATATAATTCAAATACCTGCGCATTCACCAGAACAACAACAATGTTAGAAAATACCTCTTTTGAGGCACCATCTATTAGAGATGCGAAATACACTATCCTTATGGTAGTCCGCGACCCGTGAAAAGTGGGCTTGGGCTATAGCGACTCGTGTTTTGAAACTACGTTTCGATCACATGCCTTGTTAGAGTGCATATTCTCGTTAGGAAAAAGTTGCCTTAAATTAAATCATTGCAAGGAAGCGCATCCACTTCTGGCAAGTGCCATTTTGTGACTAGACGACTTTTCAAGCTCGAACTTTAAATGTTCATCCTTTTCGTTTCTGCTTTCACACAACCACTCGCGTGTATTTGCAAACGCGACTGTGAAGTGTTTATCATGCTTTCTGCAACATTAAACCCGCCAACTCAGAAAAAATCAAGAAGAAAAAAAAAGACGTATCTCTATGCAACGACAGAAGGAGCAGGCAGGAGTCAGAGTCAATCACACAGTATCCTCCATCGACGCCCGCCAGCACCGCGGACTGAATGTCCTTTTCGATGCCACCACATCCTTTGTACTGTACCTGCTTGGGGATGAATGTATGTTCACATATGCGGACGGATGATCTCCTTTGTGCCCTCATCCTTCCTGCATTTTTTTTTTCTTATTTCTAGAAGAAAGATGCAACGATTGACTCCAGAGGGAAGCCCTTTATATCCTTTTTCTCTTGTTTTCCTTCGAACACTTGAACCAACACGTAGACGTTTGGCTTAGCTCCGACACCCTGAAAAAGAGATCCTTTCAAATCGTATTGCCAAAAAGCAAAACACAAGCAAACCATTTCGAATAAACATGAAGTGGGATTCGATTTGCGTTTTCAACGCTTTACAGCGATACTCCTATGCGAGGAGAGTATATCGAATCCACGGGATGGGAATTCAAATTTCCGTTCGATTGAACGCTGAATGGATGGATTTGTAATGAAATTGTGTCCTTTCGAATGGAGCACATATCCGATGAATGCATCATTGCATCAAAGCTTGGGTCGCCGGGATGGATGGATAGATGAATGGATGGATTACACATGAGTACGGCGCACTCAACTGGCTACAATACAGTGGCTGTGGATGGCCTGCAGTTCCTGTTGTACATGTGTGTATCAACACTCCTCGAGACATAACTGAAACCTTTATTCAAAGTGCGAACCAAAGGAAATGGGTTCGTTGGCTCAATGTCTACTGATATCGTCGTCATCGACATCCTTCAATAGTTAAAGAGACATAAACGCAACTCTTCAAATAGGTAATCAAAAGAATCGATTTTGAAGTCTTCTAGACAACCAAAGTCCGCTGGCGAGCCGAAAGGCCTTAAAGACTGGAAATTGCGGAATGCAATTTCAATCCAGGAATACTTTAAAATGTATCCTGTCCTGCCTCGCTTCTGTAGCAATGAATGGGAAGGAGATAGCGTAACTAGGATATAATGTATCCTGACGGCGGCCAAACGTCGAGGATGAAGAAAAAAAAACAGTTTGTTCGTACTTTTTGCATCTTCTGTTCTTTTCAATGCTGCAGCAGTGCTCGAGGGATGAATGGATTTCAAGTTGGACGTCTTCGATGAATGGTATGGTAATGTTGAGATAAGTCCACCTATGCACGATGGGCGGACATGTGGATGAATCCTTTCATGCGATGGCTGCGTGGAATACTTGAAATGCATATAGGGATATGATATGATGTATTGTCTTCAATTACCCAGTAGTGGTAGATGAAGGAGTTCTAGTGCGATCAAGTAGCTGTTATATCATGCAAGGCTCGATAACGGGTATGCTTTGAGGAGTACGATGACCTTCTTGCTTGAAGCTAAAGAAATTCCTAGAACGTATGGCTTCATTGTACTGAATAGAGAGGAGTGATAGTCAGTACATCTGCATGTCAATGGCCACCACATTATCGGTCAATAACTGCCCGAGGAGAGCAACCATACATTTTCCCATTTTTCATTGGCATAACCCTCGAATCTGGCCGCCGATAAATTTATCTATTTATTCGAACAATACATCGTCGTGGTTGTTGTCCACACGCAATTATCAATAATATGCACGACCCACAACCAACTGACGCTGCATCTATCCCGCTATTCACTGTTTCCACGAACTCTCTTCAAATTGCGGATCCTGTCGATTCCCTGCAGTTAAGGTTAAGTGATGCATTTAAAAATTGCTTTTGGTCGATTTGCATTAAATTTTCAGTTAAAGCGGTGATTTTAAATGTTGAATCGTAGCTCGAGGTATAAGTATCCAGGGCAGGAATCTGGGAGAGTGCATTATTGATGGGTCTGGTGGTCTGGAGAGGATGCGTTTGAAGATACATCGTTGAAATGGTTTAATATTGTTGAGTGGTGCATCCATAAGTGGATGGCTTTCAAAGGGATTAGGGTGGCGTGTAGATAGATTTGCTTTGCGCAATTGTGTGGCGAAGCAGTTCCTTTGATACAAGTGAAATATTACACGACTCGATGGACTTCAAAGTGAGGTATGTCAAACGATTTGCAATGAATCGGTGAGTGATATTAGCGGTCTGAATCAAAGGAAAGTGGCATGCACGCAGGGGTGAAAAAATTCTTTGGGCATTAAAGCACCTGGATGCATTGCTCTTTACAATTAAGTCTGTCATATTCAACACCAATGAGCCATTAACACATCTAGAGAAAGACACAAAAAGGCAGAGAAAATACAATATTTCATACCAAGTAGTTTTCTGCAATCTAGACTTTTGTTCAAAGTTGAGTTGACTTGTGCGACAATTCTGACACTAAGCACTGACAACAGTTGAATAGTTCAAAGAACTTTTATTCTGAATGAGACTACTTAGGTACTCGCAGAAGCATTGCTGAAATAAACCTTCGTTTGGTTGATTTAGGTAATGACTGGGTCGTTTGTTGGTACCCTTCTTAGACATCAAAAAAGTTCGTTCGATTAAGTTATGGTTTATTGTTGCATTAAGATGAGTTGGCATTATATAAGGGTCTACCTTTGTCTGTTATGGAATCATCAGTGTCGTTACCTATATTTTCCTTAGGCCTTAGATCAGTTACAATTAAAGATCACTTTTACTAAAAACTCTTCATTTCGGCGGCTATGTAAATAAAAAAAACTCCTGTAGTATGGGCTCAGAAATCTTACACACTCTGCAACATGCAACTGTTTTGTCTGATTTCATAAGTGGCTTTTTCCTCTAAGATGAAGGTGACAACAACGTTACGGTCAATTAAAGGCGATTTAGACATTTAAGTAAAGTGAAAAGAAATTCATTATTATTCCAACAGATTACTTTAGTAATCTGTATTTCAGGTTCTAAAGATGAGGTTTGGTGCTAAAAAAAATTCTCTGACTCTTCTCTGGCCGACTCAGATTTGTCGGAGCACGCGTCAAAAGTGGACACCAGCAACTAGAAAATACGTGAAAACGCAAGCCAGGCGGTTGAATATGTGACAAGTGTTTATGAAACAGCAGAACAGAGCACCACGCTCTGGAAAGCCAATTGTCGAAAATGTCGATAAAATCTTTTGTTTTGATTGCCAAATAGCTAAACATTGCACAAAAACAGTTTGGAAGCATTTCAATATCGTTTTAGGAAGCTTGATGGGAACCATACAAGTTAACGCAAAAAAAACCGGACCGAATTTTCCATCTGCAAGCCGCTGTTAAACGTAGCAAAGTCAACGCATTTCAGAAGCGGATGGTGACTGCTGATGAAAACTAGATTACTTACGACAACTTCCAGCGAAAACGGTCGTGGTCGAATTACTCTAAGCCGGTGCAAATGGTGGACAAGCCAGGATTGACAGCTTTGATTTGTGTTTGGTGGGATTGGCTCGGAATCATCTAGTATGAGCTGCTCCACAGGGCAAAATTCTTTATTCGAATTGGTACTGTCAACAATTGCAATCGCCCTGAAGCGGCCTGCTTTGGCCAACAGGAGAGAAATTATGATCCATCAAAGACAATATCAGGCTACACACCTTGATTGTGATTCGTCAGAAGCTCTGGGAGCTTGGTTTTGAGGCTCTTATGTTACCTCATGGTCCGGACTTGGTATCAAGCCATTACCAACTTCTTATCCATGGCGAACAACTTTTCGAAAATCTGTCTAAAGAGAGGCTTGTGAAAAAAAGAAGTTCCAATTTCCCAATCGTTTGCCGCAAGGGACGACGGCTTCTTTGAGAGAGGCGAAATGGAATTACCTTCCAAATAGTAGCAAGTTATCGAAAACTCGGGCATATTTGATATAAATAGGATAATTGTAACTGTGCTAAATAAAACCTTCAATTTCATGCTAAAATTAATTTATTTATTTAAAAGGGAATCGCCTGGAAGATTACCTTTTGCGATATAATTTTATTGTTAGTGGAAAGTAGTGATGTTCTATTAATAAATGGTAAAGCATCTTTATTGTTATTCCCATTTCCTTTATAGTTTTAGCGATATGGTCCTTAAATGTAACTTTGGTATCTAAATAAATGTCTAGATATCTGACAGACGGTTCCCAATTTATAAAGCTCCCATACAGTTAAAGTTGGGAGCTGGGAAGAGAACAAGACTTTCCATTCCGAGTGAAAAAAATAGCCGCGTTTTTCTTTCATTAAGTTTGATTTTCCATGTGTGGTAATATTATATTAATATTTCCATTCCGTTTTTGAAATCCTCCCAATATTGAGAGGCAATTCATGAGATGAAAATGTTGCGGTGTCATCTGTAAATATGGCTGTATCACAGCGCTGTAACTTTGGTATATCCGATGTGTAAATATGAGGACTGGGCCAACAACTGAACCTTGTGGTACATCAATTTGAAAGTATATTAAGTCAGAGACACTACCATTATTAATATGGACTTTGAAACGACGACTGGACAGAAAACTTTGGACTATTTTGCAGAGATATGGAGGAAAGTTGAAATGTATCATTTTGTATGGTATATATCAAACCCTCATGCCAAACAGAGTCCTTCTCAATTTTTAATAAAACCATACCAGTAGATTTTCCCTCTGTCACTAAATTCACTTTTTCGACATCGGTAAAATATGTGCCAGACGCGTTTTTTAGAAAAACTAATTCTCTGCCTTTTTTTCTACTAATTTGATGATGTTCTAGAAGGGTTTTCAGTTTTTATCAAGTATGTTGAGTTTTCTGTTCAACTCTTTCTTACGGAACTCTAAATTTTGTATGCGTATTAGATTATTCAGGTACATGCCGATATCGTTGCCAATTACGTGTACAAATATTTCTCAGTTTAATTATGTTAGTTCTTTTTGGGAACTTTTGGAATACTTTTATCGACTGATCTGAGAACATGTTCTGTAAAGTTGTTTACAAGACAGTTGACGTCTTCTTTAGTTGATATGCCGTCAATATTCATGGGAATATTATTAAGTTTCGATTTTACTACTGAACGAAATCGCGTCCAATTGGCATTTTTTTAAATCTTGATCATATTGCATTTCGTTCCCCCTGACCATAGAAGACGACAGAAAAGCGGATTGTGATCTGAACTAAGTTCGTTCAAAGACAATGGGTTTGTTATGTGACAAGGCACATTTGTAATGAATGAATCAAGGACGGAAGGACTACCACATGAACTGGAACAAAGTTTGGACTAGGAGGAAACAACAGAGTTTCCTAGTTTTTTCAAGGCTAGATGGCGTTATTAGTTCAATTGTCGAGCAATTTGAATACTTTTTGGATGCTCTTAGATTTCAAGAAGACAAACTGTTCAGTCCTAAATCATCAAATTTGAGCACCTAGGATATGCAAGGGGAAGGTAGTCTAACGCACTACCCACTAACGAATTTCGAACATCGTTTTCGAACATACTGCTCTTTTTTGTTTTAATTATTTTCTGTAGACGTGACTTGAGTTGTAAACTGTTATATTTGCCATAGTATTCGCCTCAAAAAAAAAAAGTTCTTTGAGTAACATCACATTCATGATACAAACAAAATGCATTCCACCGATCCTCCGCCTGCTCACGCTTTACAGGACATTAAAACCAGCAAGCGCCTCACATACATTGACTTCATGCCCCTAACATACATATGTTGACATTGAAATGTGTTTTAGTGTGTTTGGTGCTTTTTTGAAATTAAAAAAATGGATCAAATTTTGTGTGAAAAATAAAATAAATTGCTCTAACGAACTTGAAATGTTGACTGTGGCAATATTATAAGCGGTACAAGCTCTACAAGTGGTACAATACAAGTAGAGAATGCCAAGACGATGTTAATGACGATTCCCCACCTGGATGCTACAGTAAGTCAACAACGAATGAAAATGTTGGAGGAGTAAAGAAAATTGTTATGGAAAATCAATATCAGAGAAGTTGCTGAGGATATTGAAATATCCGTTGGCTAACTTTTTGTTGTAATTTTTTCAGATATTTTGGCCATGAAAGGTTGTAGTTTGTTCTGAAATTATTAATTTTAGCCCAAAAAGCAATGGCGTAAGCATCACTTAGGAGTTGTGGAGTGTTGTGAATGAAGATTCAAATTTGCTGAAAAGGGCCACTAGTGACGAAAGGTAGATATATGGTTATGACGTTGAAACTAAAGTCAATTATCACAATCCGAGCCACCAGAAAAGCCGACACCGAAAAAAGCACACCATGTTCACTGAAGTTGTTCTGCGAAGTGTTGTTCACTTCGATTATTATGGTGTGGTTCATCATAAGCCGAAAGGTTTTACGGTCTATAAGGAATATTACGTTGAAGTTACGCGCGTCCGGACAAACGTCCGGTTTTGTGGGGAAAGATCCATGACTTTTGCGCATTGTTGCATGTGCCTAATTTCTTGACCAAAAATAATACAGTAATCATGCCTTAGCCTCCGTATTCACTGCACTTGGCCCTCTGCGACTTTTTTCTTTTCCCAAAACTGAGAAGACCGATGAAAGGACGAAGATTTACCACGATTTAGAAGATAAAGACTGCATCGCTAGAATGGCCTGAGGCTATATAAACAAGTACATATTCGAAGTGCTTCGAGGATTGAAAAAAGCGCTGACACAAATGTACTATATTTAAGAGAGATTTTTTCTAAATGGGAAAAATAGATATTGAGAAAAATAAATATTTCATTGAGAACAATTGAAAGTCACCTTATTTTTTGAACAAACTTCGGAAAGTTGGAAATGGTTCCACATTTTAGCCAAAAAAATGTTGGTTTGAAAGGCGTCGTGTACAAACAAAATTGCTACATAAGAGAGTTGTCAACAGTAGTATCCATTGCATTCGAAGAAACTCACTGTTTATTGGGGGTTTTGGGTAGGTGGAGTTATATCATGTGGGGTTACGTCAATGGCGACAGGTAAGGGCTATAAAGACTGCATTTTGATGGCATCAATTGGTGGCCCTGGAACACATATGATTCCAATAGGATGGCGTAACGTGTGATACATCGAGCGTTACATAGGAGTTGTAGAAAAAAAAAATTTCCAGAATACATAATTTTCTGAACAGGTTCAGTGGAAAGGCTGCCAAGATCGTGTGACTTAACGCACTTGTGCCAGTAAAAGTACAACAACTGACTAATTGGGGAAAATTACCATTCAAACCATTGAGATTCAGCGCGACTTATGCAATACGATCATACAAAATTTAACCTATTGGATCATGTTGCCCAAACGAAGACGACGAGGCGATAATCTCCAATGATAGCCAAGAAATGAGGTTCCAATTAGGACAATGCATAAGAATTGTCGAGACTGCCGTGCCGACAGAGTGTAAATCGAATGAAAATTTATTCTTATATTAACGCATTTATTATTTGTATTAACGCAGTTTCTTCGGGCTTAGGAGCTAACTGGCTAGCAGTCTCTTTCGGTGTAGTACACAGGTGGTAACCGGGCATGCTTGGTATATCTAAGCTGCCAGTAAGGTGTCGTAAATATGAACATCTTACTATAAGCTGCCGTAATACTTTGTCTTGTTTTGCGTCATAACCTTCCAAGCTACAAGATGGGAAGCACATATGTACTTCTCACCGTCTCTACCTCTATTCTACGCGCTCTGCTTGAAAATATCTTAATCGGATATTTACGGATGTGTCATTTCATATTCCGAGTAACGTTTCAACAATTCCATTTCGAAACCCCAATGGGGAAGCTTACACATTCAATTCATGCCATCGGAGCCTCCCTGCCCAGGAGGTCTTGAACGATCTTGGAAAATATTTAAAATATTTTTCAATATTTAATGCCTTCGTCAGAGTTATTGGATTCTTACGTGTATCTATATACATTTATGGTCATAACCGATCACTGAAACAAATGTCTTATTAAGCTTTTTGGACAATTTAGGCGGATGTATGTCTGTGTGTCTGTGGCAAAGGATATGCCGTGTGCATGCATGCTCATACAAGTATATCCTTTGGGATATTATTATTATTCATCCCGATGGAGCACATTTTCATTTTCATCCGATTCTACACTTTCTTTTTCATAATTTTTTTTTCTCCTTTTTCTCCATCTCTTAGGATCCTAACGGGAAACATCCTTTAGCGTATGCAAACACAGAAGGATGGTAGGAGGTGGATACGAAGCGAAACGTACATCATGCGAATTTATAGTCTCGGCACTTTATGCCAAACACACGTTTACTCCACTGAAAAGGACGAGAAGGAGTACGCAATTCTTTTTTCCTATTTTATCCGTTGCTTTCCTCATGCTATTTGCATTCATCCGTGTCTGTGCTGGAGTAGATCCCTCGGCAAGTAATGAACGATACGAAGGATATTTGTAGATAATACCGGAAAGGATATTCCACAGAGGAGTCTTCACAATTCACATTTCCATCTTTCGTTCCTTTTTTCTTCAATTTTTGGTTAAAGGATTTTTTTTTGCTCGAGAAGAAGTTCCTTTTACAGGTGTTTCAAAGTATCCTCTACTCATGTGTGCCAATGTCTTAGTTCGGATTAGTAATAAACAATTCGAATCCCTTCAGATGTAAGTCGGCGATGGAAGTGGATATCCGTTTGTTGGGGTTATTCTTGCTTTTGTGCATAATGACATCTAGTAATGGTAGTTCGCTTAGTCCTTATTTACGATTATTTGCATAAGACAGCATTACAATTTGTTCCCTAGACCTTTCGATGCCAAGCCAACGACTGGGGTTATTATGCAGGCGTTGATCATTTACTTTCACTAGCAAAAGGGTATGTGGACTGACTGCGTTGAGTGTAGGTAGTAGGTAAACATAATTAATGCTTTTTTCTATGGCGGAGGAGGCATCGTTTACGAGGTAATTATGGCTAGTCTTACCGGTTTCAGATGGGCGCAACGCAGAGCATGAGGAAAAGTGCTGGAGAGTTGCGAAGGACGATAAGCTTGATTTATACTGTTGGAAATCGTTTGGTCTGCTATTGAAGTGTTAATTAAGGACAGTCCAAGGACGATGTGATTATTACGCCAACTTCTCTGAGAAGTGTAAGTGAATTAACCATTTCGGAGGTTTGCCAAGTTAAGTGGAAAAGTTATCGTGATTTCTAAGAATATAAGCGTTTTTCAGCTAGAAGACTAAAGAAGGTTTGAATGTGAATTTATATGCCTGACTATCACCTCACGTTGTGGTCATAATAGACGTTTGGTGAATAGCTTCCACCTCTTCCTACAACTAAATGGTTATCCAATAAGAGGTGTTATTTTACATTTGGCGTCATTATTCCGCAATCACTATTTTTGCGATGATCTCTGCTATGTAGAAGCTAAAAGATTATGAAATATGTCAATAACCAGTCGAACATTTTGAAATAGTAAAAAATTCCTATACACACCTGATAAAAAATTCTACCAAAAATTTGACTGTTTGCGGGCAAAGTTGAGCGGGAGTTTGGCGGATATTGCATTCTGTCACTACCCTCAGAGCCTCTTCTTTAAACTGGAAAAAATATAAACGTTATTTGTAAAAAATATTGCCATTTTCTATAGATTTGAAATGACACCTCTTATTGGATGACTGAATAGCCAAACGTGGTTATTGCGATTTTTAGGTTATGACGTGTTCCTTGTGATTTTTTTTTTAAAATGCTTTTAAAACTTAGTTAGCTACCATTTCGCGTTTTAGTTACGGCGGGCATCTGGGTTTCGTTTTCTCCTTACAGCTAAAGGGTTATCCAATAAGAGGTGTCATTTCAAGTCTGATGCCATTATTAAAGTATTGACATTCAATTACAGTGCTATCACATCTGCTAAGTAAAAACTAGGAGGTCATGAAATATATCTTTAGCAACTCGCATAGGTTGAAATAGTAAACATTTACTATAAAAATTCGTTGAAAATGTTCATCAAAAGAATGACTATTTGTATAAATAGATGAGCTAAAAATTTGAGAAATGTTGCCTTTTGTTACTTACCTCAGGGCTTGTACTTTAAATCAAAATAAAAACAACGTCATTATCCTCAAGAGTAGTGTTCTTTTGTGTTCATTTAAAATGACATCTCTTGTTGGATAACCCTGAGATAAACGGGGTTCTTACGGTTTTTAGGTTATTGCGTTCTCCTTATGAGCCTGCACTTTAGATTAAAATAAAAACATCGCTATTATCCCCAAAAATACTGTGCTGGTTTGTTCATTTAAAATGACACCTCTTGTTGGATGATCCTGAGATAAACTGGGTTTTAAGGGTATTCAGGTTATTACATATTCATTTTGGTTTTTTGGTTCCAAAAAAAACATAGTTTAGTTTTGATGTTGCATATAAGTTACAGTGGGCATCAGATATGTATGTCTATAGCAACTAGCGCACGTTGAAACAGAAAAAAATTACTATAAAAACCTGATGGAAAACTTCATCGAAAGCTTGACTGTTTGTGGGTAATGCTGAGCGGGAAATTTAGCAGATATTGTATTTCATAACTTATCTTAGACCGTATACCTTAGATCAAAATAAAAATATCAATATTATTTTTGAAAATATTGCCATTTCCTATTGATTTAAAATGACCCCCTTTGTTGGATTACTGTGGTTTTCATAGCTTCCAGGTTACTAGGCGTCCATTACGATGTTTGGAAGGAAAAAATTCGAAAAATGCCTTTAAAGCTTGAGTTTCACTTAGATCGAATGCGGTTGTACTCCCATGAATACTGCAATGGCAACGCCGCATCATTAATATTGTACTTGACGTAATAGCTCGACCACTCATCATCACGCCAACCGTGACGTCAAGCCACCCGATCCAAAACAAAATCCCCAATGTACACTCCAACTGTGCATCACATCTCAATTCGATACGAATGCAGGTCAAAGAGAGCCCAAAATCCCAATGATTTAAAACACACAAAAAAAGTCCTTAAAGAGAGGAAGAGCACGTCATTGTATCACCCATTCACCAGTCTCCCCCTACGAAATCAACCCCCAAGCGAACGGATTTTACATCACAGCTGTCCGTCGCCATGGCAGTGGGTCAAAATGGCGCATGCTCCCCATTCGTCAACCTACTGTGCAAAAATTCCCATTATTTCCACCCGCTCGCTCTCGACGGCATATGTTCCTATAGTCGGTGGTATGAACGGAGGGGGATAATATACGCCGAGTACCGAAAGCTGGCAAACACAATCGCCATTGTGGCACGACTGTAGGACAGATTCCTCTGCCATCCTCAGTCGAGATATGGTTTTGAAGGCTTCTGCTGAGCAGGGAGCAGCGCGTTCTAGTTTTTGGCAATTTGGTGTTTTGGTCAATATTTAACTCAATTGTTCTCGGTTCGATTGATGTTTTCTGTTATCCTTAAATATCCTTTTTTTTCGTTTAAATTTTCTTTTGAATTTCAATAAATTTTTGTGTTATTAAATACGCGTCGTTCACATTTGGTCGGTGCTTTAAATCCTCGAATCTCGAAGGAGCAAAAGAGAATTATTAGTGTCGGAGAGGTGTTGCATCCGAAAACGGGAAGTGAAGTGTGCGTGACCGTGAAATGTGAAATGTGGAGCAACGAATACGAAGTTCATCGCTGCTGCTGACGTCAGTAGTGACGACCGATTCCGTGACGGTAGTTTTGATCTTGAAATTGCTCGTTTATTTCTCGTCCTTCTTCTCCTTTTGTCTGTTGTTGTCTTGATGTTTGGTTAACAATATTTGTGAATAGCAACGTCGTTGCATATTGCATAATATCCTTTCGACGAGTGTATGCAGTCGGAGAGAGTGGAAAAGCATATTCCAGCAAGGCTTCAGCTAATTGTCCTTGAATTCTTGAATCCACCCAGCAAATACACTGCCCGGAGAAGGCAGAACAGCACTACGTTAGTACAATACAACGGCAGTGCAGTCGTGCAGCAATATGACAGTGGTGCTTTGACGTGTGCGTGATATGTAGGATAATTTGTGCATTCAGTCCTATTATCCTTTCGGTGTGGAAAAGGGAAAAAATGCATGAAATAAAAATAAAAATAAACATCCAACGACGGCATAGATAAAAGCGCGAGTGAACAACGAGCGTGCGTATATATATGTGTGCGTGTGGGAGGAGGAAGGATTTTTCAGTGATTCTGACGTCCCGTATGAACTGAATGTGCGCGCTTTAATATATAGTATGTGGGTCCTTTGGTGAAAATTAGCATGGCATTTGTGTCCTTGAACTAGTAATCAACATCACAACATAAGAGTAAATGAGAAAGTCTCGTGAGTGACGGCACGCAAGAGAGACCAGGCACGAACGAGGAAAAGGAAGAGAAATAACAGCATTAAAACAAAAAAGGATATGCTGGTTCTATAAAATTTAATCCATTCCACCCTACGGTTGAATTTATATGGATCCTGAAGAAAAATAAAAATAAAAAGTTAAAACAGTGTTCAAGGATACGTTTGTCCTTCATCGTGCGCCATGCTTTGTTCATTTTACATTGTTCCACGTTTGACGTTTGGTATTTGTCGAATCGTCGTTTGGTCACAGGACTCGCAGGACGTCGAGACATTGTGACGGCCGCGCTTCATATTGAATCTGTTTACAGTGAGTTCCCACGTCAAAGGTCGGTTGTAAGGTATTTTTAATTAAAAGTCACACACGCGCCCACGTACCGTATAAATCGTGTTTTTGTTCGCGAGGACATTTCTGCCGCTCGGGTGAAGGCAAACGGAAAAACAAATACAAATATACTCGTATATCCACGTCCTTTTGTGTGTCAAAGAGTGAAAGTAAAGGACGAGGGAGAAATGTCGTAGAAAATAATCTTATTGTGTATAGTGTTTGGTGACAGGATATTTTACTCGTTACTCTCTGCTCGGCTGCTGTGTGTTATGTAACCGTTAACTGTATCCTAGTTGGCTTTTCTATTCGTGCGATAACAATAGGCGAGGTATCTGTGTAGGACGAGTCGACTGGTATGACAGTTGGGTTGGGTGTTATCCTCGGTTGTCAGTGGGACATAATTCCTCAGTGGGATTTGGTGCCAAGTGCAGGCTTTCTAGCGCCACGTTGTCGTCGTTGCGGCCTAAACGAGCGCATCAATTTCTAAAGAAACCGAAAACAGAAGCTGTACGTTCTCATAGTATAAAATAGACCCGGGAACTCGGCATGAATTCGTGACAAGGATAACGACAAACGACGACAGCGTGGTAAGGCGCGGTGTAGGACAAATGAGAATAAAAACAGGACGAGAGGAGCAGTGTAAAGTGCTTTCTTTCATTTTTCTGCGAACATATTTCTGATTTCTTTTTTAAATCGCGTCCTTTATTCTTGCTATTTTAAGGATACACGATGTACGATGCGAAATTAGGTTAAAAGTTCGTTCGACAAAGTGCAACCAGCACCCGATGGTTGTCGCGGTTTTCGCTTTCACATTAAATAGTGCATGGAAGTTGGGATTTTTTTTACTTTAATTCCCTTATTTCTTGGCCGTATGAACATACATATGTGGCTACGACCACCATTGTATGGTAGGGTGGCTTGATCGCTCGTCATAACGCCTAGATGGCTAGTTGTAGTTGGATAAGGAGGGAATGTGTGACAAGTAGAAAACAGGTTTATATTTAGACCTGCTCTGATGTAATTGGGGTGATAGGCAGACCAAGTATGTTTAGTTGTTTGAGTGTCCTTAATGAGATTGACTTTGATTGATCTTCGTGCATTCTCTGCTGGTGCTTCGCTATAAATTTCTATTTCGAAGACCAGTTGGGATACTTGGATAACGAATTTAAATTATTTTCAATTACGAAAATAGCCTCTGACAGTTTGAATTTATTGGCAAGGCTATTGGATACTAAGAGGGTATCAGGATGATTTTCATTGATGCTCAGTGGTATGATAGTGTAATGGCAACCGACAATTAGCACGTAATGTGTTTTCTAATGGAAGTTGGGAAGATTTTGTAGTGAAAGGAGGTCAATAACGACTGGTAGATACTAGGATATATTCAAGAGTGTATTTGGGGCATGAACTTTTCAATGTGAAAAGGCTTTTGGGCGGCGGCGACGTCAATGATGGGAGTTGCCTAAGTGTGACGTTGGAGGGCTTAACACGGGCCAGGGATGTGAGGGGAATTGTTTTAATTCAGATATGGATGGCCGATTCGGTTGAGTGCTGGAATTGGCTTTTCAAGGGTTTGCTGTGTACGATGGTGGGTTGGTTATTTTCGAAAACACTTGACCATAAATTGATTCAATATGCTCGGGTATGCTCGTAAACAGGTCAAGTTTTATTATTATTGAGTTGAGTGCTTCGTGGTTCTGGAGTTGAAAATAAGTGGAGATACTATAAGTACTTGGCAGTGCTGTGGCTTAGTGGTTAATGCTCTAGCATCAGACACCGATGTTACGCGGTTCGAATCGCCATCAGAAGTATATTTCTCAGTATTGACAAAACCCTTCGTCGTAGTGCACTTGTCTGGGGTGGGCCTGTTGCCGTAGTGTCGAGGTGGGTCAGCAAAAACCTCAAAAATTAAATTACGTATTCTGATGAGAATCAATATATGAATAATTTCGTCTTCGAGTTGGCTTTCAATTTACAATTGCGTGGTAGCTTTGATATGTGAACCTCAACTAAGGACAGAGACGCGAGGTTTGACTTGATAAATATCAGAAATCCACTCGAAAGAAATATTCTAGATGGTTCCTTCCTTCGAAGCCGTAGCTTATGGTGGATTTGTTTTCCAAAGCCTTCTGCCTCGTGTCGTGAACCTTGGTGTCACAAACCACCGACTTTTTTGTCTTCAAACAAAGAATTCGTTAAGTAACATTACATTCCTCCATTTCAATCTTGTTTTGCCTAATTTCATTTTCCACCCAACAAAATGAATATAATTTATAAATCAAGCTGATTTCGATGACAGTTTGGCGGAGAAAATTCCTTTTTGCGTAATTTCGTTTTCCAATTTGCCGGAGGGCGATATTGGGGAGTGCTCTGGACTAATAGAGAGGCTTGACGAAAAGACTTTAACTTACGTGACATGAAAATAATTTTAGATTATCGAATTTTCGGTATTTCGAGTGGACTATTTGCCTAGTTTAATTGCGACAGTATTTATGTAGGCTGATTGACGTTCTCGAGAATTTATTTTTCAGTTTTATTAAATCTGTATTTTGCAAATCAGCATTTTGCCATTTTTTTATGAACGTCATAGCTTTTATTACCAAAGATCAATTGCTGATGAAAATCTGAAGAAATTAATTCCTTTGCAAAGAGTGAATAAATATAAACTTGCTCAAAAAGGCTAGGCAACATGTTCCTCTAGTATCGTATTGTATTCCAACACAATCGAAAGTAGAATCTTCAACGGACGCTGTTTTCTGTGCTTTCACGCTTACGACCTCTGAATGTTTTTGACTGGCATAGACAAGCCATATCTACGATAATTCGTCGTAGAAGAGGTTTATTTTCAAATATCGTTAGATGCAATTCCTAATCGAAAATGAACTTTGACAAATTCACTCTACTCAAATTGTGAACTTCCAAATGCCTAACAAAATCAGTCGATTAAACAGCTTTGAGTTGGGGATAGATATATATTTTAGCATGACCTGCATCCACTCGATTCGCACGGGATCCAGTTTCCTTGCTTTTGGATAATTTCCACGACTAAAAGGCATTTTTCTACAGTTGATGAGTAAGCTCTCAGCGATTTAGGCAATTCAAGTCATAATCACCACTTCTAAAACGTGCAAGCCACTTCCGACATGTTACTCAGCTAGAGCATGGTTACTAACATATTAACTCTTTGCCAATGATTTTCGGTGAAACATTTTTTCATATTAACATAATGAAGTAGAACTTCCCCCAAAAAACTATTTATTCAGAACAAAGTTTGGCATACTCGATAAAGTACGAAGTGTTGTTGCTCAGGCTCCAACCAAAAGATATACAGTACCGTTCGAAAAAATTTGGTCAAACTTTTTTTTTTCGAATTTTGTCAATTTTGTTGCAATAACTACATATTTTTAAATGAGGATTTGTTTTCTTATGAGGTTTCAATCGTTTCATGACACATTTAGAGTGTTGGTTGGAGTGAGTTTTTGTATAAAAGTTCTAGCTTATTTAAAAGCTTGATATTAGTCTTTCATATTACAAAAAAAAAACAGTTCATACTTACAATTTTGGCTATATGGCATTGTCCTATTGAAAATGAATCTGCAAGTATCCCCAAAACGCTCCAGCACAGAGAGCTCTACCGTAGGTAAACTTCTGCAGTGACTTTCGATTCTCGGAAGACCATTCTACCTTTTGCATCTCCAGAGAAGCATCCCTAGACCATCACACCTTCAATTTTGGGGGAGGCATTCTTAAGATGCATTCAGAGTTCAGTCTTTCCTTTGGATCTCTTCGCACAAGAATCCTCCCCCATCTCCACCATGCAGCTTAAACTTTGATTCGTCGGATAAGATAACATTGTTCCACATGTCTTGAGGCCAATTAAGATGCTCTTGAGCCCAGAGCAATCGTTTTTCTCTGACTTTTTTGGAAATTTTCGGCTTCAGTACTGGTTTGAGTGCTCTAAGTCTAGCTTTCACGAGCCTTTTCCTCACTGAGCTTGACGAAATTATTTTTCTTGTAGCTCAACGCAGGTCGTTTTTAATATCCACTGAAGTTTTGAACCGACTCTGACGACTGTACAGCACCAAAAAACGATCTTTCATTGGGGTCGTCTTTTCGGCCTCGCTGAGTTTTTCTTTCTGCTGGTATTCTCGGTCTGCCACAGTTTGTTGAGCAACATGTCGTCTTATAGAAATTTCACGTTTTCTCAAAGGAACTAATTAAAACTTCCAGTATAATATCGACGAGCATGCTCTTGAAGGAAAGGATAATCCAACAAGAGGTGTCATTCCAAATCAATACAAAAATTTAACACTTTTATTAGAAATTGTTATATTTTTATTTAAATCCAAAGTAGATATGTATATGATTTGAGGTTAGTAAAAATCAATTCCGCCAAACATCATCCTTTTGCATAAATGCCAATTCATTTTACGAATAACAACATTAAGCTAGTCATCGTGTTTAACATAGTCTTAACGGGAAAAATACCAATACTGTTGAGTTGCATGATGTAAGAAATCAATTGAAATCTTTATTTTGAGAAATCATGTGTCTAGAAAATCTGTCGCTCAATTAAACCAATGTTCACCATCTGTGGAAAAAACCCAGGAAAAAAATCAATTAACATTGTTCGAGAATGCACTGCCATTATTTTCGAAAAAAAAATATGGCCCAATGACACCGCCGACTCAAAAACCATATCAAACTGTCGCTCTTCACGGATTAATAGAATGTTCCATCATTCTTTGGTTTTCGGATGGGGTCGTTTGGATCATTTGATTAATTATCAAAGGAACCAAAATGAATTCGAGTCTTTACATCACCAACCCATCTAAAATGTTCGAATCAACCTATTAAACTCACTAGGTTTCCCGAAAGTACTACGAACTTCATTTCCTTTATTTATTAAAGGTCATCGCAATTTTATCTGATTGTTGATAGGTCAACAACGGCTTGACATTGATGTCAGAAGCCAATACTATATACTACCCCTATTCTATGTATCACCTTTATTAATTAATGCAGTTAGTGAAAATGGGATTCGTCTGTAGGTGCTTTTCTTCGGTCCGGTTGTAGAACGACGCACAAACTGCTTCCTGTGTCACGTTTTTCACCAGCAGTGGTGTTATTGTTCCATATGATACAGTTGTAGTCTTAATTAAAGTATAATTTAACAGATTAATATGGCGAAGACCGAATAAATGTTATCATAAATGTTTCAATGTAGCATGTTTCAAGCATTATTTTCGCAATTTCACTCATGATAAATTGGCTAACCATCTCTTCTTCTTCTTCTTAGATGGCGTTACAGCTCATGAAGAGCCAGAGCCTACCTTCTCTCATTCACTTATGATGTGTGCGATTTGTTTTTTTTTCACACAAGTGAACGGGACCTGTAGGTCCGATTCCGAATGGCGAGAGTGTCGAAGAAGAGAGAAGGCAAGTGTACTACGGGGGGTTTTGCCAGTTCCCCGCCGAGTAGAGAAGCCGCGAAATGAACATGGTAATGGCGTAATGGCGTTGGTATTATCGGGATCCGAACTCGCTCATCGTGCGTCAGAGGTCGATACACTACCCACTGCGCCACGGCTTTCTCCATACCATAGATTCAATAAAATCACGTTTCAAATGTCAAATCGGCTTTGGCTGAGAAAAGAATTATGAATTCATTGAAAAAATAATTAAGTAAGCCAGAAATATTGTTAGTCTCTCCTCGATACAATTTAAATATATCGTCTAGCCCTGTTCGTAAAGGGAGGAGGGTAAATGTTTTAAATGTCAAAATAATGTTTGTTGACTCTTGCCGCCTTAAACACTTGTCTTGTATATTCACGATTTTTCAAAACTTAAATAGGTTCAAGTCAATCAAATTATTTAGGTTACCCCTCCATTGATGTTACCCGGAAAGAGTAGCTGTTATATGTGCTCAACTAAGGGTTTTTAATTAAAGCCAAATTCTTTCGAATAAACCTCACGAGTTAGCCACAATCAAACGTTCATTATTCACAACAACAACCATTGGTTCTAATCACTGTATCATTCCTGTAATCAAGCCTATTTCGTAGTTTGTCGGTCTGTCATTATGGTCTTTCATTTTAGTTAGATGTCGTATGGCCTCGCCCCTGTAAGACATCAATAATCATTAATAAATAGTCCATCCCATTGACATGTCATAAAATTTCGCCTCTCAAACTTCCGTTTTAATGTCAAGTGATCAGAAATCATTCATGATCCAAATTTGATTTCCGTTGGCCTACATTGACTCTGACCAATTCCACCCTTCGTCACATCGTAAATATAGTTTCATCCCTCCTTTATTCGGATTAGTTTCCCAAATCGCTGATTTTGCACTCCTGTTCCCTTAATCTGGTCATCAATTCTTTCAGACAAAAAAAAAAAAACAACAGACCAAAGTCCACAAAATATCACTTTTGCCATTCAGTACGAGCTATAAATAATAGTGGATGTGCTATGGAGCGTTGACCTCATCATCGCCCATTTATGGCTACAAGTTGTCAGTGGATCATGTTACACATTCATGAGCCGCATTGAAGTGGGCTTTACGGGGAACAACGGTGCCTGGCTTCCTATTTTCGGTGGTCAAAAATAGATTCAGTTTGTGTGGAGATTATAAAATAGTTACAATTAAATTTGGTTAAAAGTAAATTAAGGATTAAATTGGATTTAATTTAGTTTTATTTTAAATATTCTAATTTAAGAGACAGAAATAAACACAGTATGGCTTGCTACTTTAAAGCCCTTAAAGAAACGAATTGCTCACATCCCATAAGCAGAAAGGTATTAAGGGCGATAAGCATGTCCGAAAACTTTTTTTCGATCTAATTTTCCGCTACAGTAATCACATAAATTGCCTTCAGTCAAGCGTAGTATTCTGTAATCCATTGGATTAGCTACAAATTCCCATTGTCAAACACTAAATACCTCTGCCCTAATTGAAACACGCATAATTAACTACAAATAATTCGAATTTATTTAGAGACAAACATAATATATAAAAACACACACAACAGTTCAGGAAAATTAAATAAAAAAAAATGTAAAATAATTAAAAATTAAATATTTTTCCAATTCGACAGATTTACTGTTCAACCACCAATAGTTTTACGGAGGGATTAACTTCAAAAAAAAGAAACCTTAATCCCTTATCCAATAAACATGTAATGTAAAAAAATAAGAAATCTACAAAAAGTGTTCATATTACAATATAAATTGAAAAATTCATGAAAAAAACCCTCACTGCCTACAAACAACCAAGCAATTTAATAATAAAAAATAATAATTAATGTATTTATAGTATTAGTGAAATAACGTGTATCTGTAACGTTAGTAAGTGTTCCATATTAAATTCGCCGGCAAAGTTACATAAACAAAATCGAGGTAAAGGAAAGGAATCAAGAGTGTTTCATCTCGTGCGTCAGTATAATGAAAACCGTTGATAACCATCCGTATGTGGATTATGGAACTCACATGCATTATAATAGAATCGATAGCAATCGACGAGGATTCTAATCGATTCCGATAGATATAGTGTTTCAGTGTCGTACGTGGATTTAAGAGCCGGCACACCTCGCTCGTTGCCAGCGAAAAGTGAATAGCTGAGGACGAGAACGAGGACGGCTAGAATAGGAACCTTGTCATTGGATTATTGAGGCGGACGCATCAGAGTAGCAGCAGTAGCGGACTCGGGGAAAGGACGACAAGTAAAATGAGTGAGTATCAGGTGAAATCGTTGTTTTTTTTTTCGCTCTTCCTTTTCTTTTTTCCATCCTTCTCTCGTAGATAGATAGTTACAATGAACCGTGTCTCTCTTGTGGGATAGAAATTTGAATATGATTCGTAATTCTATTCGAGTAATGGTGCGACCGCGGAACTGTAAAACCACGAAGCCACTACGTCGGGATTTATTCCAGAAATAATGAGTTTTTTTCCTTTTGATGCTTTCACTATGAATAATTATATAGCTGGAATAGGAAAGTCCTTACGGGCATTCCCGACGGGTGTACGGAATGATGGGTTTTGTAATCCATATCCTTGTGTTCCGTCAGGGATGTGCATTGATTTTTTTTTCTTTATGTTCAGGAAATGGTTAGTAGCCCTATACTTTAAGGTACTGCTCAGTGAGATTAAAGTAAATATGTTCGCCGTAGCGATGGAATTTTTGACGAAATTTGCTGATTAATGGAAATGAAAGCAGGATCTTAAGAGGGTTGCTATATACATAGTTATACAAGTAGCAGTCTTACTGTGGGTTCATTGTTTTGTTGTGCTGTCACTACCATGTCTAATGGTAGAGCATTGAAGAGTAATTTCATTATTAGCACCCAATTGGCGACATAGTGCTTAGGACGGTCTGCAATTTATCAAGAATTAGGTGAAGAATTTCTTTATCGTGCCTGTACCAAATGGATCTAATGAAGCCAATGCTGATTAATGAGAGTCATTGAGAATTTTTATTGCTGAAGATATTTAAGTTGGAAATCAGTAAAAGGTGCTTTTACATACGAGATATGCTCAAAAAGTAACAGAACTTTTGTGATTTGATGTCTACCACTGGACCGATCCGCTCTTTGGTCGGTTGTCTGATATCAAAGACATAAGATGTATTCGGGTACGACCGGCATATATTTGTTCGTTCAATTTGAATCAGAAAATTTTAATAAAATATTTCTATAAAAATGGAAGGAAGTGTGGCAAACTTTTATTTGTTTACTTAAATGGCGCTACAGTCTAGGTAGGACTAAAGTCTCAACAAATATGTCTCTCCAGCGAGCCCAAATATTCTGCAAAGCATTTCCAGTACCGCAGACCCAATTGGTTGAGATCACCTCCCATGCATAATATTAAATGTGGTCGCTTTTACTGAGTCGTCCTTTGGGGTTGCACTTAAGCGCTTTTCGAACTGGAATGATGGGTTCCATGCGCTAATATGGCCCAGCCGTGAGAATCATAGACGGCGCCTCACTAGGGCGATTTCACTCTACAATCCCTCGAGTTCTTGGTTTATCCTCCTCTCCATTCGCTATATTCAGAAACTGAAACCACTAAGAACTTCTTCATCCACTTTTGACACGGAATGTATGCAGCGGAATGATAAGAGTCTTATGCGAAATCACCTTGGTTATTCGAGAGAGGATTATACTACTTAAATTAATCTTGAGCCTGAAGTAACAGCGATTGGGTGAGAGTGATTCTGTGTTTGATTTCTACATTTCTGTATGCCATCAGGGTACCAAATTAACCGAAGTACCTGACTACCTTAAATGCATATCTGTCTTTACGTTGTAAGTAAGACGTTTGTGGTTTGAGTCATTTTTCGATGACGGCGTTCGAGGTTTGTTCAAAAAATAAGGTAACTTTCTATTTTTCTCGAAAAATATTTATTTATTCATCAATATCAATTGTGTATATTCTTCAAGTATCCCCCTCAGATATAATATGCTGGTGTTAACACAATATTCAATCCTCGAAGCACTTCTGATATGAGCTTTTTGGTATCTCCTAAATCAGGTCAAATTTCCATCCTTTCATTATCGTGATACAACAGCCATGATTTTTTTCCCACAAATCTACAAATCTCTCACCAAAATGAGGCATAACTTCCAGGAAATATTCCATATTTAACCGCACGGTTTCGTCACAATTTTGTAGCAAATTTAGATCGTTATTCACGTCATTCAACTCATGTCATGCTCCTCGTATGCGACAGTTCTTTGCGAACAAATTTCGCTGACACACGTTTCATTCCAAACATCTTAAAATTTTATGGCATGAGCCAACCGATATGTCAACATCCTCAGCTACTTCTCTGATAACGATTCGACGATTCTCCATAACAATTTTCTTCACTACTTTTATCCGCTGTTAACGTGTTGAGGCGCCCAATTCGGGAATCGTAATTAGTCTCAGCCTTTTGTGAAGGGTTTGTATTTCTTATAAATATTGGTTTTATCAGAGTAGACTCGCCAAATGCCAAAGCCAACTGTCCATTGGGCCACTTTATTGTATTTTCCACACAAAATCTAATAGAATCTTTGATCCATTTTTTTAATAGCAAAAAATCAGCAAGCACACCAAAACACCTCTAACCTTTATATCTATGAAAAACTAAATATCCAAAATGGCTGACGTCAGCGTATGTTGGGTGAAATGTGTACCAACATATCCTAAAAATAATATTGAAAATCGCAATATTCAAAAAGTCACTTGGTCTACTTCGTTTAGATCTCACTTACTGTCAATTTAGACTTCACTGACATCTCTCTGCGTTCACTGACTATCGTCAAAGATATCCACATGAGCAAGCAGTTGATCGAACTTTAAATACGAGTATATCGTGCCGCTTGTGCCGACCAGCGAATGTCGCCTTACGTCTTTTGACATTTAAAGCGCCGATTAGAACACTTCTAATTCTTTTGAGGCATTGATGATTCTCCAATGTTATGCTACAAAACCTGATGGGCTCGATAGAAATATCACATGTAGACATGGCGCCTTAAACTCACCTCTAATCGTGCGTAATATGGGGCTTTTAAATCGACAAAAACATGGTGAAACTCTGGATTATATGTTTTTTTCTAAGACTGCAGAAGCTTATTTCTGGAGTAGGTACATTCAGAAGGTTCACCCTTTTTCTGTATAGGTCAAACGACACAGGGGTTCCATTATATCCTACAAATGACCTACAGCTTCCTCAAAACCAGGTCATCTCCAGCTGATTTAAAGAACTCAAGAAACAGTCGAAATGTTTTGACATGGGCATCTTGAATTTATCCAAGTCAGGGGGACAAGACTGTTCTATCATCGTCCGCCGTGAATGGGTCATTCTTTTTATTAGATGGCGTTACAGCTGACGGAGAGCCAGAGTCAGGCTTCTCTCATTCACTTATGTTGTGTGCGATTTGTTTTCCACACAAGTGAACGGGACTTACAGCTTAATGCCGATTCCGAGCGCCGAGAAGTTTTTTCAATGCGAATGTACTACGGGAGGTTTTATCAGTACCTCGCCGAGGAGAGGAGCCACGAAATGAACATTCGATGGCATTGGTGTTATCGAGATCCGAACTCGCTCATCGTGCGTCAAAGGCCGACACTGCGCCTCGGCGCTCTCAGGTCATTTTGCAGAAGTGATTTTTCCAAGTCCTCAACTATGAAAGCGACTTACTTTGGAAGTACTAAATATTCTCAAAATCCCAAAAATTAAGTTCTTAGAGTATTGGGATGCGGGGAGTTTTGACAAACAAACCAAATACTTTTCAAAAGCCGAAAATTCCCGTTACTTTTTGAACCCACTTCACAGCAATCAACCTTCTTGTAAAGAAGTACAGTACTACATTAATTATTCATAACAAAATGACAAACTTTGATTGGTATGTCAAAGAATTCCAAATAACCCAGGCCTTTCCATAAATAAATTTCATCAAGTCCATCTACATACCTATCAGATTTCTGAATCAGAAATCGTCCCCATTCTCCAGAATGCTGAAAAACAGACAAGTCTACGGAATTTTAATTAGCACGCAGTAAATTCTGTTCATGTATTCACTGCTCGACTTTCTAAAGCACAAAAAAAAAACACAAAACTTTATTGAAGTCAGAGTCCAGTAGCGACGTTCACGAACTTTCGCCTACTTTGGTTCTTAGAAGCAATTTTGACAAGAGAAAAAGAAAAACAGAGAAGATATTTAGCGAAATAAATTGCACTTGTGAGCACTTTGCAAGTAAGAACGTCATCCCCCAATCCGTGTTCATCCCTCCCACTACGAAAAATAAACGACAGCACAAAAACGAAAATAGTTTCGTCGACTAACTTAATTTCCGCCTATTAACCGGAAATACAAAATTCCTACAAAATATTCATCACCATTTTCAACCGTTATTAAATAAAAACGGCAGTAAAAAACGACTCAAACAGCTTTATTCTCATCACTAAAGCAAAGTTTATAATTTTCGAAAAGTTTGCTTTGTTTTCGAAGAAATTTCTGTAATTTTCAAACGTCAAAGGATCCTGTGCAAAGTTGACGGAGGGAAAACGATTCACAGAATGTAATTGTATGCCATAAAAGGCATTTAATTAGGTGGTAATTACATTTTTGTGTAAATTAATATTTAATTGGCGTTGAAGTGGGGCGTACATACATATATTACCAGACCACGCGCGCATGAAAGATTCGGCAGATAGGTTTGTTTCTGTTCCTAACTTTATTTTACTATTTATGGGGAAGTATGAGGTGTTTTTGTAAGGGTAGAATTGAGAATATCATTCTACTTGTTGAATTTTTGTGAATATTTTTAGCGTAATTAGCATTGACATGAACCTTTATTTCACAATAACCATGGTAATGAGTATTTTATTAACAATATTCAGAAAGTACAATAAAAGTTTGTTGAATCCTAAGATAAAAATCTATTATCCTCTGGGTACAAAGACAATTGATTTAATTAGTCCGATTATTGTAACATTTCTAATCAAATGAATAATTGTCTATGCACCCATGACACAAACCAACCACATCTTTCCATTGCAAATTGAGTCCCATTCGCATTTTCATTCCTCCGAGGTTACCAATACAATTCACCTATACCAAATGACTTCTCCACACATCCTTTACCCTTTTACCTATCTCCCAGGTCGGGCAGATAATCCCAACCTTCATTCGTGTCTGTCTTTATGCAAATTCAATTAGGTAACTCAATCTCACGCCTCCTTGCCCATCAATGCACAAAAACACTCACACACGCCACACAATACAAAACGCTTAGATAAATTATTTATCTCCAAGGATGGCTAGATCTTCGCATTTGTATCGATTCAAATCCAATCTCGTATACTCGTATACTACAGTCGAACAATATTTTGAAAGGAATTCTTGCATTACCACGATTGCCATAGTCGAGTGGTTTCGTATCGGAGTTGAGAATTGCCCCGGGAGATGTCCGTTTGCTCGTTGGTTCGTTTGTTCATCTGTATTCCTTTATATTCACTATGTTTAATCCTTCGTCCTTGTAAAGTGCACAACAACATTCCGGGTTAGATGTCAGGAAATTTGTGTATCAGGTTTTATAGATATTTTATTGACAATACCGCACATACGATACTCAGTACATAGAGCATGGGATTATCAATTTGATCCAATCACTTTACTAGGATAACGAGGACTAGAGCCCGCTTGCTTGGAGGGATAAATGCATTGTCCCACCTCGAAACAGAAACGTGACTCATGCGGCAAATTGGTTTAAGCTGTCGTAAATTTCGTCTTGTATTCGGACATTGAGTGTAGTGTTCAATGTAAAACATGACGTGCCAAGATGCTAATGCGGATGTAAAACAGGATCAATGCAACGACATAAAAGGACATGAAGATCCGAATTCGAATTCAATTGAATCATCGATTTATGCCCTTAACTTGTCATCTGTTTTCTATCCCACATTCAGATGTGTCTCGAAAAGTTGATTATTTTTGTTTTCCAAGTGAAAACGGGTCAGACATGGGTAGTTTCGAAAGCGAGGAACAAGAAAATATTTGTTGGCAAGGCACATACAAAAGTCCAAAGTTGAGTAAATGGGAAATGGGACAGAAGACAAGAGGAAAGTTGGTGGAAGATATTTTCGAAATGGCGGTTGGATAAAACTTTATCTGTCACGGGATTTGTTCGTGCATCTGGACAAACGATTTCGTTATTGTTGAAAGTTTTCAAATAAATATTTGGGTTTACTAATTCGACGGCGGGCACGAGGAATAGTTCTTGTATTCGTAGAATATTTGGTATTTATAGAAATGCTAGTCTTACGATTGTTCACTTGTTTCATTTGTTGGGCGATTTTAAGGTGGATGTGGCGCAGGGGATAAGCTGAAATTTGGGTAAAGTTTGAATGCAAATGAAAACTTTTCGGTGGTTTGAAATTAAAAGGCGATGCTAGCGGCTTTTTCAGATACGATTTGAAGTTTCTTTCGTTCAAAGTAGATGAAAGAAGCTAAACTTGGTCATGAATTCAACCAAAGAGGCTTATAGGTCGAACTTATGTCTGATATTAACGCCCCAAGTGATGTGGGTGTAGCTAAATAATCTGAGAACCAACATCTCTAGGTTTTTGGTTGGTATAGTTTATTATTTGTTTATAATTGGGTCGATATTTGGCAGTCTTCAGGTGTATATCCCTGTAGACCTAATATTTTGCAATGAGTTCTTTCAATGAACATTGAAAATGCAGAGATAGCTAAATGTTTGAATTCCCATTACATCCTCGAAAAAATCATTTCAAAATGCCCAAAGACGTTTTTGTTATCGTTGAATAGCACTTCAAGGTTAATACGTCTTTTTGCCCTTACAGGGGCACTTTATTATCTTAATGCATATTATAAAATCTTTATCTTAATATCTTTTAGAAAAAGAAAGAGAATGATTCAGGAGAGGGTGAAGGGCGATAGTAGAGGTACAGGGCTTATTGAGGTATAGTTCGAAAAGTGTTTTTGAATATTGAAAGCCATGAACGTTAGTTCGATGGAAGTTGATGAAAAGAGGGGCATGGACCGAAGACTTCGAGGATAAATGTTAAGGGAAATCAAAGATAGCAATATGAGGCAGTAAATATCACCGCTAAATTGAACGTGGATCAGAAGTATGTCTGCAACTTCACGTCCTTCTTTTAGGGTCTGCAAATTGATTATATTGAAACGATCCCCTTAGTTCAGGGAAGAACGCGAAGGGTAGAACGTATATGCCTACATGGAAGGTCCTCTATTCCAGACTCGACAAGCATAGGGCCTGACAACGGTTATGTAACGTAATCTAGGGAATTGAGAACTCATTTGACTAGCGCTTCACGATACCGAGGATAACAATTATTGTAAGTCGACGAAGAAGTGGACAAAGTGAACAATCATGTCAGTTAACGTAGGATCTGGGGAGTCAAGGGATGCGTCTATGCGAGTAAGTGATATCTTTACATTTGTGGACATTAAACACCCAATGTTTTTTAACATCAGAGAGTGAACCTGTACAGATTCGGTAAGTGAGAATAGAAATCAGCAGGGAAAGATATATGTTTTAGCGACTTTCATATCATCAGCGTATACCGAAAGGTGAGAATTCATGATGACACAATTGGCATTATTAACCTTAAGAATAAATATTCAATGGGCCGAGATAGCTACCTTGAGGGATTCCAGAGGTTCCAGATTACTATAAAAGGCAGATCTAAAACCAATTGCAAATGGGAAAAGTGTAATTTGATTAAAAAATTTGCGATGGCCTTGCTGAAGGCGGTGGTAACATTGTCATCTAATGGCAATCGACGACCTTTTAGCTCTTTAAGTTCATTCCTTTCTATCAGCTGGTCAGCTAGCGGGTAGTTTCAGATAGTTGAAATCAGATTTTGTAGGTTATTATCTAAGTAAAAATCAATTCCTTTAGCAACGATATCGGTTAGATAACAAATGAATGATGTAGCTTCTACAAGTCGCACAAATTGAAGAATTGTGGGCTTGATTTTTATAAGTTACTGGTTGGTCGTGGTGCAATGGTAATCATCACCGGCGGAAAGTCTATAGTTCAAGACTGTCCATAGTCAAGAACAATTCCTATACGGAAAAACTATGCAACAACATCAGTTGTGAATGAGAGATGATAAAAAAAGTGACGAAGGCATAACACTCGCAGTATAAGATCACCACAAAATCCATACTTTTCCAATATAACACATAACACAAGCCATGGAAACAAAAATTTTACTGTGAACCATAACCAACACGACAAATTCATTACCAGAGGGTAATGAACGAATACCTTCGACACAAACAATCTGCATCTAGTCCAGATTGTGCGACAACAAATACCATAAAAGCTCTTGAGCCAAATAAGTACTCTTGAACCTAAGTGAACCCTACAAAAAAAAAGAAAAAAGAAAAATGGTGGGGAGGTAACAGGAGCTACTTGGTCTGTATCTCAGGTGGAATTAGAGCTGGAGCGCCGTTGGAATTCCACACCACCTTTGTCCTGAGCAGAATTTGTTGGGTGTTGTAATCCTCTGATATTAAGAAAGCTTGTTATATTATCCAGTCCGGGGTTAGCGGCTGCAGTCAAGTCTTTAAGGAAAAGTTTACCAAACGCTGGCAACCTTCGCAATGCAAATTTCATTCGCAGAGAAAATTATATGAACTTTCCTCTGATTCGTTATCACTGCAGCCTTGGGCGTTTCTTGAATGGTATATTAAGTATGATGGCATGATTGCCAATATGCTAGTGAATTGTACCAAATGCCACGATTCTGACGATATCGGAAGGATGTCTATTTAAAATCTCTTGCGAATTACCTTTCAATCATGGGATCCAGGTATTATAGCTTGCCTTCTCATTCCCGCCTATGTTACTCTGACTTGGACTCCAGAAGAGAGTGTTCCAGTTTCTGCTATGAGCAATAGTAATGATTTTGGGAACGCTTAGTTATCACTGCGGGTAGCTGTGAACGTGCTATTGGGACCGTTTGTACTGAGTATTTTCAATTTCACCATGATTGCCAGTATTCCTGCTTGAAAGGTGCTCGAGTAAACAGCGAAATATTTAATTGGAGAGAAGACCGGCTAGTTATAACTTGAAGCCATCAGTGTAGGTTAGGAACTGGTAATCTTGAATTAGCGTGGTTGGCTTCATTTCTTTTCTGGATGGGAAGGTAAATTAATATGTTGAATCCGATGTCAAATTTGTCGGCAGGCGTAGCAGAGTATCATATAAGACACCAAACACCAGAAAGGGGAGGATTCGGTTTTGAATAATACAATACGCTGTTTACTCGTCTATATCCATTTCCTCCCTTTCGAAATTGTTCCCATATTTATGCCTGCACTTCTTTCTCGAACTACATTTTTGGGGGAGGATTTGGCGACGCGTTTTTAAGCACTTTGGGCTCGCGAAAACTTACTTTAAAGCTTAAAGAAATGTTGAGATTCGGTCGTCATTACTGTGATGTTTTGGGCCAAATAAGGAGTCACCCAACAAGAGGTGTCATTTCAGATGTTGCATCATTTTTGAACTGTCAAGATTCCACAGTCGTTAGGATGACTTTTGACACGTGAAGATTAGGAGGTTACACAACGTACATATGTATGTATACAGTAATTTTGTTACAAAAACGACGATAATTTTAAGGAAAAGTTTCGCATAATTCACAGTACTTTTGTAGTAGTACTGTCATTAAGTGTCAGCCAACAAGCTACCAATGGTTCATGCATTTAATGAGAGCTGTCATTCACGGAACTCAGTCGCAGTTATACAAAAACTCAATAAAAAAAACGGACCAAAATTCCAACTGTTTGTAGGCAGAGCTGATGGCGACATTTGATAAGTATTGTACTATATAATTAACTTCGGAGCATGAGCTTTAGAATGAAATAAAAAAATCAAAAATATAACCAAAAATGTTGCATTTTTCTATTAATTTAAAATACAACCTTTTGTTGAATTACCCTCCTATTATAATTATTTTCTTTATTTATGCTGTAACAGACCTTGGAGAACCAAAGCTAGAGTTTAAACTAATAATTTTAATAATATATAGGTGAAAAAGTGCTACTCGGAATGACGAAATTCTTAAAGCATCCGCCAGACAAGCATACGAGAACCACCTCCAAATACGATTTTATGACTAAGCTGTTCCGGGATTTTAACCCCGTATTATTCGTGTCAGAAGCCAACACTTGAATTTCCGAATGCCATTCTGTTCATGCTCTATCTTGGCTCTATTTGATTGCTAGTTATCGGAGACAAGAGGACTTTAAGTACTTTTAATTGACTATCTTATTTACCAATATACATGTGATTAAACCTTTCTATTCAAACAACTCCGATTCCATTCACTATTCCAATACCATGATGAAAAATCTATTCAAATTGGATTCAAGTAAAACTAACTTAACCAACCACGAATCAGTTCAATCCACATACGCTATGTAGTCCCAATCCGTTCACAACTAACGTCAGAGAGTTATGTAATAAAAACGTTATCAATGCACCTCACCATTCACAAAGTCTGACCCAATTCCACTCCAGAAAATTAAAATACACACAACCGTTCGATCCTCTCTGGTCCAGTCCATCGGACGTACACCAGCCCATCAGCACACCATTTCCCCAGTTATGCCATTTACAATATTCCTCAATAACTCTTCTTGTTATCTCCTAGTTCAGTCTGCTTCTCTCGAAATGCAAATTCTCTGGAATGAGGACGTGAAAGACAAAAAAGACAGAAATCATATGAAATGAAAACGAAAAGGAAAATAAAACCAGAAAAAGGTACGACTATTAGAATCCACTTCTGTACCTTGTTGTTCCAACTTTTTCGCCGCCTAGTACTACCAGTATGATATGTAGGTCCCTGACCATCGAAGCTGTACTAATGCAAACCAGCGCTCGCTGTGCCTCCCCCAAATCCCCGAGATTCATCCATCCGCGCATATGAGCGCATTCCACTCATAGACTCGTAGGTTATTATTAACTATTTTATTTTTCTATTTTATGACGCTAACTATACGTGGGAAGTCTAATATAAGGTTCCCCAGGGAGATTTGTAAATAACTGTTATGTTATTTCATACTTTCCTAAACAGTTTTGTAGTTTCGCAGAATTTAGAACATATATTTTGGTGGGCGGTTGAGATTTGGCGGTAATGCGATGTTAGCTGTTTCGTTTTCCATTTGCATTCGTGGAGATTAGGAGGGAAAAAAAAACGAACACATGTCGAGCAGCAGCGCTAGACAAACTGACAAAGAGACAGACGAACAACGAACCTCTTTCCAGAGCCCGAATTCTGGGACAGGGTGGCGTGTGGATGGAGATTTCTGTATTGCATTTGCGGAAGTTCATTTACCTCGTGTTTGCTTCTTGCAATGACATGTCGATGCCGTCGTCTAGCTGGTGGAGGATGTGTGCGACAGAATTTGTTTCTGATTACAGTTAAACCAATAATGGATAGAAAATAGCACACGAATTGAAGGAGGGAATAGGTGAATTGTCTATTTGTGCTTAGAGATTGTTAATGGAGCTCGTACATCTGCAGCTCTGATGCAGGGTTCGATTGGCAGAGCACGTATGAATGGGCTGACATGGGGTATGATGACTGTAGTTGAACAGGGAATTCCAAAAGTACATATTCATCTGAGTGCAGAGGAGAGATCTCGAAATCAATTTCGATGCCCTGCAGTGATGGTTGTTTCTATGCCAAGCCACGTAAGAATGTCATAAGACGATTTGTAAAATTGGTCTTTTCCTTAGGGTTGTCATATTTCCTGACACAGAATGTAATAAGAGTGAATAGGAGGATTTTAAAATGGGTAGACAACCGCTGTCATAGGCTCTTGAAGAGTCAATTCTGTGATTTTTGATAAGAGCATATTCGTGACTTATTTGTTATGCTTCATTTTCGCGTATCGTCGCTGAGGGGCTTTTTTTTCTTCAGAATTTAAGGGATAGATGATAGAAATTCGCTTTAGAAAGTGATTTTTGCTATATCGAAAAGGTATTCCATTTCTTATAAATGTCGTGGACTGTTTCGTATTTTAAATGCTAAATGTGGGTATTCAAAGGTACATCTATAAAGTCTACTTAAGCGTTATTAGTTTCACGAGAATACGAAATATGAACGGGTTTTAGAAATTACATTTAATTGTTTTAAACCTTTATTGTGTCAAAATCACATTTCTTCTCTAATCGTACCAAGGCATGTTCATAAAATACAAGGAATTTTGGGCCTTTGGCGAGAATTATATTCGTTCGCTTGCAACTATGTTATTCCTTTTAAAATAAATCGGATTGGATTTTATCCACTAACACCTACTCTTCTTCCAATTTCCGAAGCACTTCCAGAACTCGGTCTTTTGAATAGTATTAATTTCTCTTAGCGAGGCTTGCGAAAAAACGTCGCTCTTAGGATCTCCCTATTTTCGCCCATAGAAAACAGACACAAAGCCACGGTCACCAGTGAGGAACATAGGTAATGTCATCGGCACTCAATTCGTTCTAATCTTTTAAGATATTATCGGTTGAGCACAAGGGTGCTCGTCACCTTCAGTCTCCTTAGAAACGCTTATAGCACCTTAACTTAATTTCATAAGTAGCAGGCTCACCAAAAGTGTTATTTAATATTTCTTAAGGTTTCTTGCTCTTTATTTTATTTTTGAGGCAAATTGTAATGCACATTTTTTGATCTTTTTGGCAAACGAGTTATTGTCATATGTGTCAAAACAGAAGTTATCTTTTTAACAACAGACTGCAGATTTGAAAATTGATTTGGCTGACAACGATCAGATATTTTTACAAGGACAATAATGAAAAAATCGTGTGGATGGCAGAAATACAACCCATGAATAACGAAATTCCCAATACTTTTTGAACAATACATGTGATCTATCAGAAACTCCCTCCCTATGTCCCAACTTCCAGGGCTTTACAGTTGAGGTGTATGAATACACAAATATGGCAGTCTTATCTGCATGCCCAAAGTCGATGCTAGTACTGATTTTTTTTAATAAGGGCATTCCTTCCAAGTGTAGTGGATATGTATTATAATATGTATTTATGTGCGGAATTCTACCTCACTGATATGACAACTGCGAAAACGCTTGCAGCAGTCGTTTCTTTAGAGCTAATTTTCGATCACTCTTCGACATATATTGGCCCAAACGTTGGCAATTCATTTCGCAATAAAGTGGCAATAAAGTGTCGGGAATCAAAGGTTAAAGGGCTTGTTGATGTCCGATAATGCATATTTTGCTTCGTCGCTGAAGGTAATTTTTTGATGAAATTAAGTATTGTTTTCAAGCTTTGCAGAGCCTAATCGGAGAGGTCTCAGTGCTTCAAATGATCGAGACTACAGTTTTTAAGTCGATTTGAACTTGTAAAGCTGTAGGCTTTCCGAATATTTGCTACAATGTCAACTGAGATAATCCCAATTCCTGAGAACAGTTCATTTTGAACTGATGCATTTAATGCGTAGTTATTTTTGGTCGGAGCGTTGGCTTACTCGAACATGAACAATCAATAGCGAATACGTCAATTTAAATTTATCCACTAAAGCACTCATAGCCTGCCGGGTGGGACGATTATTATTAATTTGAAAGATCACAACCTTGTTGACCACCCTTTTCAAAGCCTTCTTGTCATGAGTGTGTTCGACCCATGTCTGTTCCATTTCATCTAGGTTGTCCACTCATTATTCGGTTGACTATTCGCCCACTATCGAATCGTTCGACGTGTCCTGCCCATCTAAGTCTTTACGATTTCATTACTCTGACAATGCTTAGAGTTCCTCGAGTTCTTGATTGTGCAGTTTTCTCCATTCGTCCTGTTCTCCACCATAGAATCTCCTTAAGATCTTGTTTTCAAAGACCCGAAATCTATTTTCCTCCTTCTTAGTCGGATGCTAGATTTTTAAATCATAAAGTGTCACTGTGTAACGAGCTTTCTGGGCCGGGGTATACTCGCCGCGCCAGGATCTGTAACATAAATTTACATTAGATGCGCTAGTGTAGTCGGCACACTACTCTGTCCCTCTGGGTTGAGACCTGTTCGGGACACTCGGTCGTAGTGGCGCCTTTGTCACCTAGTTGCCGTTGACAGCACCCAGTCGCTGTTGTAGGCTTGTGCCCTCGAGCGCGTCTATAACTGGATACCGTGAGAAACTGATCTCACGGTATTTGCCTCGGGAGTAGACACCAATAGGGATTGATCAATCTCGTGTGGGTTAAAACCCGAGTCGAACAATTAATTTCAGCTATTGGTCCCGACTCAACGTTTTATTCACGGAGCGACAGTTGCTGCTAGTGCCGGCCACCCCTCATTCCTCTCTTGTAGGCGACGTACTACATAGTGAGAGAGAAATATTTATGTAAAGATTATTATTTTATTATTATAATTTTTTTCTTCTCTTGGTGTCTTTTAATTGCGTAAAATGTGATGCCCCCTTAGCATCAACACTGAGTCTTTGATTTCATGAACAACTCTTACCTTGTTTATGTAGCAGTTGTTGTTGTTGTTCTAGCTCCGCTCGGACTTCACTTGACTTTGTTTTTTTAAATTGTTCTCGGTCTTTGCTTGCTTGCTGCTTGTTGTTTGCTACTCCTTGCCCTTCTGACAAATGCATTGACCTTTCATAGGGCTAGGCCGAACGGCGATGTGAACGGCGCCTTTAAAGTTGTCACTGACATTTTCCCTGTTTACGGGATCTGTCAACGGTGACGGCAGCCGTAGCCGTTCGACTTTGGTGTCTTTGACCCAATGGTCTCAGGCAATTTGTCAAAGAAATGCCTTATGTTAACCTTTTGTGTTTATTTTGTGTGTTTGTTTACTTGGTTATTTTGTGTCCATTTTGTGTTTATTCGTTTGATTATTACGTTTATTTGTTTTATGTTTGAATAAATTGAGGTGAGAGAAGCATACCTACATACGTATGTATGTATGTATGTTTGTGAAGAAAACTTTTTTTTTTTTGCTTCAGGCAAGGTGTAGAAATTTTCTGCACAACTAGCATTATTATGGTTCTATAAATGCGGATTTTAACATTGCTATTTGCTAGACAAAAGAGCTGCTTAAACTCGTCCACTTTCCAAAGCGTTTATCGAGTACTGTCAGGTGCAAGGCTTTGTCGGTCATTGGCCATATATTTAGTTTCCTCTTCATTTACTTCTAAACCTACTTCCCTTCCTTCGATTGTTAAACTATCTTTTACCTGTTTCCTCACTTAGCACGTCCAGATTGTAAGCGTAAGCTAGAATGGATGTGATTTTATTAAGGGTTATTCCCCTATCCTTTTCTTGAAGGGCTCTCATTACGAATTCCAGCAACAAATTAAAAAGAAGTGATGACAAGGCATCTCCTTGTTTTAATTTTTCACGTATCTTGAAAGTTTCAGATAAAACGTTTCATACTTCAACTTGTCCTTTGATTCCTTTTAGGCATTTTTGTCTCGATTTCATCAACTTTTTCGGGGCTGCCAGCCTTTCAAGCATGTGATACATTTTCGATCGGTTTATAGAGTTATATGCCTTTTTAAGAGTTGATGGATCGTTTCGTGGAATTTTCATTTCTTTTCTTAAACCTGTCGTAGAGTCAAAATCTGGTCATTCATCGAGCGGTTTCTCCTAAAGCCACATTGGTAGTCTTCGAATGTTTCCTTAGCGTATGATGGCAATATCCTTGAGAGAATATTTGACAGCTATTTGTAACTGGGTATTGGCAAAACCCCCGTAGTACAGTTGCCCCTCTCTGCAAATACCCGGCACTGACAAGTTGCCGATTCTCTGCCTTTGACAAATACTTCCTCGACTATCTCTCAAAGGTAGCCAACCTTAGCTTGGTCAACATAACCAGTTTTCTTAACTCAACAGGCTGAATTTAAACGAACACATCTCTTAGGTTTCACGAGTTTTGTGGCCGATGGTATTATGCCTGCAGCCTTGTTATGCTTCTAAATCGATGAATTGCTTCTTTTTTTCTTCCACCAGTTCTACCTGAACCTCTGATGTGTGGATAGTGGATAACATCATTTTCCATTGTCGCTGGCTTTGCTTGTACATTAACCAGTTTATCGAAATATATCTCTTCCACACACTGCAACTCTTTCATTGCCCGAAACAATCTCCCCATTATCGTTGCGAATACATACATATGTATATGCTGTTCTGGTCTGGTTTCACGTTCGTATTGCGTTTAGCCCTGCATACCTTACTTTCGTTTTTTTAGCCGCATATTCTTCCTGAAGCTTACCAAACTTTTTCCTTTGCCATTGTCGTTTTTTATCCTGAAGGAGATGGCTGATTTCCTTTCATAGGGGTTGATATCTTGTATGTGTGATCTCCTCGCAATTTTTCAGGGCTTGAAGTCATAGAACATTACAGGCTTTTACTTTTTTATTGCGTTCTTCATCGAACCAAGGCCTTGCTGTGGGGGTTTTGAAATAGTCTAGTTTGTTTTCCGCTGCCTGCTCTACAACATGCCATGTAGTGGGGCGAACCGGTAATTAATTTCTTCCTGGTATTGATGCTGGATATGACGGTCTTTTAACTTTTCAATGCTTATTTTTTTATACATCCCTGTGTTCCGCATCTCTGTATGCCTTAACATCTAGAAAATAATGAATTTGGTTGTGCGTAACTCTATCCCTAGGTATCCAGGTAGCCTGGTGTTTTCTATTGTGTTTGAATATTGTGGTTTTTACGATCATGTTTTTTGAATGGGCGAAACTAATTTTCCTAAGACCATTATCGTTTGATGGTACATGGAGACCTTCTTCTCCTATTGTTGCCCTGTATATCACTTCTTTCTCAATTTTCGCGTTGAAATCCCCGAGAATAATTTCCACGTCGTGTTGTTATGGTGTATCATTATAGTGATGTGAATGTGGGTGCAGAGTCATCAGCTCTGCGCTTTCCGAGAGACGGTTACTACTACCAAAAATTGGAATAAAGTCTGTTAAAACTGCGACCACCGATTAAGAAGTTTGGTAATAACTTTTGATAATGTACAAATATTGTTTGTTCGTAAACTACACTAAAATAAAAATATAAACCTCGACTGACGGCGGAGCATTAACAGATCTTAAGAAAAATGTAAAATTGCGCCTGTATTCAAATACAAAATTGATATGTCTATATTGAAAAAATCCTCTAACTATTTGCATTCTTATCCTAAATCTAAAAATTAAATTTTTCTTTAATACCAAAACAACCACACAAACAAGAAAATCGATTATTCATCAGCCCGTATCACCGGATTCACGAGCTGCCGCACATCATGAACTCAATTTAAGCGCCGACATCCGGTAACAATTTTTTGCACTCTCGCATTCAACTGCCCGGCAATGAACTATTGCAACTTGAAAAGTTCGCTTCCGAATAAATTAACCACCAAACAATATTTATGCAACAAAAATCACTTTACACCCCCATTTCGCCTACTCAACCCCCTATGACGGAAAGTTCCAGTGAAGTGTCGCACAACTGCAGCGACTGTCTGTTAGCGATGACGATGATGCAAAATCAATTTCCGGACCTGGCAAAAACTTTGCTCCATTGCTGAAGTGGAATTTGGAACAACCGACGATTTTGTGGGTTACGACATGTACGAGTACAGCTGCACACCCTTAAGTCCATATATGTACGTAGCGCAACCATATACGCACACGATATTCGAAGTCGGTCATTACCCAGTTTCTGTTTTCTGGTTGTTTTCCTTTTTCATTTTTCACTTGGCCTCAAATGGCTTAGGAATGCGACGAAACCCTCGCAAGATTTACCAAAGTCGGTCGATCCCTATCCGGAACAACACACCACTACTAGTAATGGCTGATTCTATGGCTCTCTTTCAATCCTTTCCTTTCCTCATTCCCATTTGTTCGCTTACTTTCCTTCCCTTCGTTGCCGTTATCGTCGTGGAAAAACCGAGTCAAGGATGCACACTAAAGTTTAAGTGACATTAGTGCATGCCACTGACAGTTTCAGCAAAAGTTTCCTTTTTCCCTATTCGACCTCGAGAGTTCCAAAAACGCAAAGAAAACAACGAAGAAAGAAACTGCTGATAGCTATCGCTGAAAAGAAGTCCAATTATTACCGATTTTTAATCAGAGACTCTTGAACCTTTCAATCCCACGGTAGGAAAGGGCGCGAGCAATGTCCCATTCATCAACATTCCACCCTGTTGCTGGGCCAGTTATGGATGCGATATCGCAGTAAATTACACAGAAACTTTTGCATGGGTTGCCACTTCGTAGTTTTATTTTGTTTGTTTCCTTTCTCGCTTTTTAGTGAGGCCATTTTGCTGACTGAATATGAAGAATTGTTTATGCCATAACTCCTGGGCCAGGGATGGACACAAAGGATATTTATTTTCATTTCATCATCAGCGAATGAAATGAAATCTTTTGTTTTTGTTTTTACTTTTAACTTAAATAATTATTCCAGAAGACGATGGTAGAGGGCGCACGAACCGACAGGCAAGACGAGTCTCCATTGCAGATGTATACATAGGTGTCGGAGCAGTCCGTCATGTTTCAGATTCTCCTCTTTCAGATATTCAATCTTTTCGTCCTTTGTCTTACACTGGGGCTTTAGCTGTATATTTTTCCCCAACGCGGGTATGCACGGGCTGGATAGAGAAATAATGGGTGTATTCACAACAATAAGGACAAGCAAGCTGACTTCAAATGTAGAAGCTTCTCCTCGGTGCTTTGTTTTATTTTTTAATCAAAAAGAAAGAAAAAAACAGAAAACTTTTTGGAGTAATAAAATTATGCCAAATTAGGCTAATAGGTATTCCTTTTTCAACGGAGAGTGAGAGGCATAAAGCTTTGGTGCCATGGCAAATGATTACGATGGCAGCCTTACGGTGTTTGGCAGACCCTTAGAAGTTGCTTGCCAAGGCAGTACAAATGCTTCTCTGCGAGCAATGGCACGAAATGATTACGATAATGTTTGTTTAAATTTTGAATAAGTTTCTGTGCTATGGTTTTAATTTGAGATTATTATAAGGGATGGTTCTGGGGTTGATCATACGCACCTGGAATTGATTAAATCCAGAATATTCCAAATATGCATGGAAAATAACATCGAAGCTCGACAACTATTGGCACTGGTTAGTCGTCCGGAAATCAAATAATTATTGAATACTATTAGTGCACATCCGTATGTTTATGATGAAATTAGAAATTCATATCAGGAATTAAGGTTGCTCCAGCGAGGACAACAACATTTCCATGACACGTATGACGACAATGTGCATATTTAAGTTATGAATCGAAAATCCACTCCGCATGTTCTATTTTGGTAAGCTTGAATCATAAATGGAAACACTGTTTCCAATTCCACTTTGACATACTAGGGTACTCTTGAAAACACAGGGCCTAATATACCTTTTGGGTGTTTCAATTTTGAACGGAATGTGTCAGATGTAGAGATGAGAAACTGCCATTGTCCGTCGCAAACTACAACTTTAGCGTATTGAATTCTTCGAAAGATCCAAAGTAACATGCTGGCCAGTTATGTCAAAATGACAAGAATACGATGGGTGGGGTGGAACATTCTATTCCAATGTTTCCAGGTTATTTTAACTACCTGAGCAACGTGTGACCGGGTCACTTGTTGTCCTGTTTAAAAACCACTTTGTAGGATAGGCTGAAAGTGTGGCCATTTTTCTTCACTGCTCATTTTGAATTGATGGATTGTATCGTAATGGGCCCACTTGCCATCGCTAGTCACAATGCGATGCAACCAACGATTGCTTCTTGTACTTATAAAGCAGGAGTTCGGCTGTGAAGAAACGCCGTTCGGTGTCTCATATAGCATCCATATATCTTTCTTTTGGACCATTTCCAAGGCTTTTAAACGATGGGAAGTGGTTTTTTGAATTATGGCAAATGGTTTTTGTTGTATCTAACTTTAATCTTGATTTATTGTATTCCACTTCGAAATCTTAATTTTTGTAATGATTAAACCATTCGCGACATTATTGTGCGTCAGCTGCAGATTTTTTCGAATCGAAAGTAAATGACGGTTATTATACCGTCCTGGTAAAAAAGTTTGGGGAAGGTTTCGGAATAAATTGATTTATTTCAGATATGGTCAGATTACAATACTCTAAGCATCGACTCACTTTTGCCGTCGACCTCTCGACCACTCAAAGGCTTTCAGAGAGGCGGATTTTGGAAGTTCCTTAAGAGTTCACTTGCAAGCTTCTTTGATGGCACTTAGAGTCCCTATACTATATAGAGAGGATTACACTGTTGAGAATAGAAAATAGTTAACTGGCTACAAGTTGTGACTATGGATGGTTGATCATTTTGAAGCAGGTATGACTGGGTGCATTCTTGTGAATCTGTCTTCTTTGCACTTCTAGTTAGAAAGCTCTTTTTACTATCTGTATTTGAGGTATATATGTACAAATACACACCGTTGCACGTCGTCGTCCCCACACTCTCTCCGTCGTTTTCATTGAAAAGCTTGTGCCCGTCAAAACTTTAGTTTGTGACATGCTTTCTTAGTGAATCAGGTCCAACATCTTCGTACCCAACTTCGGCAGTATTTTAAGCTTGTACCGAATCACTTGACATAAGTTCATTAAAAACTCGATCTAATCTGAACGAAACCTTGCAGGCTCGAAGTCTCGCTGCGACCGCGCTCCGACATACAGTCGTGTCAGGAAAATACTTTTTTGAAGACGCTGAATGACACCGATGGGAATTCACAAATGCATTGATAAGAAGTCATAAAGCTTCGTCAAAGCTATGTGTCGTTTCTAATCGAATGTTTCTGACCAGCATGTACTGCTACCGCCATCTACTGGAAAACGATGGATTCCCATTTATTCACCTGAAAAATTACCGGATGTCCAAAATGACCTTAAAAATCGAATGAAAGTGCAAAAATTAATTCGAAATTCTCAATGGTGATGCTCAGCAATAACATCGATGAAACATATACCAGGTATGTTCAAGAAATACGGTGACTTCAGCATAACTGGACCGCTAATTAAACCAACTGAACGATGTTCATGCGACGGTTTTTTTTGGTCAACCATTAGAAATTTTGGAACAAACTTAAACAAGATTGGATCAGCTCGTCGCGAGCCAAGTTATAATTCCCGATCTTCTACCTTGAATTTTGCAAACTTTTACCTGGATTTGTCCATAAGGACAGACAGGAAAGCCTTTGCATAAGTCTTCCCTACCCTAGCTTTGCCGCTTTGAGCGATTTCCGGTTCTCAACAAGCATACTTCCGGACATGTCTCAATCAATTATTCATTCGCAAATTTCCAAAATGCGTATTTTAAATTAGTGACCAAAAATAGGCAACAATAATACTGGCGGTTGGTGAATTCGGCTTAGTCGTCATTACGGCTTATGTATTGATGGGATATATAATAATTCTAGATATATTAAAATACATGTTTATAATTCACATTCACTTCACGCAAGTTTGCCGTTAAATGATATATGCGTACAGACGGACAGATAGGAAAGCCTTTGCATGAATTTTCCCTTTGCAAGGTAGAAGACTAAAAATACAAGTTGTATGCCCAAAACATCTAAAAAATATGATGGCATCTGCCAACCGACATGCCAATATCTTCAGCAACTTCTTGGATAGTTATTCGGTGATTTTCCATAACAATTTTCCTCATTTCTTCAAAGTTTTCATTCGTTGTTGATGTGCTGAGGCCTCCACGGACTCTGTGAGGTGCTCGTACCTCTTATAATCATTTTTCTGTTGGAGCGCTTAATTTTATTGTTCACACAAAATTATATGTACGAGGGTGGTCCGATAAGTACTTAGCCTACAAAAGAAAAACAAAAATTTTGGAGAAAGGGCGATTTATTTTTCAATATAGTCTCCTTTAAGCTCGATACACTTGACCCAGCGATGCTCCAACCGATTCTTCAACCCGTCTGAAGAATACGTTTTCTCGTAGTCTGCCAGATAGGCCTCCTTGGCGGCGATGACTTTTTCAAGTTTGGAAACAAAAAGAAGTGTGCGTTATCATGGTGGAAGAGCACTACTTTCTTCGCGAAGTGGGGCCGTTTTTTCTTCAATTCGGCGTCGAATCGGCCCAATAATTTGGGTCACAGCCCTGTGACCGTTTTGCTCTTCTCCAGGTAGTCGATGTGTATCACACCTTGTGAATCCCAGAAAACGGTCGCCATCACCTTTCCGGCCGATGGGACAGTCTTCGCCTTCTTCGGAGCACGTTCGCCGGGTGAAGTCCACTGTTTTGACTGTTCCTTGGTCTCTGGTGTGTACCAGTGGATCCATGTTTCGTCGACTGTCACGAAACGACGCAGAAACTCCTTCCGATTGCGCTTAAACAGCGTCAAAAATGCTCTGAAGTGGTCTCACGGTTGCGCTTGTTGTCCGGAGTGAGCAAACGCGGCACCCATCGCGCCGACAGCTTTCTCATGCCCAAAATTTCATGCAGGATATGACCCACGCGATCTTTTGAAATGCCTACTGTCTCAGCTATCTCGCGCACCTTCAATCGGCGGTCTGCCAATACGAGATCGTGGATTTTTGTCACGTTATCCTCCTGGACGTGGCTCATCAAAAACCGACGTGCGACCACGTTGAAACTCGTTAAACCAATTTTTGATGGTCGCCATCGAAGGAGAAGAGTTACCGTACACAGGATCCAAACGCTCTTTGATTTGGCTGCGCGATTTCCCTTCCAAAAACAAGAATCGAATCACCGACCGATATTGGTCTTTTTCCAGTTTTCTAAAATCCGCCGACACTCCCGCTTCCACACGCGGTTAAAACAAAACTACGAGTCCGATCCGGCTGAAATTTCGACAGTAGCCGTCTACTAGAATGTACTACACGATAGTAAGTTGCTTTTGCGATACTGGCGCCATCTGGCGGTGAGGCTAAGTACTTATCGGTTCACTCTCGTAATATAATACAGATTCTTTGATCCAGAGCAAATCACGTCTAACTTTTATATCTATGAAAAACAAATTAAATATCCAAAATGGCCGACAAAAATGGACGCTGACATATGTAGGGGCACCAGTATACCAAAATAATAAAAAAAAAATAATTAAAAAATCGAATGTACCTAGCAAGTTAAATTCAAAAAGTCACCTTATTTTTTGAACATAGTTCATGTTTCTTGTTTCTTAATCTTACTGATTTGATTATTTTTACCAAGGCATTCGTGCAGAAGTCTAGCTCTGTCGCATGTTCGTTTTGGTTTTGTTCAAAAAAAAAGTTTAGGACTATACATATACTGAATAAACCTCTTAATCCAGCAAGATGTGTCATTTTAAATTTTGTATTTTTTTGTTTATCTGTTAAACGCGAATGTCATCGTGATGGCTTTTGATGAGGCAAAAAATGGAGAGTTATTAAACATAGCTAGGTAGGCAAAGTATTAACGTAGCGACAACTCACTATAAAACGATGAAAATATCGCCTTAATGTTTCGTAAAGTTTGGGTTGTTTATGGCATTGACTACTCCTACAAATGTTGTATTTCATTACTTACCTCAGAATTTGTACTTTTGACTAAAGAAAAAATATTACCACTTCTCATAAAAATGAAACTTTTTGCGTTGGATTACACCTCCTTCCCGCATTTAAGTGTAAGATTACTATTAATATTTTCCCTCATGAGTGGCTTAACACTGTCGAAAGTGTTGTAGGCACTCATGAATACAGCACAGTTTGTATTTGCTTTTCACAAACAATTGTGGTTCTCCATTAATAAGTTTAAGCTTCATTACCTCTTAAATTATTTCATTACCCATAATTTCCGTGGAAATCGATTTCCACCAAACAGCCGACAACCTTATGACCAACTGACATCTGTCAACATCATCCCCATCTCATAAACAATCCGACTAATCCGATTTTCCCTTGGATTTGTGGCCCATTTAAGTATTGTGTGCGACCGATTCAGCGTGTTTAAATAATCCAATACGTTAACGGTCATGAAACTGTTATAAAACTGTTGCTCATCCGACAGTATGTTTAATGTCCATGCTGTTGTTGTTGTTGTTTTTTGGATGATGAAGAATTAATGGTATTTGGTCGGTGGAGGATGAAACTGACCAGATGTGCTGAATATTTCATGCGATTAGCGTGAAATGACCCAGTTATAAGTGTTTCCCATTGTGTCGAATATCCTCATTGTGTGTGACATTCACGTCCTGCTATGGTATTACGGTCATCCTATTCGGATGTAATTAACTTCGGATTATGTTTGTGAAGAGCTTCAACAGTGGGCGAGAATCTAATCAATTTACTGATCCAATTAACTGAGTTAACAGGACGTCACTTCTTATAATCCGTAAGTCCAAAGATATCAAAGAATGAATTTTCAATCATGGATCAAAAGCGAGAGCTGGACCATATGGGAAATTATAATTAATTTTTTTTTTCATATTCTCGCACTCGTTTTACAATCAGAATCACAAACAATCTCATTCATTCTTGCCTCGTGCGCTGAAGGCGTTGAAGGATGTGCGAGAAAAAAAAATTAAATCACAGAACGAATAGAGAGTGCAAGGCAAAAGAAACCAGTTGAAGGGGTGAACTCAATTACATCCGTTTTCCCACCCACTCACACTCATCCGCACTCATTCCTACGCTCTACGTGTGTGCCATCCAATTATTGTTATTGAATTCCACAGGCATTTATTGAACTCAATCCGAATAAAAAACAGAAAAAAAAAGTCAGAATGACAGCCTAAATGAACGAACGGATGTGGACGCAAACAGGAGAGGAAGTAACTGGAGCGGGAGAAGGAAGAGCAAACAAACCAAAAAAGAAATCAACACACTCAGTAATGGAAACTGAAAACCCTTTTAGGACTCACATAACAATGACCCGAGCCACCCACTTCTTCGCCTGGATGAAAGCAAAATATCTATCTGCGTCGTTCCTCATGGGATCGTTAGGCCATATGTGTAGGCAAGCGTCAACAACAATGACCATCAAGTGAGACGACGATACGAGATAACCGAGTGGGACAGGATGGCATACGATACATCCCATCTCCTAGTTATATATAAAAGCCCCACAAATACACGCATACATACATAGACGCCTAGAAATCTAGATACACGCTTGAGAGATTGTTTCTGACGTTAGTCTCCATTCCTTACTTCGGTGCTTTTTGTTGTTGTTTTTTGTAAGCTAGGAATCCAACCGTCTTCTGGCAGTGGGTGTAACGGGAAAGGATATTTATTACATGTGTGCGCTCTCATTGATATCCTGAGAGTTCTGTTTTGTTCGAAATTGCTCCGAGAATCGGGAACGCAAAGCAACTCATTCATCATTAATAAAAGCAGAAATGGGCTGTATGCCGTTGAAATGAACAGAATCGAGATCTGAGAGTGGCAGGTGGTTCTACTGCCAACTTGCTGAATGTCCTTATCTACTCGTAGAAAGTGTAAGTGTAAGTTTCGCCCAGTTTCAATTTCTCCTATCAACGCTACTCGTCGATGGGGGACGAATGAGATGGAGGATGGAGATATATTTTTCACATCACTTTGAGAGATTTGGGACATTAAGCAGAAGCGTCCTCGTTGAAGGAGGACGAACGGGCATGTTTTCGACGACGATGATGAGAGCGATGACAACGACAACGACGAAATTTATGATATTGTGCTTGATTTGAATAGGATTGAAGTGATTTTAAGATGAAGATGATAACATTAGGCTTGAGGGCTGCCAGCGACCTAGAAAGTGAAAGAAATGTTTCTTTGGATTCGTAGCAGATTTTTGTATCGCGCCTTTGGCTGTTATTTGCTGGTTATTGAGCTATTAGTGCCATTCTTGTTGTATGTATATGCTCTGTGCGTACCAGCTGCATGGGAGGTATGGAAATGGAATTTTCAGACAAAAAAGATCTTCTTTCATAAAACCTATAGCTTCAGCTGGTTATTTTTCACTCACTGTTTGGTTTTGGCATGAAGTCGTGAAATGTTCTGTACTGGTTTGTACTTTTCTGACGGCCTTATTTGCAATCTTAATTGACCGTGTGACTTAAAATAAGCTAGTTTGATCTCACGATCATGTTGTTCGATTGTTTTTGGTTGGTTGGCTTTTGGCACAGATATAAGGAGTGCTTCAGCTCGAAAGGTTCCATAGTATTAAAGTAAAAAGGGATGAGATGGTGACGAGCCTTAAGGTTCTTAGAGAACTCAAAACATTGACCCATCCACAACTATTTTGTGGAGACTCAACGTCGCCCTTTCGTGCATCAAAACCTGTGTCCACTTATTTATAGATTTTTTGATTTTTTAAGCATATGGTTTTCAATTGTCAAAAAAGAACAAACGATAATTGCGGAAGTGTACACAACTTTTATTTCAGTTGCTAAAATTATACCTGCCATTTACTTTTTAAGGATTAGTTTGTATACATGATGACCAGAAATACAATATAAGTGGCCCAGACAAAAAGTTCAATGTTGAGTAACTTTTTAGCGTATGTTGGTTGGTAACTCGCTAATAGCGCGTGTAATATTGTCTTTAAGGCCTGCAATTGACACTGGCTTATGGGTATAGACTAACGATTTTACGTATCGTCATTGAAATAAATTAAAAGCGTTGGCCAAAACGGGAGATAAACATTTATTCCGTGTGCCTATAGCCTATTCCGTTCCCTATAGCGGTCTTGTTGGAACCACATATCGTCCAAGTTCAGCTCATGCAGTTTAGGTAAAAATAAGTTCTAAGTATTTTGAAGTATTAAAGGTTTTACGCCAAAATCTAAGCGTAAAATATGCATAGAGTCAAGTAACACAATCCCAATTGCTGCGATATTTGTCTCTATACAAACTTCATGCATAGGAGTAGACAGCTTGATGTCCAATAGCGTAGAATCGGTTCGAAATTTGGTCATTATGCCTTGAATTGCTTGCTCAGTATGTCGATTATGACGACCGTAAGCTGGTTGAAGTGTGCAATAAACATTTTTCACACAATATAAATTTTGAAAATAAAATTCAATAATATATAAACATTGTTTGGGCATGAGTCTTTTCATAATAAAATGGTAATATTAACTTAGCATTTCTATTTTGGACACTTGCCATGAATTATACGTAAGCTGCCAAAAATGGAACACTGAAAAACCAAACAGGAAAAAAATGTTGCCACCTAAATGTATCGCGCGTCCTGTTCACAGGACGGAAAGGAGTAAGCTCAGGCAAAACGCTGGCTTTTCACATAAGCTCAGGACAATACAACTGGTTGAGGATTCTGTTCGAAGCTGGTGTGAACTAACGTGTCCACTAAACCTCTCTGTAGGAAGGGAAGCTGAAGCCGAATTTCAAAGATGACTGGAACAAGTACTGATCAAAGCAGACAGAATATAAAAAACTAATTTGTAAATCGAAAAGTGATTCTTATAGACACTTTTATGAAGAGATTAAATCACCAAGTGTGAAACGGTTATTTGACTGAAATGCGTCAGATCAACAAAACTGGGTACGGTCAGAAAATCACACACTGACTTAAAGGCAGACATGTTTAGTTTTGTGCTAAAGACTAATTCCTCTGAGAATTAAATCGATATCGAATATCCTGCCTTAAATCGGCATGATCCGACAGAATTTATCCTTCTATGCTGCAGGAAAGTATAAAATTGTTTTAAAGTTTTGTTTGCAAGTCTAGCGCTCATCTACACTCATCCCATGGCCTTTGGTGAAAACGAAACTTCACTACACCCTTTCGAAGACCCTCACACAGGGAGTCATCCTAGATAACACAAACACCTCGAGTTAAAAACGACAAAAGTGTTATCGGTCTTCTGGTAAAGTAAGAGAGCTTTTAGCAAGATCTATGGCTTATCAGCCAAAAAATTCCGTTGGATCTACATCGCAATGATACGAACTGTAATCCCAAACGCAATCTAATAAAAGAGGATATCGTGTAACTCAAAGAACGATTTGTCTCATCTCCACGAGACGCTTCCCTAGCACGCCTGTCCCGCCCTTGAATTTTTTGACCAATTGACCAAAACGGACTCAGATGATTTGTAACCACTTTTTGCATCACTAAGTCTTTGGTCGGTTCTTTCGACAATGTATTCTTCAGCAGATAGCAGAGATTGCTCTGGACGTAGGCTTGAAAAGAGTATACTCCCGATGTCTGCAAGAAGTCTGCGATTTTCATCTTATTTTTACATAAGTAGCAATGACCACTGTCAGCGTGCTTGGCATCAATGAAACGAGCTCATATGAAGTTAATGGTAAGAAGGACGAAACGGCGGAGCACTTGTGTGACTGATATGTGCCGAATACTTTAATCTACATCACCGAAGCTTCTCCTCATTTTTCTCGAAAAATAAAAAAAACGCAGAAAATACAATAAACTAATGTGTCTAGCCTGCAGTATTTGCAATGCCAGCAATGCATCAGTATTTGCATCTGTGTTCCAGTAAAAATTTCCAAGAACAATAAAACAAAAGGAAGGAAACATAGTCTTCAGTTATCAAATTGTTACTTCGTTCTTCAGATTTTTTTTCCAGACTCAATATAGAGTCCTGTTCACCACTTCAAAGGATCAATGAAAAAATTAGGGATCTTTCGCTACATTCGACATTATCCAGAGCACCAGTTCAATATTCATTAGTATAGTCTTTTAGATGAAATATTTGTCTTCACATATTCAGAGAAGGATTCGACTAAAGGTCGAAGCCTTGCTCGTTTCCTAGATTAATTATTTTGTCAGACTATAGCCCAGGGAGTTTATTTTCTCCCGTGAGCAACCCTTACTTTCCTATTTATCAATGGGTATAGCCCAATCCAAAAGTGTAAAATACCATTGACAGAAAGAACCACACGCCTCACTAAGGACCTAAAAACGCCATTTCATCCAAAGTCATAATATTCAGTTGTATTAGAGAAATCCGAAACTCTTCAGCGAATCAGTCTTCGGACTGTATTTTTCTTATAGGTATATAGATGCCCAGGTCGATCCTAAAGATCAATAAAAATAACACATTAAAGCCGTTGAAGCTGTTAATCTTATTTCAAAGCTTGGGTTTTTGCTTTTTTACACGACAAAGTTTAAGAAATAAATAGTTTAAGACAACAAGGCTTTTATCGGACAGCACTCTATGCTTTTCAAATTTCCGTACACATTTAAAAATACTGCGTTGACACCTAACCTCTTCACTTGTGAGCCCCTCCTGTTTCTCTGCCATTTGCCTGTCTACGTATAATGATTCAATTTAAGTGCACTCAACTCTCTCTGTAGATCCAGACAATGATAAACCATCAAAAACATAACTTGTAAAAAAAACCAAGTCTCGCAACTCAGTTCTTCTACTGTAAAAAGTTGTGAGATCTATGTAATACCAAGTCGGTTAATTTATTCAGCCCCTACTTAAGGGACCTTCTGTCTTAAGTTATTACGTAATTAGCTAACCTAACAACATCTTATAGTGACCATATTAATATTAAAAATCTTTTATGTTTTAAATAAATAGATTGACTTGTCCATCGCATGCATCTCACAAGTAATACATATTATATTAAATTAGATTGTTTAGTGCGATTGCCAAGTCAATCTATTTATTTAAAACATAAAAGATTTTCAATATTAATATGGTCACTATAACATGTTGTTAGGTTAGCTAATTACGTAATAACTTAAGACAGAAGGTCCCTTAAGTAGGGGCTGAATAAATTAACCGACTTGGTATTACATAGATCTCACAACTTTTTACAGTAGAAGAACTGAGTTGCGAGACTTGGTTTTTTTTACAAGTTATGTTTTTGATGGCATCTCATTTCTTTTTGTAGATAGTCCTACTCTTCTTCCTTTCCGGTACCTTCTACTTTTTGAATACCAACAACAGATTTTCTTAAAGCCCACTCTGTGTCTTATGAGCTTTTCTTATTTTTGTAGGTTGTCTTCCTCTTTTTCTTTTCCGGTACTACTTCTTGAGCTTCAGCTGCAGTTTTTCTCAAAGCCCACTCCCTGTCTCTATGGGTTTTTCTCAAAGGCTTTGATGTTACAATTTTTATCAAGTCTGGACGGTAAATGCTTCTTAATCTATTGTATTCACAAATTGAGGATTCCTGCGCTTTAATATTTCCAAAGTCGACATTAATTAGATGTAAGCCGCCCAGACTTGTAAATCTCGAAAGTGCCACGTAAGCTTGACCGGATGTGAATACTGCAGAACCGATATCCATCAGCGCATTATTTAGACTTAGGCCCTGACTTTTGTGTATAGTTATAGCATAGGCTATACATATAGGAAACTGTTCGCGATGAACATAAGCTCTATTAATAATTTCAAATTTAGTTTTGACCGGACCAAGCTCGTAAACCTGTTCTTTATCAAATGTAATGTATATTTTCTTAATTATTTTTGTATTTTCCGGATCAACCTTTACTCTTTGCACTATACCGATAGAACCATTAACTAAACCAAGACTCACGTCAATATTTCGCCTTAACATGACTCTTGCTCCTATTTTTATAATTATGTTCTCTTCTAGGCCCGCAGTCATAGAAGCATCGTCTTCATAATTTTTTATGCATTCACGAGCTCTTTTTGTTATCCTCTTTTTGCAATCTATGCTATCTACAGCTGTAAGTTTTATTTCGGGATGTGGGAGAGATCTAAGCATTGCAGTATTTAATTGTTGACACATGTTTTTTGTAGGTAATAAGCAAACGGTATCATCAGGAAGTTTCGAGAGGTGTTCAATTATTTCAATCAATCTGTTTTCATTTGAATTGGTTTTTAGAGTTATTAATCTAGTCGAGAGTAAGTCGCGTTCTTTTTGTGTAGTCACACCTAATCTTATTCTATTTAGCATTTCAACAAAGTTAGAATCATTAAGCTGTCGCATGTTAATAGTAAGTTCATCGTATACGAACAGTTCAATCCACAGATTCGGCATACTGAGGGAACCTAACAACTTGTTAGCTTCAGCAGTTGAGAGTTTTTCAAAAGGTGACTTTTCTCTTACCGGCGGAAGCTGTAAAAGATCCCCGAAAAGTACAAGATGTTTTTTTTCCAAACCACCCATTCTGATCATCGCTTGTGTCAAATATCTCAGACAAGCGTAAATGAATATATGTTAAAGTAACATTGGATATCATCGACACTTCGTCTATGATAAACAACACTACTTCTTTCAAATCTGATCTCAGAACTTGGAGCACTTCATCGGAAAGTGGCTTGTACCTCGGTGTTTGCTTGTGTTCCACAGGCAGCTGCAATAGTCTGTGTATAGTCAATCCATTCACATTGAATGCAGCTATGCCTGTTGGATCACTAACTGCCACTTTTTTGTTTAAATACATCTTAACCCAAACTTTCAGAGTTTTTATTAAAAAGCACTTTCCAGTGCCACCAGTTCCACTCACAAAACAGCGTAAAACGTCAGCGTTATTATCAGTTGTGTCCATTTCATGTGTGATCATATCGAAGACTCTTTTTTGATCGGCATTAAGTTTTGCGATCATACTTTGAAGATCAGTCTGCTCTTCTTCTACCAGATTGATTCTGTGAAAGTCATCCATTGCGTTTGCAGCTTCCACAGCTTCAAAGTCTAAAGGGTTTTCAAGACCATCGTCATCATCAACAATTTCCCTTTCTTCGTTTATCTCAGCAACTTTAGATTCTATCATTTCACATGCTTTTTGTATCTTATATCTTGACTCTATCATTGAATTACCATAATCGATTCCTTCTTTTAAATCTTCTTTCGCCAAATTAAAGGCCTCCGTGTAAGTATCACACCCCATTTTGAGTTCATCTAAGGAACGTCATGGCTTGAATAAAAGAAGTAAAGAGAAGAAATATTTCTCTGGTACTTGTTCTCCGTCGTAGAAATAGTGATTGATCAAATATGGGTTATCTCTTCTTTTCAGGAACTTTTTACCGTCATTTATCTCGTAGCACTCGACTTTAGAGGAGACTGGGCGTGTTTTAACAATATCGTAATTTTGAGCGAAACTGTACAAGTTAGTAGTCTCCAACTCTGACACCGAACATACAATTTGTTTTAAAATTGATTTAATTATAAGTTCATCAAATGGTTATTAAATATATGTACATAATAAAGATATTTATTTTATATTCCGTCAAATACATGAACCACATTGACCACTAAACCCAATTCCCCAACCGCCCATTGATTGGGTTGCATTGCATATTTTTAGGGGTTAATCGCCATCTAGATAAATTGAAAAAGGATACATACAGACACTATCCTATTAGTAATAATATTTGGTGTATCTAGAAAACTGGACCAAAATTGCAAAATATTTTAGTTTTTCCTTGATTTATACACTAAACACTAATTGTATTCTAAATTTCAAGCTTCTATGTCTGCTAGAAGTGGCCTAGAGTTTTGATGATCGGTGAGTGAGTGAGTGAGTGAGTGAGTGAGTGAGTGAGTGAGTGAGTGAGTGACAGAATTAGAAACTTTGACTAGTTATAATTCTTAAACTACTAGTTCAAATTTAATGAAATTTGAAATATACCGTGTCTATGGGATGCCTGCTTGGTTACTGAAAATTCAGGCTTCTAGTTTTATCCACAACGAAGTTATAGGGGGTCGAAAATGGCCCGAACTGCTTCGAGAAAAGGATGGTACGGCCGTGCCGCTTTTTTGCTCGACTTGGCGGGGGCACTGCCGTGCCCCCAGATGTCAACGAAGCCGAAAATCGCACTATAGGCAAAGTCATTGTCTCGTTATACTTCCAAGTTTCATCAGAGAAGCAGAAGACAAACGAAGACCTTCAAGCGTATTGCATTTGGTATCGCATATCTTGAAGTCAAAGAATTGCTTCGAAAACTCCCAAAGACTGGGTAATGGTCGTACTTAAGTCACGCAAGTACCATCGTTATGTTCGCACAGTGGTAGAAAATGGAAAAAGTTTCAACGCCATTTGGCTATTTGGCCGTCAGGCCATTTATGAAAAGGATCAAAATCGTTTGTGTAGCTCCTCCAGTGTCAGGAACAAACTTTACCATCTAAATGACAATGTAACGTATATTCGCCGGATGCACGAGAAGGCAACTGTTGCAGCGGAAGTGGAATAACTTTTTCCTCCTCGTCGTCCTATTGTTCCAGTCGTTTGTGCTTGCTGTTGTTGATTAGTGTCCTTGTGACAATTGAAATTGTTAATTCGAATGTGTGAGACAGAATCGACGATGAGGGACCGAGTGGGGAAGGAGGCAATAACAGTGGCTTGTGTCGAAATTTAATTAGCGTTGCAGTGAAGGTGATGGGGACGGACAATGGCTCATGGTGCCGCATCAGGGATTAGATTAGTCGGGTTAATTGATTGCAATTTGTCATTCAGGTGTGCGACCCTGATGTGAATATCAATGTGATTGATATGGTTGGAGTGATGACTCGGATGTGGGGTGAACGACTTATATCTTTTTGGCGCCTCGCGGCGAATGAGCTTTGCAAATTGATGGAATAGAAAATAGATTAGTGTGAGTGTCACGTTTATTTTGCATATTCAACTTATGCCGACTAGTCGATTTTAAATCAGGCCATGGATTATCAGAAGCCGTAGGGACTGTGAATGACTGACCAATCCAATGTTACTCTTGTTAAAGAATTGTAATCGCACCAGTTCTTTAGTGGTTACTGTTCATGCATTCAATTAAGTTTCCTTGCCTAATTACGAGCATCCGAAATACTGTGGAATCGGTTTAAATCTTCACAATGAATCCTTTTAATCCTTTCATCGAACTTATTCATTGGTCTTGTGTTAATCCATTCGAAATTCGATTTTATTGGAAAGAAGTCATTATCTCCGGACTACAGATACAAGGACTATTCATTCTTTGGCAGAGTTAGTTGATTGGACTCTGTCTACCTTCATTCCATTTGATTCCATTTTCAAAGCAAAACAATAACAACAAATGATGAAAATGGTAATTCAGTTGCAGGAGTGTACAGGAAATTAATGCAAATATTTGCAATTCGACGGATGTTGATGCGGATGTTAAAAAAATATTTTTTTCTCGAAATTAGTTCAATGCAATTATTGAGGCAGAATTTGGTGGTTGATATATGACAGTGATACGATGATATGACGCGTGGCACTAGTTAGTGTACTCCTTATCTCAAATGATCGCAGAAAAAAACAAAAGTTCCTAATATTAAATTGCTTTCGGATTAAAATATGTTAAGAAACAGGAGGAGGGAAACCGTAAGGAGATAAGAAATCAAGGCCATCTAAGAAGACGTATTATTTTCAAACACAAAAATCGAACTCCTTTTTTTCAAAACGAGTAATATTTAATTTCAGACTGGAGTTTAAACTTCACGGTCTAATATTTTTTTTCAATATATGAATTGATAGAGTGCTTTTCGTGGACTTTGACTTTAATTTTAAATCAAGGACAAAGTTTAAGGATCTCAAACGCATGATCTGAGCGGCCAAGCAAAGTCTCTGTTATAGATCTAGTAAATTTATCAGGTGGCTGAATGTGGCGCCGTCTTTCTGAAAATAAACATCTTCCACATCCTTAGCAATAATCTCAAGTGAAAAAAATCCCATCCGAAAAATCACACCAAACTGTCATTCACTGTGTATGCCGCGACTGTTCTATTGAATTTTTGGAGCCCAGATACAATTATTTTTATTTTAGTTTTAGCTTGAAAAAAGTTATGTGAGTGATAATAAGGTTGTTTAAAACGGTGCTATTCCTATTTCGCCACTGTACTAATCAGTAAACTAACTGCTCCTCATTGCTTAAAATAATTTTCTTTTACACCAATACCCGAAAACTTCGGACCATGCCCCTTTTCCGCATCATCTTCCATCAATGGAATATGGCTATGGAATTATTCTGCAGGAAGCGAACTCCGCTTTTTCGATCTATGTACATCTCACCAAACTCTGTCTTATAAATGTCCTCTGCCGCCACCATTCACCCTTAATCTTTGTCTTCCTAATAGGTATTCAACTTTTTTTTAGTTTAGATTGCTTAAGTTATTTTTCAACCTTAAATTAAGTAATTAGTTAAGGCTAGCATTATGGGTCCCCTTAATCCTAACAGAATACCAGGCCAACAATTGGTCCTCACTTATGACATTTACGTCGTATTTTCAAAATAGATTCTCATTTACGTACGTACATGTTCTACAAAATTCAAATTACACAACAATTGTAGGCCATTTCTGATCCCCTACGACGTCACTCATTCCTTAAGGGGGGAAATACAAATAGACGACTGTTTTTCAATAATTTTTTATGGAACACTGAGAGCATTTATTACAATTCGTAAAAGTACTTCATATAAATGACCTTAATAACTATCAGTACAATTTTTTTGGGGAAAAAAAAAAAACAAAATGGCGGCGCTGCAAACCCTCAAAGTTGGCACCTCGAGTTTGCGCTGTGCAACGCCCAGGTCGAGGAAATGATCTGTAATCAAATTAAAGAATTTTTTTCATTAAAATATGTTATTATGCTTAGCATCAAGCTAATTTTAATGAAAAAAAGTGAAAAACAAAAATTAGAGACCGAAAAAACGAAAAACATACTTTTTTTTATAAACAAATTGTTAAAAACAATATTTATTATAAAAAATTATATCCAAATTTTAGCTTGATGCAAAGGCCAATGAGTTAACGAGTAATTTGCACTAAGTTTCAAGTCGATAGCTTCATTAGTTTTTGAGTTACGTTGCACAGCGCGAAAAAAAACACGTTTCGAGAAAAACGCGTTTAAAGTTTTCGTTCGCCGTTATGTATAAATGGACTAGATGGAATCATCATCCGCATTTGCAGGTTATGGAGATTTTGAATCCTAGCGCTTTTTGTCCTGATTCTCCAAACGACACTTTTTGCTTACACTGACCGCACATTAGTATATCAGCAAGGGCAGAAAAAACACAAAAAAATTTAATAATTCGGTAAGAAAAACTCGGATTAATAATAATATCATCCACCGATTTTTTAAATTTTTTTTCCGAGGCACTTGTTGCGTTGTCGTTCGACTCTTCGACGTTTTGCATCTCTGGTACGTTCGAAAATTGATTTCCCAAGAATTTTCGACGACGAGGGCGACTATGACGATAATTCGGTTCATCTTCCGATACTTTGCGACTCATTTTAACACAATTTTCGAAATATTTATACACCACAATGACAACGGACAAATATGCCACGAGGCGCACTACTGCATACTGTGCGTACGTTTTCTCTCCCCTGCTGAGATAAAAATTCAAAACGACCGTTACACAATCCACATGCTCGTCCGAAGTGTCCCGTTATCCAAAAAATTAACCAGAAATTTTTTTGAGCCCAAGAGTGAAACATATGAGGCCGTAGACGGCGTGCGCGCATTTACCTACTGCGGTAGATTTGAAGCGCTTCGGTTTGGGGACTATCTAGGGACTTTTGAGGCTTCCTATGAGTCTAAAACCACTCAAAATAGTTTCTTCACATAATAAATGAATTTTTTAAGCAAAAAAAAAAAATGCAAAAAAAAAATTCCATTTGTATTTCCCTCCTTAATTACCAATACCATTTCTACTCAAATTTGATCTTTTATATATTTGAATAGAAGGGTGCATATGTAAACCAAATTGTCGTACCTGATGACCGGAAAACCCAAGCGAGATTTGTGGAAAACTAATGCATCTCAAAAGGGGCCATGTGTAGTGCGGATTATAGGTAGCCGGCATTATTGGCCTGCACTTTTTCCGAAGATGAGGCTGAAGCAGTTATAGTGAAGGGTTGTAAGTCTAAAGGGTCTAAGTGCCAAAAAATCAAAAGTCAATATTTTTAGGAAAATACAATCTAAGTGCCAAGCCTAATAATATCCAAATGGATCCAAGTGTCTTTTTCTTTTAAAATTTTACCCACATACAAATAAAGTTGTGGTAGGGTCTAGGTGCCAACGAACTTTTGTTCAAAAGGTGTGTGTGTGCGTTCAGGGCGAATTAGCGGGTGGTGGTGGCTGTTAGCATGGGTTTATGTTTGTTAACAGTTAGTTGACTAAATTACACGGTACGAAATGGACGCTACAGCATCGAGTGATCAAAACATTCAGAGAAAACGTAACCCGGGAAATTTATTTTTATTATGTATTTTTTCGTATATCTCTTAATAATAAAATTGGCACTTAGACCCTTTAAACTTACAACCCTTCATGTTAATGAACAATTTTTTTTGGAATTGAATGAATTGGGTCTGAGCAATTCCTGGTTTGAACAGCATATCGTTACAGCTCACACAAGCCGTCAAATAAAATAAATTGATTGCGTCCACAGTAGCTGTTGGCCCACCCCAAGTCATCAATTACCTGCCTAATTTTTTAAGCAGGCTAAATAAATTAAACAATCGAAAAGCTATTCGAAAGGCTAGGAATTTACGACTTTCTTGGATATCTAATTGAATGCAGTGACCAACATCCTATATATCAAATGATGAAACAACCTTCTGGCATTGACTGAGGTTTTTCTAGGTCACATTAGCATAAAAGGTTTACCTTATCTGACTTTTGAGTATATAAACATGAACTTTACAGTATATAAAGGGTCCATGGCGCAGAATATTGATTTGAATAGCCCCTCTTCCTAATTACTTCTTAGAAGTCATGTACCCAAAGCTTGAATTTTAATAAATATTGGTGACTTTCGTGCTCTCTGCTAGGTCATAAGCGATTGCCTTCCATTTTCGATCAATTTTACCAAATGCTTCGGCCTCGAAGTGAATTCCACTTAAATAATTAGCATAATTCAATAAACGACCATCGACATCCTCACTAGCACCACGTCCTTCCACCGGGCCAATCCAAAGCCCAATAAATTTGAGATTCTTCTTCTTCCTTTCATCGAAATTTCCCAAAAAAAAAAAAATCACATCTCGGAGGAAATTTTCTCCAACACATTGAATGATTTACGCGGCCCTGAAGAGCCGTATCAGCCTCCTTGCTCATTTAATTTCACCATCATTTCAAATCGTATAACAATAAAAACAAATGTTTCTCGAACGTTCCAACGACGGCAGAAGGCAGGATCTGCTCCTTTAATAGAATTCACTGGCTTATCCTCCGCCTTGCCATTTCAAAGACACACCATTTCCATATCCTGGCTCCATTCTTTCTCTTGGTTTCTCGGTTTCTTTTCGTGTTTGGCGCTAGTAAATGTCTGAAATATCTCATTCACCCAACACCCGTCGACTCTCTCCTGCGACCCCTCTCGCTTTAAGTATTATCCGTGTGTAGGTTTGATAGTCACAGCAGTATTTCCATATTTCTGCTTCACAGTGTACGCCTTGGCAAATTCCATCTAATTCAAAACGTGTTAACTCAGTCTCATGGGCATTCAGCTGGTGATGCCTGGAACGCATGGGATCCTTATGGAAAATTCACAAACAAGGAAGCGGGATGGATTTACATAACTCCTCAATGAATGAATCCAATTTGGCGACGGTTTGGCTCCTTACTATATTCGACACACGGCGGAATCTGAATCAATTCCCGACGACTTCTTTTGGATTTTTTCTCCAGCTATGGCATCCTTGTCGCCTTATTTACTTTTCTAACTTGTTTTGTTTGTCCTTTGTTTGAGCTTTGTTTTCCGACTGTAATTATTTGACGGGTTTCGTCCTTGATCCTGGGATGAAAGCCATGTGTTCCGCCAGTGGCCGAATTTAAAATCAATTTTTGCATTTTCTCGCGTTGGTTTGAATGATTTTCGCCAATATATTGACAAACAGACTAGAAAATTCCTTCATTTCTATCCACTTAAGAACAGAGAAAATATCTTTATCCTATTCCCCATATTTTTTTGTGTTCCACTTCTTTTACCACATAATTTATTGTGTATTCTCATTGTACGACAGGATAATCTACCTCACTCTGTCTTGCTCCTTTTTCACCCTGTACATCCTTGCACTTGTTCTTTTTTCCCTCTCATTCGCTATACACGAGGGGACTTGCGAGGGGGGACAGAAAGATTTAAGAACTTGTTAGAATAATTAAATTGCATTTTTATGTCAGTGTGCGAAAATAGGAAAAACACAAGAAACGAGGGGACAATGGCAAGAAAAAGAAAAAAAAAAGAAAACAGGAAGTGAGGCACACAGTGATTTTGTAAATTGAACAGTCTTCGTGTGTGCGAGTAAGACACCAACGTTGAGTATCCTGGCGAGGTTATCCCGAGTGGCAATGGCGTGGATATGAAGGACGTCGAGGCATAGCGGCACGAGATGAGGAGAGAGTATGTGTGTGTGTGTGTGAAGGGAATTTTCAATTTTCTCAGATAAACAGGAAATGAAATGGTCTTTACAAGTAGAGTGTGATACATTGAGGTTATTTGGATTAAATGAGATTGCAGAAGTGCTTAGTTTATGATCCGTGTCGGTTGGGAAAGTGTGCAGCCTGAATAGAGTAGGGGGAAGAGAAGATAGAGCACCTGGAAAAAAGGATACGCCGCGGATCAGGCACGGTGTTTGATTTTCTTCAGTGTTTTGTAAAAAGCGTAGCTCGAGCTGAAAGGATGAAAAGAATTTTTGAGATGCCGTGTGGAATTTTGAAATCAGTCTGTGAGGAGGTTAGCTTTAATAGAGAAAACACTTACATATATGTATGTGTGTGGAGAATTTTTGATTTTTCGTGGGTTCTGGGTCAGTAGTTTGTTAACTTAACGATCTACTTATTCCACTTTTCAGAGAATGATATTAACATCTGCCTTCTTTGGGGTTCTTATCGTTGACTTTTGAAGATGGGGATGGGAAATTCACATTGAAAGACGTCTATTGAGACGCACAAGGACGTTTTGTATACGCACGATCGTTACTATGCCGTTAAATTGATTGCCAAAGTGCGAGATATCGAAAGCATCTTTGAACTTTCCCAGCTACCTTCGCGACTAGAAAATAGAGCAGAAACAGCCGTTTATTCAGACCTAGCCCAATCACCTTATCCACATAGTTTGTGAGGTAATTGTAAGAAAGGTAACGTATACGTCCCGTAGTATACGACTCTCGGTCTTCACATCTACCTTCGGGACTAAAAAATAATGCACTGAGCAGCCGTCTATTCAGGCCTAACCTACTCATGTATTTTTTATATGGGTCCTTCAAAGAAACCTCGTCCCCAGTGCTTGTACATAAGTGAGTGAGTACGAAAAACAAGAAAATGTTGCGTATACGCCTCGCAGTCCGGGGTGTCGACAGCATCGCTCAGCTTCCACAGCTACTTGCGTAACTAGAAAGTAATGCTCTAAGCATCGGTCTATTCAGACCTAACCTACTCGTGTACTTGTTATGTGGGTCCTTTAAGAAAACCTCGTCCACAAAGCTTGTAATGAGTGAGTACCAAAAACAGGAATATGTTACGTATACGACCCTCAGTGCGAGGTATCGTACAGTATCTCTCAGCTTCCATAGCTGATTGAGAATCCAAGTAATATTGACCGCGATATTACAAAATTCCCCTTACTTTTTGAACATGATCGAAGCACCTTTAATCTGATAAAGCTACTTCCATCCTTCATAATGATCGTTAAATACAAGATAATGGGAAGAGAAACTCACAGAGTTCTCTACCTCCCTCTTCGTTACTTATCACCCGTGATGATCCAATTTTCAATTGGATTTCCAGCAATTTTCTCCTTAGACACAATAAATATCTTACCGCTGTCATATATCAGCATTTAGATAAATAAAAAAAATAAGCGCAAGGCAAAAACAAATAAATATGAAGTCATGGCACTTCTTAATAGCACGCCACTGGGGTATCCTGTCCAAGGACACTTTGCCAAAGCAAAATATATTTTGAAAAATAACTCAACATTTTCCATGCGACAGCACAAATAACTACAAAAGCGGAAAACAATACAAAAAAACTCACAACTCTACTGAGACTGCACGATACTGACTGCATGACTACTGCCTCCATGACTTCCGGAAGGTAAAGTGCAACAACGTTGCAATTCCCTTTCCGCTTAATAAACTACCGTCTCACGACAACACATAAATTCAACAAAACTAGCAAAGCAACGAGAACAAAAAGTATTGGACTCGGAGTGAGTTTCACGAAAGGACGAAAAACAATTTTTTTTTATAAACGCTCTTGTTTTTCAGCATCACGGAGCACGGCATCCTGATTCCACTCAACCCTGACAACCGATTCATATACGACTATAGCATGTATGAGGTATTGTGTGGTTACTTGCTCTTATGTGCGAATGCGAATATGTATTCGTGAGAAAAGCAACTCGAACTAGTGACATAGAACAAGGATTCTGCTTGATATTGCAGGAGGAAATGAAGTGCATTTCGCTCCGATTATCACCAAGTCCATCCAAGCAACCCCAACAACTATGTCACGTCACAGAAGGATATACATTTTAAATTTCTCATATTCATCTATTGTCCTTGGTCGTGAAAGGATATACAGCACTATCTTCCGGGAAACAGCCGCACAACCAAGATATTCAAATGCTTCCCCATCCATGTTTCATTCATTTTGGGTTTCGATTGAATAAACCAGCTTGTGGGTGTATATCCCTGCCGTCATTCACCATATCCCATAAGCAGGTTGTTATTCGTGGTCCTTTAGCAAGAAGAACATGCAACTAGAGGATGACAGGCTCCGGTTGCTCGGGTGTCGACTATGTTCCTGGTTTTTAAAAACTCATGTCAAGGCGGTTCTCCATTCTTAGACCAACGACGGTTTACTTACTGCATTGTTGGGCTTCTTTTTTACCCATTTACATTCAGGGATGACTGCTTCGAGTCCTGATGTATTCCTTGTTGGAAATGAAATGCAATTGTACCATCGTATAAGGCCGGATGCCAATTTGGCAAAGACTTGCCAATTGTGTGACAGCTCGGTCTTAGTATTATGCCATCAAGTCTTGACTCATCCTTGTCGACGCAGTTATTATTATTACCGTTATTTTGTGGGCAAATATGGGGGTTTTGTTCATAGTCGTATCTTGTTCTCGTTAACGTCTGGCATACACGAGGACGAGATATCTTCAGGGTTTCTGTAAGCACGGGTAAATTGAAAAGGATACTCCTTGGACGGTTTTACTCGTAGATGAAGTGGAAGTTCCATTAAAAATAACTTACATAAGTACGTGGAAGCTAAAGAAGTGAAAAATAGACCAAAGACAAAGGATAGCTGATATGAAGGACGAAGAACACTGTACGATTCTTTATGTTCTGAGACTACAATTATTTCTTTTTCAGTTGTTTTTTCCTTCACTCTATCCTGTTTCTATTTGTTATGAACAATAGGATCCGGCATTGGGTAGATTAAGGAAGCGAGCAGCGAAGTAGTTGCACAGTAAGATGGGCGGTGACGTAGTAGACAAAGCATAGTCTTCAACGACGAAATTAAGAGCGAAAAACACAGTTGCCAAGGATAAAGACGTGAAGGAATATTATACTCGTTGTTTTTATGTGTTGGAAATGTCGGTGAATATTCTTTAACGAGAAACGTTGTCTAGGGGAAAGTTAGTTACTTTGACCACTGGGATGCTTTAAAAGAAATGCAAAGGATAACTAATGGTGAAGTCTGAAAAAGAGAAAGGGGGCCAACATTTCCTTTGGGCACGAGCAGTGTGCCATGTTGTTAAATTGTTATCATCTGGTATTTTAAATTAACTCGAATGAATCGTATTTCTTACGGAATATTCCAGGAAACTTTGTTGCAGATATCATCTATCTTTTTGTGGTCATTTAAGGAGGTTTTTGTTTTCTAATTGTGATTGAGACTTTGACTGCAATCTCTGATGAAAGTAGATTCCTGGATTGTTGGATGTCCTTTCGTGCCCTTAAAAAAAGATTAACCGAAATAGAAATTCGTCTTTAGTCGAAACTCGACTTTTGTTTTCCAGATCATAATGGAAGATTTAGGTTATATCTGCCCTAAAGATCATCTTTCTATTAGGATTTCATAAGGGTTATCCTGACAAGTCCTATATATTAAATTAAAATTCTTGTTACATCCGAGAGTTTTTTAAAAATAATACTTTATTTACTGAAACTAAACTGATCACTTCGGCAGCTGCACGTGATTCGATTCGATTCTTAGACCGATATAATACAACAATATAGATCGATTCCTAAACATACATAATTTATTGATCTACATAAATGACGATCCGCATCCGCAATTTCGAGTATCGATGGGTCACTAAGTGGTCGCATTGGAGTGGTTGCATTAACGGTTGTTTACACAAGTGTCCTTTGTGTAAAAAACATTGTTAAGTGGTATGGCATTAACTTATTATAATAATAAAATTTAAAGACAATCTAAATGTTAACTACATAATAGGAAGAACATTACCTTTAAAAGATGGCATTTGGGCCTCAATCTTAACCAAAAGACAAATCCATATTCCGGCTTTTTTTTTTTTATATAATTCGTGCAGGTTCAAGACTGTACGCTCTTATGGTGTTTGTCACACAACCTGGACGGGGTGCAGATGGTTTGTGTCGAAGATGTTCGCTCACAACTCTTTGTTGGTGGTTGTACTGATTCGACTGAATTTGCGGTGGTGTAGTTCACAGTAACTCTTTTATTTTCCATGTCATTATGGTGTTATAATGGAAATGCACACACAGAGTATGAATTTTTGAAGTGATCTTATGCTGCGAGTTAGGAATTGTTCTTGACTATAGACTGACCTGGACTACAGACCTCGGTTTCAACAGTCGGTGATATCACCATTGCACGACCACCCTATGCGAGCATTTTTTTCCGATATCCTGTAGACCGCCTTATTCCACTGATTTTATAAAAGAACTAATTTCACAGTTCAAGACAGGAGAATTCTATGTTGGTGGTCACTCCAACCATAAATGACGTACAATTTGTTTTAATGCAATTTTCTCTTTTCCAAGTGCCGAAACCATACATACACCTTATCGTTAAGAATGCCGTTGAGTGAATAAGAATAAGAATGAGCACTTATAAATGAAGCTCATATAAATGAAATCCTTTTTTTTTAGACTCCAGTAAATAATGAAACATAAAGTTCTGAAGGGCAAGATGCAGAGAGCTAAGGCCTCAGTCAGTCTCTGGTCATAACAGAATTGGCTCCTATGCACTGAATGGATTTTAAGTTGATAATGACAAGACTTAACTATTTTTGAATAAGTTTTATATAAATCTGTTGTCAGATATACTAGGCTTCAGAGCGAAATTAAAGATAAAATTGGATATTTTCGGTTTACTTTTGATTGGCAAGGTAAACGCCAACTTAATAGATAAACTTTCGAATGGTACTTAGCCAGTTAAGTATACGTCATCGACAGTTAATTAATCGACACATCGGCAGGCCTTTCACCAAGCTTGCAAACCAAGGCCGTGATTTGTCTTCAAAAAGAAAAAAAAAGGCCGGATGGTTGGATCCAATTGGAAGTGTCAGAGTTATCAAATTAAGTTAGATTTTAACTTGTGCCATGATTATCAACAAAATAATAATGTATTATGTCATCAGCGAAGACTTAGTCGAAATCCATATTCCGTTCTTCAGTTTCTATTTTTGACAACTTACATAACATTCGTGACCTGTGTCTCTCGACTATGTTAAAGATTTTAAGCATGAAACTTGATCTGAAAGCTTACAAAATACAGAGAGAGAACCGAACTTCAGTGTCAAATTTTCGGTGAGTGAGTTTTAAAAAGGCTGAAAGAAGATCCACTTTTCGAAAGGTTATCTTCAGCGACGAATCTCATTTCTGGTTTAACTCAGTTCAGGCAATGCAAATGCACCTATGGTCGGGTAGAATCATTGGCCCGTATTTATTCAAGGAAGAAATATCGGCCATACGTCATCGGTCGAATGAGGCATTTGTCGGAAAAGGAGATGTCTAAGGAATACCGCGAATAAGTGGGATGTCCTATTTCATTGCTTACAGGTAGGGGTTGGTAAGATCTGAGCAATATATAGCTTAGCATTGTGGTGCTCCAAAATCACTTTTGCTGTGTTCTTGCCGTCTTTTCTTCAATGTTCGGCTCAGGCGTATTGGTTGTGCTCAGCAGCGAGCTCCTAGGAGGGTATTGTCAAGTTGCAACGACTCCAGACACAACATGGGCATGGGCCAAAACTCCATGGCCAGACTGTAGGTGTTGATGAGTTGCTCCATCGTATGGCACCCAATTTCATTGGGACTTGTACCAAGGTTTTTTTTAACGATGGGAAATGGCTTGCAGAGCTATGATAAATGAATGTTCAAGTTCTTTTCGATTATGATTATTATATTTATTATCGACCATTTGTAACTCGCAAGCTCAGAGCCGCGTTGACTATCCTTCGCCAAATCTTCCATGTTTCGCTTTTCTTTTCTATCTTCTGGGTCTTTGCCTTGGGGTTTTCCACTCATTATACGTTTGACTGTTTGCCAACTTTCGGTTCGTTCCACATGTCCAACCCAGGGAGTTATAGAATAACTTATTAAAGAGTAGATTAAATTGTGTAACCCCGATGTTTAATGTGCTATTGCAATGGAATTTCCGAAAATCGTTTAAGAGAAGCTCTCTTCAAATTACTAAGTTTCAATTTTTATTTAATTTTGTTTTCTCTTCTTAATTTTTCATGAATGTTTAATTACCAAAATCGAACGGCGGAAAATTCTTTATAAAAAAATATTTTGTTGAAACCAAATTATCGGCAAAGACCGGTTACTGTAGGTGTTGAAATCCAATGCAGAATGAAAGTTACTCGCGATTTTGAAGCAATGGCCAACTAAGGATTTTTTGAGGAACTAACAAAAATTCGTCTTGAGATTTGTGCTTAACGGATTGGCAAAATAGAGTAGTTTATTCCAGCCAGACAATTTGGTTGAAGTACAACATGTTGAACTGAAACATCTTGCCGAAAAGACAAATAAATACTAAAATTGACATTTCAAGTATGGTTCTCACGAGCAAAGATCATAAATAGAGTATCTCAAATTCCTTTTTTTCTCTTAAATTTCGAATTAGCCTTTTCAAATTTAAAAAGAGTCCAAATATTTAGGGGTTAACGTGTATTAGAGAGCTTCGGGCGATCATGAATGATTGAATGATATTTATAATCAACCTTAAATCAACCTAGTCGGCTCAGTTGATTGAGGAGCGTCATATATTGAAATTAACTGCACACAATGGTTGGAACTATCGACTATACTGACGTTTTCGTGGAACATCTCATCATAAGCTTTACTGGAGGAAAAGTTACAATATGACGAAGATATTCACTTTAGCCCTGTTCCTACAATCTTCGATCCCATTCATTACTTTTTAGCTTTGCCTGTCATCTGTCAAGCGTCATTGCAATAATATAATGAACCTAATCCATCACCGTTTCGATTACACTATTTCTTACTCCTACTGTGCCTCCCGGGAAGAACTAAGATAAGACTCAATTATTAATTCGCTATAAGATCGCATCAGAGTTATGACTACATAGCTAATGCGTTAAAAAACGCCTTAACGAACCTCCAAGTTCAAATGTTTGTTCGGTCTTGCTAACGGGATAAAATTGCCAATAAACCCGGCGTTGGTGGCGCTTAATTCGACTTGACACTGATGGAAAACTCTTTAATGGTGATGAATCACTCGAAGAGGAAAAAAAGTAATCTGAAGTCTGAGCATTATTGCGTTTTCTTTTGAAAAAGTATTATAAATATTAAAGACTGGAGGGACTTTTTACACATTCACCTAAAAGAAAATCAAAATCAAGGTGTGGTTTCTTTCCATCCAGCCATGCCTATTATTCAGACGAACATTTAAGTCCAAAAAGACTTGTCTTAACGACAGACTGAGTTTCGACAATCGCCTTTTCAAACATCTTCGCATAAGACGGGACCCATCCATACCTTCCATGATATCCCTCAAAATACAAAGGAATGAAAAGGACGAAGGGCACAGAAAAAAATCCTATTAGGCTGCAAAACATTTCCCTATTCAACTGGCATTTGTTCAATTTTGTAACGACATTCATTCAACCTAATTTTTCGAACAAAGGAGCCACATTGAGCTATCGATTCATTGCTTATCATCTAAGGCTCTTCAATGACTCTTCGCTTGCTAATAAAACTTCAAACCCTGATTGGATTTTATTTTCTCGTCAAGATATCTTGTCTGGCTTTCATCTTGCTTCTTACAAAGCCGTAATCATATCTTGTGATTAGAGGAATCCTCCCTAATTTTCATCTCCGATTCCATCTCCCGAGCTACATCTACTTACATTTTCATCTCTCTTCCATTTCCTCCGCGGCTAGCGTGATATGCGATTGAGGATGAGTTGGGATGTCGCCACAACCATTCGTTCGATATAAAATGATTCTGAATCGCGAAATCGAAATTGAAACGAAAGCGACGAGGGATTTTGAACCGGCTTTGGCAGGGATGATTGCGATAAACAACCATCACACTCTCGTCCTTTTAACATACTGAACAAATTCAAAAACAATTCCAATTTGATTCCTGTCTACGTTTGTTTCAATGTGTTGTCCTACTATTCCCTCGTTGATATCGTAGCGACAGGACCCTCTATAGACTCGGATACCACCCCAGGTACTGTGAGTTTTAAAGAAAACCTTTCTTCTTACGAGTACGAATATAATCGAAAGGACACGCCTTGTAGTTATCCCTCCCTGGGAAATGTGTTTCTTCCAGGACTAAACACATTTTAGCATTTTTATTTTTTCTCGTCCTTTTCTATTGTACTTCCTTTGCGATGTTCATCGACTTTTCACTTACAAGTGTTTTCGACGGAGGAGGTACAAGTGTCAGGCCAACGGCATGGGGGTGAATGTCCCTTTTTGACATTAACGAAAAAAGATGACCGAATTGATTGCAGAAGCATACTCCCCCTAGTCGTGAGCCGACGACACAGAACGACGACGATAAAAGCCTCTTTGCCGTTGTTTAAAAGGAATGTTGTTGTTCTGTTTTCGTTTTCCTTTTCATCTTTCTGTCATCTCAAGGACTTTTGGCCTTGATGGCTCTCAAATACTTAACCACAAAGTAAAACCAGAATGAGAATGAGAGCTTCGCGATTATTGTGATACATTTTGAACGTGAAGGCGATGAATGTCCTTGGAAAGATGACTGAAATTGTATTTCATTCACTAAAGTCCTCATCACTGTCACTTGCTCATCTCGATGTGGGACAGCAGACTTAATGCTATGTCATTAAAGTTCAGTGGAACAAGGTACCGATGCATATGCATTATATGTGAGAGCACAAGTAGATAGAATGAATTCTTACGCTTGGATGGATGCGTAATTATGCAGAATATCCATTAGCTAAGATCCATCAACCAGTAAGTGTGCTTCGTGCCAGAAGCGTGAAAATGACGGGAACATTGTTGTCCTGGAACATCTTAGCGAAATGAGATTTCATCTTTCCGACTGTTTTATTCACAAGAATAATAGAGAATAAGTGTTTCTCTATTGCTACTTCAAGTGCGTTGGGAAGTTCAAGAGCCGGTGACATCAATTTCGTAATTACGTGAAAAGGTTATTTTGTCTTCCTTCTGTGACAAATTGGGAGTGCTAGGTGAGAAGACTTGATTTTAATCAGAATTTCACTTTGGTATGTCCTAGTTTAAACAGACCTATCCAAGTGAATACACGAGATGTACGATTTAAGAGTACCTTCAACACATTATGTATGTATGCCTCTTGACAAAGTATCCCCGCAGAAATTAGGAAAGTCTGTGTGTGCGTAGAGTCATTCAGTTAGTGCAACTTGGCATATAATTCATTTATAAGGAAGTGCAAAAGCCTATTTCATCACAACAACTTTCTGTGCCACTACTATTCATGCTCTCGCAGCTACTTATAAGAAGGATTTTTGCTAGGAGAAGCTCAACGCCTTACGTCCCAATTAATCTAGTCCAGAAACTTTTCTTCACTGTATCCGCTCCTTCGCACATTCCCAACGAGCAACCGTGTTGTTTCCTTAATACGCAGAAATGAAACCGCAGACGAGACTAAGTCCTGCATGTTCTCCTTGCCATAGTCGTAGCTTCATAGTGTAAATACTTGTCTTAACCTTCATGCGCCCTCACGTCCGTCGACCGACGTGTCACGTTCCATGCATGAAGAAATCAAATCCAACCACATACGAGTAAGCAACACTCGGCACTGCACAAAGTTTAGAACTTCCAGTCACAAACCGCGTCTTCCGCTCCCGCTACTTAGTCGTGAAATCCCTTGACAATTTTCACGTGTCAACGCATGTCACCGCATACGGCTTCTGTATGGCACAGCGTGGAACCGCTAAGGACAACAATGACGACGCCCATAATACGATGAAAAAATCGCTTTAATAACACGAGGGTGTGGGGACAAAAAAAAAAGAAACGGAACAGGAAAAGGAAGAAAACTTCTGCCAACACATTATCCTTTTGTTTGAGCGGCAAAGAGAATTTTTCTATTTTCCTTTCAACTTTTCTTCAGAACACAAATGACGGCGTGTGGCTTTCACTTACAATCGCGGCCGTAACACGAAAATAGTCAACCCTAAACGGGAGGGAGGGTTAAAACCAAGCTTATAGCAATGAGAATGTGCATTAAGCAGGTGAAATGTCCTGACTTCTTGAGGTTACTGACTTCAAGGATACCTCATCTGGCAGTACTCATCGATGTGGCATGGCAACTTATTTAATTCAGTCTTTGACAGTTTATACCGTTTCGCATGCCTTCTCGAGTGTCCTTCTCAAAATGCCATTAAGAGTCCTTAAATTTGTTCACTCATTATGCTCTATTTCAGTTAGACGCACATACACACTCAGTCATACATATATGCTGAAAAGTGCCACTGCATAGCATGACACATATGTGTATGTAGGATATCATACCCAGGTACAATACATCCTTGCACTTGATAAAGGCTTTCAACTAGAAACCATATGTGATGGCAAAGATTGAGAAAGCAGACATTCATAGGAATTTGTATTGGGTATAAATTAGCTGTTAACAGCCTCTATTAGGACTCGGTAATAGCTATCGAATGGCTGACCTAAATGTATTCTTGGATGCCTGGTAGAAAATGACGGAGGACCTTACCAAACGACTTTTTGAGAGGCAAGCTGAATGACTGCCTGGATATCCTGCCTAATAGGATGGAGACATGTTCCCTTATTTTTAATTTAAATTCACTTCATCTTGTGCATCCTGTTCCCGAAGAGAGAGCGAGAAGTGTGTTTTAATTAAAAAATCCTCACCATATGCTTAAGCCCTACCGCGATGGGTGGCCGATCTACCAAAGGCGATAAACAGAAGGCATCTTCCCACTCCATTTTAGTCGTTTCTTCCAGAAGCATCCTGATGAAAATAGAACATACCCATATGCATACGAGCACACAAACGAAAACGAATGCGCACCGAATGACAGGAGAAGAAAAATGGGTAGATTCAGTGGTGTGGAAAGTGCATGCAACTCCTAATGGGGACGGATTGACAGAAAATGGTTTTAACCTATTTACGTCTTTAGCTTGATGTCGCAATTTTGTATTTGTGTCATTTCCGTCATGAGAGTCATCCGGTTGGCGAAAAACAACGTCTGTCTGGATGGAGGGTATGGAGTATGTGGGCGGCTGGTTGAATACTTTGTCCTTTTTCCGGGTTTTGTGTGTTTTCTATTTTGTTGACTTGAAAAACTGCTTTAAGAGTTGGTTGGATATACTAATTAGGTGGATCGGGAACGGACATGCGGGGCTCGTAAAAGTTTTGGGTAGTCGAGATCGTCTGGAGAACCTTGGAGTTTTAAACAAATGTGACGAAGGATGCCACTTTTACCATCCCTCGCTTATACAGCCAATTTTAAATGAACGAGATGCTTAAATTAGTTTTAAGGAGCTTCTCATTCATACCGTATACACGAGCTACTACTTGTTGATGTGCAGTGTTTTTCTCCAAACAACAGTGGATCATTGTTTGACTATCAAAACCATAATGAAAAATAGGTTCCTGGGTACGATCAAAATTCCATCGTTAAGGTACTTAAATAGCTTCAGTTTTCAGTTGTTATAAAATTTATGTAAACTCAACCAGTTCTTCGTCACGGTATAAAACGACCGCAGAGTTGACATCTTCGTTTGTTCGCCAGATATGCACGATGAAAAAGTTCACCAGCGCACATTCACCAACTCACTGTTTCTGCCATTTCCAATTCTAGAAGCTTCAAAACATGGAGATACCAATTTTTAATTGAAAAATATTTCTCATCCTATCATGCCACATTTAATCTTGTTGCCTACCGACAATTGGCTTAACAACTTTGATGCATTGTTACGGAAATATTTTGAACATACTTACCAACATAAGAGTGAAAAAATTATATAAATCCGACTAGTTCATCCAGCGAAATTATACAACTCCTATTACTTTTTGAATACACTACCCAGAAAGATGGTTGAAAAAGTCTCGGATAATAGGACAAAGCATGAATTAAAAAATCTTTATAAGAATCATAACGTAAAATGCCTTTATTATTAAAAAAAAAAGTGCCTACCATCTAAAGCACTCCTTTGCCAACTTCTACAGTCTATAATCATCTACATATATGGCTGTGCATTCCACCGTATTCATAACTTCCACTTTATATAGAGTTTAGTTGATATGCTTGTTAGTAGTTTTGTAGTCAAAACAGTAGTTTTGGATCGACATGGATCCTGGCACATTATCAATTAACAAAGATTATGAATACACATAATACGTTCCCTATTTTTTTTCTCATCATCTTGAACGTAACAGCAATAAAACTGCGTTATTGTAAGTTTCAAACAAAAGTAACCTAGATGTTCACTTTGTATAAAAATTGCTAAGTAATTCCATGTCTTTGCAAAAGTTCGTGGAAATATTCGGAGCGGGCTTATGAGGTGAAACCTAGGCAGTATTATCAACGTAAATTCCAGAATGGGAGGTCTATCTGAAGTAGATCTGAAGTAAACAGATTGTACAAGACAGGACCAAAGACAGAGCCTTGTGGAACACTTGAATCGAAATAAAATATTTAATTAGTTGGCAATCACAATAAACGAACGGTCGGACAGAAAACTTTAATCACCATAACGGGTTGTTATCTTGCTTCAAAACTTTTTCTTAATTGTTAAAACAAAATGTACCTACCATGTAAGATATCGAGTGGAAAAAGCGTCTTCGAACCATACCATTAGACATTTACACCAAAATTGTATCACCACCGCCAATTTTGACAATACGAGTACCATTCATCAAGACCGATGTCACACGAGGCAGTCATCGAGGCTGCATGGGCTAGCGTTGAGATATCATTGACAACATCGAGTTGTCCCCATTCTTCACAGTTATTCGACATTGACTTCCATCGATCAACAAGTCACTTTGCATGGAGTTTGCGAATTTCGTGGTGAATAGTCGAGCAGGATTTTTGGCAAGCAAATATCATAAGCGATATTAGCAAAATAAATTCACGAGAAAGCTCTCTAAGATCAATGCGTGACTGTTTGTGCTGAAATTTGAAGGCAATAAATCATTGAACTGGAAGGTGTTTTCGGACCATGCTAATGGATTTTTTATATCAATTTTAATTGATATTTGACAACTTCTGGTTCTAACAATACGATCGCCAATAGACGATAACCTTAATGGCCCTTGCGATCGTCTGAATTAACGCCTCCAGACTTCTTCCTTTGTGGTTATTGTAAGCCCACAAAGCCATAGATCATGGAAACATTGAGAGACTGTATGTGACAGAAAATGGCAACTATTCAGGCCGAAATAATTGAAAAATTTATGGAAAATGCCATAAAGCGCCCGATGCGTTATTCGCTCTTGAATGTGTAAACCAACTTTCAATCACCTATTATCGCATTTCAGTAGTTGTGAATCGTTATTGATTTTTTTTTAGTTATCTTTTCATAAAAATGTCATCTTTCAAACAAATTTTGTTGCCTCACGATTCATATTAACAGTAACCATTCGTGACCATTTCCAAATAACTTATACCACTTGTACACTCTAGGTTTACTCATATTGAACCAGATCTATGCCATTAAAATGCTCAAAGCTTTAGAAAGAAAATTGATGATTTATAATTATTGTGCGATGATGTCATGGTTGATGCTTTTTTTTTGTCTCAGAAAGGATTTTGCTTAATGTAAATAATAATAAATGTTATTGGGAGTACAAACTATTGTCATTCGGTCCATTTTCAAAAGATGGCTGTTATAAATGCTTCAGAGCGGCAGCTGATCTCAGTGGTTTCAGAGGGGTAAGACATCTTTCGTTTGTATCACTTTGAGTTTTATAAAAAACCCTTATCAAATTTTGTGTTTACTAGGCAACATTTGCGGGAAGTTTTAATCGCTGAAATGATTCAGGAGCAAGGCAATTGAGTTCATCATAAATTGAAACCCATAGATGTTGAAAAACGATCTTTCAATTGTGAGCAGCTGATTCAAAGGCAAAAAAGAAGGGTTCTTGACATAGGATTGTGACGGGGGATGAGATATAGATATTCTACGATAGTCCCAAGAAGCATAAAATACTAAGTGTGTTGAATCGTTACCATTGGCCATTTGTTACCATTGTTGTGTGTCTGGTGGGATCAAAAGGATGTTGTGTACTATGACGGGTATGTCATAGTCATCTTAAGGGTATGTGTACAACTTGGCGAATTCATTACAGGCGACTAGTATACGCAAAAACTGATTTATTTGAACCGTGCATTGCAAGAAAAACGGCCGGAATACGAACAATGTGATTTTTTTTGTTTTTAAAAAGGTTTTAAAAAAAACAAATGTAAAAGCTCAAATGCGATGTTTTACCACACCCGCATTATACAACATATAGAGTACGATTCGGCAAGTCACCGGCTTACTTCTTTCGCAGAAACCGAAAATAGGCTCATTCTCAAAAGATCAATATGTATTTTTCGAGATGGAATTAGAAAAACGCCTGAAAGGTGCGATAGAGTCACTCATTATTCATTTGCAAATTACGCTCAACCAACCCTCCTCTAATAGAAGTATATATAAGATAATACAAGTTCTCAAATTACATTCTTTAACAACAAAATACAATATCTTGTTAACTAGTATGCGATAGTTAGAATACGAAGAACGAAGAATAGATAGAATGAACTGTTTACTCTGGCTTATATTAGAACTGAAGAATCTAAACAAGAAACGCAACCTGTTTTACTCCAGCTGGCGCTGATATGAATGCATTGCCATTTCATTCGGGTTCCGGTTCCAAGCACAGCTGCACAACGGCCCTACTGAGAGTAACTAATGACCTACGAATCGAGTTGGATGACAACCATTTGGGATTGATGGCATATCTATACTTCTCAAAAGGTGTTTGATTGTGGAAACCACAAAATATCATACTTAACATACATATAAGCAAGCTTCAAACACAATTTTTGTTCGAAAATTCTTTGTGAGGTCTTGTCGGTTCTAACTCTTTTAATTCTTACATACCTTTTAAATTTTCCACAATAATAAATGACAGAAACCTTGAGCCTTGGCCTTGGGCCTTACACCACTATTATTTGCGTGCTTTATAGGTGACATCTAAAAACGTATTACAACCTCACATCTACGCCGAAAACGTGCAAATATATTACTTGTTTCAAAAATCGGATAGATCATAAGCCACAATTAAGATAAATAGAGATCTTGGCAAAATATTAGGTTGTACCACAGTCGGAAATAAGAAGTTGTCGAGTCGAACACCTGTGCCAGAACGTTAAATTTCCTTTTTTTATAAAGTAAAGTGGTACGTGTGCTAGACGTATGAGAATTTTAGGAATCATTACGAGTGCAGTTATTATTTTTCTAGGAATTGTTTACAATGCTGTCAATAGTTCACATTCGAACCTTCTTCTTTTATCAGTTTAAAATGGGACATAATGCGTCATTGGCAATGAAAAACATTACTGACTCATTCGAGGATGTAGCGGTAAACGAACGCACTATCTCAGCTTCCAAAATGAACAATATGGGAAGCATGAAACGTTAGTTGACGAAGATGTTTTAAGAGCAACGGTGAATTCGGACCCAACGAAATTGGTCCGGGAGATTGCGCAAACCTTGGGAATATTCCAATGGCAATGACCTTTCTCTTATAGTAAAGGAACAAGATAACCATGAAGGAGTACCAAAAACTGTGGCGCCCGGAAATCTGCTTAGATTAAGAAAGCAAACTGAACCGATTTTGCAACGGATTAGAAGACAAAGGTTGGATGGAGGGGATGCAGGTGAAAAACAAAAACACAGTCTCAAGCCTGGTCTTCACCCAAAAAGATTATAGTGACAATTTGGTGGACATCGGAATGACCAATCCACTTTTTATTTCTTCAACCAAGAGAGTATTGTGAGGAAATCGACATATTCATGGTAAATTGGCATAAAATAACCTGCGTTGGTCAATAGACACGATCTGATCCTCTTGCATGACAATGCCAATCCCCATACCTCACAAGTAATGGTGTAAAAATTCTTGCAGTTTAGATTTGAAATTCTTCCGCATCCACCGTACCCTTCTGATATTTTCCCAACGGACTACCATCTTTCCCGCAATCTGGATTAATTTTGCCGGCAGAAGGTCTTCCGGAACCGATCTTGTGTCAAGTTGGAAGAATATCACAGATGCCAAGTGATCCTATTTTGATTGAGTAAAAATTCATGGAAAAATAATATCGACTTTTAAATTTTTACAATAAAGGACAACATTCATATTCACACATAGCTATCCTCAAAAATCATCTTAATCTCAACTTTTCTAAACCAAAGCTGTGGTCAAAAGTGGTCGCAGAAGTCCTGAAAAGCAAATACTTTTAAAACATACATAGCTAACAATAATAAAATAAAAACTAAATTCCCTTCATTTTCTGAACATTATTTTACACTATACATACATACATATGTGTTCTTCTTCGATTATATGTATAATATAAAGATAATGAACCCTGAGAAAGGTATTAATTTCATCCATTATTCTTAAGAGCTTTCGCGCCAATTAGTCAATTACCATTCTTAACTTGGTTCAGATCAAAAACGGTATAAGACTTAGAAGAAGCTTAGCATAATTGCTCGCTCTTATGCTTGAGAAAATTCGTATATGGTTCCCCTAATTCAAATATACAAAGCTCACAATAAGTTAACGTATTCAGGAACAAGGTGATTCCTAACCCCTGTAAAGTACCTGGTTCTAACTTCAAAGAAGTAAGGTTTTCTAGTTATTTCCAACGCCTCCAAGCATTGTAGAAAGTTTCCAGTTGTAATATACAATTAGAAGTGGATTTCTCAAAAAACCGGAAAATCCTATTTAAAGATATCAAATAACCCCTAGTAAGCACGGCTTATACGAACATTACCCGCTTTAGTCATCGGTAATTGAATCAAGCTTACAAATGCTCGACTCCATGGTAAATTTCATTTCAGTAATCCATATTCCATAAGAAATCCAGGAAATGCCTTGCCTTCCTTTAGCTTCCAATTCATTTCACATAAAAAATTTACTCGGCAATTACTATAGCGTACACGTACCATAATCCCTACGTCAACAAAACACTTGAAAATCCGCTTACTTGCAGGTCTTCGTAACCCAACTAACACAGTGAAAAGGAAAACTGCTAAGCACCCTGTTAGCTGTCTTGGAGCAAGAAAGCACGCCTGTTCCCGATTATTCCCTCCCGAAAAACCACACTAAGCTCTAAAAACAAAATTTCAACTTAATAAACATGAGGCAAGCGAAAATGTTAAACACACTTACACCTATGTACACACGAGTACATACACAGCCATATATTCATACACACCTTCGACAGGGTCCTGGAAATTATTCAAAATTATTCCACATGGCAGCCGTGACTGGCTTAAGTCACCCGGTTTTGCCTGTGGGGAATCGCTTTCAAAGTCAATATGGGCGTGATTGGAAGGTGTTGTGTCCTTTCCTCCCTTCAGTGGGGCTACGCTCATCAAATATTAAATGAAAACGACACCTTTTCGTTCTTTTTTCCTCGTTTTTGCTCACAATAGAAAGAAGAGGATTGAACTGGCGATAAAAAGGAACGAGAAGAGGAAAAGGACAAAGGAGAATTGAACGAATGTATGTAGGAGGAGGACAATCACTGCCAGGTCAAGATAACAACAGATGCTGACATAGTATCCTATGCAAAGGACACCGCATTCGTATGAATAGATTATGCTGGGTACGTGTGCGTTTTCTCCACACGTAACACAGGAAATCGGAAAAAAAGCAGAAAGGACGAATGGCAAAAGGTTCCTTTTCATTAAAACAGGATTTTCCAACAAACATCAGATTCGAGGATTCTACCTCGTTGTAGAACAACTTTCTTTCCAACTCTCCGTCGTCGTGTCGTGTTTTTAGGATGTGCACAGATTCGACAGAGATAGGTCGTCAACGTGTGTTCGAGTGTAACTACCGGGACTGCACCATTATTCTTAGTTGTTTTCGTCCATTTTTCCTGTTTGGGTCATGTTCGAGTAGAAGGACCATTGTTAGCACTTAGCTGTAATTTACTGATAAGATATGCACACACAGTCAAGCACTTGCGGAACCTCTCACATCCTCTCGAGCTCTTTCGAAACCATAAAAGGACCAAAAGGGAAAGAGGAAGCAAAGGAAAACCAATAGTGAATCTAATAGCCTTGGTGAGGATAACAGCTCCTTACCGCCCACTATCTGGTCATCATTCCAATTAAGTAGTAATCTCATTTGTTGTGGCATTGATGTACAGCCATAGTAGGTCCTTTTCTTCGTCTTCCTACTGGTGGCAACGGGTACCGTGCAGAATAATTGGATTGCATTGCATCACACGAAAATCAAGAGCAATCACTGCTCTCGTCCTTGCTCACGAATTGAAACGTGAACCGAACCTAGTCAATGCGCAAGCCTTACAGGACATTTGTGGCTTTAATTTCAGATTATCTTCTCCCAATGAAATTGTTATTATACCAACCAAACAATTGGGACTGCATTATCATTATCCTTTTTTCCTTGTTCGTTTTCTGTAGGAAAAGTCACCGATAATGCTGCAGATGGATGGATGGCGGATGGATAGATGGATGGTTAGCCTAGAAACAAACCGGACCGGGACGGCCGGATGTTGGTGGCAGGAATGAATCCCGCTTTACAGAGCCATATAGTTACTGAGCATACTTTCTCATTTGAGAATCGTTTTGGGAATTTTAATCTCAGGTTGGATTTGAGCCAACCGGCGTGCATTCATTATGCAGGCATCCGTAGCTAGGGGGCGGTATGGATTGTGAAAACGATTGAAGGGAGTTTTCCACTAAGTAATCACGATGGATGGATCACGAAGCAGGACATAGGTAGATACATATGTACATACGACTGATAGGATGGTAGTTACTTTGAAATGACGTTCTTATAGTCCTGTAGGGTTTGTATGGTTTTGCATAATGCGAGCTTATTTGCCATATGATTCATGTAAAATGTAAAGGAGGTCGAATCGGAAGTATCTATCTGGCGGGGATTGGTGTCGTGATTCTATTCCATCTTGGAGTGGCCTCATTCTGTCGGGATCGTTTGTGCTGTCGGCTCATTGTGTGGAAAGTGATTGAACCAGATTTTTATGCTAGTTTTTGGGTGAATGATAATTTTCGTGTAAATGTAGGTTGCTCTAGGGATGGGAAACAATGCGTGACCAGAGCGGTACCAGTTCGGATTCAGGGCTTAGAATGGTTTCTTTATTTGATTTTCAGTCTCCGGAGGTATGCTAATAAGGTCGTGAGTAAGACATGAGAGGAAATGCAGTTGGAAAGGATTGGCATGCGACATAACGTCTAAGAGATTAGGTTACTAAACCTATTACGTTTTGAATATCTGGAATGGGACTTTAAAGGAAACTAACACTTTCATCTGGTCATTGAGTAGGATACCTAGTAGGGTAATTTGGTAAAATTGAAACGAGCATGGACTTACAGAAGTGCTAAAAAAGGATCATGCTGGCTCATTGTGTTGAGATTTCCTCATCCAGGAATTGAATTGTCACAATAATTTCGCCTAGGATTTTGATTGATATTTGAACAGAAGACAAATATATTTCAGCAATGGTGGCAATGTCATAAAGCCGCAAATGAAAAGAGTGGACTGACAGATAAAATATCATAAACTTGGCCATCTTTAAGACGACATTTTAGAAGTCAAGGTGCACATAAGTATTACATTTAAAGGAAAATAAAGGGAGGCTGTATCTCATAAAGCTTAAAGTAAAATTTGCCAAAGAAAAACTGAAAAGTTTTGACATCACATATATAAAGGGTGTTTTTTATAAAGGTTTAGAACTTTGAAATAGAATAAAACAAAGATGATTTTGTTAAATTGACATGAAATTGACCTGAGATAATCTTCTGACATTATAATTTAAATATAACTTCTGGCATATGACCGTCACGGTTGGTGAATGGGCCCAAAACAAGATTGCCGTTGATCCCAATTTTTATAAGCGAATTTTGTTTAGCGACGAAGCTCACTTTTGGTTGAATGGATACATACGTCAATAAACAAAACTGCCGTATTTGGAGTGATGATAATCCTCATGTGCATGTTGAGGCACCGTTACATCCACAAAAACTGACTGTTTGGTGTGCTTTATGGGTTGGTGGAATAATTGGTCCGTACTTCTTTAAAAACGATGGTGGCCATAACGTTACAGTCAATGGTGACCGCTATTGGGCCATGATTACTGACTTTTTCGTTCATCAATTGAACAACCATGATTTGCAGGAGCTGTGGTTTCAACAAGACGGCGCAATATGTCACACAGCTCGTGCGACAATTGATTTATTGAAGGAAACCGCATAATTTCACGTTACTCCAAGAATTGGTCTCCAAGATCGTGCGATTTAACGCCGCTTGACTATTTTCTGTGGGGATATGTGAAGTCGCAAGTCTACGCCGATAAACCTGAAACGACTGACCACTTGGAGGACAACATTCGCCGCGTTATTGCCGATATACGACCACAAATGTTGGAAAAAATCATCGAAAATTGGACCTCCAAATTAGACTACGTCTGAGCCAGCCGATAATGTCGGAAGATTGTCTTTCGAATAAAGTCAATTTCATGTCAATTTAAAAAAATCATCTTTGTTTTGTTCCATTTCAAAGTTCTATACCTCTATAAAAAAACACCCTTTACATAGCTGACTCAGGGAATGGCAGGCTGACGAAAACTAGGCGAAAGATCCTTCGGTGCAACGATCACATGCTTAATATATACATATGACTTGAAGGAAATAGTAGTTAGTAGAAAATGTGGTAGTGGTTCAGAAGGTCGTGGGGTTTTCATGGTACGATTAAATTTGTTTAAGCCAAATATGATCGTTATTATCGGTACTCCTCATTGTTGTCAAGTCTACCTTGACTCACTATTGACAAGCGACAAGAAGATCGAAGCTGACTTGAGACTCAGAATTACCCTTTCCAGTCGCTTCTTTTTCGAGCTTAAGAAGTAATTGAAAAGACATCCTAGTAGATCAAGAGTCGGTCTAGTAAGCGAGATTAATTGCGAAAGAAATATTTTGCCATTAATCGTAGGTCCCATTTGTGCTGAAGGAATTATTTAAAAAAAAATAAAAATGACTAGCTGACACTCAAGCGTCCCATTTTTATCGGCGTAAAAAACATTTTTGTAAATGCTGAGAATATATAAGGTTATCCAACAAGAGACATCATTTTAAATTAATAAAAAAAGAAAAACTTTTATTTCAAATTTTCACAATATTTACATATCGGTCTGAGGTACAATATTTGAGGATCGCAATTAAATCTACCTGAGCTTCGCCTACGAATGGTCGTCCTTTGGATGAAGTCCTTATTCATATTTTTCTATTGTATAATTGCGGCTGAATGTCTTGAACAATAGCTCTGATATATTTCTTGGGGCTGAATTTTATTGCCAACATAGCTTGAAAGAAAAGAAAAATAATGGTGTTAAATAGAACGATTTCGGCAGCCAATTGAGATGTTCGTATCTCCGTCTAGGAAATATAGCCATTGGTTCACAAGTTTTATGGCAGGCGGCTTTTTTTTATTAAAATAAATGCCATACATGTCCACTGGTGACGCTACCTATTCACTGGGCCAGTCGGATCGGTATCATTTTGAAAAAAATGTGGTCCAATGTCACAGCCAGCTCAGAAATCACATTTAACAAAATGTGAAAGGAGCCCTAATTCTATTACAGTACACTCTCGGTAGAGTGAACATCGCTTGAGTGAACAATCCAATATAGTGAACACAGAAAATTTTATACAGACTACTCTACAGAGTGAACAAGTAAACCTCTTTAGAGTGAACCCATATTTTTATGACGAATAAACCAGCTACAAAGAATGCACAATCTTTCGAGAAAATTTACCGCTTGTTTTGTCTGTCATCGTTCTGCGTTTTACATCCTGGGGTGGGTAAATATTCTCTTGAAATTTCTTCAAATGAGTTGCTAAGTCCTTTAAAGGAGTTGTTGCAATAAGGATAAAGTCCTTGCCATTCGAATTTTACAAAAAATAAAAACAAAATTCAAAGTGTTTCGGACACAGTATTGGCAAAAAAAAAAAGAATAGCCAAATCGACTATATGTGCTATTAACAAAAAGAAGGCCGATATTATAGCAACTGGGGCTAATATTTAGTTTGACGCTGGAAATAGAAGAACGCTGAAAGCATCTGAACTGCCTGAGATAGAAAAGGCGCTTTATAAATGGTTCCTAGAACAGCGGAGGACGAATTTATTTATACTTAAGTGGCTTAATCCTAAAGCAAAAATAAATAAAAGCCTGCACGGCAACGAGTCCACCTTCATAGCAAGTGACGGTTTGGTGCAAAAACTTAAAAAGAGGTTTGGTGTTCGGTATCTTAAAATATCCGGGGAAAAATTGTCTTCACAACCAGAACTTGTGCGTCCATTTAAGAGGCAATTTAAGAAAAGAATTCAAGATTTGGATCTGAAACCAGACCAAATTTATAACGCCGATGAGTCGGGGCTTCTACCAGGGAAATGTATCAACTGAGAAAATTGCTCATGGACGAAAAACAGGGAGGCAGAAGATAACTTTTTTAGGGTGCACTAATGCCACAGGTCGGCACAAATTGAAGCCGCTAGTGATAGGCGAAAAACCCTCGTCCATTCACGAACGTATGCTTACCTGTACATTGCAGAAGCTCAAAATCAGCTTGGATTACTGGAGTCATTTTTAGAGACTGGTTCAGTTATGTTCCCGAAGTTACAAATTTGCTTAAAAAAGACGGCTTATCCGTCAAAACCTTACTTATTTATTTCTCGTTATACACTTGTGGAAAACCCGTACTATTGCACTAGAATTTGCACGCTCGGTAATGTGAACAATCTCGCTCATATGAACAGGCTTGGTTTTTATTAGTTCACTCTACCGAGAGTGTACTGTATTTCACTTCAAATTAAGTCGAGGAGTGATGACCTTAAAAGCTGCCAGAAAGTCTTAGATGTGTCGGTTGAAATCACTAGAGCTTTGACCACCAAAAGCAGAACGAACTTCACAACATCATTTCGCGTAAAATTTCACTGTTTCAAAACATTATGCAAATATGTATCGATCCTTGGTTTTTCACTATCGTGGTTTATGGAAAAGATAATTGATAATTGTCACCTCCTGTTGGATAACTTGTTACCAAACCTAACCAAATGCATTGGCGAATCTGATTAGCTCTTAAATGATGTGAATTGAGTTCAATCAAGTTGTGGGAGTTGTTCGTGGTGCAATGTTTGGACTGTTGAGCGGAAGATCTGTAGTTCAAGTCTGTCCATAGCCAAGAACAATTCCTGTACGGAAAAATTGTGCAACAACATCAGTTGTGAATGAGAGATGATAAAAAAAGTGCTGATGAAGGCATACCACTCGCAGTATAAGATCACTTCAAAATTCATACTTTTCCAATATAACATCTTAAGACATGAAAACAAAAAAGTTACTGTGAACTACAACAAACGCGATAAATTCTGTCGAATCTCTCGAATACTATCTAGGACAACCACCCTAGAGTAATAAACCCGCATCTTTGACACAAACCATCTGCAACCCGTCCAGGTTGTGTTACAAACACCATAAGAGCGTACACCTGCACGAACCCTATTTTAAGCCTGTTTTGAATCCGTTCAAATCCACTGAGAAAGTTGCCTAGATGAGACAACTAAATCAAACCCTGGCAATTTGTGACGGACCACTAAAATGGGTATTATCAAGCTTTGCCTTTATGACAATAGGTTTATTTTTGGTCAGCACTGATCGGATTGTTATAAGTGCTTGAGGTAATCTCAAGGTGAATTTAATTAGACTATTCAAAAATGCCTAATCGTGGTATCACAATATCATCTTCTGCGCTGCCAATTTTTGAACAAAAATACGAGGTATATTGACAAAACAATTGAATTATGTTTTGTTTCAGAATCGAATTAGTCCAACTCATATCATTTTTTCGGTTGTCGCTTTGATAAACATGTCCAAAAAGTACTGGGTCATCCAATTAGTAGTTCCGAAAATACATTTAAATAAAACACCTTTATGATATAGTCACAATTCAGGCATTATTTCGATTATTGACATTATTGACGATTATCAATTTTCAAAGCGTCAAGGGCTTGCGGATTGTCCATATAAACACGATCTTTTGCATGCCCCCCAAAATTTCACAACACAAGAACAATAAGCGGGTCGTGTTGTGTGTGATGTGACACCGTCTTCTTGAAACCAAAGGTCCTTCAAATCTAATATATATCTTCTAGTTAAGCCTAGAAAATCGGTTAAAATGTTGTTACAGTGAAACTTCCATAATTCGAACTTCCACAAGTCGAATTTCTCTATAACTCAAAGCTTTTTCCGGAACTTTGCATTTTCAACCCTATTTTCATGAATTTTTTTCTCTATAACTCGAATTTCTCTGTATCTCGAATTTTTTTATTGCTTTAGATGGCAAAAATTCGTTTCAAATTTTTGCTCTAAAATTCCTAATAATTTTTTTTTAATGTGCTGCGGACTACTGTGATTGTATTGTAAGTTATACACACGTGTATGTTTTTTATTTGAATCTCAGTGTTGTACGTGTTTTTTTTTGTTATAATGCCAGGTAAGAAATTGAAGCATCTTACTTTCGAACAAAAACTAAAAGTCATCAGCGAAGTTGAGAGTGGCATTAAGAAGAAATATGTGGCCATAAAATATGGCTTACCTCCAAGTACACTCTCCACCATTCTCAAAAGCAAAAATGCTATAAGAAAAAAATTGGAAAAACATCAATGAGAAAAAAGTTCATATAAAACTGTTGACTTAGCTGTATCAAAATGGTTTTCGAAAGCTAGGGATTTAAATTTGCCGATTTCTGGAACGATTATTAGGGAGAAGGCAAAGAGTTTTGCCATTGAATTGGGAGAAAATGATTTTACCGCAAGCACTAGTTGGTTCGATAAATTCAAACAAAGGTAAGTTCAGTGCGATAAGAAATTGATTTAAAAAACGTATGTTGATTAGACTTTTTTCAATAAGAGGGGTAATCGTTCAAAAAACACTTTCTGGAGTAAGTGCCAAAATTAGTCAGGAAAACTCTTAGCATTGGAAAAAACACATTCTGCCAAAATTAATCGAAGACTACAATGAAGATGACATTTTTAATGCAGATGAAACTGGCCTTTTTTACAAATGACTTCCAGAGAAAACCTTGGCGCTCAAAGGCGAAAAATGTTATGGTGGTAAACATAGCAAGGAGCGGGTAACATGCATGATTGCTGCAAATATGGGTGGAAAAGAAAAGCTGAAAATTCTTTTGATCGGCATAAGCAATAAGCCAAGATGCTTACAAGGCAAGCAAACAAAAAATCATGGATGGTGAGTGAGTTTTTTGAAGACTGGTTAAGAGAATGGGATAAGGTGTTTTTATGTTTGTTGACAATTGCAGTGCCTATAAATCTCCCAAAAATGTTAAGTCCAAGCTTAAGCTTGTTTTTTTTCCAACAAACATGACAGCAGCCCTACAACCAATGGATCAGGGAGTGATACAGGATTTTAAGTGCTTTTACAGAAAAAGAATCATCACTAAAATTCTAGATTCGCTTGAAGAAGGTCATGTCAATCCAAAAATTAACTTTCTGGAGTTCAAATGTTTCAATATCGTGGAACTGCGATGTTATAAGCTCGACGATACGAAATTCTTTTATTAAAGCTGGACTTGGCAAACATTCTCTTTGGGATGAAGAGGATGATTTATGTTTGGCAGAGGTTAGGGACAACGGAATTCACGTAGACTTTGCTGTTCTCATACCTGAGTTCGCAGAAATGCAAATGATTTTTTCGCGATTACAAAATGGACAAGAAAAATGTAGTCTGAGAAAAAACCGCCGGATCGTTTTTTTAATGTAATTCATGAAATTGAAGTTTTTTACAAAGCAAAATGTAATGAAAAAACAATTCAAAGTGTAATTACTGCATAACAATTTCCTTTACTGCTTTAACTTCATCCGTTGTTTACGTGCTGGGGCGTCCAGGGCGGGTGTCATAATTAACATCTCGTTGGCCTTCTGGAAGAGCTTGTGCCGTTTATAAATTTTTTTTTTGCTCAGTCGCTACATGTCACAGTCGAATAGTCACCTACTTTTTGAACAAACCTAATACTACCATACTCTAATTAAATAGAAAGATGACTTGGAATGTGATTAAAAAAAAATATTGTTTTGTTGAATTGGTGTCCAATTTTATGTCATTATCTCCAATTTTTTTCAAAATTACACTTGTGTTTTATGGAACACGAAAAGTAAGTTCGGTGATTTTTACAATGTCTGAGTTTATTGAGCAATGCAGTTCTACTACAGAAAAGTTGAAGATATTCAGGTGGTCTTTGGTAACCAGGTTTTTTCGGGTATGGTTTCCAATCGACCAAAAATATAAACTGATGAACAATACTTCAAGGAAATCAAAAATTCGTTACTCAAAAATCAATGATTTATCATTAGAGGCCTTTTTGATATTATAGACATGTCATGACTGACAATATGAGCCTCTCTCTCTCGCTTTGGAAACACTATATTTCCTTGAAAAATAACGTCACGTGACAGGCTACTCAATTGACTAAAAAGTCCAATCCAAGTTAGCAGTTTTAAATCCATAGAAGAGATTCACTGCGAATCACTGCGTGATCTGAATGCCCTTTTTTTAATTTGAACTTAATCAATTTGAAAAAACGCTGGCCTAAACGTCGGAATGACTTTGAAGACGACGAAATAGATTTGGAGGAACAAATTATATTCGAAAAACTCAAAAACAAGTCACCTTTCATTTTGATCAGAGTTCATTTTTTAGGGTGTGAAGTATGAATCAGAAAATTATGTAAAGGAAGGCTAAACTAGTGCATTCTTCAGATTCGACTCATTCAAACTGTTACTTGTGTCTTGCCATAATATGAGTTTAGTTTGTCTAGTTTACGAGAAACAATCGATGATTTGGCACCATTTCATTCCCTTTTCACCACGATAATGCACCAGCTTAGTAAAGAGCTAAATGCTGTCTTAGAGATTGAATTCCAAAAGTGGTTCGAATAGTATAACTGTATAACCTGTTATGATGACTATCTTAAAAGGCATAGGAACACAAAGGAATAGAATTATTTTTAAAAACCCCTTTACTCGTACTTTTTGAATATACCTTGGATATGATATGCTTAAAATTGACGGCTAAGTACGATTCGACTTGTGCGCAGCTATCAATCAATCTTTTTATTACAAAATCGGCGGTCGTACTAAGAGAGTGCAATATACAACAGACTGGAACATCCCGTAAAGACCAGATAATACGAGTACATATACATATGTACGCTTCGCCAAAACCTTAAAAATAAGTGTAAGTCGGTACCCATTACTTCTTCTCAACTATGCTGCCATGTAGCGATGCGAAGCGAAATGCATCGAATTCATGCATGCTTGAGCAGCTAAAATATGCAAATTCACTAATCATAGTTTCCTGTTCCTTGAAATTTTCCTCACAAATTCCAGCTTAAATCTGGGTTGTACAAAACTACATCTTTTTCAATAATCTACAACGAAAGCATCCCCTGTCGGCGTCTTCGACGTAAGTGCGGAATCGATATGTTATTTCCGTTTTCCTCGTGGCAAAAATCCAATTTACGCTCAGAAACAATTTCCCCCCAAAGCAGTCAGCCAATTAAAGCATTTAAGCGTTTCAAACGCTGGAAACAAAGGTTTTGCCAGCAATTTCCTAAGAGCGGAGTAATTTTTCCCTTATTACCATCCACTCTTGCAGATACTTACCGAATATAACGAGTGTTTTCGTTCCATTACACGTTGGCTTTTTGTGTTTTGTTCCATGGAACACCGAATATACAAAGCATACCGAAGCCCAGGATAGAGGTGGAGGACATCAATATGCACTCTGCTTTCTCATAGACATATTTACTTACCTTTCATTCTTCTGCTTACTGATGACGGCGTCCCGTATGTTCGCATGTTTGAGTGAGTTCTGCGGATGACTACCTTACGTCGCGAAGATTTTCCCGACGTAATGAATTTCAACGGGACTTAAGAGGCTTGGAGCAGAATACTAAATGTGATGGTGGACCCGTACGCGAAAGTTGCTTTTGACAGCATTCGAAGATCTGTGACTCGTCACATGTCACTTTACGAGTAGCGAAATGGCATTTTGGTGGTATTGTATATGCTTCCATACCGCTCTACAGGGTATGGTAGGTGGTTGTTAAAATGAACCTGGCAGTGGATGGTTCCTTTATTGTCTTCCGACAGTTCGCAATTCAATTTGAATGTGTTAATTCAACTTGAAATACTCCAAACCGCTGTGGCCACGATGGGAGATAGGAGCATTCATGCAATTGATTATTCCCAGTTCAATTTCGTAAAACCGACGTCATAACCTACAGGAACGCCAAAATACATAAAAATCCACTTACGTCGTCGTTTACCGTTCCACATCCGTTTTATTTCCATTTAATTTGAATTTTTACTGCAAGCCGGCACACCTTCTTGAGCTCAAACGTTCGCGCCGCAAAACTATTCAAATATAAACTCCACTTCCTATGTCTCGGAAACAAGACAACCTCCCTTGCGGGAAGGTCCAAACAATTGTATGTGAATTACTACAACTGTCTGGGCGAACTAACCGAATGGAGCCCAACCTAACTGTACTGAACCAATGGCGCAGTTGGCAGGCAATCCTGCGGGTTTCATTATTCTGGCACAACATTTGGTGCATATTTCTTGTTACTCAACAATATAGTTCATGTACTCGTAGTCGCACTAGCATGTCCCCATTGTTCCCGGGTATTTGCACTAGGATTTCGGTGGAGGGGACAATTCTCACCTTGTTGTGGTGCAAATCCTGGCACTGCCACTGGCACTTGCACTGCTCCTTTCCCATTGTTCTCGTACGGTCTCATGTACATGTTAATGTCCTCAGATGATATTTGCAATGTTTGGCAATAAGGAGGCCGCAAACAAACATAAACGACGCTGGCGGCGGGTTCGCCATTATTTAATAAAGTGTCATCGGAATTAATGGATCCTTTACAGCCGGAGGTGTCTTATTGCATTACACCAGATTGGGATAAGAGTGAGTGGGGTCCCGAATTTACACAGAGATAATAAAGTGGTTTATTCATGTTCCTTAATCATCTCAGCTCACTCAAGGATGCAAGAAGATATACGGGGAATCCTCATCCAAATCATATGTGACGGGACGATAAGTGAAATGTATCATTCCTAAAGAGGAGTACTCTCACCCGTCTCGACTTACAATCTGAAATAGGATCGGGACTAATGGATTTTCGTGTCAGTGAGGGGTGCCAACAGAAACAATATTTAGAAGTTCGAGGTCAATTGAAAATCCCATCACACACCTTCGAAGAGTCCTTTTTTTTTCGCCATCATCCCTTGTGCTACACCGCCAAAATGCTGACAAAGAACGATTGGTCCGGGATTGTATAGCAACGTGCTGTCATTAAAGATTCATACATATTAAAGCTTCGATGACACTTGAGACAAAATCCCACTTGGGCTCTTCATCCGGTTCTTCTGTCATTACGTTCTTTTTCTCTTCCGATTTCTGTTCATTTTGATTGTCTTTAGTGTGAAGGATTAGGGCGGTAATGCGATGAAATGGATGTGTGACACGTTTTTCGAGTGTCAAATGATAACTGTAACTGATATTCAATATGCCTTATTACGAATTTTGCATACTAATTTATTTTCGTTTTCGTTTTCTTTGTCTTTTCAGGTAAGTTTCGAAGGACGTGTTCCTGTTGGCTTTCATTTTTTTTCTGAAGGAAGATTGATGAGTTGGGTGTCTGCCTGCTGAGGAAGACTGATAGGTTGACAAATGACTATGCTCGTTATTGAGGTATATTAGAGATTAAATTCAAAAATGTATTCGAGCACGAATATTGCTTTTATCAATATATACTTAGGGAAGACAGAACTGAGAAGTTGTACCTTGGGTATAGGGATCACAATATATCCTACGAGTGGACTAAAACCGGTGTTGCTTATATAAGGAAAATCGATAATCTAGATTTGGAACTTCATTCGATAGTGGTAATGCTCTTAAAAGATCTTCATAACCATAGTAGAGTAAAATGGAATTATATGACATGAAATGGAATTTAAAAAAATAGATGCTATAATGGCTCTTAAAGGACTTGCCTTGGAGCAAGACTTTTCTTCAAACTGGATAAGGAAAATTAAACTCTCCATCAACTTCGATCCATAAACATTTAGGACTTGTGAGTTAGGTTTGGATAGAAACATGACTTTTTTCATTTTGGTGTTTTTATTACATTTTCGAGTAGAGAGGACGGATGTAATAATCGAAATACCGTTTTTGATATACATACCTTTAATAACTGACGAATGCGGTGTCAAAACAATATTGTACAATCTCTAACTTTTCTCATTGGCTGTGCACATATGTGCACATGTCCCACCATCCTTAGCAGCTTGTGGATAGAAAATGTTCAGTTTTGAGAAGACTTTTTTTCACTCACCTCTTTAATATGATAGCCGTTAAAAGCCATGTTTATATGTATAATATAAAAATCTTTTTCGTATCTCCGATAGACTTCTCGAACTTGGTTTTCTTGATATAGAAGTGTCCAACAACAAGTGTTATTTTAAATCGATAGAACATTGTAACATTACCAAAATCGTTGTGATTTTGCTTATTAGTCTGGTCTAAGAAACAGAATGTAAGGTTATTACTGTAATGTTAAGAGCTTTTCAGTGTTCTATTTTTGACAGTTAGCGTGACATATTCCTGACATATGTCGAAGTTAAGCATACTCAGTTAAGATTGCCATTTCATTATGGAAAAACTAACACCCACACATTCCTTACGAATTATTGAATTTTATTTTCAAAATTCATCCCCAAACTATATAATATAATACATATAAAAAAATAATGTGACGGCATGAACCCACCAGATATGCCAATATTCTCAGAAACTATTTTAATAATAATTCGATGATTCTGCATAACAATTTTCTTTACTGCTTCAACTTCATCCGTTGTTTGCGCGCTGGGGCGTCCAGGGCGGGTGTCATAATTAACATCTCGTTGGCCTTCTGGAAGAGCTTGTGTCGTTTATAAATATTTTTTTTTTGTTCAGTCGCTAGATGTCACAGTTGAATAGTCACCTACTTTTTGAACAAACCTAATACTACCATACTCTAATTAAATAGAAAGATGACTTGGAATGTGATTAAAAAAAAATATTGTTTTGTTGAATTGGTGTCCAATTTTATGTCATTATCTCCAATTTTTTTCAAAATTACACTTGTGTTTTATGGAACACGAAAAGTAAGTTTGGTGATTTTTACGATGTCTGATTTTATTGAGCAATGCAGTTCTACTACAGAAAAGTTGAAGATATTCAGGTGGTCTTTGGTAACCAGGTTTTTTCGGGTATGGTTTCCAATCGACCAAAAATATAAACTGATGGACAATATTTCAAGGAAATCAAAAATTCGTTACTCAAAAATCAATGATTTATCATTAGAGTCCTTTTTGATATTATAGACATGTCATGACTGACAATATGAGCCGCTCTCTCTCGCTTTGGAAACACTATATTTCCTTGAAAAATAACGTCACGTGACAGGCTACTCAATTGACTAAAAAGTCCAATCCAAGTTAGCAGTTCGTATTTTGTGAATAATGTTTTTCCCGCAGTTCAACCAATTTATGTTCTTCATAATGGACCTACTGCACAAGCAATTCAAGCCATTTTGCACCAATTTGACGCTAGTGGATATCAAGCAATTTATGCGAACAAAGGAAAATATTCACCACCGGTTGGCAGAAATTGGGATTGTGTAACTTGATTACGTGGAAGATTTTACCCAAGGATCTTAGTCCAAAGCTTTACATAATACAGCTCGTTCAAGAACTAAAGCCGAACGATCCACAAAGTATTATTTTTTGATGAGTGAACCTTCCTGAAGGAAGATCCGCTTCCTTATCGGAAAATTGTCTTTGGCGATGAGGCTCATTTCTCATTGAATGGGTAAGCTAGTAAACAAAACTACCATATTTTGTCCGATGAGCAACGTCAGGCCTCTTGAATTGCCTGCCACTGTTCCCGAAAAAAATCACTGTTTCGTGAAGTTTATGGTTTGGCGGAATCATTGGCTCGACTTTTTCTATAGATTGCCGTCAACGTTAATGACGTCCGCTATCCTTCAATTATTTCAAACTTTTTTTTTGCGCAAATTCACCAGCTGAATCTAGTCGACCTGTGGTTCCAGGTATGTGGTTCCAGACGGGGCTATTTGCCACACAGCATGATGGATCAATTGAGAAATGAGTTTGGTGAGCAATTTATCTCTTGTCTTAGACCGGTTAACTGGCCGGGTAAATCATGCGACTTCACGCTTTTGGATAATTGTTATGGTGATACGTCAAATCACTCGTCTATACCGATGAGACAGTGTGAATGGAGATGTGAAGGAGAGTCAAAATTTAACTTTCCCTTTCACTTAATAAGTAGTCGCCAATATTTACACATAATAATTAGCAAAGCAAGTGGCAAGTATTGATTAATCAACTCAACTTGTACACATTTTTGTAGATTTCCTTTATATTCTATAAAAACTAAAAGCCAAACGCTTAAGAAATCAAATATTAATATGTGTCAAAGCCCAATCTCACTTTTGCCCGAAAAAAATCATTTTCTTAGTGAAATTTTTCATCATGTTTCCTCATAAATGTGGCCGTATTTATCGAATAAAGACTATGACACTCTTCTTTAATGGATGAATCATTAACCAGAATATGTAGAGCCAACTAATCACGACCTCGGTAGTTAATTAAAGTTCCTTTTCGAAAAAAAACCCATCACGCATAATGGCAATAGCATCGCTTAATCATATCAGCATCATTTTAAAAAATACGGTGCAAGTAGTATATGTAGTGTAAAATATCATGATTTTCTTTATTCATTTCCAGCATCTAATAAGCAAAAATTTAGCATTAAAACGTCTCACGTGGCTTCAATTCTTGGGTCGACTGGACCTTATGAGCGTGAAAGTCTAGATCTATATGCAAAATGCGGCGTAAAATGTGTGAACATAAACTCAACTCCCATGAACGACTCGAAATGGACCATTACACTCTCAAATGATATGACCTTAACCGAACCTTCCAAGCACTTAACATAGATGTGCAAAACGTTCAAACTTATTGATTCATTTAAGTAAAGTTGTTTGAGAACTGTATGAAACGTTTAAGCCTGCGACAAACTAGTAATCCATGGGAGCCAGAACCAGTGGATACAGTGGATGGGGAAATAATAATCGATTTGCAATTCGGTGTATGATAACTTTTTCCTTCATCATTTAGGATAATTTTTTTACAATATCTTCCTTTCACCAATAACGCCATACAATTAATATTTGTTGTTCATACGGCCGAGTTTGAAATCAGTAAACTATTTCTCTATCGTTTCTCTCCATGAAGTAGAGTCTGAATAAACACTTGTCAAGCTGTTACGTTGATTGAATAGCAATGCTTTCTCAGTATACGAAATTCAGACTTCTTCAAAGAGGGTACTATTTTGGGTACTACTGCTTTATATCGCTTTCGTCCGTAATCATTCCAATGCCGTGGGATGTAATATCGCCTTGTTGTCTTCTTCGTGTGTTGTAGTTATCTTGAAATAACTTCCATATTATACAGCTGTTCGATGTTAATCAGTTTCGCATTGTTGCTGTTTTCTTGTCAATTGCAGTGCTTTCATGCCTTTACGCGATGTATCATTTTGTGGATTCTTGTTTGTGTATGCTGCAGCGACATGGCATTTCCCCATGTCAATAGACCATGTCGTAGATGAGGTTCCATTTATCCAACATAGCACTGTCGTAGAACATCTTCCGTGCAAATGTTATTGTGATGGAAAAGAGCATAAGTTGACTACCGAAATTTTGTCTCAAGTGCTCTTATATGGTAGCTCCATTTAAAATTGTAGCCTACGATGGCCCTTAGATACTTGTAGGATGACACATTTTCTATAAAAGTTTCGCAGCTGTCACATCAAGTTTCATAGCGTTCTCTGCATTAGCAAGGCAATTAGTGTCATGTATTTTAATTTTTAATAATACTTTTTGAATATATGGTGGACGTATGTGCATTATTTTTATCTTCTTTGCATTGATCAAGAGAGCATGATAATGGCACCAGGTTCTAACCGCGTTGAATTCCTCTTACATTATTTTTATTTCCGTTTCGGCACATCTGTGATTGTCAACTATAGCTGTTTTGTCTGCGTACGGGTATCCCCTACCCTGCCGAAGAACAGAAAGTAGATCATATAATGAAAAGTAGTGGACCGAGTTTTGTTCCTTGCGGTACTTCATATATTATTTTTTCTAGATTGCTATAGTTATTTTCAATTATTTTCAATATCATTCCTCGTACAGCAATGTTTGTTTAAAATATTGTTTCTTTCTAGGTATTGTTATCTATAATCTTTCTGCGATTATCCCGTTAAGTAATTTATCTACTATATATATGTATATACTACTGACAGGGTAGGAATAGGTCTGTAGTTCTATATTTCATTATTTGTACCACTCTTGTATATTGATGTGACTTTAGAGAGTTTAAACATTTCAGGAACATGAGACTGTGTTATGCTTTTGTTGACCAATTAACAGATTAAAGGTGATAGAATTAGAGCGAAGGCCTTTCGGTCTTATACCATCTATTCCTGGTGATTTGTTGTCACTTAGTCTACATAGTATATTTTGCACTTCTCTCACAGTAACTTCCTCCAAATGCATTGAGCATACTGCATTTAACGTTATGCCGATAAATATTTGCCGATTACGTTATTTAGCTCGCGAAATTCAGAAAGTCACCTTGTTTTTTGAACACATCTCGTATGTGTCATCCTAAGAACATATTGCATGATCAGTTTAAATATCGGGTGTATGTAATGACATTCAAGTTATAACTTACCAAGTAAAGGGTCCGCCATCTAACGTTTTTTTTTTCAAGTAGTGCTTATTTCGTGAATGGTAACACTTAGCTCATGTCTGATTTGACAGATAATTAGTTTTATCCTTCCGCTGAACGAATATAGTTGTGTATACGCTTGAACAACGCTTCGCTAAGTGGGCCTGCGATCGACTTACAGAAGATGCCGATTTTGCCAAAAAAAATCATCTTTTCAGATGAAGCTCATTTTGATCTTGGCGGGTATGTAAACAAGCAAAATTGTCGCATTTGGGGCACAGAAAACCCGCACGCATACATACATTGAAAAGCCGGTGCACCCAAAACGAGCCACTGTTTGGTGCGGATTTTGGTCCAGAGGCATAATTGGGCCATTTTTCTTCGAAAATGAGCAAGGAGTGGCCGTTACAGTCAATGGCGATCGTTATCGGGCCATGTTGAACGAATTTTTGTTCACAAAAATTGAAGAGGAGGATATTGGCAACATTTGGTTTCAACAGGAAGGCGCTACGTGCCACACAGCCGAAGCTACACTCGATGTTTTGCGCCCTGTTTTTGAAAATCGCATTATCAGCCGCAGAGCTGATGTCGTTTGGCCACCTCGGAGCTGCGATTTGACACCGTTGGACTATTATTTGTGGGGTGCCGTCAAAGATAAGTGTTACGCCGACAAGCCAGAGACAATTGACGCTTTAAAGGACAATATTCGTGAAGCCATTGGTGAAATACAGCTGCACACAATCGATAATGTGCTTAAAAATTGGACCGATCGTGTAGGCTACTGCATGGCCGGCCGAGGCAGCCATTTGAATGAAATTATTTTCCATTATTAACCGGAAGGATTGTACTTTCAAATAAAAAAAGAAATTTGAGAAAATATTCAGTAGTTTTTTTTATAGCATTTTCAAAAAAAAAAAAAAAATTATTTGGCGGACCCTATATAAACTGCAACCGCTTGTTGAACGACCGCTTACCATTTTGCGCCTGCCGCTGCGCGCTTTTAATCGCATTTATGCTTGCGAAAAGACGGTCCTTCAATTTTTTTTAATAATGGCCACAAAGACTTGTCGTATTGGGGCGATTGAACCCACATTTCATCACCTGTCAAAATATATTTCAAGAGTCGGGAAACGTTTTTGACTGCATTTAGTGACTCCTGAGCGCCTTTCATTTGCCGCTGCTCGTGTGCGAAGCTCAATTTTTCCGCACACGTTTCATACTCAAATCAGTCTTTACCTTCAACATCTCCACGGAGTCCTCGGAAACATTTAAACCGCTAGACCTAGTAATATAGCCTTTCCAGTATGGATATAATTTGTAAATAAAGCATTAATCCCCAGAATATTAGCCTATGTTCAACAGGAAATGTAGAAATTAATTTCAAAATGCTACCATACCGAGCCAAAATGTTATCGTAAAATCCGCGAAACTAAAACCAATCCCGATACTTTTTGAACACCTCTGCTACAATACAAGTTGGATAATTTACGAATTCGAACGTCATTAATCAAGTGCCAGTTGAGAACGATAACGAAAATGAATACCACCGTCATACACCCGCTTTCCAAACTTACTCCTTTCAACCGACCTTAAACTAACTCTCACAGCATAGACACGCGCTAATAAAGTGTCCCTATCTCCATATCCAGACGTCGCGTTCTTCGCTCGCACAGCCTTATTGCTTACTAACTTACTCTCTGCTCGCCGTTCTGGTTGCTACAATAGTTGTAAATGAAATTATTATCGCACGCGAAAATCTCTTAATCTCGCCTAACTTACTATAAAACAACAACAAAAGAACGTAAAACTAAAATTCAAACTTAAAACAAAGAAGAAGAGAAAATAAAAAGCACTCAGCACCTGCGAGTGAGTGGAACCTCTGAACTGAAAAGCTCATAAAAACCAAGAAAAAAAAACAATTTTCTCATCCAACCCTGTCTCCTCCTCGTGTTCCTATTTATGTTTCCTACCGTCCTCGCCGTCGTTTTCCTTTTTCTTCGCTTTGTTTAATGCTTAACATAAACTTTCCCTTCCAGAGCTACTCGGTGCTTATTTTTTTTAAACAAAAGCATTTTTTTGCTTTTTTTAAATTTTCATTCTTTGTCGACCAACAATGGGTGGCGCCCAAGCAGAAGACCAGCTCCTCGCGCGTACTGTTGGGATATCCCCCGCGGGGAATTAAGTCAGCGAACGCTTGCTGTTCCCAGCGGTAAATATTTGCTGTTGGACGGGGGAAGTGAGAAGATGAAGGTATCCCGGAATATAATGAGTGGAATGGTGGAATGGTATAGGAAAAGCAGGCCAGCCAAATGGTTTGAATTGTTCTGGAATTACTCATTGTTGGCCACAAACCAGTTTTCGCTTACCGTACCTAAGCTGACACACTCTCCGATGCGAGTTGTGTGTCATCATGGTCTAACAATAGCCCTAACTGGAACTTCCTTTCTAATGTATCCAGCGAGAAGCGGTGGAAAAAAATAAAATTTTTCCTTATAAAACCCAAATCACTCTCGAGCTGATGAGGACGAGCATAATGATGTCCCTGCTTTGCCTGAAACTACTGCACAACAATTCAAGAGTGAATGTGCCATCACCATCCCTCTAAGTTCTGTTTTTTTTTTTTTGACAGCACATGGAACATGGCCTCAGTTGTTGTTGATGTTATGATCGAGCTGGGAGCCCGCGACTGCGAGGTGATGTTCATTATCTGTTAAGCTGGTCGAGGCTTGTTATGTTGAAATTGTGTTAACGTCCCCATTTGCGAAGCATAGTAAGCTGTCGGGTGGGTTTTTAACTGTCAACCTGGTTAGAGGTGGTCGTGTGTGACTTCTTGACCCCGTTGTGCTCGAGCAATTCTGAGTAGTGCCGAGTTGGGGGCGCTACATTGCTCGGGCATGCAACAAATGGGAGAGTATCCTTGTATGTATGTGAGTGTGGCGAAGAGCGTGTGTGACACCCTAATTTTAGACAAAGGGGGGGAGATATACATACTAAATGAGGAGGTTTGTGATGGATGTTGGCTTGTAGGAAAGAAAGTACTTAGAACGCAAGATAAGACTGATTGCTTTCGTGGGGTGCGCAATTTTGTAAAGCGGGAAACGTTATTTTTTAGATCCCCTGATGTCCTTGATGTCGTCACCACGTTAGACTATTATCGTCTGAAAAGGATCAAAAAGCAATTACGAAGAGTTCCATGTAGCTTAAGTCCATCCATCCTCATTACTTCAAATCCGGCATCCTGTTCAGCTAGGAGCAAATTCCATGCTAAATTCCGGTCCCTTATCCACAATCGGTAAAACACGATGCTTGACGTGTTCATTAGCGCCCAAAAAATCCCCAAAGGATATCGTCGTCATCCACTAAATTCATTATTCCGCGTTATTACGTTTCGTTTTTTTTTTCATAAAAAAAAGTCACGCACATATCCCGTCCCATGAATCATGCTGTGATCCTTCGCTCGTGATGTACGGCGAATATCCTTAAAGAAATAAAATTAACGAGACAGAAGCAAAAATGACTGCCAAAAATATACCCATGACCATAAATTTCCTCTCCACCAGCAGCCTGGACTCACATAAAGAAATGCCAGTTCCAGCACCATCCTCATCCTCTACTCCTTGTGATCCTTTTGTCCCTCCCAATATCACATTAATAACCGGCCGTGGCCGTCTGTGCTACAAGCAAACTTCGCTTCACTAGCTTTTATCCGGATACCGTCATTTATCAATATTATTAGTAGGTATGTACCTGGGCGCACAACTGTTAGAAGTTTGTGGGCGTGGCTGGTACACTTTGTCTTCATATCGATTCGATAACAAATCATTCTACAGTTCGGGTGGACAAAAGCGTACCCGATGAACGTAGGGAAGTTTGGTAATTCCACAGGCGGCGACGGTAGCGGTGTCACTTAAGTATTTATTTGTCTAGATGTCACCAAACGACAGGAGTAAACGAACCCATTGGAAAACAAAAAAACAAAAAACAAATCTAGTAACATCCTTCCGGACATCCTTTTTCGAATGAACTATGCGTTGATGTTGGGTTTGGGTTTTCATAAAAGTAATCAATTCCGCATTCACAACAGCCAACATCAGCCAATTGATCAAACTCGGTCCTTGTCGTTCGTTATCCTGTGCCATTATGTTCTTTTTTTGTTTTTGTGGATTCGATATCACACACTCGTACAATCTCGTGGTCATTTGTTATCCTGGCGATAATTGGAAAAACTCCTACATCCATTTCGGTGATGCGATGATGATCGTTGAGGTGAGGTGGTGTGTGCTCCAATGGCGTGCATTATTCATCGCCGCGATTTGGGGTGCGGTGTCCTTTTCAAGTGCCGTATTTTAATTGTCGTTTTATCTGCATTTACAAAAACCCAAAAATGGAAATGAAAAAAACCATGAAAAATAAACAAAACTAATTTCTGCAGTGTCGTCCTGCGGAATTTATCGCTGCCTTTAGCACTTGTAATGCTGTTGTGTCGATTTTGGTATTCGAATTTAAATTAACAGAAATGCGTATCCAGTCGAGCTCGAAGACTACAAAACGATTGCAATTTATTTTTGTTTTTTTTGTTTTTGGAAATAAAATATGAGCAGCACTTGTCGTTTTTCATTTGTTTCTCAGTTTGATTTATTGTGTTTCGGTGGTGAGATTAAATAATTCGATTTTGACGGTCAGGTTTGAGAGATATGCGGAAATCATCCATTTACCTGATTGATTTTGAGTAATTCGGACGAAAAAAATCAGTTGGGGTGAAACCAGTGATCTAGAAGATTGTTTGTCACGAAATTCTCAAAATCATGATCGAGATTGATTCAAAACAGTTTTTGAATGACAGTGAGCTGTGATATTTCAAATGACTGATGCCAAAGATAATAGCAATGACAATCTAAGTGTCCGGCTGTCGTATTAGCAGATGGCGAGAATATGGAAAAACCACTTCCGCAGAATGTTTTTCTTATATCTTTTATCTTGGAAAACGGTCGGCGCACACCATCTTTTTATCGACTTTAAAGCCGCGGGTGTGTCTGTGGGGCAGTGTCTGTGGGGGGAGCGAAGACAATTAGCCATTATACGTTCGTCTTTGCACTGCACTTTAATGAAAAACCTGAAGATATTCCCTTGCAAAGTATGTCTGTCAATAATGCATAAACTACACTCATGGTCTCCTTAAGTGCACGACTTTCAGTCGACATTATCGTAAGCGACGAGGTCCATTTCTGACGAGATACGTAAACAAGCAAAATTTGCTCTATTGGGGCATTGAAAATCCACGCATCATTCACGAAATGCCGTTACAAGCCATTGCATGATGCGTCATTTTCGCCAGAGATGTCACCGATTTTTTACTGGTTTTATTGGTGATAGTGCAACCGCACATACGACTCGCGCGACCAATACATTTTGCAGTAGCCTAATGTCTCGTTTTGGCGATTTGCCCTGGCCGGTAAAATCGCCTGATTTGACAGCTCCAGAATTTTTCCCTTTTGAGTTTTTTTTGAACTCATCAGTCTATCGAAACAAGCCAAAACGATTGCAAGTTCGGTGAAAATGCCGGTATGATTATCAGAGTTAAAGTTGTATTGTATGTTTGAAAAATATAACAAAGCATCGTCGGGCGAGTTTTTTTTGCAGCATCCTGTACACCGCCCGGTCGTCTTGAAATTTAACAAATATTTTCTAAACACCTGTCCCTCAGGAACGACATCAGCAGTACGCCTGCAGAGCTCTGCTTCAGTTTCGACTGTTGACATTATAACCTCTCAACGATCTTTCTACAGCTATACCTCGTGCCATCAATAAATTTCTAATTAATAAGGCTACATTAAACAGAACGACATCTACGACGATTCGCACCGATAAAATTTAAGCATCTAAGAGGTTGAGTATACAAAAATTTGCTGTTTTGTAATTGCCCTCCTATTTTGTTGGTTTCAGCACGACTCAGATTTCCGATTTTGTTGTTTTACCAAAAGATGAATAACAAGGTCATTGCTTATAGATATTGAAGCCGATTAGAAGCCGACTGTTGATAGTTTTCAACTATTATTTGTTTACAAAATGGGTTAGAGAATCAACATTAAATATTGCTATGAGAAAGAAATGAAATGCAGCGGTGTTGTATACTGCCTACTTATCCATTTTCTATCCTCGAGATATTGTAGGGTGTTTTCGTTAAAAAAAACCAAAAACCCCAATTCAAATTGTTTGCAAACTTTATCAACTGTTTACTTTGCAATTATCGAAGTATTGAATAAAACTGGTCTGAAGTCGGTATCATTATTTGTTCGCGAGTTATAGGAGGCGGAAAATAAGCCATGGATTCAAGTTCTTGAAATCTTGAAACCGAACGATATATTGAAACACCCTTCTTTTCACGCGACGATAAGTGAACAGATGCATTATCGTGATGCAACAGCCATGACTTTTTCGGGGACCCATGTTTCGTCCCCAGTGATGACCCTTTTCAGAAAATCTTAATGGCCTATGTTCATTTCGTCCAATAGCTCCTGGTTTATGCTCAGGCGAAAATTTACCAATTTTGAATTTGAAACAAATTTCGCACACACGTTACATATCCAACATTTATACAAAATGTTCATGGCAAGAGTCAAACGATATGCTAATATCCTGAGTAACTTCTCTCATAATAATTCGAAGATTCTCCATACCACATTTTTCACTGCCTCAACGTTTATATCCGTTGTTGACTTGAGCGATAAACATATGTATATGTCGAAATTGAGCTTTTAGGCCCTGGAATGCACCTTAAACTTCTTGAAAGTTCAGACTTACACTTTTTCCAGACTACACATTGTGAATACATATCTCCCCAACAATTAAAACATTTTTTGTAAAAATTAATGTTTAATTAAAAGTAAGTCGTAATAAACAGGTCACTGAAAGTATTGGTCATCGCCTCTAATTGTTCCAATTTTCCTGACAGCGTATGAATTCCCCGTAATAAAAAATATCGACCCATTTTTTTGGCATTTTCATACGAATGGAGGGATGGCTCATCTCATGCCATAGAGCATAACAAGTGATAATCGAAAGGAGGCACTGACAGGTGAATAGAGCGTGTGGGGTAGGGCTTCCCATTTGAGCGCTTCAAACTCATCAGCTCGTAATAAACTACACCCTGCTGATCCCACTAAATATAGAGCAGAACCTTCGAACCACTGATGTTTGCCTTTGCCGAAGATGCTGGTGCATGAACGAGTTACCCTTGGTCTTTTACCCTTTTTCTTCTTTTCTGCCGTTGAAGCAGCAGTTCACATGTGAAAAAACGCAGTTCGACGTCTCCCGGCTTCAACTCGTATGGCACCTAATGTCCTTGCTTCTGTATCTCTCCTAATCTTTTTAAATGTTTCGAAAGTTTTGTGTCAGCTACCTGTAAAGATTTTGCAACTTTAGCTAGCTTCTAATGTGAGTCTTCATGAAGTAATGCCTCCAGTTCTTTGGCTTCAAAATGTTCGGTGCGCCAGAGCATCAAAACACCGATAACTTGTACAGTGTCCAAATAATGTAGCCATTCCCTCAATCACTTTCTCAATTCTGCACATTATTCCTTCGGAAACAAATATTTTTTCTTCTTCCATAGAAGGTAGGCTAACGAACAGCCATCTGTTCTTAATAAGCACTAAAAGGTAAGCTTTAATAGTCCTACCACATATCCACGATCCCATGCGATGCCTCCACTTAAACATTATGCCACTCAACGTAACCACTTCCAATGCCACCATACCCCATCTTCAAGGTAGGCGAAATTACGAAACAGAAATGTAGTAAGATTAAAGGTTGCCCCTGTCAAACCACTTAACCTCAATTCATCTATCGGCTCCTCCACATCCACACCCGCACGGCTCAAGCTGCTCGTCTAACTTACATTACTTAACCCATTACAAGCGTCAGAGTCAAATTAATTTAATTTGTCAAGTGCGGCCATCCGAATCCCCTCACCTCACTCCGATCCAACCCTCGAGTACGACAGACAGCCGACAGCAGTCACATTACGCGACCTAGGTACGGTCACAATGAAACCCTGGCCCACAAAACCTCACCTGAACACTGAACTAATTAGTCCATGTGTTGGAGACATTTATGGGAGTGCGACTTACTGTGTGAGTAACTACCCCCGATGGAGATGTTGGCGAAAATTGATCTCAGAAAGGTGACACATAATGGTATGGAATTAGGATTAAATGGAGAACCATCACAAACCGAAGTAGCCTATGTAGGTTCTTCTTGATCCTCTCTCCGGATTTTCAAGGATGACAAAACACTTGAATTATTTTCATCTTACAATCCTAGTATCCGGAACGAACCATGAACCATTGTATCGTCCTCTGTCTTGGCTAATCTATTATTCAAAGGCATTTCGGTTTAGGATGGTTTTTAATAGTTTTTTTTTTGTCCCTCCAAGTGCTTCTAATCCGATGGCAATCTGTTTTCCATTTAACCTCGTTTAATTAATTAATTTGTCGAAACTCCTGGCTACTGAGTTCCAGATTGAGTAGGAGAAATGAGAAATAATTAAAATTGTTGTTGTAGTTGAAATATGAGATGAAGATTAGGACGACAGCAGGTGTCATTTGTTCATATGGTAACAACTGGTACGTTGGTGTATTTCGCCGAATCAATCTCTTTCGAACGTAGCTGTATACAATTGTATGAAGAAGCTTTATATTTGAAGGTCAGAGAAAGGCGTTTATTTTCTGTCGCGACTTGAGACGTAGAGGTCAAAGTGTCAATGTGGCAGTGTCAAAGATGACTGAGCAAGAGTCAGTGTTGCCCAAAAGGATTTCTGGTTGAAGCACTTCTCTTGACATTTAAGACGTTCACAATACATGACAGAAAAGATCTAAATTGTAAAAAAGCGGTGTTCCAAAAATAACTGACATTTTTGACCGTCGGAAAAAAATGTACTCGTATATATTGATATTCCTCTAGAGTCTAGACCATTTTTTTTCGTTTAAAGACTGTTTTAGACATCAAAAATGTATATATAACACCAAGGTAGTTTTTGTGACATTATTTTTGGACTGCAAAAAAAACCCTCAGGCAGAATTCTGAACGCCTTATTTCAGACGACCGCGGAGATGAGTTAAAATCACCAATTTTCGAAATACTCGTAAGGCGATTGAGGTGCAAAAGATGCCCAGGCTGTGCGAGCTGTGGCGCCGTTTTGCCCTTTTCGGTTATGAAGAGGATTCGTCATGTATTTTTGAGGGTTTTCATCGTCGGTTTGAACAGAAATTCGCGTAATGTAAGTAACGTGGCTTGTCGATCGGTAAGAGTCGATAGGTTAATTGAAATCCGAAATAATTCCAAATCATCACGATGTAGGCATCGGGTGAGGGATGTCCAACTGGACGTTGCGTTGGTGGCTACTGTTCCATGGCAAAAATTCGGACTAGCGCTTCGAGCCTTGTTATCAACCAATCTGAAAACAGATGTAAAAGCTACAAGGTTGAAAGATGCCGAGGGTTTGACTGGCCCATTCTGTGTATGTCTCGAAATCGTTATTTACTTTAGTTATTGACTTCTGAGCAATTCCAAAGTTATTTCGTTAACGTCGTGTCGTTACAGTCTTCCACTCCTACCCCCAGAGACTCTCTGAGAGAAATATTTAGTATTTTTAATAATCTTTAGTGCAGTTTATTTCATTTGATTGCCGATGACTAATAGAGTTTGCGTAAAGGGTAACAAAGGATGAGTTAAAGTAAAAAACGCTTTTTCTGAAATATTCGAGGTACATGAATGATTAAAACAAGGCGACGCTTTGTCATCACTTTTTTTTTAACTTGAGACTTGAATACGTTATTCATTTCAAGAATTCGTTCTAACTTACGCTGACGATCTGGATCTTCTGGGATATAATACCTTAAAGTGACAGTTAAGAGAAACGCAAAAAGTCAAATAATAATGGGAAAGAAAGTAAGTTTAGAAGTAAACGGAAAGGAAACCCCAATATATCGTCTCTGACCAACTTGGATCGATTCAAAGCTTATACCTGACTGTCCTCGATAAACCCTTTGTTGAGTTCAAATGTCCGGGCACCGTACCAAGGTCCATAAAGAGTGAAATAAATAAAACTATATATAACTATAAATAAAACTAAACTAAATTAAAATAAATACAACTAGATGGAAATAAATAAAAATAAAACAGGTTGTCAATGAGGCTCTTAGCTTCCGAGTTCCAAATCCTCGGTGTTTAGGATAATTGAAATTATGCGATTTAGGTTAAATATCTGCCGTTATGTTCGAAAACTTGTTGCCATATTGAAAGTTATTTCATTATGCCTCTTTCATATAGTGGAAATCCTCGTCCCTTTTCGCAAAGCCCCAAAAAAGCTGGGACAGTCGTTTTTCATAAGCCCATCATGAGACGAAGTTTTGACCAACAAAATCGTTCGCCATAGACAGTTACGGGTGGTAATCACTTGGTACCAGGTCTGTGCTATAAGATGGATGAAAAGGAGCTCAATATCAAGTTCCCGGAGCTTGTCACTAATCACTATCGAATTACCTGGTGTTGTCATGATGAATCTGGGCGACTGCTTCCTGCAGACGGGAAAATTGTTGATAGTATAGGACTAAAGTACAATACACCAAGCACAGCAAAACCTTCCTGACCGTCAACACTATTCGACTACGACCGTTTTCGTTTGACGTTGTCGTTAGTAATCTACTTTGCATCACCAGTTACAATCTTCTTCAGAAATGGGCTGATGTTGTCGCGCTCCAGCAACCAATGGCGGAGAGAAATTTGATCCGTGAGATTTTTCTGCGTTAACTATCCAGCTTTATTCAAATGATTTTCGTGCAATGTTTAGCTCCTGGGAAGTTGAAAAGATCAGATCCGAGGATTTCCATAATTCTATTGACATATTCGACTGTTGGCCTTCCGGAACTTTGTGCAACTTTGCCATCGAACGTAACGGAATTGAATCAAAAAAATTAAATCTGCACGTGAATGGCCGTTACAGTATCATAACCATAAACACTATTCACACCTCAGCCACCTGGCTTGCGTGGTCACCTTAACCGAAGAAAACCCTTACTGTCATATTGTCAGAGAAGTTTTAATCCGAAACCTCACCTGTTTAACGCCATCTAGTGTAGGTCTGATAAGATGAAACAATTCGAGAAACAGATTTCTTTTTTTTTTCTAATTGGGGGTTAGTACTAACAGATAGCATAGAGCAGTGCGACCAGAGTCAGTCTATTGTGTCTGCTAGCCAATTAGACGAGGAGTTCCTCTAGTTTTTTAATAAAGCTGAGGATGTCCTTCGTAGGAGCTGAGCTGATCCCCTCAGGAGTGATTTCTCTGAGGAGGATACGCTTTCAAAGATAGCAGAAGCCAGCCCACTCGCATAGAATGTGCAGTTTCCTCGTCCTCTAGACCGAGTCGACACTCGGCTTCAGACGAGAGGTTAATTTTCTTAAGATGGTGTCTTAGACTACAATGTCCCGAAAGGTAGCTGACCAGTCTTTTAATATCGACTCTATTATATTTAAGAATATTGATTGAGTGTTTGTTGAGGGGCCGATTGTCGGAGTCCTTGAGCGCTGTTCCACAAGCGCAGGTGTTGCGATTTTTCCCACTTGTCTAAGTGAAAATTAATCTTTGACTTGGGGATTCCGTAGAAAGGTTCAGCAACTATTTACATTTCGCTCGAACCTTTCCTACCGAGTCTGTTGGCGCTTTCGTTGCCTTTAATGCCCTTGACCTAAGTAACCTGGCGGGTGACCTGGCAAATCTGGTGTTTGACCATATTTCTTTTGCCTAGGTGTTGCAGGGCATCGCGGCATCCCTTGACGGATTTTGAGTTCGTATTATGGCAGTCTCTAAGTTTAGGTTGACGCACGTTAGGATGTCGAAGAGTTCGGCTTGGAAGACACTGGGACTAGTTCCCAGGGCCTTCGATATCTTCCAATTTGGTCCAAAGATGCCAGCGCCAACGTCGGAATCTATCTTGGAGCCATCTGTCTACAACCTCAGCTCTTTGACCTTTAGTAAGGGATCCCCGCTTTCCCAAACTGTGCGGTTTGGGATCAATATCTCAAATCTTTTGTCAAAGATGGTCGTATCCTATCCAACTCAGGAAGGTGTTGCAGTAAGGACATTTGACCCAATGGTCTCCGTTTCCGAGCGGAGAAGTCTGATTGCACGACGTATGGCAATATTTTTAATAAAAATGTGCAATGGAGTAATTCCAGTGCCTCTTGGGCTGCCATCGGCCAAGTTGGCATAACGCTTGTAATGCCGAGACAAGGCATTGAAGTTTAAATATTGTTTTTTGTTTAACTTTTTTCTACCATATAGCAGCCATATAAGTGATGATAGGTCATACAATCGCGGTATATAACCAGTGGATTACCTTAGGTTTCAATCACTAGGTTTTACCTAGTTTGCTTTTGATGTTGGAATTCCAGTTAAGTTTTCAATCAAGGTCAATACCTAGATATTTGACTTCCTCTGAAAAGCCAATATTGGTACCGTTTAGGGAGACGGAGCAAGGTTGTATTTTCCTTCTTTTTGTAAACGGGACTAAGGTTGTCTTATTTGGGTTTATCGATAAACTCTCTCTGCTACACTAGTCAGAGATAAATTTAAGCGCAGGTTACATGCGTTCACAAGCAGACATGTAGCTTTTACCTGTGACAATAACTACAAATCGGCGTATCCGATAACTTCATAACCGAGATTGGTTAACTTGTAGAGTAGGTCGTCGTTGGCTAAAGACCAGAGATGCGGTGAAAGGATTCCACCTTGTCGATACTTTCACAGAGATCTCTCCCGATGAAGCTGATATAATACGGCTCTCAAACATGTTTTTGAACATGTTTTCTCTTTGCTCTATAATTGGCGCAGTTAAAGAAGTCTTCTTCAGGGATTCCATTCATCCGTAGCTACATTGAAAAAATCGGCATATTTTTATTTCGATATAACAATCAGCGTCTTAATCGGTTAACTGACCCGGTTGTCTTCATCCCTTCATTATACCTGACTAGGGAATTTATTCTGTCATCGCCATTATTATTTTTTGTTTTATCTTGAAGCTTGTGGTTATCCTTCTTTTTGTATACATAGACTGTAGCTCTCGTTCTGTTGTGTAAGCCAGTCATACAGGTTTGAATGAAGGGTTGATGAGAGATCTAACACCTTAACAGTTAAAGTTTTGCGGTTGGCATAACATCCTGCAATGTTGATATTGCTATATGCTTGTTCGTCAAAAGATTAGAGCAACTAAAATGTAAGAGATTCTGATGCCTATCAACCTGTTGGACAGATAATTGATCAATTAAGTTTCTTAGCAGATGTAGAGATGTTACATTCAAAAAGTTCAAGAACCCTAAGCCTTTTTCGGTTGTCTTTGCCCAAAGACAACTTAAATAATAGCAGCTTCACTTATTGCGACTCTCGTTTCTCGTATGAGGGCTTTAGAGCGGCTCAATGCCTCTGATAGGTAGAATACATTTTGTCAGTAACTTCCATCCTCTTCGAACATCGAAAAAAGCTGTACGAGTAGAATATATTAATAGCCTTCAAAATTTCAGGTAGATTGCAGGAACAAAGTAACTGAATTTTCCTCATGTGTATAAAGCATCTAGGCAAGAACTCTATCAAGGTTACTGGTTTTACATCACCGACGTTAGTAACAACTCTGTTGCCACGCGCAGTAAAGAAGGCACCTATTCTAAACAACAGAAGAGTAATATCTTGAGGTTCTTCTGTGAACCAATGATGGCATACTCTGAGGTCATTAGTCCTTCAAATAGTTCAAACTCGAGGTATCGGTTTGCCATGTAATTTGTGGTGAAACTTCATTCAGCTTCGCATGATGAAAAAGCATCTGCCTTAAAAACCCTTGTCAATCTCAAAACCATTGCCTAAGCCCAAACAGACTTTCTGAAAGAAGCCATTTGTTAGCTCTGAAAACGACAAATGGCAACGCTTTGGGTAATCCCGTTCACCAAGCCTATTTCCAATGACTTCTATGACCCGGAAAATTTGAGCTTGATTAAGGTACTTCTTGAAATGTGTATATATGCGGGTGGTTCACCGCATGGGGCATGGATACACTATCTATCGTAATTGGTTCATCTAAGTAGATTGAAGTTGTTTGGGTACATATACCATATCTCTAGATCCTGGATAAACATATATTTCGACGCCGATCCTACAAGAATTTGCAATGTAAGTACAGGGCAAAACCGCTTAGTTAAAAAGCGCCTTCTTAATGTTTGTTGCCAGTCATTTCGATTCAATTCAAAACACAAGGTTAATCCGTACACTACCGCCCTTCTATTCCCCATCGTACTTGCGTTTATCGTACCACAATTGTAAATTACCGTCGAACTAGAGAACCCCACCCTAATCTTTCGGATACTCATGGATCAATATTGCGAAGCACTTTAGCTTGTTAGCTTGTTTCCAGGCTGGCGCTTACATATCCGCACGAAAGGCACAATACAATCGAATCAGCAGTTTCCAGCAATATACGTTCCTCGAATAATTTCAACTTCGATCAGGGGCCAACCCTCACCTACTCGATGGAAACCAAGGCCTTAAGCACCCTCCCAGTGGCAATTCATTGCCCCACTCGTCCCTTATTCAAGTTCAGAACCAAACGAAATTACACGGAAAAGGGTACACTGGCTACTATGGGTGCAGCTCCCCCAACCGGGTGAAGCATGAACATGAGACTTTTGTACTTTTGAAAGAGAATCCCCGCAAAGCTGATTTACTTCTTCGTTATATCCCGATGATGATAGGGCAAAACGACCTTGCGGAAAGGTTACCTCTACCTTGGTCGTTTATCTCGACGATAATGTTACAACATACGAACGAGCAACGGAACAACCCAGTGAACGTACGAGAGAACAGGCCATGTGCCAAGCACATGTGTATGAGTGTCTGGATAAGCAAAGGCAATCTCCGCCATACAGTAGCAAAGGATGAATGTCCCGGGGCAAGGGCATACCTTCTGGGATATATTTGTGTTGTAACCACAGTAAGGAATTCGGATCCTTTCTTCTGTCTATGAATAACTGTGCTCGTGCGTCTGACACTTGTCGTTTGCGAAAAAAGGGGAATTTTTGTTTCATTTGTGAAATTTGTGCATATTTCGAGGGGATGAAAGCACGTAGCCACGTGGGAGTATGAAATCTCTCTGTAAAAGGATTTAAGGACGCCTAAGACCGACATTCGAGGCATGTGTGGCATCTATTAGAAGTCTTACTATTGCCCGACCACACATTTCCACTTTCAGTCCATTTAATACTTCACCGCTACGCAGGAAGCGCTGAAGGAAAAAAACATGGAAGCAAATCCTTTCTTAGGAATGCTCCCTTTATGAAAGGATATTCCCAATAAAAACACAACTATTGAATTGTATCCATGGGCTTCAAACAAGGAGTCCATGATCTCAATAACCATCCGATCCGTACACACCCGCAAGGAAAGAATACTCAACGACCCTCGTATCCAGGCCACTCTCACCCGATTCCCGAGTAATGCAAGCCATTCATCCCATCCATCAGCATCATCCTTCATCGTCATCATGGATGCAAAATATCTCAAATACCGTCGAGGAGTACTTTTGATTGCTTTTCCACCAAGTGGATTGGTGCTGCTATACTGGCGGAAGAAATGAAAAAATGGAACACAAACAGGTCGATTGTGAGGCACGGGTATAAAAGCCGTAGGGCTCCTCGTCGTATTTTCGACTCTAACAAGTATTTGCCAATACAAAAACATCTGGTCGGTTAGCTGACGGAGGAGGAATAATAAAAATGCCAACCGCTATCATCCGGGAGCGCAATAAATTACAGCACGACGGAGCAATAAAAGTGGTATTGAAAAGGAGAAGGAAAAAGCGAACGAGATGTTGAGTAGAATCCATTCCATATCTTCTTAGCTTGCCCTACTTATTGCGCTACCTCTGGAAATGTTCATATTTATGCTTTTGGCCTCACTCGGAACACATTGCTGTTAACGAGAATGTGTCGAGGAGTTATGGCACCATTTCGCTTGTTAGTGTGAAAAGGGTTTTCATTCTGTTGACTACTGGCTGGTAGTTGGCAGAGAGCTTCTATGCATCGGCAGTGGATGTTGATAAGCCCCTCATGCGGTTGAGTTCTTTTCAAGAAGGTATTTAGAAACATGGACTTATACAGTGTTTTCAAGGCTTGGACTCGCACTTCATTAAAGGAAGAGCTGGGTTAAATGTTATGCATCCATGCAAAAGCTTTTCACCTAAACTTAGTCCTTTTCAAAACGCAATGACTAAGGCAACGAGTTATAACCAGTGGGAAGACGAAATTCACTGAGCAGGGACTTACATAGGCTCTGACGTCAGTGTCGACCCTGCGTGCATGATTTTATTTTGGTTTGATCTATACGAAGGCACCCTGGTAAAGCTTGTAAAGCAGTTTGAATTGAATTAGGGACAGAATGTTGGGGCCTCAAATATTTACCTTAATACTTATGTTTCCTGCTACCTCTAGTATCAAGTTAGGAAGAAGGAAAATGTTCTGAATCACTGTATCGATGGTGATTTTTTAATGTAAAGAAGTTAATTAGTCATTTACTTGCGGCTATCAATAATACAAACAGACTAGGCGTGTTCAAAAAGTAACAAGAATTTTGCTATTGCTCTGGGGGACATTCAATGTATAAGAGAAAAGTTCCCACACTAGCCAACCCTAGATGGCGCATAAAATTTCCTAAAGAAATTTACTAAGATGTTGCCTAAGTTGATCCCTGAAACTGCCAAATCTATGAAGTGTTCTCGAGTTAACTTTGAGCGAGCTCCGCAGCCTTACGGCGTTGATAAAAACGGTTTTCGGTCACCCTGTATTTGTAATTGGGTAGTATACGTATTCCCCCTCACTCAGATGCAGCGAACCGATGTTTTTGACAGGGGAAGGTTAGTATCCTAAACTTAAGAAAACTGGAGTGCGTATTTTTAAAACAAGATGAGATCAGTTCGCCGGAAGCCAAGGTACAATTCCAGGTATTCTACCTTGAGGTTTGCAAACTTTTACCTGGATCTCAGAAACCACAGTAGCAGGGTTCTAAAACTGGTCGCTATGAGCTAAGAATTATGAACTCTTTAAAACATCCAAGATTCAGACTCATAGACGGACGGACAGGATCGCTTTTGCATCCGTTTTCCCTACCCCAGCCTTGCAAGGTAGAAGACTAAAAGGGACAAATAGTGTAGCAGAGTTTACGCAAGATGCCTTAAACTCTACCCGTTAAGTTCATGATTACGTAAGCTGCTGATGAAAGTTGACTCCAAGGTTTTACATAATCAATATTGCTTTCGTTGACTTGGATGAGAGGGAAGTTACTTAAGTCTAGGACAGTACGATCCATGACAATGGCTTGACTCTTGGTAGAGTTGAACTTAAATTTGTTTTTATATGGCCATCGTGTTTCGACCTGGGAATCCTCATTTAACCGGGCAGGTGTTCCCATTTTTTCTCTATTTCTTTGCAAAATGACTGAAAAAATTTACGTTAAATATAACTATAATAAGCACGGCATTAGGTATACAATTTTCTCAGGTGTTTTGTGTATGAAAAGTAAAATGAAAAAATCGTCAAAAACCTGTTTTTCAAAAATCTGGATTTTAAACGAAAACGGCACTGAACGGAAATTGCTTAAAAATCACCAAATGAAGTGAATAACGATGCAGAAAAACTGAATCGTGTTACAGCAAAAAATGAGTTAAATTAACCTTAGACGCACCATAAAGCCCTGTCGAAGGTCAAACGATCAAACTAAATCAACGTCGTCTGTTCGAACTAACACAAAGAAACACCCGGACATGTACCGAAACAGTCCATTGATTATGGAGCAGGGTATTGCACCTTCACTGCTTTATCAGAAACAGCACATTACCCCAAGTTAATCTTAAAGATGAGATTAAAAACGTATCACTGGGAAAGGTTAAGCCAATCCTCTGGTCAGAATTTCAAAGTGTTTCGAAGATTTGAGAAGCCACCGATATAAATATAACATATGCAAAAGGAACTATCTTGAGGTGGATAGCATTGACGTGGCTAAATAAATAAAACTGATTTATTAATTGGGAAATTCCTGTTATTTTTTGAACATACAAAGCGATGACAAGCTTAAATAGTGTAGCTTGCGTCAGTCACTATGGCAGACCAATCAATACTGAAAACTGTGTCTATGTAACTTGAATAGATTCGTATCCTTGTGGACATTCACAGTAGTAGAAATCTTGGTTCCAGACTATAACCTAACATCTGTCTGAAGAGGTATGTCTGAAGCATACGGCAACTAAGATGGGCTTCCCATTTAAGTGACTCTATCCAGAGCAACATTCGGTCCAGCGTTATTTTTTTGCAAATTCACTTTGTAGCGTCCCGGCTCGGTTCAATCATGTTAGTCGTGCTTGGTAACGAGCTTTTGTCACCGTCTAACCCGGCTACAACAGCTCGTAATATGTCATACCTTCACTTGAATTGTAATCATGGATCCACTTCTAATCGGCAGTCACAAGACGATGCAAAAACCCTTAGTTTTGTTGCACCAAGAGCAGCAGTTCGCTTGTGAAAAAAAACGCCATTTAGCTTCTCTCGACTTCATGACATGGACAACATAAGAGTTACTGTGAACTACAACAAACGCAAATTCAGTCAAATCTCTCGAATCCTATCTAGGACAAACACCCCCGCAGAGTAGTGAACGAACATCTTCGACACAAACCATCTGCTCCTCGTCCAGGTTGTGTGACAAACACCATAAGAGCGTAATTCTTGAACCTGCGCCAACTCTATATATAAAAAAAAAAGAAATTTAGGATTTTAGAGGAAACTCAATCAGTTGAGTAATAGACAACTACGACTCTTTTTAAAAGTTGGTTAGTGGGAATTGAAAACTGACTTTTAAAGGCATCATATTCTCATCTGCATCATCATCTCATCTCATCTCATCCTGGATCCTAACTTCCTGCTGACTGGTAAACACTTCCGTGTTAATCTTTACCTCATATCTAGTTCGAATACTGTCCCATAACTTTTGTTGCCAGTTACGTTGTACTACCTTGGGCTACCAACCATGATCTGGTAATTCTTTTTCAGCAAACTTAATTTTGACCTAACCATGTTTATTTTCCTCCTTTGGTTGACACTTTAGGCTCATGGGCGGTCCTAGATCAATTTGTCTTTTGCCAGGCTATATAACCTGGATAGGTCTAATCTTCAGGCTGCTTATTCGAGCCGTCTTAGTATATTGGTAAACATCATTTCCACTGTCACATAGGCTGCCACTGGATTGCAAAGAGGTTCCATTTTACCGAAAGTTTTCTTTTTATCTTTTATACTTTGGATGATGATTATATTTAGACCGTGATACCTCCCTAATAAATGCACCACCACCTATATGGTTTCAACATAAGAACTTATTTCCTTAAAGGCATGTTAATGAACCCTCAGAGCCCAACATTGGAAGTTCCGCAAAGGATAAGTTCATTATAAGTTCATCATCCTTATCATAAAGTTCGTGTTCGCGTGTATTCAGAGCTCCCTTTGACGGGTGAGACGGCCGGGGTAATAGAAAAATTCTTCTTGTCGAATATTCAGAGCAGATACGAGTACCAAGCTTTATTATCCTCGATATCGTTTCCCCCCGCCTGAATAATTTAATTAAGGGGAAATGGGTCCCAGATCGTTAGTCCTCTTTACTACCCAAGCCAACAACGGGTATGATAATTAAAGAAAATTTTGCAGAGTGCACTAAAGTACCTGGCACTGGGTGTTCTATATCAAAAGTTCTAAAGCAGCCTCCATATGCCCTCCATTTTAAACTAAATATATTTTAAGACGACTGCCTCGCCTTCATTCTGGTTATTCTCCAGGTTATTTCTGTCTGATATTACATCGCGTGTATTAATTTCTAAACCCATGCAACCCAGCCGGGGCATTATAAATCTCTGTCTTGACATACTGCAATTAGCTATTTTGAAACTTTTACGATGAACGCACAAATTAATCGATACCTGCATCGTCAAGCTCCGTCAAAAGTCGTAAATTTCCATCACCGCACCAACATGCCAATCATAAATTCCGCGCGATAAGAGAAGCAATAACTCTCGGAATTAATGCCTATTCCACCCGTGGTACTAGCTCATAAACATACCCTGCGGCCCCTTAAAATCATCTATTCGACGGCCACGAAGTCCGGTATTCCATGCAAACAATGTACAACACAAGTGAAATCCACACGCTTGCGAAACAATTTTCTGGCACAATCCACCCATGCTGTGAGCTGGTACAACTCCTTGCACGGCTTATGGTTTTAAAATTCCTGATAAACGGACTAATTCCGATGACTTTGCTTCTTGCTCGCCTCCATCGATCATCGGTTGTCGGTCGTCCGTAAAGTGAAATTCTCACGCATGCCATCGTTAATATGTTGTTTAAGAAGCTGCTATCAGTTCGTGTCAGGCCAAACGGTGCTTCGGCATCAGGATTAGAAATTCTATCGCTTCAGTGCGTCGTCCTGGCTCCAGCTCGACTGCTCCGGCTGCGGTTAATGGGGCAAATTAAAACGGAATAAATTACAAAACACACTCCAAGCCAGTGAGGAGCACGGTGGAGTCTGACGTCCTACTCGAGTTATGTAGATGATATTTCTCGGGCTACAGGCAATGTTTGCTAAGATGTCGAAGAAAATGCCTTCACGCGACAGGATTCCATGTCCTCGAAACACGATGGAGTTCTAATAAAAATGCAAATCACTCACATGTGAGGCCGTCGGAAATGTCGCCATATCGCTGGCTTTTCCTTGATATTTTCTCTGCTCTTCTCGTTTATTGGGTCATTATTTGCATAAGAGAGTCAAGTAAGCAACCAGCCAGGATATGGATATGGATACCATTTCACCCTACAGCCACTTGCTTCCTAGGGGTATAAGTACTGGCACAGTACGAGTTTGGCGCTCTCTCCACTCAACTCTGTGAGACTGTGTATACAGGAGTGGAGAGGAGGTAAGTCGCTGCAGGAACAACATTGACTCAATTAGGTCGCTTTTGATCTGGTTACAATGAACACACCTGACTGCGCGTGGTATGCTCGCGTTCCAGATAAAATGCACTTTGAGGTGCTTAACGAAAGCTAATGGACGGGGATTGTGAGGGTAATAGGTCGTGATTGGGAGAACGAAACGACCCGGTATCGAGTGATACAGATGAAAATTTTCCTGTTTCCTCATTTAGATGGTAATGGGAAAGGTAATGAGAAGGCACGTTATTAGGCGTCGGATGTGCGTGTCGTGAACACCGGTGGATCATGACGTGTAGATGGAGTGGAACGGGCGATGTTAGCTAAGATAATTCGATTAGGAAAGTCAGTGTGTCTTGATGCCTAGACTCATTACGCTGTAATAGGGTTTTGGGAAGTATAGAAGCTGGTAGAAGTATATTCGAAAGGGTGATTTTAGCGTTTGTTGAGCTTAAAAAATTCTATCCATTAATCTTTTGATTCATGGCCATGGAGCAAGAAAGATGAATATTTCCGTGAATATTCAAAATTCAGCTTCTACCTCCTGAATGGTCACTTTTTTCGACATCAGCAACCCAATTCTGATAATTTACTAACATTCTCAAGCAAGCAACCGCCTTGAACTTATAAGTCCAACAAAGTACGGCACTTAAGGCAGCCCCACTCACATCACTTAAAACCATCTTCCACTCGATCTGAAGACAAGTGCAACGTTGCCGAACCTCTGCAGATGCCAAAGGATCTTCCTTTTATTACCCGCAAAGGAAACCACATTCAAGTGCTGCTTCACAACAGCACCTCTCCAATTTGTAGACCCATTCCAAATACACATTTTCAATCCTCTTCCCCCACCGCCGGCTCGTGTATTCAAGTTCCATTCCCGCAATTACACAAATTGCCAGCATTTCCTTTTTGTCCATAGAACTCACGCTCCAGCAACATGAATATTGATTGAATGCCTCCCCTTCCGTATAACAACTTAACCCTCGATTCCGCATACGGATTCATTTTGTGATCCGTAAATCTATTCATGTTCGCATGCACAGAATAGGAACAAGGTCAAGGCTAACTACAGTTCCTCCTTGGAACTGGAGGCGAGTGAAAGCTCTCGACAACACACAGAAGTAGCTGGAGCAGGAAGAATGAAAAGAAAAATCCAAAAACCAAACCGAAAAGCAGAACAACCAGATGAATGGATCAATACACGAGTGTACGTACTTCCGCTCTCGTCAGTGCTGGTTTTACAAGGATCTCCATTCCTTCGCCTCCTTCACCATACTTAAGAGCGCATAAATTTGTTTTCGCATAAATTTCGAAGTCAGCGATGTGAATCTCGACAGTTCGTAGTGTGTACTGTGCTCGGTTCGGCAGGACGAGAATTGAAGGACATGTCAACGTTGTTGAATTTGTTCGACTTTGGTATTCTGCCTTTCACTCTTCACACTTCATGACGATGACGAATGCACACAGCCGGTTGGGATGAATGAGCATGAAAACAAGTGAAAAGGACGTTGGCCGCTTTTTCTCCCACGGCTTTGGTTATGACCTTTTATGCAAATCCGCCAACAAAGCCATTTGAGAGGAATTTCCATAAAGACTCTCGGTCGGAGTGTTCATACCGGTAGTCCTGTAGCGTTGGAACGGTTAACGAACACTCGCGCCACACTCAACGCCTGCATAATAAATCGACCAAAGCTCCTCGCCCACACCTCGCGATTATCCTTCCAAAGAACGATGCAGTGCGTGGCGCAAAAACTCTTAACTAAACTGCGGGAAAATTTACACTCCCCTCCTTGATTTGTCATCAAGACAAATGTCTTTCGCGATCCGGATTGCATGACTTAATACCACTGTTCATTCCGTCAACGCCACCTGTTCAGCAAGCGCTCGTGGATGGGTGGGACTGCTCGTCCTTGCGTGAGAGCACGAAATTAAATAACTCGCTTGGAATGAAGTTATGAAGTTAAGTGTAGAGGAAAATGTTTTATGAATAAATAATTACGCGTCACACACCTTGGCGATGGCGACGCACACAAAAGAACAACACCCGCTCCAAGGTGCTGGCCATGCACCGCGGAGCGTCCTTTGTCCTCTTTTCCCGCGTTTTCTTTTTCTTTTCTGAGTCGATTCCGTGTCGACATTACCGGCTAGTCGGGTATTCGTGTTGTTCATTCGGATTGGTGCTTCGAAAGCGAAACCAATTTCGATTAAGTGCTTTCCTCGCACTTGTCCTGTTTTTCATTCCGTTTTTTCCGTCCCCTTCTTCTACGGCTCCTTGTATGGCTTTGTTTTTTCCACGGGAAGAACGAACGTGGATGGGAATGCGCGCGGCATTAAGCGGCCATCATCATATTGGCGGATGTGGTCGCTTAATGTGTTCATAATGGATTAGTGGTGTTGGTGTTGAAAAAAATAAGACCAGAATCGAGGGTGTACGCTCTGTAAACGGATGTGTTTTCCATTTCCTGTTTTCTCTCATTTTTTTTGCCATCTCTTACACATCCTGTTCCGAACAGTGGTGTAGTTGGACTGGATTGAGATTAAAGGAATGTTGACGAATTTCGATTGAATCCATATGGATTTGGGCTTCGATGGATGGAGGCGATGCTTCTTGGAACGATATTCTAGCCACACGTACATAGGCATTAAAGGCCCTTTGAATTTTTGTCTTCTGGGAATCTCGTAAGTGGATTATCTGAAAAGTTAATGAAATATTTTGTAAATTTTATGATGGCCAGTCACGTAGGAGGAAGGAATTTGTTTTTTTTTTTTTTTGAAATGGGGTGAAGAAATTTGAAGCAAAGAGATTGACTTTGTGTCAGCCTTTGAGAAAATCTTTAACTTCTCCCTTTCTCTGGAGGCTGAAATGCCGGAGGAATACTAAGGAGGTATCTGTCAAAAGGCCGTGAAGGCAAATAATGAATTGTAATTTAATCATAGAAGCGCTAATGTCAGCGGGACAAGTCAGGTTCAATGCTTATCCGCTTAAGGTGGGTGAATGTCACCAGCCTCCGAAGTTCAAGTTTTCGATATTAAATTAATGTTGATATACCACCCTATTGGTAGCACATTGCCTTTCATCCAAACGAATCAAGCAGATGATTGAATTTGCTGTGGCTGTTTGGCCTTAAGTCTGGATGAAGGGGTGGTTGACATGAACTGGTACTTATTTAAATAGCTGCATGTTCGATATAACCACCTTTGGCACGAACAATTTTTTTGAGAAGGTCAGAAAATGTATCGTACTGCGCACGCATGTGTGCCTGTGGAACGCCGCTACTTCCGCGTCTGTTGTTATGTATTTTTTAATGCCAACCTAGGCCTTTAAAATGCCCCAGGCAGAAGGATCACAGCCTCCAAGAAAGTGTCACAGCAGAGACCGAGCATCGGCAATCACTGCGGCCCACACCACCAAAAATGGTGGCACTTGGTACCTGGTAGCCATTCTTTGGCCGAAATTATCGTATAACCCCGATATATGAGAACTCGAAGCTTTGCAATTTACCACTTGCGTTGTTTTTGTTCTTTCCATTCAAACTTGTTTTTGGCTAGGTGTGACAGTGCACTTTTTGGAACTAATAGCCTTGAGTCAGAACTCATTATATGTTATGGCAAATGTGTTACATCCTTTTTATAAATATGTTGAGTTCATAAGCCCTTTTTCTTCCCCTTCGCGAGGATTTCGTTCGGTTCTGGCGATCAGTTTTGGCGATGCTATTGTATTTTTCGGACCACCTTCAGAGATTTGTGAAATGCTGCCGGTTTGGTTATAACAAGGTCACAAGGTATGTTGGCACGATACATTAACATCTTGTTCACTTTAAAATAGTCCGGTTCACGAATAATAGAACGTCGTGATTTTCCAGCCAAAAAAGGGCAATAAGATTAATACGTTTGAATTCCATTGTCGGTTTAGCTGGGAGGGGCAATTTTCTAAAAAATTGACTTAATTTGGAAAAAAAATTATTACGAAACAGTTACATCCACAATGCCGTGATATACTTTTTTGTAAAGCCAGAAACCTCTTCTTTCATCTTGTTTTCAAACGAAGCTGTTTTAACGAACAGTTTTTGAGAAATTAATTTTCAAACTCAAAATTTTGAAAAAAAAATTTAAAAAAAAATTTCGAACTATTTTTTTTCAAAATTGTGTGTAATTAAATACTATTTTTTTTTCAAAAATTCAATATTAGCTTTTAGTTAAAAACAGAAAACCGGATGCAAAAATGTCTTGTAGTTTTTGAGAAATTAAAAAAAAACCCGAACGATTTTTTTCTAAGAAAAACCTGGACTTGTAAGCAAATTAATGTATGAAACTTTGACCACTTTTTTATTATTTTTGAAAAATTCAGAGTTTTATTATAATAAATTTTCAATATGATCCCTATTTTTTAGAAGGCAAAGATTATATCTCCTTCTAATGGCTGCACATAAGTCTATGCTTGACAAATTTTCCTGCGACTTCCATCCGTTCTTTCAGTTGTTCCAAAAATTTTATTTCCACTTCGTAAACATAATTCTTCATGAATTCCCACACATAAAAATCTAGAGGAGTTAAATCTGGTGATCTAGGTGGCCATTCCGTGGGGCCCCTTCTTCCGATCCAAGTGTGCTGGTGCTCCATCTTGCTGGTAGATTAAATTATCTGCTATGGCCAAAGGAACGTTGTCCATCAAATCGGGCAAAAGGTCTCGTAGGACCTGCAGGTATGATTCTCTATTAATAACGGCATTCAAAAACCGGGTCCCGATTACAGTTTGTCCAACAATACCAAGCCAAACATTACAGCTAAAGCGGTGTTGTGATTTATTTTGTTTTTTGTTGTGTGGATTGGTGCTACTCCAATGATGCAAATTGGGGAAGTTAGTAATCCCATCTCTGGTAAACTGTGCTTCATCCGTCCAGAATATCTTTGCAAAATAGTTTCGTTCAGTTTCATCTCGAAGCAGTAATGATCGACAAAATTCTGTTCTCAAAAACTTGTCGTTTGAGGTGAGTTCCTGAACTGGCCTAACATGTTACGGGTGTAAGTTTTCGGTATGAAGCAATCTACATACTCTAGATTTGGGCACTCCAAGCATAATAGCTATCCTCCTTGTACTAAGGGAGGGATTACGTCGGACCAAATCCAAAATTCTTTCATCTAAGATTCCTGATCCATCTGTAACTGATCTTTCGCTTCTTCGATGCTCTAGCACTCCATGCTCTCGCAGACGTCGGTGGATTCTTGAAAACATGCTACGACTGGGGCACCTCTGATTGGGATATCTTTCAGTGTAGAGTCTTTCGGCTTCACGATCTCGACCATTAGCTAAACCGTAGCAGAAGTGCATGTCCGTTAATTCTTCTCGAGAGTATGAGTTTGACATCGTAATGTGTTGATGAGTTAACATCCAATTTGGAAATGTTTTTTTATTAAAAATGCCATGCCTTTTATTTACATTTGGGTTGCAAATATTTTGATTTTCAATAAAGAAAAATTGCGGTTTTATTGTCTTAAGGTCCTAGCGGGTAGAACCCATCGGCGGCGGGCGGACCCAGAAGAAATTGGCAGGTCAGTTTTCAGGCGTTATCAATGAAAAAAAAGGATTAATCCAAGATTATTCCAATACTGTGTCACTTTATTGTATCCTCATAAAACTCCGAATTTTTTAAAAATAATAAAAAAGAGGTCAAAGTTTCATACATTAATTTGCCTACAAGTCCAGCCGCGTTAAAACCAAAAAAAAGGTTTTTCTTAGAAAAAAATGGTTCGGGTTTTTTTTAATTTCTCAAAATCTACAAGACATTTTTGCATCCGGTTTTCTGTTTTTAACTAAAAACTAATAAGAGAATTGAATTTTTGAAAAAAAAATAGTACTTAATTACATACAATTTTGAAAAAGAATAGTTCGAAATTTTTTTTTTCAAAATTTTGAGTTTGAAAATTAATTTCTCAAAACCTATTTCTTAAAACAGTTTCGTTTAAAAACAAGATGAAAGAAGAGGTTCCTAGCTTTACAAAAAAGTATATCATGGTATTGTGGATGTAATTTCCAAATTAAGTCACGCTCTAACTTTTTGGCACACTGCTCGTGGGACACCCTGTATATAATATTATCGTAGTTATCCAAATTCAATAGAGATATTCCTCTTCACATCAGTTTGAAAAGAAATAACGTGTTTTTCGGAACACTGCTTTTTTCTATTTTTATCAAGTCAAGAATGCAACATAAAGTCGAAAAAAAGGTAGAGCCGTAGGCGAAAAGGGTGCTGTAAACGAAAGCATGTGTTAGAAGTTGTTTGTTAAAATTCGTTCAGTTTAATAAATATTAAAATTGCTCCAAGTCCTGGTCGGCCAATTACCATGGTTGACGACTAAATAATAACTTTAATTAATTCCGAACGACAGATCACGGCCCAGAAGATCGTGGCGAAGAGTATGAAAAAGGTTATACCCTGCATTAGGCGCACTAGAAGGGTATAGTTTAATAATAAACTAATACCAAAGTTGGAGCAATTGAATATAGAAATTCGTAATAAGCTTTTGGAATTAATTGATGGGAAAGGTATAGTTTTCCATCATGACCTACAATTGTAAAGACTCACCAAAAATGACTAGAGTTTAGCTGGGACATTGTGCTTTAGCCGCCCTATTTCTCCGATATTGAAGCCTCTGATTATAACATTTGCTCATTCCCTAAATGGGAACTTTTTTCCCTTTGGAACTCCCCATAAACTACTTGTACAGCTTCTTCACCAAAAAAAAAACTACGAAATAGAAAGACATTGAAGTAAAGTTTTTAAAACATTAAATGTTACTTTTGATGATTATATTATGTTAGTCAGCTTGAGATTAATTGTAACGAAAATATGACCGATGAAGCTAAGTAAATAAAATTAATTTGAAACTGAAACATGCCTTCCAATATTTTTCTTAAACACAATTAAGTAAATTCATGTTTCACGCCAGAACGCCAGAAGGTCCTTAAAGGCTTTGAGACATGTAGTGCGTCTCAAATTTAGGATTTTTCAATAAAAGACATTACAATTCTGTATTTAAATAATACACCGAATAATTGAGGTAACGGGCAGCAATGTATTCCAGGTTTAGTACACATATTAAATGAAAGTATGGAATTCGATCTCGCTCATGTGACCAACGGGAGCTCGTTTGCAACAATAAATTTTTGAAGCTAATTTTACACTTTTCCACTCATATCAGCCGGAACGTTGGTAATTTCGCCTTCGATATTACTCCTGAGCGCGTCTAATGTTGTTGGTTAGTTGGCGTAAATCGATGACCAACTGATCTATTTCTCAGGATGTCACTATTATCGAACTTTCTCGTCATCGAGAACAATTGTAGACGGCCAACCATATTGTTCGAACCACATGTCACTGATGCAATTTCATTTAATACTGGCCAAAAATGGTCTTCTACATGGCATTTCATTGATCCCATCGAAAATCTGCACCACACAATCACTTTTCCTGTATGCAGTGGAATTTTTTTAAGCACATGTGCAAGTACAAGGCATATTTTGTTTATTGAAAAAGAAAATAAGCTAAACACGTGCTTAACCTCTGAAGCTGATTTTTCGATCAAACTTTTGCAGACCACAATCGGAGAGTTCGGAGATCGCTTCAAGTTAAAGGCAGTTCTTGAGTTTATTCAATCCTGGAAGGGCGTCGGCCAATGTATCTATTTATGCAAAATCCACCACAATGAGAGATTTCTAACTTCTGTGGACGGCGTGGAATTTCCTAAAGTGGGCTTATTTTGAACCGAAGCACTAACGGCTGCGATATTTTCGGAACTTCGTCCGGTTCATTGCTTTATTAGCAAAGGGACATTAGACAGTGGAGATGGTGCATCGATTTTTTTCACTAAACCACGCACAGCCTACTTGAAAGGTAATAAGGAAACATGGAAGAAACACACTCATCACAGGGGGGCTTGACGAAGGGTGGTCAACGAGGCTTTGAGCTTCTGAATTCCAAATCGCCAGTAATAATCATAATTATAAAGGCAATAAGGTTGCTTGGAATTTGTTAATGAAAAGGGGCAAAGCAAAGGGCTGCTTTTTTATTGTACTTGTAATTCGGGTTTAATAGCAGCGTTACGCTAAGAAGAAGGCCACCAAGGGAATGCACATCTTTCTTAAAGTCTATTAGAGTGTCTGTAATTGTCTGTGTCTTCCTTATAAGACTCAATACTAGCAGTGTGGACTCATGTTCAATAAGGGGCCTAACGAAGGTGTATAAGGAAGTCTTCAGGTAGAAATTCGAGAACTCCTTAGACCAAAATTTAACAGATCCAAGGTCATAACTGACATGTCAAGTTCCCAGCCAAATATGACACCTTAGTGAAAAAAAAATTTCACAGCTGACGTAATAATTACGGGAGTAAGTTATAACTTGACATTTGATAACATTGAGCACGAGGTGGTTTTTTTTACACAATAGTGAAGGGGATGGCAGGAACCAGTAGAGGAAGATATGTGTTTTAATTTTTTTATCATATCATCAACTTTTATGAAAAGATGATTAAGATAAACAAGAGTGGCCTGAGGTGACTTTTAAGAGATCTGAAAATAACATTGTACAGGTGTCGAAGTAGGATTTAACCAATAAGTTAAAACCAATGGGAGAGGGAACCAAGAGCAGTGAATTTAAGAAGTATGATTTGATGCGAGGTTAAAAGCGGTGAAGATCACTTAGGCCAAGATCAGTTCATTCTGCTACTACTTGAGTCGGCTTGGCCACCGCTACTCTTGGAACCATTTTCTTTGCCGAATAAAATTCGATATTTTATAGATCTCCATTTCGAATAGGTCCGTTAGTTCATTAACGAAATATTCTTTCCGAAATCGTCTTCTTGAGGAGGTTAGGGCAGGGCAATTATATAGAAGATGGAATGGAGATTCTTCCTCTTCCTCATCATGACACCTACTGCAGTAGTCGTTATATGGCAGTGCTAATCATGGAGCATGTTTTCCTAAAGCAAAATGTCCTGTTAGGATTCCGATTAGGCTGTTTATAATCTTCCTGCGTATTTTTAGCAGGCTTGTGGTTTTATATTGACAATACCTCGGCCAGGTTTATCTCGCGAAGTTGCATGCTTCAAGGTCACACCATCTATCATTTGCCTGTTGCAGTGCATTTTTCGAGATTTTATGTTTTTGTGTTTCCATTGGTGGGTGGGTTTCCCCCTTTAACAGTCGATAGCTCCAGTTTGGTGCCTATTTTGGCTTGTTCGTCTAATTTACAATTACCTGGTATATCACTAAGCCCGGATACCCAGCACAACATTACAGTGCATCTGATGACGATGTCTCTATTGCTCATCGATCTCACAGAGAACCAGTCTGTGACCTTAGTTCAACTTGAAATATGCAACAGTAGTGGTTCGGTACTCTACAGGATTGGATGATTTTTAGGGTCGGTACATAGACACCGGCGCCCACACCATTGCCTGTCCTGAACCCGTCTGGGTATATTTCCAGTGCAGTGCTCTTTCTTGGAAATTCATTCCGCTGCCATTGTCGTCGGTTGGGAATTGTTGCTTAATAAAGATTCTTGAAGTCTAGGGTTGGGATTAAGTAGGGAATAGGATTAAGTAGTCCGTTACTTTACTTAGATCATTGCTTTAGTGCAGAATACGTAGCGTGCCCTTTTTCAAAGAACATACAATGAGACGATTTCTTAAGTCACAGCGCCGATTTCTTTGCATATTCCTTGTCAAAAAAATCTAAAAATAGTAGGTGAAGCATCGTTACGTGGGCTGCAGTAGGGGCTGTTCGCAGTGCACCTGTTATAGCGATGAAGTTTGCAATAGTTAGATCTGCACTGTGCCGCCAACCATACATTAGCATAGGTCTTACAACCGCGGTATACAACCAGTGTGTAATATGGCGTGTGACACCCAATAAACATATGTGCCAAATATGCTCTTCTGATGCTTTTATTTCAATATTCAGTTAAAAATGCTTACAATGATGTTAGGACAATCAAATTTGCGGACTAAACGAACAATATATCCCTAATACTACGTTCAATAACAGTTTCAGTATTAAATGGTTTTTGTACATTTTATAGTGATTGGAAAACAGCCTTGAAAAAAATAACGCGTAATACTTATGTTTCAATCTGATATTAAAACACAAAATTGTCAAAAAAACTCTAAAAGGTAAAATCTTCTGTGTACAATCCCTTAACGATTTTCCGGTACCCTTGACACGTGTTCTAGAAATCGTTTACTCTCGAAAACCCATCGGGACAGCAATGTCTCCCACATAAGCGTTTCATTACTCGTCATTAACGTGACGACTCTTCTTCGAGTATTACGATCCAATGCCCAGAGAAGCGGAGGCGAACGCATTAAATGCAAGGACCTTAATTCTGAGAAGTGTGATATTTCATTATAATTGATTACTGTAACGCTTAAAGCCATTATTAAGCCCTAAACATTAAACATCCATATACTCGTATGCAGACAGTGAAAAGAATGGGCTTTATTACTCAACACGATACTATACCCTGGCGCCGAAAACCGTATTTCATTTAAAATCCATTTCCTTTCGCGAAACAACCCACTCGGGTACCCTACGAGTATACCGGCTCACTTAGTAATTGGAAAATGAGAGCAGCTGCTGACCCCCTTCCACTTGTTTCATGTCCTCCCTCTGTGAGTGTAAGTAAATTAATTTATTAAAAAAACAGATAAAAACAAAAATATACGAGAACGAATCCTTTTTCGGGCTAGGATGATTGCTGGCGCCTTAACGATACCTACTGCATTCGCATACACTGATCCGGCAGGCAACAATATTGCGCAAGACTCGTGGAATCAACAGGGGTCCAGTAATGCAAGAAGTAGCGCGTATCATCAAAGTGTCCTGTAAAATATGAAATCACACGTAGTACGAGCCATAAGCGCGTATCGTTGCCGCATCCTTTCCGTAACGTGATGTGTAATTTAATTTAAATGAAGTGCAAGCAAACAGCCATCCACGAGCCCTATAAAAGGGATAAAGAAGGAAGCAGTACAATAAAAAAAAAGAAACAAGACACTGCGGGTGGGTAGGATGTCCTTATTTGATTTACTGTGGCAATGCGTTTTCTTTTTAGGCCCATTTCGTTCATTACTTGTCCTACAGCTTTCGCGTATTCCATATTCAGCTGTACGTAGCACGTGCTACATTCAGCTTAATTAAATGGCACAACTTTTTTTTACATCACCAGTCCTCTTTTATTAAATTTATTAAAAACAAAAACACATACATACACGTTCAGGAAGGATGTGAAGAACGAGGTAATACATTACGTCCGCATAATAAGGATGCGTAGCACGGACAGCAACTCAGACAATGAGAACAACGCGAACAGCAGTAACGGCTGTTCATCAGATCGGTTTTCATTTTGTTGACGTTTAACGTTAAAACGTTATTTTTTCTTTTTTGCTGTTTTTGGCGGGAATGGGGATGCAAACGATCCGCGGGCAGAATACATCATGATGATTTACAATGTTGGCTTGTGGATGTTATGACACGTGCTAGGGGAGGTAGGACTGTGCTGACTGTTTGTTTTGGAAAGAAAGTGTTTGTTTAACTGGCGAAACACGAATATAAGTAAGTATCACGGAACTGCCGGCGGGCTTGAAAACAAAAACACGAAAACCGATTACAGAACGGGGTAAAAAGATTGTAGAAGCCTAAACACGTAATACGGACTGAATGCTACAAGTGAAGTTGGTATAACAATTGAAGAAGTGAATGATGAGGAATTTTTACTTATCATTTCATTCGAATTGACGTTTCTAGTTCTTAGAGAATGTTCTCTACCAGAGACTATAGACTAGTTCACAGACTGCTAAGGGTCTGGTCGCACTTTTCAGGAATTTCTTCAAATTTGCTTGGCGCATTTACTTCATGGATTTGAAAAGGGGCCACGCATATGACACGAAGGTTCGAAGAAGGCTTCTTCCGAGGCTTATTCGCGAGGCTAGAAATAGGGGCCATTGGCCATTTGCTGTTCAAATAATGCGTAAGCACCACTCATCGGCTTGGGACATTCGAAACATGTTTGCCGAATAAAGTTCTTAAAATGAATTCTTTGAAGACATTCACTTGATTTTCAGGACAAGTCAAGAGATACCAACCGCAAGGTGGTTACGATCCTTTAATTTTGGTGAATGTAAAAGGAAAGCATCATCCAACAAGAGGTGTCATATTAAATTTCGCGCAATTGTTGAATTGTCAATATTTAACTAACTTTGCGATAACCTCTGATAAGCAAAAACTAGGAATTTATCCCTGCAATGTGCTAAATTCATATTGCTTTTGGCCATCATCAACTACCTTCTAGAAGAGCTATGGTGAATATAATCGATAACTCTTCCGCATAGATCCGTCCGAATTTAAGCGATGGCTGTGTTATGTTCACCTTAAGGTCATCAGTCGATTGTAGAAAAGTCTAGCGGGATCAAATCGCACAAACTTGGTATTCACGTCACCTCTACGAGAGATAACCTTACCCTCAAATCGTTCATGAAGAATGTCAATCGTAGCACTTAGCGCCATCCTGCTGGAACTACATGTCGTTTAGGTCTATATGGTTCAACTTGGGCCATAATTAATCGGTTATCATCGTTCTGTGGCACTCGCCAGTAACGATGACCGCCTCATCAAAATCGTTTTCAAAAAAGTACGGACCAATGACGCCGCCGCCCCCAAATCCGCACTAAGTGGTAACTTTTTGAGGATGCACTGTCACCTGGTGAATCTCGTGGAGTTGGTGTCACACAGCCATTTATCAATTCCACGAATTCAAAATTGGGGTCCTCTTCCAAACGCTCCGAAAGTCCGAAACCCAGTCAGCGAAAAAACCGGCGAACTTTGAGCTCCTGGGTCAGTTTGATCTTGTACAGGAATAGGCCCATTTCAACGCGAAATTCGTCAAGTTGACGTTTGCGAAAGGCTGTATTATTGTGCACGGTGAGGAACTGACTGATTGACTACCAAACCGCTTGGCCACCAAATATTGAAGAGTCGACTGTGGGCCATAACGTCTACCGTAAAATGGTCGCAACGTGCAACCATTGCATTAACGAACGCTCATTTGGATAATAAAGTTGTATTATTTGGACGTGCTGTTTAATCATGTAACTTGGCATGGTGATTGGGCATTAGTAACTGAATAATCAACAGCAGATTTGACAGTTATCACCAAAACAACATGACCGCCACAGACCGCTAAAATCTACCCGCGCTTATTGAAAAAAGTTTTGTATAATCTCCCTTGACTTCAACAAACTTGGTACAGCGTTTCTCCGACATCAGTATTCCTTCCCGAAAATGAGAGTGTGAACCACTTTGGATATATTCATCTATTTACAAGCCTCTCAACTTCCTCATTGGATGCGAAGCGTTTCCCAGAAACAGTTTTTTTCAAGATTGGGAACAGACGGCAATCTGAGAGTGCCAAACCTGGAGAATAGGAGGGTAGATCATACCCCATATCACGCAGTTTTCCCATCGCCAACGCATACCTGTGTTTTGAAAGATGATTTTTTTTTCTCTTTCAGGCCAGGCCTCTCTCGCGCAATTCGGCAACTTGCCCATCAAAATGATTGGAGGAATATTCGCCTGTAATTGTTCTGCCTTTTGCAAGTAATTAGTTAACCGGATCCCTTTCGCATCCTAAAACACGCTGGCCATAACCCTTCCGGCAGGTGTGAATTGCTTGACTTTTCTGGCGCCGAAAAGCCTTCTTCCATCTACTGCTAGGACTTGTGTTTCAATTCTGGCGTTTACTGTTGGACCCACGTCTCATTCATGGTGAGTAATCGTCACACGAACTAATAATATCACATGAACCCAAGCAGAAAACTTCAATTTTTGCTATTTGGACGCCGTCTCTGAGTCAGACCAAGAAACATCATCTTACCCTAATATGGTTTGGTATGGTATGGCATTCGTTTCATTGCTAACCTCAGAGATTCTTCTTTGCTTTAAAGGAAAGATATCAGCACTATTCGTAAAAACATTGCATTTTTGACACTTTATTGCGTCACAACTTCTAGAAATTCTCCGGCGAAATCAATAATGGAAGATTGGCAGACGCCAGCTTTAGAAAAAAGAACCAGACACTTAAATAAAATAGCTTTACTCGTCTCAAAAATTGCTTAGAGGAAGCTTTTAAAAAAATTATTGATTTTGAAGAAGAGTTGTCCTATCCCAACCAACCATCATTCCAAGCTCCCTTCTCTGCAGTATCTTCTTCTTCCGTATTCAAACTTATTTTATATGCTCATCTCGTAATATTTACTCTTCTACCCCATACTTTCTCAGGACATTTAAAAATAGTTTCGTTATCACTCGCATCTCCATATCTCTCATCTTCGTCGTTCTTCATCTGTCACTGGTACTGAACTTACAGAACAGGAACATTCATTTCTACCACATCCACAACTAAGAAGGAGGATGACAAAAAATGAAGCAAGCAACAAACGACCTCCATCACGTACTCGCCCACAACAAAGTGGGAATTTAAATTCTCTCCAGCATGCGACACAGATGTCAGATTTTTCTGGCGTAATGATAACGGTGAGGTAGGAGAAACCAATTTTCTTATCTGAAATCTGTAAGAGAAACGCCCACTCTCTAATGGTATCTCTCCAAATCACAAGTCATTTACCTTTATTCCAGTTCCATGCCTCAGAAAATGTTGCATACTCGGATCTAGCCGATATCCTTAACTATTTGTTATGTCTCCTTTCCGACATGATATCGGCATGAGACGTTTCCCTGTGCTCAGCCAAGGACTCTAGTCGAGCGCCAATTGCTGGCTGAAGAAAATCAGACGACAACGACTTAGACGAAATTAGCACAACTAAACTTAGAATTCGAAAGGATTCCCCCAAAAGTGAAAAAACAAAATAGAAATGGATCATCTGGAGTGGAAAGAAACTCGTTCCCACCCGACGGATGTGTATGGATCTAACGAACCTAATTTGAATGGAACGACGTTGGCGCACATACAATCGATGAGATGTGATACGAGGATTTGCCCTTCTTTTCCATAGCGAGCTGACGGTAGTGACATTCGTTATTTGGAAATTATCCGAGATCGTCGTGGAAATATTTAATAAGTCGTATACGTTCATGGAGATGAATCCAAATTGGAGCGAATGTACGTCTTGACGTTGATGGAAAGGAAGAAGCCTCAAAACACCATCCAATCTATAACTTTCCTGTGCATTGCTATTCCCTCCATGGTCTCCTCAAAGTCACATCATTGCTCGTGGTTTGGTTCCGTATACACATGACTGTATACGAACGTCAAGGACCTCACGTATGATGTACGACGTGAAATGACATATCCCTTCATCAAATAATGCCAGAAGTTTAATTTAGTATGCTGCTACCTAGTGAGGGTTGTAGAAGCAAGGACCCACAAAAGAAGAAAGGGAATCATTCCAAGAATCCCGGAAGAGAACTTGACTTTCCTTTCGAGGAAAAGCAACAACTTCGTTTTCAATGAAGCGCGGAAAGTTATTTTTTCCTCCGAGTTCCTTCTTTCTTAGTTCGTCAAACAGAAGGTAATTGTGGAGTGATGGCACAGTAGATAAGATACCTCACTGTCCTGCAGCATTCAGGTTCGGTTTCGGGGGATGAGCGTAAAATATTCGCACCCTCCGGGAAGTGAGAGTGTATAGAAGTCCTTTCCATTCAACCATTCACTTATTCACTCATTCATCTATTCAGTCGTGCATGCTATTCAGGCGCTCTATTCATCGAGCCACGCAAGACAACGTTCTGTTTGCACTTTTGTCTGTCTATTGCGGCTGCCACGGAAGACCAAGAAGCAAGACAAATTCTTCCTCCAACTCGAGCCCTCCAACAGGAAGATCAACACTCCAAGGTAGATGACATGTCAACCATCAAGCACATCAGTCGATAATCGTCGCTGCACCTCGAGGCAGTCAGTCTTGCATCCAGCCACCCAGTCCTACCCCAGCCGGCACAAATCATTTTGAGGTGACATAATTGGTTGACGTACTCAACCGACTTGCAATACCAAGCCAATTACTCGCACCCTAACCCTTGGCTAGCCATCGAACAGAAGCAACTTCCGAATGCAACATCACCGGAGTCGACCCTCTGCTGCTGCATGTTGTCATGGTTATGTGTTACGTTCGCCGGCGACACACATGCAACACCAGTCTCGTTTGAAATAGTCGCCAGAACGAGACATTGTTTACCGTTTCGCAAAAGCGATAAATCATTCGTCGCCTGATGTCCGACCAGACGCGCAGGCACATGCATTAATCAAAACGTTGGTCTCCACGTCGACGGTTTGGCGTCCCCCCCACTAACAGTTTCCTGGTAGTTTTCCAGTTTCGATCCGAGCGAAAGTAATGATCGACGGACGGATGGATTTTCGCGAGTGATTTGTTTTTTGCAACCATTAGGTCGCTAGCTACTGGTCTTGTATCATGGTTCGTTTGGTATTTCCAAAGTCCGGTCGTGGTCGGATGAAAAATGTGTAAGACGAACGCTTATTACTGGGTGTCCAAACTTCATTGTTGTCCTGTTGTCCTGTCGCGTCTTTGTTGTCCCAAGTAGTGCATTTTACGCCAAAGATAATCACCAACAGCGAATGAAAGAAGTCAAAAAGCGCGGGTGATTAATTACCGGTACCCGTACAATATTTATTTATGTAGATTTAACGGTAATTTCGAATTGCATTCGTGCGCGCAGATTCGAATTAGTACGCAAGTTGTCGCTGGTCAGTAGCTACTAGTTGCATATTGGTGGTGTGGTTCTTGAATTGCATTTAACGGTAGGTGAGCTGAAAAGTGGATATGTGGGGCGTATGTGGAACGTATGGTTCATTGTGTTTTAATTTGTGTCGTTTCAAGCACGAGATAATCAAATGCAGGTTTATGTTAATGACTTGTTGGGGGTCAAGTTTCTAGTTCTGGTTCGAGCACCAAGAACCTTGTGCTCGTTTTGGCCATTTCCATTTGTTTGGAAAAATATTCATGAGATTTTGTGGATTTGTAGAGAAATGGAATGAATGAAGTGGAGCATAATAAAAATGCAGATGTTGGACGCATTGTTGTGATAAATGCTTCTCAAGTGGGGTCAGTTCCTTTCCAAACCGAAAGCTCAGCTTATGCAAAGGAGTGGTCGTGGTCAATGGACGCATCGACATCAGGTGAGAGCATCTAAAAAAATGGAAGTAGCGTTTCATAAAGCTGGAACTATAAACGACTCGACTTCACTCTGCTGACAGAGAGCGCAAGCTTGGTCATAGTATCAGTCAGGTCGACTGACACATTCACGTGAAAGGCGTTTGCAAATCATTGAAAAAGTTAACGACTGATCTTATGTTTTGCCCTATTTCCTGAGGCCTCTTCAGCCATCATGTGTGGTTGTGTTCAAAAAGTGGAAGAGATTGTATAATTTCGCGTGTTGATATGTAGTCAAACAATTTTCAAAAACTTATCTGAACCATGCTGGTAAACATGTACATACATAAGTGTACTGGCTAGTCGAATCAGTTTAGATTGGCCTGTTGTTGGCTATCAACGAAAACTTTTATCTTCACATTTTGATGCATCGAATCTGTTGCTTATAGAGAGATTTTAAATATTAACTTGCCCTGACGGCCATCGATTCCTCAAGCAACAGGTGGGAGAGAGCTAATAATAAGCAACTATGGAGTTGGGAGACGGGTCCCAGTAGGGAATCAAATTATTCGAGGTATGTTAAAAAATAATAGGAATTTTCGGTTTTAGAGAAATAGTTTTATTTATTTCGCCTACGTTATCCCCTTCGAAATACTATATAGTTTTTATTAGATATTATGTTTTTTAGGACAGTCAAGGACCTTTCCCTTTATTTTTGCGAAAAGAAAAACTTTACACAGAATAGGGCCAATGACATTGCACTTAAAGGTTATAATGCTTTTTGATTTTATGGCCAAAAATACCGCTAGGACTCCCCTGATGGCCTGCTTGGAAAGCAGATTTACTAAATGACTACATTGCTAGTCAGACATAGACACTCTTCGAATATGGAAAACGAATAAATGAGAATAAAGCAACAAATAATATCCAAGCTTCCCGCTATTTGTTGAATATACCGAGTGCACGGTACTGAAAATAATAATTGAATTCTATGTAATAGGCAACATATGTATGTAGTTGACGAACTTTTGCAGTGGTTTCTTGCGCGCTTCTCGTGGATAAGCTCGAATATCGTGCGGTCATAAATTTATTCGTTTTGGATGGGTTAACCCATAGAAAATTCATCCGAAGTTAAAAAAAAATTACGGGGATCCTGCTCCTTCGATGTTAACCGTTGAAAAGTGAGCAGCTGAATTTCAAGATAGTTGCACATCCCTCGAATATGACCCTCATGAGGGCCAAAAAACCACAACCACCTCGGAAACCGTTGGGCGATAAGCAAATCAAGGTGAGTAAGATGGCTGAGGCGTGAAAATATGCCAAAGAAAAGGTACGAAACATCTTGCACAAAGAATTAGGGATACGAAAGCTCTGCGCAAGATTGGAGCCCCATTTGCTGAATTCCGATGAACTGTGAACTACAACCAACACGACAAATTCAGTTGAATCTTTCGAATCATATCTAGGACAACCACCCTTCGAGAGTAGTGTACGAACTTCTTCGACACAAACCATCTGCACCCCATCCAGGTTGTGTGATAAACACCATAAGAGCGTAACTCTTGAACCTGCGCGGACCCTATAAATAAATAAAAAACCAATAGGCATCTGATCTATTCAATAAGTATCTGACAGATGTTGTGCGGAGATTTATCACCATGGATGAGACGACACTACACACCAGATGGGAAACAGCAATCCAAGCAGCTGGTGGAAGCCGCACGTTCATCGCCAAAGAAAACGAAGTCGATCGCATCTGCCGGAAAGGTAATGGCCAGCGTGTTTTAAGAGACGAAAGAGATCCTGTTTATACAGGCATATGTTGCTCCAACCTTCTTGACTAGCTGGATGTTAACATTCATGAGAAGAGGCGTCGCTGGACGAAGAAAAAATCAACTTTCACCAGGACAACGCACCTCTACACAAGGGTGCGTTGGCTATTGGAAAACTACGGAATTTGGGTTACGGTTTGCTCGGCCATCCCCCTATTCTCCTGATTTGGTATGCTCAGACTTATATCTGTTTCCAAACTTGGGAAAAAAATTGTTTCTGGAAATCGCTTCGCATCCAATGAAAAATTTGACAGGGCCATAGATGAATACATATATCCATAGTCTTCCAGACTTTCACCTCATTTCCTAAGGAATACTGATGTTGGAGAAATGCTGGACTAAGCGTGTCAAGCAAGTTATGTAGAAAAATAAAATTATTTGTTGTTTTAAAATCGCAGTCATTTCACCCTCTTAGCAGTACGCAGAGTCTTCTAAAATGCACTTGAAGTCATCGTTTACAGAATTCAAACGCCGGTTTTCAGCTTTCGGTTTAGTTTAGAATAAATGACTCGTGACTTTCTTGCTCAAAAAATAAATAAATAAAAAAATTGTTTTTTATCTACTTTAAGTAACCCGTTTTTCCCTAGAAAGATAGATAAGTAAAATAGATGTATATGTCAAGATGCTAGACGGGCTTCAATGGAATGATAACACACAAGCGTTTCTATGTATTTCTCTATTGCTATTGCTGCTGTAATTTTGAATACAAAAGCTATCTGGGGCGCTAGTTCATAATATTGTCACTGCTATTATTACTACATTTTGGCTTTCTTCTGCACATCAAATTTAAGGTATTTTATCAGCTTAACTTGATTTTCAGAACCAATTCCAACCTGCACTACGCATAACTTTGGTTGCATTTCTTCCGTTAAACTTTAAAGAAATTAGACTTGGATTTCTGTTAGTTTTGCGTGATTATTCACTGCTTTTCTGATATATTCAATCTATATTTCTAACCGGAAACACGAGGCAGGTCGCATGCGAACTTTCAATCTTCGTTTGGCCAGTGGCTTATATTCGCAGGACTCCCCGAGTTTAGATCATCGTTTTTTTACAATACACAAAGGTGTTATTGGTTTATTATAGGCCTAAACAGCTAAAGGATAGAAGTCAGTGAATAAAGTCTCCTTTTTATAAATACTAGCTATAGCTGGTAAGGGTGTCTGTCCGGAAAGCCTATTATTGAGGATGTGCTCAATCTTCAATGAAGTTAACAATTGATCCTGCAGGTCTAGAAGTAACTTTCTCAGAAGACACGAATCCGTTTTGTAGAGGTGGTGGAGGTGACAAGTCTTCCGATATAGTCTCCATTGATGGGTCGTTTCTTCCTTGCCTCTATGACTCCTTAAACACTATTCAAATAGGACAGGTATTGTGACTTTCTAGGAGTTTTGAGTTTAGATTTTGGAATAGTACAGAAGGGCGTAGATGACTAGGTCGAGGGTTGTCACTGTTTGAGCTTGTTTTTCTGGTGCTAGTGGTCGACGGATTTTGAAATCATGCGCTGCGTGAATACTTTAATGCCAGTGTCCAGTTTAAGCTTAGCACATGGGTAATTGGCGTATAACTCGGATTGGAGGACAGCAAGACCCATTCCATGTACTTTCGAAACTCTGCGTCTTCGAGCCCTTTATTTAGCACGTGAAACCTTGAATAGGGGATCAACAGGCTCCCAAGCTAAATGAGATAAATATTTGAATTTTTTTTCAAAGAAGTAATTTTGTCATCTCAAGTGGCTAGCATTTCCAGCTCAATTGGAAGCTCGTCGGGGATGGACACGTGACCTACAAGTCTGTGTGTAATGTGGCGGTTACTACTGCCTGTTAATACATAAGATCATTGGACACTTTTCAGGTCGCTCGCCTGATCAGATGATTGGAGCTTGGACGGTATCGCGTCCGTTATACTCATACTTACTATTATTTAGAGGCGTTGTAACGTGTTGCTCGTTACGGTTTCAGCTGGACATTTCAATTAACTCTAATAGGGATATGCAACCATAAACCCAAAAAAATGTCAGCAGTATATCAATAACTAGAATTCAGTCTCCGTATCAAGAGAATTTTTTCTCCGTATCGTGCGATTTGTTTTTCACACAAGTGAACCTAAGGCCTGTTTCACACATGACGGTTTCGTCCGTACGATTAAAATCCGTACGACGGTTTTTTCCCGTCAATCGTCTTCGTTTGGTTGTATTTTAATTTTTAAATCAGTTGGCCTTCAACATGTATCGAAAGCGCACCATTGCTTTGTGCACCACAGCAAAGGACGACAGACAAATAAAAACCATGGAGCCTAAAGCTCCATGCCGATATCGCCGCGCTATAAACACTTCCATATGTACGCATGTACTGATCGCCTGCAGCGAATCGCGTCGCGCGATGCGAATACGCTTCGCCATAAACGTAGCCTTATAATTTAATCAAAAGAAAAAAGTTGTTGAAAGTCACCGTTTGCTGGTAGAAACTGGTTTGCTGGTAGAAGCTTGTAGAAACATATGGTGAACACGCTTCATCAATTACAACGTGTGAGACACGGTTTCGACAATTTAAAACTGGTGATTTTAATGTCAAAGACACTGAGCGCTCTGATAGTCCACAAAAATGTGAAGACGAGCACTTGCAGGAGTTATTGGATGATGGCCTGAGTCAAACTCAACGACAATTAGCAGAAGCATTACACGTGTCATAAGAAACAATTAGCAGACGTTTACGGGAAATGGGGAAGATCAATAAACTCGGTAAATGGGTCCCACAGGAGTTGAATGAATATCAAATGGAAAACCGCAAAGTTATCATACTTGCGTAATGCTGCTTCAAAGCCACGAAAAGAAGTCATTTTTGCATCGAATTGTGACGGGTGAAGAAAAATGGATTTATTTTGAAAACCCCAAGTGGAAAAAATCGTGCCTTTCACCTGGCGAAATCGGTCCTTCAACATCAAGGCCAAATCGCTTAGGCAAGAATACCATGCTCTGTGTCTGTTGGGACCAGAGCGTTATTGTGTATTATGGACTCTGTGAACTCTGACGGTTCCAGGCATTACACTTTGAAATCACTTGGATGGGACATCTTTCTGCACCCGCCGTACTCCCTAAACTTGGCGCCATCTGATTATAACCTCTTCGCACCAATGGGGTACGCGCTCGCAGAGCAGCACTTCAGATGCGCAGAAAGATGGGCGAAATGTGTAGAAGCCGATAGCCAATATTTTGAATAAAAAAAAACATAATTTCACTAGAAAATTACGTATTTTTTATCAAAAAAAAAACGGAAAAAACTTATGCATACACCTTAAATTGGCTGGTTTATTGTTTGCTCCATTCCTGAAGTTGCATTCGAGCCCAGACTCCATACCTTATAAAAGCAATTTTATATTTTGGTACAATATAGCTAGATAACGTCTGTTTAATGAACATGCCTCTTAAGACATACATGATTTCCAAACCTTTTTTTTGTAAAAATAATTTAGGTAAGAGTTATTCACGTTTTGAATTGTTCAACTTGCCTTCTTGCCTTTTAGCAAATTCATATTTTTCCTTTTATCATCAGCCAATTTCCGGGCTAGAACGTGGTATTAAAAACATTACAACTTTATGGGACCTTTTCTTTTACCAATTTCAATTTATTTCCTTATTGACACGAGCGACAAGCCATCACAGCTCGTGGCCATCAGCCTTCAGCTATCGACCTGAGGATAAATCTCAAGAGAGTACTTTCCGATGAAATTTTATAGATGCACGCATACATCTAAGCATCCTGTTGTCCCTCAACAGAGACCCTTGCTTTAGCAATTCCATTTTGTTATATGACGCATAAAAAGCAAGTCATCAAATTTGAACAAATTTTGTCAGCCACCAAAGAGGCTCGTAACTCGTTACAACTTTATTGGTGTTTTTGGAATAACCATTTCGGATGTCTCGAATTTTAAGCCAAATATCCTCGAAGTAGGCCAAAGAGATTGTAGTCGTGACTCGTTAGGAAGAAGTGTTCATCTAAAAAATTAAGAAACCACTTTAGGGACCGTTCTATAATCAATTACATTTGTAATAATAAAATAATTTTCCGCCTTCTCTTTCAGATTCAATAATGACGAAATGGAGACAGAAAACGGACATTTCGACAATATTTATCGATTCGATATCGAAGAAAGTCCTTGCCACGTCCTCGATGCGACCGACAACAATGTTCACTGTCATATTGATTCTCGTACCGATTTTATCGTCTGTAGTGACCGGCGCTGGTACGCCAACAACAACAAAACCATCCCAATTGGCACCTGCCAGCCAGTGTACCATGTCGGAATTTACATGCACCAACGGACGGTGTGTGCCGTTAAATAAATTCTGTAACAACATCAACGACTGTGGCGACGGCAGTGACGAGCCCAGATTTTGTACAAGTAAGTTGAAAGTAAAAATACAAATAATGAAAAATTAATATAATTGCAAGGACATGCGACTGCTTTTTTGTTTACTCTTTATTTCATTATTTTGATTGATAAAACACAAGAACTTGATCTCGGATATTAAACGTTGAAGGGGCTTACGGCACCAGGATTGTATTTTCATCAAGTAGTAATTAATATGAGGACTGATGTCCCACAGTTGGTCTTTGGTTGCGAACATAAAGGCCAATGAAGCAGCAGTATGTAAGCTTATTAATGAGCTTCCGTGTTTGTGTTTTATTAATATCCTGTCTCCATTATGGTGTTTTAATGAGGCCTGATGGATTGGTGTACCGCTTGTGGCAGAACTTTTTTTTTAATTTAACAAAACTGCAGTTATTGAAGTGTACAGAAATGCATATCCTTTAGGTGGAGTTCTGAATACATCGAAAAAGAGAAAGAGAAATAAATTGTTTAAGAAACGAGGTATGTTCAAAAAGTAGCAGGGATACTGTAATTTTGCAGGTATTATTCAATCGATTCAGGCGCTTTAGCAAGTAAATTGACAAACATGTTCGACATCTATTCGTATATTACTAACCATGCCGGTTATTTAGCTTGCTGCCCGCTACAAAAGGACTACGTGTGTTAAGGCACGATGTACAATTATAATTTCTTAATAATGGACTAGAAAATGCTCATTAAATTTCGCCGCAAGAACGAACTACAGTACAGGAAAATTTAAGAAAAATTAAAATTATGGTGAAAGGTTTTTCAATAAGAACATAATAATTGGGCTGTTAAATAACACACAGGATAATTAGGATATGAGGCTGAAATGCAATCCAGCTATACTACACATGTTGAGTTTGAGTATAAAATTCAATTTCATTCATATGACCGCCGTGAGTACGTTTGCAATGATCGATTCTTTGGAGCCGATTTTCCACCGCTCTTTCACATATATCGGCTCGAATTTTGGAACGGTGGCCTTCAATAATGTTCCTGATCTTCTCTTATCGCCTTTACTATCTTATTGGCATAAACTAACTTCTTCACGTAGTTTTATAAAAAAAATCGCATGAACGAGGGGACCATTTGCTGAGATTATACAATAATCAAACTTCCCCTTCTATAGACCTATTGTTTGACCAGCTGTATAAAATGTGACACCATATTGTTGGAACCACATACAGCTGCGGTAAAAAAAAATAGCACCGCTATGAGAAAATATTTTCTTTGAGAAACAAAATGTAAATAAATTTTCTGGAGTAATTTTTGAACTTAGAGAAATCCGAAATCAAGTCAAGACAAAACTTTTGAAAAGAATTTCATCTTTTATTCATCAGTTTTTCGAAATATTTAAAAGTTTTGTCTTGACTTGATTTCGGATTTCTCTAAGTTCAAAAATTACTCCAGAAAATTTATTTACATTTTGTTTCTCAAAGAAAATATTTTCTCATAGCGGTGCTATTTTTTTACCGCAGCTGTATTACTGGTATTCAATTCATCCGATTCTGGTCAAAAATTGTTTTAGACAGCGAGCTTAATTGGCCGTGACATGGCAATGATTCTTCGATGATTTCGAGCCTGATCGAAAAAGTTCCAAAGCTGCAAATGGTCATGATGCTTCAGTTCTCGAGTTAATTTAATCTTCTAAACCAAGATCTTTATACAAAATTCGCCACAATGTGGCCTGAGAAATTCCCAATTCCTGTAGTCGATACAGAATCGGTTAATTTGGCTTATTTTGAACCAAAGAACTTAAAGGCTGCGATACTTTCGGTACTTCGTTCGATTATTATGATAAAAAAATGGGGGAAGCGCTATTAAAATTGCGATCACCAACTCAGTAATTCGTTCGTTTTTTTTTAATCATTTTCGATTAATAGATCACACAAAAAGTTGAAGAGCACATTTCTATTGGAATCCAAAAAAGTTACGATCTTATTGAAAACCCCTAAATAAGGGTAAAAACGTTGTTGATGATCAGTGCTCATCAGCACGGGTTGAAAATGAGAAAGAAAGAATGAAAGAATGAAATGATTGCCTCATCACAATCAGGTTCAATCAGTACCACTATCAAGAACAACGTCGTCTATTTGAGGCAATTTGAGAAAAGTCAGATTTTTTGTATTGGGTCTATAACTTAATTCGTGCGGTTTGCTAAGAGATTGTGTAACTTGTATTATTCCATTGGAACATGCGTTGGAAAGCTACTGTCATTGTACGTCATTTCAGTATATGTCATTCATTTGAAGCGTAAACAACAATAATTTTTTTTCACTCAAATATGTCGAACTTTGTGCCTGAAAAAGTGTTTTTGCGTGGAGTTCTTCTTCATTACTTTAATATGAAGAAAACTGCTGCCGAAAGTCATCGTATTTTGGTGGAAGTTTATGGTGAACATGTGCTAGCTGAGCGAACGTACTAAAAGTGGTTTGCACGATTTAAAAGTGGTGATTTTGGCTTGGAAGAACGTCCTGGGCAGCCAAAAAAGTTTGAAGATGAAGAACTGGAAGCATTATTCTATGAAGATTGTTGCCAAACACAAGAAGAGCTCGCAGAATCTTTGGGTGTCACTCAAGCAGCCATTTCAAAACGTTTAAAAGCAGCTGGATATATTCAAAAGCAAGGAAATTGGGTTCCACATGAACTCAAGCCGAGAGACGTCGAAAGGCGGTTTTGCATGTCCGAAATGTTGTTGGAACGCCACAAAAAGAAGTCATTTTTGCATCGGATTGTTACTGGTGATGAAAAATGAATCCATTACGACAACCCCAAGCGCAAAAAATCATATGTGAAACCCGGCCAACCAGCCAAATCAACGGCAAAGCCGAATATCCATGGCGCGAAGGTAATGCTCTGTATTTGGTGGGATCAGAAGGGTGTGCTGTATTATGAGCTGCTAAAACCGGGTGAAACCATCAATGGACAACGCTACCGAACACAATTAATCCGTTTGAAGAGAACAGTAGCCGAAAAACGCCCGGAATATGCGACCAGACACGAGGCAATAATTTTCCATCATGACAACGCTCGGCCCCACGTTGCTATTCCAGTTAAGAACTATTTGAAAAACAGTGGATGGGAAGTTTTACCCCACCCGCCTTATAGCCCAGACCTTGCCCCTTCTGACTACCATTTGTTCCGGTCGATGCAGAACGCCCTCACTGAAATACGGTTCACATCAGAGCAGAATATCAAAAATTGGCTTAATTCATTCTTGGCTACCAAGCCGGCGCAGTTCTTTTGGGATGTGATCCACAAATTGCCAGAAAGATGGGAAAAAGTCATAGATTCAGATGGGCAATATTTTGAATAATACTATTGTACATGTTTTTCTTAAATAAACGTTCAAATTTTGAAAAAAAAACGCACGAATTAAGTTATATACCCAATAAAAAAAAAAAAGCTCGGAGCGGGGCAAATGATATCAGAAAGACCAAGATTCGAAAATTCGAAGGGTAAATGTATAATATCTAGAAATTGGTGACTTCGATGACTCACTCGCAATCACTCAATTTTTATTCAAAAACTGATCAGTCCTATTACTTTATGAACACACTTCATATGATTTACTCACAAGTCTAATAAAAATGGCCATGTGGATTGGTAGTTCAAAGATAAGGGAAATGGTAGGCCAAAAGTCACTGAAAATTCAGTGTTTTACTTGCAAGGAAACTTGAGTAAAAAAAGAGATTGATTATTTTGAAAAAAAACATTTCGATGCAACAGCTGTGTCTCTCTGAGGAGAAAATCGTTTCTGTCCGAAGAGCCTATAACTCGATCTACTGACAACATCTTAAAGAGTACAACTGTCATCAGTACTCCACCAGTTACTGGCTCTATTTTAGACAATGGCTCTGCTAGCACTTCTTCAGCAAGTAAAAGAGCAACAACATCAATTCCTTCGGTTGGTACAAATGACGTCAACAACTCGGGCGGAACGGTAACAAACCAAAGGTTACTTACGGAGATCGTCAGGCTCCAACAAATTGTTGCTGATGTTATGGCAAAAATCAATTCTCTCCAGGAGTCTAATTGTTCCCTGAATAAGAATGTTGTGCTGCTGGAGTCTAGGCTGAATGTCTTCGAGTAGAGAGAACTGCAATGCTTTGTTGACATAGTCGGCATTCCGGATGTTACCAACAAAAATGCTGAGGAGAAAGTGACAACTCTCTTAACGGCTCCTATTGGAAATGAGTTTTTCAATGACGAGATAGTTTCGTACTTCGTCAAGAAAATAAGATTTTTTTTTTTATAATTCGTGCAGGTTCAAGATTTACGTTCTTATGATGTTTGTCACACAACCTGGACGGGGTGCAGATGGTTTGTGTCGAAGATGTTCGTTCACTACTCTCCGGGGGTGGTTTTCTTGGGATTCGAGAGATTCCATTGAATTTGTCGCGTTGTTTGTAGTTTTACAGTATTTTTTTATTCCATGCCATTAGGATGTTATATGTATAGGAAATACACACATCTTATACTGCGAGTGTTATGCCTTCGTCAGCATTTTTTGATCATCTCTCATTCACAACTGTAGTTGGTGTAGTTTTTTTTCAGTATAGGAATTGTTTTTAGCTATGGTCAGACTTGAACTACAGACCTTCCGCTCTACAGTAGGTGATGATTACCACTGCACCACTACCACCCCGTTTCGTTCAATATTTATGGTCCTGCGAAACATGTTGACAACTCTAACAACAGCAACGGCAACAGTACTGGCAGCAACAATAAGATCTACATGAATGTAGATGATTCTCTCACTGCTTATTCAAGAATATTACTCAAAAAGCCGAATAAATTCAAAAATAAAATAATAATATAAAATTTAAGTTCGTTTGGGTGAGAAATGGTTCTGTGCTCATTAGAAAAACGGAAGACGAGAAAGTAATTATAATTCGTAATCTTGAGGATTTTTTGCAACTTGATAATCGATAATTTTATGTAATTTATTCTATATTTCTTAACTTACTATGACTGATATTTAAAATTTAGTTAAAAATCCTCAAGGTAGTGTAAATACTAATTTAAATGATTTTAACTGCCTCTGTATAGAACATCCAAACAGTGAGAGTAGTACAGGCTTTTCTGTCATTCACCAGAACATTCATAGCATGAGAGCTGATTCTGATTATTTTTTCACTTATTTCGCATCTCTTGACCATTTGCCTGATCTAATATTTCTTTCTGAGATTTGGATTTTCAAAGAAGAAATCTCAGATTATGTAATCCTGAAGCACATTTCATTTCATATCTCTGATATTTTGAGCTTCATTTTTAATCTTAATATTAAGCAGGGTATTTTTCCTGAATCACTGAAAACAGCTATAGTGGACCCACTTCATAAGAAAGGGGATACTCTGACGATCAACAATTATCGTCCCATTTCGCTGTTATCTGTTTTTTTTTTCGAAAATACTCTAAAGAGGTAAAAATCCAGAATTCTTTCGTTTTTTAGTAGGACAAAGTTCTTTAATAACTGTCAGTTTGGCTTTAGAAGTGGTAGGTCGACAGAAAGTGCCTTACTTAAATTCACCGGGGAAATATATGAGAGCTTAAATCTATCTCAAACATGTGAAGCCCTATTTATAGATATTACCAATGCATTTGATACTGTGGATCACCCTTTACTATTAGATAAGTTATATCATGCAGGCTTTAGAGGATTTATTCTTGGCTGGTTTGCCTCCTACTTATCAAATCGCAAACAGATGGTTAAAATCAAAGATCCCATTAGCTCATCAAAATATATAATCATTGGAGTTCCGCAGGGATCTGTTTTAGGGCCTATTCTGTTTTTAATTTATGTTAACTCCCTGTTCGTCCAACCGTTTAAAGGTAAAATAGCAACATATGCAGACGACATCGCTATCTCATACTCCAATAATAACAATTTTAGTATATTTCTGGACGTAAATCACGATCTTGAATTGCTGAGATTACGATTTAATCATCATAAACTGGTACTAAACTAAGTTTATGTTTTTCAACATCAGAAGTAAGCACTATCAAGACTTTTCCTTAATGTACCATTCCCCGAGTTTTACACGTTTTATCATACTTGTTATTTGAAACAATACTACAACTACAACTTTCGTATCAACACCAAAAAATATGTAGCATTGCCAGCAGTCGCATTTTTCTAGGTTTTATTTTGTCACTGCGCCTCCACTCTTCAACTTGCTTCCTGATAATATCAGATGTGAAAGAGGGAAAACTGTTTTCTTAGTTGATATTAAAAAATGGCTTTTCTCAATTAATCACACGGCTATTGAACAAACTCTTACACTGTTAGCTTAAATGTTAATATGTTTGGACATTCTGCCTTTCATTTTGTACTCCGGGTTCGAAATTTCAACATATTGTTTTTCCCATCAATATTTTATTGAATTTTATGTAATTCTATATTTGAATTGGCAGTACATCCGCCTCTTGTCTGGTTGACAACAGAATGTATTTAAAAATTATTTCATTGTTCAATTTATCTAATTATTTCGTTATATTATCAGCTTTAAGATTGCAATGGAATAAAGTTTTAAATTATTATTATTATTATTAGATTGGTCCAGACTACAGGCTACTGTGGTATCAATGGCATTTAAGAGGCATATTCTTGCCCACTTCTAGTGGACAGCCTAAGTAAGGCAATTTGTCCCTTCTCATTTGGCTAGAGGAAATAATTAGAATCCACACTTCCTCTCCTCGTTAATGAGCATAGTCAAGTTCAACATGATCTTCCCCTAATCATTTGGAAAATTCGATTCGAAACAAATGGAGAGAACACTGCACCAACTCTCCGCTCCGCTCTAAATCATCCTCCATCCGGCAATCGGTCGGAATGTCTGTGAATGTTTTCCATTTGAAATATTTTCTAAATAAAACAATTCAACCGTTATGCAAATGTGAGCATTGAAAACGAAAACAAAACTTTTGAAAATAAAAAGGAGAAAATCCAAAAAACTGTGAACACAAGTGGCAACAGCTGCAGGGACAAGAAATCCATCCGAATTCCAGCATAACAATCACACATATCTCACCCCCACCTATTCTACATATATACACACACATGGCGGGTCGGCATGGGAGTGGTGAAGTGCGAGGTTAAATTCCCAGAGCTCATTCTAAAATTTCAATGGAAATAGTTTCAAAACACTGAATCCGGGGATTTTGCGATTGTGGAGTGCTAGAGCAAATGACATAAAAGGCAGGGTGCACGAATCCAGTAGCACATCCTGGAGTCATTGTTAACGACAACGGTGTGTTGTCGAATAATTTGTTTTTCCTTTCAGCTACAAACAAACACACACAGATCTGTAGGCACGCATACAGGCAAACATTTGAGTTAAGGATTGAATGAAAATCGCAAGTTCCAAGTCCTGAAGGATTGAAGTAATTACGAGTGAACTGATGGCAGGTGATGGAGCTGGAGCTGAAATTAAAGCTGTAAAAGCTTTCTTCTCCCTCGACTTGGTTGTTCTTTAGCAACCAAACACAAAGGCTTCGGCGTTGAAATGAGTTCCAGTTGTTTACGGCATTTTTTTGTTTTCCGAACTCCTTGTTTTGTTGGCAAGTCCTTGGAGGAATGAATTTGTATAGAGGCTGACGGCGATTTCGGTTGGCAGTGTTTGTTCGGCGAAGAGATGATTGAAATGTGAGTGGTGAATTGCGGGCACGATGATGACGGGAATGAAAATATCGCTGTGTAATGGCTTTACTGGCAGTACCTCTATTGGCCTCGTTTCGAAAATTCATAACGAATATCCTTTCGATGGGGCTAGGCGGTTTGTTTGACAGCAAACACCGAACGAGAGGCGGTTTGATGGTGGAACGATATTTGCAGTTATGGTTGCATGTCCATGCAAATATTGCGTGGGTCAACAGTTCGAAATGGTTATTTGCATTTTTGTGTTGAATTGCGCATACGTGCTCGGGCGAGGGACGTAGGATTTAAAATGTTGATTTTAGTGTATGGAGTGATGGTTTATTAGTTGGCGGGTGAACTTTGCAATGGAGTGCGGAAGCTAATCATCTGCTGGCTCTCGGGTCATAATTTTAGAAACTATTTGGTTCTTTCAATTTGAATGATGGATGATTCGGTTGGAGTTTTGGAATCACATAGTAAACCGGCAATACAGCTACTAAGGCTAGTTTCTATTACACGAAACTGAAATAATTTAATAGAAACGTTCATATTCCTTATTGGTAAACAACATGAATGGATGCGTTGTAAAGTACCTATATAACTTCCTTTCGGTTTCAAAAATGTTTCAATACTATGTATGTATATTGAAATGTTGATTTGAGGAAAGGATAGCGTTCAGCAAAGCCTTACAAGAGCTAAAGCACTTTTCCTTTCCATATCGACGAAGGCAATATGTCATGTCAGAAGAACTCTAATTAACTTCCCAGGATATATGTATGTACATATGTCATATGGACTTGGAACTATTGATGTGATATGTCGATTTTGCCATTCCTTTTAGCAATACTGAAGCCCTTTTTGTAATGATCTACAATTGATAGATCATGAAAGCAAAACAACTATTCCCAGAGAACTCATAAGGTCAAGAAATAAAATAAAAAAAAGTCCGTCTCGTTGAACAATTGGTAGAAGCTGATGAAAATCAACAACTCCAGGAGTCCTCATGGTATCTATTCCCTTATCATGGCCTAACCATCTGTGACAACTCTTACATTTCGTGATTGAATCTTCCTTCATCCACTTAAATAGAGATGCATAGGCTTCTTCATCAGCTTTTGAGAGGAATGAAGGCTTAAACATGTGTTGAAAATATTACAGAAATAAGAGGCATTTTATTTATCCGTCTATTTTCATGAGGAAAGAGTTGTACAATAACTGTCTCCCAATATTTCATAAGCTAATTGATATTATTTTCATAGAAATTGCATGGTTTTCAAAATAAAAACAAAAATCCTTAGGTGGTTTTCGACAGCTTTTACGAAATCAAAATTTTATTCGTTCTGTAAGGCAAGGTCACTTTAGCACCTAATGTTATTGCAGTGTCTATCAGATTAACACCTTTTCGACTAACCAAAACAGAAGATTTTTTTGAATTTCCGCATTTGCTTAAGAGAGTCGAAAATAACTAGAAAAAAAACTATATACCTAGAATTTCCAAGTAGACGAGACAGCTTTCACCAAAAGTTGAGTGCCTTAACCTGCTTGGTTCCAGCTCCTCTCTTACTGCACATAATTATACAAAATCCATTTCCAATCACTTGCTACGACTCAGTCCAAAAAAGGTTTGTTTTCATAGCGTCTAAACAGAGACTTTTTCTGTTTCCGTCGAGATTCAGATTTCCTTAAATGGTTAATATTTAGCCTCTCAGCAACCTTCCCAGTTTAAGTCCTTGGAAGACCGTCCCAAGCACGATTGATTGTCCAAGTTAATATTACTGCTCCGAAATCTGAGAAACCACTTTTTAACTACCCTGAGAGAAAGAGAACGAATGTTCTTCACTGCAGTTCCAATATTCACTACTTTTCGAAATTCGTAAAGCATTCCATGGCAAATCTGTAAACTTCCGTTCTCCATTTTAGATTTTTCTATCTCAGTCACAAATTAACTTAGACAAACGGGATTCGGCGATAAAATGACAAAAAATAACAAGTCCACAAAACAAACACTAGGCGCGTCAAATAGCAAATTTCCCGCCAATACTATTATGACTAGGCTGTTTATAATCCCAGAAATACCTCTGGAATTTGGTTTTTGAGTCAGCTCTTTAGAGGGCTCTCTAGGTTCGGAAACCATTCCACAGATCCATGTCGAAAGAGAAAGGAGAGCGAGGCATCACTATATTTAAACGTAATTAGGTAGATGGTCCTCATGTAAAAATCATGGTAAAACCGCTTTTGTAACAATTTGTTTTCTAGCCTACGCTTCATACCAAAAATAACCTAAAAAATGTTAAACAAAGAACCAATTGATATTTTAATGTCTTTAGCGACTGCCCTGATTTGATTTGGCATTGTTTCATAATTACTTTGGTCACTTTTGCCACTTTTACATCAGTCACGCCCACTTCTTGCTCTTTTTGGAAAAGCTTACACCACGCGTAAGCCCACGTTGTAGTTATAATGAGATACCAGGTGTCACACCTTCGTTAAATTAATCTCCTTAACGCATATTTTGCAGCTAGCGCTAAGATATCTGAATTAGAATACGTCAATGCTAATATTTGGAGGATCTTGATATATATTACACAAGCACGCTGGCCCAGATGGTATATCCTTATTAGTAGTAGTCCTCCTCAACAGCTTTTGTACCTATCCTTCTTTTCTGGGCTTCAAAGCCCCTCCCTAAAAAAAGGCGAATCTCCTTCTCCCTTCAATTATCATTGCACATTGATTTCTAAGGTTGTAAAAACGCTTTCAGGTTATACAAAATCTTAAGTCCTGGAAAGTTCATAATGACCGACAAAATGGTTTCGATAGCAATAGATTTAGTAGTGATTCGATGGTGACGCCGAAAGTTGGATTCGTTAGTTACACCATTTGTCGTTTGAGATCGATATTTGTTTCCCTCAATAGATTAGAAGCTACTTTTAGAATCGTTCATTACCAGCTACTCTGGATTGGTTCAAACCTGATTTTCTTCATATAAATGCTGATGTCCCTCAGGACTCCGTATTATCTCCAATACTCCTTTTTTGCTTTCATAAATGATCTGCTGTCATGGAGTTCTAATTCGAAGTGGAACTAGAACTCGTATACGTCACCTCATGCCAACCTCCCTCTCACCTTCTATTATCAAAATATAAGAGGTCTTCGCTCGAAAACTCAAGCAGTCTTTCAACAGTCTCATGCTTTACCATTCCAAATCTTCGCTCTGACTGAAACTAACTTGATCCCTAGTATAAACAACCAAGAATTGTTTCCATCAAATTTTAATGTCTATCGCGACATTCTCAATCGACCTACCGACAGCTGCCCCTGTCGTGGCGTTTTAATAGCCGTCCTTAACTCAATCGACTCATCCCTTATTGCAATATCCTCTTCCTCGTATCTCGACTTCGTTTCAATCAAGATTGTACTGCCCCGTAAAGCACTCTATGTCATCTGCTTTTACATCTTGCCATCTCAGCCTCTTGAATCCTATGAACTTGCCATTAATACGATTGACAACATAAATTATTTACGGGATTCTCATGATGAAATCCTTCTCTTGGTGATTTCTATGTTCCTTCTCTTAAATGGGCTCCATCTGACGATCAATCATTTTACATTGTCACTAATCCCTCTGCTGCCAAAGAATGTCTTTTCTTAGATCGCCTAACCTTAGCCAGGTTAGTGGCATCACAAATTACATGGGTAGGCAGCTTGACCTGATCTTCACAACAGACTCCCTTAGTTCCTCTGTTTCACTTTGTCCCCTTTCCTTATCAACCATCAACAACAACCACTGAATACTTCCCTCCGCCTAAGTCCTACGACTTCCACAAAGCAAATTTCAACCTAATCAATGAATATCTCAGTAACGCCCCCTTCAATTTTGACAGCTACACATTAAACGACTCCATATCTATTTTCTACAGAGAAATTCATCAATCAATTTTATTTCTCTTTACGTCCCCCTTTCCCGATCCAAACATTTATCTACTTCGCCTCCTTGGTATAATCGCAGGCTCCGTTCACTAAGAAACACAAGAAACAAACTGTAGGCTATCTTCCTTCATACTCATTCCCCCAATGACTTTTCTAACTACATTGGTATTTAAATTCACAGAGCTGCATAAGTCCCTCTATGAACCCCATTTAATCGAAACGCAAGCCAATCTTATTAACGATCCCAAGTCCTTCTTTCAGTTTGTCAACTACAAAAGGAAATCTGATGGCTACCCAACTTCACTCTCCTTTAATTTTCGAAACCTTGAATGATCCCAAAACTATAGCTAACTTTTTCAAACAATCTTCCGCCGATGACTCCTTTGTACCGGATACTACCTATCTATTTCGACTACTTACCAAAGTTCTCCCTTGGACCATTTCTCCCACGTACTATTGACCCCCATATCACTGAAAATAAATTGAATCAACTTCATGATGAATTAACTCCTGGGCCCGATGCCATATTACAAAAAAAATGTTCCTCCATTATTTTTGTACCACTCTCAAAAATATTCAACTTATCCCTGTCCCTTGGAGAATTTCCCAAGATATGGAGAACCGCTTTTATAATTCCGAAGAATGTCGTAAACAGCTACCGGCCCATCGCCAAACTGTCACACATACCCAAACTTTTCGAAAGTATCTTATATGACACTCTAAGTTTCCACTGCGAATCTCAAATCTCCTCCAAACAACATGGCTTCCTTAAATGCAGGTCTACAACTACAAACCTTGTCGAATTCGTGTCCTTCACACTCTCAGCTTTAGAGAATGGAAATGAGGTCGACGTCATTTCGACTGATTTCAGTAAAGCTTTCGACAAAATCTCCCACAATCTAATACTCTTCAAAATGTCTTCCCTTGGCTTAGATATCTTCTTATTTAAAAAACCGTTACTACAGTGTTCGTTTCAGATCAGCCTTTTCCAACCTCTTCTTCGCTTCTTCCGGCGTTCCCCAAGGCAGCCACCTAGATCCACTTCTTTTTATTCTTACCATAAACGACATGGAGTTTGTCATCAAACATTCCCACCTCTCACAGTACGTTGACGACACTAAGTTCTTCAAGACCATTTCCTCGCAACAAGATTCTTCCCTAATTCAATCGGATCTGAACAGCTTTTCCGTTTGGTGTTTCAAAAATTGTTTGGAACTTAACATTTCCAAATACCAATCAATTACCTTCTCACGTAAACGAATCAAACTTCCCCCTCGTCTCTACTTCCTGAATAATCAGCCCATCTCCACCGTTCAGGTTATCCGCGATCTTGGCATACTATGTGACCAAGACTTCAATTTTCGCGCATATATCGACGATATAATTCATAAAGTCAACTCTGCACTCGGTTTTGTGAAACGTTGATCTAAAGAATTCTCCAATCCCTACGTGAATCGATCGCTCTATATTACCTTTGTTCGCCCCCTTCTCGAATACGCATCTCAAGTGTGGTCTCCTTATCAACAAACCCACATATCTAGAATCGAAAGCATCCAACGTCGGTTCCTACGTTTCGCTCTTCGAGGTCTGCCCTGGAACAATCCCTTGTTCTTACCGCCTTATCAAGACCGTCTTAAACTAATCAACTTGAGTACTTTGGAGGAAAGAAGAAGAGTATCCGACATACTCTTCATTCATAGACTTCTTACTGGTACCATTGACTGCGCCACCCTTTATAACTCCATATCTCTTAACACTAACCCCCGTAATATACTCAATCCTCGTCTCTTCTATCTATCCACCCCCCGCACCTCATACGGCTCCAATGAACCCATTTCCCGTATGCTGGCAAGTGTTAATTCGAATATTAACTTCGACTTCAATCTTAGCACTCCATGCCTAAAACTCCGTCTTCTCAATAGCCTTCCCTCCTTCCAGTCTTCTAGTTCCAGTTTATTAAGCCAGATTAAGTTTAGCTTGAATTAAGCTTAATAAATGGGGGTGTTTGCCCCTACGAAAATGCCCCAGCAAGTACGAGTAATTAAATTGCAAAGACAAACTGGGCAGGACTAGTAGAACGGATGGACAGTGGACGAACCGTCAAAAGAATAATGAGTGGAAAACCCGAGGAAAAAGAGTCATAGGAAGCCTACGTCGTAGATGGGCAGACAATATAAGAATAGACCTGGAAGAGATGGAGAGGCATGGCGCAGGGTTTTCAATGAGGCTCTGAATTTCCGAATTCAAAATGACCGGTAATAATATTAAAAATAATAAAATTCAAAACATAATTACTTAAATGGGGCTTCCAAAACGCAGTCCTGTCTTCTGTTATTGAATCGTAATGCCAACCAGCAACCCTTATCCTTATTGCATTGAATATGTGCGTTAATAAGAACCTCAACTGAATTGATCGCATAACAGATATCATCCTGAATGCTGCGTATTCATCTTTTATTCACAGAAATGTTTCCTGCCTTACTGTGTTTGAAAAAACGCCAACGAACTAGCCAGCTGCATTCCCCCCTTAAAAATATTCCTCCAACTCCGCAAAGTTAACAGTCATTCGTCTTCCTAATCATGAGCGTGCACCAAAAAAAAAAAACTGTGCTTGCGGCACTGCTTTATTAAAATCAAAGATAATTTTTTAACCCAAATTTACAATCACTTACCAAACCACATATAACCTCTAAAATAATGAACTTACAGTGGGTTCCCACTTAAATACGAAAAACTAGTGTCAATCGTACCACCAAACTGCAAGCCACCAAACTGCATAATTCCTTATACTTTTTGAACATAACTTCAACACATCGCCTTGTACGTGATCAAGAAATAAAATAGATGGAAATAACCCTCGACATTTCAGAGACAAACGCATTTATTTATTTATTTAGCTTACATACAAGCAATTTAAATTTTCTGCACTGAAAATCTGATCTGCGATGACGTGGGTTGGATTGGAGGCAAATTAATTGTAGCAGGACGGGGGTTGTTAATGTTTCCTGCCAGAAACTGATGGACGAATAGAATGTCAGGAATTTTCCTGCGTTTGACGGGTTGAATGTTCAGTTTTAATTTGGAACAATTTGATATGAGAATAAATTATTTTTGTCAAGGAAGACCACATGGAACAAAACGGATAAATTAGTAGTGAATAGCCTTAGGGGGGGCTGAGTATCGTGAAAGGTCTATTAAGTTCTGTCGAAGTATATTTACTTAAATCTCTAAAAAAAACTATTATGACTAGGCTGTTTATAATCCCAGAAATACCTCTGGAATTTGGTTTTTGAGTCAGCTCTTTAGAGGGCTCTCTAGGTTCGGAAACCATTCCACAGATCCATGTCGAAAGAGAAAGGAGAGCGAGGCATCACTATATTTAAACGTAATTAGGTAGATGGTCCTCATGTAAAAATCATGGTAAAACCGCTTTTGTAACAATTTGTTTTCTAGCCTACGCTTCATACCAAAAATAACCTAAAAAATGTTAAACAAAGAACCAATTGATATTTTAATGTCTTTAGCGACTGCCCTGATTTGATTTGGCATTGTTTCATAATTACTTTGGTCACTTTTGCCACTTTTACATCAGTCACGCCCACTTCTTGCTCTTTTTGGAAAAGCTTACACCACGCGTAAGCCCACGTTGTAGTTATAATGAGATACCAGGTGTCACACCTTCGTTAAATTAATCTCCTTAACGCATATTTTGCAGCTAGCGCTAAGATATCTGAATTAGAATACGTCAATGCTAATATTTGGAGGATCTTGATATATATTACACAAGCACGCTGGCCCAGATGGTATATCCTTATTAGTAGTAGTCCTCCTCAACAGCTTTTGTACCTATCCTTCTTTTCTGGGCTTCAAAGCCCCTCCCTAAAAAAAGGCGAATCTCCTTCTCCCTTCAATTATCATTGCACATTGATTTCTAAGGTTGTAAAAACGCTTTCAGGTTATACAAAATCTTAAGTCCTGGAAAGTTCATAATGACCGACAAAATGGTTTCGATAGCAATAGATTTAGTAGTGATTCGATGGTGACGCCGAAAGTTGGATTCGTTAGTTACACCATTTGTCGTTTGAGATCGATATTTGTTTCCCTCAATAGATTAGAAGCTACTTTTAGAATCGTTCATTACCAGCTACTCTGGATTGGTTCAAACCTGATTTTCTTCATATAAATGCTGATGTCCCTCAGGACTCCGTATTATCTCCAATACTCCTTTTTTGCTTTCATAAATGATCTGCTGTCATGGAGTTCTAATTCGAAGTGGAACTAGAACTCGTATACGTCACCTCATGCCAACCTCCCTCTCACCTTCTATTATCAAAATATAAGAGGTCTTCGCTCGAAAACTCAAGCAGTCTTTCAACAGTCTCATGCTTTACCATTCCAAATCTTCGCTCTGACTGAAACTAACTTGATCCCTAGTATAAACAACCAAGAATTGTTTCCATCAAATTTTAATGTCTATCGCGACATTCTCAATCGACCTACCGACAGCTGCCCCTGTCGTGGCGTTTTAATAGCCGTCCTTAACTCAATCGACTCATCCCTTATTGCAATATCCTCTTCCTCGTATCTCGACTTCGTTTCAATCAAGATTGTACTGCCCCGTAAAGCACTCTATGTCATCTGCTTTTACATCTTGCCATCTCAGCCTCTTGAATCCTATGAACTTGCCATTAATACGATTGACAACATAAATTATTTACGGGATTCTCATGATGAAATCCTTCTCTTGGTGATTTCTATGTTCCTTCTCTTAAATGGGCTCCATCTGACGATCAATCATTTTACATTGTCACTAATCCCTCTGCTGCCAAAGAATGTCTTTTCTTAGATCGCCTAACCTTAGCCAGGTTAGTGGCATCACAAATTACATGGGTAGGCAGCTTGACCTGATCTTCACAACAGACTCCCTTAGTTCCTCTGTTTCACTTTGTCCCCTTTCCTTATCAACCATCAACAACAACCACTGAATACTTCCCTCCGCCTAAGTCCTACGACTTCCACAAAGCAAATTTCAACCTAATCAATGAATATCTCAGTAACGCCCCCTTCAATTTTGACAGCTACACATTAAACGACTCCATATCTATTTTCTACAGAGAAATTCATCAATCAATTTTATTTCTCTTTACGTCCCCCTTTCCCGATCCAAACATTTATCTACTTCGCCTCCTTGGTATAATCGCAGGCTCCGTTCACTAAGAAACACAAGAAACAAACTGTAGGCTATCTTCCTTCATACTCATTCCCCCAATGACTTTTCTAACTACATTGGTATTTAAATTCACAGAGCTGCATAAGTCCCTCTATGAACCCCATTTAATCGAAACGCAAGCCAATCTTATTAACGATCCCAAGTCCTTCTTTCAGTTTGTCAACTACAAAAGGAAATCTGATGGCTACCCAACTTCACTCTCCTTTAATTTTCGAAACCTTGAATGATCCCAAAACTATAGCTAACTTTTTCAAACAATCTTCCGCCGATGACTCCTTTGTACCGGATACTACCTATCTATTTCGACTACTTACCAAAGTTCTCCCTTGGACCATTTCTCCCACGTACTATTGACCCCCATATCACTGAAAATAAATTGAATCAACTTCATGATGAATTAACTCCTGGGCCCGATGCCATATTACAAAAAAAATGTTCCTCCATTATTTTTGTACCACTCTCAAAAATATTCAACTTATCCCTGTCCCTTGGAGAATTTCCCAAGATATGGAGAACCGCTTTTATAATTCCGAAGAATGTCGTAAACAGCTACCGGCCCATCGCCAAACTGTCACACATACCCAAACTTTTCGAAAGTATCTTATATGACACTCTAAGTTTCCACTGCGAATCTCAAATCTCCTCCAAACAACATGGCTTCCTTAAATGCAGGTCTACAACTACAAACCTTGTCGAATTCGTGTCCTTCACACTCTCAGCTTTAGAGAATGGAAATGAGGTCGACGTCATTTCGACTGATTTCAGTAAAGCTTTCGACAAAATCTCCCACAATCTAATACTCTTCAAAATGTCTTCCCTTGGCTTAGATATCTTCTTATTTAAAAAACCGTTACTACAGTGTTCGTTTCAGATCAGCCTTTTCCAACCTCTTCTTCGCTTCTTCCGGCGTTCCCCAAGGCAGCCACCTAGATCCACTTCTTTTTATTCTTACCATAAACGACATGGAGTTTGTCATCAAACATTCCCACCTCTCACAGTACGTTGACGACACTAAGTTCTTCAAGACCATTTCCTCGCAACAAGATTCTTCCCTAATTCAATCGGATCTGAACAGCTTTTCCGTTTGGTGTTTCAAAAATTGTTTGGAACTTAACATTTCCAAATACCAATCAATTACCTTCTCACGTAAACGAATCAAACTTCCCCCTCGTCTCTACTTCCTGAATAATCAGCCCATCTCCACCGTTCAGGTTATCCGCGATCTTGGCATACTATGTGACCAAGACTTCAATTTTCGCGCATATATCGACGATATAATTCATAAAGTCAACTCTGCACTCGGTTTTGTGAAACGTTGATCTAAAGAATTCTCCAATCCCTACGTGAATCGATCGCTCTATATTACCTTTGTTCGCCCCCTTCTCGAATACGCATCTCAAGTGTGGTCTCCTTATCAACAAACCCACATATCTAGAATCGAAAGCATCCAACGTCGGTTCCTACGTTTCGCTCTTCGAGGTCTGCCCTGGAACAATCCCTTGTTCTTACCGCCTTATCAAGACCGTCTTAAACTAATCAACTTGAGTACTTTGGAGGAAAGAAGAAGAGTATCCGACATACTCTTCATTCATAGACTTCTTACTGGTACCATTGACTGCGCCACCCTTTATAACTCCATATCTCTTAACACTAACCCCCGTAATATACTCAATCCTCGTCTCTTCTATCTATCCACCCCCCGCACCTCATACGGCTCCAATGAACCCATTTCCCGTATGCTGGCAAGTGTTAATTCGAATATTAACTTCGACTTCAATCTTAGCACTCCATGCCTAAAACTCCGTCTTCTCAATAGCCTTCCCTCCTTCCAGTCTTCTAGTTCCAGTTTATTAAGCCAGATTAAGTTTAGCTTGAATTAAGCTTAATAAATGGGGGTGTTTGCCCCTACGAAAATGCCCCAGCAAGTACGAGTAATTAAATTGCAAAGACAAACTGGGCAGGACTAGTAGAACGGATGGACAGTGGACGAACCGTCAAAAGAATAATGAGTGGAAAACCCGAGGAAAAAGAGTCATAGGAAGCCTACGTCGTAGATGGGCAGACAATATAAGAATAGACCTGGAAGAGATGGAGAGGCATGGCGCAGGGTTTTCAATGAGGCTCTGAATTTCCGAATTCAAAATGACCGGTAATAATATTAAAAATAATAAAATTCAAAACATAATTACTTAAATGGGGCTTCCAAAACGCAGTCCTGTCTTCTGTTATTGAATCGTAATGCCAACCAGCAACCCTTATCCTTATTGCATTGAATATGTGCGTTAATAAGAACCTCAACTGAATTGATCGCATAACAGATATCATCCTGAATGCTGCGTATTCATCTTTTATTCACAGAAATGTTTCCTGCCTTACTGTGTTTGAAAAAACGCCAACGAACTAGCCAGCTGCATTCCCCCCTTAAAAATATTCCTCCAACTCCGCAAAGTTAACAGTCATTCGTCTTCCTAATCATGAGCGTGCACCAAAAAAAAAAAACTGTGCTTGCGGCACTGCTTTATTAAAATCAAAGATAATTTTTTAACCCAAATTTACAATCACTTACCAAACCACATATAACCTCTAAAATAATGAACTTACAGTGGGTTCCCACTTAAATACGAAAAACTAGTGTCAATCGTACCACCAAACTGCAAGCCACCAAACTGCATAATTCCTTATACTTTTTGAACATAACTTCAACACATCGCCTTGTACGTGATCAAGAAATAAAATAGATGGAAATAACCCTCGACATTTCAGAGACAAACGCATTTATTTATTTATTTAGCTTACATACAAGCAATTTAAATTTTCTGCACTGAAAATCTGATCTGCGATGACGTGGGTTGGATTGGAGGCAAATTAATTGTAGCAGGACGGGGGTTGTTAATGTTTCCTGCCAGAAACTGATGGACGAATAGAATGTCAGGAATTTTCCTGCGTTTGACGGGTTGAATGTTCAGTTTTAATTTGGAACAATTTGATATGAGAATAAATTATTTTTGTCAAGGAAGACCACATGGAACAAAACGGATAAATTAGTAGTGAATAGCCTTAGGGGGGGCTGAGTATCGTGAAAGGTCTATTAAGTTCTGTCGAAGTATATTTACTTAAATCTCGTGATGGAGACACGAAAGGAATGGGTCCGTCGCAGATCATATAGGTTCTGGCAGCTATAGGAATACGTCTACAAGAGTATGTCATACCTTGATAGTTATTGGCATTAAGCTCAAGGAACAATTTCTGACACCAGATATTACATTAGAGTATGGGCGAATCGGCGGAAGATAAGATGTCTCTGAAGTTCTAAATTAAGCAACCAACGTCTTTAATGGTCAAAATAAAAATGAGAGGACTAAGATGGCTGCCTTGAGGAACCCCGAAAGAGTATGTAAAATGGTCGGATACAGAACATCTGAAGAAGAATTTGTATTGCTGTTAGCTACTAATTTAGGAGGCAAGCTAAAGGAATGACAATGTATGAGATCCATCCAGAGCTTTGCTCAAATCGAAGTTAATCAATTGCTGATGGGTCGCGTAGATAATGTTAGTCAGGGTGGTAGGTAGGGGAAAGAACAATGAATTATAGACGATATTTTCAAAGAGCAATTGGTCGGTAATTGAACCTTTTTTACGAAAGGATATTATGTCAAACTCTCCTCTACCTACCTTAAAAAAAGAAACTGGAAGCGATGATATTTAATTTCTTTCAGAGTACAAAGTACGCTATCAGTTCATCTACCAATTGTGTTTTAAAATCATAAAAAAACTTGAATAGAGGAAATGACGTCAGAGTTATTAATAAGGCCAGATCTAACGCTTATAATAAGCGTCTTATAGTCTCCTGGTAGGTGTGCTTACTTTACCTCCCTAGACCCGAGGCAACCAAAATCGAATTTCAATAAAAACATTTGTCAAACCATCCGACCACGCTCTTGAATGCCATGTACCTCCATCCACCAGAAAACTACATAAATGCTACCAAAGGAAATTCCATAAATTACAAGCTACCCTTCAGCTAATAAAGCGAACGCCTTCGAGCCGTGGCGACCCTCACTGATTTCTTCAGAAACGACCCTAAGCACGTTCACGTCGCTTACACTTATTAAATTCAATTTGCAATGTTTTCTGTATCCGATTCTTTCTCCTTCTCGATCCCTCAATCTCGGGCTACTGACAGGCACAAGTCGAAGTCATAACTCCAACGCTTCTTCTCTCTTATTTTACCCAATTTTGTTGGCTAATTAATTTTCCTTTTAAGTCCGAAGGATGGCTGATGGTGCTTCCGACGCCGGGATTTCTTACGGCCACGCAGGACTCTAGTCATTGTCTCTGCACCGCAGAGCGCGAAACTTCCTTAATTACAATCGCCATTCACCATCTGCAGGTTTCATTTACAATGCAATTTATTTAAGGGAGAAAGGAAACAAACTCATAATAATGCGTCCAAGTCGCCGTGTCGGTTAATAAAATTGCCTCCGTAGTATTTCGTCCTTCTGCTGAGCTTTCAATTAACACAGAAGGACGTCGGACACGGATACGGCCACGAACGCTGCGAATGCATTTCAATCATGATTGCATTTGTCCGCGGATGCACGTTTCGCACGAGCGAGCACGACACAAGGCATCATTCTTGATTGCGGTCGCATCTTTGTCCTTTCGAAATTAATTTGTGTCCTTTTCCTTCTCACTTTATTGCAGAATGCAACAAGACGTACTACGGCAACATTGGACTAACTTATTCGCTGGAATTACACCGACCGAAACAGGATAAGATCCCGTATGTGTGTACCCTAACATTCACTGCCGCCGGCGGAATTCATGGTGACGTTGTTCAGGTACGTATGCATGTGTTTGTTTATGTGAATTGTAAAGGGAAAATTGAAAATTATACTCATAAGCCAGGACACTTGGAAAATAAGGAAGACAAAAAACGAAAGAAACTTTATTACCCTTAAGGACCACGAGGGATGGCTACGCATGTGAGGAATAACATTTTCCATTATGTCCTTCGCGAAGTGGCATAATCCTGGTAGCATATCCTTCGACAGTATATCCTTTCACATAAAAGCCAGAATGTCTTCAGTAAAAATTATTTCCACTGTCGTTGCTTTTGTATGCTTACATCCTCATTCGGGTTTATTGCCTGCCACATCGACTACATGGTGTTAGAAGAGTCTTTTTCCCGGGATTTGGCCTTTTCCAATAATAGGAACTGAAGTTGGGTTTGGTTTGATAGCACTATATTAAATGCATGCTATAAGCGTGTCCTTATCCCGATCACATGTGCCAAAGAACGGATATTAAAACCAGTTTATTATCCTGCCACCTTGACGAGTAGCCCATTTGCCGCACACAGGACTTCACGGGCATCAGCCGGGGAGAAAAACGATTCGCACCGGCAATAACTTACAACATTAGCGCACACTTCCAACGCAGATAGATTGCATCATTCGTTTGGTTGTCTTTGAACGGAAGTCGACAGCTCCTTGGAAGGTGAATAGTACCAGAGAGATAGAGTGATGCGCGAAAGGAGGAGAGTGGTTCCGTTCTACGAAATTGCAAAATGTATCTTCGGGATATTTGATCGACTGACATTATTGCTTTGGTCTTTCTTTTTTCTTCACAGGTGACGTTGGACAGCTTTACGATCGGACGTTTCACGTCATATGTACACGATGGATGTCCAGACGGATATATGCAGATTTCGGAGTCAGCTAGGACGCCGATCGGGGGCATGTGGTGCGGATCGTCATGGGGACCAGTACTCTTCTACAGCGAGACGAGATCGCTCATATTCACCATCAAACTAAACAAGTAAGTTTCAAGGAATCTTTTTACTACTTTCCCTTAATCCTTGTAAAAAACACCGCTTCCTCGGGTATAAATGTCCTTATATACGTTGATGTTCAAGAGCCTTCCGATGTTATTTATTATCGAATTATACCCTCCAAATAAGACAAGCGTAGGAGTGGCCCTAGTTTATTTTGCTCAATTCTTCATTGCTATTTCGAAAATTGACTTTTCCTTCTGTTCCCTGTACAAGTGTCAGGCTTTCGCCCACGACATCGCGATTATTTGACATTAATTCGCATCCTAAATCAACGAAAATGTCAAAGTCATTTCGTTTTCCATCCCGCCAAGCACACGTCCAAAGCTCTAAAGCCCACGCGACATGACGAAGATTTCCCAAAGATTCCCTATCTTAACAGCTCAACTGAACTCCCCGAGGGCTTTCGCCATTTCCTGTCTACGACGGGTCAGTTGGTTACATTAATCCCTCGACCTTACCCAATTTGATTAGTAGCAAACCTGATAGTAGTAGCAAACCAACCAACGCCCGACACCAACCTAAATTCCGAGTCCTTTTCTGTTGATTTCAAATCCGATTTCAAAGCTATAACACAGCTCGCATTGTAACAAACACATCCTTTTATCCATCTTCATTTCAGACTCGCCCGAGATCAAAGTGGATACAACTTCGACTTCCGTATACGTTATAAGGTATTGTCCCGAGACAGTGCAGTCACCCGATACGGTGGGATTAAACTCGAAGGTAAGTTTACGCACATGACAAAACCAAAGGACAAACGAAGCGAAAAGACAAAAAGGACATTCGGACAAATCCCTTGATGGGGGTCCTGGTCCACCTGTATGTTTACATATTAGACGACTCGTAATCCGGCGAGCACCAATTGCTTTCGGATACAGGTCGTGCAAACACAAACAGATATTTGTATTTATTACCTTGTTGTTATTACTACCGTTTTCGGATTCGTCCTAGATTTTACTCCTTGGTACAATTCAAGTAATTTTTTACATCCGAATACAAATGAGGATTTTACGAATTCGAGTGCCCGGTCGGATCGTTACGGACAGGATTTCAGTTTATTTAGCTCGTACGTGAACGATAAATCCTTTACGAGTGCCCTCGATAAGCCAGTGACGAAGGACGAACACAATTACACCGAACCAAGATATTATTTAGGTTTGTATCTAACTGGGTCTTATACAATATGACTGTCGTTTCCTTTCTCATCAGGCGACCTCATTCCGGGGACGTATTGTTCCAGGATTTTCAGCGACTGTGATAAGAAAGTTTGTCGTCTTCAATCGCCGAATTATCCGGGAATTTATCCGAGAAATTTGACATGTTACTATGCCGTGCGACAGGTAAGTTTCGTTTACATACTCAACATTGACATACATATCCTTTGTCCTTATGCAAGTACCGAATAAAACATTGGAGCACTTGGAAAGTTTAGTAATTACTGCAGGTCCTGCGACGATGATGAGATTGTTTGACTCCTACTCCCCATTCTAAATGAATATATTAGTTTATTGGAGGAAAACGACTTGTTTCCGTTTCCATTGAGTCCTGTCTTCACATTCCGTGGACTGAATGCTGTCAGGGAATTTCGGTTGACAATTTTAAATATTTTTACTATGCGCCTTTGTTGCTGTTCTGGTGCAGAGCTGCTTGTTGTCGAGAAGGAGGAGAGAAAGTTTTCAAACTCCAGTCAAATGGAAGGAAATGAAAAGCACTAGCGGAACATTAACTTATTTTTGTGTAAACGGAAACGAGGAAGTTGTTTGTCTGACATGTGGGAAGTGAGGGTTGAGGCATGTGGCATGCGGGCTGCTATGGCATTCTTTATCTCTTAGCTTAAAAAGTTCGATGTGTTTCAAAGAGAGTCGGAGCATTCCGGGTGGGTGAGTATTCGTAATTACGCATGTAGCGGTGTGGAGACGTGGGGATGAGGGCATAGAACGAAACTTTTATAATTTGTTGACAAATTTTCGTTTTTTTTGTTCGTTTTTTCTAATCGCATTGTGTTGGAATGCAATTCGACTTGAATGCTCAGTGAGTGCTGAACACTAATGTGCTTAGGGGCTTACGACCTTATTAGGGATTTTATATTTCTGTTGCAGCCAATAGTGGATAATAACCCACTGGTGGCTCAGCAAATATTTGTTACTTTAAGTTGAAAGCTTGCGCAATGATTTTGGAGTAAACAGTATTTTGTAGCGCAGTTGTTTTATGTTTTATATTTAGAATTTCACGATTGCTATGCAAATTGGAAAAGAAATTTACGAATCAGAAGATCAAATAAGGAGATTGCATATGTAAAATAAACATCATGATATCGTGATATACATACACCGAAGACATCTTCATCCCAAACTACGAAAAGCCCCCGGTTGGCCCTCTCAGATAGCGCAGAGGCCTTTTCTATTATAATCTCAAAAGGCCCCTGGCAATGGTAAGACTCTGTCGTCTGATGGAACAGGCTATCCCGCGAGCATTTCATAGCAACTCTTACTCAATTTCAAAGAGCCATTTAACCGGACCATCTCACGGGATTACACGACAGCTGAACTTCCTTGGACTTGGACTTATCGCTGATATCAAGTCTATCTATTTCTACCCAAAAATGGTGGCGCACTCCATTCATCATAACATGGCGATTATTTTCATCACAGAAAAAACCAATCCAGTCACCACTTCGGTATGCAAAGGAGGCTTCTTTCTACTGAGAAAGCCTAAAACTAGTTTCTTCGCTGTAGGTGATTTTTCCATAAAATGTATTGTTCTTTTCAAACTTCTGTAGAGCCGCAGATTAAAGCTCGCCAAGTTCGCCACAATATAGATTGAAAGATTTGAATTGAAGCATCCTACGCCTGTGATAATTTTGATACCACAGAAATGTTTTGGTATCCTTATTAACATTTTACTGAGTGCTCTAACAGATAGTAGAAGCCTCCAACAAAAACAAAAATCTTTATTGACGGCTCCAATTCTATGTAAGGGTGGACCACTTGTCATTAGGCAATTATGTGTGCGTCTTTTAAGCAGATATAATCGGTGGACATAGTTAGAGACCTGACTATAGTGTAGCATCGGTATATACGATCAACCTTAATCATATCAATCACTTCCAAATAGTGCATAAATTCAAAACGTTTTTGAACTATGTTGATATCTAACATTGATTCACAAATTGGCTCTTGGATCCCAGATCATTGCAATTGCGATGAATTGAACTTCGATGGGCTAACCAGAGTAGTCTTCCCATCTTTTTTTTTTTTTTTTGTTCGAGGCTTCTACTAGCTGTTGGAGCACTCAGACACAAATACTGGTCCATTGTACTACCAGACAGACACCTTGTCTTTATTGTATTTTCCCCGTTGTCCGGAGAAAAGTGAGGAGGGGCTGTAGATGTAGAGCTAAGAGATTCGGCACCCACCACGTCGGCCCCAAGGGTGCGCCACCGTGCGCGAGCGAAGGCGGGACAGTCGCAGAGAAAGTGTTCTGCTGTGTCATCCTCCTCGCAACATGCAGCACAGGTAGGCGTCTCACTAAGGCCAAGCACGTAGAGATGCTTGGCAAAAGTTAATGACCCGTAATGACGCCCGTTAGCCTTCTGCAATCATTTCTCCTTAAGGATAAGAAAAATGTTGCGGACTTTTTGCAGACATCAGGGCGTACGCGCTTAGTCATCCTGCATACTGGATATTCCCTCAATCTACGACTGTGTACGTTAAAGACCCAGTCATTGATGCCAGATTTGACCGTGGAAGCAGGTAGACCTAAGGCGGGTTCAGGTCCTGAGAAACTTTCCTCTGAGCCTTTTCTAGCGAGTTCATCGGAGATCTCGTTTCCTGGGATTCCAGAGTGACCTGGGACCCATATAAGCCTAAGTGAATTTAGTCTTCCGGCTTTGTTCAAAAAGGTCTTGAGTTCATGCACTAATTTGGAGTTGGCTAGAGGGTTGGACACAGCTTTGAGTACAGCAGACGCATATTTTCCTAACGAGAAGTGCAGTCGAATGTTTTCGCGCTCAAAGAAAACTCCAGCGCCGGATACCTGCCCAGTCCTGGAGCCATCTGTGAAAATGCGAAGACATTCCATTCCAGGCTCAGTGTCTGGCCAAAACCAGTCCTGACGCCATGAAAATGTGACTGTGAAGTTACAACGCAGTAGGATGGCAGGTGTCATTGCGCCAGAAGGCATATCCATGAGACAGGGATCGTAGGATATTTCTCGCGCAAGTACACTTTCACTCCAATGCGAGTTGTACCAAAGACCATTCCTCTTTAGGCGAGAAATAGTTTTCAGTGCACACCCTCTGATATATATGTCAAGGGGTGGAAGATTCATCATAGCATCTAGAGCAGCTCCCGGTGTGCTGGGGAAAGCCCCCGTGCAGCTGAGACAGACGCTCTTTGGAGTTTGGTGAGTGAAGCCACAGCGTGTTTGCGTGTGTTAGCCTGCTCCACCAAAAAACCGATGCATATGAGATTATCGGTCTTATCATTGCCGTGTAGATCCAAAGGACCTTCTTCGGCGATAAGCCCGATGTTTTGCCAAAGTCACCTTTGCATTGCCAAAATGCTGACAGCGCTTTAGTGGTTTTGGACTCAACATGTTTTGACCAAAGAAGTTTGCTATCTACGATGACTCCCAGATACTTAGCTTCCTTGGATATCGGGATGGGAATGCCTTTTAGCACCAGCTGAGTAATGCCAGTATTTTTCCTCCTTCCCATCTTACTTAGATCCACTTCCACTACTACGGTCAAATTTACCAAACACCCTGCCTTGTCACTCTGGGGAGACAGAACAATCTACGAAAATGTGTATCTTTATCTTGCCTACCTTAACGACAAAACTGACTCCACCCAACCAAAACTGTCGTACGAGTATCGATCCACGAAAAAGGCTTCCCAGTTGATCTTCCGAACTAATGAAAACCTTTATCCGGTTTCACGAGAGTCGGAATATTTTACAAACCTTCTCTCGCTACCCACGTAAGCTCAAATCACCTCTCACACCTGCACTTTAAATTTTAACCTAAGCACCGTTTCATCTCTTATTATTACCAGAATTTCAGAGGACTGCCCGTCAAAACTTCCAGAGTACTCCATAATTCCCAAAAACTGCCTTACGACATGTTTGCCTTAACTGAAACTAATCTGTACCCCAATATCAAAGAGAGTGGGCCATTCACATTGGATATTACTCTCCTTCGTACTGATGGCTACGTTAATAATGCCGAACTGGAGGGGTGCGGTTGAAATCGTCGAACTCTATAGATGTTCAATTTACAAGCGCCTTAATGGCTGTGATGAAAGCCTTCGACAAAATCTTCCATCAAATTATACTTCTAAATTCACTGCTCTTGGTCCTGGCTTGTACAATAGAATTTCCCTCTAGTACGACAGTACAATGGACAAAGGGGTGCGGGATTACCAAATTAAAAGTTTTCGAAAAGAATTTCGAATCGTCCAATGGTGAATGGATAATAACTGATACATAAACAAGCAGACAAAATGTAACGCAGGTACTGATATTATTAGGACCATGTTGTGGCAAATACACAAAAAGATGCTGAGATTGCTGTAAAAATGTGATTAGTGGAAAATACATAGTACAAGGTGGCGCAAATCATAATCATAAAATAAATCATAATCACCTATCGGAAGATGTTATAATTTTTGCAAATGGCGTCGTACGTCAATCATATATGCGAACAGGACAGCTGCAGTATACAAACAGACAAGCAATGGAGCGCTGTAGTCGCAAAAGCGTGGAAAAGTTGTGTCGATTTTCTTTTGACCTATAATCGGTCGGTGGTGTTAGGAGACCATGCATGCCGTGACCGCCACCAAACTGGTCGTTCGGCCAAGAATATCTCGGCTGTTGCTGCCGATGTCGCTGAGAACAAAGAAACATTATTCAAACGATGGGCCACGCTATTGGGTATCACCAGGTCCGTCTGGTGAATTTTAATGAAGGACTTACACATGTTCCCGTATAAAGTGCAAACAGTGCATCAGTTAATACTTAGCTGACCGTCAGTCGCATGTGAATTATTGTCAAGCCATCCCTAATCTCAACAAGGAAGAGGACGATTTTGTGTCGAAAATCATCATAAGTGACGAGGCGCATTTCCACTGTCAGTTATGTCACTGCGGTTACGTCAAAAAGCAAAATCTTCGTTTCTGGGGCACTGAAAATCCGCGTGTGATGCACGAAAAGCCATTTCCATCTATTGTTCACACATTCAGGATTTCAATTGACTGGACACAGAGTACACTTTAAAACGATTCTCGATTAAAAAGTTCCTACTACGTTTAATGTCTTTCAACTTTACGCACTGGAAAAGTTCTGGGTCCATAACCTGCTGGGAATCGGTTGAGGAATTAATAAAACACCGATGTTAACAGAGCGCCGGTTTATTCGAGAATGAACCAGGAACTTAACAAAAGTCAGAGAGAAAGGTACAATGAGTATGTGTATGTACAAATATGTAGTTTTTTGTTTTATAAATATATGGGGATTGAATATTCAACAAAAACAACCATTACGGTCAAGACAATTAATGCCTACTTCACTTATAATACTACATTTTTACCTTACCGTATCCTAACGTAATTTTTGGTGAAAAAATCGTATTTGCAAAAATACAAACACCAATTGGTGACTTTGAACCCTCAACTGCTCAAATAGCCCGATAAAATTCGCCGCACACTCTGCAAGTTAGCCCAGCCAGACTTAGTCTCTATTTAAACTTTTCTTGTGTCAATGGTCATACTTATTCCCATGATGTCGGTTAAACTTTCACAACTTATTATGGCTATATTCCTACTGCGAAGCATACTTTGGCATTACCATCGTCGAGAGTAGTTGGTACCGAAAATGCCGTCATTGGACAATTCCCCCATCAAGTGGCGCTCTTCGTGTGTAGGTGGTAGGTTCAATTGGGTTGGATCTATAATGAACGAACGATTTATGCTAACTGCAGCTCATTGTGTCGTCGTATCCCATGGAATTGAAGCATAAGCGTTTACATATTATCGTTTATCGAATGACTTTTATTTAAAAACCTATTTTCGTAAGATTGCCAGCAAGTTACTTCTCGGTCCGCGTGGATAGTATAAAACGTCAGACTGGTGGCAAATTGCTTCAAATAAAAAAAGTGATCGTTCACAAAAGCTATGGTTACTTTTGGATGATGTTGCCCTTTTGCAACTCCATGAAAAACTGACGTTTACTAGCAATATCCAACCAATTGAGTTATATGATGATGAAGTGTCCCCTGGTGAGCCTGGTTGGGGCCGTCTGACTCAGGGTGGAATTACTCCAAATCGGATGCAGTTTACCAAAGTGCGTGCAATTAGTGCAGAGGAGTGTGATGAACTAATGGGATAGGATTTTAACAAATTCTCTGCTTGGCTCACCCGAAGAATATTGGTTCGTGTAATGGTGATTCCGTCGGGCCAGCTACTTTAAATGACAAATTGGTTGGTGGTGCGGGCTTCATCTACGGAGGTTATGGTTATACATATACTCGTATATCCCGATGGGTATGCTAATGTTAGCTATCATCGTGAATGGATTGGAGCTAATACGGTTTTATAAAATATTTTATTTGGGAAGGAAAAAAATATATCTAAAGTGCTTTTTGTTGACTTAAAAAGATGAGGAAATTTGAAATTAATGAATCATTATACGAGTAGCTTAGTTTGAATGTAAGCCACTCATCGTGCATTGCTACTCGTATTTATTCGGTTGTTTGTAAAAGTTATATAGTTCCACGGTAAGCACGATTATAACGATAATAAGCCCTGATTAGGGTATTGTGTAACTGTTCAATGAGTAATTCTGTTTTTTTGTTTTACTATGGATGGATCAATTAATTTTAAAAAATCGAATATTGAATTTTGGTCAAAGCACTGCTTTATTGTCATCTTATAGGCTAGGATAGCTGCCTAACAAACTTTCTGAAAAAACCTAGTTTGGTTTAATGGCTGTGAAAACCCGAATAAGGCACAGTTATTGAATACTCTGGTTTTTTATAACCCTACAGGGCGCGTCCTCAAGGTGGTGGATAGAGGAACGCTCGATAGATATATCGGGTAGGTGGGAAATAAAATACCACTCGCGCACCAAACAATAGAACAAACACTGTATGCTTAACTGGAAGGCAGTAAGCCCACAGGTGAGCGTCTGTAGTTCATGTTAGAACCAGCTCCACTTAATAATTCCACAAAAGCGGGGTCGGAAACTTTGCTGAAACGGCAAAAATTAAAACAAATGACCTGGTCCTCCTGGTAGGGGGTTTAAGTGTGTGATTTACTAAGCTACCTTGTAAAAACATTTCAATACAAAATACGGCAATGAATAAAACACTAAGGATTAATACCCCATGTGGTAAACCTGGGTAAAACCAATCAAAGCCACTGTATGGTGCGGCGTTCACGTGGGAGGAGTGATTGGGCCGTATTTTTTTTAGGACGCCATCGGCAATACAGTCGCTTTATTGGCGAACGCTACAGGGCCATGATAAACGACTGCCGGAATAGGATGAGCGGAGCTTGGTGAAGATGTGGGTACAACAAGACGGTGCAACCGCACACAGCACAAGCCACTTATATTGAGGTATAGGATATTGAGAAGGAAGCATTTGCTGGTCGCGTAATCTCCCGACTTGACTTAACATTAGACTATGGCTGTGGTCTTTTTAAGTTTACGAGAAAAGACGGTTTTACTCAATTGTCTCTTGAGTCCTAAGAAATCGCAATGGAATGGATTGAATCGGCGCACCGATGTATCGTATGTCTACGGTACAGAAGTGGTTGAAAGTTTGACAACATTGACGATCTGTGATCAACTCATCGTTGTGGTCTGACCTTTTTAAATGACAACAAACATGCTCTCCTTTGAGCTGCTTCCAGCTGAATGCTTGTAAATGACGTCTCGTTGACGTCTTCAAGGTAATTGTAAGGCTTTGAAATAGGATGAATCTGAATAGGTGAAGCAGAAACTGCTCTCCATCATCAACATTACAAGTTTGATCTGATATTAAAACCAAACACGACCTTATATACGTTGCCATATGTAGACTTGAATCGGCAAATATGTGATATATGGTAGACTTCCCTTGCCTGAAATCCCACGGATGCCTACCTGGTAGGTGGTTGATTAATCGTTTTAGACTAGAAGACATTTTTTTAAAATTAACGCAGTTAAAGTGATCTCTTTTTCTCTGGGTCTATCAGTGATGCTGGAGTTCCATTTATCAGGCATTCTTACTGATTATACTTTGCATGTTCCCTACTAGCAGCTTATGATAAGCTCAGTAGCGTTTTCGTCGGGACCAGCAGCTTCGTGAGACTTCAGTTTTGATTCGCCTAAGCCGGGTAAATGAATTTAATTTTAACTTCGTTGTTTGGAGTGTATGCAATTCATTTCCATTTTCCGGAAAGCTGCAACTTGTATGGTGTCTCACAGCTGGTAATAGGAAGTGATTGGCTCAGAACAGCTTTGATTTTTTTAATTGGAACTGAAGCCTCGGGAAAATCCATATCTTCGAATATCTCGAAACGTAGTCGTAACTTTATATTAAAAGGTAGTAAGTTAGAAAAACGTAAGTCACTCCCTCATCTAGTCTATAGCCTTAGCAAAGCCGATTCAAGGCTTTGGGACTGTATTTAAAAGTCAATTTCAAAAGTACAATTATATCCAGTTCCCTCAGTTTGCTTTTGAAACGGATTTATAGCCATCCATGCGTTAACACTCACTAATAAACGAGTCGCCAGAGCGGTTTTTCAAGTTTTTCGGCAATTAACTTCCACCCGGTCGAAAATGGAAACAAAACAAAATTGAAACCGTTAACAATTAGGCAAAATATTTATTTTTTTCTTTGTGGAATGCCAACCATCCATGATCCACCTCTTCATCTATCTCAAACGTCCAGTTCAGTAATCGCATATAGTCGACTGGTACTGGCACTAACCGCTGGTCATTAAGTTTATTGGTCATTTGAGGGCTATAAAAACAGTTTTAATTCCGCTCAAAATAAAGCATAAAACGAGTGAATGTCCTTTTAAAAATGACAGCATTCACTGCTGCTACTTCACAGATAAAGTCCTCCCTTTGCCTCCCACCCCACACACGTCATGTGCTTGTTTGGTACGCGAATGTAACGAACCGGTAATATAGCTAAATTCAAATAATTTATTACTCGTGTAATGTCTTATCCTTCGTCCTGATTCTGTCGTTTTCTCGTATCTATCTAATTGCTTTCTTAAATTTTCTCTTTCGCAGCACGACGTTCCGGATGGAAAACACGCGTTGATTTTGGTTCGCCAACCTAAGGGCAATCTCGTCTGGATATCAACACAGGAAACAATAGGTAATAAGATAGGGAATACGAATGAAAAGGATAAGAAATTTGAACCGCGCCTCAAGACCTGGAACGACTGCGACTACATTCAGGTAATTAGATTGGAATATGGTTTTATGTACGTGTTTGTGGTGGTTATTATGCTTTCTTTTATTAGTTTTCGACTTTTGCTTTTCTTTTTTCTTCTTTGAACCCACAAGAGGGTCCTTTTTTTCTGTGTTCTTTCTTCAATGTCCTTTGTTCTTATGTATTTTTAAACTTATTTATCGGTATCCCCAAGACGCAGTCTAACTATCTACGAGTATTCGCATGCCAAGGAATATAAATTGTCCTTAGATGGGGCAAACGGGCTTGTTTATTAGGGAAATTGAGAGGAAGGACCATTCACAGGAGTTAGACCTGGCAACGACGCGTCGTTGATTATTTCGTCTTTTATCTTATTTTCTCCACTTTCGTATTTAATTTCGATTATTTTCATTCGACGAGAAGGAAAATCATATTTCCGGGTTTCGGACAAAGAACCGAACACAAATTGACGAGGAGGAAGAGAGAGAGAACACGATAGAGCCCTGGAGGAGTAATGTCCCTTCTTTGCTGATGCTTCGTAATGAATCGTTATAATCAAATTAAACTCCTCATTACTTACGCCCCATCTTCTAGAGAAAGGAAGAGAACGAGTGGACTTGGGTAATCGGCATAGATATTGCATTAGAGACACTCTAGCCATGAATCTCATTCACACACAACTGCACTTACCATACAACCAAGCTCATTCAGTATATTGAGTTACACTTTGACTGAAATTAGGTTACACAGGAATACGATGCCTGAGCCTCAAGTGCTCGGGATATAATGAGACGAATTTTAATGGGGAAATTACTGTTACCACTTATGACTGCAGTGAAATCAGTAGACGAGAGCCAGGCAATCTTCAGAAATTTGATTTCACTCGTAATGTGGTGCTCTAATGCAATTTCGGGACGTATAGTACGCTCGAGGAGGAACAATTTGACTGGAATCTAGTTCAAGAGGTGCTTTTCTTCACTTACAACTGATGAATAGGAAAATACGACGGTGAAGTTGCCCTTGTTGTTGTTTACAAATTGAATTTGTGAAATAAGGTGGAAAATGTACCATTACGCCAGGGGGTATGAATATAGTATAATTTCCTGGACCCTCTGGACTCTTAGGTATACTAAGAGTTTTTCGCTTTATACCTAGTGGATGAAGTATAAGAAGGAATCGTGATAACATGATAAAAGTAATATGTTTTGCGAAAATTAAAATTTTTTCGACATCATGTCATTGATTTTATTTATACTCATTTTTCTGTCATAAGTGTCTTCCATCCATGTTTCGCAGTTCTGTTCTATCTCCTTTAGGTTTATCCGTATATTATCCTCCCATATACAGAGCGGTCTTCCTGGCGGTCTTATTCCTACGGGTCTATCACTCATTATTGATTTGAACGTTTGTCCACTGTCCATTCGTTCTATTTGTCTTGTTCGACTTGTGATTTTGTTACTCGGACAACGCTTGGGTATGAGTAGAGTTCAGATTGTATAGTTTCCTCTTAGTTAGTTAGTTAGTTCTTTCAAAGATCAGAATTTTGCCACTTTTTAAAATCTACGGGGATTGGTGGACCGACTCGAGGAATTCCCATTTCTTTTCTAAAAGGTGTCGTGTTAAATATATACCTCAAAAAATGCTTGAAAACATGGTCGAAAACTTGTTCTCGCGAATGATATTCATCAGATCCAGCCGTGTTGAGCATATGCCATATTATATAAATGGCTATTTAATAAAAGTTAAAGCGTTATGTTCAAAATCAAGTTTACTGGTGGCTTTAAATAACACTACCCTTAATTTTAACTTTAATTACCTCTTTAACAAAAAGGACAATATATCTATATATATGTAATATAATATATAATGATGTTGATTTCCGCTTATCGTAGTTTGGGCAGATAAATCTGTTCGTATAAAAACAATAAAATTAAATTTTATATCAATAATGAATAAATTTCCCACTTATTATGTCAATAAATTGTTTTAACTATTGCAAAAGACAGCTTTTCAATATCCATAAAAAGTTCGCATTCATTCAGAAATTAGTGATAATTATACCTGCCAAAATCAAAGCTGATTTCCAACAACTACAGTTTACTAACATTTAAGTCCGTCGGGCCCTCTTTAATTCCATGACACATTTCAAACAGTTTGTTACGGTTAAATTTGAATTATAGAAGCATACCGCAAATTGACACTTAATATATCTGGTTTAATTATTTTCGGAGACGAGAAAGCAAACCTTTGTGACCGTTTTCATTATGATATTCTACTATCGTATAAAAAGGTCTTTTTACAGAGTACCGAAAGGGATGGAAGATCCCTCAGATTTTAAATAAGTTAGTAAGTTAGCTGTTAGTATTCAACTACTGTTTTGATTGCTTTTAATAAGTTCAAACTAGGAGGATCAAGTTAATCAAAACATACTCAATGTAGACATCTAGAATATGAGTTAGGGATGTGAATACTCAAACTTTCGTGTGAAAAATATTGCCGCAGCAGCTTATATAATTTCGAGAGGATCTCAGGAATTGGACCACAACCTACAAACCCCTTGGTTTGTTCAAAAAATAAGGTGACTTTTTATTTTTCTCAAAAAATATTTATTTATTCATCAATTTATAACTTTTTCTCCTTCGATGTAATGCGCGTTAGATATAATAGACTTACGCACGTGCTCTTCCAATCCTTGAAGCACTTCTGATATTTCGATGAATACGATGATCAAAGCAACGATGATTGAGAAGATGCGTTATCGTGATGTAAAAACCATGTTTTTTTTCCACAAATACCGACGTTTCCGTCGTCGCTTCACGCATACGGCGCGTTGATTGATCTTACGACCTTACAACTTATGGAAAGAGCTCATGATGAAGCACGCCATGGTAATCGAAGAAAACTGTGAACAAAACCTTCACATTTCACCGATCTTGGCATGATTTTTTCGGTCATGCTTTTTCTTGTCGTTTCCATTGGGATGATTGAACTTTATTTTCGACGTCGTAACCGTATATCCATGTTTTGTCACTAGTAATGACCCTTTTCATCTGAGTTGTAATTTGCGTCATTCAACAACCCCTGAGCGCCGCTCATGCGACAATTCTTTTGATCAAAATTTAGCAATTTCTGAACAAGCTTCTCTGACACACATTTCATACCCAAAATATTTGAAAATAATTCACGATATGAGGCAGCCAATATGACAAAATCCCCAGCAACTTCTCTGACAGCGATTCGATGGTACTCCATAACAATTTTCTTTACTACTTCAACGTTTTCATCCGTCTTAACGTACTGGAGCCTCCAGGGTGAGCATCGTCATTAACATTTTCTCGATCTTGAATCACTTATAAATATATTTTTTCGCTCAGAGTCGATTCGCCAAATGTCACAACGTCAACGTTTTCAAGTACGCTAGGGCACTTTTAATTTTTCACACACAATTTAATACAGATTTTTCGATCCACTTTTTTCAATAGCAAACTCGCCAAGCATTTTCAGGGACTTGTGTACCAACATAACAAAAAAAAAGGAAAATTGAATGTACATAGTTTGCGAAATTCAAAAGTCACCTTATTTTTTTAACAACCCCGTTTGCTTGTACGAGTAGGATCTAGTTTACACAAGCGTTAAATCCAGAAAGCCAAACAAAATGCCGTATTTTAGATTGGATGTTAGATGTCGATCTCCATTCACGAATTTTAGTTTAATAGGGTTTTAGGGACGTCGTCGCATTTTTTCGTAGTATTTTTTTAAGAAAATGATATTGGTCTCTCACTTCACTGAAGGGATTGGGTTAACGAACGTCAGCCACACAACTGATGAAGCAATGATTATCTCCCCTGATCACCGAGATCATGAAACTTAGACTCTCTCCTTTGGAGCTACATTCATATGTATATCATAAAGTCAGTACCAATAAAAAGTTATATCGTTTCATATTTTGCATAAGAAGAAAAAAAGATTACAATTTTTCATTAAATGTTTGAGATTTTGATTTCATTATTGATTTAAAATGACACATCTTGTTGAATGACCATGTGTTATTTACACAGAAATGATCTCTTGATGGTTAAATAAATTTTCGCTCATGTTTGGAGAATGTAATTTATCCTATAGCAAAATTAATTTTACTCGTGTTTTCGAAATATGGTTGGTGACAAACCAGACAGAAGACTATCAGACATTTAAACGAAATCAGCCTATAAGCTTTTAGGTATGATCTCGCACAATTTGTGTGTTTTAATGAACGATCTTGAACATGGCTATAGCCTGAAGATGTCTAGGGAATTAGTTTCTCACAATCTTAAAATAGTAACTGATTGTTCCTTCCTCAAAGGTTCTCCAAATTAAAAATAACGAGCTGCACATTTGTACAAGCTACACCTTTAAGTTTAATAAATCCTTGCCTCGACAAAATTAATGTAGGGATATTCCAAGATTCGTTGACAGCTTGGGGTTCTGATATTGTAAAATATTTTATTTAAATTACTTAAAATTAATTTTTATTTTATATATGTATAATTATATAATATCAATATAAAATTAAAATTACTCAAACTTAAAGTCTTTTCCTTAACAAAAATTTTATTTCTAAACTTTATAAAATTAAATTTTCTTATTTGTTTCTTAAGCCTTTTTCTAGTTTATTACTTATGTAAACTGCACTACAGAACTCTTCCCCTCACTCCTTTATGTTATCCTTTCCACCAATTAAAATAATGCAACTCCTCGTTCGAGTTAAACTCCGTTCAAACACCCTTCTGTCTCGTTTCCGAATTCAATTAAAAATTACAAAAAAGTATGTGTTTTGTTACTAATTAAAGATAAAAATTTTCAAATAGGATAGTCCAAACCCGAAATGGAAATCAACGGTAAAGTAACAACTTACAACCTTTAAACAAATTGGAAAAAATTCAAAACTTCTCACTATCTCTTTCACACCAAAAAATATCCTTAAAAAAACAAAAAACGATTGAATATTTCCTCTCACTTTCCAAAACTTTTCAAATTTCAATGTTTGTTGTTGTTGTGTTGCAAATAAAGGCAATCCTAAATCATTGTCATAAAAATAAAATCAAAATCAAACGAAGGATAAAAAGGTCAAAGTCCTGAAACCATCAGCACATAAAAACACAACCGCCATCTCTACCCACCCAATAAACCGCCACTCACTTAGTGTACTTATAGAATAGAATAAGCCCCACGTCCCTTCTTCCCATTCCGGTGGAGATGATCGTTGAGAAGCAAAAAGGGGCAAAAACGAAGAAAAAAGCAAAAAAAAAAACAAAAATGAATACAATGAATGACGTGCAACCGACTATACTCGAAAGGATAATAAAATCCGGAACAAAAAGATGTTCACTCCTTTTTTGCCCATAAAATCCAGGAACGCAGCAAGTTGGCACAGGACATGATAGCCCATCATCACCGCCACCACCTCCCTGTATCCCCATGTACTGTCAATAGTTAAAACCTAGCTACTGTACATGTGCACCTCGCCTCCTATAACTCATCTTTTTGTGTGTTTATTGTTTCCATCTGTTTTTTCGCTATCGCACTTCTGCATTTTATTGAAACTGTTCACCCTGCCTTCATCCTGTTTTCTGTCCTGTACGAGTGTGAGTGTTGGTAGACACATTTAGAGAGGCACTTTTGAAAATTAAATAGCAATTCAGCACGTTTTTTCACTTAAATACTTGTTCGCCACATATACAGGATAATAGAGAGACATGATGATATATGTATTGTTCCTTGTAGCAGGATTTGCCGCACTACACTATAAATACATGTATGTATATTTGTATACCCTACACTACCTAATTTACGTTGCCGTAGGACCCAAAGAGTAAAAAATAATTCTGAAAGTACGCCAGGGAAAGAACAGGATATGGATGTCCTTTCCTTGTCGCCGCTAGATTAATGGACAGCACTGCATGTCTGCCTTGTATCTCGATTTGCTTCAGCCGACGGATGAAGACGTCGTTTTGTACGCAATTCATGCACGAAAATGTCAGATGATTTCCGACTTTAATTGATAACGACTTTGAGTGGCCAAAGTTTGATTGCCAGGATCACACCTCACTCCGCCAACCCACGTATCCTTCCACTCTATAATGAATGTCCGACCACAGATCTACATATGTATGTGAGCTACCATCCCGTTTTGTCTATATAACCGTATGTATACCAAAAGCAAGGATAAAGGAGTAGAAGGCATTTTCAATTCCATTTGCGTTATATCCCCTCAATTCGTCCATTTATCTCGTTCAAAGTGGAAAAAAGGACTTGCAAATGACGGAAATCGGCTGTAGCGCAGCACTTTTCACTAAATCGCTTTAATGGCCCAGTATGCCCACTTATTCTTCCCGCTCGAATTAAAGAAACTCGTCTAAAAGAAAAAAAGTAGGGAAACGACAGAACTCTCATAGGGGATCATATAATGGATGCGGAGATTTAGGATGCTTCTACGAAAACAAGGAGATTATTATTTTTTTCCTTTCCACTATTCCAACTCGCCCCTGAGTGCTTTGCTTGAGTGCGTGTGCGTCTAATTGTGGCGGCCGGCGGTTAGTAGAATTTTTTTCCTTTTCGCTGGTTACATTTCAAAACCAAAGTGCCGCGTCCTTATCCACCATCACTGCTCGGTGGTTGAGTCCATACATATCCATGGCAACTGCTCTTGAAGGTAAGCCCAAACTGCGATGAGGCTCGACTGGTGCGAGAAAGAGTGTCCTTGGGCAATATATTGAGTTCTATGGCATTAATAATATGTTTTTGGTATCCTTGTGCTTTCAGGAAAGTAAACAAACGGTATTTACACAAATTGTAGGAGACCATAGTGGGGAGAAATGAATTTTAATTTTTATTTGATTTTTTCCTTATTTCTTTTTTTACTTTTCATCTTTGGTTTTGTTTTGGGATTTTTAAAATTGAGATATGAGTGGCTCTGGGGAGAACGCTTGTAGTTACCGGGCGCGTTTTTTTTAAACGTGTGAAATGTGGATTCTTGCCAAGGGGTACTTGGCAAAGATTTACATTTTTAAATTTTCCAATTCTCATTTCTCGTTAAGTATGGGAATATACTGAAGGTTGGCTTCGGAGATTCATCATTTCGAATGGGGCTTCAGCGTGAAGGATCAACCGAGTGGCCTGAGATTTTTGATTACCCTGCTCGGGGGTTAATAATAAAATATTTTTTCCACATATTCATAAATCAGGTCGGGTAGCTTCGTGTCCATTACAGTAATTGGAATTTTCAGATTAAAGCATCCATTGAATTTTGGATCCGCAAGCCAAGTAATCGCGATGCATTGAAAACTCCAGTCAGGAATCAAAATCCTTTTGAGCTGTAAGGTGTTTCAGTATGAAATTCGATTTTAAGGTGGAATTGAAGCTATGAACATTAGTATTAATTATCCACAGAGCATTTGCTTATGTTATGTTGATATGCAAGTTATTTTTCAGATTTGAGGCTTCAGAAAGAAGGATTAATTTAAAAATGTTAAAGTTATCCACAAGCTGGCAATAATGTAATGAAAAAAAAAACCAAAAAGAGACGACCAAATTTGCATCCTTGTGGAACGCCAGAAGACTTCTCGATTCCTTTAAATAGCATTGGGACAATCTTCATACATTGTTTATTTCCTGACAATGCTCCCAATTCATAGCAATAAGCTAGAAAATCATCCTATCAGCCCAAATTCCTTGAGTTGTGTTGAACACGATTAAGACCCTTCGAAAAGTCTGTGAAGATTTTTATTCATACAGTTATTGCTAAAAACTATAGTACTAAATGTGTTGTAGCAAATCTACCATTCAGAAAACTATGCTCTGAGTAAGAACAATAGAATAGAGTAAGTTAAAGTTAGCAATAGGTCTTATTAAAGTCAATTGAGAAATTCTTCACAACTGAGTGTCATATTGAAAAGGATGTATAAAAGTTTAATTAGAGCCATTTAACAACTCTTTTAGGAGGAGAATGGAATCCTAGAGACTACAGTTCAGCCAGAACGTCATTCTCAGTTAAAATTAAAAACTTGAATCTATCCATTTTTTTTTCCAAAATAGTTTTGCACGAGATAGGCATTCATTTTATTTTCTGATTAAGAAAAGATTTTATGGCATTACGTAAAGAATACGAGGGTGGTCCTATAAGTACTTAGCCTCATCGCCAGTATCGCAATAGCAACTTACTATCGTATAGTACATTCTAGTAGACGGCTACTGTCAAAATTTCAGCCGGATCGGACTCTTAGTTTTGTTTTGACCGCGTATGGATGCGAGAGTGTCCGCGGATTTTAGAAAAATGGAAAAAGAGCAATATCGGTCGGTGATTCGATTCTTGTTTTTGGAAGGGAAATCGCGCAGCGAAATCAAAGAGCGTTTGGATGCTGTGTACGGTGACTCTTCTCCTTCGATTGCGACCATCAAAAATTGGTTTAACGAGTTTCAACGTGGTCGCACGTCGATTTTTGATAAGCCACGTCCAGGTGCCCCGAAAGAGGCTACCACTTAGGCTAACGTGACAAAAATCCACGATCTCGTATTGGCAGACCGCCGATTGAAGGTGCGCGAGATAGCTGAAACAGTAGGCATTTCAAAAGATCGCATGGGTCATATCCTGCATGAAATTTTGGGCATGAGAAAGCTGTCGGCGCGACGGGTGCCGCGTTTGCTCACTCCGGATAACAAGCGCAACCGTGAGACCACTTCAGAGCAGTGTTTGACGCTGTTTAAGCGCAACCGAAGGAGTTTCTGCGTCGTTTCGTGACAGTCGACGAAACATGGATCCAGTGGTACACACCAGAGACCAAGGAACAGTTGAAACAGTGGACTTCACCCGGCGAACGTGCTCCGAAGAAGGCGAAGACTGTCCCATCGGGCAGAAAGATGATGGCCACCGTTTTCTGGGATTTACAAGGTGTGATCCACATCAACTACCTGGAGAAGGGCAAAACGGTCATAGAGTTGTACTAAGCCAAATTATTGGGCCGATTCGACGCCGAATTGAAGAAAAAACGGCCCCACTTGGCGAATAAAAAAGTGCTCTTCCAATATGATAACGCACCGGCTCACACCTCCCACCTCGCCATGGCCAAATTGGTCGAATTGGGCTACGAACTGCTGCCCCATCCACCGTATTATCCAGATTTGGCCCGAAATTTCAGTCGAATGAGGAGGTCATCGCTGCCACGGAGGCTTACTTTGCAGACCTCGAGAAAACGTATTTTTCAGACGGGTTAAAGAAGTTGAAGCTGGGTCAAGTGTATCGAGCTAAAAGGAGACTATATTGAAAAATAAATCGCCATTTCTCCAAAATTTTTGTTTTTCTTTTGTAGGCTAAGTACTTATCGGACCACCCTCGTATAGCGCCGTTCACTACGGCTTCGCCACATTCGACGGTCCAATTTTCGATAACTTTGTCACACATTTGACAATAATTGTCTGCGGCGTATTTACATAGATCTGCGACTTAAGGTAGGTCTAAAAGAAAAATTTCACGATCTCGATCGAGCTGACTTTAAGCGAGACATCTTCAAATCGCTTGGGCAGAATGTCCATGCGTCGTCAGTATCCATATCATCCAGTTTAGTACAGAAGATGGTACTTCGATCTGCAGCGGTCATCGGTTATGGGAATGCCAAATTCGTTTTGGAAAAAGCATGGACCGATTCCACCGGACCAAAATTCTCCCAAAACCGTGACTTTCCCCATATGAAAAGGTGCTGGTGTATTCCAGGATTGGTATCAACCTAAATTTGACAATTTTTCTTATTCATATCCAATTGTCCAAAAATGGGCTTTATTGCTAAAGATGATTTTTTTTTATTGTGAAATTTAGTTCAACTTCCAACTGCTTTAGAGCCCAATCAGCGAACAGTTCAATTTTCTATGATCTAATTTCTAAGGACAGATCTAAGTCAAGGCGCAAAATTTGCCACCTAAAGTCGTAGAAGAACCAATTCTATCGAACAAAGAGATGCGACGTTCAGGTGCTTGCTGATTAGTTATCGAACCAGTTGACTGGAATTCGATTCAAAAACGTCGAAACGTAGACTCGAAAAGATGGTTGTGACGACGATAAAAATCACATAATGTGTGAAACGCTTTCCGAACGGAGCACTGATTTTGAAAATAAAATTTGATGATGGGCACACATTGTTCAACGCTATATTTTCCAAGCCTTGCACTACTGAGCAGCTTACTACAAATTTGACAGACCTAATCACACTTTAAAAACATGCTCGCTAAAAAAAAAATTTTGTGTCTTTTTTGAAAATTTTTTTTTAAATAGTCACTCTCCTTGAAACTTAATCTAAAATAAGAGGTGATAGTAAAGAATCAGTAGAGGTGATCGAATTATGAATCTGAGAACGCACAAAAATTTGTTCCATCAAACCTTATTTATCATATAATGCCTGAATTATTCGTCTTCATCTCTATTGCGACCTGTTTCAACAACACTTCCAACTTTTCCGTAGACATCAAACGTAGTGGTGAAACGTTCAGTTGAGGAGATGTTGACTACTACTCAGTGTGAGTGATAATGGCTCTCATAAAAAAAAAAAAACTTTTACGTGGATCTCAGGGACAACATTAGCTAGGGCTCTCAAACCGGTCGCTAAGAGCTCAGAATCATGTACTTTATAACACTGTTATAACAAGTTTCGGACTTATAGCTATTCGACAAGTTTGGTTTGATATATGCATGCGTACGGACGGACAGTCGGACAGGTGGACAAATAAGAAAGTCTTTGCATAAGTCTTCTCTACCCCAGCTGTGCAAGGTATAAGATTAAAATATTTTCAAAAGAATGATTGCGGTGCTCACTGTGTTCCATATCAATGGAAGTCAACTAAACAAAAAATCGTTGATCTTAGATTTGGAACGACTATCTCGGCATCATTAAAAAAAAATGGACTAATGATTCATAAAACTTTTGAAAAAGTGAGTTTAGGATTATCCCCATAAAAAGCCCTTTAATCAAAAAAACTCGAAAGCCCTTTAAACTGGTATTTCGAGAAATCGGCTAAATGCTACAACTTTGCTCTGCCCATCTTTCTGAAAGCATACGAATTCCGCGTTGGAAAAAGTTTGATTTTGAACTGTGAAAACACTACGTTCCAAGTCCTTGGGCTTCAAATCATATGAATGAGATAATAATGAATTTGTAAGTTATTTTTGCGGATCTTGATTTAGTTGTGCGTTCAATTCTGCTTCTATAAAGCCCGAAATTACCATATGATGCTTCTGATATGATATTTCTAACAAGCAGGCACCGCTAACGCCATCTGCTGGCTAGCGTCGGATTGTCGTTTATACACCTGGTAAAAAAAAAATAATTATGGACGTAGGTTGGACGCTAGATCTCGGAAATTAGATCTTTCCGTGAAACCGTACCGTTCCGTGAAATGTTCGATGAATCATTTAATATTTAACCAAAAATGCTTTCTCTAAATATTCTATTTTACAAAGCCTTTAGTTTTGGCTCTTCTAATTTCTATCTCTTTACCTGGCAAAAAAGGTATGCCAATAAGCTTTCTATAATATCACCTTAGTAATGGAACACTAAACTTGATATTTGTTAACTTCTCCCTTCGTTCCACTTAAAAAAATATCAGTAAAGGACTCTTTTGATTTCCAACTATGATCACTTCAATGGTCGTTCAGGAAAAGGAAAATTGGATTTTAAAATCTATGAAACGACAAAAAGAAACATTTTCCCGGAACACACTAGCCCAGTTAACTATTATACTTGACCAGCAAATCGGTGGATTTCCAACTCTCCACTACATCTATAGACTTTAATTAAAATAAAATCCTTTTTTTCCTGATTTTCAAAGTTAACGCAATCTCTGCAATTCTATCCGTTTTCTCTTTCGCTAAAAAGTTCCTCCCCTCACGAATGAGTCCCTTAAGCTTTCGTCCTTCAAAGAAAGCAGGGTAACCCTTGTGACTAATAAAATGCATTATCTGTCCGCTCAAGGAAAAAAACTGCAAAAAAGGAAACTCATCCCCTTTATAGCGATATGGTTGAACTATACTTTGAGATCCACCCTGCTCGACTGGTGCTTCAATTTTGTTAAGCACTCGAAATATGACAGGATATAAAAAATGATATATATGAGGGGTATATGAGAAATTACGGTGAAGGAAGAAGAATTTGTAGAGGGAATTGGGTCTTTCCTGCATTTCCCTGAAGTATGTGAAGGTTTTTGAATGGCATTTAAAATGATGGAAAATTTCATTACCGTCTGCAATCTGTGCAATCAAGTTTTTCCGATTTCTACTTGGATAAAGGGTCAAGTTTTAGGGTTAACCCTTCATACTCTCCAGCCAATTTAATCAAGTTCCAAACAGGTATCTTTAGTATAAATCTTTAAGTCACAACGTGTATTTATCTTTTTTAATCATGAGCACAATGAAAAGCCCGTAAAGCAGTTATTAACCATATCATTGCCTCCCATTGTGAAATGTCGCTTCAATCGCTTTATCATACATAAATGCACCAAATGTGTTGTAGTTCCCATGATTTAACACATGCGATTGACCACAATTGAAAAGCTCCACGTCTTTAAAAATAGCCATCACCGTTTCTTCCCCCTCTGTTCAAACAATCACGCGCCTTTTTCGACCTGACCTCAAACTCTAACGAGAAAAGGAAATAAAGTGTTTCTAAAAAAAAACAAAACAAGTTAGAACCGCAGTTCCTGACATTCAACCCCAAGCCACATCCCTTTACTGGTCACAACACTTTAATCAGTCCTACCGTATTCACCGCAAAAACCACAATTTCCAACATCAATTGAGTTGAAGCCAAAAACCCCTGAAAACGAAAAAAAATTACCGCACACAGCATAATTGCTGTGACAGCGTTTTACAGTCCACACTCACGGCATACCCTTCCCCGATCGTTGCACCTGCATTCCACGGCATACCAAGGGTACCAAGCACCAAGCACTCTTATATAGGCACAAGGCAACCTAAACATAAATAATTGAACAAAGTCAATTGCGATAAACAACCCCATTGCAACAACATTAGCCAGGCACGACACTCGCAGCGAGCGAATGTCCTCAATCCATTCACCCATTTCCCGCCCCACACATGTCCCACACATAGCAACGAAACCCGATTCCCCGTCCCGTCCAGTAGTGGATCGAAATCGCAAATCGAAATAAGCAAATTACTAGGTCGTCGATAAAAATTCGAATTTCATGAAGTCCTCGTGTCCTGATATCCTTGTGTGTTATTTTTGCAGGATTACGTGACCGTATACGATGGCTACACCATTAGGGATCCAGTAATCCTGAAGTTTTGCGGCGGCGGACAAAGTGTACCGGCAGCCGTATCCAGCGGGCCACAGTTATTAGTCGAGTTTACCACCTCGCCGTATGGAACCTTCACTGGCACGTCGTCCCAGATACTCCCACTACATGGATTCCAGCTAGAGGTGAATGCACACAATCTAAATTTTTTTTTTCTTTCCCCTTTACTCACGCTCGTCCTCCTTTCGTTTAGGTCGAAGTGAAGTTTGTCGACATCCAGAGTCCGACATATGCAAAGAACAAGAAATTGTGTGAGTTCTGGATCCGGGGCTCGGGTCGCGGGGTTCTCGAGAATCCAAAGCATTCACTGGCGCCGAACACTACTTGTTTGTATCACTTGCAAGGCACCGGAGTATTCAAAACATACGACCATTTGAGCTTGCCACGACGCTCGGGGCAGCAACACCAAATGCCGTTGTCACGATTCAAGGTTTGGATATCGATGTTGAAATTCAATTTGGATCCGGCGTTCGGGTATCAGGATGAGACCTCAGTGGGCGCAATCGGGGTATTGCAGACGCACGAGGACTGCAGTGGGATGTTACGAATTTGGGATGGCGCCCTGAGGGAGCCGCCTGTCTGCAAAGACTTGAATTGGTGAGTGCTCGTGTTGACGTTAATGTTTATTTATCTTTTATTTGCCCGAAAGTTTACGTTTCTATTTACCGTCGAAAAACTTTAATTAGAGTACTCGCTGCCCAAAAAAAGTCGAATAAACAGCGATGAATAAAGTTTCAGTTTCACTAAATGCTCACACAAAACGAAGTTGGGTGGAAAAATGCACGGAGCTTGAAACTAAATATAGAATGTTTGCGAATAAAAACAAAAAAGTTTTCGTTTCCAGTTTTTTGGTGTAGCTCGCCTATTTACAAAAAATGTTAGATACACAGGAAGAGCGACACATGTTTTATGGATTCATGGTATATGGATTCATATAAATTAACAGTTTTTATTTAAAATTTAAATTTAATTCAATAAGCCGGTCAGTGCAGCTGAGCGTAAATAAAAAAACCGTTGAACTAAGTAGACAAGCAACGAAATAAACGAGCCAGACGCCGCTTAAAGACTTGTGATCATAGTTTAATGGAATACAAAAGTGTGTCATTAAATACAAGAGTGAATCAAATCTTTCACACCACTTGACGGATAACGGCTAACTAGACGGATCTCGCCCAACTCGACCGTCATCCTTTATCTCAACGGGTTTCGTCCAGCTTGACTGATCCCGTCCAGCTTGACTGATCCCGTCCAGCTTGACTGATCTCGTCCAGCTTGACTGATCTCGTCCATCTTTACTGTTTTCGTTTGGCTTGACCGATCTCGTTTAACTCGACCGATCTCGTGTGACTCGACCGATCTCGTTTGACTCGACCGATCTCGTTTGACTCGATCGATCTCGTTTGACTCGACCGATCTCGTTTGACTCGACCGATCTCGTTTGGCTCGACCGATCTCGTTTGACTCGACCGATCGTTGATCTCGCCCAACTCGACCGTCATCCTTTATCTCAACGGGTTTCGTCCAGCTTGACTGATCCCGTCCAGCTTGACTGATCCCGTCCAGCTTGACTGATCTCGTCCAGCTTGACTGATCTCGTCCATCTTTACTGTTTTCGTTTGGCTTGACCGATCTCGTTTAACTCGACCGATCTCGTGTGACTCGACCGATCTCGTTTGACTCGACCGATCTCGTTTGACTCGACCGATCTCGTTTGACTCGACCGATCTCGTTTGACTCGACCGATCTCGTTTGACTCGATCGATCTCGTTTGACTCGACCGATCTCGTTTGACTCGATCGATCTCGTTTGACTCGATCGATCTCGTTTGACTCGATCGATCTCGTTTGACTCGATCGATCTCGTTTGACTCGACCGATCTCGTTTGACTCGACCGATCTCGTTTGACTCGACCGATCTCGTTTGACTCGACCGATCTCGTTTGACTCGACCGATCTCGTTTGACTCGACCGATCTCGTTTGACTCGACCGATCTCGTTTGACTCGACCGATCTCGTTTGACTCGACCGATCTCGTTTGACTCGACCGATCTCGTTTGACTCGACCGATCTCGTTTGACTCGACCGATCTCGTTTAACTCGACCGATCTCGTTTGACTCGACCGATCTCGTTTGACTCGACCGATCTCGTTTGACTCGACCGATCTCGTTTGACTCGACCGATCTCGTTTGACTCGACCGATCTCGTTTGACTCGACCGATCTCGTTTGACTCGACCGATCTCGTTTGACTCGACCGATCTCGTTTGACTCGACCGATCTCGTTTGACTCGACCGATCTCGTTTGACTCGACCGATCTCGTTTGACTCGACCGATCTCGTTTGACTCGACCGATCTCGTTTGACTCGACCGATCTCGTTTGACTCGACCGATCTCGTTTGGCTCGACCGATCTCGTTTGACTCGACCGATCTCGTTTGACTCGACCGATCTCATTCAATTCGACGCATCTCGTCCAACTCGACCGATCTCATTCAATACGATGGACCTCGTTCAATATGACGGATCTCGTTCAACACGGCGAATGCCGCCTAACTTGACGGATCTTGTTAAACGAGATATCAATATGTTCTCCCTTCGGTCACGATGGATCATATAGTACTCGATAGATCTCGACTATACTGGTTGCACTCCTGACGACAGTCCGACATGTTGAGTTGACTGATTAAACTCTGAGAAAACCGAGACATTTTATTAAACATAAAAAAATCCCTGGTTTTGCCGTTTGGTTTTTTAATGTTCTGTTTTTGACAACACACACGCGATTCAAGACATGTGTTAAAGTCAGGTATACTTAATTAGTATCGCCATTAAATTTTAAAAAAAAAACTTAGATCCTAACAACACTTACATATTATTTAATTTTATTATAGAAATTCGTGTTCTGTGAAATATGTTTTTCATGCATTTCGACCATTTTGCGGGCCTCATAATCGACCCACTGAGCACTCAATTCAAACCAAAATGGCTTGGCTTCCTACCATTTTCACGCTATTGGACATTAAGCCACATGTTTTCGTAGAGCGCTTACTGCAGAAAACATTGCTTCTGAATCCACCGATGTTAATGAAAACTGAATGATTTGTCCGTTCATTGCCGTTCACAGCAATTGGGATTGAGCTACTCAATTACGTGAAATATTTTACGCAAGGTCATAATCTTTAAAGAACAGCTCTTGTAAGAACTGAAACCGAACGATCTCCTACAATTTCGGTGAGTGTGCCTGGAGGAAGATCCACTTTTTTATCATTTCTGGTTAATGAACAAAACTGTCGTGATTTGGTCCAACGTGCAACCTCAAGTAATACAAGAGCTGCTACCTGGAAAATGCACTGTTTGTTGCGGTTCATAGTCCGACGAAAACATTATTCCGTAATTTTCAAAGATGACCATGGGAAAATCGATACCGTCAGTGGCCACCGCTATCGTTTAATGTTTTCTACTTTTTTTTACCCAAAATGAATTCTCTCGTTTTGGACCTATGAATCGGCTGGATGGATAGTGCGATTTGACGCTTTTAGACTATTTTTCATGAAGATACGTCAAATCACTGTCAGTCTATAACACGTGTTATTAGCGAGATACCAATATGTTCGAAAAAGTGTCTCAAAACTAGACGTTTCGTATGGACCACGTACAACATAGTTATGGTCAATATATACACAATATACACTTATAAAAGTAAATGGCAGGCAATTATTTATCAACTCGGATAAAAATTGTATACGCTTTTGCAGTTTTCCTGTATCTTTTTTGATAATTAAAAACCAAACGGTTAAAAAATAACATATTACAATTAACGAAGGAGATGCTATTCAAACTCATATTTCCCAATTCAGTGAAGAAAGTCCATGTATAGAAACCTCAATATCTTTTTTCCAATAAGCTATACCATCCCTCATCCCTCACTTATTATATATTAACGAAATCCTCCATCATTTTATCTTTATTCCATAGCGAACGTGACATCCCGAACCATCCGGTCTTGGCGCAATATGGCCAAAATTACACGAATGTCATAGCCCGGTTCTGTCGTGGCACAGTGCCACGAACCTGTGACCGAGCCAACATCAACGAAACTTATGCCCGACCATGTACGGTAAGCGAAAGTTACGTATCCAGCGGTGATACCATCACTCTCGAACTACGAAATACCGAATCCACAGTTTTGAGGTAAGTCCCACGAGCAGCCATCAATACATGTGGTCATATCTCCTCCACCTCCTCCGATAGACCACTCGACTTTAAGCTCAAATACGAATTTGTGGATCTGCACCAGGACGGCATGCCGATGGCCGGCGAGCACGACTGCAATCGGAAATTCGTTAGCAGTCAAATGGATCGAAAGGATCCGGCCTTCTTCCGTAGCATTCGCAACATATTCATGTTCGGACGAGGTGGCACTCGCAATCTCAGATGCATTTACAAATTCGAAGGACAACGAGGCGAACGTGTTCGCATCAAATTGCGCAAGGTGGCCACAATCAATCGGGTGTGCAGCTCAAAGGTGGACGAGGATATCAATCGGTCGTTTTGCTACGGTGACACCAGCGTCCGGGTCGAGGTAGGTAGATGACCACCGAAAGACATCCTATTGTCCTGAATGTATGATATGTACACAGATTTTCGAACGACCCTACCATGACTCGATCCTATTGCCACGTGGTTGCTTGTGTAACTCTTCGAATACATCACATCTGCCGGTTGAGTACACTTCGACGAGTCGAGATGTTGAGGTGCACTTCACGGCAACCAACATGACCACCCTGGACGATCCAGATGCACTTAACTTCGAGGGACTGTTTGAGTTCGTCAAGGGACCAACCAACTGCAAGGATGGCCGAAGGAAATTCGGTCCAAGTGGCACCATCGACATGACATTTGGTGATGTAAGTCAAGTTAAGATTAAAATTTCACTTCTCTATACTGTCATCTATCGGATAGCTGGAGTGTCGCACCAGGCCGTGGTTAATCGAGCCATCGAATGGGAATAAGTTTCTCTATGTCCGGCTGAAGGGTATCTTCCTGCGAAAGTACAATCCCAGTATTTACAAAGCGATTAGTGGGACAGTGATAGGCACTAACTCGTATCGTTGCGAAACCAAGGCACGAGTGGTGTTGACAACATCCGAAGGTAGGTGGTGGAAGGTGGAATGTCCACCTAAATTGTGAATGTGAATTACTAACGAGTATATGGGCTTGGGGACGGGGTTGGTTATGTCAATTGTTACAGGTCTCACAATCACAGCTTGCCCGTTGGGTAAGAACTCGAACGCTTATGAGTTCGTGGAGATATTCAGTGCCGGCTGGGGTGAGAGACCGAATTATGCATTAGCCAACCGATCGAAGGCTATCAGTGTGGAGTTCCTTAGACCGGAGAATGGTGATTTCACCTTCAATTGGATGGAATTGGTTCCTAGACCAGCCTTGGGCTTAGTAGGTACGTGCGACCTGATGCAAGTGTGCCGAATGACTGCTAAGTAAAATATTTTGTTTTTGTTTGGAATCCTTGCAGAAGACTGTACATACAAGTGTCCCGAATTGGGGGCATGCGTTAATGCGAGCGTGTGGTGTGATGGCATTGTGCACTGTCCATCAGGTGCTGACGAGTCGTTCCTGCAGTGCTCAGCCATCATGAAACTGCCAGCTGAAATTCTAGCCACATTATGCATCCTAATGGTGCTGTTTTGTTGTGGATTCGTTGCATTCGCATACAAGTGAGTATGAGCAGCACTAGGTGATGTCGTGTATCATAAGGTGTTTAAGTTGACTTTGTCCCATTGGGGTTGGGTGAGGTGGTGACTGGGGTTTACTTGAATAAATTGCTTGAAGGCTTTAGAAAATGATTTGTTTGAAGTGCGTTAAAAGCAAAATTGAATTCAAACGTGCAGAGCCGAAATTTGGATCGGTATTAAATAGTGGAGTCAATATTCAGTCCACAGCTCAACCAATCGTTTGGTTGGTTAAGGAGAAAAGAAAATATTTTCGATTTCTGATTTCAATATGAAGTTTTAGAACTTTTAATCCACTTCCTTAAGGATCAAGATTTACGTTTTTTTTTTTAAATTGTTTCAGAAAAATCAAACGAAAACTACGAGGGTCGTCGGTACTCCAGACACGTCTCAAGTCCCTCAGCTCGATGGATACCGCCGTATTCGATGAGAAAGACGTGATTTGCTGACAAAGCGACAATTCTGTGCGATATGTTGAAATCGATCGCGTCACCACCGTCTGACCACATTCAACTAATACCGTACAGAATTGTGCCCCGGAACTAGAGACTTTGCTTAAACCAACACAACTACTACAACTACTAACTAACTATCACCTACTGATTACTACCAATGGCGTTTCCATTGAAATGTGTATTTTTTAATTATTGTTTAAAAACAAAAACAAAATAGAAAACCTAATATTAATCATTTTTTTACGAACACAATAAAAAGTGTGTATTTTCTAGTTAAAACTAGTGAAGAAATTGTTAAAAAAAAATAAGAAAAAATAGAAAAAAAAAAATGATTGCAATTAAAGACCAACGGTTTGGTACCTACAAGGCAGAGAACGCAAAGAAGAGACAGGAAAGTAGCCTAAATTCCATTTGAATCCCTTGAAAACAATACAAAAGAAAAAGGAAAAATAATTTAATGTGCCAGGATTTATACTTTCAGTCCTTAAAAAATGAAGAAATCCAGATACACCAATTTCAACCGAATAGACGCACAAAACAAATCTAAAAACAACATTTTCCAAAATATAATCTCTGCGTCAACCAACTGATTTTTGTACTACGTTTTAGTAATACTGTAAGCCAACAAGAAAGAATCTTAAAATCAACAAACCATTAAAATATAGTGAAATTAATTTTAAAATAAAACAAATTAATATAATAGTTGCGTATTGAAAATTGTAGAGTAATTTTAAAAATTTATTAATATTTAACAATTTTATTAAAATTGTTGTAGGCAAAAGTAAAAATTTTAAAAATATTTTCTGGATAGTTATGGTTGGAAGTCAGAATTGCATTTAGGTAATATTTTTTAAATTCATTTACGAGATGGTATTGACTGAGCTTCAGTGTTTTTTTTTTTTTTGTTTGAATTCAATTTTTTTCTACTAAGATAGATATCACTTATCATGGATTTCGGGTATGATAATTCGGTTCCGTGTTAAATTTTCAGTGAATTACAGAAAGCTATAAAATCCCTAAGTAGACTTGCTTCCAAAGTCCCCTTAATGGTAGATGTTAATTAAAGCATTTTCTGCAACATAATGCAGCGTACACTTTACGTACACTTTTCGGTTTACCATTTTAAGGCTTCTCTGCTCCGTGTTCCTCTGACGCTTAAGTCTATCTATCCATGAAGCAGCTCAAAACTTTAGACTTCGAATTCTGATGGACATTTTTAATGCAAACAACTCTATGTAGAAGCCGTGGTCTTCCAGCGATTTTTAGCGTAATCACTAAAAAAAAAAAAAACAAGTCGCAGTGAGCAAATCTATGTAAATTATAGAGCTATACGTGGCGGTATTTTTTTGAGAAGCAGATTTTTACAGATTTTTAGGTTTAAACTTGTACGATTGACCTGCACCATATTCAAGGCAAGGAAAACCAAGTATCTTCTCAATAAATGTAAGTATATAGAGACCAATTAAAATAAGTGCTTCTTACGCCGGCGATATGATATTGATCCCGCAAGAATTAAACCATCGAAATTTAATTTTTCCTTGCAGGATAAGCTATAAGCATCTATACTTATATTGAGTGAATGAGGGAACTCTCCAACTTGATATCTGCTCAAAGCGACAATACACATTTAACATCTCTATCTCAAGTGAAGATTTCACTGTGGTGATTTTTATGTTTATACCTTTCTCAGTTTCAGCGAAAGATCCGCCACGATTGTAGGTGTTTTGATTAATGACTTGATCAATCTACATGTATGTTCAGACAGTATGAGCCATAGTGTGATGATAGCTTACCTAAAAAAAATCTTTAAAAATATCATGAGTACAAATGGGAATCCGCTATTTTTTTTTTTAAATTTTATTTCATAAAAGTGGTCGCGTCATTCTCAAAAATTAGGCAATCGCTAGTTATGTTAGGTATAAGTTTTGCGCATCTTTCTGGCAGCAGGCGAATTTCGTGTTGGAAGAACTGTATGCGAATCTCTCTACTTCCGGTACTTGAACCAAGTGTAATCCTCTATTATCTCCGCAAGCATTTCGCCTATGATCTGTAAATAGTTTCCAATTTCTTTAGTTTTTTTCTTCATCCAGTCATTTATGGAACAGGTCCTTTAATCAAATCACGACTAATTTCCTAGACTGAAGACCATAATTATCGAGAAAATCTAAACTAGAGAGTGTCTACTCGCGAACATGACCGCCGCTCCGCCATAGTTTTCAAAAAAATGCACCATCCATCTGTTTCTACCCCTCACCTTATTTCAAAGCTCCATTTTACAGTGATTCTTTCATTAGATTTGGAAAAATTAGTTGTCCAACTATCGCCCTATTGCTAAACTCTGACCTTTGAGGGTATCATGTACGATACAATATTCTGTCACTGCAAGCCCCTTTTCTCTCCAAATCAGTACCTAAAACGTTCGCCCGAAAACCACTAATCTAAATGAGTTTCTCCCACAATCCTTGTAGGCACTTGAAGATAAAAAAGAAGTAGACGTTGTTGCCACATATTTCAGTCAGACCTTCGATAAAATCTTGCATCAAATTCTACTTTGGAGACCGCCAGTACAATGTTATTTTCAGACCTTCTATTTCTGATCCAATTGCTGTCACCTCCGGATTTCCCCAAGGAAGTCACTTTGGCCCGCTGGTGTTTATCTTAACCAATAATGACGCTTACTGTGTTATTAAAGACTCTCACCGTTCCATGTACGCTGATGATATGGAAATATTCAAACGTATATCTTACACTGCTGATTCCTGCTCTCTGTAATCCGATCTAAATGGGTTAAGTATTTGGTGTCAAGAAAACCATCTCATGCTCAATGTTAGCAAATGTTAAATTATCACTTACTCTTGTAAGCGCCTCCCTCCAGGGACCTACATTCTCTGTCATAGAGTTGTTCCCCCTGCCAAATTTTTGGTTGAGTATCGTTTAAAACGAACCAACCTACAACCCATTGAACAACGACCCAAGGTCGCAGACATAGTACTTTTTTATCCATGACCTACTTACTGCTAGTATTAACTGCCCACACAATTGCATATGATTCTCCAAATATTAATCCTCGAAGCTTTTGGTCTATGCCCCTCTTCCGCATCAACTCATATCGAACGAACTATGACTACCATGTGTAGTCCACAAAGCTTCGCGAAACGCTCTTTTCGACCTACACCTCACCGAACTCTTAGAAATGTCGTTTGCCGCTGCCATTCATCCTCTCTTTAATCCCTTTTCCCTAATAGCCATTGAGTTATTTTAAGGTCAGATTATTTAAGTTTTTTTTTTAAGTTGTGTTTAAGTTTTAAGTCGATTGTTTAAGATTTCTGTGTTAAGGCTTACACTCGAATGTGAATCGAGTGTATCTTTGAGTCGTTCTATGAATCAACCTATTTTTTTACTTTTTCGAAAAGCCAGTTTATGCCTCATCGATCGGAATAGGTGGTAGTCGGAAGCAGCAATGTCTGTGATTGACGGTGATTGAGATAAAATGTCCCAGTTCAGTGTTTCCTGAACTTCGTCCGGTCTCTTACTGGCTGCAGAGGTACTGAGTTAGGTAATAGCAATTTAGGACTGGAGACAAATTTGTCCCATAGCCGGCTAGTATTTTTCGATTATAAAGGATGATATAGAAACATGTTTGATAGTCTTAATAGGCGCCTGAATATAGCCATATTGGTGGCTTATGTGGCATGCTTTTCCTATTGCTAAGAAAAACAATCTCATAATCTGGTTGGCCAATAGACCACGACACTTGTAAATTTTCTGAGAAAACGTCTGCACCAGTTTGTAGTCCATCTTTGAACTATCTATATATATTGTAGTATCATATTCATCTTTTGTTGGAAATTAAACTGCCAAGTGGTTTTCGAAGATTAGGTTAGGTTCGGTGCTTTCATTCGATAACACGTCGGTCGGATGGATAATTCGAGAAAAAGGACATCCGTCCGACAGATTCTAATCGCCCCTATAGATTCAATACATACCTCTCTTTAAGGGCAGGCAACTATACCATAGCTCCGTAGGTGAGAGTGTCAAAGTTTTATTTAGAGTCTAATTGATTTGGTTTAATCGTTTTCAATTTCAAAATATCTCTGCTTGACTATAGCTAATAAAGGTGTAATGTTTATAGGTTTCCATACTAGTTTTGAATTTGATCGTTTGCTTAAACGCCCCAATTCGTTTGGAAAAAAAATATTAAAAAATGTGCATAACTTTAAAATGCCTATTCAATTCGAGGAATATACCGGATTAAATCGAAATTCTTGTTTTTTAATTTCCCTTTCTATCTTTCTATTTTTCCCTTCCAAATTTATTTTCGAGCAAAACGAAACCATGGATTCATGGAAGCCAAACCAAATCACTGCCAAATTAAGTATACGTCAATCTACCTATTTATATACTAATGGATAAACGTTAGGAAAAATTTAATTGAAAAACATTTATAAAATTTCTAATAAATTAATGAATTTTTTATTTAATTTATTTTATATCTAAAACAAACTGAAGCTTAGTTACTATTAAAACGAATTTCAACAAACAATTATTTTTCATTTTATCAGTTCACCAATCCATTTCTTATTTGCCCACCAAAATGTCTTGAATAATATGAAACCAACAAATTAGAATTTTAATAAAAAATTGTAACGACAGGCACGTTTTTAAGAAAAAAGGTTTTTGTTTAAGAATCGGCAAAAAAAATGTAAATTATTGGAAAAAAAAACATATTCAAAGTGATCAACATCCTATACTGCCACTGCATGTGTCGATATTTATTTGAAAATCTTTAAAAAGATCAAATAATCGTGTATTTACCCGTATATTAGAAAAAGAAACTAATTCCAAACGAAAATTTCATTTTCATCGTCAAGGTGTGACGTGATCGTTGCATTTCTGAACAAATCACTGCCTTTAATTCTAATAAAAAGAAAAAAATATAAATCAAAGATGAGAGAATAATTGATTTTCCCCATGATGATTGAATGATTTTCCAAGCTGAAAACGAGTGAGATTTTCGTTTATCACTAATTTATTTATGAGAATAAAAGAAACAATAGCAAAGGTATCCATGAACCCATAATCTTGAATTATGTATAAAATAAACAAAACGAGAAACTTAAGAAAACAAGCAGACAATAAAAACCCTCAAAACAAATTTGTTTTAAAAATAAAAATAATTTTAAATTAAATAAAAATTATAAAAAAAGTATATATAAAACTAACAGAGAATAGTAGGTAAACGGAAGGATATAAAAAGGAAATGAAAGTCGATGAATTTATTTATTTTTCGAAACCAAGAGCCGAAAGACAAGATACTAAGAAGCAACCTATTATAAATGAATGAAATTAAATTTAAAGATCAAATATTATGAGACATATGTAAATAGTGCGTTAAATTCAAATCATTTATTAGTTTATAAATAATAGAATAAAGGATACGTTACGAGTAAGGATACAACTCACATACATAGGTAATTAGAACGAGGTATATATAGGATATATAGTATGTACGTGTAAGATTAAGTAGGATTAATGAGTTGGAAGGAATCAGGACAGCAACTCGTCGCTCTTCCGAAAGACTATAAACTAAAAGCAAATATGAGAAGAAGCAGGCGATAAGAATATTGTTACTACAACCACTGATTTATTTATATATTTTTTTTTGTTCTGTTTATATAAAACAAACCGTTAAATAATGAACAGTAAAATAAAACCAAGTCAAATAAATAGAATACTGTATCTAATGTATTAAATTACAAAATGAAAGAAAACATTTAAAAACTCTGAATTAAATAAAATTGAAAAACAAAATAGAAAAAATGTTCGAATTCGAAATAAAAGAAATGAACTAAAAGTCTTAAGCGAAGTTAAATAAAAACCATATCAATAAAAATGAAATAATTTCAGACTAGAAAGAGTGTTTTCTTAAAAATATCATCAAAAATGTTATTTTCACTTGTTTTACCGTTAAAAAAGGGTTCCAATCCTTTGCGGATTCGCTTTTGGCTAGATTCAGGTCGTCAGTGAAAGTGATGCAAATGAATAGCGTGAGCAATGGACCTTTGATATTTGAAGCCATTCAGGTAATTTTTTTTGTTCGTTGAATCCCTCAAAAGTTGTGCTAAAAGTAAAGACTTAGTTGGGTTTCTCTAACTGACGAGTCGGCCAAAAGGAAAACGAAAAAAGAATTGGACAATGGTGACAATGAAACATGGAAATAAAAATAAAAGTAATAATTTTAAGTTGTGTCTACTTCACGAATTTTTCAGATTAAATTATTAACACTGAATACTAATTAAAAGATTGGATATGGTTGTTTCGGTACTTACTTACGTTGTTTACATAGGGTAGGATTTTGTATACTTTATCATTCTCAATATTCCTTTTATTTGTATTCTGGTTTTATTTTATTTACTTAGCGGATTCCCCGACGCGACGACGTTATCTTAAAAATATTAATAGGTTCTTTTAATTAAGTCAAAAGGCCGAGAGAAAAAAATTTTTTTTACTTTTTGGATTTTTTTTTTGTTGTCGGGGGTTACTTAAAATTTTTAATTTTATTTTTATTTTATTCTTTTTCAATTTCTCGCCCTAATTCCGATAGATACGAGTAACTACCTAAATTACATTTTTCGTAACACTCTACCGCATACAAACCCATGTATAATTTACCATATTCAGCATGACTTATTCCTGTTATATTACACATGTGTGTCAAAAATGTAATCTGCGACGGAACTGTGTCTAATTTTTTTATAGTAAAGCAATTTTTGTTATTACGAGTAATATCGCGATTCCGGAATACACTCATTGTTTTTAAAGCAAGTGCAGCACCTTAACTATAAATAGAACTAGTTAAGACGAATGTAATGAGCCCATACTTAATAGGTTTACTAATAGGCAATCGTCTCCTACCTTCGAGTACCAGCTCAGTAGTATCAGCATACATGAGTGTTTCAAATGTTAGGTCGCAGATATGTTTGAAAGTAATGTAAGTACCCATTGTGTCTAAGATCTAGAGTTCCGCAAAATAGTTCAAACCCCGTTTCCTTTCCCAGTCGGAACTACATCGGAACTGTCGGAACTATCGGAACTATTAGTATGGTAAGAGAGGTCCATATCCGATCCTTCATACCTAATTCGTTCATGAAATACAGAAGGAATTGTCTGTACGAGTATGATTGCGGACATTATTGTTTGATCACCCTTCTGCTATTCCAGTTCCAGTGTGTGAGTGTGCATAAAGTGTTCGAGCTTATCGCTACATCAATGTACATACATATACGATATTTATTCACATTTTGTTTTTGGTTGCTACTACGTAGTATGAGACATGTTCGATTGCATTTATCTTTCTTTTCGTTTTGTCTGTGATTACGTTGTTCTACAACATAGTCCTACGACCGCGTCGTTCGGACGTTCGACTGGGTTGTATAATATGAACTTTGGACATTTTTCGTTCAGTTTGAGAAACGATCGGCAATGTTCCCGACTGAGGACATACATAGTTCCATACATGTTCTGAACTACCCAACTCTACTAAGATTCCTACCACAGCTAACAAAAAGTGGTAATAACCTTGAAACGCCTGAACAGATCTTCATAAATTGTAGCTAAGAACCATCTCGATCACGGTAGCTTGCAAACAAAAAAAAAATCATCAAAATCGGTCCATTCGTTCAGGAGCTACGATGCCACAGACAGACACACAGGCAAACAGACAAACGGACACGTCAAACACATAACACCCCTCTTTTTGCGTCGGGGGTTAATAAGCAACTTTGACAAAAAGCGATGTTCAAGAATACTAGGAATTAATTAATATCGGACTGATACGCACTTTGTTCAAAAAATAAGGTGACTTGATTTTTCTCATAAAATATATGAATTTTATTTTAAAGCATAAGCTTAGGTTAGGTTAGGTTAGGTTAGAGAAGGGGAGTGTGTAGGTTAAACATCACTTCCACTCGGAGGCCAAGAGGCCCATTGTGATCCCCTTCGTTTGTGTGGGTATACATAAAATAACCTGTCCTATCACGTGGTGGCTGAAACCACCCCGTGCTCTTAATGAATTTTAGAAGATCCGATATATCTGCATTAGCCACGTCCGCAATCTCTGTAAAGAATCTTTGGCCTAGCGACACTAGTCGTCGATTCTGGAGAGCTGGGCAGTGGCAAAGCAGATGTTGGATCGTCTCAGTTTCTTCCTCATCGCCGCAGCTCCGACAGAGATCGCTGGATCCCGAGTCCCATTTCCGGAGCATTGCTCCAATGGGACAGTGTCCTGTGGTGATCACTCCGACGAGCATACGGATCGAGTTACGGTCCAGCGCCAGGAGCTTCTTTGTTTTTCCAACATTGAGCTCTGGCCACGATAATCTTGTCGTGTAGCTGTCGTTTCTTGTAAGCCAAGAATCCGTCGGTGAAGAGGGTGATCTCGTGGTCGTTGATTACGGCGTTTGATAGCCACTTTTCTCTGTCGGGGAAAAGGATAGGTATACTGAGAGAGAAGTCATTTTGGGGGGAAATATAGTCGGTCGTATCTGCGAGGCTACTAAAACCATGTTTCCTTCCCAGGTCGTCTATCATTTTAAGTATGGCCGCATGTCCATAGTTGGCTTGCTTCCACAGAGAGGACTCTCTTAGTCTGAGAGCGCTATTTGCAGCGCAGCCTTTTATGAATAGATCCAGGGGGAGGAGATGAAGAATCATGTCCAACCCTGCTTGAGGCGTGCTTCTCATGGCTCCCGTTGTACAAACAGCGGCTGACCTTTGTACTTTGTTGAGCATGTTCGTATAGCTTTTTGTGCTGCTAGCAGTCCACCAGACTTGGGCCCCATAAGTTAAAATGGGTCTGATGATTGCTGTGTACATCCAATGAATGATGTACGGTTGCAAGCCCCATCTTTTTCCGAAGGTCTTTTTGCATGCATAAAAAGCTGTTATTATGGCCTCTGTGTGTTTATATTGTTGAAGGCCCCCTCTATGTCGAGGAAGGCTGCCATTGTAAACTCTTTTAGGTTCAGCGAGCCTTCAATTTCACGGACAACACTTTCCACTGATCTGCCTTTAAGGTAGGCGTGTTGAGTGTTGCATAAGTTGCGTGAGTTGATGAGTCCTCTGATGTATAGGTCAAGAAGTCTCTCCAAGGTTTTTAATAGAAACGACGAGAGACTAATTGGCCTATAGTCCTTTGCGGCAGTATGGGATGGTTTACCAGCCTTAGGTATGAAAATTACCTTTATTTCTTTCCACTGTGTTGGGATGTACCCCGCGCGCAGGCAATTGGAAAAAATGCTTACGATATGGGGTACAGTGTGGGTCTGTGTTTTTTGAAGCATCGCTGACGAGATATCGTCCGGCCCCGGAGATTTAAAGGGTTTGAACGAATTTATTGCCCATGATACTTTGTCGGTTGTGATAATCTTGTTTATTACTTCTTCGGTTGTGTGAACCGTAGGAACCGTCGTCTCGAAGGAGACTGTGGTTTCAGCCTGGGAAGTGGGTTTCAGTCAGCAGTTCTAGGGATTCCTGACTGGATTCTGTCCAAGAACCATCTGGTTTAAGGATGAATCCCGGGACGCAGGGGTCCTTGGATATGATCTTCCTGAGCCTTGCGGCTTCGTTGAGATCCTCTATAGATTCGCAGAACTCCCGCCAGGATTTAGATTTTGCTACTCTTGTTTTGCTCTTGTATTCGTTGAAGCTGGATTTGTAATTATTCCAGTCTTCGGTTCTTTTTGAGATCTTTGCTCTATTGAATAGAGTTCGGATCCTGGTCCTGAGGTGCTTTAGCTCTGTGGTCCACAAGACTGCGCTGGTCTTCCTGCGAGCACGTTGCAAAGGATAGGATTTGTTGAAAGCCGCTTTCAGAATTCTCACAAGATTTTCGACTGAATTCTCAATGTAAGTTGGATCAGGTTTAGTGGTGGCTTGTGGCGGTACTAACCTGTTGGCAACTAGGTTTGAGAAAAGATTCCAGTCTGTCTTCTGAGGGTTTCTGAAATGTTTCGGTTTTTCTTTATTAACGTTTCGGTTGAAGAGTATCCGGTTGTGGTCCGAAAAGGAACAGTTAGTGGACACTCTCCAATTCTCTACTCGGATGGAGTCAGACTCACTTAGTAAAGTGAGGTCAATTACCTCTTCCCTAACCCGGTTGCGAAACGTGGGTGTATTACCTTTGTTGCAAATATTGAGGTTCATGGAGATAATGAAATCGAAAATGGACTCACCCCTTTTATTGATGTCCCTACTTCCCCATTGAGTGTGGTGTCCATTGGCGTCGCAGCCTATCAATAGACACAGTCCGCGTGACTTGGCGTGTCACACAAGTGCTCGGACTGCGCCTGAAGGTGGATCCTCCTCATTGTATGGCAAGCATGCGGACGATAGGAGCAAAATTGATTTGTCCTGTTGTTCGTACGTTACCACCGTGAGGTCTCCATTGCTGTATGTACCTCGGAGAAAAATGTTTAAGTATCTCTTGGCGACTATACAGGTTCGTAGCTTACCTTCGGTATAGCATAAGCTTAAATAAATACATAAGATGTATAATCTTTTATGTTGTGAAGCAAACAAGTGCAATTTAAACAACAAGACTAAACTAAACGGATAAAAAGGTACGGTATTAATTAATTTGTAGTAGATTGGAAAAGGAGAGAAAACAAAATAAAAATAAAACAAAACAAAAACAAGTACCTAGACCAGGCAACCCTAGATGCCCCTAGAAATGTGCCTAAGTTGCCCCTTGAAGATGCCGATGATGTGAGATCTTCTCATGTTAACTGGGAGTGAATTCCGTAACCTTACGGCGTAAATGAAAAACTGTTTTTCTGTCACCCTGTCGTTAAAATTGGGTAATAACAATGTTCCACTTCTCTCAGATATAGCAAACCGAAGTCTCTGGTAAAGGTATGGTGGAGCGTTGCTATTTTTGAGTTTGGAAAGGAAAGTTAGTGTCCTGAATTTAAAGAAGCTTTGAAAGTCCATACCAAGCAGGGTTTTAATAATGACGAGATGTGAACCCGCCGCCGTAATCTGTATATAAAATGTGCTGTTAAGCGCAACTGTTAGCTTGCGTGAACTGCGACAATCCAGACCGCAGAAGACTCGGAGTGCGTATGTTTAAATAGGGATCAGTAGCGTCTTGACGAACATTGATTTAATGCTAATTGAGAGACAATTTCCAGCGTAGCATAATATACGCAAGACACCGTAGACTCTACCTGTTAAATTGGTGGCTGTTGATAAAAAATGACTCAAGGTTTTTAACAGTCTTTACAGATGTTGCTTCCGTTGGCTTGTGTTAGTGGAAAGTTACTTAACTTTAAGATAATACGACCTATGACAATAGCTTGGTGCTTGGCGTAGTTGAGCATAAGTTTGTTTTTATACATATAACCATCGTGTAACGGCCTGGAGATCCTCACTTAATCGTGTAGTAGATGTACAATTCGACGTGCAGTGTTTGAGAACGACAGGAATGTCGTTATTAAACAGCGAGAACAATAAGGGCCCCAGGATAGATCCTTGAGGGACCCCTGTTTTGGTTTTGAAAAAGGTGGAAAAGTTACCGTTAGTATATACAGCTTGGCTGCGATCTCCAATATAATTCCTAATGAGCCTTACCGTTGAGGAATCAAAATTAAAGTAATATTTGAGTTTTTTGAAAAAGATTTCATGTGCGAATGTATCGAATGCTTTAGAGAAATATAATAATACTAGTGATAACATATGGTCCTTATCAATTTCACAGCGAAGATCTTCGACAATCTCTAGTAACGCGGAGGTGCAGCTGTGTTTTGGCCTGCAACCTGACTGAAACAGTGAAAGGAGCTTATGTTGATTTAAGAACGAGTTCAATTGCGTACTCAAAAGCTTTTCGAAAACCTTAGATATGAATGGCAGTAAAGAAATCTAGAGATTTAGGAACGGATATGCTTTTAGAAGCCTTCCAGGAACTAGGGTAGACGGAGGTGGTAAGGATGATATTAAATATAAATGTGAGACGTATTAAGACGGTGTGGAATATTAGTTTTAAAAGTTTGGGGTTCATGAAATCCAAGCCAATGGCATTAGATTTGATTGCAAGTGTCGTTTTAAGTACATCCTCTTCATAGACTCTAGAAAAACCAAGCTATAAGTCAAGTTGGGCGTATTACTCATATCTATAATATCGCACTCGTTCGGGTCCCCAGTGCTATTGCTAGAGAGTTTGAAATCATAAAGTAACTCGGGGAGTTTAAACTTCTTTCATCTTTTGTAGAACCTGTCTCGGTTTATAATTAATTGTTCAATACGTCTGGTTAACCATTCACATTTGGTATTATGGATGGTGACATTTTTGCTCTGGACATGATTCTCAAACAGGCTATTAATAGTGGATCTAAAAATGTCGACCTGCTCATCAACGGAAGACATGTAGTTCAGGTTATGCCAATTAAAATTGAGAGAGTCTAGTCTTGAGACTAACCATCTTAATAGATTTAAAAGCTCGGTAACTAATTTTAGTCGGTACGAAAGGTCTATTAAGACTGAGGTCATGGGAGAGGACAATGAGATCGTGTTTTGACAATTTATTCATCAAATATATTTTGTCCCCTTCAAAATAATTCCCTACAGATAAAATACTCCTACACTTGCGCCAGAGATTTTTGAAATCATTTTTAGTTAGGAATGCGTACTTCCACCGATGCGGCCTTTTTCTCCTTAACCCTGGTAAAGCTCCATCCTTTCATGGACATGATTACCATATTGATTTTGGGCAAGATATTGCGTACAATCAACGATGAGTGAGAAGGTGATGCAGCAGTATTAGAGAAGTTTCTGAGGATATTGATATATTCGTTGTTTGATGCCATGAACAGATATTTCAGATATTTTGGGCATGATACGAGTATGTGTCTCAACGAAGTTTGTTCCGAAATTGCTTGATTTTGGCCAAAATAACCGTCACATGAGCATCGCTCAGGAGCTGTTGAATGACGTGAATGGCGATCCAAGTTGCTGAAAAGCATTATTATTGGTAACACAATATTGCCATATGGTTAAAACGTCGTAACCAAAGCCCAGGTCAGTGATATTTTCAAAGCCTTCCGATAAGAGCTTGTACAGCTTACGGTGGAAAAACCTCTTTATCTACAAGGGGTTACAGTTTGGTGCGGGTTTTGATTTGGCGAACGATGCTGTGCGACTTTTTGCCCAACCTGCGGGATAGGGGTTATACTCATATATGTATACCCTCCGATCGGAATGCCTGTCATAAGAGGCGAATAAATTCCGAATAGATCTCTACCCCATGAAAAGAATGACAGAGATAGGCGTTGAGCTGTTGGATGACTCTGTACTATGCTCATTCACATCACTGCCAAAATGCACCATTCCAGCGCCACACCCGAAAGAACATCAGAAACAGTTGACACATTTCGGACTTAAATGCGGCTTGCCTGGATTGAAATGGAGATTTTTTGTTTTCCTATTTTCCTCATAATATATACAAGTATTATACAATTTTTTAATAGAATCAAAGGTTAAAAGTGCAAAATGAATGGTCAGTAGCAAGATATGAGGGACGATCAATAAGTACATGAGTTTCAAAACAGATGGCGTCCCGTTGCTGAGGGAATTTGGCAGTACTGTCTTGTAACGTTATGTGTCAAACGACATCATACATAGACTGATTCATAGGTTAGTTTTTTTTTTTTTTGGCAGCAAATTTTAACACACCCTTTTTGGATTTATCGTTAAATTTAAAAATGAGCAATATCGATCCGGTGATTCGCTTTTTATTTTACGATGAAAAAAAATCTGAAGAAATAAAAACGAAGTTGGATGATATCTATGGAGACCTTTCACCATCATTGACAACCATTAGATATAGTTTTAACGAATTTAAACGTGGTCGTACATCTTATCTTATTACCCAGGCCGCCCTGTAGACGTGGTTACTGAAGAAATCATTGTAGAAGTCCAGAACATCGTTCTCGCTGATCGACGAACATAAGAGCATGAAGTAGCAGAGGCCGTAGGCGTATCGCATGGAACGGCACTATTTACGTGACAAACTACACGCAAGAAAGCTTTGGGCCCGATGGGATCCGCGATTGCTGACAATGGACAACAAGCGGCTAAAACTGACAATGTCGGTCGGAAAAGTCATGGCCATAAATGCTTGGGACTCGAAGGGAATAATCATCAGGGGTTAAAGTAGTGGGAAAAACGTTAGAAAAAGTGTATTGTGTATACAAGGAGGGTTACGTTGGAAAGTAAAAAATTATTTTTTTAAAAAACTTGAGTTTTCAATTCCAACACGGGTACTTATTGATCACTCCTCGTATAATAATGTCAATATCTCTATATTTTAAATGTGCGGTGATAAACCTATGTAAACTTTAATACGAAATAAAGACTAAAGACTAAATAAGGCTGGTCTTCCTTGGTCAAAATATTCCAGAATTAAAAAAATGTTAAGGACGGTTACACTTTCGTTTGTGGCAGTACAGATGTGTTGAAAAAATACCATCATCAACAACAAAATTGTGCATAACGTAAAAGTCATAGTATTTTACAACGACCGAACGTCGATGGTCAAAATCCGGGGTCCTCACCATAACTATGTACTTCTAAACGTAAATTGGCCTACGTAAGATGGGGACGAAGAGGTAAAGGACGAGTCCTGCGAAACAATGGATTCGACCTGAAAATCGAAAACACGAAGATAGAGAAAAAAGCGATAAACATATACTCGTATGCCAATATCAGAAGAAGAAGTTCCTTAAGCCACTGGCAAGACGAAATAATGGCATGGTAACTAATGACGAAGCAAGAAATGTAGAAGCAGTATGGTCGACAATAAAAAGTGTTGTGAAGGAAACAGCGGAAAACAAACTAAAGGGTCCGCCAAATAATTTTTTTTTTTTGAAAATGCTATAAAAAAAACTACTGAATATTTTCTCAAATTTCTTTTTTTATTTGAAAGTATAATCCTTGCGGTTAATAATGGAAAATAATTTTATTCAAATGGCTGCCTCGGCTGGCCATGCAGTAGCCTACACGATCGGTCCAATTTTTAAGCACATTATCGATTGTGTGCAGCTGTATTTCACCAATGGCTTCACGAATATTGTCCTTTAAAGCGTCAATTGTCTCTGGCTTGTCGGCGTAACACTTATCTTTGACGGCACCCCACAAATAATAGTCCAACGGTGTCAAATCGCAGCTCCGAGGTGGCCAAACGACATCAGCTCTGCGGCTGATAATGCGATCTTCAAAAACAGGGCGCAAAACATCGAGTGTAGCTTCGGCTGTGTGGCACGTAGCGCCGTCCTGTTGAAACCAAATGTTGCCAATATCCTCCTCTTCAATTTTTGTGAACAAAAATTCGTTCAACATGGCCCGATAACGATCGCCATTGACTGTAACGGCCAATCCTTGCTCATTTTCGAAGAAAAATGGCCCCAATTATGCCTCTGGACCAAAATCCGCACCAAACAGTGGCTCGTTTTGAGTGCACCGGCTTTTCAATGTATGCGTGCGGGTTTTCTGTGCCCCAAATGCGGCAATTTTGCTTGTTTACATACCCGCCAAGATCAAAATGAGCTTCATCTGAAAAGATGATTTTTTTGGCAAAATCGGCATCTTCTGTAAGTCGATCGCAGGCCCACTTAGCGAAGCGAAAACGCATTGGATGGTCAGCTGGCTTCAACTCCTGAACCAATTGGACTTTGTATGGCGTCATACCAAGGTCTTTATGCAAAATTCGTCTCAATGATGTCTCCGAAATGTTCAATTGTTGAGAACGACGGTGAATTGATGTTGATGGCGCTTCACGCACACTTTCTGCCGCAGCAGCAATATTCTCGGGTGTACGCACTGTTTTTCACGCTTTGGTTTATCGATGAGGATGCCAGTTTCTTTCACTTTTTTCACAAGATAACGAACATACGGAGCTGACGGTGCTTCTCTTCTTCCAAAATCCGTACGCAATTTTCGCACACATTCTGCAACATTACCATGATTTTCAAAGTAATGTCGCAATATTTCCCAGCGTTGTTCAAGCGTATACACAACCATATTCGTTCAGCGGAAGGATAAAACTAATTATCTGTCAAATCAGACATGAGCTAAGTGTTACCATTCACGAAATAAGCACTACTTGAAAAAAAAAAACGTTAGATGGCGGACCCTTTAGAATATTTAAAACCCCCGAAGTCAAGACTTGATTTGACCTAAAATGCAAGGAAAAGTAAAAGCCCGTTCTAAGACTTCGAGCGCTTTAAAATACTGAAAAGATATCGGCTTCTATGAACGGAAGCCAGCCGTCTCCTTTGACATGAAAAACAACAATTGCAACGGAAAATGTTTGCCAACATTTTATAAGCAACAAAAATTAGGAGCTCTTTTCGGAAAGAGTGGCAGCTCTATGAAGGAGCTATTTCAATAAACTGTAGCAGCAATGGAAAAGAGTGTTATCCACACAGCAGAATTAATCAAATCAGCTGAAAATAAATTAACATAGAAGTTACATGGGCTCACCACAGCTGTATGGAACAATAAAACTATTCCAGAGTATCCTGCCTGTATTTCCCAAAAAAAAGAGTAATCGAACACCATGTCATAATTTGCCGAGGAATATCACCGCTAACAAGTCGTTACAAGGTGTTGATAAATATCACATTGGCGTGAGAAGGACAAGGATAAGCATGATGGTCATATTCACAATGATTGATTCGGACTATTTATCATTCGATTACCAGCAAGTAAAGCAAGCAGATAAACACATGCTGATAATGAAGTGTGCCCCCTACACTTCCAAGGTTTTCCATAAATAAGGATCAAATGTCAGAAATGGAAAAAATGGTTTGCTTCACCCGAGAATTCAATCCGAAGACGGATTTTCGGTGCAAACAGCTTTTCTCGTTCCAATTTTTTTAAAATTGTTCCCCCTCTTTCGAACAATTTGGCGTACTGCCAAGATGTGAACAGATACAAAGAAACTGACATTATACGCTAAGGAATAATCGGAGTCTACCAGCGTGACTTCAAGAGACCGCTCGACGAGTGACCAGAATTTCATTATTCCACAGTTTTAGAAAAGAAACGGGAATTCCAGGAAACGATCCACCATCTATTCGTATATTTTAAAAAGGTGTACGGATATAAGTCGAGAATCCCGAAAAAGTTGGTGAAATTGTTTCAAGTGTGCCTAAAGGAAAACATAAGACGGTTAAAAGTAAGAACGGCCTTATCTGAAATATTCGAGATTAATGTTAAAGAATTAACACAAAGAGACGCGTTGTTACCACTTCTCCTTAATTGGGTGCTAAACTACGGAATTCATTCAGGAGACTAAGGGACAACAAGCCTTAATTCAATATCATCCGTTCTAGCTTACGCTGACGATCTGGACCTTCGAGAATATAATCGAGAAATATTATAGTTAAAAGCAACACAAAAAGTTTAACAATAGTGGCGGCTTTACCCCCATTTATTCGGAGAAGGGAAGGCTATTGAGAAGATGGATTTTTTCATGCCGAGGGTGAAATCGAAGTTGATATTCGAATTAACTCTTGCCAGCATACGGAAAATGGGTTTATTGGAGCCGTATGACGTGCGGGAGGTGCATACGTAGAAGAGTCGGGAAGTGCGTGTATTACGAGGGTTAGTGTTAAGTTAAGAATAATGGTACCTGTTAGGAGTCTATGAATGAAAAGGATGTCAGATACTCTTCTTCTTTCTTCCAACGTACTCAAATTGGTTAGTTTAAAACGGTCTTGATAGGGCGATAAAAACAAAGGTTTATTCCAGGGCAGACCTCGAGGAGCGAAACATAGGAACCGACGTTGGATGCTCTGGATTCTAGAAATATGGGTTTGTTGATAAGGGGACCAAGTTTGAAATGCGTATTACCAGACGGAAAAGTTCTTGAGATCCGATGGAATAAGGGAAGAATCTTGTTGGAAGGAAATGGTCTTGAGAAACTTGGTCTCGTCGGCGTATAGTGAGAATCGGGAATGTTTGATGACTATCTCAATGTCGTTAGGGGCAAGAATAAAAAGAAGTGGACTTAGGTGGCTGCCTTGGGGAACGGCGGAAGAAGCTAAGAAAGGGTTAGAAAAAGCAGATATAAAACGAACACTATAGTAACGGTTTTTTAAATAAGAAGGTGGATGAAGGACTCAAATTCGCTAAAGTTTATGGCTGAAGACCTGCATTTGAGGAAGCCATGTTGTATAGAGGAGATTAGAGATTTACAGTGGAAACTTAGAGTTTCATACAAGATACTTACGAAAAGTTTGGGTATTTGTGACAGTTTGGCGACGAGGTGGTAATTGATAACATCACTCGTCGGCTCTTTTTTGTGAGTAGGAGTTATACGTAAAAACGGTTCTCCATATCTGGGGACAGGGATAAGTTTGAGAGCGGGACAGAAAGTATGGAAGAACATTTTTTTAGCAATATGGCAGGGATTCTTCATTAAGTTGATTCAATTTATAGGGGCCAATAGTACGTGGGAGAAATGGTCCGAGGGAGAAATGTATTAAGCAATCGAAGTAAGTAGTGTCCGGTCCAAAGGAGTCATTGGCGAAAGGTTGTTGGAAAAAAATGGGAAAAAAAAGTTGGCGATAGTTTTGGGAAGTAGGTTTAGAAGTAAATGAAGAGAAATCCAAATATATGGTCACCGACTGGGATCTATCCTAACCTCGCATCTGTCTGTAGTCAATAAACGCTTTTAGAAAGTGGACTTTACCAAAGGCCACAAACAACATACTCGTAAAGATCGATATAAGTAAAAGACTGTGTGTGGGCTACGCGTGCTTTTCCACGATGAAGGGCCCATACCAACTCTTTTGTCCCATAATATCAAAATCCATATTTACAGAACTATACTACAGTCAGTGCCACGTTACTGATGTGAAGCTTAGTCTTTGACTAAAAATGAAGAAAATAGGTTTTGGGTCTGTGCAAACAGATCCTCAAGGAGAATCTATGAGCAACGAGGCTTGGAGAAGGGGTATCAAAAAGACTGTAATAAATAACAGTATAATGATGCTGCGATCGTAGACAATAAATGCGTGATGGACCCACGATTTCACGAACCAAGTCTGCAGTTGGGCGCCAAAATTGTCCATCAATAGTCGTTTTTCTTAAGGGCTATGTTCAACACAAAGTATATGCCAATACACTATCCACAATTCATGCTCAACGAATTAGATGTTATCCACGAAATACAGGAACTGAAGAAGTTTAAAAAAACAAAGATTCTCCTGATTAAAAATGACACCTCTTGTTGGATGACGCTATTTTTACCATTTTTAGTCTCAGACCCACTTAAACCACTCATGCTTCAATGCCTCTTTTGAGGCCCTTTGTCCTCGTTTATTCACGTCAGTGTCAACTGCTTATGTAAACAGGCTTTCGAACGTCACCCTGCCTGAATTCTTTTTTAACATCGAAACTCTCATCTAGCTTGTAGTTAACCTTAATGGAGTAGAGAGATCGAAAAGCATGTCTCGTCTCTATAGACTATCATATGCGGCCTTAAAATCGACATTAAAAGACGGCGTGTATCTGATGTAATGTGAATACTTGGTCTATGGTAGATTTTCCAAGCCTCACACTACACTGATTTAACAGTATTTATGGTTAAAATGCTGATAAAATGACAAACTAAGTCCTTGATTTCGACACCATATCCATAAACCCATGTTCCATAATTTGTTATGACACGTTTCAACAATCATGCATTATTATTGATCTCACCTAGCATGCGAGCCCATCAGACCAACATAACCCGTGAAATCACAAAATTCCTGTTTCTTTTTGAACACCTAATGCGTGGCAAAGTGTGGAGGCATAACCATCCCGACCAGATCCAGAATAAAGTTGAACTTTACGCCTAAAGTGCTAAAGGATTACATCACTTTCGGCTCTCAGGTCTCATACCTTTCAGTCCATAGAGACCATGTTATTTTTATTACACAAACAGCACACAAAATACATAAAATCAATTATTTAAAAAGGTCGGAAACTGGGTATCTTCCGAGTGAGCTGGAGCGGGAATTGTCACGCCACCAGTATCCACAGCGGGCACATGCGGAATCGAGTCCACGCTCTCCAACGGCAAGAAACAATCCGAAGAAATCTGCAAAACCTTATTAAACTCACAATCAATTCAAAGAGCCATAAGGAAATTACTTCAGTGTTTCCCAAATGCTTGCCCATTGCGTTGAATTTCGCTGGATTCTTGAACGATTCACCTCGCGATGCGTCCATGGAATCTACACAAAATTCCCATAAGAGCACGTATGTTCGCCTTTAGTTCAACTCACCCTCATTGTTCACAATAAGTCCGTTACGATGATCGTTCAAATGTACCTCGAGCTTCTCGGCAGAAGTAGTCACAAAGCTACAGATCGAGCAGGCGATTTTCTTGTACTCCTCGGGATGATTCTTCCGAATGTGGCTCTTGAGCGCGGCGGTTTGTATGAAGGACCGATCGCAATTGGGACATTGTTGCTTGCGCACGGTGTCGTGTCGCATTTCGTGAGTTTTCAAAGTACTCGGGTCACGAGTGCGGAACTTGCAAACCTTGCATTGGAGAGGCTTTTCGCCGGTGTGCTGACGCATGTGGACCTAATATAACAGAAAGCAAAATGACCGGGAACTCAGGGAAAAAATGTAAATTTGTCCTCACGACTAAAACGGCCTTTCTAGTCGTCTTTAAGCCACAGACGTTGCATATGAATGGCTTGATTTTGTTGTGCACGCTCTTGACATGCTTGGAAAGTGTCTTCCCGCTGACGAATCTTCGATTACAGATATCGCAGCTCTTCTCGGCGTAATATTTGTTCCTTGGAGCCGGAGGCGGCTTCTCTTCCTCCTTTTTGCCTTTTATTGATTTAAGAACCTTTGACTTCCAGTTGCGATGGGTTTGCATATGCCGCCAGATACGAACTAATGGTATTGCTAAGACCGAGCTACTAGATTTACTAAGGGTACTTACCTGTAGCCGCAGACACATAAGCGCATAGGGGGCATTGCAACAGTCCCACGGCCATTCTATGGGTTTTCCATAAATGGGCAGAGCATCGTCGCCAATTTTCAATTGAAATGCCACATTCCGAGCAATTGAACTCAAGTAAGCTGTTTTCCTTGTGGCATTTGAGGTGAATCGCCTGCTTCTCCTTATCCTCAAACTTGTAGACACAACCTTTAATAGAGCATCTAAAACGAAATACCAAGATAATCACAGCACACGGATAGGTTTCTCTTCAACTAACTTGAGAACGAGGTTTCTTCTCAGTATTAACTTAAAGTCCTTAAACGGCACTGGCAACAGAGCCAGCGGATTGATTTCGGTTTCTTTGACAACATTTGGTGGTTTCTGGCTTTCAGCGTCAACGACTTTCGGTTTAGGTGCTTCCTTCACCTTTTTCTTCTCCTCGTTTACTGGTTTACACTTGTGGAATTCGACCATATGGCCTCGAAGGTCCTCCACAGACGTATACTGCCCATAACACAAACTACAAACATAAACAATAACTTCTTTATAGCTGTCCCGTGATTTATCATGACACAGTTGATGTTGCTGGACGACATCTTGCTTGGAATCGACAAAATTACATTTTGTACACTGAAATGCCGTGATTTCACGGATACTATCGTGGGTTTCAACGGTTTCCGGTGAGAAAGCAATCCAATCATCGAAATTTAAATCCTAACGAATGTGGTAGTTGTATGTAATAAATGAATGGGTATTTAGTGAATCCACAAACCAAGTGAATGTCAACAAAAAAGAAAAATCTGCCGGCAGTGTAGCTCACCTTGACGGAGGATTCCTCGGAAACTGTGCTATCACTGATGTCCATATTATATCGATTTACATCACAGAAACTTTACGTTTATAATAAAACACAATATCCACACGAACACTCAACAGGAAACAAGTAAAACAATATTTCTCTGGGAAAATAACCTGAACCACAGCTGGATGGGATGTAAACTGTCAACAAAAACTGAACGCGTTCAGTACCAAATGGCAGCCAGTACAATTCTGATTTTTTTCTGTTTGCTCTCTCGGAAAAAAAATTATAAGTCACAAGCACTCTAATGGATTAGAAAATAATTGCCCGATATAAAACATCCTCTTTTAGAAATGTTTTTATGATAACTCCTTAATTGTTGTTATAATTAAGAATATAAAATCAATCAAACGTACTAGATTAATCACCTAGCTAATGCTAACTAACTTCACGCCGTGTCCGCTGTCAACAAAACCTTCAATTTTGACAATCCACCTGCCATAAACGAATAGATAATTTATCTGTATTGGTGTACATCATTTCTGACTGCCGACTTGTGAAGTTTCTTTTTGTTGAGCTCCATTGGCTCAATAGTTTTCGGCAGAGTTCCGATCAAGTTTTATCATAAAATACCAAACAAACTACACGAAATTGTTACCGGCGTGGTTCTAAAGTATGCGAATTTAGTTAAAAACAAATATTAGTGTAGAAAAAATGGCATCCGCCTTGGAAAATTACGTAAATGTGGTTCGTACGCTGAGCGCATCGGGTAAGGACTTGCACGCAAAAAGAATGAAAAAGAAAATGAAAGAAAGGAAAATTGCAAAAAAGGCGTTTAATCATATGTGAATAATTTTTCTTCTGTTTATTTAATTCAATAGGAAACTTTGATGTTTTGGTAGAGCATTTAAACGAGTCGATCGAGCTGTTGACAAAGAACTCAAACATTTTGGATAATGTCCTGGAGACATTGGATATTCAACAGCATTCGCTGGGTGTTCTCTATGTGCTGCTAGCGAAATATTCAAATGCTATGGTAAGTAGATGGGATCAATTGAACCATGTTGTGTGCGAAATGTATGTGGATAGACGAGTGATTCAGTGAAATGTTAGAAAAATATCAAATATTCTTGAAGATTCTGGGGTTATGGTCGGGAGTAGCGTATGGTTACTCTTAGTTATATGTGAATACATTTGTACGAAGATAACACGTAAGATATGTGTTTGATCCGTTTCAGTAGATCAAGTCGTTTCTGTGTGTATGCCAGTGATCCCACGTGTTTTGGTGAAAACCAATCGTAAGCCAGGACTTTCCGAAAATTCCATCCATCCATCCCTACTAGTGCCGTAAACATGTAGCTCACTGTCGTTGCGTCTTTACCCAGCCCGATTCACATACGCTTTTCTACCTACTCATGATCACGCTTTATAGGGATTAGTCATTCGGGAATCTCATCTACCTAACACTTCGTCCAAAAGGCCATTTTCATTCGTATCGCTCGCGGACGATATACCAAAACCACTGCCAGAAGACCCGAGACTTTTCAGCATGACGTATGATTGGAGAAGAGTATGTGATGAAAGAAAATGCTGGAAGAGATCAAATTCCTTAAACGTATTGTACCTTTCGTCGTACTAATCTTAATTTAATTATCCGCAGAATCAGCAAAACACAACACCGGCAGACGCTTCACATTTGGTTAGACTTTTTAAGGATTTCATTACGCTTTGCAATGGCGAGCAGGTACGCTTCGCTAGCCATTCATGTAAGTTGCGTTTACTTCTTTCAGATTCTTTATACTGATCCCCGTCTCTCTCTCTCGCTCTCTAGATTATGAACTGTGCCACCTCTTCACCAATTTCATAGTACGTCAACCGTCATGCATTCATGGTATTAAGATTCTAGCTCATGCTGTAGATAAAATTCGTCTCTTCGAATCGCAATTAACCGCCGTACACGCGGATTTATGTTTGCTTAGTTTACGGGCGAAATGCTTTAAATATGCTTTAAAGTTCTTAGACATCGATATCACCTCAATTGCCACCGATAGCTCCTCAAATCGTGGTTCGGTAAGTAAAGCAATCTAATCGTCTTCCATTTGAGTATAATTTTCTTGCTTTGTTTCAGTTCTTCGCAGCGCTTCATGACTCGAATCACGATGCGAAATACTTCCTCCTATACTACTACTACGGCGGCATGATATACACGGCCTTGAAAAACTACGATCGCGCCCTGTATTTCTTCGAAGTCGCCGTCTCAACACCCGCCATGGCAATGTCACACATCATGTTGGAGTCGTATAAGAAGTTCATCTTGGTTTCACTCATCCTGCATGGAAAGGTGACGTCCAAATATGTAAAAACGAACCTTTATAATGTGCTTTCATTGATATAGATCCTTACAATTCCCAAATATTCATCACAAGTTATATCAAGATTTATGAAGCCTCTAAGTCAAGCTTACCATGAACTAGCCACAGCATACGGCACGTCGTCGAGCGACGAGTTGCGTGCTATTATAACAAAATACAGCGACACGTTTGCACGGGACGTGAATCTAGGTCTCGTTAAACAGGTTTGTTCAACGAATTCCCCTTAAAGTAAGGCACTTTCGAGCAACAGATAACTTTCAGGTCCAATCTTCATTGTACAAGAAAAACATTCAACGATTGACCAAGACATTTCTGACACTATCACTACCAGACGTCGCCAGCAGAGTTCAATTATCCACTGCAGCCGAAGCAGAGCGATATATCTTACACATGGTGAGAATAGCTTTTTATCATCCGCCTGCAAAGGCTATAATTGCCCCCCATCCTTGTTACAGATCAAAGCTGGAGAGATTTACGCAACAATTAATCAAAAGGACGGCATGGTGGTGTTTAAGGACGACCCCGAGAAATACAACACACCGGAAATGTTCCTCAGAGTGCAAGACGATATAAGTCGGGTAATGGAATTACTTAAACAGATCAACAAAATGGAGGAGGAGATCATACTGAATCCAATGGTAAGTTCGCGCGCAAAGCCTGTGAAATAAGTCTGAGCTTGGTATTGATTTCAAGTCTATCTCATCGTAGTATGTAAAGAAGGCAATCGGCAATCAGGAGGACGAAATCGCCTCGGGGCAGCATTCAAAAACTTATTCAGGGTACGACGACGACGACCTGTAAACTATCTGCAGACCTTTAACGCTTCTTCTCTTTACAGTGATCCCACGGAATGATGCATCGGCATGTTTCTCTTGAAATTACTTCAATCTATTCATTTCTCTGAAGCTGCGTTATATTATATTTAAAATGAAACTGAATGTATACGTTGCGATAAATCTCGTTTGCCGGAGTACTACGAATGCGATCGGTTCCATTTGGCGAAATTATTTTTTATCAACTTTTCACTTTTGTCATTTTTTTTCCTTTCCTTTTATAAGTTCAGTTAGAAAGAATATAAATAAATGAAAAAAAAAGCTAAAAGAACAGAAAACAAATGCAGAACGAGCACACAACATGAACTCTACTGTAGACTTCAATTTTTTTTTCTTTTGTAATTAAATGATAAGAAATCTAAATAAAATTATGTTAATTTATGCAGAAACGCTTTAACGTTTGTCTTGTGAGGTAGCGACACTCAGACACTGCAGAATCCAAAGGAACGTTTGGATATGATGTTTTCCTGCACCTAATCGTGGGCAGGAGCACTGGCAGTTTACCCAAAATTTAACAATGTTCCATGCAAGAAAGAACCCGAGTGGATCATTCCTGACTATATGCTGCTCTAAACTGCTTACTCTGCATTGCCAGCTCGCGCGACTTCGCATTCCGTTCTGATATCTTTGGACAGACATGTGATCTGGTAAACAATTTAGTGTGACGGTGCACGGAGCAAGGCAAATAATGTTGAGGTAGCGCCTTTGGCCGCCCACATTTGCATAGCACTAGTCTCCCACATGAAGATTAGATCAAATGTATTATATGTCTGAACGTTCTTGGTTATCTCTGCGTATAGTATAACAACAAAGCTGCAGCAATACATTCAGAATTAGTAGTCCGGTGAGTGGACGTTGCATTTAGATTTGTATCCCTATAGCATCACGACCGGATCATAGTATACTCTTCCCTATACGGTAGAGGCAAATGTAAGAAGGGAAATAGCAATGTTCGAATATTTGTTCTCATCGCAACGAGAGGTTTTGAATCCCCCTCACCTTATTGGCAAAAAATCCGATAACCATTTTCCGCAGTCCTCTTCTGTAGGCAGCTTTACACTGGTAACGAAACTCACTATGGACAAAAATAAGTAGTAATCGCTTGACGCAATTCTACCTGTCTACCTGGCAGATGAATAAGATCCATCCATCCTAGCTCCCAGAACTTCTGACGAGCCTCTATAGACGTGTGGCTTTGTATTGATGGAACATGATTCTCTTCCTTTTGATCAGTTCTGACCGCATCTTGCCGATCCTCAGCTTCAATCTTCAATCGGTCTAGTTGTTCACAGAAGAGAACCAGATTGAGTTTCTGAAACCCTTTCAATTTCACTAAACTCATAGCACAATCTTCTTGGCCGTTAATCCTAGCTTTGAAATGATCGGGTTACCATCACCGGCTCTCGACCAAGATCGTTGGCGTTTTGGGTTGCCGTATATAATCCACTTTTTATCAATCATTCCTTGCAGAAATGGGTTGATTTTGTTACTATTTAGTAGTGACTCGCAGATTGAAATTCGTTGCATACCAGGTTATTCAATAAGTTCAGTCGTTCGATATGAAAAACAGGATTTTATGCTGTAAAATCAGTCACCGACTAGCTTTCGTGCGGTACGCATCGCTTTCTATCGGTTACTATTCCTTGTGTTCCCTCGCTTTCGACAACAGTTACTTCTTTTCTTTCATACAAGTTAATTTTTTTTTTTTTTTTTTTTTTTTTTTTTTTTTTTCAAGCACGCCGGTCCCATTCTCCCCGGTGCATAGTTTTGCAAAATCTAATCGCATGGCCTCAGGGCCAAAGATGAAACCGGGAAATAGGTTTAGCGCGCTTTCTGATTTCGTGCATTCCGAACCCCGCGCCAAAAGAAATAAAACATCTGTGAACATTGTTGACGAATTCCCCCAACTCCCCAACAACATTAATTACAAAAATCCAAGATTTATCGTAATATCCCCCCAAAGTGAATCAAAACCCCTCTCATCCATTAGCATTTTTGCATTACGAAAAGCTATTGACGCGATAAGCACTGAGTATGAGCAGATCTCCCAACTTAGAGATGGCAGAATTCTTATTCTAACAAAAAATCAAACGGTCGCTAACAGATTCATCGCGACAAAAAATCTGTCCAATCTTTGCCCCGTGACGATCACTCTTCACAATCAGTTGAACTCATCTAAAGGAATAGTGTACGCCCCATGCCTTATTAACGTCCCCGAAGAGGAAATCATTTCAGAAATGAAAACTCAAAAGGTAACGGATGTATATAAATTCACGAGACCTGTCGAAGAGAATCAACGTCCATCGGGCTTAATGCTCTTTACATTCGACTCTTTCCAACCGCCAAGCACAATCGAAATTGGCTGGTATAACACCAAAGTTTCGGAGTATATTCCGAATCCCATGAGGTGCCGGAATTGTCAGCTACTTGGTCATACCTCAAAAAAATGTAACAATGTGGCTATGTGTCATATATGCAACCTTCCACCACATACAAATTCGGACTGCTCGAGAATTCTATGCGCCAATTGTTCTGCCTCTCACCCTGCTTCATCAAAAGACTGTCCCAAATATATGGAAATGAAAGAGATTTTAAAAATAAAAACTCAGAGGAAATGCAGTATACAAGATGCCAAACGCATTTATAAAGAACAGTTTCCCTCTCGAATGCTCCCAATGGAAGAATCGTTCGCTCAGAAGGCAAAACAAGGTAACACTTCTACCTCCCCACCTATCGAATCGGTTCCCCCTAATTCTGTCACACCAAAAAGAATACCACAAAAACCTGACTCTACATTGGTTACAGTCAATCTTGCCTCCAACACAAATAAAAACAATATCACTCAAAGAGACCATGTAAATAAAAGCATAGCTCACTCATCTCCCCAACTGTCTAACTCAGCACTCATTCCACAACTCCCTCAAACTTCCGCACATGCATTAGCCGCAGCACAAAAAAAACTTAACCAACAAAACGCAATATCCCACATTTCTGAGGTAAACAACCTTCAAACAAAGTCTTCATCTCATATGGCACATATTTCAACCTCTAAATCCCTAAAATGAACAGAAACAAACGACCTCTCCTTCCACTGTCCCACTCCCACTACGACACCTACAACTCTCTCACCAATATCAAAAACCACTCAATCTCTTATCAATAGCAACAAATATTTTGTAAATCCCCCGATTGATGATGATGACAGCTCTTAACACTAACCCCAATACCCATAACACCGACTCTGCTGTTCGGGAATTGAAACCTCCGAGCTTCTCAAGGAGCTCGGCTGATTCAACATCTGAGCAGCAGAGTCGTAATTTGAACTCCTCATATTTGCAAACCTCTATTCCTACACATAAGAACGTTTCATCACCAATTTTTGATGCATCTCTGCATTCTACTTCCACTTCTTCTTTGCCTAAAGCCAATGAGCGATTGTGGAATCCTACTCACAAAGCTCTCAAGATTTTACAATGGAATGTAAAAGGTTATATAAACAACTATGACGAGCTTAACGTCCTTATCAAAAATATATCCCCCAACATAATTTCTTTACAAGAAACTCACTGTTGTCATCAACATAAGCCTCTACTACCAAAACTATATGATGGATATTTTGAGAATTTTCCTACGAATTTGACAGCAAAGCAAGGTGTAGCGATTTTAGTAAAACAAAACGTATTGCATAAGAAAATTCAAATTAACTCTAATTTACTCGTTGTCGCTATAGAAATACAAACCCCCATCAAGTTTACACTTCTGTCCATATACATACCCCCTGACCAAATATTTACTAAAAATGAACTAGACAACATTCTAAGTCAAATCAGCTCACCGGCTATACTTACAGGGGATGTCAATTCCTGGAGTACACTGTGGGGATCAAAACGCACTAATCGTAGAGGCTCCATTCTAGAAGACTTTTTAACGAACTCAAACCTAACTGTCCTGAATGACGGTTCTCCAACTCACTTTTCAACCCATCAATCCTTTACACATATTGACATAACCTGTTCTTCTGCAATCCTTTTCCCCAAAATCCACTGGCAAATCCTAGACGATTTAAATAACAGCGACCACTTCCCGATAATTACTTCCATTAATCCCGGCTGCCCAGCAACACCCATTATCCCTAACTCCAAATTTAACATAAACCTAGCTGACTGGGCCAAATTCAGATCCCACATCTTAAAATACCCACCATGCGGAAATAATAACAGAGTTGACACCAATAAAGAGGCAGCTATTTTACTAAAATCAATAAGATCGGCCGCTAACGTCTCCATCCCCCAAACGTGCCTAAGCCAACGTTCTCGCTCGGTTCCTTGGTGGAGCCAAGAATTAACCGCTCTGAGAAAAGATAAAATGACGGCGTGGAAAAATTTCAAAAAAAAACCCCACTCCGTACAACCTGATACATTATAAAAAATCCAACGCCATATTCAGAAGAGTACTAAAAGAGAGTAAAAGAAAATCTTTTGCTAATTTTACCGCCGATATAAACCCCAAAGCTTCCCCTCACAATATCTGGCAAAAAATACGACGCCTGACTGGAAACGCCACCTTATATACTATACCCTTTATCGGCACACCCAATGGTTTTGTCTCCCACCCAACTGAGATATGTAATTTCATAGCCCAAACCTGGTCAAAGTACTCCGAAGGCTTCAATCTCTCCAATATCTTTAATGAACAAAAGTCCGAATCCCTTAGCACAAATTTAACCCAATATCTTATTGATCCCATCGCTCTCCGTATCGAACAACAAGTAACGATTACTGAATTCGAAGCTAGCCTTTGCAAAGTTAGAGGTAAAACTCCTGGTAGGGATAGAATCTCCTATCCAATGTTGAAAAATCTACCCGCCGAATTCAAAGCTCGTCTCATCCTATTATATAATAACGTGCTTAACACGAGTGTTATACCTCAGAACTGGAAGCTCGCCTCCATAATCCCAATTCCAAAGCCAAAGAAGGACAAATCTTCAATCGACGGGTACCGACCAATTTCCCCACTCCCTTGTATAACAAAATTATTGGAAAAAATTGTGGCAAAACGGTTACTCTGGTTTGCTGAAACTAAAAATCTTATTAGCCACAATCAGGTTGGCTTCAAACCCAACAGAGGATGTACCGACGCCCTTCTGCACATAGACTTCACTATCTCTAACGCATTACGCTCGAAAAACCATGTAACGATTTTGTCCCTTGACTTTGAGAAAGCGTTTGATAGAATCGGAGCGCATATCATCTTAAATAAACTGAAGGAGTGGGGAATTGGTCCAAATATATATCGCTATGTCAAGGCTTTTTTAAGCAATAGAAAAATAAGTGTTAAACTTAACAATTGCTACTCCGCAACATTCCCCCTTCTTAACGGAATTCCCCAAGGATCTCCTTTGTCTGTTGTCCTATTTTCCATTGCTTTTGACGACATCAGCAAAATCTTATCTAGACATAAAGGTCTTGATCATTGCCTTTATGCCGACGATGTGCTCATTCTTTGCAGAAATAACGATCTACACAAAAGCCAAGTCCTCCTAAAAATTGCAATCAATGACATTTTAAATTGGTGCGAAATATCTGGTGCCAAACTCTCGATCTCTAAATGTAAAACATTACATGTCTGTCGTAAACGTTCTTGTCCACAACTAAGTTTAAATTTTAACAATGTACAAATTATGAATGTAACTGAACTAAGTATCCTAGGCTTAATTATTAATAATAAGTACGATTGGAAACCACATTGTAATGAACTTAAAAAATCTCTCGCTGCAAGGGCTAATATTATCAAGTATTTATCAAACAAAAAAAGTAATGTTCATATTAACACTTTATGCAATTTAACAAAAATGTTAATTCTAAGTAAAATTGATTACGGTATATACATTTATGGGAATTCCCCTAAATCCACCCTCCAAATTATCAAGCCTGTATACCATCAAACAGCTAGAAGAAGTGTAAATGCGTTCCGCACAACCCCGATCAAAAACATACTGGTGGAAGCCGGCCTACCTACTGTCGAGGTGAGAAGAGACATTGTCATTGCCAAACTATATGCCAAACTGATTTTCTCAACAAATTCGGTCATTGATGAAGATATTCGGCGCGCTATGACACGCAAATACCCAAAGAAAATAGTTTCGGCTATTGACATTATCCTGCGAACACGATCCATAATACAACTGCCCAAAGCGCGTCGACGTAATTTCGTTCCCGCTTTTCCCCCATGGTGCTTGTTACCGGAAAACGTTGTAATGACCTTAGCGTATCATAGCAAAATCAGTACCAGCCCTTCGCTATACCGCTCTCTATTCGCTGACATCTCCTCATCCCTCAAATCGTCGGGATGGGCATTTATCTTTACGGATGGCTCCAAAACATCTGATAACAACTCTTTCGCTGTAGTACTGGAAAGTGGTGCTATCATAAGAATCGGCGTCCTGCCCCCATTTTCTTCCATCTTCAGAAGCTTTCGCAATTCTAGAAAGCCTAAAAGTTACTTCTAGATTGCATGGAAAATATATTATATGCACAGATAGCCTCTCGGTGCTAAAAGAACCCAAACAACTATAATTCTCTAGTAGTCGAAATAAGGGACCTACTGATAAAGAGAAGAAATAAAATAAAAATCATGTGGATCCCAGGCCACTGTGGTATTAAGGGCAACGAACTAGCGGATAAAGCTGCCAGTTATGCAAATAAAGCACCGATCCATAGATTTGAAATCTTTAGTAAATCAGACGTGGTCACGTATGTACATCATCACTTTAACCAACAGCTGCTGAATAACTGGAATTTATACAACCACCATTACAAAAAAGTAAACTCCAGCAGAACTCAACCTCTTTACCCAACTGAGATCCCTAAATGCAAAATAACCACATATGTTCGACTACGTTTAGGGCATACTGAATCGACTCACCAACATCTACTGAAAAGGAATAATCCTCAGGCTTGCCCCGCTTGCAATATTACTTTGGACATCCCTCATATCCTCGAAAAATGTTCGGCTCTAGATGCATTAAGAAGAAATATTTTCAACCAAAGTCCAGTGTATGAAATACTAAAGAATCCCACTAAGTACAATATCAACCTAATACATCAATTCATAAGTAAATGTAGAATTATTGTATAAAAATTTGTTACATAGAGCCGAAGGCCCTTGCAGCCAGTGCTCATTAAACTATATGTTAGCCTGTAATTTTAATTGCTGGTTAATAAATAATAATAATAATAATAATATGCTGTAAAATACATTTTAATGTAGTCTAAGGGAATACAGTCTAAAGGAGCCAAGTCTGGCGAATAGGGTAGATGTTGCAACAGTTCATACTTTAATTCACTGATTTTTGCGATGTTTTTTTTGAGCTGTTCGAGAGAGTGCCTTATCTTCATGAAAAATGATTTTTTTCTTTTGTAAACAAGCTTTTTTCTCATGAATCCTTACATCCAGTTGGTTCAATAACAAACTACAAACAAAATTATTTTTGCATCCCAAAATACTGAGCCGATTTCTAAACCCTAACTCCCTCTGAAGCCGAAGTACCGGGCTCACGCCAATCCCTAGCCTCTTGTTTTCATTTAGCATCATGGTGGGGTCAAACCAAGTGATAAAACGACGCAGAAAATCCTTTTTATCTTTTCAAATAAAAATACTACTTGGCAACGTCTTAACCATTTCAAAGTCCAGTGACCGTTTGATGGCTCTCAAATTGGTGATGCATGGTGAGGTGTGGAACATCGTAAGCGCATATGCCCCTCAAGTAGGATGCGAACAAAAAGAAAAATATGCATTCTGGCTAGATTTCCACAACCTTGTCAAAATCATCCCAAAGGAAGAGCTTTTGTTTGTTGGGGGAGATTTAAAAGATTTAAACGGACATGTCGGGAAGACAAGCGAAGACTATGAAGACTACCACGGAGGGCTGGGATACGGCACCAGGAACTCTTCAGGTGAAGATATCCTAAACATGTGCAAGTCGTACGGTCTTATAGTGCTAAATACCATGTTCGTCAAACAAAGCCGGCACCTGATCACTTATAGCAGCGGCGGAAATGAAACTCAAATAGACTATCATTTGGTATCCAGTTTCATGAAGCCACGAGTTAAAGATTGCAGTGTGATCCTGGGAGACGCGATCGCCCCTCAACACCGTCTCCTCCTGACTGAATTTTTTATGGAGGCGAGTAAGAAGTCAAAGCAGCAAACGAAGGTGTCTGAGAGAATCAAGTGGTATAAGCTGGATAAAGGAAAAGGCGAAGCTTTTATTACCATCATGGAAAACTACCTCTCTTCCATTATCGATGAGGTCGGTAATGAGGAGTGCAGAGCACAAGACATGTGGGATTCCCTACAACAATCTGGCCTGGAGAAAGCCAAATCACTGCTCGGAACATCTAAAGGCCCCTGCCAACACGCAAAAGAAACCTGGTGGTGGACAGACGAAGCCAAAGCAGTGATACACGAAAAGAAAATGGCTTTCCAAGCTTGGTCAAAGTGCTCCTCTACTAATAGAGAGGAAAAAGCTCGCCGTGAAAAGGTATATAGATATTGCAAAGGTATCGCGAAGAAAAAATGAGCCGAATTCAAAGCGAAAAGCATGGAAGGCCTCTATCAGGAGTTGGAAGAAATATCGTCTTCCGCGTCTGACAGGAACCAGGCTACCCAGGAGCTTCGACAAAACAATTTGAACAAAGGAGCAAATATCTTTAAGATAGCCGCCCAGAGAAGAAGAAATGCTCAGGAGATTCGTTTCCCAAAGTTTATTAACAATGCTGAAGGCCAACTCCTTGTGGAAGACGAAAAAATTCTCCACAGATGGCGACAGTATTGCGAGGAACTTCTGAACGAACAGTTTCCCCGAGTGTACTTTCCAAGAGCTGCCCCGAATCATGCCGAAATATCCGACATCACAGTCGAAGAAGTTCGGTACGCGGTTAAAAACTCCAAGAAAAGTAAAGCTGTTGGGCCGGACGGGATACCCTCTGAGTTCTGGAAAAAGATGGGAGACATCGGGTCTAGATGGCTCATGGTTCTTATCTCCAAACTTATGAGAGGCGACACTATGCCTAATCAATGGAGGGAAAGCTATCTTCTTCCATTGCACAAAGGAAAGGGTGATACGCGAAATTGTGATAACTACCGTTCTGTCAAGCTGATGTCGCACACCATGAAGATCGTTGAACGGGTATTAGATAGCCGACTGCGAAAAATAATACGACTATCTGATGACCAGTGCGGGTTTGTCTCGGGTAAATCAACAACAGATGTAATCCAAAGTATAAGGGTCATGATGGAAAAGCATCGTGATTCTTCAAAGGACTTGCATATGGTGTTGGTTGATTTCGAGAAGGCCTTTGACCGGCAACCAAGAGATCTTTTATGGGTAGCGCTAAGACAAAAAGGAGTTCCAGAAACCTACGTGCGAGTGATTATGGACATGTACGAGATAGCAACGACAAGAGTAAGATGCACCGCAGGAGTCACCGAAGAGTTCGCAATCAAAGTCGGTGTACACCAAGGGAGCGTCCTCAGCCCACTGCTTTTTATTGCAGTCCTTGATTGCTTGCTTGACCCCAATGTGCACCAGCTATTCTTTGCTGACGATGGAGCCATTATAAGTGATGATCAGGCGTCCCTACAACGAGTACTTGATGTGTGGGTGGACATTTTTGAGGGACACGGGTATCGTATTAGTTCAAAGAAGACAGAGTATCTGTGCTGCCCGTTCTCTGACCCTCATCAGCCTATTCCAGACATTTATTTGAATGGAAGAGTGCTTCCCAAGTGTGAAAAGTTTAAATATCTGGGATCTATGATTAATAAAGAAGCAACCTGTGATGACGACATCAACCGTAAGCGTAGGGTGAATGAAGTGGCGGGAAAACTCCGCCATCTTCTGTGATCGAAAAATGCCCCCTAAGCTGAAAGGAAGGCTCTACACTTCAGTTGTACGTCCGGCGCTCACATACGGTTCACAATGCTGGACAATGCACAAAAAGTATGAGAGCAAATTAACGGCAGCTGAGATGAAGATGCTTCGCATGACAGCGGGAGTAACAAAGCGTGACAGAATTAGAAGTTCAAAGATCCGAGGAAGCCTCCACGTAAAAGAAACCATCACAAGAAAGAAGAGCGCGACCGACTCAGTTGGTATTGCCATGTTCAAAGGAGAGATCCTTTGAACCCCGTCCAAAAGGCGTTATCAATTAACGTTCCAATTTCAACACGCAAAAAAGGCAGGCCGAAAAACAATTGGTGCAAACAAATGCATTTGATTGGCCTCAGCGAAGAAGTAATCCCGGTAAAACCGGGAAGCCTGCCGCTACTTTCTGAGGTCAAACCGGCGGACCCCACAAGCGGACCAGTAGGAATGCAGTTAAGTGGGCAGGTTATGGTCCTACACTTCTGACCATAACGACGCCGGAAAAAAGGAAAAGAAGAAGAAAGACCTACTCTATGTAAGCAACGTAAGTAAGTCTTGTTGAAACCAAATGTTCACCAAGCCCTGCTCATCCAATTTCGGCAGTCATAAGCCGTTTATCATGGCCTTCTAGCGTTCACCAGTAACAGCGATCGTATTGTCGATGGCGTCCTCAAAAAAATACGGTCTAATCACTCCTTCCACGTGAACGCCGCATCACACAATGGCTTTTAGTGGATGTAATGACTCTTCGTGCATAACACGTGGATTTTCAATGCTCCAGAAATGAAGATATTGCTTAATGACGTAATATCAAAATCGGTCCATTCGTTTAGAAGCTACGATGCCACAGACATACACACAGGCACAGACAAACAGGCACGTCAAACTTATAACACCCCTATTTTTGCCTCGGGAGTTAAAAAGCTTAAAATGTGTTTGAGAAGGGCAATTTTATTCCGTTGTTAGCGAATGCGTCACCAGTTTTGGGCACATCTTTCTGAAACACGAAACTTGACCGAAAATATTGTCCACACTGCCTTCTGAGAAGCCTAGAGCTTGTACTAAATCTCTCACGGTTAACTGACCATCTTCATAATCATACCCTTATTTCTTCTATGTTGTCTGATGTTGATGCACTATCTGGAGGTCCTGTAGGTAGATCATCTTCAAGACTTCTATGAGAACTTTTAAATGCAGCAAGCTATCTCTTTATTTTCAACAATCGTTCATGAATCTGTATTGATATTACGAGTACACCTCCAAAAAATTAAGAATTTTATTACAGTATGAGATTCAAGTTATTCCATCCCACAATACTACTGTGACATGCCAACTTCGATTGGCTGCAAATATATGAATGCGATGACAGATCTACATAAAACTTCTGTTCATAAAGTAGCAATACTTTTAGAAAAATAAAACACCGAACCTAATAGCGCCGTCTCTTTTTAACAACCGACTAATTTTTTTTTTGATAATTTGTTTTGTCCCTAAACCGTCAATCGAGCCTTCTTAAAGAAGATGGGTGCTTTTTAATTCCTGAGCGATGCCGGTTTACATCGATCATTTCCTAAATTTCATCAAAATTTTCGACGAACAGTCTTCCGGAGTGCGGCGCATCTTCAACGTCCATTACATTATATCGGAATGGCTCAAGCTATTACTGTGCCACTCGAATTGATACAGTATTAGAACCGTAAACCTCGTTGATGTCTTTCTTTGCCGGATTTGCATTTTCACTTTGGAGGAAAATGTGAAATATAGCGAATTTCTTCCTTTGAGACTTCCATTTTTGATGCTGGACACAGTTATCTTAGTTCAGACTCCCATCTTTTCAACGAGTAGCTATGTGCATACGTATAATACAACTAGAGAAATCAAACGAAGAAATAGGAAATTACTCTTTAGCCAATAAATATTTTCAAAAGACTACGAGGGGCAATCAAAAAGTAATGATAATCAATCTATAAGACAACATTTATTCTTTCAAATTAAATTTACTTTTCTACATAATCTCCTAATAAGTTTATACATTTAGTCCATCTTTTCTCTAAAGCTTGTATTCCATTTAAAAAAAAATCTTTATCTGGTTCCTCGAAAAAGGCTTGTACGGCAGCCATCACTTCACTATCATCGGCAAATTTCTGGCCTCTGAGGTGTTCCTTGAGGCGAGGAAAGAGATAGAAGTCGCTGGGGGCTAGGTCTGGAGAATAGGGAGGGTGCTCAATCAATTCGAAGCCCGCTTCCCGTATGGCATCCAACGCAACTTGAGCTTTGTGAGAGGGGGTGCGTTGCCTTGGTGAAACAACACCTTCGCACACAGTTTGCCCCGCCTTTTTTCCTTAATGGCTTCCCGCAACTTTCTTATTTGTTCTGCATAGTAGGTCTGCATAGTAGGAGCCTGTAATACTAGCTCCCTTCTCCAAATAATCAATCATGATCATTTCCTGGCCATTCAAAAAAAACAGACGCAATAATCTTGCCTGATGAGCTTGAAACCTTCAACTTCTTAGGGGTCGGTGAAGAAGGTCTTTTCCAGACCATAGACTGTTGTTTAGTCTCGGGGTCGAAGTGGTGTACCCAGGTTTCGTCCATCGTTACAAAACGAGTGCAAAAAGCCGCCGGATCCTTTTGATATTTTTCAAGATTCGCTCTTGAAATGCGAAGTCGCTTCTCTTTTTGTTCGTCGGTCAACAGTCTTGGGACCCATCTTGCGGAATGAGAGCCGTTAACTAAATGTTGGATATGATGGACTCGTCGGTCATCTAGCACGATGTCTTCGATTTTTTTGATATTATCTTCGATGCGGGATGTGAATGAACGCCCAGAGCGATGTTCGTCTTCAGTCGACGTTCTGCCCAGTTTGAACTCCTTACTCCTCCTTGCAACTGTGGAATATGGAGGAGCAGAGTCCCCCAATGTTTCCACTAAGTCAGCGTGAATTTCTTTCGTAGACACTTTTTTCAGGCAGAGGTAGTTAATGACGGCTCTTACTTCATTTTTCTCCATTTTGATGTGATCTCTTCGACTGCTCGTGTTTGAATGAATGTATCTTCCAGAAAAGGTGAACTATTTATATGATTTTTTTGCTCGCTACTAGTGAGGGTATACGTGAGTGAAAACAATAGATTTCACGTAATTAGGCCCTGCAATAATACCCGTTTATCGTTACGTTTTGATTGCCCCTCGTAGCTTAGAAAACTGAAGAGACCTGAGGCACGGTGACCTGGTCTCTGATGCCGATGGCACGGGGTTCGAATCCCGTAAAAAGCCAAAGCGTCACGGTATCTCCTCTTAGATTGGTACTGACAAAGCACTTGTGGTGTCTGCTTAACAGTACATTGAACCAATCTTTGTCTCCAAAACGAAACAAAAAAAAAATTGAAAAATAATAAACTTATATGAAAAACAGGTATTCTCCATCCCGGGGTATAAACTAGATAACTTTCGAGGAAAATAGCCCTTTACCTAACAAACAATGTTAATTCAGCCTTAAACTGAAATAAGCTCTTGCCGCAGTGTTCATCTAATTGCCAAAAATGGAAAGAACAAATGATCTAAATTTGGTAGAATTCTATTTTCACATCTTAACTTGAAATTTTCAACAGAACAGCCTACACAGGAGTTCTAACTAAAATTCTTAGCTTAGCCGCCTCTTTGGAGTCCCTGATATAGCCAGATTTAATATTTATTTTCTCGAAAAGTTCAGGGATCTCCTGATTCACTTTCAATAAGATCGAACCCTCTGCGCCATAGAGGAGGTATGTTTAAGGCTTTTTTGAATAAGTTTTGAGATAAGGCTTGAGCCTTAGGAGGCAGCCGTGGGCAGGAGTTATTCTTCGTCTCTAAGCTGGTATCGTAATTTCTTTTAAGTAGGCAAAATCCTTGTCTAATTCAAAGTAAATAAGCAAAAGTAGGCAATTGCTTCAATGCTCCCGAAAGATGCATTAACGCCTCACTGTATTCGTCAATGTCAACTGCATATGGGGATAATTGTGAAAGCTTGTGAAAGATCGTGCCTGTTCTATAAGCTTACCAAGACGACAAACTTACTCTTGCCGTCTTTCAAGATACTCACCTATTTATGTATACCCATACGGTGAGAATGGGATTTGAGCGCTGTTGCAGGTCCCATGATAGAAAGTTCGAGGAAGCAGTCTTTCGCCTACTTGGTGGAAGTTCTTATCCCTTTCCGAGCAACCAAGGTCAGCCATTCTCTTACCGGTTGGAGAATTAATCAGATTGGAGATATACTACGGCTAGTCATATACATACATACGTACTCGTTGTTCTGCTTTTCCAATTACATAAGTCACATCTTCCCTTTAAGGTTTACAGTTTTTTGTGGTCTCAAAACTACAAAACCGGGCCTCATCTCTTATATATAGAATTTTTCTAACTATCTCTAAAACTATGCATATCAGCTATGAAATCAAAAAGATAGAATAGAATTGTCCGAAAAAAAAACAAAAACAAACAAAAAATAAAGGCAAGGACTCGACTTTCATCAACGCACAATTTAAAAAAAAAAAGCAAGAAACAAAAAAAAACGGAAAACACCGGTCATCAGTTGTCGATCGCCTAGTGATTAGGTTAGCAATTGTTTGTAAATGTTCGAGACTGCAGATGCAGTGCAATATAACTTCGAGGAAAAACCTTGGGTTCTAAAAATGTGTTTACATATTCGATTGCTTATTGTAATTCGTCGCCCTTTTTTTTTTTTTCTTTGCCAATTAAGTCCTCGTTTCGCCAATCTCTAATAGCACAGCACCACGGCAAGGTTACATCCAGCGTAGCAGCATATACGTTAGCATTCATATAACATGTCATCACCTCAAACCGAAGTGCTCAAATCCTCTCACTTTCGTCTTAATAATGACTACCAATCCATCGCTCGTGGTGACTGTATCAATCCGAAGGACCAGATCTTAAGGTGCGATTGGTCGACACAGACTACTAATTTCCATTTATGTGTCCAATGAAATTGGTTAGGAATTATACAAGATGTTCAAATGGGTGACCGCCGTTTTTCAATAGATGGCGCTAGTCCCATATGCTGACACAAAAAGCAGCTCAGAGGGCGAGCTTGGTCATTTGATAATGAACCCTCATATGCCCTTTTCAGCGTGAAAATGTCAACATTCGTGCCAAATTAGAGTCATTTTCAGAAAATTTTGCTTTTCGTCTTCAACTCGGACACGTCGACACGACAATACCCGGCCACATGTTGACATGCCCACCTGAGCAGCAAGCCTGATCTTTCGAAGAAACCAAAAATTGGGTCGATTCGTGGATCGCCTCGGAAGACGTCACGCTTATGGCTTTCAGCTGTGTCTTTTAACGCAATTATTCTTAAAATCGTCGCCAATACTGAGACCAATCTTACAATATGGCAAAAACATGTATTCCAAATAAGTTTATGACTACCCTAAAACTAGGCATCTGATAACGACCACTTTAAGAGAACTCCTCTTGCCTAAAGAAGTCTTAGCTCAAAATCTACCCAACAAGGGCTTTTTATAGACAAGTTCCTCCACTGCAATGGCATTATTCACGTAAGAATTGAATCGGGTGTTTCATTGGTCAGCTGATAATAGTTTGAAGCTTAACGCATCTAAAACGAAGGCGTTAATCCTGAATAGAGGCAGGACTATACTTGATTTACCACAAATCATCATTAATGACTCCCGAATCGACTATGTCGACAAGATAAAAAACTTGGGTATGTACTTCGAACACAGTCTGTGCTGGAACGGGCACATAAATAGCGTTATTTCAAAAACTTACGCTGCTCTTAGAGCTACTTGCTGACCAATGTTAAGCTAAAACTTGTAAAATCTTTCATTCTACCAATAATTCTTTATGGTTGTGAGCTTTTTGCATGCATGGATTCTGAAACTACAAGAAAACTTAAGATAGCTTTCAATAGCTGCGCCAGGTACATACATATATGGCATTCCCAGGCACGAACACATTTCTGACTTTGCAAGAAAAATTGTTGGCTGTTCTCTTACAGCACTTGAGTTTTATTAACGGTCATAGCAAAGGATAAACGCACGGGAAATTGAAGACGTTTGAATTGAAATGGCAAGTCTGCTGGTATTAATGGTATGTGTGGTATTAGTACAACTTCTCCTTTTGGTTTTCTGGTGAGAATTGTTGCTTCGATCAAATCGGCCATTAATTTTTTCACGGAAAGTCTCATTACATTGCAAAGTCATCACGTGTATTGTTTCAGAAATCAATTGTTTTGGAAAACCCTTTAAACATTTTCCGTCGATCATACATGGTGAATTTGTATTTTACTTGACAACTGCGAATAACTGTAGATGGATGGTTTGATGTGGAATTTCGGCCGATATAAGCCTATCAATCATATCTGGTGTTATTTTCCGTACCAACAATATGAAAATGTAAACGTGCGGCAAGCCTCTTTTTTGCCATTCAATTGTATACGTGTAGCAACGCACTTCTCCAAATATACGGAGTTTGACAATTAGATCCATCAACTTTTTCAATTTTTGGTGGAATATGCGAGCAGTTATATCGTATCGATCTGTTGCCACCTGACCACCAAATAACCAATGATCCACTTCAGTCTATACCGACCATCCTTGGCTCGATCGTATCAACTGAGTTCGATACCGTTCCCCAGTGATGGTTTCGTTTGGTTTCAACAGCTGGAGCTGTTGTTCACAGGCGAGAAAACGACGCTCAACGTCTCTTGGCTTCAAATCATAAGGAAGCCAAGTTCCTTGCTTTTGAATCATTCCCAACGCATACAATTGCTTGGTCATGCATAGCTTGGCGGGTAACTTCTAACACTGAAGCAAGCTCTTTTTGCGTTTGGTATGGATCCCCATCGAGCAATGCCTCCAATTCAAACGGTCGTCAACATCAAATTCCCCGTCCTTGAAGCGACGGAACCAATCACAGCACGTTGTTTCACTTAAAGCAGCATCTCCGTACATTTTCTGGAGTTCTTGATGCGAAGAAAAACAATACTTCCCGCAAATGACGATTATTTGGGACAAAATCAGATATTTTCGCACAGCCAAAAGTATATGACGCTTGGTCTAAGCTTGGTTCATGACGTTTTGGACACCTCACAATCGACCAGCACTTACTACTGGAGCTATCTCTTGATAAACAGCGAGAACTTAGTTGCACACCTAATATAAACAGTCATAACTCACGAATGCATTGACCAATTTCGTTCAAACTTTACATTAACCATCTACACGACCATACAAACAAACCCTGAAAATTTGATCAAATTCAGTTTGATCGTTCATGAGTTATAAAGTCACACCAAAACTTGCAACAATTTTTTATATATATAAAGGGTGTCTCAGTAAGAGTGCACTTTTTAAAATTGGACTATTTTTTTTTTCATGCAAGTGGCAACTCTGAAATTTGACAGCTGTCACCTCTGTTTATTCCGATTATTAAAAATGGGGCGCTTTTCGAAAGAACAACGCGTTATAATTGTGAAAACTCATTACAAAAATGGTGAAAGTTACGCTGAAATCGCTCGCAAACTTCGCCAAATTTTCAGCCGAGAAAGTGCACCTAATGCGTCAACCATTTGAAGAGTGATCAAAAAATTTGAAGAAACTGTGTCAATTATGGATAATAAGAATCCTTTGCGTCAACGTACCGGTCGGTCTCTTGAAAACATTGCTGCTGTAAACGAGAGTGTCGCCGAAAACCCGAAAACATCAATTCGACATCGTTCTCAACAACTGCAAATTTCACGAAGCACTACGCAGCGAATTTTGACTAAAGACCTCCACCTTCATGCGTACAAGATTCAGTTAACTGAGGAGCTCAAACTAGCAGACCACGGAAAGCGCCGGCAATTCGTTCAATGGGTAATGGAGCAAAGTGAAGTCGATGCCAATTTTTGGAAAAAAGTCATTTTCTCCGATGAAGCGCATTTCCATATGAATGGCTTCGTGAATACACAAAATTGTCGAATTTGGGACTCAGAAAATCCCCATGCAATCCATGAGAAACAAATGCACCACGAGTAACTGTCTGGTGCGGATTTTGCGGATTTATGCGAATAAACCCGAAACAATTCCTGAGCTCAAATCGGAAATCCAACGCGTCATCGGTGAGATACAGCCACATCTCTGTGCAAAAGTCATCGAAAATTTCATGAAAAGAGTAATGGCCTGTCATCGGAGCCGTGGGGGTCATTTGCCGGATATTTTATTCCATACTTAATCGGAACATGTCTTCTTTACAATACAACAAAAATATCACAACTCTGTCATAAAATACTTGTTTTTATTTTAAAATGAAAAAGTGCACTCTTACTGAGACACCCTTTAGATATATTCATAAAGCATGTGCATATTTAAAAGACTCATCTTACGTGTACATGTATTTTATACCTATTTAATAAATAAATAAATAAATAAATAAAAGTACTTCGGACATACTTCTACATATTTATGAATCTGAATTTCCGAACTTAAGCCTCAACCTTAAATATTTCACGCAAGCTTACGAAGGTAACCATGAACCTCTCACTATAACTTACGTTATATCAGTAGCTTCTCTGGCAAGGCCACCTCTGAATCATTTTCGTTTTACGATTACCCTCTTTTTAAGACCTTGCTTCAAAAATAGATTTTGTTTAATTGCTAGAATCAATATCAATTCGTTTTGCGTGTTATTGATTCCTACCTATACGTCAAAGTGGCCGATCTTGAAAGTGACATCACCAATCATTGGTGTCATTCCGTTCTACTCAACCTCATTTGGTAGTAAACTAAACACCCGCTTATCCCAAAGAATGTATATATTCTTCGAAAACATACATAAAAATATATTTCTCGAATCATAACCGTAGATGCGAAAAGAAATCATTGATAACCATAAATAGAGACCAAAAACTGTTTTATCGGAGTCTCGCATCAATCAGCCGGAACGCTTGGCAATTAAAATCAATAAAGATTCATAAAAAAACACGCCACCCCACCAACTACTACGCTTGTAAATTCTTAATCAGATACTGCATTTGTGACTGTTATCTTATCTGCGGTATGTCCCCACTAGCCACAGCCTGGCCGGCTAATTGCGATAAATATTTCTTCACTTGTTTACCTATTTTTAAGTTTCGACTGTAGACGGTAATAACGAGGACTCCTCATAGGCGGATCTTAATCTCCCGCTTTTATCTGAACAAGCACAATATTATTTTTATTGTTTTCGAGCGGATGACTGAGCGTGTAGGTCATGTGTGAAGAAACGCAAATTGTCGTACGATTCGGTACGATTTTGATAAAAGGCCTCGACAGTCTTTATTGCCCGTAAGCTCTTCTATTAAGACATTTTTGCGTTGCGGTGAAGCGGATTTTGGAGTTGCTTGCATCGATTTTGGTGCATGCGTACTGTATTTTGAGGAATAAATTCGGTGGAGGTGAGAAGGGCAGGCGGCTAGTAGATATTGAATGGATGATTATACGACTTGTAATTCTAGACACGGATCAATGAATTGAATCCGATTGTGATACGAGTAGCTACTTGAATTGAAGCTTACATATGTGATGTGGAGGTTACGATCGGTTGAGAAGTATCGGATTAAGCAGAGGAGACTCTGTGGGATCGACGATCTATTACGCAGTGTCTCTCCGGGCAATATGCGATGCAACAGCAATGGAAAATTGTGTTTAGGATGGGCTTTATACCTTTGTCACTAATGCTATCGGCAATGTCGAGTCATTTTTACTGCCTGAGTCATACTATGATTATTATTTGCTTATTATTTTCCTCCATTTAGAAAAAACTAGAATCGGGCAATAGTGCCTTTACCACAAAAGTTGAATTGTGCATAATAAAAGGTCATTTTTTTTGTTGTTTGGTTTTTCTATGTTCTATTTTTTAAGGCTCACACAGGACTCGTAGCATGTGTTGAAGTCAGATATATTCAATTAGTATTGCCATCTTGTTACAGAAAGAACTGTATCCAAACAATACTTTTAAAGTATTCTTGCACGAAGAGCTGAAACTGAAAAAGACTCAAAATGAGACTCTCCTTATGAGTCGCTTAAAAAATATTCGTAGCCAAAATGTACAAAACCTAATTCATGAAGAGTAAATGGCAAACATCGACTTATCAATTCAAATAGTTTCATATACTTTTGTAATTTTTCTTCGTTTTCCTTTTTGGCAATTATAAACCAAGCGCTTACAAAATCAAATATTACAAGAGTCGATGAATTGCCTCCCCTATTAAGGCCTTAACTTTGCCATATTCACCATACGGTCGTTGTGAACTCATGAGATTTAACATGAGTTTTCAAATGCTTCTTCGACACAAATACGTCGTGACCCAATATCGCCAAATTATAGTGGCAAAGCTGGTTGTCAACTTCATTGCAAGTTTTCAGCCTTTTTATGCGTTTTTTTCAAGTTCACTTGATCCGTCGAACCGACTTTTTGTATGTTTTAGAGTAGTGCCCTACACAAGGAGTCTATAACCGATTTGACCAAGTTCATGTCGCTCGATTGCTTATAATGTTTGCCATGTTTTGCCTTACTTACCAGCCCAGCTCCCTTTCAGCAAAAAGTGCTTAAAGATAATAATTTCAATAAGTCTATTGCCCACTTTAAGGCCTCAGTTCCGGTTAATTTCAGATTTTTTTTTTTTTGAACTGAGGCTACCTTTTAAGTTGGAAATACTACCACCATTCTCCGATTATAGCAATTTTCGACTTAATGCATACTCTTCAAAAGTTTCAGGCATCTAAAATGCTGAAGGAACACCATGTGCCAATTGCCATGGTATGAAGCCCAAGCGCCAAGGTCTTCTAAAATTATTTTAATATTGTAAGTGGGTGTTCGATAGAAAAACTTAGTAAAGGCACCTTCAAGAACGAGGTAGGAATACATTATTTGGAAGCTTTGAGGTTGGTCAATCTAACGAATATTTATTTCTGGCCTCCAGTCTTAGCAAATTTTTCTTCAACATATTTTCACAATTAATTTCTCTGACTCATGGCGTACATCAGGTTCTGTCAATCAGAATTTTTGAAGGAGAACCACTTGTTCTCGTAATGATATATGAGTTCCTATCGTATGTCATATCGTACTAGTTGGTTTTCAAATCACAAGTAATCTAGGTTAGAGCTTTGAGTCTTCTTCTTAACGAGTTTAAAAAAAAAAAGTCTCCGCATTTCTGATCGACTGATTTTTATAGCCACGAACACGAACCTGCTGGAGCATAATCAGTCTCATCCAAAATAGGCGAAAAGTGTCTTGTCTTGTCTGTCATTATATTTGTAAGAGTATACCTGGCTATTTGGATAGTTTTAGCAGCGCCACAGTTGAATACCAAATTCTTCAGTCGATCCAGCATATAAATCAATAAATCTACATCAAAAATGTGTCTCTTCCGTCCGTATAAAGGTTGTTCACAGACAATTCCGCCAAAATTTCCAGCTGAACAATTTATTTGAACAGAGAAAACTCATAAAAAAATGACTAAAAGAGAAAAGATATCAGCGATTTGTGGCGCTATGTCAACTAGATACTGAGTTGTTAAAAAGTCAATTAAGAATTGATTAACAGAAGTTTACTGTCAAGCGTGAAACTAATTATTGCTTGTTACATAAACTTCTTATACAACCTGGGGAATCGTGATTAGTTGGATTTTTGGATCGATTATGTGATAACATGCGCGTGCAGTTCGTAATTCGTTTAATTTAAATTTATTTGTGGAAAGGCTTACTTCTAGTTCATTAGGCTGTTGCGTACTGCATTGGAACTCAAGCGATCACATGTTTTGTCCGATCTGACAAGGGTTGGGTGAATGTTCTACACCGAAAGGCTTTTAATTCTAAATAGGAAAGGACTGATTGCAGCTGTTGTTAACAGATTGCTGAAAGCTGTCAGAATCAGCTGGGCTTTTGGTAATTAATTTGTTCTAGGAAATCAAAGTCGTATGATCTCCATCTCCTTCACGTTATATTTTAGTGAAAACCTGGTCTGCTAAACTTCCTCACCCATCTTAACAGGTTCTATACCTGCACTCGGATGATTATCATAAGGTCACATATAAAGTCCAACTGTTTCACCGAGAGTGGACTCTTACTCAGTTTCCTTTGGAGCCCAATGACCAACTATTACTAATAGCGATTTTTACCTAATCTCAGCATTGATGTCATTGCAGGAAGTAGTCGAATCTCTGAATATCTGTCAATACTAACGATGTGGCTAAGGAGTTGATGATATACCTCTGTTTTTGATGGCAGCATAAACTGGGTATTGCATTCATTGATAGCCAGAGCCTTGTTGGCTTCGTCCGTGTCAATTGTGGATATCGAAGGTCTCAAACAGCTTTAGATGATGTAGGCAAATGGTCAAATCTATCTTGCAGCCGTCATACAACCTGTAGAAGTAGTTTTTCTGTTCGTCATGACAAAGCGTTTTTTTCCGTTTTTGTATTTCTGTAGTGATTTTACATTTAGAAAAAAAATCAAAATTTTGTTTCTGCAGCACAATCTCTTCAGTTTTATGTTCGGATTTCGGAAGATGAAAGGACCACCAAGTCCCTTTGATGGGTTGTGCATATTAAACCGTGAACCTGCTACTATGAGATTCCATTCCCCTAATCTAAATACAGTCGCAAAGTTGTGATTGTAACAATTTTTAGATTTAGTAGTTTAAAAGCGATCCAGATAAGCTCTTGAAACCGATCTGCCATAAGAGCCCTTGCTCCGTGAGTTCTAATAATAACCAAATTCTCGACGTTGGGAACATTGGTGATTTTTTGATTATTATTACTAGCTGGCGTTACAGCCCATGAAAGACCAGAGTCGAAGCTTCTCGAAATCAACTGTATTGTGTGTGATTCATTTCTTCCCATAGTTTGAAAACGATCTGACCTGTATTGCTGACTCTGATGTTGAAATCGGAGAATTTTTTTATAAACAATTTTTTTCAATACATTACTGTGCTCTTGCGGAATTCGAACTTCGTATTATGGGCATTAGAAGCCAACACACCAATCTTTGAGTCATGTCGCCTTCCACTTATGTTAAAAAGCTATTAAACACAATAAATGATCAGCTTTGAATGTTGTTAACGAATGTTTAATGCTCAGTGCCAATGTAAGACTCTTGACCGACAACTTGTGAATTTTCAAGACTGTCATAAAGCCGATACATTGAAAAACGTTGCATTTAAATGCGACTGCAGATTTGCTATCTTAGGCCAACTCAGATGCAAAAATTATTGGCCGCATACTTCTAGGAGCATAAGTCTAGCAAGTGCCTAGCCGGCCCACCTGAGACAAATTGGGCGACTGCTATGAACCTATGAACGACAAAAATATCAATGCGCAATGCTCAACAAGCTATGACTCTTAACTTATGCCATGAGAATTCAACAGGAAACTGGGTATGGAAAACGGGTATGAGCAGCTCTTGGCCGCTCAAAAAAATATTTTTTTTCATAAATCGGTTCTACAGCTATTCAATAATAAACCCTGAAAATTTCAAAGTAAAATTCCAAGCCGCTTAAAAGTTTTAAGAATTTGAACGAGCGTCGTTTCGGAGCCATTCATTCATGAATGACTATAATGACTATAGTCATTCATAAGCATATAGTGTAAGAGAGACAGAAGAACGCTAGCAGATGTTCTATGTTAAAGAAAAATAATGAAAATTACTCTAAATACGCCGTCCTACATCCATTTCCCCCCTTAAGTGATATTGTTCAAGGGACAGCACCGGCCGAAGGTATAGCGAGAGAAAGGGTGAGGAGGTGCCGGTGCACATTGATTTTAAATGCTTAAGGATTTAACTGTGTGGGAAATATTAGTCTGGCAAGAGCATTCCATATTCGTTGTTCGACTAAAATACGAGCCCCTAAATTAAGCTGTACTCGTACGTCCGAAGAGAGGTTTAAGGGTAAATTGATGGCCATTCCTAGCGAGACGAGAATTGCGGTTGAATTCAATTGGTTAGATCGCTTGAGCATTATTTTTTTTAAATGAAGGAGTTTTGTTGATGAATTTTTTATAAGTTTAATCTCCCGCTTTTGATTTCTAACTCGCAGGTGCGTTGTTTAAAAAAACCTAGACATTTCGCAACGTTCTTGGCGAACTTGAATATATGGTCATTCCAACGGTTTCAACGATATAAGCGGCGTTCATAGATAATGGCTGATTACTTTGGATTCGCTTAACTGTCAGTAGACAGCATTGAGTTGTAGAAGCATTAATTTGCACTCTATTTTGTATACCCTCTTAATTATGCTTTTGAGGTCGGAATTAAATTTGTTTAACATCCGTTGCTATTCCACTTCTACGGCCGAAGATCAGTACAGTCATTAGCAAAGGAGTAGATGTGATTCGAAGTAGTAGACAAGAAATCTTCTTTTTCTTCTTAGATGGCGTTACAGCTCATGGAGAGCCAGAGCCTAGCTCCTTCATTCACTTATGTTGTGTGCGATTTGTTTTCCACACACGTTAACGGGACCTACAGTTTTAATGCCGATTCCGAACGGCGAGAGTCGAGAAGCTTTTTCGAGGCAAGTGTACTACGGGGAGTTTTGCCAGTTCCCCGCCGAGGAGAGAAGCCGTGTAATGAACATTCGATGGCGTTGGTGTTGTCGGGATCCGAACTCGCTCATCGTGCGTCAGAGGCCGACACACTACTCACTGCGCCACGGCTCTCTCTTTTTAGAGTGAGAAAGGGTGAGGAGGTGCCGGTGCACATTGAAAGAAATTACTTATAAAAATGCGAAAGAACATGGTGACAGAAGAGAGCCTTGAGGAACATCAGCATTTATTTGGTGAATATCGGATTTGAAACCGCCCAAAACGACTTGAATTGAACGACCCGAAAGGTCGTTTCTTATAATTAAAAGAAGAGATTCATCGATACCAAGCTCTGTCAAAGGTTTTTTTATCAAACGCAACGTCTTGCTTTCATCAAGATTGGCAATGATCGATTCTACTTTTCGGTAAACTATGCTATCAAATCACCAGTGGACCTGATGCTACGGAAACCATACTACTGGTTATTAAAAAGTTCCCGTGATTCAAGATATTTCATAGACTGACGACCTATCAGCGTTTCAATGACCTTAAAAAGAAGGGACGTTAGTGATATGGATCGATAGTTGAAGGGAGACCACAGATGGACATACATATGCTGTTTTTCATCTACTCAGGAAAGCACTTCTCCAGCTTAGAAGACTTCTTCTGAAGTATGGGGGGATTACCGTCAGGGCCAGCAGATTTGTACACGTTGAGATCTTAAGTATCCTGCGAATATGAAGGTGGGTTTGCCCAATAGAAGATTCAACGCTCTCGAATACAGACGGAGAGAGAGTGCTGACAGCTCGGATATCATCGCAAGTGAGCGGGAAGATTAAAATCAAGGCAGAATTCTTTATGATCTTCATGAACAAAAGTTGTTGCTACCCCTGGAACACTAGAGCACTTTTTACTTCAACTTTTGATCATAGGAAAATTTGACAAGTCAAATGCATCGCAGTCATTTCTGACTCGTTTGAACTTATTCCGCTTTTCCTTAGAGGAATTGTCTTTTTAAGTGCGGAAACTCAACTCTCTTAATCCGATAACCTCTTTGCTAGTGGAAACACAATCTGGCTTTGCCGCTTGCCGACTTTGACAGCATGAGTAGAAACAACGAAATCTTATGGAGCTTCCTACAATGTTACCTCAGGCTTTTGCTCGACCTTATATCGTAAATATCGTAAAGTTAAGCAAAGCGCCAGAGTAGAGCTACTCTCTACTCAGACCTGCGTTTGACAGATGAATTGTCTTTGACTTGTTTGATTTTAGCAAAAGCGAGTAACGTATTGTGCTCCGAGCTGTTCGTTTCAATATGCATATATTTTCATAGCTTATTATTGGACTTTTCGATACAAACTAATCATGATGGAGGTTAGAGTAATAAATTCTTTTCTTTTTTCATATTCGTAGACCTTTATTTGAGCTGATTTTTTATGTTTCAATTAAATCATATAAATAATAATAACACCAGTCTACTCTTCTTTCTGCACTGAAATCATACGTAAAGATTTTGAGGAAACCGAACTTAGTGTTGTCATATTCCTAAGTTCTATACGCGCTCCTGTGTCAAAGCCACATTGTGATTGCAAATTGCGGGTTGCCGGCGTTTTGACACATTTTATCGTAAGAGATCGTAAGCCGGTGAAAAGCAGTGCAAAGCCTGTCAAAAGTCGGCACGCGGCAAAGCCAGATTGTGTTTCCACTATGCAGCTCGACTTGTACCTCGCATTTGCTTTGTGTTTGATACTCTTCACTCTATGAAGTATGAATCAACAAAATAATATTTGAGATCATCCCCAACAACAAGGTCTAGATTTACTGCAAAAACCAATACTTCACTTGATCGCTTTCAACTTCTTATCTACGGTTCTCTGTCGGCCTTGACCGATAAACCGAGGTTGTGTAGATAAATTGCCGGAATATGGTGTGTGATATGGATATACAAGTTGAGAAATGCGGAATAAGGGGAATGCTACTAGACAAGCCAATGAAACTTATAAAAGACAGCGAATTTCACCAGAATTTTATGTCCGGACATTCGTGCTATAAGCTTGACGACAATATTATCTTACCGGCTATGAAGGACAGATGACGGGTTGATTAGCTAGTTCTTTAAGGTGAACAAGTGACTTCTTCTGTTGTACTCTGCGGGTGTACACACTCTTGATAAGATCTTTGCAATAGAAGTTAAACTCAACTTCCTGTTTATCCCAAAAAAATCACTTTGTACGTCAGTTCATTCAAAAATAGGCCATGAAGCCCACACCTGTCGCTACTATTTTGACTAAACACAGAAAATTACTTTTCTTGTCAGCCAAGAAATCACGTCGTTATCCAATCATCTGTGCACCTACGCGACGTGATGCTCCATCATTCCCAAAGAAATACCAAAAGTTGGCTATAATTTTAAAAACTGCCGTTCATGCTTGTTTTTTGCCACTTGTCCCCGGGTGATTCGCTTAATTGCAATAATGTACACCCGTCGCATACAATTACCCCCGCGCGACCATTGCCCACCAGATAGGTCAGCAGTTTTTTTTTTTTCAAAATCAAGAAACAATCAAAAAATACATAAACGAACGATTCGCCTTGGCAACGACAATGACCTGTATTATGGAATGGCCTTAAAAGGGGTGCCATAAGGGGCACCGTAGCACTTCCGGTTGCGACGATGAAACCTGCAATAATACACGAGCAATAAAAAGGCTTTTCTTAGATTTATTTCCTTAAGTTATGATTTCCATTTATTGTATTTATATACATTTTCGAATGTCTATTCATTAAATCCATGTGTATGTCTAAAGGTTATTGGTTCGTTAAGCACTATACATAATTTGTACCAATTTATTCCCATTTAAAGCAATCACAGTGTTAGTTGGCGGAACAATCACTGTCTAACGTTTAATTAAGGAGAAAAACAAACAATTTACTGAGCCTTAACTCTAAACAGAGCAACACCACGGTTCTACTGCAATTTATCTATCTACATTGGCACGCATCTTTACAGATACTATTTGCTTATATACTTATCTACAAACTCATGTGCGTAAATTAACGAACATTCAAATGCAATTTAAAAAAACCAAAAAAAAATAATAATAAATCGGCATCGAGATGAAAATACGACATCGGCTCAAGAGCAGTTTTGAAAAGAGTTCACAGTCCTTTCGAGCACACATACTCGACGCACACAACTATACATACAAGCACAACTACCAATTTACAAATTTACGTTTATACATATCTCTTTTATTTTTGATTTTGATTTAGTGTTTTTTGATTGTTTCATATTTTCAACGACTGTGGTTCATGATAGTCGCGCGCTGATGTTACGTACTCGGCATGAAGATCATCATTGCTGGACAAACGTTCTCGATCCGGGTCGGATTCGTTCCACGGGATCGCTGCTATACTATCGACGTACTTCAAGAGATGCACCGTTCGATCGGATCGCTTCCGACTCAATACTAGAACCGCCAAACAACTACGTTCCATACAGATATAAATTCTCAGTGCTGTTCTGTTGCAGTTTATTTATTTTTGTTTTATTTTGCATATGATTTACATTTTTTTTTTGGTTTTGGTTTATTTAATTTTTGTTGTTGGTGACATCCAAAAAACCCGAACCGCACAAAGAACAGAGAAGAATCCAATTATTTATTTATGAAGCATTCACACACAAGTTGTTTGGTTTTTTTTTAGTTTTGTTTTTAAATTTTTCTGTTTTGGGTGTGTGGCTAATTATTCCATGTCAGATGGAACTTACCAGGCGGTGCTTTCGTCTTGTATGACGGTTTGGATTCCTCGACAGTGGATACGGGAAGTAGTTCGTAGACATTTAGGAACACCTTGTGACTGACATAGATAACAATAAAGCACAGGATGACAATAAGTAGACTGATGAAGGCGTAAGCCAATATTGTCGGAATGTATACGATGGTGTCGAACATGTTTTGATTTTTGTGAATACTATCTAGCCGGATTTCGATTTTGATTACAATTTTTTTTTTTTTTTGTTTTTAGTTTTTTTTTTATGTTAATTCGGCTTTGACAAGTGCGGCACGATCACTGGGTTTATTTGGGAAAGCTGCGCAAACAGGTGTTTCCGAGAGTTCTTGGAGAGATTGCGCTAACCGGACGATTGACTAGCATCTACCTAGACGGGCGCTCTCTACTCGATAACTGAGTAACAAGTGTTGCGTGAAAATACTTCGCCACCTTATTCGAATCGATTCGAATGCATAGCTTAGTCGAGTCAAGAGCGCGTGAAAGCCTTTGAAGAGAGTGGAAATAAGAGAAAAATCGAGTCGATAAGGTAGTGGTTTTCATGACAAGGCAAATATTAGTGCTCCACCGCGCTTCATGCACCTTTGCATCGGGCTACACTCTCCACCGTTTTCGTTTTCCACTTTGTGTTTTGATTCTTACGTTTCGTAGCCACAACCGTGAAGGCGGTCAAGTGATTTCTGATTTTTTCTTAGTCGCAAATAATATACATTTGCATCAGTTAATAGTATTGTGTGACTGGTTGGCGTTATAAGTATAAACCTGAATATCTTGTTTCCTCTCAAACGCTCCCATACTAATGGGATTTTAATTAGCCTTCGACACGATATGCAGATAAGGGTAAACGAGATTAGGAATATTCACAGTTAATATTTTGAATTATAATGAACACAACATACGTGTATGACATGATATTTTTATACTTTGTCTTTTAAAGTTCAGATTTTGAATGAAAATCTTTATGGAACTAGAACTCTTCACGGTCGACCGATTAAGAAGGGCGTTAAAGGGGTCTAGGTAGGTGGAGAAAATTGTTTCTAATCTCTGAAATGACTTACTATACGAGGTACGTTAATATGTATAGTTCTATACAAGCAAAAAACAAGGACAAATATAGTAAAAAAAATAATTAGTTTTTATCAGTTAGTGCATCATATACATACATATGTATGTACATACGTGACGGAGGATTCCATTAATCACTTATAATCTCCGGAAAAAAAACTGCGTCCATTCAGAGTAATATGATAAAAGGTCAATATTGAAATCAGAAGTGGCCCTTTCCAATAGTTCCGAATATTTAGGTTGCTATCAACTCCCAAACGTATAACGATTATTCATTGGCATTCTATTTGAATATTAGCACATTGTTATCTGTCAAATATTCCGAATTAAAAATGTAATTACATATGTATGTATATCTTCATGTTACAAGGCCTTTAGAACTTGAATCCATCGCTTTTAAAGAGCTGTCTGCGTGTGTCTGTATACCACTGTACATATGTTAGCTATTCTTTCGCTTCGTGTATCTCGAGAACAAATAAAGATATTAACTTCGGTCCATTTTGATTCGACGTATAATGACATAGTGATCATCTGATATAGTTTGTAAGCAAATTGAATGCACGACTGATTTTTTGTAATGAAAAAACTAATGTAGAATTGTTGTAAAAGATTGTTCAGTTGGTAGTTTGAGTTGACTACCCAAACCACCCATAACCTAGTTTTGCAATTTGAAATAGAACAAGGTTACCTGGAATAGGGCGATTATTGCTACCACGGGCAATAAATTAATCGTAAATTATAGTACTAAAATCTTGCATGTGTGCAACGTAATTACATGATATTCTGGGTGAAAGTGGAAAGATGGCATTCTGGTGTGTGCTAGCTGCCGTGAATTACCACGCATACTACAGGTCTAAAACGATTCAACTATCATTAGTGATTTTTTGATACTTACTCGCTGAATTTTTATGTCAAGACACGTGTGGAGGTATGTATTGGTTTTAAATATTATAATAAGTAGATAAATATTATCACCGTGATTACTTACAATATATAAAATTCAATAAACATATCGCAGTTATGTATGTATAATGAGAATGTTAGTTCTTGTTATATTCGAAACATTACTGTGCCAATTTGGGTACAGTGGCCACAAGTATACTTAGTTTTTATTGAAAATAAAAAACAACGGCGCCAATCAACGGAGAAAACCATAAATCCTCAAACAAACCCAGCAAAGGGACCGGAAATAATAAAAACATCCGCGCAAGTAGGTAGCCTACAAACCATGGACCACAATGACTGCGGACGGGTAGGTAGCCTACCAACCACAATCGCTGCGGACGAGTGGCGATATAAATACGAGGACAATTCTCCAAAGGACAACAGTTCTTATACGAAACTCTTGAATTTCAAATCGCATTTTTTAACAGTTTTTCATTTTTTTTCAGATTTCCAGAGTTCCAGAATGGATCGTAGGCGTAGATTTACTGCTAGTAACAACTTTCAAGGTTTAGAAGAGGCTAGTATAAGACAGTGACGGTTTGGAGTATGACTTGGCTATAATTCTACCAGAACCAAGTGTTGTCACTGATGAAGAAGAGGGTTTCGATGACAACGATCTCCACCTTACTTGCCAAATGATGTTCCCGGAAATATTGAGGTATTTGTCCGCGATGTTATTGTTCTCTCGGATTCAGAAAATAGCAGCGATGATGAGCCTTTAGCTGCCAAGAGAACCCGAATTAGATCAAGTTTGCCTTAAACAGATGACCATCCGATTAGACCAAGTCCATCTACATCAAACACACCAGTTTGGCGAAGGTGTACCCCAAATTATACAAACTTCTACACAGAATCTGACAGCCGGGTACTAAATGAAATTCGCATGAAAGAAGCAGTGAGTGATTTGGTACCTGTTCAAATATTTGAAATGACGACGAAGTTTTTGCTAAGATTGGCGATTTTAGTAACTTGTACGCGAGTCAAAACAATCGACACAATTTTACCGTCAATGCTGGAGAGTTGAAGATTTTCTTTGGAATACTTACTTACGTATGTATATTGTCTGGTTATCATAAACTACCTAGAGAACGAATGTATTGGTCATTAGATGAGGATATCGGAGTCCACGTAGTGTCAAATGCTATGTCTAGTAATAGATTCAGAGAAATAAAAAGGAATTTACACCTTGTAGATAACAGCGATGCTCCAAATACTAACGATAAAATGTTCAAGGTACGAAAACTTGCAGATATGCTGATGAAAAAGTTCAACCAATGGAATACTTTTCACGAAAATATTTCCATAGATGAATCCATGGTGAAGTACTATGGTCATCGCTCAGTAAAACAATTCATTAGAGGGAAACCAGTACGTTTTGGGTATAAAAATTGGGTAGCAGCCAGTGTTTCAGGATATTGTTACAGATTCGATATTTACTGTGGTAGAACTGGTATTTCCAGCACTGAGCCTCTAGGAACTAAAGTTGTTAAAATGCTGCTAAATAAAATGATAACGGATCCTGCAAATCACAAAGTTTTCTTTGATAACTTTTTCACTAGCTATGATCTGCTAAATGATTTGCGCCAATTAGGTTATCGTGCTACAGGAACCATTCGTGACAACCGCACTAAGAAATGCCCATTACCAAATGTTAAGGAGATGAAGAACAAATCAAGAGGAGAGTATGATTACAGATTCGACAAAAAAAATGAAGTATTACTGGTCCGCTGGAAAGACAACAGCATTTGCACAATGGCAACGAATTATGATTCATACGAGCCGGTAGGAACTGTAAAGAGATGGTCTGCAGAAAAGAAACAAAAGGTTGATGTCAAGATCCCGCATTTATTTAAAAATTATAATAAAAGCATGGGTGGAGTTGATGAAATGAACAAATCAATTCGGATGTATAGGTACGGCATACATGGTAAAAAATGGTGGTGGGTATTATCACAGAATAAATAGTATACAGAAATCGCATCTCGGCCTGCGATGATTTTTCACTTTATGGTGCAGGCGGAACAACTGAAGGGAAGATCAAGCAACGAGAGAGCAAGCATGATCAGAGAGTAACAACCAGAGAGCAGCCACGATCAGAGAGAATCAACGAGAGAGCAATCTTAAAATGTTTATGTGTGTGTGTGTATTGTGTTGCTATCCAACGTCGTGAATGCACGTGGTGTTGACAACATTTTGTTTCAAGTTTTAGATTTCTATATTTAGTTTTCTTCAGTGGAAAGTTGCGCTTGGTATTCGTACGCGTACTTTTTCGATGTAAACTAAAAGGGCCGGGTAACACCAATTAACATTATTCCATTATTTGGGATTTTTGTGCAAATTTCAATCTGATATATGTAGGGAAGAATAACCCAAAAACTTTAGTGCGACAGGATTTTAAGTTTGCGGGCTTTAGTAAAAATTTTTTTCTCTGAAGCCCACGAGCAATGCTTCCTCAAGAGTACTAAGATCATGAAGTCCAATATTATTTCCTTATGATCAGAACATATGGAAAACCATTGCGGTGTGGCATTTTTGCATTTGGATTTTATAAAGTTTTTTATACCAACAGTTTGTGGTTGTGTGTCAAAAATATTGCTAAACACTGTAATATGTTTCTTGCTAATTTCCAAGAAAATTTGTGAAGGAGCAACGAGGTTACCAAAATCTGTTGTTTTTGACTCCTTGCTTATTTGAAAAGAGTCGATGGTTTGAAATACGCTTGATTTTGTTGCTATTTATTCTGTGGTATTATTCACCTACATGATTGATATGGCCATATCAAATGCTTGGAGATTGCACGTACATGCTAGTGAAGAAGCCATGGACCAATTACTATTTCGACGAAGCATTGCCAGATTCTATCTGAAGCAATCGCCCCAAAGACACTCTGCTCGTCCTTTAACATCCAATATAGAGGGTTTGCAACTCGACGGCGCCGACCACGTAACGGAAAAGCTTCCAAGACGAGTACGATGTGTTATTTGTCATGCAGCTGGAGCTGCAAAAAATGCAAGAAAACCCAGTGCATAGAAAAACCTTGTTTTAAAAATTATCACCCATAATAGGCCACTGTGCCAATTTGGGTACACCAGCATTTTAATGATGAAAAAAAAAACGGTACTTTTTCCAACTCATATACTTTTTTGTATTCCTTATAACAAATAAATAAACAAAATATCAAGTAAATCCTTGTAGTTTTTTTTTTTGGCCATTAATGGGTTAAGGGCCAAACTCACGTTTTCTTCTATTTTTCAAAACTTTGTAAAGCATCATATTATGTCAGCGATATCTGGAGCCATATCCTCATTGGATGTAGTAAAATACTAACTAATTAGGAGAAATAGTTCACAGTGGTTCATCAAATGATTGTAAAAATGTTTAGGACTCGTGCTCTACTAAATGATATCAATGCCACCTATACGTCATTAGCGAAGGTTCTAGTTTGAACCTTGGGTATATACTACGTTGGGTATGTTCGCCCCCATAGAGGAAATTTACTTGCTTAATGCATCTGAACCTAAAATAAATTCAATATCTATTAGGACGAATAAGATTAAGGACAGGGTGAATGGCAGCAATAGAGAACGTTTTTAAATCCGAATTGGATGAGGTGTAGGTCGAAAAGAGCGTCATTTGCGTCTCGGAACATTATAGACATTGGCTCATAGCCATAGTTCATTCAATGGGAGTTGATGCGGAAGAGAGGCATGGAGCGAAAGTTTTGGGGATTTGTGTTAGGGGAAATCATTAAAAGCGGTGGAGGCAGTCAGTATTACCGGTAAGTAGGTCATAAATAAGGGGTATGTCTGCGATCTTGCGTCATTCTTCTAGAGGTTGCAGGTGAATTCATTTTAAGCGATGCTTATAAGATATCAGTCAAGTGAAGACCACGAAGGCTAAAATGAATAAACCTACGTTGGATGGTCTCAATGCGTGCGGTTTAGATACCTACCATAAAAGGGGGACCTTACTTGACTAGCATATTCAGGCAGGGCTCTGTCGAAGGTAGTATATAAAGATTTTGTGACGCAAGGATTCGAAAACGCCTTGGAGCAATGTTTCACAAAGCCGATGGCGGAATCGACATGTTTGATAATGTTGTCGATGTGAAAGTTAAAGTTAAGTTCTAGGTCATGGTTAATACGAGTACCTTGGTCAACCAAAAAATTGGGGGAGTTGATTTGGGGAGATAGAGTGAAGCGCTTACGGGAGTAAGCTCGAGACGCGATGGTTTTTTTGACACCAAATAGTGAACCTGTTTAGGTCGGATTGTAAGAACAAGAATCGGCAAGGAAAGATATACTCATATATTTGGAGATATTTATATCATCAGCCTATACGAAACGATGAGAGTTCTTGATAACGTATTTAACACCATTAATGGTTAGAATAAATATCAGTGGAGCTGGCATTAACTGAGTTAGAATTATAATAGAAGATTTGAATATAATATTGTACTGGCGATCTTCGAGGTAGAACTTGTCTAATAGGATAAAACAGGTGGAGAAACCAGGAGCAATGAATTTAAGGATCTATTTGGTACCAGATTTTGTCGAAGGTCTTGGTGAAGTCTGTGGCAATAACGTATACCTGCATACCTCAAATGGGCACAAGGATTGTGAAACATAAGAAATCCTTTTAAGAACCCATGTTGACTTGCGGAGAACAAATATTGTACCGTAGGCGATACTATCAAAGAGTTTTGGAATGTAAAAGAATTTAGCAATTAGATGATAGTCGTCCTTTTTTATGGATTAGTTGTACGAATTGGCGGAATCTAAAGTGGACCTGCCACAGTTTATTTTCTTGTTGCGCAGAGAGCGTACTTCCTTGGTGTACCAGGGTATAGATGAAGCGCCATTTTTTCATGGTGAATGATGACTTTGGAGTAGAATTTAGGCAGGATAATCATCTAAAGGCATATGTGTGTTAGGGCTTAGGAAGAATTAAAGTTAATATTGCTGAGCAGGTTATTTAATTTTACAAAGTCTGCTTTTCGGAAATTGAGGCGATACGTTTATACGTCGACTGAAAGTTTTCCCGATAAAGGTTGATGGGGCTAAGGTTACTTACGATAGTAACGCAGTTTTGGGCATTAAATGAGAAGGTCAGATCAGGTTATCGATTAATGTTATTGGTGAGGTTACTGAGTAGGAGGAAACCAATGTCGGAGAGATGATCTGTGAAAAGGATTTGTACCGGATGAGGTGTTAATCGCGACAAAGTGAATCTCATCGTCCGATTTAGCACATTTGAAGCGTGGAAGGTTGAAATCGCCACAAATGATGGTAATGTCATTGGGGTCAGCAGTATCAAATATGGAATCTACGAAGTCGATGACAAACTGATAATAATGAATGGGTTATAAAGGAGGAATGTAACAGCAAAGTAGAGCTTCCTTTTCGGGAAAATGATTAAGGCTACGATTATGGCGAAGCGATGGCTTTTCGCACAATAGCAAAACATCGCTACCAGCGAAATCGGAGGCGATTGAGTGTTTATGGCAGAGCTATTTCGCCTGGTTTCATTCGTGTTTTGACAGTGGTAAACAACATGCGAGCAAAAATTAGAGGCTTATTGTTATTGGAAAGCCCTAGAATCTCGTATTAAAGTTTTATTGTGGAAATCAGGATGCCGAAGATTCCACAAACATTGCTTTTCACGCACAAGGTATATGAATGCGTCCATGACGAACGAGCGATTCGCTAAACTCTAAGCTAAGCTCGCAGTCTCTTCCTGTCGCTCAAATCGCCGCGCCATAGAAACCTCGCGCGACGCGAATACGCGTCGCCATAAACGTAGCCTAAGGTGTTTGTAAAGTTGAAATCAGTGAAGTTCGAGGTTTTGAAGAGTAAGAGAATTGCTATTAGGCTCTTAATTGCTATTAGGACTCTGCAATCGTCCGGATGGACAGTAGAAGTCTTTTCACAGCAACCAACCAAGCGAATGGTAAAAATCATATTCTGCATGGTTTAATATAGCGGGCAGTTCATTCAAAATTATCCTAATAAGGTCCTGTACGGCTTAAACAGAATCGACGATGTTCTTTTTTAAATTATTCGAAATCAGTTTGCAGGTGTTATAACTTGATCATCGGGTACCCCAATTATAGATACTACGAGAGACACTCCGATCGGCCCACATTTCCCCCCGAGATTTTTTTAGCCCCGAAAGGTAAGAGATGGTATATATGTAATTCACCATCGGCAAGGACAAGCGGCTTATCCTCTACGAATACAATGGCGGACTGGCGTCTCAGCGATATTACTAAACTACACGTCGGCTTTAGGTGGTAATCAGGTGAAAACACTTCCCAGAATGGTGAGATAGTGGTCAGTAAGACCTTCTTTACTATATTGTATTATGGATAGCTAGACGATCTCTTACAGGCTGAGGTCGTATTAAACTTGGTTGAATCCGATAACTGACTGAGGCTTTTGAATCTCTAGGACATGCAAAGTTAACGAGATGGCGAGGCCCGGACACTGAAAGACGCCATCAGGAGGGTCACCATTTGGAACGAAATCCTTGAGTGCTAACCATGTTGATTATATTTAAGATTAAAACTCAAAAGCTTAGCATTTTAGGTTTATTTTTTTAGTGGTCTATTCTCGACAGCTCCCGCGTTGCATGCTGCATGTTTTGAAATTACATAAGTTGAAGAAAGAGGGAAGATCAGCCGCCCGGACAGTCGCGGGTAGGTCTTCCTTGCATATTTTTGGGCGTTGTCTTTGTTGCGTATTATTTGTAACGTGTAACGCTTCAGTTTCGTCTTAAAAAGTCCGATGATGTAGGAAAATAGAACAGATAAGTTTAAATCGAAAGGCATTTGTTCACAATTAAAAACATTTTTTGAGTCAGATTTAAACATTTTTGTCTACGAAAAAAGACAATAAAAATAAAAAATAATAAAAATTAAATTAAATTTTATTGACATCTCATTCGACATCCTCTTCATGTCAAAAGAAAGGGAAATAGTTGTAGTAAAATTTAATGCGTTGTTGGGTCTGTAATGAGCGGTGGTCACACGCTCTTTAAAAAAGGATACCATTTCGGCTACTACCAAATCCAATGTACTTACTTTATATTCCTACTTTTTCTCGCAGAAGGGAATTAACAAACCAATTCCCATTTTATATACATATATATTGGATTTTTTTTTTGGTTTTTTTTAAATATTTTATTAAGACATTAAGTACCATCAAATACACCATTATAATTACAGTTAAACAAAATCATTTTTATTTTATCTTATTTTTAGTTTTTCTTTTGTATTTTATTTCATAAGTGATTGATGTAAAACTCTACAAATGCGGGCTTATTTATGTATATATGTATGACCATGTAATAATCGTTCAATTTCGTTCAATATTTTCTTTACGGCAGTCCGTCAAACGATCTTGTACGATGACTTACAACAAATATTCTCTGTTTAATCAGGTTCTTTTGGTTATGGTTTCAAGTTAAATAAAAGTCAACAACTGATTAAAAAAAAAAAACAAAAACAGAAAATAAAAGCACAAAGAACCTTTTGTGTACACATTTTCGATTCTTGCCAAACGCATTTTTCATTTTCATATTGTTTTTCCACAACTGATACAATATTTTGTTTATTTTTTGTTTGTTTTTAAAACGACAACAGTTTGTTTGTAGCTAGTTAGTGTTTAATGTTCTTTTTATACATAAATATATTTATATTTTTGTTTGTTTATAACTATCCCGCCGGCGGGTAAATCCATTGTGTCTAGAAGATAGTTGGTAGTTGGTTTAGTGGATGTTTTACAATGGATGGCGCACCAGTGCGCATATATTTTTTGCTTTTTATTATATTTCTTTTTGCTAAAGTTAGTTTTATAAATAAGATAAGAAAATAAAATAACGAACAAATGAACTTTAAATTGTCTTTGAAATACACTTAATCTCTTCTTTTCGACATGTTGTCGTTGGTTAGTAGTTTGATTTTTGTTTTTCATTTGTCTGCTAAAAATGCAACGAGGCTTTTCGCACGATGGCAGTTTGACTACAATTATTTCTGAAACTGTGTCCTTTTAGTAAAGCAAAATGTATTTCGTCAACACAAATAAAATAAAAAAGCTCTCTTAAATCAAGTCGGTACTTAATGCAAACATTTTTGTATTTTTTTTTTTAATTTTAGTTTTACTTCTGTTTTTGTATTAAATAATTGCCTACTATTTGTCCTTTACATGAGGAAGGTATGAAGAGCTTCCGACATAGAAGTGGACGGTATAAGAGCAGTTGTACTCAGAATTCAAATACCCGGCTCCACCAAAACTAAGAAGTCTCCATCATCCGATCTCTACAATTTCAAACAATTTACTTTCTCTTTCAAATAAAAATAAATATTATAACAGTACATTACTAAAAAAACATTACTTATCAAGTTAAATAGTTTTTAATCCTTTTTTCTTTTTTTTTTCCTATAATTAAAAACAATTTGCTAAATACAAAGCTCGTAGTAAACGTTTTCTTTTGTCTGTTTGTTTTTTTTTTTTGCGCTAAGGAACGAATATAAAGCAAGAAAAAAACACAAAGAATGAAAAAATAACTCGAAATTATTGTTATTCTTAGATGTGGAGCTCAAATTGCACAAACAAAGTTTATTTTGTTTCTCTACCTGCATTTCATTCATTCTTTCTAGTGAGTGTTATACAAAACAAAAAAACAAAAAAATGTGAGAATCACACGAAAGACTACGAATAGAAGTTATATTCATTGCTATGTCTACTGTTCCAACCAAGAAAAACTTCAAGTCTATACTCAGCACAAATATTAAATTTAAAATAACATTTCAACAGTGAATCTGTATAAGATCTCCAGCTTCGTAGCATGTCTTTGTTTATCCGTTTGCTTGCTTGTAGTAGGATTCTATTAGCTAATCGGCAATTTTGCGCATCTTCTTAATAATTATTGTTCTAATCATTCATAATTCAATATTTTTATATTTGTTATTAATATTCATTTTGTTTTTAGTAATTTTTTGGATTCCATTTCTGTTTAAGCTTCTCTTCGGTTTATACCTTCATTTAGGGTTTATAACAAATTTGATGCTTTGTTGTTCATAGAGAAAGATGTATGAGGATAATGTGGGATGGATTTTCCATGGTTTTTTTTTTTTTTTTTGTTTTTGAAATAAAGATTTTTTTTTACGCATGTAAAGAAGGATTATATTTAAATGAGAGAGGAAGGGGGGAGGAGAGGGGAAGAGAAGATGCATCATTGAAGGAAAAAATTGAGTTGCGAATTAGACCGAGAGCGATACGAAACTGTTATACTGCGTGATATTGCGCTTGAGGATGTCGGCACACGGGCCCAATACTCGTTCGAATCTGAAACAGATAATTCGAATTAATAAACGTTTGTGGGAAGGGGAATCTAGTTTATTACCTCGCTCTATCCAGTTTGACGCATTTGAGTGGTCCTCGGGCAACGACAGTGGCTGCTCGTGGTCTGTCCAGTAATAAAGCAATTTCACCAAAGTAATCACTAGGGCCAAGGCGACCCACTTCCGCTGGTTCATCTCCTTGCTGAAAGATAAAGAAATAATTAAATATTTCGAATTTTGAGGTGAAACTTTTTGCTGATATACATCGCTATATTTCATCATAATATCTAACTTCGACTTCTATTGGTTTACAACAGCACAGTTTCTCTTTTATTTTGAGATAAGAGATTTGCCTGATAAATCATCTTTGATTTCTTCAAAAAGGCGGATTTCACCAAGTTTCAATGAAGTTTGGAACCTGTAGCTAAGGAACCCTCCATTCCCAATTCAAATCCCTTATTTTTGAAAAAGGAAAGCGTGTTTAAGACACTTAATGAACCGTCGTTTGATTTTTGTATAGAACCGCCCCACGGCCCCATTTACAGGCATTCATATAGAGTATATCTAGCGAATTCTTGATCCGTTTTCTTTACAAAGGGAAATATTGCCATGCATTCCAAGCGGAGTAGCACAAGAGCTTATACGAGTACGAACTCCTCATGAAAAAATGGCACTTTTGAAATCTTCGCGCCAAAGTGAGGAAAAAGGACGTTTGCTGTCTTCTGAGCGATAGAAAAACTGGAAAGCAAGAGGGATGTCCCCACTCAATCCCAAAGAACAAGTTGGATATCTATCACGTCAACCACATTGGCCCTTTATTACCAACCAATACGAACTACTGATACATACATCTCCCGCGTCGTCGACGCATTTTCCAAATTCAATTGGATATCGACTTTAGCTTTAAAAGTTATCAGCAAGATAGATTTACAGAAGGCAGTCTTCGAACTGGATTCTATAATTATAGACCGTTGTGTGGCGTTCACCTGCAACAGCTTTAGAGATTACTTTAAGAAAGCGGGTATCCAGCTTCTACAAGTCATGACTGGGGTCCCACACGACAATGGACAAACCGAGCGCGTGAAACGCATTATCATCTCCGTGCTAATAAAGGTGATCCAAGCAACTGGTACCGTCACACGCCAAAGCCTCAAATGATTTTCAATTGCATCTATCAACGCAGCTTCAAGAAATGTCCATTAGGAGTCCCAAACAACCTCTGAATGAAGAAAAAAGAAGACATACATTTGGTCCAACGAATCGAACCAGAGGAGAAGAAAACAGCAATAGCTACAATAATAAGAAAATCTGCAAACAAATACGGCGTGGGCGAGCTAGTGACCACTCTTTCCCAAAATGTTGAGATCCCTATAGAGCCATAAGATATCGCCAAACAGAAAATACCAAGTACGAAAAGCCGAGATACATGAGAGTCCACGTAAGACGACCAGAAACATTGAGGACGACAGAAGGATTGAGGACGACCGAGTTTATGAGATCACACTAACCTGTCCCTCTTCACCTCACCACAGCGGGCGCAACTAAATCATGAGAAGATAGAGATAAGTAGTGGGATGAGTGTAATCCTATTTTGGGATGTCTTTAGCTCGAATATAATACGAGTAAATTCTGGCCTCGCAGTCCTTAAGTATTTGAGACGTATAAATTCGAGGGCCCGGTCGAAACCATTATTCCGAATAAATTTCCGTTTTTGCTTAACAACGCATAACGGTGCTTTAGCAACGCCTTCAACGATAAAATTTAAATTGTTATACTAACATACCTCGTTATCGAAACATACGAGTATTTCAAGTTCATCCAATAAGAGGTGGCGAAGGTTAAGCGTTATTGCTTTTTGTGTTGATTTTTAACCATCTATACTCCAATAAATAACAAATTAGGAAGTTATCGAATATGGGTCGACAAAAGAAGTAACAATTCACGAAAACTCATATTCTGAAGTGACTGAAAACCAGAAATATGTATACATTTGGAGAAGATCGCAGGAAATAGGCCTACGCACAAGATTTAAGCCTGTATGCTTATACTACAGGGTGCGCCATCTCATATGGGTCGATATAAACTTCGAATAACTTCAACAATTGTCAACCGATTTTCATATGTCATAGCATTTTGGAAACGTCAATTCATTACAATTTTAACCATCGCTACACCAAAGGAATGCACGGAAATAGTTTCAATGTTCATTAAAAATTAATGCTCGATTGTGCTAACTCTACGTGCGTATCGTGCAAAATATCGTGATCGTGTTGCGCCCAAAAAAGATACAATTAGTCGTTGGGCCTCGAATTTTTTTCAATTTGGTTCTATTGCAAGCCCTCGTGAGCAACCTAGGTCACGTCCGCGGCGTTCAAACTCATCTATTCAGTCTGTGAAGGCCAGTGTTCAAGAAGACCCAAGTTTGTCATATCGGCGCCGTTCGCAGCAGTTAGGCATCAGTGGGACCACTTTGCGGAGAATTAGGATGATCTTCACTTATTTCCATACAAAGTGCAGATAACTCAAAGAATTTTGCCACAAGATGAGCCAAGGCGCTTGGTATACGCACAAATTGTCGTTGCAATGATTAATGCTGAGCCGGAGTTCTGGCAGCAAATTTTGATGACCGATGGGGCACATTTTACGCTCTTTGGCTCAGTTAATAAACAAAATTGTCGCTTCACAAAGAGCCGCTATATGATCAAAAAGTTACTGTTTGGGCCGGTGTATGCGCTAAAACCATCATTGGACCGTATTTCTTCAAAGTTGGCCATACAGTGGATGGCGATCGATATCGGTGGGTGTTGGCCTATTATGTGGTCCCAGAAATGAGTAAAAAAGGCTTATTTCACTTTTGGTTTGAACAAGACGTCGCGACATGCCATACTGCGGACAAAACAATGAATCTTTTGGGTACGAAGTTCCCTGGAAGATCGGTGTCAAAAAAGGGCGATATTGACTGGCCTCTGAGATCGCCGGATTTGACTCTTCCAGACTTTTTTCTTCGGGGATACTTGAAAAGCAAGGTGTATGCTAACGGCCCGAACATAAAAGAACAGCTCAAAAGAAACATTCCTGCGGAAATCTTTGAAATTTCGACCGAAATGCTCGAAAATGTCGAAAAACCGAAGTGCGCGAAAACGAGCCCATTTTTGCATCGGCTATAAAGGCGGTCAATTAATTGATATTGTTTTCAAAAATTAATCCAAATAAATTGTAAAGGTGAAGGTTACAGGTGAATTTCCAAGATCGGTCGAGAATTATTGAAGTTATTCGAAATTTACATCGACCCATATGAGATGGCGCACCCTGTAAAATTAAAACCACCCACAATGTATTGGATGCTGAAAGCGAATGAAGATCATTTCCATTTATCTGGGTCCGGAAATGCAAGAGATATAGTTCGAGTGACTGTTTGATGTATTTTGATAGTCTTAGAGTTTGTACTTTAGCTTAAGTTAAAAATATCTCCACTTTTCACACAAATATTAAATTTTTCTATAAATTTAAAATGACACCTCTTGTTGGATAATATTATATAAGTTATGCCATACTACCTTTAATTTTATGTAAAACCTTTAATTTTATGTAAAAATATTGGATTTATTTTTACTACACCTAGTATGGCATTCCCGGAAAAAGGAATCCTTTTTAAAAAAACACAAATAACTATCCGTACCAAATTACATGTCAACTCTCTGACAGCTTAAAGCAAACTAAACAACATCCTGGTTCCATGGCTCCCATGGCACCGATTCCTGCCGATCTTTGAACCTTGTTAAGTATGACTATGTTGTAAGCATTGCTTAAGACAGGCCACCAGAAGTGAGGATGGGGCGACATAGGTGACAAAGGCTATGTGCAACCACAGAGTCAGTTTAAACATACGAGTATGTCCCCACTTTTAGTTTTACGACTTTCTACAAACCTAGAAAGCCAGCTAGCTTTTCTAATCCTGTTTCCCATTTTGTATTTTCAGGCAAGCTTTCAGTGTAGGATGGCACCCAAGTATTTGGCCGTGGAAGGTTATATGGCGATTTTTCGTTATGAGAAAAACTAACCAGATTATAGCTAATCCCTTAAAAAAATGTATTGAAAGCCAATCTACGAAACTAGTATAAAACCTATATACAAATTGGCGCACCTTAAGACGTTGATATCACTCAGTGTGCCCGTTAAGCCCGTGAATTTGTGGAAAAATACCCAATCCCTATCTGATAGCAATGAGTCCGGGTTTTGTTGGTTGATAGACTGGTCTTACCAGCTTATTGAAGTAAAAAAAAATTTGATTGATACGAAGCTTATTGTATGAAATAACAAAACTTGGGCTTTCATTCCATACCACGAAGAAGCATTAAATAGCTTCCTTTACTCATGTAAAGAAATCCCGCATTAATCAAATTAAATTTATCGCGACATTTTCGCCGACATACAAAAGCTAAAACAACAAAAAAAAAAAAAGAAGCACAACAACGAAAATGTCTGTTACGGAAGCCCATATTCATCATCATCGTCTTTCCCTTTGTTTGATCAAGTAGAAATGTAGTAAGATTTCCCATGGGAAAATGCGTATTTGACGCACTCCCCCGCCCGTTTGATTAATGAATTGTGTAACTCACTACACACGAAGCTCGCCTGACGTAAAAACGACATTTTGGCACGAATCTTGAAGTGCATGCATTAAATGCCCTTCAAATAAGAATCAAAATAACTATACTACGGTAATTCGCGAGTGAAAAAGTTTCAGTTCACATGTTACTTTCTCGCTACATGATTAATGAACGCTGAAATTAATTCTTGACCTTATGCCGTATAAAGCGTGTGACCGGAGGTATGGGAAAAATAAATGAACTTCTTAAATATGATCGGGCCAAGTAAAAATAACAGTAATTACAATAGGTGGATACAAACCTCTGCCCTTCGCTGCAATACGACGGCACATCCTTCGACAATGATGTAGAAATCGTCACCCGGCTCGCCTTGTTTCACAATTGTCTCGCTGTCTTCGAATGCGACGGTCTCCAGAGCATCAGCAACTGTCAGTCGTTCCCATTTGTCAAGACTCTCTGAGATGAAGAAAAATGATTTTATAAATGAGCCTTCATAAACGCAGGATTGAGGGAGGACATACCCAATATAGATACACGTGACAGGAACTCTTCATACATTTTTCGCTTGCGAATTGTCGAGCCCATGAGTATTCGTCGATAGGAATCACGGTCGATGCCCCACAGCTTGACATCGGTCTTTGCACGCACAGTTGCTGCACGTGGCGTGCCGTAAATTAATGCCAATTCACCGAAACTCCCACCTTCACCGATTGTTGTTACCATTTCGGAATTCACAAAGACCTTAAAGAAAAATTTCACCAATGATTATGGAACGATGTCCTTGTTTCAAAGACGATTTAAATCTCTTCAAGACAAGCCTTCCCTACATGACGCACAGTAATGGAACTAACCCGTCATATATCTGTAACGAAGGTGGGGAGGCATGTAGGCTCGGCGCCAGCTGGCCCGTTTTGGTATTACCAAAATGACATATTATTGTCCTCGCGAGGAAACATATCATTAGATTAACGAAAAACATAGCCCTTTGTGGGGTTGTTGTTTTTCTCTAACGATAAAAAGCGATTAATTTGTCTCTTAGATAACACGTGGCGTTATAATCGTTTAGTCATTGAAAGTTTGGCAATTTATGAAGGGAATATCGACGGATAGGACACACGACTGAGAGCCAAAATACTTACTTCAACTTCGCCTTGATCAATCACATAGAAATTGTCTCCTTCGTCACCCTGTTGGATAATGTTCTCGCCCATCAGATGCGTGACAGGGAACATGGCGTCGAATATGTCCGATCGTTCGTTCTCATCCAAATGCGAGAAGAGCACATTTTTGGCAATAGCCTTTGACAGTGCTGCCATAGTCTTGTAGTCTTTCGGTACAACTTTCTTTACATAATTGGTGGCATCTTCTTCGGTTACGGGTTCCGCTGAAATGCCACCGCGTCGACGAACTGGCGGGGCTGCAGTCTGTGGCATAGGACTGAGATCATCACAGTCATCTGGGCTGGTTGCCTGTTTTGTGGCATCGAGTTTAACTTGTTCCTGCAACGAAAGGAAATCGAAAGATATTGATTAATCTACTGGTGAGTTCCATTCGAAGGTATTCAAATAGCAACAACGGAATGGGAATAGACCCACGACGCTTTTGGCTATTTTGTCTGTCACAGATTGGATATCTCATTCGATTCCATTTTAGCAGGCGTTCGCAGACTCGTTTCATTTGGCAAGACAAGTGTGTTAATTGGTACGGAATTATCTATTGCAAGGTTGCGTAAAAGTTGATTTGTTGCTGCATTACCTAGCTGTCATATGGTAATGGAACATGAAGTGATATCTGTTTTTGAATCATGCCGTCGAAATATTTTGCGCTGTTTAGTAGCGGTATTTGTTTGATGAAATATGAGTCGAGGGGTCATAAAAGTGTTGGTATTGGCATCTTTCAGGTTTATTGCGCGTTCCGAAATTCAAAAATGTTTATTGTACAAGAAGCTATTGTGAAGGACGGCTCGAGGTCTAACCTATAGGCCATAACAATGAGATTATCGTTTTCACGCGTGATTCACTGTTTTCAAATTTAGACTTTATTTGAGGCGATGGACATTGTTTGTGCGTTCACTTACCAACCAGCCATAAAAAATAAATAAAAAGATTAGAATTTCAACTAACATTCGCTTGACGTCAACATCATTTATTGTTTCACAGTTCTTCCGAAAGACCAAGGAGATGTCAATCTTTAGCTTCTACTTGAGCATCACTTTAAACATGTGTCCATCACTGGGAAAAGCATGACTGTAAATATGTGCCAATGCACGTATATGATGCGTTTTGTGGTTGGTCAACATTTTTGACATACATATGTCCCTGCTAAGACACTGAGACGACTCACGACCCACATAAAAGTAAACGAGAAAGATGAATGCGAATGAAATGGACAATTGAATTCCACTGAGTCGCGGGCAACATTTTTCGACTCACTTTGACGTTTCTATTCTCTTTATTCGCTAATTCTCATGCTCATTTTATTTTGTTTCCGTCGTTTATTGAGTGAATATCAGTGGACGCTATGTCAAAGGAGCTACGGAGCTCTTCTTCATCCCATCGACACACTAGCAAAATGAAAAATAAACGAAAAACTGTCAAAGCGCTCGCCTCACGAACAAAATTCGGAAGAAGAAATTGAAAAAGAGGCATGCCTCACTTGAGGCTGCATGTGATAGCGCTCGCCTCACGGGATGAAAAATGAAAAAGGAAATTGAAAGTAAGTCGTGAGTCGTGGGACTTCATGTGATAGCCGACTAACAGGGGACCTAAGCTTCTGTTCCTCCTAATGCGGATCACTTGTGGGTTATGTGTTTTTGTTCTAACCCGCATTTTCTCTTTTAAAATCAACGCGGTAGGTTTTTCTAATAGTTCACCGTGTGGGTAAAACATGCCTTTCACACTCTACGATTTGGCTCATCAAGCAAATCGTATAGGCAAATCCTAGAGTGTGAACGCCGCTATGTACAGGGTGACATGAACTGTTACCATCTTCACATCGCTGTGTCTGCCAAATTACGAATAACAGCGCGCTGAAACGTTGACAGATGTTTATTTATTTCATTGTTGACAGCCGAGTGTAAGAATATTTTTGATTGCGTGTTCAGTTTTTGTTCTATCGTCGAATTCACGCATTATAGTGTTATTGCCTTTTTTTGGCTGGAAATTCACAACCGGATATTATTCGTGAGTTGAGACTTGTAAAAATGAATAACATTATTGTCGTGTTACCGCAAATATTTCAAAACCCTTTGAGGTGGAGGTTAGCAACATCGTCAAAAAGAGAAGAAAGATGAAAATATGGTTTCTGAGCTAAACATATCCAGAGAATGGATGCAACTCATTTTGAAAAATGAACTCATTGTCAGATTAACGGCCTTAAAATTCCAAAAAGTGCTTGATCTCATACCTGACCACAAAAAAGTTTGAGTGGAAAGAGCAAAGTGGCCAATTGCCTACTTTGTTGAAGCACCATTTCTAATTGAGTAACATGTCGCAAGCGAAATGACCGAATTTACTTGCCAGAGAAGTCGTACGATAATTTCCACCAAGGTATGCCCAATAGGATCTAGGTACCACCGTTTAGATGGGCTGGACCAGAATGGTCGATGTCTGCCTGTATTCTTGGACCACCGCGCTATGATAAACGCGATCGTTTATCTAGCTAAATTAATACCACTTCGTGGCAGCAAGCCTGTGTAGTCCCGCCATTCACGTTCAAAAGGTATTAGGAGAGAAATGTTATTTTTCTGCTGTGTAGTTTGTCAGTGACTCAATATCTGGCTCTTCGTATGGGCCACTTAAAACGTAGTCGTGGTCAACATTTACATGAAATAATCCTTAAAATATAAATGGCAAGCATTGTTTTATCAACAAATAAAAATTTTGAACAGTTTTGCAATTTTCCTGAGTTTTGTTTGACAATTATAAAACAAATGCACAGAAAATCAAATATTGCAATGATGAATTAATACCTGAATTAAAAATGCAAGCGCAATCTTAACTTGGAACATTACTGCATTTTAAGCATTTTTTTCTCAATTTAGTTTTCGGCTGAAAAGGAAAATGACACACAATGCTATGTCAAAAACGCTTACAAATATTCTTAATTATTAAAAAAAAAAGGTTATGATTGGGCAAAACACAGTACTTTCTAAGATTCGAGGTAGTAAAATTTATAAAATACGAGGGTGGTCCGATAAGTACTTAGCCTCACCGCCTGATGGCGCCAGTATCGCAAGGGCAACTTACTATCGTGTAGTACATTCTAGTAGACGGCTACTGTCGAAATTTCAGCCGGATCGGACTCGTAGTTTTGTTTTGACCGCGTGTGGAAGCGGGAGTGTCCGCGGATTTTAGAAAAATGGAAAAAAAGCAATATCGGTCGGTGATTCGATTCTTCTTTTTGGAAGGGAAATCGCGCAGCGAAATCAAAGAGCGTTTGGATGCTGTGTACGGTGACTGTTCTCCTTCTATGGCGACCATCAAAAATTGGTTTAACGAGTTTCAACGTGGTCACACGTCGGTTTTTGATGAGCCACGTCCAGATGCCCCGAAAACGGCTACCACGGAGGATAACGTGACAAGAATCCACGATCTCGTATTGGCAGTCCGCCGATTGAAGGTGCGCGAGATAGCTGAGACATTAGGCATTTCAAAAGATCGCATGGGTCATATCCTGCATGAAATTTTGGGCAGGAGAAAGCTGTCGGCACGATGGGTGCCGCGTTTGCTCACTCCGGACAACAAGCGCAGCCGTGAGACCACTTCAGAGCAGTGTTTGACGCTGTTTAAGCGCAATCCGAAGGAGTTTCTGCGTCGTTTCGTGACAGTCGACGAAACATAGATCCACTTGTATACACCAGAGACCAAGGAATAGTCGAAACAGTGGACTTCACCCGGCGAACGTGTTCCGAAAAAGGCGAAGACTGTCCCATCGGCCGGAAAGGTGATGGCCACCGTTTTCTGGGATTCACAAGGTGTGATCCACATCGACTACCTGGAGAAAGGCAAAATGGTCACAGAGCTGTACTATGCCAAATTATTGGGCCGATGCGACGCCGAATTGAACAAAAAACGGCCTCACTTGGCAAAGAAAAAAGTGCTCTTCCACCATGATAACGCACCGGCTCACACCTCCCCCTTCGACACGGCCAAATTGGTTGAATTGGGCTACGAACTGCTGCCCCACCCACCGTATTCTTCAGATTTGGCCCCGTGCGACTTCTTTTTGTTTCCAAACTTGAAAAAGTCACTCGCCGGGCAGAAATTTCAGTCGAATGAGGAGGTCATCGCCGCCACGGAGGCCTACTTTGCAGACCTCGAGAAAACGTATTTTTCAGACGGGTTAAAGAAGTTGGACCATCGCTGGGTCAAGTGTATCGAGCTAAAAGGAGGCTATATTGAAAAATAAATCGCCATTTCTCCAAAATTTTTGTTTTTCTTTTGTAGGCTAAGTACTTATCGGACCACCCTCGTATATCTTAACACAATATTTATTGAAAATATTTATAAATATATTTTTAATGAAAAACGAATCCTAGCATTTGCATTTTGAAATAATTATTATGTTCGAATTATTCGTCGGTTGCAATCGTCGTTAAATTTAAATTCAAAAAAACATCTCTCCACACATATCGGCGACAACCAATAATGAGAGTTTAAATTATGGCGGACATGCATACACATAGTCATGTATGATCCCCATAATTGTCATGACATTCTCAAAACGAATAATTGGGTAGCTTGTAGGCAAATTGCGGAAAGAGCATCAAGAGCTTTGCAGGGATTTACCAAACCAGAGTCCTCTATAAGAAATGTCAAACGGTTATTAAATCAGAGATGTCGTATAGGTAAGTCCTTTCGTTGGGAGTAGAAAGCAAAATACCAATGCTCTGGCCAGACTCTGACATTTCATCAATTATCGTGCGACGAACGTCCTTATGCGAATTCTTTTTACAGAAAGCAAAACTTATTACGAAAATAATTATATTTTTTCGCGTTTCAAGAAACCTCCGCGTTTCGTTGTAAGTCATCTCGTACCATCTTTACATCAGAGAGACTCGCACGTCCTTCAGTTGTTATTTTTTAAATTGCTTAATAACTATACTCCTTCGAGCATGCCCTGCCTCAATGGTAAACAAGAATTTAATTAAAACTGCATTTGCATAACTTCACCAAGCGACCTTTTTCTTGCGTCCCCTCTTGTGCTTACAATCATGCCCGAGAATCAACCATAACTTGGAACTTCCTACGTCAATCCGGGAACGGAAAAAACGCTACCACTCGTACGTGCGAGCATACTAGCATTGCGCCATCACCCAGTTCGCATGCAGAAACTTAAATAGACTGCCGCTGACAGTATGTTAATTAAATTGCTTGCTCGTTCCTTCCATTCCGCTACCGTTCGCCGAAGATAAAAAATAACGTGACGCAGGACGACCAATATCTCCTCCCAGAGTATCCTTAAGGAAACTCCTGTAACCGTGATATGTACCTACCGCACGCAACATGTATTTTCCACCTCTAATTGCTTTTCTTTCCGTTCGTATCAAAGGTCACACGCGAAACATTCACAGCAGAGCTGTTTTCGGACCAGCGGGGCTTTTCCAACCAAGTGTGACTAGAAAAGTTCATCAGTCGTGAGCAGTTGTTAGCGTTGCCATAAAATAAACACTTGGTTACGGATTTAATGAATTCATGCAACCGATTCGACTAGGCGACAGGCATCGACTTGGCATTGCGTGGTATTTTTAGAAGATAACCTTTTTTCTGGGGTGATGAAGGCATTTCTCATTATGTCCCAAATGCTTGTTGCATACACGTGCTGGACAAACACAAAAGGTCACAACGTATTTGGACGAGTGTGTAATGTTGCCAAAGGTGAAACACGGAATGGGGACACGACCGACGCCTCGGGACAGGCGTGTGGTGCGAAATCATTTTGCGGTCTGTGCTATAACGAGAAGTAGTAGTACGGACAATGAAGCCGTGAATGTGTTTGCGGTGGGTAAATGAATAATAAATTACCGGCATCATAGCCTGGTCATCCGTTTGCCGTGCGGCGTGTTAAATAGTTTGTAATTGCATATTGGACTTGACTGGCGGGTGGCGCGGTCACTGGATTGTCTGTCGTAGGGTTAATTGGGGAATTAATTTCGCATATTTTCAATTGGAACTCGTCGGTTGGTAATAAAGAATCGCCTTTAATGGAATAGCAATGCCATCCAGTGGCGATACGAATAGGAACCCTGACCTTGCAATTCCTGTTCCAATCCACGAGATGAAAATCAAATATTCACATTGAATTCTCTTATCATCTATCGTATGTATACAACCCATAATGCGTTAGATATCGAGAGTACACCGCTTTCCGTGGACAGTCGTCATGAGTAACGTCACATTTGATTGTTGCCGACGTTCGTATTCTCTTGTCTATCGTGCGCAATTTTCAATTAAATTAAGGTTAAATTAAAAACGTAGCACATCCCACCGACATACATACTCAACGAGGATGGGAATCAGAATAAAGGCTAAAGATAAAACAGATGAGCCATTAAGAGAAATGGATGGAATAAGTTCAGATTGAATCTGTTTGTTGTTTCGTAGGCTGTTGTTTTTGTTGTTTCAGTCAGAAGAGGGCGCGAGCTCTTTGGAAGCACTTGTAACATGACAGAGGTTTATCATAAACAATGAGGATTACTAGTTATAAAATATGCACGACTTGAATGAAAGCAGGATTGACTGACGCTGTCGAAATTCCGCGGATTTTGTTTCAACAATGTAATGAATGTTTGGATTATTGTATCGAAATTGCTATTTCATGTTCATTCGGCAATATAATTGAGAATTCCTTGTTAGAATTAACAGAGGCCCCTTAAGCTATACTTGAACTGAAATTTCCTCCTAATGGAATGCTCTTAGATTTGATTTGTAGGGAAACGGAATACAAACAATGATTAGCACAAAACTAAAGACAATTAGAGGCAACGTTTGGTCTTCCAGCTCCTAGTCCTCTGAACCTTTAACAATATGAATGGAGGAAGACTAAAGGAGTGTTTATAGGTATAAAGTAAAGGGAACTTTGCTCATTTCAACGTTTTATTTGTTCGATTTTGTATTTCCGGTTGGTAAACATTTCCAAAAATTATTATTTGTTTTTGCTAGTGCAGTCTGTTGTCAAAAAGATAAAATTTGTGATTTGGCACCTTTGCCGATGATTGATTTAATTACAAAATTATTCAACGAACTTGCATTACATTGGAATGAAAATACGCTGTTGCTCGGTAGATGGCGCTAGCGGTACATGCTGGTAAAAAATGTAGCAGATGGTAAGCTTGGGCATCTGCCAACCAATCATCGTAAGTCATTTTCATCTCCTTTTCCTACATTTTGTGAGTGAAAATGCCGACTTTCGAGCGAAGTAAGGTCGATTTATCAGAAGTTTTCCCTTTCGCCTTCAATCCGATTCAACTTGGGGCAGTACTGCATCAAGATCTATATCAAATGCAACAAGAACTAACATATTCATTTGCAATAACTTAAGATGCCTTTTTCCATCGTTTGAAAATCTTGGGTAATAGTCAAAAGCAACGGCATTGGAAGCCGCAGGAATTGAAGCCTAGAAACATTTTCTACTGGTGAACTGCTTCGATGACAAAAAAGACAGATTTTTTTTTTTTTTTTTGAAAAATAGATCCTTTACGATAATCCAAAGCAAAAAAAATCATGGGGACAACGTGGGCAAGCATTAACACTAACGGCCAAGCTAAATAGTATTTGATGGGACAAGCTCGAAGTGGTATGTTATGAGCTAATACAACTGAGTGAATAGATTACGAGGGTGGTCCGATAAGTACTTAGCCTCACCGCCAGATGGCGCCAGTATCGTATCGACAGTAAGAGCAACTTACTATCGTGTAGTACATTCTAGTAGACGGCTACTGTCAAAATTTCAGCTGGATCGGACTCGTAATTTTGTTTTGACCGCGTGTGGAAGCGGGAGTGTGTCCGCGGATTTTAGAAAAATGGAAAAAGAGCAATATCGGTCGGTGATTCCATTCTTGTTTTTGGAAGGGAAATCGCGCAGCGAAATCAAAGAGCGTTTGGATGCTGTGTACGGTGACTCTTCTCCTTCGATGGCGACCATCAAAAATTGGTTTAACGAGTCTCAACGTGGTCGCACGTCGGTTTTTGATGAGCCACGTCCAGATGCCCCAAAAACGGTTACCACGGAGGATAACGTGACAAAAATCCACGATCTCTGAGATAGCTGAGACAGTAGGCATCTCAAAAGATCGCGTGGGTCATATCCTGCATGAAATTTTGGGCATGAGAAAGCTGTCGGCGCGATGGGTGCCGCGTTTGCTCACTCCGGACAACAAGCGCAACCGTGAGACCACTTCAGAGCAGTGTTTGACGCTGTTTAAGCGCAATCCGAAGGAGTTTCTGCGTCGTTTCGTGACAGTCGACGAAACATGGATCCACTGGTATACACCAGAGTTCAAAGAACAGTCGAAACAGTGGACTTCACCCGGCGAACGTTTTCCGAGGAAGGCGAAGACTGTTCCATCGGCCGGAAAGGTGATGGCCACCGTTTTCTGGGATTCACAAGGTGTGATCCACATCGACTACCTGGAGAACGGTCACAAGGCTGTACTATGCCAAATTATTGGGCCGATTCGACGCCGAATTGAAAAAAAAAACGGTCCCACTTGGCGAAGAAAAAAGTGCTCTTCCACCATGATAACGCACCGGCTCACACCTCCGCCCTCGCCACGGCCAAATTGGTCGAATTGGGCTACGAACTGCTGCCCCATTCACCGTATTCTCCAGATTTGGTCCCGTGCGACTTCTTTTTGTTTCCAAACTTGAAGAAGTCACTCGCCGGGTAGAAATTTCAGTCGAATGAGGAGCTCATGGCCGCCACGGAGGCCTACTTTGCAGACCTCGAGAAAACGCATTTTTCAGACGGGTTAAAGAAATTGGAGCATCGCTGGGTCAAGTGTAAAGGAGACTATATTGAAAAATAAATCGCGTTGAGCGTCCGAGCGTTGAAGGAAAAGAGGCCACAACACGAGCAAAGGCACGACAGAATGATTTTAAACCTTGACAACGGTCAGCCACATACTGCGATTAGATCATTTAAACCTACCTACCTACCTTAAACCTGCGATCTTCCAAAGAAATCAAAATTTGGGTTAATATGTCGATCGCCTCAAAAGATGTTAAGTTTTTCAACGTGGATGTGAATGGTGCCGGGATGCCCATTTAAAGACCATATAGTAAATCTGCCATAAGTACAACTAGGGTTATCAGTGCTATAAACATTTCTAAGGAAGCCGCTAAGATGGCGAGCGCTCTGGACAATACGAGTTCATCAAGTTACGATGAAAATGTAAAATGAAGAAAAGAAATAAGATGTGATTTGTTAAGCGTTTGATTTTTAATTATGAAAAAACAATACAGCAAAATGGCAAAAGTGTATGCAATTTTTATTACAATTGACAAATCAATGCTTGCCATTTAGTATTCTTCAAATAGTATTATGATTATCTTTTATGTGGTCTACATAAGGATAATGTAATTATGAGTCACTTTTTAAGGTATATTAGCTAGTATCTCGCTCACTACACGTGTATTGTTGTCTCCCAAGGCTGTAACTGACGCTGGCATAGACGAGTGAGTTGACGTATCCCTGTAAAAAATAGTCTAAAGGGGTCAATCGCACGATCTAGCAGGCTATTTCATTGGTCCAAAACGAGAGGTATGTAAATTGCTAATGAATCAATTTTTCAATTGATTCGCGTATTGTATGTAGCGCATGTAGCGCCGCCTTGTTGGAACTGCATGTCGACCAGGTTCAGCTCATTCATTCTGGCCAAAAAAAAGTTCGAAATCGTTAAACGATAGCGGGCGTCATTCACGGTAACATTGTTCTCACAATCATTGTCAAAAATCTACGAAACAATGATTCCGCGAGACCATAAACCACACTTAATAATGCTTTTTCTGGGTACATTGGCAGCTCTTATATTGCCTGAGGTTGCTCATTGGACCATATACGGCAGTTTTATTTATTAACCCACCTTCAACCTTCAACCACAAATGAACTTCGTCGCTGAAGCAAATTTTTCGATAAAAAAGCGGATCTTTCTCCAGCTTTTCCAAGGTCTACTTACTGAAAATTCGACGCTGTAGCAGATATTTGGCTTCAGTTCATGCACGACCAAGCGTAGTCGTAGTCCACAATCCCAATTGATTCGAACGGCGAACAATGGACATATCATGTTCTTAATCTGACGGATAAATCAGCAAATTTCCCCTGTTCGCACAACAGCATACGGGTAGCTGGTTGATGTCCAATAGCGTGAAATTTGATCACTTTGGCTAGAAGTGCTTACCCAGTAAGTCGATTACGACGATTTTCCACAGAGCATGTACATGACTTCGACACATGTCACGAGGTACACATTAGCTCTCAAAACTGCAATACCGAAACACCAAACAGGAAAAAAATCATTCTTGAACAATCGCCTAATTAGAAAAAGGACGTTTATAGTGCCTTTGTAAACATATATATAGATGGGCATATTGTTAGAGAACCTGATTCTGGAATTGTCAGCATAGGAGTAGTCTAATTAAGACTTTTTTAGACTGACGCACCATCATATTTGAGGTAATAGCCTGCGTGAGGTGAGTACACGGGTTTTCGATAAGGTCATAACAATTTTGTATTTTATTACAAACGCGCCCACAAAACTCTTTTTATGATCTGTCAATGTCAAGACAGCAGCCAAAGAGCGCTTATTCCAATTTTCAGCAGTAATAAGGCTTCCATCAGACAGACGTGGTTCCATGAGTAAAACCGTATGGATTTTGATAGTTAATTCAAGGTTCTTTTCCAAATACATAATTCATTTTATTACCACAAAACCCGTCATACCGAGCATCAAAACCCACATGTCACATTATGTTTTCTCAGGAATTCTCTTTGGATACCCTCAAAAGCCGTTGACATTTAAGTAATAAAATCCGATTGCTTGACAGCAATTCGCAATCTCCCGACACCCTTACACCACCTTCAATTCCCACTGCCACCACTCAAAATACCATTATCCTTAAATGCCAACCATTAGCTGCCTTAACACCCTATCAATTTCCCTAAATACCGCCAACACCGTAGCCGCATATACCACATGCAAACCACCGATTCCTGCCACCTACTCTCCAGCTACATTTCCAAATGCATTACCCTTGTACGATTCCTTGTAACTCGCGCCGGATAAAGCACGAGCAACAGCGAAATATCATCAGTCCGCCCAGTTGATATCATACTTCCACACGGGTGTTATTGATGAAACTCCTCCACACCAAAGTGCCCAGCACTTAGACATCTCAGAGTTCGAGTGTTTGCACTTGCCATTAAGTAAATTGGAATCATACTTTCATGACTTGGAATAAATAAACAAAAGAGATGACGGCGTGAAGTGTGTCATTAGGTATGCCAGAAAAACGCAACCAAAAACTACCGAAATGAGTGTTTTGTACTAAGAACGCGAATGCTCGTTGCTCGTATGCTTCATGAAGCCAGAAGCAAGGTCAGTTGAGTCGTTTGCAGCGGTCGGCTTTTCAAACAAAAAACACTTGCTGCGAGTAATCAATCATGCGAATTGGAAAATGTTTTTGTTGTCCCGTCTAAATAGACGGATGCGATAAATAAGCAACTTGTCATGAACATGGCATCGCGCAGTTTTAATTAATTTAAATAGATCCAAGTGACCACCCGAACTATGGAGGGATTAAGCAAAGAATGTATGGGTATGGTTATCTTCTGTATCTAGGATAGAGCCCGGACAACGCAGGATCTGGCAGGTTCTCCGGTAATTAATCGGTCTAGAGGTCGTTGCTAACTTTAGTAAATTAATGATCAAGAACCAGCCATGACAGCCAAAGATGGTGAAGTGAACGTATGTCTTTGGTGGAAGGTTATTAACAATAAAGTTTATGTCTTTTGATAGACAACGACATTTCTCCTTGACGACAGATAATTGGAACGTAGTTCTTACCCAGTTACGCCTGATAACATCAACCGTCTCCCGGGAATTTTCGATGCAAGACTCGTCAACAAGTATCATAAACACAGACAATGGCTATCGTAGGAGCTGTAATACAAATCATTTCAAACATTTAATTTAAATGTCACAAGTCCTGACATTTGACACGTGAAATAAACGATAATGATTCTGTCATGACAACCGGAAAAAAGTCAAAAGACCCTACCTGACCATGATTTACCGAGGTTCACCTCATCAGGGAATCCACCCACTCTGAAGCTTTTGTTGGTTTCCACTCGGATGACATTTGATATCTTCATAGATGTCATGAGACGTTATGCCAGAATTCCCTCTTTTTTCGTGACACACATCATGGTTCAGTGATTCGATGAGCATTTCTCTTGTTTTCATTCGTACAAATAGATAGGATGAATGAATGTTTACGTTTACATAGTAGTGCTATCACGCGGCGCTAAGCATCGGTAAACATCTTTCGAGATTATCTACTTCACATGACCTAAGGACTACGTGTGGCCGTACACGTCATTCCCTCACTATCCGGGTGAATAGGCAGTCTTCAAATAATTAACTCTACACATAAATCCACTCGTCAGAGTGAATATCATCATTCACCGCATGATGGGCGACAAGGTTAAGGAGCGAGAATAAAAACAAAATGGAACACAGAACGTTTACAGCGGAATTCCATCAGCACGAGATAAACGATACGTACGCAGTAGATCAATGTCAGCCAGTCCGACCGCTAATAAACGAGCGAAATTTCCTTCCTCCCCGTGATATGGGGGGTGTAGACTATCGACCGCAGTGGCTACAACTAAATTTCCATCTACACCAGGCAAATAACGTAGAAAAAAAAAACACATGGCATATAAACCATGTACGCTTGTCTACATACAGTAAGAGTAAGAGTAAACCTAAAGCGACTATCTGTTGACAGAGCTCCAAGGGAAATATTTACATACGCGGATGTGCACACATTGGGATGAATGGCACTCTGATCAGTGTGTGAAAATTTAAAATTGCTTTACGATCTAGATTTTTTCGGGTATCTACTTTTTAGAGCTTGTCATGTTTGGTCAACGAATTTGATAGAAGCTAAAATAGTATTTGTGGATTCAACCATTTAGAGAGTGCATTTTGCAATGCTCTGTATGGCTCTTTCGTTTGCTTAACCACTTATAGTCGGTTGATGTGATTCATCTTCTTGCGTCAATCGTATCGAGAATTGGAATTCGGTTTGGCATAGCACAGGTTGTATGTTCTTCAAGCTCTCATTAGGTGTTCGTTTTTTTTTTTTTTTTTTTTATATGAAAAAAAGTCATCGTATTTTAGTCGAAGTTTAGGGTGACTGTGCTCTAGCTGAGCAGACATATAGAAAACGGTTGCACGTTTTGAAAGAGGTGATAACGAGTTGGAACACAAGGAACAACATGGACAGCTGAAAAAAATCCAAAGAGAAAAATTTGAGGAACTACTCAAGACCCATATCGATCTTTTACATGTGCTGGATGTTGACTTGCCAACGATAGGAGAAGTCTTAAAGTCATGGAAATGATCCAATAGCAAAAACCCCCAACAAGCCTCATAAGAATTTAAAGCAAGAAGGCGGTCATTCTCTTGTAAACAGCTGCTTTAGCAGTAGAATAAAAAATGATTTTTGCATCGAATTGCCATAACAATTACAAGCATCAAAAGTCTAGAGCTGAGTTGATCGATCACGAGCTGCTCCAACCGAATGAGACCGTCATTGCAGGTCGCTACTGGTTACAATTAATGCGCTTGAACCTTGCACTACAGAACAAGCCGTCAGAATACCCCGAAACACACGAAAAAGTGATTTTGCAACACAACAACGCTCGTCCGCGGGTCGCAAAACTGGTCAAAACAAACTGGCAAACTTTAAAATGAGAAATCCTATCAGACATTGCTCCTTTTGATATTCCCTTTTCCCAATGACTCATTACCCGTTCAAGTAGAATTTTCTACGTCTTATAAGGATTGCAAAAAAATTGGAAAACTCCGTGGAGTGCATTTAAAGACTAGAAAAATGGGAAAATTGATGGCCATCGACAGACAAATTTGAGAGGTGGTCTGTGTTATGTTCATCTCGAGGGCTTCGGGTCGATTGTGGTTTATTCGTATAGACCTGCGACTTCAGGAAACCCCACAGAAAAAAGTTAAGCGGGGTCAAATCGCATCAGAGATAACCTCGTCGATCGTAGCGTCCGCCGTGTGGTACATAACGCCATCCTGCTGGAACCACATGTCGTCATTCGGTTCAACTTCGGCCATAAGAAATCGGTTATCATCGTTCTGTGGCGTCGCCATTGACATGCTCAATGTCGTTTTCAAAAAGTACGGACCAATGACGCCGCCGCCGGCACAAAATCCACACCAAATGGTAACTTTTTGTGGATACACTGTCAGCTGCTGAACCTCATGTGGGTTGGGGTCTTCCCAAATACGGCAATTTTGCTTGTTAACAGAGCTTCTTCTTCTTCTTCTTTTCCTTTTTTCCGGCGTCGTTATGGTCAGAAGTGTAGGACCATTCCTACTGGTCCGCTTGTGGGGTCCGCCGGTTTGACCTCAGAAAATAGCGGCAGGCTTCCCGGTTTGGGATTACTTCATCGCTGAGGCCAATCAAATGCTGGTGCTTTTGCATTTGTTTGCACCAATTGTTTTTCGGCCTGCCTTTCCCCTCCTTTTTTTTACACGGGCATGCTCCAGATTTTTATTTTTTTTTGTTTGATCTTACTCTTACAACACCGGTGATCTCCAGTCGTGTCAATCCACTGATTTGCATGCACACTTGTGGGGCAGTTTAATGGTGGTATATGTGTCCCTTGGCTCACCTTGGTGTTTTCTAAATTGCCTAGATGTGATTTTTGTTTACCTTTGCTTAGTCGCCTTTTACGACAAGCGAGAGGTATCGCTGCAGGGATATTCTTAACCCGTCCCTAGCACAGGTTGCTTGTTAACACAGCTATTCATACAAAATGCGCCTCGTCGTTAAAGATGATATTTCGGTCAAAATTGGGGTCCTCTTCGGCTCCGAGAGCGAACAAATAGGGTTCCTGGGTCATTTAGATCTTGTGCGGGTGTAGGCCCGACGCAAAATTGGTCAAGTCTGTGAAAGGCCGAGTTCTTGTGCATAGCGGGGAATCCACTGCCTCGTTCTACTGTGCAATTTCAGGACCGAGGCTATGTATTATCGGTCGATCTTGCATTCCTTTAACGTACGAATATTGACTGGTTGACTCAATTCCGAACCGGTCGTCTCAAATTTGGCCACCAAACGTTGAAGAGTCGACTATGAAGAGTCGACTATGAAGAGTCGACTATGAAGAGTCGTAAAATGGGCGCAAAACGCGCAACGTTTGCGCTAACGAAGACTCATTTTGATAATAAAGTTTTATCATTTGGACGTGTTGTTTAATCGTGTAATTTGCTATGGTGATTTGGCGTCAGTAACAGATTTGGAAGATGTCACCAAAACAACATGGTCGAGAAAAGACATCTACCCGAGCCAATTGAAAAACGATAACTAAGAGGATTATGAATACGGTACGATGCAAACAGTGTTGGAATAGTGACAATTCCCTACAAAAGCCGCGGTAGTATCAGAAAGACCTTTCGTAATGGTCGTACTGCTCATGGTCATCATCAAGCGCTACCTCTCACAGCCATTGATAAAAGTCAGCATCTCAGAGCGATTATAGATGCGTAGACACCGATTTATATTCGTTAGCAAGGTCAGCCCCGAAGCTTAGTGTGACTAGAAATTCAATTGTGTCCATCTCGAACCGGTTAGAGAATTGGGCTCGTCTACAACCACTTTTTACATAAAGATCTTTGCCTAAATATTGTACTAAAAAGGTCCAGTTGACACGAGAACTGAAGTCAAACGTTACATGCTACACAGCTATTGAAACATTGGCTTTGTTGCAAGACAAACTTTTTGTATTTCTCGAAATAGAACATTCAACTAGCCTTCAAGAGTTTGAACAATATGCCAAAGATTAAATCTATGCCAATGTTGAGCTGTTCTTTGCGAAATATAATCGCAATTACGAAAAAAACCTTTTAAAAGATGTCATTAAATGAATTTGCAGGCAGAGCGGTGACGAATATTATATCATATAACCTATCCAGTGCTAACAAATAGCATAGAGCACTGCGATCAATGTAGGTCTATTGTGCCTGCTAGCCACTTAGGCGAGGAGTTCCTCTACTTTCTTAATAAAGCTGAGTTGAGCTGATCCCTTTAGGAGTTATGATTTCTATGAGGAGGATACGCCTCCTAAGATGGCAGCACACTTGCATAGTATGTGCGCTGCAGTTTCCTCGTCCTTTATACAGAGTCGACACTCAGTTTCAGACAAGAGGTTAATTTTGTTAAGAATATATCTCAGACTACAGTGTCCCGAAAGGTAGCTGTTAAGTCATGACTTCTATTACAAACATTTTGCACATCACTAGATCATTTTCTAACTCTCATTTTAATTATTCTTTTCTTCTCTCTTGTCATTACCCACTAACGTTTTTAACGTTATTAATATAGGCATGTACTAAATAAGCAGCTGGCTGAATAAAGCACCCTAGAAAAAACCACTGAAAGACAAGGTTCATTTTTTAATCGGCCTCCCCTTTTTTTTCCTTTTGGGAGACACTAATATTGAATCGAAGGAGCACACGAGCGGTTCACAGTAGTTGAGCAGTCTTTTGATATCGACTCTATTATATTTGAGAATATTGATACAGTGTTTTTTCAGGGGCCGTATGAATCTCTTCGATTGTCGGTGTCCTTGAACGCTGTTCCAAAAGTGCAGGTGTTGCGATTTTTCTCAATTGTCTAAGAGAAAATTAAGCTTTGACTTGGGGTTCGTGACCTATGTACCTTTCGCTGGAATCTTTCATAGCGAGTTGGTCGGCAATTTCGTTGCCTCTTATGCCCTTGTAACCTGACACCCATCTGATTTTGACTTTATTTCTTCTGCATAGGTCTTGCAGGGCATCGTGGCAAAATTTAATTTTTTTTTGTGTCGGGGGTAACTTAAAATTTTTAATTTTATTTTTATTTTATTCTTTTTAAATTACTCGCGGACCGTAATTGCACCAGGTAACTACTTAAATTACATTTTTCTTAAGTACATATTACGCAACAACGCATAGGGTTCCTTGTATGTACAAAGTGGTGCAAAATTATTCATCCAATTTTATTTTTGAACAACTTTTTAATGGATGGAAACCTTTATTTGGATCGTTGCAACTTTTTCTGTTGTGTGGAAAATATGATATCGTGAACATTTGTACCCGTTTTATCGCATTTTCCATGACTTTTCGCAAGATTTCCGGTGATAAATGTTCGTGTTTCTGTCGAACATTCTCCTTAAGGGCTGTGAACGCGAAGGTCCGAGGCTTATTGGCATAAGTCTGCGACTCCAAGTAGCCCCAAAGAAAGAAGTCTGGGATAGTTAAATCTGGCGATCTTGCTGGCCATGCCAAATCGCCAAAACAGGCCCAATTACTCCTCCCGCGTGAACGCCGCACCACACAGTGGCTTTGAGTGGATGTAATAGCTCCTCGTGTATCACACGCAGTTTTTCAATGTCCCAGAAAAGAAGATTTTGCTTATTGACGTAACCGTTTAAGTGTATTTTTTTCGGCACAAAATCATACTCTTCGTTGTTGATTAAGAATGGCATGACAGTAATTCACACGCGACATACGGTCAGCAGGCATTAACTGATGCACTGCTCGTACTTTGTACGGAAACATGTGTAAGTGTTTCACTAAAATTTACTGTAGGGTCCCCGTTTGGTTATGCTCAATTGCGTAGCCCGTCGTCTGGTTGATGTTTCTTCATTCTTAGTGACATCGGTAGCCACAGCCGCGATATTCTCGGCCGAACGATCAGTCCGGGAGCGCCCAAGTCCAGCATGGCGTCCTATGGTTCCAATCTGTTCAAGTCGAGTAGCTAAGCGGAACGTTTGCCCAGTTGGCACGACACGAATCGATGTCGAAATTCACGAAACTCAACCGACCGATTATTGGTCAAAAAAATCGACACAATTATTCCAAGCTCATGTGAAGTATAGCGCTCCATTGCTTATTTGTTTGTATACTGTATACTATACTTGTTTGCAGCTCTCTAGGTCACTAATTTCAAATATGATCGAGGTATGACGCTATTTGTAAAAATTATAACATCTTCCGATAGGGTGATTCACTTTGTGCCACAAAAAAGAGCTGATGGCCTTGAAACGCCTCAACAGATCTTCATAAATTGTAGCTAAGAACCATCTCGATCACGGCAGCTTTCAAACAAAAAAAAAATCATCAAAATCGGTCCATTCGTTCAGGAGCTACGATGCCACAGACAGACACACAGTCAAACAGACACGTCAAACTTATAACGTGGGGGTTAAAAAATACAGTTTCCTTTCTTCCTTCACTTGCCAAGTTTTTTCGTTCTGTCACCATTGCGACGGCTGAACCGATGTTTGATCACCCTATTGACACAATTTAGTTACTCCTGAACAGCTTTTGTTTAAATTTCAAGTTTCGAAAATAAATTTTGCAGGCACACGATCCCAAATACCCGGGAAAATTTCATGCCAAAATTCATCTTTATGATTCAAGGATTAGTTACAGTAATTTTATTCGTTTGATAATTCTGGGGCACTTAGGTTATTCGTCACATTAAACATCATGGCCTTTGTCGAACAGACTCATTATGGGTTAATATTTAGCACTATGTATTTTAAAAATATATAAATATCAAACATATTTACGAATAAAATAACAAACAAACGTGTAAATCTTACTATTTAAAGCCGCGAAATTACGAAATTCCTATTACTTTTTGAACACACCTTTTACCTGTAAATGTTTCAAAAAACTTTGCACAGATTTCAATGGGACTCGACCAATAGTGTCTTTCATAAATACTCTGAAAATCAATATGACTGCCCTAATTTTCATCTTAGCGTCAATTGGTCTTTAATTGAATTTATTTCGCAATGCTTGATTCTAAGACTTTTCAAAAACCATCAGACAATGTAATAAATTCATTGAAAGACCATACTAGTCCTGACAGGAAGTTTTCCATTGAATTGTTGGGAGACCGGAGTCACAACTTGACTGCATGTAATTACATTTTTCTTAGGGGTTCCAAACTGACTGGCATATTTCGAAAACGTCTTTCAGTTTTCGTTTAAGAGCATGCCAGATAAAGAATGTCAGCGAACATATAGCTCCAGCAGTTTTCTTTCATACCCAGCGAATTAGGTTAGAAGGTAAGCACGCATAAATAGCGAAATCTCAAAAGCGTCAACCGACCTTTAGACAGTTCGTTGGCTCAAATTCAAACTCTTTTCTGCAATATCTAGATGTAGACGCCGCTTATTCGATACCTGTTTCAGCAAACACCAGAATTGCGTAACAGAAATTTTAAATTATGACCATAGCTCGTCGTACATGGTTCACGACCACTTCAATTACCTAGTTGCTTGCCAGCAAATCATTTTACAGAAAGTACGATAGATAGAACCCAGAGATTTATTGCCTACACTTAGTAGTTCATTGCAAGAGTCACACGCTTGCCTTGCATAATTATCATAAACAAAACGTATCTAACTGCCAACAGGCTCGCACGTACAGACACAAATGTGTGCACACTCGTATGACGTTGACAAACATTTGAATGTACGAAACGTATGTATGTGCTTGGCATGTTATCTGCAATCCATGTAATATGTAGAAAGAAGATGACCTGGCTTACTGGTCAAGGGATTTCAATATTAGAAAAATGACATCAAACAAATACCCAACGTTCATTTCTTAATGGCGCGTGGATATGGCGCGTCGCTGAATTAAGTATGCAGATGTGTAATCAGTATTTAATGAGATGGAAATCAGAATTCGTTGTCTTTGCGAATCGCGAAAATTTGAAAATGACAAATAGAAGTCGGGGATTTGGTTTTTTGGTTCTTCGTTTCTCTATAGCCTTCGGTATACGGCCAGTGGGCGGACGTTGAACTGTGATAAAATTAAAAATTAAAAATATTTTTTGTCATTAATAAATAAGTTGCTTTATGGTTCTCTGAGGTTTTCGTAAAATACATATCTTTTCAATAATGAGAAATATCAAGAAGCACTGATCAAATCAGCGCAAGGACATGTGGGAAGGTTGCTCGTTTATTGGTGGGCAGATCGCGAATTACATTTTAATAGATCTGACAGGTTCTAATTAGGTCCGAATAAGATACGCATAGCGAGATTCAAAGGCTTTCAAAAATGCCTTTGATAAACATATGTATACCATACATCATGCTCTGTGTTGAATATTTGAATAAGAATTTTCATAATTTAATCTTAAACAGCCTTAGGTGGCAATGTTTTCTTTTGTTTAAATAAGCAAGTTTACAGAGTCCTAAAAAGCGTTAGTGTGACAATTTAGTTTTAAGGTGCATGTTCGAAAAGATCTTGAGGAGATCTTCCTGAAAACTTGAGAATTCGGAAGGAATGTTATATATTCAGATCAAAGGAAGACAAGGAGAGTAAAGGAAAACTGTGCATTAATAACGGTTGCCGTGTAATGTGCCTGACCTGATGGTACTCCTTTATACCGATGAAAATTATTGATCCAAACACATTCACATTCAGCAGAGTTGGTAACAAACGGTCAGACTTGGAAATCTCCTGAATTGTGAAAGGGTTATCCAACAAGAGGTGTTATTTTAAATTGTACATCATTGTTGAACTGTGGAGGTGACAGAACATGCAAATACACATAGTAAACATTCATTAGAGAAACGATGAAAATATCGCGGAAACAGTTCATTAAATTCGTACCAAATTGGACATCATAAAGCACTTTCACACGTAGCTAGACTGAATTTAATCGATAAATTTGAATGGGTTAGTGATGCGAAGTCTCTCACTCGTATTCGACCAGCAAAGGCAATTGAAAATATCACGGTCGTAGCTGAGGCGTTAGTCATCGCCTCAAGTGTGTCCATGTCGAAGCGATCACAGGTATTGGACTTATCCGCAAGCACATTGCATCGCGTTTCGCATAAAGATCTTGATCTACAGCTAACACAGATGTTGAAAATAAAAATATGAATATGATGCGATTTTTGGGCTGATGATGTCATTGGGCTATATTTCTTGAAAATGATACTGGTGCTACCGGTTCCGTTAATGGTTACGTTACCGAACGACGTCGACTAACTTTTTTACCTGAAATAGGTGCTATATGTGTACACGAGGTTTGTTTTGAGCAGGACTGTGCCACTCTGCTTAGTGGAACAATGTATGAAAAATCATTTCTCCAAATGAAGAGTTCAATTGGCGGCTAGGATTGGGCGATTTAACATCACTAGGCTTTATCCTTTAAGGCTATATTAAAGATAAAGTCTATGCCAATGTTCTATCAGCGATCTATGCAGCAAAAAACATATCAGTGCTGCTATTCAGAGAATATGTAGAGCCAGAAATATACAAAAGCATGATAAAAAAAAACCGTCAAAAGGTGACTATTTGTAGCCGGAGTCAAAACGAACGTTTAGCAGATATTTTACTCCGTTTCTAACCTCGGATTTTGTACTTTAAATTAAAATAAAATTACCACACTTTTTTAGAAAAAATATTGGGTTTTTCTCTTCACTTAAAATGACACCTCTTACTGGATACCCTGAATATGTAATTTTTTAAGTCTTTGGCTTTGAATTGTCGAAAAAATCAAAGGAAAATTGCAATAGTGCAAATTGGAGTTTTCATTTTAATGTTTGCCATTTACTTTTCACTGGTTATTTCGTGTAAATATTGATCACGACTACGTCTTAAGAGGTCCTTATGAAAAATGCAACTTTTTCAAGCATATTGGTTGGTATCTCGTTACTAACACGTGCAATGTTGTCTTCCAAAGCTGCAATTGACCCTGGCTTATCAACATAAACGACTCATTTGACGTATCCCCATAAGCAATAATCTAAAAGCGTTAAATCGCACGCTTCACTGAGCCAATTCACTGGTCCACAACAAGAGATCGTTTCATTTCGAGATCGATTCATGTGCTGTGTGGCATGTAGCGCCATCTTGCTGGAACCGCATGTCGACCAGGTTCAGATCATACATTTTGGGCAAAAATAAAAAATTAAAATCATTCAACGATGGCGGACGCCATTTATGGTAGCGTGGTCTTCCCGGTCATCTTTGAAAAAATACGGGCCAATGAGTCCGCCGGACCATAAACCGGACCAAGCAGTGCATTGGCAGAACTTGTATTACCTGGGGTTAGTCATTGGAATAAAAACGGCAGTTTTGTTTATTAACATACCCAATCAACCAGGAATGAACGTCGTTTCTGAGGACAATTTTTCGATAAAAAAGCGCATCTTCCTACAGCAGCAATATTTTCCTCTGTACGCACTCAATGCATACGAGTAGGTAGCTTGATGTTCAATGCGTGCAATTTGTGTAAAATTTAGACACTATGTTTGAATTGCTTGCTCAGTAGGCCGATTATAGCGACGTTAAGTGGCTGAGTGTACGAAAACCATTTTCCACAGAGCACCAATTTTTAATAAAAAAATTTAATTATCTGTAGGAGTTGTTCATGAGAAAATGTCAATGCTATGTGAACATATTGGACTTTGACACATGGTGCGAACCACGCGGGAGCTCTCAAAATTAGAGCAAAAAAAAAAACAAAACAGTTAAAAAATCATCCTTTACTTAAGATATGCTCACGGTAATTTCTTTTTCTTTTTTTCTCTACCATTCCTTCGTTTAGAGACTTATGAAATTAAAACGAATGAAAACATACAGACTATAAATCATGGTAATTACAGGCTTCCAAGATAATTGTGACGGAAATGTGTGACTTTCGGTATGACTCCCTCCCGTTGACGTAGTTTTCAACAGAACCGCATTTTCTTCATGGAATGCAAGGCTTTCTGGCCTTCATGAAAAAAAATTTCACCGCCCAAGGACTCTTTAAATGGAATAAACGTAGGGTAAAAGGACTGGACTGCAAGATGGGTGATCAAGAGGTCGCGCGTTTAGAGTTTATCGTGATCCACGGCGAAGAAAGGCACTATCGGCATCTATCAATTGCCAGAGTCGTTTTTTTTTTGTTTGTGATTAACGCCGCAGACACATAAAAAGCCAATCAGTAGTACACCTTTTAGGTCTCAAACCACCCAGCCTAAATACTGTTACGCACGTCATTTATGGCTCCGATTTTCATCTTTGTCACGTTCATTTCAAAACTTGTGGTTCCAATCTACGGTATATTAAATCGGTTCCACTTAGAGTAGCATGAACGACCTATGCTTGGAGCTTTTCCAAAAATGTGTTCAATTTACATACCTACGTGGGCGAGGAAACGAATAAAAACGCGTGGCGCAACAGACGCTGTCATTTTCTATTCACTTTTAAAATTGGCAACTGTATTTTTTACGTCACTACAATATATGAGTTAAATAAACGGAATTCCGGGTCACATTTGAATGACCTTCACATCTATATGCGAATTAGGCACTTAAGCTTGCCTCTATGAATAGCACAAAACGTTCTCTGGAGAAGCTGAAAGGACTGATTTCACTAAAACGATTCTATCTTTAAACGCTGACGTGACCGAATCCTTTCGACTGGTAAACCTATTTTCTTAATTGGAAAATGCATCTAGTAGTTCATTATACTTTAAACCCTACCATAGAAATTAAAAAAAAAACAAGATTTCAGTGTTCAAAGGTTAAAAACGTGGGCTTTCGGAGGCCTTAAAAATGGTCGGTTGGGTGTACTTTGTTTTTTCTACCCAATTTCCCAGCAATAACCTTTCTTAGAAGGAAACAAAAAATACGATTACTAAAAAGCAAACTCAAACCGGAAGATAATTAAAGTTCAAAAAGGTCTTGTCAACCCTAAGCAGCTTGCAAAGGATTAATATTTAAAAATAATGTTTATTTTCAGAAAGCTATCGAAGTCTTACCCTATCCAATCGTATGCGAACGTATCCGCTTCCCGATCCATAAGGATCGGCAGCTGTATGATGTATATTTTCGATAGACCCAATATACACTTAGTAAATAAAAAATGTTGCCAAATTGTTTCGTCCGCTCTTATTAAAACAAAAAAAAACAAAAAAAAAAAAAAAACGAAGAAAAAAAAATTGGAATAAGATACCGAGGAAATGTAAAAATCTGTATCTCATTTGAGAACATTTCAAATTATTATCTCATACTTTCCACATGAAAAAAAACAAATTTGAATTTTCCACCCACACGCATGACGGAGATACGACGACAACGCATCGTATCTAAACGAACAATCTTCCCCCTTAAGCCACGCAATTCGAATAAATTTAATCAAAATTTGAAGATGAAAATACTTTACCGACAAAATTTGGCGATACAAATAACCACCTCCATAGGTATTCTCGGCGAATATTCAATAATACGAATCGAGTATGCATGCTTCGCGAGGTAGACGCTTCATCCGTCACACAATACGCATACGAGTAATTAGATTTCTACATTTTCCAGTTATCTGCTATTTAATTACCTTCAGACGTAATTAAAAAGGTGTTAATGTTAATTTAATCGCTAACAAGTGCAGATAGATATATACATACAAATGATACGTGTGCGTCCCCCCCAGAGGTGATGTAAAATCGCTAATAATTTGCACTTTATTTCGATCGTTAAACCGAGAATAGACTACTCGGTCAGATATGATGGGACGATTACTTACACCGGGTGGAGATGTCTCACGTATATCGATCAGGCTCTTCACGATGAGACAAGGCAGGCAAGCTTTTAAGATATAACATTCATTATGCACGAATGTGCCAGCCTTGGCGAAAATAAGGAAAATCAATAATCCAACCTCTGCGTTTACATTATCAAAGGAATTTCTCTCCGACTGAACAATTTACCTTTTTTGCTTGCTTTTCCGAAGATATTTAGATTATTTTTGCTTTTGTTGGTTGCATAAATCACTTTCGGTTTCAGGGTCAGTCAACATGTTTACGTATCAGCCCCACCACATCCTGTCCTATTGATGGTAAAACAGAAGAACTTGACCCAGTCGTTCGGTCTTGCATAGTGAATACGAAAAATAAATGGATGATGCCGAATATGTGGCGATTTATGTATGCATTGTCTAGTATTCTAGTCGTTCCATAAATCTTTAGAGCAATTTTGCATGAATTGCACGTAGATTCATTAGACAGAGGGTAATTCTTCTTCCTCGTGCTGGAATTGTGTTTTGAGGATGAACGCAATGAGATGCTTTGTGAGCTTAACAGGTTTCAGCCTGACAATGGCCTTATCAAATATTCAATTTGGTAGATATGGTAAGGCGAATGATGGGAATACGGGATTTGGTAGCACATTTCTTAGGCTCGGTGCTTGACATTTGACATGTGTCATTGTCAGGCGAATTCTAATCGTGAAAATCAATTACAAGACTATGGACGAGCTGAATATTAATAAAAGATTTAAAAGAATCGAGTGTAAGCGACGTGAATTCAGTGTGTAGGGTGCTCTAAAAGTCAGTATATATAGAGCTTCCTATCTAGATATAAGTAAGTTATCGATGAGTTCGCGTAGTCATGCATTTTATTTTATAGGAAACTTAAATAAGTTTTCGCTGTTCCCCAACTGATTACGTCATTGTGTTTGAATATGCAACTCTAACAGGCACATAGAATTCTTGTTGAGACTCAGAGCGTTGGAAACGACATGCAGAGATTGGTTTCGAAGTTTCAAAAGTAATGATTTTGATGTTGGAAGTAAAGAATTATCTGGCGCCTTGCGTTTCGAAACGTTTGAAAACAATGGAGATGATCAGAAACAAGGGCATTGGGTGCCGTACGAGTTGAAGCCGGGACATGTCGAACAGCTGCTTCCAAAGAAAAGGAAAAATGGACAACCCACATGCACAAATGCACACTAGATTGGGGGATAAACTTAGTCATACATCGTCGGCAAAGGCAAATATCCTTAACTCGAAGGTTCTGCTCTACATTTGGTGAGTTGTTTATGAGCTGCTCAAACCCAACGAAACCGGAAGGCCACTATCTACAGCAAAGAAGGAAAAACGGCCCCAATACGAGCAGTGACTCAACAAGGTGATTTTGTTACATGACAATGCTCTAAAACATGTTGCTCTAGTTTTGAGTCAAACATTTAAAATCTGCCCATTAACCCTAATTTGGGATGTCCTGCTCGCCATATTCTTCAGACATCGCTCTTCCCAACTGGGACCTATTCCGATCGATACCTCATGGCCTGGCGATCTTTCGAAGAAGCCAACAATTCTGTTGATTCGTGGATCACCTCGAAAGACGTGCAGCTTTTCCAACGCTAAATTCGTATGCTGCCAGAAAGCTAGATTTGACTGGCTTGTTTTTTACGACTTATTTTACATAAAGCATTAATTTTCGTAAAAAAGTGAGAACTAACTAAAATGGCTTGTTATCAAGTTTACAAACGGGAAGCCGCCGTTTTCCAATAGATGGCGCTAATATTTCATGCTGGTTAGAAACGTCACATAAGTGTACGTTCTTTGTTCTTTGTGGAGTCTTGTCGAATGACTCCTTGCAAGTTCAAAAAAGAGTTAACGATCGAACAGCATCAAACTTTATGTTGGACTAGAAAAACTGAGTATGAGGGAGTTGGACAAGAAGAATGAAAACACAAAACTAAGGTGGGCAGGACACGTAGAAAGAATGGACAACGGACGAACGGTCAAAAGAATTGTGAGTGGAAAACCCGTATAAATTGACTCACAGAAAGACCACGCCGTCGATGGGAGTACAATATAAGAATGGACCAAAAAGAGATGGAGCGGAACATACACATTCATGGTAGGGAAGCTTGGTAAGACTCGTCGACGAGGCAATGTTTTTTTGTGCGTAAAAATGACGAGGTTCAAGCCAAATAAGTGTCATTTATGGGGAGTTTTACTTACTCCTTCGAGTCGCATCGTAAGATTATAGAAATTTATGATGAGCCTTCTAGCCTCATGAGGTTTATAGCCGAGGACATTTTTTTTTCCTGATATAACTCTACGCCACAGTGCGCTCGCACCAATTGGACTTAGTGCTGGGTCTTTGAGACATGCCAGGCATTCGTCGCCTCTGAGCGTTAGTAGACTCCTGTCGAGTGACGCGATGCGAAATGCAGTGAACGATTGAGCAGCGGTACGATGTTGAAATTTTGAATCCGATTGGAGAAATCGGGTCTGAAGAAGTAGGTCATAGGCATGGTAATAAGAAAAGCAGTTTTTAGATGACACAAGCCTTCAAAAAATGGCCGAGAGTGTATTGAGGACGAGCCCCGCCCTGGACGGCCATCTACTTCAAGAACTGACGACAACGTGCAACGTGTGTGTGAAGTGCACGAAATGAAATGTTAAGGAGTCTGAAGGGAAGGGTCAACCTGATGAAGCCAGCCATCGCCGTGGATTGGAAATTGTATTACAACAATGCACCTAACTACACCTGACCCAAGGAGGCGTGACGATTCTCCAACCCACTCACAGTCCGGACTTGGCCTCAGCAAACTTTTTTTTATTTCGGAAAGTAAAGAGCCCTCTCAAAAGATACCACAATGAGGCCCTAAATGTCGTCAAAGAAGTTTGCTCTTGCGTACTCTTAAGGACCTTCCGATATCACCTACCAAGGAGCTTTCCTTCAAGTCATGGGAAATCCATTGACAAAAATATTTCTATTTGTCCGAAAGTTTTCCCAACTTGTATATAAACGCTGCCGTAGTTGAGCATTAGTGCCACGAATGGTTTCAACGCTACAAAAGTGGTGATTTCGACATGAAACCAGGAATGTCCTAGTGAAAAAGTCTATAGACGCAGAATTGGGCATTTTCCCGAAATAAAACTCCGAATACTGGGAAAAAAGTGGCCACTGATAGGCACCTGACAGCTTTTTTGCCTCATCTCAGAGAGTATAATAGATGATGGTGGAGAAACCTTCTCATTCGTGGAATCAATTCAATATATTACTAATCGAGAGTACTTAAATCTGATAGAAACTGCATCATCATGTTTGAATTGAATTCAATTTTCCTAAAGATTGATATCTTCAGCATTATTCTTGGAAATATAAAAGTTTGAAATTAATTTAAAAATCACGGTAATGGTTCATAATATTGATCGTAAATATGATTTTAAGTTGATGGACATGGTTGGCTGGAAGAAGGTTACATTTGTTAACAACTGTCTTGAAAGCTTTCTGAGGAAAGCATAAGAAATAATGTGTCGAACTTTATGTGTAAAGTCGTGTGGAAGATTTTAAATTACCCAATTCAGTGGTCTGTTATGCGAAATTTTGCGAGCAATTGTGATTCGCGCATTTTCAGAAAATCACAGCTTTTCATAGTAACATAATTTCCCATGGCCATGCGATATTTAACCTTATACGAGTTTGGTTCTTCAGCAAAATGCTCCTAGATATTGATTAACCCAGCCCCAAATGGTGTATACGAAATCGAATGAATTCATGCCATTACCACACTCATGCCTGTTAAGCTAACCCGCTGAAATCTGCCGAGATTCGTCTTTTATACAACTCTATGAAAGGCTTGTAGTCACCGTCTGACTTCTCTCGGATTCTTCTTACGACTAGGACCTAAAATATCAAGATCTGCGGATGCGTCTTTGTTGTTTAAAAACATTCCATCGACATTTAACATAAAACTATAAATTTGGGGCATCTTAGTCACCCTTATTTCGTGGGATGAATAATTTCCTAAAGGCAAAAGGGAGCACACTCTCGATGACTTGAGTATTGCCGAGATTAGAACCACGTGACACCGACATCAGAAGCCAACACACTATAACTGAGGCCCAATCATTCCACTAATCACGATAAAATGGCAAATCAGACTCAACCCGAATCAGCTGTCACCTCTTAGATTGCCTGTCAGTGAGAAATTATCACCTATTCGAAAAACCAACCTAAAAACAAGCACTGATTTAGTCTGGGCCGATGCAAAAACTAAAATAAAAAGGTTATTTATGATTTTTACAAATAGACTCTGAATTAAAGCAAAGTAAAAAAAAACAAGAGCATCAAAAGTCACAGTTATACCAGACAAGAGTGAACCTTGACAGCTTCTCAAGCATCTTCACTATGCGCAAAAGATAGAGAAATCAGAGGCCACAAATGACAAATGTCCACTCTTAAGACTATCAACAACTCGAGCGGGCTCAGAACAAAAAAAAAAAGTTAATTACCTGTGCACTCAGAAGACTGTTTGAATACAGCATGTTTCCGGTTGCTGAAGGACGGATGACTACTGAATTCTTATAACAACAATTGATCAAACAGAAGACGACCTTGTTTTGGGTGAAAAGTGGAAGGCAAATAAATTGTTCTAATGATGCTAAGGGCAGGTCATAGAGGCTTTATTCGTAAGGTGTACGAAGATGCCGCAAATATTTCTTTTTTCTGTCTTCAGGAAACCTGTTTTCAGTTTACATGTGCAACCAGATAAGACCATCGGGGATATTCCACTTAATCCGATGGTGACGTAAATAAACGAGTCAACATCAACCCAAGGTGCCGTTTCCCGACCACAAAACCTGCGTGCTTCGGTATAAATCCAAGACCACTTGGTCTAATTAGAGTTTTGATGTTAATTCATTCACTAAACCATCAGCTCTGATTCACTTTAACCAGAATAACTTAGCGCCACTTATATCCCATATTCAGATTGCTCCCGATTTGACTGCAATAAATTATCACGAGACCAACAATCACAAAATCACATAAGGCAAAAGTAGAGAAGGAAACCAACTAATCGCCAAAACATGTCTTCATAATTACGAGTCCGAATTCAAGAGATGCTAATTAAATATGCGTTTCAGGTGCTGGCTCGAGCAAATGTCTTCAAACGACGCTCGCTGATACTGAAAAATATGTGAGAAAGTCACCCCACCTGCTGCGCTCAGTCATTATCATCGTTATTTCTAATCTATCTATACCCGAGGTTAATTTAATCAAGTGACAACCTACCGAACATTGATAGATTATGACATACATAAACGAATCGAACGTACTCGATTAGAAATTAGAAGAAAAAACGAAAGAAGATTGATTTCCTTTGGCCTGAATAGATGGATGACTGACTGCTGGGGTTGTTGGGTTGATGGCTTTTATTTTTAATTAATTGAAGCATTTCCTAACGAGGTTATCTAAAAGATTAGGTTCGAAATCGAAATCAAAATCTCGGTGCCTGGATACCGAAGGTGAATGAAAAAGCGAAAGCGAAAAATAAAAGACAAACCTTAGACATTCCGCAGCTGATTATATGGGAGGATATCGTCAGTCGATCGGGCTGCTTTAAATCCAATTATGGTTCAACTAACTGCAGGTAGTGCACTACTAGTAGGTTTCGCACATGTGACGTTGATGCTACTACTGGCCTCCGATACTGCTTCTGCAACGGCTACGTGCTGCACTCTGTCGTTTGATTGCTTTTTATGTAACACCACTTTATATCCTTTTACTGGCTTTCTCCACGTACCACAGCCTCCTTTTTTACTATCACTCTTTGTACACTTTTTCTCTTATTTACTTTCTTATTCCTCCATTAAAATAAATTGAAAACAAATCAGGACTTTAGCGTACAGGAATAAAATACCATAACGAGCATCAGACACTGAGATGATTGAGATGCGCAAGCGACAACCTCCCCCTCGCGGATTCAAAAATAGACGCACACGTATATGAGTATCTAAAAGATTATAATTCTTTTCATAAGTCCGTATCCACATAAATTTGTCGCCAAGATATGTAGCGCGTTGAAATTGCGATAGAAAATAAACGAAAAATCAAAAGAAACGAAAAGGAAAAATCAGGAGAAAACGCGCCAACGATAGACACTCAACATTCGAAAGCGCGATACTGACTGACTGACTGAATTCATAGATACTTATGTGACTTGTCTTTCTGGCTTAGCACAACAACAACGACAAGATAGCCCGAACTACAACGACTAGTTGTGGGATGACGGCGACGAATGGAAAACAAGAAACGTTTTCACTCACAAGACTACTAGTACTATGTACCAACTACTAAGAGCAAAAAAACGAGTAAAAGAGACGTGGAAGGCAGCAAAAGCCTGAGTAGCGGCGGGGTAGAGGGAAGAATGAAAAACAGGAAAAAAAATCCGATGAAGATTGGAGACATCGTGCGCGACGGTGCACCTTGAGAAAAAGATTCGAGAGTGCAACGGGCGTACTGTGTACACTGCCCACTGTCACCTCCTCGCTTACGACATAGTTTGTAACTAATGATTTCAATTGAAGAAAGAAAAACTCAGCAGGCATTTAAGACACATGCGTCGCCCTTATGATACCCTACGTAGAGGTATTCATTCATCACCGCAGACGTGGAGCGAAGCTGTCATTAGTATCTACACATCGCGAGTGGAGAACGATGCTTTCGTAAAGTTGTTAGAGCTCGACCCCTACGCTTTTAAATTCTCATCCGTAGCCTGTACGTGTACTTGTCTTATGGCATTGTGTGTCAACCGTGTTCACGATATTTGCACTGGAAATGAGTAGGATTACATGCATCGAGGCACACAATTCTTCTTTCCTTGGTACAGTCAGCGATCGGGTTATAGGTGTAGGCGGACTTGTTTCCTTTTCATTATTGTCTTCCGTAAACGGCTCGGGGCTTCCGGAGTTTACAGCAATTAAATTAAAAATGATATTAACCCCAGCATTTAAGGCAGTCGAATAGTGAAAACTTGTTTTGGAAATGACATGTTTCCGAAACCGTGTGTCTAATTTGTGTACCAGTTAAGGGAGTATCATATCACGATGTTATTATTAAGGAGGCAACCGCAGCTTGTATGATTTTACATAAAAAAACTATTTCATGTGTGGCCTAATTTAAAAAAATACGGTTTTTAACGGTCATGCCTGTTAAATTTCACTGCACCGAACTTCATCGATGTTTGTTCAACAAATAAGGTGACTTTTTATTTTTCTCAAAAAATATTTCATCAATTTAAATATTCAATTCATCAATATCTATTTTGTACTTTCTTCTGACAAGCCCTTTTTGGTATAGACTTCTTCCAGCGATGCAATCCTTATTTCCTCAATCATGACAAATCTCCTTCCTTCCATGGGTCTTTTTAGTTTTGAGAAGGGAACAAAGTCGCAGTCCGGTGAATAGGGAATTATTTGTGGCCCAAAAATTACGCCCAAGCAACTATGAGTGAGCAAAGGCATTACAATAATGCAACAGCCATATCGCCCACAAATTCGGACCTTTTCTTCGTTTTTCCTCACGCAAGGGACGGATAACTTCAAGGAACCTTCGGGCAAGACTCATGAAGAACTGCCATTGTAAACGAAGTAAACAATGAGCAATTCTTTCACATTTGACTGAACTTGGCGTGCTTTTGCGGTCTTGGCTCTTTTGGTCGCTTTGGCTTTGGTTTCGTCGGCATAACCATATACCCATGTTTCGCCACCAGTGAGGAACAAACTTCGCTTACACAGGTTGCATGCCTAAAATATCTGAAAAAATTTCATGGCATGAGCTAACCAATACGCCAATATTCTCAGCAACTTCTTTAATAGTAATTCGACGATACCCCATAACAATGTTGTTCACTGCTAAAAAAAAATTATCCGTTGTTGACGCACTAGGGTGTCCAGGGCCGAAATTGTCATTAAAATCTCGACCTTCTATTAAGGGCTTTTACGACTTATAAATATTTTTTTTCTCTCTAAGAGCCCTCTTAGAGTACGTTGTGTAGCACTTAATTTTATTTTCTACACAAAATTGAATAGATATAGACAAACACGTCTAAATATCCAAAAGAGTTGGTAATGGCAACAGATGTTAGAGGACATGTGTACTACCAACATATAGATGCTGCTCTGGCGAGGGGCCGGGGCGCTTTTGCTCTTACAAGATGGTTGTTTCATAGCAACCAACTTGATTCGAGAGTAAAGGTAATTTGCTACATGGCCTTAATCAGGCCCATGATTGCTTATGGATGTCCCGTGTGGTTTAATGTGAGAGCTAGCTGAATGGAAAAGATTCGGGTGCTTGAGAGACAATGTCTCAGAACTTGTCTTGGGTTATATAGGACACCCGAATTTGAGTACACGAAATTTTACTCGAACGAGGTCCTATACAATAGGGCCAGGATTGTACGGGTGGATAACTTTCTGATAAAACTGATTCGAAGCCACGTTGCAAGAGCAACGACTTCGGTCAATAACCTGATCCCCGGGGCTTACTTCCCTAATTACATGTACCACGAGAAAGTTCGCCTTAGCGGCTTTGTCCCCCCAGAGGCATTCCTCTATTTTGATCAATGTGGGCTGAGATCCAGAATAGATCAGCGGTACCGCTAATCTTCCACGTGGCCCGTAAATCTGTGGAGCTTGCCATATGCCAGTGGCAGGCTTGCATAGACTAGGGTAGATTAGAAGAGGTTAGAGTAGGTTAGGATAGGTTAGGACAGGCTAAGGCAAGCAAGAGTGGCTGGAAGGCTTACTTTAGATTTAGCTGTAATTAAAAACACAAGAAAACAAAAAAAAAATCACAAAACAATAATGAAAAAAAGATATATTATACATACAAAAGGTATATGACGTATGTATTTTTGTATATATTGTATATTTTAGTTAAGGTAGGGTTAAGTTGTTTTTAGTTATAAGCTTTTTTATAAAAAAATGATCTGATGCTAAGTTTTTAAAAAATATCACTTTTCTTAGCCTAAGTTGTTTATTTATTTTAATTATTGCAAATTAATCATAAGGCCGAAAGGCATAGTCTTAAATTGTTTGTTGAGTGTCCGTATAGGGCCAGTAAGGTATTTTATATTAGTTGTTATGTAAGCTAGTTTTAAGCATTTTTGTCTAGGGTAGGTGTGTTCTTAATATATAAAAACAAAAATGAAATAAATAATTAAAAAAAAACATGTGTACTACTCGTAATATTACAAATTAAAAAAAATATAGCAGATCGAATGAAATTAGGCGTCATATTCAAAAAGTCACCTTATTTTTTGAACAAACCGACATTAGGACGCCCTGATGTATATCCACTTTTATAATCCTAAACGTAAGAAGTCGTAGGTACAAACGTAGTACAATGACCAGTATTTGCGTCTGAGTGCTTCAACAGATAGTAGAATCGTGGGAGCGCAGCGGTCATGCATCAACATCGGCGATCAGCCAAACATTCATGGATTAAAGCTCATGCTGTATATTTGATGAGATCAGTTCGGCAATCGAATGAAACCATCACAAAAGCTCGCTACTGTAAATAACTAATGTTTTGAGCACAGCATTGAAAAAAAACGGCTAAAATGCGAGCACAAAATGATTTTCCGCTCAGGTCATAAAATCTAACTACTAAAAGGGGTCATCCTGTTCTTCTTCTTCTTCTCCTTTTTCCGGCGTTGTTATGGTCAGAAGTGTAGGACCATAACCTTCCCACTTAACTGCATCCCTATTGGTCCGCTTGTGGGGTCCGCCGGTTTGACCTCAGAAGTCGCGGCAGGCTTTCCGGTTTGGGATTACTTCATCGCTGAGGCCAATCAAATGCTGGTGTTTTTGCATTTGTTTGCACCAATTTTTTTTCGGCCTGCCTTTTTTTTTTTTTTTTTTTTTTGTTTGATCTTACTCTTACAACACCGGTGATCTCCAGTCGTGTCAACCCACTGATTTGCATGTACACTTGTGGGGCAGTTTAATGGTGGTATATGTGTCTCTAGGCTCACCTTGGTGTTTTCTAAATTGCCTAGATGTGATTTTTGTTTACCTTTGTTTTAGTCGCCTTTTACGACAAGTGGGAGGTATCGCTGCAGGGATATTCTTAACCCGTTCCTGCACGGTGAAAAGGGGTCATCCTGTACTGTCAGAATTTCCCAAACATGCTAGCTGAGAAGAATTTCTGATCTTTCGAAGAAATCAATATTTGGGTCGAGATGAACAAAATTCGTAGATAATATTTGGCAAAACTTTTTAAAGGAAAAATCTGGTGGCGGAATACTTGAGAAAAATGTAATCAAACATTTACTAAAATTGTTATTCAAGCCATTAATATCACATCAATTCCGAACTCTTGAATTATCATTAGAGATTGAACTGATTGAAAAAAAAGTCAAGTTATCAGCGTACAAAGGCTTACTTAGAGTGAGTAACACATGAAGGTCAAAAGGAAGTAGAGGACAACTGTGACTACCTTGAAGAACCCCAAGGAAATTAAGAAATTTATACTTAGTTCCAAATTGTTTTTAAATAACAAAAAACCTATTTAACATGTAGTCAAACGCTTTAGAAAAACGAATCAACTTGAAACGAGTTTCCATGGAATAAAGGAAACGATTTCAAAAAATAAATCCATGCTTGTATATTTACATATATTTAAGTGGGTACTAAGCTATAAGCCTGTAGCCAACAATAGGTCTTTCGCACTCAGATTTTTGGTTTGGAGCAAATGAAGAATCATTTCAATCATCCAAAAACTCACCTCGGACCAAAAAAGTATTTAATATGATGATTAAAGCCTTAATTAGGTTAGATTGACACAATTTGTGGAAAATTATCAGGAGCAACCCAAAACAAATATCATCCTCAATCAATTGCAGCAGTCCTAAACCCCTAAATGCATTTGTGCTCGTTGCTGAATTGTAAATAGTCGTCTCGTCAATGTTGTTTGATTGGTAATGCGATGCAAACATATCGCGTATTTGCTTACGTTCATCACAGAAAAAATGTATGTAAAACATATTTAAAGTACAGTGTAAACTCCTTATAACGTCACTCGATTTAACGACAAACTCTCTAAAACGTCGAAATTGCTTGACTTTGGTTGGTTTACTTTGTTTTCTATACAATAATACACTCTATATAGCGTCACGCTCACTCTATTTAACGACAACAATATCGTAGTATAAATCATTAATAAGAATTTTTTAAGTTGCCGATATTGCTAAGAACTGCAGCTGTGTACGTTGCTTACTTCGACTGACGTACCGGAGTTTCTAAGAAAATTTGTCTTTTGCTTTTGTATGATGAACTTGCACCTTTTCTTAGAATCTCCGATTCGACTAACGTATCGCCTTTTCTTTTGTGTTTGTATGATGAAATTGTTACACTTTATAATCGCAGTTGCTTACAAACATTCGAACTGTTAACATGGCGAGTAAACGAAAATCTTTGTGTATTAACGAAAAAGTTTTATTAATACGTTCAATAGAGGCGGGAGAAAAGATAAGTGATGTTGGAAAACGCTTTGAACTTAGCCGCTCTACCGTGTCTACGATATGGAAAAACAAAGAAAAAATTCTACAAGCAGAGGAGGATGGAAAATCTGCTAAGAAATTAAAAAAACCTCAATACGAAGATCTAGATCAAGCGATGCTATCATGGTTTTATAGACAACGCCAGAATAATATACCTGTCTCGGGGCCGATCATGAAAGCTAAGGCGGAAAATTTTGCCAAAGATCTAGGATTAACTGCTTTCAAAGCATCAGAAGGATGGCTCGGGAAATTCAAGCAACGTCACCACATCAACTATGGTAAAATTAGTGGAGAAGCACAAAGTGTCGATACGAATGTAACTCACGACTGGATTAATAGAGTGTGGCCCAAATTGAAAGAAAAGTATGGTCCGAGTGACATCTTTAACGCTGTTGAAACCGGAATGTTCTTTAAGTTGACCCCCGATAAAACATTAAAATTTAAAGCAGAAAAGTGTGTGGGAGGAAAGCACTCCAAAGAGTGTATTACAGTGCTTGTAGCTGCTAATATGAGTATCACAGAGAAAAGGAAGCTGTTGGTGATAGGCAAATCCAAAAATCCACGTTGTTTTAAAAGCATCAAACAATTGCCAGTGACCTATAAAGCTAATAAATCAGCCTGGATGACAAGTCAAATTTTTGAAGAAAAATTGCGAAGATGGGATGCAGAATTAAAGGGACGAAATATCCTACTTCTTGTTGACAACTGTCCTGCTCATCCTCTTGTATCTAATCTTCGAAATATAGAGTTGGCGTTTTTTAAACCAAACACGACCAGTGTTTTACAACCAATGGATCAGAGCGTGATTAAAAGTGTCAAAAGTCACTACCGAAAGAAGCTCTTAATGGAACTGGTCGAATCTGAGGGTACAACTTCAATTAATATGCTGCACGCAATAACTTTTTTATCAAAAGCCTGGGATGAAGTGACAGCAACAACTATCCGGCACTCTTTTCGTCATGCTGGACTTTGCATCTGTTCTACGAGTGACGAAGTAGATAAAGATCCCGAGTTTGAAAGTGAAGATGACCTTCCATTAACTGAGTGGGTTAAGCAGTTCAACTTGCCAAATAATTTGACAGAAAATCTTCAAACATATATGGAAGTTGACGACAACCTGGTTACAACAGCTTCACTTACAGATGAAGAAATTCTGGATTCGGTGAGAAACACTGACGAAATACAAGTGGATGAAGAAGATGAAATAGACGATCTAATCCCACCGCCAAGTATCAAACAAGCACTTGATGCAGCAAAACTATTAGAAAATTACTTTTTATATAATCAGGATGATCCGGCAATATATCAGATATAAGTAAAATACATAAGAAAATACAATTGAAATATTGGAACAGCAAAAAACACCAGACGAAGATAACAGACTATACGCAATAAGTGTTGTTATTTGTATAAATATGAATGTTCGTATGTAAAATCTGTACTATATTAATAAATACAATATTACATGTTATTATAGAAGAGTAAAATAATATTTTTTTATTTCTCTCCATTTAACGACCACTCTCTATAACGCCGAAAAATGCTCAGTCTGTTAAGTGTCGTTATATAGAGTTTGCACTGTATTCCAATCGATATACGTTTGGTATTTATGTATGTCCAAGATATCGTGCTGTATAAAGGCAATGGCAAATCAAGTTTAGTGGCAACAGTCTCAAGTTCTTCATCAAACTCAAAAGTAGTTGTAAAATTACTTATCTTAGGCCTTGAGATCCACGTGTGATCTATTTTATTTTTAAGAAGATAATCATAGGTGAAGATATCACCTAACACAAGGCCTCACCTCTTATAGATCTTCATTCACCCTAGCTCCTATGAGTCAATGCCCGACGAGGTTCTACATACGCATGTGGGTTATAAGCACTAGGCAACAACTACCAGCTGTAAATAATATGAAAGGTAGATAACAATTTCGCGCCTGGAACCCAGGTGCGTAGCTAATTTTAAATACGGTAACATGAAACAGAGATGCTCAGGGCAACACTAAAAAGTCTGTAAACACTGATAGCCAAGCCATTCGTTAGTTCCGTTATAGCGGTTATGGTTTATTGGGTGACAGAAAGAATCCAAGCATTTACGAATTAATTATGTGAATGAACTAAAGATCAACAAAACCTTACCAGAGAGATATTAAATATTGGTTTACTAGTGAAATAATAAAACAACCATGGGCGATGGCCGATTCACCAGCAGATACGTCTCTGACTATGTTGGTATATTAATTGGCTAATATCGCGAAATTTTGCGGTTTTCTTGCTCCTGTGGTTATGAAACGTGTGGAAGTTAAAAAGTTATTGAATTTCGAACAAAAACAATAGCGAATAATAGTAGCCATCGCATCCAGTTCAAGGGAATAAAGGTCGCAGCCCTCAATGATGAGGGTATTATGAGTGCCTTACTGTCGATTAATCGATTAAATCGAACGCTATAAGCTTGGATTCCGAGAATCTAGGATCTATAGGTTCACCAAATTGCTGTTGCCATTTGTACTTAATAATATAATATAATGCTATTCTAACTTCAGAGCAGGGCGCGTAGAACGAATGGACAGTGGACAGCCAAAATAATAATGACCGCCAGGAGAACACGCTCACGACAGGGAGACTTGGCGAAAAGTTATCAACGAGACTCGGAACTTTTTTTTTTCTTTAATATTTAAATCTAACTTAAAAATATCTTAATATTTAGTGGGCGGGCAGTTAGCCTAGCCCTAACTTAGGGGTTGTGAGCCCCGGAGTTCAACTTGTCGTTAGTCATAGCCCTTGCAATGTGCTCTCGAATCGTTTTAACAACAAAATTGTCGAATCTTTTTAGGCTTGTTTCCCCGTATAGGACCGTATTTGGGTAATACTCTTATTTAATGAACTGAGACCCTGGCGTTCAGTATATTGATGTTAAAGCACTTTTTCATATAAGATGGCGCTACAGTAAATCATACTGATCAGCCTTATTAGGGCCTCGTATCATATGATTTTTACCCTTCGGTCAAGTTGACTGTTGTCGTGCAAACAAAAGAGCAAAACTAGTTTTGTATTGTCCCAGTTCAATGCAAGGTAGAACCGCGCTGGGGTCGGCTAGTGACAATCTTGTTTTTTACGACTCTCTTTCTTAATGTCTACGAGTCGTTTACAGATGTGTGCCATCCATCCTATATGAGAACGTGCTATTGTTCTTTTTGCAGATTCACGTTCTATTCCCCCATTTCGTGATGTCTAAGGATTAAACTTGATTCCCAGAGCAAACGGGATCTGATTGCCGGAGGACTGGATGAAACAAATTAAACCAAGTATAGTCTAACAAGGGACTAGAATATAGCGTTGCGACTGTTGTCAAGCAGATGCCGAAAGCTTTCTTTTTTTCCAGCAAGACAAGCGCCTACATGTCTATTGAAATATAAAAACTGGTCAAACAAGTCGCAAGATATCTAACCGTGTTTCTCACTGATAATGGTTGTCCATGCTATCCAATGATTTGGTATCTCTCGAGGTTTTATATAACGAAGCTGGGTTTCCAACAGAATGGAAGAAAGTATTACCGAACTAAAGAAATAATAAGCCTTAGTCTGTGTTAGACCAAACGAAGGTGCTAATTGAAACGACATAAGTTTTCTCCCTATAATTGAAAGCGTTACTCACTCGATACTTTGTTCGAAACTTAAAAAATGTTTTGTCAACTGATATCAAACTGTTTAATAAGAACATAACAGATATACAGCAGTGTAGAATCAGTTCGGTGCGAAATACCACCAAGCTCAGACTTAGACCCTGTTCTTTTAATTTTCTATTGTACATAAACCAGCTCCAGAAGAGTATTAGGTATTCGACCATTCATAAGTCATGACGCATACATTTTAATGAAAGAGAGTTAGCATGACCTCAATCCAATAATATAAAAAGCTCTTGACATACTTATATACTATATTGTATGTCAATTGCTTGAAATCAAATAGCAAAGGACTTGTTTTCAACGAAACGTTGACTTGAACTAAATCATGTGAATATAACTATAGGAAAAATGTACGTCGCTTTCCATAATTTAACCGCCATACAATCCCTTCCCATAAAACACTGGGCAATTCTGGCAAAAACTTTACTTTTAGCTATTATCTTTCCCAGTTCTGAATTATAAAGAAAAAATTACTTTTACATAAAAACAAAGCCAAAAGTTATCTTCAGCTAAAAAACTCGATTCATATACAATATCTCAGACGCTCTGACCACGTCTATCAGCGCTGAATAAAATCTTTACCGTCTTTACCTTCGATCGGACCAGTCAGGTTATCTTATCGTAAATGTTAGTTTTCGATTTCAGATCAGATGCCCTGATACACTCTGAATACTTAACTGCACAACCCAGGTTTTTGGATTTGCACTTCTCAAATACAAAAGGAACTTTAAGGGGTCTTCGTGTCGCCAACATTAACGATAGCCCAAAGTTCAAGTTTTAGTTTGGAGGCTATTTTGAAGGCGATAGCATTGATATTTATCTTGAAAAATTGCGAATTCCCTTTCTATTTTAAACACGCCTCGTACTCGTATATTGACTCACGACATGGCATATTTTTAATTTTTCTATTTTTTAATTTTATAATTTCGTCAAAATATTTTAAAATCACTTTTGAAAAATATATGTGAGTATACGCAACCTCTAAGAGACCTCTTCGAATGACACTTTATTTCTTTTTCTTCCAGCATCAAACGATGATTGAACTTACCTGCAAGAAAAGGAAATAAAACAAATTCAATTAAAACTATTATGAAAAAAATATTTAAAATATTCAAAAACCCTTGTACCATTCCACGGACACATTCAAATCCCATTAAGACCATAAAATGCAACGAAAACAGAAAATAAATTGAAAGCACAAACGTAGAAATAAGTGGCAAAAGGAAAACGATCCAAACACCTTCACATCCGACAAAAATAAATTCCAAGCGTCCTTCACTCTTATTGTTACTGCTTGTCAAGAGCCTGAAAACCTCTCAGCAGAACTCCATCGACTTGACAATTCACACATTCCTTCCCTCAAGTGCGCACATCCACGTGACAAAGGGGCATCTTACAAAAAAGAAAGTGCGCATATCCCCAAGTCGCTGACTGTATATTGTCATCGTTACTTAAGACTTTTCGTTTTCTTGCTCGTTTGGTTTGTCATATTTTTTCTGTCAGTCTCACGTCGTCAACATCTGGTTGGGCTTTTGTCAACCACTTGAATATTGTACAAACAATTCCAAGTGACTTAAGAATAGAGGCGTGCAAACAAGTACGTCTATCCCGTGCTCGGTAGCAAAGTTCAACAAACATGCTTTTGAGATAAGATGAATGACGTGACGCAACGAGCGAAGGTATCTTATCAAAAGCAGCCAATGGAATGTTTATCAATTCTGTACAAATTCCGTAAATGCAGCTTTAAACCTTTACATCAATTTAAAGTCTCAGCTAGCGCCCGCACTTTACGTAAAATCACTTAAGCGATTCGCGCGAATTATTCCGGTAATTCGCCTTTTTCGCATTTCTCGAATAAATCCCCATCCCAGAGGCTAGTACGACTGTAGAGCAACGCAACCGAGTATGAAAAAGGCTACGGAATAATCGCAATCCTTTAATTTCAATTGTATATTTTCATTGTTCAGCAAAAAAGACCGCGAGGCGACGGGTCGCCGCGCCATGGCAAGAACGTATATAAGCCTCTCTCCAAACAACCCTTATAGTACGAAGCAGTTAGTTGTTATTCCGCAATTCGCACAGTTGCTGTCAATGCCCGTTTAAGAGGTTTATTCTCGACAAGAAAAACGAAAAGGAAAATCAGGGAAATGGGATGATTTATTCTTCAGCACGCCCAGCAGACGGGCGGAGGATAGAAAAATGTATCTTTTATGAATATCCCCTCGCCATCTGGGGGGTTGTTAATGCCCTTTTTAAAGAGCGATTTTGGAATTTGTTCTGTCATTTCATTTCCATAGTCCGAATCTAAGGTCGGAGTAGTGGCTTCATTGTTGTCGGTCGGAAAAGCAATAAAACACGGTTAATTAAACTAGATTGTAATGTCGAAATGTCAGTTGTGCGCCTTTGTTAGGATAGATGCAAAAATGCAAATACAGACGATATTGTCGAATGGATGGTGTGTTCCACATACGCCCCGGGGTGGATGCAACTTGTTCGTAAATTGCGTTTTATAGACAGACAAAGAGTAATTATCTCCAATCAGAAGGTAGTTTCAGTCCAACATCATATTTAATTATTCGAGTCCCGGCGTGTTTGTGAGTTCATTTCGGTATCTGGTTTTATGTGGTTTTTGATTATTCAGGAGTATTGGACTCTGGTGTTTGCAACTCCAGACTCTGGAGAGGCAACAGTCAACATTCTCTTAATAAACTTAATTTTTCGGTATATTCCAGATAGCTACCATGTTGTTGTCCGTTCTTGCTATTAACGTGGTATGCGGTAGCACATAAAGGCACCTACGGAAATGTTCAAAAAGTATCAGGAATATGGTAATTTCGTGGTAGATATTCGTCTACGCACACTGATCTTTTTTTTTCTCCACTTATTGGTATAGTAGCCGGATTTTTATTTATTATACTCTTTCGCAAATAGTTCGGTTTCCGGCAATTACTGCAATTAAATGAAAAATTACCCTAACCCATTATTTAAAGCAGCCAAATTGTAAAAACTTGTTTCGGAAACGACGTGTTGTCAAATCGTGCGTGTAATTGCTATATCAAATTTGGGAGTTCCACATCACTATTTTATTAATGCGGAAACAAACGCAGGTTATTTACCAGTAAATACGACGTCTGACGTTTAGATTGGATGAGGAAGAACAAAACGGAGCACTTAACAAATAAGCCATGTGTAGGCCTAGCAGAAAACTTGTTTTTCCAACGATACTATTGCTAGAGATAATTATTAATACTAACATAAAAGGGTTACTTTCAAGTAAGAGTTTTCTCGTTTTATCTTTAACTCATGCCTTCACAAATTAAGACTTCTGCGATAGGGCTCTGTAACAATTTGAAGAAAAATCTGATTTTCATCAAAAAATTATCTTCAGTGATGAAGCTCATTTTTGGATTAATGGCTTTGTCAATAAGAAAAATATTATTGGACAGCAAGAAACTCCATTGCGTTCACTAAAAGGGACCACGTGATGTGGATTTCGAATCGTATTTTTTCCTCGATGAAATTTCATGCCATATTGTATGACTGTTTTTGGCCAAAATTGGATATGTGATTCCAGCCAAATGTTGCCACATACCATGCACCTGGTCAAACAACTGATCTATTCAAGAAGTTTGGTAATCGTATAATATCGGGAAATGGTTAGGTCGAATGGTTATCTCCCTCATGCGATTTCACGTCATTGGAATTATTTTTAGAGGGTTGTGTTAAGGTGTTAAGTCGCCAGTTTATGTTAGCAGACCAATAACGAGAGGAGCTCAGAGACAATATCGAACATGAAATTGCCAACGTTGCGACGTGGGGAAGAATGGTGGAAAATTGGCTCCAAAAGAACGACCGCGCCATGTCAAAAAATTGTCTGCAAATTGCCAGCCAAAATGATGTGCATTACGATAAATAAGATTGTACCATCGTTTTCATAGCTTTCCTAAGAAAAGGCAGATTCTTGGCAAAATGATTAATGCCTTTTCGCACTACGACGAAGTATCTGCTTTCATCGTTCGTTTCATTGCTTGTTCGAAAATATTTGACCAAAACAAACATGTAATGATGTCTCATCTTCAATACTTGCCGAACATGCCTCTGTGCAACTTGTCCCAAAAATAATAATAACCTTTTAGGAACATTGGTTTGTAAACATTGATGTCATTAAAAGCGCATCTCTTCGAGAGCTTAATGACATCGCAACAAAGATGTTTCAGTGACAAAATCTCTGAACATAATGATCAGATATACGAGGGTGGTCCGATAAGTACTTAGCCTCACCGCCAGATGGCGCCAGTATCGCAAGAGCAACTTAGTATAGTAGTGTACATATAGTGTAGTACATTCTAGTAGACGGCTATTGTCGAAATTTAAGCCGGATCGGACTCGTAGTTTTGTTTTGACCGCGTGTGGAAGCGGGAGTGTCCGCGGAGTTCAGAAAAATGGAAAAAGAGCAATATCGGTCGGTGATTCGATTCTTGTTTTTGGAAGGCAAATCGCGCAGCGAAATCAAAGAGCGTTTGGATGCTGTGTACGGTGACTCTTCTCCTTCGATGGCGACCGTCAAAAATTGGTTTAACGCGGTCGCACGTCGGTTTTTGATGAGCCACGTCCAGGTGCCCCGAAAACGGCTACCACGGAGGATAACGTGACAAAAATCCACGATCGTATTGGCAGACCGCCGATTGAAGGTGCGCGAGATAGCTGAGACAGTAGGCATTTCAAAAGATCGCGTGGGTCATATCCTGTATGAAATTTTGGGCATGAGAAAGCTGTCGGCGCGATGGGTTTGTTCACTCCGGACAACAAGCGCAACCGTGAGACCACATCAGAGCAGTGTTTGACGCTGTTTAAGCGCAATTCGAAGGAGTTTCTGCGTCGTTTCGTGACAGTCGACGAAACATGGATCCACTGGTGCACACCAGAGACCAAGGAACAGTCGAAACAGTGGACTTAACCCGGCGAACGTGCTCCTAAGAAGGCGAAGACTGTCCCGTCGGCCGGAAAGGTGATGGCCACCGTTTTCTGGGATTATTGGGCCGATTCGAAGAAAAAACAAAAAAGTGCTCTTCCACCATGATAACGCACCGTCTCACACCTCCGCCTTCGACACTGCCAAATTGGTCGAATTGAGCTACGAACTGCTGCCCCATCCACCGTATTCTCCAGATTTGGCCCCGTTCGACTTCTTTTTGTTTCCAAACTTGAAAAAGTCACTCGTCGGACAGAAATTTCAGTCGAATGAAGAGGTCATCGCCGCCACGGACGCCTACTTTGCAGACCTTAGAGAAAACGTATTTTTCAGACGGATTAAAGAAGTTGGAGCATCGCGAGTCAAGTGTATCGAGCTAAGAGGAGACTATATTGAAAAATAAATCGCCATTTCTCCAAAATTTTTGCTTTTCTTTTGTAGGCTAAGTACTTATCGGACCACCCTCGTATAAGCCGAATCTGAGTCACATGTCGAAAACTTTTGGCAATATTGCAGCAGCTCATAATAGATGATTCCCTTTCAAACCCAGTCTAGAAAACTTCGCCTACCCTCGACCATAATCGTTTGAGTTTTGGGTTAACGTATGGTGCCATCAGCAGTAACCATCCGTTTCAGTCGTCGATTTTATTGTAATTCACAAATGAAAATTCGGTCGACATTGTTTTTTTTTTCAATAATTCTTTTGCCACCCAAACATCAAGCTTCTTAGTCAGTTCAATACGGTTTGGTAAATGACTTTCGTATCCTGGGTATGCCGATTAACATCGACATTTCCAAAATATAAACAACATTTTCGACAACACATCTTTCGAAGTGTAGCGCATCTTCAACAGTAGCATAGTATCGCTCAAGCTATTGTTGTGCCAAACAAATTGATTCAGTATTAGGACCGTAAACTTTTTTTTTAAGAGTTTGATGTCAGAAGTTAAAAACATTAGTTATTTTCAAGTGGTCTCGGCGATTTTGTGTTGAGAATGCTGGAGATTTACGAGGACTATGTATAATAATATCAATATCAGAGCATTTGTATGTTACAATGCGTTCAAAGATGGATATGAAACAATTGGATACGTTCCGGCAATGGCAGTTACTACCTCGACTTAGTGAAGAAAATGGTCGTCTATATTTTCACTATAGTTTGTGAGAGCTTACACCAGAAGTACCCATCTGCCATTAATCAGTTCGGCATATTCTAGTTGATGTTCTATAATATGTGATTTTTCATGCATTTGGTTTTTATTTGTCAAAAGAAGCTCGCGAAAATTTCAAAAGTGTATTCAACTCTTATTTGAGTTGATAAATCAATGTTTGCTATTTGCTTCTTAAAGATTAGTTCGTGAAAATATTGATCATGATTACATCTTAAGCGGTCCATACAGAAAATCCTATTTTGAGTAACTTTTTTGAGCACATTGAATGAGCTCTCGCTAATGACACGTGCAATGCTATCTTCCAAGGCTGCAATTGACGCATACTCATCAGGATAGACGGATGATTTGACATGTCTCCATAAAAATATTTTAAAGGCATCAAAAAGCACGATCCAAAATTAGAGATAAATCACTGGGCTCATTTCTCAATTGGTCCATCAAATGCTATTTAACATGTAGCGCCGTCTTGCTGGAACCACATGTAGACCAGGTTCAGCTCGCTCGTTTTGGGCAGCAAAAAATCGATGAACGATAGCGGGCGTCATTGGCAATAATTTTGTTTTCACGGTAATTTTTGAAATATGCGGCCCTATGATCCCACTGGACCATAAACCGTGCCAAATAACGCGTTTTCCGCCTTCATTGGCAGCTCTTACATTATGAGTTTGCTCATCGGACCGAATGTGGCAGTTTTGTTTATTAGTATACCCATTCAACCAGAAATTAGCTTCGTCGCTTAAAGCAATTCTTCCCTAAAAAAGCGGATTTTCGTCCAGCTTTTCGACACTGTAGTAGATTTTTTGGCTTCAGTTCATGCACGGGGTGTACTTTGCAATGTTTTATACCTTCCACGTAGTTCGTAACACAATCTCAATCGCTGCGAACAGCGACGAATGGACAAATCACGGTCTTCATTAACACTGGCACTAATATTATACTGTGTGCGCATTCTACGCATACGGGTAGGTTGCTAGGTGTCCAAAAGGATGAAAATTGTCTTCACTATGGCTTGAATTGCTTGCCCAATAGGTCAGTTATGAAGACTATAAAATGGTTGAAGTGTGCGAAAAACATTTTTCATAGGGCCCGAATTTTGCTAATAGCATTCAATAACTTGTAAGCGTGCTCGGGTGTAAGGCCCTCCATACTGAATGGCAATGGCAACTGAACATGTTTGACTTTGACAAATGTCACGAGTCACGCGTAAGCTGTAAAAAATAGAACACTGAAAAATCAAAACAGCAAAGCGATCACCGTTTACATGAAACGCAGCATGGTTGAATGAACCGATTTTTTTTCAAATGAATCATTACAAAAGCATTGCTCGTATATAATAAATATGGACTATATCTGATCTGTGGAACACATCAATACAGCTGACACGACCTGAATCTACGGGTAACCACGTCAAATTCGCTCAAGAGTCCAAGTGTTATTGCTTGTCTTTTCTATATTCGTGGTTCTATTCACTTTGAATTCTTCCGTAGAGTCAAGCAGTGAATGAACAATATTATTTAAGAATTGATGCAGAATTCTTGTAAGCAACTTTTTGATCAAATACGCTACCAATGTGATCAAGTAAGTACCCCAAACACTAGATACGACTCCCTGTGATTTTCTCCTCGAATTGCCACTTCGTGGGACGTGATTTAAGTTGATTGAAAACATAAAAGAAAAATCGTTAGAACTAAAGGTGATCCTGAAATATGCCTATAAAAAATTCATGGATGGCTGGATTGTTCGTTAGAACAAATGTGCCGCTTCAAATGGAGCCTTTGAAGGAGACAAAGTGAATTCTGATGATTAATTGATTTGTATTGTGTTTATTGACATATGTATACTTTGACAGGAATCTTCAAAAAACGAAAGCATAGCAATGACCAGGAAATTCATATTTCGACGTTGGAATCCATAATTTCTGTTGTCAATGTTGAAGCTTACCAAAACCACAATAAAATTCTTAGACTGACAGCACTTTAAGAGCTCGTCGTGTTGCTATGAATAGTCTTTTGTCAGATTGATGGACATTGTCACCACGTATCATCAGTGAATATCTGACATTCAACCTTGTAGTTAAATATCACCTACAACTACCCATTCTCCCCCATCCTTAGAAAAGCCAAATCAAAATCTTTGATCCACCGAGCTCGAACAACACTTATGCAGTCACAAGATGGTAATTCAAAACAAATTTCTCCTCATGTCAAAAAAAAAACTAAATTCTGCCATCCCATACAGAAATGTATACAATTTGAATGCTTCCCATCATTCTCATGCATGAAATGTGTCACACAACGTCGTTCCGCACCAGATAAATAATTCGTATCCACCATTCTCGGTGGATCATTATATACTCGTCGTAAGAGTATCTTAAAGTGAAAAAACACTTTCGCTCTTGTTTACACAAATTCACTTCTATCGGATCATCGCCATCAATACGAAATGTATCCATGGATGGCGGCATACATCCACCACGAGAGCAAATAAAATCGAAAAACATTCACCGCAAGGCAGAAATATCTTCGAGCTACACCTACTATAAACAGCTTCATTACGTAACACGGTTTTTCATCTATTAAACTATGAAAAAAAAAATTGTTTTTTAATTTAAATTCAAGAAATTAAAAATATCTACGAAAAGTATCTATATTTTTAGCACGATGTATCTGCGTTGGTTTTATGGCCAATGGCCATAGAGTCTAATTAACCCCACGATACTACATGATCGGTGATCAGCTATAATGCGGAATATGCTGTATGCCGAATAGGTGTGGATAGGAAAGAGGTTCACTGGAGGCGTTTACGATATTTGTATCTTGTCTTGAAAAATAAAATATAAAAAAAAAACCATCCACTTACCAGCATGCGAGTCATCGTGTTCGTGGACATTCCGTTGGATTCCCAAAATCACGCAAATATCTTTAGAGAGCACCAACAACCAAACACGGGTCGGCAGCTACTTATAAGCAAAAATGCCGTCCAAATACTTATTTTTAAATGGATTTTATTTTAATAATTTTGAGCTGTTGCCAAAGTGCTATCAGCAGAGCAAGCGTTCGAAAATACACACCGGGCGTATCTGTGCATCAAACAAAGGGGCACGATGAACAAGTCAGCAGTCTTGGTAAGCTGCTGCGAATCTACACAAAATGAAAACAATCTCACACGTATAAGATACTTGGAATTTCGTCTGTTTTATTGTTGGAAGGAAAATTTCCGTGTGACAAGCGATATTCAATTACAACTTTTAACGATACTCCTTATTATTTTTCCCTAAGCGAGCATTCTGCCAATATACACGAGTAAGCACTATATATCTCCATAGATCCATATAGATGAAAGAGACACTGCCTTATCTTAGCCGACGAGAAGAAATATGGTACACTACCGTTGAAAGACTAAACGAACTTCCTAATGAATAGATTGCAGCATTTAATAGCAATTTCGTCGAATTAAGAATTCACTATTGTTGCCGAGACCTACAGCAACCGGGGGTAGATACGGACAACTTCGAAGAAAATATGGAGGTGGTTCCACGCCTCCATATACAGAAGTCTAATTCGGTGGCACGACAACATGACTCCCTCATTTCTCGGTTGATAAGTTGATCAGGAAAATTGCATTAAATTTTCTATTTTGTTAATAGAACGTTAAATGGTTCTACTGTACAGCAACAGATGTCGGCCGGATGATTAGATCTTAATTAGAACTTGTAACTAGACGAGTGGGTGAGTGGTGGGGCAAAATACGGAAATGGAAAATAAATTAACAGCAACAAGAGCGTTTCCATCGAATATTAAATAATATAACCAGCTACGGGGCGGCTTACTGAAATATGAATGGAACACGTTACAGTACAGAGAGTTATTTGTAGACGTGCGGTTTGATTAGTACACAGCTCGGATTATCTGTTGTTGGATGGGAAACAACAGACCGCTGCCCACAACTGAATTAACCGTGCTAAAAGGCAGGGAATGAAATTGAATGCAGAAAAGCCGAAAAATTGATTTTCGTAGCGTTGGTCGCGGAGAAGTGAATTAATTCGTTGGCACGTGTAGCTCGTGTAGATAAGTTATTTTTGCAAAACGTACGCATCATCAAAAATTAAATTCTACATTTTACCAAAACAGGAAAAAAGGATTTTGGAAAGACTGCTTCACACAGCAAATTGCAATGGATAACGATGAATGAACCTTTAAGCCAAGGGAGATTGGGTGTAGTGGTTTTATGTAGTCAATAAAGAAAGAGTAAAACGAATAATGTCGCATGGTACACGGCGGATTAAAAGCATCAACAAAAAAGTACTAATGCAGGACAGGATTGCAGGGGCGGTAAGCTATTCTACTTGGTTGATTCCAGTCAGTTGTCGGATTGGATCAATTATGTTAAGAGCATTTGTCTCGTTGAGTAGCGCCCACTTGATACACCAAGCCTATCTACAGTGGTGGCAATACAAGAAGCACGACTAGAAGCTGTTATTCAGTTTTTTTCTCCGAAAATTTTATTTATTTATTTGAAATGGATTGTTCGAACTAAATTAAATTCTACCCCCCGAAACCACAATTATCAGAGGTATCTGTACGTGTATGTGTGTGTGTACGTTCGTGAACTGTTTTTCGTCTCGTATATCTTGTGAACAAGTTGAAATATTAACTCCGCATCAATATTGTTTATTCATATAGTGCCATCCAACAAACTGTGTCATTATAAATCAATGAAGAAAAGAAATACTTTTGGAAAATGTGGTGATATTTTCATCTAAACTTTTTAATACAAAGTCTAAGGCTTGTAATGAATCTGCCAAATGGTCTCTTCGGCATTGCTTATAAATAGTCATTCTTTTGACAACATTTTTCATCGCGTTTTTACATAATCGTGACTTTATTTTGCGAATAAGAGGTCTGATACTACCCGCCTGCTAGTAGACCATTCGTGGAAGCTCTATCTCCGATGTGGCCCTAAAGAAAAAAAAAACTTATGGTGTCAATTCAACCACTCTTCGATTTGGGAATCAGTCGTAAGGCACATTTTTCGAAGTTAAAAGGCCTAATGACACCGCAGTGGCGCAGTGGGTCTCTGACGCACGATGGACGAGTTCGGACCCCGATAACACCAACGCCATCGAATGTTCATTTCGCGGCGCCTCTCCTCCGCGGGGTACTCGCAAAGCCCTCCCTAGTACACTTGCCTTGAAAAAAACGTCTCGGCGCTCGTCGTTAGAAATCGGTATTAAACTGTAAGTCCCCTTCACTTGTGTGGAAAACAAATCGGACACAACATAAGTGAATGAGAGGAGCTTGGCTCTGGCTCTCGGTGAGCTGTAACGCCATCTAAGAAGAAGAAGACACCAAAAAGACCGCACCAAGCTTCACTCGTGGTGAATGAAAAGGTTATTCCACTGTTTCTCTTGAGTTTTCGAGGCCATACTCAGGCAAATGAAGGCGAGCCTCACAACTCAAAATAATTCTGTATAGAAAATCACAATCACAACCCATCATGATGACTTCAATTCCTGTGGCGACTACCCCATATGAGCATGAAGGTCAAGATGTTTACGCCAAATGTGGTGCGAAGTGATTCCAAGGGGACTGGCCCAATTCATATGATCTTCTTAAACTTTAATAGTATCTATCAAAGTCTTTAGTCAGATATTTCGAATGGAATTGCCGGGCGAACACGAGTACAATTTTAGGCAATTTAAGTCTTGGAATACAGTGCACGAAATAATTACATGGGACAAGCATATCCATTTGCATTTTCTCACCAAAAAAAGAAAATCTAAAGTAACACCTAATTTTTTTAAGTTTATTGAATGCGGAGATGCGATAATAAAACATGGCGATACTTTTATCTCTTTCACTGCACTGATGTTCTGTTAAGGGTTGTCCTCTCGTATGCTGTCAGTTTTACTGTACTGAATAAATATAGCAAACGCGAGTTTGAGTCATACGTTCATGTGGCAACATTTATTTTAAACCAACAAATTAGATCAAATTGGTATGTAGTTAAATTAAATGTGCTTAATTAAGTTTTAATCAAATAAGCATTCTTTTTTTTTGTAATCAATAGAAAATGCCTAGGGGCAAAGCACTTTCGGCGTACAATTGGATAGGAATTCTCCTTTTATAAAAAAATGCTTTAAGCATTAGGCAAATAATGAAGAAAATACGGAGGAATAAGAACACTATCCAAAATTTCTTAAAGGATCCTGGTGATTATAGGAAACAAAGGAGATCTGGTCGTCCACCAATAGTTGATGACAGATTTATAAGGCAAATTAAGCGCCTAGCGGTTAATAACCAAATAAGTCCTTCCCAAATTAAGCTTCAGTTATCTCTCCCAATAGCATAAAGAAGAGTGCAACAACTTTTAAAGGAGGATAAATGTGTTATATGTCAAAAGCGCTACTGACAACTAAGCTGCATCTAACATAAAGAGGTAAGAATACATTTTGCCGAAAAACATAAATTTTGGACCACGGAATGGCAATCCGTCATTTTCAGTGATGAAAAAAAAAGTTAAACATCGACAATCCTGACACGGGACAGAAGTATTGGAGAGACATACTCCAGGAACGGGAAGCTCGGCACTCAAGGAGGCTCTCTAATGGTATGGGCTGGTTTCGGGTATCGAGGATAGACCTCAACTTGCTTTGTTTCCCATAAAATTAATTCGGAGAAAAATGTGGAATTGTTGGACAGTGTTCTTATTGCTTTGGTGGGGAGAAGACTGGACGTTCCAACACGATAATGCTGCCATACATGCCTCGGCCCCTGGACACCCTCTTATGGCACTTTACGGTGACTTTTAAAGATTGATCTCTATTTATATGTTTATTAAAAACAAATTACATACACTACTTCATTTGTTGATCCGATAGAAAAATATTTCATCAACTTTTATATAATCCCATGAATCAGCCAATGCATCTGAAAAAAGTCACTGTATCACGAGCTTTCGAGGCTGGAGTGTACTCGTCGGGTCCAGGTCAGTCCCGTTAATGTATTTTTGGTGACAACCACTAGCTGTTTCGATGCTGCAATCACGCTACTCTATCCTTTTGGGTTATGAACCATTCAGAATACTCGTCCGTAGTGGGGCATTGGTCGTCTCGTTTAATACTGTCGCGCTGCCAGTATCTTTTACTGTCGTAAACTTGGATCCTCGTTGGTGTTATAACTGTCGATCAGATTCTTCCGGGTTAAAAACCAAGTTTGAGCACTAGTTTTACCGTATCTAGGGAGCAATTACTGGTAACACTTATTATACCTCGTGTGGGCTAAAACCCGAATCGGAGTATTAACATTCGTATCAATAGGAACCTACGGTTTTCCTCGTCGAACGACAGCTCTAATTATTGTAGGCTATAACGACGTACTTTAGTTTTTATTTTCCCGTGCAGTGTGATGTCACCCTTAGATTTAATCCACGCTGCCTTAATTTGATATTAAGTGTCCGTAAAACCCCACTTTGATAAGTAATTTCTCACTCTGTACTTTGTTTTTCTTGTTCTGCAAGTGTGTGTGCCGCTTAAGGACTCAAGACGCCTTTCTATAGGGCTAAGTTGAACGACGATGTGCACGGCACTTTTCCAGTCCTCACTGACATTTCCCTTAGTCAACGATAACGATAACTACAGCTATTCGTCTTGGCTGTCTTTGACCCATGGTCTTAGACCATTGTAAGTATTTTAAAAACCATTTTTAAAATTTAATATTTCAAAATTAGTATTCCGAAAATTATTTTCCTTTTCTTAGTAGATATTGCATTGCAACATGTTGATCGACTGAATTGAGTCTGGATGATTTCTGGTTGGAACAGAATGGCGCTACTGTTCACACCAACGTACGAACAATCAATTTATGCGTACGAAATTCGAAGATCGAAGAAGATTGACCTCTTAGGTCATCCCGTTTAGCATTTTTGAACTTACTTTTACATTTTCTGCGAAGTTATTTGAAGGATAAAGTCTATGCTAATAGCCCAGTTAAAATTCAGGACCCCAAACATCCAAATTGAAAGTCACCGATAAGTTGGTCCTTCGGATGATCAATCGCAACAGAAGCCGTAATGGTCACGTGAACGATGTTGTGTTCCATTTTCATAAGCCCAAAAAAAACATTGATTTCACCAAATATGTCATAGTAGCTGTTGGGTCATCCTATAAGTACTTATCAAATGTCAACAAATGATTGTCGGATGTTGAAAACTCAATAATGACGTCAAATAATAAAATGACACCTCTTGTTGGAAAGGATATCATGTGATGTGATTTCTTCTCCATCATCTCCGAAAAGACCGTCCAGAACTGACTTGTTAATAACGGAGAGACCTATTTCAAGTCTGCACAATTGCTTGCATACGCAGATGATATTGGCATGATTGGCGATGAAGCTTTTGAGAGCATTGTACCAGAGTCGAAAAACAAGTTTAAGTTGTTCTGTCTATTTAAGAGTGCCCGCCTAGGGCCAATAAAATAGATTAAGGTAGTTAAGCTAGTTTTAAGCATTTTGCCTAGAGTAAGAGAGACCGATAGAAATTATAAAATGAAAATGAGTTGAAAACTTAAACTAATCATTGAACCAGAAGCCTCTGAACTGAGTCTAAGGTTAAATAAAGAGCAAACTAAATATACTCGTATAATATCATCAAAGAAAGACGCGCAACACTGACGCTTTGGCCAGGACTTCACCATAAGCTTCTACAGCTTTGGAGTAGTTCAGGACTTATCTACCTTGGCTCACTGTCGACGAAACGGCAACGACGATTAGGTGCAGGAAAAATCTCATATCAACCGTCGTCTGTCATTTTACATTACTTTCCCAATGTAAAGAGAACTCATTTTAAACAGATAAGTAATCTCATAGAAGCTGCCCTGAATCATGTCGACATTTTCTTGACAGTTAACCTAATTAAGAACCTCAAAAGAACTCATCGATCCACCATCATCTTAGGAAAAAGCAAAAAGACAGTTTCTTATCTCGTTAAAGTCCTTGATCTTAAGTAGGCAACTGAATAAATAATTGTGCCCTAACCTAGTAAGTTAGCTTTAAAGATCAAAAAGATACAAGAACCGAGAAGAAAAAACAAAAACCAAGAAGTCATAGTAAACCGAACTACGAGTACAAGAGTAAAAAGTTAGATAATAAGGGTAGCACCAACTAAATGAGTCTACACTTCAGATGATGACCTTTTTCTCCTTGTGTGTTATCGGTTATCGATCTCGGTCCTACTTAACGGTTGGTTACACTTCTACGTTCCCAATGATTTCAATTGGAACCGAAGGATAGCAAAATATTATGCTGAATGCTGACAGCGTCCTTGAAAGAAAAAAGTCAGACAAAGAGCCTATTTGTTTTTATGACGCCAAAAGGAGGTAGAGGGAGCTGATTTAATGGACAAGTCGTAAAAGTTTCGCTACGTGCTGATAGCACGTTGGCACATTATTTAAGGACACTCCTTCATTCAGTTCGGTTTAATTGATTTCGAACTCGGTTTCCCTTGCTCTAGTATGAACCATGAAGCCGTGACGCAGAAACGTGATTCGGCTGCATACGAATATGTTGGAGATATCTCCTGATTTAATTGTTTCGCACTTGAATTAAGTGCTATTGCGCACCCCAAAAACTCAACAAGGAACGATGAACTCATACACGCTCTTTCTTCCTACCTCTTTGTTTTCAAACAAGTCTTCGTTAAATATTTACAAAAGTTGTTAACGCGTTCGTGTCGTGTACATCGCGCATATCTCCCATATTGCATACATACTACATCATTATTCAAAATAGAATTAACGCCTCGGGCTTGTTCTCAAGCCGCGGGGGCGCGGGAAGTTAATAATTCGTTCATTTATTCATAATCCCGACGCAAAATATTTCTAATTAAGCATCACATGAAAGTGTCACAGCTGCACTCAGGCATCTCCGTGCCATGTTTATACCTAGCACCGACGACGGTGGCGGTAATGGAAGCCTCCGCTGGCGTACTCTGCATTTTAATTATATTTTGGTTGAGCTTGTTAGTTCAGTAACTGGAACAACTCATCAAAAGGAACACAAAAGCGCGTGGGCGAGGAACGTTCAAAATTGCATCTGGTAATTCCAGTTGTATTTCCTGTAAGCGGTGCTAACACTTGTTTATTTCGGTGCTCGGCGTATTACACTGGCTCTCCCGAGATGCCATTTAACTACTCAAGTCCAAGGATACACATTATCGACAGTTCATAATCACAGAAAGTACAATAGATTCTGGAAAAAATGTCTTTTAAGTTCAAGGATATCAACAAGTACGAGAACATTCGAAGAAATCCCTGACTTTTGTGTGTTCCTCACTGAAGTGGATCCTTGAACTCTCCGAGTGTGATGCCGAACACCAGAACACCACACTCTGACAGAGATCAACTTCTATTCCTAAAATTAAATTAAAATACAATAGACAGAAGCAGAAAACAAGAACTTTGTTTATAAAGTTTCGAACATTGAATGCAGTCACCATTCCAAGACCAAACAATTTGGAAACTTTCACGGGAAACGACAGGAGTTTTTTGAGCACTGAAGAGCATCATGTTCCGGGAACATACATCCGAATAGTGGATGTGGGGAGAGGTGTACATAGAAGAAAAATTGATTTTTGCAAAGAATTAGACGAAATTCGACGAAAAATAGTAACCAAGTCAATAGGACCTAATTCCATAGAAGAAGGAGAATTCTTGACTGATCTGGCTATTGCCCACAGAGGCAAAATATTATTATTAGAGACAAGTGAGACAGTAAAAACAAGTTCATTGTTCAATAAATCATTCACTCCTCTTTTTATTTGTTATGTTGGTCAAAATGTCTATCACATAATGGTAAGCATGAGTGAAGCCTGTTCACATGCTAGTGAGGGAGTGGTCTATGAGTATGGTGTTCCGCATTCTAGATCCTGAGAGACAGCAAAGAAAAAAATGATTTCTTGCCACAAGGTCCAGCGATCAATAAGAAGCACTATTATACATCCAAGAGAAAGTCGTCTCTTGAGGACTATTTTGAAGGGAATTTCATAAACTTTTTTTTGTATATAAGGTTCGCGCAGGTTCAAGAGTTACGCTCTTATGGTGTTTGTGACACAACCTGGATGGAATGCAGATGGTTTGGGTCGAAGATGATTGTTCACTATTTTCTGGGGGTGATTGTCCTAGATAGGATTCGAGAGATTGGACTGAATTTATCGCGTTGGTTGTAGTTCACAGTAGCTTTTTTGTTTCCATGTTATTAAGGTGTTATATTGGAAATGCACACATAGAGTATGAATTTTGAATCTTATATTGCGAGTGTTATACCCTCAATGGAGGTACAATGGACCAGTATTTGTGTCTGAGTGCTCCAACAGATAGTAGAAGTTATGGCCTCGTCAGCATTTTTTTTTTTTTTTATAATCTCTCATTCACAACTCATGTTGCTGCACAGTTTTTCCGTATAGGAATTGTTCTTGCCTATGGACAAACTTGAACTACAAACCTTCCGCTCAACCAGTGATGATTACCATTGCACCACGACCACCCCCAAACGTAATCGAACAAATAAAATTAAAAATTATTTTCCAACCCGAATATTCTTATTATTTCCTGGTAAATGTGTGTTTGAACCTGAACGGGGAGATTAGTATCCTAACCTTAGGGAAGATTTGAAAGTCGCAGGGTTTTAATCAATGACGGGATGTGATCCCGTCGCCGTAATCTGTATAGGAAGCGGACTGTGCTGCTAAAGGCAACTGTTAGCTTGCGTGAGCTGTGACTATAGAGATGCCAGAAGACTGGGATTGCCATAGGTAAAAATAGGAATGATTAACATTAATTTAATGCTAACTGGGAGACCATTTCCAGAGTTATCATAATATAGGTAAGACGCCGTAAGCTCTACCTGTTAGGTTGGTGATGTGATCCCCTCAACTAAACTGTTGATTAAAGATGACTCCAAGGTTTTTAACAGCCTTTACATAATCGATACTACGACCTGTCACAATGACTTGGCTATTGTTTGGCTCTTGAGCATAGGTTTGTTTTTATATGATCATCATGTAACGGCTTACAGATCCTCATATAACCGCACTGTAGCATCAACCTTTACGCGAAATGGATAGCTGATATATAACTGAACGTCCTTTGTGTTCATTTGTACTCTACAGTGTTTGAGAATGGCAGGAATGTCGTTATTAAACAGTGAGAACAGTAAGGGCCCCAGGATAGATCCTTGAGGGACTCCCATTTTGATGTAATTAGGCGATTTAAGTAGGAAATTCTTTTCGTACAAATGACCATCGCGAGCATGTTTCAGATATAGATTCTTTTTAGCTAATTTTTTATCACTCTTCCATACATATCGACTGGAATGTTTGCAATTTGGCATTTAATATTGTTCCTAAGCTCCTCTAGCGTTGTTAGCATAAGCCAGCGGCTCGACGAAATGCTAATATAAAAAGAAATCCAACGGCCATTTCACATATTATACAATTGCCAAACTTCCTCTTCAAGATCAATTGTTTGACTAGCTGTGTAGCATGAGGAACCTTCTTGTAAGAACTACATATCGCTGGTATCAAAATCAGAAAAAAAAATGCTGGATATGACTTTCAATGAAGTTCAGAATTTTCTTCAAACTGTTGCGGATCCCAATCGGTAAAATTTCGAAGCTTCAACTGATCAAGAGAGTTCAGTTTTTGAGAATATTTGATCTTAAAAAGGTGTAGGCCAAGGTATTTAGGCAAATTCGCTACTGAGAGACTCCAATTTATGTGGAGTGGAATTGAGTGATTTGGCTCATTTTGAACTTAAGCAATGTTGGCTGCGATATTTCGGCCTGTGGGTTGTTTACTGATATTTCGATATTCGGGTTATCTCACTGTCACAGGAGCATTTAATAGTGAATACGTTGATTCAAATGTTCGCAAAGTTGACCCATTTAGTGCACACAGCCTGTCTAGTAGGACGAATATATTCGTCATGAAAAAATTGTAAAGTGTTGTGTTATTTTTTTTTCATTTCGCGTTTTCGTCATGCGTCTTCAATAGTGACCATTTATTTTTGATGTTTTTGGTTCCTACTTATGTTAATATAAATAAATAAATGTATATATGAAATAAATAACGAAATAAAAATATTAAAGTCACATATTAGGTCACATTGTTCAACTAAGTCGAAACAGTTAACTGGTTAAGTTGCGACAACCGACTCAAAATTTCGGTTATAATTTTTAATAATTTCGAAACGTTATTTGTTGGTGAACCTTGGTTTTGATATTAAAACATCATACAAAAGGCCTAAGGGTGTGTTCACGTTAAAGTTAAAAATGTTTATATCCCTATTGAAAAAAGTCTTTTGAATAGACCATGTCTCACCCAACAAATCTGCTCATACTAGGTCTCACACTTTATAAGGGCTGGTACACTACCTATTTCTTTTTAACTTGCTACTCCGCTCTGTTTAGGGCATCACCCACCGTCGCCTACATTCGATGGCGCTTCAAGCGCATTCGCAATCAATTCAATACCACCCTTTGGCTTGGGTTAAAAATGAAAAAACTACACCATACTTTTCATAAAGACAATCCTTGAACAGGACCGGCACAAAAGAGTATTTTGAGGCCTTCAGGCCTAAACTAAATTAAGCCATTTCTTAACTTTGCAATCCAACTTCGATACTTGTGACTCATTGAGAACACGCTCTCGATTCACATTTTGGATTTCTCTAGTGCCTTCGCTTCTGTTCTAGTTTTTTCCGGAATAAAAACAATAGAATACCCCAAATATGCTCTTCCGATACATCCATTTCAAAATTCAGTTAAAAATGCCTACAATGAGGTTACCACAACGAAATTTTCAGACTAAACGAGCAATATATCCAAAATACTTATTTCAATAACGATTTCAGTATCAAATAGTGTTTGTGTTTTTTATGGCGATTGAAAAATCATCCCGAGAAAGACCCGAAATACTCAAAATGTGGCGTACGTTTAATTAGAAGATCTAAGATTAAATCTGGAAATGCTTGGTCTGTAAAGCAATATCAGTCTTGTGCTTGGCACGTATTCGACTTAATTCTGAGAGACACTGACTTGGTTAGCTTGAAGTGGGCTACAGAAAGCACACTGATTGTAGAGGTTTGTGGCTATCTACCTGAATCTAAGTAGGTTGCTGTCTTTTGGCACGAAATTTTTAGTACTTTTGTTGCTGTCTTTTGTCACGAAATTTTTAGTACTTTCCATGACTTTGCAGTATTAGAATCCGGTACTACTGGCGTCGGAAGAACTCTAACCAGGTGCTCTCAAAAAATCTTCTTACATTCGAAAACAACGTTTTTCTTCAACTGAAAATAAGAGCTTGGATTCGTGTTATTTGTTTTCGCCGTTGATGGTGATGGTTGGCTGGGCTCAACCCATGACTTCGGCCCTTGGGATTGTAACTAATGGATCCACCTCTTACGGCCAGTGACAATTCGATGCATAAATACTTTCCTATACTCACGTTGAAGAAGTCGATCGCAGTCAAAACAAAAAAAACCCTTTTCACGTACTACGTCGTTTCGTACTTTCTTCCAATGCGTATGGGATTCTGTTTCCTCGCTTTTGGATCATTCCCATGGCTTAAATGCATTTGTCTCCCGTTGACAACTCCATTTCAAACAATTCAAAGTGTTTGACATGGGTCTTTATTGAGTAGTTCCTCCAATTGTCTATCATTGAACTTTTGATGCTGTCCATGTCATTCCTTATTTTCCTAGTCGAAAGCACCCTTTTTAAAACGTGCAAACAAATTTCCGTAACGTTTACCCATTTAGAGTATGGTCGTCATAAGCTACGAGGACTTTCGGTAGCGCTTTTTTTCATACTAAAGTAATAAAGAAGAACTCATTATTAATAGATGAGTAATAGACTACAAGTTAGATTTGCCTTTCATTTTCTCTCATTAAGTTGCTTTTTTTTCTAAAACGACCGTAGTTAATCTATCATTGTTGTTCAATAAAACACCACGACGTCAAAGAGGAAGTCTCTCTCATCCTTTTGACGATAATTTGAAGCCACAACGACGGATAAATGGATTTCTCCCTCGTGAACTTAATGGATCAAAATTTCCGAGATAAACTACTCATAACCATCGCATCATAACAAACCACGATTAAATGTTGCTGAGGTTGTGGGTCATGAATCCATTTCAGTCGTACAGGGTGCGGCAGAGAAAAGGATCGTATTTTAAACGATTCTAGCGCCGTCTGTTGTTAATTTAGGAAAACGATCTTGGTCTCGTTTGAAAGGGGAAGAATGCCGAATTTTTGTCATAATTTTGTCATAATATAATAAATAATTATGGCTGAGTGGTCGATGGATAAACGCGCGTTTGCTGTTGAGCAGTTTTTCCGTCATAATGACTCATACGTTTTGGTAGTACGCGAGTTTCGAAAACGTTACGGTTTGTCCGGTAAAGAGCCTATTTTTACTGAAAAAACTTTACGACTATGGGTAAAAAACTTTCGAGAGACCGGCTCGGTAGGTAAAAAAAAACCTCCTGGCTTGCCGAAGAGTGTACGGACTCCGCCGACGATTGAACGCGTGCGCCAGGCTAAATGAGTTTGTGCGACCCGAACTGGCGAGGAGAAGGAAGTTATCGCGCACATGGTTTCAACAGGACGGTGCTACTTGCCATACAGCGAATGAAACGATGGTTTGTTTACGGAGACTGTTTGGTAACCGCATAATTTCCAGAAACAGCGAAATCGCCTGGCCGTCGCGCTCGCCAGATCTTTCGGCGTGCGATTATTTTCTTTGGGGATATTTGAAGGCAAAGGTGTATGAAACGAAGCCACGCGACCTTGAAGAGTTGAAAACTGAAATTAAACGACATTCTGCGGCAATTCCGGTGACGATGTTAAAAAAAGTGTACGATAATTTCGTTTCGCGTCTACGCAATTGTATCGAAAATGAGGGGTGTCATTTGAATGACGTTATTTTTAAAACTGGTAAACTGTCAAAATAAATAAATACATGAAAAAAATTCGGCATTCTTCTTCTTTCAAACGAGACCAAGATCGTTTTCCTAAATTAACAACAGACGGCGCTAGAATCGTTTAAAATACGATCCTTTTCTCTGCCGCACCCTGTATAACACAACAGCAACCCAAGAAACGGAGATGGAGTTGAAGGCGCAAGGAACTAAAGAAACAGAGTCATCTGGAAAGGACGACGAAGATGAACTCGACTTTTGTTTAAGCAAACTGATGCTGGAAAGACTATGCGTATCTAATGAATTGATATCAATTAAGTGAGAACGTGTCATTTTGTCTTTTAATTGTTAAGATTGTGCGGTTACTCTAAACTCAACGATATTTACTAAATGCCTGTCAGCCATGGTATGGACAGCCTTCTCTCCTTCTTTCGAGAGTGACTACTGATTCTTCGCTTTACCATCCCTTAATGTGCACGTCTTAAATGAGTAATAATTTTAATGGCTAACACGATGCTGGATAGCAACAAAAATCCTGCCATAGTTAATGCCAAGGGAAGGCCAACAACAAGCCAACCAACAGCTCAACTGGCAGGAATATAAATCATCTCATTTACACCATGCGTGTTTACGCCAGCATAGCGTGTACAGGATAACACCATCCCGTTACCTTCACCCCAACGGCATGAAATCCTCGAGAGCAATTACTAAACGTATCGTTTGCTGGCTGTCTCCTACTATGCCATGACCTTTCCCTTCCATCGAAATTAAATGGAAAGCGTGGAAAATCATCACCGACATCGTCACCAACAGTGGCTACGACGACACTCGGTTCCGATGGTTTTCTTTTGTTTTTTATCTCTTGTATGTACGTGCTCATCTCCTCGTCAACACACGCACGATTCGTCCTTTTTACCCTCTTCTTACCATACGACGCAAAATCAAATACCCGACTGACGTCATACATATGTACCTTTTCCTTACTTTAGACTATGGCCTGCCTACGAGAGCTTTCACACCCATCATGAGTGTCAAATATGGAATTAAGAACAAAGAAAAGAAAGCTCCGTGGTTTCCAAAGAATGAATGACTGAATTCAGTAACTGCCACTTGAAGGCGATTTCGAAATCTCTCTTATCCGTTTCCCACAGATTGCCCCTGGTGTTCCATACAAAATTCCTGTGCGTGCGAACGAAATCCCGAGGGCTAGATCCCATCGTTCTGTAATGGAATCCCCTTGATGTGTGGTTTCTCCCTTTTTCGTTTTGTTATGGTGATAAGATCAATATCAAGGGTATGTGATGTGAGCCAATGGGTACCTTCGAAACGTATAAAAGCAATAGGGACCAATAGATTCGTTTTGCGACGCAGCAGTCGTCCAATGTGAAAAAGTATTACAAAAACAGATAAGAAGACGTCCTGACGTCTCATTGAAAATCCATGAAAGTCCCATTCATAGAAGGCGGATATCGCCTCTTTTACGTTTGCCATGTCCTTACGGAGGGATTTGCAATGGGATTGTGGAAGTAATTTGTCAATCGATCCTAGATACCAGTCCACTTACATTCTTTCTCGCGCCCTCCATCATCATTCTTCTGGCTGTTCAATGCAGCGACTATAGGAATTTCATTTACTGTTGATTGATCTCTGGCGACCTTTCGAGCTGTATGATGTGTTTATGATTCACGATTGCAATACCCTTAAGCCGGATGAATTTTCGAGCAAAGTAATTAAAACATTTGCTCGAAGAGACAACCATCTGCTCGTCCTCATCACTTGTGTTGGATATGGAGTTTTCGAAAAATAATTTAGTTAATTTTTCATCCTAAGCGCCTTAGGACGGCTTTTTCTTTCACCTTCCGTATGAGCCTTTGGCATTCCATCACCACCTTTAGCTACGTGCGAGCACTTTTCAATATTATTATTGCCGACATGAAAGTTCACTCGTACAAGTGACGTTAATTAAACGCTCGCAGAATTTCGGTGCCAGTGAGCCAGAAAATTACGAGTTTTTTTCGTCTTTGCGGATGATGAACGTGTACTTACTGAGCTTCATGGTGTGGAGCTGTAGATTGCGATGGGTGGTCACGAATTGGGAAATAACGCGATGAGGAGCATTAATGCGTATTTGATTTCTTATTATCTGTCCCTCATCAAAAGCGTAATCTGCTCAGGGGGACCTTGAACGGGGATTAGTTGCCTGACCACTCAATCATGGGATTAAACGTGTGTTTGATGGAACAACGATTTATAAAGGACTATCCAACAAGAGGTGTCATTTTAAATTTCATGCAATTTTTGAACTATAATCGCCCAAATATTATTACGATGATTTTTGATAAGCAAAAACTATGTGGTTATTCCACTAAGTGTGGAAATAGAAGAAACAAACATTGTGAAGTGATCGCGGAATCGTTTCATAGAGTTCGTACTCCTTTTGGTCATCATCAATCGCCTTATTGCACAGAAATGTGAAGGTAATTGGCCGGCAAATTAATCGGTAACCATCGGCGACATAGATGTGAGTTAAACTGAAAATCCAGATGCGCAATTTCAACCTGATCAATACAAGTAGGCCTATCCGCAACCACTTACCACCACTTTTCTATATAGTTAACACGGTAATTGAAGCCAGCAGACCATGCAAAACGCCTTATTTTGCTATATTATTATATCAAATTGATCCGACTAATGAGGCTTATACGGGAGTGAATTGGTGGAACAGCCTTTTCATCGACAACAAGGAGTTTGCGGGCCGACGACGTCATTCAAATCTATTTACGAAAATGATGCTAGTGTGAACGCTAAAATAAATGGATTGCATGGACGAATGATAATCCGCCGACAGATGGTGCTAGCGGCTCACGCTGGTCAGAGATGTCTGGGTTATGGCCAAAGAGTGCCATAACCCAGATTATTACCTATTGGAATTTGTATTAGTTGTAAAAAATCGGCTTTAGTTCCCAAAAGCATCTAATAATTATAGATGTTTACAGTAAGGCTTCTGAAAGTGTGATATCGACGTGAAGGACAAAGAGCGTCCCGCTCTAGCGCAGAAAATTTGACGACGCATAATAAGAGCCATTTGTTTATCAAGATCCATGTCAAACGAAACAAAAACTTTCAGATTTATTGGCCGTAGCTCAACAAGTTATTTGTCAATGTTCTTAAACTTAAGGAATGGGCCAAAAGCAAGGAAATCGTATGTCATAAGAGTAGAAACTGTTGAGAGGCGTTAAAAAAGGTCTTTGTATTGTGAATAGCGACGAAAAGTGGATCTATTGGGATAATCTATAGCAAAAGAAATCGTGGTAGCGCAGTAATCGGAACCCATGGATCGATGTGAATACTGTGAATTTAGTGAGACCAGCTCGGCGCGTTATATTTTAAGTAGTTGCATCTAGGTGAAACCATCTTTACCGAGCACCACTTATGCATTTGAGCCGTGTACTGAAGAAATTGGTGCTGTGGACGTGGCAACGTTTATTTCCAGTAGAACGGCTCACATGATGATGATACGTTTCGTGTGTGATTTCCCGAAATGGAGAATCCAATTTGGCCACTGAGATCGTGTGAATTGACACTGAATTCAAAAACACCTCTTATTGGATGAAAATGTAGAGTAGATTAAATTTTTTAAAAAGGATGGGAAGCAATAGACTTAGTCGATTCCATAAGGCACTTATAGAATGTGTTTTGCAAGAGGCAATACTCCTAACCTACACCAGAATCGAAGTGCAACCGTGAACAACATGCTACAGCAAATGTCGATTCTTCAAAGAGTAGGGAAAGAGAACAATATTCGACGCATAAAAGCTCAAAAACGAAAAGACATCATGATGTAAAGTTCTTAGCATCATATGAAATGATATCATACATTGCCTCCCTCGTAAAACGCCAGTGAATTGTAGAAGCAACAAAACAGACGTTTGCCATAAAATCCTGCTTCGACCGGACAACTCTATGAAACAAACGCGGGGAATAGAGTAAGGGCAATGCAGCTACAGCTATAGTGTCCTATAAGCGCACATATGATTCCAACTTTTCCATAAAGAACTCATCAGCTTAAGTGCAGATGGGGAACCCGGTACCACGTTGTTATGAGTAACCTATCATGTTATGGTCAGTCATGGCTAAGAATGGTTTGAACTCATTAACATTTATAGACTACTTAACTGGATAAACTAATTCATCCTATGTCTAAAGACCTAAAACAAATAAAGCACAGCCAACGTTGGGCGTCTACAATATGAAGAAAAACGAGGTACGACCCTGGCAGTGTGAGCACACCTCATTAGGCGTCATTTCAAACCGAGCTACCTACGCTGATATATGGGGAACCGGTTTTACCAGGAAGTCTTTCATTTATATCAATTCCCATCCTATTTAAGGGATAATTCTCAACAAATTACCTTCCCAATAAGTGCCCTTTCAAAAAACAAGTATATTTCGACCACGAAAATAGCAGTTGTTAAATTTTTTTTCGAGGAAATCCCTCACAGGACAGACGACAATGAAGTAAACGCAAAAGTAAAGGGTTTTCCAAAAAGGACTTAACAACTTTTTTTTTAAATAAAACGCAAACCATTTAAGATATTTCAGAAACTTTATTATCGGCTTGAAGTACAATCAAAACATTTATGAATGGAACTCGACTTCGTTCATATGGCCACCGCGAGCACGTTTGCAGTGGTCCAATAACTTAACGTAGCCCCAAAGAAAATAGTCTAGAGGCGTTAAATCGCACGATTGTAACGTGTGCTGTGTGGCTTGTGGTACCATCCTGTTGAAACCACATGTCGTCCAAGTCCATATCTTCCAATTCGGGCCAAAAATAATCGGTAATCATGGCGCGATAACGCTGGCCATTCACAGTAACGTGGCGACTGTTATCGTCGACGAAAAAATATGGCCCAATAACGCCGCCGGCATGTAAAGCGCACCAAACAGTTATTTTTTGTGGATGAAGTGGTGATTCATGAAGCACATGTGGATTTTCACCCGACCAATAACGCATATTTTGCTTATTGACGAACCCATCGAGCCAAAAATGAGCTTCGTCACTGAAGATGATTTTGCAATGAAATTCATCATCTTGGTGCATCTTCTCCAGAGCCCAATCGGAAAACGTACGCTTCAAATGGTCCATCGGCTTCAATTCTTGAGTCAGCTTGATCTTGTATGGGTGTAAACCAAGATCCTTACGCAAAATACGCCATAATGTCTGAGCGATGCCCAATTCTTGAGAACGCCGTGGAATTGACTGATTTGGATCGTTTGCTACGGACGCCTGAACAGCAGCGATATTTTCGACACTTCGACCAACCCGTTGTCTCACTGACACGGCACCATCACACAACGAATATGTAGGCTAACATTTTTGCACTAAGCTTGTTATTGCCTGTCTACTAGGGTGAGAATTACGACCGAAAATTGGAGTTAACGCTCTTAAAGTTGCGGTCACCGACTCCGAATTTCGGTAGAAAATTTTTATAATTAGCAGACGTTGCTCGTTCGTGTCCTTTACTATGATGAAAATGTTGAGTTTGCAGAATAAATTGACAATGACAGATCGATGATTAGTGAAAGGGTGCGTTCACAAATTAAATTCAAAGCTGTCAAGTCCCCATTGGAAAACCCTTTAAAAACGCTAAACTCAAATTAGTTTGAATGTCTCACAATTCATAAACTTTGCATGTTTTATTAGTCCAATCCGATTGATTATTATTATTTGTGTTGGCAAACATGTTTGTCAATATTATTGATGGGCTATTAGTAGCTATTAGTAAGACTTTGGTTTACGGATGTGTATTGTAAACGTTTTCAGGACGACTGTCAAGGTAGTAAAGGTGATGAACGCTTCGGACACACCAGCACACCAATGCCCTAAGAAAAAACGAAAAAAGTTAAACGCCGGATCGCAATTCGGGAAGGAGCAGAAATTATGGTCAATCGGCTCATGCCATGTAGTTTTGGGCATGAAACGTGTGGTCCTAACACTGTCGAATTTGTTTTACATTTGGTCAAGACATGTGCCAAACCTTTAAAAAACATTATTGCATGTGATTCTATGTAATAAATTAAATTAGTTTCAAATCAAACATTCAAATCTTACCATAAAATATGGTGGTAAGAGCAGTTCTTATTAAGCCCTAGTCTAGTCATAACTATTGATACAATTTTTATTGCAACCCTAGTAGTCTCAATCATGGAATGGATTGATATCGAAAACCGTGCCATTGTGATAGCCTTTGCGACCGCTTGGAATCACTCGTTTTGTTTATCATACTATTAAAATATTCCAGGATACTGGTGGGGTACGTAACCGTCAATAATGCGGCAATCCACGCACTGAGGGCCAGGCTGGAATCAGATGAAAACTTATCAGTGGTTTTCAGCAGATCTTGAGGCCGGAAATTAACATTTCGTAAAATTCCATGCCTCGCATTATCAAAGAAGACTACGGACCTATAAAAGGCACAAAGACATACTGGACACCTGCTAACAATCCCACTAAAGCAAAAATGTAACGAAAAATCTAAAGCTCCCTTAAGACGGTACCCTTGAAGAAACTTTTAATAAACAAATCGATCGAGTGTATGCTCAGACATCAGAAGAAACTTCAGAAGTTATTCTAGGGGCTGAAAGAGGCCACCATCCTGCAAAGTAATAGTATGCTTGGAGTGAGCTCCGGTGGTACAACCAAACTTCTTTTTTGTGAAAAAGTAGTCAAAACTTTGGTGAAAATTTAGCAAACCTTTTTTTTCGGAGGATGTCGTTAATTTATTCCAACCAGATTCTGCTCCAGTCCACAAGGCAAAAGGTCTTCAAGAGTGGCAAAAAAATGTAGAAGTCTCAAATGAAATGAGACTAAGGGACATCGAAATGCTTTTCACCTGTGAACATATATTTCAATGGCTTATATGCAATTGTCACTGGTGATAAAAAGTGGATCCGTTACGAGAATCCGAACCGCATCAACGGCGAAGCCGAATATCTACGGGTCTAACCATGGCCAAATAGTGGGATAAGAAGGGTGCAGTTTCCTATGAACAGCTCAAACTAAACGAAACCATCAGTTCGCAACCGAAATTGCAGCTGACTCAATTATGCTCTGTATGAGCAGAAGCTCACTTCTTATGAGGATTGAAAAATTGAGGGACTCGTGGACGAGGCGTTCTTCCGAGATTGAACGAATTTCCTTCATCGCTCATTAGTTGAGTTTTGAAAACTGACCACAACGCAGCAAAGGAAACCTACAGCGACCTACAGGGTGACATGACTCTTGCAAACGAGCCATGTTGACGTGCAATCGACAACGACGTGGGCTGTAGTGGAGTCTGACCCTAACCAAACTGCAGGGAAATTGGGTGTTTCGCTTCACTTAAAAGAGCTTGGAAAAGTCAAAAAACAAATAGGTTCGTCGGGTGGAGGTTTAAGAAATCGAATATTTCCCGAACATGGTACTGACATGTGATGAGAAGTAGATTCTCTATGATAATTGCAATCTATCTACACTTTGGCTAGAAGCTGATTAAGCACTGAAACACATGCCAAAACCGAGCCTTCATCCAAGAAAGATTATGGTCTCTGTTTGGTGGCCTTCTGCTGGCTTTATTTACTATTCCCCTTTGAAGTGTACTGCTGTGAAATAAAATAAGCAGCTGGAAGAAATGTATCAGAAACTACTCTCTAAGCAGTCAATAGAACTGGAAACATAGTGCCTCACGGCAACGCTCGAACACATGTGTCAAGAACTAAAGTCAATGAAACACGATGCAGGGGCTTTCCCAGTCCACCATACTCACTTGACCTGTCGCCAATCGATCACTTTTTGGTGGGAACAAGACTCAACAATATATTCAATAATGCCTTCAAAAAATTACTTCAATTAAGGGATCTGGATTTTTACAGCTCTGGCATCACACATTAGGAATACTTCATTATACCTATCAACAGAGTTATAGTCGTTGAAAGTTTCACTATGAAATTCGAATTATTTGTGCAAGAACCTAAAAAAAGATCGAGGTCGACCGAGATATCGAATCTCAGTGTACTTATATAGGATGCGTCACCATTCGTTTTTTAACAACTTGACACTCCACGCATAGAGTCACTTTATCACATCTGACAAGGGATTTCCAGGACATTTCAGTCATGTCCAATGTGGTGGCATTGTCTTCAGTTCATTATTGCAAAGCCCCCGTTTATCATGGTAAGGAAAAATGAGTGCAATAAATCGTCGTCCAACAGTTTCATTTGAAATTAACGGTCAATAAGTCAATAAAATTTCACCTTCACAGCTGATTTCAAACTTGATAGGGGTTAAGATGCTACGAACAGCATGTGCTGCCACAAAAACTCCTTTGGATGTAAACTTAAATTTTCCACACCTGAAAAGGAAAGTGTTTGCTATAAAACAGCCTCAATTTATCGAACTTTAAAGACTGTTATAAGATGTAATAACCTTTGCACTTGGGTGACAAACATGAACCACAAAAGAAAATGATAATAATCGAATCAAATCAAAGCTTAAATCAAATTTACGAACAAAAACCTCTTTCTGCCTGCGGGGTAAACTGTTTGACATGAATCTTATGCATGAAAAACACAACGTTTCGAACCAAAGACCAAAGTCCTCCAATCCCCCAAGGACAATTGGAATATGCCCACGAAATGAGTCGTTAAACACAGAGCACACGGAAAACAAACAAATCCCCATCCGGGCCGTCGTAAACACGCAGTTTATCCGTAGCCCAAATTCCTTCAGTCAATCTAACAATCTAATTATGCACCCTGCGTATCCGAATACACATAGCAATAAAATCGGATGTAAAGGCAAAAAACAAAGAAGCCACCGATCACGAAATCATCACCAAACACGGACCATGGCGTGAAGGTCGAAGGACGAAATGAGCGAATTAATATGCGTGCCACCGTCGTCAGTTGACCTTTTAACCGGGAGTAGACTTTGGTGAATATCATTTTTGCAATTCAAAACAGCATATCAATGCACTCACACACCACACACTGGTCACCTGGAGACGCGTACCATATGAACGGAAGCAGCAGGAACGATAGGAACGCAGAGAACTATCACAGGAATCCTTGATTCGTTTGGCTTGGTTGATCCCAACAGTGGGAACTTGGAAGCAGAATGGATGTTAAACGGAAGCGTATCTCACGTTTGTATTTATTCTTTTTCACTTTTGCATCTAATGGTTTTGTTTACTAACAAATTACCCTAAAAGCTTTTGGTTAAGTTTTTTTTTTGCACAACAGTTCTCTCGAATGGAAGACGAATACGAATAAACAAAACGGAAAAAAAACCCGACTTAGATGGACGGCAGAATTTGCGCGCGTAGACAGTACCCGACCAGCCGTGCAGAGTCCGTGAAGAGCAACGTGTGCCGTGGATACAACAAATCGGAGAGACCTATCAACCGTCGGATAAGAGCGTAGAATCTAAACTGAAAACTTCGAAACGGATGTGCTCCAACGTCCTGCGGCCCGTAGTCGACGACAAACGAAGGCTTCAGTGCTCGTCGTTTATTGAGGCAGGCAAATTGACAGGGTGGTACCCAACCAACGAGGGGGGGACTAGCAAACTCTGGTCAACAGTTGGGGTGACCTTCGAAAATATTTTGCGAGAGCTTTCGTTTCACACTTGGTGTATAACTTTTTGATTTCAAGTTCAATCGATGTGAGAGACGAAGAGCACAAGTACCAGAAGAGAGAGTGTATGTGTGAAAGGATAAATTAAGAATGTTCGTTCGAGCACACAAGCACAACTCCTTGGAGAAGAAAAGCTCTCGCGCGGGCTTTTTTCGCGCACTGTGGCGCCGCAAAAACTCCGTCAAACGCTTTCGCGAGGGAAGCAATACACTATGCGGGACACAATCTCATATCAAATTTATTACCCCGCTCCATACACTGAGATTGAGTTTTATTCGCTGGTACACATCAAGGACACATGAATGGCTTATAAACGCAAAAAGGCATCGGAGACCTTTTTTATGACCATTCATGACACCATAGCACCATGATACCACGATACCATCGCATCAGCTCAAAGTGATTGAATTTAATTCTTTCTCCTTCGGTGGTGCATACGTAACTTTGTGTTCTATTGGGTGACTGTCGGGCCTTGATACGAGTCTTAACTAAGCTGTTATCCAATTTGAACTTCATTGTAAGTGAGACAAATGGTTAAGAGATAAGGCGTGCTGCGTGCTGGTTAACTGACGACACAAAAGAATCGTCCTTTTGTCAGCCTTCTTTTTTAGATTGGTTTCATCCCGGGTATATCCAGGGATGGGGTGGTTTTCGGGAGTTTTCAATTTGTCCCATTTTCGTTTTGTTGTTCGGAGCGGTTGTTTGGACGCACCGGGGTGGCTTCGTACTACAATCGAAAACCACAAGCGGGCGGCTTTAAGGAATACCACATCATGAAGATGCCTACGGATTCGGAGTATTTAAAGCACGGTCAGTAGATATGGATTTAAATTGTCGACAATTAGCTCATTAACAGATATATGGGGGAAAAGCGACGTGAAGATTCGGTTATTTCTTAGAAGACGCTGTCAACAATGCTTGGTCTATTGGGGTGGGGATAATACAATTTCGTACGCTTTAGCGAGCACTTATTTGGATTCAGTTATAGAATTTATTTTTGTTTGCTGACTTGACAAAAATCCTTTGAAAAGATTTTTATGAGCGTAGCACTCTTAATCGATACCCTTTTCTTGGTTAACCCTGATCGCCTTCAAACCTCATATCGCTATTTCGAATCATTGTCTAGTGAAGCGCGATATCTAAAAAAAAGAAAATCCGATTCATTGTAGTCAATCTTCCATGAGCTAATAGATAAGCAGAAGCTGCTATTTGGACTAAAATGTTCGGCAACAAAGACTGAAGCACACGCGCGCTATTACTGGTCCATTGTACTGCCAAACAGACGCCCCAAAAACAAGCAGAATACGATGCAGTGATAGATAGGACCAACTCTCGTGATCGCCTCGAAATAGACACATATGTCACACTCTCAGCTACGGGGAGTAGCAGTCTTAACCCATTCGAAACTTTCATATCTTTGGATTTAATTCAGTATAGCTATGCGGGTGGGCACCTAAAATGTCCGTGATTATATAGTGATTTTTCACTATTTGAAAACGCTGTGCGAAATAAATAAACAACCTCCTACAATAGTTGTCATTCATCGAAGGTACTCGTAAAGAGAATAAAACATTGACAGATCAACAGTGACGCTGATAGAATCATCGATCATCAAATGACACCTTTTGTTGGATCACTCTGTGTAAGGCAATGTACTTAGGTTGTGTTTTGACTGATTACTAAAAACGGATAAGGGACTTCAAGGTTCACGTATGTGGGTGCTTGCGGCACTCAAATAATGCATTCGAGGTGTGGAGGCGATGAAGATTTTTCCATTTATCAAAGTCGGTTATGCCGCCGTACCAGGCGCGGTGATTAATTGCATTGCTGATCTGTTTTCGGATTAGAATTTTTCTATAAAAGATTAACCACCTTTGAGGGTGACCTAAAATTCCCTCCTGACAAGTTTATGTTACTGAAAATGGGAACTAAGAAGTAAGGGCTTATTAATCGCTAAACTTGGGTGCTCTACAAAGACAGCTAACTTCCCATTTGGTATCCTTGAAGATAAGAAATCAGGGTAGGTACTTACTGCACACATCGACAGTCATGTAATCCGGAGTTGACATCTTAATTTGTTCCTAAAATAGGCGTTTGAAGAAACCTCGGAGCGTACCCCAAAAGTTTTAGTTCGATAAATTCCTCATGGCATCAAGCCACATGTAACTTCCTGAGAGCTGACAGTAGATCTGACTAACATTATGTTGACCATCATTTTTCAGTCAATGAGCACAACAAAAACAAAATTTAGTGAAATGGATTACTACAGGCCGTGAAATTAAACAATTCCCATTACTTTTTGAACGTACTTACATACTATCGACGAGTATGTTGCCTGAAAAAAATCTTAGAAAAGTGCATAAGTCGCGAGTTCAGTTCTCAAACAACAAGGTATAGCCAAGTCATACTCTTTGAAAGTCAAAACTTAATGTATATACAAACCTTTGCCAACTGCTTCAGCCTTCTGTTAGCTGTCTGGAATGGTATACCATTGCCTACACAATCTCACAATCAAACCTAACTCACACTTGGATTGCTGGCGTCCGACTTTCCCTCGTAATATCACTTAGTTATATTGTGTTTTCATGAATTCAGGAATAAATGATCAATTTATCGCTTGCGGTACCCAAATCCATATTTATTTAAACCGTCTGATGCTTCAAACGCGAATAGTTTTCCACCCTCTCGAGAGACGGGGAATATTTAATTATTTATTCCGTCATTCTCTATACAATTTTGGGTCAAGTGAAAAATAGGGTGTCCGATGACATGATATTCTAAACAGTAATTAAGTTACTTTCGAACGCCAGCAGCTAGGCGCGGGATAAGGCATTAATATCGCCAACCTCGTCAGTCTTATCCTTGGTCAGTGGAGAAACTGAGCACCGTGCCTTGGCTATTGAGGTGTAGTTTTTCACTCCTTCCGTAGCAGCATAAATTCTGTACTCGATTCCAATATTCAACAAATAAGATGCGCTGTCAAAAAGTTTTTAATTAGAAATTGGATAGGAAGATTTAGTGCTTCAGGCTCGACTGAATCCGAGAGTCACCAAGAACCTGTTCCGTCCATATCGACTAAAGAAAGCATCCAAAGCGTGAGTGGTTCAAATCTACGGATGTCACAACGGGCGCATCCGTCGACACTTAGGAATCGCCATTTAAAGTTCAATGACTATCAAACAAGAATAACTTATGGCAAAAGGATGTAAACCAATTATTCCACGGGGACACGACAAAGAAATGTTTTCTCGGGACATAACTAAAAAAAAAACTAACTTTCGTCACTGGAGTCCGGAAAATCCCAGAAAAAAATGCATGAACAACCGTTGCAAAGCGTAAAAATGAATATATGTCTGGCAGTGATTAATTCCGGCAGTATTGTGATGATCAATATTTGTTTTTTTAAGCGAAAAACTTCGCAAAATTTCCCTTCTTAACAGAAGCACATGGTTTTCAACGAGATTTCAGTCTTCCTAGATATAGCTTACGAGTAGTGCCATTTACGCTGTCCCGCCTTTTTATCTCCGCAGTGACATCGCTTACCAACTTCTATCACAATTGTTCTCCACGGAATTTATTTCCATATGGCTAAAAATTCACACTTTTTAAGCCCTCCGTTCCCTTCTATTTTCTTTATAGGAGCCCCAATTTAGACAAGAATGCAACATTTGATGCAACATCCAGAAGACAGCATTTACACAGAATTCCGATTCTTCCATGAGTAGGTGGAAGACAGCATTTGTCGAGCCTATGCGCAAAAAATGGCAAATCTTCTTCGACCTTCAACTACCGGCCAATTGCACTAACGTCCCTTCTTTCCAAGATCATGGAAACACTGATTAACCGACTGCTTATAAAATCTCTTGAAACACGGAAACAAAGAAAAAAAGCAAGAGATCCACTAGTGATTTGATGCCATAGCTCACCGAAAAGTGGAATCGATCTGTTGTATTGAATATTTCGAAAGTATTTGACAGAGTTTGGCATGAAGCCCTTTTGTCGAAAATGCGTGCCTTCGGGATCGATGACTCTCTTCTTCAATGGATTAGAAACTACCTTTCGAATCGTTCAATTCAAGATGTTTTCGACGGAATCAAGTCTGACATCCATTTCTTAAATGCTTATATTCCCCAGGGCTCCGTCTTGTCTTTCTCATTTTTATAAAAGATCTCTTGTCTGTCATTTCTAATCCAATCCGCTCCTTCGCCGACGACAGTACCCTCAGCTTCTCATATTGGTTCACTACTTTACGCCCATGCTCTTTGGCTGTAGACAGTAAGGGGCAGAATATGTTAAGCGCAAGGTTTGTTCACTGATCCCTTCGATTACAACGGCGTGAGTTCTTGCTGTTCATTTAGGTTCAAGGTAGGTTCATTTAGGAATATTACCTTGAAGTTACACGCCGTTTGCGAGGAGCAATGCGAAGAAAACGTCCGGATTTGTGGGAAAAAAAATTCATGGCAATCCACCTGCTTCCTTATCGTTGCTTCTGCGTATTATTTTATTTTTTTTTCATCCACCGTACTCACTGGACTTGACCCCCTATGACTTTTTTTTTCTTTCCAAAACAGTAAAGACCCTCGAATAGATGGAAATTTGCCATGATTGAGGCGATAAAGACCGCTCCGCTTCTCAGTATAATATCTGAGATGAATTACTTTTAAGGGGACAAAATAGATATTGACGAATAAATATAAGGTGTACAACTTTGCTTCCGCTGTTTGCCGATATGTGGCGATAACTGTAAGTAGCGGTGGAAAAAACAGATCGCAAACGTCAGGCAGTTGGCTGGGACCTCGGTCAACAGAACACAATTCAAACATTAGTCGATTTGTGTCTGCATCATAAAGTTGTTCTCGATTGAAAATGTCAGTTTACGAGCCAAATTCTCGTCATTTGCGGGAGGTGTTACTGTTTTGTTTCAGTATGAAGAAAACAGCGGTTGAGTCTCATCGAATGCTCTCAAATACGTATGGTGAGGACGCTATTAGTGAAAGAACGTGTCGTGAGTGGTTTCAACGCTTCAAGAACGGTGATTTTAACGTCGAAGACCGGCATAGTGGTGAAAAAGTTTTCGAAGATGCAGAATTGGAGACATTGCTGAGTGAAGACTCGCGTCAAACTCAAGAAAAATTGGCACGATCAGTGGGAGTGACAGCAAGCCATTTCAAAACATCTCAAGGCCATGGGCATGATTCAGAAAGAAGGAACTTAGGTCCCGTATGAGTTGAAACCAAGAGACGTTGAACGGCTTATTGAACGGTTTGTGAACAGGTAAAAAAAAAACAGGCAAAAACGGAAGGGATTTCTGCATCGCATTGTGTCCGGGGAAGAAAAATGGGTTCATTACGATATCCCCAAACGCAAAAAAACGTGGGGATATCCCGGCCATGCTTCCACGTCGACGGCCAAACCGAATATCCACGGCTCCAAGATCATGCTCTGCATTTGGTGGGACCAGCTCGGCGTCGTGTACTATGAGGTGTTAAAACGAAGTGAAACAATCACAGGTGCTCGCTATCGAACACAATTAATGCGTTTGAGCAGAGGATTAAAAGACAAACAGCGAGTGGCACGATAAAGTGATTTTGCAGCACGACAACGCTCGACCCCACGTTCCGAAAGAAGTCAAAACGTACTTGGAAACATTAAAATGGAAAGTCCTACCCCACCCGCCGTATTCTCCAGACATTGCTCCCTCTGACTATCACCTGTTTCGATCAATGGCGCATGGCCTGGCTGACCAACACTTCCGATCTCATGAAGAAGTCACAAATTGGATCGATCGCTTCAAAAGATGAACAATTTTTTCGACGCGGGATTCGTACACTGCCCGAAAGAAGGGAGAAAGTAGTGGCAACCGATGGAAAATACTTTGAATGATACATGTGTAACCAATTTGTTTCATTAAAGACTCAAATGTGGGGGGGAAAAGGGCGGAAGCAAAGTTGTACACCGAGTAAATAAATACTTTTCGGAAAAAATAATAAAAATCACCTTATTTTTTGAACAAATCTCGCAACCAATTTTCTTATTTTTTTCTTTTAATAATAACAATTCCATTTACTTTCTAAGATGCCAACATTGTTTGATGCAAGCTCCAGAGTTGCTATGGTTCTGAGATAGATTTTAGGGCCTTCGTAACGATTTAAGTGAGACTTGGGACTACAACGTCAATGTAATCTTACCTAACCTAGAATTCTGTACAGCTAGCAAAGCTATTAAAACACAACCCATGTAAGAATATATCATAAAAACAACCGCTTTTCTCCTAAATCTCATGAACTTATCGGATGATATTGCATTTTTCGCGGGTTTTGTACTATCTACTAGGATTTAAGAAAGTACTGAAGAGCGGCCGTCGTAGAAGCCATGAGTCGCAAGAGTCCAGAGAAATGGTGAATGACTTCCTCCTCTTTTAAACATCAGCAAAAATTGTTAATGGCCCTATAAGTTGAGGACATTCTTTTTGTACATTCACAGGGTTCTAAAATATGAATTTTAAAATAGCTCATTTTTATCTTGAATTAAAGTCCGCGTTTAAAAAACTTAACCGCCTACTTTTTCACAATGGAACACGTGTGTGTTTAGGCTCAGGCAGGAAGTAAAATTTTCTCATAAACTTGTGTAGAAACCGGTGTTAATTTAGGGCCTTTTTGAATTTTAAAGCATTAAAAACTTAAACTGAAAATTATAATATCTTCCCAAACTTCAATCAACTGTGTTAATGTGTCATGAATTCTCGCTTTTAGCTGAAGACTCCATAAGCAGGTTTTAAATATTAGGTCTGAAACAAAACGAGCCTAAAACAATATGAGCCTACTGGACTTCAAACTGGGCCTACCTGTCCTCGTGGGAAATTTTGCATTTGACGACTAAATAATGATAAGCCCAGAGGATAATATTTCATTTACAAACTACCTATTATACTTATTCTTGTGCCTATCCTGAACATCCCTCACACCAACGATTTGGCTGAAAAACGGTACCGTTTCGCCCATCGCATTCCACCCTAAAATGACTGACGTATCCCTTTTTTAAAAATAGAATGCTCAGCATAAGCTCACATAAACTGCGATTCTGCTCGCACCGCCTGCCCACATACCGCCAAAGCGCACCGCCCCTTTGAATATGATGAGCATTAACAAGAGGCAAACGCAAACGCAAACTCATTAACCTTTCAGTTCGCCGCTCTTTAAGGCTCAGCGGCAAGCAAGCAAGCAAATTAATAAATTATTCATGACAATCGGTATGGGCGTTCCCCGGGTAATTAGCTATGCAGGATTTTCGAGCCAAGGTACTGGTACTCGAAATAAATGGTTGCCATTCAACGCAATGCGAAGGTCTTCATTATCCCTATTCGGCGTGGTTGGAAAATGTTTCCAGATAACGAATGTTGGGGAATTCATTACATGAATCCTTTATTGCGCCTGACACAAAACGCACTTCCGGTGGCTCATCATCAGGTGAGGATGTAATGGAGCTGGATATAATTAAAAACCACACGAATCAGATAGAATGGAATGAATTCGTCTTAGTCAATCCAGGACGCCCTAAAGTTTATCATTTTGGAGAGAGAACTGAAATTGATATGATTCATTTGTGTCGACATAATTGGAACATACGTCACTCAAGGTCAGTCAATCTGTACCTTGAAAGCAGCTATTTATAAGAGCTCCAAATCACTCTCTTTGTCGTGTGAGCCTTAATGAATCAACCTAAATCAGATAGAGTACACCATATCCTTCAATGTCCATTAGAACCCGGAGCGAGAGTAAGTTACTCTCCTTCTAATGCAAACGAGACGTCAATTTATCTAACGAAACATATGAAACTACGCACGGCAGCCCTCCCGGCAAATTAGTCACGAATCCAGCCAATCCACTCCTTCCCCATCTTTGACAGGCTGAAATAACTTTCCAAGGAGATAAAAGCCCGAACTTAGCTGCTGCCTTCCATATCCCTCTTTTTAGTTAGTTATGGAGATAGTTGTTGTTATCTGTTTCGAAGTCGTCCTGACAATGGCGCTCTATTTACGTCTTGCATAGGTAATGTCTCTATAGAATGGAATCGGGGAATTCAAACTTTTGTTATTAGGTTCCGGAGTCGTTATTACTATCTGGCAGTTTGTTAACGAATGGTTTATAAACATTAGCCGTAGATACTGATCGATTTTTTTTATTTCATTATTAGTTCCATTTCGTGGTCACAAAGTTAAGTTAAAGTCGAGTCGGGCCAAAGGATTTTGGTTGTTTATGATGGCTATTAGAGATATCGAAAACGTTATGAAACAACTCGTATGAATTATGTTATTTTTGAAAGACTCTCCGTACCATTTGCCTTGTTTTTTTTTTCTAGGGCACAAGCTCGACTTTTCCATAGGCATAATTAACTGATATCAGTGGTAGGCTATTGATATGAGGTTGTGGCCGTTTTATGATGAAGAGAAGCAGAATGTATTATTGATAAGGAAACCACTAGGTGCTGGTTTAATATAACTAGGGTGAGTATTAGTTTTCATAACCCATGGGTTGAATAAAGTTTTTTACGCAACAATAACAGATAGAAGGAAGGTGGTAAACAAGGCAAGGTTCGGAATCCATTGCGCGAACCTCACTGCTCGGCGTACGCCGGTGGCATTGACGTGATTTCACATTAAAATGTTATCAAAGTCGATTTATATAGTGTTTTTCCGCAGCAGAGTACTCCAAAGGTTTACAGTAGTAGGAGACCGAATCGCTCAATTTTTAGGTTGCTGTTGTGGTTTTAGGTTGTAGTTACTTAACCATCTATCATTTTCCAAAAAGCCAAGTATTGATGTGACCGGAGATCGATTAATGAACAAGAAAAATGAGTTCAGCAAAATGTTACATTGCTAGTGAGTTGGCACTAAGAATACGTGAAGTTGCGAGTGGTATAAGCGCTTCCATGAAGGGCATAAAGACTTTGTAAATGACGATCAACTAGAAAAAAATGGGCGAAATGGTTCTAGAGGATCTCCAAACCACCGTCAGAAAAGTCGCTACGGACATGGGCCTATCAATTGGCTCTCAATATGTTGGATATGAGAGCTACAGCTTTCGGTCGAATGCGGGAGTCTTATCGACTGTGATTTTGGCACTCATCCAAAAATATTAACGGTTCTTGCACCGAGATAATGTATCTGCTCAAACCTCTTCCTAAATATGTGACCAACAAAACTATAATAAAAGCTCAGCCCCCAAACTCACCCATCATGATTCAAAATAGAAACAACATTTAAGCAACATCGTTTCGCAAGCCCTCAGAAAAAGTTTAAAGAAGATATCACTGATGTACCTGTCACTGGTGCAACTCCGGCTATTTTTTGAACACTCCTCGAATCATATGCAGAGACAAAGGCGATTTCTATGAACTAAACAGAACATAAAAATAAGAGCACAACTATTGCACTAAAATTATTCGAAGCTAGGTAAAGAAAAGTCTTGGGAATGAACAAAACATGCTGAAAAAAGCCCTAAACAGATTGAAGATTCCGGCCCGCTAGGTGTTAATATTCCACCCACAACAGAGATATCTGAAGGCAAATATTGGCTAAGGTTTTAACCAGCCAGGATATGGATTGGATGTGCATATCGTGGACACAAAGAAGGCGAGTAGTAGAATAGACTTCGCAAGAGACTGCTTGACCTGTTACCAAGAGCGTCCCGCCAAACTCTCTGAAAATCCTATACTGCATAGACGAAGAACCATAAGCCCTCAAAATGTATAGTGTAATTGTGTCAACAAGGACTCTATCTTGTAACGGATATACGGATATATAGTACTATCTCCCGGAAACCTTTGTTTTGACAGTGTACCTTCGCCATCCAATGACATTAGGCCATCAAAAAGAAAATGCCGGATTGTCATAATTTATTGACAAACAAATTACTTTTTAATAGGAAAAGAGATGCCAGTTAGTCTGAAGTATCAATGGTGCAGGTACCATAACAAGATGGCGGCCAAGCGTTTATACAATTCCAGGTATTCTACAATACCTTGAATTTTTCTAACTTTTACCTGGATCTCAGGACCTACAGTAGCTAAGGTTCTAAAACCGGTGAGTTCAGAATCTTGTACTCTATAACACGGCCAAGTTTCAGACTCATAGCTACTCGGCAAGTTTGATTTGATGTAAGCGTACGGACGGACGGACGGACGGACAGATAGAAAAGCCTTTGCATAAGTCTTCCCTACCCCAGCTTTGCAAGGTAGAAGAGTAAAACTAAAAATGTTACGTATACGCCCGAGGTGCGAGGTGTCGACTTTTTTAATGAAAAAAGTTGGTGTGTACTCGGACCTGATCGTTTCAATGACATTTTATACTGTTCCACCCTTCGGCGAACAAAAGGTGTCATTTGAAATGTCACGCCATCGTTTAACCGCCAACATTCAACTATCATTGCGATGAGGTCTGATAAGAAAAAAAAAGGAGATTTTTACCATAACGTGTAGAAATAATGAAAATTTACTATAAAAATGGTGAAAATATCATGAACTTCTTCTTCTTAGATCTCGTTACAGCTCATGAAGAGCCAGAGCCTAGCTTCTCTCATTCACTTATGTTGTGTGCGATTTTTTTTTTCACACAAGTGAAATATCATGAACACGTGTTGGAAAATTCTTACTGCTTTTGATCAACATCAAGCCTTCTTACATAGCTATAGTAAACTTAATCGATGATTTGAACGTCTCTGACAGCTTAACGTTGTGAAGGTTTTAACTTATGTTCGCCTGAAAAAGTCAAGTAAAACATTGTCGCCGAACGAGTAGCTAAAACCCAGATGTGCCCATTTCGAGATGACCATAGGGATTAAGCTTATTCGCAACCTTTTAAAACGCATCTGAATAAAGATTTTAACATACACAATTTGAAGGCAACAGACCACGCACAACGACTTATATTCGTTGATTGATTTTTAGAACAAGAACAAGAGCATAATGCTCCCATCTCAATCAGTGGACGGCGTTACCGATCATTTTCAACAGACCTTTCCTCTTGCTGATATTGATTTAATTTAAGGTTTATTTTCGACATGCCACATGGGTGGTGTAAAAATGGTTCTATTGCGTGACAAATTTCTTGGACGTGTGATTATGTGAAATAGTAACCGCCAAGATGGAGCGATATCACACCAGATTCTTTCCTTTGGGGGTTATTATTATTATAACTGACGGCCATTTGGAACTCGGAAGTTCGGAGCCACGTGGACAACCCTTCGCCAAGCTACCCTGTTATTAGTGTGTTAATTCCATGTTTCGATGTTATGTTCCATCTCTTCTATGCCATTCTTCTATTGTCCTCCCATCTATAGGGCGATCTTCCTGGCAGTCTTTTTCCCTCGGATTTTCCACTCATTACTCTTTCGTCCAGTGTCCATTCGTGTCTTCCGTGTCCTATCCATAGTCTTCGCGACTTTATTACTAGGACAATGCTTGACTGTGCAGTTTTCTCCATTCGGCTATACATTCAACCTGTTCTCCACTACAAATTCTTCCTAAGATCTTGCTTTCAAAGATCCCAAATCTATTTTTTTTCCTTCTTCGCATTATTATAGTTTTATAAATCTCGCTTTGGACATTGCGGGTCAAAATAGTTGTTTTGAATAGTTCATCACGAAGAAGCACAACTTCTCCATATGCAGCCTTTTATTTATTTCGTTTTGGGCATTCTATACGTTTCCATAGATATTTGAACTCGCCCACTTTCCTCAAAGTCTTTATTTAACACAGTCAGGTGCCCGGTTTGGATCGATCCAAGTCTCTTTCTTTATTTGCTATCTATTGCCTACTTTCCTTTTCTGTCATTATTAAGTTTTTGCGTTTCTCTTATTTCCTCGCTATCTCATCTGCGTAAGCAGGGACGGGTGTGATTCCATTAAGAGATATTTTCCTGAAAGAATTCCGGAGTTCAGCACCAAATTAAAGACAAGTGGTAACAAGGCGTCTTTTTATTTTAAGGCTTCATACATCTCGAATGTTTAAGGCGTTTCCCTTTAGGCATACATTTTCGAGCAGTTTATAGAGGCATACGCCTTTTTAAAATTTACGAATATTGCGTGAACCTTTTCTAATACCTGTTATATTATGAAAATCTGGTCGACCCTCAAGTAGTTCATTCTGAAGCCACGCTAGTAGCCTGCGATTGTTTCCTAAGCGTATTTGTCCGTCTCTTTAAGAGAACATTTGACAGCACCTTGTGACAACTTAATAGCAGTGATATGCTTCGGTAACTGTTGCATTGTATACGGTCATCCCATGGGAATAATGAAGGGTTTTTTTTCATTCCTCGAGGATAGCTTCAATGTTCCATATAGTTGTTATGAGCCCATGTAAATGAAGGGGCTATATATTAAGGTTCAACTTGATGACGATGCTGCACCAAGTTTCATTAAATGGAATGTGAAATGTATTTTTCTTTCCTCCAGAAAAAAAATTAAATCGGTAATCAGGATATTGGCCATCGTTGGTTAGGGCATTTTCCCATTTGACGTGTAATACTTAGTTCCGCACTAATCGCCGTTCCGAAAGTCGAAAGTGCATCGATCTAAACATATAGTAATAGGAACGGGCAAAGTTTGCTGAATATGGCAAGTTGGGCTGGAATTTCTAGTTAATAGGTGTAGTAAAAAGAAATCCATTATGTTTCAAACGAATGGCTTTAATAGTCTGCATCTCGCGTTGAATACGTCCTAATGGATGACACTAGGTGGCTTTGGAAAGATAAGTTTTGCGTTTGGTTGACTTAATTTTGTCAAAAATGAAAACTAGAAAACAGAAAATACGCCATATTTTACAGTTGTCTCCGATAAAGATGAAAACGCAAGCCAGGCGGTCAAACACGCGCTGTTTTGGTTTCGTCGATTTCGTTCCGGTTAGCTGAAATTGTCGAAAATGTCAATAAAATCATGGAAATCGTCAAGTCTGATCATCACCTAAGCGCTTATTCGATTGCCCAGGACCTATACATTACACGGAAGAGCGGTAATACGAGGATCCGCATACAATTTTTTTTAAGAGTAAAAAAATCATATAAATAGACCACGATTCTTAGGAGGGTACATTCATATGAATACGAATCGTCGAAGGGATAACACGTCAAAATGGAGAAAAACGAAATTAGAGCGGAAGAATTAGAGAGGAAGAACATTCCATAATCGTGTTGTGCGGCTGAAAAACAAATCTCTGAACTTAACTGTACGTCCGAAAGCAGGCTTAAGGGTGCGCTGATGAGCATTCCTGGCAAGACGAGTATTTGAGCAACGGTTGTTAAAATAGCGATAAAACAGTGACAAGTAAGACACATTACGTCAGTGTTCGAGCGAGTCAATTGACTTTGCGATATTACTGTCTCCTATAAGTTTTATCACTCGCTGTTGTAGTAGGTGCAGTGAGGTCCTAGCCGCACCAGACCAGATATGAGCGTTATTCTCAAGCTTGGGGCGGATGTAGGCCTTATAAATTGAAGCCAAATCGGTGATGGTGAAATATTTCTTGCATCGTTTAAGAAAACCTAGACATTTTGCCGTGTTTTTGGCAACTTCAAATATGTGATCATTCCAATTAAGTTTGGTAGACCAGAATCCAACATTTTGGTCTTGAAACCAAACAACAATGACTTGGAAGCGAACATCATCAACGTCAAAGAAATTGAAAGTTACAAGTTGGGACGCTGAAGAAATAATTATGGTGGAATATTTGAAAATCGGAGTCATTATTTCGCGCAGACCAAATACGAGAATTGCGGGAGGTCATTAAAAAAAAATAAGAAGCGGCATAAAGCAAGCTGGAGTGCTCTTTCACCTAGACATCGCATGGGGTCAGAAAGCTGCAGTTGACATTAAAGAAACGGGATTCGAATAACTCAAAAACCCACCCTATTCGCCTGATCTAGTTCCCAGTGACTTCTACCTCTTTCCTCGGCTCACATGGACTAAATGTATTGAGTTGTTAGAAGAGAGAAATTTTTTTTTTTAACTCGAATGGCCGTAGTTTATGTTCATTAACATTACTTTAGGATCATCTCTCGTGTAAAACTGGTGGTCCGTTTGGAAGCATTTGATTTTTTTTTTATAGGGTTCACGCAGGTTCAAGAGTTACGCTCTTATGGTGTTTGTCACACAACCTAGACGGGGTGCGGGTTTGTGTCAAGTATGTTCATTCACTACTCTCCGAGGGTGGTTGTCCTAGATAGAATTCGAGAGATTCGACTGAATTTGCCGCGTTGGTTATAGTTCACATTTCACAATAACTTTTTTTGTTTCCATGTCATTAAGGTGTTATGTTGGTAACCCCCATTTCGCAAAGAAAGCTCGATGAAAACATGCAACATGAGTTAACGCAAAACAAACCTCATGGACCGAATTTCCATCTGCGAATTTACCCATTTCTGATGCGGAAAACTGTCGTGCTCGAATCTTGGTGGCTTAGCCAGAATTGTGTATTTGGTGGGATTGGCAGAGAATCATCTACTTTGGGCTGCTTCCCTACTATAACTCCTAATTCGGACATGTATGTACTCTCAACAACTGGACCATTTGAAGGAAGTAATCGCTCAGAAGCGTCCAACTTTGGATAATAGCATAGGAATTGTGTTATATCAGGACAAAGCCAGGCCATGTACCACCAAGTAACACCGAATGATTACCACCTATTCCTGTCCGATTTTGCTGATGAAAAATTGGCCTCAAAAGAGGCTTGTGGAAAAAGAGATGAAAAGAGGGCTTCTATGAGTGGCATAAAATGTTATTACCTGCAGAATGTCATCGAAAAACAAAGCATATGTGACCTAAATTGGATCATTCCAATTCATGCAAAAATACTGGATTTCTTTTTACTAAACCTCATATTTGCCAAATATTTTGTTACTTGGTTTGCAGCATGTGAATCAGTATTGTCATGATGAAAGATAACTGATGCGTGGTTTGGGCATTTTTTAGTCATTTTTGCTCCAATGCTGGTCCCCAGTAATCGTATCACCAGGTTTTAGCAGTTAATATTACACCATTCTTTCCTGGCCCCACCGAATACAGAGTATAACCTTGTTTCCACGGATATAGCGTATCGTTTGCAAGAATGATGATTGGCCTGGGCCATGATTTTTCAATCGTATGATTGACGAAATATATCCACTTTTCATCAACAATAATTCTTCTCTTTCACAGAAATCGAACAATATTTCTGAAATGATTTTTCGCCTTACGATGTCTCTTTATTTCAATTGATAAGGACCCCATTTTTTTTACATCTTTTGGTCTTTGTTGTCGATGGCAAAATCAACACTTTCGAAACGAAAAAACATGTTCACCATTAATTCCCATTAATAATCGATGACTTTCAGCAGGGGTTGTCTTTGAAAAGAAATATTATGTAATAGAACTGCCCTTAAATAGTCCTTGCTCGTATATGAGACAAGATTAGACTTTTTCAAGACAACAATCAAAAAGCTGTTTGTACATCAACAACCTATGACTTTATACATTTTTAACCTCGATAATATCATATTTATTATTATTGACACTAATCCTACGTAGCAGTTATGCCATCTTATACTGATACTTATACTCACATAAATTTTAAATTACACCTCTATTAAATTACACACATCTGTCCTAATGTAACAAAGTAAAAATCTTCATCAATCAAAGAAAACCCTTCGACCCTTGAACAAACATTCTAAAAATATCAGAATCTAATATCTGAGATATCATCTCCTCAAAGTGAACCTTTTCCTTGAGTGCAAAGTCTTGTTGTTCCCTACTAACTTAGAAAATGTATCTTTCTCAGTAAAATCTTGTCACCCACAAGGTAGATTTCCCACAATATACCACAAGCATATACGTTTACCTCGAATATTCCTTCTGAATATGAGACCAAGGCGTTGCTGTAATTGAATTGGCTATTCCCGGGAACTTCATTCATCTTTGCTGGTCGTAAATTAGTTTGGACCAAATTTGTGGATTGCGAATCGGTACCTCGAAAATGGATTATAAATTTCGAAATTCTCTAAAGCCATTAGCCACTAAATTTGTAAGCAAAACAGTATACTTCTATCGACCTACAGCAAAAAGGTCGAGTTTAATAGGCGCGCGACCTATTATTTCGCCACTGCAATTATTTATAAAGCTAAACGGTTTACTCACAAGCTTGTCAACAGACAAGTACGGATAATGGTTTGTCCCACTTCTATAAATAAATAGAAATTATATGAACGACGCACAGTATACGTATAAAGGCACGTCCCTTTACAAAGTCATCGAGGTACTCAGTCGCCAAGTTGATATAAAAAAAAAATAAAAAATAAATCCGATGGAAAGGACTTGTAATAAGTTTATTCAATTAAAAATTCATAGCTGTGTCTGGAAATAAACTTTCAAGTACCAATAAGGCCTTTGCCTAACCATTGATTAGGACGGTATGCAATGAATGCAGATTCAAACAAGAATAAATCAGAACAAGCTGATAAAGTTCCCAGACAACCCTCGGGAGCACTGTGATTCCGACTTAGTTAAAAACTTTTTTCGAACAAAACTTCCTGTAAGTAAATCCACCTGCCAATCAGTCCAAGTCAGGGGTGATAAATCGTTTTACTTTTACCGTCACGACGACGACTTAAAATTGATAAATCTCCTGACAAAGCTTTTAGGGATTACCGTCCCAAATTTAAATACCAAACCACCATATTACGCCGCACTTCATTCTTTACTCACATTAATCTTAACTTCCGGACTAGAGCGCCGTGTCGCCCGTCTTGTTATCGCCAATGTATTATTGACCACCTTTGCCGCTTCCTGCTCCGACGTTGTCGATGGGTCACGCAAATGAACGACTTCGCGACGATTATTGTCACCATCGTTAACACCATTTCCCGATTTTATTTTATCCAAAACGTTTTCACGCCAAAAATTCACTGTCAACGTATTGCCCATTGCAAGCCCCGTCAACACACAATGTCCGTTCCAAAGCTAACGTAAATGTACTCGTAAGCGTGCCGTCGTCCTATCCGCAACAAGTAACCGCTACCAACTACCGTGGCCAGAGTCACCGAGCTAAACCACAACTTCGTCGTCCACTTCTATTTTAAGGATCAATCAATAACCACGAAAACCTAGAAATTACCGCGCGCCACAGCACGACCATGAGCCACCCACTTGCTTGTGGTAGATAGGCAAAGGAAGATGTGCGATTGTGACTGTGTTGTAATGCTCGGCAGCATGTATAGGTTGGCTCGAGATATTGATAATATTTAATGAGGACCCTTGCTCACCCTTCGATTATATTTAGTGGCAGCAGCAGATACGTACTCATGTAACCACAGGGATTGCTTAGAGATGGCATGCAAGGGACTGATGATGGTTATCGACGGCCGGAGATAGCGCAAGATACCACACGATAGCCTCCGATAAACAGCCAGATAGAGGTAGATAAAAGCAGACTATTGATTTTACGCGCGCCCTGATAAGACCACCGGGATTAGCTTGCAACGAAAGATGATGATAAAGTATCTAACGGTTATAATTATTTTCGAATTTTATTGGGAAAACGGTCGGAAGCCAGAGCGAGATAGCACGCGTACGAGGGAGCTCTAGGGCCAATCAAGCCGTTTATTAACAATGAAATAGATTACCACCCGGAAACTGCAAAGTCGACGAGCGAAAAAATATTCGAAGGTGGAACGAAAGTTTGTGAGCCATTATCCGGTATATGCAGGTAATGAATAATCGACCTCAGACTATAATGTTTATTTTTTGTTTCTTCGTTAACTCGTAAAACTTTGATGGAATAACTTTTAGTAATCGGAGTGATGGCTTCAGGGAGAGGCATTTTTAATAACCAATCTATTTTGGGGGTTTATAAATAGGGCGACAGCCATGGGGTATATTTTGGACAGCTCATGCGGCCTGTCGTTGTCGTGCGACACGTGCTCTGGTTAGAAGCGTTATGACGAGTGACCACTCCCTTAAAAACAAAACAAATTTGGGTGGATAAATAGCGTGTCGTGCAATCAACTGCTCGTGATAGGAAGTTATCCGTTTTTGTTTTTTGTTGTGTTCCTAGTATTTATGGAAAATTGTTCGACGCGCCTTTAAAAAGCTTCATGGAAAATGGAAGGGGTCCTGTAAGTTTTCATTAGCTCGGTACACAGTTTAATTGTTTATTATTCTCATATGTTTGGCGACGAGTAATATACCGAAAAAGTCATTTATTGGGGGTATCATATCGAGAATTGCAAGATGCGTCTATACTCTTTCTGCTGCGCAACTTAGTCTCTCTCTATATTGCTGGTGAGTCTTGATGGATGAACGCTTAAAATGTTTTTTTTGTATCGACTTTTGTAGTCAGTGCAATTCTATGACACATTGCTGTCACCTAAGCTGAACGAAATCGAGGGCCATTAAGTGTGCCTTCCCCAATAAACAGGTCATACTTTATCCACTCCTGCCCATAATCGAACTATTGTACAAACGTTTGCACCGATAACGTCAATATTCCAAACAACCCATTTAACTTTGATTAAAAATCGAAGTAAAAGTTCTCCCACAAAATGTGACATGTATAGGGTTATCCAATTCGTATTTCGCATTTGACATGTCTGTTTCAATCACATACGTCAGACCCAGCCGCCATCCGAAACCGTACATGTTTAGTCTAAGGCTTACCATTTTGCAGTAAGGATCCTGTAGAAAACGTTGAATGAGGTAAGGTTGTGAATACCTACTATAAATATAGTTATTCTGTAGAAGGTACATTTCGCGAATTACAAGAAAATTACGGTCAACATATTCGTCCATCTATATGTAAAAATATATAAAAAAATCGAAGACTGGCTTTGTAACAGAAGTCTTAAGATCCACCCATCACCTTGATGCATGGTCCGCAGAAAAAAATTGGCTGTCGTTTGTGAAAGTTTTGAAGAAGATTCAAATCGATCAATCATCGAAGGCGATCAAACTATTTGAGCCAATGTTTTGGCCTCATATTGAGGATATAGATATGGAAAGTATGTGGTTTAAGTAAGACATATCCTGTGTCATATCCCGCAGACCACAACCTGCTCTGGTTTTATTACAAGAAATATCCCTTGGGCGAGTTATTTTACATTTTGGTGGTAATACCTGATGATATGATGTACGTCTACGCAAGAGATTGAGTTTATGAACACAATCCACAAACTCTTGACGCTTTGAAAATAAATATTGGTCAAGTTATGGCCAAGTTATTCAACGATACTATCAAAAAGTCGTCAAAGATTGACCTTACCAAATCGAGCCCTGCAAGAATTCCTGTGGAAGACATTTGAACGAAGTTATATTACATTCCCTAATGGCAAGATCAAAGCAATTTATTGAGATAAATGTGTTTTATTTAAATTCGCTTTCGGAATCATAAATTGGATAGCCCGGTACGAGTATTTAGTGATATTGTTGGACCATCAACCCTCAATTACCACCCTTGGGAGATCAATACGTGAAAACTTTATTTATATATATCAATCAACGGACAATGTGCTAAAATGTGAAAATTCACTACGAAAACGTTGGAAATATCGAAAACGTATCGTAAAATTGGTACTGATCTCGGTCATCATCAAACGCCTTCTTGCACAGCTATAATGAATTTATTCGACCTCGGACAGATTAGTGATGTGAAGACTTACATTAGTGTTCGTCCCGCAAGGTCAGCTGTAAATATCGCCGTCATAGCTGAGAAAGTAACTAAGATTCCATAGACACCCTTTTCAAGACCGTCAAAGAAATTTAATCAATTTGCACCGCTTTGACATAAACTTGCTGACTGATTTTCCGAATAAAAAAATTTGAAATATCCTCAAGTTTCAAGGTCCCTAGAAATCAAGTCCATCTTTTTTACAAAATATCTTTGTTTGTGTGTGGGAACGTTCATGAGTTGTTTTTCGTCTCGTCTATCTCATAAACAATTAATAACACTTGCTTCGGATTAATTTTATTCAACGCATAATTGCATAGTGAACACCCGATAAGGTTTGCAGAAAACTGTAATTGGCGGTTGGGACCACAACAGAAAATACTTGTAAAAAAATGCACATTTGGCGTGTCTACAATTGTAATTGGCATGAAAGTGGTAGGATGGAAATCTGAGAGTGTGCTAGGTACATGGTTCGAGGTTTTGACATGTTAAATGAATGTTGTCCTATATGCTGCTACGCTGGATGTCACCTTTCCATGGACCTAATTTTATGATTATTATAGAGATATGATTAGGCTGGTGGTAATGAATAGCCATATACTGTAGATGGAAAGGTTGAAGAAGTTGCCAAAGGAATGTTTAAGGTGATAGGGAAACGAGAGGTGCAAGTACCTTTTTTTTAGGCCTATTAGTAAGTTTCACTTTTCTGAGAGCATGAAAACTATATTTTAGGGCTGAACTCACATTTTGTCTTATTCATATAAGTCCTACATTTGGCAAATATTCTATGCATTCCTAATTTTTAGCTTTTGTACTTTAGATTAAAATAAAAAAATTCACAACTTTTCATAAACATGTTGAGCTTTTCTGTTAAATTAAAATGACACCCTTTGTTGACTGATCCTATACAGTGGAAATTAAGACTGAACACTTCTGCTGGGTCGCCATTCCAAAAAAGATAAAATTCGTCGTTAGGTCTCGAATTTTTTTCAATTTGGTTCTGTGGCAAGCCCTTGTGAGCAACCTAGGCCACGTCCGCGGCGTTCAAACTCATTTATTCAGTCTGTGAAGGCCAGTGTTCAAGAAGAACCCAAGTTTGTCATATCGGCGCCGTTCGCAGCAGTTAGGCATCAGTGGGACCACTTTGCGGAGAATTTTAAAGGATGATCTTAACTTATTTCCATACAAAGCGCAGATAACTCAAAGAATTTTGCCACAAGATGAGCCACGGCGCTTGGCATACGCACAAAATGTCGTTGCAATGATAAATGCTGAGCCGGAATTCTGGCAGCAAATTTTGATGACCGATGAGGCACATTTTACGCTTTCTGGCTCAGTTAATAAACAAAACTGTCGCTTCTGGGACACCGAAAATCCTCACATTATTCACGAAGAGCCGCTATATGATCAAAAAGTTACTGTTTGGGCCGGTGTATGCGCTAAAACCATTATTGGACCGTATTTCTTCAAAGTTGGCGATACAGTGGATGGCGATCGATATCGGTGGATGTTGGCCCATTATGTGGTCCCAGATATGCGTAAAAAAGGCTTATTTCACATTTGGTTTCAACAAGACGGCGCGGCGCGACATGCCATACTGCGGACAAAACAATGAACCTTTTGCGCAAGAAGTTCCCTGGAAGATTGGTGTCAAAAAAGGGCGATATTGACTGGCTTCCGAAATCGCCGGATTTTTCTTTGGCAATACTTGAAAAGCAAGGGGTATGCTGACGGCCCGAAGACAATAGAGCAGCTGAAACGAAAAATTCGTGCGGAAATCGCAGAAATTTCGATCGCATATCACGGCGTGTGCCGCTATCAATTTATTGAAGGAGACGTATAATAAGCACTTAATTAATATTAATTGGCCTTCAATCCAGTGTTATTTAACATCTTTGCATCATTTTCTTTTTGTTAATTGCGAAGTTAATACTCTACCTGGTTAAACGATTTCGTCTCGGAACCGCAGCTGTATAAAACCAACCTTGCCACTCCCTTAGCGAATTTATATTTCGACTTATTTGGAATGGCTTAAAATTATCTTTTCTAATGATAAAATCATGGTCACTGCCATGATTTGGACGTTTCAATTTAATTTCAAAGTTTGGAGAACACACAAATGATCGGATTAACATCTGATATGAAGAGTGCAGCTTGGAAGACATTTTCGTTAATTTTTCTCAACTAAAAATGAAGTGCATTTTAGTCAACTAAAAGCTGATATTTGTAGGACACAATAAAATAAGCAACAATGAAATAATTAAACCAAAAATTCCGTTTGAGTCAACATTTTAAAATTCCGAGTTAGTGGGTTTTTATGCAGGCCGTTTGTATGCGTGCATGTGTGGTTCTTCTTCTTGTGAGGTTAAAGAAGCTAATATAAGATATAAGCCAAAGCAAACCAAAGGGATCCAATTTCGTACATACCTTACTGTATGTACATGTCGTTTTAAGGAAATGGCCGAAAGCCTTGTCATCGACGACCTGTTATAAGTACAAGCTAACCGATTTCGGTTACGAGGTCATCGGATATTGAAACGATCTTGCGGTCATCGTCAGAGGTTTTAGTTGGCGCTGGTTTTTTTAGCCCAAACAGGATACGCCGAATTGCTCCCCAAACACACTTGCGTCAACAGAAATCTCGAATTATGCGTTAAATATTGTATGTACGATAGTGGTCCGATAAGTACTTAGCCTCACCGCCAGATGGCGCCAGTATCGCAAGAGCAACTTACTATCGTGTAGTACATTCTAGTAGACGGCTACTGTTCAGCCGGATCGGACACGTAGTTTTGTTATGACCGCGTGTGGAAGCGGGTGTCCGCGGATTTTAGAAAAATGGAAAAAGAGCAATATCGGTCGGTGATTCGATTCTTGTTTTTGGAAGTGAAATCGCGGAGCGAAATCAAAGAGCGTTTGGATGCTGTGTATGGTGACTCTTCTCCTTCTATGGCTAAAATTGGTTTAACGAGTTTCAACGTGGTCGCACGTCGGTTTTTGATGAGCCACGTCCAGGTGCCCCGAAAACGGCTACCACGGAGGATAACGTGACAAAAATCCACGATCTCGCATTGGCAGACCGCCGATTGAAGATGCTCGAGATAACTGAGACAGTAGGCATTTCAAAAGATCGCGTGGGTCATATCCTGCATGAAATTTTGGTCTTTTGGTCATGAGAAAGCTGTAGGCTCGATGGGTGCCGCGTTTGCTCACTCCGGACAACAAGCGCAACCGTGAGACCACTTCAGAGCAGTGTTTGACGCTGTTTAAGCGCAATCCGAAGGAGTTTCTGTGTCGAACGTGCTCCGAAGAAGGCGAAGACTGTCCCATCGGCCGGAAAGGTGATGGCCACCGTTTTCTGGGATTCACAAGGTGTGATCCACATCGACTACCTGGAGAAGGGCAAAACGGTCACAGGGCTGTACTATGCCAAATTATTGGGCCGATTCGACGCCGAATTGAAAAAAAAAACGGCGAAACTTGGCGAAGAAAAAAGTGCTCTTCCACCATGATAACGCACCGGCTCACACCTCCGCCCTCGCCACGGCCAAATTGGTCGAATTGGGCTACGAACTTCTGCCCCATCCACCGGTGTGCCATAAAGCACACCAAACAGTCAGTTTTTGTGGATGTAACGGTGCCTCAACATACACTTGAGGATTATCATCACTCCAAATACGGCAGTTTTGTTTATTGACGTATCAACATTCAATCAAGTGAGCTTCATCGCTTATGAAAATTGGGATCAACGGCAATCTTGTTTTGTGCGGTCATATGCCAGAAATTATATTTAAATTATAATGTTAGAAGATTATCTTTCGAATAAAGTCAATTAGATGTCAATTTAAAAAAATCATCTTTGTTTTATTCCATTTCAAAGTTCTATACCTCTATAAAATACACCCTTTTTATAAGTTTTAAAGTCGGTGACCACCATTCCGAAAAAAAACTACTGAACCGATCCTTTTAAAAAATTGTACACATATCCTACATACAAATAACTATTAAGTGACAAAAAATATTGATAAAAAATAAAAAACACGATGTCAATTGAGAGAGAAACTAATTAACTAATCAAATTTATTAACTTTTTAAATACAAGAAACATCGACGTTGCTTTAGTTACTGAAACCTGGCTTAAACAAGACTTGCGATTATCCACGCCCGACTTTAAATGATATCGTTTTGATAGAGTCGATACAGCTGGTGGAGGGGTTGCAATTCTAATAATAACATCAATTCAGCATTCGCTTTTACCTCCTGTGAAAACGCGGTACATAGAAAACATAGGAATTAACTTAAAATTGCTTAATCAAAGGGAAATTACAATTTATTGCGTCTACTTTCCCGGTAGGTGGAATTACAATGGAAAAAAAGATGGCTTTCAAAAATTATCTCCGCAAATTGTTCTTACTCCCCGGTGAGTTTATAATCGGTGGGGACCTAAATTCTAGGCATAGGAATTGGGGCTGCTTACGAGCAAACGCCTACGGTACTATTTTGTCGGATTTATGTCTAACCATCCCAATATCTGTGATATATCCTTCTAGTCCGACCTATAATCCCAGTTCTAATCGATGTCCATCTCTGATTGACTTATTTGTGTCCAATGTGCCAGGTTATCTTTCCCAACCGGTTTCCGATCTAAGCTCGGATCATAGCCCCGTGTTATGTCGGCTCCTGAAGCCAGGTTTACAAAAGGTGCAATATGTGTTAGACCTCAAAAATGCAAATTGGAATCGTTTTCGGTCTAAATTAACTTCTATATTCCGAAATATTCCAAGTAATTTAGATGGCGTAACGTGCACCAACGATGTTGACTCAATTGTCTCAGATTTTGGCGAACAAATATTAGACGCCATTGACACAAGTATTCCAAAAGTCCCTAAAAAGACTCCTGTAATTAAGCTTCCTTCATACATACTTGAACTCATTCAAGTAAGAAACATTTGTCGAAGACACTGGCAAAGATATCGCCAGCCGTACTACAAACATCAAGTTTGCCACCTAAACAAGATGATTTCCAAACTTACTTTTGATTACAACAACCAAAAGTGGAACACAAAATTATTTTCTCTTGACGTAAATTCGAATTGATTAAAAACAAAAACAGGCAGCTTCCTTTCATTAAGGATTCAGGCAGTACATACTGTACGGATCTTGACAAGGCAAACGCATTTGCTCTAAACTTTCTTAAAAAGCACGAAATATCTTCTCACTTAGGGGATGCCGCAACAAACGATTTGGTGAACCGAGCTACCCAAAATCTTTTAGTCTATAACAACGGTCCTCCACCCTCAAGTTTTTATGTAACCGTAGAAGATATTGAATTCTTGGTTAAAGAGCTACGTATACGAAAAGCTGAAGGAATCGACCAAATTAATAACATATTAATAAGACAAATGCCTAAATGTGGTCTTGAGCGTTTGACATTTATACTTAACGCTTGCCTTAAAATGGAATACTTTCCAAATATATGGAAATGTGTCAAAATTGTGCCCATACCAAAAGCCGGTAAGCCCCCTGATATGATTACCAGCTATCGACCAATTAGTTTACTAAGTTGTCTTAGAAAATCTACAAAAAGGTCCTAAAGGAGAAAATTTTAAAACATATTGCCGACAATAATCTATTTCCTAAGGAACAATTTGGTTTTAGACGTAACCATAGTACGTCCCATCAAGTACAAAGGATCTGCAACCATGTTAGGTCCTCTCGTTCAGTAGGTAAGTCAACCGGCATGATATTACTCGACATTGAAAAGGCTTTTGATTCAGTCTGGCACGACGGACTTATTTTCAAAATGATAAATTTCAATTTTTCTCCGCATATCTGCAAAGTTGTTCGTAGTTTCCTGTCCAATCGTTGTTTTAAAGTGTACGTTAATAATGATGTCTCTAGCATTGTACACTTTCAATATGGTGTTCCCCAAGGCTCGGTCCTGGGGCCTGTTCTGTATAATCTGTACACGTCCGATTTACCATCACTGCCCAACTGTGAAGTAGCAATATTCGCAGACGACACGGCAATATTCTCGTCTCATGAACTCGCTCTCGAGATTGAGAATATTCCAAACTTATTTCAATAAATGGAAAATCAAGCTATACAAAGACAAAGTAAAAGCAATCTTTTTTACTAGAAAAAAGAAAGCCTGTTTTCTTCCTAGTGGACAGCTACAGGTGAATGGGGCAAGCATAAGTTGGGAACCTTCCGTCAAATACCTGGGAATTTATTTGGATACCAAACTTACATTTAATGTTCACTTAACAAACACCCTACAAAAATCCATTTATAAATCGTAAATCAAAGTTGTCAAATGAAAACAAGACGATCATCCATAAGGTTATCTTCCAGGCAATTCTGCTTTATGGTTGCCCGGTGTGGGGTAGTTGCGCAAAAACCCATCTCAAGAAATTGCAAGTTTCCCAAAACAAATTATTAAAAATGATGCTAAACTTGCCATGGCATCATTCGACACGTGATATTCACCAAAGGGCAAATGTTGAATTGATCTTCGATAGAATACAGAAATTAAATCAACGTTTTCTAACTCGTCGTAGTTTAGCCGATAATCCCCTAGTCAACAAACTTAGTGATAATTATGCGTAATTTAATAGTTAACATTGTATCTATTTTCTGTGTTAAATAATTTAACTTACTTCGGTTATATTGTAATTTTTTGACTCATGTAATTTATTTACTCATTCAATGTACATATACATATATACATATATACTTATAACCTTTTAATGTATTTGTTCATTTATTTATTTCATTTTATTATTTTTTTTTTCTTTTTTTTTTTTTTTTTTTGCAATTAAATTGGAGGGTTTTTTCTCGCAGTTTCCCTTTAAAAATCTAACTCACATGTAAACAACTTCAATCTCAAAAATTGTATAATAATATTACAGATGAAAGATATAAATTATCATATCTCTGAATTGTAAAACGTGTGGTAACGAGCTTCTGTGAAAATTATATGCGAAATAAAGAACTAATAAATAAACTAATAACTAATCAAAACAATTTGTTTTTTTGATTTCAGATAATCCAGTGCTGAGGAATCGCGGTCACCGCAAAACAATTTTTTTTTCGAGGCACCAGCGGAGAACTGCAATAAATCCATTATTTCTTTATATTTGTGTACCAATTTTTTTTTAAATTCTCTTCAAATGTTGTATTAGAACATACTAATTTTCGAAATAAATCTATAATAACAATATGTTATAAAAAAATTCTTGAAAAATCCCCTTTTTTTGACCGAACAAACTTTACACCCCTTTAATTGAGATCGAGGTAGCTAACATTTTTTGGGGAGAGTAACCACTGCTTAACGGGTTGGCTACATACACTGCGGTTCACTTGATTACAGCCACAACATTTTTAATGGAAAATTCGACATTTGTCTCTTGTTTGTGAGAGAAAAACAAACAGAAAATACCGATATGAAGAGAAATTAGTTGTTTGTGCAAAAGCAAACATCCACAGATCATACGACCAAATTAACGGCACTTTCTGTTACCGTTACGAAAATGAGCACAAATCTGCTGCAATGAAATTGGTTCATTTGATTAAAGCCACAAAATTAATTTATGAAAAAAACACATGAAATAATTGTTATTTATATTTTTAGGTTATTTTACAGTTATTTGCTTCTTTAGGACATCTTTAATAATGAGTACAACCTCCATTTTTCACAATAACTTCAAATATTCGGTCCTTAAGGGATTCATATAAAGATCTTAAATAACTTAATGAAATTTCGGCCCAAGAAGCTTTAATTGCCGTTATAAGGGATTCTTTACTATCGTATTGTTGACCTCATTCGTAGACCTTTCGAGTGAGCCAGCCCCAAACGTTTTCAATAATATTGAGGTCCGGCGAATATGGCGGCCAATCCAAAAGCTGCACATTTTCGTTTGCAATGAACGATTTGATAACACGTGCATTATGAATAGGCGCATTATCTTGTTGCATAATCCATTGCAACGGTCCAAATGAATTTCTTAGCTTCGGAAAATTTGCTTCCAGTAACGCTTTATAATTTTTTCCAGTAATTTTTGAATTTAGAAAAACTAAGTCCATCGCGCCGTAAAATGTAATCGCTCCCCAAACCATTCCCCACCTTCTCTGCTGTGATGTCGATTTAAATATAGCTTTTCTTTTCGCAAATCGTGGAAATAGAAATTATAACCATCGGGTCCGTCTATATTAAATTTCTTTTCGTCGGTAAAAACAACCATACGCCAATCATTGAAAGTGTGTCCTTTCTGCACATCCCAAGTCATGTATTGCTTTGCAAATTTAAGCCGAAGCTGCTTGCGGGTGGCATTCAATGGCGGCTTTTTCTTCAGTTTCAAGCGCTTTAAATGTGTTGCATTTATAATTACACGACGAACCGTTGATTTACTTGATTCAACACCTGCTTCGCATTTAATTTTAGGTATGCTTAATTTTGAATTGGAAGCGAAACGAATTATTTTCCGCCTTTCTTTTTGTGTGAGAGCAGTTGAAACTCTTCCTCTATCATTTTTTCCATAACAATCAGGATTTTTTAAATAATTGTCAACTACATAATGACTTCGACCAATTTTTTTAGCTACAGCACGGTTTGAAAGACCTTCAGAATGGTAAATATCTATTTTTATTTTTTCTGCTGCAGTTAAACCACTTTTTTTACCCATTTTTACACAAATACTTCAGCAACAATATCTCACGAAAGAAATCTAACTTTAAAATTAACAAAAGCTCACTTTGTTTTCCAAAACACTGCGCACGAGTATACTGGCTTTAATCAAATGAACCAATTTCATTGCAGCAGATTTGTGCTCATTTTCGTAAAGGTAACAGAAAGTGCCGTTAATTTGGTCGTATGATCTGTGGATGTTTGCTTTTGCACAAACAACTAATTTCTCTTCATATCGGTATTTTCTGTTTGTTTTTCTCTCACAAACAGGAGACAAATGTCGCATTTTCCATTAAAAATGTTGTGGCTGTAATCAAGTGAACCGCAGTGTATGTACATACTGAGGATCATAATCATTTGAAATTTTTGTTTTAGTGGCCTCTTCATGTGGAAGCCTGACGCTTTTACATCTCTGTGGCTACGATTTTTCACCGAGTTAGAAGAACTTTACTTTGAAGACGGCACCGTGGCTTAGAGGCTTCAGACCCCAATGACACAGGATCCTGAAACTAGCAAATCTTCGCGATGTTTCTAGTCTGTGGGGTACTGAAAATATCCCTGCTTTGAAAAAGCTTCTCGAAATTTGCCCTTTGGAGTCGGCATATAAGAGAGGGTCGATTTCAAGTACAGAAAGAAACGAATCCCACACACATTGTTATCGCCTAACAGTGAAAGACTTCGATTGTGAGTCGAAAAATGATTTTATTTTTCTACATAATCCCCTTCGCATCCCAAAACACGCTAGCCATGAGCATGACTACCGGCTTCCAACTACTACTTGGACTGTCTTTTTGTTTCTGGAGTGAAGTTGTGGACCCACTAGGTCGGCCCGAAGAGTGCTGCGAAAATTATTTTGCGTATTTGCTTATGATGGGCATTTAGCAAATGAGGCACCCATCTTGCGCAGAGCTTTCGCATCCCTAATGCTTTGCGCATCCTTTCTTCGGATATCCCTATAGTCTTAGAAATCTCACTTAACTTCACTCGCCTATCGTCCAACACGATATCACACACTTTTTCGATGGTTTCCGATGTGGTTCCGGCTTTTGGCCGCCCTTCACGTGGCCACGTTTATATTAAATTGTCCACTTTTTAACGGTTAAAGGAGCAGAATCTTCGTAAACTTCTGTCAACTTCGGATGGATTTCCTTAGGGGTTAATCCATCCAAAACGAAGACTTTAATGACCCCACGACATTCAAGTTTATCCATTTGAACGAAAAACAGACAAGACTACTTGAGAGAACAAGTTGAAACTTGCCATACGAACTAATGAACGCTGCACCCAGGCAGCAAACATACATTTTGCTGATTGGAGCGCCATCTCTGTGTCAGGCCGAGAACTTTTCCTCTTACCTACATATGTAGATGATTGAGGTTCGTCGGCTCAGGTCAAAATCAAAAATAATTAAAAGTTCGCTACTTATGTAAATTGGCTGCGGTTACCACTTACGAAGTGTAGTTAGAGCTTTGACAAAAAAAAACAATTGACTGAATATGCGCCATTACTTTACAGTGAATTCTGATTGAAAGGGCTTAATCAGAGACCAGCGCCAAGATCCTTGCTATTCCTAACCATGCTTTTATACCCATAAAATGCGGCAAATCGGCTCTTTTCTCGGAATTTACATTCAATTTCGCCAAAGCAAAGGCGATGATTCCGATCGATCTCGATGTAGAACAATGTCCCAGCAGGTACATATATCATACACCCGACCCAATGTAATCACCCCCGAGAAGAACAAAACAATGTTCACCGTACGACGGAAACCTTTTAAGCAAATACATTCTTGTTGCTCTTGTTTTGCGATTTCAATTCATATCTGCCCAAGGCCACACGCAGAAAAGTCAAAAGTAAAGGTAACTGCGCACGTAGCCCAAATACGTCTTTAATTTTTCACAAGAATATCTACAAAATTTCTGATAAAAAACTACATATCAGCCGAAGAGAAACCGAAGAATCAGCGACAAAATGTAAACAAAACGCACAATATTCCATACGTCAATCGAGTTTCCATCTGTCACCTCAGTCCCGATTCCATTCTCTTCCCATCAAATTCCACTTCCATCACACCCCAACCACAAACAATCAAATCACTTTCTCCCTCTCTAACTCAGGTCCGTCAAAAGCGCAAACATATTTCACAGAAAAGACAGAAAAAAAAACACAAAAATCGCCCCGAAAAAAAAAAACAAATCCCAAACAAAACACTCACCTTTTCCAACTTTTGAAAATACTGCCGCAGGAACTGCACAGGATTCTCGGGACGGCTCACGCACAATTGCACAATACAATCCTTCAGCATACGCTGAATATTATGCGTTTGAATGTAATTCTCACACTCGCGAAGACTTTGCTGCTCCTCCAGGGTTGACGCCATATTTGAGGACATCACGATTTTAATTCACTTTTCACTTTTTGTTTTTAACCTTGCTTTCGTTATTTATTTTTCCACTTCTCACTCACTGTCTAGTTAGCTCACTGAAATTCCTACGACACTTGTCGGGTTGTCACTGTACGGCTCGGGAAAATTTCCCCACTGAACGCACGCGAATTGATTTTGGAAAATATGCTTGCGGGTGCGTCGATAGGTCGCGATGTTCGTTTCTGTTTTTATATTGTTTCTCGCACTTTTTTTCCGGAGATGAAAATCGATTACGATCGCGACGAATTGTGCAACTCACAACTGGCCTACTTCTTTCGTGTCGTTTTTTTTTTTTGTTTTTTCTTTCTTTCACTTTTTTTTTCTTTCGTTCTATTCACAGACGGCTCGGTGTCTCATTTGCACCAATTCGCACGGATTCTGTGGAAAGTGGATGATTATTCCAATTGGAATAGTGGTGGCTGTCAACTGAGGGAATTTCTTTTCCAATGACGATGGACAAGGGATATTTTTTTTAGTACCCGATTAACGAAGGAAATATATTTTACGAAGGTGGGTAGCTGACGATCAGAATTTCAAAAATTAACATTCGGAATCGAGGACTATTCCATTAAACTGTAGCGAAAAATCACAAAATAATGCTGACAGATAAATCCAGGCATGATTATTTTCGTAAAATTTATTAAAAGAAAAAATCGTAAAGTGATTTGAGGGAGAAGGTATTCTGTATCTTCTTAGTCTTGTGTCTTATACCTACCTAACCTGTCTTAATTGATTAAGCGTAGTGGCGTTATGCATGGTCTTTACGAGGAATATATTTGGTGTTTTACTTAAACGAAAAGCAGGACCCTCCTTCCCTACGAAAATCAAATCGAACCTAAGTAATCTAAACCAGCCATAGGCATTGGACTTTTTGTGCCAATTCTTACAAAGGTGGCCTCGAATCATTTTGATCAAGAAGTTGTCCAAATAACCTTATCCCTTTTGCATAGGATCTCGTTGATAATAAAATTTTGTTTACTCGGAGTCATGTATTCAATGGACGTTCGCAGGAGTCAGAACATTCATAGATAACCATGGATTAAGGCCGTGTAGCAGATTACCTTCACTCTGCAGTCAAGTCGGCTGCTCTAAAGAAGTGATTTAGCTACAGCGAAAGCGCCCCATGTTTAACAAAATAAAGGTATCAATCCCACGAGCTCCCAAAGTCTAATATACAACTGCCTGGTCTAAAAATTCGAGGCATGAGCCATTATATTTAAGTGTCCCTATCTCAAACAAGAGTTGATCCTGTTCTGCACCAGAAAGCAATCTTTTTAAACGTCAAAAATGTTAGTCTCATATTTTAAAACTTTTGAATCTAATCAATTTCAAACCCAAGCCTGTTTCAATCTCGTTTACAAGAATAAAATATTGGGTGATAGGTTTGAAACGAGTTCATAGGAGCTGCTTAATCAGACAGCAATGGTCGACTAAAAGAGGTGATTAAGCCAGAAATGACAAGACAAGTGTATGAGCTGGTAGGCATTTAATAACATGCTGAACAAGGGCGAGAATCGAAGACTTTTCGGGCCAAAGCAACGATATTCATTCGCTCTACATGGCACAGTGTTCATAGACGTTAGATCCGTAGATTCTCGACTAGGCAAAGGTCGTGGTACAGTTCTTGGTTGGCGTGAAGTTATAAGCAGGGCCTTTTCTATTTTTAACATTTTTTTAAGACTCTGCTTCGTAGAGATGGCCCGTGATGATTAATGCGTGATATGGGTATCGTTTTCGGCAGAACATCGGTGTTGCACTTTTTTTATTAAGCCGCTTCTGCTTCATGCTTTTAAACACTACATTGGCGTCCGCTGTCTTTGTCAAATGACGCTAATTAGACAGCTTAGCCTAGGAGGTTAAAGCGACAACATTCAAATGCGCCCCTCGTCTTCTTACAGTGGCACGGTTCGAGTGGTCCAATTTCAATGCCTCTTCTGCAGAGATTCGGCTGAATTTGGCCTATGGTCTCTGTTATGTTCACCTTAAGAGCATCGGTCGATTGTGGTTTATTCGCATAGATCTACGTTTTTAGGAAACACAGGAGAAAAAGTCTAGCGGGGTCCAATCGCGTCATCTTGGTGGCAATTCGCGTCACCTTTGCGAGAGAAAACATTACCGTAAAATCGGTCATCCTAAATGCCAAATGTGGCGTCTGCTGTGTGACACGTAGCCATATGTCATCTAGGTCCATATTGTTCAATTTGAACCATAAGAAATTGGTTATCATCGTTCTGTAGCGCTTGCCATTGACGGTGACCGCCTCATCAACGTCGTTTTCGAAAAAGTACGGACCAATGACGTCGCCGGTCCAAAATCCATACCAAACGGTGACTTTTTGAGGATGCTCTGTCATGAACTTTGAGCTCATGGGTCATTTGGATATTGTACGGATATAGGTCCAAGTCGCGATGCAAAGTTCGCCAAGTTGAAGTCTGCGAAAGGCCGAGTTCTTGTGCACAGCGAGGAATCGACTGCCTCGGGTTCTGCTGTACACTTTCATGGACCGCGGCGATGTTCTCGGCCGATCTTGCGTTCTTTTGATGTACGAATGTTGGCTGATTGAATACCGAACCTATCATCTCGAATTTGGCCACCAACATTTTGAAGAATCTACTGTGAATGGTCACCACGTCTGCCGTAAAATGAGCGCAACGCGCGCAGCGTTTGTACTGACGAACACTCATTTTGATTGTAAAGTTTTATCTTTTGAACGTGCTGTTCAGTCGTGTAGCTTGCTATGGTATTTTGGTATCAGTGACTGAATAATAAACAACAGATTTGATAGATGTCACCAAAAAAAGAAGGCAGCCATACCCCACCAAAATCTACCCGCGCCAATTGAAAAACTATTTAGACTGTCATATGCGGCCGTATAGTGAATAAAAAGGTGGAGAGTGTCTACCTGAAACTCGTTGGTCTTCACCAAGATTTGCGGTATAATGATAGATTTGGTCTATCGTGTAATTTCTTGACCATAAAGTACTACTGAATGGAACCCTTCAGAATGTTAATGACCGGTTACAAGCCTTCGCACGGCAGAGTAGATCTTATAAGCAAGACTCATGCCCCTTTAATTGGTGAAGCAATTGGGATCCCCTTTTTTATGGATGCGATATGTTATACAAAATATCGTCCTTTATTTCTAGAACGTAACAAAAAGAAATCCTTATTAAATTGAAGCCAAGTAACGTAACGTAAGCCTCAATAACTAAGTTGTCTTTAGCCGCAACGGTTTTTTTGTGAAGAAAGAGTTCATGAAACCCGTCTTTCAGTCAAAAAACAATTTTCTACGGTAAGTCACCGTTTTTCGTTCAGCTTTTCACACCTAGTCGAGTTTCAAAGTGAACAAGGTGATCCAATTTGTGATTCTTAAAGTAAATTTGAAGAAAAAACACTTCAGACTTAGATTTTGACCAAATTTTTATTTTAGTATAGTGCTTGGATCATACCATTATGAATGAAATACAACACCATTCAAATGTCCTCCACGGGAGTTCTTGCAAAGTTCGGATCTGACAAAGTAATTTTTGATAAAGTAAATTTCAATGATACCTACCTAGCAATAACTCGAATATTAATTTTCTTTTTGTAGACTGTGTGTTTAAATACGTTGTCACAAAAAGAAATCCAACGGCTGTAAGTCACACGATCTTGGTGAGCAGTACACATCACAAATACTTGACCAGAAATTCTCTGTCAATAAAGCCTTAGCCTAATCCAGTTGCGTTGTGTGAAATGGTGCCGCCTTGCTGAAACCTGAAACCATCAACCATATCTTCCAAATGCATATCTTCGATTTGAAACCATAAAGATTCAGCTAACATTTGTCAAATGTTGTGCTCGTCGTGAAATCGATCGATTTACATCTTCTTCAACATTTTCGCTCTCGGCAGTCATATTTTCTGCAGAGCATGCATTTTGATGAATGATAGGCTTTAAGACTTCAGCAACAGATAAACATCGTCATAGTTAGGGCCAACCTTTTGCATGTTCTTCCGGACGTTTGTCATCCAGGTACTTTGCGGTCTACTTCCCCCTCTCTTTTTTAAAGCCATGGAATGGCACTTTTTCACGATATGGTCATCGGATCTGCGCATAACATGTCCGAACCACCTTAGCCTGGACTCTGTAATCTTCTCAGTAATAGGCGTTATTTTGAAACTTCCCCTTACATGTTCGTTTTGCACTTTCTCTTTAAGAGTGATTCCAGCCGCCAACATGACATGCGCATTTCAGTGGCATGAAATATTTGTTTATATTTTCTTCGAAGCCACGTTTCACCATCATAGAGCAAAGCAGGCCTTACAGCTGTTTCGCAGACCTTACCTTTGGTTCTTATCGGCATTTGGGGGTCGCCTTATTCTACTCAGTTGTTCTGTATGTAATGTCGGCTGTTGTTGATCCTAGGTATTTTAATTTATCTACTCTAGGCGGGGCGGGGCCATGCAAATTGACTTGCGCGCTTGTCGGTATAGATTCGTCGGGGTTAAAAATGCCATATACTCACTCTGGTTTTACTTGCATAATCCGAACTCAAGAGATTTCCTCCATTGCTCCAAATTTTCTTGTATTTCGTTTGTAGTGTCTGAGATGAGAGCAGCATCATCCGCATATAAAATGTTCCAAAGTTGGGGTGGACGTGGTGCAATGGTAATCATCACCGACTGTTGGGCGAAAGGCCTGTAGTTCAGTCTATCCATAGCCAAGAACATTTCCTATACGAAAAAGAACAACACCAGCTGTGAATGAGAGATGATCAAAAAAATGCCAACGAAGGCATAACGCTCGCAGTATAAGATCAATTCAAAATTCATACTCTGTGTGTGCATTTCCACTGACATGGAAACAAAAAAGTTACTGTGAACTACAATCAACGCGACAAATTCAGTCGAATCTCTTGAATCCTATCCAGGACAACCACCCTCGGAAAGGAGTGAACGAATATCTTCGACGCAAACCATCTGCACACCATCTAGGTTGTGTAACAAATACCATAAGAGCATAACTCTTGAGCCCACGCGAACTATGAAAAAAGGGTTGGATGGAGAATTATACGTAAGTACCGTAATCTGCGCGTAATGCGCGAATCGTGCCTACTATAGAATCACTTTGTTGGTAGTAAATTTTCAAAATTATAGCACGTTCAATGGTTATCAACCGATCCGTGGGGCGAAATGGCAAATATTAAGCTAAACATTCGCAGTCTCGGATGACAGTTCGGTTAGACGTATGTGTCTGAAACAGGAATATCAAATCCGCCCCATGAATTATATCACCCCGTAAATAACATGAATTCGGCTGATTGGCGGATATGAAAACCGCTCCAATCAAACGCTTCTGTGAAAACCTTTGCAAGTTCTATGATGGCATGCAGATTACAGTGGCTTAATGCAAATTCTGCAATTTTTCAAATTTATGACCAATTTCCTGAAAACGACCAAAAACCAAACGAAAAACCAATTTCTGATGTAGACAACCCCTTGGTCGACTTCCAGTTTTCTCTTTCCAATCTGGAAAGACCGAATCAACAGCTGACAGATATCGGTCGCGAGAAGTGTCAAACGCGTTCCAGTGAAAATTTATGTACTTCGCGGCGTTCGAAAGTGTTCTCTTCAAATCGTTTTGTTTTTGTTTATTTTGGAGAAAAAAATCGTTGAATGTGAAAATTTGATAGAATGCACTAAAACTATGTTGACTTTCAAGTGCATTTCTACGTGTTTGCGACTTAATGTAAGTTTTCCGTATGAACTGTGGCCAAAAATCCCTTTCGCCTACAAATTTATTGATTTTTCAAAGCAACCAATTAACAATTCATCAATCCTCTTTCAGTTACGATGCTCAGCAGTGATTCACCGCAGGGCATATACGCGCCACTAAGTCAAGTAATGTCCGATTCCGATAGCGAGGAAGAAATTCACAATTCCAGCAGACATTCACGCAGCCAGCACCACAATTTCAATCAGCACTTACAGCAACAGCACCAGAACCAGCAGCATCAGCACACACGTACCCCACGACAAAGAAGCAGTCATCAGTTAGGCTATCCCAGTCGTAATATCCATCAGTATCATCAGAAGCATCCCGTTGCCAACGGTCACCCGATGCATCACAGCAGTAGCATTTCGCTGCAGAACTCCTTCCGAAGCGTGATGGACGGCGGAAGTAATTTTACCAGTTTCAATAGCGACGGCGAGGAGCGGCATCAAACCGACGCTGACAATGTCGCGATTTTGGGCAGTGACGAAACCAAAGACGAACCCATGACAACGACCAGGAAGTGCTGCTTCATCGGCTCGATTTTGTTATGTGTGATCATCGTAGTGGTATTCCTCTGGGTTATACCATGTAGCGAAGACGGAACCTGTCCAGCACCACCGGATCGAGTGAAGACTCATAACTGGCTGAACAACTACACAAAGATCGAGCTGAAAGGGGTCATCAACGTCGTCGATGGACTGAGGAATTGGGAGAAGAACCTGATCTTCCTCTACCGCGGTGATGCCTTCTTTAACGAATTCGAACCATCGAACACGAAGCGCAATGGAATTATATCGCTCATCGGAAGCTCCGGCGCTATTGCTTGGTTCGACGAGATGGTCGACGAGCCGGTAACCATTGATTGCACACTGATCGACGTGGACAAGAGTGGCAAATCGGATTGTTTAGTCATTGATGAGTTTGGAGAACTGGGAGCTATCGACCCAATCTCTGGCCAGTGGCATTGGAAGTTCAGAGTTCGGTCTCTGCAGAAAGTGGACGTTTTAGACTTTCCCGTAATTCTACCGGACTTGGATAACGACGGAGTCAATGAGATTCTCTTGGCAACCACATCGCCAATATTCAACTCGAAGCCGAAAAATTTTATCAAGCCTCACGACGAACTACTAGGAGACGCGCCATCTGGTGCCCGAAATCTCTTACGAATTCTGTCAGGCCGCATTGGGAAACCAATCGGCGATGGCTACAAAGTCCACGAGTGTGATCTCTTGCGAAAATTCCAACTGGAGAAAGGGCACGTGATCACGTTCAGCTGTGTTCGCAACAGCACCGTGGTGCAGAAGTCCAAGTCGCTCATCGAGCTGTACTCCTTGATCACCAATCGCTCGATTAAAAGTGAAAAACTCGTGCCAGCCTTGAAGATCTCCCAGCACCTTCACTACGGCCAGCGGAAAGACACTGATGCCCAACGAAACATCTACTTTCTCAGCGGTCGCGAGTTGGTGGTCGAAAACCGTGGTAAATGCCCGGACGACTGCAATGTGTCGTTCGTTCTCAGCGAGGAGCGTAGCGGCAAGATAGTCCGCAATTTCACCAACAGCGGCATGTACGGCATGGTCCCGGCCCAATGGCATTTCAAGACCAGCAAATCAAAGATGTCTGGCTTCGTGATGAAGTTCTGGAAATGGAACAACGACACCACCGATATTAGGAACCGTGAAAAACGCGAAGAGCCTTCAAGCAGCTCGGATTTCCCAACCAGCGAATTCAACATATTCGATCATTTAGTTCAGAAACGCCACACATATACGATCCCAGACGAGCTGACTCGCGTAGAACGCAGTGCAGCCAATTTCACAAGAAAGAAAACGAGCAGCAGTCTGCTTCTGAACAGCTACAAACGACAAATGATCACCGAAACCGTCGTGCTCGTTATTTTCATCGGCTCCGATACCCGAATCGAGAACACGAGCCAAAGCGACATCGTTCAGTTCTGTCGAAACGAGCGAACCGAAGTCGTGTGTCAACCGGACTTGAACAACCAAGAAAACTCCCTGCTCATTGCCGATCTCGATCAGGACGACTCCCAAGAGCTTGTCTCCTACTACTCCACATTCAGGCAGGACGATCAAACCAAAGACTGGAAGCTGGTCACCTACGTGCAACTGCTCCGCCTAGAATCCGAACTGCCTAGCTTCTATGGAGAGGCCAGACGCAATTAAAACCCGTGGTCGTTCGCTCCACGCAACATCTCTTTTGCTATTCATTTATTCCCTTTATTTACACGAGTAGAGCCTTAAGACAATGCACCGTATATGTGAACAAAGCACCTTTTCTAGTCATCTATTCATTGTACTCATCGTAATCATTATATCTTGCCTTAGAACTTATTTATTGTTGTTGTACGAGTAACTCATGTGCAATCATCGTTATGATTTTGGATGTTTTTTTGCAGACTGATTCTTTCAGTCCTTGGCGTGTGTGTCGCAGTCATGCCTCGTTTTGGGTATGGCCGATGCTCTAAATTATTTTGTTGGTGGCCCAACGGAGGCAACTGATTTTCTTTTTTAACATTTTTAAATAAACAAAGTGGAGGTTGACTCGTGGGTGAACTTTCTCGGTAGTCATTTGGATTTAGGATAAATTGTATTTAACAAAAGACGTAGCTCGCTATTATACCAAAGTATCTCGAAGATGATGATAACATCAATAAAACAATTTAGTCCTTTAAAATATATAAAACTCAATCAAATTGGTTCTAGTTTTTATTTATGGCTTGGTGTAAGGTCTGCGCTACTGCACAAGTCTGCGGGATACCCTATGACTAGCTATTAGCACCAATAAATCTTTATTCGGCCTGTACGATTACATAGAGGGGAATGATGATCAATTTGCGATGAAGCAATTGCATTTACAGGTTAAACTCTGGACCATGGGGGCTCTTGACTTGTCATCTTCTTGAGGACAACAGGTGCTTTTGACTACCATTTTCCCACCAATTTTACTGTGACTTTTTATATCAAGTCAAGTTAATGTCCTTGATATTGAAAGGCCAGATAACCAAGTCAGTCAGATCTACCTGGACCGTAATGCTCCCGTGCAAAATAGTGTGCAACATTCGAATACGAAGTTTGTTCAAAAAATTAGGTGACTTGAGTTTCTCGAGCTAATTACATTCGATTTTCGAATTATTTCTTTTTTGCCATGATGGCCCATATGTCACCTAACATATGTCGGCATTGTTACTCATACCTTAACATTTTTACAGACATGTTGAGCGTGAAACTTGTGTCAGCGAAGTTTTTCTGAAATTGCTAAATTTTGACCAAAAGAATCGTCATATGAGCATCCCCCAGAAGCTGTTGAACGACGGTGAAAAAGGTCATCACCTGCTCACTCATCATTGCTTGTGCGTAATTTCTAGGTCAAAAAAAATTTGGTAGTCGAAGCTCAGCTACCTTATTCACCGGACTTGGCCCCTTACAATTTTGTTCTCCTTTTGATATTTGCCGCGATAGAGGAGACAAAGACATGAAAGAGGTCGAAGTTCGAGAAAAAATAAAAGTCACCTTATTTTTTGAACAAGCTCATATTCACTAAATAAATTTATTGAATTGAATTTATTGACATTCGTTGGATAAGTGAAATACATGAACCACAGGGCGAAGCTCTGTTGAAGCAAAATAAAACAGCAAGTATGACAGATCATCTCGTCTTTTGGTGCCTAACAACCTGTTAGCCACTATTGACAAGTCAATTTGATTTTTAGGAAGTACCAACCTTCAAATGATACCAGTCGGATTTGATTTGGTGTTTTTGACGTTTACGACACAATTTTTGAAATATTCAGATAAGTGGAAAAACAAGTATTATTCGGACCCTGTCTTAATAAGACAAACGACAGAAAATGATTTAAAAAAATGGCCGAAAAAACCTCGATCGAGAACACCAACGCGTGGACTATTCAGAGCGCTTTTTGAGCTGTTTCAGCGCAATAAAAAATGGTCGTGATGCAATGGTAATCATCACTAACTGTTCAGCCAAAGGTCTGTAGTTCAAGTCTGTCCATAGCCAAGAATATTTCCTATACGGAAAAACTGTGCAACAACATCAGTTATGAATGAAAGATGAACAAAAAGTGCTGATGAAGGCATAACACTCGCAGCAAGCATCATTTCAAAATTCATACTCTGTGTGTGCATTTCCAATACAACACCTTAATGACATGGGAACAAAAGAGTTGCTGCGAACTACAACCAACGCAAACTCAGTGGAATCTCTCAAGTCCCATCTAGGACAACCACCCCCGGAGGGTAGTGAACGAACATCTTCGACACAAACCATCTGCACCCCGTCCAGGTTGGGCGACAAACACCAAAAAGCGTACACTCTTTAACCTGCACGAACTAAATTTCATTTAATATGGTTTTTTGAGCTTTCGGTTTTTAATTGTTAAATCAAGGACAGTAAAACGAAAAGAATATACTTTTATCTGAGTTGAGAAACCAATATTTGCCTATTTTCATTTAAAGACGATGTTTTAGGTTTTAGGTGGTCCATCCGGAGAGTCCAATTTTGAATCACTTTTTCGAGCATATATTATAGGAATAAGACGAGTGATTTGATGAGTCCTCATGAAAAATAATCTAAAGGCATCAAATCTACCCAGCCCATTCACCGGCCCAAAATAATATATAAATTGTTCACCGAACTTAGTACTCAGTTGGTCCATCGATTGGTGGGATGTGTGGCATGTAGTGTCTTGCTGAAACCACATATCAACCAACTTTAGTTCATGCTTAAAATTATTGAACGATAAGAGCGCCATTGGCGGTAACATTGTTCTCTCAGCCTCTTTGAAAAACTACGAGCCAATGATTCCACTGGACCATAAACGGTTCCACTGTGCATTGTTCCAAGTAAATATACAACTCTTGAGGATGGTCGTCGGACCAAATACAGCAGTTTTGTTTATTAACATTAGCTTAATACAATTTCTCGATAAAAAAGCGAATCTTCCTCTAGCTTTTCTAAGGCCCATTCACCGATGAAAATTCAATGATGTGGCAGGCCGGACAGCGTCAGTTCTTACACGAGCTCTATCTTGTAAGATTTTAGACGTGAAATAGGTGCGAAATGTAGTCATTATGGCTTGAAGCGGTTACTGAGAAAGTCGAAGAGGACCGTAAAGTGCGCGAAAAACATTTTATCCCAGACCACGTTTTCAATAACAAAATTCTATTACTTTTACCCATTGTTCGGATGTAAGCCTGTCCACGATAAAATGGCATTGCTACCTAAGTATGCTTGACATTTAAAAATGTCACAATTCATCTAAGCTGTTAAAAAGAACTAAGAACAATGAGGTTAGGTTAGGTTAGGTTAGAGAAGGGGAGTGTGATGGTTGGACATCACTTCCACTCGGAGGCCAAGAGGCCTATTGTGATTCCCAAGAAGAACAATGAAAACTCATGCAGTAAAGAAATCACCCTTTAATATATAGGGTTTTCCAATGGGGACTTGACAGCTTTGAATTTAACTTCTGAACGCACCCTTTCGAACTGTCATTGTAAATTTATTCAGTAAACTCAACATTTTCATCATGGTAAAGTACATGAATGAGCAACGTCTGCAAATTATAAAAATTTTCTACCGAAATTCGGAGTCGGTGACCGCAACTTTAAGAGCGTTAACTCCAATTTTCGGTCGTAATTCTCGCCCTAATAGACAGGCAATAACAAGCTTAGTGCAAAAATTTGAGTCTACATATTCGTTGTGTGATGTTGCCGTGTCAGTGAGACAACGGGTTGGTCGAAGTGTCGAAAATATCTGCCGTTCAGGCGTCCGTAGCAAACGATCCAAATCAGTCAATTCCATGGCGTTCTCAAGAATTGGGCATCGCTCAGACCACATTATTTCGTATTTTGCGTAAGGATCTTGGTTTACACCCATACAAGATCAAGCTGACTCAAGAATTGAAGCCGATGGACCATTTGAAGCGACGTACGTTCTCCGATTGGGCTCTGGAGAAGATGCGCCAAGATGATGAATTTCATCGCAAAATCATCTTCAGTGACGAAGCTCATTTTTGGCTCGATGGGTTCGTCAATAAGCAAAATATGCGTTATTGGTCGGGTGAAAATCCACATGTGCTTCATGACTCACCACTTCATCCACAAAAAATAACTGTTTGGTGCGGTTTGCATGCCGGCGGCGTTATTGGGCCATATTTTTTCGTCGACGATAACGATCGTCACGTTACTGTGAATGGCCAGCGTTATCGCGCCATGATTACCGATTATTTTTGGTCCGAATTGGAAGATATAGACTTGGACGACATGTGGTTTCAACAGGATTTTGCCACAAGCCCACAGCACACGTTACAATCGATTTATTGAAGAGTAAGTTTGATGAGCGTGTTATCTCAAGAAATGGGCCAGTCGATTGGCCGCCTCGTTCGTGCGATTTAACGCCTCTAGATTATTTTCTTTGGGGCTACGTTAAGTCATTGGTTTATGCCAACAAGTCGACGACGTTGGAAGAGCTTAGAGCCAACATTGAACGCGAAATAGCGGCCGTTTCGGCCGAAATGTGTGACCGAGTCATCGAAAATTGGGTCCAACGAATCGACCACTGCAAACGTGCTCGCGGTGGCCATATGAACGAAGTCGAGTTCCATTCATAAGTGTTTTGATTGTACTTCAAGCCGATAATAAAGTTTATGAAATATCTCAAATGGTTTGCGTTTTATTTTAAAAAAAAGTTGTCAAGTCCTTTTTGGAAAACCCTATACTACGCTCCAGAGTCGGCGGTTAGTTGAGTGAACAGCAAAAGATAAATACCGTCCAAAGCGCCCAAAAGTGTAAATGTCAGATAGAACGCGCACTGTTTTATTCATCAATTACCTCGAGAAAGAAAGACTTATCAATGGCGAATATTATATGGCATTATTCATGACGTACCAGAAAAGAAATGTGAAAAAGTTACTCCAAATGAATAAGATAATGTACCGTGCCAATATCGACCGTAATATCGGCGAAATTACAGGGATTGCACTTTCAATTTGGATCCGGCCCCAAGAGACTACTATCTGCTTGCAGACTTGAGTACAATGCTCCAGGAAAGCAGATTTGGCTCCAATGAAGAAGTGGGTTCCGAAACTGAAGGGTATTGAGGCCAAAAATAGAGGAGCGATGGAGTGAATAGTATGCTATCTCAGCAGGCAGACTAATTCCACTTTGAATAATAATTTTATTTATTCTCCTTAGGTACTTAGATGACATCACAGTTCGAGGTAAACCTGAAACTCACCAACAAGAGTCCCCAGCCACCACGATCCTTAGCCTGTCGCTTCTGCGTCGTCGGTCGAAGTAATAGTTTCCATTTGGTCTACATGGTCTAACATCTTAGACGTTAGTTCCGTAGATCCTTGATTGAACAGATAGCTCGTTTTGTGAAGATTTGCCTGGAGAGAGAGAGAGAGAGAGAGAATTCTTAATACGATCGGCAAGATTGAGCCAAGATAAACGAAATTCTTTACTACTCCATTGTTCCACACCATCCTTTCAAGGATGATGTTGAGAAAGTCATGAAAATTTGTCGCCATGTCTGAATCTTTCAAGGTCCCGGCTGTTCATTACCGATCTTAACCGTTGCTCTCATACATAAAGAAAATGAATAAACTTCAAATAGATAAATTAATAATTCCACAAAGAGCATTTAAGAAGCCTCGTTCACCATTTGAGCTTTTGTCTATTGTTTTTTCTGCTGTCGAGTGGGTGCGCTCAGCTCTCGGTCAGCTTATACTGATCTCATAGAGCACGTTCTGAACATGTCAAAGGAAGTAAGAAAGCGAAAGACGTATTCGAAACTCTAAAGTGTCTGAGTTTAAAACTCACTTGACAACTTTGGTTCTGCTCTAAAAAATGCCTATTATCATCTTGCATATCGTAATGAGTCTGGTAGGGATGTTAAAATTTGACATAGCTCGTCATATTCTTCAAGGTCTGTCAAAGTGGGATTATTAGGTCTATCTTGAATTTTCCTGGCCTGAAACCACATTGATAAGAATCTGCGATATCAGATTGATATCTTATGAGCGATGCTTAGGAGACTAATGAGCCTATAAGTGGCGGAATTATAGAGATCCCTGAGATTATATTCCTAACCAACTTATCTTCAGCTGCTTACAGTAGACAGTCAGCGCCAGCAGCTATACTTCCTTCGACATCGCCATCTTCACCGCGCCTAGGTCAGCGGACGGATATCGCCTCGCGTTCGTCCATTGTGAATGGTTCGTTCTGCGTGGCAGGGGTATTTTGAGTAACTCCGCCGTAATACCTACAGCCCGGAGAATTTATCGTTCCTTAGCATTGACAGTGACTCCACTACAACTTCTCCGTGCTCACCCCTACAAGCTTCCGCTTGGTTTATAATATTTATCGGGTATCATTCCTGCAACAGCCACCATCCATCATATCAATCCCGCTGTTCGCGTGCTCTTTATATTTCCTTGTCGGAAGCCCATGTTCCTCCCAAAATTACGCGGAGCCATGTTTGATAAAAATGAGGCTCGGTCATCATTAGTGTTGCTGTCGGTCTCACTACTTTGGTATAATCGCCGGCTCCGTTCTTTGAGAAACTAACGGAACAAGCTCTAAACAATTTTCCTTCGTACTCAATCCCCAAATGACTTCTGTAACTACCTATATTTCGGCACTTACCTACATTTTATAGAGCTTTATAACTCTCTTTATCAACACTACTTAGTCGAGATGAAAACCGATCTTATAAACTACAAAAAAAATCTGATGGTTACCCAAACTCTCTCTCCTTCAATGATGAAACGTCTAATGATCCTCATACCAACGCCAACCTTTATGTCACCTCAATCTTTCATCCTTGACTCCTTACCTTTGATCCTATTTATTTATATTATTTACCAAACCTCCCTTTTGGACCATTTCTCCCTCGTGGTGTCGACCCCGATATCATCGAAAAAATATTAAAGCAACTTAATGATGAATTCACTCCTGGGCCCTATGGCCCCTCTGATATATATTTTTTTTTTAAATGTTCCTCCTCCCTTTCTCTACCTCGTTTTATTTATGTACTCTCTGGCCCCTTCCTGGCTTCCTCCGGGGTCCCCCAAGGCAGTCATTTAGGTCCGCTTCTTTTTATCCTTACCATTAACGATATTGATATGGCTATCAAACATTCCCACATCTCCCTATACACCGATGACACTAAGATCTTCAAGATCATTTCCTCCGAACATGACTCTTCCCTTATTCAATCGGACCTCAACAGTTTTCCACCTGGCACTCCAAGAACTGCCTGGACCTTAACATTTTCAAGTGTCAATCTATTACTTTCTTTCGCAAACGTATTAAACCTCCTCCCCGTCTCCACTTTCTCCATAATCAAGCCCTTTCTGCTGTTCGGGTGATCCGCAATCTTGGCGTATTATGCCACCAGGAACTCAATTTCCTTGCACATATCAGCGATATAATTCTTAAGGCCAATTCTGACCTCGGCTTCGTGAAACGATGGTTGAAAGAGTTTTCCAGTCCCTACGTTAATAGGTCTCTCTACCTTTGTTCGCCCTATTCTCGGATACGCCTCTCAAGTGTGGTCTTCTTACCATCATACACACTTTTCCAGAATCGAGAGTATCCTACGTCGTTTTCTCCGTTATGCTCTTCGTAGCTTCCCCAGAGACAATCCTTTGATCCTACCCCCCTATCAAGACCGACTAAAATGTTTTAACTTGAACTCACTGGAATAACGAAGAAGGATATCCGACATCCTTTTCATCCATCAACTCCTCTCCACTACCATTGACTGTGCGACCCTATGGCTCCAATGAACCTATCTCCCTTACAAGCCCTTGTTTCACTCTCTAATGCAATGCAACATTTAATATTTCTGACACGTTGCTGCTTTTAGTCCATTATTATTGCAAGATCCTTGATCCACTGTTACCGCTGTCCCTTTGCTGCTGTTACCTTTTGTTACTTTTTGAACACAGCCGTATGTCAGTTATAGGCTTCTCTTCGACCAAATCTCCACTGTTTTCAGTCTCACGTAACGATGGTCCACATTAGACCTTCAAGGATCTATGGACGACGTTTTCGAACCTCTAGTAATCCCTTAATCTTATCTGCAGCAAGTGATTATTCATAGTTCAGACTTTTGCATAGAGGCGATAAGATGGATGGCACTATTTAAGCTTTCTAAGTGATGCCCTCTGGAACATCTGCCAGTTTCCCTAAGACCCCCATAAGAGCATTTTGGATTCTATATCATTAACTTATCACCACGCTTATATAAGTCCAACCTCTGACCAGAAAGAAAAAAACTCAAACATACTTATGAAATATCCATTTATTGATAAAGATCATAGATTGCCCACAAAATGACAGCCCATCAATGTAAAAATGACGTTAAAGAATACTTTTTTTCTAAGCAGTGCAATTATCCCCTTAATTCATTCTTGTCCACGTTGCTCCTCCACATTGTCTGATAATAAATTAAATTTACGACACTGACTCCCTAAAAGTCGAATAACCTACGATTCCTTAAAACAACTACAGTCGACCGAAGAGTAATCGACCTCCATCCATCTATTTTGGCAGTTTCTCGTTCGCGTTTATATCCTCTCCAATAGCTTTGATCATACGACAGACTACTTCACCGCATAGGTTCTCACGCATCTTGCCAACATTGACGACCTCCTCGTGATTTGCCTCGTCCTCGCTGCTGTTATAGTCCAAAGCACACTTGTTTGTGATCAAGCTGAACGCGAATACCGTCATATCGCAGTGACGCGCTGTGATAACCTCGTGAACTGTAGACATTCCGACCGCATCAACGCCCATGGTGCGAAGCATTCGAAGTTCTGCGACTGACTCATAGTTAGGCCCACCCAGGCATGTGTAGACTCCCTGATGCACGTCACTCTCCACGCCCATTTCTTTGACTATTTTACGTGCTTTACGGACGAGTCGCGAGTCGTAGGCATTTGTCATCGGTGGAAAACGTGGTCCGAAACGACGATCGTTCGGCCCTTGTAGTGGACTATTTCCGGCAAAACCCATGATGTTGATGTGATCTCGCACGATCATAATATCGCCAACCTTGAACTTTGGATTCAGTCCACCTGCTGCATTGGTCGCGATCAGATAAGTGACACCGACGAGTTTCATGACTCGCACGGGCATAGAGCATTTGGCGAGCGGGTAGCCTTCGTAGTAGTGGAATCGTCCTTGCATGCACATGACCGGAATGTCCTCCAGGTAGCCAAAGATCATACGACCTACATGTCCTTCGACTGTGGAGACGGGGAAATGGGGAATGTTCTCGTAGTCGAAGGCGACGGTGTTCACTAAGTGTTCGGCCAATGCATTCAGTCCAGAACCACATATGATAGCGATCTTGGGACGAATATCAGTGCGTTCCAATAGGAAGTCGGCGATTTCCTTTATAATTTCATAGGAGTAGCTGGAAAGAAACAAAGTAAAATACCGTTATTCTCCTTGTAGTTTAGTTTTTTGATCTTTTTTGGGTGGAATGAAAGTGAAAAGCGATTCGCTGATTAGATGGGCCCATGCTATCTAGGAACCTAGTTGTAATCTTGGCGATTACAAGCCTAACTAGGAAAGGTTTTATCAGTTAGATTAAATATTTTCGGAGGAGGCGTGTTGTGTTGACATTACTTAACACGGTACACGCATTCGGTAACATGAAAGCTTCGATTATAGGTTATGTTCGGAGTGACGTGGGGAAAGTCCATAAAGTCGGACTGGAACTTATGGCTGTGAACAGACAGATGACGGCTGTCTGGATAGCTTCAAGGCTATTTCTATTTTTGGAGTGACACTTGTTTCTGCTTAATTACCCAGATTGCACCAAGTGTGGTGGGTGAGAGTAAGGGCAGGGATTGAAAAAAGTAGATAAGTGCAACGCTCGAAACGCATATACGAGATTGAAATAGGTGTCTAGCAGAGAGGTCATTGAAGGTGGCAATATCAACGCAATGAAAATAGCAGATTGCGAAAATGATATCATAGTCATTAGCACACTGTAGCGTTCCCATACTCCCGGCTATATAAAGCACGCAACTGTCATTCTGTTTGTGAAGGCCTTCTGACTCGAGTGCAAATGTTTTTATTGTATAATATGTACATAGAAGTTCATAACCACCCCGATGCCTTGCAAGAATAACCGCTTATCATTTATCAGATAGTCATCGTTGTTTCCATAAAGTCAGGGGCTTTCCCTTCTAAACTGAACGAGGAGATAGTAGAAGACACTAAATATACAATTTTAGAAGAAACTTCGTCGATGTTTCTTTGATGACCATCTTAGTGGGTACATCTCCTTTTGACTTTAAAACAACCAAAAAGATTTTTGCGAAAACCGCTTATTATATTTACTTCTTAAGCTAACGAACCATTGAGGGTCTGAGCCTGAGTTAAAACTGCCTTCCATCCTTGACGGTCGGATGCTGCCGGACATGCTGCTTCCATTTATTAAGACCAAGTCGTCTTGCATCCGCGATCACTTAGTCTTCATGCCGGAGGTTCGGTCTTCCTCTCCTTCTCGAACCAGGAAGCCCGGATTAGAAGAGCTGGAGCTGGAGCGGGCGTTGGTACTTATACGCTCAATGTGGCCGAGCCATTGTAGTCGGCGGATCTTAACTTCCGTCTGCAGTCTCATTCTTGTACAGCTCATAGAGTTCGCGGTTGTGTCTTCTCCTCCATTCGCCTTCCGAATATCCGACGCAGAATTTTCTTTCGAAGGATCCCAGAATCAGCTCTGCCGTCCTGCTTATTGTCCAGCTCTATAAAGCAAGACAGGCATGATAAGTGTTTTTAGAGCATAATTTTGGTCCTCCGAGTTAGGACTTTCGGCCCTAGCTGTTTTGATAGGCCGTAATGGCAGCGGATTCTGGGCTGGATCTCCATTGTGATGCCTTTTGTGAAATTCACGTTTGCCCCGAGATAGATAAACTCCTTAACTACCTCGAAATTGAAGCTGTCGATTGATAGGTGCTGGTTAACGCATCGATTGCTCGACAGCATGTCCTTGGTTTTCTCCTCATTCGCCTTTAATCCAGCTCCCCTCGCCTGTTCTTCAATCGCTCTAAAGGCTTCTACAACAGCATGTTGGGAACACGCGATAATGTCTATACCGTTTGCGTGTCCCAACAGTTGGACTGACTTGTAGAGGATAGTGCCTTCCGTGTTAAAACCTGCCCTTCGCACTATCAGTTCGAGACCATATTGAAGAAGTCACCCGACAGTGCGTCGCCTTGCGGAAATCTAGCGCAGGCGTTTTTTCAAAAGTGTTACGATACAACCGGATCAGTTTTCCCAGGATCCCGAACTCGGCCATGGCGAAAAGCAGGGAAATGTTATTAAACCCGATTTGTTCAAAAAGTTCCAGGATTTTGTATGTTATACATGATTTCACAGCTTGTATTAGTCCGAATCGCGGGGACCTTAAGAAGAGATCGTTTTGCGAGCAAAAATGGCGTTACAGTCAGTTGTAGGAGAGCCAGCATGCTAGGCACATCCCTGAGAGCGCTTAATGCCATCCCAAAGACCGAATTCCGGCAATGTTCAGAGGATAAGAAGAAAAACTACCTTAAGTGTAGAATATCATAAGGAGCCGTCTAAGAAGGGATTATCATTAACATAGATGAATAAAAAATTCTTTTACAAAAATTTCAATTCCTGTTACTTATTGAACACACTTGCTTCAAGAGAAAACTCTTTGGCTACAAGCAAATAAGAACACGTTAAGGTTCGAGTTTCTATTGCATTAATAGGTAGGTAAACGGCTCATTAAAACTTTGATTATAAGACCACTTACCCGTAATCAGTAATCGCATGCAACAACAACGTGGTGGTAATAAACCACCTGCAGCAGTATCACAAGTCCCACAAGGTCAGATGTTCTACCTAATGAGTACGCATAACATACTGATTAATAGTAGCCTACGAGTATGTAAAAGGTATGCGACAGTTTTTTTTTGTAGACTACAAGCTGACATGGATAAGCAAGTACACAACATGCACAAAAGTTTTGTTTGATTTTGTTTGAATCAGGTGCTGGCTCTTTCCGGTTATATGGAACTGCAAACATTCGAGTGTGGCATGTCGTTCAAGGTCAAACATGATTTGCACTTATTAAGATTGGTACTTGCCATAAAATTCGGACCCAATAAGAAGGCGTATCTTATCGTCAGTTATAGGAAATAAATGGACTTGGTACTATTAACGGCAGGTTTCAAGATATGAATATTATTTTAGTGAGTGTCGCGAGAATCAAACTTTAGGAGTCTTTGAAGGAATGTTTAAGACGCTTCATAGGTCCCATGGAGCGTGCGACATCTATTAATTTCGACTTCATATCTCAAATTGATTTTCTCAAGATTATGAAAAGAAAAAACCCAAGCTCGAAAGCTGTCCAATTTATCATGCGTCGTCTGATCATGGTACGTGATTGTTGTACTGTGGATCAATATAATCACGTATGGATGACAGCGTTAATGAATTAATCAATCAATTAATTCATGAATTTGATCATAGATTTCATTTGCATTTTGTCAGTCTATGGAATGACATGATTTGATCGCTCCAGTTATGAAATAAACTTGAAGGCGGTGCATTATTAGGCACGCGTGATGCACTAGTTTGATGCAAATTTTATGCTGATTTGCAAAGTCGTCGTGTTACAGGAAGGAGGCAGATTAGATCATGTTTGCATGCAAAATGTACAACTTCCGATCGAATTTTGGGACGTGCAGGTATAGTATGGAAGTAAGGGGTCATTTGTCCTTTTTTAGGGTTCCGGATAGTTTCATCTTATTTTACGAGTCACGCCCCACTAGGCACGTATCCGTTTAGGAATTTTGTAGAAATGTTTTTATGGTTGGCTTATAGTTCACAGTAAATTCTACATTTCGGTGCTGGAATTTTAGTAAAATCCCAATTCTTCTCGTCAGTTGATGCTTATGCCAAAAATAGTTTCGGGACAATTTCCACCGCAAGGACTAATATACATATGTCATGCAAATGGATTAAATGGCATTGTCACTAGGGTTCTTAAGCTAGCCATCCAAATAAATAGAGAACCATTTGCGGAACAAGTGTCTGGCAGACACTGTCTGATATTTTCAAGACAAATAGAAAAAGCAACGTCTGGTACTGCCCCTACAGAGGAAAAAATCACCAGATGAGCTCTCATCGTACCAATGTGTGACACAATGGGTTTAACACTGGACGGAATCTTATGTAACCGACTGGAGGTGGCAATTTATGAGGCTGGAGCACTCCCAAAACAGCACAATAGATTTAAAAAAGCTCGTTCTATAGTGACATTTGGACAACCCTAGAAGGAGCTATTCAATGTAGAAGAGGAAGTGAAGGCTTGAAGAAATATGGTGATATACCACAATAACATTCGACGTTTGAAATACCTTTCCAAAAAATGGGGACTCCCTTAGGTTGACAATGATGATATTGCTCGTAATGAAAATAGTACTAAGCCATTTCGAGAAAAGGCTTTTACTACATAATACTGATGATGAAGTAAGTCAGTTCCACATATCTGGTGGAGTTCCGCAAGGATCACTATTAGGACCTATTTTATGTAACATTATACATATGTGATAGATCTAAGAGCTGAAATCCTAAATGAGGCAAAATGAGGCAGACACCGATTGGGCCAGAGCTAGCAAAACATAAACCAAAAAAATAGTCATAATCGCAGGCACTCACCATCTGAGTAGGTATATGTTATATAACATTAAGGCCGGCTAGCATATATCCAAGTCTGATGACCCAATGTTTGCTTTCATGAAACACCTAACAAGTCAATGATAATGTGTCCGCCACCAAAGTTCATCAAAAGGCCAAGCTACCAAGGCCAAAAATCAGGAATCTCAACAAAGATGTCAAATTTGACAATAAAAAAACAACTTGTGAGAAAAGGGTACAAGCGATCAGTCTGTAATTTGAAGGTGGACCTATTGACTTACACTGGACATCCACAGATGAAAGGGAACCGAAACCTATTTTTACGAGTATCTAAGGAAGTTTGGTCGTAGGAAATCTCTGGAGAGACCAAAGATAATGCAGAGCGCAAGGGACTAGTGAAAAAAATTTAAGATAATATCAGATCCCGAGAATATGGTTATTTCGACAGAATAGACAATTTCCTAATGGGTATGCCTTGAAAGTACATTGCAAGGACTGTGATTAGCCTTAACGCCTTGACCTTTTTAGTTTACCACCCCAACTTTAGATATCAGAAAAGCACTCTCTGACCGCGCTTTATTCCATCAGAGACATTTCTTCATACTGTTCCCAAAGGGTTAGTGTAGAATAGATGTTGTGTCCCGATTTACCACAGACACCAGGAACAAGCGGCTCATAACCGATGGGTGCATGGATAAGTTTTTCAGCATCGGTGCACAGGTACACAGAGTAAGCGTGATGGCAGAATCCAAGATGCGATCAGAAGAATGACTGCCCAGGCGGAAAACTACAACTAGCCAACCAGTTTATATTAAGCTTTGGTTGGATCCAGTTTTTTATGACAAAATAAAAAAATAGAAGATTTTAGGCGTTTTAAAATGTTGCCTAGAAAAGCGATTTATAGATATGGATATTAAATAATTTATTGCAGTTCGGGTTGAAAGCCATTAGTAAATTTATCCAAAAAATAAATTTCTAAGTTTTCTAAATTTCTAGTATGTTCCTTAATATATGTTGATTTTTTTTTTGATAGATATAAAGGTTAGACGTGTTTTGGTATATTTCAGGATTTTTTTTCCGAAACGGATCAGAGAATCTGTATTAACTTTTGCGTGGAAAATACAATTAAGTTCTTGAAATGTTGACTGTGGCATTTTGCGAGTCATCCCTGAGCAAAAACTGTGTTTAAAAGTGATACAAGTTCAACACAGAACTTGCCGAGAAAATATTAATGACGATGTCAGGTTGGCTAATGCCATGACATTTTTGCAGATATTTTAGGCATGAAACCTATGTCAGCGAAGTATATTTCGAAATTGCTAAATTTTGACCAAAAGAACTGTCGTATGAGTATAGCTCAGAGGAGTTGAATGACGTGAATGACGATCAAGATTTGCTGAAAAGGGTCATCACTGGTGACGAAACATGAGGATATGGTTATGACAAGGCCCAAATAATAAAGGCGACCAAAAGAGTCAAGAAAGAAAAAAAGCACGCCAAGTTCTTCCAAATGTGAAAGTTTTGCTCACTGTTTTCTTCGATTACAAATGTCGTGGCTTATCATGAGTTCTTGTCGGAAGGTCGTACGGTCAATAAACAACCTTGAAGTTATGCGCCGTTTGTGTGAAGCACTACGAAGAAAACTTCCGGATTGATCATTCACATATTTACTCATTGCTTGTGCGTAGTCATGCCTTAGCCATTGGACTTTGCCCCCTACGACTTTTGTCTCTTTGCAAAATTGAATTGAGCAAGTGAAAAGACGGAGATTTTCCACGATGGAGGAGATAAAGATAACCACATCGTTGAAAGGGGTCATGGTTATACCAAAAATATCAGAAATGCTTGGAGGCTTGTAAAAACTCTGGCGCAAGAGTATTACATCTGAGGGAGATTGCTTTGATGGAGATATTGACGAACAAAGAAATTATTTTTCGGGGGAAATAAAAAGTCACCTTAATTTTTGAACTAACCTCGCATAATAAGGATAATAAATGAGGAAAAAAAGAGAACAGATTGCAGTAAAAGCAAGAAAAAGATTGTAACAAATAAAAGGAGTACTGGAGAGAAGCAACGAAATCCAAGCCCAATCCGACATCCCTCATAGAACGGAGAACATGAATCGCTTAACCCAATGTAGAACCAGTAAACAATCATAAATCGCATACCAGCCCAGTTAGGCAATGTTTAACGTGGAAAGAGTGATGGAAGTGTGCGGAGTGTATGTCAACACGTAGGGGAGAGTATGTAATTTGAATTAACCCTTAGCGTTTAATCAATGAGATTTAATTACTTATTACACAAGTGAATACAATATAAATCGTTTTCGGTTCAAAGAAAACCAATTAATTTCTGTATTAGCAACCAGCTCGAAAAGATTACGGAGATTCACGTAAATAAGCACCTTATACGGCAGATTGCGCAATTTTCTACTTGTATTTATTTCATATTTATGAAACAATTTCGATATGTCATATAACACAAGATTTTCGATGTTCCAGATAAAATTCAAACAATTACCTTTAATATTCAACGTATTTTTTAACGACATACAAATTTGCATTAATGAACTTTATACGGAATATCAAAAGAAAAATGTAAATGGCTAGCACAAAATAATTGAAGGTTACTCTAACTAATCAGACCATCGCCGTCATACGTCTTGTCTTGCTTGGAAGTGTTTACTCCAAATTCAGTAAAAAAAAAAGCACTTTGCTCGAAAACAATTACTTTCCCATTATCACCGATAAAACAGCAAAAATTTATTTAATTATTACTAATATTGAAATTTCGTTTAGACTTTCGTCATATATGTTATCAGTGAAGTTACTTCCTTCTAAGTGAATTTTATTAAAAAAAAAAGAAGGAAACTTGCGCTGCTTTTCGAGGCGTGACATGCTGATTGCGATCATCATCAAAAGCATTATTTTCATAGTCACGAGAAAATCACGCCTCTTCAGCATTTATAAAATTAATTTAATTAATTTGACCCTTAACCCAGGAAATAATATTTTTATTTTGGTTACCCATCAAAATCGATTTTGGGATCGTCCACGAAATATGCGTCTATGAACTTCATCATTTTGACTTTCACTGCTTAAAACACGTCTCTAATCGAAGAGCTTATTCAATGAACTGAACCCGATTGTTACTAAATGCTCAAGAGGTGCCCTTAATAAAACTAATTTATACTGTTTTGCAAAAAAAAAAAAAAGTGTGAAAATCACTGATAAAAGGAGATTTTAACATTGAACTGTGTCATAAATGTACGTAGCAACGTATGTATGTACATATGTTCGGTGTATCTAGATCGAAATCGAAACAGAGCGAGTTATGTTTACCGAGATAAGACCGAAAGAGCCATCATGATAAAGCCCTGGATACCGCATGACTGAATTGTTTACATTTGCTCCTCCTGCTACAAGAATTTCGGTTTATGAAAATCAAACTATAATAGTAAACAATTGATTGGGCACATATTTGTCTTGTAGCTACTCAGGGACTTAAATTGATTCCAGACAATTAATTGCCAATTATTCTCATTGAAAACCATTAACAGGCGATCATTCCTCGTGCAATAGAGGCATATACAACAACGGCAGCAACTTATATAACAGATAAGAGAATTTTAGTGCAGTTTTAAAAGTTTTTTTCTTGTCTCTTTAAATGCCGCACAGAATAGGGATTTCATTGTACCTTTTTTGTTTGAGTAAATATTGCGAATTGGTATACAGAGGCAGAATTCCCTGAAGAGGTCAGCGAGATGATAACTTCAAGCGTTATGTGTGGAATATTTTCTTAAAAATCACCGCTATCAGTAATAGGGCTAGATTTAATTAGCATTGTTTATTTAAGGTCAAATTTTATTTTCTACGCTTCAAAGTTTTTTAGGACTTTTGTGTAAAGATGCCCCCTGCCAACTGGGCAGTAGGTATTAAATGTCTCAAGTAAACTTTACGTGCAATGGTTATTTTATTTAAATAAAAACAAAAATATATTTAAGGCAGTAATTCGCTGTTTCCTAATATGATTAATCCATACCCTTAAAAGTATGTACTTCCACAAAAAAATTATGAAATTGCGTTCATACTATCGTTATTTGAATTACTCATAACAGTATTTGGCTACAAAAGTTCGTAAACATGAATCTTGGAATTTCCTAACCACTACATGGGAATATAAATTTTTTCTCGAGCAATTGTGTGCCAAGATAAAAGTTGCCACTTTGTCGGAAAAAAAATTGCACTAACTGGCAGAAAGTATTTTATTTTCCTCAATTCCTTTTTTGGGGACTACACTTTGGAAAAACACTTTCAAGAAATAATATTTCTAGAAATATGACTTCAAGGGTTTTCCGAATTATTATATATTTTTGGGAAAATATACACAGAATTTGGAAAATAGATTTTTGGTTGGTTATTAAATTTTATTCCCAAGTTCTCAAGGATAAGGGATTTTGTAAAAGATTTTCCAATTGGTGCGGATAGATTTTGTCGGCCTGTGGCGGACATGTTGTTTTGATGAAATATGTCAAATCTGTTGTTTATTATTTAGTTACACGATTGAGCGTCCAAATGATACAATTTAATTATCAAAATGGGTGTTCGTTAGTGCAAATGTTGCACGCGTTGCGCCAATTTTACGTTAAACCTGGTAGCCCTTCACTGTAGACTCTTCAACGATTAAGACGACCGTTTCGATAATCAACCAGCCAACATTCGTACGTCAAAGGAACGCAAGATCGGCCGCGAACATCACCGCGGTCCGTGAAAGTGTACGGCAGAACCCGAGGCAATCGATTCCAAACTCGCCGGACTTCAACTGAGTGAATTTTGCGCCGGGCCTGCACCCGTACGAGATCCAACTGACCCAGGAGCTCAAAGTTCATGACCATAGACTTCGCCGTTTGTTCGCTGACTGGGCTTAGGAGCAACCTAATTTTGGCCGAAAAATCATCATTAGCGACGAGGCGAAGTTTAGGATGAATGGCTGTGTTAACAAGCAAAATTACCGAATATGGGATGACACCAACCATACGAGGTTCACCAGGTGGCAATGCATCCTCAAGAAGTTAACGTTTGGTGTGAATTTTGAACCGGCGGCGTCAGTGGTCCGTACTTTTTCGAAAATGACGTTGGTGAAGCTGACATCGTCAATGGCGAGTAAATAACGAAGATAACCAATTTCTTAAGGCCCAAATTGAACCATAGGTACCTAGACGACGTGTGGTTCCAGAAGGACGGTGCTACGTGCCACACATGAACGATTTGAGAGTAAGTTTATCTCCCACAGAGATGACGTGAATTGGCCACCAAGGTAACTCCGCTAGAAATTTTCTTGTGCGATTTTTTGAAGTCGCAGGTCTATGCGAATAAACCACAATCGACCGAAGCTCTCAATCGCCATCGCCCCAATTCAGCCGAATTTATCATTGGAAATTGGACCACTCGGATCCGTGCAGAGGCAGGCATTTGAGCAATGTCTTATTCGATACATAATGGTATACATGGACCTTTCAAATAAAAAAAAAAATGTTACTACATCACACACAGCTTGTTTTATTCCATTTCAACATCTACTCGCCCTTATTGAAAAACCCTTATTTATATTAATTACCTTTGTTGAAAACAATTCTATATAACTTTAAAAAAATTCTGGGAACTAGGTAATGGGATGGACATATTAACGTAATAAGACTAAAGACTCTAACTGAGTCAGAGATTGAATGACAGTGATGAGTTAATGGTGAAATCCAACTTTTTTACTTTAATGCCATACGGAATGACTTTACTCTACAGCTCAATAAGCAGACAAAGCTAATACATTAGGGGATCATATGGAGAGTTTTCAATCGATCCTCAAAAGATCTTCATTACTTCGAGTAACAGAGTCTTCGACCAAGAGGTCGATTAGCTCGAAACATTTGCAGCAACGATTCGGGGAGATCGTTAATGAAATATGCTTTTGAAAAAAAGTAGGTGTCTCAAAATTTAACCCAGTGGCACTCTGGAAGAAAGAACAGATTTGAAGTAGTTAGTGACTTAGAACTTTAGGCCAATAGAAGAAAAATATTTTTTTTTATTGAATTTATCTCTGCGCGACATTTCAAGTGTGAATCTCGAGAAGGTCTGAGAACAGAAAATATTTTCGTTACGTTTCGTTGCCATGGATGAGACATCCACCCTTTTGTTCCTGAAACAAACAGCAATCGATGCCTTGGAAGCCAGCCTCCTCACCGACGCCAAACAAATTCAGTGCTGAAGGATGAATTATGATGGAATACTTGGAAAGGGGAACCATTAGGGAACTTTAGGCCAATAGAAGAAAAATATTTTTTTTTATTGAATTTATCTCTGCGCGACATTTCAAGTGTGAATCTCGAGAAGGTCTGAGAACAGAAAATATTTTCGTTACGTTTCGTTGCCATGGATGAGACATCCACCCTTTTGTTCCTGAAACAAACAGCAATCGATGCCTTGGAAGCCAGCCTCCTCACCGACGCCAAACAAATTCAGTGCTGAAGGATGAATTATGATGGAATACTTGGAAAGGGGAACCATCAGGCCAAATAAGAAGATTGCGGCAGGTCATTAAAGAAATAAGACACGGCAAACTGCGAGCTGGAGCACTGTTCCATCACCGCTTCATAAAGCCGTAGTTGTAATGGCTGACATTCAGGAAATGGAACTGCTCAAACACCAGCCCTATCCGCCAGATCTAGCTCGCAGAGACTTCTTTCCTCGGCTCAAGGAACATATCCGAGACAAGAAATTTGAATGCGTTAAAAACTCCAGTATAAGGGCTAAAAATAAATCAATCAATAAATAAAACAAGATAAATAATAAAAAATAAAAAATAAATATAAATAGCCAGGTTAAAAGAAATTAATCATCGGCTTAACTTTATGATCGGGCATATTAGCTCAAAATTGTTAATAAATTTATTAATTCGGAAGGAGTTCTTGTATCATACGCTCATCACAGTTTGAAAACATTCCTGAATTGTCTCGATTTTCCCTAGTTCGAAGAAAATAAAATTCGGAACCTGTTCTGGCCTTAAAAAAAAAGGGCTTCGGATGGAATTTTGATATTCCAAAATCAGTGCGAATAACTTCGGTATTATTTTTAAGTTAGAGTTTTTGTCTTCTATTGGTTATAAAAATGTTCATTGGATTTGGATTGGATTCTAAATTTGGACAGTAAAATTGAATGATTGACTTTTGTTTCAAATGCCTTAGTGAAGTTTAAACGGATCATTAGCTCAACTTGTTAGCTGTGATGGATTGAGAAAGTTGGATTCAGACACTGGTTAAGTGAGATAAAAGGCACCAAAGGCGAATGGGCCCAAAATCTGAGGAGCTTAAAATAACTTTGGATTTTTTTCCAATTCGCGCGAAACTGATAGACACGATAAATACGAGAGGTCTTAATTTAGCAAGAGCGTGTGGTATCCCGAAGGTTTTGATTTTTCGGATAAAAATAAAACATTCTATAACACATATGCTATAAAATATTATTTTATGACAAATATGATGACACCATAAATATTTCGCAATGATTAGATTTTTTATGATTTTAATTATGATCGAACAATGGCAGTTATTTTTTTATCTAGATAAAAGTTAGGGGTCAATTCAAACCCAATTCGCAATATTACCCTTGGCACGAGTAAATTGATTTTGAAAATAAAAGTCGAATCATTTCCCCCAATTAAGTTATCAAACCAGTAAAAAAAACAAAACACTGACTGGTTTCTCTACCACATTATCAATTTCGTAAAGCTAAAAAAATTTTAAATTTTTAAAATTTTTTAAGGTCTCTGGATATTTTAAGATTTTTTTTAAAAGCCCGGATGTTATGGTTTAAAAGTTTACTTAATTTGTCTGCTATATTTGTGCATAATTAACTACACTTGAGAAACCATGTTTTCCCACTACGCGTGCACTAATACCTTGTTTTCTACGCCTCCGTTTAAAAGTAACGATTTTTTTCTTAAAAATTTAAAATTATGTTTTTTCGCCCCCCAAGTCCGGCTTTTTTAACTTAATTATATTAAAATTAATTACCAATTGGTCAAATAAACACCGTTAAAGCACTTCATCATCGAAAACGACCACGCACATGACTATCCACTTCTATTTATTTGCATATCTATGACATATCCATACTTTTTGCCAAACCATCTACATGCATACATATATATCTATGTACATCTACTTTTTTAACGTTAATTTCAAGCTAAAAGTTGAATTGTTGAAAAATCACGCGCGTTTATCTTCCATTTTTCAAATATATTTTATCAAATGCGGCAAATGAATTGTTTTTTTTAGGAAAACTGCACATCTCGACAAATTTAGTTTTAGAGGCTACAAAAGAGCGAAAAGCGAGCGATGATAGAAAATAGATACAATGCAAGTCAAGAGGCAAAAAATCGGAAACAAAACCAAAAGAATCCGATGTAGTCGGAACGGCTTTTGTTGACTCAACTGACCATAGTTGCAGAATTTATGCACTTAGCAGATACGCACGTATATCTATTGAAGTGCAAATGAAAATTTATTTTACTTACAATGCATTTTCGGTTGCAATATATGTTTCGCTGGCGTTGCTTTCTTTAGCGTCGTTTGGTTTATTCTTTTGGATTATGTTGGTGGAACCGTTCGAGTAACCAGTCATTTTGATTGAAATATTCTTCCGATAGACACAATTCGACAATTTATTTTAAATTTTTAATTTTATATTCTATTTTAAAAACACGTGAAATGATTATTTGCAGATTGATCGACGTTGTCTCGTTAGCGGCTTGCTATCAACTGTTGCCTCAACTTGTAGCGAGCGATATTTATAATGTGGATAAGGCGTAGAGGCAGAATACAGATCTCGCGAGGTCTATAGACATGAGTATGGGAGAGCAGCTGATTATTGTTTTTATTGATGAGCAACATCTAGTTGGAGGAATGATAAGGGCTGGCGTGCTGACGACTCGTGAGGTGTGATTTAATCATACATTTTCTAACGATGCGTTGCCAACAGATTCATTTTTTTGTAACGCTTAAATAAAAATTACAACAGTAGCGTCACTGCTTTTTTCAAAGCAGTTGTACACAACTGGGTAAAGTACTTATAAAGTATTATGAAACTGGTTTAAGGAATTTGATAACCGATTTTTTTTTTTCACGAAACTAATTAAATTTATCGTATATCGTAAATATTTCACTGCACAAAAGGTGATGATGGTTGAGGGGTAAAACGGAGAAAGACGTTAGAGCACGGGCATACTACTATAATAAGTACCCTAATAACATAATTATATTCTCCAATATCCTTTAAAATTATTGGTCTTTCTTATCATTGTTCAATATTCTGTATCGTGCCTTAGTACTGAGTTTATCATTTGCGAAACCAAACGATAGTCGAATGCATCAAGTTGCTAATGAAACACGTGAATTTGGTGAGCATCGCATTTGTCCTTGATTTTTGTCGAAAATCCAAAAATTTCTTCATTTCTGTCATATGCATAAACGACTAATTCATATACATATAAAATCATCCAGCAAAAGGTGTTATTTTTAATTGATAAAAAAACAGCAACGTTTTTACATAAAGTGGTAATATTTTAATCTAGTCAAAAATACATGCCTTGAGGTAAGCAATAAAATACGGCTGTACAAATTTCGCGAATAACAATTCTGATCTATTTATCTAATTCATGAATAGTTGGTGTGACATTGCCGTAGGCTTTATCTTTAATATAGACCCGAAAGAAAAATTCGAACGGGGTTAAGTCGCACAACTACGGCAGCCTATTTAAGCCTGCATTTCCAGAAATTACATGTCCAAGAAATTTCTTAAGCGATAAAACCAATGTTCCACCACCTCTGTTCCTTGTGGTGCCGTCCTGCAAATTATAGATATCGTCCACATTTATAGTGCCAATGTCAGGTAAAACAACCACCCATTTCGCTCGGCAACGCAGTTCATTCACTGATGGTCGTATCAACATCATTTAAACAAATAAATCGCATCACACTATCACTTATTGTGTTCCTCGACTATTTCCACATGAATTTTAATCTTCAAATCACCAACCTACATAATTCAAATTTATAGATTATATCCACTAAAACCGTATGAACTTAACGAAATGCCGCATGTTTTAAGGTGAATTTTAACTATTTTAACGATCTATGAAGGTGAGTATCGTTACAATGTGTAATCAAATTTCTAGTTCGACATGTCAATAATGGCGCTAGTGCGCGCATTTTTCAGAACACGAAAAGTTTTTTTTTTCACAATAAAATGGCAATGCCAACTAAGTATGCTTGATTTTGACACATGTCACTGATTATACGATGGCTGCTAAAAATAGAACACTGAAAAACCAAACAGTAAAAAAATCAACTTTTATAAGTCCCGAGCTCTTTGGCCTGTCGATCTATCTAGCATAGCAACTGGATCCAGAATAGTGCCTAGATATGGCCCAATTTTTTAAATATGCTTATGGCTTTATGAATGTCTCGCAATGTTAAAATTCGCATTAATAAAACCATAACAATGCCAGTGACACTGATTAAGAAGGAGAAATAGATTTCGGGTCTTTGAACACAAGATCTTTGGGAGAATCTCTAGTGGAAAACAGGATGAAAAACAATTTTGAAAGTATTGTGAACCATAAGTCCTCACCATAAAGTCGAACGCCGCACATGCGAAGTTGTTGTTCACAAAGTCCAGGATTACGTTCTCTGATTGTTTTTTTTTTTTCTTTTTTTTCTAGGGTTTGTCCAAGTTCGACCGGGGTGCAGATGGTACACTACTCTCCGGGGGTCGTTGTCCCAGATAGGATTCGAGAGATTCGACTGAACCTGTCGCGTTGGTTGCAGTTCACAGTAACTTTTTTGTTTCCATGTCATTAAGGTGTTATATGAAATGCACAGACAAAGTATGAATTTTGAAGTGATCCTATACTCTATGCCTTCGTTGGCATTTTTTGATCATCTCTCGTTCATAGCTGATGTTTTTGCAGTTTTGCCGTACAGGAATCGTTCTTGGCTATGGACAGACTTGAACTGCACATCTTCCGCTCAACAGTCGGTGATGATTACCATTGCACCACGTCCACCCCCTGGCGTCTCTACTTCTTTCCAGTATTCAAAAGATTGCTATGTAAACCCAATGTTTATATTGCACGTGCTTGAACCAGAACTGAAAGAGGAAAGCTATCAAAATACACCTTGAAAACGTAAAAGGCATAAGGTGGGTCAACAGGGAGTGTAAACATTTTCATTAAATCACATTTTTCATGTAATCATCATTGACCTTTATTGAAATGGAAATTATGAATTGCAATTATGAAGAGATTACAACATTGTTGTGACGACCACGGTGATCACTGCATGCTTCAGTTTCGACGCTATTATGCTCTAAAGGTCTCAATTGTTGTGTTGTTTGGATTTTACACAAACTATTGAATTTTTATAGACATACCCTTGGGTCACAATTTATTTTTCGTGTTCACTGTAGTTAAAAAATTCATCTGATTGCATCCTTAAGCGATTCCTTCAATTCTAAAGGAAATGTCTTTAGCTTACTTCATTTGTTTCGTGCTTTAAAAGTGTGCATCAAAGTCGAATGTTATTTTTTTAGAAAATATCTTGCAAAATTGGTCCATAGCGATTTTTGCAGAGGGGGAATTATCTCCAATCGCCCGTGAACTATAAGTAGAAATAGCTCCAAGCTGGAGTATAGAATTACCAGTATGCATAACCAGGCGTCGCGGATTTACGGCGAAATCTATAGCTTGCACCATTTACGCTGGGTCCATCTTATGAACGTCTTATGTTCTAGCGGAAACAAAACTACTGCCAAGCCGTAACGTAGTTTTCTCTGCCATTGAGAAACTATTTAATGGCATACCAAATATACGCGTCCAACCAATGTGATTAAGATGAACTTGTTACGCCTCTTCTGGGATCATTTTAAATACTTTTTTTAAGTATTCATGAATGAATCCTAAATCTGACTCATATCTTAAAAGTTATACCCTCTATCAATGATTTTTGTTTTACGCATGACTTAAAAAAAACAGTTGGCAACTCAACATCTACTTTAATCATCACCAGTTTCCTTCAGCTGATTTCTAGTTACATCTTCAGATACAAGCAACAAATTATTTAAACATCAACCGGGAGGACAACGACAAGACCTGACATTATAGCAGATACAAGATCTGGATCTTGCCGGCAAACGAGTTTTCTCGAACATGTAAATATTTACATTTCTCCCTTTGACTCGATTTTCTTTCTTCATTTTTTTCTTAATTATGGATTTTCTCAATGAATCGATCGTTATTCAAAGAAGCATGCGATAATTGCAAGATGCTGCTCAGATGTTCATGTCCAGACTATTTATGTAATTCAGACTAAGAATGAATTCTCATGTGCCTATAAAATATTGTTATCTCTGTATCGACTACAAAAGCTCGAAATCCCAAATTTAAACCTCAGGTCGGACAAAAAATGTTGATACTGATCATGCACTTTCTCATCACAAAAAAAAAAAGAAAACATTCAAGATGCATCCTCTCCTTGATTGTCCAACCAAAAGATCCGATTACCGATCAGTAATAAGAAAGAAAAAAGAAGAAAAAAAAAAACAAAGTGACGCTATGGAAAATTTTCGAAAGATATTCGAATGGAAAATCAGTAGGAATTCTTTCCTGTAAAATTTTCCACAGAAAACCTCTTGAAGACTTCTTTAAAAAGCAGGTAGGTGGTCGCTGGTGCTACGTGAGCTCTGTCGGGTAACTTCAAATTGTCTAGCCAGCCGTGGAGTAGATTGGAATGTCTTGAGATCGGTTTTTGATGTTTTGAAAGAGCGTGGAGTTTTGGTAAAAAAAAAAGTATGGACGAGGTAGATAGGTGAGCTCGATCCTTTAAATGGTTGCAACTGAATTTCTACATAGTGTATATTTTACAATTAGCTCTGGATTACATAAGTTGAATAAAGTAAAAGGAATTAACTCAGTTCTGATTGATTTGTTTTCGTTTGTTTGCAGATTTTTATTTTTCATTCTTGATACAACCTCACTGCAATTGACCTCAGATCATATATTTTATATTCTCGTTTATTCGTATATTGGTAGAAATAAGTTTAATTTTTTCATTTAAATAGTTTTTCATTTAAATAAAACAGAATATTTAAAATATCGGGTTGAAATATATTCCAGGTGTAGCACACATGTTCAATTTAAATATGGAATTCGATCTCGTTCATGTGACCCCACAAGCAGGTTATCAGGGATTAATTCATTGACGCCAATTTGCCTCCACTCTTCCATATATGTATATTCGCCGGAACGTTTGCAATTTCACATTTGGTACTTCCTTTCTAGCTTATTGGCATTAACCAACGACTAAATGTGTGATGTAAAGAAATCCAACGACCACTCGACCAGACCATGTCGGAAGGTCACACGATTGACCAGGTGTGTGGCACTATCTTTTGGAGAACCAAGTTAAAAGGGTGTAAGCAAATATCTTTACCTAAAAATGACCTCAATGTATAGACTTACAATCACTGTGAAAGGCGCGATATCGACTGATTTGGCTAATGTTGATCTAGGGGTCTATGTCTTCTATCTTTTCGGCACTTCTGTCTCACTGTCACAGGCACTATAGTGAATAAGGAATGTTGATTCGAATCCATCCACTATAGCACGTGCACATTACGACTGAACATAAGAGCAAACGCTATTAAAGTTGCGATCAGTGATCCCGAATATCGGTACTAATTTTGAATAATTTTTAAATGTTGCTCATTTGTGAAGCAATCATCAATCATCATAATAAAATGAAGGCCTTGACTTTCGGCATAAACATACCACAAAATAAATTTAATTGTACATTTGCATTTAAGTACAAAATTGTTATGTTGCTATTGGAAAACTTGTACTTCACTTATCCCAAATCGTTTTATCCAGAGTAGAGCATTAATATGTACTTGTACAAGTCTATAATAAGCAAACCTTTGGGAAATTAACACTCGATAAAGGATGTCAATACATTTCAAATCATGAAATTGGGACCTAAAATATGAATAGCTTATCTTTTATGGCAACAGATTCTGCACTTTTTATTGCTTCGATGAAAATATACATGAACCAAAATGCATGACTCAGGCCAAATACCATCGATTGGAACTAATGACAGATTCCGCTATGCGTTTTACGTGAACACCTGCCTTGTCGGCTTAATTTCACGGTGGGCCATCCCACATGGAGTTGATAACGTCAACCAACGTCCTTCAGGTGACTTCTATTAACCGGGACTAAGTCACCATCAGTACCAGTTCGAAGCCATGTGTAGGGGACATGAACTTCCCCCTTGGCGAGGAGCGAGGCCTATCTAAACCTCTTCCGATCTAAGGGTCACGGCACCCTGTTGCAAGCAACAAATTTCCCGAGATTTGGGACAAACACAACCCCTACGATACTCCCACAATGGGGCCTACCTCAAGACAGGCCGGGACTGTCATTGATATATCTGACATTAATGTCCCGGGGGCTCCTGTCTCCCGTGGTATCACAATTAGGCCTCCGGTCGAGCCTCGCAACCGTAAAGATTGCTCCAGTTGGGGTGCCCTACATCCTGGACTGGTAGCCATTCTATAGAAAGGAAAGGAATTTGCGTATAAACGCATCCTATCGATGTGTGACGGCGCAGTGAAGACACCGCTCACGTCACACACTTCACCCTCATTACTAACCCCCATAGCATCTAAGTCCCTAAGGTCTGAATATAATGGGCACACGCACAGAACATGCACCCAATCCTCTAAGGGAGAACCACACCTACAACCGGCCTACTGACTGAGACGCATCCTATGCAGAAACGCATTCATGGACCCATGTCCCGTCAGGAGGAAACCGAACTGCTCATGAAAGAGACATCTTCCAGGAAGCGATATGTGACCCTACCCGTTGGGGCATCGTTCCGTCTGGTCTGCCACTCAGATAGAACGCAGCCACCAAGCAGGGTCTTACGCTCCCTGGCAGATGGCCCCTCCATCGACCTATCAAATGACCAGTCGCTACTGGTTAACCGCCAGCCCGTTTTTACCTTAAAGGCAATACCTCTCTTGGTGATCTCGAGATCAAGAGGAGGGACTCCCAGAAGAACCTGCAATGCGGCAGTGGAAACTGTCCGGCACACAGGCAGACAGGCCAGAAGTGCCTTCCTCTGGCATTGCAGTACGCGGTTTCGGCCTGATACCGAAGCGACTGATTTATACCACACCGATGCTCCAAAGGTTGTACAAGCGACCAGGAGACCGGTATATATGGTACGAACAGCACGCCTACTCAGGCCCCAATCCTTATAACACGCCTAATCTGTTCAACCACGCCGCACATACGGTCACCCAGATTCACAAAATGAGGCATGAACCTCATCCTTTCACCCACTGTGATACCAAGATATTTGACTTCCGTCTCATACCTGATACTCACCCCATTCATACGTACCCTCGGATGTCGACTTGGAACTAATGACAGTCGGAAGCAGCGATGCTAGGAGAATACGGCGATTAAAGTGGGATGTTTCATTTCACTGTTTCTAAAAAGGTTTCAATGACCTAAGCAATATTTGGCCAAGTGTCCTTGTGCTTCAAAATCAATTTGACGTTTCTTTGCTCGTATTGTGGCTGTTTATCCTTTAATACTCGGCTCAAACGTAATATTTGTGTTCCGTAGCGACCACTTGTGATGATTTCATCCGATTGCAGCAACTCATAATATATCACACCGAACTGGTTCCAATAAATATTCAGCATGAGCTTCGATTCACAACGGCACCACAACGATGTTTTCTCTTTGGGTTATTGCAATAGATTCCCTTTTCATCGCTAATCACAATATTTATTTTTTATTTTTTTTTATTTATTTATATAATTAATCTACAAGTTATTTACGTACTAACAGATTTTATAAAGTATACAAACATAGCATAATAAAAACGTTTGATATACAATATATGTAAAGAACATTTTCATATTGTTATACAATACATCTTAGCCCATCTTAGAACATTTTTTTTATCTATGAAATAGATGCGAATGAATTTTAAAATGATGTTAATTAAGTTGAATGTAATGTATCTTCTTTGAATTATAAACAACTATAGTTAGTAAATTAGCCTACATTATAGAAGATGCTTATGTAATCGGGACGATTACTCGATCAGGCTGGCCGAACTGTAGGCGAAAACGTAAAAAAGAGTGTACGAAAATTATTAACCATACTGTTTTCCAATGGCATGATCAAATTTACATCTCTTTTGCCGTGGTCATGTATTAAAATACCGTATCGGGCCTGATCGGATGATCCCCTCGAAAATCTTCTCATGTCATACAAATGCATGTAATTACAAATACAATTTATTACCAATTACCTTAAAAGTCATATTGTCAGTGGTAGATGCGAGCAGTCAGTGAGAAAGCGTCGTACAATAAAGACGTAGTGGCAAAAAAGTTCAAAGTTGTTTTTTTTTCCTTCTTTGATCCCCTTATCTCCCTACAAATTTGTAGGTCACTGACTGCCCGCATCTACCACTGACAATATGGATTTTAAGGTAATTGGTAATAAATTGTATTTGTAATTACATGCATTTGTATGACATGAGAAGATTTTCGAGGGGATCATCCGATCAGGCCCGATACGGTATTTTAATACATGACCACCGCAAAAGAGATGTAAATGACGTAAATGTAAATGAGCAGTGTTGTTACAAAAACAAAGCGATGGCAAATTCCACCCCATTTTCTATTTTTCAAAACGTGCCTCTGAAACTGAGAGTAGATACCATAGCTACGAACTCGAAACACTATCTATAATATATGCGTTAAGAAGGTTTAAGATTTATTTGATTGGTATAAATTTTAAAATAGTGACTGATTGCCAAGCACTGACCCTTACGTTGCAAAAAAAGTCCATAAATCCCCGTATCTCTCGTTGGGTATTAGAACTACAGAGCTTCGATTATACTGTAGAACACCGAAGAGGTACCCGAATGAATCATGTCGATGCCCTTAGTCGTTCTTTCAATATCCTTCACATAGTGGACGAATCTTTTGAATTTGTCTTAGCAGCTGCACAGAAACAAGATCCAAACATAGTTGCGATATCAGCTGAACTAGAGAAAAATGAAAGCCCTTTTTTCGAAATGATAGACGGGTTAATATATCGAAAACATAAAGACACTGTTTTGTTTTATGTACCATCGCATATGGAGGCAGAAGTGATTCGGACGAGTCACGAAGCAATGTGCCACTTGGGTGTAGAAAAATGCTACGCGCACACATTACGCAGCTATTGGTTTCCCAAAATGAAACAAAAGATAAAGGAATACATCGGAAGATGTTTGAAATGTATTTGCTTCTCTCCTGATTCTGGAAAGCAACAGGGTACACTTCATTGAATCCCTAAAGGGAATATTCCATTTGATACGTTGCATATTGACCATCTGGGTCCTATGGCGAATACTTGTTCAAAAAAAAAAACACTTGTTCATAGTGATCGACGCTTTTACAAAATACGTAAAGCTTTACCCGGTAAGGACAACACAGACGAGGGATGCGATCGCTTGTTTAGTGTCATATTTTGAGAATTATTCCCGACCTAACAGGATTATTTCGGATCGTGGTAGCTGTTTTTCGTCTAAAGAATTTTCTAATTTCTTAAATGAAAATAATGTGAAACATGTTTTAATAGCCACTCAGTCACCCCAAGCAAACGGGCAGGTGGAGCGCATAAATCGCATAATAGTTCCTATGTTAGCTAAACAATCTGGAACAAATACTAATGACTGGGATAAACATGTGGCGAAAGTCGAATATGCCCTTAATAACACGGTTAATAGAAGTACAGGTTTTTCCCCCAGTATTCTTTTGTTCGGTAGAAGCCAGAAAGGAATAGTCTGTGATAGCCTGAGTGTGTTTTTAAAAGAGAAATTTGGCGAGGAAAAAGTAGATATTGTTGAAGCTAGGTCAAGGGCATTAGCAAACATTGAGAAAAATCAAATATACAATAAAGGTCAATATGATAGACGTCATAAGCCTCCTCATGTATATAATCAAGGAGACTATGTCATGATCAAAAATTTTGCAAACACACCTGGAGTTAATAGAAAATTATTTGCCAAGTATAGGGGTCCGTATGAGGTCAAAAAGGTATTACCAAATGATCGCTACTTCATTACAGATGTTGAGGGCCTGCAGTTAACACGGCTACCTTATAAGGGTGTATGTTCTCCTTCCAATATGAGACCATTTATGGTCCAACAAGAAGAATGTGGAGATGGTGGTGAAGAGGTTGATGAAGTTAATCCAGGTGAACTTGATTCGAAAGAAAGTCTTATTGTCAGTGGTAGATGCGAGCAGTCAGTGAGAAAGCGTCGCACAATAAAGACGTAGTGGCAAAAAAGTTCAAAGTTGTTTTTTTTTTCTTCTTTGATCCCCTTATCTCCCTACACTATCATTCAATATGCGCATCATCACACTTGGCTCGTTCGATTCAGCAAACATGCCAAGTGTGTATTTCCGCCAAGGCGAAATAAAATTCGCTTGCTGCAACTTCGTCTTCACGGACCACGCTGGGGTTAAGCTGGGATACCCGCTAAGCTACTGCGGGATGATTAGATAGAAGTATTGTCAAGAGTGTTATTAATGTAATCAAAGTAATCGGAAATAAAACCACTTCGATTTTAAGTAAAATAAACACGTTGTTTAAATCCGAGCCCAGCAGCTCAGGAAACTATATGAAAATTCATTAAAAGGTAAAAGGCATAATAATGTGCTTTTAAAATGAAGTCGGTTGTCAGATAAGTCGAGGTGTTAAAGAATATATGTTAAAGACTCTGATTGATCCTTGTTAGAGGTTCATTTTTCCGTATTCTGTATTATGGAATATTTCAAATAATAAACGTCGAACACGGAGCGACCTAGTGGGCAAATAAAATTGAATCATTGCTAGAAGACAAGGGCATTTTATTTGATTGGAAAGTATGTCCCTAACAAACATTACGTCATGAATGGTTCGTCTAGTCTTTAGGAATTTTATACCAAGCAGTTGGCACCTTGCAATGTAGCTCGGGTGAAATTTCCAATGCATTTTGAAAAAAATAAATTTGGTAAATCGTTTTTGAACTTTTTCGATACGGTCGGAAAAAGTAATAAAGGAAGGATTCCAGACTACCACCGCGTATTCAAGGAAAGGTCTGATCAGCGAAATGTATAGAGATAATAGTGTAAATGGATTAGTGAATTCTTTAGCGTTACGCTTAATGAAGCCAACAGCTGAATTGGCTTTTGATAAAATATAGCTAATATGAGAATGAAATGAGAAAGATGAGTTAAGCATAACTCCCAAATCCTTGACACTTGGCCTTAGAAAGAAGTGTAGAATCAATGGTGTACATAAGTAAATTGGATAGGGTAGGTTGATTTCGAGAAAGAAATGGATTGACACTTCTTTAAATTTAGATTAAGATGGTTATTATTGCACCACTCGAAAACGTTATCTATATCTGACTGTAATAATAAGCAGTCACTAACATTTTTAATGCTCATGAATATTTTCATGTCATCGGCGTAAAGCAAACACTTACTGTGGTTAACTGAACGAATAATATCGTCAATGAAAATTATGAACAATAGAGGGCCCAAATGACTTCCTTGTGGTACACCCGAAATGCATTTTATTTGCATAGATAACGAATTTCCGATTTTAACTCTTTGGGTACGGTTTGAAAGATAAGAGGATATCCAGCAAAGGAACTGGGAGTGGAATCCGAAAATTTCAAGCTTATTGATTAGCGGCGAATGGTTAACGGAGTCAAATGCTTTACTGAAATCAGTATAAATTGCATCTGCCTGATTTTTGTTTTCTAACTCATTTATTATGAAAGAAGTATAAATGGATAGATTGGTTGAGGTTGAGCGACCCGATAAGAAACCGTGTTGCGCTTGCGATATGTGCTCTTTGATGATGAAATCTATTTTATTTTTTACTATACATTCAAAGAGGGTATGCCGTCTGCACCATAATTGAGTTTTGGCTTTAAACTACTAACGGCAAGGAAGACATCGGCTGAGCTTAAAATTAAGGATCCAATGTCTACAATATGATGCCGAAACATTTTCTTTGCTTGCTGCTTGCTCCTCCTCCTTTAAAAAAATGGGCGTTTGGCGTCTATCACTTTCAACTCGTAAATGACTTGTCGAGTTACGGCCAATTGATCCGTAATGATGATGATAAGGAGTTGCTGACAGATGCCCAAGCTTTCCATGCAACATTTCTGACCAGCATGCATGGAAGTAGTCCTTCCACTTACGAGGGTGGTCGTGGTGCAATGGTAATCATCTCCGACTGTTGAGCGGAAGGTCTGTAGTTCAAGTCAATCAAGTCTGCCAAGAACAATTCCTATACAGAAAAATTGCGCAACAACATTAGTGGTTGCTGACTAAGGCATAACACTCGCAGCATAAAATCACTTCAAAATTCATACTCTGTGTATGCTTCCAATATAACACCTTAATGACATGGAAACAAAAAAGTTACTTTGAACTACAACCAACGCAACTAATTCAGTTGAATCTCTCAAAAAGCATATCTAGGACAACAACCACCCCTGACGGGTAGTGAACAAACATCTTCGACACAAACCATCTGCACCCCGTCCAGGTTGTGTGACAAACACCGTACACTCTTGAACCTGCCCGAACCCTAAAAAAAAAACAAGTCTGCAGGAATCAACCTAATAGCACCAATAAAACGTGCTGAAGAGAAGTTACCAGAAAAGTTACATGAGCTTGTGATGAGCAACGTATAAGGTGACGCAAAATGAATTACCCTATCGGGAAATGTTGTAATTTTTGCAAATGGCGTCATATGTCAATCATTTTGACACACTAGAACTACTGAATACTGAACTAGACAGCTGCAGTATATAAACAGATAAGCAATGGAGCGCTATACTCCGAAAGAGCGTGGAGTAAATGTGTCGATTGTGACCAATAATCGGTCGCTGGTCCGAGCGCCGCGTCAATTTCGACGTCGATTTCCTAATCGTGTCGCACCAACTGGCCAAATATTCCGGTGCTTAGCTACTCGACACGAACAGACTGGAACCACAGGATACCATGCAGGGCGTGGCCGTCACCGGACTGGTCGTTTAGCAGAGATTATCACGGCTGTGGCTACCGATGTTGCTGAGAAGGAAGAAACATCAACCAGACGATGGGCCACGCATTGGGCATAACCATTGGGCAGCGGATTTTGGTGAAAGACTCAGGCGTGTTCCCGTACGTGCAAAGAGTGCATCAGTTAATGCCACTATGAGCCATTACATCAACTCAAAGCCACTGTGTGGTGTGGCGTTCACGCGGAAGGAATGCTTGGGCTGTAATTTTTTGAATTACTGGCGAACACTACAGGGCCACGATAAACGACTGCTTAATACCGCAATTGGATGAGCGGGGCTTGGTGAACATGCGGTTTCAACAAGACGGTACAACCGCACAAACAACACGACTCAAACGGATATTTGAAGCAAGCATTTGCTTCAGCAAAATTATGGGGAAATAACCTTTAATGGAATCAGACTCGCTCTAGCTTATGCTTACGATCTGGACCTTCTGGAGATAGTGAGGAAGACAAGAAGGAAGTAGGCTTAGAAGTAAGTGAAGAGAAAACCAAGTATATGAAAACTTACATATGTATATTATAAAACAAGTATATTATAAAACTTCGCAATCAAGTACTCGAGGACCTTTATTCAGCCCTAAGCATGGTACGAGTAATAAAATCGCGAAAACTTAAGTGAGGGTGCCAAGTAGAACAAATGGACAGTGGACGAACAGTCACTGTGACGAAATGTCACTTATGACAGGGTTGATGAAGCTCTGAACTTCCGAATTCCAAATGGCTTTTAAAAATAATCTTAATATTAGAGAGCAGGTGTTTTTTTTCTTTCCTAAAAGTCATCCGTCATCCGTTGTTACTGTTGCTTTAGTGCTATTCTCGCGAATGTACTGATATATGCGGAACAACAATGGGATGCGCTTTATACTCTGATAAACCGCTTTACGTCTTTTTTCTTTGATTTTTCATTGTTTAGGGCAGTTTAAAAAAAATGGAACAAATTTACGTCATATCGTTTGTGATGATTGATTTGACGCCCCCCACAGGGGCACTTTATTAGTTTTTTTTTTTTTTTTTAATTCATTTTTATTCAATTTTTACTTAGAGCTATCTTAGGCTAGACAAAAATACTTAAAACTGGCTTAAATAACTTAACAAGCTTAAAATACCTTACTGGCACTATACGGACACTCTAAAGTACACAGAAAAACTTAAACTATGTCTTTCGACCTAATGCTTGACTACAATAATTTGAAAATAGTTTAGCTAAGAAAATGTTTATTTTTCGAAAAACTTAGCATCCGGGCACTTTATTATCGTAATGTAAGCCTTAACAAAATAAAAACCGATTAACTAAGTAACAGGGTGGAAACGATTAAATAGAGGGCAATTCTAAGACTTGATTTTTTGATGTGAAGGTCGAAAAGAATCGTGTTAGCTTTGTGCAGCATTCTGGATTGGTTCGTGGTAGCCATAACTTGTGCGATGAGTGTTTATACGGAAAAGGGGCATGGACCAAAGATTACGTGGGTTGGTGTTAAGGGAAATCATGTGCAATAATGTGGGGCTGTCAATGTTACCGCTGAGAAGGTCGTGAACAAAAAGAATATCTGCAACATCGCGTAGTTCTTTAAGGCGTTGGAGGTTAATTAATTTTAGGCGATCCGTATAAGGTGATAAATTAAGGGAGTCCACCCAGGAAGGGCCACGAAGGGCAAAATGGATAAACCTACGTTGAACTGCCTCAATGCGCGTATTGTGGGATTCGTAAGAGGGGAAGTTGACTAGCATATTCGAGAAGTGGCCTAGCGAAAGTAATGTATAATATTTCGTAACGTGAGGATTCGAGAGTTCTTTAAACCGACGTTTCACGAAACCGAGGACAGAGCTGGCACGTTTGATAATGTTGTCGATATGGAGGTGAAAGTTAAATTCACGGTCTACAAGATCAACCAAGAAGTTGAACAGTAGTAGGTATCTGAGTGGTGAGGAAGAGCGTTTGTGGGAGTTAGTGATGGCTTGGCATTTACTGACATTGAGCTCGAGATTTTTTTTTTGACACCAAGTAGTGAAACTGTTAAGGCCAGATTGGAGATAGTACGAGTCAACAAGGGAAGATATGTGTTTAAATATTTTCATATAATCGAAACCATCGGAGAGCTGAGAGTTCAGAATAACGCTGCCAACATCATTATGGTTAGAATAAATATCAATGGACGAGATGACTACCTTGTGGAACACCGCAGATAGCATTAATTGGATCAGAAATAGAAGATCTGAAAATAATGTTATATTAGCGATCTTCTAGATAAGATTTGATCTATGAGATAAATCCAGGAGAGAAACCAAGGGTAGTGAGCTTGAGGAGAATAATTTGGTGAGAAATTTTGTGAAACAAACTCGACTAGATAAGCGGTTGTTATCTTTAGTTCAGTCATTATTCTGGGCTTCTATTTTGTACGTTGTTATTTGGGCCCAAATAGTTTCCATTTTATTGACGTCTGGACTATTGCCGGGTCGATTCAATACATCTTTGACCTCATCTAAGAGCGGGTTCGTCGGGTCTACTAAGATTCTACATAGATTCGTCCGAAAGTATAACTTGACACTTCAATCGAATTAAGCCCAATTTCAATGTTTTTAGCCCAAGTTAAAAGATTTTCTTAATTTTTTGATTCAAAGGGACTTTTAATAGATTTTCTTGCCCTAAAACCCAAATTCTTCAACTATGTTGAACAATTCTTGTTGAGGCTTTCAAATTTCATTGCAATCAAATTCATTGCAATTCTAATTAAATCTGGACTGTATTCTTGACCAATTACTGACAGCATTGAACTGTGTTTCGTGTGCTTTTTATGCGTAGGTAAGTTCGTGGTAATTTTTGCGTAAACACAGTTACGCTTCTTTTGCTCTGATTTTGTCAATCTTTGTAAAACACACGCAGTGATCAAGACATCAACGTAAGATAAGCATACAAATAAGTAGGGGAATCCTCCTAAAAAATACCCACAGCTTTTCAAAACAATTTTCGGGGAAGTCCCAACTGGGTTAAATCCAAATTTAAAAGCGTTTACTTTGGGTATACATCCTTACCAAATTATGCACACAAAAGCTTTACAGGCAAACTTGTTTAATATTTTCTATACACAATTCAAAAACAATTTTTTTTTTCGTATCCTTAAGGCAATTTTTTTCCGAATATAGCAAGAGGAAAGTAGATGCAAAATTATTCGCAAAGGCTCAAAGGTTGCATTGTAATGTGATCGAGGTAACAGGATAGACAGGAGGATAGAGAATATTTTTGAGAAAATAAAATAAAGAAAACGAAAAGGAGCAAAATGGAACGAGGTAGCGAAAGACATATTGTTGAGAAAATAAAGTTAGAGCCCAAGATGCAAGTAAAATTCCACTCTGTTGAAAGATTAAGGCGGGTTCTAGGTAAAATATTTTTTAATAGTAGATCTGGGCGTCGCAAACCTTTTATTTCCAAAATTAACGAATTATTGTTTTTGTGTTAGCTTTTATTGAAGTCACATTTTGATGACACTTTCTTGAATTCATTTTTCACGTCTAGCTTGTGGGATTTTGCTTATTTCATTAAATGATGCCTTATGCAAATATTTTTGTGAGGATGAGTATTTCTTTTTCACCAAGGCCACATGCGGCATCAATATTTCGGTAAGTCTTCTTCCAGTGGACCTTGCACTTCTCGAGGCACGTTTTGAAGGATTTAGAAAAATGTGGTTGATTTTTGACAAACACCTGACATACTCGTTACATTTGAAAAGCTCAAAGGGTAAATACCCTAGTGACAGATACTTTGTGAAACAATAGTTGGTTTAATCTCTTTATGCAATCAACAGAGATGGTTTCCTATAGGTATACTCTGCAAAGTGGCTTGTTGATGTTCCATTCCTGCTTCGAAAAGCTTACTCAAGATGCATACAATGGACGTGATCATTATAGGCTCCAATGGAAATGATACCTCGCTGATTTGGTGTCGATCGCTTGATTACCGTTGAATTATAAGATGAGATGGTGCTATACTATAAATAAATATAGGCAATGGCTCATATCGGACTGGTGAATTTTATAAAATATTGGTTCACAATAGCACAGGGGAAGATAATCCAAAAAACTGATTTATGAACGCTTCTCTGCGTTCTAAGGCAATTAAAAGTGTCCGGGCCGGAACCTTAACTAAAAAAATATTTTTTTTTTTTAAATACAATTCTACGATACGACAATTCTATCCTGTTATGCAAGGATAATGTCACATTATAGTTGCTTTTATCGGCAATTTTGATTATAGGCTGTTGCGGGATTCAAACTTTGTGTGTAAAAGCCTTATGATAGTTGGAGGAGAAATGTCACCAGCAAGGACAAGACTACGCGACAGCACCTATATTTATAGCATGTATTAATGGGTTTGTTGCCGCAAACCTTCCCGAATCACATCATATTAAAAACTGAATCGAAGGTTTAGGACGGTATCACCTCATAGAACTGAAAACAAGGGAATCTGTCAAACTCTTGACTACCTCGTCCAATCATCTAGAATTTTCTCGAGGCTATTGGCCTTGAACATGTATAGCGGTATGTAGTCGAATGACGCACTCTTGTTGTTGACACAAATTAAAAATAACAAACAATCCCATTTGCGTTATCTGTGCGAATTTTTTTTCCTCGTGTTTTTAAGGCTTCACAATATGTATGTAAATACCCCCAGTATCGTCTTCAATAAATGAGCAATTAGTCTAAGGAAACGAAAAGCAGGGGAAAGTTTATTGTTCTAAACGGGGGCATCCCAGGTATCTAATATGTGGATTTCCTATAAGTCACGTTTCCAGCCTGTTGACGGTGTCTGTCCACTTCATCGGGTATTCTATTTGTTGTCAACCAGTCGCTCGATCAACACCTTCCCTTCCAATCCACTTGTATAGCAAAAGGTTAAATATGCTCTCTAAACTTATCTATCTGAGGTACACATAGGTTAGGAAACTTTACAGCGACGGGAGCACACACACACGTCTCCAATAGAATTTACGTACAAGTGAGGTTTATTTATAAACAGCTTCATCCCTTATCAGGACGAATCGAATAATAAATACTGATAATCGTAAACATAAACAATCTATTGGGGGTAAGAAGTGCTTCAACTACGACATAAGCTGTGCTTGTGCTTGAAGAAATCAAATAAAACAAAAAAGGAATTATGGGTTTGCAGGGGAGCTAGTCGCGATGTGTTTATGCAATGCCAAATGGAAAATTTGTAATCTGATGACCTGGAATTGAACCGAGCCGGGGATTGATTGCTGACGAATGAAGGATGACAGGCGACGTGTACGGGAGATTGAATGAGTGATCGATCCCGTGCAACGTATCAGTCGATGTAAATAATTTGGAAATTTCATCACACTTTCTAGAAGAATATGACGAGCTTATAGGATGGGGTATGCCGCACAGGGTTGGTTGGACAAGCGATCGATGAACGACATTGTTGAAAGTGCCCCGACTACCATGCAGTGTACTGCCCTCCAATTGAGATGACTGGAACACAGCTGATAAACACTTCGGTCAAGATCAAAACTTATGCATTCCATGCAGTTCGTGGGGTATAATTCGCCCTTTGGAATCGTGCAAGGTAACATGTTTCGGGTATACAAATATCACAGGCATAGGCTTACAAGTACTCTTTGAACTCATGGTTTATTGATAGAAGTCAAGTTGCCATTTCTTGGCTAAAGTCGAGATCACATCGGTGAAGGATTATTTGATGAAGGAGTGTATCAGAAGCTGTTAATATACTTGTCTTGGGACTGGTTGTTATTGGTTTTACGGTACATCAGAACTTCCCAACTTTCAAAGCGTCACTTTCCGCGCTGTCGATCCTGGTTTTGAAACCGCTTTTGGCTGTCGTACGGGACGTGACCCATTTTACATCACCACTTATGTATGATCCGTGTCCGAGATGGCTCAACAACCTATTACAGGAGTTAACTGATGAATTCTTGAGAAACTTATACACCGTCAATGCCCGATGCCCTGCCAGTATCAACAGAGCTGATATGACGGACTTGCTCGTCTTTTTAAAAGTATCATTAGCTTCGAACTGCTGGGGCGCGGCTATTTTATTTTAATCGCGCTTTTGATCCAGTCAATATTAAACTGTTACCTTTCAAACGATATTCCGCAATTGTCAATGTAATCAGTTGTTTTTTCGTTATTCGGATCTAACGTAATTTATCAACCAAAACGCCATTTCTGACATGATGTCGGCTAGACACAATACTTCATTGACTGCTATTTTCACCTATCTATGTACTTCAAGTGTTTTGTGAAATCAGTTGGCAACTAACTTGTACTTTTGCGATATCAAGCTCTGAAATGCGGCGCCTGTGCGATATTCGTTGTTTGTCGTCAGTCGAGAGACCACAATCAACATGTTCATCTAAACGGCTCGACGATGGTACACTTGTTATTGCCTAGGCATGGGCATTTTTAAAAAGTTTTCATAACATCGCTTTATTGTGTACTATGGAACAAGCGTTTCCTGAACTTTGATTTCACGTGAACACGTTTTTGCATTTTTAATCTATGTTATCTATCTATATATATAAAAATGAATGTGTGTCTGTATGTCCTTTATAGAATCGTAAACTATGCATTTGATCATGTGATGATCTTCAGCAAAGTTGTTGTGCATGAGCCCACGAAGGTTTCTGAGTTAGTACGACCAATTTTCGACAGATGGCGCCATTGTCATTCCAATGAATTTCATATATTGCCGTGACAGTTCATGCTGATTTGAATTGAAACGAAAACAGCGAACGAATGATGACGTTTCGAGTTGTGGATGACATAAGAATTTATGTAAATTGTGAAATTCATGTCCGGCTCACATTGAACAGACAATATTGTCGTTTTTCGAATAGTTTTGTGCATTTCATTGTGAGTTAAATTAATTTAAATAAATAATTCAATCGAATTGAAATTTCGTAGTTTCCGTGAGCTGATTTTATTCATTCTCTACAGTGAACTCACGAAGATCATCGAATGTGTATGTGAAGGATCTGACTGCTGATTGACGTTCCGAACGCATTTGCTGTGTAGTTTTTTTTCGGATATCATCGTGAGTGGAATTAAAATCGATTTCAACAATTCTCGGATGCTAATTTTTTTCACTTCAAATTTTCCTCAGCGAATTGGTGATCACGGTCAATATTAACATTTCCATTCATGTGTGAACAGCCGGTTCAATTGGCTTGGATACATTGTGAGATTCAGTTTGCTGATTGACATCTAATAAATTCAAACGCATTTTTCATGTCGTTCCCGTACAATTATGCCTCCAAAACGACAAGCAATTGGCCGATCTACACCTCAAGCACGGAAGAAAAGAGCATTACGAGCCTCAGAATCAGACGAACAACAAGCATTAAGGCTGCAAAATCTTCGAGTACATGCCGCTGAGACCCGTTCGTCTGAATCATCTGAACAACGAGAAGTGAGGTTAGAAACTGATCGAATACGTATTACTCAGGCCCGTTCGTCTGAGACAACTGAACAACGGGAAAGAAGACTGTAAAATGTTCGAATAAGCACCGCTCGATCAAGACGAACACTGCACGCTTGGTGCATTCCATTATGACCAGAAACCAGAATAGGACGTGCGTCTTTCGTACGTCTTCCCCCGTAACACCCTGAAATTTTGACGAGATTTTGACAGAGGTTCAGGTGCGTAGCGACAAAACCCGTTACAAACGAGCTTCTATCCGTGAATATGTGTGAGCTCATTTCATTTTACCGCAGTGTACTCCCGCCACACACACTCTTGGAATTATAAAAATGTGCGTGATTGTTTACAAAATTTTTACAGCACTTGAGGTACCCACGTGCTCTTTTGACAGCACTTGAGGTACCCACGTGCTCGCCCGAGCTATAGGGCCAGGATTGTACGGATAGATAATTTTTTGATCAAACAGATTCGAAGCCACGTTGCGAGAGCAATGACTTCGGTCAATAGCCTGATCTTCGGGGCTTACTACCCCAACGATTTATATCACGAGAGAGTGCGCCTTAATGGCTTTGTGCCGCCAGATGCATTCCTCTATTTAGATAGATGTGGGCTGATCCAGGATAGATTGGCGGTGCCGCTAATCTTCCACGTGGGTCGCAATTCCGTGGAACGGCGATTCCTCTACGAACCCGATGTCGCGCTCCGTGAGCCCGAGCGCCTCAGGTTCTGTAGATCGGTCTCACGCCGGGATCGAGGAGACGTAGTCCGCCAGCATCAACGCTTTTGGTGGCTGGAGAGAGCTACGTCAGTGGACACTTTGAGAGCTTCAGCCTCTTCAAGGCATGGCCTGCCTAACACCAATGGCAGGCTTACATAGGCTAGGGTAGGGTAAGGTAGGGTAGGGTAGGTAGTAGTAGGGTAATATGTATATAACAAAAAAAAAAAAAAAAAAAAGATATATGTATATATTAAATATATATTATGTATATAATTTATATATATATATTTTAGTTAAGGTAGAATAAGTTAGGTTTAGTTACATTAAGGTAGGCTTAAGTTTTATATATAATACAAAAAATGATCATATGCTAAGTTTTTAATAAAAAACATTTTTCTTAGCTTAAGCTATGTAGATATAGTAATGTTAGTGGTAAGTTGATATAGTAGTCGAAAGACATAGATTTAAGTTGTTACGTCTATTTTAGAGTGTCCGCCTAGGGCCAGTAAGATATCTAGATTGTTAAGATAGTTAAGCTAGTTTTTAAGCATTTTTGTCTAGGGTAAGATAGATCTAAGAAATTATGAATAAAAATGAATTAAAAACTAAAACCTAAACTAGAGTTTATTTGTAACGGGTTTTGTCGCTACGAACTTGAACTTCTTTCAAAATGTCAGGGTGTCACGGGGAAAGACGTACGAAAGACGCACGTCTCATCCTGGTTTCTGGATGAAACATAGGTTTTTGGTTATGACGTCGAAACCAGAGACCAATCAAAAAAGCACGCCGTTCAGTAAAATGTGAAAAAATTGCTCACCGTCTTCGATTACAATGGCGCGGATCATGATGAGTTCTTGCCAGAAGGTCATAAGGTCAATAATATCGAAGTCAAACGGGAAAGTCATACGTAAAAGGTGAAATATACCTCATATTAGGCTTGCCGAAATCTCGAAAAATTGAAACAATCATTGAGGTTTACATATCTTTATTATTTTATTATCCTTTTTCTCAATTTAAATTCTATAATTAAATATTTATTAATTCTATTTACTCGTAATATGTCTAGTTAAAAAGTTAAGTACAATGGTAATATTAAATATTAAATCTTTACTTGGTTTTCAAATAAACTTAGTCAATCGCGACAGTAAATTAATTTCTTATTTTATTTAAATTAAAAATATCGATTCAATCATACATAACTCAACGTGCGTATACCTCTCTTCCTACCGATTTCATTTCATTTTATTTCCTCTTGCAATGTTGAATAAATTCATTTTGTTGGTTATTGTTCCGCCAATTAATAAATATGAAATAAATATCTAATAACTACAACATATGTATAAGCGATTCTGTTAAAATTATTTATTTCCTTTTCAAATAAATAAAACTGGAAGCAAATACCAAACAATTTATCAAAGGTTTTTATAAATAATTTAAAAAAAAAACAAAGTATAGTACGAACAGAAATTTACAAAAGTCGGCTAGACACACATTCAATATATATATGTATATAAAAAAAAACTCATTTACATATAGTTTTTTTATATTTTTTTTTTCTTTTTTTTCTGTAGGTTTTACGCTTTTAATCAAGTCAATGAATCACATTCATCCGTTAACGATCTGCCTTAAGACTTAATATTTGATTTTATTTCTCTTAATTTATTTTATGTTAATGAAAATGAAAAGAATTTATTTGAAATGGTAAATTTGTGTTTATTTTTTTTTCAGTTAATATACAGTCGATGAAACTATTTATAAATGGGGTGTGAGCATATCTATGGCTTTGAGTGAATTGCGGCTTATTTATACCTTCAACGAAATGGACTTTGAAAAATGTTTATGAATTTTTGTATGATTTATTTAATTATACATAGATGAGTGCAAGAGATTTTTTTAATAAAGTTGAAAACGGAAATAAACAATAAAAAGAAAGAAAAATAAATCAACTGCTGCCGAATAGGCAAACGTGAGAGCTGCGATTTAACTTAAGGTGTTTTCTGTTCCTTTTTCAACATACACGAGTGTAAGCCACCCCTTGAGACCTCTTGGGAATAGTAAATTCATGTGCGACAAGAAAAAGGTAAGACAGGCATGAAGGATAGAGGAATTAGGAGAATTGCAAGACTGCGACTTTGCTATTCATTCATAGGGACGAAGGCTGAAGGAATTAGGAAGACGACCACTTGCCAGACTGCGACTTTACTATTCAGTTAAAGGCTTGAAGGCTGGAGGAATCAGACAACCGCTTGCAAGACGACGAATTTGCTATTCATTCATAGGGATGAAGGCTGAAGGAATTAGACTACCACTGTCAAGACTGAGTCTACTATTCAGTCATAGGCATGAAGGCTGGAGGAATTAGACGACCATTTACAAGCCTGAGTCTACTATTCAGTTATAGGCATAAAGGCTGGAGGAATAAGAAGACAACTTGCAAGATGACGACTTTACTATTCATTCATAAGGACGAAGGCTGAAGGAATTAGACGACGATTTGCAGGACTACGACTTTCAGTCATAGGCACGAAGACTGGAAGAATTAGACGACCATTTGCAAGACTGCGACTTTACTATTCAGTTAAAGGCATGAAGGCTGGAGGAATTAGAGGACCTCTTGCATGACTGCGACGTTACTCTTCGATCCTCGCGAACAATGTGTTGGCACGGACTTTGCTATTCCTTTGTGGGCTATGATGGAGTGCCACCTTCATAATCTTGATCTCGTCTTCAGTAGGAAGACCTCCATCCATATCTGCTAATATATGCTGCCGTTAATCAAGGGTCAGTGAAGGTCGATTTGTGAAGAATGGCCAATGCTTTCCACTATGAAGAGCTTATGCAATGAACGTAAAAAGAAAATTAGGAAAACCTTTCGCTTTATATAAAATTCCCAACGAAACGACTCTGCAGGATGGTTTGTTTTCATGGGCCCAGTGTGCATTGGGAAATATGCCAAATAAAATATATGCGACAGAGGATCAGAAATTTCCAGGGATTCGCATGACGCTTCTCTTCTTCAAAGGGGCCCAAAATTGGTCTAAGGCGATTATAATGTTTTCTCTTCCCAGGTGCTAGTGCAATCTATGTCCTAAGAAACGGGTTTGGGATCTAGTCACACAAGTCTGAACTGTTTATCGTAAAAAAGCAAGCTGCCAGTCGAACATAAGTAAAAGTAGGGTTCTCAAGGCATGCCACAGGCCTACAGTTCCACATTTCCTTATGCAAACTCCACGCTTTCGTGGATATAATCTAGTTTTTAACAAATAAAAACAAAAAGATCTAAATTACAGCTGCCGGTCTACAAGACTCCTGCATAAAGAGAATTTTAAAAACAAAAATTTACAGTAAATAAATAAGTTCAACAACAAACTCTAAGAAAAGCTTAAACTAATAACTCAAAACGCGTTCGATTAACAGTACCTCACCGAGTTGTGTTAAATGCATCGTCGTCCACTTCACGGAGCGACTCTTAACGGATAAGTATGAGTAAAACAAAATCAACTTGACCAGGAAGTTTCTTTAGCTTCTTTGTTCCTGTACACACGAACGTCTATGCCAAACAACTAGGAGTACTAAAACTACAATTACACGAAGTTTATTTTGTTTTTGTCTGTTAATTACTTTAAATGTATATCGTAGGGCGTAGTAAGAGCTACTTTTTAAAATGTGCCTTAAAATGTACTTTAAAACGTTCTGTCTCGTTTTATTTTTCATTGAACCTTTTGTCTGAACTTAGAGCAAAACAAATGGTCGCTTTTAAGAAAGGTTTTCTTAAAATCAAATTTCAAAAATTCTTTGTTTTTATTTCAGTTTTAGATTTTCTTGGTTTTTTTTTTTGTTTCTTAATTTCTTTAATAAATTAATTAAATCAGTCCATAGTGTGTGTGTGTGTGTGTGATTTGCTGTATACTATTTATAAGTAAGTATAGCGGTCGAGGGTTAAATTGTGTTTGTTATTTACTTTTTCTTAGCTGCCTTCTTCTCGGCTTTTCGTATGGCCTTCTCGCGTTCGCGCCGCTCGCGCTCTTGGTCTTTGCGCTCCTTTTCGATGCTGGCCTTGAGATCTTTCAGTCGTCGCTTGAGTCGTTGCTTGTCATCACCCGCGATACCGAGCGTTTTGAAATCTTTGGAATCCAGTGTGAGCAGGGCGCCACCTTCGACGTTGTGCTCCTTGAACACTGGTATGTAACGATCCAGATCGATGCCCATCAGCCAGTGTCCCACCTAAAGCACCAATAAAAAAAAAAAGTCAATGCGTCATCGTTTCCGGTGTCATGATAATGAGGTAGTAATAGTCAAGTTCCAATATCCAATAAGTAAGCTCACCTGCTCCTTGGTCCACTCATGCACCGGTCCGCCCTTGTAGTTGTGTGTGGATTTTCGTTCCGAGAAACTACTACTCGATCCGGATAAATCCATGCAACGACTTGGCGAATAGCCAGGCGATGTCGAACCGGACGACATCGACGTGGGGGACGGTGGACCTTGTTGCTGTTGCTGTTGATGTGACAACTGGGACTGCTGCTGCCATGGAACTGTACCAGGCGGAGAAAGGGATTGAGGAACAACGTTTTTAACTATAAGGCATTTTTTTTTGGTTGTGTGACAGTTTGTGTGTGTGAGTTTTGTTTCGAATAAATGGAACAGGAAACGAAAAAAGAAAAAAGAACACAAAATTAAACGGTCAACCGAGAAACACATCTAAAACACATCAAAGTAACAAGCTTTTTTTCATTTTGTACAGAATATTCATTTGCTAAACGCATTCCATTCAAAAGAAAACAGTCAAAGCAAAAGCTGTTTACCTTTCGGCTGGGCTTCGTTGACCGCCTGTCGGATTTCGCTGATCAACGTTTTGGCACTGATTGCCGCCGAGCTTTGGCTTTTATTAATCTCCGTGTAGTCGTCGCTGGAATGTCGGGATGAACCATCGCCGAGACGTCTGGAATCGTACCTTAGTTTTTGTTTATTTTGTTAAGAAAGAAGCCAACACACAACAACATGCAACCACCTACCTCTCTCGATCGGACAACACTTGATTGAGCTGATCGGTGAAGGACGTCGGTGGCACTTTATTGCCCCTTCGTCGGCTCGGGTACATCCAACTCTCTGTCTGTTCATTCTCGGACAGTTTGTCGTTCGAGCCGAGTATACTGTCGTACGAACTGTTGAGATCCTTACTGCCGCCAAATGATACTGTCGAATCGCTATTGGTGGTCTTGAAAATATTTGGTATTGTGGAATGGGATTTGTGGTCCTTATGCACTTGAGCGTACAGCTGATTGATTTGTTGCTCGCGAACGTACTTCTCGCTATTATGGAGATTATGATGTCCGTTTTGATGGTTACCATTCGAAACCATTGTTGTTGCGGTCGAGGAAGTATCATTCGTTCCCAGATCATCCTCACTATCCAGGCCACAGTCGGAACTGCTGTTACTGAGACTCTTCTTGCCTGTGGGTAACTGGCGATTGGCTAAACCTCCACGTGATGCTGAAAGTTGAATCATTACTTCTTAAATTCGCAAATGCATGGAATACCTTACCCAAATCGATTTTAGTCTTTGTCGCCGAGTTATCAAGTAACTCGTGTTGCGGAACAGCTGCATCTAATTCGTCCTTGATCGGTACTTTCCGCTCTACCGTTGCGGTCTTCACACCCTCGCCGTCGGGTGAAAGATCCGAAATCTCTGTGTCCGACAGTTCGGCGTCCAGTTTGTGGAACAATGGTTTTGGTGGAGCCTTCCGGACCATTTGTGGGGTCAACTTGAGACTGGTACTATCGTAAGGTAGGACGACAGGGAAACCAGCCTTACGTTGCGTCTCTTGGAGTTCGTACTCCAAATTTATGACACGATCTTTAAGTTTCTTCACCAAACCATTGTATTCCGTGTCCTTCTCCTGCAACAACTGCTGGTAGAACTCCTCGCGATGACCCATATCAGCTTCGCGCTGTTGGTACTCGCGTACGAGTCGTTTGGCTTTATTGTATTTCTTATCCAAAGCCATATATTGGCTCTGGGACTGCTGGAGCATGTTTTGTAAGTTGGAAGCCTCCTTCTTGATATTGGTCAATTCACGTTCGGTTTGCCGTAACCGCTCGTTAAGCAATTCATCCTCGCTACCCGTTGTTTCCAACTTAACCAGCTACGAGAATAAATACAAATTTCCATATTAGTAATCGCCCTTTACTTAATTTCTTTTTTTTTTTTTTTTGTAACTAAATGTACGGAACACAAATAAAAAATGTGAACGGAAGTAACGGAGTGAATTAAAGATATTTAAAAGTAAGCTACGAACCCACCTTTCTTCTTAAGTTTGCAATAATTTCGTCTTTTAAAAGACAACTCATTTCACTCTAAAAACAAAAAGTAAATAAAAATAAACAAAAGAAAGGAAATGAATAAAAATAAAATAAAAATTTAAATAAAAATGATTGCAAAGTGAAAAGAATTTAAAGATTTTTTAATAAATAATTCCAAAATGCTTCTTCCTTATAAACGTATAAAAACCTATTTAACTTTGTGCTTTATTCTACAGTTGTTTGTGATTTATAGGGACTGAATGGATTTTCAAAAATAACTTATATAATGCGACACTGAAGGCACCCATTGCAGAACAGTGAATGCGTGTGTACTCAGTCAGCCTCTTATTTGACAGTTGGGCGCCTGGTTCTAAACAAAGATAAATAAAGATTTAAAGCTGTTGAGGGTCCGACAACACTTTTCGGGAAATTGCCTAGAAACTATTTTCCCTCTTGAGTCTGATTTATAATGCAGATTTGTTCAAAAAATAAGGTGACTTTTAGTTTTTCTTGGGAAAATATTTATTTATTCATCAAATTCCCTCAAATATAATAGACTTGCGCCAGCACTTTTTCAATCCTCGAACTTTTGATATGCAATTTTATTATAGTCTTGATTTCTTCGAGGTATGCGGTGTTTATCTCCTCGACCATGGCAAAACATTCGCATTGGATATACCTTGGCTTGCCTTTTTCGATCTTAGCTCCTTTGATCGTTTCCATTGTGAAGATTAGGCTTTGGTTTCGAAGTCATAATCAAATACCCATGTTTCGTCCGCAGTGATGACCAATTTTCAAATCTAGATCGTCATTTACATCATTCAAGAGCTCCTGAGAGAAGCTCATAACACTGTTCTTTTGGTCAAAATTTGGTAATTTCGGAACAAACCTCGTTGACATACATTTCATGTCCGAAATCACTGGAAAAAGTTTACGGAATTTTTAACATCTTCAGAAAAATTAAATTGGTGCTCAGTCAGTCCATGTGCCATCGAAAGGAAAGAGTGATAATCATAAGACGAGGCAATATCTGTTGAATACGGTGGATGGAGTAGGGATGGAATATGTAACCGAGCGTTGTCCTGTAGCAAAATCTCTTTGTCGGGTCTCTTTTCGTATTGTAGCCGCCTTTCTTTCAATGGTGGGTTAAAATATATCAAGTGATGTCGATAGCGATATTCGTGATGGTTTCGTTCGGTTTGAACAGCTCATAATAAATTATATCCTGCTGACTCCACCTCGAATATTTGCCTTTACGGACAATCTTTAGCGCTTGAAGTTATCGTACAGTATCGCCAGTCATGATACGATACAAAAAAGCTGTTGAGGCAGCAATTGACACGTGAAAAAAACGCCGGTTGACGCCTCCCGGCTTCATGTCGTTCGGTTCTTTTTTCTGAACCATTTATATTGCTTTCAAACGTTTCGAAACTTATTTGTCATCGACCTGGTGGACTAGATATTTAACTTCAAAATCATTATTTTTAAAGCCATCTCTGCTTAACCTCCCCAACAGAGCATGCTCTCCGCAAATCTCGGCAAGAATACTGTGTGCTTCAGCTGCAGGTTCAAGTAGAAGTAATTCAGACTTGTATACAGTACTTCCTTCTAGATGCATTACCTTCTTAAATCTAAGATCTGCTCATCTGTAGGGAAACGGGGGGACTTATTAAAGGTCCCAATAGAATTATCGGAAGTAGAGCCTCTCCAAGTTGTTAACATAGCACTGAAGCATAACCGGTGACCTCTACAGACTGAACAAAATGGCTTGATAAGCAGAATTACGAATAAGCTGTCACCCAAAATATAATATTTAGGATATTGGATGTGCTGAAAATACACCGTGGTTGAGAGAAGTTGGCCACCATAGTTCGTCCAACGATTGACAAAATGTTTATGAGCTTTCTACCTCTGTTATACGCCACTGTACCCCGCTGTGTCTCTAACGAACGTATTGCACCATTAGCTAACTGAGGTTCTAGGTTGGTGTCTTGGATATACAAATCAAGCATGCTGGTATGATAAATGGTAATTTCTAGTAAGCGTATAAATTAAAAAAAAAAAAATTGTTTTGCTTGCTTACATACAGCTAGGTTAGCGTAAAAATCATATAAATAGAGTATGATTCCCAGGAGGTACATTCATTCGAATACGAAGCTTCGAAGAGAAAAACCAAAGTAGAGCTGTCATTGAGTACCTCTGCTTCAAAAAAACTGTCAACCGAAGATGTACACAGCGCCTTGGTGAAAACGTTGGGAGACTCTGCTCCTCCATATTCCACAGTACCACACCGGGCCAAGGAGTTTAAGCTGGGCAGAAAAAACGAGTCAACATTTCGAGAGTGAATCTCGAGAAGTTCCAAGCAGATCAGGAAATGTTTTTGTTATGTTTCATGATCATGGACAACCATTTTCATCCAGAAACCAAAGTATAATGGTTGACTTTGAAACGGGCCTTCTAACCAACGCCAAAGAAATTCAAAATGTCAAGTTCAGCGAGACAGGTTATGACATATTCATTAAAGAAAACAGGCGCGGCAAACTTCAATTTAGAGCACTGCTTCATCAAGGCAACGGATCGGCTCTCAAATACGCAGTTGCGATGTCTGTCATTCAAAAAGCCCGCCCTATTCGCCAATTCTAGCTCCCAGTGATTTATACCTCTTTCCTCGGCTCGGGTTTTAGGACGATAGCGAAGGTATGTAGGCTGTTGGAGCATTTTGGGAGAGTTAAGACAAAGATTTTTTTAAGGGAATCCTGGATTTAGAAAAAAGGTGGAATCAAAATATTGACTTGTGAGGAGCCTATGTAGAAAAATAAATCATTATCATTATTTTGGATTACCCCTCGTAACCGACTTCATATCACCGGATGATCGGCCAGCTGGACCTCAGCCCTTTGGATTACAAGTTATGGAGCGTTTTCAAGGGAATGGCCTGCTCTACTTATCATCTTTCTCAGCGAGCTGTCGACAACTTTCTGATGAAGGTTCGTAAAGTCATTTCGAAGGAAGTCTTTCTTTAGCTTGTAGCTAGAGAATAAAATGTATAAATTTGTTTTTGAATATATCGGCGCGTCATTTTTTAACCCCCGACGCAAAAAGAGGGCTGTTATAAGTTAGACGTGTCTGTGTGTCTGTTTGTGGCATCGTAGCTCCTGAACCAATGAACCGATTTTGATGATATTTGTTTTTGTTTGAAAACCAACGCGATCGAGATGGTTCTTAGCTACAATCTATGAAGATCTGTTTAGGCGTTTCAAGGCCATCAGCTCTTTCAGATGAATCACCCTATCGGAAGAACTTATCGTTTTTGCAGATGGCGGCGTTAGACAATCATGTTTGACATTGGTGAACTAAACCACTGCAGTATACAAACAGATATGCACTGGAGCGCTATACTTAGCTAGAGCGTGGAATAATTGTGTTGATTTTTAATCGGTCGGTGGAATTTCGTGAATTTCGACGTCGATTTTCTATTCGTGTCCCGCCAACTGCGTAAACATTCCGCTTAGCTACTCGACTTGACCAGACTGGAACCATAGGAGACCATGCAGGAACGCGCCACCGGACTGGGCGTTCGGCCGAGAATATTGCGGTTGTGGCTACCGATGTCGCTGAGAACGAATAAACATCAACCAGACGACGGGCCAAGCAATTGGGTTTCACCAGACGGATTCTGTTGCGAATTTTAGTGAAAGACCTAAACATGTTCTCGTTAATGCCTGCTGACCGTCAGTCGCGTGTGAATTACCGTCAATCCATCGTTAATCAACAACGAAGAGGAAGAATTTCTGTCCAAAATTATCATGAGCGACGAGGTGCATTTACACTCAAGCATTTCTGGGGCATTGAAAATCCGCTTATGATACATGAGGAGCCATTACATCCACTCAAAGCCACTGTGTGGTGCGGCGTTCATGCGGGAGGAGTGATTGGACCGTATTTTTTTGAAGACGCAATCGATAATACTGTTACTGGCGAACGCTACAGGGCCATGATAAATGACTTCTGACTGCCGGAATTGGATGGGCGAGGCTTGGTGAACATTTGGTTTCTAAGACGGTGCAACCACACACACAGCACGAGCCATAATGGATATGGCATGGTCAGCAAGATCGCCAGATTTAACCATCCCAGACTTCTTTCTTTGGGGCTACTTGAAGTCGCGGACTTATGCCAACAAGCCGCGGACATTCGCGTTCGCAGCCCTTAAGAAGAATATTCGACAGAAATACGAACATTTATCATCGGAAATCTTGCGGCAAGTCATGGAAAATGCGATAAAACGGGTACAAATGTGTATCCGTATATGTATACTGGTAGCCCCTAGACGGATATCATCTTTTCCACATAACAGAAAAAAATGTCAAAAAAAGGTCCAAATAAATATTTCATCACTCAAATTCTTTTTTTTTTATTTAGTAAAAAAGTTATTCAAAAACAAAATTGGAAAAATCCTGCGCCACCTTGTAGATGCAAGCGGACCTATGCGTTGTTGCATAATACTTAAGAAAAATGTAATTTAAGTAGTTACCTATCGCAATTAGGGTCCGCGAGTAATTTAAAAAGAATAAAATAAAAATAAAATTAAAAATGTTAAGTAACCCCCGACACAAAAAAAGGCGTAAAAAAATAAAATGTTTCTCTCGGCCTTTTGTCTTCATTATAAGAATCTATTAATATTTTTAATATACGACGCTTATGTGATTTCGCGGGAGATTTCATAAGGATTATTCCTCTATCATTTTCCTTAAGCGATCTCGTAACGTATTGCAGCAATCCATTAAAAGAAGTAGTGAAAATGTGTCTCCTTGTTTCGTACCTTGTTCGCCTTTAGGCAAACCTATGTCAGCTTCATCACCTTTGTCAGAATTCCCAGCTTTACAAGAACATGATACATTTCCGTGGACCGTTTCATGGAATTTCTATTTCTTTTTTAGAAGCTGTCGTTTAGTGAATATCTGTCGTTGCCTTCTGAAGCCACACTAGTAATCTGCGATTCGAGTCTCCCTGGTGTATAATTTCAATATCTTTAAGCGGATATTTGACAGCACCTTGTAACAATCTGGTATCAGTGATATTCCTGTGATATCTCTCAATAATTTCATTGTACCATATAGTTGTTCCAGCCCATGTAACTTCTCTGTTAATCTATCTTCGGCATATTTTATGGGTTCCGATAGTATAATGTCGAAATCTGCGGTTCTTAAGCCGATTGATTTATTCTTTTGTTTTGTCGACGGTTCGTAGTTTTAAGTGGTTAACATCGTTTTCCAATGCTGCTTGCCCTTTATGTATATTAATCAGTTTATCAAAATATTTCCTCTATTGGGCTGCAACGTTTTGTAATCCGAAAAGAGCTTCCCAGGCCTCGTATTGTTTTCGTACAGCGGATATCCATACATCGCTCTCATCTTTTTCGTCATATGTTAGAAAGGTGCCCGATACTAACTTTTTTTTTTTTTTTTTTTGTTGGAGGCTTCTACTATCTGCTGGAGCACTCAGACACAAGTACTGGTCCATTGTACTACCAGACAGACATCTTGTCTTTATTGTATTTTACCCGTTGTCCGGAGAAAAGTGAGGAGGGGCTTCAGTGATGTTGAGCTAAGAGATTCGGCACCCACCATGTCGGCCCCAAGGGTGCGCCACCGTGCACGAGCGAAGGCGGGACAGTCGCAGAGAAAGTGTTCCGCTGTGTCATCCTCCTCGCAACATGCAGCACAGGTAGGCGTCTCAGTGATGCCAAGCACGTAGAGATGCTTGGCAAAAGTGTAATGGCCCGTAATGACGTCCGTTAGCCTTCTGCATTCATTTCTCCTTAAGGATAAGAAGAATGTTGCGGACTTTTTGCAGACATCAGGGCGTACGCGCTTAGTCATCCTGCATCCTGGATATTCCCTCCATCTGCGACTGTGTACGTTAAAGACCCAGTCATTGATGTCAGATTGACCGTGGAAGGTAGACTCTGAGCCTCTTCTAGCGAGTTCATCGGAGATCCCAATTCCTGGCATTCCAGAGTGACCTGGAACCCATACAAGCCTAAGTGAATTTAGTCTTCCGACTTTGTTCAAAAAGGTCTTGAGTTGGACACAGCTTTGAGTGCAGCTTGGCTGTCACTGCAGACACATATGCTCTTTCCCCTCCATCTGTGTTTCTCAACATAGTGCATGGCCATTAGGATTGCGTAAATCTCCGCCTGGAAGACAGACGCATATTTTCCTAACGAGAAGTGCAGTCGTTAATGTTTTCGCGCTCAAAGAAAACTCCAGCGCCGGATACCTGCCCAGTCCTGGAGCCATCTGTGAAGATGCGAAGACATTCTATTACAGGTTCAGTGTCTGGCCAAAGCCAGTCCAAATGTGACTGTGTAGTTACAGCGCAGTAGGATGGTAGGTGTCATTGCGTCAGAAGGCATATCTATGAGACAGAGGTCGTAGGATATTTCTCCCTCAAGTACACTTTCACTCCAATGCGAGTTGTACCAAAGACCATTCCTCTTTAGGCGAGAAATAGTTTTCAGTGCACACCTCAACATGTTTTGACCAAAGAAGTTTGTTATCTAGAATGACTCCCAGATACTTAGCTTCCTTGGATATCGGGATGGGAATGCCTTTTAGCACCAGCTGAGTAATGCCAGTTGTTTTCATCCTTCTCGTGAAGAGAACGACATCGGTCTTAAGAGGATTAACCGACAGCCCATTTCTCGTACACCAGTCTTCGATCACGTCTAGCGCCGCCTGCGCTTTGAGACAGACATTCGCTAAACATAAGCCGGCAGAGGGACGATACTAACTTAGAATAATACAAAATTTCCAAAAAAAAATTCAACCGTTTTTGCAGTGAATTTAACACATTCCACGACTGTGTATCGAAAAATGTTTAATAAGCCCATGGTCTTAATTTATCAAAAGTCAATGCAATGACTGAAAGTTGACAGTTCAACAAAGACGCGACATTTAAAATGACACCTCTTGATGGATAGCCCCATGACTATGGGATTTAAAAATCTAAAATTGGAGATCAGCAGCAGTTTAGTCAAGAACGAAAGTAGTGTTAGACGGGCAAAATGTACTAAAATTCAGATTCAGGCCCTTCAAGCCTAAAGGTCCTACTATGGGTCTACCAGAAAAATTTCCTTTGTGATGCGCGTATAAATGCCAAGCACATTCGACTCAGTACTATTGTTGCTTAAAATAAAATCTTCTTAGACCCTATTCAGCCTGTTATCCCTGTCCATGACGAACTTATTACTAAGTCAACTCTTTGACCACAACGCCGTAGTCCTCTAACCTACAAAACTAAAAACCTCAAAACAAAAGTAAGAAAACGGAAACCCAAAAATAAAGGACAAGAAGCCAATCACGGACTCACCAACTAAGTTACACCATCGAACAGGCGAAACAAACACAAACAGAACGGCTCGCCCTAATGGCCTAAAGCCCACTAAGCACGCTCTCAAGCAGCAAACCCTCAACATAAACGAAAAACTCAAAACTAAACTCAAAAACAACAGAAAAATAAAAACAATCGTATGCAGTGGATAAGAAAGGAACAAATAACAAACGCCAGCAAAAAAGTGTGCAAATATCTAGTAAATAATTTCGGATCAGCGAATTCATCTAATTACCGCTTTATGCTGTTGTTTTTTACATTAACATTTTTTTAGTTATCAAAAGCACATATCCACCGAGAACGCAATAAATTAAAACGAAAAAAAAAATTAAATTTAAACATTTCAAATGGAATTCGGTGTGGTAGGGGGAGGGGTGGTAAATGTAGTTTACCTCTTGTAGTAGTCTCTTGAGAGACTCTACTTCCTGTGAGTGGGTGGCCTCGACTTCCATTGGGTGCTCGACTTGTACCGGGCTGGTGGGTCCCTCGGAAACACTGGAATTAGCCGACGCGGGCTGTGTCGAGTCTTCGGAGTAGTCGAGGGTTCGACGTAGGTATTCCTCTTGTTGTCTGTGGAAGGATTAAGGCTATGTGATGGGGGAGGGATGTGAAGGAGGATAAGTTGTGACATACCTCTTGAGACGTTCTTCCTTTTCTTTGTCGGCTTGAAGACTCAATCGAATCAGTTGAGCTACTTCGGAGTTTTCTGGATCTCTCTCGCGACCGATTTGAAATTTGACTAGACCAGATGTGTTGCGTAAGACCGATGCTGCGTAGGCTTGTGTGACGCCCACTAGACTCTTGCCATCCACTTCGATTATTTGATCATTAACCTAAAAGCAGAGTAAAACTGAAGTCGTTTTTCGATCAAATAGGAGTCCACAAACCTGTATACGTCCATCGCGAGCGGCAGCACCATTGTCGGTAATTGTTTTCACGAAAATTCCCAGTTTTTCTAAGCCAGCATCGGCGCCAACGCCCATACCAATAATACTCAAGCCAAGTCCCTCGGGTCCTTTCATCAATTCAACCGGGAACACATGCATCTTTTCGACCCGTTTCTCGAGTTCGTATTCCGCCGAAGCGGCCACCGGATCGACATCTTCATTCCGTCGATCGTAATCGGTAACTGAGAATGTCGAGAACACCTGAATCGGTCCCGAACTGAACCGTACCTTGTTGTTTTTCTTTACTGCAATGGGCGGATAGGTGATATCATCATCATCGGACTCTAACAGTCCCGGTACTTCCATCCAAAAGTTGCCATCTTCGAAGTAATGCACACCACCTTCAACGTAGACCTCTTTGCTGCGCACGGGCGGGTATTCCGGTATGTAGAATTGCGATTCGTCGAGTTGTGTGGCGTTCTCGGTGTCGGCCAATGAATAATTCGAGTTGTGCTTACTCGAGATAATACTATCATCGATGGTAGTGCTCTGAAGGCTGTTGTGTGTTGTCGAATCAACTGATTCGGCCGATACTATGCTGTCATGTAGCACAGAGTCCTTAACGAATGTCTGGTTCTGAGTTGATTCGGGCTTGTAGTCCGATTCGACCAGGAAGGTTGTGTTGCAGTTTGCCTCGTCGTCGTCGTAGGTTGTTTCGACTTTATTAGCAGTGACCGTAACGCCTAGGTCGGTTGGTCGAACGTTGTCACCGTCGTCGTCCTCATCAAGGAACGCTGCCGATTCACTATGAATCGAGTTCTCTAGACTGCGATTCGGTGCCTCGAGAACGTCACGCAACCACTCGGGCTCGTCCTCGTCCTCGATGCGTCTGTAATCACGTTTATCCTCGTCCTCTTGATCGGTCTCCTCCGGCACGTCCTCGAGTACGTCGGTCTTTGGCCGTTCTTCGACCAATATTTGCTCGACAGAAGGTTGTTGCTGATGATGATGATGACTAGAAACGGAATTATTATGAGAGGGTGCTGGGGCAGCTGCAGCACTTGCTGCCGGAGCTGATAGAATCTGTTCGACTTCTTTAGCTTGTTCGTCCGATAATAGTGGTTGTTGTCTGTGAGAGAGAAAAGGAAGCAAAACGATTAGAGCGAAAACAGGAATCGTGAGCGACTGGGGGTCATGCAAACCTTATTTTGCTTTCCAAAATTCTACAGGACAAAACATAGCAACACGTAAGAGTATGAATAACGGTTTGTATTTGGCATATTGGCAAGCAGGAATATAAAAATGCAAAGTAAAAGAAGGATAATGTGATGCATAAGAACACACGCACGCGATAATAGCAATGATAGGCGTTGAGCGTGTACGGCAGGTGCCGTCCAAATGTCAATTCCAGGTGTACGAAGTGAAATGGATGAGATGAGCGACCACCAGGCGTCCACCCCATGCATGCATGCACGAAACAAGGTCAACAGTGTGGCAGTAGTAGTAGTAGTAGTAGTGTAGCGATAGCAGTAACAGTAGCATCAGCAGCAGCGTCAGCGTCAGGAGCAGCGCAGAAGAAGCGTAGAAGCAGGATTCATTGTTTTTTTTTTTTATTAATTAATAATAGTTAAGAGCGAGAGAGAGCCGGACGTTCATGCATATAGTACATTCGGGTGCGCGGGTGTGTCGTGCAGTTACAATGGAAGTGTTGTGTTTTGTTTGTTGATCATTGTTGTTGTTGTTGTCGAGCAATTTCGGAATTCATGCGCGAACAATATAGGAATGACGTCACACGTGGGATATGCACACACACAGGCACAGGTTTCATGTTGAAGTTCGAGGTAATAGGTCACATTTCCATACACAACGCCCGCGAACGTAGAGCAGAAACACGTTATTTACATAAATGCACAGTTTTGGTTTACAATTTTTATTTTCATCCATCGGCAAAGGATACGCGACATTGGTGTTGACATTCATTAAAATTTTATTAAAGAATGTGAAAAAAAAGAAAAGAAAAAAAAACGAAGAAAAAATCCAACGCATGAGCAAAAAGCAAGCAAAAATGTTTATAAATCATAAGAGAAATAAAAAAATAATTAAAACTACGTAAGGAATAGTGGAGATGCACACAATGCTTTGAAGCGATATTGTTCGCTTCCAAGTTTCTTGTCATTTTGAGTGCTTTTTCGATAGGTTGCCTTCGTTTCCTTTACGCTTATTTCATTCTCTTGCTTTTCTTTTTGATATTGGCAATGAACACTTTCACTTTGAGCAATGTTCCAAAGGTAAGAGCAGAAGTAGGTGCACTCGTTATAAAATGAAGGCAGACAGGGAATATATGAACATACGTCAAAGATCAATTTTAAAAAATCATTAAAAAAGAAAAAAAAAGATTACAATCAAAAGACACAAAAATTACGCTCTTGATCTATCGATAAACTTACTTCTCGACGAGGATCGTTTATCTAAAGTAGAGAGAGAAGTAATTAATCCACAGAGAATGGCGTCACACGTTGAATATAATGAAGAACTCAATCAAAATGAGGCGCAGGAATTAATTATCTCGTAAATTTTGTTGAACAACAATCTAATTTGAAGACGTTTTTATAGTATTTTTGATTTACGGGAAACAGACGCACGAAATGAGCCTTCGGGTATTATTGCATACAAATCACTATAACACCCTGGGAGTACGAATATCGCAGACGTATCAATGTGTCTACAGTTAGAGGAGGTTTGTAAAGACATGAGCAAGACGTGAACGACAAAACTCATCAAAAACTAGGAATCGACAAAATGAGAGCTACGAAATTTCAGTTTCATCCAATGTACAACAGACAGGCCGTTAAACTATTGTACACCGAATCTCCACAGGGCAATGAAGTGGATGATCTTTCATCCTACTGTTGGAGACATTACACTTATTTTGTGTTGTTCCCATACTTAGCATTCATAAAGAAACATGAATCATTGGATTTCATTCTAAAATATTTTTCGTTAAACATGGTTTTTAAAATGTGGATATTCCCCTTCAACACAAGATATTTCATGTTTATTAACACGTTTCAGGCACATTTCATTCATCTATTGAACATTTTTCATCTACAAGATTTGTTCAAGAAGTAAGGTGACTTTTTGAATTTCGCTAACAAAGTACATTCGATTTTCGAATTTTCTTTTTACTATGTTGGTACAAGCTTTTCAAAGAAGACCGAGAAGACGTTAACGACGATGCCCCGCACCCCGCACCCCGGATATCTCGAAACCGCAATAACGAGTGAAAACGTTGAAACAGTGAAGAACATTTTTATGGAAAATTGTGAAATGATTATCAGAGCAGTTGCTGAGGATTTTGGCACATACGAGGGTGGTCCGATAAGTACTTAGCCTACAAAACAAAAATTTTGGAGGAATGGCCATTTATTTTTCAATATAGTCTCCTTTTAGCTCGATACACTTGACCCAGCGATGCTCCAACTTCTTTAACCCGCCTGAAAAATACATTTTCTCGAGGTCTGCAAAGTAGGCCTCCGTGGCGACGATGACCACCTCATTCGACTGAAATTTCTGCCCGGCGAGTGACTTTTTCAAAAAGAAGTCGCAGGGGGCCAAATCTGGAGAATACGGTGGATGGGGCAGCAGTTCGTAGCCCAATTCGACCAATTTGGCCGTGGCGAGTGCAGAGGTGTGAGCCGGTGCGTTATCATGGTGGAAAAGCACCTTTTTCTTCGCCAAGTGGGGCCGTTTTTTCTTAAATTTTTTTTTCGTCAAATCGGACCAATAATTTGGCATAGTACAGCCCTGTGACCGTTTTGCCCTTCTCCAGGTAGTCGATGTGGATCACACCTTGTGAATCCCAGAAAACGGTGGCCATCACCTTTCCGGCCGATGGGACAGTCTTCGCCTTCTTCGGAGCACGTTCGCCGGGTGAAGTCCACTGTTTCGACTGTTCCTTGGTCTCTGGTGTGTACCAGCGGATCCATGTTTCGTCGACTGTCACGAAACGACGCAGAACGGACGCTTAAACAGCGTCAAACACTGCTCTGAAGTGGTCTCACGGTTGCGCTTGTTGTCCGGAGTGAGCAAACGCGGCACCCATCGCGCCGACAGCTTTCTCATGCCCAAAACTTCATGCGGGATATGACCCACGCGATCTTTTAAAATGCCTACTGTCTCAGCTATCTCGCGCACCTTCAATCGGCGGTCTGCCAATACGCGATCGTGGATTTTTGTCACGTTATCCTCCGTGGTAGCCGTTTCCGGGGCACCTGGACGTGGCTCATCAAAAGCCGACGTGCGACCACGATGAAATTCGTTACACCAATTTTTAATGGTCGCCATCGAAGAGGAAGAGCATCCAAACGCTCTTTGATTTCGCCTTCCATAAACAAGAATCAAATCACCGACCGATATTGCTCTTTTCCATTTTTCTAAAATCCGTGGACACTCCCGCTTCCACACGCGGTCAAAACAAAACTACGAGTCCGATCCGGCTGAAATTTCGACAGTAGCCGTCTACTAGAATGTACTACACGATAGTAAGTTGCTCTTGCGATACTGGCGCCATCTGGCGGTACCCCTCGTAGGTTGGATCATCCCATGACTTTTTTTCAGATATTTTTTTTTTTGCATGAAAAATCCAAGACCGAAAGAAACACGCTAAGCTCGGTAAAATGTGAAAGTTTTGCTCACTGTTTCCTTCAATTGCTTACTCTTCGAATTCAACTCATGAAAGGACAGAAATTTGCCACGATTGAGGAGTAAAGCCCGCATCGCTGGAAAATCTTGAGACTGTGCAAAAAAGCGCATATCAGAAGTTCTTCGAGGATTGAAAAAAGCAAGTAAATTATACCAGCGGCGAATTACTTTGAACGGGACAAAATAGATATTGGTGGATAAATAAATATTTTTGGAGAACAATAAAATGTCACCTTATTTTCTGAACATACAAATAAAGTCGGAAAAATTTAGCGTTCTGACTGCTGGATGTTCTCAGGAAAAAAGTCTGGTATTCCTTAAACTGCAGGCGATTTGTTCCGCATTTTCTCACGGAGGAGCACAAAAACATGAAATTTGCAAACTGCATTCATGTCATTTATCGTCACTGGCGATGAAAAGTGGCGCTTTTAATAAGAACCACTCACCAAAAGCAGAGCACAACATGGAAGCCAAGAGATCAGCCGAAAGACAATAAAGTTCGGATGCAGAAGAGTCGAATCAAGAGGATGCTCAGTTTTCTTCGATTCCACTGGCACTATTCATAAGGAATTCGTTCAATTGGGTCAGACTGTGAAAGCTCGATATTATTTGGATGCTCTGCAGAGATTGTGTGACAGTCGACATTTGGCTTTCGTTGCATTAAAATGCGCCGTCGCACAAAGCCCTAATTGTCGAGTTTTTGGCCAAAAAAGCAACATAACGTTCGACAGCTCGTCATACTCACTTGTTATAACGCCATACATCGTTAAGGCTATTCCGACTCACGTCTGCCAAAAATGTTTTGACAAGTTCTATAACCACTAACAACGCTATCTTGACTCGGAGGAGGATTATTTTGAATGACAATAGTAGCCTCAATGGAAATGTTGACCGAAAAAATTTCAGGAAAGGCATAAAAAGATAGTCCAAATATCGAAAATATATATTTTGTGTGATTAAAGTAGTACGCCTTCCTATCCTTGAAGAGTCGAAACTCAACTTAAGTCCTGGGAAAAGAACGAGGTGGTACCTGTCTCTGTCCCTCACTGTATTAAACCACCTTTCACTTTCATAACTACTCTATCCTTTTGTCCATTCACAAGAAGAAGAACGGATCTAGCATAGTGGCATATAGAACAACATTCATTTAACTCGTACTCCCTTAGTGCTGGTATACGTCAGTACCAAGCACATGGCATACACCTATCCTTCCACTTTCAAGCATAATAATATTTATTTATCTGCACACCAGAGTTCAAAAATATACGTTATCGTGCATACCAGCTGTGCCAATCCATATTACCGTAAACGATGAGCCATTTAAAAAAAAAAAATTTATAATTCATGCCGGTTCAAGAGTGTACGGGGTGCAGATGGTTTGTGTCAAAGATGTTCGTTCACTACTCTCTGGGGCTGGTTGTTCTACATAGGATTTGAGAGATTCGACTGAATTTGCGTTGGTTGTAGTTCACAGTAACTCTTTTGTTTCCATGTCATACGCAGAGTATGAATTTTGATCTTATGATATTTTTTTGATCTTTGATCTATTGATCTTATTTGATCTTATACTACGAGTGTTATGCCTTCGTCATCACATTTTGATCATCTCTCATTCACAACTGATGTTGCACAGTTTTTCTGTATAGGAAAAGGTAATTTTTCATTATTAAAAACAAATCGCAAATTCAAATTGTTTTAAAACGTTATCACATGTACACCATGTAAGGTGTCATCATGATTCAAAGAAAATATTTATTTTTCTGACATAGTTTAACCTTACAGCCAGAGTCATTTTGGTCATCATATGGGATATCACTTATATTTCTAGCAGCATCAACTTTTTTTTTGTTTTGCGGTCGTTATGAGACACTGACTCATTAGCAATATTGGCACCCTATGCGGTGAGTATGTGTTACCCTGCAAAGACCATAATAGAAGCTGAAATTTACTCTGCGCTATATCGAGGGAAAGAATAGAAAGAAAATAATTTTTGGCGACTTTTTCTTACAAGCGCCGTCATGTGATAGCCCCACTTTAACTTAGAATCAACGATAGAATCTTGTATCTGTAGACATCTGCATCTGTAGACGATACCCTCTATACATCAAAATTCTGCATTTTAAGTGATTTTTTTAGTGAATATGTGGAGGTCGCATAGCTTTACTAGCTTTACTAGCTATTGATGATCAGGCCTTGATCATGACATCATGCAGTTATGCATTAAATTCTTTTTGCATGCTTTCTGCTACTTGAATAACATCTGTGTGACTCACAATTATGGCACGCATATACAGTTCTTTGTTGAAGGACAGAAACCCTATAGTTCATATATACAGGGTGTCCCACGAGCAGTGTGCCAAAAAGCTAGAGCGTGTAGGTCTGGTCGAGACAAGCAAAAAACGTATGGGAGGGGGGGGTCTATTCCCCCCCCCCCCCCCCCGTTTAGCCGGGAGGGGCAATTTTCTAAAAAACTGACTTAATTTGGAAAAAAAAATATTAAAAATCAACAGTTACATCCACAATACCGTGGTATATTTTTTTGTAAAGCCAGAAACCTCTTCCTTCATCCTGTTTTTAAGCAAAGCTGCTTTAAGGAATAGTTTTTGAGAAATTAATTTTCAAACTCAAAATTTTGCAAAAAAAAAAATTTCGAACTATTTTTTTTCGAAATTGTATGTAATTAAGTACTAATTTTTTTTCAAAAATTCAATACTCTTATTAGTTTTTAGTTAAAAGCAGAAAACCAGATGCAAAAATGTCTCGTAGTTTTTGAGAAATTAAAAAAAAACCAGAACCATTTTTTTCTAAGAAAAACCTTTTTTTTTGGTTTTAACGCGGCTGGACTTGTAAGTAAATTAATGTATGAAACATTGACCTCTTTTTTATTATTTTTAAAAACTTCGGAGTTTTATTTTCAATATGATCCCCTTTTTTTAGAAGGCAAAGATTATATCTCCTTCTTCTCCTAATGGCTGCACATATCTATGCTTGACAAATTTTCCTGCAATTTGACTCCAGCGACTTTAATCCGTTCTTTCAGTTGTTCCAAAGATACTATTTCCACTTCGTAAACATAATTCTTTATAAATCCCCACACATAAAAATCTAGAGGAGTTAAATCTGGTGATCTAGGTGGCCATTCCGTGGGGCCCCTTCTTCCGAACCAACGGTCACTAAAATGATCATCCAGCCAGTTTCTAACCCGTAAGCTGTAGTGTGCTGGTGCTCCATTTTGCTGGTAGATTAAATTATCTGCTATGGCCAAAGGAACATTGGCCATCAAATCGGGCAAAAGGTTTCGTAGGAATTGCAAGTATGATTCTCCATTAATAACGGCATTCAAAAACCGGGGCCCGATTACAGTTTGTCCAACAATACCAAGCCAAATATTACAGCTAAAGCGGTGTTGTGATTTATTTTGTTTCTTGTTGTGTGGATTGGTGCTATTCCAATGATGCAAATTGTGGAAGTTAGTAACCTCATCTCTCGTAAACTGTGCTTCATCCGTACAGAATATCCTTGCAAAATAGTTTCGTTCAGTTTCATCTCGAAGCAGTAATGATCGACAAAATTCTGCTCTCAAAAACTTGTCGTTTGAGGTGAGTCCCTGAACTGGCCTAAAATGGTACGGGTGTAAGTTTTCGGTATGAAGCATTCTCCATACTCTAGATTTGGGCACTCCAAGCATAATAGGCATCCTCCTTGTACTAAGGGAGGGATTGCGTCGGACCAAATCCAAAATTCGGGTAGAACCCATCGGCGGCGGGCGGACCCAGACGAAATTCGCAGGTCAGTTTTCAGGCGTTATCAATGAAAAAAAAGAATTAATCTAGGGTTATTCCAATACTGTATCACTTTATTGTATCCTCATAAAACTCCGAATTTTTTAAAAATAATAAAAAAGAGGTCAATGTTTCATACATTAATTTACTTACAAGTCCAGCCGCGTTAAAACCAAAAAAAAAGGTTTTTCTTAGAAAAAAATGGTTCGGGTTTTTTTTTTAATTTCTCAAAAACTACGAGACATTTTTGCATCTGGTTTTCTGCTTTTAACTAAAAACTAATGAGAGCATTGAATTTTTGAAAAAAAAATACTACTTAATTACATACAATTTTGAAAAAAAAATAGTTTGAAATTTTTTTTTTTTCAATTTTTTTTCAAAATTTTAAGTTTGAAAATTAATTTCTCAAAAACTACTCCTTAAAACAGCTTCATTTAAAATAAATATGAAAGAAGACGTTTCTGGCTTTACAAAAAGGTATATCGTGGCATTGCGGATGTAACTGTTGATTTTTAATATTTTTTTTTCCAAATTAAGTCAATTTTTTAGAAAATTGCCCCTCCCGGCTAAACGGGGGGAAATAGACCCCCCCCTCCCATACGATTTTTTTCTTGTCTTGACTAGACCTACACGCTCTAGCTTTTTGGCACACTCCTCGTGGGACACCCTGTATAATGAATATCATAGGACCCAGTTTTGACCCTTGTGGGACCCCGTATTCTACCTTCTATTCCTTACTGAATCCGTCTTTTATCCGCACCTTAAAACGTCTATTGCTTAGATAATTACAGAGCCAAATATCTTCCCGATCCCCAATGTTTTCTAGCGAATAAAGGAATCTTTGGAATCGAAAAACTTTTTTAAGATCAATGAACCATGATCAACCTGTTTGCTCGTTGTTAATCGATTTTATTCCCATGAACTCCAAGTTGTTTTTTATGCAGAATCGTTTTTAGTATGTTTGGTACTAAGAATTGGATAAAGCTCAGATTGAGTTAGCTATTACAGTAGCGAGGGCCATGTCATTAGGATAAACACCATCAATACCGGATGGTTTATTATCTTTGAGTGTTCGAAGTTTATTTACAGTTTCTTTTGCTATTACCGAAACGGTATTCTTGAAGCCTTCAAAGAAATCGTTCACATCCATTTGCTCCTTTTTAGATTCCTATTATTTTTGCGCGGTCGCACGGTGTTCTGACTATCTTTCCTAAATTTCTATTTGGTGCTTCCCATGATTTATTAAAAACCTTCTTGTTATTTAGTCCCATTCGGAAATCACCAGTCAACAAGTTACATAACTGATGAAACACAAATCTTTCCATTAAACTTCTTTGAGCCTTAAAATGTTCGTCCAAATCTTTATTAATTAAAAGAAAAGCTATCTGGCGTGTATGCGTATGCATACACCTTTCAATATAGGTACCGTCCAACCCAAAATAGTTAATTCCATGTGCAGCTGAATGCATCCATAACGACCCGCCTCTTATGGCAGTTTGATGCAAGATCTCTCTTCGCAGACATTAAAAGACGTTAAGAGTTTTTTTGTTTGTGTTTGCTTTCCTTTTAAAACACCTTTTGCTCATTTGGCCACTGATGACGTTGCTGTAAATGACGTCGTAGACATGGGGTTCGAAACTCATGACAGTCAAATGGTTGTACTGACAATTTTCCTGTAATCTAATAAGAACTTGTCGAATTTCCAATAATTGAACCATAGACCAAACAAAAATGATTGGGAGAAGCTCCGGCTTTGGTTCATCATGGACTATAACTCTATACATGCCTTTCAGTTGTAGGTGTCATATAAAAGCAAAGCTGACTTTCATAAAAGCCCCTTCTTCAATGCATGGCTCGGATACATACTCGTACTCGTATGTGTCCTTGGAACTAATATTGGCTTTTTGCACTAATCCTCCATGCCCAGAGCCAAGTCAAGGGATGCGCGATTATTCCCTTCGAGCTGCTTATTTAATTCAATTACCTCGAAAAAAACAGAGAAAGTTAGCACAACGATGCATCGGCAGATCCGCAGTATAGAGCCAAAGAACCTTCGAAACCTCGCCTGCTCTTTGTTCTTACTTCCGCTCACGTATCCCCTTTTCTCAAGTAAACAAACGTTCAGTAAAGTTTATCTAACTCCGGCTCCCCAAATGAAGGTTTTTCTGCGTCAACCTCCGGTGCTGCTTGCAGTTCGGTACAATTAATCATTGTTCTTCTGGCCCGATTGCGAACAATATCTTGATTAGGCAAACGAATGAAAAACGGTAAGCCATCCATACAACTCCATCATCCCCGAAACTAAGTGCAAAACAAAAAGCGCCCACTAATTGCAGTTTTTGTCTCCAAGTCCCACAAAAGCGAAACTTTTCCCCACCGTTGTGCCCCGGTAACAGGCGTCCACGTCCTAAGCAAAGCACGCGGGCCAAGATGGGAGGAAAACAATACCACCTGCCCGCAGCTTTGTGTTTAACGCGATCAAGTAGCAAAAGGATACGACAGCCCCGAAACAAAGCGAGCTTGACAGGATTTCTATAATTCACACAAGCTCATGTGCATGATATGCATAAAGGCGTGTGCGGGGCACGGAGCACGACGCACGGGGCACCGGGAAATGAATGCAATTTAAGAATAATTAAGCACACAATTTAATCACGTACATGGACGTACGGATGATGCATGCCGGTCGCTGGTCCGTGTCTTCATGGATTATTTGCTCAACTCGAACCTCCAACTCGCACAATGCATGCTCCTCAACTCATACACGTACTTGGATGACACTTGCTCGACGCTCGCAGTTGTTAGATAAATTATTTATTTTTAACGACCGTTTTGTTGGCCAAACATTTCATTAGAGAACAAGAGGCAAGCGGTAGGGCGGGCGGACTCTGCAGGGAGATGAATAGACATTGTTGTATGCAAGTAGTGTACATCGATGTAGGTAGGCATGTTGTAAAGTTCAGGGTTAGTCTGGGTAGCTGCAAGTGACAGCTCCCTTGTGCTTTGATTGCATTCCATTGCATGGTTTCACTTTGAGCGATAGGTGTTCAGCAATTTAGAGGTGGGCAGGGTGGTGGGATGAGGTCGAGGACAAGAGTTGGGTAGTGCTCATCGGGATGGGTTTTTCAATTAGTGTTCGGGGTACGATTTTGCCATTTGTGCCAATCCGAATAGTAAATACTGATAAAACGGTAAGTTGTATCGGAACAGGCTGGACTGACATGTAACTGAATGCCCAACCTATCTTCATTGTAAACGGGGCAGGGTGAAAGGCGCGTTCGTTTGTCAGGAAACAGAAGTGTGCTTGAAATGACCGAAAAGGGAGATGTGTGTAAGATACTTTGTTACTTGTGCAATTAGGGCATTGCCTAAGGGGCTCATTGTAAAAATGTTTAATTATGAAAGAACCTGCCTGGTGAGTGTGTTCGTATAAAGCCATACCTTGGAAAAGGATTTGACCACCTAAAAGGACTTTGAAACCCTGAAGAGCGAAGTGAAATAGAAAAGTTTTTTAATCAATAAAATTTACAATGGAATGCTCCTTCTAAAGAAGACCTATCGTTGATGACAGCTGGTACCACACAAGAGGGCTCCAGATAATGACCTGTCTGACCCTTACCTTTTAGGAGTAGATTCGAAACCATGACATTGAAATTAGTCAAGCTTTGCGAAGAGGGCTTGTTTGAGATCTACATATGGTAACTTTTTATTGAGAGAGAAATAAAAGAGTACATGAGAGAAAACTCATGGAAAAAGGATTAGACTCATGGTTCACTAAGCTAAACGGCGAAAAACCCTTAACAAAAACGATAGTCATATGACTAATTGTAAGCAAAGGGAGTTTTCATAAACGTCTGCCTAACTAAGACCTGCGTTAGACGTGTTCATAAAGTCAGACTTTTGATCGAACAAACCCAGAAGACCGAGAATTTCCCCTTTTAGCTAGGATAAATTACACGAACCTACTGATGCAGACCGAATGCCTGTTGACATCTTCAAGAGAGACATAAACTGGCTAGGTGTATAGATAAGCACATCTGTAAGATACGAGTATGATCAGAGGAAAGCATAATAAATTCCTGCCTGATTCATGATATCAGATATAAAATTGGGTCAACATTTCAAAAATATGAAAATATTGATCATACGCCCCGTAGTGCTTATGTGTCGATCCCATTTCTCGACTTCCAGAGCTACTTTCACGACTGAATTTTGATGAAGACACTTGACGCGAATCCAGATCTAACCTATTCAGCCAGAACTTGGGTGGTTCTTTCATAGTAACCTAGCTGCCCGGGGTCGTAATAAAGCAGGTACAAAAAATTTGAAAATGTTACTCATACGCCCCTCAGTGCTTATGTGTCGATCCCATTTCTCGACTTCCAGAGCTACTTTCACGACTGGATTTTAATGCAAACAGTTAACGCGAATTCAGATCTTACCTATTCAGTCAGAACTTGGGCGATTCTTCCATGGTAACCTAGCTGCCCGAGGCCATAATGGAGTAGGCACAACAAATATGAAAATGTTACTCATACGCCCCTCAGTGCTTATGGTCGATCCCATTTCTCTACTTCCAGAGCTATTTTCACGACTGGATTTTGATGTAGACACTTGACGCGAATCCAGATCTACCTATTCAGTCAGAATTTGGGCGATTCTTCCATGGTAACCTAGCTGCCCGAGGCCATAATGGAGTAGGTACTAAAAATTTGAAAATGCTACTCATACGCCCCGTAGTGCTTATGGTCCATTCCATTTCTCGACTTCCAGAGCTACTTTCACGACTGGATTTTAATGCAAACAGTTAACGCGAATTCAGATCTTACCTATTCAGTCAGAACTTGGGCGATTCTTCCATGGTAACCTAGCTGCCCGAGGCCATAATGGAGTAGGTACAAAAAATATGAAAATTCTACTCATACGCCCCGTAGTGCTTATGGTCGATCCCAATTCTCGACTTCCAGAGCTACTTTCACGACTGGATGTTGATGCAGATAAATAAGATCAATTCATATCCAACCTATTAAATCAGATTTTGAGTGGTTCCTTTATGGTAAACTAGCTGCCCGAGGTCGTAATCATGCTTATCGAACAATTGACCTCGATTAAGTTCAAGCCTGAGACATACATATTTGTATTCAGACCAACTCCATTCCATATTTTAATCTAGGTAACGCTTAACCCTCGAGACTGAAAATCTAGCGTGGGAATTAGATTTACCGAAAACTCCATTTAAAGGTTAACTAACTGGGTTTACTCTCCCATTGCCGGTGTGTCGCCTTGAAAATCAACGTAAATCCCTGAAACCCGAACATTTCCCAGCAAGTTCATAACTCGCATATAGATTTACCGTCGTCCCGATCCAATCAAACTCAATCCCTCTCAATTTCGAGCAAAACTTAATCCCCAGCCAACAAGACACGTTCCATGTCCTGACAAAAACCGATAAACAAAACAACTCTCTCAATACCAACGTAGTACTCGTAGCTCTGTCGCAAATATTTGCCTAATCCAAAACTGTATGATGTCACCCGAATCACCATAGCTCGCCGGCGATAAAATTGGATTACTCACTTAATCCGAGTGCTGTGCAGCAGCTCAAAACGCTCCTGCGTATACGTAACATTTCACAAAAGACCAATCCTCAGAAGCAACGCACGAGTGTCGCGTAAAGAGTCGTTTTTCATAGTTTTGTTTCTTCCCTTTCCCCGTGTGTACACGAATTAATCGCACGCCATTAATAACGCCAGTTTGAACTAATTCTCGCTCTGCCCATTGGACACCTCGTACACTTCACTGACCCGAGCACAACAGAAGGACACTTCCTGCCTCTCACTCTCTTGTCTGCCCACTTTCATTTGTTCCACGGCCAAACAAAACTACAACGCGATTCTCTCTTCTTGTTGCCACCAACTACATCAAGGACGACGCTAGCCGTACCGAAAATAGAAATTCAATTTAAAATGTGCCAAGGACTCGGTTTCGTTTTGTCTCTTCCTACGTTTCCGATAATTGTTTTTTGTTTTTTTTTTGACTTTCTGTTTTCATTTCCTGTCATCGCGACCGAATTAACGGTCTATAACGTATGTACATATATAAAACGATAAAAGGCGTTAAGTTTGATTTCCTTACCGATAAATTAAATTCCACTTAAGCAGCGTTGAAAAGGACGACGCGCCGAAAACTAGTTACCGACACTTTGCACCTACTTAATGCACATTTCACGTGGAGCACCCTCGACTGGATGCCACTCGAACACCACGCGAACGTAAACTTGAACGCGTCGATATCCTTCCAAGTGACAGATGCAGCAGAATATGCAGCTCGTTTGCGGTTTTCACTCGAGCACTTTCCCACGACTGTGAAGCATCCAATCGACCGCCAGTTAATGACACTCCTATGAATCACCGTTAAATTCAAGAAAAACTTTTTTCCTCATTCGCTTTTCTTAATGACGAACGTCACGAACGACGCACACACAACTACCGACATCAGCTGGGGAGAAACTATTTCGGAATGGTGTCCTAGTCCAGCTATGGAAACGTACCAGCTACCCTCGCACAGCCAGCTAGGAGTAGCAGAGTGACACACAATTGCATGTGTCATGCACATTACCAAGGCGAATCGGTATCGAAATATGAACAAAAAAAAAAAAAAAAAGCAAACACAACATAGAATCAGGAAAAAAGGCTTCGAGAGCAGAAAGAGAGTAGGCCACCGTAGTGACTAGGCGAGAAGAGACTAGAGAGCGAGGGGAAGACAGCGCGAGAGAGATTGAGAGCGCGCATACAACACACTGCACAACCGCTGCACTACAAACGACCATGATAGAGCACCAAGCACTAAGCAACCGACCACTCTCCCCCGACTAGGGAGTGAGAAAACTGGATAAAAACAGAAACGCTCGCGGAGCCTACACACTCGCACACTTTAGGCGTGTAGTCTATTTTTTTTTTTTTTTCATTATTTTCATTTTGTTTTCCCTCTGGTGCATAAATGATTCCTTTCAGTCAGCCGTCGTCGTTGATGTTCCAGTTTGTTATGATTCCTAATCTGCCGCATCCCTTTAGCCGATGCTAAGCACCGCACCACCTATAGCTATAGCTAAGCTATCGCATCACAGCTTCATTCCTAGACGACATTTCAATTCCTAGAGGAAACTACCATACAAGGAGCCAGGGGACGACCATAATTTTTTTATAAATAATAAAAGAAAATCATGAAAGGCGAGATGAAAACGGAAAAAGCGCACTGAGACACGAAGGACGTACAGTGCATCTGCTGCCTGCTCACACTACGAGTGGTGTGAAGCGAAATTAAAGACTGGGACACCACCAGTACCACACCACCGGCAATAAAATGGAAAAGGAATGTTTATATTATGTACATCTACTCCTGGCTTAGATATGTATCCCAAGGAAGTGAAAAGCTCTCTAATGGCTTCACAGAACTTCTGCACTTTATGACGGATTTCTTTTTTAAATGTCCCATTCGAGGGAGGAAGATGAAACATCAACAGATTGTTATTAGTTCCGCGACAGAAAGGCAAAACACTTTATAGAAAAGTTTATGATATCCAAAAGGGTGCAACAGCAGGATTCCTGGTTCCGATACGGAGAGATAGAGAATAATTAGAATTATCATCTGTGTGAGAGGTAGCATTAGACCCCGGAGGCCGCTTGAGTTGGAAATCCGTTCAGGAAGCAGTTCTCTTTTGACTGTAGTTATTAGAGCGGGACGCAAAAGAGTGTTTTTCCTTTCACAGCAGACAATTTTATTTAAAGGAATATCATTGATTAGGCCATGCAGCGAGTTCTAAAGGAAAGCGGAATATCCTGGGCTGAAGCCATAATGAAGAAATAGCGTTCTAGATTGAGGAAATTTTAAACCTCATAACGACCGCTAATAGCAGACTTTAAAGGTGGTAACCTGAGTCGTTTGATGCCACACCCCGCTTGACCTAGTACAATACATGGATGGTTGACTATAGGGGGTTTGAACTGCAACAGAAGCCAATATTTTATCCACTGAGCCTCGGTGCTCCTCTTTCTTATATAAGCTCTACAGACTTCCTAGACCTTTGTTGGAAGGTTACTAATCGATGTCCTAACATCTAGACATTATCGAAGGGTCATGCAAGAGAGTGTCATTTTGAATTTCCCGCCATTGGTGAATTATCAGCATTAAACTATCACTGCGATAAGTTTTGGCAAGTTCAAACAAGGAGGTTATTATATATGGGCTCATAACGTGTTGAAATAGTGAACACTTACTACAAAAATGGTGAAAACGATTCATAAAGTCCGAACCAGTTACGATAATCATCTAGTGTCCATTGGCACTGCTCAACAAATTGTGAACGAGAGATGATCAAAAAATGCTGACGAAGGCATAAGATCACTTTAAAATTCATACTCTGGGTGTGCATTTCCAATATTACACCTTAATGGCATGGAAACAAAAAAGTTACTGTGAACTACAACCAATGCGACAAATTCAGTCGAATCTCTCAAGTCCTATCTAAGACAACCACCCCCGGAGAGTAATGAACGAACTTCTTCCACACAAACCAGCTGCAAACCATATGCACCCCGTCCAAGTTGTGTGACAAACACCGTAAGAGCATACACTCTTGAACCTGCACGAACCCTATAGAAAACAAAAAAAAGACCTCTCGGGCAGGGTAGTGATGTGAAGACTCCAACAACGTCACCGAACATCACTGCCGTAGCTGGGTGATTTTTTATTGTTTGGTTTCTTAGTGTTCTATTTTTGACAGCTCACGTGTGATTTCTGACGTGACAATGGTTTGTGACTCAACAATGCTCAGTTAGCATCGCCATTTCATGGACCCAAACGCCGCTTGCAACTTATTGAACTTCATTGTTGAAATTCGAGCTCTGGGAAAAATGTTTTTCGCAAATCGACCATTTTACGGTCGTCATAACCTACCTACTGATCAAGCAATTCAAGACATAATGACCAAATTTCGTACCACATTCACGCTATTGGATATGTACGGTGCTGTATTCGCCAGTGTTAATAAAGACCGTGATTTGTCCATTCGTGGCCGTTCGTGGCAATTGGAATTATGTCACTCGACTACGTGGAAGATTTTACGCAAGGATCTTGGTGTAACACAGAATACAGTTCGTGCAAGAACTTAAGTCAAACAACCTGCCATGGCGTCAAGTTTTCGGTGAGTGGGCCTTAGAAGAATTGGATTAAAACCCGTTTTTTTATCGTAAAATTAACTTCAGCAACGAAGCTCATTTCTGGTTGAATGGGTATATTAAAAAACAAAAATTTGTTCCGATGAGCAGGCTCAGACGATACACCAGCTGCCAGAGTAACCAGACAAAAGGTCCTGTTTAATGGGGCTATTGTACCACGGCACATTTGCCGGCTTTTTAAAGAATTGTGAACACAACGTAAGTGTCAATGGGGCCCGCTATCGTTCAATGATTTCGAACTTTCGAATTCTCACTCAAAATGCCCGAGCTGAACCTGGTCGACATGAGATTCCAGCAAGACGCTGCTACATGTCACACAGCACGCGAATCGATGGACCAATTGAGCAATGATTTCGGTGAGCAATTTATCTCCCGTTTTTAACAGGTGAATTGGCAGGCTAAATAGGGCTACTTAATGCCTTCAGACTGGATTTATGAGGATACGTCAAATCACTCGTATATACCGATAAGCCACCGACATTCACAGCCTTGGAAGACAACATTATAGTACGCTTGTTGTTAGCAAGATACGAACCAATATGCTGAAAAAAGTGACTAAAAATTTGACTCTCCGTATGAATCATTTAAAACGGCGTTGCGTTCAACGTTTACATAAAATGATTGGAAAGTAAATGGCAAGCAATGATTTATCAACTCAAATAGAAATTTTATACACTTTTGCTATTTTTCGGTACTATTTTTGAAAAATAAAAACCAAACACTCAAAAAATCATGTATTACTGCTCAAAACCAAATTGTGTCTATTTGGAAACTGTCACTCCAGTTGGTGCTATCCGCAACCACTTTTCACCACATTTGGGTACCTTGGCCTACATGCTTACAAGATCTATTAGGTCGTTACATATGAAATTGCCGACCTACCAATAATTCCTAGAGTGATCGTTGTGGCGGGAAGTTGTGCAGAAAAATTGAAAATAAAGTTTTGTTTTTTTTTAAGAAGAGAGGCCAGTTTATTCTTTGTAACGGTAAAAATGAATTTACGCAATTAGATCACTGAGTTTTAAAACAGCTGTCACTGTTAAATAGACATGGTTCCATACTGGTGCATGACAACGCAGGACCACATACCCACCAGTAGACGTTCCTGAAGCTGTTGGAGTTGAGTTATGAAATTTTGCCTCATACGCCTTACTCGCCAGACTTATCCCTGACCTATTACCATCTTTTTCGAAGTTTGGGCAATAACCTTCAAAATAAACAATCCATAAGCCCTAATGCCATAAAACAGGACTTCAAGGACGTCTTAACCCGAAAAGATAAGGACTTTTTCAACAGAGGCATTTTTGCTTTGATGGAACTAAACTTTTTCACAAATTTTCGTAAAAAACGACAACTTCATAGGTAACGATCTAATAGTTGATGCACGAACTGAAGCCGCGCATAACGCCTTTCTTTCTCTGAATGCCTTTTGGACACGATCATTTTTTTTTTCAAAAAATTTTCTAAGTGAATAGAGTCTGGATACGTTAGCAAATACACTGTCGCATCGTGGGCTCCGAAAACGCAAGAAATGTAGTGAAACAATCCCTCCGCCTACAACAAGTGACAGTTTTTGTTCGAAAATACTACCCTTGCGACTTGCAGTGAATAGACTACGTTATCGAACTATGCTAATAGGCTTTTATTCCCCTTGAAATTGGTACTATGGACGTGGAAGATGACGATAGACGGGCGATTGCTCGAAATTGGAACTTCAATTGGGTGCCATGATTGTCCGATTTAATACCGTAACACATTAAAAATAAAGTACACACCAAAGCTCCACAAACGGTTTATGCCTTAGAACGAAACCTTAACTATGCGAAAATGTGATGAAAAGTTTTATCAAAAGAATGACCAATTGTAGGCAGAGTTGATGCGAATCCTTGACAGACATTATTAACCTCAGACTTTGTACTTTAGCCTAAAATAAAAATATCACCCACTTCCAGAAAAATGCTGCAATTTTCTGCTGATGTAAAATGACACCTCTTGTTGAATGATCCTATATAATCACCGATTGTACCAAGAGACATGTAATCTCTTTAACTGCGGACATCTGGCAAGGCAACCTGTTCAACAGGAACCTTTTTGACATGTTTGTCAATACAAACGTCTCGTGAAATTACGAAATTCCTGTTACTTTTTGAGCACACGTCAGATAGGCTATAGTATCACCAAACTCACTAATATTTGGCAAATCATACTGGTTCCAACTGCCATATCCGAACTTCCAGTGAATTTTGTCGGTCGTCTTCTGTTCATTCCAGTAACTGAGGCTCATCAGGATTTACCTACTCCCATCCCACATGTTCAACGCGATGTGAGGCTTCCACGTTACCAGGTGGCTCTTAAATTGCCATTGTGCTGACAAAACGCCATCGAGGTACAGTAAGAAACGAAAATCCCAAGAAGCAAATTATAAGATACAAAAACAGAACCTGGCATATCGCAATGATTTCGGAGTACAACCTCCATGTATTACGCCCAAGTTTTGTATCACACAGTAAAACCATCACGTGACGCCAAACGCCCAACATTTCCTCGCATTCTGTAATGAAAATCAACAACACAAGTAACAGAAATAAAACGAAACAAAAAACACGAGAATCCTCATTATAAGCGCCACTATGTCCAAGAAGGCTTAAGACATTTACAAGACATTCTTTCCACACCCTCGAACACAAGATACCCATACCTCCCAGTCCCCAGATCTACTCGAAACTAACACTGGAATGCAAACAGATCCTCACGTCCCCTGTGGCACAATATTATGCAATTCCACTAGTCGACTGAACGACCAACGAACGACGGAACGAACCGAACCGACAGCATAAGCCCATTCAACCACCCACTCAGCCGCCGGTGATTATGCATGTAAACACTCTGACAAATTGCTAGGATTTCCATGCACTACAGTGTGACTTACTCTGAACCAATGCAGCTCCAGGCGCGAAGCACAAAATCTCAACACCAAAAAAAAACGAAAAAGGATAACCAAGGAAAGGAAAAACGATTGCACGCCACCAAATAACGGAGACAAGAAGAAAATAGGATGGAAAACACGGAAATGCACCGACCGACATGAGTCTATTGAGGTGTACGCCTCGTCCACGGTCTTCCTCATCGTCCAATGTTTGCACGTCGATGAATAGTTTATCGCGAACTTACCGGTCATTTCTCGTTTCTTTATATAACCCAGTATGCTCTGCTAATCACCCATAAGAGTCATTCAGGTCAGTCGAGTTGAATAGGCAGCAGGTGATGGAAATTGCTTGGAAGAATACGCTCTTCCTGTATTCGACACAATCAAAATGACAAGAAACTTGGTACCCATCCATATGTAACATTCACTCTACCATGCGTCTAAAGCTACAACAATGAAGCAACACAATACAAGCAAGTCTCATACCTTGAACTCAACAACCGCTCAGCCTCATCGGCAGTCATAGCATCTGGTAGGCTATCTTCGCGTCCCATTTCCAGTGAATCGCCCGCTCGATTACGTTCGGCCATCTCCAACGCATGGACCAGTTCACGTTCCAGCTCCTCATGATTCGCATTGTCGTCCTCTTCGCCACCGCTCATGTCGGCATACTCGATATCCTGCATGTCGAGCGGCGGCCCTTCGGGCAGTGGTGGTGGTCTTTGTGGCAAAGCCGGCAGTTCGGGACTCTCGAACTCATCCTGTGTCTCTAATGGTGCTGCGACTGGTGCTTTCTTTGCAGGCGATGTGGTCACGCTGCCTGGCGGTGGTGGTGGTGATTTTGACGAACTGCCGCCGCTCATATCCGAACTCCGTCGACGCAACGGACTCGGCGGGATTTTCGGTGGACTCTTGGTTGGCGATACAGTCTCCTGTACCACAGGCTCTGCGTGGTAGAACAATTCGGTTGGCGGTGGCACCTCAGGCTTAATTACGGCATACACTGTGCTCGTTTCTTGAGCGAATCCATTCGCATGAAAGCTTTTATGCAAATCAATCTTTGCCGTCTCGTATAGCTCTGATTCGCCAAACACTTGACGACTTTCACTACCGTCGGGATTCAACCTGTATCCAACGTCGACATAATTCAAAGTTGGCTTTTCCTCCTCCTCGACCACGTCCTTGTATTGCATTTTACCACTCACCGACGTGGGTGACTGCATTGACTTGTCGTCCTCCGTCGGACTTCGTGGCTGCACATCAGCGCCAACTCCCACATATTTCTGATCAAAGTCATAGGCTGGCTTTAGTTTGGCCTTGATCTCTGGCGATGGTTCGTTGAATCCACCCTCGTCGGTGCTCACCGAACTGATAATACTCGCCGGTCGTGAGCCCAACCCGGCCGCCGGCAGATTCAAACAGATGCTCGACACCTTCTTAATTCGAGGCGTCACCGCCTCCTGCTGTGTGTGATTATTCGTCGACTCAGTGTCACTGCGTTCCGATTTCTGGATTCGTCCTGTAAAACAAAAAAACATGTTTTCAGTTACTTTAGTGTCATGAGTCGAAATTGATTAGCAAATAGAAAAAAACCAAAAAATACTAAATAGCAAATGGATGAGCTGAAACTTATGCAGGACTACTTTTGGATTCTCGAGAAATGTCAAGATCCCCAAATCGTGTTCAAAGATAGGCCAGCAGAACGCGAATTTGCCTGCTTGTGGCTGTCGAAGTTGTGTAACGACATCTACCGAGGATCAGATGCAAAGCGAATAAGAAACTTATATTTAATGGAACTCTCCAAGGGGATTGATCATGCCGAATTGAACAAGGTCTTCATGCAGATACCACCTAACGGTCCACTAGAACCGATCGAGGGCGCGTCGCATATTAAAATCGATGACGAGACTATTGTTCATGAAATGCAATCGGCAGCACCCGAATTTGTCCCACCTTCGCTTGCCAAAAACTATCAATCGCATATGAGTACGAAGATATTCGATAATAATCGCGGAGCTTGTGCTTATCTGGCAGTGTCATTAGGCGATCCGAAACAGGGACCGATCTGGATGCAAATGGGTAGTAAAAAGCCATATCAACCTAAACCAAAAACTGGAGCAAATGCCTGTCAACAGCAACAGCAACAATGTCCCAAACCACAACAACAATGTCCGAAACAACAAGGTGGATGTGGTGGCGGCGGAGGCGGAGGCGGTGGTGGTGGTAATGCAAATCTAAATGTCGGTTTTGGAGAATTCTGCTTAGAAGCCATTGCCAAGGAGCTAGCCGGGCAAGCAGCACCCTGTGACTGTCCCGAACTAGAGGCACAACTTGAGAAATATTCCGCTTTTATTAGGAACTATCCAGTCGGCGAGGAGGCAAAGAATCTGGAGGGAAGCAATTTACGAACATTTTTATTACTCAATCTGCAGACGGATCTGGTGCAAGCACTCAAGGAGTGTCAGTAAATAAAAATTGATCTTATTTGTTGTAGTAGTGAAATTGATATCCTAAATAGCTCATGTCACAATTAATAAAATGAAACGAATAAATCAGGGCGGAACCGGAAATGGTTTTGTTCCCAAAAATATTTTTTTCTGTTTTTTATTTGCTTATTTTCGGCGGCAGCCAACCGGATGTCGGGCTTTTAAAAATGAAGATCAACAACCTTGCATATAAAAATATTTTTTTTTTTAGTTTTTAAGATCACTCCCAGGTGTTGTTTTTTTAAATACGCAGGATATGACGCGATTGGACAGACATGCGTCATGACCACCATGAGTCAGGTGGGATTTGATCTACGACACATGCCTTATGTTTACCCATGAGAGGCGGTCGAGGTGCTGAATCTCAAAATTGATATCTGCTCAAGGTAACAAGAAACTAAAGTGCGAATCGCAAATAATTTTCTTCGCGTTGTCACCCCCAAGTGTCATATAAAAATACATGAAAATACATACCTATTTTCGGATAGACCGAAAGGCAACATTCCTGAAATTCTTGAGAAAATAAAGACACCTTCACGCGATTATTCTGATCACAATCTTGGCACACATATAATATATATTTCATGCGTTAAAAAAAATCAAGTGAAACAGTTTTCGTTTCGGACTGTATTGCATTCAGTAAACTGACATGTTAAAGCAGTTACGACCCCTCAGACTGCATTGAAGACGTCGACCAAGTCGGCCATCATCAAGGTCGAAACGCAAGTATAAATAAAACGTTGACACTTTCAGAAAAAAATAAAATAAAATAATAAAACAGTCTACCAAAATTTGTTTTGGTTGGCGTTTAATTTATATTGATTTTGGCATTGATTAATGTGCAGTCAGCGTTGACGCCATCAGACTCGAGAGGATATACTCGCCGAGTGAATAATGGCGCGGAAAATGTGACGCGGACATGGTGGTGGCAAAATGGAGGATTTCTGACAGCTGGTGATGAGTCAATAGATTATTAGACACGGACACTTAGTAAAGACATCATTCTGGAGCTCACTAAAATGTAGAAGACTTTTCTATTTATTGTTTCATTTCAGACGGGTGAGTGCAAAAGATTTTTACGTTTTAGCGGATATTTACACAATTTTATAAGTCAACATGCGCGGACGCAAATGAGAAAGCTACGGAAGCACCTTTTATATCTAGGTAAGGCAGGAAAACCAAACTATATAACCAAATTGCTTCCAGTCGCCTGTACTGAAAATCCTAGACACCATTAGGCCTATATAAAGGGTGTTTTTTTTAGAGGTATACAAAATCAATATGAAATAAAGCACTTGACGCTAATGTTAATTTCTATGATATTAGCTTTATTTAATAAATAACTTGATGCCATTAGTGTTTGGGCATATGCGCGCCACGGCTAACTCGAATGAAGCAATCGTGAAGTCCAGTTTACGACTATTTTGTCAAGCAACTGGGCCGTATACAGCAATAACACGGCGAATGTTGACTTCCAAATCGTCCAACGTCGTTGGTTTCGGTTATTCACGGCTATCGGCATTCACTAGTGACTTCACATACCCCAAAAGAAAGTTATTTAATGGTGTGAAATCACAGGATCGTGCAGGCCGGTTCACAGGTCCATTACGCGAAATTATAAAGGGTCCGCCAAATAATTTTTTTTTTTTTGAAAATGCTATAAAAAAAACTACTGAATATTTTCTCAAATTTCTTTTTTTATTTGAAAGTACAATCCTTCCGGTTAATAATGGAAAATAATTTCATTCAAATGGCTGCCTCGGCTGGCCATGCAGTAGCCTACACGATCGGTCCAATTTTTAAGCACATTATCGATTGTGTGCAGCTGTATTTCACTAATGGCTTCACGAATATTGTCCTTTAAAGCGTCAATTGTCTCTGGCTTGTCGGCGTAACACTTATCTTTGACGGCACCCCACAAATAATAGTCCAACGGTGTCAAATCGCAGCTCCGAGGTGGCCAAACGACATCAGCTCTGCGGCTGATAATGCGATCTTCAAAAACAGGGCGCAAAACATCGAGTGTAGCTTCGGCTGTGTGGCACGTAGCGCCGTCCTGTTGAAACCAAATGTTGCCAATATCCTCCTCTTCAATTTTTGTGAACAAAAATTCGTTCAACATGGCCCGATAACGATCGCCATTGACTGTAACGGCCACTCCTTGCTCATTTTCGAAGAAAAATGGCCCAATTATGCCTCTGGACCAAAATCCGCACCAAACAGTGGCTCGTTTTGAGTGCACCGGCTTTTCAATGTATGCGTGCGGGTTTTCTGTGCCCCAAATGCGACAATTTTGCTTGTTTATATACCCGCCAAGATCAAAATGAGCTTCATCTGAAAAGATGATTTTTTTGGCAAAATCGGCATCTTCTGTTTCAAAGTAATGTCGCAATATTTCCCAGCGTTGTTCAAGCGTATACACAACCATATTCGTTCAGCGGAAGGATAAAACTAATTATCTGTCAAATCAGACATGAGCTAAGTGTTACCATTCACGAAATAAGCACTACTTGAAAAAAAAAACGTTAGATGGCGGACCCTGTAGCAGGTTGCGCCATCTTATTAAAACCAAAGCCCTATCACGTCAATGTCATTCAACTGAGAAACGATGAAGTCGAAATTCATGTTTCTATAGCATTTTCCATTGACAGTGGCAGTCTGGCCGTCATCGTCCTTAAAGAAATATGAGCCGATGATTCCACCAGCCCATAAAGCACACCAAACAGTGAGTTTTAATGGTTGTAAGGGCCTTATCGGAGAACAAAAGTTTGCGTTCAAAATCGGATCAAGCTGAATCATGTTTTCGGCCGTTTCACTGAACCTACGACTTTGGGAATGGCTATTATCCGCCAGAGTGTACTTGGCGCGAAAACGATTCATCGTGTTCCAAGCAACTTGTTCAGATGAACAATTATGTCGACCGTAACTTGGACGTAGCGCGCCATAAGTTTGTCGAACCGAATCATGGTTTTCAAAATAAGTTTGCACGATTTCCACGAGTTCTGGCATTAATCAACTTGCAACTGTAAAATCGACAATTTGTAGAATCATCGTTGCCAGTTTAAAAACGAAACCTCTCTAAAAAAAAAACACCATTTATAAGAGCATTGATCCACCTGTGCTTTGATATTTGTATCGGCCGCTGACGCAAGATAAGCGAGTTCGGATCCCGATAACACCAACGCCATCGAATGTTTATTTCGTGGCTTTTCTCTGAAGAAAAATCGGCAACTGGCACTCTGTTTTTTGATTTTTTGTGAGAAAAACTGATCATTTCCGTCATCTGAATTCAGATTCCATAACAAAAATGACCACCGAGAGTGCGCGGCAGGCAGATGTTCAACAAAATTCTAAAAACCCTAATATGTGATTTTTTAAACGTTTGGTTTTTGACTGTCAAAGAAGATACGAAAATTGCAAGAGTGTAAAGATTTTTTATTTGAGTTGATAAATCGATGCTTGCCATACACTTTTTAAGGTTTCTTCTTTATGATCCACTTCGGGGTGAACCTGGACCCCAAACAAGAAGCGCCTCCAACCAACACGGTATTTGGCGTACTGTTTCCAGTGCCTCATTTCCAATTGAATAAGGTCTGCTTTCACCTGTGTGCGCCACAGTAAATGCGGTCGTCCTTTATTGCGGCGTCGCTCGGGGTTGGATTCGAAAACTCTTCGGGCCGTAGCTGCGTTCTCTATGCGCGACGTACTAGGCCGATGTCGCTGTACAGCCCGTACAGTTTTTATTTGGATCTTCTCCTCTAAACTCCGTTTATACAAACGGGACCGTAGATTAAACGCAGAATTTTCCTTTCGAAACGACCAAGGGTCTCTTCACCCGCTTTTGTTAAAGTCCAGGCTTCTGCGCCCTAGAGGAGGACCGGGATGATTAAGGTTTTGTACGAGGGTGGTCCGATAAGTACTTAGCCTCACCGCCAGATGGTGCCAGTATCACAAGAGCAACTTACTATCGTGTAGTACATTCTAGTAGACGGCTACTGTCGAAATTTTAGCCGGATCGGACTCATAGTTTTGTTTTGACCGCGTGTGGAAGCGGGAGTGTCCGCGGATTTTAGAAAAATGGGAAAAGAGCAATATCGGTGGGTAATTCGATTCTTGTTCTTGGATTCATGTTTTGTTCGCGCAGCGAAATCAAAGGGCGTTTGGATGCTGTGTACCGTGACTCTTCTCCTTCGATGGCGACCATCAAAAATTGGTTTAACGAATTTCAACGTGGTCGCACGTCGGTTTTTGATGAGCCACGTTCAAGTGCCCCGAAAACGGCTACCACGGAGGATAACGTGACAAAAATCCACAATCTCGTATTGGCAGACCACCGATTGAAGGTGCGCGAGATAGCTGAGACAGTAGGCATTTCAAAAGATCGCGTGGGTCATATCCTGCATGAAATTTTGGGCATGAAAAACCTGTCGGCGCGACGGGTGCCGCGTTACCTCACTCCGGACAACAAGCGCAAGTGAGACCACTGCAGAGCAGTGTTTGACGCTGTTTAAACGCAATCCGAAGGAGTTTTTGCGTCGTTTCGTGACTGTCGACGAAACATGGATCCACTGGTACACACCAGAGACCAAGGAACAGGCGAAACAGTGGACTTCACCCGGCGAACGTGCTCCGAAGAAGGCGAAGACTGTCCCTGGGATTCACAAGGTATGATCCACACCTACCTACCTGGAGAAGGGCAAAACGGTCACAGTGCTGTACTATGCCAAATTATTGGGCCGATTCGACACCGAATTGTTGAAAAAACGGCCCCACTTGGCGAAGAAAAAAGTGCTCTTCCATGATAATGCACCGGCTCACACCTTCGCCCTCGCCACGGCCAATTGGTCGAATTGGGCTACGAACTGCTGCCCCATCCACCGTATTCTCCAGATTTGGCCCCGTGCGACTTCTTTTTGTTTCCAAACTTGAAAAAGTCACTCGCCGGGCAGAAATTTCAGTCGAATGGGGAGGTCATCGCCGCCACGCAGGCCTACTTTGCAGACCTCGAGAAAATGTATTTTTCAGACGGGTTAAAGAAGTTGGAACATCGCTGGGTCAAGTGTATCGAGCTAAAAGGAGACTATATTGAAAAATAAATCATTTCTCCAAAATTTTTGTTTTTCTTTTGTAGGCTAAGTAATTATCGGACCACCCTGGTATAGCGCAACCTAGTTTTCTCGAGAGATGTAGTGTAGAGAGATGAAGCAGCTGTAGTTCTGCGTTTTACCTCAGTGCTGGCGTTGTTGTCCACTTATTGTCCACTTCGAAATTATGGCTGCCAAGAGAGACGTTCTGGCCAAGACGTCGATGTTGTGCGTCTTTTTCTGATGACCGCATATGTATATTTGGATTTACTGAGCTTAAACCCATCTTAGCCGCTTCCGTCTAATTGCTTACACAAGCCTCACTGATATCTCGCTGTGTCCTTCCGATCACGTCGATGTCATCAGCGTACACAAGCAATTACGCAGACTTGAAATAGAAAGGCTAGTGACTCTTGCGCGATCAAGAACGATGTTGAAAAAGTTGCATGATAGTGTGTCGGCTTGCCTAAATCCTTTTTGAATATCAAAGGTCTCGGTTAGTTCGTTACCGACCTTAATGGAGCAGCGAGATTTTTCCATTGTCATCCTGTGCAGCATGGCTCGTAGCTCGTCTCTATGCACACTGTCATACGTGGCTTTAAAATGGACGAAAAGGTGATGAACGTCGATTTGGAGTTTCTAGGTCTTCTTCAAGATCTGTCACAGTCTGACTATTTTGTCTATTGTGGACTTGTTGGCGCAATTATAGAGGTCTCCGAGCAAACGATGCTAAGATTCCATTCGTCAGGCATGCTTTCCTCCGACCATATGTTACAAATAAGTTGATACATTCGCCTTACCAGCTCATATCCAGCCGCCTTAAACAGCTTAGCAGACAGTCCATGTCCACTCGCGGTTTAACTAGGTGGACGGAATTCTCTTACGTCGTCGCCCGTTGAAAATCGGTCATTCTTTTAAAGGTTATTTCGGGCAAATATTGACCAGGACCACGTTTTTAATGATCGATACGGAGAGTTAAATTTTGATTCATTTTTTCGAACATATTGGCTGGTATCTCGCTAATAAGACGTGTAGTGATGTGTTCCAAGACTGTGATTGACTTATCGGCATACACGAGTGATTTGATGTATTCCCTTACAAAATAGTCTAAAATCGTCGAATCGCATGATCTAGCCTGCCAATTCGCCGGTCCAAAACGAGAGATAAATTGTTCGCCGAATTCATTTCTCGATTGGTACATCGATTCGCATGCTGTGTGGCACCTAACGCTGCCTTGTTGGAACCATATTTCGACCAGGTTGCGTAAATATTCAACAAAACCTTAATTACTGCGAACGGCGACAAATCACGGTTTTCACTAACCCTGGCGGACATAGCAGCAATACTTTTCTCGGTACGCACTCTACGTTTGCGGATAGGCGGCCTGATGTCCAAAGGCGTGAAATTGGTGCAAAATTTGGCTTGGTTTCCTTGTCACGTAGGTGTATTATGACGGCTGTAAACTGGCTGAAGTGTGCAAAAAAAAAACATTTCACAGAATGAATTTCGATAGCAAAATTCAATAATTTGTACCTGTTGTTCGAGTGTGAATCTTTCTATGGTAAAATGGCAATACTAACTGAACATGTCTGACTTGAACTCATGTCACGAATCATACCTAAACTATCTAAAATAAAAGACTGAAAAACCAAACAGTAAAATAATTAATCTTTAGAAAGGGTTTTTCGAGGGACGCTCGAAATGGGTTCTATTTTATGGCAGCCATTTTAATAAATTTACATATATCAAATTATTTTCAAAATCAACCCCTCCATTCGTTAAACGTTTCACGCATCGCGTGATATTTATACTCTCCAAAAATCGTCTTGTCTTGTATGCTATTTGATGTTTGGTGTTCCAATTCAAGTCAACGAGTTTATATCAGTCATTAGTTTAATCAGCCAGTACCGAAACAAGTATTGGAAACCCGAGGCAGTCGATTCACATCATCGTTTACCTGTGCTTTGTGTTGTTCAATTTGGTTATCTTAATTTCTATGTAAGGGCTATCTCCGAGGACAAATCAATTAACCCTCAGAAGTCTGCACTAGGAAGAATAAAGTCCCGCTTTTCCCACCGTTTACGCTCAACGGTGGCAGACACACCCAGGCGACGCAAGCAGAGTACCATTCAGCGATTATTAGATTGATGCTGTTGGTTGTTGGCTGATGGTCCACAAAATGGTCTAAAAGGTGTCTAAACAAACGCACTCAAGTACAGAGATAAGCCGAAGTCTGTATATACAGAGGTTTGAACATGATATAGAATTATCCAACAAAAGGTGTCATTTTGAATCAATATAAAAAGCCAACATTTTTTATGAAAAGTGATGATATTCTTGGTTTAATCCAAAGCACGTACTCGAAGGCTAGTAATTAGATAAAATATCTGCCAAATGTTCGCTTGAGCTCTGTCTACAAATAGCCAGTCTCTTGATGAAATTTTCCACCACGTTTTTCCTATAATTGCAGCCACAATGAAAACTGTCTAATAGTCATTAATCATACCACCTCGGCGGGTAATTGAAGTCTCCGTTTCGAGAAATCACAGAAGACTTGTCACGCCAGAGAGCTATTGCATCACCAGCTATATGGCATACGACATCGTTATGCTGAAAATAAACATCATCTAGGTCCATAGCACCAATTTAAAGTCAGTGAACATCGTTGGGTAATGCAATCCATCTACTGAAACGGACGGACCAGCATTATTTTCCGAAATAAATGCCCCATTGACATCGCCAGCCCAAAAACCGCACCGAGATGTCGCTCGTCGTGGATGAAGTTGTTGTTACACTATCTCTCGATTGTTCGGAGACAAAGTGAAATGAGCCTCATCTGATTAATTTTCAGCACCCAATCAACGAAAGTGCAGCGTAATGCGTGGTCTGCTGGTTTAAGATCTCATGAGCATGTAACTGAAAGCGGTGCAAAGCGTTTGCGGATAGGCCCGATTCCCGAAGATTTATGTAAAGTTTTTTTTTCTTCGAATCATTCACGATCGAATGACTTTGGTTGATTGGAATATATTTGTGAACACCCAAAGAGCCAATTGTTTTTTGTCTTCAGACAACAATCTCTTGCGCCATTTGACGCCACCGAGCTTGGCTATTGTGTGGGATTGAATGACAGCGCAGAATATTTGATTTATTTGTTTTGGCTAGGTGACATGACATACATATCTGTCACTGTAGATGGCCAATCTTCAAGACATTCATCACTTCGGTCGTTGATTGTCTTGGAGGATTCTGAGTCGCCATTACTTTTTCGGTTGGTCTAAAAACTGTTGTTCGGTAATCCGAAATATCTCTGGCTAAGTATGTATTAAATCCATTTTTTCTCAGTTTTCTTTTTCTTATTGATTTGCCTTTTTAATGAGGAAAAAGTCAGATTTTGCAAATTTGTGTGATATTGGTTGTCAACATCTTCGATAGAGCACATTACCCGTATCCAAACTGATCTGACTAAACTATTGTCATTGTGATGCAAGACTTCTGACACTCAACTTGCTGATAAAATGATGTTTCAATCGTAAAGCTAAAAGGCACTCAAGACTGACACTGCACTATTGAGGTTAATCAGTTATGTACGAGGGTAAGGTGAAAAGTTCTCGGCCTGACTAACAGATGGCGTTCCAATAAGCCAAAATTGATGTTTCCTGCCTAAGTGCAGGTGTCATTAGGTCGTGTGACAACTATGAAGGACGGCCAAAAACCGCAACAACACCGGAAACCATGAGAAAAGGGATGATATCGTGTTGGACAATAGACGAGTAAGATGATTGAGACCAATACATGATTCTTAGTATAGCCTCTAGCTTTTGCAGTAATGAGGTCTTTATCTTCTCAAGGGTGGCAAATTTCCGTCTTGGGAACAGGAAAAAGTCGCAGGGGGCTAAGTCTGGTGAATACGGTGGCTGAGGCATGATTACGATATTATTTTTGACCAAAAAAATTAAGCACAAGCAACGTTGAGTGAGCCATGATTTTTTTGCCTCAAATCCGGGCATTTTTTTAGCATTACTTCACGTAAAGGGCGTTGTACTGGTATCCCTTATTGACCGTTCGACTTTCCGGGCTTGGTTCTTCTGGACACATCAATTGGGATGATGGGACTTTGTGTTCGACGTCATAACCATATACTCATGTTTCGCCACCAGTAATAAGCCTTTTCAGCAAATCTTGGTAGTCATTCACGCCATTCTATAGCTCCTGGGCGATGCTCAAGCGAAGATTCTTTCGGACTAAATTTAGCAGTTTCAAAACAAACTTTGCTGATACGTAAAACGTGAAAAATATTGTATAACAACCGATACGCCAATGTCCTCAGCCACTTCTCTGATAGAGATTCGCGATTCAACATAACAATTTTCGACATTGTTTCAACGTTTTTATCTGCTGCTGACGTGCTAGGGTGTCCAGAGCAGGAATCGTCATTAACATATTCTCGGCCATTTGTGAACAGCTTGTACCACTTATAAACATTTTTTTTTGACTCAAAGTAGACTCGCCAAATGCCACGGCAACATTTCAAGTACGTTGAAGCACTTAATTCTATTTTTGAAAAAGATTCTTTGATCCATTGTTCTCAATAGCAAAACATCACCAAGCACACCAAAACACGTCTGACCTTTATGTCGGTGAAAAACAAACACAATATCCAAAATGGCTGACAATACCCGCATATGTTATGGGACATGTGTGAGTACATAACAAAAAAAAAATTCCAAAATCGAATGTACTTATAGCTCGTGAAATTCAAAAAGTCACCTTATTTATTGAACAAGCCTCGTATACTATATGTATATACACGAAAACTATCATATCCTCGAAACAATACCGTAAGTCGTCAGATACTATAATTAAAACAACAAAAGAAATCGAAAGCATATACCGATCTTCCGATAAAATAATCACAAATTTTGTTCCAAATGTACATACCTACCACGCACTCCAAAACCTTTCAATTGTCAGACTTCTAGTTCTACGAGTAATTAATAAAATATAACTTGTTATGACGGTTCACTAGCACGATCTTCTCTGCTTCGCGACCACTTAAGAACTAATATCAACTTGTTGAAAAGAAATGATCGAAATAAAATGCGTCCTTCAAAATTTCTGTTTCTACTTTCAGCTTTTTCAAAACACACGGCATAAAATCGGCCTAATTTGACGGTTCTGCTCTCAATAAATAGCTTATCTCAATAAAATGCTTAAACAAGGATGTCATCTCTAAAAATATCCAATCTCCCTGAACACATCCACCTCCAGTTTCACGTGACACTTGTCGTTACCTTTTGACACTCCAGCCGACAGCGTTACAAGCTGTGTTCGTCTAATTCGAAAAAAAAAACCAAAGAACATCTCTCCCGGGTGTTGAAGGCAATCAAATAAAAATAGTTTTCTTCGAAAAACAAACAAAAGCCCCAACAACAACGACAAAGAATTTCATTCATTCGCCGTAACTGATGACGAGCAACGTGATGCCAACGATATCAGTCGAAGTTCGCTGTCGTTTTCATCCTTCGTAGTCACTAGCAGACGGATGTTACGCGACGTAATGCAATTAAACGCCATAATGATGATCTTAATCTCTGCTAAATGCAAAAAAGTATTTTTCTTTCTCTCGTATTTGTTGCTTAAAAATATCCGACTCGTTCGCTATAGCTAGAGATGTGAGTAGAGAGAATTGAAATTGCATACAAACCTCGACAACTGGTGCACAAATTGCGGATACTCAGGCACATAGTGGTCGCCGCGTTGAAACGGAAGGAGAATCGTTTACACAAGGATTAGCGCGGAAATGATGCAACACTGCTGTTCAAGATATTATGATTACAACGCGATGAATGCACATATTGTCGGCGATAGTCGCTTTAAATTATTATTTTTTATTTCTTTGTCTTTTAATAGTTTGATTTAGAATTGGCGGCACTCGTATATAGCGGTCTAGCAAGGATAAAAGTGAAATGAAATCAAGCGTTTAAGGTTAAATTCAATGCCACATAACAATCACACGCAGCTACCATTCTGGGTAAGGTTCATGAAACTTTATGGCATAAATTACGGTGGAAAGTGCAGCTAATGGCGGCAGTCAAGACATAAGGAGACGTTGATGACATTAGCTATTGTCAATTTGAGTAGTAATCTAGATTGGAATAGTCCACTGACCATAAGTAAAACTGCTGAACGTGCATAGACAACTCCGGAAAGCCTCGAACTGGATGACTCTCTGACATTGAGCTTCTTGTCAATATCATTGACATGAATGGGTGCACCCAGCGAGCATACGATGAAGCAGAGATATAAACTGCTACAAATAAATCAGGAAGTAAAGAAACGAATTTCCAAAATTCTTGGATGGGATAACGACATAAAGTCCAACCAACCTGATACCTCAGGTATCAATCAGGAAGCAGGAGTAGTTGTGGGTGGCCAAAAAACTCTATTTTCACTGCTCAGTTTCATGAGGAACAAGTCAAAAATATTACTCCACCGAAACCCTCGCGACCAAGTAATAAAATTCACAACACAATTTCAACTCGAAAAGAGCCATAAAAAGGATGAAAAACAAATGATGAGAATGTTTTATGGCTGCAGGGTCATATTCCAGTCATAAAATGACACTTGCCGAGCATAACTCAAACCAACAGGCAATAAATTTTACTCCGTGTCTCTGCGACATCTATTGTTTGTAATTAACGATGGCATTCATTAACTAGGCAAACAATCGGTAAACAAACAGCGCTATCCCTATAAGAGGCCTGTCTGCAGGTGCTTCCGTTTAGTTTCTTTATCCAAAATGGAATTGGATGTCGTTCTTGTGGTCGTTTTGATCGGTATTTCGGTAGCTTGGTGCCGTGTACCAATTCCGGAAGAAGTTTCCGTGTCATCCATCAATCATGTGGCCTGTGAGATTGCAATGACCCGTGAGGCATGGACAACATTCGTCTACCTGGACCACGCAGACACAGAGTTATTGCAGTGCCTCTTCAACTCGTACCGACCTCTCTACACGGTCAACCTGAACGATGACCAAAGAAACCGAAACTACACTTCATTCCATATAATCCCGATCGTCGAGGGATCTCAGGAGAAGTTCACCCAAATCGAGGCAACGCTAAGGAGGATTAACATACTAAAGCACTTCTCGAACTACGCCCTTCTTTTCAAGGAACCCTGCGAGCAGTTTCTCGAGCAAGTTTTCAGCATATTCTGGCGAAATGGCTTCGTCAAAGTAATCGCTCTCTGCCCATCAACAAAACCGTTGACCTACACTTACGAGCCATTCACAGAGGACGGCTTTAAGGTGGTCCAAATTCCGCCGGGGACAGATCCTATCTACGATACCTTACGGAACTTTCATCACTTCGAGATCAAGGCGTCCCTTTTCTACGATCCCATCCGGTCGTTTCCACGAGCAGATGGCAACGGTTTCACCGGCGTCGATGGAATGCTGGCTGATACTGTCACCAAACATCTAAACGCCACCATCCGATACGTAGTCCCTGACAATAACGAACTATACGGAACCGCCGTAAACGGAACTATCAACGGAGCTCTGAGGTACATTGCTACCGACCTGACGAATATCGGCTGGAACATTCGCTACCTGAGTGAGAACACAATACCCTACTTTGAGAGCATCTACCCATGTAGCCGATGGTTCTTCCTACACCTGGTGATCCCAAAGGCCGATTTGGTTCCACAGTATTCGAACTTCTTCCGAGTTTTCGATAACCACACGTGGTGGCTGCTCTTTTTTAATTTGATCTTTGTCGCTTGTGTGTTCATGGCCATGCAAGAGATAGCCCTTAAACTGCCCACTGGCAAAATGGGAGTGAGGATTCGATTCCGTCAAGTTTTTGGAATGTTCTTTAAAACAGCGATCGGTGATCCGTTCGACGGATTCCACAGAATCAGTTCTCTTCGACAGTTCCTCCTGACGTGGGTTCTGTTCAGCTACGTGGTCAATAGCATTTACATGGCGAAGATGGAGAGTGTGTTCATTCACCCGGCGTATGGGAACGACCCTGATAGTCTGAGCGCGCTGGCTACCATTAACGAGCCGATCTACACGCAGCCGAATTTCTTGATGATCATCAAACCACGTTTGGACCCGGAACTATATAAGGCCCTATTGGCCAAATATAGGTACCTGCCGTTCAACTACGAAGCGCAGATACGTGCGATGACCAGAAACACCAACAAACGATATGCGTTCATACTGCGCAGAGAACGGGCGAATCTTCTGATAGCGAGGACTTTCGATAGCCAAACCATGAGACCGGTCTATCATATGGTAAAGGAGTGCTTTGTGGCCCTCCCGATGTCCTATATTGTGACGAAAGGTTCGCCGTTTCTGGAGAAATTCGAGCAAATCACAATTCGGTGCTACGAGCACGGTTTGACCAAACACTGGGAAGCGACGTCGAAAGCCGAAGTCGAAGAGGAGGGGGAGGATGTCTACCAACACGCCACCTATGATGAGCAGGAGGATGAGGAGTTAGTCGACGAGGATGACGATGAAAACAAGACCGTCGTATTAACTATGGAAATCCTACAAGGCGCGTTCTACTTCTGGATCATTGGGGTCGGCGGCGGGTGTTTGGTATTCATGGCGGAACTCATCTATTGGAAAAGAAGCCGAAAACAACGCTTTGATGATTCGTGAATGTAGTCAATAAAAAAAATTGAAAACGTTGTGAAAAGTGTTCTCATTCAAAGACAGGACTTCTATACTAGAAGACGACGAGACTGTTGACACGTCTTTAACTTTTTTTTATTTCTAGCATGTTCCTCAGAGAGCTCAACTCGAACCAAATTTCATTAGCAACCCTCCGGGCGCCTCCATTCGTTTGCTGCCTATTCAAAGTGGAATTCAATCACGAAGTGTCCGAGCAAACTCACGACCAATCGATAGACGTTTACTTTGAATCTAAAATAGATTCCCGCCGATAAAGAGGCATTGCCAAGTCTTGAAAAAAAAAAAAAAATGGTTTTCAAGTTCACATATGTCGCGAGGCAATAGCCATTCGCTCGAGCGATGTCGACAACAGAAATCTCTTGATTTAGCCCGGCCATGCTTATTCCCACATGAGACTTACTGATTAATGAGATTTGCCGGCAAATGTGACATTCGAAATTGAAAGGACCATTTCGAGAAACAGAAGACAAACGACCACAAATAAAACAATCATTCTCCATTTCCTTGCCCGCGCTGTTGTCACTCGATCGCTTATGTGGGGTGACGATGGTCAATGAAGCCGAACGCTCTCCCCTTATTTGTAACGAGAACTTGTTCCACTCATGTCATCGTGTGTAGCTTGCGAGACAGTGCACAGTTTCTTTCGTTTACAAAGTGAATCTTGCCAACGCTCGAGTGCTGGCAAGAACAATGACCGACCATTGATAGAATCAATGCTCCGTCGCAGTGTCACGCTGAGTAGTTTCAATTTCAGTTGACACTGCTGTGTTGGGGTTAATCGAGGACGTGATGTGTGCAACACAATTTAGACCGGAATTGTGTAATGAGAACCAATTTCGGAAATCTCTCGGAGAAAATGTAGTAAATCTGCGAACGAATTGTAAACATTCCATTGAAGGCTGGAGAGGCCTTCAAAGCGAATAGAACTTCTGGGAATAATCTGCTTTGAACTCGCCGGGCGTTCTTCAATTAAATATTTTTTCTGATTCATAAAATCCTTCAGTTATGAAGAAATAAGAGAACCAGCTGGCGTCGTAGAAGAGCAAGAAATGTTGTACTTAAATGCTGCACGCACGACGTATTGATTTAATTTGAGGCCTGAACTTTGCCACCAGCTTTTTATCAAATGACATTCGCCATTAACAGTTTTCGAAGTCAAATATGGAAATGGCAGGCAGACAAGTATCATCGAACATGCGAGGTGTGTTCAAAAAGTAATGACAATTTTGTTATTTGGCAGGCTTTAATAATTTGTTTAACGATGTGCGTTTTTTTTCTTGTTGTTTCGTTGTCGTTGCTAGCCAAAGCGATGATTAGGTTGTTGTCGTCAAAGCATTAAGGTTTAGAGAAAACAGCCAAAACTGGAAATTTAAACGGACATGTCGGGAAGACAAGCGAAGACTATGAAGGCTACCACGGAGGGCTGGGATACGGCACCAGGAACTCTTCAGGTGAAGATATCGTAAACATGTGCAAGTCGTACGGTCTTATAGTGCTAAATACCATGTTCGTCAAACAAAGCCGGCACCTGATCACTTATAGCAGCGGCGGAAATGAAACTCAAATAGACTATCATTTGGTATCCAGTTTCATGAAGCCACGAGCTAAAGATTGCAAAGTGATCCTGGGAGACGCGATCGCCCCTCAACACCGTCTCCTCCTGACTGATTTTTTTATGGAGGCGAGTAAGAAGTCAAAGCAGCAAACGAAGGTGTCTGAGAGAATCAAGTGGTATAAGCTGGATAAAGGAAAAGGCGAAGCTTTTATTACCATCATGGAAAACTACCTCTCTTCCATTATCGATGAGGTCGGTAATGAGGAGTGCAGAGCACAAGACATGTGGGATTCCCTACAACAATCTGGCCTGGAGAAAGCCAAATCACTGCTCGGAACATCTAAAGGCCCCTGCCAACACGCAAAAGAAACCTGGTGGTGGACAGACGAAGCCAAAGCAGTGATACACGAAAAGAAAATGGCTTTCCAAGCTTGGTCAAAGTGCTCTTCTACTAATAGAGAGGAAAAAGCTCGCCGTGAAAAGGTATATAGATATTGCAAAGGTATCGCGAAGAAAGTGCGCCGAATTCAAAGCGAATAGCATGGAAGGCCTCTATCAGGAGTTGGAAGAAATATCGTCTTCCGCGTCTGACAGGAACCAGGCTACCCAGGAGTTTCGACAAAGCAATTTGAACAAAGGAGCAAATATCTTTAAGATAGCCGCCCAGAGAAGAAGAAATGCTCAGGAGATTCGTTTCCCAAAGTTTATTAACAATGCTGAAGGCCAACTCCTTGTGGAAGACGAAAAAATTCTCCACAGATGGCGACAGTATTGCGAGGAACTTCTGAACGAACAGTTTCCCCGAGTGTACTTTCCAAGAGCCGCCCCGAATATCCGACATCACAGTCGAAGAAGTTCGGTACGCGGTTAAAAACTCCAAGAAAAGAAAAGCTGTTCGGCTGGACGGGATACCCTCTGAGTTCTGGAAAAAGATGGGAGACATCGGGTCTAGATGGCTCATCGTTCTTATCTCCAAACTTATGAGAGGCGACACTATGCCTAATCAATGGAGGGAAAGCTATATTCTTCCTTTGCACAAAGGAAAGGGTGATACGCGAAATTGTGATAACTACCGTTCTGTCAAGCTGATGTCGCACACCATGAAGATCGTTGAACGGGTATTAGATAGCCGACTGCGGAAAATAATACGACTATCTGATGACCAGTGCGGGTTTGTCTCGGGTAAATCAACAACAGATGCAATCCAAAGTATAAGGATCATGATGGAAAAGCATCGCGATTCTTCAAAGGACTTGCATATGGTGTTGGTTGATTTCGAGAAGGCCTTTGACCGGCAACCAAGAGATCTTTTATGGGTAGCGCTAAGACAAAAAGGAGTTCAAGAAACCTACGTGCGAGTGATCATGGGCATGTACAAGAGAGCAACGACAAGAGTAAGATGCACCGCAGGGGTCACCGAAGAGTTCGCAATCAAAGTCGGTGTACACCAAGGGAGCGTCCTCAGCCCACTGCTCTTTATAGCAGTCCTTGATTGCTTGCTTGAAGGAAAAGTGACGGACCCCAATGTGCACCAGCTATTCTTTGCTGACGATGAAGCCATTATAAGTGATGATCAGGCGTCCCTACAACGAGCACTTGATGTGTGGGTGGACAATTTTGAGGGACACTGGTATCGTATTAGTTCAAAGAAGACAGAGTATCTGTGCTGCCCGTTCTCTGACCCTCATCAGCCTATTCCAGACATTATCTTGAATGGAAGAGTGCTTCCCAAGTGTGAAAACTTTAAATATCTGGGATCTATGATTAATAAAGAAGCAACTTGTGATGACGACATGAAGCATCGCGTAAGCGTAGGGTGAATGAAGTGGCGGGAAAACTCCGCCATCTTCTGTGATCGAAAAATGCCCCCTAAGCTTAAAGGAAGGCTCTACACTTCAGTTGTACGTCCGGCGCTCACATACGGTTCACAATGCTGGACAATGCACAAAAAGTATGAGAGCAAATTAACGGCAGCTGAGATGAAGGTGCTTCGCATGACAGCGGGAGTAACAAAGCGTGACAGAATTAGAAGTTCAAAGATCCGAGGAAGCCTCCACGTAAAAGAAACCATCACAAGAAAGATAGAGCGCGACCGACTCAGTTGGTATTGCCATGTTCAAAGGAGAGATCCTTTGAACCCCGTCCAAAAGGCGTTATCAATCAACGTTCCAATTTCAACACGCAAAAGAGGCAGGCCGAAAAACAATTGGTGCAAACAAATGCAAAAACACCAGCATTTGATTGGCCTCAGCGATGAAGTAATCCCAAACCGGGAAGCCTGCCGCTACTCTCTGAGGTCAAATCGGCGGACCCCACAAGCGGACCAGTAGGAATGCAGTTAAGTGGGAAGGTTATGGTCCTACACTTCTGACCATAACGACGCCGGAAAAAAGGAAAAGAATAAGAAGCCAAAAATGGAAATTCTTATAGAACCGCTAAACAACCGATAACTGGTGCAAAAACATAGGTTTATAGGAAATACATTCTGTCTGCCTGCGTTATAGTTTCTTAAAATTGTTTTTCCTATATTGGTACAACTGTGAATTATTTCGACACCGAGTTTCGGAAGAAAAAGTAAAGAGTTTGAAATGTTGTGTTGCGAATGAAGAAAGCCTACAGGGATTCTGCAACATCAAGAAATTTTGAGTGGTCAGGGCGTTTAAAGAGGTTCATGAAGTTGTAGAAACTTTACCTCATCCGAGACGTCCTGCAATGGCAGTTACTAAAGAAAACATAGACTTGATGATGATGCTCGAAATACTACTAGGTGTACAACTTTGCTTCCGCCGTTTTTTCCCCAACATTTGAGGCTTTAATGAAACAAATTGGTTACACATGTATCATTCAAAGTATTTTCCACCGCCGGCCACTACTTTCTCCCTTTTGGGCAGTGTACGAATCCCGCGTCGAAAAAATTATTCATCTTTTGAAGCGATCCACGAATCGATCCAATTTGTGACTTCTTCATGAGATCGGAAGTGTTGGTCAGCCAGGCAATGCGCCATAAACAGGTGATAGTCAGAGAGAGCAATGCCTGGAGAATACGGCGGGTGGGGTAGGACTTCCCATTTTAACGTTTCCAAGTACGTTTTGACCTCTTTTGCAACGTGGGATCGAGCGTTGTCGTGCTGCAAAATCACTTTATCGTGCCTCTCGCTGTATTGCGGCCGTTTGCGCATTAATTGCGTTCGATAACGAGCACCTGTGATTGTTTCACTTGGTTTTAACACCTCATAGTACACGACGCCGAGCTGGTCCCACCAAATGCAAAGCATGATCTTGGAACCGTGGATATTCGGTTTGGACGTCGACGTGGAAGCATGGCCGGGATATTTCCATGATTTTTTGCGTTGTAATGAACCCATTTTTCGTCCCCGGTCACAATGCGATGCAAAAATTCCTTTCGTTTTTGCCTCTGAAACAACTGTTCACAAACACACAAACGCCGTTCAACGTCTCTTGGTTTCAATTTATACGGGACCCAAGTTCCTTCTTTCTGAATCATGCTCATGGCCTTGAAACGTTTTAAAATGGCTTGCTGTGTCACTCCCACTGATCGTGCCAATTTTTTTTGAGTTTGACGCGAGTCTTTACTCAGCAATGTCTCCAATTCTGCATCTTCGACAACTTTCTCTCTTCCACCACTATGCCGGCCTTCGACGTTAAAATCACTGTTCATGAAGCATTGAAAAGATTCACGACACGTTCTTTCACTAATAGCGTCCTCACCATACGTATCTGAGAGCATTCGATGGGACTCAGCCGCTGTTTTTTTCATAATGGAACAAAACAGTAACACCTTTAACAAATGACGAGAATTTGGCACGTAAACTGATATTTTCAATCGAGAACAACTTTATGATACAAATCGACTAATGTTTGAATGGTGTTCTGTTGACCGAAGTCCAAGCCAACTGTCACGTCTGGGATCTGTTTTTTTTCGACCGTTATCGCCACATATCGGCAAACGGCGGAAGCAAAGTTGTACACTTTATACATGCGATGTGTCACAGCACGGCTGAGCTGAATTTTCTTCAAATGGATCATCACAAAAAAATCGCTGCAGACATCACATGACGCCCATATTTATGGAACACAATATTACAGACAAGACTTGGGTTTACGAATATAAAATGCAAGCAAACTAACAGACATCGAAATGGTGCCACTGAAACGAGCGCAAAACCAAAAAAAAAAACACGTCAGAGTCACTCAAGGTTTTGCACTCTATTTTTTTGATATTCGTTCTCGTTCACTCCGAATTTCTTTCAACGGATCGAATAGTGAATAAACAATATTATTCAAGCATTATAAAACGTTTAAGGGAGAATATCCGCCGAAAAGTGGGAATTGTGGCAGATCAACTCTTGGATTTTGCATCACAGTAGTGTATCACAAATCTACTTTCATAAGCGGCTTTTTGAACAAAAACGCTGCCAATTTGATCGAGCCTCTAGGTAGGGCTCCCTGCAACTTGCTCCTTTTTTCAAAATTTCGAAATTGTTCGACTTTGTGCGACTTAATGGATTTCGATTGTTTTTACTGTCGGTAATACGAGGTTTGCTTAAAAAATTAGGTGCCTTTTTGAATTCCTCTAGTTAAGCGCATTCGGTTTGGATTTGTTTCGAATTAGTTTGTTTTTCAGGTTGGAAAGGTTAGAAGTGTTCGGGTTTCGTGGTATTCAAAAAATGGATCAAAGTCTTTATTAAATTTTGAACGAAAAATAAAATTAAGTGGGAGTGTGGGCGTTTCAAGTGCGAAAGGTTGATTGTGGCATTTGGAGAGTCTACTATGTGCACAAAAAGCAAATGTTTATGATCGAGAAGATGATAATGACGATTCCCGCCCTGGACGCCCCTGTACGTCAACAACAGATGAAAACTTTGAAGCGGTGAAGATTTTTATGGAAAATAGTCGAATAACTATCAGAGAAGGTGCAGAGGATATTGGCATATAAGTGGGCTCATGCCATGAATTTTTTTTTAGAAATCGCTAAATATTGACCAAAATAACCATCGCATGATCATCGCTCAGGAGCTGTTGAGTGACATGAATGACGACCAAGATTTTCTGAAAAGGGCATCACTAGTAACGAGACATGGGCATATAGTTATGACGTCGAAAACAAAGCCTACTCATCCCAATGGAAACGACCAGAACAGTCAAGACCGAAAACAGCACGCCAATTTCGGTCAAATGTGAAGGTTTTGCTCATTGTTTTCTTCGACTACAATTCTGAGGTTCATCATGGGTTCTTGAAAGGTCTTGCGATCAATAAGAAATATTAACTTGAAGTTAAAGGACATTTGCCTGAAGCTATACGAACAAAATGTCTGGATTTGTAGGAAAAAAAAATCATGGCTGTTGCATCACTCGTCGTTGGTTGTGTGTATTTTTTGGAACAAAAATAATACCGTAAACATGCCTCAGCCACCGTATTCATCGAACGTGGGCCTCTCTGAAAAGGAGATAAAGACCTCTCCGTTGGAAGGGCCAAATGCTATACCAAAACGCGCATATCAAAAGTGCCTCGAGGATGGGAATGGGAACCAATATTTTTCGGGAAAAGGTAAAAGTCACCTTATTTTCCTAACAAATCAATTATTGTATATGTAAATGGCTTTGAAAAGCAGCGCATTTCGTGCTAAGTTCTATTCGGAAGAACAAATCTTAGAAATGTTTTGGAAAATGAAAAAAGTGCCGGCTGAATTGTTTAGTATTTAACGTAGCCATTAATTAGCTTTGATCTGGACAATTAAATAAAATTCTCAGTATATGCAATAACATTTACTGATCTGCTATAAGGCAGGTGTGTATATTATTTTTTTCAAGGCAGATCAAGGTACTCGTAAAAATGGATTCAGCTTTTGTCTTTTCTAAAAAATGTCACAGCTATGATACTCTTGTGGAGTAAGCCCAACCTTCATAGCACCACAAGGGAAAAATTATACGGTTTTTCAGCATGGTCATAACAACTTTAAACGCCGCCTTAAACTTTTTCCATAACCTGCCTACGCCAAACATCAGTCAAGATTTTTATCACGGTGAGAATCACGACAGAAGAACGTTCAGAAATGATCATAAAATACTAACGTAATTCTAAGCCAGGAGTTTCAAGCTTCAGAGTGCTCACTCCACTTTTCGGTCGTAATAATCGTCCCACCAGACAGGCTATGCGTATTGCAATCGATAAATTCGAAGCAACATATTCACTTTGAATGTTCCCGTGCTAGTGAGACAATGCGTCGATTGGAGTACCGAAAATATCGCAGTCGTAAGAGCTCCACCTGAAAATGAGCCAAATCAGCCGAATTCACGCCGATCACAAGAATTGGGAATCTTTCAATCCATATTGTGACGAATTTTGCGTAAAGATCTTGGCCTTTATCCTTATAAGATCCAATTTACTCTAGAACTGAAGCCTCTTGATCATTTTTGAAGTGTCGAAATCGATCGAGTTCTGAAAATCCTTAATTTCATCGAAAAATAAAATTTAACCATAAAACTCATTTTCCCATATTTGACAGCAATATCCCATATATGCTTCAAGGTACTCCATCGCTCGATATTCCAACAAGATAGTACCACATGCCACACAGCTGATCAAACAATTGAAGGGTAAGTTCGATAATCATTTAATTTCGAGAAATGGGCCGGTCGAATGGACGTTGGATTTCTTCGTATAGAATCATTGGTTTATGCCAAACAAGCCAACGTTAGAGGAACTCAGGAACAGCCTCGACCGCTAAATTGCAAAGGCTCCGGCTGATATGTGTGAAAGGGTGGTGGGAGACTAGCTCAAAAGAATCGATCGCTGCAAGCGTGAAAAACCCCATAATCTAAGCGACTGGGGTACCCAGAAAGAGATGCAATATTCTACTCAACCATCAGGTGGGTTGAGCACACTATGAATGCAGTGGCATTTCACGGTAAAGATCTGGCTGAAAAGTTACATTAGCTAGCCTTTATAATAACTTCCGAAGACGGTAAAAGGCGATCCAATTTACCATAGACAGTTTCAGGCCTACAAAATCCTTTTCGTCATATCGTGTGGATGTTTCGAAATTTGTCGAAAAAAAGTAAAAGAATTCGGGACCGACACCATTTGTCGCATAAGACAAGGTGCCCGGGATCACAGATCCTCTTGGGTAATATCATTAGTTTTGTAAAACCTGTCACGTTATGCAAAATGGCGACATGCTCGTTGCTGTAACACTGTCAGGAATGGATTGACAAAGACCTACGTCAACACTGTCGCATACCAATATTCTTGTGAAACGTCAAAATCTTTCAAAATTCAGTGACCATTTCGAAAAGGCAGCAGCTAAAATGAGTACGACAGCTGTCACCAAAGCAGGTCGCACCACTGTTTGTAGCTACAACAAACATGACTCCATAGTCACTTCCTCTCGGGAATAATTAATTTTTTTTTAATGAGGACACATTCCTCACCAGTGGCGGGCACCTCCAGCAAAACTCTGCGTAAATTAAGTGTCGGAGGAGGTCACTCGCAGTTCAAACAAAGGCTTGAAATGCTGCTTCATTCAGTGCGAAATGACACAATTGAAGCTAATTAGTGTCCCTCCCTCCACCCCGTCGTACGCATCTACAAATGCTGCGTGAACTTTCGTAACCCAACCAGCAACAGCGTTCTAATTGTCAACCGAAACAACAGGAACACTGATGACAGCACACACTTTATCGTAAAACACCACACTTGGACGGGATCGTTTCTAGATCATCCGGTATACCGTTGTATATCAACGGATAACACCAGTCAGACGTCGTTCATTTCACTTTCTAAGATTAGACGGGGCGAGCGGAGATGCATTTACATATCGAAAAACAAACAAGAAAAGAATATTATTAAGTGACCGCGAGGAGATGGAGCTGAAACAGATTAGATGAAATAGAATTTACGGTATTGCGCGAGCGAAACTGGAACGACGAGAAAGCAAGACAACGCGTCACTGTTTGGAGCGATTGGTGCACAAAGCGTTAAATGTTTCCGGCCAATGCATAGTCTATCTATAGCCGAACGTTCTCATCGAGATCACCATGAATCGCAAAACGAAAATATTGAAATGAGACTTGATTTCGAAAATCAAAAAAAAAAAAAAGCACACAAACGACTATTGAGTAATTCAATTTTGGTTAGGCGACTTCTTTGCCGGCAATCACTTAATTAAGGTGTTAGTCAAGACTTGTTTCTGCGTCTTTGTCAGTTTAATGTCAAGCTATAACGGCGTTTTTGAGTTTCTTTATTTTTTTTATTTTTAGCATTTACACAACTATTCGTTACGGATTCGGATTTGATTGAAAACTGAGGGAAAACACTTTTGGATTTTGCGAAAATCGACGAATCCATCAACGCGCCAAACCGCACGCACACTCACGGTGTAGATACAGATGAATTCTAGCGAAACTGACGAGGAAGAAAACAGCGCGGAACAATCAAACCGAGAGAAAAGTCCAACTTTTATTTATAAATCCACATTCCATTGAACAGAAGAATTCGAATTCGTCGTCGTTGTCGTCGCGCTTCTCTTCTCGCCACATGCGATTCCCATAGCACGCGCGTAAAAATACGTTTCACACCACGAGATAATATTGTATCTTGTAACGTCACACGCGAATACAACAATCGACTTCCCTAATTATGCCGATGATCGGACGGAGGATGTGTGAAGCGTGCAAAGGCGATGGAGAATTATTAAAATCAAATGCAAATTGCAAAACACGAGAACCGGACCGACCACACCGCCCGATAAAGTGATCAAGGGACGTCGCTCGCGCTGAGGTGGATGGATGGATGGGATGATAAGAAAGAATATCTCACACGCCCGTAATCGTTTCCCGACCGATCTCAACTATTTTTTCGAGAAGACCACATCTTCTCACATGGCTTTGGGTAGCGCAATGTGCTCGCATCTCAGCGCGCATATTCCGCCGGCCGAGACAATCAAAAAGAGACCACAGAACATCACCATTACACGAACTGCTTCCACCTACTTCTTGCTCTTCTCGGCTTGCTTCCTTCGTAGCCATAGACGTCGTCGTTTGGATAGCAGCCGTTCGTTGCCTTGCCGTGACGGCTTTGGCGCAAGAGCGTCTACGAAATGCGCATGCGAAATACTGTTCGCTTCTCAGCGTCTCGATTGAAAATGATTTCTTTTTTAGATACAAATTGTACAATTTTGCACGATGTACGAGCATAAGTACATACGCCACGCTCGTACGTACGCTTGTCACTTTGTCTGCTCGCCCGTCCGTCTGTAGTTCGCCGGGAATACAGAATGAAAAATGACATTGAGCACATGAGCACACTGCATACGAGGATAGGCGGGAAACGCACTCTCAGCGATTCAGTTCTATGAATTGACAGATAGAAATACCCCACAGGACACGACGTACATAGATACACGAACGAATGCAATGAGACGCCCTCAATGCTAGTCTACTTAGCTGTGACAGCTTCGTAACAAGTGAACACATGATCAGTGATCTCTTCATCTAAATTCAGCGACGCTTCACTTGTCGTCATGGTTGTTGTCGTCGTCGTCGTCGGGGAGTACAATGATCCTCGATATGCGCCATAAATAATAAGTTTTCATTCGACTGCATGAGTGCGCTCAGCATTACTGCTGACTTAGTCCTTAGACTCGATTTCGGATTCAGGTCCAGTGTCGTGCCACTTGTTAATTGATGTTGCATTTCTCTTGTTTTCCAGAGACACTAGACACTCATACTAAGATGCTAATCAAGCAGTGGTACTTGATTATTGGAACCACTTCATTCCAGAAGCTACCAATTATGAGTGGTTTATGGGATTTTTGAATATATCATGCTGTAGGTACATGATACGTCGGACGGATACTCGAAATCGGAGGCGATAAGATAATCACCAAACGCGGTTCGATGCCTTGGGGCGCGTCGCTGAGTAAGTTTCCCAAAATGGTTTTATTGTTTATGTTATGCTTTTCGCGTGAGACGTCCATAGTGACCTTAGGTGAATAGGTGGGCCAACGAGGCGTTATAATTTGTTTTTAAGATTATAAGCGGTTGAAATATGTAAAATCGCTTTATTTCAGGGCGGTGCTTCGGATCATTTTCGAGGTTTCTAGAGAACGGCAAGTTCTGCTCCGAAACTGGCGATATGAATTTTGTTGATATGTAATTCAAAAGAAGTCAAAGACCTTAAGAACGTAGGTTAAAGTAGCCACCTAGCTTATGACTTAGACTCGGTATACGATAAGTGCTTAAATGCTGGTTTGGTATCACAGCTATCAACCTTGATCAAGGTTATAAATGGATGCTTAGGGAATAGCCTAAGGGAAAACATCACGAAAAATATAATTTTCGTCAATAGTCACTGAGCCTCAGTGCTGCTCTCTTGGATCCTTACTAAAAATATATACACGAGTATACGACGATAAAAAAAACTCAGGTGTAGGAAACTTGGCGTTCATTGATGAAATTAGGGACCACGGACATTTTAATCCGATTGAGCATATTTATAATTACGAGGGTGGTCCGATAAGTACTTAGCCTCACCGCCAGATGGCGCCAGTATCGAAATTTCAGCCGGATCGGACTCGTAGTTTTGTTTTGACCGCGTGCGGGAGCGGGAGTGTCCGCGGATTTTAGAAAAATGGAAAAAGAGCAATATCGGTCGGTGATTCGATTCTTGTTTTTGGAAGGAAAATCGTGCAGCGAGATCAAAGAGCGTTTGGATGCTGTGTACGGTGACTCTTCTCCTTCGATGGCGACCATCAAAAATTGGTTTAACGAGTTTCAACGTGGTCGCACGTCGGTTTTTGATGAGCCACGCCCAGCTGCCCCGAAAACGGCTACCACGGAGGATAACGTGACAAAATTCCACGATCTCGTATTGGCAGTCCGCCGATTGAAGGTGCGCGAGATAGCAGAGACAGTAGGCATTTCAAAAGATCGCATGGGTATATCCTGCATGAAATTATGGGCATAAGAAAGCTGTCGGCGCGATGGGTGCCGCGTTTGCTCACTCCGGACAACAAGCGCAACCGTGAGACCACTTCAGAGCAGTGTTTGACGCTGTTTAAGCGCAATCCGAAGGAGTTTCTGCGTCGTTTCGTGACAGTCGACGAAACATGGATCCACTGGCACACACCAGAGACCAAGGAACAGTCGAAAGAGTGGACTTCACCCGGCGAATGTGCTCCGAAGAAGGCGAAGACTGTCCCATCGGCCGGAAAGGTGACATCGACTACCTGGAGAAGGGCAAGACGGTCACAGGGCTGTACTATGCCAAATTATTGGTCCAATTCGACGCCGAACTGAAGAAAAAACGGCCCCACTTGGCGAAGAAAAATGTGCTCTTCCACTATGATAACGCACCGGCTAACACCTCCGCCCTCGCCCGGCCAAATTGGTCGAATCGGGCTACGAACTGCTGCCGAAATTTCAGTCGAATGAGGAGACCATCGCCGCCACGGAGGCCTACTTTGCAGACCTCGAGAAAATGTATTTTTCAGACGGGTTAAAGAAGTTGGAGCATCGCTGGGTCAAGTGTATCGAGCTAGAAGGAGACTATATTGAAAAATAAATCGCCATTTCTCCAACATTTTTGTTTTTCTTTTGTAGGCTTAGTACTTAACGGACCAGCCTCGGATATATCTAGGAAACGAAGAAACAATCACGCAAATCGGACCAATACAACTTGTGAAATTCCTGGTACTTTTTGAACGCACTTCGTATCACAGGGCAACGCACACCGACATTAGGCGTGTAATCGAATTTGATCAAATTGTAATACTTTTCCCGTACAAGCAAATACGCAAACGACGAAATCTCCGTTCTGGAAATTTGCTATTTTCCAATAGATGTCGCTAGTGGTGCATTCTAATCAGAAATGTCGAGTCAGGAACGTCCCACGGCAAGCTTGGGCATCAACAACTCTTCATAATTTTATTTGTGGCGAATTCCATATAAGTCAAGTAATTTTTTTTTGTTCGTGAAAATGCCGAATTTTAGGCAAAATAAGCGTTATTTGCAGGAAGTTTTACTTTTTTTTCGAAAAAACCTGCGACTGAGGCGTGTCGAATGATTTTGAAAAATTATTGTGAGGCCTCTGTTAGTGAATGTACATGTCGCGAATGGTTTCAGCGTTAGTTGAACGAATTGTGATTTTGACGTAAAAGACAAGTAACAAGGAAGTACCCGACCTGTTTAGTCCCAGAGTAACTACTGAATCAATATTTATGTCAGACGCAATAAGAACTGGCGTATTCATTGGCCGTAATTTAACAAGCCCTGTCTCATCATTTGAAAGCCTTGTGAATGGGCCAAAAACAAGGTATTTGAGTGCTAAAGGGTGGGCCATCTAGTGGTTTTTTTTTCGAATCATAGTCTATTTTGACACTGAAAGCTGTTTCTCGCTCGAAATCTTGATAGAAAGTTAATATCATATCTCCGCAGAACGAAATGAGTCGCTTTACGCTTGAACAGAGTTGGGAAATATTGAAAACTTATTTCCAAAATTAGTGCTGTGTACTTATTATCCAAACAGTACTTATGTATATGCCAAACAGTGCGTTTTTTAAAAAGAAGTTTTGGCCGAAATGAAGTATATGTCCACGGTATGCTCGTGGACAACACTCATGGTACACGTTATCATACGGTGCGCTCACATGAGAATGTGACTGATGTGGCCGAGGGTGTGAGACTCAATTCACGAACATCAACTCGCCATCGATCTCAAGAGCTGAACATTTCACGCACTAGCCTGTGGAGAATTCTGCACAAAGATCTCGGATTATTCGCTTACAAGGTCCATACAGGATGGCGCGCCATGCCAGACAGCCTATGCCACAATTCATATTTTGCGCACCAAATTCCCAAATCGTGTTACCAGTTGTCTTGGCGATGTCAATTGGCCGCCTCGGAGCTGCCATTTGAACCCTTTGGACTTTTTTTGTGGGGAACCGTAAAGGACCAATGTTATGCCAACAATCCGGAAACGATTCAAGTACTTAGTACCAATATCGTCCAAGCAATCCGTGAGCTACAGCCCGAAACCATCAATATGGTCTTGGAAAACTGGGAATGTTTGTTCTTAGTAATAAGGCCATAATATGTAGATGGAAAAAATTTAATTTTGTTCATTTTTAAAAAGAAACTTGTACTTGGCCCACCCTTTATATGAGTTGAAGCAAGAGAGGTCGAATGAGGTCATGAGCGATCTATTACGAGTACTTCAACAGCAAGAAATAATGGTTTTTCTGCATCGTGTTTTGAATGGCGAGGAAAAGTGGATCCATTACGGTAATCGAAAGCGAAAGTGATAGTGGGGACGCCGCGCTGTTGCCATGCATCAACTTAGACGATCAAGCTAAACATCTACAAATCGGTGTTCACGTTGTGCATTTAGTGGGACCCACCTGACGTGGTATATTTCATACAGGGTTTGTATGAAAAATATTGAAATGCTTCAAAACACAACCCTAGTGCGTCGACACACTTTTGTCATCAGCTTTGCCACGACTCGAAGGCTCTCTGATAAACCTTAAGAGTACGCGTGCAAGCTTCTTTGACGGTACTTTACGGTACCCAGGATCTAATGGAAAAAGTTTACTGGGCTAAAATCGGGACTGTAAGTGAGTTGGAGAAATTGCATCAGTTTACTTTGGAGCCAGCGTGTCTGGGTGTATTGTCGTACGCAATTCTCAATTTAAGGCGATGGCTTCCCTTCAATTTCCTTAGCTCGTTTGGGTAAACGGACGATCTGAATTCAGAACACATTACACGCTGTCGTCCATTCTTGACATTGACGGTCGTCCAGCGCAGGAACGTATGTATGCCAGTTTGTGCTGTTCGTGATACGTTTTCATTCTTGAAAACTCGGGGAATCATGCCCATCGTCTCGTTACCCGGTTTCACCAGTCCAACACGGAAAAATTCGATAGTGAACCGCTGTTCAATCGTTCGCTGCATTTTGAGTTTGCACCGAGCCACTCGAAAAGAGTCCACTTCACACTCGATCTGGCTTCAACGAACGCTCATAGGCGATTGATACTTGGCACGTTTTGGAGATTAGACCCTAAAAGCCCGAGCCAGCTCGGTGTGAACGCGTTGTGATCTATATATGTATGTAAGGTGAAAAGTTATCGGTCTGACAAATAGACGACGTCCCCTAAGGATCATCCGAAGTTTAGTTTGCGAGGACTCTGCTCCTTCGATGTCAAGCATTTAAAAGTGGGCAGCTAAAAAGTGACCCACTTGAAGGAGGAAGGAAAGCCGCAAGAGGACAGCCAAAAGCCGCGACCACACCGGAAACCATCGAAAAGGTGCATGTCATCGTGTCAGACGATAGGCGAATGAAGATGAGGGATATTGCTGAATGCCGATCTAAAGCTAATGCACAAACGATTTTCTCAGCAATTTTTGGATCGATTCAATAGGAATCCGACCGATTTTGTGCGACGATTTGTCACCATGGATGAGACATAGGTACACCACTACACGCCAGAAAGGAAAAGGCAGTCCAAGCAGCGGGTGAAAGCTGGGGGTTAAACGCCAAAGAAGCGACGTTAATCGCAGCTGACGGGAAGGTCGTCGTGAATTGTTTTCGATACTCTTTACACAATTTGTATGTATTTACATATGTATTATGTGTTGTTGAAAACAGATGAAACCATTACAGGAGCTCGCTTCCAAGAAGAACTAATGCGTTTGAACCGGCCGTCAAGCAAGTCGAGTCTTGTCCAAATGTTGCTTGGGTCATTAAAACCTATTCTTGAAACACTGAAATGAGATGTCCTACGCCACCTGCCGTATTTTGCAGACTTAGCCCCTTCCAATCGACTGAGTAGCACTTCCAATCTTTCGAAGCTCAAAACTTGTGTCGATTTAAGGATCGCCTTAAAATATCTGCAGTTTTTCAACGTGAAATTTGTGTTCCGCCAGAAAATGGGCAAGAACTGCAGGTAACGATGGACATCACTATCAAGACAGCCCTCAAATCAGCAGAAAAGTCGGCTCAGATGGTAGAGTGAAGTGACATAAGTGAAATACATAAGCCAATTTGATGACAGCCAAAGGAGATTTAAGGTCTTAAGAGAAAAGACCACAAAAACTTAGTTTTTATCATGGACACCTGCTAATTACGTAATCCCAGACCTTCCTAATGCTAAAATTGTTTGTATTTTTAACATTTCGTTTATATGTAACTCACAGTAATTTCGGCGTCGCACTATCAGAAAATACTTTTTGAAGAGTAGATTTAACAGGCTTGACAGGGTTCGACACACTCTGAGAAACCTCTGTATGTAGGTGCATATCTATAAGAGAACATTGAGCTTCTGGAAGTCGGCGATAAATTGCTTGAAGAAGCAGGGGTTAAGCTCCTTCTACTCGTATATTCGATAACTGAATAAAAAAAAATCGATTTATCGCGTTGCGCTTGATAGACGTACCCACGCGCACACATCACTCATCCTCCTCCAAATCCCTTCTCATGCCACATGTCTGCATTCTCAGAAAAGGCCCGAAATCATGTCTTCATATCTACAGAAATAGTTAAATCTTCCCATTTCCGTCGCTACACAACCAGGCCATTCAGTTATGCAACGACCCAACGCAGACGACTGCGAATGGCTTTTGCGAATCTGTGTCGCGTGGCACGCCGCTAGACGATAACATTTGACTTTTCATTCTTTAAATCACTTTAACTCATTACTCAGATTACGGACTGTTGCCTGAATACCCTCTCTACCTACACCCCTATCATCAACGTCACTGCACTGTTATCCTACGAGTATGTCAACTGAGGCACACCTGACTCGACGAGTTGTATGCATAAAACGGCGGATACACAAAAGAGAGCTTAACAGAAAGCTCTTCCCAACTATGAAAATTCACCATCATCATCATCATTATCCCTCTCTGGTGTGTTTTTCTCTCTTTGTGTTGTTAAAAGCTCTCTTTGTTCGTCCATTTATCTTGGTTCGAACATGTCGCGTGTTCGAATGTGCTCCGACCACAGCTCACTTCTTGCTTCGAGGATGGAATGCAACACTGCCCCATAGGCTAATTCGAAAACAAAGACTTATCTGTCGGGGGAGTCGGAGTGAAAAGCTGAAATTCTAAATAATCCACTAGATGGGCGTGGACAACAAAACCAACCCAAAGGCATGATATCTTCCGGCAACAGATTGAGTCCGATTCCACACAAAAATAAAAAAAAATTATTCCTTCACTCACCTTCACTTTCGCTGGTCATGCTGAAGTATTCGGACTTCTCAGTGGATTCATTCTCCTGCTTCTCGTCCTCGGTGTGAACTGGGCTTGATGGGCCAGACGATGCGCTCGGTGCCGGACTGGGCGATGAACTGACAGCGTGCGCCGGCGAAAACATTCCGCTGTCCTTATCCACCGACGATCGTTTTCGCTCCAGCCCGCTACCAATCATTTGCAGTTGATCCTCCAAAAGATCCATTGATCGCTTCCGTGGCAATTCGGGTGGCGTCTCATCTAAAGATGTTTTATTCATCAGTTTAGCCGGTGGTGGAGGCGGTGATGATGGCAATGCGGGCGGTGGCGGTTCTGAGACTTTTGTCGGCGATCGGACACGTTCCGGATGAAATTTGACAGGACTGATGATCTTGGGCTTCGACGACGGGATGGGTGGCAAGGGAGGACTCTTAACAGGACTGCCGATCTTCACCGTACTGCGAGGTTTGATTTCCGGCGGATGGACCGATTGTCGCATGGGCGGACTCGGCGGTACATCCTCGTCCAATGACATATCGAGCGATTTCGATACACTCGTCAGGATATTGTTGCTGCTTACACTATTGTTAACGACGTTATTGGCGTTCTTGTTATTCAACGCGACGGGATCTTTCATTTGAATAATACTGCCTGGTATGAGTGCGGTACCGGGTCCGGTGCGTATGATATCGCAGCGATTCGGATCGCTATGCGATCGATTCGTTTTTGTTTTGGTGAAGTGCGAGGTCCACTTCTTTTGTTTTTCGATTAATTCGCGGGAATTAAATTTACGCTCGGGCTTTTCGGGTTTCTCGTTGCCGGCAATCTCCTCGGATTTGATGCGCGAGATATTGTGATGCAATTTAGACTGTTGTTCGATGAATTTTGTTCCGTTGACTTGAGCGTTTGTCGGCGATGGGCAATTGTTGTTCATCAACGATGCTTGGCCGGTTGGGAAGGGACTGCTGTTACGATTGTGCTTGGCTGGCGATGGTGAACGTCGATCGATGTAATTAATGTCGCTGCATAGATTGTCTTCGCGACTGCCCGATCTGGACATTTTCACACTTAACGCTGCCGGATTATTAGAATTGTTCTCTACGGAGAGCTTTTCGAATAGAGATCGGGCGTGATTGAAGCGTGTCGAATGGGATTCGGTACGAACTACGGTGACAGTTGGTACTTGGGGTAGTTGAGTGGTTTCCTTGGTGGGTGGAATGGCCGCTTCCACGCGATTAGTGATTTCGATTGGTTGTTTGCGTTGGAAGAGGTTGGCTATTTGCGAAACCTTAGGCCCAACGGCCGATGGATGAATGGGCTTCTCCATGGCTGTCTGACTTTTGTGTTTTTGCTGTTAGAGATGCCTGCAATGAAACGGAAATACGAAAAGAGGTTGGTAATGATTTCGGAATGAAAACTAGTACAAGTGTAACATGTGACAACTCCAAGGGCGCAGTGATATTGCTCTAAGATAAGATCAAGACCAAGTTTTATTAAAATGTTCCTTTTCCCAATTGGGTTAAAAGCTCCTATCTGCTTTGTCAACTGTGGCGAATTTCGAGGAGCTGCTTTCCACAGACGTGTGCCATATACTTTAGGGGGTTTCGTCATAACCCGTTGAGGAGACAAACCGTGATATATGATGTCGATGGCTTGCTTGTTTAGGGATTAGAACCCCGTTTAAGCGGCTTCAGAAACTAACATGGTGCCCTCAGTCGGAAACTTGTAGTTTATCTAGTACAAAAGCAGAATTTTTCAGCAATAATGCTTCCTGTCGCTCATGTCAATCAAATTATCGATTTTCATGGTAAACAAAATGGAAGAAAAGAAAAGCAGAAGTCATAATTGAATTCGAAAATAAGAAGGAAGTATGCGATGACTTATTGAGCGGAATAATGGCTGAGTTGTCAATTTAATATTTTGCGCTAGCGCGTAGATATAAGATAGTACTACAATTCCAGAAGGTTCAAGTTCAGTACAAAGAAGCCTGCATATACCCCACTGTAACGAAGACGACCGAGAAAACCATTTGATAGAAAAGCATGCTCGATGAACGAAACGGTAAATCCTTTGACCGACTGAATATTATCATCCTTCCTATGCTAACACGAGTGAAAGGAATCTTGGCAGAAAAATTCAGTCTTTAACGAAACTGGGAAATTTTAGAGCAATATTCATCAGCAGCTTTAAAGGCTTCGATTGGAGGAAGGACGTAACTCAAGCACATTTTACACGGATATTGTCCTTACAGCTATAATTTCAAAGAATGATGTCTACTTTAGTTACACATTCATACACAGCCACATTATGCCTACGAAAATATAAAAAGATAAGACTTCAAGAGACAGAAGAGGGAAAACCGATGACCTTGTAGTTATTGTTACAGGTAAAAGCGAAATTTCTGTCTGTGAACGCATACTGGCGTAACAGAGAGGGTTTATCGATACACCCAAATAAGACAACCTAAACGGCACAAACATTGGATTTTCAGAAGAAGTCAAGTATCTAGGTATTGACTTTGATCGCAAACTTAACTGGAACTCCAACATCAAAAGCAAACTTCCAAAGGCGACTAAGGCACTGTGGGCCGGTCGGCGTACCTACGGTAAAACCTGGGGATTGAAAACTAAGGTAATCCACTGATTATATACCGGGCAGTATGCGCCTGCTGTATGGTGGACAAAAGTTGAACAGAAAACTACAATAGGCAAACTTCAACGCCTTCAGGGGCTAGCATGTCTCGGCATTACAGGCGCCATGCCAACTTGTCCGACGGCAGGCCAAGAGGCACTGCACCTTTTTATTATAAAAAAAATTGCTATCAGCAGTCATACGCACTCGGACTCCTCCGCTCGGAAAACAGGCCAGCCATGTAGACCAATGGGTCACATGCCCATTCTACAACACCTTCCTGAGCTGGATATGATTACCAAAGTTTCGGACGCATTACCCCGCACATTCATCTTTGACGAAAGATTTGAGATACTGATCTCAAACCGAGCAGTTTGGGAGAGGGTAATCCGTTGTTAAATGTCAAAGGTCTCAGGTGGTACACAGATGGCTTCAAGATGTATTCCGGTGTTGGCGCTGGCATCTTTGGGCCAAATCAGAAGATATCGAAGGCCCTGGAAGCTAGTCCTAATGTCTTCTAAGCCGGACTGTACACCATCTTAACGTACATTAACCTAAACTTAGAGACTGCCATAAATGGTATAACCATCAATATACTCTCAGACAGTCTGACAGCGCTCAAACGTTGGGCTCGTATAGTACGAACTCAAAATCCGTCAAGGAATGCCACGATGCCTTGTAAGACCTAGGGAAAGGAAATAAGGCCAAACCCTGGTGGGTGCCAGGTCACAAGGTCATAAAATGCAACGAAATCGCCGACCAACTCGCGAAAAAAAGTTACAGCGAAAGGTACATATGTATGTAGGTGCCGAACCTTTCTGCGGAACCCCCAAGTCAGAGATATATTTTCTCTTAGACAAGTGGGAAAAATCTGCAAAAATTTGGAACACCGTTCAAGGACTCCGACAATTGAAGAGATTCATACGGCCCCTGAACAAACACTCGTGGTGCAATGGTAATCATCACCGACTGTTGAGCCGAAGGTCTCTAGTTTAAGTCCGCCAATAGTCAAGAACAATTTCTATACGAAAAAACTGTGCAACAACATCAGATGTGAATGAGAGATGAACATAAAGTACTGACGAAGGCATAACACTCGCAGCATAAGATCACTTCTAAAATTCATACTCTGTGTGTGCATTTCCAATAAACAAAAAAGAGTTACTGTGAACTATAACCAACGCAAAATTCAGTCGAATCTCTCAAATCCTATCTAGGACAACCACCCCCGAAGAGTAGTGAACGAACATCTTCGGCACAGACCATCTGACTGTGTCCAGGTTGTGTGACAAACACCATAGGAGCGTACACTCTTGAACCTGCACGAATTATAAAAAAAATTCTCGAATATAATAAAGTCGATATCAGAAGACTGGTCAGCTACCTTTCGGGACACTGTAGTCTGAGATATCATCTTAATAAAATTAAGCTCTCGTCTGAAACCGGGTGTCGACTCTGCCAAGCACATGCTATGCGAGTGTGCTGCCCTCTGCCATCTTAGGAAATGTATCTTCCTCAGAGAAATCATGACTCCTGAGAGAATTAGCTCAGCTCCTTCGACGGGCATCCTCAACTTTATTAAGAAAGGAGATGAACTCCTGGTCTAATTGGCTAGTGGTCACAATAGACCTGACTGGTCGTGGTGCTCTATACTATGTATTTGTTAGTACTAGCTCCCAATTAAAAAAAAAAATACTTCTACTTTGTGCAATGGAAGATAAGGATAAAAAGGTAAAGGACGCGTTTTATGAAACAATGGATGAAATATTTGAGTTTCTCATCCTTCGACGTGAAAATCGTACTCGGGGACTTCCACGCGAAAATAGGAAAAAAAAATTAAATTTTCGTGGGGCAAACACCCCCATTTATTGAGCTTAATTCAAGCTAACTTAATCTAACTGAATAACTGAAGAAGAACGGGTTAGGGGGGCGCGGTCACATAGTATGCCGAGAACGCGGATAACCTGAATGGCGGAGATAGTCTGATTATTGAGGAAATAGGGACGAGGAGGGGGTTTGATTCGTTTACGTGAAAATGTGATTGATTGGCATTTGGAAATGTTTGGAGCACCAGACGGAAAAGTTGTTGAGATCCGATTGAATAAGGACAGAATCTTGTTGCGAGAAAATGGTCTTGAAGAACTTGGTGTCGTCAGCGAACAGTGAGAGGTGGGAATGTTTGATGATTATCTCAATGTCGTTACTGGTAAGAATGAAAAGAAGTGGGCCCAGATGGCTGTGAGTTCAAAGTCAAGGGAAGACAGTTTGAAGAGTATTAGTTTGTGAAGATTTTGTCGAAATCTTTACTCAAATCAGTTGAAATGACGTCACGGAACTTAGGTTTAAAAGTGGATACAACTGAGATCGGCAAGATTCGTGCAACAATTGGTCAGTGGACGAAAACTTAAAAAATAATGAGTGGAAAACCCGAGGGAAAAAAATCATCAGAAAGGCCGCGCCGTGAAACAGAACAGAGAAATATGAAAGAAAGACGTTCATGACAGGAAGGCTTGACGAAGGATTGTCAAGGAGGCTCTGAATTGCCGAATTACAAATGGACAGTAATAGTAACAATTATGATAGCGACAAGATGAATCAGCGAATGTCATCCAACAAAGGGTGTCATTTTAAGTTTTCCGCCATTGTTAAGCTTTCAACATTCAACTATCAAGGTGATGGCCTTTGATAGAAAAAAAATTGGGTAAATCGATAAACACCCAGACCAACATGGTGAAATACTGAAAATTCACTTTAAATCGGTGAAAATGTTGCAAAAAGGTTTCGTCAAGTTTGTTCTGCTATAGTCTCCGTCAGTCTTTTTTTAACACGTTAAAAGAAGTTCATTACTTTGGTAATCAATATCTAGATGGCGTTAGAAAGGTGAGGATTCATATTAAAAAAAACTTTTCCCAGAGTTTTGTAATTGGTTGACCTCGGATTTGTTTGAGCGTGCGTCAAAGATAAACACTAGCTAAGAGATAAAGATAAAAACGGAAACCAAGCGACTAAAAATATGAATAGTGTTTGTGGCACTGATACTGTAACAGCCAATCATTAGTTTTCGTTTCGTCGATTCCGTTCCGGTAAATTCGAAGTCAAAAATGCACCACGCTCTGGAAGGCCAGAAATTCGTTACCCGAAAATGTCGATTAAGTCATGGAAATTATCGGGTCTGCTTCGTTTGCCCAGGGCATAAGCAATACCAAAAACTGCTTGCAGCTTGAATAAGGCAGGATACAAAAAGAAGCTCAATGAAAATATACCATTTGAGTTAATGCAAAAGAGAACCTCATTAGGCGTACTTCCATCGGTGAATCGCAAATCCACCCTGAAGCAGATTGTGATTAGTGATGAAAAGTGGATATCTTACGGCAACTTCAAGCAAAAACGGTCGTGGTCGAGTCCCAATGAACGGGCGCAAATGTTGCGCCAGGATTGACGGTCAGGAAGGTTTTGCTGTGTGTTCGGGCGGATTGGCTTCTAAACTCGGATCTGTACTGTCAACAATTGGACCATCTGAAGGAAACAATCATCCAAAAGGAGCCAGCTTTAGCCAATAGGAGAGATATTGTGTTCCAACAACAACAGCCAACGCCAGGCCACACACACCGATAGTGACTCGCCGGAAGCATCGGGATCTCGGTTTTGAGATTTTTAAGCATCGACCTTATAGTCCGGACTTGGCAATAATTACCACCTGTTCCTGTCCGTAGCGAACGATTTTTGTGGTAAATTCGCCTTAGAAGAGGCTTGTGAAAATCGATTGTCTCAGGTTTTTCCCATTTAGGCCGAGGACTTCTGTAAGGGAGGCTTTATGGAATTACTTTCAAAACGGCAATAAATTATCAGACAAAACGGCTCGTGTTTGACCTAAATCGGGTCATTCTGACAATCCCTTCAGAAGTAATGGATTTCTTTAACTACATCTAATATTAGGTTAGCTCAGCTAAAATATTGAAAATGTAATCATAGAAATTGCGCCTTTCGCACCACATTTTACATAAGGACCTTGGCCGTCATGCTAATAAGGTTTAGTTGACACAATAATTCACAAGAATTGAAGCTATCGGCTGCTGAGGTGTTAACAATTAATGATTTTTACACAAAATTATTTTGAATAATGATTAAATGATTATTTTCATTGATCTCGCCTTGAAATAGTGAAAATACCTCTCCATCTATGACAAGTGGAGCATACTTTTTCGAAAATGATGCTAGTGTGACCATTCATTCATAGATGAAGTGGGTTATCGAGCAAAGTTGCTGGGGAATTTACTGACTTGTCTTTTACTTGATATTAGTGTTTATGGACTTGAACGACATTAATATTCAGCAGGAAGGCGCCACAACTTCGGACAAGATAGTGGGATGTAAGACTATGCAATTGTTGTTTCCTTGAGGTAGCCTTAAAAATATAGTCTTCCACAATGCTCTGCCAACAATTCGTGGACTAAAAGGAAATATGAGAGCTGTTATTTGCGAAATAAATATAGCCAAAAATATGGGGAATCGTAATAAAAAATTAATCAACAAAATGTTGGCAGAATCTAGGTGGATATTTAGCAGATACTGTATTTTATTACCAACCTCAGAGTCTCTTCTATACTTTAAAATAAAAATGTCGCCATTTCCAACAACAATTTTGCGTTTTTCTGTTGATTTAAAATGACACCTCTTGTTGAATAACCTTTTAAAAGTGAAAAATTGAGCTTGGTCATGAAGAGAGGGCTAGTCGAATTCATCTAATTTTACTTGTCTGCTTACAATATACTGTGATTGTAAAAGGAAGACCAGAAAATCTGACAGTCTTAGTGAAGGAACTGCATCTCTTGAATAAGTGATGCGGAGATATCGAAAACTAGCCGACTTCCAACTGATTGTATCATTTCTTTAACACACGCATGTCGTTGAAAGACTGAGAAACGAGGGATTCACATGAAACATTTTCTTTGTTGCGTATAAAGTACGTACACTTTAAGCCAGAACTTTATAAGCAAACCTCTAACAATAAAATAAATGTGTCATAAAAACTCATAAGCTGCCGTAAGCTGTTCTCAGATCCGGAAATGACGTAGTCCTACGTAGGTTTAATCGTTCATATCAGACATTTTTTGACAGCCGACTGACATTGTAGTCTCCGATAGTATCGATAAGGTCGTGACAACTTTCAATTTAAAATTACACTTGACATCGAGTAACTAAAAGTAACATAAAACTGATAACAACCTTGCACACGCTCATTGGTAAGCAACCATGGAATTTCTAATTTAGTTGCAAAACCGAAAAAACCAAAGATGGTATTCAAGACACAAAATTTTGAAAAAAAAGAAGAAAACACGTTAATAGAAGGTTCAGTGGAGACTTCGTATTTATTCGGTGTCGTAAGTAGAAGAGCAAATAAAAGTATCTTCCTATCTACCCGCGGCTTATCTTTCGAATTTGTTTTCGTAATATTTCCAAAACAACATCAACAAAAAGAAACTCAAAAATAATAAGGAACAATAGTGTATCACCATTTTGAAGGCACAATGTCGAAATAAAATCTCCAATGAAACTGCAATTTGGAAAAAAATGCATAAAACACAAAAACCGAATTCAAAAAAGAACAAAAAAGGCAATCAAAACACAAAAATACGTCCGACTCGCGTGAAAAGTAAACGACTAATTGCAATTGCGACTGAGTGACAATCATTTTGCGTGCCACCGCTGAAATGGTCGTTTTATTGATAAAAACGAAGAAAAAAACCAAAAGAAGAAAATAAAAAGTTTTCTGTGTTATCGGAACGTGTGGAAAATCGTTAAAACAAGGCTAGAAATGATTAGGCATTCGATTTAGAGTGGGGCAACAAAAAAACTGGTTTGTATTTGTCCGACGTTCCGCGAATGAATCGATAATAAATTTATCGATAAACAACATGACTATCAAAAGAACTCGCGAATGAAATAAATTACAAAACACAACGATTAAAGGCCTGAGTCTATTCAGGATATCGATAAATTATTCCCTGATCCGACGAGACGAACAGGGTATTATGATGTTATCGAATCGAATACATACTGATTGCTGTATTCTCCAGAGATTTGTTACTTAAAAACTGATAGACAACCACAACCTCCTCGGATTGACGCAGGGCTTCAGACTGATTTGGTTATTAATTCAAAGTTTTTTTTGCTTTTTTTCCTACAAATATTGTTATCTTATCTCCACCTTGCAAGGTAGATGGATGAGAGATGAGCAAAGCTCCGTAGCTTTATAGCGATAATGGATAAGAGGGGATCTTCTTTTGTCCATGCACCCACGTATGGAGCAGAACAACAGTCATCGGTTTATCTAGACATTTACATAAGACGTGTCAACAGGTGGAATATGGTTATGAATAAAACGATAACATTACGTCGACTAAGGAGCTCTTTCATCAGCGGCTCAGAATGTATGTGGAATCAGATTCAAGCAATGCGTCATGACCCACTTTACTTGCTCTAAACTTGAAAATCGATGAACAAAGAAAAAAAAATAAATAGCGATTGATAGGATCGATAACAAGCATCGATGTATCGGCAAGATAACAGCGACAAGAATGACAAATTAATGCTCATATCAAAACAGTCTTCTTTTGTGATCTTTGGCGACTCGTAGTATATGTTCAGATATGTCAAAGTATTTCATTATCCTTCTCCAAGTGATATCGATAACAAGTAATCAAGTCGTACTAGAGGATGGCTATTGTCCTAGGGTTTGTGAAGAAGCAAGTGATCAAGAGTTTTGCATATCCTCGCTAACACAGAAAGACTGTGCGCAAGGTGAATTCTTGAGTCCACACGGTGGAGTTTGTGGCTGTTGTCCAGCTTGTGTTGAAGCTCCGCACCTGACAGACCAGTGTAGTGATGAAAATCCCTGTGCGATTGGATTGAAATGCGTCAAGTGTACGTCAAACGGCAAAATGTCGTGCCAGCTAGACAAAAGTGCGCCCTTACTCACCACATCGCCATGTGCATCCGTATTAATGACAAACTATTCCGACAGGTACATGCGCATATACATACCACCTGGGTCAGTTGCGTTCTCTGCCGACTTGTGAAGTGGATGGAACCTTCGCCGCGGTACAATGCAAAGGCGATCGCTTGAGTGGAAGGTAAGAAAGCTTTTGATTCTAGATCTTGTCTCCCATTCTTAATCCCTTCCATAGATGTTTCTGTTATTCGGAATCTGGCAAGCGTATATTCGGCTGGTCATGGTGGCGAAACTCACGGGACATGACATGCGCCTGCAGTCGCATGAAATATAAAATGATTCAGCAGGGCCGCGGCGACAACACACTTCACTGCGACTCAATGGGCAATTACGAGGAACTCCAATGTACCAGTGGCGTTTGCTGGTGTGCCGACCCGAAAACTGGTCAAATCCAAAATGGGACACGAGCTGTTCCAGAAGTCTTATGGAAATTCTTACCATGCTGTAAGTACATGGAAATAAATCATGAAAACACACTTCACTGCCGGCCGTTTTTAGCCTCATTTTCTGCTGACGACTCTTGTGTGTTGTTCTTTTGTGTTCCATCATCATCACCTTATTCCAGGGCGAACAGCCTAGCCATCATCAGATCTACCATCGCCCCGCGCCAACCGTCCGACTGTTGATTGTAAACAAAAGATGACACAATAGCACGAGTAGTGCGCTGCACCCTGGCTCGGTACTGGGCTCAGTGGTGTTTGGTTGGCTTCACTGTGTTTTTATTCGTTTTTTCTGTTTTGTTTTTAATTTTTTGCTCATTGTGACGGGGCTTGAAGGTTGCAATCGCATGGAATTCAAACAATGACTACGCACATTACCCATTTTTGCATTCTTCATGACGAACATAATCACAAGCAGCATTTCCTCTCTCTCTCTTTTTACTTTTGTTGTTGTCGGTCTATTAATGTTTCCTTTTCTTATTCATTTTTTCTGTTATTTTGATTCAGATGATTACGGCAAATTCGGTTCACAGTATTTACGACAGTGCGAGAGCGCCGCTTTTGCACAGAATCTACTGAAGAAGGCATATGTGGCGCACGGGACGACCAACATCGAGTTTAATGACATTCAGTGCGACTACGATGGGGCATATGGAAGGTACTCAATTGCAAACGGCATGTAAGTACGTAGCTGCGTTAGATATTTAGTTATTTAGACAACCTAGAAAATATCAAAGACCGGGTGCAGAATAATAATAATCGGAGGGTTCTGCAGTGAGTATCATTCCTTTATTGTTAGGGGAGCACCGTCACTCGGTAGGGTCAGCCAAACTAGTCAGATGTGACTATATATTGATTCGGCGTGTCAAATTCTCCTATGATTAAAAGTTGAGAACTAAAGTGCTACAATTTCCCAAAGGTAGTAAAAACTTTTGGTCGTTCTTGAAAAACCTAAAGAATTCTGCCCCAATATTATCCCAGTTATCAGCTCTTGAGACAGAGCCAGTCTGCTTGCCTCACGTTTTGAAGTCAACTCAACGCCTCCAATTTGTACTCTGTATTCGAGTACATTTGTCCTACTCTTCGGGTCTCTTCCCGAGTAGATGGAAAGCAGCATTTGTCCAGCCTGTTTTTAAAAGGCCGAGTCTTCGTCCCTCTCCACTTATCGACTCATACTGACGCCCATTCTTTTAAGGGCATAGAAACACTGAAAAGAGAAACCAATCTTTGAATAACCTCGGTGAAAGCCAGATCGTTGCGCTTTCAAAAACATTTGACTGAGCTTGGCATCCAGGTCTTTTTTCAAAAATGCCTGCTTATGGTATCGATGAATCTCTTCGAATTAGAAATTACGAGTATCTTTCGTGCCACTCAATTCAAGACATTTTGGATGGTTCCAAGTCTTATATTCACCAATTAAATGCAGGTGTTCCCCAAGGCTCTGTCCTCTCACCTATATTCTTCCTTCGTTTTATAAAATGATACATTTCACTCCTTCGCTGATGACAGTACTTTTAGCTTCTCATATTATTTTCAAGAGTCCAGAAGTGAATGCCCTTCGACAGTAGAATTGGAACGGCAATGTATTTATGTTAAGGCCGTTCTAAAACCTAATGACGTGTACTGGGTGGTCCAAAAGTAACGATAAAATAAAATATTTTTCTACATGGTCTTCTGACAAGTCAATAGATTTGATCCATCTTTTTTCTAAACCCAGAATTCAATTAGAAAAATCTTTGTCATTCTCAAATCTCTCAGAACGCCTCAACCGCGACCATAACTTCGCTATTGTCTTAAATTTTCTTGTTTCTGAGATATTCTTCGAACCGAGTAAAGTGGTAGAAGTCACTGGGCTATATCTGGCAAATAGAGTGTGTGTTCGAACATGGATGAGCGCTCTTCGCGATGTTCATCTTTAGTACGACGTTCTGACCAGCCTAACGTTCTTGGCCCAGCGTTCTACTATGGAATATGGGGGTCCCCCAATGTTTTCACCAATTCACTATGTATGTCTTTGATAGACAGTTATTTTAAGGAGAGTTATGTGATGACAGCTCCACAGAATGTCCAGGTTCCTTAAACGATGCAAGAAATATTTCACCCCCCTCTGTTTTTGCTTTAATTTACAAGGTGGCGCAAAATGAATCATCCAATTTTCCTATCAAATATTCTCCTTAAGGGCTTGCGATTGTCTGAGGCTTGTTGGCAAAATCCCAAAAACCAAGTAGCCCCAAAGAAAGAAGTTTGGGATGGTTGGATCGGGCGATTTTGCAGGCCATACTAATTTGCCAAAAGGGGAGATTACGCGACCAGGAAACGCTTCTTTCACAATATCCATTGTGGCTCGTGCTGTGTGTGCGGTTGCACCGCCTTTTTAAATCCTAATGTTCACCAGGCCCCGCTCATCCGATTTCGGCAGGCAGAAGTCGTTGATTATGATCCTGTAGCGTTCGCCAGTAACAGTGATCGTATTGACGATGGCGTCCTCAAAAAACTACGGCCCAATCACTCCTCCCGCAATGACACTGCACCAAACAGTGGCTTTGAGTGGATGTAATGGCTCTTCCTGCGTCACACGCGGATGCCCCAGAAACGAAGATTCTGGTCTTTCATGATGATTCGACACAAAATTGTCCCCTTCGTTGTTGAGATTAAGAATGGCCTGACAATAATTCACACCCGACTGACGGTCAGCAGGCATTAACTGATGCACTGTTTCCACTTTGTACGGGAACATATGTAAGTCTTTCACTAAAATCTGCTGTAGGATCTGTCTGGTGATGCCCAATTGTGTGGCCCGTCCTCTGGTTGATATTTCTTCGTTCTCATCGCCAGCCACAGCCGCTATATTCTCGGCCGAACCACCAATCCGGTGGCCGCCATGCCCAGCATGGTCTTCTCTGGTTCCAGTCTGTTCAACTCAAGTAGCCGGAATGTTTACCCAGTTCGCGCGCCACGATTAGCCGGCCGACCGATTATTGGTCAAAAAAATCGACACAATTATTTTACGCTTTTGCGGAGTATAGTGCTCCATGTATTGCAGCTGTCTAGTTCACAAATGCCAAATATGATTTGCAAAAATTATAACATTTTCCGATAGGGTGATTAATTTCGCGCCACCTTGTATAAGACTCCGATCCAAGTTTCAGTACAACGCTCTTTGATTTGATTTGGTGCTCCAGATTTTATGGATAGATAAAAGCGGTAATAGGAGACATCGATGATGCGTTGTCTCGTCTCTATCATTGTTTTATCGCTATTTCAACAAACAATACACAAGCGAGCTGGCCAAGAATTCAAGAATTCAAAGACAATGCTCGTCTAGTTCGGAATGCCTCTCTTCGGACGTACAATACAAATTAGAAACTGGCTTTTTAGTTGAACACGAATATGAAATGTTCTTCCCAGCCCAATTTTTCCCAGACGTTACAATCCATAAGAATCCAAAGGCATTGATAATAATGGTCTTGAAGATCACTTAAGGGATTTATAAGCCCTTTTGCAAGCGCTTATTAAATGTGGAAGTTGTGCATAGACTTAACGCTAGTCATGTACCTAGTCACGTTAACATGCTTTGGGGTCCAGTGTTCCGTTCTTAACTCATCTTCAGAGTTTTTTCCCTTTGAAAAAAATTTAAACCTCCCTTAATTTCAGGCGGTGAAGTTCATACTTATTTCTTTTTATTGGGCCTTAACCCTTTCCTAACGGCTACTAGAAATAATGGGAAAATATAACTTTTTGCAATGAAATCTTTTAAAATGATATAAAAAGAAAAACATATATTTTTTTTAGATTTTTATTAGAGTTCTAAGAACGATTTCCAAAACCTAGACTTTTTAGTACCGTCAGGAACTTTGTGTAACAAAAAGTGTGTATTTTACAAACTAAGGAACTTTTGGGACTTATTATTAATACGTATCTACTAACTAATCGACCCGATAGTATTCTGAAAAACAGTTCTTTTTATCATTTAAACACAAAAAAACATTACAATGGGAGCATTTTGTATGAGGCTATGACTGTATGTTTTTCATGCTGCAGACTTCACATCTTCCCCTGCTTTTGTCGAAACGAGGCCAATGAACCCCTCTATTTCCCATCCTTACGTCTTTGAGGGTAGAGAACCCTAATTTACGTCGCTTTGACAGACTTTGGCTTGAAACATTGGCTTCTGAAGATTTTCTTTTGTTAAAAATTGGTAGGTCTTTCTTCGCCATAAGGCCTTGTGCCACAGACCTTCTAAACTCTTTTAGTGGCATTTTCTCCATTATTTGTCCATGCACAATATAGGCATTTACAAATGCTATATCAAGCATGCCCCAGAATAATCTGTGCCACCATTTTGAAGACTTTCTATCAACACAGTACAAGGTTCTCAAACGATCTGCGGTATCCACCCCTCCCATGAATTGGTTATAATCTTTCACAACCGTGGAACAAGAAACTGAAGATCTCTTGCCATCTTTTTCTTTTCGCAAAACAGTGGTTTCCTCATTTACATGGAAATTTGAGACAAAATGCACAACCTTGTTGTCTTTCCATTTCCAAAACCCAATGTCTAGATTCGAAAACCTATAATCATAATCTCCTCTGTTCAATTTATTATCAGCTTTCATGTTGTTAGGCAGGCCCTTTCGGTTACTTCTGATTATTTCACAGCCCAAGGTCCCTTCAGTAATCAATTTTTCCAATAATGGAACAGATGAGAAAAAATTGTCAAAATATATGACTTTGTTTTTACGCCATTCATTTTCCGTCAGTTCCAATACAACTCTTTCTCCAAGTGAATAATCTGCAAACTTCCCCGTCATTTGTTCATCTTTGCCTTGATAAACCATAAACTTTTTTATAAAACCTCTTTGATCTGCCAGGCACCATAGTTTGTAACCCCTCTTTATAGGTTTCATCGGAAGATATTGTTTCAGAGCCGATCTGCCCTTGAATTTTACCATCGACTCATCAACACTCAATTCTCTGGTTCCATGATAACATTCTTGAAATGTTCGGTTCAGCTCTTCCACCATTGGCCTTAGCTTGAATAACTTATCTTTACAGTTCCGGGGCATCATAGAATTATCATTACAATGTAAAGATTATAGTATTGCCGCAAATTTGTCCCTGGTCATCGTTTTGCATATAATAGCGTTGTTTAAATCAGGTACAGAAGAGAAACAGCTGGTCTCGAATTGTAGCCCATATAAAAGTTTATGCCTATGAAGGCAATCAACACTTCTTTCTTCAAATTTTGCGTTTTATTTTTGGTGGTAGCGTAAAGGTTGTTTTGATACACGACGTTCTCTAATATGGAATCAATTAGAACCAAAAAAGTATCTGTTGGCGTATCGCAATCCGAAAAAAAATGCTTCAACTGTTCCAGTGCCACCAGAATATTCCTTATCGCATATTTTCCACTTGCGGTCTACTTCAAGTCTTTTCTGTGATGCTGATCTGTTAGCTACCAAAGTGCCTGGTATTGAAGCAGCAGCATTCACATCATAGCTTGATGTAGAAGTAATGGCTGTGGCTGTTACCTGCTGAGGGTTAAATGATTGCTGCCTTTCTTCTTCCAAGGTCGACAGCTGGTTGAGCTCTCTTTCGACTGCTTCTTTGAGAGTATCATCGAAGTACCTCAAGGGCTGTGGTTGAAGGTCCTCTTGATTCTCTTCATCAGAAATTTTAACATCAGATCCTGCGTCACATTCTGGAAGGTCTTTCAGAAGATAGGCTACGATCAGCGCGATATTATTCGAGATATTGCTCATCATAAAATAACCTGAAACAACACTACAATTCCTTAGCAAATTAGAGTATGTACCACTCATTATTTCAAATAAAAATAAACTTAAAGTCCCTGACGGTACTTTGCAGTCCACGTCAGATTTTGATAATCTTAGAATAGAAATAACTTGAAATATGTGTAAAACTCGTAAAAATACTTTTATTGATAAGGCTAACTATCTAATTCTAAAAGAAAATTAAGCTTACCTTGCAAATTTCTATTTTTAATATATTTTTGAAAAGTTCACACTTTACTTACTCCGCCGTTTGTTCACGTCTCAACTTGCAAACTTCGAATACTGTTTATTTTTCGCCAGAATTCAAATAACATGCTGTCATTGGCTTGCCAAACGGTACTTTTAGGGATCGACATTGATAACTGTCCCTTACGCGGTCGGGTACTTGAAATATTTCGTGGAAAATTAGGCGGTACGAATTAGTACCGTCAGATAGGAAAGGGTTAACTAATATTCCAGTTGATTGGGGTCCCCTTTCACATATGTTTGTCCCTTTAGGTCGGATTCGAATACTTTTTGGTTTTTAACTTAGAAGTCTAAGATAGGTCTTAGAAGCTAAGATAGGCTAGTTATCTTATGCCACAGGCCCTCGCAGTTTAACATTTGTCACAATTAATCATACGAACTAGGCTGAAGATCTCTTTGAGATGTAACCTCGATGACTGTTTATTGACAACTGAACTACAAGTGCAAAGGCGTACAACATTGTTTGTTAAATATTGACATGAATGATACAGCGAGGTACAAGTTTTCAAAAGGTTGGAAACGTTTAAATCTGCATTTTCGTACTAAATTTGTTGGGCAATACCTTACTTCCCGCTTCAGCCAGTAAACTAATGCTACTTTCACAATTTATGGTATCTATTCCAAAGATTACTGAAATATCAAGAATGCCTGATTAAGCTTTAGTAAGCTACCTTATATGACCTTATATAATTATAGAGCCAGAACTGATAGAGAAAATGAAAAACAAAAAAAGGGCAGAAGAAAAAAAGTCTTATTTAGGTCTAAACATCGCGGTATAACTCAAATACGAATGCCGATTGTCTATCCTCCTAGGGCATTTCTAGTGATCTTCAGGAGGCTTCAATTGCGGACAACTTCGGTAACAATTTTGAGTCGATTAAGCTTCATGCTCACGTCATCTACATAGATGACTACCGACTTTGCCTAATTTTTCATCATAGACAATATTTTTAAAAAAATATTTTGGATTAGATCTAGCAAACTGTGTGAACGTTGGGTACACATATAATCTACACTATCCTCTGATTACAAATTGTGAGAAGTCATATCTTCCAAAATCCTCTCCTGCTTTTCCCGTTGCCAAAATTATATGTTCGCGATAAGAAGATATTATCTGCTCCCTTTCGACGCTCGTCAACAAACGGAGGCGATTAGGTTATGTACTTATAAGGAAGACTCGTTGGTAGTGGCAGTTACTATACCTCTAGTGCTGTCATAAAACTAGACGTCAAAGATTCGATTTGCTCTGCAACATAGGGACTTGCAGTCGGTTAACGCTGGCGTCGTGGTTCTTAATAAAAATAATGGTAAGCTACCTCTACTCTACGATACTAACAACGGAGTAAGGTACGAGTAGTACTATGTATTACATCTTGCATTTGGAGTTTTGCAAGGATCGGCATTAGGACCTTAGTACTATCAGAATGTAACGATGTAACATCAAAACCGGCAAACAATTATCAAGGTGATCTTTGCAAGGCTCGCCTATAAGAAACGCGTTGAAAGGACGTGGCAAGTGCTGCCTTATTCAGAATATTAACTAACAATGGAGGAGTCAAACAACAAAGGAGACTATTTGCTGCGCATATCGACGACATATAGCAGGTGATCCAATAAGAAGTACTCCTTTTAATAGAGATTCTCAGGCAGAATACGCGTGACAAATATCACGTCCACATGACATTTCTGTTCAGAATTCTCCAAATTTTATCATGAATAGACTTACATCTGAACAAAGTTTATGAATTGTTGAAATTTATTTCCGAAATTAGTGCTCAATGAAAAAGTTTTTCGTTCACTTCGATCATTTTATGGTGCTCATAAGCTACTAACTGACGGCGCTATTAGCAAAACAATCGACTAACTTCGGACGGATTTTACTTTATTTGGCATTCATCCTCTGACTAAGGGTGCGTAGAAACTGTCAAATATTACTGCTGATAATGTGCGCGAAGACCGCGACCAGTCAATTCATCGCCATTCTTTAGCTTTGGGTCTCTGATGAGGCTCATTTTGAAAAGAGATCTCTACAAAATCTAGTTCTTTCAACAATTGAATTCTTCGTTTGCATTGTGAATTTGGCAATCGGGCCTTGAAAAAGTTCAATAATTCTGCCAATTTTTTACCAAAAAATTAGTTCGGCGACGAGATACAATACGTCAACAAGCAAAATTATCGTATTTGGGATGATGAGCAGCCAAAAGCTACCAAAAGCATTCTGAGAAATACACTGTTTGGTGCTGTCTATGGAAGGTGATATCATCGGACCTTATTTCTTTATAATGCTCGGAGGCTCGTAACGTCAATGGTGAACGCTATAGAACAATGAGCCGTGAATTCTTGTTCCCAAAAGCTCAAAACATTTCTGTAGGTGATTTGTGGTTCAACGGGATGGTGAAACTACCACGCAGCGGGTGAAACCATGCAGTTATTTAGAGACAATAAAATTATCTCAAGAAAAGAACCCGTGAATTACCTTTAAGATTATGTGTTCCAGCCCCTCTGGACTCCTCTTTATCTGAAATCACTTGATAAACCACTATCGATTAATACCTTGGAAGCAAATACATATAACAAAAGTTATTAACAGAATACAGACCGATATGTCCATAGAGTGTCCGAAAATGGGATCCACACAATGAACCATCTAAGGGCTAGTTGTGAACGACATTTACACGAACTAAATAAACTGAACTAACTGTCCAAATACAATTTTCGATTGTTTATTTATTTTTACGAATTTCACTTTAAAAAACTTCAGGCAACTCTTTTTGGAACACTTTTTTAAAGGTAGATATCTTGAGACTTACAAAGAGGCTTATAAACACCGAAATATGGCAGGAACATGAGATAGAATCAGTCCATAGAAGGGACTATAAGACCTACCGACTTATACCGCGTATTTATTTGTGGATGAGTCGGAGGCGCAGAGACCTGGTTATCCACTTAAGCCAGACCCATTGGTCTCACAGAATTTTTTTGTTGCTAAAACTGTATAGAGGCCAGAGCAGATTGAAAGAATTGAGTGCAAAGAACTAAAAGGTTCCAAGGTGCTGATATGGTTTTAATTTTACTAAAGATAAGTCACACCCAAAAGCTAATGGAAAAAATTGACCAATTCAGGTAGATGAGCGCTGTAGATATTGACCACAAAGCTTACTTTTTATGGTGATTGCAAAAAAAAAATGTATCGAGTCGTGGGTTGCACCTAGAGACATCTTGTCCGATGCTTTCTAATTCTATTTTAAATAAACTTTCTTTTTTGACAAAAAAACGCTTCGAATTAATTCCAACTCGCAATAAATGGGTGAATACCCTATCCTCCGTGTGCCTCATTAGAGCTAGAGATCTCTGTTCAACTTTCGTCCCTGCAATGCAGGGCTCTAGATAACTAAATTAAAGAAGACCAATCGATACTCATACCAACAAATATTGATTTTATTTCTTTCCAGAGCAGCGTGTTACTGGAGAGATGACTCCAAACTCGGCTCCTTTCAAGTACAATCGAACAAGGTCTCATCGATGAATTGCTGTAAGTTTCCTTCATCTGCTCCTCATTCATATAACAAAAACCTAAACCCACATCATTAATATCTCCTAAGGTCTCCCCAATAACAACGCAATTGTATCTTTATTTTTTCATTCATTTCTTTTCAGACTGCGCACGTGACCAGAAAATCTTCAGTGAATCCGGCATGAAACACCGTCTCACATGCAGCGGCAATGGCAATTACGAATCCATTCAAGACATCAATGGAAAGATATTCTGCGTCGACAGTGATGGTTTCGCCGTATCCGATCCCATCGAAACCGACATCATACCTCAATGTTCCGACTTTATTTACTACGAGGCGAAAGAAAGCTGTTAGCCCAGCCCCAACTACTTGTACATACGAGCATGTGCCTAACATGTGTAGATAGATTGAAAGAAATTCGAATTATAAGTTCATTTACCTATAAGCTATCAAGTGTTAGTAAAAAGTTTGGTTCCTGGTTCGTCTTGTTTAGTTTTCCAGGGATGCGTTGTCTTTTCTCTCCTCTCAGGTCTTCATCTTGAGCTGGGCATCTGGAATGAAATGAAACACATGGATGCATGTGAGTGGATATGTCTTTCATACTATTGAATGGGAAAGTGAAGTGTTGAATCTATCGACTGCGAAAAATTAACGAACCACAAACCCCTCAAACAGATTGGAAAACATAGCCGAGGTCTCTTTGGGGTCCATCTTCGATCCGTGAAGAGTGCCGCCACGGAGCAATTATATTCCGACGATGAACCATCTTCAGTGATGGTGTGAGCGAGCATCCGTAGCTTGTTCTTCTTTTCCTCAGAGATGTGCGGCAGTGAATTGTTTTCTTATTTATTAACCGCATAAAGAGCCGTGGTCCAAATATCACTTGAAATGAGTTCGAGTTTAATTAGTGGTAACCGGATTAAGTGCGGGAGATATGCGCCCGCATTATATGTAGATACTTTCACCAGCGTGTGGGACCAGTTTAATTAGCATAATTCGTTTTCAAGATCATGTGCCTTGGGAGTTTGGGATTTTTTTTTTCTCCGTTTCCTTTAATGGGGTGTGGGGTTAGAAGGAACCTATGAATGCGGCAGAATTGATTTCTAACAGCAGTTGGGGAAGCCAGTGTAAGTGAGTACTTTGATGTTGATTTTCATTATAAACGAATGATAGCGATAGGAAATTAGATTCCTGATTTCCCTTACAACTTCCTTCAAAGGCATTTCCTTTCAATCTTCAATAAACATTGGTGTATGGGGTACGTTCAAAAAATACCGGGAATTGTCGGTTCTTAAAAAAATCTTATTTATTCATCGACTTCAGTGTAATCGACTTTTTTGGGGCACGACATGAGCCAATTAATATGACAATAATTTCAGCGATATCTCTTATTAGTGTGCTTGCATGACATGCAAATCGTATATTTGGCTCCTCCGTAGGGGAACACAGTTCGATTAATGCAAGCTTTAACAAAAAAATAAACTTTTTATGAGGAAAAAGATTAAGGAGAGGGCGAATGGCGGCGGCAGAGGACATTTCTAAAATAGGGTTTGGTAAGGTGTAGGCTGAAAAGAGCGGGCTCGCCACGTGCAACATTCTGGACATTGGCTCATGGTGACCGCAGTTCGTTCAAGACCGAAGATTGTGGGGGATTAATGTTAAGGTGGATGATACCAGTCAGTATTACCGTATTACGGTAAGTAGGTTTTAGATAAAAAGCATGGCTGTGACCTTGCGCCGTTCTTCTAAGGGTTGTAAGTTGTTTAGTTTTAAATCGTCGTTATAAGACGGTAAATTATAGACATCAGCCCAGGGAAGACCACTTATGACAAAACGAATACACCTACGTTGGACGGCCCCAATGCGCGCAGTATTGATACTGTTACAGGGGGACCAGACTTGACTCGCATTTCGTAAGGATTTAAAAGGATTAAAAAAACTCCTTGGACCACCATTCAACAAAGCCGAGGACGGAATTGACACGTTAAATTCTCTGTTACAGGTAATGCCTAAATCGACCAAAAACGAAACACTTTCATAACAGATAACGTAGATTCTGTAAGGTAGAGGCAAGCGTTTGCGGGAGTAAGTGATAGCTTAACATGTGCTGAGTACGAGATGGCTCTGTTAACACCAAATAATGAACCTGTTTGGGTCGGATTGGAGGAAGCAAAAATCAGGAAGGAAAATAGATGTTTTGAGATTTTCATATCATCAGCATATACGGAAAGATGAGAGTTCTTGATGACACAATTAACATCATTAATGGTCAGGATAAATATCAGTGGACCTAGTTGACTGCCTTGGGGGACCCCTAAACAATCCTCGACGATCTTAAAATAACATTATACTGCTAGTCGTCGAGGTAGGATTTGTTTTATGGGATAAAATCGGGGAGAGAAAACCAAGAGCAGTGAATTAAAGAAGCAAGATATGAGATTTAAGGGAAGCAATATACGAAATTTTATGGAAGGCTTTGCTGAAGTCCTTGGTAACAACGTCTACTTATTTGTCACCCTCAAGTGCGCACTAGGATTTTAGGAACCCATGCTGATTTGGAAAGAAGATGGGCTTATTATTATTACTCGGAAGTTCAGATCCTCGTTAACGAACCTTCGCCAAGCCCCTCTGTCATAAATGGGTTTCTTTCATGTTTCGCTGTTCTGTTCCATCTCTTCTAGGTCCATCCTTATATTGCCTTCCATCTACGGCGCGGCTTTCCTGGTTTTATTCCTACGGTTTTCCTACTCATTATTCGTTTGACTCTTCGTCCACTGTCCATTTGTTCTACATATTCCGCCCGTGTTAGTCGCGATTTTATTTCTCGGACAGTGCTTGGGGCTAAATAGGGTTTTCTATCTCTCCTCTTTCACTTGTTTCTTCGTCCTGTATTCCACTATAATTTCTCCTTAAAATCATGTTCTCAAAGACCCGAAAACTAAAAAAAATCAAAAACCCTAAAAAACTGAGAGAGTTCCTGCGAAATGAAACTTTGAAATAAGGCAGTGAGGGGTAGGAACAGATGTGGCACATTTTTTAAAACCAGGAGGCAGTCAGGACCGCACAGGTAGCCAACTTTTAAGTTACGTATTTTTTCGATGACTAAGTCGGCAAGAGATAAAGGATGAAGCTAGAGACGTCTGAGGACAGTCATTATCAACGAAAGTAGTCGTGATCGGGTTGAAGGACCTGCTTGGTGAAGAAAACGGCAAAAAACTGTCAACTATTTTCGGATCATTATTAGTCAGGCAAAGTTTTGAAAAAATATATTTTTTTTTTGTCTCTTTGATTTTAATAAGGACACCACGACGACCACCACGAGAAAAAGACCTGAAGCAGGAGACAGCAAAATCTGGGAAAAAACCCAAAAAAAAACATTAGACATTACTGCCCGGTGCTCTAGTCTAGGGATTTCGTCTTGGGCTTAGTTCACATGATCATAACATCTCTAAAAGTTTGATTTTCGACGTTGAGGGCATCCATAATTGTGATATGTTTTATAAACAAGTAAAAGAGCCGTAAATAGTTATACTAAAACACATACAGCAATGTACAAAATCGCGTGAATCGGACTAAATCAAACAGCAAAATCGCAAAATTTCTTTTACTTCTTGAACACACCTCTGAAATGCTTTATGAAAAGGGTCTGTACTAAAGAGGATCTGATGCTTCATTATTAAAGCGTCAAGACGCGCTTAAAAAACTTCCAGGTCTAAATGCCTTGCTAAAAAAGTACGACAACCGCACTCAAATGCTTAGCTCGGTACCCTTAGCGGACGCTGCAACATAAGCTCGATGGCTCAGAGAGAGAATCTACTCATATATTTCGGGGTATTTCAGGGAAAATTTGGAGAAAAAAGAGAAATATGTATGTTCGGCTTACTAGAAAGATGAATATACGTCAAATCTGGATAGGAAGACAGAAAAGCTAAGACCCTGGATTAGAAGAAAACAATGGCCAGATTAATATTGGCACTTTTAGTGAATAACGAGTGTTCCGAACCAACTAAGTGAAGGCTAAACTACTTGGCTGGCGCTATTATTCGAGGTAAGCTTGGGTCTCAACCACGCCTCTTCCGCGATCAAGATCTTTAACCAATGCCGCAAGACTAGTTTATAGTGGTCCCTTTTAACCTGTATTTGGCACCTTATGAGCCATTGATTTCTTCCGCATCGTCCTTCATTGGGATTGAATACTTTTTAAAGCAAAGTAGTGATGTGGATTCGCTCTACAGAAGTCCGATTGAGGCTATGTCGCTTTACAGACCATATAGTACTGCCTTTTAACACAAACAGAACCTACGATTTCACGCAGAGGGCTTCTACCTTTTGTATAGAGGTATCATGGTTTTTGGAGGGAAGGCTCTACTACTCAATTACCTCTTGAGCCCACCAGAGGCAGCGATATGCAAAAGTTATTCAGCGGTTGATCTCGCCCGTCATAAATGAGCTAAGTTAGAGGAAATTCTTGATTAGCCCAAAGCTCTAGCTGCCACAGGTGACATTTTGACCAAGAAGGTTTAGGCCTAATCTGCCCGCTTTAACCGCTTCGCTGTGTTAGTCTAATAACATCAATATCACATGCGTATGAAGCAATTGTGCAAACTTAAAGTAGATCGTGCCTCTTGTATTGAACAGTGAGTCCTGCACGATATTTTCAAGAATGATGTTGAACATGATAACGTTTGAATCCTTTTTCAATATCGGATTTGGTTAGACCTTAATTGAGCAGCCAGAATTCTCCATTGTCACTCTGCATAAGTTGACGAGATTGACGTCGACCTCAAAATTATGAGCAGGGTGAATATTCGGCCGTTTATGTATTTTTCTAGCTGAAACCTCAGTTACAAGAATCGGTTTCACGAACGGTTTCATACAGAACTGCAAGAAAGATCTTATAAGCGGCGCTTAGGAGATCTATGCCCCTGAATTTAAGCTTGAATAAACACAATTGAATCCAAACGTCTATCTTCCTTACATGTTTGCTAATTCTTTAGCCTAACTTCATTATATAAAATAATAGGAGTTATTTGCACAAAAACTAACAAACTTTCACCCTCTACTGTTGCGAACTTTCCTTCAAATAATTGTCAAGGTTGCGCCGTAAGGCAACAATAATGTAAGCCCCTGAAATGTGCTTCGAGCTCTCAGCCATCACAAAAACGCTTTAATTGCCTTCTTAAAGTGTTAATGCTATTTTGATTGTCATTGTGTAAGACTCCACAAAGCTGTCATTCAACTGTCATCCACTGTATTCAGACGCGTTTGCCAATTTCACATCCAATCGTGTTATGAAAATAAACACAAAACATCGAACCGGAAAAGAGTGGCGCTCAATAGAGCGTGTCGCATTCTTCCTGGCCCGTCCATCGAAGTCCGATCCAATTTAAATGTACAACATCACGTTACACAACATCATCATCATTATCGTCGTCATCCTCGCCAAAACGAAAGTGAACCGCTCGCTCTCCTGCCTCCAGTCACTCGTTAGATAGATGACTATTGAGAGTGAAAGTTTTCTTTTTTCTTTTTGAAATGAGGAAGACATAATCGGGCAGACGGGAAAATCTTTTTACATTTATGAGGTGCTGGCATACAGTACCCACCCATCACCATAGAGTCGTGAGTAATCATCTAGTCATGGACATCGCTTAAACACCTTTTTTTATAGTTTTTCATTTTTTTACAAATTATTATTGCTAATTATTTCCAGTTTTATTTCTGCTTTACACAATACTGAGGGAAACAATTAGGGGCAAGGTAGTTCGGTGCTAAATGAGAAAATGTTTACGATTAAGCGTGGAGCCGTAGCACGAAGCGTGGAGAAGCACGAGGTGGATTCAATTTGCATAACATAAATGGGAGCAGAAAATTAGGAGTAGGAAAGGAAATGAGCACAAGTTGAGCTGGGTTAAAGGAAAGCGAATGAGAAAGAGAAGTAAGAATGGGAGAAATCATCGGAAATGGGTTAATGCCTTGCGTCTTGTCTCGAGACAATCGTTGGTTCGCTGGGTCGCATTAAAAAGAGGATTGTGATTTGCAATTTAGTAAAAAAATAATAAAAGTTATTAAAGAAATCCAATAAGAAAGGAAGCAGCTGGTGAGACGTATTAAAACGTTTTTTCTGACGTTCAACAGGAGCCAGATACAGTTGATTGATAATTTACTGCATGAAAGCAGGTCACTTTTTATGTTTGCTTTTGACATCGGTTTGACCCTTTTTGGGTCTTTTCCAACGCGTCGAATGCTGCTCTGTTGCTTCCTTCTTTTGTCATTTTTATCATCGAGCGTACCCTGAAAGCCCTATGTGGTCTTAAGAAAGGTAGTGTTTGTCACAACTCATACTGGAATTCCGATGAACTTGCGCGAGAATTGTGAGTGACCCTGTTTAGCCCTGTTTTATGGATATGGGATATGACACAATGACACCAGTCATCCAGTTACGGCGTCAGCTTTCTGTTGCGTCAGGACTGACTTTGGCGTGATAATGAACCGGAAAAGGTATGTTGTCATATCTACACCGTCAGCTCCAAGTCTGACGAGGAGTCTATGGTTTTCCACAGCACACTTTACTTTTTACATGAAGACAAATTCCTAGTGGTCATGCAGCATGTTGTAGTTCAACAGGGAAAGAAAAGGGCTTAGGCTTCTTTAGTATGAGTACAGCCAAGCTAGGCTCAAAACCGGGCTTAATTCAATCACAACATTAAGAAAACTGAATTTTCTCAGTCACTCTAAAATCACAGGAAAAAAAACTCCATTGAACTTAAAATAGTATTTAAAACAGAATTTGATCCCGCTCTGAACCTGCCTAGGATTGGGATCTTCAGATACGAGGGTGGTCCGATAAGTACCTAGCCTCACCGCCAGATGGCGCCAGTATCGCAAGAGCAACTTACTATCGTGTAGTACATTCTAGTAAACGGCTACTGTCGAAATTTCATCGGATCGGAGTGTCCGCGGCTTTTAGAAAAATGGAAAAAAAAGCAATATCGGTCCGTGATTCGATTCTTGTTTTTGGGAAATCGCGCAGCGAAATCAAAGAGCGTTTGGATGCTGTGTACGGTGACTCTTCTCCTTCGATGGCGACCATCAAAAATTGGTTTAATGAGTTTCAACGTGGTCGCACGTCGGTTTTTGATGAGACACGTCCAGGTGCCCCGAAAACGGCTACCACGGAGGATAACGTGACAAAAATTTACGATCTCGTATTGGCAGACCGCCAACCGGCAGCTGAGACAGTAGGCATTTCAAAGGTCGCATGGGTCATATCCTGCATGAAATTTTGGGTATGAGAAAGCTGTCCGCGCGACGGGTGCCGCGTTTGCTCACTCCGGACAGCAAGCGCAACCGTGAGACCACTTAAGAGCAGTGTTTGACGCTGTTTAAGCGCAATCCGAAGGAGTTTCTGCGTCGTTTCGTGACAGTCGATGAACCATGGATACACACCAGACACCAAGGAACAGTCGAAACAGTGGACTTTACCCGGCGAACGTGCTCCGTACAAGGCGAAGACTGTCCCATCGGCCGGAAAGGTGATGGCCACCGTTTTCTGGGATTCACAAGGTGTGATTCACACCGACAACATGGAGAAGGGCAAAACGGACACAGGGCTGTACTATGCCAAATTATTGGGCCGATTCGACACCGAATTGAAGAAAAAACGGCCCCACTTGGCGAAGAAAAAAGTACTCTTCCGCCATGATAACGCACCGGCTCACACCTCCGCACTCGCCACGGCCAAATTGGTCGAATTGGGCTACGAACTGCTGTCCCATCCACCGTATTCTCCAGATTTGGCCCCGTGCGACTTCTTTTTGTTTCTAAATTTGAAAAAGTCACTCGCCGGGCAGAAATTTCAGTCTAATGATGACGTCATCGCCGCCACGGAGGTCTACGTATTTTTCAGACGGGCTAAAGAAGTCGGAGCATCGCTGGGTCAAGTGTATCGAGCTAAAAGGAGATTATATTGAAAAATAAATCGCCATTTCTCAAAAATTTTTGTTTTTCTTTTGTAGGCTAAGTACTTATCGGACCACCCTCGTACAATCGTAGAAGACGAGACCGTCATCTGCAAGAAATCTGTGGTTTTTTATTTTTGACAGCAGAAAATTGTGCTACGCGTACCTTCGTTGCAAGTGGTGAAGTCTATCCTAGAAAAAACGAAAAAGAAATAGACGCCCGAGACGCGCCATCCTCCCGTGAGGCTCGCTAGTTCGGTGTTTTGTCCTTAGTGAAGCTTATTTAACGAGGTTCACAGATCTGTGGGAATCGATACCACGGCATTTAACATAATGCTGCACATCCTGCACTGCAGGATGTCTGCCCAGCCATCAGACTCAAAGGAGTGAGCTACTGGTCACATTGCACATATGGATATATAAGAGCTCTGCTACTCCGGTCCGCGAACCTAACATCGGCTACAGCAGACTATTCGACTTCCACTATTCTACAGACAGGTGTTGTTATCTTGCTTCTTTTATGGCTGTTAGTCATAAATGGTATCCTAGTTGAGCTGGACAGCCAGAGAGTAAAAGTAAAAGTGGTAGCGTATGCGGACGATGTAGTAATTTTAGTATCACTTCTCTGTGAATGCCCAGCACCGACAACTCGCAGATTCTGCGCCTTTGGCAATCACTTCTTCGATTACCTCTCAGAGGTAGCCAACCTCAGCTTGGTCGACATAACCAGTTTTCTTACCTCCACCGGCTGGATATATGTAAATGAACATCCCTCTTACACATCCCTTAGGTTGCACGAGTTTTGTGGCATGAAAACGGGGCCTAAGCGCTAATTATTACCTGGCGCGCAAAGTCAGGTAGCCACCATAACCTGCCTATCAGCAGAAAGACAGAGAAAAAAGGAAAACTAGCATGCTGAATTCAGATCACTAGTTCCTGATATACACTAAAGGCTCCAGGATGATCCCTCGTCGCAGAATGAACCCTAGTGTATGTTTTCAATTCGCATCGGCTCCTTGTTTAGTCGATCAGGGAGGCGTGTATAGCAGTCACAGTCTGCCACAACAACACGGTCACAAGGATCTGCAATGATATGCAAGTCGCCATCACCTCCACATCGATGGAGCAATAAAAAGATGAAATCGAACGGGCTGGCAGCAGGTAAGTATATCTAGGAAATCATGGCCCACCTACTGGCCTTAGGCATACTTTAGTGAATTTGGCATTCTACGATTTTCTAGACAGATATGTAGGTAGAGGATCCATATCACGTCATCTTCAATCGGTGCGTAAGTAAACATATCTTGCAGATACAGGCAATGGGTTTATGCTATATATTTTTTTTATAGGGTTCGCGCAGGTCCAAAGCTCTTATGGTGTTTGTCACACAACCTCGCGCAGGCTCTTATAATGTTTGTCACACACCTGGATGGGGTGCAGATGGTTTGTGTCGAAGATGTTCGTTCACTACCCTCCGGTGGTTGTCCTAGATAGGATTCGAGAGATTCGACTAAGTTGGTCGCGTTGATTGTAGTTCACAGTAACTTATTTTTGTTTCCATTTCATTAAAATGCTATATTGAAAATGCACACATAGAAGTGACCTTATGCTATGCCTTCGTCAGCATTTTTGGATCATCTCTCATTCACAACTGATGTTGCACAGTTTTTCGGTATAGGAATTCTTCTTGGCTATGGACAGACTTGAACTAATTTAAATTAGGAAGAACCTTCTTGTTTCTCACTCAAAGTTGTCTTAATTTTCCCAATAAGTTTGAGAAGGCCTCAAACCTTCTGTGAAGAGCACGTTCAATGAACCGAATTTCTTCTAGACGTTCATAATTCACAGATGGACTCTGAATGGATTACATAGAAAGCTGTTCTCCGCAATAGCGAATAGGAGATACAATTCTAGTCCAGAGTCCCAAATCATTGTACTTTGGATTGCAACAGCGTTTGAATAAATGAGCTGATTTAAAAGCAAAATATAATGTCCAACTACGAATTGTACAGACATCATAGTGACTCAATCCACATAGACATAGACGTCTGTTTGTTTAATATGTATATACGATGAAGGAATGATTTTTATCATTTTGGCTTAAAAAATCTAGTAACTGTGACATGGCAGAGAAAACACATTCTTAAATTGATCTAATAAGATGACAAAGCGTAGCGATTAAATTGGACCCGAACACTGGGAAAGGTACATGTTCGGTCATATAAAGGCGCATACGAGTATGAAAAGCATTGACAAGAACAAGGAAATGTTAAAATTTCGAAACATTTTGGGCGATAGTTGGCGCTGAATCCAAATAACTCAAAAACAGCTGATTCAGTTGACAACTGTGGGATTGTTTGAAAGGTGACAGCTTAAGTTTGAATTTATGTTCGTACAAGAGAAACTCTTTTAGAATCCGCAACACAAAAATGATTTGCTTGCCTTCGAACACTTTATTCCACGTCACGATATGTTTTTCCAATATTTTCATAAGCTAAAAAAAAGTGAAGCAATTAGAAACATTAGACATAGACCGTAAGCCTGTCTTAAAACATTAGCAGAAACGATACAATAGGTAATATGATGTATGAATTCGTCATGAGTTGACCGTGACATACCAGATATATCGTTGGTCATAACTATCTGAAATCTCCGATGAAAACTGAGATACGGCAAACGTCGGAATATGAATTTTATGTGAAGAACTAGAGATCCTCCTCCACTCGTATTTATGAATGGTCAAACAGTCAATAGCCCGAGAGATAACGCCAAGCAATTGAAAAATAAAACCTTTCGTAAAGGAAATATGTTGTATTCCACCACACAACGACAACGGTCATCTACCCTCTTCAAGATGAGTCGTGACGAACTGCGAGAGTTTGGTTGAATATTCCTATGTTTATCACTTGTTTCAGTCTCTGCAGGACTTTCCTAAGTTGGTTATAATTTTTATAATTGACGCGGGCAAAAGGATTCATGAACAGGGAGGTACCACAGCACATTGATTTTAAATGCTTGTGGATTGTAAAGCGAGCATACTTTCAAGATGAGCCTTAAGGGTAAACTGGTGGACATTCCTAACGAGACGAGTATTGCGGTGAAATACTTGAAGGGAAGGAATGCCAATTGGCTAATTCGTTTGTTAAAATAGCGATACAACAATGATAGAGGCTAAGCGTCGCGTCGATGTTCAAGCAGGCGGAAGCAGGTCTTGGAAGGACCAGACCCGATATAATCGTTGTGCTCAAGTTTGGCATGGATAAAAGCCTTGTAGATGAAAGCCAAATCAGAGGGAATGGAATATTTCATTCTAACTAAGTGGTTTATTGACATGTACCAAGGATGGAACAATTTTCGGTTGCGACGACACAAACGCTAGTCATATATAATGGATCATTATTAAGGGTTCACTTAAGTGAGAGTAGACAATATTGAAGCGTTTAGACGTTTTAGAAGCATTAAAGTCCATTCTATTATGTTGTCGAGGTCCGGATTTAGAGTGCTCAACATACATTACGCCCGAAGAGCAAGGACTTGAGCCTACGAACGAATAAAAACGAATGAAAAGCTGAGAGCTGTCATCAGCGAAGAAGTGGATTGAATTATTTGAAAAAATTGAGAAAGTATGTAGTTGACAGAGCAGAACCTTGGGGAACACCAGCATTTATTTGGAGAATATCATGCTTGAAGCCATCCAAAATGATTTAAATTGAACGGCCCGAAAGTTAATAACATAAGCACTCATTTTCGACTAAAAAACCTGATGCCAAACTCTGTCAAATGCTTTAGGAAACATCAAGGGTAACAGTCTTGCTTACCACGAGATTGTTAGAGGAATTGGCAATAATATTGAAACAAAATTTTGCTTAAGTAAATCGAATTCCACACTCTAAGAAAAAAAATAAGATCCCTTTAGCCGATTCTTACTATAGGTGATTTCGGGAGCTTTATTTTGGCCCCCCATTACAAACTTCTGTATAGTGTCGGGTGTACAACTTGGAAAACTCTCAAGTTTTTCTTGTCAAAATTTTGAGCGTTATATCGAATTTTCCAATGGAGACTTGACAGCTTTGAATTTAATTTGTGAACGCACCCTTTCACTAATCATCGAACTGTCATTGTCAATTTATTCAGTAAACTCAACATTTTCATCATGGTAAAGTACACGAACGAGCAACGTCTGCAAATTATAAAAATTTTCTACCGAAATTCGGAGTCAGTGACCGCAGCTTTAAGAGCGTTAACTCCAATTTTCGGTCGTAATTCTCGCCCTAGTAGACAGGCAATAACAAGCTTAGTGCAAAAATTTGAGTCTACATATTCGTTGTGTGATGTTGCCGTGCCAGTGAGACAACGGGTTGGTCGAAGTGTTGAAAATATCGCTGCCGTTCAGGCGTCCGTAGCAAACGATCCAAATCAGTCAATTCCACGGCGTTCTCAAGAATTGGGCATCGCTCAGACCACATTATGGCGTATTTTGCGTAAGGATCCTGGTTTACACCCATACAAGATCAAGCTGACTCAAGAATTGAAGCCGATGGACCATTTGAAGCGACGTACGTTCTCCGATTGGGCTCTGGAGAAGATGCGCCAAGATGATGAATTTCATCGCAAAATCATCTTCAGTGACGAAGCTCATTTTTGGCTCGATGGGTTCGTCCTTCCTTTTTCCTTTTTTCTCCGGCGTTGTTATGGTCAGAAGTGTAGAACCATAACCTTCCCACTTAACTGCATTCCTACTGGTCCGCTTGTGGGGTCCGCCGGCTCGATGGGTTCGTCAATAAGCAAAATATGCGTTATTGGTCGGGTGAAAATCCACATGTGCTTCATGAATCACCACTTCATCCACAAAAAATAATTGTTTGGTGCGGTTTGCATGCCAGCGGCGTTATTGGGCCATATTTTTTCATCGACGATAACGATCGTCACGTTACTGTGAATGGCCAGCGTTATCGCGCCATGATTACCGATTATTTTTGACCCGAATTGGAAGATATGGACTTGGACGACATGTGGTTTCAACAGGATGGTGCCACAAGCCACACAGCACACGTTACAATCGATTTATTGAAGAGTAAGTTTGATAAGCATGTTATCTCAAGAAATGGGTCAGTCGATTGGCCGCCTCGTTCGTGCGAATTAACGCCTCTAGACTATTTTCTTTGGGGCTAGGTTAAGTCATTGGTTTATGCCAACAAGCTGACGACGTTGGAAGAGCTCAGAGCCAACATTGAACGCGAAATAGCGGCCGTTCGGCCGAAATGTGTGGCCGAATCATCGAAAATTGGGTCCAACGAGTCGACCACTGCAAACGTGCTCGCGGTGGCCAAATGAACGAAGTCGAGTTCCATTCATAAATGTTTTGATTGTACTTCAAGCCGATAATAAAGTTTTTGAAATATCTCAAATGGTTTGCGATTTATTTAAGAAAAAAGTTGTCAAGTCCTTTTTGGAAAACCCTTTATAACTGTTTGGCCATCCTTCTAGCAGAAAATTCCGTATTAGGAGAATTTTGAAATTGGTTACGCTCCAATTTTGAATTCATCGAAAGATGAGAAACGCTGTTCAACCGGGTCATATGCTATGGATTTGAACGAGTGGCGGCCGGAAGGGGCGGTGTCTGGAGAATACAGCGAGTCCCATTCAGCGTTTCCAAACGACCTGAGCAAACATGTGGCTGAGCTTTGTCGTGCTCGGTTCATAAAATACTTAAATTCTCGGCTCATTCGCAATGGTTGTGTAGCCAACTTCAGTGATGGTTTCGATTGGCTGATGGATGATTAGTGTGGCCGCCGTTGATGTTGATGCATGACCACGTCGCGTCGTCTCCACGATTTTTTTGATTTTGAACTATCATAATGGATCCCCTTTTCATTGCCAATAACAATGCGATACAAGAAAGCCTTTCGTTTTTGTCGCTGGAGAAGCAGTTCAGTCGTGAAAAAACGAGGTTCGACTCGTATTGTTACTCGGTATCCTTGCTTTTGGACCATTCCCAAGTCCTTCAAACGATGGGAAATAGCTTGTTGAGCTAAGTACCTTCAATAAATCTGCAAGCTCTCAACTTTGATCGTGATATGCCTCCAATTCTGCGTCTTCAAACTTTTTCAACGTTCAGGGACGTTCGTCGCTCTTTGCCTTCCACACCAAAATCATCAATTTTGTATCGTTGAAATCATTCAGGGTACACTTTTTCATTTATTTAATAGAAGTCCCATCGTAAATTTCTATAATCATTTGGCTTCCTCGGCCGTAGATTTGTTTGAATCGAAGGCGATCCATTCTTCATGCTTCGTCCAATAACTGTCATTTCTAGCCAGCATATGTCATGAATTCCAATTTGAACACCTAATAACAACTTTAATCTCTGGCCGAGTCAGGGTTCGTCGAAATCGAGGCCGACTATGTTAGCCCGTGGCTTCGAGCTTGGTGTGTTGGCTTCGAAGACGATGACACGGGGTTTAAATTTAAATCTCGCAATAGGATCTTAAAAACGTTGTTTGTAGTGTTTTTTCTCGGCGGGATATTAAGTTGTCTGGAAAAAGCTTCTCGAAATTCGCCAGTCGGCAATGTAGTAGTTTCGTTTCATCCTCGGACAGAAATGAACCACACCCAACAGAGGTGATTAAGAGAAGCTTTAGCTCTGTCCTACGATGGGTTGTAAAGCCATGTATAACATAAACGAAAGTTTTTGATTGTCAAGTCTTCGCAATGATAGTTGAACTTTGACTTCTTCAATATGACACCTCCCTTTGGGCGTTTGGGTGACCCTTCACGCCCACAGTACATGGAGATTCCACCGTCGGTGGTTTTAATCCTTGAAAATCCTTATCTTCTATGAATCCTTCTGTGTATGACAGTATTCACCTTGGGGTTAAATTGCTTTAAATCACTCCTTAGCACCATTTCGCAGTAGGAAAAATGTTTATAATCCTTAATTACTTCTAAGCTGCTACTCCTCGGCTTAGGATCCCTTTTTGATGAATTGCCAACGCCTTTGACTCCCCCTGCCCCGCCCTTAATCCACTTGGGTAATAAGCGAGAGAGCTAGACAGAAAAAACGAGATTAAAAACCTTTTCATGCATGAAATAAAGGTGAACCAACCCACCCATGCCCATCATCCCGACCATTTCACACGCTGCGAATTGTGATGAAGAAACCTTATCAATGTCAAGTTCATTGGCATATTTCATTCACATTAATGGCCCTCTTCAGCCGCACCACCAACATGCATCCAAGTGCAATCATCATCGCCATCATCATCGGTCACCGGTCATCATCAGCAACGACCGTAAGTCCTCACCGCCCGGGCGAGGGACGTGTAATTTCATTTTCCATCATATGCGCCCCCCATCTTTCGGTTTTACCTCCTTTTTAATCCAATTAGACAGGCACCAGTCACAGCAGGTCGATTGATGACTATCTGCGTTTGCAAAACCACGAGCGGAGCGCGTAGGTAAACGACATTGGAATTATGCACTTCGTGTGCAGCCAGGTGGCGTTAAAACATTAGTCAGATGCGTGGCTTGTTCGAAGGGATCGCCAAGCTGTTTTACTTATTACCTTAACGTAAGGAATTAGAGCTAAATGGAGCTTGATGGCGTGTGGCCGATGGAATTCTAAAAATAGACGTGAGCCTCGAGGCATGCTCGATGAAACAAATGGGACTGAATTGTTATTAATCGGGTTCTTGAAGATATTAAATCAATATTTGCGTTGCTTAGATGCATGGCAATAAGACTGAAGTCGGCGTAATGGGTTGAGTTTCACGTTAAATGAGATTCCCCAACGGAAATGACGAAACGCAAAGTGTACGCATAGATGATGGAGAAATCCCCAGACAGAGCAGTTCAAGTTCCAGCAATCCGACACCTCTTTCGACTATCGACTATTTGGATAGATATTCGATCTAGAGATTAAGTATCTCTCCAATTTGCATAAGCCTTATCGAGGCATCGCTGTGTACGAATTTGATGGCACGTCATCCGACAAGTTCCGGGTTTCTTTCCACGCCAGTTGAATCCAAGTGGTAATGGCATCGCTTGCCATCCATTGACGTGTTCGAACTAAACGAAAGTGACGCGTGCACCACACCGCATTAGCGATACATGAAATGCAATTCGACAAGACGCAAGTAAGTCGTTAGGTGAATCGTCGTTATCTGATGTTACAATTCAAGCACACGCGACTGAGGCGAATGACGCCCTTTTCGGATCTTTATTGATTTTCAGCGAGAGGGATAACGGGTTTGTTTACTTCGTTAGCGACGAAGAGATCTTGAATTGCGAGAAAATTAAATCTGGGTCGGTGGTCGTAAAGTGGAATAATTTTGTTTTCGTTCTTTCCCCATAGTTGACTTTCCAACTAGCTGAGTGATTCCGGGTAAAAAAATCTATTAACCATATTATCCAAGGTTACTTCCTCCGTCACAAGTATTCGATCATAAACTTGCGAATGTCCATTTGGTTCATGTCCAACTGAGATTGATATGGAGATACCGTATGACATGACACTGACCATATCCCGCATTCATATAACACTCGTCATCTCAAAAGCCAGATTGACGCCGCCGTGAAAAGATATCCTCTTGAAAATCACTTAACTGTCGAATGTATGCACAAGACGGAGATAAGCCGTTTGGCTAAAGCAAATTCAACCTCCAGCGACCGAACCAAACCCATAAAAGTCAATTTCCGAAAGAGGATATTCCTCCGAAAGGGAATTGAAAAGTCAAGGCCGATTCAATTCGGTTCCCGTGACACTTGAGAAACTATTTTTATAACCTATTTAATAGATGAGCCCAGATAACAGCCTATTCTGGCCATTTCTCGGAGGAGGCAGATATGGGATTCTGAAAAAAACATTCGGATTTGTTGACTCTTCTCCTTTTCATTTATTTTTTGTCGTTTTCCTGTTGAAAGGCGGCAATTCCATAGTGTCCTCTTCGCTTCATCTCGTGTCGTGTTTACACACACAGAAGCTTTATGAATGTCAACATTGACAGTTGGGGTGGCAACAAGAGGAGATTTTCTTTTTTTATTTATCTCACCTACCTACTTGCCCTCCTCTTTGTGATGCATTCAAAGTCGTTTTCTTTGGCTTAGCATCAAATCCGACAGGAGTCATCGAAGAATGTGACAAAGGCATCTGAAGAGAACGAAATTGCGGCTTGTTGTGCTGCGTGTTTCATTTTCATCAAACCGACTATGATGTAGGCACACTGGTTTGTCTGGCTAGATGCGGATACATGTAGATATGTACCTACGCTACGCAAGTGCGGATTTCATTAGCCCGACTGGTCATTTACATTTCTTTTCTTTTCCTCCGTGTCCGCTCTATTATGTATCAGGTGCGGCGTATATATGCCGATGGACAGTTGGTTGTGTGTATAAGGCGCCTACAGATTAGTTATTAAGCAAACTATCATAGTCGTTGCAACGTCAGGCTTGAGTTTCAATGGGCATTAAGGAGCTCATCTCTCCGATACACTTGACCATTTGCAAATACCAAAGAATAGTGGAGAAAAGATATAAGAGAAACCCTTGAAAACAGTTTACATTTTATTTTTTGTGGTTTAAAAGTCATAAGGGATTTATGCCACTATTTCTGCATACAGCACTATTTTCAAAGTCATAGAATAATACATTTTATAAATGTTGTCTGTTGTGCATTTCCAGTATGACACCTTAATGGCATGGAAGCATAAAAGTTACTGTGAACTACAACCAATGCGACAAATTCAGTCGAATTTCTCGAATCCCATCTAGGACAACCACCCCCGAAGAGTAGTGAACAAACATCTTCGACACAAACCATCTGCATCCCGTCTAGGTTGTGTGACAAACACTATAAGAGCGGACACTCTTGGACCTACACGAACCCTATAAAAAACAAAAACCATAACGCTCGTAGGCAAAAACGCAATAAATAAAGGGAAAAATTCTGCTGCAGGCGGGCGTGTTTTCTAAAAGGTTGTTTATCAAAAATGAACGTGTAATTAAGGTAATTTCCTTCAGAAACCTCTCCAAGGAAGGAATATAAGAAAACCATGCGCGCGTACTATATATGATACTTTCTGTGTGAAAAGCTTCATCAAAATGTATTGCCAGCGCATTGTTTGTAGATTGCTGGGGTTTGATTTTCAGCTCCGTCAGCGAATCAGTTTGATATATGATTATTTAAAGATGGTAAAGACTAACAAAGGCCTCGGAGGGTAACCACTGCCCGACAGATGTTGGCTCCACAAAAAGCCAGAAGAGCCACCGCAGACGAACACCTTGCGGCTCTGTTAGGAAGTCCTATCTCCACCTCCTCGCGGTACCATCTCCCTCTGGGAGTTACTAACGGAGAAGGAAGAATGGCGAGTTTCCTGCGCCAGAAAACAGTCGGTTGTGCTACGGCCTAGTGAGCCGTACTCGTAAAAAAACCAAATCATTCCGAAACAACCACAAGCCTCAGATAAGGATGGATACACTGTTGACGACCCTGGCAAACTTAAAACAAAAAAGGAATGTGGAGTGTGAGGTCCCTTAACAGACCACGTGCAGCTGATGAACTCGCGGAGACCCTTGACTGCTACAAAGCAGACATTACCGCAATCCAGTGGTCATCAAGTGCGGTGGGATGGGCCGGGCAGAAGTAGGATTAAAAACTACGGCGATTGCTAAAGAGGGGGAAAACAGCGCTTATTCGGATGTGGATTTGTTGTTCGAGGCAGACTTAGGCAAAAAGTCTTGAGCTTTACATTCATAAGCGAGCGCCTTATAACAATCCGCATCGAGGCAAAATTCGGCAACATTAGCCTGATTTGCGCCCACGCCCCGACAGAGGACAGGGATGACAACAGCAAAGAACGAAAATCGTTCTAGGAATTTTAATGGCCTGCTGGGAAAAGAAGAAATTTTTACTAGAGTCATCGGAAAACACAGCTTATACGACAACACATCCGGGAACGGACTCAGGCAGGTGGACTTTACCTCGGGGCGGAACCTCTCTGCAGTGAGTACGCGGTTCTCACACCTTAACATCCATAAAGGGACCAGGATCCCCTGATCAACCGACAACCAGATTAATCACATGGTGATTGACGTCAAACACTCCTCCAGTATTCTCGATGTCCGAACCTTCCGAGGAGCCAACATCGACTTGGATCATTACCTTGTTGTATCCAACGTAAAAACACGGATATCAGAAAAACAACGGAGTCGAGAAAGAATATCATGGTTTGATGTCAGAAAGCTACAATCGCAAACGACCTTTAGGAACTTTCCCGACGAGTCTCCCAAAAACTCTATGAAAGTTCGACACCGCCTTTACTGACAATTGAAGAAGACTGGAAAAAAGCCATCAAAGAAGCTGCCACTGATATGCTGGGTTTTACCGCACCACCCAGGAAAAATTTGACGACAGACAGGCCTATGCAGCCAAACAAGACGCCTACAAGGCAATACTGCTTCGAAGAACGAGAGAGCGGTCGAGGAGATGAAAGGTGCTACAACAGGAATGAAGTCCAAAAGTTTTACCAGAAAGCAAAATATTTATCCAGTGGATATAAAGTTCGGACTTAAGCCTGTCGGGACGAAAATGGACAACTAGTAGTAGAATCGCAGTCGATGCTGAGCAGCTGGGAATGACCTGGTAGGACGTATGCACCAGTTCATCTATAGAGGGATAAGTGTACTTTACATCGCTTGCCAATTCTTCTCTACCGTTTTGTGTAAACACCTGAAACCGTTCGTCAACAACCTCATAGGTTCATATCAGTGCGATTTCAGGCCAGGGAAGTCCAGAGTAGACCAAATCTGCACACTGCGGAAAAGACACAAGATATGCAGATCGACACTCACCACCTGTTTGTCGACTTCAAGGCCGAAAAAACGACAGCGTGCATAGAGACGAGCTATATAAAGCCATGTCTAGTTTTGACATCCCTACCAAGCTCGTCAGATTGTGTAGGATGACGATGGAGAACTCTCGCTGCTCCTTCAAGACCTAGACCTTCAATGTTAACAAGTTTACGCAAGGCGGCGCGCTGCCATGTGATTTTTTTAACTTAATACTCAAGAAGATCGTGCTAAACTCACAAGTTAACACCAGATCTTCCAAAAGTCCGTTCAAATGCTGGCCTACGCGGATGATATTGACGTGATTGGTCGAGCACAGCGAGCCGTCAATGAGGCATTTGCTGGTATTGAAGCGGAAGCGGCTAAATGGCTCTGGCGGTAAATGAGCGTAAAACGAAGTACATGTTATCATAAAGCGTCGCGATGGGCATGAACTTCGAGGTAGTCAAGGATTTCGTCTACCTCGGCTCTGCAGTAAATAGGGACAACATCGGTACCGAGATGAAACGCAGAATCACTCTTGCCAATCGCTGTTTCTTTGGGCTCAAGAGGCATTTGAGTAATTGAGCCTTCTCTCGAAAGACCAAATTGGCTTTATATAATACTCTAATCATCCCATTCATGCTCTATGATGCAGAAGCGTGGACGCTGTTAAAAGCGGATGGGGAAGCTCTTGGTCTTTTCGAGAGATACATAAGTTCCGCGTGCGATCTTTGGTTCTATTTGCGTTGATGGCATCTGGAGGAGAAGATTCAATCACGAACTATATGGGCTGTACAGCGGCATGTGCCTGGTCAAGCCTCTACGGATACAACGCTTAAGATGGCTATGCCATGTAGAGCGTATGAGAACACAGCTCCGGCCCGAAGAGTTTTTGAATCCGACCCATTGGGACAACGCAACAGAGGACGCCCTCGACTCAAATGGCACACACAACTGGAAAAGGACCTCAAGCAACTTGCGAAATTAGAGAAGGCTGGCAGGAGATCGCGCCGGCGACTAGTTGGTTGAGGCCCAAGCCCACACCGGGCTGTAGCGCCATCAAAAGAATATGATTTTTTAAACGTTTGATTTTTAATTATCAAGCAAAACACAGGAAAATGACAAAAGTATATAGAATTTTTAATTGAGTTGAGAAGTCATAGCTTGCCATTTTCTTTTAAATTTTTTTTTCGTGTAAATATTGATCACGACTACGTTTTACGTGGCACTATATACACACTAATAACACGTGTTGTGACGCTGGCTTATTGACAGAGACGAATGATTCAAAGTATCCCCATAAAAAGTAGCCAAATGGCGTTAAATCACACAATACAGCCGGTAAAAAACAAGATATAAATTGCTCACCGAACTCATTTTTCAACTAACCAGCATATTCATGTGCTGTATGGCATGTAGCGCTGTCTTACTGGGACCACATGTTATCAAGGGTCAGCTCATGCATTCTGGGCAAAAAAAAAGTTCAACGTCATTCAACGATAGCGGGTGTCATTGGGCCTGCATACACGGGAGTAATCCAACCGGCTGAAAATTGAGTTTATGGGAGAGGGAGCTGAAGTGTGAAGTATGAAACGGAGTAAAATCTTCAACCGCGTATCGAGTGGTTGAAGAGAGCGCAAAACTAATACATACACAACTCTTTACTTTTCGAGTCAGTACGTTTTTTGTCTCGTGTTGCGTCTCAATCGTAATTCGCTCTTCAAGCAGTGAACACTGTATAAACCAAATGGAGAGGAGACGTCTTTTGCGAAATATCTCTGTCAAATGAAATGTCAGAAAGACGAGAAAACACTAACACAATGAAACGAGGTTCACATATACATTTTTTTCAGTTGGATTAATTCATTCCGTGTAAGTTTAGAGCAGAGCATTACACCAGTTTTACTCCTGATAAAATTACTCCCGTGTGTGTAGGCCCATTGAGAGTAACATTTTTCTAATGGGCATCTATGAAAAATACGTGTCAATGATTCCAACGGACCATAAGCCGCACCAAACAGTGAATTTTCTGGGTACGCTGGCAGCTTGGCATTAAACCAAAAATTAGCCTCATCGTTGAAGACAGTTTTTCGATAAAAAATGCTCCTGAGTAAGTTTTTCCACGCAGTCGATTAACATAACCCCAATTGCTGTAAAGGGCGAGGAAGGCTCGAATCACTAATATGTTCCTCTGAACGCAATCTACACACACGGTTCCAATATCGTAAAATTGGTCATTATGGCTTGAATCGCTTGCTCAGTAAGTCGATAGAAAGATAAAAGTCAAGGTTTTGGATACGCTGAAAAAGGAAAAACCAAGCGAATATGATGTACCACAAGGTTCCAAATTGGGCCCTATTCTGTTCATATTATACACCAACGAACTTATGCGATTATTTAAAAAAATGTAGTGCCTATACTTCTGCCATTTGCCCCTTCGAAGAGAGCGGAAAGCGCTCGGATTTATTACCGAAATGACTGCCCACACTTTCAACCAGCAACGAACCAACTGAAATGGTCAGGAGCTTCAAATATCTAGGAGTAACCATCGACGAGCATTTCTTGTGGCAGGGACATATTAATGTCCTGCGTCTTCAACTAAAGAGCACTTATTTCGCAATGATATCCCAAGCGATACGCTAATCTTGAAGTGCAGAAGGAGGTATATACTCCTTAGCCAAGTCGCGCATAAGATATGGGATTCTGGCCTGGGAAAACGCGTCCAAATATCCTTTGGACTAAATATCGGATCTACAACGCCGCCTTATAAAAATGTTTAGACCTACTAACTCATATCTTAACGTTTTAGATGTCAAAGTAATTTCCAGATAACAATATTGCTGCATTACATGCATGACCAGCGCTTTCTGCAACTTATACTCCACACGCTGAATACAAGAAGACGAGCCCGAGGGATGGCAGAAGTTCTTTCAACTTACAACATTTACGGAAATCGAGAGTTACGACATGTCATACCGAAACTAGTCAATACATTTCCTCAATTTTTAAAAGTCATTCCGAATTTTAAGAAAAGAAAAAAAAAATATCAAAAAGTATTTACTCCAATCACAGGTGGTAAAGTGTTAAGCAAAGTTATAAATAATGAACTTATGGGAACTAAATTTTTAGCCAATTTGATACATTTGTGTAATGAAAAAATCATTTCAAAACTAAATACCTACAGATAAGCACTTTACTTCGTGCGTAAAAATCGTATATAAACAAATATATGTGAATAAAAATGATTCCAATTCCGATTATAACGACCGTAATGATCGAAATGCGCAAAAAATATTATCGCAGAGCACGAATTTTGATAATAAATTCAAAATCAGGTGCGAACTGTCAAAAAAAAAACACGGAGAAATCAAACAGCAAAACAATCACCCTTATAATCTCAATTGACTCACAATGGAAACAGACAAATTAGACTGGGGCATATCAGGCGAAAGTTAAAAACTTGCACCACTATGACGTTATACGATGGTAACTACATTGTCATGGTGCGAAACTCATAAATTGATCTTCCACAAATTTGCGCAGTCGCTCGGTACCTTTAAAAAAAACTCGTAGTCAGGATGCTTCACACCATAGTAATCGAAGAAAACCGTCAGCAATCCTTGGATTTCAAGCGACTTTGATGCGTTTTTTAAAAGTTTTTGACACTATTCCGAAGACTGTTTTTGGGATTTCATATAACCCCTGTAAACTCACCTCTCATCACCTGTGATGATGCATCTCAAAAAGCGTTTGAAAAATCGTTAAGTGTTTTCAGAACTCTCTTTGACAAAATTGAACTCTTTCCGAATCTGTCATAAGTCGACGTATTTTATTCCCAAAATATCAGTTAAAGCGTCGGAATGATCTTAAAATATTTGCTCATCTCAATTCAATTCAATTCTCCAAAATTATTTTCTTGACTTTATCATTCATACATTGGGAACATCGATCAGAGCGAGACTACCCTTCTCAGGTGCCTTTGAGCCAATTCGTAAGCCTGTGTTTTCGACATGTACGATTCGCCGTAGGACTTCTGCAGAAGACTCTTTGTTTAATTGTAAATACCACTTAACGCTCAAAGCTTGGTAAGTATCAGGTGCACAAATGGGTTTTCCGCCGTTTTCCAAAGGATAGCGACAGTGGTACAGGTTGTTCAGAAATGTCACTTCAAAAAAATTCTGGCAAACTTGGGCATCTGTTAACAACTGTGAATTTTCATTTTTCATATGCAGAACGTTCTCTTCAATTCATAAAAATCTGGGACTGAGGAGCGTCGAATGGTTACATAACAATGGTTACGGTGAGGCTTCTATTAGTGAAAGAACGTGTCGTGAATGTCGCCACAAAAGTAGTGATTTCAGCCTGGAAAATAAGAAGCGTCCAGACAGATGAAATATTTAAAGTCACCAAATCGGAACAGCAAGGCATTTGCCATTTAAAAGCCTTGGAAATTGTCCAAAAACAAGGGACCAAGGGATCACCAGCGAACTGCTGTTTCCAGCGGTAAGAAAGGAAGGCTTTTCTGCCTCGTACTTTGACTGGTGATGAAAAATAGATCCATTACAATAATCCAAAGCGAAAGTAATCCTTCGTGCACCCTGGCCATGCATCAACATCGACGGCCAAGCCAAACATCTACATGTGGGTATAATATATTATGAGTTGCTGCAATTAGGTGAAACAGGAGTTTACTTCGGAACACAATTAATGCATGTGAGTCGAGCATTGAAAGAAAAGCAGTTTTTTCACAAATATCTTCAAGACTAAAGCATTCTGCTTGCAGCGCTGCATGCAGATATCAATTAGAATGAATGCTTTACAATCTTTTTAAATCAGAAATGCTTTCGGGTTCTAAGAAAATAATAAAACCGGAATTGCAACTTCATTATGAAAAGAAGGAGAAGCAAAAAGAAGAAATTTGAAAATCAGTTAATATAACTAGGACCTTAGGACTATTCTAATTTTTCAATGACTCGTTTCAGCAATTGATTTCACTGTCTATTTTCAAAGAGCCATACTTTTTTCATTATTTTAGGTTGTGTTGCATGCAGAAAACTAATTGCTTTAGTGATTCATGCAAGTAAAGTCTGTTACTTCACCTTACAAAATTGCATTAGTATTTTAAAACGAAAAGACGATAGTAAACAGCTTTTTCCTGCACGCAAAGTTCTGGATACTTTCCCCAATTCACTCCCGTCATTTCTGAAAAATTTGTTTAAAATTCGCATGAAAATTATCTATTTCTTCTGATCACACAAGAATTTTCAAGAACTCCATCAAGAACCATGCAACTGAATGTCGACAAGCAACTCTCAGTTCTCCAAATCACCCACACACCCCCTACCGAAACATCCCAACTTCTTCATTTCGCTTCTTGGAATCTACACTAAATAACTACATGTCACTCTACCCGTCTCACACTTATTCAATTACTACTCGCAACAAGTGTCCACTACACCATGCAACTCGACGACACCACTTCAATTTATGCCACACCGCCGTGAGCCGTCACTTTCCGTTCGCCATTTCAAACCCAAACTCCAAATCCGAATTCGTACTAAATCGGTCACAGCGATCGGGTTACCGTGAACGGAATATAACATACAATCATCGCTTAAGGTCTCAAGCAGCATTTTTATTATTTCCCCCCTCCCCAAGTTGACCAGCGACATGAAACAAAACCAGCCCAACAGCACCACCCAAAGGCAAACCGATCCGACAACAATACATATCTCAACGCCTCAACCTCAACGATATTACGCGTCTATCCATATGTATTACACTAATAATGTTGTGGCTCCGGCTGTCGTGCCTGCCTACCCCGTCTTGGAACTGAGACGAAAAGAAACAAAAAATAAAATAAAACTCGATGGCTTAGATATGCTTTTTTAGACAGAAAAAGTAGTTTCTTCCTTCACGGGCGACACAGCACGACGAGCGAGTGACAGACACTCTGAAACAAACAACGGCCTTGATACATAGCTGCAACCGTTATTTGATAGCACTGCCAGTAATAGGTACCATTGTCGATGATCGAACTCGGTTTAAGCGCGAGCGCGAGCTCGTTCACCTGACGTGCTCTGCCAAGCTGATTAATAAAGTGTGGGCGGTTTTCCTTTCTTCTCTGTTTCCCTTTCGCTTCTCCGACCCCCCAGATGTGTCGCTTTTATTTCTTTTTTACTTCATTACCGTCCGACAGGCAATTTCACCTAAACATTTGTCGGCTGTTGTAAAAATGGGTGGAGAAATTCCATACACCGGTTATCGTCGCGGGTATTTAGGTTGACAAGTCTTCATTTTTTTTTTGTGTCGTTTCTTTTTGATTACAAATGACACGGATACGTATCATAGACCGGTAATGACTCGATAACTGTGCTAAACGGAAGCTCAACCCGTGCCGGCCCGGTCGGCATTAAGATAACGTGGAGAAATATAACAGTCATTAGTCGGATCGAAATTGATTCATCGTTAGGCGTAGTATACATAAATATTTGAGACGGCGTCACGCCTAAACACGGACCAGGCTGGAGGCGAAATGAATTGACGTTTTAATGACGTTACGATGCCTTAATGGGAGGCCCTAATTAAAAATGGCATTGGGCTCAAACGGGGTCGTTGACATCTCGAGATAATTCGATTTCATGAATTGATGGTTCTTCGAGTTTCTGATTAATAATCATAATTGGCGAATCACCCCTGATTCTAAGAAGTCATGAATATTGATGTGATTTTTTGTTATCACGAGGTTCCCAGGCTTTAAATTATATCTCACTGTGACAAAGAGATGAAAGGTGTCTCGAATTGCGGAGGCTTAATGGTTACTGCTAAGCGGTTAAGGTCGAAAGTTATCGACTTTAAGTCAATAAGCGATCGCTTGGCTGTGATTCACATCTGAGGGAGATTCTACAACATCAGTTTTATATGTACACACGCTCCTACTGACCACCAAAGAAGACATCTAGACCGAGTCTGTCCGGAGCACGATGTTAAAATTATACTCGGGAGCTTTAATGCCAAGATCGGTAAGGACGACATCTTCGGCGGAGATCGGAGAGCATAGCTCCCACGATACGACAACTGCTAAAGGCTTCCGATGGATTCTGCGACAGCTCGTAACATGGTACTCGTAATTAGTAGCACAAGATTCCCTCGCAAGAAAATCCACACAGCAATGTCGCGGTCTTCGGTCATTGATCCAAGGCACTCATCAAATATACTGTGCACCAACTCAGCAAAGTATGTTATGACATTGGACGCCTGAACACAACGGAGATGGCCAGAGCATACAGAGAGCAACTGGACATCTGACATAAATGCCAACGGTATGTGGTTATACTGCCGCTCAGCCATAAAGTAAACAGCCGAGACTACCTTAGGTTATCGACCACCGTCAAAAAAAATTTACAAAAAAGCCAAAACCCTGACAATTGGTTAAAAGAAAGGCAAGACTCTCCGAAATTGCGAAGGTAACCTTGTTACTGACCCACAGAGGATGGTGGATGTGTTTAAGTCACACTTCCAAATGGTGCTAAACAGGCAAGGCATAGAGAGAGTGGTAGGGAACGAAGAAATTCCAACTCCAGGCGATGAAGAAGTCTTCCCACCCAGCATTGAAGAATTTGACATAACTGTCAAAAAGCTGAAGAACAAAAAAGCCACGGGTTCGGACAGATTTCCATCAGAAATTTTCAGGGCTGGCGGCGATGTTTTAGTAGCGAGCATGCACTAGATCATCTGCAGAATTTGGAAAGAAGAACTGGGCAACTGGTATTTCAGCTCTATTTGCCCCATCCACAAAAAAGGCCACCCTACCTCGTGCGCTAACTACCCTCAGTTAGCTGCCAAATGTTGCCTATCCAACATACTGTGTGAACGTTTAAAGACTTCATCACACCGCACGAATGGGCACATACCAATGCAGCTTCCGATTCGGCAATCTATGGAGCTGAAAGCTGAACGGCAGAGCTGATTCTGGCCTCCTTCGAAAGAAAAATTCTGCGGTGCATATTTAGTCCTATTTGCGACGAAAGCAAATGGAGAAGAAGACACAACTATGAGCTGTACAAAGATGTGGACGTAGTCCAAAAAGCAAAGATCCGCCGACTGCATTGGCTCGGCCACATTGCGCGCATGGCTATTTACGCCCCAGCTAAGAGGACCTTCGAGTCCAAGACTCCTGATTCGAGAAGACCGAACCTCCGGTTTAAACAACAAGTAAGACGCAAGACGACTCGGTCTTGAAAACTGGAAGCACGCGCCCGAGACCGTCCAGGATGGAAGACAGTTTTAGCTTAGACTCAGACCCTCAGCCATAGGCTTGATTTCATATCAGTTTACATATACATACATATCTGCATAGACCGATAGGGGACATGTTAGCTTGCGAAATTCAAAATGTCACCTTATTTTTTGAACAAATTTCGTATATCTCCTCCATCCTGTCACGATTCGATGATGGCGCGCCGTGTCTCCCATTGCATCAATGTCACCAATGTACCCAAGTAATCACACAAATTTAGAATAGATTTCAACAAACTTGGGGAAGTTTTGTAGTCTTAACCCAAATCTGAGCTAAATCGAGCAATGAATGACAGATATTCACAAAGTGCCAAACGGAAAGTTAAATTGATGATACTCAGACCCCAATCAACTATAAACCAACCTACCCCAATGGACTCAAATTCCACAATTTCTTTCATCGAATAAACAAGATCATAAAATCTAAACCGACAATTTCAAAACACGCAAACATTAAGCCATAAATAATCAAATTATACATTGGGACTAAACAAATCGAATATGTTGTTAAACAAAAACGCCGCCTAAAGTGATTTATACTGACTTTTAAGCCGAATGCCCAATAATTTCTAATTAGTTCTGGTCCTCCTCCATGTCGGACGAAATCTATTTCCATTCTGGCAGTAAAGAAATGCCGGCGAGTAGCGAGTAGCATATACAGTTGTCAAGTGGCTCTGTCGTTAAAAAAAAAAAATGTCACTTGGCACCCTTTGTCAGTCATCGAACAAATAAATGAATGTGAACAAAAGCGGCATTTAAAACACAGATAAATTTTTTGTGTCTTCAGATGTAGATCGAAAACATTTAAGGAATTGGACTATCCCATTACTCGCGTGGTATTTAGTCGTCACACTCGTTGTACCCGCACCTATCGCTCAAAATCAAACAGAAGAGCAACCGGAAACCGAGCTTATTCGTACTCGCCATTCGCTACTTTCTCTCCACACGCATTGAATTCGTTTGATTTACAATAATAATCGCTTTCAACGATCGAACAGAAGCGAACGGTTTCGAATGCGTTCAGTCGAGTGAAAATGAAAAAGTAAAAAGCGAACGTTTGTTAAAAGAATAGGAAAGAGAGTTCAATATTTGTAATTGACTTTAAATAATTAATCAATTAATTAAGTATTATTTTATTGATTCAACGCGCTGGACTGATAAAGACGAACTATGTCATCGGAAAAAGAGAGAAAAACAATACACCCAACAGCAATGTTTATTTCAGTTTTCATAGCGGTCGTTTGCCTTGTCTTGTCAAGTGGCTGTTATGGAGCTCAAGAAATGTGTGGGTATCTCATATGACTTTTGTTTACTAAACGACTATGGGAAGACAGCCAGCAAGTGTGCAACTAAAATTAGTTTTTGTTCAAATTTCATTTTGTCAAAATCTGCAAAACAACAAGAAGAACCATCGTATCCTGGCATTTGTTCAACTGTTTTTTGAAAATGCTTGTCTATCTCATCTTATCTAGCAGAAGTTTTGTTGCAGACATACATATGAACGTGTGTTTTATTACCGTCGGGAACAATCCACCCATGACGTTCAAAATATGTCGCTATTGTAAAATGTATAACAGTAATGACGTCCGCGTGGTGACTTATCTTTATCGCCCAATTAACCTAAAGATAATTAAGGAACATGTATGTATTGAAATAAGGTTAAAAAATATTTATTTTTTTCGTTGTGTTTTCATTTTTGTTGGAAAGAAATTGACGAAAAAGGGGGACATGGATCCAACACGCCACTGTGAAGTACTACAATTTAATGGGACGGTAAATCAAGCCAGACATAAGCTTTTTACGCCCCAAGTCCGATACGAACGCCTCAAGACAAAAATCAATAGTCACGTCTGGCTGACTGCATCACTACCAACGCCGAAATTGATGGCAATCGTGTCGTGTAACGCGTTGTCTATCCAACCATTGATTGGAGCTCGATGCTCAAGATCTTGAGATCCCTGATAATACCTCATACGTCGCACCATCATTCTTCTCATTCTTTACTTTTTCGAATTTCCCTTTTCTTTCCCATTATTTCTGTTGTACACACATGAGAACTTGCTTCTCCAGTTTCCAATATTCGTTTTCATACTTGTGCTCGGTGTTTGACCTTTTCTACTTTTCTTTTTCATTTTCTTGTTACATTTCCCGCTTCGGTTCTGTCGGTTGTTGGTTCTGTTCCAGTGGGTAAAAGCGAATCGTAAATAAATCACGTATTTCGCGAGAAATTATTATTTTCTGTTCTCTATCTTTAATTAATTCCAGGATCATTTCCAGCATCGTAGATGGAACTGCACGTGCACTTAAATCTATTTATTTATTTTTGCTGTGAGTAACACCCTATTAAATGTTGATTTCGTTGCCTCACAATTGACTATTGAATGGAGAGGAGATATGGAGATGCACATGTGAACGCACCCCGGGGCAGCACTTGCAGCTCTATACCGTCAGACGTGACACTTGAAAGAATTGCACGCGTCTACTACTCGTTACTAGTGTGTACCACGGATCTTCTATTACTCTTTGTTGTTTCTTTCCATTCCATTCGTTGTTCTTGGCGAGGCCCTTGAAACGAAACCCGCGGTGTTGAACGGTGGGCGTTGTAAGGCCGCGATATGAATCCATCTCCGAGCTGTGTGTGATGATTTTGCACGTCAATTCTTGGTAATTAGTTCCGAGCTCTGATTCATTCCATGCGAAATTTGACATTTCATTGTTTGCGAGCGACTGCGTGATGACGGCGTTCTTTTATTTTGTATGGTCTTCGGTTAATCTCGTTGTTGATGGTGATTTCCGGCTTGAAGGAGATTGAGCGTCTGTTTCCCCATTGCAAATTGCTTTTTGAATTATGTTTCGTGGCCATTGATTCTTTGAAAAGTAAAAATAATTGACAACGGGCAGCTTTGTGGCAAAAAACAGATGAACTGGAGAGGTTTTCTAGTAACAAGGTTCGTTCAAGAAATTACAGGAATTGAAGATCATTTTTCTAGATGTTAGGCAAGCTACAACAGAGATTATATACAGATCCTGTTTCCGTAATAACAAAAGAAAATAAGTTAACCCAACGAACATAGTCCCCGTAAAGTAACAAATCTACTACATTTATTTGTATGCCAACCCATTCATAAAAACACTAAACAAAGTAGCAAAAAACGTGGAGTATACCCCTTATCGTCAGCAGCAACATAAAACGGAACACAAAGGTCCTTTGTTCCTCGCATGTTTTACGAACGACACCATCAGGACCCCATCCTATTAGAACTCTCTTTGTCTTCGCAGATTTCTTTCCTATCCACCTTACCCCTCCATCCTTTCATTTCCATGTTTCATAAAAAAGTCTCCTGACTTTCCCATTTCTCTATTGCATAAAAATATATTTCTGTATCCATCTGAAGCGGAAGGTTTCTTTTATGGCACTGAACACTTTGACATTCTCCACTGCCCTATCCCCCAACCACAGGACTCACTATACCTATAACACTATTTAGCAAAAACCTGGTGTATGCAAATCTGCACGAAAAGAAAGTTGAACAAAAAAAAACGGAAAAAGAAAAGTCAACGAAAGAAAGAAAAACCTCTTGAGCTTGAGAATGAAAAGTTGCATATGATTCCATAGACAGGCAGGAATGCAAAGTGTATTCCCGGGGGAATACGTGGAGAACAGCAGGATACGCCACGATTTTCTGTATACTTTAGCTTGAGGAATGTGAAATCCGAGGTGATGACTTTGTGCCAGGAATTTACAAGATGGCGTTGAAAAGCACTTGCAACAAAACAACGACGCAATGAAGTCTTAGAAATCCATCTCTCGAGCGATAAAGGGCTAGCTAAAGCGTTTCGCCGCATAGCCTAATCCGATTAGGTTAAGTTGTGAAGAAGGATTACTACGGGAAAACGATACCATAAACGACGCACTGAAGTGCAAGGCGACTCTGCGAAAGTCCTGAGATAAACCGAAAGTCAAGACCGTTAAATGCCAACACTGGCATGCGAATATGCTTCAACGGCAATTGGAATTTACAAGTGAGCAAGGAATCCGAAGAAACACTATGAATATTCATTGAATGCCTACCAGTCTTCTAGTTGTCTTGGCCATACTACATGCCATGGAACAGCAGAATGTGGATGTGCACGTAATTTTTTTTGCTTCACTATCCAATTAAAATCAATGTGGCTGCGAACGAATCTTATATGAATTCCAGAGTACGAGACTTCTCCTGACACACATCTGATTCTAATTTCAATTCGAATTGCACTCACACGTTGCGAAATTAATTTATGTAATTCAAATCTCAACTGCCACCCCACTGCCATCACCGCACCCGCACTGACAGCGCGTAAACATTTATTCAATTAAAATCGAGCACACGCAGCAGCCACAACAACCGCAGCAAGTAACATAAATGCGACGACGAAATAAAGTCAACGAACCTTGAAAGTGAGTCTCGTACGTTGTGTCAAAACTTCTAAATGCGGCGTAGCCGTTCAGACCACATAAACAAAACAACCAAACCCAACACAAGAGCCAAAGAAGTCCTATAAGATGTGTTCCAACTCCAAGCCATATGAGCACCAACACGAATCTCGTCATAGCCGACTGGGACCATGAGATTTAGTCAAGGTCGATTTGTGACAATTGCAAATCCGATTTCAAGTAGATGCTGGTGTCAGAGCTTTGCATTGTTGTGCTACATCATCCAACACCTACATAGGCTTGAGGGCAATTATGTCATTTCTTATGAGCATCACAAGCGAGATGATCGTCGTCAGATCCCTGACCGGTTCCATTGTGTCAAGCAGTAATTTATGTACTCGTATTTGCTTAATTGAATTGTAATGACACGACGAGATACGTAGATGGCATTTGGCATTTGACCCCGTTTTTTGGTCACGAAAGTCAGCCGTCGCCGTAGGACGTATGCATGCGGTGGCATGTGGAGTGTTTGCCTATTGGGGAGTGTCTTATTATATTCCGCGCTTCATTCCCGGATTAGATGAGGAAACGACTGATGGTGGTGTTGTTGGCAAACATAACGGTAAACAAATTTATTTCCCTCTGTCACGAAGATACGTCTGAATAATTGAAAATAAATTGTATTCGACCTAAAAACCGAGACAAATTATGTTTAAAAGATGTTTGACTTAAGCTTATTGAAAATTTATTGATAAGGAAAAGTCTAGTACAATTTTAAAAGACCCACGCAGGCAATGGCATTTCTGATCTGTCAATATCCATTGTTCCTGAAGGGTAGAAGGAAACAGACACTCCGAAACCCACACCTTAAATGGTGGCCGACATTTGCATATGTCATTTCGTTAATAATCCCACGACATATTAGGCCCTCGGGAACGAAGGACTATAGCGGAGTGTGTTTGCCCCAAGACGCAAGTAATAAAAAAAGGATGTGGTGGAAAAATGTCCATGAAAACGCCTTTATAGGGCTTCTTCTTTCTGCTACCAAAGAAAATGTCTTAGGATACAAGCTTTAGACCAAATATTTCGCCGAGAGCCAAGCTACAATTCCAGATCTTCTACCTTGTTCTAAAACCGGTCGCTATCAGCTCAGAAACATGTACTCCATAACACAGCCAAGTCTCAGACTCATAGCTACTCGGCAAGTTTGATTTAATATACATATGCATACGGACAGACAGGAAAGCCTTGCACAAATCTACCCTACACCAGCTATGCAAGGTAGAAGACTAAAACTAGTTTTGACAAGTTAGAAGAGTGAATACAAATGAAGAAAAAGCTAACGAAATGGCATGATTTTTTTTTTCAATATTTCGAATTCATAGATCAAATTGTTTATAAGAAGTACGGATTCATCCAACAAGAGGTGTCATTTTAGATCAAGAGAAAAATGCAAAATTTTTATGCAAGTTGCTGATATTTTAAGTTTAGGCTAAAGTAGAAACTCTGGGAAAAACAATATCTACCAAATGTCCGCTTGGGATATGCCTGCAAACAGTCAGTTTTTGCCAACACATTGGTAATTTTGTCCTGAAATTTTCTTTTAGTGCTTCAATCATTGGTAAAGCAATTACGCAGACTTTATTTTCAAATAGTCGAATGGGGTTGTTAGCAATTAAGTCATTATTTCATGAGCTAAGTGGCATGTGGCGCCATGACACTGAAAGAAAAAAAAAAACGTTGTCCACGTTCATAGCAATCATTTCAGGAAGAAAACGGCCAGTCAATAACGTTTGGTTATGCAATCTATTTATTGGAGCGATCGCAACAGCTTCATTAAAAAAATAATGGCCCAATCCCGTCCCCAATCAAAAACCGCAATAAACTGTCACTCATTGTGGATTGATAGGTTGTTTCACTATTTCTGCGATTTCCAGAGCAGTTTACAACCCAGATGAAACCATGATTTCGTTCATTAATATCCAGCACTCAATCTGCTGGCTTAAATTTAACAGGGCCTTATAACCATGTCAAGATCTTTATACAAAATACACGGAGAGCCTCAATTTCTGTCTCGAAATGGACAAATTTGGGTTTTTAGTCATACTGGCAGCTACCGCGGCGACATGCTAAATCGATTTTGCCGGACGAAAACGAGTTGGAGTTCTTGTCATCAGTAGCCCGTCCGACGTGCAAAGGTATCAATTACATCCGCTAGAGGGCGCTTGAGGAGAAATGCAGAAAGTCTAATAACGGCAAGAAAGGATGTAGGCTTAGAAGTATTATAAATGAAGAGAAAACCAACATTATGGTCACAAAGCCTCGCGCCTGGCTATACCCAATAATCGCTTTAAGAAAGTGGACGAATTTAAATAACTATTTGGTAAAGACAAAATAAAGATCGAAATAAATAAAAGCTATGGGCAACGCGTGCTTCTTCGCGATGAAGGAACGATTGAAAACAACTCTTTTGTTCCACAATGTCAAAATCCAGATTTATAAAACCCTAATAATGCAAGTGACACTGTGAAGCTAGGCTTCTGACTTAGAAAGAGAAAAATAAATTCGGGTCTTCGAAAACAAGATCTTAAAGAGAACCGATGGTGTAAACAGGATGAAGAAACGGACGAATGGAGAAAACTACACAATTCGGGGAACTCTATCCAACCCCAAGCATTGTCCTAGGAATAAAATCGAAGACTTAGATGGGTGGGACACATAGAACGAATGGACAGTGGACGAACAGCCAATATTGGACGAACTACTGGAATAGAACGACGAAACATGAAAGGGACACGTTCATGACAGGGACGTTTAACTAAGGGTTGTCAACGAGGCTTTGAACTTCCAATATTCAAATGGCCGGTAATAAAAATTATAATAATATCGTTCTCATCGTTTTTACTATTTCAACGCTTTGTGTGATCCACATTTTGACTTTTCCAAACCAAGCTTCTTAATGACTGACATTACGGTTTTCGCAACAACAGGTCCACTGGTGATTTGATGGCATATCTCACCGAAAAGTGGAACCAATCTTTGCACAATTTAGGCGAAAGCAAGATCGTTGCGCTTGATATTTCAAAAGCATTTGACAGAGTTTGGCGTCAGGCTTTTGTCGAAAATCCATGCTTATGGAATTAATAGATCTCTGCTTCTATGGATTAGAAATTACCTTTCGACTCCTTCAATTCAAGTTGTTTTGGATGGGTTCAAGTCTGATATTCACCAAATTAATGCTGGCGTCCCGCAAGGCTCTGTGTTGTCTCCGACTCTCTTTCTCATTTTTATAAATGATCTTTTGTCTGTTACTTTTAATCCAATCCACTCTTAGCTTTTCATATTCGTTCCAGGAGTCACGTCCCTGCTCTTCGTCCATAGAACTGGAACTGCAGCGTATGTTAAGCACATTTAATTCCGACCTTGAGAGCATAATCAATTGGGGTAAAAATAATAGAGTGAAATTCAATGCTTCTAAAACTCAATGCTATCTACTGTCACTAAAGCGAACCCGTAATAATCAGTCATTATCCATGAATGCCGCTTGTGTCGACGAAACCGAGAAACTTTCCATCCTTGGTATGTGTATCAATACCAAACTAAATTGGAATGATCAGATAACTATTTGATGTCGCCAAAAACACGGCAAAATACGATGCAAGAAATATTTCAATCCCTCCGATTTGGCTTCAATTTATAAGGCCTACATCCGCCCCAAGCTTGAGTATAACGCTCGTATCTGGTCCCTAAGACCTTACTGTACCTACTAGTTAGAATATAACAGCGAGCGATAAAACTTATAGGAGACAGTAATTTAACAACCGTTGCTCAAACGCCCAATATTTCCTACAATTCAGACATTTAGGACCAATGTGTACCTCCTCTCCCTTTCTCCCTCTATGCCTTCGGCCCGTGCTGTGTCTTGATTCCGGACACTTAAGGGTAAGCCCCTTTTGCGCGCGCAAATTATAAAAACAAAAAAAAAATCACGCTTCTTGTTGTACTATAGCGTGATAGTAATCCAAATAACGCTTTTATAACTTTTAATAACTCTTTTCCACCAAAGAGGAAACCTCAAATGATCCCTACACTATCGCCGTTTTCTTTGTCAGTCTTTTCAAACAATCAACAAATGCTTACTTCAACTATTACTGTCGACCTCTATACATGTGAAGTAAAATCGAATCAGCTTAATGATGAATTCAGCCCTAACATTCGATGGTTTTCCTGGTTCTGCAAAATAATTTGCTCCACCCTTTCCCTCCATCTCCTTAAAATCTTCAGTTTATCCCTTTCTCTAGGAGAATCCCACCAACTATAAAATACATATTTTATAACGCCTGTACGCAAAACAAAAACGTGAAGAGCGAAGACAATTATCGCCCAATTGGAAAACTCTCACATTTTTTTGTATGAAATCTTAAGCTTTTGCTTCCAATCTCTAATCTCCTGTAGACAACATGGCTTCCTCAAATTGAGGCGAATAACCACAAACCTTGTTGAAATTGTGTCCTTTACCGTCTTAGCTCTAGAAAATGGCAATCGCTATTTCAACCGATTTTAGTAAGGCCTTCGACAAAATTTCCCATAGACTCTTCGAAGTGTCTACTTTTGGCTTGGAATGGGGTGGAGTGCATATTTTCTTCATCAAAAAACTTTTCGTTTTAGCTCTTCCTTTTCTATTTCTTTCTTAATTGCCCCAGGGGTCCCCCAAGGCAGCTATTTAGGTCCACTTTTTTTCATTCTTGTTATTAAACATTCCTAACAATATCCCTGTGTGCCGAAGACACCGAGTTCTTCAAGACCATTGTCTCGGGGCAGGACTTTTCCCTTATTCAATCCGATTGCAACAATTTTTCTAAAAGGGTTTTTCAATAAGGGCGGGTAGATATTAAAATAGTATAAAATAGGCTGTGTGTGAGGTATTAACAAAATTCTTTTCTTTTTTTTTTTTGAAAGGCCAATGCACGTCATTATGTGTGAAATATTCAGGAAACGCCACAGGAAAAAGTCTAGGGGGGTAAAATCGTAGGACCTTGGTGACCAATTCACGTCACCTCTGCGGGAGATAATCTTACCCTCAAATCGTTCATGCAGAGCGTCAATCGTGGCGTCCGCTGTGTGGCACCTAGCGCCGTCCTAATGGAACCACATGTCGTCCAGATCATATGGTTCAATTTGGGCTATAAGAAATTGGTTATCATCGTTCTGTAGCGTTCGCTATTGACGGTGATCGCCTCACCAACGTCGTTTTCGAAAAAGTAAGGGCTAATGACGCCGCCGGCCAAAAATCCACAATACACAATAACTTTTTGAGGAATGTATTTATTGCCACGTGGTGAACCTAAAGATCATTTTTCGGCCAAAAGTTGGGTCCTTTTTCAAACGCTTCACTCTGCATCTGACTGGGCAGAGACGGCGTTGTTTATGGTGTAGGCCCGAGTCCCGACGCAAAAGTCTGTGAAATGCCGAGTTCCTGAGCAAGATTTCGGCGATGTGCAATGGTCGTGGTGCAATGGTAATCATCACCGACTGTTGAGCCGAAGGTCTGTAGTTCAAGTCCGTCCATAGTCAAGAACAATTCCTATAAGGAAATACTGTGGAACATCGTCAGTTGTGAATGAGAGATGATCAAAAAGTACTGACGAAGGCATAACACTCGTAGTATATGATCACTTCAAAATTCACACTCCGTGTGTGCATTTCCAATTAAACACATTAATGGCATGGAAACAAAACAGCTATTGTGAACTACAACCAATGCGACAAATTCAGTCAAATCTCTCATCCTATCTAGGACAACCACCCCCGGAGAGTAGTGAACGAACATCTTCGACACAAACCAACAAATCATCTGTACCCCGTCCAGGTGGTGTGATAAACACTATGTACATATACAGGGTGTCCCACGAGCAGTGTGCCAAAAAGCTAGAGTACTTAATTACATACAATTTTGAAAAAAAATAATTCGACTTTTTTTTTCAAAATTTTGAGTTTGAAAATTAATTTCTCAAAACCTTTTCCTTAAAACCGCTTCGTTTAAAAACAAGATGAAAGAAGAGGTTTCTGGCTTTACAAAAAAAAATATCACGGCATTGTGGATGTAACTGTTGATTTTTAATAATTTTTTTTCCAAATTAAGTCAATTTTTTAGAAAATTGCCCCTCCCGGCTAAACCGGGGGGAATAGACCCCCCTCCCGTACGATTTTTTTCATGTCTTGACCAGACCTACACGCTCTAGATTTTTGGCACACTGCTCGTGGGACACCCTGTATAAAAAAAAAGAAAAAAAGGAATTGACGGCCTCGGTTTCTGCTGTAGACTTTTACGGCGATGTTCCCTGTTATGGTTGTGTTACTTCTCATTTTGAATCTTTCTCAGGAAAGGTTTGGGCAGGGGCAGGTGGTCAGTATGTGTTCCAAGGCTTCCCACATCGCCTGCAGATTTCTATGCTACTAAGATCCGTTTTATAAAAGTGGTAGTTGCATGACCCGCGTCCTATTAGTGCCTCACATAACACTCTAAGGTTGGCTTTATTTAGTTTTAGAGCTTCTTTGGCACGTTTGGGAAGGTGATTCTATTCCATGAACGTTCTTGAGTGTTTCATACTCTCCTGTCTGTTCCAGAATTGATTATTTTGCTTTATAATCCATTAGAGTAACTGTAGCTTTATTTCTGAGCTGTCGAAACCAAAAAGGGGGGATGACCCCACCACGTAAAAGGTTTGTGAGCACCTTTCTTGGCTCATATGTCAGCCTTTTCATTGCCTTCATGGTTTTCATGACCTGACACCCAAATCAGCTTTCATCTGTTGTTTACTGCCAGTTTGTTTAGTATATTGTGACATTCTTAGACCGTTTTAGAGTTGAAGCGCTTTAAGAGCCCCTTAGCTGTCTGAGAATATAGTTATCCTTATCTCGAATATGGACACTAAACGTTGTAAAGTCGACTGTGAAGCGCCACCACGTCTACCGTAAAATAGGTGCAACACGCACAACGTTTGCACTAACGAACATTCATTTTGATAATGAAGTTTTATCAAAACATTGCGAAATATAATTTCGATGTCACGGGATTTGAACCTCATATAATCGGCCTCTGAAGCTAACACTTCAGCCCACCTTATCGAAAATCAAGGAAGTGGTTTATCCATTATACCTAAAACCTATTTTTACATTTTTCGGGGAAAAATTGCTTCTACCAAGCAATATACTCGTGACTGCTTCCTTTTTGAAGTCAGACCTGTTTACATGGAAGGTGATTCATCAGATTTTTATTCTACAACCTTACAATTTGATAAGATTTCGCCGGAAAGTCAGACCTTACGATTGCACTCGAAAACGTCCACTCATGTCACGTGTGAAGCTCGAAAAGATTTCATTTTCGCTGGATTCACGCCGAGCGTCAATTACTATCTAACCAACATCTAATCTTCTCTTATCTATCAGTAATCATTTGCGATTACCTTATTCCTATTCAGGCAAGTGTAGACTTCATAACTATCGATGTGAACAAAGCTATTTACCCCTTAATTGCCATTCAAATCATTTATTACGTTAAAGACAAGTAAAACAAAGACCTGTAGCAAGATGCATGCGAAAGTAATGGGCAACCTTTGGGGCTTCCAAAGCCCGGCCGACTCAGAATGGTCGCAAGTCTGTTTGAGCGTTTATGCCAACAGGAAATTAATAGCAAACAAACAGACAAACAAAGCGAAAGGAACTTGTTCTACACCCATCCAGAGTCGACCTCTTCGACACCAAGTGCCATTGCACTAATAGTGGTACCTATACCATTACGGCAGCCTTCTGTTGTTGCTGCTGATATGAGTGCTGTTGGTCTACGACGACGGTTGCCGCCTGTTGTTGTCGTCTTATGCATGTGATCTCAAAGTGGGTTGGTTACGAACGCCAAATCTAGAAGTTGATTCAACGAAGCAGAAACACACTTTTTTCTTTTTGTTGTTATCGTCGATGTTGTTGTTATTGTTTCCTACAATCGAGGAACTAGTCTAAGTCTGTAGCTCTGGATATGCCGCCATTACAGACACACCAGCTAAACAATTCGTAGACGATGTTTAAGTGGATGCTGCCTTCACTTTGTTGCTGCTACTGATGTTGGCACTTGGGAGAGTGATATAATAGATAAAGCGAACGAGACAGCCACATAGAGAGAGAGAGAGAGAATAAAGAACTGCAACTGTATGTGAGTTTACCTTTCACAATCGGAGCACAGTCTTCGCTGCTGCTGCTGGTGATGCCGGTACCACTCTGTTCTTAATCTTTGCTCTCGACATGAATAGCTCGAGCTATGCTGCAGCAAGCCATATGCATATGCATGGTCGTGTCTACGCCGCCGTGTTGTAGTTGCGAAGTCATTGGACTAGATTTCTGCGATGATGCGAATTTGCCTCATTGATTATTTTTTTCTCTATTTTTTCCACTCCACTATGTTGACAGTGTGTATCTCGGTATCTCATGGATGTCATTTGCGTTTAATGGCCTCCTCCTCCCCCTGAATAAATGGGACAGAATTAGGACCATTAGAAAGAACCGCTTCGAAAGCGAGTAATTATACTGCTTTCCTTCCTCTTACAATTCCATAATAGGTGGCGATAAACGTAGGGCAAAAAGAATCCCGGAACACAAGTGCTCGAGACAAAGGCAGTTACACATGAGAAAGATTCTAGGCCGCGAGATAAAGCTGATGATTCAACTCGTTATACTCTAGTTGCATTAACCTTTGTTTGCATACTCTATTCGCCAACATCGTACACCTATTGAATCAGTCTAGAACGCATTTCCATAGACTCTTTGACATTACCGTTAATTTCACAATATTTACGACAGTTGATTACTATTCCCGCATCGAGTCAGGTGTCGCGCATTTCTGACTTTATAATGCCAAAGTCGCATATGATTATCGGGTCGCCAAGTCGGCGATCAATCCCCCTCAACATACACTCAGACATCGAAATCAAGCCCCAGAAATACACAAAGAAAAAAGAGCCGAAGAATTAATCTGTTTCTTTGAATAATTAATTAACCGACTATACAATCTGCACGATAATGCTGGGCTAGAACACGGGGCCGGGGGCCGGGCCCATGTCTCCTCGATTGGTTGACTTAATTCATTTCAAGGCTGTTTGGGTGTTTTAGGGGACTTTGGACAAAGTCGAACTCTTGACTTTTCAACAAACGAGGCACACAGACACACGCTCCCCGTTGATCGATGACATTATTTTTCCCCGTCTACCTAATCTATTTTGTTTGTCTTTCCGATGATAAAACCTAAATATTTGTTTTAATTTTGTTTTATTAATTTCCTTGTATGATGCGATACTGATGTTTCTAGTCGATGCCTTGTATGGGTGGATTGGAAAACACATTTGTGTACATGTTTGGTGAAAATATTGTTTCGTTCCTTCTGTTGATTATGTTGTTGGAGCAGCTGTTTTCACGGGGCCTTAAATCACACGACGGGTTTAGGGGAAAAACGTTTTTAATGGTTTTTTTATGGTATCTCAGAGTAAGATGCTACTAGTTCCCTTTTTCAGTTGGTTTTTTCAACTCTTTGAAGGATAATGTAAGGCGATTCCAATTTGTTTTTAAGTATTATGTGCTTCTTGCGCCACGTAAGTAAAATACTAAAGTATTTTGTTGGGGCTTTTAAAGTAAATTAACGGCTGTAAACAGTAAGCTAGGTCCACGAGGAATGGAACGTAAATCGCACGAGAAACAAGATGTATGAAAGTTATTACTCAAAACAGACTCATAGACATTAAAGGCCTTTAATGCCACTTTTTATGATTTAGAAGTAACTAAAATCGAGAATAAAACGAAAAGAGGAAATTTCCCATTGGGAAGAAAAGAGCTAATACATTTCTGGTTTTTAATTTCCAATTTTTGCATTTTGCATCTTTAATTGATCTGTTAGTTTTACGAAATGGGTTGAATGCACCCTTTCTAATGTTGTCAGCCATTTTACAATTCAGCTTAGGTGTCGAGCAGTAGCAAGAACTAGTACTGACAACCGAATATACCCAAGACGACTGACAAGCCGAAAAGGGATTTTATGATGGAGGAAAAACAAGGTATGTTCAAAAATACCAATTGGGTAATATTCGCTTCCTATGACTCCCAAAGCACTTGTGGGGTATTTATCCCCCTTTAATTGATGCTTTTGATCTTATCTATGCCAGGAATATTATCTATCAACTACGGCCCTTTTCTCTCTTGGGGAGAAAACACAAACACACTCACTCTGGCGAATAGGGAAGCTGGGCCATCATTATAATGTTCTATTTAGCCAAATATTTACGAGCTGCAAACTGTGAGCAACTACATACATTATCGGGGAACAAAAGCCACGAATTGCCTCGTCACAAATTCGCCAATTTTTTTAGATTGCTTTACAGAAACAGCATTGCGCTTGTCCTTGTGCCAAGAATTCATATTACATTCATCGCCGTTCTGTTCGAGTAAGGGTCGTCGACTTGTTTCGGGTTATTTGGACACTGGCACTATATTCGACAACTATTCAGTGTCAAAATCCGCCGTACGAAATGAATCAACTTACTGTTGAACAACAGTGGAATATAATCATAAAATTTTCAAAAGATATTTCTGCGCACGCAGTCGCGAATATAACTGCTGTTGCTGATTGTGTGGCTAAGCTCCAATAAGTCAACTCTCCATCTATCATGAGATTTAGTCACCCCAACCTGGGGAGTATTCTGCATTAAGGCCTCGGATTGATTGTTAAGAAAACTCACTAATTTAAAGAAAGGATAAATCCAATAGCCAAAGTTAGCTAAGACTTTTTCTCACCTTTTTCGCTATTGATGGATAGCATTTCTCGTCTTTTAAAACCAACCATTCATCGAGCCAATTTTTTACTTCTTCGTATGTAAGAGTAAAAATTCGGGCCGCATCGATTAAAACAAGTTATTATTATTACTACCGGATATTTGGAACTCGGAAGTTGAGAGTTTCGTTCACTACCCTTCGCCAAGCCTCCCTGTCATAAGTTGTTTCCTTCCTTCCTTCCATGTTTCACTTACTGTCCCTCTCTTCCAGCTGATCGAACCAAGTAATATAAAAATAATAATCATTTACTCTGATGTGGCGGCTGTGTGATTAAGCAAATCTACCGTATTTAGGGCTAAGCGAGGCTCTTAGAGACATCAATGAATCCACAGCATTGGTCAAGTTTTTGGGGTGGCGGTATTATTCACTTAACTATATTTCTTCGAGGATGAAGATAGCAAAAGTGTTAGAATTAATGAAAATAAATTACTGAATTTAACTTGTGTAAGCTATGGTTTCAGGACTGCCACACACACAATTTAACAGTCGATCTTTAGCGCACTAAGTTCAATAATCGTGATGTTGCCGTTCTAGTGATGTTGCTTGGCCTGTCTGGAGCTATGATGGTGTGCCCTTTAACATCACCTCATTGAAAATGTATTTCCGAGTAGAGTATACAGGATGCCCTTCGGCAAAGCTACGAGGGTGGTCCGATAAGTACTTAGCCTCACCGCCAGATGGCGCCAGTATCGCAAGAGCAACTTACTATCGTGTAGTACATTCTAGTAAACTGTCGAAATTTCAGCCGGATCGGACTCGTAGTTTTGTTTTGACCGCGTGTGGAAGCGGGAGTGTCCACGGATTTTAGAAAAATGGAAAAAGAGCAATATCGGTCGGTGATTGGATTCTTGTTTTTGGAAGGGAAATCGCGCAGCGAAATCAAAGTTTGGATGCAGTGGTTTAACGAGTTTCAACGTGGTCGCACGTCGGTTTTTGATGAGCCACGTCCAGTTGCCCCGAAAACGGCTACCACGGAGCATAATGTGACAAAAATTTACGATCTCGTATTGGCAGACCGCCGATTGAAGGTGCGCGAGATAGCTGAGACAGTAGGCATTTCAAAAGATCGCGTGGGTCATATCCTGCATGAAATTTTGGGCATGAGAAAGCTGTCGGCGCGATGGGTGCCGCGTTTGCTCACTCCGGACAACAAGCGCAACCGTGAGACCACTTCAGAGCAGTGTTTGACGATGTTAAGAGACCAAGGAACAGTCGAAACAGTGGACTTCACCCGGCGAACGTGCTCCGAAGATGGTGAAGACTCTCCCATCGGCCGGAAAGGTGATGGTAGCCGTTTTCTGGGATTCACAAGGTGTGATCTACATCGACTGCCTGGAGAAGGGCAAAATTATTGGGCCGATTCGACGCTGAATTGAAGAAAAACGGCCCCACTTGGCGAAGAAAAAAGTGCTCTTCCACCATAATAACGCACCGCCTCACATCTTCGCCCTCGCCACTGCCAAATTGGTCGAATTGGGCTACGAAATGCTGGCCCGTATTCTCCAGATTTGGCCCAAGTTTGTTTCCAAACTTGAAAAAGTCACTCGCCGGGCAGAAATTTCAGTCGCATGAGGAGGTCATCGCCGCCACGGAGGCCTACTTTGCAGACCTCGAGAAAATGTATTTTTCAGACGTGTTAAAGAAGTTGGAGCATTGCTTAGTCAAGTGTATCGAGCTAAAAGGAGACTATATTGAAAAATAAATCGCCATTTCTCCAAAATGTTTGCTTTTCTTTTGTAGGCTAAGTATTTATCGGATCACCCGGTAGTTGCATGCTTCAAGGTCACGCCAGCTCTCATTTGCCTATTGCAATGCTTGTTTCGAGATTTTATATTTTTGTGTGGCCATTGGTGGGTGCATTTCCCCTTTAACAATCGAGAGCTCCAGTGTGGTGCCTATTTTGGCTACTTCGTCTGCTTCACAGTTACCTGGTATATCATTGCCCAGGTACTCAGCACAACGTTACAGCGTATCTGCTCGATATCTAATGTAGAGACGTGCGGCAGTGCCTGACCAATGTTGATCTTATTATTGGTGATTCGTGTACTTTTATTGCCGCTTGGCTATCTGTGTAGATGACGATCTCCCTATTGTTCATGGATCTCACAGACAGCCAGTCGGCGGCCTCACAAATTGCCCTTAGTTCAGCTTGGAATATGCTACAGTGAGTCGGTAGTCTAAAAGATTAGCTGATTTTTAAGGTCGGTGCATAGACACCGGCACCGCCTGTCCTGGACTCGTCTGTGAATATTTCCAGTGGAGTGCCTTTTCTTCGAAATTCATTTCCCTCCCATTTTCATCGGTTGGGAATTGTTGTTTTATAAAGAATCTTGAAGGCTAGGGTCGGGATTAAGTAGTCCGTGACTGCACTTAGATCATTGCCTTGGCGTAGAACACCAGCGTGGTGTGGTTCTAAGAAGTCCATTATTTTTGCAGGATATTAAAGATTTTATTTAGCAAAGCTAGCTCTTGAGGCGAACTTTTCACCAGCAAAATCGTTCGTCATGGACAGGAACAAGTGATAGTCACTTGGTACCAGGCCCGGAGTATAAGCCGGATGCATAAGAACCTCAAAACCAAGCTCCCCGATCTTATAACGAGTAACTATCGATGTACATATGTGGTCGGGCGTTGTATTGATAGAACACAATTAGTGTGCTATTGGCCATACTTGGCCGCTTGTGTGCGATTTTCTTCAGACGGTTCAACTATTGACAGTTCAGGTCCGAATGAAGAGTTTTCCCTGCTCATCCCCCTAAACACAAAGTCAATCTTGACTTGGCAACCATTTCCACCGGCTCATTGTGACTCGACCATGGCCGTTTTCGCTGGATCCTAACGTAAGTGATTCACTTCTCATCACCAGTCACCAGCTTCAGAAATGGTTCAATTTTGTGGCGCTTCATCGCAGATGGATAATCGGTTCGTCAGGTTTTTTTTGGCGTTAGCTCGTGTGGCACCAATACTTCGTAATGTTTAGCTGATGGGCTTACATAACGATCAGACTCGATGATTTTCATGATTTTCTCGGAAAATTTTGGTGTTCCAGAGCGTGATGCACCTTTAACATGGAAATTACCGGGACGAAATCGATGAAACCAAAAGTGCGCATGATTGGATGTTACAAAATCAGTCCTACAAACACTATTTGTTCAGCCAACTGGCTTTCATTTTCAGCTTTATCAGAGAAAAACTGTAAAATATGGCGCATTTCCCTTTGCTGGTGTCCATATCTGAGGCGCACTCAAACAAAACTGAGTCAACCAGTACTAAACTGTTAGAAAAGTTTGTTTTAGTACGCAACCTCATCTTTTCAACGCCATCTAGTGAGAGTCCGATAGGAAGTAAACAACGCGAGATACAGATTACTAAAGCCATTTGTTGGAAAAACAAAAAAAAAAATTGAAAAACATTGGACCAAGAAACCGGTAGCCCATCCTTTACAAAAATATTGGAACAACCTGGCACAAGTTACGATCGTTTATAATTTTTTCGTGCTTTGGTCATTTTGAAGGTATTCCTATAGCTAGATTAACTAATGGAAGATTCACCAAATTCCATTTTATATGCAAGTTCTTCGGTTAATTTTATAAGCATGCTATAAACAAAAAATAACGTATGAAAAATTTCATTACTTTTTGAACATACTCCATCAGTTTCAAGAAAGGCGGTACCAGTTGGCCATTACTGAGTTGCTTATCTCCTTTAGAATGCACTAGTACTCACAGACGAATATTATGCATATGAAAAAAATTCAACTACCCTTGAAGAATCCGACCATGGTGGCAGCTTACTAAATAAGAAAAGAAACCAATGCAAGTGTCAACATGCGTAAATACACATACCGGCGCCATTTCAAAAGAAAATAGAAAGGATTTTTTTTCGAATCAAAAAAGGATATTAAATGTTCTCATTATAAGGGAATAACAAAAAAAAATTCCCACGCATCAACGGAAACGTAATTCAAATAGGGGTGCCCTGATGCAAACCAATGAGAAAGTGATTGACAATACCGACAAAAGACCTACAAGAAATAAATTAACACTTCATCAACACCCCTATGAGCACTCAATTACCTTGTAACCATGGTCTTCACGACTTACAACTGACGTTTAATATGGTTATTCACACAACTGGAAAAAATGTGTTAGAACAACAAATGAATACCTGACCTTCCTCGTTCCATCTCAACAAGAGCAAAAACAACAAAAAAAAATACAAATAAACAGAAAAAAACCAGCTGACGATGACGTTAACAAGTCATGACTGTCATCTTCGAGCAACATTATGCCCCCTTCACAGCCATCTTCAACACGAAGTCGTATGCGATATTAATAGAATTGTCTTCTACCTGCCACTAAGAACTGCGCCCTTTATTACCGTAAGAACTACGTGATCTTATCATCAAGGCAAGCCCATTACACTCGTACACAACTCCCACAATATCCTTTGGCCACAAATAGATTCGCTTGAACCCAATCAATAGTTTCGCACCCACGACAATTGCAACAATTTTCTCTCGGCAAAACGCAGGGGAACATGTCTATTTCAGACATGTAGGTACGTGGACATGGAAGAATCAAAAGAGAATAATTTCAACGCAAATTTGTGACAAGACAGTCGCTGCATATTAACCAAATGTCAGAATGTAAATCCGAATTAGAATTCCATACTTGAACTCTCCGTCTGGCTTTCATTAGCTAGAGTACACGCTCGGGAAAAAAACAAAAAAAAAATAAAGAAAATCGGGATGAAGAGGAATTACGACAAATCTTCGCACACTCCCCTGACATGACACATGACATGCCGGACACAGCCCGCATCTGTTCCGACGACACTCGACTCCAAATGGGAATGCGCTCCCATGATTTACAGCCAAATAAACCAACCATACATGGTAAAGCAGTGAAACCAAAGTTTTTCCTTTTCATCTCCAAGAATCTAAGCCGGAGTGGGGACGCACACCCCTAGGAAATGGATTTTATGTGAAGGAATTCTCTTCTTTATTTTTTCATTTCATTCCCCCTCTACGTCTTTCGTTTTATTTGTTTGCTGTGCTTCCTGTGTTCCTTTTTGGCTCCCCCCTTTTTTTGGATCAGCGAGGGAGAGATGTGTTCCTTTTTATTTTTATTATATTCAATACATGCGCTCTACCCGGGCAGACAGGGAGCAAGAGAGAATGAGAATAGAGAGTATTGCCCAATTTTCCTGATTTCGCTCTATGTGCGACACAGTCTGGTTGGTTATCAATGATGCACCGACCGAAATGCTTTTGGGATAAAGTTCACCTGCAACGTGTAGTACATAAGCTATCGAAGGTTACGATCCATCAAGTCAGAATGTCAGTGGCTCGGGTTATTTCCTTATGTCACTCGCGATCACCTGATAGTTGTCAAAACCGCAACGTCAGACATGTCACATGGCATATCTTCGACTCCTAGTAGCCGATCAAACAGTAAACAACAACAGTGAACAGGTCTTTGTAACAAATTCCATTCATGGCGCGGGAAAAAGGAACAACACGAACGAGACTTTGCTATCACAAAACAAACCAGTCCCTTTCCTCGGGCACAATGTGTACTCATCTATTCGTCTGAGACTGTGCCGTGTGTATACAACTCGCTTATCGGGAAATTTTCCCACCGGGACGATATGATGTCGATGACAATAGTAGCGACGTGGAAAGTTGATTCCCCATCTTACCAGAGATCGAGGGACACGGTCCGGAAGACCAACAAGAACAAGAAGCAAAGACCGAAGCGAAAAACAGAAGAAAATATCCCTGTCCCACCCTAAAACTGGGAGAAAAACGGATTTTCCTTTTTCATCCCCATTCCGAGGCAGGAAAAAAATGCACACAAAATGGAAATTCTGCAAATTGCTTACAATTTATTTGGTCGATGTGTGAATTTCCGATAATCCAATTGTAATTATAGTACTCCGACTGCTGAACTCCTGAACTGCCGTCGATCCATCCAATTCGGGCAGTTACAGCAGGTAGGCGGAAGCAGGTATCTCCAAATTGTGATTCCGCTTCCACTCCTTTCCACTATTCTTTACTTTTTTTTTCACTGAACTTTTTTCTTTTCTTTTTTTGTAAAAGCCAAAGGGAAGTAGCAAAACGACTAACAAACCGTGCGGCACTTGTAAAACTTCATTTGTACAACACTCGCTGAGTGGACACGAATTTCTTCTTTTCCCTGATGCTTTAAAACAACAAAAAAAAAACTATTTCCGGGGAATTCCCTTTGCTCCCTTAATTTCACTTGGATTTTATACAATTTAACGATTTCAACATTCACACTTCACTACTCTCACATCCTTGTCGGTAAGGTGGAAAAAATGTAGAAAAAAAAAAGATTCAATTTGCGAAACACAACGCAGTACCAGCAGCAGACACCACGTCGATTCACAACATTCAGGCGAACTGGCGAAGTTTCATTTCGGCAGCACTCGGCTCAACAAACAGAAAACAGAAGCGCACAGCCACACACAGAAGAAGGAAGAGAGGAATGAATATACGAACGGCAGCGGCAAAGCGGTTCCGACGAAAATACGTGGAAAGAATGAAAAACCAACAACGGCGAGAAGAAAAGTGCGAAAGAGACTAGAAATATGGCTGGGAAAGACCATTTGGGCAGGGGGTGCAAGTGGTAGGTGTAAAATAAACCGCGACGGAGTTTGGAATTAGTTGGCCAAGAAGTTTAGCAAAAGCAATAGTGAAAAACAACAAAGGAGAAATGCGGCGAAATTCACCGGTAGCACTGTCGCTTTTTTTTATTTTTCTTCTGCTTCGTTTTAACATTTTTTTTCATACGTATTTGCATGGTGGTTTGTGGGCGCATTAACTGGGCGTCTACTTTGTGCGGCTGTTCGTAAATGTTGTCGAGAAGACAGTGTTCACTGGCAAAGAGTAAAAAAATCCCACCAGGGAAAATATTTTTTTGAATTTGACATTTCAAAGTAACGTCTGCCACCTGGTGGTCGTTAGTTGTTAGTTATGGTTTAATTCAGTAGTAGAACTGGGGATTTCTCTCGATTTATCAATCAGATCAATTTTCCTTCTGACACATCACCGTTTTCTTCCGATTGGGACTTTGACCAATTAATAGTTAAAGTAACTTTATCTAATAGGAACGAACTATTTATCATTTGTAGTTAAATTCCTCCAAGGAGTCGTATTGATTTATATAACCTGCAATTCTCAACATGTAATTTACATCGGTGATTTTAATTTGAGCAGTGTTAGATGACATTATTCCAATGAATGTAAAACTGGAAACCGAAACATTTGTGACGGATTTTTTTAGCCAATTTTATCTTAACCCTTGACTACCCAGTATGCTTTTGTAACGTAACTGACCAGTAGTGTCCAGCGGACTCATTAAACTAATCAAGAAAAGGGAGACAATTATGAAAGTTTAATTAGTTTCATTTTACATATACAGGGTGCGCCTTCTCACCCTAAACTTCGAATAATTTCAACAATTGTCAACCGATTCATTTTCATACAGTGTACAGCAAAACTCTTGATACCCCAACATGTCCTCTCGTCCTTTACGGAAAATATATTAATAACAATTTCCGACAGATCTGTTTCTTTTTCAAATAACAGGTTTACTAGTACTTTCTTAGTTGCAACAAAAAAAATAAAAATATTCCATTCACAAAAAAAATAAAAAATAAAAATGTTCCGCAGCACATGAATTGAGCACAGCAAAAGTGTTGATACCCTTAAAGAAAAGAAGGTCTAGTCTTAGGTTATCCTTTAATTTCGCAGTAGTAAGACTTACCTAATATTTTGTCGGATACCCTTTGAGTCTTATAACTTCTTTTAAGCGATCTGGCATAGAATGTGTTTACTTTTGCAAGTATTAATTTGATATTTCTTGCCATTCCGCTTGAAGTAAAGCCTTTACATGAGGCTTTGAAGTTATAACATGTTTTCGCAAGCGCTTGTCCAAATGATCCCAAAGGTGCTCTATCGGGTTAAGATAGGGGCTTTGTGGTGGTGTTACTAGCAAGTGGGGGACTCTATTTATCAACCACATCTTCACAATGTTGGCGGTATGCTTAGGATCGTTGTCCTATTGGAAGTAGAAATCTTCTGCGATCCCCATTTTTTGAGCACTTTGTATTAAATGCTCTTGCAAAATTTTCAAGTACACTTCTTTTGTCATGATCTCATCGATTATTACTAAGTTACCGACCCCTAAAGTGGACATACAGCCCCACACCATAACACCCCCACCTCCGTGCTTTACTGTTTTCTGTGTGTTCTTGGGATTCAACGCTTCATTCGGTTGTCTCCATACTTTCGAGCGCTCATCAGAGCCAAATATATTGAATTTTGACTCGTCCGAAAAAATTACTTTATCCCAGAAGTCAAATCTTTTATTTTTGTATTCATTTGCAAAGTTAACTCTTTTTTATTTTTTTATTTTGCTGACGAAAGGTTTCTTTCTGGCAGTACAGCACTTATACGCAGCTCGTTCTATGCATCTACGAACTGTGTCTGCCGATACAGTTATTATTTAAGGATTCTTCTAGAGTTCTGGCTATATTTGGTGCACTTTCAAAAGGATTTTTTTTAATAATACCTTCTATCATCCGTTCACCTCTGCCTGTTAAAATTCGAGGGCGTCCAGATCTTGGCTTGTTTTCAATTCGTTTTTCTGTTTTAAGCCTATTAACTACGTTTTGAATAGAAGGTTTAGTTCTTCTAACTAGTTTAGCAATTTGTGAGTATGACTTTCCATCTTCATGACACTTTATGATAATTTTTCTTTCTTCTACGGTTAATTCTTTTCTTTTCATTTTCCTAATCTACTTTATTTTCACTCACTACTCGTATGCGCATTACGGTCTCGGTCAAACTGAACGAATTCCTTTTTACATGCATTAAGGATCGTTATCGCTTAAAATATTCTGTTATTATTGGGAACCAGATAAGTAGATATCAACACACGCAAGACGTATCAACACTTTTGCTGTGCTCAATTCATGTGCTGCGGAACATTTTTATTTTTTATTTTTTTTGTGAATGGAATATTTTTATTTTTTTTGTTGCAACTAAGAAAGTATAAGTAAACCTGTTATTTGAAAAAGAAACAGATCTGTCGGAAATTGTTATTAATATATTTTCCGTAAACGACGACAGGACATGTTGGGGTATCAAGAGTTTTGCTGTACACTGTATGTCATAGCATTTTGAAAACGGACCCACAAGCGGACCAGTAGGAATGCAGTTAAGTGGGAAGGTTATGGTCCTACACTTCTGACCATAACGACGCCGGGATAAAAAAAAGGAAAAGAAGAAGAAGATAGCATTTTGAAAACGTAAACTCAGTACAATTTTAACCAGAAACCACCAATGAGACTTACCACTTAAAATGGCTGCCGACGTTTACCTACAAGCTGCGACGAGCACGTGGGAACCCGGGGTTCTGTCAAAATTATGTAAACAATCACGCATATTGTTATAATTCCAAGAGTGTGTGTGGCAGGAGTACACTGCTGTACAATGAAATGAGCTCACATGTATTCACGATTAGAGTTTGTTTGTAACGGGTTTTGTCGGTACGAACCTGAACTTCTTTCAATAATTCAGGGTGTCACGGGGGAAGACGTGCGAAAGACGCACGTCTCATCCTGGTTTCTGATTTTAACCATGAACCGCTTCACATCAAAAGAACGCGCGGAAATAGTTTCAATGTTCATTAAAAATGAACGCTCAATTGTGCTAACTCAACGTGCGTATCGTGCAAAATATCGTGATCGTGTTGCGCCGAAAAAAGATACAATTCGTCGTTGGTTCGTTCTAATTTTTTTTCAATTTGGTTCTGTGGCAAGCCCTCGTGAGCAACCTAGGCCACGTCCGCGGCCTATTCAGTCTCTGAAGGCCAGTGTTCAAGAAGACCCCAAGTTTGTCATATCGGCGCCGTTCGCAGCAGTTAGGCATCAGTGAACCCACTTTGCGGAGAATTTTAAAGGATGATCTTCACTTATTTCAATACAAAGTGCAGATAACTAACTCAAAGAATTTTGCCACAAGATGAGCCACGGCGCTCGGCATACGCGCAAAATGTCGTTGCAATGATTAATGCTGAGCCGGAGTTCTGGCAGCAAATTTTGATGTCCGATGAGGCACATTTTACGCTCTCTGGCTCAGTTAATAAACAAAATTGTCGCTTCTGGTCGCACCGAAAATCCTCATATTATTCACGAAGAGCCGCTATATGATCAAAAAGCTACTGTTTGGGCCGGTGTATGCGCTAAAACCATCATTGGACCGTATTTCTTCAAAGTTGGCGCTACAGTGGATGGCGATCGATATCGGTAGATATTGACCCATTATGTGGTCCCAGAAATGCGTAAAAAGGGCTAATTATTGCAATAAAGGCGGTCATTTAATTGATATTGTTTTCAAAAATTAATCAAAATAATTGTAAAGGTCTAAATTTAATAAATTTCCAAAATCGGTTTAGAATTGTTGAAGTTATTCGAAATTTACATCGACCCATATGAGGCGGCGCACGCTGTACGAGGAAAATTTTGGAGAAATGGCGATTTATTTTTCAATATAGTCTCCTTTTAGGTCGATACACTTGACCCAGCGATGCTCCAACTTCTTTAACCCGGCTGAAAAATACGTTTTCTCGAGGTCTGCAAAGTAGACCTCCGTGGCGGCGATGACCTCCTCATTCGACTGAAATTTTTGCCAGGCGAGTGACTTTTTCAAGTTTGGAAACAAAAAGACGTCGCACGGGGACAAATCTGGAGAATACGGTGGATGGGGCAGCAGTTCGTAGCCCAATTCGACCAATTTGGCCGTGGCGAGGGCGGAGGTGTGAGCCGGTGCGTTATCATGGTGGAAGAGCACTTTTTTCTTCGCCAAGTGGGGCCGTTTTTTCTTCAATTCGGCGTCGAATCGGTCCAATAATTTGGCATAGTACAGCTTTGTGACCGTTTTGGCCTTCTCCAGGTAGTCGATGTGAATCCCAAAAAACGGTGGCCATCACCTTTCCGGCCGATGGGACAGTCTTCGGAGCACGTTCGCCGGGTGAAGTCCACTGTTTCGACTGTTCCTTGGTCTCTGGTGTGTACTAGTGGATCCATGTTTCGTCGACTGTCACGAAACGACGCAGAAACTCCTTCGGATTGCGCTTAAACAGCGTTAAAACTTTGCTCTGAAGTGGTCTCACGGTTGCGCTTGTTGTCCGGAGTGAGCAAACGCGGCATCCATCGCGCCGACAGCTTTCTCATGCCCAAAATTTCATGCAGGATATGACCCACGCGATCTTTTGAAATGCCCACTGTCTCAGCTATCTCGCGCACCTTCAATCGGCGGTCTGCCAATACGAGATCGTGGATTTTTGTCACGTTATCCTCCGTGGTAGCCATTTTCGGGCCACCTGGACGTGGCTCGTCCAGACACGTTGAAACTCGTTAAACCAATTGTAAGGCACAAAGCGGAACCAACGACCTCAATCAGCAAACCACCAAACACGAACCCAAAACGAAGCGCATAAAAGACAACTTCCCAAAATATATCCTTTATTACTATACTCAGAACACTTCTCATATGTTATTCCTATCGCCCTGACTGCTACTCGTCGACTTCCGACTATTCGATCAACTCAGCTGCTTTTATACCCGCACGTTGGATGTCTGTACCGTTTATCCGCTGTGCCAATGCCATGGGCGGCTATGGCGTTGAGAAAGGGTGCAAGGCGCCATGGGCGGCTCCTGATGGAAAAGGGCGCAAGGCGCCTACGCGGATTGGATGCGTGGGTATTACACAATTTTTGATGGTCGCCTTCGAAAACGAAGAGTCACCGTACACAGCATCTAAAAGCTCTTTGATTTCGCTGCGCGATTTCCCTTCCAAAAACAAGAATCCGATCACCGACCGATATTGCTCTTTTTCCATTTTTCTAAAATCCGCGGACACTCCCGCTTCCACACGCGGTCAAAACAAAACTACGAGTCCGATCCGGCTGAATGACGGCAGTAGCCGTCTACTAGAATGTACTACACGATAGTAAGTTGCTCTTGCGATACTGGCACCATCTGGCGGTGAGGCTAAGTACTTATCGGACCACCCTCGTATATATACTTTAATTTAATATTTAAACTTCTATTATGTACTTATTTTTTAGAACAGATATTACATATAATATTTTTTACAGTGTTCAACGCAGACATTGCGATTGCATGTGGCGCAACATTGTTTAGATATTCTGGATATTAAATTAAGGGTTAAATAGTGCAATAACGTATCTAATGATTCTGATCGGATACTTGATCTTATATTTGTAGATGAGGAGGATAATATAGCACTCGCCAAATGTTTCGGAACTTCATTCATCAAATTGCACAACATAAATTTTATTTAGTTAGGTACTTACTTACTGAGTTAGTTCATTTATCTGTCCTGTTTGGTTGAATAAATGAAAACTAAAAATATTTAATACTAGTGACTTTCCCGCGGATTCGTCCGTGCATATAGAATAGAAAGAGATTTGATTATCCCTTAGCAATGAGATATTTTTCTGGATAAAAAGTAGTCTGTCACTCTTCGGTCCTTCCTATTCTATTCCCATTCCAAATCATGTCAATCGGTCGCTCCGTTTCGAAATGAAAGTAGACACAAACAAACAAATAAAAAGGCAACAAACACACTTTCGCATTTTAATAGGTATTAGTATTCCTAAATAGGTAATTTTCGTAGTAGACCGCGAGCAATCATGTTTTAACAAGTTTTTGTTAAATATTTGTGCAATCATGTATCAATCGGCTGGTTCATATGTAGATACTCGTTCTTACTTGTTCAGTACGATTGAGCGTCGAATGAGATAAACGAGTTTATGCATGTTTGTCTTATTCCTGTCGGTGCGTGCTGCATTTGCAATCCTATATAAGCTAACGTAACATAATATTTATTTTAGTTTCATTTACGGTTTCGCACGTAATAGATAAGCAGTACTTAAGCTCAACACTTACTTACGTATTTCTGAAAACAAAACAATGTCGGAAGTAAAAAAGAAGAGACGGCAATACAGTGCGGAATATATTAAATACGGATTCATTGAAAAGCCCACAAACCCATCGGCGCCTTTGTGCCTTCTATGGCTAAGTACATTTTCGAATGAAGCAATGAAGCCTTCAAGACTGCAAGATCATTTGAATAAAATGCATCCAGAGAAGAAAAACAAGAATGTATCATAACGGGTCCGCCATCTAACGTTTTTTTTTTCAAGTAGTGCTTATTTCGTGAATGGTAACACTTAGCTCATGTCTGATTTGACAGATAATTAGTGTTATCCTTCCGCTGAACGAATATGGTTGTGTATATGCTTGAACAACGCTTCGCTAAGTGGGCCTGCGATCGACTTACAGAAGATGCCGATTTTGCCAAAAAAATCATCTTTTCAGATGAAGCTCATTTTGATCTTGGCGGGTATGTAAACAAGCAAAATTGTTGCATTTGGGGCACAGAAAACCCACACGCATACATTGAAAAGACGGTGCACCCAAAACGAGCCACTGTTTGGTGCGGATTTTGGTCCAGAGGCATAATTGGGCCATTTTTCTTCGAAAATGAGCAAGGAGTGGCCGTTACAGTCAATGGCGATCGTTATCGGGCCATGTTGAACGATTTTTTGTTCACAAAAGTTGAAGAGGAGGATATTGGCAACATTTGGTTTCAACAGGAAGGCGCTACGTGCCACACAGCCGAAGCTACACCCGATGTTTTGCGCCCTGTTTTTGAAGATCGCATTATCAGCCGCAGAGCTGATGTCGTTTGGCCACCTCGGAGCTGCGATTTGACACCGTTGGACTATTATTTGTGGGGTGCCGTCAAAGATAAGTGTTACGCCGACAAGCCAGAGACAATTGACGCTTTAAAGGACAATATTCGTGAAGCCATTGGTGAAATACAGCTGCACACAATCGATAATGTGCTTAAAAATTGGACCGATCGTGTAGGCTACTGCATGGCCAGCCGAGGCAGCCATTTGAATGAAATTATTTTCCATTATTAACCGGAAGGATTGTACTTTCAAATAAAAAAAAGAAATTTGAGAAAATATTCAGTAGTTTTTTTTATAGCATTTTCAAAAAAAAAAAAGTTATTTGGCGGACCCTATATTTTCAAGACCTAGAGAAGAAGCATAATGCTCAACCAAATGTATCAAAACTCTTTTCGGCGACTGCTAATCAAGATGACGACGGACTTCGAGCTTCGTACAATATCTATTTGTTAATTGCTCAAAATGGCAAACCACACAACATCGGGGAAGAGTTAATTTTGCCAGCAATAAAGAAAGTAATAACTACTGTGCTTCATAAACCGGCGGCAGATATTATCCGAAAAAATTCTTTGAGTAATAATTCTGTGCAAAGACGAATTGATGAAATGGCTGAAAACATTGAAGAATCATTGTGCAATCGTCTGAGGACTAGTCAATTCTCAATTCAGCTCGATGAGTTCACTTTACCAACTAATGAAGCATTGTTGCTGTCTTATTTGAGGTTTATTAAAGACGAGAAAATATGTGAAGAACTATTGTTTGTTAGATCTAGAGACCGATACAAAAGGCGAAACCATATTCAATACATTGGAAAAGTTTTGTGACGAGAAAGAAATTCCCTTGAAGAATATTAAGCCGGTGCCCCGGCTATGACAGGGTGCCATAAAGGCTTCAAAGCGTATCTTAAAAATAAAATTCCAAATGTCCTTGCTTTACATTGCGTTATTCATCGACAATATTTTTTTGCTCGAAATTTAAGTGAACGACTATTTCAATCACTGCAATATGTCATCAAAGCAGTCAATAAAATCCGCAACAGCTCTTTGAATGATAGATTATTTCATCAGCTTTGTGTTATTAATGATGAAGATTTCAACCGTTTGCTGTTTCATACTGAAGTTCGTTGGATATCAAGAGGCAATTCTCTGACTCGATTTTACAACCTGTTCTAGATAGAGTTCTTGGAAACAAAAAATACAGAATTGAATACATGACAGATCTGTGAGATCGACATGAATCTCCAACTGCAAGGGGATGGACTAAATTTAATTAAAACAAAAAATGTCGTTGCTGCTATCGCAGCCAAACTGCTTCTACACAAAAAGAATATCGACAGACGTGAGTTTCACAATTTTCCGCATTTATCAGTATCCTGCAGTAACGACGACTTGTTTGCCTACTGCCAACATTTGGAAAACCTCCACATTGACTTCACCGAACGATACCAGGACATTTTGAACTTGGAAATACCAGACTGGATCCGTTTTCAAATGTCAACACAGCAATATCACCTCAGCTAGAAGAAGAACTTATAGAATTGACAACGAACCAGGAAATAAAAATCAAGTTCAAAAATGGCTACCAAGAATTTTGGCGACAAAAACGTTTTTTGTTAAAACCGTAGAACCCTCCTGCCTACACTCGTAACCGCGTTCTGTTTAAAACTTATTTTCATCGCACTTACTTTGGAAAAAAAGAACCTTTATGAACCTTATGATGTATTCATGAGGCTAACTTAGCTTATTCCATTTTGAATTTCTTCGATAACTGTCCTAGAGAATATTTTAAGAAACGAATTGTATTGCATTTGTTAACTTTAAACAGTTAACCTATCTACTAATAACTGTTATTTAGTCTATAAGAGAAATCTCTGATTGATGTAGTAAATAAGTAAATTTCAGAATAATTACAAAGTTTAAAAAAAATTGTTCATAATTTTCAGAGAACCTGGGTAAAACTTATTTTTTTGAATGAAACTACAGTGGCGGAAAAAGAAATAGGACCGTTATAAACCACCATATTATCACTCACATAGCTTTTTTCAAGCTAAAGAGTAAGTGAAGTCATTGAAACAGCTGGAAAAAGAAATAGCACTTTTACTTTCTTGCATTAAAAAATTAATTCTCACCATTTTTTTATTGTAAGTTAAATTTAATTCTATATATTAAAACATATTTAAATAGTTTCGTATTAGTTTAATAATGCGAAGAGGAATTCACTGCTCGACAGAAAAAAGGAAGGTAATCTTCAACATGTTTGAAAGTGGAAAGCCTATTTTGAAAATTGCAAACGATCTGAAGTGTTAAAAAAAAGGTCTATAATGCCTAAAAACATGTTAAAGATCTTAAGACCTTTGAGATCCTACAAAGAAAAAAACCTTCCAGAAAAACGAAGTAGTAGCAAGTCGAAAAGACCCATTTAAGACGTCAACTGACATAAGGAACCAAATCCAAGATGAATATGATGTTAATATTACGTCAAGACTTATCCGCTACCGGCTAATAGAGGCAGGGCTGAATGGATGCATTGCAACGAGGAAGCCTCTTGTTTCAGCCAGGAATCTTAAGAAACGTTTGATGTTCCCTAAAGAGCATCTAAATAAACTTCTTCAATTTAGGAAATTTTTTTGTGGAGCGACGAATCCAAGTTCAATAGACTTGGATCTGATGGCAAAGTGTACGTTCGTCGCCCAAAAGGTCAAGATATTAATCCAAAATACATGATGAAGATTGTCAAACACGGTGGTGAGAACGTAGTGGTTTGGGCAGCATTTTCGTGGCATGGTGTTAGTCCTATATCAACATCAGTACAAAAATATATTGCAAAATCATATCGAGCCTTATGCTTGTGAAAATCTGCCCTTAGCCTGGAGGTTTGTCCATGATAATGACCCGAAGCGTACAGTCAAAATTGTACAAGTTTGGCTTCGGGATAACAGAGTTCAAGTTTTAAGTTGGCCGCCACACAGTCCGGACTTAAATCCAACCGAAAATCTGTGGAATGATGTGGACAAGGCTTTAAAAACAAAAAGAATTGGATTTATGGACATCCATCCAAGAAGCTTGGTATTCCATTCCGCAAATACGTTGCCAAAGGCTTGTAAAAAGTTTGCCAAGGAGTTTGTTTGCCGTCCTAAATAATAAAGTCTACCCCACTAATTACTGAAGGTAAAAATATGAAAAGATAAAAAAAAAATTCAAAAATTTTCTATTTTTTTTCACGTTATTTCTTTGCAGTGCTATTTCTATTTCCAGCCATTTTTCAATTCTTCTGCAGTTTTAGTTTTTTTTTTTTTATATTAATTAGGTTAAAAATTGTTATTGAATTCTTTACTTAAGGTAATAACGAAAAAATCGAATAAGCATTTATGATTGTAATCGTGTTTTTTCTTACATAACATTATATTATTGTATTACAAAATTTGTAGCTAGAGTGCTATTTCTCTTTCCGCCACTGTACATTCAGACATCTCGAATACAGTACGCTGAAAACTACTGAGAGCTTTCAATTCAACGATAGGCCTGCATCGTCGGCTATAAAAATCTGCGTAAACGTAAAAAGGTGCAAGACCAACGGTTGTATACGAAAAGTCAATTTTTTTGCTAGTAGTTTTTGTTGAAGCAACGTTTGATTCCTGGACAGTCTTAAGCCATCTGGGCAGAAAACAATTTCATTTCATTTTGTCATCTTCAAACCCTTCAAAGTAATCCCCCTTAAATATAATACACTTGCGCCATCGCTTTTTCCAGTGCTCAAAACGCTTTTTAGTATACGAAGGTTGCTATTTATATTTTGAGCCTAATAATGAAAAAAAATGGCTTTATTGTTTTTCGAAGTATTCTCCGTGATGATCAATACACTTTTGCATGCGCTCGAACCAATTTTCGTAACACTTATTCCACTCCGATTGAGGTCCAAAATGCACCAACGGCTTCTTCAGGAGTGAGAAACGTTTGCCACACCATTTATTCTTGATATGCGGGAATAAAAAGAAGTCATTTGGTGCCAAATCAGGGCTATATGGAGGATGACCCATCAATTCGACGTTTTGGGCAGTCAAATAGATGGTTGTTTCAGTCGATGTGCGAGAGCTTGCATTGTCATGATCCTTCGTTGGCGCTTCTTTTTTCGTATTTCACCAAGCACTGGCAGACAAATGGTTGTACACCATTCAGAATTCACCGTTCTACGTTGTTCTAACGGCACGGTTGCCAGATGCCCAGTTATTCCGAAGAAACAAGCGATCTTTTGTTTCGAAGTGCTTCGTCCACGAATCACTTTTGACGGATTTGGCTCATCTTGGAAGACCCATAAAGTGGATTGCTTTTTATTTTTCGGGCTCATACGCATAGGTCCAAGATTAGTAACTTGTGTAGATGTCATACACAGCTTTTGATGCGCCGCGATTGTATTTCTTGTGTCAAATTATGCGGGATCCAACGCGAACAAATCTTTTTCACAGCTAAATGTTCATGCAATAAGTTGATTTATGCACTCGTCCTGATAATCCACGTCGAAAGTCGTAAAAACTCATCGCACGAAGATGTTCACGAGTTAATTCCAATTTTTAGCTGAGATAAAATTTGCAAATCACTGTTAACACAAATTGTGCTGAAATGATAAAACTTTCTGAAGAAAATTATTATTAAAAGGTCAAACTTTCAATTGGAAACGTCAGTTGGCGCCATTAAATACTTAGTGTTGCCAAGGCGCAAAATATAAATAGTATCGTTGAACTCCCCCAGCGATACGGTCTTTATCTACCCAATTGTAGCAAATCTTCGCCCTTCGGCTTTTCAGTTTGACCAAAAAGTATCCGTTGCATGAATAGCATTATGCCTCGCTTTAAAATCAAACTGGTTGTCAGGTATTACTTTCTTTTCCTTAATCCATTTGATTAGAGCTCTGTTTACTACTTTTTCAAAAAAAAACTTTGTTAACTAATTGGTCAGAGATCATCAAGATTTGTTCTATCTCTATCCCCTTTTAGGAATTTGGTTGAGCACAAATGTTTTCCAATACGTTGGATAATGATGATGTGTTATTGTACAGCGTGGTGGGAATATCTACAGCTGTCATTAAGAGCTGTCTTAAAACGACGTTTGGGATAACAGCTATTCCCGACGATTTTATTTTTAATGTCTGTTAGTGCCTATTCCATGGAGACCTGATTCTTGGAGAAAATAGAGTATCTGTCGCATAAAGTCTAAATACAACACATACTCGGTCGTATTTCGACACCACCAGTTGAATAGTACGTTACCCTGGTGTTTGTGGTGGCATTTACCGATTTATTTTTTTTTTGTTATAGGGTTCGCGCTAGTTCAAGAGTTACGCTCTTATGGTGTTTCTCACACAACCCGGACAGAGTGCAGATGGTTTGTGTCGAAGATGTTCGTTCACTACTCTCCGGGGGTGGTTGTCCTAGATAGGATTCAACAGATTCGACTGAATTTGTCGCGTTGGTTGTAGTTCACCGTAACTTATTTGTGTTTCCTTGTCATTAAGGTGTTATATTGGAAATGCACACAGAGAGTATGAATTTTGAAGTGATCATATACAACTGATGTTGAACAGTTTTTCCGTATAGGAATTTTTCTTGGCTACGGACAGACTTGAATTACCTTGACCTTTCGCTCAACAGTCGGTAATGATTATCATTGCACCACGACCATCCCCATCAAATAACATAATAACGCCAAAGAAATAATAAATTTTCCCCCGAATGCAATTGAAATTGTCAAAAAAGTGTTTCGAGCTCTGTAATAAACTGGATGGGTTGAGTCGTTGGCAAATAAGTAAGATTTGCTTTCGTCACTAAAAATACCGGTGTTTTAAGTCTATTCTTTAGCGAATGCGAGTGTTCCACCCTAGCGAGTGTTCATCAGCCTCTCGGTAGGTTTTGGCTTCGTAAACTAAGCTTAAAATTAACTTTAAATTTTCGTCCCAGCAGCTCTCTAAAGTCAATGAGAAAATACGAGAAAATTGTCCGTCTTTGGTTTCTTTCATCATGATAAAGCCAATCCACGTCTCGCCGTTCAGACTTTGCAAAAACTGGGTTAAAATTGGAAATCCATCAGCATCCACCAAACCTTGCTCTTTCAAAAGGGTATGATTCCATCGAAGCTAGAGCCATGCTCAGGCCCATGCTTTTCAAATTCTCATATTGAATTAGAACGAATCCCCAATTATTTTCGTATCATTTTTTTAAGCTAGTAGGAATCCTAATTACTTACCTTTATAATGCCACTTGCCATATAAAAAGAAGAAATCCTCATTCGAAAGACTCTATCCAAATCTGAATTAAACTTGTTAATGTGGAGTTGCAAGACCTACGACTGAGGAATGGCAAATCAATGCATTGCCATCGTTACTCTCAAGTTCCGATTCCCTCTTCTATACCCAAAGACAAATAACAAATCAAACTTGTAAAACACTATTTATTGAATCAGCAAATATTGCTTAAATGCTGCATATTCTTTCCCCAACCGCAGCTAAAGCTTTGATGCAAAGCATACTCGGCTCCAGTTGTGAAAGCATTCTGAAAGAAAAGAAACTAATGGAATATTTAGGAAGACAATCGGAAAGTCGAGTCTTGTCAAGTTGTCGGCCTCAAGTCTGTGGACAGTGAAAGTAGAGTTCTAACTAATTTTTCTTGTGTTGATGTCAATGCGAAATTGTGATAAAAAGGCTTCAGTTTCTGCAAGTTTTGGGAATCAGCTTTCTTATTTTCTAGTTAGACTGGGAAGTTTTGTTGAATGAGGGCGATATGAACTTGTTTTCGTAGAGCACACTTTCATGGGGGGACGACGACTGATGGCAAGGTACAACTTCCTCGAGTTCGACATTTTTAGGAGGCATCCTAAATTAACCTAAAGCCCAAAGGCTAGAAATGTTTGGCTAAGGTGGCTATATTCGCAATCTTGAGACTTTCTTCGACAAAGCATTAAGTCTTAGAATAGTGTCAAGAAAAACGTCTTCATAGGCAATTCCACAGCTAAGTAACATCCTCGCAATATATAGGTGCCAGTTAGAGGGGCGTAAATCTTACAAGCATCAATGATAAGATCTTTTTTGCTGTGCTGTGTGACCGCCTGGAAGCATTCATGAACAATCGGAGAGATTCATATAAATGTGATTTAGAGCTACGGTAAACCACATAGTCACGCTACGGCTGATCTCACTCAAGAATGTCAGGTCAAACCACTACTTTTCGGTCGATTTTAAACCCGGAGCCAAATTATGTCAGGTAACTGCCCAAGCTCGTAAGGCTATGCAGTATGACAAAAGAGACTTCTCGCTGACCCATTAAGCTCGAGAATGAACTAACCGAGACTTTTGCATCCAGAAAAGTGTACAGACAATATCGTTATGCGGGACACAAGGAGCGTGATCTATTTAAAGTCTGCAAAATTGCTTGAATGATATTGCCGCGATTAAATAGACACAGCGAAACGTAAAGCTTTTAAGAGTTTAAGGAATAGCAACTAAGTTAAGTTTAAGGGTAACCCCAATGTCCTAGACACCTTTGGCCGAACTAGTCAAGGAATTGATGCATTGTTGAAGATGTTACACGTTTTAAAAGATTAGATTAAGTTCTTGAATATTCCTGCGTGTTATTTGCTTATCAAGAGCCAAAAAATGGCCTGTCTTTAAGGCAATTCATGACTGGGATGAGAAATGGTTAATCTACAATGTCACATAGACGTGACCATGTATTGAACTACTTTGAAAGTCGATTGAAAAAGAGTGATACTGTCTGTTTAAGAGTATTTTTCTTTATGTTTTTTGCTTCTTCGGGACAACACCTTCGTCAGTTGTAAAGAATACTCTCACCAACTGGGCAAGTTGAACGATAGACCCAAACACGAAAATTAGAAAAAGTAGTGTTCGAACAAGGTAATGCGAGACCTCATATAGGTTTAGGAACTTGTCAAAAGTTTTAACAGCTTTGATGAGATGTGCCTATCTAAATCTTCGGATTACAAAACCTCAAATGAGCACGTTAAAAATCACTTCGACCTTTTTATCAGCAAAGATTAGAAGCCGCATAGACATGAAATCATGCCAGTGCCAGAGTGAGGGCAAAAGGTATTGAAACCGAATGAAGAATATGTAATTCAATTAAATATATAGATTTGCCATAAGAATAGATTGAGGTGCAAGTTGTAAAAAAGCTATGAGTAAAACTAGTATTTACAAGAAGGCCGAAAACTTGAGGCATTGGGAAACCCTAAAGAAACCCAGATTCTACAAAAAGAAATTATGCCTTTCCTTCGGGATACAAACCGTCAATGGCAGAGGAGAAGGTTTGTTAAAATTCAAGAAGAAAAAGATAGAGAATAATGTATGCAAGGATAAACACTGCACAAACAGGATACCAGGCCAGATCAGGATTTAACGCAACGTGACGGGCTCGTTTCGGAAAAGGAAAGAGTTGCAGCCCAATGGAGTAGATATTTCGATAAACTGCTTAATGTAGAGTACATAGAGAGCAGGGAGCATTGAAAAACAATGTTATCCTCACAGCAGAAATTCAGGTAGAACTGCCAGTCTTCGGGGAAGTAAGGGAAGCAATCAACCGACTTAGAATAACAAGACCGCAAGAATCGACCGTAAACAATTGGAATTAATAAAATATGCTGGAGATGAATTAACAGAGAAGATACAACGGATTACAAGTATTAATTTTGTGCAAAAAATAAGGTGACTCTTTGAATTTGGCACACATAGTCCCTTGCGAGATATTTAGTTTTTGTCCTTAAAAAAATCTGATTTGAATTTTTTTCGAAAAATAAAATTTCGTACTCCAACGTACTTGAAATGTTGACCGTATTTGGGGAATCTACTCTGAACAAAAAAATATTTATACCAGGTGTGTAAGTTGAATCCTGCCGGTTTTTCGAGTAGATGTCGCTAGCAATATGTATACATTTCTATGATTTGACATATGTATGTCATGTTTTTCTATTGACATTAAGCTTCAAGAATACACAAGTCTCATTCTGTCAAAATAATAGCGTTATAACTGTTTACCTCAGTGAATATGTCGACTTTCGTTCCAAATAAAGAGCATTTACGGCATCCGTTACTTTTCTTATTTCCTCAAAAGAAAAAAGCATCTGAAGCTCATCATTTCCTGGTAAAAACGTGAACACTCCACAGTGATTAGAACATATGAAACATGGTTTCGTCAATTTAGAAGTGGTGATTTCGATTTGAAAGACAATCCTGGTGCAGCAAAAAGGTTTGAAGACGAGGAATTGCAGGCGTTAGAAGATGAAGACTCAACCCAATCGCAAGAGAAATTGGCAAAACACTAAATGTGGCCCGAGAAGCAATTTGCCAACGTTTTAAAGCCATGGGAAAGATCCAGAAGTATGGGAATATCGAAAAGCCGCTTGTGAAATGCTGCTTCAACGGTTCGAACGGAAGTCTTTTTTGCATTAGATTGTCACGGGCGACGAGAAATGGATTTATTTTGAGAACCCGAAGCGAAAAAATCATGGCATTCACCTGACGAAGCCAGCCGATTACAAGGCCAAATCGCATTGGCGTTATGACATAATATAATGGTTATATGAAATGGTACAAGTTATTCACAAGAGGGAAGACAAAGGAAAAGAAGATGCTAATGACGACGCCGTCCTTTTACTCCCCAGTCCGCCAACGTGAACAACGGATGAAAACGTTAAAACCGTGAAGAAAATTGTTATAGATAATCGCCGCGCCTCTATCAGAGAAGGTGCTATGGATGTTGGCATATCGGTTGGCTCCAACCAGGAATTTTTCAGATATTTGAGGCATGAAAAGCGTCAGCGGAGTTTGTAAAGAAATTGCTAAACAGCGTTCAACAGCTGTTAATTTACAAAAATGACAGCCCAGATTGGCTGAAAAGAGTTATAATTCGTGACGAAACATGTAAAGTTTCTAACTACTAAACCGAAGCTCTATCATACCAATGGAAACGACCAGAAGAGCCAAGACCGAAAAAATCACGCCAAGTTCGGTTAAATGTGAAAAAAATTCTCACTATACGATTACAAATGCGTGATTCATCATGAGTTATTGTCGGAGGGTCGTTCGGTCAATAAGGAATGTTACCTTGAAGTTATGCGCCTTTTGCTTGAAGTTATGCGAAGAAAATGTCCGGATTTGTAGGAAAAAAAGTGGCTGTTGCTTGTGCTTTATATTGATGAATGAATAAATATTTTTCAAGAAAAATCCAAGTCACCTTATTTTTTGAACAAACATCGTACGACGGTTTTTAAAAAAAACCATAATAATGACACGGATACGGACTTTACGGACATAAAACTTTATCTCTGTCCAAGAAAGAGGAAAATAGATTTGGGGTCTTTTAAAAAAAGATCTATGGTGAAAAACAAGAGGAAGAAATAAGCAAGTGAAGAAAAATACACAATCAATAACTGTCCCAACCATGAACATGGCAGGACATGAAGAACGATTAGACAATGGACAATCAAAAGAATAATGAGTAGAAAACCCGAGGGAAAAGACTGCTAGGAAGCCCGCGCTGTAGATGGAAGGGACAAAATGATCTAAGGATGGACCTAGAAGAGATGGAATAGAACAGCGAAACATATAAGGAACACAGAAACATGATAGGGAGGCTCTGAACCACCGAGCTGAGCGAGGCGAAGCTCCAATACACGGGATTGCCACTTCTTTCAAATCAAACTCCTCTGTCCCTCTTTAACCGATCAAGATGAAATTTTGCACCGAGCTAGAGTCTAAGGTGGTGATTGGAAAAGGTGAAAAAGTGTACCAAGGAGGAATAATTACCGAAGCAACTTTTCAAAAATATACATTTTCATTGAACGAGCAGCAACAAAAAGTTATAGAGCATCTCCAACGACGGGTTTATAGTTATCAATCATTCTTGGTGCATCCCGGATCCCGGTTGTTGATTCAAATCGATAAGCGACTGAGACAAACCTATCCTAACCGTCAAACTGAAGGGTTTTTCAATCTGTACCTTATTGGAGATTTTAATCAATTGCTTCCAGTACTCGACTGATCCCTCTTCACACCATCTGTTCCTACTAATGAGTTTTCGGCACATGGACATTTGAGCTGACAGAGATCATGACGCAGTCAGGAAATGAACAGCGGGCGTTCCGAGAAACTCGTGGACGAATGGCTACTGGCGCTCTATCCACTGTAGATTAGTTAGCCGCAGTCACGATTTTTAGTGAACAACTTACCAATCGTCAATGAATTTAAGGATGTTATTCGGATTATAGTCAACAAAGATGATGTATTTATGTTCATATAACCAAGATATGCTTCGCCAACTTAAATCGCCAGTCACATCTATAAGAGCTGTTCATAATAATGAGACTGCTCTATGCGCGTCAGATGACGAAGCACATGGTATGTCTGCATGCTCAACGATAGCCCGCAATTGAGTAATGTTAGAACACAATTTGTGGAAAGAGCTAGTTCTGTGTAATGGTTCTCGCGGCACAGCAGTCTATATTGCTTATATACCGCAAGACTCTGATAACCACCTTTATGAACTTCCACTAATTGTATTGGTAAAATATGGCAACTATCAAGCCCCAACTGTTTACATCGGCTTGATTCCGATAACGCCACAAACAGCTGGATTAAAAAAAGGAAACGTCTCATGCACCAGGAAACAGTATCCTCTTCAATTGGCTTACGCAATTACGGTCCATAAGTCAAGGCATCACCATTGACAGAGCCCCAGTGGACACCGGCACAACAGACTTCGCACTTGGGCTAACATAGTACATAACATTGTCGCGTGTTCGAAGGCTTAATGAATTCTAATAGAAAGTAAAAATGTATGTGCTTGAATAAAGGTTTTCTTGACAAAAGTTAATATTTCAATAATTCATTGCAAAATTCGCTCGAAAAAACACGAGAGCAAAAAGCACCAAATTTGCGTTAGAATGTTTATCTGATTTAAAAAAAAAAAAAACAAACGTTTTTAAAACATGTCTGAAATTGTGAAATATTGCTAAGTTCTCGCTGTTTATCAAGACATGGCTCCAGTAGAAAGTACTGGTCGATTGTGACAAACAAACCACTTTGAAACATTAGGCATTTTGTTTTTGCATCATATACTTTTGGTTGTGTGAAAATGTCTGATTTCGTGCCGAATAATCGTCATTTGCGGGAAGTATTGCTTTTCTTCTTTCATTCGAGAACTCCCAAAAATTTTACGGAGATGCTGCTCTAAGTGAAACAACGTGCCGTGATTGGTTCCGTCGCTTCAAAGACGGTGATTTCGAGGTTGCCGTTCGATGGAAGGCCAAAAACTTTCGAAGACGCTGAATTGGAGGCATTGCTCGATGAGGATCCATGCCAAACGCAAAAAGCTATTTCCAAGCGATTGCATGCGTTGGGAATGATTCAAAAGCAAGGAACTTGGGTTCCTTATGATTTGAAACCAAGAGACATTGAGCGTCGTTTTTTCGATTGTGAACAACTGCTCCAGCGGCAAAAAAAGAAGAGTTTTCTTCATTGCATCGTTACGGCTGATGAAAAATGAATTCATTACAGCAACCCAAAGAGAAAAAAATCATGGGGACAGCCCGGCCATGCTTCTACGTCGTCGGCTCGGCCGAATATTCACGCTGCGAAGATTATGCTGTGTATTTGATGGGATCAGGGCGGTGTTATTTATTATGAGCTGTTGAAACCAAAGAAACCATCACTGGGAACAGTATCGAATTCAGTTGATGCGATTGAGCCGATCACTGCGCGAAAAGCGGCCACAATACGAGCAGAGGCACGAAAAAGTGATTCTAAAGCATGACAACGCTCGGTCTCACGTTGCCAAACCCTTTAAAACCTACTTAGAAACGCTCAAATGGGAAGTCCTACCCCACCCGCCATATTCCCAAGATATTGCGCCGTCGGATTATCACTTGTTCCGTTCGATGGCACATGGTCTGGCTAATCAGCAGTTCCATTCATATGAAGACATCTCAAAATGGCTTGATTGGTGGATAGCCTCCAAAGGTGAACACTTCTACCGTGAAGGTATGAAGTTATCGCTAACGATGGCCAATACTTTTAATGATTCATTTGTAACCGGTTTTTTCACAATCAAGTTGCATTTTCATCAAAAAAAACAGCGAAAACGTAGTCGCGCTCCTAATACAGGGTGCGCCATCTCATATGGGTCGATGTTAACTTCGAATAACTTCAACAATTGTTAACCGATTTTCATATGTCATAGCATTTTGGAAACGTCAATTCAATACAATTTTAGCCATCACCAAAATAACGGAAATAGTTTCAATGTTCATTAAAAATGAATGCTCGATTGTGCTAACTCAATGTGCGTATCGTGCAAAATATCGTGATCGTGTTGCGCTCAAAAAAGATACAATTCATCGTTGGGCCTCGAATTTCTTCAATTTGGTTCTGTGGCATGCCCTCGTGAGGGACCTAGGCCACGTCTGCGACGTTCAAACTCATCTATTCAGTCTGTGAAGGTCAGTGTTCAAGAAGAACCCAAGTTTGTTATATCGGCGCCGTTCGCAGCAGTTAGGCATCAGTGGGACCATCAGTGGAGAATTTTAAAGAATTTTCCATACAAAGAGCAGATAACTCAAAGAATTTTGCCACAAGATGAGCCGCGGCGCTCGGCATACGCACAAAATGTCGTTGCAATGATTAATGCCGAGCCGGAGTTCTGGCAGTAAATTTTGATGACCGATGAGGCACATTTTACGCTCTCTGGCTCAGTTAATAAACAATATTGTCGCTTCTGGGGCACCGAAAATCCTCACATTATTCACTATATGATCAAAAAGTTACTGTTTGGGCCGGTGTATGCGCTAAAACCATCATTGGACCGTATTTCTTCAAAGTTGGCTATACAGTGAATGGCGATAGATATCGGTGGATGTTGGCCCATTATGTGGTCCCAGAAATGTGTAAAAAACTTTCACTTTTGGTTTCAGCAAGACGGCGCGACATGCCATACTGCGGACAAAACAATGAACCTTTTGCGTAAGAAGTTCTCAGGAAGATTGGTGTCAAAAGAGGGCGATATTGACTGGCCTCCGAGATCGCCGGATTTGACTCCTCCAGACTTTTTTCTTTGGGGATACTTGAAAAGCAAGGTGTATGCTAACGGCCTGAAGACAATAGAAGACAAAAGAAACTTTTGTGCGGAAATCGCAGAAATTTCGACCGAAATGATCGAAAATGTTATGGAGAATGCGCGAAAACGAGATCATTTTTGCATCAGCAATAAAGGCAGTCATTTAATTGATATTGTTTTCAAAAATTAATCAAAATAAATTGTAAAGGTCTAAGTTGAATAAAAATGTTTGAATTTCCAAAATCAATTGAGAATTGTTGAAGTTATTCGAAATTTACATCGACCCATATGAGATGGCGCACCCTGTACAGTGTATATGCCAATATTACCTCTGAAAGAGTATCTACCTCGTGAAGAAGGTCAAACAAAAATGTAAAGGAAATAGTTGATTTACTTCGCAACAAACTAGATGGAGAAGAATTATTCAAACTTGCTAAGTGTGATATACTAGGCAGATCAGTATGCGCGGGCTTAACTCCGCTACTGAAAATTTTTGATCGAGCGAGCAAATTTGTTGTTTTATCAACCTTGCTCTCGCTCCGCATGGCACTTTTCTAAACTTTACTTCGTTATTTCTCACTATTTTTCAATCAAACAATTTCATTTGATAATTTATGGCTCATCTACAGACCTAGATCTATTGAATGACATGCTGCACACATGTGTGGTTATAGCCGATATCTACATTTAGTGCGTACAAGATTAGTCCGAAATCGTTTTCGGACCACTATATTCCCCGTACATGCACGCGTTAGGTCAAAAAGTGGGTGATTGCTCTCGCTCCGCTACGCTCCGCTCGATCAAAAAAAATTTGAAAAAAAAATCAGAAATTTTGCCGCTGCGCTGGTCAGAAAAAAGTAATTCTTTGGTTCTAACTTGATGAAAATCGATTCTCATTGCACAGTAACTCAAACATTTTAAAATCTACCAAAACAATCTCTTCTTAAGCAAGAAATATTTTTGGACAAAAAATACCAAACTTGACACCATCAGTATTCACACCACACACATTACCAGAATCAATGAAAGTAATGAGTTAAAAAAAAAAAATCAATAAAACGGTTTAATAGATGCTCGCTCAACTCAATGACTTGCCGCTAGTGGGATTTGCACTCCCTCATATCGATATATTAACCAATACACCAACCTCAGAGCCACATTACCCAAGATGAGACCTGATAACTCCAACTCTGGAGGCTTTTGTTATTTATCGAAGTGTTTTCTGGCCACCGTTCACATCAACAGATCGAGAAGAAAAATTAAACACAAGTGGTAGAACGTAGGTTTGAAGCTCCTGTTTGAGCGCCCAGTGAAGGACGTCGATAAACCAACAATTAGCTAAAGTTATGTTCGGGAATATTCGAATTTAGAGTCCAGATGCTTTAAACCGTATGCCAATGTGCGTCCCACTTGTCATGGTAAGTATTCTTCATCTTGCCATCTAACACTCTACGAAAACAAGTTTTTTTTCGTGAAAAGTTGCTTCATGAAATGATTTTGTGATTATTGGTCTTATGAAGTGCTGCTCATACACTACACACCAGCAGGATTCCGATCGAGAGAAGGAGAGACAGGAGAGAAAAAAAAACGTGTTGTTCGATGCCCGCAAGTCAACTCACAAACACACTTATGTACAATATGATACGTGAATGAAGCACAAGTCAAGGAACAATGAAGGGTTCAAGTCTGAAAGAATACAACAATAAAATATTAAAATATTTTGAAGAAATCATCATAAACAAAATATAAAATCAGACTCAAAAGCTCGAGTCGGCGCTCGGCTTGAATCCGTTTTCTGAATTAAAATTGTTGTACGCCGTGAGATCGGTTCGCTTCATACACGAGTTGGTGGTGGTGAATTTGTAAAATTGTCCGTTTGGTGGTGGATTAATAACAACACTTCAGAGAGAAACTGTCCTTTGCGTAATGTCCAGAGAGGGTTTGCTTCTTTCTTTCTTTATCATTTTCATTTCTTTTTTTCTTTTCACTTTCACTTCATCATAATTAAAAAAAAAAACAAAATAAACAGAAAAAAAAAACATATTTGTTAGTGGATTCACTGGGTTTTTGTACACACAACTAGATTTCGAAAGTCCGTCAGTCCAGACTAGTGCCCCCTCCGTTTTCGAAACATTTCTCATTTCTCTCTCTCCGCAACACAACATGAGTAAAGAACAAAGAGTTCGCTTTTTTACATTTTTTTTTTCGTTTTCTTTAATTATTTACTTATTTTTAATCTTATATATTTAAATAAGAGTTTCTTGTATGTTTAATAAAAGGAATACATATTTATACGTTGCTGATCCTTCGTCACTATATGGATATATAGGGGATGGAACTACTTTTTTTTTTTGTTTTGTTTTATTGAACGTTTGTCTGGAAACTATGCGCTAGCTAGAAGCATGTCGACGCTCGATAGCGTATTATAGAGAAAAACTTTGGAACAGAAACGGAATTTAATTTGATTTGTTGAGTTGATTGGATTAATATGGTTGGGGAGAGTAGCTTGTTATTAACCACTTTAGAGTACGGCAGGTCGGTATGCACACACTTTTCATCGTCGAAGAAAAAGGGATTTAGTCTCTCGTGCTTCAGGACCGAGGAGGCCGAAGAGCGAAGAGTAAATTTGAATTTAAATTTAAATAAAAAAAAAAGTTAAATAAACAAAAACAAATCTGTAAAGAGACAGAGACAGAGTGGGATAGAGAGAGAGATAGATAGAGTGAGGGTGGGCGATAGCGGAGAACTCACTAACGCCTCTCTCTATAATTACTGCGATTGTTACGATCACGGAACTGGCGATCCCGATCGCCACCGCGTCCGCCGCCGCCACCACCACCGCCGCGGTGATAGTCACGGCCACCGCGTTCACGATTTCTATTCGAAAAGTCCCGACTGCGATAGTTATTGTTATTGGGCGGAATTAGAGGTCCACCGTTGCCGTTGCTGTTGCTTTTGTGATTGATGCCAGGAATCTGCATACTACCACCCGCGCCGGGGGCACTTCCTCCTAATGAGAATGGATGCACGGCTGGATTGACACCCATCTGCATGCCTGGACGATCGGCAACGCCACCTTTCCACAGCGGTGCCGACTCATCATACGGCGAATGTTTCTCGTACGTGCCCGGTGGTGGAGGACGGGTTGGTTGAGGCGGCGGATAATCAGGTAGTGGCGGTCCATCATAATATCGTACTGGTGGAGGGATTTGCTCGTACATTGGTGGCGGCATGTTGGGTGGTGGCATGGGTGCAGGTACGGCAGGTGCGCCCTGCATCATATTAGGGAACGGAGGAACGAATGGCAACGGCGGTAATTGGCCGTGCATGGTGCGCATATAATCGGCAACGTAAGCTTCAGCTGCTGCTGCAGATGTCATGTAGCGTTCCCATGGCGGGACACGATCGGGTCTGTTGTATGGAGATGATGAACGTTTGAAACCACCTGCACCTGGTGGTGGTGGTCCACCGCCCATTTTCTGATGATGTCGAGGACCACTGATATAATGGCGTTTTCCGCGCATCGGACCACCACCGTGTCCGCCCCCATTATGACCGCGGCCACCGCCTCGCATAATTGAAAGGCTACGCGGCGGCACCTTATACTGCATTCGAATCCCTTTCTCGCGCATCATTTTTGCAGTTTCCTTGGACTTACGTAAAATCGGCGTCATTTCAATAGTCTCGTCTTCCGGGAAGAGGCGACATAGTTCGGCGCCGACTTTCGGCTCGATCTCCTGCCCGTCTCGACCGATTTTGACCGGTTTGCCATCGTTCCAGGTGTTGTACAGATGTGCTGTACATGTGAATGAGAGCTCTTTACGGCAGATCCAGTCCAACTCGAAGACACCGCCAAGAGCTTTGGCCGAGATACTAGGCGGCAGTACCCAAGCTACCTGCGGAATATCACGACGAGATTGGCCGCTCATGCGGGCAAAGCCAGCAAATTTACCTTCAAAACAAAAGCACGTCAAATGCCATGCCAGAAACAAGAGAAAAACAACTACTTACCGCTCTCGTTGACAGAGAATATGAGTAAGACGTTCCGGGACTCCTTGAATGCCTGATTCAAGTTGGCCTCGTTTTGAGGCAGTGTGGACCAAACGTTTTTATTCTTCGAAAGCGCAACGTTGTCGCCATTGTTCGATTTGATCAGAAAGAATCGCGTATCGCGGAACAGATAATTAAGCTTCGTCATGTAATCGTACGACTTGGACGAGGACTTGTTCGCTTTGCTGTCGCTTGTGTTATTTGCATTGCTGCTGCTACGCTTAACACGTCCACCATCACTGCTACGTGATCGACTCCGACTCCTGCTGCGGCTACGGCTCTGACTATGGCTGCGACTTCGACTGTTACTGCGAGTATTGCTCTTACTCTTACTGCGACTCTTGCTCTTGCTAGCCTTGCGACCATTGCGCTTGTCGAGTTTCTCCTTATGATCACTATCACTATCGCTACTTGCCGGCTCGATTTTCGGCTTCTTCAATATGATCGTCGTCTTTTTCTCCTCGCTAACCGAACGCTTCTCAACGGACGACTCCTTCGATTTGAAACTATCATTTTGCTTTAATTTCTTTGCCTTCTGTTGGCTACTGGATTTCGAGTGTCCGCGTTTTTGGCGTGTATCGGATTTGGTCGAATTGGATTTAGCACTGCCGGTACCACGCCTGCTTTTTGGCCCGCCTACTGAAGAGTCCGCAGTACTTACCGAACTGATGCTAGGCTGCGACGCACTGCTACTCGAGCTGGCTGCAGATGCCTCACTTCGTGTGTCAAATGAGTCTTCGAAATCTTGTAATTCCTCGGCTATATCTGCTTCGTTCTCGTCGAGGCCGAGGTTGACGGCATCGAGATCGGCCATTTTTATCGGTTTCTACTTTTTTTCTCGCTTGCTTTGTGTGATGCGACGAGTTGGGTCGGGGAAAAAAATTTAAATGAATTTTCGTAATGAAATATAATGAAATGGGCTTACCTTTAAATGTCTGAAAGATTCTTCATCAATTTTGAGTCAAGGGAAAAGGTTTTCTAGTTTTTTTTGGGACAATTTACACGTCTGGATTGGATATGAAAAAAACTGCACACACAACGAATAAAAACCTTTTTCTGAGAAGTTTGCAAGTTTGTAGTGCTGTCAGGAATGGAACAGTGATGACAGCCAAGAAGCGTGAGAATGATGTGGAATTAATGAGAAAGTGGTTTGGATATTTGCTTGTTGGATAGAGGAGGGTGACAGTTGGTGAGGAGTACATAGGAAGGATTCAGCGCTAGGAATTTTATTTGTTTAATTATTTTATGAGGCTAACATTGTAATAAATAAAATTACAAGCTAGCAGGGGTTAGCCAGAGCAAGAGAGGCCTTCTGCTAACAGCGCTAAGCATATTTTTAGTAAATCTAGTAGATGTTGGGGGCGTACATTCTTAAATGCAAATATATTATTTGAGTCCACAAGAGAATTAAACAGTTCGTATATGTTAGTTCGAATTTATAGAAAGGGTCCGGTTATCGTTTGCCATATAATATAGTTTTTTTTTTTATAATTCGTGCAGGTTCAAGAGTGTACGCTCTTATGGTGTATGTCACACAACCTGGACGGGGTGCAAATGGTTTGTGTCGAAGATGTTCATTCACTACTCTCCGGAGGTGGTTGTCCTAGATAGGATTTGGGAGATTCGACTGAATTTGCGTTGGTTGTAATTCACAGTATCTTTTTCATTTCCATATCATTAAGGTGTTATATTGGAAATGAACACACAAAGTATGAATTTTTAAGTGATCTTATGCTGCGAGTGTTGCCTTCGTCAGCACTTTTTGATCATCTCTCATTCACAACTGATGTTGTTGCACAGTTTTTCCGTATAGGAATTATTCTTGACTATGGACGGACTTGAACTACAGACCTTCGGCTCAACAGTCGGTGATGATTACCATTGCACCACGGTCACTTCCTATGTCACCAACGCATAACATAGTTTCATCGTTTAAGAGCCCAATTTTACTTGGGCTTAATTTGCATTAGCTGATCCTCTTAGTGGATGACATAATGAGTATAAAAGAACTAAGAACCGCTCCGTCGAACACTGCCTTGGACAGAACGTAATCATCGACAGATATAATCTTGAGTTAGTTAAGGAGTTTGTCTACATCGGGGTAAATGCTAACTCCACAGAAGATAACTTAGTGGAGATCCGACGAAGAATCACCCTGGGCAACCGGTGCTACTTCGGTTTATCTAGAATCAAAACTCCTAACAAGGAAATCCAAAATTAGTCTCTACAGAACACTGATCTTGCCAATCCTGCTTTACGGAGCCGAATGCTGGACGATAAGCAAGAAAGCAGCAAAGATTCGGGCTCTTTTGAAAAAAAAATTCTGTGTCGGATATATGGTCCTGTCTGCGAGTATAATAATGTGGACATAGTCCGGAAAGCAACAATCCTTCGGCTACATTGGCTCGGCCACATCGAGCGCATGGACTCCAGCAAAGAGGGTCTTCCAATCGCAGTCACCTGGTTCGAAAAGGCAAGCGAGACCAAACCTCCGGATCAGAGACCAAGTAAAAGCGAACATCAGCAAACCAGCAGTTTGCCTGGGAGTGATATGAGTGGAAGCAGGCTCCTGTTCAGGCTCAGACCCTCCAAGGGTCATTAGGATGATAAGTAAGTAAGTAAGTGGATGATGATAAGGAAGTCTAGTCGAGTAAAAATGCAAAGTAATAAAATTGATCGCATATGCGGAAGACGTGGTTATCCTTATCCTCCTTATCGGAGTTGTCTAGGCTGTAATAAATGAAATCACAGAGAGAAGTTTGACTGCGGCCGGAACTGATGCTCACTAACAAAAAACAAAACTAGATTTTCTCTCTATGCTTCAGTGCCAAATAGCTAGCCATCATTCATACCTGCAGCAACACTTTCAACTCAAGGTAAGGACTAAATAGTGTGAAGGTACACAGCTGCTGTTCATTCATCCTCACCTAGGACTTCACATACTAAATGAGGTTGAAGGATCGACAACAATCAATACCATAGGAGCCATGAGATCATGCCTAACCGAAGCACTTAACATAATGCTGCATATCCTACCCTTGGACCTTACATTAAATACATGGTACCTGTGCTACCATCAGACTCGAGGAAGCGGAATACTGGTGATCTGGACAAGAATTTGACATCGGCACCAACAGATTACGCTCCCACTACTACTATTGACTACTGCAGCACGACATATAGACGTTTTCCATACATAGGGGGAATGGTAGGCTCGCGCCCTGGTTCCAGATTACGAGCACCTGGTATACAATGAAATCTTTAACATGGACCTCGACTTACTGAATGTTTTCCATTCTTACCGACTCCCTGTTCATTTGGACATCTTTCAAGCCGAATAATGCCGATTAAGGAAGCGTGTTAAGTACTCATTACAAACTTCAACTCCAACGAATCACACCTATTTGCAAGCCTTAATCAAAGACTCATCCTCAGCAATCATCTTCTTCCGAATGGTTGAGCAGTGCCAGCAGAAAGTCTAACAAGCTAGCAGCAGGATCACCATCATTCTCCTCGGATTCTAGGCTGCAGTAACATAAAGGGGAATGAGAAGGTTGCCGAGCTAGCCCGCCTCGGGTGTCTCCAGCTTAAGATCGAATATCTTTCAACACTTCACAGCAAACCATAGGACAAATCAACCAGGTACAAATTATCAAGGAAATCTTGACCCACATATTGGTGGGTAAGCAAAGTCGAGTCCCGCTGTCAGACTTAACACCAATTGTCGTAGCTACCACGATACCCAATCCGTTGAAAATCCTGTTTCCCGTAAGCTCCGCGCATTGGTAAGCTCTTCTTAAATGACCCGTATGAGATCACTAACTTCAATCTGGCTAATATAATCACTTTCCTCGGCTCAAGGGATTGGATTGCATACCTTACAATTTCTAGCCATGTCTTCTTATTTACCTTACTGGCGGTGGATGATATGGCGGTTCTCAACAAAGGGAAACTTGAAAACTTATTTCCAAAGTGAGTGCTGTGTAGCCCAAACAGTGCGGTTTTTAAAAAGAAATTTTGGCCGAAATGAAGCACCCACCGCGACTGCTGTATGCAAGCTTGTGCAAAAAGTTCGGGAGACTGGTGTGCTAGTGGATAACACTCACGGTCCCCGTCGTCGTACGGTGTGCACAGTAAAGAATGTGGCCGAGAGTGTGAAACTCAATTCACAAACATCAACTCGCCATCGATCTCAACAGCTCAACCTGGTCTCGGATTATTCGTTTAGAAGGTCCAATTTACTCAGCAATTGAAGGTGCGCGACCATCCGCTTAAATTAGACAACGATTTTGGGCGAAAAATAATTTTTTTCTGATGAGGCGCATTTTCGTCTCGGCGGCTACGTTAACAAACAAAATTGCCGCAACTCGAAAACCCGCACGTTATTGTCGAGAAGCCAATGCATTCACAGAGAGTGACAGTTTGGTGCAGATTGTGGAGTGGTGGCATCATGGAACCATTTTTTTTCCATACAGTGGGCGTGATTAATTTTGTTCATTATATTGCATTTTTAAAATAAACTTGTATTTGGCTCACCCTTTATATCGCGGAAGATGGCGAGAAATGGTCATCATACAGGAGATGTAGAGTTCGTTGGTATCGCATTCCCACAAGCTCTGACAAAATTTGCACTAACTACAGAAAGCCCGTATGTAACGACCAACGCGGGGAAGTCCACATAGCGAAGCAAGTGGCTTAGAAAGATTAGCTCTAATAACTCAAGCATATCAAAAGACAAAGAAATGAAGCAACGAGACAACGAGGGTTCTTGTCGAAATCACTTGTCAAAACCGTTCGAATTCAAATCCCTTTGACGTTCTGACGATGTTAATGGTCCAAATACCGTAAGTTATACCCCAAATCTCTACTTAAAGAAATGAATACATTTAAAATCGAAATCTCACGAAAACTTGTTAAACATTTTAATTTTCATATTGAACTTAAAAAGCATCTTTTGCCTGTTCCTGTCAATGTTCGAAAAAAAATAAATTCGCGCTGTACTCACCCATTCTAGGATTATGGATCAATAAAATTCAGAGACACTTGGCATCATTTGTCATTCAAATGTACAGAAAGTAACAACTCCAACATGAATCCCCCACAAATCGAAATGAAAATATAAACAGTGAGAGTGGATCCGAAGGAAAATTGAAAACTTTTTCATCCTACAATTGAAGGAAAGAGTTTGCCAAGATGCCTACGTGCTCTTTGTGCCGACGAAAAGACGACGAACCCGATGAATACGGCGAGTTCATGAAAAAGTCCGGAATCACAGTCCATTACTACTGTCTAGTGAGCATTTATTTAATTTCTCATTCGGATTGGATTCAAAGATTCTTAACGAATCTTTCAATTTTCAGCTTCTGGCAACAAATCTTCCACAACACGGAGTCGATCAATCGGGTATCCTTGGCTTCCTCGTCAAGGACATACGCAAGGAGATCAAGAATTGCGCAGAAAGGGTAAGGAGCACCTACATTTCTTTGGCATATGCGCTCAATCGATTTTTTCATCCTTTCCTCCCATCCCCCTCCTACCCTGTAGACGTGTCGCTATTGCAACAAGTTACACGCAACAATTGCGTGTCGTGTCTGTAAGAGATACTTCCATCCGATCTGTGGGAACGAAAACGGATCTGTCTCGGAGTTCGTCAACGAATTCCACTCGTACTGCCATGAACATGTTCCTTTCAAGGATGAAGAACTGTTGCCGGGAATGCCGACTGAGTGCTGGATTTGCAAAGAAGCTCTGGGCTCGTTTAATCCAGTACGTATCCTACGGGCCTATTGTTGCAACAATGGCTACGTCCATCGCAGCTGTATTAGGAAGTATGCCCTCTCGTCCGGATACTATTTACGATGTTTGTGGTGCGGTAAAAAGGATTTTCGCGATGACATTCGACGTCATGGGGTTTTCGTTCCCGACCGCGAGGCTAGATGGGATAATAATGAGACTGTTCGGTACGCCGATTTGCACCGCGGCTACTCGTGGTGTGATGCAAAGATTTGCTTATGCCCACAAGGGCGAGATTACTTTCGCAACAAATGGAAACTGAAGGTGTGCAATGGGTGTGGTGCGTCCGGTGTGCATGATAAATGCGCCGGCGACGCGCTCTTTCGTGGACAATATACATGTAGCTTCTGTATGAATGTCTTGAATAAATCACCAACTGGAGATGAGTCGCGAAAGAACAACCCGGCCGGATTCAACTACACACTCTTCATGTCGAAATCAAACGAGGAAATTGAATCCTGCCCAGAGCAACCAGCGATTCCCATACAAACTCCAGTTGAAGCTCCGGTGCAAGGTCCAGAACCAGTCCCAGTAGCCGGGCCACTGCCAGAGTCGAACGAAGATGTGGGAATTTTAGTGGAAACCTACAGCGCCATTCCGGGAATGCAGGACTACTTCCTTAGAGAAATGTTTCTCATCGATGCGAATTCGGAAATCGCCGGTACCGCCACGATAGCCGCCATGGATCCGGCTCAGGAGATTGTCGAACAGATCATCTGCCAGTCGAACGAGCTTGTCGGCTTCTCGAACGCCGATAAAATGATTCAAGACATCTTCGCGGAAATCATGTCCGAGGGACGGCAACTATCCATCGATATGGTCGACGAGATCATGGAACGAATGAGGCAATACATGGCTACGTGTGGCGAAAACGGAATTGAGGGTTAGGCTCGTCAGTCGGGGTCCTTCTAAGCAACACTACCCGGATCTAGCGATATTTGTTGTGGTTTTCCTGTGTGCAAATGTTAGTCGATGTTGTGAGTATTTTAGAAATATGTTTGACCGTTTTATTTAAATTTGTAATAAATGTAAAACCAACGTAATGTTGAGCTCTTTATTCTGCCGGAACTGGGGTGAAGGGGGTCTTGATAGTGAATCACCTTCGATGCTTGTTTTCGAAATCGACGTACCATTGGATCTGGGATTGGGATAGGGATGATTTCAGGTGCCTCAGGACGAACTGGAAGTCGGACATGGTGATGTGCTCCGCATTTGTGGACTGAGTAAAGGCATAAATCGCTGCTTCGTTGCATACATTGCATATATCCGCTCCGGAGAAATCTTCCGTGGCGTTAGCTATTTGCAAAATGTCCACGTCTTTCGCGAATGGCATTTTGCTCGCGTAGATTTCAAGAATCTTCACGCGGGAGTCGTAGTCCGGCGCGGGTACGTGAATGAGTTTGTCAAATCGTCCGGGACGCAGTAGGGCATCGTCTATCATGTCTGGACGATTTGTTGCGGCAACGACGAGAATAATGTTGTTTCCCGAGTTTGAGAACAACTTGACTTCAATGCCATCCATTTCGATCAAGAGGGTGGAGAGAATCCGGGTGTGCATGTCGCTCTTCGCATCCGCTGTACGCCTTCCCACTAAGGAATCTGCGGACGAGACGTATGAATGATACAGAGCTGGGCAATAAGTCAGATTGCCTCACCGATTTCATCCAGGAATATCAAGCAAGGTGTGTTCTTCCTGGCAGTAGTGAAAATCTTTGCAATAAATTTCTCAGAATTTCCCACGTACGGAGAGTAGACCTCGGCAGCCGATGTGGGGATGAATGTCATTCCAGCCTCTGCTGCCAGACACTTGGCAAACGTCGTTTTTGCACAACCCGGTGGGCCGTACAGCAGAACACCCTTTGGCAGACACAATCCAAACCTGGAGAACGCGGCTCTTTGTCGAAGACCCGCCAGCACAGCATTCTCCAAGATTCCCTTCACTTGAGACATTCCACCAATGCTATCGAGTTTTTCATAGGTTTTGTAGACCTCCACGTCTGTTCTGTGGAATGCCGCTGGTTTCACCTAAAAACAAACAATTTCAGAACAATATTTGAAAGTAACCGCCTTCCACTCACCACTTTTAGGTTCTTCTTAAGAGTCAACATGAAATCGTTAAGTGCCTTTTTATCCCGCAGACAATCCTGACCAATAGTGTGAACCAAAAGCGCCAGGTCAGCAGCCACATAACCTTGAGTTTGCTTCGCAACCATTTTTACCAAGTCGTCGGTGAGCTCTACATTATTTCCATAGAATGTCTCTCCAACCATCGAGCGGAAAATGATTCCTCGCTGTTCCTCATTGAGTGTCGGAATGCTTATTTCAAAGGCAAACCGGCCAGGACGTCGTAGAGCGAGATTGATGGCGTCCAAATCGTTGGTTGTGGCGAGAACAAGAATTTTTGATGGCTCCTTAGCCGAGCATAAGTCATCGAGTAAGGAAATCAACTGACAACAAATCCGTGTTGAATTTCCTATATCGCTTACCGGGTTCCTGCTGAGTGGGCATATTAATTCCAGGTCTTCAATGAGAATCACCATTGGATCTGTAGCGACAACTTTGAATGGAATTGTTCTATAAAGAAACACAATTCCTTACCGTTTGGGGAAAAACACTTGACGAATTGCTTTATCGATGTGAACATCTTCCTCAGCTCTGCTTCGGCTTCTCCCGGATACTCGCCAAACGTGTTCGATAGGCGAATGACGTACGAGTTGCAGTTGTTCTCCAAAATCATATTCATACACAAGGATGTCTTCCCACTACCAGGCGGTCCAACTATAAGTGCATTTAATGACGGTTTCACTTTCCAATCAAGACTGTTGAAGAACGAAGCATCTAAGAGAAGTTGCCGCATCTCGTCCTGTAACTTCTCCATTCCGACTAGTTTCCTAGAAGCGTATTTTTCAGTTGCGGTCTGGAATCGCACGTTCGCTACAACAACTTCGGTATCACAACCGATTGAGAATGCATTCGTAGATTCAGTTTCAGTGCCTGTTTTAACATGAATCTCGGCTATCCCGATAGTCCGAAGTTCGTCAAGAGATATAATTCCATTATTAACCAGAGTAAACGGTCTCAGCAAGTCCTTAGCTACGGTAGCAAGAAATTCTCTACTTGGTTCCTCTTTGACTTCGAAAAGTTTCTCGGTAATATAGAATGTTAGATTGACACTAGTGGCGGGCAGGATTTCCGAGTTTAGCAGCTCCAATGAGGTTAGGCTTGCATTACTTAGGTTGTCTACCGGTCCCACTTTAACCGTGTCGTCCATCCAACAGAAATTGGTTTTGTTCTGATTTGTCATTGGAAAAATGTTGCAAATATACTCGGTTCCAGAGGAAATTCGACATTTCGCTAATGTGCCCGGTGCGGCTTCATCTGGGAACAGTTCTCGGGGTAAAATGCATTTTTGAAATGCAAACGATTGTATATCGGAGAGCGGCAGCACTTGTATGTTCATTACATTTGATTTTGTAATAATTTTTTTAATAATTAGAACTAAATAACAAACACGTGTAGGATAAATTTAGAGAAGGAAAAGGGATTGTTTTGATTTCGGCATTTTCAATTAGTTGACAAACAACAGGTTCGTTCCTGTTGACAGTTGCTTATGGATCTGCTACATATCCAATTGGCATGATCTAGTACTTTTTTGCTCTCACTTTGACGTTTAAGTAAACAAATGGCAATTGCTATTCGGCGGGAGTTTTCGTTGAAATGTGAAATAGTTTTGCGTCCGTGAATGCTAAAATAGCCATCAATTAAGCCATGGCAATGCCTGACAATGGATTCGACGAATGGGTGAGTTAAAGGCGCTTTTAATTGCTCCAGAATCTATGGAACATGTCTCATTACAGGGCGGATATATGTCAGCAAAAATCACCAAGTTGGAGGAGCAGTTCGCCAGTGCTAGCACTCATTTCCGAGAGTCAAACCTCTTTGCGGGCATATCCATTTACGTGAATGGCCTAACGAATCCATCATCGGACGAACTAAAACGCCTAATGATGATTCATGGCGGCACGTACCATATATACGAGCGATCACACACGACCTATATTATTGCATCGAATCTTCCTGATGTAAAAGTCCGTAACATGGACACTTCGAAGATAATCAGTCCTCAGTGGGTGGTGGATTGCATTAAGGAGAATAAGATTCTCGATTACACCAATTACCTCCTGTACACCAACAAAAAACGGTCACAACCGCAGATTTCCTTCTCGGTCCAGCGTCAAAAGAAAAAGTTCAATGCCAATGAATCAGAACCAATGGATGTCGACGAAGAGGAACGGGATGTTGCTGACATACTCCATGATCTTGAAAGAGTGAATGATAAAGCCAACAATCCGTCGACGTCAAAGTCGAACGCCAAGACTTCCTCTGTCGCTCGCACCGCGGTTGATCCGAACTTCCTTTCTGAATTCTATAACAACTCACGCCTCCATCACATATCAGCCCTCGGTGCGGGCTTCAAACAGTACATATCCGAGCTCCGGGAGAAACACTCAGGGCTATTTCCCCAACGGCAAACTCTGCGTGATAGCCTTGCGAAGGTAAGGAACTTCACCAAGAGAGATCAGTTGGTAATGCACATCGATATGGACTGTTTCTTTGTGTCCGTTGGTCTTCGCAATCATCCCTACCTCCGCGGCCAACCGGTGGCGGTGACACATTCCAAAGGCGGTAGTGGCGACGTACCAGTACATCCAGGAGCCGACAGAAAAGCAGAATTAGATCTATTTGTAAAGAAGCTCGAGAATCAATTGCACAAAAACATTCTTGCGGACAAGGTTCGCGGTGCATTTGATGGGAAATCCTCTTTATCTGAGATCGCGTCTTGCAGCTACGAAGCGCGAGAGAAAGGCATTCGCAACGGAATGTTTGTCGGTCACGCATTGAAGCTGTGTCCGAATCTGAAAACGATTCCCTATGACTTCGAGGGGTACAAGGAAGTTGCATACACTTTATACAATACAGTTGCCCAGTACACGCTTGACATTGAGGCCGTCAGCTGTGATGAAATGTTCGTCAACCTCACAGAGCTGGTCAACGATTTACAAATTGATCCAATGGATTTCGTCACCTTCGTAAGAGAGGAAGTTCGTCAGAAAACTTCCTGCCCCTGTTCCGCTGGCGTTGGAGGCAATAAGTAAGCCCACCAGCCCTTTCATCTTCTTCTAATCTTTCTTATTTAGATTGCAGGCAAGAATGGCAACCAAGAAAGCTAAACCTGACGGTCAGTTCTACCTGAAAGCCGACGCAGTTGAGGAGTACATGTCTAGCATTTCAATCAAGGATCTCCCGGGAGTCGGTAGTAGTACAATGTCGATTTTGGAAGAAATGAATCTCGCCACTTGTGGCGATTTACAACTTGTTTCTCTCGGGAGGCTTCAAGGGGCGGTCGGAAAGAAATTCGGGGAAACTTTATACCAATTCTGTCGAGGAATCGACACTAGGCCGCTGGTCTACGGACAGGTTAATCTCCTTTTCCTATATAATTTGCTCTTACTCATTGCTCTCTTCGCTACAGATCCGTAAGTCGGTATCGGCCGAGGTAAACTACGGCATCCGGTTTAAGGAATATTCGGAACTCGAGACTTTTCTCCGGCAACTTTGCACCGAAGTTCACACTAGACTCACCGATATCAAACGGAAAGGAAAGTGCATCACTCTCAAGGTGATGATACGAGCCAAAGATGCCCCGAAGGAGACAGCAAAGTTCATGGGGCACGGCGTTTGCGACTACCTCACAAAGGCGGTTTCTCTGTCTGACTACACATGCGATCTGGAATCGATTACTCGCACGGTTTTGACCACGATGAAAGCAATGAATATCCCTCCCCAGGAGCTTAGGGGGATTGGAATTCAAATCAATAAACTCGACGAGCCTAACGAGGTAAGGGAAAAGAAGGAAAACATCATCAAAAACATGTTTAACAAAGCCGCCGAAAGGCAAAAGAGTAAACCACCGCCGATAGAGGAGAAACCGACAAAAACCGAAGAGAAGACCGCGGGAGTCCATACAAAATCAGTTGCTGTCGTCTCAAGAGGCAAAGGAAAGAGTCGTCAGAAGGTTAAAGCTGCCAAAACGCCAGACATTATGGGAATGCTTAAGAACGCCGCAGCGAGTAAACGTCCATCACCTAGTCTATCCGATCTGCCTGATGACATCGATCCAGGTGTCTTCGCCGAGCTACCAGAGGACATTCGAAATGAGATCCTCCAAAGCCATGCCCGAGCGAAGCCTAAAGTGCAAACGCAAAAAGTAAAATCGCCTCAAAAGCATACGAAAGTCGATGAAGACTTTCTGAGAGCGCTCCCGCCAGAATTAAGGAGAGAAGTGGAACTTGAAATAGCTGGATCCTCCTCGGGAGGCGGAAAACCACCGCCTCCGTCCATATCGCCCGACAATATATTCCGACAACCCGAACGTATTCAACTCTTGTTGGAATGGGTAAAGAGCTCCTCGACTCCGGAAAACTACGATGTCGAATTAATCAGTGAACATGGCAGGGAATTTGTTAGAGCCAAGAAGATCAACGACATCTATGATCCACTCATCTACCTATGCAGGTGTGTCCTGAAAGAGCATATTTGAAGTTCTTATATTCATGACGTTCTTGCAGGATAATCAATCGATTCGGAAGCTGTGGCTGGCACATGGCTTACAATGTTATCGTGGAAGCGGTTCAAAACCAGATGCTTTTCACATATGGCAATCGGTTGTTCCTGGGGGAGAAGATCGAGTGCAAACAGTGCTGCGAGCACTAATTTGGTGATTTTTTTTTTACTTTTAAATGAAATACAGTGTCTCAACCCATGAAATGCTGTATGCGTCTCAAAGGACCGATTGATGGGAATCAAAGGAATGGAGATGTGGTTCTGTTCTAACATTTCTTGAATCTGATGGCACTTTATGCGTTTACGAAGTGTCTAGACTGACCGACCTATACAACTGGCTCTTTGGCTGATAGAAACTCTTATTTCCAGGCCAAGTTCGGACCAGGCTTTATCGCCAACCTTTATTGCAACTTGTAATGTAAACAATTTCTACCTTCCTAGATCCAATGATCCAAACGGAATTCTATTGAAGTAGATGGGCAGACGACAACCATCCTCTCCACAGTACTCTAACGATCAACTATCATTGATGGAGCGACGTTGAAATACTGCCCCATAGGATTATTAGCTCATTCCTTCGCCATGTTCGTTGCGATAAGATATCTTCCGCTAAACATGAACATTGCCATGTGATCCGACACTACATCCCGCAGGACTTCGTCTCTCTATACCGTCTTCACCGGTGCTGCAACTAAAACCGAGGGCAGAATCTCAATTAATTACCACAGCCAAGGAGTAGCATGCGCCGATCTCGTATCTTTCGCATCATCTCCATTCCATTCATTTCATACACCGCACTCCACGTCCACCAGCCACATCCACTACGAACGCTCAACGCTCAGGCGGGACTCATCAGAGTATTTTATGGGACGGAGTGTAATTAAACAATTATAACTTATGGTGTTTTTATTGCCTGGATCCGATATGAGACTTGGCTCGATGCTCTTGAGGTCGGGATTTGTTAATGACCGACTGAAATCACGCACACTTGCTCTGGCCGCAACGGCATAGAAAAACGAATGCTCCTTCGAGCCAGTGCAGGTCATTTGCGGACAGAAACATTCACTGATTGCATCCGCTAATGCACAGCCCGCCCTCCTGAGGGGGGCAATTCGGTATTTTTCTTAAAGCATAAATTGCTGCGTTAAACGTTTTAATTTTGGCCATAAAATTAAATATGACTTTCTGTGGCCTCTTCGGGATTTAGTCCCGAACGTTATCGCTGACCGAGCGGGATACCGGTCTTTGGCCTGGAAGAGTGTGATGCATTTTTCTGCTTGGCAAATTAAAGGTTAAATTTTATTTCGTGCAAAGTCCAGCAATTACTTGGATTTTGGTTTTGCCAAGTGGCGGCAAGAGAGTCTGGGTCTTGGTTAATTTTGTTTCGTATCTTTGCGATCTTAGTGATTGATGCTGAATGTAAAGCGACATGAGGGTCGTGATTTAGTCGGGGAAGTCAGTTTAATGGTATCATCAATTTGAGGGTTCTGCAAATTGGTGAGTTTAAAGGAATGTACCCTGAGCTTGAAGGCTCTTTATCGTAATGGTTGGCTTAATGACGGGGTGGGAATAATGGCAATGACATTGCATCATTTACTGATCGGTATGGTGCAGCTGTGGTTCGGTTATGATCTGATGCTGTAGATGCCAGGGTACTGATGGAAACAAGTATCGTTGAATCGCAGTGAATTGTTGAGGTCGATTTAAGCTCGACCAGCTTTAAGGCGAGTTTGAAATTATTTTACGGTAAGGGCAAAATGGGATTACATGTATTATAGGAGATCTCTGTCAGGAAATGGAAATGTTCGGAAATGGTAGTACCTTTTGCTGAGAATGAATTCTGTGAGCAACGTGAATACTATGCTGGCCTCTAACGCAAATCCAGGTAAAGAGTAAGTCATAGAAAAAACGGTGTTTCTGCTCAGCGAAGACGAAACGTGCACCTCGGACCTTGTACACCTCGTGCCAAAAAAAAAAAAAACGTCACACTATGAGCCTTTTGAGATTTTATGACTTCCGAAAAGGTTTCATATCATAAGTGCTCTAGGCCATGGCAAAGTGTTTTATAAAAAGTTAAAGAATCTTATAATCAGAATCAGATAAAGGACGTGGCGGACCAGTAGGAATGCAGTTAAGTGGGAAGGTTATGGTCCTACACTTCTGACCATAGCGACGCTGGAAAAAAGAAGAAGAAGAAGATAAAGGACGTATTCTTGCGAAAAGCCCTGAAGATGGATGGAAGATAGTCAGAGATAAGTATCTTCCGATTCAATTATCAACCAAAAGCAACCGTACAAAACCCTGTGTGAAGACTTAATTAAGTAATCAAGTTCAGGCGCAGGCAAATAAAAGAGCAAAAACTGCGCATCGAGTCAACGAAAGATTTGGAAGTCTTCTTTTATATAGGGTCCGCCAAATAACTTTTTTTTTTTTTGAAAATGCTATAAAAAAAAACTACTGAATATTTTCTCAAATTTCTTTTTTTATTTGAAAGTACAATCCTGCCGGTTAATAATGGAAAATAATTTCATTCAAATGGCTGCCTCGGCTGGCCATGCAGTAGCCTACACGATCGGTCCAATTTTTAAGCACATTATCGATTGTGTGCAGCTGTATATCACCAATGGCTTCACGAATATTGTCCTTTAAAGCGTCAATTGTCTCTGGCTTGTCGGCGTAACACTTATCTTTGACGGCACCCCACAAATAATAGTCCAACGGTGTCAAATCGCAGCTCCGAGGTGGCCAAACGACATCTGCTCTGCGGCTGATAATGCGATCTTCAAAAACAGGGCGCAAAACATCGAGTGTAGCTTCGGCTGCGTGGCACGTAACGCCGTCCTGTTGAAACCAAATGTTGCCAATATCCTCCTCTTCAATTTTTGTGAACAAAAATTCGTTCAACATGGCCCGATAACGATCGCCATTGACTGTAACGGCCACTCATTGCTCATTTTCGAAGAAAAATGGCCCAATTATGCCTCTGGACCAAAATCCGTACCAAACAGTGGCTCGTTTTGAGTGCACCGGCTTTTCAATGTATGCGTGCGGGTTTTCTGTGTCCCAAATGCGACAATTTTGCTTGTTTACATACCCGCCAAGATCAAAATGAGCTTCATCTGAAAAGATGATTTTTTTGGCAAAATCGGCATCTTCTGTAAGTCGATCGCAGGCCCACTTAGCGAAGCGTTGTTCAAGCATATACACAACCATATTCGTTCAGCGGAAGGATAAAACTAATTATCTGTCAAATCAGACATGAGCTAAATGTTACCATTCACGAAATAAGCACTACTTGAAAAAAAAAACGTTAGATGGCGGACCCTTTATATAATATATCGCATATTTTCCGTAGTTTTAGCCTTCTACCTTGCAAAGCTGAGGCAGGAGAGACTTATACAAAGGCTTTCCTGACGGTCTGTATGCGTATATGATATATCTACAAACTTGCGCGAAGTCAATGTGAATTATAAACTGTGAATGAAATGTAAATCATAAAATCCAAATACATGAACCGATATGACGAATAAACCCAATTCACCAACCGCATATTTGTAGGATATGATACATTACAATTGACATTCACTTCGCGCAAGTTTATATGTACATAGATACAGTGCCGAGCACATGTGGATACAACCTACTCAGATCTGACTTTGAGTGAAGGTAAAATCCGTAAAAATACAGTTATCGCAATGAAGGTGTTTTTGTTGAATTTATTTTTGTTGTAGGTAAAAAATATAAAAATATCTTTAATATTAAATTAATTAACTGTTAATCTATTGTATATAACAAAAAAACTCAATGCATCCACTTTTGCACTTTCGAAAATAAAGTATTTAATACCAATTGTATAGGGGAGAAAAATTGAATCACAACCGAACTTCTAAACGATTGAAGAGTTCTTACTTTATTGAACCAAGCGCTTTATAAAACTGGTAACAAAGCCAAAACCAAACCCAAGCACAAGCAAGGAAGTATCTACCAGGAAGTTCCAGAATGTAGTAGAGCTGACAACTGTCGTGTTCAGGGTTGTTATGGTTGCCAGGGAGGGTATCATCAATCTGTAACATTCTGCCCGGTCGAACCCTTGGGTTCGAAATCCTCAGCCTCCAAAAGTATGCACAGCTTCTGTACGGGACGCCGACATGTTCCACTAGCAGTCTTGAGAGTTACGTTGCGCACCAGTCCATCGCTGCCCGGGTGAACTGCTATTACTCGGCCCAAGCTCCAGTGTGTCGGGGAGAGGTTCGCTTGCCGCACAATTGCGATGTCATCCACCTGAATATTCTGCTGCCGTCGCTGCCACTTATTCCTCAACTGCAACGTTGTTAGGTAATCTTCGCTCCAGCGCCGCCAAAACTGTTGATGCACCTGGCGTAGCCATTGCCAGCGTTTGATGTGGCTAATCGGGATGTCTTCCACTCTCGGCTCTGGGGTAGCAATCAGCGGGGCTCCGATAAGGAAATCTCCGGGCGTTAACGCCAACTTATCGTTGGGGTCGTCGTGAAGTGGAGTGAGAGGGCGCGAATTTAAGCACGCCTCGATACGGGTGGCCAATGTTTGCAGCTGACTGTACCAGAGGGACTGTGCACCCACCAAGCGCACGAGATGATGCTTGGTCGACTTAACCGCGGCCTCCCACAGGCCACCTTGGTGCGGAGCGCTGGGGGTTATGAAGTGCCACTTGGTCCCACGATTGGCAAGGGATTGTTGATTGTATGCGCTGTGCCAAGCTTTGAAATCCTCTTGTAGTAAACGGTTGGCACCAACAAACGCCGTCCCGTTGTCGCTGTAGAGGTCCAGACATGGGCCACGACGACAAACAAACCTCGTGAATGCGTCCAAAAAAGCCCGCGCCGTCAGATCATCGACTACCTCGATATGTACCGCCTTGATCGCCATACAAACAAAGATAGCTAGATAGCTCTTGACTGTAGAACGAGACCTCTTCGTTCCAACCCGAATGGTGAATGGTCCGCAATAATCCACACCGGACGCCAAGAAAGGTCGAGCAGCCGTAACTCTATGTCTGGGTAAACAAGCCATTTGTTGAACCAAAGTCTGTCGACGCTGGCGTCTGCAGGTGAGGCACCGATGGAGAAAGCTTCGAACAGCCTGTCGCCCATTCAATACCCAGTAGCGCTGTCGAAGAGTTTGTAGCATAAGCTGGGTTCCACCATGAAGAGTGTTTACATGTGCTTGATTAATCAACAACCATACCAAAGCTCCGTTTTTCGGGAGAATTGCTGGAAAACGTTGGTCGTTTGGTATTGATGCCTGGCTTAGCCGCCACACCTTCTTGACCTGTTGTTCGAATTATCTGCGTCGCAAGACTTTGAGCGCGCTTTTCCAGAAACGCCAATAAGTCTGCTAAAGTCGGGATCTCGTTCGAAGGACAGTTCATACACCACTCGCGCTGCGTGTTGTTGGGGAGCTTCGTCACGATAATTGGCACAACCAGGGCATCCCACTGCTCGACAGGTAAATTCATCACGCGAAGGGCACGCAATGACTCATGCACCGTATCCACAATTCGCAAGAGGGCGTCTGATGTCTCGTCCACAGCAGGTTGCAACTTCAAAAGGCGAGACACATGGATTTCCGCGAGAAGCTTTGGGTTATCAAATCGGTTCTTCAGAGCCTGCCACACTTCTTGATACCCACCAGAATACATGGCGCCGACCAGGGGAACCTTTACTGGATCTATGGCCTGCCGTAGTTTTCCCAATTTGTACGCTTGTACGCTATCCGCACAATGCACCAGGGTCTCGAAGGTGTCTTTAAACGCCAGCCAATTGTGGAGCGCACCATCGAATGCAGGAATGGTAACGGGATCCAATCGCATGTCCACTCGGTTTGTCAACACGTTGGCCTGCTCTGTGGCTAATTTGCCCTGCTTATCCGCTCCACGGTGGAGATGCGCTAGCCTACGGTTGATAATAACGCATGTTCCATTATACATGCTGTCCACATGTTCCCAAAGATTCGCGTGTTCTTCTAATTCTTCGGATTGTGCCGCTCCAACGAGTATTTCATGTTGGGCGACGAACCGCTGGTAATGCGCCGTTATGGACTTAATTTCCTGCTCCAAGTGAATTATGTCGGCATCATCGATGTTATCTCCAACCACACGGTCATGCGCACGTTTAATTGCATTTGAGGCTGCCGCCCGTAAGTTTAATGCTGCCATAACTCCCAGTATAAAAAAATACCAAATCTTTTAATCCTCACAGGAGGCACCAAAATGTATAGGGGAGAAAAATTGAATCACAACCGAACTTCTAAACGATTGAAGAGTTCTTACTTTATTGAACCAAGCGCTTTATAAAACTGGTAACAAAGCCAAAACCAAACCCAAGCACAAGCAAGGAAGTATCTACCAGGAAGTTCCAGAATGTAGTAGAGCTGACAACTGTCGTGTTCAGGGTTGTTATGGTTGCCAGGGAGGGTATCATCAATCTGTAACACCAATTTTTCAATATTTGATCCAAAGGCCCTTGGCTTTAATGACAGTGCTAACTTGTTTGGGCATGCTTATCACCAGTATCTCGATGAGTGGACGCGGTATACTGGCCAACTGATCCGGGACCAAAGTTCGTCCGAGTTCCTCGGTGCATTATCATACCGTCCCAGTCATTTTTTTCAAAATAGGCCATACATTTTCGATTGGGTTCAGGTCGGGGCTTTGTGCTGGCCACTGCATTATAAGAAATGTTTGTCTATTAAGTAAATTTTTAACAATTTTAGCAGTATGCTTAGCATCTCCATCGTGCTGAAATATGACTTCATCCTCTGGGTCTGCGAAGTCTGGCAAATTTTCTTCCAAAATACGAAGATAATCGTCTTTCTTCATTATGCCATTGATTTTCACTAACGGTCCGACGTTTACCCAGGTGAAGCAGCCCCATACCATCAAGCCACCTCCTCCTTGTTTCATGGTTTCTTTCGCCTGGTGCTTTTGTAAGGATTCATATGGCCGGAGCCAATAATATCGCTTACCCTCTGACTGAAAACGGTTAATATTGGTTTCATCCGACTGCAAAATTTGAGGCGCGCCGCGACATTTTTCGTTGATAGTGCTGGATTTTTTTATTTAACAGCCGATGTAAAATCAATTCTTCGAAGCGCTCTACGTGCTGTCCACTCGCTAACCGGTTTGTTTATGGTAGAAACCGAAACGAGACGTGCGTCTTTCGTATGTCTTCTCCCGTGACACCCTGAAATTTTGAATGAAGTTCAATAAAAATTTGAAATTAAAAGGTTCGCAGCCACCAAAACCGTTACAAACAAATTCTATTCGTGAATTGATTTGAACTCATTTCATTTTCACCGCAGTGTACTCCCGCCGCACATACTCTTAGATCTATAGCAATGTGCGTGATTGTTTGCATAATTTTGACAAAACCCTGGGTTCCCACGTGCTCGCCGCAGCTTGTAGGCAAACGTTGGCGGCCATTTTAAGTGGTACGCACTTTTCAAGTGCTCAAGTATTTTCCTAATTTTTGTAATTGATGAAACTGATTGAAAAAAACAATTTTGAACTATCTGTTCAAAATCTGTTTGAATATTTGTTTCGATGAATTTCATAACTTCATCATGATTTAGTATGAATAACTGTAAACTTTTAATTCGTTTTGCACTCATAAATATGATATAACTATGCGTTCAGCCGAATTACTAAGATTATTTCGTATATTTACAGCAGCATCATTAATAATTATTGACGATGTAGTAAATTCCATCCTTTCATACGAGATCCTAACAGTTCTGGCTATTTTTTTGATAATCTAGAATCGCGAACCAGGTCATTTAGACCTCCTTGAGTAATCAGATGTGGCTCATCTTGAATTTCTTCAAACTCGGAATCATAATTGTCGTCAGTACTCAACTAGTAACCTGTCGAAAAAATGCTCGATTAACAAAATGTACTTTAAATTACGAAAAGTTTATGGATAGAAGGTTAAAAATGAAATCAATACGAAGAGATCGGAGAATACTAGGCCACAGGCAATATTGATTGTTGATTAGTCAACTTCCGGTCTATTGGCCTCAGTGGCCTGGCGTTTGGCTTCGCTGGCGGTCTCGAGGCACGGTGATTTGCGCTTGTTTGCCTGACGGGCGGCCACTTCTTCCTTTTTTGCTTGCTTCCTGGCGGCCATTTCCTACTTGGCCCAATAATCCTCTAGAGTTTCCTGGCAACGATTTAGGTTGCCCTCTGGGCATGTATTATCCTTGGCGGCGTAGTTGGTCCATTTCATTAAGAAGTAGCGGTGGCCATCCTCGACACGGTGTTTGCTCAACTTCATACTCATCGTACGAATACACAGGAGCGTTGCCTTCTAGCATGGTGATGGTTGCTTTCGGAAGTTCAACGTTGAAGATGGTGATGATGGTGGTGGTAATGATCAAAAATGATGAAAATGAAATAGGGATGACCATTTTTGTCATTTTATTGACCTTTTATAGCAACAATATGTCAATTTTGACCTTATTTTCTCACAAGGTCAATCTAATCTATTTTAGATTATACTTAGCGTAATCGCGAGCAACAAAGGGTGAAGTTTGTTTGTTTCGTAGAACATAGACTCCTCCTACTTTTTACGTGTTTTATGCGTTTTTCGAAAAGTTTACTGTTCTCATAAGTGGTTTAGGAAAATTTGTCCCTCCTTGATTTAATCCCCAGTTTAACATCCGTTTTCGTAGTTTTAGTAACACCAATTTTTGTCGATCCGCACAAGCCTAGATTTGCCTTTCTACACAATCACTAAATGGCGCCTTTATTCTCGAGGGATATAGTCAACCTAACCTAACCTAACCTCTTTATGCCACCCGCTGGGGTCAGACCTATCTACTCGTATACCCCAAATCTCAGCTCTCTAGCTCAACGGGTGTTTCCGAGAAGTGGCCGTATGTTGGGGGGTGATAGCTCTTTAGTATATTTAGATTGGCTTGAAGTGGAGGGTTGTGATTCGTCAAACTTAAACGATTTAGACGGAAATAGTAAAGGTAAATTGTCATTATGAGGGACAGGTCCTAATGTTAAGATAAATTAGAGTAATCGAACTGTGTGTTTTGCTTTTGGATCTATCCCCTTTATTGGAGTAAGACAAAAATAGCAATATGAAATATAATCTCTAGACTCAGTCCATATCATGGGAATAGATAACGGCATATAACGTGATTTTCGATTTTTGAAAGTTACTTCACTTCACCACCATATAACACAAAGAGTTAGGATCGTTAATTCACTTTTTCGGCATATTTGTATAATAGCAGCACAGATGTTAATTAAATCCAAAACAATTTAAATTAATAACGAGAGCAAATACGTTTTACAGCCGTACTTATGCATTGACGCAAGAAATCTGGGGGAGATGGAAACAAAATAAATGCGTTTTCGTAATGAGAATAAGTAGTCAAAACACGACCACCTATCAGGGGTCCATCACTAATGTCCTGTTCGCGATTAAGTGTAACAGTGAGAACCTTAACTCGGACGCCAACAACAACATCGTGTTCTTCAAGAACCTCGTGACTAAGTTTGACTTCCTTAGGAAAAATGTAGAATTCTACTATGGAGTCAACGTTCGCAAAGTTAACTTCCTCGATAAATTGAACACCCTAACAAAATTAGCCAATGTAAACTCGGAAAGCAGTTCACCCAACACCCGTAGTGTTGAACTTAACTGCGACCTCATATTCACCCTCAATATACACCTCAATCCGTTAAATGTGAAAAAATTAAACGAGAACCCCAATTCCCTTCGGTCTGACATCGACGTTTATTTTAGCCACTCATCTAATAAAATTGCTCCACCTCTTTCTCAACCCGATCCTCTGTTTGAAGCTGTGACTATGGCAAACAAACTAAATAATGTTAGCAGTATACTCACCGATAAGGTCTAATTGATGAAATCAGACTAGCATCTAATAAGATTGGCGACATCCACATCCCCGGCAACTTCCATGCCAACCCATCGTTTGTCAATCATTTCATACATATGAGATGAAATGCTTGAAGCCAATGTGCCTGCCCCTTCAATTTGTTTCTCCGCTGCTGCCAAAAACTACGTCCTCAGTCTACACGTAAACAACCGAAGACCCAATTTTTGAAGACCTAACTGTTGAAACCAATATTGAGCGCTTCGGCCAAATATGGTGTTTAAGTGAATGGAAACCGCTATTCCAAAAACTTAAAAAGAAACCTAAAAATAAGTTCAAAATTTGGGTTAATCACCCTAAACCTCAAACTAACTCTCACCTTAACTGGAGCTGCAAAACAAACTTTTTCCCATCCTTCACCCTCCCTTCCATCTCCCATACAGACCTCTTTCTCTGCTCCACCAAAAGCGCCAGGTCGACGAGTTCCCTTCAACCTGACTACAACTGCTTGTTCTGCCAAAACTAGCCTTCACCACCAACACAAGCACCCCTTCTAATTCTTTTCCAAATATCGATCTTAAATCTGGGGCCAAGTATCCTACTTCCCACAGCTCCCATATCCTTAACCCCTCAGCCCCCCGCCTCTTTTAATACATCCACACCACACTCCACCTCTTGTATATAGCCAACTCCACTTCTCTTCTAACAGCTTCGACTCCTTCCTCAACAACGTCTCCTCCTAACTCCGCCCAATCTTTCCTCTTCTGCCCCCCACTGTGCTATGCTCTCTCTCGTCGAAGGGATCAGAACATCCGTCTCTTTTTGGCTTATCTACATGATAAACCAGACTCGGTTTGCTATGAAGGTAAAACTAACACAAGTGTAATGGTCTCCATTCAACAGGAAGGTCTCCCCACTGACTTTGCCAGCCTCAAGGGCCTGTTTATTTAGCATCACGAGTTGTTCAATACCTCCCCCCAAAAAGTATCAAAATATCTAGATACCTTTCGTCAATAAAAGCGGATATCCCACCTCCAGCCGACCACGAAAGATATTTTCACCCTTAACTTCCACCCCTCCGTAAGAGGTCTTCCCTCAAAAACCCAAGCAGTCTTTCAACAGTATCATGCCTTACCATTCGAAATCTTTGCTCTGACTTATTCCCATCAAATTTTAACGTCTACCGCGACAGGATCTCAACCGACCTACCGAGAGCTGCGCTTGTCGTGGCGTTTTAATAGCCGTCTTAAACTCAATCGACTCACCCTTTTTTGCAGTATCCTCTTCCCTGTAACTCGACTTCGTTTCAATAAAGATTCTACGGCCCCGTAAAGCGCTCTATGTCATCTGCTTTTATATCTTTCCATCTCAACATATTGAATCCTATGAACAAATGATTCACCTCGGTGGTTTCAATCTTCGTTGTCTTAAATGGGCTCCATCAGACGGTCAATCATTTTAAATTGCCACTAATGCCTTTGCTGCCCCCTTAGTTCCTCTGTTTCACTTTGTCCCCTTTCCTTATCAACCATCGACAACTCCTCCAGCTTTTAAGTCTTACGACTTAGACAACTTTTCTTTATGAACAAACCCACATTTCTAGAATCAAGGGCATCCAACGTTGGTTCCTACATTTCGCTCCTTTAAGGTGTGTCCTGGAAGAATCCTTTTTTCCAACCGCCCAATCAAGACCACCTTCAACTAATCAATTTGAGTACGTTGGAGGAAAGAGAAGGGTATCTGACATTCTCTTCATTCACAGACTCCTAACAGGTACCATTGACCTGTCTCTTGTCCATCCTATCCATCCCCCGAATCTCATACGGCTCCAATTTACTCATTTCCCGTATGCCGGGAAGTGTTAATTTGAATATTAACGTCGATTTCAACCTCAACACTCCATGTCTAAAACTCCGTCTTCTCGATAGGCTTCCCTTCTCACAATCTTAGTCTCTAAGATAGATTAAGATTAAGCAAACTTCAACTTGGAAAATTTTACGTCGGGACATGGGCCTACCCCTATACAAGATCCAACTCATCCAGGAGTTCAAAGTTCATGACCGTAGACAACGTCGTTTGTTCGCTGATTGGGCTTCCGTGCATTTGGAAGAGGACCCCAATTTTAGCCGAAAAATCATCTTAGCGAACAGGGTGGTCGTGGTGCAATGGTAATTATCACCGACTGTTGAGCGAAAGATCTTTAATTCAAGTCTGTCCATAGCCAAGAACAACTCCTATGCGGAAAAAATGTTCAACAACATGAGTTGTGAATGAGAGATGATCAAAAAATGCTGACGAAGGCATAACACTCGCAGTATAAATCCACTTCAAAATTCATACTCAGTGTGTGCATTTCCAATATAACATACTAAATCACATGGAAACAAAAATAAGTTACTGTGAACTACAACAAACGCGACAAATTCAGCTGAATCTCTCGAATCCTATTTAGGACAAACACCTCCGGAGACTAGTGAACGAACATCTTCGACACAAACCATCTGCACCCCCTCCAGGTTATGTGACATACACCATAAGAGGTTCATCAAGCCACAATGCATCCTCTGAAAGCTACCGTTTGGTTTGGATTTTGGGCCGGCAGTGTCATTGGTCCGTACTTTTTTGAGAACGACGTTGTTGAGGCCGTCACCATCAACGGCAAGCAGATGTGACGTGGTCATGCGATTTGACCCCGCCAAAATTTTCTGAATTCGCAGGTCTATGCGAATAAACCACAATCGACCGATGCCCTTAAAGTGAAGATAGCCCAGGCCATCGCTCAAATTCAGCCGAATCTATGTAGAAGGGTCATCGAAAATTGGACCACTCAGATCCGTGTCACAGAAAAAAGATTTTTCTAAATACCTCACAGACAGCTTGTTTTATTCCATTTTATACTCTCCCCGCCCTTATTGAAAAACTTTTTCCACCACAATTTAGACTTTAATGCTTACATCTGGGTTGTTGCCCCTTAGTCCTCATTACACCTTACAACATCCATTAATTCACTGGAACTTTGCAGAAATGTTTTCTGTCTCTCCTGGCCTTATGAAAAAAAATTCTTTAACGATCTAGCTACCTGCATTCGGATAATCTTTCTGACAATCTTTCTACCAAGTCCGGACTTTCCTGCTCCACATGACTTGCAAACGTTCAAGAATAAAGTCTGTCGGGCTCTCCTCTATTTCCCTCCCAATCATCCTTCCGCCCGCGCTATATTCTCCATAAAGCAAGATTTTCAAACCTTAAGAAGACGAGAAACAAACAAAAAATGCAACAAGGGTCTAGGAATATGACGTCTAAACTAAGGTTCAACCGCCCCAGCTGAGACAAGTACACAACAAGTGTGTTAAAGTCATGCTTACTGTGATTTTAGATTCTAGGGACTTTGACGATCAATAAAGAGTACTACTGAGAGGCTCACGTCAAACACTCCAAAAAAAACCTCTGGACACGTGAAGAAACAGTACATGGCTTTCGCACGGTAATGGTTCACGCTTAATTGCTTATTCGTTAATATTCCTACTGTTAACCCACTAGTACCTGCTCATGATGGCGACCATCTACCCCTAAACTGAAAATCAGTGTCCGTTAGCTGTCCTAGAAGAAGAGGTCATATTGCTTCGATGAAACTACCTAGCGTAGAGTTCAGTAAACTCTTCTATAAGTTCAATATAAAAACGGTGCCGCCCCTAGGCATTATAAATTCCTTAACTCCTGTCTTAATGTAGGTCTTACGTACCCTAATTGCACCAATCATTTCCATTCAGCTCGCGCTTATCAATTGAGTCTGTCTGGCCGGCAATAAATCTCAAATCATTTAATCGACCTAATGACCATTTACACGAGAATTATCTCCAACAACTACTCTTCCTGGTATCTGGTTTCATTACGGCCAATTAGCAGCACAACGTCAATCGACCAAAGACCCAAATCCACTTCAGCTCCACCCAGCTCTCTCTCACAGCCAGCACTGACAAATTAGCATTCAAATCAAAATCTAGAAATAAAACGTAAAAAAAAAGCCGCAGACCTTTCCTCACACCCATGTAGCCAGTCACTGCAGCATGAAGCCAACAATACGTCACAACACTCGTAGCCATCACTTCTATCACTACCCAGCCCAAGTCGTCCCCTCTCCCCGGAGCATGGCTCTCGGGTCGATAGACTAGCGCAATCTATTACCCATAATGGAACACATTGTATATTAATTAGTAAAAATTTGATCGCTGTCATTGCGCCGAGCACAACGAGCACAAGCACGAAAGCACGTCAAAGCTCCTCAACACCATTGCCGACACGACGTCAGAGACGCCATCGAGCACCGGACCGTCCAGCGCCCGTTGTACTCCCGTCTATCCATCGCTCACCGGCCGGCCGTTCGGTGGGATATTGAAAAGCGATTTCCGCGAGGCAGATCTGCTGCGGCGATAACGTTTCGACTTTTTTATTGTTGCCGACAACTGAAACCTGTTTATTGCCAATTGATATTTATTAGCCGGGCATTAGTCGAATTTTGTCGATCTAGTCGTGTGGCTAGTGGTGGTGCTGCTGCAGCAGTCGATCGACTACGCTAAAGTTGGTAGCAACTTTAGGTGTGCAGCAATGCATGTTATTTGAATGGTTGCAGTTTGTTTAATGGGCGCCCGCTTTGCATGGCTGCTGCGGCAACGACGACGACCGTAGTCATGTTCAGCCATGGTAATTACCAGGTGCCTTCGAAGGGGGAGAGAGCTGGTGGGATACGAAGTGGTCTGTTGCAGGCATGGAGTCATGCTGCAGGCGTGCGCGGTTCGATAACAATTAAAGTCGCATTTTGTGGGTGGTGCCGACAATCCCAAAGACGGGCCTGAGCTAATAGAGACCTTTTTGCCAATCGAATTGATTTATTGTTCAGGAAGAATCTGCACGACGATGTTCGATGTTCGATGCCCGATGGTGGATGGCATTTGCAGAACAGATACACGAGCAGAGGCGCGGGAAGATTTCGATTTAGATTTATCTATCCAATTAGGAAGACATGCAGGTGGAATGGCCTTTTTCAAATGGAACTGCATTCCGTATAGTGCAGTGGTAGCAGCAGTGCCTGCCAGAGTTCCGCGCCTTCAACGATGCAGAACAACATTATTACCTCTCGACTTCCGACTAATTGATGACAACGTTGCCGCCTTGAATGTTAACTAAGTCAATTCAATCTGGTAGCCGAGCCGTATCAAGCCTTTGACTTTTTTGCGTATAAAAACCGCCGACGAGGACGCGGACGACTGTTTAAATAACAAACAACACTTGAGTGCCTGCCACCACTGCACCGCTGCCTCGTGCTAGAACGAGCAATACCTGCACTTAATTAATTCCCATCAAGTCTGTGTGGAAGTCGATAATTGGCTTCGGTGTGGCGGTTGTCAAGCCAAGAGTTCCTCGGTTCCTGAGAAACAATGCCAAGCAAATAGTTAGTCGGCCGGATTCTAGTCTGCGTCCACTTTGCTGCTATGCTGCAATGGCGGTACCATATTTGTGCACTCCACTAGTCGATTTTTTTTCATGCTTTGCTTCATCGTCTCCTGCAACAATTTGTTGCCCGATTTGGCTGTGCGAATGATCTCATGGCTACAAGTGATCGCAAGGAAGGGCTCGCCGATCGTGAGTCGCGGCATTTTTCCTCCCTTTCTCTCGATGGGAGTGGAGATGTGGATATGGGAACACAAGTTAAACCTTGACCCGGGGTGTACGTTATACCAGCATGTGAGTGGCATGCAGCTGAAGAAGCAGTTCAATGAACATGCCGTGCAGTGAGAGGTTTTCTGTGTTTAATGGAAGTCAAGTTTCGTTTCTATTCAGTTGGGTCGTAATGAATGGCCAGCATTGAATGTCGGAGTAATATAATGCTGCTCACCTGATCTGACAATTGCGTTGAAGTGGATTTGAATAGGGCGCTATGTGGCCGCTGCCACCAGTTGCATCGTGCTGAAAGGATTGGATTTCAACTGAAGTGATTGTATACAATGTGGAAATGATTGACATGCACGTTTAGTGGCGGTGATCTGGGTAGCCTTTTTCTGTTTGGTTATCAATCACACGGGACGTTGTTGCATGCAACCGCTGCTGATCGGGCGTGTGTTGATTGGGTACTTCAGTTGCCGACTGTAAGGCGGTATGGAGAAATGAATTTGAATGGTCATTTGAGAAAGAGTGACGTTAACGAAGCTTGAGAGGAAACTAGACCTTGTGAATGCCTTGCGTCTGGAGATTTTCAGGCGGATTTCATGCTGGGCTTGACAAGCGTTAAGGAATTGATCCTTGATCGCGATGGAATGAGAAATTCAGTGTCTGTAAGAATCATGCCTAAAATGACAACCAACTACTGGCGTGTAAAACTCTTGTAAGAAATTCTAACCACAATCCCAGGTGAAGAAATAGTATATAAGGACACTCTGAAAGAAGAAGACACTGCACAGGAGACAGCAGAGGACGACACAACATAGAACGACACAGCAGAGGACGACACGGTAGAGAAGGACGAAGCAGAGGAGACGATAAAGCGAAAGACAGTCCAGCAGAGGATGACACGGTTGAGGACGACATAGCAGAGGTACAGCACAGCTCAGCACAGAAAGACACAGCAGAGGACGATCCTGTAGGACATGATACAGCAGATGACGACACTCCAGACGACGGTTTACTCAATAAAAGACAACACAACAGAGGATGATGCAACAGGAGATCACATAGCAGAGGGGCATGTAACAATGAAGTTAGACACCGCGAAAGACGACACAACAGCGACGACATTGCAAAGAGTGACACGGCGAATGATGGCAAATTAGAGGACGACGCACTAGAAGATTATGTAGTAGAGGACGACAGAGCAGAGGATGGCACAGAAAATGGCGGTGCAACAGTGCGTGACAAGCAGAGGATGATCAGGAGAGGACGACAGAGCAAGAGCACTATAACAGAGAACGATACAGCAGAGAACGACACAGCAAAGGACGAAACTGTAAAGAACGACACGGCAGAGAAGGACGAAGCGGAGGGGATTTAAATTTTCGTGGGGGCGAAGGCCCCCATTTATTGGGCTTAATTCAAGCTAGCTTAATCTAATCTTAACCTAATCTCACTTACTAGGTAGGGAGAAGGGGAGGGTGGTTAAGAAGGCGGATTTTTAGGCATCGAGTGCTGAGGTTGAAATCGAAGTAAGGATTCGAATTAACAATTCCCAGCATACGAGAAATAGGTTCATTGGAGCCATAGGCAGTACGGGGGGTGGGTAGATAGAAGAGACGGGGATTTCGTACGTCGCGGGGGTTAGTGTTGATAGAGACAGAGTTATAGAGAGTCGCGCAGTCAATGGTACCTGAAAGGAGACGATGGATAAAAAGAATGTCAGATACAACTCTTCTTTCTTCCAACGTGTTCATGTTGATTAGTTTAAGGCGGTCTTGGTAGGGTGGTAAAATCAAAGGATTGCCCCAGGGGAGACCTCGAAGAGCAAAACGTAGGAATCGGCGTTGGATGCTCTCGATTCTAGAAATGTGGGTTTGTTGGTAGGGAGATCACACCTGGGAGGCGTATTCAAGAAGGGGCCGGACAAAGGTTATGTAAAGAGATTGGGTAAGGGTCCGAGAATTCTTTAGACCATCGCTTCACGAAACCGAGTGCAGAATTAGCTTTAAGGATTATTTCATCGATGTGTGCCCGAAAATTAAGCTCTTGGTCACATAATATGCCAAGATCGCGAATGACTTGAACCGTGGAGATGGGTTGATTATTGAGGAAGTAGAGACGAGGAGGAGGTTTGATTCGTTTACGTGAAAAGGTAATTGATTGGCATTTGGAAATATTAAGCTCTAAGCAATTTTTGGAGCACCAGATGGAAAAGCTATTGAGATCAGATTGAATAAGGGAAGAGTCGTGACTGGAGGAAATGGTCTTGAAGAACTTGGTGTCGTCGGCGTATAATGAGATGTGGGAGTGTTTGATCACCAATTCAAGATCGTTTATGGAAAGAACGAAAAGAAGTGGACCTAAGTGGCTGCCTTGGGGGACGCCGGAGGAGGCTAAAAAGGGGTTAGAGAAGGCAGATCTAAAACGAACATTATAATAGCGATTTTCCAGGTAAGAAGATATCCACTTCAAAGAGATGGGGTCGAAGCCAAGGGAGGACAATTTGAAGAGTATCAGTCTGTGGGAGATTTTATCGAAGGCTTTACTGAAATCGGTTGAGATAACGTCGACTTCTTTGCCGTTCTCTAAGGCTGATAGGGTAAAGGACACAAATTCAACAAGATTAGTGGTTGTGGATCTGCATTTGAGGAAACCGTGTTGTCTAGGGGAGATTAATGACTTGCAGCGAAAACTTAGTGTTTCGTACAAAACACTCTCGAAGAGTTTAGGTATATGTGATAGTTTGGCAATGGGACGATAGTTGTTAACAACGTTCTTAGGACCTTTTTTATGTATAGGGGTGATAAATGAGTTTTTCCATAAGCGGGGGAATTCACCTTGGGATAGGGATAGAGTGAAGATTTTCGAGAGAGGGCGAGAGATGGTTGAGGAGCATTTTTTTAGAAATATGGCAGGGAGACCGTCAGGTCCAGGAGTGAATTCATCATTAAGTAGATTTAATTTGTCTTCGATGACATGAGAATCAACTGTGTGTGGGAGAAATGGTCCAAGAGAAAAATTCGGTAGATAATGAAAGTATGAGAAGTCTGGAGCAAACGAGTCGTCGGCGAAAGACTGTTTAAAAAAGGTGGCGATAATATTGTGATCATTCGAGGTTTGATCGTGGAAGGAGAGGGAGGTAGGGTAGCCATCGGATTTTCTTTTATAGTTAACAAACTTAAAGAAGGACTTTGGATCGTTTATAAGATTGGCTTGCGTTTCTGTTAAATACCGTTGATAGAGGAAGTTGTGTAGGGCGGTAAAGTGGAGATAGCTGCCCAGGTAGTTAGAAAAGTCATTGGATGATTGAGTACGAAGGAAGATTGTCCATTGCTTATTTCTTTTGTTTCTTAGAGAACGGAGCCTGCGATTATACCAGGGTGGGGAGGTGGACGAAGTTTTGCGTTGTGAAACGGGAACGTAAAGAGAGATAGAGTAAAATATTTCCCTGTAGAATATGGATATAGCATCATTTACGGTTAGGTTTTCAAAATTGAGAGGGGCATTTTTAAGGTATTCATTTATTAGATGAAATTTTGCTTTGTGGAAATCGTAAGAGGCCAGAACTGTAGGAGGTTTATTCTGTGATGGAGAATCGTGAAAGAAGGAAAGGAGGAGGGGAGGATGGAAGTTATCGATGGTTGAAAGGGAAAGGGGACTAAGTGAAACAGAAGAGTTGAGAGGGTCGGTTGTGAATATGAGGTCGAGTTGTCTACCCATGTAGTTTAATACGCCACTAACTTGGCTGAGGTTTGAATCTGTTAGGCGATCCAAGAAGAGACATTCTTTGGCAGTAGTGGGATTGGTGGCAGTGTAAGACGATTGATCGTCTAATTGGATCCATTTAAGATGAGGAAGGTTGAAGTCACCGAAAACAAGGATTTCATCTTGAGGGTTTCTTAAATCGGTTAATTGGTCGATTGTGTTGATGGCGAGTTCATAGGATTCAATAGGTTGTGAGGGCAAGATGTAGAAACAAATGATGTATAGTGTCTTCTGGGGTAGAGCAATCTTAATTGAAACAAAGTCGAGAAGTGGGGAGGATGATACTGCAATAAGGGTAGAGTCAATTGAATTAAGGACGGCTAGTAGAACGCCTCGGCAAGGACAACCGTCAGTGAGTCGGCTGAGTTCGTCATCGCGATAAACATTAAAATTTGGTGGGAACAGTTCGAGGTTATTTATGCTGGGGATCAGGTTCGTTTCAGTCAACGCGAAGACATCAAAGGGCAAAGCATGTGATTGTTGCAGGATAGCTTGGGTTTTCGAGCGGAGACCTCTTACATTTTGATAATAAATAGTAAGAGGGAGGTTTTTGCAGAGGGACAATAAAGTGAAAGAAAATCTAGCAGAGGATGACACGATAGAGGACGACATAGCACAGGTACAGCACAGCTCAGCACAGAAAGACACAGCAGAGGACGATCCTGTATAGGAAGAGCAGATGACGACACTCCAGACGACGGCAGAGGACGACACAGCAGAGAACGACAGCAGAGCAAGGCACAGAAGAGGGCCACACTGTAGGCGATGATACAATACAGGGCGACACAGCACAGGAGATAGCAGAGGACGACACAACAGAGAACGATACAGCAAAGAACGACACAGCAGAGGACGAAACGGTAAAGAACGACACCGCAGAGAAGGACGAAGCGGAGGGGGCGACAAAGCGAAGACAACCCAGCAGTGGATGACACGGTAGAGGACGACACAGCTCAGAACAGAAAGACACAGCAGAGGACGATTCTGTAGGAAATGATACAGCAGATGACGACACTCAAGACGACGGTTTGCTCAATAAAAGACAACACAAGAGAAGATGATCCAACAGAAGATCGCATAGCAGAAGGGGACACATTGAAATTAGACATCGCGAAAGACGACACAGCAGCGACGAAATTGAAAAGAGCGACACAGCAAATGATGGCACTTTAGAGGACGCCACACCAGAAGATTTTGCGGTAGAGGACGACATAGCAGAGGATAGCGCAGCAATCAGCAGCAAGGAATGATGATCAGGAGAGGACGACAGAGCAAAAGACACCATAGCAAAGAGCGATACAGTGGAGAACGACGAAGAGGACGAAGCAACAGAAGACGACACAGCAGAGGACGACACAGTAGGGACAATACAGTCAAGGGTGACACAAGTAGCATCTCAATGACCTTGAAGTGCGGGATTGGGAGCATCTGTCATAGACCTTCTTGGTAAGGGGGACTTGATAAGAAAAGATGATTGTTAGATAAATTTTGGGAAAAGATTTCGGCCCACACATGCGTGACGGCTAACTGGTTCTGGGTATTAAATCACGAGATTGTGACCTAAATCAAGAATTCGTAGACTGCGCTTTTAAAAGGACTCACACTGACGGATATTTTTGTCGCTACACTCTTTTGCTCAATAAATTTAAAAGAAGCAAAATTGCCTTTTCTGGAGTTAAACAGATCCTGTACAGACCCAAAAGGCTCTAGTAAACTCACAAGGGGTTCCTTAAGTCTAGAATTCTATACATTGCCTACGATGTAACGTGGCCATTAACCCCTCTTGGCACGTTTCGAACAAGCTGTGTTCGAGTCCATGACAAAAAAGTACTAGATTTTGTTCAAAAACAGAATTGAGTACCAGTTTTAACTAATTGAACAAAAATAAAAATAAAAAACGACAAATTAACACGAAAAAAAATGTAAGGCCCTTCACTCTGTCATGGAAAACCATTGAACCGCAACTCGTTACGCATCCGGATCGAAGGAATGAACGATCATTTCCATCCTCTTTAATTGTAGTTTACATTTCCGGAACGTATTTATCGTATCTATAACGACTTAACGATGTTTTCTCGCATCAACAGAACATCTGTCTTATTAAAGCCATTAAACCAGTTCCCTAAGTCGAATATACTTATACTGAGCATCATTCATTAAGCAAATTATGTGACATTAGGTTCAGATTAATAACAGGTCTACTGATGATGAGTCCTCCAATATACAAACAACTTCCAGGCAAGTGATCTAGAAGCCCAACCAAATTACCCTCGTTCCATCCTTTGATCTCCACGTAAATTGACTAGTCATCCGGTTTCGTCGGTGTCTTCCTTTTTGTTTTTATACCCTTCATGTTCACATATCCGAGACATCCTAGAAAAGAGGTAAAACAAGTGCACAGGAAACTTATATCATCAAATCTGAACGCTAGAGTTCACCCTTTTTGCTTCATTTATTCCCATGAATTGGAGTATCCATTGATGGCTACCAAGTGCTAGTCAGCTACTAGCTACCAGCTTGCACCTGTTCGAAGATCAATTTCTGAAAGGAATTTCGCAATAAGATCTACAGACTCTTAGTCATAGTCATTTAATATTCTTATTCCTTTACCCCCGTCATCATAATTAACAGTCACCACCGCTGGTGTGTCAGCTATTCCGAGCCTAGAAAAATCAGAATAAACTGGATATGCAGCACCTGTCTGGGATTGCTTATTCTCACCATCATCACAGCCACGATGCGTGTTCTTCATCCTCTTATTTTGCTTTTCTTTTCTTCGTTTTGTTGCTATCTTTTAATTATTGGTAAAGGAGGAGAGTTAGTGGCATATAGTATATACAGGACATTCCTAATTGACAAAGCTCCGGGGCTAAAGAACAAGAACTGAATAAAGCAACAAAAAGGAAAGAAAAACAGGAGATTCAAGGTGATTAAAACCATGCCCGGTATCCGGTTAGAGGATAAGTGTTATGAGGCCTAGTGAATATTATGTCGCTTTTGACTTACGTGATAGTGCCACCTCATCAAGAGCCGTCGCGCGAAGGTCAGAGGAGTTAATGCACCCCAGGCGCTTGGTCGGGTTCCACTTGAAGGAAGGCGTTGCGTTTACGAAACGATCTAATTAAGTCCCGGTTCGGGTAGCCGCCAGCCACAACAAGCGACATAATTAGTTGCTTTCCGTAACTGGAATGCAATTAAGCTGTATTGCTGACATAAAGCATGGAGCTGTCAATTAATTTAGCAGCGAAAAGTTTATTATAGACACTTGATTGGAGTAAGCTTATCAACTTGTCGAGGCGAGACAGACTTCCGGTTTAAAACTCGATTGGGGTACCAATACCAACGAATTCCAGTTCTATTCAGGCTTATCCTTTTGGCGCACATTAGCCCACTCATTCAATTTCACCACCATTTATAGCATTCGATCGTCCGTCCATGTATGGTGACGATGCAACATTGTCTCGCTGATGCCTGAGCTGTACAAGCGTCAGATTTCGTATCACCAACACGCCGTAAAATCTAATAATTTGCATTGGGCCGACCATCATAGGTGTCCGATAGTCGCAGCTGTCCTCACATGCCATCCAAGATACCAGGCGTCTCGAGGGCTTAGTGCGTTTGGCTTCCAGCCGGTGTTGGCAGTGCCAACAGGGCAGAAAGTCGTAAATAAGATACAATACTGCATTGAGCTGCCGGTTTAATGGCTCATAGCAAGTCATATTTAGTATCAATTTAGAGACTCATCGATTCTCGGGCATAGCCTAGTGGCTCTGGTCGGTGCTTTGGTTGTTTTGTCGCCATCGTCGTCGGCGAGCATGACGTCAGTGGCGACCGAAAGTCGGCTGAACACCTGCATCCAAAGTAAATAACATTCCATCCGTCCTACGATAGGCTTTTGCCTTCGAATCTATACTATATATACGCATATGCGAATTCAAATCTTTCCCTGGGGCTTGTTGTTGCTACGGCCCGCGGCTGGATGTGATTAGTGCGTGGATGGCGTGGAACTCATCGTTTTGCCAAAATTGATTTTTTTCTTTCCCGCTTCTTTCCACCGCATCATCGAGTAATTTGAAAATCAAGTCGCATGAGAAGGAACTCATAATTCAGATTCACCGCCAAAAACCAGTTGATTGTCCGGGCGGTTTCGATACGAAGACGATGCAAGGTGCTAATGGAATTCCAATGTGACGGTGATGGCGATGGCTTAATTAAAGGATAGAGTTGTTCTTAGTTTTTTTATTGGGCATTTTTGGCGGAATGCAATTAAGTAATTTGATAGTTCGCAAAAGAGGTAATATGAGACGCAATCCGGCAGCTGAAGCATCGACGGAAGCTTCTCCTGCTGCTAAGATGTTGGTAGCCGTCGGGAATGACAATATGCTTGGTAGCCGAATTGATGTATTTAATACAACACGTGCTGGGCGCATTGGACACCGGCAAATGAGCGATTGTGTTACCATGTCTCCGGTTGCAATTTGGTGGCTACAATTTGTTTGGCCGGTATTGGGTATCCAGACTTGGTAAGAAATATTAATTTTCAATCCTTCATCACCAGTGAAATCTGTTGGCTTCCGAAGTCAAATTTAGGAAATTCGAGTGGGAGCTCTAAATCTTGCCGCTTGTCTATGTCGTACTGGATAGCCTACCATATTAAAGAATTAGAAACAAAAAAGTCTCTAAGGTTCGACTAGTCTACTCAAACTACTAATCTCCCGTTTGTTACCTACTTAGAGACAAAAGACTAGTCTACTTAAGACGCTTCCATACTTCCAACGCAGTCATACAATCTCTGTCAAAAGAATCTTGATATCTTAATTTGTTCACTAGATACGCTAGACGAAAAAAAGTTCAAAAGTTTCCGAATTCACACACACACAGACGTCTCTGTTAAAATTCGAAAAATCAAATCCATTAAAATAACTTTCCAATGGGATGTTAATAAGCACAGCTGATATTCTAGTACAAATCTGATACTTACCATATGTCAATCAAATGTCCTTTTCGAAAATGATTTGCGGGAAAACAAACTTTTAGAACAAGCTCTTGACAGTTGATGGTCGACAATTAAGGGCAAGTCACATAGAATCCGCGCTTGCGTGCTTCCGCTGACAGCAAAGTAGAATACACACATTCTTATGGGAGGTGGCACATAGCCGACGGAAGCACGCGCTTCGATAGACAAAGTAGAGCTACTTTCTACTTTTTGATGCGCTGACAGCTCATACATTCACATATCGGAGCTCACACATTTACAATTTTAAGTTCACATATAGACAAATTGAGAGTAAGCACGTTCATTGGTGGATGCTTTGAGAGAATGTTTAGGAACTCTCTCGCAGTGAGAGAAAGTTCAAATTCGGTTGACATTTAAGTATTATTCTGTTTGGTGTCACATGCGAGGTATGTTTTGTTGGTGCAAAGTGAAAGAAATGTTTGAAGAAAAATTATTGAAACAATTAAAGACCATCCGTGTCTTTATAACAAAAGTTTAAAGTGCTACAGAAATAAATCCCATTATTATCTTGTACATTTCAAATGCTTGCGACAATATTAATATAGATATTATTACTGAAATAAAATCGTCCATATTTTTTAAGTATTAATTAACAAGTAACGAATGTTTTCTAATTGAACGCACAACACCAATTAATAAATGTCATTGAATGATTTGACATTCAATTTTGACAGCTCAACGCACGCACGGATTCTATGTGGCTATGCATGCCTGCAATGCGTTGGCAGTCAATTGAAATTAACGGACGCACGCAAGCACGGATTCTATGTGACTTGCCCTTTAGTGGGTGCATCTGGCTCTGGCACTGATTGTTTCTAGATGAATTGCAAGTTCTAAGGAACTCTAAGAATAAACGCCAAAACACAAAAGACTCCAGTGGTTTGAATATTACGTCAAAACCGAAAGAACAAACCCTTTAAGTTTTACCAAATAATCGGGTTACCCATATTGATCTTAAGCGGGCCTAATAAATTGCCAGACTGCTTATAAAGGGGTTTTCTGTAAATGCGGGTAGATGTTGAAAGGGAATGAAACAAGCTGTCTGTGAGGTATAAATATTTTTTTTACTTTATTTGAAAGGCCCCAGGATGCCATTATGTATGCCATATGACATCGTTCAAATGCATGCCTCGGTTTCTTATGGTGGCTGTGATCCGAGTAGTCTTTTTCAATGACTCTTCCGCATAGATTCGACTGAACTTGAGCGATGGCCCGTGTTATGTTTATCTTAAGGGCATCGGTCGATTGTGTTTTATTCGCATAGACATGCGACTAGGAAACCCCATAAGAAAAAGTCTAGCCGTGTCAAATCGCATGACCTTGGTGGCCAATTCACGTTACCTTTGCGAGGGCTACCCTTACTCTAGAATCGTTCATGCAGAATGCCAATCGTGGCTTTCGCTGTTGGGTTGGGTACGTAACGCCGTCCTGCTGGTCGTTTAAGTTCATATGGTACAATTGGGATCCAAAGAAATTGGTTATCATCGTTCGGTGACCCTCTCACCAACGAAAAAGTGCGGACCAATGACGCCACCGGCCCAAAATCTTTACCAAGCGGTAACCTCTTGAGAATGTATTGCCACCTGGTGAACCTTGTGTGAGTTGACGTCGTCCCATTCCGCCATCCGTCGTTTTTTTTTTTTGAGCTGTCAAAATTCCATGTCGAATGTCTCTTTTAATGGGGATCTTCCTTAAGTCGGCTATCATTTGCAGCCTCGCGACTCGTACGTCTCATTCTGGCTTCTGGACGCTACGTTGAACGAATTACGGAGCTGTACTTTATCTCATCGACATACTAGCAAAACGAAAAATAAACGGAGAAATTTCAAAACGCTAGCCTAGCGAATAAAAGTCTAAAGAGGGAATTGAGAAATAGCCAAATCTCACTTGAGGCTGCATTTGACAGCTGACTAAGCACACTTAAGTTAACGAAAATTCAACGAATCTCAGCATAATCCCATTATTTTCAGGCCTTACTAAGCTGACGTGGGCCCACCTAATTCTATTATGGTCGGGTCTGATCTCTAAGCGCGGTCTAATCTCTAATCAATTTCCTAAAATCTTACATTTGTCAGAATGTTGTTCCAGAAACGTCACATGGTAAGCTTGGATAGCTGTCAACAACTCTTCATTTCATTTGTTAAACTATCAACTTTCAAGCCCAATAAGCGCCATTTGCGAGAAATTTTACCTTTCGTCTTCAATTCGAAAAAATCGACGGCTGAAGCGCGTCGAATGAATATAGAAATTTATGATGAGGTCTCTGTTAGTTAAAAAAAAAATTTCGTAAATAGCTTCAACGCTGCAAAATTGATGATTTTGACGTAGGAGACAGGGTCAAAGAAGGCCCCAGATCGTTGAAAAGGTTTTAAACGCAGAATTTAAAACAGATGTTAAAAAGTTAAAAACGCAACAAGAACTTGCACATACCTTGGACGTAATTCGACAAGCCGTTTGCCATTAATGAAAAACCTTGGAGATGATCCAAAATCAAGGATGCCATACAAGTTGAGGCTGAGATGTCGAACTCGAGATGTTGAAGGACTCTGATGTACTTTTTTTGGTATAGCCTGCAGCTTTATCTCTTTAATAGGGGGAAATCTCCCTCCTTTCACGGACCTTTTCAGTTTTGGCAACAGAAAAAAGTCACAGGGGTTAAATCCAATGAATACGGTATAGTTACGGTATTGTTTTAGGCCAAAAAATTGCGAATAAGAAAGGATGAGTATGAATAAGAGGTGCCCTTCTAGGTGCGACAGTTATATTTTCATACAAATCCGGAAGTTTTCTTCGTATTACTTCACGCAAATGGTGCACGTAAAAACTCATTGTGAATCATTCCATTGTGATAGAAGAAAATTGTGAGCAAAACTTTTACATTTCACCGAATTTAACATGCTTTTTTGGTCTTGGGTCTTCTGGACGCTTCCATTGAGAGGAATGGGCTTTGGTTTCGTCGACACAACCATATACCCATGTTTCTAGATTGTCATTCACGTCATACAACAGCTCCTGAGCGATGCTCATCCGACGGTTCTTTTGATCAAAATTTTGCATTTGCGGATCGAATTTCGCTGACACACGTTTATGCCCAAAATATCTAAACAAACTTCATGACATAAATCAACCGCTATGCCAATGTCCTTAGCAGCTACTGTTATCGTGATTCTCCATGACAATTTTCTTCGCGGCTTCAACGTTTTCATCCATTGCTGACGAGCTGGGGCGTCCAGGGCGGGCATTGTCATTAATATTTTTGCGACCTTCTGTGAAGAGCTTCAAAATTTCAAATACAATGGGGCACTTCATTTTATTATTCACCCAAAAAATTAACACCCAAAATGGCTTACAATGTTAGGCAACATGCGTGCCAACAGAGCAAAAAAAAAAAAATTAACAATCGAATGTGCTTTCCTCGCGAAACTCAAAAGGTCACCTTTTTTTTTAAACAGCCTTGTAAATACAAATATTGAAGGTTGTTACAACTGCGTAAGACCCTCACAGAAGTCCGCTTCTGAAGAGAGGGAAGGGAAAATGGACACAGTAAGAACAAGGGCATGATAAAGTGATGTTGCAGCACGACAACACTCGGCCACCTGTTGCTCAGATCGTGAAAACTTCCTGGACACAATGAAATGGAAAAACCGCCGTATTCTCCAGACATTATCTCCTTTAACTATCGCATACTCCGATCGTTGATGCACGGCCTGGCTGAGCAGCACATACCACTTTTCTCCAAATTTTGAGAAAAAAGGTGAATTTGCAAAAAAAAAAAGTATTAAAGAATAATTTTAAAGATTATTCCTAGAAAAGGCAAAATTATCATATCTGTCCGATTACAATTTTCGGAGTGATCGATCGTGTTGATCCAGAATATTTCCACTGTAACGATAATCCCTTAGTTGGGGTAGATATGACACCCATGGATATGAAAGCCATGTCTCATCAGTTCCAGTAGTTCTACTGCTTTTATTCGAAATTCTTAAATTCCAACATCTTCAGCTATTTCTTGAACTAATTCCTCGCTTACATTGACTGCTGACGGGCTGAGTTATACAGGGCGCTATCTATCTTGAAGGTCTTCTTCAAACAATCAAACTAATTTGACATTTCTAAAAGCGTGCTACAACAATATTTCGTGCGAAATCTCAGATCTGTTTTCGAATCTGATGCATAATCTATACATGATCGAACCGAATTACATGTCACCTCTATGAAAATTGGCAGCAGACTAAACAGCAGGAATGACTTTCAATGGAGACATACTTTACGCGGATGTTTATCAACACAAAAGCAAGTAAATCACACGAGACCATGTAATACAACCAGCGAAGTTACAAAATTCCTGTTGCATTTGGAACTTCTTCTTCTTTATTATGCTCCGGTGTGGACTTGGGCCTCAACTAACAAGCATCTTCAGCCAGCACGATCTCTTGTCAATCGTCTCCAGTTAAGCACCAGTCAACCGAGTTGGTTGAGTTCCTTCTCGACTTGTGTGCGCCATTTGAGTCGCGGGCGTCCTCTGTTGCGTTGTTCCAATTGCTCGGATCCAAATACTCTTGGGGTTGGAGCTGTGTTGCCCATACGCTCTACATGGCCAAGCTACTTTAAGCATTGCATCCGTAGACACTTAATCAAGCACATGCTGCCGTGCAGCCCGTATAGTTCAAAGATGAATCTTCTCTTTCAGATGCCATCAACGTAAACAGGACCAAAGATCGCACGAAGAACTTTTCTATCGAAAAGACGAAGAGCTTCCTCATCCGCTTTCATTAACGCCCATGCCACTGCACCATAAAGCAGGACTTTTTTTCTTATTATAGGGTTCGCACATGTTCTTATGGTGTTTGTCGCACAACCTGGACGGGGTGCAGATGGTTTGTGTCGAAGATGTTAGTTCATACTCTCCGGGGGTAGTTGTCCTAGATATGATTCGAGAGATTCTATTGAATTTGTCGAGTTGGTTGTAGTTCACAGTAAGTTTTTTGTTTCCATGTCATTAAGGTGTTACATTGGAAAAGCACACACATAGCATGAATTTTGACTGGGATGATCAGAGCATTATGTAAAGCCAGTTTGGTTTGATTTCTATTACACAATTATCTCTAAAGCCCAAAAAAAAACAGTAAGAAATATTGTGCGTTTTATCTCGGTACCGATATTGTTCGCACTAGTTATTGCGTATCCGAGGTGATAAAAGTCCTGGACTGCCTTAAAGCTCTTGCTGCTCACTGTGACGTTCTGTCCGAAACGTCCATGTTGTGCGTCCTTCCTTGATGACAGTTTATATTTCGTTTAGCTCATTTACCGCCAGACTCATTTTAGCCACGCGTTTCAATGCTGGCGCACACCTCATTGACGACTCGTTGTGTTCGACCAATCACATCAATATCATCCGCCTAAGGTAGCAATTGAACGGACTTTTGGAAGATCGTGCTAGTAGTGCTGGCTTGTGAGTTTCGCAAAATCTTCTCAAGTACATCTGATGTACTGCCTAAAACTTTTTTTTGACTTGGTAAGTTCGTTATCGACCTTGATGGAGCAGCGAGAGTTTTCCTTGGTCACCGTACACAATCTGACGAGTTCGGTAGGAATGTCAAAACTAGGCCTGGCTATCATATGTCGCCTTGAAATCAACAGGTAAGTGCCGATCTGCATTTTTTTTGGGTCTTTTCCAGTATCTGCCGCAGTGTTAAGTTTTGGTCTATTGTAGACTTCCCTGGCCTGAAACCGCGCTGATAAGGACTTATCTATTAGAGATGATTTTATATTCGAGTTAAGGGGACGTGATCCCTCTGTAATTGGCGCAGTCAAATGGGTCTATTTTCTTATGGACCGGGTAAACGAAACGGAGATTCCACTCGTCAGGTATGCCTTCCTCCGACCATATCTTACAGATGAGCTGATGCACGCGCCTAACCTCAGCTGTTTTAAAAAGTTCCGCGGACATTGCATTTGGAACATACCTCATACGTCGTTCCTGTGACCGAAGTCAACCGGGAACAGGCTTCTTGATTTCGTGTATAACGCCTTGAAAGGCTAAAATATATCGCGCGATATGTAAACGACAGCAAACCCCAAAATTGGTCAGATTAGGGAAGTGGATGATAGAGAATCCTCCATCAACATCAGTAAGTTACTAGTCAAGATCATGAATCGATACATTCTTCAAATTTTCACATTCATTTGACAGATTATTGATCCCCAATCATTCTCCCCTCCTGAACCGCCGCCGGTGATTGACAAATTCGCAACTGCCATCTTGAATACGTACAAATAAATCGTTACTTTTCAAAAACGAACCAACAAGTATTTTAATCCTCACTCAAATTGCAAATCCAAATAAATTACCTCCAGGTGCCGCACCATAAACGCAAAGATGATCACAATCGACTGGACAGAATGCACGAAAGATCACCACCAAGAACGGCAGATAAATTTCGAGCGAAATATAAAAACTTCAACGAATCAAGAATGCGAGGACCACCAAAATTGGCAGCCCGTGAGGCCGTATCGGAATATCCTGCAAACACGCCCCCCATCCCATACATTCATATTCCTGCAAGCAGTATATACACGTCGTGTATACCTGCAGAGTCCTCTGGGAAATAAATCGTTCGCGTCACGGTTTAATTTCGGAATTCAACGCACAGGGAGATCATCATGCCGGAGGAGTAGACGAAATTTGTGGAAGCCACCTGGAGGACCACCGGTGTTGATCGACTTCCAGGGAGTCTGTGGAATTCCATCTCCGTTCGATATTTGTTCATATGCAATAATGCTGGCTGTGGTAGTGGTCGCTATCGAATCTGGAATCTTGACATTTCAGCAGCCTTTCGATTGGAGCAGCTGCTCCCCCATTTCATCATGAACGAACGAATGAGCGATATGTATCGGGAGAAACTTAAACTTTGCAAATTCCATCCACCCACTCGTTTCGCTACAACTGACTGAACTGACGTTGTCGTCGTCCATATGCTGATTTATCGATATCACGTGTGGACACCCTGAGGGACGGCAGTGAGGGGGAGGAAACGCAGCGAGGGACAGGAAAAAAAAATCCGAAAATCTGATACCTCAAGCCATGGCGATTCGTCCAATAGATAAATATGCATTCGATGCTGCATGTGGCGGAATGCAGTAACACGTAACAGATTTTAAGGTGTCGCGCACACCACACCATACAACAGACAACAACGGCTGTTCTGCTCGAGATTTAAGGTGCAGTCTAGAAGGCTGGTACATATGTACATACGTAAAAGCTTCTCTTCGGGTCGGTCGATTGGTCCGCCGTGGTGGATAGCTAGCACAGGGTGATTCAATTTCCCGAACACCTGTAGGCATATGTGGCTAATGTAACATAAACCACATAAGTACCGCTCAAAGGTTGCAACAACTTTAATTTTATTCCTTCGCCTCGGAGGCCGTGTAATAGAGTTAATGGTTTCAGTTCAACCTCATGTGTCTGTACATACGAGTGTGTATGTGGCCGTATGCCCGCCTGCTGCTATGCGGTGTGATGTGAGGTGATGTGGTCTGGTCTGGTCGGATATGGTGTGGCGTTGCGGAGGTCCACTCAGCCGTTATATTCTGGCTCTAGGGTAGCACGAAGTGAAATTATAGACACCAAGCCGGGATTGGCATTCCTCAAGACTTTTCTGTGTTCTTCTTTCACGCTGCAGCTCCCGCTCACCATCGCTGTCTTTCTGATTCATTTGTTGCACTGGGATTGCTCGATCGTCGTCGAAATGAAGTCACGTTTTTGACACTAGCCACGGCATACGAGTATATGAACCAAGTGTCGGCAGTGTAATCGGAGCTGCGATCCAGATAAATTGCCGGGTGATGCGAAGTTGCTGCATTGTGTTTCTGCTGCTGCGGCTGCCCAGTGCAAGTATCGACTCTGACTCGGAGTGTGAACTTTGCCAGGTAAATGTGAGTTTTGTTTCTCGTTCGCCGTTTTAGAAAGGTTAATAAGTTTTTTGAGTGACGGTTGTAGGTGCCAGTCGTTCTGAGTTGGAGTCGCAGTTGCCTGGTGCGTGATTTGCCTGTCGCCCGGGGCTGCGATTACTTCGAATTCTGTGGGAATGGGATTTTGCTTTGTTACTTAATGGCACACGATACCTCGATTGAAATGTTTCAACGGCTTATGACGAACAATAGATAATTTCGGGACACTTGCAGGGTACAACGATGGCTTTGTTTCTTTTTGGCAGTTGTGGCTTCTGTTGAGGGCCCCTGCAGTCGTATACCTCGTAGCTTACCTAATCGCATTGTGTCGCTGAACTAAATGGACAGAAATTGCTCCTCGTAAAACAAAACGGACAGACAGCTCGAGGCAATTCTTTTCAGTCAGGAAACGAACGTCTACGTTTGGCCCTCAAGTATTCGATTCTATCCTCGATTTAAGTGATCATTAAACCTTGCTCCTGGCACGTATTTGGCTCACAGCTCATCCCATTATCCGGCACAACATAAAACAAAAACGACTGATCGATCGAGCACAAATGATGTGATAAAAATTGAATTTAATCATTTGTTGCGTCCAGACAATGCTCATCCCTAATGATCACTTGTAAGACGGTAAGAGCATCCCACCGATAACCACGTTCACTTAGGTATCCCATTACAACCACAAGCCGACTAACTAATCGAAAACCTGTTGAAATTTACACATCACTCTGTGAACATAACCGTTTGCACAGCCTTATTCCTTTCTCACAAAACACTTCCTTCGACTGATCCTCGGTCGTTCGTGGCACTCAAGTCGAGGATAAACTTGTTTGGTTAGCCTCCAGCTGAGAGTGTTAAATTCTAATTTCTTGATTAATGGTTCGTCGGCATAGAGGATGCATACACGTTGCACTGGTTAATCCGCATACATGGTCATCGGAGTCGTTAATGATCGTGAGGGTGTTTGTGGTCGGAGCACTGATCACATGTTGACCATCGATGGACAAGTGGTTCTTCCCTTCTAAAATACAAAAGCAAGAAAACCACAAAGATGAAATGGAAGACCAACGATATTCGCATGTTGTTTGTGCATCCTTTTGTGGAAACGTCAGACAGGGCACAGCGGGGTGTGGCGCCGTGTGTTTACGTTTTTATTTTTTCTTCTTCCCTTCCTACGAACACCTGAGAATTTGTTTAAAAGCAAATGAGACAAAAAAGATAAAAAATCAATGGAAAGCCACCACATCCTACCACTCCATTCGTAATCTAGTACAATTACGCGTTATTTTGAACAAAAATGCGAATGAATTACTCGTTGATCGTTCGTTACACAATGGACTCGTACAGAACGCATCTCACTTACAGCTCGTCATTATCGACGATTTGGAAACCCAATTCAGAGATAATGCGCCCAGATTGATGAGCTTGAAGCACGCGCGTGCTTAATTGCATCGCAATGAGTTTCTTTTTTGATTTACAAAACCACGATGAGGAATTGTTTATTTATTACCACCGCCGCCGTGAGAAAAGCCGATCAGTCATTAACGCCGACGGTGATACTCATGTTGGCGCTCTCTCGCCGTAGAGAGGTACATATTTGTGCAACGTTGCAGACAGACATGGTTTATGGGCGCCGATTGAAGCTGACTGCAAGAAGGTGGTGCTTGTTGTGCACCTTATCAGATCTGGCACGCAATGTAAACGCAAAGCGATCGACACTGCTGTGGCAACATAAATAAAATTGTCTGGCAAACGCCTGTGATATAGAATTACGAGGCTTTTAATTACGCGCGTACGTTCGCGTATACGAACGATAAGGATCATTGGCGACATTTCTCACCCTGCGCCTTTCCCCACGCTTGGATTTGGTGTATGTATGCTGCACTGCTATCGGCGGATCTTAAATTACAGCACAGAGTTGGAGAAGTACGAGAAATCGACGCTTATTGCCATTACGCTCGATCGATCGTGCCATTTTGAAGATCATCCATTGACTTGTACAAGTACCTAAATCACTCAATCTATGGATGCTTCATCATCATCCTCTTAGGTGAAGCTTGATAATTACGATTTTGATTGATTTATGGCATTGCAGATGCCTTAAATGCCACGCTACAGCTATGGAAGATCTACAGATCCACCGCACCTTAGACGATGCCTCTAACTCATGCAACGCGAGGTCATGAGAAGTAGTATTGTTGCGAGTAGCGAACTCATCCGGATGACCTTCGAAAAGGTTAAACGCCATCGAAGGCACGTCCCGCACGAGTGGACATTTGCAGCCCGTGCAACGAGGATCAGAATATTAAATTAGGATTTACACTCCTGCTTCGATTCCATTCCTGCGTCCATTGGTTCCCATAAACCGAGTATAATCGAATCAACAGCAATAAGCTGCAATCACGTTTTCCATTCTACGATGCCGGTGCCGGTGACGGTACCAGTGCCGGTTTGCAGATGTACCGATCCATTGTCGTTGCACTTTTGAGGTTGCACGCCACCATCAACGTATAAAATTACTCGAACAATCGCGTGCAATATTGTTGGATGCGAAGAGATCTCGTGGCGCTCCTGTACTCGCACGTACTTGTACTTCCACTCCATTCCATCTGCTGTAATTTGTGTAATAAGATCAGCTTTAACTGGACGAATGTCGACATTATCACGCGGAAGTGATCTGCGCCATGAAACTGCTGACTCTTGCCTGACGACCTTATGAACCGGTTGCCGATCCACTCGTAATCTACGTGGCGTTGGCGATGACGATGATTACGGGTATTACTGGTATTGAAATACGATTGCGCCTCGAAAAGGGCAAGCCATAACCATATCGAGTGATCGTCCCCCTCAAGGTGAACTGCAACAACGCACTATTCCATGAGTCCAAATTGAATTTCATACGTGATACGGCGTGGTGCGATCGCGTCCGTATTGTCTGTTGATCTTGCCCTCTGTGTACGTTGATTGTCCTTTTATGGGTGGACGCGCGATCATGATCGGCGTGTCTGAGATGGCAATGAGATTTCCTTGAAATTAAAGAGAGAGGGAGATGGCCAGGATAGGGTGATCTGACTGGCAACTTGGCGATCAGGTTGTGATCTTTGTATACGATTGTTGTTATAAGATGCGAACCTGTATACGTGAGAGGTCGTCGTGGTGGCGTAGTTGCCTAGTGATCTGGCTGAAGTGTACCTGCGATATGGCTGAGATGTGGGACCCTGACAAGTTCTATTATCGTGTCTTAGCGTCATCGTCTTCCTCGTCGTCGCTATCCGAATCGGATTCCAGCCAAGTGTGGTTCAGGGTCTTGGAGGAACCTCAATATGGATGTGAGAGTTCGTTCGACTTGCCGTTGGCGAATAGAATTCTGTTTTTCCTTAGCTAGACTCCACGATTATTAGGCTGGTTGGCGATTGGTTAACATGGACCTGATTGCTATCTGAGTTGTAATTTCGGATTCGTCTTAGGTTACGTATGAGAGACGAATGAGAGGGGTAGAAGTGGTGATTCTGATATTCTTGGAGGGATTTTAATTTGCTAAGATGAGTGCCATTTATTGGGGATTGTTAGACTATTGAATGACGTAGCTTCTGAAGGAGAATCATTTCGGTACATTCATATATGTAAGTAGAGGGAAGAGCTTATTGCGAGTTGCTGCTTTGCGGCTACATGTGCTTAGGAATTGTCCTGCAAAGCGTGAAATCAGAGTGAACTATAGCATGTTTAAAAGCTGTATAATTTTAAGCAGTACAGAGCATTTTTCGGCAGGATACAGAAGAGGAGTTTGTCATTCGGGTAATTGGAATGGTGACTTACAGACCTATTTAAAGACTTTCTTATATGGCGTAACAAGTTGAAGTAGGTGTGGCGTTAAGGTGGCTTCGAAGTCCCTTGAATTTCTTTTTCCGATCCCTGGTACTGGCAGTATTAGGCTAATCAAAAGCAATCCGGAGCTAGTGTTCTGATATGTGTTCAAAAAGTTACAGGAAATAGGTTTTTTCGCTGGGTGACTTATCACGGAGAAACCGTGCAATATCAACTACTAAAGACGTTTCCTCTCAATCAGCAATTGTGGATCAGGTAATTAGTATCGTCGGCTATACGAGTAATACAGACATACCCAACAAGGCTATGAAGTCGTTGAAGTTGATGAACGAACATTCCAATGAAAATGTTCGTAAAGTGAACATTTGGGGGTGGTCGTGGTGCAATGATAATCATCACCGACTGTTGAGGCGACGGTCTGTAGTTCAAGTCCGTCCATAGTCAAAAACAATTCCTATACGAAAAACATTAAAAAAACATCAGTTGTGAATGAGAGATGATCAAAAAGTGCTGACGAAGGCATAACACTCGCAGCATAAGATCATTTCAAAATTCATACTCTGTATGTGCACTTTCAATGTAACACCTTAATGGAAACAAAGGAGCTACTTTCAACTATGTACAATCAACGAAAATTCAGTCGAATCTCTCAAAATCCTATCTAGGACAACCACCCGAGAGTAGTGAACATCTTCGACACAAACCTGCACCCCGTCCAGGTTGTGTGACAAACACCATAAGACAAATACTCTTGAACCTGCACGAATTATAAAAAAAAAATGAAAATGTTCGTGAAGTGAAGTAATTATGAACGATCCGCGCATCACACTCTCCTCCGCTGCTGGTATATCATCAGGCTCATGCCATCACAATTTTTTGGGTATGAGACACTCGACGGCTATTGTACATAGAAGTCTGAAAATAGTATTGTACTGACGGTGTTCGAGATAGGAGTTGACTAGGTGGGAAACCGAGAACAGTGGATTTGAGAAGAATAATTTGATGCAGGGTTTTGTCAAAGGTCTTGCTGAAGTCCGTGGCAACATCATTCATTTGGAAATGTAAGAGAGTTTAGTAATTTTTTTTTTGAAATTTTTTTGTGGATTGGGATAATGTAAGCATTTTTACAAAGAGTAGGAAAGAGTGGAATTTTGGAATTTTGAAATAAGGCCGTGAAGTCAGTCGGGACCGAACGAGTAGTCGTCCATTAAGTTACGCATCTTCCCGAAGACTAAGGCAGGAGCTATAATCACCGACGCTAGAAACGTCTGAGGACAGCCTTTCATATTATGGAAGTAGTCATTACCGGGTTGAAAGACCTGGTCGGTGAACGACTGGCTGAAGAAATGTGCGAAAAATTGGCAACTGTTTTCGGGTCATTGGAAAAAGTACTAAGAAAACTAAGAGTAGAAGGGTAGGTATCAGCTTCAGTTTTTCATTTATAAAGTGGTAGAAGCTCTTGAGATCGATAATGCCACCGTTGGCTTCTTTTGTTGCGCAGGGAGCGTAGTTCCTTGGTGTTCCAGGGTGCTAGAGTGGAGATGAAATGCATTTCTTTTTTGGCGAATATGAGATAGGTAGGATAAGGCAACTGATGATTTTGGAGTAGAATGGGGCAAGGGTATCATCTAAGGTGGTAAGGGTTAGGAAAAAACTAAGGTGAATATTGATGGAGAGCTTAGTTAGTTTGGCGAAGTCTGCTAAAGAGCACCGTGGCGCAGTGGGTCTTGTGTCGGCCTCTGATGCACGATGAGCGAGTCCGGATCTCGATAACATAAACGCCATCGAATGTTCATTACGCGGCTTCTCTCTTCGGCGGGGTACTGGCAAAACCCACCGTAGTACACTTGTCTTGAAAAGGCATCTCGGCGCTCGCCGTTCGGAATCGGCATTAAACTGTAGGTTCCGTTCACTTGTGTGGATTGTAAGGGACGAATGTAACAGCTGGCAAGGTAGAGCTCCCGTTTCAGAAAAATTATTACGGCGCTTGTAAATTTGAAAGCGGAGTTGGACGTTTTGAACGATAAGGGATCGTAGTGGTTGTGACTTTCTATAAAGACTGCGTCACCGTCCGGATCGGCAATATTGTCGTGACCATCAGCGCGAAACACAATGTGAATAACTTATTGTCTCTGATACTGGGGCATAGATTAGTTTCAGTTATATAAATAAGGAGCTGACATCGGCAGCAAACGATGAGAGTTCAATAATTGCGTCATTACGTGAAATACATATCTAGGGTTCCCTGTCAGTCGGGAGGCTTTCTTGGTGAATCGATACCATAACGTGAGTTTTGGTTTTGCCAAATATCTGTCTGCAATGCTAATGGAGTCGGTTTTGTCGTAAAGTTTGTTTGCTAAGTTTGACCGAAGGAGAGCGGAGAATCTAAGAAAGATGGGGAGGGACTGACAAGAGTTTTGAGTGGAACAGACGAGGTAGAAGGTGTTGGGTTGAAAGTGTGATAAACGGCTGTTTTGAGGATCCTCAGGGTTGAGGGAGAGAGTTGTATTAGCACGATATTTGGACCCGAGTAGCGGCGCGGGGCTGAGAATGTTGTTGACTAATGTTCAATCGTGTTAGAGGGGACATTTGGGCAGCCCTAACACATCGTTACTGGATTTATCTTGCCAGTAGATTAAGCTACATTAGAGTTCTACAGGGTCATCCAATAAAGGGTGTCATTTAACATCAAGAGAAAGATGCAACATTATTAAGAAAAGTTTTAGAAAAATTGTCTTCGTAACCAATGCCAAATAGCTCCAAAGGAAAAGCCTAATGGTATTGAGTAGCACGATCCCGGCGACCAATTGAAATCATCATTTCCACAAATCACACTTCCAGGTAATTTGTCGCGCAGCAGAGCCATTGTTGCTCTTTGATATGTGGCGCCATCCTAGTCGACATCGTTCGGTAACACAATCTATTCAGCAAAACAGTCGCATCAGCATGGCTTCAGCAAAAATTTGCTCCAACGACGAAGTCAGCCCAACAGGCCATTGCCTGCAACACAAACAGAACATTTGTTGATTTTCATACTAGACTTATTCTTGCACGTTCTGATAGCATCAAATTAGTGCTAGACGTCGAAGTGATAGGACAGGATAATCAAGCAGAAGAACATAGATGTTAACCAAAAACGATTACTTTTTTTTCGAGAATAAACTTTGTCACTTCTCAGCGGAGGTAGGCGCAAATATTATTAGAGCGTTGGTTCTGACAATTTCAATCGAACGACATACATAACTCTTGAAAGCGAATCAGGTAACCATGCAGCACCAGCTATTGGCAACGACGAGCTGCGAGCTGTATTGGAGTCGCCAAACTGTAAGGAACACTGAAGAGATATTAATAAGACGAATTTTTAGGCATGGAGTGCTGGGGTGGAAATCGAAATAAAGATTTGAATTAACACTTCCCAGCATACGAGAAATGGGTTCATTGGAGCCTTAGGCCGTACGGGGGAAGAAGGAGGCAGGGATTTCATGCATTGTGAGGGTTAATGTCGATAGAGACACAGTTGTCTATGACAAGGAGTAATGGATGAAAAGAATGTCAGATACAGTTCTTCTTTCAAACAAAGGATTGTTCCAGGGGAGACCACGAAGAGCAAAACGTACGAACCGGCGTTTTCTCGATTCTAGAAATGTGGGTTTATTGGTTAGGAGACCACACTTGACAGGCGTATTCAAGAAGGGGCCGGACAAAGATTATGTAGACAGATCGGCTAACGTAAGGATTGTAGAATTCTTTAGACCAACGCTTCACGAAACGAAGGATTATCTTATCAATGTGTGCGCGAAAATTTAACTCCTGGTCACATAGTCATGACTGGAGGAAATGAATTTGAAGAACTTGGTGTCATCGCCATATAGTGAAATGTGGGAATGTTTATCCATCATTTCAATATCGTTAATGGTAAGAACGAAAATAAGTGGACCTTCATAAGTGGCTGCCTTGGGGGACACTGGAGGAAGCTAAACAATCACTCACATGATCCATCCCAAGCCTTTGATACATTCCTTAAAATATTTCAGTCTCACTTATCGTATTGTAGTCATCGTATGAATAAAAAGTGTAATAAGCTCAGATGTATCAAACCGTGGATGACTATCCCTTTACTTAGGAAAATAAAAAAGAAAAAAATGTTATATTCGCGTGTGAAAAAGCATCCCAATAATACAAGGCTTAAAAAATATTACGATAAATTATGTATGGAATTGAAAAATGACATACCAATTTGCAGGGATTCTTACTTTGGGAACAAGTTAACTAAGAATATTGGTAATGCGAAAAAGGAATGGGAAGTGGTCAATGAGATACTAAACAGAACAAAGAAGAATGATGATACAATTTTAGAAATTAATAATGTGCTTGTATCTGACCCGTTGTTAGTGTCCAACCTATTTAATGATTTTTTTTCTAATCTGTCCTCTGCACAAGAATTGTCAAATGTAAATGTTTCTTCTTGTCTATGTGAACATTCATTTAATAGAGAATTTCTACAAACCCAAACATTTTTTTTTCAAGAATTTACGGGACTTGAGGTTCATAAGATTATAATGTCGCTTAAATCAACAAGTTCCTCATCTTTTGATCTAGTTTCTAGCTTCGTCCTTAAGCAGATTTCATTTCATATCTCTGATATTCTGAGCTTTATTTTTAATCTTAGTATTAAGCAGGGTATTTTTCCTGAATCACTGAAAACAGCTATAGTGGTGCCACTTCATAAGAAAGGAGATACTTTGACGATCAACAACTATCGTCCCATTTCACTATTATCTGTTTTTTCGAAAATACTCGAAAAGGGTATAAAATCCAGAATCCTTTCGTTTTTCAGTAGGACAAAGTTCTTTAATAACTGTCAGTTTGGCTTTAGAAGTGGTAGGTCGACAGAAAGTGCCTTACTTCAATTCACCGGGGAAATATACGATAGCTTAAATCTATCTCAAACATGTGCAGCCCTATTTATAGATATTACCAAAGCATTTGATACTGTGGATCACTCTTTGCTATTAGATAAGTTATATCATGCAGGATTTAGAGGATTTATTCTTGACTGGTTTGCCTCCTACCTATCAAATCGGAAACAGATGGTTAAAATCAAAGATTCCATTAGCTCACCAAAATATGTAAACATGGGAGTTCCGCAGGGATCTGTTTTAGGGCCTATTCTGTTTTTGATTTATGTTAACTCTCTGTTTGTCCAACCGTTTAAAGGCAAAATAACAGCATTTGCTGACGACACCGCTATCTCATACTCCAATAATAACAATTTTAATATATTTCTGGATGTAAACCATGATCTTGAATTACTGAGATTATGGTTTAATCATCATAAACTGGTAATTAGTACTAAAACTAAGTTTATGTTTTTCAACATCAGAAATAAGCACTATCAAGACCTTTCCTTAATGTACCATTCCCCGAGTTGTACACGTTTTAGTTTAGTCTGCTGTCCGAACAACTCAGTCACCTTTGACAGTAACTCCAGTTGTTGCGAATCCTGTTTTGAAATAGAGTGTGTTGAACATTTTAAATATTTGGGCATAATTTTAGATCATAATCTCAGTTGGAAGGATCATACTTGTTATTTGAAACAATACATGAATAGAGTAGTAAAACAGCTATATCATTTAAGTCTATACTGTAATACAACTGTCTTGAAATTAGTTTATAATGGCTTATTAAAATCTAAATTACAGTATGGATTATCTTGCTGGGGAGGTTCTTATTACACGCATATCAAACCCTTAATAAATAAGCAAAAACATGCAGTTAGAGTTATCTGTAGAGTAAGCCGTAACACTCATAGTTTTGAACTTTTCAGAAATCTTGAATTTCTTCCACTAAGGCACTTATACTGCTTTAAAGTCCTAAAAATATTTTTTGAAAAATGTGGATTCTACGCGGTTAGACTACATGATAACTACAACTTGCGTATCAACACCAGAAACTTTGTAACAGTGCCAGCAGTCCGCAAATCGCACTTTTCTAGGTTTTATTTCGTCACTGCGCCTCGACTTTTCAACTTGCTTCCTGATAACATCAGATGTGAAAGAGTGAAAATTGTTTTCTTAGTTGCTATTAAAAAATGGCTTTTCTCGTTTAATTACACGGCTATTGAACAAATTTTTACACCGTTAGTTTAAATGTTAATATGTTTGGATATTCTGCTTTTTATTTTGTATTCCGTCTTCGAAATTTCAACATATTGTTTTTCCCATCAACATTTTATTGAATTTTATGTAATTCTATATTTGAATTGATAGTACATTCGCCTCTTGCCTGGTTGACAACAGAATGTATTTAAAAATTATTTCATTGTTTAATTTATCTAATTATTTTGTTTTTTTACTAGCTTTAAGGTTGCAATGGAATAAAGTTTGAAATTATTATTATTATAATTATTATAGCTAAACAAGGGTTAAAAAAGACAGATCTAAAACGAACACTGTAATAGCGATTTTCCGGATAAGAAGATATCGACTTCAAAGAAATGGGGTCGAAGCCAAGGTAGTCTGTGGGAGATTTGATCCAAAGCTTTACTGAAATCGGTTGAAATAACGTCGACTTCATTACCATTCTCTAAGGCTGATAGGGTAAAGGACACAAATTCAACAAGGTTAGTGGTTGTAGATCTGCATTTGAGCAAACCTTGTTGTCTAGGGAAATTAAGGACTGGCAGCGAAAGCTTGGAATTTCGTACAAGATACAGTTTGACAATGATAAATCTTTCGCCAATTCCACGCTATTGAAACTAAGCCACATTACCGTATGCGTAGAGTGCATTTAGAAGAAAATGTTCCTGCTGTAGTTGCCGATGTTAATGAAGACGGGTTTTTGTCCATTTGTCGCCATTCGCACTAACTGGGAGTGTGTTACAACCTGGCACAGAGTGGAATTTTTGGTGAGTAGGCCTCAAAAAATCGGGACGAAGATTCGCTTTTTATCGATAAATTTACTTCAGCGACGAAGCTTATTTCATTTTTGCTTATTTTCCTGTGGCACAGGAAAATATAATGTGCACTAGTTATGTACAAGAACGTAAATGCTGACATTTCAAGAAAGGCACATAATTAAAACGACACCTCTTGTTGGATTATACTTTATCTACACCCTTTATCGTGACCCACGATAATGCAACTGCAAACTTCATTGCTCATTCATAAATATTTTATCAAAAACATGTATGGAATGACGTCATGAATCCGTGTAACTTTAAAGCAAGGCTTTGAAATCATAGACGAGCTTAAACAGAATTCCTGTTATTTTTTGAACATACCCTGTTAAGAATGATTTTTCTTTTTCATTCTTTGCTCCACTATTTTATACTTATGTATGTAGTAAATTATGCATACAGCAGATCGTCCAGGTTGTTTTTACTTAAAGTCGTCTGCAAATTGTCGCATGACTATCTGTCCCACTGGTTTAAGTCGTCGTTCGTTACTGAACTCCATATATTCGTGAAAAGGTAGGCCCGATCAGCACAGGGCGACCTCTCATTCTTATTTGAGCTCAACAATCAATGGCAGTGCCTTTTCAAATTCTGTTAGTCCAATTCTAGTAGAGTGGAACAGCGGCCTTCATCGAGGAAGAGCATGTGCGTGTCCGATAGCCAAAAATCCATAAAAAATTTTTTTCTTTCTACCCGAGATGGTGAATGGCTTTCTTTAACCGACAACAGGGGGCTGGGCTATGAGCTGTAAGGCGTTTTTATGCGCACTCCAGCTTTTCAACTGCCAACGACGAGAGGAAGTCAGGACCTTTTTCTCTTTATCCAATAGATATCGAAAGCTGATATTTCCTTCAGTAGATTTTCAAAGCGAAAGTAAATTGGATGATACCGGTTAAAGATCATAATAGCTACTTATCCCCCATGACCTTTGGGTATTCTGCTCGATTCCGAGGGTAACTGACTGATGCACAATACTGCTCCAAGAAGACTCACTTTTCAAACTTCGTTCCTCTGCTTAAAACATGATTCACAATGCACATCATTCTGCAAGAAACCATTCAACCGAATAGCTACCATCTCCGTTCCATTTCACAGCATGTTTACCCTCGCATGTGGGTATCCCCATAATGAGCACCTTAACACGTTCGCACCTCCTATTGTGCCAGCCAATTACTCATTACCTTCACCACACCCTCGGGCAAACAAAGTCAGTAATGTTCCCACACAACTGTGCACAAAAGTCACCGCAGAACATCCGAACTCATTTACTTTTTGAATAGACTAGCAATTGTAAGGCTTTTTAGCTACCACCAGTCGGCACTCAGGTAAACACAGCCCTTCAGACCGCTTTGTTCAGCCTTTGCTCTCCATTGAATTGATGATGAGCTCACAAAAAAGAAAACTAAAATCTTGAACATCCTTAACACTAGCTTGGTGCTTGCCTCTGTCTCTCTGTCGCTCTTACAACCAGTTTACGATCTTCCGGTGTTTCTTCCCATGCTCCTTGCTCCACTGTATGAGCGATGGCAATAAAGATGTTCCCACGCAACACGGTACTCAATTCGTATGCGAAATTATGCGCCTCGTAGAGGATCTAACATGGACCAACAACTGTTAACACCGCTGTGCCGGTGATGCGTCCGGCAATTGTCTTTCTATGCCCGTATCCGTTGGTATCTCTGTCGAATCCTCGATGATAGAGATTCCGATCTGATCTGCTTACTCGCCGCGACGGTGATGTAGTGATTCCCACGCTTCCTCCAATTAAACATCATTTGACTATGCCTATTGAAAGGAGAACACGACTTGACGATCGAAGCTTCAAACTGGAGCGCGTACAATTCAACATACACAACGACTGTCTATTGAAATGGAATTCGTTGTTTCACAAATGCACATGCGGAAAGCGGGACGTGTCCGTTGACGCATTGTTCTCATGTTGGCTGCCTGTTTGGATGAGTGTTTGCTAGGATTTATGTAAATAAGAACGAGACTGACAGTTCGAATTTCTTATAGAGGGACGCATTCACTGCGAGGAGTATGGCCACAGTGATCAAAAAGACCTTTTCATGCTTTATCGCCTGCCGTCGATGATAATCTAATTTTTTTTCCCAGCCCAATTGGAATTTGGTCATGAAAAGTCGGCACATGTGCTTGCGGTCATTTGATGAATCACCTGTTCGAGTTGCGTAAGGTTGAAAGACATTTACCCGGGGGAATATCAAAAATGCGTTGTTTGTTGTGTCTAAACCGGTGTTTGGACAGTGATTTTGGATTATTTACCTGATGTCGGACAATCGGTTTTAAATCGAACGGCGGGACAATGACAACAACCACCCTTTCATGGAGGCAGCGATGAATATTTTCATTCAAATCGAGTGACCTTTAAGTAACTTAAGTATTACATGACCAACTGCAGATAGTGAAATGGCGCCCGAGAAGGGGACCTTCAGATTGTAAGTCATTTCGAAAACCTGTATGTGCTCCCAAATCTGAGCTCATGACTATATCAGTCATCCGCGACGAATAGAATGCACTGTGAATGCTGTATGAATGCCAACAAGCTTGATGGGGATCAATTGTACGACATTCATCTCCGTTTCCGTCATGTCTCCGACGCATGCCCGTCCAATTTACACCTTTCCATCCAGCTTCAAGGGAAAGAGTAAAACAAAAACAAAGCAGAAAAATGAAATCCGATGCAGCAATTTGTCGACATCTCATAACGGTAGGAGCAATTTCAAGAATGCATTGTACACCTCGCATCTTCTAACCGCATTCCAGACCGAACCGACATTCTTCACCTCATACTCCTAATGATATCCATGTCTGGCGATAGCATGAATGAATTCGAAACGAACTATTGCCTTGCTACCTACCCGCGAACAGATTACGACGTCAACGAAACCGCGTCGAATACTTCATTTTCCAGAGATCACATGAACCACAAGCCAACGATGTACAACTGTGTATGAAGGGGAGACTGCGAGCAGCAATCTATCTTTTTATCTAACAAGCATTCTCACGAGAGATCTGCGAGTTCGTGGAAATATGTGCGACTAGCATACGGTATGGTCTCAGGTCCTATGGCCTTTGGACATCGCTGTCGTATTGTCGCATCGTTAAGGGAAAACCGACCGAATCGACAACTGAGAACTGGCAAGCAAGAGCGTGTAACGTGTATAAGGTTTCGCAAGGTTTGCAAGGTGCTCCCGATAGGCGCAGTACCAAGTACGAAAAGGTAGCAGCTTATCTCCTGACGGAGTCTTTTGTCGTCTATACTGCATCTGTATATGTATGTACGTGTGTGCGGGGAACCACAAAAGGTCGGTACTTGTGGTCTAGCCGTTGTCGTATCAGATCGCACTCTCGACTCTCCGTACTGGTCGGTGTAGTCTTCCCATGGGAACCTTTTTTACGAACATGACTTGGGAACATTTGAGACTTAATAACAACATTACGTGAAGTCATTGCGCAAAAAAGAAGTTAACCCACCGCACCACAATGGGATATTCGCAACTACGACTTGGAGTACCAATATGGCAATGGATGCTCCGTACGCGCAGCTAGAGAACAAGAGAACAATACAATTGGACAGGAGTACCATCCCAATTAACTTCGCATCGACAGAGTCGTATCGAACGAAGATGGAGTCATTCCGATAGGCGGCGATGTGTCATCATCATCAGAGCGTACAGTACGGCACTGGTCCTGCCTTGATAGCCATTAAGTGATGCCTAAAATGGTTAAAGCAAGATCGTCTGCGTCGATCGGGGTTTCGGTTGCGTCTGTCGGTTGGTGTCTGGAATGTTGCCATACATATCCACGTCGTCGTCGGCCCTTTTAAAGCAACCACGAGTATTGCAACGACAATGGCAGCAAGTGAACGCGAGGCGATCAGCTATCAATTCGACTCAACGTCGTACGAGCATATACCAGACAGTTTAATAAATTTTCCAGAATTAAGCGATAACCTGTGAAGTAGGAGGTGCGCAGAGCTGAAGACCATGATTTGGCCGTGAATGCGAGGAACTCGCAATCCACCTGAGAATGTTGATAGCCCAACTTTTGATCATCGTCATTCTTCCATCTCATTCTTGTTCTTTCTTGTGCTTTGCCTTGACTTCAGTGCTCCGATTGACCAAATTGAATGCCGTATACTCGATTCGCATCCGAGACATTCTGTCCAGAGTGGCAGAATCAGTGTTGTCGGCATTCTATCGTCGCGTCGTCGTCGCTTTAATGGCATTTATTATACTAAAAGGACGAAACGATGGACGGACGTGCTGCGAATACTATTTCCGAAGGCGAAAAGTGCACTTTGGGACATGATTTTAGCCCGAAGCGGAATGTCAATGATTCCCATTCGTTGTTGGGAATTAATGATCACGAAAAACCGGCGCCTGATTATCATTTGAAGAAGTGGCGTCATTTCGTAATTCAATTTTACCTTCACTCGTTGATTGAAAGGGAATTGCAACCGCCACGCACTCGAGCTTATCGGTCGTCGAGTAAATGTAGAGAAGAGCGAACGGAAATTATGCAACGAGCGGCACTTACTGACTCGCTTTCGTTTGTTTTTTTATTTTTGATCGTTACACATACTTGTTGACAGCGGAAGGTAAGTGATGTTGACATTGTCGTAATTTAAAGTTTGACAGATAAGAGTGACGGTTATTTACTCGTTGCACTGACTCCAGAACTCCAGACTGGGATTAAGGTCTTTGAGCGAGCAACGAACGTTGACTTTTTTATTCTGTGCTCGTTGGTCGTTGGTCGGTCATGATCGATGGATGCGTTCAAGAGACTTGTTTTCTGTGTGTGATGGTGTGGATGAACGGCAGTGAAAGGAAGGTGTTGAATACCCTTTTTTGCTATGTTCCGGAGCTTATGGGGGTTTAAGGAATTAAGTTGATGATTTATGAACTGCGAGTTGTCTGCGCGGCGGAGCAATAAATTGTGAAGGATTTAGGGGCAAGCGGTTTAAGCGCTTCATTAAATCTCCAGACATGGAAATTGATTAAAGACAAGAATGTAAGCGATAACGAGAAAGGGAGGCCTATTGTGCGGGTCATTCAATAAGAGGTGTTATTTGGGTTCAATTGAAAAATCAAACACTTTTATGAATGGTGGTTGTGTTTTTATTTTAATTTAGAGTATAAGATCTCAGATTAATAATGGCTGGCTAGCTCTTAGACATCCCATACTCTCTTATGTTACTGTGCCCTGGAGCCTTGCTGCTACTTCATTTCATTTCTTTTTTGCATTACTCCACCAATTTAAAGGAGGTGTTTGCTGAGGATAGAGCTTCTTGACCGTGTCGTAGCTAGGTTGCACTCATTTTTTTGCGCGTCTCCCTGATCGCCAGTACTTCTGTTTAAAAGAGGCTCGGGGAACAGGAAGGCAGTTAAAACCAAAACTATTAATTTGGGAATAGAGAAGACCTCTGATGTTACTGTGTCCTCCATTCCCCACTGAATTTGATGTGACTAACATACGAGGGTGGTCCGATAAGTACTTAGCCTCACCACCAGATGGCGCCAGTATCGCAAGAGCAACTTATTATCGTGTAGTACATTCTAGTAGACGGCTACTGCCGACTGTTGTTTTGACCGCGTGTGGAAGTGTCCGCGGATTTAAGAAAAATGGAAAAAGAGCAATATCGGTCGATGATTCGATTCTTGTTTTTGGAAGGGAAATCGCGCAGCGAAATCAAAGAGCCTTTGGGATGCTGTGTAATGTGACTCTTCTCCTTCGTTGGCGACCATCAAAAATTGGTTTAACGAGTTTCAACGTGGTCGCACGTCGGTTTTTGATGAGCCACGTCCAGGTGCCCCGAAAACGGCTACCACGGAGGATAACGTGACAAAAATCCACGATCTCGTATTGGCAGACCGCCGATTGAAGGTGCGCGAGATAGCTGAGACAGTAGGCATTTCAACAGAACGCGTGGGTCATATCCTGCATAAAATTTTGGGCATGAGAAAGCTGTCGGCGCGATGGGTGCCGCGTTTGCTCACTCCGGACAACAAGCGCAACCGTGAGACCATTTAGAGCAGTGTTTGACGCTGTTTAAGCGCAATCCGAAGGAGTTTTTGCGTCGTTTCGTGACAGTCGACGAAACATGGATCCACTGGTACACACCAGAGATCAAGGAACAGTCGAAACAGTAGACTTCACCCGGCGAACGTGCTCCGAAGAAGGCGAAGACGATCCCATCGACCGGAAAGGTGATGGTCACCGTTTTCTGGGATTCACAAAGTGTGATCCACATCGACTACTTGGAGAAGGGTAAAACGGTCATAGGGCTGTACTATGTCAAATTATTGGGTCGATTCGACGCCGAATTGAAAAAAAAACGGCCCCACTTGGCGAAGAAAAATTTGCTTTTCCACCATGATAACGCACCGGCACACACCTCCGCCCTCGACACGGCCAAATTGGTCGGATTGGGCTACGAACTGCTGCCCATCCACCGTATTCTCTAGATTTGCCCCGTGCGACTTCTTTTTGTTTCCAAACTTGAAAATGTCACTCGCCGGGCAGAAATTTCAGTCGAATGAGGAGGTCATCGCCGCCACGAAGGCCTACTTTGCAGACCTCGAGAAAACGTATTTTTCAGACGGGTTAAAGAAGTTGAAGCATCGCTCGGTCAAGTGTATCGAGCTAAAAGGAGCCTATATTGAAAAATAAATCGCCATTTCTCCAACATTTTTGTTTTTCTTTTGTAGGCTAAGTACTTATCGGACCACCCTCGTATATGACGAGCTTCTAAAATAAAAGTAGTGTAATCCGTTAAAGCCTTTGTCAGGTTGGCGGGAAGGAGTATCAGAGTTCTGCTATGGTCGGTCTTAGTAACAAATAGCCTGCTTGATTCCTTGATTCCTGCTTCCTTGTATTTTATGTAAAGGTCCGAGGGTAAGATGTGCAGTATTATGGTAAGTACTTCGGTGGTTATCTTATGGCCCCCATGATACCAATTCCTTCCAATATTTGAACTGGAATTAGTTTTTCCATTTTAGGGCAGGTCCACAAATTAAGAACTTATGCAGGAAGATGGGATGCACAACAGCTGTGTACATCCACAGAATCAACTTAGGCTCAAGACCCCAAGTTTAACCGAAAGTATTACTGCAGGTAAATTTTTCTAATCCAGTTTTCTATGTTGAAAATAGTATTATACATCACTGAATAAGTCCGTAGGTTGGCTACTGAAGCAACAACACTTAGGCTGAATTTGACTTTATTCATCAACATTGTCTCCTTCATTCCGGCCATGTCCTTTTTGTAGAACGTATTATCTATCATTGGCCTCAAAATACTCTTCAGTCTCGGCAATCACTGATTCTTAGAAAAATAAAAACACTGACAAGTTGCATCAACTAAAAGTCAGCAGGTTTTAATCCTATTTATAGATTTTAGGAAAGCTTTCGACATGCTAAACCATTCAAAGCTAATAGAAGCATTTGAATGCATAGGCATACATAGACCAATGACAAACTAGTTAATGAAGCATCTGAACAATCGAAATTTATGTGTCAGAAATAAGTCACAGAGAACACTCTCAATATGGAGTCCCTCAAGAGTCAAAACTTGGTCCAATCCTTATTATTGCATATTCTAAACAAACGACCTTCTTCACGTATTCAAATAGAGCATTCTATTTGTTTATGCCGATGACACATTAAATTTAAACTCTAACAGCTAAGTAATTAACATTTTTCCTAGAAATACAACCAGCAGATAAGCCTTAAGGGCTACGTGGATGCATATAACCAATTCAAAGTTTTATGGAAAATAACAACTAGCAGTCTCTTTTCCTGGAGCATTCTCTTCGGGTCTGCGAACGCTTAGTAGCTGCTGGCAGTCAGATCCGGAGAATTCATGTGATGGGGAAACAATTCAAATTCGACTTTACCCGGTGTGTTACCTTATTGGAAGCGCACATTTTGTCCTTAACTTGTTGATGGTTTTCTCAGAATTTCTGTCTTCAAACGCATTAGTAACGCCATTGATATTTCTTATTTTCTTAAAATAATCGACGCATAAAATATCAGCCATATCCTTAAACACGGAGGCCAAGACCTAACCAATTGAGATTTTGATATTTTTGACATTTTATTAATTGTTCAAAAAATAAGGTGAATTTTTAAATTTTGCGAGCTGAGCATACTCGATTTTCGATTTTTTTATTTTGTAATGTTGGTACATAACAAAAGAATGTGGAGTGACAAACTAGCCAGCAAAGCACAGACAGCTACGAAGATCCACAGTTTACGCGACCTTTATTACGCTACACGCGTTTTAACGAACATCTCATTCTAAAACACGGAAATGACGAAATAACGACATCAAAAGACAAGCAAATTTCAATTAGCGAGATGTATTACGAGAAGCTATTAGTAACAACATCTTCACAGCCGATTCAGCAATGTGAATGTCGACGCCTTCTAACAAGACGTGACATCCTCACCATATGTCAAGACGAAAATGAGGTAGTAAACGCTATAAAAGAACTGAAACCTAACAAAAGATCAGATAACATGAATCCAGAATTGCTTAAAGCTGACCTCTGGTGAGTGCATGAATTCTGTATCCAATCCCCTGATGGACGGCCTAAAAAAAAAACAAGCCGGTTTTCGTCCACCTTTGCTGCATTGAATCCGAGAAGGCGTGAGACATGACGCAATATGGGAAGCATGCAAAGTAGTTCCTGAAAAAATTATAAATCTGTTAAAGGAACCGTATGCAGGTGCTATATGCCATGTGAGCCACGAAAATATTCTAAGCTACGTTATTAAAGTGCAGACTAGAATTAGATAGACTTGCGTATTATCGCCGCTCTTACCAATAACTTGGTTAGATATAGACCTAATAATGCGCTGGCATCCGTGGAAAACAGAGGCGTATCCTGGGGCATGGGTAGCAACCTCGAGGGTCTGGACTATGCGGATGGCATATGTTTACTGCCTGACAAATATTCACATATAATGCCCAAAATGGAGGCAGTTAACCACCTTGCAGCACAAGCGGGTCTAAAAATGAGAACTAAAAATGAGAACGCAAGAACTAAGCTGTTATACGAAACCGAATTCTTATGGGTCGCGTCGCTGATATGCTGGACAAAGTGTGGAGGTCATTTCGCATATCCAGACGCACGAAGATGAACATTTTCGAATCAAACGTGAAATCAGTTTTTCTATTGTACACGGATGCGAAATGTGGAACGCAAGACTGCACAACACACAAGCGCTTCAGGTGTCAGGAAGAACATGCGTGTTTTCTGACCCAACACCATCACAATTGCCGACCTTTTTGATTTGACGGGGCAGGTACCCATCCACCTGGAAAGTGAAAGTGGATTGGCCATACACTCCGCAAGCCCCATGACGACATGACATGAGGAGCCCTAGATTGGTACCCATAAGGCAGCCGCAGACGCAATAGGCCCTCCAGGTAGGTCTGACTCCAGAGGGTGGCACAAAGTTCAGCTGACTCCACCCCTCGAGGATAAAGGCGCCATTTAGTGATTTTGAAACTAGGGTTGTGCAGATCGACAAAAACTGGTGTTACTGAAACCACGAAAACGGATTACAAAAAAAGTACTTTTTGTTAATCGAATTTTTTTTTACAGGCTTCTTTTTTTTTGTTGGAGGCTTCTACTATCTGCTGGAGCACTCAGACACAAGTACTGGTCCATTGTACTACCAGACAGACACCTTGTCTTTATTGTATTTATTGAGGAGGGGCTTCAGTGGTGTTGAGCTAAGAGATTCGGCACCCACCACGTCGGCCCCAAGGGTGCGCCACCGTGCACGAGCGAAGGCGGGACAGTCGCAGAGAAAGTGTTCCGCTGTGTCGTCCTTCTCGCAACAAGCAGCACAGGTAGGCGTCTCACTGATGCCAAGCACGTAGAGATGCCTGGCAAAAGTGTAATGGCCCGTAATGACGCCCGTTAGCCTTCTGCAGTCATTTCTCCTTAAGAATAAGAAGAATGTTGCGGACTTTTTACATACGTCAGGGCGTACGCGCTTAGTCATCCTGCATCCTGGATATTCCCTCCATCTGCGACTGTGTACGTTAGAGACCCAGTCATTGATGTCAGAATTAACCGTTGAAGCTGGTAGACCTAAGGCGGGTTCAGGCCCTGAGAAACTCTCCTCTGAGCCTTTTCTAGCGAGTTCATCGGAGATCTCGTTTCCTGGGATTCCAGAGTGACCTGGAACCCATACAAGCCTGAGTGAATTTAGTCTTCCGACTTTGTTCAAAAAGGTCTTGAGTTCATGCACTAGTTTGGAGTTGGATAGAGGATTGGACACAGCTTTGAGTGCAGCTTGGCTGTCACTGCAGACACATATGCTCTTTCCCCTCCATTTGTGTTTCACAACATAGTGCATGGCCATTAGGATTGCATAAATCTCCGCCTGGAAGACAGACGCATATTTTCCTAACGAGAAGTGCAGTCGAATGTTTTCGCGCTCGAGAAAACTTCAGCGCCGGATCCCTGACCAGTCCTGACGCCATCTGTGAAGATGCGAAGACATTCTATTCCAGGTTCAGTGTCTGGTCAAAGCCAGTCCTGAGGAAATGTGACTGTGTAGTTACAGTGCAGTAGGATGGCAGGTGTCATTGCGTCAGAGGGCATATCCATGAGACAGTGGTCGTAGGATATTTCTCTCTCAAGTACACTTTCACTCCACTGCGAGTTGTACCAAAGACCATTCCTCTTTAGGCGAGAAATAGTTTTCAGTGCACACCCTCTGATATATATGTCAAGGGGTGGAAGATTCATAATAGCATCTAAAGCAGCTCCCGGTGTGCTTGGGAAAGCCCCCGTGCAACTGAGGCAGACCGCTCTTTGGAGTTTGGTGAGTGAAGCCACAGCATGTTTACGTCAGCCTGCTCCACCAAACAACCGATGCATATGAGATTATCGGTCTTACCATTGCCGGCGATAAGCCCCATGTTTTGCCAAAGGCACCTTTGCATTGCCAGAAAGCTGACAGCGCTTTGGTGGTTTTGGACTCAACATGTTTAGACCAGAGAAGTTTGTTATCTAGAATGACTCCCAGAGACTTAGCTTCCTTGGATATAGGGATGGGAATGCCTTTTAGCACCAGCTGAGCAATGCCAGTTGTTTTCCTCCTTCTCGTGAAGAGAACGACATCGGTCTTAAGAGGATTAACCGACAGCCCATTTCTCGTGCACCAGTCTTCGATCACGTTTAGCGCCGCCTGCGCTTTGAGACAGACATTCGCTAAACATGAGCCGACAGAGAGAACAGCAACATCATCCGCATAGGCCTGGGCATAGATTCCAGAGGCATTGAGAGCATCTAGCAGAGAGTCAACCACCATGCACCATAACAGCGGAGACAAGACGCCACCTTGCGGGCAGCCCCTGTTTACTCCAGACTTGACACAATGTTCGAGGCCTGCATCAGCGATCAGTGTCCTGTGCACGAACATTGCTTTGATCCACAAAACCAGTGCTACATCTACGCCATGCTGTCTAGCAGCATTACACATGCTGTCAAAAGTAGCGTTATCAAAAGCTCCCTCAATGTCGACAAAAATGCCTAGTATGTACTCTTTCCTTTCGAGAGCGCATTCAAATCTCCCAACTAGGTTTTGAAGCGCAGTCTCGCAGGATTTTCCGCGCTGATAAGCATGTTGCATGTCAAGGGCAACTTTGCGCACGTGCAACTCTACTAGTCTTTCCATACTTTTCAGCAGGAATGATGTTAGACTTATTGGTCTGAAACTCTTGGCTAGTGAGTAATCCTCTTTCCCTATTTTGGGAATAAAGACCACTTTCACCGCGCGCCAAGGGATAGGTATGTAGGCAAGTGCCAGGCTAGCAGTGAAAATTCTTTTCAGTGTAGGAAGCAGCTGTCTTATACCTTTTTGCAGCATAACGGGGTATATCCCATCAGTGCCCGGCGACTTAAAGCCATCGAAGGATGTCACAGCAAATTCAATGGCCTCAGTAGTTGCCACGCGTGACGCAACATACCAGCTACGCCGAGTTGTTTTCATCGCTACAGCCGCAGTATCTAATGAGGGAGTGTGCAACGAGCCGATGACAGTCTGATTTCCCGGAAAATGGGAAACTAAGAGTTTCTGCTTTAGACTCGGTAAAGGTACCATCAGACTTTCTGAGTACCTCCAGCCTTGTCGATTTTCCTCGTTTGAGGACTTTAACCAACTTGCTGGTCGCGCTCAGGGATTTGATCTCTTCGCAGAAGGACTTATATGAATCATTCTTCGATTTTCGAATAAGCTTCTTATATTCCTTCTGCTTCGATCGATATTTATTCCAGTCATCTTCCGAGTTCGATTTAAGCGATCAGAAGACTTCTGGCTTCCCTACGAAGCCGTTGGAGCTCAGCATTCCACCAGGGAACCGGCTTCCTGTTGGGAGGTTTTTTGACAGGACATGCGAGTTCAAAACATTTGGTGATGGCGCTGTTCAGGTTATGAACTGCATCCTCCACCGATTGATTAGTTTTGAGTTTTGGCGGGGCTTGAGTGGATTTCTCAAGCTCCTCCCTAAATCGCACCCAGTCTGTTTTTGTCGGATTCCGCTTGGGCTGCGAGGGGGAGATCTCGCACTTCAGGCTACTAGTATAACACCTTAATGACATGGAAACAAAAGAGAAACTGTGAACTACAACCAACGCAAATTCAGTCAAATTTCTCAAATCCTATCTAGGACAACCACCCCCGGAGAGTAGGGGACGAACATCAACCATCTGCACCCCGTCCAGGTTGTGTGACAAACACCATGAGAGCGTACACTCTTGAACCTGCACGAATTATAAAAACAAAACAAAAAAAGTCACATTATTTTTTGAACAATCCTCGTATTATAAAAAAATTATGACTTTGGGGGTTGCTTATCTCTACGCCACTGTACCGGTCCGGGATGTTTAAATTTGCAGTTGAATTCACTATTCCGAGAAGGTGCTTGCTGATGTCCAACAGCAACAGGAACTTTACGAAATGCTTAATGCATGAGCTACAAAGGTGAATACACTCTGCCTGATTCCAGTACTGCTCCCTTAAAAGTACTGTGCATTTTGGTTTATCCTTTGAATCTGTTAAAAAAGCCCTTAAATCTTAAAAAAACTCACAAAAATAACAATATTCCACTCATGCATTGAATTACTCATCTATTTTCAAAAAGGCCAAAGTAGACCTCCTGTTGGACAGGTACTTTATCCTAAATCCCCAGCCGTCTACCTCTAATTGTATGATGATTGAAAATATTTGTTTATCTCAATAACTAGACAATTAAGTCACACCCCTTACGTAATCAGCATTTCTCACTTTTTATATCCCCTCACGTCCTTATAATCTCATGTAAATAGTTAAATGCATACCATCACCGCCGAAGCCGCCCAACCACACATAATAATTTATCATCAGCCTAATACCCGGCCCTGATTCCACTGCTCGGAATGAAGGAATCCCAGGACGGAAAAGAAAACCGTGAAAAGAAACGATTACCAAAAAATTATCCAATTCCTCCGCACAATTCATGAGTTTCTTGGAAATCTAACGAACTCATCTTTTCACTTCATCATCTCTTTGAATACCTGGAATCCACCAGCACATCAGCACCGACGTGTTCACGACCGAGCTCTAGCTCATTCGACGTTGTCCTTTCTCTTTCTATCGTTTTTGTTTTTTTTTTTTTCGTTTCGGGGCAGGATGAAAATGAAGATGATGAAGTCAAAGGCAAAGGCACAGGCGAAGGTGAAGACGAAAAAGCGAATGCGGACGCTTGAGGAATCTCAATCAGGAGTAAATCAGTGAATCAGCGCAGAGCTCTTTTCACGTCACGAACACCTGAGAATTTCTTATTGCTTCTCAGCTTTATCTCGGTTGCCAGACTGTTTGGTTGTTATGTATTGTGGGTACCTGAGGCGGCAACCTAACCATCACCATCGCACCATTACAGGACTGTGAATGCATTTGCAACGATTTATCTTCCTTTTGCCATCTCAATAGCACTTTGTTATACTACCTCGACTCTTGTTGTTATTGTTGGTTGACTGTTGTACGCCTTGCCTACGCAATGAAGTCGGGAGTGTGACGCGCCTGCGCATAGTGTATTCCGATCGGATCCACGGACGGATTGCCATGCCGTATCCCAACTGCCAAGTGTCGATGAGTTCACACTGTACTACGAGTCGGACCATGTACGATTGTTCCTCTGTGGAACTGTGCACCATAGTCGTGAATCAGTGAAGTGTACTCGTCGTATGTCCTGGCCCTTTGAGTTCGAGATCTCATCCTTGCTGCTGACGAGGAGAGCTCTTATTTTAGTTATTTTTCGGTTTCCTTTCTCTCCGACTCGATCTTCAGTCAAGCATACGTGGAGAGATAAAAGCGATGCCGCTTGGCCCGCCCTTTTCCACTTGCTGCACATCAACATCACCATCGACATCGTATCTGTATCTTGTTTGTTATTTGCAGGACAATTTGGTCGAAATTATGACGATCGATGCTAATGGCCATTGCTGGTGGTGCTTGTTGTCCCCTTGGCGTGAAATCAGGTAGAAAATGTGTTTCAAATTAACTGCAATTCGGGAAGAGAAGAAAAAAAATTGTATCTTTCGCGGCACGCAATTGTATCTGTTCGGGTGTTCGGTTGCTGAGTTGTTGGGATGTTCCGATCTTTTGTGAAATGTCGTGGATAATTAATCGGACGATCGGTTGAAGAGGTCACGGATGTTCGTTTCGGGCCAGAGGAAATTCGATCTGGCCGATCGGTGTCCGAGTGCTTCTCGGAAAGGGTAACTTTACGATTTTGTTGTTTTCGCTTTTTATGGTCATTTGCAATCTGATTTGTGAGCTTGATAAGGGACTGTTTTATGTAATTCTTGGACTGGAAAGCATCGCACTTAATTAAGGTTCTTCGGATATGCATGGAAAAGCTGGATTTCAGCAGATGACGTTTGAGATAAGCCAAATCCTGTTCATTCGGAAGATATTCAAGATTTGGCGTTTACGATTGGTTTGAAAAGTGAATCCCAAAATTAAATTATATTCATGTTGGCAGGTATTTCGTTACAATGAGAAAGGGCAGAAAGCTGTTAAAAAATTAATGGGAATTTTGACAGAGTCCTATTTACGCTATCATCATAATGCTTGTCATCAAGCCCTTCATCAGAGATGGCGTTGATAGTAGATTCTTCATCTAATACTCGTACATACGCCAAATATTTTCCATTGAACAGCTGTCATTAGGCATCCGTTTCAACTTATGCCATTTGATTCATTTGATTTGATTCATTGCCACCGAAAGTCATCGCGTTGTGGTGATAGTATATGGTGACCATGCTCTTGCTGAGCAAAAGTGTCGAAAGGCCGAAAGGCATGAACAACCTGGACAGCCGCGAAAGTGCGAAGATGAAGAATTAGAGGAAAATATCGACAAGGACCCGTGTCACATACTTCCAAAATTGTGTGAATCTTTGGCGTTGACAAGTATTCATTCCCAATAATGGGGATGAACTAAGGGACGTCGTTAGGCGTTTTTTTTTTCATCAGCGAACTGCTGCTTCAGTGGTAGGTTAGGAAGGGATTTCTACATCAAATCAGCGACAAAAGTGGAGAGACCAACAATCAACCTCCAAGTCAATATCTATGGATTCAAGATCATGCTTTGTATTTGGTGGGATCGTCAGACATCGCCTCATCTAAATACTCCTGTCGACCGAGCAGAAGCATACTTCTTGAGAGGATTGCTAATAATTGGTTAATTTTTGGATTGATTCTTAAGACGAAGTGTTCTTTCGATGGATAATATTCCAGACTTTCAACTCCCAGAATTGGGAGTATAAATTAGTTCTGGCGTTTTAAAAAGATGGCTCTGGCTGTTATGAATGATTATGAATGATTCATAATAACAGCTGATCTCGGTGATTTCGGAGATGTTAGACGTCTAAGATAAGAAATTAAATTCATGTCACTTTCAGTTTCATAAAAAAATCTTGTGTCAAATTGTGTTAACTAAGCAACATTTGTGGGAGGTTTTCTTTTAATTTTGTGCTTAATTTGGAAGAAAAGTGCAGATGAAGCGGATGAAATGTTTGTGAAAGGCGCACGGGGCCAAATCTGGAGAATACGGTGGATGGGACAGCAGTTCGTAGCCCAATTCGACCAATTTGGCGAGGGCGGAGGTGTGAGCCGGTGCGTTATCATGGTGGAAGAGCACTTTTTTCTTCGCCAAGTGGGGCCGTTTTTCTTCAATTCGGCGTCGAATCGGCCCAATAATTCGGCGTAGTACAGCCCTATGACCGTTTTGCCCTTCTCCAGGTAGTCGATGTGGATCACACCTTGTGAATCCCATACAACGGCTGCCATCACCTTTCCGGCCGATGGGACAGTCTTCAGCTTCTTTGGAGCACGTTCGCCGGGTGAAGTGCACTGTTTCGACTGTTCCTTGGCCTCTGGTGTGTACCAGTGGATCCATGTTTCGTCGACTGTCACGAAACGACGCAGAAACTCCTTCGGATTGCGCTTAAACAGCGTCAAACACTGCTCTGAAGTGGTCTCACGATTGCGCTTGTTGTCCGGAGTGAGCAAACGCGGCTCCCATCGCGCCGACAGCTTTCTCATGCCCACAATTTCATGCAGTATGTGACCCACGCGATCTTTTGAAACGCCTACTGTCTCAGCTATCTCGCGCACCTTCAATCGGCGATCTGCCAATACGAAAGCGTGGAATTTTGTCACGTTATCCTCCGTGGGGCACCTGGACGTGGCTCATCAAAAACCGACGTGCGACCACGTTGAAACTCGTTAAACCAATTTTTGATGGTCGCCATCGAAGGAGAAGAGTCACCGTACACAGCATCCAAACGCTCTTTGATTTCGCTGCGCGATTTCCCTCCCAAAAACAAGAATCGAATCACCGACCGATATTGCTCTTTTTCCATTTTTCTAAAATCCGCGGACACTTCCGCTTCCACACGCGGTCAAAACAACAGTCGACAGTAGCCGTCTACTAGAATGTACTACACGATAGTAAGTTGCTCTTGCGAAACTGGCGCCATCTGGTACCTATCAGGTACCTACTTATCGGACCACCCTCGTAGGTGCTTGGCACTGCTTGCGGATTTTGGTAACAGAGATTTCAAGGTGCAGTGAGGGAGAGAAATGTCACTTCGTTTTTTTTTTTCTCAAGCCTTGTGTTAAGTTCCGAATTGAAAAAATTAAAAAAAAAAATTACGTCATCTACATTGATCGAGAGATCAATCAACGATTTTTATCTAGTGCGTATGTGTCATAATTTAACTAAGTAGCCACCTTAACTCGGTTATCTTTATCGTACGATCTCGTTGGGTCCCTTGGTTACGTAGATATTAGCTAGCTTTTCTGCTGCTTCCTTGATAATTTTCCCCACGGTAAGGACGGCTGTAACATCTGCAAATGTAGCAACAGTGGTATCTTTGTAGTAGGTCATTGGTGTATAGCAAGTATATCATCCTGGTCCTGATACACTGCCTTGTGGTACACCGGCTTTTAAGTGTGAATATTCATCCTCTTGTTTTATTGTAAGCACTCGCTCTGTTATGTGTGGCACTAGAATTTCAGAGTATTATCTTGGCAGTTGTTTTCATAATTTGTCGATCAGTCCATTATACCAAACTTCGTCGAAGCCTTGGCTTACATCAAAGAATACGGTAGAACAGATTTTCTTCTCCTCTAAAACTTTTTCTATTATGTTAGTTATTCTGTGCACCTCATATATGGTAGAGTGGTTATTTCTAAAACCAAATTGATAGTTTATTATCAGAGATCTTTCTCTTATTCGTAGTCGGGCGGTACGAGAGCTGCTGTCAGCTCTCAAAAAAGTTACATGCGGCTTGGCACATGAACCGAGCATCTATGTGCATAGGATCGCTGACATTTTTTATGATATTTATTAAAATAATATAATTCAATCTTTAGCAGAAGAGATTCGAGATTGTAATCTGTGTTCTGTGGGGCATAGACTCCACTAGCTTGTGGCAAACGCTCTGTGGAATTCAGATAGTCTTAGTTTCTTTGAGAAGAGTGTTGAAGTTTCCTTTTTTTTTTCATGTAAACTATTCTTCAAGATGTTGCCGAAGATTCTCAGTTAGATTGAGGTCAGGACTACCCGAATACGGCCAACTTCTCATGTATATCACCAGATGCTTTGGCCCATTGTAGTGCTGAAATCTCAAAGTATTGGGAAGATGGCCATCACTAGCATTGTATTTTGCAATATTGGAATCTGTCCATCCGTCCTTCAATTTTTATTTAATTGCACCGACCCCACGCTTCGACATTGCACCTTATATAAGAATAGTTCTATCATCTTGTTTGAGCGCTGGGAGGGAGTACTTTGGGCAAATGAAAAATGGAAAAATGGCAATATCGGTCGGTGATTCAATTCTTGTTTTTGGAAGGGAAATCGCGTAGCGAAAACAAAGAGCGTAAGCTGTAGGTCCCGTTCAAAAATTGGTTTAACGAGTTTCATCGTGGTCGCACGTCGGTTTTTGATGAGCCACGTCCAGGTGCCCCGAAAACGGCTACCACGGAGGATAACGCGACAAAAAGCCACGATCTCGTATTGGCAGATCGCCGATTGAAGGTGCGCGAGATAGCTGAGACAGTAGGCGTTTCAAAAGATCGCGTGGGTCACATCCTGCATGAAATTTTTAGCAACAAAAAGCTGTCGGCGCGATGGGTACCGCGTTTGCTCACTCCGGACAACAAGCAGACCACGAGAAAACTCCTTTTTTCTTCTTAAAATACATGACTGGGAACATTTCTACAACAACTTCACAGTAGTTTTTTTCGTTTTAAAAAATGTTCAATTTTTTCGCAAACCTTATCAAGTTTTTATTATACAATTATGCGTCGAATGAAATTGGTCCGAAGTCTAAATGATTATCTGTTCTGGAGATATGCGAGACGAAAAAAAGTTCACGTACACACGAACACACATACCCACATCCCTGTCAAAACGATGATGGCGAGTTCCAATTATCTTGAAACATGAGATATGTCAACATTCTTAATTCGAACCGTCGAACCCAATACCGAATGTTCTCAATCCACCTGTTTTCAAATTTATTTCGAAATTTCCCATTAATTTCTCTCCAATTGTCAGTCCATGAGAAATGTACTAGAGCGGCACACAGTGCAGCCATAAGCAGGCCCACCCAACTGCAGTCTGTACTAAATGAAGATTAATGACTTAGTCAATATTGAATCTGAATTCAAATCGAAAACCATCTCCAACTGATATAATCCATTCCTTCGATCGCATCAGCCCACCCGAACTTCAATAAAATAAAAAAAACTGGAAAATATCTCAAGACGCCTCGCAGGCTCATTAAAACACCACACGCAGCTGACCACAATAAAATCCCATATCCCATGACTGCAGATCGAGATCATAAGCTCCTCCGCAGACCAGTGTTTAACATTAAAGAGAGATAAAAATCCCACACCCGATTGGTTTATCAATCGAGTAATGTCGACCGGTCCACATCGGGACGGGGGAGGCACGAAATCCGACCGATTGGTGTCCACATCGTATCCATTCTATCGTAGAGTGGAAAGGAAATAAATTCTCAGCGAATTGGACCCGATCAGTGAGGAATCAGTCTTATTCGTTCTTTTTTTTTTACGGTCCTTTCGTAAAACCCCTGCACACAGGTCAGCAATATCTGTCGCTCGTATCTAACCACTCTATTATACGGTTATCGGCCTCCAAATCGCCAGCGCAGATAAATATGAAAAATTATTGAAAACAAGGCTTTCATTAGTTCGGTGCTAAGTCGTAGCAAAGACAGAAGCAACTTGCAAACACCCATTCACCGCATGCTTACAAACCCAATAATTTAAGGCCGATCCATTATTTTCACCTGTCATGCGGCCCACCACCGCCAACCATTGGCCGCGGGAGTATTACTTGGTGTCTGGTCAATCCGCGTCGCTACGGTAGATCCAATAGACTAGATAGCAAGATATGAATTATGCACGCAGTAGGCACGCTTCTTCGCATGATCACCGTTCATAGACAGGATCATGTGCACCTATGTACGTTCGTATGTGTTGCATTTGTTGAATTTCGAACGAAATTGGAATGTTTTGACGCGCGGTGCAATTTATGAAAATTGCCTGGCAATCGAGTAACAGCGACTTGCCATTAGCAGATCTTCGTCGACCAGCAGTGGCACATGATCAATTTGCACTCGATGTACCCGTATGCAAGTGATCTAAAATGGATCGTGGGTGGAAATGACAATTTGTTTTCAGTTGTTATTCGTGGCGTGAAGGCAAATAAACGCGCCGGTAATTGCCGGTGAATTTTATTTTTATTACGATCAATGAATTTATGATTATGGGCGCGGACATCACGGCGAAGTGATCTGTTTGGTTAGGCATAGAGGGTTAAGTGCTATTAAATTGGATTGAGAGGTTGGTAATAAAATTTGATTGTCAATTTAGCTGGATAGTGGTTTGGTGAGTCATAGATTGAATGAGGATTGAGTAACACGATCACTTCTGGTTGAGGAAATCGAACGCCATCTGTTGAGGAACATCGTTTCATTGGGCAATTTGAAAAGGTTTTGAATAAAGGTCATAGGATCATCGAGGAGGGTCTGAAAACATCTGCAGCAGATGAAGCAACGCCCACTAGCAATCCAGAAATCCACACCACGACGATGTCGTGCCAGCCCACATCCGTCGTGACACGCTCGCATGCGATCACAACTTGCCATCTTCCACCCACACACGGGACAGTTTCAATGCTCTGACCAGGCTCTAATTGCAAACGGCTGAAATGTACAAAAATAGAAGGAAACCTTAGCTCGGGGTAATTGAACAAGATTGTGGATCCACCACAGCCCGAGGACAGTAAACGGAGCTCGATCATGTGCCGTGCGATGGTGATATTCATTAATAATTCAATCTCGACGGGTGCGCACAAAGCATCGTCGTTGTCGTCGACGTCGTCGTCATCCTCTGGACCACAAAGAAGATACCGAGCGCAGCAAGCACAACACCAAGCAAGCAGCAAACATCCGACAAACATTAATAATAGTTAGCTTAGGTGGCTGCACGAAATTGGAATGTTGTCTGGCGCCAGTGAGTCTGAAGAACACCTGCACGCTCTGGCGACGAATTTAGTTCTAAGAGTATACAGCCAACTGCCTCCGCACATGCGATCATTTCTGTTTTATGTTCTAAATGAATCTCCAAACCCCACAGTTGGCATCAAGATCATGCAGCACCGCGGCACACAGTTGGAATTGGACACATCCTTTGTCGAAAAATAGAAATAAAAAAAAGAAGAAAAAATGCCAACAACATGGTATCGTCGATTCTGTGGGTTCCTTTTCTAGATCTACTGCCCACACTCGGGCGCGGCATAAGGACTTGGTTGCCGCGTGGGTCGCAACGCGTCTGTATGAGCTAACAAGAGCGCTGATACAGCATCAATGCTTGTATGCTTGTGTGTAGGTGTTGTTAAGAGAATTCCTCATCCAGCCGCCGAACACGGTACGACTAGTTGAGATAATCCGATTCCGCCATCTGCAAACGCCTGATGATGTCCATATAGAGCGTAAACTACAACCAGTCTCCAGGACAGAGGCTGCATGGCTGCACCTGCGACAAGGATGATCGGAACCGCCACCGCAGAGCACTGATCTCACGCTGCATGTCTGCGCGGGGAGAAGGGTCCTAATGGACCGAACACGTTCGGGGCTTTTATCACCGACATGGAAATGTAATTACCCGCATTGGGATCCTTCTTCCAGCGTTTTGGGGGCGGCCGCGCAGGGCTTGCTTGTTGGTTTTTCTGGTCGTTTTAATTCAACTCTTGAACATCGCGTACATGATCACTCACTGCGCCATGATCGCTCGTGTACCGTGCTCGCCGGTCTGTACTGTGTGTTGTCGAAATGCGGAAGGTAATTGCTCGCGAGGGCAACTCTCCACTTGAAGTGATTTATGGATCGAGCTTGGATTTCGATTAATTTGTGGCCTCTCCGATTCCAGTGGAAGTGATGGTCGATCTGTTCTTCGTTCCATGTACCATTACGGCAACCTCATTACCTCTCGTTCGTATACCCGGCCGCCGGAACAATGGAAAGAATGGTTGCGATAGAAAGCCCACTTAATGGTTTCTCGTGATGTTGGCATCACAGCCACAATAGTGATCTCTTTGACCGATCGTTTTAGCACACTCCCTAATCGAATTGAACATACACCACTCCTTGCGCTCGCCGGATCCTAGGTGGTCTGCCGCACCATAACCAGGTCAAGTCGAAACTGTTCCTACATCCAATGATGGCGAAATGAAATGGGCGGGTAATGGGGGCGCAATCAACTCGATCATTCGGTGGGATTTTTCTGCTCGCACTGATTGGTCTTATTTCGGGATGAATGCCGTCAAGTGGACACCCTCACGTTCCCAGTCACACACACTTGACGCGCACAGTTCTCGTGTGAATATGAGCTCCAGTTCAAATTGAAACGAAAACATTCTCAAGGGCTTGATGCAGTCACAATGCCTGCAACAAATTACTTTCATACGGGCACAAATTGCACCCTCGTTAGGGCAGCGCCGGCTGGTTCACACGTTTGGCAATTGTCATTCTATGGATTGGATGACGAATATGATGGATCAAGGGAAAGCAAGTCGTAAGGGAAAGTAGTCATAGGAAAAGGGGCGTCGAACGACTTGTTTACGGAGATTAAGTGACGCCGATTTTACTATTTTTCATTCTTCCTGCCAACCCCTGTGTCACGTTGTAATTATCGGAACCATCCGAACAATCGCAACAGGGAAGTGCACATAATCCTTCTGCAATGAGTGGAATACGAATATACGATGTGGAAGTAATAGGGAAGGGATGATAATGCTCATTAGGGCAGACGACCGATGGCTCGTGTCTCGTTGGTCACGTGTGCGTGGGAATATGGGAGGGCTGGTGCCTTGCTTCCGATTACGATTTAGTTCATTGAAACGGTGTTGTTGTTATCTGATACACGGGCGGATGGCGGGCATTGTTTGGATTCGTTAAGTAGTATAAACGGATGTCTGTTTAGGCGGCGAGGACGAGTACGAGTGTGGAGTGCATGTGTATGGTTTTGCTTCCCATAGGAACAATGTCAGCTGCAAGTTCCGGTGGGAAACAATGTATTTTGGTTTTTTTTTCGTTTTCTATAGCGAGTTGTTGGGCAGGGAAGTGAAATTCGGTTTGATTTTGTTGAATACTGATGTTTAGATTGGAGAGTGGAGAGTTTTAAACTCGCTCTCATGCTTGGGAGGGGAAGTGATTTTTTCTGTTCCTTTCGCCCAGTCCGATTGATGATGTGCTTTTGTGTTCCATTAGACCGTCGGGGTTTAATTAAGCTGTCTATCGTCGTCTATGTCGTTGGACTGTCTGGTAATTTTGAATATTCTGAGGTCATTGTGGGGCTTATTTGTTATAATGTTGCGTGGCCATAAGGGAACTCTGGACTGATTGAGCTTCCAAAATGTATTTTAAGCACTATTCCATATCGTATCCGGGTAAATAATGGATAGAGTTCAAAGAGGATGTCACTTCTACGAAATCATGTTGATGATTTGCCTTAGGCGTTATAGAACGCATAATATTATTATAGCAGCATAATAATCAAATTTGAATACGTATTACACGCTAGGCAGTCTCGCTAGATCAAATATCCAATAGGGCACCAGAGCGATATTACAATAGAAGTTACTAGTGTTACCGATGTGTTTAAAAAGTAATAGGAATCTTGTGATCATTATTTCGTTAAAAAGAAATCAACCAAAAAATTCATTCAATTTTGCTATAAAAACCAAAAAACCCGCATTAAAGATAAACATTCATTTTAAAGAGCCTGCAATGAGTAAATTTAGGGTTTTAAAGCGGTCTAGGCGTTTTCAGGATCGACTCGCGTCATTACCTTGTTGCAGCCAAGGTATGGATGCGGTATGCACGGAGTAAACGGAGTCGAATCAGATCACCAAGATTTGAAGCTGGAAAGCTGCAGTCGCAAAAGGAGCCAAGTGCCTCTGCCGACCGTATCTCCTTTGAGCTCTTTCAAGACCCAATGCAACTAACACAAAACGTAGAATATGTACATACATGCAGCCTACAAGAAGCCCATGCCTTGATGACGAGTTGGTAGGTTGGTGGTCCCGCCTGCGGGATAGTGCTTAGAATATATTCGTGACTTGGAATTTTAATTATAAGGAGCGACTTTCTGCCCTTCTTCTTCTTCTTGTTTTCCTTTTTCCGGCGTTGTTATGGTCAGAAATGTAGGACCATAACCTTCCCACTTAACTGCATTCCTACTGGTCCGCTTGTGTTTTTGCATTTGTTTGCACCAATTGTTTTTCGGCCTGCCTTTTTTTTTTTTTTTGTGACACGGGCATGCTCCAGAATTTTTTGATTGATCTTACTCTTACAATACCGGGCGACATTCTGCCCTATGAAACAGAAGTATAGGCTCATGGAATGTACAAAGCTTGTATAGACCGGCTGATACCCAAAGAGTAACTAAGTATAAATTGGATATTACAGCGGTACAAGAGGTTCGGCTTTCAAACGGAACAATCGCTAAGATCGGCTACAATTTCGTTTATGGCGGTACAGATACCCACAATTTAGAAACAAATCGTGCAGAATGTAATGGACATAGTAATTATCAACCATCGAATGTTGATGGCCAAAATCCGAGGTATCCGCTTTAGCTATGTACTTCTAAATATTGTCCTACGGAAGGTAAAGATGGAGAGGTGGTCGTAGTGCAATTGTAATCATCCCCGACTGTTGAGCCGAAGGTCAGTAGCTCAAGTCCGTCCATAGTGAAGAACAATTCCTATGCACGAATTATAAAAAAAAAGTGGTCAAGGTGTGAACCGTAAGGTCCACACGACTAACTTCCCAGTGAGAAGAATGAAAGAACAATTTTTTTTTTTTATTATTAGGAGATCTTATTCACTGGAAGCGGCTGCCTAAAACTCATGCCGTCTCGACATGCTTATTGGTAAGAAGGTAAGTAAAAAAGTAGATATAGGCAATCCAAGGCCTTAACCACGACAACGATGACGACCGCCTTCAACAGCCGGTGAAAACGTGTACAAAATAAACGAAATGCGCCGAATCAGAATCGGAGAATTCGTTAAAAATGTTGACATCTAATTTTTTTTTAGATGTATTGGATGGGAACATTGGTACAATAAAGTGTGGGCCATCTAGTTGGTTTTTGTTTTTTAATCATAGGCCACTTTGACACTGACAGCTGTTGTTCGCCCGAAATCTTGGCAGAAAGTCAGTATCATACCTCCGCGGAACGAAATGAGCTTGAACAACGTCGGGAAATATTGAAAATTCATTTCCAAAGTGAGTGCTGTCTAGCCCAAAAATGCGTTTTTTTGGTCCAAAATGAAGCACCCAACGCGACTGCTGTACGTAAGTTTGTGCAAAAAGTTCGTGAGACTGGTATGCTAGTGGACAACTCTCATGGTCCCCGTCGTCGTACTGTGCACACAGATGAGAATGTGGCTGCTGTGGACGAGAGTGTGAGACTCAATTTACGAACATCAGCTCTCCATCGACAGCTCAATATTTCACGCACTAGCCTGAAGAGAATTTTGCACAATATTTCGGATTATTCGCTTACAAGGTCCAATTGACTCAGCAATTGAAGGCGCGCGACTATCCGCTTCGTTATCGCTCGCAGCTTGGGCCTTAGAGCAGTTTGAATTGGACAACGATTTTTGGCGAAAATTATTTTTTTCTGACGAGGCACGTTTTCATCTCGGCGGCTACTTTAACTCGGAAAACCCGTACGTTATTGTCGAGAAGCCAATGCATCCACAGAGAGTGACAGTTTGCTGCGGATTGTTGTGTGGGAGCATCATTGGACAATTTTTCTTCGAAAATGAGGCTGGGAATAACGTTTCGGTCAACGGTGAGCGTTATAGAGCCATGTTAACCGACCTTTTTTTATTGAAATTGTAGACGGATTTGGATGACCACTGGTTCATGCAGGATGGCGCGCCATACCGCACAGCCCATGCCAGAATCGATCTCCTTTTGCGTACCAAATTACCAAACCGTGTTATCAGCCGTCTTGGCTGCTATTTGACCCCTTTGGACTTTTTTTTTGTGGGGAACGGTGAAGGACCTCTGAATACCTCTGAATGCTACGTATGGTACAGTAAGAACATACTGTCTAGTTGGTGGAACGAGAATTTACCAAAGTTCAAAAAGCTGACTAAAACGATTTGTAATTTCTGTCATAGACATAATTTCTGCCGGTCTTATAAAGGCAACTGTCTCGGAACCTAGGAAAACACTTTAAGGCATTACAAAAGACATCGAAACATAAAATCAATATCCTGGACTCAGTAAAATACAATATTATCCAAGTTAGCTAGAGAATGAGGCCTCCTTATGGTTATGACTACATCGTACGTTGTATGGCCTATGACAGCCACTGTATGTTCCATTTTCAACAACAGAGCTATCGTAGCTCTAAACAAAAAATACAATATTTACCTAATATAATTGAAGCTACGATCCATGCAGATGGCCAAAAGGCTTACCCCCGAGTTAGTACAGGCATTAGCCCAGTTCTAATGTCCTGCTTATACAATTTTGGCGCAATAACAAAGGTCCGACCATAAGCTAGTTTAATTCGAAATTGTTTTAGTTACTTAGTTGTAGTCGACTCCCTTCTCTAGTCGATTTGTATCACGGAATTGTATGCGCTTGTTAAACGGAGACTATCAGGATGCCATCGCACAAAAATATCAGACAAAACGCTGACAGCAGGGTAACTAAACTATGCATTTGGATTTGATTTGCTGCAAGACCTGCAAGACCAAAAGTTGCTCAGCTGTACCCACCGAATAAAACCAAAAATCGTTTTCTGAACCTTCGCTCCATCCAATCACTCGCTCGAGCGAGTTGACATTGATTGAATCACAACCTCTACTGTATGACATAACCTCAATTCGTATTCAGAAGACCAACTGAACATTTCCAATATCCATTGACAACCTTCAGCAGCGTTTAGTCGCCTTGATGAAGTATTTGTTACACTTTTGCTTGCCACTGGGCAAGCGAGCATTTTTGAGTCGGATCACGTGCCAACCAAATATTTCACATGCTGCTCAAGGAGATATGATTAAAAATTCAATGATTCCCATTTAACCTGAATCGATATCATAACGCGACAGGTAGCCTTTACTTCAGAAGGTATATACCGTTGATTTTAAACTATTTAAACCATCGTCCCACCCAACATCGACATCAAACCCATTTTTTCGGTAACCGAGTCAACTTCCACCAATCCAACTACCAAGATGTTCAAGTTTGTAAGTGCACTGCTACTGTCAGTAGAGACTTAAAACCTTATAATCACATCCTTCTTCCAGTTGATTGCCTGCTTCATGGCCCTCATCGCTGTCATTGCCGCTAGGCCTGGGGTTCTCGCTCCTCTCGCATACTCAGCTCCCCTTGTTGCAGCTTCTGCTCCAGTAATTGCTCCATATGCATCCAGCTACTCAGCCAGTTCCGTCATCCATTCAGCCGCCTACCCAGCCGCCGTAGCCGCCTACTCAGCCCCAATTGCTGCCGCGTACGCCTCCCCGCTCCTTATCTAAATAAAATAAAAAAAAAAATTCAAACCCCACAATAGAATCAATAAATAAATAACCGTTAAATTTATTTGCATTTCAAAATCGCTTTTGTTGATTGTTAGCCGTCAATTCGGGCCGAATGAAAAACATGTTTAGGATAAGTTATCAGTAAACGGGAACTGTTTAAACAAACCCCGATGGAGCTAGTCTGTGGAACCATAAATCCTCACACGCCGTCGGTGATGATCGGTTCTGACTTTAATTGATAGGAAATCCGGCTTGTTGTTGTTTATGCGGGCGAAAGATAAAAATGGGTTGCGAAAATGCTCTTAGTGAATAGTGATGAGTTGCAGATAGATGGTTTCATTTGAGGAATCCATCGATGCGCCCGGGTAGTGGAATTTTATTTATTTTGGCAGCAGATGAATGTTGCCGTCAATTGAAAATAGGCAAGTTTGATGATGAAGCTCTTTTTTTTTTTTGTCTTTAGTGGTGATTTTAGCACTGAAATTAAACATAAGGTGATTTGGTTTATAAGGTTAATTTGTGGTATTTGAAAGACGCACGAGGTTGGTGGTCTTTGCGAAGAATTTTGGAGAGTTTCCAATAATGTCTAGACTGATTGACACCAGAAAGAACATTTTCGAATGAACCGTGTTTTATATCGAAACATGACTGTTAATATACAATAGGATTTATAGTGAGGAAAGCATTTGGGAAAAATGTGAAAACATATCCGGATCTCTCTAAAAGGCATCAAAGTGGAGAAAAAAACAAGAGGTCAGATGAAAGGCGGGTTAGAAGATTGGTTACTTAGCTCTAATTCTAGGATCGGACCTCTGCAACATTTCCTATTACGGAGTCATGAATACAAGCATGCTTATGTTGTCTAACTGGTAGGATACGCAGACACGGGACACTGACCATGCACTCAGACACTTGAAACAGGTCAAGAGAAAACTGGGATCTTAGCTACGAACATAAGAGCGTCCCACCTCTAGGAACTTCCAAGTTAGAACTACAGTGATGAAAGGGCCAATAAATCTCCTAGGGTTGGCTCTAGAGTTCGCACTAGATTCACGACTGTGGTATGGTGTCAGAATAATTTTCAGAAAATATGAAAAATACAGGAAGCAGGTGGCAGCAATAAAAAGAGGCGGAGCTCTACTATTGGCAAGATGTAATTTTGCATAATTGAAACACATTAACAAGAGCAAAACATCTATTAGTTTTGAAACGGCTACAGAAGAGACTCGATTCACATGAATGAATAATTGACATTTGATGAATACCAAACCAGTATTGAAGTGCTTGATGAAAATGAACTTTGAGGTGATTAGCGTGACAATTTCGAAGAAGTCTTTTGTGTAACGAAGACCGAAAATCTGCAGATGAGTAGCTATGGAAAACCACGCGTGCTCACGTCGGTGCAAAATGAGCCTTGTGGTATATTTTTTCAATGCATTTTTATTATATGTCTTAGAACTACCATACACTATGCCCTTCGATCTTATTATTGACTTGTAATAATTAGGACAAATGAACAATTGAACAAATTAATACCCTAACCCCCTATCTTATGTAAGCCTGCCTTGACGGTCGGCAGGCTGTGCCTTGAAGATGCTGTAGGCACCAAAGGCACCACTGACGCAGTTCGTTCCAGTCACCAAAAACGTTGATGCTGTCATCCTTCCGATCTCGGCGCAACACCAATCTACTAAACCTGAGGCGCTCGAGCTCACGGAGCGCGACATCATGTTCGTAGAGAAATCGTCGCTACACGGATTGGCATGATATCACGGTATCTAATCTATCCTGGATCCTCCTGCATTGATCTTAATAGAGAAATGCCTATGGTGGGACAAAACCAATAAGGCACACCCTGTCGTGGTACAAGCCCATTATATCAGGACATCGCTCTTGCAATGTGACAGGTATAATCCTGGCCCTATTGTTCGAGTATAGAACCTCGTTAGGGTAAAATTTCGTGTACTCAGATTCGGGTGTTCTATATATCAGGTGTCCTAAGACATTGTCTCTCAAACACCCGAATCCTTTTCATTAAACTTGCTCTCACGTTGAACTAAACGAGACATCCATAGGCAATCTTGGGCCTGATCAAGACCATGTAAGAGATTACATTTACTTTGGTATCAAGTTGGCTTCTAGGAAACAACTGTCTTGTTAGAGCAAAAGCGCCCCGGGCCCTTGCCTGCATCTATAGTATAGTTTGTAAAAATATAGATACCGGCCTAGCCAGATCCCTGACTACACTCTGTATTATCCATACGGTCCAAAGATTGAGAACCTGCGCTGATTTTTAGTCTTTAGTCTAGCTTGCAAGGCAGGGGTAGGGAAGACTTATGTAAAGGCTTTCCTGTCTGTCTGTCCGTCCGTCCGCACGCATATATAAAATCAAACTTGCCGAGAAGCTATGAGTCTGAAACTTGGCTGAGTTATAGAGTAAATGATTCTGAGGTCATAGCGACCGGTTTTAGAACCCTAGCTACTGCGGTACCTGAGATCCAAGTAAAAGTTTTCAAAATTCAAGGTAGGCTCTCGGCGAGCTGATCCCATCTTGTCCCTAGTGTCCCGAGTGGATCCAGAAAAGTGCGGTTTAAATGAAATAAATTTGTGTCCCATTGGTGTCCCATTCGGCACCCGTGCATTGGTTTTTGAATTTTTTCAATTGGATATCCGATGCGAGTTTCGACGCGCCATACCCCGCTCTGAATGATCTTATTGCCCTCAACCTATTTAGACAGGGCTTAATAATGGACTTCCTTCTACTCTCGGAAGGAGACTTATTGACCGGCGATTTTCTGAACTGGAGATTGATCGCACCACCGTCGGTTCCTGCGAATTTTTTTCTCTTCTCTGACTAGAAGACCATCTGGAGTGTTCGCACCTTCATAGGTGACGGCAGACGGCATTTTTTGCCATGAAATCTTCATTGAACCTGGTAAAACCATGGTTGTCTGATCGCCAATGATCGATATCATTTCGAAGGTAGAAGTGATAAAATAGGACTCTGTTTTAGAAGTCGTGGTTTGAGCGAATGCTGTCATTCAGTTCATACACTTCCTAAAAGACAGCTCCCACTGTCGCCACCATCTCCTGCGAATCTTCGATCATGAAGAATTCGTGATCCAAAACGGCACTCTTTGGATCAATGCTGACTCACGTTCGCGAGGCTTCAGATCCCGAATTTTTTTCTGATTTTGACAGGTTCCTGTTGGACGCTCATGTCAGTCAGTCTCAATCGAGAGTCAAGCAGCAAGAGATCCAGATAGAAGCCGCTACTGGGATACGACGTGCTATCCGTTGCGAGTAACTAGGCTTTGTACCCAGTGCTATGTAGAACCCACCAATGACTTAGTAGGCTCCCTCCAGTGTTGCTTAGAACTTTTCTATCAAGTTTAAGCGCAGAGATCGGAAAAGTCTTTTGAGCTCTGTAATGAAATTATTGGGTCGAGATGCTGCAGGTGCGTAGGCTGATACAATGTACCTTCTCCTTTCATTTCGGAGGGGAATGCTCACAATGCAGGCTTCTAGAACCTGCAACCTCCGCACTTCACCGCTATATATAATTTTATGTTCAAATTCGCAATTCCCCCGACTCGTGTGGCGTTGGTTCGGTCTTTTCAAATTACTTACTGCTCATGGATCTGCTGTTGGAGCTGGTCGATCTGCCCTTGGACGGCAAGCCTTAGTAACAGGCATTGGGGTTTTGGGAATAACCACAGGCTTTTATAATGCCTGCCGCCATTTGGGTGTAGGTCGTTTGGGGTGTTATGGCTGGTGTTTGTAAGCCAGCTGGGGCCTTTTGCTTACGAGCTAGATTTGATCTTTTTATGTCTTGCAATATTGGACATCTCCGATGTTTGGCAGGGTGTCCTCGGTTCCTATAGAGCACGCACTCGAGCAGGACGACTCTACGACTTCGTCTTGGGTCAGATCGCATTCCTCGTTCTTGTGGTTCTTTGCACTCTTAATTCATCGAGGCTACATCTTGCAGTTCAAAACGGCATGTCCGAATCTTTGAAAAACATTGCAAGATGTTCTCGTGCCTTCTTAATTTATCCCATTTTACAGACTGGAAAGTTAAATAAGTGATGTTCCTAAGCCTCTCCAACTTGCTACGGGCGCGAGCTGGACTAGGAAGAAGGGTAATACCCACGCTCTCGTTTCGCCGTGTCATGGAGAACGACTTGACTTCCATAAACTTAAGGTCGTCGCTCTTGAACCCTCTGTAGTAACTGAAGTAATTGGATATACGACTTCGAGGAGCAACGTCTGCAGCCTCTTGACCTTGGGCGTAAATGAGAAGAACCCGGTTACGGTCTCCTTTAACAGATCCCTAACCCCCTTTAAAAATAAAATTACATCAATAATGTACGAGTACTTTCATGCATCTCTTGTCTCACGTAGGGACATGGTATGAGTAAGGATGGGTGATACCTTCTCGTTAGGACGTTGCTGCTGCTGGTACTCCGCTGTCCTCTTGTTGGTCGTACATCGCCTGTTATTATTGCGGTCGCTCCTGTTGCTGCTTCTGTTGTTGATGTTGCGGCTGCTGTGAAAGTTTTCGTTTTGCTTATTTTTGTTGAGATAGCTTCTGTTGTTTTCCCTGTGTTTGATGCGGTTGCGGTTAAGTGGCATCTCCGTAAGCCTCTCCACTACGGCCTTAGTAAGCCACGCTATTACTAAAATTATCAGCGCTCAAGCGCATTATAATTCATTTGCTTTTGGTGAACATCGTATGTCTTTTCCTGTCTACAGGTAGGCCCCGTTCTCCAGGCTTATAAAATCAAGTCAATAGAGCCTTAATAATGGCTATGAGTGGTTCATTCTTTCCGATATCATCACTTGCCTTCAAGTTATAGCCCGGTCTATACTTTCTTCTTTATATGTCTTATTACCATTAAATATGGCATAAAAAAGTAATTCCATTGTAAGCTTTCTAATAACATATTGAAATTATGTCAATAGTCACTGGCAATGCAATAAAAAGGCTAATTTAGCCAAGCAAAGCACAAGCAATTAAAATTCATAAAAGGAACATAAAAGCATGACTTCAGTGATCCTTAAATCGGGAATCGTAGCCGATAACCGTTTATTTAAACACTTAAAATCCCACTCTGACGAGCTGCCTCTGCCGATATTTTCCTATAAAATGTGTAGGCCAACGACTAAATGCCACCAAGCCGGTACGAACTTTCAAATGTCTGTCATAAAATTAATGACAACCGATCAGTGAGTATAAATAAATTTTCCGCACTATCCCCAAAGTCTGAAGAGATAGACGCTAAGCACCCACTGAACTCGGCACATTCGTATTCCACCTCATCCGCCCATCCGACTTGCTGTTGCTTGCCACTCTTTGAGGTTATCTCCGTCAAAGCGGGTTGACTTATAGCCAAAGTCAAGTGCCGATTCCGCTATCGCTTCAACTCCCACTGCATGGTCATATACGGTATGCTGGCATCAAGAATGGCACTTTTCGATGACAAATGACCCCATCGGTTATCATGTCTAGATACGAGCATTCCATGCGAAGCGGAACTCTGCGGCCATAACACGAGTATCCGTCGTAACCAGGCAGCTATTTCGTTTATGCAAATCTCTATCGAGTCGAGTAATGGAAGTCTCACTTCGCTAGAGAGCTTCATAACATGGCAATCTCTTGAAGAATGAATGTACAAAAAAAAGAGGCAAAGAGGCATAAGCACGCATAAATCTTGCGAAAGAGGGTCGTGGGGCAGAGATAAAATGAAGCTATTTACCGGAGTGGCGTGGAGCTGGTGCTGCCCACTCGCGCCAGACGATCCGATACCTTTCGTCATTGCTGTCGGTGAAATTAATTGGTCGTAATTAATTTCTCTATCGCCAATTGATGCAGGAGAACACAGTGGCAGTACAGTCGAGTCGAGCGGGAATGCATAGATCTATCGATGAGACGTTGCAAGATACGAAAACTCGTATCTAGTTTGGTGCTGCATTCATCTTTACACTGTTGCTGGAGCATCTGTTCGATGGTGGATGGTGCTCCGTGGTAGTGTTGTGTCGTGTCGATTTGTGAAAATTGATGATTCCAATTATGGAACAGTCACAACGTGCTAAGCAGTTGTTGAATTACTTTTTTCGAGGCTATCGTTGCAGTACACTCCATCGACACGGTACTGGTGACGGAGATGATTATGATGATGATGGAAGTGTTGATGGCCACTGCAAGTCAGTGGGACTTTATTTGAAGAACAAAAAAACAACGGACAAGAAGTGGTAGTAGATACCTGGATATGGAAACGGATAATGCATGTGCTGCACCTGGTCTTGAATGTGATCGATATTTTTGCATAGAGATGCAGCTCCAGTGGCAGTAGGATGAAGCAGTATGAAGCTGTCGTGGCTATTAGTTGTGCCTGATCGCGGTACTTACACACATTTATCAGGGATAGAGAGAGAGTGGCATCTTCTAGTCAGCAGGTGTGCGACTTCTTGTTTCGGATTCCAGCTGTAAGATAGATTTAAAAGCCGGATTACTTTTCCAATGAATGCTTTTTACTCGAATGCAAACAAGGTGTGGTATCGGAATGTTGATCTTGTTCACTTGTAGCGTGTGCAGCTCCCGCGAAGGAAACCCAGCTGACGCTGCAGTTGTGTTTGTGTCAAAGCGAATGCTGTTTCGAATCGATGGAGGTGTGGGCCATTTAGGTTGAATGCTGAGAAGTTTCAATACTAGATTGAAGGTGAGTTTGTCGCCAACCGGAAGCAGCTTAACAGCATTCCAGCCGAAAGGTAATCGAGTAAGGAGTCATAAAGATCTCCTCCTAATTTGCATTCCGGTGTAGACCTTGTTCACATAGAGGCTTCAAATTCAATTTGAACGTACTTCCGTAACAGTTAAGTCATTAATCTTACATTTGCCTTCGTTTTCGACATAGGGAATTGTGGTATCAAAGTGGCGCCTTAGCACTAATTGCAACGAGTTATACTCGTAGTAAGGTAGCGACAACCTAGTTGCTTATTACTGTTCTGTGGAAATTAATGCTCTAAGCCAAATGAGCGCATCTACATCAACTCTTCCAATTACATCCAACTACATCCTGGCAGTTAATTTGTCCATTTTGTCCTTTGCGTGTTTTCATAGATTACGAAGGATGACAAGAAAATAGGCGATTCGGCAAGAGTGAACGGGCGCCCTCCACGATAAAACCGATTAAAGATACCATCCTTACAACTTCTTAGGAAAGAATCTCTTTTCCTATACATGTCGTATTATCAGAACTATGTGCATATAATTTAAGATGGTATTGGATCTGCCATACAAGGAAGTACTGTGGACAAGTTTGACTTTAGGGTATATTAATTCACCGAAGTGTAAACATTTTTTTTTAAATTTTATTCAAAAAAAAATCTGCGGCTGAGGCACGCCCTCGCCACTGCCAAATTGGTCGAGTTGGGCTACGAACTGCTGCTCCATCCACCGTATTCTCCAGATTTCACCCCGTGCGACTTCTTTTTGTTTCCAAACTTGAAAAAGTCACTCGCCGGGCAGAAATTTCAGTCGAATGAGGAGGTCGTCGCCGCCACGGAGGCCTACTTTGCAGACCTCGATAAAACGTATTTTTCAGACGGGTTAAAGAAGTTGGAGCATCGCTGGGTCAAGTGTATCGAGCTAAGAGCAGACTATATTGAAAAATAAATCGCCATTTCTCCAAAATTTTTGTTTTTCTTTTGTAGGCTAAGTACTTATCGGAACACCCTCGTACTTCGAGGAGAAGAGAATCGCACGCTAGCTTAACTTGCGCCATTTACATTTAGACGCTCAGTACAAGTAGATGACACAACAGTTTCAAAACATTTGAAAGCATTCGGACATTGCATGTAGCATGAGTTGAAGTCGAGGGACCACGAACGACGTTTTTTCACGTGTGAAACTGCCACTGCTTCAGTGGCCGAGCAGGAAAGGTTTTATGCATTGACTGGCGACATGACAAGGTGTTTTTGCTGTAGGTCGAGTGTTGCAGACTTACATTGAAATTCTTAAATGGTAAGTCCAAAGCCAGCCACCGTATTCACAAGACATTGCCCCTACCGATTATCACTTGTTCTACGAGTATTGGATGGCACATGGGCTCTTTGATCTGCACTTCCATTCCAATGAAGGAGCCAAAACTTGGCTCGTTTCTTAGACTTTCTTAAAAGAAGTGTTGTTTTTTAACGGGGAGTTCATACATTGCCAAAAATAAGGGAAATAAAAGCGGCCTACGATGGGATATGTAAATAAAACATTTATTTTCGCAAAAAAGAACAGCGAGGTCCTATGTATTCACGGTCCTAATAATTCAAAAAGTTATGGACGATTGAAATTATACCCAATACTCGCAAAGCAACAACATATCTACGAGGAACTGCTTCGGTTTGCCGGGCGCCTAAATTATAAATAAGATAGGGATGAGTTGAATATTTTGAGAGCGGGACAGAAATAATGGAGGAACATTTTCTTAGTAATATGGCAGGAAGACCATCGGGCCCAGGAGTAAATTCATCATGAAGTTGATTCAATTTACGAGTATTTTAAATGATATGGGGGTCAATAGTACGTCGGGGAAATGGTTCAAGGGAAAAATTTGGTAAGTAGTCGAAGTAAGTAGTGTCCGGTACAAAGGGGTCAGTTTTCGCCATTGAAGTAGAGTGAAGTTGGGTAGCCATCAGATTTCCTTTTGTAGTTGACAAACTTAAAGAAGGACTTAGGATTGTAAATATGATAAGTACCTATGTAGTTAGAAAAGTCATTGGGGGATTGAGTACGAAGGAAGATTGCCCACAGTTTGTTTCTTGTGGCTTAGTGAGCGGAGCCTGCGGTTATACCAAGGAGAGGAGGTAGATAAATGTTTCGATCGGGAAAGGGGAAGAGAAATGGAATTGGCTATAGTGTGAGAGAGCGACTATGGTCTGGATTTATCAGAAAAGGCAGGGGCTGAGGAGTTAAGGACGTGGGAGCTGCGGGAATTAGGATACTTGGTTCCAGATTTTAGATCGAAATTAGGAATAGAATTGGGGGCTAATGGTGGCAGAACAAGCAGTTGGAATCAGATTGAAGGAAAATCGTTGACGCGGCGGTTTTGATGGAGCAGAGGAAGAGGTCTGTATATGGGAGATGAAGGGGTGGGTGAAAGATGGGAAAAGATTTGTTTTGATGCTCCAGTTATGGTGGAGGTTAATTTGCGGTTTAGGATGCTTATCACAAATGTTAGGCTTATTTTTAGGTTTCTTAGAGCTAGATACATAGATTTCTGTTTTAGATTCATTGAGCGGGTTGGGGTCGATATCGTTATTTTCATTCCACTTGGCAACGATAGTTTTACCAAGAATGAAACCTCTTTTTTGGCCACCTCTACAGGACTCCTTTCAGACGGTATGTGTTCAAAAAATAACAGGAAGATTGTAAAATCGCGGATTCAATACATATTTTTTGGTTTTATGTGTTGAAAAATACTATAATATGTACATTTCCAGTCAAACTGTCTTAGTCAGCTGTCAGTTATCAAAGAGGAAACAGGTGTTTCGGTACGGTGATTTCAAATTTGTAGCTATAAATCAGAGAACTTAGATGATGTGCACCGACCGACGTCTTAAAATGTTAAATATTGCTTTTGGGGGACTCTGCCGTTGGTAAAATTAAGGCTTATGACTAATGAAAGTTGTGTCAATAGATGGCGTGGATGTTGGCTCACCGCTATTAGCTGTGTTCGGAACCAAACCTTGGTTCGTGGCCGACAATTAGGCCTCACTTGTGGCACTTTATGGGGAATTGTAAAGGTTGACCTGAGTTTACACGGCCATCAAATCCAAATTGTACAACAATCGAAGACTTTATACCATTTATGACTTCGCCAATTCGTTGATTGACCGCCAAGAAAATCTGTCATCAAATGAAAAACCCATGAAAAGCCAATGCATCCCAAAAAGTCACTGCGCCACATATGTATGTAGTTGGCATATTTTTCGAAAATGAGGCTTGGGAAGCATTTACAGTGAATAAGGATCGTTCTCTAAACATACCTCAACATATTGATATAATATTAGGGCCTCAATAAATTATCTCGATTTTTTATGAACATTCATACTTTATTTAAAGTAAGCCGTAAAATCACTTTGCCATTACTAGTCACCCCTGTTTCTTATCTTTCTGACAGCATATAAATTGAACGTCGAAAAAACAACACGTCTTTTGAAACTGTTCAAGATTCAAGCCATTGTTTGGCATCTTCAATAAATACATAAATAAATAAGTAAAGAAGAGGCATTGTCTAGTTGGTTCGGTTCGTGGGATGGTGTAGGATTTCTTATTTAAACGGTTTTAAATAGGTTTTCAGCGATTTTGTAACAAGAGGCTTAGTATTGTCATTTAACAAAATCACCTTGTCGTGCCTCTGCTTGTATTGCCGCCGTACGCATCAGTTGCAGTCGATAAGAATCTCTTGTGATGGTTTCGTTCGATTTGAACAGCTCACAGCTAACTTCACCGCGTTGACTAAATGTAGAGCAAAATCTTCATACTCTTCAACGCTGCAAGAAACTTTTTCTTTTCTGCGGTTGCCGTTCAACATTACTCGCCTACAACTTGTACGGCACCGTATCCTTACTTTTGAACCATTGCTGTTATGTCAATTACTTCCTCTTTATCTTCAACATCAGAAGCATCATTCCGTTTATGGTTGGAACTCACGAAAAAGTCTGCTAAAGATTATGTTAACGTGAAGGAATAAATGCGTGTCAAGTTAAGAGAGTTGAGTCTGATAAAAACCAGAATAAGCTCAAATGAGTCAGAAATTACTGCAGAAAATAATGCATTGATTCGGCGTGTCAAATTCTCTTATAATTAAAAGTCCAAGGCAAAAATGACTACAGCATCTCAAGGGTAGCAGGAACTTTTGGTCATTTTTAAAGGACATGAGGAATTCCGCCTCATCTGCCGATGTTCCTCTACTGTCGATGAAATTCAGAGTCGATATTGCATCTGAAGCTATAGCAGGACATTAGGGACTTGACTAGGGAGCCAAGGAAATACTGCGCAGTGGCAATACTAGACGTCAAAAACGAGTTTAATTCTGCCGATTAGACTCTAATAAGTAGGGCGCTAGCAAAAATGGAAACACCTTATTACCTGCTAAGAATAGTGTCCCATTACCTTAAAAATAGAAAATTGAGGTTTATCACGGAAGAAGGGTTTCTCTGGGATCGGAGATCCTGATTGGAACCTAACGTATGACGGAGTTTTGCGACTAAGGTTTCCCCAAGGAACTAACATCATCGGATTTGCAGATGATATAGCTAAAGTTGAGTCAGCCATAAACGCTGCAGTCGCCCATATAAAGCAGTGAACTGGCAGACCATAAGACGGAGGCTGTCCTTATAACAAGCAGGAAAATTGTAGAATCCATCAATATTTGAGTCGGCAACCGGAATACCCGATCAAAGGAAACGGTTAAATACCTAGGAGTGATGCTTGACGACAGACTGCGGTTCAAATCACACCCAGACTATGTGAGCAAAAAGGCATCTGCACTGCAAATGGCACTCTCCAGAATACTGCCAACTGATCTCAGTCATGCTGTATGCTGCACCAGTCTAGGCACAAGCGCTTAAGAGGAAGGAAGTTTGTCGAAAACTATCATCGATATACTGGCTCTGTACCCTGACGACAATAATTGCTGGGAAGATCCCCATTGACATTCTTGCCGAGGATTTGAAAAGGATCTATCGAAGAAAACCGTCAAGGCCAATTGAAGCCGGGGAGGTAAGGAAAATCAAGAAGGAAGAAAGGTCGCGCTCGATAGCCCAATGGCAATCTCGTGGGATAAACCCTGATTCCATCAATCGACATATGGTTAAATCAAACACAAGGAAACTCCAACTACCATCTCACGCAGGTCCTCTCTGGCCGTAAATACCTACATCGGTTCGGGCACGATACTTCTGCTCTTTGTCCACACTGTTCAAACTAGGAAAAAGACGTGGGGCACATGATCTTCGAATGTAGACGCTTCGCAGATTGGACCAGGACCAAAAAATATAATTCAGCGAATGGGGGAGTCGGAGGAGTTCTGGCTGGTTATTTGCACACTAACTAAGTATGTGAAAATAGAGCAGACGAGAGTAGATGCTGCAAGAACAGCAGAGGCAACAAGAGCACTAGAAGCAGGAGAAAACTTACAAGCACAGGAGTAGCATGAATTGCTTATCAGTCCCACGAAGTAATACCTAGCGGTAGTTCCGCGGGAAGAGTGGCAGAAGAGCGCAGGGTGTAGTTTACGTAGGTGCAGACTCGAAACAACTGGGTAGGGCTACTAGTATCACTCGGCGCATCCAAAAAAAAAGATTGTACTTGAGTGCATCGATTTTTTTATGAAAAAAATCCACACTCAACTCAACTTCTAACGAGATGTTCTTGCACCCTGATAAAACTACGATGTAAGCTTTTCCATCTATTTTAATCTTCTGGTCTCTTCTCGTGTGGTTGGAAAACAGCATTTGTTCAGTCTGCCCCTAAAAAAGGCGAATCTTCGTCTCCCTCCACCTATCGACCTATAGCAATACCGCCCCTTCTTTCTAAGGTCATGGAAACGCTGAAAAATCAGCTTGTGATATATTTTAAATCGCGGAAACGATCTTAATGACCAGCATATTTCACCGGAAAGTGCAACCAATCTTTGCATAACCACGGTGAAAGCAAGATCTCCGCACTCGATATTTCTAGAGCATTTGACGGCTCTTTTTTAAGGATAAGAAATTACATTTCGGGGCATTAATACAAGTCGTTTTGCATGGTTTTAAATCTGATAATCACCGAATAAATGCTGGTGTTCCTCAAGGCTCTATTTTTCATCGCAAAATTGGAACGGCAACGTACGTAAAGCAGGATTAAATTCCACGTGACCGGTCTGGCCATCTCCGAAACCGAAAACTCACAACTTAAATGGTCGTAGACATTGACTAGCCTGTCTCGTCTATTGGTACCATCTGTTGACCAGCAAACTACGAAGACTTTGAATCTTTTCTTATTTCCTTTCATCGTTATTTGGGAACTTGCATCACAGAATTATGAAGTCGTGTATTTATGAAAGAATTGAAAGCATCTGGTCACCGTCAGTTTGCGGTATTAAACTTCCTATGAGGCAATCTCTAACTCCAACTTCTTCTTCTTTTAAACTCGCACTCACAATCGCTCGCAAGCCCACAACCGTTTGCTCATTTTTCTAAAAATGTGATCGCAATCGGCTCAGCTGCGACATGTCGCAGAAAATATGCCCACAATCCAAAAAGGGAGCAATGCCAGCAACAATCCCAATTGCCATAAATCCACCTCCGTTCCAATACAATTGAGACATACCATGCCCGATAATAGATCATACGCCCTAAAAGGAAATCACCACAGATCACTCAGGTCAGCTCGGTCACCGCACCGGCCATCCCCCCGCAAACTCGGCATCTCACGACCACGTGCAATTCCAGAATCAATTCCCAACTCCAACTCTTGCCCCAGCTAAACCCACACCCGTGTGCCCATGCCCATACCACGGTCGTCACTGCTGCTGCTGCGTCGAACATAAATCCTTCCTCGAACACGTGTTCACACAAATCGTTTTCCGCCAGATCTCACCCAGCTCGAGAGACACTCAGCGCTTGAACATCCACCCCTGGAACTCTCACAGGCCAGCGCTCAGCCATGGTCTTCGCCGACGACGTAGCCGATCCAATCCATCCAATTGTAAACAAACAAAAATCAAAGAAAATAAAAAATCACTGTTGTTACTCGAATGTGGCTGCAGCTGAGCGTAGAGTTCAAGTTCTGCAGTTGGTGTCGTTCCCGTGGGTCGATCTGAATGGGTTCCAATGTCTGATCTCCTCGTTTAGGTAGCTGATCCCCTCCTTCTCATTCCAGAGGTCTTAGCAACATAAGGAACCAATTGTGCGGCCACAACACACAAACGATCAATGTAAGATCCACAATTGAATCGATTGTCGCATTGAGCACATCATGTATGACTCTAGTCGGCAGTGTACCATGGTGGCCCTTACTGCTAGGGTGACATTACACCAATGTGAATCTACCACCGAAGACACCGGAACTGTTGTCGAATTATAGTAAATTGGTTTTCGGGAATGCAGCAGCCGGCATGTACATAACACCTGGATGAGGTGATGGACGCGTGAGTCGATAGGCCGGCCACCTGAAATGGGGTATCGTAAAAATGAGGGGGAAGTGGAAGAGGCATATATTGAATGGTGTCCATTGTTACTTCCGGAAAGTTGTGGTCTCCGGACGTGTGAGCAAACAACATCCCAAGAGTCGCGCTCTTTTCTACGCCACAGCAGATGCAAACTGCTCTGCTCCTTATCACCAAATCGCAACTTATTTGCATATGAGTTGGCACACATAACCAAAAAATAAAAATAAAGGATTGACTTGAACCCTAAGACGAATCCTAAACAAAGACTGCGCACTCGTCTCAAAGAACCCGAATGCCCTTATCGCGTCTCAAGGTAACCGAAAAGGAGGAAAACCCTCCAAGAATCTGCGTGTTTTTTAGCATGCGTTTTTCCTTTCGAATTTGTTTGTTTTAGTTGCAGATACCCTTCAGGTAAGAGGCACTGCTACCTCAGCTGCGTCACACTCGCTGCTGGATCAGGACTTTCATTGGTTTCCCTCGCTGCTTTCCCTTTTTATTCCTTTGCCCTTTGGTAAATAATTAAAACGCAATGCCTGCGCATATGTTGTACTATTAGCGTCCCATATCAATTGGCAGATGTCAAATTTGGTGCGCTCAATCGTCCTGTGTGTACAAGCCGCGCAAATGTCCTTGCGCGATAAAACGCAATGCCACCTTTTTATTATTTCGTTTTTTTTTTTTTTTTTTTGGTTGGGAATGCACCCTAAATGGGAGAGAAAACAACTGCAGCAGTAGCCGAATTGCGCATTCATTGAAGTTGATAACGCAGGGGATGATCCTGCGACTGCAGATCAAATCGAATCGTTTACATTGTCATGAACACCTTTCTTTTACGTGTTACATTTTCCTTCAGTTTTGTTCGATGATGGTAATCATAAACGGAGTAACAACCACAGGTGATAATTGACTTATGTGCATATGCGTTGCATTTGCCAACCTTCCTGATGGGGATGATTGACGGGATAATCTGCTTCGAGGCCCATCAGAGTTTGTTGAAAGGATGATTGTACGGTGACAATCGATGTGGTCGGGTATTTATATACATTTGATAAGCGGTGTCAGGAGGAATTATGATTTTTATTTTATTTCTGTTCACTTAACATATTAGGGAATAAAGACTTAACAAGATTGAAGGGCTTTGATCTCATCAATTCTTTCGAATATCACGGATTTCTGTAATGACATGTTGAGACCAATTTTCAAGTAACCTGGGGTTAGGTTGGCAACGTTTCCAATTATCGTTAATTGACTTGGCAACTTGGCTTTAAGTCTATTCTATGCTAAATGCATCTTTTCGGGACTCATTTTATGCCATTAAGTCAATTTTGACAGTTTAAGGCCTATAGAGTCAGGTTATTGGCTCAGCCTCAAATGCTCACATGAGCAAGGTCTATAGATTTATCATACTACAAGCAAGATGACACATTGCCAATACGGGCCACGAATCCTTGATTTATTCTGCCACTCTCTCCGCCAGAATAAGTAGTCATAGTTTGCTTAGGGTTAGTTAGGTTAGGTTAATACGGGGTTTTCAACAAAATATACGTTAATTTCGGTTCCCAGGAATTGGGATCCCTAGGTGCACATTGTGGTAAATTTTATGTAGAGATCTTGGCCTGCAGCCTTACAAGACCACATTTACTCAAGAAATAAAACCTCATGATCACTTGAAGGGCTGAAGCGCCGGTTGGACTCTGCAAAAATTTGAAGAATATTCTTAATTTTATCGGAAAATCATCTCAGCAATGGAAATAATTTTTGGCTAATGGCTTTGTTAATAAGAAAATCATGCGTTATAAAGAACCTAATTGCATCGACTCAAACGTATTGTCTGGTGAGGATTTCATGCCGAAGGGGTGATTGGACCGCATTTTTCCGTCGATGAAAACGACAGCAATGTAACGATCAATGAAGTTCGCAATCGCCCCATGTTGGGAGACTATATCAGTGTTATGTGGTTCCAACAATACTAAACAATTGATATATATATTGAAGGAAAAGTTAAATAAAACATCCTTAAAGGCGCCCTTGACCCCGCTCAATTAAGTAACCCCGAATGCAGACATTGAACCTCTGGCGACTGAAGTTACTGGAGCTATGAACAGATCCCTTCTAAAGTCTTGCCCAAGTAGCAGACCAACAAAGAGAACCAAACCTCCATGGTGGTCTGCTGATCTTGGTACACTTAGAAAGGAAAGCAGACGCTTTTCAACAAAGCAAAAAAACAAAACAGAACAGAGGACTGGAGCCGCTACAAGAACAGCCTCAGACTATTTAAAAGTGATATAAGAAAGGCGCAAAGGATATCCTGGCGCAATTTCTGCTCAGAAATAGAAGAAAATAATGAGGCCAGCCGGATGGAATCTACCCGGTAGAGATGCAACGTGCTTACGGCATTCTCGAATCGTGGCTTTTGGTATTATTCTCATCCAGTCTAAACTGGGGATAACCTCCCACATAACTGCAAGAGACTACAGACCTATCAGTCTCTCCTCCTTTCTTTTAAAGACTGTTGGACCTGCACATTCATGAAAACCTACAAAAATGCATGCTTTCGTAATCACAGCATGCTTACTGTAAGGGAAAATCAGTAGACACAGCTCTACACACGATAGTTGGAACCGTTAAAAAATCATTTTTCAACAAAGAATTCACCATGATTGTCTTCTTCGATATCGAAGCCACTAGCCATCGCCAATGCATTAAGCAAACTAGAGGTTTATGGGAATATATTGTATTATTTTGGATCAAACAAATGCTTTCAGGCAGGTTGATTCATTCGAAATTCGGCTGCTACCAAACAAAAAGGGCAGTAAAACGTGGCACACCACAAGGAGGAGTATTATCTCCGCAATTGTGGATGATAGTTGTAAATGAAATACTCCTATCCCTGGAGGACAGCGGCTGCAAAGTCATTGCAGGCCTAGGCAAATCACTCCACCAAAACTCAATGGGACTTACCTTAGATTCGCGGACCACGCCAAATAGCGATACGCAACAGGAAGCTCAACTGGAAATTGAATGCGGAAGACCACATAAAGAAAAGCAACAACTGCGCTATACAGCTGTAAAAAGCCTTGGGTACCCACTAGCTGTATACCGCGGTAGTCAGACCTATACTAATGTACGGATGCATTGCCTGGTGCCCGGCACTGTGCAGATCTATCTATTGCAAAATCCTAAGCAGACGTCGAAGGAAGTTCTGCATCGCGATAACAGGGGCGCGAACAAACCCCACTGCAACCCTCGAAACGATGCTTCACCTACTCCACTTGGATCTCTTTGGCAAGGAAAAGGCAAAGAAATCGGGGCTGCGACTTAAGGAATCCGCTCACTGGAAGTTTTCCGAAATAGAGCACACTGGTATTCTACGCCAATGCAATGATATAAGTGAAGTCACGGACTACTTAATTCCGACCCTTGACTTCAAGATTCTCTACAAATAATATTCTGAACCGACGACAAAGGAGGGGAATGAATTTCCAAAAAAAGGCACTGCACTGGAAATATACACAGACGGGTCTAGGACAGGCAATGGTGTATATGCATCGACGCTAAAAAGCAGCCAATCCTTTAGACTACTGAACCACTGCAATATATTCCAAGCTGAACTAACGGCAATTCGTTAGGCCGCCGACTGGCTGTCTGTGAGATCGATAAACAACAGAGACATCGTCATCTACACAGATAGCCAAGCTGTAATAAAAGCACTCAAATCACCAATAATAAGATCAAAATTGGTCAGGCACTGCCGCACGTCTCTACCTATAAATGAGATATCGAGCAGATGCGCTGTAAGCAGACGAACTAGCCAAAATAGGCACCACACTGGAGCTGACGTGGGGGAAATCCACCCACCAATGGAAACGCAAAAATATTAAATCTCGAAAAATGCACTGCAACAGGCAATAGACAGATGGCGGGACCTTGAAACATTCAACTATGCGTGACAAACCTGGCCCAGGTACTGTCAACGTAAACGCACAAGCCTGCTAAAAATACGAAGGCAGATTATAAGCAGCCTAATCGGAGTCCTAATAGGACATTGAGCTTTGGGAAAACATGCCGCAGGCTGCCATACAACGCCTACTGCAGTAAGTGTCATGATGAGGGAGAGGAAGAACCTCCATCTCATCTCTAATGCAATTGCCCTGCTCTAGCCGCCTTAAGAAAACGATTTCTGGGAGAATATTTCTTCAGCGAACTAACGGATCTATGCGATAAGGAGATCTATAAAATATCGAATTTTATTCAGCACTCAAACCTACTTGAGAAACGACTCAAGTGGTAGCACAATGGACCTTTCCTGGTCTAAGTGATCCCCACCATTTTTACGGAGCGAAGCCACCTAACTTAACCTAACCTATGTATGTTAATATTGTATAAAAGCAGTTTAAGAATAATGTAGAACGCGAAGCTGCCAATCTTTAGGCCAATATCTACTGAATAGTGATTGAAAATTGCGATGATCATATGAACGAAATTGAACTTCTTGGTTCTTTTCAGTCATCAAAATTCATACATCATTAGTGCTTAAAATTGACTCTGTATGTTCTATATCGCACTAGACATGTGTTAAACAAATAACCGAAATTTTCTGTTTTTGAATTTTGTATATTCATCTACACCAATGTAATCAATATAATATAAGCACTTATCAGCAGTACTCCTTATTGATTGGTTGACCGTGTTCTTGCTAAAATGAAGCAAATATAGATCAAGATTAAACATATAGACCAGAAGGCTATTCACAAGCAATGTTGTGAGGATTTTCCTGAGAAGACCCTTAAAGGGTCATCCAACAAGAGGTGTCAAGTATTATTGCCATGATTTTTGTCGAAGTACATATTAAAAATTCACTATAAAAACGATAAAAAATATTGCGGAAAGTTGATCATCAAGCGATTACTCGTACAACTATTATTATTAGTAAAAGTTCTAGGCCTCGTTAACAACCTCTTCATCAAGCCTCCTTGCCATGAGTGTGTTCCTCCTATGTTTCACTGTTCTGTTCCGACTCGGATGGATCTTCCTTATATTGCACACCCATCTATTTATTTATTTATTTATTTATTTATTTATTTCATCTACCAAGTATACACTTTAACAGATAACAGACTTAAAAACTAAAATTATAATACATATATAACATCCATTTAAAGTTCAAGTGACAGTAAATGTTTTCTAACATTTGATCTGTCATCAAACAAATCAATTTCTGTACAAAAAGAGTTACAATATTTTATACATTTACCGATTGGTTCGTTAGAAGCATAATTATATATATGACTAGGATGGCGAAAGATATTTCTTTGACGAATAATTCTTTCCGGTGCATAAAGAAAAAAGCATTCAAGAATTTCAGGGCATATAATTTTATACGAAAAAATATCATGAACAAACATTATATAGTTAATATATCGTCTTTTTTCTAGCGTATCTAGACCTATTAAAGCGCATCTAGCAGTGTAGGAGGGCATAACATCTAAATTCCAATTCAGTTGCCTTATAACGAATCTAGTGAAAGCTTTTTGGACTCTTTCCAAACGCAATTTCGAGGTGGTATTTTCAGGACACCATACTGGACAACAATATTCTAAAATTGGTCGAACAATTGATATATAAACCGATTTAAGGGTGTAAGGATTAGAAAACGCAGAGCAATTTCTTTTTAAAAACCCTAGTAAAGAATTTGCTTTTGCAACTATGTAGTCAATATGAGGAGAAAAAGTTAGCTTCGTATCAAAGATTACTCCAAGATCTTAAACTTCTGACATTCTCTTTAGATTTATTCCAGCTACAGAATAATTAAATATGATTGGGAGTTTTGATCTAGATACCGAAAAGGTATTACATTTATTAATATTAAGTAAAATACCGTTTTTACTACACCAATTTAAAATATTGTTTATATCGGATTGTAAGTATTCACAACTATTTTGATTCTGAATGCGCATGAAGATCTTAAGATCATCAGCGTACATCAAACAATTTACATTTTTAAGATGATTTGGAATATCATTCACAAAAATGTTAAAGAGCTAAGGACCCAAATGACTACCTTGTGGTACGCCAGATGAAACATTTATAACTTTAGATCTGCAGTTTTTAATTCTTACTATCTGTTTTCTGTCAGAGAGATAATCTTTTATCCACCGAAGTAATGTAGAGTGAAATCCAAAGCATCTCAATTTATTTATAAGAAACTTATGGCAGACAGTATTGAAAGCTTTCGAGAAATCTGCAAACATTATATCAACTTGATATCCCAATTCTAGAGAATCAAATAAATACTTTGAAAATATAATTAGATTCGTTGACGTTGATCTGCCCGATACAATCCCATGTTGGTGAGAAGAAATTTGTTCTTTGACTTCAAAATATATTTTAGATGTTACTATGTGCTCAAAGAGTTTTGGAATCGAGGGTAGTTTTGAAATACCTCTGTAATTTTCAATATTATTTCTGGATTTGAATATTTCTGATTTATGAATAGGAGTTATATAAGAATATTTCCAATCATTTAAAAATAGTCCTGATGACAAAGACAAGTTGAAAATGATGTTAATAGGAAAAGATAGTGTCGAGTGGCACTGCCTCAGTACTTCAAATGGTATACCATCTGGACCAGCATTCAGATTGGAGTTCATGGATAGTATGCTCTTTGATACATCATCGACATTTATGTGTAGATGACCTAAGTTTGTATTCTGATTATATGAATGATCAATAAATATGTCATCTTTATTTGAATGTGTGACATAAACAGATTCAAAAAACCTTGCGTAAAATCGTAAAAAAAGTAAAATCGGTCGTATTAGAAGATAAACCTGTGAAGTCCATCTTTTCTGGGATACCACGAGTATGTTTTTTGTTATTGAAAAATGTCCAAAAGCCTTTCGGATTCTTAAAAATATTCGACTCAGTTTTGAAAATATATTGTTTGTAAAGGAATTTGTTAAGAAATTCAAATTCTTTTCGCAATTGAATGAATTCTTTCCTATAATGTTCGGTATTATACTTCTTGAATCTCTTAAATGCCTTATTCTTTGCATTTCCTAAATTAATAAGTCTTTTATTATACCAAGGATTCTAAAAGAGCACTTGAGCTTCATTAAAGGAACAAATTGGTCAAAACCACAATAAATAACATTTAAAAATATGCCGTAAGTATCTTTAAGATTACCACCGGATAGAATATTACACCAATCAAATTAATTGAAATAGTTATTTAAAGCTTTATAGTTCGCTTTTGCAAAATTATACGTACTAACAATATAACATTCTTTTTGTTTATGTGTGGAAGAATAAAATTCAATATATAACTTCAAAGCTGTACGATGAACTGAATTTTTCATTAAGGGTAACAAAGCTTCATCGACAGTGCAATTCAAACTATTGTTTACAAAAACCAAATCTAATATCCTGTTTAAAGAGTTTTTACAATTGTTTTTTTGAATAAATTCGAAGGACAACATTGCATCAACAAATGTTGATTCACATTCGGTTTTTAAATTGCGAGGAAATAAACATCTGTCATCGAGGGAATATTCCCACTTTATATCTCCTAGATTAAAGTCACCTAGGACAATTTGATGTTGATGTTCTTTAATTTGATTTATTATTATTTCAATATTTTTGATATGACTTTCATAAATACATAATGGACTTTTTGGTGGAATATAACTTGCCAAGACATAAAGTTCATTGCGAACAGCTGATCCGCTCACCATGCTGATAAAAACACAAAGTTGCTCCATGTCGGAATTGTGAAGGGTAACAGCATAATTTGTAAGAGATGACTTCACGGCGATGAGTACTCCTCCTCTACGCCCTATCTACGCCGCCTTCCACCTTACATCATCTTCCTGGTGGTATTCGTCTACTATCCACTTGTTCTACGTGTCCTTCTCATCTTAGTCTTCGCGATTTTATTACTCGGGGCTTGTGGCTGAACAGAGTTCCTCGAGTTTTTGATCATGTATTGTAGTTTTTTTCCATTTGCCGGTTTTCCGCCGTAGATTCTCCTTAATATTTCGTTTTTAATGACCCCAAATCTATAGTCCTTCTTAGTCAACGATTGTAAAGTATCACTGGCACTATGACAGGGCAGAGCCTAGTACATACCTGTTTTAAATCATAGGTTGCAACAAAAGAAATGTCCGATTTTTTTTTGTAAAACATTATAAGTCAATATTTCCATTAAGGTCCATTATTCCCTTTTTATAGAAAGCTTGATTTCACGCTAAAAAGTTTTCAAGGGCCTCTGCTCGGTTTTGGAACACCTTTTTCCTGCAAAATGACGCCAGATTGCGGAAAAGTTCGTAATCCGTTGGAGAAATATCAGGAGAGTACGGTGGATGCGGAAGAATTTCGAATCCCAATTATAGCAACCTTTGCACTCTTACGTGGGAGGTATAGGGTCTAGCATTGTCATGCAACAGGATTGGACCATGCCTATTGACCAATACAGATTTTCAGCCAATTTCATATGCATTATGTCGATTTCCTCAGAATATTCTACTGCATTTCTCGTTTCCCCTGGTTCTTCTTCTTTCTTTCTTTTCCCATTTTTCCGGCGTCGTTATGGTCAGAAGTGTAGGACCATAACCTTCCCACTTAACTGCATTTCTACTGGTCCACTTGTGGGGTCCGCCGGTTTGACCTCAGAAAGTAGCGGCAGGCTTCCCGGTTTGGGATTACTTTATCGCTGACGCCCATCAAATGCTGGTGTGTTTGCATTTGTTTGCACCAATTGTTTTTCGGCCTGCCTTTTCTGCGTGGAACGTTGATTGATAACGCCTTTTGGACGGGATTCAAAGGATCTCTCCTTTGAACATGGCAATACCAACTGAGTCGGTCGCGCTCTATCTTTCTTGTGATGGTTTCTTTTACGTGGAGGCTTCCTCGGATCTTTGAACTTCTAATTCTGTCACGCTTTGTTGCTCCCGCTGACATGCGAAGCATCTTCATCTCAGCTGCCGTTAATTTGCTCTCATACTTTTTGTGCATTGTCGAGCATTGTGAACCGTATGTGAGCGCCGGACGTACAACTGAAGTGTAGAGCCTTCCTTTCAGCTTAGGGGGCATTTTTCGATCGCAGAAGATGGCGGAGTTTTCCCGCCACTTCATATTAGATATTTAAACTTTTCACACTTGGGAAGCACTCTTCCAATCAAGTAAATGTCTGGAATAGGCTGATGAGGGTCAGAGAACGGGCAGCACAAATACTCTGTCTTCTTTGAACTAATACGATACCCGTGTCCCTCAAAAATGTCCACCCACACATCAAGTGCTCGTTGTAGGGACGCCTGATCATCACTTATAATGGCTCCATCGTCAGCAGAGAATAGCTGGTGCACATTGGGGTCCGTCACTTTTCCTTCAAGCAAGCAATCAAGGACTGCTATAAAGAGCAGTGGGCTGAGGACGCTCCCTTGGTGTACACCGACTTTGATTGCGAACTTTCCTGGTTGAAGAAATGAAAAGTGGATTGATCCTTCCGATGTCCAACAGATTGTCACCAAGACCTTTTCTTGGTGAAGACCAAGTTTGGGACTGTGCTTTGGGTTTTCGTCTGCATCCAACCACTGCCCGTCATACAAAATCTATTTTCGGTGTCTTACACTCAGCGATGCACGGGTTCCTAAGCGGCGTAGGTTTTGGGCTTCGGCCAATTCATGGGGTATCCACTGGTCGAGTTTTTTCACTTTTCCTATTAGAGATAGGTGTCGAGTTATTGGCATGACTTGGCATAAATTAATGGTAGGTGGTGACAAGGCGTCTCCTTGTTCTGATCTTTCACAGGTTTCAGATAAGGCGATTCGTACTTCAACTTTTATTTTCTTTCCTTCAATCCACACCAATTTTTTCGGCACTCCCACCCTTACAAGGAGATGATACATTTTCGCACGGTTTATATACATCCAACCTGTTTCATTCTAGAAGCTGTCGTATAGTGAAAATCTGTCTGAATATCAAGCGGTTCCTCCTGAAGTCACACTGATAGTCTCCGATTATTATTGACTGTCTCTTTAAGATAATACATGACAACACCTTGTAACAATAACTAAATAGAAGTGGTATTACACGGTAGTTGTTACATTGTGTTCGATCACCTTTTTTGAATATGACAGTGATGACCAAGTATTTCCATTCCTCGAGGATGGTTTATTTGTTTCATATAGCTGTGATTAGACCATGTTAATTCCTCATCAGAATATTTTATTAATTCCCCTGCGGCTTTGTTATTCTTAATCCGATGGATTATTTCCTTTATTTCGTCGATGGTTGGGAATTCTGGGTGTTTTCATAAACGTCTGCCTAATTAAAACCTGCGTTAGACGTTCATAAAGTAAGGTAGATTGCAGAAAATATGTATGTTCATAAACGTCATAAATGTCATCAGGGTCTGGCAGATTATGCATCCGTATTTTTTTGACTGCAGAAAGCGCGGAAGGTAAAGGAAAATAATTCATTGTGGAGGACGGTGCTTTATGAAATCGAAACAGTTGATCCATCCTTCTCCTTTGAAGTCTTGCATATCAAAAAAAAACTTTTAAAAACATAATGACGGCATACAGAAGAATTAAAAAGCGAAACAAAAAATCGGGAAGAGACGCCACAACCTGGGAATTCTTCGAAACTTTCGATCAAGCATACGGGGGTAGGCACAGCGTGTCTGATTTTTGCCTAACGTTTATGAACATTCAGTGACTACTTAAAATTGTATATACTTAAGCAGGCCTGCACACGCTCTGCGGAATGAACGCGTTTATGCAACAAAGAAGAAAGACGATTGTACTAGCGTAGATTTTCGACGTTTATGAAAACACCCTCTATCTGAATTTAGTAGACTCCGACTTACAGGAGGGAAAATTGAAAATCAGAAGGGACAATCAAAATATCGTAGATTGAAAACTCAACTGTTTTCATCAATTCACGGGAACTGTGCTTATCCGCAACCACTATGCACTGCATTTTGCGTAAATATCTTGACCTTCAGTCCTATACACCTGAGAGCACACACAACATAGTATTTTCGTTGATTTAGGACTGGAACACTCGGATAATGACTTTTTACGAAATTCACTGGCGAGTTTCATTTCCATTTACCATATCTCAATGACCTAAGAGAAATAGTCGAACAATGTCTCCATCCACAAAGATTAACATATTAACGCGGATCTTCCTCCAGCCTCCAAAAGCGTTGATGTTGTCGGGCAACGTCTTCCTTGTCTCGGCATGACACGGCTCTACTGAACCTAAGGCGGTCCGGCTCGCAAAGCGTGACATTGTGTTCGTAGAGAAGTCCATGGAATTTCGGGACGTGGAAGATTAGCGGGACTGCTAACCTGTCATGGATCAGTCCATTTTGATCGAATGCTCCTGAGGGAAGAAAACGGCTAAGGCGCACCCACTCATGCTACGAGTTATTGGGATAGTTAGCCCCAAGCTCAGATTATTGACTGAATTCATTGCTCTTGCAATGTTGCTTCGTATCAGCTATATCAGAATTGGCCTACCGTAAAATCCTTGCCTTTGGATAGGACCACAATAAGGAACATTTTTGTTTACTCAGATTCGCGTGTTCTAAAGTGTTTTTCTATTGGCACGTGTAGAATTTGGCGGCTGTGTTGCCGAGTTTGTGGCGGCTATGTTGTTTTGGTGAAATCTGTCAAATCTGTTGTTTATATTCAGTTACTAATGCTCAATTACCATGGCAAGTTACACGATTGAACAGCACGTCCAAATGATAGAACTTTATTATCAAAATGAATGTTCATTAGTGCAAACGATGCGCGTGTTACGCCCATTTTACAGTAGATGTGGTGGCCCTTCACAGCGCACTCTTCAACGTTTTGTTGCCAAATTTGAGACGATCGGTTCGGTAATCAATCAGCCAACTTTCGTATTTCAAAGGAACGCAAGATCGGCCGAGAACATCGCCACGGTCGATGAAAGTGTGCAACAGAACCCTAGGAAGTCGATTCCTTGCCGTGCACACTAACTCGTAGACTTCAACTTGACGCATTTTGCATTAGGACTTGGGCTAACACGTAAAAAATCCAACTGACCCAGGAGCTCAAAGTTCATGACCATAGAGAACACCCTTTGTTCGCTGAGTAGGCGTACTCGGAGTTTAGTTGTGCGGTAACCAAATATCGAGCTTCTTCACTATTTGCTTAAATGTTCCGGAAAACTCTTAATCTTAATCACCTATGCGGTGTGATTTATTTCCCCCCATTGATGAAAGAGACTCTGAGCGGCAAATTTCAAAGAGCTTGTTCCAGACAAGTACACTCACAGAACAAGCCAACAAACCGGCTTAACCAACAACGTACTTGGACTAATACAATCTGGATTGAACTCTCGTTACTTTTTGACCATACATTCGTCTTAGGTCTGGGCCTAAATTGGGCGATAGGCCTAATTGCTCTTAAGAAAATAATTTTCTTTGTTAAGTGGAACGATAACTCGGGATCACAATAGCAACTCAAGTCAATCAAGACACTTAGAACTGGCTGGCTTAATACACGACTGACGTAACCACGAACATTTCATTCTAAGCGAAGTGAAATTTGGTAAAGCCTGGGAGTATCACTTCATTGGCCTGTTACTCTAAGTTTTTTTTTGGTTTAAAGATGATAATGCAGACTTCGATCAACCTTTAAAAATCAGCCTTTCTTCCCCTATTGTTCAAATCATAAAATTGATCGTCATTATCGTATGATGTTCTAAAATTCATGCAAAACCACAGGCTTGTTCCAGTGCATTTCAGCACATTCTTTATTCCTCAATTTAGACTCAGCCTTAGCTCGGAAAAAAATTCCAACATCTAAGCGAATATTTTAAAAATAAATATGAGAGTCAGTACTATTCCTCTTCAGCCACCACCAGAGTGACAGAAACCATGCGTTCCCTCTTTCTTCTTATCTTTTATCCATTCCAGAAATCAAAAGACCACTACAAGTGTCTGCCTTAACCCAACTCAGTAGAGTAGGAGAGCAGCCACACAGACGAAGAAGATGAAAGAAAGCTTTTTCACCACACTGCTTCCACTGTTCCGACACGTCTTCATTGCTCCAGTCCAGTCCGACCACGTCGCCACGAATCAGGTGGCTGGTCCGACCTATAGTCAGATTCCGATTCGCTTCGGTTGTTTCCTTTTCATACTTGAAGATCTTGCAATCGACTTGAAATCGCGGCGTAGAACCTTTCCATTAGTCGAACACGGATCGTTACGTGCAACAGGTCGATCATCAAGTCGACATCTTTAAAATACCTCTGCACGCTCGCCATACAATAGTGTTGTGTTTTACGGTCTGACGCCGCAGCCAGCTCCACCGGTCTGTCGGTAAGTAGCTTTCCTACCTAGACTATCTCGATCGTTGTTGTATCCCGCACATGTTTTTTTTTTTTCATTACTATTCGGCGGCATGGAAGCGAATTGGCTTATAGTCCGACCTGTTACACGCGCCCTCGTTCGGGATGAGAGTACGACTACATATGCTAGCGTTAAGATAAGAACATACTTTTGCTTGCGTGAGTGATGTCGGAAGGCAAGCGAAATGATTAAGTACGGGCGTGCATGCAGAGCGAATCGCATGTTTGCTTTGAATATTCGTCTCGATGTTGTACTGTAGATCCTTGGGGAATTTGATTAAATTGAATTTAAATAGGATCCATTAGTTGCATGTTTTCATTCGAGGTGCGGCTATATTTAGATCGATTTGAGATACATTTGGAATTCAGGTAGAATATTCGCACCGGGAAGGAAAGTATGCGCACACCTCAAAGTACTTATTCAAGTCTGTTGAAATGTTCATGGAACTAATCATCGCTCTGTACACATGTATGAGATACAGGGCGTGGGTAAACAAATCCGGTGGTGTGGATGGTGTTTTCTAAAAATGTTCCTTTCGCATGGATTTTATGGCGTGCTTAGGGAAATTTTGAAACAAAACAAAATCGTAAATCATTTCGAGGAGCATAAAACGTTTTTGGTGTCGAAAACTCCCCTAAATACCTATAATCTAGGAAGTCTCTGGGTACACGATCAGTTTCACCTCCTTTTGAAAATTGTATACTGTACGACAGTTTTTCTCGTACTTTTCTCGTTTTTCCAACAACTTTTATGGAAAACAATTGTACATGGTATAGCACCATTGATGTACAATAACTATTTTTTGGAAAATTTTGACTAAAAATCGACGTTTTCGTCAATTCATTTATTAGCGAATTCAGACCAGATATTTAAGGTCCAGCACAAGAGTAAGTTTTTTGTGACGAATAAGTTCTCGAGTTGTATCGACATACACGAATTTTAACTTCGGTATCCAGAGTGCATGTTGGGAGATAACTAAGTTTTCAAACCTGCAGACATTTATAGGCTTTTTAGGACGTAAAGTAGAAGATTTTGATAGGTCGTATGAAAATTTATAAGAAGGTAAGAGTAGCCTATGCTACTCTAAGGAAATGAATCATCAATGACATTGTAAGCTAACCCTAAACCTGTACAAACTCAATTCTTAAATGTGGGGAAATAATTTTTGCTTATACAGTAGCTAAATTCAAGACTCCTATTTCAGACTCCTATTCCATTAAAGTTTAACCAGAAGAACAACTATAAGCAGTCTCTATGTAGATAGATAAATGTATTAACCTGATCAGTTCAATTCAGGTACATTCGAAGCTAAACGACCGTTTTGAGACCATATACTTTGTTTGATCGATTGATTTTGATTAGAACTAGGTGCTTTAAATACCCCTCTGATCACCAGTACTGTAGCCTAAAAGAATGAACTCGGTGGCGGCACGAATAAGAAATATTCCGTTTAGTCACGTGGACTTTCGATCCCGATCTATCCTAGAGACTTTAGCGTAGACCAGAACTTGGTAATCTGATATTAGGGTACCGGCTTGCCATCCCTCCTAATTGCGATTTTATGATTATGGTGCCAAACATGTTGTAGATGATGTTTTTTATCTCTGTCGTAATTGGGGATTGGAATTAGCCTTCGATATCCATGAAGATCGCCAAAGTCAATTACTTGATGTGAATGAATTTCTTAACTCGTGTATAGCCGTCTCATTAGATTAACCCTTGAGGTAAGCGTGGTCCGAAAAGTACTTAGCCTCACCCCCAGATGGCGCTAGTGTCGCAAGAGCAACTTACTGTCGTGTAGTACATTCTAGTACACGGCTACTGTTGAAATTTCAGCCGAATCGGACTCGTAGTTTTGTTTTGACCGCAAGTGGAAGCGGGAGTGTCCGCGGATTTTAGAAAAATGGAAAAAGAGCAATATCGGTCGGTGATTTGATTCTTGTTTTTGGAAGGGAAATCGCGCAACGAAATCTAAGAGCGTTTGGATGATGTGTATGGTGACTCTTCTCCTTCGATGGCGACCATCAAAAATTGGTTTAACGAGTTTCAACGTGGTCGCACGTCGGTTTTTGATGAATCACGTTCAGGTGCCCCGAAATCGGCTACCACGGAGGATAACGTGACAAAAATCCACGTCCTTTCCACCTCACTTTTCTGGGATTCGCAAGGTGTGATCCATGACTGCTGTTTACAAATCAACTGGGAATTATATTAACTTTGTTTGTGTTGAGGTGAGGAGTTCGTTTGAAAAACTACTGCTTGTTGCCGTTTATTGTCCACCAAATATGTTTAGAGAGAATTACATAACCGAGCTTGAGGAAACCTTAATGCGACTTAGTTCAAAGTATAATCATATTTTGGTTGGAGGTGATTTTAATGTAAATTTTTTGAAAGACAGCATTTCTAAGCGACTTTTCATTCACTTTTGTGATAAGATTGGTCTTTCAGTGGTAAATAATCAGTGGCCAACGTGTTTCAAATCATACATGAATCCTTCCCTTCTCGATATGTTCTTGACTAGCTCTAGACATAAAATTCTAGGAAGTGACCAAATTAAACCATCTTCAGAGTTTATTCATGATTTCATTTTCTGCTCCTTCTATCTGGATTTAGACAGGTCTAACCAAACTAAAACTATTAGGTATAGATCTTATAGAAATTTTAATTCTGAGACTATGGTAAGATATTTCAATAGATCCGAATGGGATGATATTTTCTACACGCATGACCTTAATGTTAAAGTTGCTCGGTTTAATAACTTAGTATCTAGTTTGTATGATTTATGTATTCCAATAGTGACAAAAGAAGTAAGGAGTAATAAATGTCCGTGGTTCACTGATAACATAAAATTCCTTATTAGGGAAAGAGAACGTTTTTTCCGAAGATTTAAGAATAATCCAACTGAGTTCAACAAAAGTCAATATGTATACGCGCGAAACCAGGTCAATACCACCATTCGTAATTCCAAACGTGCATATTTAACGCAAAAACTAGATCTATCACTTAGCTCTCGAGAGCTGTGGAGCAATCTCAAACAACTTGGCATAAAAGAAGACAAAAACAAACATAAATGTCCTTTCGGCCCTGAAGTAATGGTTAATGCTTTAATCCCCAGCCATTCAAGCTTAAAAATTCCCCAAAGTATCTTTGACATACCTGACAATGAAAACTCCTTCAGTTACGCTTGTATCGGTGTACCCGAGATTTTAAATTCCATTAAATCTGTTAAATCGAATGCCGTCGGTCCTGATGATGTTTCTCCGAAGTTTGTAAAGCTCATTTTTCCATTTATAATGAATTACTTGCTCCATATTTTCAATTTTTGTCTCTATAGTGGGAAGTTCCCGGAAGTGTGGAAAAACTCAAATATTATCCCAGTACCCAAAAAAGCAAATCCCTCAAAACCCTCCGAGTTCAGACCTATAAGTATCTTATCCTTTCCTGGCAAGTTACTGGAAAAAATAATGCACGATCAAATACAATTATACCTAAACGAACGTCGCTTGCTTTCTGTGTGGCAATCTGGGTTTCGCAGCCTTCATAGTTGTGAAGCTGCTGCAATTAAAGTTACTACAGATATCCGATTTGCGCTTGACTCTGGCAAGTTTGGAGTAATGGTACTCTTAGACTTCTCCAAGGCCTTCGACAGTATTGACCACTCAATGCTTATTTCCAAACTAAAATCGAAGTTTAATTTCTCAAATTCATCTCTCAAGCTTTTGCGCAGCTACTTAGTTAATAGAGTTCAATGTATCAAAACTGAAACCGGAACCTCAAATTCATTTGTCACTAATATTGGTATTCCGCAAGGCTCGGTACTAGGCCCGCTGCTTTTTTCATTGTTTATTAATGACCTCCCGGATTTCATCTCTAATTGCCAGGTTCATTTATATGCCGACGATGTTGTTCTTTATATTTTTCGTCCTTTTGGTTTGATGGATGACTGCATCGTAAGATTGAATGATGATTTAAGCCGTATCTTTGCTTGGTCTAGAAATAACAGCTTAACACTTAACCCGTCCAAGTCCGTTGCTATGCTATGCGCTAGAGATGAGCTCAACTCTGATGATTTTCCCTCTGTCATTCTTAATGATGAAGTCATAGCCTATGTTAAAGACGTGACCTATTTAGGTTTCAAATTAAACAGCAATATGAGTTGCTGTAAAGCAATCTCTGACGCTATCCGGAAAATTTACTCTGGTTTGCGTTGTTTGAGATCTTCCTCAGACCTTTTGATACCAAACCTAAAGAAACATCTCATCAAATCCCTAATAATGCCTTATTTTGTTTTCAACTCGTCTGTTTATCCATCTCTGGACTGTGTTTGTAGAAGAAAACTTAATGTTGCTCTAAATGATTGTATTCGCTATATTTACCGTATCCCTAGGCATATAAGTGTATCCCACTTGCGGCATCATATCTTTGGTTTGAGTCTTGATAATTACTTAAATTTTAGGCTGCTTGTGAGGCTTCACAATATCATCCATAAAAAAAGTCCTACGTACCTCTCAGATACTCTCAACTTTGCTCAGTCACAAAGAGGCGTAAAATTAACTTTACCGCGCTTTACACACAGTATTGCTGAACGCTCATTTTATGTATCTGCCATTCGTTTGTGGAATGTTCTCCCAAACGGATTACAAAGCACTACCTCACTTTCAGCCTTCAAGAGAAAATTATTTTTGCACCTTTCCAATCGTGATTAGATACACTGTAAATTAAATTGTTATATTTTAATGTATTTATTATTTATCTATGTCTGTTTCAAGCTTATTTATTATTTATTCCCTTATTTATTTATTTATATTTTTTTATTATTTTTTTTTATTTTTTTTTTAACGTACTCTTTCTTCAATGAATCTGGTCAAAATTTTATTTAGATGCTCTACAAGATTTAAATCTTAATGTATCCATGTAATCATTCTATTGGAAATAAACTAAACTAAACTAAAAAAAACATCGACTACCTGGAGAAGGGCAAAACGATCACAGGGCTGTACTATGCCAAATTATTGGGCCGATTCGACGCCGAACTGAAGAAAAACGGTCCCACTTGGCGAAGAAAAAAGTGCTCTTCCACCATGATAGCGCACCGGCTCACACCTCCGCCCTCGCCACGGCCAAATTGGTCGGATTGGGGTACGAACTGCTACCCCATCCACCGTATTCTCCAGATTTGGCCCCGTGCGACTTCTTTTGTTTCCAAACTTGAAAAAGTCACTCGCCGTGCAGAAATTTTAGGCGAATGGTCATCGCCGCCACGGAGGCCTACTTTGCATACCTCGAGAAAACGTATTTTTCAGACGGGTTAAAGAAGTTGGAGCATCGCTGGGTCAAGTGTATTGAGCTTAAAGGAGACTATATTGAAAAATAAATCGCCATTTCTCCAAAATTGTGGTTTTTCTTTTGTAGGCTAAGTACTTATCGGACCACCCTCGTATTGTGAGTTTGAAAGACGATTATTTTTTGCGCACCATGGCAAAAAAAAATAGATTAGAACTAATTTAGGCAATAGCTTTAGTGATGACGCATGTACCAAACTTCCACTTTCCAGTGGTGAAATATGTGTTATTCTAAAAGCTGAACCAATTCAGATTTCCTATGTTGGCAGAACTATAAATTAGACATTTGTGAATACTGAGACATGCTATAAATATTAGGTATTGGCTTGAAATAAACCATTTGTAGCAAAAATATATCATCGAAGGTCTTGTGATACACAGGACACCATTGCATGCCCGAAATATAACTATAAGTTGCCAACTCTAATTAGCACAAAACCAATAAATGTCAAAGAGTAAAACCAGATGCCAGGCGCTAATGGTGCATGATAATCAATAATTTTTGACAAGAAATCGAACATATTAACGTCAAAGACGTGTGGTTACAGCAAGAAGACGCAACATACCGCGCATCGTGTACAATAATTTATTGACACCAAGATCATGCCATTTAGTGCCGTCACATTTTTAACAACTTTATCACATCCGAACCCAGAAACTGACGAACACATCTTGAACGTTGCTTTCTATCCCAAGAGGAATGGAACTCTAATCGCAGAATGCCAACTGTTTAATGGGGCAGGGCATAGTATCGTTAGTCACACTTCTTCAATCCTCCATTTTCACTTGAGCATCTTTCAAGCTTAGAAACCATCTATTGAGGGAATCTGTCCCAAAAACATGTTCACAGCCAAACCGCCCCCTATCCTCAACCCATACACAGCAACAACCTCCTCCACAGAGATGGATGGATGGATGGTATAAAAAAAAATTCACTCTGGGTTTAAGGTCACACTAACATCGAGGGGTCTTAGGGCTGCCTCAAATAGTAATACTAAAGTCGTGGGTCTCTCCTTAAACCTTATTTACTCCATTTAGTAATAGTGAGCCCCATCAACTAGGCCTAAGACATTCACGCTGCCAAACTTGGCTACCGTTTTAACGCTCTTTGCCGCGACTTCACAATATATAACACGAGTAAGGGCTTTACCACTTTCTTTGTGAATGCTCGAGACTTGCAAATCGTATGTCTCGCTTATTATTGTCTCGGCTAATTATTCCTGAACTGAGCTAGATTCAGGTAAACACCTCTAAAAATATCTACTTCCCTACCTCAAATATGTCATCTTTAGAGCTTAAGGTTTTAGAACAGTTTTTCGATGGAGGCTCTTATACTTTATATTCGTTTCCATCTTAACTAAAGATATAAAAATTAGGCATTTGAAACCATTTGTCCAATGTTTTCGAAAGCAGGAAGACTACTTTATGTCGCAAAAAAACACTTTCTCAACCTAGAAAAGCAAAATGAGAACTTATTAACCAAAAGTCAGAAACACAATGCTTCTAACACCTCCACATTTTGGATATTGGCTAAGTTTTTCTTAAAAGACTTTTAATCGCTTTGGTTTTGAAGAGTTCCAAAAGAACTCTTTGCGAATATCGTTTACGATTTTTTCATTGTCCTATCTCCCTATCCTATCTCCCCCCAAATCAAGTTGTGTTCCTGAAAGGTCGATCGACAATCACTAACCTAATCGAGTTTATCTCACGATCCTTGTATGTACTTGAGGCTGGCTAAGAAGTAGACGTTGTGTATGCATAGAGTCAGTAAGGTATTTGTAAGTTAGTTAATTTATTTAAGCTAGTTTTAAATATTTTTGTCTATCACGCAAGATAGTTTTAAGAAATGAATCAAATAAAAACAACGAACTAGATGTTGTTGCGACAGACTATAGAAAGGCCTTCAATATTTTGATCCTAATTCACTATTGATTGTGCATCAAAACATCAGGAGCCTCAGAAAAAAAATTAATTCTTTGGTCGCTCATATTGAAACCTTTGACAGAAAACCTGAATTTATTTTTGTCTCTGAAATCAGGATTTTTGAACCTGAAATCGATGACTTTGTTAGTTACACTTTCATAGCAACCACTAATGACTCTTATGCTGCTGGTGGTGTTGGAGTATTTGTTAGAGATGAACTTAATTTTAATTTTGTTAAATGTAATTTCGTAAAAGCATGGAAGGCCTCTATCATTGGATGAAATATCGTCTTCCGCGTCTGACAGGAACCAGGCTACCCAGGAGCTTCGACAAAGCAATTTGAACAAAGGAGCAAATATCTTTAAGATAGCCGCCCAGAGAAGAAGAAATGCTCAGGAGATTCGTTTTCCAAAGTTTATTAACAATGCTGAAGGCCAACTCCTTGTGGAAGACGAAAAAATTCTCCACAGATGGCGACAGTATTGTGAGGAACTTCTGAACGAACAGTTTCCCCGAGTGTACTTTCCAAGAGCCGCCCCGAAGCATGCCGAAATATCCGACATCACAGTCGAAGAAGTTCGGTACGCGGTTAAAAACTCCAAGAAAAGAAAAGCTGTTGGGCCGGACGGGATACCCTCTGAGTTCTGGAAAAAGATGGGAGACATCGGGTCTAGATGGCTCATGGTTCTTATCTCCAACCTTATGAGAGGCGACACTATGCCTAATCAATGGAGGGAAAGCTATCTTCTTCCTTTGCACAAAGGAAAGGGTGATACGCGAAATTGTGATAACTACCGTTCTGTCAAGCTGATGTCGCACACCATGAAGATCGTTGAACGGGTATTAGATAGCCGACTGCGGCAAATAATACGACTATCTGATGACCAGTGCGGGTTTGTCTCGGGTAAATCAACAACAGATGCAATCCAAAGTATAAGGGTCATGATGGAAAAGCATCGTGATTCGTCAAAGGACTTGCATATGGTGTTGGTTGATTTCGAGAAGGCCTTTGACCGGCCACCAAGAGATCTTTTATGGGTAGCGCTAAGACAAAAAGGAGTTCCAGAAACCTACGTGCGAGTGATCATGGACATGTACAAGAGAGCAACGACAAGAGTAAGATGCACCGCAGGAGTCACCGAAGAGTTCGCAATCAAAGTCGGTGTACACCAAGGGAGCGTCCTCAGCCCACTGCTCTTTATAGCAGTCCTTGATTGCTTGCTTGAGGGAAATGTGACGGACCCCAATGTGCACCAGCTATTCTTTGCTGACGATGGAGCCATTATAAGTGATGATCAGGCGTCCCTACAACGAGCACTTGATGTGTGGGTGGACATTTTTGAGGGACACGGGTATCGTATTAGTTCAAAGAAGACAGAGTATCTGTGCTGCCCGTTCTCTGACCCTCATCAGCCTATTCCAGACATTTACTTGAATGGAAAAGTGCTTCCCAAGTGTGAAAAGTTTAAATATCTGGGATCTATGATTAATAGAGAAGCAACTTGGGATCAACCCTCGCGTAAGCGTAGGGTGGATGAAGTGGCGGGAAAACTCCGCCATCTTCTGCGATCGAAAAATGCCCCCTAAGCTGAAAGGAAGGCTCTACACTTCAGTTGTACGTCCGGCGCTCACATACGGTTCACAATGCTGGACAATGCACAAAAAGTATGAGAGCAAATTAACGGCTGCTGAGATGAAGATGCTTCGCATGACAGCGGGAGTAACAAAGCGTGACAGAATTAGAAGTTCAAAGATCCGAGGAAGCCTCCACGTAAAAGAAACCATCACAAGAAAGATAGAGCGCGACCGACTCAGTTGGTATTGCCATGTTCAAAGGAGAGATCCTTTGAATCCCGTCCAAAAGGCGTTATCAATCAACGTTCCAATTTCAACACGTAGAAAAGGCAGGCCGAAAAACAATTGGTGCAAACAAATGCAAACACACCAGCATTTGATGGGCCTCAGCGATGTAGTAATCCCAAACCGGGAAGCCTGCCGCTACTTTCTGAGGTCAAACCGGCGGACCCCACAAGCGGACCAGTACGAATGCAGTTAAGTGGGAAGGTTATGGTCCTACACTTCTGACCATAACGACGCCGGAAAAAAGGAAAAGAAGAAGAGCCTTCGTTACAATTGGCCACCGGATGTTGATATTTTCTTTCATTCGCCTAAATGTAGAAAAATACAATCAGTCGATAGTACTTGCCGTAAAACTGATATTAAACTATTTCTTACTCATTTGCCATGTGACAGTAGTTGTTTTAAAATAGAAGTTGCAAACCATTTTAAGTACCTGGGCGTTATTATAGATAATAAATTGAGTTGGTCCGAACACATCTTATCTTTAAAGCAATATTTTATCTCAACGCTGCGTATTTTTAATTATTTAAAGAATACATGTTCAAAGCAGGTTCTAAAAATGATTTACTATGGCATTTTCCATTCCAAATTGCAATATGGAAACTGCTCCTGGGCCAGTGCTTCCCGCAATAAAATTTCAAGATTATTAAATCTGCAAAAATGCGTTGTAAGGAAAATTTGTAAAAAAAAAACCGGTTACGATCATTCTATGCCATAGTTTAGTAGCCTTAGAATCCTTCCTCTAAAGCATTTGTTCTACTACAAAGTTTTCAAAGTTTTTTTCTTAAGATGTGGTTACCTCAATGGTAGACAATCTGATCGCTATAATCTCCGGATTAATCAAAGTATGGATGTCAATATTCCATCACGTCGCACTACGACTTACAAAAACTCTAGTTTTATTGTTGCATATAGATTATTTAATAAACTTCCAGGATCAATAAGGTCTACAAGATCGATGAAATTGCTCGTAAATAAATTGAAGTCATGGCTTTTCATGTTCAACCACAACCAAAGCCCTTAGGATAGCCAAGGCACACATTCTCTACATGCCACTTATAGATTGTATAATCACAAAGTTACGGTAAGATATCTACAAGTTTCTGCTCTTACTCCTCCCCAAAAATCTTTACTTCTTTGAAGCGATCAAAGAAAGTTACCTGATCTGATCCAATCACTTTTTCCTATAATTTTTACGTTAAAGTACTTCTCAGACTATTCTGACCGCATCTCTAGTCTTCTACTCTACTTACATCCAACCCGACTTATAATAGGAATATTCCAGAACCATTCTTCCTGTAAATTGGTCCACGGTTCCAAAGTAATATAAAATGCAATTCTCCTTATACCCATTACCTAGACCTTCATCGTCTATAGTTGATTATTTTTAAATTGAACATCCATGTCGGACTAATTTAATGCGGCCGCAACCATAAATGTTTATGGCCACATGGCCACAACCAACTTACTACCTTTCATTAAAGAAAGCAATTAAAAAAAGTTCCAACCTATTAAGGCTTCAGCCTTCAGACTCATAATCGATTAACCACCATCTCAACTGGGTATAATTTATTCATTTTTCTGAAGCGCTAAGACCTCTAGAGTTGGTTCTCATTCCAGTCATCTAAATTCACGCCATAACTTGGCGACTATATTTGGTTAAAATCACCCTTAAGCCTACAAAGAAACGTGGCCATAAATCACGCAATGAAGTTGCTGCAGCTTTTTACGCAAGGAAATAATAAATCCTGTGAATCGCTGCTCCCCGACTTCCGACGAGGCATAATTGAATCGCTCAATTCTCTCTCACATCGACTGCACACCTGCCTTTCTAGCACCTAGAATCCCATACTGTTCCGCGAACAATCGCCGCAATTACCTGGGAACGTAAATCTCCTAGCCGAGGCCTTTTACGGCCCTAACCACAACCTCAATCGCAAGTAATTGCTCCCACCACCATCTGGACCAAATATTGCATCAAGTACTCGTACGTCGCGCAATTATTCCATGCACCGCACACTGCAATGCGTGGCGTTTAGTACCTTCAATTGGTTTCGTGCATCAATGGCCATAACCACATCGGCATCGTCGTCTTATACCATCATACACCATACAGCGCGCCAAAGTCCAAGCTCATCACATTCAACGTTTAATCGCTGATGCGGCGGCGCGTTCCACGCCATTCTGAAATAACTTAATGCACCTGCAAATAGTCGAAGCCGTGTGTGATTTAGTCAGCTAAAGGGTGAAACCAAATACGGGAACATCTGTCTCGAATGGAATGCCATCAAACGTCTCAACTTCCCGGGCAACCGAACCTGACTGGCCTAGGACTGCCTAGGAGTATCAGAGATACCAGTTCCATGGTTATGGTCAGTATCCAGCCGGCAACGACGACGTTCAGGCAATTATTATCATTATCAAAGCTGTAAGACGCGGCGAGGAAGCGGGATCAAATAATCGGGCGGATTGCATGGCATCCCGTCCTGCATCGCATCCGCCCAGAACTATGAAGACCGCGCCACAGATATACATGCTCTCACATGGATGTTATTAGTTTTATGAGCAGGTGCAAGAAGTCCATTCATTTGTTAACGCACACAAGGTGCTGGACCGACGCAAGGGACACGTTTGTGGCCGAGGATTCGCGCATAATTTACCTAACTAGGATCGCAAACGATTGTGTACGCGTAATCGATTGTGGGCCGTACAAAGGTGGTATGTGTGAGTCAATAAATCCTACGGCCACTGCCACATTCGAATGTTTGTCTCGCACTCTGATCCGGCCGATGATTAATGGTCGGCCAATTTGCTCCAGACAGGATGATTAGGCAAAATATATTCCTTCAATTGTATGGGAACGGGCGTTGGGTATGAGTAATTCGCTAGAAGGGCTGGGGTTTGGGGCGGAATCAGTGGTGTTGAGAGGTGGAACTGACGAGGTGATTAGGATGCGCCTCGGTCGAGGTGATGAATCGAGAATCACGGTGAACTTGCAGTTCCCACATGAGGTGCCTAATGCGATTATAATTGGTAGCTGGTTAAAGTGTTTGTGGTAGACGGATGGGTTGCTGAGGAACCTGAGCTTGAGTGATGGCTTGCTATTTGACATGGCTTTGCTGAACTCTCTCTTAACACATCCCACTTGCCTCCATGCACCGGAAAACTACGCTATTGGCGTCAGATTCCTCAGCAACACAAACACCACATGGTCGACTTCGTGGTAGCTCACTCGTGATCTGGTGATCATATGGCTACCCGTCGACATTCTCATCATCTGCTACTTGGCTACTGCACCACTTCACACGAGATTCCACTATCCTGTCACGGATAATTTTGCATCTAACAAATAAGGATCATCGAAGATAGAAAGAGTTCTGTCCAACACATGTTCACGGTTTCATGACACCAGAGAGCACACTGGGCAATGTGTTCCATCGCACCCACATGATGCATTCCTCGCATCGATCACTTGAGTCACGTTCAAGTGTCCTTCCACAATGTTTGGGTTGCCACTTGAGCTCCACTTGTTCGCTCTGGTTATCTACACGACTCATTAACGCGAAACGATCGAACCAAACGACTGGTTGCGAGTGTACTGTACGTTCACCATGAGCCTGTCGTCGGAGCATGTGTTCGAGGTCGTATAATATGAATTTGAAGGGGACCGCTGCTGCGGCGCATCGTTGAATATCTGTCATGTGGATTCGGTAAATTGATCTCGATTTGATCGTTGGTAATTTGTGAACAGTTGGAAACGGCAATCTGTTGAGGAGGGGTCCGATGGATCGATGTGACAAAGTACGATGACATTGTGATAAAAAATGTGTACGAGGAAGCCATTTCTGAGATAGATCTGTGGCGGCACTTGTTTGTAGATGTTCCTCATTTGGTGGCCATCTGGTTGTTTTCCAGTTAGATCAGGACGGACTAATTGGAATCAATGAATTTCTGTGCGAGAGATATCTCTAAATTTGTATTACGAAGGCGCACATAGCGCTTCATTGTAAAGGCATCCAATGCTGAAACAATCGATCTTCCTGCGCATCTCGTCTAGTACCTATTATTCTTATGCTTCAGATCCAGTTCATTTGATGCCATCCCAAGTAGGGTACGTCCATTATGATATGAACCATGTCTTTCAACTAAGCCCAAGCTTTTGAAACCAAGATTTTATGCCATTTGATTTATAAGAAATAAGCTAGGGACGAATCGCATAAGTAAGGGCAGGCATTATCAACTACTGAGTATGGTCCATGGAGGACCATGGCCGAAGCTTCTTTCAACCACATACATATGTATGGTGTGCGTAGTTCATTCTTCCCCAGAAGTAAGAGACCTTATTGCCGACTACGAAGGACAAATTTCGAAATTCTTTTTTCAGATAAGTAAAGAGGGTCGTTGTAGGTAGTTTCGCGAAAGACCACAAAATACGACTTCGATGACTTGGTTGTTATGGCATTCGAACCCCGGGTCATCGGCGTCAAAACCGAATGTGTCGACTTCCAAACCACTGCACTCACTTGCTCCTCTGCTTGACTGCTGTTGGCCAACAACTCATGACACTTTGTAGCTCCGATAATTCTGTAGCCACTAACACCACCGAAAAGATTTTCTAAACTTTCGGATCCTGGTATGAACGGCTTAAAACTGCACTATTCTTTAAAAACCTATTTCATAGGCATGTTGTTGATGAAAAAAATGTTAAAGACATCCTTTACTCAACTCTACGTCTATTTGTCCATACAATCCGCCTTCGAAAAGACATGGCTACTAAGCTAAGCTAACTGGTTTAAGATAAAAGTTTTAGTCAATAAAACGTACTGATGTTAGGCTTCGTCGAACATTAAGCAACGGCTGCCAGAATTTGACCTAAAACTTTCATAGATTTTATAGAAAAAAAGGTAGAAAAGTGTTCAATACTTACTTAAGTGATACTCAACCATTAAGCCTATCCAGCGTCGTCGAGTGTTAAATCCCCTTTATTCAACTCGATCTAGATTCATTTTTCGGGGTTGAAATCAAGGGCTGTAGACCAAAAAAGATCACGCATTTAATGAGTTGGAATCCTTCATTTTTGAACGACTTACGCCTTCTTGTACTAAAATTTTTTATGCTTTTGGTTTTTAATTGTCAAAAAGACGGCAGAAAAATTACAAAAGTTTATACAATTTTTAATCAAGTTGATTAATCAATACCTGCCATTTCCCACTTGAAAATTGCTTTGTGTAAATGTTGGCCACGATTACGTTATAAATGGTTCCTACGCAGAATTCAATTTGAGTCAATTTTTGGATATATTGGCTGGTATCTGACTAATAACAAATGTAATGTTATCTTCCAACGACGCTGACTTTTCGTCATAGAGAAGTGATTCGACTTATTCTCATAAAAAAGTTAAAAAAATTTGTCAAATAGTACAAAGTTGGCCTACTAGCCAACTCACAAGGTCTCTTTAAAACAAGAGATAAATTGCTTATCGAACTCATTTCTCATTTGCTCCATCGATTCGCGCATAATACGGGTCCATGATAGTGCCAATCCATAAACCGCACCAAACAGTGCATTTTTCGGATGGACCAAATATGCCAGTTGTCTATATTGAATAACCCATTCAACCAGAAATGAGCTTCGTCAACGAAAACAATTTTCGGATAAAAAGACGGTTTTTGCTTCAGCTTTTCTGTGGCCCGCTCACTGATAATTCAATTTCAGTTCTCGCACGAGCGATATTTATTAAGGTTTCAGACCACAATTCTTGCGTGTAAAATCTTGCACATAGTCGAGTAACATATGTAATCCCAATGTAATCCCAAATGATCAAAGTGCCCTAAAAATTGAGCACGAATTTTGATAATAAAATTCACTAATTACAAGTCCTTCTCCAAATCACTTTTGAAATGGCAATTCTATCTAAGCACGCTTCACCTTAACATATGTAACGAATCATACACAAACTATCAAAAATAAAACACTGAAAATCCAAGCAGCGAAAAATTCGTCCTTTGCAAAAAGGTCTTGGGGGCGCCAAATATGTTCGCTGTACTGAAGCTTATAGGCGAATCTACATACCTATATCGTAACGTACATTCCAATGATGGAAGGTTTTTCCGTTTCAACGACACAAGCGCCATTCAGGAATTTTAGCTGATTAGTAAGGGTTCGCTTAAGATGCATAAGATTAGTTTTAGAAGTATTAAACTCCACTCTACTCCCCACCTACTATTTATGCTATTTAGGTCGGAATTGAAGTACTTAACATACGTTGCCACTCCAATTCTATGGCTTAACAGCAATTACATGAGTCTTGTCACCAGCGGGGATTGGATTGCATTAGAAGTAGTAGACTAGAGATCATTTATAAAATTGGAAAGAGTGTAGGTGACAGAACACAGCCTTGGGGAACACCAACATTTATTTGATGAATATCAGACTTGAAACTGTCCAAAATGACTTGAATTGAACGGCCCGAAAGATTATTTTTAATCAAAAGAAGAAATAATTCATCGATACAGAAGCAGGTATTTTCGAGCATCAGGCTTATACCCAACAATCTTGTTTTCACCGAAGTTGTGCAAAGATTGGTTCCACTGTTTAATGAATTATGCTATCAAATCAGTAGTTGACCTGTTTCTACGAGGGTAGTCTGATAAGTACTTAGCCTCACCGCCAGATGGCACCAGTATCATAAGAGCAACTTACTATCGTGTAGTACATTCTAGTAGACGGCTACTGTCGAAATTTCAACCGGGTCGGACTCGTAGTTTTGTTTTGACCGCGTGTGGAAGCGGGAGTGTCCGCGGATTTTAGAAAAATGGAAAAAGAGCAATATCGGTCGGTGATTCGATTCTAGTTTTTGGAAGGGAAATCGCGCAGCGAAATCAAAGAACGTTTGGATGCTGTCAACGGTAACTCTTCTCCTTCGATGGCGACCATCAAAATTGGTTTAACAAGTTTCAACGTGGTCGCACGTCGGTTTTTGATGAGCCACGTCCAGGTGCCCCGAAAACGGCTACCACGGAGTATAACGTGACAAAAATCCACGATCTCGTATTGGCAGATCGCCGATTGAAGGTGCGCGAGATAGCTGATGCAGTAGGCATTTCAAAAAATCGCGTGAGTCATATCCTGCATGAAATGTTGGGCATGAGAAAGCTGTCGGCGCGATGGGTTCCGCGTTTGCTCACTCTGGGCAACAAGCTCAACCGTGAGACCACTTCAGAGCAGTGTTTGACGCTGTTTAAGCGCAATCCGAAGGAGTTTCTGCGTCGTTTCGTGACAGTCGACGAAACATGGATTCACTGGTACACACCAGAGACCAAGGAACAGTCGAAACAGTGGACTTCACCCGGCGAACGTGCTCCGAAGAAGCCAAAGACTGTCCCATCGGCCAGAAAGGTGATGGCCACCGTTTTCTGCGATTCACAAGGTGTGATCCACATCGACTACCTGGAGAAGGGCAAAACGGTCACAGGGCTTTACTATGCCAAATTTTTGGGCCGATTCGACGCCGAAATCAAGAAAAAAGTGCTCTTCCACCATGATAACACAGCGGCTCACACCTCCACCCTCGCCACGGCCAAATTGGTCGAATTGGGCTACGAACTGCTGCCCCATCCACCGTATTCTCCAGATTTGGCCCCGTGCGACGTCTTTTTGTTTCCAAACTTGAAAAGCCAGGCCTACTTTGCAGACCTCGAGAAAACGCATTTTTTAGACGGGTTAAAGAAGTTGGAGCATCGCTGGGTCAAGTGAATCGAGCTAAAAGCAGACTATATTGAAAAATAAATCGCCATTTCTCCAAATTTTTTGTTTTTCTTTTGTAGGCTAAGTACTTATTGGACCACACTCGTACTATCATTAAAGAAAGCTGAAATTACCTCAGTTTTGTGGATCTTTTCAATATTCAGCATTCTTATGTCTTCATCAATGGGAGTCTGTTGATAGCTGTACGCCTCGTGCAATCTTCGTATAATCTTTTGCATACTTCTCACTAAGGAGTGTCGGTTTGTCATTTGCGGAGCTTGTCCCCATGCAAGCACTCCATACCTCAGATGAGATTCGACTAGACCAATATAGCATTGGTGTAAAACAGATGGTGGACAGAAGTTGCTCAGGTGGTAGAGAGTATATGCGGATTGGCGTAACTTATTAGTTAGCTGTTCTATTTGATAGCTCCACTTAAAATTGTAGTATACCATAACACCAAGGTATTTGTAAACGCTTTCTATTTGTGTCGCAATTGTCATTGTCCTAATATATCAGGCAGTTACCTGCCATATGAAGGCACCTTCGATCATGTACTTTCAGTGATATATTTGCTTTTGGAATATGTGACGGAGGTATATGTATAGTTTTGGTCTTTTTTGAGTTTATAATAAGACCATTATGGTGACACCACGCAATTATTGCGTTGAGCTCTTGCTGCATTATTTTCACAGCTTGATTAGCATGTTTGTGACTTGCAACTATAGCAATATCATAAGCGTACTGAAAGCATATGATTTATAAAGATGATTTAAATAAGGGGTCCCAGATTTGACCCTTGCGGAACTCCGTTTTTTATGCCTTGTTCTTCACTGAATTCATCACTTTTTCGCACATTAAACTTTCTATTGCTGAGGTAGCTCTGAAACCAAAGCAAAATATGTCCTCGGACAACAATAGTTTGTAATTTCTCTATAATCCTTGAATGGCACAATTTATCAAAAGCTTTCTTGAAATCGATGAACAAGACGTTAGAATTATGGTTTTTATTTAGGCTGTTATTTATTTGGTTTGCAAAATAACCAAGCAACCGACTTGTGCTTTTATTTTTGCGAAATCCAAATTGTTTTGAATGTGGAATGCTAAATTTTTCTACCTAATTAAATAGACTTTTAGCCATTATCTCCTACAATACCTTATACACCAAAGAGAGTAATGAAATCGGTCTGTAGTTCGTAATATTTTTCTTTCCACTTTTGCAGATAGGCCGTACAATAGACGTCTTTAATAGATTCAGGACCGTTGATTGGTTCAAACTCCGATTTATTAAATTTCTCAATGCAGGTGCCAGAGTCAATGCATTTGCTTTGAGGTCTCGAGGTCGTATTCCGTCCATGCCTGGTGCTTTACAATGGTTTAGTGCTCTAAGGACGTTTTCAATTTCCATCTCAGTCACTCCTTCAAGGTACATATGTAGATCTTCCCACTTGGCTTGATCTTCGATCAAATTTTTTTATGCCTCAATCGTGGACAATCTCCTTGATTTCAGATGATATCAAGACCAATCCCTCTTGTTCACCATTGAACTCCCTCGTGTTCTCAAGAAAATTACAGCCTTTATTCAGAAAGATAATATGGCAATTACTGTCAAGCAAAAATGTATTGGTAAAAATAATACAAGTCTGCAAAAAAAAAATTGAAAGCTGTTTTGGTTCGCCTGTGTAATTCTTATGTTTTTGGGTGTCCTGAATCCGAAAATGACTTTCATTTTGTCATAGAATGTCACGTTTTCAGATAATGTAGATATCTATGTCAAACAAGTTATTATCTTAAAATAAAAGATATGACTAAAAAATTTTTTTTAATTTATAATTGCGTAACAAAACTTATTTTTTATCTAAAATACATTCATTAGTAAGCACGAAATGCATTTCTTTTCCCAATGAGTAAATTTTCTGGACAGAAAGTAGTCGAGGTGGGAATGAAGAAAACTTCACTTTTAAATTCATTAGGCAACCTGAAGCTTGAAATGCTTTTAACATTCTTTTGACGATTTGTTTATAGTTGTTCTTTATTATTACCTAAAAATTTCTCTATGACCCCTTTAAAGGCAATCCACCCTTCTCTTCGATTTGACTTTACAAATCGCTTCATCAATCCCAGCTTTATGTGAAGCGGTGGTACAAAAACTTTATGAGGAGGCACCAAAGTTTCATGCAAGACGTTCTTTACGCCAACTTAAAGCTACCTCGGAGACCAACACTTTTTGGTCCAGTGATTTGCTCGGTCTCTACTATCCCATAGACACAAAAAGCAAGGGAATTTGGTAAACCCAGATTGATATCCAAGCAACATGCCCAAGATTTTTAAATGACCGCACACTTGCCAACCGTGGTCCTTATATTTTAACTTGCAAAGAACCAATTCCACGTTCTTAGGTAGGTTTCCTTGAGATGTACGGAATGACCGGCAAAAATGGAAGCATAGAAACCGCCATTTTGATGCAGAACTGCTTCAAATCTTTTTTTTGAAGAATCTATGGAAATACGCGATTGTGCTGGGTCGTATGAGATCTTAAATGTATCCATCAAACCTTCAATATTGGTACAATAAACCAACTGGTCCTCTTGGGCAAAGTAGGAAGTGACCTGCTCTTCACGATATCTAAACCAGGAGGAAGACTCTCCCGGCAAAAGTAAGTTCCTGCTTTGGAGCCTTAGTCCAAGCAACTCAGCAGCGTTTTTGGGACGATTCAAGTCTCTTACCAAATCATTTAGCTCGCCCTAGAAAAACAATTTCAGACTGCTGTCATCTTGAAATCAAAACTTGACTTGTCATCGGGTTCAAGTACAGCACCATCTTCGTCAGAACTTGGAATCTCTTCCAAGGTAACAGGGATCTTGGGCACTGGTATTTCTATCCCATGAGGGATGGGACGAATAGCTGGTTGCAGAAATTGTATGATGTGTATGAAATTGAAATTGACATTACACAAATAAAAGTAACTATCATCACTATGGTTCTTTTGCTCTCGCCACACCGTAGGAATCGTATATCGGAAAGGTTTTTTCTTGCCCTTAAACCAATTTCGAAGGTTTTCAACACATCTTTTGCAGACTTTATGAGGTTCCCAAACTTTATCTTGATCTCCAAGTTTTAAGCCAAAATACGCGAATATACTTTTTTTACAAAGTCTGTAATATTAAGTTGTTGCTTTAATACCATATATTCGCCTAAAATATAACAGAAACTGTCAGACGAATTTACACACTTCTGCACAGACGACACTGCACTATATTCAACCAAGATCTATAAAACAATGAAGAGTTAACACGTAATTGTATCACGCCACTTTCTAGACTATCGGAGCGCGCACGTTCAGGTTACAACATGTTTATGTTTGTTAATTTCTGAACATCTTAATACATAGAAATCAGTTGAAAACATCCAGACAGCATTTTTGTTGCAGACCTGTGTAATGCAAGAAGATTTTAATATTGTCTCGAAATATTGTCACGAAAAAGTTTTGGTGACAAATGCTTTTGTGATTGTGTTTTACCATATTGACGAAATACTAAATCATCAGAAAGGACTTTTCAAAACTAAAGGGTGTCTCAGTAAGAGTGCACTTTTTAAAATTGGAATATTTTTTTTTTCATGCAAGTGGCAACTCTGAAATTTGACAGCTGTCACCTCTGTTTATTCCGATTATTAAAAATGGAGCGCTTTTCGAAAGAACAACGCGTTATAATTGTGAAAACTCATTACAAAAATGGGGAAAGTTACGCTAAACCGCTCGCAAACTTCGCCAAATTTCCAGCCGAGAAAGTGCACCTAATGTGTCAACCATTCGAAGAGTGGTCAAAAAATTTGAAGAAACTGGGTCAATTATGGATAATAAGAGTCCTTTGCGTCAACGTACCGGTCGGTCTCTTGAAAACATTGCTGCTGTAAACGAGAGTATCGCCGAAAACCCGAAAACATCAATTCGACATCGTTCTCAACAAATGCAAATTTCACGAAGCACTACGCAGCGAATTTTGACTAAAGACCTCCACCTTCATGCGTACAAGATTCAGTTAACTCAGGAGCTCAAACCAGCAGACCACGGAAAGCTCCGGCAATTCGTTCAATGGGTAATGGAGCAAAGTGAAGTCGATGCCAATTTTTCCAAAAAAGTCATTTTCTCCGATGAAGCACATTTCCATATGAATGGCTTCGTGAATACACAAAATTGTCGAATTTGGGACTCAGAAAATCCTCATGCAATCCATGAGAAACAAATGCACCCACAACGAGTAACTGGTGGATTTTGGTCAGGCGGCGTGATTGGACCTTACTTTCTTGAAAATGAGGCCGAAATTGCAATGACTGTGAACGGCATTCGTTACAGGAATATGATAACGGACTTCTTGTGGCCTCAACTGGACGGCATGAATCTGGACAACATGTGGTTTCAGCAGGACGGCGCAACCTGCCACACCGCGCATGAAACAATCGACTTATTGCAGCAACGATTTCCAGAACACATTATCTCACGAAATTCTGATGTCAACTGGCCACCAAGATCGTTCGATTTAACGCCGTGCGATTTTTTTCTTTGGGGTTTTGTGAAATCTCGTGTTTATGCGAATAAACCCGAAACAATTCCTGAGCTCAAATCGGAAATCCAACGCGTCATCGGTGAGATACAGCCACATCTCTGTGCAAAAGTCATCGAAAATTTCATGAAAAGAGTAATGGCCTGTCATCGGAGCCGTGGGGGTCATTTGCCGGATATTTTATTCCATACTTAATCGGAACATGTCTTCTTTACAATACAATAAAAATATCACAACTCTGTCATAAAATACTTGTTTTTATTTTAAATTGAAAAAGTGCACTCTTACTGAGACACCCTTTATGACTACAAATAATTTGAATTTAAAAGTTTGAGATAGACGGTATATTTAAGATAGACGACAAACTCAGGATCTTTTGGAACTTTCCGAAACCTTCAACGTCTACGGAAGATGACTCCCAACCTACGCCATACCAGAAGGTCTTTCAAATTTCGTCACTAGTAGACCCTTTTAAGCAAATTTCAGCGGTGCTCATGCATCGGTTCTTTTGGTAAATTTTTAGCAATTTCGAAAGTATCCAAAAAAAATCTCATGGGATGAACCAATATCCAATGTAATTCGACATTTCTCCAAAGCAATTGTCCTCACTGCTTCAGCTTTTTCATCCGTTGTTAACGTGCGGACATCGTCATTAACATCTTCTCGGCCTTCTGTGAAGAGGCTGTACCACTTAGGTTAGGTTAGGTTAGGTTAAAGAAGAGGACTCGGAGACCAAAAGGCCCATTCATGTGGAGTACACATATAATTAACGTGTCCTATCACGTGGTGGCTGAAACCACCCCGTGCTCTTTATGAATTTTAGAAGATCCGATATATCTGTATTTGCCGCGTCCGCAACCTCTGTAAAAAATCTTTGGCCCAGCGACGCTAGGCGTCGATTCTGGAGAGCTGGGCAGTGGTAAAGTAGATGTTGGATGGTCTCAGTTTCTTCCTCATCGCCGCAGCTCTGGCAGAAATCGCTGAATCCAGAGTCCCATTTCCGGAGCATTGCTCCAATTGAACAGTGTCCTGTGATCACTCCGACGAGCATACGGATCGAGTTTCGGTCCAGCGCCAAGAGCTTCTTTGATCCGGTATAATGCGCTGATCGGTGTTTGCAATGACGTATCCGTTTCGCTGATGTCCAGTTCAGAGCCTTGCCTGGCCAATTCGTCCGCTCGAATTGACCCGGGACTCAGTGAGTCGCGACATCTCATGACAGCCTTTGATCTCGTTATACAGGATTCTATGGACTTCAGTACAGCCTGGCTGTCTACGAAGATAGTGATATCCGATGGTGAGATATCGGTTACCTGTAGGTGTTTGGCTCCTTTCTCTATTGCTAGGATTTCTGCTTGAAAAATGTTGCACAGATCAGGGAGTCTGAATGATTCCTGTTTGTAGAGGGTATCAGAGTAGAACCCGGCACCAGTGCCTGTATCCGTTTTCGATCCGTCGGTGAAGGGAGTGATCTCGTGGTCGTTGATCACAGCGTTTGATAGCCACTCTTCTCTGTCGGGGAAAAGGATTGGTATTCTGAGAGGGAAGTCATTTTGGCGGGAAATATAGTCGGTCGTAGCTGCGAGCCTACTAAAACCATGTTTCGTTCCCAGGTCATCTATTATCCTGAGTATGACCGCATGTCCATAGTTGGCTTGCTTCCACAGAGAGGACTACCTTAGTCTGAGAACGCTCTTTGCAGCGCAGCCTTTTATGAATAGATCCAGGGGAAGAAGATGAAGTATCATGTCCAACCCTGCTTGCGGCGTGCTTTTCATGGCTCCCGTTGTACGAACAGCTTTGTACTTGTTCATATAGCTTTTCTTGCTGCCAGACTAGGGCCCCATAAGTTGAAATGGGTTTGATGATTGCTGTGTACATCCAATGAATGATGTACGGTTTCAAGCCCCATCTTTTGCCGAAGGTCTTTTTGCATGCATAAAAAGCATTCAATCCTTTTTTCATCCTTTCCTCCAAGTTCTTTTTCCAGGAAAGTTTGGAGTTAAGAATGATGCCTAGATACTTATCATTCGTTTTGAGTTTGAGTGGAGTACCCTCTAAGTTTGGGGGAGCAAATATCGGGATTTTCCTTTTCCCGGTGAACAAGACCAGCTCGGTTTTCTGGGGGTTTATTCTCAGATCGTTCTGTCTTGCCCACGAGGAGAGTTCCCTCAACGCAGATTCCATTAGTTCACTGATTGTTGGTAGAAATCTACCTTTTATCAAGATAGATAGAAGATTTTGAGGATCATGTTGACTGTAAGAAGCCACAGTAGGGGGGAGAGAACTCCCCCCTGTGGTGTGCCTCTAGTTATCACTTTCCTTATACAGCTGTGTCCAATGTCTGCATTGATAATTCAACATATTTTTAATCCAGGCTACAATGGATTTGTCTACTTTTATGTCCTCTAGAGCTGTTATTATGGCCTCTGTGTTTACCATGTTGAAGGCCCCCTCTATGTTGATGAAGGCTGCCATTGTAAACTCTTTTAAGTTCAACGAGCTCTCAATTTCACGGACAACACTATGCAGAGCACTTTCCACTTTGTCTGCCTTTAAGGTAGGCGTGTTAAGTGTTGTATAAGTTGTACGAGTTGATGAGTCCTCTGATGTATAGGTCAAGGTGTCTTTCCAAGGTTTTGAATAGAAACGACGAGAGACTAATTGGCCTATAGTCCTTTGCGGCAGTATGGATTGGTTTACCTGCCTTAGGTATGAAAACTACCTTTATTTCTTTCCACTGCGTTTGGATGTACCCCGCGCGCAAGCAATTGGAAAAAATACAGTGTTTTTTGAAGCATCGCTGGCAAGATATCGTCTGGCCCCGGAGATTTAAAGGGTTTGAAAGAATTTATTGCCCATGATACTTTATCCGTTGTGATAATCTTGTTAATTACTTCTTCGGTTGTGTGAACCGTAGGAACCGTCGTCGTCTCGAAGAGGACTATGGTTTCAGGGATTCTGTCCAAGAACCATCTGGTTTAAGGGTGAATCCCGGGACGCAGGGGTCCTTGGATAGGACCTTTCTGAGCCTTGCAGTTCCGTTGAGATCCTCTATTGATTCGCAGAACTCCTGCCAGGATTTAGACTTTGCTGCTCTTATTTTGCTCTTGTATTAGTTGAAGCTGGATTTGTAATTATGTATTTCAATCTTCGGTTCTTTTAGAGATCTCCGCTCTATTGAATAGAGCTCGGGTCCTGGTCCTGAGTTGCTTTAGCTCTGTGGTCCACGGCTGTACCACTTATAAATATTCTTTTTTGCTAGTAGTAGACTCATCAAATGCCACAGCCAAAAGTAAGTACTTTTAAGAACTTAATTCCACATAAAATTTAATACAAATTCTTCGATCCTTTTTTTCCAATATCAAAAAAAAAAAAATGAAAACGCATGAACTTAGCTGGCGAATTTCAAAAAGTCACCTTATTTCTTGTACAAATCTCTTGTATACCCTACAAATAGAGAATGTCGGTTTTACTTCTAGTAACTTAGCCTTACACTTTTTCCTGTGTCAATCTCATAGCCTCTTTAAAAAATCAAATAACTTGTATTGAGTCATCCAACAAGCGGTGTCATTTTAAATCAATCGAAAAATGAAGCATTTTTACATATAGTGTTAATTTCTTATTTGAACTCTGAGATTAGTAATATCTGACAAATATCCGCATCTATTCCATCCCGAAATAGTCATTCGTTTGATGGAATTTTATTCACGTTTCCCATAACTGAGGCCTTATTTCGAACTATTCCATGAATTGTTGACGAAGCATTGGCTTTTATATTTTATACAGCCCCAAAGGAAAAATATTAAATCGCACGACCTCGCAAGCCAATTGAAGTCTCCATTTCGATAAATCACGCATCCGCGATTTAGGGTTGCCCTGCAGGAACCACATCACCAAGTTCGGGAAAAAAAAACTAAAACTTATCGTTGTCGAAAGCAATCCATTCATCATTCACGCTCGCACCAGCATCATTTCACTCTAAGAAAAGAGAAGGAAAAAGGAAAGAAAGGAAAAAACTTTGCTTAAGTCCTTTTTGCACAAACAAGTAGTTGGGTTTTAGTCCATTGTCACTGGGCCAAACTGTGGGCTAGGTTATCAGATATTCTCTCACTTTCTTATCTACTTGAGAAAGTGGTACTTATCAGATGCATACCACCCCCATTGGTATAATTAATCGGTGAAATCGAAAGTAATTTTTTCTTAACGAAACAACTTATTGGATACATCAATCGCCACTTTCTCCGTGAACGACCCCCCATCAGCAGCATCAACTTACCTCGTAGAGACTCTCGACAAATCGATTATTCATCCATAACACATAAACACAACAAAAGCTTCTGCTTCTACTGTTGCTGTGTCTCCCCAATGATCTCCTACAGCACGTCACCGACCCGACCGCCCAGCAAAGTATCTCTATCTGAGATGCCTCAAGCAGGTAAAGTGCGCACTCGTATTGAGTGACAACACTTGAGCCCATACATGAAACCCATTTTCCGATTTCTACCACCGATAGAAACCTCACACGACCAGAAGCCCACTAAATCGCTAAATCGATATCCCGAGGCATACACGACCCAACCAAGATACCATGAATTACTTTTGAATGAGTAGCAGGGAATAAACAAACTTTGGTAGCGCCGGCCGCCTACATGTGTCGTCCTCCATCGCGGGCGCATTGGAAAAATCAATACCCAAGTATCGTTCTCCAGCTCGTTACTTGGAATCGCTGGTTTGCATTCAGAACGCACACGCAAAGAGCACGGCTGTTCTCTTTCGGCCAACAATCGTGTATCCACACGTATCCACCTGGTCGTACAACGAACGCGAAGAGAGTGGTTCGAGGGTTGCCCTTCTTGACAGTCAAATCGTTCGGGTTGTCCCCCGTCTGGAGCAGTCACCATTAATAAATTGATTTATAAACAAACGTAAATTGTTGCTTATTATTATCATTACGGCCGAAACGAATTGTATTTGTCTATCTTTGTTTTATTCGAATCTATCCACAGCGACGGTTGAAAGGTTTTTGCGAGGACAACCCACTCACCGGATACATCGTCAGCCAGCAACATGGGGGAGACCATGCAAGTGAGTTTGCTCATTTAGTCCACGTACATATGTGGAAATACAATTTTTCGTTTTGTTGTGTTTCTAGCCATTTCGAAAGCGGCGATCCCTGCTTTTGCGTGAACGGGTTACCGTCATTGAGATGTACAGCTGCCGGCCGCGTCCAAACTACGAGACGCTTGCGAAGATGTTCGATTGTGGTCGCAGTCAAATCAAGGATATCCTCCGTCGCAAGGGTCAAATCCTCCAGGAATACGCACGTAATCCCGACTCGGACCGCGTGCGCCGCACCGTGCCTCATATACTAATCGCCCTTAATCTAATCGTCGACGAGTGGATCAAAAGAGCTCTATCTCGCAAGGCACACGTTGACGACGTGGCCATTTACCAAACGGCCGTTTTCGCGCAGAAATTCCTCGACTACGACGATTTCGAGCCAAACAAGGCCTGGCTTAGGTCGTTCAAGCGACGTCACGGCTACTACCGCGTCGATTTGCGCAACATCAAAGTGCCAAATGATCGGTTCAAGTCCCTTAACCTCAGGAATATCTACGAAGACATCAAAGACAACATCGATCCACTGGTGGTTAGAGCCACAGATCTAAAGTTGAAGCGCGAGAGGGATTGTCCCAATCTGGGGAGGCAATTCGACTGCGATCCTGACTGCATGTTCGAGAAAATTCTTCCGTCCGAGGAAGATCGCATCGACAATCGAATCGAACCCCCGATCGATGTGGATTCCGCCACAGACGAGTCTCCAGGCGATACCGAGTCCGATGAACCGGCTACCGTTGTTTTGGAGAACGACAGCCATGCACTACAGTACCTCAAGCCGCTCGAAGAGTTCGCCATGTTGACCGAGAATTTTCGTGCGATCGGACTTATATCTCAGCTGGAAGCGATCTTCAAATCGAAAATCCGCGTCTCCGAGGAGTTAAGCAGGGTCAAGAAAGCCGGCTAGTGTAACCCAATGGGACGGCAACGTATGCTTCCATAGTTTGTCTTTCCAACACCCAAATTGAAATACAACTTCCGTTTCCTTCACTTCCATAGTGTGTATCCGTATTGTGTGCTGAACAACCCGTAGATGATGTTTTTTTCGTTTATTTCTTGTATTGTTTATTGGTTTGTTGAGTTTTGTAGTTGTGAACTAGATGATTTGTAGAGAATTGCACCTTTTTTAAAAGCGAAATAAAACAGAAAATGATCATAAGTTTTATAAAGTGAACTGTTTTCATGTGTGTGTGTGTGTGTGTGGCAAGAAGCAACAGCTTATTCGCATCCCTCGCTCAAGAGAGTGATATTAAATCCAATTGGGGTTAATCATCGACATCGCCCGCTCACATTGGTTCATTGTTTTACGTTTTCCTGCTTGTTGACGCTGTTGATTTTTCTGCTTTTCATTTCTGTGTGACTATCGTGTACTTGTTCTGCTTTACAACAACAAAATTAATTCACTTGCAGCAGCAGCAGGCTGGAAGAAGCATCAATCACGGAGGTCGTCATGGAATTGTGGCTCTCGAGAAGTTATCTCCCTCGTGTCAGTTTATACGGCCTAACAACCCTTCATATTGCTACTTGAGTAGTTGGGGTGGACGTAACCACATTGTATGTATGATGCAGGGTGGTGCGGAGTTTATTTTTTCTCTCGTGAAACCGCAAAGCTATGGCAACGATGTGGTGTTGACAAATTTGTAACTGACTCTCATCAAACAGACACTTGTTGGAGTGCTCTGTTTACCGAAAACCATTTATGTGAGCATGTCCAACGAGCACATCCCCTTAATGCAAATATTTCGATGTCAATTTAGCTAAATCGAACTGAAGTTCATGATTAAAAAACAGTTTCTCCCGAAAGGTTTAGGATGGTCTAGGAAAGTCATTAAAATCTTTTTTTACATACTCAGCGACGCAAAAACCAACATACTTATGTATTTTATAAAATTTTGAAAAATTCATTTAGCTTTAGCTTATTCCCTAAACATTTTAACAAAATAAAAAAAACTTAGACCTTGTTTCAAAGTGATGACACAAGAATACAAGAGAGTCAGAAATAATTTGTAGTAATGAAAAAAAATTTAAAAATATATTGCTTAAAGCATTATAAAAGCAAGCCTCTAAGAACGCTCGCAATCCTCTTAAGAAGTAAGCTTCGGTTTGGACAGACCCTGAACAATGTCTGGAAAATACCGCGAATGGGATAGGATTTATCATTTGAACATTTTGAAGTAAAAGTTGGTCGATTTCGTGTAGAGTGGATGAACATCATCGTGCTGCAAAATCGATTTATCTCGTCTCGGCTAAAGAGTATTAATTTAAGTCGGTATCTCTCGCCAATGATGATTTCATTTAATTTGAGCGGCACATACTAGACCATACCCTTCTGATCGACTCAAGGATGACGAAATACGTGGCATAAGCTTGGATCCATGGATATTTGGCTTCGATATTGATGGTTGGCCAAGTTTAGCCCATGATTTTCGGCGCTGTGGATCGTCGCAACGAACCCACTTTTCATCGCCAAATGCAAAAACACCTTCCATTCTGCCGTTGAAGCAGCTGTTCATAGGTGAGAAAACGTCATTTCATGTCACTTAGTTTCAATTGATATGGGACCGTTGAAAAGTCAGCTCTCAACGATTCCGACTTGTAACCATAATTTGCCGGCCATTTGGAACTCGAAAGTTCAGAGCCTACAACCCTCCAAGCCCCCTGTCATGAGTATGTTCCACCCATGTTTCAGTGTTCTGTTCCACCCCTTCCATGTGCATCGTTTTATTGTTCTCCCATCGGGTAGTCTTCAAAGCAGTCTTTTTCGCTCGGGTTTTCCATTTATTATTTTTTTTACGTTTTGTCCATTGTCCATTCGTTGTACGTGTCCTACCCATCATAGTCTTGGCGATTTTAATACTTGAATAATGTTTGAGGCTGAACAGAGTTATTCTAGTTCTTAATTGTATAGTTTTCTCCATCCTTAGCGCCGTGGCGCAGTGGGCAGTATGTCGGACTCTGACGCGCGATAAGCAGGTCCGATAAAATAAACGCCATCGAATGTTTATTTCGCGGCTTCTCTTTTTGGTGGGATACTGGCACAACCACCTCATCATCGGCATTAAACTGCACAAAACATAAATGCATGAGAGAACCTTTGTTCTGACTCTTCATGAGCTGTAATGTCATCAAATAATAATAGTTTTCTCCATCGTCTGCTCCTTCGTCCTGTTTCCCCTTAAGATCTTTTTCTCAAAGATCTGAAATCCATTTTTCTAAGTTTCACTTCCGTAGAGTGTCACTGGCATTATTATGGTTTTGTAAATATGGATTTCGATATTGCGGAACAAAAGAGTTCTTTTGAATAGTTCCTTCCTCGCGAAAAAGCACGCGTTTTATATATTTCGGTCTCTATGTCGTTTTAGTCTTCTACCCTGCAAAACTGGGGTAGGGAAGACTTATACAAAGGCTTTCGTGTCTGTCCGTCTGTTCGTCCGTACGCATATATCAAACCAAACTTGCCGAGTAGCTATGAATCTGAAACTTGGCTGCATTATAGAGTACGTGATTCTGAGCCGGTTTAAGAACCCTAGCTACTATGGTTCCTGAAATCCAGGTAAAAGTTTGCAAAATTCAAGGTAGAAGACCTGGATTTGTAGCTTGGCTCCCGGTAAGCTGATCCCATCTTGTTTAGCAGGTAAAATGGTTCCGAGATATTTGAGCTTATCTACTTACTCAAAACGTTTATAGGGCACAATCGGGTGCGAGGTTGGAATATTTGGTTATCTCTTCATTTACTTCTAAATCTACTTCCTTTCTTACTACTTTTGGATTTTCTGCGTTTCTTTTAACTGTTTTCTCACTATCCCCGAGAAGACCCATATCATCAGCCTAAGCTAAAACGAATATGATTCCATTAAGGGTTTTTCTTTTTTTTTCAACACACCTCCGGACAGAAGAGTCTTCGAATCTAGCTCTGAGGGACGACGCAGTTTTCATTTTCTAAAGGGATCTCATTATATATTCAAGTATCAAATAAAAAAAAAATGTAATGACAACCCTTTTCTTATCTCTTTACATATAAGATATTTCATCTTCTTCACACAGTCCGGTGTGAACCTGGGCCTCAACCAACAAGCGTCTCCAGCTGGCACGATCTTTTGCCAGTTCTTTCCTGTGCCACACTTCCAGTTGGTTAAGGTCCCCTTCCATCTGAGTGCGCTACCTTAGATTCGGTCGTCCTCTAATGCGTCGTCCCTCAGAGCTAGATTCGAAGACTCTTCTGTCCGGAGGTGTGTTGTCCATTCGCTCTACATGGCCTAACCATGTTAGACCTCGAATCCGGAGACTTCGAACTAGACGGATGTTGCTGTACAGCCCGTACAATTCGTCGTTGTAATATATCTTCTCCATTCTCCGTTTATACAGGGTGTCCCACGAGCAGTGTGCCAAAAAGCTACAGCGTGTAGGTCTAGTCAAGACAAGAAAAAAATCGTATGGGACGGGGGGTCTATTTCCCCCCGTTTAGCCGGGAGGGGCAATTTTCTAAAAAATTGACTTATTTTGGAAAAATAATTATTAAAAATCAACAGTTACATCCACAATGCCACGATATACGTTTTTGTAAAGTCAGAAACCTCTTCTTTCATATTGATTTTAAATGAAGCTGTTTTAAGGAGTAGTTTTTGAGAAATTAATTTTCAAACTCAAAATTTTGAAAAAAAATTGAAAAAAAAAAATTTCGAACTATTTTTTTTCAAAATTGTATGTAATTAAGTAGTATTTTTTTTCAAAAATTCAATGCTCTCATTAGTTTTTAGTTAAAAACAGAAAACCGGATGCAAAAATGTCTTGTAGTTTTTGAGAAATTAAAAAAAAACCCGAACCATTTTTTTCTAAGAAAAACCTTTTTTTTTGGTTTTAACGCGGCTGGACTTGTAGGCAAATTAATGTATGAAACATTGACCTCTTTTTTATTATTTTTAAAAAATTCGGAGTTTTATGAGGATACAATAAAGTGATACACTATTGGAATAACCCTGGATTAATTCTTTTTTTTCATTGATAACGCCTGAAAACTGACCTGCGAATTTCGTCTGGGTCCGCCCGCCGCCGATGGGTTCTACCCGAATTTTGAATTTGGTCCGACGCAATCCCTCCCTTAGTACAAGGAGAATGGCTATTATGCTTGGAGTGCCCAAATCTAGAGTATGGAGAGTGCTTCATACCGAAAACTTACACCCGTACCATTTTAGGCCAGTTCAGGGACTCACCTCAAACGACAAGTTTTTGAGAGCAGAGTTTTGTCGATCATTACTGCTTCGAGATGAAACTGAACGAAACTATTTTGCAAGGATATTCTGGACGGATGAAGCACAGTTTACCAGAGATGGGGTTACTAACTTCCACAATTTGCATCATTGGAGTAGCACCAATCCACACAACAAAAAACAAAATAAATTACAACACCGCTTTAGCTGTAATGTTTGGCTTGGTATTGTTGGACAAACTGTAATCGGGGCCCGGTTTTTGAATGCCGTTATTAAGGGAGAATCATACCTGCAGTTCCTACGAGACCTTTTGCCCGATTTGATGGACAACGTTCCTTTGGCCATAGCAGATAATTTAATCTACCAGCAAGATGGAGCACCAGCATACTAGAGCTTACGGGTTAGAAACTGGCTGAATGATAATTTTAGTGACCGTTGGATCGGAAGAAGGGGCCCCAGAATGGCCACCTAGATCACCAGATTTAACTCCTCTAGATTTTTATGTGTGGGGATTCATGAAGAATTATGTTTACGAAGTGGAAATAGTATCTTTGGAACAACTGAAAGAACGGATTGAAGTCGCTGGAGTCAAATTGCAGGAAAATTTGTCAAGCATAGATATGTGCAGCCATTAGGAGAAGAAGGAGATATAATCTTTGCCTTCTAAAAAATGGGGATCATATTGAAAATTTATTATAATAAAACTCCGAAGTTTTTAAAAATAATAAAAAAGAGGTCAATGTTTCATACATTAATTTGCTTACAAGTCCAGCCGCGTTAAAACCAAAAAAAAGGTTCTTCTTAGAAAAAAATGGTTCGGGTTTTTTTTTAATTTCTCAAAAACTACAAGACATTTTTGCATCCGGTTTTCTGTTTTTAACTAAAAACTAATAAGAGAATTGAATTTTTGAAAAAAAATTAGTACTTAATTACATACAATTGGGAAAAAAAAATAGTTCGAAATTTTTTTTTTAATTTTTTTTGCAAAATTTTGAGTTTGAAAATTAATTTTTCAAAAACTATTCCCTAAAACAGCTTTGTTTAAAAACAGGATGAAAGTAGAGGTTTCTGGCTTTACAAAAAAGTATATCACGGCATTGTGGATGTAACTGTTGATTTTTAATATTTTTTTTTCCAAATTAAGTCAGTTTTTTAGAAAATTGCCCCTCCCGGTTAAACGGGGGGGAATAGACCCCCCCCTCCCATACGATTTTTTTCTTGTCTTGACCAGACCTACACGCTCTAGCTTTTTGGCACACTGCTCGTGGGACACCCTGTATAAACGGCACCATAGATTGAACGCAGAATTTTCCTCTCGAAGCGACAAGGGCATCCTCATCCGTTTTCGTTAAAGTCCAGGATGATCAGTGATTAATATAGTGCTACCTTGGTTTTTCCAGAGAGGGCTTTACTTCTCAATTGCCTCTTGAGCTCAAAGAAGAAGCGGTTGGCAAGAGTAATTCTGCGTTTGATCCCAGCGCTGGTGTTGTTGTCGCTGGTCACTAGTGAAACAAGGTATACGAAGTCCTTGACCACTTCAAATTTGTAGCCGTCAATTTTCGTCGTTGTGCGTCTTTTTCGTTGACAGCATATATTTGGTTTAACCCTGGTTCACCGAAAGACCTATTTTAGCCGCTTCTGCTTCAATGCTTTTGAACACTTATCTTATGTTATCATCCGCGTACGCAAGGAATTACGCAGACTTGAAATAGATCGTACCTCTCGTGCTGGCCAGTGAGTGTCGTATGATCTTTTCAAGCACGATGTTGAAGAAGTTACATGACAGTGCATCAACTTGCCTAAATCCTTTTTAACATCCTTTTAACAAGTCTCCTTTAATTTGCTACCGACATTAATGGAACAGCTAGAATTCTAGGTTGTCATCCTCTACAATCGGATGATTTTGGCAGAGACGTTAAAACAATACATGGCTTGGCATAGCTCGTGCACACTGTTATATGCGGCTTTAAAATCGACAAAAAGATGGTGTATGTCAATTTCGAATTCTTGGGTCTTTTCCATGATCTGCTGCAGTGTGAAAATTTGATCTATTGTGGATTTACCTGACCTGAAACCACACTGATAGGAACCTGACTTAATCCTCTATAATTGTCTCCTTTTCCATTGGTCGATTCCATGCTGGCTATGCTTCTACTGCTTTTATCTGGATTTTGCCGGTGTCATCGCAGTTTGCGAGGGATTGAAGGAAACTCGAACGGCGAGTATCCTGAAGGTCTCCTGCGATTGTACTCGTATTATAGCTTTACGACGTCAAACTCTTGATGTCTTGGTAGTGATCTGAGTCGATATTGGCTCCTCGGAAGGTTCGTTCTTCTAGGTTGCTGGAAGAGTGTCTGGCATCAATCGCAACGTGATCAATCTGGTTGATAGTCGACTGATCTGATGACCACCAGGTTAGTTTGTGGATGTTGAGATGTGGGAATCGTGTGCTTGCTACAAGGAGGTTACGCCCTGCTAGGAAGTCAATCAACCTAAGTCTGTTGTTGGATTTGGTGTTATGTAGGCTATGTGTCCTTATGGTCGACTTAAATACGTCCTATTTGTCCAGTTTTGCGTTAAAATTCCCCAATACAATTTTGGTATCATAACTGGGGCATTGGGCGTACGTTCGGTCCAGGAGATCATAGAAGTCGTCCTTGAGTCGATCATCCTTTTCTTCCGTAGGGGCATGAACGCAATAAGGCTTATATACCCGAGAATGCCTTTGTTGCGGATTGAGGTGTTCGCTTGCATGCCGGAAGCTTAAGACTTTTTGTCGGAGTCTTCCTCAATTAACAAATGTTCATCCGATTAGGCGTTGTTTATTTTCCTTGTAGCAGTTACCGCAATAGATATTACAGTTTTTCATTATTTTTTTGCCAGGTTCATCGCACTTCTTGGGCTGTGGTTATATCTGCTTTGTAGCAGTCGAGGGTTCTTTCCAGTTGGTTGTCTGCACCTGGTCGCAGACTCGCAGATCTTTTCGTTTATATGGGTCATCACAATTCTATCTGTCCCTATCCGAGGCTTGTTGTTGCTTCGTAACAAGATTTGTTTTCCGCGATAGGCATGTCAACCCTTCACACAACCCCCAACCTAGAGGGGCAGGTTCACTGCACACATTGGTTCACTACCCGGCGGATGCCAGGCCAGCTATACAGGAGAAGCCGCGTGGAGGCTGCGTATCAACTTGGGTTGACCAGGGACAGAGAGGGAGCTGGTGTTTGCCATATTAAAAACGATCAACCTATTTGCCCTGTTTGCTCGCTCCCTCACTCCCAAGATGATTCACTATCACCAAAATACGATGGTGCACTTTTCATATTAAATTATTGAAGTAGAGCTCCAGCAGCTGTTTAAAAGTAAATATTTGGCGCCTACGCCGCCTCTGGAAAAACGCTGCGAGTGAGTTCCAACTCCCAAAAGAATGTTGGAATAGAGCTTACCGTATAAAAAAAACAGTACCCGACGACAGAGGGGGGAATCGTCGTGGAACTCTAGCTAACTTTATATTTTTTGGAATTCACTGTGACGTCTTGGTGACAACTTCTCTTATTTGGCGGGTTAATTTTTTTCTTAAAACGCAAATGGACTGTGGTGAACTGACAACAACCTTGGACCTCAAATAACCCCACGAGAAAAAAATCTGAACGCCTTAAACTGGTGAAGTTTGGTAAATAAGCCACCTTTTGAGACCTTCAGACTCTATTAACAAGTTTTCCTTGAATGACATGCTTGAATCGATTACATCTGAATAGACAACGCTTTACATTATTTGCGTCGTCGTAAGATTAACTATTTAAGCATTTTCTGCAAGTCATTTTTACTAAATATTTACCAAGCCAGATGTAGAATGTAGAATGCTCATCTGACCAGATGTTGGAATGCCAAATGCGTTATCTAAACCATACTGATCAAACAACACCGCAGAGTTGTTGCAGCGATAATACTCGCAAGCTGGAATGGGATGGCATATATGATCAACATTCTTTATCGAATTTTTGGGACGTTAAGTCTAATACATTTCTCAAAGTTGAATGTTTAATTGAAAAGAGTACACCTTCCCATTAATTGTGGAATATAATGGCCGCCTCGGCTGGCTTTGCAATGGTATATCTCATCCACCCAATTTTGGAATTAATTTTCTATGGTTTGAGGTCTTAGTTCACAAATAGTTCGATCAATATTGTGCCTAAGTTTCTGTGTAGCATCGGTCTTTAAGGGCATTTCACGAAAAAAAAGTTAAACGAATCCAAACCGCAGCTCCGCAAAAACCAAACGACGTCACCATAATAGCAAACAACAATATGATTATTCAACTTAGTTCGGAAAAATAAACGTAGATAAATCTAAAGCCCAGCAAAAGATAGAAAATTTGATTAAATACCTGAATAAATTGAAATTTTCAGACACCTAGGGCTTACCGATCGGAGTAGGTGATAGTCAGAAGGGAAGATGTCTGGAGAATACAGGAAGAGGGACGTCCCATTTGAGTATTTCCAGATAAGTTTTAACCACTTAAGCAACATGAGCGTTGTCATGCTGCCATATTGTGGACGTTGACGCATTAGTTGTGTTCGGTGTTAAGCTCTTGCGATAGTTTGAATAACTGATAGTATACCGTGCCGACCTGGTCCCGCCAAATATGTACATATGTATATACCATAAGTTTCGATCATGGTAACGGCGCCCCAACGGTTTTGGGTGAAGCAGAAAACTCTTTTTTCCTTGCCGTTGGAGCAATAGCTCGCTGGTAAAAAACCACAGTTCGAGGCCTCGCGGCTTCAACTCATATGGTTTCCGATTTCCTTATTTTCAAACAGTTCCCAAAGCTTTGAATCGATGGAAAATGGCCTGTTCATCTACGACCAATAAATTTGCAAGTTGCTGTTGCATTTCATATGGATATTGATTTAGTGAAGCCTGTGTCTTCAAACTTTTTCACTGATCTGGGACGTTCTTTCATTAATAGAAACTTCACCGATAATTTCTATGAACATCCGACGCGCTTCATGCGCAGATTTGTTCGTATTGAAGGCGGAAGGCAAGACTTCTCGCGAATGAAGCTTCTAATGGAACTAAGCTGCCCGAGCCCGTAAGGGACTAGGTACAAAAAAATTGAAAATGCTACGTATACGCCCCGTAGTGCCTATTGTCGAGTGCATTTCTCGGCTTCTTGAGCTAATTTCACGACTTGAGTTTGATCCAGAGAGTTGACGTGAATTCACATCTAACATTTTCTGTCCGATCCTGGGTGATTTCTAAATGATAAATAAGCTGCCCGAGCCCGTAGGGGAGTGGGTACAAAAAATTTGAAAATGTTACGTATACGCCCCATAGTGCCTATGATCGAGTGCATTTCTCGGCTTCCAGAGCTAATTTCACGACTTGAGTTTGATGCAGACAGTTGACGTGAATTCAGATCTCTAACATTTTCTGTCACAGCCTGAGTGATTCCTTCATGGTAACTAGCTGCCCGAGCCCGTAAGGGAGTAGGTACAAAAAAATTGAAAATGTGACGTATACGCCCCGTAGTGCTGATGGTCGATTGCTTTTCTCGGCTTCCAGAGCTAAATTCACGACTTGAGTTTGATGCAGATAGTTGACGTGAATTCAGACCTAACATTTTCTGTCAGAGCCTGGGTGATTCCTTCATGGTAACTAAGCTGCCCGAGCCCGTAAGAGAGTAGGTACAAAAAAATTGAAAATATTACGTATACGCCCCGTAGTGCTGATGGTCGATTGCTTTTCTCGGCTTCCAGAGCTAAATTCACGACTTGAGTTTGATGCAGACAGTTGACGTGAATTCAGATCTAACATTTTCTGTCAGATCCTGGGTGATTCCTTCATGGTAACTAGCTGCCCAAGCCCGTAAAGGAGTAGGTACAAAAAATTGAAAATGCTACGTATACGCCCCGTAGTGCCTATGGTCGAGTGCATTTCTCGGCTTCCTGAGCTACTTTTACAACTTGAATTTGATGCAGACTGTTGACGTGAATTCAGATCTAACATTTTCTGTCAGATCCTGGGTGATTCCTTCATGGTAACTAGCTGCCCGAGCCCGTAAGGGAGTAGGTACAAAAAATTGAAAATGCTACGTATACGCCCCGTAGTGCCTATGGTCGAGTGCATTTCTCGGCTTCCTGAGCTGATTTCGCTACTTGCATTTGATGCAGACTGTTGACGTGAATTCAGATCTAACATTTTCTGTCAGATCCTGGGTGATTCCTTCATGGTAACTTAGCTGCCCGAGCCCGTAAGCGAGTAGGTACAAAAAAATTGAAAATGTTACGTATACGCCCCATAGTGCCTGTAGTCGGGTGCATTTCCCGGCTTCCAGAGCTTATTTCACGACTTGAATTTGATGCAGACTGTTGACGTGAATTCAGATCTAACATTTTCTGTCAGAGCCTGGGTGATTCCTTCATGGTAACTAAGCTGCCCGAGCCCGTAAGGGAGTAGGTACAAAAAAATTGAAAATGTGACGTATACGCCCCGTAGTGCCTATGGTCGAGTGCATTTCTCGGCTTCCAGAGCTAAATTCACGACTTGAGTTTGATGCAGACTGTTGACGTGAATTCAGATCTAACATTTTCTGTCAGACCCTGGGTGATTCCTTCATGGTAACCAAGCTGCCCGAGCCCGTAAGGGAGTAGGTACAAAAAATTTGAAAATGTGACGTATACGCCCCGTAGTGCTGATGGTCGATTGCATTTCTCGGCTTCTAGGGCTTATTTCACGACTTGAATTTGATGCAGACAGTTGACGTGAATTCAGATCTAACATTTTCTGTCAGACCCTGGGTGATTCCTTCATGGTAACTTAGCTGCCCGAGCCCGTAAGCGAGTAGGTACAAAAAATTTGAAAATATTACGTATACGCCCCGTAGTGCTGATGGTCGATTGCTTTTCTCGGCTTCCAGAGCTAAATTCACGACTTGAATTTGATGCAGACTGTTGACGTGAATTCAGATCTAACATTTTCTGTCAGAGCCTGAGTGATTCGTTCATGGTAACTAAGCTGCCCGAGCCCGTAAGGGAGTAGGTACAAAAAATTTGAAAATATTACGTATACGCCCCGTAGTGCTGATGGTCGATTGCTTTTCTCGGCTTCCAGAGCTAAATTCACGACTTGAGTTTGATGCAGACAGTTGACGTGAATTCAGATCTAACATTTTCTGTCAGAGCCTGAGTGATTCCTTCATGGTAACTAAGCTGCCCGAGCCCGTAAGCGAGTAGGTACAAAAAATTTGAAAATATTACGTATACGCCCCGTAGTGCTGATGGTCGATTGCTTTTCTCGGCTTCCAGAGCTAAATTCACGACTTGAGTTTGATGCAGATAGTTGACGTGAATTCAGACCTAACATTTTCTGTCAGAGCCTGGGTGATTCCTTCATGGTAACTAAGCTGCCCGAGCCCGTAAGGGAGTAGGTACAAAAAATTTGAAAATATTACGTATACGCCCCGTAGTGCTGATGGTCGATTGCTTTTCTCGGCTTCCAGAGCTAAATTCACGACTTGAGTTTGATGCAGACTGTTGACGTGAATTCAGATCTAACATTTTCTGTCAGATCCTGGGTGATTCTTTCATGGTAACTAGCTGCCCGAGCCCGTAAGGGAGTAGGTACAAAAAATTTGAAAATATTACGTATACGCCCCGTAGTGCTGATGGTCGATTGCTTTTCTCGGCTTCCAGAGCTAAATTCACGACTTGAGTTTGATGCAGACAGTTGACGTGAATTCAGATCTAACATTTTCTGTCAGATCCTAGGTGATTCCTTCATGGTAACTAGCTGCCCGAGCCCGTAAAGGAGTAGGTACAAAAAATTGAAAATGCTACGTATACGCCCCGTAGTGCCTATGGTCGAGTGCATTTCTCGGCTTCCTGAGCTGATTTCGCTACTTGCATTTGATGCAGATTGTTGACGTGAATTCAGATCTAACATTTTCTGTCAGATCCTGGGTGATTCCTTCATGGTAACTTACCTGCCCGAGCCCGTAAGCGAGTAGGTACAAAAAAATTGAAAATGTTACGTATACGCCCCATAGTGCCTGTGGCCGGGTGCTTTTCTCGTCTTCCAGAGCTAAATTCACGATTTGAGTTTGATGCAGACTGTTGACGTGAATTCAGATCTAACATTTTCTGTCAGATCCTGGGTGATTCTTTCATGGTAACTAGCTGCCCGAGCCCGTAAGCGAGTAGGTACAAAAAAATTGAAAATATTACGTATACGCCCCGTAGTGCTGATGGTCGATTGCTTTTCTCGGCTTCCAGAGCTAAATTCACGACTTGAATTTGATGCAGACTGTTGACGTGAATTCAGATCTAACATTTTCTGTCAGAGCCTGAGTGATTCCTTCATGGTAACTAAGCTGCCCGAGCCCGTAAGGGAGTAGGTACAAAAAATTTGAAAATATTACGTATACGCCCCGTAGTGCTGATGGTCGATTGCTTTTCTCGGCTTCCAGAGCTAAATTCACGACTTGAGTTTAATGCAGACAGTTGACGTGAATTCAGATCTAACATTTTCCGTCAGAGCCTGAGTGATTCCTTCATGGTAACTAAGCTGCCCGAGCCCGTAAGCGAGTAGGTACAAAAAATTTGAAAATATTACGTATACGCCCCGTAGTGCTGATGGTCGATTGCTTTTCTCGGCTTCCAGAGCTAAATTCACGACTTGAGTTTGATGCAGATAGTTGACGTGAATTCAGACCTAACATTTTCTGTCAGAGCCTGGGTGATTCCTTCATGGTAACTAAGCTGCCCGAGCCCGTAAGGGAGTAGGTACAAAAAATTTGAAAATATTACGTATACGCCCCGTAGTGCTGATGGTCGATTGCTTTTCTCGGCTTCCAGAGCTAAATTCACGACTTGAGTTTGATGCAGACTGTTGACGTGAATTCAGATCTAACATTTTCTGTCAGATCCTGGGTGATTCTTTCATGGTAACTAGCTGCCCGAGCCCGTAAGGGAGTAGGTACAAAAAATTTGAAAATATTACGTATACGCCCCGTAGTGCTGATGGTCGATTGCTTTTCTCGGCTTCCAGAGCTAAATTCACGACTTGAGTTTGATGCAGACAGTTGACGTGAATTCAGATCTAAGATTTTCTGTCAGATCCTGGGTGATTCCTTCATGGTAACTTAGCTGCCCGAGCCCGTAAGCGAGTAGGTACAAAAAAATTGAAAATGTTACGTATACGCCCCATAGTGCCTGTGGCCGGGTGCTTTTCTCGTCTTCCAGAGCTAAATTCACGACTTGAGTTTGATGCAGACTGTTGACGTAAATTCAGATCTAACATTTTCTGTCAGATCCTGGGTGATTCTTTCATGGTAACTAGCTGCCCGAGCCCGTAAGGGAGTAGGTACAAAAAATTTGAAAATATTACGTATACGCCCCGTAGTGCTGATGGTCGATTGCTTTTCTCGGCTTCCAGAGCTAAATTCACGACTTGAGTTTGATGCAGACAGTTGACGTGAATTCAGATCTCTAACATTTTCTGTCACAGCCTGAGTGATTCCTTCATGGTAACTAGCTGCCCGAGCCCGTAAGGGAGTAGGTACAAAAAAATTGAAAATGTGACGTATACGCCCCGTAGTGCTGATGGTCGATTGCTTTTCTCGGCTTCCAGAGCTAAATTCACGACTTGAGTTTGATGCAGATAGTTGACGTGAATTCAGACCTAACATTTTCTGTCAGAGCCTGGGTGATTCCTTCATGGTAACTAAGCTGCCCGAGCCCGTAAGGGAGTAGGTACAAAAACATTGAAAATATTACGTATACGCCCCGTAGTGCTGATGGTCGATTGCTTTTCTCGGCTTCCAGAGCTAAATTCACGACTTGAGTTTGATGCAGACAGTTGACGTGAATTCAGATCTAACATTTTCTGTCAGATCCTGGGTGATTCCTTCATGGTAACTAGCTGCCCGAGCCCGTAAAGGAGTAGGTACAAAAAATTGAAAATGCTACGTATACGCCCCGTAGTGCCTATGGTCGAGTGCATTTCTCGGCTTCCTGAGCTACTTTTACAACTTGAATTTGATGCAGACTGTTGACGTGAATTCAGATCTAACATTTTCTGTCAGAGCCTGGGTGATTCCTTCATGGTAACTAAGCTGCCCGAGCCCGTAAATGAATAGGTACAAAAAAATTGAAAATATTACGTATACGCCCCGTAGTGCTGATGGTCGATTGCTTTTCTCGGCTTCCAGAGCTAAATTCACGACTTGAGTTTGATGCAGACAGTTGACGTGAATTCAGATCTAACATTTTCTGTCAGATCCTGGGTGATTCCTTCATGGTAACTAGCTGCCCGAGCCCGTAAGGGAGTAGGTACAAAAAATTGAAAATGCTACGTATACGCCCCGTAGTGCCTATGGTCGAGTGCATTTCTCGGCTTCCTGAGCTGATTTCGCTACTTGCATTTGATGCAGACTGTTGACGTGAATTCAGATCTAACATTTTCTGTCAGAGCCTGGGTGATTCCTTCATGGTAACTAAGCTGCCCGAGCCCGTAAGGGAATAGGTACAAAAAAATTGAAAATATTACGTATACGCCCCGTAGTGCTGATGGTCGATTGCTTTTCTCGGCTTCCAGAGCTAAATTCACGACTTGAGTTTGATGCAGACAGTTGACGTGAATTCAGATCTAAGATTTTCTGTCAGATCCTGGGTGATTCCTTCATGGTAACTTAGCTGCCCGAGCCCGTAAGCGAGTAGGTACAAAAAAATTGAAAATGTTACGTATACGCCCCATAGTGCCTGTGGCCGGGTGCTTTTCTCGTCTTCCAGAGCTAAATTCACGACTTGAGTTTGATGCAGACTGTTGACGTGAATTCAGATCTAACATTTTCTGTCAGATCCTGGGTGATTCTTTCATGGTAACTAGCTGCCCGAGCCCGTAAAGGAGTAGGTACAAAAAATTGAAAATGCTACGTATACGCCCCGTAGTGCCTATGGTCGAGTGCATTTCTCGGCTTCCTGAGCTGATTTCGCTACTTGCATTTGATGCAGACTGTTGACGTGAATTCAGATCTAACATTTTCTGTCAGATCCTGGGTGATTCCTTCATGGTAACTTACCTGCCCGAGCCCGTAAGCGAGTAGGTACAAAAAAATTGAAAATGTTACGTATACGCCCCATAGTGCCTGTGGCCGGGTGCTTTTCTCGTCTTCCAGAGCTAAATTCACGATTTGAGTTTGATGCAGACTGTTGACGTGAATTCAGATCTAACATTTTCTGTCAGATCCTGGGTGATTCTTTCATGGTAACTAGCTGCCCGAGCCCGTAAGCGAGTAGGTACAAAAAAATTGAAAATATTACGTATACGCCCCGTAGTGCTGATGGTCGATTGCTTTTCTCGGCTTCCAGAGCTAAATTCACGACTTGAATTTGATGCAGACTGTTGACGTGAATTCAGATCTAACATTTTCTGTCAGAGCCTGAGTGATTCCTTCATGGTAACTAAGCTGCCCGAGCCCGTAAGGGAGTAGGTACAAAAAATTTGAAAATATTACGTATACGCCCCGTAGTGCTGATGGTCGATTGCTTTTCTCGGCTTCCAGAGCTAAATTCACGACTTGAGTTTAATGCAGACAGTTGACGTGAATTCAGATCTAACATTTTCCGTCAGAGCCTGAGTGATTCCTTCATGGTAACTAAGCTGCCCGAGCCCGTAAGCGAGTAGGTACAAAAAATTTGAAAATATTACGTATACGCCCCGTAGTGCTGATGGTCGATTGCTTTTCTCGGCTTCCAGAGCTAAATTCACGACTTGAGTTTGATGCAGATAGTTGACGTGAATTCAGACCTAACATTTTCTGTCAGAGCCTGGGTGATTCCTTCATGGTAACTAAGCTGCCCGAGCCCGTAAGGGAGTAGGTACAAAAAATTTGAAAATATTACGTATACGCCCCGTAGTGCTGATGGTCGATTGCTTTTCTCGGCTTCCAGAGCTAAATTCACGACTTGAGTTTGATGCAGACTGTTGACGTGAATTCAGATCTAACATTTTCTGTCAGATCCTGGGTGATTCTTTCATGGTAACTAGCTGCCCGAGCCCGTAAGGGAGTAGGTACAAAAAATTTGAAAATATTACGTATACGCCCCGTAGTGCTGATGGTCGATTGCTTTTCTCGGCTTCCAGAGCTAAATTCACGACTTGAGTTTGATGCAGACAGTTGACGTGAATTCAGACCTAACATTTTCTGTCAGAGCCTGGGTGATTCCTTCATGGTAACTAAGCTGCCCGAGCCCGTAAGGGAGTAGGTACAAAAAATTTGAAAATATTACGTATACGCCCCGTAGTGCTGATGGTCGATTGCTTTTCTCGGCTTCCAGAGCTAAATTCACGACTTGAGTTTGATGCAGACTGTTGACGTGAATTCAGATCTAACATTTTCTGTCAGATCCTGGGTGATTCTTTCATGGTAACTAGCTGCCCGAGCCCGTAAGGGAGTAGGTACAAAAAATTTGAAAATATTACGTATACGCCCCGTAGTGCTGATGGTCGATTGCTTTTCTCGGCTTCCAGAGCTAAATTCACGACTTGAGTTTGATGCAGACAGTTGACGTGAATTCAGATCTAACATTTTCTGTCAGATCCTGGGTGATTCCTTCATGGTAACTAGCTGCCCGAGCCCGTAAAGGAGTAGGTACAAAAAATTGAAAATGCTACGTATACGCCCCGTAGTGCCTATGGTCGAGTGCATTTCTCGGCTTCCTGAGCTGATTTCGCTACTTGCATTTGATGCAGACTGTTGACGTGAATTCAGATCTAACATTTTCTGTCAGATCCTGGGTGATTCCTTCATGGTAACTTACCTGCCCGAGCCCGTAAGCGAGTAGGTACAAAAAAATTGAAAATGTTACGTATACGCCCCATAGTGCCTGTGGCCGGGTGCTTTTCTCGTCTTCCAGAGCTAAATTCACGACTTGAGTTTGATGCAGACTGTTGACGTGAATTCAGATCTAACATTTTCTGTCAGATCCTGGGTGATTCTTTCATGGTAACTAGCTGCCCGAGCCCGTAAGCGAGTAGGTACAAAAAATTTGAAAATATTACGTATACGCCCCGTAGTGCTGATGGTCGATTGCTTTTCTCGGCTTCCAGAGCTAAATTCACGACTTGAATTTGATGCAGACTGTTGACGTGAATTCAGATCTAACATTTTCTGTCAGAGCCTGAGTGATTCCTTCATGGTAACTAAGCTGCCCGAGCCCGTAAGGGAGTAGGTACAAAAAATTTGAAAATATTACGTATACGCCCCGTAGTGCTGATGGTCGATTGCTTTTCTCGGCTTCCAGAGCTAAATTCACGACTTGAGTTTAATGCAGACAGTTGACGTGAATTCAGATCTAACATTTTCCGTCAGAGCCTGAGTGATTCCTTCATGGTAACTAAGCTGCCCGAGCCCGTAAGCGAGTAGGTACAAAAAATTTGAAAATATTACGTATACGCCCCGTAGTGCTGATGGTCGATTGCTTTTCTCGGCTTCCAGAGCTAAATTCACGACTTGAGTTTGATGCAGACTGTTGACGTGAATTCAGATCTAACATTTTCTGTCAGATCCTGGGTGATTCTTTCATGGTAACTAGCTGCCCGAGCCCGTAAGGGAGTAGGTACAAAAAAATTGAAAATGTTACGTATACGCCCCATAGTGCCTGTGGCCGGGTGCTTTTCTCGTCTTCCAGAGCTAAATTCACGACTTGAGTTTGATGCAGACTGTTGACGTGAATTCAGATCTAACATTTTCTGTCAGATCCTGGGTGATTCTTTCATGGTAACTAGCTGCCCGAGCCCGTAAGGGAGTAGGTACAAAAAATTTGAAAATATTACGTATACGCCCCGTAGTGCTGATGGTCGATTGCTTTTCTCGGCTTCCAGAGCTAAATTCACGACTTGAGTTTAATGCAGACAGTTGACGTGAATTCAGATCTAACATTTTCTGTCAGATCCTGGGTGATTCTTTCATGGTAACTAGCTGCCCGAGCCCGTAAGGGAGTAGGTACAAAAAATTTGAAAATATTACGTATACGCCCCGTAGTGCTGATGGTCGATTGCTTTTCTCGGCTTCCAGAGCTAAATTCACGACTTGAGTTTGATGCAGACAGTTGACGTGAATTCAGATCTCTAACATTTTCTGTCACAGCCTGAGTGATTCCTTCATGGTAACTAGCTGCCCGAGCCCGTAAGGGAGTAGGTACAAAAAAATTGAAAATGTGACGTATACGCCCCGTAGTGCTGATGGTCGATTGCTTTTCTCGGCTTCCAGAGCTAAATTCACGACTTGAGTTTGATGCAGATAGTTGACGTGAATTCAGACCTAACATTTTCTGTCAGAGCCTGGGTGATTCCTTCATGGTAACTAAGCTGCCCGAGCCCGTAAGGGAGTAGGTACAAAAAAATTGAAAATATTACGTATACGCCCCGTAGTGCTGATGGTCGATTGCTTTTCTCGGCTTCCAGAGCTAAATTCACGACTTGAGTTTGATGCAGACAGTTGACGTGAATTCAGATCTAACATTTTCTGTCAGATCCTGGGTGATTCCTTCATGGTAACTAGCTGCCCGAGCCCGTAAAGGAGTAGGTACAAAAAATGGAAAATGCTACGTATACGCCCCGTAGTGCCTATGGTCGAGTGCATTTCTCGGCTTCCTGAGCTACTTTTACAACTTGAATTTGATGCAGACTGTTGACGTGAATTCAGATCTAACATTTTCTGTCAGAGCCTGGGTGATTCCTTCATGGTAACTAAGCTGCCCGAGCCCGTAAGGGAATAGGTACAAAAAAATTGAAAATATTACGTATACGCCCCGTAGTGCTGATGGTCGATTGCTTTTCTCGGCTTCCAGAGCTAAATTCACGACTTGAGTTTGATGCAGACAGTTGACGTGAATTCAGATCTAACATTTTCTGTCAGATCCTGGGTGATTCCTTCATGGTAACTAGCTGCCCGAGCCCGTAAGGGAGTAGGTACAAAAAATTGAAAATGCTACGTATACGCCCCGTAGTGCCTATGGTCGAGTGCATTTCTCGGCTTCCTGAGCTGATTTCGCTACTTGCATTTGATGCAGACTGTTGACGTGAATTCAGATCTAACATTTTCTGTCAGAGCCTGGGTGATTCCTTCATGGTAACTAAGCTGCCCGAGCCCGTAAGGGAATAGGTACAAAAAAATTGAAAATATTACGTATACGCCCCGTAGTGCTGATGGTCGATTGCTTTTCTCGGCTTCCAGAGCTAAATTCACGACTTGAGTTTGATGCAGACTGTTGACGTGAATTCAGATCTAACATTTTCTGTCAGATCCTGGGTGATTCTTTCATGGTAACTAGCTGCCCGAGCCCGTAAGGGAGTAGGTACAAAAAATTTGAAAATATTACGTATACGCCCCGTAGTGCTGATGGTCGATTGCTTTTCTCGGCTTCCAGAGCTAAATTCACGACTTGAGTTTGATGCAGACAGTTGACGTGAATTCAGATCTCTAACATTTTCTGTCACAGCCTGAGTGATTCCTTCATGGTAACTAGCTGCCCGAGCCCGTAAGGGAGTAGGTACAAAAAAATTGAAAATGTGACGTATACGCCCCGTAGTGCTGATGGTCGATTGCTTTTCTCGGCTTCCAGAGCTAAATTCACGACTTGAGTTTGATGCAGATAGTTGACGTGAATTCAGACCTAACATTTTCTGTCAGAGCCTGGGTGATTCCTTCATGGTAACTAAGCTGCCCGAGCCCGTAAGGGAGTAGGTACAAAAAAATTGAAAATATTACGTATACGCCCCGTAGTGCTGATGGTCGATTGCTTTTCTCGGCTTCCAGAGCTAAATTCACGACTTGAGTTTGATGCAGACAGTTGACGTGAATTCAGATCTAACATTTTCTGTCAGATCCTGGGTGATTCCTTCATGGTAACTAGCTGCCCGAGCCCGTAAAGGAGTAGGTACAAAAAATTGAAAATGCTACGTATACGCCCCGTAGTGCCTATGGTCGAGTGCATTTCTCGGCTTCCTGAGCTACTTTTACAACTTGAATTTGATGCAGACTGTTGACGTGAATTCAGATCTAACATTTTCTGTCAGAGCCTGGGTGATTCCTTCATGGTAACTAAGCTGCCCGAGCCCGTAAGGGAATAGGTACAAAAAAATTGAAAATATTACGTATACGCCCCGTAGTGCTGATGGTCGATTGCTTTTCTCGGCTTCCAGAGCTAAATTCACGACTTGAGTTTGATGCAGACAGTTGACGTGAATTCAGATCTAACATTTTCTGTCAGATCCTGGGTGATTCCTTCATGGTAACTAGCTGCCCGAGCCCGTAAGGGAGTAGGTACAAAAAATTGAAAATGCTACGTATACGCCCCGTAGTGCCTATGGTCGAGTGCATTTCTCGGCTTCCTGAGCTACTTTTACAACTTGAATTTGATGCAGACTGTTGACGTGAATTCAGATCTAACATTTTCTGTCAGAGCCTGGGTGATTCCTTCATGGTAACTAAGCTGCCCGAGCCCGTAAGGGAATAGGTACAAAAAAATTGAAAATATTACGTATACGCCCCGTAGTGCTGATGGTCGATTGCTTTTCTCGGCTTCCAGAGCTAAATTCACGACTTGAGTTTGATGCAGACAGTTGACGTGAATTCAGATCTAACATTTTCTGTCAGATCCTGGGTGATTCCTTCATGGTAACTAGCTGCCCGAGCCCGTAAGGGAGTAGGTACAAAAAATTGAAAATGCTACGTATACGCCCCGTAGTGCCTATGGTCGAGTGCATTTCTCGGCTTCCTGAGCTGATTTCGCTACTTGCATTTGATGCAGACTGTTGACGTGAATTCAGATCTAACATTTTCTGTCAGAGCCTGGGTGATTCCTTCATGGTAACTAAGCTGCCCGAGCCCGTAAGGGAATAGGTACAAAAAAATTGAAAATATTACGTATACGCCCCGTAGTGCTGATGGTCGATTGCTTTTCTCGGCTTCCAGAGCTAAATTCACGACTTGAGTTTGATGCAGACAGTTGACGTGAATTCAGATCTAACATTTTCTGTCAGATCCTGGGTGATTCCTTCATGGTAACTAGCTGCCCGAGCCCGTAAAGGAGTAGGTACAAAAAATTGAAAATGCTACGTATACGCCCCGTAGTGCCTATGGTCGAGTGCATTTCTCGGCTTCCTGAGCTACTTTTACAACTTGAATTTGATGCAGACTGTTGACGTGAATTCAGATCTAACATTTTCTGTCAGAGCCTGGGTGATTCCTTCATGGTAACTAAGCTGCCCGAGCCCGTAAGGGAATAGGTACAAAAAAATTGAAAATATTACGTATACGCCCCGTAGTGCTGATGGTCGATTGCTTTTCTCGGCTTCCAGAGCTAAATTCACGACTTGAGTTTGATGCAGACAGTTGACGTGAATTCAGATCTAACATTTTCTGTCAGATCCTGGGTGATTCCTTCATGGTAACTAGCTGCCCGAGCCCGTAAGGGAGTAGGTACAAAAAATTGAAAATGCTACGTATACGCCCCGTAGTGCCTATGGTCGAGTGCATTTCTCGGCTTCCTGAGCTGATTTCGCTACTTGCATTTGATGCAGACTGTTGACGTGAATTCAGATCTAACATTTTCTGTCAGAGCCTGGGTGATTCTTTCATGGTAACTAAGCTGCCCGAGCCCGTAAAGGAGTAGGTACAAAAAATTGAAAATGCTACGTATACGCCCCGTAGTGCCTATGGTCGAGTGCATTTCTCGGCTTCCTGAGCTACTTTTACAACTTGAATTTGATGCAGACTGTTGACGTGAATTCAGATCTAACATTTTCTGTCAGAGCCTGGGTGATTCCTTCATGGTAACTAAGCTGCCCGAGCCCGTAAGGGAATAGGTACAAAAAAATTGAAAATATTACGTATACGCCCCGTAGTGCTGATGGTCGATTGCTTTTCTCGGCTTCCAGAGCTAAATTCACGACTTGAGTTTGATGCAGACAGTTGACGTGAATTCAGATCTAACATTTTCTGTCAGAGCCTGAGTGATTCCTTCATGGTAACTAAGCTGCCCGAGCCCGTAAGCGAGTAGGTACAAAAAATTGGAAAATATTACGTATACGCCCCGTAGTGCTGATGGTCGATTGCTTTTCTCGGCTTCCAGAGCTAAATTCACGACTTGAGTTTGATGCAGACAGTTGACGTGAATTCAGATCTAACATTTTCTGTCAGAGCCTGAGTTATTCCTTCATGGTAACTAAGCTGCCCGAGCCCGTAAGCGAGTAGGTACAAAAAATTTGAAAATATTACGTATACGCCCCGTAGTGCTGATGGTCGAGTGCATTTCTCGGCTTCCTGAGCTACTTTTACAACTTGAATTTGATGCAGACTGTTGACGTGAATTCAGATCTAACATTTTCTGTCAGATCCTGAGTGATTCCTTCATGATAACTAGCTGCCCGAGCCCGTAGGGGAGTAGGTACAAAAAAATTGAAAATGTGACGTATACGCCCCGTAGTGCCTATGGTCGATTGCATTTCTCGGCTTCTAGGACTTATTTCACGACTTGAATTTTATGCAGACTGTTGACGTGAATTCAGATCTAACATTTTCTGTCAGATCCTGGGTGATTCCTTCATGGTAACTTAGCTGCCCGATCTAGCTATCGCCATCTAATGGAAAACAAGGGATTTCAATTGGTGGTTTATGGCAGGCAAAAGCATCTTCGCCTCAGACAAGAAACCTTTCGAGCTTAGAAAAAAAGAAATTCAGAGCTCCCCTATGTTCCCCTTATTTATCCCCTTATGGCTTGAAGTTTTCAAATTGGGTGTTTAGACTAAGCGACTTGTGAATATCCTGCTTGGGTTTATGCAAAGTTATTCGAATGTTCTTTCAGTTCGTGTATGTACATAGGAATGATATGGATTCAAGGCATTAAGATCTTCGATTATGTAAATGTCAAAATAGCCACCCAATATTTTTGAAACGAAACCAATCATACGGAAATCATGTTAAAGCTTTCTATGTTAAGTAGAGTGCTAGCTTGAAGCTATCTCCTTCAGCAGCATTCCTCAAAATCATTTAAAATTGAGGGCCTCGAAAATTGCTTTTGTTTAATCGGTTTCTTTTCAAAATATTGGCAATTGTTGGCATTTATTTTTTTAAAGTGATTTGTGACTGCACTACATACCGATTGGCATGCTTATATCATCAAACGGGGGTTCAACTATGGCGTGCACGATGAGAAATTACTTCACACATTACAAGACCATTTTAAAAAAATAACGATTTTTTAAACATATTTTCAGAAAACGCTATTGTGCAAAAAAGAGGAAAACCCGAATTTATTAAAATATCTTGGCATATTCCTTAAATGTGAATGATAGCACAGTCATTTTGAGCTTTAGTAAATCAGCAAATAAAAAATGAAATATATTTCGAAGATGATAATTTTATTTTGCGCCTTACTGTCATGTTCCCGAAAGCAACTTGTTTGCTCTGACTTTCACTTTATCGCGATTAATTCTCTTCGTAGAGAGAAAATTCTCAGAAAACTTATCTATGAAGGCAACAGCATTCACGACTGATTCTCTTAGAGTATTTAGCGTGGCCAATTTGTAAGAGCGATACCTGTCAATGTCTGAAGAGAAGTTTGGAAAATCGATACCTGCCGACCTACGCCCATTTTCACGATTTCGACATAGAGATTATAGCTCAAAAAATTAATCTCCAATCAATTTGCACGTTGCTAATTGAAAAAGTTTGTTATATTCGATCGAGATTGATATTTTAAGGAACTGGATCACCAGCTGAGGAGGGGAGGTGGAGGCCTTAGAATGATAGTTGGGCGTTGTCTCATGAACGCATTGTCTTATAAGCACAAAGTTGGCTCAAGACTTCTCTTCGCATGCATAGTATCGATTATATGGCATAAGATCACTGGAGCGTTGGAAAAAATTGTTCTCACATTTGAGGGCAAATGTAATTTAAAGAAACCATAAAGCCTTCTAAAGAAGTATAAAAAGTGATCAATGACCTAGTAAACCGTCGGTGTTAGATTAAGCAACCGAAAAATGTCGCCAGCTGTTGACAATATATGTATTTGCTAATGTCAGTTTAATAGAAAAAAGGTACGAAGGCGCCTTAGCTTCAAGGAGATTTAAGATCGTATTTAAAATACATAAAAGCAAAGAATGGAAATAAGACATTAGAATAAACGGATAGCGAGCACGTGATCCTCCAACTCCAGTCCGTACAAAGAGGATCCTGACCAAACTTTTTGCTCCCAATTGGTACGGGAGCCTCATCCATCCTTAGCTCCCTAAATCAAGACAGTTGATAGCTCCAGAAATCAATTATTCAAATATGAATGTATGACTAAGTCCACTTGACAGGTACTTATAGTCAAAGTAAAGGTCTGTCTAGACCAAGTCCCTCGTCACCCTCTTCAACCATCATGAAAACTGTCCTCACCCTGAGGAATGTACTAAGGCAGTTTAATCGAGGCAAGCACTTCGGCATACCGAGTCTTAACTTGATTGCTTCTATAAATTACCTTGAGAAGTGGTTCACCGCTCTCATGGGGACGAGATTGCCATCGCCTGCATATCGATTTCGCAAGTGTTTAGCCCACGACATCCTTATTTTACCTGACCTTCCCACTTTGTTTCAATCCCTCTTTCAAGAAATCTTGTATCCTTGAACGATTTCTCTCACTCACACAAGAACGGCTACATGTACTTAAGAAATCATCCACCAAATATCTGCTGCTCACCTCTCCAAATGTCTTGAGATTTCCTCCTTGAATCGCCGACAACCAGTGATGAAATAAAAACACCTTGAACGCAACGCATCCCCCGTCCATGGAATACGAAAAAAATGAACCTTTTTCCTTGAATTCACTTTCAAGTGCTACTTGACCTCGTGCGCCATTAGTGGTAGTTCCTTGAACAGTAGGAATCCAAGTACACGCAGGCCAGTACACAAGAGTAAGACAACGAAGAGACGAAGTGCTGAAAAAAAAGGACACGTACAGCCTTGAGATTCCTTCCCTTAAAGGCGAGAGAGCAGAGCTCTTTTCTCTGCGCAGGAGATGATATCGAATAGCAAGAAGTGAAAAATCGAATCCGTGATGAAAACAAAGACCAAAATTGATTGTTTTAAAAAAAATACTGTTATTTTCGTAAATATGCCATAAACCTAAGTAAAACTCTATTGAGATTGCGAGAAAATCGCCTCGATTTGGGTGAGCAGGCCAATGGCTCTGAAGTCTTCCTTCACAAGTACGAAGTCCTCCAAGGGCTTGAGGTACTCCAATGCTTGCAAGTATGACTCGATAACTGGACGTTCCGGTTTCGCCTGCTCCTTGAGATCACGTTTCGTGGACTGTAGTCTAGGCTTCTTGCGGCTGGGCTCGAAGCATTCCCCATCGTCGTCCCCGGTCTTAAAGACCTCGTGATTGTGAGAAATGCCAATACTGCCGTCGCTGCAATCCTCGTCGTTATGATCGTCATCATCGCTTATTTCTATCGAGTCCTCAAAACAATCTTGTTCAGATGCCGGCCGAGTTTCCGGTGGTCCTCCCTCGATCTTATTGAAGTTTATAATATCCTGAACTACGTCGGCGATGTGCAGTGACACGCCGCACATGACGTCGTTCTTACGGAATAGCCTCGAGTTGTGCGCGGCCAATAGATCGTTGAATCTCTTGAGCCAATCATTGTCGGGTAGGTAGCAGTCAATATTCAAAATATTTTGTACCGCCTGAGCCTTTTCAATCAGCAACTCGCCGTAGATGTCGCGATAGGGCCGATTCCGCACGAGCCACTCCATCATGATCTGGTTAAGTAGATTAATTTTCTTCTCACGCTGCTGAAGGTCGATAAACTCCTGGGAGGGAGTCAGCCTCAGTTTGGGTAAAGCATTGTTGTTCAAGCGTTTGCCGCCGATATCTTCGGGTAGAAAATGCAGCGAGCAGACCAGCGGTCTCTTGAGAGATTTGATGTTTTTAGCGGATTGATTGCAGACCGACAGCCAAGCTTGGTAGTTCCTGGTGTTTGGTGGCGGGAAACGGAAGAACTTCAGAGACGGATTGTCGAGTGAAGTCGATTCACAGCCATTTATGACGCAGCGCCGTCGATTTTTAAACGTCGTTTTCAGTGATACTTTCCCAGTTTCCATTTCTCTGATTAGGTTAACTGTTTGGCTAATGGAATTGCAATAAAACTGTCAAGAAATCGCCCGAACGCGGTAGTCTCTCGCAGCGATATGAAATGATACTGAACCGAGTCGGGCTGTTTGTTTCTCTGGAAATACTCTACGAGGGAGAGCAGGGAGAAGCAAGTGTGTGTGTGTGTGTGTGTGTGTTTTCATTGTGATACACAATAAATGATGACAACGGGCTTCAGACCGTCGTGACTCTCACACAATGGCGTTGCTTTCGCAGTCTGTACTTCGCGCTTGTTTTTCCATTTTGCGATTATCGCTGTTGTTGTTGTTATTTCGTCCGGTTTTCGTTCTCTCACCAGAGGCAGAGTCTCTCATTGCTGTTGCTTGACTACGAAAAAAGAGAGCTGGAAACGGCGACAAAAAAATAATCTCTTCGGGGTGGTTCGGGTTATCTTGAGTATCGAGTGCTGCTGACGACCTGGCGGTTCGACGGACCGTAAGTGTGAGTTAATGGCTGTTTGCTTGTCGTTGGTTCGGGCATATTGCCCGGCCTCCCCGCGTGCTCCGAGGTTATTTGAGGATTTGGATTTTATTTTTCGCAGTGGCGAATGTTATATGCGCTGACTGTGCTGTGTACGGGGAGATTCCAGTTTATGGTTGAACAGCAAACGTTTTATTCCTTTCTGTATTCAGAGTAATCGCTGGCAGCAGTTGGATAGGGGTTGAAGGTGGTAAGGTGCATGATGGAGTCCGTTTGACACGTAGGTTGTGCTAGATAAGGGTTGCAATAATCCTTGCTTGGAAGGGAAATTATTTGATGAATATCGCGAGGAAATTTTCTCTTCAATTATGGGGTCTTCCTCGTACTACGAGAAATTTGTATTTTCCATTGATAATCGCGGCAATTCCCTGCTCTTTGGAATTTATCTAATACAACAAAAACCCTTTTACACTAATAACCTTAAATTTATTTGGTGAGCTTTCCTCGCTTAACACTAAAGCTTAGATTTTAAATAAATCATAATCTTAATCACCTTACGACTCCAACTCCCCTTTGATCAGTTTTTCCAGCTGCCCGATCAGCCCGATCGCTCGGTAATTTCCTCTTAACATCGAGTATTCTTCGAGTAACTTGATCAGCTCCAGCGCATGGGCATTATCTCTAATCCCCTCCACCGGACGCTCACACACTTCCTCCTCGTCAATCCCATCGAGCCGCCATGTTGTTGCATCATTTCCCTCTATCGCTTCGTCTACTTCATTCATTTCAGTTCTAATCCTCAAACCCTCCATCTGATCTACCACCGACTCCGCTCGATCCATGCCCGATTGGTTGACCTCCGGCAAAAGTGCTTCGTCTTCCGGTGGAGGCTTCGCAGCCATCTTCTCGTCTATGACTAACAGATCCAACGATCCTTTGATATCCTCGAAGATATCACTTAGTTTCAATGATTTAATTGGATGGCCAGAGCTGTACAGCGGATTAATCGCCTCCAAGTCGATATCGTCGAGTCGATAGCGTCTCTTGAATCGATCCAACCACCGTCGATTCGGCCGGAACTCGATATATTTTAGAAATTTCTTTGCTTGATGTGCCTTTGCCAAGATCATGTGGTCGGTTATAGGGATCTGGGCACATCGGTTACGGTGGATCCACTCTGCGACCATTTTGTTTACGGCCACCGCGAATGGCGATGGCCTACGACGAAGCCGGTTCGGATCTCCATTATTAGCCCACTCTCTAAGAAGCCGCTCCTTCTGCTGGAGTATGGTGAGAATCTGCGTTCGGCCACAGTCAAAACTACGTGCCAATTCTCTGGTATCGCGCTGTACCTCTGCACATTTGATGACTTCAATACGTTCCTTAAGGGATAGGATACGCCGTGTTTGGAGTTTTTTCTTCTTTTGCTGTTAAAACAGGATACGAGTGGTAACGTGGTGGTATCGAACGAAAACAAAATTGTTTTGTTTCACAAATACGAACCTTTTCCATGCTCGAAACTGATGTGCTACTGCTCCAGACAGTACCGCGCCAACACTAAGATTTTTTTTTTGTCCGAACCCGAGTGTGGTGCTATGGTACCTACTGCGTGTGTAGGAGTGTGAATCTCCCGCTCTCGGTATAACGACAATGATGCCTTTACGAATGGCAGTTCGTGGATAGAGCATCGGACAGAACTGCTTGTCCGGGCATGCGCATTTGATGGCACTGTGCCGCTCTGAGACGAACTCCGTCTGTATACCGACAACTTAGTATCGATGAAACTTGGCAGCGCCGTTGGCTGCGTTACGTGTCGGACGAAAAACATGTGGGCAAAGGCGGATGGGAGGGTGTGTGGAGCATCCACTTTGTCCGAACTGAACCGATTTGTACGTTTTTCGTCACAGTTCGTGCTTATGGGATTGTCATGTGCGGTATGGGTGCAGAGCTGGGATGATGTGTTTTCGAAGCTGTGTGCTTGCGGATTGGAGTGTGGAAACAAGGGGGAATCTGGCACCAGATGAGTGTGAATGAATCCAGCGATGTATGTATGTATGTACGTGCTTGTGAAAAAATTCGTGAACGATGGTTGTTTTTTTGTCGATTCTAACGAACTCGATAGGAATCTGGAATGATTTTTTTGCAATGTATGGAAGCGGCGTTTCGTTTCCTGCTGCGAAGCAGGTATTTGGAATATTATGCAACCTTTTTGTGGAAATTGTAGGATTTGTGGGAATTTACATGTTTTGGGGTAATATTGTAATTGAAAGTAAAGGTATGATTCCCCAGATCTGTGTCTCTTTTACGACTTGGTCGTCTATTAAGCTTCGCAATAGACTTTACCACCAAAATTTTGCAATTTTCTTAGGCGTGTCCCCATTCACACGGTCGGTTCCCAAATGGGATGTTCGGAATATTTTTTTTTCCATATATTGTGCCGCCCCATAGAAACCAATCATAATCGTAATAGCGAAATAATATTTCAAATACTTGGCTACTATGGGATTGGAACCTCATGTCATCGGCGTCAGACCTAACAATACTAACCACGGAACAATGAAATTTCCAATCCATTAAGAGGCAATCTAAAAGGTGAACCAACAGATGGGCTGGATGTTGGTTGATAATTACTGCCATTTACTGAATTCAAAATCTTTTTGACAGATGTGAAGCATTTTTATTTATTTTTTGTTGAAGGCTTTTATTAAACTGTTCCAGACAGACATTTTACTTTATTGTATTTTCCCCGTTCTCCGGAAAGAAATGAGGAGACTTTAACCGTGGAAGCAGGGAGACGTAAAGCGGATTCAGTTCGTGAGAAACTCTACTCTGAGCCCAATCTTGCGAGTTCATCAAAGAACTCATTTTCTGAGACCCCAGAGTTAACTGGGACCCATATAAGCATTAGTGAATTTAGTCATCCAGATTCATTCATGGGTTAATTTGGAGCTGGTTAAAGAGTGGGACACAGCTTTGAGTGCGGCTTGGCTCTCACTACAGAAGCATATGCTTTTTCTCTTCCACTTGTGCTTCACAATATAGGTATCGCATGGCCATTAGGATTGCATATACATATGTACATACATAGGTATGCATGTATCTCTCACTGAAAGACAGACGCACATTTTCGTGCCAAAAAGTGCAGTCGGACGTTTTCGCCCAGACCTAGAGTCATCTGTAAAAATGCGAAGACTGTCCTTTCCAAGTGCCTTTCACTCATGGCCAGAGCCAGCCCTGGCGCCATGGAATTTTGACTGTGAAATTAAAGCCATGGTTTGCCAAAAGCACATTTACATTGCCAAAAAGTTAACAGCACTTCGGTGGTTTTTGGCTCAACATGCTTAGGACTTTGAATAACTAAGGTGACAATGTGACAATTAGTGCTTTGTTAAAAGCAAGTCCTAAAAGACTTGTCCACCACTAGTCACTAGTTTTCTCCCATCTTTCTGAAAAGGATTTGGTTCTGGAGATCTTGTAGCGGCGTCTTGAATTTCTAATTCGTCATCATTCAATTGATCATCTTGGTGACATATGTAGTTGTCGACATATATCAATAGTTTTTTGAATATCAATATTAGACTCAAACTCTTTTCGTTGCTGTTTTCGTTTTACATAAACTCCACTATTGTTTTTATTATATTTGGAAACTAATTGTACTAAAGTAACATTTTCGAAATCGTTTGATTGGAAATCCATGTTCGATTTCAATATGTTGAAAACAAATGGATTAAATGCAATTTTCCTGAGTGGGTGGTCGTGGTGCAATGGTAATCATCACCGACTGTTGAGCCGAAGGTCTGTAGGTCAAGTCCGTCCATAGTCAAGAACAATTCCTATACAAAAAAAAACTGTGCAACAACATCAGTTGTGAATGAGAGATGATCAATAAGTTCTAATGAAGGCATAACACTCGCAGCATAAGATCACTTCAAAACTCATACTCTGTGTGTGCATTTCCACTATAACATCTTAATGGCATGGAAACAAAAGCGTTACTGTGAACTAAAACCAACGCAAATTCAGTTGAATCTCTCAAATCTTATCTAGGACAACAACCTCCGGAGAGTAGTGAACGAACATCTTCGATACAAACCATCTGCATCCCGTCCAGGTTTTGTGACAAACACCATACAACAAACACTCTGCACGAATTATAAAAAAAATTCTGAAGATGTCGTTTATAAAAAATTCGAAGTCTATTAATTCCTGATCTGATTATGTTTTTTTATTCTTCATCTGATTGATGGAAGAACTTGCGCCAAATAGATGTGGTTAAGTCCCAGCTCAAGCCTATGGACGATCTTGATTGTGACACTCTAAATTCCCTATTTATCTCAGCCTCCTCTCCTATTGTCTTAAACCAAACGTTATTGGAAAAAGAAGAAATACCTGTTTCGGCAAGCTCGAGGCTACTTAATTTGCAACTCTTAACCGATGCTGAAGTCGCAGATGCAGTTCTCTCGATTAAATCAAACGCGATTGGTCTGGATGGAGTCAATCCTAAATTTTTAAAAATAACCCTTCCTGTTACATTGCCTTTCATTACACATATCTTCAGTCGTATCATCACTACCTGCATTTTTTCCCAGTGAAGCAGGCTAAAATAGTTCACCTACCTAAGAAGTCAAACTGTAATCTCGCCGATTATCGACCGATAGCGATCGTTCCCTATCTATCTAAAGTTTTCGAAAAAACAATCTTACCCCAGATTCTTCGACATCTCTCTGCTGAAAGGTTGTTGCCAATCAGGTTTTCGTCCCCAGCACAGCTGTAAAACTGCTCTACTGTTTATCGTTGATGAAATCAGAAAAGGTTTAGATAAAAAAGAGTTGACTATTCTTACGTTACTTGACTTCTCCAAGGCCTTTGACACAGTGAACCACACCATCCTGTGTAACAAGCTTCTGAAAAAATTTAAATTTTCAAGGCACACCGCAAGGTTCTTCCAGTCCTACTTGGTTGGCAGACAACAGAAAGTAGTAATTGGTGACAAAATGTCAGACCTTCTTTCGACGCATGCCGGTGTCCCACAAGGTTCCATTCTAGGTCCGGTTTTATTCCTGCTGTATGTTAATGAATTACCCACTATTGTTAAACACTGCTGTGTACACATGTACGCAGATGACGTGCAGTTACAAATATCCTTTCCATTTCACTCAGCAGCAGCATCCGTTGCCAAAATGAATGAAGACTTTCAAAGTATCCTTGACTGGGCCCAAGCCAATACCCTTTGCCTCAATCCCAGTAAATCAAAGTCACTGGTTATATACCGAAACCTGGTGGACACCTCTACTCTTCCGGCTATCAAACTGGGTCAGTACAACATAGATCTTGTTGAGAGCGCGAGGAATCTAGGATTAATTTTTAACCGCACTCTCACATGGGACGATCACGTAAATGCCTGCATTGGAAAGGTGTACGGCGTGCTGCGAACTCTCTGGCCATCACAGCACTATATCCCCATCAAAACCAAAATGATTATCGCTAAGACCCTGCTGCGTATCCGTATCATTGCAAATAAATCTCTTTTTTTTTCAGACCAGTATCAGACAGAATTAGGCATTGATTCTAAAAAAGCTAAATTAGACTCAATGCAATTGTTAACTGAGCGAAGCGAAGCGGGCTTCCATCGGGTGACTTCAATTGCGATTTAAGATAAACTGTTTCTCAGTCATTTATTAACCGATCCTTATGATTTTTGGACCCTCAGAAAGTATTTCTGAAAAATATAAAATATCTAGGTTATTGTCGAAACAGAATCTTGATTTTGGTCCAAATTTAAAAAAAATTACTTGATGAAAAGAATTTAAATTTAAAGTGCAAAATTTTCGCACGAGTTAAATCCTGGCGGGAGTTCTGCGAATCAATAGAGGATCTCAACGAAGCCGCAAGGCTCAGGAAGATCCTATCCAAGGACCCCTGCGTCCCGGGATTCATCCTTAAACCAGATGGTTCTTGGACAGAATCCAGTCGGGAATCTTTAGAACTGCTGACTGAAACCCACTTCCAAGGCTGTAAAACCCCTGAAACCACAGTCTCCTTCGAAACGACGGTTCCTACGGTTCACACAACCGAAGAAGTGATAAACAAAATTATCACAGCGGATAAAGTATCATGGGCAATAAATTCGTTCAAACCCTTTAAATCTCCGGGCCCGGACGATATCTTGCCAGCGATGCTTAAAAAAACACAGATCCACACTGTACCCCATCTCGTAAGCCTTTTTTCCAATTGCTTGCGCACGGGGTACTTCCCAACACAGTGGAAAGAAATAAAGGTAATTTTCATTCCTAAGGCAGGTAAACCATCCCATACTGCCGCAAAGGCCAATTAGTCTCTCGTCATTTCTATTAAAAACCTTGGGGAGACTCCTTGACCTATACATCAGAGGACTCACAAATTCACGAAACTTTTGCAACACTCAACACGCCTACCTCAAAGGCAGATCAGTGGAAAGTGCTCGGCATAGTGTTGTCCGTGAAATTGAGGGCTCACTGAATTTAAAAGAGTTTACAATGGCAGCCTTCCTCGACATAGAGGGGGCCTTCAACAATGTAAACACAGAGTCCATAGCAACAGCTCTTGAGGACATAAAAGTAGACAAATCCATTGTAATCTGGATTGAGAATATGTTGAAGAACAGAATTATCAATGCAGACATTGGACACAGTTCTATAAGGAAAGTGACAACTAGAGGCACACCACAAGGAGGAGTTCTCTCCCCCCTACTGTGGTTTCTTACAGTCAACAAAATCCTCAAATTCTCTATGGAGAAAGACACAAAGATCATAGCGTACGCGGATGACCTGGTTATCTTGATAAAAGGTAAATTTCTACCAACTATCAGTGAAATAATGAAATCTGCGCTGAGTGAACTCTCCTCGTGGGCAAAACAGAACGGTCTGAGAATAAACCCCCAGAAAACCTAGCTGGTCTTGTTCACCAGGAAAAGGACAATTCCGATATTTGCTCCCCCAAAGTTAGAGGGCACTCCACTCAAACTCAAAAAGGAAACAAAATATCTAGGCATCATTCTTGACTCCAAACTCTCCTGGAAAAGGAACCTGGAGGAAAGGATGAAAAAAGGATTGAACGCTTTTCATGCATGCAAAAAGACCTTCGGAAAAAGATGGGGCTTGCAACCGTACATCATTCTTGCTTGCAACGTGTACATCCACACAGCAATCATCAGACCCATTTTAACTTATGGGGCCCTAGTCTGGTGGACTGCTAGCAGCACAAAAAGCTATTTGAACATGCTCAACAAAGTACAAAGGTCAGCCGCTGTTTGTACAACGGGAGCCATGAGAAGCACGCCGCAAGCAGGGTTGGACATGATTCTTCATCTCCTCCACCTGGATCTATTCATAAAAGGCTACGCTGCAAAGAGAGCTCTCAGACTAAGAGAGTCCTCTCTGTGGAAGCAAGCCAACTATGGACATGCGGCCATACTTAAAATAATAGAAGACCTGAGAAGGAAACATGGTTTTAGTAGCCTCGCAGCTACGACCGACTATATTCCCCCCCAAAATGACTTCTCTCTCAGTATACCTATCCTTTTCCCCGACAGAGAAGAGTGGCTATCAAACGCCGTAATCAACGACCATGAGATCGCCCTCTTCACCGACGGATCGAAAACGGACACAGGCACTGGGGCCTACACAAACAGGAATCATTCAGACTCCCTAATCTGTGCAGCGTGTTCCAAGCAGAAATCCTGGCAATAGAGAAAGCAGCCAAACACCTACAGGTAGCCGATATCCGACCATCTGATATCACCATCTTCGTAGACAGCCAGGCTGCACTGAAGTCAATAGAATCCTGTATAACGAGATCAAAGGCTGTCAAGAAATGTCGCGACTCACTGAAGTCCATCAGACACCATAAAGTTAAACTCTGCTGGGTCCCGGGCCACAGCTTAATCACAGGGAACGAAAGAGCAGACGAACTGGCCAGGCAAGGTTCTGAAATGGACATCAGCGAAGCGGACACGTCATTGCAACCACCTATCAGCGCATTATACCGGATCATAAACGACACAATCATCAAAGAGGCCAACTCGTCTTGGCTTACAAGAAACGACAGCTACACGACAAGATCATCGTGGCCAGAGCTGGACCGTAACTCGATCCGTATGCTCGTCGGAGTGATCACAGGACCCTGTCCCATTGGAGCAATGCTCCGGAAATGGGACTCGGGATCCAGCGATCTCTGCCGGAGCTGCGGCGATGAGGAAGAAACTGAGACGATCCAACATCTGCTCTACCACTGTCCAGCTCTCCAGAATCGACGCCTAGTGTCGCTAGGCCAACGATTCTTTACAGACATTGCGGACGTGGCTAATGCAGATATATCGGATCTTCTTAGATTCATCAAGAGCACGGGGTGGTTTCAGCCACCACGTGATAGGACAGGTTAATTTTATGTGTACCCACACAAACGAAGGGAATCACAATGGGTCTCTTGGCCTCCTAGTGGAAGTGATGTCTAACCATCACACTTCCCTTCTCTAACCTAACCTAACCTAAGTGTTTTCTTACTATTAATAAAAACACTTTTTTCTGAACTTTTATAAGATATTTTATTGGTTACTTATTCGATATTTTAACGTACCGCTTCAAAATATCCCAATCAAAGAACGACCCGGTGACATCGATGATCGTCTTTTATTCCTGCTTTCTGCTATCGGTGCAACCTCGGCAAATGTAGGAGTATGAACTTCGTTGAACTCGTTGCCAGATGTTATTAACAAAGTCACTTCCGTTGTTGACAGTATTGGAGTATGACCTCTGTTGAACTTGTTCTGTGATGTTGCTGACGAAATCGTTCTTATTAGTGTCTTGTACGTACATAACTCACGCGCTATTTTTTGTCTTTTTAAAGATTCTTTCTTTTCGAACGTAATGTAATAATTACACTAGAATACATTTTAGCAGTTATTCTTGAATAAAGAGAAATCCACATTTAAGTCTCAAATATAATAACAAAGAAACAGTAAGATGAATTTCTATCTGAATTCCTCTATTTGAAACTAATTGAACTCTTTCAACTCTTCATTCAGCTTCAGTTCGTTTATTTTATTCATAAAATATCAATAATTTGTCCGTCCATATCGAAGAACCTCAGGTGCAAGTACCTAGACGGCGCGGCAGACCGGCGAGACAGCCTGGACTGTTACGGGGGCCAGTTGCAAGAATTGGACGTCAGACAGCAGCATGCAATGCAAACATTCGAAGACGCGCAATTCACCCGGGGTCAGACAGAGATGATACATCGGAAGCCCACAATAACAATACGAGTAACGAATTCACTGCAAAGCTAGAAAACCTGACATTGACACATGCTCCAATTGTAGAAGAAAATATATGAGCAAATTGAATGAACATGAAATTTGTAAGACTTGCATGAAGCATCCAATAAAGTTGGCGGCTGCAAACAACATGAAACCAGGCACGCAGCCTGAAGAACTTAAAGACCTTACTCCCATTGAACAGATGTTGATTGCTCGAGTACATCCAATTTTACGAATATATCAAGTAAAGGCTTGTGGCGGCAATGGACAGTAAAACCATCAATATGACTCATGACAAATCGACACGTAGTATCAAAAGTTTATTGAAATATTTTAGCGCCAAAATGTGTTCATTTCATTTTATTTGTTTTCGGTAAATTGAGATCAACTCTACCTTTAAGTTTTACCTCGCTTCGCTCAAACACATGCTGCAGCGAAGCGGTACGACAAGCGACTGCGGCACCCTAGTATATTCTGCAGACTGTACCTGTTCCTTGGTTATGTTAATTTCCGTACCAACATGTTTAAATGTTATAGTCAAATTATCACGAACTCGTAATCTCATTATTTTCACAGCCATACAAGGGTGGTCCGATAAGTACTCAGCCTACAAAAGAAAAACAAAAATTTTGGAGAAATGACGATTTATTTTTCAATATAGTCTCCTTTTAGCTCGATACACTTTACACTTGACCCAGCGATGCTCCAACTTCTTTAACCCGTCTGAAAAATACGTTTTCTCGAGGTCTGCAAAGTAGACCTCCGTGGCGGTGATGACTCCTCATTCGACTGAAATTTCTGCCCGGCGAGGTACTTTTTCAAGTTTGGAAACAAAAAGAAGTCGCAAGGGGTGAAATATGGAGAATACGGTGGATGGGGCAGCAGTTCGTGGCTCAATTCGACCAATTTGGCCGTGGCGAGGGCGGAGGTGTGAGCCGGTGCGTTATCATGGTGGAAGAGCACTTTTTACTACGCCAAGTGGGGCCGTCTTTTCTTCAATTCGGCGTCGTATCGGCCCAATAATTTGACATAGTACAGCCCTGTGACCCTTTTGTCCTTCTCCAGGTAGTCGATGTGGATCACACCTTGTGAATCCGAGAAAACGGTGGCCATCACCTTTCCGGCCGATGGGACAGTCTTCGCCTTCTTCGGAGCACATTCGCCGGGTGAAGTCCACCGTTTCGACTGTTTCTTGGCCTCTGGTGTGTACCAGTGGATCCATGTTTCGTCGACTGTCACGAAACGACGCAGAAACTCCTTCGGATTGCGCTTAAACAGCGTCAAACATTGCTCTCAAGTGGTCTCACGGTTGCACTTGTTGTCCGGAGTGACCAAATGCGGCAACCATCGCGCCGACAGCTTTCTCATGCCCAAAATTTCATGCACGATATGACCCACGCGATCTTTTGAAATGCCTACTGTCTCAGCTATCTCGCGCACCTTCAATCGGCGGTCTGCCAATACGAGATCGTGGATTTTTGTCACGTTATCCTCCGTGGTGGCCGTTTTCGGGGCACCTGGACGTGGCTCATCAAAAACCGACGTGCGACAACGCTGAAACTCGTTAAACCAATTTTTGATGGTCGCCATCGAAGGAGAAGAGTCACCGTACACAGCATCAACACGCTCTTTGATTTCGCTGCGCGATTTCCCTTCCAAAAACAAGAATCGAATCACCGACCGATATTGCTCTTCTTCCATTTTTCTAAAATCCCCGGACACTCCCGCTTCCACATGCGGTCAAAACAAAACTAGGAGTCCGATCCTGCTGACGACAGTAGCCGTCTACTAGAATGTACTACATGATAGTAAGTTTCTCTTGCGATACTGGCGCCATCTGGCGGTGAGGCTAGGTACTTATCGGACCACCAATAGCAAATGGTATGGATCTACTCCTCTGCGATCTTGACGTCGTAGTTCACTCGATGCCATCATAAATGGCGTAGATTTAGATAAGGTGACAATCACTGCGGCCTCTGATGGGCCTATTATTATGTCCCCCATTCAGAGTTCACTCAAAAATCCTGAGTTCATGATAAAACTTAGTATGCCTTTGAGTGAACTAGCAGCGATTTCTTCTGCTTCAAGATAATGCCTGCCTAGGTGTTTATGTCGTGTACTGATGAGGCAGTTACAGTGGCACAGTATGTGCTCTGCTGTTTCTGCCTCTTCGTTACACATTCTGCAGGTGTCATCTTGTATGACGCGCATGGTTTTAAGATGTTTGCTGACCGGGCAGTGTCCATCGAGGAATCCTGTGACTATACGAATCTGACTCCTAGAAAGTTTAAGAAGTTTTTTCGTTCTTTTAAGGGAAGTGGTTGGTAGGAACATTTTGACATGTCTGCTACCTTCCGTTTGTGTCCCGTAGTGGTTGACCGTGTTCCTCAACCATTCCTTTATGTAGCATTTTATGGTGCTGATAGGTATGCCGCAGAGCACTTTCTTGCTAATAAGTCTGTTTTTTTTGTTTCTTATATTTTTTTTTATTTTTTATAATTCGTGCAGGTTCAAGAGTGTACGCTCTTATGGTGTTTGTCACGCAACCTGGACGGAGGGCAGATGGTTTGTGTCCAAGATGTTCGTTCACTACTCTCCGGGGGTGGCTGTCCTAGATATAATTTGAGAGATTCGACTGAATTTGCGTTGGTTGTAGTTCACAATAACTTGTTTTTGTTTCCATGTCATTAAGGTGTTATATTGGAAATGCACACACAGAGTATGAATTTTGAAGCGATCGTATGCTGCAAGTGTTATGCCTTCGTCAGCATTTTCTTGATCATCTCTCATTCACAACTGATGTTGTTGCACAATTTTTCCGTATAGGAATTTTTCTTCACTATGGACGGACTTGAACTACAGATCTTCAGCTCAACAGTCGGTGATGATTACCACCTGTGTTCTGGTATCCACCTGAGGTGAACTCTTTTTGTGTTGGCCAGCTGGCGTAATAGTTGTAAGCAGTCCCATTTAGTGGTGACTTCGTAGCTTTTGAGGGTTAAAAGTGCAGCCTTGCTGTCAGAGAGAATATAAATGTTTTTATTGGTTATAGCTCTGTTTATATTTTCTATGAGGCAGAGTTCCATTGCGAATATCTCTGCTTGAAATATGGAGTTGTATCTGTCTATGCTGTGATAGATGTGTGTTCCAGTCTTAGCTCCGTATACTCCAGCCCCAACACCCCCGTTCGTTTTGGATCCATCTGTGTACCATATATAGGATTGACGATCGAAGGAAGGTCTATTTTGCTCGCAGGTATTAAAATTTTGGTTGAAGTAAAACCTTGGAGGACAAATGTCTATATGGGGTATTTTTAGGATTTCATGCCTGTTTAGTTCATTAAGAATGTCGGGATGAAAGAGCCTGGAATTAGAGTCATCCTCCGCGATAAGTTTATGAACGAATATTATTGCTTCTTATTTAAGTTGGAGGTGTACGGGTGGTAGGTCCGTGATGACTTCTAGCGCTGCTGAGGGGGTTGTCCTCATAGCTCCTGTAATACAAATACAAGTTAGTCTTTGTAGTTTGTTGAGCTTGGCTTGTACTGATGTTTGTTTTGTTTTGTGCCACCAGACGGGCGCAGCGTATGTGAGAACTGGTCTTTTCCAGTGAGATGTTTGCTGGTCCTTATAGAGATCCTGGCTTTCTCAATGGTCTTTGTGATGTGAGAGTTCCAAGTGAACTTTTCGTCTAGTGTTCGTCTAGTGATCACAATGTCATTAGCATAGCTTTGGACATAGAAGCCATTGTTGCTGAGTATGCTAATCAGCTCATTGACCACGATGGACCATAGGAGGGGTGAGAGAACCCCGCCTTGGAGGCAACCTTTCGTGGTTTTTACACTGATTTTATCATTGCCTAGTGAGGTGTTTATTTTCCTGTTACTAAGCATGTGTTGAATCCATCTGCATGTGGTATTACCTACCCCTGTGCTGAGGATGCTGCGTTGTATTTGTGTATTTGGGCGTGATCGGTATTGTCAAAAGCACCCTCAATATCAAGAAAGTAACCTATCACAATTTCTCTGTCGCTTAGGGATTTATTGATCCGAGCTGTTAGTTCCTAAAGAGCATGCGTGGTTGATTTCCCAGGTTGGTAGGCATATTGTTTGTAGCATTGAGGCTACAATTCTAGACTGTCTATCTCTCTGATGCTATTTGCACAGTTTCTGATCGATTGCTCGAGTTCTAGGCTTTAATGTCCCAGTCTGTCGCTCTCGGTTGCCTGTATGTTTCGAGTGTTTTAGCTTTTGTCTGGATGTCAAAACGAATCTGTTGATTATCCGCCCTCGATGTTTCTGTGTTTCATCGATGAATGTGGTTAGGGCGAGATCTAAGACTTCTTCCCTGATTCTGTTCATAAAGGTAGGGCTATTTCCATGGTTTAGAATTTCTAGATTGTTTTTGAAAATGAATTCTAAGAGGTACTCACCTCTTCTGTTAATATCACAGCATCACAGCATATGATGATTTGTTGACCTCTTCTTCCACAGTAGTCGAGGAGTCCCTGCAGTGGTGAGAAGTTAAGGTAAGTGGAGTCGCCCGCAAGGTAGGCTAAGCAGATTACAGCATCTAACCTGCCTTCTTTAGTGGGCAGCTGCATGATGGCAGTTACCAAGTCCTTGTCCGTAAGGATTAGAATCTTGACCTTCTATTGTCTGAAAAGCTGCTGTTGTTTGAACCCAAATAAATATTTTCAATTTGGTATAAAATGTACGCATGCGCGTACGTTTGTTGACATCAGTAAACACATTTCTTACCTCAAATGATCAAATGAAATTCAATAGTAATAAAATAATATATTAATAGATAATTTGGTAATTATTTGGAAAAAAGCCAAAATATGGTCGGACTTATCTAGTTTCGAAGATATAAGCTTTTGAAATTCTCCATACAAAATACGACTTCATTTTGCCTGTAAGTATGTAACTATGTTTTAAGTAAGAACATTCTTCACATTCAATTTCCTTAACTCCTCACGACATGTATGTAATTGGAAAAGCTTCAACAACGTTTGTTATGTCAAAACGAATTTCATCAAAACACCGATTTTGAGGGCCTTTTTCCAAATAATTGCCGATAATTTACTAACCTTTGGTTTGAATCGAAATATTGTATTCCGTGAAGCAAACGTTGTGGACACATTAAACCTTTCACTGCACACTACACTTTGATCATCATTGACCTTTTGTTTCTTTTTAATCACTTGATCGCCACTGTCACTCATTTCTCGATTTGATAATATTAACTTATTCGAAATCTTTAAACGCTTTAAAAACAATATTTCAAAGCAAAATACAACGCGAAATGGTATACGTGCCAAGTATTATATATACATACATAGAAACGCGGCTCATACAGAGAAGTAACAAAATATATAGTATGCCCGCGGGCGCACACGCAAATGAGTCGACAGCGGTGACGTAGTGGGGCATCATGCCACGACAGCGTCATGCCGCTTTCCGTCACGGCATTCGAGTCGATTTTACCACCAAGTCGTGCATATAGATGTTTCACATCAAAACAAGGACGCGTACAGCCTTAAGATTCCTCCCTTAAAGGCGAGAGTGCAGAGCTCTTTTCTCTGCGCACGAGATGATATCGAATATCAAGAAGCGAAAAATCGAATCAGTGATGAAAACAAAGACCAAAATTGATTGTTTTAAAAAAATACTGTTATTTTCGTAAATATGCCGTAAACCTAATTAACACTCTATTGAGATTGCGAGAAAATCTCCTCGATCTGGGTGAGCAGGCCAATGGCTCTGAAGTCTTCCTTCAGAAGTACGAAATCCTCCAGGGGCTTGAGGTATGCCAATGCTTGCGTATATGACTCGATAACTGGACGTTCCGGTTTCTCCTGCTTCTTGGGATCACGTTTCGTGGACTGTGGACTGCGGCAGGGCTCGAGGCATTCCCCATCTTCGTCCCCAGTCTTAAAGACATCGTGATTGTGAGAAATGCCAATACTGCCGTCGCTGCAATCCTCGTCGTTATGATCGTCATAATCGATTATTTCTATCGAGTCCTCAAAACAATCTTGTGCAGATGTCGGCCGAGTTTCCGGTGATCCACCCTCGATTTTATTAAAGTTCATAATGTCCCTAACAGCGTCGGCGATGTGCAGTGACCCGCCGCACAAGATGTCGTTCTCACGGAATAGCCTCGAATTGGGCGCGGCTATTAGATCGTGGAATCTCTCAAGCCAAGCATTGTCGGATAGGTAGCAGTCAATATTCAAAATATTTTGTACCGCGCGGGCCTTTTCGATCAGCAACTCGCCGTAAATGTCGCGATAGGGCCGATTCCGCACAAGCCACTCCATCATGATCTGGTTAAGAAGATTCATTTTCTTCTCACGCTGCTGAAGGTCGATAAACTCCTGGGAGGGAGTCAGCCTCAGTTTGGGTAAAGCATTGATGTTCAAGCGTTTGCCGCCGATATCTTCGGGTAGAAAGTGCAGCGAACAGACCAGCGGTCCCTTGAGAGATTTGATGTATTTAGCGGATTGATTGCAGGCGGATAGCCATGCTTGGTAGTTACTGGTGTTTGGTGGCGGGAAACGGAAGAACTTGAGAGACGGATTGTCGAACGACGTTGATTCACAGCCATTTATGACGCAGCGCCGTCGATTTTTTAACCTCGTTTTCAATGGTGCTTTCCCAGTTTCCATTTCTCTGATTAGGTTAACTGTTTGGCTAATGGAATTGCAATAAAACTGTCAAAGAATCGCCCGAACACGATAGTCTCTCGCGGCGATATAAAATGATACTGAACCGAGTCGGATTGTTTGTTTCTCTGAAAATACTGTACGAGCGAGAGTATGGAGAGGCAACTGTGCGTGTATGTGTGTGTGTTTTCATTGAGATACGCAATAAATGATGACAACGGGCTTCAGGCCGTCGTGACTCTCGCTCAATGATGTTGCTTTCGCAGTCTGTACTTCGCGCTTGTGTTTCCATTTTTCTAGCTGTTGCTGACTGATGATGCGATTGTAGCTGTTGTTGTTGTTACTTCGTCCGGTTTTCGTTCTCTTACCAGCGGCAGCGTCTTTCATTGCTGCTGCTTGAGCACGAAAAAAGAGAATTGGAAACGACGACAAAAAAATAATCTCTTCGGGGTGGTTCGGGTTATCTTGAGTATCGAGTGCTGCTGACGGCCTGGTGGTTTGACGGACCGCGACTGTGAGTTTATTTGAGGATTTGGATTTTTTTTTTCCGCAGAGGCTTTGGTGTTTATGTTGTATGCGCTGACTGTGCGAAATGGTGTCCCCCAATCTGCTAGCTGTGTACGGTGAGATTCCAGTTTATGGTTGAACAGCCAACGTTTTATTCTTGTCTGCATTTAGAAGAATCGCTGGCAGCAGTTGGATGGGGGTTGAAGGTGGTAAGGTGCATGATGGAGGCCGTTTGACACGTAGGTTGTGCTAGATAAGGGTTGTAATAATCCTGGCTTGGAAGGGAAATTATTTGATGAATATCGCGAGGAAATTTTCTCTTCAATTATGGGGTCTTCCTCGTACTACGAGAAATTGCATTTTCCATTGATAATCGCGGCAATTCCCTGCTCTTTGGAATTTCACTAAACAACAAAAACCCTTTTACACTAATAACCTTAAATTTATTTGGTGAGCTTTCCTCGCTTAACACTAAAGCTTAGATTCTAAATAAATCATAATCTTAACCACCTTACGACTCCAACTCCCCTTTGATCAGTTTTTCCAGCTGCCCGATCAGCCCGATCGCTCGGTAATTTCCTCTTAACATCGAGTATTCTTCGAGTAACTTGATCAGCTCCAGCGCATGGGCATTGTCTCTAATCCCCTCCACCGGACGCTCACACACTTCCTCCTCGTCAATCCCATCGAGCCGCCATGTTGTTGCATCATTTCCCTCTATCGCTTCGTCTACTTCATTCATTTCAGTTCTAATCCTCAAACCCTCCATCTGATCTACCACCGACTCCGCTCGATCCATGCCCGATTGGTTAACCTCCGGCAAAAGTACTTCGTCTTCCGGTGGAGGCTTCGCAGCCATCTTCTCGTCTATGACTGACAGATCCAACGATCCTTTGATATCCTCGAAGATATCACTTAGTTTCAATGATTTAATTGGATGGCCAGAGCTGTACAGCGGATTAATCGCCTCCAAGTCGATATCGTCGAGTCGATAGCGTCTCTTGAATCGATCCAACCACCGTCGATTCGGCCGGAACTCGATATATTTTAGAAATTTCTTTGCTTGATGTGCCTTTGCCAAGATCATGTGGTCGGTTATCGGGATCTGGGCACATCGGTTACGGTGGATCCATTCTGCGACCATTTTGTTTACGGCCACCGCGAATGGCGATGGCCTACGACGAAGCCGGTTCGGATCTCCATTATTAGCCCACTCTCTAAGAAGCCGCTCCTTCTGCTGGAGTATGGTGAGAATCTGCGTTCGGCCACAGTCAAAACTACGTGCCAATTCTCTGGTATCGCGCTGTACCTCTGCACATTTGATGACTTCAATACGTTCCTTAAGGGATAGGATACGCCGTGTTTGGAGTTTTTTCTTCTTTTGCTGTTAAAACAGGATACGAGTGGTAACGTGGTGGTATCGAACGAAAACAAAATTGTTTTGTTTCACAAATACGAACCTTTTCCATGCTCGAAACTGATGTGCTACTGCTCCAGACAGTACCGCGCCAACACTAAGATTTTTTCCGAACCCGAGTGTGGTGCTATGGTACCTACTGCGTGTGTAGGAGTGTGAATCTCCCGCTCTCGGTATAACGACAATGATGCCTTTACGAATGGCAGTTCGTGGATAGAGCATCGGACAGAACTGCTTCTCCGGGCATGCGCATTTGATGGCACTGTGCCGCTCTGAGACGAACTCCGTCTGTATACCGACAACTTAGTATCGATGAAACTTGGCACCGCCGTTGGCTGCGTTACGTGTCGGACGAAAAACATGTGGGCAAAGGCGGATGGGAGGGTGTGTGGAGCATCCACTTTGTCCGAACTGAACCGATTTGTACGTTTTTCGTCACAGTTCGTGCTTATGGGATTGTCATGTGCGGTATGGGTGCAGAGGTGGGATGATGTGTTTTCGAAGCTGTGTGCTTGTGGATTGGAGTGTGGAAACAAGGGGGAATCTGGCACCAGATGAGTGTGAATGAATCCAGCGATGAATGTATGTACGTGCTTGTGAAAAAATTCGTGAACGATGGTTGTTTTTTTGTCGATTCTAACGAACTCGATAGGAATCTGGAATGATTTTTTTGCAATGTATGGAAGCGGCGTTTCGTTTCCTGCTGCGAAGCAGGTATTTGGAATATTATGCAACCTTTTTGTGGAAATTGTAGGATTTGTGGGAATTTACTTTTTTTAGGGTAACATTGTAATTGAGAGTAAAGAGATATGATTCCCTTGATCTGTGTGTCTTTTACGACTTGTTCGTCTATTAAGTTTCACAATTTTGCAACTTTCTTAGGCGGGGATGTTTGGAATATTTTTTTTTTCTGAGACTCTCCGGGGGAGAGGCTCAGGCTTGATCTATTATGCCGCCCGATAGACACCAATCATAATCGTAATAACGAAATAATAATTCAAATACTTGGCTGCTATGGGATTGGAACCTCATGTCATCGGCGTTAGACCTCCCAATACTAACTACTGAACAATGGAACTTCCAATTCTTCAAGAGGCAATCTAAAAGGTGAACCAACAGATGGGCTGGATGTTGGCTGCCAGTTACTATAACTTACTGAATTCAAAATAGTTAATATTGAAAATTAATGCTTTATTTAAAGCAAGTCGTAAAAAACTTGTCTACCGCTAGCCACTAGTTTTTTTCCGATCTTTCTGGCAGCTTATGAATTCTTCGTCGAAAAACAACATAAGGCTATCCAAGAATCGAGCTATTTTTTTGAACTTCATAAGAATGGAAAGCCATGTGATAAACTGAAGGAGCAGTGTCTTATGTATGTATTGGAGTGCAGAAGAACTTCCCATTCAAGCAATCTTATATACATAAGTTTTCAGAGATTTTGCAACAAGTGGCCGAGCGTTGTCATGTAGCAAAATCACATTGTCGTGTCTCTGCTCGTATATCGGCCGTTTTTCCTTCATTGCTTGGTTTGAACGCATCAATTACAGCCATTAGCGATCTCCCGAAGTGGTTTCGTTCAGTTTGATCAGCTCAAATGCAAAGCAGAACCCTCATACCATGGATGTTTGTTTTTGTTGACAATGTTGAGGTATGGCTCAATGCCCATACGACGTTTTTCGGCTTGAACTCGTGCGGCACCCAATGTTCTAACTTTTGAATCATCAAAAGCTTTCAAACGTCTCGAGGCTGTTTTATCATCTAATTACAATGCTTTTAGAAGTTCAACTATCATCTGACATGAGTCTCTAAGAAGTAATGCCTCATCTCCAAACGTTTTCGATGCGTCAGAGGGTGTTTTATCATCACCATCAAAATCATTATTTTTAAACCGTCAAAATCAAGCTCTGCATATCGTTTCCGATGGACAAGCGGCAATTGACGTTGGCTTATCGGCATAAACGACTGATTGGACGTATCCCCATAAAAAGTAGTCTAAAGGCGTCAAATCGCACGATCTAGCCGGCTAATTTACCAGCCCGAAACGAGAATCCATTGATTCACGTATCCCGCGTCGTCGACCTGGAACCACATACCGACCAGGTTCTGCTTCTTAATTTTAGGCAAAAAAAGAGTTCGAAATCATTGAACGATAGCGGGTGCCACTGAGGGTAACGTTGTTCTCACGATCATCTTAGAAAAAATACGATTCCATCGGACTATAAACCGCATTAAACAGTGCATTGCCTGGGATTGTTCATCCGACCAAATGCTACAGTTTTTTTTTATTGACATATCTTTTCAACCAGAAATGGGCTTCATCGCTGAAAAGAATTTTTTCTATAAGAAAACGCATCTGCCTTTAGGATTTCTAAAGCCCACTCACCGAAAATCCAACGCTGTTGCAGGTCGTTCGGCTTCAGTTCTTGCATGAGCCGTAGTTTGTGAGTAGTCAAGTAAGACAATCCCAATTGCTGCGAACGGCGGGGAATGGACAAATGATGGCTTGTACTGGCAGATACAGCAGCAATATTTTCCTCTCTACGCACTCTACGCATACGGGTAGGTGGCTTGATGTCCAATAGCGGGTAATCGATGTGAAATTTGGTCACTATAGCTAGAATTGCTAGTTCAGTAGGTAAAATGGTCGAAATGCGCGAAAAACACTTTTAACAGAGCCCGAATTTTTGTTAATAAAACTCCATAATTTGTAAGCATTGTTCGGATGTATGTAAGTCTTTCCACAATTAAAGGCAAGGCTAACTGAGCATGCTTGACTTCAACGCATGTCACTAGTCACGCGCGAGCTGTCAAAACTAGAACACTAAAAAATTAAGCAACAAATAAGTCACCCTTGACCCGATAACCATCTTAAATTACATGCACGTAGTTCTGGTAATGTCATCTGTTGGAAACCAGCGGGAAGTTATTCAAAATCCCAGGAGCCTACTAGCCAAGGCACGCCAATTAAACCTTATAAGCACATAGACTAAATGAGGTGCAAAATTATTACGGATCAACTCCATTCGAAACAGATACCTAGATTTTCTTCAGTTTACTAGACACCCGAGACCTATACAAGGCTAAAAAGTCTCCGTCGGCCCTGAATGGACTTATACAATGCCTCTAGTGAATAAGGTCCAATAAGAGAGAATTCAGCCCTAACGATCAGTTCATCATCGTTGGTCACTTTTCTTGAAACGTAAATGCTCTTTGACGATTATTAGGCCTTAATGTATCACCTGTCGAACATCGGTATCATTTTCATATAAGATGAAATAGCATTAAGCCACACGGGACCATCATAAGTTGTGAAATTCTTTATTAGGACCGCGGATGATGTAAGCCTTTTTTTTTTTTTTTTTTGTTGGAGGCTGCTGCTATCTGTTGGAGCACTCAGACACAAATACTGTGTCCATTGTACTGCCAGACGGCGTTACAGCTCATGAAGAGCCGGAGCCAAGCTTCTTTTTAGTCACTCATGTTGTGTGTGATTTGTTTTTTTTTTCGCATAAGTGAACGGAACCTAAAGCTTAATGCCGATTCCGAACGGCGAGAGCCGAGAAGCTTTTTCAAGGCAAATGTACAACGGGGGGTTTCGCCAGAACCCCGCCGAGGAGAGAAGCCGCGAAATAATCATTCGATGGCGTTGGTGTTATCGGGATCCGAACTCGCTCATCTTGCGTCGGCGGCCGACACACTACCCACTGCGCCACGGCGTTCTCTATGATGATGTAAGCCTTACTTTATGTTCAAGTTGGCTGTTTATTATTACCGGGATACGGAGGATCCCCAAGCTCGAGCAAGACAAGCGCTTGAATGTCTATTGAAATATATGTAGAAAGTTCGACAATTTCTTGGTAACCTTTTTAATTTCCGACTCAGAGCTAAATTTTCGGGACTGTCTACTACACGTCTGTCTGCTACGACAAATTTCTTTTCCATGGTCGTTAGACAAATCTTACACGAGTGTGCCCGATTTTTTGGAATGCTTGGTAAGCTTGCAGAACAGATTTTCTACATACATGGTTTTTTCAAGAAATAAAGTGACATTAGGTGATATAATACAATTGCGCCAGCATTTTTTCCCATCCTCGAAGCACTTGTGATAAGCATTTCTTGGTATAGCCTTGAGCTCTTGCATCGATACTGTCTTCACCTCCTCAACTGTGGCAAATCTCCGACCTTCCATGGGTCTTTTCAGTTTTGGGAAAAAAACAAAGTCGCAGGGGGCCGTCCGGCAGTCGAGGCATGATTACGATATTGTTTTGGGCCGAAAAATTAAACGGCCGATGACTTCAATATCCCTTATTGATGGTCCCTTTCATCGGGATGATGGACTCTGATTGAAAGACAGACGCATATTTTCCTAAGTCGAATTTTTTCGCGCTGAAAGAAAACTTCGACGCCAAACCTCCTCCCAGAGCTGGATTCATTTGTAAAAATGCGAAGACAGTCCATTCCAGGTTCAGTATCTGGCTAGAGCCAGTCCTGACGCCATGGAAATTTGATTGTGAAATTATAGCGCAATAGAATGGAAGGGGTCATTGCGTCGGAATGCATATCCATAAGACAGGGGTCGTAGAATATTTTTCGCGCAAGTACACTGCCACTCCAACGCGAGTTCTACCAAAAACCATTTCTCTTGGGGCGCGACATGGGTTTCAGTGCGTACCCTCTGATAGGGGTGGAAGATTCATCATAGCATCTAAAGCAACTCCCGGTGTGCTGGGGAAGCCCCCGTGCATCTTAGACAGACCGCTTTTTAGAGTTTGGTGATAGAGGTCACAACATGTTTGCGTGTTAGCCTCTTCCACCCGACAACCGATGCATATGAGATTATCGGTGTTATCATTGCCGTGTAGATCCAGAGGACCTTTTTCGGCGATAAACCTCGTTTTTTGTCAAAGGCATTTTTACATTACCAAGAAGCTGACAGCGCTTTGGTGGTTTTTGACCCAACATGCTTTGACCAAAGAAGCTTGCTATATAAGATTACTCCCAGGTACTTAGCTTCCTTGGATATCGGGATGGGAATGCCTTTTAGCATCGGCTGCATAACGCCAGTATTTTTCCTCCTTCTCGGGAAGAGGACGACATCAGTCTTAAGATGATTAACCGACAGCCCATTAGTCACACACAGTCCTCGATCACATCTAGCGCCGCCTGCGCTTTGAGACAGACAGTCGCTAAACAGGAGCCGACAGAGAGAACAGAAACATCATCCGTATAATCCTGGGCATAGATTTCAGAGCCATTGAGAGCATCGAACCACCATGCACCATAACAGCGGAGGCAGGACTCCACCTTGCGGGCAGCCCCTGTTTACGCCAGACTTAACATATTGGTCTAACTCACACTCTTGGCGAGTGAGTAATGTTCTTTCCCTATTTTGGGAATAAAGACCACGAATAGGAATAGGTATATAGGCAAATGCCAAGCTAGCAGTGAAAGTTCTTTTCAGAGTAAGAAGCAGCTGTCTTACACCTTTTTGCAGCATAACAGGGTATATCCCATTAGTACCTGGTGACTTGAAGCCATCGAAAAATGCCACATCAAATTCGATGGCCTCAGTAGTTGCCACGCGTGACGCAATATACCAGCTACGCCGAGTTGTTTTCATCGTTCCAGTCGCAGTTACCAATGAATGAATGTGCAACGGGCCGGTGACAGTCTGATTTCCCGGGATATGGCTCTGAAGCAGTAAACTAAGAGTTTCCGCTTTAGACTCAGTAAAATTACCATCACCATCAGATTTTCTGAGTACATCTAGCTTTGTCGATTTTCCTCGCTTGAGGACATTAACCAACTTGATAGTCGCGCTCAGTGATTTTATCTCTTCACAGAATGACTTATATGAATCATTCTTCGATTTACGATTCTTATATTCCTCTTGCTTCGATCGATATTTATTGCAGTTATCTTCCGAGTTCGATTTAAGCGATCTATTAAGGAGACTTCTGGCTTCCCAGCGAAGACACTGGAGCTCAGCATACCGGCAGGGAACCAATTTCCTGCAGGAAGGTTTTTTGACAGGACATGCGAGTTCAAAACAGTTGGTGATGGCGCTACTCACATGCCTATTAGACAGGGTTAGGTCAATCACCTCCGGTCGTATCGCCGTCACAAAGGTTGATTGAGAGCCAACATTGTTGATGTTAAGGTCAGACGAAAGAGTGAAGTTTAAAAGATGGTCTCCTCTCCGGTTGCATTTGCGGCTGCCCCAAACAGTGTTTTGAGCATTAGCAACATCGCAACAGATGATGAGTCCAATCTTTCTGGTTTCACAGTACTCTACGATTTCAGTAACCACCTTCGGTGGCGGAGGTAGTACCGCCTCGTAGGGGAAGTAAGCAGACACTACGACGAAGTGTTCAATTCCTCCGTGCGCTTTGTAACTAACTCTAGCAGCCACAAGACTTTGTCCACAGAATTGACCAAGTTTGGCTGCCGATAGTGTGTTTGATATGATGAGGCAGATCAAGTACGCCTACGTTGGAGCACTTAATTTAATTTTTTACACAAAATTTAGTACAAATTTTTGACTCATTTTTTTCATTAGCAAAAATTTTATATCTGCGAAAAACAAGCTAAATATCCAAAATAGCTGATATTATGGGACTTGTGTTACTTAACACGAGAAATGCAAAAAGTCACCTTATTTTTTGAACAAACCTCGTATGTATGGTGCTGAACGCATTTGAAGAATTGACTAAACAAACATTGTATTACCCCCCCGTTCCATCGTACATGCTTACGAGTATGTCGAAAACCAGTTTTGACGTTTAACCAAATCGGTTTTTGTTTTTCTTCGTCTCAACATCAGCCCTGCGCATTAGACATCATTCAGATGCTTGCTTAAAAACGTGTTAAAAATATCCACAGCTTTAAAGACGTTCGTTCTAGCGAGCTTCTTCAATTCTTTTTTTATATTATTTTATTTCCCCTTAAAACAAAATTTAACATTATTCTGAAACGAAAACTTTAGGCACACACTGTACAAGAGAAATAACACATGTCAGCAATAATCATTGTTTCCAATGCTCTCACCACGTTCTCTTTATTCTCAACCACCACCATCTTCCCGGCTCTCTTGCACACTGTCATACATTTGCACAAACAGTTTACAGCTGTCATCTGTCAGCTGAGCTGCAACTCGTCGTTGCTCGATAACAATTAAAGAATTTAAATTTTAAAAACAAAACATCAAAAGTGATTTGTTGACATTCTCTTCGGTTCAACCGGTCCGCGTCCATTCAACCGCACAATGCCGAAAAAGCCCTGCTGCGTCATAGGCTGCCCGACGTCGCACACAGGCAGCGAGGCGCTCTACTTGTTTCCGAAGAAATCCACTCAACGCTATCAGCGGTGGATGATGCTGTTTCCCTACAGTTTTATGTTGCGCGTAGCCGATAATTTCATCTGTCGTCGTCATTTCACCTCAGACAGTTTCGACGACAAGCAACGCCTGAAATTGAGCGCCGATCCGACTGTACACATCGACATCAGCTATGCGCGGGATCAGATCTTGGAAACTTTTCTAACAAAGATAGTGTACGAATGGTCGATAAGGTGCGACTCTACCGAGCCCGATGTGATAATCAAAAAGTCATTAGAAGCTAAGCAATTGCTGGGACTGATCAAGTTCAATCCGGATCAGTCGTGGGTTGCGGGGTTTTTGCGGCTCAGAAAACTGAACGACGACAATAAGGTGCGCTACGGAACGGAGAAGAATGAGCAGCTAATTAACATCATAAAGGAACTGCGACGACTGGTTCCGAGCAACTTCACGCTACCGGTGGACTCGATGGCCGCAGTTGATGAGGACGTGATGGCTATCAAGATGGAGCCGGAAATCGAGGATATTTTAGAGAAGGATGCCCTACAAGCTCCAAATACCTATGAAGAGGCTTTAACCATGCTCAAGCCGTTGGAGGTGTATTTAAGCCAAGCGAACAACAAGAACGCCATGACCAGATTGCGGGAGATCGAGTCGTGCATAAAGGAGGTCATAGCTAAGGAAGGGAATTAGAAATAAAATTTTTGAAAACATTTTTAAAAGCTGTTTTTGTTTTACTTCTCTTGGTGATGGGCCTTAGCTTTCGCAGGGGGCAGGGTTTTTTTTAATTAAGCTTTCCATTGAAAAGCACCGATCCAAGGTCCGAATGCTCTCTCATGCTTACTACTCTGTCAACAGAGACAGATAGCCTAATGTGACAGTGGAACTGTCATAATGCAAGCCCCGTAAGTAACCAACCAGTCGTATTCCTAAACAAAGAGCGAAAGGAGCTCATCAAGCGATTCAGCCGTACGTTATTCCTCATAATCCACCGAAGAACCACAACGACTTGCCACTTTTCTTTCGTTCCAGATTCACTTCCTGGTTAAAAGGATGGTTCGTGAATGTTGCATCTTACACTGCCCGACGGTGGTTAACGACCGCAATGCCCACCGGTTGTTTGCCTTCCCCAGGATGGGCACCCGCGATTACGAAATCTGGCTGGAAGCTTGTTCTGATGTCCGCATGAGACGACGGCGTACATTGTATATTTGTCCGTTACATTTTAGCAGCATTGACGACGAACTTGTAGAGAACTTGGAATACGGTGACTTGCCATCACGAAATCTTACTGAAGCGGATCTAGCGAGTGTCGGGCATCAACTGACAATGATAAACACACTTGTTAGCGAGTGGTTGAAACTAATGCTGGAGAAGGATCCGTTCATGGTAGTGGACGCCTTTACACTGGAGGAAACAGCAGAGACCATGGCGAATATCTTGGACATACGACCCTTCGATGTGAGTCTAGGATGGTTGCACCACTTCATAGAGTACCTGCGACAAAGAGAATTGGTGCACCTACTGACGCATATAGAATATGAGAAGAATAATGTGACAGACGAGGCTAGGTTAGAAGAAGACGGCCCGATCCGGAGAGGATTAGAAGAACCACAGAGATTGATCGAAGGAGCGAGAGAAAACAATTTGCTGCAACTGTTTGGTCTTTTTGAAGAGCTGGATGTAAGTGAATCAACGACACAGCTTCCTACGGGGCTAGACGTGGGACTGCAACGTGCAAACGAGATACAGCTAGTTGGTCCGCCTATACAAACCATGCCGAACGTTATAGAGCCAGAGCCGATGGATGTTTTCGACGCTCGGACTGAGGAAACACCCGGGCCATGTATAATTTTTGCCAAACAACATGGGGTCATACAGGAAGGACAGTTTCAAAGTGTGACGGAACCGCCAGTTGAGTTGAACGATCCAAAATGTTCCAAAGAGGTTGGCACTGAACCAGGAACTACGATGCAGTACGCAAACGATCCTGCGCAATGGTCGTTTAAAGATCGACCCGATTCGGCAGTTGAGGCTTGTGAAGAATCAAGCCCATCACCACAGAAAGCACCTAGCATGGAGGTAAATACGAAATCAATTGGGACACAATGTGATGTTGAGACTCAGGGAGCACAACAACCAACCCAGTGCGTTGACGAACGACCACAGACGCCAGTTCAATTTTATGAACAGAGTCTATTATATCAAGACACAGGCGTGGAAGGGTTTGAATCGGAAATTCAAGGAATCGACAAACCAGAAACGACAATTCGAATTGAAGGATTTGAGCAACGAGCGACTCTGATTCCAGAGCTACCAATCCCAGAGACCGCGGTCCAACAGTTGACTATTCAAGGCCAAGTTTATCAAGAGATGATGATCCAAGAGGCGGTCATTCAAGGGCAAACACCGAAGAAAGTGTGGATTATATATCGGCCAGGGAGGCAATCCGAGTATTTTACACAGATCGAGCCGGAAGCAGCGATTCACGTCAATGACGCCATTGAACAGTCACAACTGGCTATTCGGGAGCTAGTAATTCAAGAGCCACCAGTTCAAAATCATAAGTTTGCCGCAGATGAAGCAGTCAAGGTTTGGCGACGTCGAGTAATCGAACTTTATGAACCGTGTTTAGCGGAAGCACAAGCAGAGGCTCAAGATGATGAGAAGCGGATGGAACGGTCGAAATCAATCAATGAGTATTACGAGTTAGCAGTGCAAGAAGCACTCGGATCGTCATACGTATCACCAGAGCAAGCAATTGATCAAGAACAAAAAGCAAATCAGCAACTGCAGCCTTATCGGCCTTTCCGCGTGCACGACTGTAGAGCTCAGACGCCCAACAAGATGTGGCTAATACCCGCAGAAGATCGTGAAGGACCGGCGAGGAAGATCGAAGATACCGACATCAAGCAGAACCCCTTGCCCCTCTGTTCAACCCAAAGGCATCTCTTTAACCGGGTTGAAGAGACACCAAATCTCATAAACGAAAAGTTAGAAGAAATGCTGGGAGAAGGAGCAAGCCTAAGCCCTCCCGAGGATAACTTGGACTCAGAAATCCAGACAATTTTGGCTAACAACATACCTCAACCGCCACGTCCGGTATACCAATATGACCGTGCTAAATCCGAGGAAATGCAGCTTGTCCGTGAGGAAATAAGGGAAGTCTTCAACCAAGCAATGGAGACTTACAAAATCGCTGAGGCGCAATTACAAGAGGCATTGAAGACGTGCCGAACAGACAGCGAACGTTCCCAGTCGGTAATTGACGAATATGAACTGGCAACTGCGAGTAGTAGGGCGGAGGAGGATAGAACGAGGAAATCGATGAAGACGCTTGCAAAATTTTGGGAAGAGCAAGGACCACCCAGGCCGCAAGCCATTCGCCCGAAGATGACAAGCGAACAGAAGAGGGAGTTAGCCATTGAAGATCTTGGCCCGTCTACATCCCAACAGGCTCTTCAAAGGCTAAGATTATATGACGGACGTAGGAAAGCAATAGATGGGAATCGAACGTCAGATATTCCTATTGGAGGAGGATTTCAAGCCGCGTTCCGCGAATACAGAGACCTTGTAGTGAAGACAGAAGAAGAATATCGCTGGAAGCCGACAGCACATAGGGCCCCAGCAAAACTTCGCTGGAAGGCAGGGCGTCCTATAGCCACTGTGGAACCTGAGACACCATCACCCATCCTAGAAAAAATATGCTGGAAGGCGGATGATACGTCAGTTAATATGGAATCCGGAACACAATCACCGGCTTATAGGGTACCAGCCAAGCTTCGCTGGAAGGCTGGGTATCCAACAGCTACTAAGCATCCTGAGACAATCCCGCCAACTGGTATGCTAAGGAGAATTCGCTGGAAAACTGATGACATATCGGCATCCAGGGCTCCAGGCAAAATTCGCTGGGAAACTGAGCCTTCAGCTCCTAGCATGACCGATGCCACAATAACGATTGATGACAGTTTATTAATACCCAAAACAGGAAGACGGACGATTCGGACGAGGCAAGAAGCTCTGGAGATGATTAGAATGGTCCAGGACTACGCCAAGAGAATCGGGAACGAAGTGGTTGCCGAACTGACCGCCCTCATGCAGAGAATGCTGACTGATGACGACAAATGACGGTTGCCTTAGCTGACATTATTGTGTAAAGATTGTTCAATAAAAGTGATAGAAACTCGTAAAACCATGTTTTTGGCCTCGGTCTAGTACCCTCGGCAGCACTGTCGCCATTCGACTCTATAGAGGAAGAGTGCTCTGTCATGCACTGAAAAAAAAAGAGAAAATTTGTTAAGAGTGTCACTAGTTACGCAACCATGACTAGGTGTGTACCTTTTCAATGAATAGCCAGGCCTTGAGGGGGTCCCCAAAAGCAGTCTGTGAAAATCGTTACTTGCCTTTTGCGTCCGTTTATCAAACTGCCTTCTCTCGAAAACTTCCGAGTAATCGTGCGCTCAAAAATTTTGCGATTTTTACAAAAGCCATTCCAAACCTTCCTTCCCAAAAATCCATCCCCAGTTAAAAAAAAACGCTTCTCGCAAATTTCCTTACAAAATAACGTTTTTTATTAAAAACCTTAAAATACCCTAACTCAGCTCTCTTCCGACGTTTGATCATGCTTCTTAAATATCGTCTCTAGCGTCGATAAAAGCCCAATCACTCTATAGTTTTCCACTCGCAACGCAAAATCTTCCAACGGCGCTAAGTGCTCCAGCGCCTCCCTATACGAGTCAATTGTCACTTCAGCCTTTCCCCCGCGTGCTGCTTCCTGCTTTTCCATTTGCTCGAAATCGTCCTGACTCAAGTCAATCGAGATGCCACATTCTGACTGCAGTTCAATGTCCGACTCGCTGTAGGTATACTCGTGCTTCACGCTATCCACGCTCACAAAATCGTCTAGTGAATCGTCGCGTTCTATCTTTTGCAGCTTGATGCCGTTCTTTGTACATTTCACGTCGCCCTCCGAATCGATCTTGTTAGCCCGGGCTATGCTGCGTTTCAGTTCCATTTTCTGTATGTGCTCGCGTTCTTCTTTGACTAAAACCATGATTTCCTCCTCGCTCAAAAGCGTCGCATTCGGGTCGATATCGTTGATTATCGACGGTATGTCGAGGGTTTTGTTTCGGCTCTCCTCGGCGTTCGCGTCCTCGAGAAGCGACATATGCGATTGACGGAACTTTCTTAACCAATAGTCGTCCACATTTAAGGTAAGCGTTGCCCCGAGTAGGTTTCTAACTTCGGTTGCGACTCGTCGCAACTCCCGCCGCGTCGTGCAATTCGCACTCGTCTCCGGATAATGATAAGCCCTCTTGACCCACTCCAGAACCACGTCGTTTACCAGCGCCACCATGCGCAATTTCTCAGCCTGTACCGCTGCAAGCTCGGCCAGGCGAGCACTCTCCTCCTCGGCAAAACCTGGCGGTGCAGTTAGATATTTCGATGGCACCGCCCCGGTCGCCAGGCGCCGAAACCCGACATCTTTCTCGAAAAAATGCCTCGAACAGATGTAGGGCCTACGTTGCGATCGAATCTGTTCCTCCGATTCGCTACAGAGCGACACCCAGATCTCGTAAAGTGGATTATCGCGTGGCGGGAAATTGAAAAACTTCAGGTCTTTATTGTCCCGGGAGTTGGACTTGCAGCCATATATCACACACCTTCGTACATCCGGCATTATCGATTCCAAAAAAGAAAAAACAAAAAAAAAACCAAGAACACGACAACAATGTTATCAAAAAGCAAGTACGCGTGCACGAAAAACGAATGTAGCAACAACAACACGCGAAGAAATACAAAGGGGAATTGAAAAAAACCAATAGCAAAGCAATGACGGCGGGGTTTGACGGAGACTAACGCAAAAGCGAACCGAACCACACGGGTCTTGGGAATCGCACTGACACTGCCTTCTACAAACCCGAATCACTCACATCTCTCGTGGCGTTTGTAGCAGCATTTTGCTTCATTTATTTTCTTTTTCGTTTCTGTTTTTATTCACATTTTTCTGTTTGTAGTTTCCCTGTTGTGGTTCTTTCTCGCTCTGTTGCATGCCCGTGCGATGGTTGTTATTCGTTCGGGGTTTTTCGATTCTCTCTCTTTGTTCGGCCGGGGCTGTTATACACAGGCACAGCGAGTTCAAAGCCGGGCGAGAGTGTTGACGAGACGGCGACGGTGGCCACTTTCTCTACATCATCAATTCGACTCATGCACAGATACATAGATAGATGGAGGTAGTTGGTTGTGCGCTTGTGGTGTAGATACTTGTAGCAGATACTGGTTTCGACGGAGCTGTATACAGCACCCGTGGTGTTTAAGCAAAGTTATTCGTAATTTCCGCTGTTGCCGGGCTAATGTACGTTTTTCTTTTCTGTTTTCATTTTAGTTGATTCCCTTTATGGGGAGATGACGATGACGATGATGGGGGGAGCAATGGATAGGAGGAAGCATAATGTGGCAGTGGGCACGCAGCGTATCTGCAGAGAATATTTTCAGATGAATGGTACCGATGACGGTGACGGTGTGATGCGTAAAAGGAGATGACGAGGAATTGTTACGTCCATGGCGAGTGAGTCGAGGGTGCTTACGTACTCGTAGTATGTGTATTACAAGTATTTTGATTCGAAGCAAGTTGGATATGCTTGAACCGTCGGGGTTGAGATGCTTTCAGAATAATGAGGTTGGGACTTGGGAATCAAATGGTAGTGGTGTGTGCGATACACCGTAACGTTGGTGTACATGTTTCTCGGAATTGGATTATCGTTTGGTACCTGCGCGGTATGTACATATAGTTTTGAATGCAGTACCTGTACTAGGTGGTGCAGCGTTGGACATGAGGGATTAACCAGACGTTCGCTATTTCTATATTTTATAGGTTCAACCTTGAATTTTCTTGTGGTAGTCCCAGAGCGGAAAATCGATTTCTATTAAATGGTAGGTACTTCAATGTCAAGAAATAGTTCAAGTTCCATGCTTTTCTGTTGATTTACCCTGCTTCATATCAGCACCTCGATTGTACCATTACCCATGATACTGAAAGGAGTACGATCAAAAGTAATGTGTCAGAAAATGCGAATTTTTGAATTGTCAGTTGAATTGTTTATCGACTGTAATTATGATGACTGCGCCCCCTTACAATGATAAATGATCAGTGTTGCCATCACAGCATTTTAAATATGTACTTTTTTCGAGTTTTTTTATCCTTTTAATATTTATTCTCGAATTTTTGATTTTGCTTGGTTTAGAAGACATTTTGGTTTATCTTATTTACTAGGTGGGGTGAAAAGTAACCTCCTTGGGTATGAAAATTTTTTTTTTTAAAAATGTTTTTTTATTTTATTCAATGTAGTCCCCTTTAAGCTCGATACACTTATTCCAGCGATTTTCCAACTTCTTGATCCCGTCCGAAAAGTAATTTTCCGGAAGGTTTACAAAATACTCCTCCGTGGCGTCGATGATTTCCTCGCGTGATCAGAATTTTTTATTGATGAGCCATCTATCGGGCGAATACGGTGGATGCGGAAGCAATTGGAGCCCTAAGTCATTCATTTTAGCTTTCGCGTTCGTGTTTTTGGTCCGGAGTGAGCATGCGCGGCATCCAGCGGCAGGATAACTTTTTCATATGCAGAATCTTGCCCAAAATATGGCGTGTGCGCTCAGTACTAATCTTTGTGGCATCTGATAGCTCACGCACCTTCACTTTCCGGTCAGCCAACACCATTTCATGTATTTTTTTGACATTGTCCTCTGTAACCGCATCGGAGGGCCTGCCGCTGCGGACTTCATCGGTAGTGGAGTTGCGGCCACCACGAAACTCTCGAAACCAATAATTGACAGTGTAATCTGACGGAGCATTAGCCCCATAATATTTATCCAACTTTTCTTTTGTTTCCTTCGCCGTTTTGCCTCTCAAAAATAATGTTTTATGAGAGAACGAAAATCGTTTTTGTCCATACTCAACATGATGCAAAAACACGTCAACAACAAACAGCTGTCAAAACAAAACTAAGGGCAGGATCGCACTGAAATTTGGCATGTCTGCCTAAATATGAACGGACTACAAGGCACCATAACCTTTTTTGCAGTAGCAGCGCATTCTGGCGGTCAAGGAGGTTACTTTTCACCCCACCTAGTATATATGTAGGTAGAGGAAGGGGTGGTAATTTGGAACCCTACTTTGGTTTTTAAGTATTTTAACAAAACTATTTGACTAATCATCTCGAAAAGTGGCTACATATATAAAGGGTCCGCCATCTAACGTTTTTTTTTTTTCAAGTAGTGCTTATTTCATGAATGGTAACACTTAGCTCATGTCTGATTTGACAGATAATTAGTTTTATCCTTCCGCTGAACGAATATGGTTGTGTATACGCTTGAACAACACTTCGCTAAGTGGGCCTGCGATCGACTTACAGAAGATGCCGATTTTGCCAAAAAAATCATCTTTTCAGATGAAGCTCATTTTGATCTTGGCGGGTATGTAAACAAGCAAAATTGTCGCATTTGGGGCACAGAAAACCCGCACGCATACATTGAAAAGCCGGTGCACCCAAAACGAGCCACTGTTTGGTGCGGATTTTGGTCCAGAGGCATAATTGGGCCATTTTTCTTCGAAAATGAGCAAGGAGTGGCTGTTACAGTCAATGGCGATCGTTATCGGGCCATGTTGAACGAATTTTTGTTCACAAAAATTGAAGAGGAGGATATTGGCAACATTTGGTTTCAACAGGAAGGCGCTACGTGCCACACAGCCGAAGCTACACTCGATGTTTTGCGCCCTGTTTTTGAAGATCGCATTATCAGCCGCAGAGCTGATGTCGTTTGGCCACCTCGGAGCTGCGATTTGACACCGTTGGACTATTATTTGTGGGGTGCCGTCAAAGATAAGTGTTACGCCGACAAGCCAGAGACAATTGACGCTTTAAAGGACAATATTCGTGAAGCCATTGGTGAAATACAGCTGCACACAATCGATAATTTGCTTAAAAATTGGACCGATCGTGTAGGCTACTGCTTGGCCAGCCGAGGCAGCCATTTGAATGAAATTATTTTCCATTATTAACCGGAAGGATTGTACTTTCAGATAAAAAAAGAAATTTGAGAAAATATTCAGTAGTTTTTTTTATAGCATTTTCAAAAAAAAAAAAAGTTATTTGGCGGACCCTATACTTAAAAACGTATTAACTTTTATATTAGGCACGAATTAACAAAATAAAACCCCCATTATAGGAAATAATTAGCTTTATTGAAAAAATGAAAAATATGTGTTTGGAGCTTCGGTGCTGGTATTATGGAACTCCGGTTCCAAATTACAAGTATGGACAAATTTACTTACAAAAATCACAATTTGGTATTCTCTGCCTATCACGAGCTCTTCCCCGGACTCTTCCTCTCTGCGCTATAGACTTGATTGACGGCCTCTGTTAGATATTTTATTTTTTGCTGTCGGCACCGGTAAGATATATTCTGGAAGAACAACAGGATTGCAATCAATCACTTTCGGGGAAGATCTATATGCCTGCCCACTAGGGCATGGTTGGCTGGCTGCGGCATTTGAACAGCAACATGCGTACTGGTAGATGATGGTCATCATCTGTAGCTTGAGGTTTAAAAGTGGTCCCACCTGAGCCTGCTAAATACAGAGTTGTGCAAAATATCACTCATGATCGATCCTTTGTTTGTTTTCAGTTTTGTTTTGATTCTTATCGGAACAGTAAGTAGTACTTAGTACTATTCTTTGCACAGCTGCATTGTCGTTCTTATGCGACATTATTCCACTTTTAATCATTCGCGTGAGTGGTGCAATGGTGTAAGCAACAAAAGAAAGGGTTTTTTGGTTGTTCATAATAATAGGGAATTTTGATTTATTTCGAATTATTTTGAAAAAGTGTGAAAAGGTGGGGCGTAAAAAGCATTGCTCGGAAGAAGAAAAAGCAGGCTATAGTAAAAAGGAGAAAACGGGGAAAAACTCTCAAATTTATAGCAAATTAATTGGAAGATCAGTCAATTTTGTCTTCAACTCACTTTCAAGAACGCCAGCAAAAGAAACTCGAGGAAGGCTGAGGAAGACCACCGATGACTCTCACATTGTTTTACTGGCTAAAAAAACCCTTTTATGTCGTCAAGAGCTATTGCAGGTGAACTTGGCAACATAGTCAGTGCTTCAACTGTGAGAAAAAGATTGCTGCAAAGTAAACTTCCTGGAAGCATCGAACGCAAAATCCCACTACTAAAAAAAAAAAAAAGCGAAAATGCAGTTCGCCCTGCAGTTCAGAAACCACTCTAAAGATACGTTTCGTAATATTCTATGGAGTAATGAAATCAAAATAAATCTTTCTGGTTCTGATAATGGCAGGAATCCATCCTGATGGGTGACACCTTCGTATAGAACTTGGCGGAGCTCCTTTCATGAACGTTTGCATCATGTGATATCAGCAGCGGTGGAATAAATATGCCACTTGCGCTCATCGCTGATACCACTGTCACCAATGATCCACGTTCAGCCGCAATTATGCTACCTACTTGTCTCTTCCCTTGCAGACCAATTACTTTAACCATTTTACTCTGTACGATAGATAGCCCGGTTTCGTCAACATCAAAAATAACTTGCATGTTTAATGGTGTGGATAGTGAATAAAATGTGGCTGTGGACCACGTCCAAACATTGGACACTGTAATGCTGCCATTAGCCGAGGAGGAAATTACCATAAGCATATTTTTAAATTGGCTAAAGAATTGCTTCGGCAATATAAGACCAATGTTATAGAATCGCTATCGCTGAGTCCCAGCCAAACCTGCTGGTGTTAAGCAATTTGCTTGGAGAAGTTCAATAACCGATTGTGACAACTTTGATTCCGATGATGATCTCCCTTTGTCTAGCTTAGTACACCGGAATCCTGATTCTACAGAGTCCGTTAATTTAAACAGACTGACTACAATAGATCCAAAACGGAAGAAAAATTATAGGATGGACATACCCAGTGAGTTTCTTAGAAGTGTGGGAATAACCGTTAAAATGATTAGCATGGAGAATATTACACCTCTCTTACTACTTCGCGTTTCTTGGACAGAGCATTTACAAGACATTTTATGTTCTCAAACTAATCTTTACGCTGCTCAGTCTGGAAAGCCTTATACACCAACCACGATAGAAGAACTTGATGTTTTCATTGCTTTGCATTTGGTAATGAGTATAAAAAAATTGCCGAGCTACAGAAATTAGTGGTCTTCAGCAACTGGTTTGCATGACAACTATGTTTCAAAGTTCATGAGCTCAATGGATTCAGTTGGCTTTTGAATAACTTGCACGTAAATGACAATAGTGTAATGCCCAACAGAAATTGCCCAGATTTAGACAAACTTTATCTAATTAGACATCTACTCAACATTTTGCGAACTAATTTTCAAAAAAACCTGCAAACTATCAGAAAGGGTTACGATTGATGAAAGCATGATCAAATTCAAAGGCAGGAACTATTTAAAACAATGCATGCCAAAAAAAAAACCGATTAAACGAGGGTACAAGATTTGGATGAAGTGTGCACAGTCAGGTTATTGCTTAGATTTTAATTTGTACACAGACGAGCAGGGCATCAACGTTGAAACTGACTTAGGCGGTAAAGTTATGAGGAATTTTCCCGAAAATTTGAAAGATAAAAATCATAAACTTTTAAGACCACCTTCGTATGTATGTATGTACATCTGTCTGTTGACTTGATGAGATCATGCATGAACTTATATAAATATGTACATATGTATAAACGTCCGAAAATCGTGAAATTTTACTTAACGCATATCGCATCTCCATGATAACTTGCAAGACCACATTATCTTCATTTACATTTAGTATATAATGTTCTTACGATCACCTACTGAACTAACGGTATGTAGGCTCATATGCATGTTCTGAAATGGTAAACAAAGATAAGATAATCATAAATAAGATAATAACTCTCAGCGCCATGTGTGAAAAAATAATTAAAACCAAGGCCTGCTAAATTTCCTTTTTTAAATCGACACGCTCGGAACGAGCAATATGGGCGCAGGCACATCTTAAATAACATGTGTCATATCACGTAGAAGTTCTATAAAAAAAAATTAAACCCAAACTCAGCACTACACCATGGCAACACTTAAAGTGGATTAATCCAAAAAAATTAAGAAACCTCTAGAAGCCCCAAATACCCTATCAAATCGATGTGTACCAACACTCGGGTCACCATCACCACTCACCAACCATCAAGAAAGTTATTCGTAAATGTGTCCCTCACAGTTTGTATCCATTATTTCAACATTTTCTTATGTTCTGTCTCTTCCTACGGAGTGATAGCTGCTGATTTCTCTTCACTCGTTTAGGAATTCCAGAAGAAAATCTCGCTCTTACGAGGCATTTACTTATAACAGCCGGGGCATACAATAAGGTTTGATGAAAATATTTCTTTATAGTTGGGGGGAACTAAAATCCTTTTGATCCATACTTAATTCCTTTCTCTTGAATAGTCTCAACATCAACGTCTAGAACCGACTGAGGGCTTCGAATATGATCCTCTGTCATCAATTTACTCTTCTCAATTACTGTTCTGAATTTAGAGTCAATAGTGACGTCCGGAACCGTGTTCCATTCATATCCTCTTCAATCATCTTCTGACTTTGCTTCAATCGATTCAACGATTGACATTGCTCTTTAAGAATACTTAAATGTTTTTGGGTGCTCTCCTTCTTTCTTGGCACTTCAAACTACACGAGCCACGAGGTGTAGACAGCTGCAGATATTCGATGCCATTTAATTCATTGCTTATGGTATGAGCGCATGAGCTGCACAGAATGATGAATGTTTTCTCTTTATTTGCCTGGCAAGGGTTCTCAGGTTCCCATTAAAGGCCCAACCATAATAGACAGGAGCAAGCAGAAGTAAGCAGAGGGGAATGTCTTCTTACATGCAAAGCATATGATATGCCCACAATGGGTAGATATGACGTTTCGTTAAATGTTCGTTAACTAATGCGAGCAGAAGGAAGGTCTTCTTGAAAGAAGACCTGACCGATGGAATTTTTGACAACTGACATTTGAGGTTGGGAAAGAGTAATAAGATAAAAGTAGATATGGGATACGAGTTCATTAACAAGTTAATTTCACTTGTGCAGGAAAATAAGTGCCTCTATGATAAAGCAGATGGCTTTTATTTCAATAAAAAAGAAAAAGTCAAGGTATGGGCCAGAATTGCCCAAGCAACTGGTAGAAGTGGTAAGTGGTTTAATACTACGCATTATATGCATATATAATAACGTTATAAATTTCAGACAGCGAATGTAGAAATAAATGGACTATGTTGCGGGAAGGGTTCAGCAAGGAGCTGAAAAAGAGGGAAATGCCGTCCGGGAGTGCCTTCTTCGAATTGGAAGAATGGCAATATTTTAAGAATCTGGAGTTTTTAAGAAATTCCATTAAACCACGAAGGTTGTTAATTTACCTAATACATACATAATAATACATTTTACACATTTAATCCATTTTATTTCAGAACTGTTTGCAATGAATTAGATACAGCCGAAGATGGATCTTGTGAAGAGTTTAGCTCCGATTCGGCGTTGGATTGCTCACCAGTCCCGTCTTCAATACCGACACGAAAAAGGAAGGCGAAAGATCCACTGGTAAACGTTTGCAAACAGTTAGGGCAAACTCTGGAAAAACTCCAGACCAACATTGCCAACGATATTCCTGATATTTCCGCAACACAACAACCAAGAAGACGCGCTGATACCATGTTCATGGGGGCCATGTTGTCCTACATGGACGATCTGCCAGTTCCTGTAAGGGACGCACTTCAGTTGGAAATGATGCAGAGGGTGATGCAACTACGGTGCGAAAATAGACACTAAAAGCAGAAACAAAACCGTCCTTTTAAGGACGACCATATACATAAATTAAGAGATAACATCAAATTTCATTTTCAACTTTCTTTTTATTGTCTATTTAAAAATGCGTAAAGTTCATTCCGTATTTGGATTGATGTTTTACCACCGCAATACCGTATTGTTGACGGCGCGATAGGCGGTAAATTTGTCCTTACTTCTTCCCTCCACAACCCATCCTGTTGTATGCCATTAGGGTCCACCCAGTCAACATAATTGGACGGACAATACGATGACCCAACCTCATTGTTCAGCATTATGAAATTGTGAAATTTTTCAGCATTTTCGGGGACCAAATGAAGGGTATTCAATAAAACACGCCAACGAGCCACTAGAATTCCGAAGGAATTCTCAATTGTTCGACGGGCTCGTGACAACCTTTTATTGAATACCTCCTTATCTGTTGGTAAACAGTCTTAACAGCATGAATAAAAAGACGAATCTTTTATTAAATATAATGTGTAAGTCCCATGATGGGTTGCATATTTGTCACATAAATCCTCAGAGTCTTGTGAACAAAATTGATGAGTTCAGATTGATTTTTGAGAATAGTCAGATCGATATTATATGTGTTTCTGAAACTTGGTTTGACCCAAACTTAAATAGTGAATTTCTCTCACTTAAGGGATTTAAGCTTTACCGTGCAGATCGCCATGGTAGAATAGGGGGTGGTGCTGCTATATACGTAAGAAACACTATAAGTCAAAACACCTCTGCTGCTCTAATAATAGCTCTCGCAGTCAATTCTATTTTATAGAAATTTTTAATGGTGAGGATAAGTGTACTATTGGTACGATATATATTGCACCAGATGTCGCACATCCCACCATCGTATACGATATTATTGAAGGGATATCTTCCCTAACACCAAATACCATCTTGTGTGGAGATCTGAACATGAATCTCCTCAGCATGTCACGTAGCGCATCGTTAAAAGACAGCATAAGATCTCTTAACCTATCTTTTCTAAATACAACAGAACCAACTCACTTTAAACCAAACTGTACTCCATCATTGTTAGATGTTTTTCTGACGAGCGATAAAGACATTGTCAAATGTTATAGTCAACTCTCTGTTCCAGTTTTCCTATATCATGATCTTATATTCGCAACTTTCAGTGTAAATATATGTCGAAGATCTTCACAACCTATCCAATATTGTGATTTTCGTAGCATTAATGTACAAAACCTGTTTGGTGATTGTATCAGTATTGAGTGGAATAATATATATACATATGTCGTCAGATGTCAATAGTCAAATTGAGTTTCTGAATAACAGTCTCGAGTATCTCTTCGATAAACATGTTCCATGTACTACCCGTGTCCTGAAAAATACAACCTGTCCTTGGTTTTCCAATGAGATAATGAACGCTATTAAGGGTAGGGATACCTTATACCGGCGGTGGAAAAGGTTTCGCTGCACAGAAATGCTCACGAAATATAAAATCAGTCGAAACCAAGTTATACGTATGATAAAAAAAGCTAAATTTAATTATTATAACAATAAATTTAATTCAGATCGCTCCTCCAAATCTCTATGGAATCGAGTAAGCGAAATAGGACTGTGTAAAAAAAATCATAAGCCCAATGAAGAGGACATTAACTTAGACGAGTTAAACAATCGCTTTGTTACTGCTGTTCCTACGATGGACTTCGCATCTCCACCACTTCTGACGCAAAATAATAGTGAAGACGCGTTCACGGTCAATAGGTATGACACTACCTCGGTTGGAATAGCGATACTTGCCATCAAACGTAAATCTGTTGGCCTAGACAATATTCATCCAGATTTTATAAAAATATTACTTCCTGTTATATTGCCCCACATTACCCACATTTTCAATACAATTATCATGACATCTACATATCCCAATCTCTGGAAAAAAGCAAAAATTATTCCTATTCAAAAAAAAGCGAATACTCCAGAATATAGACCAATATCTATTCTTCCTTTTCTCTCTAAGGTATTTGAAAGGCTTGTAAGCAGTGATATAGAGAAATATGTTGAAAGTAAAAAGTTGTTAACCCCGATGCAATCGGGTTTCCGATCAGGCCACAGCTGCGTAACAGCGGTTTTGAAGGTATCGGATGACATACGTCAAGCTATTGACGAAGATAAAACAACGTTGTTGGCATTGCTTGACTTCTCGAAAGCCTTCGATTCTGTAAATCCAACACTTCTTTGCAATAAACTTTTAACACAATTTAATTTTTCCAGTCCAACAAACAAGCTAATTTTCTCGTATCTTACCAATCGCGTCCAAGCCGTCTCTTATAACTCCAAACTATCCACTTTTTGCGATGTTAATAATGGTGTCCCGCAAGGGTCTATACTTGGTCCATTACTTTTCTCAATGTTTATCAATGACCTCCCAACTGTGTTGTCCCATTGCCATTTTCATATATATGCAGACGACGTTCAACTTTACTTAAGTTTTCCAAATGGACTGATGGAAGTTTCTGTAGCGAGATTAAATGAAGACATACGCTCTGTGATTAAATGGTCCACGCAAAATGCACTTATGATCAATCCTGAAAAAAACTAAAATTATACCTTTTGCAAGACACCAACCCAATATTCGTGCTTTTCCCCAAATAAAAATTCTATCTACATGTATTGAATACGTCTCACACGTAAGGAATCTTGGAATCATTTATAATAGTCAGCTTACCTGGAATGACCACATTAATAGTATAGTGTCTAAAATATATGCATCTCTTAGAGGACTCTCTGTTAGTAGATCCATATTACCCACTGACGTTAAATTAAAACTTGTGAAGTCACTTATCGTACCAATCATTGCCTATGGGTGTGAACTTTTTGCTGACTGTGAGCACAACTCTTTTCTTAAGCTAAAAAGGGCACTTAATTCAGCTGCTCGCTATATTTTCAACCTTCGGAGGTACGAGCATATTTCTGCGGAACGACGCAAAATCCTTGGCTGTGATTTAGATGCCATCTTAAAATATCGATCCTGCGTTCTACTCTTCAAAATTATTCACAGGAAACAACCTGCATATCTATATAATAAACTCACCTTAACTTGATCTACTCGGTATATTACTATAAGACCGGCCTTATATTCCTGTTTGACATCCCGCAGACAATTCTTCATTCATGCTGTGAATCTTTGGAATCACCTGCCATATCAGGTCAAATCTAAAGTCGAATACAGACAGTTTCAATCGGCATGTTTTTCACATTTTTCTACCTTATACTGAAATTGCTTTCTTCTCACTACATAAACATTTCATAGTCTACCTGGTGCATCTACGAGTATATGTTATATTTCTTTATCTATTCTTAATTTTAACTTTAATGTTATTTTCTTTATATGTACAAACACTTTTATCTTTCACTGCCTGTACTAACTATAAGTAAATTTTCTTACATGTACAGCGATACTTTATTATAAATAAATAAATAAATAAAAAAATAAATAAAAGTAGTCCCGGATACGGGAAGGGAAAGGCAGCATCAGCTACAAAACTGTGCGAAACTTTCACTTGGGTTCCTGGCAAGTATTTCGGGGGTGGTAACGGCACAGAGTTTTCTAACAGCCTCTTTCCAAACCGACTTGCTTGCAAAACACCTAAAATAAAACCAAAAAGGGCATTTTTGTTTAAAAGAACAAGCGTTATAAGAGTAATTTGTTACCTCCATAGCTCTGGCTGCCATAAGCTCCAACATCCACATATGTAAATCTGCACTTAGCATCGCATGCTGCTAATAGCACAATACTGAAATATTTTTTAAAGCAAAAGAACTGGCTTTTGCTATTCGGCGGACATTTAATTGCCACATGCTTTCCGTCAATTTTCTTTTCCAGTATTCTTCGGCGATCTGCGTGAAATCTGTTTCATTTGGCTCGGAAACATACACCGGATGCAGCACATTCCACAAAACTTCGCAGGTTTCTAAGATTATCAATCGTACAGTTTCTTTTCCTAATTTGAAGGACCACGCAAGCGATTGCAAAGAATTTCCCTGCGACAAATATCTGATATTATTTTTAGTATGTAGTGTTCGACAAAAAGAAAATTTTACTTACTGCAAGGTAACTGCTAGTCGACATTCCGGCTGTACTGGTTTCCTTATTGACGACTTTACTAAATACGGTGTTATTAAATTTAGCAGCATTTTATAAATTATTGGGGTGATCCTCGTATACACAACAAATTGGCTTGTATCACCAGCCTTCATTGCTTGGAAGGAGACTTCGTAAAACCCATGAATCGTCCTATCGCGATTAATTTTGCGAACACTACAGGAACGCTTTTTTTTTGTAACTCACTTATCTTTCTCAAAAGTATTATGCTTTCCAATATAAGCTGTAGGGATCTTAATGTTTTTAATTGTCTTAGTTTTTTGTCCCTTCTCTCTATCTCCATAATTCACTTTTATATCACTTTTATTACACTTTTATATCGCTTTTAGTAGCACGAAAATAAACACAATGAGCTAAACCGAATGTAAACAAATCGAATAAAAACAATTTGACAGTTCCTTTCCTTCTGCTTGCTCCTGCTTGCATCTGTTTATTATGGGTATCGTGACGGTTCGTTGAAACAGAGGGGAGAATTTCGTTCGGTTCTGACATAAGCTTCTGCTTGCTCCTGTCTATTATGGTTAGCCCTTAAAGCAAATTCAATTCTTTTATTTCTTATTTAATTTATACTTTCCAGCCTTTAGTACTTTAAGTGCGGAGGAATATCAAATTTGCTTGCAGAATTTATGAAACATTATGAACGGCGGCATGCTAAACTCATAAATTGTCTCAGCTTATCAGCTAGCCTGCTCTCTTTATTGCTACTACAGTAGGTCATAAAAGTGTCAATTAAATTGTTTTTCTTAGAATTACAAATATCCGGAGATTTTCTTTGGAAAAAACTTACGGAGAAAGGTGTATGACGCCATAGAGTAGAATAAAGGTCGTTGCGCTCTTTTCTAGGAAGCTTCGTCGTAAAACCAAACACCAACTTAGAAACCATACCAAGCCTTTAAGACCACCCTCTATACAAAAAACCTTAGTATCGTTTGTCTCGTACACAAGAATAGAAACTACCTGTCAAAGGTCGTGAGCTCGTCAACAGGATGACACTAGAGGACTCCAACCCCGCGTCCCTCGATAAAGCGGGAAACCTAATATCATACATGTGGAAGGAGACCTTAATCAATTGGGTATGCGGTACTGGAGAAGGCTAGCTCAAGACTGTGATAGCTGGTGAGGCATGTTGGTTGTAAAGGTAAACCTCAGACAGCGCCACTTAAGTGAACACTTCTTCAATGGAGCACACCTTAACTCTGCCTATGTGATCTCTGCAATAAGGTGCTAGACTTTTCAAAGACTCAGAGCCTTTCCAACAATCATGCTTAAGAGGACCGTTTATCTAAAATTAACTAGTTCTTTTCCTGTCTAGATGTAAAGGCGCCAAATTATTACATTTAAGACTTTTCGATTTGTTAATGATATGTGACTAACATGATATGTTGACTAACAGGAAGAACCAATTTTTAAACCAGATGATGTTTTTTTTTTCAGCCAAATTGGCCCCATACGAGTACATACCTACATACGAGGGTGGTCCGATAAGTTCTTAGCCTCACCGCCAGATGGCGACATTCTAGTAGACGGCTACTGTCGAAATTTCAGCCGGATCGGACTCGAAGTTTTGTTTTAACCGCGTGTGGAAGCGGAAGTGTCCGCGGATTTTAGAAAAATGGAAAAAGAGCAATATCGGTCGGTGATTCGATTCTTGTTTATGGAAGGGAAGTCGCGCAGCGAAATCAAAGAGTGTTTGGATGCTGTATACGGTGACTCTTCTCTTTCGATGGCGACCATCAAAAATTGGTTTATCGAGTTTCAACGTGGTCGCACGTAGGTTTTTGATGAGCCACATCCAGGTGCCCCGAAAACCGCTACCACGGAGGATTACGTGACAAAAATCCACGATCTCGTATTGGTAGACCGCCGATTGAAGGTGCGCGAGATAGCTGAGACAGTAGGCATTTCCTGCATGAAATTTTGGGCATGAGAAAGCTGTCGGCGCGATGGGTGCCGCGTTTGCTCATTCCGGACAACAAGCGCAACCGTGAGACCAGTGCAGTGTTTGACGCTGTTTTAGCGCAATCCGAAGACGTTTCTGCGTCGTTTCGTGACAGTCGACGAAACATGGATCCACTGGTACAGACCAGAGACCAAGGAACAGTCTCAAACAGTGGACTACACCCGGCGAACGTGCTCCGAAGAAGGCGAAGGCTGTCCCATCGGTCGGAAAGGTGATGGCCACCGTTTTCTGCGATTCACAAGGTGTGATCCACAGCGACTATGTGGAGAAGGGCAAAACGGTCACAGGGCTGTACTATGCCAAGTTATTGGCCGATTCGACGCCGAATTGAAGAAAAACGGCCCCAAAAGTGCTCTTCCACCATGATAACGCACCGGCTCACACCTCCGCCCTCGCCACGGCCAAATTGGTCGAATTGGGCTACGAACTGCTGCCCCATCCACCGTATTCTCCAGATTTGGCCCCGTGCGACTTCTTTTTGTTTCCAAACTTGAAAAAATCACTCGCTGGGCAGAAATTTCAGTCGAATGAGGAGGTCATCGCTGCCACGGAGGCCTACTTTGCAGACCTCGAGAAAACGTATTTTTCAGACGGGTTAAGGAAGTTGGAGCACCGCTGGGTCAAGTGTATCGAGCTAAAAGGAGACTATATTGAAAAATAAATCGCCATTTCTCCAAAATTTTTGTTTTTCATTTGTTGGCTAAAAGACTTATCGGACCACCCTCGTATCTGCTGCATGGTTCATCATTGTCGTAGTCGCTTATGAATATTGTTTTCTTAGAGCTTGTTGTTAGTTCTTTCCATGAGAAGGTAGGCCTTAGGGTCTCCACAGAACAAAAAGTATTGTTCGCTTTGTTACAATCGGTTTGAAAACAATAAAATGGGTGATTCAGTATAATAGTTTTATATTATGTTTGGTTTTTAAGTGTTCTATTGTTACCAGCTCAACCGTGATTCTGGACATGTGTCAAAGTCAAACATACTCAATAAGTTTTGCCATTTTATTATAGAAAGAAAACTCTTATGAGTTATTGCATTGTTTTATCAAAATTCGAGAGCGCCGTGGCGCAGTGTGTAATGAGTCGGCCGCTGACGCGCGATGAGCGGGTTCGGATCCCGATAACACAGACGCCATCGACTGTTCATTTCGCGGCTCATCTCCTCGGCGGGGTACTGGCAAAACTCCTCGCAGTACAATTGCCTTGGTGAATGAGAGAAGCTTGGTTCTGGCTCGTCATAAGCTGTAACGCCATCTAAGAGTACGGCTTATGATCCGGCGATCATTAGCCATTTAAAGATGACCGTGACAACAACATTACCGGCAATGGCGCCCACTATCGTTCAATAATTTCGAACTCTTTTCTTGCCCAAAATGCACGAGCGGAACCTACTCAACATATGGTTTTAGCAAGACGGCACTACATGTTACGCAGCATGCGAATCTATAGACCAATAATTAAGGAATGAGTTCGGTGGGAAATTTATCTCTCGTTTTGGTGAATTGGTCGTCGTTTTATTAGCAAAAAAGACAATATGCTTGAAAAAATGACGTAGTCAATGAAACATAGTCGTGGTTCACATTTACATTACCAGAAATAAATGGCAAGCACTAGTTAATCAATCTAAATTAAATATTATACACAGTTGCAGTTTCCCCTTCTTTTTTTGATAAGTAAAAACCAAACGATTAAAAAATCACATATTATGATGTACATATATGTATACCCAGACACCATCTAAGGACCAGAACTGCCTTCTCAGTTACCTAGTGCCATGCAACACTACAATTTGGGGTGAACCTCGCCTGGAGCCTCCTTATCCACTTTTGGTAAGGTCTACATCGCAGTACTGGTGTGATTAGGATTTTCTTAAAAATCAACGTGATTATCCGGGAGCAGTTTTACTCAATATCCTTGGAAAAATTGGCAATTGTCAAGGACTATTCTGCGTTAAGTGTTTGCTACGATTATAATACAACTTGTAGCCTTGTCTGCGTTGACAGTATGTCTACCAATGCTGACGCCTGGCCAATGCGTCCGTAATGAGCGTTTTTTTTACATCACAGCATGTATTTAGCTTTAACTCGGTTTTTAGTAAAGCTGTTTGACCCACAAATACAGCCTTCTATGATTATGTCAATCTGTGTATATCAAGATCATACCTCTTGCCAGTGAGTTCAGCCTTTGTAAGTATGAAGTAAAAAAAAATACGTGACAATGCGCCATCATGCCCGATTTTTTTCTAAAAGCGTTAATAGGAAAAAGGTGAGCTTCTAAAAAAAATCGATTTAAGTGTCCTTGGAATTTACAAGAGCTATCATCGTAGCATTGTAGCAGATTCGATCCACTCTGGATATGATTCTGAGTTGATACGAATAAGTACATTTATGACAGACAAGGGGATCTCCCTCCCCAAAGATAGCTCTTAGTTGCCTTCAATCCCAAAAGTCTTTACTTCCTTCTTTTATTTAGAGAACAATGAACTTTCAATCAATCGCCGGTAGGGGTGAACAAGAGGCATTCTTGAATAAACGGATCAAGAATGAAATCGCTTCCGTCAAAATCGATTGCAAAGTTTCTTAAATCGATAGATGACATGCGGCTATTCAAGTACTGTATGCAGTGAGCTATACACCTGTTGCATGGTGTTTTGTTATACTCACGCTCAGTTGGTAAAAAGTAATAATATACTGGCATGCCAGGAGGAGTTTAAGATTTGTGATCGAAGTAAGAGCTTTTGCGCCTCGTATATATCGAGCACATAAAAAATGGACAACTGGTGGTTAGGGTGTAGTTTTTCGGTTGAAAATTTTATAGCACATGATACGATATATCGTAAATATGGATTAAAGCAATTATTGTCACCACGAGCGATAACGAACGCCGCGCCGTGCACACAGTATAATTAATATAAATCATGTTAAGAGTGAAAGTGGAAGGATAGTGAACCAAGTGTGTGTTAGGTGCTCGGCGCTGGTACATGGTTCGATAGGGTGGCATTTTAAATGAATATTTTCCTGTATGCTGAAACCAGTTTTTTTCTAATGACAACTATAAAAAAATCTATGGAACTCTTGATAATAGATGGCCATACAGTGTAGAGTTGACAAATAAGTCGTAAAACATGATGGTAAACAGATATCTGCACATTGCTCGTCAAACATATTGTTTAGCCTTCTATGATAGCTTGATAGAATGGGGGCCTCTTGAACTCGAATCTCTCGTTTTAAGTGATATGTCTGTTTGTGTGGGCAGTGGAAACGAAAGAAAAAAAACACCGAAAAAACAGACGAAAACACCGATGACGTATGAAATTAAAATGGTGAACTTGTGTCTACCTTTTTTTGTCCACTTTAAATGATTTCGTAAAACTCGATAACCGGGAAAATACACCGACCAAGCTTGTTAGCCCGAATTGCTCCCCTGCTTCCCCAACCCTTAATTCTATTCGTAGGGACACCTCAACAGTCTCGGAGCATTCAACAAAATTAAAGTTCCTGGAAGACAAAACATCCGACCAACTCGAATGCTTGGATAAATTCGAAGGCGCCCTGCACACACTCAACGAGTATTTCAACTTCACAAGGCGATTAACAATATCATAGAGGAACAGAAATGTATGCCTTCCAAATCCCCGGTAACTGCTTGCGATTGTAAAACTACCTATAACATCTCCCTTATGGATGAACTTCTGGCAAACGCGACCACTCAGACCATTCCACGCCTCTTACATCTCCCGTCCAAACGCAGACCAGCATGAGTCCATCTGAAGTTACCATCTACCACAACTCCTCCTATCTCAGCGCCGACCATTGAACGATTCGGAACTCTTTCTACCCTATCTGATTGGGAGCACAGAATCAACAAGCTCCACAATGGTAATGCGACTGTACAGGACCCTATGTCTACCTACATCCCATGGGACATCCCATGCGACGCTGACGACTGCTGAGTATTTAACCTCTTCTGCCAAGGATATGCCATCAATCTTGTAAAGTGCACAAAGCTCATCCCGATCAAATTCCATCGTAGAAACTGCTTCGAAATTAACATTTCTCCGCAATACGAATGGCTTTTTCGGAGCCCTCCCAATAAATAAATCAAAGTCGACAGGATGCGGATTACCATTAGGGACTGTAAGAATAACATTAAACCTAAATATAAGTCTAAGTCCAGCACTCACATATCCACTAGCCCACCCAAACCTGGACCCTCTCCCCCTTCTCAACCTCCTCGCATTCTAGGAGTTAACTGGGAATTAAGGACTGGAATATACCTCAATTTCTCCCGACTTCTTCCCCTCTCTCTATAGCTCCCAAATCAAAAACTATCTCAACATTCCTCCATCTAATAATATTCCTAACAGGATACGCACCCATAAACGAGTATCCTTTAACCTTACATCCGGTTCTCGGTCCTCATCCCCCTCACCGAATCATGTTATTTCAACACCCAAACCCAACCCCTAGGCTTCCCGTAATAGCCGCACGTATCAACAGTACCCAATCTTTATACACTCTCACACTCTGAACCCAACTCCCTCCACCTCGTCAGCTTCTTACAATACCCCCCCCCCCCCAGCCCCTCCACCTCATCAGCTTCTCACCACACCCCGTCCAGCCCCTCTCCCTCTTTCTTAGATCCACTCCTTATTCCCACGGCCAAACTCACCAAACATCTTGCCGAACTTAACGCCGAAGACCGCTATGTTATGTCACGTTTAAGAGACAGAAGAATCTACGAAAATGTACGTCTCTATTTGGCCTACCTTGACGACAAACTTGACTCCATTTGTATCGACGGCAAAACTGAAACCAACGTCCTAGTTTCAATCCACCAAGGAGGCCTCCCCACAGACGTCCACGTGTTATCTGGTTTCACGAAAACCTTAATATCTCCCCCATTAATGTACATAAATAACGACCTCTCCACCTTGGCCGCCCATGTCAGTTCAAAGCGCTTGCCACACTTGCAAAGTACTCGCTATAATTTCAAAAACAATTTCAAATTCTAACCTAAGCGCTACTACATTTCCCACGTATCGAATATTTCTTACAAATACATACATATCCTTGTACTACCAGAACGTCAGAGGATTACGCATCAAAATCGTCGAATTCCTCTGACTTCAACTTCATTAGTGCCTCAATAAATCTCCATAAAGGAACTTTATCTTTCCCGGTGTTACTTAAAAAACTCACAGCCCACACAAAGCTTCCAACTTGATCTCGTCGGCTCCATATTTGATATCGCCGAACCCAATGACATTATCATCATCGCCCACACCTGAATTGAAACCCATTATATCGCCACTAACCCTTCCTCAGGCAAGGAAATCCTTTTCACAGATCATCTCCCTGACTCCGGCCTTCTGCGAGTCAGTAATATCACCAATAACATGGACGGACAACTCGACATGTTTGGCACGCCTATCTTAGATCCTCCCCTGCATCTGACCTTTCGAATTACATGCAGTCCAACAGTAAATTTGCAAAGCTATGTGAATCGCTCTACCTCCGATACCTGAACCGAATGCAATTATTCCTTATAACCGATAACTACCCCGCTACATTTAATTTTCTTAATAGCTCTCCCAACGAACCCGAAATAATCGCGAACTTCTTTGCCCATTTCTTCAGCCAATCCTTAACCGACCAAGACCTTCAACCTGATCATAACTATTTTCGATATTTGAAAGACTGCCCCCAGACGTCTCTTGTCTCACTGAACATAACTCCCGAGCTAATCACCGAAAAAATACGCAACCTAAAAGACGACTACTCTCCCGGTCTCGACTGTCTGCCTGCCATGGTTTTAAAAAAGCGAACCATTTTATTTAGCCCTTACCGCTTTATTTCAAAGCTCTATCTCTCGAGGACTCCCTCTTCAGCTTTGGAAATATGCTTATATCTTTCTAGTCCACAAAAAAGAGTGTAAAATGATGTGTCTAACTATCGCCCCATTGCCAAGCTCTGATGCAGACTCAAACTTTTCGAGAGCATGATTCACTATTTTTTCACTGCAAACCCATATTTTCGCCTAACTAACATGGGTTCCTAAAAGGTCGACCGACAACCACTTTCACAATCCTTGCGTGCACTCGAAGCCGGCATAGAAGTAGACGTTTTTGCCACTGACTTCAGCAAAGCCTTTGACAAAATGTTCTCCTTGAGCTCACGGCCCTCCGTTTCTCTCCCGGTTTTAGCTTAACTTGAAGATCGTCAATATAACATTATTTTCTGATCCAATTAATGCTACCTCCGGTGTCCCACAAGGTGGTCATCTCTATTTATTCTAACCATTAATGATGTTGAAAGCGTTATTTTGAACTCTCAGCTCTCCATATATGCCGATGATATAAAAATATTTAATCGCATATCTTCCCTTGTTGAGTCGTGCTCTCTCCAATCTGATCTCAACAGGTTCACTACTTGGTGTCAAAAAAACCATCTCGAGCTGAATGTCAATAAATGCCAAGCCATCAGCTACTCCCGCAAGCGCTCTTCTTCACCACCCAGAACCTACATTATTCGTAATGAAACCGTTCCCCCTGTCAGGTTCTTGGTTGATGTAGGGGTCATTTCTGACTGCGATCTTAACTTTCGCTTTCATATCGACAACATTATCAAAGGTGGCAACTCGGGCCTGGGTTTCGTGAAACGTTGGTCCAAAGAATTCTCGAACCCCTACGTTTCGAAATACGAATACATCACTTTCGTTAGGCCACTTCTCGGATATGCTAGTCAAGTCCTGCCCTCCTCTTACGAATCCTACACTACGCGTATTGAAGCCATTCAACGTAGGTTTATCCGTTTTGCCCTTCGTGGTCTTGGCCCTGGGCTGACCTCCTTGATTTACCACCGCGATGTTGCAGATATTCTTTTTATTCACGACCTTCTCAGCGGTAACATTGACAGCCCCACATTATTGCACATGATTCCCCTTACCACCAACCCATGTAACCTTTGGTCCATGTCCCTTTTCCGTATAAACATTCATCGCACAAATTATGGCTATCACGAACCAATGTCAAAGCTAACACCAATCTTTTCGACCTTCACATCAAAAAGTTAAGCCTTATAATTGCCCCATACCACAATTGAATATAATTCTCCGAAGGTAACACCAGCTACGGGATAACAATACGAGCTATGTTCAAAAAATAAAGTGACTTTTGGGATTTCGAAAACTTTTGCTCGTTTATAATTGGTATAAGCTCTTCACATAAGCTCGAGAATATGTTGATGACCGCCCTGGACGTCCCGGCACGTCACCTTTGGACGTTTACATAACCGTTGAAGCAGTGAAGAAAATCGTCGTCGAGAACTTTCGAGTCACTATCAGAGAAGTTACTGACAATATTGGTATACTGGTGAGTAATTACTTGGCCAAAAACACTACCATAAGCCACCGAATTCGTCGGGCCTGGCCCCCTGCGACTTTTTTCTCGTCCCAAAACTAAAAAAACAAAACCATGAAAGGACGGAGGTTTGCCATGATTAAGGAGATAAAGTCCACATCGCTGGAAGGGCTCAAGGTTATACCAAACATCGCATATCGGAAGTGGTTCGAGGTGGGAAAAACGCTGGCACAAGTGCATTATATGTTTCTGCGGGGGACTACTTTGAAATCGAAATATTTTTCGAGAAAAATAAAAAGTCACTTTAATTTTTGAACAAACATCGTACATTCGTATGTTCGTGAATTTTGTTTACTGACGCATAACCCGAGAATAAATTAAGATACCAACTTCAAACGTTTTATTCCTCTTGTGATTGCACCAAACAGTTATTTGTAGTAAATCATGTTATCAACCACGGTCATTTGGCCTTGATTTCCGGTTAACACATTTGACCTTTTATGCAATCGAGGGTGATTCATTGGAATGGAAATATTGAGTGTTAGCTAGTGGCAAGTAAATCATCCCTGTTTAAAATACATACAGACATGTACGCCATCGATAGTTGAATAATTTGATGTGGATATACTCGTATACAAGAGTGTTGATCTGTGATGCGTGGTATACGATCACCTATTCCGTTTTAATTAATTATTTTTCTACATCATAGCACGCGAGATGTCACGAGATGTCATGAAAATTGTAAGCAACCATTTCGAGGGAATTCTATCTCTCCGAGCCGATGTATGAGATGAATTATTGCTTCTCATATTGCCATTACCATTAACTTGTGGATGATGAAAAAACGATGGCAATAGAAATGGCAATATTTCCCACTAGAAGGTATTGGTCGTACATTGCCATTGCCTTGAAATCGGTTTGATCTGATACGATATGATTTACATCAGCATTCCCACCTATATTTATTTTATTGTTAAACAGATGGAATAAACCATGGGGTAGGTAGCAAGGAACACCCTTTCTTTGAACCAATCTGCCACACACGTCATTACCCCTTCAAATGAAGATGTTGACGAACAGATTTTCTCTCTAAAAAAAAAACGAAAAAGGAATGGCATAATGTATTTCTATCTCCGCACTTTATCTTCAATAATAATAATAAATAAACCAAACTGGCAACACTGTTAACAAGCAAACGAATTCTCTTCGAACGAATGAAACAAATCGTTACAACCAACGAATAATAATAATGTCGCCAGCAACGAAGAGAGCTCCAAGGGAATAGAAAATCAAACTGAGCGAGCGAATGTAGAAACGAAAACGAGAGCGAGTATGATAGCGTGAGAACGAGCAAAGCCAATACATAGCTGTAGTCATGTGCATATGACATTTGTAGGCGAAAGCGAATAAGGGTGTTCGAGATAATAATAACGTGGAAAGGAATTATTATTCCACGTTCGCTCGGCGTGTGATGACGTTGCAAGAGTAAATGCACATTAAAACGAGAAAGTTAAAAAAAAATTGTGAAAGACTTAAAAAAACTGACAGTGCCTTACCCAAAATGTCGTCCGAAGTAAGCAAAGTGAAACGAAGGAGAAAGACAATACAAAAGCTGAGCACAGCGAAGGGGGAGCGCCTTATCGATGTAGTTCGAGCTACCAAGGGACTTTACGACCCATCACAGAAAGTCTACGCCGACTTCGAGGCAAAGGCAGAGTTATGGAAAAAAGTCGCTGAAAAGTGTGGCGTAAAGTCAGGTAAGTGTTTTTTTTTCCCGAAAAGTATTTCTCGCTTTAGTCATTGAGTGTGTCTTTTCATTGATCTTCCAGGGCTCGAGGCAAAGATGATGTGGAAAAACCTGCGCGATTGTTATCGAATTTGCCGCAAGAAGATGTACTACAACCCGAATGCCAAGACATGGAAGTTCTACGAAAAAATGAAATTTTTGACACCCTACATCAAGGATCGTAAATGGAAGTATGTGACCGAGGCAGAAAACGCCAAGGCGAAAGAAGCGGCAGAAAGCGCCAAGCGGACAGAAGAGACATCGCCCGACGACTGCTCAATTACAGTAGTCAATAACCCTATGGAGATCAGTGAGGAGGATCAAGAGTTCACGACAGTCCAGTATTGGAACGATAACGAGGTTAGGACTGCTGAAGTCGAGCCAAGAACTACGGCGACCCAGAGATCTTCTTCAACGCGAGAAAGCGCCAGGCCCGAATCTCCAATCGATTCGGATGAAGTGAGTTTTGAAGACGTCTTACCGGAAGCCCTCAACAATGGCTCGGTGGACCAGAGTCTAAAGATGTTCTTCGATGCCATGTACGCATCAGTAGCCTGCTTGCCGCAACCCCTACAGCGTCGTGTCAAAAACAAGATATTCAACGCCGTACTAGACGGCGAGGAAGAGGCCGAGAAAATGAAGAAAACCAACCCAAGCTCAGCGACAATTCCAAGAGTTAAGGCAGAAAATTAGGCCACATTTTAAACTGTTTTCTTATTTATTTCATAACGGTATATGTATAGAAATGAAAAGGCAAATAAATGTAAGTATTATACAACACGTGTACGAATACTTTTGTCTGGGAATGTGGGACCTCCTCAATTCTCTCAGTCAATCTCGATAACGGCTGAACTGGCGATCTACAAAGACAGGTGTAAGCTTGGGAACGAAGCACAGAGTTGACTTACCATTTCCTCACTAGGGTTCAGCAGGACCGGCTTGTCGGTTTCCATATCCCAATAGGTGGTAAAGGTGTCAACGATGGGCTTAACCTTAGGCGCGGGGAATGAGACATTCTCGGGAAGGACGATATCGTCTTCGCTATCACTATCGATCACCTCAACCGTTGCCTGGGGCGCTGGTGCAGGCGGTGCGGGTTTCGGTGCAGCCGCTGGTGGTGGTGGGACGGGGGTATTTCGAACCGATCGCAAAGGTTGTCGACCAGTAGTCGTTTGAAGATCAAAGCTCTGTCGAAATATTTCCTGTGGATTGAGGTAGATGACTCCCTTCGGCGAGGCAAGTGGCGTGGATTGGGGCACTACTAGACGTTTATTCGGATTTAAGGGAGTCGTATCGAGGGTTTTCTTCACCGTGTTCTTGACTAGTTCTGGATTGACGTTTTGAAACTGCACCGTTATGGGCTTTTTCACCGACTCTCCGGATTTTTGGGAGGATTTGCGTGAAGCTCTTATATTGTAGACTTCTTTCGACGCCTGCGGTTGTATCATGCGCTTGGCTATGCTCGGTGGAAGTTGTAGTTCTGCCTTGACAACGCGAGACGGTCGTATATTAGTCTTAGACCTAACAGGCTGACTGGAGTTGAGAGTCTTTGTTTGTTTCTTTAAAGGCGTCAGTAGCGGAGATGTAGGCACAATTGTCCTATAAGAAGTCTTTCTGGTTGGTTGGTTCAGTCTTGACAGTGTTATCTCGGGTTTTCGTTGAATCAACTTCTGTACCATTTCATTCGAATTTCGTACTATCGTCTTGCCTTGCTCCTGCCTGAATGTTACAACAGCAACCTTCACTTCCCTTGCCGGCAATCGTTTCGCTTTCGAAGCATTCATTGTTGCCATGGCCATTTGTTCCATGGTCTCCCTTTGTTTTTTCTTCAGTTTCTCCTTTCTGTGCGTCGGTTTGTCCTCCAGGTTGAAGTCGCCATCGCGGAATTTCTTAAACCAACGCTGACAAGTACGTGTCCCGAATCCCTTGACCCCATACTTCTCTGCGATATTCATTGACGCTTGTCCGGCTGTTAGTCCACTTTGAAAATCTCGCAAAATCATTTTGCGTATTTTCATTTGGAACTTCGGGTCGCCTGACATGTGTTTGTTTTTATTTGTAGCAAAACAAGATTGGAATTATGAATAAATAAATTCGAGAAAGGAGATTAGGAAGAACGCAGCTGACAACACGCGCACAGAAACGACTGACTGTATACCGATTAGTGAATCGTGTCGTGCGGTCGTGTGCCTGTCGCGTCAGTTGTCTGTTTACTCAGCCATTCAGCAAACGAAGAGAGATCTGTCAGCCGAAGAGCTCCGCGCTCTGCGATTTCGTGTAAATTGTTGTTATGTCTTTGCCGTGATATATTTTCTTGTCAGCTATTCAGCTTCCCATAAGGGGTCATTCGGTATTGCCTGTGTCATTGACGTTCAACGATAGCGAACATATTTTTTCTTGGACGTTTGGTTCGCAGATGTTTTTTTTTCGTTTTCTTTTGTTCTACTTTCGCTGTTGCCTGAGTGGTTGTTGTACATTTAAGGGGTTGGTTGGGTGCTCGATGCGTGTGATAATATGGTAGCTCTGTGGAATCGGTTTTTTGCGGGTTGTAAATGGGATTAATTGTTATTAGCACGTGGTGTTCGAATGATATTGTTCGTCTTGTGCTTTGCCTCTTATTCGTATGTACATACATACATACCTGCGTGAAGCGTGAAGAGGCCAATGTTTACGCTTTTGTTGTGATTACCGTACGCGTAGGAAGTGTCTCATTTTAATGTGATTAACAACAGGCCGACGAGTGACTTGTTGCTTCAACAGTTTCCGGTTTATTTTCTGCATTTCTTTTGGCAAAATTCTGACATTTTCTTCGTCTAATGTAGAGAGTTAAATGAAATGATTTGGTCTTCGGATCAGGTGTTTTTAGGCACGTACTATCATTTTTAAACTTTTAGGTGTTCAGGGTTTGCATAAAAAGTATCGGAAAGGTTTTTGCCGGACGTGACTGTATGTTGCGTGCGTTGCCGCGAGTGGGTTCGTTGGTGGGGAGATGCATTAGTCGCATGCAATAATTGGTTTGCAATAAATGGATTTTTTAATGGACTACTTTCGAAGCTCAGAATACAACGAATCATTGGACAACGGTACGCAGTCAAATTTTGTATTGGAGAAGGGAAGTCGGATACGGGGACATTGGATAGGTTTCGCCAAGTATTCAAGGATGATATCATTTTGTAAACTGCAATTTTAAATTGACACAGCTCTTTAATTTTTTTTCTGAGAAATTTTGGAACCGAGACCCGCACTGAACTACCGTCGGTCGACAACAAAAGGGTAGCCCACTACGAATTTGTACCTGATGGGCAGACAGTGAATGGCGTTTTTTTCTTTGAAGTGCTAGGAAGACGGAGGCAAAGGGTCAACCAAGTGAGATAGGTCATTATATACCGCGATAGTAAGACCTATTATCACTTATGCGTCTGCTGCATGGTGGACAAAAGTTGAACAGAAAACTACAATAGTTAAACTTCAACGCCTTCAGAAGCCAGCATGGCTCGTCATTACAGGCGCTATACCAACTTGCCCGACAGCAGCCCAAGAGGCACTGATCGGTATACTCCACTGCGCCTTTTTATTAAATTGGCTGACATGTCCATACTACAACACCTTCCTGAGCTAGATATGATTACTACAGTTTCGGACGCATTACCACACACGACCACCTTTGACAAAAGATCTGAGATATTGATCCTAACCGCACAGCTTGGAAAAGCGGTGATCCCTTGCTAAATGTCAAAGGCCTCAGGTGGCACACAAGTTATAAGATGGATTCCGGCACTGGCATCTTTGGCACCAAATCGGAAGATATCGAAGGCCTTTGGAACTAGTCCTAGTGTCTTCCAAGCCGAACTATACGCCATCCTAACGTTCGTCAACCTAAACTAAGAGACTGGCATAAGAGGTATGTATAACCATCAATATACTCTCAGAAAATCAGGCAACGCTCAAAGAGTATAAGGTAAAGAAATAAGGTCCAACTCTGGGGGGTGCCAGATCACAAGGGTATTAAAGGAAACGAAATCGCCGACCATCTAGCTAGGAAAGGTTCAAGCGAAAGGTATAAGGTGGCGCAAAATAAATCACCCTATCGGAGTATGTTATAATTTTTGCAACTGCCGTTGTACGTCAATCATATTTGAGGTTTGTGAACTAGACAGCTGCAGTATACAAACAAACAAGCAATGGAGCGCTGTACTCCGCAAGAGCGTGGAATAAGTCTGTCTGTTGTTAGCGCAGCGGGAATTTCGATGTCGATTTCCTAATCGTGTCGCGCCAACTGGGTAAACATTCCGGCGCTTAGCAACTCGACTCGAACAGACGGGAACCACAGGAAAGCTACAGGCCACGCAAATGGGCATCACCAGACGGACCCTATAGCGAATTTTAATAAGATTTACAACACATGTTCCCATACAAAAGGCAAACAGTGCATCAGTTAATGCCTGCTAACCGTCAGTCGCGTGTGAATTACTGTCAAGCCATCCTTAACACCAACAACGAAGAGGACGATTTTGTGTCGAAAATCATCCTGAACGACGAGACGCATTTCCACTTAAGGGGTTACGTCAATAAGCAAAATCTTCGTTTCTGAGGCGTGTGATGCACGAAGAGCCATTACATCCACTCAAAGCCATTATGTGGTGCAGCGTTCACGCGGGAGGAGTGATTGGGCCGTATTTTTTTGACGACGGCAATATGGTCACCATGATAGAAAACTTCTTAGTGCCGGAATCGGATAAGCGGGCCTTGGTGAACATGTGGTTTTAACAAGATGGTACAACCGCAACACCTGTGTTTTTGGTACAGCGTTCAAGAACTCCGACAATCGAAAAGATTCATACAGCCCCTGATCAAACACTCTATCAATATTCTGAAATATAAGACAAGGGTGGTCCGATAAGTACTTAGCATCACCGCCAGATGGCGCCTGTCGAAATTTCAGCCGGATCGGACTCGTAGTTTGTTTTGACCGCGTGTGGAAGCGGGAGTGTCCGGGGATTTTAGAAAAATGGAAAAAGAGCAATATCGGTTCCCTTCTTGTTTTTGGAAGGGAAATCGCGCAGCGAAATCAAAGAGCCTTGGGATGCTGTGTACGGTGACTCTTCTCCTTTGATCGCGACCATCAAAAATTGGTTTAACGAGTTTCAACGTGGTCGCACGTCGGTTTTTGATGAGCCACGTCCAAGTGCCCCGAAAACCGCTACCACGGAGGATAACGTGACAAAAATCCACGATCGTATTGGTAGACCGCCGATTGAAGGTGCGCGAGATAGCTGAGACAGTAGGCATTTCAAAAGATCGTGTGGGTCAAATCCTGCATGAAATTTTGGGCATGAGAAAGCTGTCGGCGCGATGGGTGCCGCGTTTGCTCACTCCGGACAACAAGCGCAACCGTGAGACCACTTCAGAGCAGTGTTTGACGCTGTTTAAGCGCAATCCAAAGGAGTTTCTGCGTCGTTTCGTGACAGTCGACGAAACATGGATTCACGTGTACACACCAGAGACCAAGGAACAGTCGAAACAAGACAATACTGTCCCATCGGCCGGGAAGGTGATGGCCACCGTTTTCTGGGATTCACAAGGTGTGATCCACATCGACTACCTGGAGAAGGGCAAAACGGTCACAAGGCTGTACTATGCCAAATTATTGGGCCGATTCGACGCCTTCCAGTGCTTCTTCACCATTATAACGCACCGGCTCACACCTCCGCCCTCGCCACGGCCAAATTGGTCGAATTGGGCTACGATCTGCTGCCCCATCCACCGTATTCGCCAGATTTGGCCCCGTGCGACTTCTTTTTGTTTCCAAACTTGAAAAAGTCACTCGCCGGGCAGAAATTTCAATCGAATGAGGAGGTCATGCCGCCACGGAGGCCTACTTTGCAGACCTCGAGAAAACGTATTTTTCAGACGGGTTAAAGAAGTTGGAGCATCGCTGGGTCAAGTGTATCGAGCTAAAAGGAGACTATATTAAAAAATAAATCGCCATTTCTCCTAAATTTTTGTTTTTCTTTTGTAGGCTAAGTACTTATCGGAGCACCCTCGTAGAGTCGATATCAATAGACTGGCTAGCTACCTTTTGGAACACTGTAGTCTGAGATATCATCTTAACAAAATTAACATCTCGTCTGAAACCGAGTGTCGATACTGTCTAGAGGACGAGGAAACTGCAGAGCACATACTATGCGAGTGTGCTGCCCTCTGCCATCTTATGAAGCGTATCCTCCTCACAGAAATCATGACTTCTGAAGGGATCAGTTTCGCTCCTACGAGGGACATCCTCAGCTTTATTAAGAAAGCAGAGGAACTCCTATTCTAATTGGCTATCAGGCACAATAGACCTACCCTGATCGCAGTGCTCTAAAAAAAAAAATTCTATTCCCAAAATAAAAACATTCCTCAGAGGATACCACCACGGTAACCCCGCCTACCCTTAACGACCTTCGAGAATTCGCCAATTAGGGAGCTCGGAATATCCGATGGCGACGCTGAAGGTTGTATGTTAGATCTTAAAAAAAATGTAAGGTCTCAAGAGGTTAACTGTTGCATTATAACATAATTGGCGATGGAAACCACAGACCTACATTTGTACGTAGGAAAGGTGAAAAGTATTCGGCCTGACACAAATGGCGTTCCTTCAAGCAAAAAATGATGTTTCCTGCCTTTAGGCACGTGTCATTAATTCGAACGGCAGGTTACAACTTTTTCTCTCAAGTAGTTTCTTTACACGAATTTTGCAGTGGATGTCTTGTGTGCTTGTCGTTAAAATGGATTAACTTGAATCTCATGCGATCATAAAATTCTTCGTTTTGGATGGATTTTTCTCTAAGGCGTTCATCCGAAGCTTACAAAAATGATGGAGACTCCACTCCTTCGATGTCGACCGTTAAAAAGTGGGCAGTTGAATTTAAACGTGGTCGCTACCCGACCGGAAACCATCGGAAATATTCATGATATCTGTTAGACGCGCCAAAGAAAGTGAAGTCAATCGCATCTGAAGGAAAGGTGATGACCAGAATATTTTGGATGCGAAGGATCCTGTTAATTAATTACTCTGTAAAAGGCAGACCAATGACAGGCGAATATATGTTACTTCCACCATCTTGACCAGCTGGATGCCGAAATTCGTCGAGAAAAGGTCTGGCTTGAGGAAGAAAAATATCATCTTGCACCAGGACAATGCACGCGTATGCAAGGGTGTATTGGCGATGGGAAAACTGTGGGGTTTGGGGTACACGATTTGCTCGCCCACCCTCCTAATTTTCCTGATTTGGCACCCTCAGATTTCCATCTGTTGAAGAAATCTGAAATGCTTCGCATCCAATGATGAATGATTTTCACAGCCTTCCAGACTCTCACTTCCGGGAAGGAATACTAATGTTATGGAAACGTTGGACTAAGTGTGTTGAAGTCAAGGGAGTAGAGTTGCTATTATTATTACCAACCATTTGGAACTCGGAAGTTCAGAGCCTAAGAAGTCCCATCTCTTCTAAATCCTACCCATTGTCCTCCCATTTACGATGCGGCCATCCTGGCGGTTTTTTCTTGCGAGTTTCCTACTCAATATCAGTTTGACTGTTTGTCCACTGTTCATTCGCTCTAGGTTCGCTGCCCATCCTAGTCTCGGACTGAATCGAGTTCCTCGAGTTCTTCATAGTTCTTGATAGTTCTTGAGTTCCTGTTAACTACCATAGAACCTCCTTGAGATCTTGTTATTAAAGACTCAAAACCGATTTTCCTTTTTCTAAGTCAAAGACCAGATTTCACATCTATATTGCGTCCCTCTTATGGTTTTATAAATGCGGGTTTTAACATTGTGAGACATACGTGCTGTTCTGAATAATTCTTTCATGCGTTGCCCATATGCAGCCTTTTATTTATTTCAATCTTTGTGTTGTTTTTGGCAGTCAATATAGTTCCCAGAAATCTTAATTTTTCTACTACCTCAAAGCGCTTATGGAGTACAGTCAGGTGTGAAGTTTTGATCGACCCAAGTCGGTCAAATCATATATTCGATTTTCTTTATTTCCCTACAGGGCCGGATCGTCAGGTCGTCAGTGTAAGCTTTTCTTTTTATAGGGTTCGCGTAGGTTCAATAGTTACGCTCTTATGGTGTTTGTCACACAATCTGGACGGGGTGCAAATGGTTTGTGCCGAAGATGGAGGTGGTTGTCCTAGATAGGATTCGAGAGATTCAACTGAATTTGTCGCGTTGATTGTAGTTCACATTAATTGTTTTTTTTTTTTTGTTTTAATGTCATTAAGGTGTTCTATCGGAAATGCATACACATAGATGAATTTTGAAGTGATCTTATACTGCGAGTGTTATGCCTTCGTTAGCATTTTTTTGATCATCTCCCATTCACAACTGATGTTGTTGCATTGTTTTTTCGTATAGGAATTGTTCTTGGCTATGGACAGACTTGAACTACAAACCTTCCGCTTAACAGTCGGTGATGATTACCATTGCACCACGACCACCTCCAGCTAGACCGGATGTTATTCCATTAAGCTCTGGTTTCAAAACGGCAGGATCGCGCTAATTGTGTGCAATTTGTGCTATTGTATATTCAGGTTGCAACCTTTATCTAGGCTGTTGGGTGAGCCAACAACTAGAGTGGAAGTTTTTGTTAAATTAAGGACAAATTTTCTGTGAAATAATTGTTAGTCTTTTTAGGTTGATGAACATCGGTTAGGGCGGTTATGTAACCATGTGATCATCCGAAAGTTAAAATGACTTTTTGAAATACCGGAGATATCCTGCAAACTATCGGGGATGTCCTAAGCTTCAAGATATAAAGAAAGCAAATCTGGCTCGGAAGCAGAAGTCTGAAGGGAAACGTTCCTCGAGTCATTTAGAAACGCCCCAGATGACCTATGCCCAAATGGTGGCAAGTCTGGGGCAGACGGTACAAAAACCCATGGCTGCCCCCAAAGTCCTAGTGCTTGTTTCTAAGGCACCGGAGGCCGAGGTGGACTTACATTTAATCCTGTTAGCCATCCAAGGGCAGATCGTCCAGCTCCAACAGCAGGTCCATGGGCAGGCGACCCAAGTAGACAGAATTTACTCGCTTCTGCCAGGCCTAGCGTAACTACAATCGTAATGTGTACGCTGGTTGAGAGTCCCTTAACGATCCTGTCGGTAAATGCGAATTCATTGATTAGGATTGAGCGAACAGCAGTACTTCATGAAGAAAGCTCTGATGTGCTTTTGGTTAGCGAAAGAAGCTAAGCCAGAAGCACAAAATCCGGCACAGTTCTTAGAAAATAATACGAAGAGTCCGACCCAACGCCACACGTGGTGAGGGAGTTGCAATCTTCATTAAAAATAATTTAAAGCATAAAGTCATATATAGCGTTGAAGTGCGGAGGTTCCAGGTTCTAAAGGCCTGCATTGTGTGTATTCCTCTCCGAAATGGAAAGAGAATGTACATTATAGCAGCCTACGCACCTGAAGCACCTCAACCCAATATTTTCTCGAGAACTCGAGAGGGTTTTTCGATCTCTGCACTTAAATTTGGTGAAACACCACTACATCTTGACCAGCAATTTGAATGCCAAACATAGTGATTGGGGAAATCACATTCCCACCACTACTAAACCGTTGGTGGGTTCGTCCGTCGTATTCTACAAGGGTGGTCCGATAAGTACTTAGCATACAAAAGAAAAACAAAAATTTTGGAGAAATGGCGATTCATTTTTCAATATAGTCTCCTTTTAGCTCGATACACTTGACCCAGCGATGCTCCAACTTTTTTGACCCGTCTGAAAAATACGTTTTCTCGAGGTCTGCAAAGTAGGCCTCCGTGGCGGCATGACCTCCTCATTCGACTGAAATTTCTGCCCGGCGAGTGACTTTTTCAAGTTTGGAAACAAAAAGAAGTCGTACGGGGCCAAATCTGGAGAAAACAGTGGATGGGGCAGCAGTTCGTAGCCCAATTCGACCAATTTGGCCGTGGTGAGGGCGGAGGTGTGAGCCGGTGCGTTATCATGGTGGAAGAGCAATTTTTTCTTCGCCAAGCGGGGCCGTTTTTTCTTCAATTCGGCGTCGATTCTGCCCAATAATTTGGCATAGTATAGCCCCGGGACCGTTTTGCCCTTCTCCAGGTAGTCGATGTGGATCACACCTTGTCAATCCCAGAAAACGGTGGCCATGACCTCTCCGGCCGATGGGACAGTCTTCGCCTTCTTCGGAGCACGTTCGCGGGGTGAAGTCCACTGTTTCGACTGCTCCTTGGTCTCTGGTGTGTACCAGTGGATCCATGTTTCGTCGACTGTCACGAAACGACGCAGAAACTCCTTTGGATTGCGCTTAAACAGGGTCAATCACTGCTTTGAAGTGGTCTCACGGCTTGTTGTCCGGAGTGAGCAAACGCGGCACCCATCGCGCCGACAGCTTTCTCATGACCAACATTTCATGTAGGATATGACCCACGCGATCTTTTGAAATGCCTACTGTCTCAGCTATCTCGCGCACCTTCAATCGGCGGTCTGCCAATTAGTGTTGCGTTACTCATACAAGATGCACTACAAACGTCCCATACATCACTACAAAAATGTCCCAACACCTCAAAAAAAATATTTTTCCCATTTCAATTCTTGTCATACTCAGAGGCACCTCACGACTTTTGCATTAGTTTTGCAAGCTATCAATGGGACATGTGACAAGATGTACCTCAAATGATGAGATGGGACAATGTACCACTTCACTCTCCCAAATGAGTACCTCATTCAAACTCAATAAAAATGCGTGTCCTGCCCAACACTACTGCCAATACGAGATCGTGGATTTTTGTCAGGTTATCCTCCGTGGTAGCCGTTTTCGGGGCACCTGGACGTGGCTCATCAAAAACCGACGTTGAAACTCGTTAAATGTTTGATGGTCGCCATCGAAGGAGAAGAGTCACCGTACACAGCATCCAAACGCTCTTTGATTTCGCTGCGCGATTTCCCTTCCAAAAACAAGAAGGAATCACGGACCGATATTGCTCTTTTCCATTTTTCTAAAATCCGCGGACACTCCCGCTTCCACACGCGGTCAAAACAAAACTACGATTCCGATCCGGCTGAAATTTCGACAGTAGCCGTCTACTAGAATGTACTACACGACAGTAAGTTGTGATACTGGCGCCATCTGGCGGTGAGGCTAAGTACTTATCGGACCACCCTCGTACGAGTGGCTCCTATCTGGATCTCATGCTGCTTGACTCTCGACTGAGACTGGCTGACATGAACGAATGGTCTACTAACTCTTTAAAGACCTTCGTATAAGACAGTTACCACTGCGGAGTATGTGCCGTGATCACAGTACCAGGCGAATTCGCGGAGATGGCAGAGTATACCCAACGCACCCCTACGATTATAGTAAGGCGCGTGGGCCACGTTTTGCCAGTAATCTAACGAGATCGCTCACTTCAAGTGGTTCCGAGATCGACAGGTACCTCAGACATATGTATGATAAAATTTAGCAGATGTTGGATACTACGATACCATGCCAACGACAGCACGATACCACAAACGTATACCGAAACGCGACAATCGACACACTGCACAGACAAAAAAGTAGACTCCTGACTAGCCTCAAACTCTTGTACAGGCGGCTTACCGACAGAAAAAACTCGGAGGTCAGGACACTGATTAAAAATCTCCAACAGTTACGAGTAATAAAAGAAAATTACAAAATATCTGTAAGTTTGTATTGGAACAACAATATTCGTGCTGTCAATTCCAACAGAGTGAGTATGTTCCCGCAAATAAATAAAATATTTCGGAGAAGCAATCAGTACGACATTTAGGATCTGAAGCTTTCGAGAACGTCAGACAATGAACCACTTTTACAAACAGTCAGCATTGATCCGGAGAGCGCCATCTTGGATGATGATATCTTCGTGATGGATGATTCTCAGAAGAAGGTGGCTGTCTTCCGAGAAGTGAATAAGGTGAATGATAGCATTCGCCCAAACAACGACCTGGACAACAGAGTTCTACTTTATCACTCGTACTTTAGGAATGATATCGATCATTGGCGATCTTGTTTTTACCAGGTTCGATGACAATTTCATGGCAAATGAATGAAGGGGCTTATTTAATCTCTAGAAGAAGAAGGGATCTCCAGAAGATCTTCAGTCACTGAAAAGAAAAAAATCCGCAGGAATCGACGGAATATCTAATGTTGTACTCAGGCACCTCCCATCAGTGCTATAGATCCCTACACCATTCTGCTTGACAATCCACTGAATAACGCATATTATCCACTCGATTGGAAGACAGCGGTGGTGCAACCAATCCCCAAGAGGGGTAAAGGCACCTCTAACCCGTAAAATCTTCGGTCGATAAGTCTATTAGCAAGGTTTTCGAGAAGGTGGTCCATAGAGCCCTGTCTAAATGGGTTGAGGACAATAAAATAACTCCGGATAACCAATTCGGTTTCAGAGCGGGGCATATACTCGTAACTATTCATGCTGCGTCTAAACTCGTGTCGGATATCCAATGGAACAAATGCAACAACCGATGCACGGGTGCCTGACTGATTGACTTGAGAAAGGCTTTGGAAACCGTATGGTTAGAAGGTTTTTCTATAAGCTCAGTCGGCTGGACATAAGTAAACCTACGCTATATAATTTTTGACATTTTTAACCTGTAGAAAGTTCGTAGTTAAAATTGCCAACGTGACTTCTACTCAAACATAAGATATTAACAACGGACTGCAACAGGGTACGGTGAATTCGCCGATCCTTTTAATATTTACCTCAGTGATTTGATAGCTTCACTTCACTATTCAATAGCGTACGCGGACGATTTAATCGCGTACAGATCAGGTCCAACGATCGACGTTATTGTTACTCTTCTGCAGTATTGTGATGACTGGAAGTCGCTGGAGCGGTCTGCATCAGTGGCTAATTTTAATAGGTCGGCCTCTTTAAGACAAAGCCTGCCACATACCAATGGCAGGCTGACATAGGGTAGGTTAGGAGGGCTTAGAGTAAGTTAGGATAAAGCCTGTCCTAAGCTTTGGCTGGCTAGGGTAGCGGGTAGGTTTAGTCTAGTCTAGTTTAAGCTTTAATTAAAATAATTAAAAACAAAAAAAATTTTGCTAGTAAAACAAAGTTAGTTGTTATTTAAGCGAGTTTTGAGCATTTTTGTGTAGGGTAAGTGTGTTCTAAAATTATAAGAACAAAAATGAATGAAGAAAAAAACAAGACTTTTTGAAAAATAAGTGCGTCCATGGTCGCAATATCAGTTTGGATGTTTTGTTGAGGTCCTGCACTATCGCTAGCCTATGGGTTATTAGCCCGTAGAAAGCAGTCTAAAGATGCCAAATTCTTTTCTAACAAAAATAGTGCCATATTCAAATTTCGGGCGCAATAAATCGAATGCCTTAAATCTTGTAAGGGTGGTAGCGTCATCCTGTTGAAACTGGAGATTCATCGGGCCCAATTTATTAAATTTTCGAGACAAATAGTTGGCCAACATGTTGCCATAATGCTCTTTATTACCTATAACTGCCTCTCCAGTCTCACCTTCGAAAAAGCTAACGTCGACCACTGACGCCGCCAACCCACTATCTACAACATACATTGACGTTCTTGGAATGCATTGGCTCTTTACGAATCTCGAGTGGGTTGCCCGGCCGTATACCAACATTTTTTTCTTATTTGTTGGCGTCAAAAAATGCGGTACATCGGGAAAGGTTAAATTCGATGACAAATTGTTTTGGCGACCCAGCATACATATAACGAATCGGCGATGTCGGATATAGTCCAAAGGTTTCAATTATTGTGTCACTTGAATTTTATAGGCGTGTAGATGAAGACCAACCTTTTAAATTCGTTGTACAGTGCTATAAGTTAGACCCGACTTTCGAGGTGCCGGCTAGTTTTGATGACATGCTGTCCGAGCTTGTTGCACGAACTCTGGACACACTGGATTCTGTTGACCAAAAAATTAACGAATTTTACGATAACAACTTTAGAGTATGCCTCGTAAACATTGATATTTTATTCCGTTGCCCATCTGTTACGCAGCCAAAACTCAAAATAAAGGACCATCCAACAAAAGGTGTCATTCTGCATTTTATGCTTTTGTTGAACTGCTCACATTCAACTACTTTTGCAGCAGCTTTTGATAAAAAAGAAGCAAAATTAAGTATTATTGCGCATTCAATGACTCCATCCCTAAAGTTGTCCAAAACTCAACTTAATATCTGTCGAAAAGATCAACCAAATTGAATTTAGTAAATGACAGTAATTGACAGCCAACATCGGCACTGTGTGTTGAGTCACCTCTTATAAGGCAGACATTATAAGCTGGATTATATCAAAGGACGAGAGTTGCTTGTGAATTCTACCACCAAAAAGTTTACTGTTTACCCCCAGTTGCCTGGTATTAATTAGTTAAGCTAGTTAAGCCGAAGTTAAGCTTTTTGTCGGGGTAAGGACTTAATAAAGAAATTTATTAGAAACCGAAAAAAGAGCAGAAAAGGTAAGCATGCACTCTAGGGAGGGTGCTGGGATAATTACAACGACCATGCTGAGACCAGAGCCATGAAGATACCTGAGTACGGACGGCGGGTGGTCATAGTCCAGACCGTGACTACATACATATGTACGTCGCACACCTCCAACTTGACATCAACTTGTCCTTTAAAGCTCCAATAAACTGACGTAACAAAGTTTTCTTGAAACCCTCATAGGAACACAGTCAGAAATATCCTTTTTTCTCGTTTCCCACTTATCCACTAGTTTCCGAATCTCTCGAGCATCTCCTTCATTCTCATTTTCCGCATCGAAAAATACGACAATACTGCACTCTCGAACACCAACCTCTCGTCGGCAATTCGCAATTGAATGCCATTCCTCTTGCCCTATCATTCATCCAAGACCCCTCACAGATGTTCCGTTTCTCGTACCCTCACACATCTTGTTCGCAACAGGTCGGCATTTCTAATCTTCAACCTCTTCCCCGGTTCCCCCTAGATACGAACGAGAGAAACGCAGGGGAACGCAAGAGAAAAATAAAAAGGAAACTAAGACCAGCTGTTCGTGATGCCGCACTACACTCATGCAATAGTTCCCAAACCAGCTTCAGCAACCCTAAATGAGGTCAAATCGAAGGTCGAGCTGGTAAAGAATGAACAAAAAAGAACAGACAAAGAAAGAACTCTCTTGTCCACACAAACTAACATTTATTTCAGTACATCTTCAATACAAAAAAGGAGAACAGAACAGGGTAGGTAAGGTAGGTAAGAGGGAAAGAACTTACAAACTATCGTATACCAGGTAACCTTACATTTACTTTTGGTTCTGCTTGAGTATTACCTCCAGCTGCGAGATCAATCCAATGGCACGATAATCCTCCATCATCAACGCAAAGTCCTCGAGTGGCTTAAGATGCTGCAATGCCTGGCTGACCGATGTGAGGGTGTGTGTCTTCGACGACTTCCCACGGCCATTGGTACGTTTCTCATCGCCATCATCATCATCGCTCTCCACTTCAATGACATCAATCGGTTCGAGTTTCGGCAGCTTCGGCGACCGTTGACCATCGTCATTGACATCGCCTATACTTGATGAACTCTCGCGGCTCTCGCGACTGCATGATGTTGCCACACTATTCGATATGTTCATTGTGCTGCTCGCCACCGAGTCATCATTCCAACCGGGTATCGCCTCTAGCCAATCTGTAGAGTATTGTTCGTTACGGTCCTTCTCTTGGACGAATTCCACGATTTCGGGGATGTCCAGCGAAATTGGGCCCGGCTCATCGGCCAAAGATGCCTTCATGTCGATGTCCGACACGTTGTAGCTGTGCCGGAAGTTAATTAACCACGCATTGTTTGGCTGAAAGTTCTCCACGTGCAAATACTTCTTCACCTCCAAGGCGACCGTCTGGAGTAGTTTGTAGGTAATGGCCCCGATTGTTGGATTCCGCCGAGCCCGCAAGAACCATTCGTGCATTACTTTGCCGAGAAAAGCGATTTTCTTCGCTCGCCTATCGTCATTTTCCGATGACTTCAAGGAGCCGTTCTTCGTCGTGGCATCGCCCGCGTTGTAGAGCGTCATAATCTTTTGCTTGTTTCGTACAATATTTCTGATTTGCTTAGCGCTGCAGTTGAACATGAGGCCGACCTTCTGATAAATCGGTGTCTTCTCGTAGGCCTCAATAGCCCGTACCCGGTCAACCAACGAGAGCCGGTTCCGGGCCTTTGTGTCATTGCATTCGTCAAATTGATGCTAAACAAAAGAAATTGAAAAAGAAAATCTATAATAATGCGCAGGAGCTTAAAAAATCAATAAGAGCCCTCCGCTAGACAATGAGCCAAATAGGACCGTCTTAGCAGCTAATGGAGGCTTTAAAGCTTAGAGCTTGTGATAAATTAAAAGCAAAATCTATAAAAGAAAATAGGAAACGAACGGAGAAAAACAGAGAGGAATTCACAGAACCCTACTTACCATCCACATGTTCGCCGAGTAACTGAACTAAAACGAGAGACTCGTTTGTCTGCACTTCGAAACAGGCCCCGTTCCAACGCACACACAGAAAACAACCCTTGGAAACGACGACGATAAGTCCCAGCAGCCAGCCAGCTTGCCATAAAACGGAACTCACTCTGTATACATACAGCGCAGTAGCCCGTATAATCCGCACACAGTATACACACGAGGCTATACAATCGTATACACTAATACCGATGCAGGAATACAAAAAACAAGGGAACTGGCCTTAGAGCACTTTAGGCACGACTCGTCGTCATCAACGTTCAAAATATACACAAGAGACTCCACCGTAAATGGCAGAAGGCAAGCAAGCAAGCAAGCAAGCGTGCAATCGAGCACAGCACCATTAACAAAAACAACAACGTTGACGGATAGACAAGGCAGACAAGCAGCAGGCAGAAAGGCGCAGAAAGGTAGGCAGGCCTACTTAAATAGATGGGTTGCTTTACTTGCCTATACTTTGCCTGGTAGTCGATGGTCGTACTCGACTCAATAACCCGATTGCTTTGACTTCGACTCTGATTCTCTGACTATGGCTTCGACTACTTTGGCTGTTGCCCAACTATATTCATTCGTTCGCTGGTATATTCGGTCCGGCGATTGATATGGACGGATGATTACGATGAGCTCAGCAGGTAGGTATACCAGCCAGACAGCCAGCCAGCGTAGGTAGGTATTCCGTACGCCGCGGCACAGTAGGTATTCGTGCGCACAACCACACACAAACCGACCGTGCCAAACATACCTATACCTACTAGATACAAAAGAACGATTATACTCGTATGTATCTGAAGCACATGGCACGCTGGCAACGGCCAGCAGCTATCTGTACTTAAGTAACCCTGAACAAATGGAAAGGTCCATAGCCACAGCGCCGCTGTCGTGTGAGCAATACCACCACCAAGTACGGGGCAGAGATGCTGAGTGCCATCTTTCATATTAACATTGCAGTACCCGTGGTCCGGTCAGCTTCAAAGTTGAAGATACTCTACTCCCGGGCACTTGTGCGAAGAAGATGAGTTGATTGCTGCCGAGACTGCTCTCAGGTGTACAGGCTCTAGAGTTTGGCATTCACTACAATCGACCATCGGTATTCGGGCTTCGGTTTTTTGGCATCTTATCTTCTTCCTTACTCTGCGCCTCGGTCTCCGTTCATCGAATTCTCTTTCTGGACCTAACTACCTATGCACAAATCCCAAGTATATATGTCAGTCATATAGTATATATGTACGGCACGTCTCCCGTGGTCCCGTGGTCCCGTGGCATAGTCGAAGGAGAAAGGTTGAAGCAAAAGTACTATGGAAGCTGTTGTTGTAGAGATAATATCACATCTCTCGAGAGGGAAGAACCACTGCTGATGCTGGCTTTGCTCTAAGGAGGGTCCAGATGAGGGTGATTCTTCGGTCTTCCTGTCGTTTCGTCGCTCGCTCGTTCTTCCCTTGTCACATTCAATCAGTCTTGGGTCGTTGGTTGCTGTGGGTTATGACCGGAATACCTTTTTGCCGCTCCTCAAGATGGAATCCGAGAGTATAAACTTGGTTTCGCCGCAGTGAGGGGGGGGATAATGCCTTCATGATGAAGGGTGCTCTTACAAATGGAAACTCGAAGACAACTTTTTCTTACACCATTACACATGCTATATATACATATGTGTGTGTGTGTGCCCTGCTTATCTAGGGTAAGTTTACGTGTGCATGTGGTTAGGTTATACGGGTATTCGTGTGCATAGAATATTTTACAACCCTCGTCCTAATCCTGTTCATGTGCTTGACTCGTAGCTACGAAGGGACAATAGATGGAAGGCCGTGTGCTTGGCATGTTGATACCTTGATGGATCTAAAGTAGTTCGACGTTGGTAGGTTTCCTTGCAACCCAGTCATATAGTAATTAAGGAAATGAAACTACACAAGGCGAAGAAGACATATGCGAAGCCTTTAGGGTGATTTAGAATTTTTGAAGTCGTCAAGGGACAGGTCGTGCCCAGTATTGTATATGAGGAGGACACGGGAGTACGGGACGTATATTTGTAAATAATTTTCTTCTTTTAGGAAACCATTTAAGTCCAGTTGCCTTTAATTTTGTTTGGGGCTACGGAATGAGACTTAATTACCCATTTATAAAGTAAATCTTCTAGGACAACATAACATTAACAGACTTTACAGGCCACCTGCCAACAAGGTCGTACATATGCTAGCCATGTTTTTAAAAAAAAAATTTTCGACAGATTCTGCTAAATCTCTTAGGCATTCAAAATTGCAAACCTATTGAAAATAAGTCATGAAATAAGCTCACGGACTGTTTATCGGTCGAAACCATTTGAAAAACTTGGTCCACACGATACGAAAGAAAGACCAGAATCGGAAACCAGGCATTTGCATAGCTGGCAAAATGGTTACAGCCTGACAGGTGACTGTAATCAGCCGGGCTACCCTACAGCTGGCTAGAGGGCTATAGTTATAGGTGGCTCTATAACTTGTCAGCCTGCTCTATACCTTGTCCGTCTGCTCTATATCTGGACGGGTGGCTAGAGACAGCTGGGCGACTTTTAAGCTGTCCAGGCGACCGCAGCCAACCATGGGGCTCTATAGCTACCCGGGTGGCTTTACTCTTGCAAGCGATTCCATAGCTGGCCGGGTGACTGTATTTTGTATAGTTTTTTTAGTTTAGACGATTTTAGAGCTATTGGGGCCACTAAGCCAACCGGGCGTCTTTATAGCTGGTCTGGCGACTGCGGGTGTCTATAGTCTGCCAGGCGAATCTTTAGCTGGTCAAGGGGCTATAGGTTGACAGGCTTGTTAGGTTGCTCTATAGCAAGCTCGAGGGCTATAGACAGCTGGGCGGCTTCATAGGTATCCAGGCCACTAAAGACCACCAGGGACCTCTGTCGTTAGCGGAGTAGCTATAGCTTCTCAACATGCTCTATAGTCGACCCTAAAACTCGACTCTGTAGCTTGTCTGACTAGTCTATAACTGGCCAGACGACTATGCCCTGGCAGGCGACTGTAAAGTTGTCCAAATGGCTGCTAGATGATCCTTGGCTATGGACAGACAGGCGGCTCAATAGTTTTTTAGGCTCGCCAGGAACTTACAGTCACAAAGGCGGCTCTATAACTTCTACTTTATATCTATGCGATGGCTATAACCCAGCAGGCGACTCTGAAGCTATAGCCCACCGGGCGTCCTTATATTTGGTCTGACTATGGTCAGTTATTCGATTTTAAAGTTGGCCGATTGTCTATATCCCGGAAGATTCTATGGCTGACAAGGCTATTGGATTTAGCTAGGCGATCCTAAAGCTCGCAGGGCTGCTATATTTTGCAAGAGGACTCTGTACTTAAACAGCCAACTCTAGTCAACCAGAGATCTTATAGTAAAGGTGGAGGACTCAATAGCTGGTTCATCGGCTATAACCAGCTATTGGAATCTATAACGGATCGAGCGACTTAAGTTTCCAGGTGATAGCTGGACAATCCAGTAAACTATCTAGCTGTAGCCCCATAATTAGCTTAACTTTTGATATGAGGAACTTTCGTCTGTGGCCGAAATTCCTCTTAGACTAAGGGCTCATGACCCGCTTTTGTTTTGCAGGATCGGTATAGGAGGATCTTATAAATGTGCAACCAGTTTGGTCTAGCGGTAGGGTTGGAGAATAGGTTGATTATTTTGTAATTCCTAAATCGTAGGCAGATCTGTCTAGAAGACTTGCTTTAAAATACTTTTGGGCCTTTAGGAATAGAAAAAATCAAATGAGTCTCAAGCCTTAACATTCAAGGTTTTTTTTTATTGATAAACAAAATAAATGCAACAAAAAATAAAACTTCATCTAAAAAAATAAAAAATAAAACCAAATCACATTATTGACAACATGATCCGCTAAATATGGCTTCGAGTTGTGAGATCAAGCCGATCGCGCGATAGTTCTCCCTCATGAGTACGTAGTCTTCCAAAGGTTTCAGGTACTGCTTAGCTTGCTCGTCGTTTAATATCTGACACCGCCCCAACGATTCCGGCATTTCCAATGTCTCTAAATGGTTCTCGTTCACTAGACCGGGTATGAAAATTGGATTCCCATCCAACACGTGGTAAATGATCTCCTGCAGATCTAGGGACGGCAGACTTTCATCATTTGTTATTCTCAGCATCGTCATATCCACGTCCGCGATGTTGAATTTCCGTCTAAACTGCAACACCCAATCCAGGTTTATGTTAGCTAACCGAATGCAGCAGAACTGCAGTGCCTCTTGGGCCTTTTTCATGAGCGTTTCATTGGTGATAGGATCGATTTCGATATGGCACTGCGCTCGTTCAACCCACTCGTAAAGGATCTTCTCAAGGAGAAGACCTTTCTCTTCGACAGACAGATTGGCAATCGTACGTTTCACAGATCTGTCGTATTTTCTGATTATCTTGTCTTGACACTTTATGATCCACCTGATCTGGCCGGAAGAGCAGTTGAATTGGCCCGCAAGTTTATTCAAAGATCGCGTGGTCTTTTGCGCCTGAATTACCCGCATCTGATCGGTTAGCGAGAGTTTATTGTGAACATTCACGTCTCGGTATTGATTTGCCTGAATGGAGTAAAAAATATTGTCAAAAATGATAGGTTTTGTCAACATTTAGTTATAAACGTGCTTACCCGCTGCATGGTTGTCGAGGAACTAAGTCGGCGAAAACGGGCTTTCACAAACATTCTAGCAGACGTATACTCGTATTCCAATACACCACTACTAAATTCGAGAAAGAGGCGATCTTGCATTTGTGTTGTATACGTATTCTCCAGATACGTGCATGTGTCGTGTTAAAGAAGATTCGCATTCACGCAACCAAACGTAAACACGAATGTGTGGCGTTTAAAAATAGAACCAAACAAGTGCGTGTAAGAGTCATACATATTTCCTACACTTGTGTTTACATATTTCGATTAGGCTGAACCCATACACATGGCGGTGGTAATGTCGTCATAATTAACTCAATTCTACCATACAATTTAACCCTTATAACCACGAGAATCTAGGAGACAGCTTTTCGACTCTCAGCCAACTCAGTGGCACTTTCGAACGAACTATTCCTGCTCCACTCGTAGAACACCTACGATTTGGACTAAAGGGCTGCTGGTTGGTGTGGAGTGTATACGTTTCACGATCCACTTGCAGGTGTCGTGGTCATTATCTCATTAAGCGTTTAGAGTTATTTACGTCTGATGATCCATAGACCATAGTATAGTTTAAAGCTTTGTCCTCGACTGATGCCTATTGCCTATGGATTACGTTCTGGATTTATTGTGATCGTGACGTTTGTTTGGCTGGCAGTAGTGTTGTGTTTACGAATGTGTGCTGTGTTGATACTAAGTAAGAGTAAGTGATGCCACTGCGTTGGAACTAGATTTATAAAATTTCTTTTGATACTTTGCTTTTCGATTGTGTTAATTCGAATACCTCCAGTGTTGAGACACAATGGGAACCACCGAATTACTAAAATTAGTCTGGGTCTCTCCATGGCGTTTGCGAGAAATATCTCACACAACGATAATAATGAGGAACTCTGGATCTGCTGCCTAGTGAATTATTGAAGTGGACTTAGACAGAAAGAGGCCTCGGGCGATCATTATCTTCTGAACAATTCATAATAAGAAGAGAGAAATAAAAAATCACACCAATGTGGGACTCGGAGTTGGCCAAGAGGAAAACAAAAACTGATTTAAGGCAGCTTTTTAAGAAAGCTTTTGAATAGCGTCAATAATGTTGGTATAGCAAACAAGCAAAGAATAGTATCAGCAGGTAGTTAAGGGAGTGATATCTGTTATTAATTTAGTTTGATTGATCGATTTACTGTGAGCGGAACAAGGGCTGACGAGTGGATGATGATGGAAGAGTAATGTTACCAAAAAGCCCATGAAGCCCACTAGAGTCCCCAGCTTATCCACAACCTTTTCATCAATTGGAAAAGATGAACGAAATTATTATCAAAAACTGCTGAAAGAGCGTATGAGACGTGTGACAACACAATCTATTCCAATTTCAAACCACAGTATCGGCCAATGAAGCTTAATCAAAAGTCGCTAAATAAAATTTATGCCTAGAATTACCGTCTTAACAATATGAAAAAATGTGCCTAAGTATCACAATTGTCTGATGTGGTTCCAGGAGCCTTTTTTTGTTTGTAGAATTTAAGAACCTCAGAAACGCGTTTAACTAGCATGTACGATAGTTAAAGCTCATCACTGAAAAAGTCAAGTAAAAAAATTATCGATTATCGATGCAAGGTTATTTTTAAGACGATAATATTGAACAAATGATAGCATCCTTAAAATCAAAATTTAGAAACATGGAGGCGAAATGTCTTCAAATTAATTGCAATGCTACGAGTAACCTAGTCCAAAAAGTTTAAGGAATTCTTCAAGAAGAAGTCAAGAAATTCACGGAAAAAAGGGAAAAAGTTTGATTGGAGTTAGCTTCTAACCACGTGAACATCCTTCTTCTTAGGGATGAGGTCAAGTAAGAAGTTTTTGGATCAGACGAAAGGTTAAATGTTGAAAGGTAAGTTTTGAGGAGGCCGAATGAAAATAAGAATCCAAAGCATTTATGACCCACAGTTGAACACATATACACAGTATAAGTAGAACTAAAGTAACTGAAAATGTTGCATACATTTCCGGCAACAGTTTAGAAGTTGGAATGTGGAGAAATATAAGATAATACTCGTCTCTAGTAAATGAAAACTGGATCTGATTCAAAATAAAATTTTAACATTTTGATGAAGTGACGTGTGTAATGCAACCAATTGGAAAAAGGCTCAATCCACACTGTTGTAATGGAACTATGACCCATGGTGGCGGATAATGGTATGGGCATGGTTGTCATCTCAAGAGTTGGGACCTTAGGGAAACAGAGAGGTGAATGGATCGAAATATGCTGCCATACTCCTAGGAAATGTCAATAGGACAACGAACCAAAGCATGCGACAAAAAACATACAAAATTATTAAGTGGCCATCCCACATGGCCATAACTCCACCGGGAATTCAGGGGGGAATAGTTAAACGAAAACTAAAAGCAAAACATTCTTGTAACCATCAGAAACTTTTTGATGCTTTTGGGGAAGAATGGGGAGCAACACCACAATTCTTTATTGAGCACTTAGTTGAATCGAGCCCAAGACCATATCAAGCATAGCTAACAATGGAGCAAAATTCTAATTTATTCTTAATGCAAGTATAGGAGTTAGCGTTTGAGTTTCTTTAATTCTGTTCGTATTATACGTAGTAAGAAGAGGTCCATTATTGTTATTCTATCCGTCGGATGCATACTAGAGGATGAGGTTTCGTACTAATAAATCTCTCCCAGTTTTGAGATTAGTTGGTCAGTTTTGTTTGAGCTGTCCTATAAGCCATATTTTAAAATTTTTTTTTCTGGTAAATGTGACAACGCAAGCCAAGCGGCTGAAAACGTGAATAGTCCATAAGCACTATGCTGAATCTATAACAGCCATTCATGCGCCATTTTAGTGTCATCGACTCCGTTCTGGTAATTTCGATGTACCCTCTAGAGGACCATTTGCCGAAAATTTCAATAAGAGCCAAAGTATCCTAAAGCCTAACCTATCTTAAGCTGCTTAATTCTAGACTTATATATGTATAATGAAGTTGACTAACACTCGCGTGTTTCGTTCCGAGGGGTTACCCTCCTGATTGCTCCGCCACGTCGCTGACTCTGCACGCCCGAGACCTCACCGTGACTAACAGGCTTCAGTCAATTTTCAGGCATGATGACTCGCTCAGCCTCTAAAAGATCCCCTAGCTAACCATAATTTAACTTACAATCTAAGGAATGAAGAGAATCTCGCCCGAGTAATGCACAGCTCTGGGAAGCGTTTTCCCCCGACAACCACCAATAATCAACATCGGCAAGATCCCAGTCCACCACTGCGGTACTTAAACGAATGAGCTCATGAGCACCGTCAATGTACACGTCACGAGCGTAAATCTCTCCATCTCTATTTTTAACCCCCGACGCAAAAAGAGGGGTGTTATGTGTTTGACGTGTCCGTTTGTCTGTTTGTCTGTGTGTCTGTCTGTGGCATCCTAACTCCTAAACGAATGGACCGATTTTGATGGTTTTTTTTTGTTTGAAAGCTACGGTGATCGAGATGGTTCTTAGCTACAATTTATGAAGATCTGTTCAGGCGTTTCAAGGTTATTACCACTTTTTGTTAGCTGTGGTAGGGATCTTACAAGAGTTGGGTAGTTCAGGACATGTATGGAACTACATATGTCCTCAGTCGGAAATATTTCCGATCGTTCCTCAAACTGAACGAAACATGTCCATAGTTCCATTCAACCTAGAAATTCATCAATAGCGGCGTTCATGTTCATATACATAATACAACCCAGCCGAGCGTATGAACGACGCGGTCGTAGGACTATGTTGTAGAACAACGTAATCACAGACAAAACGAAAAGAAAGATAAATGCAATCGAACATGTCTTATACTACGTAGTAGACAACCAAAAAACAAAATGTGAATAAATATCGTATACCTACATTGATGTAGTGATAAGCTCGAACAGTTTATAGTTCGATATATAAGCTATAACAGTTTAGTTCCGACTGGGAAAGGAAACGTTCCATGTTCGTTTCGGGGTTGGAACTATTTTGCGGAACTCTAGATCTTAGACACAATGGGTACTTACATTACTTTCAAACGTACATACATATGTATCTGCGACCTAACAGTTGAAACACCCATGTGTGCTGGTACTACTGAGCTGGTACTCTGATGATGGAACTCGAAGGTAGGAGACGATTGCCTATTAGTAAACCTATTAAATATGGGCCCACTACATTCGTCTTAACTAGTTCTGTTTATAGTTAAGGTGCTGTACTTGCTTTAAAAACAATGAGTTTATTCCGGAATCGCGATATTAATAACAAAAATAGCTTTATTATAAAAAAATAGACACAGTTCCGTCGTAGATTACATTTTTGACACACATGTGTCCTCCGACGCGGCGACGTCATCTTAAAAATATTAATAGGTTCTTTTAATGAAGTCAAAAGGCCGAGAGGAAAAAAATAATTTTTTTACTTTTTGGAGTTTTTTTTTGTCGGGGGTTACTTAAAATTTTTAATTTTATTTTTATGCATTAACTTTTCTGAATCGATATGGAGAAATGCTTCTGAGGGAAGAAAACCCGATTGGAGTGTGCTCTCGTGGTATCTACAATTGGCGTAGTAGGCCCCGGAGATCAAGTTATTTTCGTTAGTTAGCCTTTGTGATGTGCTTTCGGATAATTTTTAAAAGAAAATTGTCCACTCTATTTAGTCCTGCTACTTAATGAACTGCGACTGGCATTCTGTTCATTTTAAGAAAGACCCTAGGCCACTGTCTCTTGAATACATTCAACTACACCGGGCAATTATACGCGAAGATGGGCCTTACTTTTTTCCCTGCGACCAAGTTGACTGCTGCGAAACAGACTACTTGTCATACTAAAGGCGTCTATATGTCAATTGAAATATGGAAACTTGTCAAGCCAGATATCAAGATATCTAACCGCGTTTCTCACCGCTAATGTGTGTTGCTCAATGTCCGCGAATTTTTTCCAGTGCGGCCCTGTACAACAGAGTCCTAAACAGTATCGTTTCCAATTTTTGGAAGTTTATTTCTGACTTCTTTCCCGTATTCATTATGTACATCATGTAGAGAAGGTGATTTTACATGGTGAGCTTATAGCCTTTTCAAAGTCGACCAGACAAGCACCCGTACATTAGTTTTTGCCTATTATTCCACCGCAGCGTGAATAGTATCATGCCTCGGCTCAAAACCAAACTGGTGGTCCGGTGGTTCTTTTCCTCGACCCATGTAATCAGAGCTCTGTTTACTAAATTTTCAAAAACCTTTCTAACATTGGGAAGCAACTAATTTAGGGACAGGGTGGACCACCACTGTTTTCTGATGCGCTAGATAATGAATGTTATTCAGAGCGTTGTTGATCAGCGTGGTGAGAATACTGCTTCAGTCGGCAGGTCTCTTTAAACGACGTTTAGGATACCATGTCGTTCATCCCCTCCCACAAAGAAAACCGGCAGAAATTCAGTCATTGGAAACAATGCCATTACGATGATCTGGAAGTCTGGTTTTGAAGTTCTAATACAGCTTATAGTCGACCTAGTGACGATGAGCTTCAAGTGGGGTTTGTGAAAAACGGCTGTCCCAGTTTTTTTGTCAATAGAGATGAGGGCTTTATTGAGCGCAGTATAATTGTTAGAGGAGTGTTGCTGGTCTATAACCCAATGCTTAACTATGTCACAGCGTTCTCAGTGGAGTTAAATATAATTGAAAGTGGAAATCACGTTCATTGGAGCGATAGTTAAAAATTATGTCCAAGTATACGAAAAATGTGTTCGAGTCAGTTCCAAGCATACAAAGGGTTCCCCAAGATTTCACCATTTTCCCTGTAAAATTAAAATCTTTGTTTTTTTCATTTATTATTGTATAATCTGACTCCCTTCTTATTGATACATTATTATTTTCGTTTGACTTCATGTCAAAATGGAAATTCTTGAAACTGTTCTTAAAACTTATTTTGTCGTATTTTATAAAATATTTGCGCTATGTTAATAAAGTGGCAACACTGGATCCAATTAATTTCGTCATACTAACCTTAAAATATTCATAACTTTGGCAAAAGCCCTTCCTAGCGATTAACGAAAATGTCGCAGCCAACATTCGCCCATACTTGGAATTAATTCAAATTCGTCCCATTTCATTGCCCCCCCAGACCGTGCGCACACTTGATTTCAGTTAATCAGTTGGCCTATTTCCAGTCAATCGAGACGCGAGGCTAGCAATTCATATTCGCAATGATTCGCTCTTGAAACAGCCTTGTTTGTTTATTTATTTAGCCAGACAAAAGCGCTGAAAGCAAAAGCACAAACAAGTAAAACCCAAATGTCGAAGAAAAAAAACTTCACTAGAACGCCAGTGATTTGCGTTCGTATCATGCGCGCAATCGTGAAAACAAAACACTCTGTCGTACGCATACACGCAACCACCCCATACACACACCCCCATAGCGGGTCGAGTGAGTAAAATGTAAATCAAAAACTAAAATCAAAAATTAATCCATTCGACCTCCATTTTGCATTGAATCGACCAGAGCGCGTTGCGGAGCTGATAAATGGAACGAATGAGTTGGCACAATACACGTACACCATGTCGCATGTGAGAGAGATTTAAGAGAACGTCTGCGTAGAACTTGTAGTTTGCACGTGCTCTTGCTCTCACTGTGGCTGGTTGCCATTGTTTCTCGATATCAAAGCGATTGTGTTCCTTTCCGGCTTGTGCTCCGCGTCTGCTCAGTGTGCCGCGGAAGGGTGTATCGGTGAAGAGCTTCCTATGTATGCAGAGATTTGTTGTGTGGTTGGCATGGAGACGATGGCGCAGAAAAGAGAGTTTGAAGAGAGTTTGTTCGCATTGGTGTCGGATATGATTCGCCGCAACGACCGTTTGGGCAGAGTATACTCCAAGGCAGTTTGATTCCAACACTTGTGCGAGAATGAGTACGGTAAGAGAAGTTGATTTTAATATTTTTCCACACGCAATCGCCATGTTCGATTTACAGTAATTGGTTTTTTTTTTTTTTTCGTTTCTTATCTTTCTTAGAAGAAAGTCAGTTTCGACGATCGCGTGAAAGCGAAAAACATTCTAGCCTTGAACGAGAAAGTTGCCGCTATTCGCCGCTTCGAAGTGGATCCGGTTTACAAAAGCGTTGGTCGTTATTTCAACTGCAGCCCGGATCAGATCAAACGAATTATAAAGCAAAAGGACGAAATCCTTGAGGAATGGAATAACAGGACGAAAAAGTTCATCGTGCCCACCACGCACGAAGTTAAATCGGTGAAGATGTCATTCCTAGGCAGAGCCGTCTATGAATGGATTCGGCGGATGATGTACTACACAGACTTCAACCTCACAAATGGCCTGCTCCAATCCATGGCGCTAGAGTTCAAAAAGGCATTAGGGCTGCAAAACTTTTTTCCAACCCGCAGTTGGATAGCGAACTTTCGAACTAGCTACAACCTGAAGGAAGTCAGCACAAAGACCCTTGATATCGGCTATAAGGAAAGCCATTCTGTACAGATTCGGGATATCCTGAGGTACCTCCAAAACGTTTGCGGTCCGTCAGCTAATGACGAGGATAACGAGTGCGGCAGGACAATTGAAAATGACCAGTCCATAGCCTCGACAAACGTGATAATAAACAACGAGTCTATGACCAACAAAGTGAAAAGCATCAGTAGTCATCATCAGGCCCGGGTCCATATAAAGGAAGAACCCTTCTCCATGCTCGACATTGAGGAGGAGAAACTGCTACAGCCGTCCTGTTCTACCATTCCTTCTGCGATAAAAGATGAACCTTCTTCTCCTGCTCCAGCAATACATATAAAAAGCGAACCACCAGATTCAATTATCTTAGACACAGACCAACCACCACCAGCCTCCTTATGTGTCTTGAAAACCCAAGAAGAAGCCATAAACTATGTGAAGCTACTGGAAGAGTTTGCTTTACTGAAGGCCGATTTTCGACTGATTGGACTGATAGAACGCCTCGAGGAAGAATTGAAGAAGAATTGATGCGACGAAGCCCTTAAGTTGCATACATCTAGCTCCTAAGCGTCTCTTGTACAAAGTATTTGTTTAATATATCGTTTTAAGCGTTTTATTATAAGTCGGAGTCTTTCTTCTTCTGTCTTTGAATCGAATCCACAGGGTCAATCGCAAGGAGCAGTTTCGTTCAAGGGTGGTCGTTCGACCTCGAAGGGAAAAATCGATAAAGGACTCGTCGAAACGAATTTGCACCTTGTTAGGCTGCACAAGGGTTTATCCTTCAAACTGATGATTTTATATAAGAGTGTTATACACTGTCTATGACCCACGTTACAGCCTGAGGAGGAACAGAGCCGGACTCTATCTTATCAGCGTCAGTATTCATTGAGCCTTTTGAAAGTAGAAATGACCGAGGACACTTTAAACTTAAGCATCTAGTGATATCAGTATATCCTGGAAACCTAAGAATTTTTTCCTCGTATTCCAAGTGATCACCGATAGATGGCGTTGATTTGCTGCAATCAAGGTTTAACAAATGAAAACACATTTCTCTTACATAGGAGCATACACTACATACGTATATTCAACTTAATCCACCACATACCACAGAAGTACAGGATCAGATACAAAATAAATCGAGATATTTACAATTCCAGTCAAGCTTAAAATCTAAGACCACTCTCACAAGCTCTCCTACTCCGATTGAAACTGCTTGGGATTCCTGAAAATCGCCTCCAACTGTGAGATGACGCCAATCGCCCGAAAGTTTTCCTCCAGCAGCACAAAGTCCTCAAGCGGTTTCAAGTGTCGCAGGGCTTCCTCGTAACTCGATATAGCTACCTCATCGTCCGCCTTGTCTTTTCTCGCCGAATCGGTTTTCCTCATTTTCGCCGGTGGTATCGATTCGGCATCATCCTCGTCGTCGTCTTCGACCACTGCGTTGTTCGAGTTTTCAAACAACAAGGGGCTATCGCTCTCGTCGAATTTGTAGTTTTGTGCCTTGGGCTCGTCATAGGACTGGGTCTGGGGATTTTCGCACAACAAAGCATGGAATGAGAGAATGCCAATCGAAAACAAAAAAGAAGAGAAAAATAGCAACGCAAAGATCTTCACTTACCCCATTCATGTTGACTGCAAGACTACTACCACATCCATCTACGGAGTCACTTGTTCGGCTCTTTTTAGCTGGACAATCAAGCTCCAACGACTTGTAATCTTCCTCAATAACTTCTAAGTTAAATACCGGAACAGCTCCGAATTTCAACTTTTTTTTACCAATGTCAGAACTTGAGAAGTGATTGGCGCAAATCAACAATTTTTTTGTGTAATCTTTTCTTGGAATATTACATTTTTCTCGCCAAATTTTACCCATAACTGAGTCATAGGGAGGAAACTTAAACATTCTTATCGTTTCACCATATCGCCTAGATTTACCGCATGCTTGTATGCAGCATCGAATGCCGGACTTTTGGAAAATTTTATCAACAGCCGGTACAGAATCCATTTTTCCTATTCAAAATCGTATGACAACCCCTCAACAATCAATATATAATAATAAGTCCAAAGAATAATCCAAATCGTATGCAAAGTTGTCAACAATTATAAAAGCAACAATTCAAAATCAAAAATAGAGTTGATATATAAGCGCAGGAAAACACAACCACTCGCATGAAAGTACAATTCCCAAGTGATTTCGAATCCAATCCACACAATCGAAAACAAGAGAAGCAATACAACACCATGCAAGCTTACGATAGAAGAAGCTATCAATGCATACACACGCACACACACTTGCATACAGATCGTAAGCTGCTTTGCTCTCGTAAAAACAAAACCACCGAAAACGCACATGCTACTCTCTTTCGCTCGCACCAGCTTCTCAATTTTTTGTATACTCTCTTGCATGTTCTCATGCTTGTACTCTCTGTTCAATAGGGTGCCAATATTAGAACCCTAGAACAAAATTTGCTTTGTATGAGATGCAACTGCTGTATACTATTTATTCTGTGCTACTACTAAACTCTGAGATACAAAACCGAGTGCCAGGCCTCAACGAACGACGTTGGCTGTGCGACGGGGTCTTCTGTACAGCACTACGGCACGGCAGCAGTATGTACAGCTGCGAGGCGAGTTATCGCTGTGTATCTGTGTGAGAAGGCGCGATAGATAGAAAGCAAGCTAGGCAGGCAGCCAAACGACCGAAGCAACCCAGCAGACAACCCACATAAGTGCCTAACCGGCCTGAAATCATCTCACCCAAGCACGATACGACGACGGTGAGGCAAGCGAAAGACCTGCTCGACACGACAACGACTGTAAAACGAAAAACGAGGAGATGGCGATGGCAATGATGATGATGATGATGACGACAACTGAACACATCGAGGTAGTGGAGTGGTTGTTGTTCCACTGTGCTCCATGGTTCCATTCAGCTGTGGCTGTGGGGCTTGGCTGCCTCTTGGCGCACACTGAATATAATCCACTGTACGGGCGGGCAGGGTACGTTTTAGGTTGCTGGTTGGCATAGCCATGTGTCTATTTATTCTGTCCTTCTAGCAGATTGTGAAGGCTTGTTTTACTTCTCAGTTCTCCAGGTTACTCCGTGCGTTGCCGGGTGAATTACGGAGCCACACCGCAGGGAGTGATTGGAATACCAGCGTTGTACATAGAAGGGTAAGCACGCTCGAGGGTACTTGTCTTGAATTCTACCATCGGTGGAGTGCGACGGACGGAAAGACGGGACGATAGGTGAATGTACTTCAATGTTGGGTATTCCGTGGTGTATGCGGTGTCTCTGTGGACTGCGTGTAGCTCGGTGGGGGTAGATGTCGGACAGCCGGTGCGACGTCGTAGTCCTCGGTTCCTCTTCGTCAGCATCGTCATTGTGGTCGTCGTATCGTAAATTTTATCACGATAATGCCAGTCGTTATTGTTCTCGTTTTGTTCGGTGTTCCAAGGTTGCACGGACGGTGGCTGATGGTTGTTGGCTGACTTGGTTGTTTGATAATTTTAAATAGATGATCAGAGACCCTGACCCCAGGTAGGTAGCCTTGCCTTCGAGGATTATTTCCTTCCGCTCGTTACAAGAAACTTTTGCATCCCTCCGGGGCTTTGATCTAGGCACGGTCCGGGCAGGTCCGACAAGCAGGATTCCACCCTTATTTCATTACAAACACATTCCATCGTATTACTTGGGGTTGAAATTTAGTGAATCCCCTGTCAGACATTACGGGAATAACATAGTGCTCTATTAAATCCCACAGCGAAGACACGACGCCCATCAGTGGAGCTGATACGAATAGAGCCACAGCAGGTATCCGGAATATTTCGGTGTTTTGTACGATAGCTTTTAAGTTACGAGCAGCATCATATCCCCCCAAAAAAGGTTTTATGTCGTCGTCGTCATCGTCTTATCAAAAGCGAACCGGAGCAAAAGTTATTCAGCTCGTTGGCATACATACACACAGCGGATTGTGATACGAATTTTTAGCTCGTAGGCACGTCGATAGAGAAGTCTTGACCAAAGTGGATGGATGGGTTTTCTGTTTTCATTCTCTTGTGCTGTTTCTTCTGGTTGCGGTGGATGCGCCTTAGTTGGCAGTTGATGATGAAATTAATTGATGTACTGTAGTCGCGGCTGTTGGTGAGGAATACAGGTCAGATTTGCGCGCGAAATTTTGGATACACAAGTAGGCGGGTATTTTTTGTATTTTCCGAATGAGTGGCTCGTTCCATCCGAGTAGATCGTTCTCCTCTAATAATTGAAGCACTTTACCATATTTTAGAAAACGGATTTTAGCTTTCTTTAGGTTCGCCTATTTAAAGTCACATTTTAAAAAATTGTCTGACAAGCACTTATTCTCTTAACATTTCTAAAAAGTAATCTCAGAAGCCCTCAAGGTAAAGCATGTGTTTTGACGAGCACTTTCTAACAGGTAACACCTCTCTGGCACTCTCTCTGGTACAGCCCGCGCTTATATTCGATAACTACGCGTTTGGACCAACAAAGGCCATCTTGAAAAATGCAAGCACCTATCGAGAAAGTGCCTTCACATTACCAGGTATTCTCTCCTTGAAAACGAAAACAGGCGGCCAAATGGAGTCGAGAAAAACATTCATAACCCAAGTAGGCTTTTGTCTACTCTGAAGAGGTCCTAGGGAAGGGCGACAATGAAAATGGCAGGACTCTCCTAGATAATAAATATTCTGCGTATTATTTGTTGGAGCTATGCCTGAATCAGGAATACAGTGCGAAAAATTCCCCCTCTTATCAGCCTATTCAAGCGTCCCATACACTGGGTCAAGGAAAACGTGCCGGCTTGCCATCAGAGCTCTTCAAGGCTGGCGGCGATGTTCTGGTGGGAAGCATGCACCAGATCATCTGCGACTGGAATACCAGCTCTATTTGCCCCATCCACAAAAAAGGCGATCCCAACTCTCTCAAGAGCTATAGAGGTATATCCCTGTTTAATGTCGCATACAAGATCCTGTCCAGCGTATTGTATGAACGCCTAAAGCCCTTTTGCACCACACTAATCGGCAGCTACCAATGTGGCTTCCGGCCCGGTAAATCGTCTATAGACCAAATTTTCACATTTCGACAAAACCTGAAAAAGACCAACGAGTTTCAAATCGATACACACCATCGATTCAAAGCCCGCATCAAATTGTTTGATGCGATGGCTGAAGTCGGGATCCCGGGAAAACTGATCCAGTTGTGTAGCGCCACGTTAAAAAATACGCGATGCACCGTGCAGCTCGGTTCTAGGACCTCTGAACCGTTTGAAACATGCACCGAATTTCGGCAAGGAGATGCGCTGTCGTGTGACTTCTTCAACCTGGTGCTGGAGCAGATAGTGCGAAGGGCAGGCATCAACAGGGAAGGCATTATCTTCTACAAGTCTGTCCAGCTGCTGGGATACGCGGATGATATTGACATCATCGCGCGGTCGCGCCGTGACGTTGTGGAAGCGTTCACAGCAATTGAAGAACAGGCAAAACGAGTTGGTCAATGAGTATAAAACACGCTGTCAAATAAAAACCAATCCGTCGCTCATCACCTGGGACAAAACGTAACAATTGACAGCTACAATTTCGAGGTGGTTAAGGAGTTTGTCTAACTCGGGGCAGACATAAATTTCCCAAACGACACCACAGTGAAGACCCGGCATAGAATCGCCCTTGGATTGTCCAAACAATGGGTCAAAACTCCTCACTCGAAGAACCAAAGTCATGCTTTACAAAACTGCCAGTCTTGCTGTATAGAGCCGGAAGCTGGGCGATAAGCAGGACAGCCGAGCTGATTTTTGGTTCTTTCGAAAGAAAAATTCTGCGCCGGATATTTGGTCCTATCTGTAAGGAAGGTGAATGGAGGAGAAGACAACCGCGAACTCTACGAGCTATACAAATGTAGTCTGAAAGGCAAAGATCGAGCGCATGAACACCAACACCCCAGCTAAGAATATCTTCGACTCCGAGCCTCCTGGTTGGAGAAGAACAGGAAGATCGAACTTTCGGCATAAATACCAAGTAATCGCGGATGTTAGACAACTTGGTCTTGACAAGTCAAGGATGGAAGGCAGCCATAGCCCAGGCTCAGATCCTCCCATGGATCGCTGGCCTGTTAAGTAAGTAAGTAAGTAAGTAATTAAGTAAGTATGTAGTGTATGCTGGTCGAATCTCGTGCTAAATGGGAGGTTAATGGGAAGTTAATTTTTAACTTACAGTCACGCTGTAGAAGAGTAACAATAACCACGATCGTTGGACCTGATCCGTACGCAATTAAATCGTCCACGTACGCTATTGAGTGGTGAAGAGAAGCTATGAGATCACTGAAGTAAATGCTCAATAGTATCGCGAGTTCAAGGTACCCTGTTGTTAATATCAAATGTGTGAGTAGGAGTCACGTTGGTAAATTTCACTGCGGGTTTTCTACCGGTTAACATTTTAAAATTACATATAGAAGTGTTTTACTTATGCCCAACCGACTGAGCTTGTAGTAAGGTCCTTCTAACCATACGGTATCGAAAGCTTTTTCCAAGTCCATTAGGCAGGCACCCGGGCATTTCTTCTTACATTTGTTCCACTCGATATCCGATACGAGTTTCGACGCGACATGAACAGTGTCATGGCCCGCTCTAAAACCGGATTGGTTATCTGGCAAGATTTTACTGTCCTCAACCTATTTAGATAGAGTTCTGTCGATAACCTTCTTGAAGACCTTACTGATACTCGGAAGAAGGTTTATTGACCGGAGATTTGTCGGGCTAGAGGTGTCTTTACCCCTCTTGGGGACTGTTTGCATAATATGGATAATATGCATTATTCAGTGGACTGTTAAACAGGTGTACAACTCTGTAGCCACTGGTGGGAGGTGCCCGAGAACAACATTGGATATACCGTCGATTGCTGCGGATTTTTTTCTCTTCAATGACTCGAAGATCATCTAGAGATCCTCCGTCGAAATGAACGGGGTGTTAGCCCCTTCACTAGCGAAGGCATTAATTGCAATGAAATCGTCATCGAACCTGGTAAAACCAAGATTCTCTGATCGCCAAAGATCGATATCATTTCGAAGGTAGAAATAATGAAGTAGGACTCCGTCCTCCAGGTCGCGGTTTGGTCGAATGCCATCATAGAAAGACAGTTCCAACTGTCGCGATCACGAAAAAATCGTCATCCTGACTGTTTGTAAAAGGTGTTCATCGTCTGATGTTCTCAGAAGCTCCAGATGCTGAATGTCACTTTGATTATTTCTCCAAAATATTTTATTTATTTGCGGGAACATATTCGCACTGTTGGCTTTTACAGCACGAATTTTATCGTTACAGATATTCTGTAATTTCCTTTTATTACTGTTAACTGTTGGAGATTTTTAATAAGTGACGTCAGTGTCCTGACCTTCGAGTTTTCTTTGTCGGTTAACCGCCCGTACAATAGTTTGAGTCTTGTCAGGAGTCTACTTTTTTGCCTGTGCAGTGCGTCGATTGTTGCGTTTCGCCTCCATCATGCCTGTCCTCCATCATGACCAAGCAACATAAATTTGCTCTGCTGTTTTGCAATGGTGTTCTTAAGACTATTTGCAAGCGAACTATGTTTCCCTTACTTTCTACAAGGACACTTCTTCTGTCCCGTTTCATAAATTCATGTGGTCTTCCTGCTCACGGCTTATTTTTATAGTTTTTAATAACCAATGTGAGACCAACTAATAATTATTCTTATTTGGCGATAAGACTTCCTCTCATTTTCATTTTTCCGTTGAGTTCCTTCATTTCATTTGGCAGCTCTCTACGATTCGATGCTATTACATTATTCTATAAGAGTTCATACCCTTCTGATAGATAGTGAGAAAACGTTTAAGAGGAACGCGGAATAATATGTAGTGGCAGGAAAGGAAGTCGGCTTAGAAGTAAATGAAGAGAGAATCAAATATATGACCGACTTGGATCGAACCAAATCTCGCCACGGATTGTACTCAATAAATGCTATAAAGTAGGCGAGTTTGAATCTCTGGGAACCGTATAAACTGAAGAAAACTACATAAATATCGAATGCCCTATGCTCATTGAGTTCTTTTATCTTGGATTTTGAAACTCCTGCACAGTTCTAGCTTTACCTATAAATATAAGAATTTGTACACAAATTTCTGAAGAAGCAAACATTTACCGGCTAAAATCCTACATCTGAAGTCCAGACAAATTACGATAAAAAGAACTCGATGTACATCAATCAACTCCGACCTGGACGAGTATAATCGACGTACATATATGTAAGTGGTATAGACCTTGTCGACAGCTTAAACTGGCGCAGAAGCGTCTGCTCTACCACTACTTGGATTTTTCTTGGACTAAGACCTGCAAATATATGAGAGGTTATTCAAAAATAATAATAATGAAAATAAAGCACGGTGAATGCAGTTAAAAAAATGGTTTATTTTTCTACATAATCTCCTAATAAGTTAATACATTTAGTCCATCGTTCTTCTAAACCCAGGATTCTCTTAGAAAATAACTCTTTGTCTTGACCCTACCAAAACGCCTCAAGGTTCTCCAATTTTTTGCCTCAGATGCAAGAGCCGAGGAAAGAGCTAAATCTGCCGAATAGGTCAGATGTTCGAAGAGTTCAAATCCCATTTCTTGAATGGCAGCCATTCTAACTGCGGGCTTGTGGGCCTATGCGTTGTCTTGGTAAGACAGCACTCCAGCTCGCAGCTTGCCGCGTTGTTTTTCTATTATGCCCCCTCAATTCTCCATTTTTCTTTTCTATTATTCCTTCAGCGTCCCAAAAATCGGATCCCGCCGAAATTTAGATTTTGAATTTGTATGGCGTCGGTAAGAGGGCACGCTTCCAAGGAATCGATTGTTGTTTGGTTACAGGATCAAAATGGCAGATTCAGATAACAAAAACATTCCCTGATATGCTTAGAGCTTCTCGAGGTTCACCTTCAAGATGTCGTCTCGTTTTTTCTTTTGCCTGTCGGTTAACATTCTTGGTACCCAACGCGAAGAAAACTTTTTCAAATGCAATGCGTTCGCAAAGATTCTTTGAACGCTGTCGTATGAGATCCCTGGGACCTCAGCTATATGCCTGATGGTCAGTCACAACATTTTCAATTCTTCTTCTTCTTCTTCTTTTCCTTTTTTCTGGCGTCGTTATGGTCAGAAGTGTAGGACCATAACCTTCCCACTTAACTGCATTCCTACTGGTCCGCTTGTGGGGTCCGCCGGTTTGACCTCAGAAAGTAGCGACAGGCTTCCCGGTTTGGGATTACTTCATCGCTGAGGCCAATCAAATGCTGGTGTTTTGCATTTGTTGCACCAATTGTTTTTCGGCCTGCCTTTTTTGCGTGTCGAAATTGGAACGTTGATTGATATTGCCTTTTGGACGGGGTTCAAAGGATCTCTCCTTTGAACATGGCAATACCAACTGAGTCGGTCGCGCACTATCTTTCTTGTGATGGTTTCTTTTACGTGGAGGCTTCCTCGGATCTTTGAACTTCTAATTCTGTCACGCTTTGTTACTCCCGCTGTCATGCGAAGCATCTTCATCTCAGCTGCCGTTAATTTGCTCTCATACTTTTTGTGCATTGTCCAGCATTGTGAACCGTATGTGAGCGCCGGACGTACAACTGAAGTGTAGAGCCTTCCTTTCAGCTTAGGGGGCATTTTTCGATCACAGAAGATGGCGGAGTTTTCCCGCCACTTCATCCACCCTACGCTTACGCGATGTTTGATGTCGTCATCACAAGTTGCTTCTCTATTAATCATAGATACCAGATATTTAAACTTTTCACACTTGGGAAGCACTCTTCCATTCAAGTAAATGTCTGGAATAGGCTGATGAGGGTCAGAGAACAGGCAGCACAGATACTCTGTCTTCTTTGAACTAATACGATACCCGTGTCCCTCAAAAATGTCCACCCACACATCAAGTGCTCGTTGTAGGGACGCCTGATCATCACTTATAATGGCTCCATCGTCAGCAAAGAATAGCTGGTGCACATTGGGGTCCGTCACTTTTCCTTCAAGCAAGCAATCAAGAACTGCTATAAAAAGCAGTGGGCTGAGGACGCTCCCTTGGTGTACACCGACTTTGATTGCGAACTCTTCGGTGACTCCTGCAGTGCATCTTACTCTTGTCGTTGCTCTTTCGTACATGTCCATAATCACTCGCACGTAGGTTTCTGGAACTCCTTTTTGTCTTAGCGCTACCCATAAAAGATCTCTTGGTTGCCGGTCAAAGGCCTTCTCGAAATCAACCAACACCATATGCAAGTCCTTTGAAGAATCACGATGCTTTTCCATCATGACCCTTATACTTTGGATTGCATCTGTCGTTGATTTACCCGAGACAAACCCGCACTGGTCATCAGATAGTCGTATTATTTTCCGCAGTCGGCTATCTAATACCCGTTCAACGATCTTCATGGTGTGCGACATCAGCTTGACAGAACGGTAGTTATCACAATTTCGCGTATCACCCTTTCCTTTGTGCAATGGAAGAAGATAGCTTTCCCTCCATTGATTAGGCATAGTGTCGCCTCTCATAAGTTTGGAGATAAGAACCATGAGCCATCTAGACCCGATGTCTCCCATCTTTTTCCAGAACTCAGAGGTTATCCCGTCCGGCCCAACAGCTTTTCTTTTCTTGGAGTTTTTAACCGCGTACCGAACTTCTTCGACTGTGATGTCGGATATTTCGGCATGATTCGGGGCGGCTCTTGGAAAGTACACTCGGGGAAACTGTTCGTTCAGAAGTCCCTCGCAATACTGTCGCCATCTGTGGAGAATTTTTTCGTCTTCCACAAGGAGTTGGCCTTCAGCATTGTCAATAAACTTTGGAAAACGAATCTCCTGAGCATTTCGTCTTCTCTGGGCGGCTATCTTAAAGATATTTGCTCCTATTTGCTTTGTCGAAGCTCCTGGGTAGTCTGGTTCCTGTCAGACGCGGAAAACGATATTTCTTCCAACTCCTGATATAGGCCTTCCATGCTTTTCGCTTTGAATTCGGCGCACTTTTTCTTCGCGACACCTTTGCAATATCTATATACCTTTTCACGGCGAGCTTTTTCCTCTCTATTAGTAGAAGAGCACTTTGACCAAGCTTGGAAAGCTATTTTCTTTTCGTGTATCACTGCTTTGGCTTCGTCTGTCCACCATCAGGTTTCTTTTGCGTGTTGGCAGGGGCCTTTAGATGTTCCGAGCAATGATTTGGCTTTCTCCAGGCCAGATTGTTGTAGGGAATCCCACATGACTTGTGCTCTGCACTCCTCATTACCGACCTCATCGATAATGGAAGAGAGGTAGTTTTTCATGTTGGTAATAAAAGCTTCGCCTTTTCCTTTAACCAGCTTATACCACTTGATTCTCTCTGACACCTTCGTTTGCTGCTTTAACTCCATAAAAAAATCAGTCAGGAGGAGACGGTGTTGAGGGGCGATCGCGTCTCCCAGGATCACTTTGCAATCTTTAGCTCGTGGCTTCATGAAACTGGATACCAAATGATAGTCTATTTGAGTTTCATTTCCGCCGCTGCTATAAGTGATCAGGCGCCGGCTTTGTTTGACGAACATGGTATTTAGCACTGTAAGACCGTACGACTTGCACATGTTTAGGATATCTTCACCTGAAGAGTTCCTGGTGCCGTATCCCAGCCCTCCGTGGTAGTCTTCATAGTTTTCGCTTGTCTTCCCAACATGTCCGTTTAAATCTCCCCCAACAAACAAAAGCTCTTCCTTTGGGATGATTTTGACAAGGTTGTGGAAATCTAGCCAGAATGCATCTTTTCCTTTTTGTTCGCATCCTACTTGAGGGGCATATGCGTTTACGATGTTCCACACCTCACCATTTTGAGAGCCATCAAACGGTCACTGGACTTTGAAATGGTTAAGACGTCAACTCGTCATTTCCACTAAAATCTTCATCGCTTTCATCAATCGCCGGTTTCTTTAAATATTTTACCTGTCGATGCTTCGGTGTTCTGGAATCATTGGTAGCTCTATAGTTTCATCATTGTCAGAAGATTCTTACAAAATCTTTTTTCTTTGAGGCATTTCGTTTTTTAACAAATTTTTTAGAACAACTTGCCACGACTTCTTCCTTTTCCGGAGTGTCTGTTAGAATCCTCATCCTTCCCACGTGGTGCAGTCTTTGGAAATGGTCGAATATGTACTGGTGATATGAATGTGAAAGAAGCTGCAATCTGACTTGTGTATGGTGCTTATACATATGTATGTGTTTGGTCATCTACACTAATTAATACTGTTCTGTCAAGAAGCTGCATTTTATGAGAGGTATGCGGCGGAAGAGTTAGAAGTACAACTCCACGCTCCACGGGGAGAGATATATGTATGTCATGGTTGTCCATAATACAACACTTTTTGGCCTGGAGTTGGCTTTAGAGTGCGAAATGAAGTGCTTTAGGAACTGTATGAAAAGTTCCTCGTTTGATCAGCCAGATTGACTAGCCCCACCAATACATCCTGAAGGAGCATTGTTAAGCATGTAGGGTTCGAAATTTACCCTTGGAAAAATCAGCATCGGAGGTACATGATTTCCTATGGAACTAATAGCTGCAGTCATGGTGACATTTAAACCACGTTCTCCTGAGGTCATGCTACCTACATATCTGTTGTTCACCAGTCGAACTCCCGGTCTCATAAAGATTGTAGATTCTACTCGGATCAAATTTGTAGCGAGAAAGACATTTTTTAAGATTATTAAAGAAGCTCATAACATTAGAACTATTAAAGTTTGTTGACCTGGAAATACTTGCTGCCTCTGCTTTTCTTAGTGAGAAGGCTCACAAAGCCAATCATCCAATCTTTTCCGGCTGCTTCGCTCTTTATCCAAGATTCCGGCAGATTTTTTCCATTTGCTTTTGCAAAACGAAATGCTAACTTCTTTGTGTCATATTTGGAGAGTCCATAATGCAACTTAGCTGTTGTTGCCAGGTATTATACTAACAGAGCCAGAATCTCGATAAAATTTTAGGTATTATGCATTTTGGCAGCTTGTCCGATGGTTTCTTTATTGCAAATTATAGCTTCTAAGCCTCCTTCGACGCCTTCCGTTAGCATAGGCTCGTTTTACTCCAAATTTGCTACGAGGCATAGTTTGGGCCTTATGAAAGCAAAAAAAGAATTAGCACCAAAAAAGCATATGGCGCGATCCGTGTGCCGTGGAACGTGCCAAAGTATGTACATAAAAAAAATTCATTCCATTCAAGCAGTTGAAACATTGTTTTTTTGAGGAATTGGAACCCACTTTCTGCACAAGACTGCCACAACATATCGCAATTTCGGGAAAAAATAGCACACCCCAATCGAACAATATATTTGTTGACTTCAGACTTCAGAAAATTTAAGAAAAAAAAAACTTTGATGACGCAAAAACCGGTTTTGGCGAAGGAATTCATTTGCAGACTAAAAAGAAATAATATGGAATTGCCTATGAAATGTAGCGGGACTTTATTACTTAAATGAATTCAAAGTATGAAAAAAGACTGTCGTTCCAAGGTACAAATGTTCCAAGGTACACTACTTTCCCCTACCGTTCATCCGAGACACCAAATACTTTATTTGGAGCATTTCTTCCCTTATTTTCAAGACAACTCTCCAACACAAAACGATGGATTATAGCCATTATCGTGCCATCTGATATATGTATTAACAATTTCGGCTATTTTCCTATTGGAAAGCCCATTACTGTAGTGATGGCGGACCATCCCACGCTGCTCAATTGTTGTACGCGTTCCCATCGTCGTAACACTGGTTCCTTAATGAAAACTAACCTAAACCAATAACTCTATTTGTGAATATAGCAACAAAGAGATAGACCCAACAAGGACCGTTATCCTCAGTTTGGTGCGATTGCAGCTGTTCATTAAACACTGACCCACTCTGTAAGCTGTGGCATTGAAAAATTGAATTAATTTTGCTTTTGATATTTTAAATTAATTAATTAAAATGTTTTGTTTAAGTTTAAATCTCAATTAAGCTTTTTGCGTTTTTACTTTGCTTATAACTTTTTTCATTAAGAATCCATACTCATTTCAAGTTATAAATATGTGGTGGGTCAAATAAGCTTTGATCCACTGTAGATTATTATAATTCATTGTTGCTTATAAGCTACATTTTCCTTATATAATTTAAAATTTCAAATACACCAAAGTGGCTTTAGTTTATATTTCGGTATTTTTTTTAAATGTGCATGTTCTTGTGAAAACACTCGGGTTGATTGGTTGCCTGTAGGTTAAGATTTTGTAAAAAAAAAAGTTAAATAAAATGACGAGTCGTCGAAAGTTAACAAACGAAATGAAGAAATGAAAGTCTTATCGTGAAATAGGAAAAATTATTAATTAACCTCACATATGCTTGGATCAAACGTTAATTAAAATTGATAACAAGCGATAGAAAATGAGCCGAAAACCGGTACACTTTGTTACCTTACGAATCGAAATGTAAGATGCGTCTTTGTAGAAATTAAAAAAAAATCCGCTTACCTATTCTACTGCACTGAAAAATAGCCATAGGAACACTATTGAAAAAGGAGTCGATACAATAGCCGTACGACAAAAAAGCAATTACTCGCTCAAAAAAACATTCGAGGTCGCCAGCCTAACCCAGTCTCATACTGAATCGAGTTTCTGGAACGACGTTCTCTTTGGAGGTAAACCAACGAATGCCTTAATTTTTATTTCAAGACGTCTCTTCAGACATTACTGTAGGTCTACAATAGTCTACGTCGTTGCTTTTAATGTCAATACGAATTGACTGCAGAAGACTTGCAGGTTCAAGGGCCATTACCCTTTGACAAAGCACCTCAAGGCGCTTGACACCAATAAGATAGGCACCTGTGCTGCACGCAAACAGATCGTCATATATTGCATTCTTCACGTATGTATGCACAATTGTCTATACATAATACGCGAGCACACACTCTAAAGCCGGGTCGAAGGCGCGAATAGAAATAAAAAAGGAAATCGAAAACTAAAATAAATGTACACGACCTCCATCTTGGATTGAATCGACCGGAACGCATTTCGGGGCTGATAAATAAAAAGAACGAGTTGACACACACACAATCCGCCATACCTGTAAGAGAGATTTAAGAGAACATTTGCGTAGAACTTGTCCACTCTCTCATTATGGCTGTTTGCCAATGCTTGTTTGTACAGCGAAAACAAAGCGACAGGGTGTCGGTGAATGGCATACATGCACACGTATACGACAATGACGCAGAAAAGAGTGTTTAAAGAGAGTTTATTCGCATCAGTGTCGAATATGATTCGCCGCAACCACCATTTGTGTAGAGTGCACTCCGAGGCAGTTCGACTCCAACACTTGTGCGATAATGAGTCAGGTAAGAGAGGTTGGTTTTAGTATAATTTCCTTTCAACACGCTACTGCCATGTCATTGTGTGACATATGGTGGAACTAATTTGGTGAATGCGACGGAAATGCGTAACAGCAACTTGCGATACTCAATTTTCTCTTTCCTTCCCTCGTTCTTTGTTGTTTTTGAGCTTGTATTTTGTATTATAACATTCCTTTAACGCAGTGTAAAGTTAATACATTTTCTAAACAATGATAAATGTATAAATTTATAAAAGTTTATTTTTGAAGTGAAACTTCTTAACGCGCGCTGGGAGTAAAATTTCAAGGCCGTGACACACGAGCTAGCGGGACGAAAATCCGTCACGATATAATATACCTAAGCCTCGTATATATGGCCTTATGCTTATGATGATTATACCGTGACGGATTTTCGTCCCGCTAGCTCGTATATATGTATATATATACATATATATATTCAGTTTTCGTTCTCCGCTTTGTGCGGTGCTTCGTAGTTTCCCCACTCTGTTGTCAACCGCTTGCCACTCAATGCATACGGTAGGATGGCTCTGTAGTAATATATAGTCTACAATACAGTCTATCTATAGCTATACTACATATACCTATGCCGTCTAATACGGCCTACTGCCTATGTCATATGATGAAATACTTATACACGCGCATGCGCGTCATATTAGGTCTGTTCCCGTACCTGACAAAAACAGTCCAAATCTACGAAAAACTACGAAAGTCTGTTCCCGTACTCCAAAAATTCACACTTTTGGACAAAAGAGAGCGCTCTCGAGAGAGTAAAAAATTTCCCCATGCTGCGAATTTCAGCCCAAGAAATTTATGTGGGTTAGATGTCACAGCTTTGTGAAATCAGCTGATTTCCGTATAGTAACGCGACGCGTATTTGTGTAGTCCACGTGATCATGAAAAATATTAATATTTTAACATATATTCAATGAAAGTGAAGCTAAAATTTGTAAATTAATTTGCAGCTACAAATAGTATATATGTATGTACATATATTGATAAATTCTCATGAATATACTATGTCAAATTTAGTATCTATACGGATAACTTAAATATCAATAGATATATTGTGATTATAAAACATCTATGTTACACAGTTCTCAGGTACTTTCGAGGAAAAACTGCTGCGACTTATTAATCTAAATCCGATTTGACGTCACTAATTTGAATATTTGTAAGTATAATTTTATAATAGTTATATTATTATTGTATTATTAAATGACAATTAAAAAATATTGTTGATTTCTAATTTGGTATTATTATTTTTTTTATAGACGTCAACATGCCAAAAACGCCTGCCCAACGTGCACGAGACTACAGAGCTCGGAAAAAATTATTAAAACAACAAAAACCGCCAGCGCAAACAGCAGCACAACGCAATCGAGAATATAGGGCTCGACAGAAGGCGTTGAGAAATGCTGCCGCCACTATCGGAGAGAGTGAAACACCATCGACGAATTTCTCTGGGTCACATCAGGCCAATTCATCTCAATGTGCAATGATTCCGACCTCAACTACAACCACAAGGACGAGGAAATCATGTGCACAGCGGTGTCGTGAATATCGACAGCGAAAGAAGACGATGGAAGATGCCAATGGTATTGTCGTTCAAAGACCAGTTGTCTCTCCAGTTGTTGTTAATGTATCGTCGAAATTGAGTGATATACAAGTTGATCCTGCTCAAGTGTTACAACCTGAAACAATGGAAATAGAGTGTGATGTTCCCGCCATTTCAGTCGTTAGACGTCAATCAACATCAACACATGTTCCCATTGATGTAAATGAGCAAGACACGTACAGTGCTTATCGTTAACATTATAAAGCTCACCAGGAATTTATGGATAAAAAGCTTCGGGATATTCTGAAATATGTCCAGGACACTTGTGACCCGTCAATTACCTCTGAAAATTTTGGAAAGACAGTCGAAAGTAATCAACCTACGGCTTCTAAAAAGGCTATGATAAACGACAAAGGTATGATCACGACTCAGGTCTATATAAAGGAAGATCCCTTCTCAGTGCTCGAAGTGGAGGAGGAGAAACTGCTACAGCCGTCTTGTTCTGCCAGTCTTTCTACAACAAAAGACGTGCCCTCGTCTGTTGCAATAACACGTATCGAAAGTGAATCACCAGATCCAATATCCTGCATTATTCTGGACGAAGAGGAAGCGACTGTGGAATGCGTCTTAAAAACCCAACAGGAAACCATTAACTATGTGAAACTACTGGAAGAGTTCGCTTTACTGAAGGCCGACTTTCGACTGATTGGACTGATAGACCGCCTCCAGGAGGAACTGAGGAAGAATTAATAAGACGAAGCCCTTGACTTATATACACCTAGCTCCTAAGCGTCCGTTGTACACAATTTTTGTTTAATATATCGTTCTAAGCACTTTATCAAAAGTCGCAGTCTTTCATCTTCTAAATTTGAATCGAATCCACAGGGTCAATCACAAGGATCAATTTCGTTCAAGGTTGGTCGTTCGGCCTCGAAGGGAAAAATCGATAAAGGACTCGTCGAAATTAATATGTACCTTGTCCCGTAAATTCATAGGAAAACGACAGGTTGCAAGGGCTGCATAAGGGTTGATCCTTCAAACCGATGATTTTATATAAGAGCGCTATAGATTGTCTATGGCCGACGTAACAGCTTGAGGAAGAAAAGAGTCGAAGCTTCTCCGTGGCCAGGACCCAAACTCGGTATCGTCGTCGTCACTACCTGGACTAACTTGGGCTCTGTCTGGTAGTACAATGGACCAGTACTTGTGTCTGAGTGCTCCAGCAGATAGTAGAAGCCTCCAACAAAAAAAAAAAAAAAAAAAACTTGGGCTCTCCGGCATCAGAAACTATAGAGGACTCCTTAGCTTTATGCATCCAGTGGTCTCAGATAATCCTGGAAACCTAAGCTGTTTTTTTTCACGTATTCAAAGTGAACACCGATAGATGGCATTGATTTGCTGCAATCAAGGCCTTGACAAATGAAAACACATTTCTCTTAGGACCATACACTACATGCGTATATTCAACTTAATCCACGATATACCACAGAAGTACAGGATCAGATACAAAATAAATCGAGATACATATTTACAATTCCAGTCAAGCTTAAAACCTAAGACCACTCTCACAAGCTCTCCTATTCCGATTGAAACTGCTTAGGATTCCTGAAAATCGCCTCCAACTGTGAGATAACGCCAATCGCCCGAAAGTTCTCCTCCAACAGCACAAAGTCCTCAAGCGGTTTTAAGTGTCGCAGGGCTTCCTCGTAACTCGATATAGCTAGCTCATCGTCCGCCTTGTCTTTCCTCGCCGAATCGGTTTTCCTCATTTTAGCCGGTGATATCGATTCGTCATCATCCTCGTCGTCGTCTTCGACCACTATGCTGTCGCCGTACTCATCTGCGTTGTTCGAGTTTTCGAACAACAAGGGGCTATCGCTCTCGTCGAATTTGTAGTCTTGTGCCTTGGGCTCGTCATAGGAATGGGTCTGGGGATTTTCACGCAGCTCCTTTACATAATCGACGATGTCTGAGATTTTTAGCGACAGATGGTCCTTGGGCTCGGAACAACGGCCGTAGACCTTTTGATTGATCAGGTCGTCCTCGGTCATGTTGTACTGCTGCATGAAGCTCTCCAGCCATATGGTGTTCGGGTAGAAGCTCGGGATTTTCACGTGGTTCTTGACATCCAAAGCTATGGTTCGAATGAGTCTTGTTGAGATTCGTCCCACATCCTCCCGGGACTGCGTGCGCTGGATCCACTCGTACATGACCTTATTGAGAAGTTCGATTTTCTGTTGACGATCTTCGTATCGCGTGAAGCCACCCTGACAGTGGCCCGTCTTACTGGCATAGTACAGCAATATCGACTCACGGTTGTGTACAATGTTCCTTATCTGTTTCGCGCTACAGTTCATTATATCCGCCACCTTCTGATAGACGGGAATGCGGTCGTATTCCCTGATCGCCCGCACACGCTCCTCCAGCGTTAGAATATTCCGAGGTTTCGTATCCGTCCAATCTTGTTCCTAAAAATACAAAAAAGCCCGAACTCATTAGCATAAGACAAACGTGGAGTGCGCAAAAGCAATCGAGCAGAGCAGCACACTCGAAGAAAACAACAAACAAAGCATGGAATGAGAGAACGCCAAACGAAAACAAAAAAGAAGAGAAAAATAGCAACGCAAAGATCTTCACTTACCCCATTCATGTTGACTGCAAGACTACTACTAAACTCTGAGATACAAAACCGAGTGCCAGGCCTCAACGAACGACGTTGGCTGTGCGACGGGGTCTTCTGTACAGCACTACGGCACGACAGCAGTACGTACAGCTGCGAGGCGAGTTATCGCAGTGTATCTGTGTGAGAAAGCAAGCTAGGCAGACAGCCAAACGACCGAAGCAACCCAGTCAGACAACCCACATAAGTGCCTAACCGGCCTGAAATCATCTCACCCAAGCACGATACGACGACGGTGAGGCAAGCGAAACACGACAACGTCTATGAAACGAAAAACGAGGAGATGGCGATGGCAATGGTGATGGTGATGATGACGACAACTGAACACATCGAGGTAGTGCGAGTGGCTGTTGTTCCACTGTGCTCCATGGTTCCATTCAGCTGTGGCTGTGGGGCTTGGCTGCCTCTTGGCGCACACTGAATATAATCCACTGTACGGGCGGGCAGGGTACGTTTTAGGTTGCTGGTTGGCATAGCCATGTGTCTATTTATTCTGTCCTTCTAGCAGATTGTGAAGGCTTGTTTTACTTCTCGGTTCTCCAGGTTACTCCGTGCGTTGCCGGGTGAATTACAGAGCCACACCGCAGGGAGTGTTTGGAATACCAGCGTTGTACATAGAAGGGTAAGCATGCTCGAGGGTACTTGTCTTGAATTCTACCATCGGTGGAGTGCGACGGACGGAAAGACGGGACGATAGGTGAATGTACTTCAATGTTGGGTATTCCGTGGTGTATGCGGTGTCTCTGTGGACTGCGTGTAGCTCGGTGGGGCTAGATGTCGGACAGCCGGTGCGACGTCGTAGTCCTCGGTTCCTCTTCGTCAGCATCGTCATTGTGGTCGTCGTATCGTAATTTTTATCACGATAATGCCAGTCGTTATTGTTCGCGTTTTGTTCGGTGTTCCAAGGTTGCACGGACGGTGGCTGATGGTCGTTGGCTGACTTGGTTGTTTGATAATTTTAAATAGATGATCGGAGACCCTGACCCGAGGTAGGTAGCCTTGCCTTCGAGCATTATTTCCTTCCACTCGTTACAAGAAACTTTTGCATCCCTTCGGGGCTTTGATTTAAGCACGGTCCGGGCAGGTCCGACAAGCAGGATTCCACCCTTATATCATTACAAACACATTCCATCGTATTACTTGGGGTTGGAATTTAGTGAATCCCCTGTCAGACATTACGGGGGTAACATAGTGCTCTATTAAATCCCACAGCGAAGACACGACGCCCATCAGTGGAGCTGACACGAATAGAGCCACAGCAGGTATCCGGAATATTTCGGTGTTTTGTACGATAGCTTTTAAGTTACGAGCAGCATCATATCCCCCCAAAAAAGGTTTTATGTCGTCGTCGTCAACGTCTTATCAAAAGCGAACCGGAGCAAAAGTTATTCAGCTCGTTGGCATATATTGTAGCAACGTGTGTAACTCATCTCTGTCTACATACACACAGCGGATTGTGGTACGAATTTTTAGCTCGTAGGCACGTCGATAGAGAACTCTTGACCCGAGTGGATGGATGGGTTTTCTGTTTTCGCTCTCTTGTGCTGTTTCTTCTGGTTGTGGTGGATGCGCCTTAGTTGGCAGTTGATGATGAAATCAATTGATGTACTGTAGTCACGGCTGTTGGGTGAGGAATTCAGGTCAGATTTGCGCGCGAAATTTTGGATACACAAGTAGGCGGGTATTTTTTGTATTTTCCGAATGAGTGGCTCGTTCCATCCGAGTAGATCGTTCTCCTCTAATAATTGAAGCACTTTACCATATTTTAGATAACGGATTTTAGCTTTCTTTAGGTTCGCCTATTTAAAGTCACATTTTAAAAAATTGTCTGACAAGCACTTATTCTCTTAACATTTCTTAAAAGTAATCTCAGAAGCCCTCAAGGTAAAGCATTTGTTCTGACGTGCACTCTCTAGTAGATAACACCGACAATGGCCTAACTCACCTTACCGGTTAAGTGAGTCTCTGAATTAGTATGTCCTGGACAGTGCACAACCAAGGACCAAATGAAGGGGCAAAAAAGAAAGCTGACATTGATGGGAAGCAAAGCGGCGCGAGCGTCAATGGCAGTACTCTGGACGTGACAATTCAAGAGAACATGAATATTAAGTTTGGAGCTTTCTCTGCCATCCTATATTCTCCAGGAATAGTGTCATAAACTTAGGATTTTCTCTAAGCCTCAAGCTGTGCGGAGAAATCCCTTATCAGCCTCTATAAGCGTTCCATACACTGGGTCTCAGGCTAACCGATAGTGGCTACTGTGTTTTAGGCAAGAAGCATGATGTGAAATACTGGTATTTTGGATCAGACTAATGCTAGTGTGCTCTCCAGCCATGACCAGTGTGTCGAAACTGATATTAACAGAGGCTGCCAACAAGTAGGCGTTCTATTTTCGGAGCTGAAATGTATGCTGGTCATGGGCATGGACATACAGGGTAAAGTTGTTGATTGCTCTCAACCTGGCGAGATGCCAGCAACGATCCATATTTCAGTGTCCGGGTCAAGTGGACATACAGCCTCCTCGGGGCGCCCTTTGGATAGCCTCTTTAACAACCGTTGGGAGGTGAACAAATGCATGCAGCTACAAAACTCCGACCAGACTGGCGATTGTGCGGTGGGCCAACAATCCGCCCACGCAAAAAGAAAACCAAGCTACGGTTTATGGAAAAACACGATTTGCGAGTATGCTCTTGGAATGTCAGAACTCTGTACACCCCCGGAGCTGCTCATAAACTGGAAAGAATCCTCATGCAGTACAAGGCGGATATTACTGCGGTCCAGGAAATACATGATAGGATAGGTATGATGTGGAAAAAAGACTGCGACATTTATTATAGCTGTCACAAAAGATTGCACATGTTGGGGTTCGGATTTGTCGTGGGAAAGCGGTTAAGGCCGAAGGTCATCGACTTTAAACATACATATACGTGATCGCCTGGCTGTGATCCGCATCAAAGACAGATTTTATAATATCAGCCTCTTATGTGAACACGTCCCTATCGAAGACCTCATCAAACTTCCGACTCACGGACTTTGCGACAGCTCGTAATGCGGTGATAAGTAGTACAAGATTCCCTCGTAAGCGAATCCACAAAGCAACTTGGCGAGGCGATCTTCGGTTGATCGAACCGCCAACTAAATCGACCATGAGTTCATTGACGCAAAAATCCTGGATGTGCAAACAATCAGGGGGGCAAATGTCGACTCTGACCATTACCTCGTAGCAGCAAAATTCAGAGCTCGACTGTCCAATGTCAGAGAGCTGCACCAGCCCACCATGAAAAAAATCGACATTGGACGCCTGATCACCGGAGGTTGCCAGAGTCTACAGGGAACAACTGAGCGAAAGACTCTACGGTATGCCTACGTCGGTCACAAGTGCCAGCAGTATGTTACTGCATTGCCGCTCAGCCATTCAGGAAGTAGCCGAGACCACCTTGGCCTACCTACTACCCCAACAAAAAACCCGTGGTACGATGGAGCAGAAAAAGGCAGCAACGAAAAACCAGGGTAGCGCAAGAGGAGTACCGAGTCAGAAGAAGGAAGGAGAAAAAACTACTGCGACAAAAGGAAAGAATCTTTGCGGCCTCCCAGCTCAAGTATATCGAGGAGTCTAGGGGATAAGCACAAAATTCGAGCCTTTTAAAAGAAAAGCCGAAACTGCGAGGGTAATCTTGTCACCGACCCGCAGCGAATAGTGGATGTATTTAAGCATCATTTCCGGCAGCTGCTTAACGAGCATGCCTAAGAGAGAGTGGTAGGAACCGAGGAAATCCCAACTCCAGCCGCTGAAGTAGCCCTCCTACCCAGCATCGAAGAAGTCGGCACAGCTATTCACAAGCTGAAGAACAACAAGACCGCAGGCTCAGATGGCTTGCGGATGATATTAACATCATCGCGCGGTCGCGCCGTGACGTTGTGGAAGCGTTCACGGCGATTGAAGAAGAAGACGAAGACAAAACGAGTTGGCCTTAAGGTTAATGACGATAAAACAAAGTACTTGCTGTCAAGCAAAGACCAATCCGTCACTCATCACCTGGGACAAAATGTAATAATTGACTTCTTTGGTCTATGTTGTAAGATGCCGAAATAGTAGCTTCGTTGTCCAAATATTACACTAAAATAATTCCTTTAGTGTCCCAAAAAAACGGATCCCGCCCGAATTTTTATGACGCGCGCCGGTAAGAAGGCTCGCTTCCTAGTCATCGACTGTTGTTTGGTTTCAGGATCAAAATGGCAGATCCAGGTAACATAACATTTCCTCATATGCTTAGAGCTTCTTGAGATTCACCCTCAAAATATGGTCTTTCCTTTTGCTCGTCGGTTAACACTCTTCGTACCTAACGCGCAGGGAACTTTTTTCATATGCAATTCGTTCACAAGAATTTTTGGACGTGCTGTAGATATCCCTGGGACGTCAGTTATATGCCTGATGGTCAGCCTTCTATCGGCCAATACAACATTTTCAATTATTTTCACTTTATCTTCAGTGAGGGACTTGGATGGACGACCTTCGCGATGATAATTTTCAGTAGATGTTCAACTCTTTGGGCCAGCATGCTGGTGTAGGATATAAAGTAGCAGAGCCCCCCAATGATTTCACCAATTTGCTGTGTATGTGGAGGGTGCCGCGGCGCAGGGGTAGTTGGTTGGTCTCTGACACGCGAGATGTGAGTTCGGATCCCGATAACACCAACGCCATAAAATATTTATTTCTTCTCGTCGGCAAAATACTTCTTCGATTATCTCTCAGAGGTAACCAGTAACCAATTTTCTTAACTCCACAGGCTGAATTTAAATGAACATCCCCCTTCACATCCCTTAGGTTTCATGAGCTTTGTGGAAACAGGCGTTAATTGTACCTTGACGCGCATAGTCGATTAGCCAGATTTTTTTACGTTAACCTAAACAAGTAAAACAATGTTTTTTTGATCGAGCGGAGCGTAGCGGAGCGAGAGCAATCACCCACTTTTTGGCCTAGCGCGTGCATGTACGGGGAATATAGTGGTCCGAAAACGATTTCGGACTAATCTTGTACGCACTAAATGTAGATATCGGCTATAACCACACATGTGTGCAGCATGTCATTCGATAGATCTAGGTCTGTAGATGAGCCATAAATTATCAAATGAAATTGTTTGATTGAAAAATAGTGAGAAATAACGAAGTAAAGTTTAGAAAAGTGCCATGCGGAGCGAGAGCAAGGTTGATAAAACAACAAATTTGCTCGCTCGATCAAAAATTTTCAGTAGCGGAGTTAAGCCCGCGCATACTGATCTGCCTAGTAAACTTTTATGCGAACTGGAAATAACCGATTATCATTACTTTTGGATCACCTCTTGTATAGTAAAAACTTCCTGAAAAAATGATTATGTCACCCGCAGATTATCGTCTGGAAATTGCCCAAGTTCTTTGCAAGAATCAGACAATAAACATTTGACAATAGCAAAAAGAACATAAAGAACCTGCTCCACATATACCTCCGCAAGCAGTTTATCAAGATCAAGGCGGTCACCGGCTCCAATGGGCTGAAAAAAAATGGTGCAAGTTCCCAAAGTGTTCTGGATATACTCATACGCTCTGTGAGAAATGTGGTGTAGCATTATGCTATTATGCTACATATATGGCATGTTGGTTGGAATCATCGGAATGCGTGGGATTGAGACATCTTCTCCTTTGTATTGCCCCTTTAGAATTGTAGCTTTGATGACGTTGTTCATTAGTTTCTTCATCGTAAACCGAGTACCATTACAAAGACGTGGTTGGTTGATATTTCGCAAAATAATGATTACCGATCCAATTTTAAATTTACGTAAGACTATGTAGTCCGGGCAACTCCAGTGAGTTTAAAAATTCCGTTGGATTATGAACGACATCATCTTGGCTGGTAACGGAATTTCAATTTAAATATGGAAATCCATTTTCACCTAAGTGTAGCTGCAATTCCTGAAGAAGAAACTGCAATTGAAACTTCATTTTGCAATCAAATCGTTACAATCAATGATATCAAAAATGTTTTTCCAGTTCTTGCGCGAGAATTCAAAAATAAAATTCCTCCAGTTCCATCGTGCACCACTTTGAACCTGAGCCAATATCGACTAGGATCACTACCTGAGTTTGACGTCGGAAAGCTACAATCGCAGGACCTTGCTAGGATATTCGCCGATCGAGTTTCCCTCAACCTTCCGCAAAGTTGCGTGACACCGGCACAATCCACAGAACAACAGTGGAAGCATTTGCAGCGCACCATAAGAGACGCGGCCTCGGTTATGCTAGGTTTCAAACCACCACCAGTTAGAAATCTTTGGTTTGATGAGCAATGCAAACCGCCTACAAGGCCATGCTACAAAGACGGACCAGAGCCGCTGGTGAGCTCTACGAACAGACAGGGAGAGAGGAAAAAACGAGAGCACAAAAAGCGTGAGATTGAGGAGATGGAGAGATGATACCACAGGAATGACGCTCGCAAGTTTTACGAAAAAGTAAAACGAACATGCCAGGGCTATCAAGTCAGAGTTTAAGCCAGTAGGAATGAAGACGGACAACTAGTAATAGTGTCATAGTCGAAGCATTGTAGATTGTATAACGGCGATAATAGATCTGATACCGCTGTCAGAATGATCCATTCGCAACGGACGAAGATGCAAGAGAATTCCGTCCACCTGACCTAGATGAAATTAAGCTTGTTATTTCGAAGCTTAAAACTAATAAAGCCGCGAGCGCTGACGGCCTAACTATTGAGCTATTTAAAGCGTTTGGAGGTAAGTTAGTAAAGCGCATGCACCAGTTCATCTGTAAAATATGGTCGGAGGAAAGCATGCCCGACGAATGGAATCTCAGCATCGTTTGCCCATAAGAAAGGAGACCTCTATAACTGCGCCAACTATAGAGGAATAAGACTCCTTTACATCGCGTACAAGATCTTATCTGCCGTACTGTGTGAACGCCTGAAAATCTTTGTGGATAGTTTGTTAAATTCCTATCAGTATGGTTTCAGGCCAGGTTAATCCACAATAGAGCACATTTTCACAGTACGGCAGATCTTAGATCGATACACACCATCTTTTTGACTATTTTATAGTCGTATATGACAGTGTGCATAAGGACGAGCTATACCGAGCCATGTCTAGTTTTAACATCCCTGCCAAAGTCGTCCGATTGTGCAGGATGACAATGGGGAATTCTCGCTGCTCCATTAAGTAGCGAATTAACCGAGACCTTCGATGTTAAAAAAGGATCTAGGCAAGGTGACGCACTGTCATGTAGCTTCTTCAATATCGTGCTTGAAAATATCATACGAGACTCACTGGCCAACATAAGGGGTGCGATCTACTTCAAGTCTGCACAATTGCTTGCGTAAGCGGATGACATTGACGTAATTGGGCGAGCACTGCAAGACGTCAATGAAGCATTGAAGCAGAAGCGGCTAAAATAGGTCTTTTGGCGCAAGAGGGTAAAATCAAGTACATGTTGTCAACTAAAGCAGACGCACAACACAGGAGTCTTGGCCAGAACGTCACAATTGACGGCTACAAATTTGAAGTGGTCAAGGACTTTGTCCAGATTGGTTCACTAATGACCAGCGACAACAACACCAGCGCTGAGATGAAACGCGGAATTACCCTTGCCAACTGCTGCTTCTCTGGGCTCAAGAGGCAATTGAAAAGTAGAGCCCTCTCTCGACCAAGGTACCACTATATAAATCACTGATCATCCCGGTCCTCCTTTACAGCGCAGAGAGCTGGACCTTAACGAAAACGGACGAGAATGCTCTTGGTCGGTCCGAGAGGAAAATTCTGCGTTCAATCTATGATCCCGTTGATATAAACGGAGAGTGGAGAAGAGGATACAACGACGAACTGAACGGGCTGTACAGCGACATCGGCCTAGTAGGACGTCTCCGGATCCAACGTCAAAGATGGCTAGGCCATGTAGAGCGAATGCACAGCATAGCTCCGGCCCGTACAGTCCTCGAATCCAACCCTGAGGGACGACGCAGCAGAGGAGGACCGAATCTAAGGTGGCGCACACAGATGGAAGGGGACCATAACTAACTGAGAGTGCGGCACTGGAAACAACTGACAAAAGATCGTGTCAGATGGAGACGCTTGAGGCCCATTTTCACACCGGACTGTAACGCCATCTAAGAAGAAGATGTTGCTTATAAGCTACATTCCTTTATAAAATTTAGAATTTCAAAAAAAATAAATCTATACGATTCCCCATTTTTTTAAAATTTTTAATTTATGTTTAAAACTATAAATTAAAAATCTAATTTAAGCCAAATTTGAAAGAAAAGTCTCATTATTTTGACCACGCCTGTATACAGTGCTTAACAAAAGTCAACGTACACCATTAAGTGGCTTTAGTTTATTTCGGTATCTTTTTGAAATATGCGTGTTCTTGTGAAAACACTCGGGTAGAAGTACTTTCATTGCCTGTAGGAACAAATTTTGAATTTTTTTTTTAAATAAAACGGCATTGATTCCCTCGTAAGCTGACAAATGATGTGAAGAAATGAAAGTCTTATCGTGAAATAGGAAAAATTATTAATTAACCTCACATATGCTTGGATCAAACGTTAATTAAAATTGATAACAAGCGATAGAAAATGAGCCGAGAACCGGTAGACTTTGTTACCTTACGAATCGAAACGTAAGACGTGTCCTTCTAGAAATTAAAAAAAAATCCGCTTACCTATTCTACTCCACTGATAAATAGCCATAGGAACACTATTGAAAAAGGAGTCGATACAATAGCCGTGCGACAAAAAAGCAATTACTCGCTCAAAAAAACATTCGAGGTCGCCAGACTAACCCAAACTCATACTGAATCGAGTTTCTGGAACGACGTTCTCTTTGGAGGTAAACCAACGAATGCCTTAATTTTTATTTCAAGACGTCTCTTCAGATTTGATAGTGTACGTGAACTTATGTACAGTACTGTAGGTCTACAATAGTCTACGTCGTTGCTTTTAATGTCAATACGAATTGACTGCAGAAGACTTGCATGTCCAAGGGCCATTACCCTTTGACAAAGTACCTCAACGTGCTTGACACCCGTGAGATGCTGCTTGTGCTGCACGCAAACAGATCGTCATAAATTGCATTCTTCACGTATGCACAATTGTCTATACATAATACGCGAGCACACATTCTAGAGCCGGGTCGAAGGCGCGAACAGAAGTAAAAAAGGAAATCGAAAATTAAAATAAATGTACATACTCGACCTCCATCTTGCATTGAATCGACCGGAACGCGTTTCGGGGCTGATAAATAAAACGAATGAGTTGACACACACACAATCCGCCATACCTCATGTAAGAGAGATTTAAGAAAACATTTGCGTAGAACTTGTCCACTCTCTCTCATTATGGCTGGTTGCCAAAATGCCAATGCTTCTCTGTACAGCGAAAACAAAGCGATATGGTGTCGGTGAATGGCATACATGCACACGTATACGACGCTGACGCGGAAAAGAGTGTTTAAAGAGAGTTTATTCGCATCAGTGTCGAATATGATTCGCCGCAACCACCATTTGTGTAGAGTGCACTCCGAGGCAGTTCGACTCCAACACTTGTGCGACAATGAGTCAGGTAAGAGAGGTTGGTTTTAGTATAATTTCCTTTCAACACGCTACTGCCATGTCATTGTGTGACATATGGTGGAACTATTTTGGTGAATGCGACGGAAATGCGTAACAGCAACTTGCGATACTCAATTTTCTCTTTCCTTCCCTCGTTCTTTGTTGTTTTTGAGCTTGTATTTTGTATTATAACATTTATTTAACGCAGTGTTAAGTTAATAAATAAACAATGATAATTGCATACATTTATCAAAGTTAATTTTTTTAATCTATAAAGATACGTAAAACGAGAGCAGAGTACATGCGAGAATACAGGAAGCGTAAGTCTGAGGAAACTGCGGGAGCAGAAATGCCGAAAAGAGTTGCTCGTAACTCTACTCAGCGTAACCGGGACCACAGGGCGCGTAAAGCAAGGTCAATCCCTTCATCGATATCAACGACTAGCACATCTACTGCACCTCCGAATATCGTTATCGATCGCTTGACATTGAATACGGGCCCATCAACATCATCGCATACACAATCTTCCGAAACAGAACAGGAAACATCAAATACAGAAAATCCAAATCAAATGGAACAAGCCTCACATAACTCGCCTGTTCGTCAATATCACAATCATCCGAAATATGTACATCAAGGCTCAGATTTTTTTTTCTCTTATCTCTTTTAGGAGAAAACCAACGTTCACCTAATGGAAATAAACGATCTCGCCTTACGGCAAAAAGTCGCTGCTATTTGCCGCTTTGAAGTCACCCCGGTGTACAGGAGCGTGGCAAATTACTTCAACTGCAGCGCGAATACGATAAAACGAATTATTAAGCAAAAGGACGAAATTCTGAAGGAATGGGACAATAGGAAGAATAAAGTGTCTACCGTGAATGAGAAAAGCTCAATCTTAAGCAGAGCCATCTATGAATGGATCCGGCGCATGATGTTCTATACAGACTTCAGCCTAACCAATAGCCTGCTCCAAATTATGGCATTAGAGTTCAGGAAGATTTTGGGGTTGCAAAACTTTTTTCCAACAAGAAGTTGGATAGCGAAATTTCAAAGTAGTTATAACCTGAAGGAAGTCTGCACACGGGTCCTTGAGATCGGCTATAAGGAAGGTAAATCAATGAAGCTTCGGGATATTCTGAAATATGTCCAGGACATTTGTGACCCGTCAATTACCTGTGAAAAATTTGGAAAGACAGTTGAAAGTAATCAACATACGGCTTCTAAAAAGGCTATGATAAACGACGAAGCCATGACCACGACTCAGGTCTATATAAAGGAAGATCCCTTCTCAGTGCTCGAAGTGGAGGAGGAGAAACTGCTACAGCCGTCCTGTTCTGCCAGTCTTTCTACAACAAAAGACGAGCCCTCGTCTGTTGCAATAACACGTATCGAAAGTGAATCACCAGATCCAATATCCTGCATTATTCTGGACGAAGAAGAAGCGACTGTCTTAAAAACCCAAGAGGAGGCCATAAACTATGTGAAACTACTTGAAGAGTTCGCTTTACTGAAGGCCGACTTTCGACTGATTGGACTAATAGAACGCCTCGAGGAAGAATTGAAGAAGAATTGATGCGACGAAGCCCTTAAGTTGCATACATCTAGCTCCTAAGCGTCTCTTGTACAAAGTATTTGTTTTAATATATCGTTTTAAGCTCTTTATTAAAAGTCGCAGTCTTTCTTCTTGTGTCTTTGAATCGAATCCACAGGGTCAATCACAAGGAGCAATTTCCTTCAGGGGTGGTCGTTCGGCCTCGAAGGGAAAAATCGATAAAGGACTCATCGAAATGAATTTGTTCCTTCTCATGTAAATTCATAGGAAAACGACATGTTGCAAGGGCTTTATAAGGCTGCATAAGGGTTGATCCTTCAAACCAATGATTTTATATAAGACCGTTATACACTGTCTATGACCGACGTTGTAACTTAAGGAAGAAAAGAGCCGAAGCTTCTCCGTTGCCTGGATTCGAACTTGGTATCATCTGAGTCACTATCTGGGTTACCTTGGGCTCTCCGGAATCAGAAATTATCGAGGACCCTTAAGCTTCATGCATCCAGTAGTCTCAGTAGATAATCCTGGAAACCTAAGCTGTTTTTTCCCCGTATTCCAAGTGATCACCGATAGATGGCGTTGATTTGCTGTAATCAAGGCCTTGACAAATGAAAACACATTTCTCTTAGGACCATACACTACATGCGTATATTCAACTTAATCCACGATATACCACAGAAGTACAGGATCAGATACAAAATAAATCGAGATACATATTTACAATTCCAGTCAAGCTTAAAACCTAAGACCACTCTCACAAGCTCTCCTATTCCGATTGAAACTGCTTAGGATTCCTGAAAATCGCCTCCAACTGTGAGATAACGCCAATCGCCCGAAAGTTCTCCTCCAACAGCACAAAGTCCTCAAGCGGTTTTAAGTGTCGCAGGGCTTCCTCGTAACTCGATATAGCTACCTCATCGTCCGTCTTGTCTTTCTTCGCCGAATCGGTTTTCCTCATTTTAGCCGGTGATATCGATTCGGCTTCATCCTCGTCGTCGTCTTCGACCACTATGCTGTCGCCGTACTCATCTGCGTTGTTCGAGTTTTCGAACAACAAGGGGCTATCGCTCTCGTCGAATTTGTAGTCTTGTGCCTTGGGCTCGTCATAGGACTGGGTCTGGGGATTTTCGCGCAGCTCCTTTACATAATCGACGATGTCTGAGATTTTTAGCGACAGATGGTCCTTGGGCTCGGAACAACGGCCGTAGACCTTCTGATTGATCAGGTCGTCCTCGGTCATGTTGTACTGCTGCATGAAGCTCTCCAGCCATATGGAGTTCGGGTAGAAGCTCGGGATTTTCACGTGGTTCTTAACATCCAAAGCTATGGTTCGAATGAGTCTTGTTGAGATTCGTCCCACATCCTCCCGGGACTGCGTGCGCTGGATCCACTCGTACATGACCTTATTGAGAAGTTCGATTTTCTGTTGACGATCTTCGTATCGCGTGAAGCCACCCTGACAGTGGCCCGTCTTACTGGCATAGTACAGCAATATCGACTCACGGTTGTGTACAATGTTCCTTATCTGTTTCGCGCTACAGTTCATTATATCCGCCACCTTCTGGTAGACGGGAATGCGGTCGTATTCCCTGATCGCCCGCACACGCTCCTCCAGCGTTAGAATATTCCGAGGTTTCGTATCCGTCCAATCTTGTTCCTAAAAATACAAAAAAGCCCGAACTCATTAGCATAAGACAAACGTGGAGTGCGCAAAAGCAATCAAGCAGAGCAGCACACTCGAAGAAAACAACAAACAAAGCATGGAATGAGAGAACGCCAAACGAACACAAAAAAGAAGAGAAAAATAACAACGCAAAGATCTTCACTTACCCCATTCATGTTGACTGCAAGACTACTACTAAACTCTGAGATACAAAACCGAGTGCCAGGCCTCAACGAACGACGTTGGCTGTGCGACGGGGTCTTCTGTACAGCACTACGGCACGACAGCAGTACGTACAGCTGCGAGGCGAGTTATCGCTGTGTATCTGTGTGAGAAGGCGCGATAGATAGAAAGCAAGCTAGGCAGGCAGCCAAACGACCGAAGCAACCCAGCCAGACAACCCACATAAGTGCCTAACCGGCCTGAAAACATCTCACCCAAGCACGATACGACGACGGTGAGGCAAGCGAAAGACCTGCTCGACACGACAACGACTGTAAAATGAAAAACGAGGAGATGGCGATGGCAATGATGATGATGATGATGACGACAACTGAACACATCGAGGTAGTGCGAGTGGTTGTTGTTCCACTGTGCTCCATGGTTCCATTCAGCTGTGGCTGTGGGGCTTGGCTGCCTCTTGGCGCACACTGAATATAATCCACTGTACGGGCGGGCAGGGTACGTTTTAGGTTGCTGGTTGGCATAGCCATGTGTCTATTTATTCTGTCCTTCTAGCAGATTGTGAAGGCTTGTTTTACTTCTCGGTTCTCCAGGTTACTCCGTGCGTTGCCGGGTGAATTACGGAATCACACCGCAGGGAGTGGTTGGAATACCAACTTGTAGATAGAAGGGTAAGCACGCTCGAGGGTACTTGTCTTGAATTCTACCATCGGTGGAGTGCGACGGACGGAAAGACGGGACGATAGGTGAATGTACTTCGAAGTTGGGTATTCCGTGGTGTATGCGGTGTCGCTGTGGACTGCGTGTAGCTCGGTGGGGGTAGATGTCGGACAGCCGGTGCGACGTCGTAGTCCTCGGTTCCTCTTCGTCAGCATCGTCGTTGTGGTCGTCGTATCGTCAATTTTATCACTATAATGCCAGTCGTTATTGTTCTCGTTTTGTTCGGTGTTCCAAGGTTGCACGGACGGTGGCTGATGGTTGTTGGTTGACTTGGTTGTTTGGTAATTTTGAATAGATGATCAGAGACCCCGACCCGAGGTAGGTAGCCTTGCCTTCGAGCATTATTTCCGTCCGCTCGTTACAGGAAACTTTTGCATCCCTCCGGGGCTTTGATTTAAGCACGGTCCGGGCAGGTCCGACAAGCAGGACTCCACCCTTATATCATTACAAACACATTCCATCGTATTACTTGGGGTTGGAATTTAGTAAATCCCCTGTCAGACATTAAGAGGGTGCTCCATTAAGTCCCACAGCGAAGACACGACGCCCATCAGTGGAGCTGATACGAATAGATTCACAGTAGGTATCCGCAATATTTCTCCGTCACGAGCTACGAGCAGCACCACATCCCCGAAATAGGTCGTCATCATCATCTTATCAAAAGCAGATTAAAGCAAAGGTATATGGCTCGATGGTATATCAACTCATCTCTGTCTATGTACTATCTGCTGTGTGGTATGATTGTGTGCGGGTACTGCCGAGTTTGTAGCTCGCAAGCACGTCGATAGAGTAGTTGACCTAAATGGATGGATGGGTTTTCGGGTTTTCATTCTTTAGTGCTACTTCTTCTGGTTGCTGTGAATGTGCCTTATCTGACGCTCGGCGTTGAAATCGATTGGATGTAGAGGGTTATGTAGTCAAGGCTGTTGGGTAACGAATTTGGGTCAGGCTTGTGCGCGTAGACGGGTATTTTTTACATTTTGCCGGTCACTAGCTCGTTCCATCCGAGCGGATCTCGTCTATTGACCATATTTAACACGACAGCTATGGAGAATGAATCTGGCAGTCCCTCAAATCGTATTTGTCGTATCGTAAGTCACAGGTATGGAATTGGCCTCCATTAAATTCCATTAAACTTAATGGTTTTAAGGAGCTTTTGTAAGAAAAAAGTTTGGAAATTAGGACGGAAAATGCTGCAGCTAATTCAACAAATAACAATTTAACTAGGTATAGTACGTATGCCTTCTGAAGGTTATGTCTGAGATGCTAGCTAGTCCATTTCCCTTATTCATATTTAATTTATTGGCTCTCGTACGTTATCTTAATTGGCACATCAGCCTGCCCTTCACCTTTAATAATGGTTTGTGCTCATAATTCGCTCAGCACTTCCTTTCTCCCGCCAATTAGTAGATTTTTTTGCCACATTTGTCGATGGATGACTTTCGGTATTTGGATTTGTCTAATAATCCTCGCCTAAAGCCGTTGATGATTCGATTCAAAAATCCCTTCCTATTCTGCTTTTAAAGCAACTGTTCACAGGTGGAAAAATGCCTTTCGACGTCCTTTGACTTTAATCCGGATTTGTGTCCGCCTATTGAAACCTATTTTAGGGAACAATTTGTCGTAGGTAATAGATGAAGATGTAATACATCTGCCATTTCTGGTAAAATTTTTAGAATTACTCGTAATTCCAACTCCCAATAAAAAAAAAAAAACGTAGCCTAATGTTGTGATTGAAAATCTGGTCTAACCCTAATGACACTTCCTAACGAGGATGAAAGTGAGTCAATGGCGACAACTGGGAGACAGTTTTAGAGTTATTATGACTAATTGTAAGTTTCATCGAGAGTTATAACATTTACTGGACCTGTCGCGACCCCCGAAAACGGGTAATGGATATTGTTTTTAAGCCTTGAAATATTCAGATTTAATATTCGATTGGCGTAAGCCATTAAAGCAAGTAGCATGGAATGGGCTTGAAAAAGTGTTAAGAAAGTTCTTGGTTTTAGATGGGGATCTAACATCTAAAAAGATCCAATCAGCTTCCCGTCAGATGACCGCATTTATGGTGTTAGGGGTCGACTACGCGAACATATGAAAGCACAAGCGCCGACACTCCAGCCTTTGTTACCAACTCCTACTCTCACCTCCACGCGGTGGCTCCTGGGTGCCTAGTACCTCAACTGTAGATCGGGTTGACGAGAGAGGCGGGGAGTCTGAGCCGCCACCAGGGCTCAGCTCCTTCCTCGGGACGGCGGCGGAAGAATTCCCAAGATGGAGTCAACCGCGGCGGCCACGGTAGGAGCCAAATTGACTCGGATCATTACCTTGTTGCAGCCATGCTACGGATGCGAATTTCTTGGAATCAGTGGAGTCGAGTAAGGACACCAAAATTTAACGTCGGAAAGCTATAATTGCAAGGGACCGCCAGAACCTTCGCCGATCAAGTCTCCCTCAAGCTCTCTCAAGACCCGATGCAATCTACACAAACCATAGAACAGCAATGGAGACGTTGTCAGAACGCCATCAGAGAGGCCGCCTCAGATGTGCTCGGTTTCAAGCCACCACCTTCGAGAAACCCTTGGTTTGATGAAGAGTGCAGACAGGCCCATGTAAAGAAACAGAATGCATACATGGCTACACTGCATCGACGGACGAGAGCTGCCCGCGAGCTCTATGAACAGGAAAGGAGGGAGGAAGGAAGCGTACGCTTTTTCATCTTTCCTACTCTTGTGGTCTCTGTCCGAGTAGATGGAACACAGCATTTGTCCAGCCCATCCCTAAAAAGGGCGAATCTTTGTATCCAACCCCCTACCGACTCATAGCGCTCACGTCCCTTTTTTTTAAGGTCATGGAAATCCTGATAAATCATTAGCTTATGAAATATCTTGAATCGCGAAAACTTCTAATGATCGGCAGCAAACTGATGGCACTTCTCATCGAAAAGTAGAACCAATCTTTGCACCATCTCAGCGAAAGCAAGATTGTTGCGACGGAGTTCGCTCGTTTGACGAAAATGCGTGCTTATTGTATCGATAAATTTCTTCTTCTATGGATTTGAAATTATCATTCGGGCCGTTCAATTCAAGTCTTTTTGGATGGTTTCAAGATATTCACAAAATAAACGCCGGTGTTCCACAGGGCTCTGTTATGTCACCGACACTCTTCCCCATTTTTACAAATGATCCCTTATCTGCTACTTCTAATCCAATACACTCCTTCGCTGATGACAGTACTCTTAGCTTTTCATTTTCGGTCCAGGACTTATGTACATTCCGTGCTCTTCGGCCATCGAACTGGAACGGCAGCGTATGTTAAGTACATTAAATTCCGACCTTGATAGCATAATTGAATGGGGTATAATCAATAGAGTGTTATTGAATGCTTTGAAAACACAACGCTGTCTACTGTCACACAAGTTAACCATCAATAATCAGCCATTATTCTTGAATGGCGTTTGTGTCGATGAAACCGAAAGACATTCCATCCTCGGTAAGTGTGAAAGGGCTACTGAAAGCAATGGAAAAGCTGATAGAGCTTCATATTAGAGGAATATTAGAAAATCAAACACCTCTGTATCCAAATCAATATACATACAGCAAAGAACGATCTACTTAGCGCTGCATTACTTGGTAGCTCATGTTGAAAATAGTTTCACACGCAAGGAGATCGCTAATTGCTACAATACTGGCTACAACTCTATCACCACTGCACTATCCCGGAGAGGTGTAGACCACCCCACTGACCATTGGGTTAGGGCGATGCTTGAGAGCTGTATTGTATCAGCTACATTCGGAGAGGTCTCGGCAGCTAAAGGGTGTCCACAAGGTGGAGTCCTTTCACCACTTCTCTGGTCGATAGTTATCGACGACCTACTCTACAATTTAACCAACCAAAAGCGAAATTTCTGCATGCAACTCGCTCTTCAATTTATCCCTGACTGTGTACCAGAGAGGCTTTATCGATAAACCCAAATAAGACAACCTTAATCCCGTTTACAAAAAGGAGGAAAATACAACCTTGCCTCGTCTCCCTAAACGGTACGAATATCGGATTGAAAACTTAACTGGAATTCCAACATAAAATGCAAACTTGCAAAGGCGACTAAAACACTCTGGGCTTGTCGACGCACCTACGGTAAAACCTGGAAAACCTGGGGATTGAAACCTAAGGTAATCCACTAGTTACATAACACGATAGTAAGACTGCTGTGTGGTGGACAAATGTTAAACAGAATACTACAGTAGTTAACTTCAATGCCTTCAGAGGCTAGCATGTCACGACATTACAGGCGCCATGCCAATAGCATGGCCCGACAGCGATCCAAGAGGCACTGATCGGAATTACTCCACTGCACCTATTTATTAAAAAGGTTGCTTTACGAAGAAATCAGGCTCCTCTGCTTGGAAACGGGTCGGTCATGCAGACCATTGGGTCACATATCTATACTACAACACCTTCCTGAGCTGGATATGATTACCACATTTTCGGACGCATTACCACACACGATCACCTTTCACACAAACGCACAACATGGGAAAGCGGTGATCCCTTGTCAAAGGACTGAGGTGGTACACAGATGGCTCCAAGATGGATTCCAGCGTTGAGCTGGCATCTATGGACTAGTCCTAGTGTCTTCTAAGCTGAACTATACGTCATCCTAATGTGCGTTAACCTAAACTTAGAGACTGGCATAAGATGTATAACCGCTTAAAGCATTTGGCTCGTATAGTACGAATTCAAAATTCGTCAAGGAATCCCAAGAAACTAGGCAAAAGAAAAAATGTCAAACTCTGGTGAGTGCTAGGTCACAAGGGCATAAAAGCAAACGAAATGGCCGAACAACTCGCTAGCAAAGGTTCCAGCGAAATGTACATAGGTGCCGAACCTTTTTGCGGAATCCCCAAGTCAATATCAGCAGACTGGTCAGCTACCTTCGGGACACTGTAGTCTGAGATATCATCTTAACAAAACTAACCTCTCGTATGAAACCGAGGCTCGACTCTGTCAAGGGGACGAGGAAACGAGAGCACATACTATGCGAGTGAGCTGCCCTCTGCCATCTTAGGAGGTGTATCCACCACAGAGAAATCATGACTCCTAACCTACACTTGATGCAGTGCTCTATACTATTTGTTAGCACTGGCCCCCAATTAAAAAAAAAAAAAAAACCTTTGTTAATAAAACTCTTAGATGAAATGACCACATATTCGAGGTCACCAAGAACGCTGCGAAGTGCCTAAGTTTGCTCAAACGATGCAAGAAATATTTCGCCCCCTCTGATCTGGCTCCAATTTACAAGGCCTACATCCGCCTCAAGTTTGAGTACAACAGTCGATTGACTCATGCCAACATCGACGTAGTGTCTCCTCTCTCTCTCTGTCTCTGTTTTATCAATATTTTAACAAACAATGCTCATTTGCTACCCAATTGCATTCCTCCCCTTCAAGAATTTAACTGCTATAAACGTCATTCTCGGAATGCTCATCAGCTCACCCTAAAGCCTGTCTTCGGACATACAGTTAAATTTAGAGAATATTGAATGCTCTTCCCAGCTCAACTTTTCCTACTCAGTACAATCCACAAGCTCTTAAAACCAATGTGCTCCGGTACCTTCTTTCCCTCTCTCCCTCTATACCTTCGGCCCGTGCTGTGCCTTGACTTCTTGACATTTGAGTTTAGTCATAACCCCTTGTGCACGCATTCATTATAAAAAGAAAACCCCATCCAAGAAATGGCAAAATCCAGACAATATTCTGATATGAAAAATTTGATCAAAGTCTGCATCATAAACGTATTTTATTTAAGTTTACTTTTAGAATCACAAATTGGATCACCATGTTTTTTGGTATACATATTTTTCTTCTGTAAAATACAGTCACGTCGGCTTGAATCCTCCAAAATGCGCCTAATTATTTTTAAGGGTACGAAAACGAAAATAGAATAATTGAACTCCGTTTAATTTTTATTTATTTTTTAATTTTTAAATGGAGCCACTTTCGAAGCTCTAGCTCTTACTCGAGCTCAATGATGCTTTTTCGATGTCTCATGTCTGTTATGTCTGTTATCATCTCTTTTTTCTCACTTCTATTCATTCTCGCTAAGTATTTAGTGCGCCTGTTATGATTTATGTCAAGTATTGGAGTGAACCTCCTCTACACACAGGATTTTCAATCCTCAGAGTGGCAGCTAAGAGCACAATCAATGGGTACAGCTGATACAGCTCGACGAATTATTTTAAAGCAGTGAATCTACCAACTCGGCATTGGATGGGAATGAAATATAAGACGCACTCCTCTTTGTCGCACAGATTGCATCCTAATTTGCTTTTTATTGCACCATCAAATCTTTGGCTATCCCACCCGCGGGTGAGCTGTAGCTCATCTACTCCCGCGTATGAGTCAGGCCCGTAGGCTTGAACTAGAGGCCATCTGCCACCGCTAGAAAACACATCATTTTTTACGACCAGCTCCACCTCATCTGATTTATTAACACACTCATAAGACCCTAACCTCATCTATGAGCGCTTAACCTCCGAACCTAGGAGTGATTTGATATTAATTGACTCAAGGCTTATTGAATCTCAAACTAAATTTATAACGCCGGCTACTCGCTAAGCGCTGTCAAGCCTTTTACTACCACCTATCATTTTTTTCGATCAGCGCCACCGAATAGCTTCGTCGAGCAAATGCCAATAAAAGCCATAGGAGAAGCACTAAACGCCAATTGCCGGATCCCGAGACTCATTTAAAATGCAAACACTCGAGGTGAAGGTGGGCGCTAGTCCAACTGCTAGGCACTGCCAAACGTCACGCACTCTTCAACGGGGGTCAAGCCCACGCATCTACACCGAACCAATGTTGCTGTAGGCCAAATACATTTTCAGACAGTGACTTAGACCATCCCACTGCGGACGGTAGATCGAGTGGACAACAGGCAGTCTGGCAATTCCAATAGCTTCGATATGAGTAGCACCACGTGGTCTTGTCGGCTCAACTCCTCCGCTTACCAACCATGTGTGCTTGTGTGCTGCTGGTTCTCATAGCTTTGGAATGTATAGCGGTGCCCTGACACGATGTATGCTCGATGGTGGCATGTTCCGAGGTGGTCAATTGTTGCACTTATGGAAGCGGTCCCGCCGCAACAATTGATTGTTGTGTGAATTTACACGCCCGCCAACGGAATTCAATTAGAAACAATATGCCAATAAGACTAACCGATGCCGGGCGGACTGATGGCCAGCGGGTTAAGTCTGGTGCTGCTCGGCTGTCTTGCCACAGCTCGAGCGTCTCTGACACGATAGACTCATAAAAAAAATCATTATTCGCCCATAAGACTAACGCTGCAGTTGTACTCCCCGGTCCGTCCCATTCCTATGCACTGTTGCGGTCCGAGCGAGTGCCGGGCCAGCGAGTCTTCGAGGCAATCGTGGGCGTTTCATTATTATTATTGTTGTCTGTTATTGCTGGCCATTATTATGTGTGCACGCGCGCACCCAACTTCGGAACGCAGTTTGGGCTTACGACCTGATTAGTGTAGGAGCGGTCCACAGTTCCACGCAGCTGGATAGAACAATGAATCAGTCGACTGAAGTCATGGTATGGACCGTATGGCACAGCTTTGACGACGACTAACATCGGAGCCACTGGTGCGTAAATCTTGCTCCAAGAGGCATCCATCAAACGAGATTTGACTCTTTGTCACTGACGTGCTTGACATAGGCTGTTACAAAACTGACGACTAACGAGGTCAAATGTGATTTCCAGGTTGCCATCAACGCGCAACAACATTGGTTCCCACTTCTCCAGGCAGCTGTGAGAATGAGTTGAGTCAAGAAATCACTTCCCAGAAACAAAAGATCACGAAACAATGAAAATGATAGGGTTCCGCTGCAGCGAGCATAAACCTCGGGCCAACGAAGAAACCCTTTCCTTCGTGGCGGTAGTGAACACCTTTCGCCCATGTGGGGCGAAGGTATTCATGGGAAAATTCGAACAAAACGAGAGGAATCCAAATCCAATAAAACGCGGGAAGGAACGAGCAAGACGAACGCGACGCGAAGGAAACTGGAAAACCAGATAACGAAGGGGGAAACGCTGACTGCGACCCTCGTCGCAATTCGCTGATTTGGAACGCCACCTTACGCGAAACAACAGTGAAGCTATCCACGAGGCCAACAACAAATCAGCCCTAAGGTCAGCTGCTCTATTGCGCTACCAATGCGTAACGATTGCTTCACTGGCAATGGTTATGGAATGCGGAGGAAACGTCTTGGCTGGCGTTACCTAATAATGAAAACAAGAATTTCCACAATTTCTTTCAAGCAATTTCCCTAAACTGCTCGCAGATGTCCAAGGAACTATGCAACAGCGCACAACTTGGTGGATGAGCGAGTTCCATCCCTCGAACGAGCATCTTAGGGAAACCAAGCAATCACAGCTGCATGTCCTTTTGGCATAGTGGTTTTGCCGATCAATTTACAAGCAACGTAACATCGTACCATGTTAGTGGCGATAACTGCCTGGAAAAGGGTTAATCAGCCGCATAAATCAGATCCGGGGCAGCAGCTATCGTCACATTGTCGTCGACAACGTCTTTGTTTGATTGCACTTCAAACAACGAAGGAATTTAGCAAAGCCGTCTCGAAGTGACAGCTGTGACCGCCGATCAAGAAAGCAGGACAAAGAACTAAAACACCCTCGAGGGTGTCCTTCGAGGATGTCACATGCGGAAGTAAATTTTTGGGAATCCAGGCCGTTTGGGAGTGCCATACACGGTCGGGTGGTTTGTGTTATGAGTGAGCTGCGTGTGACCGAAAAGTGAATGTCCGGTTCGGGTAACAGGTGTCCAGGTGTCCGATCGACGACGCATTCGAGTGGAATAGGTCAGGGTGATTGCTTTTGGAATGATTTGTGGGATCTTTCGAAAGCGAGGCCGACGTTTTCGGTATTCGGTTTCAAAACTTTTGTTATTGCTCCACGTTGTTGGTGATTAATTACGTCTTGATTGGCGAACGGGTTGACGATGTGTTGAGGTTTCAGGTGGTAATTAATTGCGCACTAAATCGGTTATTACCGATTTCGCCTAAGGCTTTCAGTGGCCGGATAGGTGAGTATAGATGACGAGCTTCCGCAGTGGCTCACGTGATTATATGGAGGGCCGTGTTATGATACTAATGGACGAAAAACTGCTGGTAGTCCGAACAGTTTATTATAGCGCAGTCGAAGACTTAAAAACACGGGAGCAATAACGTGAGAGTCTGAAAGTCGAGGAATGTCCTTAACAACGAGCATTATTCGCTCTTGACCATCGATATTTCATCGGTGATGCTGCCCGCTCGTGATGGATGGCAAGACAAGTCGAACGTGCATTTTAGTCTTGATGACTAAATTCAGTCATCTTATATTTGGAGTGCGATTACCGAGCTTGATTATGATGACCGAGCTTGACCGCGATAACCGAGCTTGATTGCAATAACCGAGCTACCTTGATTTTGATAACCGAATTTGCTTGCGATGATAGGCTTGACTTTGATAACTAAACTTGACTGCGATGAGTGAGCTTGATTATGAAGACCGAGCCTGGTCTTGGTAATCCAGCTTTATTTTGATGACTGAATTTACTTATGATGACCGAGCTTGATTGCGATTACCGAGGTTGATTATGATGACCGAGCTTGACTGCGATAACCGAGCTTGACTGCGATGACCGAGAATGACTGCGATGACTGAGCTTGACTGCCATAACCGAACTTGATTATGGAGATTGAGCTTGATCCTGTTTGACTTCGATGACCGCACTTGCTTCCTATGACCGAGTTTGATTATGATGACCGAACTTGGTCTGGGCTACCCAGCTTGATTTTGAACACCGATTTTGACTGCGATAAAAGAGCTTGATTATGATGACCGAGCTTGGTTTTGGCGATCCAGCCTTATTTTGATGACTCAATTTCCTTGCGATGACCGGTCTTGATTTTGATTACCGAGCCTGACTGTGATGACCAGGCTTGACTGCAATAACCGAACTTGATAATGAAGACCGAACATGCTCTTGATGACCCAACTTGACTTTGATGACCGCACTTGTTTGATATGTCCGAACTTAATCATGACGACCGAGCTTGGTCTGGCGACCCAGGTTGATTTTGATTACCGAGTTTAACTGCGATAACCGAGCTTGACTGCGATGACTGAGCTTAACTGCGATGACCGAACTTGATTATGAAGAAGATCGAGCTTGGTCTTTATGATCCACATTGACTTTGATGACCGCACTTGTATGCTATGACCGAGCTTGATCATTGATTACCAAGCTTGACTGCGATAACCGAGCTTGATTTTGATTATCGAGCTTGACTGCGATGACCGAACTTGAGTGCGATAACCAAACTTGAACTTTCAGCGAGTCAGCGAGAGCTTGATCTTGATGACCGGGCATATTCTTGGTGACCGATTAGAATCCAGAAAGAATGTGCTTTAAGCACTCAGACTGTTGTATTGAATGCAATACATAAAAAGGCTTTCCTTCGCCAAACATTCGTATGTGATTTAAGAACCTCACGATAATCGTGCGTACATACTACATATCACCTCTCACAGTAAGTAGAAAGTACTCCACATGTCGACAAGCCATCGAAACGTTTTCCTTTCTTTGCTCCTGTCTCATTAATTTTGCTCCGTCCCTCATCAATGTGACCGATAAGAAGACTGTAATGGAAATTCTGTCAATTATATACTGCCACGTAGCACTCACCAGTCAGAAGTCACCAATTGCCATGCCATCGATTCCGAGTGCAACATCTTTCACACCGTGTATACGTTTCAATCACCAATGCCAACATAACCCGAACACATAATACGAGCGCAGGAGAGAAAGGCATTCCAGTTGATTCCATTCCTGACAAGCTCGTAGCTCGTTAATTTGCATCCCGGTCCGACTTTGTGCCTGCCAACGACTTGACCCACTTGACGATACCATGAAGCCGACAGGCCACAGCAGTTCAGCAGTCCGACAAGTCAAGAAGTGCTTCGACCGCTGCCAGAGATAAATTCCCTCCTGCGGAGACGAATGAACGACCGTATAGGCGGGCGAAAAAGGTAAAGCATTCGAATTAACCCACTTGCATCTTGCAACCAAGACGCATAAGTAACGCACCATGCACGCGTATACACAGACGTACACATCACTTGACATTGGCCAGTCCAAGACGCGAGAACGTACCGGATGAATGCCGTCCACCGACGATTACTTGACCAAAGGTAGTCGTCGCGTACCCGTCGTTGTCGTTACACCATAAATGGTAATCTACTCGCACAGCAGCAACATCACCAGGAACCGAACAGATATCAAAGTAACAAGAGGCCAATAAATCTCCGGCCGACTTACGGCCAACCGAGGTCTGAAACAAGCAGGCCGCAGAAACAGAAGCGACTGTTCATCATCCCGCTTACAATATCTCACGACAACCACCGATCCGAACGACCAGGTTCAATCCGACCAGCCAACTGGAGATCCTTCCGATTCGATGCGATCCGAAGCGATCCAATTAAAAATAATAAAGCGACATTGTTCCCGCCACCGTTATCCGTCCGCCCTGTCACTCAGTCAGCCGAGTCACTCACTCAAGCACAAGCACAAGCACAATGCCATTCCGTTCCAAATGCGGCACAAGATGCAGATAAAGAAAGCAGTTGACTTTGCCACTGCAGTAGTGGACTGTCATGGCAAAGAGATTAATCTGAAAAGAATCAGCATTCAGCAGAACTGAAGGACTTCTTCAGCATGCGAGCTACATGGATTGTGTCTTGGTCTTTCGACCGAACACGTGTGCTTTACATCGTTTTGGCATTCGACAGTACAAGGATCCTACAATGCTTATTCCGGATTTGTGCTTCAAATTCCAACTGTTACTATAATTGGCCAATTCTATCGGGCCATTGGCCATTGTCCTGCTGCGACCTTCCGCAGCGAACAGCAAACAAAATAACAACCAATAATGACAGCAATAAAAACGGAAATCCATTCCCACGGAGCTGCGTTTCAGCTGTCACTTTGACGTACCGCGTGTAAATTATGTGTGAACAAGCCGACTTAGGAGCTTGAGTCAAATTAAGGGTTGATCGATCGATGCCATTTAGGGGTGGTTTTAAATATGTTATGATTCAAATCAAATATGAGTGGCATGCCGCAGCGTGACCGGCATTTTTGCGGAAGTGAATGAATATTGTTCGCATTGCTGCAGCTGAAGTGCACGATTTCCCAGTGTGGATGCAGGAAGTTCCGAGTTGTGGGGCGAGGGTCGGTACATTTTGCTTGCGAATGCAGGACAATTGTTTTAAGGGCAGATGTCAAAGGTATTGTTGTGCGGTTATTTGCGGAAGGGAGGCAATTTACCTATGAGCACGTTTCCTTCCGATTTGTTCACGGTCTTTATGGTTTTTGTTTCGGTTTTGTTGAAGAGTTGCAGCTTCCTTCTTTGGTTAGAAGGATATTCAATAAGGAAACAATGCAATTGAGAATGTATATTGGTGAAGTTGTTTGTAAACTGTTGAAACAATGCATTTCAATGGGAAGGGGCAACTCCTGAGTTGCAAACTGCGGGAAATATTATAAGGGCCGTCTATGATAGGAGCCACTCGACATCTTTACTAGAAAAAAACGAGTCTGTATACACACATGTTTGTCTTTTTTTATAAGAGACGACAGAGAAGGACGGTCGTCAACAGCAAAACTCTCATATCAAGACCATCTCAACCATCAAAAAAAAAAAAGCAAAAACCGTCGAAGTCAGTCCAACCATCAATAACGAGCTCTGTCGATAAAATCAGGGTCGATCACAAGTCATAGGGTCAAGTGATGTCATCAAAAGTAAAGCGGCCATCGTCCAAGCTTGGTGATCACAAGCATGCTCGGTCATCAAAAACAAATACGGTCTTCAAAGCAAGAATTTTCATCTCTTTCAAGCAGGGCCATCACTCAAACTGGGTCATCATAAGTAAGCTCGGTCATCAAAGCAAGATCAGTCATCATAAGAAAGGTCGTTCATCAAAGTCAATCTCTGTCATCACAAGCAAACTCGGTCATCTTTCAAGCTCGGTCATCACAGTCAAGCTCGGTCATCACAGGCAAGCTCGGTTATCAAAAATAATTTCGGTCAGCACAGTCGAGTTATTAAAATCGAGCTCGATCATAAAAACGCAAACTCGATCATCAAAAGCTAGGCGGCCATCGTCCACGCTCGATGATCACAAGCAAGATCGGTCATCAAAAACAAATACGGTCATCAAAGCAAGATTTTTCATCTTTCAAGCTTGGCCATCACAGTCATCTTGATCGTCACAAGCAAGCTCGGCATCAAAAGCAGGCACAGCCATCATAGTCAACCTCAATCATAAAAAGTAAGCAGTCGGCGTCCAAACTCAGTCATCAGAGTCTATCTTGGCCATCAAAAACAAGCACGGTCATCAAAGCAAGATTGGTCATTTTTCGGTCATCGTCCAAACTCGGTCAACATAACAAGCTTGGACAAATTAAATTCAAATCAAACGAAGTTCTTAAAAACAATCTCATAAAAAGCTTATAAAAACAATTTCGTTCATCAAGAGCTATCTCGCTTTTGAAGACCAAGCTCCATCGTCAAGAGTAAGATTAGTCATCCAAGTGAAAGTGTGTAATAAAGAGCAAGCTTGGCTATCAGAGATTGGCAAGGCAAGCGAAACTTCTGAATGATTTTGGTCATCTTAATGTTATTGCTGTATGGAAAGCAGACAGAGCCCACTCGTCTCTAGATGTAGTTGGAAGGACATACATAGTAAATCACACTTCTCTAGCCAGATCGCCTCTAGTTTCGCACTGGATTGGGTGCCCTTATCATGTTTAGAGAAGTGTCTTATTGCTGACCATGAATGCCTGCAAAAACGTCAATACAAATTGTTTCGGTATTTGCAAGCCAACTCAACACCAACCTTCGTGGTCAACTCCACCTTATACCCTTGACCGTCTTAGCAGCGATTCCAGTCAGTCATGGCACATTCCGAATGTCACTCTACAGCTAATCAATCATAGCGCGACATACAACATAGTCTTGCCGCGAAATGACTAACATCACCGTTAGGTCCATGCGCCATAACTCATGTTCCCTACAAGCGAACGCGCAGTCTTTCCAGACACCTTAAGGGCAAAATGAATAAACAACAAACTCTATGTTGCAATCAGTTTGGCGCATGTTTTCATCAGTTCATTCCGGGCACGCTTTTCATACGAGCCGTGATTTGATGTGTAACAGCACAGTGCTCTCCCCCGGAGCTCGTGCCTTACCTGTGTAACCACTCCCGCATCAGCCTCCATTCGCCCGGTGATCGTTCATGTGACAGGTCATTTATAACAAAGTAATTATTGATATTTCTCCATTATGAGCTCATGCCCGTGCTGTCGTGTACTCCGTCATAATTCATAAAGCACCGCTACGGCAGTAGAGCACGGCCGGGTATAGAGCCAGCATGGGTATGGCATATATGCCAACTAGCCAACAGCTCGGATCAATCGGGATCTGTCTGAAGCGAAAGCCTATCGAATCGGTCTTGTGTTGTGTGCGCTCTCGCATACCCCATAACGGTCATTAATCAATCATTTTACTAGCAACACCACCACCATCACCATCGATATGGCCGTAACAGGAGCTGGAAGCTGGAAAACTTTCAAAGCCCCGGTCACTTATGACAAACACACTAAACACACTCGACTCGTGCACGGAGTGCATTCTGCGAGTCTATCCGTCTGTCTATTGTAATTAAACCAACAAACGTCCAACTGCACGATCGAATGCCAAATATGCTTTCGACACGAGAAATGCGACCGACCGGACGACGCGATCGAGCGGGGGAGAGAGAGAAAGAGAGAGAGAGAGCGCGAGTCTTGAGTCCTCGATCATGCGAGTATGTGGTTACACGTTGTCGTACTCGTATGTACGATATGGCACGCAGGCTAGTGCGGTGGCGGCGGTGGCGGTGGTCAAATTCCATTGCACACCTGCACTGGATTTCAACCATGTGCACGATCCAATCCAATCTCGTCCCGCACATGGCAGCGGTAACAACAACAATAGGAACCGATCAATGGTCTCGACTCAGCTCCACTCGGCTCGGCTCTGCTGCCGGTGGCTGACTGATGAAATATCAAATCGATCCAGTGAATTGATTTAGTGCCACAGCCTTACCTACAGCAGCAGCCACAGCAGCCGTAGCGGTAGTGGCAGCAGCTACTCTCCTCAATTTGGATTTCTTCTTACAGTTGTTTGGATTTTGCCTCTTTTTGTTTTCCATGTGGAGCTCACACCTGGGGACAATGGAACGAATTACAGCGCTCCCTCGCTCATGTGCGTTGCGCGCGGTCGGTTTGGCTGAGTTGTGACCCATTTGGGTCTTCCCCGGGTAATTAAGATCCACATTCCAGTATCCAGGCTTCCGTGGTTGCATGCTAATCAGTTCGGGTGAGCGGGGCGTCGATTTGGGTAAAGGAAATCAAAGATTCATTTCCGCCTACTGGTGATGCTGCTTAGTGAAGTAGGATGGGAAAGGTAAAAGATGAGTGAGGTTTCGTGCACGTGCACGGGCTCGTTAATAACGATTTTCTTGCAGATGCCCAGTGCAGCCGTTAAGGGGCTGGCCTTTTTTTTTTTTAATTTCAGAGACGGTGGTCCGAAATTACTAAATACATCAATTGTTTGAACAAGTTTGAATAATCCTTACCAATTTAACGATGTTCTTTGTTAGGAGCTGCAATCACGATAATATTTCAGTCTCATTCGAAAGGGTGTTCCTAGGCAAATGCAGTATGCTAGGACATTTTTATTTTAGCCCTGTAAGGTCCATTATGCTATGTTCAAGTATGTTGCGTAAGTTGCGTAAGTTGCGTTCAATAAATATCGATAATTTTGGCGTTTTACAAATAATTATTTAAAATTATCTCATCGAAGTTAGCGTCTAGATAATAATCTCCTTTAGAAGCTGGAACTTGATATGTCAGGTAATAATTTTTAGTTCTTATCTCCTCTGAATTCTTAGGCATAGAAAAAAAGGTCACACTCAGCAGGATGGCTGGAGCATTGTCACAAGTCAGTTTTGAATAATAACGAACGAGAAATGAAATGTGTGAGGGTCTATTATCATGGCAAAAGTCGTTGGTCGTGGTACCTCGCTCTTTCCGAAGAGATAACTTTACCAAAACTAAGTGCATCTAGTTTAACCAACTGTAGCGCATCTACAAGGAAGGAATGCAGTCAAGCTTAAACTTCAGTGTACATATACATATCAGTTCGTCGAAGTGCAAAAACTTTATTTTTATGGTCTTAAACATGTCGAGTTTCGTGTCAAGAAAAGAGTATTTGCGGAGAAAATAGCACACGGAATCTTTGTTGAGACTTAAGGTGAGCATGACCGGTCAGAAACGATATGCAGAGATCTGCTTCGATAGTTCACTTTAAAAGTAATGATTGTGTTGTTAAATGTAAAGAAGACTCTCGCGCCCGATACAACAGTTTCGACATGTTTGAAATCATAAGGGGTAATGTAGAAGCAAAAACATTGGCTAAGTTGAAGCCAATAGACGTTGCTTCAACGACAGAGAAAAATGTTTTTTTTGTATCATATCGTGACTAGCGATGAAAAGTGGATGACCTGAAGGGTATAAGACTGTGGGGTAAACCAGGTCTTGGGTCAACATTGTCATTTTCTATACCATCACAGGATATCGGATTCAACTACAATTAATGCGTTTGAGCCGATTATCGAATGAAAAACGGCTGCTGTAGTAGCAGCTGTTCCATTGGATGGCACATGGCTTAGCTGAACAGCACTTCCATTCTTAGGAAGATGCCAAAAACTGGTTCGATATTTGGACAACCTCAAAATACGTGAAATGCATATGCTGCCAGAAAAATGGGAAAAAAATGTTGCTAACGATGGGTAATAAGGGATTTCCAATAAGGGCGGGCAGATGATGAAATGGAATAAAACAAATTGTGTGTGAGGTATCAACAAAATCATCTTCCTATTTGAAAGGCTCAGGAATGCCATTATGTATGAAATATGACGTCGATCAAACGCCCTTTTCTGCTTCTTACGGTGGCACAGATCTGAGTGGTCCAATTTTCTACAACTCTTCCGCATTGATCCGGCAGAATCTGAGGCATGGTCTGTGTTATGTTCAACTTAAGGGCGTCGGTCGATTGTGGTTTATTCATATAGATCTGCGACTTAAGGAAACCCCACAAGAAAAATTCTAGTGGGGTTAAATCGCATGACCTTGGTGGGCAATTCACTTCAACTCTGCAAGAGATAATCTTACCCTCAAATCGTTCACGCTGTGTGGCACGTAGCGCCGTCCAGCCGGGACCATACATTTTCTAGATTCATATGGTTTAATGGTTTGGTCCATGAGAAATTGGATATCATCGTTTTGTAGAGCTCGCCATTAACGATGACCGACTCACCAACGTCGTTTTCGAAAAAAACGGACAAATGACGCCGTCGGCCCAAAATCGACACCAAACGGTAGCTTTTTGAGGATGCAATGTCACCTGGTGAACCTCGTGTGGTGTCATCCTATATACGGTGATTTTAATTGTTAACACAGCCATTCATCCAAAAATCCGCCTCGACGCTAAAGATGTCTTTCCGGCCAAAGTTGAGGTCCTTTTCCGAACACTCCGAAGTCCAGTCAGCGAACAAACAGCGTTGTCTATGGTCATGAACTCTGAGCCCCTGGATGAGTTGGATCTTGTACGGGATTAGGACCAAGTCCCGATGCAAAATTCGCCAATTTAAAGCCTGCGAAATGCCGAGTTTTTGTGCACAGCGTGGAATCGACCGCTTCAGGTTCTGCTTTACACTTTCATGGACCGCGGTGATGTTCTCGGCCAGTCTTGCATTCTTTTGACCTACGAATGTTGACTAATTGATTACCGAATCGGTCATCACAAACTTGGCCACCAAACGTTGAAGAGTCAACTGTGAAGAGCCACCACATCTACCATGAAATGGGCTCAATGTTTGCACTAACGGTGCACCATGGTGTTTAGCTATCAGCAACTGAATAAAAAAACATTTGACGGATGTCACCAAAATAACATGGCCGCCACTCTACCAGCGCCAATTGTAAAACCCTTTATACTTGTAGATAGTACACCTCAGTGGAAAGAGTCCATGGAAAACAGTGCCATGAAAATCTAAAAAAACATTGAGCATGATCTTCATATTTCAAGGTACGATTAGGATGATTGGCTAGTTGATTTGACGTTAACTAAAGTTTCTTTATTTGTTATAAATCTTTTTAGTTTAGATTTCAGTGTTTGACACAATTTTGCGACCCGCGGCCATCTTTCATTCGCCGCTGTTTTCGTTCGAAACGACATCTGCCGTTACACATTTCACACTCATAGTTCAATTGTCTACGTTTTTTAGTGATTTTTCCAATGGTGATCGCTCCATAATTATTCCCTTCATCTTTTCTACGTTATCATCGGTTAATATTTCTGAAAGTTTGCTTCACTTAACTCCATTCTGACATTTTATGCAAATTTCCTGTTCCTTTTTTAAATAAATAAATAATCGCCCTTCGTATCAAAAATACAGCTGGCCTCTTTGACAGTTGGCAGCAGGCTAAGAAACTGATTTGGTTGGAGTGTACTAAATATTTCTCGAACATGTTCATTGACACAACGACAAAAATCGCTCGATTTAGGCTACCCCAAAACGCTGAATTTCTAAGTTCCCGTAACTTTTTGAACAAACCTCGGTAGTTGAACCACTTTTCAACGACAGGAACTGTGAGTACTAAGGCACATCAGTAAATGGCAATGCTTACGATTTTCTAAACTAAAGAAAATTCAAATATTTTCAACGCTTATTCTCGAACTTCGGTATTATAGCGAAACCGCTTAAGCAAAACTATTTTCCATGGTAATTCATTTGATTTGTCGATGTTTATCTGTTTGCTTACCCTCATACCGAATCTCTTTATCTGATATTCGTGCTTAACTATTAACATGTTTAGGAGCATATCACACAATGTATCAGTGAAGCCTATTTATTGCTACGTTTTGCCATAAAACATATAAAAAAGCGAACCCCAGTTCGACCCCACTGTCCACATTGTACTTTTTTCCTTCTAATCCACCTTGTCGATTGCCAAATCTTTCCTCTCCACTCGTCGGCGGCCTCTCTGACGATTATTATAATGATGACGAATGTGATACCAATTTTTGGTTGAGCTCAATTTAGCCCAGGGCTTGATCTGTTGTCGGGATTGATGGTTGCAAGCTCCGATTTGAATATAATCACATTCATGGTTTAATCAATCGCCGCGCGATCCCGCATTGCTGCATCCACCACATCCGCCTTTCAATAAACTCATTGTCGTACTGATTGGAGGAGAGTCAGACTGTGGCGAGATGAAAAGCAGGTAGGGAAGTGGCAACTGTTTTGAATTTCGACAATGCTTGGCGGTGGTTCCTTTCTGATCGTGTAATGCGAAATGAACAACAAAAGTCGTGACCCACCGCAATGTCTGGCAGACAGATAGATAGATCCCTTTCGACTCCGACAGTCACTTAAGCATTGTTGTCGGAAAGAATTTCGCGAAAAAATAAAAATTACGATCCCCGAGGTGGTCGAGATCACGGAAAGGCTATATAGGCAAGATGAAGATGATGAGGATGAAGAGCAACATCGAAAGAAGTAGGTGTACGGAATGCTGTCGATTCCTCCCTTCTCTCGCATTCCGTCATAAACAGAGGGAGATAGAGATAGACAGGAACACAAAGGCAACCAAGGCATCAAGGCATCAAGGCACCAATAAATTGCCACTCAGAAATAGTTGAGTACTATGCAAATGACTGATGCAGGTGGCTCAGCTCTGGGACAGCATCACGAAACTCCATTTGTGGGGGCTTTTCTTCTATCTTTCTTCGTTGGATTCTTCTTCATTTTCGGCATCGCCGTCGTGCCTTGCTTTATTATGATTACAGCGAATATGTACTGTGTTCTGTGGCCGTCGTGTGTTGCTTACGATGATGAATCCTTAGCCGAGCAACGACGACGAGGGATAAGAGGCACTTTCAATTGGAACTGCAGGTCAATGGGATTTCTTTTATTTGCGGAGAGACGCGCAGTGGGAACAATTTAATTTGCATGATTGCCAACCAATGGAGGTCGCTATTACGGCAGAAGAAGTTGATTTCACTTAACGGACAGGATGGGAACCTATAATTCTTGGAATGCAATCACAGCAATCACGAGAAACCAATAAAATTTGTGTTTATGCCATCGTGGCGGACCAGTATAGTTTGGACCACCTTCGTGCATCCGCACGAGTGCTTCCATGTATAGCGCTGCCGGCCGATCGTCAGAGAAAGTCATCGAAACGAATCGATGATGACTAATGATGCAGGTGGGCAAACAATGCAGCAGCGCACAACTGTCAAAGGTTGCCCCCGAACATCGGTCTTTCGTGCGGATGCGATCTTCTCTGTCCTCATTTGAGCTACTCATTAGGAACAGTGGTGTATTCGTTTTGCAATGAACGAGAGAAAAAAAAGTTATGACATTCAAACGCTTAACATCTGTCAAACTGTCAAGTGTCAGTCATTCGTCATCTCACCCCGAAAGTCAAGCCGAACTCAAACGGCTAACAGCACGCTGTCTTTCAACTCTTCCGCTGTGTAATTTGAGACTTAATTAAAACTTTCAATCAAACGATGAAAATCTTTAAGGTGAAAGGCTGTGATGTTCACCTGACGCCCGCTAGACAGATACGAGTAGTCGCAGTTTTCCTGATTTATTACCTTCCCGGCTGCTGGCGCTACACCATGACCATAGCGCGCCTAATGACAGCTTTAACCATGACGCGCGCAATTGACAGCGAGCATCCATGTGCCCGCGCTGACCATTCCGGTGATTGGTGATTATGTAATCTGCCTCTGGCGCTTGCAACACAAAACGTTAAGCAAATATTGCTCAAAACTGCAGTTAGATACTTCTGACCGTACACGTGTAAGTGCAGTGGCACGACACACTTGTGGAAAGTTGTATCGAGCTTCAAGTTAAACAAAAAAGAAAAACAACTTGACGAAAAGAAAAGAAAAATACGGTGGGGAAGGAAAAAATCCACTTGAAGTGTGATTTATGGTTTCATATTTAAATTGCTTTGCCACACCTCCGTCCATGTGGTGCGGTCATGTGATGGCGGCTCAATAATCGTTAGTCGTTGACTTACAAATTTGTACGACTAACCATTGTGGAGTGGTATATTGGCTCTGGGTGTATGAATGAACAATTTTGATTGCTGCCTGAAATGACCGCTTCGGAGGGTTGGAAGCCTGGAATGTTGGCCACTTTTGAAAATCGATAGCAGTGGCGAAGGATGCTGGCGAGTTGCGTAATAGGTGGATACTACAAATGGGGAAAGTGGAAAAAGTATTGCGCATGTGACAGTAATAGTGACATGGCATCACTTGGCAAAGCTTGGGAACAGGGTGCTACCATACCCATGAGAGACGAGAGCTTTTCTACTGTTTTTAAGGCTTGAAATTAATTTTTTCTTAATTTGTCGGTCAATAACCAAGAATCGTGGTAGAGATCTCGGTCTAAAAGTCGATCTTACGGTCAGTGTAAAGGGTGAACGAAGCTTTTTAATCCAAGTGATGCCATCATATGAGGAGAACTGTGAAGGCCCTTGAGATAGATTCCATTCCTAGAATCTCGGCGACTTCAACGTCACTATCGAGAAAGATGGGAACTGACTTTGATTTATTAACCTGAACCTGTCCAAGTTTTTTTTTCTTTTCTGTGTTTTTTCTCGTGTATTTACATTTAATTGCCAATTTTGATTGCCTTAGAGACCTACTAAGCCCTCTCCATTTACTTTCAGGGTAATAAACTTTCTGTGGTGGAGAATTTTTTTTTTCGTAACTTCTTTTTCTTTCTCCTTTCTATGTTTAACTCACATAAATTTCTTTTTTCAAATTAGGGATTCAGATAAGGACACTCTTCTGTTCGCTAAGTTTCACTTGTATTTGCTGCTTCCCCCTTTTTTAATTAGTTCACGTCCGCTTAAACTTTTGTCAACAATGCTTCATTAATATCTATTGTTCTTCAATCTATTTTTTATGACTTAAGGACTCACATAAGAACATGCGGTCCCTGCTCGGACGCCAGTTTATCCTCTTGCACTTGACAGAACAAAGAAATATCACTTTGAGCCTTGCACTAACTCGGTTCAAGGGTTACGTTCGTATGGTGTTTGTCACACAACCTGGATGGGGTGTAGATGGTTTGCGTCAAAGATGATCGTTCACTTCTCTCCGGGGGTGGTTGTCTTAGATAGGATTCGAGAGATTCGACTGAATTTGTCGAGTTGGTTGTAGTTCACAGTAACTTTTTTTGTTTCCATGTTATTAAAGTGTTATATTGGAAATGCACACCCAGAGTATGAATTTTGAAGTGACCTGCGAGTGTTATGCCTTCGTCTGCATTTTTTAATCATCACTCATTCACAACTGATGTTGTTGCACAGTTTTTCCGTATAGAAATTGTCCTTGGCTATTGACATCAACAGTCGGTGATGATTACCCCCGATTCGCAATTACAGTCATAGCACTCACCAGGCGAATGTCTTCGAAATAACAAAGAGAAGAACCAGGCAACGCCCAAATTTAAGAGGCCCACAATGGAAGGACAGTTTGTTTGACAGAGAAACGTTTGAGGAAATGCTGAGCGGGGGTTCAATGGATACAAATGGATCAGCTGAAGACTTCTCGCACCGATTTACACAAATTATCGCTAAAGCCTGTGACGCGGCAATGCCAAGAAAAACAGCAAAGTGCTTGTAGGCTCGACGTAAAGTCCAAAGGTCAAGAGCAGGAGTTGATTTCCAACAACACATTGATACCTTTAAACACTTGAGGTGGAAATTAGCGAGGGCAATCAAAGGGAGCAAGGCAAGATGCTTTAAACGTATTTGCGACGAGGTCAATATCAACCCATGGGGCACGGTCTATAAAATGATGATAGCCAAATTAAAAGGGTGCAAGTCTCCACAAATAATATGCCCATCAATGATAAGAACAATTTTAGAGCATTTGTTTCCCAAAAGGTCAGATACCATGGCCATAACTGTTCGGGAAATAGATGTTGATAACATTCCAACCATCATCCTGAACGAACTGCAAGGGGCCCTCGATAGAGTAGGAGACAAAAAGGCGCCTGGATCCGACAGAATTCCGAACAAAGTATTGAAGGCTGCTGTCCAAAAAAGACCTGAGGTGTTTATAGCAATTATGCAGAAATGCTTGGATGAGAGAGTGTTTCCGAAACCACGAAAGTTGCAGCACCTAGTGCAGCTATCCAAGGGAAACAAATATACGACAGGCTATTGGCTGTAGCAGAGGAGAAGGGAGCCCTCTCAAACTACTAGTATGGATTCAGAAAGGCACGCTCTACTGTCGATGCAATTCAAAAAGTAGTCGAGATATTGCATATGAAGCCATAGCAGGACACTCGTGGAGACATTAGACGTCAAAAATTTATTTCTGCCAACTGGACCCTGATAAGAAGGTTGCTAGCAAGAATGGAAACACCTTACTACCTGCTAAGAATAACGTGCCATTACCTTAAAAATATAAAATTGAGGTATCTCACGGAAGTAGGGATCAAATATTATGACATCTCCGCCGGGGTTCCTCAGGGATCGGTACTGGGCCCCGCTTTGGAACCTTATGTATGACAAAGTTCTGCGACTAAGGTTTCCCCAAGGAATTAACATTATCGAGCGGTTCCTCCTAAAGCCGCACTGGTAGTCTCCGAATATTTCCTTAGCATATGAAGTCAGTCTCTTTAAGGGAATATTTGACTTCACCTCATAACAATTTGATAGTTATTCCTCAGAAGCACCCTTTTAAATACGGGAATGATGTCCTATTTTTTCCATGTCACGGGGATAGTTTTATTGTTCCATATAGTTGTGAGAAGCCCATGCAACTTCTCTGTCATGTTATATTAATTCCGATGTTAATAGGTCGAATCCTGCGGACCTGTTATTCTGTCGGTGGATTGCTTCCTTTACTACATCGATAATTGGAATCTCTACTTGAATTTCTACCGTTTCCCATTGCTCCTTGCTCTCCATGCACATTAAGCAGTTTATCGAAGCACAATCTTCTCCATCGGGCTTCAACCCGTTCGTTGTCTGGAACGAGCTCCCCGTTTTCCTTGCCCATAAATCCTGATCTAGCCTGATAGTCTTTTCGTACAGCGTTTAATTCTGCAAAAATTATTCTAGGGCTTTAAGGTTCTTGTACGCGTGATCTCTTTACTCTTTTTCGGGGCATTAAGTCTTAAAACATTACGGTCCTTTACTTTTTTCTCGCATTTTACATCGAATCAAGACTTTCTTTAGGGCCTTGGAGCTCATCACACCACACCTTTATGGGGAGGGTTATACCGCTCGTTAGTTTACCTCATGACAGACTCACCGGAAGCAATATTAAATCATTAGACGACTTTTCTGCACAATACAACTTTTTATAACTGATAGTAAACAATCGACTTGGCTGGTAGTATGCAGACTCTTTTCGGAGATGTTTAGCAACACGACAACAACAAAATTCCCTCAAGTCGGACTGGGAAAACCCATGTAACCACAACATTCCTTTTACTTTTTGAACATACCTTACGTTTTAATAGAGTAGAATAATTGAGTCATTCTACTAATTTTGCTGTCTACACATGAAAGATTACAGCTTCATAGAACTGAAGTCACCTTTCAGGCACTGCTCCCACATGCAGTACTTTAATATGCAACGACTGACTCAACTTGAGCCGTTAAATTGCTTTTCCAGATTTGTGATAATATCCCAAGCATAGCCTTAACTTTCCCCAATCGGCTGGTTGATGTCCAGTTTCATGTGACCATGACACTTGTTGTTTCTGGTTCTTTTAACTGGCATTCTCTTGAAGCAATTTTTGTTTGCTATGCGTATGAGATTTTGAACCACATTGGGTCCACAAATCAACCTGGATCTCCTCCAACAATAGTGTATTCATCAAGTCACAGATGACACAAGTACAAAAACGAAGCGACTTTTTATATCCATATGTTCACCCTGTAAACAATGCTGCCAAATTAGTTACACGGGATTTTGTCCTTAAATTTCAGAAAAGCTTTCAGTAAAATTTGAGCTTTTTTATCCTGAAACTAGGTCATTGCTCTGTGTGGTCATTGAACGTTTACTTCGATGTTGACTCTTTGCATATTAAGTTTCTCGCTTAAGGCACAGATTAATTACCCAACTTCCGCTCATATATATAGTGTCTGGCGACTTGTACACAGATCCTTCTATGGAACTGCATGCTCCAACTTGAAGTGACTAGAAAAACTAGACTCTGTTCATGGCTCTCGACGTGCACCTGCTCCTTAACGATGTCGCTCAAGTTGTCCAAGTCGCCCAAGTTGATCCAAGTGCAACTTCATAACAGCCTCTTAAAGCTACACTTTGCATTCGATTTCCTTTTTACTCCTCATTCCAACGCTACTTAACGAACAAGTACTTAAAAAGCCACATCTGCATCCCTAAATTTGTTTCATTGATGCTACAATTTGAGTACCCCCGTGTGGACCCGTCCATAGCATTAAACCACTTTGCATCCGATTCGTGCAACATACCGACGCGCATGCTCGTATGCAAACACGTTGAAAATCAAAGAGAAACCGCAGGTGGTCGATAGCTGTGTACACATTTCCATCCAATCCGATCCGATATCGTACCTGTACGAACGGACAGTCAACAGCTTAGAGCTAACAGCCAATATGTACAACCAACAGGCAATCATGTGCGGAGCGCATCGATCTTTTGCGTGATCTTGCCAGATCTCCAGCAAGCAACAAGCGATCAGCTATCAAACCTCCTGAAATGGAATTTATCTAGTTACTGGCTAATGTACTAAACTCGATAGCACCAGGCAGCACACCGAGCACCGGACCCAACTATTTGTGCAACCCCTTGAGAATCGGACTACCCGCAAGCCAAACGGGCCACCGCCGCCATGCACACCGCGCACAGGTGTAATCCGATCGAGATATTTATGAGAGTATCCACTTAGGATATTACACAGAGTTAACAAGGCTTAATTGCGCAAATTTATTATGTCAGGTGCTGGAATTAATTTCACTCGGCGCATGTACTGCGCTTGTATGTGGGCATGAGCGTGGAAGGAGCGAAAGATGGGGCTGGAGATCGGACTTATGGGCATGATATGGCAATCTTTAAAGATACCGCCGACGACCGGGATCACACCATCGAACTAGATAGCGTTGGACGGACGGGTGACACGATCGAGGCGACGAGGAAGCGAACAATTTTACCGATTGCATGTGGCATGTGGCATGCGGCATACTGTGCCGTGTGCGATATCGGGTGATATCGTAATTAAATGGTCATTGGTTATCCTCGTGGGTAAAGTGTAATTGTCGTCAAGATATGACGTTTCTTCGTGTCGAACATTGCTGGTCGCCGGTGGCGAGTTTTAACTCCCAGCCACACGCGATATTGGAACAAAAAAATATTCAAAATTGGTGCGTGTTGCAAGCTGTTGAAGTCATCATCGACTGGGCTTTCATCCAATATGACACGATATGCTGTTGTAACTGAACATTTGCATGAAACAGCTCCTCAACTCTGACCTATAGACCCCAGGCATCTTCATTTTCTTCGTGTAAACTTTCACCTTTCACAGTCGTGCGGTCGATAGCCAGGAAATTCCCAGCAGAATGCAATTAGGGTGATTAGTCAGTCGCAGCATGGGGGCATGACGAAATGGTAGTGAATAGCCTTCCCACCTCCCTCGTAGCCCTAGGACGGCCAACAACTACTACCAAATTCAATTCATTAGCTAAAACAACTTCACCTCAATTAGTTGTGGCACGAAGAAGACAACAAACACTTCGTGAGTTTCGTTTTGCGGCATAATCACTAAATGGAATACTCCAACATGCACTGGACACATGTTGGTTGTTACCAAGCAGCGAGCAACGAACATCGACGAGTGTATCGTTCCTGTGCCTCCTCACTCGCGTAGTAACTAATTAATTGGAAAAGTCAAGGCGATTCGACTGCTGAATCCATTAGGCTCTATCGTCATCGTCATCATCTTTGTCTTGTTCTTCCTCATGGTAGCATCACGGAGGATCGAATGTGGTGGAATGACCTTTCGAACTGTACTCGTATACAGTTGCATTTTGGACTTTGTCGGAGGCATAGAGGCGCCTCTTGGATCTGACAAGTTTTCCGTCTCAGGATCGAGGTAGACAGTTCCCGTTGGGATCACAGTCCACCTTTGTGACCACTACTAGTTGCCGTGATTAATGGACAAATGTTCAACCGATACACAAGGTTTAAACATGGGCACATGAACAATCTGGTTGGTTGGTCACCAGAGGTGGACGATAGCTTGGCATGCTCGGCCAGACATCGCATCGAAGCGACTTCAAGTCGAATTAGGGACAATTAAGTGATTGACAACATCGACTTAAGTAGACGTCATTACCCGTGAACATGGAACGAGACAGAGCGAGAGTGAGGAGGAGGGGGCCAGGAATCGAGCACGACTTTATTCGGGAATCGATGGAATCAATAAATGTGGAATGAGACGGAGCCATTTGAACAGTTGGTCTTCTAGTTGGGTCTAATCAATCAACCTCGTTTGGATTGCACTGAAGGGCTTGCGTGTTTGCTTGCTTTGAAGTGAATTGGTAATTGACTTTGTTTTCTGGGTGGGAACAAACGTGCATTAGCCTTTAATTAAGTATGGTTTGAGCCGTTTGTGGTGGGTATGTGACGCCTTTGGTTTTCATTACCCTCAATGGGGTTCAAAGCGGGAGAGGGGGCGAGTAGTTACTGGTTGATGATTTATTGATTGGTGAATTGTTGTTTTTATTTTGAAATAAAAGAAAGGGGTTTGGAGTGGATTGCTGAAAAGTAATGAACGCTCACCTCTGCTTGGCATGCAATTCCGCTGTCATACATTTTATTGTTGTCTATATTCCGCGGAGGTTAAATGAAGGGTTCAGCGCCTTACCTCGGAGAGCTTTGGGTATGTTAGGTCGAAATAAAATTCTGGCGATCGAAGAGCCCAAAAAAAATTCTAATTCCTCGAGAAAGAAAAGAAAATTCTGACTCGAAGTACCGGAATGTCTTTTACCTTCCCAATGCTATGATACCACGATTAAGACGTTTCTCTTAAGGACGTTTGATTTCAAAGGCCAGAGCCCTTGTTTGTGCCTACTTTAGGGCGATAGTTTAGCATAATCCCTATTTATGTGTTTTGAGCTACATTTTTTAAGATGATATTTTTTTTTATAAGATAGTGAATAAATGAGATAAACAAATATCGACTATGAAAGAAAATAAAGGGTCATCCAATAAGAGGTGTCATTAAAAATCAATTCTTATTCTTTTGATGATATTTCTTATAACGTTTTCACATAATTTTTCCTGTATTGCTCGGATAATAGCCAAAAAAAAAATCGGTCAACATCGTTCGGTAACGCATTGAATTTACTGAAACCAAATTCTTTTTCAAAGATTGTGAGCCGAGAACTGCCAGCCCAGTAGGAGAGGCTCTTCCACTACTTCCTTTCGGGGTCACAGTTTTGTTAATGGAATTAATTCGTTGCTTCTTAGTGAAATTTTACGGTGATCATGCTCTAACTGAAAGTGTCGGAAGTGGTGCACGTTTTTAATGTGGTGATCCTTACTTGGAATATAAGAAAAGTTGAGGAAACTGCTCGATGAAAAACCATGTCACACTCCAATCTTGGGAAATTTTGGGAATGGCATGAAACCTGATCCCATGCGAGCTTTTTTTTTTAATTCAATTCAATTTATTCAATTCACTTTAACATTTACATCTTTTACAATATTCCTACGAAGCCTTTTGGCTTTTCTGCAGAAGATCGCATATCATCACATTAATTTAATTATAGATTAAGCATTACATTAATTTAACTTTTTTGTTTTAAATGATAATAAAAATAATAATATAAAGCTTTCTGAAAAATTACAATGACAATTAGTTGTTTGACATAGACAACTAAGATGTAAGAAGGAAGTTTTTAATACATTTTTTTCTATATTTAAATTTCTAATATTTTTAAGGTTATCAGGTAATTAATTTAACACTGATGGAACACTGTATGATAATTGTCTTTTTCCATAGATGTTATAGTTTCTTGGAATAAGAAACGTGCCTAGAGAACGTCTTCTTGTGTTGATCTCGTGGGGAACGGGCTTCTTGAATCACAGGTCACCATAGTAGTTGAGAAGGAGTGTCATCTTGTATAAGTGTTGTACCGACAACACACAAAATTGTCTTCCGTTTGAAACATTTCTATTACATATTGATAAGTTTCAGCGCAGAATTTTGTAACTTTTGCAATTTCATCAAGTTTGTTGTATAGATGCATTCCCCCATGCAAGTATACCGTACCTTAATTTGGATTCAATTAAGGCGTAGTAGATTTGTTTTAGGACTTGAGGCGTGGTGTAGTATCGTACGAGGGTGGTCCGATAAGTACTTAGTCTACAAAAGAAAAACAAAAATGTTGGAGAAATGGCGATTTATTTTTCAATATAGTCTCCTTCTAGCTCGATACACTTGACCCAGCGATGCTCCAACTTCTTTGACCCGTCTGAAAAATACGTTTTCTCGAGGTCTGCAAAGTAGGCCTCCGTGGCGGCATGACCTCCTCATTCGACTGAAATTTCTGCCCAGCGAGTGACTTTTTCAAGTTTGGAAACAAAAAGAAGTCGCACGGGGCCCAATCTGGAGAATACGGTGGATGGGGCAGCAGTTTGTAGCCCAATTCTACCAATTTGGCCGTGGCGAGGGCGGAGGTGTGAGCCGGTGCGTGATCATGGTGGAAGAGCACTTTTTACTACGCCAAGTGGGGCCGTTTTTTCTTCAATTCGGCGTCGTATCGGCCCAATAATTTGACATAGTACAGCCCTGTGATCGTCGATGTGGATCACACCTTGTGAATCCAAGAAAACGGTGGCCATCACCTTTCCGGCCGATGGGACAGTCTTCACCTTCTTCGGAGCACGTTCGCCGGTTGAACTCCACTGTTTCGACTGTTCCTTGATCTCTGGTGTGTACCAGTGGATCCATGTTTCGTCGACTGTCACGAAACGACGCAGAAACTCCTTCGGATTGCGCTTAAACAGCGTCAAACACTGCTCTGAAGTTGTCTCACGGTTGCGGTTGTTGTCCGGAGTGAGCAAACGCGGCACCCATCGCGCCGACAGCTTTCTCATGCCCAAAATTTCATGCAAGATATGACCCACGCGATCTTTTGAAATGCCTACTGTCTCAGGTATCTCGCGCACCTTTAATCGGCGGTCTGCCAATACGAGATCGTGGATTTTTGTCACGTTATCCTCCGTGGTAGCCGTTTACGGGGCACATGGACGTGACTCATCAAAAACCGACGTGCGACCACGTTGAAACTTGTTAAACCAATTTTTGATGGTCGCCATCGAAGGAGAAGAGTCATCGTACACAGCATTCAAACGCTCTTTGATTTCGCTGTGCGATTTCCCATCATTTTCCATTTTTTTTAAATCCGCGGGCACTCCCGCTCCACACGCGGTCAAAACAAAACTACGAGTCCGATCCGGTTGAAATTTCGACAGTGGCTGTCTACTAGAATGTACTATACGATAGTAAGTTTCTTTTGCGATACTGGCGCCATCTGGCGGTGAGGCTAAGTACTTATCGGACCACCCTCGTAAGTGGGCCATTGTAAAAAGAGCGCCCCTTATATCGTTACGGATTTTTTCAACATGTAAACCCCAGACGAAATGGCTGTGTATTATGACTCCGAGATATTTATACGATTCGACAATTTCGATTGGTTGACTAGGTGTTGAAGGACATACATAATTTTTAAAATTATCTGCTGTTATGTTACTGCATGTTATGGACTTCGAATGTACATTATTTTCGTTTTTGTCGCATTAATGACGAGGCAATTATCGTGACACCATTTTACGGCTATGATAAACTCATCTTGCATTATTTTTGTAGCTGTCACCATACACCTATGGCGAACCACTATTGCTGTGGCGTCGACAAAAGCAAATCGCAAGAGCTCATTCGTGTACAATATAAAGAGAATGGGTCCTAGTTTGGAGTCTTGTGGCACTCCATATTTGACTTGCCGCGTTTTACTATAAGTGTTATTGATTTTGTGTAACTGTCGGTTTTTTAAGTAGTCAGTAAACCAATTCGCCATGACTCCGCGGATACCAAGACGCTCGAGTGCTTCTAGAAGTTTAGTGTGGTTCAAAGGCTTAACTGGAATCCATATATAGTACTAATATGTGGTGACTTTTATTTAGACTTTCCTTGATACAATGTGCAAATGCAGCCAGCAAATTGCCAGTACTTTTTTCTTTTTGGAATCCAAACTGATTTTTATGAATGAGTCAATATTTCCCTATATAAATCAGAGATAGGCTACCATGATCACATCTTCCATGCATTTTTTAATAACTGGCAATATGGAGATTGGACGGTAGATGTTAATCTCTTTTCGTACACCTCTTTTATAGACTGGTCTCACCACCGCAATTTTAAGGGTTTCTGGAATTGTTGCTTTCACCAGGCTGAGATTAATGAGTTTACAAAGAACGGGAGCAAATATTTGTGTATGACGTTTTATATCGCCCGGTCTAATTCCGCCGAATCCTGGGGATTTATTTTCGTTAATTCGAGTGATTAAGTTATAAACTTCTGAGACATTAGTTTCGGTTGGGACGGAGCATACGGTTTACATACATAGGTAAATATGTATATATTAGGAAGATTATTGCGACTACGCGCGATAAATTGATCGAACCCTGACGTGTACTCAACACCCTTGGGCAACATGACGAAAGATGAAGGTTAGGCATTCGAGCTTGTGCTACAGTTCGATGGAGTGGCATGGTAACTGAATTTTTCTTATATATATATATATATATATATATATATATTTTCTTATATCCGTTGAAGTGCTGGTGGAGTGGCTAGCCATATACATACGTTAATGAAGGTTCTCACGATCTCCCGGTAAGAGTAATATGATATCAGACAGACCAGTGATTTTACACAAGCGCATCATGGGACTAGACGCAACGCTCGCAACACTTGTCATCGACACCTCCAACAGTTTAGCGATTGGAGTTAGTTAATTTTTAAAAACTTTTAGGTTGAGAAACATCTTACAATAAACAATAAGAAGCTCTCATAGAAGGGAAATTAAAATCTGTGTATAATTCGTATTAAATTTATTTCTAGAGGCTTGGCCAAATAGGGCATTAGATGATTCAGGGAGAGACAGAGGTAAGTACTTCATTTTTTTCAGGTTTTTGTTACGTTTCGACTTTCTTAAAATAGGAAATATATTGTTTCCTTTTTTCAAAACGAGTTTCGGGGGCTGAACCCAGCTTTATACTAAGCTTTGGAACTTCTTCAGCCAACATACGCACATGTGTTCAAAAGATACCAGGAATTGTATAATATCGCGTGTTATATTAGTCTGATTCAATTGATTCTTTATTTGTTTACATTGATAAATATATCCTACAACATAACAAAACATGGCGATAAGGATGGCTGAAATATGCTGGTAAACACGTATCAGCTCCTGGCTAGTCAAATCGGCTGATAAGTCTGGAACCAGTCGTAAAGGTGGTAGCATGCTATTGTAATACGATCGTTGATTTTTCGAATTAAGAAGAGATGTGTGTCTGTATACGTTCATACTCCGGACATGGATATGTTATTCGACGCGCAATTGCGTAATGATTAAGTTTCCATCAATTTTATGGCAAAAATAACTTAGACTACAATTTCAGGTCTTCTACCTTGAATTTCGCAAACGTTTACCTGGATCTCAGGAACCATAGAAGCTAGGATTCTAAAACCGGTTGGTATGAGCTCAGAATCATGTACCCTATAACACAGCGAGTTTCAGGCTCATAGCTACTCGCAAGCTGCGTATAGACGGATAGACGGACAAACAGGAAAGCATAAGTCTTCCCTACCACAGCTTTGCAAGGTAGAAGACTAAAACTGCAACTTATGTTGGCGGAGCCTTGTAAGTAGAATGATTTTAAATCTTTAAGGATATGAAATGGGAAGTTGTATGGGTGGATCAGTCGCAGTCAAGAACCTATTTTGGCTTTACGACCCAGATAAATGGAAATCATTTTGTGTAAAAAATCATCTTTGATTCATTTCATTCATTTGATATGCTGACTTGAGTCAACTGACCCTCATAACAACGTAAGCCAAGAATTTTGTGCAATATTGGGACAAAGTGGTTGAAGGCAATACATCCATTTATTAAAACTATGACGGAGCTAAAGCGGGGCGATTATGAAGACTCAGCTTTAAGTAAACTGAGGCTAAAGTCGAAAATGTTAATATTTAAATTGACACTCTGCAGCATACAGGAGATGAATTAAGTGAAGCCGTAGGATACACGGGGGTAGGAAGGTAGAAGAGACAAGGAGAGTTAATGCTACAAAAGACAAAGTTGTAAAGGGAGGTAGGAATACGGCCGATGCTTTCGATTTCCGAAATATAAATATGTTGATAAGGAAACGACACTTGTAAGACGTATTGAAGAAGAGGGCGAACGACGGGATCAGAGAATTTTTTAGACCTTCGTTTCACGAAACCGAGATCGAAAACTAGATCGGAAATCACCTGAAGTAGAGACAGGGGAGAATGTAATACGTTTACGTGAAAAATTGTTGGAAGTCGATCAAATAAGGAAAGAGGCATGTTCCGAGGAAATAATCTTAAAGAACTTGGTGTTCTCAGGATACAGTGAGATCTAGGAATGTTTAATGACTATTTCAATATCGTTTATGGTAGGAATTAAAAGAAGTGGACCAAATTGACTGCCTTGAGGTAGCTGAAAAAGAGGTAGGAATAGCAGATCTAAAACCGAAAGTGTAATAGCGGTTTTCGTCAGAGACCTTACTGAAATCGGTTGAAAAGCATCCACCTACTTGCCTTCTAAGGTTGAAGGACAAAAGGACAAAAACACGACAGTGTAGACCTACATTTGAGGAACCCATGTTGTCTCTGGGGGAAATAGATTTTTGCTGTCAAAAATTTAAGTTTTAAGCAAACTATTTTCAAAGAGTTTGGGTATACAACATAACGGTATGTGAGAGTTTAGCAAAGGGACGATGTTTGTTGACAACGGGAGCCATGAGAAGCACGCCGCAAGCAGGGTTGGACATGATTCGGACATGAAAGTGGCTATCAAACGCTGTAATCAACGACCACGAGATCACTCTTTTCACCGACGGATCGAAAATAGACACAGGCACTGGGGCCGGGTTCTACTCTGATACCCTCCACAAACAGGAATCATTCAGACTTCCTGATCTGTGCAGCGTGTTTCAAGCAGAAATCCTGGCAATAGAGAAAGCAGCCAAACACCTACAGGTAGCCGATATCCCACCATCGGATATCACTGTCTTCGTAGACAGCCAGGCTGCACTGAAGTCAATAGAATCCTGTATAACGAGATCAAAGGCTGTCAAGAAATGTCGCGACTCACTGAAGTCCATCTGACACCACAAAGTTAAACTCTGCTGGGTCCCGGGCCACAGCTCAATCGCAGGGAACGAAAGAGCAGACGAATTGGCCAGGCAAGGTTCTGAAATGGACATCAGCGAAGCGGACACGTCATTGCAACCACCGATCAGCGCATTATACCGGATCATAAACGACACAATCATCAAAGAGGCCAACTCGTCTTGGCTTACAAGAAACGACAGCTACACGACAAGATCATCGTGGCCAGAGCTCAATGTTGGAAAAACAAAGAAGCTCCTGGCGCTGGACCGTAACTCGATCCGTATGCTCGTCGGAATGATCACAGGACACTGTCCCATTGGAACAATGCTCCGGAAATGGGACTCGGGATCCAGTGATCTCTGTCGGAGCTGCGGCGATGAGGTAGAAACTGAGACGATCCAACATCTGCTTTGCCACTGCCCAGCTCTCCAGAATCGACGCCCAGTGTCGCTAGGCCAAAGATTCTTTACAGAAATTGCGGACGTGGCTAATGCAGATATATCGGATCTTCTAAAATTCATTAAGAGCACGGGGTGATTTCAGCCACCACGTGATAGGACAGGTTAATTTTATGTGTACCCACACAAACGAAGGGAATCACAATGGGCCTCTTGGCCTCCGAGTGGAAGTTATGTTTAACCATCACACTCCCCTTCTCTAACCTAACCTAACCTTGTTGACATCGCTCTTGGGATCTTCTTTGTGTACAGAGGTCATAAAAAGGTTTTCCATATTGGGCAAGAGATATAAACTGAAATTTTTCGAGAGCGAGGAGATAGGGTGAAGAAACATTTTTTTCTAGAAATAATGCAGGGAGACTGAGAACAAAGTTATCATTAGTTTGCTTTAATTCATATTCGATAGTATAAGGATTGAGAGGACGGGGTAGAAATCCTCCACAAGAGAAAATCAATAAGTATTGTAGTTAAAGTGAGCGGAACCAAAGGAGTCATCGGCCAAAGATTGTTTGAAAAATGTAGCAAAAAAACTTGGTGATAGTTTCATTTGAACAGAAACCAGAATGAGATGTACGTCTTTCGTAAGCCTTTCCCCGCGACTCCCTGAAATTTTGTATGAAGTCCAGGTTCGCAGCGACATAACCTGTTACAAACTAGCTCTATCCTTGAATAAGTGTGATCATTTCATTTTGCCGCAGTGTACACACGCCATACACACTGTTGTAGTTATAACAATGTGCGTGATTGTTGACATAATTTTAACAAAACCTTAGCTTACAGGTAAACGTCGGCGGCTATTTAAAGTGGTACGTCTCATTGGCGGTTTCTGCATTTGACCATTCATCATTGAAGGACAGGGGGCTGGCTAGCCATCCGATTTACTCCTATAGTTTGCATAATCGACGACGGACTTAGGATCGCTTATAAGTTTGCTTTGCGTTTACACTGAACAGTGTAGATAAAGGGAGTTGTTCGGTAAAGTGCAAATAAGTCCCAAAAACAGCTCGAACCTTAGGAAAGGCTTCTGAGATAAATTCATATCGAGACGAAACCTCTCATCTACAAAATAACTTGCCGATCACACCCAATGGGAATCATCGGGTTCGCTATTAAACACTTCTTCCAGAGAGCAGATAGTGATTCCAATAGCTTTGTGTAACTTTGATTTCAAATTGCGATAGTCATGTTCGCTAGGTTTCGACAGAGTGCCATCGATAAGGGAACCTGTGAAGAGTCATTGTTCGATGCTCATGTTGTATCCATGTTACCGACGTCCATCCCTTGATGAATGACCTTCTAAGAAACATCATAACAAGACACACGCACTTTTGGCAAACTAGACTGAAAAACTGACGAATTTCGAAAGAGCTTTCAAGTGGCATTAAGTGCCTCGTTATTCACGGCTGGACACAAGCATTTACCCTGGCTAAACAGTACTCTAATATAAGGCCACCTCAAATTTGCTCAACATCGCCCAGCAAATATGTAGATAAATAGTCGCACCACACGCAAGCTTGCGTCGAAAACAGAACGTCCGTCTATCCAAGCGAAATCCAACAACCGAATACGCACACCCATTGTCACTCATTCTGTTTATCAATTCCTTTTCCGACAATTTTTTTTTTTTTTGTGAAAATTGACTTTTCCAATTAACACACTCCAGTCGTCGTTTGTCATTTACAATGTTTACCATTTGCTTGCTCGGTCAGCGACGAGCGGATAGTGGCTAGCGATCGCCAAGTGTAAACAAATAGAAGAAAATGTCCGTTCCCACCGCCACGGATGGTGTAGTATAGATACACAGTCGTATCTACCATAAGTCCAACTGCTCCAAGTGGGCACAAGTGTTCCTTGTTGAGTCTGCTTTGAGGCGACTCCTATCAATGGCCACCACAGAGCTCACATTTAATTTATGTGAACTTACGTTGGGTCATCGCTTCGGTGTCGATTTCCGCAGATACAGAACCATGATTTGTGTGTTTACTCACGACTGATATCGTCCCGGCGCGGCGGCGTGGTGATCGTGTTGTGTATGGTTTCTCTCAACGTTTGTATCATCACCCAGCTGTTGCTGCGGTGTCCGGTTTCATGAGTGAATTGTTAGTTGATTTCCCCATGCTTACGTCGCGGTCTTCGTGGTTATCTCCATTCAGAGAAGAGACGTCCCTTTTCGTTACTACAGTCACGCATAGCCCGGGTGAGTTATGAGCCGACAATACCCTGAGATCAACGAGTTAATCAGTGCGTGTCGCACCACTAATGCTCGGACGCACAATGGTCTCAACACTTTTACGAGCTGCTGCTACTCTGAATGGGTGCTCGTCGGGGTGTAATGTGATCCTCGGTGACGTGATCATAGAGTTTTCCTTAATTTTCTGAATGAATGGAAATTTTCTTATATCTCAGCTGGAGACGCGTTGGACCCGTAGATTATGCTGCATGCACGCTGGCGTCGAAGCTGATCAAAGCGAAGTGTAATCGCTTCGAATGTAAACGAAATATGGATCGAATGTGGGTTAAGCGTCACGATGCCGGAGCGAAGGTCATCGCCGAATGCGGCGTATCTGAATCCTATTCGATTCTCATCTGAATTTCTCCTTGCCATTGTCGCTGGCTATTGTGTGAATGAATTAAAATTAATGAGTCGAAATGGAAGTGGTTGTTGCCGAAAATGATGAGTGTACGCGAGCGGGTAGGCGGGCGGATGGGCGAATGTTGGAATGGCTTGTTGCACAATAATCGATGAACAATGGTGCGACGGCGGCTATGAGGTATACGGGCCCGGGGTTGAGCGTGTCCAAAGGCCAATTTAATCTGAGAAGACTTTGTACCCGCGGGCAAGTCGTGCAGCCATCGGAGGCATGGGACATAACGACGGGCAACGGTGAAGTCGGCCGAGGAAGAGGGCTTAAATTATTTATTTGCTGGTTTCTCAGTTCGGAAATTGATTGCACGTGTGCGAGGATGAGGGCTGCGATTTTTTTCCTGTATTTCGCTTCTTCATTCCTTTCTTCTCATTTCCTTGGGTGTTTTGGATTTCTCTTCTTTCATATTTACAACATTGCCGGGACGCATTGATCGCTGATCGGGTCGACCAGTCAATTTGAAATTTCGATGGGAATATAATTGAGAGCAGTTACGCGGTTCGACGGAAGATTGTGTTCACAGTTGTTCGATGCTCCTTGGTGGCATGAAAAATGTATGACGGAACTTCGAAGTTGCCTTAATTGACTTGATTTTGTAATTTTGAATGAGCGTTCGGGGGGCGTTCTAGCGTTGAATAAAATTTTCGAAAATCGAATAATGTTTCTTAAAGTCGACGTGATGGTAGATTCAACGTTTTTATGGGCTTCGATATTGTGGCGGCTTTTTAAAGCCGATGATTTCGTTAGCATATTTGACTTACTAATTTGTGGAATAGGACTTTGGACCAAGACAGAATGCACGACAAACTGGCTTCGAGCGATATGCTACTGGAAGCTAGTTACATGGAAGCGAACATGAAGATTGGACGCAACACATATGGCATATGACAAATATGGCGAATGGAGTTGAAAATGTATTTGACAGCAGACAATGATCGACACAGAAAGTTTGCCAAGAGATTTTGAAGCGAATTATGGACTATGCTTATATTACCGCGTTCAAAACATTGCTGGACCCTATTCCGCACTTTTGCTGCATATGGCGTTATCCAACAAATGGTGTCATTTTAAATTTTTTTACGAAAACTTCCGATATCTTTATTTTAGACTGAAGCTTAGGCTCTGATTGCAGGCAAACAAGGTCGGTCAACGTCGTTGGATAACGCAACCCAGTATTAGAACGGTCACACGAGCATCATTTTCGCAAAAAAAATGGTCAATGAAGCCAAAGCCAAGACTTGCCGTTGACAGGAAGGTTGTTTGGGTGTACGGAGCTAGACGATTGAACGAGGTTTACAGATTAATTCCTTCAGCACTCAATTAGCGAAGGAAGGCACGTTGTATGGTACGTTGGGCTGTCTTGTTGGACCTACATATCGTCCAGATCTATGTCATCTAAATGAACTAACAAAAACCCAATTATGATGCCCCATTACCGTTCGCAAACAGTCGCCATCTGCTCATTCTCTCATCGGAAGATGCATGGCCCAATGACGCCACCTGCCCAAAATCCAGTAAGTTTCTCCGGTTGCAAGGGAGACTGCTGTGGATAACTCTCTCCTTAAATGCGGCAATTAGCTAGTTCACGAAACCGTTCAACCAATTTGTCCTTCATCACCGAAGATAATGTTTTCACCAAAATTTGGATCCATTTTCAACTGCTCCAGAGCCCGAACAGCAAACGTGCGACGAGCTTGTTGAGCTACGCTTTAGTTCTCGGGTCAATTGGATCTTATACCTTATCCCTTGTCGTAGAAGGGACAAATCCTTGTGAACGGCGAGAGGTTAGGATCAATTTAGCAATTTCGACATGTTGTTGAATGGTGAATGGAAGCCGAATCGCCAGAGCAAAAACTGACAAAGTTCGGACAGAGCTCAACAGAGCTCCAGAGCTCTTTATACTCCGTTCGAGGCGAGTGCTGCGATGATAATTGTTTAGGGATGAATGCTAGTTGGTGAATTCAATTGAGGTTGTCTGTAACGCACACTCATGGTTAACGGCTGCAAGTTGGGGTTACGCTTTAACGGAAGGAAACAGGGCTGTGTCCATGAGTCTGGGAACGAATACGTAAGGCTAAAAGTGCTTTCCTCACGAAGGAGTGCATTCAATTAGAAGTAGCGGACAGAAGATCGTTTATTATAACGAAAAAAAGTGTGGGAAACAATATGGAACCCTGCGGGACACCAGCATTCATGGTGAATATCAAACTTGAATCCATCCAAAACACCTTTTATTGCATGATGGGAAGCGTATGTTATAATCCATTGAAGAAGAAGTGCGAAAATTACTTTTTGCCAAAACCAAAGTGGTTGCAAAAAGACTCGTTTACTTTCATCACTTCGAAATCGATACAGTCTGGTTTACCTTGTCGGATACGAGTTGGAACTCTCACATCACTAACTTATCCGACACGTTCAAATTTATGGATTTAACTCAAGTTACCTAAAGCAGTATGAGCTTTGTGAAAAGTTTCCGCTTTATTTTCGCTGTTTATGAATTGAATTTTAATTATCTTATTCCATATCTAACATTCCCTCAGTTGTTGCCTGTTAAAAAGTCATAGCAGTGATAGTTGAATAGTAATAGTTTAACAATGGCGCGAATATAGTGACACCTCTTATTGGATAGTCATTTACATTCGTATGCATACGAGTTTGCTCGAAAAGTTTTCATACTTTTTTTTGTCCAATTTGCGTGGTTTTTTTCGTTGTCGGCTTAGTAAACATATACACAGAGTATCTCATCATATAAAAAGTTTTTCAATAAGGGCGGGTAGATATCGAAATGGGATAAAATAAGCTGTGTGTGAGGTATTAGCAAAATTCTTTCTTTATTTGAAACGCCCATGTATGCCATTATGTATGGAATATAACATCGGTCAAATGCCCGGTTCGGCATCCTACGGTGGCACGGATCCGAACGGACCACTCTTCAATGACTCTTCCGCTGATCCGGTTGAATTTAAGCGATGACCTCTGTTATGTTCGCCTTAAGGACATCGGTCGATTGTGATTTATAGACCTGTGACATTAGGAAACCCCACAAGCAAAAGTCTAGCATGTCAAATCGCATGACCTTGGCGACCAATTAACGTTAACAAAATGTCAATCGTGGCGTCCGCTGTGTGGCACTTATCGCCGTCATACTAGAAACACATGTCGTCTAGGTTCATATGGTTCATTTTGGGTCATAATTTGTCATCACCATTCTGTAATGCTCATTATTGACGGTGACCGCCTCACCAACGTCGTTTTCGAAAAAAATGCGGTCCAATGACCCCGCCGGCCCAATATCCGCATCAAACGGTAACTTTTTGAGAATACATTGTCACCCGGTGAGCCTCGTGTGGGCTGCTGTCATCTCATATGCGGCAAATTTGCTTTTTAACACAGCCATTCATCCAAAAATGCTGCTTGTCGCTAAAGATGATTTTTCGGCCATATTCGGGTCCTCTTCCAAATAAACGGCATTGTTATAGTCAAGAACTTTGAGCTTCTGGTTAAGTTGGATCTTGTGCAAGTGTAAGCTTAAGTCCCGGCGCAAAATTCTGTTGAAGTCTGTGAAAGGTCGAGTTCTTGTGCACGGCGAAGGGTCGACCGCCTTGGATTCTGCTGTACACTTTCACAGACTACGGCGATGCTCTCGGCCGATCTTGCGTTTCTTTGTCGTACTGTTGGCTGGTTAATTACTGAACCGGTCGTCTCAAATGTGGCCACTAAAGGTTGAAGAGTTGACTATGAAGGGCCACCACGTCTACCGTAAAATGGCGCAACGTTTGGGATAACAAACACCCATTTTGATAACAAAGTTTTATCATTTGTACGTGCAGCTCAATCGTGTAACCATGCCATGGTGATTTGGCATAAGTAACTGAATAATAAGCAGCAGATTTGATTGAATTCACCAAACCAATATGGCCGCCACACGCTGCTAAAATCTACCCGCGCTAATTGAAACACAACAGTCATGTTACATGTGTCCTGGTACGATCGGCGATCAGATCATAGAATGTGTACTAAATTTTTAGAAAAGTTAAATATTATATTTGGTAAGACCACTATAGGAAAAATTAGGACTATAAGTGTAATAAGTCTGTCTGTAAGGATACGACGACGAATCGATCATCAATAGAAGCATTGTCGGTCACCAAGATCGAAAAAGGCTAGGCAAATGCGTTCGAAAAGGCTGTGGCATAAGAGTATAATAACTAATGGGAACTTTTTAAGAAAGAAGTAGGAGTGTGGGGGACAAATAGATTCAATTATTTTTAAAATACGTCAATTCCTGTTACTTTTTCCTCCTCCATATTTCGAATTCTGTAAATCCAGAAAAGTATGTCAAATATGGTTCACTGGTTGATCTTCTTCTTAGATGCTTAGCGCACAACTACAGGAAATCAAGGCTAAACACAGCCTCATGTTTACCTGTAATGTCCACTTCTAAATGCATAAAGCCGCCAACTATCGGTGCCACACTTCGACTTGGGCAAAATTCACGAAGCGCTATCAACATAAAACTGTTTTGATTTTTTGTACGGATCACAATCCCTTCTCACCATTCGCAATGCGGAAAAATAAAATCGCCTGAATAGAGTGCTCTTACAAATGTCAAACTTCATTGAAAGTTCGAAGCAAAAATCAAATGCAGGTGTTGAGCTTTCTCGGAAGTACTGTAGATCACCGAGTGGTGTGACCTTCCAGCTTCGTTTAAAAATGAAAGCAGTACAGTGCGTACATGATACAAAAAAGTTCTGGACCGGAAGTCATGATCTAAGAAGCAATTCATGCAATGAACCCACCTCACGTCGACAATTATTTCAAGACGACATGAAGTGTATTTGTTGTCTGGAATTAAATTCTGTTCAGACCTATATAGGCTTGATATAATAGGGCGAAAAACAAAGAACTTGTCAATGCTCATCAATGCCATAAAACTTATCCGACTAATTACACCCACAATCCTCCAACAAGGACCTGCCACCGTCTCAGCCTAGCAGTCGTGTCACCTTAATTTCATGATCATCCCATCAAGCTGCTGCACAACAAAGACTCTCAACTTTCTTCTGCCTTCAATCAATCTTTCAAACAACTCAACGTCAATTACCCCTTTTCGCCCGCCTTTATATAACATTGCCCGCGTCCACTTACGCCTAACCACTCGAACACAGCCGGGCAAACCTCTCCACATACAAGAGGCTAATATCATTTAGTTCAAACTTAATTCGGCTAAATACAATTATATTCCCATGTGAACCTCGACAGCGTGGGACCAGCCTCCGAGAGAGTCAGCTTTGGCCAGAAACCTGCAAATGGAGGAAGAAAATCAAAAGAAAAACAAAAGCATTCCCCGGCGCAACCGCAAATGAAATGAGAAAAAAAGAAGAAAAAAAGTATCAAAATCCCAACCGTCGAATCGAGACGGACCGAGATTTTTTCCTCATTTCAGTATTTTTTTTCAACTTTTTCCTGTTGGCACGTCGTCGTGGTGGAATTTCTGTTTCTGCTGCTCGCGCTGTTTCTGGGCTTTGGAACACCTGCAACTCGTTTCACCTATCTCTCCCACTTACGGCGGCTCTGATGGCCTGACGGTGGCGGTGGTGTTAAGGTTTTGTTTTTTTTTTCTTTCCTCGATTTTCTGTACCATTTTACTGTCATCCATGATTTTTCTCCTTCCGCGTCCCCGCCGCCCCCGCCGCAGGTGTACTGTTGTTGTTGAACATCTTTTATGCGATTTCTTCGTCTCGTTGTTGTTAATTTCTTTCCTCGCAGTGGTGTTGTTGTTGTCAGACCTCGATTTCACGGGTCTTGCAACAGTCATCACCGAGTCGCTAATAACCACAAAGTCGTCTCCCCGACCAAGTCGGGCCGACGCGACGTGATGAGGCAAAGGCCAAATCAAAGAGAAACGACACGAAGCTAAAAAAAAAATTAAACAATCGCGTCATTGTACTATTGTCTGATGACGGGAAACGTGTCAAAGCTTGACAAAGGGAAAACACAAAAGTCAAACATCGGAACTCTGTGGACTGGTCTCGACAAAGGTACCTTGGTCGGTGGCGAGCTTAAGTGGGGGACTCACGACGATATTATTTCGGTACTTTGATGGAGAGCTGAACGCTGCCGAACTCATTCGCACGTCACTCATGCGAGTCACTCGACGAGTGTGTATGATACTCATACAGCGAAGTGAAGTAGGTAGCATGTGAAAGAGGTCGTGGCCGCAATTACCACTTGAAGAGGTACAACACCATCAACTGGTTACGCTGGGCTCTGACTCGGATTCGGTTGTTGCTCCGTCTTTGATTGGAGAGATCTCTTCCGAGCCGCGATTTAGAGGTGAAGTAGTTCTGGGAGCTGGAAGCAGGGCAACTACATAAATGGCCGATTAATGGGTAATTTGGTGCGCGTCGTGTTTGTTGTCACTTGCAGCACGAGCGTCAACATCTGTGTCGTGGCTTATAACGACAAATACCGATAGATTAGCACAACTTGAAAGTTGATTCAGTTCTGATGAAGCAGGATGTGGTTCTTTTATGAAACTCGTCACGGGATATGTGCTACGATGTATGCCGCCACACAGGAGTGAACTGCTCTAGGCTGTCACCCAGCTGCAGTTGTCACTGCGATCACAGTCAGTTCCGGAATGCTGTGCCGGTGACATTTGGAATTCAGCGCACAACGTTTCACTTCCTTTTCGCTCTTGCTCTGCTCCACTCTGTTGTGACAAAATATTATGATCATGGAGCGACAACAATGGAACTGACCCATAAGTCACGATTATCCAAACAAGCAACAACCCGAAGCACGAGCAGAGCGAAAGACTCATTTAAATTTGCTGCAGTCGAGTTCCACTTTTTTTTTTTTTTTGTTGTTTGTCCCGCGCCTGTTCTCCTTTTCGGACGCTCCCCATCCACTGGCTACGAGCGACAGCGACAACGAACGACTACGTCAAACTAATTAGCATTCCAGTGCTCGTGAAATTTTCATGTTCCGAGAGTTCCACCACAGCTTGTAGGAGCTGGCAGCACCAAGAAATCAGACTGGTGCACTCGGGTCATGGGTTACCCCATTTGGCAGTTAAACAAGCTGCAGCTACCATGCTACGGCTCCCTCTGCTACAGCATCACATTCTGTGTACCTGAAACCACTCCGCAGCTGTGCGCAGATGGATTATCACATTGTTGCAGCTGAGAAGAGAGGAAAGTTTGTCGCCTCTTCCCATGTCACACCTTAGACACTAACAGCCCAATCGTCGGTGACGGTAGCTATTGCACGTTGTTTCGATTAAGCTTGAAGCAGCACGCCACCGTCGAGCACGCCGACCCCATTTGAAAATGTGTATCGAATTTCAAAAAATATGAAATTAATTAATTAGCTACAACGGTAGCCAATTAGGACAGTTGATTACGGTGTATCGATGTTAGGTTGAATGCTGGGTGAACGTACGAGCTCGAGTACGTGTGGCCGTGTGGCGGTAGTGCCAGATGGCTAGCAGCTGATTTGGGTGATTGAAGTGATTGGGACCTAAAGTGGTCCTCCATTAAGACTGAAAGGCCCGATAAGCCGATGGCGCGCTTGGCTTGCGGCGGAGTGAAGGGATTTATATAGCTTTCGGAGTGTTCCGGTAGCTGATTTGGATTTACTCAGGCTGTATGACTAATGTGAATATATTTGCGAGCAATGAGCTTGCGACATTGAATGGAAAAGCAGCGAAGATGGGTATAATCTATGAATAGTCAGGGTGTAATGTATGAAGCAAAATAATTTTTGGAAATTAAAATTCCTAAACAGATGGTCAGAAGCACAAAACCTATACGGGAAGGTCACGAAAAAGGTGGTCAGGTGCATTCCTTTGTTCACGATTGAACCTTCAACTAAACTCGTCTTGAAAGGGAGGTTAAAGGTGCTTGATCAAATGAATAGTGAAACGCAAAGTTTTGACGAATCAGGGAAAAGGGCAAATAAAATTTTGAATAAGACCCAAATGATTGGGTTTGATCATGCCTGCCACTTATATGCTACCAGACACAGAGAGCATATGAGAAAAGTCAGAAACAAGTGGGATTCCTAGGTAAAGCTCCATGGAAGCGGGAAGAATGCTGCGTTTTTTTATGGAGTTTTGGTCGGGTTTGTATACATGAACCCTTTTAGACCAATCTCTCATTATCTGCCCTAATGGCAATGAATAATCCATCCATTGACGGGCGGGGTAGGTGCGTTCAACAAGTAACAGGAATTGTAGAATTTCACAGGTTGTATAGGGTTCTCCAATAGAAATACTTATATTTAACATTGAATAAAATAACTTGTGTGTGATTTTTTTTTCGTTTATTTCAAAAGCCTATCAATGGCTATGTGCGGAATATGATCTCTCGATGACTCGGTGACTGAGTTTGAGCGATGGCACGGGTTATATTGACTTTTAGGACATCGGTCTTCGATTTAAGGAAACCCTACAAGAACACATCTAAACGGGTCAAATCGTACGATCTTGGCAAACAGTTTAACTCACTTTTGCGTGAGATTCGTGGAGAGTGTCGATTGTGGCATAAATTACGTGTACACAGCGCCGTCTTGTTGAATCATTCACATCTATACCATCTAACTTAGGCCAAAAGACGACATTAGTTATCATTGATCGCAAGAGTTCTTTGTTGATGGTCAATGTCATCATCGTTTCCGTAGAGTATGGACCGATAATGCCGCGGGTCCGTACCAAACACTGACTTCCTTCCAATGAACTGCTACTTGGTGGACCTCGTGTTTTTTTTTTTTTCATAATTCAGGTTCAAGAGTATACGCTCTTATGGTGTTTGTCACACAAGCTGGACGGGGTGCAGATGGTTTGTGTCGAAGATGTTCATTCACTAATCACTACTCTCCGGGGGTGGTTGTCCTAGGTAGGATTTGAGAGATTCGACTGAATTTCCGTTGATTGTAGTTCACAGTAACTCTTTTGTTTCTATGTCGTTAAGGTGAAATGCACATACAAAGTATGAATATTGAAGTGATCTTATGCTGCGAGTGTTATGTTATGCCTTCGTCAGCACTTTTTTGATTATCTCTCATTCACAACTGATGTTGATTCACAGTTTTTCCGTATAAGAATTGTTGTTCACTATGGACGGACTTGAACTTCGGCTCAACAGTCGATGATGATTACCATTGCACCACGACCACCACGTGTGGATGCGCATCATCCGGCAATATTGCCTATTGACGTACCCGTTCAACCAAAAATGGGCCTCGTCGCTAATGATAATTTTTTGCTGGGATCAGATCAACTTCAAATCCTATTTAAGGTGAGTTTTGTAGGGTTGAAGGCCCAAGTGCCTGCGCGAGGCCGCCAAGTTGATATCTGCGAAAAGTCGAGTTCTTGTACGTGGCGCGAAATCGACTGCCTCGGGATCTCCAAGGTATCTTAAATTTCGAAGGACAATCACGTAAACCTTAAAATGGGCTTAACGCCCACATTGATGCAACAAAAGAACATCCATTTTGATAATAGAGTTTTTTTTCATTTAAACGCACTACTCGGCGTTTATAAGGACTTATCATGGTGATTTGTCTTTAGTGTCTATATAATAAAAACATGGTCGTCATGAACAGCTACAACTTAACCTATTGAACAACATGATAATACGTCCTTAAGTTTATATAAAACATATTGGTAAACATGTTTGAAACATGTATCTACATATCAGTCTAACTGATTGCTTAACTGGCTGTTTTTTTTTTTTGTTGGAGGCTTCTACTATCTGTTGGAGCACTCAGACACAAATACTGGTCCATTGTACTACCAGACAGACACCTTGTCTTTATTGTATTTTCCCCGTTGTCCGGAGAAAAGTGAGGAGGGGCTTCTGTGATGTAGAGCTAAGAGATTCGGCACCCACCACGTCGACCCCAAGGGTACGCCACCGTGCGCAAGCGAAGGCGGGACAGTCGCAGAGAAAGTGTCCTGCTGTGTCATCCTCCTCGCAGCATGCAGCACAGGTAGGCGTCTCACTGATGCCAAGCACGTAGAGATGCTTGGCAAAAGTGTAATGGCCCGTAATGACGCCCGTTAGCCTTCTGCAGTCATTTCTCCTTAAGGATAAGAAGAATGATGCGGACTTTTTGCAGACGTCAGGACGTAAGCGCTTAGTCATCTTGCATCCTGGATATTCCCTCCATCTGCGACTGTGTACGTTAAAGACCCAGTCATTGATGTCAGATTTGACCGTGGAAGCAGGTAGACCTAAGGCGAGTTCAGGTCCTGAGAAACTCTCCTCTGAGCCTCTTCTAGCGAGTTCATCGGAGATCTCGTTTCCTGGGATTCCTTAGTGACCTGGGACCCCTACAAGCCTAAGTGAATTTAGTCTTCCGACTTTGTTCAAAAAGGTCTTGAGTTCATGCACTAATTTGGAATTGGATAAAGGGTTGGACACAGCTTTGAGTGCAGCTTGGCTGTCACTACAGACACACATGCTTTTTCCCCTCCACCTGTGTTTCACAACATAGTACATGGCCATTAGGATTGCGTAAATCTCCGCTTGGAAGACAGACGCATATTTTCCTAACGAGAAGTGCAGTCGAATGTTTCGCGCTCAAAGAAAACTCTAGCGCCGGATCCCTGCCCAGTCCTGGTGCCATCTGTGAAAATGCGAAGACATTCCATTCCAGGTTCAGTGTCTGGCCAAAGCCAGTCCCGACGCCATGGAAATGTGACTGTGAAGTTACATCGCAGTAGGATGGCAGGTGTCATTGCGTCAGAAGGCATATCCATGAGATAGAGGTCGTAGGATATTTCTCCCGCAAGTACACTTTCACTCCAATGCGAGTTGTACCAAAGACCATTTCTCTTTAGACGAGAAATGGCTTTCAGTGCACACACTCTGATATAAATTAAACAATTACAAGTTTAAAATTTTTAAAAAAAATATTTATTCGTTTATTATCGGACAGCGTAACTGCCTACTACTGAATGACTGAACAAATGTACTTATTTTCCTAATGCTTAAATACTAATTTCTTATCGACTAAGTAATCCCCACTGCTGCTGTGCTTCCTACAGTTGTCTTCATGTTACCCGCGGTGTGATGGAATGCATTGGTGTCGAATGGTCCAGACTGCTGATGTGGCGTAGGACCGGTGAGCAAGTGTTGACACGTTGACACGTTGTTGGAAGGTGATCGCAATGGATGGTGTGGAGTGCCGTGTGCAAATATGTTGAGATAAGGTGTTGGGTGCCGCCGTGTGCAAATATGTGGAGCATCGGGTGGTGTAAGATTCGGTGTTAACTCCTCCCGACCTAAATTTCGAGCGTCCTCGTTCGCAATACAATTTAGAAGAGTGGTATCGCACTAATCCGGGATGTCGACGTCCTTGTCGATGGTTGAGGATTTAGGTCCTTTGGTGGCATTTGCGGAGGTGCTGGTTCATCTGTAGCTTCTTCTACCACGGTTGGTTGTTCGGTCATTTTGCGTTTACAGCTTCTCTTCAGGATGATGATGGATATGGCTGCAAGAAGAAGAATTGCAATACCGATGCCAACGACAGATCCAGTCTCGAAGCTGTCGTTGAGTAGTTTTATGTATCGGGTATTGTTGAGATGTAGGTCCTTTACTAATTCCAGCGATAGTGTTTCCTCGATGTCTTTTTGTCCTGATGCTGGTTGTAATATGGCAGGAAGGGGCTTGAACTGGGTTGTTTCTGTCGATCTGAATACAGTTGATCCTACTACCACGGTTGCGTTGTGATATTTTATTAGGAACGTCCCGTTGATCGTCATTTGATCTGCATCTACGGATATTGGTCCGGTGTACTGGTTGAGGAAAAGGATGCCGGGTGCTATTTCCTCAACGTCGGGTATGTGGTGATTGTTGATGGTCGTACAATGCGGCTGCCAGATTCCTAGTAAATGGGGAATGCAGGTGGAATTACTTATTTCTACAACATTACTTCTAGGGCATATAAAAATATTATTGAATGATTTACATGGTTTCATAATGCCATAAATTTTGTTATTACATTTTAAAACTTCAGTATACGGAATTTTATTTATAATATTGCCTTTTTTTACGGCTTTGATAATGATAGTCTCGCAGGACTCTTTCTCTGTTGTCGGTAAACTTATAATATACAACATAACTGAATTATTAAATGCTATTTTAATTTCGGCAAAATCTATCGCTTGCTCAATATTATTAAATGGTATGCTCTCTTTGTTTATAATTTTTTTTATTAGTTTCATTTCCATATTAGATAATATGTGTGTATTGACAATGTTCACCTTTGCCCAGTGTAGGGCGTACCCTACATTTACAATTTCTTCTTTTAGCAAATCGATCTTATACTTAATGTTAATCAAAAATTTTTCGTTTGTTCTTTTCTTTATTTGATTATTCATTTTATTTGTAATATTTGAGAGCTCGCTAATTTTATCTATTATTAGTTTGTTAATTACTATCTGTCTATTATTGTTATCTAATACGTTATTAATTTTTTCTCTAAGGATCTCGAAATCATGTTGGTCCGGGCTACCGGAAATCCACTTCCAGGCGCTTCCAACGAAATCTAGTGATCTTCTATTTTTAGTGGTTGGCTTTGTTAGTAGTCGACGGATATGTGATTTGATTAGTGATATTTCGATGGAAAGTAGTGGGAAGCTGGGATGGTTAATATTAAGGGAGTTCTTTATGGCGATCTCCAGTTGGTTTGCTACGTCCAGGTATCTCTCCAAGTCAATAACGTGTATTATTTTATACGTTCCCGATTGCAGATTAGCCACACCTGTGTGCAGGGTTACCAGTTGTGCGTTTGTATACTCTAGAATTTGAACTTCCGCTGCACATACTGGCACAAGTAGGAGTTGAGTGATCATTAACCTGGGGGAAAAGGTTGATTTTTTATTAAAGATTTATGGACTATTTTGCCGGATTTAGTTAGGATAGTTGTCGTTCTATTTTCCGACACTATTTCCTTTTTATAACGGGGGCTCAGTTTCGATCCTTACCGCTTATTCTGTTTGACATAAATAGTCTGACCGGGGGAGAATTCTTTTAATGGTTGCCTTTTTTTATTATGGTACTCTAAGTCTGCGTTCTGTTTGTCCTGGAGTTTCTTTATGTTTTCTTGACGCGCTTTTTCTAACATTGCAGGGTCGGAAGTCACTCTTCGTCCAAAGAAAGCCTCTATAGGTTTCTTCCCTGTCGTAGAGTGAATGGAAAAATTGTACTCGTGAACGGCGCGTTCTAGAAGTTCCGTGAAGGAACGATGGAGGTCTTCCGTTTTCAAGCATCTCATTATCTCGATGAGCGTTGAGTGGAAGCGCTCAACTTGGCCATTTACGGTACTTGAATAGGGGGGTGTTTTGAATATTTTAATTTTAAGTTCATCTTCAATCATAAAACTTATCGAAGCTGAGTTAAATGACTTTTCGTTGTCTATGATTACGACTTCTGGTAACCCAAAGGAGTAGAGTATGTCCCTTAGCGGTTGTCGCACGTCTTCGATCGCTTTGGATTTAATTATTTTGACTATTGCATATTTGGAAAATTTGTCGATAGAGGTGAGTACAAGGTTATTCTCTGTGGAGAATATATCTAAGTGAACTATTTGCCCTGGATAGTGGGGTATTGGAGTGGCCTGAATTTCTGGTCTACTGGGATGCCTGTCGTATTTGTTTTCCTGGCATACTGAGCATTTCTTGATTACCTTTTTGATTTTGGTGGCCATTGAGGGGAAGTAAAATCTTTCCAGAATTTGGGTTTTGTTTTCGCGGTCATTGCGGTGTGCTCGCTTATGGGTTTTTATAATAATTTCCTCTTGTTCCGCTTCGTCAGTGACGTCCTGCACCTGGATCTGAGAAAATCTTATCTTGTAGTTGTTAAAGTGGGAACGGTAGAGTTCCTGAATAATGCCCATAACATGTTCTTCGGTTTTGATGCAGTTTATCACGGAAGGATTCAGAATTTTCATGAGGATTTGTTTGAGGTTTTCTTGGTTGAATTCAGGTTCTGTAACGACGTGCCTATGGTATGTGGGAAAAATAATATTGAAAGTCTGACTGGGGTTTACATCTGTTTTCAGGATAATTTGGTTTTTGTATGCGTTGATGGGGACAGTTACGCATTGTATTAAATTATGTGAAGAGCTTTGGTCGCTATGTTGGGTGACAGTTAAACTATGGATTCCGGCCAGTTGTGGAGCTCTGGATAAAGCATCCGCAACCACGTTTGTTCTCCCTGGTTTATATTTTAATTCATGATTATATTCTTCTAATATCGACTTCCACCTTTTTATTTTGCTATTGTTATTTCTATTGCTTAACGCAAAGGTAAGCGGTTGGTGATCGGTAAAAATTCTGACTTTAGTATGTCCGTAAAGGTAGTTTCGGAACGAACCCAGTGCCCACACTATGGCTAACATTTCCTTTTCGTTAGCCGCATAGTGTTCTTCTGTTTTGCTTAACGTTCTGGATATGAAAGCGATTGGTTTGCTATCCTGTTCAAGAACTGCACCAAGTGCGAAGTTGGATGCGTCGGTGGTGAGATCGAAAGGTTTGTTGAAATCGGGGAAGGATAGTAGTAAATCTTTAGAGACGAGAGAGGTTTTAAGTTTATTGAATGATTCGAGAGCTTCTTCATTAAGTTGGATTGACAATTTGGCGGATTGATTTTTAAGTATACGTCCTCCATCTCCTCTTAAAAGGGCTGTTAGGGGCTTCGCCAATTTAGCGTAATCCTTAACGAAGCGACGGTAATATCCCGACAGGCCAAGGAAGGATCTGAGTTCCTTAAGAGTTTTTGGGACTGGGAAATCTAGGATGGACTGAACTTTGGCAGGGTTCGTTTTTATACCCTCCGAGGAAATAATAAAACCTAAAAACTCTACTTCAGATTTAAAGAAGTGACATTTGTCCAGTTGGACCTTCATATTTGCCCTGCTTAAGGTGTCAAAAATTTCCTCGATATCCTTGGAATGTTGAATCTCATCTTTGCTAAAGATGATGATGTCATCTATGTACACGTAACAGCATTTTCCGATATTTTTGTGCAAAATATCATCAACTGCTCGCTGGAAGATGGAAGGAGCGTTCTTTAATCCGAACGGCATACGTGTAAATTCATACTTTCCAAAGTTTATAGAGAAAGCTGTCTTCTCAATATCAGATTCCTTTAGTGGAATCTGATGGAAGCCACTTTTCAAGTCGAGGACTGAAAAGAATTTATTCTTTCCTAGCTGGGCAATCACTTCGTTTATCTCCGGTATTGGGTAACGGTCGGCTATTGTGACAGAGTTCAATTTCCTATAGTCGATTACCATCCTAAACTGCTTTGTACCCGTTGAGTCTGCCTTTTTGGGCACGATCCACACGGGGGAGTTGTATGGGGACCGTGAAGGTCTTATTATACCATCTTCAAGCAGTTTTCGGACCTGCTTTTCGACTTCCGCTTTTAATGACATGGGGAATGGATAGTGACGCGTATAAACAGGATCGCCGGTGGATGTTCTTATATCCGCTACGACTCTCGTTGTATATGTCAGTTTTTCTTCTGGTTCCGAAAATAGGGTCCGGTGTTTGTTAATGGCTGAGCTTAGAAGGTACTTTTGGTGGGGTGATAAGTGGTCGGTGTTAATATTAATAGAATTGACAGATAGTGACTCTTGTTGTTTGATTTTAATATGGATTTTGTTAAGGATAGTCATATAATTTTGCTTAGCATGAATTACTGCCGACAGTTCCTTCAAACTGTCGTTACCCAGTATCCCATGGAACGTTTCGAGGGTAGGTAGGATGAAAAATTTAATTCGAATATTATTTACGCCAAAAAGATTTACAAAGGTATGGTGGCTGACCTTTACATCGCCTGCTACAGACTTAGCGTAAAAGGTTTGGCTATTGGGGATGGGGTTCTTTACTAAATTAGGCTTAATATAGTTTAGGCTCGAACCAGTGTCAATTAGGAATTTTAAAATTTCTCCGCTTCCTGTCTTGCATTCGAAATAGGGGAGCGAAGAATCAGTTAACCTAAAAAATGGATGTCGCTATACTCTGAAGGTGGCTCTATTGGGTAATCATGCTGCGAATACTCTGGTTGATTTTCAGTTGGTTGCTGGTTGTCGAAATGTGGTAGGTTATATTGGGGGTACTCCTCGTGGGTCTGCACATACTGATTTCCTTCTACTTCTGCAGCTTCCGGAACTCGTGCGGCAGGGGTCGATTCCTCGGGGTTTATGGAGGGATTAATGTGGTAGTTCTGTTGTCTGGGTCTATGGAACATGGAGGTTTGCTGGAAAGGAGGTCTTGGTCTGGCAGCGTTAAAACCGGCTTGCCGATTTTGGCTGTTAATATTTCCGATTTGATTGCTTCGTCCCTGAGTTACTGCTTCCGTCTTAATTTGGGCTTGATTACCAAAAGGCCTTGCCGTTTGGAAAGAATTTTGCTGGAAACTATTTGTCATATTGGGTTGTGAGAGGGGATTAGGATTTGGACGATACCCGTAGGATGGGTATTGCTGCGCAGGAGGCGCGTACGAAGGGTAAACTGGTTGGTGTGGTCTGAACGTTTTATTAAAGTTGGCTTGCGGAGTTGGGCGCTGTGGAAACCTTAAATGGGGAGTTTGAAGGCGAGGCGGCTGTGGGGCAAATGGCTTTCTAATGGCTCCTTGGTTGAGCTGAGCGTGTTGGGACCGATAGTTTTGATTTTCAATTTTAAGGCATAGGTGTAGTGCCTGTGGTAGATCCGTCGGTTCCTTTATGCCCAGTAGATCTGATAAATTGCCCCTCAACCCCCTTATGAATGTATCCAACGCCTTATCCCTATAAGTTTGGGTTAGAAGGCGCATCGACTCGGGGCTTATATCCATACAGGCAATTTTATTTATTATCAAGGTTAGTTGCGAGTTTACTGCTTGGTAGAATTGCTGTATGGTGCGGTTACCTTGCACCATGTGGGACATTTGGCATTCAAGGGTAGTGACGTCCCGCTTATCCGCATAGTGCATAGTAAGACAACTTGCTATGCTCTCCCAGTTAAGGGGCGTATTATAAGACTCTAGAGCCGCGTCGGCTGGTCCGATTACCTTGTTGCGAATTACGTTGAGGATCCCGTAGTATTTCGGAGATCCCTTAATATGTTCGTAAATGCTTAACACGCGGTCAACACTCTTTCTCCAGGATGAAAATTCCGCAGGGTCACCAGAAAATGTTCTTAGACAACGCACAACGTCGGGGACCTTCTCCAGGTCTTCTAGTTGATGGCGGTATTCGGGGAAAATTGTCTGGTCTGTACCAGGAAAATGATGCGCGTTTGGACTCAACATGCTCTCGAAGAGGGCTCTTCCTTGCTGCTCGAAGACGCGTCTTACGATGGAGCTTATTAGTGAATCTAGTTCCGGGGTGGATCTTACCCCTTGTACCTCGGCACGAGATGAAGTTGATTGGAATGACTGATTTGGATCGTGAGACGGCAAGAATGGGGGAATATTCTGGGTAGGTTGGGAATCTGCTGTTGGGTTAGTAGGAGGCGGAATTGATCTAGCTTGGGCGGCAGCTATTTGCTCCGCTTGGTTTCGGGTAGTTGGCATTTCGATTTGTGGAATGGGGAGAAAATAAAAGTGTGACCAGATCGATAGTTTTCTATTAAGCAGGAGTATAACTATGACTAATTTATGATTTTTACGAAAGGAATATTCAATTGATAACGTATTAGAATATAATTTTTATAATTTCCACAATTAATTTCACAAATAATTTCTTTTCGGTTATTCTCTTCAACTTACCAGATTTCACTAAATAATATTTTGAACACTTAATTACTACGTTGATTAATCTTTTCTTTAGCAACTTAACTTTTCTTTGTATTATTCTATCCTTTTCCCTTTTTCTTTTATATATTTAATAAAAAATATGCTAGACACTTATCTTCTCTTTAACACTTAACTTTTACTTTGGATTATATTATTTTCCTTTTTATATATAATAAAAATATGTTAGACACTTAACTAAACCACCAATTATCTTCCTCTTTAACAATCTAAATCTTAAATTATTCTCTTCAACAAAATAACTTTACTTTCATTAATTTACTTAACTTAATTTCAGGTTTTCTATTTATTTAATTTTCACTTACACTACACTAATTTTTACTGCCATCATCTTGCCTAAATTTTTAGCCGGGTTGCTGACCGGGTTGTTGACCGGGTGGTGCGGCGAGCTCTATCGAGCTTCCGGTTTGTCCCTTTGTATCGGGGCTACTGCGGGGCCCTTGCAGCCTTTGCTGCTTTCACCACAACACGATCGCGGGGGGACCACAAGAGAGAGACTTTTTCAAAACACTCGCGGGGTTAGCGTGCTAGCTCGTTATCCCGTTTACTATTCTCGTATTGTACTTCGATTTTTAACGTAGTAAAGGTGTTAGCTCTCCTTGTGGTCCCTGCTCGGGCGCCAATTAAACAATTACAAGTTTAAAATTTTTAAAAAAAATATTTATTCGTTTATTATCGGACAGCGTAACTGCCTACTACTGAATGACTGAACAAATGTACTTATTTTCCTAATGCTTAAATACTAATTTCTTATCGACTAAGTAATCCCCACTGCTGCTGTGCTTCCTACAGTTGTCTTCATGTTACCCGCGGTGTGATGGAATGCATTGGTGTCGAATGGTCCAGACTGCTGATGTGGCGTAGGACCGGTGAGCAAGTGTTGACACGTTGACACGTTGTTGGAAGGTGATCGCAATGGATGGTGTGGAGTGCCGTGTGCAAATATGTTGAGATAAGGTGTTGGGTGCCGCCGTGTGCAAATATGTGGAGCATCGGGTGGTGTAAGATTCGGTGTTAACTTATATATGTCAAGGGGTGGAAGATTCATCATAGCATCTAGAGCAGCTCCCGGTGTGCTGGGGAAAGCCCCCGTGCAGCTGAGACAGACCGCTCTTTGGAGTTTGGTGAGTGATGCCACAGCATGTTTGCGTGTTAGCCTGCTCCACCAAACAACCGATGCATATGAGACTATCGGTCTTATCATTGCCGTGTAGATCCAAAGGACCTTTTTCGGCGATAAGCCCCATGTTTTGCCAAAGCACCTTTGCATTGCCAAAAAGCTGACAGCGCTTTGGTGGTTTTGGACTCAACATATTTTGACCAAAGAAGCTTGCTGTCTAGGATGACTCCCCGATATTTAGCTTCCTTGGATATAGGGATGGGAATGCCTTTTAGCACCAGCTGAGTAATGCCAGTATTTTTCCTCCTTCTCGTGACGTTCTCTTCATCAGTCTTAAGAGGATTAACCGACAGCCCATTTCTCGTGCACCAGTCTTCGATCACATCTAGCGCCGCTTGTGCTTTGAGACAGACATTCGCTAAACATGAGCCGCAAGAGAGAACAGCAACATCATCCGCATAGGCCTGGGCATAGATTCCAGAGGCATTGAGAGCATCGAGAAAAGAGTCGACCACCATGCACCATAACAGCGAAGACACGACTACACCTACTGTGCAGAGACGACTTGATAAAGATTTCATCAATCTTTAAGACACCAAAAAATCTGTAATCTAGATCTACCGGACGTCTTAATAACACTGTTCTCAGATCTTCAAGACCTTTTTTTGGAAGGTCTTTCCTAATAAACTGCTTTTTCATGAGTCAAGTACAATGGATTTCTTCAACATTACCCATTAGAGTTCCAACTTATAGGGATTATGTCAAATCGGTGTAAGGTAGTAAAAGTGGGATGTAGACTGCCACATTTTGTGGAACCTATAATAGACGCGTTCACAGGCGTCATGACTTAAATGTCAAGAAGTCAAGACACAGCACGGGCTGAAGGTATAGAGGGAGAAAGGAAAAGGAGGTAACGGTGCACATTGGTTTTAAATGCTTGTAGTGCATTCCATATTCGTTTGGTTTGGCTAAAAAACGAGTTTCTAAATTTAACTGTGCGTCCGAAGACAGGCTTGAGGGTGAACTGATGAGCATTGCATGTATTGCGGTTAAATTCTTGAAGGGAAGGAATGACTAGCTCTCCTGTTAAACACGATTGGCTTATCTTATGGTAGGTTTCGATGAATGTTATCGTCAGTAAATGCAATCTCCCACAGACTCCTCTATGAGTCACTCTTACAATAATTAAGGAACGAACCTTCATAGTTCACAAAATGTATTCCAATACTTCTGTGAAGTGTGAAAAAGAATTCTCGAATGCTAAGCAAGATCAAACTCGCAAAACTACGACACCTTGCAAGTGATACTAGGCTCAATAGAAGAAGTATTTATCACTGTTACTAAGTGAGACTCAATAATAACTAGACTTGTTGCTTGGCTTATCGTAAGCAACTGACAGGAAGAGGAGAAGACTGTAGGTCTTTGAGACATTTTCTTTCCCATGGAAGCTGAACACAAGATACTTCATCACCCTTTAGCTTAGCATTAAATCGTCGTCAGCTTCCAAAAGGGTATACAAGAATAGTGATCTGCAAGGGCCCTGGAGGCGGCTGAATCCGAGTTGGTCTTGATATCTTAAAATTGCCGCATGTCCCACGATCGAAAGCAATCTTTACTACAAGAACGTTATATATTAACAATCTTGGTTCACGTCCGGTATATTCGTCAGCATTCTCGTTGCTCAAAAGTCTTTATGACCTGATATTCATGACGGAACTTGTAAAAATTATTATCGACACCCATCAACAAGGTTTACCACAACAGCATAATATATGGTAGTATCAGTCAAGCAGCCTAATAAACAAGCAGTGCTAAGCAAGTACTCATTTTCTTAAGAGATTTTTAACTTTCCATTTGTTAAGAATGTCCTTATACGAGATTCACATTATAGTGCCCGTATAAAGGTGTAATAGAGCAATAAATCTGGAGTATCAGCCATCGCCTTATTCTTAGACTCTTTGTTATCAAATCCTATTTTTATGAGACAATGTGCCACTTTTATATGCCTTATATAAAAGTATATTTGAGGCTCTATTTACTCACCAAGAAGGTACGCAATCAATGGATCAAAGTTATTACGAATGTGGCTTTAGGCCGGATAACTATAGAAAATAGCTGAAATTACCTTATATTCCATATAAAGCTCTAAAGATCGCTATCAATATATAGCTGGACTAATTTTTTAACACTTTTCATGCAAAACCAAGGAATCCAAGAGAACCCATCGAGCGGATTATTTTTAATAGATTTATACCACCAACTAAAACCGCAGGAGACCTATCGTTAAAGCAAAACACATAAGTCATGGTCTATGATAGACGTACCCCACTCTGTAGTGATGTGTGTTTATGGCAGTTGTACTCAATTTTGATAATTGCAATTGTACGTCGGTTAGCCGGCACTGGCCTGCAGCTCACCGATTACTAATAGAATGTGGGGCTTTTATGGAAAAGAAGAGCTCGCGAAACGTTCATTTGTTGTTCATTAACTATGTTCATTAACTATTGTTCATTAACTATGGACCAGCTGTAGGGTGGTCCAATTGAACTGCAACTTCTCAAAGCGTTGTATTTTTAATTGAAATCGAAAGTTATGAGCTTTGTGTGCCCTGTGTACTGGTTCAGTCTTATTGGAACGTCCATTCTCTCTTACTGAAACGTATAGCAGTCCAAGGCTCCAAAGCACCTTCAAAAACACTTTTGCCGTAAACATTCATTTTCAACTTGACCGCACCGCCGAAAAGCACAAGCGGCGAGCATCCGTCGACCTGCTGCTCAACCCATGACCAACGGTGGCTCTTGACTTCTAGTGGCCAATTCAAGGTTCGAAATTTGCAATGACCTTTACGTTAAACAAATACGATCGCTGAGTTTGTTTACGAATTTTTCGATTGGAAATTGGAAATCAGAGCCACATTCGTGCAAGCGCGACAGCTCCTTTATCGAACCTCTTTTTTTGTTTTGGGACTTATAAGCTTATAAGGCCTTAGGTTGAATTCATCCTTCAGTATCCGTTGTCAATTCAATATCAATTCAAGACTTTGCTTTCCAAGCCACTTCTGGCCCTGACGACCAACACTGCCACAATTGAGATGTGATATGATTCGAGATATGGAAGATTTGGAGCCACTTGTAGGCTTCGACTTATATGCTTACATGTAAAGCGTTATTACACTATTGCGAATTCCAGTATGAACAAAAAAGAAATTACCAAATCCAGTATGCAAGAAATTATTGAAAACTGTTTGAGAAAACAGAGCTAAAGGCTTCTCCATGTCGGAGATGCAGTTCTATACCGCAAATGTAGTAGGTATTAAAAGCGTCTGCCGCCTTTCCATTTCCAACTGGTTTGCAAAATACAATTAATTTATTACCATTTTGATTTCTAAAGTATTATCATTGAATCGCGACTTCATTTACAAAACTCCATACGAAAGGTCCAATTTTGTATGACTCTTTTGTATAGGTCGGCTTAAATTCACCAACCAGCGGTTAACGTAACCTCAGAGAAAAGAGTCTAACACATTCCACATTCAACACATTCCACATTACGCCACTTCTGAAAATAACGCCTTCTGGGAACATTTCTTGAAAAAAATGTAACATCTGATGTAACGCGCCGTCTTGTTGGAATCACATATTGTTGTTGTGCCCCGATCTCCATTGACAGCCACCATCTGGTAATTCTCGTTTGCGGAAGATGTATAGCCAATGACGCCGCCTGCCCAAAATCCATATCAAAAATGAGTTTCCACTAAGTGTGGCAAATGTGCTTGTACATGAAGCCGTTCAACCAAAAATGTTCTTTATTACTGGAGACAACTTTTGCTAAAAATGTAGATCCGTTTGCATCTGGAACCCTCTCAATGAACATATGTACGTCGATCTCAGAGAGTTTGGGGTTTCTATCCTAGGATTATATCGTTTAATTGTGGTCGGCTTCGGCTTCATATAGGGCTCGATCAGTTGCCGAATCGCCTGATCGTTGACAATAATTATTCCGTAGCTTGCAAAACATCAAAACTGTCAAAATTGGAACATAGTCCTTTAAATGAGAGCAATGGCTTAAAAAAAGCTTAGGAAGAACGGAAGAAAATTGGACGCACCGACTCCTACCGATCGTCAATGGACGGAAATACGAAGAGCTCTTGTCTGAGATCGTTTTTGGCTATTTCCGACAACATGAAATTAGGCCAAATAGTCCATTCCCTGAAATTGTAGCAGAAAATACGGAGCAGTAGGACAAAATCCATTTGGAGTGTGGGCCAATCTCGACAAATCCGCAAGTAACATGCTCCAAAAGACAAAACAGTAATGTTGTTAAAAAAGCGGCGGTACGTATGGGCAGCGACACGTCTAGAGCGCCAAGGTGTAATTAATAGAGTCAATGTTCAAAGCAAAAATAATTTGCATCTCATCCTACCTCCAAGCACTGATGTCTCACGATGATCTGGTGGAGGGCACAAATCGCTCTATTCGAGCCAAAGGCCACCAGACCATTGGCCTCTAGCACTGATGAAAGAAAAAAAAGCAACTCTCTTGACAAGCCATTCTTTGACCCAACGTGCCAGCTACAGGAAAACTACTCCATTTACACGATCAGCATACCCATTATAGTGCTCCAGAGGTGTAATATGCAATTGAACTGCTTGATCTCTAATGGTAATTGGAGCAGTTCCATGTCTACAAGTCCACTCTACTCGCCTAATGAATAAATAAATCTTAGGGTTAGGCAAGTCCGGTCCAAGTGACCAGCACAGATAATTGCCGAGATAATTATCCCCCCATTGATGTAATTATGCCACACACCTGTGCTATTAGAAAGCCGTCGCATGAACTCAATCACCCTGATCGTCATCACTTTAATATATCCTGATTGCAGATGGCAACTCTTTCCCATTCTCACAATAAATCCGGTTTCGTTCAATTGCCTTATCATTCCCACCATCCCTCAAGTACTTTCTACGATCCGAGATCATATCTCCGATCCACCGATCACCTTTCTCTCTCCCATTGTCCAGGATTACGAGTAATTCAGATTTTATTAGTTCATTGACTGCTTGAATGCGTGAATTCGGGGAATTCTTCGATACCAGTTCCATAACAATTAACCCGAACAAAGGCATGGCCCACCCGCCCGTCCGCTTCGGGCGTGTAACGACTAAACGACATTCAATGAGTCGCTTGGACGAAATTCACTTCTACGTCTGTTTCACACAAATGGACCACGGAATTTGTTCCTTTTTTTCCTTTCTCGTTCTGGACAAATCTTTTCCTCATTAATCATTCCACTTGTTAGCCTCGAATCTTGAATCTCCGGCAAACGGGCGAGACGTTTAAAGCGGAGGAACGAGAAGAACAAAAAAAAAGTGGAGAGAAAACCCTCTGATGAAACCTTAACCGAGTTTTATGCCCCTTCATAAAAATACCATCAACTTGTTGCTGCGGCGTGGAGATGTCCCCTTGCCCGCTCGCCCGCTTAACCGCTTGGTCCACGACACCACACACATTGTGTTGTGTTGTATGTAGAATTTTATAGGAGAGCCGGAGGGTCCGGCATTTAACTCTCTTCCAACTGGACGCACTATCGGAATCCTCAAAAGAATATTTCCAGTTGATCGTTGGCCATTGGGTCGCCGGATCGTTTCGTTGTTCGGTTGTTATGAGTTTCTGTTTCCAAGAATGTCATTCGAGAATTACCGTGTCCAGAAATGAACACGTGCACTACACTTGATGGTTTAGTGCAGCAAACGTGTTTACTTTCGGGTCTCCTCGCTTCATCATTTATTTGTGTGCAGTGTGACTCCCGATAATGGACAGCACTGGGTCTTCGCTCTTGGGTCTGAGTCATTCAACGAAACTAATCAACGAACTTGTTCTAGGACATGCACCCGGATTGGGATGGAACCTCGACGACGAAGAGGCTCACCACGACTCTGTTGTTGTTTGTTGTGATAAGGAAAAACTGAAGGCGATAAGAGGTCGGCTCTGGTGGTCTTCGGTGATTGCGTCTGTTTGCAGAACCATTTTATGATGGGAAAGGCAAGGAATGGAATGAATCATGAAGGTGTACACGAGTACCTGTCGAGTGTTATCCGCACCGCATCGGGCATGGTGAGACGCGGGAGGAAATGCTTTTAAGTGCCACTGAGCGTTTTTACGGTGCGTTGGAATCTTTCACTTTGTGTCATCGTGTCGGTTCGAGGCAAATTTGACATTGATACGAGTGGCTAGATGGGATACGATGGGACGGGATGTGATGTCGTGCTGTGTTTGCAGTGTTCACGAAAACGGACATGAGCGCTATGATATGGACATGGACACGTTAGCGAAGATATGAAGAGAGTGTTTTGTTGGCAAGTCGGGAAGCAAATAACAATAAATTTTATAGGTTGTTGTTCTGCTTACTTTGTACTTATTTTTAGGCACGTTTTATGAATGAACCGAGACTGGACAAAGTCACAGCTCGGCCGCATTGGTATGATAGGATTTAATGAGCAGATTAAGTTGTTTGACGTACTTTTTGCCGTTGTCGGAAAGACGAAATAGTCATGAATGATAGCCTTGATGGCGTTGTATATGTGATTAGCTGCGGTGCTTTTGTACATTTCTGATGGCTTGAAATAAATTAAAGCGAACTTTGGAGCCGGTGTCAACGGCAGACCACTTTGGTGGCGTCATTTTATGGCATATGACTCTTTAATCAGATGAAAGCCACGTTTAGCAGTTAACCGGGGTTATCTGTTCTGTTGTCATCAGGTTTTTTTTTTTAATTTCAGGTACTTGACTACACCAAGGTTATGCGGTTTATGGGAGGGTCTTCCTTGGGGCTTTCATGTGCTGTGGTGCTCTTAGTTGATGAATCACCTCACTCTGAAAAAATCGTTTTTTTGCCACAATCGTTTTCTTCGAATGTCTCATGGCGCATATGCGCCGTCTTTCTATACATGGCCCATACTGGGAATTTTAAACTTGTAATACCCTCTCTTATAATGATTTTACGAATCTACTTGGTGCTCGTTTACGTTCCAGAGTCATCGAGCCACATATCGTTTACGTGACCTGCACATCTTAGAGACCTCTAATGAAATCTGATCCTCTAAACCCTGGAAGACGGCTTAACACGATGTCATGCGGTCCGTTAAGAGGTTCGTACACTTTAAGCAATATACATTAGGCATCTTCATAGACATACTCGTAGAAGGAGCTTTCAATAAGGTTTTTATCAAATCGGGAGCGGGATCTATCGAGAAATTGAAGAACATGACTCTTGAAACTAGAGGCAATGAGGGGATTATCATCTTCTTTGAATTCGTAAACTGAGGTACTGTTGAAAGTAAGCGTATAACAGTGGTCAGACGACGTGGTTGACCTGCTATCATGGTTGATTCCCTCTGTAATAAGTGAGGGCTGTCGCTAGCTTATACACTTGGGTAACAGGCTGCGATATATACTTAAACCTTGAGAAAAAAAAAGGAAAAGAGGGACGACCTAGAGGGCATCCTAGACTCGTAGCTAAACTGGAAGTCCAACATGGAAACCTGGTAAGAATAGCTGGCGTAGCTTCCCTCCTGTAGCAAAATGATCAGTAAAAGGTGGCGATTTAAGTTAAAGTTGACTATGTAAATACAGAAATACACAGCTTTTATCCGCATCATCCTCACCTGTGGCTTGTCCTACGCAAAGTTTATAGCCTAGGCATACTAAAAAAGAATTAAATATCAAGCTATGAGATCATATGCTTCCGAAGTACTTAACATAACGTTGGACATCCTGCCGTTAGAATTTTAAATCAAATACGTGCTAACCTATGCTGCCATCAGACTCAATTAAATGGGATACTGGTCACCGAGTCTGTATGGCCATAACATAACTCTGTTACTTCTACCCTTCACTTCCAACAGCTTCGAAAGACTTCACTACTTACACTAGACCCTAGATCTAGAGAGAAATGAATGATGATTTCAGATTACCAGCATCTGATCTACACTAATGGCTTCAAAATGGAATTCACCGCAGGAATTCAAGCATAAGTATCAGCTATGAGAGTCCGTCAACACGGCTACCGCACTTATTCACCTGCTCCAAACTGGATCACACTCCTACGTGGAGGAAAAAGTAGATCGAAGTGCTAGCCAGGTTCGGGCGACATCAAACCTGTGAGTCTTCCGCTGAAGCATTTCAAATCGTAATACTATCAACGCTTCCTAACTGAAATAACCGGGTTTTAGGAAGTTTTAAACATAAGACCTCCTAAACAGACGTCGTTCAGATATCCCCAGAATCATGGCAGTTAGAACAGGCAGTCACATGTTACTAACCCCAGCCTGATTAATATAATCAATTTTCTCAATTCCACAGGCTACATTTGAACATCTTAACAATTTCTACCCAGGTCAATCGAGGCTTGGTAATAAAATGGCGTTTTAGCGATCATTCCTTTGATGATAACCGCTAGCCTGATTCGATGCACTGTTCAAATGCAATTCACATACAATTTACACTGCCTAGAATTTCATTGTCCAAATATGGGGCATGTTCAAAAAGTAACGAGAATTTCGATATGGTTTTTGGTCGGATTCGAGAAATTGTTGGTGAATCTACTTTCATTAAAGCCAGATTTTACGAGTGTCATAAGCATTTTAAAAAAATGTGGAGAAAGTGGAAGGAATGATGATGCACAATCACCGAACAACAAACTACTGGCTCATGCCAGATATTGTGACACATTGTACGACAAGGGTTTCATGAAGTAAAAACAGGTTTTGATCGTCCTTGTGGGTGACGATACTTACTGTGTTTTTTGACTTAAGCGATTTGTAACATTTTGTCGTAAGGTCAAGCGGTCAACAGAAAACACTAGCAGCACGTATAAAAAAAAAAAACCATTGAATGTGCAGGGAAATATTTTATTGTCGTCATACATTCGATGGCCTTTGGTGTTATCAGGAGCCGAACTCGCTCATCGCGCGTCAGAGGCCGACACACGTCCTCCGCGCCACGGCCACAAAAATGGCTGGTGGAGTCATTAGTTCCGTCATTATCATCATTAGTTAGAGTCATTAGTCATTAGAAAGAGCAGTTATCGCCAATGAAGAGCGCTGAAAACAAATAAGTAAAGTTTGTTTGGGGCCTAACCTTGAAGAAGGAAGGGAGAAAAATAAAGGGTGGGCCAAATACAAGTTTATTATTAAAAATGCAATAAAATTAACAAAATTAAATTTTTTCCACGTGTTATGGCTTTATTAGTAAGAACAAACTTTCCATTAATTATAAAATACATCGTCGTTCAAGTGGCTGCCTCGGCTGGCTTCGCAGTAGCGCATTCTGTCACCCCAATTTACCAAGAGCTTGTTGCTGATTTCGGGCTGTTGCTCACGGATTGCTTGGATGATATTGGTCTTAGCTCCAGACTTCTCATACTTTGATTATCTACCGAATTTTTCGCTTGGACCATTTCTCCCACACACAGTTGATTCTCATGTCATCGAAAATAAATTAAATCTACTTAATGATGAATTCACTCCTGGACCCGACGGTCTCCCTGCCATATTTCTAAAAAAAAAATGCTCCTCAACCATCTCTCGCCCTCTCTCGAAAATCTTCACCCTATCCCTATCCCAAGGTGAATGCCCCCGCTTATGGAAAACCTCATTTATCACCCCTATACATAAAAAAGGTCCGAAGAACGTTGTTAACAACTATCGTCCCATTGCCAAACTATCACATATGTATACCTAAACTCTTCGAGAGTGTTTTTTACGAAACACTAAGTTTTCGCTGCAAGTCATTAATCCCCCCCAACACGGTTTCCTCAAATGCAGATCCACAACCACTAACCTTGTTGAATTTGTGTCCTTTACCCTATCAGCCTTAGAGAACGGCAAAGAAGTCGACGTTATCTTAACCGATTTCAGTAAAGCTTTCGATAAAATCTCCCACAGACTGATACTCTTCAAATTGTCCTCCCTTGGCTTCGACCCCATTTCTTTGAAGTGGATATCTTCTTACCTGGAAAATCGCTATTACAATGTTCGTTTTAGATCTGCTTTCTCTAACCCCTTTTTAGCCTCCTCCGGCGTCGCCCAAGGCAGCCACTTAGGTTTCTTTTCGTTCTTTCCATAAACGATCTTGAATTGGTGATCAAACACTCCCACATCTCATTATACGCCGACGACACCAAGTTCTTCAAGACCATTTCCTCCAGTCATGACTCTTCCCTTATTCAATCTGATCTCAATAGCTTTTCCATCTGGTGCTCCAAAAATTGCTTAGAGCTTAACATTTCCAAATGCCAATCAATTACCTTTTCACCTCGTCTCTACTTCCTCAATAATCAACCCATCTCCACGGTTCAAGTCATTCGCGATCTTGGCATATTATGTGAGCAGGAGCTTAATTTTCGGGCACACATCGATGAGATAATCCTTAAAGCTAATTCTGCACTCGGTTTCGTGAAGCGATGGTCTAAAGAATTCTCGGACCCTTACGTTACCCGATCTCTTCACATAACCTTTGTCCGGCCCCTTCTTGAATACGCCTCCCAAGTGTGGTCTCCCTACCAACAAATCCACATTTCTAGAATCGAGAGCATCCAACGCCGATTCCTACGTTTTGCTCTTCGAGGTCTCCCCTGGGGCAATCCTTTGATTTTACCACCCTACCAAGGCCGCCTTAAACTAATCAACATAAACACGTTGGAAGAAAGAAGAGTTGTATCTGACATTCTTTTCATCCATCGTCTCCTTTCAGGTACCATTGACTGCGCGACTCTCTATAACTCTGTCCCTATCAACACTAACCCCCGCAACGTACGAAATCCCCGTCTCTTCTATCTACCCACCCCCCGTACTGCCTATGGCTCCAATGAACCTATTTCTCGTATGCTGGGAATTGTTAATTCGAATCCTTACTTCGATTTCAACCTCAGCACTCGATGCCTAAAAATCCGCCTTCTTAACCACCCTCCCCTTCTCCCTACCTAGTAAGTGAGATTACGTTAAGATTAGATTAAGCTAGCTTGAATTAAGCCCAATAAATGGGGGCGTTCGCCCCCACGAAAATTAAAAATTAAGTGCTTGAATCGTTTCCGGATTGTTGGCATAACATCGGTCCTTCACGGTTCCCCACAAAAAAATGTCCAAAGGGGTTAATCGCTCTGAGGCGGTCAATTAATGTCACCAAGACGGCTGATAACACGATTTGGGAATTTGTTGCACAAAAGATCGATTGTGGTATGGGCTGTGTGGCATGGCATGGCGTGCCATCCTGCATGAACGCGAGGTCGTCCAAATCCATGTCTTCAAATTCAGTCGGTTAACAGGGCTCTGTAACGACCACCAGTGATCACCACTTCTACTGATGCCACTACTTCACAATCTGCACCAAACTGTCACTCTCTATGGATGCATTGGCTTCTCGACAATAACGTGCAAATTTTCCGAGCCCCAGATGCAGCAATTTTGTTTATTAACGTAGCCGCCGAGGTGAAAATGCGCCTCGTCAAAAAAGTTGATTTTTCGCCAAAAATCGTTGTCTTATTCAAGCTGCTCTAAGGCCCAAACTGCGAAGCGATAACGAAGCGGATAGTCGCGCGCCTTCAATTGCTGAGTCAATTTGAGCTTGTAAGCGAATAATCCGAGATCTTTGTGCAGAATTCTCCTCAGGCTAGTGCGTGAAATGTTGCGCTGTTGAGATCGATGGCGAGTTGATGTTCGTGAATTGTGTCTCACTTTCTCGGCCACAGCAGCCATATTCTCATCTGTGCGCACCGTACGAGGACGGGAATCATGAGTGTTGTCCACTAGCATACCAGTCTTATGAACTCTTTGCACAAACTTGCGGTGGGTGCTTCATTTCGGCCAAAACTTATTTTAAAAAAACCCACTGTTTGGGCTACACAGCACTCACTTTGGAAATAAGTTTTCAATATTTCCCAACGTTGTTCACGCGTAAACCTGCAAAGCGGAAAACAGCTGTCAGTGTTAAAATAACCTATAATTGAAAAAAAAAAAAACCACTAGATGGCCCACCCTTTACAACTGTGCCCCGTCTCCTTTAACAGTACAAATATTGGATTTTCAGAAGAAGTCAAATATCTAGGTATTGACCTTGATCGAAAGCTCAACTGGAATTCCACATCAAAAGCAAACTAGCAAAGGCGACTAAGGCACTGTGGGCTTGTCGACGCACCAACGGTAAGACCTGAGGATTAAAACCTACGGTAATCCACTGTTTATATACCGCGATAGTAAGACCTATCATCACTTATGCGTCTACTGTATGATGGAAAAAAATTTAACAGAAAACTACAATAGTTAAACTTCACCGCGTTCAGAAGCTAGCATGTCTCGGCATTACAGCCCCCATGCAAACTTGCCCGACAGCAGCCCAAGAGGCACTGATCAGAATTACTCCACCGCATCTTTTTATTAAAAAGGTTGCTATATGTAGTGAAAAAAGTTTCCTCCGCTCGGAAACCGACCGGACATGTAGACCATTGGGTAGGTAGACTGTGATTACCACAGTTTCGGACGCATTGCCACACACGACCACCTTTGAGAAAAGATTTGAGATATTAATCCCAAACCGCACAGCTTGGGAAAGCCGTGATCCCTTGTTTAATGCCAAAGGCCTGAGGTGGTACAGATGGATTCCCGCGTTGGCGCTGGCATTTTTGGACCAAATCGGACGATATCGAAAGCCCTGGGGATTAGTCCTATTGTCTTCCAAGCCGAACTATACGCAATCCCAACGTGCGTTAACCTAAACTTGGAGACTAGCATAAGAGGTATAACCATCAATATACTCTCAGACAGTCAGGTAACGCTCAAAGCGTTGGACTCGTATAGCATGATCTCAAACTTCGTCAAGGAATGCCACGAAGCCTTGCAAAGACCTAGGCAAATTAAATAAATGTTTAAGCTATGGTGGGTGCCAGGTCACAAGGGCATAAAGGGCAACGAAATCGCCGAACAACTCGCTAGGAAAGGTTCCAGCGAAAGGTACACATGTGCCGAACCTTTCTGTGGAATCCCCAAGTCAAAGATTAGGTTTCTCTGAGACAAGTGGAAAAAATCGCAACACCTGCACTTTTGGAACACCGTTCAACACCGACAATCGAAGAGATTCATACGGCCCCTGAACAAACACTCTATCAATATTTTCAAATATAATAGAGTCGAATTCAGAAGACTGGTCAGCTACTTTTCGAGACACTGTAGTTTGAGATATCATCTTAACAAAACGATCTACGATCTTAGGAAACGTATCCTCCTCAGAGAAATCATGTCTCCTGAAGGGATCAGCTCAGCTTCTATGCTTTATTAAGAAAGCAAAGAAACTCCTCGTCTAATTGACTAGCAGGAATACACGACGTACTTTGGTCACAGGGCACTGTTAGCACTAGCCCCCAATTAAAAAAAAAGAACCTTGAAGAAATAGACACAGATGATTGTCATTTTCAACAGGTTGAAGCTGCGAAATGTTGTGGTCCAAGTTTCAGGAAAATAAACTGGCCACCTAGTAATGCGATTTAACATCCTTAGATTACACTCTTTGAGGTTTTCTCAAGAGTTAAGCCTAAGCCAACAACAATCGCACCGCAATTTATGAGCTTAATGCTAATACTCGTAGTGGAAGCTTCTACACACGCTCTTGGTGGACATTCAATCAACCGCAAAAGTCTAAATAATGATTTATTTATTTAATTTTAAAGAACATCTAGCGACTTTCGAAATACCCTTTAAATGTAAAAGATCATCCAACAAGCAATGTTATTATTTCAGTCTTAAGTATCAACTCTGAGGCTAAAAGGCATTCCTTGATGAAATTTTTCAACATGTTTTCGCATAACTGCAACTATATTTACACTTTGCGAATAACAGCTGTGATATCTTGGTTGGTGGAGCGTTGGCAAAAACTTTACTTTTAGCATATTCCTAAAAGAAAAAATCGAGATGATCTTAAAGTTCTCCTTTTGAGAAATCAACTGTCCTAGAAATTTGTCACGCAATAGAACCATTGCTTTATGAGCTGTGTGGTATGTGGTCCCATCGTACTTAAAACCAGTTCGTCCATGTCCACAACGCAAACCTTAGCACAAAAAATATGGCCCAACAAGCACAAAGAATGGTCACTCACTGTGGCTGGAGCTTGTTCCACTATATCTCTTGGGTTTATGGGGCCAGGAAAATAGAAGGTTGCAACAGTAAGCAGCGCGTGATTTTTGAAAGTCTGTTCAACGTTCAACTGCCCATCTCTCAGACAAGTTTTTTAAGGCCGTCATTAAAAAAAATGTTTGTCTTTGACGAACAAACACCCAAGAGCCTTCTAGACACCATCCCGAGATCTACATTTTTTTCTATTAAGGAAGTTTTGCAGACTTCGGATCAAGTGGAATTCTATAGATGCTAAATCTGAAGAATAAGGCGGTTCCATGATTTTTTTCAAATCAAATTCCTGTAACTGTGTACAGGTGGTCCTAGCTGTAAGAGGGTGAGCGTTATCCTGTCGGCATAAAACACCTTTTCAAGCTAAAATGGATTATTCCCTCGGCATCTCACTTAAGTGGACGAAGTCCATCTCTGGAATGTCGTTCTGGTCGGTCTTCTGGCGAAACCATTGGTAGCGACGTTTAATGTGATTGTAATGAACCCATTTCTTATCTCCGGTAGGGATCCTGTTAAAAAACGGTTCCTTAGTGTGGGATGATTGAGGCGATAATTTAGTGTAAAGGATCATAATTGACTCATTGATTTCCAACTCCTGTCACGATTTTTTTTACAAAATATGTCAAATTCCTGTGATCGACTCGAAACGCACAAATCTGCGTTTTCAGTCATGCCCCCACTCACAGAAGCGGTATTTTTAGCTAATCTTGCCGAACGAAGGCGATTTGAAGTTATCACATCACTAATCTGCGATTATAGCTGGCAAAAGGAGTTCTATGATGACTAAAAGCATTTCTAACTTTACGCAACGTGACACCTTTTATTGGATTTCAAAAAACTCAAAATTCCCGATTCTTATTAAACACACATGCTCGACGAATTTTATAACGTGCATAGACGCAAGCTACGTAAGGTCATGTCCATCTCCGTCGAACTTGAGTTGTATAGGAGTAGGAGACCTTTGATGATAAAGGTTATTGGACGGCTAAACGAGCTGTAATGCTACTTCTTTAACATGGTCCCACGTGCCGAAGAGACTGACCAACTCATACAATTTTTTGCATACACAGGTGGCTTTGATATACTTGCCCAATAGAGTTTCCGACTTTTTTAAGGTGAATGCACTTGAAAAGGGGTTGGTAGTATGCTTCAAGGGCTCGAAGGTCAAAGTAAGTGCGAAGAACCTAACCTTTATAGCTAAGAATCTGGACTGACCGCCCTATCGTAGGTCTAATCAACTTAACTTGGCATTGTTAAATGTTACCATATCCATATTAAGACTTAAGAGACTTGAGAAAGGCATTAGCTGTGGGCCATCTGGCATTGTCATAAACTTATCGGTTCCCACAAATCCATATTACTCAACTACTTAAGCGAAAAGTAACACCTAAGACTTAATTGAATTTATAAAATGATTATTGCCAAGGAGGCTAAGTGCCATGTTGGCCTCTCAGCACAGAACTCGTGCACCCAGAGGCCCAATCCGCTTAACAAAACAACCATCAACTCTTGACACAATAACACCGAATCGCAAGTTTAATAACGCCCTACGGGCAGCGCTCGCAGGTAAGACCTTAAGTGAATCCAGAGTATCCATCGATACCACAACGAATTTAGTACTCGGCTACACCATAACTGCTATAAATCCGACTTTTGGGAGACTCCATGGTTTTTATTTATAGCACGCCACATCAATAATCATTTGTAAGAAGGAGTCAGCGAAAAAACCCATTAAGACAGTGTGATTATTAAGCCGTAAACGATATTTAATTTATTCATAGTAAAATGCAGTCGCAGCACGAACCGCAAATTAATAATATTGTATCTCGCAGCTTGTCAATTTGTATTACTATGAGTTCCTCGGTATTTCCCTCATTTCGCTCATTTTCAGCTTCGCATTATTCCAATCTAAGAAAATATGGAAAACCAGAAAAAAAGACCGAGCACACGTGCAATGTCACGTCCAAGAACTCAGCAGCGACGGTAGCATTTTATAAGCTCAATCGGTTCTTTATGGTCTTGGGGACACACCTTGTCAACAGCATTGCCATTGGTTGTCGTCGCATATGGTCAGCGCCATGTTCTTGCTGAACGAGTGCATTTAAATATAGCGGTGTCATCTTAAGAACCCGGTGTGGTCTCAATGTCCACTTGAGTATACGCTGGTGAAGATGGACCACCGTTGATCACTGATAGAACGACGATGATCACAGCGATCACTTAAAGTAGACCTGTCCTGTCCGGGAGAGCTAATTACCAACAATCATCACTGACCACTAGATCACCATCGGCGACTGGCGCGATCGATGTATGGACGAGAACAACAATCAACTCGAGTGTCCGCAATGTAGAGTCGTCATCGCCACTGACCACAACATGCAACATGGACTGCGATCGTTATGGGGGATCAAGTCAGATCTCGATCACGATCGAGTGGTTGATCGGGAACGGGATCGAGGAATAGGTATGACCAAGTCAAACATCACACACGCAAAGCCCATACACAACGGCAATTCATGGGCTGTGTGTTTATTTTAGCCTTCGGGTGATCATGAGATCAGATTAAAACACCTGAGAACGCACCTGAGTAAATCAATTCATTCCACGAATTTGGGTGTGCTCGGTCGCATACACAAAGCGACTGGGAAAGGAAAACATTACGCGACTGAATTGTGTGTGGAACGTGTGTGCACGAGTGTGTGTGTGTTGTTTGTTGAGATCACTGAAGATCGGGATGAGATTCCTTTCTTTTCATTTCTCACCCATTCTCGTTCTACTCCGCTCCTCCTCTACCCTGTTGCTGGTGGTAATGGTGATGTTGAATCATTTATCAGTCGGTGCAGCACTGTGACGCATAATCATCCGTACAAACAAACGGGAAGAGAATAAGATGAAGGAGTAGGAGTGGATGGAGGACGGTTCGGTGTATGGACAACTGCGGATAGCTTTAGTAGGAATTTCTATTCCATGTTCGTTTGTGATCTTTTCCCATTGACACCTGCACATCAGAATGAGATTAAGTCTGACTGGGATTGCTTGATAGGAATGTGTCGGTTTGAGGAGATTGAAAGAAGGTTAAGAAGAGGTAGAAATGAGGTACAGACAGTAAGGTAGATGAGAAGAATGGTGGAGAATGGATTAAATGAGTGAACAAATAAAGATTGGGACTTCCTGAATGGAATTATGCTGTTTAGATAAACGACCGATTGCGCGGCGTGCACGTGTTGAATGATTCATTGAAGGAAAAAGGTCGGAGAGTGCGATCGGGTGGTACGCATTGGGAGGCATCGGAGAGGTGAGGCTGGGCTTGGTTAATTGGAGGTGAGATGTTCGTCAAATACCACCAGTAAAGCGGTTTATCGACTCAATACATGAATTCGTCTTTTCAGAGTCGAAATAAGCGTGTACACTGGATTCTTTAATAGTAGAACTATTTCGTATAACGTTGAAGAAAGGTTTGACTTAAGGTGACTTAATCCAGCTTCCAGGCGTTTAGCTCGACGTCATTGTACATATGATCGTGCCTCATTTTTTCGAGGACAGCGTGGGTTAATTACTATGACTGGTGAGTGATACAGAACCATGCTCAACGAGTTTTTACTGCCAACTTTACGAATTGGGACTGAAGGACATGTGGCTCCAACAGGACGGCGCAATCGCATACACAGTCACACAGATGCCTTTGCAAGTCACTCAATGTCTAATTTTGGCAAATTGCATTGCCCGTAATATCGCCAAATTTCATCGTTTCAGACTTGTTGGTGATTGTTTTTGGCCACCCTGTAACTGCTGTAAGTTTTTACCTAGGGGCTAAGCTTTATAAATTCTCTGTCATGGTTAAGGCATTGGATGGACTTCACAAAATTGCAGATTGGAACTAGAAAGGAGAATCTTCACTGATGGATACAAAGGGTTATCCAACAAGAGGTGTCATTTTAAATTGTACGCCATTGTATAACACTCAACATTTAATTGCTATTGCTCTGACCTTATGGAGCCGATCCTCGGCTGTTATGAGCGCCTCATAACAATCTCTATCAAGACTAAATTCAGCAACATTAGCCGACAGAGGACAATGATGTCACGGCAAGGATGACTTCTATGATCTCTTAGAAAGAACATACTATCAATGCCCCAGCTACGACACGAAAATCGTTCTAGGAGATTTGAATGCACAGCTGGGAAAAGACGAAATCTTTGCTAGAGTCATCGGAAAACACAGTCTACACGACGACACGTCTGGAAACGTACTCAGGCTCGTAGATTTCGGCACGGGACGGAACCTCTGTGTAGTGAATACGCGGTTCCCACACCTCAACATCCGTAAAGGGACCTGGCTGTCGATAGCCGACCAGACTGATCACATTGCGATCGACGTCAGACACTCTTCCAGTATTCTCGATGTCCGAATCTTCCGAGGAGCTAACATCGACTAGAATAATTTCCTTATATTAGCCAAGGTAAGAACACGGATATCGGAAAAACAACGGAGTCGAGAAAGAACACTACGGTTTGACGTCGGATAGCTACAATCTGGAGGTGGTCGTAGTGCGATGGTAAACATGACCGACTGTTGAGCGGAAGGTCTGTAATTCAACTCTTTCCATAGCCAAGAAACAATTCCTATACGGGAAAACTGTGCAACAACATCAGTCGTGAATGAGAGATGCTAAAAAAAGTGCTGACGATGGTATAACACTCGCAACATAACATCGTGTTAAAAATTCATATTCTATATGTGCATTTCCAATCTAACACCTTAATGGCATGGCAACAAAACAGTTACTGTGAACTACACCCAATGCGACACATTCAGTCGAATCTCTCATCCTATCTAGGACAACCACCCCCGGAGAGTAGTGAATGAACATCTTTGACACAAACCATCTGCACCCCGTCCAGGTTGTGTGACAAACACCATAAGAGCGTACACACTCTTGAACCTGCACGAACCCTATAAAAATAAAATAAAAAAATTCACAACCGCCTGCCAGGAATTTTGCCGACCGGATCTCCCAAAAACTCTCTAAAAGTCCGACGCCACCTGCACTAACAATAGAAGAAGAATGGAAGCGTTGTGTAAAAGTTAACAAAGAAGCTGGCACCGACTTTGGCTCACGTAAGTAAACCAGACGCCTACTAGGCAATGCTGCGTCAAACAACGAGAGCTCTACGAACAGGAAAGGAGGGAAGAGTACCGGCTTCTCAAAAAAACAAAAAAGAAGCAGCATGAGAGGAAAGGTGTTACAGTAGGAATGAAGTCCGAAAATTTTATCAGAAAGTAAAATAGTAATCCCGTGGTTATGAATTTTGGACCGAAGCCTGCCGGGATGAAAATGGACAACTGGTAGTAGATTCGCAAGCAAAGCTAAGAATTTGAAAGAATCATTCCTGCGGACTGTTAAACGGCGAGGAAGGCCCAAATACCGCTGTCAAACAGAATAGTCCGCCCAACTTGGACGACGTTAGACAAGAAATCCGCGCCCACGATTTGACGAGGTCAAGATAGCAATGTCAAGGATGAAGTCAAAGAAAACTGATGGAGCGGACAGACTGTCCGTGAAACTATTTAAAGCAACTGAGGATGATCTGGTTAAGCGCATGCACCAGCTCATCTGTATGATATAGTCGGACGAAAGCATGTGGAATCTCAGTCGTTTGCCCGATCAATAAGAAATTACTGCGAAAGGACCTTTTGATTAAGTCAATTACAGAGTGATTAGTCTCCTTAATACCGCATATAAATCCTCCCTGGTGTTTTGTGTGAACGCGTGAAACCGTTCGTCAACAATCTAGATCCGTATCAGTGTGGTTTCAGGCCAGGGAAGTCTACAATAGACCAAGGCTTCATACTGCGGTAGATCGTGGAAAAGCAGATCGACACTCTCCACCTATTCGTCGGTCGCATATGATTGCGTGCATAGAGCCGAGCCATACAGAGTTATTCTATTTTTGACATTCCTACCAAACTCGTCAGATTTTGTAGAATGACGAAGGAAAACTCTCGCTGCTCCTTCAAGGTCGGCAACGAACTTACCGATACCTTCAATGATAAAGAAGGTTTTAGGCAAGGCGACGGTCGTGTGACTTTTTTAATATCATAATTGAGAAAATTCAACGAAACTCACAAGTCAGCACTAAGGCACGATCCCGAAGGTCCGTTTAACTGCTAACATATGCGGATAATATTGACGTCTTTGGTTGAACATCAGTACCGAGATTAAACGCAGAGTAACTCTTACCAGCGCTGTTTTTTTGGGTTTAAGAGGCAAATGAGTAATCGAGCCATCACTCGAAAAACCAAACTCGCTATATATCATACTCTGATCATCCCAGTCCTGCTTTTTGGTGCAGAGGTATGGACGGTATTGAAAGCCGATGAGGAAGCTCTTGGTCTTTTCGAGAGAAAAATTTTGGGTGCGATTTTTGGTCCTGTTAACGACATCTGGATGAGAAGATTCAACTATGAGCTGTATGGCAGCATGTGCCTGGTTAAGCGTCTGCGAATACAACGTTTAAGATGGTTAGGCCATATAGAGCATATGGACAAGACAGTTCCGGGCCAAAGTGTCTTTAAATCCGAGCCATCGGGAAAACGCAAACGAGGACGCCCAGGACTCAAATGGCGCACACAAGTCAAGAAGGACCTTAACCAACTTGGTGTGCGTAACTGGAGACGGTTGGCAAGATATCGTGATGGCTGGAGATGCTTTTTGAGGCCCAAGTCCATAGCGGACTGTAGCACCATGAAGAAGAAGAAGACGAAGGAGGTTATTAATAATGGATCAATGACACTCGTATAACGTTAAACACTGAAAATTCACTATAAGAACGGAAAAAATGTCGGCGAACTGTCCGTGCTAATTCTGGGCATGATCAGGCCTCTTCTAGCACAGCCAAGTTGAGTATAACTGATTAATTTGAACGACTAGGACAGGTTACTGATGTAAATATTCCAACCCCTGTTCGTAAATAAATGAAAATATCGCCACCGTAGCTGAAAGTGTAACTGAAGCCGCCAGGGTTTCGATTTTAATACGATCGCAGGAACTAGGCATATCATACACAACTTTGCAATAATTTTGAAACGCATTTTCGCCTAAGGTTTTCTTACCAAAAAGAAGAGATATGGATGGCATCACATGACACACGGCTCGTGGACGGCTTTTTTGCCTATTATGAGTGATGTCTCGAATTAAAGACTTTAATTAGCTGCCGATATTGCACCTCTAGACACGACTCGACTTCTTCTTAGGATCTACGACTACTAAGTATTATACGTCAATACTTAATGCACTAAGAAAAAGGTCCGCAAATACACGAAAACATGATGAAAAATCTGAGCAAAAGAACGCCTATTTGTTGACAAAGCCAAGGAAGATGCCAAAAAGGTGTTGTAGTGCTTTAGTGACCTTAAACTTTGTCCTTTGGAATAAGATAAAAATATCTCAATTTAAGAAAATACGTTGCATTTTTCTATAGACTTAAAATGACACTTCTTGTTGGATAGTACATACTACATTTGTGGGAGTTTTCTATTAAATAAAATTAAAATTATTTTTCCTTAAGTTAAAAAAGCATAAAGCGATTATTTATTTCAATGTACTGTTGTTTCGTTCATGTAAAAAATATAACTTTTCGAAGAGGATTTGTTCAAAAAATATCAGGAATTTCGATTTTTGAACGAAGTTTCATTGCTTCGGCTACATTAATATTTTCCACTTTAAAATAGCTCTCATCTCATTCGTATAGCTAAAGGAAGTGTACATTATCTGCCCGATTTTGTATTCGAATAGGCCGTTGGACCCAAAACCCATGCAACCTCTTGGTTAGCTGACAACAAACTTAATAGGTTTTGCTAGTGATGCACAGGTACTTTCCAGACATGTGTGCTAACGTCATAGCCTACCAATCGCGCGAATCAGACTGATAAAGTTAGCGAAGTTATACAATTCCTATTACTTATTGAACACCCCGGTTACATGGTCGAATTCTGGAATCTAATCCGTCATCAATCGGATCTCAAGGCCAAAACCCATTGTTAAGACAATGACCACCACTTTTATTTACGAATCAAACGTTTTCGCTTGATTCGCCAAAAAGTTCTAAGAACTGAGCTAGGCTTTTCATCATACCCCCATCAAAACTGCCACTAAATCACAACAGTGCCTAGCTTGATTCGGCACAATCATTAGTCAGCGATCATTGACTTAATAACGACCGCCTGGTCGACGCCCTACTACCATAAACACTAGACTTTCATTTGTTTATAAGCTTCATTGTACACCAAGGCTTGTCTAAGCAACGGCTCGCCAGAACTCTTAGTCTAAACACTTAACTCCATCGACGGTTGTATAAGATCGTCCAGATGAGCAATATCCCATTTGCAAGTCAACGACCTGTCTGGCCAATTCAAGCTTCCACTCACACCGAATCCGATACGCTTGCTCATAGTTGACTCAGCCCATATCTATTACCGCTCATTCGTGTTCGCCATGTATCTACCTATCTATTCCACGTTTATGTGTATAAATACATTTTTGCCTTTCCTCGTGAATTTATTTCATTTTGACCGACTGCCAAAACGGGAACATTGCACCTGCAAATGGTTTTTTAGTCGCGCTGTCAACGCTTTTGGCAAACAGCTCGAGCGCCAAGCAAGTGCACGAATCCAACACCCTCTGTCGTTGCGCCATTGCCAACATATAGCAAATCCAAAGTCGATTCGAGTGCAAGTACCCACGTTTGTATCCGACTTACATGCATACCTACTTGTGCTTTTCTGTTATATCCGAACGACCGCCAGCGCTGCAGTTACAATTCTGCCGAGTGTGTGATTATAAAAATGACTTACTTGACATTTGGACTGTCATCGAACCCGCGGTAATTGCCCCCAAAGCCATGGTTAACACATGTAAGCATGCGTACTCACCACCACCGTCGCGTCGTATGCTCGCTTTTCGTTGCATTTTCCCCAACGTTCGACAGTTGCAATCCAACGGATGTGTGTAATCGAAGCTTTTCGGGGCGGGTATGTGGGTTGTCTCTCTCCCGTTCTTCTATATCATTTCCTTCGGCTTGCATATCAAATTACACGCAATTACCCCGCCGGGGTTACAGCGAGTGCAATTGAACAACAAATAGTGTAGCCATAACGCGAACGAAATATAGTATCTACACGTATGATTAGTGCGAATTCAGGCGGGATTTATTTGGAAAAGCTGTCATTCAAAATGACATGTCGATATGGCGGCATAAATAATGATCAGTGATCTTCGACAGATGGCGGAAGTGGTATTCCAAACACAATTTCAATTCGCCGAAGGCGCAAAGTCAGACCTAAACATTTTTGTATGCGATAATCAAAATGGTAAATCAGTCGAGGCAACAACGGAATGCCATGTTTGTTTACACGTACGAGTGATCGCGCACATGAGAGCGATAGAGAGGATCCATCATAACATCCTTCAACCATTCCAATCCGATCGAACGTATGTATGCTATGCGTACAGAGACGAGTCCCGGGACTTGAGACAAGCGTACAAATGGTAAACATGACCATGGCTACAATCAGCACTAGCAGCCAACGGCCATAGTCCGAATCCGAATCCGAATCCAAGCTCGAGCATAAGATGTGCATGGTATGCATGTACAAGTCGGAGACAGCACAACAGAAGCGGCACTAGTAACTTGTTGACATCTTCATTTCATAATGACAACCGCTGCAAGATGTACTCTCGTACGTTTCTTCGTTCTATCTATCTATCTTTCTATCTAACTGTCTGTCTATTCGTTTGCGAACATGTGAGCCGGCCTAGGGGCCGTGTAATGTACGTTTTATCCGTGTATGGCATCTGAAGTCAAGCTATCATCGTCATGGCTGTACTTGTGTGTCGCAGTTTTCTTCGCGTTCCCAAGCCAACGATGACCAATTCCTCCTGGTGCTCATCTTCATTTAAGAGTGCTCGGTGCTCGGTATGTTATGCTGTGACGAGAGGCAAAACGACTGCGGAATGTAATGCAGCATTACCGATTACAGATACTCGTGGCCTCGTAGGAGAGACATCATCTTCATCCCGGCCACGGCGGTTAGCTTGTTTGCATAATTTGTTCATTTGTTCGGGACAACAACAAGTTGCCGGAGAACTGCTCGAATGGATGACAAAGATTTATTTCCCAGTTCGCTGCGATCACGGTAATCGATTTTCAATTGGGAGCCCGAGTGGAGGAGGAATGAAAGCATGTCGTCCGATTGTCGGACATTTTTTAACCAATCCTGGTTACTGGCATTTATTGTTGATTTATTCTGGTTTTACATATGTATGTGAGGGGCATGGTGGACAATTGGCTTGTTCGAATTGAAGACGTTGACAGTTGGTGGTTGGGACGGACGATAGATGGCGCAGATGTGCCTTAGATATGACTGGACGGTAAATTGCAGGAGGCATGAAAGTCAATCATTGAACTACTGTCGGTGACTTCACAAGAAGATGTCATGTTTGATAACTTGGTCGACTTTTGGTATCGTCAAGTACCCGTGATTGGGCGTAAATCTTAATTTCGTACGGCTTTCGATGGCAGATCTCCTTTTACAGATTCATGTACAATGGGGTTTGAAAATAGAAAGTCAAATAAGAAGAGAAATAAATTTCAGAATTTCACTTTGATGATGAGACAAAGAAAGCATTTTATGTTAATAGCTTTGGTTTTTAGTGCTCTTGCCAATTGTCGTATAACCATGAACCAAATATCCCGTTTGAAGGAAGGTTCCTTTTCATTCCTACAAATTATCTGACTTTCAAGGAATTTCTAATTTGATCTCCGCTGATCGTCATCGAACCTCATGCACATCTGGCATTGAATGATTAAACCAAGTATGGCAAGTAAGTCTATTGTTGCTAGTCCCAGCTTCAAGGAGAAAAGAAAAAGCATAACAATGGTCAATGTAATGATTGGGTTTGTTTAATAAATATCGGGAACGATTTTTTTCCTGACCTGACTGTACCCTGCAACATGCTCCCACCGAGCAGGCTCTGACCTTCATAAAGTGCCAAACTTCTGTCGCTTGCCAGCGTTAATTCAGGCTATATCGAATATTTTTACCACACAACCTGGACGGGGTGCAAATAGTTAGTATCGAAAATGTACGTTCACTACTCTCCGAGGGTGGTTGTCCTAGATAGGATTTTTGAGAGATTTGACTGAATTTGTCGCGTTGGTTGTAGTTCTCAGTAAATTTTTTGTTTCCATGTCATTAAGCTGTTATATTGAAAATGCACACACAAAGTATGATTTTTGAAGTGATCATATACTGCGAGAGTTATGCCTTCGTCATCACTTTTTGATCATCTCTCATTCACAACAAATGTTGTTGGACAGTTTTTCCGTATAGGAGTTGTTGTTGAACTACAGACCTTCGGCTCAACAGTCGGTGATAATTGCCATTGCACGACGACCCCAAAGTAGTGGAGAATTCACTGGGGGGACTAGCCGTTGCCGGAAATTGGAAAATTGGATCATGGTAATGCACTCAACCACACATGCTCAGTGGTGATCGACTACCTGGAAACAGCGCCGCGACGATTCTGCAACTTTTTTTCAGTCTAGATGTGGCCCCAGTGGAAAGTTTCTATTTCCAAAGTAAAATCCTATCAAATCGAACTTTGGTTACTGTAATCGACTGTAAAAGCCTATATGGCTTAACCTTGCCATTTCCGCCTTAATGTGAATATATACAACTATTGACACCAGAGCTACAGCATGTGTTTCACTCAATCACCAATCAGGCTGCATAACAAAGCTCGACCAAACGTTGCTCAGGTCGTTAAAAGCTATTACATTATTAGTAAATTGCTCGAAACAAAGGCGGGAACCTTAAAGTTAAACATATAACATGGGGAAATGCCACCACAAACACCAGGGGCAATCTACTCTTCAACTAGTGGTGTCGAAATACGACCGAGCACAGACTTGAGCTGTACGCGACGGATATAAAATCCTTTCCGAGAACCGGCTTTTTCTGCTCTCTTTCTCCGAACGATCGCTTTTGAAATGAAGATCCAGTAAGGCCAAGTTTATTCCGAGCAAGATTGCGAAGACTGAAGCGGACGATATCTCTAAAGAGAAGGATCTTGAAGACAAAATCAAATACATAGCTATCATTGAAGAATACGAAAGACAAGTCGAAAACCTGAGCAGCCAAAACTCATTATAAGCCATAAGCGTAACAGGACTTGGACAGAGCCTGCGCAAGCCAAAACAGAACCAAACCTCTCCCCAACTTTCACTGAGGAAGTGAGATCGCGTTCACTACACGAAAAATCGTCTACAGGGACGGCATCTGCTACAAAGCCACACAGTCCGAGATGGTGGTGGATCACATTCTGGAAAATCAAAATCCGGCTCTAACTTCTCGGAAACAGTCAGAAATGATCGAGTAATCAAATGCGTTTATCGACTTTCCAAGGATTTCCTTAGCTCGTGCGTAGCTGAGATCAGCCACCCCTCAGAGGCGTGGGGAAGCCCAAGGAAGCCCAAAAAGACCAAGAGCTCATATTTGGCTACCCAAGATGAAGACTAAAGGCGAAAAACTTCTCCAATGCCTGAAACTTCAGAACCCTGCGATTCCGTTAGATGACTGGAGCGGAGTAAACCGCAAAAAAAAACACTTTATTACTGCTCTCCATCAATGAGAAATGCCAGACAGCCCTCGAGAAAGCAGTTAGAAAAATGCGATTTTGCATCAGGTTGGCCAAACTAAATTTTTTCCAATTCATGCGACCCGACGGGGATACTGATGATATCGACTCTGCCAGCAAATGCCTGGAGGACCTTGCGATCGCTACCGACATCCCCCAACCGGAACAAGCCCATCATCAAAAATGCTCGACGTCGTACAGATAAATGTCCAGCCCTGGAAGTGTGTGTCGGAAATTCTGTTTGTTTTCCTAAGGGAGGAAATCATCGACGCGAGCACCATTCAGGAGTCTTGGCTTAAAGGACCGAACATCCTTGGCCTCAGAGACGACTAGTACAACCAGTACAATAAACAAACGTCCTCACGGTCATCAAGCTAGAAGTTACGCGGCTCAACATATTCATCGCCTCGCCTGAAATCACACGTCTGGTGAGGCGGGCTCAAGCAAGTGACATCATCCTACTTCTGGGTTGCGACGCCAACGCAAGACATACCAAATGGGAAAGTAAGGAAATCAACGAGCGAGTTTTCACGAGTTTTATGGTACCAAAACGATGCCTAAGCACTAATTGTACCCTAACGCGCATAGTCGGGTAGCCATCTCAACCAACCCATCTACCTACCTGAACTGATAAGTACACATCACTACAATCGAAACTGTATGCGCACCATCGAGTACGACAGTGACCATTGCGAACACAGATAAAAATGCTTTCGATCTCGTGTCAACGGTGTTATATCTGGCCGCACTTGTTTTACATTAATATATAAAAATAGGTACGATTGATCTATCGAAACTACCAACTTCAACTTTGGTATGCTTGAATGTTAGAGACCAGTGTATTACTAGGATCAAACCGACTTAGAATGTGCGGGTATATTGTACATTGCGAAATGAAATTAATGCTGCAGAAACGTTGAAGATGTTCCAAAAGGCCTTTGGTAACCAGGTTTAATCGGAAAAGAAAACAAAAAAGTCTACAAATGGCACAAGCAATTCCATAACGGCAGTAAAATTGTTGAAAAAACGGCGGTTTCCAATTTTCATCAGGTGTACCTCAAGGGTCTGCCCTTGGTCCAATTCTTTATAATTTATTCATATCCGACCTCTCAAATCTTACACATTGTGAAATTGCAAATTATGCTGATGATATTGCAAAGTTATGTTAATATTTGGTCTCAATATTGAGTCGTGATACCTCGCCGCTCCAGTTTAAGGTTTTGTAAAGACTTAATCATAAAATATTCGCCACTACAAAAAACGCGCATATTATTAACTAATTTACATCCATACATGAAGTCGTCTTCCCCTCTATTCAGGATAGATTCTAACTCTAGAGGCTCTTATACGTGAAGGTATTTAAAAAAAACTTTAATGCGACACGACAGTTGGAAGCATGCTACAATCTTCACTAGAATCAGACTAGAAATGAGCAATGATATCTTTACCAGAATCCTTTATGTATACAAAGCTTTTTCTGACCTGTTTGCCAGCATGTTTTAGAATTTTTACCAAACGAAAAAGCCTCAGGAATAGAATAAGGTGTGGGTTCAACCCTCAATAATTATTATGTGACCAAGAGTTCCTCAATATCTTTAGAAAATCGAAACTTAACATATATATATACATATATATATGGCCCACCAGCTCTATGAAACTCTTTATAATTATCATTACAAGACAAACTTGGCCCACGGCAATGTCACATCGAGCTTAGCAGCACATGGGACAACAGTCATTCAACATGCCACTCCTCGAACAGTGTATAATTGCTAAGCCTCTAGCATACATTCGGAAGCCTATGTTCCCGTTTACACTTTTAATGTCATTTGACTATGTATGTTATGTCAGAATTCAATTAATAATAATTATCAATAATCACCCTAATCTATATGAAGGTAAGCCGTGTGCTAGTTCCAACCAAAAAACAAGGTTCTTGGGTGCGACCAGTCACTCAACCTTTCATTTTTTATCCTCGAAATATCCAGATGAAAAATATTTTACAATAGCTTTCTCGTGATAAAAAAAGCAAAGCAAATCGCCAATAATTTTTTTGGCAAACCTTATCAGGTGTTCGCTTAGCAATTGTTTGTCGAATGAAGTTGGCACGAAGTCGATGTCTTTATATCTTTGTTTACTGTGAAGATAACATTTGAGTTACCAACAACCAATCAGTGACAATTTGCCCTTATATGCATGTAGAGCTTTTATCATTATGAAAAATGTGATTGCAAGCTTGCTGCGAATCGACTCAATTCCTGTCATCATTCCAAAACTTTCACACCTGGGTTTTCAATCGCAGTTTCGGCTATGACGGCGATATACTCGGCGGGCCTTGCTGGACGAACACAAGTGCACCCAAACATAATTTTTGTGTCTGCGACATTCGAATTTAACGATTAAATTCACCATAGCTATTCGAGAAATTGTCTGATGACCTCCAAAAGCACTATGAGCTTAACTAAGCTCTTGCCTGATATTTTCAGCAGGAATGTGTATCAACCCACACTTAATAATCTCTTAGTTTTAGCTAATAAAAAGGCCCGTTTGGACAGGTAAGTGCTGACAGTTCACTGAAATTACTAAAATGACACCTTTTGTTGAATAACCCCTTAGCAGATGAATGCTATTGATACAAAGTAATACGATGGGCGATAATACACCATATATGTACGAGGGTGGTCCGATAAGTACTTAGCCTCACCGTCAGATGGCGCCAGTATCGCAAGAGTAACTTACTATCATGTAGTACATTCTAGAGGGCTACTGTCGAAATTTCGGATCGGACTCGTAGTTTTGTTTTGACCGCCTGTGGAAGCTGAAGTGTCCGCGGATTTTAGAAAAATGGAAAAAGAGCAATATCAGTCGGTGATTCGATTCTTGTTTTTGGAAGGGAAATCGAGAAATATCGAGAATGAGAAATATGACAGGAGGCCATTGCACCGGGAATGAATTCATCGTTGATTTGGTTTAATTTATTTTTAATAAAAGAGGGCTTGATAGTACGAGGGAGAAATGATCCAAGAGAGATATTTGGTAGGCAATTAAAGTAAGCAGAATCAGGTCCAAAAAAGTCATCGGTGAAAAAATGTTGGCTTTGAAAAAAGTGGCAAAAAAGCTGAAAATAGTGTGTGGTCGCCTGATGCCGTTCATCGGGACATGAACCCCCGATCAAAGTTTTTCAAAGCAAGATTGAAACCAAAACGATATTTAATGAGACAAAATTGGTTAAGTCTCGTTCGAATGGCTATTCATTTTGAATATCCCGAGCAATTGACAAGTTTCTTAACCAATTGTTCAATAAAACGCGTACCGAACGGTATACTTCAACGTCTAAGACAGTCACGTTCGAGCTCTCATTCCTGTTATATCAGGTAGAATCAAATATTTAGACAAATCACTGCGGTACTATCCTAAAATACCAGCCAACCTGCGATAGAGGTTTAATAAGCCCCTGGCTCTACTAGCGATTAGGTTCAAATATAACTAGACTTAAGTGGGTTTACACAAGAGAACTGAAGTGTCGCTTAAGAGTCGCATGGCAGTAATAGCAGTATATGGTTCGGTTCAGTTAAATTTTTCTTAATTTAAGTGGGCTTGCAGAAGGTCTCAATGAAATGAGACATTCGACTTTTCCAAATAAGTAAATAAGGACTTTGAAAGTTCATTAAGCTCGCTTATGCTCTTGGGTTTTTTGAAACTTAAGTGGGAATTCCGTTCAGTTTTGAAATATGGTTAAGCCCGCTTAAGTCTATTATGGTTGTGCATTTATTCTTTCGAAACCTTGGTTTCTATGCAAGTGAAAGTGATCTTCAAAAATGCGATTAGGTGGGGCGAAATTAATGTAAGCAGCTCACAAGATTAGAAAATATATATTTTCTTCGTCGTAAGTTTGCTAGAAGTCCTAACGCTCAATGGACTCTGCCGCCTTCATTTATATTGACTCGACTCTTGCGCGGGTCTGAATGTCTGAAGGTTTGATGTAGGTTTGAAGGTCTAAAGGTCTGATGAAGGTCCGAAGGTCTGAAGGTCTGAAGGTCTGATGAAGGTCTGAAGATCTGATGAAGGTCTGATGAAGGTCTGAAGGTCTGATGAAGGTCTGAAGGTCTGATGAATGTCTAAAGGTCTGATGAAGGACTGAAGGTTTGATGAATGTCTAAAGGTCTGAAGGTCTGAAGATCTGATGAAAGTCTGAAAGTCTGAAGATCTGATGAAGGTCTGAAAGTCTGGAGATCTGATGAAGGTCTGAAGGTCTGAAGGTCTGATGAAGGTCTGAAGATCTGATGAAGGTCTGAAGGTCTGATGAAGGTCTGAAGGTCTGATGAATGTCTAAAGATATGAAGGTCTGAAGGTCTGATGAAGGTCTGATGAATGTCTAAAGGTATAAAGGTCTGATGAAGGTCTGAAGGTCTGACGGTCTGATGAAGGTCTTTTAAATTTGTGATAGATTTACAAAACAATTGCATACAATTTCGTCTTCTAAAATAATTACATGTACATACATATGGTATTGATAAGATAAACAATTTTGATAAAAACAAACAAGATAAACAAGGAAGAAAGTATAGAGTTAAAGGAGTAAGCGAAAAGACGAGAACTTAGATACTTTGGTTGGTCAAAAAAGATTTTAATTCCTTTTTAAATGTAATAGTGCTGTTTTGGTCTCTTAAATATTGCGGGAGTGAATTCCACAGGCGCGATAAAAAATTGCCTTTCAGATGTCAAACAAGTAAATCTCGGTAAAATTAAACAATTGGACCTAGCTGATACTGAGAATTGTTTCGTGACAGTCGACGAAACATGGATCTACTGATAGACACCAGAGACCAAGGAACAGTCGAAACAATGGACTTCACCCGGCGAACATGCTCCGAAGAAGGCGAAGACTGTCCCATCGGCCGGAAAGGTGATGGCCACCGTTTTCTGGGATTCACAAGGTGTGATCCACATCGACTACCTGGAGAAGGGCAAAACGGTCACAAGGCTGTACTATGCCAAATTATTAGGCCGATTCGACGCCGAATTGGCGAAGAAAAAAGTGCTCTTTCACCATGATAACGCACCGCCTCACACCTCCGCCCTCGCCACGGCCAAATTGGTCGAATTGGGCTACGAACGGCTGGCCCATCCACCGTATTCTCCAAATTTGGCCTCGTGCGACTTCTTTTTGTTTCCAAAATGAAAAAGTCACTCGCCGGGACGAAATTTCAGTCGAATAAGGAGGTCATCGCCGACACGGAGGCCTACTTTGCAGACCTCGAGAAAACGTATTTTTCAGACGGGTTAAAGAAGTTGGAGCATCGCTGGGTCAAGTGCCAAGTGTATACATAAAGGAATAATGAAGTCTTGTAAAAAGCCTTACGCATATGACTTCTGGATCCAATGGTGACATTTTGGTCAAAAAGTCAACATCTTGCGTCCGTCCTTCCTGTTTTGAGCTTGCCAAAAAATCCTTAGAAAGAGCGGTCATTCACCCTTACTATCTGACCAATACATAGTTCTAGATAGTTGGTTCCAAATAAGTGAACTGAAGCCTACATCTTCCCCAAAATTTGGCGTAGTGTGATCATTCGGTCTATGAGATGCTATGATTGTCGATGACCTTGTCAGCTCTGGCCGATACAAAGTGAATGAATTATCTGCAGAAATCTTTCTTTTTCATGTATACACACAAAACAACAGTCGTTCACCTGATGACGACGACACCAAAGTTCATGTATCGGATATAGGAAGACATAAGCGCCCATGGTATGAAGAAATATTTAGTTTGTTCAAAATATAAGGGGACTTCTTGAATTTCGTAAGCTGAGTACATTCAATTTTCGAAAAAAAATTGTTATCTTGGTACAGGCGTCCCCTAATATATATTGTAACTGTCGGCCATTTTGGATTTTTGGTTTGCTTTCCACAGATATAAAAGTTAAACGTGTTTTGGTGTGCTTGGCAATTTTTTGCTGTTGAAAAACATGGACCAAAGGATCTAAATTTTGTGTGAAAAATTAAATTAAATGCTCCAACGTAGTTGAAATGTTAACTGTGGCATTTTGTAGCTCTACTCTAAGCAGAAAAAATGTTTATGAGTGTAACAAGCTTTTCACAGAAAACCGAGAAGACGTTAATGACGATGCCCGCCCTAGATACTCCACGTCAACAACGGATGAAAACGTTAAACCATTATAGAAAATTGTTATAGGGAATCGTCGAGATTCTACCAGAAAAGTTTCTTAAGATATTGGCTTATCGGTTGGATCATGCCATGATTTTTTTCAGATATTTTGGACTAGAAACGTGTGTTAGCAAAGTTTGTTCCGAAATTGCTAAATTTTGACCAAAAGAAGCGTTACATGCGCATCGCTCAGGAGCTGTTAAATGAACTGAATGACGATCCAAATTTGCTGAAAAGGATCATCACTGCTGACGAAAGATGGCTATATGCTTAAGACGTAGAAACCAGGACCCAGTCATCCCAATGGAAAAGACCAGAAGAGCTAATACCAAAAAAACAAGCGCCAAGTTCGGCTGTTGCATCATGATAATCCCTTTTCTCTACTCCCAAAATGAAAAAGTTCCATGAAAGAACGGAGACTTGCCACATTTAGATATTGATAAATAAACAAACATTTTTTCGAGAAAAATAAAAAGTCACCTTATTTTTTGAACAAACCTGGGATAAGTTTTGCTTGGCCGCAGACGCTCGTGAACGTTTTTATGACTCGCAATTAGCGTTATATTAGAAGCTGTTCTTTCTGCCATCGATGACAACACTACGGCTGACCCCAATCACGGATAACAGGCATTGTACTTCGAATTCAAAACCTTGGCTTAGACACACCACATTCACCAGTGCGCTACACTTTTAACGGCGACACGAGCAGAAAATAAAATTTGAATATCTCCAGCTTCACATCTACTCCTGAATGAGTTCGTCACCTCTGCAAAATGTGACCTGCTGTCATGTTTTCCCTCGAGCAGCAACCGTTCGCCTCCGCAATCGATCAATTCCTCAGAACCCAGAGAATACCTACCAACCTAGCCATAAAACATGCAAAACATTCTCAACACGTACCATCGGCATCTTAGCCATACCATCAGCCAACGCCAATACACATGACGAGCGAGTCGTGTTTTATGGTTCAGTGATTTATTGGAAAGAGGTCTGTCTGTAGCTGTACAGGAAATTGCCGACCGATCGTATACCAACCAGAGTACGTCCACTACCTGCGTCTAGGGTACAACCTGGCGACAAGGTGCTAATTGCATGAACGTAGCTCCGTACGTGTTGCGGAATGTTTTATGGAAAATTGTACAAACAGTCAGGGAATGTGACAAATGTCTCATGAACGTGTTAATGCCTGGGTTAGCTGTTGGCTGGAAAATCCAAATCGTTCCGAGTATTGACAATCGACAGGTTATGCGATTGAAATAGGCCTGAGATTCACAATCGCCGGGGTACCTTCCTGGTCTATGCAAATTCCAGTAAACCTCCCGAAAGGGTAGGCCATAAAGTCAGGGATCTGCTGCACACGTGTCTGCCATCGAATTTCGACATAATTGCGACGCAGCTGCCGTCGGACTAATTTCCGTCGAATGGTTCGGTCATGTTTCCTACATTTCGCGTTCCCGTCAATTGTTATTCACTTATTTTCCGACGCCTCGGGTCGGTTATGGTTTATTGAAGAATTTCCACGTTTTGTTGATTCGCTGATGATGCATTCCGACATGTGGCGGCCAAACGTCGACAGCTCCGTCATCGCGGTGAATTGACGAAGTCACGATACATTGCGGGGCTTGAACATTTTCGGGAAATTTGGAACACGTTTCGAGAATGTGCGCCAAGATGTTGTGATGAGGAACGCATTCGGTAGTCACATGGCACCCGTACGGTGGGGCTTCGGAATGCATTATTCAGTAGAATCGAATGTTGACATCGTCGTCCAAGCGGTATAAATATGATAATTTCCGTGGATCGGTGTGGCAAGAGATGAAACGATTAGCATTTCCAGTCGCTGGTGGGTGGCTGTTTTGGGGGACGAGGTCACGCTCGATTGGATGAGTCACTAATGATGTGATACGAAGTGATGATGATCGTGAAGCGTGCATGCATGGCGATCGGGTTGCATGTGGACCAGGTCAAATGTGACGTGGTTTTATGGTTACTACATGCTTTGAAGGCGATAGCAGGTGGATGCGGTTTTGCATTGACATGAGTGAAGGTGATATGTTGATGATCGGGTTTCAAGGGAATCGTTTGAAGTGGACCGGCAGTGATATTTCGTGATTGGGTGAATGCTTGTATGATGAGCGATGACTGACTAGTTGGTACAATGGTTATGTGAGCGGTCATAACCGTTGGATTGTGACTTTGAAGCGGTTTGGATCGGATTAGCTCTGAAGGTGGTGAATGTGGAGTTCTTCATTGAAGCCGTGATGACCGTGAAGATTGTACGGTCGAGTGGTTATCGGATGAATGTGAATTGCATGCAAATATTAGATTGGAATCTCGGTTGGTTTGAGATGAGTGAGGAAGCGTTTGATGAGCAGTTGGACTTCAAGTGGCGATCTTGAAGGCTTGGGTTGAATGTTGGTTTGTAAAAGCACTTGAGCGGGTCAGTGGCGAGTGAATGGAGGTATTTTGAAAGCAGGTCACACAGCATTGTGTGTTACCGTGGAAGAAGCCATTGAACTTCATCTTCTACGGTTCGTGTAAGACGACGTTTGAAAGAAACCTTGCTGTGCGGCCATGTAAGACCAGGTCATGAGGTCAACCAGTTAAACCGATCTTTTTATGGATGCTTGGCTCCAGATTTGGGTTACTCAATTGACTTCATATTTGTCTAAGTACGATAAGACCAGGACCTTGGAACACAGAAATCAGGCTTTTGAACTAAAAGCCAGGTTCTGTAAGTTAGCTTATAAGATTTTGCGAGGAACGAGGGGAGGATCTTGCCGGAGTAACGCACTGTTCTTTGAATCGTTTTAAGCCGACAACCACCAAAAGTCGACTTGTTTTGAAACATCGACGAGATTTCACTCCCCCAGTGTGAACTCATGAGCACTGTAAACGCACGTAAGTTACCCGGATACCATCTCTATTGTGCACTTAGCTTTCGGAATCAATAGCGGAGAATGCCTCTGGGGAATACAGCCCAGTCGGAGTGTGCTGTCGTGGTATCTATAATTGCAGTTGTAAGCCCCGCAGATCAGGTTATTGTCTTTAGTCATAACCCATGCAATGTGCTTTCGCATCACAGACTCGATTAATCATAGGATTGAATGTTTTATAGAAACGGAGTTAGGAGGTTTTGTTATCATTATTTTTTCGTTGGGAACTCTTCGCCAAGTCTCCATGTCATGAGCTTGTTCCTTCCGTGTTTCACTATTCTGTTCCATCCTTTCTAGATCCATTTCATGTTATCCCTCCCTCTACGACTTCCTGGCGGTCTTATTCCTTCAGCTTTTCCATTTTTTGTTCTTTTGACTGTTCGTCCACCGTCCATCCGTTTCCATCTTAACCTTCGTAATTTTATTATTATTGACAATGCTTGGGGCGGACTAGAGTATTTCGAGTTTTTGATAGTGTAGTCTTGTCTATTTGCCTGTTTCACCCTACTCTTTTCCACCATAGATTCTATTTGAGATCTTGTTTTCAAAGACCCGAAACCTATTTTCCCCCTTCTTAATCAAAGATCAAGTTCCACATCCGTAATGTGTCAGTGGCATTATTATAGATCTGGATTTTGACATTGCTATACAGAAGAGTAGTTTTGAATAGTTCCTTCATCGCGAAGAAACACGCGTTGCTCATATGCAGTTTTTTTATTTAGGGGATTTGTTCAAAAAATTAGGTGACTTTTTCGTTTTTTTATTTATTCTATATCTATTTTGTCTCCTTCAAATTAACCTCGTCAGATATATGTACACATGCGCCGGCGCTTTTGCCAATCCTCGTAGCGCCACTTATATGCGCTTTTTGGTATTGTCTTGAGCTTTTCCAGCGATGGGTTCTTTATCTCTTCAATAGGGGTAAGCCTTTCATGGTTCTTTTCGAATTTGGGAAAAGACAAAAGTTTCAAGGAGCTAAGTCCGGTGAATACGGCGGCCTGATTGTATGATTACAGTTTGGTTTTTGGCAAAAAAATTACCACAAGCAATGAAAAACTTTCTTAAACTTTCATATTTGACCGAACTTGACTTGCTTTTTTCGGTCTTGACTCCTCTGACCGCTTCTACCGGTATGATTAGGCATTGGCTTCGACGCCGTAGCCATATACCCGTGTTTCATCACCTGTAATGGTCCGTTCCAGCAAATCTAGATCGTCATTCACATCATTCAACAGCTCCTAAGCCATGCTCATGTGGCGGTTCTTTTAATCAACATTTTGCGATTTCGGAATAAAATTCGCTGACACTCATTTTATGGCATGAGCCAACCGATATGCCAAGATCCTCAGCAACTTCTCTTATAGTGATTCGATGAATTTTCACACCAATTTTGTAAACGACTTCATTGTTTTCACGTTAATAATTATGTTGGAGCGTCCTGGGTGGGAATCGTCTTAAACATCTTCTCGGCCTTCTATGAAGAGCTTATACACACATAAACATTTTTTTCTTGCTCATAGTAGACTCGCCAAATGCACCAATATTTAAAACGCATTGGAGCACTTAATTTTATTTTTCCCACAAAATTTAGATCTTTTGATCCATATTTTTCCAATAGCCAAAAATCGCCAAGCACGCCAATAATCCCAAATCGCTGGCAATGACATGTTAGGGGGCATGTGTACCAACATAATAAAAGAAAAAAAATATTGAAAACCAAATGTACTCGGTTCGCGAAAGTCAAAAAGTCACCTTATTTCTTGAACATATGAGTCTCGTTGTTCTTATGAGTTCATTTTTTTGTTAATTCATCCGCTGGATGGTGACTTGATGGTGTCTTAGCAGACTTGATTGGGCAGTGGATTGAAAGTTCTATCGAGGGATTGCAAGGACATTTATGATCTTACGTCGTGGCTTCGGCGGCTAGTGACTGTGTTTCGTGATGAAATATTGCATGGTTGGTAACAGGAATGGTATAATTTCGTGCCTCAAGAGTATTGGAATTGCAATCTCAAATTGAAGTCAGCACGAACGAGGTTATTACTGCCTTGCTGATATCGGGGTTTATTTATTGTTTACAATCAGAATTTTGATATCAAGCCACGACATACAAGAAGGGTTTAACGACGAGTGCAGACGAGGTCAAGCAAAAAAACAGAATGACCACGCTATAGTCAAATTACTATCAAAGTTGTATCAAAAAGTAAAACAAACATGTAAAGCCTATAAAGCTAGGTCTGAACCTTGCAGGTATGAACACGGACCCCTTGTTAAGAATATGGAAACACAACTCTTACAGACTGTAAAACGGTGGACATAGTCAAAATACTGCTCTCAGGCAGAACGAACCAGCACAATGGACAATAATGTGTGAGAATTCCGTCAACCCAACCCAGACGAGTTTAAGATAACGTAGTGAAGTTAAAACCTCGAAAATCTGATATCGCAAGCGGACTTCCTTGCGCCACTTAAATAAAGCCTGAAAGCCTTCTGAACCCGACTGGTAGGTATGATCTCAGGCTAACAAAATCTAAGATCAAATATTCCTACTACAGGAGATCTTAGAGAACACTCACGAGCTTCAGATGGAAACGCACCACCTTTTGTCGGCTTTACAACGCTACCAATCCTGTCAGGCGATGGAGGATTTTCTCGGCTCATAAAGATTGGCAATGAACTAACCGGGATCTTTGATGTTAAAAAAGGTTTCAGTAGACCAACCTATTTTCATGTTAATTTTTCAACTTTATCCTTGAAAAAATAATGGGAACCCACTGACTAATACAACACTCACAATTTATTCAAAGTCTACATAATCGTCTGCATAAGTGGATATTAACGTGACTGCTCGAACACATCGAGATGAAGCTTTGAGCAACATTGAAGCAGAAATGGCTAAAGGCGGTCTGAGGTTTAGAGTGAACAAACCAAACTTTGTATTTTAATACAAAGGCAGCCTTAAACCTTTCTTGTTATTTGTCAATGTCCAAGCGTTAATCGAGGCTTGCGTTTTATCGTAATAAACTTTGCGAATGAGTTATGGTTGAAAATTATTAAAAATTGCCAACAAAATTGTGAGTTGGTGGTCGCAATTTTAAGAACGCTTACTCCAATTTTTGATCGTCATAACTATCCGCGAGACAAACTGTGCTAGGTATAGTGGATAATTTCGAGTCAACATATTCACTATTAAACGTTTCCGAACCAGTGAGATAACACACCGATCGAAGTACCGACGATATTGCAGCCATGAGTGCTTCAGTACAAAATGAGCCAAATTTCGAATTTGCAAATTTTGCGTAAGATCTTAGCCTATATTCAGTCAATACTGGATCTTGAAACGCCAAAGGGTCTTCTCTTTAGCTCTGTAAAAATTTAATGGAAATTCTGAACTTTCTCGAGAAATCTTCTTCAGCTCATTTACATACCTACGGCTTAAAGACTTTTTCAATAAGAAAAATATACGTAATTGGGCAGCAACAAACCAACTTTATTGTGCCCTAAATCAACAAATGTTTCGGCCACATTACTAATGCGATTTAACGCCACTTTTTTTATGGTATTACGTTAAGTCGTTGGTTTATGCCAACAAGCAAAGGCGAACTTGCGAACTTGGAAAATTGGCTCCAAGGAATCGATTGCGGCAAACGAGCTCACGAACGAGGTCGAATTTTATATTTATATCTAACTTATGTGCTACACCTGGAATAAATGTAAGCCCGATATCTCGATTATTTTGTATTATACATACATACATATGTATGTACATACCTATGTGTCTTAAATGCAAAATTTGTATGTCCTTATTGAGAAATCCAGATATGTTTCCACCAAAGCAAAATTGAAGTCGTAACCAAGACCCTTAGCTATAACCTTTAAGTAGTCAAGAGCTTCGTCTAACTTGGTTTACGGCACCAGTGCTCAGATCAAACGCAAAATGTTTTTTGCAAACCTTCGCTTCTTTGGGATCATGGGGCGATTAAGATGTAGAGCCCGCTGTTTAAAAACCAACAACTCTACAAAACCTTAGCCGCCCCGGTCGACCGATCTGCAGCATGATCAAAGGTGGATGAATAGAGGAGAAATTACAATCAGGTACATACATACTGTACGGGTTATATACTTAGCTATGTATGTATGTATGTATACGGACTTAGTCAGACGTCTACCGATCCAATGCCTAAGGTGACTGGGCCATGTACCTAGACCGAATAGATACCACTGATTGGACCCGAAGATTCTTCAATTCCAACCCCAAGCAGCAAAGGACGACTGCATATAAGGTGGCTCACACAATTATCTAGGTATAATGGAATCTTAACCAAACTGGTGCATGGTACTGGAAGCCGGCTAAAGATCGTGGCGGCTAAAGGGGCTTGCTGGTTGAGGCCCAACTTACCCTGAAATTTATCGCCACTTAGGTACCACATATGTATGTAACTATTTTAAGGATGATAGCATCGATAAAAACGATTAAATATGATTAATTCTGTTAAAAAGGGTGAAATTCCCGATATTTTTTGAACACACAACGTCCTATGTTTTCCGTTCTGAAGATTTGTTCCAAAAGTTAGTTGAAGATCGAAAATGTTCTCACCTCAGTTGATTTAGAATCGAGGATAGGCGATCCCGAATACCTTAACCTCTCGCGAATAAGCGGTGTGAACGTGACGTAAAAATGTCATGACTTCTCGTGATAATGCCAAGAATCTATAAAACCCAATAATTTACTAGAAACATTTCCACGCTTCTCTGAAGCTACTTATCTGAGTATTTTGTTGCATATGCACGTTCCCGTTCGAATCCAAAAGAAAAATAATATTGTATCTCCACGTAGAACGCAAATTTCCAGGAACGAGTGAGTTCCAAGAAAATCGCCAATCAATATTGCCAATGAACCTAAGTCACACCTCATTCTCTTGCGGAAAGAAGCACGTGGCATTGGCGCCAAGTTTCCTGCTTTCTAGTAAACCGGCTTGAGAATTGTTTATTTTTTTTTAAACGGCATTTCAGCAAACGATCATATCCGTACCCATGAGTCTCCGGTTCCCTGACTCTCGGATGGCATTTCTATATACATTTGCTTTTCTCTTGAAGATTGGCTAAGCCTTCATCGACACCTGATGCTGAGGAATGCGATCGCCTACCCGCCAGAGCGTTGTCAAAACAATCAAGCTGATCAAAGTGATTCTAAACATAGATGTTGATCACCGACATTGATGCCAAAGCAGTGCACCTGCCTCAATCAGTGAGTAAAGTCCCACGAAAAGGCATCCTAACCGACGGACTTTCCGCTGACAATTGCTAATTGCATCTATTATCGATGGAATGGTGCAATCGCGCCACTATTTCGTGTTTTTTCTTTTGTTTTTGAAAGGCATCCACATCTGCAGAATCAGCTCAATTCTCACATGCATATGAGACCGAATCAACTAACGCCACTTGGAAACTGAATGCAACTGCTTCAACCCAATATGAGTAATTGGCTGAAAATCTCGTTTACCGCTAGTAGAAACGCAAATGTTGTCGCTACGCTCAGCGGACAGCACCGGTCGCGATCGACAAACGATCAACGATGCCAATTTCTCGCGGTGAAATTCTGCAGCTGCACGATTCCCTCGCTCGACAGTATCTAGAGCACACGATTGTGCTTTACATCCATCCCGTCCGCTCTACGGCCTGCCAATTGCTGTCATCATCGACCATCCCGACAAACGCGGTGCGAGTTGTCAAACCATTCGATTCATTAGAATCGATTTCGAAGCGACGAAGGCAAATGCAAACGACAGCAACCACTATGAGGCGACCGTGTGAAGCAGCCCGAGCAAGAAGTGAAGGAAGGATGCGAACTGGCACCACGTGTGCACAAGGACTTTCAACGCAACCACCACACATGCTAACACAAGCCGTTGATTCGAATTTTTAACTAGAACGTCACATATGCCGCCGCGCCATTCAATACGATAAGTAATAACGCGCGATCGCATGTGTTTAACGAATGTCCTTGCAACCTACGGTTAGTAGCAGACGTACTCGTACGCATTGTACATATGTTCGGGCATCAACGAGGAAGAGGAACAAAAGTCCCGGGCTTGTTGTATAAATATGGCGAACAAATGTTTAAATTTGTACCGAAACACTCGTGGATGCGTGATAGTACCGGACTGCGGACATGTGAGAACGTACCACGATGACATTCAGTCTCATCGAGGCGCGCAGATGCTTAGTCGGGAGGGTTGATTTGATGAGAAGCAGCGCATAGGGCCTAATGGTAACTGCGAGGGGTGAAGCGAAGCCAAAATGTGCAATGTGCTACCAAACAAGGACACACTGCTGCGTGTGAAATACGCAATCTAATCCCTAATCTAGTCTTATCACCTGGATTCATGCGGAGTACTCGTTGTACAAGCACCTTTTCGTGTAACGGCTGACTGTCGAATTGTTTGTTTGGACTGTGGCTTGTCTAGCACTCTTGACGGCTGGCATCGGATTAGGTTGAGTTTATTCTGCAATCTGTCAATCGAGTGACTTTAGACGAAGACCAAGCAAATCTCTTAATGACACGTCATCGGTACCGAGTAAGTGATTACCGCCCAGTGAAGGACGAACGTCACTTATCGGAATGGCGTATTGCACAGTCTAGACGGACTAATGCGTATTGAATGGGTTTTCTATTGTTCCTTACCAGAACCACTTCCCAGGAAGCGCAACTCTCACCTGCAGTTTCATGATGGTAATTATAGGGATGGTAAGTAAACAGGACAACTGACAAAATTCCATTGCAGGTGGTCGGTCGCCTCTTGAGTGGACTTACCGCAAGGAATTTCAATTTTTTTTTGCCTGTTATCTTGATCTGAAGCAGTGACAGGTTGACCTGGACACCACTTGTCTGACGGAGAGTGTTAATGTAAGGGAAAATATATTTCTATTAACGCAACTGTTGGCTGCTCCGGAGTGTATATTTTGTTTTAATGTCTTGTTATGTATGGTAGGCAATCAGCAAGATCAAGATCGGAACCTACGCGTGAGCAGTCTTCTCGGTAGTCACAGGAAACAAAGGCAAGGAGCGGTTGTGCTGAGAGAAAAGGCGTAGCCTGGAGCATGGGTCTTTATGTGATGATTGTAAAGTCAAACAGTTTGTCTCGGTGGCTGTATGTTCCTTTAGGATTAAATCCATATCAAGAGGACACGCCTAATTTGTTGGATGTTTACTCTTTGCCATTTGCCTTTTTCTCCTTGCACCCTTGTTGGAATTGAGTCACTTCACTTACGACCTGAGGGTTGAGAGTAGGTACTTATCCAAGAGAAGCTTGCCTTCCATAAATCTGCTGATCTAGCCAATCGGTTGATTTGTTAATCAGTCAGATCTTTACCTAGTCAAAACGACCGTCTTCTCAAATTTGGTATAAAATGAGAATAGAAGAAGACAAAGTTGCATGCTAAGTATCACCTCTATCTTTTGAATATAGGGATTGAAGAATCTGGGTACTGCTTATGGCCCCGTTCACCATAAAAATGCTGGTGTTCCTCAGGGCTCCGCATTGTCCCCTACACTGTTTCTTATTTTTATATATTTGTTTGTTTTTGGTAAATATATTGAAGGGTTTTTGAATATCATTAAGTGATCTTCATCAAATCACAGCACAAGCCGAAGGTATAAGGGGAGAAAAAGAGAGAAGGTACCCGTGCACATACATATGTATGTATGTAGGTTTTATACAGGCTTAAGAGTGAATTAATGGCTCCTAGCGATACCAGTTTTGAAGGGATGGAATCAAACTTCCTAGTTCTCTTGATCATTGTTTGTTGAAATAGCAATAAAGCCGATGTTCAAGCATGTATAGTGTCATGTATAGTGACTTTCCAATATCAATGTTTCCTTTAAGTTCTATCGCCAGGAGGTCTTAGGAGCATCAGACCAGATATGTGTGCTGTACTCAAGCTAATATGCCTTTTAGATTGGAGCCAAATCAGAAGGGATGAAATGTTTTTTGTATCGTTTAAGGAATCCTAGATTTTTCGCACCGTCCTTAGCAACCTTGAATATGTGATCTTTCCTACTAACCAAGGCACATACCAAGGATGTGATTTTTGCGGTTTCAACGACACAAGCACCATTCGTGGATAGTGGCTGATTACTTAAGTGGTTCGTTTAAGTGACAGTAAACAGCACTGAGTTTTAGGAGCATTAAATTTCACTTAATGTACCTTGCCGCTTCAATTCTATGGCAAAAGATCAGGGACTTGAGTCTCGGAATAAATATGAAAAACTGAACTTAGTGGATTGGATTAGAGGTAGCAGACGGGAGATCATTTATAAAATGTGGAAGAGTGTAGGTGATAGAACAGAGCCTTGGGGAACACCAGCATTTATTGAATATCCAACTGAAAACCATCCAAAGCGACTTGAATTAAACGGCCCAAAGGCCCGTAGGAGATTCAGCGGTACCATAAGCCCATATTTTCGACAAAAGAGCCTGATTCTGTCAAATAATTTAGAAATATCAAGGGCATCGATCTTGCTTTCAGCGAGGTTATGCAAAGTTTGGTTCCATTTTTCGCTGAGATATGCCATCAAATCACCAATGGACCCGTTGTTATGGAAGATATACTGCCGCTCATTAAGCTGACGATTTATCAGCGTTTCCATGACCAAATGTTGTTTTCCATCCGCTTGGGAAGAGACCAGAAGAGTACGACAGAAGAAAAATCTTTGATTTTGCCTTCAATGAGGAATACCTCATCAGAAGTGTGGGGAAAAACCAGCAGAGTTAACGGATATGCGCTCCTGCGGATCTATAAGTTCTCATGCAATTGTACGAGTGTAAAAATGGATTTTTCTCATATAGGATTCGAGTGCAAGCGAGGACACAATGTAATCTGGAAGCGTTGGGCTGGCTGCAAAATGGGTATACTATTTTAAACAGTATACAGCTGGGATGTCATTGCAAAGGAGCGTGGGAATTGAAAACGAAGCAGAATTCTTGTTACCCTTGGAACATTTTGCTCCAACTTTTGATCAAAACCACATTTCACACGTCGAATCAATGCATAGCAGTTCCTTCTGACTCGTTCAAACTGATTCCGGTTCTCCTTAGAGGATTTCGCTTTACAAGTCCGGAAACTCAACTCTCTTGACCTGATAGCCTCTTTGCAGCTCGAGCCGTTTCACACATTTGCTTTGGGTTTGACACTCTAACCAAATTGACTCCTTCGCTAACAACAATACTAAATTTATGTACATACTTGTTCTCAGATTTACGACTCTGCTATTCGGTAGTGGAACTGGAACGACAGTGTATGCCTGGCTCATTAAATTCCGGTGTTAATAGCCTCGTTAAATGTGGTAAAAGCAATAGAGTGCAGCACAGTGTCGGCTCCTATAGTTGGCCCTACCTACATGATGAAACCGACAAGCTTTTGCTGGTCTTGTGCGATAATGGCAACCTCAATTGGCATTACGACATAACAGAATCGACAAGAATGCTGTGAAATTCTTAGGATTCTTATATTATATATTTTTCACAGTTTCCATCGATCTGGTTGTGGCTTACAAGATATATATCCACCCGAAGTTAGAGTTTAATAATCACGTCTTGGTTGGCACACGTAAGACTCCGTTGCCGTTGGTTCAAGATTGAACCAAAAATCGCATGATAAAACTCATTTGAGAACCTAGTATTTCAAAATTGCCGAGTTAGCCAGCTGTATTCTTCTATTTCCTACTATACTCGTCAAATTCAGAGGTTTTGTTCTTTAACCGAACTACATTGGTATGGAGCTCCTTGCAAAGTTGAGTCTTTCCTTCCTCTATTTCCCTATGGAAATGGAGACTATGGCATAATACGAAAGAATTGATCCATTACGACAATTCCAGATGTCCAATGTCACGGAAGAAACCCTAAGCTTTATATTTAGTGTATTAAGTGGGTTCAGAAGGGTTTGGTCTGCTCTGCGCTGCATAGCAAGTCGCTACCAGCTAGAATTAAAGCACTTGAGTCATGCATTAAAGAGAGAAGGACCGGATTACTGCGGAAGACACGACAGACTAACTTTTGATCACAACAATGCAGTGAGCTCGGGACACTTTCTCGATCTCTGGGCTTAATCTCGGTAGAAAAATTCTATAACCTGACCAGCGATTTACATAAATGCCAAACATAGTGATTGGGGAAGTAATAAGCCCAACACTCGGGGGATCCTACTAAACCATCGGTTGGTTCGGCAGAGCATAGACTACAGAGTCAAGTTACTCGCAATGGATAGTCCGTCGTTTCTTAGGAGCGGCTCCTATCTGGATCTCATGCTGCTTGACTCTTTTGACCATTGCGGACTTAATGCCCTAGTGCACAAAGTATCAGATGAATTCATATACCCCTATGGGCGCATTGGAAACGCTTTGCTAATTCCCGTTCACTTCAGGTCCTTTCCACCGTCCAATAGGAACGTCAACACATTATCAAGAACATGTACCGAAACGCGACAGTCGATATACTACACAGATTTCAGTCAAGACTCAAACCCTTCTACAGGCGTTTTACCGAAAGACAAAACTCGGAAGTCGGGACATAGTTGGTCAAGAAAAATTCCAGAATATTTGTAAGTTTGCATTGCAACAACAGAATTCGTGCTCTAAAATCCAATAGCGCGAGTAAATAAAATATTTTAGAGAAACAATCAGAATGACACTCAGGATCTATAGTTTCCGAAAACGTGGGTCAATGGACCGCTTGCTACGAACAGTCAGCATCGATCCAGAGATGGCCGTACTGGATGACGATTTTTTCTTGATCGGAAATTATAAGAAGAAGGTGGCGACAGTGAGAGCTGTCTTCCAAGAAACCTATAATGTGAATAACAACATTTGCCCAAACCTCGACCTGGAAGACAAAGCCTTACTTCATCAGTTCTACCTTCGAATTGACATCGATCACTGGCCATCAGAGATCCTTGGTTTCATCAGGTACAATGACAATGAAGGAGCTAACACTCGGTTTATTTCGACGGCGGATGATGTTCGAGTTATGGAAAAAAAAAAGAAATCCGCGGGAATTGATGGAATATCTAATGTTGTGCTCAAGAACCTGCCACCAGTGGTTGTAGAGATGTAAACCACCCTGTTCAACAATGGACTGAATATGACAAACAATGATCAACCCGGCAAATCCCCGGTAGGTAAGACTCCTTTCAAGTGTCAGCAAGGTCTTTGAGAAGGTGGTCCATAGAGCCCTGTCTGGGTTGAGTATAATCAAATCATTCCAGATAACCAACTCGATTTTAGAGCGGAGCATGACACCATTCATGCCGCCTCGAAACACGTATCTGGTATTCAGTGAAACAAATGCAAGAACCATTGCACGGGTACCTGTCTGATTGACGATAGTTAGAAGGGCTTTGCTACACGCTCAGTCAGCTGGGTAAACCATTGCTTGTTGGCCGGTAAAAAGTCATCGTGACTTCTATGTAAACATTCGAAATAAACAGTGGACTTCCACAGGGTATGATGAACAGCCCGTACCTTTTAACATGTATCTTAGTAATCTGACAGCTTCTCTTCATCACTCAAAGCATACGCGGACGAGTTAATAGCGTAGAGATCAGGTCCAATGATCGACTTCATTGTCACTTTTGTATTGTTGTTGAACGGAAGTTGAAAATCAATTTCCAGAAATCTACTATATTCAGAAAGCCTTTGTCTATTATCTCTTGGCAAAGCAGAAAGAGTTGGTGCAAGTTCTCAATTTTTGAACAGGACGGGCTTACAAAGAGTAGACAGATACCTTGCGATCTCGCTAGATCAATATCTGCATATTAAGAGACGCCTGGCAGATGTCGAAATGGAATAAAACAAGCTGTGTGGGAGGTATTAACAAAATTCGTTTTTCATTTAAAAGGCCTATGTATGCCGTTATGTGTGGAATGTAACATCGTTCAAATGCCCGCCTTGGCTTCTTACGGTGGCACAGATCCGAGTGGTCCAATTTTCAATGACTCTTCCTTATAGATCCGGCTGAATTTGAGCGATGGCCTTCACCTTAACGGCATCGGATGGTTGTGGTTTATTCGTATAGGTCTGCGACTTCAGGAAACCCCACAAGAAAAAGTCTAAAGAGGTCAATCGCATGAACCTCTGCGAGAGGTATCCTTACCCTGAAGTCGTTCTTGCAAAATGTCAATTGTGGCGTCCGTTGTGTGGCACGTCCTGCTGTCGTCTAGGTCGATACGATTCAATTTGGGCCATAAGAAATTGGTTATCATCGTTCCGTAGCGCTCGCCATTGACGGTGGCCGCCTCACCAACATCGTTTTCGTAAGGACCAATGACGCTGCCGCCCCAGAATCCAAAACAAACGCTAACTTTTTAGGGATGCATTATCACATTATATACATATATCTCAGGATATCGTCGCAAATCGTCGCTAAAGATGATTTTTCGGCCAAAATTCGCGTCCTCTTTCAAACGCTCCGAAACCCAGTCAGCAAGCAAATGGCGTTGTCTATGGTCATAAACGTTAAGCTCCTGAGTCAGTTGGATCTTGTACGAGCATAGGCCTGAGTCCCGACGCAAAATTCGCCAAGTTGAAGTCTGCAAAAGGCCGAGTTCATGTGCACGGCGAAGAAACGACTGCCTCGAGCCCTGCTATTCACTTTCACGGACCGGCCGATATTGCGTTCCTTTGAAGTACGAAGGTTAGCTGATTAATTACCGAACCGGTCGTCTCAAGTGCCAACTGAAAAACCCTGCTCTGGCAAGAACCCGGGTGCTTTCGCTCTGACGAGATGGCTGTTTCACTTGATCCAACTATTGAAAACATTTTTTCCAAAATTAGTGCTGTATAGTCCAAACAGTGCGTTTTTTAAAAAGATGTTTGGGCCGAAATGAAGCACCCACCGCGACTGTTGTACGCAAGTTTGTGCAAAAAGTTCGTGAGACTGGTATGCTAGTGAACAACACTCATGGTCTCCGTCGTCGTACCGTGCCTTCACATGAAAAAGTGGCTGCTGTGGCCGAGGGTGTGAGACTCAATTCACGAACGTCATCGATTTCAACAGCTGAACATTTCACGCACTAGCCTTACAAGGTCCAATTGACTCAGCAATTGAAGGCACGCCACCATCCGCTTCGTTGTCGCTTCGCAGTTTGGGCCTTAGAGTAGCTTGAATTGGACAACGATTTTGGGCGAAAATCTTTTCTGACGAGGCGCATTTGCATCTCGGCGGATACGTTAGCAACTAGAATTGCCAGATGCGGCTCAGAAGACCCGCCCGTTATTGGTGAGAAGCCAACGCATCCGCAGAGAGTGACAGTTTGGTGCGGCTAGTGGAATGGTGGCATCATTGGACCATTTTTCTCCGAAAATAAGGCTGGGAACAACGTTTCGGTAAATGGTGTTCGTTGAAGAGCCATGTTAACCTACTTATTCTTTAATAAAATTGAACACATGGATTTGGACGACCTCTGGTTTATACAGGATGACGCGCCTTGCCCCACAGATCAGGCCAGAATCGATATTTTGCGCACCAAATTCCCAAATTGTGTTATCAGCCGTCTTGGCGATCCCTTTGGACCTTTTTTGTGGGGAATCGTGAAGGACCGATGTTATGCCAACAATCCGGAAACGATTCAAGCACTTAAGGCCAATATCATCCAAGCAATCCGTAAGCTACAGTCCGAAACCATCAACAAGTTCTGGGAAAATTGGGGTGACAGTTTAACGACATTGTATTTTATACTCGCAATTAAGGGGAATGTTTGTTCTTATTAATAAGACCATACTAAATGGGTTTTATAAAATAAGGCTAGAATTATACAGGTTGACATTCGAGCGACGTGGCAAGGGCAATGACTTCGGTCAATAATCTGATTCCCAGGACTTATTGCGCAAAGTACCTGTACCACGCGTTTTAACAGCTTTGCTCCAGGATAGACTAGCGCTTTCACGTGGCTCACAATTCCGTGGAGCGGCGGTTCCTCTGTGACCTTCAGGTTCAGTAGGTTGGATTCACGCCGAGTTCGAAGAGACGAAGTTCGACAACCCTCTTGGCGGCTGGAGCGGAACTCGTCTATGGTACATTTGATTCCTATAGCCTCTTCAAGGCGAAGCCTATCGAATGCCAATGGCGATCTTAAATAGGCTAGGGTAGGTTAACCTTGGTAAAGCTAGTCTAGCACGGTGGATACAAAATTTTTATTGGGCTTCATTGTTCGTTTATTTTGCTTATTATAAGTTATTAGTAAGGCCGAAGTCTCAAGTTGACCTGTGTACTTCAAAGTGCCCTTATTGGCCCATTAATATTTTAAGTTTTGAGCTGGTTTTAAGCATTTTTTCTAGCGTAAGATGGTTCTAAGAAATTTAATAAAAATAAATTTAATACTGCAAACTAAACACCTCTAGATCTGAAACTACTGGATTTTAGGCCATTTTTCTGACAACCGTTCTCTGTATCAGCCTTATGAAGTAGGTTCTCGTGCTCTAAGTCCCACATTTAAAATTTTACTACGCCAAATGCCGCCGAAAAATATTGACCAACGATCTATCCAGTCGCTCCCAAGACATCGACTCCCCATTTAAAATCTGGTCTCTTCCAGATAAAAGTTAATTTCGTTGACAAATTGATGTCACAGCATTCGTCCATTCATTTTCGTTATATGTTCCTAATAAAATCAATTTATTCCCCAAAACCATTCCTTCCTGCGTGTTATGAATTCTATAAGCTCCGTACTCGGTATCCGTTTCCATAAATTCCCTAAAACGTATCTGTTCACGTGAAAAGTAATTATTCATTCACCTACGCGTCTCAATTCCCGCTCATTTACGCTCAACTCATGTCCAGAAGTCATTCAATCTGCTCTGCTAAAAACAAATAACCAGACCCATCTACATAAACACAAATTAAATTAGTCGACTCTTAATTGCCAACGAGTTAGAGTTTGACAGCATTCCGAGATCGCGCCGTCAGAATCTGAAATACTCGATCGTTCACACGGTCAATGTCACGACGGAGAACAACAAAAAAATATAATACCTCACAGCCTTACTTCACAAACTCGAAGAATAACTTATGTACGTCAAAAAAAAAGGAAATAAAACCGAAGACGAAGAACAATTTATTGCCCATTGGTCAGTCACTTGCCACACAAGCAATATCAGATATCTGAGACTGAAATTTGATGTAGTGTCTACGCCGTCTCCCAAAAAAAATAAAAATAAAACACACTCGCACGACCCGAAAGGGCCTCAGGAATGTCGAAAAACCAACGAAAACAAAAGAAAATCTGAGAGAAAAAAAGGAATCGAAACCCGAACAACAAATTAATCAACAGGTTGCTGCTGATGGACTCACACGGCAGAGGAAAAAAAATAACAATCTCACCTGAGAGGCAGAAAACGATTCGAAAATAATGAAACGCCCGGGAGAAGAACAAGGTCCGATCGTCGTCTTCTGTTTCTCGCAATTAATCAAAATAAATGCCTACAAGCCTAGGATTATTCCCATCAAATGACCCCTGAATCTGAATCATCGACCTCCACCACTCCCGCCGCACTGCACGCACTCGTGTCCCGTGTATCGTGTATTAACTGAACGAATCGAACACACGAGATTTCGTCAAATGATTCGAGGAAGAATTAAAACCATCTCCGTATCTCACACCTTCGTCACGCTCAAAACAAACATATTTCAGAACAAATTACACATCTGAAACGTATCCGAGTATCTCCCCGCCGTATACACCGAATGCCCATTGGCCCAAACCGAAACAAAAAAGGTCACATTTCCATAAAACATTTTTCCTAATCGACTCGCAAGTTGCAAGCCGAAGAAAAACAGTAACCGAGGCACATAATCTCATTCTCCCTCATCATTCGTCGACATCCCATCCGACAATCCACAATCGTACAAGTGAAAATCAACCCAAAAGCAATCCGAACGAATTAGGAGTAAAAAAAAAAACCGATAAGGCGCCACGTTCTGAAATAACCAGATACGAATGACCCGCACCAGAGTGAGATACAAGCAAGTATTCGTACAAGAGCCAACAATTTCATTCATCGCAATCCAACGATTCTCTCCAACTCTACAATGTTTACAAAATAACCTCTCCGAATCTCTCCAAAGAGTATGAATCCGATTCGAAATCGTGAAAGTGGGGATGACTTCGGCTCGAAGGGGAAAACCCGAAGCGAAGACAAATGCCAAACAGATGGCATCTCATTGGCCAACGGGCGGAGTCGACCGACGAGTATATAAATCCAAGCGAACGGGGATGAGGAATGTCATTTCGTGTCAAGCAGTCGGTAGTCACGGACGGTTTTTCCATAAACTCTCTCATTCTCTGCAAAAAAGCTAAAGAATTTGTGTCATATCTGTGAATGCCAATCAAAATCGTGTTCGCTTGATCAATTCGTCAGATTCTTGTATAACAAGTGATTGTGAGAAAAAAAAAAATTCTCGCCGAGATCGTTAACCCTTCCTCGCATACTAGTGTGATCAATCGAAGAAGAAAAACGGATTACAGTGCGTTACAGTGTTGTGTCAAATTGAAAGATAGAAAAATCGTCAAAATTCTACCCAAAGACAGACGAAGAATTATTAAAAAAATGAAATCCCTTACCGCCGTATGCCAGTCCGGTGCGTCGTCGATGCCCGCCATCAGTTCATCCGGTCGCATTTCGCGACCAAATCATCATCATCGCGATGGTGAGAATGCCGAAATGAAAATGTATTTATCAAAATTAAAAGATCTCGTGCCGTTCATGCCGAAAAATCGAAAACTATCGAAACTTGAAATCATTCAATATGTGATCGATTATATCTGCGATTTACAAAGTGAATTAGAAACACATCCGGAAATAAATAATTTCGATGCGGCAACTGCATTGAGTTTGACTAATGGATCTCATCATATTTCGGCGCATATGGATGATGTGGCCACGATGGACGATCGTCTATCGGGACATGTACAGAATACGTCGACACCTCAGGTACGACAGCCATTGGCTACGCGACAGAGTCCGAATACGATTGTCAGTAGTCCGCATAATGGTTCGGTGATTAGTTCCGTGATCCTGACCAGTGGGAGTAATCAAACCAGCGTGCAGCAACAACAGCACTCACATGTGGTAAGTCGGAAAAAAAGCAATTTTGGGTATATGGGCGAGTGTCACGATCGTGTCATAAATTTGATGAGAAGCATGTCAGAAATGTTGGATTTAATGACGGGACATCAGGCCTTTTGAATTGTTTTTTTTTTTACCTGTCAGTTTTCTGCCGTTTGTCAATCTTCATTTTTCTTTTAGTCTGGAATCCGCATCAATAGAACAAAAACAGCTTTAAATAGGTTCCCAAAAATCTGGTCGAAATTTTGTTTAATTTTTTTGTCTGATCCAAATTTTAATGAAGACTGGAAATAATTGAACAAATCTTTTGAGCCCCAAAGAAAGCTTCAAAATTTGATTCGAAATAGTTTTTGGTTTTTTAAACACATAATCTTGATTCGAAGGCCTAAAAGCCTTAAGCGTCAGAAAAAAATTTGTTCACTTTCGAAGTTATATTAACAACGAGACAAACATTTATTTCTATTTGGCTTAAAGAGCTCAAAATTGTGACAAACCAAAACGCCGACCTAAAAGGTTGGTAAACTGATCCAAAAGTCTTGTTTATATGGAAAAATCCAAAAATTGAGTCAGAATTTAGGCATAAAATGTTGGGTCATTCATTGAACCGAATTTTAATCCATTTTGTGAGGCAGAATTTTAGGTCAAAATGAAAAAAAAAAAACTAAAAATTCCATCATAAACAAACCCAAAAATTGAGTCAGAATTTAGGCAGAAAATGTTGGGCCACTCATTGAACCAAATTTAAATCCATTCTGTGAGGCAAAATTTCTGATCCAAATAAAAGAAAAAAATCCAAAAATTCCGTCATAAACCAAGACAAATTGCCTCTCAAAAATTGGGTGAACTGATCCAAAAGTCTTGTTTAAATGGAATCGTCGAAATTGAAAGAAAAAATCCGAAATTGTGTCATAAGCCAAGACAAAACAATTTTCCAAAATTGGATAAAATTGATTCAGAAAAGCTGTTTAAATCGAAACGTCCTAAATGAAGGGGAAAGCCCAAATATTATGTCAGAATTTAGGCAAAAAAGTTGGAACCGAATTCTAATCCATTCTGTGAGGCAACATTTTTGACTCGTACTAAAGATTTTTGTACAAAAAAAAAATCAGAACGTGTTCCAAACACATCAAAGCCCTCCACCCACACTATCTGCTCATTCCGAAATCCGGTTAAAACCGCTCCTAAAATACCTATGTCGCACACGATGTACGCTAAAAATAACATCCCGGATATATCTATGTGTCTTCGACTCGAAATCTTGCATATTTCTTTCTGAACTCGGCTTTTATCTCAAATTTATCTCTCGCCACAACTGGATTCCTTAGTCAATTAGTTTCATTTTTATTGTATTTTTTTTCTGTGTCAAATCATCATTATCTCTCAGGTGTTTATATGCAAAATAACCGTTGTAGAATGTCTGAAATACCATCTCCCGAATTCGTCGGCAGAAAAGCAATTCGAAAATTTGCATACAGTTGGCATTTGTTTTGTGGATGGCTAGACGGATATTGTAATTTGACTACTTCAACCTACGCAAGAGCCTGGGGTTGACGATTTGATTATTGATTAGCGCCTGTGATTTAAATAATCAAAAATTTGTTTTTTGTTGACTTTAATTCTTGACGTGATTTCTATCGAGATGATGTCGAGGCACGTAATGCCCTTGGGTCGAAAATAACTATCGCTAATTGATAGAGTATCTAAACGCCTTAAACCAGTATCCGGCGAGAATTTAGACTTCCGTCAACGTATATAGTGTCGCAAACCTATTGTATGTTTGTCACTGAATTTGGTGTAAGAAAGCGACCGCGTCAATCAAAACTAAGAGAAATGTCATTCAGCTGTTGGACGGACACTAATGTATTTTTTTTTTCTAGTCTAATTTTCATTATTCTGGTTCGTATGATCCACAGTGTATGACAGTTTTATGTACAGCGCCACATGAATACTTTTGAGCTAAATAACGTAAAAAGTTGGGAAAAAAATAAAAGACCGCTCCACCATTAGTAATTTTAATTTAATTTCGTGTGTGCGGATTTTGTGAACACCTGCAGATACTTAAGTTGTTTTCTGCCTTCTCTCTGTTGTTCACGCCTCCGCCTTCGCTACGTCGACCTACCTCCCCGCAGGCACGTCATCTTTCTTTTCTTTCTCTCGGGTATACGCTTCACTTTGCGGGGGCTTTACCAGATACAAACGTACCGAGGAACATTTGTATGCGGATTCATCCGCTCGCTCGACTCACTGAATGCTGTAGTTTTTTTTTGTTTTCGTTTATTCATTGTGTGTGATACTGTCGTTGTAGTGGCGGTGACGGCGCTTAATTGTCACCACATCTGCTCTACTGTCTCTAGCTATAGCTAATCAGCTTGGTTGGATCAGTATATATGTAGGTAGTATGTGGAAGGGCATGAATCAACAGAACAGCTTATCATCAATGCTAATTTAACCGAGATTAATTGTTGTTTACACTCGTCGCATACACGTCTATCTCATATATGTATGAACTTTAGACCCTCGTGCTTGACTGGTGTAGATAATTAGCAGGTCGTTTAGATTACTTCACCTTAAAAACGATGACAATGACGATTCGTTTTTTTTTTACCCCCGTTCATTTACTTTGTATTTTTAACCTTAAATCGAGGCTAGGAAGGTCAGCTGTATTAGGTGCAATTGGCCACTCGACTTGATTGTGACATGTTCTTTTACAACTTAATAGCCGAAACACTTGACCCCGAATTAATCTTTTACTTATGAGTGTTTTTCTTTTTATTCTTCCGTTACAGACGCCTCTAACAGCAGCACCAGCGACAGCTGAAAAACAAACTCCAGATAATAAGAATAGTCGACAGTACTGTTAGATAAGCATTGAGAACAGTCATCGTTGCTGTCATCTTGAAGTACTATTTTAAAACAGATCTCTGTTTCAAGTAATAAAAAATAAAACAAACAAGTATAAATACGGATTCTAGTTTATAGATAAAATGCATAAAGCAAAAACAAAACAAAAAATGAGAAAAATAAAATGCAAATGTAGATTTAAGAGTTTACAGATAGAACAAGAAAAGTTTAAATCTTCTCTAGGCACAGATGCAATCGCCCTTTAGAAGAACCTACTTTAGACGTACAGTAGAAATGAGGATCGCTTAAGTTGTTTTTCAATTTTTATTTTTCAAACTGCAAAAATGTTTTTTTTTTTTTTTTTTTTGTAAATTTCATCATTTTTGCTGCAACCGATTTAATTTAATTTAGTTTTGTGTAAAAAAAAATATTATAAAACAAAGTCATAACTCAAAACTTGGCATAGCTTTACCGTAGCATTAAAAAACACAAGAAACGCAGATCATGACTTTTATTGATTTTATTTTAATTTTCATCTTAAATATTGTTTTTCCTACTACAGTCTAGTAACGAAAGAATGCGAATAATCCTATTACATTTAATTTGTTTTTTATTCTCTGATAACTCTTCGGTAACTTATTGTTTTTTTTTTTTCGTGTAAACCTAAGTTAGATACATACTCTATAGGACAGCAGTAGAATCCTAGTTTAATGAATATTTTTTCTTTATTTTGAAAGAGAAAATCTACTTTGTTGTGTTTTAATTTTTATATAATTTCTATTCTAATTTTTTTTTAAACAAAACAAAAGATGAAATAAATGAAAGAAATATAAGGAAACGATTAACTATGTAACTACATCTTGATGTGTAAAAAAAAAATATGTTCTGTGATCTGTAGGATACTTTGTACAAAGTGTATAGAATTATTTTGATTAATATTTCTTAATTCTTAATTGAATTAAAAATGATGAAGAAAAAAACAAGATAAGTAAGAAAAAAATAAAAATATAGATCGTAAACAATTTTAAATGATTTGTTTTTATTCGTTGCGACGATCATCGAGTGGTCCCTCTTTCGAGGGGGTAATTTGCTTGATAAGCAATCGATCGGTTTGATAAGATATTTTATTTTATAGCACTAAAAGAAAGGTGCTGATTGGGTGTCTTAAGATACATTTTTATTGGGAAATACCAACGAGGAAAGGATGTGGATTGTATTCGGAGCGAAATGTGGAACCAGTTTGGAAAACATTGATTTATTGATTTGTGGCTTAGTATTTGTTGTTATAGATTTCGTACAATCTTGAAGACAATAATTCAGAAGATAATTAAAAAGAAATCCGGCCGTTGATGACGATTAGAGCGATTCGATAACCCGTGTGGTTGAGATCATCTGTTATCAATCGCAGCATGATATTACTGACGACAGATTTCGGACCTTATCGGTAACAGAACTATTTTGGGATTTGGAGAGTATTACGTTTCATCTGATTCTAACTTTGAATTTAAACAAACCAGTTTTGTTAAATGTCCATTTATTTGCTGATTATGATGAGCGTGATGATCATCCGATAGATCACTTTTTCAAGCACTTGTGGTCGTATGTATCCCAACAAATAGTGCTGGCTTCCAACCCGCCGGTTGCTGTTGGTTTGTCAACATAGACTATCGACTTTCAAGTATTCCAGAAAAAAATAATCAACAGGCGTCAAATTACAAGATATTGGAGTTTACAGGTATCAGGCTGTAAGTTAGGTATTGCAAGTCTTTTTCGAGGGTTATTTTCCGATTGCCATAAAATGCACAGAAATAATTTAATACCGAAACCGATATTGAAATTAGTATTTGAGATACATTGCTTATTCAGTCTGCAAACTGCATTGCGTAGACATCATTGTAAGTATTTTTAACTGAATTTTGAAATGGATGCATCGGAAGAGCATATTCGGCATATTTTATTATTTTTGTTTCGGAAAAGCCAGACTGTGAAGATAGTAGAGGAATGTAAAATGTGTATGGAGTGGGTGCTCTCAGCGAGTCCAAGTGTCGGCAAAGTTTAGAAATGGCAATTTTGATCTAAAAGACCTACCTCGTTCGGGTAGCCCAGGGAGCTAGACGATGAGCTCTTGAAGTTCACCATCGAAAGAAATCCCATTGTTACAGTAAGGGAACTCAACGGGACATATTTCTATAGTCGTTCGAATCGAACGTTCGATCCGCACATTCGATTCACTTTCGCACTCCCTTGCCATTCCTATATCCGCCGGGAGCACTACTTTATCGTTCCCGGATCGTTCGAACTCCCTTTTCTTATTTGACATTTAATTCGTATTAAATTTGAAATTACCGGAATTTTATTTGAGTTTGTGTGGAAATGGCGGGATAATTTATGAAAGATTTAGATTTTTAGATTTGTGACCACAAACAAGCGATTCGTTTTGTAGATGCGCGTTACCCGGGAAGTATACATGACTCCTTAATGTGGAACAATTCGCCTGTTAGTACATGAAAACAGTACAATTGAGCATGAAACTGCTCCCGGTTACTTGTTTTTTTCCTGTAAAAAAATTGAATCCCTGAAAAAACCACAAAAATATCACTAACATGCTTAAAAAAATGTTGGCGCGATTGAAAAGCAGCGGATAGAATATGGCAGTTAAATTCGATTCGAACGACTACTGGAATCCCAATTTATATTACCGAACGTGGACGATTCACGTCGATTAGGAAGTTCATTTCAATGACGTTATTTATTCCCCCCGACGGGTATAGAAATGCGAACGTACGAAATGTTCCCCCCGGCGGGTATAGGAATATGCCCCAACGTAAGCCACCTGACCATCCACCGACACCTAACAAAAATGATAAAGTCATAAAGCTGGGAAAATGGATATCGCAAAATAAAGCGCTTCTGTCGCATCATATTTAGGAATCGTTTTTGAACCAGATTGTTACCGGAGATGAGAAATGGGTTATAAGACTAAACGGCGCCACCAATGGCTTGATCCAGAAGACTAACCAGTATAATGTTCCAGACATGGACTTCACCCACTCAAGGTGTTACTGAGTGTATGGTGGGTGTATGGTCTTGCCTCATCACCGCAGAAGTCTAATGTCAATAGCTGTGCGGATTAAAGTGGTGCTAGGGCGGAAACGGTCAAGTCTGGTTAATCGAACAGGTGCTCTATTCCAACACCTTCAGAAAAAAATTGGGCTAAATCTGGAAAGCACTTTCAGGTGCCCATCTGTTCCGAAGTTTTCAAAACTTCTTTGATGGAAATAATTTTAGACTTCGGGGCGATGTCAAAGAGTATCTTAAGATGATTTTTTTTCCGTCAAAGCCAACAATTTTTTGTAGTGACGGCATTAAACAGATGCCTGAAAGGTTGCCAGAAGTGTTGTCTAATAAAGGAAATTACACTGATGACCAAATTTTTGCATTTGGTGTAAATTATTTAACGTTAAACAGCCATTCAAAAATCTCGCAATACTTATCCTACAATTTGACAAAATGATACAATAACTTCATGGTTTTGAAGTTTCCTTCAATAAGCTGATTGCGCCGTCCTGCTGGAACCACATCCCTTCCACTTTTATGCTATTCGATCAAGAACCAAAAAATCATTCGTCATCACACGTCCACAGTACATTCGTCGGGACACATCCGTTTCGATAAAATGAGCCTTATCACTAAACACAATTTTTCGATAACATAGCGGAGCCAAAGCCAGTGAATTTTAGCCCCTTAATCGAAATTTCAACGCAAACGATGGTCATTCGGGAGTGGTCTTGGTGAAATGGTAATCATCGCCGTTTGTTGAGCTGAAGGTCTGTAGTCCAAGTCCGTCCATAATCAAGAACAATTCCTTTAAGGAAAAACTGTGCAACAACATCAGTTGTGAATGAGAGATGATCAAAAAGTGCTGACGAAGGCATACTACTCGTAGCATAAGATCATTTCAAAATTCATACTCTGTGTGTTCATTTCCAATATAACATCTTAATGACATGGAAACGAAAGAGTTACTGTGAACTACAACCAATACAAATTCAGTCGAGTCTCTCAAATCCTATCTAGGGCAACCACCCCCGGAGATTAGTGGTCGAACATCTTCGACACAAACCATCTGCACCCCGTCCAGGTTGTGTGACAAACACCATAAGAGTGATACATTCTTGAATCTGCTTGAATTATAAAAAAAAAATCGGGTTTAGTTTTCGCACGATCGCGATCTTGTAAGCCTTAACACCGAGATTTTACGTACAATTTTCCATAAAAAAAGCGAAACTGTTGTGAACGATATCGAATCGTTAAAATCTTCAACACTCTTCTGAACGGATCCAATATTGTCTTCAGTGATATTGCTTGCAAAAAAAAAAATAGCAATACAGTAAAAAACGGTCTTAGAAGGTTGACTATGTCGGGTGTAATATGGTGCAAGTTCTATTAAGTTGTTACGAGGACAAGTAAAAAGTTCTCGGCCTGACAATGAAAGACTGCGATTTTCAGTTAAAAAATTATCTCATTTTCTACATATTCTCCTTTGACCTTAAACACACTTGATCCCACGTTTCCCCAACAATATTATTCCTTCTCGGAAGTGAGAGTCTCTCGACTTATTCATTGGATGCGAATCGTACACCAATTATTTTTTCTACACGCCAGTATTCTTCTTGCAAATATTGGCATCATGCTGGTCAAGAAGGTAGGAATAATATTCGCCTTTAATTATTCTGTCTTTGCGAAGGTGATAAAAACGGATTCCTTTCACATCTTCAAACACGCTGGCACCTTTCCGGCAAATGCGATCGACTTCGGTTTTCCCAGTGGAAGACCATTATCTTATCCATGGTGACAAATCGCAGCTAAAAATCGATCCCATGTACCCATCACTCGAAGATTACTGCGCAAATCATTGCGTTCTTTCAGCAAGTGGAGCACACATCTTGTCTAGAGCTATCGTATCCCTACTTCTTTGTGCAAAATGTTTCGCATTCATTCTTCCGATATCCACACAGCCGATGCTTTACTTGGGTCATCTTCGAGGGATCACGAGGAACGTTTAACTTCAGCTACCCACTTTTTCACTGTTGACATCGAAGGAGCAGAGTCTCCGTAAACTTTTGTCAACTTCAGATGAATTTCCTTTGGGGTTAATCCATCCAAAACGAAGACATTTAAGTTTATAAGCACGCACGACGACTATTGAAAAAACTCGTGTAAGCAAACTACTTGAGGTATTTAGTTAAAACTTGTCATGCGAGCTGATGGCGCGTGCATAATTTTCACTGATTTTTCATTTTACTTCTTAAGTAGACTGACATCATACGTATAGGAACGATCCCTTCGACGAGTGACCAAATTTTCCCTATGCGACAGCGTTTAGAAAAAAAATGGGAATTTTAGGAAACGGTTCACTGACTATGCGTATATTTCAAAAAGACGTCATTGTAAGGTTGGGAATCCCGAAAAAAATTATAAAACCCAGGCAAGTATGCCTAAAGGGCCTAAGAGGGAACAAAGGACGAGTCAAAGTACGAAATGCCTTATCCGAAACGAGATATGCGAGACGCCTTGTCACCTTTTCTTTTTAATTTGATGCAGGCATATACAATGGGGTCCCGATAGGAGAAACCTTACGCTGACATCTGGACCTTTTGGGGGATAATGAGGAAACTGTTAAGAGAAACGCACCAAGTCTAAGAATGGCAGAGACGGAAATTCGTTGAAGAGAAAACCAAATACGAGTATATGATCACTGACCGACTTGGAATGATCCAAACCTCGCAACTGACTGCACTCGAAAAACGCTTTGAGAATGTGGACGAATTCAAATATCTGGCTGCGTATAGGCAGCGCGTGCTTCTTTGCGATAAGGTAACTATTCAAAAACAAAATCTTAAGGGGAATCGATGGTGGGAAACAGGACGAAGGAGTCAGTGAATGGAGAAAACTACACAAGAACTCGGGGACTTTATTCGACATAAAATCGCCCGGATTAGGATGGGTAGGACAAGTAAAACAAATGGACAATGGACGAAGAGTGAAACAAATAATGAGTGGAAAACCTGAGGGAAAAAAGCGTCCAGATGGTCACGCTTTAGATGGAAGGATCATATAATGATGGATCATGAAGAGATGAAGCAGAACAGCGAAACAAAGATGGTTCTGAACTTCCGAATTCCAAATGGACGATGGTAATAATCATAGCTGCTCTATAAATTCGGCGTACAGAATGTTAATTTTAGAGCCAAATTTCTCTAAGCTGATTAGATTTTTCTCATTTAAAAATTGTACTGAAAGTTAGCAATCTGACCATTGGTTTGACAAGTATTATTGTCTGATGTCAATACTGGCTGGAAAAACACCTTTTACGAATTGGTTTTTTGGACAAATATTTTAGAATAAATTTGGGTATATATGAATTGTTGCTAGAAGACCAGGAGTTTTTTTTCAGAAAATTTAATGACAAATGTCATTGACATGTCAACATTTTCATCGACTTGTGATCGCTGCTAATTACTCTTTTCGTCACTGTTTCACCGGTCACCAGTTTCGATGTCGCATAATCATTGAAAGCAACATTCAATCTTTCTAAAATTGCGCAGCTCTTAATATATTCTAGCAAAATTGAATGCAAATTTTCCGATCCTTTTGTAACAAATAAGTAATGATCGATCGCACCCGAACCCATGTAAATCCCTTGACAGCTGATAGTAGACTAAACAATCGGTTCCCATAATACTTAGATAAAAAATCGAGCAAGCCGGACTAATGCCACTGGAGAAATGATAAAGTTCCCGACACTTTTTAAATATAGTTCGCATTACCATCACGTCACGTGGGGCTGACTATCGAGAATAAAAGCTACCATCGATTGAAATTTTGATCTACGAAGTCGGCTGAATCGATTTATTGGTGTTGCCCTTGAGTTCTAGGATAAGATAGGAGTATAAGTCGCCTAAGCACTGCTTATAAGATTTTCTTTGCCGCGCTTTGTGAAAGCCTACAACCATTCGTGAACAATTTAATAGGTTCCTATCAATGGTTTCCAGGCCTTAGTGACAAGCATTAACGTCACCAGCGATGAAATCAGAAACTAGAGGTTTTACTCGCGCCAATTGCTGCTTCTTTGTCTCAAGAGGCAGTATGGAGACAGCGCCATCTCACGGAAAACGAAGGTAACTATTTACAAAACCTCAATTATCCTCTTATCCTCTCCGGAGGAGAACATACAATCGAGAACTGTATAGCGGCATTGGCTTAATCAGGCATCTAGTCTAACGTCTAAGATTATCGGGCCGTGTAGATCAAATGGACGCCACTGCTGCGGCCTGAAGAGACTTCAATTAAAACCCTGGGGGACAAAACAGCAAAAGTCAATCACATCTAAGGTGGAAAGGGTTTTCAACCGACTTGGGCGCGCGGCACTTGAAGCAGCTGGTTAGACAGGCATATTGTCGGTTGAGGCTCAAGATCACCGCGAACTGTAGCGCCATCTAAGTGAGTTAATACAAGGCAACAGAAATAACATTAAATTTTAGTTGGGAACATAGTCAGGTTATGATATCATGGGAGAGATCGAGAGAGTGAATTGAAGATCAGTTATTTATATCAAGCTCTGATCGACATTACAAGTGATCACTGCGATCGTGCGATATTTTGCTGAAGCATTTTGAGGAGGGTTTCTCAAAACATAAAGTAGCGGTAATTGTACGCACCTTCGATAAAGGGCAACGCCCACGATAATACGTGCTGATCACCCTAAACTGCCTCTACAACATTCCGTCGCCCATAATATGTATCTGTCTTTTTATTATGACATTTCCTGGACATGCATTTGTTTCCAGTTCTTTTCTTCTTGGAATATACCGGAATTCTGTGTCAATATTCCCATCTACCTGTGTGATTCGTGGAACAGGAGGATTCACAGCTGCATCACACGACCATGATCGTAAAAGTGTAAATCGCGGATTTCGCTAAAACTCATTCATGTATAGGCGTATACCAGCAACTATCAGTAGGCCCCTTCCATCAATAAAAAAATAATGCTATTGAGTGGAACCCTTAGATATGGCTTACAACGTCAGGTAACGATGTTTTCCCGTCGAGCAATTCACTTAACAATACCAAAATATTCATAGTCCTGCGCGATCACCTTGGTCACAAAACCGAACTGCCCCCGAGCCGTGCGACTCCGAAAGGATAACGATGCCTCCAATTGGTTCAAATTGACCAAAGTGCTCCTAAAAATCTCACTTTTTAATCGAGAAAATGACTGGTTTATCCTGTTCATTAAAAGGAACACTCAATTTCAATCTGTGCGCCTCATTACGTGCGATTGTTTCAAGCGGCCCGAAACTGGTATGAGCATCGCACTCAGCATCAAGCTGAATTGCCTCAAGGCTTTCACTTCTTTTCGAAAGACATTCATTTCTGATTGAATAATTAACTCGGAACACAAGTCTCCTTCACCTTCGTCAGAAAGATCACAAGACGATCGACATCCTACAAATAAAAAAAAATAATAAAACAACGACGAGTCCCTTAATGATAATTACAAGACGCGCGGGTAAAGATCGCCCGCGGCCAGGAGAGCAAAAGCAAAGAAATACAATACGTTAATCGTAAAACGATAACATCACGATCGATTCCCTCAATCGATTAACAATCCGAATGCATTGATCACTAAATTGCAATTCAATGGAATCACATGAAAATAACAACCGCCAACACAGGATACCGAATCACGGCGCGGAATGAAAACAAAAATAAGAAAGAGGACGAAGGAGAATAAAGAAGACGTAAAAAGAAAAAAAAAACTTGGCTCAGGTGTGGCCCGATAGCACCTAAAATGGACACAGGCATTCCCACCGCAGTACTTATGCCCAAAACATCCTGTTGCTGCTCGCATTTCCCCGTCGTCATTCCGCTCGCCCCTCTGATACTGGCCGGTCCTTTGGGGTAAACCAGTCAAGTGTCACATTCGCTTATTGAATCGGTCCAAAGAGTCGACAATCGTCCTGGACCGATTCTCAGGCCCACCACCACCACTGGTCGCTATAAGTCCCGGGCGATACGCTGAGATTTTTTTCTCTCTCTCTATCGAGCGGATGGACAAACAAAAGGCAGCGATGAAAAAACGAAGAGGATGGTCCAAAACAAAACGAGGAGTAGAGAGGAGAAAGATTGGACGTGCACGTGCATCTCATGAAAAGATCCCAACACTTGGATTTGGATCAAACGATTCTTGGAATTCTTAACCCGGTCTTTTGTTGTTCTTCTCTTCTTATACATCGTCCCCTACTTACCTTCGTCTTACCCTGCTGCACATGCATAGTTGTCGTATTGTTCTTTAACATGATTGTGAGACACACATCGGTGGAAGCAACAGCAGCAGCAGAAGCAGCCGCGTCTTCGGTACCCACGACGACTGGTGTGGCAATGCAATTGGTTTCTGGTAGTGCTGGTGGTGGGCATTAAATTCCTCTTCGGAACAACACCTGAGGCTTTTATATCTCCTTTGAGGTTTTCTGAGATGCAACGTTGCTTCATTGCTTCACCCGTCGCCATCAACATTGCCGTCGTCGTTGCATCCCGATTCGTTCTTTGATGTTGCCAAAGGCATCGGTTACAATGTGAGTGGTAAGTACACGAAAAAATGCCGAAAAAAAAACCAAAAAAACAAAAAAATCCGAAAAAGAAGAGATTTTTTCTCGAGTTATTAATTTCGGAGATCGAGGATCGGAGATCGAAGCACCGACCGCCACCGTCAAGCGGAATTCCAGTCAGATGACTGATCCGCTTTTTGGATTTTCGGGTGGCTTTTTTGTATTTTTTTTTTTGGTTCCCTCGATCGCTTCATGATCGGTCTTTGAATGAATGACAATCAATCGGTGGTGCATGGACACCGACACGGACATGGGCAGACACATGTACTCACCCGACCAACCAGCCGGCCGGTGGTGAGATGTACACCTGAGAATTTTTACAACGCTGGGAAGATGATTTGGTTTTTTTTATTTCTTAAACTTATGTTACGCCGCTTTGCAGCGTAGGAACAGCAGGAAGTTTTAGTGGTGATGGTCGGGCAAATGGGGACTGGTTTTGATAGTTTGGTTGGATCTTTGAGATCACTTTTAGGTTTTTTTTTTAAGGCGGCAGAGGACTAATTGGATGGTGAATTGAATGAGCTGCGTTGATCTTCTAACGATTTCCGACGGATGTGGACGTTGTATGGGATTTCATCGTACGATGACAGGGAATGGATTGAAGCGATTGTTTCGGGAGTTTCCGATTTTTTAAACGTGGTAAGGGGAACATTTTTAGGAAACCAAGAAAGCAAGTAAAAAGACAGCATTGGCACCTAGATACATATTTCCTTTATCGTTTTTACATCAGGCTATGAGACACAGGATGGAGGAATTGACATGGAAGAGTCACCAAAATTCTGAGCAACATTCGCTGTGCGATGCAGCAAAGATCAGTAGTAAAAATTGAATCCTGATAGGAATGAATGACTAAGGATTTAAAAACGAGAATATGGCTTACCTGATAACCAATAATCAGGACCTTTCCATAAGACAGACTATTGCGAGACCTGCTGCTATGCCATCAGATTAGGGGTCAGGTTTTAAGGCATTTTACATGTTTCCGAACGAAGAACAGACAAATTGGCGATACATTTTTTAAATATTGTATCAATCTGGAAAACTTTTAAACTGAAGTGATGAAGAAGATGAGGCGGGAGAGAGGAACAATGAGCTTCCTAGTTGCGGAGATGTAGAATGTGCAGGGATTGTATAGAAATATCGAAAACATTCGTTTACAGACGTGACTGTATGTTGTAACACGCTCACCGAGTAGGTTTGATCAAGCTTTTTGTGGACTTCCGTCGAGTGACTTTTTTTTTGTTTTTTTTTTTTTTTGGAGGCCTTTGCTATCTGTTGAAGCACTTAGACAGACACAAATACTAGTCCATTGTACTGCCAGACAGACACCTACAGCTCGCGAAAAAACATTTGATGGCGCTGGTGTTATTGGGATCCGAACCTGCTCATCACGCGTCAGCGGCCGGCACACTACCCACTGCGTCACGGCGCTCTCTGTCGAGTGACTTGGTGCTCAGAATACTATTGAAAAAGTGAACGATTGAACAGCGGAACAAGGTACAGGGACGGTGTGCATGATTAAGCAAGTGTGCAAAGTTGCAGTTTTTAAACTTAACAAGCTCTTCTAAGATAGCTGACAAAGTGTAAAGGACAAGCCACGCGTTTTACGGGCTCGACGTCAAGAAGCGCAGACAGTTTGCAACGTGTTTGGCATTGATAAAATGCTTGTGCACTGCCATTTTAACCGGGTCAGATGGATGAGACCAGCCATAACCGAAAAATTGGAAATTGCATCGCGATGATGCATTCAACTTCACCTGCTCCACGGCGACCGATTATCTGAAGCAAAATAATCCGAACTGGCAGACTTTTTCTATTCCCAAAAATTGGAACCTTCCATGGGACCTTAACACCCGTACCCTTAATGGCTTTCCGGAGAATCCACAAACTGGGGAGCCTTGGAGTCATAGTAAAGCCGATGACAAAAGTGCGTCGACATGCAAGAGAAATATTTTTGAGAAATATCTGAAATGACCTTAGGGATGAGGGGCAGAGAAGCGGTGTTCGGATCAGAACATGTCCCCATCACTAAAGTAATGGTGGAAACAATAATGGCGTCGTCAGTTCTAGCTAGTTGTGTGATATTATGCCTCCTGAACATCTATTCTAGCGTTTTCACAGCATAGGGACGGAAAATTTGCGTTCCGACTACGACTACTGTTAAACCAGAATGTTCAAAAAAAAAGGTGACATTTTATTTTTCTTGAAAAATCTTTATTTATTCTTCTATAAAATATTTTGTCCCCTTCATAATAATACCTCTCAGATAAAATTCACTTGCGCCAGTGCTTTTTTCAATCTTTGAGGCACTTTGGGCGTTTTAGCCTTGATCTGTTCCCGCGATGCGGTCTCTACCTCCTCAATCGTAGAAGAGCTCCGTCTCCGTTCATGTCTTTTCAGTTTTTGGAAAGAGTTGCAGGGGGTGACGGAGGCATAATAACGGTATTGTTTTTGATCAGTAAATTACGCACAAGCCACGATGAGTGAGCAGGTGCATTATCGTGATGCAGCAGCTCCACGTCAACGGTGCAGAATTTTTAGTAAGAGCTCTTGATGAACCACGATATTGTAATCGAAGAGCACAGTGAGCTAAACAATCGTATTTGACCGAAATTGTATACCTTCTTCTGGTCGCTTCCATTGGATCATTCACGATGCTCATCTGACGATTCGAATTTTGACAATAAATTTTGCAATATCGTATCATACACTTTTCTGATTCGCTGATACACTTTTACTGTTCAAAATATTTGGAAAAATTTCATGGCATGAGCCAATCGATATGCTTATATCCTCAGCAACTTCTCTGGTGTTATTTCCACGATTCTCCATAACAATTGTTTTCACTGCTTTAACGTTTCCATCCATTGCTGACGTGCTGGGGCGTCTAAGGTATCATCATTAATATATTCTCGACCTTCTGTGAAGAGCTTATACTACCTATAAACATTTCTTTTCCTCCGACTAGACTCGCTAAAAGTCAAAGTCAACACTTCAAGTTTAATGCAAATTTTTTGAGACTATTTTGGAGCAAAGTATCTTCAAGCACCCCAACCTTTATATCTGTGAAAAACAAGCTAATATCCAAAATGAATGACAAAGTCAACATATGTCAGGCGACATGACCAAAATAACAATAAAAATAATCGAAATTTGAATGTACTTAGCTCGAGAAATTCGAAAAGTCACCTTATTTTTTGAACAAACCATTTTCATAAATCCGGCTAGTAGAACAATCACCTGGTTCTCCATAATGATCTCCTCGTTTTTTGGCACTTTTTTTGATTCCTCTAGAGTATTGCTGGTCACTGATTTATTGATTTTGATTCGATATCTTCCTAAGAAATATTTTTGAATTTTTCTATTTCCCTATATGAAGGATGTTCAAAAAGTAAAAGGAATTTTGTAATTAAGCGAGTTGTGTTAGAATAACTACCAAGCCGGTTTTTTAGTCTGCTGTCAGCTCTCAAACAGGTTGCATCAAATAAATTACATTAAATAAAATGGAATAAAGTCCAGCGGAGTTTTAGAAACGTTAAATATTCTTCTTCTTCTTTTCCTTTTTTTTCCGGCTTCGTTATGGTCAGAAGTGTAGGACCATAACCTTCCCACTTAACTGCATTCCTACTGGTCCGCTTGTGGGGTCCGCCGGTTTGACCTCAGAAAGTAGTGGCAGGCTTCCCGGTTTGGGATTACTTCATCGCTGAGGCCAATCAAATGCTGGTGTTTTTCACATTTGTTTGCACCAATTGTTTTTCGGCCTGCCTTTTTTGCGTGTTGAAATTGGAACGTTAATTGATATCGCCTTTTGGACGGGGTTCAAAGGATTTCTCCTTTGAACATGGCAATACCAACTGAGTCGGTCGCGCTCTATCTTTCTTGTGATGATTTCTTTTACGTGGAGGCTTCCTCGGATCTTTGAACTTCTAATTCTGTCACGCTTTGTTACTCCCGCTGTCATACGAAGCATCTTCATCTCAGCTGCCGTTAATTTGCTCTCACTTTTTGTGCATTGTCCAGCATTGTGAACCATATGTGAGCGCCGGACGTACAACTGAAGTGTAGAGCCTTCCTTTCAGCTTAGGGGGCATTTTTCGATCACAGAAGATGGCGGAGTTTTCCCGCCACTTCATCCACTTCTTCTTCTGCTTCTTTATTAATCATAGATCCCAGATATTTAAACTTTTCACACTTGGGAAGCACCCTTCCATTCAAGTAAATGTCTGGAATAGGCTGATGAGGGTCAGAGAACGGGCAGCACAGATACTCTGTCTTCTTTGAACTAATACGATACCCGTGTCCCTCAAAACCCACACATCAAGTGCTCGTTGTAGGGACGCCTGATCATCACTTATAATTGCTCCATCGTCAGCAAAGAATGGTGCACATTGGGGTCCGTCACTTTTCCTTCAAGCAAGCAATCAAGGACTGCTATAAAGAGCAGTGGGCTGAGGACGCTCCCTTGGTGTACACCGACTTTGATTGCGAACTCTTCGGTGACTCCTGCGGTGCATCTTACTCTTATCGTTGCTCTCTTGTACATGTTCATGATCACTCGCACGTAGGTTTCTGGAACTCCTTTTTGTCTTAGCGCTACCCATAAAAGATCTCTTGGTTGCCGGTCAAAGGCCTTCTCGAAATCAACCAACACCATATGCAAGTCCTTTGAAGAATCACGATGCTTTTCCATCATGATCCTTATACTTTGGATTGCATCTGTTGTTGATTTACCCGAGACAAGCCCGCACTGGTCATCAGATAGTCGTATTATTTTCCGCAGTCGGCTATCTAATACCCGCTCAACGATCTTCATGGTGTGCGACATCAGCTTGACAGAACGGTAGTTATCACAATTTCGCGTATCACCCTTTCCTTTGTGCAAAGGAAGAAGATAGCTTTCCCTCCATTGATTAGGCATAGTGTCACCTCTCATAAGTTTGGAGATAAGAACCATGAGCCATCTAGACCCGATGTCTCCCATCTTTTTCCAGAACTCCGAGGGTATCCCGTCCGGCGCAACAGCTTTTCTTTTCTTGGAGTTTTTAACCGCGTACCGAACTTCTTCGACTGTGATGTCGGATATTTCGGCATGATTCGGGGCGGCTCTTGGAAAGTACACTCGGGGAAACTGTTCGTTCAGAAGTTCCTCGCAATACTGTCGCCATCTGTGGAGAATTTTTTCGTCTTCCACAAGGAGTTGGCCTTCAGCACTGTTAATAAACTTTGGGAAACGAATCTCCTGAGCATTTCTTCTTCTCTGGGCGGCTATCTTAAAGATATTTGCTCCTTTGTTCAAATTGTTTTGTCGTAGCTCCTGGGTAGCCTGGTTCCTGTCAGACGCGGAAGACGATATTTCTTCCAACTCCTGATAGAGGCCTTCCATGCTTTTCGCTTTGAATTCGGCGCACTTTTTCTTCGCGATACCTTTGCAATATCTACATATATACCTTTTTACGGCGAGCTTTTTCCTCTCTATTAGTAGAAGAGCACTTTGACCAAGCTTGGAAAGCCATTTTCTTTTCGTGTATCACTGCTTTGGCTTCGTCTGTCCAGCACCAGGTTTCTTTTGCGTGTTGGCAGGGGCCTTTAGATGTTCCGAGCAGTGATTTGGCTTTCTCCAGGCCAGATTGTTGTAGGGAGTCCCACATGTCTTGTGCTCTGCACTCCTCATTACCGACCTCATCGATAATGGAAGAGAGGTAGTTTTCCATGTTGGTGATAAAAGCTTCGCCTTTTCCTTTATCCAGCTTATACCACTTGATTCTCTCAGACACCTTCGTTTGCTGCTTTGACTTCTTTCTCGCATCCATAAAAAATTCAGTCAGGAGGAGACGGTGTTGAGGGGCGATCGCGTCTCCCAGGATCACTTTGCAATCTTTAGCTCGTGGCTTCATGAAACTGGATACCAAATGATAGTCTATTTGAGTTTCATTTCCGCCGCTGCTATAAGTGATCAGGTGCCGGCTTTGTTTGACGAACATGGTATTTAGCACTATAAGACCGTACGACTTGCACATGTTTAGGATATCTTCACCTGAGTTCCTGGTGCCGTATCCCAGCCCTCCGTGGTAGTCTTCATAGTCTTCCCGACATGTCCGTTTAAATCTCCCCCAACAAACAAAAGCTCTTCCTTTGGGATGATTTTGACAAGGTTGTGGAAATCTAGCCAGAATGCATCTTTTTCTTTTTGTTCGCATCGTACTTGAGGGGCATATGCGCTTACGATGTTCCACACCTCACCATGCATCACCAATTTGAGAGCCATCAAACGGTCACTGGACTTTAAAATGGTTAAGACGTTGCCAAGTAACTCTGCCGCAAGGATGATGGCGATTCCGTTTTTTCCTTGTTCCAATCCATAGTAAAACATCTTGTAGGCTTTTGTTTTAACGTCCAAGGAACGTTTCGTCTCTTGTACGCACAGGATGTCTACTCGCCTTCTAACCATCATTTCTTCAAGCTCATAGCTGCGACCACTCATGCTTCCAACGTTCCAACTCGCGACTCTTAAGTGTGGCTTACGCCGTTGCATTACTTTTCTATCCCCTGGAAATCCTATAGCTCTGACCCGAGCATTGCAGCTCGTCCCAGGATCACGACCATTAGTAGTGCCTGGCGGGCACTTTTAGCGTTCTTTTCCATAATGCTACGGTTTGACCGTTTTCTTCCTTCCCCTCCTTTTTTTGACACGGGCATGCTCCAGATTTTTATTTTTTTTGTTTGATCTTACTCTTACAACACCGGTGATCTCCAGTCGTGTCAACCCACTGATTTGCATGCACACTTGTGGGGCAGTTTAATGGTGGTATATGTGTCCCTAGGCTCACCTTGGTGTTTTCTAAATTGCCTAGATGTGATTTTTGTTTACCTTTGTTTTAGTCACCTTTTACGACAAGCGAGAGGTATCGCTGCAGGGATATTCTTAACCCGTCCCTGCACAGGTAGCTTAGCCTATTTTCCGATAAGTTGCATCAAATAAATGACATTAAATAAAATGGAATAAAGTCCAGCGGAGTTTTAGAAACGTTAAATATTGCCCCTGGTAAATGTTTACAAAAGGGGACTCCTTTCAGATTTTAGTATGTTGTAGAGGGATTCATTCTGAGTTGAAAAATATATATATTTAGGGGCCGCAAGCTAACGGTTTCCGAGATATTCGCAAAAAACCATTGTATGGGCGCATATTCGCCTCTTCACTTCTCCGGCACATACTCATCGTATGCTTTTGCATACATACGAACGAACCTTTCATTGATGCCAGCCGAATCTACTTTACGCGATTTTCGAGTTCCGTTACTTTTTACAATAGGTACATTGCACATACATACATACCAGACAGTCGTGCACGTACCCTTAGCGGAGCAACGAAGTTGCGTGAGCGCCGAAACGATGTGGAAAGGAGAGTGAAAACCTATTTGCCGCGAAGCGTCCCACATTTCCCCTCCGCTTTATATAAATGGAAGGAGGGAATCTGTGTGCGGCAAAATAGGTTTTCCCTCCCCTCTCCTCATGGTTTCGGCGCTCGCATTTCATGAAAATCTGATGCGAGTCCCCTTTTGTAAACATTTACCAATGCGTTTCTAAAAAGGCCGTTGACGAAGAATCCACACACATTGCCGAAGATTTTGGCATATGAACCTGGCATAAGCCAGGTGTTGGTTTTCTCAAAAACGTCGAAGCTAACAAAAATGTTTTATACACAAGAGTACAGGGTGGCCCAGAGACACTCGCCTCATGTTGTTTTGCTGTGTCCCTAAAATGAAACGACATAATTAAATATTTTTTTAAAAGCTTTTTCCATTACTTTAGTGGTCAAGTTGACCGATTTTTTTTTATCACACCCTCAATAGTTGCGGCGGGAACTTCCGGCGATAAGTTCTGTTATCGGATAGTCTTTTAGAGAGCTGTCGGAGTCTGTGACTTAGACTCTTAGACTTTCTTGCCGACCAGTGCAAATCACTAAAATGAGAGATTACGTGACACGAAAACGTTTCCTTCAAAATGTTTATTGTCGCCCGAGGTTTGTGTGCCATTGCACTGTCCTGTTGGAACCACATGTACTCCAGTTCTAATTCATCAAAAATCATTGAAGATTGTTCTGTATCGCCCAAAAGTCAAACATGGTGTGACTCATGGCGTCCCGGGAAAAAAAATGATACCCGATGACACCTCCATTGTAAACGATGTATCAGGAAGTGACTTCGAGTAGAGCCTTGTCGCTCATCATGAACTTCAACAGAAAATCGTTCTCTTCATCACTGAAGTTCAGGAGAGCATGACCGGAATTTAGACGCGATTGACCGACTGTCTTAAAGGGAAAACTCCAAGTCTTTCACCAAAATTTGCTCTCGGAAAGAAGCCTTTCATCTCCTCTTCTATCACTTGTTGTTCCAGTTGCGTCGAATAATTTTTGCTTACCGTGTCTTTCAGCAATGATACACCATCATAGGATGCCGTTTTGTGTTGCAACAATTTACAGATGATTCAATGTCGCGCGGCTAGTTCTCGTGGTCCTTCCCACCCATCTGCTCTTCATGTCTTAGAGGTTGAATCCGAATATGCCTGACTAAGCTGATGCCACTTCTGTTCAGCCCGTCCAGTTCAGGCACTTGCAAACTGTCTAACGAGAGCTAATGGTGTGAAAATTCCTGTTATTTCTTGAACACAACTCACATAATGAATTTTTCACTCTCAATAGTTCCTTGGTGTTAGCATAAGAAGGCCTAGGTGAAACCAGACGCTGTTCAAGTCATAAAGTAAATGAACATTTAAAGAGTTGTTGATCCTCTCTGAGATGGTGCTACAGTGTTATGGACCTTAACCATTTTTGAGTATAGCAAAGGATTCTGTTTCAGCTCGTTATGAAGTAATCGAAAATAATAAAAAGCTATAAAAATCATGTGTGCAGGATTAGAGGAGTCTTCTGCACCTGATTGAGGAATCTGTTGAGCCTACGATGAGTCCAAAACAATTTAAAACTTATGTTGAGCAAACAACAATATATTTTACGCTACAAACTTATATACATAGATACACCTATTTCTTTCACTCTAAGCTCTTAGCATATTCTTCGAAGATAAGGCTTAAAATTTTCATTTTCAACTGATCCTGAGTTTGCTCCGGAAGCTTGAGTAAATACTCATCAGCCACTTGCAAGAAACCGGCATTTCGACTTTTACTTTCCGATGCCTTCGCCGATACTAAGCTCGTTACAGTGTTCATCAGGACGTTCAATGTCTCAGAGTAATCCTGCCTCCTCCTTTTCGGATTTGAAACTGAAGGTATATCACAGGAAACTTCAAATTCACCAGGCCACTGTTGAAAGGCATCTTCTGCAGTTGGTGTTGATGGTGGTGAAGACATCAATTCTTCCTTGTGGACAAACTCAGAAATTAGTGGAGAGTTATTGGCCAATGACTCCTCCGGCTTATAAGACAGTTTTATCCTATAAAAATAATTTTCATCGTAGATTTACTGTTATATGGAATGGCATTGCTATCTTACCCTCGCGGTGACACGTGCCTTCTTAAAAACTCTAGATTATTGAGAAATTCCCAGTCGTTTCCATCGCTTCCCTCGCACGTTGTTTGCTTCTGGATTTCCCTTAGAAAACGATCCCGCAATGATTTCCACCGGCACTTGCAATGATCAACTGTAATCAAGAATCAGTTTTACGTATGCATATCACGGTAATTATGGTATGTTTACGGTCTGACCTTCAGCCCTAACGGCAGTGGCTATAGCTATCCATGCTTTATCCTTTTTTATTTTATCCCTGTAGCCTACTGAGGACTTATCGTAGAGGTAGGGTCGCCTTTTCACAGCCTCAATAAGAAGTTCCTCAAATGTGCTGTTTGAAAAAACAAAAATATTGATTAATCTAACCGGAAATTAGGGTAAATTAAGTGGTATATTTACTACGACATGCTTAACGTTCGGCGCTGTGAATTAAAATGTCAACATTGTTGGTGGCTGTCAGGGCGTTAGTCGCGTTCAGCGCGTTCGCCGCGTTGAGTGCATTCAACGCGTTCAATGCGTTGACATTTCTCGTTCACGTTCAGCGCATGAGCATTATGAGTCAGTCAGTTGGCATCGTCGTGTGCAATATTTTATAGGAACAGTGGAGCAGTTCGATTTTATAGAAAGTACCTTTGTGTTTTTAATTCCTTCGATAAGTACGTTACATTGCACGTTACGGTTGTGGGTTACGCTTTTAAATAATACATTTGTCTTGCGTTCATTGTGTCACGCAACTAGGCGTTATGTGAGAGAGCACTGTCAACAGGTTGAGTGGATGGTAAATATAAAACAATCAATCAATGTTGTTGTGTGTTGAACGCGCTTAGAGCTGTCAACGACAGTAATGTCAAAGAACAGCTGTAGGCGACAACGCGTTTTTCTGGTTTTCTCTTTGTCTTTCGATGTTGAAGCGTAGACGACGCATGAAACGCTTATTGTACTTAATGAGATTAAATATAGAGCAAAAGAGAAACATAAATAAAAAAAAGCGTTGGGCGGAATCAACAAAATTGTAGATTAAAATAGGAAAAAAAATGTTTGACCCTTCGTAGGTGCTGCTTGGAGCTTGGGAAAGCTGTTCTTTTTCATTTAACTATAATGGTCCAGTAAAAAGTTAAACAAGCTTTGCGTCAGGGCTTGAATCACTTACAGCCATTTGTAAATAAATCGGAATTTTTGTAATTTCATTATTTCCTGGCTTATTCTAGCTACGTTGGATAGGATGGGATCTTCGTAATCTTCTGAAATCTCCCACCTCTTTCTTGCAACCTTCAATGATCATCCGATTCTTATCCGATTTAAAAGAAAAAAATTGTTGAAAAACAGGTGAATATCAACATACTTTTCTCGTTTGGAAAAGATAAAGGAGGTTTCATAGAACCCTGCGGTATACCACTTCAACAACAACCTCGCCCGTTAATACATGGCTCAAGTAAGACATTGTTTATTGGGCAAACGTGACGCATCTGCCAAACGTCACTTCTACTGACTAATTGAAAAGGCATCAATTAGGCACAGTAGCTCATCATCATTGGCCTGTCTTAATCCTAGCAGCCACATCCTTCTGAAAATAAAAATAGTCAAGATACCTGTTCACCTCGGTAACAAACAACTGCAACGAGGATGATAACGACGACCAGTTCCAGACGTCAACAATAATGACTTGCCACCGTGCAAATTCGACTTACAGTCCGCATCGAATTGCGATTCGAGAAAAACACACCTCAATTGACACTACAGCGACAGTCGGCCTGTATGTCTGATTGTTTGTGCATTTGCCTGTGACTATGGAACGTCAAGCGTCAAGTGTCAAGCGTCAAACGTGTAACGTTCACTTAATCATCATCCCGGTGGATTCTTGAGATTTGCGATTTGCGATTTCATATGCCAGATGCTACACACTAGATACTAGATGCTTGATGCCAGATTCCAGATTCAAGCCCCGTTGAATATCAATTATTTACTCATTCAATCGTTCGTTATTCGGTATTCCGCAAGTGGATACTCGTACATTGATGCTAGTGCGTATGCGCCAGCACAGGTGCGTCTAATTATTATTTCCTTAATCGCCATAAGCTACCCACAGCCGTTGCCCCACAGTCGCAGTCACAATCGTAGCCGCACTTGTATGACCACAATTGCCGCGTATCCATAGCCGCGATCGCGGCAACAACAACGGCCGGGAACACACGTGCAAATAATCTGGAAAACCTGAATTCATCACAAGTGGTCGGTCGGCCGGTTGGTTGGTTGGTTTGTTGGTTGGTTGGCTGATTCGCTTGGCGCAATCTCCATATAGTTAGTCCGGTTGTTGTTATTGGTTTTGATCGCGGTGGCGGTTGGTTGATGACGCGCCGCGACTACCTACATATGACCGTGGACCCGTTGCAAGGCCTCTATCGGTCGACCTCTGTGAATGGAATTTTTTTCTTTTTCTCTTCCCGAAAACGATAATAGACTTGATCGACGTTATCGTCGGGAAATTGTTGTGAGCAGGCAGTAAATTGATTCATTATCATGAAATGAAGAGTTCATTGTTCCGCTACCTGTTGTCGTCCTAAACTAATTTACGATCGACACTAACCTACACACACACACACCCACACTCGTGCGATGGGTGAATGCATTTTCCATGGCTTCCCAGGGAAAACCATCCGTCAGTCAGCCGAGATAGTAGTGTTGAGGACGACGTATACACCATACCCAAACGGTGTGTATCGATTCAGTGAAGCGGTCTGTTCATAGCTAGAGGTGGCGAGTGGTGCCGGTGTGCATTACAGGTGCGTCGCAGGTGTTTCCCACACACAGTTCGTGTGAAAATCGCAATTAAATGAGTTTTCAGTTTTTCACGGGCTTTTCTCCTCGTTTCTCCTCGTTTTGCCGTTTTCTCCATTACGATCCGTCATTCGATCTCGCGTCCACATGCGGCATGGTCGTATAATGGAGCTGCAGTTGGTGTGTGGAAAACAGCGCCGACGCGCCCGTCGATCGCGCTACCACGCGAATTGAAACAACTCAACGCGGACGATATGGTGAACTGTGAGTTGCCATTTGTGGTCACAACCAGCAAGCAGCTGGTTATGTTTGACATTTGTTCGATGACTGGACGTGACGCTATGTGTATGGACGCGGTTACTGAGTATGTTATGTATTCATATGAGCGGTTGATTGCGAGATTCGATCGAAATTTAAATCGCGCCGCTGCGATTCGAAGGTGAGTAGCGTTGCAGCTGGAGATGTTCACAAGGTTGCATCGTACGATCGTGGTGATTTTTGTTAATTTTTTGACAAAATGACTTTTTCAAGGAGACTGTCAAAAAAATAAATAGTCGATCCGGATCGCTACCGAAAGAGGAGTAGATTACAAGTAGATAGTAAAAGCTAGACTTGGAACAGGGATATGATCGATCGACTGCGGTATTCCGATCAGGCTAATTGACAGCTTACAGGTCATGAATCGTAATTGGGTATTGAATAACACCAATAAATACGGTTTTGTAACATCGATCTAGATTTGAATGTGCAAACATGGGAGGCTTGATCGGGTATGTGGAGTTAATTGTGGGCTACATGCTAGGCTCCTTATACTTTTGGAATTATATGGAAACGATTGATCTTGTAATTGTGAATTGCTTAGTACGTAATATGTGATCGAGAGATGTCGGAAGCTGTTATTAGGCGCTTCGCTGGAACGCGATGTTGTTTTCTGATGGGATATTATTGAGTGCTAAGAAATTATTCGCTTTGAGTGGTGTATGATTAAACCCCAGCTACTCTCGGGTATTAGCAAGGCAATGAAAACAATTGATTTCGATTAATACAGTAAACAGGTGTTTTTGTTTTCACTTGCCTCTACAATTCTGTTGTCTTCTGGGGGTGCTTTTGGTTGTGGATGCGAGGGTAGAATAATTTTTTTTTATTGCTGGAACATAGACTAAGCAGCTTGAGGCTCTGTACTGGGATATCGGCAGCCAGCTGACCAAAATCATTTTATCGAAACACGCAGAAAACGACAGTGATTTGCAAAATCGTGTCAAGAAGCACGTATAGGAGGTCAACCTCATCGATTAGGTGGGGCGAAGCCAGACTAGATAACCTGTGTCGTGGGAAGTCAAATGTAGCCTATTCAACTAGGTAGGATGCTGTTGAATTTGGTTAGACGTCATCGGACCCCCCCAGTTCCTTAAATTGAGGGAACTAATTGTATTCGCACTATTGACGAATGAAGAAAGGTTTGTTCAAAAAGTATCAGGAATTTTATGATTTCTCAGGATTTATGCCCCATTGATTCGAAGACGTGATAGTCAGATGGCGCCAAGTCGGGGGAGTACGGCGGGTGCAGAAGGATGTCTTATCCAAGCGGTGTCTTTCACTTTGTCATGTAACAAAATAACTTTGCCATGCCTCTGGCCCATTCCGGTCGTCTTCAAATTAATGCCTGGTTTAAATTAATCACTTGTGGTTGATATCGTTGTGTATTGACGGTTTCGCCGGGCTTCGAGGATTCAATACAATACCGCTCTGGTCCCACTAGACACAGAACACAGTCTTCTTGCCCAAGCGATTTGGCTTTGATGCTGAAGGACCGGCTTCGCCAGGTGAAAGCGACGATTTTTCCCGCTTGGGGTATCCAAAATAAATCTATTTTTCGTTACCCGTCACAATTCGATACAAAAATTATTTCCTTTCGTGGCGTTGAAGCAGTGTTTCACCAATGATTTTGCGATTTTTCGTGTGCCACCCATTTTATGAGTTTATTGATCTTCCCCATTGCCCGTAAACGTCTGCTGATTTTTTCTTGTAACACATGTAATGCTTCTGCTAATTCTCGTTGAGTTTGAGTTGGGTCATCATCCAATACCTCCTGCAATTGCTCGTCTTCACATTTTTGTAGTCTACCAAAGCGCTCACTGTCTTTCACATTAAAATGGTGGTTATTTCACATGGGGGTGGTCGTGATGCAATGGTAATCATCACCGACTGTTGAGCGGAAGGTCTGTAGGTCACGTTTGTCCATGGCTAAGGACAATTCCTATACGGGAAAACTGTGCAACAACATCAGTTGTGAATGAGAGATGATAAAAAACAATGCTGACGAAGGCATAACACTGGCAGTATAAGATCACTGCAACATTTATACTCTGTATGTATATTTCCAATATAATACGTTAATGACATGGAAACAAAAAAAGTTACTGTGAACTACAAACAACTCTACAAATTCAGTCGAATCTCTGAATCCTATCTAGGACAACCACCCCGAAGAGCAGTAAACGAACATCTTCGACACAAACCATCTGCACCCCGTCCAAGTTGTGTGACAAACATCATAAGAGCGTAACTCTTGAACCTGCACGGATTATAGAAAAAAAAAACCTGCGTGAACCCAAAAAACAGGTCACCACTTTTAAATTGTGGAAACCATGCCTCACATGTTCTAATTGATGGAGCGCGTTCACCATATGTTTGTTCCAGCAAACGATGACTTTCAACAACCCTTTCTTTTGATAAAATAAGAAAAGCAATGCGTGCCGCAAATTTTCTCTTTCAGGCACAAAACTCGACATGATAACTGAACGATAAAATAAAGACGCTAGTTTTTGGCGGACTCAATTTATGTGTGTTTATAGTCAAATCTCAGACGAACAATATGGCGTATGTGTCAAATGAATACGGTGCGTACTTTCTGCTAGCGCCATCTCTTAATTCAACCGGAAAAAACGTATGCATACACCTGGTACATGTTGAATTTAAGTATAGATCTATCGGTGCATTAAGTCCATGAACGAGGTGTATACTCGGCCGAACATTTTCTCCGGATTACACGATTAAGGAACTGCCCCTTTATCTGACATCTTGTCGTAACCTCATATCATAAACTAAGCTTGCAATGCGGCATGGTAATCAACACTTTGATCGTAACATGCCAACCATTTTCACCCACGAAAAAACACGGTCCAAACGCAGCTACGGCATGAAATCCACATCACATCGTTAGTCAGTTTTTGTGGGTACACTGAAGTCCCTTCGAACACTTGCTGGTTTGTTGCTGTAATATTTTGTTTATTGACAAAGCTAATAAGCCGGAAATAGGCTTGACCGCTTGAGATGATTTCTCAATGAAATTTTCGATTTTCTTCAAACTTTTGCAGAATCAGTTCAGATATGTAAGTCTGGCTTCAAATTGTCACAAGGCTTCAGTTCTTGAGTTAATTTGATCTTACAAGAGTCTAGACCAATGTGGACTGAGAGATTCCTAATTCCTGTGAACGGCCCGGAATAGAGAGATTTGGGTTATTTTGAGCTGAAGCACTTTCGGCTGCGATATTTTCGATACCTAGTGGTGCATTGTCTCGCTGGCACAAGAATAATTAAGGGGGGAAAACCAAAATGGCATTTTTTTCGGAAGTTTTTTGAAAGGGAAAAAATAAATTGATATTTTTAAAATTTTGGCAGTTTATTGTACATGTTTTGAGGATAATTTGTGATTTTGTTATATTAAAAAATATTAAAAAATGGCGTTGTTTTAGCGAAATTCAGCCAGTTGATTGCAGCGTATTTTTTTTCGGTGCCAATCCTAGCGCTGTGGAAAATCATCTCAAACAGATAGGCAAATGGTTGTGGTTAGTACATACCTGTGGCCAATTGGTAATCCTAAATTTATATTCCTAAGTCAAGATTTGGAGAAATGGCAGGCATTTAAACGAAAAATCGCGTTTTTAACAAATAGTTCATTTTGCAAAATTTGGGGTAAATTTAGGTTCACCAATTGGACTTATGTGTTACGAAAACGTGTGCAACATTTCAGCCTGATCGGTTTATTAGTCTCCGAGTAATCGTTGGCACCGAAAAAAACACAGTGAAAAAAAAAGTTTCGAGAAAAACGCGTTTAAAGTTCTCGGAGGTCTCTAAAGGTCTCGGAGTTGATCGGAAGGGACTGGGGAAACTGGCAGTATCTTCGAAAATTTTGAGTTTTGGCCTAAACCATTTATTGCTTCGTATTCTACACATATTAAAGTAGCTTCTAAAGCAAAAAATAATTTTTTTTTTGATTTTTTGAAGCTTCTAAATGGTTTCCCCCCCTTAAATGCTGACTCGAACTATATGCGCACATATAGTACGCACAGCCTGGTTGGCGGGACGATATCGCGAACGAAAATTGGAGTAAACACTCTTAAAGTTGCGAACACCAACTCAGAATTTTGGTAGTATTTTTTAGTAACATTCAAAAGTTTATAATGGTAAAAACATAAGCCTTAGCTAATGTTTTGACATTTACAAGTCATGAAAAAGAATTAAGGATGCGTTTTTATTAAAGTACAAAATTGTAAAGCCCCTATTGAAAAGTTCTGTAGAACCGAAAATTGTTGTTATTTTTGAGCAATATGACAAAGGATGGAATCTCGAGTTTAAAAAATCTTTCAAACATTTGGAAATTTGAACCATTTTTTGCACGAGCTACTTCTTGTTCTCGAGTTGCGATCGCCCAGTACAATCGTCTACTTTTGGCTACATTTCAAGTATGCCGCACTACCATCCGCCGGCATGTTACTTGTTCCATCTTTCAGTTTTTGGTAGTTTAATCTATACTCTTTCATTGGGCATCAGCATTATAGGTCTATTAATAATATTACCTCACAGAAACTTTAAAACCTTGGTTTCCCCGAACATAAACTACACCCCTGAGCAATAAAAGAAACAAACAGTGGTAAGCCTGCTTTAAATCCAGTTCTGGATCCCATCTTTCTACCTACCCGCACAACTATGCGAATCTCTCTATCTCCGATATCACCTTTTAAATGTAAAAAGTAAAGGCTGACAACTATGTGCCTACTTTTGTAAATTCCAATACTTGCTCCAATAACCCGAAAAACTTGAGAACTTTTTTGCCCATTTCTTTGATCAATCGATTAAACCGAAGGTCCTTCAATCCGATCATGACTACTTTCGCTATATAAAAGGCTTCCCTAAGACGTCTTTAGCTTCAGTGAATATAACTTCTGTCTTAGTCTTCGGGAACATATGCAAATTAAAGGAGGACTACTCTTCCGGTTCTGGCTACCTCCCCGATAGAGTGTTAAAAAAAATCCATTTGTTCCTACCCCTTCCGGCCTTATTTCAAAATTCAATTTCACATGGAGTCGTTCCTCAATTTTGAAAAAAAATGCTTACATTATCCCAATACACAAAAAAAAGAAACGAAAGAATCGTCCTATTGCTAAGCCTTCTTGCATTCCAAAAAATTTGAGAGTGTTTTTGAGAGTATCGTCAACGATATAATGTTTGTAAATTCTGATCCAATTAATGCAGCTTTCGGAGATCCCCCAAGGCAGCCACGTCGGCCGACTGATAGTTATCCTATTGAATAATGATGGTAACTGTGTCATCAAGAACTTCCATTTTTCGCTGATAATCTACAAACATACGAGGATGGTCCGATTTGTACTTAGCCTACAAAAGAAAAACAAAAATTTTGGAGAAATGGTGATTTATTTTTCAATATAGTCTCCTTTTAGCTCGATACACTTGACCCAGCGATGCTCCAACTTCTTTAACCCGTCTGAAAAATACGTTTTCTCGAGGTCTGCAAAGTAGGCCTCCGTGGCGGCGATGACCTAATCATTCGACTGAAATTTCTGCCTCTTCGAGTGACTTTTTCAAGTTTGGAAACAAAAATCTGGAGAATACGGTGGATGGGGCAGCAGTTTGTAGCCCAATTCGACCAATTTGGCCGTGGCGAGGGCGGAGGTGTGAGCCGGTGCGTTATCTTGGTGGAAGAGCACTTTTTTCTTCGCCAAGTGGGGCCGTTTTTTCTTCAATTCGGCGTCGAATCGGCCCAGTAATTTAGCATAGTACAGCCCTGTGACCGTTTTGCCCTTCTCCAGGTAGTCGATGTGGATCACACCTTGTGAATCCCAGAAAACAGTGGCCATCACCTTTTCGGCCGATGGGACAGTCTTCGCCTTCTTCGGAGCACGTTCGCCGGTTGAACTCCACTGTTTCGACTGTTCCTTGGTCTCTGGTGTGTACCAGTGGATCCATGTTTCGTCGACTGTCACCAAACGACGCAGAAACTCCTTCGGATTGCGATAAAAACAGCGTCAAACACTGCTCTGAAGTGTTTTCACTGTTGCGCTTGTTGTCCGGAGTGAGCAAACGCGGCACCCATCGCGCCGACAGCTTTCTCATGCCCAAAATTTCATGTAGGATATGACCCGCGCGATCTTTTGAAATGCCTACTGTCTCAGCTATCTCGCGTACCTTGAATTGGCGGTCTGCCAATACGAGATCGTGGATTTTTGTCACGTTATCCTCCGTGGTAGCCGTTTTCGGGGCACCAGGACCCTGGCTCATCCAAAACCGACGTGCGACCACGTTGAAACTCGTTAAACCAATTTTTGATGGTTGCCATCGAAGGAGAAGAGTCACCGTACATAGCATCCAAACGCTCTGCGTTTCCGCAAAAAAAAACGCTGCGCGATTTCCCTTCCAAAAACAAGAATCGAATCACCGACCGATATTGCTCTTTTTAAATTTTTCTAAATTCCGCGGACACTCCCGCTTCCACACGCGGTCAAAACAAGACAAGTCCGATCCGTCTAGAGACGACAGTAGCCGCCTACTAGAATGTACTACACGACAGTAAGTTGCTCTTGTGATACTGGCGCTATCTGGCGGCGAGGTCCGTACTTATCGGTCCACCCTCGTATATCTTTCCCCGCCGATTCCTGCTTCACCCACTCCGACCTAAACAGCCTCACTATTTGGTATCAAAAAATAACCATTTCATACGTAAGCACTATCAAACTATCACTTATTCCCGCAAGCGCTTCCTTCTACCTCACAGAACGTTATCTGTCATGAACCTGTTCTCCCTGTCAACTTTTTGGTTGACTTAGGTTTCGAGCTTAACTTTCGCCTTCACATCGACAACATTATAAAACACTGGTCTAAGGAGTTCTCGGATCCTTACGTTACCAAATCGTTATATACTAATATTACTAATGTTATGTCCCTTCCTGATATTGCAAGTCAGGTCTGGTCCTCCTCTTACGATATTCACGCATTGAGGTTGTTCAACGTAGGTTTATTCGTTCCGTTCGTCGATTTCCCTCTTTTAACCTCTAGAAGAACGATGCAAGGTGGCAGTCATACCTTTTTATCATGACTTTTACCCATAAATTGATTACCCCTCACCCCTCACCCATCCTCTTATCAACTTCCCTCGAACGTACATACTACGGCTACTAGCTACGATTACCATAAGCCAATGCTCCAACGCTGCGCAGAGTGAGTCTCGTCTTCTCGACTTACATACATCTCACCAAACATTGACCACTAAACCTCTCCCGCCACCATTCATCCTCTTCTTAATATTTTTCCTCCTTTTAAAGTTTATTTTTAGCTTAGATTTTTAAAGTTATGTTTTCTTTCTTAAGCTTGCATTATGCCAATATAATGCCCCTACGGATGCTTCTTATATTATTTAACTTGTTGGGGGGAATCATCTTATGGATTCACTTGCATTGTGTCCACGTTTGTGTAGAGCGTGACGTTTTCCTTTTCAAGTCCGCCTAAAAGTCGAAGTGTAAGCCTAGAGTAAAAATATTTTCTTCCAAAGTAGAGACTCAAGACTCAATGTCATCGTCAATTCGCTAACTCGGCCTTTAGTTGAAGATGTCTTTGAATAGGTTTCAGGAAGAGTTCGAATATTGGAGCTGCGATACTGAGCGATTTTAGAAAATGTGGCTTAACTTGGCTCATGGCTCACATGCGCTATTGGTGATGAATCTGGCAGCTTATAATTCTTAGCCATTTAGGCCCTGTAAAGAAGATGTTTATGAAATATAGAGTCCCTTAGGCTCACAATTCCTTTTGAGAAACTAGCTACTACTAGGGTCTGACGGAAGGTAGGTATAGGTGGCTACTTGACTGTAGTTCACTGTATGTTCAAAAGGTGCATAAGTATTTGGTACCATATCTCGCTTGACCTGAAGATGATTCTCTATTAACCTGTTAAAAGATGTTCTTATTAAAAAACAGCGCGATATATAGAGAATTTTACTAACTTGGCTGTAGGCATCGGCACCAGGCCATCATGCATCGGGTGCTAGGTTCTCTTAATCCTTTTTGCTTTTGAAAAGACTGAAATAGTGTTTCAAAAGAATTTGAAGAAACCCTTCCAACCAGAAGCTCATTTACATTTCTCTAATTTAATTTTGCCTATTAACATAGAAAGCTGTCATCATTTTGACAACCACTCAGGCAGCGAGAACTAAAAACATGGCATCCCTCCCAACACATTAAAGTCGAAGTCGACATTTCTAGCTAAAGATATTTATTCCAGTCTAGTATCTGGCCGTAAAACCATCCTTAATCACCTCATGCCTCTGCTGTCCGCAAGCTCAAAGCTAAAAATCCCATAAACCACTCGAACAGCTCTCCTCACGCCGAAGGAAAAAGCACAGTAAATCAAAATTTAATTACAATTAACACCTTTTGACAAAGCAACAAAAATCATAGCACCATCAATTACCGCGAAATCCACTAAAAACTTGAACTATTTTCGACAACGTCTTCACATCGCTCTGCCGAAAATCAACTTCCTGCTCATCCCCCAGAAATGGCAAAGAAGTAAAACAAAGCATCGAAATAATCGCGCGGAAATCATGAACAATCCGCAAGCACTCCGACCATAATACCTTCGTAGCCATCGGTACGCCTCCTTTTCATCCTCATGTACCGCTACGATGCACACCGTACTCCGTCGACCAACGTCGCCGTTGGTCGACGTGCCTAACGAAATATAATTAGACAGACAATAAAAATTCACAATAATACTCGTAATAATAATCATTTCAAAAAGCCGACTGTTTTATGTGTCCATAAATATTGCGCTCAAAGTTTTAAGGCTTTTAGTGGTAGCGACCGCGACTCTTGGGTCGCGATCGTCGTGATCCGATCCGATCTGAAAGCGGGTTGAGTTATGCTAAGCCGATGTGCCGATCTTGCCGCATGGGAACGGGCAGACATACGTATATGATGCATCACACCTGGGCGGTGTGCGCTGTTGTTCATTATTTTCCCGGTCAGTGATCGTTGATCGTTGCATGTTGCTCGTTGCTTGTAGGGCAGTCATATACAGTTGAAACCCGTCATAGTGGTAATCAATTTTATTGGGACGTTTAATTTGTTGCACCTGTTGGTGAGATTGAGTGCATGCCGCCGACACCATTGGAATTGATGTCAGTGTGACCCATGTGGAAGACTTTATTTTATCGAATTTGTCGCTCGTAGTCCATAACTCACAGTATCGTCGGAAGAGTTTGATTTTTACGAGTACATTTTGAATATATGGTATTCTCAAAACACCTTGTCCGACCACTGGGCTAGGGGGGTCAGTTATACAATTCATGCCTAGAGGGTTGTATAGTAAGCGTGTTTGTGGATGGAAAGACTCGAGTTGTAAGAGATAGCTGGCTGCTTGATTTATGGCCTTGGATAAAATATGAATGGTACTTAAACGTTATATAGGTACAATAATTTGCATATAAGGAAGAAAGATGACGAAAGTCTGTGAAGGTTTTCCTTCCTGGTCATAGCCTTTGTATTTTTATGGGGCTTCGGGAAGGTTAGGAGGAAGTTGTCAATTTTAAGGTATACTCTAAGGCCTTCTACATTTTTGTGAGTGTCTATTTCACATTCTCAAATGCGCTACCCTGGTTCGCAAAGGTTTGAGTACAGTGTCTCAGTTGCCCTTCATCAGCAAGTCATTATTGCCTTTGATATTTCAGGGTCGCATATAAAAAACCCACATTTGGGACCGATGCTGTTAAGAAGCCTGTCCTCTCAGTCGATATAAATGACGAAATGCCACCAGGGGTTGCCTCGTACTCCTACAGGCCGAGTGATTCAACGAAAGGTGTTATTTTAAATCAAAGCAAAAATACAAAATTTTTACGAAAAATTGCGACATTTTTATTTTAATCTAAATTACAAGCCCTGGGTTTAGCAATGAATTGCAGTATATGTCAAATGTCCGTATCTGCTCCGCTTACAAATAATCATACTTTTGATGAACTTTTTGATCCCGTATAACCTCATACAACAGTTTTGGCATCTTCTTTTAGCGCAGGACTCGTTGGTCAAGTATTGGCGTAACCCTCAACTCCAGGTAAAAGGTCTAGTGGTCTTAAATCTGATAATTTAGGCGGCCAAATGAAGTCTCCACATCCAGGAAATTGGCAACGTAACAGTGCTGTATGATGTGTGGCATCGTCTTGCTGAAAATGCACATCATACACGTCCATAGCACCAATTTCAGGCAAAAAAATTTACTAACATAATTCGCCCACGAAACCTATTTACCGAAACGATCGCATGAAAATCGTTTTCGAAAAGAAAATTCATTCGATGAGACTGCCAATTCAAAAACCACATCAAACTGTCACCCCAAAACCCAGCCAGCTAAATTAGAGCATTGTGCGTAGTCCGCAGTCTTCTGTTCTTGTATCAACAGAGCATGTTAGCTGAGAATTTTATCAAAAATACGATGCAACATGGTCGTGAATGGGCCGAAGTCCTCTGATCGTCTCAAGATGGGCACACCTGGGTTATCAGTCTCAGTCTCAGTCTTTAACTCATTGTGGAATTATTTTTCGATCACTATTTAACAATGTTATGGTTTTTGCTTATTCGTCGTCACGGTGATGGTTTAATATCTCCATTTTAATAATGGCGCGAAAATAAAAATGACACCTCTTGTTGGATAACCCTTTATGGCATGCATACAAGTCAACAATTGTTGAGCATCATGCTTGTGGTGGGTGTAAAAATAAGTAATCTTTTGCAAATACTATGAAAATATGCTGAATATACATATAATGTAGCCAAAAAGGATAAGTTTGGAAATCGAGAAAAGTAAGAAAAACAAAAACACATGTGGAGGTTTGATAGCCCGTGATCGCTGATATGTCGATTATAATCGCTCTTCTGATTATTAAAACAGATCATCTTGTATTCCTTTCAAAGAAATTTATCGCAGTCCTCCGCACCAAGTTAGACCAAGTAGGAGTTAGACGATCTATTCGTTTTTTTGAGACAAGAACTCCTTCGTAACGCCGTTATCTTACTGGGGTTTTGTCCAATTTAGGAATCTATCTTCTTGTTCGCGGGCACCTTAACTTTGAAAGGTACCTGGCACCGGTTTTGGTACATCCAACACGCTGGTTGTTATTTGTGCAGTTGGTGCAGTTGGCGCAGCAACATTGGCAGACGATTGTACCGCAGACAATTCCGAAAATGCCTCTATTTTAGAATGCTTGACTACTTCAAACGGATTGACATTGCATCTCAACTAACTATCTATCTTCGCCAGAGTTTTCCATGTACATTGATGTAATAATGTAGAAGCCCATCTTTCGAACTGTTTTTTCACCATTTCGTGTCCTTATTGGTGTAATTTCTCACTTGAGCTGTTTCGCCAGAGTAGTATTGCGCTCAATTTGGCTTCGTACATGGATGTTTCTCATGGAAACTGAGGGCAGAAACTACGCCTCTTCCGCTGTAGCATTTGGATTTTTTCTATACTTTTCTACTTTTTTACTACTTTTTGAATTCCATTTTTTCTGATTAGTTTCTTAAACTCTCCCGATGTAGAAGTAGGTTCGTTGTCACTTATCAAACGTGAAAGTTACTTGGTAACTCAAAATTGTCGCTTACAATTTGAATGGTTTTCCCTGCCATTCAGCGTCGACCATTATTAAAAAGTAATTATCCATTAATGAACCTGCAAAGTCTATATGGATTCTCTGCCATGGAACAGACGAGCGCTTGCACAATACTCGCTTGCTAAAACTCAATCTTCTTTTCAATGTCCAGCCAAAAAATGTAAATCCTCGCAAGTATCTTCGTTTTCACGGATCCTCACGTATTTGATAGCTGTTGAATTGTTTGGTAAGCGAGATATCGTATTGTGACTAACCTTCGCTCGATGCATAATATCGTAATTAAAGGTTTGTAGAAATTGGGCATAATGTAGCATACGAGCCACCGCACTGGGTAAGTTCTTATCGGCGATGAAATAGCACCCTGGGGGTTTCTGATTAGGCCAGTAAAAAGCACTCGCCTCCTTGTCGATTTGACTGTAGTTCCTCCTCTAAGCAGAAGGAGATCGTAGCGCATAAGCAATGGGATGGTCCTGGCCATTAGGATAAGTATGCGACTAAAAGGGGTGCAGATGGTTTGTGTCGAAGATGTTCGTTCACTACTCTCCGGGGTGGTTATCCTAGATAGGATTCTTGAGAGATTCGACTAAATTTGTCGCGTTGGTTGCAGTTCTCAGTAACTTGTGCATATTGGAAATGCACACATAAAGTATGAATTTTGAAGTGATCATATACGAGTACTGCGAGTGTTATACAGTCGTCAGCACTTTAGCACATTTTTTCCGTTTTGGGATTGTTCTTGAATATGGTCTGTAGTTCAACACACCTCCGGCTCAACAGTCGGTGATGATTACCATTGCAACACGACCACCCAACAAGATCTATGGTGGAAAACAGGACGAAGTAACGGTCCAATGAAGAAAATTACATAATCAAGAACTCTATTCAGCACCAAGCATAGTAATTAAGTAATTGCGTAATTAAATCGCGAAGACTAAGATGGGCAGGACCCGTAGAACGAATGGAGAGTGGACGAACAGTCAAGCGAATGATTGGAAAACGCATAGAGAAATGACGCCAGAAACACTGGGACAGAACAGCGAAACATGGAAGGACCATACTTATGACAAGGAGGTTTGACGAAAGGTGGTTAACGAGGTTTTAAACTTCCGAGTTCCAAATGGCCGGCTATAATAATAATAATTAGTTTCTAACTTAAGTGATATTTCGCAGGTTGGGGGTATGTGAAAAGGCCTCAATTTTATTCTGAGTTTTTTCAAGTCCTCTAAAAGAAAAGACGTGACCCAAAAAAGTTATTGAGTCCTCAAAAAACCGGCACTTGCTGAGTTCCTCAAGAAATTCCTCAAGACGAAATAAGTTTTCTTCGAAGATTGACTCTTGAGTTTTTACGTCGTCGAAAAATACGCAGACTCTTGGAGTCCTTTTTAATGTTTGTCAAATATACCTTCGCCAAATGGTTGGCACCACCCTTGTGCCGAATATCAGTTAATTTACCAAAAATTCTCCTTTAATTGTGGAAATTAGCATTCGCGTTTCTTCTTTTCTAGTATTGTTGTAGCAAAGAAGGTTTTCTGGATCTGGCTTTGGAAAGCGATCACTCTTAAGAACCCTATTCAATGCAATTGCATAGTCGGCGCATAGTCTAATAGAACCGTCTTTCTTTGCGATTGGCATCACCGATCTTCCCCACCCACTAAATTTTGTTTTTCTAATGATATCTGCCTTTTCCCTATGGTAACATTTTTTTTTCATTTCATCTTGCGAAGTATACGATATACTGCGGGCGGCAACGCAATTTAGTTTGACAAAAAATGTGGCTTCGTAGTTAATTAATCCCTAGCCCGCTTAAAGAACTTCACGGCACTGGCTAGGCTGCGTAGGGGTGGAATCATTTCCTGCGTTTGGCGAAGTTCAAAGTTTTAATTAGAAGTCTCTATCCCGAAACTTGCATCGACTTTGCTCGGCATAGTTCAGGCCACGCGTTAATACATTACTAATGAAAAATCGATGACATTGCAGTTCCTGTGGCTGATTCCAGCTGTTTTCTAGCCTCATCTTAAACTGATTCCACAATGATTTCTAAGGCTTCCCTAAAGTTATATATACATATATTATAACATGCTTCGACTTCAGCTCGCTTCTGCACATGTGTTGATATTTGTCGCGGCAGATTTCAATTACTCGTTGGACTTTCATTCGGGTAAGTTGAGAAATTCGTGACCCGTTCAGCCAAACTTGAGGCGAATGACGACCGCTTTTTTTGGCACTTTTCGAACATGCTTGCATGCGTTTGCTAGCTGTTCTTTACTTCCACGTCTAAAGCAAGAAAAGGCGCTCCTAAACGAGCTAAAACTCAAAAAACCAAGGTTGTGATAATATTGATTATTATCAGTCACATTACATGACTTTGTTCAGAGATTGATTTAGGACTCGTGAGATGTTCTTACAAAGGCACCATCTTAATAGGCGCGAAAAGCTGTCAAATTTGTGAAAAACGAATTCAGTATCGCGAAAATGTACTATCGGACAAGGCCTCCACTGTGTAGAGTTCTTGACTAAAAATATAATGAAAGTCATATGTCCTGACTGTTATACTCCTTTATCCGAAGTTGTGTAACCATGAAAGTATCTTGAATCAACTGAGGTCATAAAGAAAATTCGCTGTGAGAGCCTACGAACACATGTGCTGCCAAAAGCTTTATGGAGTCTTTTTCAAGGCGACGAAATAAATTTTGAGGGTTTTGATAGATAGTTTTTGTGTTTTCTGTTACTATTCCCGGTACTTTTTGCACAGAATATATTTATTATGCTAGCTCGTAGAATTGCAGTGCGACAATGCTCCGATCGAAACATCTTCTGAACCGCTCAACTCGCCGTTTTATCCAGACTTGATTATTATTTGCTCCGATCAATAATTCATGGCCTGCCCGAGCAGAACTTGGCTGTTATGAGGATTGCAAAAATGTGTCAATACTTTGAATAACATAGTTTCTCTTAATTTTTATTTTAATAAATTCTTATTTTAAATAAATTATTTTGATAATGATAATAACATAATTATTGACTGGAATTATTATAGTTATCGACCACAGTATTATGATCACTAAAAATATTTACGAAGTCGAGGCTTAGGCGACTGATTTCCACAGTAAAGTGTACTCGTGGGTGAAAACTAGGAACAAATATCGTTTTCCTAAATTATTTTAATGGCCTGATCATGTAGATTGATCATGCAGTTGACATTAGCTTGGAGGCTAACAGGTGAATATAAGATGAAGACCCAAAATATATTAACTATTTACGAAGATTCAGAGTAAAAAACTGAGAAAATATCGATGAATCCAGAGCAGATCACTTGAAGATCACTAGAAATTTCCTTAAAATATACATATTTAGAAAAATTAAAGAGATCAGGAGTCAATGGCCGATCACTAGACGAAATCATCCTCAACTTGCAAGCACAAAAAGATCGCTAAAAGTCCAGTAACACGAGTATCCAAGAGTTAATGGAAGATCACCTACCATTCGAGATTAACATGAAACCAAGGCCTTAATCACGTGTCATAAAATTGAAACCGGGATAGCTAATGTCGGTAATTTTTTAGTCTTCACCAAGAGTAGTTTAGTCTAGAGATTACCATCTTTCAATATACATATGTATGTAACTAGAGTACTAAAACTACAAAAAAATATCTGCTGGCCCGATCACACGGTTCCATTCTCTCTATCCTTCCCATCTTCTCTTTTATGACCATTTTATAGGCGTGGTGCATAAACAGAAGTTCCACCCGATGTTACTAATTGCTACTACATAGGCGCCATTCTTGCCCCGCCATTGCGCGATCTCCAGTCGTGTCCACCAGCTGGCTACCTATTCATGTCCCCGTTACAAGTTCATTCATTGGCTCTCAACTCGTTAATTGTTTTAATTATTATTTATTGCATACGATTATTTATAATTCACAATTCAATCGATCGCATTCCCATCAGGTCTCCAACTGTGCTACGGCGGCCGTCATGATCATTTCACTCTTAAGTGATCATTTACCGCTTTCGCGTCGATGTTTGCGCTCTTACCGTGACCATTGTCGCTGATTGGTCTATACGTACTATGTACACACTGGCCCAACTGGCTGGCCAGCGTCAGTGATGTTGATCGAATGCAAAAAGTCAAGTCGAGATTTCGCGAACACCTGATCAAACTGTTTACGGTCGAGATGTTTGCTTATCTGTTGGTAATATACGAGTGAAATCGCTAAACACTGCTTTGCCATAATTACCACGGCACACTAGCACCAGTACCAGTACCAATACAATGGGAACGCAGGTACTGCGCGCGGGAGGATCGGAGCCGATCGCGGGGGAATGAGTCCATCGCGTTTCTTCAACTGTACGAGTATATCTCGCATCTGTAGTTTTGTATCTTTCGTATATTTGCGATGAAGATCAATTGTGTAAGGCCAGGCGATCGTGCTGGTGTGTTGGTGGTGAATTCGAAGATATTTTCTTCCGAATGGCGCCGTTTCATGGCGGCGGACCTCAGATTTCTTTCTCGTAACTTTGTTTTACTTTTTTTTGGATGGGGAGGGATGGCGCGTAAAGGGAGCACAGTCATCAAACCGCCGTTGACTGACTGACGTCATCGCTGTTAAATGTCAGGTGTGCGGTATTATTTATACACGTTTTTTTTGTTTTTGGTTTTTTTTAATGATCTGTTGGGAATTTCTTCTCCGGGCTGGACGGGGTTTTCTACAAAAAACAGAAACAAAGTGTTTCCGAACTTAATGGGATTTCAAGCACGACGTAGTGTCGCGGTGGTGAGACGACGATCGTGTGAACGTTTGGATAGTGACACAAAACGATCGTACTGGGATGAGACTTTTTAACGCTTCCCTTCTTCTTAGTAGGTACTCGTTTCTACTATTGTTTGCGCTTAAGTCCGTTGCGTGTATGAATTAAGGTGCGAGGGGGTCTTATACGATAAGTGTTTTGTAATGGCATTGGGTCGGTGTATTTGTTTCGCAGTCACAGAGTTTACACATAAACTGCGGTGCGGTGGTTTCGTAAGGTTTCGTAATGAAGGTGGCGGCGTACTTCGGTTGGGTTACTGGTAACATGCTTGCAAATTGAGTTACGTGATAGCGGAAATATTCCACCAACGGAGAGAGATCTGTCAATTGTGTTTACATGAAATCGATGAAGTGATTTCGCGGTAATTCGGTGACGTTATTGATCGTGGATGCAATGTGCGAATGTTTGTTTGGAGTTAAAGATAGAGGATCGGCAACATATGGAAAGAAATCAAAGGAAAACCGTCTGAATACTACTGCTAGGTACTATACTCGTATGTAGAACAGCGTCGTGTGAAACTAGTCAAACTAAAGCGGAGAGTCCTGCTTCATCCAATGTTCGTTCACTTTTGTTTGTTTTGTATGCCAAGAGCGGTGTCATCAACAGCACTCCTGCGAACTTTTTTCCAACTGAGTACATTTAGGTTTGGAGATTGTATTCACAGATATTTACAGATTCCAATTTAAGCATTCGAAGTGTGTTCAAAAAGTAATAGGAATTTCGAAATTCCCCGAATTGTGTCGTTATGTTTGGGAGATCCCTTCGTTGTTGTGTTACTAAAAACTTCCGAAAAGTTTCTTAAATTACTAGCTGTCAACTATCAAAGAGAATCTTTTTCCAAAGTGGATAGGAGGATTTGCATTATACTTTGCTGTACCATAAGAATGGGATAAAGCGCAGTTATAGTTTATTTTAGAAAATCCTGTTTTAAATAAGTCTGCTATGAGTAAACCTGAGTTTCATGGCTACAAGCGTTTCCAAGAAGACCGTGAGAGCGTCATCCTGGTACAACGTACAAAAACCTAACAAAATAATTATGAATGATCACCGATTCACAAGTCACCGGAAATTGTTGACTTATCAATTGGCATATACCAAATTGCCAAATGCGTGGTCGTGCGCACCATGAAGACATCGATTTCAAGTGACCTTTGTGGATATATATGTTCATATGTATGTATATACGTTGCTTTAAAAATGTCTTTACCAAATCTATCCAGATCTTTGGGATAAAAGACCTTATCGGCAATTGCATAGATTCCATGCCCGAAACCAGAATCATTCAACCAAAATTAGTGACCCGTCCCCCCCCCCAAACCCGAAACCAGGGGCAGATCATGTATGCGGACGACGGGTTGTCGTAGTATCAGGGCTGTTTCTCTCCGTGACAAGTCCAATCACATAAAGAGCTTCGAGTACAATATACGCTTGGGTCACAGACTGTGGTCGAAGCATAAGCCTAAAGAAAATCGAACTGATGATGCCTACCACCTCCAAGATACCGCTCTATTTCTTCACTCCAGTGATAAATAGACATCATCTTAGACCAAGAAATTCAAAATAGAAAATCGGGTTAGGAAAGCATGCGTAACTTTCTATGCTTTCAGTCATACTATAAGTGAGAGGTGGGGTCTAAAGCCTGAGTTTGCTCCGTGGATGTACGGAGATGTTTGTTTGATGGCCTGTCCTGAGCAAAGCTAAAAACGTAGACAAACTCGACATAATTCACATCCTATCCTTCGATCTTTCATCAAATTCTTGGTAACATGGAGGGGTATGAAAATGTCGGGCAGCCAACCAGATCTGTGGCACAGATCAGAACCCTACCTATCTAACTATCAATGTGTTAGGAGTCGTGTAGGGAGACCCAAAAATACTCTTCCGACCTTGTTGTACTATATCTTTAAAATAATACGATCTATGTACATTTTTTTTAGTGTTTCTTTAGCCCTAAGACCTATAAGATTTTTTTTACATTTTGATGATGATATTGGCCAAGTGAGTGCCGTCATTGTTGATGATCATTTGGACGCTTTTTATCCCATTTTGAGTCATTCCGCGAGAGCTTCTCTTTAGGAACACCCAGAGGTTGTAGCGATCCTGCGGGTCAGTGCAAATCAACAAAATGAGACATTAGGCGACCCTGGAACGCGTGAGTTGTGTTTGCGGTTGCACTGTCCTGTTGGAACCTCACATCGTCCAGTCCCAATTTATCGATTTGTGGCAATAAAAGTTCATTGTTACCCACGGCGTCTCCGGAGGAATTGAGGCAATGGCACCTCCGGCAATGGCTATTCGTGATGATACGATGATAAGTGCTCGAAATTTTTGCTAGTTTACGTACTTGTATGAGCGTTGTTAAGACGCGATCGAGGGGATGTAGGCAGATGGATTGCCTGCATATTGAAAGGGAACATCTTCAAGTCCTTCCATTCTCAGGAGATTTAAGAAGTTTAATGGGATATGAGATTTTGTCGAAGGTTTTGCTGAAGTCTGAGAGTTTAGCAGTATGACGCTGGTTGGACACGTCATTCTCTCGTTCTGTTTTGTGGCTAACTTAAGATTTTTTTTCTAAAGCTGAGAAAACCCTCTTTGTGATATAAAACTATTCAACAAGGCCGAGAGGGGTTGGAACAGATGGTTGGCTCTTTTTTTAGAACTATGGCGCTTTCCGCTATTATGAACGGACGAGTAGTCGTTTTTCAAGTTACGCATGACTAAGGCGCGAGTCATGTATATTCACTGTTGCTAAAAATGTCTGAGGGCAGTCTTTCGGTGATCGAAAGTAGTCATAATCGGGTAGAAGAACCTGTTCGGTGAATGACTGGTTAAAAAAACAGGCAAAAAAGTTGATAACTATTTTGTTTGTAGACACTCAGTCATCAGCTTTAGTGCATTTATCAAGTCGTAGAAACACTTCGGATCGATAATGAGAGGGGATTTCATTCATTCAAGTATGGGAGTTTGAGAAATTCGCATAAAACCATCGAAAGGTCGGCATCAGAGCGGGATTTAAGCCATTATGTGTTTTTTTTTGTTGTGAGCGTGGTTTTTTCGGTAATATGAGACGGATAGGTCAAGGCAACTGATAACGGAGTGGAATGGGGCATAAGTGTCATCTAAAAATTAAAGTTTGTATTGCTGAACAGGTTTTTTAGCTATGGGAAGTCTGCTTTTCGGAAATTGAAGCATAACGTATTTTCGGAGTAGAAAAAGTTGAGTTATTGTCGAGTGAAAGTGTTCCCGATAAGGGTGGATGGGCGGATATAAGGTATAGAATAAATGTTGTAATAACGCAGTTTCCGGCATCAGATTTCATTTTCATTTCATTTATTTTTTCCAATAGAATGATTACATGGATACATTAAGATTTAAATCTTTTAGAGCATCTAAATAAAGTTTTGACAAGATTCATTTGAAGAAAGAGTACGTTAAAAAAAAAAATAAATAAATAAGTGAATAAATAATAAATAAACTTGAAACAGACATATTAAATAACAAATACATTAAAATATAATAATTTAATTTGCAGTGTATCTAATCACGATTGGAAAGGTGCAAAAATAATTTTCTCTTGAAGGCTGAAAGTGAGGTAGTGCTTTGTAATCCGTTTGGGAGTAAATTCCACAAACGAATGGCAGATACATAAAATGAGCGTTCAGCAATACCGTGTGTAAAGCGCGGTAAAGTTAATTTAACACCTCTTTGTGAGTGAGCAAAGTTGAGAGTATCTGAGAGGTACGTAGGACTTTTTTTTATGGATGATATTATGAAGCCTCAAAAGCAGCCTAAAATTTAAGTAATTATCAAGACTCAAACCAAAGATATGATGCCGCAAGTGGGATACACTTATGTGCCTAGGGATACGGTAAATATAGCGAATACAATCATTTAGAGCAACATTAAGTTTTCTTCTACAAACACAGTCCAAAGATGGATAAACAGACGAGTTGAAAGCAAAATAAGGCATTATTAGAGATATGATGAGATGTTTCTTTAAGTTGGGTATCAAAAGGTCTGAGGAAGATTTCAAACAACGCAAACCAGAGTAAATTTTCGGGATAGCGTCAGAGATTGCTTTACAGCAACTCATATTGCTGTTTATTTTGAAACCTAAATAGGTCACGTCTTTAACATAGGCTATGACTTCATCATTAAGAATGACAGAGGGAAAATCATCAGAGTTGAGCTCATCTCTAGCGCATAGCATGGCAACGGACTTGGACGGGTTAAGTGTTAAGCTATTATTTCTAGACCAAGCAATGATACGGCTTAAATCATCATTCAATCTTACGATGCAGTCATCCATCAGACCAAAAGGACGAAAAATATAAAGAACAACATCGTCGGCATATAAATGAACCTGGCAATTAGAGATGAAATCCGGGTGGTCATTAATAAACAATGAAAAAAGCAGCGGACCTAGTACCGAGCGTTGCGGAATACCAATATTAGTGACAAATGAATTTGGGGTTCCAGTTTCAGTTTTGATACGTTGAACTCTATTAACTAAGTAGCTGCGCAAAAGCTTGAGAGATGAATTTGAGAAATTAAACTTCGATTTTAGTTTGGAAACAAGAATTGAGTGGTCAATACTGTCGAAGGCCTTGGAGAAGTCTAAGAGTACCATTACTCCAAACTTGCCCGAGTCAAGCGCAAATCGGATATCTGTAGTAACTTTGATTGCAGAAGCTTCACAACTATGAAGGCTGCGAAACCCAGATTGCCACACAGAAAGCAAGCGACGTTCGTTTAGGTATGACTGTATTTGATCGTGCATTATTTTTTCCAGTAACTTGCCAGGAAACGATAAGATACTGATAGGCCTGAACTCGGATAATATTTGAGTTTTTCCACACTTCCGGGAATTTCCCACTATAGAGACAAAAATTGAAAATATGGAGCAAGTAATTCGATATAAATGGAAAAATGAGCTTTACAAACATCGGAGAAACATCATCAGGACCGATGGCATTCGATTTAACAGATTTAATGGAATTTAAAATCTCGGGTACACCGATACAAGCGAAACTAAAAGAGTTTTCATTGTCAGGTATGTCAAAGATACTTTGGGGAATTTTCGAGCTTGATTGGCTGGGGATTAAAGCATTAACCAATACTTCAGGGCCGAAAGGACATTTATGTTTGTTTTTGTCTTCTTTTATGCCGAGTTGTTTGAGATTGCTCCACAGCTCTCGAGAGCTAAGTGATGGATCTAGTTTTTGCGTTAAATATGCACGTTTGGAATTACGAATGGTGGTATTGACCTGGTTTCGTGCGTATACATATTGACTTTTGTTGAACTCAGTTGGATTATTCTTAAATCTTCGGAAAAAACGTTCTCTTTCCCTAATAAGGAATTTTATGTTATCAGTGAACCACGGACATTTTTTTCTCCTTACTTCTTTTGTCACTATTGGAATACATAAATCACACAAACTAGATACTAAGTTATTGAACCGAGCAACTTTAGCATTAATGTCATGCGTGTAGAAAATATCATCCCATTCAGATCTATTGAAATGTCTTACCATAGTCTCAGAATTAAAATTTCTATAGGATCTATACCTAATAGAGATGAGAAGATCAGATCAAGTTGTCTGTTCATGTTGTTGGCAATGTTACTGATTCGAAGGAGATCAAAATAGGAGAAACGAGATCTTAGTCGCGGCAAAGTAAAACTCATCGTCGGATTTAGCCAATTTCAAATATGAAATCGGCACAGATGATGATAGTGTCGTTGGGGTCAGCGATATCAAATTGTTTTTTGATTGTGACAATGGAGTTCGATGATTGAAAGAGTCTGGTATCATAGAAGCAGTGAATTTTAATGAGAATTCCGTGACCGTCCGGATCGGCAGTATTATCGTGACCATTAGCACGAAACAAAGAAACTTTGATGTGACTAACTCACTGTTTCGGAAAACTTAGTAAGTTTTGGTTCACAGTCCTCTGACATTTTGGTAGTGTAACGGAGCCTTGCTTAGGATTGAAAAGAGCTTTTGAAATTGGAACGGGTTTTCCGCAAGTGTGAGGGGCGCTTGGAGCTGACATGGACAGCAGACGTTTTTCAGATTCTGCCTCTTAAGTGTGATAAGACATATCGGTCTTCAGCGTTCTTTTCTGCAAGGTGTTTGGTAAGTTTTTAGAGGTTCGACGGCCGGGTTACGGGCACAGAATTGAAGCCTTCGGGTACTTTAACGGGGGGTGGAGTATAAAGGGTAATGGATTTTTTTATTGATGGTTAGGTTGAGAGAAATATGAAAGTCCTACTTTTGACTCCCAGTTAGGGTCTATATTGAGGGGGCGTCACCGTTTACGAACGTTCCCAAGAAGCTGTGAAGAAGTTGGAGATGACGAGCAACCAAAACATGGGAAAAAAATCAGAAAAAGGCAGATAAGTTGCAGAAGGTCTGGCATATCGATTTGAATTTAGGACAGAAGCAGCAGCGAGTTAAAAATGCTCAGGGGTCGTGGAATGAAGCCGACAACGATGCGGAACTACATCATAAAAGTGAAGAGATATAGATCTTTGGATTTGTCTCAGAGTAGGGATTCTGAATGGTTAAGTCCGAACGAAGCTTGATATGTGTTGCGGGTGATCCTTCTTGTTCTCATAACTTTGAAGGACCATCGTTTCACAAACATAAATGGGATCAAAAGCACATCGTTGCCTGAGCTAAATGCAATTCTAAAGAGTGGGTCTTAGGAGGGTTTTAGCGATTGGAACAAAAGCTGGCATATGTGTATAATATCTATTTTGAAAGGGATAGTAACATATTCTTCACAACTGAAGATTCCTGTTATTTTTTTAACAACCTCATAGACTTAATTTTGCATGGAGCTGGCCTCATGGTTCGAGAGAGGATTTAGTTCGGTTCCCGTCTTCGGTCGGCAGCACTCGATGGTCCGTCTGCCCCGTCATTCACAGTCTCAGTAGAAGAAGATCCCAGGATTCTGGCTCCCGAGCTGTGTGTGGGTTGATAGGGGTCTCTATGTTTGCGGCCAGACAATACTGTTTGTGTTAGAACGATGGGAAGTAAAACACCGGACACGTCCTTTCGACTTCACAGACTTTTATTGAGTGAGAGATAAGTATAAGTATGAGAATTCAGTGAGATTTTGGGTTGACAATATGAAGGAACAATAGGAAGGTAGTAGATGACTTAACAGTTTGTAAGGGATTCAATGTCGGGCTGGTCTTGCTGGATTCCCCCGAGTTCAGTGTGTCTCGTGAGTTTGTCCAGCGCCGAGAGTCCCCTGCCCGGATGTACAATAGGTAATCCTTCTGATGTATAGGACCGTTTCAATACATATTAGCGAACCAAGCGATCACCGCTCAGTAATTGAATAGGCCGGTAGGATAGCTCATCGTGGCTCGGGCCTGAATACCCCTTAGACAGCCGACGCCTTAGCTTGTCGACAGCACCACTGAATTTGAGGTTGTGGTATCAACGTTATCTAGCAACAACTGCGTTAGGGTCCCTACTCGGGCGCCAATGTAAGGAGCTTTCTGGGCCGGGATATACTGCAATATACATACCGACACCGAGGTAAAGATGGTCGACGGTTTCACTAGGCACATCAATAAGACACTGGAGGCAGACATACTACTGGGGACATCCGAGAGACGGATTCAACTCCTAGTCTTCCCAGGGGCTATCGACCCACTATTCCTCAGCTCAGTTGGAATCATTATCGAATGTAGCACCGAGTCAATTACGGTCCGCAAAGAAACTCATCGAGGAACCAAGAACTTTAAATGAATGATTCATCGAACAGTCAGACGAACATAAGTCCGTGCCATTCATAGAATCACGGAGCGGTACAGATGTCCAACTACAGCTACAAGAGAAAGGCGGACCGAGGAGGATGCAATAAAGGACATCACAGCAGCTATAGAAGAAAAAGACGAGAATTGGGAACAGCCTATGATGCTCTACATTTGATCTTGATGCTGGCCAGGAGGCCTGGATCTGGAAAGAACTCCTTTGCTATTTTGATCGACTAAACGAGATTTCTAAGACATCAGAAATTAATGTCACTAAGATCACAACTTCTGCTAGTCGAGAATGATCTCCATAATCTTGGAGCTAACAGGGCTCAGTAAATTCACATAACTCCTATAAATACTGGATGACGTTAGGCACATGTGCAAAGATTTCGTTGACGGAATCAAACCTTTTCTTGTTAATGAATTTGATGAAAAATATCAAAACCTCATGCAGGCACACCTGCTGAATGAATGACATTCATTGTAAAGGCCAAGCCGCATTAGCAAATCCATTCATATACTGTCACGTTGAATCACTTAGCGTATCGGACAAAATACGCCAATCCCCGAAAAAAGCAACTCCCTCCGCCTCTCCCCACTTACCGCTAAATGAAAACAAAAATAATGAAACTTCCCTGCACGCTGACCTTATCGTGACAGATGATCAAGGCGTATTCAATAGACATGCAAACATGACAGTAGTTGGCTTTCAATTTGCAATTGCCACCGCCGAATACGAGTGCTTGCCGCGCGTGCATAGCAACCTTTCCACATGCCAAATCCTTGTCGAATACAACGCCATAACGCCAAAACGCTCCTTTCAAATTCCTAACCCCCAAAGCGTGCACTCTAAGCTTCGTCACAGTCCCACCGCCACCGCAATCGTTTCGACCGCCCGCACGCCGTCGCCTTGATTAACTGCCATTCGTGGACAGACGTTGATAAATATCATCCCACACCTTTTCATTACGATGCGAAGCTCGAATCCTTCGGCGCTCCTCCTCCTTCTCTTCCTCGCTCCCGACGATCATCGTAATGTTTTATCTGTCGTTGAATGCACCGCGGAAAATCGCGCACTCAAGCCTGCCTTAATTGATTCATTGATCTTGGATAGGAGATTAGCCGGCGTAGAGACAGGCTTTCGAAAAGAGGCGGTACGCCAAATAAAAATTCGCTTTGCCACACCGCCCGATTCGAGAGAGACACACTGCATCAAGCGGCATTCCGCTGTCAGATCCGAAACGTGCAACTAACCAAGTATCTGCCAATACAGATCTACAAACGACGACGCGACTCTCTGAATTCAAATACAAAGCCAGCGCCGGCGTGCCATGCAATGAGCACAACTCCACGGTATTGTCTCTCGATCTTGTATGCATGCTCCGTTGCAACGGAATGACCATCATCCATGCCTGTGTCGCTGCCGGTGGCCAGTGGTGACATTGAAAAATGCACTATGCACTATGCCAAGCCAAGTCCGAGCTCGGATCTAAGTTTTGAACTATGCTGCATGGAACATGTGTTTGTTTCATGCCCAAAGTCCATGCCGTGATGGTGACGCGTCCGCTTGCGCCACTGCCCTCTTATGCGTTGTTCCGCTAATAAATAATAGCATTTGCGACTTGTCTCCCATTATGCGCGCGGCTCCAAGATTTATGCGCTATTCCTGCTCGTGCGATGTTGTATCCAACGTGGTGTTGCTATTAGAACCCTCCGTGCTGTACTGTGGGACTGTCTTTGGGTAAAATACCTTTCGACTCCGACTTGGAATGACGCGACTGCAATTGTCATTAACCAGTTGGCCGACTGGAGCGCTGGCCAAAGTCGATGACTTGTAAGCGCCACCAACACTCCGTGGAGAACCTTTATAAATCTATTGGATGGCAGTTCGTTGGTTTTGCCCGTAGACGGCCGGCCGGGGCTAGGAGTGACGATTAATCGTTTGTTTCTTAAGTTGCTTATGGTCTTGTGCGGCGTGTAATGGATATGCGGTACGATTGAGCGCGATTGGCGACTGATTTCGCTTGTCATTGGCGTGGCAATTACTACTTTTTGTCGTAATTACTCTCCACTGTTTTAAATGTTCCGAGTCTAATTGGAGGGTGGAGTAGACAAAGGAGAGAGAAATGAGTTTTCGTTGTCGACAGCTGACATAAAATTGAAAAAGAAACGAAATTTAGATTCCAGAGAAAGGGTGACAAAAAAAGTGGAACGAAGGTGTCAAAGACGTTTGTTTCCGCCCGGGTTCGAACCGGGGACCTTGTGCGTGTGAAGCACACGTGATAACCACTACACTACGGAAACGCTTAAAAGCTTAGAAGCAGTTTACCAAGTACTTGGTCCATCCACTTGGTGTGGATGTTAATTATTGGATATTGGCAAAGGCCGGATGTGTCCAATTCCATTTCATTTGTGACCCTACGCCTAACCATTCAGGAATGAGACGCTTCCTCCGTCTATGTGAACTTTTTCCATGCACATTGAAGGAATTCATTGTGTAGCTAGTGTGTTCAAAAAATATCAGGAATCTCCGAAAAGAATTTTGGTAATTCCTCTACATGATTATTTTTCCCATCAATATGGTCGACATTAGATGTTGTTTACTTATGCCAGCACCTTGTCCAATCTGAGGAACAGTTCCAGAACTCGATTTTTGGGACAGCATTTGTGACCTCCGCCGAAGCGCTTTTAAACTTATTTTTTGAATATTTTTAGGGACAGAAAAAAGTCACACGGAGCTATGTTTGTTTAATAACGAGTACTGGGCATAACTACAGTTTCGATTTTGGTCAAATATTTACTGACAAACAGTGAAACATGTGAAAGTGGATTATCATGATGCAAAGGCCATGAAAGCCTCTTTTACAACAGACCATACAACCCATTTAGTAGGCTAAGAAGAGATACTTATCGAGCACCTTTATTAACATAACAACGAAAAAAATCGTCCAAATCGGACCAGTAAAACCCGAAAAAATTATAGAATTCCTGTTACTTTTTGAACATGGCTCGTACGACAAACTCACGATCTTAACTGAATTTTCTGACAATTCGTAATTTATAGATCAATCGTTTTCGAATTAACCAAAAAGAGATGTCGGTTTCCTTTCAGACAGACTATGTAGTTGCGTCATAAGGGAAAGCTCGTTAACCTGGTAAGGCAATAGTCGTGGTTAAAAGTAAAATTCCTGCAGTTAAGACCGATTGATTCAACACTCCCAACCACAAAAATTGTTAATTTAATGTCAAACCGCAATCAGTGTCACCCGCATATAGCTGACTTTACATAGAAAACGTTGCTACCGCTATCGCGCGCCACTACTGTCACAATTCCCGGCAACCGTCAGGTGACCCTACCCCAAAACGAATTGCACGCCAACGACAAGAAACAAAAGATTGAAACAGAGAAACGCCGTCGTCACACAAATCACCAACGGGACAACGTTTCGATTTGACTTTTGTCAATTTGTGCGGTTTTGTATCGTTTATTTGGAGCACGACGATCGACTATCCGCGATCCGTGATCCGTGATCCGCCTATCCACGCCAAAAGTGCAGGTGTTTGAACTCAATCGCTCGTTGCATGACAAATGGTTAAATGTATTCACGACAATACCCAGCGAGCGTTGCTACAAAACATAAAAAAAAAAACAAATTCACAACAAACAGAAACACAACGAACGACAAACAAAAGTGTGTCACCGCGGCAGCGATATTAGTGATCGAACGGTGCGCTAGGGTCACCAGCAGCTTGGGTGTTGTAGGGCGCGGTGACAATCCGCCAGTCACCAGTCACTACTCACCGATCGTCAGTCATTAGTTAGTCAGAGTGGTGGAGAGGTTTGCCCCGACGACGACCGACGGTACGGGACGAAACTTGGCGTTCTTTGTTCGTTCTCTGGAGATTTATGTCATACGTGGGCGGTCGTCGGTCGTTGATCGTTTGGTTGTTGTTTCTTGGCCTCTTGATCGTCAATCACTGGTCATTGAACGAAAAAGGGTTGGACGCCGGAATCGCTCTTGCATCTCTGCGCCATCGTGGTCGAAGGGTGCGTCCGAATGGGCCCAATACGCGTAAGCTAAAATAAGCCCGATCGATCACGATCACTTCGAGCGTAGTTCATTGACTTTGACTGAACGACGACAAGACGGTCGATTGATTGGCTGTCACCCAAGGAGCTAGTATACGTCGCGCTTATCGTTTGACTCTAATTTGCGTCAAGCGACACATCATATCGCCTTGAATTCGTTTCAAATAGTCATGCATGGAGGACGGAGCTGCGACGACCACGCTATGGAGCTGTGGGGCATTGTTCGGCGACGCGGTGTCAATTGAATTGTTTTGCTGAGATTTTTACCTTTTCCTTTTCATCTTGTTTTCGTTATGCTTTGCTACATTTGGCGTGGTGATTTGCAAAATGCCGACAGTTTGACGCGATCACTTGGGTGACAGTAAATTTATTTTTTTTCTGAGCGACTGAACGAGTGTCGCACACATGTAGTAGCACATGCGCGGTGTTCGCTGCGTGTTGGGAATTGGCATTACAAACCGTCCACCGGTCCAGCCTTTAGCCGGGCATGAGATATGACTAAGCAGCTAGGAGTGATTTGTCAAAGTGATTGGTTCGGGGATGTGGATTATGTCATAGGCTCGTTACTTAGTCCGATGCGGAATGCAAGCATACGCATTCGATACAAATGCAAGGCTTAAGACTCATTAGTAAGGCTCAAATGATGTCAGAGACATCAGGCAGGCAGCCAACAGGCAGCTAAGAGACGCTGATTCTAAATCGAGCTTAGAAAGCCGCGAACCGAATGGTTTGTGCAATACGCTTGACAGGAAAATTAAAGTGATTTATGAGTGTATTGGGAGTGGGTTGCTCGCTACTGCTACTGTCGATGTTGGTAGCGCAGGTCTACATGAGTAAGCCGGTTGATTAAACTCGCTTGATTGAATTAACAAGCCCAAGAGCATGACGTGCGTCAACTAGAGATGACAAAATAAACGGTTTGGACAGGGAGCTAATCAGGGTGAAATTTGCATTTTTGGCTTGCGGCGAGATGTAAATTTGATGTTGAACCAAGCGAAGTGGATTGCAGCTACGTCCAGCTGAGGGCAGGTGAATAAATCTTTCAAAGCAGTGATTGGACATGTAGGCAAATTCGAAGTAAAACGTTTGCATTTAGCGGTTTAAGCGTCATGAAGATCAATTGCGAAATTCGCCGCATTTCGCTTGTAGTTCAGATTAGCAGGAATTTCATCAGAGGGCACTCGGGAACGAATCAAGCATCACAATCACAAGCCAGACCGGACGTAGTGACTCAGAATGCTTGTCAGTGGCACAACAGTTCTTCGGACTTTCTCACCGCTTCAACCCGTTCCGCATGATCATAAAAACTCGACTTCTTAAGCACGAATCGCTTTCCTCCTAAGCGGAAGCGGGGAGAAAAAAATGAGAAAAAAACCCTCCGACATTACGTAACGTCCACTCGATTACAAATTCCGCTACCCCAAGAGCGGCGCAGCGATAATGAAAGCGGGAAACAAGCAAGGAAAAAAAACCAAATTAGTTCTATGTATGTAAATGCATGACTCGTCGAGCAGGGCGGCGAAGCAACGAGAGGCAAAGAAGGAAACAGAAAAAACCAAGAGTTAGCTTCAAAGATCACAGATTGCTCGACGTACATATATTGATTGCGCTGCCACCGATTGAGAAGCAATCGTTATTTCTGTGCTCTGCCACCGTCCGACACTTGAGTGGAATGTAATAAATCTCGAAACAGCGCATCTGCGACTGCCATGTGATGTAAGTCTGACGGGAGAGCGCAAAACAACACAAAAGCGAAACAAAAGGCCAAGCCACCTGCATCCTCATCCCACGCACAATTGAAATGTGAAATCCACAACTGAACATGTGAACATGTGTGTGGTCCAAGTTCACATATGCTGCATGTGTTCCATTCCGTCATCCGGTGAGTGAGAGCTCGAGCTCGAGCTCGAGATCGACGCTGTCAAAAGCTCTTTCCCACAAGCTTAGCCCCGAGCTGAGGTCAAACACTCCGAACGCATTAATTAACTTCGCACGAAGCATGGATTCAGTTGAAAACGAAGCTCAGCGTTAAAGTTTTGACATAGACGCAGGTGGCTGACGCAGGCTGGCTGTGTCTATGGCCCACGTCTCGTTTTGAGTCATGTTGTCGTCTTGGTTCGGTTGGTCGCTGCTCGGTGACTGGTTTATGGCTCAACAATTTGTTAACTGCACCTAGTTGGTGCATAAATCTGCCAAACTGACGTATGGGTTGACATGCGTCAGACAGTCGAAATAGGTGGGATGTGACACGGTGAGCGAGAGCGAGATAGATGGAGGCTTTGGCGCTACGCGTCCACTTGCCAATCAAATGGAAAAACAAAACAAACTCAGATGGAAAACAGAAAATCAAAAATTGAAAATCGAAAAAAGATAAGAAACAGTTCACACATTAACTGGCACAGTCTCGGGTGCTGCAGAGCCTGTAGACGTAAACAAAAACGGTGGATCCGCGCCGTGGGAAGTGCTTTAGGTCGGTTCCAAGCATAACAGTCGAACATCTGTGAAAACAACATCGCTCCAACGATGAGTGCACGACGGACGGAGCTGTGATGGACACATGCGTTTATGTAACACATACTTGCTGCAACCCGCTGCAGCAGCGCGTTTGGCCTGGATTCGGACTTTTTTTCTTTTTTTTTTTTTGGACTAAATGTAGGTGTCTGGCACCCGAAAATCTAAACAACAGACCATCAGCCAACGCATCAGCGAACGCAAAAACAAACCAAGCTTCGAGTGCATGGCTGCCAATGACGCTAGGACAGTGTTTGCGTCGATCATGAGAGATGATTCTGCTCAGACGTTGCCCTACATTTCACTCCCATCTACACGATGTATACATAGGTACATCCGTGGGGATGTATGGCGCGTGTGGTTGCGAGCAATTGCAGGTCATGTGTGGAAAGCGGCGTAGCCAACTCTGAGGTTGGGAAAGAAACTCATCCGGTGCCCCGAGTCTACACCAATTCACCACACATTTATGCTATCGACCCTCTAATTCATAGATACACCCGACCACGACCGATCGAACAGTCGTGTTTGCTTAAGCGCAGCACACTTTCAGCTCAGGGGCTGATTGAGTACTCGCTGGATCCCCGTAGTAGAAGCTAGAGGAAGTCGAAATAGAAATGGACTTCACTCTGCGGCATCTGCGTTGAATGGATCGAATGCTCGTGATAGAAACGGCTGATGACTGCTAACTGGAGGCAAACAATATGTAAACAATGATGGAGGTCCGCGCTGAGTGCTGGGTGGCGCGGATGAGAATTGAAAGTTCATTAGAACGGCCGCCGGAACAGTCGATACTACGGGTTCGCTCGAATGAACTGTATCAAGTCAGCGGTTTGTTTTTATTTGAATTTCCGTTGATGGCTGATGATTAAGAGAGTGGTTGATGGGATGCTTGAATGACAGCATTGTCACTGTTTCATATCGAGCGCGGTTGTTTGATTGCTTCCCGTCCTGCCCAATACCGCCTCGTCCTCGTCGGCCGCGGCGTTTTGTTTTGCTTTCAGGTTTTTTCGTTATTTTTTCCATTTTGTGTCTAAGAGGCAGCGGGTTTGTTTACAAACAAACTTTGGGCGACCAATTGAGAATGGGAAGTAGTTTGTTTGAAGAATCGCCGACTTTGTCGTTTCAGTTCATCACATTCATTGGAGATGCCTCGAGACTATTATTAAGGAAGCATTGACGGACGTTGGACGGGTTGACGTGGAGAGATGCTGAGTGCGCGGGCCGGTTGATGGTTGTTTGTTGTGGAAAGTATTTTGTCTAATCGGCTGGTTCATCATAAAATATTTGTCAGCAAGCAAGTTTTTGTAGGTTAGAGCGTTGCTTTATGGTTACTATGCAGGCTGAGTATGAAGTTGTGATACTGCACAAATGGTACAGTCAAGGAATCGTAATACGCGATATAGGGGTCGGGGACAAGGGAACAACGCACAGAGTCACCCTCTTAAGACCTAAATGCTTTTTTCAGTAGCCTGGTTTATAAAGAGCTTTTACCTTTTTAAATCCAAAGGCTTTGATGGGTAGGAGCTCAGCCTAGATGGTGTGGATGTTGACTGTCATTCACTGGATTCAATATGGTTAACCTTTTTGACTGAAATTTGTGAATTTTCTAGGCAACACAATTGCCCTATTGAGAGTCCGGAATTCGTGTAAGGAAAACGTATTTTGCAGCTGGCTCGGTATCGAAACAAACTTTATAGCTCCGACGTCAAAACATCACCGTTGTAAATGAAATGTTCGAAACCAGCCAATTACCTCAGTTAGCCGACGAAGTCAACTCACAAGCCCTCACTTATAGCACTTTCTGCCAAAGTTGAAAAATTGATCTTTAAACCTTTAGATTATTTGCGACGTCGCCGAGACAATTTGTCATTTCTTTTTCGAAGATAAGGAAAACGTTATCGCATCATCGATGTTGATAGGCCTCAGAGTTTATGCGATTTAATAACCCCCTTTGTTGGGGTGTGTGTTCAATAATTAAGGTGACTTTTTATTTTTTTCGAAAAATATTTATTTATTCTTCAACATCGATTTTGTCCCGTTCAAAATGATCCCCCTCAGATATAACAAACTTCCGCCTGCGCTTTGCGTTTTTGCCATTCCTTGAAGCCAGTTCTTCCAGCAATGCGGTCTTTATCTCCTCAATCGTGGCAAACCTCTGTCCTTTCATGGATTTTTTTCAGTTTTGGGAAGAGTGAACAGTGGCAAAGGGGGAAAGTCCGATGAATACGGTGGCTAAGGCAATTGCAATACATAAGCAATGCTGAGTGAGAAAGTGCTTTATCATGATGCATGGATTTTTTTCCCAAAAATTCGGACGTTTTCTTCCTATTGCTTCATGCAAACGGAGTATAACTTGAAGGTTATATTCCTCATTGATCGTATAACTTTCCGCCAAGAATTCCAGATGAACCACTCCACTGTAATCGAAGAAAACGGTGAGCAAAACGCTCACACTTGACCGAACTTGGTGTGCTTTTTTCCGATTTGGCTCTTCTAGTCGCTTCCATTGAGATGATTGGGCTTTGGTCATACCAATATAAACCTGTTTCGTCACCAGGGTTGACGCTTCTTAGCAAGTCTAGATCGTCAGTGAGGTCATTCAACATATCCTGAACGATGCCATGCGAAAGTTATTGTATTTTACTCTATTTTTTAGCAATTTCGGAACAAACCCCGCCGACACACTTTTCTTGCCCAAAATATCTCAAAAAAATGGATATACCAATTTCTTTAGCAACTTTTCTGATAGTGATTCAATATAACAATTTTCTTCACTGCTTCAACGTCTTCATTAGTTGTTGACGTTCTGAGGCGTCCAGGGCGGGCATCGTCATTAACACCCTCTCAGCCTTCTGTGAAGAGCTCGTACCACCTACGCGTGCGGCATCTCATATGGGTCGATGTAAATTTCGAATAACTTCAACAATTCTCAACCGATTTTGGAAATTCAGAAACTTTTATTCAATTTTATTCAATTTAGACAATTTATTTTAATTAATTTTTGAAAATAATATAGGCCCGTTTCGCATTCTCCATGACATTTTCGAGCGTTTCGAATGTTTCTTTTGAGCTATTCTATTGTCTTCGGACCGTTAGTATACCCTTGCTTTTCAAGTATCCCCAAAGAAAAAAGTCTGGAGGAGTCAAATCCGGCGATCTCGGAGGCCAGTCAATATCGCCCTTTTCCGACACCAATCTTCCAGGGAACTTCTTACGCAAAAGGTTCATTGTTTTGTCCGCAGTATGGCATGTCGCGCCGTCTTGTTGAAACCAAAAGTGAAATAAGACTTTTTTACGCATTTCTGGGACCACAAAATGGGCCAACATCCACCGATATCGATCGCCATCCACTGTATCGCCAACTTTGAAGAAATACGGTCCAATGATGGTTTTAGCGCATACACCGGCCCAAACAGTAACTTTTTGATCATACAGCGGCTCTTCGTGAATAATGTGAGGATTTTCGGTGCCCCGGAAGCGACAATTTTGTTTATTAACTGAGCCAGAGGGCGTAAAATGTGCCTCATTGGTCATCAAAATTTGCTGCCAGAACTCCGGCTCAGCATTAATCATTGAAACTATTTCCGCGCGTGTGAAACGACTCAATTGTACTGAATTGACGTTTCCAAAATGCTATGACATATGAAAATCGGTTGACAATATTGATGTTATTCGACAGTTTACATTGACCCATATGAGATGGCGCACTCTGTATTATTTCTTGCTCAGAGTAGATTTGCCAAATGCCAAAATCAATATTTCAAGCACGTTGGAGCACTTCATTTTATTTTTCACACAAAATTTAGATCCTTTGATCCATTTTTTTTCAATAGGAAAAAATCGCCAAGTAAACCAAAACACTTTTAATCCTTATATCTGTGAAAAAACAATTTAAATACCCAAAATGGCTGACAATGTCAACATATGTTAGGGTATATGTGTACCAACATAAGAAAAAAGTCGAAAATTTAATATACTTAACGCGCGAAATTCGAAAAGTCTGCTTATTTTTTTAACAAACCTCGTATAACTTTCACACTAGCTTTTGGCTGACGCCATGTTTTTCAAATTTGTAACAAAACATTCTGGTAGCTGGTATATATCTTCAAAGACTGCTTTTCCTTTTAGTTTTTATCCCAAAAGTTTGTCGTCGGCATATATTTTGGAAAATAATTCAGATTCCCAGTCCTCTGGTCTTTTGGTCACGTGAATGCTACCATTCATTAAAAAAATGAAATTGCGCAGCTTCATTCCTCCCAAGCAGACTATCAATCTCTTTCTCTCCAAACGAAAGCTATTTAATTTGTTTATTTAACGGAAACTCAACAACGAACCTTGAGCTAGAAAGGCAAGCATAGCCTTGAAACCATTTTATATAAGTATACAGCCATTGCGGCTCCATTCACATCTACGAACCTTTCGTAGGGTGAGAGCTTGGGCTTAGTAATACCGGCTGCCTAAAGAGTGTCTAGAGGGCGTCGTGTAAAAGGACTGACCGACAAATGCCTGAACAGTCATCCAACACCGACTCCTTCTCGGCATATTCATCAAGGATAAGGCTATTTATTCCATAGCGAATTCAGCTTACGATGGTAAGATGATAAGTTCTTAGCCCGACAATGAAAGGCTGTTCAAAAATGATTTTATTTTTCAACATCAGTATTCCTTCCCGCAACTGAGAACCTGGAAGACTGTGAAAATATTCATCTACGGCCCTCTCAACCTCTTCATTGGATGCGGCGCGCCCCCTGAGCTGTTTTCCAACTGTCACATTCTCTAACTTTTGAAATCTTTACTCTGGCCGAAACGAACCTGATCCCCAGCATAATCATTTTAAATGTTAACGTTAATCGCGATGACGAACTCAGTCGACCCAAACTCAGTCGAATTCTCTCCCCCCTACTGTGGCTTCTTACAGTTAACAAAATCCTCAAATTCTTTATAGAGAAAGACACAAGGATCATAGTGTACGCGGATGACCTGGTTATCTGGATAAAAGGTACATTTCTACCAACTATCAGGGAACTAATGGAATCTGCGTTGAGAGAACTCTCCTCGTGGGCAAGACAGAACGGTCTGAGAATAAACCCCCAGAAAACCGAGCTGGTCTTGGTCACCAAGAAAAGGAAAATTCCGATATTTGCTCTCCCAAAGTTAGAGGGCACTCCCCTCAAACTCAAAGCGGAAGCAAAATATCTAGGCATCATTCTTGACTCAAAGCTCTCCTGGAAAAGGAACCTGGAGGAAAGGATGAAAAAAGGATTGAACGCAAGCAGGGTTGGACATAATTCTTCATCTCCTCCCCCTGGATCTATTCATAAAAGGCTACGCTGCAAAGAGTGCTCTCAGACTAAGGGAGTTCTCCTTGTGGAAGCAAGCCAACTATGGACATGCGGCCATACTTAAAATAATAGACGACCTGGGAAGGAAACATGGTTTTAGTAGCCTCGCAGCTACGACCGACTATATTTCCCCCCAAAATGAATTCTCTCTCAAAATACCAATCCTTTTCATCGACAGAGACGAGTGGCAACGACCACGAGATCACTCTCTTAACCGACGGATCGAAAATGGACACAGGCACTGTGGCCGGGTTCTACTCTGATACCCTCCACAAACAGGAATCCCTGATCTGTGCAGCGTTTTTCAAGCAGAAATCCTGGCAATAGAGAAAGCAGCCAAACACCTACAGGTAGCCGATATCCCACCATCTGATATCACTATCTTCGTAGACAGCCAGGCTGCACTGAAGTCAATAGAATCCTGTATAACGAGATCAAAGGCTGTCAAGAAATGTCGCGACTCACTGAAGTCCATCAGACACCACAAAGTTAAACTCTGCTGGGTCCCGGGCCACAGCTCAATCGCATGGAACGAAAGAGCAGACGAATTGGCCAGGCAAGGGTCTGAAATGGACATCAGCGAAGCGGACACGTCATTGCAACCACCGATCAGCGCATTATACCGGATCATAAACGACACAATCATCAAAGAAGCCAACTCGTCTTGTCTTATAAGAAACGACAGCTACACGACAAGATCCAACTCAATGAGGAATTCACTCCTGGGTCTGACAGTCTTCCTGCCATATTTCTAAAAAAAAGCTCCTCAACCCTCTCTCTCCCTCTCTCAAAAATCCTCAATTTATCATTCTCAAACCTCTTTTATAACCCCTATACAACCCCTATACACAAGAAAGGTCCGAAGAACGATATTAACAATTATCGTCCCATTGCTAAACTGTCACACATACCCAAAATCTTCGGAAGTATCTTGTACGAAATTTTAAGTTTTCGCTGCAAGTCTTTAATCTCCCCAGACAACATGGTTTCCTCAAATGCAGATGTACAACCACAACCCTGTTTGAATTTGTGTCCTTTGTCCTCTAGGCTTTAGAGAATGGCAAGGAAGTCGACATTATTTCTCAACAATCTCCCACAGATTAATACTCTTCAAATTGTCTTCCCTTGGCTTCGATCCAATTTCTTTGAAGTGGATATCTTCATACTTAGAAAATCGCTATTACAATGTTTGTTTCAAATCTGCCTCTTCTAACCCTTTTTTAGATTCCTCCGGCGTCCTCCAAGGCAGCCACTTAGGTCCACTTCTTTTCGTTCTTACCATTAACGATATTGAAATGGTGATTAAAAACTCCCACATCTCACTATACCTATATGTCTACGACACCAAGTTCTTCAAGACCATTTCCCTTTGTCATGACTCTTCCCTTGTTCAATCAGATCTTAATATTTTTCCCATCTGGTGTTCCAAACGTTAAGCTCCAAGCAATTTTTCCAAATCGCTACCGAATCGGTACAAAGATTGCAACGAAAATTATTGCGAATTCAGTAGATGCGGCACCCGTCTTGCGCAGAGCTTTCGCATCGGTAATTCTTCGTGCAAGATGTTCGCAGCCTTTCGTCCGATGTCCCCACAGCCTAAACTAACTCACCCATGTTTACTCCGCCATCGTCCATCGGGTGTTTTTGCCGTCTTCACGGGGGTTACCTTTGAGAGTTATGCGAAGTTCAGCCAAAATTCTTGTAAATTTCGAAACTTTTCATAATGACACATGCATCCAGGCAGGAAACATAATGTTTGCTGGTTGGAACACCATCTCTGTGCCAGGCGGAAAACTTTTCACCTTACCCTTGTAAGAGTAAAGAAGCTGGCCGATGATTTAACCGCCCCTATATTCACGGTCAAGTTCTGGAGATGATACCAAGAGACTTGATTACGTTTCCGACTGATTACGAGTATACTGTACTTAACCCCAACTTCGGAAACTGCTTCGACACTAAAAGGCGTCGGTATCGTGCGTATCGTGCTAGCACTTTTCAGACAGAGCTTCTCACAAGAAGCCTTCGATATGGCATCATTCTTGACTCCAAATTTTCCTGAAAAACGAACTTGGAGAAAAGGATGAAATAAGGATTGAATGCTTTTTATACCTGCCAAAAGACTTTCGGCAAAAGATGGGGCTTGCAACCGTACATCATTCGTTGGATGTACACAGCAATCATCAGACCCATTATAACTTATGGGGCCCTAGTCTGGTGGACTGCTAGTAGCAAGAAAAGCTACATGAACATGCTCAACAAAGTACAAAGATCAGCCGCTTTTTGTACAACGGGAGCTATAAGAAGCACGCCGCAAGCAGGTTTGGAGATGATACTTCACCTCCTTCTCCTGAATTTATTCATAAAAGGCTGAGCTGCAAAAAGCGCTCTCAGACTAAGGGAGTCCTCTTCATGGAAACAAGCCAACTATGGACATGCAGACATACGTAAAATAATATATAACCAGGGAAAGAAACATCGCAGCTACGACCGACTATATTTTCCCCCACAATGACTTCTCTCTCAAAATACCAATCCTTTTAACCGACAGAGACGAGTGCCTATCGAACGCCGTAATCAACGATCATGAGAGTACCCTCTTCACCGACGGATCGAAAATGGACACTGGATCAACTGGGGCACAAATCAGGGAGTCTAAATGATTCCTGATGATAGAGAAAGCAGCCAAACACTTACAAGTAGTAACCGATATCCCACCATCGGATATCAACATCTTTGTAGGCAGCCAGGCTGCACTGAAGTCAGTAGGATCCTGTACAACGTGACCCACTGAAGTCCATCAGACACCACAAAATCAAACTCTGCTGGGTCCCGGGCCACAGATCAATCGCAGGGGACGAAAGAGCGGACGAGTTGGCCAGGCAAGGGTCTAAAATGGACATCAGTGAAGCGGACACATCACTGCAACCACCGATCAGTGCATTATACCACATCACAAATGCCACAATAATAAAAGAAGCCAACTCGTCTTGGTTTACAAGAAACGACAATCACACGACAAGATCATCGTGGCCAGAGCTCAATATCGGAAAAACAAAGAAGCTCTTGGCACTGGACCGAAACCCGATCCATATGCTCGTCGGAGTGATCACAGGACACCGTCCCATCGGAGCAACGCTCTGGAAATGGATCTCGAGATCCAGCGATCTCTGCCGGACCTGCGGCGACGAGGAAGAAACCGAGACGATCAAACATTTGCTTTGCCACTGTCCAGCTCTTCAGAATCGGCGCCTAGCTTCGCTAGTATAGATTCTTCACAGAGACTGCGGACGTAGCAAATGCAGATATATTGGATCTTCTAAAATTCATAAAGAGCATGGGGTGATTTTAGCCACCACATAATAGGACAGGTTAAAGAATGTGTACTCCACAAATGAAGGGATTCACAATGGGCCCTTTTGCCTCCGAGTGAAAGTGATGTTCAACCATCACACTCCCCTTCCTTAACCTAAACTAACAGCCGACAGCCAGATGGTTATTGTGTTAACCTTTTATCTAGTAATTCGTGGACACCCTGTTCCCAATTCAACCACGCGAAAGCGGATGAACGGGCTAGGAGAGGATCAGTCCCTAACAGCCCTTAATGGTAGAAGACGACACTCACTTACATTTTTTAGTCTATTTTTAATGCAAGGGCTACCGAACTGCGCTCTGTAAAAACTGATTTTGCAATAATGTGATGTTAGAACGAACCCAAAACGATAATCCCACTGAAGAGATCTGGAAAAGTTACAGGGCACAGGCCTGTCGGAGACCATGTGGCTTAATTTCAACAATACGTTCTGTCGTAGTTACAAGAACTGTAATGAGAGGGAGACTCCTTAATATTTTCCTGGGAGACTCCTTTATATATTCACCCGGGCCTGGCATGGACAAACCATTTTTTAACGACTTTAACGAGGTTTCTTACAAAAGGATCGTTGAACTGATCCTTTATTGATCCTTATTTTGGAAGTTATTGTAAAAATCTGATTTTTCGAGTTAAAAATGTTGACATACATAACTTCAGGTTTCATGGTCCCTAGAACTACGTATGTGTGTAGGTGCGTGTGTGTGTGTGTGTACTTTCGTATATTCGTGGGCTTTTTTTCGATTCGCATATCTTGAGAGTGGATTATGATATCGACTCCAGACTAATTTCATTCAACGCACAGTTGCGCAGTGAATAGTTGATCAACTTTGTAAGAAAGTTGAGTTGACGGTCTGTTTTCTATGGCGAAAAAACTATTACAAAATTGTGGATTATGACCATTTTTGCCGCCACGAGCCATAAGTTAATCGTAAATTCTTGAACTCTTCACACGAGATAATTGAGGGATTTTCGAGTGAAAATGAAAGGATTGCCAAACAAGTTTATGTTAGGTATTTAGGTGTTTACCAGCGGTACATGATTCGAGAAAGTGCTCGAGGATAACTCTTTACCGTGGAGCAACTCAAGGACACCATCCCGATGGCTCTTAAAAAAATATGAAATCCTATGGTTAACATCCGTCACTTCAGTTCTATTTCTTAATTCCGAACTTACTGTTCACTCTAATGATTCCGAATGACGAACTGTTAGAGAGTCAAAAACTAATAAAATCCAACTCCGTAATGCTTCAGGGAATTGCACGTACAATTCACTCGTGATCCAGTTCTTCATCCGCTTCTCTACATTAAAATTGCAAGATTTCCTCAACCCATTGGGAATAGCTTTTACTTTCAATCCCGACCCCACTTGGCCCATCCCAACCCAGACAATTACGCCAGAAGGAACCCTTCCAACTCCAGACAACGACTGCCGAATAAAGGTGTAATATTTTATTCATAACTGCCTTGGACTCCCGCGCCCTCTCAGCAGGTCTGAACAACCTAATCCAATTCGACGCCGTCATCCGAAGTCGTGCACTTCCACGGGGTTTTTCCGGAACACCCCGATTACGATTCGATCCTATGCTGACGATGACGTATCCGTCGCATGAATATAAAGACGTGCACTAATAGAGTTGGGCAATTTTCTTTTGGGAATTGTCCGCCTTACCACCCCGTCCATTCCACCATATCTTCCAGAAATGCGTGCTTGGCATTTTGAAAATTTTGCAAGCTTAATCGAATCCACCGCACCCGTGTTCAGTCGCGCTGCACAGATGGATGGACGATATGGACAGATGTTGTAACCAACGAGAGTGGATTTCCATTTAGTGCTTCAGCTTTCCGCTTTCAATGGCTTTCCGATTGGATTTCTGGCACATGTCAGGATTTTTTTCCCAATCCATAACTACACGTACTCGCAGTCGAAAAGAGCATTTACGAAATATGCGCGAGCATTTATGGATATGAATTATGAACGGAATGGGTCGGGAGGGATGGGTGGGGACTTAATTGGAGGGTGTGTTGGAAACACTTGTCAGCTAAACACGGTTATTAGGGTTTGATGGGATTTTATTGAGTTACGAATTGTTTTTTAAGTGCGATGCGTTCAATGCGACGAGAATAGTAAAATGCTCGTTCGCGAGGTTGAAGTGTGATTGGTGAGTGTTGCGAGCTTGTTGGGTGTCTATACAAAATAAGGGAACAGCAAAATGGTAATTACGATCGAAGGTCTTCACTCGTTTCAGTGCTGAATTCGATTGGCTTAGTGTCGGAAATTGGGCTGGAACAATGGTTGCTTAAGACACACATTTCATTTGTTCGAAATATAATTAAATGCTAGATTCAAGGCTCATTATTTAGCCTCATTGCTGCTTCCTGTTGAAAGCAAGTTGTCGACCATTCCATGACCGTATCGGGCGTCACACGTCACCAACGCTATTAGCGAGCATCTCCTCGCCACCTGTGCAGTGACATGGACAACTCAAGCGTCCAACAATGATGTAAGTGTACATTTCAGGCTCATGTCCATACACATTCGTTGCGATGTCCGAACAAGCGAACAAGCAAAACAACACAACCTCACATCCTTCCACATTCCATGCAACTTTGTTGCACTGTTGCATCGACTCGGCCAAAAGCCGAGCGAGTATGAAAGCACCTCAACATCACCACTGATCGGGCATGTAAGATCGGGCGATCATCTCCCACCTGCCGACATCATCGCACCGGATGGAGCACGCCAGGCGCGGACAGAGCTGATGAAATCATTTTGCATTCAACAATATTTCTGCACAAAATGTGGCGACGCCATCCGCACCATCATCATCATCGCACGAAAGGAATGCCATCAATTTTGAGCGAAGTATTGCTGCATTGAGCGCCAACGCACCGTGATATCGTGCGCCTTGCAGACACGATACACCCAATCCATTCGTAGCTGGCAAGGCCACTGCCTCGCGGCTAGTGAATAAGTCAAATCATGGTGCACATTCCTGCATCATGCTCCTGCTTCCTTACAGCACCACCTTCATTGTCATCCTGTTGCAACATCATCGTCATCATCTTAGTCTCATCTTCTTGCGCTTATTGTTGTCGCGGTGATGTAGTCTGCTAATAAATAATTGAATGCAGCTGGCTGTCGCTGTAGCAGACAACTATGCATCACGACGGTGACTGTCGCGGCCATCTATTAATATATCACCACCATCTTCATGTCGCATCAATCTACGCGTTGTGTCTACTTAGAGTTTGCGGCTGCAGCTAATGCGAGCACGAACTAGCCGTGTGTCGTTGAATGTAACTATGCGACGGCGGCGGTAGTATGTTAGCGTGACGCGTTTAGCAAATGCAGAACAAATTAACTGCACATCAGACGCTACAAGCTCGTTCATTCAAGCAGAATTCAATCCCGCATGCAACCCTCGACGATGACGGGAAAGAGGATGAAACTCTTCTCTGATCGACTTCCTTTCCATCTCGAAAGTGAGCGACAGGTGAGCGCATTCCCAAGAGCAATTATTTGTCCATTCTATGAAGGGAGCTTCAGCTTCCGATACAATCGGATCACTACGATCACTTGAGATCGAATCGAATTGAAGACGATGGGATTGGATGTGAGATGAGGCACGGCACAAGACACGTTTCGTGTAAATGATTTATCGGGACAAATGCTTGGCGCGCCTGATTCAAGGAATCCAACGACGAATTCCTCCCCGTCCAGGTTATCTTTAGATGGGAGTGTCGTTTCGCTTTTTCACTTTTTCCTTCTTTACGTTCGTTTTGGTTTTTCGGTTAATTTTTCTTTCAGGTCGTAGATCGCGTTGCAGTAGTACTAATGCGGCACGATCGGAGGTTGTATGGGAAAACGAAATGTAATTGCCATGATCGGTGGCAGAAGTTAAGAGACCAATTGGTCTTGTCACTGAGTGTTGAAAATTTATCTGAGAACAAATGCGTCGTTCAGCTGCTGCGTGATTTTTCTTATACAAGATCGCTGTCGATCGGCTTAAAGCTTTATTCAATGACTGGCACGAATGTCAATAAATTTCCATTAAATGAGGGAAGGACGAGCGATGATGTGCTTGAAAGTGATCGATGACGTGATGAATGTGGTAAGATCGAACGTTTTTCTGTAGGCTTTCAGATTTGGGACTTTTAGGAGCAGTATTGGAAATACATTTTAACCTCTAATACTACTGCTTAAAAGGATTTAGGAAAACTTTATTATGAACTCTATGAATGCGGTCACCTCAGAGCTAAAACACTGATCGTTTCGAATTAGGCTGGTGATTTTTCAAAATTTCTTTAAATCTTACGTTCTATAATAGACGTCGTCCGTTAAACTCTTGACAAGATCATTCGGAGATCAATGACCTGTCTTTCACGGTTGCTATTGCTTAACAGGATTTTTACAAAAAATAATGATCAAACCCATCAAACAATAACGGAATTTCGTGTATAAAGAGCGATCATAAATTCACAGTAATTGATCGTTTATTCCTTTACAGACAATCATTCGCTTTACATTCACAAGGCACTGCCTCTTAACTGGATTTCGAAGAATACCTTAAAGGTCTCGTGTAGATCGCAGCATGATCAACGATCATTCCAAAGAATACTTTCCTTCCGGCTGGGCCTCGTCGCTAATCGCATTATTGTTCGACGCAACCTCGACTAATTGCCCGTGTAAATGCGCTCCACAAACCCAACCACACGTTAATCTGTTGACCAGTTAACCCAAAACCGTGAAATTATCGCCTTGCCACATTCTGTTTTTTTTTTTCGCGCGTCGCAACATACCTATTAGCGCCACGTAGCGCGCACACACACACACTCTATCTCCAGCAGCGATCTTTGAGAAAGTTAAAGACTTGCCGTTTCCCATGTACCGAGAATGACGCATGATCATCATCATCAAGACCTTAATGGGATCGAAACGTAACCAAGAAACCACCTGAAGGGTGAAAATTAAAAAGGCGTACAACACGTGGCCTCGCTCTATGTCTGCCACTTTCATTTCAAGTAACCAGCATAAGTGGTATCAGAGAGAGGTAACAGCACAATGATGATCACCGCGTCCACTTTCCATTGCCAAGGCACACTGTAAATCAGAGTGATTCATTACCCAGTCGACTAAATAGAAACTCAAATGAGCACGAATGAGTGTCCAACTTGATTAATCTTTCAACAGAAGCTCCATTAAAAATTACAACCCATCCGGCCCCAGACTACGACAACAGGCAGTCAGTCAGCCACTCAACCACTCAGGCAGTCAACCTTCTTCTCCGGTTGATTGTGCGAATGTGATTCGCCATCAGTCTGTGAGATCGCACAACCGTGCCAAGATACGAGTGCTTTGCAACACAGACAACAGTGCAAAAGTACGGCAGGCGACTTGCTTGCAGAAAATTCGCCATGACGAATGGATTGCGTTGTCTATAACCGGCACGACTCCTACCTATAATTTCTATCCGTACCCATTCGCACTGTGCTAGAGAGAAGCAACCAAAACCAAGTCAGACAGACGACTGGCAGGAGGGGGAGCTCTTTGTGCAACCGTACAAATCATCGGACCGCAATCAGGTGTTAACTGACGACCTAATTTTCAACCGTTGTTTGTCGGTTACTCGTACTGTTTGTTACGGCCCCATACAACTATACTTGCTACATGTGCCTTCCATCTCGATCGTTTGCTCGCTAGCGGTCGCATAATCTGTGCGTGCTGCGTACGGGTATACGTCGTGCACACCGATCGTGTTTTTTGATGTGGCAGAGTGAAAATGTCGATCAAACGTACTCGAACTCATGCCCAATCTTAGCTGTACTGGACGACTGGGTGCTCTACAAGTAGCGACGGCAATACAACTCTGCTTTGGCGCTTTTATGCTCTAGGCTAGAGAGGCTTACGCAAAAAAAAAATGCAGCAAACAGGTGCAGCAGCTGTTAGTCACTCACAACTCTGGTTCTGGTTTGTGGCGTTGTGGTGGTTGAATCCGTTAGAGAGCTATATAGCTACGAATGGTGTCCAGCAGCTGATCACCGCCGCGCACCGGTGGGTCGGACAGCTTTGCTGTGTCTGCGATGCCAGCTGGTATTGGATGAACAGCAGAGAAAAGTTATCGATGCGGTTATAGCCAATTTCGCTGCACTTGCTACACCGCACATATGTACGTCACAGACCCACTGTGTGGGCTTACAGACGGCGATCATAAGTTGTCATTTACAAGGTGAGTCTGACATCGCCATTCGTAGCCGGTACACATACCAACTCGCAGTTGTCACATCTGACCCCGTCGGAAGCGCTCAACCAGCTTAGAATCAAAGACGGCGACAAACCTCCCATCGGAGTGTTATTACCTGTCAAACAAGAGAGTTTACTTCCCGCCATCCAATCAAGTCATTTTTCATTTTCCATATTTATCGCTTATCCGCAATCCTACCAGGCCATAAAATGCATGACTTAAGTCATTCATGAATCTGTCATCTCTCAGGCGGCTCGGATGCATCTTAGCCTTGTCCAAAGGCCCATTATGTCTCCACACCTTCATTATCGTGCCAGCCAACATCAATAACATCATTAAAACTGACAGTTCTGACTGACGGCAATCTCGCATGCAAACAAATTCTCCACGCCACGTAACGTATTCATTAATGTGTGACACATCATCCAATCCGACCCGCAGCTAAACAAAACGCAACCCACTTGCATAATGACTACTCCGTTTGTCAATTATTGTTTACGAGTACAACTACATCGTTGCAGCACATCATTAGATAATCCCAACCATCCAACCGATCCACGACAACGATGACTTCCTGACTTGGGTCGGTGGCGGTGTCGATTCAGGCAACATCTGACAATCGCGGTCCATTGACATGTCATACGAACCAATGTCAGTAATTTATTCAACCAACATACCGCGTACGCTCGGTGCGGCTTGGCCAATTTATTTCATTATCACAATTCGCCGCGTCCAACGACAAGTGTAGTATGTTGGTATGGCCGATCGCCACGAATGGAAGTCAAAATCGATCGTTTGACGTTTGTAACTGTTTCAGTTGTCAGCGACGCTGTAAATCAGGCGACTTGTCATCGGACGACTGAACAGCGGCAGATCAGCCGCAAATAGTCTTTTATAGATACTGTAGTTGCCAATCTATCGATGAGATACGACTTCACCTAGACTGCCAGTGGGTAGCAAGCATTTGTGTTGTGTTCGATCGGATGCAGCCGGTCTATTGAAATTGGTGCATGCTCTCCGTGGGCTGTACAATAATGTGACTGGAGATTAACAGCTGTGAGGAGTCAATGCGACCGTTGAAGTTCAATTTGACATGAGAGTCGTCGAAGGCGATGTAAAAACAGAAGAAAAAAAACATTTCAACGAACGACATTTTGCTTTGTGAAAGTGAACATGTGTTCGCTCACGAGCTGGGAGGGCGGCGAAACCTCCGGCAGCCCACACTTGGAGGCGACACGCAGGTGGTAATTGCAAACAGAAGTGACAGGCAACCGATTTCCTCGAAGTAACATTGAATTGCGATCAGTCCACTTGACGTCAAAGGAATAGGATCAAACTAGGGTTACACGGCGACTTGTAACTTTCATTTCGAAATGTTGATCCTTCATCCGTCGCATGACAAATATCTGCTCTAAATTATCACATCTCAGTTCCAAGTGTTTAGAATGTTCATCGAATCGGAAAATGAATTGAACGCAAAGCCCCGACCAACCGCCGACACATCGTCGCTCAATAAATCTCCGCACACAGCCAAATGCGAACACCTGTCCACGACTTCGGCCGACACGTAAACGGGCGATTTAAACTTAATCATTCAGCCTCAGGGCCTCGTCTACCATACCCCGCCATACCTCCATGACACTATAGACTCTTAATTGAGCAGTACGAAGCTATTTTCTTACCAAAAAAAAAAAAAAACAATTTTGACAAAAACAAATTTGTCACTTGAAAAACATGAAAGAATTTTCCCAGTTTTCAGCCTCTCCACTGTCGGCTCCTGCCGCCCGGACTTAAATAGTTCACACCTGTTTCGTGTTCAAAATTATGAGCGCTCCGAAGAGTTGAGCCAAAAAATGAAACGTTTTTTCCAATATAGCCGCGCATCATCGCAGTGACGCTATGGGAAATCGGTAGGACACCCGATAACCATTTGGCACGACGTCCACTACCATTACCGCGAGGGAAATGAATATGATTTTCGCGCTGAAATGCGGGCGAAAGTGGAAAAGAATTTTGGCATTTTACGTCGATATCGACGACACAGGTGGTCGGGGCCGTGGTCCGTGATCTGTGATCCATTTGATCAAGTGTTCAAGTGGTCAGGTGATTATAGGTGGTCCCTGGCCGAAATGATCGAACGTGATTTGTGGGGTAAATGGCTAATTCGTGGATTGGTATCCGTTCTCGTATATTTTAGTGAAATATCCGAACAACTGTGATCCGCATTTGGATCATGTGAACGGTTGTGAGAGCGATATGACTCGTCGCTGACGATGGCAAGGTCTGTACGTGAAAATTTTGTATCTGCCGGTCTACAATCCATTAACCTACATACCTCGACGGCAGATACTTTCATTCAAACTAGATGAGTTGAGTTTTTTTTTTCTTCTTTTTGACTTTTGCTCACTCAAGCGCTCGAGATACTGTGCTCGTATGCTATGAAGAGAGTGATGAATCCGCTATTAATTAGATTTATGGACATTCGTAGAAGATTTATTGATGTGGCCTGGCAGGAGGCTTCGAAATGAAAGTCAGGAGGTATTGCCAAACAAATGAAATGATCTTTAACAGAGATACAAATAACTCAGTGAAAGGAATTTATCTGTTTTTGTTTTAGATCCTAATTTTGATTGTTCAATGAATTTCGATTTTTTAACAGTCCTCGCAGCAGGTAAGCTGGCGTGGCATACTGATGAGTCTTATTATGTAGCCTTTCAGCTTAGGGGGCATTTTTCGATCACAGAAGATGGCGGAGTTTTCCCGCCACTTCATCCACCCTACGCTTACGCGGTGGTTGATGGTGTCATCACAAGTTGTTTCTTTATTAATAATAGATCCCAGACATTTAAACTTTTCACACTTGGGAAGCACTCTTCCATTCAAGTAAATGTCTGGAATAGGCTGATGAGGGTCAGAGAACGGTCAGCACAGATACTCTGTCTTCTTTGAACTAATACGACACCCGTGTCCCTCGAAAATGTCCACCCATACATCAAGTGCTCGTTGTAGGGACGCCTAATCATCACTTATAATGGCTCCATCGTCAGCAAAGAATAGCTGGTGCACATTGGGGTCCGTCACTTTTCCTTCAAGCAAGCAATCAAGGACTGCTATAAAGAGCAATGGGCTGAGGACGCTCCCTTGGTGTACACCGACTTTGATTGTGAACTCTTCTCCACGTAGGTTTCTGGAACTCCTTTTTGTCTTAGCGCTACCCATAAAAGATCTCTTGGTTGCCGGTCAAAGGCCTTCTCGAAATCAACCAACACCATATGCAAGTCCTTTGAAGAATCACGATGCTTTTCCATCATGATCCTTATACTTTGGATTGCATCTGTTGTTGATTTACCCGAGACAAACCCGCACTGGTCATCAGATAGTCGTATTATTTTCCGCAGTCGGCTTCTAATACCCGTTCAACGATCTTCATGGTGTGCGACATCAGCTTGATAGAACGGTAGTTATCACAATTTCGCGTATCACCCTTTCCTTTGTGCAAAGGAAGAAGATTGATTAGGCATAGTGTCGCCTCTCATAAGTTTGGAGATAAGAACCATGAGCCATCTAGACCCGATGTCTCCCATCTTTTCCCAGAACACAGAGGGTATCCCGTCCGGCCCAACAGCTTTTCTTTTCTCGGAGTTTTTAACCGCGTACCGAACTTCTTCGACTGTGATGTCGGATATTTCGGCATGATTCGGGGCGGCTCTTGGAAAGTACACTCGGGGAAACTGTTGGTTCAGAAGTTCCTCGCAATACTGTCGCCATCTGTGGAGAATTTTTTCGTCTTCCACAAGGAGTTGGCCTTCAGCATTGTTAATAAACTTTGGGAAACGAATCTCCTGAGCATTTCTTCTTCTCTGGGCGGCTATCTTAAAGATATTTGCTCCTTTGTTCAAATTGCTTTGTCGAAGCTCCTGGGTAGCCTGGTTCCTGTCAGACGCGGAAGACGATATTTCTTCCAACTCCTGGTAGAGGCCTTTCATGCTTTTCGCTTTGAATTAGGCGCACTTTTTCTTCGCGATACCTTTGCCATATCTATATACCTTTTCACGGCGAGCTTTTTCCTCTCTATTAGTAGAAGAGCACTTTGACCAAGCTTGGAAAGACATTTTCTTTTCGTGTATCACTGCTTTGGCTTCGTCTGTCCACCACCAGGTTTCTTTTGCGTGTTGGCAGGGGCCTTTAGATGTTCCGAGCAGTGATTTGGCTTTCTCCAGGCCAGATTGTTGTAGGGAATCCCACATGTCTTGTGCTCTGCACTCCTCATTACCGACCTCATCGATAATGGAAGAGAGGCAGTTTTTCATGTTGGTAATAAAAGCTTCGTCTTTGCCTTTATCCAGCTTATACCACTTGATTCTCTCAGACACCCTCGTTTGCTGCTTTGACTTCTTACTCAAAAAAATGTTATAAGAAAAATTTGTCGAAAGTCTAGTAGACATCCTAGCTATCTGTTGTTCTGTGACACAAACATTTTACCTGTTCGCCACCTATATTGTTTTAAGGTGTTAAAATTGTTTTGTATGAGATCCGATTGTCGTAATTTTCGTTTAATATCTACTCACAATTTACGTGGTACTCCATTAGCTTGTTATATGTACCGTATTTCCGCATCACCGCTTATCGTAATTTTTATTCTATTTTGTGTTACCGATTATTTAATAAGCAATCAGAATATTGACAGTATCTGGAACATATTTCTGACGTATTGAAAGCTTTTTGACCATAATTTTGATCATCTAGAATCTCTTATTATGCGCACACTTTTAATCTCGATTTCCGTCGTACTAGTTAAATCTTAGATGCTTTCTTGATATACGTAAAAAATGTACTTTTAAAGATTATGCTCCTATCCCTGTGTCGAAGTTGATATATATTTGGTGGGACAGATTCGGGGTTGTATGTAGTTTAGTGGGTGGTTTTAATATGGAAGAAAACATGATTATAATTCTTTTATAAATTTCCTTTTCACTCCTATGATTTATTGTACTTAGTTACACAACACATTACTAGGTAGTCTTTGATGTTGACACTTCAGTGGTCCAAAAAGGAAGATGGATTGTACTCAGCTTTGTCTTGTGAGAAGACGAAGCTGAGCAAGGCGGAAAAGCGCAATTCACTTTATCGGAAGCCCAAGCTTGACATGTTTGTTTAGGCAAACGAGTCAACTACGGCGATAAATTATGTAATCTATTTCGCAATAGGTGGCCTTAGAAGTCTTGTGAAGGGTGTTTTTTATAGAGGTATAGAACTTTGAAATGGAATAAAACAAAGATGATTTACTTAAATTGACATAAAATTAACTTTATTCGAAAGATAACCCTCTGACATTATAATTTAAATATAATTTATGGCATATGACCGCTCAAAACAAGATTGCCGTTGATCCCAATTTTCATAAGCGAATTTCGTTTAGCGATGAAGCTCACTTTTGGTTGAATGGATACGTCAGTAAACAAAACTGCCGTATTTGGAGTGATGATAATCCTCAAGTGTATGTTGAGGCACCGTTACATCCACAAAAACTGACTGTTTGGTGTGCTTTATGGGTTGGTCCGCACTTCTTTAAAAACGATGCTGGCCAGAACGTTACAGTCAATGGTGACCGCTATAGAGTCATGATTACTGACTTTTTCGTTCATCAATTGAATAACCATGATGTTCAGGAGCTGTGGTTTCAACAAGACGGCGCAACATGTCACATAGCTCGTGCCACAATTGATTTATTGAAGGAAACGTTTGGTAACCGCATAATTTCACGTTACGGACCCGTGAATTGGCCTCCAAGATCATGCGATTTAACGCCGCTTGAATATTTTCTGGGGTGATAAGTAAAGTCGCTAGTCTACGCCGATAAACCCGAAACGATTGACCACTTGGAGGACAACATTCGCCGCATTATTGCCGATATACGGCCACAAATGTTGGAAAAAATCATCGAAAATTGGACCTCCAGATTAGGCTACGTCCGAGCCAGCCGTGGAGGTCATATGCCAGAAGTTATATTTAAATTATAATGTTAGAGGATTATCTTTCGAATAAAGTTAATTTTATGTCAATTTAAGAAAATCATCTTTGTTTTATTCCATTTCAAAGTTCTATACCTCTATAAAAAACACTCTTTATAACAATATTATGATTTGTTGCAGCCGGGTGTAGCTCCTTCATAGAAGTTCGTTGCCGAAAACAAATAGTGCTTGTGTACCTACCATTTAAGGAAAAATGACCACAATACAGGCAAAGACACGGCGAAAGAATTTTACAGCACGACAACCATCGAGCACATGTTGTTTAGGTAATTAAAACTTAGATATCCCCACTTCTGACTACCACCTATTCCGATTGACGATGCATGCCGGTCTTTTGAAGAAGCCGAAAATTGGGTCGATTCGTGGTCCGCGTCAAAAGACTGGCAGATTTTCCAACACCGAATTCATATGTTGTCCAAAGATGGGCAAAAGTAATTGCTAGCGATGGACAATACTTTCAAGAATAAGCTTATAAACATTTTTCTCTAATAAGGCACAATTTTGAGCAAGAATAGTATGAGCTTATAGTATCTATAACGTGGAACGTAAGCGAATAAATATTGTAGTACTAAAACTATCACCGTTCTTCTAATACCATATTCTGTTTGACTTTAGATCAGAATAACGAGGCATTAAAACCGACCATGCGCGCCCTCGATAGCAAAATATCATATTCACTACTCCTTCTGTATTAACCGCCCCGACAACGTTGCTGACTCCAAAGCTTTAGATATCCAGGAGTATGGAGAATCGTCTTAAGTCTATTACAACAACGCGTGTAAGCCGCCTCACCGTGTGAATGTTAAGATCGTGTAGTGACTATTTGGGATTGTTTCCTGTAACGAAACTTGACCATTCTTACACATTCTTTTTTATCAAGCTTTACATTAAAATCTTCTAGCTATCCTAGCTTACTACATAGGTAGTCGATGAGGTGTCTGTCAAATTTCATGTCATTATTTCCATTGATGTCAGGGTTACGCTTGTGTTTTCCGAGTCAATTTGGTGATTTTTACAATGTCTGATTTTATTGAGCAAAAATATTGCTGGGAGGCCATTGGTGACCAGGTTTTGTCGAGAAAAAAATATTTACTAGTTGTCCAAACAATTCCCAAAAGGCAGAGAAAGAAAAGAAAAAATGCGGTTGCCAATTAGGTTAAAGTATCAACTGATGAAAAATACGTCAAAGACGTCGAAGGTTTGGACATAAAAATCGTCGATTGATCATTTGGTCCCAAAAACTCTAAATTTCTTCGTAGAAAGTTAGTAGGCCATTGGTTCGTGGCGAGATGGATGATAAAATTAAGCAGACGACGGACCATGCGATACCACACCAAAAACATGACGACACCACGAACATGTATCGAAACGCGACAATCGATGCGCTGCACAGACAAAAAGTAGAATCCTGTCAAGACTCAAAATCTTCTACAGGTTTACCGACAAAACTCGTTGAAAATCATCTTTCGGAAATCAGAAACTATTTCGTTCAGAACGCCTTTGTCTAGGGCCTCGCGAGATACTAGAAAAAATTGGCGCAGGTTTCCAGTTCTTGGAACGGACGGGCGATACAGAGAATAGTTAGATAACTTGGGATCTGGCTAGACTCTCGAATCTGATCACACAAAATTTTATTCGAACAAGGTCTTATATAAAAGGGCCAGGATTGTACGGGCGGATAATTTTTTGATAAAACTGATCCGAGGTCACGGTGCAAGAGCAACGACTTCGATCAATAACCTGATCTTCGAGGCTAGCTACCCCAACTACTTGTACCAATAGAGGGTGCGCCTTAGCGTCTTTACTCCCCAAGGGGCTAAGATGCATATCAAACCATTTTTGATTTCGATGGTTACCTAGAATAGCTCTTCTCTTGTTGAATAATATAGGTACACCAAGCCATCCATCAGTAGAAGAATCATTCAAACAAGCCGATGACAGTTGGTGACCTAGAACTTTAGAAAAGAGTCCAAGAAGACAAAGGTTCAATAGTTCAAGAAAAGGAGAATGGGATAGTCACCAACAACAATTAAAACGGAGACGAGGACATATGTAAGTGCAGATGGTCAAGTTCGAAAGATCAGGCACCAAGATGAAATCGATTCAAAACGTATATAAAATGGCCGGAAGAAAACCAATAAGATTGCTTCAAAATATTAATTCCACCACGATTGCAGGAGAGAGGTGGGATGAGCAAGTATAAACCTTCAGACAGACACAAGTTAGGACAATTAAACGTTCTTAAATAATCAACAAGTTGTCATTTTTGATTTAAGGTCGGGAAAATTGGTTTACATGTAACAAATTGGCTGAAAAATATATCTTTTGCTATACTGAACGTCCAATCCATACAGCAAAAACAATAATCTTGTTTTTGATATTTTTATTTTAATCTGAAGTAAAGGAAATCTGAAAGTAAAAAAATATATTTGCCAAATGCCAGTCATTCTTCCGATAAAGTTTTTCATAAGGTCTTTTCACGTTTTCTTTAAGTGCAGAGGAGCATTGGAATAATTTTTATATCTAACATAACCCGAAAGAAAAAAGTCTGATGTAGCTAAGTCGCTAGGTGATTAGTTCTTCCTTCATTTCGAGAAATAATACTTCCAGGTCATTTGCCACGCAAGACAGCCATTATGAAATCAGCTATGCGGCATGTGACGCCGCCATGAGAAGTCCACTTCGTAATTCATTTACTGGTCGAGACATCATTCTCGAAAATAAAAGGGGACACAATGGCACCACCAATCTAATGATCACACCAAGCAGTCCCTCCAGCACCCAATCAACGAAAGTATGGCACTGTCTGCTAACTTCAGTCCTCATGTCAACTTAACCCTAAAAAGGCGGTGTGGATTGGTTGCCGATAGGCCCAATTCCTGTGATCGTCTTCAGCCACATACCCAGTAACGGCGGCTATATTTTTAGCTAACCTTTCTAGAGGAATATAAATTTGATTCATCACATCGCTAACCTCGACTGAGTTCACTATAGTTGTATGAGAGGAAGTTTGATGATAACCAATAGCAGTAAGGAAATCGCGAAACGTTCCCGCGGTATTTTCAATTTTACAACATATTGTGTAGTCTACATTTACTCATAATAACCTTCTAATTTGTACTTATCAACAGGCATTGAAATGATAGTTGAAAGTTGTTAATTCAACCATGGCGTGAAAATTAAATTGACACCTCTTGTTGGATGACTGATTACATCCATATACTTCCATGGCCATAGTGGGTGGAGTGACTCACCTTCACAACTACTTGCAGAGGCTTCCTTGATGAATATTTGTTATCCGTCACAGATACCGTATAAGGATTTTCGGCTACAAGTTCGACGATGGTGTCGGACAATTAAAGCAACAGTGGCTTCTCTGCAGTGTCGATATATAGGTTGAGCCAACAGCTGGTGTGGAAGTTTCAATTAAACAAAACAAACATTTTTTTGTGAAATCAATATTACTCTTTATTATATATGGCAGTTATGAAAGGAACGTGGTTCCTATGACCGCCACTGTTCTGTTGCATGCCATAGTCCGAACTCCGAAGATCAAAATTATCGAGCCTCAGTGGATCACTGGCCAAAATTTTAGTTTGAGTATTGTCACAGGTCTTTCTTACTCTATTTTTATTTTTTTGTGCTTTTACTATCTGTTGGAGCACACAGACACAAACACCGGTCCATTGTACTACCAGACAGACACCTTGTCTTTATTGTATTTTCCCCGTTGTCCGGAGAAAAGTGAGGAGGGGCTTTAGTGATGTTGAGCTAAGAGATTCGGCACCCACCACGTCGGCCCCAAGGGTGCGCCACCGTGCACGAGGGAAGGCGGGACAGTCGCAGAGAAAGTGTTCTGTTGTATCATCCTCCTCGCAACATGCAGCACAGGTAGGCTTCTCACTGATGCCAAGCACGTAGAGATGCTTGGCAAGTGTAATGGCCCGTGATGACGCCTGTTAGCCTTCTACAATCATTTCTCCTTAAGGCTAAGAAGAATGTTGCGGACTTTTTGCAGACGTCAGGGCGTACGCGCTTAGTCATCCTGCATCCTGGATATTCCCCCCATCTGCGACTGTGTACGTTAAAGACCCAGTCATTGATGTCAGATTTGACCGTGGAAGCAGGTAGACCTAAGGCGGGTTCAGGTCCTGAGACACTCTCCTCTGAGCCTCTTCTAACGAGTTCATCGGAGATCTCGTTTCCCGGGATTCCAGAGTGACCTGGGACCTATACAAGCCTAAGTGAATTTAGTCTTCCGACTTTGTTCAAAAAGGTCTTGAGTTCATGCACTAGTTTGGAGTTGGATAGAGGATTGGACACAGCTTTGAGTGCAGCTTGGCTGTCACTGCAAACACATATGCTCTTTCCCCTCCATCTGCGTTTCACAACATAGTGCATGGCCATTAGGATTGCGTAAATCTGCGCCTGGAAGACAGACGCATATTTTCCTAACGAGAAGTGCAGTCGAATGTTTTCGCGCTCAAAGAAAACTCCAGCGCCGGATCCCTGCCCAGTCCTGGAGCCATCTGTGAAAATGCGAAGACATTCCATTCCAGGTTCAGTGTCTGGTCAAAGCCAGTTCTGACGCCATGGAAATGTGACTGTAAAGTTACAGCGCAGTAGGATGGCAGATGTCATTGCGTCAGAAGACATATCCATGAGACAGGGGTCGTAGGATATTTCTCCCGCAAGTACACTTTCACTCCAATGCGAGTTGTACCAAAGACCATTCCTCTTTAGGGATTATATGTCAAGGGGTGGAAGATTCATCATAGGATCTAGAGCAGCTCACGGTGTGCTGGGGAAAGTGCAGCTGAGACACACCGCTCTTTGGAGTTTGGTGAGTGAAGCCACAGCGTGTTTTCGTGTCAGCCTGCTCCACCAAACAACCTACATATGCATATGAGATTATCGGTCTTATCATTGCCGTGTAGATCCAAAGGACCTTCTTCGGCGATAAGCTCCATGTTTTACCAAAGGCACCTTTGCATTGCCAAAAAGCTGGCAGCAATTTTCTTACTTACTTTTCAATAAATTAATTGTTTGAAGATTTGTGTGAGCGGTAGCAATCCTCTTAAGACCAGATATCGTCTTTTTTTTTTCGGGTTCGCGCAGGCTCTAGAGTTACGCTCTTATGGTGTTTGTCACACAACCTGGACGAGGTGCAGATGGTTTGTGTCGAAGATGTTCGTTCACTACTCTTCGGGGGTGGTTGTCCCAGATAGGATTCGAGAGATTCGACTGAATTTTTCGCGTTGGTTGTAGTTCACATGATCTTTTTTTTTTGCACTTTTTTGATAATCTCTCATTCACAACAGATGCTGTCGCACAGTTTTTCCTTATAGGACTTATTCTTGGCTATGGACAGACTTCCTGCTCAACAATCGGTGATGATTACCATTGCCCCACGACCACCCCAAATTCATTCCCGGTAAAATAGCTGGTCCAAATGTTGCGATAACGCCCACGATTCATTGTAGTTGGTATTCTCTTAGCTTTAGTAGAAAGATTTAACTTTAACAGATCACCCATTTTCGTAATAAGTTTGAATAACAAAAATGCATTGTTGTGTGGTAAGCGACCCCATGGCTAAAATTGCCAAAGGTTGTACTTGATATGAAAGCAATTGACCGCCAACCATCTCCGGCTTACCCTATATTAGTCCATATGTCACCTCTAGTGAAACGGTATCACGACAACAACAGTTAATTATTAAACTTTCTACGAAAGATTGCCAAAAACAGGTAAATGATTAGGTGAAAACCAGTAGTTGGCGATAATTCAGCATAATTTCCGCAATTTCTCTGCGATTCGCCTTCCCCTTAGCCGATCGTCCCGTGGCCCAACAATTAACCTAAGAAATGTCTACATCGGTTGATGGATCAGAAACCGATCCCTAGACACCCGACACCCAAGGCCCAATGCAATTTTCCGCTCCTAAATGTGTCTTGTTGTTTGTTTTCATTCTTCAGCACGGTGCGCTTGAGAAATCCACGTCACGACTATTGACTTTTGACTTTTCACATCTTGCCCTTCTCACGAATTGGCCATGCTAAGCATTCGGTCTCAAATTGCATTCTCGCCTTCAGCACTCGAATTCATTAGCCGATTCAAAAACCAACAACAACAACAATAACCAAAACAAAGAAAACCGATTCCGAAAAACAATTTATGAATTTGCTTTTGACGTTGCGCGAAGACTGTTCGCGAATCGATTCGTCATTCTTGATGTAAATTCAATTAAATTTTTACTTATTGCTTTATGCAACAGTAAAACAAATAATTTACCAATTTGTCACACTGGCTATGCACATACCAGCATATGTATAGCTGGTAAGTGAGCGTGCCCGGAGGCCGAGAGAAACGAGGGCAGATATGGCGCATAAGACGGATATCTGGGATGCTATCGGTCAAAAGACAGTCGTGTAAATCACTCTATATCACACCAACCTGTCCCCGCACTCGTATGTACCTCTATCGTCTATCGATTAGCCGATTGAACGGCGAGATTACTTTCGTCACCGGTAATGATCTATAAATACAGATTGCCGTCAACAAACCGAATACGGAGCACCACCTGTGCCCGTCATCAAGCGGTTGTCCGCATATACGAGTGCCATAGTTGAAGTGTATCTTAATAAGTTTGATTACTTCCCGTTAGGGTATGAAATAATTGCTGATAGAGCAACGCGGCCAGGTAAGTCGGAAAGACAACGATTCTAGGTGCAAGTGAGTGGCCGGTCTTATCTGAATGTCAACAGTAAAAGCCTTATTTGTGCGTTGTTGGTGCTTGCTCTAAGCTCTACGATTTAGGCCTTTGGGTACATTTTCAGTGCGGGTGCACTCTTCATTCGAAGCCTTCTCAAGAATACCCATACGTACTACGCAGCGTTATCTGGCATTCGTATTCTTTTATTTTGATGTACTCGTAGGTAGGAAAGCGGTTCAAGGGAAATTCTTGAGATAAGTGAGGCACAACAGGTGGGTGCACCTTGCCTCGAAGGCATGTGTTATATCTTAAATCGCGATGGCAATTAAGTCAAATAGTCGTACTAAATATTGCGGCATGATACTCGTATCTATGGACGATAAGAGTCAAACAAATAGGAGACAATGCACACCTGGGAAATACTCTTTGGCGCGATAGGCATCGAGGGTTGGGGGCTTGAGGCCTTTTCGGGGAGCCGGCAGTAGTGGCTTTTTTTTTTTCTGTTACTTTGTCCTCAGGTAAGAATGGGGTAGATAGGGCAGCATACACGCGGACGATATGAGGCATGTCGGAATCAGGTGTTTGCACCGAGAGTATCTGAGTCAATATTGATACGACGAATGTGACTGTGGCGAAATGGGTTCTTTGAAGAAGGCGTTATCGGAATGTACCTAGAAATGGCTTGGTATTTGTAGGCAGTTTTAGGCTATTGCTTTGTGATGGTGATAAAGACAGTGCGGTATTTTTAGGTGCTTAGATAGGCACTTGAATCCATTGGTACGTAATTAAGTGATTTGTTAATGACAGGCTAGGAGATATCAGACGCGATACGTTGCATAACAGCTCGTTTCCTTCGCTGTCATTTGAATAATACGATGCAGTTAATCGACCTGCCTTGTGCCTAAACGAAAACAATGTTTTCCGAATTGGTATGACATTGAACGGGCTATCAGCAAGACTGTTGGATTGTTTCGGAGTTGATAAGACCGTGAATAGAGAACAAAAGTTGTCGAGATATTAGATTATAACATGGCGCGCATATCTCAAGAGCGTGACGGATATTGGACATTATAATTCACTTGTACCAGAGCTTCAAATGGACAATAGCCTTTGAATTCATCTCATTTCCACGTGATCAAACCTAAATGCATAGTACACCTGCCAGTAGGTAGGCTGAGCCCACTATGGAACACATCGTTGGCTACGAACCACACAAGGAAGCGAGCGAGCGATGTCAAGGTGCCGCTATTTGAGTCAGTTTTTAATCTACTTGGTGCACGACCCATTACTTATTAAAGCCACAAGGATTTCTTCGGACGATAGCTCATGATTCGTTCGAGAAGCAACGGCCTAACATATGATCGGCTATCCAACAAGAGGTGTCATTTTAAGTGACGAACAATTTACATTCAGCTATCATTGCGATAAGTAAGAGGTTTTTAAACATGATTGATATTCGCAAAAGGTGTTGTACCTAATAGTGAAAATTTAAGCCTTTTGTAATGCCCTTAGTCATCGTCAACCGCAGGTTCGCAGTGATTTTAGTGGATAGCTTTGAACGTCTCAGACAGAGTTATGATGTGAAGATTCCCCCAGATTCCCTTTCAGCTAAAAGTATTGATGCTATAATCGAGAAAACCAAACAGGTATGGCGGCTATTGGCTTTCACTTGTAACCTTATAGCGTTTACTTTAGATTAAAATAAAAATACCAACAATTTTCACAAAAATGTTGAGTTTTTCGGTTAATTTAAATTAAAGTGATACCTCTTGGGGAAATGCAAGAAATACATTTTCGATGACATTGCCGGGACTATAGCTCTGTCTCAGGAGTCGACAGACTGCCCAGAAAGTCACAGCGCTCTTTATTTTATGAAATGGTTAGCACAGTGACTCAAAAAAGCGTTACGCATACGCCTCGGTAGGTAGAAAGTTTCCATTTCAAAAAGGGAACAAGACTAAGATATTTTGGCAACCGTTTGTGTTTGATTTAAAATAGTTTCCCTGGGAATCCGAGTAGCTGATTAAACTACCACCTAAGCTTTAAAATAATTCATTAACCACTGTGAACTGACGTGAATTGACAGAGAAACCGTTGACGTCATTCGCGTAAGTCTGGTCATATTCTTCAGGCCCATTTAGAGCACTGAACAGGGAACTAACCGACAAAGCAGCGAAGACAAAACACCTTTCTGCCAGCCTTGGCATACGCCAGATATGGCACTATGGTCATGGACCACATCAGTGTTGACGAAAATACCCTGTGTGTTCCCTTCTCTAGCGAGTGAAAGAGGTTTGTTCAGAAAATAAGGTGACTTTTTGAATATCGCAGGCTAGCTACATTCGATTATCGACTTTTTTTTGCCATGTTGGTTCATATGTAACCTAACACATGATTACATTATCAGCCATTTTGGTCATTTAGTTTTAAGTGATACAAGCTCTTAACAGAAGGTCGAGAAAACGTTAATGACGATGCACGCGCTGGATGTCGGAGCACGCCTACAACTGATGAAAACCTTGAAGCAGTGGAAAAAAATGTTATAGAGAGTCATCGGATTACAATCAGAGAAGTTTGTTGAGAATATTGGCTATCGGCTGGCTCATGCCAATTTTTTTTGTCAAGTTTTGTGGCGCATGAAATTTGTGTCAGAAAAATTTGTTCCGGAAACTACTCATATTTAACCAGGACCAGGAGCATCAATGGTGACGAAACATGGGTGTATCCCTATGACGTTTGAACCAAAGCCCGATCAACCCAATGGAGGCGTACAGAAAAGCCAAGTCCGAAAAAAGCACGCCAAGTTCAGTCAAATATGAACGATTTGCTGATTAGTCTTTTAGATTATAGTGGCGTGGGTCGTCCTGAGTTCTTGCTGGGAGATCGTACGGTCAAAAAGGAATATTACCTTGAAGTTATGCGCCATTTGCATCAAGTAATACGAAGAAAATGTCCGGATTTGTGGGAAAAAAATCGTGGCAGTTGCATTACGATAATACTCACTGTTTACTCATCGTTGCTTGTGCGTAATTTTTTTACCCAAAAACGAAATCGTAATCATGCCTCAGCCGTCGTTTTTTCCTTTTCCAAAACTTAAAAGTACCATGTAAAGACAGAGATTCGCCACGATTGAGGAGATAAAGACCGCAACGCTCGAAGAGCTAAGGGATATACTGAAAACCGCATATCAGAAGGGCAGGAGTGAAAAAGTGTTAGGAGGGGGTGGAAGGGGACACAATAGATATTGATGAATAAATAAATATTTTTCGACAAAATTTTAAAGTCACCTTATTTTTTGAACATACTTGAAACAATTCAACTCTTCCGAATAAGCTTGGAAGATGGATTTACCTTATCTATATATGCTCAAAAGAGAAAATACGAAAAATTACCTTGTGCAGGTGCTGTTCGACTAGCCTAGCCATACTTTTCAGCAGAAAGGAGGTTAAGCTAATGGGTCTGAAGCCCATGGCGAGAGACTGTCCATGGTCACGCCAAGGAGGTGGTATGTTTTCAGTCTAGCTTAGTATAAATCCATTCATCTACTCGTGATTTGAAAGTATTAAAGGATACAGCTACATATTCCATGACTTCTTTAATCATGCGACAAAATACCATCTAAGCCTGGTGGTTCCCATGATCTCCCATACCATCAGGAATTTAGCCGACCTACTCGACGTACTCTGCGAATTGACTTCTTCACGAAAGAGACTCACTTTTCAATTAACTACAGGGAACATCGATTTTTATTGGTTTTTATCGATTTGATTCCTGGTTTCCCTGAACATAGGCTGAAGCTTGGTAAATGATTTTTAAAGAAAGGTTTAGTGGCGGGACACGTCTATTCAAAACATTAATGATGAGCTATCAACCGTTTGTTATGTCCTGGGCTAAGGGTCCATCTCCAGCTCCACCCTTAATCAAGTACAATTTGCCTTTCTCGAATTCCTTCTGAAACTTGAAAAACAATTTTCTGATTTCTAAGAGTCAGGCTCGATTCGAATGACACCCGCCTAGTTTTCTTTTTCTGTTTAAAGTTTTGCTACCAGACTCCAACAAAACTACTAGCAGGCAATCATGATGAGCTTTTTAGTAGCTATGTCTGAACTTTGACAGTTTATTGCTCCAACGTTTCAAGTGGCAACGCTGTCGTTTCCTCACGTTTGTATTCCTCATTTAACAATGCTTCGAAATTGTTGAAATTTATTACAAAAATTTGAAAAAGTCGCCCAACAAAGTGAGCGATTCAACGAACTGTCGCCAAACTCAGTAAAAGCGATTCAGTGACTAACTGAGGATATGACCGCTCTTGCTAAGAGTGTGGCTGAAGACCCAAACCTTTCACTTCCTTGTCGTGCACAAGGACTTAGCAATTTTGCAACTCGACTTTTCAAATTATACCGTAGGACTGAGACACGCATTCGGAACTAAAGACCCAAGATCACCGGATAACAGTAACGTTGGATGGCCCTGGAGTAGGATCCAAATTTTGGCTTACAAATCAACGTCTCTGAAACACATTTTTTGTTGGACGGATTCGTCCCTCAGCGAATTTAAATTTGGGGAGAGGCTCATCCACAGCGCTATCAAGAGTTTTCATTGCAGAGAAACATACTATTTGGTGTGGATATCCAGCAGGCGGCGTTATTGGGCCATACATTTTTCGAAACGTAAATGGCCAGATGAAGACAATCATCATAACTGAATTTTTGTTGCCTTAACGATATGTGCGTTGCCGGGTCGATATGTGGCTCCAACAAGACGGTGTAACGTGCCATACAATGGGTGTTACATTGGAGTTATGGCAAGAAGCTCTCCCAGACAAGGCTATGTGGAAATATCGTGCGATTTAAAGCATTCAGACTTTCTGCTCTGCGGCTACGTAAAGTGGTTGACTTATGGCAAAAAACCAACAACAATTGACCAGCTGGAAAACAGTATTATTTAAATCATTGCTGCACTAGAGTCATATTAAAGTTAAGTTCTGGTAACAAGCCTTGTAAGCACATTTACAAAAGCTTTTTAAATGATTTGTCATTTATATAAAATGGTATAAAAGACAGTTTAATTCTCAATAAACTTTTCTGTCATACATTATACTCAATCTCCTCTATCTAATTTTAAAGTTAAGACATTTGAAATGAATCACTCCATTTCTTAAATAATTCTTCATCTTTCTATGGTTTGCAAGCAGATCGTTCCTTCCTAAGATTCATTCTAGAATATCACCTAAATTTGTTAGGAATCAAGTCCTTTATAACCATTCGAATAAAGTTAATTCAAAGTTTGTCAACAACTGTCAAATCGAAGGAACGAAGGAGTTAACGTGTTTATTGATCAAATTATTTTACGATCAACACGATACGATCAGTTGTGGTTGGTGATTCATGAAATAACAAGTAAAAACCCAAAAAAATATTTTTTAATCCACCGTGTTCAATACTTCGTCATCAGTGCACTCAACACCGCTCAATCGACGCCATAACTTATCGCAATTCTCAACCAGTAGCAGCTTATCGATCTTTGTAAATCACACCAAACACAACTCGACCACGGACATGAAATTTCACGATCATAATTTCGTCAACCTAATCCCGTTATTGGTCAGGTTCACGAATAAAATCCCATTTTTACGACCCCAATAAACGTCTGTTTGTACAATCCTCCGACCCGACTAGCCCATCCAAGCCGCTGATCTGCTCCACCATCAGATTATTGATTCCAATAAAATCGTTTAATTCCATTTCGACTATATATTATAGCTGCGCGTCATGTGCTGCACGATCGGACCACGTCACCCCATCCGTGGAACTAGTAAACGAATTAAAAAATCAGCGTCATTAGCTGAGATACAATATTTGCATTCCGCCGCTGATAGTACGAGTAGTGTCCCATACGGATAGATAGAAGCATACCCACGAGCACTTGGCGCGCTCGCTCTAAATTCCAACACGCAGCACAGCATGGCCTTAAGCCGCTGATGGCTATGGGCTAGCTCTAGCTATACTCGCTCCCCATGGCGCTCTGGGATAGGAGACGTATTCATACGTTACGACGGTGCCTGATAAGACATACTATTGGTGGCACAGTGGATTTCACAGTTGACACAGGTGTTTTGCACCTGATTTGGCGTCGGTGCGCGTCGATTTGGTGTTTGGACTACTTGGACGACAACCGCGACAACGACGACGCGTAAGAGTTCAAACATACTCGAAACTTTAATTAGCGCTAGGGGAGCACCACTTATACCGGGGCGCTGTAGCATGACAGCGTTGTACCATGGCTCGCTCGACCTGCGTTGCATTTCATGCGCGTTGTAGTACGAAAATCGAAGAAAACAGAAATCGCCAAATGTGGGCATGGGAAATCGATTTTATGATCGATCAATGAGCGGCGACGGTGGAGCTCGAGTACTTAGTACGTGTTGCTTGCTTCTGGTTGGAGTCCGAGAGGCGGCCATGGGCGGCAGGTGTGTAGTTTTGCACCTGAACGCATTTGGCTAGGGTAATATTGCTTGAAGAGTGACAGCGCATGGTGTACGATATACGGCGAGATAGGAATCTTGATTTGTATGTTAACGCTGATGGTGGCTGCGACCGGCGGAGTGTGGCACACAGGTAATGTATTGCCTAATTAATTAAACCTGCGCGCGATTGTTGATTGTAGTGTTTATGAGTTGATTCGATCGAGTGATTTATGTGACACTCGTTGGGGATTTGATTTGCACAGGCACTTGATGGAGCGCTGGTTGTTGGTGACAATGATGATGGCGGATAGAGAACGACGTGACGGCCACCCATGTTGCGCTAGATACTGATCTCGTCGGCTTAGATGACCCGCCTTTGCAGAGTTTCATAGCATAGATGCGATAGAGCGGGGTGATGTTAGTGCAGCAAACATGTGGCTGCCGCGTTTGGGCTTGTGAAGACGATGATTTTATTTTTGGAACGCACGTGGCTATCGCATCCTGGGTTGCGACTGGGAATGAGACTAAAGATCGTTTTTGAAGTTTTCCAGTTTCCGGATGGTTTCGGGTTCTTCACGTCGTATTTGGGGAACGGAGAATTGTTGGGAGGCTAGGGCACGTGTGGCTCATGTGTGACAGATTGTGAGGATGTACACATGCTGTGTGTAGTTCTCGGGATGACACATGTATGGCGATCGTTGAGCTTTGACGTGATGTTTTAAGGGGAATTAAATAGACTAGTTTATTCTAAAGAGAGGTGCATGCAGATGTCACGTGTAAATGTGATCGCAGAATGACAAGAGCAGCACATTAATTTCTGGCGACAAGGCTTACCACTTCTATTTAGTAGAAATTGTCTTGCGCGTGCACGGAAAATTGTCGTTCACTGACCATAGATCATATCGGATCATGAGCTTTTGACACCTTTAATGATCCATGACCCTGAGTCACCGCACTTTTTTCAAGATGTGCATCGAAGTCCGTGTTGCTCCATGTACATCTCGATTATGGATGTAAGCAACAAATGCGTGACCAGCTCCAAGATTGGTTCATTTGCATTTTGAATAAGCTAGCATCGATTACTTTCCGATGAGATAAGCCCGCCTTCAGAAGCTTAACATTTAACCTTTTCTCTTGAATTTCATACAAGGCTGATCATTTTTCATATATTATAAAGAAAGTCTTGCTGAATGATTGATTATCACGCTTACATCATAAGTCTACGAGGTATGTGTCGGATTCACGTCTGTGGTGTGTCAAATGGTACACATGAGAGGAAGGATTAGCTGTCACCTAACTCACGCAGCAGGAGTGGGTTCGTTAGGTATAATAAGTTTTAAGAGAAGGAAGTACGAACATATTTTCACTTTACTTTCCAAGGAAAAGTGGAAGATGGCTTTTCTTTGGTGTAGTTGATGGGACATCCGGGTTTTCAAAAGCGGCTTCGCCTTCCTGTCATAATTCGGTTATGACATCAGTGTTCTTTCTTTAGTCCGTCTTTGTATGAGCATTTGGTGACTTAGTCCAGTTAACTAATTGATTTCTACTTAGATTCCACCTAGATTTATGAGCGTGAATTGTTTTTCGCTTCTCGTAACTCGGGAACAAATATTGATAGCGACTCCAGATCAACTTTATTTAAGGCGTAGTTACAAAAGGGTTATGTGATAAAGTTTGCAAAAAGTTTGAATTAGTGGCTTGTTATTTATAGTCAAAAAACGATTATAAATTCGTTGTTATATATTTCTTATCTCGAATGTCCCAAAAATAGAAAGTTGATTGGATACCAGTCACACCCATGAAGCTTCTCTTTCGGCTGAAATAGCACAGGGCGTACGTAAGTATGTATTAGGGCGATTATTGTCACCACGAGCGATAAGATGATCGTAAATCCTTAAACTCTGACAGGTACGCAACGTTATTAAATAATACTACAAGGGAAAGTGCGGTAATAGGCATATGACTATGTACTACAATAGTTGCTGGGCATTTGCGACGTGTTTAATGAATGATGCCTTATCTGCTGCTTGGCCGAATTTTGTAGTGGCTAAACGTCGGAGTTGTTAACAAAGGACTACTTTAGGTGGTCATGGTTAGCACAGTGAGTGGCAGAGAGTGTCACTTTGTTTTCTTTTTTTCCAGAGCTTTCTAAGAATAGGAAAGATTTTACTTTACATTTTTCAAAAATTTCTTAATTCGGTGAAGACCCTTCAATGAATATAGAGTGGTTCAGAGTAAACTATGATTGCTTAAACCTTTCTTTTTCTTTGTATTGTCTGGGCTAATTTGAACCCAATCCTCCAAGAAGACTCTTTTTAAATTGCTTTTTTTAGAACTTTGATGCCTACGAATTTCAAATTCTAGTTTTTTCATAAGTTCTCTATAACATTTCATTCTGACGATTGTGGTGGTGTTTTGATAAACTTTGGACAGGTTTCTTTCTTAGATCCACTTCTCCCTTCCACGACCAAACTCACCAAACATCCCGCCGAGCTTAACACCGAAGACCGCTATGTTATGTCACGTTTAAGAGACAGAAGAATGTACGAAAATGTGCGCCTCTATTTGGCCTACCTCCACGACAAACCCGACTCCATTTGTATCGACGGCGAAACTAAAACCAACGTCCTAGTTTCAATCCACCAAGAAGGTTTACCCACAGACCCCCACGCGTTAAAAAAGACCTTTATCCGATTTTACGAAAGCCTTAATAGTAAATAACGACCTCTCCACATTCGCAGCCCACGTCAGTTCAAAGCTCATCGCACACTTGCAAAGTACCCGCTCTAATCTCAAAAACTATTTTAAATCCTAACCTAAATACCTCTACATCTCCCCACCCATCAAAAATTTCTTACAAAAACATATCCCTTTACTATCAGAACGTCGGAGGATTACGCACCGAAACCTCCGCAGTACTCCTTTATTCCCAAAACCTGCCCTACGATATACGAGTATTTGCCTTAACTGAAACGAATTTAAGCTCCAGCATTGGAGACAGCGAGTTATTCACCTCAGATTTCATTCTGTTTCGGGCCGATGGACGCGACAACTCTGCCGATCCGGATGATCGCGGAGTTCTCTTAGCAATCCACAGCCGCTATGATCCCTTGCCCTTCAAATCGTCGAATTCCGCTGCCTTCAACTGCACTAGTGCCTCAATAAGTCTCCCTAACGGAAACTTTATCTTGCCTGCTGTTATTTAAGATCCTCACAACCCACACATTGCTACCAACTCGCGGTTGATCTCATCGACTCATATTTGATATCGCCGAACCCAATGACATCATCATCATCTGTGGCGATTTTAATCTCCCACACCTGAAATGGGCTCAATCCGATGATGAGACCCATTATATCGCCGCTAACCCCTCCTCAGGTAAAGGAATCCTTTTTACGGATCATTTCTCTGACTTCTCTGGGCAGACAACTCGACCTGATTTTCTCATCTGATGCCGTAAACTGCGTTGTTACCCCAAACAACCATTTTCTCTCTACTTCCCTTCATCCACCTCTATCGGTAACTCTTTCACTCGAGACCCAATTCACTATTCTTCCCTCGGAAAATACGTACTGTTTCAATTTCCGGAAAGCTGACTTCGCGAAACTAAATAATCTGCTCAACAATGTTAAATTTAACTTCCTCCTTAACCCTAACTCACACATATCCTTAAACGAAACCCTTGCGCTATTTTACACCAAAGTCCTCAGCTGCTTCATTCTTTCAGTCCCATACTCACCAAAAAAGAACTACACTTCATCTCCGTCCTGGTATACCAAGGAACTACGCTCTTTGCGCAATAAAAGAAACAAAAATTGGCACGCTTATCTTAGATCCTCCTCTGCATCTGACCTTTCTAATTACATGCAGTCCTACTCTAAATTTGCACAGCTATGTGAATCACTCTACCTCCGATACTGTTACAAGTGTTTCTTCCACTTCATTAATACAAAAAGAAAAACCGATAGCTACCTCGCTACATTTAATTTTCTCAATAACTCTTCCAACGAACCCGAAGTAATCGCCAACTTCTCTGCTCATTTCTTCAGCCAATCATTCACCCACCAGGATCTTCAACCCGATCACGACTATTTTCGATATTTGAAAGACTGCCCCCAGACGTCTACTCTACTCGACGTCCACGATTACTTTCCCGGTCCCGACTGCCATGGCTTTAAAAAAGTGCGCGAACCATCTTATTTTACCCCTTACCACTCTATTTCAAAGCTCTATACCTCAAGGACTCTTTCCTAAGCTTTGGAAATATGTTTATATCATTCCAGTCCACAAAAAAGGACTGAAAAATTATGTATCCAACTATCGTCCCATTGCCAAGCTCTCATGTATTGTATACCCAAATTCTTCGAGAGCATCGTTTATCATGCACTATTCTTTCACTGCAAACCTATATTTTCTCCTAACCAACATGGGTTCCTAAAAGGTTGATCGACAACCACTAATCTAATTAATAAGTTATAGTTAAGTTATAGTTTTTTGTTAAGGCTTGCATTAAGCTAATAAAGTGCCCCTTTAAAATCAAATCAAATCGAAATCAAAATAGCCATTCCCAGACAACCGTGTGCTTTAGGCCATATTCTGATAAAATTGGAATAGTTCTTGTGCCACGATTTTTGAGCGCTTTGTTGCAAATTGTTTTTTTTTTATATTTCAATATTGCAATTTGTCCAACCAATTTGCTAACACCAGCCTCTGACCATCACATGACCTCACCGTGTATAACTGTTTGATACAAATGTCGGGCCATCTCTGTGTCCGGTTTTCGCCAAAATTTGAACAACAAAAGAATGTTGTTTTTTAAGGGTAATCATAAACCCTTGCGCATGCGTTCATAAAAAAAATATTGTGACATCAAATAACCTATTTTTGATGCCTCCTGTCGAACAATTATTTTGACGCAAGAGAATTGTTTTTATACAAGTTGTGCCTTATATCAACGTATGACGACTGAAATCTTCTCCATTTATCATGTTACATTATCCCGACACAGAATAAAAGTTCCTTTAAAAATTGTGTAGACTCTTATAAATAGACATGAAGGAAAAGACAAGCCAGACCTCATGGTTGAGGATCAACCTTTAGCTTTATTTCATAATTTTTCATCGTCTCTCCGTTGCTGTATACTGGATACTTATCTATTTTATCGTAGGCATGCTAGGTCAGGGAATCATTAACAAGGCGATGGTCGCATAATACGCCAAGATCGCGGATCACCTGAACGTTAGAAAGGGATTGATTATGGAGAAAGTAGAGGTAATAAATTGACACTTGGAAATGTTAAGGTCCAAGCAGTTTTTGGAGCACCAGGTGAAAAAAAAACTATTGAGGTCCGATTAAATAAGGGAAGAGTCATGAGTCAGTCGGAGGAAATTATCTTCAAGATCTTAGCGTTGTCGGCGTACAGAGAGATGTGGGAATGTTTGATAACCATTTCAAAATCGTTAATGGTAAGGATAAAGAGAAGCGGACCTAAATGACTGCCTAGGGGACACCGGGAAGGACTTAGAGAGGGCAGATCTAAAACGAACGTTGTAGTAGCGATTTTCCAGGTAAGAGGATGACCACTTCAATAAGATGGATTCAAAGCCAAGGCAAGACAATTTGAAGAGTATTAATCTGTGTGAAATTTTATCAAAGGTCTTACCGAAGTCAGTTGAGATAACATCGACTTCCTTAGTATTTTATAAGGCTGAAAGGGTGAAGGATACGAATTCAATAAGGTTTGTGGTTATAGACCTACTTTTGAAGAAGCCGTGTTGTCTGGGGGAGATTAAAGACTTGCATGAAACCTTAAGTTATCATACAAAATACTTTCGAAGATTTTGGGTATATGAGACATTTTGGCAATAGGACGGTAGTTGTTAATGTCATTCTTCGGATCCTTTTTGTGTATAGGTATTAGAAAAGAGGTTTTCCATATCCGGAGAAATTCATCTTGAGAAAGGGTTAGGTTGTAGATTTCTGAGAGAGATAGAGAAAGGGAGGACATTTTTTTTTTTTGAATATACTAGGAAGGCTGCCGCGCGCGCCGGGGCGAGGAGTGAATTCATCAGTAAGTTACTTTAATCTTTTTTCGATGATATCGGGGTCGACACTACGAGGGAGAAATGGTCTAAAGGAGAAGTTGGTCAATATTTGAAATAAGTAGGATCGCGTGCAAAGGAATCATGGATGAAAGATTGATTGAAAAAGGTGACAAAAAGGTTGGCGAGGTTATGAGCATCATTGGAAGTTTCATCATTGAAGGAGAGAGAGTTTGGGTAGGCATTAGATTTTCTTTTGTAGTTAACAAACTTTGGATCTTTTATAAGGTTGGTTTGCATCTCGACTAAGTAGTATTGATAGAGGTGGTAGTAGATGCTAGATAGGGCTGGCTGAAACTGACGACTTAAAGGGGTCAGTTGTGAAAATGAAGAGATATTGAAAAACTCGTGATATTTAATGAAAAGGATTTTGAGGCTAGTGAAGTCGGTTCGAAGGCCTTCCTGTTGAATTGAGACCATTACGTTAATGTTTGTTTTACCTTCAAAGCAAACCGAGTCAGATTTGTCATTAATATAAGCCAAAAAGAGACGAATGTTCTCATAGATATTTTTATCTCTTAACCTGGAGAGAGCGTATCGACATTCGTTGGGGTCAATAGATTGCTGGGTAAGTTCGACTGATGGTGGAAGTAGGGGATCAACGAAAGATTGGGAGGGGACAGATGTTGACGAAGTTTGGTTTGTAGATGGTGAGAGAGATGAAGAACTGGCTGTAGCTGAGGTATTAGAGAAGGCGGGTGCTGATTGTAACTGGCGATGAAATGTGGATCCAATAATCCAAGCCGAATAAAACTAAGACGGGAAAGTAATTTTGCAGCTTGGTCTACGTTTCCCATGACGTTGAAGCTTACATAGAAAGTCAAGCAATTCTTCAGGCATTGATCCTTCTGACTGCCACATATTCCTTTCGTTTACGCATGGACTGGCTCAGCAGTATTTCCGATTTTTTGAGGAAGCCCAAAATTGGGTTGATCCGAGGGTCGATTTTATTTTTAAAAAATGTTGATTCTGTAGTAGGTACGTTTCGCTCATTACGAGCAGAGTATTGTCGACATAACCGTCCATTCGAGCGTACTATAGACAAGGCTATAATAAGATTCAAAGGCTCTGTTACAGAAGTCTTTAGAAATGCAGAAAATACGGCTGGAGTTACTGATAGTATTATAAAGCAGATCCAGATCTATAGCTTCACGCTGACGCTGTAGTCAGATGTAAGCCGAACTTCTGTGGCCTCAAATCGAATACATAGATGTGGAAAGCAAGTAGTTTCAACAAGACGATGCGTAACACGTTTCTTTATTTTTCATATATTTCACGTCCAGTTTTTAGTCTTCTACCTTGCAAAGCTGGGTTAAGAGAAACTTATGAAAAGGCTTCCTGTCTGCCCGTCTGGACAGATCCAGGTAAAGGCTTGCAAAATTCAAGGTAGAAGACCTGGAAATATAGCTTGGCTCGCGGCAAGCGGAGTTATTTCGCTTTTTTTGTTAAATGAACTGGCCACCAAGATCGATTGATTTGTCCTCGTTGAATTTCTTTTTTTAGGGGTATGCAAAGATCGATTATATCCACACGATCCCTAAACTTTTGATTTCCTGAAAACAAATATTCATCAAGTTATGGCCGACTTATTAACCGAGACGAAAGGTCATCGAAAATGATCTTGTCAAAATCGGATCCTGCAAAACTACCACGGAGGATATTTGAATGACATTATACACCGTTCAAAATGGCAACGTCCATGAAATATACAGAAATTAATTTCTGATCAAAAGCTGAATCATAAATGTCTTTTGCTTAAAATTACTTTCAGAATCAGAAATTGGATAACACCGTATAATGATCTTACTTCACAGGTTACATATTATTCTTTGAACATTCAGATCGTGTCGGCATTAAATTGAACGGTACAAAGCATTTACTTTGAGATAATGCCTCCAGACAAGTGGAAACCCTTCCCGATCAAGTCTTATAAGATCATATCGAAAAAAGTTTAGCAATATCAAATCTCTGCCATTTCCAGCTAACCTCCACTTTGGTCTGTCCATTGAACTGGGATTGGCCATTACGGCAATCAGTATAGAAACTAAATGCTAATCTCATAAATTTCGCTCATTCCATGTGGCAATGTGGCAGCCGTTAACTCAAACCGCTCTAATTACAAATCATTTCCTCCTTTTTCATTTCTTATTTTTTTTTTCTTATTTCAGTTTTGTAATTTGGCTTGCCTCAAACATTTTACTGAAGCAATTACCTGTGCTACTCGGCGAGTGATCGATTTACCAACTTCCGCTTCACGGCAGGAACACCACTCACATTATTACCCTATAACTTTCACTTGCAAACTAGCTGACGAGAGCGATGCCAACGATCATAGTCATCACGACCATCACCTGATGACGATCATCATTGGCGATCGTGATTACCCGAACCTGACAGGCAGTGTTGTTTCAAGGCGATCAAGAACGAATCAAACAAAAATCCCACTCACTCTCGCGGTAGCTGGGATGATGATGATTAGATGGACGCCTCCCGCGCCAAATCGGCTGGATTATGATGGTGCTAATGTATTTTTATACACACAGCACACGTATCCCGGGCGGCATTTACGTTCGATCGATGCGAATCTGGCTAACAGATGCAGACTTTGCGAAAAAATAATAATAAATGATCGCTGAAGATCGCTACGATCGTAATTTCAATCTGAGATACGAGCACATTCGTTCGCGCATTCAAAGATTCCATGCAGCGATAGTCGAAAGATATCGAAAATACCATCGATTTGTGAATGATTTGTTGGGTATATGCTGGATCTTGTTCGTATACAAATTGGATTGCAAACATTGTATGATGAAGCGAACACATACGGCTCGATGTGCTCGAACGTCGAATGGTTCTTATCAAGGAACCAGATGCACATAAACAAGATTATTAATGTTTTGGGGATTAGTTTACACGCAGCATGATCATTTGCGCCATGGCGGGTGGCCGCCACCGCCACTACCACATCATCGTCGTCATCTTTGCTTCAACTTGTTGTTCTTTCTATCGGTAGCTGTGTTGCTGTTTTGCTTTCCAGACAGACAAAAGACGGACACGGGGTTATTGATGGGAGTTTTTTAATTGCTCCTCCGTCTAATAAACTGTGGAAAATATCTATTTGGGAAGCGGCACGACTATGCCGGTAGTAAATACAAAATTTAACAGATGTTTTCGTCTTTCTCGAACTTCTCCGCATCTTACGTTATGAAAGTCTCCCACTCCCGTTTGGCGAATCTCTACCGAGCACATTCCAGCAATTGATTGTTTCGTCACGGACTATGAATCGCCACTGCCACAAATCTGGCCTAAGTGTGTCTCGGTTAACATCCATTCGGGGCTCATAAAATCACATCTAATCAAGATAGATAGTGCGAAACGCACTCAACCACTTGGGCATGTACACAGGCCTTTTAGAGATCATTCGATTGTCATGTTCCTGCCCACTCCACGCAACCCCCATGCAACATCACAACAAATTATCCAGCCATCCCCTTTCTCATTGAGTGTTTGGCGAGAAGGGCTGACGCCGAAGACAAATGAACTGACGTACAACAAGGGGTGGATGAAGATGCGCTCGGGGTTGTCTTCGTCATTGACGCGTTTCTATGTTTTCGTACGTCGTGGTCGCACGATGATTGTTCCTTACCCCGTATCGGCTGACTTTTTAGCCGGTACATACGTCCATCATTATTATTCATTGTAGTCGAGGTTGTTGTTCGTGTTTTCATTGTTTGTGGGTTGCCCGGGCGGGTGGTGACTTTTCAAGAGGGTATTTTATATTTTCACATTTCGCTTTATTACTAAAGGGATTGGAGTGGGAAAGGGAATGAGAATGGGAATAGGACGGAGGTGGATTAGGTTTTGGTGATGGCTTTTAGGAAAATTAAACGACACATGGATGCATTTGTAAGGTTTGAGTAAGATGGGCCCGTGCGAGCGGTTGTTAAGGCCTTATGGCCGTATTTAGTAAGAACATTAATGTGAAAGAGGATAACATACGGTTTGAGCGACGGTGAGTGTGCATATGGCGGGCCCGGTGGGAAATTTACCAATGCGGTGGTTGTTCTTCTGTATTTTTGAATACGCGACAGATGACGCAAGAAACGTAGACGTGCAACAGGTAAGGTAGGATGCGAGGTTTTGTAGGTACGAGCTTTAGATCAAGAAGCATATTTAAGTCAGATTTGTAAAAGAAGAAGAGGAAGAAGCTTGATGCTACAAACATACATACATAAGGGGCTATCCAACAAGAGGTGTCATTTTAAGTTTCACGATATTGTTGGACCGTCAATCCTTAGTTGGAGGTTAAAATATAGATCGAAGGGAAGCACTATTCGTAATTCGTAAATTTCGTACTGGTTTTCATCATCATGTCCCCTTTCTCACAGTTATAGTAAATTTAATCGATCAGTTTGAACGTCTTGGACAGATTAGTGATGCCAAAATTTCAATTCGAAAATGCCACGCTCAACCCCGTTCTTCCGCTGATAGAGTGATAAATGAATGATGAAGATCGTGATTTTTTAATCATAATTTATGATCCTCTTTTCCATCTGTCTGAATAGGTAACCATATGTCACTTGAAGCTTCGAAAATTGGCGATATCATTAGATTGGACCAAATGATGCTGGCGCGAGAGTTTTAGTAAACAGATTGTGCTACCGAATGATGGTGGTGGTTGGTTAAATTATTTCCAAATTGGTGGAGGATGACTTTGGGTTTTAGTAGAACCGCGCCACATGACAAACGACTGGTGATATAATGACTCTATCGCGTGACAAACTTCCTTGACTATGATCTCTCGAAATGAAGACTTCAATTAGCGGTGGAGATAGTGCGACTAAGCACTATTTTACGTTTTCGATTGGAGCTTTGTCAAAACTAAATTCTACGCAATTCATGAACATGAATCAGAATGTCTTTTTGTAGGCAGAGCCAAGGCAGGTATTTGGCTGATATTTCCTCCATTACTAACCTCAGAGCTGATTCTTTAGATCTAAGTAAAAATATTTCAATTTTTCCTCAAAATATTTATTTTGTTGTTAAATTATAATGACACCTCTTATTGGACAGCCCTATATATTACTAGTATATTGGTGTAGAAAAAAGAAATTATTATTTCTGCATGAAATTTAAGACTTAATTTAGTAATTTACTATAATCCGATTTAGGTCAAATATGCGCCGTTTTGTTGGATAATAATTTGTTGCCATTTCAAAGGTAATTCCATTAAGTCTCTCTCACAGAACCCCCCGTTCCTATTGGCAACAAACTGGAACAGTCGTAACTCAGAAGACTCACTTAAGGTGAATTTTTCACCAGCATAATTGTTCGTTTTCGACAGAAACAGGTGGAAATCACTTGGTGCCAGGTCTAGACTATAAGGTGGGTGCATAACAACCTCGAAACCAAGCTCCCGGAAACCAAGCACTATCGATATGTATGGCCTGGCCTTGTTTGATGGAACACAATTCCTCTCTTATTGGTTGAAGTTGGCTACTTCTAGGCGATTGCTTCTTTCAGACGGTTTAATTGCTGACAGCACAGGTCTGAATTAAGAGTTTTGCGGCTCATATTGGAAAATGATCCCTCGATTGTGCAAACTCAACGTGCGTATCGTGCAAAATATCGTGATCGTGTTGCAGTTCGTCGTTGGGACTCGAATTTTTTTCAATTTGGTTCTGTGACAGGCCCTCGTGAGCAACCTAGGCCACGTCCGCGGCGTCCAAACTCATCTATTCAGTCTGTGAAGGCCAGAGATCAAGAAGACCCAAGTTTGTCATATCGGCGCCGTTCGCAGCAGTTAGGCATCAGTGTTACCACTTTGGGGAGAATTTTAAAGGATGAAATTCACTTACTGTATGCTAACGGCTCGAAGACAATAGAACAACTCAAAAGAAATATTCGTGCGGAAATCGCAGAAATTTCGACCGAAATGCTCGAAAATGTCATGGAGAATGCGTGAAAACGAGCCCATTTTTGCATCGGCAATAAAGGCGGTCATTTAATTGATATTGTTCCCAAAAATTAATTAAAACAAATTGTAAAGGTCTAAGTTGAATAAAAACTTCCAAAACCCGTTGAGAATTGTTGAAGTTATATGAAGTTATAATATGAGATGGCGCACCCTGTACTTAGCTAAGTTTGTTCCTCAGTACTAATCTCAGAGATGATTTAATAGAAATTAAAATGACACCTCCCATACATTATACATTATCTGGCCCTCTATGGGCAGAATTACCTCTTTCTGAATTGCCTACATTGTGCGTTGTGTGTCATCATTATTTTTTCTATAAGTGGTAATTCGAATCCCGGGTTAAAGGCCAAAACTCCGAGTCACCTTCCCGGTGACCCAACGAAACTGCGAATATAGAAAATGATCGGGTGTTCTGTGGAATTCCTGGACCTCGTTACAAGTATAATTTTGGAAATTCATTTCAATGGAAAGAATGGAGAATGTCCTTAATCTTCCATGATTGTCAAGACCAACTTGAGTTTAAGAAACTGCTCCGTCGCTCCGTTTTAAAATGTCACCAGCTCGGTGTTGGGATGGTGGTTTAACTTCTAATTCTGATATCATATTTAACATGAACAAAAATAAATGGAAACGGGAATAGCAATTACTTTTATCTTGACAGGCGACATTTGATGTTCAGCAAAGACCGGACAACTTTTCGTTGGAACATTAACTTCGGTTTATTTTCGCCCATTAAAGCTGATCTCTAATACAGATCGAGACATTTTTTTCCTGTCACTTGCAAGTGATTAGTTGTATTTGTGATCAATTTGTCCTTTGCCTGATTTTTTTCTAAAGTGACGTTTATGCCAAATCATTTTAAGCCAGTTCGGAAAAAGTGTGGTTGGGACCTTAGCAGCTCTATATAACCTGTCCTCAATGTGGTTCAGCAGCTTGGTTGTTTGGTTCTTGTCCGGCTGGATGATGAGTGTGCCCATTACAAAAAACATGGAATGATGATTGAGTTTTTCCATTCCTCAGGGACGGTTTTATTGCTCCATATACAAGGGTGGTCCGATAAGTACTTAGCCTCATCGCCAGATGGCGCCAGCATCGTAAGAGCAACTTACTATCGTGTAGTACATTCTAGCAGACGGCTACTGTCGTCAGCCGGATCGGACTCGTAGTTTTGTTTTAACCGCGTGTGGAATCGGGAGTGTCCGCGGATTTTAGAAAAATGGAGAAAAAGCAATATCGGTCGGTGATTCGCTTCCTGTTTTTGGAAGGGAAATCACGCAGCGAAATCAAAGAACGTTTGGATGCTGTGTACGGTGACTCTTCTCATTCGATGGCGACCATCAAAAATTGCTTTAACGAGTTTCAACGTGGTCGCACGTAGGTTTTTGATGAGCCACGATGAGCCAGGTGCCCCGAAAACGGCTACCACGGAGGATAACGTGACAAAAATCCACGATCTCGTATTGGCAGACCGCCGATTGAAGGTGCGCGAGATAGCTGAGACAGTAGGCATTTCAAAAGATCGCGTGGATCATATCCTGCATGAGAAAGCTGTCGGCGGATGGGTGCCACGTTTGCTCGCTCCGGACAGCATGCGCAACCGTGAGACCACTTCAGAGCAGTGTTTGACGCTGTTTAAGCGCAATCCGAAGGAGTTTCTGGGTCGTTTCGTGACAGTCGACGTAGTACACACCAGAGACCAAGGAACAGTCGAAACAGTGGACTTCACCCGGCGAACGTGCTCCGAAGAAGGCGAAGACTGTCCCATCGGCCTGAAAAGGTGACGGCAACCGTTTTCTGGGATTCACAAGGTGTGATCCACATCAACTACCTGGAGAAGGGTAAAATGGTCACAGGGCTGTACTATGCCAAATTATTGGGCCGATTTGACGTCGAATTGAAGAAAAAACGGCCCCATTTGGCGAAGAAAAAAGTGCTCTTCCACCATGATAACGCACCGGCTCACACCTCCGCCCTCGCCACGGCCAAATTGGTCGAGTTGGGTTACGAACTGTTGCCCCAGTCACCGTATTCTCCAGATTTGGACCCGTGCGACTTCTTTTTGTTTCCAAACTTGAAAAAGTCACTCGCCGGACAGAAACTTCAGTCGAATGAGGAGGTCATGGCCGCCACGGAGGCCTACTTTGCAGACCTCGAGAAAACGTATTTTTCAGACGGGTTAAAGAAGTTGGAGCATCGTTGGGTCAAGTGTATCGAGCTAGAAGAAGACTATATTGAAAAATAAATCGCCATTTCTCCAAAATTTTTGTTTTTCTTTTGTAGGCTAAGTACTTATCGGACCACTCTCGTAGTTGTGAAGAGCCCATGTAACTTCTCTGTCAACTCCTCTCTTGGAAATTTTATTAAATCCGAGAGGCAGGACTGTTGCTAGAGACTTGCTCTAACATAAACAAAGCCCGCAATGTAAATGTTGTCCAGAAAAAGTCTAAAATCGATTTTGTAAAGCTTAAGCATCTTCTTTTTCATGAGCCTTGGGATAATGTGTACAAAGAGAACAATGCTTCTGCTTCTTATGATGTCTTTATTACATCTTTAAATAGACTTATACTTAACTGCTCCTACTCTTTGAGTCTAAAAAAAGGTGATAAAAGGCTAAAACCATGGATCTCAAGTTATCTAATTAAAAAAATTAAAAGGAAACATAAAATAAGAGTTAAATGTTCAAAAAACCCTTTAAATCTAAGATTGAAGAAAACCTACAAAAAGATTTGTCGTGAGCTTAAGATTGAAATTCCTTCTTGTCGTGATAGCTATTATCGTAATAAATTCATTTCAGCAAAAGGCAAGTTAAAATCGGAATGGAAACTGCTTAATAATATTTTGAACAAATCTTCCACTACCGCGAAACATTTTTATGTTAATAACCTTGAGTATTCTAGTAAATCTGACATTGCTAATACCTTCAATGCATATTTTACATCTGTTGCAGATAGTGCAAAATCACAATATATAGCAAAAACTTGCATTCATTGTACCAATGCGTTCATTCTCGCGTTAATTTTGCTTTCGAATCTATTACTGCACTAGAAATTTTAAAGGCGATTGGGTCATTAAAAAACTCGCATGCGTGTGGTTTCGATGGCATTTCGAATGTGCTGCTAAAACGTATCGCTTGCTATGTGGTTGATGTTCTAGCCATAATCTTTAACCGTAGTGTGGTTACAGGAGATTTCCCAAATGCTCTCAAATGTGCTGATGTTGTGCCTTTATTTAAGAAAGGTTCTGCAGATGACATGAAAAACTATAGGCCTATTTCACTACTCCCTACTTTGAGCAAAGTCTTTGAAAAAAAGGGTAGTGTCATATTTGCACAAAGTCAAGTTTTTCAGTCCAATACAATTTGGTTTTCAGAAGGACAAGTCAACTGAGGATGCTCTTCTTAAAATTGTTCAAATATTTATTCCTTCCTTGATAATAAAAAGTTCACTGCTGGACTGTTTGTTGATATAACTAAGGCTTTCGATATGGTTAACCATTCTATTTTATTAGAAAAGATCGAAAGGGCCGGGTTTCGAGGATTCATGTTGGACTGGTTTACATCTTACCTATCAAATCGATCTCAAAGAGTAAAGTTTGATGGTATCAGAAGTGAGATCAAAATGTTTAATATAGGAGTTCCCCAGGGATCTGTACTGTGACCAATTTTGTTTCTAGTTTACATAAACTCACTGTTTGAACAGGATTTTAGGGGAAAAGTGACAGCCTTTGCGGATGATGTGGGTTATTCATACGCCTCCAACAGTTTGTTAGATTTAATATGCGACATTAATTTTGATCTCAGTCTCCTAAGAAGCTGGTTTTCTGAACACAGATTAGACATCATCTCGAAAACTAAATTAATGCCTTTTAGTTTATCTACTAAAACGTATTCTTTTCCGGAAGTTTATTTTCACGCTCATGATTCGGATTGGAATGGTTCAATTGTGTCGTTTGCCCTCCGCGACAAACTTTTAGTTTCAATACTAATTGCAGTGAGAAATGCTTTCTGATTGAAGCAGTAGACGAGTACAAATACCTTGGTCTTATAATTGACTCGAAGATGTCTTTTAGTAACCATATAGAGTCTTTAAAAAGATATTTATTTAATACGCTTCGTCATTTTTATTTTCTCAAAAAAGTATGTTCCAAGAAACTTTTAACAATTATTTATTACGGAATCCTACATTCTAAACTACAATATGGTATTGTGTGCTGGGGAGGTACATACACGAATAAGATCCAGCCCTTATTAATTTTGCAAAAAAGTGTATTAAGGAAAATATGCAATAAACGCCGTCTTCATCCTAGCCTTCCACTGTTTCGTGATTTAAGAATTCTTCCGGTTCGCCATTTATATTGTACAAAACATTAAAGATTTTTTTATGCATTCTGGAAATCTCAACTACAGATTAATTTCAGACTACAATATATGTACGTAGAAACTTTTCAAATGTTGTGAGTGTCCCCCAATTCCGTACAACCGCGTATCGCAATTTCTACGATATTTCATCCTGTCGTTTATTTAACAATCTTCCTCAATCGTTAAGATCTACTACAAACCCAAAAAAAATCCTAAAATGTGTAAGATTTTGGCCGCTCGATATAGACTTTGATAGTATAGAATCCATCCTATCTAATATTTTAGTGTAAATAAAGCTTTTCTCTTGATTTTTTCTTATTTCTTACTTTTGTTTTGGTTTTTTTTTTTCTTTTTTGTTTCTTTTTTTTGAACTTTGATTTTTTTTAATATCTTTTTTAAAAATCTCTTGCATTTATTATTTATTTATTCATTTATTTATTATTTTGCCCAATATTCTTTCCCTTTACCTCTTGTTACAAGTTAATAGAGTCACCCCACTTATGAATTGTACTCCTTATAATTTATAGCTCTATGAAGTGGCATTGAAACTATTTTAGTACTAATTGTATGAAAATAAAAATGTCACCTACTTATTTCATTATTGTTATTATCTTAATGAATTATTGTTACGTTATTATCCTGCCTGTAAACAAAATGCATATGAAATAAAAAAAATGAAAGTGGCCTTATTATTTTTCATTATTCTTCATTGTTTTTACCTGGTAAATAAAAAAGCGTGTGATCTAAGGGCTCGCGAGGGACAATATAAATTTATGTATTTCCAGAGAAGGGGACAATCAATCTGATTATTAAGAATATGAATAAATATTTACCGCGAATTGCTAAGCATCGAACACCAAGAGCTAAATAATATTATCGGAGGAAGGCAAACTGATATTCTACTCTTTGCTTTCGAAAAATTGGTTTACATTAGGTCACATTGAAACCCGTTTTCGAGGCAATGTACTAAATAATTGGAAAAGATTGCTAGGCTCGTGCTAGTAGATTCGCCACCAACGGAGAAATAAAACCCTTCAACTGAAAGGCTAATTTCTTATGAATCAGTTTGACAAAAGCTTGGGTATCGTTGGAAGTTTGCAGATAGAACGGTCATTTGTTATTTCATTCTTTGAACCATTTTTATGGATGGTTAATATGAAAGACTTTTTCCAATCGCTTATCAGTTCACCTAAATCGAGCGATCGATTTAGCGATAGCTTGAGCACATTCCCCTAAGACAGTAGGTGCAAATTCATCAACACCATATCATAGTTGCTTATCATAGTTTAGTTCTTGTAATTCAACCAGCATTTCGGAAACATGTGGACAACCGTCGTTAAGAGAATTCCAAAACAGATTACTAGTGCATGATTCATGAGAACGTTTAGCGATAATGAGGATGTGGTCAAAAGCTCGCATACCGTCACCATTCGCCATTTTGAGATGTCTTCATATGAATGGAACTGCTGATCAGCAAGTTGGAACAAGTGATAATTGGACGGCGCAATATCTGGGGAATATGGTGGGTGGGGTAGGACTTCCTATTTGAGCGTTTCTAATTACAAATAGGTTTTAAGGGGTTTGGCAACGTGAGGCCAAGCGTTGTCATGCTGTGGAATCACTTTTTCGTGCCTCTGCGCGTATTGTGGCCGCTTTTCGCGCAACACTCGGCTCAATCGCATCAATTGAGTTCGATACTGTTCCCCTGTGATGGTTTCGTTTGGTTTCAGCAGCTCATAATAAATAACACCGCCCTGATCCCACCAAATACACAGCATTACCTTCGCAGCCCGAATATTCGGCCGAGCCGACGACGTAGAAGCATGACCGGGCTGTCCCCATGATTTTTTCCTCTTTGGGTTGCTGTAACTAATCCATTTTTCATCACCTATAACGATGAGATGAAGAAAACCCTTCCTTTCTTGCCGCTGGAGTAGTTGTTCACAGGCGAAAAAACGACGCTCAACATCTCTCGGCTTTAAATCATAAGGAACCCAAGCTCCTTGCTTTTAAATCATTCCCAATTCAGCAATCAAACAATCGCTTGGAAATAGCTTGGCGGGTAACTCCTAATACTGAAGCAAGCTCTTTTTGCGTTTGGCATTGATATTCATCGAGCAATGTCTCCAATTTAGCGTCTTCGAAATTACCGTCTTTGAAGCGAGGGAACCAATCATGGTACGTTGTTTCACTCAGAGCAGCATCTCCGTAACCTTTTTGGAGTTCCCGATGCGCTTCAGCCGCCGTTTTCTTCGAATGAAAGAAGAAAAGCAACACTTCCCGCAAATGACAATTATTTGGCACACAATCAGACATTTCACACATCCACTTATATGACGCAGACAAAAATCAGTAATGTGTCAAAGCGGTTTGTTTACCATATATCTAGGCTTGGTTCATGACGTTTTGGATATGTCACAATCGACCAGCACTTACTACTCGAGCCATCTCTTGATAAACAGCGAGAACTTAATTGCACACCTAATATAATTGAGGTCACTATACAGAAGATCAAGATAATGTCGTTAGTCATAGCCGTATCGTTAGTCTTTTTTTTTTTTAAATAGGGTTCGCGGTGGTTCAAGAGTTACGCTCTTATGGGCTTTGTCACACAACTTAGAGAGGGTGCACACAACTACTCTCCGGGGGTGGTTGTCCTAGATAGGATTCGAGAGATTCGACTGAATTTGTCACGTTGGTTGTAGTTCGCAGTAACCTTTGTTTTCATGTCATTAGGGAAAAGAACACACAGAGTATGAATTTTGAAGTGATCTTATACTGTGAGTGTTATGCCTTCGTCAACATTTTTTTGATCATCTCTCATTCACAACTGATGTTGTTGCACAGTTTTTCCGAATAGGAATTGTTCTTGGCTATGGACAGACTTGAACTACAGACCTTCCGCTCAACAGTCGCTGATGATTACGATTGCACCACGACCACCCTCTATCATTTTATTACAATAAGAACACTATCGATTCTGCTTAGGCCTACACCGACGTACAAGTCTTTGCTAGGGTAGGATTTAATGAACTGGGAATCTGTACATGGTGAGACAGGCTCCACGCACTGTCTCTCGAAAACACGAATATTTTCCAAATGAAATGGCACTACATTAAGTTGGACCGTTCAACCATATGGTAGTCGATAATGGGCCTTATTAGGTTCAAGCTGACTGCTGTAAAAAGCTTCTTTGTCACATGAAAGATTTTCTTACCACCAGTAAGACAAGCCTTCACATGCTGAGATATCGAAATGCGTTAGTTGCCAAATGATCCACCAATTCTCTTTGGTATACTTTGAGGCGCTTTTGATTTTGAGAAACTAATTTCTAACTTCCAATCATCGCAATATCTCTTAATACGAGGATTGCTCAGAAAATAAGGTGACATTTTAAATTTCGCGATCCAAGTATGTCCTTTAGTTTACCGATTTTTTCTTTTTCTATTATGTTTGTATACATGTTGCTTAACATATGTTGATTTTCAGCCACCTTGGAAATTTAGTTTGTTCTTCACAGATATAAAGGTTAGACGTGTTTTGGCGTGCTTGGCGATTTTTTGCTGTTGAAAAAATGAATCAACCAATTTGTGTTAAATTTTCTGTGAAAAATAAAATTAAGTGCTCCAACGTACCTGAAATATTAACTGCGGCATTTGGAGTGTCTATTCTGAGCAAAAAAAAATGTTTATAAGTGGTGCAATTTTGTTTTTGAATTACTTTTTTACTAAATTAAAAAAAAATTGTTTTGAGTAGTAAAAATCGTTACTTGGACTTTACAATATTTTCTGTTAAGTGGAAAAGATGAAATCCGTCAAGTGACTGCCGCCAGTGTTGATACACATTTGCACCCGTTTTATCGCATTATAGCCCCAAAGAAAGAAGTCTGGAATGGATAAATCGAACGGTCTTGCTGGCCATGCCAAAACGCCAAAACGGGAGATTACGCGACCAGGAAACGCTTCCTTCACTCGTGCTGTGTGCGCAGTTGCATCGTCTTGTTGAAACCACATACTACCAAGCCCCGCTCATCCAATTCCGGCATTCAGAAGTCGTTCATCATGGCGATGTAGCGTTCACCAGCAACAGTGACTGTATTACCGATGGCATCCTCAAACAAATACGGCCCAACCACTCCTCCCGTGTAAACTGTGTAAGTGAATGTTATGGCTCTTCGTGCATCATACGCGGATTTTTAGTGGTCCAGAAACTAAGATTTTGCTTATTGACGTAATCGCTTAGTTGGAAATGCGCCTCGTCGCTCATGATGAGTTTGACACACAATCGTCCTCTTCGTTTCTTCGTTCTCAGCGATATCGGTAGCCATAGCCGAGACCATCGAGTGGTGGTCTTGGTGCAATGGTAATTATCCCCAACTGTTGAGCCGAAGGTCTGCAGTTCAAGTCCATCCATAGTCAAGAACAATTCCTATTCGGAAAAACTGTGCAACAGCATCAGTTGTGAATGCGAGATGATCAAAAAGGGCTGATGAAGGCATAACACTCGCAGTATAAGATCACTTCAAAATTCATACTCTGTGTGTGCATTTCCAATATATCACCTTAATGACTTGGAAAACAAAAGAGTTACTGTGAACTACAACCAACGCAAATTCAGTGAAATCTCTCAAATCCTATCAAGGACAACCACCCCCGGAGAGTAGTGAACAAACATATTCGACACAAACCATCTGCACCCCCTCCAGAACCTTTTTTTATAAAAAAAAAAAGAAGATATTCCTGGCCGCCACCGGACTGGTCGGCAACGCCCTGCATGGTCTTCCGGATATTGGTATATCAGCTTGCTCATGCCATGAACATTTTCAATTAGAATCAAACGTGTGTCAGCGAAGTTCGTTCTGAAAATGCTAAATTTTGACCAAAAGAACCGTCGCATGAGTACCACTCCCGGAGCTGTTGAATGACGTGAATAACGATTCAGATTTTGTGAAATGGATCCCGAAACTGGTGACGAAACATATCTACAAAAAAATTAAAAGGCTTTAATTTTCGAACAAACACTGCAACTTTGCATTGATTCCCTCTTGGAAGTCTCATACCAACGGTTAAGAAAGTCCTAATCATGTGCTATGTGCGTTCCTTTATTTTCTGCTTCCCGATCAATAAATTTTCCGATTTAACTTACTGACCAATTCGTGAACAATGGACCGAATGAAGAGGTGTTACTGTATTGCGAACAGCTGCTTTTTTATTTGTAAGTGGACTGAGTCCAATCAGTGCCTTTTGGGCTACCTTTGGGCTCCTTTTCTATTAAATTACAGAGTTACAGGTGATGAGAAGCCTGACTATCGAGGTATAAAACCAGAAGATGATTTCAGGTTTCAATTTACAGGTTTTATTAAAATTGCGATGAGAGGACCTTGATTGCCTTTTTAATTGAGGTTATGTTTAAGATTGTCTACACCAATACTCCTGAGGGGACTGACAGACAGACATGCTAAGATAGATCTTTAAAATGACACCTCTTGTTGGATAGACCATTTTTTTAACTAGGCATAATTGCATTGATCCTTAAACCTTCCTTAATTCTCAATAAGTCTATCCACGCTGTTTTCTATGCCTAAGAACTTATCAATCCAATTTTATTTGATCCCTTTTAAAATGCTCTCATTGGCTGGCGATGCACTTATCAAGGGCCTTCAACAGCACCGTCTTGGTTCATTGAATGCCGGGAATCAGGCAAAACATTTACATTTCAACACACTTTTTACTTTCGGGAAGAAATAAAAATCCCAAATCGGTGTTAAATCCGGAGAGTAGGATGGATATGGACAGAAATTCTGTGGCCAAAAACTCACGAATGAGAAGCAAGATGCGACACGGCGTGTTGTAGTCAATTTCGTGAATTTTTCTGGTCTCCTTACGTTGTCTCGAAAATGTTGTAGAAATTGCTAGTAATATTCCGAGTTAAGACTTGTTCCCCTTGGAACGAACTCTGCTATGCGCTCACTATCAGAAAAAAAAACATTGAGCATGGCCCTGACGTTGGAGAGTGATGTGATGTGACTTCTTAAGACGAGGAAAGTCAGTTGTTTTCCATTGGGACCTCTGCATTTTCTTTTCAGGGTTATAGCCATACACCCAGGGGCTATGCGGTCGTCATGCAGGTTTATGATATTGATCTTTGCTGCAGAGGTAAGGCATTTAATCCATCATTACTCGATAGGAGTATTATGCGACATCGGCTTGGCATGACTTACTGTACATCACACAACAATAGTTATTATGACAACTTGAGTGCCATATGTGAGAAAGGCTGCGCTGGCTCCTTCAAATAATTACGTGTCGAATGCAGATTGAAGAGCATAACTCCAATCAGGCGTACAAGAAATGAAATCACAACCTCCCTCGAGCACAAGACCCAGGCTTCGCAACCCCCCGATGTAACGACAAACAAAACTCATGTCATCGAACAAATGTGCAAATTGCAACACACACTCCAGACCAAACACCACTCATCCACCGCGCCGTCATGTAAATTATTCCTTTCGGACCATTTGCTCGATATTTGCACTAAATTAGACGCAAGTCTGTTCGAATTTTTCTCCTCAAGCAATACCCCCGATGCCGGTGCAGGAGTAGATAAAACAAAAAACCAAATAAAACAAGTTTCATCGACATTTGGCTGATTGAGTGCGCGCCATATGATGACAAATGACTGAGAATGCTTTGACGGTCTATCACTTGAGTAGAGGAGTATGCGCCCTTTCCACCACCATCACCACCGCCACTGTAATGTCACGGTATTAGCAGCAAGGAAGCCTCTTTTAATTAACTTAATTAAACAGGAATAATATCCACCACCATCGGGCAACAACAACGAATGCTATCGTATCATCTTCGGAACAGACCCCTTCCCGCCAGCTCTGTTACAACATAACCAAATGAACGTGTAATCCGAGCCCGTGGCAAGTCGGATTATCGCTTCCTCATAAAATATCCATAATGATAATCGTTCACCCTCAGTTCTGGCCGTGCCTTCCTGACGAACTATGCCAGTCTTCGAATGCGAAATTAGTTTGTCATGTGTCCGCATCTCCTTGACTGTCATAAGCCGTGCAAATCTGTGCACATTTTCTCCATCACAATCGGCCGACATAAGGTGAACAGTTCCATCGCGTTCGAGTAAACAGAGGGGTGCTAGTTCAGATTTATCCTCGTATCTGGTATCTCTCGAGAGCTAGTGACAAATGTTCAAACAAAAGTAACAAACAAACAGGCCGGAGTCGATGAAGCTATACACTCTATGATTACTCGTGTGGCCACCCCTCGCCTGTGCCTCATGTTACGCTTCGTGCTTTGTGTGAATGCTCGCGTCCCTCACTATTATGCGTGCGCGTGAGAAAGGGGTCGAGGGTGCAGTCAAGGGTTTTAAATAAATTTACAAATGTTATGTTTTGCTGTTTATTAGGTTTTTATGTCATCATTGTATGCTAATGCTGAGGAGATCGTTTCCATGTAGTTCGTTTCCACTGGGCACTGGGCCCGGGAGTGAAGCCGCAGTGTTTGACAGTTGGACAAAATGTTTCACGGATTTCATTCAGTGTTTTTTTGTTCTTCTTGTTTTGTTGCATCGGGCTAAGAGGTTTTTAATGAAAACGACATGAGGGGAGATTCGTACTGGACGAAGACTCGACAAGGGGGAGTGGAAGGGCTTTCAAATTTTTGTCTAATTGTTCCGGACGAGATCGAGCAATGAGATTAGGATGCATCGTAACAATAGGTAAGTGCGGAATCGTGTTTGAGGATGTAACAAACATATGGCGGCATGGTACGTGAGATGATGACATAAGGACGAATTGCTCGGAAGTCAATGGATTCAGCTGTTTTTAATTGGAATACAACGGCTCCAGCTGCGTAGCAACTATCAGCCTCTAGAGGATTCAGTAACTGACTTTTATAACGTTTTTCTCTGTAATTTCTGTTTACGTTTTTAATACTATCCATTCCTTTCTGAAGACTGTCTTTGGTCTTACCCAATTCACAAGCTTGACTGTAACAATCTCATTGGACGATTTAAGGCAGGCTCAGACGGTGATGAAAAAAAAAATGTCGAAGCTCCTTGTGAAGATGCCTTCTCTCGAAAATATCAACAATCAAATAAAAATCTATTTTTCACTAGATGGCGCCAACTGTACATGCTAATCAGAAGTGTCATCAGAAATGTGGCATGGTAAGCTTGGCATCGACCAACAACTCCTTATTATAAAATTTGTGAACTTTCTTTCAGAGTGAAATATGTGGACTTTTGACCTAAATAAGCACCATGGGCCACAAGTATTGCTTTTCATTTTAAGTTCGATAAAAATCTACGGCAGAAGTGCGGCGAATGAATAAAGAAATTTCCTGTGAAGTGGTGTGAACCTTGGTTTCCACATAGAAGACAAGAAGCATGCCGGCTCTGTGAAAAAGTTTTAAGTCGCAGGTTCAAGCCATTGATTGCAAGATTGCATAACGCAACAAGAACCCCAGACTCACAGGACGTTATTCAATAAACAAATTCCCGTCGTTTAAAGACTTACATAGGAAGGATCCAGGAGCAAGGAAATTGGATACCTTCGGAGAAAAACCGAAAGGCGTTATACGGTGGTTTATTTTTTCAAGAGCGAACTGCTGTTCCTGCGGCAAGGAAGGAAAGATTTTCTGCACCATATCGTGGCTGTGTATCTATTCCGACAGTCATTAGGGCATTAAAGCTTATAGTGTGTAGCGCGCAGCTCAGCGTCGTACAGTTTGAGTTGTTGCAGGAGAAACCGTCTCAGGAGCTCACTACTGAACACAACCCCACTGCCTGTGAGGTGAGCATTGAAAAAAAAGCCACAATACCAGTAAAAACAGGACAAAGTGATTTTGCAACACGATAGTGCTCGACCGCATGTTGGTCAGGTTGCTAAAACCTGCCGGGAACCACTGAAACGAGGCGTTCTACCCCACCCACCGTATTCTCAAGATATTTCCTAAAATACTAGCTCAAAATGAAAAGCATCGCCTCAAAACCTTATATGTCAATACCGAATTCACTTCGAGGTTTGTTCAAAAAGTAACGGGAATTTAGTGATTTTGTGATTTGTTTGATTTATGTATTTTCAGTATCGAGCAGTTAAGCATATATGTATATATGAAACGTATCTGCACATTGACTGCCAAGCCGATTGTTTAAGTTGCTGTTAGCTTCCAAAAGGTGTTTTGGCGCCATCAACGATCAGATCAGAGAGTTTGCACAAAATGTTTGAATAGGAATGGAGTAATGTGATGCAAAATGAATAAAACTAGGGTTTTATGAGCAGTATACACCTTTATAATAAGAAGCTGAAAATCAGTTGTGTTGAGTTGTGGAAAAAGTGAGTGAAAAAGTGATCAGAGAAAAAAATCGTGAGAGGTTGGCAGGTCAATTGCATACTTAGACCCGAAACGTGTGGATACAAAATTTGTTCCGAAACATCAAAGTTACTCAGAAGTCGCTAAATGAAGTCAATAATAATGTTGAATTGCTAATTCATCGCAACATTGCACCTGCCCACTGCTCATTGCGTGATTGTAAAATATTCGAAAAATGTTTTTTGTTTCTGAAAATAAACAAAACCTTAAAGCGACATCGTTTCGCATGCCATAGAACTCGTTTTTAGTAGAGATAAATGTTATTCCAAATATCGAGTTCCAGCAGAGTTTTGGGCCTGGAACTTTAATTTTATTGAACGGAAATCATTTTGATGCACAAATAAATGTAATTATTTGTTTAAATCCGATCATCGAAGACTGTCCCATCGGCCGGAAAGGTGATGGCCACCGTTTTCTAGGATTCACAAGGTGTGATCCACATCGACTACCTGGAGAAGGGCAAAACGGTCACAGGGCTGTACTGTGCCAAATTATACGAATCCAAGAAAAAACGGCCCCACTTGGCGAAAAAAAAAGTGTTCCACCATAATAACGCACCGGCTCACACCTCCGCCCTCGCCACGGCCAAATTGGGCTACGAACTGCTGCCCCATGCACCGTATTCTCCAGATTTGGCCCGTGCGACTTTTTTTTGTTTCCAAACTAGAACCCGGGCAGAAATTTCAGTCGAATGAGGAAGTCATCGCCGCCACGGAGGCCTACTTTGCAGACCTCGAGAAAACGTATTTTTCAGACGGGTTAATGAAGTTGGAGCATAGCTGGGTCAAGTGTATCGAGCTAAAAGGATCGCCATTTCTCCAAAATGTTTGTTTTTCTTTTGTAGGCTAAGTACATATCGGACCACCCTCGTAAAGGAAAACTGCTAGTTCTGTGGTGGCTTCCTCCCTGACAAAGTGTTGTAAAAAAATTCGCAAATCCCTTTTCACAGTGACTCTATCCTCAGCTTTGGAAAAACGCTTACATCGCCCCAATCTATAAAAAAGGAAAAAAATGATGAGGATTCCAACTTATTGTTCCAATGCTCTTGCATTCCCAAACTCTATGAGAGTATCGCCTCTAAATCAAAATGTGATCCTAAGAGTTCGAACTTGAGTATGGCAAAGAAGTAGACGTTGTTGCCACAGCCTTCAGCAAGACCTTTGACAAAATCTCCCATCAAGTTATATTTTTTAAAACCACTGCTTTTGGCTTTTGTTTCCGGTTTTATCCTATGGATCAAATCCTACCTCGAAGACCGTCGGTATATTTTCAGATTTCCTATTTCTAATCGATCTACGAAATCCCCCAAGGCAACCATCTCGGCCCACTGATGTTTATCGAAATCATTAATGGCGTTAACTGTGTTATCAAGGACTCTCATCTTTCCATCAACGCTAGTAATATGAAAATCTCCAAGCATATACGAGTATGTATCTTACTTGCTGATTTCTGCTAAAAAAAAAAACCATCTCGTGGTAAATGTTAGCAAATGCCACGTTGCCATTTATGCCCGTAAGCGCCTGTCTCCACTTCCCGGGACGTGCGCTATATTACAGAAGCTGTTCCCCCCGTCATCTTTTATCCAACGTACCGATTCCGCCCTCGGGCTTGTGAAACATTTGTCCAAGAAGATCTCGAATACTTACGTTACGAAACTCTTATATAATACCTTCGTTAGGCCCCTTCTATAATATGTTAGTCATGTCTGTATCCCTTCTTATGGTATCCACGAATTGAGGCCGTTCAACGTAGGCTTATTCATATTTCCATTCGTGGTCTTCCCTGGACTTAAATCCAATTAACCCTAGAAGAACAACGCAAGTTCGTAGACATATATTTTATCCTGACATACTTACCGTCTTCCTCACCTCTCCTGCATTAACTCCGATCGAACGAACTATGAGCCAATGTCCAGAATGCTGCGTGAAGCGCACTCTGCTCTTTTTGAACCACATCTCATCAAAGGGAATCTATCGTCGTCAATCATCTCTCTCATTTCAATATAGGCCTTGATCGCAAATTCAGCTGAAACTTCGGTAGAAACCATCAAAGCATCCAATGCACTATGATGCTGTTACCATTATTCGAAATCTGTGGTTTGAAACTTTAAATTTTTTTTAGTTAAACTCGTATATCGTAACGGTACGAGTACCATTGCCTATGCCTCCGAGGAAAAAGACCGAGCAGACAACTCTAATCACTGCACTACAAAATCTCCAAAGACTTGCCCGTAGTCGCACGAGTCATGCAACTTTGCCCGTGAAGCACCGATTGGATTTACTCCACTTTGCCTAGGCACAAAACAAAGTAGCTATACGCAGTGCAGTAAGACTACTTCGTTTGGAAAGCACCTTGACATACAGACTATTGCTCTTCATTCGGCGTGAAAATTTAGAGCTCGAAATAAATAGGGTGAGTCAGCAGCAAGTGATGAAAAGTTTAATGAAAATACTTTTTTTATGAAATCAATGTTGAAGTTTGTTATTTAGCAATTACGAATATGCATCGTCAACGGCTTCAGTTGCAGACAATCATCCGAAGCTCAACACTTATTGGTTATTGGCATGGACCTTAATTTTTAAATAACCCGCCAGAAAGGTAGATGTAAAATCTCATGACCTCGCAGGCGATCAACTTCTCTTCTGACCGAAATAATGCGATCTTCAAAAATTCTTACGCAAAAAAAAAAGATTGTTTGAAGGGTTGTGTGCCATCCTGTTGAAACTAGAAATCACCTAGACCGAATTTACTCAATTTTAGAAAATAGTAGCCGATAACACTCTCCATTCCTTGTAACAGTCTCTCAGGCCTCATCTTCGACACGTGATATCCAAATTGTCTTGAGTATCCAACGTTCATTTAACGATTCGGCGATGTCGTGATATTTTGGCGTATACGAAATTTGAGATTTGTCCAAAAAATAGAGTGACTTTTTGAATTTCGCGAGCTTAGTACATTCGATCTATAAGTGGCACAAGCTGTTTAAAGAAGGCTGAGAAGTTGTTAATGTTAATGCCCTAGCACATCAACAATGGATGAAAACGTTGTTTTTTCAGATATTTTGGACATGAAACGTGTATCAGCGAAATTTGTTCCGAAATTACTAAATTTTGATCACGAGAACCATCGTATGACCATCGCTCAGGAGCTGTTGAATGACGTAAATGACGATTCAGATTTGCGAAAAAGGTTCAACATGGGTGACATGATATGAGTATATGATTATTAAAATCATTCCAATGGAAGCGCCCAGAAGAGTCAGGGCCAAAAAAGGCCGCCAAGTTCGGTCAGATATGAAAGTTGTTTTCTTTGATTACACTGACGTGGTTTATCATGAGTTTTTGACGGAATGTCGTACGGTTAATAAGGAATACTATCTTGAAGTTATGCCCTGCTTGCATGAGGCAATACGAAGAAAAATTCGGTTTGTATCACGATAATACACCTGCTCACTCATCGTCACTCGTACGTAATTTTTTGGTCAAAAACAATACCGTAATCATGGCTAAGCCATCGCACCGGACTTGGTCCCCTGTACCCTGTAACTTTTTCTTCCTGCCAAAACTGAAAAGACCCATGAAAGGACGGAGATATCTGAAGGGGACAAGATAGATATTGGTGAATAAATAAACATTGTGAAAAGTCACTTTACTTTTTGAACAAACCTTGTAGAGATCGCGCCTTTACATGTAAAGTTTGAATAGCAAAAATTGTTGTTGCTTGGTAAGCTACTTCATGTTAGTCATGCCGAACACAGTACTTAATATCTGTCAAAACTTTCAACCATAGTCAGTAAATGACAGAAACAGACAGCTAACATCCACAATCTCACTGGCATACCTTTGGATTTTGGCATCTAGGCCGTTTAAGACCATTTAAGTGGGAGAGGGATGATATCCTAATAAATGCGAACAGACTTAGGTGATACACAGATGTCTCGAAGATGTAATTAGGCGCTGGCACTGGTATATTTGACTCAAACTGTTTAGTTTCCAGGGCACTGGGACTGTTCCCCACTTACTTTCAAGTCGAGTTATAGATCATCCACATTGCACCAACATAAATCTCGAGTCTGGCTTTAGATGAACAAATATGTTCACCGATAGTTAAAAACGCGTGGCTCACATGTCACGAACTCAAACTTCCCTGGTGCCCTGGAGACAGAGGAATCAGTCAAATTACCTACGGCGAGATTGCGGTTTAAGTAAAATAAACCGTCCACAGAAAGAGTGCAGTGAGTTGCCCTCGGCCATCCTTTTATTATGGGGAAGTCACTTTTATTCCCGTGGGATCAATCCTCAGCTCCATTAATAGGTTGCTGCTTCCATTCCCGCAGTGAACCATAGACATGATCCTTGGTTTCACCACGTAGCATATCGGAGTCGAACAGTCTATGACTGGTAGACGTGCCGTACCCTTCTATTTTGGGAAGCTCTCAAACGCGCTGTAGATTGCACAAAACTTTTCCTTTTACTACACCGCTAACTAATAAACAGCTACTTCGCTGCCTGCCAGCCAAATGCATATCCGTTCTCCGGTTTCCAATTTGCAGTTTCCACAATAATAACGTTTACTACACCGTTACACAACACTAAGCAAATAAATTCAAAAAAAAAAGTTTTGTTTTCATTGAAATGTAATTAAAACATGCCCGCCGCACACCTTGGCTTCCTCGGTTTCCATTTATTAACCTTTGCTTCTGCTTGCTTTTATGTGAAAACCAGAGGATTGCACATTTTTGCCAGACACCTACTAGGTTTTATTATTACTTTGCCACCATCAGTGGCGGCGCGTTTGGAACTCACCAGAGATTCCCACGCCTGCATAAACAATCTCTGACTGCAGGATGTAAGGGGGCTGAGATGCAAGCGGCAAGTTGGACAGGAGGAGGCCAGTGCGAGAAAACAATCGCACAAGCCAACCGACACGACTTCATAAAAACAATGATTTTCCTCTATTTTTAAACCAAATATTCAATTTTCATTCCATGATCATCGGCGGCAGTCATGGACGCCACCGCGCGGCACCGGCGCGGGCGACTGGAAACAAGGCAACAAACTCTTAAGGTTTGAGGGCAAGGCGATTATTGTCTCATAATTTTCAGTTTATAGCCCGGACATGCCCGGTCGGAGTATGTTGTGTGGCCTTATACCTACCGCTAGATACATCTAACCAATCAACGATGAATTGGAAATTTATGAGGCCATTGTCTCCGACTCGAACGCGACGCGCAACGCCCTGTACAACGACACTAATAACGACAAATGATTGCACTGAATGTCGGCAAAGTCAATTCGCTCTGTTCGATTTGCTTGCACCGATCACGCGAGAGATGTCAGCAACAGCTGTTGTCATCGCGATCGCGGCGAAGACTTATGATGCAATTCGCCATCGCATCGCCGTGGCCCCGGTAGCATTTGACACTATAAATCAGGCAGGTGGTAATTTACGGTTAGAATTTGTCGGCTTGTCGATCGTTAGTTGGTTCCATCGGACCGGCGCGATAGTTCTTTTGCCAAAAACAACAAATTCCTGTCCAGCTGCCTTCGGGCCATGCTGATGACATTTAACGGTAGCAATTTATGGGAATTGTTTGGCTGACACCTAGAGATTTAGGACTGTCATTGGAGTTTGCTTTGCTTAATCAAAGGCAACGCAACGCGCAACAGCAGCGGCAAGCGGTAAGAGCGTCGTAAATTTTCTTTATTTTGTTATTTTTGTTGTTTTTTTAATTTATTTTTACAACTTTTAGGTGAATAAAACGAGAACTTTTAAGCGTTTTTACGAGCTGAAAAGGTATTATGATTTATGGGCTTTGATGAGTGGAAATGTGTGTCAGGAGAAAACGGAAGGCTGGATTGAGGAATGGCAAAACTTTTTTGTTTTGTTTTCAATTTTGACGAAAGAAATATTCGCTTTTGGGGCCAAGTTGATGTCAGGGTGGTTGTTGTTTGCGTTTCATTTTGAGGACAGGGACTGTGGTTTTATGCGGTGTTGACATGGAGACGTTTTAATTAAGATGAGGAATGGCCCGAAAATAGTCCGAGTTTCGAAAATAGACGTTTTCGAAATTCTTTTAACTTTCGCGCTAATTGGTATGGTGTCAACGGTAGATCAATGGACTGTGACGGATCCGAAGGTTTTGTTCTACAAGACTTTTGCGGAGGTAGTATATCATACACGGTCACTTAACATCATGTATGATTGTTGACGCAGAGATGCGTAGTATTCACCTTCACCTTGGAGTTGAGATGATTAGCCTGTGGATGTCACTGCTCTGGAAAAAGCCACAAAAATGTGTGATCGACACGCTTGCTAAGTCAACAGTTCTATTGGACAATAGGATAATAAAAGGAACCTATCTTGGAGCATGTGTTCAAAAAATAGCAGGAATTGTCGGTTTTGAAAAGAAATTTTATGTTTTTTCGACAACAATATTATTCTCCTTTACGTGTCAAGTCTGCGAAACACTTCTCTAACTCGGTCTCTGGGATACCTTTAAGCTTTAAGCTTTAGGGGACGTACTTCCAATATCATCTAGTCTGTGAGAACAGGAAACAAGTTAGACGATGCCATGCCTGACGAATATTGATGCATTCTTACAGCATTGTTTTGGCTAAATGTTTACGAACAAGCTATGAAGTTTTAACAAGGAGGTGATACGAATCGGAAATATTAAATTGAGTTGGACAGTCTCCTGACGAGCTATACCTTGGAGCCAATAGTGTAAATTACAAGCTAGCAATCTAGAGTCGCAGTCAAATTTACATAGAGTCAAGGCTGGCTTTGCCCAGGTACTGAACCTGGAAAGAACTCCCTTCGCATTTTTACAGATGACTTCAGGTCTGCTCGGAAGTCTGGTGCTGAGGTTTTCTTTGAACGCGAAATTCTAGCACTTTTCGTTAGGAAAATATGTGCCTGTCTTTCAATCAGGGATATACGCAACCCTTATGGTCAAGCACTATCTTGTGAAGCACAAATGGAAGGGAAAAGACATTTGCGGTTATAGCGACAGCCCAGCTGCACTCAAAGCTGTGTCCAACCCTCTAACCAGCTCCGAATTAGTGCTTCAACTCAAGACCTTTTTGAACAAGGTCGGAAGACTAAATTCACTAAGGCTTGTATGGGTTCCAGGTCACTCCGGGATCCCAAGAAATTATATCTCTGATTAACTCCCTAGAATGGGCTCAGAGTTTTTCAGGACCTGAAACCGCTTTAGGTCTACCTGCTTCCACGGTCAAATTCTACATCTACGATTGGGTTTTTAATGCATTCAATCGTAGATGAAGGGAATATCCAGGATGCAGGATGACTAAGCGTGTAAGCGTACGCCCTGATGCGTGCAAGAAATTCGCAATATTTTTCTTATCCTTAAGGAGAATTGACTGCAGTAGACTTGCCGGTATCATTACGGGTCTTCACACTTTTACTTAGCATCTCTGCGTGTTTGGCATCAGTGGGACCACTACCTTTGTTAAGTAAAAGGTCGTACCAAATCATTTCTTTGACAATAGACCGCAGACTAAACACCTTGTTTCACAAAGAATGGGAAAATCCATATACTATAGAATGTCTGTTTACACTACAATGAAAAGATTACGCGAATCGGATCCATACAGTCCATGAAATTACAGAATTCCTCTTACTTTCTGAACATGCTTGAACAGTATTTTTCAATAAGAACAAACAAAATACAAAAATTGAGATATGGAGCTGAAATTTATTCCAAGTCACTCAAGATCACCGCGAATACGTTTACGTTTTCCCCACTCTCACATCGGCCGAAATGTTGACAATGGCAGGTCTGTAATTGTTCCTAAGCTCCTCTATGGTTGTTGGCTTGTTGGCATAAGCCAAAAACTTAACGTAACCCAAAACAAAAAACTCCAACAGCATTAAATTGCATGAGCTAGGTGAGAGGATCATTTCTCGTGACTACAGGATTAACAAACGTGATCAATACATCAATTGATTAATTGTTTAACCAGCTGTACGGCATGTGCCTCCATCTTGTTAGATCTACATGACATGTCACTGATATCAAGTCCATCCAAAACTAGTTTTCGTACGATAGTGAACTGCATTGATCGTAACATAGCGATAATTTCCAACGACGTAAAAACGTGGCCTAAACCGACCTCTTGCATGTAATCCGGTCTCTTTTGGAGGCTGCATATGACTTCTTTCTTTCAGGTATGTGCCTATATACTAAGCCAAATTCTCCACTCTTCAGCCACTCTCCGCTCGCCAAGGAATTGATGGTACTCTGGTGCTTCGACTGCTCTCCTAACAGGCCACCATTCGTCTGATGAGCTGGTAGAATGAAGCCATGAAGCGTCCACAGTCGAATCGTTGTCAGTTATCATGACAAAATCGGGATGGATATTTGCGATAACCCCCATGGCCGAAACGGCCACCGTTAGGTTTCCCTTGCCTTCGGTTTATCAACACGTTAGTTGACAGAATCAGAGTCCATCTACCCTTAGTGATATTATTCCACCGAGCTTTATCGAGCCCGTCTTCCCTTCTTTTTTAATTCTACTTAGTCTGTCAGCTTAAATTGACATGGACTCATGCAATAAATTGTCCTCATCTCGTCGGCGAAGATGGCCATGGGGATCATTACGGCAATAACAACTAAATCGGAAGTTCTTATCTTCACTCAGCGCAGCTCCCACCATTAATCAAGAATCTGAGGAAATGCCTTCCGTTTTTCCGTTCTCGTCTTTTAGTTTTTCCTGCGTTGACAGCCAAGAAGTTTTAGAAAGTTTGCTGACAATAAAATCTAATGCATCGGGTGTCGACGATATAAATCCCACATTCTTGAAATGTATACTGCCACTATTGCCGCCTTTTTTAACACATGTTATCAACACCACCATAACCACTGGAATTTTTCCACATCAATGGGAAATCGCCAAAATAATACCAATTCCTAAAAACAATTGTAATGAATTTCGACAAATTTCAGTTTTACCTTTCTTATCCAAAGTGTGTGAACGTATGATGCAAAAACAACTCTATGATTATATAGCGCGGCACAACTTTCTGGTAAACATCCAATCCGGTTTCCGTCCAAAGCATAGCTGCACAACAGCTCTCCCCAAGGTCACTGAAGATGTAAGAAACTGGATAATAACTGGGTTACCTTCTTAGTCCTTTTAGATTTCTCTAAAGCCTTTGACATGGTTAAACACTCATTCCTAGTGAATAAACTGCACCATAAATTCAACGTCTCTTCAGAAGCAATCAAACTTGTATCCTCCTTTCTGCTAGATAGGAAGCAAGCAGTATGTATCGGAAATCAACTCTCCGAGTTCCTCCCGATCCAACGTGGTGTCCCCCAAGGCTCGATCCTCTCTCCTCTGCTCTTCTCTTTGTACATCACTGAAATAGGTTCCATCCTGAGCAAAGTCTCAAAACATTTTTATGCATATGACATACAAATCTATAAAAGTTGCCCCATTGGCGTTATAGAAAACTGTGTTTGTTCCATAAATGAAGAACTGGATAGAATTAGTGCATAGGCAGATCATAACACCTTGAGGCAAAATCCAGCGAAATGTAAATGCTTAATCATATCGAAAAAAGTTGTGGACCTGTCTTATTTCCCAAGTGTTGCAATAAATGGAATCCCCTTAGAGTTTACAAACAAATCGAAAAACGTAGGAATGGTTTTCAACAGCACATTAACTTGGAACGACCTCGTAGTGGGTAAAACATACGGAATCCTTAGATCTTTATGAACTTTCCAGCATTTTATCCCGCTTAAAACAAGAATGCTTCTTGCAAAGACACTTGTCATTCCAGTTCTTACATACGGGTGTAAAATATACTACAACTGTGACTATGTTAGCAATACAAACCTAAAAGTAGCATTCAACAGCATTATCCGATACATTTACGGTCTAAGAAAATATGACCATACCTCACATCTATCTGCAAACCTCCTTAAAATGTCACTTGAAAGCTTCGTCAAATTTCGCACTATGAAACTACTATTCGCTATTGTTCAGACTAAACAACCTGCTTATCTGTACGAATTTCTCGATTCTCGGCATCAAGCAGAACAAAGAATTTGATTCTTCCTCGCTTCTCGTGCCTCACATCCGAAAGACAATTCTTCATTGCTGTCCGTTTTTGGAATTCACTCCCTATTCGTGTACGAGAGTCAAACAGCATGAAACAATTTCAAGATAAACTCAAACTGTTTCTTTCTAATATTTAATCAAAGCAACGCACTTCTAACTCATCTTTTTGTAAACCCTCTTACCTTTACCTTACACTTTATTATTGGCTTTTACCTTTTGTAAATAACAATATTAGCAATTAAGAATTTATATTAGTTATTAATTTCATTTAATTGTAAAATATGTGATATATCTACATTTATTCATTTGCTATCACTAGCTTATAAGATTTACCTTAATGTGTTAGCGCTTACTACAATTTCAATAAACTAAACTAAACTAAACAATTGAGGCTTCATCTAATATCGTCCGCTAATTGCCCTTGCACAGAGCAGGTATACTGATGACCCGCAAGGCTGCTTTTCTAAAGAGTATGTCTGCCCAGACTGTTGCAGCATATTTAAAAACAGAGCTGACTACTCTATATATGATTATCGAGGCCCACCCCTGTATTCTAAAGACTGCTGCAAGAAAGCGTCATTGCTGGGTTATGTCGCTCTCGTACTCTGCATGTGTTTGTGATGTAGATGTAGTCTGTTATCGAGCATTACTCCTTACTGTCACCTTGGATCGAATATTATGATTTCCGACGAGGATATTGATTGATATAACTACACTGCATGTTGTGATGTTAATTATTGGTGCATTTGTGGCTAACTTGGCGGCGTGAAGCCCATGATAATGACTCCCTGTAAAAGCCTTAGTCCGAGGACGTCGGAGGACGCCATCGTACATAAAGTTTCATAGGAGGGAGTTCAAAATGAAACCTTGAGGTACCACCGCCGAGACTTAGTATTGTACCTATAATACAGAGCGGGTAGATGTTGAAATGGAATAAAAGAAGGTATTGTGCGAGGTATTAACAAAATCGTTTTTTTTTATTTAAAAGGCCCCTATATGCCATTATGTGCGAAATATGAGATCGTGCGAATGCCCGCCTCAGCTTCTTACTGTGGCACGAAATTTGAATGTGCTCCAAATTTGAATGACGCTTCAGCATAGATCCGGCTGAATTTGAGTGATGTTCTATGTTATGTTCACCTTAGGAGCGACGGTCGATTGCGGTTTATTCGTATAGACCTGCGACTTCAAGAAACCCCACAAGAAAAAGTCTAGCCGGGTCAAATCGCACAACCTGGGTGGCCAATTCATGTCACCTCTGCGAGAGATAAGCTTACGCACAAATAGTTCATGCAGAATGTCAATCGTGGCGTCCGCTGTGGGACATGTAGCGCCATCCTGATGGTACCATATGTCGTCTAGGTTCATTTGATTCAATTTGGGCTATAAAAAATTGGTTGTCTTCTTTAACGCTCGCCATTGATGGTCCGACTCACCAACGAAGTTTTCGAAACAGTACGGACTAATGACGCCGCCAGCTCAAAATCCATACCAAACATTAACTTTTTGAGTATGTATTATCACCAAGCGAGTTCTTGTGTACGGCGAACAATCGACTACCCCGGGTTCTGCTTTATACTTTCATGAACTGATCGATGTTCTAGGCCTATCTTTCAGTGATTACCGAATCGGTCGTCTCAAATTGGACCACCAAACGTTGAAGAGTCGATTGTGAAGGGACACCACATCTACTGTAAATTATCACACAACCTGGTCGAGGTGCAGATGGTTTGTGTCGAAGATGTTCGACCACTACTCTCCGGGGGTGGTTGTCCTAGATAGGAGTTGAGAGATTCGACTGAATTTGCGTTGGTTGTGGTTCACAGTAACTCTTTTGTTTCCATGTCATTAAGGTGTTATATTGGAAATGCACACACAGAGTATGAATTTCGAAGTGATCTTATGCTGCGAGTGTTATGCCATTGTCAACATTTTTTGATCATCTTTCATTCACAATATGTTGTTGCACATTTTTTCCGTATAGGAATTGTTCTTGGCTATGGACAGACTTGAACTACAGACCTTCCGCTCAACAGTCGATGATGATTATTGATTACCATTGCACCAAGACCGTTGTCGTTGAACATGTTGTTCAATCGTGTCATTTACCTCTTCTTCTTCTTCTTCTTTTCCTTTTTATCCTGGCGTCGTTATGGTCAGAAGTGTAGGACCATAACCTTCCCACTTAACTGCATTCCTACTGGTCCGCTTGTGGGGTCCGCCGGTTTGACCTCAGAAAGTAGCGGCAGGCTTCCCGGTTTGGGATTACTTCATCGCTGAGGCCAATCAAATGCTGGTGTTTTGCATTTGTTTCCACCAATTGTTTTTCGGCCTGTCTTTTTTGCGTGTTGAAATTGGAACGTTGATTGATATCGCCTTTTGGACGGGATTCAAAGGATCTCTCCTTTGAACATGGCAATACCAACTGAGTCGGTCGCGCTCTATATTTCTTGTGATGGTTTCTTTTACGTGGGGCTTCCTCGGATCTTTGAACTTCTAATTCTGTCACGCTTTGTTACTCCCGCTGTCATGCGAAGCATCTTCATCTCATTTGCCGTTAATTTGCTCTCATACTTTTTGTGCATTGGCCAGCATTGTGAACCGTATGTGAGCGCCGGACGTACAACTGAAGTGTAGAGCCTTCCTTTCAGCTTAGGAGGCATTTTTCGATCACAGAAGATAGCGGAGTTTTCCCGCCACTTCATCCACCCTACGCTTACGCGATGTTTGATGTCGTCATCACAAGTTGCTTCTCTATTAATCATAGATCCCAGATATTTAAACTTTTCACACTTGGGAAGCACTCTTCCATTCAAGTAAATGTCTGGAATAGGCTGATGAGGGTCAGAGAACGGGCAGCACAGATACTCTGTCTTCTTTGAACTAATACGATACCGGTGTCCCTCAAAAATGTCCACCCACACATCAAGTGCTCGTTGTAGGGATGCCTGATCGTCACTTATAATGGCCCCATCGTCAGCAAAGAATAGCTGGTACACATTGGGGTCCGTCACATTTCCCTCAAGCAAGCAATCAAGGACTGCTATAAAGAGCAGTGGGCTGAGGACGCTCCCTTGGTGTACACCGACTTTGATTGCGAACTCTTCGGTGACTCCTGCGGTGCATCTTACTCTTGTCGTTGCTCTCTCGTACATGTCCATAATCACTCGCACGTAGGTTTCTGGAACTCCTTTTTGTCTTAGCGCTACCCATAAAAGATCTCTTGGTTGCCTGTCAAAGGCCTTCTCGAAATCAACCAACACCATATGCAAGTCCTTTGAAGAATCACGATGCCCGAGACAAACCCGCACTGGTCATCAGATAGTCGTATTATTTTCCGCAGTCGGCTATCTAATACCCGTTCAACGATCTTCATGGTGTGCGACATCAGCTTGACAGAACGGTAGTTATCACAATTTCGCGTATCACCCTTTCCTTTGTGCAATGGAAGAAGATAGCTTTCCCTCCATTGATTAGGCATAGTGTCGCCTCTCATAAGTTTGGAGATAAGAACCATGAGCCATCTAGACCCGATGTCTCCCATCTTTTTCCAGAACTCAGAGGGTATCCCGTCCGGCCCAACAGCTTTTCTTTTCTTGGAGTTTTTAACCGCGTACCGAACTTCTTCGACTGTGATGTCGGATATTTCGGCATGATTCGGGGCGGCTCTTGGAAAGTACACTCGGGGAAACTGTTCGTTCAGAAGTTCCTCGCAATACTGTCGCCATCTGTGGAGAATTTTTTCGTCTTCCACAAGGAGTTGGCCTTCAGCATTGTTAATAAACTTTGGGAAACGAATCTCCTGAGCATTTCTTCTTCTCTGGGCGGCTATCTTAAAGATATTTGCTCCTTTGTTCAAATTGTTTTGTCGAAGCTCCTGGGTAGCCTGGTTCCTGTCAGACGCGGAAGACGATATTTCTTCCAACTCCTGATAGAGGTCTTCCATGCTTTTCGCTTTGAATTGGGCGCACTTTTTCTTCGCGATACCTTTGCAATATCTACATATATACCTTTTTACGGCGAGCTTTTTCCTCTCTATTAGTAGAAGAGCACTTTGACCAAGCTTGGAAAGCCATTTTCTTTTCGTGTATCACTGCTTTGGCTTCGTCTGTCCAGCACCAGGTTTCTTTTGCGTGTTGGCAGGGGCCTTTAGATGTTCCGAGCAGTGATTTGGCTTTCTCCAGGCCAGATTGTTGTAGGGAGTCCCACATGTCTTGTGCTCTGCACTCCTCATTACCGACCTCATCGATAATGGAAGAGAGGTAGTTTTCCATGTTGGTGATAAAAGCTTCGCCTTTTCCTTTATCCAGCTTATACCACTTGATTCTCTCAGACACCTTCGTTTGCTGCTTTGACTTCTTTCTCGCATCCATAAAAAATTCAGTCAGGAGGAGACGGTGTTGAGGGGCGATCGCGTCTCCCAGGATCACTTTGCAATCTTTAGCTCGTGGCTTCATGAAACTGGATACCAAATGATAGTCTATTTGAGTTTCATTTCCGCCGCTGCTATAAGTGATCAGGTGCCGGCTTTGTTTGACGAACATAGTATTTAGCACTATAAGACCGTACGACTTGCACATGTTTAGGATATCTTCACCTGAAGAGTTCCTGGTGCCGTATCCCAGCCCTCCGTGGTAGCCTTCATAGTCTTCGCTTGTCTTCCCGACATGTCCGTTTAAACCTCCCCCAACAAACAAAAGCTCTTCCTTTGGGATGATTTTGACAAGGTTGTGGAAATCTAGCCAGAATGCATCTTTTTCTTTTTGTTCGCATCCTACTTGAGGGGCATATGCGCTTACGATGTTCCACACCTCACCATGCATCAACCATGGTGATTTGACATTAGTAACTGAATAATAAACAACAGATTTGACAGATGTAACCAGAACAACATGGCCGCCACAAGCCGCCAAAATCTATTCGCCCCAATTGAAAAGTCCTTTATTTAACTCCGCTCTAAATTTGGTATCACTGACTCAGATTTTCGGTTATAATTTTCAACAGTTTCTAAAAGCTGCACGTTCACGTTCTATATAAGCATTCTCTTAAATTAATGTTATTCGCAGCTGTTTCGGGAATAGACCAAGACCAAGAAGTTATTAATATGGTGAGAAAAAGCTCTCTCCTGTGAGGTGTGGCAGGATCATACACATTCCTAAGGCCATTAGACAGAATCACCTTATTAGACAGACTCCTCTGATCTCAAAGCTCTGTAAAGTCTCGTAATCATTTGTGCCTCATTGATGGCAGTGTGAAATCTAGACAGCGACTTTGTTTTATCCCAACCATTCCTCAACAGGTACATATCAAGAGAATTGTCTACTATAAAGGCTCAATTTCTTTCTCAAGTAAAATTTTTCAACGTTTAGCTTCTGTCAGTCTGCCCATTTGACCATATTTTTGTTTATGAGGTTATAAACGTATAGAGCTCAAAATAGGGACATTTTATAAAGGTTATACGAGGTGGCAACGGACAGTTAGTCAATTGCGTGTTTTTTTTTCTCTTAGGATCCCTCAGCTTTTTTCAAGGTACGAGCTTTAAACTTTCTTTGTAAATAGATTTCAGTCTTTAGCTTTCCATATCTAAGCAAGCGAGAGATTAAACATCTTGCAACCGCTCCTTTAGAATGGGACATACAATATAAAGCAAAGAAAGCTCAGTAAAAACCTCTCACCAAAAGCCATCAGTCTCGCACACCCTTGTATCCTTGTATCCATAGAAAAGATCCACTCAGCACCTCCCTAGCCTTAAAGTCTGCAAGCTACTTCTCCCACTTCCGCCTTAAGCCTTATGGGGAGTCACTATAGCACAGAAGACAACGCTATAAAAAAAAAGCAAATCCCCCTGTCAGCCGTCCATCTATTCATTCAACCCCTGACTACCATCGGGGGAAGGAATTCCAATAAAACATTACCCCCCGCCAACACAAACATTCCTTTGATGTTTCAAGTTGAACACGTGCACTCTAAGCGCAGGGATGTTACACGAAATTTCCCACTAAACGTCACAGAAAATCGTCGCCTCGCCGACAACCCTGGACGGAAGCACGAACACTCGAAAACAACCCCACTAATGGTGGGGTGTGTCGAAGCTAACGAGCTGACGTCCACGGACACACAATATATATTCATGACCCAAAAAGCCCGACTGGGATGGCGAGGGTGGCGGTGTGGATGAATTGGTGGGATTCGTTTGTATTCAACTACCCGCCGCGACAGTGGTCGGGGGGTTGAGGATTGGGATTCGGATACAAATAAAAGTCAGAGTATTGCGTTTCGGCCTCGGGTTGGTTTGCTTTAATCGGGTGGATTACATACGACGTTATTTGGCATGGAATATTGCCACTGCCGCTGAAGGGATGATTGAGAAATACACCTGCATGTCAGATTGCGTAGGTGAGTCTCGTCATGAGGGAGAGTACACGTAGAGTACAGAGGGATGCAAATCGATTTTAGATTGACTTTTCCTTGGAGGATTTGCAGCTCATCTTGCCACATGTTCAAATGGATTCCATGTTGATTGACATGTCTGGTCGTTGGCGGATCCGTAGCTCATCATTCCTCGGGATGATGAAGAAAATGGATTGCAACTGGGAAATTAACACATGCTATTGTCGCCCAAGATCCATGGGCGACAGCATGGCAAACAACGGTAAGAACGATGTAAGTGATCCTGTTCCAAGCGGCACGTCTATATCTGTCATTGCACGAGGAGTGGAGCGAGTGTTGCGAGAGTCGCTGCATGTGGCACGCGCGTCTTGCAATTAATTACACGCAATAGACAAGCCATGCAAACGCAACGTTGCACCGAAAACGACGGCATCGACGCGGTAGTGGAGGCAGAGGTCGTCGCACATAGTTGGCCCTGATTTAGTGCAACGATCAAAATAACTCGTAGTTGCGTTTTCGCACAACTGACAGCTAAACAACGACGAAGGATAAGACATCGGGCACATGTGTGTACATCAGGCTCGCGATCCAACAGCTGCTGCTCACTGACTATATTGCTGCAATGCCGTATTGCCGCACTTGGCTGAATGATTGCTTAAGCGTCCGATTTCGCGAGCGCGAACAAGTGCCGCTGCTGGGATGGGCGGCCGCGGCGGCGGAGAAACTAAAAAAGCAAAAACATGCCGCCTAGTCGCCACTCTTGACGAATGACTCAAATAGTCGGGAGTGGAGTTTCGTGTATTTTGTAGCTGTCTGACGCAATGATTTTGATAGATCACGACTGATGGTCAACTTAATGTGGCACGATGATTGCAGCTAAACGCACGCCCAGCTGCTGAAAGTCGAACGAGCACGGCAATTAGTCGTGTGCGCCTGTGTGTACGAGATGGGAATGTGGACAGATTTCCGGAATCTTGGCTGGCTAGGGTGTGTGTTGGAGGATGATTGATGCACGAGGAGTGCTTGTTACCGCAATCAACTCTCCAAATGAACTAGCGACAGTCACGTTCCATTTTTCTTTTCTCTCTAATTGGCAACGCCGTGCCGTCTCATATCGTATAACATCCCTGTAAATGTCGACGCTAAACAACCTCACGTCGGACAACTGCCATATTCCCGCGGTGAAAACATGAAAATCACTCTTCATTATTCTCGACTATGTAATTTCGCGTTTCTGCCACCGAAACACCAAACGCCATGCACCGAGCGCCCAACATCGAACACCAAGACATGAGCCGCTCAAACACCTGAGAACATAATCAACAATGTAGCCGCCACCTAACCGGGGTGATTAACATAAATCTGCGCACACATACTGTCACCCAGTACCCGGATCACCATCAGACACGATGCAATTATCGCAGCCACACATCGTACACCGTGCGGCTGTTGCCAATCGCAATTGATCCTCGTTCATCGGTCGTCCGCTGACCGGGAGTCACTAGCCTAACCTAAAATTCACTCTCAATAATAAAACATAAATATTTTGCCACCAATTTCCACTTACTTCGCGTCCATAAAACAATAAATTTAATCGAGTTGAGAGAATGGGCGGACTTGGAGCCGGCCGGAGCAGCGACTCCTGGCCACGCCACAACTTCATCTGAATTATGACAATTTTCACTTAGAGCGGTCACCTAAGACCTGATCTCGCGTACGTTGCTGCTTGCCCATCGGAAGAGGGAGAGATAGCGATCGCGATCGCGATCGACATCGACCGAAAGTGAAAGAGAGAGGGAGAGAGCGTAGTTCATAAATCGCACGACATGGAGCTGTTGCCGATTGCCGTGTAAGTATTCTTTACGATCGCGGTAACTTTGGTCATACGCATTAATGACCGATACTCATGCCAATGGCGGCGCACTCGTGTAATCCTACGGTCTGATAGTCCCGCGGCCTCGCCTGGATCATGGACATATGAGTAACGTATGTACATTCTGTTCCCTGGTAGCTTACGGGTATTGGCGTGAATGTTGCGGACGCCCCGCGGCTTTAAAGGAAGCATTGAAATTATGACCCGATCGGAGTAGGAGAGAAATCCGATCGATAACTATCGTTGGTCGAGGTGATCGTTGGCGATGACGATGGCAGGTTCCAAGATCACGGCAGGTTGCGTTGCATATGGAAAATGAAGCTTTGCATTAATTATCCGTCTTGCAGACCAAATGAGGCCTTAATTAAGACCTATCGATGGCGCACATCTGGCGAGAATGTTACTGTTCGAGCTGATATCGCGGCTGTCAGGTGTGTTTATGAATATTTCGGCTTCGAGTGTTGATTGAGGTTTATGGGATTGGTGGCGGATGGCGAGTGGTAATGAATATGACTTTCGAGGCTGACAAATGGCTATATAAGTGTCTTAATGTAATGCTAATTTTATTTTCAGTGGATGAAGAGGTGATGAGTATGTGCATCGTGCTTGCTTTGGAATCATGGGAATCACTTGAGCTCGGGCTCATTTTTCAAGGTATTAAGGTCTAGATCAGTGTTTATCATGCTTAGCATTTGTTTTTTTAGGTGTGCGCACTAATGATGCTGTCATTTGCTTAAAATGATGTTGCTTAATACGTCAAGCTTGGCAGCGCGCGATGTAATTTGACGGTACATAGGAACGGCATTTAGAGGCTGGCTGGAATATTTTACTGTATACAATAGCTACAACAAATAAATTGAAATAAACCTCTCAGTAAGCAATAAAAATACAGACCATATGAAAGTATATCTCAGCAGCTTCAGTGGAAAACAAGGATCTTACTATCAGCCAAAGTACGAAGTGTGTTCAAAAAGTAATAGGAATTTGGTTATTTCGTAGGTTGTATGAGTCCGATTCGCGTGTATTTTTTCCTCGTTTTGTTAGTGAACATGTCTGAAAGATAAAACTATCAGCTATTATCGAGGCATCATCGTAGTATATTTATTCGTTTCTACAATAATTGATCAGAGAGTTTGTTTTCGGGTGTACCGTAAGAATTGAATAGATTGCAGCAACATTTAAGAAGTGTTTGGTATAGCTTTGGTGAGTAGCTTATGAGTAAAACTTTGGTTTACGAATGGTATAAATCTTTACATGAAGGCCGTGAAGATTTTGAAGGTGACGAGTACCCTGAATGCTCCAGCACATCAACAACCGAGGAAAACTTGGAAAAATCAGTCGTCCCCTTGAAAAGTGTTATCAAATGTTAAGATCATGCTACCTGTATCTTCAAATTTTAATGGCATACCGCGCCAAGACTTTTTAGACTTAAAATTTTTTAATAAAGAATATTAAAGGCTTATCCAACAAGAGGTGTTATTTTCGCTCCTCCGTGGGACTATCTTTTAATAAGTAAGGATTACGAGGTTATTAAATCTGAATAGACCGTCAGACAGACAACCAGTCGAAGAAGTCAGAAAATTCGTACTGCTTTTGGTCATATTCTAAATCTTCAAATAAATTTGTTCCTCTTGGACAGGTCAGGGAATTAGAGTCTTCGGCAAGGACGGCTGAAAATGTTGTCATCATAGCTAGTTGTAACTGAAAACATGATCAGGAAAATGTGGGCCTATCCTCAACCATCTTGCGCCACTTTTGTCTACAAGATCTTGGTACACAAGCTTGAATGATGCATTTGACATAAGAATAAGGAAGACTTCGCGCGAGTGAACAAGATCATGGCTGTTACCACCAAACTATTCTATGTTGAGCATTGAGACTCATTTTCACTCGTCTGGTCTTCTAAACACAAGGGAAATAGTAGACCAACCTCTCCACCTACAAAAAGTGGGTGGTACTGGTGTGACTGCTTCAGAAAAGCGTTACGGACCGACATTGACTCTCTTTTTAATTTTAAACTGGTGCTATTGACGTGGACGACGGTATTGAAGCAATGGCTCCATTGTGTAAAAATTTTTTGAATGTTTGATTTCCCGAAACGGAGAATTTAACTGGCTGCAAAAATCGTGCGATTTAACACCATCACACTTCTCCCTTTGAGGTTACTTCTTAATCTTTCTTAATGATTTTTCTTTAATTTAAAATGACACCTTTTGTTGGATCAAAAAATGCATTGACTGAAAAAATGCTTTTCTTTTTTTAGGATTTTGTGTTTTTTTTTTAACCAAGCTGCATTAAAACTAAACTAAGCCACCGAAAAACCCTATTCTACCCAAGCTTATGTAAGCCTGGCATTGACGTTGAGCAGGCTTTACCTTGAAGAGGCTGACATTTAAAAACTGATCAATAGCGCAGTCCATTTCACCCACTAAAGAGATTGATGATGATATCATGTTCGCATATGGATGATTAGCGGTACCTTCTGGATCAGTCCACATTGATTTAAATATAGGAATGCCTCTGGTGGCACGTCTTATGCTAAACCCGATAATAACGACCTTCTAATCATGCAGTATCGAAAGCCAATGAGGAAAGACAGCAATCTTACCTTGGTTCTTGTATTTGTTCCATTTAATATTCAATACTTGTGTCGCGGCATGCCCTTCTCTGTCGAAGGAAGAAAGGATACCGGAGACCGGAGATTTTCCGGATTAGTGGCTGGTCGCACCACCGCTGTCTTCTAACACCAAATACTTACTTTCTTAGATGGCGCTACAGTTCGGGGTGAACCAAGGCCTTAACCAACAAGCCTCGATCTTAGCACGTGCAATTGGTTGAGATCCCTTGCCACCTGTGAGCGCCACCTTAGATGCGGTCGTCCTTCCTCTGCTGCGTCGTCCCTCGGGATTGGAGTCGACGACTCTTCGGGCCGGAGCGGTGATGTCCATTCGCTCTACATGGCCTAGCCATCTTAGACGTTGGATCCGTAGAAACCTAACTGGGCCGATATCGCTGTACAGCCCGTACAGTTTTTGGTTGAATCTTCTCCTTGACTCTCCGTTTACACAAACGGGATCAAAGACTGCACGCAGAATGTTCCTCTCGAAACGCTCAAGGGCCTCTTCATCCGCTTTTGATAACGTCCAAGCCTCAGCACCATAGAGGAGGACAGGTATGATTAAGGTTTTGTAGAGGGATACCTTAGTTTTTAGAGAGAGGGCTCTACTACTCAATTGCCATTTGAGCCCAAAGAAGTAGCGGTTGGCAAGAGTTATTGTGCGTTTTATCTCAGTGCTGGGGTCATTGCTGCTTGTCCCTATCGAGCCAAGCTAGACGAAGTCCTTGACTGCTTCAAAAATATAGCTGCCGAAGGTGATGTTCTGACCAAGACGTCGGTTTTGCGCGTCTTTCTTTGATGACAGCATATATTTGATATTGTCCCCCACTTTAGTCGCTTGTACTTCAAAGCTTCCAAACCCCTCGTTGACATTTCGCTTTGTCCGTCCAATAACGTCGATGTCATCTACGTAGGCAAGCAATTGTGTAGACTTGAAGTAGATCGTACCTCTTGTATTGGCCGCAGAGTCCTGCACGATCTTTTCAATGTATGATGTAAAAGAAAACACATGACAATGCTTCATCCTGTCTAAATTCTTTTTTAGCATCGAAGGTCTCGGTTAGTTCACAACCGATCTTCATGGAGCAGCGAGAATTCTCCACAGTCATCCGCACAGTCTGACGAGTTTGGCAGGGATGTTAAAACGTGACATGGCTCTGTATAGCTCGTCTCTATAAACACTGTCATATGCGGCTTTAAAATCGACAAAGAGGTGGTGCTTGTCGACCTGAAATTCATAGGTCTTCTTCAAGATCTGCCATAATGTAAATATTTGGTCTATTGTAAATTTGATGGCTTGAAACCACACTGGTAGGATCCTACCAGATTGTCCACGAATGGTTTCAGGCGCTTACACAGTGTGGCAAAGAGGATCTTGTACGCAATGCTCAGGAGACTTATCCCTCTGTAATTGGCGCAGTCAAAGGGATCTTCTTTCTTATGGACCGGGCAAACGATGCTGATCTTAGGGCCAGATGGTATGCATTATTCAGTGCGATGCTGAACAGGATGGTGTACATCTCTACAGCCAGTGGTGGTTGGGTAGGATGAGCACAATATTGGATACATCGTCAATTCCCGCGAATTTTATGATCTTCATTGACTCGAAGATCACCTGGAAATCTTCCGTCCAAGGTTTTAGCCCCTTCACTGGCGACGACATTATTTGCCATGAAATCGTCACTGAAACTGGTAAAACCAGGTTTGTGGTTGGAGTGAATGCTGTTTTTTTTTCATCTAAGACGGCGCTCTCCGGATCAGTGCTGAAGCTTCGAAAAAAGCATTCGTTGTCTGACGTTCTCGGAAGCTACAGATACTGAATGTCATACTTATTGTTTCATGTTAGCCCTATTACAGCAGGAACTGTGTTGTTACAATGCATCTATGATTTTCTTTGATCAGTTGTCGGAGATTTTTATTCAATGACCTCAGTGTCCTGATCTTCGAGTTGTGTCTGTCGGTATGCCGCCTGTATGTCTGAGTCTTGATAGAGGTCTACTTTCCAGTCTGTGCAGTGCGTCGATTGTTGCCTTTCAGTACATGTTCGTCTATTTGTTTAAGGTATCTGTCAATTTCGTCGTTTGACAGGTTTCTTTTGGACGGTGTGAAGGAGGCACTCAAAGTGAGCTCGCCCGTCAGGGAATTGGAAAAACGCCGTACTGTAATGTAGGGGTGCATTTGGACATGCTCTGTCATCTCCGCGAATTCGTCTGTCACGTCCGCAATAATCGCGGTCGTATATGAAGGTCCCGAGGCAGTTAGTAGACCATTCGTTCGTGTCAGCCAGTCTCAGTTGAGACACTTTTTTTAGAGTTATACAAATTCAATATGAAAAAAAATGCTTGAAGAATAGACAATTAAAAATGCCATTAGTGTTTAAATATGACCACGGGAATATGCGTGCGACGGCTAGCTTGCTTGAAGTGCAATCGTAAAGTCCAACTTTATCGAGCAACTGCGGCCGTATATGAGCAATAACACGGCGAATGTTGACTTCTCCATCGTCCAACGTCTCACAGGATCGTAGAGGCCAGTTCACGTAAAATGGACGTAGCACACAATAAGCTTGGCGAACCGAACCATGGTTTTCAAAATAATTTTGCACAATTTGCATGCGTTATTCCGGCGGTAATCTATTCATCGTAAACTGGCAAACGTACCAACCACAAGTCAATTTTGAACTGTCAAAATGACAATCTGTAGAAACAGTGTTGCCAGTTTAAAAACCAAGCCCCTAAAAACACCCTTTAGATAGGAGCCATTCCTAGGATACGACGGACTATCTATTGCGAGTAACTTGGCTCTACTCTATGCTCTGCAGAACCTACGTAGGTCTCTTTAACGTAGAGATCGAAAAAGGGTCTAGAGTTCTGCGATGAAAGCATTGAGTTGAGGTGCTTGTCCGATGTCCGATAAGTACTTAGCCTCACCGCCAGATGGCGCCAGTATCGCAAGAGCAACTTACTATCATGTAGTACATTCTAGAGGGATACTGTCGAAATTTCAGCCGGATCGGACTCGTAGTTTTGTTTTGACCGCGTTTGGAAGCGGGAGTGTCCGCGGATTTTAGAAAAAATTAAAAAGAGCAATATCGGTCGGTGATTCGATTCTTGTTTTTGGAAGGGAAATCGCGCAGCAAAATCAAAGAGCGTTTGGATGCTGTGTACGGTGACTCTTCTCCTTCGATGGCGACCATCAAAAATTGGTTTAACGAGTTTCAACGTGGTCGCACGTCGGTTTTTGATGAGCCGCGTCCAGGTGCCCCGAAAACGGCTACCACGGAGGATAACGTGACAAAAATCCACGTTCTCGTATTGGCAGACCACCGATTGAAGGTGCGCAAGATAGCTGAGACAGTAGGCATTTCAAAAGATCGCGTGGGTCATATCCTGCATGAAATTTTGGGAATGAGAAATCTGTCGGCGCGATGGGTGCCGCGTTTGCTCACTCCGGACAACAAGCGCAACCGTGAGACCACTTCAAAGCAGTGTTTGACGCTGTTTAAGCGCAATCCGAAGGAGTTTCTGCGTCGTTTCGTGACAGTCGACGAATCATGGATCCACTGGTACACTCCAGAGACCAAGGAACAGTCGAAACAGTGGACTTCACCCGGCGAACGTGCTCCGAAGAAGGCGAAGACTGTCCCATCGGTCGGAAAGGTGATGGCCGCCGTTTTCTGGGATTCACAAGGTGTGATCCACATCGACTACTTGGAGAAGGGCAAAACGGTCACAGGGCTGTACTATGCGAAATTACAAAAATGCATCAAATATGTCAAGAAGGATTTCTTAAATTGTGTTCTTCTTCTTTTTAGATGGCGTTCCAGCTCACGGAGAGCCAGAGTCAAGATTCTCTCATTCACTTATGTTGTGTGCGATTTGTTTTTCATACAAGTTAAAAGGATTCCGAACGGCGAGCGCCGAGAAGCTTTTTCAAGACAAGTGTACTACTAGGGGTTTTGCCAGAACCCCGCCGAGGAGAGAAGCCGCATCAGAGGCCGACGCACTACCCACTGCATCACGGCGCTCTCGTCTTGTTACAAATAGGAATTTGCCAAATAGTGTAGTCAGATCCTCAATATACTTTACAATCACGTAGCTTAATTGACAGGTCGATGAAGCCGATCTCTTTGTTTTGCACAACACAAATATTTATTTTTTTAGGCTTTCAATTCTTTAGATTCAAAGGCTACGGACTTAAGATGTCACCAACCCCATCGAACACATATACAATAAACAAAATTAATATCGAGCACTTGCATGTCTACATCCTTTAATTGAAATGCCTTCCCCGCATTCAATTGATTATAACAGATGTCCTCCTCTCCAATTTCAGTCTTCCTTCCTCCATTGCCACCCGACACAACACTTGTCCAATATTTGCTCATCGGTCTACGACCAATCAGCGTTAAGTCAATATAAAGCGAATTCATTCGAATCCTTATCCAAATCCTAAGTGGAATTTCCATTCAGCATCGTCCGGACGACGATAGAACGCGTGAACGCGATGTGCGTCAGGAATTCGATTAATACCGAAGTATCGCATATAAAAACCTAAAGACGCGAAGAATTTCATTTCGACAACTGCTTTCTCGAACACGTGTCCAAATTTTCCGCTGAAATTCTATTTTTCAATCCTTGAGCACGACATGCACGGCCACATACTCGTACACAGGCGGAAAGTGTTTGCGTTGTGCTTCTAAAAGGGGGAGAATTCGAAACCGAGGCGATTCGAATTGGCCGCGGATTCGTTGTTGTGCAACCCTGCAACAGCGAACACTTGCAGGGATTCGATTAGAATCCGAGATCTTGCCATGTGGCCATGAGAACTTAGAGCTAGGAGGAACGCAGTGTTCTCGAATCGCGACACGAAAAATCCAATTTGTGACCGACGCGGACTGAGCATCCCATGAGTGTTGACTGTGTTTTGAAATATATTAGAGAGGAGCACCTTATCACTTGGCGCGAACAATTTAAATTTCATGACCGGTGGGTGCATAATTTGCCGCGTTACGGACCAGGAACCAAACAACAAAGGTCGTGTCTCCATGGTTGTGTGCCACGTGCAATATGAAAACAGCTGGAGCTCCAGACCATACACATACGAGCATACGGTATTAAGTAGATCGTAAGGCCCTTATTTTGGACGATTATCAATCGGGAGTGGAGACATGACCTCATCCGTGGCGACACGACGGGGGTGGGTGTTCCCGTAATGCATTATTCACCACAATGACACGTGGCTTCCGATCACGAACGACGCGACACACGGTTCGTTAGTGACTCGCGGCTTGACAGAGAGTCGTAGGAAAACATGCATACCCTGGCTGACGGCGACTGCCAGTTTGTTTGACAGCGCTGCCTGCTTTCAGTGGTAGTGCAGTATGGGGTGGTGGTTCGTTAGTATCTTTTTGTCCATGTGTTCTCGAAGACTAAAGTCGTCTAGCACACTTGAAAGGCAACGAATAATGTGCGCACGGCAATCATTTGGGAGGAGGACACGTGGCGTAATGTTCATTCGAACTAATGGTTAAATGTATACCCAAAGCGGCAATTGTATGAGCTGCCTAATTGGGAGATCTTTTGATCCCTGCACGAACTGGATCTCTAGTTCAAAGGACTTCGAACTCGGACTTTTATTCTGCGCATATCCGTTTCCGGCACGACTTTAATGGATCCAGATCGGGTAGACCTTCTCCTTCTAATCCACCCATTTCCATTTTTATATTTTATTAAAACACTTTGTCCACGTCCACGTGACCGGAATTGGACGTATGCACTGCCAGCAGGGGGACTCGCTTTATTGAACACGTGCAAAAGGACATTTATTGGATTTCTTCTCATTAAGGATTACTCGTATGTTCTGCGTTTTCCCTTTTCTATATTTACGAGCATTCCATCCCGATATTACTTTGGCTTCCGCCTTCATCCTCCTTAAGACCTACGAATGGTATTACTGCTCCTTGGACACGTAAACATCGACACAATGTCCTTATTTACATTGTTTCACTTTAGGCCATCAAAAGTCTCGTCCCATTCCATAGACTGTACGACGACGGTATATAGATAGGATGTGCACACGTGCGCAGCTACAGGGGACGCAACGCGCACATAAAAATGATTTGCAACCTTATGCGCGACGTGGTCGTTTTTAATATTTTTTAATGGACTCCCTTGGGGGCGGTACACGGAGGATATCGAATATACATATATTGCGGAATGAGATTTTATTACACTTTAACTAATTGCAGACAGTCGGACGGCACGAGATGGCGACGACTTGGGTCGAAGGAAGCTAGCGGACATGATCATTTGAAGTTTACATTACGTTCTGACGATATGGATAGCCTACAGAGAGGATAGTCCTTCGGAATCTGATTGTGATTTAGGAGTGTGTGATGTGCCATAGGAGGGAGGTAGTTGAACGGAAGCTTTAAGTGGATTCGTTGCGTCTGGACTTGGCAAAATGCAAATTAAGATTTATGCATGTCCTGCAGCCTCGTTTGGCGAATTGGACTGCTATACATTCCATTAAAAATCACTCGTGGGATGCACTTGACGATTTTATTGCATTGATGTTTGTTTCTTCTTTGATTGTCTTGGGCCATTGGCAAGGCGGGTCGCATAGGCTTGGATATGATGACTTGCCTCAGTTAGCAAGTTATAATTGGATTTATTTAAAGCTAGGAATTTCATCTGTCGCCATGAGCGACCTGTTTGTAGTGCTTCTGCTTCGAATAATAGCTTCCACGACTAGATGGTCAATCGTGTCTGCGGCTGTCTTATGGGTTCCAATTTTTTTTTTTTTTATTTATAATTAAATAAAGAGTGTACGCGCTTATGGTGTTTGTCACACAACCTGGACGGGATGCATACGGTTTGTGTCGAAGATGTTCGTTCACTACTCTTCGGGGGTGGTTGTCCTGGATAGGATTTGGGAGATTCGACTAAATTTACGTTGGTTATAGTTCACAGTAACTCTTTTGTTTCCACTATTTTATACACACAGAGTATGAATTTTGAATTGATCTTATGCTGCGAGTGTTATGCTTTTGTCAGCATTTTTTGATCACCTTTCATTCACAACTGATTTTGTTGCACAATTTTTTTTCCGTATAGGAATTGTTCGTGGCCACGGATAAATTATAGACCTTCCGCTCAACCGTCGATGATGATTACCATTGCACCGTGACCACCCCACTCATTAAGTCTATTTGATTTTCAAACTTACCTTTAAGAATATAACGAGTTACAGCTTATACAGGTCTGCTGCTGGACCTTTTTGCATAGCGAGAAAGCTTTATTTGGTCTACTCTAAACTTCGAGAAGCTTTATTACGCATTTCACTACAGTCAATTCCATCAATACCCGGCTAAAATAAAGTTTTGCGAAATACAGTTCTCCTATCGTTAGGATTCGTTCCTCGTATAATAGGCGCTAGAAGCAGTAAGATCTGAAAAAAAACATCTTCAAAGTGGTCTTCTTTTCGATTTTTGGATTTTCGATTTTTCCATGTGCACATTGGAGGTGACAGTCAATCAATCCACTGCCATTATGTCTTCAGCATAACAAAAGAACAACCGAAACCCGCTAAGACGCATTTTAACCACAGGCTGCTTATAATTAACTCCGTTGTTAGAAGAATTCCAGGCCTACAACGGTAACATAACTCAATGTAATACCAGAAAACACTGCATTCCTCGCAATATACTCCTCAACGCGCCATACCAAGCAAAAAGGCTAAAATAAGAAGTCAAACGCTCAGCAATTAGGCGATGATGAATTATCGCGCACGTTGATTTATTAGCTCTAAATTAAGGGATGCCTACATGTATAAAGGCATAATCAAGTCCACCGAGCTTCTGCTTTACCGCCGGTAATTACTCCCATCTTAACAAAACTGATTTATAAACGTCCAAGCTAGTGAAGATGGCAACGGAAGAGAATAAAAAGAAAAATTCGCGCCTAACGAGATTTTGATGAGGAAACGATTCATGATGGGCGTCCAGGTCGCTTTATTGAAACCGTATAAGTAGTGGAATAAAACCGTGACCATCAAGAGATTGGTGGCATGAACCTGTACGTCGGTCTTTCGTTCCTCACTCAGGGTGTTGTCAGGCAACAGCAAGTATGAAACCATAAAAGCATCACCAACATCGCTATGTATGGATAGTTGAAATAATCAATAAATAAAAAACAGGAAAAACCCACTTCCGGGGTAGCGCGAGTAATTTGCATAAAAACCCCATCAGCAGCATGCAACCAAAGCGACTACATACTCGTAGCTAGAACGCAGAGTCAAGTTCCAAGTGGCCAGCCTCGATAGCAAGCTCTGTAAACACAATTTGGAATTCAAAAAAAGTAGCTCGCAATTCCAAAATGGCTGCCGGTCGACAGGTAGTGGATGGCTGGTAACGGTCTGGGGGTAAGTGGGTGGCCTAATACGGGGGATGAGTTAGTCGGGTTATATCCATTGGAAAGCTTAAGCGAAATGCGTTTCCACGGCAACGTACACTTACTTGGATGCATGGAGGCGTGTCGTTTCTCCGCTTTTTCGCTTCTCCATGCTTTCAGTACGCAGCTCCGGTTGGGGCTTTCGGTCATGGCACTCCATATAAGGATGTTGCTGGTATGGGGTGGTGTGTTGGATATTGGCGCGGTTGGAATACAAATGGCTGATGTTGGGTGATATTGATCGGGAACCTGCGCTTTGCCCACACAATGGCTGCTCAGAAACTAAATTTTTTCTTCCGTTAAAATGTTGGGGAAAATGGTATGAGAAGAGTTCTACATTGTGTTGGAGGTTTTTGTTTAATGTTTAATGGAGCGGAAGTGAAGACTTTAATTATCAAGGAAATGTCTGTCCAAGCACCGATTTGGAGCATTTTCGAGATGAAAACGATACGAAAGATAAAGAAGTCTTTTAACAAGACGGTGACGAAATAAACTATTCATTGCGGGTTTATTCTAGAGGGAAAGTACCTACACGAGGAGTGTTCAATAAATTCCGGGAATTTTCGTCTTATAGGCAAAATTTAATTTATTCGTCTACATCAGTGTTATACGCTTCAGGTTACTTCTCAGCACTTCTTTCAATCCTTAAAATATTCCTGACACTCGATCTTGGGGATAGCATATCGCTCTCTGTACCTCTGAACCCCTCTCTTCGTGCAGATGCCTTTTTGGCCTTCATATTCGAATGCACTTCTCGGGATTTATTCGAACTTAGCGGACCAAAACACCTCCACCGAGTCGATTGATCACCTTTCAATTGCGTATCTGTCAGGCGATGGTTCATTGCCTGTAATTACACACCATTTGGCAACTTCTGACCAAGTTGTTGTACGAAATTCAACTATTTTTGAACATTTTTTTCCTAATACAAGTTTCATATACAAATCCATCCGTAAAAAAAAGTCCACGTGAGCCAACAACTTAATTGACAACTCTGATTGCGGTTCGACTCTCGTTCATGATCATTTAAATGCAAATTTTGTGATAAATTTTGAGCACAAATAAATAATCAAATCACGGGCCGTGCTGTAACACGTGGCCCTATTTTAACAGCATTTTGGACAGATATGTTACCAATAGTCACAGCGTAAACTTTGCCCAAATGCGTATACTCCGGGGAGTCACAAAATGCCTGTTACTTTTTGAACACAATTTGTATTTAAATTTTGATAGAAAATTAAGGACGGTGGGGTTGTTTAAAGCTCCGGAAAGAGAGATCTAAGTTGGGATTAAAAGCCTCGGCTCTAGTCTGTTCCGCGTTCAGCCGAGCATCGACTTGATAGGGAAGAACCAACCAATAGAGATGGTCTTTAAAAAACAAACTTTTTAATTGTAATTTTCTCCCAATATCATATTTCATAGTTCGACTTTTCATAACTAGTCCTACTTAAATATTGCTCAACGTAATCTGTTACATATTTCCATTGTTGCAATGCCACACCCCTGGGCGCGAATGGAGGCGTCAAACTTGGGCTCTCCTTTCCAATTGACAACCTCGCCCTCTGTCCACTTGGTGTTCTTGATTTCGCTAACGAGGCTCTGTCGACCGGAAGGCGGAATAACCTTTCCACCCCCGAGGAAGAAATTTCTTCGTTTATACCTACCTGGAGGCAAAGCGGGCAGCCGACAGGCCAATCACCTGTCCACCTTAAATTCTCTTGATTACCGAAATAAAAGTAAATTGTCACACAACCTGGACGGGATGCGGATGGTTTGTGTAGAAGATGTTCGTTCATTACTCTCCGGGGGTGGTTGTCCTAGATAGGATTCCTCAGATTTGACAGAATTTTTCGAGTTCGTTGTAGTTCACAGTAACTTTTTGAACTCTCCTCGTGGGCAAGACAGAACGGTCTGAGAATAAACCCCCAGAAAACCGAGCTGGTCTTGTTCACCAGGAAAAGGAAAATTCCGATATTCGCTCCCCCAAAGTTAGAGGGCACTCCACTCAAACTCAAAGCGGAAGCAAAATATCTAGGCATCATTCTTGACTCAAAGCTCTCCTGGAAAAGGAACCTGGAGGAAAGGATGAAAAAAGGATTGAACGCAAGCAGGGTTGGACATAATTCTTCATCTCCTCCCCCTGGATCTATTCATAAAAGGCTACGCTGCAAAGAGCGCTCTCAGACTAAGGGAGTCCTCCTTGTGGAAGCAAGCCAACTATGGACATGGGGCCATACTTAAAATAATAGACGACCTGGGAAGGAAACATGGTTTTAGTAGCCTCGCAGCTACGACCGACTATATTTCCTCCCAAAATGACTTCTCTCTCAGTATAGCTATCCTTTTCCCCGACAGAGAAGAGTGGCTATCAAACGCCGTAATCAACGACCATGAGATCACCCTCTTCACCGACGGATCGAAAATGGACACAGGCACTGGGGCCGGGTTCTACTCTGATACCCTCCACAAACAACAATCATTCAGACTCCCTGATCTGTGCAGCGTGTTCCAAGCAGAAATCCTGGCAATAGAGAAAGCAGCCAAACACCTACAGGTAGCCGATATCCCACCATCTGATATCACCATCTTCGTAGACAGCCAGGCTGCACTGAAGTCAATAGAATCCTGTATAACGAGATCAAAGGCTGTCAAGAAATGTCGCGACTCACTGAAGTCCATCATACACCATAAAGTTAAACTCTGTTGGGTCCCGGGCCACAGCTCAATCGCAGGGAACGAAAGAGCAGACGAACTGGCCAGGCAAGGTTCTGAAATGGACATCAGCGAAGCGGACACGTCATTGCAACCACCGATCAGCGCATTATACCTGATTATAAACGACACAATCATCAAAGAGGCCAACTCGTCTTGGCTTACAAGAAACGACAGCTACACGACAAGATCATCGTGGCCAGAGCTCAATGTCGGAAAAACAAAGAAGCTCCTGGCGCTGGACCGTAACTCGATCCGTATGCCCGCCGGTGTGATCACAGGACACTGTCCCATTGGAGCAATGATCCGGAAATTGGACTCGGGATCCAGCGATCTCTGCCGGAGCTGCGGCGATGAGGAAGAAACTGAGACGATCCAACATCTGCTTTGCCACTGTCCAGCTCTCCAGAATCGACGCCTAGTGTCGCTAGGCCAAAGATTCTTTACAGAGATTGCGGACGTGGCTAATGCAGATATATCGGATCTTCTAAGATTCATCAAGAGCACGGGATGGTTTCAGCCACCACGTGATAGGACAGGTTAATTTTATGTGTACCCACACAAACGAAGGGAATCACCACTTGGCCTCCGAGTGGAAGTGATGTCTAACCATCACACTCCCCTTCTCTAACCTAACCTAACCTAACTTTTTTTCCATGTCATTAAGGTGTTATATATAAGGAGAATATGCAGAAAAACGGACATTTAATGGTTGTCAGGATTTTGTTGACAGTTTTAGATATAAGATAACTATTCCGAGTTTAGAGACGAGGAGTTTGTAGGCGATCCTCCCTTATACCTCGACAGTAACACAGAACTTTTTATTACTCCTCAAACTCCCGCCTTTTAATAGTATTACATTCATCGCTCAACCAAGTTGAATGTGGTATTATTTCCACTCACAGATGCAGTTGATGCTTACGATTCTGTCTGAAATTTTGGTACTTTAGAACATTTTCCAACGAATTTTTGACGATATGACTAACACATGACTAAAGTTTGGTTACCGTGGCTCAGTGACCAGTATGCTGTCCTTTGATGCTCATGACACCGATTTCCAATCCCACAACCGTGACATCTGCGATTTTGAATGTCACAGAGACAAGGTGACGGGTGATATTTTGCTGTTTGGTTTTTAGTGTTTTTTCGGCGAGCAACTTATCTCTCGTTTTGGATCGATGAATTGGACGGCTAGATCATGCGATTTTACGCGTTTAGACAATTTTTTTATAGAAATATGTCAAATCATTCATATATGCAACTAGCTCGGGTTCCATTGCAGCTTTGGAAGACAACATTTTACGTGTAATTAGCAAGCTATCTACCAATATGATCGAAGAAGCAATTCAAAATTCAACTCTCCGTATGGACCATATAAAACATAAACGCGGACAAGATGTATACCAAATAATATTTAAAAAAAAATGGCAAGGTTGATGTATCAACTTAAATAAGAACGATATCCACTATTATAGCGCTTTTTTTAAATTTTTTGGACAATTAAAAACCAAACGCTTGAGAAATCACATTGAATTCATTGAATTAACGGAGACACAAAGATTCATCTTTCGTGCGGAATCGTGACTCACTTTTCATCGCCACTCAAAATTCGATAAAGAAAACCCTTCCTTTATTATGGAAAAGCAGTATGTTCCTGGAAGATAGCCGTTCATCGCCTCTCAGGCAAATTCCCTTATGTTGGTCAATTTCCAAGGCTTTCAAATTATAAGGAAAGGCTTGTTGAATTCCGGTGAAAAGCCAAACTTCACACAAGTGACGTTTATTTTGCTCTAAGCTGAAGTCAGTGATAATTTACAGCGCCATCTATCGGAAACGGCGGATTCCTATTAGTACATCTCAAACGATACAGCCCCGTGACAGTTGTGTTCTCACTACACATCAGACGTTTATAAGAAGCACTAAGTAAAAATTGTATTCGTAGATCGGTATAGAAGCTTCGAGCTACAGGCTTAACAAAAAAATCTGCCACGGGCCTGAGCAGAACTTCAAGCAGAACAGGATGGAAGCGTTTCCCACCTTCCACTGTACCTATGTCGATCGACACAATGCCCCGCTTTGATAATATCATACGATCTCGGCGATCCCCAGGTTGGACTTTCACAAACTTATTTTCGGTAAGTGTAGTTCTATGGCTTGACGGCTATGTGCGTTTAGTTCGTCCAATCCAAGTCTATTTTCAGTCAACTTGTCATCATTTGTGGCAATGTGATACCAAGTTATATATTATAGAAACGCGTGTCTCTCATGTGACCAATGAAATTCCGTTGCCTCATTAAAGGCATAAAAGCAATAAAGACACCCCCAAGTGAGATGATTTAAAACTCCCTCACCTCGATGTCAATCTTAATTAAACCACATCCACGACGGTCTCATTCCTCCCCCATGTCGCCCTTAAGAACAAGCTCGACAGTCTGCTTAAATTGTCCTCTTTTTATCTTAGATACATATCTGTCACTTGTAAATTGCTTTCCAACATCCCAGCCCAACGGGTGATGCGTCATCTCCTCCCTCAAGTCAACTCGAACTCACTGTTCCATTACCCGGCACATTCATTGTATCATTTCATTTCGAACGCCTGACTCGCACGTGTCCTTTCTAAATCTCTGATTCGAGCAATTATCCGCCAGCCACCCCACCAAAAAACGTCGAGTAATCCCAGATAAATTATTCGTTATCCATGACGCGGGTATTCAACAAAAGATGAACTGAATAGTCGCTCCCGCGTTGGAATAAGAGAGCAAGGAGATTGGAATCAACACACGACACAACGGAGGAATGCATGGCGCCCATAAATCCATGTAAAGACAGTTCGACGACGACGACGAATGGTCACCGGAAAGGTTGCCCTGAGACCATGCAGGGTTGCATGCAGCACCATCTTAGATTGGTGGTTTTTGCATGCAATAACAAGAGGAAAGAACACGTGCATCGATAAAGCTTGGAAGAAACTTTCCACGCATACATGGACACTAGCTGGTCGAGCCAACATCAGATATGAGCTGAAGTACGACTTTCCAACGACTGGAGGAGCATGAGAGAAAATGCAAATCATCCGAGATTACCTCTGCCGAGGAGGGGGTAGCTCCCACTTCTGCTCCTGATCCCATTGCCGCAGTTGCAGCATGAACAATTGACATGGTAACGAAACGGCGACAAGAGTTTGTCCACTCGGTGTTTATGCAAAGCACACCACCAGCTACAACAGCATCTGCGGCTCCGTGGCCCGCCGACAAGGTGACTTTTTCGTGATTTGCGATTTTTATCAACAATATGAAATAATCCAGAGTAACAATATTGTTACGCCGAAAAGACTCCAGCTGCCTCCTGGTTGCATGACTATGACTGCTCCTGCTCCTGCTGCAGTTGCAGTTGCCTGTCGAATGAAAAGGCGCACAGTTTCACTCGCTCGCTTATCTCTTTGCGTTCCGTATTATATTCAAAGTGTGTCGCGCACGCTGTAGAAAGCAGTCCTTGTTGCCTTCCATGCCAATGAACAGAGTTTCTCCTCTGTGAACTGCAAGCTTCTCCCCCCTGCTGGGCACGAAGTGTTTGCTGCTGTAGCTGCAATCAATGTTTCTTGCAGGGTTTTCAAAAATACAAAAAAAACAAAAATAAAAGATTCCATTCCATTGCGCTGCCAACTGACAAGTCTACCGCGCGCGCGCGCACTACACAAAACGAAATGATTTAAAACCTTTCTGATTGACCGATAAACTATCAGATTCCATTGTGGGCTAAAAACATGAATCACAACAGTCAGCCAGATGCGGTGCTGCACCGAGCACACAAAACGGTGTGTTGGTGTTACGTAGTACCTTGTAGCTGGAGTTGCTCAGAAATCTGATTACAGCTCGGCTGTCAGTTTTTTTTTTATATTTTCTATTCAATGGGGGAGAACGTGCTTCCTCCTCACCAGTTGCCGTGTGTCACAGAACCCCTTTCAATCGTCTACAATGTTTCTAATTAAATTCAATTCTAATTTTAGAATCGAAGAACACCAACAGTCAGCACCGAGCGTTGAGCACGCAGCACATAAGAGACACAACAACACGCGTTCGACATTTCCGGTTCCTTCGATGAATGCAAATCATCGCATAAGACACTGTCCCGAAGGTACCTCCAATAAAATCCAACCCACACCCACTCGAACAATTATCACCCAATTGACCGGGCACATACATATACTTATATCTACGGCCAAAGACGGTTAGGATAGACGGATAGACCCGGCCGCTATGTGCTGTACAAGCTAGCCGTTCCAGCATGCGTTTACCATATCTAATCGAATCTATTTTTAAACTGCTCGTAGCCGTACAACGCGACTCGTGTTCCAAGCCGCGCCGAGCCGAACTTGGAGAATTGTCAACGCGACGATGACAACAGCGTCGACGGTGACGATGATGGCGATGACGACGTGCTCCATACGAGGTGTCCGACGGTCAAGCTCGGCTTGGTAGTTGCTCTACAGCTCGAGCCCGATGGAGAGGCGACGACGCATTCGTTGTAAATAATCAGCGCTAATCACCGCCAATCAACGCTGGACTTTGAAGCCTCATCACGTACTTGTATATTGTGCGCACACAGGAAACGTCTCCTCGACGACGCGATCGTCGCGTCGTAATCGTCTTGTTCTTCATCTTCTTCTTTATCATCCTTTTCGTTGTGCTCTTTTGTCACCATCCATATCGTGGCTCTGGGCATGGTCAACAACACACCGCGTCTCGGTACAAAACGTGCCACAGTCTGGGGGCGATAAATTCTCATTCGCTCGATAATAGGAATTTATGTCGACATCGACTGACGTTCGCGTCTTGGACGACACTCGGACACTTGGACGTTTGAGATCTATTACTATACGAGGAGTACTACTTCGACTTCCAAACATGCATTCCACGCCTGTTGCTCAACACGCCGCAACCGTGTACAACGACCATCGACTTGGTCTATTTTAAAAGGTGCGCTATTGGCGATCACGCCAACAACCATGCGCCCGTTCAGGCTATGTGTACGTCCGCACCGTGACGGCAGACAGCAAAGCTAGAAGCAACGTGAATGTAATCGATAATAATCGATAACAATCAAAATATTGTCGGCGATTTGTTGGAGACTTTTTTTTGTTTTTGGCCTCACCATTCCGGGCGTCCACTTGTGGCCGTAATGTGAAACGATTAATTAAAAGAGCCGCCCGTGATGACCGGTGACACTGATGGTGCTTTGTTGGCAACGCCTGCTGTGGCGGTGACGACTTTGTCAAATGGAGAACATACGATGGAAATTGTGTTTATTGTTTCATGTGCACCTGGATTTGGGAGACGCAACTACTGCGTAGTCGGCCTCCCTTGCTTTCATTGGAGACGAAGATGGTCGAGCTTGAATAGGAATATTATTCAAATCGCATTCTATTGCTTTCTTACTTTGATGTGGTTTGAGGGTGGGTCGGGGCTTCGGCGGTGTGCGGGTGCGGGAGTTTCAGATCCGGGATTACAGTGGTTACATAATTTGTCGAGAAATGCGAAAACCCTGCTGCGTGGAGTGGTGGACGTGTTGTGAAAATTAAAACGTAAATGGAGGAGTAATGGAGGTTTTCCGAGACCAGAGGATAAGACGTTTAGAAGCGCCGCCAAGAATTCCTAAATTTGAATTGTTGGTTGGTAAGCTGACCGCCGTGATCAGCTAGAAAAAGGCTTGAGGCTGTTAGGTCAGCCTAGCATCAAATTGATCATGTCTATGCCATAAACGTAACCGAAATGTTATACTTAACTTAATTACCTGGAATTGATATGACTGATCTGAGAATGTGAGAACTGAAGATTTGGAAAAACACGAGAGCTCTAGACAAGTTGAAAAGTTTTGAAAGCGACCTAAAAAGAGGGGAGAAAGCACCTTTTGAACTAAAAGGCATGTGAATATGAAATGTCGATTTGTGATCCTACAAAGATTTATGATCTTTTTTCGTCCCCTTGAAAATGCCCAATTTTGCGCCAGACGGCCCGGACTAGGGTCATTTCTGAATTTTTTTACCACATTTTTTTTTTAGAAAGCCACTACTACTCGTTCGGTGTGACTAAAAGTCACAAATTGTCTACGAAAGCTTATGATGAACATGACTAAAAAGATTTGTGAACGCGATCACTGACGCCGAGGAAATGTTCGAGAGCCAAGACTTCACCATATCGCGGGCCAAATAGGAGAAGCGGGTATTACCTTTCTTCCTGGTCTAGTTCAAACCCAATAGCAAGCTGAAGAGGCTGAAGAAATTGGTAACATACCAAAGGTTCATACATGCCGAATCGAACTGTAAGATGCATTAAGTATGTAAAGACACACAAAAGCGATGAATGCGACCTGACCCAAAACACGGTCCCAGACAGGGGGAGCTTGAGTGCTTGCTCTCTAGGAACCAACCATGAACAATCAGTAATGTCCTAAGTTCCAGGACATTAAAAATCTAATCTGGCTCGTAAGCAAAAGATCAAGGAGAAATGTCCCTTTATGCTCTTACAAGCACAGCCGTTAGACCCCAAATGACATATGCCCAAATGGGGCCAGCTCTGAGACAGGCGGTACAAAAGGTTAAAGACTTTTTCAAAAACCCCAGTGCCCGTTACTATGGCATCGGGCGCCGGGGTGGATCTTCGATCAGTCATGCTCATTATCCATGTGCAGATCGGCCAGCTCCAACGTTTGAACAGGCGACCCGGGTAGACAGAAAATACTAATTTCTGCCGGGCCTAATACACCTACAATCGTTATGGGTACGCCGGTAGGCAGTCACGGCGGTGGTGCAACCAATCCCCAAGAGGAGTAAAGATACCTCCAACCCGACAAATTTCCGATCGATAAGTCTGCTTCCGAGCATTAGCAAAGTCATCGAGAAGATGGTCTATAGAGGTTGTTTATGTCTAAATGAGTTGAGGACAATAACATCGATACGGATCACCAGTTCGGTTTCAGAGCGGGACATAACACTATTCATGCCATGATTGACTTGGAAAAAGCTTGCGACACCTTAGGTCTTTATTACAAGTTTTGCCAAGTTTCGGTCCTTTTAAGCATTTACCTCGGTGATCTGATAGCTTCTCTTCACCGTTCAATAGCGTACGGACACGATTTAGTCGCATACAGGTCAGATCCAACAATCGACTTCATTGTCATTTCCTTTCAATGCGGCTTCGAAAAGACTCAAAATCTTGGACTCGTGTCAGATTGCATAGAGCACAATTTGAGTACATGAAATTTTACTCTATCGTCCAGTACAATAGGGCTAGGATTTTACGGGTGCAAAATTTTCTGATAAAGCTGATTCGAAGACAGGTTGGAAGAGCAATGAATTGCAGGCAATAACCTTATCTTCGGGACTAAGTACCCCACCAGAGTTTTTCCTCAATTTAGACTAATGTGGTCTGATCCAGGATAGACTAGCGGTACCGCTACGTAGCCCGCAATTCCGTGGAATGGCGATTCCTCTATGAATATAATGTGACACTCCGTGAGCCTGAGCACCTGAGATTTGGTAGATCGGTGTCGCGCCGTGATCTCGAGGAAATAGTCGGATAGCATCAACGCTTTTGGTGACTTGAGCCGACTGCGACAGCGATGATAGGTGATAGGTCAGCTTTTTCATCCCAAACGGTGTTCGATAGGTTAAGGTAGACTAGGAATTTGTTTGGTTTTAATATTAATATAATTGCCGGCCATTTGGAAATTGGAAGTTCAGAGCCTCGTTGACAATCATTCGCGAAGTCTCCCTGTCATGAGGGTTCCTTCCATGCTTCGCTGTTCTGTTTCATCTCTTCTAAGTCTATTCTTATATTGTCCTCCCATCTTTTCACTCTTTTCACCTTTCCGATCATTACTAAATTTTTTTTTTTAGATTTTTATGTGTACTGGAAATAACCGATTATCATTACTTTTGGATATATTGATAAAAGGTGTTGAACGGATTGCTTTGAAATTTGTCCTGATGGCCACGTGGTATGGCCTTGTGATGAGTTGTAATGAAAATTTGGAGCATTTGCCGTATACAAGTTTAAAAGTTGTTTCAAAACTACATGCTCTCCTATCCTGTCAAAGTCCAAGCATTTTTTCGGATAAAGCTGAGGAGGTAAAATAGTCGAGGTGAGTCAGTGAGTCTAAACTGGATATGTATGTATATCTTTTTTGAATGCGACTTGCTGCTTATCTATAAAATTTTCCTTCTCGAGAAACCAGAACAAACGAGTAGCAATGATTTTTCCGAAGATCTTAGCTCTATAAGGCAGAAGTGAAATAGGTGGTTAGCTAGAGGTAGAGGTAGGATTTTAGTTTGGTTTATGAAGTGGGATGATGCAGTCTTCCAAGCATGTGGAACTGTTCCTGTACGAGTATGGAAGACATTGTTGTACAATGCCGGTAGTCAAGTTTTTAAAATGGGAGGAGGGTTTTTTTATGTATCATAGGAAATGTGGTCTTAACATTTGCCTTTTACTGTATGGACCCAAGAGATAAATTCTGCCGTATTTATTTGGGATTCGATGATGAGCGCTGAATAACTCGGACTAAAACAAATATTTGTGTTGTTCAAGATTTTGAACTGAACAAGAACTGAATTTCGAGTCACAAGCAAGACACCAGTTAAGGATTTTATGTTAGTCCAAAGTTTCTGGGAATTTTTCAAACCAAATTATTTTTCCAGCTTTAACATCTGCGAGGTCTTGTATTGAAAAATGTTGATCGGGATGTTGGGATTGATATGGACTCCTATTGCTAATAAATTTGAATTTATTGTGATGAGTGTACGAGTATGGCGGAGTGATTTATGAATGAGGAGGCACACCCTTTGTTTGGAGGTTAATATTGAATTTAAATTTTTGAAATATAAGGATATTGGCTAGGTGAGAATGACGTGAGGTTAAATGGGATATGGGTTTCTGTTGATGTTCGTGTGTGTTGTTGAAGTAGCCTTTAAGGTTCCATTGTAGTATACTAAAAGGCTTGTGTGCCTCACTTAATGCGTCGTATGGTGAGGTTAATTCAAGGTGGTGATCATGATTCCGCGATGCAAGTGCTGAAGCAAGTAGGCTCTATATGTATAATATTGGTAAGCCCTACTATGTGACGCTGATGAAGGATTTATTAGCTGTGTTTGGTTTTTTTTGTGAGGGGATAGGAGAACTATAGAAAAATTGGGATTTTTTGAAATAGGAGTTTTGACTGAATTGAACTTTGATTGAGGAATTGTAAGAATATATTATGTCTGCTTATGTGTTAGTGTTGTGTTGAAGGTGAATTATCTCATTGGATTTATTGTGATAACTTGCAACCCAGACACAACCATCCAATCTTCCAAGCAAATTGTTGGAACTTGAACAATTCAGTGTCTGCAGGCCTGAGTCTTTATTGTTCTTATTATTTGCTTAATACTGTGTTGACATTTATAAGTTCAACGGGATTTGGTGTGAATTTATCATATTGGTGATAATTAGTTTATGTGGTAAATGACTCTTTTCTTTGTTGATTAATTCTTTCTTGTCGGATATGATGTGTGATGCGATTGTGGTTTTTGGAACCTTGGTTGTGGTAAAATCAGTTGCCGGTTTCACAGTGAAGGAGGTAGAGGTAAGCTGGTTGAAGGATGTTTCTCTATTGTCGGTAGCTTGGTTAGTGTTATTGGTTTTTTATTGAAATTAAAAGTTTGGAGAATTTCAGTCTGTAACTGGAGTTGTTGGATTGGCTATGGTAGTCTCAGAACATGTGTGGGGGTTAATAAGGGGGCATTTTGTTCCTTATGCATTCGTTTTCTCCTATTAACGAGATTTTGTATTTAGTTCTGATCGTTAAGATTTGTTTATTTTGAATATTCTTTGGACCTGAGATTGAGAAAGAGGGATGGGGACCTTGGAAGTTAACGCACATTGTTCAAGTGGAGTACATTAACAAGCCCTTTTACATATTTCACCGATTATTTCTGCTTCACTAACGTGGATAAGGCATGGGGCTAAGACCACACCTTTGGAAATGTTGAGAATCGGATGTACTGTGAGCGTCGAAAGAAAGTGAACACCTCCACAAAGATGTAAAAGATCGCCCTCAGATTGACCAAACAAATTATCTGAACAATGGCAAGTGGAGTGAATATCGCGGAAGACATAAGCCTTTCTTGTAATGGGTAAATGTAATTGTAAAGCCTCGGCGTAGCTGGTATGTTGCGTCACGCGTGGCAACTACTGAGGCCACTGAATTTGCTGTGGCATCCTTCGATGGATTTAAGTCGCCGAGCACTGATGGGATATACCCCGTTTTGCTGCAAAAAGGTATAAGACAACTGCTTCCTACTCTGAAAAGAATCTTCACTGCTAGCCTGGCACTTGCCTATATACCTATTCCTTGGCGCGCGGTGAAAGTGGTCTTTATTCCCAAAATAGGAAAAGAAGATTACTCACTAGCCAAGAGTTTTAGACCAATAAGTCTAACATCATTCCTGCTGAAAAGCATGGAAAGATTAGTAGAGTTGCACGTGCGCAAAGTTGCCCTTCGAATGCATCCTCTGTCGGACATGCAACATGCTTATCAGCGCGGAAAATCCTGCGAGACTGCGCTTCAAAACCTAGTTGGGAGAATTGAATGCGCTCTCGAAAGGAAGGTTACGTAGGTACTAGGCATTTTCGTTGACATTGAGGGAGCTTTTGATAACGCTACTTTCGACAGCATGTGTAACGCTGCCAGACGGCATGGCGTAGATGAAGCACTGGTTTTGTGGATCAAAGCAATGCTTGTGCACAGGCCATGGATCGCTGATACAGGCCTCGAACAATGTGTCAAGTCTGGAGTAAACAGGGGCTGCCCGCAAGGTGGCGTCTTGTCTCCGCTGTTATGGTGCAAGGTGGTCGACTCTCTGCTAGATGCTCTCAATGCCTCTGGAATCTATGGCCAGGCCTATGCGGATGATGTTGCTGTTCTCTCTGTCGGCTCATGTTTAGCGAATGTCTGTTTCAAAGCGCAGGCGGCGCTAGACGTGATCGAAGGCTGGTGCACGAGAAATGGGCTGTCGGTTAATCCTCTTAAGACCGATGTCATTCTCTTCACGAGAAGGAGGAAAACAACAGGCATTACTCAGCTGGTGCTAAAAGGCATTCCCATCCCGATATCCAAGGAAGCTAAGTATCTGGGAGCTATTCTAGATAACAAACTTCTTTGGTCAAAACATGTTGAGTCCAAAACCATCAAAGCGCTGTCAGCTTTCTGGCAATGCAAAGGTGCCTTTGGCAAAACATGCGGCTTATCGCCGAAAAATGTCCTTTGGATCTACACGGCAATGGTAAGACCAATAATCTCATATGCATCGGTTGTTTGGTGGAGCTGGCTAACACGCAAACACGCTGTGGCTTCACTCACCAAACTCCAAAGAGCGGACTGTTTCAGCTGCACGGGGGTTTTCCCCAGCACACCGGGAGCTGCTCTAGATGCTATGATGAATTTTCCACCCCTTGACATATATATCAGAGGGTGTGCACTGAAAACTATTTCCCGCCTAAAGAGGAATGGTCTTTGGTACAACTTGCAATGGAGTGAAAGTGTACTTGAGGGAGAAATATCATACGACCCCTGTCTCATGGATATGCCTTCTGACGCAATGACACCTGCCATCCTACTGCGCTGTAACTACACAGTCACATTTCCATGGCGTCAAGACTGGCTTTGGCCAGACACTGCACCTGAAATAGAATGTCTTCGCATCTTCACAGATGGCTCCAGGACTGGGCAGGGATCCGGCGCTGGAGTTTTCTTTGAGCGCGAAAACATTCGACTGCACTTCTCGTTAGGAAAATATGCGTCTGTCTTCCAGGCGGAGATTTACGCAATCCTAATGGCCATGCACTATGTTGTGAAACACAGATGGAGGGGAAAGAGCATATGTGTTTGCAGTGACAGCCAAGCTGCACTCAAAGCTGTGTCCAATCCTCTATCCAACTCCAAACTAGTGCATGAACTCAAGACCTTTTTGAACAAAGTCGGAAGACTAAATTCACTTAGGCTTGTATGGGTTCCAGGTCACTCTCGAATCCCAGGAAACGAGATCTCCGATGAACTCGCTAGAAGAGGCTCAGAGGAGAGTTTCTCAGGACCTGAACCCGCCTTAGGTCTACCTGCTTCTATGGTCAAATCTGACATCAATGACTGGGTCTTTAACGTACACAGTCACAGATGGGGGGAATATCCAGGATGCAGGATGACTAAGCGCGTACGCCCTGACGTCTGCAAAAAGTCCACAACATTCTTCTTATCCTTAAGGAGAAATGACTGCAGAAGGCTAACGGGCGTCATTACGGGCCATTACACTTTTGCCAAGCATCTCTACGTGCTTGGCATCAGTGAGACGCCTACCTGTGCTGCATGTTGCGAGGAGGATGACACAGCGGAACACTTTCTCTGCGACTGTCCCGCCTTCGCTCGTGCACGGTGGCGCACCCTTGGGGCCGACGTGGTGGGTGCCGAATCTCTTAGCTCAACATCACTGAAGCCCCTCCTCACTTTTCTCCGGACAACGGGGAAAATACAATAAAGACAAGGTGTCTGTCTGGTAGTACAATGGACCAATACTTGTGTCTGAGTGCTCCAGCAGATAGCAGAAGCTTCCAAGAAAAAAAAAAAAAAAAAACAAAAAAAAAAATTGTAAAGCCATAGTAATGGGTTACATGGTAGAATGCCTCAAAAAAAAAACCCATATTTCCGAAAAGAACCGAAAGCGACGACTGCTTTACACCCAAAAGTACAAAAATGAGGGGTTTCAATTCTGGAATAATGTTCTTTTCAGTGATGAGAGCAAATTCGAAATCAAAAAAGTCGCCCAAAATATGAAGAGCCAAGAACACCAAATTTTAAGAAAAGAATATAAATTCAACGGTCAAACATAGTGGGGGTTCGGCTGTGGTCTGGGGGTATATGGCCGCATCAAGTGTTGAAAACCTCGTTTTTATTGACAACACAAAGAGTAAAATCGATTACCTAAATATTTTAAGGGAAAATTTACAACCAAGTGTTGAAAAATATATATAAAAAAAAATCGAGAGGCTCTCACAACGTTAACGTCTCCGATAGATGGTGGTGACGGTAGTGAGAAAAGAAAAGTGATGAAAAATGCGAAAGATCAAGAACTAGATGATAGTGTTCCAACGTGGTTCATACAACGGCGTAACTTGGGAGAATCGAATTCTGGCCCACTCTTGTGTGAGAAATCTCTTGAGTTGAATAAAAAACTCGGTGGATCAGAGGATCAAGGCCAGCGCTGGTTGGCTTGAACCACTACCAGCGAAATGAAGTGCGGCTGAACTATTCAAGAAGACATTTCAGTAGTTTTTGGAAGAAGAAGGGCTTACTCGCGATGATGTCTGCAATGCTGATAAGACCCGTCTTAACTGGAAATCGCTGTCAAGCAAGTCGCTTGCATCTCGCCAAGAATCTGCCGCACGGGACTTCAAATTGGCCAAAGAAAAGGTGACAGCTATGACGTGGGCTAATGCCTGTGGAACTTATAAATTGCTTATCGGGAAATCCAAGAAATCATTACATCTTGAATCCAACCTATGGGCCAGGGTGTGAAAAGAATTTACCAGAAGCGAGTTCTAAGACGACTTCTGCTAGATGATGGAACCTGAAGAACTGCTGCTATATGATAGCCGATGGTTGGAATTCTTTGACCGAGGACAATCTACGAAATGCTTGGAAGAAATTGCGGACCTTTCCTGAAGAGCTGGAAGTTAAAGAAGAGAGTGTTAACTCGGAGAAAAACGATCTTGATGAATTCGTTCACTTAATCGGCAGTATTCCAGGATTCACGGACTGCGATTAAGACTACGCCGTGGATTGGTTAAACCACGATTCTAATGATCCTGGGCATCAAATTTTAGACGACGATAAAATTATTTCATCAATAAAAAATCAAGATGATGATCAAGACAACGACAGCAGTAGTGACGAAAGCGTGAATGCACCAAACAAATCTTCGCATGCGGAGACATTTGCCGCTTTTGAGACGGGTCTCGGATTTTTTGAGAGACAAGAAGAATGTTGCCCAACCCAACTTCTCCGTCAGCCGTTCGTCAATAAAAAATGGACAATTTTATAAATAAATAATATAAAAAAAAAGCTTATATGGCGAAATATGAAGCTCGAGATTTTGCGAAAGTAATGATATTTAGTGTCTGATCTGTTATTAATAAAAGTCAAATTTCACGAGATAGTCCGACATCCAAGCCTCCACAATCCTTATGTCCTCTCATGGATTTTAATCACTTCGAAGTCGCCAGATGTCAAATAACCTTTTGGTCTTAAGCCTGGTTTGTTATCTTAAACCTAAGAAAATGTTGAGCCTCCAACTGAAATAAAGTTTGAACCTGCGACGCTGTCGAAGGAAGAGATTATATTTCTTAACAACTCGTCTATGGTTACACCAGATCCATGGATAACTTCTGTAACACGTTATTATGCGGAATTAGTTAATTTAAGACCATTCCCTTGCATCGCCTCAAAATGCAGAATTCGTATCAACTCCCTTTGAACAACTCCTCTTATCCGGCATCGGGACATTGCATTCGTAGTCTGCAATACCATCTCACATCGCCACCAAAATCTCCACATGCCATCGCGTGCACGTATTAATCGATTATCTCCAAATCTCCCGAAGGAACACCAATTTAATTTAGCGCACCACGAGTACCGGCTCTCCAGGTTGTCAGCTCAGCTAGACTGCCGTTACCATTACCAACTACCGACACGCATCCACTGATTGCACCTTACACCCCATTGCTTTGCCACAAACACAAACGATGGAACTATGTAGTGCACCACAGTTGGGCAGATCGTCGCGAGTTGTCGGCGATCCACATTCGAGATACTTTCAACGAGATTAAAATACAAAGATCCACTATCCGTTCCGTTTTGCGATAAGCCTGGAAAATATAAAATCCATCCGCCCATTGTCGGTGATAAATCTCATTCCGCTGTTGGCGTCATCGCCATCATCAGACCTGGGATGCTCGATGCTCGACTGCAATGCGATTTCACTTGCGAAGCACTCGTTCGAGCGCCAAGGATCAACAGCGTGCACTAAAACGCATGCCAAGTGATGAATGTCTATGTTACTGGATCTAATGATCCAGAAATGAAGTTAATAAATCGCCGGCCGACTAGTAATGGAGAGTGCGACGGTGGAATAGCGGAGGTAAGGAAGCCTGTTTGTGGCGGTTTGGGTGGTTCGGGGATTTGAAGGTACATCGACGGAGCTCAGTGGTTCGTCTTCGTTGACGGAGAGTTAATCATGCAGCTGTACGAGCGTGCTATTAGCGAGGCGATTAAACGGTGCTAGTTATGGTGCCGGTTAGATTCTGGTGCAGGAGGATCTCGAATAAATTGCAGCTTTCATTTCGGATCAATATATACAAGCGTGATTCTGACCGAGATTCAAGGTGTGTCGCTGCTACATGCCCTGACGGAAGGAAAGTTTTATTTAGTGACGCAGAACTAATGCGTCACAGTCATAGTCACATTGTCTCACGTCGGCGCAAAATATAAATCATCGAGCAACAAACAATCATCGGCACAAGTGACAGCTGCACAGGTGCACAATGAACATGCGTCAGTCGCAAGCTCCACGACTGGAAAGCCGAATCACAGCTATTCATTGCAGCCACAAGTCATTATGCGTAATGCAATAGATTTCGAATGGGCAAACAGTCATGTGTCATGTTTGTGACAAAACACTTAGCCGCCCGCCCCAAAAGGCATACTATTCCAGTGGTTGGTTCAACGTCTGTCGTCGTATCTGGTAACTAGTGCTCGCTATCTGGTATTGGGGCTATAAGCTCGCCTCTACATCTGTTTGACTGCGACCGCACTATCTACGTTGCGCCAAAGTTTCCACATTTTGTTTTTCGTTTGTGCGTTTCGACGCACCGCCAGCACGTATATGGTAATGCCGTAAAGTGCGTTGCGGCCTACACACACAGACACAAACAGGCATTCGGCCAAAGGAACATTCCAAATAAGTCTTCAGCATCGATCGTTTGCCATCCATTTATGGAACTTAATTACAATTTCGCCGACAGTTTAGACGCACTAAAGGAATTTCAAGCTCCATCTAATGGACCGGTCTGTGGCGCCACATGGCTATGAAGCAGAAGCTCTAGCTCTAGCCTGGAATTCATATTCGTCAACCGTATGCGATAGGTCCGTCCGGTAATGATAGCAGAGCCGCTCCTATGGTTTATGATCCTGTACGCCATACAGCCGCCCAAGTCATCACTATTAAAATATTTTCATTGCCATTGTTGGTTTGCATTTCGTTATGGCAGGTTCTGGACCACCGGCCATGTGCCGTTTACCTACCATCCAACTACAGGGTTAAAAAAAAAAAAACAACAATAAAATGTAAGCGAGAGGAACTCTCCTTAAACGGACTCGGACGAATTGTTGTTTATGCCAATAACATTGCCTTATGCGCGAACATTGCCTGGCTTGCACCATCGTCGCATGCCAGCGACCATACCATCGAGCTTGGTCGAGGTGCGCTCGGATTTTATGCCAAACGATGATACCAGCAATTGGAAAAATGAAATGGGTATAACCCACTTCACCTCAAGGGGCGCCGCCGCCTGTACAATAAAACTCAAACAACAGACGCTAAAGTCACTTGAGTGGTAGTGTGCGGCAGACGTATCGCGATATTCGATACCTAATACCCGATACTGTTTTGCTTTATTATGTAAATAGGTTCAGTGCTTCGGGTCACCGAATTCTTAATCACGATGCAGGTGTTAGTCGCTTTGTCACATAATTAAGAGGTGCACGAGGAAAGTCGACCGGTTCTGCTGTTCTCATCGAGCTGATGCCGAATTTGGTCAATGGCCGGTTGGGGATATGACAGCACCTAGATGGCATTGAATAGCTATAACTGGTTTTCCATCGATTTTTTGGGGATTTAATTATCACACAGCTGAGTTGGAAGTGATCTCAGCCTTGGCGAAGGCTTAAGCATGGGAACAAACAAGTTGTGGTGTTGTGTGATCGTATGATTGATGGTGCATTGGATACATTGGTATGGATTTAACGGTTTTTTTTCGTGTCTTTGTCGAGAAGATGAATTCGTTTATTGTGAGCAAGACTGATTGTTGGACATACAAATTGTTGGTCGTGGTAATTAATTATTCTTAGAGGTCTTCTGTGCTGCCAGGGGAAATGGAATGAGCGGCATGACTCTAATCGCGGTTTCGAGTTTCATTTTAATGCGGGGATTAAGTTGATCTTAGAAGATTCTGCCTTTCACTGGCTTGATTTGTTTACATACGCCGATACTTAAATCCGATTATCGTAGAAAGCCAATCGAATTGAATTGAGACTTTGCATTCCATCAATTGGAAGGAAGCAAATACTTAACTGAGCTAAGACTTTTATGTGGTTTAAATCAACTCGTAACCATGCCCAGTAATTTTCTTCTGCTGATGAAGGTAGATGGAGGTATTCAGTGTTGAAATTAATTCGTGGCGTTTTATCATAAAAAGCGTAGGCGTGCTACACGCGCTGAATATTTTCTCTAAAACATCTGTCAATATGCATCAGTTTCAGTTTATGCCATTTGTTTGAAGCGCTAATGACAACACTTCGTGCTTTATCGATTTTTCTGCCGAAAAGCATCGCATTTTAATGAAATTTTGAGCTGAGCATACATTTCGTAAGTGATTTGCGCCTTTTAAGAGTGGTGATTTCGACTCCGTGGACAGCCTAAAAAGTACGAAGAAGAATAATCGGAAGAACTGCTCCATCAAGCTCTATGTCCGAGTAAAATACTTCAAAATCAATGCGAATCGTTAGGAGATGACTAGACAATGGTACAAAAACTCCTCAGGACCATGGAAATAGTCCAAAAGCAAGGATACTGGGTTTCATATAAAACCTGAAAGCAGCTGTTTCGACAGCAGTATGGGAAAGCAGAATAGTAAGTGAACAATGTCGTTCCCATGTGACATTACGACAAGAGATCATGAAGGTGTGGTCTACTATGAACTGCTCAAACTGATTGAAACTATCACTGCGGAACGCTAATGCACTTGAGAATAAGGGACACACTCCAAAGGACGCGAAATTTACTTGGAAATGCTCAAACGGGAAGCCCTAGCTTAATTCCGAGCTTTTAAATTATTAATATTATTATTATTACCGGTCATCTGGAACTCGGATGTTCAGAGCCTCGTTGACAACCCTTCGTAAAGCCTCCCCGTCATGATAGTCTGTTCCATTACTTCTAGGTCCATCCTTACGATTGCTTATACTCGTATACCCACTAGGTTAGCCTAAAAAAATTATATAAAAAGATCACGATTCCCACGAGGTATTGTACATTAATTTGAATACGAACCGTAGAAGGGATAGTATCAAAATGGAGGAAAACGAAATAAGAACTGCTATCAAGTACCTCTGCTTGAAAAAAAACTGTCTACCAAAGGCATACTCTTGGTAAAAACATTGGGGGACTCTGGGACACTGCACAGTAGCATGCAGGGCAGAACATCCGCTGACGATGAAAATCGCGAAGGACAATCGCTCATCCACATTCCTCATTGAAGAAATGTGTTATATTGCCAGATCGAAAAGCTTGAGGTCACAGGAATCTCATATGATAGCGTTCAAAGGATCCTATTACATATGAAAAAGGTCTCTAAGCGTTTGGCAGCGAGAATGTTAACCGAAAAGCAAAAGAAAACTCGATTCACCTTTTTAAGGGTGAATCTCAAGAAGTTCTGAGCAGATCAGGAAATATTTTTGTTACGTTTCATGGCCATGGACAAGACCTGGATCCATCTTTTTGATTCTAAAACCAAACAACGATCGATGTTTGGAAGCGAGCCTTCCCACTGCCTCTTATTACGCCGCAGTTGCGATGGCTACCATTCAAGCGATTGCCCGAACAACCATCCTATCCGCCAGATCTAACTCCCAAAGATTTCTATCCCCTTCCTCGGCTTAAGGAACACATCCGAGGAAAGAAGCAGTAGAATAACGTAGTTATGGCCGGAACTCCTACTCTCACCTCCAGGTGGTGATACTCCGGAGCCTTGTAGAAGATGGGGCCCCTCTCCGTGGGATGTCGTTGGGGGCTGCTATCGAGAGAGGAGGAAATGTAAGAGTACGTTGGTTCCACGGCTTAACTCTTCTTTGGGACGGTGGCGGACGAGCTAGTCAATCAATCGCTCAACGGTGGCATCCACACCTATAGTTAGTCAGAGCTTTAAGAGCTGCTTGAACATATGTGAAATCCAGTTCTAAAAGCAGACCTCCAAGGTCTGGTCGGGACCCTTGAAAGACACGGCGGCGGATGAGCCCTACATAGTAGACGGCGCTCACAGCCTCAGCTCGGTTACCAACAGTGGATTTACCCGGTCCTCCGGGCCTGGCCTCCCAGTTGGAGGTTTTGCGCGAGGTTGACTCCCTCACCACGTAAAAAAAAAATAGTTCAGAGGCAACCACAAGCCTCGGACAAGGACGGATTTACTGTTGACGACCCCAGCCAATGAAAGAGCATTGAACCAGCATTAAAGGACAATGAATTTCGGCTCTGCACGTGGAATGTGAGGTCCCTTAACAGACCATGTACAGTAGACTGATGGAGGACCTTGACTGCTATAACACGGACATTACGGAAATCCAAGAAGTGCGATGGGATAAAATTGGCAAAAAAGTGAATGAAAACTGCGACCTTTACTGCGGCGATTGCTATAGAGGGGGAAGGCAGCGCTTATGTGAATATGTTGTTCGAAGCAAACCTAGGCAAAAAGTTTTAAGCTTTAAATTTATAAGCGAGTGCCTCATAATAATCCACATCAAGGCAAAATTTGGCAACATTTGCCTTATTTGTGTTCACGCCTCGACAGAGAACAAGGATGGCAACAGCAAGGGTGACTTCTATGATCCCCTAGAAAGAATATTTGATCAAAGCCCCAGCTAGATCGTTTTAGAAGGTTTTAATGCACCGCCGAAAAGAAGAAATCTTTGCTATAGTCATCGGAAAACACAGCCTGCACGACAACGCATACGGAAAAGGGACTCGGACTCGTGGACTTCGCATAGGAGCGGAACCTGTCTGTAGTGAGTACGGCGTTTACACACCTCAATATCCATAAAGGAGCTTGGTCCCCTCATCAATCAACCGTCAATCAGACTAATCACATTGCGATCGACGTCAGACACTCCTCCAGTATTCTCGATGTCTGAACCTTTCATTTGTAGCCAAAGTAAGAACACGGATATAGAAAAAACAATGGAGGCGAGAAAGAACACTACGGATTGACGTCGGAAAGCTACGATCGCAACCGATAGGTAGAAACTTTGCCGATCGAGTCTCCCAAAAACTCGACGCCGCCTGCATTAACAATAGAAAGAGAATGGAAGCATTGTTAAAAGCTATGAAAGAAGCTGCCATTGATGCGCTGGATTTTACGACATCACCCAGGAAAACCACGTGTCTTGAGGACGAGTGCAGATAGGCCCACGCAGCCAAGCAACGATAAGCCTACAAGGCAATGCTGTATCAAACAACGAGAGCTGTTTAGAAGCTCTACAAAAAAGGACGGAAGAGAACCGACTTCTCAGATAAAAAGAGAAGCATGAGAACCGCAACAGTATTTCGGATTGAAGTCTGCTGGTATGAAAATGGACAACTGGTAGTAGAGTCGCAATCGATGCTGAAAATTTGGAAAAATCATTTATGCAGATTGTTAAACGGTGAGAAAAACCAAAATACTGCTGTCAAACAGAGTGTTCCACTCCATTTGGACGACGTTACACAAGAATTCCGTTCCTCCGATTTTGACGGGGTCAAGATAGCAACATCGAGGCTGAAATCAAACAAAACTGCTGGAGCGGACGAATTGTTTATGGACCTGTTTAAAGCAGTTTGGGATGATCTGGCTGGAGTAACAGCTCATCAGTAAGATATGGTCGGAGGAAAGCATGCCCGATGAGTGGACTCTCAGAGTCGTTTCCCCGCTTCACAAGAAAGGAGTCCCTTTTGACTACGCCAATTACAGAGGAATCAATCTCTTTAACAGCTCTTATAAAACCCACTTTGCGGTTTTGTGTGAACGCCTGAAGTCGTTCGTCAACAACCTGACAGATCCTTATCAGTGTGGCTTCAGGCCAGAGAAGTCCACCATCGACCAAATCTTCACACTACAGAAGGTTCTGGAAAAACAATGAATTTCAAGTCGACACTCACCACCTGTTAGTCGATTTCAGGCCGCATATGATAGCGTGCATAGAGACGAGCTATAGAGCGACATGTCTAGTTTTAACATTCCTGCCACGCCTTCAACTTAAATGGCGCACACAAGTAGGGAAGGACCTCAATCAACTTGGTTTGCATAGCTGGAGGCGGTTGGCAAAAGATCGTGCTGGCTAAAATCGCTTGTTGGCTAGGGCCCAAATCCATACCGGAGTGTAGCGCCATGAAGAAGAAAAAAAAAGCCTGTAGCTGCTGTGGAGGCAATTTAGAAGGGTCAAGCCAAAGAATTTTTTTGGAATACTTTTGGGGCTAACATGACATATATTTAGCCTTTGCTTTACTCCACAGATTGCGTTAAAAACAGTCATCATACTATCGGAAATCTAAAACAGTTTCACACTTAAAAAACAAATTACAAACAGTGGGAAGACCTGAACATTTTTATAATTCCTATAGCTAAGCCTCGTGTAAGTTTGATTATTAAGTTATAAGTTGGGCAAATAAGGTACGAAAGACGGGAAAAATGTGGTGTCTAGCGACGGTCAGTTCTTCTAATAATTAACCTAAGTTTAGGGATATAAATTCAAAACGAACGTTCAATCGTCCCATTAGACGCAATCTTGATTAAGTCTTTTTCAAGTCCGGAAAAAGACTGCCGAATGTGCACCAGGTTTTTCGATTTTAACCCCAGAGTACACAATTAGTTTTCATCGTAAGGTCAAACGATCAATAATGAATAGATGAGATTAGCGCATTGCCAGAGAAAACCGAATTCTATCCCGAAAATCAAGTTCCAAAAATATCGCGTAAACATCTATGTAAATATACTAAAGAGCTACCACCCCCAACATGCGGCAACTTCACGGGAACACCCGTTGACCTAGAGAGCTGAGATTTGGGGTGTAGGTAGATCTGACCTCATAGGGTGGCATAATGTGGTCAAAGTTCAGCTGACTCCACCCCTCAAGGCGTCATTTAGCGATTTCGACTAGGGCTGTGCAGAAAGGCAAAAACTGGTGTTACTGAAACTACGAAAATGGATTACAAAACAATAACGTTTTGAGCGCGAATCGAAACAGCTTACAAAAACGATTTAACTTTCAACACGAAACAAAACGTTTTAAATGACTTAATACTTTTACGAAAAACGCAAACACGTAAAAATTAGGAGGCGTCTATGTTCTACGAAAGAAACAAACTTCACCCTTTGTTGCTCGCGATTACGCCAGGGGTAATCTTAACTAGATTAGATGAAGCTTATGAGAAAATGAGGTCAAAATTGACATATTTTTGCTTTAAAAGGTCAATAAAATGACAAAAATGGTCATTCCTATTTTATTTTCATCATTTTTGATCGTCACCACCACCATCATCATCATGTGCTTCAACGTTGAATTTTCGGAAGCAACCATCACCATGCTAGAAGGCAACGCTTCTGTTTATTCGTGTGCTGAGTATGAAGTTGAGCGTATCATCAGACACCGTGTCGAGGATGGCCAGTATACTTCTTGACGAAATGAATCAACTACGCCGCCAAGGATAAGACAACGGAGCCAGAGGGCAACCTAAATCGTTGCCAGGAGGCCCTGGAGGATTATTAGGCCAAGTATGCACAGAAGCAAAAGAGGATCCAGGAAATGGCCGCCAGGAAGCAACCAAAAAAGGGAGAAGTGGCCGCCGGCAGGCAAACAAGCGCAGTTCACCGCGCCTCGAAGCCGCCAGCAAAGCAAAACGCCAGGCCACTGAGGCCAATAGACCGGAAGTTGACTAAACAACAATCAATCTTTCTGGCCACAGGCAATATTCTCCGATATCTTCGTATTGATTTAATTTTTAACCTTCTATAAATAAATTTTTCGTAATTGAAAGTACATTTTGTTAATCGAATTTTTTTTTCGACAGGTTACTAGTTTAATATTTAATGAAGGATCATTGATTTTTTTTTATAGGGTTCGCGCAGGTTGAAGAGTTACGCTCTTATGGTGTTTGTCACTCAACCTGGACGGGGTGCAGATGGTTTATGTCGAAGATGTTCGTTCACTATCCTCCGAGGGTGGTTGTCCTAGATAGTATTTGAGAGATTCGACTGATTTTATCGCGTTGGTTGTAGTTCATAGTAACTTTTCTGTTTCCATGTCATTAAGGTGTTATATTGAAAAGGCACACATAGAGTATGGATTTTAAAGTGATCTTACACTGCGAGTGTTATGCCTTCGTCAGCATTTTTTTGATCATCTCTCATTCACAACTGATGTTGTGGCACAGTTTTTCCCTATAGGAATTGTGCTTGGCAATGGACAGACGAACTACAGACCCTCCACTCACCATCCAAAGTCGGTGATGATTACTATAACCCAAAATGTTTTTATTTTATTAAGTATTTTTTTAACACACACCTTAATAGAGTGATCCAACAAAAGGTGTCATCACCAATAAAGTTAATAAAAAAAAAAAATACAGCACTTTAATGAATAGTTGTAATATTTTTCTTTCGGTCTAAATGACAAATTTAGAAGTAAGTAATTGACAACAACATCTATAATGAAACCTCTAGTTGGATAACAATTTACTTTTCCGGGGAAAGCTCTGGTCCTCTGGTCCTAAACTAACTATAACACGCCTGTAATATATAATGTGGAGCTTTAAAAGACAGCATATCGAATGGCACGTTGGCGAAATCCATTGGTAGCTAATGATGAGTGTAGATGCCGCAGGAATTGCGAATAGTTTCACAAAGACGTGTGCAGTAAGTCTCATGCCATTTAATTTCTTCGGAATTAAATTTGATCGACGTCGCCTGCTAAATTGGTTGGTTAATCTCCCAACACCGCCTACTCCCTTCGAAGAAACTCGGATGACAGAACTGCATATTGATTTCATCACTCCATATGTACATAGCTCTAATCCTACATACCGTCTAGCTCTGAGACAGTGCTGAACTCAACACTAAGTTCTACGCCATTGTATAACGATTTTTTTTCTGTCCAACGTCTACAATCGATCTTGTAAGCAGCCACCAATAACCTGGACATTTATAACACACGCAGTCAACTGCCCTACGTTATTGTAAATGATATTAATCACCTCCCACTAAAGTCGGTCTTTCTGTCTGTAGAATCCGTCTCCATTTCCCACTTCACCTTCTTACTGAATCACACACTCAATCCATCTGCCACTTCCGTACCGACACACCCATGCACTACTATCCGCCTATCAGCCTAGTACCCATTTACCGACGCCACCAATTAGGCACCGTTGTCAGACGTTTGTCCACAACGCAAATTCACCGATAAATTATTAAATTAAAATGTTTACAATGAGATATCACGCGTCACAGCCACCAAACGACCAAGCTACCATGGCAAGCTAACGCGCCAAACAAGTCCCTTATATCTCGTTGCCACCGATAGCCACAAGCCAGGATAACAAGGAGGTCGAGTCCCCTAGGCCACACCAGGCCACGCCATTCCGACTATAAATTACTCACAATTTGTGCGGTCGCCGTCTCCATCTCCAACTCCATCTCTGACTCCATCTCTACCTCCAATGCCCGTTCCGTCTCTATCGGCTGTCGGCATTCATGTCCAACGTTCGCAAAGTCATAGTCGTAGCCTCTAAGACTTGCTGTGGAAAAACAACGAGATTTTAATCACCCCATGAGAGAGCCTGTGTGTCTCTCCGTTCGTCGTACATAGTAGCACCGGTCAGAGTCGGGAGACGCACATAGGTTGCCCGGTACAGTCAAATGCGTGTCGCTTATTAATTTCACAGTTTCCACATCTATCTTAATCGCATTTAGTACTTACCGGTAAGCCGCGACGTTGCACCCACGTCGGTACGCACTATGCTGGTGCGACTCGGCTGTGATTCCATCGCGTCGGAGATATGTAGATACCGCCCATGTGAAGAAGTGTCGCACGAGCACATAAATCGCAAGCACTGCAATCGGAATGTAATTCCTTTTAATTAGCCAGGAAGCGGGAATTTTCGTTCATGTCGCTGTCGGCAAGCATTCAAGGAGCTAAATGGAGCCCGAGAGCTGAATAGTCGAGCACCCGCAGATGATGTGCATTACTTATGACGGGTGATGCGCAGTGCTTTTGCGTTTATTTTGTTTATGAGGATTAATGAGAACCATAGGCGGACTTCACCGTCATCGTGGGCAGCCATCATGACTGGCAATTGTGAGGAGCTAACATGAAGGGCTAATCCTTCCTGGCCTCGTTTTCAAGTCGTCGAAATGGTCGTTCGCAGTGGGCGGGCAATTGTCAATTCCTTTCCCCGGGTTGGAAAGATCGAAAAATGTATCCAGTGCCACCCAGTAGCCAGGAAACAGCCCACCTTTACACTCCCAAAAACTGCTCTGCCATTAAACTATTCACATCGTAAAACTGCCAACAAGCTACCGGTTGACAGTAAATCCGCCCCAGACCTCGCGTTATCTCACTCAATCCCACCGACGACACACCTTTCAACTACAGAGATAGTCGGGATGGCGGTAGGGCGGAAGAAACACTGTCTGCCGCTCGGTCGGTTGTTCTCCCCGGCCTTTACGATGACATTTATGCGGTGCAACATATGGAATTCTTTGGAAAACTGATTCGACTTCATAAAAGTGCTTCCGTCGACAGCGTAGCACGAAGCTATTTCCAGCTATTTCAGCCGCTCGTCCAAAGACAGCGTGCCATACCCTTTACGCCCGTGTCTGTGGGAGCGATTTTCTACATTTTCTACATTTTCCATTTTCCATTCTCCATTTTTCGTTTTTCATTTTCACGATCGGTAGTAGTTCGACTGGGTGAAACGATTAACACACTGCCGTCCCGGTGATGACGGTCCATCATCCATCCCAGACCCTCTCTAATGGATTGATGATCTCTGACGGTATCCATGCTCCTCGTGAGGCACGTACATACATACACACCTTAACGACCTTGTCGATCGCGTTCGTCTCGCTCATTTCCCGCTTCGACTGCACTCAAATCAGTGACCGTTAAGTCGATCACAGATTCGTTGTCATAATCAACGTTAATTGCGTTAAATCGTACTTGCAACGGATCGTATATCATGCATATGGCATGACCCAAGGCTGCTTGCGTTTTGCGTTGACAGGAAATCTTCAATTGAATGGAGAGACGACCCCTTTTGAAATGCAATTTGGTCAGCTGCCGTAACAGTTGATGCGATATCGCGAAGTCATTGACTGCAAATTACGCTGCTAAAAGACGCAACCGACCAGCAACAACAGCAAGTCACATTGTGTGCAGGGAGTGCCGACTTCCGCTTCCAACAAATGCGCGCACAAACTTCCACACGCTACATGCCGCTGGAGTATGTTACTCGTCGTGTACACTGTAGAGTCAGTAGTCGACTGTGAAATGATTTTTGTACATACTCGTAAGCGGGAGCGCGGTGATTACGGCAGCGCGATCATTGTTCCCGCAAATTGAGGTGGGGGCCCGACTTCTGGCGTGATGCATGAGATTGGAATCACTGCAGCAGAACGTTGCGATAAAGTGCTGTGTTCCTCGTCATGTTCATCCTCATCCTTCTCACGCTTCTTGTGCCCGGTCGCTGTACTCGTGCGCACTCGACTTGTATTGGTATAATCAAAAGTCACAACAATCAAGCTATTCATTTAAACGACTTTCGTTCATTGACTGCCTATTCCCTCTCCTCCTCCTCCGGTTGAATCTTCCCACGAACATGCACCGAGGTTGCGCCTGCTGCTTGACAATCGAAGAGGTGCAATTGTAAGTAGCTGAGTGTCAACGGATAGGTGCATGTTGTAAATCATCGAAATTAATGCGGAACGATGCTGGGGGAAGCAGCATGCTACCAACTCGATACATGTTGCAGGAAGCACCACCTGAGATCCATGTGGTGTTTCTCGATTTCTACTTCGGTTCCCTAATGGTATTAAGTGGACGAGCTCGGCTAAGCTGGGCTGCGTTCGTTATGTTGATCGTGCTTGGCTGGGTTAGGTTGAATGAAAAGTTCCAAACAGCTGAGGAACATGTGTTTAAATTCCATGAAAATGGTTGACAGGAAAAATAATAAATAAAAAAACGCTCACAGAGGGGAATAGGAACCAGGAAAAAATTAAAAATCTCAGGGCGAATTCAAAGTTGTCTTATTCATGATGAGATCGTAGAGCGGAGCCCAGCACATCATTCTTCTACCCTCCAAGAGCCTAGATGCTATAAGCAAAGCAAATTGGCTCCGAGCTCAGAATTTTACTTTTAGACTGAAACTCCAGAAAAGAGTCTCTGGCCAGAGGGAGATAGCATACCATGTAGATGTCACTCAAAAACTGATGTTATAAGCACCATCCAGCCCACCTGTCAGTCAAATTAGGCTAGCATCCAATCAGACTTTTCGGAGGATTACCTAAAACGGTTTTTTTAGAAAATAATTTGGAGATGTGCACAATTTTACCTTCGGTCCTTGTAGCACATCAAAAGCTCTAATATGCTCTTCAAATCTCATGCTTTTAGCAAAGGAATGCTTTGATTGGCATTTGGAAATGTTAAGCTCCAAGCAAGTTTTGGAGCATCAGATGGAAAAACTAATAAGATCTGATTGAATAAGGGAAGAGTCATGACTGGAGGAAATGATCTTGAAGAACTTGGTGTCATCTTCATATAGTGAGATGTGGGAATGCTTAATCACCAATTCAGTATCATTAATATTGTAGTAAGAACGAAAAGAAGTGGACCTATGTGGCTGCCTTGGGGGACGCCAGAGAAAGCTAAAAAAGGGTAAGAAAAGGCAGATACGAATCTGAAACGATCACTGTAATAGCAATTTTCCAAGTATGAAGATATCCATCTCAAAGAAATGGGATCGAACCAAGGGAAGACAATTTGAAGAGCATTAATCTGTGGGAGATTATATCAAAAGCTTTGCTGAAATCGGTTGAAATAACGTCGACTTCCTTGCCATTGTCTAAGGCCGAGAGGGTAAAGAACACAAATTCAACAAGGCTTGTGGTTTGAGGAAACCGTATTGTCTAGGAGAGATTAAAGATTTGTAGCGAAAACTGAAAAAATTGTACAAGGTACTCTCGAAGAGTTCGGGTATGTGTGACAGTTTGGCAATGAGACGATAATTGTTAATATCGCTCTTCGGGCCTTTCTTGTTTATAGGAGTTATAGAAGAAGTTTTCCATAATTGGGGGAATTCACCTAGAGATAGGGATAAACTGAGAATTTTTGAGAGAGTGAGAGAAAGGGTTGAGGAGCATTTTTTTTTTAGAAAGAAGTCTATTCTTCATTAAATTAATTTAATTTGTTTTCGATGATACAGGGAATATAATCAGAGTAAGCGGAGTCCGGAACAAAGGAGTCGACGGCGAAAGATTGTTTAAAAAATGTAGCAAAAAAGTTGGCGACAATGTTGGGGACATTTGAGGTTTGATCATTGAAGGAGAGTGAGGTAAGGTAGCCATCAGATTTTCTTTTGCAGTTAACAAATTTAAAGAAGGACTTAGGATCACTTATAAGATTGGCTTGCGCTTCAGCTAAATAGCGTTGTTAGAGTGAGTTGTAAAGAGCGGTAAAGTAGAGATAGCTGCCCATGTGGTTAGAAAAGTCATTAGGAGATTGAGTACGAAGGAAGATTGCCCACTGCTTATTTCTTTTGTTTCTTAAGGAAACAGGAGTCTGCGATTATACCAGGGTGGGGAGATGGGCAAAGATTTGCGTTGGGAAAAGGAAGCATAAAGAGAACGTAGAGTTAAATATTTCCCTTTTCCCATTTAAAGTCAGATTATCAAAATTAATAGGGCCTTTTTTTAGTTATTCATAGGTTTGGTTAAATATTGCTTTGTGGAAATCGTGAGAAGGCAGTTTTGTAATAGAGAATCGTGAATTAAGAAAAGAGGGAGGGGAGGATGAAAGTTATCTATGGTTAAAAGGGAGAGTGGACAAAGTGAGACAGAAGTGTCTAAGGGATCAGTTGTGAATATATAAGTTCTAGTTGTCTGCCCATGTAGTAAAGACGCCACTAACTTGGCTAAAGTTTGAATCTGTAAGGCGATCCAAGAAGGAACATTATTTGGCAGCAGCGGAATTGGTGGCAATATAAAACGATTGATCGTCAGATCAAGCCCATCTAACATGAGAAAGGTGGAAGTCGCCAAAGAGATATTTTCATCCAGGGGGTCTTTTAAATCAATTATTTGGACAATTGTGTTAATGGCGAGTTGAGATGTAGAAAAAAATTATGTGTAGTGCCTAATGGGGTAGCACAATCTTAATTGAGACAAAGTCGAGATGTGGGGAGGATGATATAGCAATAATGGAAGAGTCGATTGAATTAAAGACGGCTAGTAGAACGCCTCGACAACAGCAATCCTCAGTAAGTCGGTTGAGTTCGTCATCACGATAAACGTTAAAATTTGATGGGAACAGTTCGAAGTTTTTTATCCCCAGCCTACTCATGTTCGTTTCGGTCTGAGCAAAGATTTCAAAGGGTAGAGAATGTGATTGTTGGAAAACAGCTGGGGTTTTAGAGCGAAGATCTCTTACATTCTGATAATAGAAAGGCGAAAAAACTTATCGTGATCAGCTCTATTACGTTGAAGGTGTAATATTCGCTTTGAATGAATGTATTGGCGGTAGGTATCAAGATCCTTCAGCACTTTTGGGGGTAAAATATTAAAGAATTCGTGATATTTGGTGAAGAGGTTCTTGAGGCTAGCAAAGTCCGTGAGGAGGAAGAGAATGGAGACCATGACGCATGTGTTTGTTTTACCTTCGTAACAAACCGAGTCTGATTTATTGTGAAGATAAGCCAAAAAGAGACGAATGTTCTCATACGTCCTTTTTTTAGATGGCAAGAGTTCATACGAAGAGCGGTGAAGACAAGTACCACTTCATATTTTTTTTTGTAAAGGGTAGTGTTAAGTCTCGGAGAATTTGAAAGGACATTTAAAGGAGTAAGCTCACGGTTTTTCCTATTCTTTAAGACTTTTTCGACCAACAATTGTAGGTGTGTTCAAAAAGTTTTTCTTTTTCTTTTCTTTTTTCTCAAAATTTCGGACTTTATCTCAGATAATGGTTACAATTTTATTATTGAATAAAATAGTCGTCGCTAGCTACAATTTTTGCCCATCTTTCTGGCAGCATATAACTGAAGTTTTTGGTGCGATTCACAAATTCCCAATTTTTAGCTTCGTCAATAGATCGGAAGTGCTACTCTGCTAGGCCATGTGTCATCAATCCGAAAATATTTATTATTATAATATTACCCGCTCCCGAATCTTTTCCATTGTATCTACGAGGAAAAGACATATCGGATGGTATGGCCATGGTTTTCCGCGTGGTTTGTCTCCCTTGGGTAGCAGTACTAGGTGCTGCAACTTTCATGGTTTTGGAAATACTTCTTCATCTAAGCATTTCTGCATAACTGCTATGAACATCTCAGGTTTTCTTTGGACAGCAGCCTTCAATGTATTGTCGGGAATTCCGTCGGGTTGAGACGCCTCTTTGTGGCTGGAATGTTGCCAACATCTATTTCCCGAATGACATCTATTTCCCGAACAAATGCTCCACAATTGTTCTTAACATTGTTGGTCATGTTATTTGTGGGGATTTGCACCCTTTTAATTTGGTCATCACCATTGTATAGGCCGTGCCCCATTGCTTCGTAGCAAATACGTTTAAAGCATCTTGCCTCGCTCCCTTTTATTGCCCTCGCTGTTTAAATGTATCAAGGTGTTGTTGGAAACCAACTCGTCCTCTTGACCTTTGGACTTTACTTCGAGCCTGCAAACACTTTGTTCTGAGTGGGCCTCTTAAATTTGAGCGTTGCCTGGTTCTTTCTTTGTTTTTTCGAAAACAAGCGCTATGAGTGTAGTCCTCGCTAACAGGCCACTTCATATTGCGCAGGACAGAGTAGCTGGCGAAGGTTAGATCGATGATGGAACCCATTCCTGCCTTGCGATTTGTTATGCTATTAGCTATGCATACCATTAGAGACGCAAATGTCTCAAGAAGCATCCGCTCTCTCGTATTGGTGAGCCTGCTGCCCCATTCCGTCGCCCATGCATTAAAATCTCCGCCAATGACAACTTCGGTTCTTTGCTGAGCATCCGAAGTTATCCTGTCCAACATTGCTTCATATTGGTAGTTGTCCAGCTAGGCCTGGCGTAATCTGTAGAGCGAGGTGATGGGAACGATTTAACTCCCTTCCAATTTCACGAGTAGATTTGCCACCTTTCAACGATTCAATTACATATTTGACCTTTTTCGAATTCATTCAACCACTTTCCTCTCCCTATCTTGACAATGTCTACTCAAACGCGCAATGATCGACACTGGTCGAGAGCAAATCATAGTTATTCATACAGCCACGGAGTGCACATAGTAAATCATATTAAAATTTTTGTCGGCCTGCGATCGACTTACAGAAGATGCCGATTTTGCCAAAAAAATCATCTTTTCAGATGAAGCTCATTTTGATCTTGGCGGGTATGTAAACAAGCAAAATTGTCGCATTTGGGGCACAGAAAACCCGCACGCATACATTGAATAGCCGGTGCACCCAAAACGAGCCACTGTTTGGTGCGGATTTTGGTCCAGAGGCATAATTGGGCCATTTTTCTTCGAAAATGAGCAAGGAGTGGCCGTTACAGTCAATGGCGATCGTTATCGGGCCATGTTGAACGAATTTTTGTTCACAAAAATTGAAGAGGAGGATATTGGCAACATTTGGTTTCAACAGGAAGGCGCTACGTGCCACACAGCCGAAGCTACACTCGATGTTTTGCGCCCTGTTTTTGAAGATCGCATTATCAGCCGCAGAGCTGATGTCGTTTGGCCACCTCGGAGCTGCGATTTGACACCGTTGGACTATTATTTGTGGGGTGCCGTCAAAGATAAGTGTTACGCCGACAAGCCAGAGACAATTGACGCTTTAAAGGACAATATTCGTGAAGCCATTGGTGAAATACAGCTGCACACAATCGGTAATGTGCTTAAAAATTGGACTGATCGTGTAGGCTACTGCATGGCCAGCCGAGGCAGCCATTTGAATGAAATTATTTTCCATTATTAACCGGAAGGATTGTACTTTCAAATAAAAAAAGAAATTTGAGAAAATATTCAGTTAGTATTTTCAAAAAAAAAAAAAAAGTTATTTGGCGGACCCTATATATGTATGGGACACTAAATTTGTATGTGTTTACCCAATGACTGCAAATAACAGTTAATACTTCGAAATAGTTAGAAATTTGAGTATATTTTATATTTTTGAGGATGCTTTGAAGAACTGAGAAAATGGTGGGATGTACTTGATGGATTGACAGCAAATTATCAATATTTGGCTTCAGATTGGTAAGGAATAACCGCAAATCTCCCCATTCTGTGATGTTCATTCTACTTCTTTTATTTTTTAATAAGTTTGTAACGACACTAAAACTTTTTTCGACAAGGTATGACGAGGGATTTCGGGTATTTCAGCCTGCAGCCAAAATGTTTGATAGCCTTTTTTAAATTTCACCTTCGGCTCCTCATTGGTGCTAAGCTCGAGTAGCTCCTCTTGTAATACCACATTCGACACTTCCGTTTCACCAAATGGATTTATGATCCATTATGGTATTTCAATCAATCGGAAAATAATACGACTATCTGATGACCAGTGCGGGTTTGTCTCGGGTAAATCAACAACAGATGCAATCCAAAGTCCAATCATGATGGAAAAGCATCGTGATTCTTCAAAGGACTTGCATATGGTGTTGGTTGATTTCGAGAAGGCCTTTGACCGGCAACCAAGAGATCTTTTATGGGTAGCGCTAAGACAAAAAGGAGTTCCAGAAACCTACGTGCGAGTGATCATGGACATGTACAAGAGAGTAACGACAAGAGTAAGATGCACCGCAGGAATAACCGAAGAGTTCGCAATCAAAATCGGTGTACACCAAGGGAGCGTGCTCAGCCCACTGCTCTTTATAGCAAAGGAAAGATCCTTTGAACCCCGTCCAAAAGGCAATATCAATCAACGTTCCAATTTCAACACGCAAAAAAGGCAGGCCGAAAAACAATTGGTGCAAACAAATGTGAAAAACACCAGCATTTGATTGGCCTCAGCGATGAAGTAATCCCAAACCGGGAAGCCTGCCACTACTTTCTGAGGTCAAACCGGCGGACCCCACAAGCGGACCAGTAGGAATGCAGTTAAGTGGGAAGGTTATGGTCCTACACTTCTGACCATAACGACGCCAGAAAAAAGGAAAAGAAGAAGAAGAAGTATTAGCAACTAGAGGGCTATATCTCTCTTTTAGTGAATCGCCACAGTCTGGCAAATAAATAATTTTATAATAAAAAGTAAAATATTAAAAGTTCAATTTTTCTCGGCTTTCTCTTCTTTTAAAGAAGTATCGAATAATGACCATGTTCAGTATTTAATTTGTATTACGTACATACTACACGCAAACATAACAAATATACGAGTAATATTATTACAATATAAAATAAAAGTATGCATAACAAATGTACAAATAGGTAGGTAATTACCTTTTCCGGCACTGGCAAACACTGACATCGATTCACTCACAGTTTTCTTTTCAAAATTCAGGAAACAAATGAGTGTTTGCCCTTGGCAGCATTCGTATTTATGTATGTATATTGGTGAGGAATCAGACAAGTTCATGCAAGATTGCAAGCAAAGCACCAGTCGTATTTCGTCCCTTTGCACGTCTGAACAAGCGTTGCGGGCGGGATGGCGGCGCTTTGCAAGTCTCGACACGCGTTGCACTGATTGTCAAATATACAAGTTTCTACAAGTAACAGTCGGATGGTAAAGGCTAACAAAGGCCTCGCAGGGGTAACATTTATCCGAGGATGTTAGTTCCACAAAAAACGAGAAGAGCCACCGCAGACGAACACTTTGCCCTTGCGGCTCAGTTAGCAAGTCCTATCTCCACCTCCTCGTGGTGCCATCTGGAGACTCCCTTTGGGAGTTACTAACGGAGAAGGGCGAATGGCGAGTATCCTGCGCCAGAAAACAGGATTAGTCGCTTGGGCTATGGCCTAGTGAGCCGTACCTGTAAAAAAATTACTCACTACGAACCAACCACAAACGGCAAACGTATAATTAAGGACTATGAACTTCGGATCTGCACGTGGAATGTGAGGTCCCTTAACAGACCACGTGCAGCTGATGAACTCGCGGAGGCTCTTGACTGCTACAAAGCAGACATTACCGCAATCCAGGAAGTGCGGTGGAATTGGCCGGGCAAAAGGAGGATGAAAAACTGCGACCTCTACTACGGCGATTGCTACAGAGGGGGAAGGCAGCGTTTATTTGGATGTGGATTTGTTGTTCGAGGCAGACTAAGGCAAAAAGTCTTGAGCTTCAAATTCATAAGCGAGCGCCTCATAACAATCCGCATCAAGGCTAAATGACTTCTATGATCTCCTAGAAAGAACATATGTACGACCAATGTCCCAGCTACAACACGAAGATCGTTCTAGGAGATTTTAATGCACAGCTGGGAAGAGACGAAATCTATGCTAGAGTCATCGGAAAACACAGTCTACATGACGACACGTCTGGAAACGTACTCAGGCTCTTAGATTTCGGCACGGGACGGAACCGCTGTGTAGTAAATACACGGTTCCCACACCTCAACATCCGTAAAGGGACCTGGCTGTCCTCTGATCAGTCAACCAGATTGATCACATTGCGATTGACGTCAGACACTTCTCCCGTATACTCGATGTCCGAACATTCCGAAGAGCCAACATTAACTCAGATCATTACCTTGTTGTAGCCAAGGTAAGAACACGGATATCAAAACAACAAGGGAGTCGAGAAAGAACACCACGGTTTGACGTCAGAAAGCTACTATCGCAAACGATCGCTAGGAACTTTGCCGACTCTCTGAAAGTTCGACATCGCCTGCACTGACCATAGAAGAAGACTGGAAACGTTGTCAAAAAGCCATCAAGGAAGCTGCCACTGATGTGCTGGGTTTTACAACACCACCCAGGAAAAACCCATGGTTTGACGACGAGTGCAGACAGGCCCATGCAGCCAAGCAAGACGCCTACAACGCAATGCTGCATCGAACAACGAGAGCTGTTCGTGAGCTCTACGAACAGAAGAGGAGGGAAGAGAACCGGCTTCTCAAAAAGAAAAAGAAAGAGCATGAGAGGAAAGGTGTTACAGTAGGAATGAAGTCCGAAAGTTTTATCAGAAAGTAAAACAATTATCCAGTGGATATAAATTTCGGACTGAAGCCTGTCGGGACGAAAATGGACAACTGGTAGTAGAATCGCAGTCGATGCTGAGCATTTGGAAGGATCATTTCTGCAGACTGTTAAACGGCGACGAGGACCCAAATGCCGCTGTCAGGCAGAATGTTCCACTCAATTTGGACGACGTTACACAAGAATTTCCCCCGATTTTGACGGGGTCAAGATAGCAACATGGAGGCTGAAATCAAACAAAACGGACGGATTGTGTATGGACCTGTTTAAAGCAGTTTGGGATGATCTGGTTGGAGTAACAGCTCATCTGTAAGATATGGTCGGAGAAAAGCATGCCCGATGAGTGGAATCTCAGTGTCGTTTGCCCGATCCACAAGAAAGCAGACCCCTTTGACTGCACCAACTACAGAGGTATAAGTCCGAAACCGTTCGTCAACAACCTGATAGGTCCATATCAGTATGGTTTCAGGCCAGGGAAGTCCACAATAGACCAAATCTTCACACTGCGGCAGATCCTGGAAAAGACCCAAGAGATGCAGATCGACACTCACCACCTATTCGTCGACTATGACAGCGTGCATAGAGAGAGTGCATAGAGACGAGCTATATGTCTAATTTTGACAGCCCTACCAAACTCGTCAGATTGTGTAGAATGACGATGGAGAACTCTCGCTGCTCCATCAAGGTCGGCAACGAACTTACCGAGACCTTTAATGTCAACAAAGTTTTTAGGCAAGGCGACGCGCTGTCATGTGACTTCTTCAACTTAATACTCGGGAAGATCGTGCGAAACTCACAAGTCACCACCAGAGGCACGATCTTCCAGAAGTCCGTTCAACTGCTGGCTTACACGGATGATATTGACGTGATCGATCGAACACAGCGAGCCGTCAATGAGGCGTTTGCTGCTGTCCTTGAAGCGGAGGCGGCTAAAATGGGTCTAGTGTTAAATGAGGACAAAACGAAGTACATGTTGTCATCAAGAAAGGACACACAACATCGACGTCTCGGACAGAGCGTCACAATGGGCAGCATGAACTTCGAGGTAGTCAAGGACTTCGTCTACCTCGGCTCTGCAATAAATAGGGACAACAACATCAGTACCGGGATCAAACGCAGAATCACTCTTGCCAACCGCTGTTTCTTTGGGCTCAAGAGGCAATTGAGTAATAGAGCCCTCTCTCGAAGGACCATGTTGGCTTTATACAATACCTTAATCATCCCAGTCCTGCTTTATGGTGCAGAAGCATGGACGCTGTTGAAAGCGTATGAGGAAGCTCTTGGTCTTTTCGAGAGAAAAGCTCTGCGTGCGATCTTTGGTCCTGTTTGCGTTGATGGCATCTGGAGGAGAAGATTCAATCACGAACTATATGGGCTGTACGGCGGCATGTGCCTGGTTAAGCGTCTATGGATACAACGCTTAAGATGGCTAGGCCATGTAGAGCGTATGGACAACACAGCTCCGGCCCGAAGAGTCTTTGAATCCGAGCCATTGGGACAACGCAACAGTCGACGTCCTCGACTCAAATGGCGCACACAAGTGGAAAAGGATCTCAACCAACTTGGTGTGCGTAACTGGAGAAGGCTGGCAGGAGATCGCGCTGGCTGGAGACGCTTGTTGGTTGATGCCCAAGCCGGGCCGTAGCGCCGCTGATAGAAGAAAGAAGAAGAAGTAACAGTCGCTGATCTTCTTAAAAAAGGGAATTCATGCTTAATAAACAGGTTATCTGATCCATATACCAGCTTAACCGAAAAAAATGTTCTTTACTATCAAAACCAGATAAATTTTCGTGGACCCCCACTTACAACTGGTGAGCCCCCTTTTTATCATGCCAGCGTAGACCCCTGGGGGTCCACCTGGACCACTTTGGAAATCACTGATTTAGAGGATGGCACTATCATTTTGGGACCTTAAGTACGAAATGCTTTATCAGAACATTCCAGATACGTATGTGAAGGATTAAAATAAGGAGACGTCTCATCATCGCTTCTTTTTGATTTGGTGGTGGTATTCGTAATGGGATTCCCTCAAGAAAATGAGAGGGAAATAACCTTTAATAGAGTCACACCCGCTATAGCCTATGCTAACGATCTTAAGATAGTGATGAAACAGTTGAGAGAAACACAGAAAATCTATCAATGGCAGGAAAAGAAGCAAGCTTAGAAGCAAAAGAAGAGGAAACCAATTATGTGGCCACTGACCGACTTGGATCGATCCAAATCTCGTTTTCGATAAACGCTTTAAGAAAGTGGACAAGTTCAAATGTCTGACTGTCAAAAACGACATAAAGCATATGGACAACTCAAGCTTCTTCGCGGTGAAGGCATTATTCAAAACAACTCTTTTGTCCCGCATTGTCCAAATCCATATTTATAAAACCATGACAACGCCAATCACACTTTACGGATGTGAAACATGGTCTCTGTCTAAGATCTCGGGTCTTTTAGAACATGAACGTGAGGAGAATCTGTGATGGAAAGCAGGCGATTGAAGAAACTAAATAATCAAAAACTCAAGGAACTCCACCCAGCCCCAAGTATTATCCGAGTAATAAAATCACGAAGCTAAGATGGGCAGAGCACGTTGAACGAATGGACAGTGGACGAAAGGTCAAACGAATTATGAGCGGAAAACCCGTAGGAAAAAGACCGCCAGGAAGGTGGCGCCGTAGATAGGGAGACAATACAGATTTACAGATGGACTTAAACCTTCTAAGATCTTCCTGGAAACATGGAAGGAACACACCCATGACAGGGAGGTTCGGCGGAGGGTTGTCACCGAGGCCCTGAACATTTGCGAATTCACGCTTCGAATTCTAATCTTTCCCCGTAAACGGTACAAAGCTGTCATCTTTCAAATGATCGTCCATCATGATCAGCAGGTCTTGAATTATAAATCGCCCAAATCGCTTGGAAACTTTTTTTCCGAACTCAAGTCTTGCCTACAAACCCTTAGAGTGACACTAATACCATCACTTTGCTCGAAATCCTCATCCACCGATCATTATCTCCGATCAGTACGTGTACCTAATCGGGGCCAGGAAGCCTATTTCATCACACATTTTACCAACGTACTTCATGCCTCGCCTGGCACACCATTCAACATATGCATCAACACCGGTAAACTGACCGCAAATAAAATGGTATTTCAACGCAACAATAGCAGAAAGCACAAACGCGGCTCGATCTCTCCCCATATCATTCGACCTCCATCTCTCTTCCGTTCGCCGCCTTCCGTCCGATTGCAGTTTGAAAAAGCTACGCAATTCGCCGACAGCCGCATCGATATCCATCATTCAGTCGTCGAGCATCTCAATTGTCGTCGTCTGCATCCACGGACGACATGCCGCACCATTATCCTATACCCACATACGCACATGTCGACTATATGCGCCCACAATACAAAAGACGAATTGTTAGCAAGGCATTTACCTTGCTATTTTTAATAGAGTCAAAGCCAACCGCACTCCCAATGCCGTATTCGCTGTGCGCTGCTACTGCTCCCCTGCCAACCGACTACCGAGTGCGACACTCGCACAGCTGGCCAGATAGACATCAACCGAGTCGATGCATAGATATGTAGAGTGAGAGAGATGCTTTCAAGAATAGAAGCTGATTTTGAGATTCTCACACGTGTTCGATTGTTATCGTCCTCGTTACTGTCGTTTTTTTTTTTTTTTTTCGATACAGACCCCAAGTGTTTAGCCTAACCTCCGCGACGATGATGATGCGACCGACGACATGCCAGGGAGGGATTTTCTTTGCTTGTGATAAGACGAGAACAGATGCAAGGCGTACATGGCACCCTTTGACTAAGTCAAGTGCACGATATCCCGATGACCCATACTCACGCCTCATACATCTGCCTGCGCTGAATGAATCGCTTCAAGCGTGACTTAGTTTCTCATTGCCTCGAACAAACTTCACAGCCGCATTGCCCTGGGGGTCAGTCAATGAAATGAAAGAAAAACACGATATGTGCCCCTCCGTCCACGAATACACAGCACCAGTCCAACCGAATAGAGTAGAAATGAATGAATGCAGACAACAGAATCAATGTACGTATATAGAACGGCTCGGACCGGACGCACGTGTGCAGAGTATTCTTTCAAACGTCAGTGTCCTGCTTTCGGTTTCATCATCGTCATTGACGTGGTGTCGTTCCCATCACCGCACAGCACCACACAGGCCCGGCCAAGCTGGCTCCGGGTGCTGGCTAGAATTGGATCATGCTTGAGAAGTGCCATGATTAATCGGTGCTGAAGATCATTTGAATTATGCTGATTAATTTCACAGTGCATTCCACTGAGTGTTGGGTGGATGAAGAGCACTTGGGTTGGTTGCAAATGTACTCAGTCGTGCAGGAAGTGCCTTCTTGGCGGTCGAACGGAGGGGTGAGGGTGTTTAGAAGATGATTGGGGCGTCCGGATGTGAGACAGTCGCCTATTTTTGAAGGCTTACGAGGAAATCTCTTATCATTCTTATCATAAAAAGTACTAGAGTCGAGGAGAGGAGCAGCAGCTTTACGGATGTTGTCTTAGACCAAGGAAATAATCAAGTTAACGAATGGTTCGTGCACAAACTACGACTATGCTATATCTTTACTCAATCGATGTTAAGAGAACCACATTTGACAGTTCGTATTGACAAGCGGCTGCCGGCTGCTAGTAGTTTCTGTTTTGAATATGGACAAGGTACGAGGTTTATTGAAATATCTCCCTAAATACGAGCAATTACGAGAAATAACTACCACCGAACCAGAAGCGGACTACATATTATCCATGGCCACCAAGAACATAGAAGCCATCCGACAAAGTTGCCAGAATTCTATCGAATTCGATCTGTGGTCGTCGGAAATCGAAGAAATCTCGTTCCTCCTCGAAGCGCTGAGTTCAAAATATTGGGAGAACGTCCATACAGGACATTTCAGTGCCGTTCCGTTAAACATACGAAAAATCTACACAATAGCCAACTATTTCAGGGTAAACAAGCACATATAGACCCGCAATATTCTAAAGTTTCATTTAGATCATCTATAATTTGCTAAGCACCTTCGAGAGAACACAACTGGAGAAGTGTAGTGAAATCCTAGATGAAGCTCTGTTGATTGGATGCCCGCAAGGTTTGTATGACGGCGCGGATGAATTCAAGGACGAGATCATGAAGTTTCTAGACTTCCATTTGGGTGAGTTTTAGTTTTTGCCCATTCATGTGACTGGTAATGGTTTTTCTCTCTATAGATTCGCCGGAACTACCGAATCTTCCATTCATAGCGCCGATAGAATACAAGCATTACCCATGTGATATCCCAATCCTCGTCTGTCCCTCGATAGAGGTATTCAATGCAAATCACTTCCAGCCATTGAAACCGGCACTTCTCCGCAATATCATCGCTCATTGGCCGGCCCGCCAGAAGTGGAGAGACTTGAGGCACATCCTAAGACTCGCAGGAAATCGAACTGTACCGATCGAAATCGGGTCGAATTACGCCACAAACGACTGGTCACAACAGCTTATGAAAATCCGCGATTTCCTACAACGACAATTTGGTGACAAACCGGGTGATGGTATAGAATACCTAGCGCAGCATGAACTCTTTGATCAAATACCTGAACTCAAGCAAGACATCCGACTGCCCGATTACTGTTGCCTCGGCGAGAATCCCGACCAGATAGACATTAAAGCCTGGTTGGGACCCAAGGGAACCGTCTCTCCAATGCATCAGGATCCCAAACACAACATACTTTGCCAGGTGTTTGGTGTTAAACGAATTATTCTCGCCTCGCCGGATGATACCGAGTTCCTCTACCCGCACGAAGGCGAATTTCTCAACAACACATCTCAAATCAACGCGGAAGACTTGGATTTTGATCAATTCCCGCTCGTGGTAAATGCAAAATTCCTCACATTAACGCTACAGGAAGGTGAGGCTTTGTACATACCACCCAAGTGGTGGCATTACGTGCGAGCGGAGACGAAAAGCTTTTCCGTCAGCTTTTGGTGGCAATAAATAAATGACAAACCGAACATGAATTTCATTTCACAACAAACCCACCAGTGTGCAAGCCGGCGGCACTATCTAATCGACTATCTGTCACTGTTAGACAAAGCGAGCACCCTGGGAACAACAAGAACAGCGTCAGCGTTGTCTGATCGCCATCAACAAATTGGTTTACACAAAAATGTATTTCTGCCGCGCCACACAACACAAGCACATTCGACCTGACTACCTACGATCTATTTATAAACAAACCATTTCCCGTGACAGATCTCTTCAGTGCGTTCGGAAACATTCCTTTGTAATCGCCAATTCGTATTCAACTTATCGCCTCCAGCGACAACCGGAGATGATTCACCGAGATAAACACCACCAATTGTTTAAATGTTAGAAAATTAATTTATTTTTGTTCGTCTACTACCCAGATACAATTGCATTTTTTTCACAATCATCTTCAATTCAACCACATAAACCTGAAACTGTAGAAAAATAGATTCATCGTAACGATCCTTGGGTCTAAGACAACAACATCCGACTCGATAGAGACAGAGAAGTGCGCAAAATGTGTAAGGAAAGTCTTTTACAGACGGGAATTGATAAAGTTTACAGAAATATTTAAAAAAAAATAATAGAAGTCTCGCGAAATTAGTCTTCCTTCTCTCCACTGCTGTCACCGGAGATGGTGACTTTCTTTTGCAATTTGCTGTACTCCTCTGTCAGACGGTCGTACTCCCTATTTAGAGCTTCAGCCTGCGACTTGATAGCTTCCTTGTCCTTTTGCTCCCTATTGAGTGATGCTGTCAGATCTTGCACACGCTTTCTCAAATCGGAAATCTAAAAAACCAAACGAAAATGTATTATTAGATGACATCACTATCTGAATCGTATGAAGGTCATTAGTACCTCTCCGACAGTTTTGTCGTCGTCGTCGTCGGCACCCTCGGTTGCTTCCTTTGCGGGTTTGGTGTCCATGTAAGCACGAGCGGCAATGGTAGCACTCTGGGCCTGCTTCATCGAAGCCTCGCTTTGTGCCAACAAACTGGCCTGGGATGAAATTAGTGTAACCAAACGACGAATCACCAAAACCAGGAAGATTGAGAATCCCGAAATGTAGAAATTCCTTTGAGCCCGGAACATTCGCACGCTATGCTGCATCTCGACATTCAAATGAATGTCGCCGGTATGTTCATGATGCGAATACTTGCGCATCTCACGGATCGCATCCAACAGGCTCAGAACCAGAATTCCAAGAATGATTATACAGTAGGTATGTGCCTGTTTCTTAATCATCGATAGGAACTTCGAGTTGAAGAAGCGCTGCCATTTGTACGGGCTGGCGACGGGAAAAACTAGCAGTAGAACTACTGCAACCTCGGCGTAGAGAAAGCTTGCAATCAAAGTCCACACTAAACTCATCTTTAATTACTGTTCTCTTCTTCGTTTTTCGATTCGATATTAAACAATTATTTCGTGATGTCGAGGAATAGATCGGTATCGTGCTCCACCTGTGGTATTATTTTCGTACTACGCATTTGTATGGATGACGCCTTTATATACATAATTTAAGATGAGATTTTGTTTAAAGACTTACGTGGTAACTGATTTTCCTTCGCCGACTAGTAATGTACGTCGTCCTCCAGCTGAGCGAGAGAGAAACGAAAATCTGAGTCAGAAACACCAAATCCGTTCAGATATTCCAATTGGCATTCCAATATGATTTGACAACATGAAAAGTCGAAAATGGAACTTCCACGGTGGAAGCTAAATAGTGGAACTCAAATATCATCCAATTGCGGGTGGGCATGTTCAGTGGGAATGTGCTTTTTCATTTAGTTGCGATCGCTATTGGCTTTTAATCAATTAGTTTTCCTTAATTGTGAGGATATTATGTCTAAGGCACAATAACGCTTAAGAGTTGGCACTGAGTGACGTTTAAAGTTGAAACATTGAAATTCAATAAAACTTACTTACTAACAGGCCAGCGATCCATGGAGGATCAGAGACTGGGCTATGGCTGCCTTCGATCCTTGACGGTCCCGGGCACGCTGGTCTTTATACCGTAGGTTCGTTCTTCCACTTCTTCTCGAACCAAGAGGCTCGGAGTCGAAGGGCGTTAGTGTTCATGCGCTCGATGTGGCCGAGCCAGTGTAGTCGACGGATCTTTGCCTTCCGGACTACATCCACATCTTTGTACAGCTCGTAGAGTTCGCGGTTATGCCTTCTCCTCCATTCACCTTCCTCGCAGACAGGACCAAATATCCGGCACAGAATTTTTTTTTCGAAAGAACCCAAAATCAGCTCCGCTGTCCTGATTATCGTCCAGCTTTCGGCTCCGTACAGCAAGACTGGCAGTATAAGCGTGTTGTAAAGCATGACTTTGGTTCTTCGAGTGACGACCTAAGTTGTTGGAGAATTCGAAGTAGCAGCGGTTGCCAAGAGCGATTCTATGCCGGATCTCTACTGTGGTGTCGTTTATGAAATTTACGTTTGCCCCCAGGTAGACAAACTCATTAACCACCTCGAAATTGCAGGCGTCAATTGTTACGTTTTGTCCCAGGTGATGAGCGACGGATTGGTTTTTGCTTGACAGCATGTACTTCGTTTTATGCTCTTTGACCTTAAGACCAACTCGTTTTGCCTGTTCTTCAATTGCCGTGAACGCTTCCACAACTTCACGGCGCGACCGCGCGATGATGTCAATATCATCCGAACATCCCAGCTGCTGGACAGACTTGTAGAAGATAGTGTTGATGCCTGCCTTTCGCACTATCTGCTCCAGCACCGGGTTGAAGAAGTCATACGACAACGCATTTCCTTGCCAAAATCCGGTGAATGTCCTAGAACCGAGCTGCACAGTCAATCAATTCTTTACGATGAATGCTGTCGTATGCGGCTTTGAAATCGATGGTGTCTATCGATTTGAAACTCGTTGGTCTTTTCCAGGATTTGTCGAAGTGTGAAATTCGGTCTATAGTCGGTTTGCTGGGCCGGAAGCGCACTTGTAGCTGCCGATTAGTGCGTTGCAAAAGGGCTTTAGACGTTCACACAATACGCTGGACAGGTTCTTGTATGCGTCATTAAGCAGGGTTATACCACTATAGTTCTTGCAAGAGGTGGAATCGCCTTTTTTGTGGATGGGGCAAATAGAGCTGGTATTCAAGTAATCGGGCATGCCTTCATCTTCCCAAATTCTGCAAATAATCTGATGCATGTTGCCTACCAGAACATCGCCGCCAGCCTTGAAAAGCCATCAGAGCTTGCGGCCTTGTTGCTCTTCAACTTGTGAATAGCTGTGCCGACTTCTTCGATGCTAGGTGGCAGGACTACTTTAGCAGCTGGTGTTGGGTTTTCCTCGGTTCCTACGACTGTCTCTTGGTCATGCTCGTTAAGTAGCTGCTGGAAATACTGCTTAAATATATCCACTAATCCCTGCGGGTCGGTGACAAGATTACCCTCGTAGTTGCGAAGAGCCTGCGTGTCTTTCTGGAAGCCTCCTGCAAGGCCTTTGGCTTTCTTATAAAAGGCTCGAATTTTGTGTTTCCTTCTTCTGGCTCGGTACTCCTCTTGCACTGCCCTGTTTTTTCGCTGTAGCACATTTGATACGCCTCATCGGTTGCTAGCTTTTTCTGTTCGCACTCTCCATCGTACCACCCGTTTCTTGTCGGGGGTGGTAGATAGTCTAAGATGGCCTCGGCTCAATGGCTGAGCGGCAATGCAGCCACATACTGTTCGCATTTGTATTTGAGTCTTTCGCTCAGTTGCGCTCTATAGACTCTGGCAATCTCCTGTATGCTCAGGTGTCCCTTGTCGACATACTGCGTCATGACATATTTGGCATTCGTAACAAACAGCAAGCGAATGTTGGAATGAGTTGAACTAATTTTTGCTTAAAAAATTCAATGCCAAAAAACCTTTTTAATCGCTTGGCAAATTGAGGACACCAGCTCACCAAGTTTTTCCTCTTGAACTCGATCCTTGTATAGCCATTCTTTATGGTCCTTTTTCAATGAAAGTTGGATATTTTTTTATGCGTTCTTTTGGTTTGCCAATGCTGCTTAGAACTAATAATTCGGACGCGAACGCCGAAGCATTATTGTGCTTAGAGCATTAACAATGGACTATCATGTATGAGGGTGGTCCGATAAGTACTTAGCCTCACCGCCAGATGGCGCCAGTATCGCAAGAGTAACTTACCATCAAGTAGTACAGTAGACGGCTACTGTCGAAATTTCAGCCGGATCGGACTCGTAGTTTTGTTTTGACCGCGTTTGGAAGCGGGAGTGTCCGCGGATTTTAGAAAAATGGAAAAAGAGCAATATCGGTCGGCGATGCGATTCTTGTTTTTGGAAGGGAAATCGCGCAGCGAAATCAAAGAGCCTTTGGATGGTGTGTACGGTGACTCTTCTCCTTCGATGGCGACCATCAAAAATTGGTTTAACGAGTTTCAACGTGGTCGCACGTCGGTTTTTGATGAACCACGTCCAGGTGCCCCGAAAACGGCTACCACGGAGGATAACGTGCCAAAAATCTCGTATTGGCAGACCGCCGATTGAAGGTACGCGAAATAGCTGAGACAGTAGGCATTTCAAAAGTCATATCCTGCATGAAATTTTGGGCATGAGAAAGCTGTCGGCGCGATGTGTGCCGCGTTTGCTCACTCCGGACAACAAGCGGCAACTTCAGAGCATTGTTTGACGCTGTTTGCGAAGAGTGTCCCATCGGCCGGAAAAGTGATGGCCACCGTTTTCTGGGATTCACAAGGTGTGATCCACATCGACTATCTGGAGAAGTGCAAATCTGGAGAAGGGTCACAGGGCTGTACTACAATATGCCAAATTATTGGGCCGATTCGACGTCGAATTTGAAGAAAAAACGACCCCACTTGGCGAAGAAAAAAATTCTCTTACACCATGATAACGCACCGGCCCACACCTCCGCCCTTGCCACGGCCAAATTGGTCGAATTGGGCTACGAACTGCTGCCCCATCCATCGTATTCTCCCGATTTGGCCCCGTGCGACTTCTTTTTGTTTCCAAACTTGAAAAAGCCATTCGACGGGCAGAAATTTCAGTCGAATGAGGGGGTCATCGCCGCCACGGAGGCCTACTTTGCAGACCTCGAGAAAACGTATTTTTCAAACGGGTTAAAGAAGTTGGGAGCATCGCTGGGTCAAGTGTATCGAGCTAAAAGGAGGCTTTATTGAAAAATAAATCGCCATTTCTCCAAAATGTTTGCTTTTCTTTTGTAGGCTAAGTACTTATCGGACCACACTCGTACGTACACTCTAGTGGTTAATATGCATCGCCAAAAACGACAAACAGTTCGAAGAGAAGAAGTTATAGGTGTTGTGGGGCGCAGTGTGGAGAAGAATTCGAATGAGTCGCCATCATGCACAACAATTGGAACTATGTCCATCCACTTTGTGAAAGATTTTACGGAAAGATCTTGGCTTACAAGCTTATAAGATCTTGATCCTCATTTTCAACGCAAAATTTTGTTCTCCGATGAAACCCATTTTTAGTAAACAAGCAAAATTGCCGAACTTGGAGTGGAGCCTTTAAAACTTACTGTTTGGTGGGCTTTATGGGTTGATGGAATCATCGGCCCATAGTTTTTTCAGGACAATGCCGGCTAGATTGTTACCGTCCATGAAGAGCGCTGCAGACACATGATTTCTGATTTCTTCGTTCCTTAGTTGAATGACATTGACGTGAAAGGTCAATTTTTGGTAACAACAAAACGGCGCAAAATGCCACACGGACACCATCAATTTATTGCGGGAAACATTTGCTGAGCGCGTAATTTCGTGTAATGGACCTGTAAACTGGCCCTCACGATCCTGTGATCTAACACCTTTAGAAAACTTTCTTTGTGAAGTTACTAGTCTAGTCTGTCACTAGTTATGCCGATAAACCAGAGATGTTAAAAGATTTGGAAGTCACCGAGTTATAGCTGACATACCTGCTTCAATTGGAAGCCAAGATTGCGCTTCATTCGAGCCAGCCATGGTGCATGTATCCGAAATTATTTAAACACGAATGGCATACAATTATCTGTCAAGTAAAGCTAACATCCTAGATATTAACATTAGCCTCAAGTATTTTATTTCATATTGAGTTTGTATACCTCTAAAAAAAACATCCTTCAGATCATGGAAGAAAAATGTGTCTGAGATCTTGTGTTCTTCTAGGGGTTGTTGGTTGATAAATTTTAAGCGATCCTTATAAGGCGGTAAATTGTCAATATCAGCTTACGGAACACCACGAACGGCAAAACGAATAAACCTTCGTTGGACAGCCTCAATGCGCGCAGCTTGGTACCGCAGGAGGGGGTCCAGGCTTGACTAGCATATTCAAGAAGGTGCCTGAGTGTAAGGATTTCGTAATTTAAAGATTCGAGAACTCTTTGGAGCAAATTGGAGGGTTGAGAAAATGTAAGTACAATACTTCCAAAACTGAGGAAAGAGTCCCTGTGAAATGGAACTTTGAATTAAGGTTGGTGAGTGGTAGGAGCAGATCGTTGCCCAAACTATGCCAGGGAGGCAGTCAAGGGCGAACAAGTAGTCGTCTTTCAAGTTACGTATTTTCTTGATACTAAGGCCGGAGTTATATTGACAGTCGCTAGAGACGTCTAAGAACGGGCTTTCATATAACGAAAGTAGCCATGATCGGGTTGAAAGACCTTCGGTTCGGCGACCGACTGGCGGAAGAAATGGGCAAAGGAGTTGGCAACTATTTTCGGAGCATTGGAAGAAAATCATTGAGAACATTCAAAGTAGGAAGGCGATTATCAGCCTCAGTGGTGAAGCTTTTGGGGACGGTGATAAGAGCGTATTGCATTCGGTTCAGGTATCGGAGGTACAAGGCCATGTATGCCATTGAATGAAATATGACATCGGTCAAGTGCCCTCTTCGGCTTCTTACGATGGCATGGATTCGACTGGCCCAATTTTCAATGACTCTTCAGTATAAATCCGGGTGAATTTAAGCGATGGCCTGTGTTATGTTCACTTTAAAGGCATCGGACGCTTGTGGTTTATTCGCATAGACTTGCGACTTTAGGAAAAAGTCCAGCGGTGTCAAATCGCATGACTTTAATGCCTCATTCACGTCATAATAAACTGGTTATCATCATCTTGCAGCGCTCACCATTGACGGTGACCGCGTCACTAATGTTGTTTTCGAAAAAGTACGGACCAATGACACCGCCGACCCAAAATCCACACCAATCGGTAACTTTTTGAGATTGCATTGTGACCTGGTGAACCCCGTGTGGGTTGGTATCGTCCTATATATGACGATTCTGCTTGTTAGCACAGCCATTTATCCATAAATGCGCCTCGTACGATTTTTCGGCCAAAATTTAGGTCCTTTCAAACACTCTGAAGTCCTGCCAGTCCTGCACAAACAGCGTTGTCTATGGTCATGAACTTTGAGTTCCTGGGTCAGTTGGATTCGTTGTAGGCTCAAGTCCTGATGCAAAATTCGGCTGCCTCGGTGGTGATGTTCTCGGCCGATCTTGCGTTCCTTTGATGTACGAATGGGCCACATGCTGTTCAATCGTGTGACTTACCATGGTGATTTGGCATCAGTAACTGAATAATAAACAACAGATCTGACCAATGTAACCAAAACAACAGCCGCCAGAGGTCCCCAAAATCTGCTCGCGCCAATTAAAAATCCTTTTATATTGAATTATTTTAGAAACTCTTAGGTAAGCAGGAACATCAAAGGCATGGTATTAACGGTCCACAAGATATAAAATTATGTCATGTATTTGACATAAATGCTGTCAAAAATTTCTAGTTTGAAATCGTTTTGAAGAGACCGAGATCGTTTACTACTTCTTTTTCGTTGCACATTATTGAATAGGGTTTACTCCTCCTTTGGACAGGGATATGACAACGTGACTCACCAAATGCCACGGTCAACATTTCAAGTACGACAGAGCACTTAATTTATTTTTTAATCAACACGACCCAAAAAGACGAAAATTGAATGTACTTAGCTTGCGAAATTCAAAAAGTCACCTTCTTTTTTTAACAATCCAGATAACTCCAAGCATAATGTTATGCATTTGATGACTGCTTGTCCAAATTGGAATGATTTTTGAATAAAGAAATATTTAAATGTAAGACGAATTCGAACATTGGTATTTCGGAACATAGCCCCCCCAACTGATGTCAAAAAGTTGGCTTACTATGGCGGTCATTACACATGATTTTTTTCGAACCAGACTTGAGCGTCGCTGCCTGTTCCCTGTCGTAAACAACCTAAACAACCATCCTAACGACCTAACGACGAGTTTATTAGTTTGAACGGTACCGAGAACGAACTTTTCTCTTCTTTTTTCGAATAAGTTTTTACAAAGCATCGATAAAAAATATGTCCTACGCCGACTGGTTAACAAAAATTCGTAATGCGGAAAAGCATTCGATGATCAGTGGCAAGGTTCGAAAAGTATTCTACAAGTTCACCGATGGTCAGCAAATGGCTGAGGAATACAGTCTCGAGACCGGTGTGGTACTCAGACGAGCATGGAGGAAATCAAAGACATTAATGGGCGAGCCTGACTGGGAGATAGAACTCGGAGATACTCCAGCGGCGCCGCCAACCAACAGGGAAGACTCATCTGACGGTTTTACGGTTCGACAAAGCAACACGGAACCGATCCTTACGAAGCGGGTGACTAAAAACAACATCGAATGGCGAATCAGGAACCTTCCTTATCCTATAGACACATACATGGTCACAGCTGACCAGGATAAAAAGGCAATCATAGTGCGTACAACCAATAAAAAGTACTTCAAGTCGATCAGGGTGCCCGAATTGGAGCGATGCAACCTCTTGCCGGAACAGAAGAACATTTCCATCCATCACCAATACAACACGCTGATCATTACGTACAAGAAACCTCAGTTGCTATGCGACATGGATGCGCAAGTGCTGCTGGTGCTGAAGGACGTTGAAACCGAAACTGACATGGAAGATCTGCTGCAAGGTCTCCTAGCGAAATGAAATTCCAAATAGCTTATTCACTATGTTTAATAATAAAACTTAAATCGTCTATGTGACTACCAACTACAAAATCCCTGTCCTTATTTCGTCTCGTCCTCCGCTTCGAGAGTAGTGCTGTTGTCCAGTTCGAACGACGGCAATTCGAGCGGTGCCAAAGCCGGAAGCTCCCCGGATTCCAATTCCTCCATCCAATTCGAGGACGCCTCGTACCTATTGTTATTCTCTGCATTCGCCGTTGCCCTGCTGCCCTCATAGATGCTCTCAATATATTTGGCGTCGAAGTTCTCAATCGCTCTGTGAATCGAGATTGCCGTGTTTTCCAGGGATTCATTTTGGCGAGTCTCTATTGGTGGCAGGTCGAGAATGGACATAAATGCTTGGAATTTCAAGCCCTCGTGTTGCATTCGACGTGCGTTGATTTGTTTCAATTTTCTGGAGGCATCCCATTTCTGAGCATCCAGTACCTGAATCGCTTGAGGAATGCGGATTACTTTATAGGCATCTTCGATATACGCGAGGGACATCTCCATCGCTTTAATGGCTTCGTCGAAACGGTTGCCTCTCAGGTGTCTTTCAGCACGTCTCTCGTGGAAATGTGCCTACGGGAGATGGAGATTAGTATGTTATTTGTTTAACCGTAAATATAGTGTTTATACCATGTTTAAAGGTGCCCCCTCCATGATTTGCGGAGTAAGGAAAATTCGCAAACAAACGCTGATAACAAAGTGAAATTTGTTTTCTTTAAGAGGGTTGTCAAAAGTTACAGTTGAAGAGGCACTGCAGTCACAAGGCATCACAAACCTTGTTGAACGTATTCAGTGAATTCAAAAGTGTTTGCATACTGTTGTAGAATACAGTCTAAAACAAGACAATCAATCCCTGGTTTGATGACGAGTGTACATAGGCCCATGCAAAGAAACAGAGTGCGACGTTGCAACGCTGCATCAACGGGGTAGAACTGGCAAACTTTATGAACAGAAAGGTTTGGAGGAGATGGACAGAGGCAATTTTTGAAAGATTTACGAGCGAGAGAATAAGGAAGGACCCTTCCTACAGATTGTTCAACAGTGATGGTAGGCGCAGACGGGCTATTTCCTGAATTATTAAAGTCGTCCTTCTTCTTTTTTCAGCATTAGAGCTCATTGCGACCCTGTCTGGGCCACCTTTAAAAAGCCTCTACAACTGGCACGATCTTCTGCCAGCAGTCTCCAGTACCGCACTCCTAGTTGGTTGAGGTCCGCTTTCACTTGCGTGCGCAAGGTCTAGGTCTTCGTTTTCGTCCCTGCAGGCTTGCGTTCTGTTTTTATATCCCTGGCATGTTTGTTTTATTCATTGATAAAACCTACGAACGTCATTTTTGAGATAGCGTCCCTCCATCTCTTCGATCGCCAACTTCTCTTTTTTTGCTTTGAGAAGCTTATACTCTTCCCTCCTCTTCAGCTCATAATGCTCATGAGCAGCTCTTGTCGTTCTGTGCAGCGCCGCTTGGTAAGCTTGCTGCTTGGCTGCGTGTGTCCTACACCCATCGTCAAACCATGGGTGTCATGATGGCAGCGTTTTGTAACTCAGTTTCTCAGAAGCAGCGCTCTCTAAGGCTTGTTGCAAGCAGGTGTTGCAAGATTTTCCCGGAGCTTGAGAGAGACTCGATTTGCATAGGCTCTGACGATCTCCTACGATTGTAGCATTGCTACGTTATATGTCGCCGGCCTTACTCGATTTTTTAGGCCCAGGCATATTAGTCGTAACCTGGCTGCCTAGATAGTTGTCCGACTCGATGTTGGCTCCTCGAAAATCCAGAATGTCGGATGCGTGCCTGCCAACAATCGCAATGTGGTCAATCTAGTTGACTGATCTGGAGACCACCAGGTCTATTGTGAATGTTGAGGTGCGGGAAACGCGTGCTAACAGAAAGAGATTTCGCCCCGATGCGAAGTCTATCAGCCTAAATCCATTTTCGTATGTGGTGTTGAGTAGGCCGTGCTTTCCAATGGCCCTATCAAAAGCCACTTCCTTGCGCAATTTCGCGTCAAAATCTCCTAGTACAATTTTAACATCGGTCGTATGTTCTATCTAGTAGATCGTAGAAGTCTCCTCTCTCTTTGTGGTGTAATTCCTGTCCTCGGTGGGGTCGTGAACGCAAATTATGATTTTGGCGAATTTATCCTTGAAGCAAATTTTTATGAGGTTTTCGCTTAGATGTCGAAAGCTCAAAATATTTTGCCTAACAAACCCTATTATTGGTTGATGTAAATTGGCGATTCGTAAAAATAACACACGATCGGTGTTGAATGCGCTCATTCGGTTTCCTTATTTCGATAGTCAAAGTCAACTTCCGCGTCTATTCGAATGGATCACAATTCTGTCATTTCGTTTTGATCCGGCAAGCGGTGAACACTGCATCATCTGCGACATGTCCATTGAGGAAGAAATCCGCTTGCATCATTAATATAGATTCATCCAAACATTAAAAGGTAAATTGAAATATGAAATAGACACTTTAAGGCTCTTGTTAGTTTGTAAATTTCCGCACGACGTATCTCCAGAGTCACAGAATCTGTCTGTGCTTTGGTCGCATTTTTACGTGCAATATAAACGTTTACTGTTGAACAGCATCGTTAAATCGCACTGATTTTCACACTGCGGTTATGGAATCCGATACAGTACATTTCAAAATTGCCCCAAACGAGAGGCTTTTCCCTTTTTCAGAGGATAATAAAAAGTTTGGTTAAGTCTAATCGGCTTTGGTTTTCGTTTCAGAATATGACGTAAGTGTGTACCACAAGCAAAACCATGTATTTGTATAATCTAACCTTACAACGTGCCACAGGCATCACCCATGCTGTGCACGGAAGTTTTTCCGGCACCAAAGCCCAGGAGATAATCGTGTCGCGGGGGAAAACACTTGAACTCCTTCGGCCGGATTCGAATACGGGAAAAGTTCATACTCTGCTGGCTACTGAGGTATTCGGATGCGTTCGAGCGTTGATGGCATTCCGCCTGACTGGAGGCACTAAGGGTAAGTGGTTCTTTTATAGAATAAGGCACGAATCCATATCGGAATCCCTTTTATAGTAGGGTACATTCGATAAACCGTCGTGTTAGAGTGCTATACTAACATTCTCCGCGTCGCATTTGATGCGAATCAATCATTTCGTATCGAACTGAAACTCAGAGAAACATTTCCTCCGCATACACGCTACGATATGACTTTAATTGATAATTTTCCTCTCGTTCTGTTTAGATTACATCGTGGTTGGGTCTGATTCCGGTCGTATTGTCATACTTGAGTACAATCCAACCAAGAATTTCCTCGAAAAAGTCCATCAGGAGACATTTGGCAAATCCGGTTGTCGTCGCATCGTACCCGGTCAGTACTTTTCCATTGATCCAAAGGGTCGAGCGATTATGATCGGCGCGGTGGAGAAACAAAAATTAGCGTATATCCTTAATCGAGATGCAGAGGCGCGTCTAACCATCTCATCGCCATTGGAAGCACATAAATCGAACACGTTAACGTACCACATGGTTGGCGTGGATGTGGGATTTGAAAATCCCATGTTTGCCTGTCTAGAGATTGACTATGAAGAAGCCGACAATGATCCAACTGGTAAGAATCTCCCTTAGATGAATGAACTATGCACCGGGACAAAAGGGGTTGGGGTTGTATTCCTCTTCCCCGTCCTGCAAGGTGCTACATTAAATTCAAATGACTTTAGAACCATTGGTGTGACTAGAGCATTCGTCAACACTTCACTGATGCTAAGTCAACATTTACCTCATCTACATTCGATAGCGAATAAGATTCACGCTCTTGTATTAATTGTTTCCAGGCGAAGCAGCTCAGAAGACCCAACAGACCCTTACTTTCTACGAACTCGATCTTGGCTTGAACCACGTGGTACGAAAACGCTCTGAACCTCTCGAGGAACATGCCAACTTCTTGATCTCCGTTCCCGGTGGTAATGACGGACCATCGGGCGTTTTAATTTGCTCCGAGAACTACTTGACCTACAAGATCTATGGCGATCTTCATGATATTCGATGCCCCATTCCCCGACGACGCAATGATTTGGACGACCCCGAGAGAGGAATGATATTTATCTGCTCGGCGACACATAGAACCAAGAGCATGTACTTCTTCCTGGTGCAAACCGAGCAAGGAGACATATTCAAAGTAACTCTGGAAACAGACGACGATGTAGTATCAGAAATCAAACTCAAGTACTTCGACACCGTTCCGCCGGCAACTTCAATGTGCGTGCTAAAGACCGGTTTCCTCTTTGTCGCCTCTGAGTTTGGTAACCAGTAAGTCCATTTGTCTTAAATCCCAAGTCCAGCTTGTACAATAGCGCATTTTTCTTGCAGTTATCTCTACCAAATTGCCCATCTCGGCGATGATGACGATGAGCCAGAGTTCAGCTCGGCAATGCCACTCGAAGAAGGTGAGACATTTTTCTTCGCACCTCGCCCATTGAAGAATCTAGTAATGGTCGACGAGATGCCATCGTTCGCGCCAATCATAACATCCCAAGTCGCCGACTTGGCCAACGAGGATACTCCACAATTGTATCTTCTCTGCGGTAGAGGACCACGTTCATCGCTTAGGGTTCTCCGTCACGGTTTGGAAGTCTCCGAGATGGCTGTGTCTGAATTGCCCGGCAATCCCAACGCTGTCTGGACTGTGAAGAAACGCATCGATGGTTAGTATCATTAATAAAATTACATCCAATCATTGTAATCAAGTTTCCTTGACGAAATGATCCATAAAAAAAGAACGAAACCATCAATCGGTGTCGTAATCAAGAGAACTTCTATCAAGCACCAGATCTCTTTCATTTCAGGCGGTTAAACTGGCCGAAAGACTGGTGTTTGTCTGGATAGAATTATAGATATCTGATTAAAATTAAAATAGCTCGCATAGGTAAGGCAACCTTTTCAAAACAATATGCACCATATCAAACGAGTGCTGCTTGCTAAGCTTGAGAACATATACTACAAACGTCTCTCGAGGCAATGCGATCTCTAAGAATTGTACGGACTTGTCCTGTTAGATTTAAGACAGTTCTCTGGCTGACATGTGCGGCTGTGATGATCGATCTACCGTGTTTCAGTTGAATTAATTTGATTACAACTTGGTTTACTGACACGCATTGCCAACTAGAGCTTATCTGGGGAACCTTTTAAGAAGTATAACGAGTCGGTTTAACTGAATGGCGACATTCTGTTTGGTTTGTATTTGCAGATGAGTTCGATGCCTACATCATCGTATCGTTCGTAAACGCCACGCTGGTGTTGAGTATCGGTGAGACGGTAGAGGAAGTCACGGACAGTGGATTCCTGGGCACGACGCCGACATTGAGTTGTTCGTCATTAGGAGATGATGCTTTGGTGCAGGTATATCCCGATGGCATTCGTCATATTCGAGCGGACAAACGTGTCAATGAATGGAAGGCTCCGGGGAAGAAGTCGATTTCCAAGTGTGCCGTCAACCAGCGACAAGTTGTAATTGCACTGTCTGGACGGGAGCTTGTCTACTTCGAAATGGATGAGGTAAGTCGTCTCATTACCTCTCGTACCATTTGCATTCGTTTTCAATGATGACAAAAACACGAAAATAGAATAACCATGTTGCGACACTCTGTGTCCTGCAGTGCTGAGACCATATTCATCACATTCATCGTGTGTAGTCGAATCAGTTTGTAGTTCTGATCCATCTCTTCCGTTCTATTTTCAGTCCGGTGAGTTGAACGAGTACACAGAGCGGTCGGAGATGCCAGCGGAAATTATGTGCATGGCACTGGGAACAGTCCCCGAAGGAGAACAACGATCTTGGTTCTTAGCTGTCGGGTTGGCAGATAACACGGTGCGAATTATTTCACTCGACCCGAATGATTGCCTGTCGCCGTGTTCAATGCAGGCACTTCCCTCGCCCGCGGAATCTCTCTGTCTTGTCGAAATGGGTCATGGCGAGATGAATGAGGAAGGACAGGCGCAGGGAAAAGGCACGATTTACCTTAACATCGGACTCAGCAACGGAGTTCTTCTGCGAACTGTCCTCGATCCAGTGTCGGGTGATTTGGCAGATACTAGAACCCGCTACTTGGGCTCTCGGCCGGTGAAACTGTTTCGTATCAAAATGCAGGGATCCGAAGCGGTGTTGGCCATGTCAAGCCGTACCTGGCTGTCGTATTATTACCAAAACCGATTCCACTTGACACCATTATCATACGAAACACTGGAATTCGCATCTGGATTCTCGAGTGAACAATGTAACGAAGGTATCGTCGCGATATCCACAAACACGCTTCGTATTCTCGCCCTGGAAAAACTAGGAACCGTGTTCAACCAAGTCTCATATCCCTTAGAGTATACGCCGCGTATTTTCGTAATTCACCAAGACACCGGACGAATGATAATCGCCGAGACCGATCACAATGCGTACACGGAGGAGATGAAGAATGCGCGAAAGAACCAAATGGCAGAAGAGATGCGCACGGCTGCCGGTGACGATGAGCAAGAGTTGGCTAACGAAATGGCAGATGCGTTCATTAATGAAGTTCTTCCAGAGGACGTGTTCTCGTCTCCGAAAGCTGGATTGGGACTATGGGCATCTCTTATTCGCGTGGTTGATCCCATTCACGGACAGACGATGTTTAAAATACCTCTGGCCCAGAATGATGCCATAATGTCGATGGCAATCATGAAATTCGCTGCTGCTGCCGATGGACGAAACTACCTTGTCGTAGGGGTGGCTAAAGATCTTCAACTCAATCCACGAATAACTAATGGCGGTGCTATCGACGTCTATCGCGTTGATCCAACCTGTTCGGTTCTGGAATTTATGCACCGAACAGAGTGTGATGATATTCCCGGAGCTCTTTGTGGATTCCAGGGGCGCCTCTTAGCCGGTGTTGGTCGTATTCTACGCATTTATGATTTGGGAAAGAAGAAGCTTTTACGAAAATGTGAAAATAAGCACATTCCCTACCAGATTGTGAACATTCAGGCGATGGGTCATCGCATCTACGTGTCCGACGTACAGGAGTCGATTTTCTTTGTACGATATAAGCGTGCTGAAAATCAGCTCATTATCTTCGCCGATGACACTCATCCACGATGGATTACTGCCACGACTTTGCTCGATTATGATACGATTGCGACTGCAGACAAGTTCGGCAACGTGGCGATTCTCCGCCTACCACACTCGGTCACCGATGATGTCGACGAAGATCCCACTGGAACCAAATCGCTCTGGGATCGTGGATTACTAAGCGGCGCGTCGCAGAAAGCGGAAAACATTTGCACATTCCACATTGGCGAGATCATTATGTCCTTGCAAAAGGCCACTTTGATTCCTGGCGGCTCCGAATCGCTCATCTATTCGACATTGAGCGGAACAGTCGGTGTGCTGGTGCCCTTCACCAGTCGAGAAGACTTTGACTTTTTCCAGCATCTGGAAATGCACATGAGAAATGAGAACCCTCCACTGTGTGGAAGGGATCATTTGAGCTATAGAAGCGCTTACTATCCGGTGAAGAACGTGCTGGATGGAGACTTGTGCGAGCAGTATTTATCGATCGATCCGGCGAAACAAAAGAGTATCGCGGGAGATATGTACCGAACACCGAATCAGGTGTGCAAAAAGCTTGAAGATATCAGGACGCGCTATGCCTTCTAAGGTAATTTTCTTCTGCGGATAGTTGGTTGTTTGTTTTTGCGCTTTGATGATTCATTTCTTTTTACATATGTTAGACTATGATAAAAAATGATTTGAAAGGAATTGCTGACGACACTGCATAACATTCAAGCTAAAAGTGATTCAAAACGATTTGCGTAACTAACGACTTTGTTTTTGTTTCAGAATTCGTTGTGTAGAACATCCCCATCGCTGGAATCTTGGTTTATTTTCAATCGGTAAGTTGGCTGACCTTTTGCTGAGTTAATCGCACCTCTCGTGATGATATAGCTTTAGTACCTTGGGACACCTATGATTTAGTTATGATTTGTGTACAATAAAGAACTGATTTATGAACTCTGACTCTTCCTTGCAATCTCATTTGATTTCTCCGCTAATTGATCGCGTTTGGTCTCTTTCCAGATTGTCATTTTCAAGGCCCAGCTGCATTTGCTTTATTCCTTCTATTTATTTTGTAAGTATCCTTGGGCGCAATGCCTCTTTTCCCATACCTCTTGCATCCCATTTAGATAAGTTGGTTAATACTTTTTTATGATGACTGTTATATATGTACCTTGGGACACCTATGAAACCTCATGATTAGCGTACAATAAACCTTATGCTTATGCACGTCTTGTGTTAACTTACGATTTTTTTTTTGTTTCATTCCAGAAGGCCCTTTCACTATGACCGATCTTGAGAGGTAAGGAATCAAACAGATCCATCCATAAGCTTGAATTCTTTCTCTTATGATGATTTATAACCACATATGTTAGACTTATGATGTTGGTTGATTAAAAGTTTATTAACTGATTGCCTATTCAGTCAGATTTCTTTTCAACATGTTATGACTAAATTTTGTATTTTGTAAAATTTGTATTTTTCCTTTCTTTGCAGGTTTTTCGGTAAGGGCTGTACTGAAATTAATTTTACTTTAGTTTTTAAGTCAATTAGTTTGTAGTAAAAATAAACGTGTGTAATAAAACAATCAAATCAAATGCGCTGTTTTTGGGGACAATTAGTGGCTAAGGGTAGAGCTTAAGTTGTAACATACTGTGCTAAAATAAGGTAAAAGACCTCAGCCAGACAATGGAAGACTGCGATTTTCTGTTTAAAAAATATTTTAGTTTTTACGTAGTCTTCCTTGACTTCAACACACTCCAGGGTTCCTCCAACATCAGTATTCCTTCAGGAAATGAAGACTGAAAATACTCATCTAAGGCCCTCTCAAACCCTTCATTGGATGTGGAACGCGTCCCAGAAACAAATTTTTCCAAGTTTGGAAACATGGAAAATCTGAGGGTGCTAAATCAGGAGAATAGGGGGATCGTCGAGCAGATCGTACCCCAAATACCGTAGTTTTCACATTTCTCCTAGGACCTAGGTACATATAGCAATGGAAACCTCACTGTGGTAACATACGAACAAAGGACAAATCAATTTTGCTCCTATCATCAGCATACTTGCCATACGATGAGGAGAGACCACCTCCAGGCGCCGTCGGAGCACGTGATATGTCAAGTCACGCGGATTGTGTCTATTGATAGGCTGCGACGCCAAACATCCAGCGCAGTCTGGCGGACCATAGAGCTAAAGCAACTCAGGACCAGGACCTGGGTGCAATCGGCTAAGGTGATAAGTGATAGTCACTTTGGTGACAGTCATTTGTGACTATCATCATCTTTCGGTATCGGGTAAGATTATCACAAAAAAATTCAGAAAAGGAGCAACACTTGCTTTTTCGGAGTTGATGACAGATAAGAGTTGTCAAATTATCCAAGAAAAAAATTAAAAACAGAGCAATAAATTGAATTTGTTGCAAAATCATTGCTTTATTTTATTTATAATAGAGTGTCTCTAACAGCATCACACATTTTCGGCTTCTCTGTTTGATCTCTGGGGGTCTTCTTGCATATTGGATTGGTTGGTTGTTGGGGTAGGTCACTTTCATTCAACGGCACCTGCAATTCACAGCAAATCTTGTGCAGCGCAACACAAACATGAATCGAAGAAAACAATAATTTAGCATAATTTTAACAATATGAACTGTGAAATTATTCCCGCTTACATGTCATCTGCAAGTTCAAGACTGTTAGACCGATCTCTCAGTCTTCTTTAGAATTCTAACGTTCGCGTTCATCACTGTCTCATTGACTTCTTCATCGTTTAAAAATAATTCGAAACACGAAAACCTATTTTTTTTGTTTTAAATAATAGACAAAAGCACAAAACATATGAAAGTGATAGCTAAATCGCTGTCACCAGAAAACTGTCACAAAAATGTGACAATCACAGTGACTATCACCTTACACGATACCGAAAACGAGAATGTGACTGTCACTTATCACAAATCACCTTAGCCGATACCGCCCCTGAACTCTATTCAATAGAGCAAAGATCACTAAGAGAACCGAACACTGGAACTACAAACCCTGCTTTAATGAATACAAGAGCAGCAAAGTCTAAATACTGGCGGGAGTTCTGCGAATCAATAGAGGATCTCAACGAAGCCGCAAGGCTTAGAAAGATCTTATCCAAGCACCCCTGTGTCCCGAGATTCCTTAAACTAGATGGTTCTTGGACAGAATCCAGTCAGGGATCCCTAGAACTGCTGACTGAAACCTACTTCCCAGGTTGTAAAACCCCTGAAACCATAGTCTCCTTCGAGACGACGGTTCCTTCGGTTCACACAACCGAAGAAATAATAAATGAAATTATTACAATGGATAAAGTATCTTGGGCAATAAATTCGTTCAAACCATTTAAATCTCCGGGGCCGGACGATATCTTGCCAGCACTGCTTCAAAAAACAAACCCACACTGGACCCCACGTCGTAAGCATTTTTTTCCAATTACTTGCGTGCGGGGTACATTCCAACACAGTGGAAAGAAATAAAGGTAATTTTCATACCTAAGGCAGGTAAACCATCCCACACTGCCGCAAAGGTCTATATGCCAATTAGTCTCTCGTCGTTTCTATTAAAAACCTTTGAAAGACTGCTTGACCTATACGTCAGAGCACTCATCAACTCACACAACTTATGCAACACTCAACACGCCTACCTTAAAGGCAGATCAGTGGAACTGCGGGTCAGTTTGCTCTGCATAGTGTTGTTCTTGAAATTGAGAGCTCATTGAATTGAAAAGAATTTACAATGGCAGCCTTCCTCGATATAGAGGGAGTCCTCAACAAAGTAAACACAGAGGCCATAATAACAGCTCTAGAGGACAGAAAAGCAGACAAATCCATTGTAATCTGGATTGAAAATATGTTAAATAACAGAATTATCAATGCAGACATTGGACTCAGCTCTATAAGGAAAGTGACAACTATAGGCACACTACAGGGGGGAGTTCTCTCTTACTGTGGCATCTTACAGTTAACAAAATCCTCAAAATCTTCGTGGAGAAAGCCACAAAGACAATAGCATACGCGGATGACCTAGTGGGCAGGACAGAATGGTCTGAGAATAAACCCCAAGAAAACTGAGCTGGTTTTGTTCACCTGAAAAAGGAAAATCCCGATATTTGTCCCCAAAGTTAGAGGGCACTCCACTCAAAGTCAAAGGTTTTGACGATTCAGACATAACCTACACCTTCAATTCTAGAACGGGGAGGAGGGTATTAACACTCAAGAACATTCATGGAACAGAATCACAATCCCAAATGTGCTAAAGAGGCTCTAGAATTAAGTAAAGCCGATCAAAGAGTGTTATGTGAGGCACTAACAGGACACGGAGCATGCAATTACCACGTTTACAAAATTGATCTCAGCAGCACAGAAATCTGTAGGCAATGTGGGCAGGTTAATATATTATGGAACACATACTGACCGTCGGCACGAGAAAGATTCAAAATAACAAGCAACACAACCATAGCAGGGAAAGACTTCCAGGAAATCCCATCTAGAGAAGTTGTCCGCACTCAAACCCTAGACGAAAGAAGGGGGATTTTTATGGTCGCAGTGTTAGTGTCTTCATGTGATACACCCCGAGTTCTTCAATTCAATTCAACTTACGATGGTAAGATAAGATAAAAAGTTTCAGCCAGGCAATGAAAGACTGCGGTTTTCAGTTAAAACTTCGACACACTTGGCCCAGGGCTTCTTCAACATTAGCATTCCTTCTCCTCCATGAGAGTCTAGAAGGCTGTGCAAATATTCCTCTAAGGCCCTATGTGCTTCCCAAGTTTAGGAATTTATGAAAGTCAAGGGTTGCCAAATCAGAAGGAGAGGGAGGCGGATGGACGAACGAATAGATCCCCAAATCCCATGGCTTTGTCGTGAAATGTTTTTTTTTCTTGAAACTAAGCCTCTTTTCATGAATTTTAGCTTCCAGCTGGTCAAGAAGTTTGAAGTAATATTCACCTTTATACAGGATCCCTTTCCATAACCTTTTCAGCTTCTACCCACTGCTTGGACTGCTATTTCGTTTCTGGCGTAAAGTGGTGGACCCATGTCTCGTCCATGGTGACAAATCGCCGCACAAAATCGGTCGGATTCCTATTGAATCGGTCTAAAGATTGCTGCGAAAATCGTTTGCACATTTTCTTATAATCGGCATTCAGCAAACGCGACACCCATTTTGCGCAGAGCTTTTGCATCCTTAATTCCTTGTGCAAGAAGTTTCGCACCATTTCTGCCGACATCTCCGCAGTTCCATCTATCTCACTCACTTCACTCGCCTATTGTCGATCACGAAATCTTAGACTTTTCCGATGGTTACCAGTGTGGTTGTGGTTTTTGGCTGTCATTCATGTGGGTCATCTTCGAGGAATGTGCGACCACGTTTATATTCAGCTGCCCTCTTTTTAACGCCTGATATCGCTGGAACAAAGTCCCCGTAATCTTTTATCAACTTCGGATGACTCTCCTTAGGTGTTAATCCATCAAAAACGAAGGAATTTCTGACAGCAAAATACAAGACGTCCACTGCAAAATTTCATGTAAACAAACTATGGTAAAGAAAAAGTTGAAACTTGTCATACGGACTAATGACATATGAGAGGAAACATATATTTCTGCTGATTGGAATCATCAGTCATTTCTGGATCAGGCAGAGAACTTTTCATCTTACCCTCGTAAAGGTGGACAAAACTCCTCTTCTTCTAGCGCCCGCCTGAAATGACTAATCATCGGTGTCAGCTAAGGTCTTACTCGCATGCATCAATCGTGCGCAGTGGTCCATTAAAAAAGAGGTAACATCAGATACCTAACTCCCTGGTGGTGTGAGCGACAAAACCGTGCCGAGGGATGGAAGACTGAGAACAAAAACGCTTCCGAGGCAACGACATCGACCCCAGGGAAGCACTTAAGAGCCAGCACGACGGCTATAAAAAGAGACGTGCTGCTTTTCAAGTACTTAGCCGACTGGAACAAAAGGGCAAGGACAATTGAGTTGAAAAAGACGTAGCCTCGCACAAATGGGCTTCGGAAACAATTGAAGAGCGGAAGAGTCGATCTAGAAAGGGACCTTCCGCATCCGCTACCACAGCCAAAAAAAATTGGTTGGACAACAAAAAGGCCTAAATCCCACGATGAAACCCCAACCACCCCGAGGAGGTATAGGAGCACCGCCACGGCGTCCTCTCTCAATGAGGTGGTGAGGGATCATCTAGCGGTAGTGATCGTAGATCGAAGCCATGGGGCCATCACCCAGGAGCACTCGAAAATCCTTGAAGGTAAGATCAACTTCAGCCTTCTCTCCATGTGCAAGAATAGCCCAGAAAAAAAACTTCCTGGTTTCATCGATAAAGGCTGACTCCATCGGTATTACAAGCTTATTACCTACGACGTCCACAGCGGTGCATCCTTTCTAAGGGCCACTGTCGCCGCGGCGGACAATTTGTGGGAAGGTGCCAAGCCGGAGGTTATGAGCAAGGACGAGATCCCGCTCAAGCCTAGGGCCCGCGCTCGAATACCCTTGGAACCCAGCTACCCACAAGATATTTTCTTTCTGCTGCAGAGGCTCACGATCTTCCGACTACCAACTGGAAAGTCATTAAGACGGAGGTCGAAAAAGACTCGGACAGGACAGTTACTCTGTTGCTGAACAGAGACTTCCTCCCCCCATTAAAAGCGAAGGAAGGCAAAGTTCGATATGGCCTTAAAACCATTAGGAAGGTATATGAACAGGGCGGGAGGCAGGCAATGGCCACGATTCCCACCACCTCAGCCTCCTTCAGAACTCGACCGGAATCCGACACTCCATCCTCTGATTCAGTGACGATATCTCCAATGCCACGTATAACCTCGATCACAGTAAGGTTGCTTCTGCCAACTTTTTTCTTCACCTTGCAGAAAGTGGAGACGACATAGTCCTTATCCAGGTGCCATGGATTAGCAATAATCGCATTGCCGGATTAAGGACAAAGCAATACAAACTGCTACACGCTAACTGCGAAGTTACTCTTGGAACCTGCATTCTAGCAAAATCTCATATTAATATATTCTCTTAAGTAATTACAGCATCTGCGACCTCACTACTGCCAGAGTAGAAGTCTCCCGTGAGGAAGGCTTATGGATCCCCGCAGCGGGCCATTACCATCCACAACAATCAGAAGGATGGTCAGTAAGGCAGAACGGACAAAAACACCGTTTGGGGCAGAAGCGACATCAACAAAAGAGGTGAGATATTGCTTACTTACATTACTGAAACAGACTTTGTTAGACTTTGTTATAGACCAACCTTCGTAACAAGAAAAAGACAGGAAGTTTTAGATATAACTTTGGTATCCAATTGTTCCAATATCTCGGTTGCAAACTGGTCGGTGCCAGCAAAGAACTCCTTTTCTGACCACCGTTACATTCGCTTCAAACAAAACAGAGCAGAGGACTGGAACCGCTGCAAGAACAGCCTCAGACTATATAAAAGTGAGATAAGAAAGGCGCAAAGGACATTCTGACGCAATTTCTGCTCAGAAATAGAAGGAAATAATAAGGCCAGTAGAGTGAGGAAGATACTGTCAAAGGCTCCCACTATACCCGCATTAATAAACAAACCAGATGGTACCAAAACGGTGACCAGCGAAGAGTCACTAGACCGCTTGCTGAGCACACACTTTCCTGACAACGCAGATGCTGGTAAATATAATTTCGAACAACTCGTACCGAGTCCTCCGTTAATTTCAAAGCAAGTAGTAAGCAAAAGGAAACTCCAGTGGGCAGTAAATAGCTTCCTTCCATACAAATCTGCAGATCCGGATGGAATCTACGTGCTTGCGGCATACTCTAATCGTGGCTTTCGGTATTATTCTCATCCCGTCTAGACTGGGACTATATACCACTATCCTGACGGGAAGCAAATGTTGCATTTATACCAACAGCAAGAAAAACCTTCCACACAACTGCAAAAGGTTGCAAATCTATCAGTCTCTCCTCATTCTAAAGGCGCTAGAGAGACTGGTGGACCTGTACATTCTCGAAAAGCTACGAAAAAGCAAGCTTTCGAAATCGCAGCATGCTTACTATAAGGGAAAATCAGTAGACACTGGCTGTATACCGCGGTTGTCAGACCTATATTAATGTACGGATGCCTACGGCCGGCACCGTGCAGATCTAACTATTGTAAACTCCTAAGCAGAGTTCAAAGGATGGCGTGCATCGCGACAACAGAGGCACTGCGAACAACCCCCTCTGCAGCCCTCGAAATTATGATTCACCTACTCCCCTTGGATCTTTGCCCTGGGTACCTGGACATAGCAATATACCAGGTAACTGTGAAGCAGACGAACTAGCCAAAAGTTTCCGTCTGTTAATGGGGAAATCCACCCACCAATGGAAACGCAAAAAGATAAAATCTCGAAAAATGTATTGCAACAGGCAAATGAGAGATGGCGGGACCGTGAAATATGCGAAACAAACCTGGCCCAGGTACTGTCAGCGCAGGCAGTTTATAAGCAGCCTAATCGGAGTCCTAACAGGACATTGCGCTTTGGGAAAACATGCCGCTAGATTAGGACTGCCATACAACGACTACTGCAGCAGTTGTCATGACAAGGAAGAGGAAGGATCTCCATCCCATCTTTTATATAATTGCCTTGCTCTAGCCGCCTCAAGAAGACGATTTCTGGAAGAATATTTCTTCAACGAATTATAGGATCTATCCGATACGGAGATCTACAAAATATCGAATTTTATTCAGCACTCAAAATGGTTCCAAGAGTATCGGTGACCATCCTTGGTCTATGTGATCCGCACCCTTTTTACGGACGGAAGCCACCTAACCAAACCTAACATACCCATGTGATGATCTTTAGCAAAGTTGTTGTGCATGAGCCCACGAAGGTTTCTGAGTTGGTACGACAAATTTTCGACAGATGGCGCCACTGTCATTCCAATGAATTTCATATATTGCCGTGACAGTTCATGCTGATTTGAATTGAAACGAAAACAGCGAACGAATGATGACGTTTCGAGTTGTGGGTGACATAAGAATTTATGTAAATTGTGAAATTTATGTCCGGCTCACATTGAACAGACAATATTGTCGTTTTTCGAATAGTTTTGTGCATTTCATTGTGAGTTAAATTAATTTAAATAAATAATTCAATCGAATTGAAATTTCGTAGTTTCCGTGAACTGATTTTATTCATTCTCTACTGTGAACTCACGAAGATCATCGAATGTGTATGTGAAGGATCTGACTGCTGATTGACGTTCCGAACGCATTTGCTGTGCAGGATATCATCGTGAGTGGAATTAAAATCGATTTCAACAATTCCCGGATGCTGATTTTTTTCACTTCAAATTTTCCTCAGCGAATTGGTGATCACCGTCAATATTAACATTTCCATCCGTGTGTGAACAGCCGGTTCAATTGGTGTGAAAGAACCTTCAATTATGACGCCATCTGTCCGACAGTGCCGAATCTCTGATCTGGCATCACTTCTGTCACCGCGGTTGGCACCTCTTCCCATGAGCAGTCATTTTGAATTCTCATTTCTGTTCTCGAAGCCATTGGAAGAGGTGCGAACCGCGGTAAGTGTATGGATATGTATAATATATGTAAAATTAATTCCCGTTACTTTAGAAACAAACGTGTTTAAAGTCAACGTTTGAGCGCGCGCCTCCCTCTTTTATCCAAGCGAGAACAATTGGATTGGATACATTGTGAGATTCAGATTGCTGGTTGACATCTAATAAATTCAAACGCATTTTTCACGTCGTTCCCGTACAATTATGCCTCCAAAACGACTAGCAATTGGCCGATCTACACCTCAAGCACGGAAGAAAAGAGCATTACGAGCCTCAGAATCAGACGAGCAACGAGCTGGAAAATCTTCGAGTACATGCCGCTGAGACCCGTTCGTCTGAATCATCTGAACAACGAGAAGTGAGGTTAGAAACTGATCGAATACGTACTACTCAGGCCCGTTCGTCTGATACAACTGAGCAACGGGAAAGAAGGCTGCAAAATGTTCGAATAAGCACCGCTCGATCAAGACGAACACTGCACGCTGATTTAAATCTTGGTGCATTCCATTATGACATCCAAGTGTCGTCATTGGAAAAATGGATAAAATTTGCATGTATTGTAGCGCCCTCAAATTTAAGAACGAAACGCCAGGAATGTGCTGCGCCAGTGGAAAAGTTAAACTGCCAGGAATTACATTCACCACCCGAACCACTATCAACGTTGCTATCAAGTGTTACACGTGAGTCGAAGAATTTCTTGGAAAACATCCGCAAATACAATTCATGTTTCCAAATGACATCGTTTGGTGCAACGAACATCGTGCGCGAAAATTACATGCCAACATTCAGAGTCCAAGGGCAAATTTATCATCGTGCCGGATCGCTTCTACCATTGCCGGACGCAGATCACAAGTTTCTTCAAATTTATTTCATGGCAAACAGTGATGAACAAATTGAACAACAAGTGAAGACGAGAAATCGTGGCTGCGTTACAAGCCCTTTTCGATCAACACAATGAATGAGTTCAGTTGTTTAAAACCGCCATTCAACGAATGCCAGCCGATGACTACGCAGTTGTAATTCGAGCAGACAAAAGACCCGTTGGCCAACACGAAAGACAGTTCAATGCACCAACAATCGATAAAGTGGCGATCATAATTCTTCATCGCAGAAGTGGTGACGTTCAGCGAGTCTCCGAAACTCATCACTCATACGGCGGAGAAGATGGATGCAATCACAGAACAAAGCGGTGGACTGTTTTTCATAGATGCGCCCGGTGGTACAGGCAAGGCTTTTCTTCTTTCACTCATTTTGGCAACCATACGATCACAAAATAATATTGCACTGGTCATTGCATCATCTGGAATTGCAGCAACTCTTTTGGATGGTGGCCGAACAGCGCATTCAGCATTGAAACTGCCGTTGAATTTGCAAAACACTGAGGCACCTACATGCAACATCAGCAAAAACTCTGGAATGGGCAAAGTACTCCAAACGTGTCAAATTATCGTATGGGACGAATGTACAATGTCTCACAAGAAAGCATTGGAAACGCTTGATCGTGCACTGCGAGATTTGAGAGGAAACGCACGGATCTTCGGTGGCGCACTCATTTTATTGTCTGGTGATTAGCGACAACATATAAGTCCATCGATACTGTGGTGAATCAAGACGAAGTTAGTTGACAACTTCTGAATTCTTGAATTCGGTTGATTTGCCATACATGCCACCGCACGTTCTTACATTGAAAATTGGCGTACCCATCATTCTTCTTCGAAACATAAATCCACCACGACTTTGCAACGGAACCAGACTCTCAATCAAGAAAATGATGAACAATGTTATCGAGGCAACAATTTTGACTGGAAATTTCAAAGGTGAAGACGTACTGTTGCCGCGTATCCCAATGATCCCGACAGATATGCCATTCGAATTCAAACGTTTGCAGTTCCCGGTGCGACTCGCTTTCGCAATGACTATCAACAAAGCACAAGGACAATCGTTGCAAGTGTGTGGATTCAATTTGGAGAATCCATGCTTCTCACATGGGCAGCTCTATGTGGCCTGCTCGCGCGTCGGAAAACCTTCTGATTTATTCGTTTACGCACCAGATGAAAAAACAAAAAATATTGTGTATCCCACAGCACTTCAACAAATATCGAATTGAAACAAAACGCTGCAATGTCACAATTTTTTCGAAATGAACAAAATCAATAAAATGACTCAAAATGAATTGAATACTTGTGTAATGTCTTTCCTTCAAATTTATTTTAGTTGGTTGCAACGCGCGCAGGTACAGCTAGTTCTCATTCAGCCTGCCAGTTTTATTGTGTTAACTTCATTGTAAGCATTTTTAACTGATTTTTGAAATGAATGTATCGGAAGAGCACGTTTGTTTAGGAAAAACCAGGATGGCAGTGAAGCCACTAACAAATCCAAAATGTGTTTGGCGAGGGTGCTCCAGGCGAGTCAAAGTGTTGTCGTTTGTTAACAAATTCATGTTTAGAAATGGCAATTTTGATCCATAGGATGAATCTCGTTCGGGCAGGACAGAAGAGCTAGACGATGAGTACGATAAGTACTTGAAGTCCACCGTCGAAACAAATCCCACTGCTTGTTAGCAAATTCAACTCAGCAACACCTAACATACCGCTAAATAAGCTTCAGCAAAGAATCGGAGCTTGAACTGCGGTTCTGTCAACACCGCAATCGATAGCTTAGTCCAGAAGACGGACCTGTGCAGATTAAAGTCGGCACTGGAGCAGAAACGACCAGGTCTGGTTAATCGAAAAGGTAATCTATTCTATCAGGATAATGTTCGCCTAATATAGCCCACAGTTACAGGAGGTCGGCTGGAAGATAATGGTGCATCCGCCTTATATTCCTGATTTAGCGACTTCAGTTTTTCACGTGTTCCGGGGTCTGGAAAACTTCCAGAAGAAGTCTCTTGGGGTCAAAAAAAAGTTGCATGAGAAGTGGGCTGAAATGTTGTCCAATGAAGCAAATTACATTGAAGACTGTATTTTAGAATTTCGTGCAAATTATTGACCGTTAGCATACATTTAAAAATTGCACAATAATTATGTCATCCTCAGAAAGTAGCTGCAGGCTTCCCGGTTTGAGATTACTTCATCGCTGAGGCCAATCAAATGCTGGTGTTTTTGCATCAATTGTTTTTCGGCCTGCCTTTTTTGCGTGTTGAAATTAGAACGTTGATTGATATCGCCTTTTGGACGGGGTTCAAAGGATCTCTCCTTGATGGTTGATGGTGATGGTGATGGTTTCTTTTACGTGGAGGCTTCCTCGTATCTTTGAACTTCTAATTCTGGCACGCTTTGTTACTCCCGCTGTCATGCGAAGCATCTTCATCTTAGCTGCCGTTAATTTGCTCTCATACTTTTTGTGCATTGTCCAGCATTGTGAACCGTATGTGAGCGCCGGACGTACCATTGAAGTGTAGAGCCTTACTTTCAGCTTAGGGGGCATTTTTCGATCACAGAAGATGGCGGAGTTTTCCCGCCACTTCATCCACCCTACGCTTATGCGATGGTTGATGTCGTCATCACAAGTTGCTTCTTTATTAATCATAGATCCCAGATATTTAAACTTTTCACACTTGGGAAGCACTCTTCCATTCAAGTAAATGTCTGGAATAGGCTGATGAGGGTCAGAGAACGGGCAGCACAGATACTCTGTCTTCTTTGAACTAATACGATACCCGTGTCCCTCGAAAATGTCCAACCACACATCAAGTGCTCGTTGTAGGGACGCCTGATCATCACTTATAATGGCTCCATCGTCAGCAAAGAATAGCTGGTGCACATTGGGGTCCGTCACTTTTCCTTCAAGCAAGCAATCAAGGACTGCTATAAAGAGCAGTGGGCTGAGGACGCTCCCTTGGTGTACACCGACTTTGATTGCGAACTCTTCGGTGACTCCTGCGGTGCATCTTACTCTTGTCGTTGCTCTCTTGTACATGTCCATGATCACTCGCACGTAGGTTTCTGGAACTCCTTTTTGTCTCAGCGCTACCCATAAAAGATCTCTTAGTTGCCGGTCAAAGGCCTTCTCAAAATCAACCAACACCATATGCAAGTCCTTTGAAGAATCACGATGCTTTTCCATCATGATCCTTATACTTTGGATTGCATCTGTTGTTGATTTACCCGAGACAAACCCGCACTGGTCATCAGATAGTCGTATTATTTTCCGTAGTCGGCTATCTAATACCCGTTCAACGATCTTCATGGTGTGCGACATCAGCTTGATAGAACGGTAGTTATCACAATTTCGCGTATCACCCTTTCCTTTGTGCAAAGGAAGAAGATTGCTTTCCCTCCATTGATTAGGCATAGTGTCGCCTCTCATAAGTTTGGAGATAAGTACCATGAGCCATCTAGACCCGATGTCAGAGGGTATCCCGTCCGGCCCAACAGCTTTTCTTTTCTTGAAGTTTTTAACCGCGTACCGAACTTCTTCGACTGTGATGTCGGATATTTCGGCATAATTCGGGGCGGCTCTTGGAAAGTACACTCGGGGAAATTGTTCGTTCAGAAGTTCCTCGCAATACTGTCGCCATCTGTGAAGAATTTTTTCGTCTTCCACAAGGAGTTGGCCTTCAGCATTGTTAATAAACTTTGGGAAACGAATCTCCTGAGCATTTCTTCTTCTCTGGGCGGCTATCTTAAAGATATTTGCTCCTTTGTTCAAATTGTTTTGTCGAAGCTCCTGGGTAGCCTGGTTCCTGTCAGACGCGGAAGACGATATTTCTTCCAACTCCTGATAGAGGCCTTCCATGCTTTTCGCTTTGAATTCGGCGCATTTTTTCTTCGCGATACCTTTGCAATATCTATATACCTTTTCACGGCGAGCTTTTTCCTCTCTATTAGTAGAAGAGCACTTTGACCAAGCTTGGAAAGCCATTTTCTTTTCGTGTATCACTGTTTTGGCTTCGTCTGTCCACCACCAGGTTTCTTTTGTGTGTTGGCAGGGGCCTTTAGATGTTCCGAGCAGTGATTTGGCTTTCTCCAGGCCAGATTGTTATAGGGAATCCCACATGTCTTGTGCTCTGTACTCCTCATTACCGACCTCATCGATAATGGAAGAGAGGTAGTGTTTCATGTTGGTAATAAAAGCTTCGCCTTTTCCTTTATCCAGCTTATACCACTTGATTCTCTCAGACACCTTCGTTTGCTGCTTTGACTTCTTACTCGCCTCCATAAAAAATTCAGTCAGGAGGAGACGGTGTTGAGGGGCGATCGCGTCTCCCAGGATCACTTTGCAATCTTTAGCTCGTGGCTTCATGAAACTGGATACCAAATGATAGTCTATTTGTTTGACGAACATGGTATTTAGCACTATAAGACCGTACGACTTGCACATATTTAGGATATCTTCACCTGAAGAGTTCCTGGTGCCGTATCCCAGCTCTCCGTGGTAGTCTTCATAGTCTTCGCTTGTCTTCCCGACACGTCCGTTTAAATCTCCCCCAACAAACAAAAGCTCTTCCTTTGGGATGATTTTGATAAGGTTGTGGAAATCTAGCCAGAATGCATCTTTTTCTTTTTGTTCTGATCCTACTTGAGGGGCATATGCGCTTACGATGTTCCGCACCTCACCATGCATCACCAATTTGAGAGCCATCAAACGGTCACTGGACTTTGAAATGGTTAAGACGTTGCCAAGTAGCTCTGCCGCAAGGATGATGGCGATTCCGTTTTTTCCTTGTTCCAATCCATAGTAAAACATTTTGTAGGCTTTTGTTTTAACGTCCAAGAAACGTGCCCGATTACCGGTGTTTCGCCATTTCGTCTCTTGTACGCACAGGATGTCTACTCGCCTTTTAACCATAATTTCTTCAAGCTCATAGCTGCGACCACTCATGCTTCCAACGTTCCAACTCGCGACTCTTAAGTGTGGCTTACGCCGTTGCATTACTTTGCTATCCTCCGGAAATCCTATAGCTCTGACCCGAGCATTGCTGCTCGTCTCAGGATCACGACCAATAGTAGTGCCTGGCGGGGTTGTGCTTTTCCTTTTAGCGTTCTTTTCCATAATGCTACGGTTTGACCGTTTTCTTTCTTCACCTCCTTTTTTTGACACGGGCATGCTCCAGATTTTTTATTTTTTTTTTTGTTTGATCCTATTCTTACAACACCGGTGATCTCCAGTCGTGTCAACCCACTGATTTGCATGCACACTTGTGGGGCAGTTTAATGGTGGTATATGTGTCCCTAGGCTCACCTTGGTCTTTTCTAAATTGCCTAGATGTGATTTTTGTTTACCTTTGTTTTAGTCGCCTTTTACGACAAGCGAGAGGTATCGCTGCAGGGATATTCTTAACCCGTCCCTGCACAGGTAACAAACTCAAATTCTTAGTCTCCACAAAACCTCAAAATCCTCTCACAGATAAAATTGTTATCTCTTAAAATCATGATCAATCGTAAGAAACAGGATCCCTATAATTGACCCAAGTACAAGTGCATACGTCTCCTAAGAATTGTATACAGTACTGTCCGGTTAACTTCCTCTTAGGTTTTGCTGTCTTTTTTGAGCAATTAGCCGGGAAAGTTACATATTTGAACCCGGTTACGTGCCTAATTAAGGCTGTTAAGAGAACCCGCTTTACTGCTTGAAAAGCGCTCATAACCGGGGTTGATCACAAAACAACAAAGCTACAAGAATGCTTGAGTAGTTAAGGAACATCAAATTATTATTAATAAAACCAAACCAAATTCATTGCACATTGCATAAATATACATCTTATGTAGGTATACAGTTTTTGTGATCACTATAGCTAGTAGCTAAGCTAGAAAATAGTCAGTAATTTTCTTTTGATTTATGTTTTTTACTTCTGCCTTTAAAATCATTTCTTCGAAGTTTTCTAGCTCCTCACGACCAATATTTTTATGGAACACGAAGCGCCGACAAACGCCCAAGGCATTAATCAGGTCTTCCTCACCGTTTTCAGGATCATCATCAATACCAACTGGATCAATCTCTTCCAGTACCTCCCTTACTATTTCCTCGTCTGATAAGTCACCAAAACATTGAAGATCTGCATCGCACAATACAAATTCGATGAAATGCTCTCTATTGATTGGCACATCCAAAGCTTGTTCCTCAAAAACTACATCTTCTTCGTCCTCATTACCAACAATAATATGTCAACCCTTTCTCTAAAACGAGAATTTGTTTCCTAATAATAATTTGTCTGTAATGTGTCTTGAAGCTATGTATGATGCCTTGGTCAAGAGGCTGGATGAGGGCAGTGGTATTCGGTGGAAGGAACTGCAGATTTATATTTTTTAAGTTGATGGAAAGCTTGTGGCATGATGCATTGTCAACAAGCAACATAATCTTCCTATTTTCTTTTATCATTTCCTCATCTAGATTTTTTAAGATTAAATTCCATAAGGCAGATGTCATCCAAGCATTGCTATTAGCGTAGAAAGGAAGTGGAACGGTTTTATTCTTAAAGCAGCGGGGGTTTAAAGAAACACTTTTTTGAAGGTCTCCGTTGCATTGCACAAAAAAAGCAAAGTTATGCGAGATTTTTCGTATTTCCCTCCACTTACATTGTTTCCTGAGCGAGCTAGAGTTCCTTTAGTTAAGGCCTTAAAAAGCAATTCACTCTCGTCAGCATTAAAGACACTCTCGCAAGAATAATTTTGCAATAGTGAAGGCAAAACATTTTCAATGAATCCATCGGCCCCATAAGTATCTGCAGCACTACTTTCACCGTGAATTGTTTTGAACTGAATATTTTCTCTTTTCTGCCACCGCCATAACCACCCATTACTGGGTTCAAAGTCATAATTAAGTTTTAACACAAATTCTTTTGCCTTATTTAAAATTATTGCACTCGATACAACAGCATTTTTCAATCGTGCTTGGTCAAACCACTTACTCAAAGCGCTCTCGATGTCTTTATGTGCACTATTTCGGATGCGTTTGCGTTTAACATTTTTTGTCGCGGCAACTTCACGAAGTGTTTTTTTCATTTCTAACAAATCTATTTATTGTGGAGACATCGCATTTATACTTGGCATTCAACTCCTTCTTTGTTTTTTGAAGATTTATTTTGAAGATGATTCAGAATTTCAAGCTTTTGCTTGATGGTTAATGCTGTTACCTTTTTCCTTTTATTATCCATTGCGTTCTCCCACGATTAGGACCGGTTTTTTGACATAATAGAGATAAATCGGACAAGTTTAACTAGAAATACAAAAATCACCCGCGAAATCAAAATTTTTCCAGAAACATTTATGACTGTTCAAGTGTTTTGAAGTCAGTTGAGCGTCTGATGTGGACGCAAGGCAAGGAATGTTCGATTTTTGTTTTGTGTAGGTAAGGTAGTTATCCGAAAGAAAATGCATACATTTTGGATAAACGTGTTGAAAAATAGAGGGCGTTAAACGGGTTGGGTAAATATGCCATAGGCTTTTAATAGGGTAAATTTGTATGTGATTTAAAACAAAATAAACAGAGTACAAAATTATTGCGCAATTAAACGGGTTGTGCAGTAAAGCGGGGAGGTACATAAACGGGGATTACTGAATATGTTAGAATATGACACTCATTTGTGTCAGTAGGTCGCACTGTGTTTCAGACCACACTGTGCAAAAAAAGAAACAAAACGGAATTGAAGGATGAGAGAGATCGAAAATACAAATCTGTGTGTGTGCTCAACAGCATCTGTGTGATCTGTGTGAGTCAGAAACCAGAATGAGACGTGCGTCTTTCGTACGAAGAAAATATTTCTAATGCATCCACCGGTGTTAATGAAGACAATGATTCATCGCTGTTCACTGCGATTGTGTAACTCAACTTAGTAGAAGATTTCACGCAAGGATGTTGGTTCTTGGTTTTACAAAATATAGGGTTTTCCAAAAAGTTTTTTTTTTAAATAAAACACAAACTATTTGAGATATTTCAAAAACTTTATTATCGACTTGAAGTACAATCAAAACATTTATGAATGGAACTCGACTTCATATGGCCACCGCGAGCACGGTTGCAGTGGTCGATTCGTTGGACCCAATTTTCGATGACTCGGACACACATTTCGGCCGAAACGGCCGCTATTTCGCGTTCAATGTTGGCTCTGAGCTCTTCCAACGTCGTCGGCTTGTTGGCATAAACCAATGACTTAACGTAGCCCCAAGAAAAATAGTCTAGAGGCGTTAAATGGCACGAACGAGGCGGCCAATCGACTGGCCCATTTCTTGAGATAACACGCTCATCAAACTTACTTTTCAATAAATCGATTGTAACGTATGCTGTGTGGCTTGTGGCACCATCCTGTTGAAACCACATGTCGTCCAAGTCCATATCTTCCAATTCGGGCCAAAAATAATCGGTTATCATGGCGCGATAACGCTGGCCATTCACAGTAACGTGACGATCGTTATCGTCGACGAAAAAATATGGCCCAATAACGCTGCCGGCATGTAAACCGCACCAAACAGTTATTTTTGTGGATGAAGTGGTGATTCATGAAGCACATGTGGATTTTCACCCGACCAATAACGCATATTTTGCTTATTGACGAACCCATCGAGCCAAAAATGAGCTTCGTCATTGAAGATGATTTTGCGATGAAATTCATCATCTTGGCGTCTTCTTCAGAGCCCAATCGGAGAACGTATGTCGCTTCAAATGGTCCATCGGCTTCAATTGTTGAGTCAGCTTGATCTTGTATGGGTGTAAACCAAATTCCTTACGCAAAATACGCCATAATGTGGTCTGAGCGATGCCCAATTCTTGAGAACGCCGTGGAATTGACTGATTTGGATCGTTTGCTACGGACGCCTGAACGGCAGCGATATTTTCGACACTTCGACCAACCCGTTGTCTCACTGACACGGCAATATCACACAAGGAATATGTAGACTCAAATGTTTGCTTGTTATTGCCTGTCTACTAGGGCGAGAATTACGACCGAAAATTGGAGTTACCGCTCTTAAAGGTGCGGTCACCGACTCCGAATGCTCGTTCGTGTACTTTACCATGATGAAAATGTTTAGTTTACTGAATAAATTGACAATGACTGTTTGATGATTAGTGAAAGGGTGCGTTCACAAATTAAATTCAAAGCTGTCAAGTCCCCATTGGAAAATCTTTACAGATCGTGCACGAAGCGAAACAAAATGATTTGCCACAGCGTTGAAATTGCGGTGACTGGGCCTGAGAAAATCTGAAGGAAGATACACTTTTTCATCAAAAAATTTTCTTCAACGATGAAGCTAATTTCTGGTTGAATGGGTATGTTAATGAACAAAACTGCTGTTTTTGGTCCAATAAGCTATATCAGGGGGCTAAAGGGGTAGACTACGCGAACATATCAAGGCACAAGCGCCGACACTCCAGCTTCTGTTTAGCAACTCCTACTCTCATCTCCACGCGGTGGCTCCTGGGTGCTTAGTACCTCAACTGTACATCGGGTAGACCCCTTTGTAACGTTGTTGGGGGCAGCAAACGAGAGAGGAGGGAGTCTGAGACACCACTTCCTCGGGACTGCGGCGGAAGTATTCCCAAGATGGAATCAACGGCGGCGCCCACGGTTCGAGCGAGAAGAACTACCTGGTGAACACCTTATTTCGCGCTACTACAACATATTTAGAGCTCACGCCGATAAGGAACGGCACAGCCGTCTCTTTGCTCTTAGGGTAAGTGAGAACCTGGTCCTCCAGGTTGGGGTTAACATCCCCATCGCGTAAAATAAACATTTGTTCAGAAACAACCAATAGAGTCGGATACGGACGGATTGACGACCTCCGCAAACGTCTAAAAGATAAGGAATTCCGGATCTACACCGCGAACGTTAGGTCCCTTAACAGACCAGGTGCGGCCGGTCAAATCTGTAGACTGTTATAAGGCAGACATTACCAGTCTTAAGCGTTCGGCATGTAAGCGAACGCCTCATATCTATCCGTGCCCACGCCCCCACAGAGGAGAAAGACGACCGACATTAAGATGACTTCTATGACGTCCCAGACAGATAATATGTATGCCCACTGTCCCAGCTATGACACCAAAATCGTTCTAGGAGATTTGAATGGGTAAGGAAGCTATCCATCTCAGAAAACGGACTAATGCTAATGAACTTTATAGCGGGACGTAATCTCGTAGTAGCAAGTACACGATTCTCACACCTCAACATCCATAAGGGGACCTGGCGGTCTCCCGATCAATCGACAACCAACCAAATTGATCACACTGCGATCAACGGCAGACACTCCTCCAGCATGTCCGAACCTTTCGAGGAGTCAACATTGACTCGGATCATTATCTTGTTGCAGCCAAGGTACGGATGCGAATTTCTCGGAATAAATGGAGTCGAGTAAGAACACCAAAAGTAAGAGACCGCCAGGACCTTCGCCGATCAAGTCTCCCTCACGCTCTCTCAAGACCCGATGGAGACGTTATCAGAACGCCATCAGAGAGCCCCCCTCAGATGTACTCGGTTTCAAGCTACCACCTTCGAGAAACCCCTGGTTTGATGACGAGGCAGACAGGCTCATGTATTGTAGAGAAACAGAATGCATACATGACTACACTGCAACGACGGACGAGAGCTGCCCGCAGGCTCTATGAACAGAAAAGGAGCGAGGAGTATGCGCTTTTGAAAATAAAAAAAGAAGGAGCACGAGAAGCACGAGGTCAAAGAGATGCTATTGCAGGAATGGCGTTCGAAAGTTTTACCAAAAAGTGAAACGAACATGCCAAGGCTTTAAAGCCAGAGCGGAAGCCTGCAGGGATGAACACGGAGAACTAATAGTGGAATCACAGTCGATGTTGAGATTGTGGAAAAACCACTTCTGCAGACTGTATAATCGCGATAATAGTCAAAATGCCGCCGTCAGGCAGAACGAGCGAAATTCACAATGGACGAAGACGAAAGAGAATCCCGTCAACCGGCCCTACCAACCAGTAGGTCAACCAGCTGCTGGAACAGACGGACTCCCCGCTTAACTATTTAAAGCAGCTGACGATGAGCTGGTTAGGAACATGTACCAACTCATCTGCAAGATATGGTCGGAAGAAAGCATGCCCAATGAATGGAATCTCAGCATCGTTTGCCCGGTCCATAAGAAAGAAAATCCCTTTGACTGCGCCAATTACAGAGGGATAAGTCTCCTGAACATTGCGTACAAGATCCTCTCTGCTGTACTGTGTAAGCGCCTGAAACCCTTCGTGGACAATCTGTTCAGGTTCCTACCAGTGTGATTTCAGGTCAGGAAAGTCACTACGGCAGATCTTGGAGAAGACTCATGAATTTCAGGTCGACACGCACCACCCCTTTGTCGACTTAAAAGCCGCATATGATAGTGTTTATAGAGACGAGCTGTACAGAGCCATGTCACGTTTTAACATCCCCGCCAAACTCGTCAGACTGTGCAGGATGGCTATGGAGAATTCTCGCTGCTCCATTAAGGTCGGATGTGAGCTAACCAAGACCTTCGATGTTAAAAAAGGATTTAGACAGAGTCATGTGATTTCTTTAACATCGTACTCGAAAAGCTCGTGCGGAACTCTGCGGCCAATACAATAGGTACGATCTACTTCAAGCCTACACAATTGCTTGCCTACGCAGATGACATTGACGTTATTGGGCGGACAAAGCGAGACGTCAATGAGGCGTTTGCAAGCATTGAAGCAGACCCGGTTAAAGTGGGGGACAAGAACATATATATGCGACGTCTTGGTCAGAACGTCACCTTCGGCAGCTAGAAATAGTCAAGGGCTTCGTCTACCTTGGCTCGATAGTGAAAAGCAGCAACGACACCAGCGCTGAGATAAAACGCAGAATAACTCTAACCGCTGCTTCTTTGGGCTCAAGAGACAATTGGGTAGTAGAGCCCTCTACAAAACCTTAATCATCCCGGTCCTCCTCTATGGCGCTGAGGCTTGGACGTTATCGAAAGCGGATGAAGAGGCTCTTGGGCGTTTCGAGAGGAAAATTCTGCGTGGAATCTTTGGTCCCGTTTGAGGAGTGGAGGAGAAGATTCAACCAAGAACTGTACATCGGCCTGGTTAGACGTCTACGAATCCAACGTCTAAGATGGCTGGGCCATGTAGAGCGAATGGTCATCACCGCATCGGTCCGAACAGTCTTCGACTCCAATCCCGAGGGATGACGCAGCACAGGATGACCGCATCTAAGGTGGCGCGCACAGGTGGAAAGGGACCTCAACCGACTGGGCGTGCCGCACTGGCCAAAGATCGTACCGGCTGGAGTGGCTTGTTAATTGAGACCTTGGTTCACCCCGAATTGTAGCGTCATTTATGTAAAGTAAATAAGCTACCTCAGTCAACACAAGAGATGCCAATGTTCCGGTTAAATGCACGGTTTGGCGGTTGATATGTTGCTCCATCAAGACGGCGCTGCATGCCACACAGCACGCGAATCTATAGACCGATTTAGAAATGAGCTCACTGAGCAATTTGTCTCTTGTTTAGGACCGGTGAATTAGCTGTGATATGACGCCTTTAGACAATTTCTCATGAAAATATCATTACATGTGTTATTAGCGAGATACCAGCCAATATTCTTTGAAAAGCGTCTTAAAATTAGATTCTATGTATAGATCACTTAAAATGTAGTCATATTCACTAATTACGCAAAATAATCCTCAGAAAAAATGGCAAGTATTGATTTATCAATTTAAATAAAGATTTATACACGTCTATAATTTTTCTCGACTTTTTTTGACAAACAAAAAGCAAAACGCTTAAAAAATCACAACAAGCAGAATAGCGATCTTTCATCCTCCACCTTCAATATGGATTTACACGATGATGGTAGCCAGGATTCTATTAATGAACTATGGAACAGAAAGGCAAATTGAGGTAACTGCCCATCTGAGGGTTGGCTGTTCAGCAGCGCAGTCGCTCGACCTCTGTGCTAAGCTAAGCTGTGCCAAACCTAGTGAGGATATCCATTTTGATGTCCGCCGAGACAGCAGTGGTTGTAATAAGTCGATTGAAGAATTAGTCTACAAATACGCCTTAGGTCATTGATGATGATAGTCAGAAGGTGGCATGTCTGGACTCTATGGGAAGACAACATCTTTCCTATTATTCGATTCGGGCCATTTTCTTGTAATTGCCTCGCGTAAGTTCTCTATTTGTTAGCAGTAGCGTTGAGAATAATCGTCTGACTAACTGGAAGCAGCTCATTGTTGGCAATTCCCTTCCAATCTCACGTAACGAACTTTTTTTTGTGGATATTGAATATTAAATTTTTATGTAGCAAAACTTCGCAGTGAAAATTAGTTCACACATGAAGCGCTGAAGCTTTCCCATATTTGAACAATGCTGAACGCAACTCTATACTTCATTGACAACTGGCTGGGCTCCATTTTAAAATTCCACCAAACGCCGCAATGATGCCAATATACCTTTACTCGCTTTAGTTTCTTTTTTTTAATTTCCCATAAAATGATGTTTATATAATATACGAAGTGAATAAATTTAATCGAAAGCAAGGGATTTTGTTTCGAAATTGATTTGTTAAAATAATACAAATAAAAATTGACCTGTAACAGGCGAGTCACTTGGCGAATCAATGGAATAGGTTTAGTAATTTCTGCAGTAGACTGGCATTACTTACGCATCAATTCGAGGTATTTCACCACGTACTACACCATACCGCCCGCCATATTAAATGAACCGATATGCCATCTCACTCACCCGTGAGGCAATATCAATGCGCGAGCCGCCATCAACCATCTCATTTCAACATTTACATCGTCGAATAAGTATGTCCGGGTGCGAAGCTGGTCGCAACGTGAACTGTAAAACATAAAAAATACCATAATTTTCTAGTTTGTTCAACAGAATTAATTAATACGTGTACCGTTAACCGCATAAAACTCCACGAATTCCGGTGAATTCGAATTCAACGCAAATAAAAAGAACGCATGAGTAAATAATTTTCCATTGGCCCCCGACTTGTTTCGCAACCAGAGCATGAAAATTGTGAAAAATTGAAAAGTAGAAAGAAGAGAAAGGCAACGTAGGAAGAAAAACGAAAAGAATTTATAAAAAATGATGAACGCCTAATGTCATGGATCCTATTGAATCGGTAAGTAGTGATGCAAACAACATTCTCTATGTTTATGAAGAATAGTTCGGTCACGAGGACTACACTATGTACTCTCTGTTGTCTCGATCCTTGTGAAAAAAAAAATGTGGAAAAAAAGAAAAACGTTTTCCCCACTTCCCCCCTCCGGATTATAATGTGCTTCCAACAAAATTCTTTATTTTTTCTTTTCTCTTTTTTTTTGGCAACATTCATTTTCCATTCTTTCCGATCGTCGATCGGTGCACTTTGCATTTAAGAAAAAATCAGTCTTATCTATCATACCCAGGACAAAATGAAAAAAAAAAAAGGTCTAAATACGAAAACGTATAACAAAAGTGTCGCAAAGATTTGTTGTATTTCGTACTGGGAGAAAATCTGGAGAGAAGTGAATGAAAAAAGGCGAAAGAGCCAGCGAGTAAAACAGCAGAAAAGAGCTCTAAGCAAAGATGGCAATGGACACGTCGCAAGCTGTGCGGCCCATAACCAAATCAACACTTGGGATTTTCACTCGAATTCTTAATTTGCTTCCCGGTCGGGAATTTGTGTTTTTTTTTCCTCTTTTGCAATTTCTCTCGTTTCTCGAGCTATGAAAAGTAAAGTGTCGTGTTCGAAGTCCTACTTTTGATGAACATTTTGGTTTTTTTTGTCTAAATATATACTAGGTAGGTAGGTGCATATGTACATGAGTTGTTTGCGGTTGAGAGGGGGGATTGGTCGGTCGTTGTCGCCGCTACCACAGAAACATTCAATGGAATTTCGTAGAGTTGATGATGATTTATTCTTGTACTATTTCTGTTGATTTCTAGATAGACTTTCCAGAGTAATATAACATCCGGGCTTTATGATAAGGGTTCGAGTAGCCAGTTGATTGATTCAACGTGAACTTCTTTCCCCCGATTGGTATAATTCACGCCGAAAGATCGGTGTGTGCTTATAAATCGTTCGGGGAGTGTTCTGTTATGTTATTCGTTTTGTTCCTCTTGCCTTCCACTCTGTTCTCTCCGTTCTGGCTCCACTAATTGCTTTTGTAATGTTGACATGTTGGCAGTTTTCGCGATAAGGCAGCGAAGGAGAGAAATATTTTCGAATTGACATAGTTCTTCGTATAGTAGACGTTTGGAAGACGTTTGAGACTTCATTTATTTTACGGTAAACTAATCTATTTTTTCATTAATCGGTCGTATTGAACTTCTTAAAAATTACTCATTCAGCGTGCAGTATAGGATTGGATACTTGCAGGTGTATCATGTGGCTCATTTCAACCGGCTATTGAATGTCAAAGAAAATTAAAATGAGGTTATGACGAATTGTTTTTTTCTTTTTTGTTTTTCACGTGTGTTTTGGCTTCTCAACCGGAATACTGTGCAGAAGAATGAACCCGTAAGCTCCATATGTACATAAATATATGTAAAAAAATAAACAGATTTTGTCGGAAAACGTTCTCATTAATTCTAAGTGGTTCAATGCGCTGGTGTTTATTTCGACGTATGGCCCGGTCTTTGGTATAGTGGTTTGTCGAAATTGGGGAGAAAAGTGGTCTGAGTGCTCGCTGCTAAGTGCGTGTGTCGTATATCTGCTGAGTGCTTTGAGGGCAATCGATTCGGGGAAAGAGTAATACAATATAAACGATTTAAGCTGAACACATTTCGTCTAGGTTTTTAGAGACAATTATACGTTTAATTACTTATTACTGACAATGCGTTGGATATGTGGAACTTATCCTGGTTTTTAGTCTCTAGGAACGTGGTGTGTTAAAAAAAGATCGAGAATTACTATACGTACACCAACGCTTCTGGCAATCCCTTGACACACTTGGGCGCTATTAATCTAATTTGTGCTGATCAAATGGGGGTCCTCAATATTTCTGTTTATTAATACCTACATAGTAATAAAAAAAAGTTAGGCGGACTAATACCTCGCGAATAGGGATGTAGGGCATCATAAAAATTGTTTTTGCCCGGATAGTTACGAACAAGCAATTAAGTGCGTTACAACATGCCTACATTGGGACGTTGGACCTTAGTATCGATTTCATATCTGTATACCGATGTTTCGTTACCTGTCATGACCCAATCAATTAGTTCTTCATCGTTATTGAATATGAGGTTTGTTCAAAAAAAAAGGTGACTTCATTTAATTGTCAATATCTGTTTTGTCCGCTTTGAAATTATCCCTCTCAGGGAAAAAAAAAAACACCTGCGCTAGCCCTTTTTCCAATCGTCGAAGAGCTTCTGATATGTGCTTTTTGATACCTATAGCTTAGAGCTCTTTAACGATACGGTTTTTAGCGCCTCAATCGTGACAAACCTTCGTCCTTTCATGTTTTTTTTTTAGTTTTTATTGTTTTTGGCATGATGAGGAATTATCGTGATGCAACACTCATGCACGCAATTGAACTTAACTTCAAGTTAAATTTCCTTAATGTCCGTACGAACTTTTGGTAAGAATTAATGATGAAACACGCAATTGTAGTCGAGAAAAAAAACTGAGTCTTGGTTCTTCTGGTTGCTTCTATTGGGGTTATTCGGCCTTGGCTTCGAAGTGGCTACTATGCTCTTGTATACTCATGTTTCGTCACCAGTGAAGACCCTTTTCAGAAAACTTGGATATTCAATAGGTTCTAAGCGATGCTCATGCGATGATTTGCAGGGCCAAAATTTAGGACAAAATATCTAAAAAAAATCGCATGACATAAACCAAACAATACGCAAATATCCTTAGCAGCTTCTCTGACAATGATTCGACGATTCTCCATAACAATTTTCTTCACTCTATTGAAGAAATTGCTGTGACGTCCAGGGCAGGCATCGTCATTAACATCTTCTCGGCCTTTTTTTAAAGAGCTTTTACCACTTATAAACTTTTTTTCCTCACAGAAGACTTACCTTATGCCCCCGTTAGCATTTCAAGTTCACACAAAATTTAATACAAATTCTTTGATCCATTTTTTTCAATAGCAAAAAATCGCCAAAACACGTGTAACTTTTATACCTATTTATGAAAAACAAGCTCTCGATATTGGACGTGCATTTAATTACACGTGTATTCGTGTCACGTGTACAAAATATCTATTTGCACGTGTACACGTGTATACATTAAATACACGTGCAATTATATGCATTTGCTATGCCATCCATTTTTTTTTTTTCTAAAACACCTTGGGCAGCTTTGAGAAAAGTTTTATTTGATGACTCTTCGTCCTCTACACATTTACCGCAAGTTCGACGACAGCAAAGCCACTGTTTTTTCTTTGTAGATTGTTGAAAATACTGGAACAACAAACGATGCCTTTAGAAAATGATACTACTATAATAAAATCGTTTAAAATCAGTTTTTCCAGCAATTTGCAAACAGTTTGATCTGCAGTGTAATGGCACACCGGACGTTTCTGTTAGGCAAGTATGTACCATCTTTACTTGACCCGCGATACAAAGACCTTGAGCATGAACATTTTGATGTAAGAGCTCCCATAAGAGACAAACTAAAGATGCTTCTAATAGAAAGTTATCCTTCGGACCATACAATTGAAGAAAAAAATATGAACTCAACTGGTTCACCGCATACATATTTTCTGTAATTACACGTGTTATTCCAAATACACGTGTAATATTAAATACACGGGTAAATATAAATACACGTGTTCCTACACGAACCTTCTAATTACATTGTAACACGTGTACACGATTACACGTGTAATAGAGAGCTCTACTAAATATCCAAAAAGGGCTGACAATGTCCACAGATGACAGGGCACGGTTGTACCAACATAACCAAAAAAAAAGTTTCGAAAATCGTATGTATTTTACTTAAAAAATTCAAAAAGTCACCTTACTTTTTGAAAAAAAAAACTTACATTTTCCACCAATATTCAACAGTTTTGTAAAAATGCTGCCACGTTTGTTTATAACTTACTCACTTATTTAGATATTTAGGTGGCCCTCCAACAGATGGTTGGGCCTTAAATAACAAATGTTTTTCAATCAGCACGATCTTTATGGCGTTCGAGCGCTCGGGCTTTTGACAGCATGAGTAGGAGCAATGAATTCATACTGAGTAACACGGAATGCGACCTCAGGCGTTGCCTCGGCTAATATCGTAAATATTGTACGCTCGAGTTCAACGCCAGAGTAGAGCTACTGGCTACTCGGTCGCGCATTTGACATACATATGTATGTTTATCGTAAGTCGGTACAACGCCTGTCGAGAGCACGAACGCCACAGCTGCCTTGGTGTCGCATGCCCAATTTATTGAGGACTCTTTCCAACTGTGTGCACCACATTCAAGACGGAGTCACATATGTATTTGGTTTGGTCCTCATTTACCCTTAGAACCATTTAAGCCTCTTCTGTTTCAATGCTCTTAGAGGCTTCATTGATGTCTTCCTTTGTTCGTCCCATCACGTCAATACACCTACATATGCAAACAATTGTTTAAATTTGAAATACATACATACATATATCGCGAACTTGTATTATATTACACATTATAACGTCACCTTGTCTGAATCCGACTTTACCATCTCTTATGAAGCAGCGAAGATGCTCCATTATCATCCTGCACAGCATGATGATTTAAGCAGAGATTCAAACATGACATGGGTCAGTATAGCTTGTTACTGCGGACACCAATATACCTAGTCCTGTCGTAAGTTCTGTTACAAATATAAAACGCTATTCCCATGTTCCCATGAAGATCGTGGACGCTGCTCTGGTTAATGCTGTTTTAAAGCTTTCCAATTTTCTGTGGGGAGTCTTGCAGGCCACGTTCTCCAATTCTGACCATTCTTCTGCTGCTATAAAGCCAGGAATATTGACTCTGAACCACTCCTGTGTGGTTTTGGCTTTGTGTGCTGGAGCATAGTCCTATTGGAATATCCATTTGTGTCCATTGAAAAGGATATTGGTCAAACCCTACACAGCACCCTCTAGCACATCTTCTTGGTAAACGTTTGCACCTGTTTTTACGCCCTTTTCACAGAAATGGAGGGATGTGACACCATAGTGAGAGACCCCCCACCAAACCATTACCGAAACAGGATGATGGCCACGTTGAACCCTTGGAACAATTTTTTTCGCTTCCTTGGATGAATTGGCATAAATCTTGTCATTTTGTTTGTTGAAAACTTCTTCCACGGTAAAAATTTAAATAAAAAAAATAAAAAAATTTAAAAAAAAAAATTTTCTCGTCCGTAAACAATGTTTTCATGGCCATTGTCCGCGTACCACTGCAAAAGTCGCTTGCATCTTTCCAGCCCCATTTTTTTTAATTGAGGAGTTGACCCGTGTCGGTCCACGATAGGCTTTCATATTCAGATCATCCCGAATCAGTCTAGACATGGATATGGTTGATATATCCAATTCCTTTGACATGATCTTCTGCTTCCGAAGGGGATTTCTCCGAATTCGTTCACGTACTGCCTTTACTACCGCACTCGTACGGACGACGCTCGGGCGACCACTTCTTGGCCTGTCCTCTACTCCAGACAATTCGCCGAAGCGAGCAATAGCCGGATAAACGAATATTCTTGATATTCCGAGTGGTTTTAGCAACTCGAAAATTTGGCCAACACTCTCCGCACTTATGCAGCGCTATTACCGCGGCTCGATTCTCTTTTACGCCCCACTCCATGTTAATAGTTCGCAAACTGAAACCAAACTGACTAGTATTTTTCAGTGATCAGTGCATATGTTCTGAAAAAAAAGTTAACGGTTCTATTCCCGGAAAAAATTTGAACGATAAGCGCTGGAAATTGTGTAACAGAACTTATGGCAGGACTAGGTAGAATGTCGACCCTAATTAGTGGGTCTTCCCCGAGACCTGCCCAAATATATCCACTATGGGTTTGTCTGGCATAAAATTACATTGATAGAATGCTAGCAACTCATCTCCAGTTGCTTAAAGAATTCAGTAAGCAGTTCGTCTGCCACAACAGCTTTCTAAAACCTTAGCTTCGATATCGTCGTCTTAAGTAGGGTGGCAAGGATTGTCTCTGGTGTTCGTCCATTATGAACGGTTTGTTTTGCATGACATCGCTCTATAGGAGAGGCTTTTTCATATTTATAGTAATCTCTGTTCATTTATACAAGCTTCCATTTTGGGTCTAATGGTAAAACGAACGAACGACATTCCTTCATTAGCATCTCTCCATCTCATCGATGTCACACCTCTCGTATTCTTTTTTTTTCCCTTATTTTTAGAAGCGCATGCTGGTCTGGTCCCTTGCTTTTTGTTCGTATAGCTCATGGGTCGCCGGTCGCTGTCGCGTGGCCGTCTGTAGCTTGCACTCGGCTTGAAATCGACCATTTCACAGGCGGCGTCCCTGATGACGCCTTGATAACGACTCTATTTTTGCAAATTGCATCGGGTTTCGAGACTGCAGTTTTCCTATGTTAAATTTTGGTGTTCTTAGCCGACTTCGTTGATATCGTGAAACAACATGACTCGAGTCGATGTTGATTGCCCGGACCCTAAAGCTAATAACTAATCGTTTATTTTCTCCACGTTTTCATTGATTGTTGATGTGCCCATAAATCTTAAACTTTTGATACCAAAATTTGATACAAATTCTCTGACTCATTTTGTAAATAAAAAAATAGGTTCACTGGTATGATTGACTTATTCAAGCTGCCAATTTTTTTTACAACTTTTATCTGGTTTTCATTTCCTTATGCAATTATGCGGCTAATGAATTATGTATGTCCGGGGTCGATATCATTATTTGTTTTTAAGACATGCGAAACGAAAGAAGATATCGCGAACATAAATGGTACACAAACACATATGGATTTTTTGAATGGATGGTTAATAAATATAGTATTCGAAGACTAAACATTTTTTTTTAGAAATATTTCAGGACAAATGACAAAATTCCTAATACTTTTTGAACACAGCTCATAAATCGATGAGATTAGAACGATACTCGATTTGATCTTTCCTATTACATAAATTCCTTGTGCTAGTTATCAGCTGTCGAATGAACGTGTCAATTTAATGAAATATAGTAAATTAGAGTTGGGGTTCAGTGTATAACAGGGAAATTCTAGGAAATTCGTATTGCCTTACTCTGGAGGCAGTCATTTGCACACTGATATTACTGATTATTGCGTTTATTATGTAGACTTTATTGGATGAACTAAAAACAATCAATAAAACTACTTTCATCGCATGAACTTTCAGTTTATCACACAACGCTGTTCTATTCAAAATTTGAGGGTCATGCAATATTAAGCCTGCATTTGCGTGTTGTTATTTTTGAATTTTAACTCGCTTTTGCATCGTTTTCTTTCTTTTACTTTTGTTTTGATTTTCTTTTTTACACTCTTACCCCTCACATAAATTTCTCCAATCCCTCACTGTATTGTATGTAAATCAGAACCAAAACCCGACTAATAAACATAGTTAGAACAAAAAAAAAAAGCAATTTAACCTTTTTTTAATGAACTAAACTAAAATTATAACTACATTGTAAAGGAGCCGTACGAATTTCTAGATTTGTCCGATGTCAATGATAGTGAACGCAATGAAATCATAAATACACTCACGTCCGAGCAGACTGCAACTGCTACCGCGCAATTAAGCGAAGGTGCCGAATCTCCACAACATCTAGCTGCAGTTACCGCTACTCCTACTACTACTACTACTCTTCTTCAAACACCTCCCCGATCATTGCCAATAATCCATAACACTGTTAAGCAAACTGAAACTGAAGCTGCTAAAGCTCCCTCTCTCCTTCAATCACCGCCACCACCACCACCATCACGACAACAGCATCAGCAGCAACAACTTGACGATGTCAATGTTCCATTGAATAGAAACGTTCACGCGATTCAAACTGTTGCCGGTGCTACGGTGTGTAGTACAAGCAATTTCACAAACGGATTTCCTCCTTTACCTTCGCCCAATCATCATCGTAACTCCTCGAGTTCGATTTCGACTAAGCGCTTAGCGGCTACTAGTTCCCGAAAAATTGCAAACAATAATGAGAACTGTCTTCGAATGTCAGTGCCGTTGCCAGTGCCAATACCGAATTTAACGGCTGCAACAGCGATCGAGAGTAGTTTGAATATTATTGATAGTAACGGCAATTTAGTTAAAGTGCAGCATTTACCAAAAGCCGGTAAGAGACTTAACTACACTTTTCTTGTTTTTGTTTTTATTTTTTTTTCTCTCTTTTTTTCCCCCCATTTTCAACTTCACATCTTTTTCTCTGTCGATTTACCAGTTATTACACTCTTTTGTTCTTGTTGACGGTATTAGAAGCTAGTCATATGCTCTTGGTCCTAAAGCTATCATATGTGAGCTACGTATGTTTCTGCTTTTGGAATTTTCTAGTTCTTATCTTGAAGAAGAGCAAGTGGGTGGTTTTTAATTACGATTTTGTAGTGACTAGTCAGTGCTTTAGTTGTTTTCTGAATTTGGTTTTAAGTTTTTCTCGCTAACAATTGTTTTTGCTTATTTTCTGTTTTTGTAACTAGATGCAGAAGCTAACAATTTTAGCATTGCCAAGTGTTAATGAGGCGCACGAATGAAACTATTACTCACTAAACAAGCCGAAGGCAGATTTGTAAGGTTTCATTTCTTCGGTTCGTATCCAAATTGTTTTTGTATATCACCTAAAGTCAAACTCCAATAGGTGATGGTTTGGCTTTATAAATGCTGCCATTTCAATTGCTCTATTTAGTCTCTCGATTAAGATCTAGGTTAAGATAATCCCAAGTTAGCTTGATTCTGTTTTAATCAATCAATCGTAGGCAACGTAATCGAGAATGTGTTATGATACTCTGAATTATGCCAAGGTTTTTTTCTAATTCTGAACACAGTTGTTAAATTCAATTTCCGAATGGCTTTCAATTCATAGGACGACCCATGTTGAATCTCTTCTATGGACCCGAAACGGTGCCCTTTGAATTAGTCGGAGCTAAGTCCAAGTCTTATCTCTTGTTGTGCCTTGTAGTCAAGAGTTACAGTTGCTAACGTGACGAGCTTTTTTTAAAAAAAAAAAGTATTTTTCAAACTCGTCTGAGGTCAAAATAGTCTTTGAAAATTGTTAGAATTGACCCATAAGATATGCCAACAATCTCAACCAGGTCTATAATGGTCTATCGATGACTCTTGAGTTCCAAGTCTTCGATTTCCTTGACGCGTTTTACATCAGTCGATGTTTTTGGACGATTGGTAATCATTTTTTTTTTCAACCGTTCCTCTGCCTTTTTTTAATTATTTGAATTTAAACCTTTTCCCGACACAGTCCATCGTCTACAAAAAGGTCTTCTGCAACATCCTCGGCAAAACATTCATCAAAATCATTTGTGATTGTTTTGAATCATTGTTTCAATGTAGCCAATCGTATGTGGGTTGAATCAAGTAATCAAACCTGGCCCTCCTCTTAAGAAAAAAAAAAAACAAAACAAATGACCTTCTCAATAGACGCCGCTTCAACATAGATAGAATCGTGACAGTCAGTACGGGCCATTGGCCTGTAGAAACCCTCGCTGCCAGAATAGGCATCCTGTCCAACAGATACTGTCGTAATTGTCAGGCAGAGGAAAACCTGCAACGTTTGCTCTGCGAATGCCCAGCACTGGTTCTGCGTCTTTGGCAAGAACTTCCTCGTGGCCCCTTACAGGTAGCCAACCGCAGCTTGGCCAACATAACCAGTATTCTCCACAGGCTGGATTTAAATGAACATCCCCCTTCACATCACGAGTTTTGAGGCATCAAAACGGCGCTGAAGCGCTAATTGTACCCTGACGCGCATGGTAATCATCACCGACTGTTAAGCCGAAGGTCTGTAGTTCAAGTCCGTCCATAATCCAAGATTACTTCAAAATTCATACTCTGTGTGTGCATTTTCAATATAACACCTTAATGACATGGAAACAAAAAAGTTACTATGAACTATAACCAACGCAAATTCAGTTGAATCTCTCAAATTTTATCTGGGACAACCATCCCCGGAAAATAGTGAACGAACATCTTCGACACAAACCATCAGCACCCCGTCCAGGTTGTGTGACAAACACCATAAGAGCGTACACACTTGAACCTGCACGGATTATAAAAAAAACAACCTACCTTCTTACCATGGGATTGTTGGAGATAATGACTTGAAATTTTACACAGACATTAAGACAGTATTACCAACCTATAGAAAAAAAAAATATTTTGTCGAACCGATATACCGCTAGGTTTAAATTGGAAAGTCACCTTTCATTTTGATCACTGCCGTGATACATTGTGTCTAAATCATACGAGCTTTAAAGCCTTTAAAGAACAATTAAAAAATGAAAGGGTTTAGTTATTGTACAACCGTCGAGCAGAAGAGTGGTTTTCAGTTGCAAATCGTTGAAAAATGCTCCAAGGATGCTTAAATTCCATTTCCTTCAATGATCCAAATTGTCTTGTCTGAACAAGACACAGAATTCTTCTTGTTGTTGAAATCCAATTGGCTTAAGGTTGTGAGTACTTTTCAAAGCATCAGTAAGGTTTTAAAAAGCCTTCAAATCGTTATTAACTAAATCCAAGATATGACTAGACTAGGCCCATATAAACCCTTTCTGTCAAAGATCATTGATTTCCCCATTATTGCTTAGGGAATTTCAACCACCACCCTTTCACCTCGATCTTAGGATAGCCCTAAGGTTCAGCCTACTTATCTACCTTCGTCTACATACGAATTAGGAGCAAAACGCAACAAACACTTGGCATTTATGCAACGTATTTGGTTTTATTTTTGTTTCTGTTCGTTCATTTCTTAATTTATTTTATTTTTATTTTCATTCACTCTCAAATGCGCACTTGTAATGCGATCAGTTTTCACAGAATTGAAAACAACAAACACTCACCAGCCTTTAAATAACTTTAAATAGAACTTTTCCCTTCATTTAGAGAAAACGCAATACGGCCATGTGGTTCGCAATTTGATGTTACCACGTTTAATAGCACCATTGTCGTTACCCCTTTATGCAGTAGTTAAGCCAACGACAGCAAAATTAACAGAATTGGCCGTTGTACCGCTGCGCGCGCCGATCTTAACGGCGAGTGCTGCAGGTAATTCAGCTTATTAACAGTTTATTCGATTGTTTTTCAGTTCTATATTCTGTTATTGATTTTCTTTCGTTAAAATGTTTACCAAAACACTTTGCTCTTTTGTTTGTAACTTTTATTTTATTTTTAATAAGCATTTCTGTCATATTTGCCAATTTTGATGTTGAAAGTTTGTGTTATGTTTTCAGTGAAGTCTCATGTTGAACAGCAAGCGAAAGTACGAGTTAACGTTAAATCTTGCGGAACATCGAATTTGAAAACGGCATCGGCTAGCATAACAATGGCACAACTGACACAACCTGTGCATCATAAGCCTCCCCAAAACCAACAGCAATCACAGCCAACTCAGCAGCAGCAGCAGCAACAACAAGTACAACAGCAGCAGCCGCCGCAGTCATCGTCACAACATCAGCAAACGACCCCTCCACAGCAGCAGCAGCAACAATCACAGTCTTCGCAACAACAGCAACAAGCACCACCCTCACAGTCGTCACAACAACAACAGCAGATTGTTAGTACATCTTCCTCAGTGGTTTCGCAGCAGAATAGCAACTATGTACATCACGGTCCTTCTGCTCAGCCAGTTTACAATCAAATTCATTCGTATGTACCGGCGCACGGTATACAATCGGTCGGCGGTCCAATCTATCCGACAATGATTCCAGCTGGCATGCCACCAAATGTCTACGTAAACAATGTGACTGCCAATGTAAACCTGCACGGTTGGCCCACACATCCAGCATACATTCAAGGTGGACCGCAACACTTCATACCCGGCGACGTACAGCCAGATCAGGTGAGCTCGTTAAAGTTTTTCATAATTTTTTTTTTAAGTATTTTCAAAAATTTACTCTTAGTCTAATCAGGTGATGCAGCCAATGCAACCGGTAGCTGTGCAATCGTCGAATCCAGGACGGAATGCTCGTCGTGGTCGTGGCCGAAACAATAACAATAGCAATCGTCGCAACGATTACGTACAACGACAACAGCAAGATCTCTCGCCTGCACCTCAGGATATAGTTAATGCGCCACAGGTTGATCCGCAGGCGATAGCAAACGCCGGCTATTCCCAATATGCGTACCAGTACACCTATCCGGCATACTATGGAGCACCGCCACAAAATCACATGGTCCATCCGCAAACCCAGCAAACTACTGCGCCAGTGTATGTAGCCAGTCCGATTCCCGTCTATCCTGGCCATCAGATCTACAACTATCAGCCGGGTGTTATCTTTCCGTCGATGATGCATCCTGCCGACTATCAATACGACGAGAATGACGATCAACGCAGTAGCGATGGAATGATTCCACAAATGTGGCATCAGCCGATATTCCCTGATGATTATGTTAATCAAGAGATGATTGCACCTGAAGATATTAATCACAATGCCCCGTCGTTGGCCTCATCCGAAACACCGAGTATGCTCAGCCCGAACTATCAGATGTATGATCCGCAATTACAGCAGACAATTGAGCTGCAACAGCAGATGAGCGTGATGCATATTTATGATGAACAGCAGATGCAACCGCATCCGGGTCATATGCAACAGATCGAGGACGACATGTCCGATTGTTCATTGCAAATGCAAGGCGGCGCACTAATGCAGCCCATGATGCAAACGATCGATCAGCAACATCATCATATCATGCAGAGTCAGGGAATAGCCATCGAAACCGCAGCGTTGGACCAAAGTACTGGTGAGTACTTCATTTCGTTTATATTTTCTTCCAAAAGTTTATTTTGTTCCCAGTATGTTTACTTAAGGACAGCATCTTGTGTGGATGTGACATGGAACCATTTTAGTATTCCTTAAACGGTTTACCCACTGTGTGTGGAGATTTTCTAGGAACAGCTTCGTACTTCCATTAGAGGCTGGTTTGTCATTAATATAATATTTCGTTCCTGAGTTAATTCCAAGAATCAGTCAGTTATTCAGCTACTAGTCGTTGCCCATCCACATCCATTTGACTACTATCGCTATGTAACACGATCTCAGCAATTTCTCCGATCAACCTTGAACGCGTTAAGGCGTCACCCTGTTTACATGTTTATTTCTCGAATTCCTCTACTACGAGTACAAGTAGAAGAGTTCTCGATGGGGGTTTTAAGTTAATTTGTTTGTGGGAAAACTTAGGGTCGTACGAAGGGTAGGGTCGCTCCTCAAAGCAGAACGAGAAACATAAATAGTGGTTGATTTTCGTATTGGTTATAATTCGCAGTATTTTTTTCCTCGAATTTAGTATTATATTGCCACAGACAGAGTGGGAGTGGACGTCACTCCATGAGGGTGGATTTTGCAGTTCCTTTTTGCATTTAATTATGAATGTGACTTCAACTATGTTTCGGCTGGGTAAGAAGAAAAGAAAGTACTCGTGTGTCCGTCTCTTTGATAGTGCGGAGGCAGCTCACAAGCGCTCGACCTTTCGTGGTTAAATTGTTTTTGGCTTTTGCTGTTCGTTGGAGCATTCACTGCCAAAAACACAGACAATTTCAAGACAGGGGATTTGTTCATCCCCTCCCTGCTCAGAAGAAGCGCTATGAAATACAATTTGAATGTTGCGAGATTTAAACTCCGTGTCGACGGTGTCAAAGATAAAAACGCTAAGTTGGGATGCTCGCCTCGTAGCATCACCATATATTTCCTGTAATTTCCTTTTCATATTCAAAAGGTTTGAACCGTATAAGGCTGATTTCGAATGGAGCAAGCAATTAAGAGCTCTGCTTGGAATCACCCGGAATACAAGTTATAGAGGCCTTCAAGTGTACATACGTAATGTGTAAAGAAAACTCCTCGTCATATCCTGACTACCTTATATGAGTAGCTTGCTTGGGTATTCAATGCAAGACGGATAATGGTCGACTTAGAGGAGTTTAGAAATGTTAATTCTAGACACGTGATTGGTTTAAAGTTTGAGAGCCTCGTGATGAAAATCAGGTAAAATTGTTGGGATATACATCATGTATAATTTCATCGGCAATCAGTGCTTTGGGTAGGTTATTATACAGCTGCCGAACCCAGGGCTTGCTATACCAAGTTAAGATCTAACTCTGCACTCATCACTGTTTCTTCTTGAAATTGGCTAGAAAACAAATTTAAGCACAAAAAACAAGCAAATTCACTCTCCATAAAGGGATTATTGCGAAAAAAATATCGTTTAACTGATAAGGTAGCACGCCTATCGCTCTGATGGTGTTTGTGTTATGCCAAGGCTTACGTAAACATGCTTCAAACCCTATCGGATAATTTGGTGTTATAAAATTGACGCAATCAATTGGCCGATATGTGTCTCAGTGAAAGCAATATTAATCGCAATAAACACGAGACGTTGATAAGTCAGAGTCAGCAAGCATCATCTTGGCTCTATTCTATTGTATCCTTGTCGATTGCATGACAACGCTTAATTGTCTGGCGATTATTCCATATCATAAACCAACAAATCATTTATAAACTTTCACAATAGACATCACAACAAATTGATCTATCCGCATACGAAGCTGTACAATAGCGCTACACGTCAGCTTGGGAGCTAACTGATATTTATTCACTATCAATACGACGAGTAGTTCTGTCTACCCGTTTAGTTGGCAATAATTAAAGCTGACCTCTAAATGTACCCTCGTCGTAAGCTTTACGGGAGCTCGAATTGCACATCTAAGTTTGCTTGATTGGTATTTCCTTACCGACTTGCCTTGCTTTGCCTTACTTGCCCTGGCCTATCATGTATATATGCGCACATTCGCAATATCGCAATATCTAATTAATTAAAAGTAAATGATCATCGTTTTATTGAGCGGATTCGAGTGTGTGACGATGGCGGCATGTTACGATGCCACTTCGTCGCGCTATATCATATGACTGGGGGTGTCATTTATTTACAAAACATCGAATCAGTCTATGCAACGCACACGCATTTATATCAATTTGCAGGGGACTTATTGACCTACTTGAATGGTGTGCACGCCTTCTCGAGTAATTAGGGAGACCATGCGCCAGAGGCGAGAAATAACCAGAAACGACGGAGGATGACGATGAATCGTAGAACAATGAACACTGTAATTCGCTGACACCAAGATTTCTTGATAAGATATCACGCTTTTAAGCTGAGAAGTTATATTACAAACCTATAAATATGAATGCCACATGAAATGGTATTGTGTGTATGCTGAATTGTCGGCAGATTTCCTGTGAGTCACATGCCTATTTTGTTGTGCTTTTTGCCTTTTTTCCCTTCGTCGTGATTACATTATCTAATTGCAGTTCATGCAGTTTTTTCTTCGAAAACTTCATGTAGTCTGCTCCATTTTCGGTCTCATTTTTCATTTTAATTTCGATTTGGACTTAGGTTTCCGGCTTCGATTGCTATTTTCACTCACAAGGCCCTGCGCCCTGCCATTTTGTTTTCAAATTTAGATAAACGTCGACAATGAACAACACTTTTATGGCAAATAGATAAAAGTACTCATACTGTTGTTGTTTTACAGCTTTTCCTCGAATTGATAATTTTGGAATTTGTCCAAGTTGTTAGCTACACAGTTAATTGTGGCTGTAAGGTCCGCGTTTTTATGTTTTCAATGAAACAAAATCACTTGGTCAGCTATTGGAATATTTTGTTTTGTATTTTTTTCGTGGGTGAATGCCCTTGAGTGATTCGTAAGCTTTTTATTATGCATATCTGTGTGCTCAGCGAGCGGAAAAAGACGACAAAAGATGATTGCGTTGTTTGTACTTAATGGAGTGTTGTAATTGTTTTTACATATTTTAACGAACTATGCATTGTTTCAGCTGATGGTACTATAGATCTTCATGATTTTAAGAGTTTTCGCAGTCTGTCTTATGCGTCTGGGTAACGTGTTTTTTTGTTTGTTTAGAAAAACAAACGAAGAAAACGAATGGGCTTTAGAGTGGGGCAGCTGCTATTCTATTAAGAAATAGATGTTCGGACGGTTGGCGTCTGCCCCGTCGTCTGAAAACAACTATTACTTCAAGTTTATGAGGCCGGCTGGGAAAGCTAAGAAAATGCGTGAAATTGATCATTGACATTCCACCCATTTCCTGATTTCGTTATATTTTCATGCGCAGTATATACGAGTATTATTCTCCTCTACACAGTCTTTTTAAGGAGTCGATTAACTAAGCGGAAAAGTCGGCTAGAATCTTCACTTGATTATACACTGCAATCTGTCATGTTCGGTCTGGTTGATTGAAATGTTTCTTCGTTTACCTACACGTGCTACATTGCATAGATCTCTGAGATGCTCATCCGTAAACAGCTGTACTTGTTGATTGCCATTGCCCTCAGCGTATAGGCGTATAAGTAGCGACAACTTTCGATATGAATCTCTTTCAGTTCTCGCATTAATTTGTTTTTACACGCGATTTTTGAACTGGTATTTCCCATGCATTGTTGTCTATCAAAGAAAAATTCGCTCAATGATTGTGCTTACGTTTATGAAGCAGGTTTAAACCTTTGGTAATAAAGGAGTTTTTATATGAGGCACAAAACAAGATATCGGCAAAGTCTTCAAATACACGATGTCCTGCACCTTTTTTGGAAATAAAAAATGGAAATAGAAAAATTGGAAATAAAAAATAGTTGCAGGTGGCGAAATCTGGTTTTCATCTTGGGAGCTTGTTCGCCTTCATAGACCCACTGTTTCGAGCGTTTCCTGGTTTCTGATGTGAAGTATTGTGTCCCTGATTCACCGGCAATTATATATCGATGCAGAAACTCGTCGAGATTGCGACGGAAAAGAGCCCTTGAGTGCACCCCACGATTGCGTTTAGTATTCCTTTCTAGAAATGAGAGTCGGAAAGGCTGTGAAAATATTCATCTAAGCGCCTTCCAGAAAAAAAATTTGTTAAAGTTTAGGACCAGTTGAGGGGATCTAATCAGGAGGTGCGTGGTCCATGCTGTTGTTGTGAATTCCAGAAGAATCCTGCGAGTTTAACATGGAACTGACCATTGAACGGCACGAAATATTCCCCGAAGCCGCGCTTTCAGTGGGATTCAGGAGGGTTATTTCGTGCGGTATGCGATTAAGTTACGGAGACACTCGATTATGAAACGTATTCGCGTAGTCATATCTTCTCGGCCATTGTTATTTCAGCCAGTTGTCTAGACTCGTGGTAGCAGTGCCGCAGCCGTATTTTCGTGTCAACGGCTAGTATGCTGTCCCAATCCTTCCTAGGCGTGTGTCTTCCAAATTTGCACATCTCATAAGTGGCGCTCAGCTCCTTGAAGTATGTCTTCGTTTTGTTGACCACACCACAATTGTACGAGTAAGACTCGACTTAGGACTCAAAAGTGTTTTCAATTTAACATGTTTTATTGACAACCTTAACACTAGTCTCTTAGAAGTTACGAGGGTGGTCCGATAAGTACTTAGCCGTCCTTAGCCGTTCGACCAATTTGGCCGTGGCGAGGGAGGAAGTGTGAGCCGGTGCGTTATCATGGTGGAAGAGCACTTTTTTCTTCGCCAAGTGGGGCCGTTTTTTCTTCAATTCTGCGTCGAATCGGCCCAATCATTTGGCATAGTACAGCCCTGTGACCGTTTTGCTCTTCTCCAGGTAGTTAATGTGAATCACACCTTGTGAATCCCAGAAAACGGTGGCCATCACCTTTCCGGCCGATGGGACAGTCTTCGCCTTCTTCGGTGCACGTTCGCCGGGTGAAGTCCACTGTTTCGACTTGGTCTCTGGTGTGTACCAGTGGATCCATGTTTCGTCGACTGTCACGAAACGACGCAGAAACTCCTTCGGATTGCGCTTAAACAGCGTAAAACACTGCTCTGAAGTGGTCTCACGGTTGCGCCTGTTGTCCGGAGTGAGCAAACGCGGCACCCATCGCGCTGACAGCTTTCTCATGCCCAAAATTTCATGTAGGATATGACCCACGCGATCTTTTGAAATGCCTACTGTCTCAGCTATCTCGCGCATCTACAATCGGCGGTCTGCCAATACGAGATCGTAGATTTTTGTCACGTTATCCTCCGTGGTAGCCGTTTTCGGGGCACCTGGACATGGCTCATCAAAAACCGACGTGCTACCACGTTGAAACTCGTTAAACCAATTTTTTATGGTCGCCATCGAAGGAGAAGGGTCACCGTACACAGTATCTAAACGCTCTTTGCTTTCTCTGCTCGATTTTCCTTTCAAAAACAAGAATCGAATCACCGACCGATATTGCTCTTTTTCCATTTTTCTAAAATCCGCGGACACTCCCGCTTCCAAACGCGGTCAAAACAAAAGTACGAGTCCGATCCGGCTGAAATTTCGACAGTAGCCGTCTACTAGAATGTACTACACGATAGTAAGTTGCTCTTGCGATACTGGCGCAATCTGGTGTTGAGGCTAAGTACTTATCTACCCTCGTATAAATACACATTGCTCTCCTCAACTCGGCCGAGCAATTTGTACCTGAAATCCCGCAGTTTTCTCATCGCTAAAGCACTTTGGAAATATCATTTTTTTCTTCTATTTGACATCGTTGGTCGAGAAAGTTGGAGTAATATTCGCCTGCCATTGTTCTGCCTTTGGCGCGGTAAACAATTAATATGTTCGCTTTTGCGTCGCAAAACACATCGGCTTCATCCATTGCTTGGACTGCTGTTTCGTCTCTGGCGTGTAATGATGGACCCATGTCTCATTCATAGGGATTAATTGCCACACAAAATCGGGAGGATTCTTACTGAATCGGTCTAAAAATTGCTGCGAAAATCGTTTGCATATTTGGTTTTTATCGGTATTAAGCAAATACAGCAGCCGTCTTCCGTTGAGCTTTCGCATACCTAATTCCTTGGGCAAGATATTTCGCACTCTGTTTTCCGATGTACCCACAGTCTGAGCTGTCTCATTCATCTTCCCCTTTTTACGTTGCCACCATACATTTTTGCCAATTTCGGATGGATTTTATTAGGCTCTATTCCACCCAAAATGTAGAACTGTATGACCGCACAATATCCAACTTTATTCTTTTTACGAAAAACATGCACGACATTTACTGAAAAAATTCGTGTAAACAAACTGACTTGAGAGATCAAATTAAAACTTATCAAACGAACCAATGACACGTGCACCCAGGCAAGAAACATCCATGTTGGCTGATTGGAACGTAATTTCTGTATCAGGCTGATCAATTTTCATCTTACTCCTTCACCCCTAGCTCCTTAAGGAGTAAATGTGCTGTGAACTTATATGTAAGTAACATCTCCTCTACCATATTGTGTGAATGAATAAAACCATTTACCAAAGGTTTTTAGAGTCTCATTGACAACCCTTCACTAAGTCTCCCTCTCATGAGAATGTTCCTTCCATGTTTTTCTGTTCCATTTCGTCCAAGTCTGCCTTCTTAGCAGTCTTTTCCCCTCAGATTTTCGACACATTATTCTTTTTTGACTCTTTGTCCACTGTCCATCCGTTCTACATGTCCCTCTTTCCTCTTAGGAATTCCTCGAGTTCTTGTTTGTGCGGTTTTCTCCGTTCTTCTGTTTCTTCGTGCTGTCTTGTTTTCCAAGAGCCCAAATATATTTTCCTCCTTCTAAGTCAGAGACCAAGGTTAGCTATTAAGGGTGTAAATTCAGAATCACAATGGTGAATTCGGACCTTCGATGTTTCTCAGCGACACATCGTCTTGTGATTTCTTCAACATCATTTTTGCAAATTTCGTACGGACCGACTAATGCAAGAGGCACGATGTGCTGGCATATGCAGACAATATTGACGCGATTTGACGAACGCAGCGAAATGCCAATAAAGCGTTTGAGAGCATTGAAGCAGAAGGCACTAAGGTGGATCTAACTGTAAAAACGCGTGGCTTTGAAGTAGTCAAGGATTTCGTATACCTTGATTCTTGACTAATGACAAGCAACAACGAAGCGGCAAGCACGCTAAGATCAGACGCAAAATAGCTCTTGCCAACCGCTGTTTCTTTAGGCTCGGCGGCTAATTGTAATCATTTTCGAACGTGAATGAAGTAGTCTTTTTTTTTTTTTTTTTTTTTTTTTTTTTTTTTTTTATATAATTCGTGCAGGTTCAAGAGTACGCTCTTATGGTGTTTGTCGCACAACAGATGGTTTGTGTCGAAGATGTCCGTTCATAACTCTCCCGGGGTGGTTGTCTTAGATATGATCTGGGAGATTCGACTGAATTTGCGTTGGTTGTAGTTCACAGTAACTCTTGTTTCCATGCCATTAAGGTGTTATATTGGAAATGCACACACAGAGTATGGCTGATTCGAGAGAAACTCTGCGTGCAAACTTTGATCTCATTTCTGGCAACGGAGAGTGGAGGAAGCAAAAACTGTGAGGAGACAACCGCTAGATCGCCCGTCTATGTAAAACGAATGGACACCACTGATTCGGTTCAGAGAATCCGTCTTTGGTGGAAAATTACCTAAGCCAACTGGGCGTGTGACTGGAGAGGCTTGTTGGCATGTTTGGTTATTTAGTTCGTTGCTGCAATCGACAATAAAAATGAAACCAGGCAATGGGCATAGCGAAGAATTCGACATCTACCTATTGAGTTTACAAAAATCAACTACTTGCGATACCACGAGCTCTTTTATCTTCTAAGGATTCACAGAACGACTATTAAGTGCTTCGAAACTGTGGTGTCGTCAGTTGTCAATTGCATTAAGTGGATGTTTGCCATGCCTCTGATTAGCTTCTACATTAAAGAGCAGGAGATAGAATGATTTCATTTGTATGTCATAGCCGTAGCTAAGCGTATTATATATTTCAGTAACTGAAAGGCACTGCTTTAATGAGGGAAAAAGAAAATGAAAAGCCCAAAGTTCTAGCCTCCCTGGTCAAATGTACTTGTTCTGTTGGTTTCTGTCAATCGATCAAAGTTCACGAGCTTTCAAGTTAAATAATCCGCAGCCCATTTGTCACTATCGTTATTGGATTTAAAACAAATTCCTGTCGTCACCCACGAAATAGCTACTTATGACAAGTGCTTTGTCTATAGATACACATTCGTAGCACTCCTTCAACATCTCTTGCGATAACAACTTTCTGCAAATACACACATTCGTCATATGTGTCAGATAAAAACATAAAAGAAAATATCTTTTCTCTCGCCAAGAACAAAGCCGTTTCCTACCCGAGCACAAACACAACTGCCTGGCCCCTTGTTCCTCATCTCGGTCGTATTGTCGTCTCATTGAATGAGTCCACCTGACCTTGGTAGCGTTCAACAGCATCTGCTGAAAATGCAACAACTCTGTTCGGTGAAAAATCAATTTTGCTGAAACAGGCGGAAAAACCAAGTTAAAGAGTAAAAGTCAACCAGCAAGCGGGATCGAATAAATAAAACTAGGCGTGACGTTTATTTTTTTTTTGTTTCTTTTCTCAGTTTTTTTTTTCCTTTCATCTTTATTGCAATAACAATTTTCATTTTTTTTTTTGCTTTGTAATTTCTTTTTTATTTTCATAAATAATACTATTTTCGATTGACGCGAATTAGTTTTTGTTTTTTTTTATTTTTTTATGTAAAAAATAGGATTCAACAGAAATAAAAAAAATTAAATTAAAGTTAATCGTTAAGAGTTGAATTAAACAATTATTATCGACATGTAACGGCGCGCTCGCGATCTTGGGTTTTAATTTGTTTCCTACTATCATATCGTGTGTAGCTAAATAATAAATAACAATTGGGTGTTTGCTTTTTTGTTGTTTTGCATTTTGAGTTGATTTTCATTTGATTCTTTTTTGGTTTTAGTCCAATAGTTTACATCTTTAGCTAAATACTTTTTTCATATTTGTTATTCTAATTTATATTTAATTAATTATTTATTATTTGTTAAATCTGCTTTGTAAGAGTATCTAATACGTTGCTTATCTTAACATCATCCTCTCGTTTTGGTTTATGTTTTATTCTCATTTATTTCTCATTTTTTGGTTGTTTTTCAATTCAATACTACAATAGCCTTAAAAGTCTACAAAAACAAAAGGAAATTAATGAATAAAATGTTTGTGGAGATGCATTTTAAAATTAAAATAAAATTGACAATTTGTTCAACAATATCTACTTAACGTATAAAAAACACTTTTGTAGTACATACTTCTTCGTCCTTGGTTAAGGATTCATACATTCTTATAACTCTACACACTTATCTCCTTCTCCTTAAATACAAATAGAAAAGTTTGTTTGCAAGAAAATAAATGAAAAACAACAGAAAACGTGAATAACAATTTCTTCTTCTCAGCGTATATGTATGCGTGTATCTCGTCGGTCTAGAAAAAACAAAACAATCATTATATATAATACATATAGATAGAGATTTATAGGTTGATAGCTACTTTGTTTAATACGTAACAAGATGCTCCTCTTGGTGAGTTAGTAGTATGCTGCTAAGCTATCTTCTTTGCTGTTTCGATTGATGGAGGAAGAGAGAGAAAATTGTGTTGTGTTTAATAAAATCGTTCATCTTATTCGTCGTCGTGTTGTTGTTCACTTCATAAAGCTGATTCGGATTGTTTGAGCGGTGTTGTTACTCCGCCGCCTGGTGTTTGCTCCTGCTGCGGACTGGGCAACGTTTTGACTATTTTCGGCACAATTGTGATGGGCTGATCGTCATCCTCCAAATCTTCGGCTTGTTCTTCATCAATAGGCGTTAGAACCTCGACGTGAACCGGTGTTTCGTCGGTGTTTGTGCAGCGTTTAAGACACGGCGCCAAGAAGCTCGTGACCGTTGAGATGGCAAAAAATCCACCGGCCATATAGAATGAAATTGAATATGAACTAGTGGCATCGTATACAGCACCGGCTAGTGGTGATCCGATGATTGCAGCAAAGCCTCTGAATAGGATGAGTAGGCCAAATGCATTTGTCAGTCTATCCAGTCCGAGTAGATCGACGAGAATGATTGAGGTGAGAGAGATGTAGCCAGAAATGGCGATGCCGAAAAATATTGCCATGACCACGTAGGCGGCATAGGATGCACATAGAGGTGTTGCGGTCACAGCCACTGTTGCTATTAATAGACAAATGTTGTTCAAAAGTAATGAATCGACTTGCGGAAAATCGGCAACATATCCGCATACCACTCTGCCAATTGTGTTTGTGATACCGATGATGGCAATCAGGTATGAGGCAGAATTCGAGTCGATTCCATCGAGCATGGCTGCGTCGACCAGGTACACAAACGGAACATAGAGTCCGGCCATTCCGAAAATATTTGAAATTCCAATAAGCATAAATACGGGGTCCTTGAGCAAGCTAACATCTAACATTGTGTTGAGAATTGCTTTGACGGATTCGGGTAGACTACAGCAGGGACACAGATCGTATTGTTCACGACCTTTTTCTGCTTCGGCTAATGCATCGATCATACGTACGTCTCGCATGCTTTTTTCATATTTCGTAAGTGAGAGAACGGAGTTGCGATAATTTGTCAGCGACTTTTGTGATTGATATTGCGGCAAATTGGTCACCGAGCCCGAATAAAAGATGTCCTTACGTGAAAGTGGTCTAACCATTTTTCCACTGCCATCACTGCGATTGGCCAGTGACATTTTGGATGTAAACTGGTCGATGCCGTTGCTACCAATGTCACCTCGGGATGACGATTGTCGGATGGCCGCTAACGATGGCTTGAAGCGTTCACTGGCCGATGTTTTGCGAACGCGGTCGAACGATGGCACGGAACCGTTCTTCGGAAGACTTTGATACTCGATGGTGAATGCTGGTTGCGAAGCATTTCGAATCATATCATTCGAGTTGAATGGACTGCTGGCATCGGTCTCGGAATTACGATGTGGTCGACGTCCACGGCGAATTTCTAATTGACTCTGTCCATCCGGGGAGTTGGGTTGTTGTTCGGGCGGTGACGACTCGATAACTTTGGCTTCGGTGATTGTGGGCAGAGTTGATACTGGATGCAGGATACCACTCTGTTGTTGCGATGCTAGTAATTCTAAATTAAGACTAGAATGAACGCCTGGATCGGCGTTTATGGGCATTTTCATTTTCTTCTCCATCGTGCCATCGGGAAGTTGCACCATGAAGTGCGAGCCTCCAATCGAACCACGTTCCATTTGCAGACGCTTTTCCTCGTACATTCGTTGCATGAGTGGCTTAACTTTTTTCTTCTTGGGGTATGTCAGCGGTCGCATCATTGCTCCGAATATGGCACAGTTTAGAATTAATCCCGCGAAGATAAGTAACGAATTTTTCCAGCCGAATAGCTCTAGTAGATAAGTAGCAAACGGGGCGAATGCAAATGTACCCACACCCGATCCACAGACTGCAATACCCGTGGCCAATGAACGTTTTGTTTCGAAATAATAGCCAACAGCAACCACAGCGGGTAGGTAGATCATACCGAAACCGAAACCACCCAAAACACCATACGTAAGCATCAGCATGTTAACCGATGTACTAAGTGTACTTAGAGCGAACGCGATACATGCTATAACACTGCCCGCAATACATACCGTCCGACAGCCGAATTTATTCGCCAAAGCTGACACAATTGGACCCGCACTAAGATACACACCGCTTAGAAGACTACCCACCCATGCGACCTTGCCCTTGCCTTCGCCGAAATAGTCGACAAACTCGCCGAGGAATATACCGAACGTGTAAGCAATACCATCTACAATCATATTACACATGAAGGACGCAAAACATATCACCCAACCATAGCCGCCATCCGGTGGCGGTGGTAGTTCTTGGTATTCACTAATATCGTCATCATCGTCCGGACTATTGCCACCCTCTTGGAGGTCAGCGGTAAGGCGTGCCGCCTCCTCACATGCCAGTTCACTTTCAGTTCTTTCGATTCGATTGCGAAGTCGTGCCGACGACACTTTCGAATTATTCGAATCGGTCATTGTGTTTATTTATTTCTAATTGATTTTGTAAAAAAAATAAAATATGTTCTTCTCTGCTAGGTTGAGGTTCTATAGTTCTTTCACAGTTCACAGTTCGTTTCTCGATATGATGAAAGTAAAGGAGGGATTAGCTTAATAGGGTGAAGCAATTATGTAAGTAAATTTCCTTTTCGTGTTGAAGTAATCGCGTAGTATAGGTACGTTGATGTGCATTCGAAATGAACAAAAAAAGGTCCAACCACTCGGAAAAAGTACAGAAAAAAAAACAGCAGAACAAGAGGCGAGAGAGGAAAATCAAATCAAATTCGCGCGACACTAAGTCTCAGAAGCACGATGGCATTTCACACGTTCATTAAAATTAACAATAAAAAAAAAATAAAATAAATTAGGGAGGAAGAGAGTAGAACCAGACCGCGCACACCTCACCACTCACACTGTACCTCGAATGTACTTTCGTCGATTGCGATTAGTGTTCAATTGAAGTTTATTTTCCTTTTCGCTGTTTTTATTTAATTGTAGAGTAAAAGTAGATTATTTCCTTTGGTCTGGTCGTTGTTGTTGTTTGTAGTACGCCTGCTGCCGCTTGTTACTGTCATCATTTATTCGATAATAAATTTATCTAGAACTTTGAAATGGGCGAGTGTTTAAAATTGAATTGAATTGTGTTTTCCCGCACTGGTTGTGTTGTAAAGATATGACATTACAGTGGTATTGACTGTTGATAAGTGAAGGAGTTTCGATTCGAACTATTAGAACTATCCGGCTGGCTGCTTGCCTTTGAAGTGGCAAAGTGCTGTCGAGTAGCTCGGCTCTTAAAGTTGACTGAAAACTTTTTTGTTTTTGTTGTTTTCTCATTCACATACACACACTCTCGCTCTCTATCCCCGGGGTCGACTATGTACTGTATGCACTAGTATCTGTCAGAATTTTGACATTTTTAATCAACTGTCATTCTAGAATTGATCGGTGTGTATTCGCGCCGCGTGAAGCGAAAAAAAAAAACAAAACGTTCTCACGATGAAACTGCTGCTTTTGTTTTGATTTTGTATCACAGAAATAAACTGGTTAGGTATTTTCCGGAAAGCTTTTGGTTTTTGCTCGATTTTGGTATTCACCTCTCTGCTTTCTTAATATCCTCTCTCTCGCTAGCGCGAGCGAGTGACGAGTTCGTTGTTGTTTGTGGTGTTCTCTACTTTTCCTTCCTTTTTACTTTTGTGTTGTTTTTTTTTTAGAACAATTTGATGGAAAATGGCAAAATGTTGTTCTATTCCACGGTCTTTACATATTTCTTCCAGAAAAAAACGAATAATAACTTAGTAAATCCAGGGTTTTTGATTTGTCAAACCACAACGAGTAGAAGAATTGACGACCGCGCGAACAACTAACTCAAAAAGTAACGAATTTGTCAGTCAGTATTATACCACAATACCAAACAAAGTGCATCCAGTCAGCACATCGCACACACCACACCACAGCAAGTGGATTTTATTTTATCTTAAATATTTTCAAAACGTTTTTTTTTTGTTTTTCTTTTTAAACAATATTTATAGACGTACGGTAGAGAGTTTTCATTTCTTACTTTTCCTTGATTTTCTTCAATTTGTTTTTATATTTTCTCGTTTTTTCGTACGATGATGATGATGAGGTCGCTGATGATTGAATTTTCAAATTTTCAAAGAAACAAAAACAGAAATATTTTCGCCTTGTGAATTGATTGTTGTTGTTGTTGTGCCTCTTGATGCGAAACGTTGTTGTTTCGATTTTACTCGAATGTATATATGAAAATATAGAATTTCAACAAAGTACGAATAACACACGGTATTTTAGGTCGAAATGCGAAAGAAAAATCAAATTCAAACCGATGTACAAGAAACGAACGGACGATTAAAGGAAGAAAAAATGTAATTATAGGTACACGAAGCAACAGAATCGAATTTGTGTGTAATAGGAAGTAAAAATTAAACAGAGTGGTGGAGAAATATTGTAAATTTTTTAATCGTTTGTTGTGACTTTCTGAATGATTTTCAGATTGATCTGATTTGAAAAACGAATTTTTCGTTATTTCTCGTGTGGAATATATTTTGCTTTCTGTATTATTTCTGTTCTAAGTACTCTCTCGCCCGTGGTGACTTTATGAAATGAAATAAAACCACGACGTAACATCAGTGGAAAACTGTTATACTCAGAACAGAACGAAATAAAGCGAAAAACGAGTAGAAGTAAGCAAAAAAAAATGAACTGAAATTGTGTATATTCTGAGTCTGAGTTCTCATGCTTTATTTGAAGGTTGTGTGTTTAATTGCTCTTGTATTTAGCAACGTGGTAGTGTTTTCTCTCTCTCTTTCGAAGCCAAATGGATTGATTTTATATATTTTTTTCTTATTTGATTCGTTTTGGTGTGTGGTTTTCTCTCTCCTTCGCTCTTTCCTTGTATTCTCATTTCTGTACGTGAAGTGCTGTATCTACACCTATGCATATCCAATTGCATGAAAGTATTGGTAAAGCGGGAGAGGAGTTAATGTTGTTTGTTCCTCCCTGGTTTCTCGATTCTTATTTCTCCTGTACGAAGTAGAAAACGTGTTTGCAGTGAATTGCCAACAGTACGAATGATATTGGAGTTTTTTTTTTGCTCACTTTACAGAGCTCAAATAATTTTGTTTATCTTTTGAAGTAAGCTATGTACATACATATGCTGTGCGATGCTACGTACATACATATGTAAGGCCCCAACGAACGATTGTCCTATTTCAGTACTCCGCCCTTAGTATGTGACCTAATTTGCTGATTAACTAATTCAGTGTCCCAAATATGGTTTTTTTATCGCCTTTTTGTATGATATATTAATTAACAATGTTAACGCGTATGTTGTCCCAACCCAGATATCTTTAGGTCCTCATATCAGTTTATTCCTTTTGTGACAACTTTTTAAGAAAAAAGTTCACATATACACGAGTTGCTGCATGTAGTACTACCTGCAGATAACGTGTCAAGACCATTAAAACTGAAAAAAAAGTCAAATCTGTTCATTTTCTGATCAAAAGAAAAAAAAATGCATGCAGATCTGCATGCAGAACTCCAAATTATACCTTATAGACCATATATTGTTCGTTCATTCGATAAAAGATCTTAATTCTAGGCAATTCGCCTAACAAAATTTCACTTTTTTATCGACTTTTCATTACTATGCCACAATTAAGCAAACCCCTCTGGCAACACCGCTGCTACAAGCCAGTATCTTTCCATCCATATGCATACAAGCACTCCACTTCACATAACACAGAGAGCTTTTCATTCGACTACGATAAATAATTAAAATCACCGCATACACATTTACACCAGCATCGAATAGAAAAGCGATATATCACATAGGTGCTTTCCTGCCAGCACCGATTGAACGCGCTATCTCACCACGTACATTACTGCTTTGCCCGAAACAACATACATACATATATCGTTATGTAACTGACACAGATTCTATTACATAAGTTCAACTGACTCGTCGTCCTAGTCATCGTCTAATGCCATGTCTACCAACTGAGCTCTGTCTTCCGCCCATTTCCTATGTGACATCTGTAGTCATTCATCCCGAAAAACAAAAAAACAAAAATCCATTCATGTTTCCATGTGAGCCTTCTGACCAAGTAGACAGACTGTTTAGTCTTAGAGCTTCTCCTAGGTGTCACATACTCCCACATATCCGTGCACACTATTGTACCTCTGCAGAAATATATTTTTATTCATTTTTCGGTTTTGCATTGTACATATTTCGATTCGGCGCTGGGAGAGCATATTTTCAAGGGACTGCAGCCGGTACCGCGGTGTGGTTTCGCATGCGCGCTCTCTTATCTTTAAGCAATTCATCTAGCACACCTGAGAAACAGGAGAGCCGCTCGACCTCCAACATTTCTCTTTTCTTTTTATCTCGATGAGAGCTTTTTTCGCTTATTTATAATTTTTTTTTTTGTGTTTGAATTCAGTTTAACCCAATTCGCCGCGTTCGATTTTCTTCGTTTTAATGGAAAACATATTGAATGTTGTTTAGGTTGAGAGGATGCGGACATGACCTGTGGACGAAGAGAAGCAGGTGGTGTAGGATGGATGGAAAGCGCATTCCATATGAATATAGGAGTGGACGGACGAACGTACCTACTTAGGGCACAATTCCATTATATTCCGTTCATAATTTCCTCTGTGTGCTTGGTAATTTGTGAAATATCATCAATTTTGCCCACGACCAGAGAGAGAGAGAGAGACCGCTCTGGTTCCACTGTATTCGTTGTGTCACGTGTATTTCGCTTGGAGATCAAATGATAATCCAATCTCATCCATGCCTTGGTGCTCTACCTTTCATTTTCCTTTTAATTGGCAATAGCAGTACTATTCGATGCAGACTAGGTCAAAATGTATCTTACATAAGTCAAGTGTAGAAGAGCTGTATGTGTAATCAGTTTCATCAAGCTTGTCCCCCTCCCAGATGCCTATCCGATGGCAGAAGAGACAAATCGTTAACTGAATACTGACGGAATACTCATAAACCTTGAAGCCGAAGAGGTAGGCAATGATTTTTATTTTTTGTCCTTAAAGTTGAGTTTCCTTTACACAATCTCTCAGGCCTTCAGCCTGTTGATTAAGAAATATTTTCATTGGAAAATCCCCAGGACGTGTCATTCGGATGATGGTTATGATGCAATGTGTGCCCGTGCGGCAAAATACATATCTCTGATATCCGTCCTGTTGCCTGAGAAGGCCTATATTCAGTTTACTCAAGGCAAACTTTTATTGAATATAGAATACCAATACTGTGTGAAAAGATGTGTGGTAAGTTCGAGATTTCTCGGATAAGAAATCAACTCAGGCGAGGCTACAGCCTTTAGGAATTGATTTTCTCAACCTTTGCTTCATATTTCTAGTCATATTAGGTGAGACTACGCATTAGAAGTCATTCTTTCCCGATATCTTACTTGATTAAAGGTCTTATCAACTTGGATTAGCGTGTACAAACGGCAGAATTGCTTCAATGCACTTGTTATGATTTGAGAAAACCAATCATAAACAATAAACCGATGAATGATTTATGTGGCCCCAATCGTAGTACGATTGCAGGCCAACTAGTCAATAAATCTATTAAGAGTACTCGTTCGAGGAATAAGCGATAAGGGAGCTTCGAAAGATTTTATTTAATGGGGTGTAACATATTAAAACAATTAATCTGTTGAGCCTTGGTTATTAAGTTAATTTGTGGGTTAAGTAATTGTGTGGCGTGTGGTGGTGATAGCAGGCAATGAGCCACAGTTGGCGCTCCTGTGAAGAAGGATATTTTTGTTTGCCTCTCAAGTCTGTAAATATTCTGTTGAACACTTTCACGACCACACTTTTCATGCTTTTTGGGTTCTAGCATGTAATATTTTTAGTAACGCGGTCGGAGCGGAAAGTTCAGTAAGGTCATTGTCATGGGAATGAAGTGTACATATGTTCCAACACACCCAGAATCACGTTGTCTTTGACTTTTCCGTCTGTGAGGACAAAGTACTTTATCGATTTGAAGCAATATTCCTTTAACCTGATTCCTTCTTGGAATTGCCTCTTGATACTTCTATTTGACCACTATTTGCGCAGACGAACAGATCTATGTAGGTCGTCAAGGCAGCTCCCAACCTAATTTTTTATGTTGTGTTTGGATTTTCTACCTGCATCACACGTGTTCCACATTCAATCTGACACCTAATGCGTCGGCAAAATCCAGTTTGCTATAAAAGTATTGCTTAATGTATTAAGACCCACACCCCTTTGAACTGCTTATGTGGGCTTCGTCGCATCGTTGTCGAGCGAAAGTATTTGCCAACGGTTTACCGCCACTTTCGTTTGCTTATTTTATTGATCCACATTTGTTGCACGAAGATAGAAGAGTGCACAAACCTGGCAAATGGTTTATTGGTTTTTATGATTGTGTAGAATTCCTTAACCCACAATTGACGTCAACAACCCGACGAACAACAACTTCAACACTAATCCCATAACAATGGCGCCAATTTCCATTTCATTTTAATTTTCCACAATTTCTCTAGTCTCTGCCACGCATAGTCCCCCTTCGCCCACATCATTCATTAGGAAAGCCAAATAAAACTTTTCTCTCCAACATACGTTCTATCCGTTGGATGGGCCAAGTATGATATATCAGGTAAGGTTGTGTTTATTTTTAATGTTACCATAAACCCCCTGCGGGGTATTCTGTTTTTCACTTAACCGAACACGAAGCTTAGTTAGGACTCTCTGCCTGGTATAACGAACGAGTGCTGCATTTTACTAACTACAAATGCCTTAAAGCGAAATGCATTTGAACGGTTCACGTGTCATTTGTACTTTGCGTGGCCTATGAGCTTACTATGCTTACACGGGGCATTTAACGTACAATACCCGTATGGAACAGAAGGGTGAAAAAATGTCAACTTTCGTATAAACATAATAGTGGGGTGCGCACATGCACGACTAATTCGGTCGCTCACGTGGTTGAATTAATGTGAAACTAACACTTAAGGGGTAAGAACGAAGGCGCTAATTGGAATGTAAATCTCCATAATAGCCGTTTTGGATTTTATTTTTCAGATGAAATCGGTTAGCTTAGGAATATACTCATGCTCGATCAATATGGTGATCGACTGGTAATGCTACTTGCCGGTCTTTCATTAATTATACCTAAATGGGGGAAATATTCTAAGAAGTGTGATGTGATGGAGCTGATTAAAAGCGAATGAAAAATGTTGATATTATGGCCCATTGTGATGCGTTTTTGTTATTCGAGGCAGACTTTGGGGATATCGGGGAAAGGGGTGCTAAAAGTCTTACAAAAAAAAAAGGGATTCGAAACTCTGCGTAAGATAGGTGCCACAATTGCTGATTTTTGATTTTCGAAGCAATTTCAATAGAGAACCGACCGATTTGTCACTTCGGATCAGATATGATCCGCCACTGCACGCAGGAAACGAAACAGCAATTCAACCAGTGGCTGGATGTTAATCATATTTACCGGAAAAGTCATGGCCAACGCGGTGTGGGGTGCAAAGGATTTGATTGATTACCTTGCAAGGAGCAGAATAATTACCATTGAATATAACTTCAATCTTCTTGACCATTTGGATGCCAAAATTCGGGAGAAAAGACCTGGCTTAGAGAAGAAAATAATCATCTTTCACCAGGACAACACACTTCAACGTAAGGGCGCGTTGGTGATGAGAAAACTGCCGGATTTGGGCGTATGGATTTCGCACCCTTAGACTTGCATCTGTTTCAAAACTCTAAGAAATTTGTTTCTTGGAAATGCTTCACATATCAAGTGGTTGAGAGGACCGTAGTTCAGTATTTTCAGAGCCTTCCAGACTCCTTGTTTCGGAAAGGAATATCAATGTAGGAGAAACGCTGGACCATGCGGGTGGAAGTTAAAGCAGATTATGGAGAAAAATAAAATCACTTTTTAGCTGAAAATTTCAATCTTTCATTGTCAAACTGAGAGGTTTTCACCTTACCCTCGTATATATGTAGGTATTACGGCCTATTTGGATGCTAATTTGCTGTTTGAAGCAGAATTTGGAAAACAGTCTTAACACAGCTAAACAGCTTTTAATATGCGTTCACGCCTCCCCACAGAAGAGAAAGACCACCGACTTAGGAATGGCTTCAACAAGGTGGTGCAAAATTAATCATCCAATTTTGTTTTTGAATATTTTTTTCTAAATAAAAAAATAAAATGATTTCCAGTGATGGAAATCTTTATTTGGACCTTTGAAATTTTTTCTGTTAAGTGGAAAAGATGATATCCATCAAGTGGCTGCCGACAGTGTTGATATACATTTGTGCAGATTTTATCGCATTTTCCATGGCCTTCCGCAAAATTTCCATTGGTAACTGTTCACACTCCTGTCGAATATTGTTCTTAAGGGCTGCGATTGTCTGAGATTTTTTTTTTAAACCCGTGACTTCAAGTAGCCCGAAAGAAATACATAAGTCTGGGATGTTCACCGAGCCCGGCTCATTCAATTCCTGCAGTAAAAAGTCGTTTATCATGGCCCTATAGCGTTCGCCAGTAACAGTGACCGTATTGCCGATGACGTCCTCAAACAACAGGGCCCAATCACTCCTCCCGCGTGAACGCCGCACTACACAGTGGCTTTGAGTGGATGTAATGGCTAGACAGTAATTCACACGCGACTGACGGTGAGCAGGCATTAACTGATGCACTGTTTGCACTTTGTACGGGAACATGTGTAAGTGTTTCACAAAAATTCGCTGTATGGTCCCGTCTGGTGATGCCCAATTGCGTGGCCCGTCGTCTGGTTGATGATTCTTCGTTCTCAGCGACATCGGCAGCTACAGCCTCGATATTCTCGGACGAACGACCAGTCTGGTGGCAGCTACTAACTGCATGGTCTCCTGTGGTTTCAGTCTGGTCGAATCGAGTAGCTAAGCACCGGACGCGACACGATTAAGAAATCGACGTCGAAATTCACGCAACAATAATACCACCAACCGATTTTTGGTCAGAAAAATTTACACAATTATTCCATGCTCTTGCGGAGTATAACGCTCCTTTGCTTATCTGCTTGTATATTGTCTAGTTTATAAATGCCAAGTATGATTGACGTACGACGCCGGTTGAAAAAATTATAACATCTTCCGATTCATTTTGCGCCACCTTTTATGACCTGCCGAATTGAACATGTTCCACGTTCTAGGAGATTTTAACGCGAGGCTAGGTAAGGAGTGTATTCCCGGACAGGACGTAATCTTTTAGTAGCCAGCATCCGATGCCGACATCTCAACATTCATAAGGACACCTAGCGATCCCATAATTAAATGAAAATCAATCAAATCAGTCATATTGCGATTGACGCCAGAGGCTATCCCAGCATTCGCATCCTGAATGTCTGAACCTTCCAAAAAGCAACCTTGCTTCAGCCAACATAAGAACACAAACATTTAACGTCGGAAAGCTGCAGTCGCAAGAGACCGCCATGAGCTTAATCGATAATATCTCCGAATCGCCCAAACCATAAATCAGTGACGAAGATGTTGTCATAGCGCTTTTAGTGAAGACAACTCTGGTGCGTTTCAAACCAGTCCCTGCAAAGAACACCTGGTTTGATGACGAGTTCAGACAGGCCCAAGTAAAGAAGTAGGTGGTCGTGGTGCAATGGTAATCATCATCGACTGTTGCGCCGAAGTTCAAGTCCGTCCATAGTCAAGAACAATTCCTATACGGAAAAACTGTGCAACAACATCAGTTGTGAATGAGAGATGATCAAAAAGCGAAGGTATAACACTCGCAGCATAAGATCACTTCAAAATTCATACTCTGTGTGAGCATTTCCAATATAACACCTTAATGACATGGAAACAAAAGAGTGACTGTGAACTACAACCAACGCAAATTCAGCCGAATCTCTCAAATCCTATCTAGGACAACCACCCCCGGAGAGTAGTGAATGAATATCTTCGACACAAACCATCTGCAGCCCGTCCAGGTTGTGTGACAAACACCATAAGAGCGTACACACTCTTGAACCTGCAAGAATTAAAAGAAAGAATAAAAAAACAGGAGTCATATGGAAGGAAAGAGTCAGGGTACGAGAAGTTCGGCATCGAAGTGATGGAGAAAGAAGTAAAACGAACATGCCATGGTTAAAAAGTTACCGCGGAACCCTGCAAGGATGAACACCGGCAACTTATAGTGGAGTCATAGTCAATACTGGAAAGATCAGTTCTGACGCAATGAGAGCATCTCGAATATCTGGTTGCTTAAAACAATTTGTTTGGCGGAACAAGTATATGAGCTTAGAAAGGTAGAATACGAATTTACAAAGCCTGCGTACGACCTATATTGACGAGCGGCATCGAAAATAGAAATGCAAATTACGTTCACTAGCATGATTTACGCTAAAAGATCGCATGCGCAACGAATGAGATAGAGGGATCTGTGGCGTCTAGAGCATCATGAAGTGGACAAGGAGACGCAATTAGTGGAACAATCACGTATTCAGGATGCACAACAACAGCTAGCAGGGTCGCCAATGATGGAGAGATCATCAACGTCCAGACCATCGGGACGACCTCCTAAGAGATGGCACGAATGCTGTACTTCCAGTTCGAACGAAATCGAGTCGTAAAAAGTTCTAAAGCCTGTATAACGACGAGGATAGTAATAATACTATTATAATATACCAAGACGAGAAAGCTCTTGGCGCAGACTCAACTACATATTCAAAATAGCTGGAGATGAGATAATTGTCTATGGTCTCAGCTCCGTTTGTCCATGATAAGTCTCCTAGGCATCGCATATAAGATCTTCAGATATGCAGCACGTTAAGAGCTGGGTTAATCTGGTAAAATCCAAAATATACCAAATATTGGCCGTTCGCCAGGTCTTGGGAACGACTCAAGAATTTCAGGTTCACGCACATGACTTTTTGATGACTTTAACGCAGCACATAAACGTCGGGCTCTGCCGGGTGACACCGGGAGTTCTCGCTGCTCCAAAGTCGGTAACGACGTAACCGGGACTTTCGATGTTAAAAAAGGATTCAGACAGGGCGTCAATGATTAACAGCACAATGACAAACAGCACGAAGCGGCAATCGTGTTAGATAAGACCCAGAGAGTAGCTCTTGCCGATCGCTGCTTCTTTGGGTTCGAGAGGCAATTGAGAAATAGAGATCTTACAGAAAATCGAGGTAACTCCTTACAAAACCTTGATCAGCTTGTGCTTTATTAAAATTATATGAAAAAGTTCTACCTACTTGTCCGTTACGCCTAAGAGTTCAGAATCATAAAGACGGGTGACGAAACAGCATGAGACTGCTGGCATTTAAGGTGAAAGGGAATTCAACCAACAGGCGACCCTGGGGGAGTTGGGTGAAAATTGTCCAAAGTAAAGAGTTACTGTGAACTACAACCAACGCAAATTTAGTCGAATCTCTTAAATCCTATCTAGGACAACCACCCCCGGAGAGTAATGAATGAACATCTTCGACACAAACCATCTGCACCCCGTCCAGGTTGTGTGACAAACACCATAAAAGCGTTCAAAAAAAGATTCACCCTGAATTCTAGTGTCGTTTGAGGAAGTACTTTATACGAGGAATTCATAAGTGCTTTTAAATGTTGCTTAATGGTCTGCCTGCTTTAGGTCTGACGTCAAACATCAAAAGTTGACAACGAAATGCAATGAAATCCTACTATAAAAAAGGTATGAAAAAGAAGGAACAGCAGATCTGAGAAAATTCAAGAAAAACAGCAACTTATGCCTGGATTCAGTCGTATGATATAATTAAGAGGGTATTTGCTTCTTTTAAATGCATTTTCCCTTATTCGTGCCCTTTTAATACCCCAGAACGACATTGTGTTGTTGCTTTGTCCATCTACATCGCACAATTCATTGCCTGCAGTGTAATTAGAGAAAGAAACAGTATCCCCCCGTCGCACACGAGCAGTTAAATCATGCAAAAACAAAAGTGAATATCTACGATGCCCTTATATACGGCTTATTCAGTAATACTCGTACATATCGTAGCATTCACTTAACCATGGCTAGCAGTGAGTCAGTGCTTGCCTACAAATGCGTGCATTCTAATATGTAATAGTGAAATGTTGTTGTTGAATACCTGAACTTGTCCCACTAACATTGGCTGGTGTTGTTGCACGATGTGCTATCTCTAGGTGGAACAGCTTGGTTTTTTTTTTCTTATTCAACCTATACCACATGCACTTGGGGTACAGTGGCAGTCAATGTTTGTTTAGTTTTCTTTAAACACTGCGACATATTGACGTTCGCGTTCATCATGCCCGTTTGCCATGACTTTCAAAGCCAGGAGGGGGATCGTCCGTGCCTGCTGTTATATGCGAGAGAACAGAGAACAAATCGTGCGACATGGAGGCAATGCAAGAAAATAAATAATGCAAATTGCATGCAGTCATGGAGGTTTGCATTTGCAAGCTTTCGGGTAATTTACTCCGAAAGCTTTCACGTGATTCGGGCGTCAAAATGTTGGAATAATATGTGCGTTTCGGCCACGTCTCGGTGGGGAAAGAAGGACGGGATTGAAAACTGATGCCGAACATGGCCCGGGGAATCAAAAACGATTGACTGAATATTAATGCGGCACTCCCTGCGCCTTGAACCGTGTAATGATCACGAAATGACATTTGCCCGCTTAAGGTCGACTAACTTGTGTCAGGAGTTTGTTTACTTCCGTTCATCACTTCGCCATTTCTCATTATTGACTTTCAGTTATGCAACAATGCCACAGGAAATCATTGTTACATCAGCAGAGGCAAACACACACTCCGCCCATTGAATTAGATGTGACAGCATGATCTACTCATAACCACTGATTTCAAAGGACAAGTTGTCGCTTTTAACATCGACACAGCAACAGTAACACGTATCCCAGCAATTACTTGCTTCATGTTCAACGTTCGGGCATGTGGAATCGAAATGGTTTCCTTTTCGGCAATTTGTCAAACATTCGCTGTTGTGTTCCGAGCGCATCTGGTTAAAATGTTGGCAAACGTGCAAACTGGACGCGAGCCAGACGTTCAACTTTGCGTTCCCTTAACACTCTGCTTCACTACGCTCGATGAGTGTTCTCGTATGCGCTGTGTGTTCCTTTGTCTGAATGAACTCATTGTATTAGGTCATTCGATCAATTAAACCATCGCGTTCACTCGTTCACTGTACGGAATACGTTTTTCTGTTGGTTATCCTTCCTATTTGTATCCTAAAAATGTGCATGTGAAAGTGCCATTAAACGAAATGGAAAACTGGGTTAAGTCAAACTCGTTTGCATGAGCATTGCTGGAAGATGCCTTCGACATAACGCATGACCTTAACCGGTTTTCAGCCTTCATCCCTTGGGTTTTGCTTGCTATATTCATAGCTTTTGCAGTAGTACTCCTCGCACATTCTCAGAGTTCGTTGAGATCACAGGCGCAGGGACAGTCATTAACTGCTGCCCGGAATTCAAATGAAATTCTTGAAGCTTGTACTTAAAATTCATTTGACGCACTCTGACAATACTCTGTCATCTCGTATGCGATCGATGGCAGCACGAAATCGAAATTGTTATTGCTGCGGGGGTTGGGAATGAGCTGTATGTTCCGTGATTAGCTTTGTTTGTAATCGATTAGTGGAGTACTCGACCACGTTTTATTGGGTCAGAGGCATGTGAGGTGGAGATTATGGGAAGGAATTTAATAAAACAAATTGGAACATGGTACTTATAATGCGTTCCGTTGGTTGGTATCTCTCTGTTGCTAATGGGCTAAAGGTATCCACACCTTACACGATTACAGTTGTTATCTATCCTTGATTTGGATCGTTATCGTTCCAACACTGTTTCATAATCGCATTCGTTGATCAACGTACGGAAATTGTTTTTTTTCTCCTTTTTTTTTTTTCAAATCTAATCGACATAAGACCAATAAATATCAATTAACTGCAAAAACAAGAACTGTTTAGTCACACAGCAGTTGCGGCTTCTGGTGCTATTCTCTTGCTGTTGTCAACTGGATTGTTGGTCGGTTTTCAATTCTTTTGTGTACAACAGCGAAGAACAATTGAATCAATTGGCGTTTGAATTTGAATTTATGTCGAAAATGGAGATGTAAACATGTTCTTAAATGGCTCTAAAGCAATTAGGCTATTCGGGGCAGCTTGGAAAGTTTGGCAAGTCAATTGCTTTTTTATTTCGTTGTTCGCCAACGGTTGACTGATGTAATTGTTATTGGCTTAACAATAGGAATCTGTTGAATCTGAGCATCGAATGCGTACGAAATTTTCCTTAATGACTCGGGTGGATCATTAGAGAGAGTCACACCGTCTCAGAGGTTTCTTAGCCCGATCCAACACACACATGGAGTCGTAAAAGTGGTGATATCTTAAAAATGGAATACAATATCCCACATGTCCGTCTCTTCTTTGCCTCACACCAGCATCCTACCTACTAGATGGCGCTAGAGTTTAGATGGACGTCGGCAGGCCCAATTGGTTGAGGTTCCATTCTAAAGACTAAAGACTTCGTGCAGTGGTGGTGGAATTTTTAATTCATCTACTTTTGGGTAATGTCCAAGTTTTCGCATCGTAGAGGAGGATCGAAATGATTGAACTACCATGGTTTATCAAGAGAGAGCTCTATTTCTAACCCTATAAGCAGTGGTTGGCGAGAGTTATTCTACGTCTAATCTCAGCGCTAATGTCGTTGCCGTTTGTGACTGGCGGGCCAAGGTAGACGAAATCTTTGACTACCTCAAAGTTATAATCGCAAAAGGAGACTTTTTAGCGTCTTTCCTGAAGTTCAAAACCACTGTAGTCGCTTCTTTTTCAATGTTCTCAAATGGTTCATTTCTACCTCGCTGTTTTCGTTCAATAAGGTCAGTATCAAATTGCGTATGAAAGCTGTTGTGAACACTTGAAATGTAACAGTGGCTAACTGGCTGTAACACAGCTCCCATGACCATCTTGAAATAGGCAAACTTATATTTCGAGTTATACTCGGCGACAATATTCTCAGCGTCCTTACCAGACGAATATGCAGGGTGTCCCACGAGCAGTGTGCCAAAAAGCTAGAGCGTGTAGGTCTGGTCAAGACAAGAAAAAAATGGAATGGGAGAGGGGGGGGGGGTCTATTCCCCCCGTTTAGCCGGGAGGGAAATTACTTAATTTGGAAAAAAAAATATTAAAAATCAACAGTTACATCCACAATGCCGTGATATACTTTTTTGTAAAGCCAGAAACCTCTTCTTTCATCTTGTTTTTAAACGAAGCTATTTTAACGAATAGTTTTTGAGAAATTAATTTTCAAACTCAAAATTTTGAAAAAAAAAAAAATGTCGAACTATTTTTTTACAAAATTGTATGTAATTAAGTACCAATTTTTTTTTCAAAAATTCAATTCTCTTATTAGTTTTTAGTTAAAAACAGAAAACCGGATGCAAAAATGTCTTGCAGTTTTTGAGAAATTAAAAAAAAATCCGAACCATTTTTTTCTAAGAAAAACCTTTGTTTTGGTTTTAACGCGGCTGGACTTGTAGGCAAATTAATGTATGAAACATTGACCTCTTTTTTATTATTTTTGAAAAATTCGGAGTTTCGTATGTTAGAAGAGTCTCCACACCACTAACCTATGTACATATGTGAGAACTCGAACTTTACGAACTTTATGGGATGTTTTCGCGATATTTTCATTTTCCCCTCTCTTCTTAGGAATCTTTAATATGTATTTCAATACGTTGTGCAAGTAAATACCAATCCTAGATCCCAGCTTTTACGCACCAAAATTCATCGCAGTGATAACTAAATGTTAGCTGTTCATCGGTGACATGAAATACGAAATGACACCTCTTATTGGATAAACCTTCAATGTTTATGATTCAAATCGTATTGAGGATATTGCGATATGTTATCAAGATCTGTTCGAGATAAAATGCTAGGTCACCACTTGAAGGCTAGTTCTTATCGGGTTTGTGTACTATTTTACTAGGATTTCCTGTTTTTCTAGCATACAGAACGATATTCGTGCTTTGTTCAAAAAGTTTACGGAATTTTTTATTTTTATTTTTTTTATTCGCCGTCATAACCCTTATCGCTTCTAAAACAGTCAACAATTAGGTGTTAAACTGATTTTTGGGATAACATTTAGCATTTTAATCTCATCGATGCCAGCGAGAGACGGCTCTTTAAGGTTATCCTTAATTTGAGCATATTAAGAATGATCAAAGTTAGGTCAGATATACGCCGTCTTTTTGATGAAGATAATTCCATGATATCTCTCTCATAGAAGCCGTGTCCCTATTTGCAAGACATTGGTACAGTCGTTTCTTACAACCCTCTTTTAAGGCGAATCTTTGACCAGCAAAATCATTGCCATGGACAGGTTGGTAATCACTTTGTGCCAAGTTCGGATTATAAGGTGAACCGATTCACTATCGATGTGAGTGGCTTAGCGCTATCCTGATGGAGCACAAGCTCACTCATATTTTTCAGACAGTAAAAGTCCGAAAAAGCTGAAGAAGAGGTGCAGCTAATAGTAAATGGTAATAGTCTCCTTTTAGCTCGATACACTTGACCCAACGATGCTCCAACTTCTTTAACCCGTCTGAAAAATACGTTTTCTCGAGGTCTGCAAAGTAGGCCTCCGTGGCGGTGATGACCTCCTCATTCGACTGAAATTTCTGCCCGGCGAGTGACTTTTTCAAGTTTGAAAACAAAAAGAAATCGCACGGGGCCACATCTGGAGAATATGGATGGGGCAGCAGTTCGTAGCCCAATTCGACCAATTTGGCCGTGGCGAGGGCGGAGGTGTGAGCCGGTGTGTTATCATGGTGGAAGAGCACTTTTTTCTTCGCCAAGTGGGGCTGCTTTTTCTTCAATTCGGCGTCGAATCGGCCCAATAATTTGGCATAGTACAGCCCTGTGACCGTTTTGCCTTTCTCCAGGTAGTCGATGTGGATCACACCTTGTGAGTCCCAGAAAACGGTGGCCATCACCTTTCTGGCCGATGGGACAGTCTTCGCCTTGCCGGGTGAAGTCCACTGTTTCGACTGTTCCTTGTCTATGGTGTGTACCAGTGGATCCATGTTTTGTCGACTGTCACGAAACGACACAGAAACTTCTTCGGATTGCGCTTAAACAGCGTCAAACACTGCTCTGAAGTGGTCTCACGGCTGCGCTTGTTGTCCAGAGTGAGCAAACGCGGCACCCATCGCGCCGACACCTTTGTCATGCCCAAAATTTCATGAAGGATATGACCCACGCGATCTTTTGAAATGCCTACTTCTCAGCTCTCTTGGGCACCTTAAATCGGCGGTCTACTAATACGAGATCGTGGATTTTTGTCACGTTATCATTCGTAGTAGCCGTTTTTGGGGCACATGAACGTGGCTCATCAAAAACCGACGAGCTGCGACCACGTTGAAACTCGTTAAACCAATTTTTGATGGTCGCCATCGAAGGAGAAGAGTCACCGTATACAGCATCCAAACGCTCTTTGATTTCGCTGCGCGATTTCCCATCCAAAAACAAGAATCGAATCACCGACCGATATTGCACTTTTTCCATTTTTCTAAAATCCGCGGACACTCCAGCTTCCAAACGCGGTCAAAACAAAACTACGAGTCCGATCCGGCTGAAATTTCGACAGTAGCCGTCTACTGTACTACACGATGGTAAGTTACTCTTGCGATACTAGCGCCATCTGGCGGTGAGGCTAAGTACTTATCGGACCACCCTCGTAGATGGACGAACCATGCCTACATTCTGACATTAATCCACTTCAGAAACAAAGGTCGACCGTTATGCATCGGTCTTTTGAGCAGGGTATCGGTTTTATCTTGTGCCTTTGGTCTTCCTCATATTTAGTACTCCATAACATGCTGGTAATTGCATGACATGCTTTACACGCGGTCAACTTAATCGGTAATATAACATGTGCCCGACTACAAAAATCTCACAAAATCTCTTCTAAGGACCGACATAAATGATTTTTTCTGCCTTTCTATTCCCCGTGTGATTTACTACTTCTGCCACAGTGCTCTTCGGGTATCAATTATGGTAGCGTACCAAACCATAACTCATGAAAAGCACCAGTTGACTTATGGAATCAAAAGGGGACTGGCGAAGGGAAGGAATCTACCAAATCGAAGAAGTCAAAAGCCAAGAAGAACGGGCAAGCAAACACCCGACGGACAATGATGACGTCGACTTCTACCCAGATGCACGTTATAGAGGAGAGTATGGGCGATGCAGACATAAGAATCGAAGAAATCTTTTATATTGATAATAAATATTTGACGGCTTCATAAATACGAGCAGGTGCGGATGACGGGACAAGACTACTCCTCAATTTCTTTGAAAAACACCTTCGCATTAACAACTGTAAAGAGATGATTTCTGATTATGTGGCGGTCATAAAAAGCATCATAATTGAAGATGAGACTTGGATTTAGCTCCTTGTGACTTCTGTGTCCATAAAAAAAATATTTAACGTAAATCGCTGCAATCGCTTGAAACCTATTTCAGATACCGACATTAACAACTGTTTCGAGAATTGGAAAAGACGTTGCTGAAAGTGTGTGAAATTTGTTCAGAAAATAAAGTGACATTCTTTTTCGTGAAAAAAATATTTATTTATTGATATATCTATTTTGTCCCCCTCAAAGTAATCCTCCTCAGATATAATACACCAGCGTTTTGCCTCGAAAGACTTCTTTTTGGTATAGCCTTTAGCTCTTGGTCGTTCTTAATCTCCGTCCTTTTTTATGTCTCTTTAGTTCTGAGAATGCAATGAATACAATGACTGAGAAATAATTACTGTGTTGGTTTTGGCGTACAAGCAATGGCGAGTGAGCAGGTGCTCATGCACAGTCATGATTTTGTCCCTCATAAATCCGGGCTTTCTTTCGTATTGCTTTACGCATAAGGCGCAAAACTTCAGGATAATATTCCCTATCGACGTACAACCTTTCGCCAAGAACTCAAGATGAACCACGCCTCTGTAATCGAAGAAAACAGTGAGAAAAATTTCACATTTGACCGAACTGGGCGTGCTCTTTTCGTTCTTGGCTCTTCTAATTGCTTCCATTTGGATGATTAGGCTTAGGTTTCGACGTCATATTCACATACCCATATTTCGTCTTCAGTGATGACCTTTTTTAACGAATTTATATCGTGAATCACGTCATTCAACAGCTCCTGAGTGATACTCATGCGACACTTGTTTTGGTCAGAATTTAGCACTTTGAGAACAAACTTCATTTATGCCCAAAATATCTGAAAAAATTCAGGGCAAGATTCACAGTAACAATTTTTTTCACTGTTTCAACAATTTCATCCGTTGTTGACGTGCTGGTGCGACCAGGGCGGGTAACGTCATTAACAACTTTTCGGCCCTCTATGAAGAGCTTGTACCGCTTATAAATATTTTTGCCATGTGTGCCAACATAACAAAAAGAGAAATTCGAAACTCGAATGTACTTAGCTGCTAAATTCACAAAAGTCACCTTAATTTTTGAACAAACTTCGTATTTGAGGGGCAAGATCGATTTGGAAGAATAAATTAAGCTTGTAAAATGTATAAACAAAGACACGCAGCCTTCCAAAATCTAAGTTCCGTGGCTATTTGAATACAGCTCGCATAGATATTCCATTTAGTCGCTTAATAGTCGCAGTGCCCAATGAGACCTTAGGCACCATAATATATGACCACACCTTGGTCTGTTGGTACTTCTATCAGCACAGGAAAGTCACTGGCTCTTTCCATATTTATTCTCCCGCATTTCAGTCCATTGTTTGGTACCATTCTGAGCTTGTGTAAAATTCGAACAAAAAACTGGGAAGTAGATATCGTCGTCGTTGTTGGCTCGTGTCATTTTTCTTACTTGTCTCCACTCTTGCTTAGTCAGAAGAACACAATTCCCCTTGGTAATTTTGTTTGCTTTACTTCCCTTATCAGACGGGTCTATAAACAACATGTTGAGTTCGATTGTTCCGTAGATGCATTACCATCTGCAGTAAATCACCAATTACCCGAAAACGCGTTACCCCTGACGATGATTTCTGTAACACGATTCCCCATTTAAAACGACCAGCTGTGATACAGATCCACCGGGTGATATCAAGTCGAATCCAATCAATCAACATAAAAGGTATATCTACTGAGGTAAATTCAGTTTATGTTACCGCATCATCTTGTATTTGTATACAGAGTATACCAAGGCCAAGGTTTAGGCGACGACAAGTTCATTCGGAAACAAATGACTTGGTCGGCTCCTTTCCTTGAGCAACTCACAATGTCGTCCGATAGACAACGCGACGCCCTCACTAATGTAGATATGGATTTTTCGGCCTCTCATTATTATCATCAGGAAAATCGAGCGTTCTTTCTTTGCCACTTTGTCTATAAATAATCGAATCGACAATCATAAAAAAAAGGAACAAAGGAAAAGATTCGCAATTGAACAAGCCAATCATCCAACGAATTACGAATTGTTTTTAAAATAGATTTTCAAGTCGTCCCCGGTACCGCTCTGCGTGTGGATAGGAGGGTGTTCCTCTTTTTCCGTATTTTTTGGTTGTTATCGGATGTGCACAGATTGTGTCGATCCGATGGGGCGACGAAATCATAGAAACGATTTAATTAATCGCTTACCGAGCGTCAACCGGATGGGATTATTGGCAGAGTTTTGTACCGTCGGCCATAAGTGCAATACGTGATGGGTGCAATGAGCTTGCGCTACGCGGTCAAATCATGTCGAGTGCCAACGGACAAGCAACACAGAACAATGTGCACTTAATTGTTGTTGATGTGGGAGGAAACAAAGAGTCATATGACTCATTCGCGGGCCTTTGAGAGCTGTTTCCTCTGCCAAGACAAAGTGCATGTGCACTGGTAGTGAAATCGGTTTTTACGATCTCTGTTGGCTCGTTTATGACTTGTTCTAATACTTTCGATCGTTACTGTTAGACAGTTTTGTTGAAGGGATTATATCTGCCCGTGACCTTGGGGTTTGCAAACTGAATTTGAATTCGGTCGTAAATCAACTTGAGGGCGCCAAACGAAGGCAACGAACGCTGCGCCGGAATCTATGTATAGTGGTGCGTGACATGAGCTACTTGGTGATTTCCTAGCAACGCTTACTGCTTGGTAGTAGGTGGCGTATGAGTAATAAAACGTTGGACGGTTATTATCGTCATGAACTGCCGTTCATCGATTAACGTTTGACCTTGGGGCGACAATAAGATAAATCGATAGCTGTCGGGAGGAGCACGTACTCTGTGTGTCGTGAGAGAAATTTCGAGTAGCCTAAAGTGGGGGAACTGAAATGAGATGTCAGAAATGCTGACTTCAACCTATTAGAAGATGGAAGCTGTCAAAATGATCCTTATAGGATTCGGAGTAGTTTTTCTTCTGAAAATCTTTTTTCCCTAATTGTTTTTAGAAACATCTTTCCGGAAAAGTGCTTCTTCAGCGCTTGTCTGTACTTTATCCACCCTTGGTCGTACTTTATCCACCCTTGGTCGTACTTCTTGTTTTTTTTTTTTTTGCAGATTTTCTAAAGGTCGCCTTATGTGTTATTTACATGCGCAATAGGAGTTTTATCGAGGCTCTCTTACTTTGTCTTTCGAGTATCGTACACGTATGATGTGTTATTTTCGTATTAATGAGCAAAACCTAATCAGCGTCTAGCACCACACGAGCGAACGAGTGTAAAAATAGCTTCAATCTACTGCATCTCATTATTTTATCTAAGCAAAACTAGCTTCTGAATAAAATTTGATTCGACAATGCGCTCCATCTTATCGCCAGCCAATTCCAATCACATTTTCATGCCATTTCCATTACAATGCTTTATATGGCCCACCGATACCGATCTGTTTAGCATCCTCCTCTCTGTGATCAATTAAGGCGATCAATTCTGATCTAATTTTTTTTTTTCGCACGTAATTATCATTCAGTTTAGAATCCAATCCCTCCTATTACAGCAAGTCGGCTAACAAGTTGTGTTAACACTGTAGCCAGTTGTGAGTTGGCTGCTACTTTCGTTACTATATTGCTAACTGGGCAATAAAAAAAGAAAACAAGGCATAGTCGTAGCTCTAATGCCTTGTTTTGTCATATGATGGCTGTTTACTGCTCGCGCTGAATAAGGAATAATGTTTATTAGAAGATTTAAATATAGGGATGGGGGGATAGAGACTTAACAAGCTCTTAGAGACAAGGAGGAAGTGAAGAAGCGTGGATTGACGTTTAACGATTGACGAATCGGGCGATATGTGAAGCACTCTATCAATAATGAGCGATTAGCAGACTTAATCACTTGATTCTAGGACTTTGTTTTCTTCGTGCTTTAGGTAGTTTTTTTTTTATTACCTGAATTGGAGTGATCCTATCAGGTTAATATTTAAGCCTGAATTTATCGTCCAGGAATGCGACACAAACTCGAAAAAATGTGCCATAAACGTAGGGGAATTGAAATGATTTTCTGAATTTCAGTTCAGGAAAGGAAATATTTAAGATTTTCCACCTCCTCCAAGGATCTCGACTCCGAACGGCAAATCACAGCTCGAGAGAAAAAAGCGACTTAAATGAAAAAGAAACTCGATGGTTGGGTGCCGTACGATTTAACTGAGAAAATCGTACTAATCGCATTTCTATTCAAACGCAACGAATACGATCCATTTCTGAAACGAATCGTAACATGCGATGAGAGGTGGATAAATTATAACAACGTCGAGGGGAAAGTCGTGGAGCAATCGAGGTGGCATTAACCACTTTGAGGGCCGTCTTATATCTGCTCTAAATTTGGTGGCATTCTAGTTAGCTTCTATCAGACAATGAGGAAATCAATTTAATCAATCGGAAATGCGTTGTTTTTCGTTATGATAACGTCAGACTTCATACAAGTTGTCAGACGCCACAAAATTATTGAATTTAGTTAATGGTACGAACTTTGCTTCACAAACAACTTGGCCTGCTTCTTTGAAAGGTGGAAAAGTGTAATATTTTGCAGAGTAATAGCGATACATTATGGATTAAATTTCATTGTAATAATTGCCATAACTTAGATGGCGGATCATTTGGGAATTGCACGTGTTTGCATTGGGCTCGCTATTTTGGTGGCTTGTCCTAAACAAAGCTTATAAAATACACAAACTAAACAAGGTTAGGTTAAAGAAGGGGAGTGTGATGGTTGAGCATCACTTTCACTTGGAAGCCAAAGGGCCCATTGCGATTCCCTTCATTTGTGGAGTACACATAAAGTTAACCTGTCCTATCACGTGGTGGCTGAAACCACCCCGTGCTCTTTATGAATTTTAGAAGACCCGATATATGTATCTGCATTTGCGATGTCCGCAATCTTTGTAAAAAAATCTTTGACCCAGCGAAGCTAGGCGCCGATTCCGGATCGCTGGGCAGTGACAAAGCGGATGTGGGATCGTCTCAGTTTCTTCCTCATCGCCGCAGCTCCGGCAGAGATCGCTAGATCGCGAGCTCCATTTCCCGAGCATTGCTCCGATGGGACAGTGTCCTATGATCACTCCGAAGAGCATACGGATCGAGTTTTTCGAGCTTCTTTGTTTTTCCGATATTGAGCTCTTGCCATGACGATCTTGTCATGTGGCTGTCGTTTCTTGTAAGCCAAGACGAATTTGTTTTTTTTTTATAATTGTGTCATTTATGATCCGGTATAATCCACTGATCGGGGGTTGCAGTGACGTGTCCGTTTCGCTGATGTCCATTTCAGACCCTGGCCTGGCCAATTCGTCCGCTCTTTCGTTCCCTGTAATTGAGCTGTGGCTTGGGACCCAGCAGAGTTTGACTTTGTGGTGTCTGATGGACTTTAGTGAGTCGTGACATTTCACGACAGCCTTTGATCTCGTTGTACAGGATCCTATTGTCTTCAGTGCAGCCTGGCTGTCTACAAAGATGGTGATGTCCGATGGTGGGATATCGGTATTTGGTTGCTTTGTCTATTGCTAGGATTTCTGCTTCGAAGACACTGCACAGGGAGTCTAAATGATTCCTGTTTGTGCAGGATATCAGAGTAGAATCCGGCCCCAGTGCCTGTGTCCATTTTCGATCCGTCGGTGAAGAGGGTAATCTCGTGGTCGTTGATCACGGCGTTTGATAGCCACTCTTCTCTGTCGGGGAAAACGATTGGTATTCTGAGAGAGAAGTCATTGTGGGGGAAAATATAGTTGGTCGTAGCTGCGAGGCTACTAGAACCATATTTCTTTCCCAGGTCATATGTTATTCCATAGTTGGTTGTTTCCACAAAGAGGACTCCCTTAGTCTGAGAGCGCTTTTTGCGGCGCAGCCTTTTCCAGAAAGAGGAGATGAAGTATCATGTCCAACCTTGCTTGCGGCGTGCTTCTCATAGCTCCCGCTGTACAAACAGCGACTGACGTACTTTGTTGAGCATGTTCATATAGCTTTTTGTGCTGCTAGCAGTCCACCAAACTAGGGCCCCATAAGTTAAAATGGGTCTGATGATTGCTGTGTACATCCAATGAATGATGTACGGTTGCAAGCCTCATCTTTTTCCGAAGGTCTTTTTGCATGCATAAAAAGCGTTCAATCCTTTTTTCATCCTTTCCTCCAGGTTCCTTTTCCAGGAGAGTTTGGACTTAAGAATGATGCCTAGATACTTGGCTTCCGCTTTGAGTTTGAGTGGAATACCGTCTAACTTTGGGGGAGAAAATATCGGGATTTTCTTTTCCTGGTGAACAAAACCAGCTCGGTTTTCTCGGGGTTTATTCTCAGACCGTTCTGTCTTGCCCATTATCTTGTTCCTTCAACGCAGATTCCATTAGTTCACTGATAATAATCGGTAGAAATTTACTTTTTATCAAGATAATTAGGTCATCCACGTATGCTATGGTCTTTGTGCTTTTCTCCATGAAGATTTGGATTTTGTTAACTGTAAGAAGCCACAGTAAGGGGGAGAGAACTTCCCCCTGTGGAGTGCCTCTAGTTGTCACTTTCCTTATAGAGAACTAAACAAAGTTCAAAGATCGTAACCATCAGTACCACAGAGGCCTTGAAAACATGCTATATACACTAAATATGATGCTGGGCGTGCAACCCTTAGATCGTAGCACAAATAGATACGAAGTCTGTTCAAAAAATAAGGTGACTTTTTTGAATATCGCGAGCTAAGTATATTAGATTTAAACATTTTTCTTTCCATTATGATGGTACACATGTCACATAAAATATTGACATTGTCAGCCATTTTGTTTGTTTGTTTTTCACAGATATACAAGGTTAGGAGGTGTGAGAGGCAATTTTTTGCTATTGACAAAAATGAATCAAAAAATTTGCATTCGATCTTCTGTGAAGAATAAATTAAGTGCAACATACTTGGAATGTTGGCTTTGGCGAGTCTACTCTGAGCAAAAAAAAATGTTTTCAAGTGGAACAAGCCAATCATAGAAGGCCCAGAAGATATTGATGACCACCTTGGCTGTCTCAGCCCGTCAACACTGGATAAAAACGTGCAAGCACTAAAGAAAATCGTTTGAGACAATTGTCGAATCACTATCAGAGAACTTGCTGAGGATATTGGCATATTGGTTGGCTTATGCCGTGAAATTTTTCTAGAAATTTTAGACGTGAAATATGTGAAACCGTCGCAGGCGTTGATGCCTGAAAAGGATAATCATACGAAACATGGCTATGTGGTTATGACACCGAAATCAAAGCCCAATCATCCAAATGAAAGTGATCACAACATGATCACTGTTTTCATCGATTACAATGGCATGGTTCATTGAAAGCTCTTGCCGGAAGGTCGTACTGTCAGTAAATAATGTTACCTTCAACTTGTGCGCCTTTTGCGTGGAGCAATGCGAAGAAAACATCCAGATTTGTGGGACAAATGGCTGTTGCCTGCTCATTCATCGCTGCTTGTGTGTAATTTTTGTGGCCTTCATATCCGCGGACTTGCTCCTCTCCGACTTTTTCCTCTTCTTAAAACTGAAAAGACCTATGAAGGGATGGAGATTTGACACGATTGAGGAGATATAGCCTGATTCGCTGGAAGGGCTCAAGTGCATATCTGAGGGTCATTGCTTTGAAAGGGGCAAAATTAACATTGATAAATAAATAAATATTTTCCGAGAAAAATAAGAAGTCACTTTATTTTTTGAACGATTCTGATATGATGCACGATGCTGCCATCAAGCTCAAGAGTCAGGTTGCTAGCAAGCAAGGGAAGTACCACCTTCCTTAAGCAATTATCTCCCCTTATTTCACAAAGCAATGCGAGGACGAAATCAATCGGACCGCAGTAGGATCAGTATAACTCACCTCTGTTAAATGTTAAATTTGAATGCGGAATTTAATCTCGCTCATATGAAACCAGCACGTTTGAAGCGATCGATCCGCTGAAGTCAATTTTCTAACTCCCACACATATCGGCCGGAGAGTTGGCACATCTAACGTGGCAAGCCAACCAACAGCATTATATAGCGAGCTGGCTATTCCATCAGCTATCACTAATGTTAAGTCCACCCAATTCTGGCCAAATATATTCTGGTTAACATGGCTCGATAACGAACTACATTGACCTAACATGGCGATCATTCTCTTCTTCCCAAAAAAACGTCCACTCACAGCTCCGGACTGGAATACATACCTCCACAGTTACATTTTGGGGATGCTATGAAGTCTCTTGAAGCACATGTGGGTTTGTTGCAGTCCAATAAATTGTAATTTGCTTATTAACGATGCCATTAAGCCAAAAGATAAGTTCATCGCTGCAGATGATTTTTCGATGAACTTTTTCAAACTTTCGCAGAGCCAAATTGAAAAAATTTCGGCGATTCAATTGATCAAGGGTGTCGAGTTGGTGGCGATGGCAATCATCACTGACTGATGAGCGGAAGGTCTGTAGTTCAAGTCTGTCCATAGCCAAGAACAATTCCTATACGGAAAAACTGTGCAACATCATCAGTTGATCAGAGAGATGATCAAAAAATGCTGATGAAGGCATAACACTCGCAGCATATAATCATTTCAAAATTCATACTCTGTGTGTGCATTTCCAATATAACACCTTAATGACATGGAAAAACAAAAGAGTTACTGTGAACTACAATCAACGCGACAAATTCAGTCGAATATCTGAATTCCTATTTAGGACAACCACCCCTTGATAGTAGTGAACGAACATCTTCGACACAAACCATTCACACCCCGTCCAGGTTGTGTGACAAACACCACAACAGCATACACTCTTGAACCTGCACGAATCCTATAGAAAAAAAAGTGTATTCCAAGATCTTTACATATGTAACATTTGCTAAAATGTGGCCTGAAAATTACCGATTCCTGTGAACCGCGTGGAATCAACTGATTTGTCTCATCTTGACCTGAACACTTACGACTGCAATATCCCATTGACACATGCCGATATCGCCGAAATCGTGGCATTTAACACAGACCCCTTGCCTTTAGTCACGTTGTCAGGCATTTAACAGCCCCTAACTTAGTTGCCGAAGGATCATAATCCTCCTTAACTCCACCGACTGTATTTGAATAAGAATGGCATTAAACCGACGCTTTAGCCCTGATTGCATTCGGTGTATGATACAGACCAGTCAGCGACTGCGGCCATTATGTGTACCTCTGGACCTAGGTACCTATGACCTCAACATCACTGTCGTACATATGCGAGGCTATTCATTCGAGTTCCTTTTAGAAGACATCGCTTGAGTCGATTCAGTGATAATCTGCTTTTGCTTGCTTACTCAACCCTGTTTCGAAAGGCATTTTTCCACATTTAGAGCTGACGCTTCTGTTCTTGTATCGCGCTGTTTGGTCGACACTCGAGGCATATGACAAATAGCAAACTATTATGATGAGTCATCGGGAATATAAGCATCGAATCATCATTCTCTCGTGTCGTGTTCCCGCCATGTATTCAAATACACATTTGAACTTAATTTTCCTTCACGCGTGAACGTGTAACACGCTTATGTGGAATGCAATTATTATTTTCTGTGGATGTCGGCATAATCGAGCGAATGAATGGCATGCGAGGTACAAACAGTAAACCTTCCTTTCGTATATCTAAATCACAATATTTGCTCATATTGTACCCTTATCTGGATTCAGTAACGAGAGGATGTGAAATACAATAGATTTCGACTTGTTTACTGAGCCTCTCAATCTGGGTCAAGACAAAAGCAACCAACCTCCCACTGAGTCGAAACTGCGATAAGGAGTCTCTCTTCCTTGCTGCTAGCTCCTAAGACAATGCAGATTGATTGATTTGTTATGACTGTCAATAACGCCTCAAGAAGCCTCTTTAGATTAACCTAATCTATTGCGGACAAGTCGTATGCTATTACTGTGCAGAGTTTAAAATCCCAAGCACGGAATAAACAAGACGTCGCCATCAAACTGTGCTGTCGCGGATGATAAGATTACACTGGAATTATCGTAAACGCATAACACGGATTTAGTTCAGCAAACGTTTTGTTTCTTTTATTGCCTCTTTGGCCAATTGTCTGGGTGTCGGGGCGAAACAATCGTTCACCCGACGTCTAAGTTTGCCTTGACTAGCGTCAATCTAATCAGCACAAAACGATGATTTTGTAAGTTATCTTAACTATACACGAGTTGATCGGTGTTTTTTGATTATCTTATGATCGGGAATGGGTTGAGGGACTTTATAACCACCTTACCAGCCTGTACTCGTTTTCATATGTGTGAATAAGGTCGGTGAATCGACAACGATTGGTGTTGGGTGCTAAAAGCGAGCTATTCTTGTTGGCATTCGACTTATTACAATCGAAAATATTTGTTTTCTATTTCTGTTACCTGAGATACTGCAAATCTCATAGCAGCGCTAATACATCGCTTGTTGGCTTAGAAGGCATAACAGTTGTTATGGAGAATCAGGGTGCGAATCTCGCTCGATCTGGGAAGGTATCTTGATTTGACTGTTATAGTCGCATAGTCCATACGTGATCGACGTATTTGGGTAAATAGCAAACACATCGCCTTGTGATAGCATTTACGGCATTGTGTGAGATCGACGAGTGGTGGTCGATCGTGATAACGATGTCTTAGCAGATGGAATATATTGGGTTTTTGTGGCTCGATTTTGTGGGGTAGTTCGTTATGATAATAAAGCTATCTGTTGGTTGCTGGTTTGACGCTCTGATGGCCCTTGGTTCAGCCCGGCCGAATGTCCCTTGATTTTTCATCTTGAAAGGTCGCGTTTTTGGTTTTGTATCAGAACTTACATTTGATTTTATGACGTCGACGCCGATTTTTCTAGGTAATCTAGGCAGATCGAACGTTGTTTAAGGGTTACGGCATGGTCTCACACGTTACAAGACCAAAAAGCAAGCCGGATTCGTAGAAAATTCTTCTGACTTTCCCATTTGGGAGCCATCAACAACTAAGATACAAGGGCTTGACGTGCAGAAAACAATCTGTCATGTGGCTCCAACGTAAATAGCCTAATCTTAAGTGACTAACAACCTGCCAACAATCAGTTCTACGCTCGCTCTTAGCTTTTTATTGTACAGTCCGCAACCATAATCGCATTGTCGATAGTCGGCAAATTTACTAAGAGCCGCTGCATTTCCTTTTCCTGCGCTTGACAATCTGTCTCCAAGTCCGATTATGCTGTTCTACTTCCCCATGAATCATCGAAACAATTTTTGTTGTTTTCTTTTCATTCTAATTAAGACTTATCTGCTCTAGAGTGTAGCGTATTCGCGCATAGTAATGATAATATTCAATGTGTCTACACCCATTTGTAACCCATTAATTGACTTCAGTTGCCGGCCGCCTCGGGTAATACTCGCCGCATGCTGAGACCTCCATATCAATTGCTTTCAGTTCCGAGCAACGGATAGCAACCGAACACGATAAACACATTTGACACAGTTTCAGTCCAAGTATTTCTCCATCTACTATCAACGCGTGTGTGCCCTGTCCCCATTGTCCGCTCAATTAAAATGCTGAAGAACAAGTGACTTTCTTCAATTTGCTGGTTAGATAAAATTAATTAGTTTGTTTACTCTCCCTTTCGATTAAGTTGCCTTATAATTGTTGTTTTACTTCTTTGTTTTCTGTTACAGGTTCGGATCATTCGCTTCATGAACAACATCTGCAAAATAACAATAATAACGAAGTGGCTATAGATGCCGGCGTTTCAGAGCAGTGTATTGATCAGCAACTACAACCTCAACTCTTACAGCAGCAACCACAACCCGCAATCAACTATCATAAAGCGCATCATCATCCTTCGCCTCAACAACAACAACAACAGCAACCACAACAACACTTGCACCAATATGCACAGAATCAAATGCCAAATGCTGTCACAAAGGAAGCCATCCGTGATCCTAACCAAAACGTGCCAAATATTCCTCCTCAACAGAATCATTCGAGCACGAGAAATCAACAAAAGGATCACTATAACTCACAAATCGATGAACAACATCATCAACAACAACACCATCATAATCAGCAACAACCACAACACCTTTCTCATCAACATCATCATCATCAGCAACAACAACAACAGCAGCAGCAGCATCAACAGCAAATTAATCATAATCAGCATCAACATCAACAATACCAACATCATCGCAACAACAACCAACAACAACAGCAGCAACAACACCAACAACATAATCCATCTGTGCCTACAAACAACAAAAATGCAACTGTCCACAACAATGACACATCGTCAGCTCAACAACAACAACAACAACAACAGCAACAACAATCATCTGCGCCGATGTATGTCATCGAGCCCTTGTCCTGGATGAATTCCCATACAAAGAAGAGTACTGCTTCCGTTGCGGTCACTGCCACACCTACATCCAATCACAAACAATACAATCATCAGCTCAAATATCCATCCACGTACATGTCAAACAACAACAACAACAACACAAATAACACCCATCACCAGCCGCAGGTGAAGAACTACGGAGTAATGAAAACGCCATCTTCACCAGTTGCCACTTCACACAACAACAACGACACAATGGCCAACCTCTCGCCGTCACAACCCCATCAGCAGCAACAACAACAAGTAAATGTTCCTTTAGAGAGAAAGTACAGTGGACCATCATCCGCAACCGTTGTGGAGCAGCATAAAACCTCAGTATCGACTACCTCAATCGCCAGCACTGTAGTCCCTCAACAATTCCAACAACCACCACCGCCACTACCCGATTCCGTGAAGCAAACAACCATTCAGTCGATTAAAAAAACCGAAATCCTGAACCTGGCACCGCCGATAACATCAAACGCATCCGCCACAACCAATTCGTCGTCTCAATCCTGGGCCAGTCTCTTCGTCAGCGCCAATACGACTAATTTCACAACCTCACTAGCATCGAGCTCATCGAACACAGCTCCAGCTCTACCGCCACCGTTTTCCGCTAAAAAGCCAATAGCCAAAGTTGCTCCATACGAAGGAATAACACCGGTCATTCCATCGCCGCCGGTCGTTACGCCCGGTGCCATGTCATATTCTGCTGCTTCAGCTCAGGGTCTACCACCACCGTCATCGTCTGTGTCTGCTGCCAGTCAAACTTCGACGAAATTGAAATCATCCGATTCGTCGTCGATGCCGCCTACGGTACGCAACGCCAACATTGACGAGTGGTCCTTCAAATTTGCCGATTTTCTGACAAAGTACAAAACTGATTTCTCCGCGGTTAGCCTAAGACCCAGGGGATTGACGAATCCCTCGAACTACTGTTACATCAATTCGATTCTCCAGGCGCTTATGGGATGTGCGCCATTCTACAATCTGATCAAATCGATTCCCAAGCAGTATGCAGCGCTTAGTAGCGATGTCAAGACGCCCACCATCAATGCGATGTAAGTTTGTTTTTATTTTTTTGTACATAGTTGGTTGTTGTTCACAAGCTAGTCAGCGGTTCTTACTGGTAATTGGTACGAAAAGCGTTACACTTGTGATAGAGAGAATTCGGGAGTCGGTTGAACGCCAATGGGAGACTGTTCTAGTCGAACGTGGCGGGAGATCGACTTCCAGGGCTTTTCTAGAGAGTTGAGCAATGGTTGTCCAGTCATTCGCTTCTTAGTTGAAAAGCAAACAGATTTTTAAAAGTCGATGGAAGTGCCTGTGGATGAGTTCAGAAGTCATCAACTGCTGGATCGTTCTATGTGTATGTAGCATGTAGGGAGACTCTCCACAGACTCAAAAGCTTCTTGTGCCAGGCACTTACCAGTTTCACAAGAAGTCAGCGGTTTATATTCGAAACTGATATAAAAAGCGTTACACTTGTGACAGAACAATTTGGTCGGTTAGTCCGGAAGCCTAAGGTGTGCTGTTCTAGCCCGTCTCTGGTGAATGGCTAACTTTCTCTCACTTCTCTGAAAAGCAGGATGGAGTCGTTACGATCGCCTCCATTCCTTGTAGAGAAGCAAACATACCCGTGCACCTTAATTTTGTTTTTCGTTTATTCATAATTTGTTTCCTTTTCAGGCTGCAATTGACGGCTGAATTCTCGACACTGCCAGCGGGCCTACGGCTGAATCGCCCGCAAAAGCAGCCTAAAGGAAAGGACGATATGGGTAGTGATTTACACTGTGACTCGGCCTTCGAGCCGACAGCTATTTATAAACTATGGAACGACAGTCGTGAGGAGCATGTTGAGGGACGACAGGAAGATGCCGAGGAATTCCTTGGCTACGTATTAAACAAACTAAACGACGAAATGCTAGAGGTAAACCACCTCATTGCCTATCCATTTGATCACAGTTTTATATTATCCATTCTGCAGGTTATAAAGCTCATCGCGAAGCCATCGGTCGAGCAGAACGGCGGCGATCAAACGTCCGAAAATGAGGAGGGAGCCGTATGGCAGGTAAACCCTATTAATCTGATTGCTCATGGAGGCTCTTTGAACTGATGGAATTTTCTCTTAGATGATTCGCAACAACCGTAACAAGGGCAGTGTCACCAGGCAGACAGATTTCGGAAGAACACCGTTAAGTGATATTTTCCGTGGCGAGTTACGCTCCCGATTACAACGCGAAGGTGAACATTCGACAGATGTAATTCAACCGTTCTTCACGCTGCAACTTAACATTGAGGTTTGTTACCTATTAGAGCCTTACAACCATCTGATTGTTCATGTTATTGTTTTATGAATTTCAGAAAGCTGCATCGGTTAAGGAGGCTCTAGAGATCCTAGTGGGACGCGATCAGCTCGAGGGGGTTACTGGTAGTAAGAGCAAACAGGAAGTTGTCGCTTGGCAACAGATGACATTGGAGAAACTGCCGGTTGTATTGATTCTACACCTAAAATGGTTCGACTACAAGTCTGATGGATGCACAAAGATTCTGAAAACAGTCGAGTTCCCTGTCGAACTGAAGATCGATCCAAGTAAGTATATTATAATCATACACGGTTTTTCAATAGGGACATAACAATTTTGTACTTTGATACAAACGCATCCTTAAACTTTTTCTATGATCTGCTAATGCCAAAATGTCAGTCAAGGTTTAGATTTTTATCATGGTAAATTTCAAAGACGAGCAACGTTTATTAACGAATTTCAGAGTCGATGGTCACAACGTTAAGAGCACTTACTCCAAGTTACGGTTGTAATAATCAAATGGTCATCTCGATTCAACGCCATCGGATTTATTTTCATCAATATCGAATATCGAACGCGAAATAGTCAACGTTCCGCATGAGAGTGATGGAAAATTGACTCGCTCTGAAGATGCGTGCGGTGATTATATGAACGAGATGAAGCAAAGCAAAGGCTTAACAAGTGTTGTTCGGACTCTGCTTCATGGAGACAAATGACCGAGAAGTGGATTGTTGATTTTACGTGGTTTTACGTGGTCAAACACTGAAGATCCTGGTCGCCCGAAATCGGCATTACATTAAAAATTAAAAAAAAAGGTTTGGCACTTTAAAGGACAAAAACAACAACGCGTCGAAGTTGGAGCGAGTTTGGCTGAAACATCCATCCATCACCACACTCCAAAGCCAAATCGTCAGTCAGCTTATCCACTCAGCACTCAGCAGAGGATGAAAACCGTCCAAAGCGACCAAAAACGCTGTGTCAACTGGTAAGCTTCATATATTGGAAGGTTTTTTTTACTCATCGACTACCTTGAGAGAGAAAGAACCATCAATAGCGCATATAAGGTATGTGGCGTTATTATGTCCTAAAGGAGGAAATTGTGAAACAAACAACCTCAAATGAAGAAGATAAACCAGCTCTCTCCCCAACACAATGCACCGTGCCACAAGTCTCAACAGGGGCAATTCTCCGAGTGCTCGACGGAACGAAATTTGGTTCCAGTGAAGAAATGGTTGCCGAGACTGAAGCGTATTTTGAGGCCAAAGATAAATGGTTTTTCAAAAGGGGAAAATGTCGAAGTTTTAAAGAAGCGTTTGAATCGATATTGAAGGAGTCCATTACAGGCGACCGGTATTGGTTACAACGGCAAATGTCTTAACAAAATGATGTAAACGCTTAGTGTTCCACCATATCCGCCGTATTTCCCGAACCTTTCCCTTCCTGATTACTGGCTGTTCCGACAAATGTAGCAAAGTTGGATCGCCTCAAAATTGCCTGAAAGGTGGGGTTGCGACGGATAATACTTTGGTTAATCTGGTCGTTGCTTTTTTAAAAATATAATCACCCTGACTTCAAACACTTGGTTCAGCGTTTCTCCAACATCGGTATTCCATTCTGTAAGTGAGAGTCTAGAGGGCCAAATAAGGAGGATAGGCGGGATGGCCGTGCAAATCGTACCCCAAATCACGCAGTTTTCCCATCGCTTACGCCCACTTGTGTATAGCTGCGTTGTTCTGGGAAAGATGATTTTTTTCTTCTTCAAGCTAGTTCTCTTCCCGCTAATTTTGGCATCCAGCTGGTCAATAAGTTTGGTGTATTATTCGCTTGTAATTGTTCTGCCTTTTGCAAGGGGGTTTTAGGGGTAGTCGTGGTGCAATGGTAATCATCGCCGACTGTTGAGCCGAAGGTGTGTAGTTCAAGTCCGTCCATAGTCAAGAACAATTCTTGTACGGAAAAACTGTGCGACAACATCAGTTCCACAGTGTTGTACTGTGAACTACAACCAAATGCAAATTCAGTCGAATCTCTCAAATCCTATCTAGGACCACCACCCCCGGAGAGTAATGAATGAACATCTTCGACACAAACCATCTGTTGTGTGACAAACACCATAAGAGCGTACACTCTTGAACCTGCACGAATTATATATATATAAAAAAAAAAAAAATAGGACCCCCTTCACGTTGTCCATGACCTTCCCGGTAGATGCGATCAACTCCATTTCTTTGGCTCTGAACCGTCGGCTTCCAACCATTGCTTGGACTGCTGGCGTGTAGTGGTGTATTCAGGTCTCCTCCATGGTGACAAATCGCCGCTGATCGGTCGGATCAAGATCGACAAGATGTTTCGCAGCCTTTTTTCCGACATCCCCACAATCTCACCTATCTCACTTACCTTTAACCGCATATCGTCCAACACGACATCATGCACTTTTTCGATGGTCTCTAGTTTGGTTGCGGTTTTTGCCTCCTTCAAGTGGGTCATCTTTGAGCGATGTGCGACCATGTTTAAACCAAGCTACCTATTTTTTAATGGTTGACAACGGAGAAGTAGAGTCCCAATAAACTTCGGATGAATCTCCTCAGGGTTTAAGCCGTCCAAAACGAAGACTTTCCTGACTGCACGATATTCAAATTAATCTGTGTTAGCAAAAACACGCAAGACAAATTTCGTGTAAACAAACTAACTTGGAACTTTGTATACGAACTAATGACACATGCATCTAGGCAGGAAACATACATTTTTGCTGATTGGATCGCCATCTCTGTGTCGGGCCGAGAACTTTTCACCATACCCTCATACTTGTATTTTTTTTCCTCTTTTTTAAGTACTATAAGTCCTATGCCTATCGTCCCATATACACATTTTCAGTCAGGTTTAAATGTACGAAGGGTGATCCAAAAGTAATGATAATAAAAATAAAATTCTTTGTTCCTTGAGCTGGGAAAAGATGTAAAAGATTACTAGGGCGGGTGTTCAAGCAGTTCAAACACCCTGTTTCTTGAATATGGCAACTGCGGCCTTGTGAGCCGGTGCGTTGTCTTGGTGAAACAGCACTCCAGCTCGTAGATTGCGGCTCCTTTTTTCTTTAGTGGCCTTTCGCAGTCTTATTTGGTCTGTGTAGTAAGATCCCGACATAATGGCTCCCTTTCCCAAATATCCCACCATAATTCTTCCAGACAGTGAGACCGTCGTGGAGCAGTGGGTAGTGTGTCGGCCTATGACACACGATGAGCGAGTTCGCATCCCGATAACACCAACGTCATCGGATGTTCATTTCGCGGCTTCTCTCCTCGGCGGGGTACTAAAAGAACAAATCGCACACAACATAAGTGAATGAGAGAAGCTTGGCCCTGGGGCTTCGTGAGCTGTACGCCATCTAAGAAGAAGAATTATTTCTTCGATTGCCATAACCTTTCCCGTTGAACTTGACACCTTCTTTGGCGTCGGTGAGGAGGCTCGCTTCCAAGTCATCGATTGTTCTTTGATTTCGTAGTGGATCTAAGGCTCATCCATGGTCACGAAACAAAATAGTTCCTAATCTCCTTGGAACTTCTCGAGATTTGCCTTCGAAATATAGACTCGTTTCTTCTCTTGCTCGTCGGTCAACATTCTCGGTACCTAAAGCGCGGAAACCTTTTTCATCTGCAATTCGTTCGCATGGATTCCTTCACTCTTCGATTTGCCAACACAACATTTTAAACTTTTTTCACGTTGCCTTCAGTGAAGGACGTGGATGGGCGTCTCTTGCGATGTTCATCTTCAGTGGATGTTCTGCTTCTAAATTGCTTGCTGAGTCCTCTAATGTTTTTATCAAGTCGCTGCGTATGTCTACCGTAGACAGTTTTTTCAAGTAGAGGTACTAGATGGCACCTCTAATGTCGTTTTCTTCATTTTGATGTTATCCCTTCGACGGTTCGTATTCAAATTAATTTAGCTCCTGAGAATCGTGGTCAATTTATATGATTTTACGCCAAACATTTATTTTTTGGATTACTTATTCGGACTGTAAATAACCGATTATCACTACTATTGTACAGGGTGCGCCATCTCGTATGGGTCGATGTAAACTTCGAATAACTTCAAAAATTGTCAACCGATTTTCATATGTCATAGCATTTTAGAAACGTCAATTCAGTACAATTTTAACCATAACGCGCGGAAATAGTTTCAATGTTCATTAAAAATGAACGCTCGATTGTGCTAACTCAACGTGCGTATCGTGCAAAATATCGTGATCGTGCTGCGCCCAAAAAAGATACAATTCGTCGTTGGGTCTCGAATTTTTTTCAATTTGGTTCTGTGGCAAGCCCTCGTGAGCAACCTAGGCCACGTCCGCGGCGTTCAAACTCATCTATTCAGTCTGTCAAGGCCAGTGTTCAAGAATACCCAAGTTTGTCATATCGGCGCCGTTCGCAGCAGTTAAGCATCAGTGGGACCTCTTTGCGGAGAATTTTAAAGGATGATCTTCACTTATTTCCATACAAAGTGCAGATAACTCAAAGAAATTTGCCACAAGTTGAGCCACGGCGCTTGGCATACACACAAAATGTCGTTGCAGTGATTAAAGCTGAGCCGGAGTTCTAGCAGCAAATTTTGATGACCGATGAAGCACATTTTACGCTCTTTGACACAGTTAATAAACAAAATTGTCGCTTCTGGGGCACGAAGAGCCGCTATTTGATCAAAAAGTTATTGTTTGGGCCGGTTTATGCGCTAAAACCATCATTGGGCCGTGTTTCTTCAAAGTTGGCGATACAGTGGATGGCGATCGATATCGGTGGATGTTGGCCCATTATGTGGTCCCAAAAATGCGTAATAAAGGCTTATTTCACTTTTGGTTTCAACAAGACGGCGCGACATGCCATACTGCGGACAAAACAATGAACCTTTTGCTCAAGAAGTTCCCTGGAAGATTGGTGTCAAAAAGGGGTGATATTGACTGGCCTCCGAGATCGCCGGATTTGACTCATCCAGACTTTTTTCTTTGGGGATAGTTGAAAAGCAAGTTGTATGCTAACGGCCCGAAGACAATAGAACAGCTCAAAAGAAACATTCGTGCGGAAATCGCAGAAATTTCGACCGAAATGCTCGAAAATGTCATGGAGAATGCGCGAAATCGAGCTCATTTTTGCATCGGCAACAAAGTCGGCCATTTAATTGATATTGTTTTCAAAAATTAATCAAAATAAATTGTAAAAAATGAATTGAATAAAAGTTTTTGAATTTCCAAAATCGGTTGAAAATTGTTGAAGATATTCGAAATTTACATCGACCCATATGAGATGGCGCACCCTATATCACCCCCCCGTATTTATGGCGATCGTGTTTGTTTTCCCCTTTTTTGCCTACCATTCCATATCCACATTTTCAGTCAGGCTTAGATTTAACTTCCAGAACCAACCAATATCACAAGAAGTCAGCAGTTCATGTCCGCTACTGATATGAAAAGCGTTACACTTGTGGTAGATTAATGATGAGAACTAATCAGAAATCGAAAGTTTGCTGTTCTAGCACGCTCCGGTGGACGTTTAATTTTCCTTGCCCTTCTAGAGAGTTGAGTAGAGTGTGTAACACATCATTCCATTCCTAGTTGAAGAGCTCACAAACTGAATTCTACATCAATTCATACACCCCTACCCTGTGTATATTTTTAATGACAAAATATTTCTCATTTTTCATTACAGAAATCTTGGCATCGAAGAAATACTCTCAGAAACAACGTATATACCGGCTGTTTGCCGTTGTCTATCACGACGGCAAAGAGGCATCCAAAGGCCACTACATCACAGATGTCTATCACTCTGGCTACTCAAGTTGGTTGCGTTTCGATGACAGCACTGTCAAACCAGTCAGTGAACATAACGTACTGCGACCACGAGTTCCACGCGTACCTTACTTGCTCTACTACAGGCGATGTGATACGATGCCTAATCAACCGCAAACCACCACAACACTTCAGACCAATGCCAATGCGAACAAGCAATAGGCTCTTATGTAAATACAAGTCTTCTATCGTCTATCCTTAATCAATTCGCACTAACATAGATTATTTTATTCGATCTTGTTTTTTTTACCCGTTATTTTCGTTCTTCACCCAAGCAATTTTATAAATAATTAAAAAACAAAACAAAAAAGAAAATAAATAAAAGTTTAAGGGGAGCGAGTTAGGTTTTATATTTAAAGAGAAAAAAATAAATAGTAATTCTAAAGACTAAGTTTTCTGCCGGCGAATAACGGTCTTATATACGTACGTCGAATTAGTTATGCTTTTAGCACTAGTTAGGCCATTAACACGCATATTATACCGACCTCTATCGGGCAATGTTCTCGTTTTCAAATACACTTTTTTTCCTTAAGTCGGGATTTAAAAAAAAAAAAATATATATATATATTCGTATCTAGATATAGGGCGATGCGAAATAATTTGTGTAAATAGATGTAAAAAGAGAGGAATTTAAGCTTAAGCTTTCGGAGAAGGTAGTTTTAATCCCTTTTCGTTTGAAATACATTTTTTGGTGAAGAGACTAAACGACCGTCTGTAGGGTATAAATATAATTTTTGAGAAGCAAAAAGCTAATAAGGTGGTAAGCAACACGCATATATCATTGAACGAGAGTGGTAAACACAACTAGACTGAAGCAAACAAAAAAAAAAAAAAAAAAACAAAATATTCATCATGCGATCGGTATTGATGGATATTTTACTAATAAAAAGAAGTACCAAAAGTAACTAGAAAGGGAACTCCTTGAGAGAAACAAAAACGAAGAATCAGGATAATTTTGTTTTTAATTTAAATTCTGGCAACTAGTTTGCATGAGTTGTTTAAAAAGCAAACGAACCGAACAACAATTCCCTTTCCGATTAATTTCCCTCATTAAACCCAAAATGTTGTTGTTGGTTTCGTGAAAATAAAATATTTTATTTAAAATACAAACTAAAAAAAAAACAGAATAAGTTGATGCTAATCTAAGGTTGACTAATCTTAAAACAAAATACATCTATAAACGTGCGTATTTCTATATATTTTCTATCTAAAAAAAAAACAAATGAAAATTAATTGTATCGCATATACGATAGATAAAATATAATTAAACGAAAAGGATTAAGGATATATATGTATATGTCATACAAATAATTAATTCCTCTTCATTCAATCGGGTTTCGTTTGGTTTCTGTGTATTTTTCATCTTTCCTTTCGATTATATAGCTTTATTGTTCATTATTCTTATCCTTTTTCATTAATTTCTTTCTGTCAATAATTCAGGTTCATAGATATAAGATATTTAGGTGGTAAAACAAATTATATACGAGTGGAAGGATATTTTTTTCATTTTGCGTTTCTTTTTTCTAACAAATATTTTTAAGGAAATCATGTAATTGAGTGAAAATGTACGATTGCGGCAAAACGGTCGGAGGATTAAAGATCCTTTTTCATTTCTTAATAAGTTGCGTTATAAAGCGAATTCGAAAGGTTGTTTCTTAGTACACATTAGAGGTAGTTTTTGTAAAATTATAAGCACCCTTAGGAGTAATATAATTCGTGTTCAACTGTTTTCATTCATTTGCGTCTTGATGCTTGGGAAAAATTCGTTTTTACGTCTTTGTTCATTAATAGTGTTTTTCTGATCACTTTTTGTAGTCAAGTGGGCTCCCAATATTTCTTTGGAGAAAGTACTTTTTCTGTTAACCTTTAAAGCCTTGTGACGGAGCAAATTCTTCCCGTAGAATAGATAGCTATAGTGGCACAGCACGTAATTATAAATCGATATCAAAGTGGTTTCAAGAGTATGACTTGCAGTGGAGGAGCCGTATATCCCTGCTCCGCCGAATAGTTTTAAGATCATTTTGGGAATGTGATCTTGGATCGATGGAAGTCATTTCCGAAAGCAACTTAAAACCGTTGAGACTTCTATGGCTAGAGTCCCTAACTACCTAAGGCGATGTTCATTTTCAACGAAACAACGCGATTCGCGATCTTATAACAACCATAAAACCGTTGCTATCAATAATTTTTGCTAGCGAGAAATCAATTCATTTATGCCAGTTACATGGTGGTGATCGTCTAGGGCGGTTGTGGTTTCGTCGTTTTTAAAGCGCTTTCCTTGCAAGAAGATGCCCAAAAATGTCGTAATCTGTAGGCGATGGGACCGGAGAGTATGGCGGATGGTCAAAAATTGCATAGACCCACTCATATAGCTTTTTTCGCAGATCATTGAAGCGTGCATACTCGTAGTAGTGGAGCAAAACTGGTCCTTTTCTATTGATCATTGCCGACGTCGAATTTTTTTATGAAATATATTTCCTCCCTTTAAGGAGAGATTTTAACACGTTCGGCGGCGAGACAGTCGTATTTGGGTGACGGTTAAGCTTCCGTGGGGGGCCTCTTCTAGTTAAATAATACTTTCATCATTTACGTCCTATGATATCCGTTGCAACACTCCAAGCACATCTGTGGCGATTTTCGGCAATTCAAAAACGTTGCCGTTTTTTAAACGTTTTTTCTCGCTTGTCACGCATATCTTTCTTAAAGGCTTGTGCTACTGATTCTTTAGAATCTCCAAGCGGTGAGACACTTTCCTCCTTTTATATCTGTTAGTGTCAGGCATAGTATCTTCCGAGGACAACCATTCTATGATAAGAAGTTCCAGGACATTTCGACTGCTCCTAAAAGTAAATATAATGCTATTTAGCAATACCACTTGATGTTTTCTCGTATGTTTGTTGAATATCACACCATCTGGTTGTTTCTGTCGATGCCAGTTTCTTTTTAATATTGTACTCGATTATCGCCAAATCGATTCCGCCTGGAGTCATGGTGGGTGCATGTTTTGCGATAAGATTCCAACACCGTGAACATATCTCCATGACCATTCTTGGAATTTTAAAATTTAAGTGCTAATTGGTAGCTCGTATAAATATTATCGACAATAGGATGACCTTCACTCAGTAATTTATCTGTAGACGTCTTCTGCTGTGCCAACTTGCCTTCTACCGCTGATATCTCGTTCAGAATATATTTTTAAAGATCATGTATTTCCTGCGGTGGAGCACAGTTTGAACAGTTTTATTCTGTTCTTATGCGACTGTGTTGGAATATAATGCCGGAATACTAGTCCAATCGAAGGAATCATTGTCTCGTCGACAACAATGTCCAAGTTTTCTATCGTTTCATTGTTGGCAAAATGCAAGATTGCTAAAAGCTAACTCGAAACCATTGCGGAATATTGTGCTGCGTTGAAAATTTTTATATATGATCCGTTGGCCAACATCTCTTGAGTTGTGTTTTTACTAGAGCTGTCCAAATAATCAGTCCGAATTTTTTTTTTAATTTCTTCAAAAGTGGTGGACTTTCATCTATTTCGTCTCTGCTCTGCATATCTAGTCGTTTCGGTGACTAGAAGGCTGTTTCATCCAAGAAAGTCAGACGGCAAATCCAACAGAAGCCCATTAACGAACTCATTCTACTGGATATTGTCCAATGAATCATAAGCAATGACCAATTCCACTTCATCTATAGCAACTATAGTAAGTTCTTCTAGTATATCATCAAGGTCATATGATATCCGAGCCTCTTGATGCGCCTCGATGAAATTCTATTTATAATTTCTTCTTCTAAAACTTACTTCTTCATCACTACTCTCCTCGCTATCAATTATACTTCTACACGGTGATTGGACATTTTAAGGATAAAAAGAAATCATTGATGTCATAAAGAAGATCTTGGATAACTGTCGTGAGATCCCTCGCAACCCTCTTGCCGAAGAGCTAATCACTCTCCCCATTTTAGACCCAAAAGTTTTATTCTTTGGAATTGGGTCGAAGATTCTGTAACATTAAATGACCCACAACGAACGGGCCTATCCGAGTTGCATCGTTGCTAATCCAACTTATCGCTCTGTTTACTTTCTCTCGTCAGATTTGGGCCCCGCTAGAAATTCAATCGAATCACGCTGGGCGCCGAACGCGTTAAAAGCCAAAAGTGGTTTAAATCTGGCCAAACCAAATCGTGACTATTATCTTCTTTTGCTGGAAATTGGGCTTTGGATAGTGTTGTGGAGCCTGATCCTGGTCCAACCTACCATTGAGTTGAGCGTCGTCGATTGTTATACAAAATCCGCTGAAGATGATTTGAACAAAGTTCGAAACGAGGAATTCTTTTTGTCCGTTTGAAGCCATCAGAAACTGCTGTTTTTCTTACGCCAATGTTGACTGCCGCAAGCCCCTGGACAGTTGGAGTTGATTCAACTAAAAATAAAAAAAAGACATTACCACTACGAAGTTTTTGGACCCACCATTGAACAGTGCATTAATTAATCGTTCCGGAGCCAAACACCAACTTGATATCTCTAATTTGCATTTTACCATATTTGTTTAGCAACCTAAGAAGTGGCATAAATCTTATGTAAACAAAAAACGAGCCATGTATTCCGATGAAGTAAAAAACGCACTCAAAAATGATATACAACATGAAGCATAAGAAATAAAAATTACGTTTAAAATGTCCAAGCATACAAACCACAATTTTTTTCTGGACAACCTAACATTGCATCTTGTCGTCTGTGCAGCATAAAGCTTCTTCATACAGCAGCTCCTTGCAACTCAACTTCCTCTTACATTACGGTTCCAAGTTCCCAAAAGGGCTTAGATGGGGACTACCGGACGGTCAATCTAATAAAGTAATCCGACACTTGCTCCGGATCGTTGCCTGGTGGAACTTAGAGTATTGCTTCTCCACGTGATAACGCTGTCATCGCTATGTCTGGCTGTGGGGCGAATGTACTTTGAATCAGGCGCTTCTGATCGCGAATATATGCTTTTTTACTAGATATTTTTTGGGGCAACAGTAAAATACTTGTTCCAACGACCGTCTTCACACAATTTTCTAAAGATATGTGGAAACAATGCAAGGCCTAAACGGTATGGTTTATTGAAAAAAATACACCCCTTTCAATAGACTAGAAAATAGGTTTGAATCGAAAAAACCTCGACCAGAAAACATCGAATAAAGTAATTTGTTTGTTTAAAAAAAAAATTTTATTTTGATTTTGTATAACTTTCTCTACAAAATGCTTGACTACTCGTCATCCAGACAGTTTTCTTTCTGTTGTGATCCACATCAAGTGATTTAATATCCTTGAAAAAATGCGGCTCTGTTTTTCTTACCTCATAACGAGCAATACTAGCCTTTCGAAAAAAAATGTCTCACATTAAAGCGGTAGGGGGTCGTAGGTCATTTTAATTAAACTTAGCGATCAAATCGGGTAAAAGGTATTTTGCGCCAATGTTCTCAAGTTGCCGAGCCCACTGCAGCACGAATTGTTATTTTCTAGACCATGGAATGTCTTCTAAACTTAACGAGTGAACCTACGCTAGATAAAAAATCATGTCTCGAAGCCACGAATTTTTTTTTTAGACTTTTCCCTCATGATTTTTCATAATTTTTCTTTTTTTCTTACAAGCTACGGTTACTCATTTGACCAAAGCTTCATCGTAGTGACAGTTTTTAAGCCTTTTCCATTAACTTTTGGTCTAATTTCTTCCCAGACGAACGATTTTATTTTTGAAATTGGTTGATAAGGTATTCATCAGACTGAGGCAACATTTCGGCGCCTTTTTTTTCTTAAAGGCCACTTTGCCATCGGTTTCTTTTAGTTTAAAACATTTTACCATCGATTCTTATTTACCACAGTTTTTTAAAGAGCCATCGCCTCATATCAATAAGGATTCCACCAAGTTTTTGAGAAAATGTCCGTTTATACGATTTTTTGGCTCCATTTATACCGAAAATAGCATCACCCGTCGACTTGATCTATTCGATCGTTAAGGTGGAAAAGCTCTTTTAAACAAAATTTAAAGACAACGTAGCATTAGCTGAATAATCCAAAAAAGAAAATCTGCTCTGAAATCGTTTCTAATTACGCGCATGCCATTGTAAGATATACTCGACATTGTACGAAGTTTATAGTTCAACGGAGAAGTAGCATGAGGTCCCTATCCAGATGGGTCTGAGATTTTTTTTATTTTTATTTTTATTTTTCTTAATTGTTTTGTTGTTTTATTTCCAAAAAGTACAGACGAAATCGGAATCTGTTTAAGTAGAAATATCTTGTTGCATTACCTGCTGAGGCATATCCATCATGTCGTATGACAGTTACAGGTTTCTCTCCAATTCAAATTTCGCCACTGACGTAGTTCTTCAGACTATAGGAGCTCTATGAAATCAAATGTCTACAATTTGTACCAAAGTTTATCGTTTTAGATATCGTTAGTAAAAACTAAAACCATACACCGCTATGTTGTAATAAGCAAGTAAATAGGTTATCGACTGTTCTCAATTGCAATTTGATGACAATTCCTTCGACTCTTTTGCCGCGTAACTCGTATTTATTTATGGAATGAATTAAAATAAAATGAAAAATTCTATTTAGTATACACACACGTATATACATATATATATAAATGGGTCTATGAGTAATTTTACAAATAAATTTTATTATAAAACAAATCAAAGTTTACTTGAAAAGTATAAATTAATTTATAAGCATAATGCAGGAATAACGTAAGCTATTTTATATATTGAAAAACAAAAATAAAGAAATCGTATCACAGCTGAATATACGACCGGAAGCAGAGAGAAAATGTTAAAATATAGTTTTAATATATATAACAAATTAAACGACAGATATATTGTGTACTACGTAGGCTATCATTATAGAAACTTGATACGAGTAAAGGAAAACAAATCAAACCAAAACGGGGGGAGAGAAAAATATGATAACTATCAACGCGAAAACATATTTTACTAATTATGAGAAAGAAATCGACCGAAAAGTAAAAAATAAATAAAAACTATATATATGGAGAGTATATATGTAAAATGTGCCAATATACCTTAGAAATGTCTGCTGAATTGTTGCAGTGAATTGGTAAATTTGCATGAAAACTTTTTACTTTTATAGAAAAAGACGAATGAAACAAAAAAATAGAGAAAACAAAAATAAACTACGAGATGTACTAGATGTTATGTATATGAAACACGGTATTAGGGTGTGTACCGTCGGGATTAGGAGATGCAATTTATTCAATCACCAGACTGTTTGGGTTTTCTTTTAGGCATATAGTCGACAAGGATGTTCCTAGAGCATGACAGAGACGCATTTCTTTCGTTTTTTTCGTTCCCTTTTGAAATAGTTTTTTTAAATATTGTGCTTGTTATTGCAGTTTAATGTATTATTTGTGTGGAGATGTTATCATAGTGGGGCACGGGGATAAGGTATTTATTTAGTTTCCTTTTTTACCAAAAGGTGAAACACAAAAGTTAGGACGAGTGGTTAAATATTTTTTTTTTACTTGAAAGCAGCATGTGGTTTGGTTCTATATATTTTTAGAGTATGCAATTGAGAGAAATTCATGCTTGTTTGCTATCGGGTGTATGCATTTATTTTAAAGGATTTTCTCATCGTTGGTGTCGAGAGCTGTTTCGGCTGTTTTCTGGCCTCGAATTTTCCTTTTACCATATTTGTTTGACATCCTACAAAGTGCTAAAAAACCTAAGGAAAAAAAAAACAAATCATGTATTCCGATAGAGTATAAAACGCACTCAAAAATGATATACAACATGAGGCATAGGGAATGAAACTTTATTATAAAAATTATGTAATTTCCAGTCACAACGGCAATTATTTTTCGGACAACCTTACATTGCAGCTTGTTATCAATGCGACAAAAAGCTTACATTTCTTCAAACAGCAGTTCCTTACAACTCTATTTCTTCCTTCCTAACTGCCACAAGCTCTCAATAATATTTAGATGAGGACTCCCGATCGTTGCCTGATGGAACTTTCATAGTACGGAAAGGTATTCTAACATAAGTCGCATGTGGCAATATTACAGTTCGCTCATGTTACTCCCAGTTTTTCGAATTGGATCAACGTCGCCGCAGAATATTACTTATTTATCAGGCAAGCGACCCTTAGAGTGTCTGAGCCTTAACGAGGGCCTGCTTCTACTCATATCGGCACCTTGCTTTCAATTGGAGAGTCCTTTGCCTTCTCCAATCAAGTAGCCGTGTTCAGAAGACCCTCTGTGCTGGAGTGTGGTAGTCGACGGATTTTTGCCTTCCGGACTACGTCCATATCATTATACAGAGTTCGCGGTTATGTTCTACTCTCCATTTGCCTTCCTTGCAGACCGGACCGTATAACAGAAAATTTTTCTTTCAAAAGAGCCCAGAATCATCTCTGCTTTCTTGCTTATCGGCCAATATTTGGCTCCGTAAAGCAGACCTGGCAAGATTAGAGAGTAATTTTTGACTCTAACTATTTTGACAAACCGAAGTAGCACCGGTTGCCCTGGTTGATTCTTCGTCGAATCTCCACTAAGTTTTCATTTGTGGAGTTAGCATTTGCTCCGAGGTAGTTAAACTCCTTAACTACCTCAAAATTATATCTGCCGATGGTTACGTTCTGCCTAAGGCAGTGTTCTAAGTCGACAGCGTATATTTTATTTTATCCTCATTTACTTTAAAATCGACAAGGCATGCCTTTTCTTCAATTGCCGTGAATGCCTCTACTACGGCGCGCTGGGAGCTTGCAATAATGTCAATGTCGTCCGCGTATCCCAGCAGTTGAACGCTCTTTAAAAAGATAGTACCGTGTTGACACCTGCCTGCCTCACTATCCCTTCAAGGACTTAATGGAATAAATCACTGTCTGTCTCCTTGCCGAAATCTGGTGCATGTTCGGTTCGGAGGTATGGGGTCGAATCTGTACAGTGCATCGCGAGTCTTTCAATTAGGCGCGAGATTCCCGCGAGATCTATCGTACAAATCCTTAGTAACCTCAGTTAAAAAGGTTTGAACATTCCCAGTCACAGAGGTCTTTCAATGTAAAATTGCCGGGATCTCATTGCAATTATCAATAAGAGAGCTTTCTTACATATAAGGTCCCTTAACCAGGTTTAATGGGTTCCACAGCATGTAGAAAATCAATTTGTTGTGTTTAGTCTCCCATTTCGGCCGTTTTTTCTTTATTGCTTGATTCAAACGCATCAATTGACGAGTAAGTGGTCCCTCGATTGCTAGACTCTCTCCCCTCTGACATCGCCAAATATACAGCATTACCTTGGCTTTACAGTCGATTTGGTTTAGTTGGTTGGTTGGGATTATCATAATATGTAGATCCAGGAAAGATTTTTTTTCGACTTCTCTTGGCTCTAACTCGTCTCTGGGATCTAACCGCCTCAAATCGCCTGGAAATTGTTGCTTGGTCAACATTAATGATTTTCCAAGTTCTTCTTGCGTTTGACACGGATCTTTAACGAGTATTGCTTAGTTCGTTATCTTTAAACTTTTCTGTGCCGGACAATACTTGCCTTTCGCGTTAAAATCACCACTTTTAAGTCGCGAAACCACCAGGTCGAAATCGATGGAGCATGATTACCATAAGTTTCCAAATTGCAACCGACGACTTTCAGCAGCTGTTGACAGTGCTGGTCCCAATTAAGTGTCTTGCCATAGACTCCTGCCACTTCCACCAAAAAAAATATGTTGACAAATGGATACATACTACAAGCTGAAACCAGATAACGTAGCTCTAGTACGACGCAGTTACAGCGTGACCAGTAGCGCTCTCTCTTATAAATCCTTTAAAATCAATGCAAATATCAATAGTAAAACCAACTGCCCTAAAGTCAATAGAAAATTCAGTATAAAAATCACATCCACAATAGTGTCGAGGTCCTTTTTCCTTTAGAAAAACAAATCCAAAATCAATTGCATACAATAACGTATTTTTATTCATTTAACTTTTATATTTTATTTTGTTTTTATTCCTTAATCGATATATATTATGTGTTAGACAAACGTTTTTATTTAATTACGGAAATGTTATATTATTTTTCTAATTTATAAGTTACACGTAACAATTGATTTCGGGTTAATCGTTTATTTTATTATTATTATCATTCCATTTGTGGACTTTCTAATAATCATGCATGTCACGAGAGTGATTTTCACTTAGTTTATGTTTACTGACAATCAATAGTGTTAAACTCCTTATTTACTGTACGTATAGTCGGATGTAGGACGACTTCCTTTAATTGTGTTTTTATCCTTTGAAATAGAACGATAAATCATCCACAAATGTTTTTTTTTTCTTTGTTTTAAGGCTGTGTAAAGTAGTTTTTCCTTTTTTTATTTTTTTTACTCTATTCATATCGCCCACACACACTTACGTTGTTCTTTATCATCTTTGTCCATTGGAATCATTCATTTTCAACAACCCATCAAATACATATTCTGTAAAAGCTAAGCTTAACAAAACAATTAAATTTAAATAATATACGCCTTCAGACAAAACAGAAAATGTATCCAAAAAAAAATATATATATATCTAAACTTATATAGTCTATCTATAAAAAATAAATTAACTTTTATTACAATGTTTTCAAAACGAACAAAAAATAATATATCGACACGCAATTTAAAGAAAGAGAATAAAATAAAAACAAAACAAAAATAATTTCGTAATTAAATTAATAAATTTCTACTAAAACCAGAAAACAAAGAAACAATTTAAAATATTATTAACGTTAATATACATATATACGAAATATAACTAAAACATCAATTAAAAATAAAGAGAAAAAACAAAAAAAAAAAAAAAAGAACAATTGGCAAGTGCACTTATCATTAATAAAAAATAAGTGAAATATAATATGAAATTGAAATACTAAACTATCTATGAAATACTGTCATAATATTGAATAGAAACAAAGTATGAAATAGAATAAAAAGAAACACAAAAAAAAAAAAAAACAAAGAAAATGAGAAAAATCCAAAAAAAAACAAAAAACAAAATATTGAAAATTATCAATAATATTATAAAACATAGGCAAATTAAAATACTTGATTAAATATATATATTAAAAAAAAATTGAGTCTTATTCATTGTTGATCGATTTCTGATCCTCTGTGGTAAGAGGTTAATAGAGAAAGGACGAAGAAGCTGTAAGATACCACGGTAAGATGAAGGCCTAATTTTATTTTTCTACATAACCTCCCATGACTTCAACACACTTGGTCCAGCGATTCTTCTTTCTCGTCTGCTTTTCTTACCCACGGCCCTCTCAACTTCTTTGCGTTCGAATTGCTGCCCAGAAACAAATTTCTTCAAGTTTGACATCAGATGGGAGTCTGAGGACGCAACACCAGAAGAACAGAGGTAATGGCCGAGCAAATCGTACCACAGGTAGGTAGGTTGACGCGTTTATGCGCGTCAGGGTACTTGTTGTGACCTACAATGTTACACAAAACAATTTCCGTATCGTGTGTGCTCACGGATCCCAAATAATATTATAAAGGGTCCGCCAAATAATTTTTTTTTGTTTTTGAAAATGCTATAAAAAAACTACTGAATATTTTCTCAAATTTCTTTTTTTATTTGAAAGTACAATCCTTCCGGTTAATAATGGAAAATAATTTCATTCAAATGGCTGCCTCGGCTGGCCATGCAGTAGCCTACACGATCGGTCCAATTTTTAAGCACATTATCGATTGTGTGCAGCTGTATTTCACCAATGGCTTTACGAATATTGTCCTATAAAGCGTCAATTGTCTCTGGCTTGTCGGCGTAACACTAATCTTTGACGGCACCCCACAAATAATAGTCCAACGGTGTCAAATCGCAGCTCCGAGGTGGCCAAACGACATCAGCTCTGCGACTGATAATGCGATCTTCAAAAACAGGGCGCAAAACATCGAGTGTAGCTTCGGCTGTGTGGCACGTAGCGCCGCACACTGGGACCCACTGTATGGGGGAGATGTTCAAAAGTCAAATTGTTAAATGATTACAGTAACGGTTTTTTTTTTTTATTTGGTAAGTAAATGTTCTCCCATTTCTCTTTCTAAGCTTTATATTATCAATTGACCGTAACACGTGATCAAGTGAATGCTTTAAAGTGCAAAGTTACATACCAGTGAGTGCATACAATTTTTGTGGTTAGTCATCGATATAGTGTTTTCTTCGTGTTAGGTGAAAATAAAAATCACTAATTATTATCAGCTATGGACCAAGGTAAGCAGAGTTGACTGAAGTGTTTTTTTAAAATTATACTTTTATATATAACAGAAATTGGTGAGGTTAAAGTACGAGGTCTTTTTTTCGAAGAAATATCAATTTTTATTGAATTGCGCAATGTTCTTTCGAAACGAATGCCTGTTTATAATACATAGGGATGTTCTTAACATAAAACTAAATGCAAAAGTAAAAGCCCGTTGCGCATTTTTTTTTAATATTTTTTTTTTCATAAAATGACTAATACGCGAAATTTCTATTTTTATAGAAACCGACCCAAAATTGAAAATCAATCGAAAAAAACTGTTTGATATATTCTATAATATTAAAAAAACCACTTTTGAGGAAAAATTCAATGAAATTTTTGAATACGCAGCTAAGAAAACTGACTGTCCGACCACTCAAAGAACAAAATTGACAAAAGAGCTACGCAATTTTAAGAACCAATTAAAGGCGAAGTGGGTGAAGTATGGAAGGCATCAAAACAGATTTCTTAAAAATGAAACAGCCTGGCTTAACGGAAGTTTTGAACTTAATCTTCACGTCTTAAAAAAATGCGGCAGACCGCAACTCTCTTTTGATGAGAGCAGCGATAATTCGAAGCGCAGAAAAAAAGCAGGTGTTCGGACGGAAAATAATTCCGATCTGTTGACATATGCAGCTCAAATGAGCTTGAGAGTTGAAGGGAAGACAACAGAAGCTAAAGTCGTTAAAAGACTTTTGACCACTCCCACTTACGCCAACGATTGTATGGACATAAACTCGTCAGTTAAAATTGATAAAATTTGGATCGTGAAGCTCTATCCATTATTATTGAGGCTAAATTAAGTAGGAGCCAATACAACATTATTCGACACTACACAAAAGATATTTTTCCATCATATAAACTAGTCCAAACAGAAAAAAAAAAGTCATATCCAACTGATATCAAGGTCACAGAAACTGAAGCGGAAGTGTCCTTGCAGTCACTTTTAGATCACACTGCAATGCTCATTTTACAAAGCCAAAAGCCTGTTCTTGAGTCGATAAATTCTAAAAATTCGGAAATGGTTTTGTATTCGAAGTGGGGATTCGATGGAAACTCACGCCACACTCAATTCAAACAAAGATTCGTATCAGAAACTGCTGATGACAAATATATGTTTTTGACCTGTCTTGTGCCATTACGACTTACAATAGAAAAAAACGAAGAAAATTTAGTTTTCTGGCAAAATCCTAAGCCATCATCATCCAGATTTTGTAGGCCTATAAGTCTTCAATACAAAAAAGAAACTTCCGAATTAGCTATTTCACAAAAAGGAAATATTGAGCGGCAGATTAGAGCATTAATTCCAACTAAAATGACATTAAATAGTCAAACGATTTCTGTTTCTCACAGACTGATGTTCACTATGGTAGATGGAAAAATTTGCAACTCGATTTCTAGCACTAAATCTGCTTTAAGATGCTATTTATGCGATGCCTCTTCAAGAGTTTTTAACAATCTTGAAAACATTGGAAGAAGACCTATAAATAACGACTACGTTTCCTTTGGCATTTCGGTTTTACATGCTTGGATAAGGTTATTCAAGTCATTGCTGCATTTGAGCTATAAGCTACCTGCTTTATCTTGGCGTTTATCAAGCGAAAACAAAAATTTAGTAGAAAGAAAAAAAAAAAATATTCAAGAACAATTTAAGATCCAGCTGGGACTTATTGTGGACAAGCCAAAACCGGGCTTTGGCAACTCCAATGATGGGAATGTAGCTCGAAAATTTTTTCAAAACTACTCAGTTTCATTATCAATTACGAAAATAGATGCCGATCTAATAAAAAGATTGTATATATATTATTTTACAAACAATATCCAGCGGATTTAAAATCAACCCAGAGAAGCCAATGACTCCTACTCTTCATAAGATTTTAATACACGGAACCACTATCGTTCGTGAGGCCTTGCTGCCAATCGGGATGCTAAGCGAGGAGGCGCAGGAGTCTAAAAATAAGGATTTCAAATCTTACAGAGAATTTTTTTCAAGAAAAACCTCTAGACTTGATAACATAACCGACATTATCAACAGACTGTTTATTTCATTCGACCCATTATTAAGCCTTATGCGAAAATTACCAGTATTGGACAGAAAAATGTTTGATAAAGATGTAACTAACATGTTTGAAGAAGAACTATAATGAAAAAAATAAATATTAATGAATTGAAATACATTTTAAAGCATTTTAAATAAAATAATACACAAAAACTTTATTCCAATCGTTTTGGGCATCGCCTTCCTTATGCTGGCCCCAGTGTGCGCCGTCCTGTTGAAACCAAATGTTGCCAATATCCTCCTCTTCAATTTTTGTGAACAAAAATTCGTTCAACATGGCCCGATAACGATCGCCATTGACTGTAACGGCCACTCCTTGCTCATTTTCGAAGAAAAATGGCCCAATTATGCCTCTGGACCAAAATCCGCACCAAACAGTGGCTCGTTTTGGGTGCACCGGCTTTTCAATGTATGCGTGCGGGTTTTCTGTGCCCCAAATGCGACAATTTTGCTTGTTTACATACCCGCCAAGATCAAAATGAGCATCTGAAAAGATGATTTTTTTGGCAAAATCGGCATCTTCTGTAAGTCGATCGCAGGCCCACTTAGCGAAGCGAAAACGCATTGGATGGTCAGTTGGCTTCAACTCCTGAACCAATTGGACTTTGTATGGCGTCATACCAAGGTCTTAATGCAAAATTTGTCTCAATGATGTCTCCGAAATGTTCAATTGTTGAGAACGACGGTGAATTGATGTTGATGGCGCTTCACGCACACTTTCTGCCGCAGCAGCAATATTCTCGGGTGTACGCACTGTTTTTGGCTTTTCACGCTTTGGTTTATCGATGAGGATGCCAGTTTCTTTCACTTTTTTCACAAGATAACGAACATACGGAGCTGACGGTGCTTCTCTTCTTCCAAAATCCATACGCAATTTTCGCACACATTCTGCAACATTACCATGATTTTCAAAGTAATGTCGCAATATTTCCCAGCGTTGTTCAAGCGTATACACAACCATATTCGTTCAGCGGAAGGATAAAACCAGAAACCACCAATGAGACGTCCCACTCAAAATGGCCGCCGACGTTTGCCTACAAGCTCGGGCGAGCACGTGGGTACCTCAAGTGCTGTCAAAATTTTGTAAACAATCACGCACATTGTTATAATTCCAAGAGTGTGTGTGGCGGGAGTACACTGCGGTACAATGAAATGAACTCACACGTATTCACGATTAGAGTTTGTTTGTAACGGGTTTTGTCGCTATGCACCTGAACCTCTGTCAAAATCTCGTCAAAATTTCAGGGTGTCACGGGGGAAGACGTACGAAAGACGCACGTCTCATTCTGGTTTCTGGATAAAACTAATTATCTGTCAAATCAGACATGAGCTAAGTGTTACCATTCACGAAATAAGCACTACTTGAAAAAAAAAAACGTTAGATGACGGACCCTTTACTATAGTGTCACATCCAATTGTAATTGAGTAAACAACAGTTCCTATGACACACACGCGCAGCATACACTACACGAAATATTGATAAGACAACAATGTTTTTCGTTAAAGTTCTTAAAAAAATATTACATTCGTGATTTTTTTTAAAACAGGTAAATGTGAAAATTTTGCTTTAATTTGTATTATTTAATCAATTTATAAAAATTAGCTAAATTTATAAAATTTAAAAAATTTAAAAAATTTAAAATTTAAAACGAAAAGAAGTTCAATCTAGAATGTCCTGATGGATGTCAAATGATAAGTGCTGAGATGTCCCCAAACTTTGATAGAGGAACAGTTATGATTTGGGCCGCTATAACATGCGTTGGCAGGACTCCAATCTGCTTTATTTCAACGAAAATGAACTCTTCCAAGTATGTAGAATTGTTGGACTCGGTACTTATTGATTTTGGTGAAGAGGTTGCTGGAAATGACTGGATATTCCAACAATATAACACCACAATCCATTCATCCAAGTTCACAGAGAAATTTTTTAACTCGCGAGGTATTCCTTTGCTGGGCTGGCCTGCTTGTAGCCCAGACCTAAACCCAATTGAAAACCTCTAGAGCATTTTGTCCAACGGGTTTTCCGTTATCTTGAACTAAAGCAGGCAATCCAGGTTGAGTGGGCTAAATATGACCAAAATGTGGTCAAAATCCTAATTAATTCAATACCAAGGAGGTTGCAGCAAGTAATTGTAAACAGAGGTTCATCATTGTATTTTCTTATACGTATTATTATTTCATGTAAGATAGCATATTTAAGATAGAGGCCCAGAGAAGAAGAAATGCTCAGGAGATTCGTTTCCCAACAGTTTCTCGACAGTGAACAAACCAACGACATTTAGCGTTACCAAGGCTACTGACATTGGTAAATTATAATTAATAAGTAGATCTTCGGTAATATAGCGGGTGAGAGAGACGCGTTTATCATCGTTGCAAGACAGAAAACGCTAGCAGACAAACTAGAAGGCAACAATAAGCTTCAGGAAAGATAGTGCTTCTAGAATGACTCAGCGTTATAAACAGGATCGTTTGGAGAGAATAAATGTATTATGGGGCGAGTTTCGTGGCAATCATGAAACAATAAAAGACTCAATCAAAACAGACGCGTCAACGGAGAAACACGTATAGTAGAGTGGAGGAGATGAATAAAAAAGGAAAGGTTTATTAGAAAGCTTAGTTCCTCATGAAGACAGAGAAGTAGAATCGGCGAAAGCATCCACGTCTAAGGACATAAGTCTCCAATCGCTCGGAACCATAGTCGGTAACATGAAGAATCGTTCGCTGGATATTCGAAGGAAGTAGTATATGAATACCAACAGAAGATTTTGTTAGAGCAACTTCGGAACTTGAATGAGCTTCATGAAGAGTTTATGGCGACTGCGGTGGAAGAACACCTGCAGTTAGCATATCTCAAGCAGTCGAAATACACGGACACAAGAGACATAAACCAATGTCTCCATCGGATGGCCTCTACTCTCGCCAAAGAAAAGAAATTATATACTGGGATGGAATCTAGCGCAAAACTGCCTCCCTTAAAGTTACCAACATTTCGGGGAAATTATCTGGAGTGGAGTTCTTTCTATGATGTATTTTCAACAATAATACATGGAAAAGTCATAAGCACAACAGAGAAAATGGAATATTTTAAGACCCGTTTGGAAGCGGAACTACTTCAATTAATTGAACATTTAACGATTGCAAGCGTCAACTACTACTTCGCATGGGAAACTCTTAAATCGAGGTACGATAACGAGCAGAAAATCGTCTCGATGTACATTGACAAGATGTTAAGATCCTATGCAAACCAGCATAGGCAACTGCAATTAAATCAGTCTTGGATGCCATTAAGGAAGGAAAAGTATCCAGTCGCATCAGAAATTATAAAACATGATTTTTACGAGTACAAGAAGGTCCGAAGAACGATATTAACAATTATCGTCCCATTGACAAGCTTTCGCCCATACCCCAAACTCTTCGCGAGTATCTTGCACGACATTTTAAGTTTTCGCTGCAAGTCTTTAATCTCCCTTAGACAACACGGTGCAGATCTACAACCATCAACCTTGTTGAATTTGTATCCTTTACCCTCACGGCCTTAGAGAATGGCAAGGAAGTCGACGTTATTTCAAACGATTTCAGCAAAGCTTTTGATAAAATCTCCTTCGGCTTCGATCCCATTTCTTTGAAGTGCATATCTTCACACTTGGAAAATCGCTATTACAGTGTTCGTTTCAGATCTGCCTTTCCTAACCTTCTTTTTTAGCTTCCTCCGGCGTCCCCCAAGGCAGCCACTTAGGTCCACTTCTTTTCGTTCTTGGTGATTAAACATTCCCACATCTCACTATATGCCGATGACACCAAGTTCTTCAAGACCATTTCCTCCAGTCATGACTCTTCCCTTGTTCAAACAGATCTTAATAGATTTTCCATCTGGTATTCCAAAAATTGCTTGAACATTTCCAAATGCCAGTTAATCACTTTTTCACGTAAACTCAATAATCAGTTTATCTCCACCGTTCAGGTTATCCGCGATCTCGGCATATTCAGGAGCTACATTATTACGCACATATCGACGAGATAATCCTTAAAGCTAATTCAACACTCGGTTTCGTGAAGCGATGGTCCAAAGTATTCTCCATCCCTTACGTTACCCGATCTATATCTCAAGTGTCACACTGCAGCACTGCATTAATGATCTTAATTTTTGGACCTGATCTATACGCTACTAAATCATCTGCATATGCAATTGACTGGCTAAGAAAACCTATAAAATCGCTTGTGCAGATTTTAAACAGTATCAGGGAAGTAACCATCCCCAGTTGCAAACTGTTTTTAATGTTAAGGATTCCGCTCGAAATAAGGTTGTCACAGAAGGTGATTTGGCATTCCTAGCTTGGTGAGCTTGTAAAACAGACTTTCTAACTATGCGGTGTAGAAGGCCTTTTCAAAGTCGACCAGACAAGCGACGGTTACATTGGTTTTTTGCCCTATTCCACTGAATGTCGGAAATGAGTTTTGACGCTGCGTGAACAGTATCATGCCTCGCCTTAAAATGAAATTTTTTGTCCGGTATTATTCCCTCTTCCTCAACGCATCCCCAACTTGTGTACAACTCATATGAGTCACTATTGTCCTCACTGTAGCGAACCCCATCGTTCCTCGAAGCCGACACCCCATCACTACGAATCATCGCCTTGAACCTTAAGGTTAGCCTTAGCTTCCTCTTGTATTTGACATCGTGATACGGAACTGCAAACCTCGCTTGTTTCAAAATCTTGTCAGTTTTATGCCCAGAAAATACATCGACCCCGACCCGGTCTCTTCCCATTTTATTTTTTTTATTATTGTTTTCGGGAAAAATACTTAAGCTTGCGCTACTCTTCGTGGGGAATTGAACCTCAGCGTAGTACGCCTCAGTTGCACACACAAAAAAATCGTTCAACACGATATCAAGCACTTTTTCCACAGTTTCCGGTGTAGTTGTGGTTTTCGACTTGCCCACGAAGACCATCGCGATAAATTTTACGTTATGCGCAGAGGACAGTATGTTAGCACAAACTCAATGCACTTGAGCGTGCATAGTTTCATTTTCGATCAATCTGGCTTTGAGAGAACTTCACTCTTTTGACTAAGCACTTAAACCTTTCACCTGCTTTCGTCGGACCATATCACACATCAGCAATCAATTCTACCAAGAGTCAATCTATAGTCGACAGTCAGTCTCCGATCGACAGTCAGTCTCCGATCGACAGTCAGTCTCCGATCGACAGTCAGTCTCCGATCGACAGTCAGTCTCCGATCGACAGTAAGTCTCCGATCGACAGTCAGTCTCCGATCGACAGTAAGTCTCCGATCGACAGTCAGTCTCCGATCGACAGTCAGTCTCCGATCGACAGTCAGTCTCCGATCGACAGTCAGTCTCCGATCGACAGTCAGTCTCCGATCGACAGTCAGTCTCCGATCGACAGTCAGTCTCCGATCGACAGTCAGTCTCCGATCGACAGTCAGTCTCCGATCGACAGTCAGTCTCCGATCGACAGTCAGTCTCCGATCGACAGTCAGTCTCCGATCGACAGTCAGTCTCCGATCGACAGTCAGTCTCCGATCGACAGTCAGTCTCCGATCGACAGTCAGTCTCCGATCGACAGTCAGTCTCCGATCGACAGTCAGTCTCCGATCGACAGTCAGTCTCCGATCGACAGTCAGTCTCCGATCGACAGTCAGTCTCCGATCGACAGTCAGTCTCCGATCGACAGTCAGTCTCCGATCGACAGTCAGTCTCCGATCGACAGTCAGTCTCCGATCGACAGTCAGTCTCCGATCGACAGTCAGTCTCCGATCGACAGTTAGTCTCCGATCGACAGTCAGTCTCCGATCGACAGTCAGCCTCCGACCGACAGTCAGTCTCCGATCGACAGTCAGTCTCCGATCGACAGTCAGTCTCCGATCGACAGTCAGTCTCCGATCGACAGTCAGTCTCCGATCGACAGTCAGTCTCCGATCGACAGTCAGTCTCCGATCGACAGTCAGTCTCCGATCGACAGTCAGTCTCCGATCGACAGTCAGTCTCCGATCGACAGTGGTTAAGAGTGGCTTTTTTGTTGGTCGTCTTCCATAAGAAGCTACTTTTCATAGCCTTCTACGCTTTTATCAAATTATTGTAATTCACACAATGCTCTTATACCGACAGAACTTTAAAGGCGATCTTTCATGCTTATTCTCTATAATACTCTGTGCGTCTTCTGGGTTGATTTATGTTTTCACTCTGAGCCTTTTTTCCTTTCCAGTAGATCTACTCGTAAACTTTATTTTTCTTCCTCAATCAGACGATGGTTTAATGAGAATTCTATTTAAGCCGCAATCTTACGAAAAGATAGCTTTATTCAACCAAAGTAAATAATTTTACTTTTTCGTTTCGAATCAGTTGCTGATATTTAACCGACATTTGACTCTATCATTTCTTGACCAAAATGTCGATAAAATCATGGAAATTGTCAAGTCTGATCGTTATGAAAGCACTGTTTCCCAAAAAAGGAAACCGAATGAAGCTGGATACAAAAAGAAAGATTGATGTATGGGTTCCATACGAGTCAACGCAAAAAAACCTCTTGGACCAAATTTCCAGCTGCGAATGGCTGCTGAATCCTAACAAAATCAAGTCATTTCTAAAACGGATGAAGATTGATGATGTAAAGTGGATATATTTCAAGAATCCTTCTACTTCTTAGAGCGCGTTACAGCGCACGGAGAGCCAGAGCCAAGATTCCCTCATTCCCTTATGTTGTTTGCGATTTGTTTTTTACACAAGAGAACGGGACCTACAGTTTAATGCCGATTCTGAACGGCGAGCGAGTTATATGTAATAAAACACTTAGATTTATTTTAGAAATATTTTTATTCAAAAATTACTGGTCTTAGCCCTCTCGTAGACGAATCACGAATGAATATCTTAGCTTAGGAATATAGGAAATGAACATAAATGATTACAAGTACTTGGATAAACAAATATCGCACAAAAGGAAGATAAAACCCACCACGGCTAGTAACAGGAGCTTAGCTTGGGATTTGATCTAAGCAGTGAAGCTTGGCTTGGTTTGTGCTTAACTTGTAAACAAGCCACCAAGTACACCAATGCCAGCAATATCATACTCAATGGGTACAGTCGTACAAGTACGTAACTAGCGCCGAGAAGCTTTTTCGAGGCAAGTCTACTACCTGCAAGTTTAGATCGTGCTTATGCACACGATTCTCAAACTCTTGACACTTTGCAAATGAATATTATTTGGATTAGGCTGGCACATATGTACATTTTTTGGAAAAATTAAGTCGAGAAAATGTCATTAAGAGTTTTCTGAGTATAGTCTCCATACACTAGGCTACTAATTTGTAGTAGGCTCCCCTCATAGGGGTCTATAGATTAACAAAAACTGTGGCCTCACAATACAAAAAATATCAAGAACGTTCCAAAATACTCTATAGCAATTTCAATATTACGCGTTACATTGGTAAGACCGCCACAAGACAATGCTTATTATACTTAGTTTGTTAGTCCTCTTACTTAGTCGCCTCTTTTAAAGTATTCCTCTTCCTATGAATATTCTTTTTTAATCAATTGAATAATTTAATTATTTTATTGGCGCCCGACAAGGGACGTTGGTAGAAAACGTCCAACGAAAGTACATTCGATCTTTGATTTTTTTTTTGTTGTGATAGTACACATGTGCCCTAACATATGTTGACATTGTTAGTCATTTTGGATCTTTATTTAGTTTTTCATATAAAGGTTGCTTGGCGATTTTTAGCCATGGAAAAGAATAGATCAAAGAACTTATATCAAAATTTGTGTGAAAAGTGAAATTTTGAAGTGCTAACTCTGGCATTTGGCGAGTCTACTCTGAGCAAAAAACAAAAAAAAAATTATCAAAATTATAAATGGTAGAAGCTCTTCACAGAATGTCGAGAATATGTTAATGACCGTGCCCGCCTTGGACGTATCAGCATATCAACATCGGCTGAAAACGTTGAAGCGAAGTGAAGAAAATTATTATGGGGAATCGTTGAATCACTATCAGCGCTGTTGCTGAGGATATTTGCGTATCGGTTGGCTTATGGTAGACATTTTTTCAGGAATGTAGTGCATAAAACGTGGTTTTTCTGAAATTGTTATATTCTGACTTAAAGACCCGTCACATGGAGCATCGTTTAAGAGCTGTTGAACGACGCGAATGACGATCCAGATTTGCTGAAAAGGGTCACCTCTGACGAAGTATGAGTATATGGCCATGATGTCGAAGTCAAAGTCCAATCATCCCAATGAAAGCGACCAGAAGAGCCATGACCGAATAAAGTATGCTAAGTTCCGCTAAGAAACTTCTGCTCAATGTTTCTTTCGTTTACAATAGTAAAATCATGAATTGTTTCCTTGAAGTTATGCGTTGTTTACATGGAGCAATACAAAGAAAACGTCCGAATTTGTGGGGAAAAAAAGTCATGGTTGTTGCATCACCTACTCACCCATCGTTGCTTGTGCGTAATTGTTTGGTCAGCAACAACAACATGATCAGCCTCAGCCACCGACATTTTGTTTCTTCTCAAAACTGAAAAGACTCTTGGCAAATTTGCGTCGCGAAGATTGAGGAGATAAAAAGCTCATCGCTGGAAGAATTCATGGCTATACCATAAGCAAATATAAGAAATATTTCTAGAATCGAAAAAGCGCTGGCGCAAGTGGTTTATATCTGACGGCGATTACCTTTAAGGGGACAAAATAGATTTTTATGAAAACAGGGTGGGCTAAGTACAAGTTTTTTTTTTAAATTCAATAAAATAAACAAAATTAAAGTTGTTCCATGTATTATGGCTTTATTAGTAAGAACAAACATTCCCATTAATTATGAAATCCAACGTCGATCAAGTGGCTGCTTCGGCTGGCTTCGCAGGAACGCATTGTGTCACTACGATTTTCCAAGACCTTGTTGATGGTTTCGGGCTGTAGGTCACGGATTGCTTAGATGATGGGTGTCTTGGATGTTTGAATCGTTTTCGGATTGTTGGCATAACATCGGCCTTTTACGGTTCGCAGCTCGAAGGCGGCCAATTGACATCGTCAAGTCACGATTTGGGAATTTGGTACGTAAAAGATTGATTGTGGCATGGGCTGTGTGACATGGTGCGCCATCCTGCATGAACCAAAGATCATTCAAATCCATGTCTTCAATTTCAGTAAAAAAAAGTCGGTTATCATGGCTCTGTAACGCCCACCGTTGACCGAAACGTTGGTCCCAGTCTCATTTTCGAAGAAAAATGGTCCAATGAGGCCACCACTCCACAAACTATCCACAACTATCCACAAACTATCGCTCTCTGTGGATGCATTGGCTTCTTAACAATAATGTGCGGATTCTCCTAGCTCCAAATGTGGCAATTTTGTTTGTTAACGTAGCCGCCGAGATGAAAATGCGCCTCGTCAGAAAAGATGATTTTTGGCTCAAAATCGTTGCCCACCTTAAGCTGCTTCAAGCGATAACGAAGTGGATGGTCACGCGTTTTTAATTGCTGAGCGAATAAGCGAATTATCCGAGATCTCTGTGCAAAATTCTCCTCAGCCTATGCGTGAAATTTTGAGCTGTTGAGATCGACGGCGAGTTGATGTTCGTGAATTGATTCTCACACTCTCGGCCACAGCAGCCACATTCCCATCTGTGCGCAGCGTACTACGACGGGGACTATGAGTGTTGTCCACTAGTATAGCAGTCTCACGAACTTTTTGAACAAACTTGCGTACAGCAGTTGCGGTGGATGCTTCATTTCGGCCAAAACTTCTTTTTAAAAAATGCACTGTTTGTGCTACACAGCACTCCCGTTGGAAATAAGTTTTCAACAGTTCCCAACATTGTTCAAGCGTAAAGTGACACATTTCATTCCGCGGAGGTATGATACTGACTTTCTGTCAAGATTTCGAGAGGGGAACAGCTGTCAGTGTCAAAATAACCACCCTTTAAATAAATAAAAAAAAAAGTCACCTTATTTTTTGAACAAACCTCGTATGTTAGGGCGCTGGGCCTCCTTATTAAAATAAGATTTAATAAACTTAGTTAATTTATACTGTCTCTTTTAAAGTATACATATTTTTTCAACCAATATAAAAAGTTAATTACTCCGTTGGCGCCCGAGCAGGGACATTCATTTCTCTGAAAATATTAAAACGCGGTTGACATTTACTTTTCGAATGATAACGAATGAAATCGCTGATCAATGATAGTCAGTCAGTAAGTAAATTATAATAAGGTCATCAAGTAGCAATGAAGTTGAGTCATTATATCCACGGAGTAAAAAGAGGCGAAAGTAATGCCTGCTCAAACCTTTGCTCACCAATATACACACTTCCTTAGCTCATAATCTATAGCTCTGGAGACATAATGGATCCCAAGCAGTGAAAGGAAATAGAAAATGAACGACTTATTTCGATGACATAAATAACAGCTTAAGGTAAATTTAAAAAATAAATTTTCTTGTTTACAGGAAACATATGGCCTTTATTTTTAATTATTTATAGAAAACTGAAGGCCTGAGTCAGACACTTAATCTTGGTAAAATGCCTTGGCGATTAGGCACTGCTATTTATAAGACCAAACTCTAGTTTGATCTGCTATTTGGTTGGTGTTGGATAATTTTAGGTTTTCCAGAAAAATAAAAATAAAAAAAATAGTTGTAATGTATTTTCCAAGCCGCATCTTCATCCTGTTGCTGAGCTTTCGCTTTATTATTTTTTTTAATGTTGTCATCCCTCAAATGAACGAAAAATATCTGAAGCTCACAAGTTGCACCAAGAGCCCATCAACACAGAGAGAGAGAGAAAAAACACACCTCTCATTAGCTCCCCAAGTCTCCACATCATACAAAAGCAATCCCCTGACATATGCAAGAATTACTACCACTACACCAACAACGCGCAACTCTCCAAAAGTCCGCGTTTATCCGGTACACCAAAGGCCCCAAGGATAAAACGAAACCACCATCCACACTCCATCTACTCCAAGTGCAGGTGTCCGAGAGAGAAAACTGTCAAATCAAACACCACCAACACAATCACAACTCGAAAGTCCTTTTTTGGAGATATATTGATTCCTCTCGCTCTGGCTGCTTGCGCTCTCTCGCATTTTACCGAAGTGAAGCAAAAAACAAGAAGAAATAAAACTCGACAAATTCCAGCACAACCAGGAATAAAAGCGAATCCTCCGCTTGTCACATTGATATTATACCGTCATCGTAGTCGTTGATTCTCATCTCGTCGTTAAAATTTCACCATCTTTTCGTTTAGTTTTCCTCTGACTGTTTAGGGCGGTTCCGCAGGCAGGCAGACCAGTTAGACGTGCAAAAAAACGGATTTCAAAAATATACAACCAAAAAATAGAAAACAAATAGAAAAATTTCAAAATCAAAGTTGAAAATAGTAAGGATCTGGTAGATTTTTTTTTATGCTTTTTGTTCTTTTTGGTAATACGGAAAGGTGTCCTGGGCCAACAGCGTGAAAAGGGGAACGAACGAAAAGTGTATTTGGAAAAGGATTTTTTCGTTGAACAAACAGAGTGCCCCCGAGAAACAAGATGTGTTGTGTCGAGTCGAGTGTGTAAAGTCGTGTGTGAAAAGGATCGAATTTCAAGGATAAACATTGTTTTGTGGCCGATTAATATCGTGAAAATTCGCATTCAATTCGAGTGGGGGAAAAGCGAAAAAAAGTTTTTTTTTTTTTTTTACAAAATCTACTTTGAGTGTTGTAGTCGTATGTAGTGGTTGTGTGAGATCCTTTCCATCATCTCCTGTTACGAACAGAAAAAAAAATGTTCAGTTCCTTCTCCCTCACTTCCCTCTAGTTGTCAGGGAATCTCCCGATTTTCCTTTGTTTCTTCGTCGACTTTCGAGGACTGGCTCTTGTATTCAATTTCCTCTCCTCTGGGCCAGTGGGATAAAGTCCTTAAAAGAAAGGATTTCCGTTGGATGGGAAAAAAATAAGAAAATTTGAAAAACTCACAACAACTTTGCTTGTTTTGGGTTACATAAAGGAGTTTTGAACTTCAGCTCGTGTTTTCGAAACACATTTGCAAAAATTTAGTTTTTCAATTGCAATTGCCTGGTAGTTAACATAGTAAAAGCTAATATAAGGAGGAAAAAAAAAATAAAGAAAAAGGACGAAGAAGAAAAAAAGGATAAGGGAAAACCTGCTCCCTCCCCTGTTCTACTCGTTACATTGTCCTCCCTACAAGACCAAGAACCAACGACGACGACGAAACGAAACCGAAACAGATTCGAAACCAAAAAGCATATTCGAGATTCTACATCGACAGCGAGAACGACAACGACAACGATATCGACAACGATACCGAAGCGAAAAGTAAGAAAAGTGCGAAAAGCGTGAAAATCCAGTGAAAACACAATCAAGTGAAAGTGCGTGAAAGTGTTGTGTACTTGGTGCTGATTGTGCTGGATGACGGTCCACTACGACTTTTCTAGGCTCAGGCAGGGGCTTCCTTTTTTGTTTTAGAAATCAAATATTTATCGAAAAAGGATCAAAGTCCTGAGCATTGTCGTTTTTTTTTTTTTTTTGAATAATTTCCAAATTCCTTTTCCTTTCGCTGTCCACTACGAGAGCTCATCCTTCGACATTTGGTATCTTCATTAACCTCGTTACAGTTTCCTCCATCCGAGCCTCTGCATCTGCTTTACTGCTGGCGGAACGTAGAAAGCGGAGAACAAGAGAAGAGCCGACGAAAGAAGCGAGCAAAGAGTGATAGTGCTAAATGAGAATTGAAGGATAACAAAGAAAAACACAAGCCCGAGAGAGGGAGAGTGTGTGTGTACTCTATACAGTGTTGGTTTTGATTTCGCTGTTTTCTTTTCATTTTTTATTTTCCAAAATTTTATTTTTATTCAAAGAAATATTTGCTTTTCACCTTTTTATCAGTTTCGTTTTTTTTCAAATTTTTTTTTCGAGTGAAAACCCCAAAAACAAGGACTTACAATCGATTTTTTTAACAAAACTACACTAAAACGTAAAATAAAAAAAATAATATTTAACACGAAAAACAAAAAAGCAAAAAATAAAAAAATAAAAACCCAAACAAGTTAAACGAAAAGCAAGAGAACGAAAGAGAAAACGATTATGCAAAGGATTAAGCTTTTCGCAGCAGGAATTGAAAAGAGTTCGTGAAGTTTTCCTCCACTGGTACGAGGTCCTTTCTAGCAGTAAGAAGGTATGTTTTCGGTTTTTTTCCATTCCACTTCTTGTTTAATTCAATTTCAAATCCAACCATCGAATGTATGTTATTTTCCTTCGTTATATAACGGTGTTTGATGCTCCAAAATCGCAAATATTTTTGTCGGATGCGTTTACTTTTCAGGTTTTCCCCTCATCTCTCACTATTTTCCATTTTTTACGTGTATGGAATCCAACCGAGATGTGGTGATCCAAACGTCATCATCATCACCCATGATGTGCTCAACGAAGTGAAATTCTATTTTCCACTTTTCCACTGAGCTTTACACTCTCGTACGTCTTCATTTTTTTGTCTTTTTATTTTCGCTTCGTCGTTTTAGTCGTCTTTCTTCAAATATTTGTCATTTGACAAACACAAGGTTTGGATACTTTTTTGACAGATTGACTTTGCGGCAGGATATGCGAGGACTACATACAGTCGCAGTGAGATTCAAAATCCCCATAGTCGTTAAGTCGTTATGGGGAGCAAGAGAGATGGAGAGATCAGAATCAGGACCAGGACCGCGACCAGGGCCAGGGTTTAAAAAGATGCTATCGAAAATGTTCTCTATTTGTGTACCTATCAGCGACGTTGATTTAGCGGTCCTGTGCTGAATGGAGATGGTAATTTGTGATGGTGGAATATTGACACTATTTGTGCAACATTCTCGTTTTTTCCCCCCCTTACTTTCGTTGCTTTCAACTGCTGTACGTTCTGATTGGCTTGTTTATGTTGACGAAAAAAAAGGAGGAAAACTGAGCGTTTCAGGTTGAGGTGTTTTTCGGCTACTGTGGGTTTTGCTTCTGTGTTTTTCCGGGTTTTGTTCTGCACTTCTGGTTGTCATTTACGTGTTGTGGTGGATTTTTTTTCTGATCAGTCATTCTTGTTTGCTTTTTATGGTTTCGGTTTGGCGTGGAGTTGATTAGGTTAGTGAAGTGGTAACATGTTTACACGAGGGGCTGTTGTACGTTTTTTGAAACATGGTTTTCAGGTTGTAGGAATATATTGGTGGTAGGCTTTGTAAATATGGGACACATCGTTAGCTCTTGCGTCTGGTGATTTAAAATAATCGAAAGGCGTTAAATAAAGTTGGAATCGTGTTTAGTTTAAAGGGTGTTCGATATCATTAAAAGTCTTTAGGCATTTAGGGCCGCAAGTCGAAATTAATTACTTTTTAATCACCTTTGCAATGATTTGTGTTGGCATATCTGTGATGTGGTTGAATTTTCTTTATTAAGGGTGCCGGCACCAACATTTTTATTATAAGGTATTGGCATGTTGCTCCGTCTTGTTGAAACCAAAGCCCTGCACGATAATGCCATTCAAAAGAGGAACGAAGAAGACAGAAATCATACTCTATTGATGGTAACATTCTGGTCGGCATCGTCCATAAACAAATATGGGTCGAAGATTCCACCAGTCCATAAGCCACAGCATTACGTTTGAATGGTTGTACAAAGGCTTCTGGGTTTTCTCCATTCCAAATTTGGCAATTTAGCTTGTTTATATACCCATTTAATCAAGTCGGAGAACAAAGTTTTGTCCTGAAAATGAGGATCAAACTGAATCATGTTTTCGGTCCATTCACCGAACCTACGCCGCGTATAATGGTCACGCGGTTTCAACTCTTGCACAAGCTGGATTTTATAAGTTGTTAAGCCAAGGTCTTTCCATAAATTTGCTTTTTTATAATTCGTGCAGGTTCAAGAGTGTACGTTCTTACGGCGTTTATCACACAACCTGGACGGGGTGCAGATGGTTTGTGTCGAAGATGTCCGTTCACTACTCTCCGGGAGGTGGTTGTCCCAGATAGGGTTTGAGAGATTCGACTGAATTTGCATTGGTTGTAGTTCACAGTAACTCTTCTGGATGGGCATAGCTCCAATTTCTGTGCAGGATTGCGAATCGAGTCATTCGGATTCTCCACAACACTGCCCTACACAACGGCAATAACTTCTTCTCTTCGCGCTGTTTGTCGTCTTTGGAGATGCGTATTATCCACCAGAGTGCATGAGTACGTTGTGGAAAAACGATTTGTGCGAAAATGATTCGTCGTGCTCCGAATAACTTGCTCAGATGGACAATAATGTCGACCGTAAATTGGACGTACGATGGTTTTCAAAATTTGCACAATTTATATACGTTGTTCCAACGTTAATCTACCTATCGTAAAATGGCAAAACATACTAACTACAAATCAACTTTCAATTGTCAAACTGACAATCAGTAGGAACAGTGTTGCCAGTTTAAAAATCAAACCTCTAAAAAAACACCCCTTACAAACTGTGGAGTGAGTAATGAAATACAACTTCTGACCGTCTTGGTGCTGCCTACAAATGGCCATATCTTTGGTTTCATTTTTCATCACTTTCTTGCAGTAATATTTCCCGAATAATATCTCCGAATCGTTGGTGGAGCTTTGGCGTGGACTTTTAATTTAATATAGCTCCGAAGAAAAACAACGTTAATGATGTTAAACCGCACGGACCATACTGGCGGCCGAGTGAAGTGAAGAAATCACTCAGTAGAGTCAGTTTCATCAGCTGTGTCTGATGTGATGCCGTCCTTTTGAAACGACATACGTAGTCAATCAACATCGTTCGATATCGTAATTCATTCACTAGATTTAAGGGTGGCACCAGCATTCTTTATGAAAACCTATGGTCATGGGACCGCAAGTCCAAAAACTCCATCAAATATCATTCATTCTTGTTGGAAAGATTTCTATAGTTAGAAAAATGGGAATTAGCCTCAGCATTCAGAACAGTTTTGCGTAAAAAATCATAATTTTCACCCACCTTAACCACCTAGTCAACAAAAGTACGGCTTTGTACGTGGCCTGCTTATTTTGATTCTTGTGTTAACTGGACCACATAAGCACATAGGCTAAGATAAGTGATTGACTTAAAATGGGCACACCTGCGTTTTAAGTAGCAATCTTTGCTACGTCGGCGGCATTTTAAACTCACTTTGCCAGACGAACGCGTGTCGGAGTATTGCATTATAGCCGAGTGCGGAAACCATTGCGATAATGACCAAAATCAGTACAAACTTCTGTGATGTCTCGCCGTTTATGTGAAGAATTTTCACTATTTTAGCACGTTATGCGCGCACGTTTTGATCATATTTAGTAAATTCTATATAAAAAAACTCATCGTAATGATGGTGAATTCTAAATAACACCTCTTGCTGGATAAACGTATATTAAAAGATGTGTTGTGATTTAAGATCATCTGTTGTCTTCATGCCTGCATAATGCTACAGTTTGATCGATAAATGCATTTTTTTGAATGACTGATCACTCATTAATTGGTTAATTGGTTGATGATCAAATGTAATATTGATCAAAAAATTAGTCACAAATCAGACTGGAGAAATTTGATTAACGTCTATTTGTGTCGAACTTTTTGAAGCCACAAGTGTTTAGTTTAAATGCCTTAAATGGATTTCTTTTAGAGGTGGTCGTCGTGCAATGGTAATCATCACCGACTGTTGAGCCGAAGGTCTGTAGTTAAAGTCCGTCCATAGTCAAGAACAATTCGGAAAAACTGGGCAACAACATCAGTTGTGAATAAGATGATCAAAAAGCCCTGTCGAAGGTATAACACTCGCAGCATAAGATCACTTTAAAAATTCATACTCTGTGTGTGCATTTCATTGTGACATGGAAAACAAAAGAGTTACTGTGAACTACAACCAACGAACGAGTCGAATCTCTCAAATCTTATCTAGGACAATTACCCCCGGAGAGTAGTGAACGAAAATCTTATACTCAAACCATCAGCATCCCGTCCAGGTTGTGTGACAAACACCAAAAGAGCGTACACTCTTGAACCTGCACGAATTATAAAAAAAAAATGATTTCTTGCAAATATTCAGTTTTTATAAATTTCAAATAAAAATTTTGAGCCAATTTTCGATGTCCTAAAAACCTCAGATAAGTTCTAGCTGTTAAATCAATGATTGAATTAAAGTCAGTCTTAAAAGAAATGATTGCCCATTTCTGTTTCCACTAATTTTTCCCACCTTTTTGGCAGCATATGAATTCCACTTCCAAATTACACGTCTTTTGAGACTATGACGCTATCCAACAATTTTTGGTGTCTTCATAAGAATAGATGCCCGGCCATGTGGCATCGAACGGAGCAAGTGATAATCGCAGGGGGCGTTTCTAAGTAGGTTTTCACCGATTTAGTAACATGTGGCTGAGCGTTCTCATATAGCAAAATTACTTTGCCGTGTCTCTGCATGATGGGTATTGACCTTTCTCGAAGAAGTTGGTGTAAGGTCGGACTTACTCCACGTTCTCTTATGCTTTATCATTCAGTATTCACCTTTCATGGCTAATTAAGATGTGATGGAAAAACCTTCTCTTTTTTGACACCGTTCGACGTTTCTTGTTTTCAACTTATACGACATCCAATGTCCTTGCTTCTTACTCATTCCTAATACTTTTAAACCTGTCGAAAACCTTGTGTCATCTACTTGTTATCATTTTGTAAGTACAACTAGCGTCTAACATGAGTCTTCATGAAGTAATGCATCCAATTCTTGGCCTTCAAACATATTTCGATACATCAAAGCGTTCTTTATCTCCAGCAACGGAATCACTATTTTTTAAGTATCGAAACCAATCTCAGCATGTCGTTTCTCACAGAGCATTCTCCCCATCTCAACGAGAATTCTGTGTATCTCAGTTTCGAATAAAACGAAGGAAAAAAAAGTTGTTAACACTTCGGCGATATAAATGTGGTACCATCTTAAAATACACGCACGTAAGTAGTTTTGGGAACGACATTTGTTGGAAAACAGCGAGAACTTGTTCAGAGTCCCATTTATAAATTCATGATAGAATGAGAAAGCGCTTGATTATAACGAGCTTTACGACAAGCTTCACGATATTTTTCAGTAACCCAACAAATTCAACGTACTCGTATAGTGCAAACAATTATAACAGGAATAATTGAATATTATTGGTTCAAAAATAATGCCAAAATTAAAATGACACCTCTTGTTGAGTGGTCTTGTATCACAAGATATATTGCAAAGTGAGAAGAACGATTTTAAATTTAACAAAACTAATTTATTCTACTCTAAATATTCTTGAGCTTTTACAGGGCAATTTGCATGGTTAAAAAGCATATCATATGTGCGTTGAAGATCGTCTGTAAAGGTGTCTTTGAGAATGTCCCTTCACTCCTTCGAATATTTTCCATTCCGGCATATTGCTGTCTTTCCATCGATTAATGCATTTTTTTTGAATGACTGATCACGTGGGTATGATTGAAAAATGAACTTTTCAATAAAATTTCGATCAAAAAATCAATCCCAAATTCGATCGATGATATGGCGAACTTTTTGGAGGCACAAAAGTTTGGTCAAACTACGATAATTCAGTTTCATTGCTCCTAAAACGAATGATTTAGTAGATGTAATAAATCGAACGCCTTATCTTAAGTGTTACTTAATCCAAAAAAATTTGTACTATATGTAGAACAATGAAAACCAACATAAAGCACATAGTTAAAGTGCCACAAAAATTTGGCCCTTGAGCTGTTAAAGGTCTTTACCTTCACAATTTGGACAATTCAAGATTTGGTTTCCTACTCTTCTTACTTACTCATTTGATGTTTCTAAATAAAATTATCTAGCATTGACAAAGTATGTGATGGTCAAGACCTTTTTAACTTGTTTTATTCTTTAAAAAATTTAAATATTTTATTAGCGGTAAACAAAATTGAAGTGAAATTAAAGCAAGTTAGTTTCGGAGACTGGGAGGAGAGAAAATAAAGGACATCTGCCATGAGAGTAGTTCAAACTTCAAAAATTAATCGACACTTTCACACAGACATTAGTACTTCGGACTCCTCCTAGAGTCTGCGTGAATGCACCACTGGATTAAGTACCTTATTTTTACAACACTTTATTCATGTATGGCTTGGTCTAGTATTTAACGCGAATCAGCTATTTAAAGACTCAGTACTGACTAGCCTAGTTTCCTTTAATAAAATGTTAAATAAGTCATTGATGTTGCAAAATTACAGGACACCATATTACCTAAACCCACGCTGCATATGGAAAATGTCAAGGAAACGTAGCTGCCAATAAAGTGCCTTGGGGGTTTTGAAGTCAACTGACCTCCTAAATTTTTGTATCAGTTTCCGAAATGATAATGCGGTCTTAAGGAAATATCCGACCTCAATTTTAACCATAATGTATTTCAGTGGGCTTACGTCAGCTTTCTGAAATATCCGATTACATGCAAATATAATAATATGTGATTTCCCAAAAGTTTGGTTTTTAATTGTTAAAAAAAATTACAGGAAATTCAAAAAGTGTATAAAACTTTTAATTAAATTAATGGATTCGTGCTTGCCATTTTTAAGTGGCTCATAAAAAAGTCAAATTTTGAATTACTAATGAGGATAGAGATCTCCATTAAAAAAAAGTTGAGGGCGTCAAATCGCATGATCTGGCCGCCCAATTTTTGGGTCCAAAACGAGACACAAATTGCTCACCAAACTCAATTTTCAGTTGGTCCATAAATTCACGAGCTATGTGTCTTGCTGGAACTACGTTCGCGCATTTTTGGCAAGAACAAAGTTCGAAATCATTGAACTATAGTGGGCACCATTGACGGTAACGTTGCTTACACGTTATCTTAGAAAAAATACGGACCAACGAATCCGCCAGACCATAAAGCGCAACAAACAGTTTATTTTTCTGGGTGCATTGGCAGCTCTTATTTTGGCTGAGGTTGTTCATCGGACCAAATATGGCAATTTTGTTAAGTAACATATCCATTTAGCTAGAAATGAGGATCTTTCTAAGGCTAATTCACCAAAAATTCGACCCTGTGACAGTTCTTGTATGAGTTGTATTTTGTAAGATTTTAGGCCAATGTCCTTGTGTAAAATATTTCACGTGGTCGAGTTACACAATTCCAATGGCTGAGAACGATGATAAATGGATAAATCACTTCCTTTAGGCAGATACAGTAGCAATATTTTCCTATCTAGGCACTTTATGCATTTAGCTTGATGTCCAATAGTGTTTGTTCACTGTTGCCTTCTTAGTTGGTGGATGAAGACAATGCTTGAAGTATGCTTGAAAAAAGGGTTTACGCTCATATTCGTTTAACTTTCGTTAGCTCGAGTGGGCTCAAGAAGGGTCCCGATGAAATAAGATTTTCGATGCGGAATTTTGTCAGCTCAAATAGAAAACAAAATGATGGCGAACCGAATGTAAATAATTTGGCCGTTCATTAAGTTGTCTTAGTTCATGGATAGTATGGGTAGCTTGACTTTTCGTTAAAATTTAAGTGAGATTTCCGTCTGGTCTTGACACGAGATTAGGCCCACTTATGTCCAACCAGTATTGGTTGGACCTTAAACTTAATTATTCTATGGAAGCCTTAACGAAATTCATCATATAGCCTGATTCGACCGAACCAATTACCAATTATTGTCTTAGATGGAACTGCATAGCTGCAATGTTTCTGAGACGATCTTAAAATCGCCAGGTATTCCAGTTTAATATATTACAAATTAATTCGGTCCGTTTTCAAGATGGCGCCACCTGCAAGTTGTAGCTGATCTTGGAAGCGAGCCCCTTCGAAAATGTCCGGATTTGTCTTAAATAAACAGCATTTGCGGGAAGTTTTGATTTTCTTTTTTCTTTTTTAATTGGAAGAAAAGTGCAGCTGAAGCCCATCGAATGCTTGTAGAAGTTTATGGTGAATCTGCTCCGACCGATAAATCATGCAGAGAGTGGTTTCGACGCTTCAAAAGTGGTGATTTTAGCGTCGAAGGCAAAGAGCGTCTTGGCCAGCCCAACAAGTTTGAAGATGAGGAATTGGAGGCTTTACTGGATCAAGATCTGTGCCAAACGCAAAGTGAACTCACAGAATCGTTGGGAGTGACTCAGCAAACAATTTCCGTTCGGTTAAAGAAATTTGGATTTATTCAAAAGCAAGGAAATTGGGTGCCGTACGAGTTGAAACCGAGAGATGTCGAAAGGGGATTTTTCACCTCGGAACTGCTTTTTGAAAGGGATTTTCACACCGGATCGTGACTGGAGATGAAAAGTGGATATACTACGATAACCCCAAGAAGAAAAAATACTATGCAAAGCCTGGTGAACCCGTTCCATCATCGTCTACATCGACGCCAAAGAAAAACATCCATGGTTCAAAGGTCATGCTCTGCATACGGTGGGAACAGACGGGTGTGGTGTACTATGAGCTGCTAAAACCAGGCGAAACCATTGATGGGAAACGTTATCGACTACAACTAATGCGTTTGAGCCGTGTATTGCGTGAAAAACGGCCAGAAACGACCGAAAGGCATGACAAGGTGATTTTGCAACATGATAACGCTCGGCCCCACGTGGCTGTAGCAGTCAAAAGCTACCTGGAAACGCTGAAATGGGAGGTCTTACCCCACCCGCCGTATTCTCCAGACCTTGCTCCTTCCGACTACTGGCTTTTTCGACGGATGCAAAACGATTTGGGGGGTCACCGGTTCGGGTCTTTTGAAGAAATCGAAGAATGGCTCAATGATTGGATCGATGCCAGAGAGGACTCATTTTTTAGAGATGGTATTCGAAAATTACCAGAGAGATGGGAAAAAGTACTTGCTTCCGACGGACAATACTTTGAGTGATGTTTTTTCAATAAAAAAAAAATTTTTGAACACAGAAAAAAGGACCGAATGAATTTGTTCTCCAATAATATTTATAATAGAAATCGTCAAGAACAAAATCTCGATCTTCACTCTGTGTCCAAGAACTCCTGAACTGGGGACCCTAAACTCCAATATCTCGATAACTAAGGCTTCTCCACACAAACCACGCTTTCGTCATCACCGACGGATGGAGATGCCAGAACAGCTATGAAATTATTTCACTACATATATACCTTTTGATTTTTTAGAACTCTGTTTCATATGGTGCTCGTGGTGCAATAGCAATCATCATCGACTGTTGAGCCGACGGTCAGTAATTCAAGTCCGTCCATAGTCAAAAACAATTCCTATCCGGTAAAACTGTGCAACAACATCAGTTGTGAATGAGAGATGATCAAAAAGTGCTGACGAAGGCATAACACTCGCAGCATAAGATCACTTCAAAAATGCATACTCTGTGTGTGCATTTCCAATATAACACCTTAATAACATGGAAAAACAAAAGAGTTACTGTGAACTACAACCAATGCAAATTCAGTCGAATCTCTCAATTCCTATCTGGGACAACCACCCCCGGAGAGTAGGGAACAGTCATCTTCGACACAAGCCCCCTGCACCCCGTCCAGGTTGTGTGACAAACACCATAAGAGCGTACACTCTTGAACCGCACGAATTAAAAAAAAAATCAAAAAATATATATGTATATATACTATACTTCCGGTCGACTGCAAGCATCATCTACTTGCCAACTCTTTCGAGTGTAACTGCCACAATTAATGAATGCAAATCGGAATAAATGATAATCGCGCCAAATAAAAATGCAGTAATTAGCAATAAATTATAAAATTCCCCTTAGGACGGGAAAAGCATTCTTTTATCTGGCCAGCGATAAATTATAATTAATTCCGTAGCCGTTTTTTTCCCCCCACAAAATGTCGTTAATCATGTTAAGTTTAAAACGTTTTAAAATCTGTTTTAATAAAAAAAAATTAAATTATATTTATCTACAGATTGTTCACCCGTCCTCAAGGCTTCAATCGTCATTTTCGAAACTAATTTTTTTCAGCCAAAGGTGGTTATCGGCTTAATGGGGTTGAAGTCATAGAGACATATTTATTAAATCAGACAAAAGTGTGTTTTTTCGAACCTACAGTGTTTGCTGTCAGATATTATGGCAATTGTCGCAATGGATGACATGTGCTTGTTAACGTTCTTCAGGAAATTATAGAATCCATTTGCTGGTTTTATTAAATAATGTTAATTAAATAAAAATCATTTTTTGACTTGATGACATCTACTTGGTGCGAGTACGACGGTTGTCACTCGGTGGGTGTGGAAGAGACCTAAGCAGTTAAGAGCCTTTACTTGGAAAACTGGTGGCAATAGGAAAATCATCTTTTACGATATTAAAAGCAAGGTATTGTCTGTTGTTGTTGACAACCAAATGTAATCGTAGACTTAGTTCGGTGTTATCTTTTTCCGGCCATTATATATTGTAGTACAACAGTTTAAGTAGTACGGCTGCCTTTATTAAAACTTAATCAGTTTAGGGTTAGAATATATAAAATAATTATTTCAGTACCTAAATAGAATTAGAGTAAGTCTTGTACTAAATTCGACGTTAACTCAGTCCTTATCGATTTTATTATACGAGCACGACCAGTAGAAAAAAGCGAATTTTTTTTATGCAAAGTGGTGATGTTTTTATATTAATCTAAACCACAAACTCTGAGATTGAAAGGACATACAGTATCTGCCAAATGTTCACTTAGGGTCTTGGTCATTGTTTTGCTGATATTTTTAATAAAATTTTGGCTGGATTGCAGGTGTATTTGGCGTCTTTCAGCTCTGAATAGTTGTTGGGACACTGACGTGGACTAATGGTATTAAATTTCATGATCTCGGTAGACAATTGCATTCTTCTATGTGCTTAATGACATCGCCAGGTCAAAAGGCTCCCTAAACCGCCATTAGTCATGAATGGATGGAGAGGTTGGTCTACTATTTCTCTTAGGTTACTTAAGCTAAACTAATATAAGTAAGTCATAAGGGGCTTGTTTAAGGCCAAAACTAGTACGAACTGTTCCAAACGTATCCGTCATAATTTCAATGTTTGAATTTTCACTATTTTACACGTTGTACGAGTACCTCATTCCAAGTTTTGACTTATCAAAAATCATCTCAATGATAGTTAAGTATTGGCAGCTAAGCAATGGCGACAAATTTACAATAACACGTCTTGTTGGATGGCCGGAAAAAGTTATTGTGACTTGTGAACTTTTTAAACTCATCAAAACAGGCTCGGTTCTGCGTTGTACCAAACAGAAGTTACCCGATTTAAAAAAAAATACCCACTCTTCAAATCCATTTACATAGGCAGAGCTCTTCTATGTAACAGAGGCTGGTACATCCTTCCCTGTAAGAGAATACTACACAACTATACTACAACAACAACTAATACTACAAAGCTATATTTTTATTTTGTTGCGGATACATTAAGGTCCTATAGTAGGATATTGGTTGGCAGGCATAGATAAGCAAAAATGAGACACATTTTCTAACCCTCATCATGTTCACGACGGAACCCGCACTCTCTCTCCGGAGAGGTATACATCTTAATAAAATGATATCTCCAAACGCAAAATTCCTATAGTTAGCTGAAACTTCAAATTGATCAAGTCCTTGAACCCTCTTCCAAGTCGTGGGACAGTTGTAATATTTCCAACTATAAAAAATGAGTAGATTTTAGCTTTGGAAATTCAGAATGATTCGGCTTCTACACTTTTTAGCTAAAAGGTAGGCAGTTTCATTGCCACCAATACCTCTGTGGAACCGACTAAGGTTTGACTTTTATTTCCTGCACAACATTCTGGTAGTCCTGGACAAACAGGCGAATAATCACAGTTCATTAGAAGCTCTGCAGTTTTGGCCAAAAGTAACAGAGTCAACGCCTGATTTCATCCTCGAGCCATTTGTATACCATTTCAGACCCTTAACATCCCACGAGGATAACCAGTTAAACGATTTTGGAATATTATCTCAATTTCATTGCCAGAGATATGCATTTGAAAGGGCAGGGTATTCGATCATGGAGAATGGACCTGTGTCGCGAAGTCTACGTGTCGGGATATTGAGCGAATTATTGTATTCCGCGTGATATGCCGAGCCATAGAGCCTTTTGAGTCATGGTAATTTGGTTGATTGTAGTTTTCTGTTTGGTTTTAGATCTAAGAGGTTAACAGGAGAATTTCCCGCTGATGAAAGTACCAATGACAACTCCTTTACCTCGAGGGTCCATTGTCCCCACGATATTAGTTCTATATTTCCAAACAAGGCGAGGAAATTATTTTATTTCGGTCTGTCTCCTTGTAAATTTTAATAAAAATTAATCAGGTACCATGACCATCCATGTTTTGTCTTGGAATTATTAAGAACCAATCTAGAACTTATCGAACCGAAAATCTTGTGATTATCAGCATATGAACTCCACATCTGCTATTTATAAAGCAGATATAACGGCACTCCAAGAAGTGCGATGGGATGGACCAGGCAAAAAGCGGATGATAAACTGTGATATATACTACGGTGACTGCTGCAAGGAAAATAGGCAACGCTTATTTGGATGCGGATTTGTTACTCGAGGTAGACTTAGGCAAAAAGTCTTAAGCTTTCGACATGTAAGCGAATCCGCATCAAAGGCACTTTCAACAACATTAGCCTCATATGCGTTCTATATGCCCCTACGGAAGAAAAAGATGATCGACTCAAAGATGATTTCTACGACCTCCTAGACCGAACGTACGCACAATGCCGCAGTTACGACACCAAAATCGTACTAGGAGATTTTAACGCAAAACTGGGCGAAGAGGACATCTTTGAGTCAATCATAGGAAAGCATAGCCTACATAACACCACGTCCGATAATGGACTCAGGCTAATTGATTTTGTAGCAGGGCATAATCTCATTGTGGCAAGTACACGATTCCCACATCTCAGCATTCACAAGGGAACCTGGCGGTCAATCGACTACCAACCAGATTGATCATATTGCGATCGATGCCAGACACTCCTCCAGCATTCTCGATGTGCGAACTTTTCGACAAGCCAACATCGACTCAGATCACTACCTTGTTGTAGCCAGGGTACAAATGAGGATATCGAGAATGCTACGGAGTCGAGTAGGACAACGCAGGTTTGACGTCGGAAAGCTACCATCGCAAGAGACCGCTAGAATCTTTACCGATCGCGTTTCCCTCAAGCTCTCCCAAACCCCAACAACGACGACACTATCCACAGACCAGCAGTGGGAGCATTGCCAGAACGCAATCAGAGACGCTGCCTCTGATGTGCTGGGTTTCAAGTCGAGACCGCCTAGAAACCCCTTGTTTGACCTGCAATGCCAACGAGCCCATGCAGCAAAGCAAGACGCATACAAAGCCATGCTGCATAGATGGACGAGAGCTACTTGCGAGCTCTACAAGCAGAAAAGGAGGGAAGAACATGCGCTTTTCAGAAAGAAAAAAAAGGAGCACGAAAGCATGAGATCGAGGAAATGGAGAGATGTCATAAAAGGAATGAAGCTCGAAAGTTTTACCAAAAAGTAAAACGAACATGTCACGGCTACAAAGTCAGAGCAGAAGCCTGCCGGGATGAAAACGGCGATCTAGTAGTAGAATCACAGTCGATGCTGAGAATATGGCAGGAATACTTCTGCAGACTGTATAACGGCGATGATAGACAAGATACCGCTGTCAGGCAGAATGATCCATTCGCCACGGACGATGACGTAAGAGAATCCCGTCCACCCGACATAGACGAAGTCAAAATAGCGATATCGAGACTTAAGTCTAATAAAGCCGCTGGCGTGGACGGTCTGTCTGCTCAGCTTTTCAAGGCGGCTGGAGATGTGTTGGTAAGGCGCATGCACCAACTTATCTGTAAAATATAGTTGGAGGAAAGCATGTCCGACGAATGGAATCTCAGCATGGTTTGCCCGGTCCACAAGAAAGGAGACCTCTATAATTGTGCCAATTATAAGGGAATAAGTCTCCTCAACGTCGCATACAAGATCTTCTCTGCCGTATTGTGTGAACGCCTGAAGCCTTTTGTGGATAACCTGATCGGCTCTTATCAGTGCGGCTTCAGGCCAGGCAAATCCACAATAGACCAAATATTCACCCTGCGGCAGATCTTGGAGAAGACCCAACAATTTCTCATCGATACGCACCACCTTTTCATCGATTTTAAAGCCGCATATGACAGTGCGCATAGAGAGGAGCTATACGGTGCCATGTCTAATTTTAACATCCCTGCCAAACTCGTCCGATTGTGCAGGTCGACAATGGAGAATTCTCGCTGCTCCGTTAAGGTCAGTAATGAGCTAACCCAGACCTTTGGTATTAAAAAAGGATTTAGACAAGGCGACGCACTGTCATGCAATTTCTTTAACATCATACTTGAGAAGATCGTACAAGAGTCACTGGCCAACACAAGAGGTACGATTTATTTCAAGTCCTCCCAACTGCTTGCGTACGCAGATGACATTGACGTGATCGGTAAGGAGGGTAAGACCAAATATATGCTGTCATCGAAAAAAGACACACAACACCGACGTCTGGGCCAGAAGGTCATGCTTGGCAGCTATAATTTCGAAGTAGTCAAGGACTTCGTCTACCTTGGCTCACTTGTGACCAGCGACAACCACACCAGCGCTGAGATAAAACGCAGAGTAGCACTTGCCAACCGCTGCTTCTTTGGGCTCAAGAGGCAATTGAGAAGTAGAGCCCTCTCTCGAAAGACCAAGAAAACGTTGTACAAAACCTTAATCATCCCAATCCTCCTTTACGGCGCGGAGGCTTGGACTTTAACTAAAGCTGATGAGGAAGTTCTTGGTCGTTTCGAGAGGAAAATTCTGCGTTTAATCTATGGTCCCGTTTATACTACCTGTGTATGGAGGAGAAGATACAACGAAGAACTGTACGGCCTGTACAGCGACATGGACCTGGTATGACGTCTCCGGATCCAACGTCTACGATGGCTGGGCCATGTAGAGCGGATGGGCAACACGGCTCCGGCCCGAAGAGTCTTCGAATCCAATCCGGAGGAACGACGCAGCAGGGGACGGCCGAATCTTCGGTGGCACACGCAGGTGGAAGGGGACCTCAACCGTCTGGGCGTGTGGCGCTGGAAATAGCTGGCGAAAGATCGTGACAGCTGGAAACGCTTGTTGATTGAGGCCCAGGTCAACATTAGTCATAATAATGCTAGTGATACTTTACGGATGTGAAACCTGGTCCCTAACTGAAAAGGAGGAAAATAGGATTTTAAGGAAAATCGACGGTGAGAAAAAGGAGGAAGAAACAGGGGGATGGAGAAAACTTTGAAATGGAAAGCTGAATAGAGCCCTAAGTTCTGTCCGACTAGTAAAATCGCGATGAATAAAGTCGGCAGGATATGTAGAACAAATGGACAGTGGACAAAGGAATAACGAGTGCCCCAATCACGCAGTATATGGGTGGAAAGAATATGAATGGGCCTAGAAGGAATGGAATAGAACAGCGAGACATGGAAGGAACATACTCATGACAGAAAGGGTTGGCGAGGGGTTGTTAATGAGGCTCTGGACTTTCGATTTCCAAATGGTCAGTAATAATAATAATAATCAGAAAGTTTTAATAATATCCAAGCAGCTTACGTTCTTTTATCAATGCCTTTGAGAAATGGGTACAAACAGTATCGACTTGCGAATATCATTCAAAAATACTAAGACGTCTCTCGGCTTGAGTTCGCCACCACCTGATTTTCGAACTTTTGCACCAGGCTTTTGAACAATCATTTTTTTCGTTTGACGCCATCTTGATCCAGTAATGCTTCCAATACGGCGTTTTCAAACATGTTTGAAACCATGCGCAACAAGTTCCTTTACCAAATATCCGGAACAGTAAAACTGTGTGCAAATGACGCCTGTTTGGCTCTGAAGTTGACGTGTTCACGCATAAAAATATATAAGACGGCATTGAAAGTTAACAAAAGCAATGATGAGAGTCGTTGAAATAGTTCAGACATTTCCCTCAGGTATGCACCTCTAGCGCCATCTCTCATCCGTACACTCGATCTTGTTGGCCATATGCAGCATTCTGGTTTACTGTAGCCATAATTGGTTCGGTCAAATTTCGATCGGAAGAGTCGTACGTATCCTATAATTTGCGCGTGCAAAGTGATCTTCGTAAAGACACAGCACGGGCGGAAGATACGAGTATAAAGGAAGGGAAGGCGAGGAGGTACCGGTTTTACTTGGTTTTAAATCGCTGGGCATTCCTAGCGGGACGAGTATAGCGATTGAATTCTTGAAGGGGAGTAATGCAATTGCTAGCTCGCTTGAGCATTGTTTATTGAAATAGCGATAAAAAACTGACAGAAAGGTAGCAATGCGTCAATGTTCAAACGAGTCAAGTGACTTCGCAATATCAATGTCCCGATTTTAAATTCAATCTAGCAGGAGCAAACAGGTGCATCAGACCAGATATGAGCGTTGTACTCAAGTTTGGGGCAGATATAAGTCTAATAGATGGAAGACACCTCAGAGGGGGTAAAATATTTCTCACATACTTTTAGGAAACTTGTCGAATTGGTTTAAAAGTAGCAAACAGGAGATTATTTATAAAATTGTAAAAGAGTGTAGGTGACAGAACAGAGCCTTGGGGAACACCAGTATTTATTTGGTGGATGTTGGGCTTGAAACCGCCCGAAACGTAATTTTTTATCCATAGAAGAAGAGATTCACCGATATCATAAGCACGAATCTCGATAAAAGAGCCAAACTTATGCCAAACTCTGTCAAATGCTTTAGAACTACGAGGGTGATCCGATAAGTATTTAGTCTACATAAGAAAAACAAAATTTTTGGAGAAATGGCGATTTATTTTTCAATATAGTCTCCTTTTAGATCGATACACTTGATCCAGCGATGCTCCAACTCCTTTAACCCGTCTGAAAAATACGTTTTCTCGAGGTCTGCAAAGTAGGCCTCTGTGGCGGCGATGACCTCCTCATTCGACTGAAATTTCTGCCCGGGGAGTGACTTTTTCAAGTTTGGAAACAAACAGAAGTCGCACGGGGCCAAATCTGGAGAATACGGTGGATGGGGCAACAGTTCGTAGCCCAATTCGACAAATTTGGCCGTGGCGAGGGCGGAGGTGTGAGCCAGTGCGTTATCATGGTGGAAGAGCACTTTTTTCTTCGCTAAATGGGGCCGTTTTCGGCCCAATAATTTGGCATAGTACAGCCCTGTGACCGTTTTGCCCTTCTCCAAGTAGTCGATGTGGATCACACCTTGTGAATCCCAGAAAACAGTGGCCATCACCTTTCCGGCCGATGGGACAGTCTTCGGCCTTTACTGCGAGTGTCGATCAGCGATCGATGATCGCCATTTATTGATTGTTTGTCTATCTCTCCATCGATTGAGTTACACAATACCAAATCCGGAATCAATCCACGCAATCGACAATTGTCGAGTCGATCGCTGATCGACACTCACAATAGGGGCCTTCGCCTTCTTCGGAACACGTTCGCCGGGTTTCGACTGTTCCTTGGTCTCTGGTGTGTACCAGTGGATCCATGTTTCGTCGACTGTCACGAAACGATGCAGAAACTCCTTCGGATTGCGCTTAAACAGCGTTAAACACTGCTCTGAAGTGGTCTCACGGTTGCGCTTGTTGTCCGGAGTGAGCAAACGCGGCACACATCGCGCCGACAGCTTTCTCATGCCCAAAATTTCATGCAGGATATGACCCACGCGATCTTTTGAAATGCCTACTGTCTCAGCTATCTCGCGCATCTTCAATCGGCGGTCTGCCAATACGAGATCGTGGATTTTTGTCACGTTATCCTCCGTGGTAGCCGTTTTCGGGGCACCTGGAAGTGGCTTATCAAAAACCGACGTGCGACCACGTTGAAACTCGTTAAACCAATTTTTGATGGTCGCCATCGAAGGAGGAGAGTCACCGTACACAGCATCCAAACGCTCTTTGATTTCGCTGCGCGATTTCCCTTCCAAAAACAAGAATCGAATTACCGACCGATATTGCTCTTTTTTCATTTTTCTAAAATCCGCGGACACTTCCGCTTCCACAGGCGGTCAAAACAAAACTACGAGTCCGATCCGAAATTTCGACAGTATCCGTCTACTAGAATGTACTACACGATAGTAAGTTGCGGTACTAGCGCCATCTGGCGGTGATGCTAAGTACTTATCGGACTACCCTCGTATGAAGCTCAACGGCCTTGCTTGCGGGCTGTACAAAGATTGACTCCACTGTCCGATTACTTATGCCATCAAGCCTGTCATTATGAAGTTTCCACGCTTGAAGGCATTTCATAAGCTAACGATATGACGAAGCTGGAGTCGCATTTTTAAGCGATCTTCATAGTCGATTAAGTTAAGCCTTCCAATGCAGAGACGAACATGTAGAGTAAAATGGATAAATCTGTCATAAATAGCCTCAGTTCGCAGGGATTGAGTGAACGGGCGACCAAACTTGTAAAGCATATTCTAGGATTGGTAAAATCTAGATGGTAAAAGTGAATTAGTGATGCAGTGACAGAAAGATCGGAGAAATAAAATCAAGTGCGGAGTTCCCTCGTTAACATGATCACCTCTTTGTAATAGATCCCATAATAAAAACACGGAAGAGACGGGTTTGCCACAGATCATATAGGTCCCACCAGTTGTAGGAATACGTCAACTGGAATGGCTTGGCATTGAGCTCAAGATTTTTTTTTTAAACCAGATTGTAAAGTTGTTCAAATCAGCTTGTAGTATACGAAATTTGGTGAAAGATGAAATGCTCTGGAGAGTTTCATATCACATGAAGGTAGATAGGCAGACTAGAGCTTGCGCCTTCGGTACACAAGAAAAAATTCTTTAAATTAAGCGTCAAGTTACACGACAGAGGAAGAGAACATACCTACATGTCCAATTCGAGAGTAAAGACAAAAGTTCTTTGAGTACTTGGTAAGATCGAGAAAAACCGCCACGAAGCTTTTATCCTTCGCCAGTCGGATCGTTCAAAATGTATATCCTTTCCTTCTTGCCGTTTATAGGAAATACTGTGAAAAGTTACTCCCTGAATGTCATAAATTGGTTGATCATAGACATCACAAGGCAATTCATAGGATAATTGGTAACTATTTTAACATCTGTTTTTGTTTTTGCATCGGTTACATCCTTCTCGAAGTCCTTGGGGCTTTTATATATTCTAGTTTATTATTACAACTAGTGGTACAGCCCATGTAGGACCGTAACTTCTCATAGTCATCTATGTTATATGGCTCTGAGAAACTTTTTCTGGATAAAAATATAACAAGTGTGCTGAGCTGATTTTGATTACTTGGCTCTTTTGGGAATCGAACCCCGTGTCATCGGCGTCAGAAGCTTTTCGGTGATTGGACAGACTTCCTTTTACTTTATTGATTGCGGCCTATTTATATAATATTTAGGCTTTTCCGTGACATTTAATATGATTGTCATTTAACCTTTGAGCAAACTCTTGTCTTTGTTTCAATGATCGCTTTCAGCAGAAATTTCTATATTTTTATTAATAAACTTGGATTTGTTTTGACTTTGCCCTGATTTTTTATCAAAACCTAATATTTTTTTTAACAAGCTTGCGCGACACAATTGTGAATGGATCAACAACGACAGAGAATTTTTTTACCGATTAAAATTCCGCCTAAGAAGCCATTATGCGAAGCGGAAATAGTGTTGTTGACATTTGGCACAGTAAACAAAATCTGTGTTTACACTTGGAGGTTGCAATAGTTACGCCTGTCCAAATACCGAAGAATACCTAATTCCGTCTAAAGGGCATCGTTTATGATTAATGCATTAACTATTCCATAACAAGATTCGCTGGATAGGGTCGCATGTTCAGTGAAGCAGCTGACCTTTAAGACAGACGTCCCGTGAATTATAAATAAAGTGTAACCGAAACAGCGTGACAGGACCTTCCACATCCGCCTGTAAAACATTCAAACTTAACAAATTACCCGTGAAATGCGGGTGATACGAGTGAAAAGTCAATTAAAGAATCAAATTGACTCGGTTAGCAGAATCGCAGTGATTCCATCAATCACGCAATAGATGCTCCCGCCAATGCCCACATGACGCTTATAAAGCAACCGCGGCACCCCTCACGAAGCCGTAATGGTGATATCCTTTCAATATAATTCATAGCTGTTCCTTGTATAGTGAAACTAGTATCGTTTGAATGCGTAATCTCCAACCGCGATTAGCGGCATTCAATAAATAATGAAACCAATACACGATACACACGATTCACAAGGTATAACACGAGATATGCTGCACGACAACGACCATACAACAATGAAATCGTTTTGATAGTCTGACTCTATTGCCGTGATTATTGTTATTTGATCAATCATTTCGCAATAGAGACAGGCAAGTGGTGGATAGGATATTGAGTGGCATGCGACCGCGCGGGTGGTAGTATTCTATCGTGTGGCTATGATGGTGACTGCTGTCGATTCAAGAATAGAGTTGCGTTCGTCCTGGTATTCTATATAATCACAGTCGTGACGTTCCGATTTCCAAATCGTCGACATTCTCATGTTTCGCTGGGTTTTGCTTGTTTGCTATTTGCCTGGCTTGGCTGTTTAGCTAGCTCGTGCCTTTCACGTTGCTTTATGCTCTTTTTGCAAACAGACGAGCTCAACAACATGCCGACTACAAGCAAACAACTTTGTTGCTCAAAATTGCATGACAAAAGTCCTTAGGATTTAATCGTTGTGCTTTTGGGGCGCGGGTGTTTGTGCGTGTGTGTGTTGTCACTGACGCCCGCATCTCCTCCAGTATATTCTTCTCTTATGATACGTCGTTTATGATATTTATTTCAGACTCCTCCTTCCCCCAGTTCGTTCTATAAAATTTATAGATTTGACATATGTGTGTCATGTCCTTTCCTCGATTTTGAGTGTGTTCTGATTTTGCTGTTTTTCCGTGCCATGTCCCATGCGGAAGGAGCAAGGATTGTGTATGTTTGGCTTCAGGGCGCTTACATACGTGTAACCAAAACAGTGCAATGTTTTGAAATAATTCCTGTTGGGGTAGTGTAACTAATTTCCGAGGACGATTTTGCAGGTTCTGACCTCTGCCTTGAGCTGTGGATTTTATTTTATTTCGATTATTGATTTTGTTATCGTAATTATGATTCTTGAAATATTGAACAATGGGGATATACGCAATGAGGTGGATGGGAATCGGATGATAAGGAATTATGTATGTGCTCACAATAAGATACCATTAGTGTGGGCCATTGGACTGGTTATGGATGGCCACATGCTAAATTAGAGGCCAGTCAAGAATATAGTGCTGTGGCTAGGGCAATAAATCATTTGTTATTGCTCAAGTGCAGGAATTAGCTGTTCAGGAAAATCCTTCGGGCAGTTGAAAGGCCTTAATGCAAGGGGGCAAGGAGTGGACATTGCACTAGTAGCGACAAGTTCATGGCAGGACACAGTGACTCATGCCAGGAACAACAGTGGAATGGTGGTAAGTGGCGTTTCATTGAAGTGGCTGAAGGAATGAATTGTAAGCAGTGCATCCACTGACTAGCTTACATAGGCTTAGATCTACAAGGAATGGATCAGATCTCCTGTCTTCAAAGCTTAACCAGTTGTTGGCAAAATAGTATAATCGGAGTAGAGAGTGCATGTGTATCCCCTCACTATGCACATTTTTCCTGTGGAAAGCCGAAAGGCAAGATTTACTTTGAACTATAAACCAAACAAAAAATTACTTTCCGTTTTCCATTCAATTTCTTAATCCCCTCAAACTGTTACAAGCAGTTCGATCGCCTTCAGAAAACAAAGTACACTTTTGACAGAAAGGCACACGAATCGGGCTAAGGATCCGATCACAACCTTAAAGTTGTTTTAAATCAAGCTTCATTCTATGACATTTTAAAATCCTTTAAATGAACTACTTCAAGTGCATTTTTCTACCATTTCCACGTTCATGCTTTAACGTTCGATAACATTGAATGCTTCATCATGAAGCAGCATTTCACAAACGCCTCATTACTCATAATGCGCTTCCATCACATCTCGCATGGCACTATTCAGGCGCAGGTCCTTCATATCTCTCCAAAGAATTTTCCACTTTCATAGCATCCATGACCATCGAGCACGATGACACGTCGCCACCTTAGCACCACAACATTATGAACTGCCACGACGATGGACTTGGGTAACATCATCACCACGTCCTACGTCTCACGTCACGCGGTCGCCGCCAGCACAATTCCTCAATCAAGTGCCTTTAAAGGACATAAAAGTATTTTCTTTCCACCACTTGCTACATCTTCAAAGATATCCGCATCGTGGTGGCTGCACTTCATACGCCCACTCGACTGACAATCTTCTGAGGTTAAATCGACATCTCAATCCTATTGTCTGCCATGTACAATACGTCCGATGGATTTTCCCAATTTCCCACTCTCGTTCTCTCGCAACAGTACGTTGCCTTCCAATTCGCCAGAAGATGAACCACCGGAATCGAGAAGAACAAAGCAGAGCGAAAGATAAAGGGATAAGAAGCAACAGCAATGAATACGAGTGCTCGCATCATCCGCTCTTCGGTGCTCATCTCTACGGTGGAGCTACTGCTACTTGTGCTTTCTTCTCTTAGTCAAGGGTGGACAGGACACGCATGCGTCACTTTTAGTTAATTATGTAAAATAAATATTCCACACATGAAAGTGGAGTTTTCCCATTTTCATGATTCCATCCACTTCCTGGTAGCTCCATTGTTGGTTCTCATTTTCATCTGCTTCCACTGACAACACAACTGGTCCGATGGAGATGGATTGCATACCACACTCGTATAAGCTCTATGTGCCGTGCCGTCTGTGGACTTGGCCAGCTGGCTTAGCTTGGTGGGTGGTTGGCCGGGAAGATGGGTGTTTCTGTCCTGCTGTGACAGTGACAGCAAAAACAGCGCGCATACAACTATATTTCTGGCCATTTTCGTCCCTCGCGCCCCGTCGGTTTTTCATAATTTTTTGTGACCTATTTTTTTGAATTCCTTAAAATGGTGTTTTGTCTTCCTCGTCGTGGCCGTTTGTTCTTATCCGGGGGACACTTTGATAAAAATGAAAATTTTGCTCCTCTAACTTGTCAAAAAAAGCATGAGGCAGTGCCACCAAACAAGCAGAGAGAGAATAGAAACAAGAAAAAGAATCAAAAGATAAAATCTATCGGAAATATTTCAATGCCTGCGGCATTTAGATATTCTCCTCCGATGTGATTGTTTACCCAATGTGATTATGTGTGTGTTTGTTGAGGAAAATGAAGAAAAAACATCGGATCCATGTTCTGATTAGACGATGACTGGGAGGTGGATGAAGGCGAACAAGCTCTCGGGCGAGAGTAATTGTTTGTACACAAAAGTGGAGAAACAACAACACATGAACGTCTGTTGGGTGGGAAAGGAGAACTCCTTCTGTGTAATGGAGTCCTAATTATAGTCAAGTGCTAGTGTCACATACAAAGAAAATAAATGATTTAAAGGCTCATGCTAATAAAATCAAGAATTCCTCGTACTTTTTTGGGAGGCGTTTCCTTGTTTTGGTTTTGGTTCTTTTGCATTTAGCCTAGACAAATGTCAATGGTATAAGCATTAAAAAAATCTTTAAAAAAAGAAATGTTTCGAAACATGGCAACGCCGCGTTGTAAAATACATTCAGGATAGAAAGCTCGATTGTTATCTTTGACGTTTCATTTAAGGCGCCTTTATAGGTGCTTGCTGTCAGTTGTACATTTTCGTTCACTTTGATCTTTGGAAATGTTAACTTCATAAGTAGCAACGAAAATCGTAGCGGTTCAAGGGACCGACGTCATTTGGTCTGGATTGTGGTGACTTTGGTCAGTTTAAAGGATAATTTTGTCCATGGTTACTGGGTTAAGGTAACAGGTTAAGTATACCATTCAGGCATGAATTCAGCATTAGGAGTTAAGTATCAGTATTAACCAGAACGGAATAAGCAGAATAGGGACGAATTTCCGAATTTTGACATGTCTTCATGTCCCAAAGTCGTCTCCATCGTTTTTGCGGAGTAATCTATGAATGCCGGTGAACGTATGTACATTCTTCGCATATCTCGATAATAAATCAAGATATTTAGTGCTTCATAAAATCAACTGACTTTGGTCAATTACTGACTGTTTTATTGGGTTTTTTAAAGAATAAAATAGACAGAAGTGTATTTCATTGAACGATGCTCACTCGTGGGTGTCTGGAACAGAGTGTCATCTAAAACAAAATGTCCGACCTCATACATACGGTGTGGTATGTCATCTGAAGGCTCCTTTTCGAGGCTCGTAACTCCGTTCACTGAAGAAAAGCGATGATAATGATCGCTGACATTGGGTACGTTCACGCTTTTATTTTTCGATACGATTCGTTCACGACTTCGTAGAAAATCTTACGCAAAGATGCTGGTCTAAAACCTTGCAAAATACAGTTTGTCCAAGATCTGAAGCCAATGACCTGCCATAACGAAAAAGTGTCTTCCACGAAGATGCTCATTTCTGGTTGGGTATGTTAAACAAAATTGCCATATTTGGTCCGATGAGTAACCTCAGGCAATATGAGAGCTGCCAATGAATCTGAACACGGTTTATGGACTGGCTGAATCATTGGTCAATTTTATTTTTGGTGAGGTGAGGCGAGCTACTTAAGCTTGCAATTATCGGGTCTTTTTTGTCTGGCTATTGTTCTTCAATTCTCTCGACAAAGAAAGAATGATGGTACCGATCAGTGCTGCATAGACTTAGGAGCACCAAACAGGGTGAAAGGAAAATATCGCATATTTGCGATTATGGAGGTACTTATCTAAGTAACTAAGTAGCAACCTGACTTCACCGAACTGGACTTAAGAGCTTGAAAGAAGAGATAGTAAATTGGGACGAACTGTCGTCGTAGGAACGGCACACGGTTACATATCGGGACGGGGTATGAAAAGGACTGCAGACGGCGATTGCAGGGGCTAGTGAATATTCAACGAGATTGTTTTGCTACAGATATCCAACAGTTGGTTAAAGCTAGACCTGTCCAATGTGTCCTTCGGCCGTCTATCCTTCAGGCTGCCTTCTACTATAATAGCCTGCTCTCACTCTGGAATAAGTAAAAGTCTCATTGTAGATAGGTATGAAGGTAGGTTGAAGTGGCTACCCACAAAACTCGTGAAACCTAAAAGATGTGAACGGGGATGTTAATTTAAATCCAGTGGAGTTAAGAAAATTGGTTGTGTTGGCCAAGCTGAGGTTGGCTACCTCTGAGGGATCATCGAGGAAGTATTTGTGCAGGGTTTTCTCTACGTGGGTGTTGTGAAAACTACGGTTAGACCGGATGCCATTCATGCAGCGTGGGTTCCTATAGGCCAATGGCCCGTACTGACCGCCACGATTCTAGCTATGTTGAAGCGGTTTCTAGCTATCTAGGAGGTCGTTGTTTTTGTTTTTTTTTTAATAGGAGGGCCAGGCTTTTCTTGATATCTGGTACCTAGTTATTTAGCCTACCTTCTATTGTTTATGTTGAAAAAGTGTTGCAGGATGTTGCCTTTGAGAATGCCCTCTCATTCCCCTATATGTTGCTGTATCCTGGAACTCAAAGGAACGTAATATAAGTCCAGCCACCACCCTGTCCCGTTTAATTCCTTTCTTGCATTGATCCACCAGTTTGGAAAAGGTGGTAGCAGACGTAAGAGCTTTAAAAGCGGCTTGAGTATCGCTACAAATAGCGGTGAACGTGCAATTAGGGTGAGCTGCACTGAGTAATTTGCACGCTTCCCGGATCGCTAGCACTTCAGCTTGAAAGATGCTTGAATGATCAGAGAGACGGTATGAATTTGATATATTCAATTGTGTCGGGAATATTCACGATCCTACATCGTGGTCAAGCTAGAGTCATCAGTGAAAATCAGAAAATGGAATTTCGCGAATGGGTTGCACGTTTCACATTCTTCTCTGGAAGAAAAGTCTTGCAGTCTTGGGAAGGTGTGGTGTAGTTTGAAGTAAGCAAGGTCAAATTCGTTAGTAGAGGTACCAAGGCTCTGTCGTGGTCATACGGTCTGGATGACCAGAAGCCCGCTTCCTTATGTCTGTGGGCGCCGCACGCCGCCGTGTATTAGATCTGAAATTCCAAGAAGAGGAGATGCAGTAAAGTATTAAATGTTTCGGAGGGGCATATTCTCATGGCTCCTGTTGTTTCGATTCCTGCTGATCTTTAGATCTTATAGGTCTCATAGTACCTAGCTATTATTCTGATATGGCTGTAGTTTTTTCTAGCTAATGAAAAAGATCTAAGAACAAAGTGACCTTTAGGCAACAAGTTTAAGTTTGTCGAAAGGTCTTAATATCGCTAGCTGGTCTGAATTTTCGATTGGATCATTCACTTTTTTTATCAAGCCACTCGTTATCGTTGGTCTTCAAGGTAGTGGTTTGAGGTGGAAGGAGTGATTTTAGACTTACGTGTGATATACTTATCTACAATTATTCTGAAGATGAATAAACTGATGAGCTACGAAAAATTTTCCAGAAATATTTTTATAAATTCAAATTATTCATAAGGATCGGAGTGGCTTAGAGGTTGATGTTTTGGCTCCAGACGTCGGTGACACGCAGTTCAAATCCTGAAACAGCCTAGTCATCGAAGTCGACATTGCATGCTATTTTTTCTTCGGTTTATTTGTAAACCTGTTTGCGCACTAACAGCACAACCAATTGCTCAGTTAAAAATGGCGCCCATTTGATCGAAAAAAAAAAAAACTTAGACGTCCACATAAATATTTAAAAAAGAAAATTACGAAACATCGAAGTAGAGTCTTTGGGCCACTGGGACACTGGTCTCCAATTTTAAGAGTACTAAATGAGGGGAACGTAGTCTTCTCTATTCGGTGGACCACTCACAATTCCTGTTTCATTGTATTGCCAGATAGACACTGCGGCTGACTGCTGCGGATCTCGAACTCCAGGTCAACCGCATCAGGGACCAGAACACTATCAATTCATACCTTCGCAATGTAATGCAACATTATCAGTAGCTAAGCTAGTTCATAATCTCGTTGACAGCCTGTCACCACTACTCCGTGTCATGAGTGTGTTCTTTACATGTTTCGCTGTTCTGTTTCATCTCTTCTAAATCCATCGTAATATTGTCCTCCAATCTACGGCGAGGCTTTTCTGGCGGCTTTTTTCCCCTTGGGTTTTCTATCAATTCTTTTGACTGTTTGTCCCCCGCCCCCTCCTTGCCTCTCTAACGCTCCCCGAAAACCTTCTTCTTACCTTTTATTATCAGAACGCAGAAGGGTTGCGCTGCAAAACTCAGGCAGTCCTGCAGCAATCACACGCCTTACCTTTTGAAATCTTTGCCTTAACCGAAACGAACCTAATCCCTAGTATAAACAACCTTGAACTATTCCCATCCAACTTTAACGTTTATCGCGACGATGATGTTACCCGACCTACTGATGGTTGTCCATGCCGCGGTGTTCTTCTAGCCGTCCGAAACTCATTGACTCCTCCCTCATAGCAACTTCATCTTCGCCATGCCTCGACTTTGTTTCTATTAAGATTGTACTACCCTGGAAATCGCTCTACGTCATCACAACTTATTGAAACACATAACTTGGCCATTGATACAATCGATAATTTAATTGATTTACGAGATCCCCAAGACGAGATCCTAGTTTTCAGTGACTTCAACCTTCCTCACCTTTCAGTTTGTTAATTACAAAAGAAAATCTGACGGCTTCCCAAACTCCCTCTCCTTCAATAATGAAACTTCCAATGATCCTTATAACATCGCCAACCTTTTTGCCACCTTCTTCAATCAATCTTTCATCCATGATTCCTTTGCATCCGATCCTACCTATTTCAACTATTTACCAAACTTCTCCTTTGGACCATTTCTCCTTCTTAACGTCGACCCCGATATCATCGAAGAAAGATTAAAGCAACTCTGGCCCCGACGGCCTCTCTGTACACAAAAAGGGTCCAAAGAATGACATTAACAGCTACCGTCCCATTGCCAAATTGTCTCATATACCCAAAATCTTCGTTTTTCATTCCAAATCTCTAATCTCCTCCAGACAACACGGCTTCCTCAAAGGTAGGTCTACAACCACAAACCTTATTGAATTCGTTTCCTTCACCCTTTCAGCCTTAGAAAATGGCAAGGAAGTCGATGTTATCTCAACTGACTTCAGTAAGGCCTTCGATAAAATGTATTAATACTCTTCAAACTGTCTTCCCTTGGCTTTGAACCCATCTTATTAACGTGGATTTCTTCTTACCTGGAAAATCACCACTATAGCGTCCGCTTTAGATCTGCCCTCTTTTACCCCTTCCTTGCTTCCTACGGTGTCCCCCAAGGCAGTCATTTAGGCCCACTTCTTTTTATCCTTACCATTAACGATATTGAAATAGTTATCAAACATTCCCACATCTTCCCGACGATGCTAAGTTCTTTAAGATCATTTCCTCAGAACATGACTCTTCCCTTATTCAATCGGACCTCAACAGATTTTCCACCTGGTGCTCCAAGAACTGCTTCGACCTTAACATTTCCAAGTATCAATTTATTACCTGCTCCCGCAAACGTAACAAGCCTCCTATCCGTCTCTACTTTCTCCATAATCAACCCCTTTCTACCGTTCAGGTGATCCGTAATCTTGGTGTATTATGCGACCAGGAAATCAATTTCCTTGCACATATCAGCGATACAATTCTTAAGGCCAATTCTGCACTCGGCTTCGTGAAACGATGGTCTAAAGAGTTTTCCAATCCCTACGTCACTCGGTCTCTCTACATAACCTTTGTTCGCCCTATTCTCGAATACGCCTCTCATGTGTGGTCTCCTTACTATCATTCACACATTTCCAGAATTGAGTATCCAACGTCGTTTTCTCCGTTTTGCTCCTTGTGGCTTACCCTGGGACAATCCTCTGATCCTACCTCCCTATCAAGACCGCCTTATTAATTTGAACTCGCTGGAAGAACGAAGAAGGATATCCGACATCCTTTTCATCCATCGACTCCTCTCAGGTACCATCGACTGCGCGACCCTTTATAACTCTATCTTTCTTAACACTAACCCTCGTAATACACGAAATCCAGGTCTCTTCTATGTATGTACCCACCTCTCGTACCTCCTATGGCTCCAATGAACCTATCTTCCGTATGCTCCGTATAATGCGAAAAACTGTTTCGACTTTAACATCAGCACTCCTTGTCTAAAACTCCGTCTCAATCGCCATCTTTCTTAGTCTCTTAGATTGTAAGTTAAATTAAGTATGTAGATTGAATTAAGCGAAATAAAATGGGGGTACAGCCCCCACCAAAATTAAATTAAAATTAAATCAAAATTGTCCACTGTCCATTCGTTCTATGTGTCCTGCCCAGCATAGTTCATCGAATTCTTCATGTGTAGTTTTCTTCGTCCTGTTTTCCACCATATAGTCTCTCCGCAAATTCTAATCTGGCATCCACCGTCCATGGAATGACTTTGTTAGAAAATGAGGTCAAATGGTACTTGTAAGAGTTTGTTCAAAAAGTAACAAGAATTTTAAAGTAACGCACATTAACGTTGGTGATTTTTGTTTTGTTGGTAAACATGTCTGAGGGATTCTTGTATATTGCTAATCCAACCCGTGGCTTAGTCCGATGTTAGCTGTCAAAGAGACGGAATGGTACGATCTGCAATTGCATGACATTTTTCTATTAAAATCGATCGAAATCCAGCAAAACCTTGAAAGCAGACTAAGGCTTACAAGCGGTTAAAGATAATGTGCGCTTCAGCACATCCATTGCACAACCTGTGCAAACTTAGAAAAAAGATGAAGAAATGATAACAAACGATCGCCAAATTATAAGTAGAGAAGGGACTGAAGATGTTGGCATATCAATTTACTTATATCGTATAATGTTGGGCTTAAGACTTGATTCAGAACTGTTGACAGCAGAGAATGAAAGGTGCTCAGGTTTCATTAAATGAGCCCAATAACAATATGGAACTAGTACAATGTGTCATACTAGCTAGCTATTACTTTAGGTTTATGGAAACTAAGGTTGAATCGTTTCAATGGAGGAAGTCTGGATCAGCTAGATCAAAGAAAGCTTGACAACTGCTTTCAAATGTGACGATCTTGCCCACTTTTTTATGTTGACAGCATAGTGTTTTTAGTTTTTTTTTTTTTAGTTTTTAATTCATTTTGATTCATAACTTCTTAGATCTATCTTACCCTAGACAAAAATTCTTAAAAACTAGCTTAACTATCTTAACAATCTAGATATCTTACTGGCCCTAGGGGGACACTCTAAAATAGACGTAACAACTTAAATCTATGTCTTTCGACTACTATATCAACTTACCACTAACATTACTATATCTAGCTTAAGCTAAGAAAAATGTTTTTTTTATTAAAAACTTAGCATATGATCATTTGTAATATATATAAAACTTAAGCCTACCTTAATGTAACTAAACCTAACTTATTCTACCTTAACTAAAATATATATACAGGGTGCCCCACGAGCAGTGTGTCAAAAAGCTAGAGCGTGTAGCCCTGGCCAAGACAAGATAAAAATCGTACGGGAGGGGGGGGTCTATTCCCCCCCGTTTAGCCGGGAGAGGCAATTTTCTAAAAAATTGACTTAATTTGGAAAAAAAATTATTAAAAATCAACAGTAACAGCCACAATGCCGCGATATACTTTTTTGTAAAGCCAGAAACCTCTTCTTTGATCTTGTTTTTAAACGAAGCTGTTGTAAGGAATAGTTTTTGAGAAATTAATTTTCAAACTCAAAATTTTGAAAAAAAATTTTCGAACTACTTTTTTCCAAAATTGTATGTAATTAAGTACTATTTTTTTTTCCAAAATTCAATTCCCTTATTAGTTTTTAGTTAAAAACAGAAAACCGGATGCAAAAATGTCCGAATTTTTTAAAAATAATAAAAAAGGGGTCAATCTTTCATACATTAATTTGCCTACAAGTCCAGCCGCGTTAAAACCAAAAAAAAAGGTTTTTCTTAGAAAAAAATGGTTCGGGTTTTTTTTTAATTTCTCAAAAACTACAAGACATTTTTCCATCCGGTTTTCTTTTTTTAACTAAAAACTAATGAGAGCATTGAATTTTTGAAAAAAAATTACTACTTAATTACATACAATTTTGAAAAAAAAATAGTTCGAAATTTTTTTTTTTCAATTTTTTTTCAAAATTTTGAGTTTGAAAATTAATTTCTCAAAAACTACTCCTTAAAACAGCTTCATTTAAAATCAAGATGAAAGAAGAGGTTTCTGACTTTACAAAAAGGTATATCGTGGCATTGTGGATGTAACTGTTGATTTTTAATAATTATTTTTCCAAAATAAGTCCATTTTTTAGAAAATTGCCCCTCCCGGCTAAACGGGGGGAAATAGACCCCCCCCTCCCATACGATTTTTTTCTTGTCTTGACTAGACTTACACGCTGTAGCTTTTTGGCACACTGCTCGTGGGACACCCTGTATATAAATTATATACATAATATATATTTAATATATATGTACATATATATTTTTTTTTTTTTTTTTTTTTTTTTTTTTTTTTTTAAACGTATATATACCCTACTACCTACCCTACCCTACCTTACCCTACCCTAGCCTATGTAAGCCTGCCATAGGTGTTAGGCAGGCGGTGCCTTGAAGAGGCTGAAGCTCTCAAAGTGTCCACTGACGTAGCTCTCTCCAGCCACCAAAAGCGTTGATGCTGTCGGACTACGTCTCCTCGATCCCGGCGTGAGACCGATCTACAGAACCTGAGGCGCTCGGGCTCACGGAGCGCGACATCGGGTTCGTAGAGGAATCGCCGTTCCACGGAATTGCGACCCACGTGGAAGATTAGCGGTACCGCCAATCTATCCTGGATCAGCCCACATCTATCTAAATAGAGGAATGCTTCTGGCGGCACAAAGCCATTAAGGCGCACTCTCTCGTGATATAAATCGTTGGGGTAGTAAGCCCCGAAGATCAGGCTATTGACCGAAGTCATTGCTCTCGCAACGTGGCTTCGAATCAGTTTGATCAAAAAATTATCTATCCGTACAATCCTGGCCCTATTGTATAGGACCTCGTTCGGGTAAAATTTCGTGTACTCAGATTCGGGTGTCCTATGTAGACACGTCCTGAGACATTGTCTCTCAAACACCCGAATCCTTTCCATTAAGCTGGCTCTCACATTGAACCAGACGGGACATCCATAGGCAACCATGGGCCTGATTAAGGCCATGTAGCAGATTACCTTCACCCTAGAATCAAGTTGACTGCTATGAAACAGCCACCTTGTCAGAGCGAAAGCGCCCCGGGCCCTTGCCAGAGCAGCATCTACATGTTTGTCAAAATATAGATACTGATCCAGCACGATCCCAAGATATCTGACCACACTTTGTCTCGCCAGTGGATGCCCGTCCGGTCCTAAAATTAAGAACCTGCGCCAGTTTTTTCTAGTGTCCCGAGAGGCCCTAGACAAAGGCGTTCTGAACAATATAGATTCTGATTTCTGGAAGTTGATTTTCAACTTCCAGTCATCACAATACTGCTGAATTTTTTCGAAGTCACGCTGCAGAAGAATAACAATAACGTCGATCGTTGGACCTGATCTGTACGCGATTAGGTCGCCTGCGTACGCTATTGAATGGTGAAGAGAAACTAGCAGATCGCTTAGGTAAATGCTGAAAAGGATCGGCGAATTTACCGTACCCTGTTGCAGTCCATTTTTGATTTCAAATGTTTGGGTAGAAGTCACGTTGGCAATTTTCACTACGAACTTTCTACCTGTTAACATGTCAAAAATCATATATAGCAGTGGTTTACTTATGCCCAGCCGACTGAGCTTGTAATAAAGACCTTCTAACCATACGGTATCGAAGGCTTTTTCCAAGTCAATCAGACAGGCACCCGTGCATTGGTTCTTGCATTTATTCCATTGGACATCCGATACAAGCTTCGACGCGGCATGAATAGTGTCATGCCCCGCTCTGAAACCGAATTGGTTATCCGGGATGATTTTATTGTCCTCAACCCATTTAGACAGGGCCCTATGGATCACCTTCTCGAAAACCTTGCTGATACTCGGAAGGAGACTTATTGACCGGAGATTTTCCGGGTTAGATGTGTCTTTACCCCTCTTGGGAATTGGTTGCACCACCGCTGTCTTCCAGTTCACTGGATAATATGCATTATTCAGTGCATTGTTGAACAGGATGGTGTACCTCTCTACAGCCACTGGCGGAAGGTGCCTAAGCACAACATTGGATATACCGTCGACTCCCGCGGATTTTTTCTTCCTCAATGACTCGAAGATCTTCTGAAGATCCTCCGTCAATATGAACAGGGTTGACAGCATAGTGTTTTGAAGTCAGATGAGCAATAAGTTTGTGAGAGGAGGTCCCAAAAAATTCCGCCATACAAAACTGGATTTGTGATGAACCAGTCAAAGCTTGAAGTGAATATACTTAACGAAGACAAATAAAAAAAAACCTTTTTGAACACTTCGTATCTGTTATGTACACTTCTGTGCTAATTTTGAAGATACGTACTTGTGAAGATCAATTTCCTTGTTTCTTATTTGAATACTTTCCTGGAAAAAAAAAAAAATAAATAAATTTTTTAACCGAACGAACCTCAACCTAAACCAAAACTACCTAGAAAAAAAGGAAAGGCAATAAAAAGGAAACTTTTAAATTATCAAAGACCACAGGTCGAAGACAGCGAAGACGAAAAACTACAGCTGTCATTACTATCGACAATCCCGCAAACATGGGAAATGACAGTGACGACTGGAAAACTGCCGTGCACATCGCCGTTCAGCCTAGCTTTAAAAGAGAGCGAGACATTTGGCTGAGAGGCAATTGGTGGTGAGACATCGAACGAAGACAGTGTGAATTATGGCTAAGGGTGACATCACACTGCTCGAAAAGCAAAAAGAAACAAATTATTAAAACACGTCGTTATAGTGAAGCGCGGTCTATAATAACTAGAGCTGCCGTCTGGCAGGTAAAACGGCGGGTAAGTAGAGGTAACACTAAGGCCTCGCCCTTTAACCCAGGCAAGATTAAATATGTTTAACCAATAACTGCTCCCTAGGGAAATACCACAGAAACTAGCACTCCGATTTGGTCTTTAACCCCGAAGAGTCTGGTCGGATGTTATAGACTCACTCGAGGGCCCACTTCCAAGCATTCGCTATCCGTCAATATCTCAACTTGGGTTTTAACCCAGAAGGGACAGACTAGATACTGTCCGCCTGTGAATATCAATAAAACGACTAAGGATAAGTGTTTCGAATGGTTCATAGCCCAGAAGGGGCGGAGTAGTGTAACCCATGTGCCGATACAACTAGAGCCTGTGGATGTCACAACAACAAATTTACATGACGGACATGGACATGAAGGCCAGAAAGCTCATTATGCATTAGAACATTGAATTCTTGTACTAACTATACAACTTTGCTTCCGCCGTTTACTCCGCCGAGGCTTTAATGAAACAAATTGATACATGTGTATCATTTAAAGTATTTTCCATCGCTGGCACCTACTTTCTCCCATCTTTCGGGTAGTGTACGAATCCCGCGTCGAAAAAAAATTTCATCTTTTGAAGCGATCCACGAATCGTCCAATTTGTGACCTCTTCATGAGATCGGAAGTGTTGGTCAGCCAGGCCATGCGCCATTGATCGAAACGGGTGATAGTCAGAGGGAGCAATGTCTGGAGAATACGGCGGATGGTGTAGGACTTCCCACTTTAACGTTTACAAGTACGTTTTGATCTCAACGTGGGGTCGAGCGTTGTCATGCTGCAAAATCGCTTTATCGTATTCTCGCTGTATTGTGGCCCTTTGTCTTTTAATGCTCTGCTCAAACGCGTTAGATAACGAGCACAGGTCTGTGATTGTTTCATTTGAATTTAACACCTCATAGTACACGACGCCGAGCTGGCCCTACTAAAGGCAGAGCATGATCTTGGAGCCGTGGATATTCGGTTTGGCCGTCGACGTGGAAGCATGGGATATCCCCATGATTTTTTGTGTTTAGGGTTATCGTAATGAACCCGTTTTTCGTCCCCGGTCACAGTGCGATTCAGAAATCCCTTTTGTTTTTGCCTCTGAAGCAACTGTTCACAAACACACAAACGCCGTTCAAAGTCTCTTGGTTTCAACTCATACGGGACCCAAGTTCCTTCTTTCTGAATCATGCCCATGGCCTTGAGACGTTTTGAAATGGCTTGCTGTATTCTTCTTCTTGAGTTTGACGCGAGTCTTTACTCAGCAATGTCTCCAATTCTGCATCTTCGAAAACTTTCTATCTTCCACCACTATGCCGGTTTTCGACATTAAAATCACATTAAAATCACCGTTCTTGAAGCGTTGAAACCACTCACGACACGTTCTTTCACTAATAACGTCCTCACCATAGGTATCTGAGAGCATTCGATGAGACTCAGCCGCTGTTTTCTTTATATTGAAGCAAAACAGTAATACCTCCCGCAAATGATGAGAATTTGGCTCGTAAACTGACATTTTCAATCGAGAACAACTTTATGACGCAGACACAAATCGACTAATGTTTGAATGGTGTTCTGTTGAGCGAGGTCCAACTCAACTGCCTGACGTCTGCGATCTGTTTTTTTCGATCGCTACTTACCGTTATCGCCTTTTTTCTGTGTACTTTTGGGGAATAGTCGAGGTTTTCGAGAGAACAATTAATATTTGTCCACTTGCTTTTCAACTCCTAAAAAGTTAAGCAAGCAGGGTACCTCCATTCTCGACTTCCTGGAATTGGTCACTTTGGGCTAAAAAGCTCTTTTGAAAAGTCACTTAACATGGCCTGCCATTTCGGTAGAGTTCATGTTTGATTTCATTATAATCCACGAAAAAAAAACCTTCAAGTCTAAGTCTAAAAGTCGTCTCAATAGGATAATTGAGTTCATTACAAACGACGCAAGCTGTCAAAATCCGGCACCATACCATACGTAATTGCTTATTAAAACGTCTCCCTGGCAATTCAATTTCCAACTCGTATAATTGGAAATTACCAATCAGCTGTCCTATTACATGTCGCGATTACCTCCAAACTCAGTTACATTTAAGGGAACAGCTCAGCCCGCAGCAAAGTGTCGAAGAAACGGGTAACGCAAAAACCAAGAAGATTGCTCATTAATTTTTAATCAAAATAATAGTTAATCGCTTCAAGGCAACGATAAAAAATAAACCGAAATCCTTCTCTGAAAGATTAAAACAAGTACAGTGTAGCAGGTACAGAGCTCGAGGTGGCTCGTAGCTACTTTGATATTTTTTCAAGACAGCACGGAAATTGCTTCGCTGCGACATTATCTTGCAGCACATGCAGACGATCCATCCGTCTGCGGCAGACTCGTATTTCATTTCTACGGTGACGATGGAATTAAATGAAATCTCGGTTTCAAGAAAAAGATAAAAAAACCCTCAAAATCCATTTTATGCATTCGCTCATTTATTTTTGTTTTATCCTCATTCCGCTCAACGCGTTGACGAGCACGCCGGAGCTATCGATTCCTCCGTCTGTCATCGTTCCACCACTTACGCATACCCACACCCCCTTGTATCGTTGGGCGTTTTAAAGCCCAACTTTCATGGTCCGCGTGTCACCCGCCCGAGGCTGCATTATAGCCTGTCACATGTGCTTTCACAAATAATTTACATTCCTGCGAATTCATCAGCGTCGTGGGCGGCGGTTCTGTCAACAGCGAGGACAAACATTTCCATCACCCGATGATGTTGCAATCATAAGGTTTATAGAAGAAATCATAAAACATAAATAAAGGGGCGTCTTGTGTACGTATATATGTGTGTAGCTCTTACGACTTTGGGCTGTAGGGTAGGGCTGTGTATGAATTTTCCAATTACATGTCTCATTAGTCATTATCGTCATCCATGTCGTCGTCGTCGTCATCGTCAGCGTCGTCGTTATCATTATTTTCCCTTTAAAAGCGAACATCAAGGGGAAAATAGATAAAGGGGGAATGGACGAGATGAGAGGTGGCCTGCCATGTGAGGCGGAAGGACGAAGAAAGGAAAATCGAAAAGAAAGGAACCAACAACCGAAAGCACTTATGGAATCTATGGATTTTCATTCTCAGTCCTGTTGTCGCCGCATCCTTATTGTTGGCGACAATGCGCGCTACCACCAACCCGCTCGCACGTCTATGCTAAGTTGCTTGCGACAAGTATAGAAAACTAAAACTATATACACACACATACTCGTATAAACGTTTCTATTGTTAGAGGACAAAGGACGAAAACGCCAGCGAAAGGGAGTCAAAGCGTGAGCGGCAAAGATACCTAGGCGATGTGGAACGTAGCAAGCGCAACGAGCCAAAGCAACAACATTCACGAATACTGCAGCCTTCCCCTCCCCGCCCTTCGTCCTTAAATCACTGCAAGCACAATTGCGAAAGCACAATATGAAGAAAAGGACTAAAAACCTGAAGCAATAAAAATCTTGCCTAAAGATTCCACAGAACTCATTCTTTTCCACATTTAATGGTTTCTCGCGGCGAGTCAGGTACATGATATAACCTACGTCCTCCAACCGCAAGAAGCCAGGCGAAAAGGGTTGCACGGAAAGGGTTCACTCGACTACGTACAATGTATTATGTCGGCACTTGACATTAACCAAAAGCGAAAACTCGTGGTGTATCGTAGACTTGGAGCGGGAGGGTCGATCTAGATATAGACGCGCTCTTCATAGCTCAACGATGACGACGATGAAGTAGGAAAATAATGACAAATTTATAGCAAGGATGTTGTATCTTTTATCCTCGTCCTTCTACTCGTCTATACTATGTATTGTGAGGTGGGTTGATTCCCGATGTTCATCATTCTTCTGGAATTGTCGGCAGGGCCAAATGGATTGCGAAATTTTATTACGTACATCCGGTTAAATGAATTTTATTTAACATATTAGTTACGTCAAAGTCAAAAACGGAAAGAGAACCCCCACTTAAAGCTATTGTTTATGAACAGTTGGTGCTTCTTGCAGCTCGAGACTGTTAAACTCATTGAGGTTAATTGCGCTTTTTCAAGCTTGTTCGGTCTCTTGATAATCCTTAACATCCCAATTTTATTTTTGAATGTTGTATTATTTAAATGCAGTTTTCGAGCTTAATTATAGGGCGAAGTATTACAATTCAGTTTATGGGATGATGGAATCTGGATTTATAGCATGGCTAAGTCTGGTGAATGGGTTTTGAAGGACTTTAAATATGGGGTCCTTAATGGTCGACTTGTGCGGATTTTAAATATATAATTACCAGACAGTGAATTCGGAGTCATATACTTGACTCCGAATTTTTATTAACGAATGCGAAAATGAAAGGATATTGAAAATTGTGTGCCGTAAATTATAGGAACTCAACTGGGAATGTATATCGATGGAGATGTCTGTGGCTTTATTCATTTTCGTTTAAAAAGTTAAAATTATCCTCATCTCTAGGGAATTCAAGTCAACTAAGTTTGCATCCTCTGAGTAGAATGCCCTAGGTATGCTGGAGAATTTTCCTTGGGAGAAAAGCGTACACAAGCTCGTAAAAGGGGTTTGAAAATATTAACCAATCAAAAGAAATCAGTTTGGAAGACACACGGATGGTTGAATGATTGTTGTCAGGTAGAGGGTTCGATTATACTTTTAATTTTCTGGATTGTTTTCATGATTTTTTGTGGAACATATTTGTTCAACTAAGAAAGGTCTCAACACAGAGACACATAGGGCGTTCGTGCAACAAACCCTCAACGGAACAGGGCGTGGATGGAAAGAGATATGGTGGCGAATAGGGCCGCTAGTGATATAAATTGGACATCAAGTTGATTCCACTTGCGCTCCACAACATAGGTGTGCCATTAGGACTACACATATCCCCAATTGACAGATAGACGCATATTTTCTCAACAACAAGTGCAGTCATTTTGTGTTCAAACAAAACCGAACACCGAACCCCCGCCCAGACCTGGAGCCATCTCCCCAGGTTCATTATCTGCCCAGATCCAGTCCTGACGCCATGGAAATCCGACCGTGAAAGGGTCGTTGACTGTCGCAGGTGTCGTTGAATATTTCTCGCGCAAGTACACTCTCAGCTTTTTGGCAATGCAAAGGTGCCTTTGGAAAAACATGGGGCCTATCGCCGAAAAAGGTCCTTTGGATCTACACGGCAATGATAAGACCGATAATCTCATATGCATCGGTTGTTTGGTGGAGCAGGCTAACACGCAAACACGCTGTGGCTTCACTCACCAAACTCCAAAGAGCGGTCTGTCTCAGCTGCACGGGAGCTTTCCCCAGCACACCGGAAGCTGCTCTCGATGCTATGATGAATCTTCCACCCCTTGACATATATATCATGCACACCCCGCATTGAAATCCATTTCTCGCCCAAGGAGAAATGGTCTCTGGTACAACTCGCATTGGAGTGAAAGTGTACTTGCGGGAGAAATATCCTACAACCCCTGTCTTATAGATATGCCTTCTGACGCAATGACAACTGCCATCCTACTGCGCTGTAATTTCACAGTCACATTTCCATGGCGTCAGGACTGGCTTTGGCCAGACACTAAACCTGAAATGGAACGTCTTCGCATTTTCACAGATGGCTCCAGGACTGGACAGGGGTCCGGCACTGGACTTTTCTTTGACTGCGAAAACATTCGACACCACTTCTCGTTAGGAAAATATGCGTCTGTCTTTCAATCAGAGATTTACGCAATCCTAATGAGCATGCATTGTGTTTTGAAGCACAGGTAGAAGGGAAAAAGCATATGCGTCTGCAGTGACAGCCAAGCTGCACTCAAAGCTGTGTCCAGCCCTCTATCCAACTCCAAATTAGTGCATAAACTCAAGACCTTATTGAACAAAGTGGGAAGACTAAATTCACTTAGGCTCGTATGGGTCCCAGGTCACTCTGGAATCCCAGGAAACGAGATCTCCGATGAACTCGTTAGAAGGGGCTCAGAAGAGAATTTCTCAGGACCTGAATCCACCTTAGGTCTACCTACCTGCTTCCACGATCAAATCTGACACCAATGACAGAGTCTTTAATGCACACAGTCCTAGATGGATGGAATATCCAGGATGCATAATGACTAAGCTCGTACGCACTGATGTCTGCAAGAAGTCCGCAACATTTTTCTTATCCTTAAGGAGAAATGATTGCAGAAGGCTTATGGGCGTCATTTCGGGCCATTACACTTTTGGCAAGCATCTCTACGTGCTTGGCATCAGTGAGTCGCCTACCTGTGCTGCATGTTACGAGGAGGATGACACACCAGAACACTTTCTCTGCTATTATCTCGCCTTCGCTCGCGCACGGTGGCGCACCCTTGGGACCGACGTGGTTGGTGCCAAATCTCTTAGCTCTACATCACAGAAGCCCCTCCTCACTTTTCTCCGGACAACGGGGAAAATACAATAAAGACAAGGTGTCTCTCTGGTAGTACAATGGACCAGTATTTGTGTCTGAGTGCTCTAACAGATAGTAGAAGCCTTCAACAAAAAAAAAAAAAAACACTCTAATTTCATTGCGAGTTGTACCAAAAATCATTTCTTTTGAAATGAGACCTGGCTTTCAGTGCGATAAATATTTTAAGGATTGGGCATCTAGAGTAGAGAGTGCTGAGGAAAGCCCCCGTATAGCTGAGACAAACCGCTCTTTGGAGTTTGGTGAAAGAGGCTACTACGTGCTTGCATGTGAGCTTGTTTCACCAGATAACCGATGCATATGAGATTATCGGTCTCATCATTGCCGCGTAGATCGAGATGACCTTTATCCGCAGTAAGCCCCATGTTTTGCCGAAAGCACTTCTTCATTGCCAAAAAGCTGACAGCGCTTTGGTGGTTTCTGCCATAGCATGCTTTGATCAAAGAAGTAAGCTATTTGAGATTTAAGTTTTTAGTATTTCACTTTTTTGGATATGGGTATGGAATGTCTTTCAGCACCAGCTGAACAATGCCAGTATTTTTCCTCCTTTTGGTGAAGATAACGACATCAGCCTTAAGAGGATTAACTGACATCCCATTACTGGTACACCGGTCGTCGATCACTTTCGACGCCGCCTGTGCTTTGACCACCAGGGGATACAAGATGCCAGCTGTATTGTTTGAGGACTGTTTGAGACAAAATCAGTGCTTTCTATACTCCGTGCCATCTAGCAGCGTTGAAAATGCTTTAGATCTTGCACGAGATATATTTTGTAAGGCCAAGATCATTGCTTAAAATCTGCCACGCAGTCGAGTAACACAATCCCAATTGCTGCGAACGACGATTAATGGACAAAATTGTTAAGAAATTTGGTCCTTATGGTTTGAATTGCTTAGTACATATACCGATTATGACGACTTAAAATGGTCGAAGTGTGTTAAAAGCATATTTCACAGAGCACGAGTTTTGGAGTTTCAATTCGTATGGGACCCAATTTTTTGCTTTGGGGGTTTCCTGTCCTTGACAAGTCAACTTCCAAGGATTGAGACATTTTTTTACTGTTTGACATAGGTCTTCATCGGGAAGCTCGTCCAATACTTCATCTTACAGTTTTTCCGGCTCTCTAGATTCCTTGTCTTCAAAGTCGAGATTGTTGCTTTGAAAGCTGCAAGCACTTTCGAAACGTATACTTACTAGAACCTGGCTGTCATTAACGTCCACTAATAAAAATGACTTTCGCAGGATTTTTTCCTTTTTTTATTAAAGACAAGAAGAAGGAGAAGTAGAGAGTGGTCGTGATGCAATGGTAATTATACCGACTGTTAAGCGGAAGGTCTTTAGTTCAAGTCTGTCCATAGTCAAGAAAAAATCCTATATGGAAAAACTGTGAATGAGAGATGATCAAAAAATGTTGACGACGACATAACACTCGCAGTATAAGATCGTTTCAAAATTCATATTTTGTGTGTTCCAATATAACACCTTAGTGACATGGAAACAAAAGAGTTACTGTGAATTACAACCAACGCAAATTCAGTCGAATCTTTCAAATCTTATCTAGGACAACCACCCCCGGAGAGTATTGAACGAACATCTTCGACACAAATCATCTGCACCCCGCCCAGGTTGTGTGACAAGCACGATAAGAGCATAACTCTTGAACCTCCGCGAACCTTATAAAAAAAAAAACAAAAAAGGAACACAGTTCTACATATAAACGTCGGAATGTTGTTATTCCCGCTCCAATCAATGGACATTTACTGAAACTGACGCTTATTGACAGCTGTTTTACCGAAAATGGCGAAGGTAATGGATAAAGTAAGTACGCCATACGTGGTAAAATGCTTGTAATTAATTCCACATTCTAATCTCTACCGTCGATAACATCATCAAAGTCGTATACTTTCTAGCAGTAAAAGCCTCAAAAGAAGAAGATATGTAGACAAAGACCTTAGGTTTTTTGAATTAATTCGCTAACGATGGCGATAGAATACTTTGTCTCACTAAGGCTCGGACGTCTTAATTGAATATTTTGAATAGTCTTAGTGAGGAGACTACCTCTAAAATCTTGTGCTAGGTAGACAGGGATATTTGCAGATTGGAGCCTATTTTGGTAAGCTCAGAGCTGAGGAAATTTTAAGCGCAATTAGGCTGTCGTTGAATAAGAGTATGGAAATGCTTCTTCCTCTTCACCTGTGTCGAATGACAACATCCTTCACGAAGACCTCAGAAATACATCCTTGTTCATGTTAATACGAAACAATTGTTTCTGAGTTGGATCAGTATAATTACGCTGCAAATGAATGGAACATTTGCATCCATCAGGTGGCAAATCTACAAGACTTAATTAAATTCCGGTATCAAATTTCATCTCTCTTAAGAGGAGATATAGCGTTCAGTGGTATGATATGATAGGGATATAAAGAGGAGGAAAATTCTATCAAAATCTGCTATCCAACCCGGGGTGCTGAGATATATTTCTATGTGGCCTAAACAGCCTTTTCGAGCTTGGCGAAAGAAATTATAATATGTGTTCAAGAATAGTAGTACTCACAATTGTAATGCATTATTTTGTTTCGTTTTGTATTGTTCTTTGATTATACGTGATTATTTGCACATTGTTATATTGATAGCTCATTATCAATATTATCTAATCATCATTTCAAACGTGAGAGTATCAGTGAATCGCTGCACATGCATCAGCCAACACTTTCGATTTTTCTCTCTGCTTCGTTATCTTTTGATGCATTTGCAGCGAGTCGCAAAATATTTTCCCAACAGCTTCCATTGGACCACTCCCGCAATTATCACGCTCATCTCTAGACAATGGCATTTCCTTGCTTATCATGTGCTCTTTATGCACTGCCTACCTAGCTTGCGGATTGTGCGTGGGTGGTTCGATGGTGGCTGGGGAGGAAAACTCTCGTTCACTTTGATCTCGATCGCCTCGCGAAGCATATATATTCGTTCCAACATTTTTCGTTCCAACTAATCAACTTTCGTTTCCAATTAAGCGATAAACTTTGTACTATCCATTAAAGCGCGAAAGCAAGTGTTTTATTTTCGTTATTCGCCATTCGTTGATTCATAGACAACATGTTTACGTGGATATTTGTTCCACCAGAAAATGATATAGCATGTGAATAAGGGTCATATCAGCTCAGTATATATACGAAGGGCAGTTTTCGTTGTAAATCTCACGTCTGACTAAAATCCTCCCTACCTTGCCAATATGCCGAAAGCAGCTTACTCTCTGGATAACTTTGTGATGTTTATCTTCCTTGAAGTTCGATAAGAAAATCTGTTTAAGGACTAGTTGAGTCTTACTTATCGAGATGGTATTCAGCTTCAGGACAAAATTCGGCTTCAATCAACAAACCTCTCCAGGCGAAACGATCTGAAGAAGTATGGTTCTGGTACTACATGCTCAGTTGCCTGAAGTTTTTTTTTTCACGTATGTGCGACATCTTCTATGGGTCGAAATTGTTAGACTCTTCCGGGCACATTAGATTTACATGGTCCAGCTACGATTTTTTAAAGGAATATGTTGAAGAAATTATATGACTACGTGCGATCATTATAACAATAACTCTGCACTGCCAGGCACGATACAGCTCTGTACAATACTTCTCTATAGACGCGGTCATAAGCGGGCCAAAAAAGGTAATTTCTAAAGACTTGAAATTCATCTTCTCTAAAATCTGACGTTGTATTTGGTCACCCATGATAAGTTGGGGCATAATTCCAACCAACTGATCTGCAGCAGCTTCTAAAAACCTAAAAGTTAATCAGCTTTTTGTGTAGGGTAAAGCCTCGGTTTTAGGGACTTAATTGGAACTTAACTAGCACTGCCTAAAAAAATATTAGCCGTGTCAGTATGAGCGTAGACTCCAGGAGGACTAAGCAAAGAATAATGATTTCTATGTACAGTCAGTGATCGAAGTCCTTTTACGATTCGAACGGCAACATTGTTATCTTTTGAGGTGTGTCTTGTCATTTTACCATGAAGCACTTCACCATTTATTAACCCTTCAAAAGTTTTTAAAATGTTCTGTTCGTCAAATTTTCGGTGAATTGATCAAAGACCAAGCGAGAAATTCGAAAAAAATCTCCGCGAAATTCGAGGTAAACGTTTTGATGTTGTTAAAAACCCAAACCTCTCGATTTTTTGTCGAGCGAACATGGCATGCATCACCAAGCTCACTGTATATAAGTTAATTGGGTTCTGGAACCGTTGGAAAAGGATCAACATTTTAGCGAAAAACGTTTAGAAAAAAAAATTCAATGATGAGGCATGTTTTTGGTTGAACGGCTCCGTGAGCAATCGGTTATTGCACTTGGGGAGAAGTAATATTGTAGTAACAGGAGTATCAAGCATTCCCATCGTATGCGGAGAAACGTACTGTTTTGGGCAGTCGGCGTTGTTGGGCCATCGATTTTTCGAAACGAATGAACAGACGGTGAGTGTAAACGGTGAACGTATTGGGCCATGTTAACTTACTTTTGTGATTTCAATTGGATGATATACGCGTATGATGCTGGCAAGACGGCGCAATGTGCAATCGAAAATTTCCCAGAATCAGTTTTTGTTTCTTTTTAAGAAGAGGCTTCCAGGTAGTGCGATTTATCGTCTTCAGATTTTTATCCGGGGCTACGTTAAGTCGTTGGTGTATTTGGCCAATTAGAGAGCAACATCATTCAGTTGGACAGTCTAAATGAAGCTACAGAGGACATTTGAATATAATTTTGAGTGCAACTGAATGTACTTTAGTTCGCAATAAATTTTTTAATGAAACCTTTTACACTGGAAACTAACTACAAAACGTGGGGTAAGGTCTCAATGGTCCCTTACAATTGCAGCTTATCGACATTTAATATTGGTAGCCTCTCTCGGCTCTACTGTAGTTATCCGCAGAACTTATTAATGGGTGAGATATACACAAATATGACTGGAGCCTATTCAGTGATTGGATTACTTGTGAGGATTGTGCTTTCAAAAATTTCAACAGCTTATCGGAGGTATACATACCTGTCGGTCTCTGTTAAATAAAAAATAAAAATCCGACTTGCTATTAAATAATTTTATATTGGCTTTTCATAAATATACGTGCGTCTTAAAAAAAATGGGGGTCGTTAATATTAATATTTGGTGCTTAAATGCGATTATGTCGATGGTGGAGTCGTCAAAACCAGTTCATCTGAAAGGAGAAAAAATAATAAACTTGTTTGCAAAGAATACATTTTTGATAATGGTAAATATCCTGTAAATTAAAAAAAATGAATTTGAAATAATAACTTCTTTAGACTATCCCATCTATTTGGTTTTTTTTGGACCAAACAATTTGGATCAGTTATATCGAATAATTAAGATCGCATCTAAGTGGACAGAGAAACTGATTGATAATGTTATTAAAATATTGGCATTTGCATAGTCGGCCACGTTGCTATATTTTTCGCTTTGAAGAATTTTGGCCCAAAATTCCTTTTTTTTAAATTTAATTAAAATGGAAACGATTTTTTGCCAAAATATTTACTCAAATTCATAGCCAATATTCAGGATCAATTCAAAGCCGTTCTCATAATTCAATAATTTTACCATAACTTAATCAACACACAAAAGCCAGGAAACCAAAACAAAAAAATAAAAAATAAAGGACCCGCGATCTGAAATCATCCTTCCAACGATAACCTCATTGAGGGCATGAATTTCGCTTATAAAACGTTTTACGTGTTTGCTGGCTTCTGGCTTCCGACTGCTGGCATCAGTGCCAGTCAGCGGCAATCAGCGCGTCGTGTCCACTTTAAATGGTGCCAATAATATGCCCTTTTATCCCTTTTTTTGTCAATTTTTATTTTTTCCGTGACGTACATTACCTAGGACAAGCGTCCTAGCAAGAGGGAAAAAGTGAAATGAATCGAGGAAAAAGTCAACCCTAAATTAAATGGATACTAATCCACATAATCGATTTTCAATATAACGGTTATATTGTGCTTTTTTCCTCATGTTTTTTCGTTTTGATTTTTTTTTTTACCTACCCACTAACAGTTTACCACGTCAGCAGCCAGCTCCGGCACCACTAGTACCACCAGCGCCACCGGGTTTAACCGCACAGTCTGGCCATAATTGCGTATGTGCCTCAATGTGGCTGAATGTGGCTGACAAAGTGCAATAAAAGCCAAGTGCTTCCTCAACAAGGCCTCCGTATACTAGGGAGTATGCTGCCACCCCATATTCGGTTGTTTTTCCCTCCTTTTTTTTCCTCACTCTTCCGTTTTTCTTGTTTGAATTTTTTCTCTCCTTTAAGTTGGTTCATTCCACACTTTCGTGCCTCCGTCATAATCGTTGTGTTGACGTTGTTGCTGACAGTGGGGCACGGGTCGTCCCGTTGGCATTTCTCGCATTCAAATGAGCCCGCGTCATTCCTACAGACGTTTTAACCCAAAACAATCAAATAAAGTGCTATAATTTGCTTTCTCTTGTGATTGGTATAAATTCAGCGGCATTATGGTAAATGGCAACAACAAAATGACACACGACGCTCACATCACATATCCGCTTTAATGTCACTAATGATTTGTCAAGAGCCCTGCATGACAGCCATCTGTTTATGTACCCTCTACACATACTCCATGTTATTATCTGACAGAAAAACAAAAGAAAAACAAATGGCGGAAGGTTTTCCTTCTTCCGGAAGTCGAATGGAAAAGTAACAAGAAGGAGAAAACGACGCGGCGTTCACGCCAATTGCCATGTCTTTTCTCGCACTCGTTACGTGTGATTTACCAGTAGCCCCCACCGTAGTATCCTGTCAGTTCTTTGCGTCCGGCGCCTTTTTACATTTTTGTAATTGTGACTTCCCACGACACAGGATCGGGTGCCCGTTAACTAACGGTCAAGTCCAGTCGAGTGTAAATAGTCGAAAGTGGAGCGAAATAAATATCCGAGTGTAGTCAAAGGTGTAATTAGGAAAACGAAGTACTCATGTGCCGCTTGAACATCCTGTCGTGTCGCGGTGGGTGGGAGTCCCTGCATTGTGGCGTCTTGAGTCCGTACATTCGTAAAACTGGATTTACATGTGTACGACTGCAATTTAACTAGCAACTTGCCGATTGTGTCACGCAACCTTCCGTGGTGGCATCGATCATTTTCGGCGAAGGATGTGGCTTTGAGAGGACGACTCGAAAATGCTCGTGCCGCTATGCAGTGGCTTATTAGCTCGCGATACGCTAGAGGTCGTGATAAATTTTCCATTTTGTTAAGCAGAGTTCCTCAATGGCATTACCCTGATTTGTCAAAATCTGACTTCGAGGGGAAGGCGGATGAGATCGGATGGTGCCTTGTCAGTTTTCGTTGGTTTCCTATGAATTCTTAAGTGTCCGAGCTCTCGACTCTGGAGGACTTCGTTCGGAAGGAATCATTTCTCAAACTTTAGAAAGTTGTAGCCGAAGTTTGCGTGCCGGAATGTTGGTGGCATTTAAAAAGCATGAAAAGGATGTGATTCGTATGTTCTTTATGTTTTCTTCGTCGAACTTTTGTGCATTTGATTTGATGACGACACGGAGGTTGTGGTTGGCATGGGAAGCCTTACGGTGGATTTAACGGCGGATTTACGTGTCAGGATAGAGGTGAAAATGCAGTTTTGACTACCAATGCGTTCGAGAGGAGGGAATTTCATGTGAAATTGGAGTTGCAGCGAACCGGGGGTTCGTGAAATCACTTAACTGAGGAAAACCACGGATTCCTTTAAGGGTTATTGGAAGGAGATAAGTGCCTGAGTTGTTACTCCTTGCTATTCCGTGAGTGTGCTGCCTGTAGAAGTAGGTTACGATATTTTTATGTCTTTTAAGTAACTTTGGTAATTACGTCTCCGTAGCAATTTGAGTCTTTAGATATAAGCTTAGTGAAAAGCTATTGGGTGGATAAATTTAGCGGAGTTTTGTTATGGGATTTCAATCAAAAAATGTACATTTTTTTTTGACCCATTTTTCCTGACCGTTAAGACAGACCTTGTCTTAGTACTAATTGTTCGATTAATATTAGTCAGTCCGTTAAACCAAAAATGCACTGCCCAACTTGAGTAGACTTCCGTGACTAGGGATTTATTCGGTATAAAATCGCGGCGCCATGGGATTGCAGAGGTTTATTCAGCACGTAATTCATAGTAATTTTTGCTCCTCGATGTTGTAGTAAAATTGCGCAATTGGTCTGTAGATAAAAACTCAGTCTCTGACGCGAATGACATGCCACTACGTTTAGGAATCGTCGCGCTTATGGTACGCAAAGTTATTTTCCAGTTTATTAGGTATGGCCAGTAGTCGATGATGTGCCCTTCGGTATCTAGGATTGACGCGTGTCGTTTTATTTTTTATCATATCTAGACTATTCGTAATGTATAAATCAAAGCCCTTCGAGGATTCTGCCAAATATATACGAGGTTTGTACAGAAATTAAGGTGACTTTTTATTTCTCTTGAAAAACATATATTTTTTCATCAATATCTGTATTGTCCCTTTAAGGGTATTCCTCCTTGGATATAATACACTTGCGTCAGCGTTTTTTCAACCTTCGAAGAACTTCTGATATGCGCTTTTCGGTATAGCTTTAAGCTCTTCAGCCGTGCGGTTTTCATCTCCTCAATCGATTGAGAAGAGAAAGATGCCAAGTTCGGTAAAAATGGTGGATAAGGCATAATAACGATATTGTTCTTGGCCAATCTTTTGGCTACGCACCAGAAACCACGAGAGAGGAAGATACATCATCGTGATATATCAGCCATGAACTGATATGTCATAATCGTCAGCAACTTCTCCGACAGTGATTCGACGATTCAGTGCTCCAAAGTTTTCATCTGTTGTTGCTGGGGCATCCAGAGTGGGCATCGTTATAACAAAACATCCAACATAACAAGAAAAATCGAAAATCGAACGCACTTAGCTCGCGAAATTCCAAAAGTCACCTTATTTTTCTAACAAGCCTCGTATACTCGTCAAAAAAGGGTTCACGTCTCGGCTAGAATTTACTCGGCAGAAGTAGTCAAGGACTTCATCAACCCGGCTTTATGCTAACATACACCATCGACACCTGTGCAATTGTATAGTGCCATGCTTACTATTTAGCGTAGACACGTGGACCTCATCAAAGGTGGACTAAGAGACCCTTAGTCGTCAGAAATTCTGCAAGTGGTTTTTGAAGAACTCTACGGACCGTACAACGACATCGACCTAGTCAAGCGTATATTGTTCCATCGCCTGAAATTGTTGGACCTTGTTAAGTGTCGAGTTCAATCCTGAGGGACGAAGCAGCAAAGGGCGACCACATCTTTGGTGACGAAAAAAGGTGATAGGGGACCTAAATCAACTGGACACGCGTCACTGGTGACGGCAGGTGCTAGTCACCATCAGGGTCAGCTTTATTCCAGATGTAGTACACATATGCATGACTACCAAGTGGCCACGTTTGCAGCGAACGAGTTTTTGAAGCCAATTTTCCATCACTCTTCCACACACGTCGGCGAGACGTTGGCAATTTTGCATCCGATAATGTTCCTCAGCTCCTCGTTGTTGTTGACATAAATCAAAGCTTCAATGTAACCCTATAAAATAGATTTCGAAGGCGTTAAATCCAATGAATTATATAACCATTCGATGGTACTTTCTCCAGATATCACAATTACTGAACTTCATATTCTAGGAAGTGCCCTACATCATCACTTTTACCTTTGAAATGATATTGGTCGTTGGTGATCAGAGAACCTTGATTTCACCAGGCTCAGTGACAATTCCTCGGCAAACTATGCCGTTTTGAAAATCCAAGGCTGAGAGAGACTGAATAAAACATATTACCCAGTGCAATTTGAAAATCAAATAAGAACCTATTTTATTCACAAGGCCTCTGTTTTAGGCCTTTCAGGACACTAGAAAAAAATTGTTGCAGATTCTCAATTTTTGGACCCGACGAGTATCCACTGCCGAAACAAAGTGTAGTCAGATACCTTGGGATCTGGCTAGACCAGTATCTATTTTCTAATGAGGTCCTATACAATAGGGCTAGGGTCTCGCGGGTGGACAATTTTCTGATAAAGTTGATTTGAAGTCACGTTTCAGAAGTAATGACTGCGGTCAATAACCTGAACTCTGGAGCTTACTATATGTACCACAAGAAAGTGCACTTTAACGGCTTTGTTCCCCCAGAGGCATTCCTCTATTTGGATCAATGTAGCCTAATCGAGGATGTGCGGGCCGTAATTCCGTGGAGCGACGGTTCCTCTACGAACGTGATGTCGCGCTCCGTGGACTTGAGTAGAACGGTGTCACGCCAATATCAGAGAGACATCATTCGACATATTTTAGAACATATGATTAGATATGGACCAACGAAATCGAATATACTTAGCTCGCGAAATTTAAAAAAAAGTCACCTTATTTTTTGAACAAAAGAACCCCGCTCGAGCCCATCAAGATATGAAGGACCATCGAGTACATTAGGAAGGTGAAACAAGGCTTGCTCGATAATCCAAGATTTTCAAGGAAAAGATCGCCTTTTTACACTTTTAAACCAATCTTTTGTGGAATAATGTTGCTTTCGGGATGTCGTCTTTTGTAGTGACGAAGCCCATTTGATCTATATTGTCATGTTGAATTAAATTGAAGAACTCGGGGTGTGTCGCATGAAGACACTTGTACTGCGACCGTAAAGATCTATTGTACCCTATTCTTTGATCTAGGATTTAAATGCTGCCTTCAGGAATTTGGCAACTTCTCTTTCCCTCTTACGGTTGTGTTGCTTTTCGTTTTGAATGCTTCTCGAGCAAGGTTTGGGCAGACGGTCAGTAAGTGCTCCACAGTTTCCTTAGCCTACCCACATCGCCTGCAGATATCTGAGCTACTAAGACCCATTTTATATAGGTGGTATCTGCATGCCCCGTGTCCTGTTAGTGCCTCACATAGCACTCTTCGGTCGGCTTTATTTAGTTCTAGAGCTTCTTTGACACGTTTGGGATTGTGATTCTGTTCCATGAACGTTCTTGAGTGTTTCATACCTTCTTGTCTGTGGTATGGCCCCGTAAAAGGTATCTGAGCATCTTTCTTGACTTGTACTCGTATGTCAGCCTTTTTATTGCCTTCATGGTTTTCATGGCCTGGCACCCAGATTCTTATGTTAGTTGGCCTCTTGTCGCTGATGCTATCTGCTGCTTCATTGATTGCAAATAGCTCAGCTTGAAGTATACATAGTTGACTCATTGCAGTGGGGAATGTGTAGGCTATATATTGGTCCTATTACACCAGCCCCTATCTTGTTTCCAGATTTCGACCCATATGTGTGCTATTTATGGGCTCCATCCTTCATCCAAGGGGGATTGTTGTTACATTCCTCTCTGCTTGGTATGAGTACTTCTTAGTATATTTTAAAATTCAACTCAGGGGCATCAGATCACTCACTCGGGTTAGCTCCCAAATGTTGTCCAATCTTTTAAGAGTTTCTAGGTGTCCAAGAAGATCTCCTTCTTTGTATTTATAGGTTCTCTGCAAGTTAAGGCGTGTTTGTCAGCTTCAGCTTGCATGGCAGTGTGTAATTTTGAGATGTTTAGAATTGCTTCCATCTTTGCAGTCGGAACCGTTCTTATTGCTCCACTTGTGCAGATGCGCGCTAGCCTTTGTATTTTATTGAGTTTGTTCATGGCGCTTCTTTGTTCACATTTTTTCCATCATGCGCCATGATGGTTTAATCATTTGATGTAGACTCATCCTTGGTTTAGCCCCCATGTTTTGCCGATGAGTTGTTTTAGAGCTCATATACCTCCAATAGTTTTGATCACTATCTCTGATGTGCCTAATTCGCCTTTTTTTTTAGCATGACACTTAGCCATTTGATAATTAAAGGATCTACCTTTTTTCTACAAAGTGCATTTGTTAACGATGAATGATTTGCATTATCAGATGCTCCTTCTATATGTATTTATAAAGGTGCCAATCGCGACCTCCTTTGCTTTCAGGGACTTTTCTACAATATCCGCGATTTTGTGTAGGGTAGTAATTGAAGATTTACCTTTTTGATATGCAAATTGTAGTGTGTGGAGTGGTGCGTTCTCCAGTGTTGTCCTTATGACCAGTTCTATCAGCTTTTCGGTAATTTTCAGTGAAAATGAAGAGAGACTGATTGGTCTCGGTAGGGTTTGGGGTTTTCGGGTGGTTTGTTGCCACCTTTGGGTATAAATATGACCCTAACCATCCCCATCAAGGTGGGATATAACTGGTTATGAGGCTGGTTCGAATTATTTTAACCATCATCACCTTAAGCTTATTGAAGGAATGTATTAAAAGTGCAGGAAAAATTCAATCCGGCCCAGGCGCTTTAAATGGTTTGAAGCCTTTTTCATACGTTACGCATTTGCTTACGCTTGAAGACAACGTTTGCTTCACAGTGGTTTGTAGCGCTGGTTTTTCCTATATATCCGGGAAAGTGAGTCTTTTGAAGTAGCTCTAAGGTGTCTGTAAAATTATGCGTCAGATTTCCATCCAGCTCTTTAAGTAGACCAAGTGAGTCGTGGTTGCCTTTGGAGAACGCCTTAAAAACCTTGAATGATCTGATTTCTTTGTTATAATTGGTAAGTGCTTTCTAGTATGGCTGCCAGTTACAGTCTTTACAGTCTTTTTGGCTCTCTCGTCATGCTGATCTCCTTAGTCTTCTCATCCTAAAGTTCCACCAGAGCACAGAGTTTGCTTGTTGTGTTCGTTTCTTTCAATGGGCAGCTATCATGGTAGGAAGATATCATTCGGCTAGAAATTCAATAGAGTTGTCAAGTTCCTCAAGAGTATTTGTGTTTAGGTGTATTCCTAGTAATTTATTGTTAAGCAGGGATTTGTACGTTCCCCAGTTTGTGGCTTTAGGTGATCTATAACTTCTTCTCGAGGACCCATTCTTAATTTGAATTTGATACAGCTGTGGTCTAAAAAGGAGGCTTTTTTTTAGAGACTTGTCATTCTTTAATTATGTGAGATGCTTTGTTAGTGACTAGGGTAAGGTCTATAACTTCCCTTCTTATGGAATTTTGGAAGGTTGATTCTTTACCTTTTATTGTTATGTCACAGAACTCGCGCTATTGGTCACCATGAACTCTTCCAACTGCTCTTACATACATTGCCCAAAGGAAAATGTTTCGTGTATCTTATCAATCGTACTGAACAAACAATACAAATGGTTATAATAAAAGACTCTTTATACAGCACTGTATAAAAAATAACTGATGAGCCGCATTGAAGACGTCTAGTGGGCCTCGAGGTATCCGGACCTCTAAAGTACACTAATAACCTGTAGTCTCTAAAGAAAATATCTGTCGTGAAATTCGCGATATTCTGCCAAGCCTATTTCAACGCGTGGTACGAATCCCGATGAACCGGTTTCAAAGTGTATGTCAGCAGCCTTCCCCTTTATAAGAAACTCTGACCTAAAACAACAACATGCACTTTTGACACCAGATACATTTGTGTTAGTGTAGTCCGTATCTTTTTACCGTAGTGATATTTTTTTTATAGGATTCGCGCAAGTTCCAGAGTGTACGCTCTTATGGTGTTTGTCACACAACATGGACGGGGTGCAGATGGTTTGTGTTGAAGGTGCTCGTTCACTACTCTCCGGGGGTGGTTGTCCTAGATAGGATTCAAGAGATTCGTTTGAATTTGTCGCGTTGGTTGTAGTTCACAGTAACATTTTCTGTTTCCATGTCATAAAGGTGTTATACCTTACACAGAGCATGAATTTTGAAGTGATCTTATATTGCGAGTATTATGCCTCCGTCATCTCTAATTCACAAATGTTTTTGCGTAAAGGAATTATTCCTGGCTATTGACAGACTTGAACTACAGAACTTCCGCTCAACAATCGGTGATGATCACCATGCACATGGACGTTTCAACTTCGTGTCCAAATTTAGGGAGTTTGGTCCCAAAATGTGGTATAATACCCGACATAATCGATCATCTGAGACCACTATTCGCGGCAATATCGACAGTTTTCGTCAAATATGTTACAAGGTACAGTGGTACCCAGACGCATAAGAAGAGCGCGTACTGAGGAAAATATTGCATCCGTTCAGAAGAGTGTTGCAAAACTTCCAAATTGGTTCATCAAAAAGCCTGGTTTTTGTCTTGCTCGTGCAAGAATTGAAGTCGAATGATTATAGTTTGCGTCGAAATTTCAGTGAATGAGCCCAAAATTAGCTGGCTTGGATCCGCCGTTTTATTGAAGAATTGTGTTCAGTGAAGAGGCTCTTTTTGGCTCATTCTAGGCTCAACAGGTATGTCAATAAGGAATCAAACATTCCTCTTATTTTTTGAACACATCTTCTACGTTATGGAAGCTATCTCTAAAGAAACGTTTTTCCTTTATAAAAAAAATTTAATTTTTTAAAAGCTGGCTAGAGCTTGGAGCTTAAGAACAATTAGCTTGGAATATATTTTTTAAGATAATGCGTAATTTTTTTATTGACGGATAGGCTTTGCCACAATACATCATTACTGCCGGGCACTTGAATACATTTTCCAAGAAGATTGCTTCGAAATTCATAGTACCATGTTATAGCACTGTTCAAATTATACTTTAAACATCCAGGTAGGGTAATAAAACCAGAGAAGGTGATCCTCCCTTTAATCTACATCTACAATACGTCAAAGCCGAAAAACATACCCAAACCTTCAAACGATTCCCTCCCCGCCCGCTTCAACCACCCCAGTAGGTAGTAGTTAGGTAAATGTTTTAAAATTTGCATTAACAACTTCCACGGGTCGAGCTATCATCACAAATCCTGTCAAAATTGACCCACTTACCAGCGGGCTTCTCGAACCAAAATGAACTCTCAGTTAAGCCAGCCACGTACAAAATAGATTCAGCCCCAGCCCAACACTCTCGTAAATCTTTTGCCTCCAAAATCAAGCCTTAAATCTTCACCTGCTTCTGTTATACATATACCCATCCGTCCCTCGTTCCATCATTGGGCAATAAATCATCGCCTTTATTGCGATGAAAAACAGCGAGAATATCGTTCCGCCTCAATAAAACCGAAGCAAAGGAAAACGAAATCGAACCATTCCGAGTGGAGAACACCAAGAACATGCATCAATTCACTCCTTTCTTCATCTTCATATCGCCGTGTAAGTAGGCCAAAGTGGACGCGGACAAAATCCAAAGCACCATCACTGTTTGCAACACAATTGCAACAGTGACGACGACGACAAGCCTTGAAACATGTACACTTCTCACTCGACATCCAATATTCTCGGTTATATCCTCGACCTAATCACTTCACATGCTCGACGTCAGCAATCTACGTTTATGCCACGGAAGAGGGATAAAGGCTGAAACCCCATCTAACAGTCGATAAAGAGGACAGTGGAGAAGCAGTTGAATCGAGCTGAAAAGGAAACCAATTCACTGGAGTATTTCCTTCGAGTCTTTGAGTTTTTCGGTGGCGCGGTGAGGGGTTAAGAGGTGTTTTCAAAATTAAAAAGTTGAATTTGATTTTCTGAATGGCGTAGGATGGAGGAACAATACCGTCGTCGGTCTGGTGTTAGTGGCAAGTTGGTCTTTGTTGGAGTGGTTTAGTGTTGAAGGATTCGACTCAATTCGATGTGGATGTTTTGTTCTCAACGGGGTCGAGGAGAATATCAATCGTGGAGTTGGCAGACTTCAATCGATAGGACGGGAGGGTGAATGTGTCTGGTGCAATATCACCCACCCTTTGAAGTTGCGGACTACTTGGCCTGGTAGTGCTTGGCCTGTCTGGTCTATCCAGGTTCTTTCCATTGAAATTTATGAACCACAAAGAGAATAAAGATGAGAAAATCCGTTTATCGTAAAATCTACGATATAGCCCTGAAATCATAATATCCCTATAGAAATCTGGAAATAAGAAGGCATGCTGACGAATTTATACAACCCTTTTCCTGTGGAACGAAGCCCTGATCTCGTTACTTGCATTTGGAAAGATTCGGTGCCACAGTTGTGACATTGTGCCTTTGCATCGCGCCATAAACAAGGACGTAAAATGCACAAAAACCCAAGAGATAGTAAGTAGCTCACCCAGGAATTCCTTAAACTCCCCCAGGCCCGTCTGATGCGTTCCATTCATTGCATTACCATGCAACTTGTCGGTCTCGCTGTTTGTCCTCTCCCGATTCCGCTGTCCAATTGAATGCCATGTAAAATCTGCAGTAACGTCCACGCCCGCTGCCGTACTGTCATTGTCATTCGAATAAAAAACCCCATCACCACCAGCACCGCTGTCGTCTCTATCGTAGTTGCCATCATAATATCGTCGGCCATCGTAGTCGTCGCCATGACCCTTACAATAGCACTTGTAGTTGTAGTTCCCGTCTTCGTTGTCGAGCTCGCTCTCATCATCACCGTCGTCCTCGTTGTCGTCATCGTTATCATCATCATCAATGTCATCGTCACCAGCATCACGAGCAGCATTGTTCATCGCAGGTCTTGTGTTAGTGGCAGTAGTTGCAGGATTATGAGCGCCTACGTCATGGGTTCTCGTCGAGCATACTCGTAATACATTGACGCTGTTGGCCCGGCATTTTTGGCAATCGTGAATCTCGGGATAGTTGCTGCGGTTGTCATTATGATTGCTGCTGTCTTCCTTACCACGAGTTCGATTCTGCCAGTTGTTTTTGCTCGTCCTGCAGTCGCTGCTGTTGTTGTTGTTTGCGCTGCACTCGTATCTATCACCGCAAATTTGTTTTTTCAGCTGACAACCAGTGGGACGTTTGAGGTTAACACGGTGCCAACTATTGTGGGCTTGATTCGACTGATGATTCCGCGTCGGATTCTGCATCTGCTGTTGGTGTTGCTGAGGTTGACGCTCACAGGGCTGATGATGGTGGAGTTGCCTTTTTCTGCCAATGGAATGTTTTGCTGCGATGGCAGCGGTGGTAAAAGCGTTCTCTATGATCGTTTTGATGGCTGTATTCGTCACAGAATCGAGATTCTGTACGGCTGCTGCTGTCTCATCAATGGTTGACTGCATTGTAATTAATGATGCTGGTCCGGCTGGCCGCCTTGTTCCAACCGCTATGCCCACCCCATGTGCATCGCCTCCGCGACTTACTCCTGCCGTTGGTGTCGTGGTAAACGATGAAGATATTAACCGGTTCTGATCCTGAGCTACTGTCGCCTGTGCGGGCGATGACGACATTCCCTTAGTCGCCGTCGTGGACAGTTGATGATATGGCCGGCGTTGTTGATAGCCGTTCATTGTTGCAGCTGCTCCCTCTGCTGCAAAAGATGTCCTCTTTGTTGATTTAATGCCATTGCGAGTTGATGCCCTGGCAGCAGCATCTGATGCTGCCATCACTTCCTCCATTTTGTCCTCGTTATACTCCGCATCCATTTCGCCCACATCGGACAGCAGTGGGTAGTGGCAGTAACCCTCACATTCGACAGATGAGCAATGGATTTTTCTGTGACAGTCGCAAAAGGGCGTGTCCCCAATATAGACTGGAGTCCGGCTATTAACATGAGCAATGATGTGATGTTGCTGTTCCTGGTTCCCGAACCCCGATTGTCTGTGCTGCAGGTTCGTCGATTTTTGCTCATCACCCCTAAACGCTTTGTTGGGCTTGTCCACGTCACTAATGTCATGGTACTCCTTTGCATCCACTGCAATCTTACCTGGCACTGCCGCGGTTGACGGTGACTTCTCCTTCTGCTTCATTATTGATTTGATGTTGTTTGCAATTCCGCCATCATCGGTAGCTGAAGCGGTCGGGTTCGGTAGTGATTTGCCGTGATGTCGTGAGGGACCGAACATTTTTGGTAGAGTAACGCCCACTTTATCTGGTAATTCGGTTGATGATACAACCGATGATAGTCCTGTCCATGATGGTGACGATGATGATAGCGTTGACGATGTCGATGCACGTTTCTGTCCCGATCTGCTGTGATGCGGTTGCTTTTGTCGTCGACTTGGCTTTATCGTTGAGTGGAATTTCAGGTGCAGACTACTTCGCGTGATGGTGTGGTACATGCCGTCCAATTGGTTTTTGATGAAGATATGCAGCTCTTGCAGGTCGCCCTGGATGTTTTCCATTTCGAGAGCGCGAAATTGCTGCAACAACTACACGGGAATTGGTCATTAGATCGGTCGTAGTCGGTGGGATGGGTTTTTGGATGCAATTTGCTTTCACTTACCAGGAGCTTTTCCTTTTCCAGATGGCACAACGCTCGAGTGGGACTCTTCACTTCCGTCTGCGATTCCTTTGAGCTCGTCGACGCGGTTGCTTGAGTGGAGGTATCAAGTTTTCTGGAAAAAAAAAATTAAAATTCTTGCTTTAATGAGGGAATCGTTTACAAGTGAAATTCGAAAAAAGGCAGTTAGGGGTAGCGGTCACTTTCTGAGTGTGACGGGGTGACACATCTATACGAGATGGGATTTATCGTTTAACTTTTCTATTCCTCATGCTCTTTGGAGAATTGCATTTGCCAGTAAGACTAACTTTTCATTTCTCTGTCTACTTTCAGGTAAGCTGTGAAGCAGCTTTTTGGGCTCTTGCATTCCCCATAGATAAGTAGGTAAAAATAAATAAACTTTTTCCATCATTCCCATTCCTCTCCGTCGTCATGTGGATGCCAACTGATTTCAACACAATCAAAACTATTTCCGGAACTCCAGAAAAAAAACTTTTTTTTTTTATTATTTTTCTTATTCTTCTCTGTTTTCTTTACCCCCACCTCCCTGGTGCTAAACTTTAAATTATAATCAGCAGCATCACACAGCGGTATTCGCAACAAAAAGTACGAGGAGAGGCGAAGAAGAGAAAAGTGAATAAACAGAAATCCTCTCAACGGCAAACAGAATAAACTCAAAAAACAAAAAAGAAAAAAAAAACTCAAATAATAACTTTTGCAATAAGCTGAAATTCTTGTCTTCTAGTATCAGCGTTTGGCCGGCTGAGGCCGCCGGACGATGGCTCTTCTTTAATACTTTAACTTTCTTCCCTCGATCCGAAGAACGAGCATTTGTTGAAAGTAAACAAAACAAATAAATGTTCTTACTATGCGACTTAGGCGAACTGCACTTGACGCAACGCCGGTGTGTACGAGGTGTTGGAGGAGAAATTATTATTTTATTCCGTTTTGAGCTTTTTATTAAAAACTTTCGTTCCTTGCGAGCGGATACAGCAATATGATGGTATAATGAAGTCGATTTGTCTTGGTTCCCGAAATTGCTTTTGTAACCCTTCCGGATTTGAGCACATAGGAAAGAGTCATTTGAGACAAATTGGATGATGGGCACTCACGCGTTTTAGTTTGGTTTTTGGTACCAAAGAACTGCCTCAATCTTCAGTATTTTCTTCTTACTACACCGTGTGAAAGATGAGATCAACTTACACTGCAGACCTAACGTTTGGGGTCTACTTAGACGACTAAGGGTTTTTTTTTTCGTAAATAAAGAGCTATTCAGCAAGAAGTGTCATTTTGAATTTCGCGCTGCTGTTGAACTGTTATCATTCAACCATCCTTACGATTGTCTTACGATTAGACAATTGAGACAGTCTAACATCCTTTTTGCTGAAAAGCATGGAGAGATAGAGAGTAAAAATGATTAATGCTTGGCGATCGATATCGGTGGATGTTGGCCCATTATGTGGTCCCAGAAATGCGTAAAAAAGGCTTATTTCACCTTTGGTTTCAACAAGACGGCGCGACATACCATACTGCAGACAAAACAATGAACCTTTTGCGTAAGAAGTTCCCTGCAAGATTGGTGTCAAAAAAAGGCGATATTGACTGGCCTCCGAGATCGCCGGATTTGACTCCTCTAGACTTTTTTCTTTGGGAATACTTGAAAAGCAAGTTGTATGCTAACGGCCCGAAGACAATAGAACAGCTCAAAAGAAACATTCGTGCGGAAATCGCAGAAATTTCGACCGAAATGCTCGAAAATGTCATGGAGAATGCGCGAAAATGAGCCCATTTTTGCATCGGCAATAAAGGTGGTCATTTAATTGATATTGTTTCCAAAAGTAAATTGAAATAAATTCTAAAAATCTAGTTTGAATAAAAGTTTTTGAATTTCCAAAATCGGTTGAGAATTGTTGAAGTTATTCGAAATTTACCTCGACCCATATGAGATGGCGCACGCTGTAGATACTACGGCGGTTCTAATATGATCGAGACAAATACTCTTACACGTTTATTTACTATCGAAAAAATTTGCAAAAATTCACAGTTTTTCTACGTAATTCCCCTCACTAGTTACGCATTTTGTCCACCTTTCCGGAAGTTTTTTGATGCCGGTATCGAAGAATTCCTCGGGCAACCCGGACAGCCATGTGCGCACGAACTCCTCTACCTCGTCGTCGGTGTTGAATCTTTGACCTCCGAGGGCTTTTTCAGTGATCCAAACATATGGTAGTCGCAAGGTGATAAATCCGGACTGTAGGGGGGGGGGGGGTGTTCCAGTACCTCCCACCCTAATTACGATATTGTATCGAGCGTGAGACGCGCGGTATGAGGACGCGCGTTATCCTGGAGAAGAATCGCACTTCGTGCTGGAATGCTCCTTCGTTTCGAGCGATAAGCGGGTTTCACGTGTGTTTTCAGAAGGTTAGAATAGTATGCAGCATTGATGGAACGTTGGGTGCGCAGGAAATCGACGTGCAGCAAGCCCCGCCGGTCCCAGAACACAGTACACATAACCTTACCCGCGGACCTGGTTGTCTTCGCTTTGACTGGCGCCCCTTCCTCTTTCTTTCTCCACTCTTTAGACGACACCTTGCTTTCGGGAATGTAATAGTGTACCCATGTCTCGTCTGTAGTGAAGATTCGCGTTAAAAAACCATCCCCCTCCGCCTCGTATCGCGTCAGCAAGCGGCGACAAACTTCCAACCGAGTGAATTTTTGCTCGAAGTTCAACAGTTTAGGAACCCATCGCGCCGTTATTTTGCGATAATTAAGGTGTTCGTGGATGATAGACTCTACACTACCAATACTAATGCCGAGTTCAGCCAAAATGTCTCGAACATTCATCCTACGGTCCTCCAAAATGAGTTGTTCTACACGGCGAATGTTGTCTGGTGTGATGCTGGTTCGCGGTCGATGATCATGCGGCTGATTCTCGATGGTTTCGCAGCCATCTTTGAATGCTTTGGCCCATTTAAACACGGCAGCCCTACTCAGGCACTCACTACCGAACTGATTTCTCGGTAAGGGACACAGATATGACATACTCAAGCCACGACTTTCAAAACATACATGCGCGCCATCTACAGCGTTTGTCTCGATCATATTTGAACCGCCTCGTACTTCTCGGACACTTCGAGATGCAACATGCTTATCAGCGCTGAAAATTCTGCGAGAGTGCGCTTCGAAACCTAGTTGAGAGAATTTAAGGCGCACTGGATAGGAAAGAGTTCATGCTGGGCATTTTTGTCGACATTGACGGTGCTTCTGTTAAAGCAACTTTCGACAGCATGTGTAAAGCTACTAGACGGCATGGTGTACACGAAGCACTGGTTTTGTGGATCAAAGTAAGGCTTGTGTACAGGATATTGATCGCTGATGTACTTCGAACAATGTGTCAAGTCTGGCGTAAACAGGGCCGCCTGCAAGGTGGCGTCTTATCTCCGCTGTTATGGTGCCTGGTGATCGACTCTCTGTTCGATCCTCTCAATGCCTCTGGAATATGTGCCCAGGCCTATGCGGATGATATTGCCGTTCACTCGGTCGCCACAGGGTTAGGGACTGCCTATCTCAAAGCACAGGCGGCGCTAAATGCGATCGATGACTGGTGAACGAGTAATGGGCTGTCACGAGAAAAAAAACATTCCCATTCCTATATCTAAGGAAGCTAAGCACCTGAGAGTCATGTTAGATAGCAAGCTTTTTTGGTGGAAATATGTTGAGTCAAAAAACACTAAAGCGCTGGCAATGCAATGCTTTTTGGCAATGCAAAGATGCTTTTGTCAAAACATGGGGCTTATCGCCGATAAAGGTCCAGTTAAAGAGTCACTCTAACTAGTGGCTGTCTGGTAGAGTTAGCTGAAAATTTGACCGTGGCAGCTGACTTAAATTCTCAGGTATGTTCTTTTCGCAACAATGAGAGCAATTCAGCGTATCCACAACTAACTTGCACAAAGGTCATGCATCTTAAATCCAATCCACAAGAATTGCAGGCAGTAGGCGAGCACAACCGCGTACTTTCCCATCCCCTCTTCTTTTCCGCAAATCTGGGAACGTAATCTTGATTTTTTATGATGATGGCTCATTTCCATGAAAGTCCTGAATCTACCCTACTTTTCTGCGAACAAACAATAATAATAGCGAATATGTCTCAGCTTCTCTTCATACAAATCACAGGGTTTATCCCTGTCATACTGCAAAAGAATTTGAAGCAAAAGTGTCGTTTCATTAGTCTATCATCATTTTGACTTTGTTTGAATGCATATAAGACCTGCACATTCACGAGCTCCTAAAATCGTCTTTTGAGCTCACAATAAGTCTACCTCAAGGTAGGTAGAGAATTCTTCACATCGAAGTTGGTTCAAGAAATAGGGTGACTTTTAATTTTGATCGAAAAATATTTATTTAGTCATCAATATCAACATTGTCCCCTTCAAAGTAACCCCCTTAGATATAATACACGTGCGCCAGTGGTTTTTGCAAACCTCGAAACACCTCTGATACGCCCTTATGGTATAGTCTTGAGTTCTTCCAACGATTCGGTGTCCTCAATCTTGGCAAATCTTTTAAGTTTTAGGAAAAGAAAAAAATCGCAGGAGGGCAAGTCCGAATAGAATACGCTGGCTGAGGCATGTTAAAGGTATTATTTTCAGCCAAAAAATTACACACAGGCAACGATGAGTGTGCATTATCGTGACGCAACAGCCAATTTTTCTTATTGTTCGACGACTCTCCATAAAAATTTTCTTAACTGCTTTCCTTTTCTCATCCGATGTTGACGTGCTGGCTAGTCCAGGGCGGACATCGTCGTTAATATTTTCTCGCCCTTCTGTGAAGAGCATGTACTTTTTTCTGGATCACAGGAACCACAGTAGCTAGGACTCTATGAGCTCAGAGTTATGTACTCTATAGACAGTCAAGTTTCAGACTTATAGCTACTCGGCAAGTTTGATTTGATATATGCGTACGGACAGACGGACGGACAGGAAAGCTTTTACATAAGTCTCCCCCACCCCAGCTTTGCAAGGTAGAAGACAAAAAGGAATTTTAAAATTGAATGTGCTTAGCCCGCGAAATTCAATCAGTCACCTTATTTTTCGAACTCTTCCCGTGCGCTAGCATCATTCATGAATATAGAAGGCGCTTTCACAATGTTTTTATTGGGGTCATCCTAAAACTGAAACTTAGCTGCAACTCCAAGATAATATAATAGAAGCATTGCTTTATATGCTTGAGGTAAAAATTAAGTCCCATTCTTACCTATGGCTCATTAGATTGTTAGCAAGCTTAACAAGGTTCAAAGTTCAGAATGAACTTGCATCGCAGAGGGCTTGTAATCATATCTCAAAGATCTTAATCCTTAATCACGGCAAATTATCAGTTCCCATCAAGAGAGGAATGAAATATCAGAACGCTGATTTAGCATTACTAGTTCCTGGCCCATGCAAATGATCCCAAGATAGAACTGGGTGTAGGATCAGGAACCTTCTCAACCCTTCTCTCTTTCAAGCAGAAGTACTGACCATCATGGAGATCTGAAAAAAACTCACGTTAAGTTACTTTGCTGTTACAAGGTAAGTTATTTTGCCCCAAGACCAGTGAAAATCAATCCGCCATCAAAACCCTAGGAATAGCGCAAGGAGCAAATCAATTTGGATAGCCACAGGATCGGAATCACTCTTCGCTGAGTTCCAGGCCACAGTAATATAGAGCGGAATGGGAAGGCCAACTAACTAGCCAGACTTGGGACCCATCTCTAACCTCGCGCGCTCTCTTGCTGAGACACATTATATCATATACTCTCTTAGACTCTCTGAAAAAAAAATCATGGCTCACCTATATGAAATTTACATCACAAGAACTTTAAACAGACGTGGCTCCGATATCACCCGAATCCCGATAGTAAGCACGGGTGACTGGTCTTCAGGCAGTCACGCCGTTTAACGGCTTCTGTTACAGCTTTCGCACCACATCCTAGGTGAATGCTCGGTACTTATATTAGGTTTCGTACAGGCTACGCGTGTTCTGAAAATGTTTATTTAACAACCTAACCGAGATAGCCTGGCCAATTTAGCTCGCATTTCCTCAAGCTGGAATAATTTCCTACCAGGTTAAAGGTGGTGCATCATCCAAACTGGTCTTTAGTTTCTAGCTAAAGAGAATGTTTGTCCAAGCCTTTCGGATGGTCTACACGCCGCATTCCTCTAGTAGGATGAATTTTTCCTCGAACAGATAAAAGGTCCGAGTTGAATACGGCGCCAAGATGTTCAATCAAAATGCGATAAACGAATGTTTTGAAAATTTCTGCTATACCAAACGTGATCTCAATTAAGGTCTTTTGATAAAAGTTTCACCAAATTTAGAATAGAGCTTAACACTGGCTTCCAATCGTCTGATCGTCATCGGTAGATGGCGCGACTGAAATATGATACCTTGGAAGGGTCATATTGACTCTTTGGGGCTTAGATCACGTAATCTAAAGTTTATTTACAGGGTATGCCCTTTGTGACTCAAGTAAATTAAATTCCTCCGACCTGATGTCAAATGAAGGTGGATAAATCAATCGAAATTAGCATCATTGTTGGCGACATACTCGTTCTTTCGAAATGTGTTATGCTAAATGCATTGAGTATTGCAGAAAGCACGACAAAGTGGATTGACGAACAATTGCGTTCTTGGGTAATGAAAAGTGTCTTTCATCATCATGTTAAAAAAAGGCAGATTTGACGTTCTCTGACTCGGTAGATATTTATCGCTCTTATGCTGAAGACAACTTGACAGAATGCAAGGCTACTGGTTTCCACAGATTGGCGCGAATACACTCGCACAACCTAAAACATGGTTATGGCAAATCATTTTAATTTTCCTGCTGCTTTCTCCAGATTTAATGCCTAAAAATTCAGGGTGGGATATCTGAATCCAGCACAGTCCACTTGCGCTCTAAAAAAGAATATATGACACGAAATGAGCAAAACATCGGTTGAAATGCATCTCAGCCAAAGGCGAATATGTTACGAAATTTTTCATATCGAACGTGAACGAGACAACTTTCCTAGAATGGAGTAAAAATGTTTTATGGTACGTTCGCTCAGAAAATTACGACTTTTCATCTTGTTTCAGAAAAAGATGGGTCACAAACTCATAAATGTACTTCTGAAAATTACGACTGGGATTAAAGGATTGGTGGTCGAAGACGTTTTGTAAGCATGTAGTTTATTCGACCTATAAATGGTGTTTTTTTTAGAACTATTAAATTTTAAAATAATATCGACGACATAAAAACCAAAGTGTTTTTCATAGTGTTGATCGCGTTGGGAAGATAATTTGATGCCATTTTAAGACCGGTTGAAGATTCAATTTTCCACCTTTTTTGTGAACAGTTTGTGGTCGCACATTTTTATTAAGAGGGTGAAAACGGACTTCTAATCTACCCCAGCTCTGTTACGCTCTATGAATGCAAGTTTACTGCCATCATTTCTGTAGATTAAAGTTACGTTCTACTCGATGGTATGCACTTTAGATGAATCTGTAACGTCCGAAAAGTATCATCTGGTTACCACTTTTAAACGCTAGCTGGGGTCTTTAAAAAAGCCACCCGCCTGGGTATTAGGACAGGAAAATGAATACTACAATTCTATTAGAACTCTGGTGACCAGTACCAAGTCGTACATCTTGTACGACTTTCTCATTTAGTGCAGAGCCTTTGTTCCGTTAACTTTAGTGATTATTAAGGGCCATTTCAACAGGCGACTGCTCTTGAGTGTTTCGATGCTTTACTAGCACTTGCTATTAACAGCAAACAATGGATAGTTTGCGTTAGGTCTACAGCTCAGGGGTTCAGTCATTGATTGTAGAATCATTTTCCCGCGGAGGCTATAGAGGATTTTACAAAGGAAAATTCGTTCAGGCTTCTGTTCTGCTTTCGGTGAGATGCTATTTTAAAATTAACTTTCATTTATTTTTTTGTTGGAGATTTTCGCTATCCACTGAAGGACTAAGACGTAAATACTGATCCATTGTACTCCCATGTAGACACCTCACTTTATTGTATTTTGTCAATTTTTCCGAGCAAAATAAGGAGAAGCTCATTGATCCAGAGCAGAGTCAGGCTTGTTGGAAAGACTCTCGTGTAGCTGAGACAAACCATTTTTCGGAGGTTGGCTAAAGAGAAACGTGATAGTCTATGTCGTCCGAAAACTGATGCTTATAGTTTTATCCTTGCCATGTGGATCCAAAGCGGCTTCCTTTTTGATAAGTCTTACCAAAAGTGCCCTTGTATTAAAACCGACAACGCTTTAGTATTTTATAAAGTAGCATACACTCTTCATGCCTTTTAGCACAAACTGAGTCATTTTTGTTACTTTCCATCTTGTGAAGGAAATAACCTTCATTTTAAGAAGATTAACTAGATGCCTATTTATCGTGCACCACTTTTTCTATCACGTTAAGCATTGCAGGAGCCTTGTAACAATCTTGGGGGTATACTTTGAAAGGGTCTAGAATACTCCCACTTAGATTGTCCTACAGTTCGGGATGAACCCGGCCTTCGATCAGCAATCCTCACCTGGTGGCAAAGATCTTTAGTCAGCTGCTTCCAGTGTCGCACGCTCACTTGGTTGAGGATGTAGTCTCCCACTGCTGCGTCGTTCTTCTGGGATGGAATTGAAAATTGTTCAGTCCGAGGCAATAGTATCCTATCACTCTACATGAATCCTGTTTCAGTGTTTCGTTAGTCTCTGCGTCCCAAACAAAGATCGGAATGATTCAGGTTTTGTAAAAAATTACCTTCGTTTTTCGAGTGAGGCCTCTTGAACCTAAGCAGCGGTTGAAAAGTCTTATTCTGCGCCTGATCTAAATATCGTGCCGTTGCCGCTTAACTACTTCAACGTTATAGCTGTCTTAGCAAAAACGTCAGTGTTGCGTGTCTTCCTTTGATAACAGCGCGTATTTGGATTTTTCCTTTAGTTCTTTTTCAATGCTTTCAAGCGCTTCATTGACTTTTCGTTGTGTTTGTCCTATCACGTCAATATCATCTGTGCATGCAAGCAATCGTGAGGACTTTAAATATATCGCGCACGATTCCAAAGAAGATATTGAAGAAATAACATGATAGTGTGTCGCTCCGCCAGCATCCTTTTTTAACATCGAAGGTCTCGGTTAGTTCTTTGTCTACCTTAAAGGTGTTACGAAAATTCTGCATTGTCATCCTGCAAGTTAGAAGTTTAGAAGGGATGGTAAAACATACGATGGCTCTGTATAAACCTTGTCGTCAAGTCGGCAAGAAGGTGATGTATTATATGTTGATCTGAAATTTGTAAGTTTCCTACAAGATCTTCCCTAGAGGTGTATTGTCAATGTTTCTGGCTTGAAAATGCACCAATAGAAACATACTAGATTTTCGATGAACGATTTTAGGCATTCATACAGCATGGCAGAGAAGATCTTAATAATCGAAGCTTAGGAGTGTCGGCCAAACGATGCTCCTCCGACCATATCTTATAGATCTCGAGACTCCTCAAGTAGCAGGAAGTTCTAGCAGCGTTTTTAAGCTTCAGCTTTAATCTGCTATTGCCACGTCTAAGTTAAGTTAATGGAGTTTTTTTATAGCTTTCGTCCATTGTGAATGGCTCGCTCTATCTGAAAGCGGGGCCTGCCATCGCGGCTATATATTTTAGTATGAAGAAATGGTCCCTATGGCTCAGGGTTCATATCTTTGGCAAGTTTACTTACTTTTTGGTAAGACTTCTGAATGTCATCCTTACATCACCTCTCCATCTCCTCGGCCTCGTGCTTTTTCTTGAGCTACTCGAGTTCGTCGATGCAGTGTTGCCATGTACTCATGGTATTTAGTTGGTATACATATATTGGCCCAGTGGCTCAAGTCACATCCATACCAATCCCTTGGGAAGATACGTATTTTTGTGAAATTGCCGTTTGGAATTTGGAAATTCAGGGGCCTCGTGGACATTCCTTGGCCAAGCTCCCTGTCATGAGTGTGTTCCTTCCATTTTTCGCTCCATTATCCCACCCATTTCTGCCAGTCTTTTCTCCTCAGTTTATCACTCAATTTTATTTTGTTTGGTCTTCTGACATTGGATCTCCGTGTGTTGCTTATCTTAGACTTCGCAATTGTATTACTCGGACAATGCTTGGAGTTAAATAGAGTTTTCTTGATTGTGTAGTTCACTCCACTCGATTGTTTCTTCGTCGCTGAAATCCATTTTTCTCCTTTGCCAGACGCCAAGTTTCACATCCGTAGAGTGTCACTAATTTTATAAATTTGTCGCCTTTTATTTATTTCGATCTTTGTGTCGTTTTTGGCACTCACTACGGTTCCCGGCTATTTAAACTCTTATACTCATTCAACGCGTTTACTGGGTGGAAGTCGGTCAATGGTCATATATTTGGTTTTAATTCCATATGCTGTGAACTATAACACGGATTCGAAAAATGCCTGCAATTTTCTATCCGAAATTAAAGCGCCACTCATGGAGAGACTTTCAAACTGTTTTATACCAAATTATCAGCGCAATTAGTACAGGTTGCACAGCAGAACTAAAAGACTTATTTTTCTTTTTTTCTTTTTCCACCTTAACTTAAATTTTTTCCAGTCTAACTACCAAAAACTTGGACTACTGAACTTGTTTCATTATAATAAGGATAAATTGAAGACAACCACAGGATTCTCTATATGGACCACTATTCTTTCACCTTCCCCAAGTACATCCTGTTTGTTTGTATGATACAAAAATGTAAAAGGGAGCAAAGAAAATTATTTTTTTTAGGGCTTAAGGTTACTTTCAATTGTCCTTTGACTTTGTTAATTCCTCTTCATAACTTCTCTCTTCTAGGCAACAAAAAATAAAGGAGAAGTAGGCGAATAAAAGACGAAAAGGGAATTTTTGAAAAAGAAACTTAGTCACTCATTTAAGACTTTCACTTTAGTTCCGTTGCATCTTTAGTAAGTTTTTACAAAATAAAAATAATAAGCAAACAAAAACGAATAAAGGAGGAAAAGAAAGAAAACAAAAAGCAAACGAAGAAAACAGTAAAAAAAGAGCATAAGTTCCGGAAATTCATATTTTCTTTGGAAAGTTGTACTTACGCTACATAATCGGGAAAAGTATCCTTCTCCACCCGTGCCTTCTTCTCTTCGCCATCTTTGTTGGCATCCGCTACATATTCATGTTCTTTATGTACTTCTTCGTTTCTCGTTTGTTCTTTTTCTGCTCTTTCGCTTTCTTCATCTGCGAGACGTTTGTGTTGCACTTTGGGACTTCCCTTAACCGATTTCATTCCAAATGACTGCTGCTGTTGTTGTTGCTTTCGGGGTGATGGCGATGATGAGAAGGAAGTCCTTTGTAGTTCATGCTATCACGCACACAGACAACGAACCGAAAAGTAAAGGGAAAATAGAAATAAAGTACAACGTGAGAAGGAAGAAATGAAAACAATTATGGAGTAACATTGTTTGGAAAAAAAGGATTTTTGTTTTCAAATGATCCTGGCCAACTGACGGTGGTAATGCTGATGGGGTAATGCAATCTTTAATTTCGTTTTAATTTTACGTGGAGGATGGGTACCCACCTGCAAATTAGAGAGTTCCATCTCCAGTTGAGTGATAACCTTTTGAGAGCCATCTCCAGAGGTTTTAATTTTTAAAATCTCAATGGCATCCTGCAGGATCCTACAAGAAAACAAAGAGTTAGATCCTTTTCTGCTTTGTGTTAATGTCTTTTTCAATTGAAATATTAAACACGATAAGAGCGAGCTAGGGGAGGGACTAAAGCGAGCAAGGAAGTTGTTTTTTTTTCTTTCAGAAATACTAAATCGCACCAGGAAACGGCTCACTGGGGTATGGATAGAGGAACAAGCAGGATTAATTAGAGGCCAGAGTGCTTTAAACCAAATTCATTAAGAAGTGGTAAATGGTAGATGGTAGATGGTAGATGGCGAATGGTAAATGCATCTACTTGTCGTGGTTCAGAGATAAGGAGGTTATAATGAACCCCAAGTAATGCCGTGCTGGGGGAGGATAAGGATAAATGGCGGATGGAGACTAGAGATTAATTAGATGCGGGTAGATGGGGCTCAAATAATTTTTTTTATTTTCGATTTAAGAGGAGGGAAAGGTCGCAGGTTAAGGGAGTTTTTCTTTTTCGGTGCTATTTGAATAGGACCCTTTTTCAATTAGGGCTTTAAGTGAGAATTGTTTTGAGTGGAAATGCCTTTCTCGGTTTTGCTTTTACTTTTTGGTTGTGGACACGGTTGGACGGTAGGTGATGAGGTTAGGTTCCTTAATGTCACGTTCACTTGAGTTTGCAGTATTTTTGATGTTTCAAAAACAAACAAAATATTTTTAGAACTGTGGCTGTTGAGTTGGGGCTTGGCTTCCGCTCGTTCAGGTCTATGTTCGTCGAAGTGCACTCTGATGTATGGTGCAACTGTTTGTTAGATTTGACAAACTTCCTAAAGCTGTAAACAAGAATGTAATTTCGACAGTTTTTGAATGGGATATTACCCACACTGCCGGACATAGCAGAAATAAAATTCCTCCAACTTGGAATGGAGCTCATGATGGTCCTTTCGGCGGATATATCATAACAATTTTACAACATCAATAAAACTGAAAACAAATTCTCTTCTCATCCAATCCAGTTGCCTGTTATCACCTACCCCCACTTATCCCCGTATCCTTCAGACTAATATCGCCCTATCAACATATTTGTCAAAATTAATTCGTCTCGTTAATTTTATTGATGCCACGCTATAAGTCGAACAACCTCGCGACGCGACCAAACTTCATTCGGTCCGCTCAGGAAAAGTGCCAATAAAAAGATAAAAATATCCTTAACTTCCCTCCTCCGCATGTCCGCTTGATTACGAGCATAGGCAGGGAAAGCGTGTTCTGCACACCGCCGATTCTCGACTGCGAAACGAAACTATAATGAAGATATCAAATAAAGTCGAATCGTGTCACTTTAACCGTCGACCAATTTATTAGCCGTTCAATAACCGGCGCGTCAACGAAAACAGAAAAAAAAAACAGCACGACAGGATGGGTGTGAACGATGACAAGGATCGCGACAACACAGCAATGTGGGACGCGGCCGGTGTGATGACGACGGTCTTATGTCGAGCGCCATTTCCACCTGACATCACAGGTATGACTACGAATATGTATGACGCTACGAGTAATAGGGTGTATCGACGAAAAGGACTAAATAGTAAAGAAAAAAAATCCAAAATGAGAAATTAATGACGAAACGATTATTAAGATGGCAATTAAATTATCCTTTGTGCTGTTGGGCTTTTATGGTTCGACAATGACGGTGCCGATGACGATGACAATATTGTCGTGAATTCTTTTCGGTCGCGTCAGCCGGGACGAGCATTACGTATTCCTTTGACACTATGGGACGTCGGTTGATAATAATCGGGATAAGGACGGAGGACATTGAATGGATGTCTTGCACCATCAGACATATGTATACAAATAGAAGGATTAATGGAAATCAAAGTCTTGGGTCAAGAGTCGTGGAACAGACATTGAATGGCCTCTGTGGCCTTTAGGGGAGGTTTATCAATTTTAAATCATCTGCTGTTTGCCGGAGGGATTTAAATGACAGTCGAGCCGTAGGGAGCTATCGGCCAAATTGCACACATCATTAGTTCGTAATCAATAAATGGTTAACGGAGGCGACATTGGCAGACGATTGACTTTTGATCAAAGATTTTGCAAGGACGGCCTTGGGTTGGGATTTGGTCGTGATTGAGGAGGCGATGTTGTACCCCAATCTTGGGAAGATGTTGACACTTTTAAATGGTGGCAAATTGTCTGATAGCGATTACCGCCAGTCAACCTCCCTTCTGCGATTGAGTCGTGACATGTTAGCTTGAATCGTCTTAATGTTTGTTAAAGGGTGGGAAATCAGATTTAAGAGATATAAACGGGCATTTTAAAAGAGGGTGACGGCTTAAATCCTTAGCAGCTGAAGGGTGTTGAATGAGTGACCTAATATGGAAATACATAGACGGACGAATTTAAGGTTGTTGAACCCATTAGCTTATCTACCAGATATGTGTTCCTGGCCTTTGATAGTTTGTCACCATCCGGCTGTAAAGTAGGTTAATGGAGGGTGTATATCAGAGTATATCGGCGATGCCAAAGGAGTAGATTATGCGATTATACAAAAGCATCGACAATTAATCTTCTGGCAAACTTCTACTCTCACCATGCCCCTGGATGCCTATACCTCAACAATATATCGGATAGACCCCTTTATAGACACGTTGGGGGACACAAATTAGAGAGGAGGAAGACTGAGGTGCTACCAAGACTCGGATCCTTCTTTTGGAACTTCATACTTAAGGAACACCTTATACTGGCTTTTGCGGAAACTTCAAACTCAGGCCGGGAAGGTGTGTTCGGTGTGTAACCTAATATGCCTTAGACATCGGCTTGCGGCCGGCTCGCAAACTAAACTGCCACGACGGAGATAGAACCTACTCCAAGGAGTCTGTGGAATGCCCTCGGAAACTTAATAAACGATCATAAGGGAATTCCGATCGACGCAAGGATAATATCTATGACCTCCTGAGGCGGATCCTCTTAAGAAGTAAGCTCTTATTTGGTCGGAACAAAAGTCATCAATCGGATCAAGAGGCAATCAAATGTCTGATTTTGCGCCTTGCGGACGAGCATTTCAGCATTTTTTCCTCCAATACACATAATTAGATTTTAGATGTCACGAGAAAGAATCTGTGAAAGCTGAAAGATGCTGCTGACATCTCGCACTCCAGAACGTATGCGTAACATTTTTCCTTTTTTGGTGCCTGCTTCCGCAAGGCGTGTGGACTAGGTTTCGCGTAAGGAACCACGTGAAATGTAACTGAACCGATTACGTCTGAATACAGACCAACTGTCTTCACCATATGTAAGTCGCAGACAAAGCTGCGGAAGCCGATAGACGCTACCGACACCTCGCACTACGGGGCGTATACGTAACATTTTTTTCTTGGCGTCTGCTCCCTTGCAAGGCGTGTGGACTAGGTTTCGCGTAAGGAACCACGTGAAATGTAACTGAACCGATTAGGTCTGAATACAGGCCAATAATCTTCACCATATGCAAGTCGCAAACAAGGCTCTGGAAGCCGATAGACGCTACCGACACCTCGCACTACGAGGCGTATACGTAACATTTTTTTTTTGGCGTCTGCTCCCTTGCAAGGCGCGTGATTTATGTAGGTTTCCTATAAGGAACCACGAGAAATGTAACTGAACCGATAAGGTCGGAATACCGGCCAAATGTCTTCACCATATGCAAGTCGAGAACAAAGCTGTAGAAGCCGAGGGACGCTATCAACCAAACGTATTTTCGTGAATTTGCATTATATTGTTTGATACTGTCTACCCCCCGCCGCTTATGAGAATCTTCCTTTCGCTCCGCAGCAGAGTAGGGCTTGTGAACTGATTTCATTCCGTTTTCGTGTTTACGTTTTTTGTTATTCAGATTTACGTAAGTTCTTGAAACTGGGTTCCACGCTTCCATTATTCTTTTAGCGTCACATACGTCCTGCGGTTCCATCAATCCAGATACTGAAGCCCCTAAATATTAATAATCCTTCGGCTATGATCACAATTAAAGCGAAAAAGAAAAATAGGAAAAACCTGATTTCACGGTCCGCTAATCCCTAATCAGCGACAACAGCTGCACGTCGAACGTCACCGGCTTCAAGCGGAAATAGCTAAACAACCGCGCATCCGCATCCGAACGCCATAATTCCTGTATTCCCCACAATCTCAAACGCCTTTCTGATCCCCCTAACTACGATTTCGCAGATGCCATTAGCTCTCCTCCATGCATCCGCCGGATCCCCTAACGCAAACTACTCACACAACAATAACATCGCATTACTGACTCACTGTACAAAACTAGAAAACTTTCCACCAAAACACAACACAACAATAACGACAAACGCGCGCACACACATGAGCGGACGAACGATAGCGATAGCGATAGCGAAGCGCAAGTTGCCTTTGTGTGTCCAACAACATAATTTATGACTTAAATGTCCTTTCAAAAGGGATGGCTTAGTGTATGTCATTCATTTTGTATTCATTACACAGCTGCACATAGTATATGTCGCTAAATTTCCTCCCGCAAATTACGTAGTCATATTCATTCATTTATTCAATGAAAGGAAACGCTTTGCTTTCAGATGCATTTAGACAGAAGAGCATTACAGCGAGCAGCCGCCAGTGAGAGCAGGAACACCATCACCACTCGTCAGTCAGTCAGTCGTAGTGTTGGTGGTGATGAATGATGGCCTCACACTAAGTATCCTGTTTCGCTAATTTGTACCCGCTCCAAGGGGTATCTCGCCCCTTCTTCTTCTTCTTCTTGCTCCTCGTCGTCATCGTTACCTTCCTCTACCCGTTTCCATGCACTTCCGCCGCCCATCCGCGATGGATGTTGTTTTAGTTGATAAAAATAAAAAAGGCAAAAATATGGTAAATTGTGTGCGAGAACAGTTGACATATTCCATTTTGCATTCGTTACTAGCCATCTAGTCGTGATACGCGTGTGTACGTAACACATTAAGGATAGTTTGTCCTCGGCAGCATCCCACCGCCCATCGAAACGTATGTACATATATGTGCGTGGCTACGTCCCCGCAATAGCATTAGTGGAATGTGAAAGGACGTGGACGTTCAAGGTATACGAGTACGTGTATGAACGTACGAATGAATGAGCGGATAAGGTGGTTCTGTTCGTCCTGCTGCTGGTGGTTTAGATCATTCTGTATCTCGTCATTTGGAAAAGAAATACTTTTCACTCAAGAGCAGTCGGTCAGGAGTGGGTGCAGGCGACGCAGGAATGAAATGACTTTAGTGCCGGATGCGCGGTGCATCACGTGCAGGAACTTGATTTCATTCAAACGTATCTTTCAATGAAAGACGGAAACTGTTGTCCTGGAACATATTTAATATTTTTTGCCTCCCCTTTCGTCTCTTTTCATTTGCTGCGTAATTAGTTGGATGTATGTGCGGGAAAAGGCGAGGAATGATTGAATAGAACGGAGGAAATTCACTTGTTCCGTTGAGGTTATTCAACTTAGGAGTAGGCGAAGGCGGAGATGACTTGAGAAAGAAAGTCGTTAACTTCCGTTTAGTTTTGTTAAGTTGAATAATATTCGTTTTAATCTGCGAGTTGTTTTGAATTTGAGGAAAAATGTCGCGAGGATGCTTGATGTAGATTCTTAAGGTGGGTTCAAGAGGGGTGTGCAAGGGTTCGAGAGATTTTTCGAAGAACCTGTTCACTTGACAGGACTTTGACCCATAAATTTGACCCAGGAAATGGTAACTTAAGACGTTTTTCCTTAATCTACCACAGAGACTCCCTTTGAAACCAAGCAACTCTTTGTTGCATAGAATGTGGTCCTTCCTCGGCAATTTTATTCGAGAAATGCAGTCTATGCAAGTTTACAATTTTTGCTCTCATCAACTTATGATAAAAGCTGAGAGTTTAGTAGCTTGACGCGGGTGACCAAAGTTTTGGTTCAAGACCTGGAGAGGGAAAGAAAAAAATTGTTGTCTAGTTCAACTCTTCTATCAGTAGCAGAACAAAGGAGAGTCTCATAGTTAATTGAAGTCGAGTTTCTTGTTCGGACAACAATACAACATTGTTTATGTGACCACCAAGCCTTCTCTTGTAGGCGATTATCCCAGGTCCAATTTAAATTTTTTTTTAAAAATAAATGCGTTAGTGGCTACAAACTCTGAATTGTTGCTGGGCTATAGGCATAGATTTCACTCTATCTTCACAGAAAGAGGCTTAAATGTGTGAAATCGGATGACTTTGTCTCTAACAGAAATAATGCGATTTCCAAATTTGATAAATTAATTTATTGTTAGAAGGCTTCTGTGATGTATCGCCATCCTGTTGAAATCCGAGATCATTCAGACACAGTTCATTCAATTTTGAAAGAAATTAGTCGGTCTACGGCAGCCCCATCTTCGAAAAAGTACGGGCCAACGATGCCGCTAACCCATAATTGACAACACTCAAAGACTTTTTATGGGCTGCATTGACTTTCCCTGAATCTCGTGGGGGTTCTTGGCCCTTAAATGGTCATTTATTGGAAAATTTTCAAATAAAAAAAAATATGACAAAATGTGAACCAAAGTTTATTCAACGAACCGGCTACGTCGTCGATGGTCTAAAGGCTTACATTTTTGAATGAATATCAACCTTTAAAATCCACCGTAAAATGCCAAAAGTGAGGCCCAATTGTGAACTTCGCGGCGAATTGTGTTGCCTGAACGATTTCGAACCATTAAGCTCACATGTTGGTGTGGAGTTTGACTCGATACCGAACCAGTTTCTTTAAAACGCTTCAGCGTTGATTCAATTTCCATCTCGCTAAGACTATTATGTTGAACAAAAACCATTTTCGATAGAAATTTGAATACGGAAAAAGCTGTGATATCAATCACACTGAATTCAGTATAGGGCGGCAACTGATAGCCAACATATACTCGTATAACACCTGTTGTTCACCCTCTATAGAAGTCAAGCCTTTAGAGCTTCTGTAGAAATGGCTGCCCATATTTAAAGGCCGACGAGTTTTGTTGCAGCGAAGTCACAGACATACATAGGGTCGTATCTAATAGATTATCGGATCTTCAGTTTCTTACACCTACGAGACCCACAAGGATTTCCTTAAAATTAACAAACAAGCTATCAGAGATGTGAAACTCAATGCTGGATAGTTCAGGCAGTAAAATCCTACTCAAGGACACTTCTTCCCATCTTTTACTAAACGATAGGATGAAATTTTGGCAGAATCAACAATGGAATATTGCAACTGCTGACTTTCACCCATTTTCCTGGGTTGCCCTGACCCAGGCCCACCGCCTCTTACACAGGCTTATGCGGAAGAGATTTTCGAAACAAATTAAATCATTGTGGAAAGAGCCTTCTGAACCAAGAGCAACCAGGTCCTAACGGCATTATCCTTGTCATGCTATGAAAAAAATGTAGGCATGTCGTGCCACACTGTTTTTTTTCGAAGCTGTCTGCTCGTCAATCACACTCTTGACTCCCCTAGAAAAATTCAGGTAATCCGTAGTTCTAATTTTGAGAAAAGAGGTCACAATTAAGTCAAGGTTTCTCTATCATCCTTTTTCATTGAACGGCATCGTAAGCAGCGCTTGCTCGCTAACGACCTTTATGGATGTTGGGAGCGCCTTTTATATTGTTTTCAGCTAATCCATCACGAAACTACTAAAGGGTCCGCCAAATAATTTTTTTTTTTTTGAAAATGCTATAAAAAAAACTACTGAATATTTTCTCAAATTTCTCTTTTTATTTGAAAGTACAATCCTTCCGTTTAATAATGGAAAATAATTTCATTCAAATGGCTGCCTCAGCTGGCCATGCAGTAGCCTACACGATCGGTCCAATTTTTAAGCACATTATCGATTGTGTGCAGCTATATCTCACCAATGGCTTCACGAATATTGTGCTTTAAAGCGTCAATTGTCTCTGGCTTGTCGGTGTAACACTTATCTTTGACGGCACCCCACAAATAATAGTCCAACGGTGTCAAATCGCAGCTCCGAGGTGGCCAAACGACATCAGCTCTGCGGCTGATAATGCGATCTTCAAAAACAGGGCGCAAAACATCGAGTGTAGCTTCGGCTGTGTGGCACCTAGCGCCGTCCTGTTGAAACCAAATGTTGCCAATATCCTCCTCTTCAATTTTTGTGAACAAAAATTCGTTCAACATGGCCCGATAACGATCGCCATTGACTGTAACGGCCACTCCTTGCTCATTTTCGAAGAAAAATGGCCCAATTATGCCTCTGGACCAAAATCCGCACCAAACAGTGGCTCGTTTTGGGTGCACCGGCTTTTCAATGTATGCGTGCGGGTTTTCTGTGCCCCAAATGCGACAATTTCGCTTGTTTACATACCCGCCAAGATCAAAATGAGCTTCATCTGAAAAGATGATTTTTTTGGCAAAATCGGCATCTTCTGTAAGTCGATCGCAGGCCCACTTAGCGAAGCGTTGTTCAAGCGTATACACAACCATATTCGTTCAGCGGAAGGATAAAACTAATTATCTGTCAAATCAGACATGAGCTAAGTGTTACCATTCACGAAATAAGCACTACTTGAAAAAAAAAAGTTAGATGGCGGACCCTATATATGACTTGAAGGATCTGCAACGGTCTAGTGCTCATCTACCTTATCGAAACCCAAGCGGGTTATTGCTCTTAGTCAACAATCAAATTCTAGTTGAGTGGGAAAGCAAGGCAAGAATCGCGTATGCGGACGATATGGTTATTGTGATCATAGAAAACCAAGACTTTGACTAAAATAGAACTTTGGACTAAAGTTCATGATCAAAGGTTAGGCCTAATCAATACTCAAACAAATTCAACTTCTTTAAGGTTAATCAACGTGACTCTGTTTCTACTCTCCATTGTCAATAGTGGCACCAAAGCTCAACTGGATATTTAATACAGAAAACTGCGTAAGAAGTAAGAAAAGCTAGCCTATATACGGTAAAAGCTGTATATATCTGGTTCATCCTCACTTAAGGTTGTTGGTTTGGTGGCCTGCTCTAAACACAATTTACAATCCATACAAACTCGACAAAGGAGCTCGGGGGAGATTAAGTCTCATCAAAGCACTGCTCATTATGCTGCTCCACCGGGAAAGCCTCTCAGCGCATTTTCTCTCATGTCTTGAACCGGGACAAGAGGAGTCCCACGAAGTGATAATTTGAGTTTTGTAAATAGAAAAGTCTTTGGGTGCCATTTCGGGAGAAAACGGTGCCTGCTCGATCGTATTGACAGCGTTTTTGGTTAAACAGAATAGATTTAGGGTTTTTCCAGTCTTTGTCGGCGGATAACCCCACTCAAACGATTCAAAAAGCCTCAATATTATTTTTTATTCACCGTTTTATCCATCAGTAGAAATCCCGAATGAGCACCATCACGAAAGACAAAAAAATAAATTTGAGCAGAACCTTGACTTTTGAGGGGCTCCATATAGTACGCCCTGGTTTCCGATGAAAATTCACTAATTTTGAACAAGTGGTGCTACGAGGCTTCTCATGTAGACAAGATCGACTTGTCTCGGACTCGGGACGTGTAACCTAAAGACACTAGGACTGCGACCATAAATATTTATTGTACCTCCTTTTTTGATCTATGATTTTAGTGCTGCCTTCAAGAAATTGACAACTTCTCTAGATGGGAATTCCTAGGAGTCTTTCCCTGTTATGGTTGTGTTGCTTGTCATTTTGAATCTTTCTCGGGCAAGGTTTGGGTAGACGGTGAGTAGGTGCTCCACGGTCTCCTTAGCCTACCCACATCGCCTGAAGATTTCTGTACTACTGAGATCCGACGGTCAGTAGGTGCTCCATAGTCTCCTTAGCCTGCAAATTTCTGTGTTACTGTGACCTATTTTGTGGTAGTTGCATGACCCATGTTCTGTTAGTGCCTCACATAGCACTCTTAGGTCGGCTTCAATTAGTTTTAGAGCTTCTTTGGCGCGTTTGGGATTGTGATTCTGTTCCATGAACGTTCTTGAGTGTTTAATACCCTCCTGTCCGTTTCAGAATTGATTCTTTTGTTTTATGGTCCATTTGTGCAAGTGTAGGTTTATGTCTGGGCTGTCAAAACCATAAAGTGGGTATGGCCCCGTAAAAGGTACCTGAGCACCTTTCTTGGCTTGTATGTCAGCCTTTTCATTGCCTTCATGGTTTTCATGATCTGGCACCCAGATCAACTTTAATCTGTTGTTTATAGCCAGTTTGTTTAGTATATTGCGACATTCCCAGGCAGCTTTAGAGTTAAACGTGTACCTCTTTAGCTCTTTTAGAACCGCTTGGCCGTCTGAGAATATGGTTATCCTTGTGTTAGTGGATCCCCTGTCGCTGATGCTATGTGCTGCTTCATTGATGGGGAGATGGATAGTCCTTGTAAAAGTTTTCTCCAACTCTCTATTTTCCTCACTAAATCGATGTCTTCTATAAATCTCGCTGCAGGCTATCTTGGATTAGGACGGTTGTCGACAACTCTATGGCCGTCTTTGAATGTTTTATACTACTCAAATGTTATGTTCTCGATATCACAGAGATCAAGTTCCTTACCTTCGGAGCTCGCGAATGTGTAAGTCGCAGGCTTTCTTCAACATTTTCAATGCGCCCGTAAAAGAAATCTGGTTCGCAATAAAAAATTCTTTGCAAAATCTTTTTTCCATAGTAAAAATCAGCAGTAGCACTTGAGATTGACTAAAGTCTTTGGTGAACAGAAACCGCTCAAAATTTGCGTCTAAATAGGTGACAGTTGTTACAATACTCGTATGTATAAGAAAAACACACTTAAAGACACCATCAACGTGAGCTCGATTCTGATTATATTTTGCCAGAAGGTCCATAGTGCATTGTGAGGCTGTCAGACTCACGGAAGCTGGCTATTGGACTAGTGTATACCTAGAGCAGAGTTCTGGTACTCCTACCCGCGAGAAGAGAATCAGCGAAACAACCTTTCCACCCATAACGCGTTTCGTGCGGTAGCCGGCATTATTAGGCCAATTTTTTTTTCCAAAAAGGTTGGCTTTGCGACCGTTTCTGTGATATACTGCTTGTTTTTTGCTCTGGGTGTGGACATATGACATGATTAAAATGACACCTTTTGTTGGATAGCCTATACCTATTAATTTGACCTTGTTAAACTATTTTGAGACTTTACTTTCGGAAACCGTCGTTAACTGCTATCATCACGAATCATACACAAAAATCTAGTTAAATTTTAATACAACCCAAGGCCTTGATTTACTACTCTACTTAACAAGCTATGTTCAAACGATAATTTAGAGTTTCTGGCTACTGGAACACCCCCATAAATTTCAAATTCATTCTCCCGGCCTTGCTTTGAATACAAAAAAAAAAGATTTTATTTGGCGTCATCGTCAATATTATACCTACTCAATCTTTAAGGCCAACAATTTAACGAGTGGGCCTAAAATATAATCTTAAATTATCACTTTCATCCTACACTGATGGTTCCTAGAGCTGGGATCAGAGGTATTCCCGACCCAAATTATTAATTTTTTCAATTCGTTCTATCTGCCTTTATTCGAGCATCTTTTAAGCTAAAGTATCATACTGGCAATCAAAGAAGCGTGCTCAAAACCATAGTTCCTGCCATCTTTAGCCATAAGAAACCCGCCATTAAAACCATACCCTCAGCAACCATCTTTTCTGGATGGTGTAAAAAGGTAAGAAAGAAATCAAATGATCAGAATCAAGATTTTTCTCCCTTGCGGTGCTAAATTCGACGAGCTAGTCAAACTCGGGCCACCGCTAATACATACATACTCGTATATACAATATATTGATTCCTTTCATTCCTAAGGGTAGCAACCCTTATATCTAACGCCAAACTATTGGCTTTATTGAATGTCATTATACTATGATGCAGGTCTTTGTCAAGCTGCCTTCTCCACCTACATATGTGCCGGATGTGCTCTTCTGCGATTACCTCGAGGGTTCCACTCGATGGCCTTTCTTGTAATATCATTGGGAGGTTTTCCGAGCTTCCGAGCATTTTCGTTGAAGGATAGTTATTCGGGTAGGTATATGGTTTGTTAAAGACCATAGCCTTGGTGTTCGATATCGTTTCTGGCCAGTAGATCATTAGGATTCGCCCATCTTGCCACTGACCAAGAGGTACTCATGCTACTAGACTTGGCGTATGGTTTAACACTAATTGCCGCAGCCGATGTAACACCCAAACAGAGGTGAGCCGCTACACTTTTCTTAGGAATGCTCGGGATCGTTTTAAGAGGTCTGTGCAGCCATTCAAGTTATCAAGTTGTTGGCTTACCAGGACGCTTACTGGCTTCAATCTTATTAATTAAGGCAGATTTAGGCGAGACGATTCTAATCACGTCAACGAACATTTTATAAGCATCCGCAGCTACAAGACCTTCATTCAACCAGGCAGTTGGTATTTTTACTTCAGAAGTTTTGGACATGCGTGCTTGGCAAAAAGACCAAATATTATACGAATATCCTGATTTAGAAGTCGCTATATATGTAGCCCCTGTAATTCTAAAGTTCGTTTGGAGACCGAAAAATCATTCTCGAAAAAGGCATACCTTAGAAGGGGTTCCTTCATGAGCCTTTCACTTTTATGAATTATGTGAAAATGAGATTTAGCTGTGTGCAATTTGCGAAGATTTCCAAATCGTTATTTCCCTAATGGGAGCATTAACGTATTGCCTTTGTGACCTTCAACGCCCACAAAGCAATCAGACCTCTGACTTACTCCTCTAAAGCCTTTCATGGAAATAAAAAATGAATCGCATTAAAGGAAATTTAGAAACTTACTTGCAATTCATAACTATGTCGTCCTTCCTACGATCCGTCGATCGAAGTTGCGTCCCACTTACATGCTTCTTCACCTCAACGTCATCTGCCTGGCTCACACAACCATCCACACGAATCTGATTACATTCACTGACTGTGCCCGACTCGGCCGTGTCGTGCTTCACTTGATGCTCGCACAGCTGGCAAGCGTTAACATTATTCTCCAGCTGTGGCATTGCCACCATTGTTTGGCACGATGAATTAACTTTCCTCGCATGATTTATCAAAGGATCTTCCTACAAAGAAACGAGAAGAAAGGACGCAAGAAACGAGTAAAAGAAAAGAACAAAAATCAAAAAGGAATGAAACGTCAATTGAAATGCTTTCATCGTTCATTCTCGTCTGTTTTTTTTTTTTATAATGAACCGGATCTGGAGCAGGAAAACTCAATAAAATATTCGTTATCTTTACAATTGAACTGCTCCGCACTTCGGTTCGCCTCTCATTCGATTCTCCTTCTTCCTCTTCATCCGTTTTGCCAGCTTTTGGCAGTTCCAGCTTTAGCTTCAGCTTCAGTTCCTTTGGTGAAATAAAAATGATTCACATCGCATAATGACATTAAATCGTACTCATAGGATTACGCCTTGAAGTTTTTTTTACTTCTCTTTCCTTTTCCCTTGTTCTCGAAGGAAAGTAGAGTGAGAAGAGGGGTGGTGGCGAGATGACTGCGGTTATCGAAAGGATATTCGATGGTCGGTTGCCAAAGGAGCAGATTTTCAGAAGCGTTTTGACGACGAGCATAACAAAGAACTTGTGCGGAGGTGTAGGATTGTAAAACTTACATTTACCCTTTCTCACCTTAAGTGCCCTTCTACAAAGGCAAAAAAAAAAACCCACCCACAGTCATAGAGAAAGGACACTGCAGGGAGTAGTTCTTTCTATTCTTCGAACGGAGGGGCGGAAGAGGTATGATGGCCAAAAAATCTCGAATTGAATTTCAGCCAAACGAAATGGAAATACAAAAAGGACGAAGAAATGCTCTATGATGAATGGAAAAATTTGTTAATCGGGTCCGGTGGTAGTAAATCTGGGAAACGACCCAGTTGGAGAGGAGCTTACACATACTTGAATTTTGATTGGGGGGATATGGCAACTATGGCGTGTACGGGTGTACAGTTGGTCAGCTGGATAGTTGGATGGCAATGAGGGTGATGGCGTTGCGGAAGAGCATATGGTGCGATTTGGAGGATGCTGGTGGTGTAAGCCGTTAAGGCGTTAAGGATTCGGGAATTTCGAATAATTAAATCCCTTTTTCGTTCGGTTCTTGCGTTTAATCTGAGCCGGACAGAAGGTCCTGTTTTTTTTTTTCTATAAAAATGTTCATTTTCGTCCTTTTTTATAAATCGTTGGATAATCTCTTAATAAATTGGAATTTCTCTGTTCCCCGGTGAACTGTCAAAGTGCAGGCATTCCTCTGAAGCTGGGGGTGATGTGGGTTTCAAGGGATTGCCTACATGTGTAGTAGGGGGAAGGGCGAGTGTTTTTTTTCCTTTTTTAGGTTTGAATGGTGATTCAGTGATCGGTGGTCGTAGTGGTTGTATATTTTTATTGTTGTTGTGATTGTTTTGTCGTTTTGGGATTGATATGTCAGTCAGAGGTAGACACCTTAATTTTCCAGTCAGTTAGCTTATAATGTTGACCATATTTATCTTTTTAGGTCGAAATCAGGAGCTCTTGCCGCTTTCTGACAGAAACCTCTTCTTTCCTGATGCATAGTACTGTGCAAGAAACTACTACTACCAACCAAGCTGTTCTAGAATTGGTACTTGACTAGGAGGTCACTTACCCAAGCTTAGGTTATGATGCCAGCTTTAGTTATTCAAGAGCATTATTGTCACAGACGGCTTTCTATCGGCTCTAGGCAGTTCATCCTTTCTTAGCCAGAGGAACCAAGCACTGGTTTAGATTCCAACGTTTATGGTGCGGCAGTCTTAGGCTTTAAATGTTGAGGTCGAGTAAGAGTCTATGCCAGGGGGAGAAAATTCCACACATTTAATTTAAATCTGGGTCTAACGAGGTGGAGAGTACGCTCTGCTCAGCATTCTGGGCATTGGTTCATGGTAGCCATAGTTCGTTCGATATGAGCATTGGTGTTAGGGAAGAACATATGCAGCTCACTGGGGCAGTCAACCGCTAAGGTAATCTAATCACTTTTTGTATATAATATCGCGTAAATGACCGCTGCTACAACAAATGACGCAAAGGCTCCATCACTTTTCGAATTGTTTAAGGAGGCTTTTTCAAATAACCCCTTAAAAAGGTGTTTGGTGGCGTTAAGTCAGATGATTCCGGAGGTCAATCAAAATTAGCATTTTTCCAAACTAGCTGCCCGACGAACAAAGGACGAAATAAAGTGATCGCTTCGCGGATTGTGTAAACTGTAGCACCCTCCAGTCAGAATCAAAGGTTGTCTATTGCCTTAACGCCAGTATCAAAAAATGCTGTCTCATCGGCCAATATCGCTCTTCAATGAAGAATTAGGGCTGCTCCAAAGTCGTCTTCCAAGAAGAACGGTAAAACGATTTTTTCCCCTCAAAAATTGCGACATAAATATTCAAGAGTTGGTCATGGATAGGTTCCCCAGTAATTAAATGAGGATTTCAATGTAATTTTTTGAAAACCAAACGTGTCATCGGCTTGTGCCATGTTCACCACGAGATCGGTATACATTTTCTTAAGAGCTATACAAATTCAATATAGAATAAAATACTTGAAGCTAATGTTGCAGACTATGATACTAACTTTATTTAATAGATAGTTTTATGGCATTTTCCCTTTTATATGATTTTGGGCACATGGGTGCCACAATTGGCTCGAATGAAGCGCAATGGAGAAGTCCAATTTTCGACAACTTTATCGAGCAATTGGGGCCGTATATCAGCAATAACACGGCGAATTTTGACTTCCAAATCTTCAAATATCTCTGATTTATCAGCATAGACTAGTGACTCCACATACGTCCAAAGAAAGTAATCTTAAGGTGTGAGATCACAGTTCACAGGTCCATCATGCGAAATTATGCACTCAGCAAATGCTTCCTGCAATAAATTGATGATGTAGCGCGCCGTCTGGCATGTTGCACCATCTTTTCGAAACCAAAGCCCCCCACGTTAATGCCATTCAACTGAGGAACAAAGAAGACAGAAATCATGTTTCTATAGCGCTCTCTATTGACGGTAACATTCTGGCCGGCATCGTCCTTAAAGAAATATGGACCGATGATTCCACTAGACGATAAAGCACACTAAACAGAGAGTTAAGGTTCTAAGCGCGTCTTGACAAAGGCTACTGGGTTTTCTCCTATCCAAAAATGGGCCTCATCGGAGAACAAAATTTTGCGTTGAAGATGAGAATGAAGCTGAATCATGTTTTCGGGTCATTCGCCTACAACGCGTATAACGGTCACGCGGTTTCAACTCTTGCAAAGCTGGGTCTAATAAGCTTTTATGTGAAGATCTTTCCGTAAAATCTTCCACAAAGTAGATCGGCATAGCTCCAATTGCTGTATGGCGAATCGAGTCATTCAACAACACTGCGCTCCACAATGGCAATAACTTCGTCTCTTTGCACTGTTTGTCATCTCCAGTGATACGTATTATCCACTAGAGTGTGCGTGGTGCGAAAACGAATCATCGTGTTTCGAATAACTTGCTCAGATGAACGAATATGTCGACCGCAAAATGGACATTGCACACGATAAGTTTGGCGAACCGGTTTTCAAAATAAGTTTGCACAATTTGCATGCGTTATTCTGGCGTTAATCTATTACTTGTAAAATGGCAAAACTTACTAACGACAAATCAACTTTCAGCTGTCAAATTGATAATCTGTAGAAATTGTGTTGCCAGTTTAAACACCAAACCTCTAAAAAAAACACCCTTTACCATGCGACGTGGCTTATCGATCGTTAAAAGAGGAATTATAGGAATAACTCCCAATCATCATGAATTATGCGTCGGAGACTCAATGTTGTCGATGATTTCCCAACATTAGCTTGTACCGCCTTGGCGTTGTCTTGAGACCGCCTTGTGCGACATTGGCCTTCGTGACTGGCATTACCAAGATTGCCCATGGTGATACATTTTTGGTGTCATGGCCTGATGGCAGCTCTGTGTTTATTGGGTATTTTGCACGTTGCGTTTCGAGATTGTGAGCATATTTTATTTTGAATGTAAAGTCGCACGATAACAGCGCATTGTGGTGACATTACTGTCGCATGGCACACATTCGCTTGGACTATCGCTTCCAACACAGATATGAAAGCGGTTACTAGAAGCCGAAGATTTAAATGGCCCACCTTGTACTCATAGGCTATGGATGGAAAGTATGTCTGAAACTTCGCGCCGTTCTTTAAGGAATTGTCGATTGATTACAAAATATTATTTACGAAGGTAAACGCCACGGAAGACAACGAAGGGTGAATTGAATTAATCTATGTACGTTTAATTGCCTCGCTGTGCTAAGTGTGGATCAGAGTGGAGCAGGATCACCCTTGAATATCATAATCAGGAAGGGGCCTAACGAATTTAATGCATTCGAAAACTCCCTGGACTCCCTTGGAGGTTCCATAAGATCGAGAACAGGGTTGCCGTTATTAGGTTCCCGGGCACAGAAAAAATCTATGTCAACCAAAATAAAAAATAAATATTAAGGGACCGAGGTGGCTACTTTGAGGGACTCCGAAAGTGGCATTAATTGGATCAGAAATAGCAGATTTAAAAATAAGTTCGTATTAAAACCAGGAGCAGTGGGTTGGAGAAGATGCTGAAGTCGGTGGCAACAACCCACACTTCTTTACCATCCCCGAGTTCATACAAGGGTGTTGTGAGGCAAACCACGTTACCTAATGTTGTTTTCCCACGACGTTTTAGTAACCCATGTTGGTTTAGGGAAAAGATCAGGTTAGCAGTAAGGTAATATAGTATCGTCGCCGATACTCTCGAAAAATAGGGCGAAAGTAGTAGCTTGTGAAATGGAACTTTAAAATAATTCATTTGATTCAAAATGGTTCGCGTAGTTTTTTCAAAACTATTGCGTAGAGAGTCGGGACGGTTTTTCATATACCGAATGCTATGATTGGTTTAAAGGACATGGCCGAGCAATTTGATATAAAGTTTCAAATAAGAATGCCAACAAACACCAACAGCAAGCTTCATATGTACATACATACTCGTATATCAGTTGGTCCATTGCAATTTGTTTTGTTTTGATCCTTTTTAGTATATCTAAAATGTAGACGTGGTGAAAGCGTGTCACCTTAGTGATGTAATTGAAGAACTTCAAAACTGATTTCCACGAATTTAAAAAAAAATTATTTTTAGGGTAAGCCGGGTGACCGGACCGTCAGATGCACACACCTTTTTAGTTACCATTTCTGTACATTGATACCTGATTAACAACCTTTTCTTTCAATTGATTTTACAATTCAGAGAAATCTGAGCTCTCCAGAGTAGCTTCAAAAGAATATGGGCATTACTTCCTTTTTATTTCGCTACGGTGCCGAAATTAAGCACATAATTTCAAAGAATTATTTCGCTTGAAAGTGTGTTTTTTGTTTCCAAACTAAATTGAATAAATAATGCTCACTACGGAAAGGATAAGGATACAATAGCCGTTCAGTCACCGTAAAACGACAATTTAAAGAGATTTGCTTGCGAAGGGTTATGGTAATAGTATTTCATCAGAAACAACTTGATATATTGGTTTCGTCGTTTCAAAAACCTCAATTTTGAATGGATCGACCAGAAGCTTGGAGATCAACCTAGAAAGCTTGAGGACTATCACTTGTAGGCTATTTTTGACAAGAACGACACCCATTCGCAAAGGCTAACAACTGGGTGTTATTCAACCAGCATTTTTCATGCTTCTGCGTAATATGGGAAAGGTTCGAAAGATCGGAAAGTGGCTGCCACATGCATTGAACGGTAGGCAGATGGAGTGACGCCAAAATCACAAGACTACAAAGAAAATCGTTGTTTCATTACACGATAGTCACTGGCGATGAAAAGTGGATGTGAATGCTAAATGGAAGAAATCATGGGTTGATCAACAGCAACCATCAACATCTTCGCCAAGACTTGATCGCTTCAGACGGAAGAGAGTGCAGTATGTTTGGTGGGTCCACTATGAACTATTGAACATAAACTATTTGGAGGAACTTAACTGGGAGGTCCTACCCTATGGCGGTTATTAACCTAGCCTAACTTGTGCCCCAAGAAAGGCTTGTGGAAATCGACTGTTTTTTGCCAGTAGGGATGAGGGCTTTTATGAAAGAGGCAAAGTGGAATTACCTTCAAAATGGCAAGAAGTTATCGAATAAAACAGCACATATTTGACCTACTATTCTCACTATGTTAGTAAAGCCTTCAATTTCATGCAAGAAAAATGTTTTTTTTTTACTACACCTAATAAAAGCAACCTACATCTTTGGCCGACTGTGAATGGCGAAATTTGTAAAGCATAATGTCATGAAATACGATTTTGATCAGCGTTGGTAGTCGCCACATGAACTACTGAGCAACGTTTGTCCTCACCAAAACTTTAAGGAATGGAAAAATTGCTTCTTCTTCTTCGATGGCGCTACAGGCCGGTGTAAACATGAGCCTCAACCGACAAGCGTCTCCAGCTGGCACGATCTTTTGCCAGTTGTTTCCAGTTCAGCACTCCCACTTTGTTAAGGTTCCCTTCCACCTGCGTGCGCCACCTCAGATTCCGTCGTCCTCTGCTGCATCGTCCCTCGGGTTGGATTCAAAGATTCTTCGGGCCGGAGCTGTATTGTCCACTCGCTCTACATGGCCTAGCCATCTTAGACGTTGGATCTGGAGACGTCATACTAGGGCGATGTCGCTGTACAGCCCGTACAGTTCGTCGTCGTATCTTCTGCTCCACTCTCCACTCGAAGCGACCAGGGGCATCTTCATTCGTTTTCGTTCAGGTCCAGCCTTCTGCGACGTAAAGGAGGGCCGGGATGATCATTGATATATATAGTGCTGTGCTACCTTGGTTTTCAGGAGAGGGCTCTACTTCTCAATTGCCTCTTGAGCCCAAAGAAGCAGCGGTTGGCAAAAGTAATTCTGCGTTTGATCTCGGCACTGTTGTCTCGCGGTGTTGTTGTCGCTGGTCAGTAGTGAGCCAAGGCTGACGAAGTCCTTGACCATTTCAAATTTGTAGGCGTCAATTGTGACGTTCTAGCCAAGATTTTAGCCGCTTTTGCTTCAATGGTTTTGAACACTTAATTCACGTCTTGCTGTGCTCACCTAATTACGTCAATGTCATCGGCGTACGCAAGCAATTGCGCAGACTTGAAATAGATGGCACCTTTTGGTGACCCTGCTAGGAGTAAAGTTACAGCTTAGAAAGGCTAGAATAAATAATAACAATCACAGAAGTCGCTGAGGATATTGGCTCAACAACTGGCTCATGTCATACAACTTTTTCGCGTTGTTGAGTATGAAATTTTTGGCAAAATATAATAAGTTATGGTCTGACTGACGTAATGTTGGAAATAAGGTTCAATCTCCGCAGGAGAGGCGGTCTGAACACCAAGCTCGACAAATGGGGATGAATTTGAACTGAAGCTTCGGGTAAGAACGACCGAATATTTGGCAAAACAAGTAATGATATTACTCCTAAATACCACCTTGTAACATGCCTTGTTTGAACATTCGCCATACACGCCTAAGTATGACTTTCTTCCTTCGTCAAAAAGAAAAAAAACCATCAAAATACGGTCGGTTTGCATCTACATTCGTTGAGATTTAAAATTCTGAGAGAGTTAGATACTGTCTCGATTAAGTTCCAGTTTCCTCTGCGAATTAGTAAGAACTAATTGCCACATGTAAAGGGAAAATTATTTATCTTTAAGCATACAGGATGAAGGATACTGCGCAAGGCTCAAGATGGAGCTTACACACTTTGATTTTTTTAACTGCATGCTTTTTTAGTGTTTTATTTTCGGCAGTTTACGTACGATTTGTGACATATGTCAAAGTCAGACATTCTCAGTTAGTAATGCCATTTTATTACAAAAAAGACCTACATCAGAACAATGCTTCTAAATTATTGAATTTGATTATCAAAATGTGTGATCTATGAAAAATGTTTTTGCGCACTTCGATCACTTTACGGATGCCATAAGCGACCTGCTGAGCGCGCAATTCAAGTCATAGTGACCAACTTTCCAAGAAATTTCACGCTATTGAGCATCAAGCCGTACAGAATGCTTACAGAGGAAAATATTGCTGCTGCATCCGTTAGTGTTTATAAAGACCGTGAATGGTCCATTCGTTGCCGTTCGTAGCAATTGGAATTGTGTTACCGACTTCGTGAAAGGTTTTACACCAGGATATTGGTCTAAAACATAACAAAATACAGCCTGTGCAAGAACTGAAGCCAATGACTTGCGATAGCGTTAAATTTGCGGTGAGTGGGCAGAAAAACTGGAGGAAAATTCGCCTTTTTATTGAAAAAATGTCTTCTGCGATGAAGCTCATTGCTGTTTGAATCCGTATTCTTCAAAGATGACTGTGAGACCAACGTTACCGTCAGTACCGTGTACTAACGTTCAATGGTTTCGAATTTTTTTTTGCCCAATATGGACGATTGGAATCTGGTCGACATGTGGTTTCATCAAGACATGCCACACAGCACGCGAATCGGACCAGTTGAAAAATTAGCTCGGTGAGCAATTTGTTTCTCGTTTTAGATTGGTGAACTGGCCGATAAGATCGTGCAATTTAACGACTTCACACGTGTATATCAATGAGCCAGCATCAATAACAGCCTTGGAAGACACCATTATTGACGAAATAACAGCCGATATGTTTGAAATAGTAACTTGAAATTGGATTGAATTTCGGAAATTAGTATTAAATTTTTACACAAAATAAGCTTTACAAAATTAATGGCAAGTATTGATTTATTAACTCAATTTTTTATTTTAGGCACTTTTGCAATTTCCCTCTACTTTCTTTGACAACTAAAATCCAAACGGTTAAAAAAACACATATTTTTATTAAGAGTCAATTTGTGACTACAAAACGCTAGACCTGTGGAAGGCTGAAAGATCGGAAGCTCTGAACAAAGTTAGAAGATTGGCTTACTGGAAATATGTAGTCACTCTGTGAAAATGTCAAAGACTGTGCTAAAAACCTCACCTTGACAAGGTTCTTTGTTGCTTTTATTTAAAGGTATATACTTCTTAGACTAAGTCTAAAACTTGATAGGAATGTTTACGCTAACCTTACAATAAGCATATGACGCTTGCCCCCTTACCTAACGAACCCTTTGATGACTTTATATTGTACCTAAGTGACTGGATTATGGAGCTGAGAAAAGCTAAAAAGACGAAGGCCTCCCTTGTATAGAGAGGGCCCATGTCCAAGTCCATTATAGTCTCGAATTTGATGACACGTGACACCTTGGCAAATTTAAGTCTTAAGGTAATGAAGAAACATTAAAAACAGCGGTGGTATCCTAGGATGCTATTCCTCTTTGGTAGGTACAGATACCTTCGTTGAAAAGCTTCTAAATCAAAATGTTCATCTCAATAGAAAAACCATTTATAATAGAAACCAGATCAGAGTCTGCAGGTTTGCCCAAGCCCTCGACCTCATACTTCCGCTTATCTAGCCAAACGTCAACAAATCCCAATGCAGCACTCACTCACGCCTTACTTCACGCTGCAGTACTGCGACTGCCATCAACAACATTTAGCCCATCCAACAAATTAATAGTCGTTTATGCCTCAGGATAAATCACTAAATTGCTAAATTGCTACGAAGTACACAAAAAAAAAGGAAAACCCATGTCAGGAGGAGACGAAGATATAATATAGAACGACCGGTTCGTGCTGACGACGTAAGTTGCTGCCAAAAAGTTTCCTTTCGCCCGGCAAACGACACATTTCACAATTACCAACTCGAGTCGTAATTATTTCTTAGGTTAGGCTCATTGCACGTCATCTCTTCACCCGGCCACAGCAGGAGTCTCATTCGAATGCAGTAACACAGCAACAGCAGGACGAAAATTACGAAAACGACCGAAAGCGAGTGAAAACGACTGGAAAGGACTAAGCGAATCAGCAGTGAGCTCGTTTACGATATAACCTAGAAAACGTATAGCCGTTATAATTGTTTTACATAAAACTATGTGTGCACACAATGCACACAGCTGGAAGGACTTTTATCCACTGAATGATGGGAGAATGTCCTTTTCCTCATCCCGGCTCTTGTATTTGCCACTGACAATGGGGACGAAATGAACGAAGACATAACACGAACGGGAAGGACATCATGACGATGAAAATGACGGAAAAATACCGAAAAAGACCAAGTGGAAGAAGAAGAAGAAGTGCAGAAATAATTGGGCATATCCTATCATCGTCACTAGACTGCAGCAGGAACGCCAGTAAACGCGTGGACTAAATGAATAAAGCCTTCATTTGGCAAACTGCTAAACTAAATTCGAATCTATGCCAGTGCCAGCGGACGTGCGTCTCCTCTTACAACTCACTCTCTCAACTAAACTACCGACTGCCCAGCTGGACAGGAACCAAAATAAGGATTTGGCTCCTCGTAAAAATGGAAAACTTTCTGTTTAATGTAAAGTTCATCCGAGGATTAAAGGACCAACTAACTTGGAAGGTTAATTCACTGTCGAATCGCTGCAGTGCAGAGCAGTCTATGTCATCACCAAATCTGGCGTCGGATTACTTTCTCGCTCGCTTGATAATATCCTGACACCTGCAGACCTATCAATTCATTATTTATCCACTCCAGAAACACCGCATGAGCCCATGAACACATGGCCGCACATGTAATTTTAATATCAATTTACGAGATTCACCATCTAATGAAGACCACCAAATGTGTCCGCCGAATATTAAGTGGTTGTAACCTTTTGCCACCTCCGCGAGCGTAGTACACTTCCGAAAACTAATTCCAGCAACATGACACTCAAATCCTCGATTGTGTAGAGGACCAACACCACCACCACGGCTCTCGTGTGCAAATAGTTTTGAGCCGCAACTACGAATTACTCAATAATTACACTTGGCCATCGAATGGGAATGGAAGGAAGAAGGTGGCTCATATGATAGCAATCCTGATCCGACGCAGGTACGATGGAGTGCCTCTGTGTGCCTCCTACGTGTGCGGGCATATCGTCCTTAATTAAACGACCATTTAGTGTTTTTGAATCTATTTTGTTGCTACCTTCCTGTCGTGCTGCGGCTGGCGCGGTCCATACGGATTCACACAATTACATTACGGCGCTAGCGCTGCTCACAGCTGGTGGCGTAGGGAATTTAATTATGAATTGTATGGCATTCTATATCGAGTTCGCTCGACCAAGACCAATCAATCATTTTTCGTTTACTTTAGTCCTGTGACCGCAATAGTGATGGCTTCGTGGTCGTGTCTGTGATATGGCCTGGCCTCGTGTGTCATTATTGTTCTTCGAAGTTGGACTGGGGGGGGGAGTTGGAAAACTTTGATAGGATGTAATCCTGTAATGGCACAAGTTGAAATGTCTGTCAGGAGCTCAAAGTCAGTCGCTGTATCATCATGTAATTTGGTTTTTAGCCCAATGATAGAAATAGGTTCGCCGCTGATTCTGTAATTTAGATATGAGTGAATGGAGCTGCCAATTCAGTGAGTGCAATCAAGACAGCAAATAGAGCTCGAGATGAATTTTTTGTTCCTCTTCCAGGGATAGTGGATAGAGTCAATATGGCCAATTGGAGTACAAATGAATTATTTCCTCGATTTGCATTGCATTTCGAATATACATACTTGAGTATTTGAAGTCACGACGAGTTGGGTAAGGTAATCAAGCTAATGGAACCGAAAATAAGTTTGAGTCGGATGAGGATGGAAACAATGTTAGGATTGATACAGGAAAATCGTGTTTGAGCACCTTTATTTGCACTATCGTCTACTCATCACGGGTGATCTCGGAGCTCAGTTGGTTATGCTCGATTTTATATATAATTATGGCAACGCGGTTAGTGCATAGCTTTCGTAGGGTCTATTCCGGATTTTCCATGTGGAGCAAGAAGTCATTCGGCCTGGTCAATGGCTAATGGTGTTTTCCCAGGGTTTTGCTAGCCTGGGTTTTCTGGGCTTCCTAGCAAGTTATTGATTTTTATTATTGATTCCGCAAGGGCACTAACATTGTTTCCGTGAGACTCGTACCCTGTGTTATAGTCATCAGAACTACTTAGTATCCCTCCAATATATATATGCTTTAATGGTGGTCTAACTATGGGGCAGATAAGACAGGATTTGACGCCCTCGCAAAATCAGTTTAATAGCTGAATGCAAGTCTTAACAAAAGGAATATTTTTAAGATTGAACTTAGTGAGATGTAAGGTGGAGTTCGCCTCGCTTTTTGAACATTGGTACATGACAGCCATAGCTAAAAATTGATGCGGAAGATGGGCATGGACCAAAGATTTCGGGGATTGGGATTAAGAGAAATCATTTGTAGCAGTGTGGAGCAGCCAACATAACCGCTAACTAGTTTCGTGTCGATCTTCTAGGGGTTGTAAGTTGATTATCTTGAAACGATCTTTAAGAAACGATTAAATTCTGATGTAGTCCAGGGAAGATCCCGAAGAGCAAAACGAATAAACCTTCGTTCGGGGATCAGACATAACTGACTTTTTCAAGCAAGGTCTTAGCCAAGGTAGTGTATAAGGATTTCGTAATGTAAAAATTGGAGAACTCCTCAGACTATAAAGCTAAGGGCAGCCGAAGTCAAGGTTGTCGATAAGATAACGAAAGTTATATTCCCGGTCACAGATAAAACTTTTTCTGATATTTTTTTTTTTTGTTTTTATAATTCATGCAGGTTCCAGAGTGTTCGCTCTCATGGTGTTTATCACACGTCACACAGCCTGGACGTGGTGCAAATGGTTTGTGTCAAAGATTTTCGTTCACTACTCTCCGGGGATGGTTGTCTTAGATAGGATTTCAGAGATTCAACTGAATTTGCGTGAGTTGTAGTTCACAGTAATTCCTTTGTTTTCATGTCATTAAGGTGTTCTATTGGAAATGCACACACATGGTATAATTTTGAAGTGTCAACCAAGACGACTTGATAAGGGAAACAGCTTCATGACAGATAACATAGGTTCTGGAGAGGTGGAGGGAAACGCTTGTGATAGTAAGTGATAGCTTGACCTTTGCTGACAATGAGCTTTAAATGGTTTTTCATGCCATCAGCCGATGCGGAAAGATGGGATTTCATATTGACTTAATTGATACTATTAATGGTTTGAATAAATATCAATGGGACAAGATGACTACCTTGAGAGACTCCGAAAGTGGCATTAATTGGATCGGAAATAGAAGGTCTAAAAATAATATTTTACTGACGATGCTTGGATTTGAAAACCAGGTGGGAGGAGTGAATGTTGAAAGTATTGTTGGATTGGCAATTTTGTAATTTTTTAAATCTTTGCTTTTCTCGAGTGCAGACAAGGATTATTCGTGGTTTTGAATCGACCTTTTAAGAATCTAAGTTGAGAGAAAAGCTGAAGCTGTATCATAGTCGTTGTTGACGAAAAAATCGAAAAGGCATGAGAGTTTAGTTGTTGGATAAACATTCTTTGATTCTTTGTGATTTGTGAAGTTGGTGGAACGGGTCCCTGTTAAATGGAACGTCATGGTAGTTAGGATCAGATGGTTTTGCGGATTTTTCTAAAATTAAGTAAAGATTGATACCGGCCGCGTAGTCGCTCAGGAGTTGTATTCACTAAGACCAGAGACATCTGGAGGCAAGGTTAGATTAGGTTAGGTTAGGTTCATCCCTGTGGCATCCCTGTGTAAAAAGCAACGAGGATGATCATATGCTAATTTTTTTGATAAAAAAAAAATTTCCTTAGCTTAAGTTGGTTATAATAATTTTAATTCCAAGTTAGTTTATATGTATATAGTTGTCGAAAGACATAGGTTTAAGTTGTACTCTTGGTTTTAGAGTGTCCTCCTAGGACCAGTAAGATATTTAAATTTCTAAGCACAATTAAGCTAGTTTTAAACAATTTTGTCTAGGGTAAGGTAGAAAAGAAAAACACAAAAGCGGCGGGGATCACTTAGACCACGATCGGTACCACTACCACTTGGGTCGGCTTGGTCACCGCTACTTTTGGAACAATTTTATGGGCTGAATAAAATTCGATATTTTGTTGATCTCCGTTTCGGATAGATGCGTTAGTACATTCAAGATATATTCTCCCAGAAATCGTTTTCTTGAGCAGGCCAGGGCGGGGCAATTACATAGCAGAAGGGATGGATATTCTTCCCCTTCCTCATCATGACATCTACTGCAGTGCGGCATGTTTTCTTAAAGCGCAATGTACTGTTAGGACTCCGAGCTGTCGGCTTATTATCTGTCTGCTTATTTTTAGCAGGCTTGTGGTTTTACGTTGACAATAGCTGGGCCAGGTTGGTCTCGCGTAGTATATCTCATTTAGAGACGTACGGCAGTGCCTGACTAATTTTGATCTTATTATTGGTGATTCGAGTGCTTTTATGGCTATCTGTATAGATGACGAGGACTCTATTGTTCATTGATCTCACAGACAGTCAATCGGCGGCCTCACGAATTTGCCGTTACTTCAGCTTGGAATATGCTACAGTGGTTCGGTAGTCTAAAGGATTGACTGATTTTTAGGGTCAGTGCATAGACACCGCCACCCACACCATTGCCTGTCCTGGACCCGTCTGCATTGTCGTCGGTTGGGAATTGATGTTTTATAAAGAATCATGAAGTCTAGGGTCCGGATTAAGTAGTTCGTGACTTCACTTTGTTTTGGCGTACGATACCAGCGAGCCAATTCCTTAAGTCGCAGTGCCGATTTCTTGCCAAAGAGATACAAGGGGTAGGTGAAACGTCGCAGTACCGCTGTTATAGCGATGCACACCATCCTTTGAGCTCTACTTAGAAGTTTGCAATAGTTAGACCTGTATTGTGTCGGCTACCAGACCAAGCAGCCGTACATTAGTATAGGAAGGCAATCTTTCAAATAACGAAAATAGTCATTGAAGGATCTGGTCGGTGAACGATTGGCTAAAGAAGTGGTCAGAAATCTATTTTGGGGTTGTTGAAAGAACTTTTAAGACAAATCATAGTAGAGATTGTTATCAGTTTTTGTTTTGTAGTTTTGAAGTGGTAACAACGCTTGGGCTCGGAGTTAATAAATGATTGTATTCGTTTCAGGGATGGAGGCAGAGAGATTCACATAGATGTGCACAGTCAGTATAAGACTGCAAGTAATAAGAAAAGTCAAATCATCAATAGAATTTAAGATAGGCCTGCCACTCTCTGTTTTTTTTTTTTTTTTGTTGCGCTGAGAGTATAGTTTCCTAGTGTTCCAGGGTGGATATGAAGTGCGGTTCGGTTTAGGACGAGATAACTGAGGAAGTTGGAGTAGGGGAGTTCAAGAGTATCATCCAAAGATAGGTGAGAATTAGGGCTTAGGAGAAAATTAAAGTTAACGTCCCTGAGCAGCTTATTTGCAGATGAAAAAATCAGGTCAAGCGGTCTCCTCACGTTGTTTATCATGTTGTACTGCACTCAAAAACCTTGTGAAGACGAGATTAATTAAATAAGATCAAGCGTTATTAAACTGGCAGACATAAATTCAAAGCAGTTGCTAGACTCGACAGTGACTAGCGAAAATCAGACGAAAAATCATCCCCGTCAATCGTAGTTTCCTTTGACCCAAAAACAGTTAGTAGTAAAGACCTTTCTCCAGAGAAGAAGGTAGTTTTCAAGAAATGTTCGTTTTGCTCTATAATGTAGAAGCTTTTAAAGAGGATAAAGTAATTGAGTAATACATTTTCAACTAGGCTGTGCTTAACCATATAGTATTACAGCTCATGACCGAAGAACCACTGATCCACTGATTTTAGCAATATATTTTTCCGCCAAGCCAAGTTACGTTGATCTACACCCAACTTGGGTACTTCATTCAGGATGAAGAGAATAGGACCTAGTATAGAACCTAGTGGCACTCCAGTTTTTATTGAAAGAACGGTAGACATCTTATCGTAACACAGTCTGTCGGCCGACTAGATATGAAAAGACAATCCTACTGTTTGACGCTAGAATTTAAAAGCATTCAGTATTGAAGACTTTTGAAAAATCGAGCAGAGTCAGGATGGCTTCCCTGCTTTCATCAACCACAGACAATAAGGCAGTTTTATATTCACACTTTGGCCCAAAGCTTAATTGGTCGTCATTAGGCAAGTTTACGAGGGAAATGAGTATTTAACGCATATTTTATGGACCCCTTTACCTGGTGCTGAGGGGTCAAGACGGTCGGCGTAAAAGTTTTTCAAGCATTTCCCGATTCTGAAATTATTTTATTTCGAAGGCTTCGAAATATTTCTGCTTCAATGCTCTCAGAAGCTTCTATGATGGCTGATTTGATATTTGAGAACAAGGTCATCAATATGAAATCTATAAAAATATGCACCTAACACAGGCTTACAGTCTCATATTTACTAGTCACATGTAATGGGAACTTCGTTAATTAAAAAGACCATACGTTTGAAGCCCTATGTGGATACAATGTAGAATTAGTTCAATGCAATGTGTTGTGTACGTGTAACATTTTATGACGCGGAAAGCAGGTTAAGCTCCTAGTCAAAAGACTACCTATTTCTATAGGTGAGCTTAATGACTCAAGTGGGATATCCTTTAGTTTTCGGGTGATGGTATGAGAGTGAAACTATTATAAAGCTCTATGAGCTCTGTGATGTTGTTTTCCACCGAGGTTTTAATGTATCATTCAATCTCCTCCAGTCCTGTAGTCCTGTAAGTCCTAATCACCAAAGCAAGTAGCTATATTTAATATTTTTGCTGTACTAGTTATTAAAAGCTTTTCTAGCTTCTCTCTCTTGGGGACAGTTACGGAAACATGTCCAATTAGTGTTTAGTTAAGACGCAAAGACGCTCTAAACCATCTTGGCGATTGGCCGAACGGCAGGCTCTGCTAAATTAAGGTTCATCGGATCAGCCGACTGGCTCAGTACTTCCAATGTGTCAAGTTCTGTCAGCCAAACATAATTTTTGTACATTTTGAAGGGAGAAGCGGGTACAGGCAGAATACTAAGACACTGTAGCCCAAATATTGAATGATTAAGACCTTGCCGGAAGTTGGGGTTATCAATGACACGGATCTATTGGCATCTATGGTATTTTAAGGAGCATCTGCAATTCAGTCTATATACCAATAACAGCTTTACACCTAGTTAACGAAGTTTCGACTCTTATGATATATAGGCCAAGCGCTCTGGGCCTGCTACCTACAATGCAACTGCCCAATCGCTTATTGTTTTTTAACCAATCTCTGCCTACGATACTGTGAAACATTCTGCGAATGCAGGTGATAGCTTCGACGCTTTAAAATGCTTACACTATATACATATAGCGCTTGATTGCATCGACTTTTCAAGAGAGAGCAACTGAGACATTTAGTAGTCTCCTTGAACCATTTTTCAAAGTTCTCCCCGAAGCACTTCATCGAACGATTTGTTACCACGACTGCCGTCTCAAATGGAGTTGTCAAGGCAATTCGCTTTGACAAAGACACAAGTTTTCCGAATTGTCGAAGCCTTGATATCTGCACTTTGTTGTTCTCTGCCACCATCCATCAACTTGACTTCATTCTGCAGCAACGCAGCTTCTCGTCCTCCCTGCCCCATCTCAACTCAACCGGAAACATCTCTCCTTTCTCCTTGTTATGAACAATCCCCATTCAAAGTTATCGTCACTTTCCACTGCACTACACCTGCGCATCCTTGCAACTCCACTCGATTCTGTTCACCCACGTAACAAATGGTATTTTCAATCACCTAAACAGCATTTCGATGGTTGATTTAATGATTACGACTTCTAGACCGGGATCGGTACTCCTTCTTGGCTCCATTCAACCAGAAAACCAGAAAACCCGAAAAACTACTCTGCCTCCTCCCTGAAATGGAGTTGTTCACAGTGGTTGGTTGCCAGTGGTTGGAGTGCTGGCAGACGTTTCTGGACGCATATATTATGCGTTGTCCTGTCCAGGTCATATATAGGAATGTGCTTTTCGTCCCGAAAAAAAAAAAAACAGAAACAAAACGGACCAGAATCCTGCCCTGCATACCATTTGTCCTGCGGTGTAGATTAATAGTTCATGTGGTGAATGGACGTTTTGTTCTTTCTTTTTCCTTCGCCTTTGTTGTATCATAGTTCCTGGTCCGGTCCGGTTCGGTTCGCTTGGTAGGTTTCATTATTTTTATTATTTCTCTCGTTCGTTTTGGGGTTTTTGTTTTTTCTTCGGATGCCGGATGTACTGCGAACGTGTGTTTGTCGGCAGTAGGCTCGCTTAGGGGGTTAAATTGCTGACTGACTGCCTTTTTTACCAATTTCATACGAGGTGGGTGGCTCGTTTTTCGATTTTTTTTTCTGTTTTGGAAGGCCATGTTAAAGTGCCTTTATTTGGTAGGTCAGCGAGGGATGAAATCAGTCAGCTAATTGCCCGCAAAGTTTCGTTTCGTTTCGTGCTTTCACTCTTTTTTTTTTTTTCATTCCATTCTATCCACCTACTGACTGTCTCTTTGTGATGGCCAGTTGGCCAGCTGGCCAGTCCTGTGATTCATTAAGCTACACAATCAAATAAATCTTTTAATGGGCTTTTGACCTCGAATGTTATTGCTTTTGCTGAATGAAAAATTGATGGTGAAGAGTCTATTGAGGCATGCAAATGAAAGGCTTTCAGCCGATGTACAAGCTACACGCTCCTCCACTCGATGAGCTTGGCGGCGTGCGAGTAGCTGTCGCTGCATTTGCATTTGAAAGTTTTGCGAGGAATAAAATTAAAGTACTCGTATGGCGAAAAAAGTGCTTGTATCTGTTAATTTATAAAGCCGGTTGAATGGATTCGAAACAGAAGTGAAATGTCAAGGGGTGGCGGTGGTCGGCGTGTGCTTGGTGCTTGGTAAATTAAGGAAACAATAACGAGGCAGAACAAACATGCGGAATGCGTACATAGAACAAGCACTAATCGAGCAGAACTACAATTGCGAGTGTGACACACAAAAGCAAAGAGAATTTGAAAATAAAATGGCGGGCACTTGTTTTTAAATGCGGCTGGAGGTCGCGCTGCAATTAACGGTGAGTTTTTGTAAAGTGCAACTCAGAGAGTGAATTTTTTGTCCGCTTTTAATTGGACGTTTCAATTGGTTTGATTAGATTTTTTGAGATATGCAAGAACTAACGAGGAGTATTATGACGACTGAAAGAGAGAAAACGTTTTTAGGCCTTGGGGATCGATTCATTTTCAGTTCTTAAAAAGGATTTGATTTATTAATCTACATAACAGCCAGTGCGCTCAAAGGAGTTAAACACTATTGAATATATTAAGCAATTAAGCTAACGCTTCTTTCAGTCTCTGAAACACCTATTGATCTTTGGAGTTTGGAATTTTATTTGGACATGTTTTCAAGGGGACTAGAAGATAATCACGCAGCCTGACGAATATGTAGGCATTTCTAGAGAATGGCTCTTGGTCAAATATTTGCGAAGAAACAGTGGCGAGGTGCATAGTCGTGGTGGAAAAGCCATGCTTTACTTCCCCAATCATTCAAATACTTTTTTAGGATTGCTTCATGGAAATGACGTTGGATGTTGCGGCGAGAACTCATGGCGAGAACACCGTAAACAGGACATTCACATTTGAACGCACTTGCCTTTACTTTTTCGGTATACCTGCACCAAAATGATTGAATTCTAGTTCCGGCGTTATATCCAAAAACCCATATTCCATCATTTGCTACTTCAAGTTTCAAATGTCTTACAGACATGGTTTGTGTAAAAAGTATCGGGAACAGACTTTACTGAATTGACTGTTCGTCGTTTTGACATTCAAGTCACGCCAAGTAGCAATCGCCTGCGAACGTTTATCAGATTCGCAAACTTAAAATGCAGGGAATGATTGAGCAGTGGTATGCCACCACTTTGTGGTGGACAGAGGAAATCGGGTATGCAATCGTTTGACACGAAACGTCAAGTATTCAAGAATGAAAGTGTGGCGCAAAACGCAGTTTCTAAGTGGCGCAAACTCTTTAAAGGTGGAAGAGAGAGTGTGGAGGACGTGCTCCGCCCTGAACGATAGATCAAGAACCGATGAGAATGTACGCGTATATAAAGTGCTGAGTTGAGACCATCGGTTAAGTTGGCGCAGCTCGCATTGGCATTGATAAGATGACCATACACACTATCCAAACGGGTCAATCGAGTGAGACCAGTCATCACTGAAAATTGCATCATGGCCGTGCTCATAGCCACTTCTGATCCAAGCTGATCGGCTACCTGACTCGAAGTGGCGTCGCGACTATCCCCCATCCCCTTACAGCACTGACTTGGCCCCAGCACATTTTTCTATTCCCAAAAATGAAATCCTTCTTCAATGGTCCGTAAATACCGTCAAAGAAGTTTGCATGTCTACCAAAGAACCTTCGAATAGTGAAAAAACAAAACAAGATGTGCTTCGAAAATTTTCAATTTTTCCCAAACTTTACCCGAAACTTTTTATGCAAGCCCTGTAGATATTGATTACCTCTGGCGATTTCTGCCCTATCCAATATATCCGAGAAAATTTCTTGGCATAAGCCAATTGATGTGTCAATGGGCAGAATACCCGACATTTTCAACTTTTCACGGCCTTCTGATCAAGACTTTTTGCACCTTCTTCCATTTTTATATGAAAAGTTTACATTACCGGATATAAGTATATTGTAAATAAATAAATAATAGACTGTCGTTCCAAAAAATAAAATCTCGTTGACAGCCAATAGCAGAACTGACCGCCAAATAAATCTCACGAATCAGTTGAATACAAATCGAAACGTTACAAAACTCACGTTATATTTTGAACGCACCTTATAGAGGGTCATCCGACAAGGGATGTTACATCAACTAACATTGTGATGGCTAACAGCTAGGTAGTTATTGAGTATTAATCAAAAAAAACTCGGGCAACGTCTTCAAATAATGTAGGGTCATTATCAAGCTATCGTTCGCGCCGCAGCTATAGTGAATTAAATCTATGAATTCGTTACTCGGACAGATTAGAGATGTAAAGTGATGTTCGCCTCGTCAGCTGAGAATATCGTGAATGTGACTGATAGCCCAGATGTGTCAATTTCGATACATTCGATTCGCTTCTACGCCACCACTTTTACTGCCCTTTACTTAGAAATTTTGACAAGCTACACGCTGATAGGATCCAGTTGAAGTGAACGCACAACGTTGTGCTTTCGCTGATTGGCTGATGGACATTTGAATAAAATCATGATCACAAAATTATTTTGAGTGATAGCTCCTAAAAAAATCCGCTGGCTCTGGTGTTATTCCCCAATACTTCTGAAGAGGTATTCTTCTACGCTAGCAAAACCACTGCGTAAGCTCTTTCATTTTTCCTACACGAGTAGAGTAGATGGAAAACAGCATTTGTCCAGCCCGTCTCTAAAAAGGGCGAATCTTCGTTTTCCACCTCTTACCGACCTATAGCACTAAGTTCCCTTCTTTCTAAGGTCATGGAAATGCTGATAAAGCGTCAGATCAGAATCGGGGGAACTTCTTAATGACCGGCAGTACGGTGTCCGCAGCAAAAGGTCCACTGGTGATTTGATGGCATGTCTCACCGAAAAGTGGAATCAATCTTTTCGGTGTAAGCAAGATTATTGCGATGGATATTTCAAAAGCATTTGACATAGTTTGGCACCAGGCTCTTTTGTCGAAAATACGTGCTTATGGTATCGATGAGTCTCTTTTTCTTTGGATTAGGAATTACCTTTCGGTCCGTTCAATCCAAGTTATTTTGGACGGTTCCAAGTCTGATATTAATACGCTGGTGTTCCACAGGGATCTGTTCTGTCACCGACACTCTTCCTTATTTTTATAAATGATGTCCTAACTGTTACTTCTAATCCAGTACACTCCTTCGCTGATGACAGTACTCTTAGCTTTTCATATTCGGTCCAGGACTTAAGTCATTGCTCTTCGGCCATAGAACTGGAACGACAGCGTATGTTAAGCACATACAATTTCGACCTTTATAGCATAATTGAATGGGGTATAAAGAATAGAGTGTAATTGAATGCTTTCAATACACAACACTGTCTATTTTCACTAATCCATCAATAATCAGCCGTGAAACCGAAAGACATTCCATCCTCGGTAAGTGTGCTAATATCAGCCTTACAACTTTCCCACTAAAAACAATGGAAAAACTGATAGAGCTTCATATTAGAGGCATATTAGAAAATCAAACATCTCTGCATCCAAATCAATATATATACCGCAAAGAACGATCTACTGAGTGCTGTATTACTTGGTAACTTCTTCTTATTATAGATGGGGTTACAGCTCACCGGGAGCCAGAGCCAAGCTTCTCTCATTCACTTATGACGTGTGCGATTTGTTTTTTTACATAAGTGAACGAGACCTACAGTGTAGTGCTGATTGCGAACGGTAAGAGCCGAGAACCTTTTTCAAGGCAAGTGTATTACGGAGGGTTTTGCCAGTACCCCGTCGAGGAGAGAAGCCGCGTAAAGAACATTCGATGGCGTTGCTGTTATCGGGATCCGAACTCGCTCATCGTGCGTCAAAGCCCGACACACTACCCACTGCGTCACGTGCTCTTACTTGGTAACGCATGTGGAAAATAGTTTCACACGCATGGAGATCGCTAATTGCGCCTTCCTCGATATTACGGGGGCATTTGATAATACTGGCTATAACTCAATCACCACTGCACTGTCCCGGAGAGGTTTAGACCATCCCACTAACCATTGGGTTAGGGCTATGGTTGCGAGCCGTATTATATCAGCTACATCCGGAGAGGTCTCTGTGACAGTATCGGCAGCTAAAGGGTGTCCGCAAAGTGGAATCCTTTCACCTACTCTACAAGTTAACCAACCTCGGTTATGAAGTCATCGGATAGACCCTGTAGTTATTGTTCCAAGTAAAAGCAAAAATTGTGCCTGTAAACGCATGCAGCTTGCGCTTCAATTTATCCCGGACTGGTGTAGCAGAAAGGGTCTATCGATAAACCTAAATAAGAAAACTTTGATCCCGTTTACAAAAATGAGGAAAATTCAACCTTGCCCCGTCTCCTGAAATGGTGCAAACATTGGATCGAAAACTTAACTGGAATTCCAACATAAAAAGCAAACCTGCAAAGGTGACTAAAGCACTCTGAGCTTGTCGACGCATCTATGGTAAAACCTGGGGTTGAACAGAAAACTACAATAGTTAAACTTCAACGTCTTCAGAGGCTAGCATGTCTCGGCATTGCAGGCGCCATGACAATAGCATGGCCCAACAGCAGCCTAAGAGGCTCTGATCGGAATTACTCCACTGCACCTTTTTATTAAAAAGGTTGCTTTATGGTGAAATCAGGCTCCTCCGCTTGGAAATGAATCGGTCATGTAGACCATTGGGTCACATGTCCACACGACAACACCTTCCTGAGCTGGATATGATTACCATAGTTTCGGACGCATTACCACACACGACCACCTTTGAGAAAAGATATGAGATATTGATCCCGACATGCACAGCTTGGGAAAGCGGTGATCCCTTGCTTAATGTCAATGGACTGAAGTGGTACACAGATAGCTTCAAGATGGATTCCAGCGTTGGGCTGGCATCTTTGGACTAAATCGGAAGATATCGAAAGCCCTGGGAACTAGTCCTAGAGACTTCTAAACTGAACGATACGCCATCCTAACGCGCGTTAACCTAAACTTAGAGGTCAGGGAATGCCACGATGCCCTGCAAGATCAAGGCAAAAGAAAAAAAGTCTAACTCTGGTGTGTGCTAGGTCACAAGGGCATAAAAACAAACGAAATCGCTGACCAACTCGCTAGGAAAGCTTCCAGCGAAATGTACATAGGTGCCAAACCTTTTTGCGGAATCCCCAAATCAATATCAGACGACTGGTCAACTACCTTTCGGGACACTGTAGTCTGAGATATCATCTCAACAAAATTAACCTCTCGTCTGAAACCGAGTGTCGACCCTGTCTAGGGGACGAGGAAACTGAAGAGCACAAGAGTGCACTGCCCTTAGGAAGCGTATCCACTTCAGAGGAATCATGACTCCTGACCTACACTTGTCGCAGTGCTCTATACTATCTGTAAGCACTGGCCCCCAATTAAAAAAAAAAAGTGTGTTAATAAAACTCTTAGTTGGAATGACCACATATTCGAGGTCTCCAACAACGCTGAGAAACGTCTAGATTTCCTCAAACGATGCAAAAAATATTTCACCCCCTCTGATCAGGCTTCAATTTACAAGGCCTACATCCGCTCCAAGCTTGAGTATAAAGCTCATATCTGGTCTGGTGCTCCCACGACCTCTCTGCGCCTGCTAGATAGAATACAAAAGCGCGCGGTAAGAGTCATAGGAGAGAACATTATCGCGTAGTCGATAGTCGATCGACTCACTCGAACAACGTCTCTCTCTGTGAGGTAGCTAGTGAGCTAGCCAGTTGCATTCCTCCCCTTCAAGAATTTAACCGCAATACATGTCCCGCCCGGAATGCTCATCAGTTCACCCTCAAGCCTGTTTTCGGACGCTCTGGATTGAACAACCCTATATAAACCCTATATAAACTATATAAACAGTGAACTTGAAGCACTTGTGACTGGTCTCATTTACAGTATTTGTATGCACCTCGTACCCATCCAAAATGACCCTTTTAAATGTTTTCGAACCAAAAATAGGGGATTTGACAACTACAATGATTTAAGTTCCAATTTAAGTCACTTTTCCGAAGTCCACGTCTGATTATATGATTATGAATTACTTAAAACTTAAACCTTATGGAAGTAAGGTGCCGCGAATGCCAAAATATTGTTCATTTCCCCAATTTCTTTGCTATTGTCGGGATTCGAGCCCGAGACATCGTGCCTCAGAGTCATTTGCCCACAGTCCTTATAAAGGATTCATAAAAGCTTCTTTAAATATTATATCTGCATAGGCATGATTACCAGAGGTCTATTGTGAACAGTCTGTGATAGTACGAAATCGTCATCAAAGAACATTCATGTCCTTGCAGCATGAGTTTTGATGGAACTCTTGACTAGTTTTAATGATTTTAATTAACTAAAACTTCCAGCACAATCATTAGTCAGCTGCTTACAGTGTCATATGAACAATTAGTTTAAGTTTCTTTCCATCATGTGCGCCACATTCAGTTCATTGCATTGGTATCCATTCGCTCTACATGGCTTAGTTGCCATATACATATGTACGTTGGAACCGCAGACGCCTAACTAATCCGATCTTGCTCCGTTAACATAAACAGGATCAAAGGGTTCCTTTCAATAATGTCTAAGGCCTTTTCCGCAGAAGAGGACCGGGATGACCAAGGCTCTATAAGGAGTTTTCTTGGTTTTTCGAAAGAGGGCTCCACTTCTTAATTTCTTCTTAAACCCAAAGAAGCGCTGTTAGAAAGGGTTACGAGTATTCTGCGTTAGATCTAAGCACTAGTGTCGTTGTCGCTTATCATTAAGTAAGCGAAATCCTAGGTTACTCAAAGTTATGGTTGCCATGGGTGACATTCTTCTCAAGATATATTTTGCTCATATGCTTGACAGCATATATTTGGTTTGCCCTCTAAGGTAAGACTCACTTTAGCGGCTTCTGAAACATTGTGGTCGTGGCTCTTTATCTTTCATGGATGATTTTAAGAAAATCACATGACAGTGCTTGGTCTTGTCTGAATCTGTTTTTAAGCATGGACAGCCTCGTTTAGTTCATTACTGATCCAACTAGCGAGAATTTTATATTACCACCCTGCGATGACATGGTTCTGCAGGGATCGTCTCTGTCATTCTCGGCTTTAAAGTTTACAAAAAAAGTCGTGTACGTCCATCTAAAGTCTGTGAATTTTCTCTCTCTTCTTCCATAAATTTTCTTGGTCGGTAAGGCGCTTCCTTCTCTTGTTGACAGGATCAGGGGGACAGTATTCTCTTTGATCTGCTTCTACTGTGGATGATCTGTTCGGCCTGACGCTGGCTACGGAAGTGTTTTTTTGTATTCTCAGGGTACACTGTGACTCCACTACAAGTTTGTCCTGTTCATCCCTGTAGGCTTCCTGGAAATGTTAATTTTATTTTTTTTTGGTAGAACCTTTGGAAGGTATTCCTGAAATAGCATCGCTCAATCCTTCGATCTCGGAATTCTCGTTTTTTTTTTACTCAGACACGCGTGCTCGTCTTTTCTTTTCTGCTTGTCAAGCTCCGAAGCTCACCGAACACATCAGAGGGGGCATCCCTGATGGTGCAACGTCCTCATTGCTGATTTGTCTTGTACAAATTGCATTGGGTTTCGAGAGGGCTTAAGGTGGTCATGATTGGTAAAGGTCTTTGCGGCCTCTTGTGACTGCGGCTTTTCGACAATACATTTTCGTGGCGACTCGTTTATTCAACGAAATACATATAAACCCAGGCCTTGTTACAACAGACTTAGACAACCAGGATACTGTAGGACTATTTGGCGACGTTTGCAATATGATCAATTTGGTAGGTTTTCATTAGATCACCAGGTTCCCATTTAGACGCCCGGTCACATGCTGGAAGCTTTAGACTTTTGGCATAAGCCTATCTCAAGTAAAATAGGCTTTAACCATATTAGATCTCCCTGTAGCTCAAGTTTCGTATTGGATGTCAAGGTTTTTCATCAGATTTTATTCATAGCACTTCCTGAGCTTTTTACAATAGTTCGGTCTGTTAAGAAACCAAGAATCTGTATCTAGAATTCAGTTTCAGTAGTAGTTTCAGAAACTGAAACTCGTTTTCTCTTAGGAGTGTGCTAGAGTCGGGGCTTGTCATCCCTAAATGCAACTCCTAAACCTGGAGACGAGGTTCTTGCTCGTCCAAAAAACAAGGAAGCGTGCTATGTATCCCCGGGCGCTTCCTACATCTATACATAAAGCAATCTCTAAATGGGTTTGTGCAATAAGAAGCCAGACAATCATTTGTAGAATTACTTTGTTTCCTTACTCAAGGATCCCTCAACAAAACAGATTTAATCAAAGCTAATGTCAACGGAAAAAAGAAACTCCAAGGCCAATGCACATGTGATTCCCTGCCCAGGTTAATCACATTGCGAATTGGTGGCATGCCAGCTATGGCATGTCTTGATTAGGGCCAGAATCATCCAAGCAAAAGACTATGAAAGCCGAAAAATCTCTTTTTCACTGGCATGCATACATCCTCCTGAGCTAAAAACAAATTTACATAAAACCCAATGTCTAAAATCTTAAACGGCCTCGTCCTGACCGAGTCAGTTTAGGGGTGGCGATAAAGGGGAAACTCTGTGATGTCTAGACATCATGCATACATAAATGGCGAAAGACAGACAATCCGACTAGAGGGTATTCAACAATTGTTTAATAGCTCTTTGCCAGCATCCCTTCATTTTAGAATCAATTTAAATTCAATTTGCCAGTGCCACGGAGCAGATACAGAAAGATGCAGATACGAGTAGTTTCAACTAGAAATCCATTCGACCATTGCACAAACTAATGAAACGGCTTGGCGCGGTGCACTGGAAAAACAAGGGAGAGACCTGAAAATGGGATTTTTGTTGTAAATGTTTCGGTCCTTTTTTTTTAGGTTACGAATCCTTGTTGAGGTGGCGCGACATGAGGCGGAAAACAAGGGAGCAAACAAGACTCACCGAGTCACTTGAGCAGACAGGCGGGATGTACAATGTACTATCCCATCTACAAGGGGTGGCGACGACCTGCCTTGCCGCTCGTTACCGAATCAAACCGAGCTAGCGAAACGACATTTATCTTCGCATACATACATATCTCGTTACAGTTCTTTGAAGCGAGCGCGAAAGAAGAAACAAACAAAAAAAAAGATACAAACTTGCGGATTTATTTGTTACACTCAGCGGCCATCACCGTAGCCACAGAGTAGGAAGCAGGAACCCGGTGGATTGCTTGGTTTATGCGGCCTTCACCACGCATCATGCTGTGCAGCGTGCTCGTATCCATGGATATATGCGATTGTCAAAGTTGTCGCTAACTAGTTGCAACTATTACTCGTGTGCTCGGGAGTGGTTGTATCCAGTGGAGTTATCGCACCGACTCGAGCATCCGTGACGAAAGACAACAACGAAACGCAGATAAAGTAGAGAGTCCACTTCAAGGCACATGCACGTACATATGCATACACTCGTACCCGTGCATACGGGTATGTATCTCATGCTGCTCGGCGCATCATTCCATTGCTGTTCGCTTGCTGTTTACATTAAAATTTAATTTTTTTTCCTTCGGTTTCGTCGGTTTTCGTCGGATTACTTTCCGCACTTGGCGAAGCATTAAAGTATTACTACAATAGTTCCTCGCCGTCCGACCAGAATGGAATAGATTGTGCAAACAGTTCTGAAAGTATCCGTAGATACGTTTTTTAAGTAACCATTTTATCCTCGGCCCAGGGTAAGGATGCTACTAGGTTTTACCTCGTTCACAATTCGTTGTTTTATTGCGCACTCGAGTTGTGGGGCTTTTAGTGGTGGATGAACGGTTCAGTCGCCTCGCTCTTGATACCATCACTGGCGAGTCGGGATGCTACGATGGTCATACGGAAAAGTTTCACTTGCCAATCCTATTTTCAATTTTTTTTGCGTGTGTGTATGAGCAAGTTGCACTGGAAGGCTATGAGTGGTGGTTAAATTTTTAGAAAGACGTAAAAAGTTCGAGGATACGTCCGAGGAGCTATGCGAGCAGGAGTGGATATTCTTGATATACACTGTTGAAAAGAGTAATTTCGGGGATATGAGTGTTGGTTGCAGTTACGTGGATGAAACGGGCATATCTTATCTATGAGTGAGCGGTGGATTTTCTGTTTAAGGAAAGTTTGAATCCGAAATGATAGGGTAAATGGGCTTTGAGTGCATCGTTTTATCAAGAGCTGTTGTAGTAATAAACTTTTTGACCTATTTCTATCAATTGTTCTTGGCTTTCTACCTTCGAATGTAAAAGTTGAGTCGGGCTGAAGTTATTTATAGGTAAAGTCAATTATCTTATAGAGTAATTGTGAAGCAATTCTGAGAAAAGTTAACTTAAGGTTGTTTGTCGAATATTTGATTAGGTTTTAGGGAAGAGTCTTCAAGAAAAAGTTTAACCGCCAGGAACGAGGAACCTTTTTTATTCTATAAAGAGTAGACCGGGCGGTAGTTTAACTCACATATATTTTGAGGTGGGAAAAACTCCTAACCTAAGCTACCCAAAATATGCAAAGAAAATGTGGCCCATGACTTAACACTCCAATGCCACCTTTGTCGAAATTTTTACATCAAAAGAACTCAAAAATAACTGGTTGCGTTGAAAACATTGAACAAAGAAGGCTAATTCCAAAAAGAGTTTCAGGAAACTTTGTCTCCTCCTGACTGATTCTTTTATGGAGGCGAGTAAGAAGTCAAAGCAGCAAACGAAGGTGTCTGAGAGAATCAAGTGGTATGAGCTGGATAAAGGAAAAGGCGGAGCTTTTATTACCATCATGGAAAACTACCTCTCTTCCATTATCGATGAGGTCGGTAATGAGGAGTGCAGAGCACAAGACATGTGGGATTCCCTACAACAATCTGGCCTGGAGAAAGCCAAATCACTGCTCGGAACATCTAAAGGCCCCTGCCAACACGCAAAAGAAACCTGGTGGTGGACAGACGAAGCCAAAGCAGTGATACACGAAAAGAAAATGGCTTTCCAAGCTTAGTCAAAGTGCTCTTCTACTAATAGAGAGGAAAAAGCTCGCCGTGAAAAGGTATATACATACATATGTAGATATTGCAAAGGTATCGCGAAGAAAAAGTGCACCGAATTCAAAGCGAAAAGCATGGAAGGCCTCTATCAGGAGTTGGAAGAAATATCGTCTTCCGCGTCTGACAGGAACCAGACTACCCAGGAGCTTCGGCAAAGCAATTTGAACAAAGGAGCAAATATCTTTAAGATAGCCGCCCAGAGAAGAAGAAATGCTCAGGAGATTCGTTTCCCAAAGTTTATTAACAATGCTGAAGGCCAACTCCTTGTGGAAGACGAAAAAATTCTCCACAGATGGCGACAGTATTGCGAGGAACTTCTGAACGAACAGTTTCCCCGAGTGTACTTTCCAAGAGCCGCCCCGAATCATGCCGAAATATCCGACATCACAGTCGAAGAAGTTCGGTACGCGGTTAAAAACTCCAAGAAAAGAAAAGCTGTTGGGCCGGACGGGATACCCTCTGAGTTCTGGAAAAAGATGGGAGACATCGGGTCTAGATGGCTCATGGTTCTTATCTCCAAACTTATGAGAGGCGACACTATGCCTAATCAATGGAGGGAAAGCTATCTTCTTCCTTTGCACAAAGGAAAGGGTGATACGCGAAATTGTGATAACTACCGTTCTGTCAAGCTGATGTCGCACACCATGAAGATCGTTGAATGGGTATTAGATAGCCGACTGCGGAAAATAATACGACTATCTGATGACCAGTGCGGGTTTGTCTCGGGTAAATCAACAACAGATGCAATCCAAAGTATAAGGATCATAATGGAAAAGCATCGTGATTCTTCAAAGGACTTGCATATGGTGTTGGTTGATTTCGAGAAGGCCTTTGACCGGCAACCAAGAGATCTTTTATGGGTAGCGCTAAGACAAAAATGAGTTCCAGAAACCTACGTGCGAGTGATCATGGACATGTACAAGAGAGCAACGACAAGAGTAAGATGCACCGCAGGAGTCACCGAAGAGTTCGCAATCAAAGTCGGTGTACACCAAGGGAGCGTCCTCAGCCCACTGCTCTTTATAGCAGTCCTTGATTGCTTGCTTGAAGGAAAAGTGACGGACCCCAATGTGCACCAGCTATTCTTTGCTGACGATGGAGCCATTATAAGTGATGATCAGGCGTCCCTACAACGAGCACTTGATGTGTGGTTGGACATTTTCGAGGGACACGGGTATCGTATTAGTTCAAAGAAGACAGAGTATCTGTGCTGCCCGTTCTCTGACCCTCATCAGCCTATTCCAGAGATTTACTTGAATGGAAGAGTGCTTCCCAAGTGTGAAAAGTTTAAATATCTGGGATCTATGATTAATAGAGAAGCAACTTGTGATGACGACATCAAACATCGCGTAAGCGTAGGGTGGATGAAGTGGCGGGAAAACTCCGCCATCTTCTGTGATCGAAAAATGCCCCCTAAGCTGAAAGGAAGGCTCTACACTTCAGTTGTACGACGTCCGGCGCTCACATACGGTTCACAATGCGGGACAATGCACAAAAAGTATGAGAGCAAATTAACGGCAGCTGAGATGAAGATGCTTCGCATAACAGCGGGAGTAACAAAGCGTGACAGAATTAGAAGTTCAAAGATCCGAGGAAGCCTCCACGTAAAAGAAACCATCACAAGAAAGGTAGAGCGCGACCAACTCAGTTGGTATTGCCATGTTCAAAGGAGAGATCCTTTGAACCCCGTCCAAAAGGCGTTATCATTCAACGTTCCAATTTCAACACGCAAAAAAGGCAGGCCGAAAAACAATTGGTGCAAACAAATGCAAAAACACCAGCGTTTGATTGGCCTCAGCGAAGAAGTATTCCCAAACCAGGAAGCCTGCCGCTACTTTCTGAGGTCAAACCGGCGGACCCCACAAGCGGACCAGTAGGAATGCAGTTAAGTGGGAAGGTTATGGTCCTACACTTCTGACCATAACGACGCCGGGAAAAAGGAAAAGAAGAAGAAGGGAATTTTGTCTCTAAGATTACCTCATTCAGTTCAGAATTTAAGTCAGTAAGACCACAGGGTTATCAAATTTGTGGTTCCAAAACTAAACCTAAATAAAACAAATTTCTGATACAGATTCTGACCAAATTCTTATTTCAGCACAATACCTGGATCCTGCCATTTTGAATGAAATATAACATTATTCAAATGTCTACCACCGACATTTTTGTAGGACTCGAATCTGATACCCTTTTCGATTCCTTTTCAACACATATTGGGCAATAACTCGGCCACCACTTGACGAATATTCGGTTTTAAAATGTCAAATGATTGTGTTGTGTGAGATGTGGCACCATCTTCTTGAAACCACATATTTTACCCATGAATATCCTCGTTTGGGGCTAAAATAATCCCGTTAACATTTGCCTACAGCAATGAGCATGGACCGTGACGGCTACACCGTCGTTTTCTAACAGCAGCCATATATTCTGCAGGGCGTGTTATCCGATGATGGATAGGCCTCAAAGTTTCTGTAACAGAGCAAGACTTCGAATTTTTTTTACAGATTTGCCTATAATAAGCTCATTTAAATGATTATGTCGGCCCTACTCTGCTCGTAATGCACAAACCGTGCTTACAACAGTAGGTAGTAATTTATAATAAATTTCCATAATGTAAAATGGTAAACCTTAAACTTAACACAAACATTCTTGAATGGCAGTTTAGTTTGAAGTATGTGATTGAAACAGGGATGTCGAATCGGGACCACGAATTGGATAATAATTAGTAGAAACCCTAAGTGACAAACATAGCCTCCATTGACTAAAGCTTTGGGAGTAGGAAAACGACCTAGAACCAATAAGTCCATGAACGATTGGGAATCACTAATTCAGCAATCGACTTATCGTTTTCTGCTCTATCCTACCAAACTGACTTATAGCCGCGAATCCGACATAGACAAAAGAACAAGATACTTGAAACGCACCGGCATTTCTAATGCAGTTACTCAATGAAATTCATTTGATCCTGATAAATATCATGATTTTATAGATTAAAATTGATATTTGCTTACAAGGTAAGCGAGATGGTCCAAAATTTAGCAATATTTAAACAGTACTGTTTTTAAAAGTTTTTTTTGCTATAAAAATAAAATCATAAAACTCAAAATTCATTAAAACCTTATCAGCAACTCATTACTCAATTGTGCGTCGAATGAAACTTGTTCGGAGTTCGGATCTTAATTTGTTAGTAAGCTATGCGAGACGAAAAAAGTACACGAAAGTACCAATTTGCAGAGGTTTCCTTAAAAATGATAGTTTCGTGGAGAACTTTCCAAAAGTCCCTGCTAAATCCTTTGCGAATGAACCGCAGATTCCGCGTCTTTGCCAAGTACTTCCGTAATGATCTTCCTCAGGTCACTAAGCCCTACAACTTTCTTGCACACACAAGGTGTGGTATGAAAATAACGTTACAGCGCTAATCGTATCTGTTTTTGAGTTAGAGCTAGGTCTTTAGGCTTTTTCACTTTTACTTATCTAAGTGGATGATTTTTATTAAAAAGGTGTTTGACCCGAGATTCCACTTCACAAAGTCCGCCAGCCATAGGGGTTGTCCCACCAATGGCCTTTAGGGTTCATTTCAGTTTTTCACATGTTCTTTTCACAGGCGAGAACCAAATTTTGAGATAATGTCTGCTCGACACATTTCTGTTTTCTCCTTTAAGATCCCTCGAGAAATCGAGAATCAAAGACCGTTTTGATCTTCATCGGGACAAAATCCCTTTTCCACTCTTCCCAGATATCAAAAATCACACGCAATACTTTACTTGTAAAAATGATAAAAAGCTTCATTCGTGTGAGAAAATTCGAAAACAAAGATGATGCGAGCCTGATCCATTATTGGTTCTATATCATCGAAAATAATTTGAATCAACATTATGGTGAATTTACACCTGGGCCCGATGGTTTCTCTGCCATATTACTAAAAAAATGTTCCTCCCTATTTCTGTGCCGCTCTGAAAAATATTCAACTCGTCCCTGTCCCTTGGAGAATTTCCCCAGATATGGAGAACCTTTTTTATTACTCCTGTTCACAAAAAAAGGTCCGCGGAATGATGTCAACAACTACCTACATACCCAAACTTTTCGAAAGAATCTTGTATGACACTCTAAGTTTCCACTGCAAATCTCTAATCTCCTTTAAACAACATGGCTTCCTCAAATGCAGGTCTACAACCACAAACCTTGTCGAATTTGTGTCCTTCACACTCTCAGCATTAGAAAATGGAAATGAGGTCGACGTCAATTTAACTGATTTCACTAAAGCCTTCCACAAAATCTCCCACAGACTAATACTCTTCAAACTGTCTTGGGTATCTTCTTATTTAAAAAAACATTACTACAAGATCTGCCTTTTCTAATCCTTTTTTTTGTCATTAAACATTCCCGTAGCACGTTGGGGTACAGCAACGACAACAAGTTCCTCAAGACCACTTCTTCGCAACAAAATTCTCTCTTATTCAATCAGATCTCAACAGCTTTTCCGTTTTGTGCTCCAAAAATTGCTTGGAGCTTAACATTTCCAAATGCCAATCAATCTTCTTTTCACATAAACGAATTAAACCTCCTCCTCGTCTTTACTTCCTCAATAATCAGCCCATCTCCACCGTTCAGGTATCCTCGATCTTGGCACACTGTGTGACGCAAGAGCTTAATTTTCGCGCCCATGTAGACGATATAATTCTTAAATCCAACTCAGCTTTCGGTTTCGTAAAGCTTCGGTCTGAAGAATTCTCCAATCCCTACGTGACACGATCCCTCTATAATACCTTTGTTCACCCCTTCTGGAATACGCATCTCAAGTGTGGTCCAGTTATCAATAAACCACGTCGGTTCCTACGTTTCGCTTTTCGAGGTCTGCCCTGGAACAATCATTCTTACCGTTCTATCAAGACCGTCTTAAGCTAATCAATTTGAGTACGTTGGAGGAAAGAAGAAGAGTATCTGATATCATCTTCATTCATAGACTTTTAACAGGTACCATTGACTGCGTCACCCTTTATAACTCCATATCTCTTAACACTAACCGTATGAGGGCTACACGCAATCCTCGTCTCTTCTATCTACCCACCCCCCGCACCTCATACGGTTTCAATGAACCCATTTTCCGTTTTGCTGGCAAGTGCTAATTCGAATATTAACTTCGATTTCAATCTCAGCACTCCATGCTTAAAACTCCCTCTTCTCAATAGCCTTCTCTGTAAAATTTTACTATCTCCCATCACATCGATTTCCCTTACTGTGGGACTTCTTTTCTCTTCCCATACTGGTTTCCCGCTGTGTAGAAAGTTGTCTGTTTCATTTGTTCTTTCTATCTTTCCTCCCTTCTATTATTGTACGTTTAACTACATCGGTCACCAGAACATAATCGCGGAAAGAATAGTTTTTTTTTTTATTTTGATTAACAATCAAAAAATGGTAAAATTGTCGTCAACAACTCGATTTTACTTATTGAAACCGCAAAACGTATTTTTTTGACATTACAGATAGTACATTTACGTCTTTTATAGCTCTGTTCTCTTAAATAAAAAGAATTTCATAAAAGCGCTACCCTCGGCCCGAAGGAAATTCAGTTTTTGATAGCTTTGAATGGGTGATTCCGAAATATTTCACAGATTACAAAGTTAGTCCCAAGTTCTATTAAACGCGGAGAAGGATGTGGAAACCGAGACTAAGACGTCTTGAACAGATGAAATCGAAATAAAAAGTCATGAATGCTCGCTAGAGGAATGTGTACTTTGAGGCAGACGTTACATTTTCCTCACACATACTCGAAACACTTTTTTTTTCAATCAGAAATACAAGGTTCGTGCAAGAAATAAGGTGACTTTTGATTTTTCTTGAAAAATATTTATGTGTTTTCATCAAATATCTTTTTTCCTTTCAGATGTAATACATTTGGGCCAGCGCTTTTTCTAATCCTCGAAGCAATTTTGAAATGCGCTTTTTGGTATAGCCTTGAGCTCTTCCAGAGATGCGGTTTTATTTCCTCAATGATCTCTTCAGATTTTGGGAAGAAGAAAAAATCCCCTGAGGCATGATGGCGGTATTGGTTTTGATCAAAAAATTACACATAATGATGACCAGGTGCATTATCCTGATGCAATAGTCATGAACTTTTTTTCCTTAAACCCGAACGTTTTCTTCGTTTGCTTCACGTAAACGGTGCTTAACTTTAAGGTAATATTCCTTCTTGACTGTACGACCTTCTGACAAGAACTCATGATGAATCACGCGATTGTAATCGAAGGAGCAGAACTTTCACATTTGACCAAACATAGCGTGGTTTATTTCTGTCTTAGCGCTTCTGGTCGTTTTCATTGGGACATCTCACGTCATTCAACAGCTCTTGAGCAATGCTCATGCGACGGTTCTTTTGGTCAAAATTTGGTCATTTTAGAATTAACTTCGCTGAAAGTCGTTTTATGTCCAAAAATCAAAAAATCAGAAAAATGGTTCTGTGAAAGTCAAGCCATGAGCCGACCGATATGCCAATATCCTCAGCAACATTTCTGATGGCTGTTCGACGATTCTCCAAAAAATGTTCCTTCACTGCTTCAATGTTTTCATACAATGTTGACCTGTTGTAGCGCCCAGGGCGGGAGTCGTCAATAATATCTCCTCGGTCTTCTGTGAAGAGCTTGTACCACTTAAAACTAATAATCCTCAATGGTTGTCAATATTAACAAATGTCAGGGGACATGTGTACTAAGATACAAAAATAAAAAATTAAAATTCGGAAATAGGAATGTTAGCTTGCAAAACTCAAAAAGTCACTTTATTTTTTGAACACACCTCGTATATAATTTTTTTTTTTAAGTTTTTTTTCCTGAATTTCTAAAATTTTTGAAAGTTTTGCTCATAACACGGTTCGACTATTGCCCACTTTTCTGGCAGCATGTGAATACCGCATTGGACTGCATATCTTTTGAGACGATCCACGGATCGAAAATATCGGTGCTGCGCAGGTCGGCCATTAGACATCGATACGAACAGGTCGTTGTCGGAAGGCGCGATGTCTAGAGAATGTGGCAGGTGGGATAGCATGTCATATTTCAAGGTTTTCAGGCGGGTTTTAAGGACTAATCATCAATGCTTGACGCAAACGCATTAGTTGTGTGCGGGAGCAAACTCCTGTGATGATATCAAAAGTCAAGCTAGTGGACAGCAGCTTCAATCCATGGGTGTTTGCCTTGATCGTCGATGTTGATGTATGGTCGCGGTGACTCCACGAATTTTTTGGGTTTAGATTATCTTAATGGATTCGCTTTTTACCACCAGTCACAAGATGATACGGAAAACTCATCCTTTCTTGCCAATGGGGCAGCAGTTCTTTCAATAGAAAAAGGCGTTTGACTTCTTGCTTTGGACTATCCTGGAGGTTTTCAAATGATGTCAAATGGCTTGTTCTCGTTGCCTTTGACATAGACCCTTAATCAATTCTGCGTCTTTAAACTTTTTCACCAACCCGGTGGACTCCTTCTTCAAATAATCACTTTTACACGCAGAGCGTTGAAACCATCTGCAACCCGTTTTTTGCACTATAGGAAACCTGAACCTAAATTTCTACCCCGCAAATGATGCCTATATGGCTCGACAGTCGGAATTTTCATGCACAAAAAATATAGGACGTCAACGCCACATATGTATGTAATGATGGGGAGATGATGACAGACAGACAGCTTAGCGACAGACGGCGACGTTTCTGATCCAACATTTATTACCAGCATGTACTGTGCCTTTCTTAGCCTTTCTATTAACACCTATGAATGGTTAAGATCATAGACCAATACCGAAATCTCTCACTCAAAATGGCGTGTGACATTTGCCTTCAAGTAAAAGTGAAGAGCTTTGAAGTTAAGCAAAAATGTCAATCATTTGTCAAAAAGTTAAGCATTTTGTTAAAAAATGTTTGAGCTAGAAACTCGACAAAGTATTATATTGAAACCTAACCATTAACATCCGATTAACGACTCACACCCAGTTACAGCCACCGAGTGCCTCAGGTAATAGAAATACGCTTTAAAGTCAGTTGTTTCAAAGCTTAAACAGATGGCAGAATGACAAATGACCGAATGACAAATGACAAAATGACAAAGATTGCTGACGCAAGACCGAGAGATTCTCAGTTCTCATATCATTTACGAAAGGTTATGTATAACTTCCTGACCTCCTTGGGAAAGATTGGGAATAATCGTGCTCTTGGTGATTGCAGATTCCTCAAGTTCTGTACATTGTTTTTTTTATAGAAATGAACCTCGAAATAAAGTTCCCCTACAGCTGGACAATATGGAGCTTACCAGGCTGCTTGGCCACTAAAAGGTTGACAAGCTTAAAAAATTTTAATGGACCTCAACGTTTGCCTCTATAGATATTCATATTCATCTGTCCTCCCGGCATGCGTGGGTATTGGTAAATTGCTGCAAAAATATTTAAGTAAACAAGCAGCTTAGCTGAAATTCTATCAAAGAATAAATAAGGGTCGCTCCACCTTGAAGCAAACATAGGGAGCCATTAAACCAACCAAAAAGCATTCCTGCCCATCTCTCCAGTTCATTTAAAAGGACATTTTCCCCTTGTAGTATCCAAATCCCCCTCGAATATAGCAAACAAGCGAAGGGTAAATAAAAGACCGCGGAGGCAAAGTAAGAAAATCGGGCAACAGCCTGCGAGAAACAAGAAACCTGGAACCGGATTCAATATTTATGCCTACCCCATTCGCAACACCTCGGCGGGTTGAATATTTTATCAATTGTAAGGCACACTTACACGTTCGCGAGAACGAACAAATAGCAAAGGATACATAAATAAGCAGGAGTACGTACCTTGATTACATGACACCTTTCCTTTGGCCAAATGCATTCGACAACTGGTTTCTTGAATGACACCAAATTCGGGGGTGTTGGCGTTGGTACTGATGGCGATGTTGGCGTTGCATCCCTTGGCCCTTGAGATCCAATCCTTCCTTCCGTTGTACTCGTATTTGGAAGTCGTATCCGTTTCACGGTTTGCTGGATCTCCATAAGGATTTTTTGGACATTTACATCGTCTACAGGGAAAACACCATTTTCCTTGCATACCGTTAAATAAATGTGAGAATATAGTAATGGCGGTGGTGGCGGCGGTGATAGCACCAGAAACGGAGTTAAACGATTTTTTTCTGAATTCGGTCAGAGAGGGGACGAAAGCATTTGGTGCAGGTGAAATCACTTGTTTGCCTGTACAGGAAGGATGTGATTTACTGTTCCACGAAAGGAAATACTAAAACAAAAAAAAAGGGCAGAAATGGCGACAAACATATTCAGGATATTCGTATGTAAGGCAAGGCGAGAGATATGGTTGCAAGTCAGAGAGAAGTTTTATGAAAATAACGTGGGCAGGAAGCCCTTTCGAGGTTTCACTCGAAAATAGAAAACAAAGATGGCACAGAAAGGGAATAGGGAGAAACGAAAAATGTTGCGAAAATGTCCTTTTCACAGATTTATGATATCCACGTGAATGTAATGCAGACATTTTGTTGTTGTTTTTTTATCTTTCAGTGAATAGCAGTGGGTTGTTTGCATTTGTGAATTCTTTAAGAATGTATTCACCGACTAACTTCAAAGGTGTTTTAAAGGTCGAGCCAGGATCGGAGGGACACGTTTATGGGTCGAGATATTTGTCATAGTTATTTCAAATGACCACAACACTCACAAAAAATTGAGAGCATTTGTTCATCACTTTGGTTTTCTAAACAGGTTTTTGAATGCCTTTGAACCTTTTGAAATATTTTGAATATCAGCTCCTGGAATGAATTAGGAATTGCAAAGCAATTTAACAAAGTATTTTGGTTCGTTAGCTATTTTAGGAATTTATGCCAGAAGATAAGTCTTAACTTCTGAATACAATTCATGAAAACAATCGACTGATTGAATTTACAATCAAGTTCAGTGCTGTCGAAAAACTCGGCTTTTAAAGACTCTAAGAATAAGACTTTTGATGGAATTTTGAACCCCTCAACTAATCATATTTAAGTTCTGCGAGCCTGGCCATGAGTTTGTTACCTTGAAGCTTAAAGAGCTCCTGATGTGATTGTAAACATGTATGGACAGACAAGTACAATTTACTCTAGGTTATGCTTGAATGAGATCAACCTGGGTTAATCTTAAGCCCAGAGTATCCCATCAGGGCTGATTCTGAAAGACTTTAGTTTAGAAGGAGCGTAAGCCGCTAAAATTTCAATTTACAATTCAGTAGATGACAGTGATAAACAGCTAACATCTCTTAGTTCATCTTTTAGAACTTGTTAATGAGTCTTACTTTATGGCGAGAACTCATGGTTTTCACTTAGAGTTTTTTCCCGCTCTTGGTAATCCAGTACGCGGACCTTACAATTCTGATGTTGACCTATCAGCACCTATTATCTGCAAAGTTTTTGATTCAGTTACCGAGTCCTGAGCAATTTCCATTCACATTTTTGTTCGAAATTTAGCGGTTTTGTGAATAAACCTTGCCAACCTCTGCAACGAATTTTCTGATTATGAGTCGGCGGTAGTTCGTCTATATCATGTCGATCATGTCGTTCATTTGATCAGTGTAGTTACAGGCTGCTAATATTATATACCATCCCGGGCGCTCGTTACGTGTTTTCTTCCTTGGAGACGTACTGGTATACGCTAGTATATTTGTCGAAAGTACTTTTAAATGTTTTTAAAACTTTATTGCACCTTATTTCATGCTTAAATAAAATTTGACGCAAATCTCTAATCGATTTTACAAACAAATAAATATCCACCGACCAAAAAGGGTGATTTTTTTTACTGTTTGATTATTCAGTGCTTTATTTTTGATAGCTCATGCATGATTCGTGACTTAAGTTAAAGTCAAGCACACTTAGTTTCTATTGCCATTTTGTCGTAGGAAGACTTACACTCGAACAATGCTTACAAACTATTAAATTTTACTATCAAAACTCGTGATCTGTGAAAGAGTTTTTCGCGCACTTCGTCCATTTTACGGTCGTCATAATCAACTTACTGAGCAAGAAAACAACATGTTATAGTAACTAAATTTCACGATATTAAACCGCCTACCTATTTGAACAGACGGCGTGTCTAGCAAACTACTGCTGCTGTATCCACCAGTGTTACTGAAGACCGTGAATTGTTCATTCGTCCCCGTTCGCAGGAAATGGGATTATGTGTCTCGACTACATGAAAGATTTTAGGCAAGAGTCTTAGTCCAAAACCTTACAAAAAACGGTCGAACTGAATCCAAAACGACCTGCCATAGCGTCGAGTTTTCGGTGAGTAGGCCTTAGAAAAGCTGGAGGAAAGTCGGAAAATTGACGAAGCTCATTTCTGGTTGAACGGTATGTTAATAACAAAACAAAATTTGGTCCCTTTAGCAACGTCAGATAACACAAGAGCTGCTAATGCATCCGGAAAAATTAAGTGTTTGGGGCAGTTTATGGTACCGCCGAATCATAGGCCCGTATTTTTTTGAAAGATGACCGCGAGACCAACGTTACCGTCAATAGCGTCCAATATCGTTCAATTATTACGAACTTTAATTTTTCTCTAATGAAGGTGCTGAACCTCGTCGACATGCGGTTCTAGCAAAATCAAGCTACACCCCACTATGACATTTTCATCGGGGTTCATCAGGGATCGGTGCTGGGCCCTCTTCTTTGGAATCTAATGTATGACGGAGTTCTGCGACTAAGGTTTCCCCAAAGAACTAACATTATCGGATTTGCAGATGTCATAGTTATTGTGGTTGTTGCAAAGCATACACAGTTGAGTCAGCCATAAATGCTGCAGTCGCCTAGATAAAGCAGTGGCTTGAATCTGCAGGCTTTGAAATGACAGACTACAAGACGGAGGCCGTCCTTATAACAAGCAGGAAAACCGTAGTATACATCGATATTCGAGTCGCCATCCGATCCAAGGAAGCGGTTAAATACCTAGGAGTGATGCGCAGACTATTTGAGCAAAAAGGCATCAACACTGCAAATGCCACTCTCCAGAATACTGCCAAACGTTGGTTGGCTGAGACATGCAAAGGGGATTCTGCTGAATAGAGTGGTGAGCTCAGTAATGCTGTATGCTGCACCAGTCTTTGCAGAAGGGCTTAAGATTAAGGAAATTTGCCGAAAATTATCATCGGTATATCGGCTCTGTGCCCTGAGGACAATAAGCGGCTACCGGACGATTTCGGATGAAGCCACATTTGCCATCGCTGAGATGATCCCCATTGTCATTCTCGCCGAGGAGATGAAAAGGATCTATCGGAGAAAACCGACAAGGCCAACCGAAGCCGGGGAAGTAAAAATATCAAGGAGGAAGGAAGGTCGCGCTCGGAAGCCCAATGGCAATCTCGGTGGGATTAGACCACAAAGGGAAGATAGACTCATCTTGATATCGATCATATATCATATCATCATATATCGATTCGATACGGACACTGCCCAAACTAAGAGGAAGGCGTGAGGCATGCAATCTTCGAACGTAGATCAGACCAGAAAATATAATTCAGCGAATGATGGAGTCGGGGGAATACTGACTGATTTTCTGCGTACTAACCAAGAGTAGAAGCTGCAAGAAAAGCAGCAGAGGCAAAAGAGCAGAGGAAACTTACAATCAAAGGAGTTGCATGAATTGGAATTGCTTGCCATCACCGCGGAGTAATACCTAGCGACAGTCCCGCGGAGAGAATGGCAGAAGAGTACGGGGTGTGGTAAAAAGAACTCGGTGAGCAACTAGTCTCTTGCTTTTGCTTTTGACCAGTGAGTTATTAGAAAGGTACCAGCTAATATGCTCGGAAAAGTATTTCAAAAGACCTGACCAACCCAATGGACCACTTAAAATGTAGTCATAATTAATATTTACACAAAATAATAATTAAAAAATTAATGGCATAGTATTATAATAGCAATTTTAATAATAATTTTGTACCTTCTTGCATCTTTCGTGCGTTTTTTGACAGTTAAAATCTAAGTCCTTAAAAAACCACATATTACTACTCTGATCAAATTGAAAGGTGACTTTGCTTATAAATCTTGAAATCTTTATACTTTTAAATTTATTTCGTTCCCTTCAAAGTTAAACCCCTTTTGACGAAATTCCCTTATGTCAATTTTTTTTATAATTCTCGAAACGGCTGTTAAAGTCGATTTTCGAAAATCAGTTAACAGAGATTCAGGTATAGTCTCCTTTAAGAGACCGAAACAGTATCTCCTGGGTAGTCTTTTTGGTTTCAAGACCAAGCAAATCCAGTGGTTGTGATATAGTTTCACAACTGAAGTGTGTGGCCAAATGGTCAATAACATTCTATGCAGTGTTAGGCGCTCTTCTTTAATGAAATTGAGTGTTTTTGGAACTAGATGAGATGATACAAGCCTGAGGCTAAAATAGTCTTTCAAAATTGTTTGAATTGATTAAAACGAAATGTCGACAATATCAACAAGGTCTCTAATGGCCAGTTGATGATTTTTGAGTATCAAATCTCTGATTTCCTTGACCGATTGAATACTGATTTTCTTTTCTAAACATTCTTTGCTGTCTTGAAATTGTTTGTACCACAAAGCGTGGTCACTAAAGACAATATCTTAGCCTAACTCTGAAATCAGTGGAGATAATGAAGAAAAAAAAACTTAACACAGATGTCGAAAATAGTACTTCCTTTCTATAGAAAAAATATTTTTTCACATCGATATAACCGAAGGAGTTAAAATTGGGTCACCTTTCAAATTTATCACAGCAGTACGTGGAACTTGTTTACAGATGAAGGCCGACTATGTAACTGATTTTGGCTAGTAATTACAGACACTTTCATGTTTACTAATCACGAGAATAGAGCCAATACAAACCAACCAAACCATTACCAAAGTCCCTTTACTTTTTGAACATTACTCATGTATACATGCCTGCTTGTCTGTGGGGGACGGAAAACATATTCCTGAAAATGATCTTCTGTTGCTATGGTAGAAGATAGCATGTCTTAAAGAGATCATTTAGTATCGTCAAAGGTTCCAAATAATAGAGTTCGATATTAAGTTTTTAAGTTATGAAATCGACATGCGCTTCCAGCAAAGCTTTACGAAGCTCTTGGTATTGTACAAGGATAATAAATGTACATACTTCCGTTTCTAATAAAAAAAAAAATAGATTGTGAGGCAAGTCAGACAATTTTATATATTTCTACAAAAATTATTTTTTTATACGTTGTACCTTCATTGAGCCCTCTACTGTGGTAATGGGTAAATGAATCGACAGATGCCCAACCTCTACCAAAACATAGTATTATCCTCAAAAACTGTATATTTTAAACACAGCATATATCAAAATCCTAATTTGCATTCTTAATTTTTTCTATCATTCCAGGTAAGCATCTAAAACTACAGTGATGGCTGAGAATACCCAACATTTCGTACAATGTAAGTGTAACAAACTTGAGTTTGAATATGTAAGAATTAAATGATTGAATTGAGGTCTAAACGAGTAGGATCATGATGAATACTTGCCCTATTTACATAATCAGCCTACTAAGTCCACACAAGACTATCAAGATATATGTAAACATCCACCTCCTCGATTGTTAAATATCAATACCGTTTGACTGCATTTTTGTTCCCTTAATTAGTTCCATTTCCGTTGCAATTCGAACACAAAAGACCAAGTAAACACTTGTCGCCCATAAAAGCTTAACAATCCACTATGCTCTGCATAATAACCATCTGACAAGACAGACATTGCTTGTTGTAAACTGTAATGTGAACCTAACGAAGCCTACGACACCACATTATGTGCTCCATACCACGCTACATGTATCAATTCCGCAGACGTGGGCATACCGCACCACAACAAAATCAGAGAATCGCACATGTGTATGTGCGAGCAGTATTCCACCTCCATCATTCGCTCTAATTACTGAATTAATTCCCATCCCTATCGTCATCATTCAACAACCCCATCCCGTCCTCATCGTCGTCGCCCCCAATCACAGTGCCAATATTAACTATCCTACTTACCCTCGTCCTGTCGTTCGCTACTCTTGCATCTTCCTCCTCGTTTGTCGTACTCGTAATTTACTTGAAGCTCAATTGGGGCTCCTCCGTTCTAGTCCTAGTCCTAGTCCCACGCCTTAATCACTACTACTAGACCATAATGCATAGCGCAAACGAAACACACCACCACCATCACCACTACCGCCACACATGGGCATATTTCTTACCTGGAACCACGGTCCTCAATCTTGATTTCAACTCCGTAATCAGGAACTTTAACGTACGATACGGATCGAAGAGTAGAAAATTTATTTGATCCCCTAGTCGGAGCCTGTCAAAGGTCATAAATTCTCGTGTCGAGGTAGCTGCTGCTAGGGCTTCGACAATCCGATTCCGGGTATGGCTACGACTGCGTCTATGTCTGCTGCTTGGTTCATCATTCTGTTGTTGTTTGTGTTGTTGCTGGGCATCGTCCTTGTTCTCGTTGACATTGTTACTAGCGGTGCTGGGCGATGCAGCCACTTCTAATATTTCCGCTAATGCTTGTAGGTTTTGTTGCTGCTGCTGGTAGTGTAGCTGGAACGAGTACGGGTTGGTCGACTGTTGTTGCAGCAGCTCGTGGGTTGGTGTTACTATAGCTGCAGCTGATGTTGTGTACACTTGCGATTCGAGCGGGGACGTCGCGGGCGACGGATACGATTTACTCTATATTAGTTGGGAAAACAAAAACAAAGTGAGAAACTGCGGATGGGGTGTTTGCTTAGATACATACTCGTAGATACGAGACGAGAGTATTATGTTAAATATTTAATTTGTTAAAAAGTTTTCGCTCGGGATTGCGCGCGGACTGCGGGATTTGAACTCTGTCCAAGGATAAACGACTGAACGTGACGCGGCCACCGAGTGGTCACCCATTCCATGGATGCACGAGCAGTAAGAGGAGTTAATAAAACCTTCTCTCTCTCTCGTTGGGGTTCTCTATTTCATTTGGTTAGGTAGAAGGAAATTTTTCAATTGAATGACGTCATTTGTTTCAGTTGCTATTACATTTCATCCATGGTACATGGTACATACACCAGCATAGAGCCCCAGCATCAGCAGCAGCCTTCTGCTGCTTAATAGCCAACAAAGCAGGTCACAATAGCTTCACAAATAGGAATCACTTGGACCGAGAATGCTCTTTTTCAGTTCTCCCCTATCCACCCCTATTCACTGGTTTCGTGCCTTTCAAAGGATATGAAAACGGTAAAGATGCTAGTGGAACTGCAAATTTATGCAAATTTATGAAACATAATCATGTAATTGTTTTGTCGTCGTGCTGTTGTGTGGTTTGGTCCGGGCGTCCTGATCGCTGGACGCCTGATATGGGCCATGGTATGCTGATGTTGTTTGCGTTGTTGTTGGCGATGTTTTAAGTTGTTCTTGTGTTAATCCGTTCTCGGTTAGTTTGTAGTTTTAGTTAAATTGAATTGTAGAAAATGTTTTAACGGTGGAAAAAAGAAGGGATAATGGATGGATAGGGCGGAAGTGGACACGGTCACGGGTCATGTAGTGTCGGCTGGGGAGTGGGAAATGGACTCGACATGGGCAAGGCTTACGAAATTAATTTTTTCTTTTGTTTTGTGGAACATTCTTCATTCTTCAGGGGTTAAAGGAACGTTGTCTGTTTTTATTGCAAATTGAACGGCAGATATGTATGTAGTTGCAAAGGGACGTATGGTAGAAGGACTTTTGTGGTGTAGCTTGAATAAGGCGAAGGACAAATGGAATTTTTCGTCTTCTAGGCCGAGAATTGTTAAACAAACCTCATGGAAAAAATTCTGCTCTTTGACATTCATATAACCAGAAGAATTTGGGGCAATCCCAAGGCACCTCATACGAGCCTTTGAAGCTTAAAGAGGCTACAAGTCCTGATAAAATAATTCATTTCTAGGTCACATTGATCTACATTTCTCATGAGCAAATTTTTTTTTAACATAAAAATCGTGCTAAAGATGGACCAGACAAACGAGAGCTGAAAAAGTTCCCTGGTGAAGGGAAGCTTCAGATTGTGAGGCATAACTTTTTGCCAAAACACAGGAGATGCATTGAAAATTCTTATGCACCATTAACAGTAGTGACAAATTAGTACCTTTGGCTAACACATTGGTCGGATGATGAGAATATTTGTGACTCCAGAACGCCCATGCCGGGAGCAGTGTGGCTAAACTTGATTGATAAGGAAACGATGATAGAGATAGGCTGAGGAAGGTATTTTTTTTTTCATTTCCAGATGTTTAGGCCACCTCACAGCTGAGCTTACGGACCCTTGATTTTAACTCTTACTGAAATATTTAAATTGCATTAAACTCCCGAATGAAGGTCGACCTCAACCAATAAACCTCTTCGGCCTAGTCAGCGGCTTTTAGGTCGGAGTTGCCATAAGTTATAGTTCATAAAATTCATGGTTAATTCGATCAAGCGCTTTGTCGAAAACCATTATGGACTGACGGTGCTGGGAGCCTTATTAGACTCCATTCGGACCTTGTAACTCTGACTTTTTATCTTGCGATGTACTGGAACTAATTAGTCCCCTCTTTGGCTACATAGATTCACCAGAAAAATTTCTCTCTGCTCAACAGAGGTACGCTGGCAACACTCTTATTGTTGTGGTAAAACTTGTGCAAGCAATATAATTACTCGTAGGAGAGGCTAATAGTCTGTTGTAGCTTAGGGTAAAAATCAGTGATGGATAGCCTTTACTTAGATTTTAATGTTGTCCAAATTTGATTACAATATTTCTAAAAATTAGTAATCCCTTTAAGTCGATAGAGCTTCGAGCTCAGTAAGTAGTATGTGGGCTTTTTACGCTGCTGCTTGAAAGATCGAATTGGGGCAATTGCCAACTCATCAAAATTGTACAATCAATATCGGGGGTTGAAGCGTCGCTCCTGACTTCTCATAGAGGGTAACACCAGTAACGAACAGGAAGCATCAATCTTTTTTCCATTACCTTTTAAAGATGTTATCCGTTAACGTAGGCAATGTGAGTCTTTTTTACCAAATTGTCAATCATTTTGAACAGAACTTCGGCCGATAAGCTGTCGCATTCTTGTCGGATACACTCTTTGAGGGTTTCCAGACTCTGCGGTATGTTCTGATAGACCCATGACTACAAAATGAAAAACAAAAAAAAAAAAAGAAAGGATGGAGCGATCAAATGAGCCAGAGTAAATTGCCAAAACGTGACATTCAAAATGTCTATGCCGCGAGAACAGTGTGTCGTGGTTGCAGCGTCTTGGGGCGGTAAAAATTCGTTGATTATGATTTTGTGTTGTCAACATTCACAGTAACCACGTTATTCATAGCGTCCTCGAAAAAATGAAGGAGGTCTACGACTTTGAGTGCATGTAATGGTTCTTCATGGATGATGCATGGATTCTTAATGTCCCAGAAGCTCAAATTTTCTTTGTTTAAAATCTGTTCAAGTGGAAACGGGCCCCGTTATTCATGATGAATTAGGACTGAAAATCGTCCACTTCGTAGTTGAGGTTCGTGAGCGTAATTTAGACGCGATTGATAGTTTGCAAACAGTAGCTGATGAACTTGAAAGAATACGTCTTCAATTTTCTCACCAAAATGCTTTGCAAAGAGGCATGTGTCACGTTGTCTGGCTCACTGATGATGTCTTCTGCCTTAGCGGTGATATTCGCGTCGCCTCTTTGTCAATGGTTGTTCCAGTCCCTTCTCGGTGAGTGGCCAAATGCCTTAGTGTTTGTAAAACGATTGGGGAAAACTATAAACCCTGACCTATTCCATAAAAATTTTCATGAGTATTCTTGAGGAGTAAACGGTTATTGGCTTGTTGACGTGTATTCTGCGCCTTTTGAAACATTAAAATATGTTGACATCCGCATCTACCTATTGGATGATACATTTGAGTCACCTTGAATGTAGGAGGTGTGTTCAAAAAATAAAGTGACTTTTTATTTTTCTCGAAAAAATATTCATATTGCTTTCCACAAACAGCGCATAACTGCAAGGTAATATTCAATCGTCGTGAATCACTTTAATCTGCCTTCATTCAAATAATATAAGTAAAACTCTACCAATCGTCAACAAGAACGGTTCGCGGTATATCCAGAGGCCCGTACAGCCGCTACGATTTCTCTACGATTGATCTCATTCTGTGCCATTCCAAGATTTGCATAGCAATCAGCTTGCGATTTTGCGTAATACAAGCACAACTTCCTTCTGTTGTTCTTGGATGAATGTCATAACATTTTCCTGCTCGGCTTGAGAACAGTTGATTCTCATGCGCGTTCTCCTTCTCAGCCTTTTGTTGTGATTTCAAATTACCCTTGACTTCGCTGAGTCCAGCACGTAACGATTGTAATTTCACATCACATCCTTCTCGGAATTTGGGACTTTAGGTACACAGTTTGTGAGGGTTTGTACCAATCGGCAAGGCATTCGGCCATGTGGGCTATAGATGGTCGAACTTCGCCTTGGAGGAGGGATACGCTTGCCATTTCAGTTAATCTTAATTTTCGCTAAGAGCATGGAACTGCTCGTCGTTGTATGTCAGCGTGCAGGTTGCCCTGTCGCGAAATAAATGTTGCAGGAGTCCCTTAAGCGGTCGATAATATACTTGGCCTTGATATACTGGACCGTGCTTTGCATGCGCACGTCTTCCCATGCATCGATGAACGCCATTCCTCACTTAGTGTGTCTTCTTCAACGAAATTTTTGTAGATTGGCGAGATCACGTCAGCAGCTCGATCAAAATTAGTCTTTATCTCTTCAAGGATCTTCGAGTCCTCGTCGGATTTGTTGATTTTACTAACTTGAGCAACGACATCGAAGTTATCAATCACAGTGGATAGTAGGGTCTTAAAACTCTTTGTTTTCTTTTGTAAGAGCTTGATGGTCGTGGTAAGGGTTTCAATGAACTGCTGCACCCCCTTCTTGATTAGAATGTCGATGGCCGTGAGGATTTCGATTCGCCGCTTGCACTTATGTCCCACACTGCATACAGCTTTGGCTAAACTGTCGTAGTTTTCAACGGACACGTTACTGGGAAAGACTGGGAACTTTGGCAAATTTAATTCGGCGGGCAGTTGCACGTTGTTGTCTTCATTGCTGTACAGGAAAATGAGATCCTCCCATTCCATTTGTGGGAATGCACTCGCGCACAACGATCCAACGCGTGACTCTAGATGCTCGTTGCTGAACAGTAGGATCTGTTTCTAACACGGCAGTTCAGTCTGTATATTGACATGATCCTTGAACTCCTCGATTTGATTCTTGGGCTCCGGAAACCTCAATACTGCTGGTTTGGTGATGTGGAATACTTTCTTCCTAAAAATCCACGATCCTCTTCTTGCTAGCAATGGGGTTACTAGTGTCTTTAAGCCAGCCGAGAGGTGACAATGTGGCGGTAGTGCGGTAGACCATTCGATTGAACCATTCTCAGATAGTTGTGTTCTAAATATCACACCGGAAGCTTTTCACACCGAGGGCTTTGGTTTCGACGTTATAAACCCATGTTTTGTCAGTAGTGATGATCCTTTTAATCAAATCTGGTTCGTCGTACACGTCATTCAATAGCTCCTGAGCGATGCTCATGCGACCATTGCTTTGGTCCAAATTTAGCAATTTCAGTGGCACACGTTTCATGTCCAAGCTGTCTAAAAAAACGTCATGGCATGATCCAACCGATATGTCAATAACCTCAGCAACATCTTTGATAGTGGTTCGACTATTCTCAATAACAATTTTGTTCCCTGCTCGGACGTCCAGGGCGGGCATCGTCATTAACATCTTCTTTGCCTTCTGTGAAAAGCTTTTACTACTTATAAATGCCAAATGCCACAGTCAACATTTAGTAAGTTTCACACAAAATTTAAAACAGATTCCTTGATCCATTTTTTTCAATAGCAAAAAATCGCCAAGTACACCAAAACACGTCTAAGCTTTACAATTGTTTGAAAAAAAACTAAATATCCAAAACGGCTGCCAATGTCAGCGTATGTTGGAGGACATACATATGTACCAACATAACAGAGAAAAAATTCGAATATCGGATATACCTATCTCGCGAAATACAAAAAGTCACCTTATTTTTTGAACAAACCTCGCACTGCGATCTAGAAGAGTAAAGCTTCAAAGGGTTGTCGACGTATATTCTGAGCCTTTACGAATAACTAAACAAAACTGACAATTTTCGCCATTTGCAAAAATGATAGCATCTTGGAATAGGGTGGTTTGGTTCACCTTGCATGTAAACCATCAAATTATCCAGCAAAGGGTGTCATTTTGTATTCTTGAATTTTAAACACCATACTATCATTATAATAGCTTCTGATGTAAAAATGAGAAGTCATTAAATGAACATTCGTATATTGTGCCAAAATAGAAAAAAATCACTTCAAAAATATAAGGAAACCATGCATAAAGTTGTTCAGTGCGTCTCAGTGAAAAATGTGAAAAAATTACTATTTATAGGCAAAATCGAATCGCATATTTGGCAAATATTGTATTTTATTACTAGCCACATAGCTTGTCCTTTGGTCTAAAATAAAAACATTGCCACTTTTCATAAAAATGTTACCTTTTCCTATTGATTTAAAATGACACCTCTTGTTGGATGGACTTTGATTTTCCAAAATAATTTTATTTATTAGTCTACATCAGCATTACACCCTAACATTTTATATTTATTCAGGCGTTCTTCAGGATAGCACCCAGCTCTCCCAGCCAAGCGCTTATAATCTCATCTGTGGTTACAAGTCAATAGCCCTTTGAAGTCCTTCTTAGGAATAAAAAAAAGTCGCACGAGACAATATGGAGGCTAGAGTACCAATACAGTACTATTTAGGCGAAGGGTAGGGACTAGGGCATCATTAGAGTGCTGTTTTTGGCGATCAATCAATGGAGTTTGTGAAGGAACATTTTCATGGTAAATAAGTCAGAAATCCTTTCACCTATAGTCCGAAAAATTCACATGGCATGAGGCAATTGATATACCAATATGACTAGTGAAGTATGTCATTCTGATTCCGCGATCGTTCATAATCATTGCGTCCATTTTCCACGTTTTCATAGATTTTTAATTGGTTGCAGCAAATTCCCTTAATTTTTTGAACAGCCCGGGATCCTCTTGAAAAAGGTTTGAATCAAGGTTTTTACCTAAAGATGTAAGCCTTACGAACGGCTTCAGAAAATTAACTTCTCCAAAATGTTGAAGAAAGGTAAAAAGTGAAGATTCTGTCTGGTGTGTTGTGGCGTTTTCGAAGTTGAAGGCTTGCTCCTGTTGCTTTGTTTCTTGTCAGCAGTCGATATAATGGCCTATGGGATTAGAGAGTGCATGCCTTTCATTGGACACACAGCTAACATCGTTCTTGTTCTTGTGAACATCCACAAACTTTTTCCAATTGCCCTGTAAATTGCCTTATTCTATAACAACTTCCTGACATAATAGCAGGTCTTCCCAAGTCACACAGCGCACTATAAAATCCTTCAGAATGGTCAAGAGCATCACATGGTCCCACTCCTCCACGATGTACACTGAGTGTCTCGAAAGTAAGCCGATTACCGGTCTCTCTGACAAAAGATTTTACGCTCAAGTAATTTAGAATGTTATCGATACGACCTTTAAGTATACGAGTGACTTTAACGACAAGTACTTCCCGAAGTCCGGCACCGACCGAAACAAATTGTTTCCCACCTCATTACGCCTGATTCGAAGGACTTTTCTAAATCCAGTTAATAAAATAAAACTAACAATCCTAATGCCAAATAATTGTTGGAAACGAACTCACAAGAAAAAAGTCGAAACCAAAGCCGGCCAATTCGCCCCACATACCGGCCAGACACGAGAAAAAATAAGTGTAAATGGCGAAGGAATAAAAAGAGAGGAAAAGGAAATGGCAAGAAGCGAGAAGGGCGTGTGGGAACGGGAAAGGCGAACAAGAACAGTTAAACGGGCATTTTAATTGCCTGTTGATGGACATAGACCGACATTATTTTCCTTCTTCTATCTTAATAGCTTCCTTTCGTACATAAAGGTGCCAGTTAAAGTTCATTTCAATGTTTGCCTGTTCGTCCTTTTTACTTAATTCCCTTTCTGAGTTCGTTATTTTTTTTTATACTGTCTTCGCTGCACGAGTAGTCTCTTCCTTGTCTGGCTGTTTTTGTTCCTCGACACAATTGATTTGAAAAGGACGTACGGCAATGGTGTCGACTGTTGCCATTGTGCGGTGGCTCAGTGGCGGTGTAGCATTGCTAACATTCGTCGATAAAGATAAGAATTTCCGCCGTCCTTTACAGTTAGCCGGTTGCCTTCATTTCGTAGGTATGGTAGGTTTCACAAGTCACCCAAGTCGTTGCTGTCGCCCAAAGTAAAGACTTAAGGCAACCGACAGGCATGGAGATAGAGCGAACAGCACCTCAACATGAAATGAACATTAGCCTCATTCGATGATAGACGATACACCCGGCGTCTCGATAAAAACTAACGATAAAAATACAATACGGCACTTGAGGAGGTGTTAAGCCGTCAACTCTCTGTCGTCCTTTCAAGTGTCCATTGGAAAGGGATAATATTTCACTTTCGTCCTTAACTGTAGCTCAGAGTGGTAGAACGTACGAATGGAGAATCGACTGTCGCAGACGCAGTGGCAGTCCAAAGAGCAGTTAAACGGATAATGGCATTTCCTAATCTCTCATGCTTCGCTTCCCAATTTCCATTTCGCCTTTTCGTTGCGTCAACTCGCCACTTTAGGACCGAAATTGAGAATGAAATGCAACGCATTTGCATTGAGAACGGCGATTGACACATGATTAAATCGGGATTATATGTATCTGTCGCCAACTTACCTTACATTCATCGCTAAGAATCTCGTCCCAAGTGGCCAGCTTCTCAGGCATTTTCGTGACAGATCGTTTGCAGATTGTTACGCCAAACTTCGGCTTGGACACTGTCGAGCGACGTACAGCACCGCCGGTAGTCGAAGCTTGTGTCAGCGGTTGACAGGTTGCCCCTTGTTGTCTTTGTTTGGAATCGCCCTTAACTTTCCGATTACGGTTGAGACTACCAATGTACGTGTCCTCGGTATGACGGTTATGTCGATTTCGTAGCGGGAATTTCTGCATGATTGATTTGATATTTTCGAATTGTCTGCATTGGAACAGTCAGGTGACAGGTCGGATCGATGCGGTGCAGCTAACTGACAGAGAAATAATTTAATTGTCTTAATTGGTGTGGAAAGGAAGTCTTGTTCGCGGCACGTTCATTACCTCTTTGTCCGATGATTGTTGATAATTTTTTGTCGAGAAATTTGTGTTTTACGTTTTTGTTGTTTCCGTTTTGCTGTTTGCTTTGCCTGTCAACAGCGAAACATGCGAACTCAACTACTTCGATTGAGGAAATGCTTGTTTTTGAGTTGGATATTGACAGACGTGAGGGTTCGTTCGCATGGCTCCGTGCAGTGGATTTTATTGGAATGAGGATGGGTTATGTGAAATCTGAAGAGGTTTTTGAGTAATGTAAAGTCCGACGACTGACTTATGGCAGGTCAAGGAACTAGTGTGCCTATATGATTATTTTCCGCTGTTTTTTTAGGCTGTAAATAGTGTTGCTGTGTTCCATGGTATATCTAGCTGTCCCCTTTAAGTCAGTTTCGAAAGGCATCAATGCGATTTAAGCTTAACATAAATTTAATCGAGTGTAAAAAAAAATTTTCAATTTTACGAGGACCTTTGGTGAGGAATTAGGTATTCCATCAAATACAAGTCCGAATTTAAGAGAGAAATGATTTTAGTCGGTTTCTACAAGACGGCTTTAAAATGTTGTATCTGCCACCACGATTTTCAAGAGAATCACAATTTATACAGCCGTGCTCCATGCAGTGACTTGTTCTATATCAATGATCAACATTACATCATTGGACACAGAGGGCACAGGAAAGGGAATTGAATCGGCCTTCCAACAAACTCTAAATTTATTCAGAAAACTTGTCCTTTTGAGCCCACTGTAAGATGAGTATACAAGTCATGTTCAAAAACTATGGATATTTTCAAATATGAAAAGAACTGTATCTATTCGTCACATTATACTCTTATGCCAGCGCTTCTTCCAATCCCTGTAATACGTCTGTAACTTGATCACTTATGTAGCTCTCTAAACGTTTTCAACCTAGCTTGTGAAAAGACGGTCCTAAAGTTCTGTTAACTGTGTATTGTGTATTGTTGTCGCGCAAAATAATTGAAATGTTTTGCCTACGATCTGGTATTTTTCAGGTTGGCTCAGGCAATCGATGTTGCATTTGTAGATAGTGCAGGGTTATCCAACAAAACGTGTCATTTTAAGTTTACGGAAAAAGACAGCATTTTTGCGAAAAGTGGCTTACATTCCTTTATATTCTAAACTGCTAAGTTTGGGATTACTAATAACATAAAATCTTTGCCAAAAGTTTTTCCTATGCCCGTCACAAATATTCGTTATTTTGATGAACATTTTCATCTATGTCTTGCGCCAGCTATCGAGGCATAACCCTGCTCAATGTCACACAAAAGATCCTATTCAGTGTACCATGTGAACGTCTTTAGCCGTTTTGCACAACATTAATGCGGACGTATCAGTGCGGATTTCGGTCTGGCAAATCGACTAGACCAGATCTTCACATTACGCCAGAACCTGGAAAAAACAAACGAGCTCCAAGTCGACACTCACAACTTTTTATCGTCTTTAAAGCCGCATATGCCAGCATTTATCCTCAAGAGCTTTATAGGACGATCCACCCTGGCCAATCCACACTGGAGGACTCGCAATGCACTGTGTAGTTTGGACCTCATACCTTTCCACCTCCGAACCTTTCTAAACATGCACCGGATGGAAACGCGCTATCGTGTGATTTCTTCAATTTTGTCGTTCAACTACTGGCATACGCGAACGACATTGACATCATTTCAAGCTCCCAGCGAACCGTAGTAAAGGCACTCATGGCAATTAAAGAAAAGACAGGCTTCGTTGGTTTAAAAGTTAAATATATGCTGTCGACCAAGAGCTGGAGTCAAAACTCCAAAACTACTCTCTCCAGAACACTGAGGTTGCCAGTCCTGATTTACGGAGCCAAATGTTGGACGATAAGCCAGAAAGCAGATATGATTTTGGGCTCTTTTGAAAGAAAAATCCTCCGTCGGATACATGGTCTGCGAGGAAGGCGAATGGAGGAGAAGACACAACCGCGAACTCTACGAGTTGTATAATGTGGACGCAGTCCGGAAGGCAAAAATCCGTCGACTACATCGGCTTGGCCACGTCGAGAGTATCGACCACCGCGCTCCAGCAAAGAGGGTCTTCGAATACCAGTCACCTGGTTCAAGAAGGCAAATTAGACCGAAACTCTAATTCGAACACCAAGTCATCACGGACATTGAAAAATTTGGACTCTCCAATAGGAAAAAGTGTGCCCGGGACCGATGTGAGTGAGAGCAGGCAGGTCGCTAGCTTGGTAAGTAAGTAAGTGAATCGCACAATCTGAATGCATAGCTTTCACTGTTTCACTTACTGACTGGCATGTTATTCACCCCGGTAAGACCATATCCATGAAAAAACTATATTCTTCGGTGGAACTGGTCTACCCAGGTTACCAACTTCGAGTTAACTTTGCATTTGAGCACACTGATACTCAAGACAGTTCCCGTATACATTTTTTTTTATAGAATGATGAATTGTAATTAGGTGTAGAAAAAAATGCGTTCTGAATTGCTATTTTCATTTGTTCTCAATATATGTGTCATGAACTTACACGTGTTCACAAACGGCACTCCAAAAACGACAAATTCGAATGCGAGAGGCTTCAAAACGTGATGATACGAGTATATAAATACTTTTACTCGGAAAAATCGAATAAATTACATTAATGAAACGTGTTATGCTGCTTGGTTTTTTGGTTTCTATTTTTGACAGCTCAAGTGTGATCGGTGGCATGTATCAAAGCCAAACGGGCTGAACTAGCCCTGCCATTTTATTTTGGAAAGACCTGCGACTAAACAACCTTTACGAATTATTGAAATTTATTATCTTCTTCGACCATTTTAGGATTGTCATAATCTACTTACCGAGAAAGCAATTCAAGCCATAGTGAGCGATTTCACGCTATTGGACATCATGTCACCTACCCGTTTATCTAAAATGCGTATATAGAAATTGCAGATACATCGGCTGGTGTTAATGACGACCTGGATCCATTAGTTACCGCTTGCAGTATTTGGGATTGCGTTACTCGAGTATGCGGTAGATTTTACGCAAGGACCTTGGTCTAAAACCTTACAAAGTACACGTCGTGTAAGAGTTGAAGCCGAACGATCTGTCATATTGTCGCATTTTCGGTGAGTGGAAAACCTTAGAAAAGCTGGAGAAAGATTTGCCTTTTTATTGATAAAGGCTGAATCACTGCCCCGTTTTTTTCCAGAGATGTTCGTGAAAACAGCGTTATCAACAGTGGTGCACTCTAGGGCTTAATGATTTTGAATCTTTTTAGCCCAAAATACACGAGGTAAACTAAGTCGATATGTGGTTCCAGCAGAACTGCGCATGCGCATGATCCAATTGGGAAATTAGCTCGGTGAGCAATCTATCCCTCGTTTGGACCGGTGAATTGGTCGGTTAGATCGTGCGAGTCGACGCCTTTAAACTATTTTTATGGAGATACGTCAAATTACACATCTCGGCCGATAAATCAGCGTTAAATGTAGCTTGGAAGACTATATCACAAGTATTATTAGCAAAATACCAGCTAGTTAGTTCGAAAAAAGTAACTCAAAATACGACTTTCTGTATGGACCACTTATAATGTAGGCGTAGTTAATTTTTACACAAAATAATATTTGAAAAATAAATGGCAAGTAAGGGCTTATACACTTAAATATGAAAATTATGTACTTTCGTAACTTTTATGTTTTTGTTTTTGAAAATGAAAACCAAACACTTAAAAAATCAATTTCTGGAATTATACGAGTATATGTAATTTCCATTTCTTGTTGAACACACTAACACTTGTTGTTAGTAGTATGTGAGAGAACATATAATAAATCATGTATTAAGCCCTCAAAAATATTTTTTCGAAGAATCGAGCGTAAAGTCCTTTTCTGTGCTTAAAAAGGTCAGAACTTAACCCAAGCCTTTGACAATCAAAAAATGAAGTGATACTTGTCTCTGTTGCCCACGGAATCACTTCTTTGCCTTTATAATTCTTCTTCTTCCTATATGGCGTTATAGCAGGGCCAAGGCTTCTCTCAATCACTTTATGTTCTGCGCGATTAGTTTTTCATACAAGTGAACGTTCCTACAGTAATGCCGATTCCGAACGGTGAGAGCCGAGAAGCTCGCCCCGCCGAGGAGAGAGCCGCGAAATGAACATTCGATTTCGTTGGTGTTGTCAGGATCCGAACTCGCTCATCGTGCGTCAGAGGCCAACACACTACCCACTGCGCCACGGCACTCCTTTAATTGCCGCCCTTATAACTGCCACTACTAATAAAAACAGGCTCCATAACGAGACTATACCTTGCTTAATCAAAACTAATTAACTGTGTCGTTTCCTCAAACTGGGCACCAGTTCCAGGCATCTAGCACACACTACGATGGGAGTATCTTCCGACTCTCACTTATAATTTCATTTCATTTTGTTGGATAGACGCTACAGTTCAAGAATTCACGATTCTCTCCCATGAGGTCAGTAATCGCCCAAATCCATATTAACGTATTTCATACCGAGGATGGAAGTCCACCGTTTTCTAATAGATGACGCTAGTGGCTATACGAGTACTGATCCAAAATGTCAGATCAAAAATGTCACATGAGAAACTCTTCATAAATGTTTTTGTGAATCTTCGTCGGCCTCATACATTTTTTTTTTTGGTAAAAAGGTCGACTTACAAGCTAAATAAGCTTAAATTGCGTTTAAGCGCGTTGAATGTTTGTAGATCTTACGGCGAGGCTTTTATGAGTGAGAGAACGTGTTGTGAATGTTTACAACGTTAAAAGATTAGTGATTTCAACTTGGGATCGGTGAAAAAATTTGGAGTAATTAATAGATTCAGATCCATGTCAACCTAGCAAGGCAGTGCAGATTCATTGCCCGTAACTTAACAACTCAACTCATTTCTCACGACGTGAAGGCCTTGAGAATGGCCTAAAATCATGAAAATTGGATAACATTGGATTTGCCAAGGAAGGAATTGTTTTTTGCAACGTATTGTGACTGGTGATGAAAAATGGATTTATTTCGATAGTCCAAAACGGAAGGAATTAGGGCACCGTACTCATGCATCGATAACAAGCTGACCCTGTTTTACATTTTTTGCCCGCCTGAGATCCTTACATTTCTTGGTTAAATTTACTATAGCTGTGCGAAAAAGCACTTGATGATAACCAAGAGGGAAACTTTCCGAAATACTTACACCGTGAGTGCATATTGCTTATGAAAAGCCTTTGCTTATGAAAAGTCATCGTATAGTTGCGAGGTAACAGCTCAACAACGTTGCGAAATTTAAAATGACACACCTCTTGTTGAATAGCCTTATACGATAATGTATGCTGCTTTCCCATAGACCAGTGGACCAGTAATTATGTCTGAGTGCCCCGGGCAATAGCAAAACGCAATTGCGATCCACAATAGTTTTCCGAACCTGTTCAAAATAGACATAATATGCTCAGTGCTTGGTCCTGAGAGAGAATTCCTTTCTGAATTAAGGGAGATACGATAAGGCGGATGAAGGTACTTCAGTGATTAGTCACCCTCTCTACAACCTGCAACTGTCGCACAACTTACCTTGCTCCTCTGATATATGAGTAATTCTTACGTTCAGTGGTTGAATAGGATATTCGACTGTCGGGTCCTTTAAATTTGATGAACTATCAAATATGCTAGAGTTAATCTGCTTAGTAGACGATGCGTAGGAATATTTTCGAAATTCAATTGCTAAACACGAGTTTACAGAGGACTTCATGCCCCAGTCAGTATAATAGATTTTCTTCCCCCGGTAGATAAGGAATAATATCCTTCAAGATTTTGTCTTCAGCCAAAACGAATTGAATTAAGTGAGATCTAAGGATTACTCCACTACTATGCCATATGCATCAAGCGGAAGTAACAAATTACAACGCACACATGTTCAGTAATAGGATTGTTTCCGAAAAGGGATGACGAAGAACAAAAATGGAATAGAGTGAAAGGAGCAAGCATATCACTCCCGCCCATCGCCGTAATGTTGTCAAGTCCTTGTCTGCCATTTGTCAAACTCATTCAAAGCTAACTTCCCTCTGTCAAATCAGCTTATTTGCATTCAAACTGATTTCAATTTAATTTACGTTTTGCATTTATCAAACCCCATCACCCCAAGCAGCTCAAGCCTGACCAAGAAAAGACAAAGAACAACTCCGAAACGCCCAGTTGGAGATGGTGTAGATCCGGACCCTCATTGCTAACACGCCAGCACACAAAAGCCTTCATTCACCTTAAGAACTGCATTTGTTTTACCTTGCAGCCTATGGCATCAGTGAAAACAATACAAGTACAAATCCAGCCAAAGTCATCTAAGCTCGCAGCTAAAGGTGTTTCCGTACTAAAGCGTTTCGCAACTTGAAACTTTGCAAATTTCCTTAGAAATAATTAACATTTCATCCATGTCCCTTCTGTCAGTATCCTCCTGATCCACTTACCCGGTTTACCTCCGTTCTGAGCGAAACAAACAAACAAATCAACACGATAGGATGTAAAAATAAAAAATAAAAAATTGTATCGAAATGCATCCTTGCAGCAAACGCCGGGACGGCGAGAACGGAAAGCGCTGCACATATTCATCGCACGGCGATATCGATTTATCGCCTCATTTCCTCTGTTTACGTCAACTTTTAATTAAAATCGAGTGCAAGCGATACGAATACGTTTGTACACACACACAACGATGCTCTAGGGATACACTAGTAGGTATGTGCATAAGTGGCGCACGAGAGGGTTCCAGAGAACTGTACATTTGCAGTGAAATGCGAAAATCCTTTCTGCATGCACAAAATTTATATTTTGTTTCGATTTTTCCCTGATTGGGTTGAGTTTCCGCTCAATTCACCCACTTTCCCTGTAAACACACACACATGCAGCCGAACAAGCGAATGGATAAACAACTCGACCTTACGGTGCTCGTCGTAGTATCCTTCTCGTACAATACAATACAATACAACTGAAGGTATAAAGCTTTCCACTAAAAAGGATAAACACTCTTCGTGCAACTGAGCCGCCACCCTACAACAAGCCAGGACGCTAAGAGCCATGTGCATCGTAGTAGATTCACTTAAGCGATTTAACTTGTAAGTCGTCGACGTCGTCATCATCGTCGGCATTCGTCGAAATAACAACAAGCGCGAATGCAAGGAAACTGCAATAAAGCAACAACAACAGCGCGAGAAACGACAACAATGAGAAAACGAAAAGAAAAGAATAAGAAAGGAATAAAGGACCTTCTCTCAATCTTCGTCTCCATCCAGCCGGGGGTCACGGGAGAGGAACAGTCCTTCCTGTTGGGAGAAAATTGCAAATGAAATGAAATGCACGGGAGGCGAGTAACAAAACAAAAGCATAAGGAAACGAAAAAAAAAGGACGAAAGACAGGAGAAGAAAGGAGGTTGACTTTATTTTCGTGATAGTGATCCTGAGAGGAGGACGACGACGTTGGCCATTGTCGTTTCTGATGGAAGGTGGTACTTTCCGGGGCCAGGTGGGGCGTGGCACGATTGGATGTTGAGTGAGGATGGATTTGAAATGAATAACTGTGAAGGAAAATCAACTCGGGAAATTGGCGCCAGGAATCGCTTAAATCCTTTTTGTCCTACTCTCGTCCTCTTCTCTACTGTTCCTCGTTCATTGTTTATTTCCTTTTTTTTTCGTAATTATGATGTCAGGAGTAAAGTGCTTTTGCCGTTAAGATTTCAAGATAATGCATAAAGTGCTGCACAGGACTTGCTTATTTTATTCTATAAACTCGTCCAACTACGAGTAACTATCTACTATATGTTATATCTCGTATATTTGAATCCGGGGCGATAAGCAGGTTTGAGCTGTGTGCTGCAAGTTTTAATGGCTTTACTTTCTGAGTGTTGTTTACCTAGATTAGGATCTTGAATCATAGCTGTCATATTGCAGAGGAGCAAAGTCGGAGATGAAAGTGTTTGAATAATGGATGCAGAGCATGACGTTTGGTGAAATGCAGCGATGCACAGCCGGAAATATGGTTCATAATGTTCATATTGGTTTTGCTGGATCTTGTCTCGGAATCAGCTTGCTGCGCGGGATTAAGGGGTTTCTTATGGGGCACGGGGCGTGAGATTGTGTGCCATCAATCTTATGCGAAAGGGTTGTGTTTCTGTTTTATTATGGGTGACGTCCCTTGACAGCTGTCTTAAAATACTGCATTCTTATTGGGCGGCGACCGGATGCTAGATTATCCCCGTACATAGTCGTGGAGCGCATTTTACCAAGTTTGCCAACTATATATTGAGAGCTATTCCGAGGCGCTTGCAAAGAGACATAAGACAGTTGCTTCCTACTCTGAAAAGAATTTTCAATGCTAGCCTGGCACTTGCCTACATACCTATTCCTTGGCGCGGTGAAAGTGGTCTTTATTCCCAAAATAGGGAAAGAAGATTGCTCAGTCGCGAGGAGTTTTAGTCCAATTAGTCTAACATCCTTCTTGCTGAAAAGCATGGAGAGATTAGTAGATTTACAAAAGTTGGCCTTCGAATGCAACATGCTTATCAGTTGGGAGAATTGAATGCGCTCTCGGAAGGAAAGAGTACGTACTAGGCATTACTTTTGACAGCATGTGTAATGCTGCTAGACGGCATGGAGCACTGGTTTTGTGAATCAAAGCAATGCTTGTGCATAGGACATTGATCACTGATGCAGGCCTCGAACAATTTAATTTAATTAATTTAATTTTCGTGGGGCGAACGCCCCGCCCCCATTTATTGGGTTTAATTCAAGCTAGCTTAATCTAATCTTAACCTAATCTCACTTACTAGCTAGGGAGAACGGGAGAGAGGGGAGTGTGGTTAAAAAGGCGGATTTTGAGGCATCGAGTGCTGAGGTTGAAATCGAAGTAAGGATTGGAATTAACACTTCCCAGCATACGAGAAATAGGTTCATTGGAGCCATAGGCAGTACGGGGGGTGGGTAGATAGAAGAGACCGGGAGTACATTGCGGGGGTAAGTGTTGATAGAGACAGAGTTATAGAGGGTCGCGCTCCCTGAAAGGAGCCGATGGATGAAAAGAATGTCAGATACAATTCTTCTTTCTTCCAACGTGTTCATGTTGATTAGTTTAAGACGGCCTTGGTAGGGTGGTAAAATCAAAGGATTGCCCCAGGGGAGACCTCGAAGAGCAAAACGTAGGAATCGGCGTTGGATGCTCTCGATTTTAGAAATGTGGGTTTGTTGGTAAGGAGACCACACTTGAGAGGCGTATTCAAGAAGGGGCCGGACAAAGGTTACGTAAAGAGATCGGGTAACGTAAGGGTCCGATCACATAATTAGCTCCTGGTCACATAATATGCCAAGATCGTGAATGACTTGAACCGTGGAGATGGTTTGATTATTGAGGAAGTAGAGACGAGGAGGAGGTTTGATTCGTTTACGTGAAAAGGTAATTGATTGGCATTTGGAAATGTTAAGCTCCAAGCAATTTTTGGAACACCAGATGGAAAAACTATTGAAATCAGATTGAATAAGGCAAGAGTCATGACTGAAGGAAATGGTCTTGAAGAACTTGGTGTCGTCGGCATATAATGAGATGTGGGAGTGTTTGATCACCATTTCAAGATCGTTTATGGAAAGAACGAAAAGAAGGGGACCTAAGTGGCTGCCTTGTGGGACGCCGGACGAAGCTAAAAAGGGGTTAGAGAAGGCAGATCTAAAACGAACATTGTAATAGCGATTTTCCAGGTAAGAAGATATCCACTTCAAAGAAATGGGGTCGAAGCCAAGTAGGGACAATTTGAAGAGTATCAGTCTGTGGGAGATTTTATCGGAAGCTTTACTGAAATCGGTTGAGATAACGTCGACTTCTTTACCGTTCTCTAAGGCTGATAGGGTAAAGGACACAAATTCAACAAGGTTAGTGGTTGTGGATCTGCATTTGAGGAAACCGTGTTGTCTAGGGGAGATTAAAGATTTGCAGCGAAAACTTAGAGTTTCGTACAAAATACTCTCGAAGAGTATATGTGACAGTTTGGCAATGGGACGATAGTTGTTAACAACGTTCTTCGGACCTTTTTTGTGTATGAGGGTGATAAATGAGGTTTTCCATAAGCGGGGGAATTCACCTTGTAAAGCAATAGGTTACAGGTGATGCGTAAAAGCGTACGACAGGTATTTTCAGGCCAGTCTCCGTGATATCCACTTCAGCTGAGATAGAGGTTCTTTCATAAGTTAAAGTTCTACATGGAAAAAGCTACAGTAGTTTGGAAGTCTCAGCGCAAGACTAATGTTAAGTTGTTATAATGCCTACCCTACATTGATTTTCCCATAGTGCTGCGGACTGCATAGATAGTCAACTACTTACCATAGGCTATATAAGATGCAGTAGCGTGTATAAAGTTACTAACATAGCAGGTTAATAAGGATACACAAAGACCCCCCCCCTATAATTTGGGGTTTTACGACGATGAAACCAGGTACCTGAGTTTTTCTACGACTTTCTTAGAGGTGTAGAAAGATATTGCAGCTTTCCGTCTATGTCCGGTTCTGCTGGCCTGGCAGGTTGCCTTATTAGATTATTTTGATCTGATTTCTAATAATGTGAATGGATAATGTAGAAGTTGCATTTCCGCATACAAAATGATACTTGATTTTTTGTCGAAAAGAACCTAGGGAAAATTATAAAAGTTTGTAAAGGTAACTTGAGTTGATATTTGCTTTATAAATATTTGAGTCGCTCTTATGAGCAAATTGGCAGGTATCTCCCACGATTTATGCTGATGTCCAAAAGAATTGGCGCTAATTTGGTATTTGAAACAACTCCATAAAAAATAGTCTAAAGGCGTCAAATTTACGGTTTAGCCGGTCAAATCACCGGTCCAAACCGGGAGATAAATTGCTCATAGAACTCATTTCTCAATAGGTCTATCGATTCGCGTGCTATAACAGGCGCTTAGACTGCTGTAGCTCAATGTTTTGACGTATTGTGTGACTCGAAGTTCCTAATAGCTGCTAACAGCGTTCTTTATTGACAATAGCAATGGCAGCTCAAAAACCAAATAGTACATTTTTATGGATGTTACGATTTTTCTGAAATTTTTAAATTGCGACAATTGGTTTATTGATCAAACCAGCCAATATACAGGGTGTCCCACGAGCAGTGTGCCAAAAAGCTACAGCGTGTAAGTCTAGTCAAGACAAGAAAAAAATCATATGGGAGGGGGGGGTCTATTTCCCCCCGTTTAGCCGGGAGGGGCAATTTTCTAAAAAATTGACTTATTTTGGAAAAATAATTATTAAAAATCAACAGTTACATCCACAATGCCACGATATACCTTTTTGTAAAGTCAGAAACCTCTTCTTTCATCCTGTTTCTAAACGAAGCTGTTTTAAGAAGTAGTTTTTGAGAAATTAATTTTCAAACTCAAAATTTTGAAAAAAAATTGAAAAAAAAAAATTTCGAACTATTTTTTTTCAAAATTGTATGTAATTAAGTAGTAATTTTTTTTCAAAAATTCAATGCTCTCATTAGTTTTTAGTTAAAAAAAGAAAACCGGATGGAAAAATGTCTTGTAGTTTTTGAGAAATTAAAAAAAAACCCGAACCATTTTTTTCTAAGAAAAACCTTTTTTTTTGGTTTTAACGCGGCTGGACTTGTAGGCAAATTAATGTATGAAAGATTGACCTCTTTTTTATTATTTTTAAAAAATTCGGAGTTTTATGAGGATACAATAAAGTGATACACTATTGGAATAACCCTGGATTAATTCTTTTTTTTCATTGATAACGCCTGAAAACTGACCTGCGAATTTCGGCTGGGTCCGCCCGCCGCAGATGGGTTCTACCCGAATTTTGAATTTGGTCCGACGCAATCCCTCCCTTAGTACAAGGAGGATGGCTATTATGCTTGGAGTGCCCAAATCTAGAGTACGGAGAGTGCTTCATACCGAAAACTTACACCCGTACCATTTTAGGCCAGTTCAGGGACTCACCTCAAACGACAAGTTTTTGAGAGCAGAGTTTTGTCGATCATTACTGCTTCGAGATGAAACTGAACGAAACTATTTTGCAAGGATATTCTGGACGGATGAAGCACAGTTTACCAGAGATGGGGTTACTAACTTCCACAATTTGCATCATTGGAGTAGCACCAATCCACACAACAAAAAACAAAATAAATCACAACACCGCTTTAGCTGAAATGTTTGGCTTGGTATTGTTGGACAAACTGTAATCGGGCCCCGGTTTTTGAATGCCGTTATTAATGGAGAATCATACTTGCAGTTCCTACGAGACCTTTTGCCCGATTTGATGGACAACGTTCCTTTGGCCATAGCAGATAATTTAATCTACCAGCAAGATGGAGCACCAGCACACTACAGCTTACGGGTTAGAAACTGGCTGGATGATCGTTTTAGTGACCGTTGGATTGGAAGAAGGGGCCCCACGGAAAGGCCACCTAGATCACCAGATTTAACTTCTCTAGATTTTTATGTGTAGGGATTCATGAAGAAGGAGTCAAATTGCAGGCAAATTTGTCAAGCATAGACTTATGTGCAGCCATTAGAAGGAGATATAATCCTTGCCTTCTAAAAAATGGGGATCATATTGAACATTTATTATAATAAAACTCCGAATTTTTTAAAAATAATAAAAAAGAGGTCAATGTTTCATACATTCATTTGCCTACAAGTCCAGCCGCCTTAACCCTTTCCTAACGGCTACTAGAAATAATGGGAAAATATAACTTTTTGCAATGAAATCTTTTAAAATGATATAAGAAGAAAAACATATATTTTTTTTAGATTTTTATTAGAGTTCTAAGAACGATTTCCAAAACCTAGACTTTTTAGTACCGTCAGGAACTTTGTGTAACAAAAAGTCTGTATGTTACAAACTAAGGAACTTTTGGGAATTATTATTAATACTTATCTACTAACTAATCGACCCGTTGGTATTCTGAAAAACAGTTCTTTTTATCATTTAAACACAAAAAAACATTACAATGGGAGCATTTTGTATGATGCTTTGACTGTATGTTTTTCATGCTGCAGACTTCACATCTTCCCCTGCTTTTGTCGAAACGAGGCCAATGAACCCCTCTATTTCCCATCCTTACGTCTTTGAGGGTAGAGAACCCTAATTTACGTCGCTTTGATACACTTTGGCTTGAAACATTGGCTTCTGACGATTTTCTTTTTTTACAAATTGGTAGGTCTTTCTTCGACATAAGGCCTTGTGCCACTGACCTTCTAAACTCTTTTAGTGGCATTTTCTCCATTATTTGTCCATGCACAATATATGCATTTACAAATGCTATATCAAGCATGCCCCAGAATAATCTGTGCCACCACTTTGGAGACTTTCAATCAACACAGTACAAGGCTCTCAAACGATCTGCAGTATCCACCCCTCCCATGAATTGGTTATAATCTTTCACAACCGTGGGACAGGAAACTGAAGATCTCTTGCCATCTTTTTCTTTTCGCAAAACAGTGGTTTCCTCATTTCCATGGAAATTTGAGACAAAATGCACAACCTTGTTGTCTTTCCACTTCCAAAACCCAATGTCTAGATTCGAAAACCTATAATCATCCTCTGTTCAATTTATTATCAGCTTTCATGTTGCTAGGCAGGCCCTTTCGGTTACTTCTGATTGTTCCACAGCCAAAGGTCCCTTCAGTAGTCAATTTTTCCAATAATGAAACAGATGAGAAAAAATTGTCAAAATAAATATATGACTTTTTCTTGCGCCATTCATTTTCCGTCAGTTCCAATACAACTCTTTCTCCAAGTGAATAATCTGCAAACTTCGCCGTCATTTGTTCATCTTTGCCTTGATAAACCATAAACTTTTTTATAAAACCTCTTTGATCTGCCAAGCACCATAGTTTATAACCCCTCTTTATAGGTTTCATCAGAAGATATTGTTTAAAGCCGATCTGCCCTTGAATTTTACCATCGACTCATCAACACTCAATTCTCTGGTTCCATGATAACATTCTTGAAATGTTCGGTTCAGCTCTTCCACCATTGGCCTTAGCTTGAACAACTTATCTTTACAGTTCCGGGGCATCATAGAATTATCATTACAATGTAAAGATGATAGTATTGCCGCAAATCTGTCCCTGGTCATCGTTTTGCATATAATAGCGTTGTTTAAATCAGGTGCCGAAGAGAAATGGTCAGTCCAAGCTGGTCTCGAATTATAGCCCTTATAAAAGTTTATGCCTATGAAGGCAATCAACTCTTCTCTCTTCAAATTTAGCGTTTTATTTTTGGTGGTAGCGTAAAGGTTGCTTTGATACACGACGTTCTCTAATATGGAATGAATTAGAACCAAAAAAGTATCTGTTGGCGTATCGCAATCCGAAAAAAATGCTTCAACTGCTCCAGTGTCACCAGAATATTCTTACAAAATAGTTTCCTTATCGCATATTTTCCACTTTCGGTCTACTTCAAGTCTTTTCTGTGAAGCTGGTCTGGTAGCTACCGAAGTGTCTGGTATTGAAGCAGCAGCAATTATATCAGAGCTGGATGAAGAAGTAGTGGCTGTGGCTGTTACCTGCTGAGGGTTAAATGATTGCTGCCTTTCTTCTTCCAAGGTCGACAGCTGGTTGAGCTCTCTTTCTACTGCTTCTTTGAGAGTTTCATCGAAGTACCTCAAGGGCTGTGGTTGAAGGCCCTCTTGATTCTCTTCATCAAAAACTTCAACATCAGATCCTGCGTCACATTCTGGAAGGTCTTCCAGAAGATAGGCTTCCATCAGCGCGATATTATTCGAGATATTGCTCATCGTAAATAACCTGAAACAACACTACAATTCCTTAGCAAATTAGAGTATGTACCACTCATTATTTCAAATAAAAATAAACCTAAAGTCCCTGACGGTACTTTGCAGTCCCCATCAGATTTTGATAATCTTAGAATAGAAATAACTTGAAATATGTATAAAACTCGTAAAAATACTTTTATTGATAAGGCTAACTATCTAATTCTAAAAGAAAATGAAACTTACCTTGCAAATTTCTATTTTTAATATATTTTTGAAAAGTTCACACTTTACTTACTCCGCCGTTTGTTCACGTCTCAACTTGCAAACTTCGAATACTGTTTATTTTTCGCCAGAATTCAAATAACATGCTATCAATGGCTTGCCAAACGGTACTTTTAGGGATCGACATTGATATCTGTCCCTTACGCGGTCGGGTATTTGAAATATTTCGTGGAAAATTAGGCGGTACGAATTAGTACCGTCAGATAGGAAAGGGTTAAAACCAAAAAAAAAGGTTTTTCTTAGAAAAAAATGGTTCGGGTTTTTTTTTTATTTCTCAAAAACTACAAGACATTTTTGCATCCGGTTTTCTGTTTTTAACTAAAAACTAATAAGGGAATTGAATTTTGGAAAAAAAAATAGTACTTAATTACATACAATTTTGGAAAAAAGTAGTTCGAAATTTTTTTTTTCCAATTTTTTTTCAAAATTTTGAGTTTGAAAATTAATTTCTCAAAAACTGTTCCTTACAACAGCTTCGTTTAAAAACAGGATCAAAGAAGAGGTTTCTGGCTTTACAAAAAAGTATATCACGGCATTGTGGCTGTTACTGTTGATGTTTAATATTTTTTTTTCCAAATTAAGTCAATTTTTTAGAAAATTGCCCCTCCCGGCTAAACGGGGGGGAATAGACCCCCCCTCCCGTACGATTTTTTTCTTGTCTTGGCCAGGGCTACACGCTCTAGCTTTTTGGCACACTGCTCGTGGGGCACCCTGTATAATGAATATAAAGATATTTTCTAACAACCAGTAGACAAAAGTTATGGGTTGACGTTGACTGTGATCTGGTGGCTTTAGTTCAGAAGTTCCCAAACTTTTTGTTCTCATAGACCACTTTTAAAATTAACCTGATTTCGGTGGACCCCCTGCTGCCACATTTTTACCATATTCTCAAAACTCGTCAAAAAATGTGAAGATTAGATTTAACGATGGAAATTTACATCGCGGCTGAGTTCCAACCCTAAATTCGGAGTGGTAAAAATAAGAAGAAAACTACACTAGTATATTTTCTTATGTTCTATCGTAACGCATCGTAACTTCAACAATACAAATTAAAAATTTAAAAAAAAATAATTTTAATGGGTGGGATGTGCTTGATGGATTGACAGCAAATTATCAATATTTGGCTTCGGATTTGTAAGGAATATCCGTAAATCTCCCCTCTCTGTGATATTCATTCTGCTCCTTTTATTTGTTAATAAGTTTATAACGACACTAAAACTTTTTTCGACAAGGTATGACGAGGGAAATGCTGTCAAAAGTTTCCTCGCAATTCCCCACAGTCCAGGATATTTTTCGGGTATTTGTGCCTGCAGCCAAAATGTTTGATAGCCTTTTTAAATTTCACCTTCAGCTCCTCATCGGTGGTAAGCTCGAATAGCTCCTCTTGTAATACCACATTCGACACTTCCGTTTAATCCATGAATTTCATTTGAATATCTTCAAATCTCAAATCTGTTTTTGAATTCATCATGCAGGGCATCAAGACATTCTGCCTGTGATACTGGGAGAATTCGCGCCGACTAATATTTTGCTTCATAAAAGAGTTAGAAATTAGAATGCACCTTAATTTTTTAGGGCTTATCAAAAGACCATTTTCACTTGACCGTTATCATTATTAATGCAAGCTCTAGCATGTTCTATTAGACATAGAGGGCAGCTAAAGGTTCGGAAGTTCATTTATGCAGAGGAAGAAGAGCAGGGGTCCTAAAATGGATTCTTGTAGTATGCCGTGGATTTTGGGGAGGGAGCCTGAAAAAACATTTTTTATTTTTATAGCCTGCTTTCTGTTTTCCAGCTTGATAGGGTGATTCGAAAAGTTGAAGAGCCGATGCAACGTTCGACATAGAATACCATGATCGACCGTGTCGAATGCTTTGGAGAAATCTAAAAGAACTAAAAATGACACTTCCTTCACCCAGGGCACATCGTATTTCTTCAGACATACCTATAACAGCTATGATACAGTTGTGTTTTTGTCTAAAACATCAGGTTTGGGGGGCGAAATGTTCTAAGTTTTAAGATACTCACCAATCCGCTTTTGTATAATTCTCTCAAATACTTATGACAGGAAGAGCAGAATGGAGACTGGTCGGAATTTTGGCCAATTTCCATTTTATCGGAAAAGTCCCCTTTGTTAAAATTGTAAATATTAAAGATCTGAGTTATATAGGGCAATATTACCGGCAACACAATTTTTAGAAAAAATGCATTTCATCTCAGCCTGATACTGAGTATGCTTTCAAGTACGTCGACACTATTAATACCTGAAAAGTCGAAACTGGGATAACCAGGTGTGGTAGATGGATTTTGTGGAAAACGGTGGAGATTATTATTGTTTTCAAAGGCTGATGAGGATATATAAAAAAGTGTATCCGGATACATAAAAACTCCTCTACTAATACAAACGCCCTATCCTATCACGACGCCTAATGCGTCGGAAAATCGATGTTGAAGGTTCCTAAACTGCACTTTCATTTATAGCAGCAGTGTTCTTCTGGGAGAACATCCACTTTTTGGTCCGCCAGATTTTTTTGAACCCTCTGCAGAACCAGTTTCCTAAAATGTTTTCACTCGTTTTCAAACTGTTTAAAAAATAAGGTGACTTTATATTTTTCCTTATTTACATATGTATTCATCAATCAATGGATAAGGATCTCTTCAATCGTGGCTAATCCTCGTCCATGCATCTATTCAGTTTTGGGAAGAGAAAAGAGTCGTTGAATACGGTGGCTGAAGCATGATCACGTAATTGTTTGTGGTCAAGAAACTACGCACAAGCAACGATGAGTGAACAAGTGCATAATCGGAATGCAAAAGCAATAATTTTTTTCCCACAAATTCAGACGTTTACTTCGTATTGCTTTGCGCTAACGGCGCTTAATTACAAAGTAATGATTCTTATTGACGGCAAGACCTTCCGGCAATCGAAGAAAGCAGTGAGCAATATGTTCACATTTGGTCGAACTTAGCGTGTTTTTTTGGTCTTGAATCTATTCGTCTATTCACGCCATTACTCCGGAGCGATGCTCATGCTACATTTGTTTTGTTCGAAATTTACCATTTTCGGACAAATTTCTGAAAATTGTACGCTTGTGCCACTTATAACCATTTGTTTTGCTCAGAGTATACTTGCCAAATACCACAGTCAATATTTCGAGTACGTTGGTGGATTTCATTTTATTTTTCGGACAAATTTAAAAAGTCACCTAATTTTTTGAACAAACGAAACAAATGTTTCACATCAAAATTATTTGAGAAAATATCTAGTCTTGAGCCACGCCCAGAAATTCTCGAATCCTCTGATTAGTGATCACTCTTCTTGTTCTTCTTAGATGGAGGTAAATAATTTTTAGCGAAATAAACATTCGATTGCGTTGGTCTTATTAGGATCCGAACTCATCGCGCGACACCAGCCCGCAACTTACCCACTGTGTTACGGCGCTATTGGTGATCACTCACACAACTAATATTATTACTAATTATAAAAAGAAGTCATTTTCGTCGTCATCCAGAGCGGCGTATGTCTTTGGCGGGAAGACCCTATGCTTCTCAAAGACAAAGGGAATTGGTGTTAAAAATTGATAAAAAATCAGAGGGAAATTAGTTTTGTGACAAATAAAGCTCTATACCACTTTGTAGCCTTGTCCCACCCCTATAACAAATATTGACGGATACTTTTAACCACCTTACCATTACGACTTCATTAAGGAAGGTGTTCAGATCTATATTAATTTCATTGTGTCCACATTGTCCAATCCATCCATATCCTTGATTTTCGGGCCAAGAGTTGGAATATCATACTTCGCCTACTGTCCGTTGGTTGACGAACTTCCATAATATTTAAAAAGCAATCGATATTGTTAAATAAACTATGAATTGTTGTCATGATGCATGGATAAATATGACTGTTTGTTTGGCAGAAGATTATATTACAAGCCCACACCCAAAAGTGTGATGAAATATCCCCCATAGACTGGCGATGGCATAACACCTATACCAAACCGCGAATCTTACTTATATTATTGAAAAACAACACCGGAGTGCAAAGATTACTGCGATTTATAATCCTCGTAAGTGTATGAATAGAGGCTAACCCATGGACCTTTAAATATCAATATTTGTAGGATGGCACCAGCAATTGGAAATTTGAAGCTTCTACATTTTTATAAAGAAAGGTTATTGCAACTCTCCTGTTTGTTGGGCATGTTGTCTAGGAAACATGGTTTGAATTATTCTTGTATTTCTTTGAATTTCAATAAAAAATCACTATGAACCCAAGAATTTCCTTCTTAATTTACTATTCGCCAATCGCAACTACTAAAGGCCACAAGGCACTATTTTTATTTATTTATAAATATCGCCATCTCCAGATCTAAAGATAACCGCCGTTCTCGACACCCTCTACGTGAGCCACGTCATGCGATTTGACTTCACCCCTAAAGAGGCGAAACTTTTGTTTCCCACCCGCTGCTTTGTCGTTGTATCACGTTTTATATGCAACATGAAAACGTTTCGACATGGCTGGAGAAGATATCGCCACGACAGCCATTACGGAGTCAATAAAAATATAAAAATAAAATAAAAACAAAGAGTCGTCCCATTGGAACGTGGATACGTCCTTCGTCCTTCGGTCCTCGCCTACAATCACCTACTGTTCTAAAATATGTACGATTAATTTGTAATATTTGCTTTGTATCTTCTTGGTTATACAATCCAAAGGATGAAAGTCGATAGTTCAATCGAGTGCGTGGGGCATACGCAAGCTCGAGCCATGACACGTCTAAATAAATGAACATCATAAATCGTACGATGCCCGAGAGTGGTGTGGATACAAGAAGGAAGCGCGAAGGCAAAAGTCTTTCTTAGAGAACTGTGCCTACTGCCGTAACTTTTCTTCAGCTGCTGCTCCACGATGATGGGTCATGGACAGACACATTGGTGACACAGATATCTCGAACGTGGGAATATACGGTTGACGCACTCAACTGTGGGATATAATAGTTTATTACAACTTCAGTCGAGCTAGCCCGGACCACATGGGGATGATGAGGGATGACTAAAGGCTATGGTGCACCTGTCAATCTAGCGATTTATGTATGCCATCTTTTATGCAATATGTTCTAGTTGTATTCCTCCTTGCTGTTTTTATGCCTGCAACAGACCTTGTCTTGTGACGTATTCCGTGCTCTTGAGTATCCACGCACTAGTCCGCTTCACATGCATCTCGAGTGTGCCATGAAAAAAAGCGAGAACAAGCGCGCGTCCTTTACAAGGACGACTACAGTCAAGTGAGAGTAGAGGAAACAGTATCCTCACTTGTATGACAGCTACCGTAGCCTTATTGTTGGCATACACTTCAAATTTAATGTCATACTCTCGTGGCTCATCGTTTTGATTTTCGTTTTTTATTTTTTTTTTCATTTCGCTTACGCTCTTCTTTAGCTGCATTATAGACGTAACATATCCGAGGCTAGATAAACCACGACACTCGGAATGAATGCCGATGAAGAGCACATTAACCTCTCGTTCGTGTCGGTATTTACTTTGATTTTATGACATCGTATAACACGACAGTATGTTGCTTCACTTTACATTTTAACTTTACAGACAACGACGATCGAACGTCAGATAATTGTCATGATAGCTGTCAATGATAGCGGCCCTTTGTGCATTCGGGTCGTATACCATACTCTTGGCTTCAAAATCGTAAAAATTGTCATTTTATAGAAAAATACAAACCAAGAGCCAGACTCCATCCATATGTATGTCAGTTGAATTTGGCATGTGTCATTCGCTATGAATGACAGCAATTTGTTTTCAATTTGCCAGTAAATTTAATAGATTTCTATTGTATTACCAAATAACGATAAAGTTTGCTTAGGGGAGGGCTCGTAGTCTAATTCTATGGTTCATGTGATTAGAAAATTATTTTGTTACGTTTCGGATGATATAGTAAAGCCTAAACAATGGATTTCACGGCTCGATAAGTTTTGAATTGAAACGCAAGCAAAAAAAGATATTAAATAAATAATTTCATCGGAGTTGTACAAATATTACAGTCCTTGACCTAACTTTGGTAAACAGTTATGTAACATATTGTCTAATGTGGAGTTTGGTGGAAATGGTGATAGTATGGATACTGTTTTCACCTCCCAACCCTCCTGACATATAAACCAACACCTTCATATACGAGGGTGGTCCGATAAGTACTTAGCCTCACCGCCAGATGGCGCCAGTATCGCAAGGGCAACTTATTATCGTGTAGTACATTCTAGTAGACGGCTACTGTCGAAATTTCAGCCGGATCGGACTCGTAGTTTTGTTTTGACCGCGTGTGGAAGCGGGAGTGTCCGCGGATTTTAGAAAAATGGAAAAAGAGCAATATCAGTCGATGATTCGATTCTTGTTTTTGGAAGGCACACCTCCGCCCTCGCCAAGGCCAAATTGGTCGAATTGGGCTACGAACTGTTGCCCCATCCACCGTATTCTCCAGATTTGGCCCCGTGCGACTTCTTTTTGTTTCCAAACTTGAAAAAGTCACTCGCCGGGCAGAAATCTCAGTCGAATGAGGAGGTCATCGCCGCCACGGAGGCCTACTTTGCAGACCTCGAGAAAACGTATTTTTCAGACGTCGCTGGGTCAAATGTAAAAGTGTATATTGAAAAATAAACCGCCATTTCTCCAAAATTTTTGTTTTTCTTTTGTGGGCTAAGTACTTGTCGGACCACTCTCGTATAGTAGTAACTAATGTTGAAGGGGTAAATTCAGTACTTTCGATCTGATCAAAAAGAATTGCTCTAGATGAGGTCTTTTTTTCTTCTAAGCAAGCAGGTACTATTGTTCATTGTTGTTGAGACCTGGTAAAGCCCTGATAAAAAAGGATTGAGGCAACTTCAGCAAGGCCAATCAACTATTCAAACCGCTGCAGCATACTATTGCAAGGTTTCAATTTTTTTTTCCATGGATACCGGCGTGCCACAAGGCTTTATTCTGTGTCCTATTCTCTTTCTGCTTTATGTTATTTACATTCAATATTCTAAGAATTGCTCGTGCAGTTTTATTGTTTTCCACTTAGTTCTGTAGAAGAATTCTCTGCAACAACGAATAAAGACCTTTAAATTACCTATTATTCGGCTCATTCTTACATTCTTTGCCCCCATGCCAGTCTAGTGCATTTCCTTGAGAATGTGAGACGCTTACAAATAAAATTTTAACTACACCTAACCATGAAGTCATTACCAGCTTTGAGAAGGCATTCTGCGGGGAAACTCTCTAGGAAACATTGCACTATGATACTCTTGATAAGTCTTGTTTCAAATTCTTTCTCCACTTATTATATCGTGTGTACACGTGTCCCTAATATTGTTAAATTCTACAATGTGATCAGGGGTCTCAAATCAAAAGGTTCCGAATACTCACTTTCTGGCCAAGACCACAATCTTGCACACTCTCGCGAGTTCGGCTAATCAGGTCAATTCGCCTAGGTCGTAAATACCTTTTGTGTTGGCCAATAGGATGGGCACGATCATTGCCTTGTATAGGACATTTTACCACACCGATAATCTCGAAAAGACCCTTATCAACTTTGTTAGAGCAGCGAAAATTCTACATTGGCTTTCTAGAATTTTAATTATAAAAGTTGCTTTACCGCTTGAAATCTTAATGTCGACAAATATGGTTTGGTATGGAATGGTCTGTAATTTCTGAATCAAAATCAAATTGTTGAGAATTTCGAACGTGAACATCATATGGAGACCTTGAAAGCGATATTTCTTCTAATCTACGCAGAATGGTGGGTCTTGAGATTCTACTCATCGATCTTGCTTTAATGCAATCATATTTTCCTGTTGTTTTGGATCTAATCCCAGCTTTATTCGATTAGGGCTTCAGTTTTGCTACTTTATCCTTGTATAGCATACGTCTGGTTTTGTTTTCAACAGGGATGAATGGTCTTTTCTGTTAACAGAGGAATGGTGGCTGTAAGCATTGTAATATGCTCGGAAAATCATGTTTCACGTCTAGGGAATTCTTCATCTTAAGGGATTTTCAATTAGCTCGGGTAGATTTTGGCGGCATATGGGGTCTATGGGGCCTATGGCGGCAATATTGTTTCGGTGAAACTTGCCAAATATGTTGTTTATTATTCAGTTACTGATGCCAAATTACCATGGCAAGTTACACAATTAAACAGCACGTTCAAAGGATAAAACTTTATTATCAAATTGAGTTTTCGTTGATGCAAACTTTGCTCCCGTTACGTCCATTTCCGGTAAATGGCCTTTCACAGTCGACTCTTCAACGTTTAGTGGCCAAATTCGATTTGGTTATCAACATTCGTACGTCCGCGGAACGGAGAATCGGCTGAGAACATCGCCGCGGTCTGTGAAAGTGTACAGCATACTTCAACCAGGCGAATTTTACGCCGAAACTAAGCCTACATAAGTATTAGATCCACCAACCCAGGAGCTCAAGGTCCATGACCATAGTCAACGCCGTTTGTTCGCTGACTTTGGTCGAAAAATCATCTTTAGCGACTGCACATAATGGTATATATTGGCCTTTCAAATAAAAAAAGAATTTTGTTAATACCCCACACGCCGCTTGTTTTATTCGATTTCAACATCTACCCACCCTTATTGAAAAACCCTTTATTACGAATATCAAATATTATCCATAAAACTGCTGTCATTAGGCGTCCGTTTCAGTGTGTGGCATTTGGTTGAAGCATGAATAACTACACTTCATAATTTATCGAATATGTTGAGCTTTGTTCTGCTTACTTCATTACTTTAATACGAAAAAGGTTCCGACGAAAGTCATCGTATTTGAGTGGAAGTTTATTGTGACCATGCTCTAGTTGAGTAAACGCATCTAACGTTCTTTGCACTTTTTAAAATTGGTGATTTCGACTAGAAAAGCGAGAATCGACCTAGACTGCTCGATAAAAAACCCATGTCGAATACTTCAGAGCTTGCCTACGGTAGCAAAAGGCCTTAAAACCATGAAAATAATCTAAAAACAAAGAAACTTAATCGCGTACGAATTAAAGTGAAGGGACGCTGAAAGTCGTTTTTTCTCCTGTGAACAGCTGTTTCAAAAGCGGAATTGGACGGGATTTTATTAGGTTTTTCCGGGCCAACCATCAACATCACTGGCGCATTCAAATATCCATAATTTCAAGCTTAGGGTCTGTATTTGATGGAATCAGAAATACATACGTGGTCCACTATCAGCTGCTCCAATTGAATGAGATCAACACTCCTGAAGCTTCTTTTTTTCGCATGTGAAAATGGGGCGTCTTTTTCTATATGGTTTTCGTATCCTGTCCGAAGGATGCGAGAAAGTAAGAGGCAATACTTTGAATAATAAGTTTGTCAATTTCAATTAATTAAAAAATAACATTTTTTGTTGACAAAAAAAAATGCTACGAACTAATTCCAACTCCCGATAGTGGCTTTTAACCTTCGGTAACATGTTTGAATTTTATTCCTACAAAGTCATCTTTTTATTTCGTCTATCAAGCTCTTGTCAAGCTTTTTCTATCCGATAAGCCTGTGCATCTTCTTTGTTTGTGCTCATAGTGCTCACGAGCAATACTTGCTCTGCGATGTTAGCCATTCTACTCTGTTTCCGATAACAAGATATCAAGAGTATGTCTAGTCAAATTTCCCCCCAATAAGAGTGAAATGTTGCCTGACATGGTCAATCTAATTTTTAAAAACCTGAGCTCTCAAGATATGCCTCATGTTTAAAGCCACGTTTCTGGAGGATAATCTGATAATCTGATACTCACTTCAGCCGTAAATTACACCGCTATTGCATAGAAGATTTATCCGTCAGTTTGTGAAGAAATTGGAAATATAAGGCCTGTGTAAAAAGAATCAAGGAAAGGACGCGAGTATAAGTCGCAGCTCATTAAGCGGGTTCGGTGACTTACAGAAGGCGCCAAGCATCAGCATCAGGCTAAGTCGAGTTTTAAGTGGAATTCCGATTGACACGGTGCAACCTTACATGCAGCGAACGATGCAAATGATTGTATTCAATTGTATGCTAAATTCGGGAAATCGGTTATAGCAATGTTGGGTATTATTCTTCAAGTTTTCAAGGCTGAAGGCATGTTACAAACTTAATTTTCCATATGACATAGTCTATTCGTCTGAAGGATGAGCCCCGCGCTGGGCGGCCGTCGACGTCAAGAACTGAAAACAATGTGCAACATGTGCGTGAAGTACTGATTTTGCATAACAAACGCGACCAAAGGAAAGGGTCAACCGGGTGAGGCCAGTCATCGTCGGAAACCCTTCCGTAAGTGCGATCAAATAGGACCTTACTGAATCCGTCTTCCAGGGAGCTCTCAAATCCTGGAAAGGCCGGTGGCAAAAGTGTTTAAGAAATGTACTTTATACAATTTTATGTACCTCTGAACCTTTTCTATAAAAAGGCTGTACACCTCTTCCTTCACCCGAGCGAGCACATTTTCTCGTATCGTCTGCAATCGGTTAACCTATCTACGATTAAGGTACTAGACTCCTAAGTTTTACCATTTAAAGGCAACATTGAGTAAGAACTTAAAAACAAAGGTTAAGTGACAAGAGAAGACCTTGCTTCTCAGTAGCTTGTGTAACATGCGAATTGCATATAATTTGCAACTAAAAACATGACTGCTTACCGGTTCTACCTTACTGTCCTTGCTCCACTTGCTCCAACTTTAAAACTTAAAAAAATAAACATCAAACGTTATTTTTATATTAGAGATACCAGCCCGAGGGCGCCCAGGAAATACATATTCCTTATGTGATATATACGAGAATGACGTGAGAGCCAATAACAATGTCATTTGCATGTTGTCAGATTGCATTATGAATGTCACAGCAAACCGATAGACTATCGAATACAGCCTGGATAAAATCCCATTTTATCCATTCATCCGCGTGTCGAAGATGCCCAAAGGTCAACCGATTTCGAGCTCGCCTTAAACGAAATGTCCCAACACTTCAATCAGAAAATCTATCTCGAGCAAGTACGTCCGCGAGGTGAATGTCACTGTGCCTTCTCCTACCCGACCACGTCACAAAACCAGTCCCATACCACTTGTCCAAGTCGCTCTATGCTACAAACTTGTTTGTGATACGATCTCCGATCAAATACACGCCAGACGGCAGAGGGATCTTGGAATGTTTTGATTCGAGCGAATCGAGTTGTGTTGTTTAGTCGGTGCCTGCATTTCGGTCGTGATCGCTCGTGAGGCAAGAAGCGTTTGTTGTGTTTAGGTTTTGCCTTTCTTTTTCGCGCGTTTGTTGCTCATTTTTGTCGGCGAATATTGTGATCGTGGAGTCGTAAGTGAAAGTAAACGCATTATACCGGGGTACACGTGAACAAACATAGGTGCGAGTGATTTATAATATCGGTGATCGGCGATCAAGGAACAGTTTTGCGACGAACGTGATTCAGCGATAAGCCGCTTCGGAGCAGTTTGACGTAAGGTGGGTTCGGCACAAAATGAATGGAGTGATAAGTGTTTTGTGACATGTACGAGTAATCATAGAATTATCTGGTTAAGGGTCTGTAAATCTCATAGATTCTTATTTATGAATGATTCGATAAGAATCCGATGTGATAGCATCTAATAAGTAAGCGCGTGAGACCGCGATAATCATCGGCGTGGAGTAATTGCCTGCAATGTCATGTACGGCGAATGTATTTATGTATTGATTGGGGAAAACCCAGCGAATGGTTTAGAATTTGACTATGATTGCGTACACACCGATTACGCTCTTTGTATCCGCTGCATTTGGATTGCGTGCATTTTCACTGTGAAAGAAAGTTCGACAACTGTTGAAGCAAGAAAAGAATCAGTGATTCGTGGCAACTATCAATAAAACCGCAAGTGGTACTGAAAACCGATATGATCTCTCAGTCTGTGATCTCGACGATACTGCTAGACCGCAATTGACGTTGGAATACATGCAAAGCTTGAATGATTACAGTGAGATTAAGATACAGGCGTGAAGGTATCTAGCCATCGTAATCGGCCTTGTGTAGTGTAAATATTAACAGACTCCCAGGCAACTATAAGCAGGCAGCTCATGTACATATTTAAAAGCATGTGGAGAATAATTGCTTCAAAGCTTGAGACGGGACGGGTGTGTTCGACTAATTTATATTATCCTTTCCCCGCCAAGACGCAAGTAACACTATCGGTCTTCCAGTGGTACGTGACGAGTTCGGAATGTCGGGCTTGCGGTGTTGCGTTGTGTCTACTCTTATAGGCAATATACGTGGCAATAACAAGGCACCTGCAGTAGGCGTTCAGCATTTAATCTCTATTCTCTATATGTCAATGCTAACTTATGCTTGTTGTCTGACTCGTTACGGAATTTTTAAACTTTATTTTCAATATCAAGTTCATTGCTTTCCAGGGTTAAGGCATTTACTGCCCTCCATCTAGTGGGCAATATTATCATTGTCATTGCTACAGTGTTTCCCCATCCGTAAGAACGGCGATATTTAAGGCGACGAATTGCTGGAGGGCACATTGGGCTAGAAGAAAATGCGTAATGCATTTTAGTACTAAATTTCCAGGTTATCCAATTTGTGGTTCTGAAAGTAAATTTAAATAAAACACATCTATGACACAGATTTTGATCAAATTTCTATTTTTATATATTCCTCGAATCTTACCATTATGACTGAAGTATGGTGTTATTCAGAATTCAAATGGCAAGATTTGCAGGACATGATTCTGACAATGTTATTGTCAATGAATTTTCGACACATGTCGAGCAATAAAAATATTCGTTTTCAAAGCGTCATGGTTTTAAGAACTGTGTGCATTAACATGATCTTTGGCATAGCCTTACAAACTGAGATCCAGCGGTCATAAGACACACGATCTTGGTGGCTAGCTTATATCACCAAAACGCGAAATATCTCGTCCAAGAAATTTTTCTTGCCATAAAGCCAAAGTGGAGTTGTGTAAAATATGGTATCGTATTGTTGAAACCACATCCATGTTTCCGATTTGAGGTCAAAGTAATTCGGTTGACTTTTGACTAAAGCGTGAAGTCGATAATTTAGGACTCAACCAATACTTTCATTAATGGCTGCCATACTCTCTGCAGAGCGTGCATTTCGATGATGGTAAACCTCAGCACTTCTGCAGCATAGTCAGACTATTTGAATTTTGCCTATAATACGCTCAGATTGATGATTATGTCGCCCTTAACCTGCTAGTTATGCGTAAAATGTGCCTGCTAAGAAACACGATAATAAAGGGTTTTCAATGGGGCGGGTAGATGTTGAAATCGAATAAAACAAACTGTGTGTGAGGTATTAACAAAATCCTTTTTTAATTTGAAAGGCCCATGTGTATATGCCATTATGCATCAACTATGGTGGAATGGATTTTTTATGACTCTTCCGCATAGATCCGGCTGAATTTGAGCAATGGCCTGTGTTATGTTAACCTTAAGGGCATCGATTGTGGTATATTCGCACAGACCTGGATCATATCTCATGGCCTTGGTGGCCATTCCTCGTCACTTCTGCGAGAGATAACCTTACCTTCAAATTGTTCATGCAGAAGGTCAATCGTGAAGTCCGCTGTGTGGCACGTTGCGCCGTCTTGCAGGAACCACATGACGTCTAGGTCCATAGAATTCAGTTGGTTATGATCGTTCTGTACCGCTCGCCATTGACAGTGACCGCTTTATTAACGTCGTTTTCGAAAAAGTACATATCAATGACGCCACTGGCCCAAAATCCACGCCAAACGATAATTTTTTGGGAATGGTGTGTGGGTTGGTGTCGTCCCGTATATGGCAATGATGCTTGTTAACACAGCCATTCATCTAAAAATGCAGTCGCTAAAAATGATTTTTCTGTCAAAATTGGGGATCTTTTCCAAACGCCCTGAAGCCCAGTCAGCGAACAAACGGCGTTGTCTACGGTCATGAACTTTGAGTTCCTGGGTCAGTAGGATTGTATACGGAGATAGGTCCACGTCCCGACGCAAAATTCGCCAAGTTGAAGTCTACGAAAAGCTGAGCTCTTGTGAACGGCGAGGAATCGACTGCCTCAGGTTTTGCTGTAACCTTTCATGGACCGCGGTGATGTTCTCGGCCGATCTTGCGGTCTATTCATTCATTCATTATTCATTATCGAACCGGTTGTCTCAAATTTGGCCACCAAACGAGAATCGACTGTTAAGGGCTGCCACGTTCACAGTACGTTTGCACTAACGAACACTCATTTTGATAATACAGTTTTATCATTTGGATATGCTGTTCAATCGTGTAACTTGTGGTGGTGATTTGACATCAGTAACAGAATAATAAACAACAAATTTGACAGATGCAGATGAGAACAATATGGTCACCACAGGCCGTCAAAATCTACCCGACCCAATTGAAAAACTCTTTATTAAAAGCCTTCTACAGAATGACGATTTTTGTACAAAGTTTTCGCAATTTTAGTATTTTCAGAAACTATAAAATAATCGAAATTATAAAATGGTAAATCTGAAGCTAAACATGTACAGGTTTGGATGACAGTTGAGCTTAATTTGTGTGATTAAAATAGGGATGTCAAATATGAACCATGAACTGGACTATGAAGGTAAATAATAAAAGTCTGTTCAAGTACCACTGCGGCACCACAACCGCTACCTCTTGCTTTACCACGTGTTCTCATACGGGTCTTTTGTTTTCAGACACTCTACGGAATTTAGCCACAATATCAGTGGTAGCCAAGGTGCTGCAGGGTGTCCGGCGTTTTTTTAGATTTTTTCTTTCCTTTCAAAATAAAATCGGCATTTTTCTACATTTAAGGCAACATTTCTGATAACTACCCATGATATGCACTTTATCATTGGTGTCCCAGAGCGAGGTCTGCTGCTGTATGCCTTTCAGTTTAGATAACCCCAAACGAAAAAAGTCCATTGGTGTCAATTCGGGGTTATATGCAGACCAGTATCAATCGAAGTATCAATTTTCCAATTATTCTTCACGCCAGCTTGGCTGTCAACCAAGTAAGAGCGCCACATCTAAGGATAAAAAACGACACCCTGGAAAACCCAACAATGAAGAAAGGACGTGCTAGAAATTAATTTTTTACCTGCAGTCAAAAATTAAATGGGTTCGAAGTACTTTTGCATTTCACCCAGATTCTGTTAGAGCTGAATAATTGCACTATTTTGGTATGGACTAGGGATCGTATGAATTTACGTTTTGCCTATTAGGACACACCATTAGTAGAGTGAAGATTAATGTGAAAAAAAAAAGAAAGAGTTGTCTAGACCTTTCGAAAGGGTCGTCGGACGCCGGGACAAGTTGGCATGGAATGCCTTTGTCCATTGAAAAGCAATTAGCGAGGTTATTGATCGTAACCCTTGCTACTGGCATGTCTGTAAGTAATTTGCTATTTACTTTCCCTTTTCCAGAGTTACGATGCCACTGCATATGATAGGTATTACAATACTCTCTCCTGGCAGAAGAGCAGAAAGTAATAGTTTTTATATTTCACTTTCAATTTTGCAAGGCTTAGCGATTAGATCATATTTTACATCGAGTTTTTGTCCCCTTCTGTCCACCAATCAATTGGCTAGGGTAAATGCTGTTTTAAAATAAGTTTGAAACAGCTTGACTTTTCGACAGGCAAATGGGGCATGAAACTCCAGACTCAAGTTTCAAGTATTTACTATTGCAGCACATCGAATTAGTGTTAACCAATGATACACGCTTCCCAACAAGAGTGATGAAATAACATTTGTTTTTTCGGATACAGTGGAGCCATGAACCACTTGTTTGTTGTTTAGCTTGTCTTCTCTAGCTGTTGGTACGATCGGTGATTATTTGTTGTTTGGTTAAGAGAATGTGTATTCAGTGCAGTAAAGCAATTAGAAATGTTTGTGTTAAACTAGGTTATTCAATGGTATAAGTCTTTCCAATGAAACTCAAAAACGCTAGGGATAGGATGTCGGGAACAGGTAACGTGATGGTCATATATTATGAAAGTACGTCGAATCACACTCAAAGAAGTCAGAGTCAAAGTCCGAGAAGACATTGATTAAGGACTTGAAATTTTCATACTTTGGGTTTGACACGTCTAATAGCAGAAATGGTTTCAAAATTTATGTATTTCGAACGAACCCAATAATGAGAGGAAGTTGGCCAAATGTCACTAAATTAAGTCAACAACGTTGGCCTAAAAGTGTCATAAACGTCTTGAGTTATGAGTTTCGAATATATGTCGGGTGTCCAATGACTGAGATAAATTTTTCCAATTAAATTTAAGAAAGACGCACATAGTTTAGAAAAAGCGTTTTTATTGAAACGGGAGTTCAATTTAAAGATATCCTCCATTTTGATGCACGCTTTTCTAAATTTTTTTTATGGCATTTTTCATGATACATTGGAGCATATCAGTCAACTCAATTTTGCTCACTTTGTGATGAATATTTTCTTTGAGCTCAGCACTATTCCTCGAAGTAAGTTTTCCTCTTATGAGACCCCCAAAGGTTAACCTCTTCTTCGCGGAGGCCATGGGATATCAACAAAGATCACAAAATGGGCGCGGTGGCTCAGACGTTGTTTTCGAGGCCAATGGCAAAGGGCTCGAACTTTGCTAGCCAATTCATTGAACCTGCACCGACCCTCGGCGAGGTACAGATAAAATCCCTTAAGTATATTCGTTTGGAAAAAGCTTTCTCAAACTCGACATTCGGAAACTGCTGTGAAAACCTTATACACTCAGCCTGTCACATTCCCGATAAGACTGGTATGATTAACAGCCAATTGCGCAGTCATCTCTGATTCATCTGTCTAAGAGTGTGGTAACATAGGATGCGGGAAAGAGAACGATCTGCACGACAGTTTTTCTAAATTCTCTCATGAAGGAGTAAAAACACTTGAGATTGAGCCATTGCAGGATCATTAAATCTGCATTCATGTAACCGGCGTGGTGCTTCCAATACTAGCAACTTGCCAAAGGTAGAGCGCCAGAAGAGTCACATCAAGTTTTCATCAATTAGAAGGGCATTTTACATAAAGAATTCGTTACACAAGGTCAGACTGTGAATGCCCAATTACTTGCGTGTTCTGGAGAGACTGAGGTACGTTGGCTATTGGTTTATGATACGTGACAATACGTCGTCGTATAATGCACGAATTGTCAAAATAATGGTCAAAATAAGCATCGTAACGCTTGAACGGCCACCATAATCGGCTGTTTCCTAAACTCAAAGAGATGTTGAAGGACGACTTCTACCATCTAGAAGCTTCGATCGACATCTTCAAGCCTATTCTGGCCCTCGGCTGCCTGACTTGGTTGCTTACAATGCTGTATTGACTTGGATGGGAACTATTATAATTATTACCGACGTTGACAACCCTTCACCAAGCGTCCCTGTCATGAGTGTGTTCCTTCCATGTTTCACCATTTTGTTCCACCCCTCTTAGCTCCATTCTTATATTGTTCTCTTTCTAGATGTCCAGGACACCTTAATCTTTGCTATTTTACGACAATGCTGGGTGCTGAGCAACCTTCCTTTAGTTCTTAATTGTGCAGTTTTCTCCATTGTTTTGTTTCTTCGTTCCGAAACCTATTTTCCTACTTCTTAGTCAGAGATCAAGTTCACAATCGTAAAGGGTACTTGGTTTTATAAATATGGATTTTTACATTGCAGGTCAAAATAGCTGTTTTGAATACTTTCCTCATCACGAATAAGCACGAATTGCCCAATTTGAGCCTTTTATTCCATCTTCAATGTCAGTGTGGCTCAATGCAAATATTTGAACTCGTCTAAGTGGGTCAATTACCATATTCGAGTGAGAACCGTTGAAGTGATCGGAAGTGCTTAACTGTGCTCCTATAGCCTCAAAAGTGTTTCTAACTTAGTTTTCCTTTAATTCAATCTTTCATTCTATTCGATGGCTGTTTCAAATTGCCCAAACTGTGATCACAAATTGCCCAATTTAGAGACTCTAATAATTAAAATAAATAATCTATATAGTGAAATAGTTGAAATAAAGAATATAATTTCGCGTCCCTCTGTTGTTCCCGCTAAACCGCATTCGCAAATCGTTACCCGCTCTCAAGCAAAGGTCAATGTACTTGGTCGGGCCTGTCCGCCGCTTACCAATCGAAATTAAGCCTAGCTGTTATCATCGCAAAAGAGCGCCGCTTGAGTGATTCTTTTACACCCCGCACTGCGATCCCCGCGTGTTCAAAAACTGAGAAAGTGCCCTCAACGTCTTCTGGTAACCCCTCTCACTGCAGCTCACCGTTCTCTGAAAATGCTGTAAATAAAGTTCGCACACAAACAAATGCCGCTGTGTCGGCTGCATCTCCGGAGTCCAACGAACCCACATGGGAATCAGTTTCAAAAAAACAAAAACAAAACCAAGATAAGAATCAAACCAAAACAAAAATAAAAACAATTGTCGGCAGTGACACTTCTTCATGTGGGATTAGTGGCGTTCCGTTGATTAAATGGATACATGTTTCAAGAGTCAACGTCAATGTTAATGTTGATGCGGTTTTAAGTCATGTTGCCAATAAACTAAATATTGAGGAAAGTAAAATTAAATGTCATAGACTCTTGAAACAAGGCATTGACATTAATACTCTTCGTTTCGTGAGCTTTAAACTTTCTTTGCCCGCAAATAAGCTAGATGAGGCTCAATATCTGGCCTGAGGGCATCACTGTAGTTTTGAGTTTACCCCAAAAAACGACGAAGTACCTGCAATCCAGACACCGGAGGTGTAAAATCCTGTGATCTCTCTTCTAAATCCATCACTCAAGATGATGAAACTCATATTACGAGTATTTTTGCTGCTGCAGACGTGTCTGATGTTGCTGCTTCCATCGCTACTACTGATGTAATTGTTCCTGATTCTGCTGGTGTTCCTGCCTTTATTATTGACAGCTCTCCTAATGCCCTTGTTCCCCCCTCTTGTGTGGTAAATAATAATCCGTGTACTTTTTTTTTACCAAAACATTGGAGGCATGAGAACAAAATTAAAACAATTTTACCTTTTTACGTGCGATTGTGATTTCGATTTTATAATTATAACTGAAACTTGGTTATCTAATGATATAAATAGCAGTGAGTTTATAAATACTGATAAATATACAGTTTTCAGAAAAGACAGAAACTTAGATTTAACCAACAAAGAAACTGGTGGAGGAGTTCTGTTTGCAGTTCAAAATAAATTTACTTTTTGTGAAATTAAGCTGAGCAATGATCAAAACGGTTTAATTGATCACCTTTTTATCCGTGTATCCTGTCATTCTCTAGATCTAATTTGCTGTATATCCTACATACCACCAAAAAGTACCTATGAACTTTATGAAATGCATATTAATAACATATTAAATGATTCTACAAAATCACTTAAAAATAACGATTTCATTTGTGTCATGGGTGAACCCATTTTACCTCCCTAATATTGAATGGAAACTTTCCAAACATGATTCTACACCATTTCCATATAATATTACTAATAAAAAGGAAGTGTATGTAATCGATAATTTATTCGCCTTGAATTTAGCTCAAGTAAATAATAACTTCTGTACACCCCTCAAAATTTTAGATTTGATGTTTTTCGTTCTGATTTAATTGCAAACGTCTCCTTCGTTAGTTAGTATAAGTAATTGTGACTCTCACCACAAGCCTAATTGCTAATTGTTATAATTATTGTGTTGCGCAGGATAATCAAGGTATGACATTTTATTATTTCAAAAAAGCTAACTTTATAGCTATCTTATCTTACTTGGCTCATTTTGATTGGAAACAGCTTTTCGAAAACAAGAATACGGAAATGATATATTCAAATTTTATAGATAAAGGGTGTCTCAGTAAGAGTGCACTTTTTCATTTTAAAATAAAAACAAGTATTTTATGACAGAGTTGTGATATTTTTATTGTATTGTAAAGAAGACATGTTCCGATTAAGTATGGAATAAAATATCCGGCAAATGACCCCCACGGCTCCGATGACAGGCCATTACTCTTTTCATGAAATTTTCGATGACTTTTGCACAGAGATGTGGCTGTATCTCACCGATGTCGCGTTGGATTTCCGATTTGAGCTCAGGAATTGTTTCGGGTTTATTCGCATAAACCCGAGATTTCACAAAACCCCAAAGAAAAAAATAGCACGGCGTTAAATCGCACGATCTTGTTGGCCAGTTGACATCAGAATTTCGTGTTCTGGAAATCGTTGCTGCATTGATTGTCGATTGTTTCATGCGCGGTGTGACAGGTTGCGCCGTCCTGCTGAAACCACATGTTGTCCAGATTCATGCCGTCCAGTTGAGGTCACAAGAAGTCCGTTATCATATTCGTAACGAATGCCGTTCACAGTCACTGCAATTTCGGCCTCATTTTCAAGAAAGTAAGGTCCAATCACACCGCCTGACAAAAATCCGCACCAGACAGTTACTCGTTGTGGGTACATTTGTTTCTCATGTATTGCATGATGGTTTTCTGAGTCTCAAATTCGCCAATTTTGTGTATTCACAAAGCCATTCATATGGAAATGCGCTTCATCCGAGAAAATGACTTTTTTCGAAAAATTGGCATCGCCTTCACTTTGCTCCATTACCCATTGAACGAATTGCCGGTGCTTTCCGTGGTCTGCTGGTTTGAGCTCCTGAGTTAGCTGAATCTTGTACGCATGAAGGTGGAGGTCTTTCGTCAAAATTCGCTGCGTAGTGCTTCGTGAAATTCGCAGTTGTTGAGAACGATGTCGAATTTATGTTTTCGGGTTTTCGGCGACACTCTCGTTTACAGCAGCAATGTTTTCAAGAGACCGACCGGTACGTTGACGCAAAGGATTCTTATTATCCAGAGTTGACCCAGTTTCTTCAAATTTTTTGACCACTCTTCGAATGGTTGACACATTAGGTGCACTTTATCGGCTGAAAATTTGGCGAAGTTTGCGAGCGGTTTCAGCGTAACTTTCCCCATTTTTGTAATGAGTTTTCACAATTATAACGCGTTTTTTTTTCGAAAAGCGCTTCATTTTTAATAATCTGAATAAACAGAGGTGACAGCTGTCAAGTTTCAGAGTTGCCACTTGCATGAAAAAAAAAATATTCTAATTTTAAAAAGTGCACTCTTACTGAGACACCCATTATAATTAGAGAAGTGCTAAATTTATTTGTCCCTCTACGAAAAACATTTAAGAAGCGGCTACCCTGGTATAATAAACACCTGTTAAATCTCAAAAATGTCAAAAACAAAGCTCACAAAAATTATTTGAAAATGAAAAGGCAAGAAAATAAACTCAAGTTCGAGAAACTAAGGAAGGATTTTGAGTTTCTACAGAAATTCCTTTATAATAATTATGTTATTGATATGGAGCACAAAATCAAATCCAACAGTAAGTTGTTTTGGGTGCACTTAAATAAAAAAAGAAAAACGACAGGAATTCCTAACTGCATGAAATATAAAGACCAAGAATCGAACATGTTAATAGGAAACCTTGAGTTATTCGCTAGATTTTTCGAGTCAGTATATTTCCCTGATATTAATTTTCACTCTCCAAAAGTCATCACCAACTGCAATGGTACTTCCATAGGCTCCTTGCAATTGTGTGAATCTGATATTCTATTCGCTCTCTTTAAACTTGATGATAACGACAACATCTCAAATATATTTCTAAAAAAATATTCGGAAGCCTTATATGAACCGCTTTTGTTATTATTCAACACTTCTCTAAACGAAGGTAAATTTCTAGATAGGTGGAAATTATCTTATATTACTGCTATACATAAAAACGGATCCAAGTCTGATGTGGAAAATTGTAGAGGTATTTCCAAGTTGCCTAAAATTCCAAAACTTTTTGAATCCATTGTCAAAAACAAGCTTTATGTCTTCATAAAGGAACACATTACACCGCATCAACATGGTTTCGTGACTGGTAAATCCACCGTTACTAACTTAATGCTTTTTTCAAACTTCGTATATACAAATATGGAAGCTGGATATCAGGTTGACACAGTTTATACTGATTTTTCGAAAGCATTTGATAAAATGAGCATACGATTATTGATTCAAAAACTAGAAGGTTTTGGCTTTCACTCGCTGATGCTTAAGTGGCCAGAGTCTTACCTTATAAACAGAAGGCAATGTGTTTTCATAAATGGCGTATGCTCTCAATATTTCGATGCACAGTCTGGCGTCCCACAAGGTAATCATCTCGACCGCTCTTATTTATTATATTCATCAATGACATTTCTGCCATTGTTTGCTTTTTGCCGATGACGTTAAGATATTTGCGGCAGTTAAATCTTCACGTGATGCTGCAATATTTCAAAATGACCTGAACTAATTCTGCCAATGGTGTGTTAATAATCAGCTGATTTTAAATCTAAGAAAGTGTAAACAAATAACTTTCGCCAAAATAGTCCTTCCGATTGTTTCACAGTACTATTGCAACAATGAAGCGGTTAGTATTTGCAATGAGGTGACCTGGGAGTTATTTTTGAGCGGAAAATTAATTTTTCTTCTCATTTAGACCACATCATTCATAAAGCATTCTTTATTAAAAGAAATAGTAAAGAGTTCACCGACCCTCACACTCTAAAAACATTATTCGTATCTCTTGTTCGTCCGGTTCTAGAATACTGTATTTTCAATCCCTTTCAATCGTTGCAGTCTCTTAGAAACGAAAGAGTACAAAGGTCATTTACTCGTTACATGATTCGAAAACTAAGATGGCAAGGATTCTTGCCTTCATATGAACAGAGATGTCTTCTTTTTGACTTAACACACTTGTCAATAAGAAGGAAACACTATGAAATTATGCTTGTGAGAGACATTATGTGTTCAAAAATTGTGTGTCCAGAACTGCTAGAAAAATGTCGCCTCTACGCTCCAATAAGGATTCTACGAGATAGACCACTTCTCTTTATAGATCCGCACAGAACTGTCTACGGTCAATGAGCCAGTTAATAGATGCTCTTCTTCCTATAATGAAGTATGTAATTATCTAGACTTATCTGGCCCTAGGCATACTTTTAAAAAGAAACTTATTGAAATCGGTCATGTAACCATATAATACAACTGAAATAATTGTTAATAACTGAGTTAAATGTTGTCTTTAGTCTGTAAGTATCATTGTATTCGGTAGATAAATAAATAAATAAATAAATAAATATACAAAAATGGTTTTCTCCACATTTATTTCTAATCCTTCTTCCTTTCTTGCCATTATTAGACTTTCTAAATTCCTCTTAGTTGTTTCCTGACTATTTCTCAGCAGTTCCAGATCGTAAGCACAAGCATAAACGGATGTGACTCCATTAAGGGTTATTTCCCTCTCATTTTCTTAAAGGGATCTTATTACGCACTCCAGCACTAAATTAAAAAGAAGTTGTGACAAGGCGTTTCCTTTTTTTAATCCGTTTCCTGTTTCAGATAAAGCGTTTTCTATTTTAATTCGTGTTTTGTTTCCCTTTGGAAATACTAGTACTTTTATCCAATTCACCACCCTTCTGGGGATTCCCAGCCTTACAATGACATGATACATTTTCGGTGGGCTTATAAAGCTGAACAAGGTTTTAAGATCTACGAATGTTGCTGGATGGGTTCGTAGATTTTCGTTTCCCAAAGATGTCGTTAGGTGAAAATCTGGTGACTCGTCTGAGGGTTCTTCCTGAAGCCACACAGTAGTCCCGATTATATCCTTAGCGTATGATGTTAGTCTTTAAGAGTATATTGGACACTTCGTAACATTTTGATAGAAACAGAATTCCTCTGTAATTGTCCAGTCACCCTTTTTTAATATGGGAAAGATGACCAATTTTTTTCATTCCACGGCGATAGTTTCATTCCTCCAGACGGTGGTGATGAGCCCATGTAACTTCTCGGTCAATTGCTCTGCTGTATATTTCATAATTCCGATGGTATGTATTAGGTCGGCTTCTAAGCTTTGTTTTTAGGTCTGCTTTGTCGAATTTACCCTCAAATTGCATGCATTTCCTCCTGCGGGATAGGGATAAGAGTACGGAAGGCTAGTTGTAAGAACTGGTACACAACTGATGCAACATCAGTCACTTCAAAATTCATATTCTGTGTGTGTATTTCCAATATAATACCTTAATGACATGGAATTAAAAAAGTTACTGTGAACTACAACCAACGCGACAAATTCAATCGAATCTCTCAAAAAATCCTATCTGGGACAACCACCCCTTTAGAGTAGTGAACGAATATCTTCGACACAAACCATCTGCACCCCGTCCAGGTTGTGTGACAAACACCATAAGAGCGTACAATCTTGAATCTGCACGAACAAAAAAAAAAGTTGTAAGAGGCTAATGGATCTCGTGAAGAGGTAGACGCAGACCTGATGACTCCACTCTGGTACGTCTGTTCTTTTGGGGGGGATTATTTTGAATAAATATGACGAAAGAAATGCATTGTCTTTGCTTTTGAGCAATCTCATCGGAAATGGGACAGACTGTGTACGGTTCAATGATGTCAGTGAAGTCCTCCTGGATGCTATGGAGCTAAAAACGAAAAAAAAAAAAACTCTGCACATGCGACCGAATGTGAATGTCATATTCACTGAATTTTTCGATTTTAATGGAATTGCCCACCATTTCTTCTTACCACAAAGTCGAAGAGTCAAGAAGGGGGTTTGTTAATAGTTGGCCAGCACACATGAGCGCCCCAAATAATCTTTTTCGGTTCACAAATAAAAGGAAAATCTTAGAAGAAAAAGAAAGAAAACTGTCTCGGACACTGAACTATGCCTTGGATAAATGAAATATCATATTTAATGTGGATTACTATAACGAGCTACCATTGAAGTAAGAATGAAGAAAATTCCTGATAATTTTTGGACATTGCTCGTTTTTCACGGTATTCTTCCCGGCACAGCGTGGTACTCACTAGATCTCTGTAGAATTCTTATATCCTGTGGTTTAGGCTTCTGCAAATACAAAATTAAAAAAAGCTTTTCCAAATGAGGGAAGTTTTTTAGGTCCACAATTAACCAAAAAATACCCAAGAACCAATCCAGTTAAAGAGGCCCCGGTTCTCAAGCAATCGTTTGGTAAGTGATGTAATCAATATTAGTATTCTTAACAAGGTGCACTGTTATTATTTTTTCCAAATGGGTTTCTGCTTCTAGTTGGCTGGAAGGTGTACTATACCAAGGCAAACTTGGCAGGGAAAACAGTAACTTTAAGAGCTCTAATAACACATTCGTGTTCAAGTTAGTAATTAAAAAAAATGTTTCCACGCTGTTGTCTGCAATACAAACGGAAAATATGTGCTATAAATGCAAAATTGGTACGAACTACGTGGCAAGACTGAAGCTGGTTCTATAGAATGTGCAATAACTCAGCTCGACCTTCAATTACTTCTATTCAATTTGTGTTAGCTAACAATTACTTCTCTACTCCTCAACATTTTTCTACACAGAAAGCGATCCAAAGCCTGTATTTAGAGATGTACATACCTACGAGTGCCGGGTTTCCCAGAGTAGGTCTGAAATATGACGGTAATTGGTTTTCAAGTGGTCGGCGAGCATCATATCCGATTAAAATCTTGATGACCACTTTCGAATGGGATGGTAAGACGAAAAGTGGCGGCGGATAGTACTATTCTACTGGATCTGTCGTTTAGATAAAGCTTTAAGTCAATGGATTATTCAACAGCTCCAATGCTTAATTGGTCTTTAGCACGAGATGAATTAAAATTGCTCTTGGAAAAGTGGTGTGTTAGCAAGCTAGAATTTTCACTTCATTATTGTTGTAAGCAAGACGATTATTATTGCAGGAAGTAGAAGGGAAAAATCGAATGCATACATAGCCAGTCGGCATGTAAGCAAATGCAATCCAACACAATTCATTACAATTCGATTCGAATGGCCTCCAGTTGGCAATCGGCCCGCAGATATCATTAAAAGCTAAAACATTATTAACGAAGTGTCATATTAACGAGCGAGCAACGACCACTATTGCCATTCACGTACGCCTAACATCCGACACATTCCGGTCGTCTAATTACAGATCGTTTGTCAGATGTGTCACCTCAAACCGCTACTGAACCCGAAACATTAATCCGGAAAAGGGCTGCAATCAGTACATAGGAGTCACTCTCGAATGAGCTCATTTGCAATAGATTTGTCGCTGTCGTCGTCATTGTCCAATCTCATTCGAGTAGCCGAGTACTACGAGAATCCACCAAACCACCAATCCTTCAATCTTCCGGTCATATTCAGTCGGTTTGTTTCCTACTCTCGTCCGCTCCCGTAGTTTTGTAATAGACAGTTGGTATGTGCGACCTGTATATGACGTTAGTCATTCATCGCCCGACCAAATTAAGGACGAGTAAATGACGATTTAATTTGCATTCATCCTACAGGACGTAGGTTCCAGGATGTATATATACGAAATCACCTTACTCGTCAGTGAGTAATTGTATTTGACAGAGGTCAGTAGCCTTGTTGACTCGATACCAACACTGAATTACTCCCAGCGGATATGCTCCGCAGGATGGGTTCCAACTGCGCTTCGTATGTATTCAATGTAGCGGTTAAATAAGAAAACCATTTCCAGGTACTTAAATTTTCATCTGTTATCCTTTTATCCATGTGCTCGGTCGTATGCCTTATCCATCCACTCTATCTGGGGCTTCCTTTCTATACCACAATTTAACCTTTTTCTTGAACCTGCAATGCCCAAGTCAACACAAAAGCCTTGAATTTTAATGTCAAAGTTGTGTTGCTCCTTCATTTGGTCTCTTCTATTCAGCATATTTCGCGTGCCCACTTACATACACGATAGAGCAGGCGGATCCTCAAGAGAGAAACGAGTGAAGAACACAGTCATTGGTTGGAGGGAGGAAATCTCTGTGGTCGGACACTGGAGTTATGTGTATATTTCCTGGTTCATTAAAAATGCAGAGTGTATGCATAATACCTTCCATCCCGCGCGCATTTCATTCAACGAGTGAATAAATGGAGAACCAGGACAAACGGCCCACTAAAGCCCACTTGTCACTTGTATAATAGCAGTCACGACTATAGTTAGGACAGCGACGACGATGTGCTATCAGCAGCTGCCAATTGGCTTTAAATCCTTTTCACCTGTCATTGAAAGGTCGTTGGACAAGGATGCAATCGAAATGAAATGAACAGTGGTCGACGAGACAACCAGGAACCGATGCTATTGGAAAGAACTACAAGTGGACTTATGATCCAATGTAACAATGGGTTTCGACCAAATATTCAGGATATTATCAAAAAAGAAGAATTAAATCAACGCATCAGGAGAGCGATCAACCGATTATGCCGCAAATACCTTCATCCAAATACCATCCACTCATGTTTAAATATTCATCCGCCTAATCTGCGAAACACCAAGCCACATTCGCTATTAATTAACCCTCCTCCGCTTCGCCACCTCTTAAAGCACAGAAGTGCACCCATATACACACGGAGCCACAACACTCGTACACCAAAGGATACCGAAAAGGATACCAATCGCGTACCACTACCATTGTAATCAGTTCGCTTTCGCGTTGATTAAACTCCAGAATTAAGTGCCAATCGAAATGTGCACGCATGTAACGTACTCGCCCGTACACCATCATACCCGGTCAACAGTCGTCGTGTACGAGTCGTCCGGCCTTCCATACGCCCGTTGTAATCCTTTTAAATAAATTCCCAACACAAATCTGACGAAGTAGATTACCTCGCCTCGGTTCGAGCGAAATGTGGAATGTAGAATGCATGATGATCCGGCAGCTCCTGAATCCACTCTTGTTGGGCACTCGGTTGAGGGTGGTGACGATGATGTTCTGACGACGGGGTCATTACTCGCTCTCGGATAGTGATACCGAAACCGACAATTCAAAATGAAACAAAGTCACAAACCGCACTCCTTGCCGCTGCAATGACTCATCAAATGGAAACTCCTAATCCTCCTCGTAGTAAAAATCATAAAACCAAATTACATTGTACCACTATCTCCAGCTCTTACTCCTTCTAATCCTGTTCGACAGAACGGTAGTGATTCGCTGTTTTGGAACTTTCTTCTCTCAACCCCCGAGCATCGTAACCTCCTCGATCCCGACGATTTCAAATTACACCAACCCGCATCCGAGCTACCAGCTCATACGTATGGACGTAGGGAAATGTGTGTCCGTAAACCACAATCCCATCATAGTCATCAAGAAGGTGGTCATTTTTGAATCATTCATGACATGAGCTTGATGACTACTACTAACTTGTTTTTTATTTTTTATTTTTTGCTCCCCTTTTGTTGTTGTTATTCACTCTCCGAGGGTTATGAATTGTGCTCCGCTCGTTGATATAAAATTAGTTTTCTGGCCGTATGTGCTCGACGGGTGTTCATTATGTGCGAACGCGAGCGGGGTGGTTGTTAATTAGTGAAATAAAGGGTTAAATGGGATGGGCGGGATGGACGGCGAACTGGAACGGAAAGGTGCGCCCGGAGGTGTAAAAATACTTAATTTATTAAACCTGCTTAATCCATAGAATGGCATGTAGTGTTTTCTGTTTCTGCATTTTTGACAAGCAAGTGGAGTTGATTCCTTTCTTTTTTTTTTTTTGGGTCCTTTTCATAATTCCTTTTCCAAGTATTCGTGCAAATTGGTTTGGGCTTGGTTAAGGAAAAAAATCCTTGTTACTATTGCGAAGGGGAGGATTCATACTGATAGCTATCTAGGATGTTGTGAGCTAGTCTATATAGATATTAAAAAACAAAAAAACATTTTGAGCCCTTCAGCAGGTCCAGCAAATTATATTTAAATCACATACATAAGTGAGAAACCTTTAAAATACTTTCTAGAAAACTCGAAAAATCGGAGTGGTAAGAGGAGATTTGATATCAAACCTTCATCTAACATCTGCCTATGGAGTGTATACAAATTACAAGCCGCACAAACAGTATCAAATAGACCCAGCGTTCTAAGTTTTTTTCTTTCTTCGAAAATGGCAATGGATAGTATACGATAAAAGGTCTTAGAGGTAAATTAGCAGTTACCGAAATCCAAAGAATGTTGCTTATACGCCCCGTTGTGCCATTTTCAGCAGCATCTCACAACTATCACAACTCCTTCTTCGACTCGTATGTAATGCAGAAAGTTGCCCCGTATTCAGACCTACTTGGGTGATAACTTTAGGGAAACCTTATTCATACGGCCAGTAAGAAGGCAGGTACCAACATTTCAAAAACGTTGCGTATACGCCCTGTTGTGCCTTTTTTCGTCAGCGTCTCACAGCTTTCACAACTCCTTTTTCAACTCGCATGTAATGCATATGTCTGTCCCGTATTCAGGCCTACTTGTTTTAGTCACATTTTGGGTGATACCTTTAGTGAAATCTTATTCACACGGCCAGTAAGGAGGCAGGCACCAAAATTTCAAAAATGTTGCGTATACGCCGGATGTGCCTTTTTTCGGCAGCGTCTCACAGCTTTCAAAAATCATTTTGCGACTTGCATTTAATGCAGAAACTTGCCCCGTATTCAGACCTACTTGTTCCAGTCACATTTTGAGCGATACCTTTAGGGAAACCTTACTCATACGGCCAGTAAGAAGGCAGGCACCACAATTTCAAAAATGTTGCGTATACGCCGGGTATGCCTTTTTTCGGCTGCGTCTCGCAGCTTGTAGAGCTTCATTCTCGAGTTGCACATTATGCGCGAAGTTGCCCTGTATTCAGGCGGAATCATTTCATTTAAATTTTAAGTGGCACCCTTAGGGAAACCATACGACCAGAGCAAGAATAGGTATCAAAATCCTAAAAATGTTAAGATTTCGAACTTTAGGCTTTTAGTTTATGCTCTCGGGAGCATCGTCCCAGTATATTGGTCTAATTTTTTTTAATATCGTGCTTGCGCAAGCAATTATGAATACATTCATTAGCTCGTTCCTTTAGTATTATCCTGTGAGCTTCTAACGATATTTTCAAGCAATATGGCAGGCTTCATCCTGCACGCTTCCGGTATGGCCTCACAATCTTGGCAGATTCCGATTACTTTTTGCCAAAACTTTTGAACGCGTTCCTGGCATAGCACTCTCCTTCTCTCGACCCCACATTTTTATATACATTTTTTCTCTAAATTCGAAGCTTCTCCATTATTTTCTGTTCGTAGGCCTCATGAGGCCTCATCTCTATTGACATCCCTGTCTGCTCATTAGCTATGCCTTGTTTTGTGTAGATTATACGAAGACAAGGACACAAATTTCCCTACAAACGATTCGATAAGTTATACAATTCCCGTGACTTTTTGAACAAACCTATATATTTTGGGCCAATAAATCTCAGGGAATAGCACTAAATGATAACCAACACTTTCAAAGTCAGTCTTAGGTACTTAGAAATTACCTAAAATACCTAAAGGACTTCCCTCTTCTTAGAAAGTATAAATGATACGAGTCTCTGCCGTTCATAACCTCTTATCACAACTTAACAGCATTTTTTCTCGTTATTAATAACAGACGGGCAATTCAAATTTGATGCAGTCTTAACCAGGTGTTCGAATTGCAATTGTGAGTCTAATAAAATTGGTCCAGAGTCGATATCGTTATTTGTTCTCGAGATAGACGAGGCGAAAAAAAGTTCGGGTATATACTCGTACGAACGTACGTGCAAGCACAGGCATCTCCATAAAAACTATATATTTGAGTATAGGGACCTTCAAGGTCTACGAGTAATTAGCATCAGAAGGAGACTAGTTCACGAGTGTGAGTTGTCGGCACTGCCTTTATATCCTGAAACCTGTGGCACATTTTCATTGCCTTGTACCATATTTAAATTTCAATAAACTCTTTGCCTTAAAATCATAGAATAACATTTTCATCTCACTTCATTTGATCCTTTATCTCATTTTTCTATTTGGATCCTTCTCTTTACAGGCATTCAACAACAATCTCATCAAAATGAAAGCCTAGCATTGGCTCAATCAATCCAAAAGACAAACTAATTACCAAACAGATAACAAACACCGCACTACAGCCACTGTAGCCACTATAGCCACAACAGCCATACCAGGCACAGGCCGGCATCACAAGGCTCTACCATTGTGTCCTCGTTTTAGTTCTTTTCGTTCAGCTCCATGCAATAGGACTCGTGTATGCAAATTTTTATTACTAACCAGTTCCAGCTCCATCGTCCTCTGTCTCTCTGTCCGTGGATCGCTGTCTGTTCCGGTCTGCAGGCCACACGTCAAACAATTTACCACGGAACTGGATTAACGAATTCGATAAACTGGAAATACCAATAGAATTCCGGTTAAGTAGTTCAACGAAATGGCTGGCATAGGAATTAAGGTAAGTCCGATTCTCCAGATATTTTTATTTTTTTTTTTCATTTTTGGATCTCTTAAGTGCTGGTCGGGCCAGCATAGACATTCAGGGCTTTGCTGAATTCTTTGAAACCCTCGGAGCCCGACCGTTCCGATAAAGTTGTTGATGAACAACAGATGAACAGTGTTCACGATGATGAACATTTACATATTTGAAATGCAAATAATTGTGTTTGCTCGTTGCATTCCCATGGGTGGGTAAATACTCCAACAGTATCTGCACACAATTCACAACTGCGTTTAGTGTAATGCGACTCGCCGGAGCATGCAATTTGCGGAAAGTAAAATGGGACAGCAGTGTGTAAGCCGGGAACTCGGCCAGATCCACAATTCAAACCGAAAAACCTCCAGCTCAGTCTCCGTTTTAAAGTGACGCACTTCCTCTTCGCACATAGTAGGACCGAGGAGTGTGTACATTTGGAATAGAAAAAGGCGTCGTAGCTCGAGAGACCGAGTACAATGCAACCGAACCAATGCGGCAGGAGCTTCTCGGATGCCAGTGCGAATCTCTTGCATCTATGCTCAATGTCCTTTCGCTACTCGACCCCGTCTCCGCCTCCGCCCGGCATTTGCGTATGCATGGGATTGTACTTGTTTGTGATTGTGATTACAGGTATTTTCTAAATGGAAATGACTAGGTTCGCTCGGACGAGGAAGTCCGACTACATTCGTACCTTTATATCGAGGCGGAACGTTTATTTTTGAGGTTAATGTTTGCCACACTTAATCGAATTTCAAATGAGAGCATTTGTATTGGGAAATACGGTCAAACGACTGGAATATCGTAAATAGTCGAAGCGGATTTTCCTTCCGATCGTCCTTTGCACATTTCCCATTGAACCGCATCAGGGACGAGTACAGTATCCGAGTATCCTTAATGATTTTCGTTTGTTTTTTTTTTTTTTCATTTGTTTGGGTGGATATGTCGTAAGAGGTTTTTCGAAATATGTTAAGGAGTCCATGGATTCAATGATGGAAAGTTGGAGATTCATTACTGTGGGGTTGATGTGGGAAGCAATGGGGTTAACATGGTCTTGTGTTCCAGGGCTTTTGTGTTCTTACATTCTGGTGCTGTTGTGCAGTTGAGGTTTTGTTGCTTTGAATACCTCAAGGAGGTGTCGGGATAATAGAGAGAAATTGTATGGTTTCTTGGGGAGGCATCGAGTCGACTTAACAAGTGTTACCTTTTGTTGACTCGTTAACTATGAGACCGATGGATTCATGCATTCGTGCAGTAAATTGTATGCTCCGGGAGATGAAGTTCTTCGGATCAGTTTCGGTATTTGTTTATTTTTGTTGACCAATTACATGAGTTAGGAACTGACAGGTGTAGTCGGAGAGTGATGATTGATAAAATGAAGCGAATTTGCCCAGCTCTTAAAAAAGATCTGCCTGAGCATATGAGTCGGGTTGAACAAATTTGCACAGAGCTTCAAGTGTTGAAAACTCAACTGTCTAAGGAATATTTGTAAAGCGAGTGCTAAGAATTCGAAACCTTTGCTTGGAGAGATTCTTGATATCGTTCGTTGTGATAGCTAAGACGTGTATGTATAGCACAACGAGCACTTCCAATCAATTCCCATGCTTGTGACCTTTGCCTTTTCGATTTTAGTTATTATGGGCAACAGATTTTGATCTTTATTTATAACTTCTACGAATTTGTATATACTGACTCACTAATTCCTATAAAAATAGCAGAGTTCCTAGTATACAACCTTGATGCTTCAAAATGCTTAATCATCGTTCTTTATCTAAAGCCATTAACATAATTTAAACTTAATGATGTTGGTTAAGGGTGTAACAACCATGTACCTCTTTCATTATTTATCATATTTACAGGGTGCGCCATCTCATATGGGTCAATGTAAATTTCGAATAACTTCAACAATTCTCAACCGATTTTAGAAATTCAAAAACTTTTATTCAACAATTTATTTACAATTTATTTTGATTAATTCTTGAAAACAATATCAATGAAATTACCGTCTTTATTACCGATGAAAAAATTGGCTCGTTTTCGCGCATTCTCCATGACATTTTTGAGCATTCGGACGAATGTTTCTTTTGAGTTGTTCTATTGTCTTTGGGCCGTTAGCTTACACTTTGCTTTCCAAGTATCCCCAAAGAAAAAAGTCTGGAGGAGTCAAATCCGGCAATCTCGGAGGGCAGTCAATATCGCCCTTTTTTGACACCAATCTTCTTACGCAAAAGGTTTATTGTTTTGTCTGCAGTATGGCAAGTCGCGCCGTCTTGTTGAAACCAAAAGTGAAATAAGCCTTTATTACGCATTTTTGGGACCACATAATAGGCCAACATCCACCGATATCGATCGCCATCCACTGTATCGCCAACTTTAAAGAAATACGGTCCAATGATGGGTAACAGTAACTTTTTGATCATAAAGCGTCTCTTCGTGAATAATGTGAGGATTTTCGGTGCCCCAGACGCGACAATTTTGTTTATTAACTGATCCAGGGAGCCTCATCGGTCATCAAAATTTGCTGCCAGAACTCCGGCTCAGCATTAATCATTGCAACGATATTTTGTGCGTATGCCAAGCGCCGTGGCTCATCTAGTGGCGAAATTCTTTGAGTTATCTGCACTTTGTACAGAAATAAGTGAAGATCATCCTTTAAAATTCTCCGCAAAGTGGTCCCACTGATGCCAAACTGCTGCGAACGGCGCCGATATGACAATCTTAGGTCTTCTTGAAAACTGGCCTTCACAGAAATTGAAAAAAAAATCGAGGCCCAACGACGAATTGTCTCTTTTTTGGGCGCAACACGATCACGATATTTTGCACGATACGCACGTTGAGTTAGCACAATCGAGCGTTCATTTTTAATGAACATTGAAACTGAGCACGCAATCTAAATCCTTTCACTAATCCAGTCAGTTTTTGACTACTACCTTCGCGCTACGAGAGATTGGTGAAGACTTTTGCCGATAAGGACCACGTGATGTCGTTAGTACTATGACACTCTATACGATATTGTCGTACATGAAGTATTATACTTCTCAAATTTTCAAACATTACTTTAATTTTGATTTCTCGGCGCAAAAACTCTATAAAAATTACCTTTGAGATCGTTGCCAAGCTATATATGCTAATGGTAACTTTTCATTTTTTTCAAAACCAAAACGAGAGTCCCTCAAGGATCTATCCTAGGGCCCTTGCTGTTCTCGCTATTTAATATCGACATTCCCGTCATTCTGAAACAGACAAGGTAAAATCATATATGACCTATCCATTTCACCTATCAGCCTCACATCCTTCGTCCTGAAGACCCTCGAACGCATCTTGGACAGGCACATCCGCGATTCCCTAGGAAACACAAAGTTTTCGAAGTCCCAACACGCTTACATTAAAGGCAAGTCCACTGAGACCGCCCTGCATGAAGTCGTGCAGACAATCGAAAAATCCATCCACCATAAACAATTTACCTTAGCTACCTTCATAGATATAGAAGGTGCTTTCAACAACATTCACACTGAATCGATCCAAGAAGCCCTCACCACGGCAGGGGTAGAGGGACTTGTTAGCAGATGGATCATATCCATGCTCAGAACTAGGATCATTCAGGCCCAGATGGGCAACACCACTATAGTTAAGACCGTAGATAGAGGCACACCCCAAGGTGGGGTTATATCGCCTCTACTATGGCTCTTGGTTATCGATAAAATTCTGAAAGAATTCGAGAGAATCGGAACAAAGGCTGTTGCTTATGCTGACGACGTGGTCATCCTAGTATCGGGAATGTTTCCCTCGGTAATTAGCGAAATCTCAGAGAGAGCTCTGAATAAGTTAAGAGCCTGGGCCTCAGGATGCGGCCTAAGCGTCAATCCGAGTAAAACAGAACTGATGCTGTTTACCACCAAATATAAGATACCGTCCTTTAATCTCCCTCGACTCAACAACCAGCCACTCTCCTTGTCTTCCGAGGCTAGATACCTAGGAATTATCCTAGACCCCAAGCTCAGTTGGAAGATAAACATTGAACATCGGGTACGGAAAGCATGTGTCGCTTTCTATGCCTGTAGCAGAACCTTCGGCAAAAGCTGGGGACTCCGACCCAAAATGGTGCTGTGGATGTACACGGCTGTCATCCGCCCCATCCTCACCTACGGAGCGCTCGTATGGTGGCCTGCCCTAAGTAAGGCACACAACATCAAAAAACTAAGCCGCGTACAGAGATCGGCCAGTATCGGGGTAACCGGTGCCCTTCGGTCTACCCCGACCGAGGCACTCAACGTACTCCTAAACCTCCTCCCTCTGGACCTCTTCATCAGATATAATGCAGCCTGTAGCGCCATTAGACTCAGAGAATCTGGGTTCTGGTCATCTAAACCCTACGGTCATAGCAAGGTGCTGGACCTATTACCTAGTGACCTGGCCATGACTGCAACCGATTTCACGACAACCATACACAACCCAAATAAAGCCGCCCATGTCCACTTCCCATCCAGGATGGCATGGAAACAGGGACTGCACTCTGAGAACCATCAGGTAGCTTTTTTCACCGACGGTTCGAAAATGGAGTGTGGGGTTGGCTCGGGTATCTTCTCAGCGGAACTGAATATCTCCAAATCGTTGCGACTTCCAGACTCGGCCAGCGTGTTCCAAGCGGAAATACTGGCGATTAAGGAAACTTGCAAGTTACTCACGCGCTATCCTATTACCAAGAGAGATGTAAATATATATATTGATAGCCAATCAGCTATCAAAGCTCTCGACTCTCACTCCATAAAATCCAAATTAGTTGCACAGTGTAAGGATGAAATCAGCTGTGCAGGAGACTATTTCAACATTACTCTCATTTGGGTTCCTGTCCACAGCAAAATAGAGGGAAACGAAAAGGCTGACGCTTTAGCAAGGCACGGCTCTTCCCTCGACTGTTCTTTGGCGGAGGCAGTACTCCCCCCCATCAGACTGGTCAAGGCAAACCTTCTACAACACTTTCTCTCGAGGGCGAACTCCAGATGGTGCAGTCTCAGCAACTGCGTCATATCTAGGAAAACATGGCCCTCCTATAACAGGAAAAGAACCCTCGACCTAACTAACAGACCCCGACAAGAGATTGCCAGAATTGTAGCCATCTGTACTGGCCACTGGCCTGTCGGTACCCACGCTGCTAAGTTAGGCATCCCATTCAACACCAACAACTGCCGTAGTTGCAAGAACCCACTGGAAAAGGAAACTCTCACCCATTTCCTGTGTGAATGTCCGGCTCTAGCTAGAACCAGACAGCGCCTACTCGGCAAAATCTCCTTCGACGATCTATCAGAATTCAGGGAAATAGGATTCTGTAATATCATCAAATTCCTTAATTCCACAGGATGGATATGAAACTCCAATAACAGCACACTAGGTCACTGAGTTGTGGCATCAAAATGGCGCATAAGCGCTAATTGGGCCTGGCATCTCGATATCAGGCGGCCACTCCTACCTACCTACCTATCCATTTCACCTAAAGGGAGAGGCTACTGCACGGTTAAATAAGGATCTACAGACCGGTGCCAGACCGCTGCACAAGGATCAAGTCCACCAAGAATCAAGACATTATCATAGGTCGTCCTATCCCAGTCTTAAATAACTTCCCACCAATCCAAACCAATCAAAAACCTTGGAGTTATCTTTGATCAACAGCTCTTAGATGGAGGGATCACCTCACCAATTTAATAGTTACAGTTTACGGCGTCTTACGTATGCTTGCTACTTTTCCATTTAGCATCACATCAATGCTTTTTATACCGATGACAATTTTCGGCATGTTTCCTTCCTCCTGAGCGCTTCTACCCACACTGGTGCAGTATAGAGCATAAGTGAGCTCACCACTCTGCTCAGCAGAATCCTCTTCGCATGTCCACCCACGTTTGGCAGTATCCTGGAGAGAGCCGTTTGTAGTGGGGATGCTTTTTTGCTCACATAGTCCACGTGTAATTTGAACCGCAGCCTATTGTCGAGCATCACTCCTAGGTATTTGATCGCTTCCTTGGACCGGATATTCTGGTTGCCCACTCGCTTGTTATAAGTACAGTCTCCGTCTTATGGTGTGCCAGTTCGAGGCCTGCAGATTCTAGCACTCCTTTATCTGGACAACCTCTGTGTTTGTGGCTGATTCTACTTCGTATGTGTGCTTTGCAACCACCACGATAGCTATATTATCTGCAAATCCGATGATGTTTACTACTTGGGGAAACCTTAGTCTCAGGACACTGTCATCCAATAAGCTCCAAAGAAGTGGGTCCAACAGCGATCCCTGAGGAACCCTGGGGGTGATGTCGTAATATTTAATTGCTTCCTCCGTGACATACCTCAGTTTCCTGTCTTTGAGGTAGTCGGACAATATTCTTAGCAGGTAGTGAGGTGTTTCCATTCTTGCCAACGACCTTCTTATCAGGGTCCAGTCGGCAGAGTTAAACGCATTCTTAACCTCTAAAATCACTACTGCACAGTACTTCTTTGACCCCCGCCTCCATGAGTGTCCTGCTAAGGCTTCAAACGTAATATCGACTACTTTTTGGATTGCGTCGATAGTAGAGGGTGCCTTTCGGAGTCCGTATTGATGATTTGAGAGGGCTCCCTTCGTCTCTGCTACAGTAAGTAGCCTATCGTATATTACCCGCTCTAGAATTTTTCCCACTGTATCGAGCAGGCATATCGGGCGGTATGACGATGGTACTCCGGGTGGTTTTTTTGCCTTGGGTAGCAGTAGTAGGTGTTGCAACATCCATGGTTTTAGGAACACTGCTTCATGTAAATCAATGCTTGTCAAGGTGCTAGTGGTCTCTATTTTAACGTTCACACTGCCATCCTCCTGGGATTTTGATACTCAAAGCTTACGCAAGCTAACAGTTGCGTTTAATAGCACAGTACTCGTACGCTTCATTTACAAGCATTGGCGGCAGGACCACTATACGCCCTAACCCTGCTAACTTTCAAAGCTTCGCTAAGTTTAGGATGCTAACCTTACCTTTTAGACTCAAACAGAGTAAACCCGCCAAAATACCTTTACCAGAGACTTTGGTTCGCAACATTTGAGAGAAGTGGAACATTGATATTACCTAATATTAGTTATAGAGTGGCAAAAATAAACAGTTTTTCATTAAGGTTGTGCGGCTATGAAGTTCCCTCCCAGATAACACGAGTAGATCTCATAGCGTTGGCTACTTCAAGGGCGAAATTAGGCTGCATTTTAGCACATGTTGCAGTGATGCTAATATGATTGATGTAATCAATTTGATGGATGACTTCTCCCCCTCCCGCAATCATACTATCAATGATTTCAAACTCATAGGAAATAGTAATAATTTTTTTTTGTGTGCACCAAAATGTCAGGAGTCTGAGAGAAAACTTTTCAACTCTAGTCACTCATATTGACTCATTTGAGTATGTTCCGGATATTGTTTTTGTAACCGAAATATGGATATACGATTTTGAGAAAAATGATTACTATATTTCCGGATTTAGTTTGCTTTGTAATACAAACGAAAATTACGCTTCAGGTGGAGTTGGGTGTTTTGTGAAAGATGTCTATAAAACTCTAGATGTTGTGTGTTTAGACCTCTCAAGCGCCGATGTAATTAAAGTTTCCGTTGAAATTAATCATGAAGTATATGTGTTTGTATGTGTCTACAGGTTGCACATGTTTAATGTTACAATGTTTGTAGAAGAATTTTCTAATCTTTTAAAAAATGAAAAATCCAAAAACCTAATTATAGTAGGTGATCTCAATATAAATATTCTGGATAATAATGAAATTGTTTCAAATTATTTGGCATTATTAGCGTCACACGGCTTGGCTTGCTTCATTAATGAACCCACTAGGCCTGCTTCTGGTAGTTGCCTGGATCATATTTATGGCAGATTTAAAAGCTTCTCTGTGAACAATTGCGAACAGTGTGTTCTAGATTTACATATAACTGATCACTCCATGGTAGGACTCGTAATAAATGAATTAAAATCTACAAATAACAGAATGACAAACTTGGGTGCAAAGAAAATGAAAACTAATTTCAGAAAGCTGAGGAACATTCTCATGTATGAATTTTGGGACGATGTCTACACCAGCAAAGATGCGTCCACTGCGTGTACAACGTTTATTGAGTGCTTTAGACAGCACATTTTAAATTGTTCTACTTTTCTGTCCCCAAAAAATGATGTAAAAAGACTGAAAACGTAAATTTCCAGTCATTTATTATATAAAGTAAAAGCTAAAAATAAACTCAGAATTAAATGCAAACGATTTCTCTACAATTCTAACTTCCTAAGTAGATATAAGAAGTTATGTGCTGAGCTTAAGAAGGAAATACCAAAATGCCGTGATGCATATTATCGCTCTCGGTTAAGTGCATCGAAAGGAAAATTAAAAAATGAATGGCTTCTAGTAAATAGTATTCTTAACAAAGCATCCCTAACCAAAAAACCTATTGTTATTAATGTCAACCAGTGTGAAATGTCTGATAAACTTGTCATTGCTAATGAATTCAATTCGTACTTTACTAATATAGCGAAGAATTCATTACCATCTCCTATTCAATCTGCATGTCATCAATGTGGGTCTCAGCACACTTCTGTTGAACAAAGTCAAAGAAATAGTTTTGTTTTCGAGCAAATTACGCCTCTTGAAGTATTTAAAGCCATTGATACCCTAAAAAAATTCTAATTCTTGTGGTGTTGATGGCATTACCAGTCTTATGCTCAAAAAAATTGCTAGTTTTGTGATAGATGTGCTGGCAGATATTTTCAACAATTGTGTTATTGAAGGCGTCTTCCCGGAAGCTTTCAAATGTGCAGACGTTCTACCACTGCTCAAAAAAGGTGCTGCTACGGAAATCTCCAACTATAGGCCAATTTCACTTCTTCCTGTCCTTAGTAAACTTTTCGAAAAACTGATAAAAAGCAGAATAGTGAATTTTCTTAACTCAACTAAGTTCTTCATTAATGTTCAATTCGGCTTTCAAAAAGGGAAATCAACCGAGGATGCCCTTTTACAATTTTGCTCTCAAATAATGGCAAACCTAGATCGGAAAAAATGCACCGCAGGCTTATTTATCGACATTACTAAGGCTTTTGATATGGTTAGCCATAATATTCTAACTAGGCAGATCAGTATGCGCGGGCTTAACTCCGCTACTGAAAATTTTTGATCGAGCGAGCAAATTTGTTGTTTAATCAACCTTGCTCTCGCTCCGCATGGCACTTTTCTAAACTTTACTTCGTTATTTCTCACTATTTTTCAATCAAACAATTTCATTTGATAATTTATGGCTCATCTATAGACCTAGATCTATCGAATGACATGCTGCACACATGTGTGGTTATAGCCGATATCTACATTTAGTGCGTACAAGATTAGTCCGAAATCGTTTTCGGACCACTATATTCCCCGTACATGCACGCGCTAGGCCAAAAAGTGGGTGATTGCTCTCGCTCCGCTACGCTCCGCTCGATCAATAAGGAAGTTGGAAAAAGCAGGTTTTCGTGGCTTCATGCTTGAATGGTTTAAATCGTACCTTCAAAACCGTTCACAAAGAGTGAAATTGGACGAAATTAGGAGTGAAATCATGCTCTACATTTGGGTGTACCCCAGGGTTCGGTACTGCGACCAATCCTGTTCCTAATTTACATTAACTCGCTATTTCTACTTGACTTTAAAGGCAAACCTACTGCATTTGCCGACGACGTGGGTTTTTCCTATGGTTGCAACAGTCCCTTGGATTTGATCTCTGATATTAACTGGGACCTTTGTATACTGCGCAACTAGTTTGCCCAACATAACTTGGTAATAAGTAAAAAAACTAAAATAATGCACTTTAATTTGACAGCATTAAACATAGGAGCTAATGTCTATTTTCATTCATCAGATTGCCAGAGATATACGTTGTCCATCTGCAATTGTACCCTTGCTCCGTCTGTTCCCTCTTTTTGTAATGACTTAAGCTGTAGAGATAACTGCTTCTTAATCGAAAACATTGACGAGTTTAAATATCTAGGGCTTACCATTGACTATAAAATGACTTTTTTTAAATCACATAGACTATTTAAAGAAATATTTTCATTTCTCTATCTAAGAAAGATCTGCTCTTAAGAACTTCTCAAAATTGTATATCATGGCATTTGGGATTCTAAGCTGCAATATGGAATCACGTGCTGGGGTGGTGTATACTTTAGTAGAATCCGAAACTTACTAACGCTGCAGAAAAATGTTCTGAGAAAAATATGTGGGAAACCAAGTAAATATCATTGTTATTCGTTGTTCTGTGACTTGAAAATTCTTCCTGTAACGCATTTATACTGTTTTAAAGTTCTAAAGACTTTCTTTATGATGTCTGGAAACCGTAATTTTCGTCTGATCTCGTCTCATAATCTACTGCGAACTTCTCCAATTTGTTACCTGTTCCAAAGTTCCGTACCACAGAATATCGTAATTTTTACTCCATCTTATCCATTCGACTATTTAACAAGCTTCCTCGATCACTCAGGACAATATCAACACCTGGACTTTTTATAAAGCGATGGCTTTTGAATTACAATTATGCGAGCCCCCCTATTTTGTGTTATTTATATTGTATTTTATTTTTGTAAAGTGGCATTCGACACTATTTATTACTTGTAATTAAATACAAATAAATTAAATACAACCTTATGCATATAATAATAATAAAAAATAAACATTCCTTGGGTGCACTCCACTCCTTGATTCGGCACTGTTCGCAGCAATTGGAATTGTGTTACTATAGTATGTGGACGATTTTAGGCAAGGGTCTAAGTCTAAAACCTTCGTGCAAGAACTGAAACTGAAAGACCTGCCTTAGAATATTAGGAAGAAGAACCAATTTTTCGTCGGAAAATTCAGCGAAAACTTTAGATTGTCTTCAGCTACGAAGCTCACCGAATGAAAGCTGACCGTTATAATAACGTTATCGTCCCATGATTTCGAAATTTTTTTTGCCCAAAATTCATGAACTATACTTGATCGACATGTGATTCCAGCGCTGTCCTGCAATACATGGCATACAGCCCGTGATACAATGGACCAATTGAGAAAAGAATTCTTTGATCAATGTATCTCTACTTTTGGACCAATGAAGATTTTACGCCATAAGACTTTGTATAAGCGATATTCCAGCTATGAGTATGCTTGAAAAATTTGCTCAAAATTGGATTCTCCATATTGTAATAAAAAATTGTATCAACTACTTTTCTGTTACTTCCCATCTTTGGAATTAGTATTGCACCACTTAACATATTAGTGTATAGATCCTGATTTTACACATTTAACGTATGCTTGACAAGCGATCTTAGAGAGCACCAAGCTGAGGAGTGCGAGAGATTGTTTGTTTTAAGCTGAAAGACAAGTTCTGAGGTGGTCACCCAAGACTGAAGAACAAATCGAAAATAAAAGAATAAAGAAAAGCAAGTGTTCGTTTTATTAGATTATTATATAGACCACCTAAAATCACAGTCCTGATCAAGATTTACACAAAATAGTCTTTAAAAAGTAAATGGCAAGCATTGATTAATCAATTCAAATAAGAGCTGTGTATACTTTCACAACTTCCTTATGCCTTTTTTGACAAGTAAAAACTAAGCGATTAAAAAATCATATATCAAGTGGGCATCGCCAATTTTGATAACCTTTTGGACCAAAATTTGGATTGTTTCCGCAGTTCCTTCGTACACTCTTGTCTGATATTCTCCTTGTGAACTTTCAGACTCTGTGACGTGTTCTGATAAACCTATGATTTCAAAAAAAATTCGACAGCTCAATTTGGCAATCTTGCCGGCCAGTATAAATTACCGAAGTGAACATTAAGCGACCCGGAAAGGCATTTTTTACAATGTCTATTGCCGCACGAGTTATCTCACAACGCATCAGTGAACGGCAATAAAAACTTGTACTGTATCGGTCAGCAGTCAAAACAAACGTTTCATCTAGGGTATCCTCGGAATGTGGCCCGATGATACCTTCGGCGTAAATAGCGCATCATGCAGGAGAATTCTCAATGCCCCAAAAGCATATATTTTTTATATTTACATTTCCGTTTAAATGGAAACAGGCCTTTTCGCTTTCGCCTTTTGTTGTCTGCATTTAGAAAGGGAACATCTTCATGTCTTAACTAAAATGCTTTGCAGAGACGAACGTGGCAAGTCGTCTGATCTATGTTGAAGGTTCATCCGCCAGTTCTTTGACAAAGTAGCAAAATTCACCTTGGAACGAACACCACGAGGCCTTCCGACGCCTCTCTTGTGACGTGTTTTTTTTCAATGTCTTTAAGCCGATCAGCTAAATACCTTACTATTTGATGAGTTAGCGAGAACTCTACGTTGAAATTTATGATGCGCCCAAATCTATGACGAAATGTTCTGTAAAAAAATAAAGTTCGAAATAGGCTTGTCGACAAACAAATTTCTATTCCAGTTTTGATGCAAACATTACGTAATCTTAAATTAAATTAATCTTAAGTCAGTATCCTTATTTGTTTTCGAGATATACGAAACGAAAAAATTTCGAACGTACACATCTCACCAGGAACGATGTTTCAGGGAGCATTGAGGTTTATCAACATTTTTAGCTCGAAAGATCGGACTTCCAAATGGAAAATTGAAAATTCGAACAGCATCGTTCGGTAATATGGTCACATCATCATCCTTTTCCAAAAACATGTTACAATGACGCCGCCAGCCCAAAAAATCGCCCCAAACCGTCACTAGTGGAGAATGTTGTTCTATTATTTCTCTTGTGTTTTCGGAATAGAACATGAGTCACATCACTTGTTCATTCGTTTCCAGCACATAATCAATGGAAGTACGGCGGTTAGATTGGTAGATCACCCTAATTAGTTCAAAATAAAATACCAAAAACTTTTTTGGTCTCTTTTCTGGACTATCCATGTCGAAGATAAGCTGACATTGCCTTCGTACGAAATTCCTCTCATATTAGCCGGGTCGGAGCATTTTTTTCGGACCATAATCCTTTCCCTTGTTTTTTAAATCTCTGTACATTCAAAAAAAACACAGCTCCACCGTCCAGGTACCATATCTTTACACAATCCACGTCCATAAAAAAAAAGGGAAAAGCCGAAACGAACAAGTCCAAAAACGAAAAGGTATTAATTGAATTCCGGATTACACGTAGTAATTCCCATTGTGAACGGGGCACAATTAAATCCCAATCAAGTCGCCTACGTCCAATGCACGTCATAATCTCGTCATCCTGCCAAACCATTGTGAGAATTAAACCAAATTTCAACAGACGAAATGACAGCAGTGATATCAACTCACAAGAGTATGAATGAAAGCTGATATAAGGAGGCACAAAAAGTACGAAGAAAGGTAAAAGGTTGAAGAGGTATTCAGGGGCTAAAGCCCGAACCGGTAGATGTCCTTTCAATGCATTTATTTCTGACGATAGGATGATTTTTACGGTAGTCGAAAACAGCCACTCAGCTGTTTTGGTCCCCGTGGAAGAGGCCCTCATATTTCCATCGTTAATCCCTTCACAGGACAAGACACAAGGAGGAATACGACAGTGTTCGTATGTATGCGTTGAGTATTCAGATAGCCAATAAAGGAGGCAGCTGGCCTAAAAGAATGGAGGTGACGGGCATATGCTTATACACCATGTAAGTATGTGTGCGCAATGCACACTCTGTTGCGGAAGTTCCAGTTTGATATTCTATTGAATTTGCCGGAAGTGTACAAGTTCATTGATGAAGACGACGTGCATGATGGCGCTACCGATGATAATAATGATGCACGTTGAATGGCCTGTTGAAACTTAACTTTTCATTAGAGCTATCGTGTAGAGAGGAACTAGTATCTTACGTATAATAGCCAAGCATTTCATTATGGGTTGCTATTGTCTTTGTCCATCCACCGAAGTAGAGAGATAATGCAGGGAGAAGGAGCTCAAGGGCTGAACTCAGTTTCGGGTAACATGGTTAACATTGTTGTTTTGATGAAGTTAGATGGAAGTTTAGAGACGAAAGACGAAGTTGTAAGTCTGTGAATCGAGAGCGCCATTAAGGACCGAGCTATTGAATTCGTATATTTTAAGGAAAATATTGAGAAATGCGGGTCTTAAGTTTTAAGATCGCCTACTTTGGAGGATGTTTCAAAAGGTAGTGACTTGACCTTCATAAGGATTCTTAGGTTAGCATATACTTAGAGGCTGGCTGTAGACGTATTTTCGTATTCAAGTCAGCCTAAACGACATTTATATCATGCCTTCTTCTTCTCGGGCCCAACCAAGACACCCCTTCAGCTAGCACGATCTTTCGCTAACCTTTTTTAGTGCCGCACACTTAGTTGGCCCCTTCTGCCTGTGTGCGCTACCTTAGGTGCGGTCGTCTTTTGTTTCTTCGTCCCACGGGATTGGATTCAAAGACTCTACGAGCTTGAGCTGACGGTGCCCGTTTGCCTCGCCATCTTAGGCCAAGGACATCCTCATTCGCCTTCGATAGAGTCCATGATTCTGTACAGCATGAGACCGGGATGATAAGTGTCTTGTATGGAGTCAACTTGATCGTACGGGGGAGGGCTCTATTACTCAATTGTCTCCTGAGCCCAAAGAAACAGCGATGGGCAAAAGTGAATCTGGGAAGCGAAGCTCGATGAAGTCCTTTACGACCTCATACTTATATCTGTCAAAACATTGTGGCTAAGGCGTCGGTGGTGAACGTCCTTTTTTGATGACAGCAATATTTTGTTTCATCATTTGCAACAGCTAGCGTTCTCCAAACTTCTCCTGTCTAGCCTGACGAGTTTAGCCAGGATGTCAAAAATGGACATGGCGTTATATAGCTCGTCTCTTATTACGCTGTCGTACGCGCCTCCGAAGCCGACAAACAGATGGTGAGTGTCGACCTGATATTCATTGGCTGTAGTGTGAAGATTTGGTCGATGGCGAACTTCCCTGGCCTGAAGCCCCATTGCCACAGTTTATTTACATAAGGCTCCAGGCATTCACACAAAACGAACATTTCGTAGGCTATGTTAAGAGGACTTATCCCTCTATAGTTGGCGCAGTCTAAGGGATCTCTTTTCTTGTGGATCAGGCAAACGATGCTGAGACTCCATTCCTCGGACATGCTTTCCTCTGACCATATGAGCATGCTCCTAACCAGGTCATCTCCAACTGCCTTGAAGAGCTCAACAGACAGTCTGTCGGCGCCAGCAGCTTTATTCTTGGGTTGGGTTTTGATATGGCAATCACAACGCCGTCGAAGTCATGGGGGCGGAAATCTCTGCGATCTTCGTCATTAAGCAATGGATCATTCTGCTTGACAGCGGTATATTGACTAACATTGCCGTTATATAGATGGAGAAGTGGTTTTTTCATATTCTCAATATCGACTGTGATTCTACTACTAAGCACCCGTTCTCATCCCTACAGGCTTCCGTTCTAGCTTTATAACTTTGGCATGTTCGCTTTATCTGTTGATAAAACCTACGAACGTCATGCCTGCAATAACCCCTCTTCAAGTCCTCAGTCACTTCACGTGCTCTTTCTTCTTTTTTCTGAGAAGCCTATAATCCTCCTTTCTTTTTAACTCGTAGAGCTCGCGAGCGCTTTCGTTTTTTATGCCGCTAGGCTTTCTCCTCCTGCTTTGCTGTATGAATCATTGTGTACTCATCTTCGAACCAGGTATTTCTTCGTGGTGATGCCTTGAAGCTCAGAATTTCAGATACAGTCTTTTCCACGGCTGCTTTGTTGTTCTATTGGCTGAGTTGGGGGCTGAGGTGTGGCAGATGCGAAACAAAGATGAAAGTAGCTTATCGATGTCATAGCTTTGTGTTCTTGCTCTACCGCGCTGCGCTTGTGATATCCGCAGGCGAACCTGGGCAAGATAGTGGTCTGAGTCGATGTTTGCTCCTCGGAAAGTGCGAACATCAAGAATAGTGACTGATTGATCTGGAGACGGGCAGATATCTTTGCATATTTCGAGGTACGGGTAGGGCGCACTGGCTAGAAGGAGGTTTTGCCCCATAGCAAGATCGCTCAGCCCCCCCGTTGCAGCCCCAGCTTAGCATTGAAGCCTCTTTGTATAATTTGGATGCCATAGCTGGGACATTAGACATACATTCTTTCTAGGCGATCGCAGAACTCATCTTTGATGGAGTAATCTCATCTTCCCTGGCAGCGTGGACGCAGATCAGGCTGATGCTAGAAAGTTTAGCCTTGATACAGAGCGTCATGAGGCGTTCACTCACATACCGAAAGCTAAGGACTTTTTGCCTTGTTCTACCTCAGACAGTAATTCTGTATCCGAACAATCGTTGTACTCCCTCCCTAGTAGTCGGTATAGTAGATGTCGCAGTTTTTCATTCACTTTTTACCCGGTCCATTCCATCGCATTTCCTGGATGGCCATTTTATAGTGGTCTAGGGAATGCTCAGGTTGTTCGACTGCACTTGGTCTGTTTAGGGACCTAACATTCCACGTACTAAGCCGAAATGAATACGGTCCTTGTTTTCTCTGAGCGTGTTGTGGTTTTGACGGTTATGGTTTGCAAGACCATAGACCAACCGACTTAAATCCTATTTTGGGGCATAGGATAATCGGATAATAGGAATTTCCGTGGTCAGAAAATTCCCAGATGGTACCACGAGAAAATGGAAGTAGGTCCTGACTAACAGTGCTGCAAGGTATTCGGCTGCAGAGGCTCCTACTCGCTTTTTTTAGCGGACCAACATCCATCGACAGGTGCTACTCCTACGAGGCCTTTACCATCCTTACATCACGCCTTAGGATTGGAAAATTTATCAAATTCCATCCACCAGCGCCATGGAGTAGAGAACGCGCTTGTATTGAGATTTTATGTTAAAAAGCCACGTCTATGCAACAAATCCATGTTACACCGTTAAATTCAAAAGAGAAACTTCCCTCCCCCCACGTGACGAGCACGATGCCATAGTAAAGACCACAAGTTACATGACAAAATCGAAGATATGACAAAACATCTCAATAAACCTTCGCCATCCTTCTGTCTAAACAAACACACCATCATCACCAAAATCCACGGGAGAGCACAAGGATGCCGTGTCCCTTGGGTTCCTGCCACCGCTCAGTCAGCTTATGAGATTAACCCAACGGTAATAAAGTTATTTCAAGTTCTTTAACACAAAAAAAAAATAAAAAAAATTGTTAACGCCAGAACACATTTGTCAACATTGCGGCTAAAGATACAAATAGACCTGTCAAATAAGGAGGGTAAGGTAAGCGGTGGCCTCGTACTTTTCTATCCAAGATGTCATTCCTCTGGATTCCGACGACCAGAAATTTTAACCTTAAAACAACTTGAACAAATATTTGGATTTCTCTCAAGCAATCGACAGTGGGTAAGGAGGCGAGTTGTGAAGTACGCGGGTACAGCACTACATCGAGTCGCTGGGGTTAAGGACCGTCGCTCGACATTCGTTGGGTGTCAGTAGTCACCAGTCGATTGTCGGTTAGCGACTATGAAGTGTGACATCTCCCCATAGATGAATGTATGAAGGATACAGTGACGGGTATACGTTTAGTGGCTTTCTTCGTTTCATCGGCAAACATCAAACGTGAGGAGTCGAGTGGTGTCCATGAAAAGCCTTATTCACACGAAAGCCATACAGCGATATCATGGGTGTAGGATAACAGGATAACATCTTGTCCTTTTTCGAACCGGAAATATGAACACAACACATGCCTTCTTACTGTCCTTCTCTTCTGTATGGCTGCCTTACAGGATAGGATTTTAACCCTTGCACGCTAATTCTTTATTCATAGACAAACGTTAGTTCATTATACGACCATGTACGAGTAGTTTTCCACTTACACGCGTTTACTTCTTTGCGAAATCATTATGCGATAGATGAGCTGCTACTCCAGCTACCGAGTACGAGTATTCTAGTCAAGTACCTTGGCTCATTGATATGCTTCCGGCGGCGACGGGTGGCGGTTCGGGAGAACACGGCGCAACCTCCTGAATTTAAATTTGAATAAAAATGCGATTCCATAGAACTTAACAATTTTATTGACCCCGTTTACACGTAAGCATGCTTTCTAACCGAAAATTTCGACGTGAAATCGAGTGCGTCCTTTGTCGGGCCCGGCTGCTTGAAACGTGTAATGCTGATAAGATGGATTTTTATGTGCGTCTGTACGGAATCGGAAGTGAATTTCTATGGAGCACTTGTTATATGGGTAAATGTACCTGTGTTTCAATGGCATTATGCGGATGGTCGATAAAAAGTCGTAAAGGTTTTGGATTTTGTGTTTAGTTCAGGTGGTGAGCCGAAACGGCTTCCGGAAATTAATGCGTTGTAGTTGCTGTAGCTTATGTGTGAGTATGCAATAAATAACAATGTATCAACGAAGGGTTTAATAATAGTCGGCACTAAATTGTTTCGGATAGGACTTGCGAGGTCGTTCGGTCTGTGGTGCATAGGAATAATTGTGAATAGGCTGTACGGGTGCGAAGCTCTCGGGGAACAGGCCAGTTGAGCTATTCACTTACGTGACGTTTATTGGATTTTGTTGGAACAGTGCAATTGGAGGCAGCTGGCAATGACGTAAAGACTAAATAACCTAACCGGACTACCCTTGTGCGTTATTTCATTCGTTTTTACTGGTATTATATTGGCTAGGTAGCCGTTTGCTGGGAAATTTCCCCGGGTTCTGTGGCAACTTTATATTATGAAGCTCTTTTTGTTCTCCGGGGGAAGGAGTCATTTTCAGGCGGACTCTCTCTCGTTTAAGGTTAGTAAGTTAGTAAAAAAACCAAATAAGTGGTTCTTCAATAGAGACATAACAATTTTGTACCTATTTTAACACAAATCCGCTCTTAAAAATGTTTATGACCTGCTTACATTTGAACATCGGGTAATGTTAACATTTTTACCACCGCGAAGTTCAAAAACGATCATTGTTTGAAAATTATTAAAAATTATTGTCGAATTTCCCATTCGGTGGTAGCAGCTTTCAGAACGTTTACTATAATTTTTGGTCCTAAAAATCCCACTGGCTGTGCACGCTATTGTTAATAAATTCGATTCAACATATTCTTTATTGAATGTTTTTGCTCTTGTAAGGCAACGCACCGATCGAAATACCAAAAATAACGCAGCCATAAATGCGGTAGTCAAAATGACCCAAATCCGGCGATTCCACTCCGTTTTTTGGAATTGGGAATCTCTCAGTCCACACATTATTATGTCAAATTTTGCATAAATAATTTGCCCTTTACATTTACAAAATCAAATTAACTCAAGAACTGAAGCCTCTTGATCATTTGAGGATCCTGCGTTGCCACATTTTAACGATAAGTCTCATTCAGAAATGAAGCCCATTTTTGGTTTATTGGCTTCGGCAGGGTATACAATATTGGACAGCGACAAAAAGTCGCCGTATGGTGTAGATTTCATGACGGAGGTTTTGTTGAACCGAATTATGTTTCGGTCAATGGAGTACGTTATTTCGCCATGTTGCAACATTATTTTTGGCCAGAATCGGATGGACTTGACACCAATAAAACAGAGTGTCTCATTAGCCATGAGACTGGCTTATATCTGCTTCATCTACTGAACTTTGTAGACACATCTTGCATCCATCTGCACATCGAATTTCGTAGCTTTCCCATTGTTTTGTCAATGGTTAGCACAATATAACCAAGCGTCTAACATGTCAGTCTATGAAAAATTGCTATGGAGCAAAAGGCGAGTAATTTAGTGAGCGCCGTGAGGCAGTGGGTAGTGTGTCGGCCGCAGACGCATGATGAGCGAGTTCGGATCCCGATTACACCAACGCCATCAAGTGATTATTTTGCGGCTTCTCTCCTCGGCGGTGTACCCCCGTTCTACACTTGCCTTGAAAAAGCCGTTCGGAATCAGCATTAAGCTTTAGGTTTCGTTCACTTGTCTGAGAAACAAATCGCACACAACATAAGGTTTACCAGTTCTCGAGATGAGACCCAAAGACGACGAACGATCACCAAAGCCGAGAATCTCGAGGAATGAAGATAAGACAAAAGATCAGAGATGTCTTACGCCTAGAAAGGTGGTCCATAGCATTCCTACCGAAGCCTTCCTTTCTTCCACATTCTCCCGCGGAGGAACAAAAAGATATTCAAGACAAGTCATGAATTCTACCAGGAAAAGACAAGAAAGATAAGACATGTCATAACTAGCCATAAAACGTGGTACCTCCGCCACTCACGAAAGCCAGAACGCAACATGGAAGTCCCAGATGAGTCGAAAGAAAAGAAAGTGCGGAGGCAGAAGAGTCGAATCAACACGATCTTTACATTTTTTTTTTTTTCAATTCCAAGAGCATTATTCATAAGGAATTCGTTTCACAAGCTCAGACTGTGAATGCTCAATATTAGTTTGGTGTTCTGGAGAGATTGAGGGACAGAATTCATCGTGTTTGACTGGGGTGCAAGGAAGTTAGCACTTGGTTTTTGTTGCATGACAGTGTGCCCTCGCACAAAGCCCTAATTATGCGCCAGTTTTTGGCCAGAACAAGCATCACAACGCTCGACCACTCGCCATGCTTCACTAGTGCCTTGCGAGTGCTCGCTGTTTCCTAAACCCAAATAAGCATCTGTACCTTTTCCTAACATCCAGAAGGTTTCGATCGACATTCTCAAAACTATTCCGGTCCTTGAGTACCTCGAATGATTCGACAATTTGATGATCGCTTACAACGCTGTATTGGCTCGGTGGAAGATTATTGTTACTAATACCGGCCATTTGGAATTTGGAAGTTCAGAACCTGATTGACAACCTTTCACCAAGCCTTCCCGTCATGATGAGTGTGTTCCGTCTCTGTTTCAATCATTCTGTTCCATCTCTTCTGTTAATCTATAGCGCGACTTTCCTGGCAGCATTTTTTCCTTCGGGTTTTCCGCTAATTGTATTTGCGACTGTCCACTGTCCACTTGTTCTAGGTATCCGCCTCTCCACCTCTCTCCTCCTCTGTCTTTACGATTTTATTATTCGGACAATGCCAATGACAATGACCGAACAAATTTCTCCGAGTTCTTTATTGTGCAGTTTTCTGAATTCGCCTCTTCCTTCGTCCTGCATTCTTGTTGGTCTTATAAATATGGATTTTGACATCGCAGGTAAAGAAGAGCTATTTTGAGTAATGCCTTCATCGTGAAGAAGTACGGTTTTATTTATTCCGATCAATATCAAAGCACCAAATTAAAAAGAAGTGGTTACAAGGCGTCTCTTTGTTTTCTTCCTCCACGTATCTTGAATATTTCCTTCTTTAGCTCGTCCTTTTATTTCCCTTCAAGCATACTGGTATCAGTTTCATCAACATTTTCAGGATTGCCATGGAGAATCACTTAGACATTTTATATCAGTTTATAGAGTCATATGCCTTTTTAAAATCTATAAATATTTGCTGGACCGTTTCGTAAATTTCCAATTTGTTTTCCAAAAGTTATCATATAGTGAATATGTGGTCACTCGTCGAGCGTTTCCACTCGAAGCCAGACTGGTAATGTCCAATTATTTCCTAGGCGCATGATGTCAGTCTCGTTAAGAGAATATTTGAAAACACCTTGTGACAACTTGATATTCCTCGTTAGTTGCTGCATTGTGTTCGGTCACCCTTTTTAAATATGACAATGATGACCGAGTTTTTCCATTCTTCGCGGATAGTTTCATTGTTCCATATAGTTGTGATAAGCCCATGTAGCTTCTCTGTTATTTCCTCTCCAGCTTATTCCGAGTCTTGAGTCTGTTTCTTCCAGGGTTATTTCATGCATTCTCCCCCCGTGGGATAGGGGTTAGAGGCTATAAAAAATTCCTAATGGATCTCTGCCCGTAAAAAAAAGGCAGAGGTAGGCGCAAAGCTGATGACTCTGTACTAGACGCACTCGCATCACTACAACAATACACCATTACAATACCACACTCAAAACAGAATCAAATTGCGTTGATGTTAAATATGGCTGATCTTATTATTTTGAAGGAATTGCACTGTCTTCTTCTTTACTTTAGAGTAGTTTCATCGGAAATCGGACAGATTGTATTCCATGTGCCACACAACTGGGCAAACAATTGATCTAATAAAGAGGCAATTCAGTAATCGTGCAATCATCCCGTCGGATGGCCAAGTTGCTCATGCGTTGCGTCAAGTCGTTGGCTTATACCAACAAGCTAACAACGTTAGAGCGGCTCAGGAGCAATATCGAACCCGATCTTCCGGCCGATATGTGTAAAAGAGTCATTGAAAATTAGCTCCAAAGAATCAATCCCTGTTTAGTGATATGCAGCTAAGACACAAGATTTGAGATCGTACGCAGAAAAACCCTTGCCGAACGCTATTCCAAGATGCAATAAAATGCAATAAGAGGTAGAGCCCTCTTCGAAAAATCAAGGTAACCCATTATTTCCCATATTATAAAAAGCCCATGAGGAGGCCCTTGGCCCTTGAAAAGAATCTTTACCAAGTAAGCATGTGGCACTAGAAATAGTCTGTCTAAAGATCGTGTTCACTGAAGAGCTTTATTGATTGATGTCTAGGTTCACCCCAGACGGTAGCGCCATCTATAAAGAACGTAAACCGTGCCGGACTGCAGCACGTTAATTGTGCATCGACCGTGGATCAGACAAAGTTAAATTAAAACAACGTGATCTCTAAAAAGAGTCACTAATAGTCATAAAATTTAACCTTAAATGTAAAATTACATAATTTTGCCATAATTCCTTGCAACTTCCTTCATTTAGTCCTCTCCGAAGTCCTATAAAAACTGTAAAATAGGCTTATTAGTCCGCAGCTCCTATCTTGGTAAATTCAAAGCTTATTACTGGTTTAGAGTGAAATTTTAAATTCTTTAATAACATGGGAACTTTGGTCCCACTATCTAAAAAAAATCCAAAAACTAAGAGCTTTTGTACTATTAATTATTATTATTTTCCCTGTAATTATTTTTCTTCCAGCTGGCCGTAGGTATGAAATGGCGGCTAACGGTGACATTTCGATGATTTCACCTCCATCGTCTTCCATTTCAAACGGCCAGGATCCTTTTGGACAGCTGCCGCCACTGCCACCGCCACTGCGTTCAACACAAGTGATTCAACCTTTATCGGTTTTTCCAGGTGCGATCACTCACTTCCGTCTGCTTTTTGACTTTCTTCCGTTTCCTTTCGTTTTCATAGTGCGCTGAATTTTTATTTCCTCTTTCGTTTCGATTTTGTTTCCCATTTTTGTTACTGATTCTGTTACAACATTTCCTACAATCGGAAGCCCCCTAGAATTAAGTCCTTGGTTCTCTATTATTTTTTTGTTCAATTAATTTTGAGTAAAAATACAAACGAATTTGAATGCGATTTGTTTCTTATATATTTCACATTTCTTAAACAAATTCATTTCGTTTTCGTTACAAAGAAAATAAACACAAATTGCCTTTTACATTCATTTATTTTCTGCACAAATTACTTCGCATACGAAAAGGATTTCACAAAATTCAAAATAATGCATTCCCACGCACATCATTTATTTCAAAAATAAATTTGTTAAACATTTTTTCACATTTAACGTTTTATTTAAATGCAAAAATCAAATAAAAACAAAAATCAATCTAAGGAAACATGAAATATATATATACATGTGTGTTTCTTTTTTCTTCTTTCGTTCTAATTTTATATATAATCGTGTGGCTTTATCGTTCATTTTGTTGTAGAGTGAGTATTTTGCTAAACCAAAGAAAAAACAAAAAAGAAATACAAAATACAAAAGAGACAAGTAAAAAATATATTTTTTTACTGACAAAACAAGTATTTTATTTAATAGCAATTTGTTTTGTTTCCGTTTTCGTTTTCGTTGTGAATTTTGTTTTTTTTTTTACTTTTGTTTTAGTTTTGATTTTCTTAAAGCAAGTAATAAAGCAAAAAATCAGTTTTTTTTTTATAGTTAAGTGTTTTTTTTTAAGTGATTACGAGTTTATGAAAAACAAAATGAATTAATAAAATTAATAAATTTAGTGTCCAATTTGAGTGAAGACTCTTACGATTATGTTTTTGGTGGTCCACGTAAGACCCCACCTTCATCAACACTTAAGCTGACCTCGCCGCCAATTAGACTGAGATCTGAAGGTAAGTTTTGATTGTTTTTTTAAATTCATTATTATCCTACATATTTTTATAAATACAAACGTAGTTTTAGTCCCTTGAGATTGCTATAAAGGTTCCTTGGTGAGGTCGATAGTTTGTTAAATTGGTAGGAAAATGCCTCTTCCTATCTAGGGAATCATAGTCCGCTGATTTGGAAAAAAACTTGGTTTAATAGCTACGGCAATAGAATGGCGTGATTAAGTCCTATAAAGGCATGTGAATAATCTGATAAAAGTTGCCAAACAAAATCACAATTTTTCAATATGATGCAATTATGGTCTTAGTGCTGCATCTAGCCTTGTATTCCATTCACCCTAGTGGTGGGAATGCGTTTTGCATTGACCATGGGGATCATGGAAAATTTAAACCCATTTTAATTCTCATATTTGAGGAGGTAGGTTAAAGTAGCTTTCTTAAAAGTTTGCTTAATCTACTTGTAAGTCCCTAGGTGAACAGGGAGGAAAGACGAAACTTGAAACTTCCTTCGTTCAAAGGAAAAATATCTGAATTTGATAATACGCCTGAAGACAGACTCCAATCTATATTAACCTATGTGCTTTCCGCCGGAACATTTTGGGAAGAGGATGGCTAGTTCGTCTGAGCTTTTTTTCTAAAAATTATAGGTACGATAAACATGGAGAGGGAGAAAACATTTTTGCCATTTTCCAGTGAATCAATCGATTTTGTTATGCTTGGTACTCTCCTATGTGCTTTATCATGCGGCTTGGATTATATTGCATTGGGTTTACTCCATTTAATGATGCTGTCATCATCGGAATTTGATGAGGTGGACACACTCATACCGTTCCAGTGCTCTACCGAAGAGCACGAATATATAAAGTTAAGAGTACTGTCGTCACTAAAGGAGTGAATTAAATTAAAAGTAACAGACTCGAGATCATTTATAAAAATGAAAAAAAATATAGGAGGCAGTATGGAACCCTGAGGTACACTAGCGAAACGACTTGTAGTGAATAATTTAATAAGTAATTTCTAACCCGTCTCATGCGTTGATATTACTCGTAAAAGCACACGTTTTTAAAAAAAGCTTAATGCGATAAACGATCATTGAAGAGTTTCTTCGGCTCTAGATATTTCACAAGCTGACTTTAGAAAGAAGGGAAATTAGTACAATGAGTCGGTAATTTGAAGGAGAAGAAGGTTCGTCTCTTCTCTGAGACGAGCTTAGCAAATGTCGTTTTCCACCTATTCAGGATTAGCCCGAGAAGGGTAGAAGAGGTGAAAAAACGAAGCAGTCGTTTGCCAGTGCTGAAGTATATCACTTCCACGCTATAGGGGGATACGCTGTCTGGACGAGCTGATTGCGGAATATTAAATTTTTAAAAATTCAACTTCTTCGATGCACGAGTCGTTATCGGCTTAATATTCCGATCCAAATATTGTAATCAAAATCACCATCCTACACCTTGTCGAAAGGTTTGAAATATACTTGAAGAAATTAGCTTACGTTAAAGACATTAACCCACTAAAAGGTTATTCAACAAGGGGTGTCATTTGAAATTTCCCATCATTTATTGAATGTCATCTACAAACTATCGTTGCGATGACTTTTGATAAGTAAAAACTAGGAGGCAATTAAAAATGTATCACACATCCTCGCACATTATGTTAAAAAGGTGAAAATTCACTACAAAAATAGCAAAAATATCGTAGAAAGGTTATATCCAATTAATACTGCTTTTGGTCAATATAAAGCGTTTTTTCCCATAGCTGTAGTGAATTTGACCCATCATATAAAACTAGTTGGACAGATCCATGATTGGAGAAAACTCGAAATTTGCCAGCAAATATTGAAAATATCACCACTGAAGCTGAGATTTTGACTGAACACTAGACACGGGTGTTCGAGATGATCTCAGAAATTGGCCTCAACACTTTACACCGCTTTTTAAATTCAAAACTTGGGCTTCATGCTTATATGATCTAGTGGAGGCAAAACTGGGAGAAATGCGGCTTATACCATTTGTGTGGTTCCATAAAAAATTACAAAATTGTGGGATCTGGACGTCAGAAAACCCAAGAAATTTAGTTGAGCATCTGACAATGAGTGACAGGGTAGCGCGGTTTCTGAGCAGGCGGTGCCATTGGCCCATACTTTAGAAAATACTACTGATAGTTGCATTTTTCTACTGATCTAAAATAACACCTCTTGTTGGATGATCTTATACAGTCGCATGCTTGCTTATGAAACCAAGCTGATGATCCAGAGATCTTATCCATGATCGGTATAAAACGCTTAATCAATATCTAGATGAAGATAATAATGAGTTTGGTTTTTTTTTTGTTGTTGATTGTCCTGGTGTCAGTATCATGGTATCAATGACTTTAGCTTGGCACGTATAAGAAAGAACTTAAGTACAGGGAGCGATGAGAGAGCTATATTTACGTTCGATACACGTTGATCTTACAACTAAAAATTCAGTCGGAAAATTTATAGACCCATGCTTCTCCCGGATCGGTTAGCCATCAATTTGTTTGGACAAAACCTTAAGCAATATTCTTATCTCCCTACTCTCGTTTGTAGTGCTTTTCCTTATCTATGGCGTTGTGCTTTATTTCTATCGCTTATGTTCCTTCGATGTTTTTCTTAACCTTAATAGTTAACCATCGTATTCCGCTGAGAGCATTAATACCTTGAATGCCTTTGACAAAGCGGTTGTCCTGGGCTTGCAGCTTATAAAGCGTTTGGTGCAGTACCCTCAATCCTCTATATGCTGTAATGCTATATCTAAAACTTCCCCGACAGTTACATTCTATTACATGCTCCTAAAACTTCCGCAGACATTTTCCGAAAATACAGTCGTCATGCAATTTCAATGCAATTCCAGACGGTGATGAGGATATTCACCAGCAAATCGAACTATTGCAGTTCCATAAAAGCCAGACTAATCCCATCCATGTCGAACTCAATTTCAACTTTGAAATACAAACGTCTAACATCTCCAGTCACTAGTAATCAGACCACAAATTTGATTACGTTCCGAAATGTTTTCCCAAAAATTCCTCCCGCAACCACTGAAACCCAACTCACTTCCAACACATGTGCCAGTTACAATGCAATTTCAAGCTGGAAGACCACTCAACAAAGATATCTCTGTTCCTTGAATACCATTCAAAGCTCCGTCCACCACCCATTTACCGACGCCATCGTGGTGTGCAGGGAAAACCATTTACTTCAACAATTCACACTGCAGAAAAACAAGTAAAAAAAAAAAAACACAAATCTACTCAACGTCGTATGTGCATCCGAACCATTATCATTAAAAACTATCGATCTCAGCAGGGAAGCAGCACCCAGATACTATCATGTATCCATGTGCCGGAAGACAATACCGGAAACCAATAGCACTCAATACATTTCAGTTTTTTTTTTTCTTTTTTTTTTTTTTTTTGATTTCTTCCCCAAAGCACATACATATGTCACACGCGATTGTTTGGAAAATATTTCAATTCTAATCATTTATTCTGTTCTCTCCGTTCGTTTTCTTGATGCTCTGGTTTTATTGTTTTACTGGTGGTTTGGTGCCAGTAGCCGGTCATCATCGAAGTGATGGTATTGTAAATAATGGCAGATTATATCGACATTCGTTTAGTTATGCACCAAAACGATCCAGAAACGTAGGTGGTGGTGAACGAGAATCAAATGCATCGAGGAGATGTCATGGGGAGGATGAAGCAACACTGCGACAATTGCTTCTCGAGTACGTACACATTTAACATTGCCCTCTATATATATTGTACATTCTTAATTTTGATTTTTTTGTTAATTTTTTTTTTTTTTTGAAAAACATATATATTCTAAGTATCTAATGTGCTATCTATATTTAATACTTAATATCTGTATATTATATGTGCATTAACGTCCTCATCTGGTGCATTCACATTTGTTACACATGTTTGCTACACATACACGATCGTACTCACACGTAAGACAGTATCAATCTGTACAGAGTGACACAAGTGTTCAATAAATGTCTCGATAAGGATGATAACACTGAAACCAAGATGTCCTGATAAGATACCATTGTACTTTCGCATACCTCTAGTCATACATACTATATACTCATACACTAGAGCTACAGAAGCATTTGCGTTTGTTGTTAAGATCTTTTAGTTACTACCTCAGTTTAAAACAAACAACTAGATACATCCTTTCAAAAGAAAAAAATATATATAAATAAAAGCATGGATAGAGTGAAAATCCTTTCAATATCGATGTGTTACTATTTACTCATAACGAATAACCATTTTACTATATTAAATTAAATAAATTTATAAAAAAAAAAGTTTTCCAAAAAGCCCGCATGAATTTATTCGAGTCACTTTAGCTTGCGTGCTTTGGTAGTCCTTCGAACAATTTAATCCTACGTTTTTGCATTATTATTACTAAGCTTTCTAAAATATTTTCCTTTCAAAACGTTGTTCAATTTATTTTTGATTTTTGGTAAAGCAAGAAATTTTAGAACATTTTAGCTTTACATCTCATGGAAAAGCATTTCATTTATCCAACTTTTCATCTGTGATTTTAATTCTTTGTATATTATTTTTGGATATTTTAAAACGAATACAAACATTTTATGTGAAATTTTCATCATCGTTCGATATAACAAAATGTATGTTAAATTAGAATTTTATCGCTAAGAAATTTTCTGTAAAGGCTGAGCCATTGCCTGGTTTCGTGTTATAAAAAACATCGTCAAACACTCTCAAATTTAAAAAAAAAAGTCCAACGTCAATAAATCGCAACTCTGCACAGGCTGATTACACAACTATTAAGATGACTGGCCAAAGCACCTTTGGTGTGTCAAATAGCCCCATCCTGTTGGAGCCATATCAAGCTGTATGGTGTAATAATATCATCCATTAAGACCATTTCAAAAAATAAATTCAACTACATCTAACGATATTTCCAAATTTGCTTAATACTACTTAATAGCACAAATAGCCGAAAAGTCCTATTTTGTGGCATCTTGGTGGTCGTAGCTCAGACTTCGAAAAGATGATAATCGGCTAGAAATACGAGGTGTGTTCAAAAAATAAAGTGACTTTTTTTTTTAATATTTATTTATTCTTCAATATATATATGTATATATTGCCCACTTTAAAGTAATTTCCCTCAGTTACAATGCGCTTGCGCGATCGTCGAAACATCGAAATACTTCTGATGTGCTTTTTTTCTGTTTTTGGAAGTTTTTGTCTAAAAAATTGTGCACAAGCAACTGTGAGTGAAAAGATGCATTATCGTGATGCAACTGTAATGAATTTTTTTCCTAAAATTCGGACGTTTTCTTAGTAAACGTTTTTCTTAGTAAAGTAAACGTCGCATAACTTAAAGATAATATTCCTTATTGACCTTCCTTCTGACCAGAACTCATGGTGAACCACGACGTTGTTATCGAAGAAAAGAGTGAACAAAACTTTCATATTCGACCAAACTTGGAGTGCTTTTTTCGGTCTTGGCGCTTCTGGTCACTTCCATTGGAAAGATTGGATATTGATGTTGAAGGCATAGCCTTTTTCAACAAATCTGGATCGTCATTCACGTGGCTCAATACCTCCTGAACGATGCTTGTACTACGGTACTTTTGGTCTCGAGACCAAGTCTGTCCATAGCCAAGAACAATTCTTTAAATGAAAGATGATCAAAAAAATTCTGACGAAGGCATAACACTCGCAGTATAAGATCACTTCAAAATTCATACTCTGTGTGTGCATTTTCAATATAACACCTAAATGACATGGAAACAAAAAAGTTACTATGAACTATAACCAACGCAAATTCAGTCGAATCTCTCAAATTTTATCTAGGACAACCACCCCTGGAGAATTGTGAACGAACATCTTCGACACAAACCATCAGCACCCCGTCCAGGTTATATGACAAACACCATAAGAGCGTAATTCTTTAACCTGCGCGATACCTATAAAAAAAAATTCAAAGCAAACTTCGCTGACTCATGTTCCATGCGCAAAATATCTAAAAAAATGTCATGGCATGAGCCAATCTATATACCAATATACTAAGCAACGTACTGGGCATCGTTATTAACATCTTTTTGGCCTTCTGTGAGAAGCACTTATAATTATTTTATTTGCTTAGTGTAAGCTGGCCAAATGCTACAGTCAACAATTTAACTATTTGTCGCACGAAATTGTATACTGATTTTTTCAATAACAAAAAATCGCCCAGCATACCAAAACCCGTCTAACAATGCCAACATATACTACGGAACATACTTACGAACATAACAGGAAACAAATTCCAAAATTGAATGAACTCAAGTTATCTTACCTTTTTAACATACCTCGTACATCTGCTGAGTAAGGCGGGCGACGCAAGACCTCATACTCGAACTACACCAGCTCCAAGAGCGTTGCCTGTGCTGTATGTGGTCTTGCATTAACGCAGCGTATATTGCATATTTATCAGTGGGTTGCCCATATCTCTACCCATCTTTCCGATTTCTGAAAGGTCACGACTTACGGTTGCAGTGGCGACTTTGAATCTTGCTGTAGGGTTAAGAGCAGTCGCAGCGGAATTTTTTTTCGATCAGGTCCTGCAAGTTCTTTCTTCAATCAATAATCTCCTCTGATCAACCTCCTTACTTTCGTTAGCGGAATTTGGTAAACCAGTTTCAAGTTTTGAACTCTCTCTCTATACGCTGCATGTTCCGAAGCCAAAAGAAATGTAAATATATCGAGTTTTTACTTCGTTCTGAGCTGAGCTGCGTTCATTTTTAGAACTAAAAAGGACAAACCCAAAGATCGGGTTCTTGGGTCTACGTGGCGCACAACAACGTTTCGCTTCTCTTTAGGCATGCGCCTGTCTTTTGTAATGAAACAACATCTGCTTTGTTTGAAAAACAAAACAGTGCGTGAACTTCAGATCTCTCTGAATAAAGTCGGAAGACTTGACTCATTGAGCCTTGTTGGGGTCTGTGGTTACTCTGAGATCCCAGGTGATCTCCGATCAGTTAGCTCAAATGGACAGGAGAGGAACTCGGATTTGAATCCGCTTCAGTTCTGCCTAGATTCGTGATCGCTTTCTTCGTCAATGGCTTGATACATGAAGCATATAAGCCCCGACAGCGCTAAAAAGAAATGGCTAAACGCACCTAAACGCGCTTGGCATCAGTGAAAAAGCACCTAAAGAGCTTATGGTGAAATGGACGACACGACAGAGCATTTCCCCCGTGACTGTCCCGCCTTTGCTCCATCAGTTGGTATTTGGATTCGTCGCGGTGTAGGTCGAATACCTCAACTTCACATCACTGAATCTTCTTCTCATTTGACCAAAAAATTAGGAGCGCAGTGGATTTGTATTTGCGTCTGAGAATTCGAGTAAACAGCAGAAGCCTCCAATAAGGAAAACAAAAAAATGGACCTTATAACCGAATAACCCGGGATTGGTATACGGGATTCTCTTTGGTCTAGTGTGGCTAATGTTCAATTGCTAGGGTCTGTAGTGAGTTGGGGTTTTCGAGACTTATATTGCCAATTTGTAGCAAGTCTCACGATGTTTCTTCAAAAATGTGGGTACTGCTGGCGCAATTGGTGCATTATTATGACCAAAATTTCTTCTCAAAATCTGAACAGTTTCTGCAAATAAAACAGAAAATTAGGTTACTTCCTTCCACCAGTGCTCAAGTATGAATCGTACAATGGGGTTTGACACTAAGTAGTTGTCAAATATTTTCAGTGTTATCACTGTCCAAATAACATGCAAATCAAAAACGAAACCAGCCCATGACCCATCTTTACTCATAATAGTTTGGAAATACACTTACATATGTACTTTGCTACAGTTTTAAATATGAGAAAGAAAAAAAAAACGTGATTCGAAGTCCTTCTCTGACTTTTTAGATCTGCCCCAACATACTATCAATCAATGTCCCATGTTTATAACAAAGAATATCAACAATTAAAAAAAAACAATGGTTTTAAATCCATCCATTCATCTGGGATAAATATATTGGGTAACCATATCGAAGTTATAATATAAAACGAACCAACCATTATATAAGCCTTTCTCAGATAGAGCATTCCACTAAAAAACATTCATTCTGTCCCTCGATTAAGTATGTGTATAACTTTTTACCTCAATGAGAAAATGCTTGTTCTTAATGAGAGACTTTTTTTCCTGAATAGTCTTTTGAGTGAAAGAAAAAATAACGAAAATGCAACTTGATTGAAAATTCTGTGGGGACTGTCCTACCTCAAAATTACTCCCAAAGTCCAGATTTCAAGGCATTTATATATTTTCAAGAGATTTAAATTAAACATGTTATGATACCTTTGTTTACTCACTATTAACAATTATTTTTTATGCGTCTTTACAAATATCACAAAAATATTGTTAAAAAATCAAATCTCTTTCGATAACCCTCTAAGACTCTAATTCTTAAAACAAATTTAGGAAAGCTATTTATACGACTATTAGAATTTCTTTTAATTAATTAATTTTTTATTTAATGGAAAAAATTAGAAGACTATCAAACGAAAGTAGGGAACGTGAAAACCGAAAGTAAAAAAAAAAATAACTAAAGAACTGATCCTTTTTGCACTTTTTCATATTTAAATAATTTTTCTTTTTTAAAATGCGAAGCTTATATTTTTCATCGATATGAAAGGATTTTTACTAGTATAAAAAACATTGGCAAATAGTTATGCCGCAAAACAAGAACAAGAGGAAAAGAAAACAATGAGCACACAATTCATAAAAAAATGTTAAATGCAATACTCACAAAATCTATAAATATTCATGCACAACATGATAAGATACATTTTTATTTTGTCTTTAATGCACATTCGGGTTTCCTATTTTTATTTATATTTTTTTTTTTTTGAAAAAACAAAAAAAAAATTAACAGATACTATTTAAAAAAAAAAAAAACTGCCGCAATTTATTAGCAAAACAAACTCTTTCATTTTTTCCATTTTGTGTTTGTTTATAGATATGCATAAATTGCTCAGATTATGTTAATAAGTGTGGTTATATAAACAAATATCTACAAAAGTAACTAAAACAAAATAAAGTATCGTACACTACTCAATAAAAATAAATACCATTAGCATATGTTCCACACTTTATAGCCTAGTCTGTTTGGGCACATACGACATTCACCAACCTGCAAATAATGAAAAATAATTATGAGATAAAAAAAATCAATAAAAAATATATTACAAGAGAGTAATTTATAAGCGAAAGTTCACAGCTTTCCCGTCGCGTTTTCGAAACAAAATCACAAGAGAAAAATCAAACTAGCGAACATAAAACTCATTCATTGCTTTTTTCAAAATAAAAAACCAATTAATCGCGCGCTCATAGCCAGTCAATCGAAAAAAGCATCAAAATGATGGGCACTATGCCACCAAGGTACATATAAAATCATTTTTTTTTTTGTTTCAAACTTTATTCATAGTCTACGTATACGCAAACATTCATATTTTGATTTCTGTAAAATAATATTTTTCATTTTGAAAATATTTGGAACAACAGTCATTATTTTTGGTACTTGTTTCTGTATGGTTTGCATTTCGAAATCAAATCTTTTGTTATTTACCGATAAACCGAATTCGTCTTCTTTGCTGTTTAACTAATAAGAAAAATGTCAAAGAAAATTACAAACGTCCAAACACTGTTTCATTGTGATTTTAAGATGACTTCTTCCGCGTGCGCTTCAGGATATTATGCTGATTCCTGAAGCACACTTTATTTATTTAATCTATATATAAACATGAATATCTATGATACAATTATCTTCACTTTTCTTTTTTTTTCTAATTGTTTTCGCTTCTTCTCCAATTATTCAAATCCGAAACTCAAACTCGACTCTTGAATCATAAATATAAATTAACAAAAAAAACACAAAAATAAACCCAAAATCTCTCTCTCTAAAATGAACAATGCAAAAAAAATCAAAATTTTTTAGTCGGATGGTTCTCACACCACTAAATGAGTATGAAACTTTCTGAACAAACTATATACTATATACTTAAACAAATAAATACTAACTTTTCTCTACATCTTTCGCTGTTTTTTGAAATCAATCTTTTTTGGCTTTGTTTTATTTTTTTATTTTGATTTACTTTTTTTCTGTCTTTGATTTACACATTTCCTTTGTCCTCATCGCTCATTGCTCTTGATCATTGCATTGCCGAGCTTATCTGTTGTAAATATTTTTTTATTTGCTTCGATTCACATTTGTCGTATACGTAAAAAAAAGTATCTATAGGTAGAAAAAATCTGTTATTTTCGTTTTTAATTTTCAATTTCATTTTGCATGTCATTTAAGCATTGAACTCAGATAGACTGAGGTGTATTAACCGTATATCATGCGTATAGCAAAAGTATTTCTAGCGAGCTTGTCAGCATACTCGTAGATAGCGAACGTTTTTTTTTTCGGGTAGGAGGACATACATATGTTAGTCCCAGATAGACTTTCGCGAGGACTTAAAATTATTCATTTAACCGAATTGTATTAACAAACTGGTATCACACTACTTGTTACGTTTTTTACTGCAGTTGCTCTTGCATACTGCTGCACGTTGCTCACAGTTAAATCATCTAAGCACATCACCAATTTTGTAAAATGCACTCAAGTTTGTTGGATGTAAAAATAAAAAAAAAACATTTTAAGTACAATAGCACATGAGGCCTGTTTTTTTTTTTATTCTGCACGCATCACATCGTCTAAGAATACTTGTATGACACAATATGGGACAGACTTTTTTTTTATGCCACAGAACGAGAGGATTTACAAAGATTTTAAGAAGTACTAAGCATAGGGTCATCTAGCAAGAGCATCTACTAGCACTACCAGCATCTACCGCCCATTTGAAACTCGGAAGTTCAGAGTCTCGTTGACAACCCTTCGCCAGCCTCCGCGTCATGAGTATGTTCCTCCCATGTTTCGCTGTTCCGTTCAATCTCCATTCTTATATTCACCTGCTATCCGGCGCGACCTTCTTGGCGGTGTTTTTTCTTCGGGTCTTGCACTGACTATTCATGTGACTCTTCGTCCACTGTTCATTCGTTCTACGTGCCACTTCTACTGCTCCTGCCACCTCAGTCTTCATGTTTATATTACTTGGGCGAGTTCTTGATTGCATAGTTTTCTCATATGCATGTTTCTTCTTCTTTTTTTAAACCCTTAATTCTGCTTAAGATTTCGTTTTCAAGGATCCGAAATCTATTTTCCTCCATCTTAGTCAGAGACCGAGTTTGACATCGAAAAAATGACAATGTTTTGAATATTTCTTTCATCGCGAAAAAGCAGCATATGCAACCCCCCTTTATTTAGACCTTTAAGCTCGTTTCCTTAAAGTGTTAATAGTTAGGTGCGAAGATAGATAGTTCATTGGTTTTTCACTGTATTAACTTCTCATACTTCTTTTTCTGCCATAATTAAACTTTCAATGTTTCTCTCAACTGTTTCCTCACTTCCTTCCAAAAAGGGTGAGTCGGCGTAAAGTAGAGCAGATGTGATTTCAAGGGTTATGCCCCTCTCTCTTATTTTGAAGGTACTTTTTTCATTATGAATTCCAGCACCAAGTTTAAAGAAAGTGGTGACAAGCCATCTCCTTTTTTTTAACCCGTTTCCTGTTTCAGATAAGGCGCTTCCTATCTTAGCCCGTTCTTTCATTGCCTTGAGGCATACCAGTCCTTGTATCCGATTCATCACCTTTTTCGAAATACCAAGCCTTACGAGGACGTAAAACTTTTTCGATAAGTTAATAGAGTCATAGGCCTTTTTAAAATCCAAGAATCGAACTGGAAAGGAATTCTCATTTCATTACTGAAAGCTGTCGTATCGTAAAAATCTGATCACCCATCAAGCAGTTCCTCCTGAAGCCTCACTGGTAGTATCGATTATTTGGTTATCGTATGATGTCACTCTCTATAAGATAATAAAGGGTGATCCAACGAAAACGCACGATGATAATTGTAAATAAAACAAAAATATTTTTTATTATGATAGAAGGATCTATGACAATTATGTGTGAAACAAAATATCGGCCAAATGCTCGCCACGCCTTCGGTGGCATACCTCTATCCGATGGTCCATATTTTCAATGACTCTGAGACATAATTGAGGTTCAATGTCGTTAATGTGCCGAATTATCTCATCCTTTAGCTCTTGAATTGTTCTTGGCTTATTGACATACACTTTTTCTTTTAAATATCCCCAAAGAAAGAAGTCCAACGCAAAAGAGCCATTGTTTCGTTGGCTGTGTGGCAAGTGGCTTTCTGTTGGAAGCACATATCGTCCAGGTCCATATCCTCAATTTCTGGCCACAAGAAGTCCGTTATCATCTCGCGATAGCGAACACCATTCACGGTAACTGCTTGGTCGACCTCATTTTCGAAGAAGTACGGCCCGATGATGCCGCCAGCCCATAAACCGCACCAAACAGTCACTCTTTGTGGATGCATCGGCTTTTCAACAATCACTCGTGGATTCTCATTTGCCCAAATGCGGCAATTCTGCTTGTTAACGAATCCACTGAGGTGAAAGTGTGCCTCGTCGCTGAAGATGATTTTCTTCACTTCTGTCTGATCAACCAACCATTCGGCGTATTGACAACGCTTGAAATGGTCAGTAGGCTTCAGCTCTTGAATCAATTGAACCTTATAAGCGTGTAAATTCAAATCTTTATTCAAAATTTGCATCAGTGATGTTCGTGAAATGTTCAATTGTAGGGCACGACGATGAGTCGAGGTTGACGGCTCTTCTGCCACGCTATCGCGAACAACAGCAATGTTTTCCGCAGAACGAACTGGGCGAGCATGCACGGGTGTTTTCACATTTCCTACAGACCCAGTTTGCTGAAATTTGCGCACAATTCTACCGATTGTGGACACATTTGGTCGATTATGCTGACCAAAAAAATCACGAAGTGCACGAAATGCATTTTGATTTGAACACCCATTTTCGTAAAAGGCTTCAACAATCTTAACACGCTGCTCAATTGTGTACCTCTCCATGGTTGAATTTGTCAAACACTGAAACAAAGAAATGTCATATTAAGTTGGGCAAAAACACTTGCCGTTAAGGTGTGACTCACAATTAACATCGTACATTATGGTTGGACCACCCTTTATTTGAAAGCACCTTGGAACGGCTTGATAGCTGTGATATTCCTCGATAATTATTGCATTATATTTGACCGCCCTTGTTAAATACGGGAATGTTGACCAAGTTTTTCCATTGCGCGGGGATAGTTTCATTGTTCCAAATAGTTATGATAAGCCCATATAACGTCTATGTTAATTGATCTCCCACATATTTTATTAATTCCGATGATCGGCTCCAGCAGCCTTATTATTCTTAAGCCGATGGATTACTTCTTTTACTTCCTCGACGATTGGCAGTTCTACCTTATTTTCTGCGGTGTGGATAACATGGTTTTCCAATACCAGTTGCCTTCAATGAACATTATGCAGTTCCTTGAAATATCTCCTCCATTGGGCTGCAACTTGTTTGTTGTCCAAAACGAGTTCCCCATTATCGCTGCGTATAAATACTGATCTGCCCCTGATCCCTGCATATTTTGCTTTAGTGTTTTTCGCCGTATAGTCTCCTTAATTTTACCAAACTTTTTCCTTCGTCATTGTCGTCTTTGCGAGTATAGCAAAGGTACCGGCCGACAACCTTTTGTGAGATCTGATGTCTTGTAAACGTGATCTTTCAGTTTTTTGCAGCGTTTGAAATCTTAACCATTACGGGCTGCTACTTTTTTCTCGTATTCTTCGTCGAACCAAGAGCTTTGCAACAGCCTAGTTTGTTTTCTGTTGCTTCCTTTACTAAACTTTTCACTGTTGACCATAATGCTTCTACCTGTCTGTCTTCGTTGTTAGTTTTCATGCCATTTAGAAGAGCAAATCAGGACGCTTGGTGCCAGGGTTCTTTATCCTCTCAGCCTTAATTTTTTTTTATACATTCCTGCTTCTGTCCCGCTTCTGTGAATTGAGATTCGGTTTTTGAATTTGGCAATGATTTGAAGCTATGTAGGCAATATTTCCAGTTTTCGCGCTATATTTTGTACTATTTTGTTTCTGATTTTCACTCTTTCAACACGGTGTCCGTTATGTATTGACCTACATTTTAGAAAATGACACCTCTTATTGGATTATTCCTTATTCCCATCCTTGTGAGTATTTTTAATAAGTGCCATAAATATATCAACGTGAATCTTCTCTTAAACCACTTGGGCTTATCTCCGATTTTAAGCTTCGGTTTGGCGCATTTTCAGTGCATGTGTTGAAAGCTTTTAAAATTTGTTTCTAAACCTTGTACGGAACCATCTTTTGATACTTTATATTCGTATTTTCCTTGAAGTGTTTGTTGGGAACGACCCTTATCTACATATTTTTCCACACACATTCCTTAGCTAAGAGCGACCACTTCCTATCGAAACCTTCGAATAATAGTATTACACAAAAAATAATTCGGTGTCGATAGCCTCAATACTCTAATTCAAAATGCCAAAGCAACCCTTTAGACCTAATCTACCCGAAAATTTAAGTAGCTTAATAGGACTGGCTATGGACCAAGTAGTTTGACATAAATAAAGCTGAGAATCGCCCTTTAAATTCATCTGCTGCCAAACTGATAAAGAAACAATATTCTTCACTCCCCTCCTTCTTATTTCGGAAGCCTTGAACAAAAGCAGGTCCCCCATCTTCCCTTAAACAACTGGATCACCCTGAATTGTCAGTAAAGTAGAAAGTAGCAATTCGGAAACAGAAATTGACTGCAGATGTCCGCGTGTAGAGTGCATATGACGAAAAAATAATGAAAATATCGGTCACGTTTCATATTAAACTCAAAAACCACTTCGAGATATATTACGACTGCAGTATGCATTCGAACGAGCATGCACGAGTTGCACTGACTGCATTGCAATTAATCATTTTTCTGCGACTTCCTTTACTGTTACGAAGATATACCCGACCGGAGATATTTTGAGAATAACATTTTTTTTGGATTCTAAAACATGTTAATTATTCTAACATCTATGGCATGGTTCAATCCACAGTTTATACGTACCAGGCTTGTTCAAAAAAGCTCTGGATTCCCAATAAAAATAATTTCGTAAAGGTACTAGGTTCTACTCGAAGGAAACTCATTTTTTGATTGCTTTGAATGGATGATTCCGAGATTATACATAGATTACAAAATTATTCATACCATAAGTTCTATTAAGCGCAGAGAAGGATGTGGGAACCAATACAGACACATTGACAACATGACATTGACAACAGACAGCTCGAAATTACAAGTTATGAACGCTCCCTAAAGAGTGATGCACTATGAACCTTGAGCTAACGTTTTCCCCATGAGCACTTCTGTCATGCACTTTTTGGTAAGGCCTTGAGATCTTGGAGCGATGTGGTCTTTATTTCCTCAATTATGGCTGAGGCATGATTATCTTATTGTTTTTGGCCAAAAATGTACACACAACCAAGACTCATGAACTTTTTTCTCACAAAGCCGGGCGATTTCTTCGTATTGCTCCAGGCAAACGGCGTATAACTTACAGGTAATATTCCTTTTTGAGACCTGCTAGTAACAACTCACAGAACACAGTAAGCAAAACTTTTATGTTTTGCCGAACTCTCCATGTTGTTTTCAGTCTTGGCTGTTCCGTTCACTTCCATTGGGATGATTGGGTTTTGGTTTCAACGTCATAATGTTTTCTCGTTTGTTTCTGATAAATCGAATTCAAATTTTTAAAAATCAAAATTTGGCCTAAATTTTCAAGTATCACTTTTGCTACACATTCAAGGAAAAAAATCACTGGCCTTACTCAACCAAAGTCCAACAGCTGCTTTTAAAGTGGTTGTTAATATTCCTTAGAGTAAAACCTAGATGGCACTAGTAGGTAAGGTCAGCCTTTTCATTCTGTCGGAAAATAACCTGTCATCGAATTTATTTTGGGTGCTTAAAGGATGCTCGATATCAAGCGGTGCACGAAAAATACAGCCATCCATACATGTTTTATTCCAGGATCAGCCTTAGTTCCGGCAGCAAAATTTGTTATAGCTTGGATCGACTCAAAATAAGTCTCGCGAAGTGACAATTTGAGTTCCGGGAATACTTGCTCAATTATTTTGGTCAAAAATTCGCTTTTAAAGATGAATTCGTGATAGTGCTAAATAAAAGAGTTGTTCTGCCACATCGCAGCTCTTTCATTCTGCATGACCCGCCAAAAAAACTACAGAGTAAACGAATATCGAAAAATGCCGTGAACAAAGCTTAGACTTTTGAGCGAGTTAAGATGTTTTTTTTTGGTTTTAGCTTAGCTTTGTTTGCATGTCATATTTGTAAATTCAATGTGGAGTTCCATGAATTTGGGGTTCGAATTGACTTGACGAAAATTCAGCTCTTTTAGAACAAGCCGTGTGGCAACGCATTTCATACTAAGATATTGCAAACTGATCCATGAAAGACGGATAGTTCTTCTGAAAGCGCTCTCGAACTTTTACGACGATTTTCACGCATTATACTAAGTTTAAGCTATCTGGGATAAGGCGAATTTTCAACGAATTTTCGCTGATATGAATGAATATGAATGAATAAGAAACTAGAAAGCGTCCAATTTCAGACGTCAAAATAGATCAATTGTCATCACCAATATAGGAAACATTTTTTTTAGAAACAATAGACCCAGTACTCATGAGAGGTGAAATTCTAAAATGTAATCATCGAGTGCGCGTAGATAAATACGTTTAACACCGTTTGTGCTTGCTTTATAATTCTGCTCATAAAATAGCTTCGGCGAGAAGGTACTCCAACACAACGGAAGTGTTTATTAGGTGCCCATAGACCCAGCTAACCATTGATCCATATACTAATACTAATCTGGCTTTGTAAATCTCCCGAATGACAGATACAGAAATTAGGTTTATATCCATCAACATCAAAGTGTTCGGAAGCCTTGAAACCTAGGTGATATCTGTGCATTTATTTTATTATAATTTTATCAGTAAGATACACAATCTAATCACATTTAAACACATTATTCATCCATTTGCTTTCGTGATAAGCTTGTAAGTTGTTTTTTTTTTTATTCAAGGTATCATAGCTCATAAGATGTACGTTAAAAAAAAAACATTACAAAGTTGTAACCCATCCCATCGACTACTCATAAATACGTTTTTTCAATCTCGATGTTGCTTATTCCATTTTAAGATAAAAATAAAATAAAGAACGAAATTATTTAAACAAAAAACAAATTAATTGGCACAATCAAAACTGGCATAATGGCCTCTTCACCAAATCATGCTTTTGTCTCCCCATTTTAATAAAAATCAACAAAAGTTCAGGATTCTCGTACTTCTCCTCTTATTCCTCGCTCACGATTTGAACTCTTTTCCTTTTGCTTCAGTTACATCTGTTTGTTTTGTTTGAAAGCATTTTTTCGTTCTTATAAAGAAAACCGAAACTAATATGTTCCCAAACCAGGTAGAAATGTACGCGCCACCTTAAGCAAGTCAAGTCTTTGTCCGTTTAATTGCAGATCTTTTCAGCAGAGTTGGTGAATGTCATATGTCAAGTGAAGTAAAAGATAAAATCGAAATAAAATATTTGTGCGAATCGATTATAAATTATTTTTTTTTTTTGGTTTTTTTTTGCTTGATTTGATTACGAACCCTAAGTCACACGTTACACATAATGACACAACACACGGAAGAAAGTATAAACAATGCTAACCTTATCCCTATTCTGCAGTACCTAAGTGTAAAGCTATTAAATAGATGGGGTGGCATGATGGCATAAGTACAGAGAGTACAAAGCACGTACCTACGTGAGGGTAACTAGTGGCTACTTACTAGGTTAGTCGGACGCAATTCGATATCAAGCACTTGCAACCCTACAAGAGATGAGGCGTTGGTGGACACACATACAGACAAGTTCCTTAGACCATTGGTTGTTGAGTTTGAAGAGAAAGGTAGAATTATACATGGACTCGTTGTGTAGGGGCTTTAAGGGGTAACCACTTAGACAATGTTATGACTGAGGTAGAAATGACCCAGTTATTGAAGTGAATTGGGGTCGTAAGTGGTCTACTATTACATTTATAATTTCTGTTTTGTTTTTTCCTGTTTCATTAGTTCTTTATAAAATATGAGACCGACCGACCGTAGGGATCGATTAGGGATGGACCTCACTTTAATGTTGATAATGAGGTATTTGTAATAAGATGAGGTTGAGAGCAAAAAAAAAGAAGCTTTAAAAAAAGATTTTTATGTGTCATATAAGGGATGATTGATAATTTGGCTCTTCATGGTTCTAAAATTTGGATTTCAAACGCAATGTTATTCCCCCCCCCCCCCCCCCCCTTTTTATTTTTATTTAAGGATCGCCTACAATTATAAACCAAGTACAAAAAAAAGAAATTTTCGGGTTCCAATATTATAAAAATTAAATTATCACAACGTAGTATTCAATAGTCATTTAGTTCAGGAGTCAATCTCTAGCTCAACGATATCATTGTGACCCAATAGTCGAAAGCAATTATTTGCCTAAAAACCAAACTACCGTCCAATATACTTCCAGTTCCAAAAATATAATACATTATTTTCCAACGGACAACAACATTTTGTGATCTGATTTGTATTCTATCGTGGTTTTTCAATAAGGGCGGGTAGATGTTGAAATGGAATAAAACAAGCTGTGTGTGAGATGTTAACAAAATTTATTTTTTTTTTATTTGAAAGGCCATTATATTCGGAATATATGTAAAATATAGTGACCGCCTCACCAACGTCGTTTTCAATATAGGACGTATCTACCAAAATTCACACCAAACGTATCGGTTGGTGTCATCCCATATACGGCAATTTTGCCTGTTAACACAGCTATTCATCTTCGTCGCCTCGTCGCTAAAGACGATTTTTCCACCAAAATTGGGTCGTCTTTCAGACGCTTTGAAGCCCAGTCAACGAACAAAAGGTGTTGTCTATGGTCATGGACTTTGAACTCCTGGGTCAATTGAATCTTATACGGGTATAGTTGAAGACTGCGAAAGGTCAAGTGTGCCTTTGGCCGATTGACCAAACCGGTCGTCGCAAATTTGATTACCAAACGTTGAAGAGTCGATTATGAAGGGCCGCCAGGCCTACCGCGAAATGAGCCCAATGCGCTCAACGTTTGCACTAACTAAAACCCATTTTATAATAAAGTTCTACCATTTGGACGTGCTGTTCGATCCTGTAACTTTCCATGGTGATTTGGCATTTGGGTCCCTTTAATGGGATCCCTTTCTTCCAGCCCTTAGCTAATATCTATTTTACTATTGACCGTGACCAGAGAATGGTCAAAAATAGTTGTCCGGTTCAAACAACAGTCAGCTCGGTATCCAAAAACCACTTTTCAATAGTCACTGCCTCTTTTTTGATCCACAAACCATCTAGTATTGCAAATTCACCACTACCGTCTTATAACGTAAATCTATCTCCCAGGTGTTAATCGATATCAATTTTACCATCGAATCGACAGTCTACAGTCTGATGGTTACTCCCTGATCCGAAAAATATTCCAATAATCCAATAATCCACTTTTAACAGCTACTTTTAGGCCCTAAAATGCAAGTTGCCTCTTTTATGGTCCACAAACCATCTTATGTTCCAAATTTATAAATCATCTTTCGGTCGACTAAAGCCATGCTGCAGTCCAATAAATACTTTAAGGCCCTTAACTGCATAACCTTCCAGAAGGTACTGCGTTGTCTCCTGTACGGTTTAAAAAAAATTTTTTGTTCCAAATTTATAACCCATTTCGCATTGGAATAAACAACCATCATCGGTCGTCTATTACTCAGCTCTTAGCTGGTACCACTTTTGCCAACAGTCATTCCAGGGTCCGGTCATTCTTATCCAAAAATCCTTGTTCGATCCAAAATTGATTGTTTAGTCCAATAGTCTAATATGGCCAAGTCGCAGTCCAATGAATAATTTTGGCTCCTAACTGTACAACTTTCCAGTATTCACTGTGTTGCCTCTTTTATGATTCCAAAAGCCATTTAATGTGCCAAATTTATAAATCACTTTTCGATTGAAAAATCAGCCACCAACGGCTCGAAAACTGTTATTTGGCTTAGTAATCAGCTAAAGTCTTGTTCCAGTCCAACTTTAAGGCCTTAAGTTACTTAACTTTCTAGTAATTACTGTGTTGCCTTTTTTATGATCCACAAACCATCTTATGTTCCAAATTTAGAAAACAACTTTCGATCAAAAAATCAACTATCAAGAGTCCAAAAATGGTTAAGCCCTAAATTATATAACACCTACTGACAGCCTATGCCAACGAAGCATCGTATGCTCCAAAATTCCAATCAACAACCATTTTCTGACCAAGCAGTTTCAACAGCTAATAGATGACTTAAAAGTCATATTATGATCAGAAAGTCCTTACAATTTCAAAAATTGTCTCCTCAAATACCTCGTGATATAATGGAGGCGCCTCGGATCAGAAGTTCGTATATTGGCACCGATGAAATGGGGTCAGATTCCGTAACAGAATGCTCTCGAGACCAGGACCAAATTAGGAGCCAAATTTAGGATTCTAAAATGAACCCATTGTTTAATAAAAAGAACTTGTTCCAAGATTGTTCAAGGATGTAACTCAATGATCCAAAATTCAACCTCCGACCTAAAAATAATTTTCTGGTCGAATAATTAAGTACATCAGTTGTGCTCTGGCCGTTATCACTGATCATGCTTCAAACTATCCGTATCCTTCATTTAACCTAGTAAGAAACAATGAAACCTTGACACCCTCCCCTTTTTAAAATAGCATTTAATCCCTCACCCCCCTCCGTACGCAAAGAACGAAACAAACGAACTTGAAGTAAACGTCCTCAAGTTGCCAGCTTCGCGTAATTAAACTCGCCCTCTGATTGATTATGAGAAGATTTTTCATTAAGCAGAAACGTACATGTATCGTTGTCCCCCGCCCCACATGCCCATCATTCTGATGCGTCAAGAAAAAAAACAAAGAATGAAAGGAGGCACCGAATGAGAATATTAGAATCCTGACACCCGAAGAAGGACAAGAGATATGTTGAATTGGAACAAAAGCGAGATCCCAGCATTATTATTATTCACGATGAAAACGCCTGGAAAGCAGAAGGCAGAAGGCCAACTATATACTAGATTCTTGCCACCTTCCCACCTTTGCATTGTCGCCTAAGCCTGCACATCCCACCAATGTGATCCTTTTCCTCCGGTTGCTTCTTGTCCTTTCTTCGTTTTCAAGGGGGAATTATCACAATGACAAATATTTGAAAGCAAGAAGAAGAATAAATGGAAAGGAGAACAGAAAGGATAATCATATGTATCTGTATGGGGGCGAAGCAAAAAAAAATAGGACAAGGGGTACACATCCCCACCGTGGGTGTGTGTGTGTGTGCGTGTGTGAATGAAATTGCTTTGTGAAAACTTGAAAAGCCATCTTGAGAGTATGAAGTTGATTTGCTCGAAAGGACCTTCTTCGAGCATCCACACACTAAATGGATGACTGCAGGCGGTTTGGTGCCATAACGATTTGCTTCGCTTCTATGGACCATAGCCGTTGGCGGTATTGCTTTTTGCATTCGTTCTTCGTATTCGTATTCGTGCGTTGTTGCTAGCGGTTTCTGCGGTCGAGTTAGAGGTGTTTTAGATTCGAGTATCTTGATCGTGCCCCATAACAGATGGCATGACATAGAGACGAATACAATAATACGAGTGCGGCATCGGTGGACGTAATAAATTGTTCCCATATGACGCCTGACTAAATTTAAAATACGACCGAGTTGCTTCTTAACCGAACCGAACCATTCCAGATCCCTATGGTACCCGTTCACCGAAATGGGAACACTGAGAACTCGAAGCGTGTAATTGTTCGCTGGAGATGTTTGCAGTTTGGAGAAGAACGATAAGGATGCTGGGTGTCTTATGAGATACTTCGGGGAATTGTTGAATAGTTTATAATAACCCATGTGTGTCATCCGTGGCTTGCGAAGGACATCTCCATTCCTGATTTCAAATCACACATGTTCACGACGCACGACGCCGGAAGAGTGGAAGTGCGGTTATGCACACGACCGCGTACACTACGTTTTGACTAAGGAAATTAAGTGTAGATTCTTGCGATGCCAGCTGAACGATACCACTAAACCAACTGTCATCTCATTCGTAGGTGTACGAAATCCGGATACAAAAGGGAAATATGAAAATACGTCGAAAAACATATAAAACAAATGAGATATTTGCGGTATAACGTGTAAGGACTCATGATATATTTATGCGAATTCCATACATTAGGGAGATATTTGTTGGACGACGAATGCCCCGAGTATCCTGGTTATGTCTCCAGGGATGCGCCCATAAACATATTTTTCCGCTGGCTGCATAGTTTTGCACCCGAAATGTGAGTCAACATTCACACACACACACACACACACACACCTCTCCCGCGGGAGAATGAAAAGGAGATGTGACGTATGGCTATATATCCTTTTTGCTTCTATGTGAATGGGCACCTTTCTGTACACAGTCTGTGGAGAGATTGCAATTGGAAATTGTGTTAGAGGTTGTAAAGGATGCTGTAGGACAATTGTGGTAACAGTGATAAATAGACGAATCCTTTGCCACCCGTTCTCATCCTGCCATCGAGTATCTTTTGTGTATTTCTATACGCTTTTTCTCGTCCGCAGACAATAAATTGTACCACGAGTGGTGGACAAGGGGGAGAGTACGAAAAATGCAGGGATACATTTCAGATAGCATTTTGTGAAACATTCATCGAAAGATATTTCACTCTTGCGCATCTCGTTCGTACATACTCGTAGTTCCCACTGCCGAGTACAGTCGGTAGTCAGGTGTGCTAGTAGTTTTTTAGGATTTTTTTCTGTTAGTTGATTCGGGGGGGAGGAGAAGGGGCAATGACAGGCAAGGTGTTAGAATTTATTGTTTTGATTGCTCATGCATAGTGAAGAAGCAGGAGCGGGGCAGGAGGGAGAGCAGTTGCCACTGCTACTACTGATATCAGATGACATTTATGTGATGATTGACAATGAAATATGATCGAAACGTTTGCACATAAAGTGTGTCAATTGATGAACATGCCCGGAGGTGTCTTGTTTTTATTTTCATGACCATGCTGGTGTAGGGGGGACGAACGAGAGTGTCTGTTAAGAGAATCGCTTTGTTCTTCGGAAATTTAATGACTTTTTCGGCTATCGGAAATGTTACTCTTCAGATGTAGGATGTTGTCTTTGCAATGGTAGCTTGGGTGTTATGGAAGCTGTTACATTAGGAGTGCTTACGATTCATAATATTTATTTTCATTTTTAACTCATTTTCGAAATGGTGCAATAAAATGTTTGACTCTTTTAACCACTAACATATGTTCAAAAAATTAGAGGAATTTACCGATTTGAAAATATTTCCGGGTAACTTACTTAAATTAGCTCTATATCCTTCAGAATAGACTCTATCAGATATTAGATATATGCTACCGAAATCGATTTGTGGTTTCAATCTCATCTATTTTTTTAACACAGCTCTTCGAAACAGTAAAAAATCTGACAGAGATATATGTATGGCGGATGGATAGGTTAAAATTTCGCCAGAAATTCTGCCATTGGTTTAGGATTGCTTCGCGCAAACGGCGTTCCACTTGTAGGTAGCACTCCTAATTGAGTGTTTGATCTTGTGGCACTAATGGTGCTGTTAAAATCGAAACACACAAAGCATGATCCTCGCATTCGATCGCACTTGCCGAGCTTTGTTCGATCCTGGCGATTGAGAATTAATTTCGTAAACCTATGTCTCTGTTAAAATACGCTGATTTATTTCTGCCTCATTATGGTTTTCATTTAGCGACTACTGAGCAACTTCCATTCAACGCTGTTTTTGTGAAATTCTAATAGTTTTGGAACAAATCTTTCTGGCGCACTTTTCATACCCAAAACCTCCACGAAAATATCATTGCAGTTAATTGTTATGCAAATACTAGCAGTGACGCCTTTGATTGTAATTTAAGGACCACTAAAAATCATTCATACAGAATCAATGCACCGCGTCCGCGGTGTAGCACATACATGTACATAGCTCCATTCTGTTGGAATCACAAGTTGTCTAGGTCCATTTGGTTCAATTAGCGCCATAAAGAATTGTTTATCATCGTTCTGCAACGTTCGCCATTTACGGTGAGCACCTCTCCAACGTCGTTTTCGAAAAAAGTACGAACTTTATTAGGATACATTGTCACCTGGCAAACCCCGTGTGGGCTTGTGTCGTCCCATATACGGCAAATTTGCTTAATAACACAGCCATTCATCCAAAAATGTGCCTCGTCGCTAAAGATGATTTCTTGGTCCTCTTCCAAACGCACTGAACCCCAAACAGCGTTATACATACATATATGCGAAAGACCGAGTCCTTGTGCACGGCGAGAAATCGACTGCTTCGAGTTCTGCTGCACACTTTCACGAATCGCGGCGATGATCTTGGCCGATCTTGCGTTCCTTTGACGTACGAATGTTGACTAATTGATTACCGAACCGATCGTCTCAAATTTAGGCATCAAACGTTGAAGAGGCGACTGTGAAGGGCGTCTCACGTCTACCGTAAAATGGGCACAATGCGCGCAACGTTTGCACTAACAAACACTCATTTTGATAATAAAATTTTACCATTTGGATGTGATGTCCAATCGTGTAACTTGCCATGGTGATCTGGCATCAGTAACTGAATAATAAGCAACAGATTTGACAGATGTCACCAAAGCAACCTGGCCACTACAGGCCGCGCCAATTGAAAAACTCTTTAGGACCACAGCCGATGCTTCTCCAAATCACCATATTTTATGTGGTGAAAGGGACTGATTGGTTATTGCCACTGTTGTAGTATTATATTTTAGGAAGAGCTAGGAGAAATATTTCCGGCTGTGATTTTGATGACTTAGCTGTTACAGCCAACATCTCAGCCCCCTATGCCACGGTGCTTAGTCCTTTCAAACTTGGTACAATTTACTCTGTTCTTATAGTAAAATTATTTGATTTATATTTTAAACAATTAGATTACCATCAATCATCCCAAACATAATGGATAGCTTGACTTACAATACCTACATAACCATACTGATTAGAAAAGCAAATCGAAATCCCCATTACTTTTTGAACACTCCTCATATGACAGGAGCGGGTCATGTCAATCGGAAATCGGTATCTATAAGACAATCATAGACACGCCTGAGTTTATTTTTGACCCAATCACTAACTCTAACGTTTTGTGCTCTTAATTTAATTAACATTATTCTCTGGACGAGACTCTGAATTAGTCTTTTTCAGATTATTATTAACGTGTTTCCTTAAAGTCGATGGGAAGGTGTTTTGTAGGGTGATAGAGAGGTAGGTAGATAGTTTCGAGCTATATAGACGCAGATTGTTAATTTAGGGACGAGACTAAACACTTTTCTGTTACGTTCCTTAGCATTTACCGAAAGATTTCAGTCATCCTCACTGAAAGTTAAAAATACAAAACCATCTCTATGCATTAAATTTTTTGTTTTTCCTTCAAAAATACCTCTCCAAAAACTCGTCTTGGTCTTATGAGCTAGGCGACCAGATTCCTCAGGTTTTTTGCTTTATTTTTTGAATTATAATTACCAATAGAACCTTAACAGCTCTTCTCAGGGTATTCATCGGAATGACGAATATCCATATTTTCGGCCCATCAACTTGTATCAGTTGTAAAAATGGGATGTTTTTTTCCCTAAATTCGGAGCTATTCTTTTTTTCTTGAACTCTCGCCCATCTTTCTGACAGAACAAGAATTCGGCGTCGAAAAAGCTCAAGTCTAACAAGACGATCTATCAATCGACTACAATTTGCCTTCCTCATCGATTGAAACAGGTGGTAGTCGGAAAGGACCGATCCACGAAACGACCTAAATGTTGCCTTCTTGGAAAAATCGCAAATGTTGCTCAAACAGGCCATCCGTCATCGATAGGAACAAGTAGAACAAACTTAGCTGGAGGAATACGGCATATGGGTTAGGTGGTCCCATGTCAGTGTTTCCAGGTTGCCTTAAACGACTTACCAAAATGTGGCCGAGCATTTTCGTGCTCCTAAAATCACTTTGTCTCTTTGCTCATAATATGGTCGTTTTTTCCTTCAATGCTCGAGCTCAAACGCATTAGTTTGCACTCGGTAGCGAGCTCATAATTTACTACGCCGAGCTCATCCCAAGTACCTAGCATGAACTTCAATCTATTAACGCTTGGCTTGAGCTTCGATGATGATTCGTGGCAACCGCACGTCCACGATTCCTTTCACCCTGGATTATCGCAATGGAACTACTTTTCATCGCCAGTCCCAATACGATGCGGAAAACATTTACTTTCTTGCCGGAGCAGTTCGCTTGTTAAAAACGCCTTTCGACGTATATCCGTATTCAACTCGTGTGGCACCCAATTTCCTTACTTTTAGACTATTCCCACGGCATATAAACTGTCGGAAATGGCCTCTTGATTTACGACCAATGGATCTTCGAATTCTTGTTACGCTTGACATGGATCTTGATCCAATTATGACACAAATTCCGCATCTTCGAATTTTTTCAATGGTTCGGGGCGCTTCTTGTTTTTCACGTAGAAATCATCACCTTCTTACGAGTAACGTTGAAACCATTCGAGACACGTTCTTTCAGTAAATTTTTATAATCATCCACAGATCGACGGAGATTTTTTCGAATCGAAAGTGAAAAGCGAAACATCCCGCAAATGACGCTTATACATATGACTCGAATATCAATATTTGTACACGATATGTATGACGCCAAAAAAAACTCGTAGATGATATGATGAGGAGTTTGTGACAAATGCCCTAGCTTACCATTATCATTTATGATCTACCCTCTCTGACGAGCGTGTATCACTAGCGACATCTATCTCAAAACAGCATATTCCCATCTGATAGTAGTTTTTAGACCCCTGAAATATTATTATTACTACCGGTCATTTGGAGCTCGGACTTTCAGGGTCTCACAGACAACCCTCCATGAATCCAACCTGTTCTTTTTCCGTTTCTTCTAAGTCCATCCTTGTATTGTCCTCTTGTCTATGACGCGGCCTTCCTAATGGCCTTATTCCCTCAAATTTCCCACTCATTTTTCTTTTGTTTGTTTTCAAAGACCCAAAATCTACCAAGACCAATTTTCACATCCGTAAAATGTCACATTGTATTGGCTTTATAAAGGTGCATTTCGACATTATGAGTCAAAAGAATTGTTTTGCTTAACTCTTTCATCGCGAAAAAGCACACGTTGCTTTGTTTTTGTCATCCGAATATCGTTTTGGGCAGTCAGTACCATTTCCGATTAATGACCATATACTTCTCAACCTATTTCCTTCGCGGTCATTATTAAACTTTCTGCGTCTCTGTTCAGAAGGTTCAGATCGTCAGCGTAAGCCAGAGCGGTCTGATTCCAGCAAGGGTTATGTCACGAAAGGAATCTGATTCCAGTACTTAACTTAAAAGAAGTGATGACAGGACTAGTTTTAATCCTTCACCTAACTCCAATGTTTCATATACGGAGCTTCCTACTTTAACTCGTCCTTTTTTGGTATTCCCAACCGTACAAGGTTATGCATTTCCGGTCGGCTTATAGAGAGTCATACGCCTTTTACCGGGGTGTCGTAGTGCAATGGTAATCATCACCGACTGTTTAGTTCAAGTCCGTCCATACTTTTTCCTATACGGGAAAACTGTGCAACAACATCCGTTGTGAATGCGAGATGATCAAAAAGCGCTGACGAAGGCATAACACTAGCATTAGCAGCATTAGATCACTTCAAAATTCATACTCTGTGTTTGCACTTCCAATATAACACCTTAATGATATGGAAACAAAAGAGTTACTGTGAACTACAACCAAACGCAAATTCAGTCGAATCTCTCAAATCATATCTAGGGCAACCACCCCCGGAGAGTAGTGAACGAATATCTTCGACACAAACCATCTGCACCCCGTCCAGGTTGTGTGACAAACACCATAAGAGCGTATACTCTTGAACCTGCACGAATTACAAAAAAAAATACGCCTTTTTAAAACCTACGAATAGGATTAGTGGAATTTCCTTTCTAAAGTCTACGATTATTTCCTAAGTACATATATGTCTCTCTTTAAGACAAAAAGACCCGTGAATGCATAGATATATTGTCCGATTTTAAAATCGTAGGAAAAAAATATGCCCAATAGCAAGGCTGAGGGATTTCATACAGCTTCGTAAGACCTAAAGAAAAAGAAGATAAGACTATCAGAATTAATATTTTATTTAACACCAGCATAAACAATAAATTTGAAGAACACGAGGAATTGTCTTCAGTAAAAGAAAGATTTTAATTTCACCCATTAAAATTGAATTGGGCAAGCAAAATTCGCAAGCTTGTAAGCATGTCTTGAATTAGACAAATAGAGTTTGAGCAGAATCTTTAATTACACCCAAAATCACCGCAATTAATTCGTAACTACTTGCAATGTCGATTCCCAACAATATACCTAAGCACTTGAACAAAGTAATCAACTCGAATAACAACAATCAACAAAACGAAAACATCGATGCCGGTAATTGACCCAGTATTGCATATTTAGATATAATTAATGCGATAAGGCTCTGCTATAAAGTTTCCCTCAACGACTTTATGTCCATTCTCGTCTCTATTGTTCGCCAGTTTCCTTCTAGTCCTCCCCCAATGGTATAAATCAACACAATATTATCTTGGCCATTACAAATACATAACATCCATAAGGGACTGTATGTAACAAAAATCAACTCCTCCGGTACCAATAAATTATCCCAGAATGGCTTCGGCCCCCGAAGGAGAAATGTGTATCCACCGGCCTCACGCCAGCCTATGTGACATGAGAACATATCAATTTTACATGACTCCAAGGTGCGGTGCAGGTGTAGAGAAGCAGGAAAACGTAGCATCCGGGAGGACTATAGAATATCATTAAACCATCATCAAACCACTGCATCAGTTTTGAATAAATTTTTTTTTTTACTCACTATAGGTATAAGGTACACGAACAACATCACATCCAACACTGGCTACATGTAGAAGTTGTTTTTTTATATCATAGGTAGAGGGTGGATTCGCGGATATTCAAAAACCGCAGTCTTACCGTCCGCGCTCAATGTTCATTTTGTTTTTTGGTTTCACGATTGCATTTGCTGCATTTTATTTCTCATTTTAATAATTTGCATGTTTTTTGGTTTTCCGTTCTTCGTTTTTCATCATACTCCCATTGCCACCTGCTTGCCCCCATTTGCCTCGTCCAAATTTATACATGAATAATTTTAAACTCCCGCGAAATGGTTCTAGTTTGAAAGTAAAATTTGAAAAAAAACAACAAAATAACTTACTTGTTAGCTAAGTAGTTGCTATTCCCGATTTTTATTCAATAGATGCCATGTAACCGGTAGAACCCTACAGTTTCAGTCCCGCATCCTCGTGCTTGTGCATATAGTACGTAGACGTGCTATACCTGAATCGTATCGTATCTTCTCTAGGAAGCAGGATAGTATGATTACCATGTCCTCGTAGTATACTAAAACGGTCTTGGCATTACCCATCTACTCGGTTAAGCTTTTTTCTTTCGTTGTTGTTCGCTTTTGGTTTCGTCGAACGTATGCAGTAGATCGTTCGGATACTATTTATACATTAAATACATTTATTCATTTCATTTCATATAATTTGCGAATAAATTTCAAATCCTTAACTCAATAACGAAAAAAAAAATAAAAAAAATTTTTCCTTGAAAGACCACTTACGAGATACTAATCCATTTTTTTCTGTCTTTTTGTTTGGTGATTTGATTTGTTTTTTTTTTTTTGTGTTCTTTGTTGTGGTTGGTTTTGGTTGGCTAGTTTGCAAAAGCAAGTTAGCGTGATGAGCATGAACCTGTCAGCCAAGCTGGATGAGCTTCAACGAGGCGATCGACACCTGGAGACAACAGTCGCCTTGTGTGAAATACGAACCCAATTGCAGGAGCTAACGAAATCTGTAGAAAGTTGCCAGAGCGAAGTTTCCGAGGTCAGTATACCTATTTATCCCCCATCTACTAAGTCCTCTTTTATTTTGGTAATTTGTAGGTGAAACGAGATATGGTAGCAATCAAACATGAATTGGATACCGTGCAACAAGTCAAGGAGGAAATCGAAGAGTTACGCGAATATGTGGACAGATTGGAGGAGCACACGCACAGACGGAAGCTAAGACTTTTAGAACAAGTTTGTAGCTTAAATTATTTGCCATGTTGTGTAATTAAATATATTTAACATTTTCTTCTACCCACACTTTTTCCAAATGATAAAATGATAAAATCAAAAACCAAAAATTAACAAAATTACAACAGTCGACAACAAATCTACACCAAAATCACTTAAATTTTTTTTTTGTTTATTTTATAATTAATTTTTGAAATAAAAAAATACTTTTTCTTTGAGTTTTTTTTCTTTGTATTTATTTTACTAAAACAATCGATTCCACTGTCGTTCGTTTTTCATTTTTTCGATTCAATTATTTCCACTCTCGCTTCGGTGTGCTGCTTGCTGTTTGCAGATACATTTTCACTTATTTATTGTTTTAATGAAATTCCAGTATTTTTTAATTTGTTCAACGAGAGCAGAGTAATGTACATATATGTTGTGGTGAGGAAAATAATTATGGACAAGCATCGCACCATGCCGCACCGCAACACAATACCGTGATTGTGAAAAACAATACATCAAACGGCTTGACAGCTTGTATGTATGGCTGGTCGAGCGAGCATCGAAGGTTATTTTTGTTTTTTTTTTTTTCATTTTATTTTCCACATTTCTCTCGATGGTTTTACACTTTTCTGTGGAGCACTGATGAACATTTCAGTTTGTGGACTACATATATCAGAAGTCGGTTTTTGTCTCGCTTTTCGAACTATCAACAGTAGTTTCCGGTGTTTAATATAAACTGGGGTTTCATATAACATGTTTCGCAACGATGCCAAACTCTATTTCTGATAAATGGATGGCTCATGGATGCTGTTGAATGATTCAACTGTTTGGAGTTTGTAGTCAGCTAACGATTTATTTAAATTGAGTTACCCTGTAGCTCTACGGACTGGTTTATAGATCTATAGAAGTACTATAGCTATTTGTCACTTATTTATGTATGACCAGGTAATTATTCGTCTATTAGAGCGTTCACGTTCTTCGACATTGCTGAGGCCCATTTAAGGGTTGTGGACAGCAATAGAGGCAATCCGAGGCAAGCTTCAAAACTACTGTACTCGTGTTACAGCAAAGATTTTGAGCAATGTTTTTGGTGCTTAGGTCCACTATTTTCTTTCTGGTGCTCATGATGGCACTCGTCTTTGGCAGTGTGTTCAAAAAATAAGAGGAATTTTTTGACTTTTTTTTTTTTTCAATAAGGACATTTCGATTTTGTATTTTAATAAAACACAGAATAATTTTTTTTTTTTGCAGACCTTCGGCTCAACAGTCGGCGATGATACCATTGCACCACTACCACATTGAGCTGAATTCTTTTCCACATCTCGTTCATATGGCCACCGTGATCACGATCCTTTCCTTTGAGTCAATTTTTCACCACTCTTCCAAGCATATCGACCAGAATCTGGGCAGTTCTGCGTTTGAAATTATTTCCGAGCTCCTCTCAGCTCGTTGGCTTATTCGCATTATTATTTCTTCAGATTACACAATTACTTCAATATTCCTCGTCAATAGATTTTCTTTTTATAATTCGTGCAGATTCAAGAGTGTACGCTCTTATGGTGTTTGTCACACAACCTGGACGGGGACGGGGTGCAGATGGTTTGTGTCGAAGATGTTCACTCACTAATCACTACTCTCCGGGGGTGGTTGTCCTGGATAGGATTTGAGAGATTCAACTGAATTTGCGTTTGGTTGTAGGTCACATTAAGTAGGTGACATTAACTCTTTTGTTTCCATACCATTAGGGTGTTATATTGGAAATGCACACACAGAGTATGAATTTTGAAGTGATCTTATGCCGCGAGTGTCATGCCTTCATCAGCACTTTTTGATCTCATCCACAACTGATGTTGTTTTAGAGTTTTTCCGTATGGGAATTGTTCTCGAGTACGGACGGACTTGAACTACAGATCTTCGGCTTAACCGTCGGTGATAATTACCATTGCACCACGACAACCCCCAAATAGAAGAATTGTTTGACCAGCTACGGTGGTAATGTGAAAAGCTCGCGACCTGACGATGAAAGACTTAAATTTTCAGTCAAAAAATTAATTTATTTTTCTACGTAATCTCTCTTGACTTCAATACAGTTGATCCAGCGTTCGGAAGGCTTTGAAAATGTTTCTTCAAGTTTGACAACAGCTGAAAGTCTGGCAGTACCAAATCATAGGGGGGCCGAGCAAATCGTTCCTCAAATTCCGCAGTTTTCTCATTCCCAACGCACTACACAAGGATGCATTGTCCTAGTAAAAAATGATATTTTTTTCTTCTTCTTTGGCATCCAGCTAATCAAGAAGGTTGGAGTAATGTTCACTTGAACTTTTTCTGCCTTTTGCAAGGCAATCAATTAACACGAGCCCTTCCGCATCCCTAAGCACGCTGGCATGATCCCTCCAGCAGATGCGGTCGTCTTCGTTTTTGCTGTTTCGTTTCTGGCTGTCGTGGTGGACCCATGTCTCATCCATGGTGACAAATCGCCACACAAAATCGGTCGGATCCTTATTGAATTCATCCAAAGATTGCTGCGAAAATCGACAATCAGTAAATACGGCACCTATGTTGCGCATCCCTAATTCTTTGTGCAAGATGTTTTGAAGCCTTTCTTCAGACAACCTTACAGCCTTAACTATCTTAATAACCTTCACTCGCATATCGTCCAACAGGATATCATGCACTTTTTCGATGGTTTCCAGTGTGGTTGTGCTTTATGGCGGTCCTTCACGTGAGTCATCTTTGGGGGAGGTGCGATCATGTTTAAATACAGCTGTCCAGTTTTTAACAGTTGACATCAAAGGAGCAGATACCCCGTAAATTCTTGTCAACTTCGAATGGATTTCCGTAGCGTTTGATCCATACGAAATGCAGAATTTTATAACCCCACGATATTTAAGTTTATCCATTTTAACGAAAAACACCCAAGACGTATAAAAAGACGCAAAAATTCGTGTGAGCAAAATACTTCAGAGAAGAAGCTGAAACTTGTAAGACGATCTAATAAGACGTGCATCCAGGCAAGAAATATAAAGTTTTGCTGATTGGAACACCGTCTTTGTGTAAGATCGAGACCTTTTCACCTTACTATGTCGCACGTGACATCATCTTGTTGGAACCACATATAACAGGTGTCAAGTCCAAGCAATTCCGGCCAAAAATGGTCCTACATAGCACTATAGAGACGGCAAACATTTTTACTGACAAAAAAATTTGGTCCAATCACACGGTCGGTGTGAGATCCATACAACACGGCGACTTTTTGGGAATGTAGTAGGATCCCTTGATGCACATTGCTGTCCAATAATGCATATGTGGCTTATTGACAAAGCCGTCTAGCCTAAAATGAGCTTTATAATTGAAGTTGATTTTTCGACTAAATTCACAATTTTCTTCAAATTTTTGGTGAGCCCAACTAGAGTTCCTGAATTAATTTAATCTTGCGACAATGTTAACCGAGAGATTCTCAATCACGGTGAATGACGTGAAGTCGACTGTTTTGACACATTTTAAACTGAAATGCTTATATATATATATATAGCACTCACAGCCTGCCTAATGAGACGATTATGACGACCGGAAATTGGAGTAAGCGCTTTAAACTTGTGATCGCCGAATTAGAATGAATTAGAAAATAACCTATGATACCAATACACACGTTTCCACTTTGACATCTGCCACTTACTTCAGCCATGTCTACCAACCCAACTAAGAAACCGAAAGGTAAAACTTAAGAAATTATGAAGTTCCCGGTACTTTTTGAACACGTGTATAAGTACATGTTTTTTCTAGAGCTGTCCAAAACATTAAACCTAGTTAGCAACGCAGTACTGCCAGCTGATCTTCGTATCGAGCCTAGAAAGTAGACTGAGAAGTTTTTTTTTTAGTCTTTCCCTTTATGGCTGTCGTAATAAAGACTGGTCAAGCCAAACTTGTAATTTTACATGCTCACCTTGGTTCAATCATCTTACGCCAGTTAAGCTATTCAGCTAATACTGGTGAGTTTATAATTAATGAGATAGAACCTTCTACGCCATACAAGAAATCGGTTATGATATTGGCTTTCTCAATTTGGTCTTTTTACCTGAATCCTAAAACCTTTATCGGCTTTGCTTGCCGTCTTTCACGTGACATTCTACTGCTTCCACGAGACATTTTTCTAAAAAACAAAAAATTGTTCAGATGACAAAGACGAATAGAGCTTTATGCCGCATATTTTTGATGAAAACTGTAGAACCTCTTAAAGTCTAAGAGCTGCGATGTTCGAAATACTGTTTTTCCAAATAGTTGGCGAAGTTTACCACTACGGACTAAAATCTCTAGCATGGTTTGAGACCTTTTCTTTGACGACTCAAAAGCTTGTCTGGCATGAAACGACCTACTCTAGATCTTAAATCAGAATTGATTATCGAAGGGGATCCATCCTTGATGACAACTAATTTCCCTACCTTATTCCCCACATAACTTTTAAAAACTGCCAGTTCATCAAACATGTCGCTCAACTAAAATATATCTATCCTGCAGCAAATACTCAATATCGCATTATCAGACTTCCCCCTCAAAATACTTATTTCTTTGTCAATTAAGACCAATTAAACTTCCAATACGAAACACCGACCGCCATCCTTTCGTTGTGGCAAAAACAGGACTTTCATACTCGACCATCCTTGACCCGTCACGGAACCACACCATTCCCACTTCAACAAAATTAATTTAAATACATATTATACAAACGGATTTCATTCGAATTCATTGCTTCGCCGATTGTGATTTATAACAGCAATTCACGGTGAAATTGACACAAGCATCCGTTCACAATTCATCGCCGTTCAGTAATTTCCACTTAAATCGCGCGTCGAGATGTGAGTTTGTCGGCGAACAATTCAAGAACCACTGGCCGATCTGTAATTGCAAAATTGTTTTCCTAATTAGCGATAATTATCGTTTGACTTATTAAATTGTTATCATTCGTCGCTCGTTCCCTCACTTCTTGCACAGTCGCGACGAAAAATATTCGTCCACTATGAATGTTTTTTTTTTCTTGCTCTTGTTGCACTGCATCCTTGTTTTATTTATAATCTTGTTTTCAGTTATTTTATTTTATATTTTTTTTCAATCTAAATCAATCGAATTGGCGATAGAATGTAGAGAAAGTAGATAAACAAGAAATAAAAAGCAACAATTTTAATTGATCCTTAATGAAGTAAAGAAAGGAGCAGAATGAAAATTGAAGTGAATGAAGAAAAGAAATTAAAGGATATTAATGTTGAATCATTTACAGGGACTCACATTCTTCCTGACGTACTCGATATTCTCGGCCGTCTTGGGAATGCTACAGTTCGGCTACAATACGGGAGTGATAAATGCACCGGAGAAGAACATTGAGAATTTCATGAAGGATGTGTACAAGGATCGATATGGAGAGGATATTAGCGAGGAATTCATACAGCAATTGTATTCGGTGGCCGTATCGATATTCGCCATCGGTGGTATGCTGGGCGGATTCAGTGGTGGATGGATGGCAAATCGATTTGGACGGTGAGTGTTTAGAAATGAGAAAGAAAAATGAACGGAATGATGGAAGGGGGGTAAGAGTGAAAGGGGAATTCGATATATCACCTATTATCCTGGGATGGCAATGATGAATTATGTTTGAGGCGACCGCTCGCCGGGCGGGTGGATGATATTACATGGATATTTGTATTCAGAGGTCCTTGAAGCTTCATATTGATATGATGACATAGTGCAGAAGTAGGTGCGACGTTCGGGTATGTAGGGTAGGAGGGTTGACGTTGTGCTTGGTTGGGAACTATCAACTGTTTGGTGAACCGAAACGGATGAAGCGCTTAACGGGTGTGGCAATGTCAGGAAAATGTTTTCCGATTTTAGTTACGTTTTTTAAGGGTATTTTCAAATTTTCATAAAAGTGCTTTTTATTGTCTAGTGCGGCACGATTAATCTTCATCAAGTGTCTCGACGGTAAGACAGGTATAAGAGAAATCAAATTACGGAGTTATAAAAGCTTATTTTTAAATATACTTTGGAGGAGTGTCTTTAGATAAGACTCTTTTATGTTAAAAAAAGTCATTGCAAGAGGTGATGGATTAATAACCTATCAGGCAAGTAAGATCAAAGTAGGTATATCAAACGTCCACCCATTCGTTCAAAAAATAGTTCAGTGAATATAAGCATTATGCGAAAGCGCCGTGTATCAGTGGGAAGTGTGTCGGCCGTTGACACGCGAGTTCGAATTTAAATAACACCAACGCCATCGAATGTTCATTTCACGGTTTTTTTCCTCAGCGGGCTACTAGCAAAACCGCCCGTAGTATACTTGCCTCCTCTCTGCAAGTCGCAGGCTTTGCGCCTTTGGCAACTATTTCCCCTATGACCTCTCCAAGATTGCCAACCTCAGCTTGGTCTGGGTTTAAAATTAACATTGTGGCTTCAAATCGGCAGCTAAGCGATAATTTTACCCTTACGTGCATAGTCGGGTAGCCACCTCAACCTACCTACCGTAAGCGTTATGCAATTTCTGACTTGATGATCCAAGTTATGATTACAAGCAAATCTTTAGAGTAGCTTAGGACACTGACCAATTATTGTGACAGAAAAAAGAAATAGAGAATGTTAGAACCAAAATAGCTTAGTTTCCAAACCTCATTTAAGGAACCTTACAAAATAACCCAATAAAGGCTGCGACCCATTTTAAAAATCCCACTAAAATACTAACGTATTCGAATCGACTTGTTTTATTTACAGAAAAGGCGGACTATTGCTTAACAACGTTCTTGGCATATCGGGAGCTTGCCTAATGGGATTTACCAAAGTCAGTCATTCCTATGAAATGTTATTCCTCGGCCGATTTATTATTGGTGTTAATTGCGGTCAGTCACTATACCTACAAAAATTTGAATAAAACTTGAAAGGTCCAATCCAACCTTTGTAGGTTTAAACACATCTTTGGTGCCAATGTACATCTCTGAGATAGCACCACTTAATTTACGTGGTGGCTTAGGTACTGTAAATCAATTGGCTGTGACAGTAGGTTTACTATTATCCCAAGTGCTGGGAATAGAACAAATTTTAGGAACCAATGAAGGCTGGCCCGTACTACTTGGCTTAGCCATATGTCCAGCAATACTACAGTTAATATTATTACCGGTCTGTCCGGAATCACCAAGATATCTACTCATAACAAAACAATGGGAAGAGGAGGCACGAAAAGGTATATATTTCCGACCCCCTATAAGATAGTATATATTTTAAATTACTTATAGCTCTTCGACGATTGCGTGCATCGAGCTCGGTCGAGGAAGACATCGAAGAGATGCGCGCCGAGGAGCGTGCGCAACAAGCCGAAAGTCATATATCAACTATGGAGTTAATTTGTTCGCCCACGTTGCGGCCTCCGCTTGTTATTGGAATTGTTATGCAGCTTAGTCAACAGTTTAGTGGTATTAATGCGGTATTTTATTATTCAACGTCACTGTTTATGAGTTCTGGCCTAACAGAGGAGAGCGCCAAATTTGCAACTATCGGCATCGGTGCTATTATGGTTTGTCTTTTTATAAACTATTTTTAAAATCACCTCTTAAAAGCTTATTCTTTATATTTTAGGTTGTAATGACTTTAGTTTCCATCCCCCTAATGGACCGTACCGGTCGAAGAACTCTCCATCTCTACGGTTTAGGTGGAATGTTCATATTCTCGATATTCATAACGATTTCATTTTTAATCAAGGCAAGTACAAATCTCTCCAAATCTTTTCTCTCTAACTATTGGGTAAGAATGTTCAATGGATGTTTACGGTTTGTATGATCCTTTAAAAAGGAATTATATTTAATATGGTTATTTCAAATCTATTTTGGGTGTTCGAAAGAATGTTTTGAAGTTTGAAGTTTTTGCCAAGATGATTGGTTAATTTTTTGAACATAATGTGCTGTATAGACACGTGCATGGTTTTTTTCTCTTAACAAAAAAAAATATATCCATATCCTATATAACGTGACTGATATGCTGGAATGAGTTACACTTCAATTAAGTATATAAATAAAATGCTGACAAAAATATTTTTTAACGCTTTATACAGCTTTTTAATTTTTTTTGTTACTACTGTACATCAAACACAAAGTTATATTCACAATTAAAAACCACTTATACTGCACAGAAATAAATAAAACGCTAACAAAACTAGAAAATAAACAAAAAAAAACAAAAAATAAACATTAAATGAAAAAATAGAAAGGAACTTGCTTATAAACGCTCTAAGCTTGGATTTGAACTAAACGCTTAAATTTTTTTCTCACTAAAATATTTTATTAAATGTGTTTAGAAATGCTTTTCAGTTCATTGCTTTTTCCGTAGTTATTGGTGTTGTACTTAGGTTAAGGTGCTGAATAAATGAGTAAACAAAAAAATAAATAGAAACGTGAATTCAAAAATTCGCAAGCTTTGAAAACTGCCTTATCAATTGTGGCCTTCTTTTTCCGGTTAGTAGATAGGGATGGGAATTTTGCCTAACAATTATTAAATTTTCCGTCGCTGACTTCAGCATACATATATGTAAAAGGATAAGGCAAAAAATTTTATCCAAAACTTCCATAGCCAAAGACCCTCATTATCTTCCAAATCTCTGTACGAAGAGGTCTCCAATCAAAAAGGGTTCTTAATGGCTTGTGTTATGTTCATCTTAAGGTCGATCGAGGCTTATTCGCATAGACCTGGTACTTCACGAAACCCAACAAGAAAAAGTCTAGCGGGTTCAAATCACATGACCTTGGTGGCCAATTAACGTCACCTCTACAACAAAGCATGAGGTACTGCGACCAATGCAGATCTTTGTGCTTGCTAGCCGATCAGATGAGGAGTTCGTCTAATTTCTTAATAAAAATGAAGATGTCTCTCGTAGAAGCTGATCTGATCCCCTCAGGAGTCATAATTTCTCTGAGGTGGATACGCTTCCTGAGATGGTATGTACTCTAGAGTTTCCGCGTCCTCAAGACAGAATCGACACTCCGTTCCAGACGAGAATCTAATTTTGTTTATGTGATATCCCAGACTACAGTGTACCGAAAGGTAGCTGACCGTTTTTTCGATTGTCGGAGTCCTTGAGCGCTGTTCTATAAGGGCAGGTGCTACGATTTTTCCCACTTGTCCAGGAGTAAATTAATCTCCGCGGAAAGGTTCGTCACCTACATACTATATACCTTTGGTTGGAACCTTCTTCAGCGTTGGTCGGCGATTTCGTTGCCCTTAATGCTACTGTGCCGTGGTACCCCCCAGCGTTTTGACTTTGTTTCTTTTTGCTAGATCCTGCAGGGCATCATGGCAAATGTTTTTGAGTTCGTGCTACATGAGCTCAACAGTTTAAGCGCTGTTTGACTGTCTGAGATTATGTTAATGGTTATACCTCTTATGCCAGTCTCTAAATTTAGATTGAGGCACGTCCATTTGGAGCATAGTTCGGTTTGGAAGACATCAGTCCTCATTCCCAGAGCCTTCGATATTTTGATTTGCTCCAACACCGGAATCCATCTCTGTACCACTTGAGGCCTTTAACATTTAGCAAGGGATCGCTGCTTTTCCAAGCTGTGCAGTTTGGAATTACTATCTCAAATCTATTGTCCAAAGGGAAGGTAATGTGTCTGAAACTATGGTAATAATATCCAGTTCAGGAAGATTCCAGTCTGTTCCAGTGTCTTATTGCATTGCATATTGCAGCCTTTGCAGCTGGTCAACCTCGTGTGGGTTAGTGTCATCCCATATATGTACGGCAATTTTGTTTGTTCACACAGATATTCGTTCAAAAATACGCCTCGTCGTTAGAGATGTCTTTTCGGCCAAAATTGGGGACCTCTTCCAAACGCTCCGAATACCAGTCAGCAAACAAATGGCTTTGTCTATGGTCATGAACTCTAAGCTCCTGGGTCAGTTGAATCGTGTACGGATGTAGGCCCAAGTACTGACCCAAAATTCGCCAAGCTAAAGTCTGTGAAAATCCGAGTTCTTGCGCACGGCGAGGAATCGACTGCTTCTGATAGAGATAATAATGTTGGCTGGTTGATTCCCGAATCGGCCGTCTCAAATTCGGCCACCAAACGTTGAAGAGTCGACTGTGAAGGGCGGACAACGTTTGCACTTACGAACACTCATTTGGACATTCTGTTCAATCGTGTAGCTTAGCATGGTGATTTGGTTTCAGTAACTGAATAATAAACAATATTTTTGATAGATGTCACCAAAGCAACATGGTCGCCACAGGTCGCTAAAGTCTACCCGAGTCAATTGAAAAAGCCTTTAAATAAAGGAGCATTACCTTTCCCAGATTTAAATTTCTGGATATAGTTTTTTTCTAAAAGTTTTCTGAGAATGCCTTCATAATGTCTTCTACCTGGCGATGTTGTTTTTTCGTTTCGATGTCGTACAAATTGCCATTGAAATCGCAAATATATAATAAACTTTTGTCTTTCCATTCAACTAGTATCAACCCCAGTTATCATTCAGTAATCTGGGAGCCTAAGAGAATAGAGCTAATTCTGAAAATACCAAAAAGGCTAGTGGAGTACCCTGACAAAAAAGACAATTTTTAGGCAGTTTTCGAACTTAGATCTAATTTTGTACTACAAAAAAAGCAAAAAAACTCATTTATTCAGCTTTTTCGCAACTTCTCTAACAAAACTCATCTCGATTTGCCAGGCTTTTTGTCCCGTCAAATACTAAAAATATCAATAAACAAAATTAAAACGAAAAAAAATTCCAAAAATCCTACTAAAAAAATCATTTTCTTATTTTCATTTTCAACTTTCATTTGGTTTTTAATTGGTGCTCAACATTCTGGTACGGTTACTTATCATTTTTCATTTTTATTTTATTATTTTCAAAAAATCAAAACAACAATTAGAAATATCAAGACTTGTGTACAGCGTCTTTGCAAAACAAAAATAAATCAAAGCACTGTGTATACATTCTGCACTAGGTTGGAAACGCGAAAACATTTTACAAAGCGATTAAAAAAAAAAAACAGAAAAAAAAACATTCACAAGTATTTTCGTTTTTCATTTTACTGTAGTTTTTGTTAAGCAAAAAAATGCAAAACCTAGACCACATTCAAAAATCACACATATATTTGTACAAAAATCTTCAATCACATTTATTCACCATTTGACATCAACAATTTTTCAAATTATTGATTTTTGTATAATTTTTTATTTTATTTATCAAACAACCAAAGCTAATTTAACACACTGCGAGCTATTGCCAAGAGAACTAATTTAAAAAAATATTACATAACTAGTTTCAAACACTTCAAAACACCAGTGAAAAGAGTATTTATGAAAAATCACTTTTTTCTATTATTTTATTCATTTTTGTTTTAACTTTATATTTATGCATTTCGATCGGGAGAATTTAAGACAAAAACTTGCAAAACAGTCTGAATAAAAGGGTACTGACTACCACTGATCCACTGCTCAAAAAAATGGAAATCAATCACTTTTTTCGTTTTTTTTTGTCCATTATAAAAATTAACCGACGATGAGCAAAAACTCTCAACTTGACGAGATCAATCCGCACCCAAGCAACAGCTCAGTGCTGCATCATATATTTAAACAAAGTGTTAATGGTTTGCAAAATATATAATTTGTGCAGTCGAAATTAATTGGATCCGGAATGAATAATAAAATTAGTACTTTTTAAAGGAGATTTTTCACTTTCCTTTAAAACTACACTTGTAAGGATGAAGATGTCCTTCATGTGGTAATACCACGTTAGAAGGTTTTTTTTATAAGGATCACAAGATTATACTATTTCCATCGTTGCATCTATTTAAATTGCTTGCCGGTAAGCCAATTATTCAAAATTAACGACTTTCTACTGTGATTTGACTGCACTTCCCAACATATAATATTAATCAAATTTCATTCTCAACCATACGGCAAAATAAACTAGATCCAACCTCTTGCAGTGCAGATCATTTTAAAAGAAATTGCAAGAACTTTCTACTCACCAAAAAATCAAAACATTTTTTTCTATTATATATTTCAATTTAATTATCTTTAGTTTTATTCATATCCCAACTTGATAAAAAATCATAATAAAATAAAATAAAAATTAAGATAACAAAAAAAAAGAAAGAAAAGCCTCCAAATTCGAGTGGGACACTGTTATTACACCTTTGTATAGGAGTTTTTTGGTTATGTACAGGAAATGATCGATTGGATGTCATATCTATCTGTGGTGTCGACGCTAGCGTTTGTGGTCTTCTTCGCCGTGGGACCCGGCTCCATACCATGGATGATAACTGCCGAGCTATTCTCACAGGGTCCTAGACCAAGTGCAATGGCCATTGCTGTTCTAGTCAATTGGATGGCAAATTTTGTCGTCGGAATTGGTTTCCCAAGTATGAAGGTAAGACAAAAATCAAATCAAAATTCTTTATTTTTCATTGATGGATATTTAACTTGTTTTCAGACTGCACTGGAAAATTATACATTCTTGCCATTTAGCGTATTTCTAGCTATATTTTGGATATTCACCTATAAAAAGGTTCCTGAGACCAAAAACAAAACATTCGAAGAAATTCTAGCACTGTTCCGACACGGCAATGGAAGGTATGTGTCATTTCCCTACTAATTTTAATAAACAAAATAAATATTTAAATGTGTAACCAATTTTAAAAAAAAGATTAACATACTCAATACCAATAAAAACATTTTAAGAGCCTAGAAATAAGAAAAGGAAGATCTTTTCCTGAGAGCCCTAATTTGTTTAGAATTTATCCTAAAAAATCGATAAAAAAAGGACCTTAAAAAGGATTTAGTTTGTAGGCTGAAAGGATTTTGTTGATGATTTTTTAAAGTTTTTCTGTGCCATTGTTTTCTTTATTTTATTTTAATTTTTATACTCCCCCAATTTACTATTTTAGTTCTCTTTATGTCCACACAGAAGTTATTTTTATTTGTTACTTGAGTTTATTTTTAAGCATTTCTTTTCTACCAAACACTTACTTAGCGAAAGACTGCAGGCACTTTCCACCGACACGAAGTACAAGTACTTACCCCGTTCCAAGTCTTATTTAAATCGACTATTAAGACTCTAGAAAATTACCTTATACAATATATTTAACAACTTATTCCCCTTTTATATATTTACCACAAAATAAAAAAAAAATATTTAATTAATACATAAATATAACACAGAAGGACATTTCGAGATAGTAGACTGTATGGGTAAGTTGCATGATAAACAACACCATTTAAGAAAAAAAAAATCTCAGAACCAAGACAAAACAAAAAATATTTTAAAGCAGCCTTCTGTAGCTAATAGTTTGAATTTTCAAAACAATAAAAAAAATGCTTTCGATTTCATCTATCCTTACTCAACTATTATATTTTCATCATTCGGAGATGTAGAATATGAGAAAAAAAACAGAAAAACTTATCCTATATTTGTGAATGCTTGAATGCTTGTTAAATATTTTTTTAACAATATCGAACTAGATTTCTAGTCACCACTCATAATTGCGATTTGAAATCAGATAGTAAGAACAACCATCATCAGCAGATACATTCCAAACATCTCACCAATCTCTGTACTTTTTGTTTTTTTTTTATTGATTTTTTCTTGAAAATGTTTGATATTCCTGAAACCCTCTGAACCAACTTAGCCTTTCTAGCCTAACTCACTAGACTCATCAGATCACAGTGATTGAATTTTTCTTTTATTTTCTTTTTATTTTATTTATTTTTGTTTATTTTCATTTTTTTAAACAGCGACGACGAGTCAACCGCTCAGAATCCACCGTCAGACATTGATTTAACAGATCGAAACAAGGAACCCATTTAAATATTTTTTATTTCCATTTTGTTACTTATCGCTTAAGTTAAGAGTTCAAAAATATTGTGTTTTCTTTAATGTATAATTTATTTCTAATTGTTTATTATATTTTTGCTATGTGCATCTATTTCTGGTGGAGTTGCAAGTGTCTCAACTAAGTGTTATTATAAATATTCTCTATCAAATCACATTCTCTTACGATATATGCACAGAAATATTTAAGTTAGAGTTAAATATATTTTTTTACGTTTATATTTAAGTTATTTTTTTTAAATCAAAAAAAAAATATATTGAGAAGGAAATAAATAATTGAAAGTAGATCAACAGTTTTTCTTAACTTCGTTTGAAAGGAATCACAAAGGGGCTTATAGTACGGTTTTTCACAAGATATTTTATAAGTAATTCGGTATTTAAAAAAAAAAAAACATTTAATTCAGCGACGAGGTATGTCAATATTTAACAAAATTTGTCCCCTTTTGAGGCACATACCTATAATGAATAACGCAACTGATTAGCTTGAACAGGTAGCCACAAAATAAACTTTCCAAAAACAGTACCTGCAACCAGGCAATTATTTTTTAATATGCTTCTCATAATTCTCCATAAGATTTAATTAATTTTCAAATATTTTATCCCCTCAGAGTAGCACGTGTTAAAAACTGCATTTTGCCGACCTCAACAGCCTCTTCTAGTGAAGTAAAACCATTTTTTACTAACTTTGAATGTGAATTATTGTCCATCTACATGATCATCTGATCAGTAATTTCGGGGAATGAAAATCTTTTTCATTAACTAAAATAAACTGAACTGACTAAATTTTACTCAACGTCATGTGTCTATTTTACCTTTTGACTTAAGAGTGCCAAGCAATTCCAGCATGAATCTTAGAAATCATCGGCTGAAAATCTCTTTACGTTAAAACCATTTTGTTTATATTGGGTCAGTTTCCCCATTTTTGCTTATTCAGTAATTGAAACCTAATAGCTGGATGAATACACATTCCACTTCTCGCATAGTTAGAATTAAGGATCATCCAACAAGAGCTATCATTTTGAATCTGGCGCCATTACTAAAGGGTCAGCACTCAATTATCACTGAAATGATTTTTGATAAGTAAAAGCTTGGCGTTTGCTTCTCTGAGTCGGCAATAATCATACAACATATACGATTGAAAGAAGTTTTGGCTTTGGTCCTGAACGCCTTGAACGAGTAAGCGATGTGAAGACCCCAACTCGTGATCCTTGGACAAGATAAGCTGAAAATATCGTCGTCGTAGTTTAGAGCTTAACTGAAAACCCAGGTGTGCCCAATTGTAGATGATCAGAAAAATTGCACCGTACGAGGTTTGTTCAAAAAACAAGGTGACTTTTAATTTTTTTTTAATGTATATTTATTCATCAATATCTGTTTTATTCCCTTCAAAGTAATCCAGTAATTCAGCACTTCTCATATGCATGAGCTTTTTGGTATAATCTTGATCTCTTCCAGCAAAGTGATCTTTATTTCTTTAATCATGGCAAATCTCCGTCCTTTCATAGGTCTTTCAAGTTTTAGGAAGATGAGAGAGTGGTAGGGAATCAACAAACAATCAACTTCGGTGAATACGATGGCTGAAGCATGATTACGGTATTGATTTTGGCCAAAATATCTGAAACTTTTCTAGGCAAGAGCCAACCAACATGCCAATATCCTCAGCAACTTCTCTAATAGTTATTCTCCACAACAAATTTTTTCACTGCTTAAACGTTTTCATACGCTGTGATGAGCTTTTACCACTTGTAAACATTTTTTTTTGTTCGGTCCATTTTGCTTGATCCTTTTTTTTAATAGCAAGTAAATCAGCAGCAGTCTAAAAACGTCTAACCTTTAAAATATATTAGGGGGTCTGTGTAAATTGAAAATCAAATGTACTTATCTCAAGAATTTCAAAAAGTCACCTTACTTTTTTAACAAACTTAAATGGCATTAATAGCCCAAGCTATTCCAGCTGACTGAAGAATCTAAGTCAGCGAACTACATACAACTCTGATGATGACGCTTATGATTGTTTTACATGAAATTTTTCTGAGTTATGAGGTGAATTTTCTTTTATCTTGATTCGTTGGTTTTAGGGCCAACAATACTAGTGCGCACTAAGTGGATTGTCTGACCAAACGATGACTACTGATTTTTTTATAGCTGCAATCGATACCACTGACTTGGACGACGTTTGTGTTCATCTCTATTAGATGATAAATCTGATGTGGTTTCTCGAAATGGAGACTTCAGTTTTCAATTGAATTGAGGTCGTTCCTTTGGGGATAAGTTAAAGGTGAAGTCAACGTCAATGTTTCACCACCGATTCAAGTACAATACTAAAACAAAATATCAAGGCTATAATCTGGTGGAATATTTCACTACGAAAACTACTATTTGTAGCCAGAGCCCAGGGGAATACTTGAAGGATAGTGTATTTTATTACAAGCTTCGGAATTCGTACTTTGAACTTGAGTAAAAATATTACCATATTTTCCCATTAATATAAAATGACACCTCTTGTTGGATGTGCTTAAGTACTACCTAAAAAGTAGGTAACAATGCAAGAAATGCTGTACCCCACTTAGTTGTGCTCCAGTGCTATTTGTGTAAGTACATTAGAATTCTATACAATATAAAATTGCATACTGTCTATCTTCCTTTCGAAATTTAAAAAATTGTTTACAACCTCATTTTTAATTTTGAAAAGATTATAATTAAAAGCTTGATTTCTTTTCAACAATAACAACACAAAAAGCCCCGGAAACGAATAAATAAAAAACGAAACATGTCTTACTATAGAGGTCTAGAAAAGAGCCTGGTTGGTAGACTTTTGAGTCATTTATTTTTAACTACATTCGCTTTGTCACTAAGGCTATATTTTATCATTAACGATGAATCGGATTATGTCGTTAGGTACATCTTTCTAACGTAAGAAAATTCCTCCAAACTCAAATGTTTATTAAAAAACACCGTTTTACTTGTACGATATTCAGTTGACGCTAGGGAACCATCTTAAAATGTTAAATACAAAACAAAAAAAAAACAAAAAAAAATTATATAAATGCATTTAAGAAATACACTTAAAACATAATCGTAGAGTGTGCGAATTTCAGGAGTATGCTAAACTGCGTAAATAGTTTGGAGCCGCAAAGTATGAATTCAGGCATCGAACATGCCGCATTGATGGTATCTGAGGAAAAAACCCAACATGATTCACGTAAGAATTGCATCTACTAAACAACTTCTATTCTATATTTTCTATAAATATCTCAATAATGATCAATGTTTCCTAACAAAAAGTAAAAAAACAGAATAATCAAATAAACAAATAGACTAACTAAACTAAGCATTACACGTAACCTAAATGTTATTCAAAAAAAAAACAAAAATCACACAAGCAAACAAAATATTTTTGAGAAAACAAAATATTTTTAAGAAAACAAAATATTTTTGAGAAAACAAAACATAATAAAAAATTGCTAACAAGTTTCCGCCTTAACCTCTAAATATATCACTAATTAAAAAAATATATCTATCTATATACATATATCTAGAATACTCGTATATTGCGTCCTCTATTTATGAACATATTGCTATCCTTAATTTTAATTTCTATGTAACTATCTACTACTATTCATACTCTATTGATACTATATTATAACCGTATACCTATGATACATGAATATTGACTGTCTTTACTTTTTGGTCTATCTGTCCTTTGACGGGACGAATTTGTTTTGTTTTCTGTTCTTATTTATTTTAGTTTTTTTTATATTTTTTTGATTTAATTTTTTTATTAAGTTTTGAACTTGGTTTCTTGATTGGCTTGAACATAACATATCGTAGTTGTCATTATAGTTTTGTAATGCTTCTCAACCGCTTCATACTCTAATTGTTTGTGTTTTTTCCCATCAAGTGCATTTCGTTGCTGTAGTTTAAGTTCAAGTTAGTTTGGTTCGATTATGTTGAATGTGTGAATTCAAGACGAATTTTAGTATATCACTTAGACGATGCGAATTAATAACTTTTTTTATTGATTAAAAATAAACTTATTTGATCGTAGTGGTAATATAATAATAAAGTTATTATATTAGGGGTGCAAATGGGAACCTGTGGTTTTTTTTTTTTCAAAATCTTGAACAGACTGAAGGCATTGTGCATCGTTATCTACGACTTTTACCCGGCAAGTCTGCACTCCTTTTGTCACAATTCTTGGCGATCCACAAATCGACCCAATTTTCGTCCCTTCAAAAGATCGAAAGTGCTGCTGATTAGTCGGAAGAGACGATGACTAGAAACTACAGCAGGTTAATTTCTATTTGAAAACTGCCACATAGGTTTTAACAACGTAAGCTAGGAGACTGGGCGCTGTTGCGGGTCAAAAGCACTTGATCGTGTTTCGTATTTCGACCGTTTATCCTTCAAGCTCGAGACTATTATTGTAATTGTATTGGGTAAAAACTTTACGCATATACCACGCCGAGGTTCCGCCAGATATGTAGCATAAGCTTCGATCCATGATTGCTTGGCCGTCGATGTCAATGGCTGGAGTCCCCTTTGACTTGGTTTATCGTAACGGATCCTTTCCTGCCGCTGGAGCAGCATTTCTCTCTTGGAAAAAGCCATTCGACGTCTCTTTGCCTCAACCCATATGGCATCTGTTTTTCTTTCTTTCTCAACATTGAGAGGGTTCTCAAACAAATAGAAGAAGTTTGCTGAGTTTCAGAAAACGGATCTACAAGTTCCTGTGTTGTGTTTGACGTGGACCTTCTCTAGTTATGCCTCTAAAATCGCTTCTTCAATATTTTTTAATCGGGCTGGAACGCTTCTTGTCTAACACTAATAGAAGTCCCAGCGTAAATTTCTAATACCATTCGTCACGCCAGAGCCATTTGGTTTCTGGTCTGATACTTCTGAATAGTATGTACCGCTAGCACCGTCTATTGGAAAACAGCAGCTCCTATTTGTACACCTGATAAGTGACTTTTAAGTACAATACTTTTTCGCATTTAGTTTATAATCCGCAGTAATTCAAGCATTTTGATGTTATATTGTAGTAAATGACCGATTGCTTCTAGAGTGATATGATCTAGGTGCAAAAAAGTAAAGAGAAGAGAGAAAAGTTAAAAAATTGTTCTTGAAAATTGTGGTTTACGAAAAGGTTGATACATTAATCACGAGCTATGAACGGATTTAAATAGCTGTCCATACTTTGTATCATTTATAAGGGGGAATTTGAGCCTCGTTGACAAGTTTTTATCATGCCTCCCTGTCATGAGTGTGTTCCTTCCATGTTTTGCTGTTTCTGCCTCATCTAGGCCCATCCTTATATTGTACTCCCATCTACTCGTACAGCTTTTCTGCTCATTATTCTTTTGACTGTTTGTCCATAGTCCATTCGTTCGACGTGTTCAGTGGTCCACCATAGAAGCTGATCAAGATTTTGTTTTCAAGGACCCGTAATCTACTTTCCTTCTTCTGAGTCAGAGACCAAGTTTCACATCCGTAAAGTGTCTCTAACATTAATGTAGTTTTTTGAAAATATGGATTTTGACACTGCCGATGTTTTTTTCATCCTGAAGAAGCACGCGTTGTCCATATGCAGCCTTTTATTTATTACGATTTTCATTTCGTTTTTGGCAGTCGATATGGTACAAAGATATTTGAACTCGTCCACTTTCTCAAAGCGTTTATCGAGTACAGTCAGGAATGAGGCTTGGACCGATCCTAGCCGACTAGTGACCACATATTTGGTATATTTGGTTTTTTTTTAATTTACTTCAAAGCCGACTTTCTTCCCTGCCATTACTACGTCAGCGTAAACTGGAGTGGATGTGATTCTTTTAAGGGTTATTCTCCTCTATCTAAAGGGATCTCATTACATTTTCCAGCACCAAATCAAAGAAAAGTGTTGACAAGATGTCACCTTGTTTTAATCCTTCACATATCTTGAATGTCAGACACCAAGTTCCACCAACTTTTTCGGTATTCTCAGCCCTACAATAATGATCGGTTTATAGAGTCATACGCCTTTTTAAAATATATCAATCCTTGATCGACTGTTTCATGGAATTTCCATTTACGAGGGTGATCCGAAAAGTACTTAGCTTACAAAAGAAAAACAAAAATTTTGGAGAAATGGTGATTTATTTTTCAATATAGTCTCCTTTTAGCTCGATACACTTGACCCGCGATGCTCGAACTTCTTTAACCCGTCTGAAAAATTCGTCTTCTCGAGGTCTGCAAAGTAGGCCTCCGTGGCGGCGATGACCTCCTCATTCGACTGAAATATCTGCCCGGCGAGTAACTTTTTCAAGTTTGGAAACAAAAAGAAGTCGCACGGGGCCAAATCTGGAGAATACGCTGGATGGGGCAGCAGTTCGTAGCCCAATTCGACCAATTTGGCCGTGGCGAGAGCGGAGGTGTGAGCCGGTGCGTTATCATGGTATAAAGGCACTTTGTTCTTCGCCAAGTGGGGCCGTTTTTTCTTCAATTCGGCGTCGAATCGGCCCAATAATTTGGCATAGTACAGCTCTGTGACCTTTTTGCCCTTCTGCAGGTAGTCGATGTGGATCACACCTTGTGAATTCTAGAAAACGGTGGCCAACACCTTTCCGGCCGATGGGAGCACGTTCGCCGGGTGAAGTCCACTGTTTCGACTGTTCTTTGGTCTTTGGTGTGTACCAGTGGATCCATGTTTCGTCGACTGTCACGAAACGACGCAGAAACTCCTTCGGATTGCGCTTAAACAGCGTCACACACTGCTCTGAAGTGGTGTCACGGTTGCGCTTGTTGTCCGGAGTGAGCAAACGCGGCACCCATCGCGCCAACAGCTTTCTCATGCCCAAAATTTCATGCAGGATATGACCCACGCGATTTTTCGTAATGCCTACTGTCTCAGCTATCTCGCGCACCTTCAATCAGCGGTCTGCCAATACGAGATCGTGGATTTTTGTCACGTTATCCTCCATGGTATCCGTTTTCGGGGCATCTGGACGTGGCTCATCAAAAACCAACGTGCGACCACGTTGAAACTCGTTAAACCAATTTTTGATGTTCGCCATCGAAGGAGAAGAGTCACCGTACACAGCATCCAAACGCTCTTTGATTTCGCTGCGCGATTTCCCTTCCAAAAACGAAAATCGAATCACCGACCGATATTGCTCTTTTTCCATTTTTCTACAATAAAATCCGCGGACACTCCCGCTTCCACACGCGGTCAAAACAAAACTGCGAGTCCGATCCGGCTGAAATTTCGACAGTCTACTAGAATGTACTACACGATAGTAAGTTACTCTTTCGATACTGGCGCCATCTGGCGGTGAGGCTAAGTACTTATCGAACCATCCTCGTATTTTCCAAAAGCTATCGTAGAGTGAAAATCTGGTCTCTCGTCGAGCGGTTCCTTCTGAAGCCACACTGGTATTCTCCGATTATGTCTCGTTAAGAGGATATTTGACAACACCTTGTTACAACTTGTTAGCAACGATATTCCACGTTATTTGCTTCATTGTGTTTGGTTACCCTTTTTAAACACAGGAATGATGACTGAGTTTTTCCATTCATAGGTGATAGTTTCACTGTTTTATAAAGTTTTGATGAGCCCATGTAACTTCTCTGTTAATTCATCCCCCAGTTAGTCAATTAATTCCGAATTTTTCTACCGGTGAATATTACCATTTTTCATTGCTGCTCGCTCTCCACGTAAATAAGTTTATCGAAAGATCTCCTCCATTGGGCTGCCACCCTTTCGTTTTCCGAATCAAGCTCCATATTATCGTTGCGCATAAGTCCTGATCTGGCCATCCTTTTCGTATAGCGTTTAGTACTGCAAATATTGCTCTCGTGTTTTTAGCCTACATTTTATTATTAATAATAATATGAATGAACAACTTCAAAGTCATGTTACCTGGTGGGGGCGCTCAATTAAAGAAAAAAAAAAACATTATATAGAACTGGTATTAGAGCCACGTTCAAAAGATCTAGTTGAATGCTTAGTCTTCCAAATGCCACGAGGGGTTTTAAACTGTCTACCAAGTCCGGCAGCGTGGCATGCACTAATTACTACGATGACGGCGATGTCAAAAATCGCGTATATATAAAAGGTCTTAATAGGCCCGTATTTCCCTAATATCTTACGCAAGAATGTAGCTGTTGGGAACCGAAGTCAAATTCGCAGATAGGTGTAGCAAAGCTCTGCAGTGGTCATATGGCCTAGATGATCAATAGCCCGCTCCGAGTAATGGCGCCAGTTACAAGATCCAAGGTGTAGAGCTGCGAAAGAATGTTTATTACTTCAGTGATGCTTCGATTCTGCCGATCTTTAGACTTTGTTGAATTACTCTTAGTTTTAAGCATTTCTGAGAGCAAGCTGCAAAGCTCGCAAACTGTATACATACGTTCAAAAAACCAACTTCGATCTGAGTCCTCAGATTTTACCGAAATCTTTGTGCAGGTTTAGAAAGCTCTCCCAGTTTTTACAACCTATATATATTATACCAATAAAGGGTTTAGAATGACGCCTAGGTATTTGGTACTAGAAGACAGAGAATGAAAATTTGGATAACTCCATCATGGCCTTCGTGCTGAACAACATCAATCCAGTTTCCGTAAGGCCAAAAAAAAAATCCCAAATCCGTTCAAGGCTCAAGCGTATGCCCTAGCCAAAAACATGTCCTTACTTCTACTAATCACAGAGGAGAATAGTCCTGATGCTAGGACAAACACACTAGCCGCATACGCAAATACTTTTGCACTCTTGCTTTCTACCTTTACTTGAATTTAGTTGATGATAGATATTACGAATTCCGTGGTTGTCGCCTAACTGTGACTGAATGATTTTTTTCATTGCAAGCACAGGCTAAACCTAATTCCCGATGAAACTTTCTTCTCTCGTAGAAATTAAAGATTTTCTTCTTGCGAACACAAGTCTTCTTTTACTATCAATAAGCAAAAGGTAGTATTTCCAGCCAAATCTAGTATTCCTTATAAGAAAATACTGTTTTCTTTTGATCCTTTTTAAGCCTCAAAAATTAGTAACTAAAATATGCTTTTCGAAGCAAGTTATGACCCAAGACCGATGATATTTAAATAGTGTCCTATATCTAGCTTTATTCAAACTCAGCGTATGATCACGTGTCTGTTAGGTGATTCAGCTCAGTAATACGATATAATATTAAAATGCTAAGCTAACCAATTAGCTACCCATATCAGCTTTAACATATAATATATTCTCTCGACATTTACAATATAGGAGCAATATATTATAGCAATACACAATACTAAAATTCGTCAAATTCACATTCAACCTAATATGTCTTGCATAAATTGTTTGCGTCTGTCTTTTGTGTTCTCTGTAATTGTATACGAAATTTTAAATCAAATTATATTAACCAATTAAGAACTTTAATTTTCTTCCCATTTTACGGTATGATTTCCATTTTTGTTTGAACAATCAACCAAAACATAAAAAAAAATTAAATTTATCCGATATTCAAACAAAAACAAAACAACACAATCTCTTCCGGATATTGGACGACAAAAAAAAATTGAAAAAAAATTCAAACATTTTCAAAATTTTGGCTACTCCAAACTGCCAACATTGCATGTGAATCAAAAACAATTAAAAAAAAATTGTTTTAAAAAAAATTAAGTTTTTGGGACCACTTCATTTTCATTAACGGTTGAAGGAATGGGACCCTACCCATTAAGCGATAGCACCAATTTATTGGGTCCAACAAGTTTAGCTGGCAGCTCAACTTGTCACTATACGAACTATGGTACAAATTTTAACACACCAGTTCCTATACGAAAATGTTACTACAGTAGAGACAGTTTCCGAAGGCATTCAGCGCATGGGAGAATATGTTCCTCAGGTATATTGCAACAATTTCAACCGAAAAAAAAAAATACAAAAATAACGTTATTTTCTGTTTTGTCACCGAAAAACAAATGAAATTTGGAACTAAGCCATAAAAGAGTTTCACGACATTTGTGTTTTATTTTTTTTTAGAATAAAATGTTCAAATAACTCACAATTAATTTGGTTTTTTTAATATTTTTCTTTTATTCACTGAAAGTTGAGTCCATAGAATGGTCGTGACTTTCCGAATATGGGTTTCTAAATACATTGCAAGAAAATTTGATGAAAAAAGTCACTTCTAGAACGATGGATAAATGTTTATCATTTTGTTTGAAATAAGATTCACGCACGAACAGTGTTCCCACTTTATGTCTTCATTGGATAAATTATATCTAAAACAATTATTGCGGGTACATAGATATTAAAAACATAAGCTCGGATTCTTAATTCTTATTAAGAAGGGAGAAACTAAGCTGTGTTTAGGATTGTTTTTTTTTGACTTTTTGTTAACTTTAAACAGCTTTTATTGATTACAAAGGTAAAGGCACATCCAGATAATGTTTGCCTGTCTGTTTTTTACCATATATCTATCAAAAATAGACCTATCCAATAAGCCCTTAGGACAGGTATTAAAAAAAAATCTTTTTGGCCTTTAATTTAATCTTTTTAAATAAATTCTTTTATCTCTACTCCTGCGCGGTTTGTCCAAAAAATAAGGTGATCTTTTTGTTTCATTTTCCTCCAAAAATATTTAGTTACCTTCAAAACATTCCCCTTGATATAATACTGATATGCGCTTTTTTGATATAGTTTTGAACTCGTGAGGAGAAAACAAGATGGGATCAGCTCACCGGGAGTCAAGCTACCATTCCAGATCTTCTACACTGAATTCTGTTAACGTGGATGAGCCCAGACGGACAGATAAGAAAGCCTTTGCATAAAAGTCGCAGAGTGCCAAGTCCAGGGAATACAGAGGCTGAGACATGATGGCGATACTGTCTTTGAGAAAAAAAAAATGATGATGATTGAGCAGATCTACATAATGCAACGGTCATGATTTTTTTTCACACAAATCCTTTAAATTTCTTTGTATTACTTCACGCAAACGGCGCATAACTTCAAGATAATGTTCCTCATTGATAGTACAACCTTCCGGCAAAAACTCATGATAAACTACGCCATAGCATTCGAAAAAAAATCAGTGAGTAAGACTTTCACATTTGACCAAATTTTCCATGCTTTTCCGGTCATGGTTCTTGTGGCTTTGGCTACGACGACATAACCATATGCCTAAATTTAGTCACTAGGGATAATCCTTGTCAGCAATTCTGGATTGTCATTCAAGTCATTCAACCGCCCCTAAGCTTTGCTAATGCGACGGTTCTTTAGATCAAAATTTGGCGATTTCGGAACAAATTTCACTGACACACGTTTCATGCCCGAAATATCTGAAAAGACCTCATGGCCAATCAATATGCCAGCAATTTCTCTGATAGTGATTCGACGAGTCTCAGCGCTTTCATTCGTTGTTTACGTGCTGGACACCGCCATCAGCGGACATCTTCTTGGCCTTCTATGAAGAGATTGTAGGCACATCAATACACGTCTTACCGTTTTATTTGTGAAAAACAAACTTAACATCCAAAATTGCTGACATCGTCAACATATGTTAGGGGCCATGTGTACCAACATAATAAAAAAAATCGAATGCACTTAGCTCGCGAAATTCATAAAGTCACCTTATTTTTTGAACAAACCTCTTACACTTGTACAATCGTTTCTCTAACGTAGGATTTCGGAAGACTCTCGAAATAGGAATCTGTTTGGACGAAGATATTCTCGTTCAACAAGTCCGAAGAATCCAGTGAATGTCGATATAATTGAAATCATAATTCCATTAGTTTGACAATTGAAACTGCACGTTTGAATTTTCTTTTGGGAGCGGGTCCTTTTTTTGTTCAACTAAAGCCATCGTTCCCTGACATCTTCACTCAACCGCTGCAGTAACAATGTATAATATTCTTCAGTTATTGTTTATCCAAGAAAATAAAAACTGTGGCCACCAGCCGATTTCACCGTTCAAGAACTCACTGGTTTGATGGTTTCTTGGTCCTTGGAACGTAACAGTTCTTTTCATGTTTCGTGACACAGAAACTCGCCAGCACTGGCTTATGAAAGCGACAGAACAGCCCCAAGGTCCACCACTCGATTGCATTTATCCTTTGTTAAAACAAACGCGGCAAATTCGTTGATTCGTCAATGACTCAAAACCATGTCATGTATTCCGTTAATCATTTCGAGGTATTCACTTCCACAGGCCGTTCCGAACAATGTTAGCCTTCTGAGGATGTGTAGTCACATTTTGGCTTACTTATACCATTCTTAGTAATTGCAAGCACAGGAGCAGAAGTGTTATGAGCTTCCTTTAGTACAGCTTTAATCACTTTCAATGTTAAGCCCTTTAAATATAAAAAGTTTATCTTGACTCAAAACTCATAAAAAAAGGGTTGATTGCTACAATCGATGATAAAAATGACATCATACGATGCACTTTAACACATGTTCATTGAAAAACGATGCAAACAAAATATCCTACTCATCCATCCAACTCAAAGTGTTATCTTTTGGATTTCCTAAGGACTTATTGAAAGACCCTTGACCCCTTTATTATTATGTCAAATTTTTTAACAGAGAAAAACAAATTGAAAAAATTAATTTTTTTTCCTTAAGAACACCGAGGTAAGGTCAAAGCTCCTTCTTCCCTACAAGAAGCGAAATAACTTTGTGGCTACTCCCAAGGAGACGTTCAAGAACATTCAAGAGAAGGAGATGCGCATTGACGAAATAAATCCTCAAGTTTAAAACATAAGTAGGGTCCTCATCGCTTTTAATATAATCGGGATCATATTAATGAGGATACTGTTGGTACTTTTCACTTGTAATAGCTCTTTCGCTACAGGTTCGGGTGTTATATTGTTATAAGTTCAAAACCAGAATAGAAAATATTGAGTCTTATAAAAAAGCTTTTGTAGAACCTGAATCCATGCCGTATCAAAAACATATCACCATTTGAGCGGCGTTAATCACAGAAATATTGATAATTTATTATGTTTATTAACTGTCCGTATATTTTTGATTAAATATTATGAGATTCAGAAAAAAATTTCACATCTCATCGCCAGGCTGCAAAACTTCACCAATGCACTAACAGATTCTGCTTGATTTAGCTCCCACTAATTGGTCTCCCGACGTAGCTTAAAGTCACATCTATAGTTTCGTATAACGACCATAAATTTTGTTAAAATAATAATTAAAGTGGGAACACTGCTTCGAATTTCTCTTCGTTTCTACCACAATGTAACGGCCCAAACGATATCTTGGTCGATTTTGGTTTTTTTATTACTTTTGTTTCAATTCTCTTTCAGGTTACTACGAAAGCTGCAAAACGTTTTTAGTTTATAATTTTCCACACACCAACAAGTTTTTCTTTGCAAAATGCCTCAAAATACCAAAAAAAAAAATACACTTTCTGAGAGAGACAATGCCAATAATGTGCGCAATCCAAAAACCAGTCAAACAGAAAGATTTTTTAACCAAAAATTGAAAACAATGCCTAAAAACATTCTCATAACGTAACATAATTTGCCATCAAACCAATATCACGAGATTCCAACATTTCGTCTTAGTATCATTTCGTTCCGAATTAGTTTAGTTCAAGGAATTGATCTAATTTTTCTTACCGTAAAGCATGATTTTGAATATTTTTTTGATTTTAAAATTCTAGAGCATGCTTTAAAATCCCCATATATCAAATTTGATTGATAGATTGATCGTTTGAATGACATTCAAAAAAAAAACATTGTTGGCATGGTAATCTTGCATGCACCGCTTGATTCTTCTTTGGTTTTAAATTCAAATTTAACTTAAATTCATAACAAAAACTGCACAGAGCTAACGACAATTAAAAACTTAAAATTAGAGGACTTAAATGTAGAGATAAGATCAATGGTAGACTTTTTAACTAATGAAAGTATTGTTTTATCATAAACAGCTGCATCCGAGCGTTGTTTAGAAGGCGGCCGAAATACACACCAGGGCCGGAACGTTGCCTCTGTGCCCCATCACCTTCGTCAGCAAGTACCTGTCTGCCAGAACAGCGGGCCTTGACTGAGGAACGCCTCCCCTCCTGAGACCGCTAGCCTACATTCCAACATAGAACAACAACAGCAACAACAACAATCGCACCATCAACATCAACCGTCATCGTCATCTCAGCATCATCACATGCACTGTAGCTACGAAAAGGACATTGTATGCGATGATCCTGCATCACACCACAGCGGCGATCATTATTACTACCAGCAACATCAGCAGCCACAACAACAGCTTGACTACGACAGTGGTACTCTGCGTCGTCATAAAAAACAGTCACATCATCAATCACCGCACAGTCATCACAGTCACAGCTTGCACTCGTCACCTCATCAATCGACCGCACATCAGCACTACGATCATGAACGTTCTGCAACGATTGACGACGGTGGCGGTGTGTCACGACATCACCCACATCATCATCATCATCGGAGACGGAGGCGACATCATCACCATCACAACGGTGGCGGTGGCGGTGGCGGAGCGGGCGTAACTATAAGTTCCAATCACAATCACCATCAAGGACACGGTGAACAACGACGTCATCACGAGTCGGGTTGCCCGAAACGCCACCGATCGGCAACTGACGTTTCGACGACATCGATCAACACCTGCCACGAAGCTTCATGCCCTGACCGTGAAGTGCAAGACATTCTCGTCCGAAAGAGTTGTTGCACATCCTCACGCACCGAGTTGGCACAATACTTTGCCGAGGATCTCTACGGGACATCACGACGACCATCGTCCTGTTGTACATCCTCGGATTACTGCTACCACACTGACTCGACAAGCCTCTACGGATCGCGATCCTCACTCAGTCGACAGAATTCCATTAAATCAGGATCAGTGGCCATGCGTAGCAAGCGACGAGTGCACCACCGACAGCCATCGTACACATCGATATCCCTACGTGGACTCAATGCAAGCCAGCCAAACAGCCAATTGGGTTCACTCACATCGATCTTCGATCGGGCACGTGAAGACGAAAGCGGGAAGATGATTGTATCGCCATCAAAAGTCACCATCGAACATCAAGCGTCCGAGAAAGACGGTGGCAGCAATAAGGAACTACCAGATTACGCCTGTTCTCCATCGCCAATCCGATGGAGCTTCCTAGCTGATGGCAATGGTCGAAAATCGCCGACTGGCTATGAGGTAGCGCCTGGACACTCAGGAGGCGGAGGTGAACGTCAACAATCCCACGATCGCTGCACTGCCACCACCAGCCGCAAGTGCCGTGACAGCCCGCTTCATATTCGCGGCGGAGCTGGAACTTCCGACGAATATGAGGAATCCACCACAGTGCTGTTCCATCAGGAGGCCGAGGCATACAACAATTGCTGTAGCAACTACGTTCAATGCAACTCATACCTCGATCATGATCTTCAAATCACCAGCGAAGATATCCACGAATATCTCTCGAAGGGTTCTCAGCAAGGAGCGATTTTGAACAACTCCAAAAACTATCCCTTCCAACCTTGCAACACACTCGAATTTCAATACAAGAACAATTTTAACAACAACCACGCGGATATTGGTCTGGATTCACGAAGAAATTCCACCAAAGAAACGAATCTCAACCAAAACTCAACCGATGAGAGCACCCAAGCGTCACAAGACTCCACTCCGATGTCGCCCACCAACATCAATCTCTCGTCCAGTTCCAATAATATTAACATCGTTTTCAACTCGTATCTCGAACGCAACGCGAACGAAGTGAAATTCATCAACACATCCCGCGAGAATGTCGTCTCCACGGAGGCACACCACTCCGGCTATCTTCCGTATACATACCCAAGCTACGACTACACGAACATGTCCTCGAACTCTCTTTTCGATAAACCTCTGGGTATTGATGAAATCGCTCCGTCAACTGTTGGCCTCGATCCGGGACCGTCCTCCTCGTCGGTAGTGGTGACATTTGAAAGTTTCGAAACGGCTGCGTCCGACAACAATCTTCTGTCGCATCGCAACTCATTCAATGGCAGTTACTTGGATGGTCATGTGAATTTCCAGTTTTCACCCGGATCGCCTGCATCTGCGAGATCTTCACTATCGGCTCTTAATATTAACGGAGAACGACATAGACAATATCATCATCACCATTTCACACCGTCACACCATAGATGGCAGCACGTCACGGAGAATTTCAAATTCAGCAATGCGCTACGGGGGATCCGGAAACGGGCACAGAAGTGTGCGGATTATCTGAAGAAAAAGTAGTAGTTGCTGGGGCAACTGGGGCCTGACGATCCTGACTAGATATATGCAGTAGGGTTGCCTTGGATCCGATCGTGGCATGAATATTTTTTGTTGGCAATTTTTCGAAAAACCATTGTTTTTTTTTAAATATTTATTTCCTTCCAGAACGTCCCATTTCAGTATTGTTATATCTATTGCTCTCAACTGTCACATGATTCGCTTGTTAGAGTAAAATAAATGCGTAATCGGCCAGTGCTGCCAACGAAAATTGATTAAAAAATCAATGGAGCTTGTCCGCGCCTGATAGGCAGTTTTCAGTTCAGAATAATATACATACATAAAGCTAATTTCACTGCCAACATTTTTCAGACTGGCAAATGCAGTGTATTCCGTTCAAAAATCTTCACTTGTCTTCCTGTCTTTCTGAAACCACTCGTATCCAATGCAACCCTCGCGGTAACATTTTCAAAAGCGTACTCATCAATTGCGGCTACTTTTCGATACCACTAAGGAAAAAAAAACGAAATCGTATCTAAACACAATTTTACGAGCCTTCAAAACACCACACACAACGATTAGGATCAAACCAAGTATTACTAAAAAAAATTTAAAAAAAAAAAAACAAAAAAAACTGTTGATAACCAAAAAAACAAAAACATAAAAATACGCAATTAACGCATGGCACCTAAAAAATACTCTTCCAATTTTCATCCCTAGAAAAATATTTATAAAATTAAAAATAAAATAAAATTGTATTTAAGTAAACAATACAAACGAGAATAAAGTAGAACTAAAAATAAATTAATTAATTAATTATAATAAAAAAGAAATTGTAGTAGTCCTATTTCATTTTGTAATTTTGTATTCTTAAGAATAAAAAAAGCAAAACCAAAAAAAAATTAATAATAAATAACGATTTCAAAGGAAACAGTGATGGCCGCGTCATAGTAAATACCAATAAGATAGAGAAAATAACTTCCCTTAAATGAATTAAAAAAAAAAATTGTAAATGGAATAATAAAAATGATTTTTTAAAGTTATTCGGAAGTAAGACAACTATTGTAAAAAAGGAGAGCATTTTCATTGTTTTAGTGTTAAAAATCATTTTGTTAACAAGGATATAAGAAATATTATTAAATTTTTATTTTTATAAATTTTAACTATTTTTTATATTAGATAAACGGTATGTATGGACGACATATACATGTGTAAAATCAAATGCAATTTCTACAAAACAAAAATGAAAATATAAGACATAAATAAATCATTAACGAATAAATAATTAAATAGAAAAATGAGAAAACCAAACCAAATGATAAGAAATAATAGTTTTTAAATTCTTTGGGTTTCCTTTCATATAGATTATGAAAATAATAGTCATGCACTGTTTGAAAGATTTTTTATTTAAATTAAAAAAAAAAATTAAATAAACACATAAATATAGAAAACCAAAGATTTTTCAGTTTTCTTAAGACTTTTTCGTTGATTTTTTTGTGAAAAATTACAATTTTTCGTGGCTTTGTCTTTGCACAAAAAAGAAATAAAACAAACAAAAAGAATACAAGAAAGAAACAAAATAGTTAGTTAAAACAACAATATATTAAAACAAAAAATAAACGAAACTAGTCCTAAGCTTGTACATTTATTACATAGGAACATAGGAACATACATAAATACCATATATTGTTAAGGATTTAAAGAGACAGAACGTAAATTATTCTTTTTTTCAGAAAAAAATTAATTTCGAAAGAAAATTTGAAGAAAAAATGATTTGGTATTAACACAAGCTATTGTCTTCCATTTATCTAATTTGTGAACACAGTTTGTATTCAGTATGCATATGAGTTTGTATTCTTTTATCAATGTTGGGAAGCCGATTTTAATATATTTTTCATTTAGGCCGTTGTCTAGTGTGAAGGCTTTTTTTAAACCTGTTTTTGGGGAATTTTTTGACAAATAATTTATAAATTTTTATCATTTTTCTTAATATTTAAACAAACTTTGTGAATTTTTTTAAGTCGATATATGTGCCGAATATAATCGAAAATACACATCCCAACAGGAACACATATAAAAAAAGAGGTGTTATACTGCTGCTATGACCTACCTACTGCTAGCCTCTACGTGGAAGTAAAATAAGATCAGAATTCCAAAAAAATATTTTTTACGCTTTAGAAAAATTTTATTTTTCGTATTTTTTTGTGACTATTTAGCTGCTAAAAAGGAAACTAGCGAAGCCATCTTAATTATTTTACTTCAACTTTTAGTTATAAGTTATAGAATCAATTAACTAGCTTTTGAGATATCATGGCAGCAGTTGGAAAAAATCATGTTTTGAGAAAAAAACTTTTGAAAATCATTTTATTTAATTCATAATAAAAAAATTGTCTCGCCATCAATCTGTTATGCCTGGACCATAGAGAAGACGTCGGTGTATCCTCAAGAAAGTCATGCAAGGCCGTTTTCTTTCCTTTGTTTGAAGTCCGGGCTTGTTTGTCGAAATCACTCGAACGTCTCTCTGAGCAGTCGATGCGAGAATCAATACTTAATTACTTTTAGACTAGATTCGAACACTTAGTTCAGGATTACTGCAGCAAGAAACCAGAATGTAGATGCTTCAAAGCGAAAGTCCAGATTAGTGGGTCATTATTGTTTTGAGTCTCCGCTCCCAAGCACTTGGCCAATAAATTGTCTCTCGACAAATCTTCATAGATTGGCTTGTGATAAAAAGTGCCCCAAATTTTATTTTTCATATCAGTTACAAAATCCGGATGTCTTCGAATGGCCAATCCATTTTTTTTGATTTTGTCAATCCGCCAATTACTCTATCCTCTTCCGCTTTTGTCCTTTTAGCTTTCTTTAAATTTCTAAGCCCAGTTCCCATTCTCTTTTCTACATGTCCAACACAATGCTTGTGGACAACCATGTAGTTATTTCCATAACGTTGCACATCTCTAATGTCTTAAATTGTCTTACTGTCACCATCACCTTAAATATATGACGCTCTGTTTATCTCTTGAGCGTGTAAACATTTTCACGATGGCATCTTTCTCCCTTTTTTGCAGGACTTCCAGTATGATGTATCGTACAATTTTCTTCATGGGAAGCAAACCATTCTTCATATCCTTGCGATTTTTATTTTTTATTTTTATTTTTCGACTTAATATATCCCGGACGAAAATTACTCAACAACCCCTACTTTACCGGCTTCTTTATTGAGCTTTTTCTCCTTAGTAACCACCAAAGCACTGTGGGCACAGCGCGGGATGTGCGAGTTCGAATCCCGATAACACCATCCCCATCCAATGTTTATTTCGTGGCTTCTGTCCTCGACGAAGTACAGACAAAACTCCCGTGCTACACTTGCATTGAAAAAGCTCCAAAATGCAGTAGACCAGGGTTGGAGTAACGATCATTTCAAAATGTTTCTTAGCTCCATGTTTCTTCACTCCCTACATCTACGGCACCTATTTCCATGAAATTTCCGTTTTTTTGTCCGATTTCCAGGAACTGGCTTACAGTAACTTCCCTATTATCCATTTTCAAATATTTTTCGAAAGTGTATCGAGCGAGGAAAACTACCATGTCTACTGTGTCGATGCCACGCCGAAACTGATCGACCGACGCTATACACAAATGTTGAAATGGATCTGTAAACATATTTGAATCCCAATGCGAAAGCCAGCGCATGCTTGCTCCGGTTTACTGCTGTAATTTTTCAATTGCTTCGAATTTCGCAAAATCTTTTTTCCCAAGGTATTCTACTCATTTTTTTGATCTGATCTTTCAAAGAAAAAAATCCAGTTTTTTGACCTGACACACTAGACAACGTCCCTAAGTATAACTTTAAGCAAGCAAAAATCTTCGCTATTGCAGCAGTGTCTGTAGGTCTTTCCCAAGGGCTCAAATTTTATAATCTCCTTTCAAAACATATACTATTCCACACTTCTTTCCTAAATATGTGGCACCACAGAAGTATTGCGGCCCACACCGAACACTGCCATATTTTAAAAATTCTCTAAATCTCCAATGGCGCAATTATTGAATTAAAAATGTGAATTAAATCCAAGTCCCTGAAAATTATCAATTAAATTTGAAATGCCAATGCAAATCTAGCTATAACAACTGTAGCCAAACACTCAGCTTCCCAACCTACACTATACCATCATTCGCCTTTTTTTTCTTGTACAACTCTTTATGACGATCTGTTTCGGTTGTTTTACTTGTTATCTGTTTCTCGGTCTACGGTTAATTATTAATTAATTTCATAAAATCAAAGTACCTATTTATAGAATATTCTCATGTAAATAAAAAAAAAACAGAAAAAGAAGAACTTTCCTTATAAATAAAAATTAATAGTTAAAACAAAACAAAAAAGAAAATAAATAAGAATAAAATGAAGTACATATTATTATTATTATATAATATATAATATTTAATGCACTGCCAAAACGGTTTTTAACTAATTAAAATAACGTAACAAAATGAAAACTAGAAAAAGACGTACATTTTTATTTTTTACTTGCAAAATTGTTAAAAAGAAACTAATTAAACCAAAACCAAAAAATAAATAAAAACAATTTAAGCATTATGTAAATAAATCTAAGATGCACAAGATACCGAGCAGCATACATAGAAATAGGAAAAATAATTATTAACAAATGAAACAAGCATAGCAGTATTTCTAAACAATTTCAAATATTTATTATCCGTGCACTAAGTTAGTGCTTAATATTATTTCTAGACTTGTATATATATTCCCAAATTGACTCACACTATTTGGTTATGTTTTTATTTTTTAGTTTTTTTGTTACAAGAAAAAAAAAGCAGCAAGAAGTAAAAATCGTTACGTACTAAACTAAATAATGCCAGTATTCAAAGAACTTTTTTTTATATATTCATATATTTATGGTTAATTAATAGAGCTAAATATATGAGAACGAAACATCACACTTCATAAGATAACAGCCGAGAAAGGCAGAAAAATAACAAAACAGAAAAACAAAAACCACAAGGAATTAAACAACTAACATACACTCACACTAAAAGTTAAAGAAAAAAAAACCGAATAAATTCCTTACAACAAATAAATTATATAGTTAGTCTTATATATGAGAAAAAAATTAATGAAAACAAAAGAAACCAAAACATATATATAAATAATTAACCCAATTTGAATTAAGTAGTTGACTATGATGAAAAATTTTAGTGCATTTCGATAAAATTATTTCCTTTCCTCTTTCTTAATCCAAGTCATAGACACAATTAACTAAGATATATACAATATTAAAAAACAAAACAACAAATAAATCAATGAAATTTAAAAGCAATTCGACTTGGAAAAAGGAGCTAATTATAAATATAAAATCTAACAACAACAGCAAAACAAACACAATAATACAATATATAACCAAAGTTAAACAAAAACCAAAAAACAACTAGCAAAAAAACAATAATAAAACGAAGTTAGTTTGATACTAGACACTAACAATATAAGAAACAAAACAAAATTATAAAAAAATAAAACAAAACACTAGTATAATCGATACATTTTAAAATATAAAACCAAAACACTTAATAAATTGTCGATATGGTAACAATGTCAGAGCATTGCCAACCGCGACACTACGATATCGGTCAGCTGCATCTGTTGCTGTGCACTTGCTAATAAAAAAAATGGATAAGGACTTAAATATAAAAAGAAAACACGAGAACTAAAAAAAGACATATCCATTGCAATTCGAGAAAAAAGCAAAACGTATATAATAATTAATTTTTCTTTCTATTACCGTTAATTAAAATCAAATCGTACACCAAGCGCACGCCAACAGATCGCAGTTGATCGTGTATTGTCTGTTATTCTAAATGTAAATACATTAAAATAAAAACAAAATATTATATGAAAGCAAGTTTATAGACTTAAAAATTATTACCGAGGCAAATATTTGAAAACAAAAAAAAAAACAAAAATTTCATTAAGAAAAACCGAAAAAAATATAGAAAAAATGAAATTAATTAAATTAGGTGTACAATTAAGGAAACGTTAATCACACAGAAATGAAATAACAAATTCTTACGTTTTTCGTTTCCCTTCATTCTGTTTGAGTACGTAATCAATAAACTTTCGTTTTATATCGAATAACAAAAACAAAAAAAAAATAAATAGCATTACACCATACATCATATATCCTTTCAACTGTTCACTCAATTTTTTTTTCTTATTTTTTTGCTCTCTGTTTCTTTTTCCGAGTTCATTTGCCTGGTTAGTCTTTTGGGTTTTTCAATTGTAGATATTTAATTTATAATTAATACCAGAACCTAAATGCAATATATCAATAGATATCATTATTGAAATAAAATTATATATTATTGAACAAGAAAAAAACAAAAGGATGAAGAACAAATATATATTGAAAAGACAAAAAAGGAAATTATCAATAATAATTATTATTATGTCTTGATTTAATAATTTTTGCTCAATTTAGCAAAAAAACGAAAAATATTTAAAAGAAAAAAAAAATACAAAAAAAATTAATAAATAATAAAAATGAAAAATTCGTTTAAAAATTTTAAATTCACTTGTTTTCTATCAAGAATAATGTGTTTAGGATCTCAGGCACGATTTTTAAGAAAGCAGCCTTAAACCACAACAAAGTATAGCACGGATGTCAACTAAATAAAATAAACTGTGCAATATCTATACCCAAAGACAAGCTTATGGTATGCTAAATTGCTACGCTGTATACTCTACTTCTATAGTAGCATGAACACAGTTTCATGATCGACATACAAAAATTTGAATTGAGTAAGACCTCTTGTAAGACTCTCTTTACGATGACCCCACCGCTGTTCTTTGCTGTATCGTTCCAAAAGGTTTCATCCATTTTTAATGAGGTGAAAATAGTTATGTCTTCAAAGAAAACAGGATAGCGTATATCCCTATAAGGCTAATGTGAACTTATGAGTGAGGGCTATATGACTAAGTAACTCCCCAGAGTCAAAGAAGAAGTGTTTGCCAAGGATCTGCATTTGATCTCTGTTGACCATTTGCTGACATTGGCATTGAAGCTAACTCGTTACTGATATTGATAGAATAACAAAAACTGCAACGCGACTAAACGACTTTACATAGCACGACATCAAAGAGAAGACATGCTTGCTAAAAATATTTGGTCGTTGGTGTACTTTTTAGTTTATAGTCCAACAGGTAAGGTTGAATGAGCTAAAGAATTCGGACCTACGCGGGCCTGGAATGTCTATTCCTACAAGTAATGGTTCTCTGAAAAATAAGAAGGCCTCACTCTGGTTGTGGGATTGGTCAACGGCTCTGTCGAGACCCAGAAATCTGTGAACGGTTCTGTCCCTACTTCGGCCTTGGTAGAATCTTATCCCATTATCAAGTAATCAAAGGATAAAGCATGCTCTGCAGTCTAAATCTCTAATTTTTACTCAGGCCAATCTACACCATTACAAGGCTGCGACCGCTCTTCTCAGTAGCAAAATTACATGCAAATCATCGCATTGTATCCTTTATGATGAGCGATCCGAAAGGCCTAGGGTCTGCTTCGTCGTATCGAACACACTTTAGGTAATCAAACTTGGCCAATTCTGTGGACAAGATCTGTGGGTGGCAACTAAAGTTAGCTACAAAGCGCACAGAGAAATTAAATACTTGGTCATGGCGTCTGCTTACCTCCCCTACAACTCGGTACTGCCTCCGCCACCGAAGGCAGTTTATGAACTCGTAAAGTACTGTAAAGCCAGAAAGATTGGACTCATCATCTGTTGCGATGCTAATGCTCAAAACGCTGTTTGAGCATTAACAACAATGCTGGCTCTCAACCAACCTTTGTGACGGCGAGACTACAGGAGGTGATTGACCTAACCCTGTCTAATAGGCATGCAAAGGTCATCACTAACTGGAGAGTCTCACCAGATGCTACGTTATCAGACAATAGATATATTGAATTCCAATTGAAGTGTGGGATCTAATCCTCGGCGCCCAAACGGAATCCGAGAAAGATGGAATGTGCACGATTTAGAAAGGACCTTAAGAAATCCACTTAAGCCCTACCTAAACTCAGAATGAAGCAATTGGTGGAGGATGCCGTTCATAATCTGAGTAGCGCCATCACCAACTGTTTGGAACTCTTATGACCTGTCAAAAAACCTCCCTGCAGGAAAGTGGTTCCCTGGTGGAACCCTGAACATTGGAGTCTTCGCGGGGAAGCCAGAAGTCTCCTGAATAGATCGCTTAAATCGAATTCGGAAGATGACCGGAATAAGTATCTATCGACGCAGAAGGAATATAAGAAGTTTATTCGTTAATCGAAGAATCAAATTTTTGAGCGCAAATTGGTTAATGTTCTCAACTCAGAAAATGTGATGTGAAAACAACTCCGTGTAGCTGGTATTTTATATTGCGTCACGCGTGGCAACGACTGAGGTACAGATGGGATATACCCTACTATGCTGCAAAAAGGTATAAGACAGCTGCTTCCTACTCTAAAAAAAAAATGTTCACTCCTAGCTTGGCTACCATGGAGAGACTAGTAGAGCTGCACGAGCGCAAAGTTGGCCTCCGAATGCATCCTCTCTCGGGAATGCATCATGCTTATCAGCGCGGAAAATCCTGCGAGACTGCGCTTCAAAACCTAGTTGGGAGAATTGAATGCCCACTCGAAAGCAAAGAGTACATGATGGTCCTTTTTGTCGACATTGAAGGAGCTTTTGATAACGGTACTTTCAACAGCATGTGTAACACTGCTAGACGGCATGGCGTAGATGAAGCACTGGTTTTGTGGATCAAAGCAATGATTGTGCACAGGAAATTGATCGCTGATGTAGGCCTCGAACAATGTATCAAGTCTGGCGTAAACAGGGCATGATGTTCGATTCTCTGCTCGATGCTCTTAATGCCTCTGGAATCCATCACTATGCGGATAATGTTGCCTCTACTCCTGCGGGATCAAAGCTCAGCTTCTTTAAGAAGGCTGAAGACATCCCTGACTAATTGGTTTCTTGGTATAATGTCTATGTGCTCTGCCTTTGCTAGCTTATTTGAAGTCGAGTAATTCCAACCAATGCCCCATGGGCTGCCGTTGCCCAAGACTGTATGGTGCCTGTTATACAGAGTTTTGAACACGTTGTAGTTTGGTCATTATATAGGCATATGGGATCTCACCATCGCGGAATACAACCAGGAAATGACGAGGTTTCAACGCTAGGTTGAATTTTTTCATCATTTAGGTGATTAGACAAGGATGTGGTTTCCTCTTCCTGATGATAGGTAATAAGACAATCAGCGCTAGTGCGCTCAGGAGATTCGTTTCCCAAAATTTATTAACAATGCTGAAGGCCAACTCCTTGTGGAAGACGAAAAAATTCTCCACAGATGGCGACAGTATTGCGAGGAACTTCTGAACGAACAGTTTCCCCGAGTGTACTTTCCAAGAGCCGCCCCGAATCATGCCGAAATATCCGACATCACAGTCGAAGAAGTTCGGTACGCGGTTAAAAACTCCAAGAAAAAAAAAGCTGTTGGGCCGGACGGGATACCCTCTGAGTTCTGGAAAAAGATGGGAAACATCGGATCTAGATGGCTCATGGTTCTTATCTCCAAACTTATGAGAGGCGACACTATGCCTAATCAATGGAGGGAAAGCTATCTTCTTCCATTGCACAAAGGAAAGGGTGATACGCGAAATTGTGATAACTACCGTTCTGTCAAGCTGATGTCGCACACCATGAAGATCGTTGAACGGGTATTAGATAGCCGACTGCGGAAAATAATACGACTATCTGATGACCAGTGCTGGTTTGTCTCGGGTAAATCAACAACAGATGCAATCCAAAGTATAAGGGTCATGATGGAAAAGCATCGTGATTCGTCAAAGGACTTGCATATGGTGTTGGTTGATTTCGAGAAGGCCTTTGACCGGCAACCAAGAGATCTTTTATGGGTAGCGCTAAGACAAAAAGGAGTTCCAGAAACCTACGTGCTAGTGATCATGGACATGTACAAGAGAGCAACGACAAGAGTAAGATGCACCGCAGGAGTCACCGAAGAGTTCGCAATCAAAGTCGGTGTACACCAAGGGAGCGTCCTCAGCCCACTGCTCTTTATAACAGTCCTTGATTGTTTGCTTGAAGGAAAAGTGACGGAGCCCAAAGTGCACTAGCTATTCTTTGCAGACGATGGAGCCATTATAAGTGATGATCAGGCGTCCCTACAACGAGCACTTGATGTGTGGGTGGACATTTTTGAGGGACACGGGTATCGTATTAGTTCAAAGAAGACAGAGTATCTGTGCTGCCCGTTCTCTGACCCTCATCAGCCTATTCCAGACATTTACTTGAATGGAAGAGTGCTTCCCAAGTGTGAAAAGTTTAAATATCTGGGATCTATGATTAATAAAGAAGCAACTTGTGATGACGACATCAACCATCGCGTAAGCGTAGGGTGGATGAAGTGGCGGGAAAACTCCGCCATCATCTGTGATCGAAAAATGCCCCCTAAGCTGAAGGGAAGGCTCTACACTTCAGTTGTACGCCCGGCGCTCACATACGATTCACAATGCTGGACAATGCACAAAAAGTATGAGAGCAAAGTAACGGCAGCTGAGATGAGGATGCTTCGCATGACAGCGGGAGTAACAAAGTGTGACAGAATTAGAAGTTCAAAGATCCGAGGAAGCCTCCACGTAAAAGAAACCATCACAAGAAAGATAGAGCGCGACCGGCTCAGTTGGTATTGCCATGTTCAAAGGAGAGATCCTTTGAACCCCGTCCAAAAGGCGATATCAATCAACGTTCCAATTTCAACACGCAAAAAAGGCAGGCCGAAAAACAATTGGTGCAAACAAATGCAAAAACACCAGCATTTGATTGGCCTCAGCGATGAAGTAATCCCAAACCGGGAAGCCTGCCGCTACTTTCTGAGGTCAAACCGGCGAACCCCACAAGCGGACCAGTAGGAATGCAGTTAAGTGGGAAGGTTATGGTCCTACACTTCTGACCATGAAAAAAGGAAAAGAAGAAGAAGCGCTTGTGCGCGATCATAAGAGCCCTATATGATCGAATCGAAGGGTTCTCGATTGATCGCCTTTGAAGTACGCAAATTGATAAAGGTGCCAGAGGTTGTTTTTTCCCGAGTATTCCAGAAGTGGCATTAATTTGACCAGAAATAGAAGGTTTGAAAATATCATTGTATTGATGATCTTTAAGGTAGGCTTTGATCCGTAGGATAAAACCGGAGAGGAAACCAAAAGCATGAATTTAAAGAAGTACAATTTGTTGAGAGATTTTATCGAAGGCAACAACGTCTACTGCTTTACCATCCTCGAGTGCACACTAGAATTGTGTGAGACAATCTGAAACGATGCTTCACCTACCTTCATTGGATCTCTTTGGCGCTGCGACTTAAGGAAGACATATCAGCACACAAAATGGTTCTAAGAGCAGCGGTGAACAAGCCGACTCAAGTGGTAGCCACCGCTCTTTACGGAGAGAAGCCAACTAACCTAACTTAACCTAAGATTAGAAGCAGCGGAAGATTTAAAGTAAGTCTGACACCTGGTGTACCAGGGTGGGGATGAGGTGCAGTTTTTTTTTCGGTGAATATGGGATGGTTATGATGGGGCAATCGATAACTTTGATGTCTAACGACATGTGTGTGCTAGGATTAGGGAGAAAATTAAAGTTGATATTGCTAAGCAGGAAACTTAGTTTTGCGAAGTCTGCTTTTCAGAAATTGAAGTAATACGTATTTTCGAAATCAAAAATGGTGAAGTGATTGTCGAGTGGAAGCGCTCTCAATAAGGGTGGATGGAGCGGATGGAGTGAAGAGACGATCTGAGAAGAGGATTTCCTTACCAGGCGAGGCGTTAATAGGGGTAAAGTGAATGCCGTCGTCGGGTTCAGCCCATTCCAAGTACGGAAGGTTGAAATCGCTACAGATGATGATAATGTCATTGCGATCATCGATTATCACATTGAATCTATGAGGTCAATAGTAAGTCATGAACAATAATTCGGTTATGGAGGAGGAATGTAACGGCAGATAATGTAGAACTTCCATTTCGGCGGAATTCGAGGATTTTAAGGGTAAAAAATCGTAGTGGCTGCGAATTACTATGAGGACTCCGCAACCGTCCGGATCGGCCGAGTTATCGAAACAGAGTAAAATCTGATATGAATAACTCACTGTCTGATACTTGGGCACATTTGGCACTAGTTTTAGTTAGGGGAGAAATGTTCTGGGAATTGAGGAGTAATACCATTTTGGTGGTGGTTAGAATAGGTTCTCTGCACTTATGAGAGGCTTTTACAGTTGACTAGGGAAGCGAACGAAGAGAAATCGTTAGTTACGTTATTGGGTGAAATATTTAGGCTCTCGTAAGACCAGATAAAAGTTTTCTTCAATTCGTAAAGGTCAACTGAGGCATTTCTTGATAGATCGATCCCATGATGTGAGTTTTAATTTTACCGTCAATGCAGATGAAGTCAGTTTTATCGTGAAGAGACGTGAACAAAGTTGAGACGCACGTTTTCATGGATTCTTCTTTCTATCAAATGCAACATGAGGAGGAGTGGATCTAAGAAAGATGAAGAGCAACTGACGGGAGTTTTGAACGAAGCAGAAGAAGTGAAAGCGATTGGGTAGAGAGTGTGAGGGTGATTAAAATTAGACGTCCACCCTGGCTTGAGGGAGGGATTTGTATTAGTGCGATATGTGTGCCGGGTTAAGGGTGCCACTGCGCTGTGTTGCATTTTTATGAGGGCGATCGGCGTTAGAAATTTTAACGGTGGAAGGTGGGGGAAGATTAGGGTTAATTGATGATTTTGAATTTTTGAAAGTCAAGCGAGGTTAGTTGAAAAAATGTTAATTCCTAGTTGGGATCTAGATTGAGGAAGATTGTATAAGAGTTACCTAGAAGCTGCGATGATATTAAAGATGATGAGGAGTTGGGACGTTCCTGCACATAAATCATCGATGAAAAAGTTGAAAAAGTCAACGAAAAAGTTAGAGAAGTCGCTGAAGGTGTTGGCACATCCATTGTCTCATATCTATATATTTTCTCAGATGTTTTGGATATGAAACGTGGGACGTCAATTTTGAATTCTAAAGAAAAGCATCTGGGAATGAAAGTTGGCCAGGAGTCGTTAAATGAAGTTGACAACGATGCGGAAATGTCGACGAAAGTAAGCTCTAGTTGTCTGGATCGCCAAAAATAAATAAACTGCTATCCTGACTTGACTCTGTGCTTATGGGTTATGACAGACACTTGTCTTGAGTATCTAGTCGGTCCCTTCTGGATTAAAATCCGACTCCGGATACTAACTGACAGCGCCCCGTTTGGATAAAAACCCGAATCAAGGCTATTCGTGCAGTTTAAACGCTCAACCAGACTCTTCCGGGTTAGAACCCTAGTCGGAGTATTTGTATAAGTCATCGTGTATGTTAAAACCCGAGTTATAGTATTGAGCTTCGTTTTATCATACACCGTTTTACTCGTCGTGCGACAGCTCTAATTAACGTAGGCCACACTACTCAAACTTCGCTAAAAAGACGTGCTTTAATTTTTTTTTTTTTTCTTCAATCAGTTGTGATGTCACCCTTCATGACTGTTGCTCCACGATAGTACATTTGCCCCACCCACCGTTAGGTTAGGTTAGGTTAAAGAAGTGGAGTGTGATGGTTAAGCATCACTTCCACTCGGAGGCCAAAAGGCCCATTGTGATTCCCTTCATTTGTAGAGGTACACATATAATTAACCTGTCCTATCACGTGGTGGCTGAAACGACCCCGTGCTCTTTATGAATTTTAGAAGATCCGATATATCTGCATTAGCCACGTTCGCAATCTCTGTAAAGAATCTTTGGCCTAGCGACACTAGGCGTCGATTCTGGAGAGCTGGGCAGTGGCAAAGCAGATGTTGGATCGTCTCAGTTTCTTCCTCATCGCCGCAGCTCCGGCGGAAATCGCTAGATCCCGAGTCCGATTTCCGGAGCATTGCTCCAATGGGACACGTGATCACCCCGACCGGCATATGTATCGAGTTACGGTCCAGCGCCAAGAGCTTCTTTGTTTTTCCGATATAGAGCTCTGGCCACGATGATCTTGTCGTGTAGCTGTCGTTTCTTGTAAGACAAGACGAGTTGGCCTCTTTGATGATTGTGTCGTTTATGATCCGGTATAATGCGCTGATCGGTGGTTGCATTGACGTGTCCGCTTCGCTGATGTCGAGCTGTGGCTCGGGACCCAGCAGAGTTTAACTTTGTGGTGTCTGATGGACTTTAGTGAGTCGCGACATTTCTTGACAGCCTTTGATCTCGTTATACAGGATTCTACTGACTTCAGTGCAGCCTGGCTGTCTACGAAGATAGTGATATCAGATAGTGGGATATCGGCTACCTGTAGGTGTTTGACTGCTTTCTCTATTGCCAGGATTTCTGCTTGAAAAACGCTGCACAGATCAGGGAGTCTGAATGATTCCTGTTTGTGAAGGGTATCAGAGTAGAACCCGGCCCCAGTGCCTGTGTCCATTTTCGATCCGTCGGTGAAGAGGGTGATCTCGTGGTCGTTGATTACGGCGTTTGATAGCTACTGTTCTCTGTCGGGGAAAAGGATAGGTATACTGAGAGAGAAGTCATTTTGGGGGAAAATATAGTCGGTCGTAGCTGCGAGGCTACTAAAACCATGTTTCCTTCCCAGGTCGTCTATTATTCTGAGTATGGCCGCATGTCCATAGTTGGTTTGCTTCCACAGAGAGCGTCTGAGAGCGCTCTTTGTAGCGCAGCCTTTTATGAATAGATCCAGGGGGACGAGATGAAGTATCATGTCCAACCCTGCTTGCGGCGTGCTTCTCATGGCTCCCGTTGTACAAACAGCGGCTGACGTTTGTACTTTGTTGAGCATGTTCATATGTGTTTTTTGAAGCATCGCTGAAGATATCGTCCGGCCCCGGAGATTTAAATGGTTTGAACGAATTTATTGCCCATGATACTTTGTCCGTTGTGATAATCTTGTTTATTACTTCATCGGGTGTGTGAACCTTAGGAACCGTCGTCTCGAAGGAGACTGTGGTTTCAGGGGTTTTACAGCCTGTGAAGTGGGTTTCAGTCAGCAGTTCTAGGGATTCCTGACTGGATTCTGTCCAAGAACCATCTGGTTTAAGGAAGAATCCCGGGACGCAGGGGTCCTTGGATAGGATCTTTCTGAGCCTTGCAGCTTCGTTGAGATCCTCTATTGATTCGCAGAACTCCCGCCAGGATTTAGACTTTGCTGCTCTTGTTTTGCTCTTGTATTCGTTGAAGCTGGATTTGTAGTTATTCCAATCTTCGATTCTTTTTGAGATCTTTGCTCTATTGAATAGAGTTCGGGTCCTGGTCCTGAGTTGCTTTAGCTCTGTGGTCCACCAGACTGTGCTGGTCTTCTTGCGAGCACGTTGCAAAGGATTTGTTGAAAGCCGCTTTCAGAATTCTCACAAGATTTTCGACTGAATTCTCAATGTAAGTTGGATCAGGATTAGTGATGGCTTGTGGCGGTGCTAACCTGTTGGCAACTAGGTTTGAGAAAAGATTCCAATCTGTCTTCTGAGGGTTTCTGAAAGGTTTCGGTTTTTCTTTAGTAACGTTAAGGTTGAAGAGTATTCGGCTGTGGTCCGAAAAGGAACAGTTAGTTGACACTCTCGCAATTCTCTACTCGGATGGCGGCCCCATCCACCGTTGCTTGCGTGTAATTGTTTGGCCAAAAATATGACTATTTTCTCTTCCAAAAACTGAACAGACTGATTACTCTTAAGTGGATAAAGTAGATATTGATGAATAGATAAGTACTTTTCGAGAAAAAAAAAAACAAAAAGTCACCTTATTTTTTGAACAAACCTCGCATACAAAAACCCGTAAAACAAACACAAAAATCAATTATTGTTAAAACTTTATTGTTAAATATTCTTAATAATATTAACATATTTTAAATATTACCATTTTAAAAATTGTATCTCGCGAATAAAATAGATTTAAATAAGAATAATACTTGCAGCAAGTCATACGCACAGTTTAACGACTACTCGTTACTCTAGAGACACATTGATCGAATACATATTGTAAATATAACGGTCGATAATTAAATACATAACCGCAATAGGATATATGAGTAAATGGAACGTACAACTAATAGTTCGATTCATAAATAAGTCTTTGCTTCCTAGCCTAAATAAAATACATCCAATCGACATGAAAAATGGCAATCTATCGCATAAAACGCAAACCAATAGAACAAACTGAAAATGGGGTTAGATGACTGACCATGGCAGAGGGGATCGGTGTTAAAATAGAACGGCGCAGGTCATGGAAATGGTCATAGAGGCTATGGAGTAGATACGATACTATAATCTCGCACTGCCCAAGGAGGACTGATCAGGAATCCGGGTGTGATCGGCGCTTTCCCGCTTGTCAACAAAATCCTTAAGTAGTGCTCTACGTTAAAACAGCAGTTCCTAAGTGATACTTAAATAATTCTCCTTCAATATTCTGCATATTCTAAACGCCTTCATCGCTGTTGCCTTCCGTTTCCTCATCAAGCAGCATACTCGTCGATCCATAACTACGGAGTCTGAAATGGTTCCAAGAAACGAAAGAGACAAGTCTTCAGTCATCACACATTCATCCATCTCTCGAAACTTGCACACATCAACTCAATAAGGAAAACTCTACAACTACACGCGCGGAGCGTACTTAAGAAGAAAGAAACAATGAAAAAACCAAGTGCAAATTAGAAACAAACGTGTCACATCGAAGCAAACTTAAATCCACACCACCCACATACAGCTACTTACATCTTCGTCATCGTCGGACACCTTCAAACCGTCCAAATTGATACTGTTCCTCGAGAATGCATCTTTCTTGCATCCCCCACCACCAATACTACCATTGTTAGCACCACCAACACCACCGCCACCGCCAAATGCCGAGGAACGCAAATGATCATCGAAACTCTGCATCGATGAACTAGAAGCACCACCACCAGCCGTTACCATTACACCATTGCCATTGCCACTCAAAGACGTTTCGGAATTTCTCGATCCTTTGAAATGACCAAATCTTCCGGATGATCGTTCGCGTTGCTCGCGTTGGTGATGGTGGTGATGCGGATTATCAAATTTCTGTTTGGCCCTCTCAAAGTCAATGTTACGCGTTTTCGATTCAAATAGATTCTCTTCGACATGCGACGGTTTGGCATCGAAGAACGACTGGTTGAGCGTGCGTTCGGTTTGACTCGATCTTTTGGATGATTCACCACTGGTGGCGCCGGTTGAAGCGGCACCACTATGACGTGGCGGATCATCGAAAAGCTGACGCAAGTCGTTAATGTTCGGTTTGCACTCGACTAGGGGAAGGTTGTTAGTTTTATGGGAGCTGACTGGTATTCCGGATGTTGATGTTAGGGATGATGAGCCGAAATTAGTGGGACGTTGTTGGGGCGAGGCTGAACGTCTAGTTTAGTGTTAATTTGTTAGTTGGGAAATATGAAGCAGCGTCCAATGAGAGGCATTGAAACGGTATGAAGAAGAAAGGTCGATGATGATTGATGATGAGCTTACCTGGTTTGGAGATGCTGGATTTGAACTTGTAGTCCTTCAGTTTGACCGGCGAGTTCGTCGTTTGTGCGCTGGAGACGTCGCACTTGGTTACATGCCGCGTCTAGTTCGTCCTCGGCACTTGCTAGTTCCCGCTTTAATTCCTCCACACGTGCACGCAGGCGTTTTACCTTCAAAAAACAATGAAAAAAGTCAATAAAGATGCTCGGCAAATCGAACGAATGAATGTACCTCTCCTTCGTACTGCTCGGCTCGTCTTACAGCGTGTCCAAGTTCAGTATTCGTCTCGGCGAGTAGCTTCTTTAGCTTAGAATGCGAAAGCTTGATTTCTCCAATTTCCTAAAATCACAGAATTTTTTATTCTTTCCTCAGGACTTGCTGCCTTTTGACCCACCTTATTTTTCTCCGAGAGTTCCTGCTGTAGATTTCGGAGCTCGACATCGCTTGCTTGCACCGGGCGACCCTTACGATCAGACCTTTCCTGGAAATCACGGATTTCCGCCCTCAGCTTTTTGTTGTCCCTTTCGAGGGCAATCTTTTCCGTTTCGAGACGTTCGCGTTTACCCCATTCTGATGCATTTTCTGCTTGGAGACGTTCGAGCTAGACGGAGACGATTCATTGTGGTTTCAGTGGTCCGAGCAATAGATTAACTTACTTCAGTTCGGAGCTCACAGAGCCGTCGTTCGAGGTTCTCCCTGGCAGCTATTTCCTCCTGAATTGTGTTGTTCAAAATTCGCACTTCGGCGCGGTGTTGTTCTTGCAGCGTTAGGAGTTCCCTTACCCCTTCCTATAATAAAACATGATTGAATCCCACTTAACACGTGAACGAAAGGTAATATACCTGTTTCGCGGACCTCAGTTCCTCGTGCTTTTCACGAATTTCCTGGATCTCATGCGAAACTTTTTCGATGTTTTTATGGAGCAAATGCTTCTCTCTAAAGAGACGTATTTGAATTCAAATTCAAGTTTATCACCGATAGGCACTTACTCTCGTTCTGCTTGAATGGTTTTCTGCGCTTCATCGAGGCGTAGCTGTAGCATGGAGATCTTCTGCAGGAGATATTCCTCATCAAAGTCGTCCTTCGAGAGTTGTTGAATCAATCGTTTCTCCTCGGCGGATTCTTCATCTTGAGATGAGAAATACCTTCATTCTACGTGATTGTATCATCGATAGATGTCTTACCAAGCAATTCGTTGAGATTCTTTTGCACAGCGCCCTGTAGGACGTATTCCTCGATGTCTAGGTCTTTCATTTCGTTGCCAACTGCTTTGGTGACGAGGCCATCCTCGCTATTAACGTTTTTCAGTCCATCTGATGAGATGTCCGGCGAGCAGTTATCCCGTCCATCACGTTCTGGCTCGTCACTGTTGTCGATTCTATAGAGAAATGAGACTGAGCCTTGCCATACAAGCAAGAGTTTGAGGACATACCCTTCCTTGTGAAACTGACCCGCGTGCTTCATCATCAGCATGTGGACCTTTTCCATTTCCTTCTTCAACTGAGTGATCTGCATCTCCAGATCGTTCTTCTCGCGTTTGTATGAGTTTGCCTCCTTCATGGCTATGTCCAGGTTTGCTCTCAACTGCTTGGCTTCCTCGCGTGACTTATTACGTTCGTTTCGCACCTAAGAGAACATAGAATACGAAAGAATAATATTTGTTTGGTCACCGATACGTTGACACAGTAACAGTGTTCATTACAATTGCATTTTACTCGTACTATCGATCAAACAGAATTATCAATGCATTCAATCACAATTGAAACTGTGACGTTCGTACTTACTTTACTCCACTTTTCACGCCAGTTAGCCGTACAGTCAGACCACCACTTCATTGTTTTTTCCATCTGCGCTGCTCGCGCTCGGGCCTCCTCAAGCTCCCGCTGCCGTTGAGACTGAAGAGACATGCATTTCCATATCAGAAGGACTTTTTGAACTGGCTTACCTCCTTGGCTTCCCATTCAGTTTCACCGAATCGAGCTGAGATCGATGTTCCAGATACGTTTCCATCTTGAGGAATATCTCGATGTCGCCTGGATGCGCCGAGGGATGCTGCCGCCACCCCGGGAGCTGTTGCAACACCACCTCCACCGCTTTGCGACATGTTTTTTCGTGTTCACTTGATCGGAAGTTCTAATTAATTACACTTTTCTGGATATTCGCGACCCAAATGGGATTTTCAAAACATTATTGGATACAGATGTGGACGAATAGGTTTTTTTTTCTTGTTTATATTTCGCAAAACGCCCACAGAGAACATTATTTTGACATTTGCCAACCGAAGCGAAGTTGTGTGTAGTTGTTATGGAGTTGACATGGCACTGCCAGATCTGCAGGTAATTCTAGTTATAACACTTAAATGGTTTATCTTTTTGGTTTATTTTCCAAATTCTTAACAAAACAGTGAATAAATAAAAATAAATAAGTAACGACTCTACAATTGAAGTTGACTCTCCTTATGGTGCTGTAGTTGCTGTTGGTAAAATTCTGTCCCACGGTAAACGAATTAGTATCGGTCTGAAGAAAAATGGCACCGGTCCGTCCTGAACCACATAAACGGGTTGGCCCGTTGATAAGACTGTCGTTGTCTTAATCGGCCCCCCATTCCCAATAGCTTTCGTTGATGGTTGCATATCTTGTTGTAACACTTCATTCAACCAATCCAATTCAGATTGATCAGTCATATACTCCTTAAGATTATCAATGGAGACTTCAAGTCTTCCTGCAAAGCAGCAAGAGAATACCACAGCCACAATAATCACCTAAAAAAGAGAAAATCTTAAATATTTGACGGTTAATAGTCAAAATTGATTCAACTTACCAGCTTCATAGTGACGACGAGATTGACCATTGGGTGACGGACTTCTTCTCATTTATTAGATCAAAATATGTCAAAACAGTCTTCAATTAGACTTATTAGCAAATATTTGTTTTGCACTAATCAATGGAGAATATCTTGCTTTCTAGGCTAATTAGCAAAGTTAGCAGAGTCCGATTGGAAAGTGAATGACGCGTTTATCTGAATCAAATGGCTCAAATTTTTACGCATGACTAGAGAAGTGCAGAAATGTTGACCTCGACTATGTTTTATGTGGTCCATACGAAGAGTCCAATTTTGAGTCACTTTCTCGAGCATATTGGCTGGAGTCTTGCTAATGTGTCTTCCAGAGCTGCAATTTACGCTGGCAAGGCATCGAAGAGTGATTTGACTTACGCCCATTAAAAATAGCCGAAAGGCGTGAAATCGCACGATCTAACCGGTTCAAAACGAGGAACAAATTGCTCACCTAATTCATTTCTCAATTGGTCCATCGATTTCCATGCCCTTTGGCATATATGTAGCTCCGTCGAACTGGAACCACATGTTAGCCAGGTTCAGCTTCTGTATTTTGGGAAAAAAGAAAATGAACTCATTGAATAATAACGGGCATCAATGATTCCTCCAGACAATAAACTGCATTTTTCCGGGTGCGTTAGCAGCTTTTAAGGTTGCTCATCTCCCCAAATAGGTCAGTTTCGTTTATTGGCTTACCTATTCAACCAGAAATTAGTCTTGTCGCTGAAGCCAATTTCTCGATAAAAAGGGGATCTTCCTCCAACTTTTCTTGTACCCATTTACTGAAATATCAACGCTGTGGCAGATCGTTCGACTTCAGTTCTTAAACGAGCTGTATTTTGTAAGGTTTTCGACCAGGATCCTTGAGTAAAATTTTTCACGTAGTCAAGGTACACAATTTGAACTGCTGTGAACGGCAACGAATGGACAAATCATGGTCTTCATTGAGACTAGCGGATACAGCAGCAATATTTTCCTCTGTACGCATTCTACGCATATAGCGTCAAGTTGCTGCCAAATTTGGCCACTATGGCTTCATTTGCCTGCTTATGCACAAATTTTATTAATAAAATTGAATGGTTTGTGATCACTTTTCGGTTGTAAGTCTTTCATAATTAAATGGCAATGCTCACTGAGCATACTTTAGTCTGACACATGTCATGAATCGTTTAAGTTTTGGTATATATTCTGCCGAAGCATACCACGAACGTGTACCGGATACGTCACAATCGACGCACGACACAGGCAAAAAAGTGTTCTCCTGTCAAGGCTCAAATTCTCATGATAACCATTTACCGACAGCCAAAACTTGAAGGTCGGGACGCTGAAGTCATTGATCAAAAATCCCTAACAGTTGGTCAAGGAAAGTTACAGAATATTTGTAAGTTTGTATTGGAACAACAGAATTCGTGTTGTAAATTTCAACAGCGTGAATATGTCATTCAGGATTTAAGGCTTCCGGGAATGTCAAACAATGAACGCCTTCCATGAACATTAATCTGGATAGCACCGTTTTGATGTCATTTTTTTCATGATCGAGAATCCCCAAGAGAAGATGGCAATAATGGGAGGTGCCTTTCAGGAAGTGTATAATATGAATGACAGCATTGGCACAAACCCCGACCTGGAAAATAGAGCTTTACTTCATCTGCCTTCTACCTTCGAAATGTGTCGATCATTCGCGATCAGAGAACTTTGATTTTATTAGTTTCAATGATGATTTCATGGGAAATAATGCCTTCGCCAGGGAGTGGGCTAACGCCCTGTTCTTCTAAACGGATAATTTTCAGATGATCTTCGAGTAATTGAAGAGAAAAAAGTACGTAGGAACCGACGGAATATCTAATGTTGCGCCCAGGGACATCCCACCAGGGGTTGTAGCGATATACTCGTACATCATCCTGTTCAACAACGCTCTGCATAATGCATATTATCGAGTGCATTGGAAGACAGCGGTGGTGCAACTAATTCTTAAGAGGGGTAAAAACCCGGAAAAAACTTCGATCGATAAATCTTTGTAGGTGGTGTATAGAGCTTTGTCTGAATGGGTTGAGGACACTAAAATCGTTCCATATAACAAATATTCATGCCAGGTCAAGACTCGTATCGTAGGTGCCTGTCTGATTGACTTGAAAAAGCTTTCGGCAATGTGTGGTTGGAAGGTCTTTATCACAAGCTCAGTCAGCTGGGTATAAGTAAACATGTCAACTGGTAAAAAGTTCGTTAAACATTTGTCGAATATTTGAAACCAACAACGAACTGCAAAAAGGTACCCTGAACTCGCCCCTCCTTTTTGGCATTTACTAATAGTGATCTATTATGGTCTCATAGCTTCTCTTGCAATAGTCGCGTACAAATTAGGTTCAACGATCAACGTCATTCGCGTCAGTTCGATAAAATTCAGCAGCATAGTGATGACTGGAAGTTGAATATTAATTTCGAGAAATCAGAATATATATTCAGAAAGCTGTCTAAGGCCTCTCGGGACACGTAGATTCTCAATCTTTGGACCGATGGGCGTCCACTGGCGAAACTTGGGATCTGGCTTAACCAGTATTTTTATTTTGACAACCATGTAGATGCAAGAGCCCGAGCTCGCAAGGACAAGATGGCTCTTTCAACAAGCTCCTGTATTTAATCACCCTACCGGAAGTTGTTATAATTTTTGCAAGTGGCATGGTACGTCAATCATAAAGGGTGGACCATTATTGGTTTTTTTTTAACTCAGGTTATTTTGACGCTGACAGCTGTTTCCCACTCGAAATCTTGACAGAAAGTCAGTATCATACCTCCGCGGAACGAAATGATTCGCTTTACGCTTGAACAATATTGGGAAGTATTGAAAACTTATTTCCAAGGTGAGTGCTGTGTAGCCTAAAGTGTGTTTTTTAAAAATTAGTTTTGGCCGAAATGAAGAATCCATCGCGACTGCTGTACGCCAGTTTGTGTAAAAAGTTCTTGAGACTGGTATGCTAGTTGACAACACTCATGATTCCCGTCATCGTACGGTGCGCACAGATGAGAATATGGCTGAGAGTGTGAGACTAAATTCACGAACATCAACTCACCATCCATCTCAACAGCTCAACATTCCACGCACTAGTCTGCACAAATATCTCGAATTATTCGCTTACAATATCCAATTGACTCAGTAATTGAAAGCGCGCGACTATCCGCTTCGTTCGCAGTTTGGGCCTTAGAGCAGCTTGAATTGGACAACGATTTTGGGCGAAAAATCATCTTTTCTGACGAGGCGCATTTTCATCTCGGCGACTACGTTAACAAACAAAATTGCCGCATCTGGAAAAACCGCTCGGAAAACCCGCAAGTCATTGTCGAGAAGCCAATGCATCCACAGAGAGTGACATCCACGTGGCCCGTAAGTCTGTGGAGCGGCGGCTCCTCTACGAACGTGATGTTGCGCTCCGCGAGCCCGAGCGCCTCAGGTTTAGTAGATCAGTGTCGCACCAAGATCGGGGAGACGTCGTCCGACAGCATCAACGCTTTTAGTGGCTGGAGCGGACTGCGTAGTGGTTAACTTTGATAGGTCAGCCTCTTTAAGACAAAGCTTGCCACATGCCAATGGGAGGCTTACATAGACTAAGGTATAAGTTTCTTTGTTAAAAAAAAAAAATTATCTGATTACAAGTTTTTTTTAAATATCACTTTTCTTGGCCGAAGTTGTTTTTTTATTTTAATTATTACAAGTAAATCGTAAGGCCGAAAGGCATAGCCTTAAGTTGTTCTATTTGCTTTAGAGTGTCCGTATAGGGCCAGTAAGGTATTTTATGTCAGTTGATATTTAAGCTAGTTTTAAGCATTTTTGTCTAGTATAAGTGAGTTCTAAAAATATAAAAACAAAAATGAATTAAAAAAAAACTGTTTAGTGCGGATTGTGGAGTGGTGGCATCATTGGATCATTTTTCTTCCATACGGTGGGCGTTACATAGCCCTGTTATCCGACTTTTTTTACTGAATTTGAAAACATTAATTTGGACGACGTCTGGTTCATGTAGGATGGCGCGCCACATCGCTCTTTTGCGCACCAAATTCCCAAATCGTGTTATCAGCCGTCTTGGCGATGTCAATTGGCCGCCTCGGAGCTGCGATTTGATCCCTTTGGACTTTTTTTTTGTGGTGAACCGTGAATGGTCGATGTTATATCAACAATCCGGAAACGATTCAAGTACCTAAGGCCAATATCATCCAAGTAATCCGTGAGCTTTAGTCCAAAACCATCAACAAGGTCTTGGAAAATTGGGGTGACAGAATGCGCTACTGCGAAGCCAGCCACTTGAACGATGTTGTATTTCATAAATAATGAGAATGTTTGTTCTTACTAATAAAGCCATAACACATGGAAAAAAATTAATTGTAATTGTTCATTTTATTGCATTTTTAAGAAGAACCTTGTATTTGGCACACCCTGTATTTGACATTTGTGAACTAGACAGCTGCAGTATACAAACAGACAAGCAATGGAGTGCTTACTCCGCAAGAACGTGGAATAATTGTGTTGATTTCTTTTGACCAATAATCGGTCGGTGGTGTCAGCGCAGCGTGAATTTAGACGTCCATTTCCTAATCGTGGATGCCATTGAGGACGCCAACGGTCATACGGTCACTGTTACGGGCGAACGCTACAGGGCCATGATAAACGACTTCTTACTGCCGGAATTGGATGAGCGGGTCTTGAACATGTGGTTTCAACAAGACAATGCAACCGCACTAGCCACAATGAATATTGTGAAGGAAGCGTTTCCTGGTCGTGTCATCTCTCGTTTTGGCGATTTGGTATAGCCAGCAAGATCGCTTGATTTAACCATCCCAGACTTTTTTCTTTGAGGCTTCTTGAATAAACCTCAAACAGACCTTAAGATGAATATTCGACTTAAATGCGAACAGTTATCACCGGCAATCTTGCGGAAAGTCATGGAAAATGGGATAAAACGGGTACAAGTGTGTATCGACACTGGCGGCAGCCACTTGAGGGATCTTTTCCACTAAACAGAAAAATTAGTAAAGGTCAATCACTCAAAATCATTTCTTTTTTAGTTAATTGAAGTGATTCAAAAACAAAATTGGATGATTAGTTTTGCGCCACCTTGTACAACTTGATTCCAGGATGAACGTAATCTAGGCAACCAGTCCTATGATTGCGTATGGATATCCCGTGTGGTTCCATGTACGAGCCAGCTTAATGGAAACGATTCGAGTGTTGAGAGACAATGTCTCAGGACTTGTCTGCGACTGCATAGAATACCCGAGTACACGAACACGAACACTGATTCGAAGCCAGTTTGCAAGAGCGATGTCTTCAGTCAATAACCTGGCCTCCGGGGCTTGCGACCCCAATTACTTGTATCACAAGAGGTGCGCTTTATCAGCTTTGTCCCACCAGAGGCATTGCTCTATTTATATCAATGAGCTGCACTCTGTGCCCATACACCTCAGATTCAGGTTCAGCTTCACGTCGAGCTCAAGGAGACATCGTCCGGCATCTTCAATACATTTTGGTGGCTGGAATAGACTTCGTCAATTGTACCTTTGCTTCCAATAACCTCTCCAAGGCGGAGCCTACCGAGCGCCAATGGCTCATAGACATAGTTTAAGGTAGGCTAGAGTAGATTGGGATAGGTTAAGGTTTGTCTAGCCAGAGTCAAACTTCTCTCATTTCCTTATGTTGTGTGCGATTTGTTTTTTACACAGGTGAACGGGACCTACAGTTGAATGCCGATTCCGAACGGCGAGCGCCAAGAAGCGTACCCCGCCGAAGAGAGAAGCCGTGAAATGAACCTTCGATGGCGTTGGTATTATCGATATCCAAACTCGCTCATCCTGCGTCAACGACCGACACACAACCCACTCAACCCACACAACCCCTAGATAGCTTAAGATAGTCATGGGAAATGTTTTTAAAAACAAAAACACATATCACGAATCATGCTTGAGCTCTCAAAAAAAGAACACTGAAAAATGAAGAAGCAACCAAATTACCCTTTACATCCATTGGTCTGAATATCGCAGTCCCTACGCTTAACAGCTCTGCTCACCGAAGTCATGAGCTTGAAAATATGGCCTTTTTGAACCACTCATAGCTTCATGCAGAAATAGAGAATTGGCGATCTGTGTATAACAGTTTCACCGTATTCAATGCAAACGGCATTGTCGCCAATGATATAAGGTTGGTTTGCGTATCAATTAAATATCGTTGAAAGAGGAAGTTGCAAAGCTCGGTAAAGTGCAGACCAGTACCAAATTCGATGCGTCATTAGGGGATGGAGAACGAAGAAAAATTGGAGGTAACTTGTTTCTTTAGTTTCTCAGAGAACGGAGTCTGCAATAATATCAAGTTTGGGAGATAGACGATATTTTGTGTCCTTTCTCGACAGCATGGTTGAGGTTGAGTTAAATATTTCCCTAAATGGAAATTGCGTCACTTAGATTTAGGTCATGGGCTATCTCCGAGGCCGGACGATATCTTGCCAGCGATGCTTCAAAAAACACAGACCCACACTGTACCCCATCTCGTAAGCATTTTTTCCAATTGCCTGCGCGCGGGGTACATCCCAACACAGTGGAAAGAAATAAAGGTAATTTTCATACCTAAGGCAGGTAAACCATCCCATACTGCCGCAAAAGACTATAGGCCAATTAGTCTCTCGTCGTTTCTATTAAAAACCTTGTAGAGACTCCTTGACCTATACATCAGAGGACTGATCAACTCACGCAACTTATGCAACACTCAGCACGCATACCTTAAAGGCAGATCAGTGGAAAGTGCTCTGCATAGTGTTGTCCGTGAAATTGAGGGCTCGCTGAACCTAAAAGAGTTTACAATGGAAGCCTTCCTCGACATAGAGGGGGCCTTCAACAATGTAAACACAGAGGCCATAATAACAGCTCTTGAGGACATAAAAGTAGACAAATCCATTGTAATCTGGATTGAAAATATGTTGAAGAACAGAATTATCCATGCAGACATTGGAAAGAAGCACACCAAAGGGGGGAGTTCTCTCCCCCCTACTGTGGCTTCTTACAGTTAACAAAATCCTCAAATTCTTTATGGACACAAAGATCATAGCGTACGCGGATGACCTGGTTATCTTGGTAAAAGGTAAATTTCTACCAACTATTAGTGAACTAATGGAATCTGCGCTGAGAGAACTCTCCTCGTGGGCAAGATAGAACGGTCTGAGAATAAACCCCCAGAAAACCGAGCTGATCTTGTTCACCAGGAAAAGGAAAATTCCGATATTTGCTCCCCAAAGTTAGAGGGCACTCCACTCAAACTCAAAGCGGAAGCCAAATATCTAGGCATCATCCTTGACACCCTTGAAAAAAGGATTGAACGCTTTTTATGCATGCAAACAGACCTTCGGAAAAAGATGGGGCTTGCAACCATCATTGGATGTACACAACAATCATCAGACCCATTTTAACTTATGGGGCCCTAGTCTGGTGGACTGCTAGCAGCACGAAAAGCTATGTGAACATGCTCAACAAAGTACAAAGGTCAGCCGCTGTTTGTACAATGGGAGCCATGAGAAGGACGCCGCAAGCAGGGTTGGACCTGATTCTTCATCTCCTCCCCCTGGATCTATTCATAAAAGGCTGCGCTGCAAAGAGCGCTCTCAGACTAAGGGAGTCCTCTCTGTGGAAGCAAGCCAACTATGGACATGCGGCCATACTTAAAATAATAGACCGACTATATTTCCTCCCAAAATTACTTCTCTCTCAGTACACCTATCCTTTTCCCCGACAGAGAAGAGTGGCTATCAAACGCCGTAATCAACGACCACGAGATCACTCTCTTCACCGACGGATCGAAAATGGACACAGGCACTGGGACCGGGTTCTACTCTGATACCCTCCACAAACAGGAACCATTCAGACTCCTTGATCTGTGCAGCGTTTTTCAAGTAGAAATCCTGGAAATAGAGAAAGCAGCCAAACACCTACAGGTAGCCGATATTCCACCATCTGATATCACTATCTTCGTAGACAGCCAGGCTGCACTGAAGTCAATAGAATCCTGTATAACGAGATCAAAGGCTGTCAAGAAATGTCGCGACTCACTGAAGTCCATCAGGCACCACAAAGTTAAACTCTGCTGGGTCCCGAGAAACAGCTCAATCGCAGGGAATGAAAGAGCAAAGGAATTGGCCAGGCAAGGGTCTGAACTGGATATCAGCGAAGCGGACACGTCAATGCAACCACCGATCAGCGCATGATACCGGATCATAAACGACACAATCATCAAAGAGGCCAACTCGTCTTGGCTTACAAGAAACGACAGCTACACGACAAGATCATCGTGGCCAGAGCTCTATATCGGAAAAAACAAAGAAGCTCTTGGCGCTGGACCGTAACTCGATACGTATGCTCGTCGGAGTGCTCACAGGACACTGTCCCATTGAAGCAATGCTCCGGAAATGGGACTCGGGATGCTGCGGCGATTAGGAAGAAACTGAGACGATCCAACATCTGCTCTGCCACTGTCCAGCTCTCCAGAATCGACGCCTAGTGTCGCTAGGCCAAAGATTCTTTACAGAGATTGCGAACGTGGCTAATGCAGATATATCGGATCTTCTAAAATTCATTAAGAGCACGGGGTGGTTTCAGCCACCACGTGATAAGACAGGTTAACTTTATGTGTACCCACACAAATGAAGGGAATCACAATGGGCCTCTTGGCCTCCGAGTGGAAGTGATGTTTAACCATCACACTCCCCTTCTCTAACCTAACCTAATCTAGATTTAGGTCATCAAAACTGAAGCCCTTTTGAGACATTCTTTGATTTGGCGTACGCCATGCAACAAATTGATTCAGATTTATGCAACAAAGTCGTCGAAAATTGGACCTGATGAATATGTCATATTGAACAACCATGATATGCAGGAGCTGTGGTTTCAACAAGACGGCGCAACATGTCACACAGCTCGTGCCACAATTGATTTATTGAAGGAAACGTTTGGTAACCGCATAATTTCACGTAACGGGCCCGTGAATTGGCCTCCAAGATCGTGCGATTTAACGCCGCTTGACTATTTTCTGTGGGGATATGTGAAGTCGCTAGTCTACGCCGATAAACCCGAAACGATTGACCACTTGGAGGACAACATTCGCCGCGTTATTGCCGATATACGGCCACAAATGTTGGAAAAAATCATTGAAAATTAGACCTCCAGATTAGACTATGTCCGAGCCAGCCGTGGCGGTCATATGCCAGAAATTATTTTTAAGTTATAATGTCAGGAGATTATCTTTCGAATAAAGTCAATTTCATGTCAATTTAAAAAAATTATCTTTGTTTTATTCCATTTCAAAGTTCTATACCTCTATAAAAAACACCCTTTATAACCACGAAACATCTCGTTTCGTTTGTTTAATCTGCATGACATGCGACTCATATGGAAGAGGTTGCCCCATGACACTTTTCTGCACTTGTTATGATGTTTGTACAGAATATCTCCACAGAGGGCAGTGGGCAGATTACAAAAGTTCACTTGACGTACACCAGAATATCGCGCGCGGACGCTCACTTAGCAAATACAGCAAAAAAGTTCTAAGCGGCACATTGTTAACTCTTCATGTGCTCATAAGGGCATCTTTAGCAAGATTTCATCCGTTCATAATTCATTATCTATCAATACTTTTCAGGATATTTTTTTCCAATAAGTTTCTTAAAACCAAAAAGAGCTTAGTTTGATATTTTTATTACAATAAATATTTTTTAATACTTTATAAAAGAACATTATAATAAAATAAATACACAAGCACCATGCCCACTGAATTCCTTATGTTTCTTAATTGCTGCCCTTGCCTTCTCTTATTAGCCGGCCATAGTTGTGGACACTGTAGTCGGGGTCGTGGCCATTGTAACCGTCGGGCTCATTGTAACCGTCGGGCTCATTGTAACCGTCGGGCTCATTGTAACCGTCGGGGTCGGAGTCATTGTGGCGGTCGGGGTCATTGTAACCGTCGGGGTCATTGAAACCGTCGGGGTCATTGTAACCGTCGGGGTCGTTGGAGTAGTTGTGGGCGCAATAGTTGTAGCTTGCTTCTTAAATAACCCAGGCTTAATGTACACAATAATAGCGTTGGCAGGAATCGGTGTAGTTGACCTTCGAAACAAGCCTCCAAATAAACCAAACTTGGCTGAAGGATCATTCACTGCATCAACAGGCACGATACCTTCAACATCATTGGCTTCTTTTACGGGAATAACTACACTTCCTGGCTTCTCCTTAATTGTTGGATTATTATTGTCACCTAGCCTGGAGTCACTTGGCAAATCGACCTCACTAACTAAATTAATTGCACTTGCTTGACTTATTTGATCATCCTGTTCAACTACGCATGGCTGAATAGCAATGTTGATAGGAAGCGATGAACCGGCTTTAAATTTCGCAGGGAACTGTGGCGTAGGTGCTGCCGAGCTGCAAGCAATCGTCACAGCTAACAAAATCTATTACAAGAAAAAAATTACTTTTTTTGAGAAACCCGGACAGGACGCAAGAGGACTTACAATTGTCTTCATGGCTTCGGTGTTGGGCTTAAAAGGTGAAATTAGCGACTGAAATAAATTTGATAACTCCTTTCCCTTTTATATGAGATTTTATGGGATTCAAAACAAATGATAAGATTCAGCAAAATAAGACTTCACCGTTAGAGAGAAGCTGTTAATTTAATTAAGCCCTTTAGCCAGGCAAAGTCACAACATAACGGGACTTAATAATTTTGTGAAATTACAAAGTGCTAACGAATTAGACAAATCAAATGTGTTTTAAAGCACTTGATTGGATCCAAATCTGACTTCTGACTTACCCACAGTAGTTATTTATAGCCTGAAGCTATGTGGACAGTTTCTCTTCTAGATTTTACTGTGACGATGAATTTTACTTAACTTGAACATATAATAAATATTATCTGATGATAAAAAAATCTGAATTTTGACTTCGTAGTCTAAGATTTTAAAATAAGTGTCTGCGCCTAGCATTACGAAGAAGCTCGTAACTACAATTTTTAATTCATTTGCCTGCGCTACAGCATTTAAAGCAGATCCAATGAGATCGCTATAGAAGTACTGGATTGTGAGTGCTAGGAAAGAAGATTGAGGCAAGACCATGCACCAAAAAGAAAGAGTATAAGATGGGCGATACGAAACGAACGGTGTGAAAAAGCCAATTGGAGCGGATTTAACAACTTCTTTAAGGGTTTTTAATGGTCACTGTACTTCCTCTATAGTAACATGGATAGCGCTGTTGATGCGGTCTTAACTATTATTTTACTGGGCATGAGATCCTTCATCCTTCCTTCCATAAAGTGAAGAACATTAAACTCAAAGCAAATGCGTGGTTCCAGCCTAACCCTAAAAAGGGGCCAATCTTTGTCTCCATTCACCCATCAACTCATAGCACTAACGTCCCTTTTTTCTAAGGTCATGGAAACGGTAATAAGTCATCAGCTTATGAAACACCTTGAGTCGAGAAAACTTCTTAATGGCCGTCAGAATAGTTTCCATGGCAACAGGTCCTCTGGTGATTTGATGGCATATCTCACCGAAAAGTGGAACTAATCTTTACACAACTTGAGTGAAACCAAGATCGTTGAGCTTGATATTTCTAAAATATTTGACACAGTTTGTAGAAAATGCGTGCTTATGGTATAGATGAATCTCTTCTTCTATGGACTAGAAATTACCTTTTCGGTCGTTCCGGTGGTTCCGATGGTTTCAAGTCTGATATTCATAAAATAAATAAAAAATTCTGGTGTTCCCCAAGGCTCTGTTCTGTCACCGACACTCTTCCTCATTTTTATAAATGATCCCCCATCTGCTACTTCTAAACTAATCCAATCAGTCGCTGATTATAGTACTCTCAGTTTTTATATTCGTTTCAAGACTCATGTCCCTGCTCAATGGCCATACAATTTTACCCACCTCTGATTTAGCTTAATTTATAAGGCTTATGCATGCCCCAAGCTTGAGTATAACGTTCATATTTAGTCTAGTGCTTCCAAGACCTCTAGCAGGTACAAGCTAGCCAGAATTCAAAAGCGGACGATAACACTTGTATGTTTTATCACTTCACCCGCTTGGAAATCGACGGAATATTTAATCCCCATCATTGTTTTATCTTTATTTTGCCAAAGTGAACTAGCCAATTGCATTCTTCCCGTTCAAGAATTGAGCGGCATCGCTTGTTGATATTTTTGATGTTGTTCAGTTAAGACTTCCTGTATAAATACATATTGCTTTTACAGAATTTCCTTTAAATATCAAATTTGTATCGAAATGACAATAAGGAAGCCTCGAAATATCGGATTTAATGTTAAAAAAAAAATCGGACTCATTGCTGATTCTTGAGGCACACTAGCAGCAACACCAAACAGAATAATAATATTTCATGTAGACACTAAAAATTGGATCGGAAAGAAAGCACAGTCCAAGTTTGATAACGAGTGCGGAAGACGGAATATTAGCATTTGCCACAGACTATCAAAGGTGACCGAACAGTATATCACTGCTATCCACTCATTACGAATTATTTTCAAACATTATTTAAAAAAACTGACATCATATGCTAAGGAAATAATCGGAGACTTCCAGTGTAGCTTTAGGAGGGAATAATCCTTACTGGAACCACATCCATTCTAGCTTACGCTGACCTTATGAAAGTTAGGGAGGAAACAGTTGAGAGAAACGCAAGAAGGTTTGGCGAATGGTTGTCAAAGGTCAGCTGCACCAACCCGGCTCACGCCGAAAGATTCAATCTGCATATAACGAGGCCGTGAAATCGGTCAAGCGCATGGTGCGAGGGGACAAGCGGAACTTCTTCAAGGACTTAGCAAGCGAAGCTTACTGTGCCGACATGAAAGGTGTTTATGCTGCCATGAGGAAGCTCTGTGGAGGTGGGATTGCTACCTCTCCTCCTCTCCTAAGAACAACTTGATCGCTGATGAGAATTCTCCGCAAAGTCATTTCCAACTGATGATGAAGCATACTACCTATTCTCCCTTTCCCCGAATAATGATCCAGACAACGCTTCCAACAGTTCCTGAAATCGAAGACGCGATTCGCAAGCTGAAGAGCGGAAAAGCCCCTGGCCCGGACAGCTTGCCTGCGGAACTATTTAGAGCAATTGCGTCACAAATGACTCTGAGCTTGCATCCCATCATCGCAGAGGCTTGGTCTACTCGTCGTATCCCCGAGAGTTGGAAGGAGGGCATCATCATCAGCATCCCGAAGAAAGGCAACCTGTGTGAATGTAAAAATTGGAGAGGCATCACTCTTTTTAACACCATTCAGAAACTGCTCACCACCCTGATAGTTTCGAGGATCGCACCAAACATCAAGGAACACCTTAGAGGTCCGCAGGCTGGTTTTAGACCTAATCGTTTTTGTGTTGAGCACACAAACACAATGAATGTTAAACAATGATTATTAAACAATCTGCTGAGTGGAAGAACCCGATTTTCCTCCTGTTCTCCGACTTCGAGAGCGCCTTCGACTTGGTCCGCAGATATGCTATTTGGAACGCCTTGTTGCACATTGAGGTCTCTAACCTAGTGCGCTTCAACGACAAGGAAAGCACACCCTTCATCAAGGTCCCAATGGAATCCAGTGGTCTCTGACCGAAGAAGTCCATAACTTAAACTACGTGGACGACATGTGTTCATGTCTAACTCGTTCATCGGCATCCAGCAGAAATTGTACGTGCTCAACATCAACGCTTCCAAAGCTGGGCTCAGAATTAACATGGCGAAAACGAAATTGATGAGAGTCGGCACGAGATGAGTGGCAATCTCCTCTCTCAACAGGATATCGATCGAAGATGTTGACAAGTTCTGCTACCTCATCAGCTGTTTTTCCGTACATGCAAACGAAATAGGATCCGTTGGCATCTATGACGTTCTCAAAAATGTTGTCAAAAAAATGTGTCAAATGTTCCTTCTTTGTAGAAATTTGGACTTCTTGAGGAAATGAAATCTTCAAAGGTTTTTAAGACAAAATGAATGCAGATTGCGGAAAATATGGTAGTCAGTTCTGGAAATATCAAGAGAATGCGGTGGATGCATAAGAGTTTCAATTCCTGACTGCAAGAGCTTTTGCGCCGTTACTTTGAGGTATGGGGTCTAGCGTTGGCATGACTAACGCAGTTTGCTTTTAAGCCAATTTGGCTTGCAATATGTCGATCCCCTCACAATATTTGATAGCGTTCATCGTTTTTCCTGATTGAAGAAATGAAAAGTGAATTGGTCCTTTCGATGTCCATCAAATTGTCACCATAACTTTTTTTGGGTGAAGAACGGGCTTGGGGTGTGTTTTGATTTTTCATCTGCATCCAACCACTGCCCAGATCTTTACGGTTACCATGCAGAATCCACTTTTCATCCGGTGCAGAAACAGTTTAATTTGGTTTCTTAATCTAAGCGATGCGCTTATCGAGTTTCTTAACCTCTCCTATAAGATAAAGGTGACGACTTATTGTCATGTTTTGCGCAATCTTTTCGTTGGGACTTCGGGTTAATGCTTCCACCTACATCAAGATTTAAGAAAACTGTTTTGAAACTCTGGATCGACAACGCACGCGGAATCCTGTACATTCAAAGGTCTAAATAAATAATCATCCAACAAGAGGTGTCATTTTAAATGTCGCTCTATTTTTGAACTCTCGACATTCAAGTATCATTGTGATAACTTTGGCATTCGAAAACCAGTTTATTCTATGTATATAAATCAATACGCACTTGCCTGGTAAAATTCATACTGCTTTTGAAATCGCACTTTCGGATCGTAATTATAGTTTTAGTCGATAAAATTGAACGTCTCGAAAGTGAAAACTCTAAATAGTGATCGTCCAGCAAGTCCAGCTGAAAATATAAGCACATAAGGTGAATTTAATTGAAACTCTGAAAGCTCAAACACAAGTGGCCGTTAAGGTATTTTAAGGTTCAACTGACACATTTCGTTCCGCCCTCTGGGTAATTACGGGTCGCATCCTCAATATGCGATTCATATACCCGGGGGACTAGATTAAAAAGCTAAGTGGCGGAGCCTACATAGTTTTTTAGCTGTATGGCTATTATTAGCTATATGTATAGCTATTTAGCTAATCTTAATGCGAAATGCCGATAACTAATTGATTATGCTGTGACAGATAATCGACATTAGGAAGGCAGACAGTTTGCTATTTAGCTGTTGTTTTTTTGCTATTCGGCTATTTAGCAAATTTAAGGCTCTCAGTTGGGTGTAGGGTAACCCTACTGGGAGTAACGGCTTGACCAGAAGCCTAATTCTGGAACCACGGCAGACAGGTGCCCCCGGGACAATAATGTCAGACTGATAGATGACAGTAATGTCAGATATCGGAATGACAGTCCTGGCCTGTCTTGCGGTAGGCCCCCTTGTGGGAGTATCGTGGGGGCTGTGGTTATCCCAAATCGCGGGAATTTGAATGCTATAACGAACAACAGTAATTTTACTCAGTTGTTCGAAGGGTGCCGAGCCCCTTAAGATCGGTAAGAGGTTTTAGTTAGGCTTCGCCTCATACCAAGAGTGAAGCCATGCCCCTACGCATGGCTTCGAATCTGGTACTTAGTTCCAATAGAAGGGCGTTTGTTGTCGCACAAACATCAACCCCTTGCGGGAAGGCCCGCCGGGGAATTAAGCCGACAAGGCAGGTGTCCGCGTAAAACACATAGCGGAGTCTGACACATTTCGTAAATTCGCTGATTGGATGCTGGAAATTAATGAACAATGTCATGATTCTGAATAATGAGACTGCTATCCATTAGTCTGGGTACAAACAGCATTGTCTTTGAAAACCCAAAAGAAATAGTGAAATAATGAGTGACTGTTTGGCGCAATTTTTAGGCTGTCGGTGTCTTTGGGTCATACTTTTTCGACAATTATGGTATGATCGATTTAGAGAATGGACCACTGAACTGATTGACTTTGTTGCCGGGGGCAACATCCTTTGTTGGATGGCTCAGTATTTCTTTCCAATAACAGTCCAAACAGTCCAGTTATCTGAACTCTTGATGTAAAATATACCATCTGCGTGCCTAAATTGTCGATATCAAAAATATGCTCTTTTCGCGTGACTATCATTAAAGAAGCGAACTTAGGGCTAGTAGGCAATTTTAACTCTTTCTGAAAAACAAAGGCGCTGTAATGAACTGAATTTCCTTGGTTCTCTCGATTGCTTGTGAGTGGTTTCTGGTGGAAAGGCGACACTCTGCACAGCTCATTAGTCCCCCCCTCTAGGAGGCTCTTATAAGACTGGATTTTCCTTTTTTTTGGTGGATCGTTTGCCTGTTGTTGGATGTTGATGCCATTAGTAGTCTCAAACTTCAGACTTTTTTGACTCATTTTGGCACGAAATTTTTATTCCATTGGCACATAAGTTGCGCTGAGGCTTGTGTGTTCTACAGCTGCTTTTCTCAGCTAGACAATTCTCGTCCAAGGATCGCTGCTCAACATATTGATCACAAATAAGAAAATGATTTTTTTATTAATAATATTTGTATTTTTCACACATACAAGTCTATGAATTAATAATAACAATTAATTAGAAAAAAAATATTAAGGATTATAAGGAGTCTACTAACTAAACAATCAAGTGCTAAGAAAAAAAAAATAATTCAAAAAGCAAACAGTCACTATAGTGTATGGCATTTTCTGGTGATGAATATCTACGGATGACTATAATGACAAAATTAGGTTCTTAAGATGTGATTACTTGCTTAAAGCAGAATGGAATCGGATCGTTATTTAGACGGCCCTTAACTTGATTCAGGTTTCTCGTGCAACCATGGCCGGAAGATCGGTAATGTCGATGGGTAATGTGTGTCTGGCTTCAGTACGGAGTCGGGCCATGTGTTTGTGACGTCATTGCTGGCATTACGGAACGGATAGGTGGCTAGAACAATTGGCAGTTGAAGTTTAATCTCCTTCTCTAACGACTTGGGTTCGATTACGAAGAAAACGTCGTAGGAGATCTTGATAAGGTGGCATCCTCGTAGGTTTGTTGGCGGTAAGGGTGGAACATATAAGCTGTCGTTTTGCCATTCATCTTTACCGCCCGGGCGAATTTTGCCACGAACAAGGACGGCTAAGGCGCGTTTCTCGGTTTGGACGACTTTTCCACGGGCCAGGTATTCAATTGTCTGAAAAGGGAGAAGGAAAGTGAAAGAATTCGTCGAATTGGCAACACTAATAAAGGAGTGGAAACTGCACAACTTCATTGCACTGGCAGTTTCCTAAAAGAAGACTATAACCCTTGGAATTATATTACGATTTTGCCTAGCCCATCTTGAGTAGGATTATTTCCAACGAACCGACCGGAAGCCTACTCTGAATGGCATACTAATCACATGTCGCATTCTCATTCAGAGATGGTCGGCCCACATCGTGCTTCTCCGCCTTAAGTGAATAATTAGTTCTTCCCAAAACAAGCAATACTAACCTCTGTCAGAGAAGCTTTCGTCCTCTTTATCGTTATATTGCTGTGGTTCGATATGAATGCCGTCACCAAAACGCTCTCGCCCGGCACATAGCCGCCTCGATCCAAAGCCACTCTGCACTTCACCGTACCGCCACCCACACATGCGACGCCTAACTTGTGTTCCACCTCGCAAGTAAACGGTTGCTACGATCAAAGAAAAATCAAATGTCAAAAGCCATTCTAATCTCGCCAAAAACACAGTCAAACTTACCGCCAAAATCGGCTTCTCCAAGTTCAAATCAGTCGGATTCATCACGATGAACACCTGATGATTCTTGTGTATCAGTCCCGTGGGTTCACGCAATGCCGCTTTGCAATAATACTGTATCCATCCGTAGCGTCCCAAAAACGTCGATGGCAACCCGACCGGAAGTCCTAGTTTAAACGGAAAACTATGAATGCCCGGCGACAGCACCGACGGCCCTTGATCGGCATCGCCCAACAGACGCATCCGGAAGTCTATGTAATTCTCCTTATCATACGTCCGTTCTTGTCGTGCCGATCCAACGCGTACCACACCCTCACCGACGACGTGAAAATGCAACCCCAAAGCGGGCGTGTCATCTTGTAGCTCCAGTAGAACCTTGCCGGACAGAAACTGGCCCGGGAAGTACAGCAACGATGTGTTATCGAAAATGATCAGAAACTTTAATAGCTTCCTCGGCATGACGACGCTTAGTAGTGTCCAGCGACGGCGCTTAACAGCAAAAACAGGTGGTTCGAGAGCAAAACAAAATCGAAAAAGAAGATGATTTATAGAACTATCTCAGATGCACATACTAATTCGAATTAAAGTTGATGTGAAGCGGAAACCCGCCAAGCGAATCTGAAAATGGGCACAACGAGCGGCGATGAACGAGCGTGGATCTCTGTGGGCACACAGAATCAAGGTCAGTTTATCAACTTTTTTGATAGAATTTGAATAACTTGTTTTTGGCCAAATAAGTCGGACGGGGCGCGACGTGTGGGTTCACTGTTATGTCACTTTGACGTCTCCGTAAAACAGATGGCAACACTGTAGCATACGGACACAGTCACTCGGTTACACAATCGCCTCGCCTAATGCACGCAATTATTTTCGGAACGCGCTCCTACTTTGCATCGTATTCGGTTCGAATGTACTTCAATTATGCACGAATAGGTTGAGCAGTGATTGTTAGTTGGCAGTTCAATGCCTTGCGCAAGCTACCACACTGGCACGGGCTTCGGTAATAATGGTCGCTTGATGACGGGAAATGGCGATAAACAAAGGTTTTCACTTTTTACTGCACTCGAGCAACACTTGGGAGTGGAAGTGTAGGAGGAACAATGGCCGTGTGTCGTCGGAGAATTTGTTTACGATCACGAGCAACGCTAGAGGTGCGTAAAACAGTCACGCATTGGAATTCAAGACAGGGATTCCTTTTCGGTTTCAGCTGTCCGTGGTGCGATGGGTTTTTTGGATTGCACGTCAGTCGCCCCTTTTTGGATTGTTTTTCTTTGTTTTGTTTTTTTTCTTTTTTTCGGTGAAGAGTTAATGACGACACCACCACCAGTTTGGAGGTTTTATGGAGTACTGACACGATCGTGGAGCTCACCTGGTTCAGGTAGTACTTGTTGCTAAGTATTGGTGATAGTTATGGCTGTGCCTGGCAGTGTGTTGTGGGTTTTGCGATGACTTCATGTTGTCGGATTTGTTTTTTTTCCTTCTTCTTTCGTTTCAAGTACTCTCTGTGACTGGTTTTAAGCTGTTCGTGATGTATCTAGTGGTTTTTCTCTTCATTCGACTTGAATCTAGTTCTCTTAAATAAAGAGCTCAGGAAGCTTAGATCGGTTATAGTGAAGCCTTACTTGATGGTTTCACATAACGAGATTCAAGTCTCGCAAGTCTATATGCTGCTTGCATAGATTAGCAAAGTCTGGGAAGCTGCCAAGGAGATCGGTTATCAGCTTAATTATTAAGCCCAATACAACGTCACTTGCAGCATTTATATCGCTCCATCGGAAACGTAGCAGTTATATCACTGACGATTGTCTTTCTAAGAAACCCAAAGCTTATATGAATTCGTTCGAAATCTCATTCCCAAGCACTGCCGAGGTATAGGGAACTTAAACGAGATTTGTCAACCACCAAATGCCAAGAAATATTGCACTATCTCGGAGACAGATTAGGACAAATAAATGCCAATCAAGTGAAATGCCAGAAAAAAGCCAAAATAATTGAAATCCGGGCTGAAACTGAGGTTTAAACAAACAGCTTTTCCTGTCTGCATTATCAATTGCTTGAAATTCTATTCTACTTCCAACTCCATCGTTGTATTTTTTTTAAGGAGTAGGAACTTGGCTCAACCGAGTCAAAAGGGCTTGTAAATCCTGTCAAACCGTGGTTTAAGAGCTTAGACCTTGCCCTGGAGAATGTTCAAAAAGTATCGGGAATTTCATAATTTATCGATTTTTGTTGGGCTAATGAGCGCGATTTTTCGTTCTCATGTTGGTAGTCATCAGTTGGTTAATCTGTTGATATCTGTCAATTGGCACCCAATGAAATTCATCACATTACGATCGGCGCCAGATAATCTTTGAAAATCCCGAAACCCTCCAAGAAGCCATCATCGACTCGGATCATAACCTTGTTGTAACCAAGGCGAATTTCACGGAATAAATTGAGTCGAGAAAGAACAACAACCTCTGCCGATCATGTCTCTCTCAAGACCCGATACAATTTGCACCGAAGATAGAGCAACAGTGGAGAAGTTGTTGATACGCTAGGCTTCAGTCCCCTAGTTTGATGAGGATTGTAAACGGACTCATTTAGAGAAGAAGAATACGTACATACATGACCATACTGCAACGACAGACAAGTGCTGGTTGTGAGCTCTACGAACAGAAAAAAAAAGATCACGAGAAACACAGGATCTAGGGGATGGAGGGGATGGACAGATGCTATTGCAGGAATTTTATTCAGAAGTTTCATTCAAAAGTTGAACAAAGATGCCAAGAGCTAAAGATAAACTTTGGCTATGACAGTTAAAATACCGCTATCAGGTGGAAAATAAGGGAAGAAGACACGAGAAAATTCGATCAGTCTGTCTGGACTAGACTTTTAAAAAACAGCTCGATGTTATTGGATTATTGGATGACGTACATCAAGTTATCTGTAAGATATCATCCGAGTAAAGTATACTCGATGATAGGTTTCTATCAATTTGCTTTCAAGCTAGGACAAAAGAGAAGATTCACGAATTTCAGGTCAACATACACCATCATCCTAACTTAACTTTGAAGACTGTAGAGACGTGTCTACAGAGAAACCAAGTAGTGCCACATCATGTTTTAATGTCACTTCAAAACTCTGTGTGCGCATTTCCAATATTACACCTTAACGACATGGAAACGAAAAAAAAGTTTGTGTGAAATACAACCAGCGCGACAAAGTCAGTCGAATCTCTCGAATCCCAACTAGGACAATCGACCTGGAGAGTAGTGAACATCTTCGACATAAACCATATGCACCCCGTCTAGATTGTGTGACAAACACCATAAGAGCGTAGCTCTTGAACCTGCGCGAAACCTATAAAAAAATCAAAACTGAACTAACCGAGATCTTCGATGTTTAACAAGGACTCAAAGAATCCGACGCATTGTCATGTGATTTCTCCAATATCATTCTTGAAAAAATCGTGCGGGACTCACTGTCCAATACGAGAAGCTTCGATTGGCCTCTTGGCACAATTGCTCGTATACGCAAATGATATTGGCGTGATCGGACGAGCTCAGGGAAGCACCATTGAAACGTTTGATAGCATTGAAGGCAAAAAACCGAAGCGGCAAAACTGAATATGTACTATCATCAAAGATAAACTCGCAACTTCGAGGTCTTGACCAGAACGTTGCCTTTGAAAGCTATAATTTTAAAGCAGTCAAGGATTTCATTTACCTAGGCTCGCTTGTGACAAGCAATGCACAAGTGCTGAGATCAGATTCAAAATGACTTCTGTCAACCGCTGCCTCCTTGGACTTAAGAGACAATTGAGAAAACCTTAACCGTCCCGGCCCGCCTCAGCTGTAGGGACTTTTATCATGCTTGGAAATGATCGAAAGTTAATGAAAAAGCCCTTGGCCGACTGGAGTGAAGCATTCTGCGTTCAACCCTTGGTCCCATCGAACAAAACAGGCGCCTCACAAACAGGCTAAAACAAATGGATATCTCCATTCCGGCCCGAAGATTCTTCGATTACAACCCTAACGGACGACGCACGATCGCATCTTAAGTGCTGGCTGGTGAGGCTTGTTCATTAAGGCTCAGGTTCAATCCTTTACTTACAAAATGGGTGAGAGTATTTGCATTCAATGTTGCAATACAAAAATGAACTGGTAGCTTAATGAGTGCTATAAGGGCTTGCTAGAAAGCCATGCGGATATTAAAATTGACACCAAGAAGTCGAAAAAATGAAAGAAATAATTTTGAACGGATTAATCGCTAAATCAAAATGAGAGAAGGCGCTGAAGATTTTAGCATATCAACTTGCTCATGCCACGAAAATTTTTCGGATGTTTTGAGAACCTTTAAAGCCATCATTTCACCATCATCGAAGCCTGATAGCTTCCTGGCTTTACAATAACGTCAATGCCAACTGCATATGCCTTAGTTTCATGCCCAAGTCTCACAAAAAAAGACGATTACTTTCGACTTTGATGAAACAGAAAGCGTTATCTGCCGTCAGTCAAAAAAGCGACATATTCATTTCTGTAGGTAAGATAAAAAGGTTATGAATATCGACTTGGAATATAATTATTGCACTTCCCCACCATTTGCGTTAAGTACCGATCTGATCGATTGTCGACTTTCCAGACAAAGTTTTAAGACACATGGCTTATGAGACTTCCGACGTTCACATTGGATGGCAGACAGGATCTTAAACAAAGATTAAGAAGATCTATGCCACTACTTTGTTAATGCTATTTGAAGGATAGGTATAATGCCAGGGGGTATACTCGTGTAGTCCACGACGTGGGCTGGTAAAATCTTCTTGTCTTCAGAAACATTTAATCTTAAATTGGCTTTGCTACGCTGTTGCAATCGATTGACTACTGCGAATATAGCAATAAAAAGAGTCTCATATTGTCGAATTTGAAAAAAAGGTCGATATTTCTTAAAAACGAAACACCCCATACCAAAATGGCTTCAAAAGAGAAATACTTCTAAATGGAATTAACACATACGAGGACAGTCCGATAAGTACTTAGCCTTCAAAAGACAAACAAAAATTTTGGAGAAATGACGATTTATTTTTCAATATAGTCTCCTTTTAGCTCGATACACTTGACCCAGCGATGCTCCAACTTCTTTAACCCGTCTGAGGTCTGCAAAGTAGGCCTCCGTGGCGGAGATGACCACCTCATTCGACTGAAATTTCTGCCCGGCGAGTGACTTATTCAAGTTTGGAAACAAAAAGAAGTAGCACGGGGCCAAATCTGGAGAATACGGTGGATGGGACAGCAGTTGGTAGCCCAATTCGACCAATTTGGCCGTTTTTCTTCAATTCGGCGTCGAATCGGCCCAATAATATGGCATAGTACAGCCCTGTGACCGTTTTGCCCTTCTCCAGGTAGTCGATGTGGATCACACTTTGTGAATCCCAGAAAACGGTGACCATCACCTTTCCGGCCGATGGGACAGTCTTCGCCTTCTTCGGAGCACGTTCGCCGGGTGAAGTCCACTGTTTCAACTGTTCCTTGGTCTCTGGTGTGTACCAGTGGATCCATGTTTCGTCGACTTACACGAAACGACGCAGAAACTCCTTCGGATTGCGGAGTCCGATCTACTAGAGTAGCCGTCTACTAGAATGTACTACACGATAGTAAGTTGCTCTGGCGATACTGGCGCCATCTGACGGTGAGGCTAAGTACTTATCGGACCACCCTCGTACAAGCCGAATTCGGTCAACTCCTACAACAGACGGACGTGGTTATAAAACTAACTCAGACCAGTGATCGAACCGACAAATATAGAACATCGACAATCGGCGCACTTCACAGGGGAAAAAGTAGGGTTGTCGCCAGATTATATGGGCAATAGTTATTAAAAGAATACTACAGACGAGCGGTAATGGGGCAATAAAGTTCGTTTTATAAAAATAATTAAAATATTCAGGAGAAAACACCATAATGATATCCTTTATGGCCGAGTTCTCGGACGACAAACAAGTCAGCGACACTACGGAATGTGGGCATACATCCAGAAAGTGTCGACATTGGCGACTGCTTCTTTGTTGTCGAGGATACACAACTCTGCTTAGGCGATCATGATTTTGAAAATATGGCCTTTTTGTACCATTCACAGCTTTGTGCAGAAATGGAGAATCCGAGAATAATTTTTTCACCGTATTCAGTGATGAAAAACTTGCAAACGGCATTGTCGCCAATGACCGAATCTCTAGAAAGAATAAACTCCTGTGCTCCGAGAGAATGATATCACAAACGTCGTATCACTTACTATGAAGGTTTTTATCGAGTTTCTTTCAAGTCTGATGTTCAGTATTTAAACGCCGGTGTTCCCCAGGACTCCGTCCTATCTCCGACTCTCTTTCTCATTTTTATAAATGATCTCTTGCCTGCCACTACTAACCCAATCCACTTCGCCGATGACCGTATCCTCAGCTTCTCATATTCGTTCGCATTTTCACGGCCCTGCTCTTCGGCTGTAAGTTGTGAACGGCAGCTAATGTTAAGCTCATTAAATTCCGACATTGACAGCATTCTTGAATGGGATAAGTAAAAAAGAGTGGAATTTAATGCTTCCAAAACCCAATGCTGTCTTCTGTCATTAAAGCGTTACATAGACCCTCAGCCATTGACCATGAATGGAACTTGCATCTCGGAAGCTGATAAGCTTTCCATCCTCGGTATGTGTGTCAGTGACAACCTAAGCTGGAGCGACCACATACTCGAAATCACCCCTTTAGACCTATCTACTATTTATAAGGCGTACATTCGCCCTAAGTTAGAATATAACGCCCATATCTGGTCAGGTGCATCTAAAACCTCTCTGCATCTATTAGATGGAATTCAGAACCGCGCGATACAACTCATGCTGGGATCCCAGCATTCAAACGCTCAGCGGAGTAAAGGCTAGGTCTAGTCGGCTTTGAAAAGGCTTTCGAAACCTTATAGTTAGAAGACCTGTTCCACAAGCTCACCAGGCTAGGCATACGAAATCATCTTCTACACCTGAACACAAAGAATTTTAATGTGACTTCGAGGAAAATCTTTGATTATAAACACGATTTACAATAGGGATCGACGATCTCATAGGAATTCTCAGCCACAGATGGTTTAGTAGCGTACAGCTCAGGTCCAAAATTGTAGGTCACCAATGCAATGGTGCAATTTGACTTCGATCTTATTAAGAGATTTTGCGATGATCAGAAGTTAAAAATTAACAGTCGAAAACGATACAATTTAGGACTCCGTTATATAGAGCCTCAAGGGAAACCAGAAAGATCTGAGAAAATTCGCAATATGGAGCAAGATGGACAACCATTAGCGGTGATAGACGCTATTAGATATCTTGGCATCTGGCTTGACCAATATCTATATTTCAAATAGAGCTGTAGAGGCTTGTCTTGCGGGAGCTAAGAAAGATTTCGCCATGACAAGGGATCTGCTTTACTGCAGGCATAAAATCATATTCTACGTGGTCCTAATAAGGCCCGTCATCGCGTATGGTTGTCCGGAGTGTGTTAATGTAGCGCCATCTTATATAGGAAAGAGTAAGTTCGAGAGGAATGATCTTGGAATGTACAGAACAATTAGATTAGTATTAGATAGGGTATTTTTTGGAGGCTGAGCGCGTCATCATGCTGTATCTGAGAACTGACTGAGGCCTTAGTAAGGTTTCGGGCATGCAGAGTGAACAATTAGCTTTAGAATAAGACAAAAATTGAATCCAGGTTTTTTAATGAAGTTTTCCAAACAAATTTTAAGATGTACCTATACATAGTTATATCAAAATAATAGGCTTAAGGTGAACAGCATTAGTAATAGAGAAATATAGTTAGACCTAGAGTGCCCGAACAAGACTAATTAAAACGTTAAATATTAAGATACTTTTAGGTTAGATTTCTGAGCCTTTTCTGAGTCTTTTTGTCAATCCAACTCTTTTGCAACTTTCCACCTGTTAAGAAAAGTAAGAAATGAACCACCTCTCAAGAGTAAGATCTTGTCAAGCTAGTTTTATTGAAAATGTAAAGTGTAAATCAGTTCCAATACTGACTAGTAAGTAAGTTCCACATTGCACTACTTAAGACTAAAACAACGTTTGTCCGAGATAAATTATCTAAAAACCGTCAGTTGTCAGATGTCGACAATTCGATTTTGTCACTTCCTGAATAACGTATTCAGTTTCAGTTGCAATTCATTAAGAAGTTCCATATTTTGTAGCCTCTTCATGAGGCTATCCCTATGCTACATGCGATGCGTGTTGCTCGACCGTTGAATAACGCAACCCTTGAACGAATTCAGTCGCACATCAATCTCTCCCTCCTCCAACTGCAAGTATTGTACACGAATAGTAGAGAAAATAATTTTCTGTCCAGAATCACCTTACCTCATCGAAAGCATAGATATCCTGATAGCACGACTGCGAAATGCATTTTCGTGTGCATTTCACCTTTTCCACCCCGTCTAAGTCCTCACAGGGAGCCGAGTGCTCGCAAGATGATTCGAATTCCCGAAATGCCAGTTCCTGCGTTACACGGAAGAAAACGAGATAAATCAATATAAAGTAGGTCACTCAGTCAAGGCGGTGTTCAGCCAAATTTACATTTTTACTCGTTTCCTTGTAGGCGTACTCGGGAAAGTGGAAAGTCACGGATTTGGTGTTCTTGTTCTGCTCGCTCTTGAATGCGGAGCCGCACCTGAAGCCGAAAATGATCAAATAAATCAGAATCAGCTTGGTGCTGAGTCTTCTGTCCGGCTTTTTACCAAGTGCACTCTTGTTCGGCATTGTTTTGACTTCGTGTCCTTCGGTGCACTGTTAGCAGGTTGACAGGAGTAAAAGGACATAAGTTCAGGAAGGAATGGTCCGACATCCAGGGGGAGTTGCGAACAGAAGCTCATGCAAGAAAGCTTTTTAAGAGAATTTACTCGTAAAACGGCTCCATCGAAGCGAACAGAAAAATAAAATCAAATTAGCATACGAACGTTGATTTAGCATTTGCTGTGTGCTTGCTTAGTAATGAAGGTCAAGATCGATAGTTAATACAAGAAACGACTTTAAGCATAAAAACGATTATTCAAGTGGAACTTAAGCAACTTGTGGGTTTGGGTGATTAAATGACTGCTTATAAGTAGCATGCACTTTAAAAGTTTCATGCTCGTACGATTTGAAGGCGTAAAGAGGAAGCTGCGGCCAGAGAGGTTAATGGTGCCAAGTAAGCAATTAAACGAGGATTTTTTTTCAACATTTCAAATGAAACACAGAAATAGAGGCAACTTCTTCCAAGGAAGGTAGACTTCTCCTTCCCCTCTGTTTTTTTTTTTTATAATTCGTGCAGGTTAGAGTGTACGCTCTTATAGTGTTTTATCACACAACCTGGACGGGGTGCAAATGGTTTGTGTCGAAGATGTCCGTTCACTATTCTCCGAGGGTGACTGTTCTAGATAGGATTTGAGAGATTCGACTGAATTCGCGTTGGTTGTAGTTCACAGTAACTCTTTTTTTTCCATGTCATTAAGATGTTGTATTGGAAATGCACGCACAGAGTATGAATTTTGAGGTGATCTTATGCTGCGAGTATGCCTTCGTCAGCGCTTTTCGATCATCTCTCGTTCACAACTGATGTTGTTGCACAGTTTTTCCGTTTAGGAATTGTTATTGACTATGGACAGACTTGAACTGACCTTTGGCTCAAAAGTCGGTGATGATTACCATTGCACCACGACCACCCCCTCTATGGGTGGGATCATTTTATTAGGTTAATATTTCAGACCGCAGTGCCACAAGGCATCATGGTAGTCTTCAATGTAGCTCGAGTTCACACTCCAATTGGTTGTGAGATCAGCCAATTGAGTACATTTTTACGTAGATTTCTGATGCCAAACTCGGCTTTAAAGACACTTCCAGAGACTTACCGATTTGAATCAATAATATCAGTCTTAAGCCCTGATTCCATCTTGGGACATTTTAGGGAATCACCCGTTTCCCAGGTTAAACGATTTGGGATCAACATTGTAGTCAGAAATGCGCATTTGTTTATATGGGGCTTACCATTTCGAGCTTGGAAAATTCGTAAAAAATGCCCGTTCTCGATAGTTTGCATGTCCTCCCACCTAGACTATCCGGACAAAAGAGTCTTATTATTAGGGCTAGGATTTTCATGCACTTGAAAACCCAAAATATGCGCTTAAAAAATGCTCTTAAAAATGGGAAATATGCACTTTAAATATGCATTTAAAACCATGGTGAAGTCACCTATAACGACGTGGTTTAAAACGACCAGTCGCTTTCAACGACCAATTTTCCCCCACGTGGTTGGTTTCTGCACAAGTAATCTTTCTATTTTCGAAAAGTCGGATAAAACGTTCGCTGGCTATAGTGACCAGTTAAAATGCGCGGCTGTAGTTGAATTTTGCATTTTTATAATGAAAAACAAAAAAACACGCTATCCAGTTTTTAAAAATATTCAGTCTTTATTTTAAGAACTAAAAGGCAATAATGATAATTAAATACATGAAAAGGTTATCGAAAGATAAAGATCTGCATTTGAAAAATTAAACAACAGAAGTAGCATTATTTTAACATTTAATTTAGGTTTTCAAAATGGAAAACGATATAAGAAGAAGAAAATGGTGCGTGTACATTTCTACGGTTTTGCTTTTTTTAATTTTGGGCTGATTTTTTGTCGAAAATATGCACAAAATATGCACCAACAATTGGATGCCAATTTAAAGAAAAATTCATGAATCGGAAAGATAACTTGTCCTATTGCTTCTAATGTGTCTCAAAAACAAAATGCAAATGCATCGAAATCCTAGCCCTACTTATTATGTACATAGCTTGTATGTGCAGGTGAAGTGAACTGCTTTACAGTCAGTACTTCTTCGGCTGCCGTTGAGCAAGCCGCATGGAGCCGCTTTTGGCGAGACATGTTCGTTATGAAGACCTTGTAGATTGGTAACTATAGTTTTCTACTCGGTCTTTTCACACCATACTACAAATATCTAAGTGGGGATAAGTCTCACTATCACTGGATACGAGGTTTGTTCAATCTTCATCTATTCAATCGCCCGCCAAGTCCGATGAATACGATGGCTAAGGCATGATTACGGTATTGTTTTTGGCCAAAAAATTACGGACAGACGTTTTCTTCGTATTGCTTGACATAAACAGCACATAACTTCAAGGCAATATTCCTTATTACCTCCTATCTGAGCTTACAAACATAACATTTAACCGAACTTCTTTTTTTTCGATCTCAGCTCGGGCTTTGATTTGACATCATAACCTTAACTAGTATACAAAATTTTTTGGACCCGCGTTTCAAGAAATCGAGGGCAGAGTTGGCATGAATAATGTAGGTGAGGAAGAGCGCTTGCGGGAGTAAGTGATTGTTTGGCATTTGTTGACATTGAACTCTATAGATGTTTTTTTTTGATACCAAGTAGTGAACCTGGTCAGATTGGAGAGAGCACGAAGCAACAAGGGAAGATATGTGTTCAAATATTTTCATATCATCGGCATATATGGAGAACTGAGAGTTCAGAATAACGTTGACAACGTCATTAATTGTTAGAATAAATATCAATGTGCCTAGATGACCACCTTGTGGGACACCGGAGGTAGCATTAATTCGATCAGAGAAGAAGATCTGAAAATAACGTTGTATTGACCATCTTCTAGATAACATTGGATCCATGAGATAAAATCGGGAGAGAAACCAAGGGCAGTGAGTTTGAGGGAATAATTTTGTGAGAAATTTTGTCAAAGGCCTTGCTGAAATCAGTGGCAATAACGTCTACTTCTTTGCCGGCTTCGAGTGCACACTAAGATTGTGAAACGAAATAGACTAGATTAGTGGTTGTCGATCGACCTTTTAGGAACCCATGTTGGTTAAGAGAATATATAGGTTTGAAGTGAAAGAATAGTCCATCCAAAAGTTTGGGTATGGATGAGAGCTTGGCCATGGGACGCTCCTTGGACACATCATTTTTCATTCCTTTTTTGGGCACTGGAATAATATAAACATATTTCCAAGCTCAGGAAAGAGTCCTTGATAGATAGAGCTTTGAAACAAAGCGGTAAGGGGTAAAATAAAAGGGTTGGCGCACTTTTTTAAAACTATGGTAAGAAGGGTCCGTCCTTAAGTTGCGCATTTTTTCGGTGATTAGATCGGAAGTTATGTTCAATGAGACAAGAGATGCCTGGGGGCAGTCTTTCAAATATCGAAAATCGGGTTGAAGATCCTGGGCGATGACTGATTGGCTGAAGAAATATGCAAAGAAGTTGGCGATTATTTCGGGTTCGTTGGAAGAATTCCATAACTGCTTCAACGTTTTCATATGTTGTTGACATGCTGGAGCATCCAGGGCGGGCATCTTTATTATCATCTTCTCGAGTTTCTGTCAAGAGCATGTATCACCTATAAACATTTATTTTGCTCAAAGTTCGCGAGAGGTCGTGATATTCAACGAGTCACCTTATTATCTGAATATCCTTGATGAGGTCAATGACCTTGATGAGGTTGGTCAGGTCGATGACCTTGATGAGGTAAATGACCTTGATGAGGTCAATGACCTTAGTCAGGTCAAGGACAACATTTTCTTGTAACATGTTGCAATAACATTTTCCTACAACATGTTGCTGCAACACTTTCCTTAACATTTTCCTGCAACATGTTGCTGCAACATTTTTCTACAACATTTTCCTGCAACATTTTGCTGCAACACTTTCCTGCAACATGTTGCTGGAACACTTTCCTGCAACATTTTGCTGCAACACTTTCCTGCAACATGTTGCTGCAACACTTTCCTGCAACATGTTGCTGCAACACTTTCCTGCAACATGTTGCTGCAACACTTTCCTGCAACATGTTGCTGCAACACTTTCCTGCAACATGTTGCTGCAACACTTTCCTGCAACATGTTGCTGCAACACTTTCCTGCAACATGTTGCTGCAACACTTTCCTGCTACATGTTGCTGCAACACTTTCCTGCAACATGTTGCTCCAACATTTTACTCATATACGAGTATATACGGTTTCAATTTCCGAGTTTTACCGCAATTGTTTCAATGACTTTGTTGCTTGAATGTACAATGAGAATCCAATGATTTCACCAATGGTGACTAAGCAAGGGTGTAAGTTTCTCTTCTAGTGAAAGTCACTGTGTCACTCTTTGTTGGGCTACTCGAAAACTCCTCTGCGCCGCATTATTTAGAGATGAATTGTGATATTACTGGTCTCGAGCATTGCCCAAATCCAATGATTTGCATTGGGCCCTCTAGTAAAATAGGGCCCTCATGATTAAATCGTAGTACGAATTATCGAATGCCATTTGAATTGAAGCTAATCCGGTTTTTAGTGGACTTATGTCTAGCGACTCAGTGCAAAGTCAGAATGCAGCGAATTATGGAACAGCGGTGCACCATTGAATTTTGTGTTGGACTAGAAAAATCGGGTACGAAGACATTGGGCATGATTTGCCAAGTGTTTGGGGTAGCCATTACAAGTGCAATTAGATGTTACAGGGTATTCCCGGTCAATCGCTCCTTACGGTATTCAAATCAACACGGGTTCCAGGGCTATTTTTCTTGAGTGGTCTCTCGGTCGAATTTAGACGAAATGTTACCAGACTATTAAGACGGTACGATTTAGGCAGCTAATTGGGTTTTCCGGTTTTGGAGATTGTTCTCCAAGTTGAAGCTGAACCCGAATAGAGGCGTCAGAAACAAAAGCAGGATATCTTTTTGGGCAAAGGCTAGAAAGACTCCGTCCATGGTCAGGCTCTTTAGGCTTTATCTACTTTAATATTGTATTGAAGGTAATTATACTTTTCAAAGTATTGTCGATTGTTAGCCACTATTTTGTCTGATCTCTCGGGCAAGATACGAAAACCAGGTCGAAAAAATCCTCATATTTTCATGCAAGCCTCAAATCGATATATTTTTTGTATTCCACGTAAGAAGTAAGCTTCTGCTTCTCTATCGAAACACATGATGATCAGAAGGAGCAATGTCCATTTAAGCGTTTCCAAGTTGTATGGTTTCACAACCTGCGAACGAGCATTGCTCTTTTCATGTCTTTCAGGCTCCATTCCAATTGCAAGCATAAGCTTGGATCCATATTTGCCTTGACCGTTAATTTTGATGGTTGGGCGGGCTTAACTCATGACTTTCGTAATTCCTATTCTACCCTTGAAGCAACTGATTTTTTTATCGTTATCAAGTCAGCTCCTACCGATTCAGAATTTTTTTTTTAAATATTTGAGATGGATCTTCATCGAGCAGTTTATGCAATTCTTCATCTTCCGGAAGTTCGACATATGCAATGAAAAACGAAGTGTTGTTATTCACGCTCCAACCTAATGACATGTACATACTAAAATTGTCGCCTAATGACAGCTGTTCTATGGAAAGTACTTGACGTAGGTAATAGATGAAGAATGTATCAGTACCGAACAGGAAAATTGATGCTGTCTACTAGGATTAATTGAGAGATATTAGAAGATGTGATCAGCAGATGTCAGGTGAGCTTTCAGACGTTAAAACCTAATCTAATCAAATAATGATGTTGATCCGAATCTCAGCGTCGGCTCTTCTGAAAATACAATCATTTCGTATATTAAATAATTATTCGGTATTGAGTTTCAACATACAGGTCATTCATATTTCACTTGTCCGATTTTTTATTCGGAGTCCTAAGGACATTTTTATGCTAGATTACCGATGACATACTATTATCTAGTCTCTGCCGATGCGTTAACCATTTTGTTGATTATGTTTCATCCTGTTAAAGTGATGACGGAAAAGATGAAAATTTGTTAAGGTTCCGAGCACACTTTGCGCCAATTTACCTTTGTTCGGATTTGTTTTTAATTTCTTAACATGGTTCTAGCAGCATTTTCGAAATAGGTTGCATATTTCCATTGGCTGTCAACGTCGTCCAGTAGTCAACGTGAAAGACTCCCGATTTTCATTTATGTTAATTTAAAAAATTTCAATTTTAAATTTGTAAAAACAAAGATGTGATCGCCAGTGTTCGTTAAATTGACACGTTGAGGCAGACATGAAGCGAGTGAGATTTTTTATAGGATTGACGGAAAGGTTCATGTATCAACGCAGACGTTACATTGTCGATATGGGCATTTCGTTTGGCACCCAATAAAATTATCGCAGAAAACACACTCCCAAATCTAGTACAATTTGGTATATGAAACGTCTACTTTCACTTTTGAACTTCCGGTTATTTTAAACGCCACTTAAACCATTCTTCCGAAATGTCATTCTTCGAAGAACACGTAGAAACTCTCAATGAAGCAATTAAAGAGCAAAATCTCCACGACCAAATGTGCAGCATAAGTCAAATCTTAGACCACCTCGATCAAGCCGAGAACCGTCAGGAACACATCGAGTACCTGCTCAGTTTAAACTTTGCCACAAGCCTTAACGATGTCATCTCGACCCAAATGATCATTCTGTACCCGACTATGAAAATTCTCATCTACATGATGGAAGACTATCACTTCCGGGTCTATCTGTTCTCGCCGATTCTGAAAAACATCCTTAGAGTCTTGACTTTCATTGTACAGGGCGAGGAAGTGAAGGGCTTTCAGTTGGAGTTGTTCGACGTGATTGATATCTTGGACATTCTCATGGAAAGGTGAGTTTACTTTATAGACTTCTCTTAACAAAAGGTTATGACGATCTGTCGGTATGTTGGTACAGTTTTATGTTCGAGATCACAGGAAAAAATGTAAAAGAAGACTTGAGGGCGTCGTTTCTATGCCTCCTTGAACTCGCAACATTGATTTCATCACAAAACACAGTCAAGGCAGCTGTGAAGCACTTGACATCGCAGATTTATATTCACTTACTGGGGATCAATAGGGTCTTTCACTATACTCGTAACAGCTTCGAAGTGATAATGAAGGTTTCCAATGTTGGAGAAGAATTCCTCAAACGTTTTGAGGAGGAATATCAAAAAAATGCCAGCGATTTTTGGTTGTTCAAAATTCTTCAAATGTTACTCAAAATATTTGAGTAAGTAATGAGCCTTTTTCAAAAAATGTATTTAGTGATCCACGGATTGTTTAGATCTTTTATTTTAGGTGCTGCTCCACCCGATGAACGATCGTTTAAGGTGTACGAGAGTATCTTCAGCACTCACATGAACTTTGTTCTGCAGAAGTTGATGGCATTCCACTTGCCACAACTGGAGCTTTTTAAGCTCTTTGTATCGATTCTCAATACTGTTCTTTGGACTCGAGGTTTTGATCTAAATTTTTGTTCGAAAATGTTGAGGAAGTTCATAAAACTTCAGGGAGATTCGATAGTTCTCCTGCTAGCTAAAAGCTCATCGTAAGTCATCAAGGGGATGGTGAATGTCACACAAATATTTAGATGTTGCTTTTCAGAATGGTTTCAAGGCATACCATATTTATGATGAAGATATTTCTTACAGCCCTTGTTGCTCACTCTAAAAACCTTTGCTTGGATAAATATAATCTGCTAAATACCTTCCTTCAAAGCCGCATTTATGACTCTCTACTTTATATAAAGCCCGAAAGGGTGGTGGGAAACCACAAGGTACTTATAACGCTCTATGGATGTTCTTTTCTGAGAGATAGAATGTCTGATGCTGCAGCTGCTCGCCAAGTTTTGGAGAACATAGTGATAATATTAAATGAGTCAACATGCCTGTTGGACGACGAAGAAATCTGGACAATTTTCAGGGTTTTTGCGGTGAGTTGGAATGCGTTTTTAAGTTGTATTGAACATTTTGCTTCTAGTTTTGTTCGCGTTGTGCCACGCTGAGTGAGCTGGAATATGCTGGAATTAGGAAGATCACGGAAATCATCATTGATCGAGCATACAAGATAGTCATGGACATACAGAAATTTCGACACGATATCGACAAATACATCTTAGCTTTGACTAAAGCCTATTGCAATGATAGCCACTTTAACAATACCATGGTAGAAAGAGAGGAATCTTGTCGAATTTTGCTAAAATTTTCTATTTTTATGTAGATTTTCCTCTATCTGAGTCAAGAGCCTGGCTTAACTAGTGCTAAAGTAGGCCAGATCATACCTACTTACAACTTGTTACCTCTGCTAATTTCCAGTGACCATAGGCAAGTCGAAAATGCTGTAAAAACACTTCTCAGCACACATCTCACCGAGTACGACTTAAACTTCATCATTACCAGAAGCTTCGATAGAACAAAAGCCCAAGAAATAAAGGAAATAACGATAGGAGCGGCTCTTTGCTTGATCAATGCCAACTTGACGTCTGTGTCAATCGAAGACTGTCGTAGAATATATGAAGGGACAGTGGCATTCCTTCAATCCAAGCAAATTGCTCCCAAATTCACCAACGAATGCTATATGCTCCTGATCCGAACGTGTTCCAACCTCATCCGATCCAAAACAAGACAGGACCCAATCGACCCCATTTTTCAACCCTGAAATAATACAATTTGCGTGTATATTTGAGTTTATATTTCGACGCGTTTTGTTTATTACAATTTCTGTTGACTTAAACTAGTTTTGCTATCGTAACTCAATTTTCCATTTCATATTGTATCTCTATCCGCGTGCCAGACATATCCGAGCGTTCTACATCATAGTATAGTTGGTATACAATTAAAGAATATATAACTTGAATGCCGGTGCTTAGCGATATATAGTATAAATGTATCTTTTAGAAGAGGTGTGTGTTGAAAAGTTTGACAATGATTGTTGCATTTAGTTGATTCAGAAGTGACTATTCGAAAAATATTTCAATATCTATTCTCAAATACAGTATAACTCGTGCCTCGTTACTCGTTAGGTAGTTTTAGTGATGGATTGAATTCGTGTTCAAAAATATCTGTGGGGTATGGTATGTTATCATCTTTTTTTGTTTCATTCTGAGTAAAATCGTTTTATACAATATCTATGTACAAAATAGAAAAGTTGCGCCGTATTAAGGCCTATAATGCTTATTATTAAATCAGCAACAAAACACATGATCGGAAACTATTTACAAATTATGCTAATAGAGTGCGAAACAATAATTCATTGCGGATAAGTTAAATAAAAAGGTTTAGCTAAGCACTACATATAAAGAAAACAAATCGATTTCCTTACTTTTCCCTTTAGTACTATCTACTTATGAGTATTTAATATTTTATCCTACGTTGCATTTGGTTAAATGCTTTTTCTTTATATAAATAAATTCAGTCAGTTTAATTATATTTGTTTTTTAGTTTTAATTTTAAAAAAGTTCGTATCAAAGTTATTTATTTGATTCTTAAATCAGTTCCTATAAATGCTATAAAAACGCTGAAGCCTTAAGAAATCGTTACTTCTGTTCGTACATTTCAAATAATATGAATTCAAAACAAATAACTACCAAAAAATACAAAACAGAAATTAATTCGAAGATTGCCCAAGCAGCAAGTATGAGGCTTGTTCAAAAAATAAGGTGACGTTTTTTAAATTTCCCGAGCAAAGTACATTAAATATTCGATTTTTTGTTTTCTTATGTTGGTATACATGTTACCTGATATATGTTGACATTGTCAGCCATCTCGAACATTTAGGTTATTATTCACAGATATTGAGAAGATGTTAGTAACGCTACCCACCCTGGACGCCCCGGCACGTCCACAACGGATGAAAACCTTGAAACAGTGAAGATGCTGAGGGTATTGGCTCATGTCATGAATTTTTCCAGACATTTTTAGCAAGTAACGTGCGTTTTCCGAAGTTTCTAAATTTTAACCAAAAGTAACGTTTCATGAGTATCGCTCAGGAGCAGTTGAATGACATGAATGACGATCCGGAATTACGATCCACGAAGCATGGGTTTATGGTTATGACGTCGAAACCAAAGCCGGAAGAGCTAAGACCGAAGATCCCTCTGCTTGCGTTTTGCTCTTTATTTTCTTCGATTGCAATTGTCGCACATCATACGGTCAATAAGGAATATTACCTTGATGATATGAGCCGTTTGCGTAAAGCAATAGGAAGAAAACGTACGGATTTGTGGGAAAAAAAAAACAACCATGGCCACTGCATCCCAATAATGGACTTGTTCACTCATCGTTGCTTGGCCGTAATTGTTTGGCCAAAAACAATTCCGTTTTCATGCCTCTGTCACTGTATTCATCAAACTTGACGGCAAGTGTCTTTTTTCTCTTCCCAAAACTGAAAAGAGCATTGAGAAGATGAACACCAAGATGAATACCAACAAGCGCATATCAAGAGTACTTCGAAGAAAAAGCGCAATTATATTATATCTGAAGGAGACTACTTTGAAATAGATATTGATGAATAAACAAATATTTTTCGAGAAAAATGAAAGGTCACCTTATTTTTTGAACAAACCTTGTATATCGCGATGGTGAGACTTATCACCACCTGCGCCTCTGCAATATGGAGTAAAAAGACAGAGTAGAAGACCATAGTAACCAAACTACAATGCCTTCATAAACTCGCATGCGTTGGCATAAGAGGCTCCATGCAGTCTTGCTTAGCATTAGCCGAAGTGGACGGGGAACCACCTGGGCATGCAAACTATAGAGTCAAATATCCATTCTTTATGAATTTCCTGAGCTCGAAATAATTTTTTGATTGGCACACACGCATATAACAGAAAATTTGTCTGTATCCTGGTGAGGTGAAACATACAATTTAAGCCACTTGGACAGCCTGGGATTCAAACCCAGTGCCATCGGCGTCAGAAGCCAACACGGAAGAAGTGCAGCAGCAGTGCCAGTTATAAAATTGTAAGTTAACATAGTCGACGAGGAGATTATTTAATGTCTCAAAATTTCTCAGCAGGCGAGAGAGGTAAAAGAAACTAAAATTTGGTAGATTATAGTAGAAGGTTAGTATTGAAACAGGCAAAGTTGTAGAGGGTCGTGCAGTAAATGTAACCAGAAAGGAATCTTCTTCATTGATTGATTTTGGATATTTCTCTTTGTTCTTCCAGCTCATTCAAATTAAGCAGTTTAAAACGGTCTTAATGTGGAGGTAGAGACAAAGGATTGTTCCATAAAACACCTCGAAGAATAAAACGCATTTAGTGCTTTCGATTTTGAAAATGTGAATTTGTTGGTAAGGCGAACATCCATTTAAGGCAGGGGCGAGTAAAGGATGATTCACGATATCTGATATGAATTGACTTCAAGAACTATATCGTCGATATGTGTACGAAAATTAGATGGTTGCATAATATACTTAGTAGCGGGTCCCTTGAAGGGTGGAGATGGGTTAGTTATGGAAAAAATATTATAGAAACGAGGAGACTTGATGCATTTCCGTGAAAAGTGATTGCTTGACACTTGTCGAGCCCCGCGAAGTTTTTGAACCAACAGAGAGAGGTCCTGTTAAGATCCAATTGAATAAGGGAAAAATCGTGTCCCGAGGAAATGGTCCCGAAGAAGGTGTCGGTATAAAGTGAAATGTAAGAGTATTCAACGATTCAACAAACAAAAGTGGTCCTAAATGGTTGCCTTGGGGGACACCGGAGGAAGCCAAAAAACGAAAAATCTTAAACTACTACTATAATATTGTAGGATTCCAGATAAGAAGTACTATAATTCAATAAAATGGGTTTAAAACCAAAGTTAGACAATTTGAAGAGTCTGTGGGAAAATTTATCGGAAACCTTATTAAAACCAGTTGAAATAACGTTGACTTCCTTGCCATACTCTAAGACTGAGAGGTTTAAGGGGACAAGTTCGACATGGTTAGTGGTTGTAATCCTACTTCACGTAGTCACGTAGAGTTTTTCAGTGAAATTTTCGGGTTTTGTAACTTCGGAGTTTTGTGAGTAGGGGCTATAAAACTGAGGGTATGTAGGAGAACGTTCTTTGAGAAATATGACAGGAGACCATTACACCGGGAATGAATTCATCGTTGATTTGGTTTAATTTATTTTTAATAAAAGAGGGCTTGATAGTACGAGGGAGAAATGATCCAAGAGAGATGTTTGGTAGGCAATTAAAGTAAGAACAATCAGGTCCAAAATAGTCATCGGTGAAAAAATGTTGACTTTGAAAAAAGTGGCAAAAAAGCTGACGATAATGTGTGGTCACCTGATGCCGTTCATCGGGACTTGGAGCATGAACCCCCGATCAAAGTTTTTCAAAGCAAGATTGAAACCAAAACGATATTTAATGAGACAATGCAAATTGATCAAGTCTCGTTCGAATGGCTATTCCTTTTGAATATCCCGAGCAATTGACAAGTTTCTTATCGAATTGTTCAATAAATCGCGTACCGAAAGGTATACGTCTAAGACAGTCACGTTCGAGCTCTCATTCCTGTTATATCAGGTAGAATCAAATATTTGGACAAATCACTGCGGTACTATCCTAAAATACCAGCCAACCTGCGATAGAGGTTTAACAAGCCCCTGTCTCTACTAGCGATTAAGTTCAAATATAAACAGACTTAAGTGGGTTTACACCAGGTTTTTTGAAACTTAAGTGCGGATACCGTTCAGTTTTGAAATATGGTTAAGCCCGTTTAAGTCTATTATGGTTATGCATTTATTCTTTCGAAACCTAGGTTTCAATGCAAGTGAAAGTGATCTTCAAAAATGCGATTAGGTGGGGCGAAATTAATGTGAGCAGCTCACAAGATTAGAAAATATATATTTTCTTCCTCGTAAGTCCTAACGCGCAATTGACTCTGCTACCACCTTCATTTATATTGACTCGACTTTTGCGCGGGTCTGAATGTCTGAAGGTTTGATGTAGGTCTGAAGGTCTGATGAAGGTCCGAAGGTCTGATGAAGGTCTGAGGATCTGAAGGTCTGATGAATGTCTAAAGGTATGAAGGTCTGATGAATGTCTAAAGGTCTGATGAAGGTCTGAGGGTCTGAAGATCTGATGAAAGTCTGGAAGTCTGAAGATCTGATGGAGGTCTGAAAGTCTGAAGATCTGATGAAGGTCTGAAAGTCTGATGAAGGTCTGAAGATCTGATGAAGGTCTGCAGGTCTGATGAAGGTTTGAAGGTCTGGTGAAGGTCTGAAGGTCTGAAGGTCTGATGAATGTCTAAAGGTATGAAGGTCTGAAGGTCTGACGAAGGTCTGAAAGTCTGAAGATCTGATGAAGGTCTGAAAGTCTGAAGATCTGATGAAGGTCTGAAAGTCTGAAGATCTGATGAAGGTCTGAAAGTCTGAAGATCTGATGAAGGTCTGAAAGTCTGAAGTTCTGATGAAGGTCTGAAAGTCTGAAGATCTGATGAAGGTCTGAAGGTCTGAAGATCTGATGAAGGTCTGAAGGTCTGATGAAGGTCTGAAGGTCTGATGAAGGTCTGAAGGTCTGAAGGTCTGATGAAGGTCTGAAGGTCTGATGAAGGTCTGAAGGTCTGATGAAGGTCTGAAGGTCTGATGAAGGTCTGAAGGTCTGAAGGTCTGAAGGTCTGAAGGTCTGAAGGTCTAAAGGTCTGATGAAGGTCTTTTAAATTTGTGATAGATTTACAAAACAATTGTATAAAATTTCGTCTTCTAAAATAATTATATGTACATATGGTATTGATAAGATAGACAATTTTGATAAAAACAAACAAGATAAACAAGGAAGGAAGTATAAAGTTAAAGGAGTAAGTGAAAAGAAGGTTAATGCGAAAAGATGAGAACTTAGTTACTTTGTTTGGTCAAAAAAGATTTCAATTCCTTTTTAAATGTAATAGTGCTGTTTTGGTTTCTTAAATATTGTGGGAGTGAATTCCACAGGCGCACAGTAGCGATAAAAAAATTGCCTTTCAGATGTCAAACAAGTAAATCTCGGTAAAATTAAACACTTGGACCTAGCTGATACTGAGAATTGTTGTTTATTGTAGAGATACCGTGGTGCACTGACTTTCATATAATTTTCCAGCGTCATTCCGAGGAGGTTTATCTGAGCCCATAAACGTATCGAATAATACTATGTATTAAATGCAACCTTAATTTTCCTGAAGCTACAGGCTTCACAGCTACCTGAATGTAGCTGTCAATATGCGCCATATTGGTACTACAGCTCGTTTAACCTAGGTCGTAAAGGGAGGTTGTTAGGATGTCTGGAGAAAAAACACTGCGTAATTGGCTGCTGCGGTCTACTGTCGCTCATGGACAAATGACAACAGGTTAGACAGAAATTAATCGTTTGAAAACGTAAAAAAACACAAACTAAAATTCACGAAGTAGCTTTCATGCAAGCTGCATCAACAGAAAAAATAGAAAACAACCGATTATATAACCAAAATTCAAATGAAACAAAACTGAAATTTAAATTTGAAATTTTGGAATTTTCCAGGCTTACGTTTATTTATTTATAATTTTTTTATTATAAATCGTTTGCATCAATTTCATATACTTTATACGTTTTCCTCTCTTTCTTAAGCGCATAAATATATTTATAATAACTGTTTATTACATATATTTCCATCGCATTGCGTATATACAGTGTACTCTCTCATACACGAACACTGAAAGAAAACTCATTTACATTCGGTGAGAGGTGTCCGTGAGGAGAGAGCACTCCGCATAATTATGTTCTGCTTCGTTCGATTAATTTCTTTAATCGATCAGAGACATTAAATATATTTTTTTTTAGTTGTCGGTTCTTCTTTACGATAATATTAAATACGTAAAAGTAAAATACAGCGAATATAAAAAATAAACTTTACTCTACAATCGAAATAAAATTAACTTAAATATAAATTCACGTTAATGTTAAGGAAATCAATATATTCTTCTTGCTTTCACTCTTTTTCTCCTCTTTCATCGACGGTTTTTTATCTCTTTTCTGATTTTATTTAGACAAAAACTAAAATAATTATAAGAAAGAAGGAAATAAGGGAAACGCAAATAATGTACAACGTGTTCGCGCGCCTCTCTTCTTTCTCTTCCTTACGCTCTTTCGCGTCGTATTATTTAATTATACATTAAGATTTATTTATACATTTTATTAAGTCGTTTAATATATTTTTTTTTTATTAATAGTGATCGTAAAAAAATGGAGAAAATATATGAATGTCGAACGTAAATATTTCCTATTTCTTATCCATAATTGTGTTTTAATTTATGTTAAATGTATGTGTATGTATACGTTTAACTGTTTATGTATTAGAAAAAGGATATTGTTGACTGTATATTGTTTGTTTATATTTTTTTTTCACAAAAATGTTACCCGAGTCGTACGGACATATTTTTGATTTCACTTTCTCTTTAGTCGTCGTGCACTTTTTCTCTTTCTCTCTCTCCCTTTTGGTTGATGCTTACGTTACAATCTCGTATATTTATATGACGGACAGGTTGTTTATGTTTGTATGTATATATAAAACAGAGCTCTTAAGTGCTACCGATTAATCGAATCCAACAGAAGTTATAAATTAAGCTTTCTCTCCTCTCTTTTTTATTTCCATTCACAGCTGTTTTCCTCTTTCTTTTTTTAATAAAACAAAAATCATAAAATTAAATTTAAATTAAAAATAATCACCGTTTTTAAATTGTATATCGACATCGATAAGAAAAATCAAAACAAGAAAGGAAAAAAAAATCTTGAAAACTGCTTAATCGTTCATCGCTTGGCCCGAGTTTGCGCTCTTACTTCACATATTCACATCGATCCTACACCAACACTGCTGTGTATAAGGCCACTATAAGGAATCGAGTCCTATTTTGTAAATGATTTATTTCTTAAATAAAATCGAATTGAGTTTTACAGTTTTTTTGCAAATAAAATTCGAAATTTTCGAGGGGAGAAATGAAAGGGAAATTTCGTTCTAAGCGTATAGTGTAATTGCGATATAGCTGGTTGGCACGAAACCCTCGTCCGAGCCGTTGGAGCCATTCGATCGTCGTACACGTGTCCAACCGTCACCTTGATCGGTTTCAATTAATAGCAGTTCTTCGCCCTCAGTCATCGGAATGCTTCCCTCGCTTGTCGCTAAAATTAATAGAATAGAAGACGTTTTAGATGGTTGTTAAACCAAAACAATAGTAGTTACATACCTTCGAATGGATATAGGGCGCGGCATACTCCAATCGCTTCTACTTCACCCTCAAAGTAGACATCTTCACCGATTGCATTCTCGTTCGCACTACCTTGACCTGAGCCGGGCAGTGACGTATGTGATGTTCCCAGTCCACTTTCTGGACTTGCCGAACTGCTAGAATTAAACAAGACAAATGGTATGTTGTTGAAAGGGGTTTCGTAGCTTTTTAAAAGTCACATCAATGGTAAACAAACAGCTTTGGATGTAAAAATATGCATGATTGGTGGTTAGTTGCAATGAAATGGGAAAAATATAACAAAATTAAAACATAAATGGTAGGGAGTGTAGCTGGAAAAGCAGAGATCTTGTTTCAGTTTCTATTATAAGTTAATACTTCCAAGCAGTCATTAACCCCAATGGCGAATAACTTATACAGATTGGTACCAAAAATCTGATATTGTCATAATAAAATCTTATATATCCCGAACTGACTTGGATGAAGCGAGGTGATACTGCCATTAACCATAGCAATTCCAAATGAAGACCGCCTCTTCTAAAAAAATGGAACGTGATATGTGGATAAGGTGCTAAACTGCTTTGATGAAATTAGCATATATGAATCCTAGGACGTACCAACATGTCAGAACTGACCCTACTTTTGTAATTTCCAGATCAATGGAAAAGTTCGTGTATGGCTTGACAAGTGTCTGAGATTTTAAAAGCGGCCGTGCAAACACCAATTATACAGAATACTCTGGTCGCCCAATATCGCCAGTTGTTCCAGAAAACAAAACAAAAGTGAAGTCGTTTAAGATTTCTGGCGCCTTAAAAATATCAGAAACTTTCATCATTTTACATGAACATTTGACCATGAGAAAGCTTTATTCTAAGGGGGTCCTACTTTTCCTCACAGTCGATCAAACACAACAACGCGTCAACGGTGTTTGGAGCTGTTTCAGCCAATGATGGAAGAAACACAGATCCTTCACTACGCTCCATAGTGAAAAAGGTAGTCAGCTGAGTGGACGGGAAAAAAGTACTTTTTCACCAAGACAATTGACCGTCTCTTAACTCGATCGCAACAATGGAAAAACTAAACTTTGAACTGCCTCGCCATCCACCATATTTTCCTAATTTAGAAGACCTATTTGCAGACCTAAAAAGAATGCTCCAGAGAAAGAGATTTAGTCGAAAGAGTCATTAACTGAACGGTATTTCGGGACCAATGAAAAATCATTGTAAATACAAAATGAACATCGAAATGTAAGAGAAACATTGAGCGACTATGCTGATGCACGGTACCACGAACTTCTTGAGTGATGTGGTACAGTCTTGTAGAAAGGAACAAACGATTGACCAGAAAAATCCGAGCTCGATAAATATGCGGGTTTGGACATATCCAATCAGTGCTAAAAGCAATGTTCAAAAAACGATGGTAAAAATTGAACTTTTAAGGATAATCATAATCTCATAATCTTTTATACCGAAATGGACCCATTTTACCGATTGGGTGAAGCGATGAAACTAGTCAGTTCCGAATAGTGAAGTGTTATCATCAACAATAGAAAATGTTTGTGTTAAAAAGGGCTGAAAAGGAAGCTAACTAAAAGGCGTGTGAATATGAAATGTCGATCTTTTGTATAAAAAGTTAGCTTTGACTTATTTTTCCACCTTTCTTCCAACTGATGGATTCTGCGCCTCGTCGTTAGAGATAAACCATTCATCAAGCCAATTGCTAACTTCTTCGTAAGAATGAAAGTTCATTTCCGAAAGGTCGTTGTGTATTCATGGAAACAAGTAGAAATCAGAAGGAGTCAAATCTGTTGAATACGGCGGAAGGGGCAGAACTTTACAGTTGCTATTTGAACAACTGATGCATGTCCTTGGACATATGTATTCTAGCCATTCTAACTTCAATATTCGATTCAATTTGATTGATTGTTGACTGTGACGTTGCCCAGGTTTTAGTAGTTCAATAGTATGCCATTCGCTTCTCGTCTCACCAAACATAAACCATAATGTTCTCTTTGTATATTGCGTTCCGGATGCGAGGCAGAGGGTTGACCTATCACGATTTTTTACGCTTGAAATTGTCGAAATTATCCACTTTTCATAACCATCGATGCAAAAAAAACTTTTGTGTTGTGGCTATAAGTAACCGTTCGATGTCTCTTTCTTTCGATTGGCATGGAGCCCATTTTTCCCCTTTTTGGATCGTTCCAAAGGCTCAATCGATGGCAATTTAGCATTTTTGATTTTTTTTTCAATCTCTTTCTCATTGTTGTCGATGCAAAAATCGCTAGGTCCCTTTAGGATAGCCTATTTCTGGACATTTCGAAGGATTCATTGTTGAAATTTACAAAGGAATTTGTCCATTTGTCCAATTCCCGAATTATTTGCAAGCATCATAAAAACTAAAATCATTTGCGGGAAGAGCAGCATGGCTTTGTCTCAGCTCGTTTCCCTACCTCAAATCAAATCGACACTATTTATTCTGATTTTAGCAAAGCGTTTGATTCAGTAAATCGTACTCGGCTAATCCATAAGCTTGAGTTCCTCAGTTTTCAATCTCAATTTCTTCGTTGGCTGTCCTCTTTCCTCCTCCATTTCCAAAGAGATAACTTGCAGTTCTGATATTCCACAAGGGTACCATATGGGGCCCACTGCTTTTTACCATCTTTATTCATGATATCAATCAAGTGGTTAAACATGGACAGTGTTATCTTTTTGCCGACAACTTAAGTCCTCAGAAATTATACACAAATATGGTTGGATCTCGGACTGATGTAACACTAACGCCTCAAAGTTAATTATAAGCAAAATCATTTCAAATCATTTTCCAAATCCATCTCTCTATAATTGACTTAGAATAAAAGTTTATTCGTTCTCAACCTCTATCCCGTACTCTGCTCCTTCGATGTCAACCGTAAAAAACTCGATAGTCACACATTCCTCGAAAATGACCCATCAGTTAGACATCCAAAAACCGCAACCGCACGATATCGTGCTGGACGATAGGCGAGTGAAGCTGAGTGAGATACTTGAGGCTATGGGCGAAACATCTTGCAAAAAGAATTACCCTGCAGATGCGAAAACTCCGCGTAAGTTAGGTGCCGCATTTGATGATTTTCCATTTTCGCAGCATCTTTGGACCGATTCAATAGGGATCCGAGCTATTTTGTGCGGCGATGTGTGGCCATGGATAAGACTTGGATCCATCGCTACAAGGCAGAAACGAAACAGCTGACCAAGCAGTGGGTAGAAGTAGGTGGTTCAGCGCCCAAGAAATTGAGATTCCATGCTGGAATGCTGGTATTGGAGAAACTCTGGACCAACTGTTTCGAAGTCAAGGGAGATTATGTTATTTTTACTGCCGGCCTTTTGGAACCTGGTAGTTCAGAGGCTAATTAACAACCCTTCACCACGCTCTCTGTCATGAGTTTCTTTCATGCTACGCTTCTCTGTTCCATCGCTTCTGGGCACGTCCTCCTATCTACTGCGTTCCCTCCTTGGCGGTATTTTTCTTTCGGGTTTTTCGCTCTCACTCTTTTGACTTACTCGTCCACTGTCCATTCGTTCTACGTGTCCTGCCCATCTTAGTCATAACGATTTTATAACTCGGATAATACTTGAGGCTCTATAGAGTTCCTCTAGCTTTTGACTGTTTAGTTTTCTCCTTTCGCTTTTCTCTTAGGCTTTTCAACCGTAGATTGTCCTTAAGATCTTCTTTTCAAAGACTCGAAATCTATTTTCCTCCTTCTTAACCAGAGTTTTACCCCCGTCAAGTGCCATTAGCTTTGGTTTATGGTTTTATAAATGGAATTGCGGAACATAAAGGTTGTTTTAAGTTCCTTCATCATGACGAGGCAAGCGTTGCCTATATGCAGATGTTGCCTCTTCGAACCAAGTCAGTCAGTGACCATATATTTGGTTTACTTTTCATTTACTGCTAAGCCTATTTCCTTTCCTGCCATTATTAGACTTTCCGCGTTTCTCTTAACTGTTTCCTCACACTTTCCCAGAAGATCAAAATCATCGGCGTAAGCTAGGGTGTGTATGATTCCATTACAGGATTATAATTTTCCTGAAGAGATCTCCTTACGAATTCCACCACCAAATTAAAAAGAAGTGGTGATAAGACGTCTCCTTTTGTTAATCCTTCACGAACTTTAGAAATACTTTTATCAGTTTCACTACCTTTTTCTGGATTCCCAGTCTTACAAGGACTTATAGACCCCGAATTTTGGTGGAACGTTTCGTGGATTTTCGTTCCGCAAAGCTGTAGCAAAGTGAAAATCTTGTCACTCGTCGACCGATTCCTCCTGAAGCCACACTGGTAGTCTTCGATTTTTTCCAAGGGTATAATCAGCCTCTTTAAGAGAATATGTGAAAACATATTGTAAGGACTTGATAGCAGCGATATTCTTTCATTCATTGTTCTATGTATATAATTGCAATGAGCCCATGTAACTACTCTGTTAATTATTCTAAGGAAGATTATATGCATTGAAGAAATTAAATAATTTTTAACTGAAAATCGCAGTCTTTCACTGTCAGGCCGAGCTTTCCATCTTATCCTCGTACAATCACAATATTTATCATCATAAACACTAACCATATGTACATAGTAGTTATGTTATCTGTTAATCAAATGGACATTTCATATTTACCCACCTATTTCAAGGGCACCCTAGACCAGACCAGATTTTCGGTAATATTTTTAGAAAAATTTACTCGCGATGGCGATTTAGTTATTGTACAAAATACCAATTCGTTGGGGACATGACGCACATTTTGGTATGAGCAATCGCAAAAGCTAAAACAAAAAAGTGCAACTCTAGCAGATATTTACAAAGCAAGATATAGAACTCTACACGGCCGTATTGACCAACTGTTAGTAAGAACATAAAGAAAACAAAAAAATGAAAATAATAATAATAATTTGGGGATTAAGTAATCGAAACCATACATTTCCTTAATTAGTTGCTTGCATTTCATATGTAAACACGTTACGTGCTTAATTCGTTTGCATTACATAAAAATCACGTAAAAAGCAAAAATCAAATAAACAACGAAAAAAATTTACATGAGCGAGAGAGTGAGAGAGAGAAATAGTTTGGGAAAGAGAGATTGAGTGAGAGACTTATAAGTGTACCCGTTATTATTATTATTATGCCCATTTTGAATTTGCGCCACATTTTCCTCTGAATCTGACCTGCTTAAGCTTCCGGCATCATCGTGCTGATCTTCACCATCATCATTGTTATCCTCTCCACTACCGTTGGAATGTCTGTGAATAAAACAAAAAGCAATTGATTATGACTGTTTTCGGTTTCTAACCGTAATGCAAGCCCCCAGTGGTACTCACCTCGATGCTCTGTGGCCGTTGTGATAGTTTCTATTCGCTTGTGGGCTGTTATTAGCCACTTGCATGCTGTTTGCCTTCTCCAGATAACCGACGAATTTCTTTAGATCGATTTTTAATTTCTCCAATTTATGTTCGGATTCGTTCAATTGCCCCTCGACCGACATCGGATTGCCAAGTGATGAGTTTGTCTCGTACACAACTTTCATTTTCATTAGACCATCGCGTGCGGCAGTTTCTTGCGCGATCTTCTGTTGAAGTTCCTGGATTTTCGCTTGTAATTTCTTACGTCGCTGATTCGGTGGTAGATCACTAAAATCTTCCTTCATGCCGTCCGCAGAGAGTGAATTCTTTATAGGGGAAGGGGAGAAAAAAAGAGGGAAATTTACATTAGGCACCATGATCGATAAAAAATCGAAACAAGAAAACAAGAAACAATTTGCAATTCGAATTGATTTCTTTTTATTTTTTATTTTTGAGTGCTGTTAGTATCAAAATATAAAAATCGTGCATTTCATGATATCGGTTAGTAGTCAATAGAGGTTTAGAGAAGAAAGAAAAACATGCACTGATCGAGGACACAGGACGACAAAATAAAGACACTCACGATTTAACTGAAAACAAACATTTTCACATCAGTCTTTATACAAACCAGGGTGTGGACGAAGACAACAAAGATCTTTAAGAGCCTTCAACGGGCCATTCAAACCTTGATTGCCTTACATCACACGCCGTAACGTATTACACACTTTTTCATTTTCTATTTCTAATCAAACACAAAAGACAAACAAAAAGTGCGAAGTTGTAACAGATTTGCACCTTAGATTAGATCTTTTAAACAATTTTTTTTTTGTTATTTCTTTTTTATAGATTCTGTTGAAGCATACCTTCATCGTAATACAGGCTTCAATGATCTTCTGTATTTTTGTATTTAGCGTGATTTTGTGTACGATTTGAATAAGTTTTTTTTTTTGTTTTTTTTTCAGGTGAGTGTTGGCGTGATGGTAGGTGTGTTGTGTGTGTTTGATATTTTGATTTTGGTCGGTTTGAATGGAAAATTAGTACAAGTTTGAGTTTTCGAAACGTTACAATACATTTTTACATTTTTTTTTGGTTTTTGTATATAACGGTAAGCATGAAAAAAAAGCAAGAAAACAGAGAGAAAGATATGTAAAACGTAAATTTGAAAATTATTAAAAGAATTCAATGATTTTTTGGTTTATTTTTCTTGTGACGGGAGGTGTTTTCTGTTTGTTGGGTTTCCGTGATTTCTACAATGGATATCGGATAGCGTACATTTGTGTCCGGCGCATTCACTGAAAACACGCTGTGGTGATGACTACAGTGAAGACGTAGAATAAGGACTGTAAACAAGGATCGTAACTAAATGAGTTCGATGGAGTTGGATGTGGGGGTTGCTACAAAGCAAATTGTGTTCAGATGAGGGTGATAATGGATGGATGGTGATAGATTAACTTTGAATTTCTCTTGAACCAAAATTTAAAAAAATCGGTACTCTACTGTAAAACTTACTCTTTGGACGGTTCGGCGCATAAAGTAAGTGTTTGACAGAGAACGTATCTTTCGAAACCACATTGAAGGAGGTAGATTCGCTTATAATTACCATAATCGTTCACAGTAAGCTGCTAGTGTATTAATATCGGCGAGCAAATGAATTTAAGGTGTTTGTTCAGAAAGTAAGGTGACTTTTTGAGTTGCGCTAAGTGCATTCGATTTTCGATTTTGACATTGTCAGCCATTTGGATATTTAGCCCGTTTTTCACAGACTAAATAAAGGTTAAACGTGTTTGGTATTTTGGCAACTGTTTAGTGTTCCAAGGTACTTGATATGTTAAGTGCACAAAAAAATTGTAAGGAGTACAAGCTCTTCTTAGAAGACCGAAAATACATTAATGACCATGATCGCCCTGGACGCTCCAGCACAAAAACACTGAACCAGTGAAATTTTTTTTTTTTATGAAGAAACATCGAAAACAGGAGAAGTTGCTGAGGATATTGGCATACTTTTTGGCTTATTCCATGAACTTTTGCCACATATTTTGGACATGAAACGAGTGTCAGCGAAATTGCACAATTTCGACCAAAAAAAACCGTCGCATTAGGACAACCCAAGAGCTGTTGACTATCGTGTATTACGAACCAGACTTGTTAAAGGGGCCATCATTGGTGATGAAAGATGGGAATATGGCTATGACGTCGAAACTAAAGCCCAATCGTCCCTATGGAAGCGATCAGAAACGAAGACCGAAAAAGGCGCGTCAAATTCAGTAAAATGAACGTTTTCCTCACTGTTCTCTTCGACCAATAAGTCAATAAGAAATATTACCTCAAAGTTGTGCGCCGTTTGGGCTAAACAATACGAAGAAAATTTCCACAATTCATGACTGTTCCATCACGTTAATACACTTGCGTAATTTTTTGGCCAAACACAATAATGAAATTATGCCTCAGCCACAGTATGCACCAGGCTTGGTCCCCGGTCTTCTCTTCTCAAAACTAAAAAGACTCGAGAATTACGAAGATTTGCCACGACTAAGGAGATAAAGACAACATTGCTGGAAGAGCTCAGGGCTACGAGGGTGGTCCGATAAGTACTTAGCCTCACCACCATATGGCGCCAGTATCGCAAGAGCAACTTACTATCGTCTAGTACATTCTAGTAGACGGCTACTGTCGACTGTTTCAGCCGAATCGGACTCGTAGTTTTGTTTTGACCGCGTGTGGAAGCGGGAGTGTCCACGGATTTTAGAAAAATGGAAAAAGAGCAATATCGGTCGGTGATTCGATTATTGTTTTTGGAAGGGAAATAGCGCAGCGAAATCAAAGAGCGTTTGGATTCTGTGTACGGTGACTCTTCTCCTTCGATGGCGACCATCAAAAATTGGTTTAACGAGTTTCAACGTGGTCGCACGTCGGTTTTTGATGAGCCACGTCCAGGTGCCCCGAAAACGGCTACCACGGAGGATAAAGTGACAAAAATCCACGATCTCGTATTGACAGACCGCCGATTGAAGGTGCGCGAGATAGCTGAGACAGTAGGCATGTCAAAAGATCGCGAGGATCATATCCTGAATGAAATTTTGGGCATGAGAAAGCTGTCGGCGCGATGGGTGCCGCGTTTGCTCACTGCGGACAACAAGCGCAACCGTGAGACCACTTCAGAGCAGTGTTTGACGCTGTTTAAGCGCAATCCGAAAGAGTTTCTGCGTCGTTTCATGACAGTCGACGAAACATGGATCCACTGGTACACACCAGAGACCAAGGAACAGTCGAAACAGGGGACTTCACCCGGCGAACGTGCTCCGAAGAAGGCGAAGACTGTCCCATCGGCCGGAAGGATGATGGCCACCGTTTTCTGGGATTCACATTGGGCCGATTTGAACTCGAATTGAAGAAAAAACGACCCCGATTGGCGAAGAAAAAAGTGCTCTTTCACCATGATAACGCACCGGCTCACACCTCCACCCTCGCCACGGCCAAATTGGTCGAATTGGGCTACGAACTGCGACTTCTTTTTGTTTCCAAACTTGAAAAAATCACTCGCCGGGCAGAAATTTCAGTCGAATGAGGAGGTCATCGCCGCCACGGAAGCCTACTTTGCAGACCTCGAAAAAGCGTATTTTTCAGACGGATTAAAGAAGTTGGAGCATCGCTGGGTCAAGTGTATCGAGCTAAAAGGAGACTATATTGAAAAATAAATCGCCATTTCTCCAAAATTTTTGTTTTTCTTTTGTACTTTTTGTTTTGGCTAAGTACTTATCGGACCACCCTTGCATACCAAAAAGCGCATATTAGAAGTCCCATAAGGATTAGAAAAAGCGCTGGCACAAGTCTGTTAAATCTTTGGAGTATGACTTGGAAGGGGACAACATAGATATTGATGAATAAATAAATATTTTTCGAGACAAATAAACAGTCACCTTATTTTTTGAACAAGGCAAGGGTATTTCGCAACCAATTTTAGACTGATGTATTTTTCTAACGCCAAATCGAAATGTCAAACGCTCTCGAGCGTTTATTTACTACTCACCACCCGACGCTATGGGCTTGCAAATGAAACGTGATTCAGTGATCGCTCTTTATTTGACAAAAAAAATCGACTTCCGCGATGGTTCGTAAGTTGCGGCATCTAAACGTGAATCGTATGTTCGTCCACCAGACCATAAAACGATATCGGGATACCGGCACAGTCAATAAAATATACAGTCTTGGTGGAAGTCGATTAACCGCAACATTAGCTGAAAGCGTGAAGAAGATGAGAAACAGATTGAAACGAAATTCACGTCGCAGCGGAAACGCAATAGTAAAAGAGTTAGGTGTGCCTGCCACAAGCATGTATGACTTTTTACAAAAAAAAGCTGATGGTCAAGCCCTTCAAAACACAAAAGATTCAAGATCTGCCAATTGCTCAGAAAGTAATGTGGTCCCAAAGGTCGAAGACGGCTCATTCGCGGCGAGTTGAAAAATTGTTTGTTCACTAATGAGATATTCAGTTTGCAGCAATTCGTAGCAAACAAAACGATCAAGTTTTGTTGTTTACGAGTGAAGGCCCTGCTATGAATTTGGATCAATTGCGGGCATTTGGTTCATCCACCGTCTACGATAGTTTGGGCCGGAGTAACCGAGACAAGACCTGCTCCGCTTTTTTCTGTGCCGGCGGAGTGAAAATTAATGCCGGAGTTTATCAAGTAGTGTTGTTGGAAGGTTGTGTTAAACTGTGTGTAGCCAAATATTTGAGCAAAACTATGCAGTGTCATTCGAGACTCATATAATGCAATTCATTCGCCGACAGATTGGACACTGTGATCCTATTCAAAGGTGGTCCAACAATAACAAAACTTGGTAGAAGAGCATTTTTCTATGTTACTCTTCAATTGAAATAGCTTGTACCTAAAAAAAAATAAAAATTCCGGCCAGTCTCTGGTATTAACCTATCAATATCCTGCTTTTCCCAATGTTCCACTTTCTAGTAGTTCCAAATTTATTTTATAAAATCAGCGCCGGTCCTCCACGATGGACAAGGAGGCACGGTATTGAGGAAAATCGCTTCACAAAGTTTTACAGTAGAGTGTTTGTTCGATGGCAATCCTTTTTTATCCTTTTTCTCATCGCGGCTTAATGACTGGATGAAAGTGCAAACTTGTTAGAAAACATTTCCCAACAACAAGCGTAAGCTAAATTAAAATTCAACAAGCAACAACGAAACAAAGTTTGCTAAATTTTGAACATCCACTTCTGATCCGAATTTCAACTACAAAATTTCCAAAAATTCTCTTTTCCATCCAATTGTTTAAGCAGAAAACAGAAAAAAATGAATCCTCGCAACTCATGACACAATTTTGAATGTTGAACATAAATAATTAAAGCAACACATAGAACAGTTTTTTTTTTTTTGATTCGATTAGCAACGAACAAGGAACATCCAATATGAAACAAAATGTTTTATTTTTTTTATTTTTTGAATTTGATTTAGACGTGTTGAGAGACGGATTTATTTGTGTGACATGGTGTAAAGTGGAATGAAATAAAATTTCACATGGAACGCATCGACGATACTTACGATTTTCGGTTCAAACAATATCGTTCAATGTTGCCATATTTTTGAGATTTTTTTTATTTTTATTTTTAGGTTTTCGAGGCATATCGATTCGAACGAATGAGTTTTTTGATTTACATATTTTGTTTGATCAAGAAACAAATAAAAAAAGAGAAAAAGAAAATATTTAAATATAAATGAAAATAATGCTCAAAATAAACAAAGAAAATAACGGTAACATAAACGATTAATGGAAATATGTATATTTATACTGCATTGGCTTATACCTGTGACGTCAAGTGCAAATGCGAGTACTTGCATCGGGATCGTGATATGTGTACTAAAACTCGCTCTACAGCTTACTCTCGTGATGATTGCCACAATTCCTCGTGATTGTTCTAAAGCTTACAGCGTAGCATACGTGATTTAAGATAGAAGGGGAAAGCCTAATGCAGAGCGCAGTAAAAAAACTGTTGTGAAAATAAAAAGCATCTTTCCCAACCCCGTTCGCAAAGTACTAAATATTCAGTCAGTTATTCAATGGAATGAATTCGACGATGAGAACCATTTGAATATAAATGACATATAAGTAGCCTAGCTGCTCGACTTCTATAACTTAAGCTCTTGTTGCAGAAACCTCGGAGCTTTACATTTCTTTGTTCTCTTTGCCTACGTACAAAAAAGGAGAGGATACGTGACAGTGGCCAATTAATCACAGGCAGACGTTGACTTAATCAAAAAATATGAAGGTTTCGGAGAGATTAGTCATTTCAAGACTCGCACTCGTGTTCGTTCGGTAAGCACAGGTGAAAAATAAATGAATAAGATCGTGATCGGCCAATGACACAGAGATCGGATTCCGCAATAGCCGTGTCATCGACATTTTATTATATTGTATTTCGTGGTGTTTCTCCCCGTGAAAACTACTGCAAAACACTTTTGGGTAAAAAGGTTCCCCGGAACAGGAAAACCTTTTAAGGTTACGAACTACAACCAAATACAAATTCAGTTGAATCTCTCAAATCATATCTAGGACAACCACCCGCAGAGAGTAGTGAACGATCATCTTCGACACAAACCATCTGCATCCCGTCCAGATTGTGTGGCAAAACACCAAAGCACACTCTTGAACCTGCACGAATTATAAAAAAAAATAAAACCATTTCTACAATATTTCTTTCTATAGTTGAGGCACTTCTGTTCTCTTCATAGAAGTCCATACTGGATAGCAACTCAACCTATTGCGAGTTCGACTCGCTATCCAACTCCATTACAAGAATTGTATCTCTGTTTCCTCGCACTGAAATCGCTATTCTAGGTCAGACAATACCCGAAGGACGGTATGTTGAAATCTTCGATGATCTCGGCTTCCACACCTACTTTCTTGACAGGAATTTGATGCAAGCAGTTGGCACGACTTCTGATCTAGCCTATTAAGTCAAATCTTGGATGGTTCCTTCAGGGTAACTTAGCTGCCCGAGGTCGTGATGGAGCAGGTACAAAAAATTTGAGAATGTTACGTATACGTATCAGATCATTCGGCTATCACTTTGGGCTTTTTCCTCACCTTTCGACCTGACAAATATTCTATTGACATATTCTTCTTGCCTCGTCAGGCCATTCCTAAACGAAAGATGTGGTTGTACAAGAAAGCCAGCATTTTAACTGTTCACTGATAGGTTCTCAAATATAATTTTGCTGGGTATGAGATCCTTCATTCCTCAAAGTATGAAAGCCCAAAGGAATTGAGTTTCCGAACTTCTAAAGCCAAGGCTCCTGAGGAAAACCGGAATAAGTGACCGAGGAAAACGAGAAATGATAGTAATTCATTCATTCGACGTGTAAAATTGTCCTATGACCATACGTTGAGGCAAGAGGTGCCCCCAAGAATAGCAACAACTTTTGGTCGTTCGTAAAGAACATAAATAATTCTGCCTCGCTTTCGATCTTTATCTGCAATGACATCCCAGCTGTCAGCTCTTTAGATAAAAACAATCTGCTCAACGTTGGCGAGGGCCTGTTCTCGAGAGCGTCGATTCTGCTATGAAACAAATCCACTTTCGCAAGAGTACTTAAAGATCTAAAAATGCTTAAATCTGCTGGCCCTGATCGTAGGCGATCCACACTTCAGAAGAAGTATTGTTCGACATTGGCAAAACCGCGTAAGCTTTCTCATCTGACCCAATTTTCCGTTTTCCTCCCGAGCAGATGGAAAATAATATTTGTCCAGCCTGTCCCTTAAAAGGGCAAATCTTTGTTTCCTTGCATCTATCGACCCACAACACTAACGTCTCTTCTTCTTACTCAGGTCATAAATCGTCAACTTACTTAACGGATTATTTCACTTCTAGGGGAAGCAATCTTGGATTAAAGCAAGATCGTTGCGGTTGGGTTCGGCATCAGGTTCTTTAGTCGAGATTGCGTGATTGATCAATTCAAGTCATTTTGGATATGTTCAAGTCTGATATTCCCCAAGGTTGTGTTCTGACAAAAACACTATTCGTCCAAATACGCCAAGAACGATCCAAAATTTCAAGGTTTCCTTAAACGATGCAAGAAATATTTCACCCCCTCTGATTTGGCTTCAATCTATAAGGTTACATCCGTTCCCCAAGACCTCTTTGTACCTTATAGCTAGAATTCGCTTTATAGGAGACATTGATATTATCGTTTGGAATGCCCATCAAATTATTCGCTTTTAGCCACACCACACGAACATGGAGTGCTTTTTCTGGCCCAATAACTCTCACACATTTCCTTTAATCCACAAGATTTTAAACCAATGTGCAATGGTACCTCCTCTCCCTTCATCTATCACTTAAAGGACTTCATAAACCCAAACAAAAGTTCAACACCTCACGCTTCATTGTTTGTTCATAATTATAGACTGCAATGATGCCCCAGCTTATGGAATTTTTTTTCCGATCTTTTATTAACGTGGTTCGCAAGCCTATAAGAAAATAGACACACAACGCAATGCCATCCCAGAGATCGGTTTTCAAAAGTGTTACAGGGATCCGGTGACCACAAGGACTGCCCGCATATTCGTTTCAATACCCAACACACACTCCTTTTTGACACACCGCATGTGTGCTTTCATCTTGGATTCCTCACCCAGCTTTTACTCAAAAAACGTGTGTTGTGCCCCACAAGCACCCTACTTCCCCCTTGCTGATTAATTTAAATAGAAGTAGCAACCATATTAGTAGCTGAATGCGATTATTGAGTTCGTCACTAGCACCAACTCCCAACTCGTTCCTCTCTCTCATTACGACATCTGACATCCCATCGTCCAATTTAAGAAAAACCAAAGTTTTTATAAAAAAACAAAACGCAAAAACCTGCGGAATTTTGATCGTTTCCCAAATGTTGTTTCAATCGAAAAATTTTGTTCATTCGCCAAATATTAAAAGCATTTTCCAAACGAAGCAGATACATTCAATATATGAGATTTTTATATCTTAAATCTAGAAGAAGAACATCGCTCTACACACGAATATCTTATATAAAATTATTTTACAGTATTTATGGTTGGGATATTCTTACTAGCTCTTTACTTGATTCATCTGGCTAAATGCATGATTCATGGGGGAATGTTTGGATACGCATACACCTCATACAATCAGATAGAGATTAAGATATTTATATAAATCTACGTCTACATTTAGGAAAGGAATATAAATAACCGACGGAGAATGATTATATCTCACCTTATTGCTACCGAATATACCGAATATCCCCACGCGTTTCTTCAGTTTATTAGCACTCAATGTCCCTTTCACTGTTAGATGGTTGGTTTGTACGTTCGTGTAGTGTTGTTCCGCTGATATATCTGGGTCGGCCTTCGAAAGATCTTCGAATGGTATATCGCCTGGTGGTGTAAAGCCCGATTGATACCTGCAAGACATCGGTATGAGCACTTGGTTTGCATGTGAAAACTTTTGGACAAACCTTTCTATTACTTTGAAGGAATCTTCCTTTTCGTTTATTGACTCGCCGGCTTTCACGATGCCTTCTAGGCAACTAGCTATGATTGGTGCAACAGATGACTCTACATCGGCAGCTCGGATGATGAACTCTCTGATACCACGGGTTCGCTTCTCGTCGAGGTCTTGTAACCTATTAAATACCTGTAAAAGGAATGAACAAAAGAATAAAATTGTAATTAACAGCAGAAGTATGTAGAAAGTGGCTTGTCACAATGAGTATGAAATGAGTCATTTTAGGGGGCAATTGAGTTGTAAACCACCGTCATTATGCGGCGGTATTTCAATTGGGTAAAGGTGAGTTGAGTTCGTGTCGCTGTTTTGTTCAATTTACGATTACACAACGGATAGCGTGGGTAATGCGCTGTCCATTAGCTGCGCATCTTACGCCGCTAATGGATTAGACACATTGTATCATGATATAAGATCTCTTATTGCTTTAATGTGTGAAGCCAAAAAACAAAAATCATTAATTACGAGGTTTGTTCAAGAAATAAGGTGACTTTTTTAATTTCGCGAAGTACATTCGATTCTCGATTGTCTTGTTTTGTTGTGTCGGTACACATGTCCCATAACATATATGTATGTACTGACATTTTGATTATGTAGTTTGTTTGTCACAGATATAGCGATTAGAAGGGTTTAAGTGTGCCCTTAAGTTAAGAAACTTTTCATGGAGAATGGTCAAATCACTATCAGGGAAGTTGCTAAGAATATTGGTATATCGGTTGGGTTATATCATAACATTTTTTTTTGATATTTTGGGCATGAAATGTGTGCCAGCGAAGTTTGTTTCGAAATTGTTCAATTTTGACTAAAAGAACCGTCGCATGAAAATTGTCCAAAAGCTGTTGAATGACATGAATGGCGATCGATATTTGTCGAAAAAACATGAGTATAAAGTTAAAACGTCGAAATCAAAGCCCAATCATCCCAGTGGAAGCAACCCGAATAGTCAAAACGCCCAAATGTGAAAGTTTTGCAAACAGTACCGTAACCAAGCCTCAGCCGTATTCACCAGACTTTTCTTTCTGCGACTTTTTTCTTTCCAAAACTGAAAATACGGAAATTTGCCAATATTATACCGCAGCGCTAGGTTCGCACCAAGGCTATACCAAAAAGCGGATATCAGAAGTGCTTCGAGGATTGGAAAAAGCGTTGACGAGAATGTATCTGAGGGAGATTGCTTTGATGGAGGCAAAATAGATACTGACGAGCGAATTAGTGTTGGCCGAGAAAAACCAAAAGTCACCTTATTTTTTTGAGCTCAAAGTTTTTCAATACGGACATAACAATTTGTATTTCGAGACAGCCTTAACCATTGTCTTATGATCTGTGAAAACGTCAGTCAAAGTCTACATTTTTATTATGGTGAAGTTCATGAAAGAGCTACGGGTTTTTAAATTATTAAAAAATTAATGCTATATATGAGTCGGTGGTAGTATATTTATATTTATATTTATAAATATCGCTGCGTTAAATGCTTCAGTCCAAAATGAGATAAATAAGTCGATATCTCATCGTTCACAGAAATTCGGAATGTCTCTGTGGAAAATTTTCCGTAAAGATCTTGGCCTATATCCTTCAAATATTAATTCAATAACTGAAGTCTCTAAATCATTTGAAACTTAGCCGAATAGGCTCTGGAAGAGTTTGATGAAAGATGTGCTAGAGGGTGTTGTGAAGGGTTTGACCAATACGCTTTTCAATAGACACAGATCTTCCAACAGGACTCTGCTCCAGTGCACAAAGCCAAAACCACGCAGGAGTTTGGCTTTATAGCAGCAAAAGATTGGCCGTCGGAGAATCCAGATCTGAATCTACTGGATTATGGTTAGAATTGGAGAACATGGCCTGCAAGACTCCCCTCAGAAATTTGCAAAGCCATAAAACAGCATTAACGAGAGCAGCGTCCACGATCTCCATGGAAACCGTACGTGCCGCTATAGCTCAATGGCCACACCGTTTGAAAGCTTGTGTTAAAGCGAAATAACCAATAATGTGTTCTAATAAATGAAATAATTTTGAATACAATATGTTTAGTGCTTATATTTGTAACAGATTTATGGCAGGACTAGGTACAATCTATCAGTTATATTACTACAGGAACCCCATTTTAAAGATACTCTAAATCCCCCTAAACATTATGATGCCCACCTAAACGCAAACAAATCTGCCAAGCAAGAAACAAATCTGTACCACCCTAACGACTAACAATAAACTCCAGTATTTCGGCAATCGCTATCTAAATCGTTCTTAAGTTTAAAATTACTGTCTTTCTGCACCCCTACTCTCAACCATTCACTGCCTCAGATAATAATATGCGGCTTCCACTCCTGGATCCCACTCTTGGAATCGCTGGTATATAACAATAAGGCAAAGAAGTCAAAGAAGAACATTTTCCCACAAACTCAAACCTGTCGTTTTTAAATGATGGCACCCCATCACACTTTTCCACCAATTGAACACTCACACATCTAGCCCTGACCACTATATGCCCCCAATTAATACAAAATCTCGCGCACCATGATCCATACTTGAAAATTTTCTGGTAGCGATCTCTTCCCAATACTGACAACTACCTTGGACATAAGCCTAATGTGTACAAACCGATCACTAAATTGATTACCGATCGCGCTGAGTGAAATTCCTACTAACGCAATACCAACGCGATTTTTCCAATCAATGAACCCTCTGCACAACTCATTTGTTCCCTGGGGGAGTTCTGAGTTAAATATCCTGCGAAAAAATAGACAAAATCTTTGGAAGTTATTCAATAACTACCCTACGGAAACTAATTTAGTTAGTTACCGCAAAGCGAACGCATTATTCCGGAAAGAAAGCGAAAATCTCTAAAAAAAATAAAAGAGCTTCCAAAAATGTTCAGCCAACATAAACCCAGGTTCAACCAGTAAACGACTGTGGAATGATGATAAGTCACCGTTATAAACGTAACCAAATTAAAACCTCCTGTCCGAAGCCCACATAAAACTAGGGAACATCTTGACAAAATCTGGTCTGACTTCTCTAACGATCCAAACTTTTCCCCAATCTTCCTCGCAGCAAAACTTTCCACAATAAGACACAACTTCCATTAATACTATTAACTCCACAGCAAAATTTATTGAAATAACAATAAACCCGCTAGAATTAGATAGTTGCTTAACCACGATGAAAGGAAAAACCCCTGGCTACGATCGGGTATCCTACCCAATGCTAAAAAAAACGAGGCATTGACTGCAAACCGTAGAATCCTATGCTTATTCAACCAAATCTTTGATCAAAACCCACAAACATTGCGTCGGCATTCTCTACAAAAAAAAACAAGTCTCGGTCCTTTCATTGGGCTTCGAGATATCATTTGACCGCATTGGTATCCATGTAGTTCTAAATAAACTACTCAAGTGAAAGGTAAGACCTAAAATGTATTCCTTCCCTTAACCCCTTAACCATTAAAAAGTTTCGAAATAACTAATGCTAATAACCCCAACTCCAATGTACACAACCTAAATAACGGCATACCCCACCGCCGCTGTTACAGCTATCTTACACATCTTCAGAACTACACCTATACACCTACACAAAATCACATCCCTCCTCGCCCAAAAAAAACCCCATAGTCACCGATGCCAAAAAAATCCTAGAATGAAATAAAACTGTACACAAGACTTAACAAAAAAATAAAAACAAGTCTTCATCCTATCCTTGAAGAACCAACCAAGGAAGGCCCTGATCACACCTGAAGCCATTAACATAAGACTCTTCCAGTTAAAAAAGGAATCGACGCCAAAGGAGATTACAGTCAACTATTTAATGAGATTGGTGGGTTCTTCAGAGCATAGAGTTACTTGCAACAGATAGCCGTTGTATCTTAGGAGCGCCACCTATACGGATCTCATGCTGTTAGACTCTCGAGTGAGACTGGCTGACACAAACGAATGATCTGCTAACTGACTACCTTTGTATTGGACAGTGATCATTGTGGTACAGTACCCGACGTATTCGTGGCGATGGCAGAGTATGCCCCTACGACTATAGTAGGGTGCGTTGGCCTAGCTTCGCTAGTTCCTAACGAGAGCGGTCACTTCGAATGCCCCCTTCCCACCGTCCAATAGGAACTTATCGAATGACGACATTGAAGGCACCCTATAATTAAACAGACGATGGACAGTACAACACCAGGCCGACGCATCACGACGCCACAAACGTGATAATCGACTTACTGCACAGACAGAAAAGAAGACACCTGTCAAGACACAAACCCTTGTACAGGCGGCCGAAAAACAAAAAGTCCAGGACAGTATACAGAAGTCCATGGTTAAAAACTCCATCCACTCCCAAGAGGGGTAAAGACACCTCTGAACCGGTAAGTCTCCGGTCAATAAATCTCCTTCCCAGTATCAGCAAGGTCTTCGAGAAGGCAGTCCATAGAGCCCTGTCTATGGTCAGTAAGATACTTTAAGTTTGTTATGTTACTTAAGCTAGCTTTAAGCATTTTTGTCTAGGGTAAGCATGGATTTAAAACCAGACTAAAACTGAGATCATCGACAACTACTGAAATAATTCGTGGGATACTAGATTTACCCAAACGGCCACATTCTTTCCATCGAAAAACTACCAGAATCCTTTTAAACCTTTTGAATCCTTTTTCCTTTCCACATAAAGTTATCTATGCTTAGTGCAACATATACCGCAAAAACCATCGGTAGAAGGAATTTAGTTTGCAATGTCAACCTCTCTGTGACCAAACAAATCGAAATATCAGCAACCATACCCCACTTATAACTGAAATTCGGAACAACTCTATACCTTATATAAAACTTACTAACTTTACTTACACTCTGGATTCCAAGTATATTCAGGCGTCCGCGGAAACGAGGTACCAGACAATGCCGCCCCATATATTACCGAGTAACAGAACATCTGTCCATAGCCAAGAACAATTTTTATACGGAAAAAGTATACAACAACATCAGATGTGAATGAGAGGTGATAAAAAAAAATAACCGCAGTATAAGATCACTTCAAAATTCATACTCTGTGTGCATTTCCAATATATTATAACCTTAATGACATGGAAACAAAATAAGTTACTGTCAACTACAATCAAAGCGTCAAATTCAGTCGAATCTCTCAAATCATATCCAGGACAACCACCCTAGGAGAGTAGTGAACGAACATCTTCGACACAAACCCCAACAATAAGAGCCTAACTCTTGACCCTGCAGGAACTCTTTATATAAAAAAAATCTATTGCACCCGAACTTAAAACCGATGTTGCAAACCACCTTAATGCATACTGTCTTATGAATAAATAATCTCTTGAAGACATCACTCTTCCTATCCAAAAAATACCTCTTACAGGATGAACAAGTATTTCATAGAACACATACACTAGTTAAACATTTTCTCATGAGATGCAACTGTCCTATCTGTCACCTTTGCCAATTAGACACCTAACAGTTAATCGTTATTATAACAAACTATTTAACCAGACATTCTCAGACCTTTTACTATCCATAAATTACAAACACTCCAGCTTGAAAATCATATTTAATCAGAAAAGACTTCTTAAACCCTGGCCGATGCTAAGCCCTACTTTAATTATTGTAATTATACAACAGTTGCCCTGGAAACTCCTTCCGGAGCACAGTCCAAAGGCCAATCCCCACACTCATCAACCGAATCGAGCTCACTTTTTCCGTCATCCTGCCAAGTCCCCTACTCCCACCCCCAAACTCATTCATAACAACAAAGAAAATCTCCATCGAGCAACAAGTGCCCCCAAATCCATCTATTTCGCCACTCACGATACTTACACTTGGCAACTGCACGTTGTAGTGCTGCTGTTGTAAATTATTTGTTTTCTGCAACTGATTTGCATACTCGGTCTTAGCATCTTCCGTTTGTTGGATCTTTGTCGTCATTATATTCTTATATCGTTCCACTTCAGCCCGGCTGAGGTTTAAATCCATATCGGCCTTCTTGTGATTATCAACAGCCTTCTCCGAATCTCGGAATGCCTTTTCATAGTTTCTCTTAGCCCGGTCCAGCGATGCTATTTGTGTTGATAGGACTTGTTGTAGATTTGTGCCATCCGTTAGGCATTTCTAATGAAAATTAAAATAAAAATTTCATTCCGGAAGGTCTAAGTAAAACTTACTTTTCGCTCGTCGCGTAATGCTTTGGAGAGCAACGTAATGGGCTGGATGATTTGTGATTGCAGCGACTCGGCGACAACTTCTCGTTGTCCGGCTAGGTCTCCGATTTCTTTGAGCACATTGCGAAATGCTTGACATGACGTGAATCTGAAAGAGAAAATGAATGGTTTATGGTTGGTGTACAATGACCTCATGGAGGCAGAAGAGCAAGTAGCACTCTGTAGTAATAGGACTCTGTCAGCGGCAGAAAGCATTCTGTCATGGCACGAGTTGCATCAATCAATCTGACGCAGACGGAGTCGGGGAATTCTTTAGCTTCTGAATAAGGAGTCGAGTCATTTGATGACACATACTCGTCGTCCGAAGCTTATGTCAGTGGGAGAAATGAGATTCAATATTGGCTAGGTGAGGAGAACACGTCATCCATGTAAGAATCGCACTAAAGCGCCAATCGCCAACGATATGCTTAAAATGCCATCAGGAAGCCAACTTAATTCCTAGAAAGTTCCCTGCCGTTCAGCATTATCGACTAAATCCCAGCAGGCAACCGAACCGTAATTTGCGTAGTTCGACTTGTATACATGCAAGAGATGCCATCCTCCCAACTAAAACATTCCCCGGTTAAGACGTTTTTAGGTCAACAGCTTTACAAACATGTACCCGAGGCTGGTACACGTTGCAATGTCACTGCCCGATGAACGCCAACGGCTGGCAGGGAGGGAAAAACATACATTTTTCGGGACATTTGCCTCTATCCGGATATTTGTTTGCGTGTAATGGAGGCTTTTCCATTTATTTCCTAAATCCAGTGCCGATTTAGCTGCGCTTTTATACGCCGTCAGCTCTCGTTCATCCGTTCATTCGTTTGGTTTATTTATTTATTCTTAGTGGTCGTTGAACTTATAGTCTTCCAGTCGGCATTATGTGAATTCGGTTGGACTGGCTTGTCTGCTGTTTGGAAGATTATGCCATTTCGCTGCAGTTTTCATTTTCGAAGTTTGTTTGTTCTGTTTTTTGTTTGCGTTTGTTTTCGTTTATGGGTGTCTGCCTTGAGACGCATTCAAATCTTTCATTGAAACGTGCAAACCATTGGTGCAATGCACTTGAACAATGAAATTGGCGAGAAGCTTTTCAAGTACTTCGACTTCCGGTTCGACGAATGGGTTTTGGCGGCAAAGTTTTTGTTGAGACAACACGGTGATTGGTGATAGTCATGAATTTAAGCCATTGTAGCCGCTAAATACTCGTAATGTTCCAATCTTTCGCTGGAGTCGATCGAATATTAAAGACTAGTGCGAGTCATTGAGACAGTCTCCAGTGAGTCTACGGCCTCGATATTCGTTCGTTCAACAACTGATACACTTATTTCCTACAAGCCTCCAAGTCTCCTAAGGTCTTAGATACTTACTCATTATCCTCCTCTTCTTTCTTCTTGGGCTGGTAGTTTTTAGCAAGTCGTCTGGAATGAAACGAAGCAGAAGAAAAACATTAACAAACAGTCAACCGAAAAGTAAAATAATAAATAAAAAAGACTGAAGCATTGCTTAATCCCATTCCGCTTTCGGAATCACCTTTAACTATTTAGCATCACTTGACGAGCATGTCGAGTACTTCTAAACGAGTTAATTGAAGTTATTATGTTTCAAATGGAAGCCCACATGAATGTGTTGCACTCGTGGATGGAATGTCATGGGAGGAAGGTCGTAGAAGGGTTCGCTGGCGTGGAAACCTCAGAAATTACCACAACCAGAGTAGGTTTGTGACTTTTTGAGTGAGCTCCACCATAATGCAATTGAATAGAACGGACGCTGGAGGGAGGAACACGTGTACATCTGTATACCTGTATGTACGTGGCTCGGCGTGAGTAGGGGGAGTATTAACGTTTTAACTTTTATGGTCATTAGCCAAGGCTTTGATAGGTAGATAGGAAAATTGAGATAACTGAAATTTATGGATGCATTAAAAAATTGTTTTTCCTTTTTCTATCTTTCTTGAAGTTGATAGACTCCCCTTGGTAAATTTAATGAATGAGTCGGAATGCAGCAACTAATGGAAGCGTTTCAGATAATGACATGCGGCTATGATTAAATGCAGTCAAGGCTGTCATAGAGAAATCCATTCTGAGACTTTCGACTTGGATTGAAGAAGTTCATAAAAATTTTAAGCGCAAAAATAAAAAACCTACTCGCATGTAAGCCGGGAAATTTTAAAGCGAGACTAAATGATTAAGAAATCTTTTATGTCTGTCAACCAACTTGTTTATGAACACCTTTCCCTTCTAAAGCAAGAGTGTGAAAATGACTGCACCCTTCTTTAATAAAGGGAATCTATTACCTGCGGTATAACTGGCGAATATTTAGGCTGGGGCTACATTCCAATGTTGTTTTTGACCAAATATTTACGAGCAAGCATGCGCATCGCGAACATATCATGTATCCCAACGTCAGTAGAATTGATTGCCTAATGATAGTTGAATTTACAGTTTACAAGCATGCAGAAGTATTTACGTGACAATTTCTTGGTTTTATCAGCGCCAAAAGTGACCCGGAAAGAAAAGGCGAAATCCTCAGGAAAATTACTACTGAATTGAAGGTATCAAAGGCTACAATGCAAGATATATTGAAAGATGAGCTGACCTCTGAACAAAAAAAGGGGGAAAAGGGGCGGTTGCGCTTTCATGACCCTGGCCAGTTGCCGAATATCTTGTTCTCTGCTGAGAGACATTACCAGGTCATACGAAGATTATAGATTCTTGATTGTCTACCAGAAGTCAAGCGCCACCTTTTGTGCGCCCAATGGAGGTTTGCTGCTTACGTTTTGGACAGTACGTCAGGGGGAATCGTGAAAATACGAGGATGTAGAACAAATATTTCTATTTTTCCTGAGAAAATATTTATTTATTTATCAAAATCTATTTTACCCCTATCGATATAATTTCCTTTACCTATAAAAGGGTAAGGTGTAAAGGTCCCGCCTGACAATGAAGGACTGCGATTTTCAGTTTAAATCTTCCTTGATTTCAACAGCGTTTTTCGAACAATAGTAATCCTTCGCGGAAGTGACAGTCTCAAAAGGCTGTGAAAATATTCATATGCGGCCCTCTTAACCTCTTCGTTGGATGTGAAGCGCTGTTCAGAAACAACCTTTTCTTTCGACTCAACAATTCCTGAACAATGCAAGTTCATGACAAGAGCCAGCCGATATGCCAATGATGATTCTCCATAACAATTTTCTTTACTGATTCACCGTTTTCATCCGTTCTTGACGTGCCGGTACGTCCAGGGAGGGAGTCATCTTCTCGGCCTTTTGTATCATTGTGCATAACATTTTTTTTTTTGCTCAGATTGGACTCGCCAAATGTCACATCAACATTTTTTTTCATACAAAATTTAATGATTCATTGATCCATTTTTTTTTAATAGCGGAAAATCGCCAAGCACACCAAAACACGTTTAACCTTTACATACCCCAAAACAAACTAGATATTCTAAATAGCCGACAATGTCAATATATAATAGGGAACACGCGTACCAACATAACAAAAAAGAAACATTTGAAAATACGCTTAGTTTTCGAAATTTAAAAAGTCACCTTACTTTTTGAACGAACTCGTATTAATAAAGGCGTACTACTACATGCCGACCAACTACAGCTCGAGCATTTTGAGCGATTAAAGGTTCGTAATCGAACGTCGCACCAAATACGGCAGTTTTGTTTATACAGGGTGTCCCACGAGCAGTGTGCCAAAAAGCTAGAGCGTGTAGGTCTGGTCAAGACAAGAAAAAAATCGTACGGGAGGGGGGGTCTATTCCCCCCGTTTAGCCGGGAGGGGCAATTTTCTAAAAAATTGACTTAATTTGGAAAAAAAATTATTAAAAATCAACAGTTACATCCACAATGCCGTGATATACTTTTTTGTAAAGCCAGAAACCTCTTCTTTCATCCTGTTTTTAAACGAAGCTGTTTTAAGGAATAGTTTTTGAGAAATTAATTTTCAAACTCAAAATTTTGAAAAAAAAAATTAAAAAAAAAATTTCGAACTATTTTTTTTCAAAATTATATGTAATTAAGTACAATTTTTTTTTCAAAAATTCAATTCTCTTATTAGTTTTTAGTTAAAAACAGAAAACCGGATGCAAACATGTCTTGTAGTTTTTGAGAAATTAAAAAAAAACCCGAACCACTTTTTTCTAAGAAAAACTTTTTTTTTGGTTTTAACGCGGCTGGACTTGTAGGCAAATTAATGTATGAAACATTGGCCTCTTTTTTATTATTTTTAAGAAATTCGGAGTTTTATTATAATAAATTTTCAATATTTCCATTTTTTAGAAGGCAAAGATTATATCTCCTTGTAATGGCTGCACATAAGTCTATGCTTGACAAATTTTCCTGCAATTTGACTCCAGCGACTTCAATCCGTTCTTTCAGTTGTTCCAAAGATACTATTTCCACTTCGTAAACATAATTCTTCATGAATCCCCACACATAAAAATCTAGAGGAGTTAAATCTGTTGATCTAGGTGGCCATTCCGTGGGGCCCCTTCTTCCGATCCAACGGTCACTAAAATGATCATCCAGCCAGTTTCTAACCCGTAAGCTGTAGTGTGCTGGTGCTCCATCTTGCTGGTAGTTTAAATTATCTGCTATGGCCAAAGGAACGTTGTCCATCAAATCGAGCAAAAGGTCTCGTAGAAACTGCAGGTATGATTCTCCATTAATAACGGCATTCAAAAACCGGGGCCCGATTACAGTTTGTCCAACAATACCAAGCCAAACAAAGCGGTGTTGTGATTTATTTTGTTTTTTGTTGTGTGGATTGGTGCTACTCCAATGATGCAAATTGTGAAAGTTAGTAACCCCATCTCTGCTAAACTGTGCTTCATCCGTCCAGAATATCCTTGCAAAATAGTTTCGTTCAGTTTCATCTCGAAGCAGTAATGATCGACAAAATTCTGCTCTCAAAAACTTGTCGTTTGAGGTGAGTTCCTGAACTGGCCTAAAATGGTACGGGTGTAAGTTTTCGGTTTGAAGCACTCTCCATACACTAGATTTGGGCACTCCAAGCATAATAGCTATCCTCCTTGTACTAAGGGAGGGATTACGTCGGACTAAATCCAAAATTCTTTCATCTAAGATTCCTGATCCATCTGTAACTGATCTTTCGCTTCTTCGAGGCTCTAGCACTCCGTGCTCTCGCAAACGTCGGTGGATTCTTGAAAACATGCTACGACTGGGACACCTCCGATTGGGATCTCAGCGTAGAGTCTTTCGGCTTCACGATCTCGACCATTAGCTAAACCGTAGCAGAAGTGCATGTCCGTTAATTCGTCTCGAGAGTATGAGTTTGACATCGTAATATGTTGATGAGTTAACATCCAAAATGCGATGCCTTTTATTTACATTTGGGTTGCAAATATTTTGTTTTTCAATAAAGAAAAAGACGAAATTGGCAGGTCAGTTTTCAGGCGTTATCAATGAAAAAAAGGATTAATCGAGGGTTATTCCAATACTGTGTCACTTTATTGTATCCTCATAAAACTCCGAATTTTTTAAAAATAATAAAAAAGAGGTCAATGTTTCATACATTAATTTGCCTACAAGTCCAGCCGCGTTAAAACCAAAAAAAAAGGTTTTTCTTAGAAAAAAGTGGTTCGGGTTTTTTTTAAATTTCTCAAAAACTACAAGACATTTTTGCATCCGGTATTCTGTTTTTAACTAAAAACTAATAAGAGAATTGAATTTTTTGAAAAAAAAATAGTACTTAATTACATACAATTTTGAAAAAAAATAGTTCGATTTTTTTTTTTTTTTCAAAAGTTTGAGTTTGAAAATTAATTTCTCAAAAACTATTCCTTAAAACAGCTTCGTTTAAAAACAGGATGAAAGAAGAGGTTTCTGGCTTTACAAAAAAGTATATCACGGCATTGTGGATGTAACTGTTGATTTTTAATATTTTTTTTTCCAAATTAATAAGTCATATTTTTAGAAAATTGCCCCTCCCGGCAAAACGGGGAGGAATAGACCCCCCTCCCATACGATTTTTTTCTTGTCTTGACCAGACCTACACGCTCTAGCTTTTTGGCACACTGCACGTGGGACACCCTGTCTTCATTAACACTGACGGATACAGCAGCAATATATTCCTCTTTTCACTGTAGTCTGTAAGTCTTTCCACGATGAATTGACAATGCTAACTGAGCATGTCAACAATAGAAAATAAAAAGCTAAACAGCAAAAAAATCATAGTATATCTCTACTGTAGATTGGGCAGAAAACGAGAGAAGGAAAAGCTCGAACCAAAAAGTAACGGTACAGACTGCTTTCTTGATATTGCGGCTGCGTTTAGGGGTCCTTATCAACCAAAAATACAAAATCTTGAATATTAGCCCGTTGATGACTAGGGTGCGGCCAAACAATTAGAGAAAACTACCCTTAGCCAATTTAAAGCAAACATGACTGCACTCCAAGAAGAACGAACCTCTAAAAAAATGGATGAAAAGCTGTAACGTATATTACGGAAACTGCTACAAACAACGCCTACTTGGATGCCGATTTGTTACTTAAGCTTAAGCTTGCAGCATGTGAGCAAGTTACTTTGGGAAATAATAAGCTCAATATGCATCCAATCTCCTTCAGAAAAGAGAGTCGACCGACTCAAAGTTGACTTTTATGAGGTCATACAACATACCCTCAATGCCCCACTTATGACGCCATAATCATTCTAGAAGATTATACTCGTATGCGAAGACGTCTTTGAGGTAGTCGTAATAAAACATATTCTACATAACGCTACGCCAGGAAACGCTAGTGCACTAGTAGCTATACCCATTCTCTTAGAGGCCCAAACGATTCAACATCTTGATCAACCAAACAACTTGACTGAATTGCGATCGACTTTAGACAATTCTGCAGCATCTTGGAGGACTGAGATCATTCATTGTTGCAGCTAAGGCATGGATGCAGATTTCACGAATTTATCGGAGTCAACTAATGAAACCAAAATTTAAAATTTATCGTCGGCCAGATCTCCATGACTTTTGCGGATTATGTCTCATAAACCATTTTTGCATCGAAGAACCCGTGATCTCTACGAAGAGAAAAGAAGGGGTTATCATGACCGTGTGAGAGAAAAAAAAAGAAAGAGCAGAAGAATGATATCCAGGATCCAATGGCGTCCGAAAGTTCTACCAAAACGTTAAACGAACATGTCCTAAGTACAAGAGGGAAGCATACATGGATAAACATGGACAATTTGCAGTGTACTGTGCAATGAAAATAAGATGAAAGTGCAAATAGAATCCGGAGCAGATCGACAAATTTAAGTTCGACAGATGCACGACGCAGCAGAGGGCCCAATTCATTCCGAGCTATAGCATAAGACGGCGAGTGTATATAGTACTTCTTATTGATCGTTTGGCAAGAACTCATGTTGTGCTCCGCTTTTAAAATCGAGGAAAATGAACATGACTTTCACCTTCGATTCCCCTTGTCGAGGTTTCTTCCGTTTTGTAAACCAATAAATAATTAAAGCACGCGTATTCTCTCAGATAGCGGACAGCAGACCAGCGACCAGTTTGACTAACAATGAACAGATACTTTTCCGATATGTTTTCCAATGCAACAATGAAAAAACCAAGCCAAACGTACTAATAAAACCAGCTAAATAACGAAATCACTTTTTGAACTCGCCTTGTAAATGAAGTCTTTAAGGTAATACCAAGACAAAATATAACTCGCTTCCCGAGGCCAAAATTCGTTAGACTTTGTCAATAATGAAGCCACGGAAAGCTGTGTCATCTTCAACCTTGACTGGTAAGACTGTACACAATGTTAACATTTGACAAGATGAATCTAAGGTTTGGTACCTTCAAGTGGACACATGAAAGTCTTGACAACCAAAGGCATGAAAAACAACCAAACAAGGGTACTGAATACTAAATGCCCCAGAGACCTATTGCTTAGCGCAGATTTATTTAATTTTTAACAAGCTTTAACGAATAAAACATTAAGTACCAGAGCAAAAACTAATTTCCCCACCCCCAGGTTGATTTTTTCCTCATACGTCTATCATAATTCAATTTGCAACCACATCTCTTCCTTCTGCCGCCCCTGAGTAAACAGTAATGCATTCCCTAATTAAATTAATACCTTAGTAACACAATGCTAACCAAAGCAAATAGCGGTTGTTTTGCGTTTCAACCCAAAGCATATATCAGGTTTCACCCTAAACCCGCAACATGCCCCCAGTCAGCGGAGAATTGCTCGCCACCCACAGAAACAATTCGTCGACCCCCCATTGTAAGTTATATGAGCATACACGCCCGTGTCAACGGGCAGTAATAATCGCTTCTCCTTAGTTAATAGCTTGCTCGAAAGTCTATTTAGCGGCAAACAGGCTGTTTGTCTCGGGGTTAAAACCAAACAAGACCCCAGTACAAGAATCCACTGGCTAAAATGGAAAAGCAAAAGGAAGCAATCATGATAATTGACACCTCTAAATGGCCTGTGGACATCTTCGCCGTGCTCGCCCATCGTTACAGCGACTTCGCACTTGACCCGAGAGTGTAACAAACTCTCGTGGATCGGCTGACAGACTAGGCAATTATCATAGAATAAAATCTCCTCCAATTGTCATTGTACACGTTTGGTGAATAGTCGAGTTAACTGCTGTGATGGACCTTGAAGCTCAATCAAACTCAAGGAGTTCACCCGTTGCTGACTGATTTAAGTGCTGATTGCTCAACAGTTTTTTTTACTTATGGTGTTCTTCTTCGATCGTGTGGATTTTCCATGGGCTTATGCGAGTTTTCATATTTGATCAAGTCGTGGATGGGGAAAATTGTTAAAGTTGCTTTGTTGGGTGAGGTTGATACTTTTGGATTAGAGTGTGGAACGCAGAGTTGTTTGGCTACAGTCAGACGAAGAGAAAGAGAAGATGTTAACCTTCTTCGTGTGGAATGAAGGTCTTAATCAGTGAGTAATAAGGTGAAAATTGGTTTGATTCGGTTAAAAAACACTACCACAGTGGGTTCCATGAGTTACAAAAATTAACATATGTTGGTCTTACATGGCCTTAATGGAATCTTGTTTTTGCCATGAACTGTGTGGTTGATTGTAAATCATGCCGTGAAAATGATAAAGCACAATAGTTTTGCCGTTTGACTAGAAGATCCAAAAGTCTATCTGATTCCCTTGTATTTTAGGTTGCAAAATATTAACAAAAAGTCCTATAGCATCATCACCTTGCGAAGCTTCTGTTTTACTACAACATCAGAGTACCAGTGGCCAGAAAAATTAATTTTGTTCTTAAATGACGCCGTCATCTAGGATGAAACTGGGCCTCAGCTAGTACCTTTGACCTTAACCAGTGTCACACTCCAAGTAATTTTAGGCCGCTACCTGTGTGCATCATCTCAAATCCGATCGTCCTTTGCTACTATGGCTTTCGAGGTTGGAGTCGGAAACTTTTTCAAGACGGAGCTCAATTTAGCCTAATCATTGACCCTAAGACGCCTTTTTAGACCGATGTCCACCAAAGATCATAGGCAAAATATTCATTTCATTTCTTCGTCTCTTTCAATAGGGTGTATGTTTACGATAGAACAGCTCACAAATCCTTTAAGAAAAAAAAAAGACGGTTGACAAGGTTGGTTTAGCGCCTATTTAAACCCAGTCCAAAATCTTTCATCTCGTGGTGGTTTAAATAGTTTTCTTCTTTTAGCCTAGTTCAAAAACTTTAGGTATTTATTCCCAATATTTGAAGAGGATATCGGTCGAGTGGAAGGTGCTATTGTCCATGACCGTTGGGCTCTTTTTCCGCATTTTAAATCGTTTCGACGAGAACTTCGGACTCCTGTCGGATTTTTTTTGTTTGAGAGCTCCTCAGCCTGTGACTCGTTCTGATCGACTGTGACTTTAAACAAACTCAAAGACAGAAGTCTGGTGCAGTTAAATCGATCTTGGCGGCTAGTGAAAAGCCTCAAAAAAAAAAAAAGTGTAGCCTTCAAAAAGTCTATTGTCACGCGAATTATGTGCACGGTTGCTCCGTTCTGTTGAAGCCACAAGTCGTTATAAAAGCTCGTTGAGCATGGTTCTGTACCCGGTAACTGTGTTACACACGACGACCTTACAAATTACGTCGCAGTAGCTAAGGTCTAATGGACAATTGGTAGTCGGGCGCCTCTTCTGTCGTTACTGGTACAGTCACTTCAAGACAAGGGGCTGAACTGAACGCCTTGTGACACTTTGCACCGAAATCGCCGATGAATTATTACGTAAACAAATATGCATTCTGCGATCTTGAAGAGTACGAGTATAGTGTTCCATGGCTTATCGGCGTGTACTTTGCATCTCGTAGATATCAAAACAAAACTGGCATGCTGGCCACCAGGTGCAAAAGTTATGGCATCTTCCAAGAGGATGACCCATTTTGGAACACCCTATTGAGCCAAAGCTACTTTTCATTCCCTCACATTCTCAGAGATGATCGTAATGGAATGTCAAAAAGCGTTTAAAAGACTATTTGCTACCGCCTTTCTGAAGAGCTTTCGAAATAAAAAATGAACCTTGCGTTTGAGGAGTTAAGTAATCATGCGCCGGAAAGTAATGAATTATGCACTAAATCAAGATGATACGCTTCGAAGCTATTTACTCCACAAAAGACACCTTAAAGAAAGCGAAAACATGAGTCACACCGTCTCCTACTCAACCCTTTTTGATTTGTTATTATTATTACCAGCTATTTTGTACTCGAAAGTTCAGAGCCTCGTTAACAACCCTTCGCCAAAATGCCCTGTCATGAGTATGTTCCTTCCATGTTTCGCTGTTCTGTTTCATCTCTTCTAGATCCATCCTTATACGAGTATTGTCCTCCCACTACAGAGCGGAATTCCCGGGGTTCTTTTTCCTACAGGTTTTCTACTGTTTGTCCATTGTTCATTTGTTCTACATGTCCTGGTCATCTTAATCTTTGCGATTTTATTACTATAGAGTTCCTCGAATTCTTGACTGTGTGGTTTTCTCCATACGCTTATTTCTTCGTCCTGTTTTCCACCAAAGATTCTCCTTAAAATCTTGTTTTCAAAGGCCCTTCCCCGATTACCGATTTTAATACGCCATGAAGCCGAGAGGATGGCAAGGTAAATCCCGAAATCCTCTGGGAAAAACACCTTTCGTGGAATGTAAAATTTTATTTGCGACCACGAATGGAAAAACAGTGCTTAATCCTTTACCAACATTTGTTGAGCCTGAATGTGGCTCAATGAGCCCGGCTTTAAACACTTGAGAACAGTGGATTAGTATTTTTCTCTCGATCCTCTAGTTTCTCTTTAACGAGGTACGTCAAGAATTGTGCTTTATGGGGTCCGCATTTGACCTGAAAATATATTGAGCCAAGTGATGTCGTTAAATTTGCATTTTTTTTCCTCAATTCGGCATCAAATCTTTTGTGATTAGTTTGCGGTGAGGCAATCGATTCCGAAATCACAATAGAGGCAATTGGGTTATGAAAATGGAATTCGGATTCATGGCTCAATGCCAAAGTATGCCTGAAGCCTGATTTGTGGCAGAGTAGTCGATTCAGGACCTTGAAATCACTTTCCGACCCTTGTTCATTGATATTTAGAATGCCATAAACCGCCTATGGTGCGACCTTCTCCCCCTTGTATCAAAATTCGCAACAACCGCAAAACGTTTCCAATTCAACCTATCTTCACAGTAAACTTGCCCGCGTTCTCCATCCAGCTTCACCGCAAACAACTGCGTTTCTGTTATAAATCGTCTAAAATTAGTTTATTTGCATAGATTCTAAAATATTTTCCTTCCGTTCTTGTCTCTTAAAAAAAAAAAATTCGAAATGAAACAGCTCCGTACAGCAAGCCCCATTCACCACCTGATTGTTTATCTACGCCTTCGCATCACCCCTCGATACATATGTGCATATATACGGGGGGCTGCCCTCCTATCTGTTGCAAACCATTTCTCCCCCACAATCTCATTCAAGTGCGAAAATAGATCCCATCGAGTCCGTTGTGTTTTCATATTTCTCATCCAAATGTAGCAACAGTGCAGTGTGGAAGTCGCGCCAAACAATTTGTTATCCGCACCAACTAACGAGCTTGTTAAGCTGCCACCCCGCCACCGTTAGGTACACAAACTCTCAAGTCGCATCGTACCAGAAATAAACTGACACACAGAACATTTTTTTCCGTCTCCGGGCTATCCGAGATGCGTTACAAGTCAGTTGACAAGTGATGAAACCAGGTCGCCGCTGTAATCTCCATTGTATGCCGCTTAACGACTGTGTATCTACGTATATCTCCTGGATGTGCTCGAGTTTACTTGTTGTTTTTTTGGTTTTTGGAAATATGTTAATTTTTCGCAATCTCACTTCAAGTGCCAAGTGCAGAGGCGGCGGCGGCAGCGTTATTAGTATCGTTCTCGGACTCCATAAACAACGGCAACAACAACGATTGTGATGGTGATTATGACCACGACGGCGAAGACGCTGAGCACGGGTTGAAGTGGTGGATCGGTGCAGATCGGAATATCGTGTTTATTTTGGAGATTAACGATCTGCTCTCTCGACAAACCAAAAAGTAAAAAATGCTGTTCCTCAGCTCGCTTTTTCTTTATGTCTATATTTATTTACCCAATTTATCCGTGATGGGGAGGCTTGGAGCGGGTCGAAACGCATTCGAGCAAATGGAAAACAACAGGCACAACAAACACTAGCACAACGGTAAGGCAATAGCCAAGAATAATCTCTGATTTTGGAACGCACTGTTGTTGCCGTGAGTGACCTTGCACTCGTTCGCTTTTATTACTTTTCTGCTACGCTCTGAAGTGTTGTTTCTAATTATATTCGCGTCCAGTACACCCAAGAGCTCGGTCCAAATTCGGGCTTGCCACACCGACGCCGTAAGCATATGAACACAGTGGCGTTAGCATACCAACGCGTCTCTAGTCAGCCACCTGCGAGCATAAGCTAGGCGCAGAAAACAAAAACCTTGGTTTAGAATTATAGTCGCGTTCGTTGTCGATCTATCATCGAAGCGGAAGGGAAAAGGAGTAGAAGATAGAGGGGGTGAAGCTGATTGCCATTCATAATACACGACAGCCCGTCAAATGGTCTCATGTTCGTATTACATTTTTTCGCGTCAAATTGGCGGTTATTTAACGGACGTTAGTGAGAGGAATGTCTACCCCGTGGTTGAGTGATTTTCATAATATGTACTACCAAACCAACGGCCGACGGTTTTATGACATCGACGTTAGATGAATTAAAAGTTGATCGCTAATTCGGTCGTTATGATACCAGCTTCCTGTTTTTATTGCGAATCGTGTTCAATTTTTAAGGGAACACTGGGTATACACGTAGTAATGACTCTTCGCCCAGACTCTAGCATCTGAGTGCTCACTAATTGGTAACCACAGCCAGATTAAGACTTAGATGATGGATTAATGTGCGGCTGTCTACTTCAGATTTTCACCATAAATCTTTATAATTTTAAGATATTTGTAGCGATAAAAGTAAAATTTTACAATATCCAGTACAAGCGGAAGGTTTCAATTATATGAGAGAAATCAACTTAATTTAATGTCGGATATAACCTACATGACAAGGCCTTTTGCTTTCTAATCTGGTCTTACACCTGGTTTCCTTTCAAGTTATAAAAAGAACATAATTGTAACAAGACACATATAACCTAAGACAATCCGAAGTTGTTCCACCAGAAAATGAAGACACTCAGAAATCAGCGGGAAAGGATATTTTCCAGTTAAATTCCAGCTATGAGGAAGTCTTTGTGGCAACGGAAATATGAAAGGGGTTTCAACAATAAATTGCGTTTTGTACAATATGACCCACGAAAATTGTAACGAGTCGCTTGAGATCCTTACGTGCTTACTCTGTGTACAGTGTTTTTCATTAGGGACACAACAATTTTGGATTCTAATAGAAACACACCGTTATACTTCTTTTTATGATCCGTCAATGTCAAAATGTTAGTTAAGGCTTACATTTTTATCACGGCAAAGTTCACGAACGAGCAATGTTGAAAATTATCTAAAATTATCAATAAAACTTCGAGTCAGTGGCTGAAACATTTGGCTGCCAAGCCATTTTAACATTTCTAATAGCCTGATAGCCTTGTGTATCTAATCAATTTCCAATATTTTGAATATTTTGATGTCATAATTGTGATATTCTAACTTTATTTGTGTGTTGCATGTTTTCGTGCCTCTAAAAGGTTGATACTGGAAGATGGAAAGACTTTGAATGATAATGAGGAACAAATTGAAGAAATTGGAGCTTTCTTCTCCAGAAAACTATCGCCTGTCTGAAAGCTTTCACTCTGTTTATTGACGAGGAGGTACGGAAGGTATAGGAGCTGAAAGTCTCTGAAACTAAAAAATACTCAGATTTATAGTAAAGTAAATTAAAGTAGAAAAACAAGAGCAGCAAAATCTAAATCCTGGCGGGAGTTCTGCGAATCAATAGAACAATCAACGAAGCCGGAAGGCTCAGGAAGATTCTATCCAAGGATCCCTGCGTCCCGGGATTCATCCTTAAACCAGATGGTTCTTGGACAGAATCCAGTCGGGAATCTTTAGAACTGCTGACTGAAACCCACTTCCCAGGCTGTAAAATCCCTGAAACCACAGTCTCCTTCGAGACGACGGTTCCTACGGTTCATACAACCGAAGAAGTGATAAACAAGATTATCACAGCGGATAAAGTATCATGGGCAATAAATTCGTTCAAACCCTTTAAATCTCCGGGCCCGGACGATATCTTGCCAGCGATGCTTCAAAAAACACAGATCCACACTGTACCCCATCTCGTAAGCACTTTTTCCCATACTGCCGCAAAGGACTATAGGCCAATTAATCTCTCGTCATTTCTATTAAAAACCTTCGAGAGACTCCTTGACCTATACATCAGAGGACTCACAAATTCACGAAACTTATGCAACACTCAACACGCCTATCTCAAAGGCAGATCAGTGGAGAGTGCTCTGCATAGTATTGTCCGTGAAATTGAGGGCTCGCTGTACTTAAAAGAGTTTACAATGGCAGCCTTCCTCGACATAGAGGGGGCCTTCAACAATGTAAAAACAGAGGCCATAACAACAGCTCTTGAGGACATAAAAGTAGACAAATCCATTGTAATCTGGATTGAGAATATGTTGAAGAACAGAATCATCAATGCAGACATTGAACACAGTTCTATAAGGAAGGTGACAACTAGAGGCACACCACAAGGAGGAGTTCTCTCCCCCCTACTGTGGCTTCTTACAGTCAACAAGATCCTCAAATTCTTTATGGAAAAAGACACAAAGATCATAGCGTACGCGTATGACCTGGTTATTTTGATAAAAGGTAAATTTCTACCAACTATCAGTGAACTAATGGAATCTGCGCTGAGAGAACTCTCCTCGTGGGCAAGACAGAACGGTCTGAGAATAAACCCCCCGAAAACCGAGCTGGTCTTGTTCACCAGGAAAAGGAAAATTCCGATATTTGCTCCCCCAAAGTTAGAGGGCACTCCACTCAAACTCAAAGCGGAAGCCAAATATCTAGGCATCATTATTGACTCAAAACTTTCCTGGAAAAGGAACCTGGAGGAAAGGATGAAAAAAGGATTGAACGCTTTTTATGCATGCAAAAAGACCTTCGGAAAAATATGGGGCTTGCAACCGTACATCATTCATTGGATGTACACAGCAATCATCAGACCCATTTTAACTTATGGGGCCCTAGTTTGGTGGATTGCTAGCAGCATAAAAAGATATATGAACATGCTCAACAAAGTACAAAGGTTAGCAGCTGTCTGTACAACGGGAGCCATGAGAAGCACGCCGCAAACAGGGTTGGACATGATTCTTCATCTCCTCCCCCTGGATCTATTCATAAAAGGCTACGCTGCAAAGAGCGCTCTCAGACTAAGAGAGTCCTCTCTGTGGAAGCAAGCCAACTATGGACATGCGGCCATACTTAAGATAATAGACGACCTGGGAAGGAAACATGGTTTTAGTAGCCTCGCAGCTACGACCGACTATATCCCCCCCCCAATGTGACTTCTCTCTCAGTATACCTATCCTTTTCCCCGACAGAGAAGAGTGGCTATCAAACACCGTAATCAACGACCATGAGATCACCCTCTTCACCGACGGAAATGGACACAGGCACTGGGGCCGGGTTTTACTCTGATACCCTACACAAACAGGAATCATTCAGACTCCCTGATCTGTGTAGCGTGTTCCAAGCAGAAATCCTGGCAATAGAGAAAGCAGCCAAACACCTACAGGTAGCCGATATCCCACCATCTGATATCACCATCTTCGTAGACAGCCAGGCTGCACTGAAGTCAATAGAATCCTGTATAACGAGATCAAAGGCTGTCAAGAAATGTCGCGACTCACTGAAGTCCATCAGACACCTTAAAGTTAAACTCTGCTGGGTCCCGGGCCACAGCTCAATCGCAGGGAACGAAAGAGCAGACGAACTGGCCAGGCAAGGTTCTGAAATGGACATCAGCGAAGCGGACACGTCATTGCAACCACCGATCAGCGCATTATACCGGATCATAAGCGACACAATCATCAAAGAGGCCAACTCGTCTTGGCTTACAAGAAACGACAGCTACACGACAAGATCATCGTGGCCAGAGCTCAATGTCGGAAAAACAAAGAAGCTCCTGTCGCTGGACCGTATATCGATCCGTACGCTCGTCGGAGTGATCACAGGACACTGTCCCATTGGAGCAATGCTCCGGAAATGGGACTCGGTATCCAGCGATCTCTGCCGGAGCTGCGGCGATGAGGAAGAAACTGAGACGATCCAACATCTGCTCTGCCACTGTCCAGCTCTCCAAAATCGACGCCTAGTGTCGCAAGGCCAAAGATTCTTTACAGAGATTGCGGACGTGGCTAATGCAGATATATCGGATCTTCTAAGATACATCAAGAGCACGGGGTGGTTTCAGCCACCACGCGATAGGACAGGTTAATTTTATGTGTACCCACACAAACGAAGGGAATCACAATGGGCCTCTTGGCCTCCGAGCGGAAGTGATGTCCAACCATCACACTCCCCTTCTCTAACCTAACCTAACCATAGTAGAAAAAAGAAGTGGGTTCAGAGGTAAAAAAAAAAAATCCATACACTGTTGCCATGGATGGGACTTGTAAAGATGGGGTTTTTGAAAGACTATTGGTTGCAGGAAAACATTTACAACTTAGGCATTCCTGCAAAACTATTGTATATCTCGAAGTCATTTCCAACTTCTTCTAAATTTCGTTCATTCTGCCGACAACATATCCTTGCAACCGGTGCTTTGAACATGTTGCAAGGCAAATTTAGAGTCTGGATTATAGGAGAAAACATGGTAATCGATGAAACCGTTGAAGACCTTAAGGACGACCAATAGTTTTCTGGAAAAGTGAAACTTTTCAAACTTTGCCCGACGGAAGGTTTGATCTGGTCAACAAAAGCTTACACAGGAAAAACCATGGCTTAACATGTTTCTTAAAAGCGAAGGCCAGACAATCTTGATGTGGACAATTTTTACACCAGTTTTAACAGGCATTTTTTGAACTCTGGAACTCTCCGAGCTAATAACAAATTATGTCCTAAACAGGTGATAAACGCCCAACTCGAAAAAAGGGAATTTATCTAGGAAGAAAATGGAACTCTTGTTCTCAAATGAAAGTCTCAAGTGAAAGGACACCCGAGAAGTCGGGATGCTGTCAACAAAATTGGTTTCTGTTATGGCTACCTCGTCTGACCAACAAATTCATGACCCTAACACTTCATCCCACTAGTAAAGGCAGGAAACGGCTCCGCGAACGTATTCGTGAACAGAATTTTGCTGTTGATTACATCGTAATAAAAACAAGTCAGGCACTGATTTCCCGGATTAAATGGATTCATATGCTATGACACTGAAAATACTGAGAAGAAATCCTCAACTAGAACGAGAAGTTGCCATTGAATTTCTGCTGATTATGGCAGTTGTAAATGCCATACACTTTTTTACAAAAAAACCGGAAAGTGATTTAAATCGGGAAATTTAGAGAGGAAGTTGCGGAAGGTTTGCTGGATCTACTATCTTCACATCTAGTTGCTTCAAAGAAGCACAAAATTGAGAAGCGAGTAAAAGTTTTGGTAAAACCAAATTCAATCCGATTAGACAACAGCTAGGAAGAGCATAAATAAAACAACGACATTTTGTCCAGAGTGTCGAAACAAACAAGCTTAGTTGTGCGTTACATGTTTCCCAAAATACTCTCCCACAGAAAGGTAAGTAAAATCAAACAAATCCCATTAGCTGCTAGGACCACGCTAGTTACACCAAAATGTTTAGCAGAAGCCACGTTATCGCTGGAAAATTCAACGCGTTTTCGTTTCAAAAAGCTTGATGTAATTGGAGGCGGTCGTAGTGCAATGGTTCAAGTCTGTCCATAGTCAAGAATAATTCCTATACAGAAAAACTGTGCAACAACATCAGTTGTGAATGAGAGATGATCAAAAAAAATGCTGACGAAGGCATAACAGTCGTAGTATAAGATCACTTTAAAATTCATACTCTGTGTGTGCATTTCGAAAATAACACCTTAATGACATGAAAACAAATAAGTTACTGTGAACTACAACCAGCGCGACAAATTCAGTCAAACTTCTCGTATCCTATCTAGGACAACCACCCCCAGAGAATAGTGAATGAACATCTTCGACACAAACCATCTGCGCCCCGCCCAGGTAGGGTGACAAATACCATAAGAGCGTATACTCTTGAACCTGCGCGAACTCCAAGACTATCTAAAACAATCAGATCTATTGGACTATGAAATAAAATTGCAGCCCAAATCATGACGGAACCTACAGCAGTGTAACGACGTGACAGTAACATATCCAATTTTCTCAAATCGTGAAACTAATACTGAAAGCCATCAGAGCCATCCCAATTAATTTTTTTCTAGTCGGAAAAAAATACGGTTTCTCATTCTTTCTTCCAGCTTATGTGAGCCCGGCTGTAAAACAGAACCTTCCATATATCCCAACTCCAACTCCTCTCCCAGAATAACCTAAATAGCCTTCTTTCTAACCCTAATACTAGAAATATAAATGCTGTAATCGATTTTTTTCGGGAATGCCAATTTATAAAAATTCATCTAATCTCTATAATTAAGATAACTAAAGTTCTTCCAGGTTTTCGTGCAAGGGGGGTGATTGGACCGTATTTTTTCCTTCAACGAGAATTATCGACATGTTACTATAGAGTTAACGCAGTTAACCGTCGTGTGATGTTGGGAGGTTGCTTCTGACCAGAACTGAATGGACTAGATCCAACAAAATGGAGCCAAACAACTGATACACCGAAGGGATAGTTCGATAGTGGATTCCATTTTATGGGGTTACGTTAAGTAGTTGGTTTACCCCAACAAATCGATTTTATGATTGAAGTCCTATATTGTCGCTAGGCTATTGGAATAGGCTTTACCTATAACATCACAGAGAGAAGATAAAAATATCAAATCGCATGACCTTGGAAGTCAATCACCTTCGTTTCTAATCTTTTCAAATTTCGTACTCAATAAATTGATTGTTTGAAGGCTTGTGTGAACCTACCCAGTATATTTTAATAACCCTCTATATTTAGTGTAATTATAACTGCATGTCCCGCCTCATCTTCGAAAAACTACTGGCGATGCCAACCTATGATTCGCATCACAGAACGACTTTTTTTGGGATGCATTGGATTTTCGTGAACCCAATGTGGGTTTTCCGGTCCCCAGACACGACAATTTTCCATCCAAACATGAGATTCATCGGAAAATACAATATAAAATTCGATTGCAAATCTTCTTGATGCTTCAACATCTACTTACCGAATCAGCAACGTCTTAGACGATCTATGGCCAACACATTTTTTGGAATTTGTATTTTATAGACATATAAATCAACCTTTTAAATTTGCCGTAAAATGCCATATGTGAGGCTCAATTATTGACTTAGGCAAAATATTTTGATGTCCTAGTTTACTGGATATGCATTGTGGAGTTAGACCTGGTTAGACCATCGGCTTCATCAATGCACGAATTACGGATTCACTTTGTACGATTATAATGACGAAAAAATTTGACTTTTACAGATTACCGCTTTATCCAATAAATATGAATAACAAAAATGCGTTATTATGTGGTACATGACTCCATTACTAAAATTGCCAAAGACTGTACTCGACATCTGTCAATAATATCAATCAAATTCAATTCAGTAAATGACAGCAATTGCCAGCTAAGATTCATACCATCTATTGGATCACCCTTCACATATGTGGAACCGAATATATTCGATTTCTGATATTTTGTTATGCTTCTCTTGCTCTAAATTATTGGAAAAATCGTTTTAGGATTGAGTTCGTCGATTTCTTCAAGCAGTTAAAACCAATTCCTGATTACGATACATGGAGGGTGTTTTATTGTCTCAGGAACATGAGGGTATGAAGGTATGCTTCCTGTTGCGATATGACACTCCCTTCAGGGCAACTTTCAAGATGAGATATCAAATCGCCATCCAAAAGGTCTATGTACATTGTCAGTTCATAGAACACCTAAGAACACCATGTTTTCTAAGGCCATGCCAATTGCAGCTATAATCAGAATGTACTAGGATGGGAGATATAATTTTTTGACTAGCCCGGCCTCTTTCCTGTGTAAACGGCATTTAGACGTGGTTATCCTTTAGTATGACCGGAATATTCAATTTCTCCTTTACTTGTTCTAAAGCAAATGGTTTTGAGGCGTCAAGATCGTTTCGTTACCTTTTCTTGGGGCCTTCGAAGCACAGTTTTTGAAAATGAAATCTGATGAAAGGTTCAGATTAACTATTGTAATTTTGCTAGAATAGAGACCTTCACCGCAATTGAAGAAAAGGCAGGCCTCGTTGGTTTAAAAGTTAATGCGGATATATTCTGCCGACTGAGAACCGTTCCGTCGAACGTCGCCTTGGGCAGAATGTAACCATCGACAGATATAGTTTTAAGATAGGTAAGGAGTTTGTCTACCTTTGGACAAATATTAACTCTACAAATGACAACTTTGTTTAGATCCGACGAAGTATCACCCTGGGCATCCGGTGCTACTTCGGTTTGTCAAAACAGCTAGGTTCAAAACTCCTAACAAGGAAGTGCAGAATTACTCTTGCCATATCTTGTAAGTCCTGCTTTAAGGAGCCGAATGTTGGAGGTTGAGCAAGAAAGAAGAGATGATTCTGGCCTCTTTTAAAAGAAAAGTTCAGCCTCATATATATCGGTATTACTCTATCTGCGAGGAAGACGAATGGAGGAAAAGACATACCCGAAGTTTAAGAGTTATATAATGATGTACACGTAATCCAGAAGGCAAAAATCCGTCAGCTAAAGGGACACCGAACCTCCGCTTCAGAGACCAAGTGATCGCGAACATCAAGAAACTTGGACCGACATGAGTGGAGGTAGGTTCTCGTTCAGGCTCAGATCCTCCAAGAGTCGTTATCCTGATAAGTAAGCAAGTAATTTTGCTAGGGACTAACGACTTAAATAATCGAATCGATAATTACTCCGCAATATGCACCTGGCTACGTGTCATATTGCCATTGACTAATTTATGGACTGCTCAGAAAGTTTTTTTTTTCTCTTTTTATAATTTGTGAAGGTTCAAGAGTGTACGCTCTTAGGTGTTTGTCACACAACCTGGACGGGGTGCAAATGGTTTCTGTCGAAGATGTTCGTTCACTACCCTCCGGGGGTGGGTGTCCTAGATAGGATTTGAGAGATTCGACTGAATTTGCGTTGGTTGTAGTTCACAGTAACTCTTTTGTTTCCATGTCATTAAGGTGTTATACTGTGAATGCATACACAGTACAAATTTGAATTATGCCTTCGCCAGCACTTTTTGATCATCTCTCATTCACAACTGATGTTGTTGCACAGTTTTTCCGTATAGGAATTGTTCTTGGCTATGGACGGACTTGAACTACAGACATTCGGCTCAGCAGTCGGTGATGATTACCATTGCACCATGACCACCCCCTCAGAAAATAAATGAAGACTGACTACAGAATTGATCCTGTGAAGTATAGTCTGACAGCGCCGTGGCCCGGTGGGTTGTGTGCCGGCCTCTATCGCGCGATGAGTGCGATAACACCAACGTGGCTTCTCTCTTTGGAGGGGTACTGGCAAAACCCTCCAAAATATACTTGCCTAATAGTAATTTATGGACTGTGGAGGCTTTGTACAAATGGTTATGACGTTATTGCCCATTAAATGAAGGGCAATTGCTGTCCGCGGCGAAAGTGGTAAACATGATATTAATAAAATTAATAAGAAAATAATGACAAGTCTGGTAGCAACAGATAGCTAACCGTAAACTGCCATCGCCATTGGCGTTGCCACGTATATGGCTCGTGGAGATACGACTCGAAGGTGCTTCATAAATTAAAAATGTACGAAACGACCACTGCGACTTCACTTACGATTGGGTAATTATTTCTAAGAAATATTTCGACTATTTTAGCGCGTTCTAAGGTCGACGTTTCATTTAACATTGGTCTTTAATCAAATGGCTAAGAATGGCTAATCCAATTCGTGGTCCGGTTGTTCCAATCTCATACATTTAATCGAGAAACCAAGACTCTATATATTTGGTTTAAGGTTTACCATTTCACAAAATGGATCGTCTAACATACGATTTACGTAATAAGAAAAAAATTTGGTCGATGTGACCGATAATGTGACCGTCCAATTGAGCATACTAAAGGCAAGTGTATAAGCAAACTCGAAGAGACTGACTATCTTACAGCAGTCTTAAGGCCTATCCATCACCGAAATGGATGTGAAAGTGTTCAAGAAGACTCAAATCTACCGATTTCACGGCGACCACAGAATTTGGGTAAATGTTACCCGAATTTGTTTGTCCTCAAATCGAAGATATGGATGTGAAGATATTTGGTTTCAACAAGAAAACGGTGCCACATCTCACACATCACGACCTGTTTTGGCTCAACAAAATTATTCCGCGTTTTAGTGATGTGACCTGGTGATGTGTCGCATTTGGATTTATTTTTATGGGGCTATGCAAATATCATGTTTATGCACTCAATTTGCAAATTCTAGACGTTATGAAAACGAAAATTCATCAAATGATGGCTGAGTTGTGTCGAAAAATCGTTAAAATTTACCTTGTTAGAATCGATTCCTGCAAGAACTCCCACGAAGGACATGTGACTGATGTTACATGGCATTCATAATGGTAAGATTGTATCAATATATTGAAATAAAAATATTGATCGAAATCTAAATTATAAATGTATCTTATGTAAATTTACTTTCGGAATCACAAATTGGATAAGGTTATATATAATGCGTATTACTTTCCATCATATCGTAGAGTTGTAACAAAAAACATTGTTAGAAGCGAGTGGCTATTGAGCGTTGAAATCCAGTTCATACTGTGACATAATTTAAGAAAATAAACAGGCCTCGCCCTAGTCTCAGAGATAACATAAACAATTCAAATTCTTTCGTCAAGATACACAAATTCTAAAAAATCACCGATAATAAGTTACTCAACCCTGGAACACTCCAAGCCCTCGTGCAATTTATTCTATCAATTTCCAAATGCGGAGTAAAGCGTAAGTAATACATGACAGTCAGCAATCAAACATGAAATCCCTTAGCCACTCAATTACCAATGTCGCGCCCTCATTCAACGCAACAAGTGCCTCTTCCAATGCACACAATATCTATCGGCTGTTTATTAATTCCAACTTATCAGTAACTTGTTATCTAAAGCACATAGAAAAATAGATAAAACCGATATCAGTTATTGCTCACCTTAGTTTCGCCGCATATTCCGCCTCTATCGCTAGCCTTTCTCGAGCAAAGCTTCCATATTTGTCTAAAAACTCGATGCCCTTAATTGTGTGGAACGATAGATTCTCGTACTGATCCTGCAAAAGAAAGGAAAAAAACATTAATTTTCGTTTTTCTAAAAATACAGATGTATCTGCTCATACAATTGATCTTTGCTACAGCAGGCGGAGAATGACGCCGCAGGCAAGATACATCGCCGCGCATCTCCGAGAGCTAAATCAATAAATCACAATTTCTAGCGAAGATGTGCCCTCTTCGAGGAATCTTAGAAATTCACATTTATTCAGATCGTAGGCGTAACCTAAAAAATGTACCTCATATCCGAGAGCAACGGAAACAAGGGACAACGGATTTGACATTGTCAGTTTCGAACGAAGACCAGACTACTTGTGGACCATTCCTATATTTGGTCAGATGGGGGCGAAGATCCGGACAAATCACTGATGAGTGAGATACCGATCGAGAGTTACAGGTTCACTAATAGGTGACGAATCACACTACACTCAGAGGTACGAAGAAAAACAAAGCAAAACCTAATGACTCAATTAGAGTTCGGCGAAAAGCAACAGTCCCACGATTACCTAGATACTAGATACAGATATCCAGGGAAAATAGAAGACAATCATCATGGCAGCGTCTTGTTTGTAAATGAACAATGACAGGTTTCAACTTTCGACCGTGATGACTAATGATGTGATATTAGAGGTCGAAGCCGCGGGAAATGATGACTCGACGGATAGCCGACTAAGAAATGTAAGGTGTGACGTATACAAATGAACCGAACGGGGCTTAAGTAATTTGGAGATGTGATGAGACGATGAGATTGATTGCAGTGGCTGAATTGGATTAGTGGTATACCTCAAAAAACATTCGTTTGAAAATAGATTTGTTTCTCTTCTGTTTACATGTCTTCGCAGGGATGTTAATCAGGTTGAGAAGAGTTTGGTTTAAGGTTTTTAATACGAAGAGAAAACGAAGCAAACGGTGTCGGAAAATAGAAATAAGCATTTCGCAGTTGTGTTTTGATTTTTTTCAGTCTTCGTAATGGCAAAGAATAGTGCAAGAGAACTACAACAAGAGAAGAACAACAAAAGAACTACAAAGGTGGTTACATGGCTGTAGCTTCGTTAAGGTACATGTATGTATTCAGCGCTTAAGGGTAATTTCAGTGTTCTACCTTGAAAAACTGGGGTGGGGAAGACGCATATACGCATATATCAAACCAAACTTGCTGAGTAGCTATGAATCTGAAACTTTGCTGTGTTATGGAGTACAAGATTCTGAGCTCATAGGGATAGGTTTTAGAACCCTGGCTACTGTGGCTCCTGAGATCCAGGTAAAAGTTAGCAAAAGTCAAAGAAGAACCTGGAATTATAGCTTGGCTCCAAGCGAGCTGATCTTGTTTATATCACAGTTCCTTCGACCTATGTTGTAAAGGAAGTTGGGGAGAAATATTAAGTGTACAAAGGGAAACCGGCGTTTTGTTTCTGCTTGAAGGTATACAATTGTAAAAACGACCCATCTGTTGGCTTCCTTAAAAGGCCGAAAGTGCCGCTCAGGCCGGCCTTGCGTCATCGATCGGAACAGGTGGTAGTCGAAGGGGACAATGTCTGGAAAATATGACGGATGGACGTCCCATTTCAATGCTTCCAGATAGGCTTGAACGACCTGAGCAACATGTACTTAAATGATTCAACGTGCACAAATCCACTGGCTCTGATGGTATTCCCTCCGTACTTCTAAAGATGTTTACTTTCTGGCTGACCCAACCGTTGCATAAGCCTTTTAATCTGTCCTATTCGTCTGGTCTTTTCCCGAGTAGACGGAAAACAGCATTTATCCAACTGTCCCTAAACTCCCTCTCCTTCCACCTATCGGCATATATAGCACTGACGTCCCTTCTTTCTTAAGTCCTGTAAGTGCTGATAAATCATCAGCCTATGACCGGCAGCACGGTTTCCTTAGCAAAACCCCGGTGAAAGTAAGACTGTTGCGCTTGATATTTCTAAAGCATTTGACAGCGTGTAACACCAGACTTTTTCGTCGAACGGACGTACTTATGGTATTGATGAATCTTTTTGTCTATGGTATACAAATGACCCTTCAGCTGGTCAATCCGAGTCGTATCCAGTCTTATATTCACCAAATATGTGCTGGTGTTTCCCAAGGCACCAATACTTTTAATTTTTATTATTTTTTTCGTGTCTGCTTCTTTTAATCCCACTCCATCGCTGATGATTGTACTCTCAGTTTTTTCGAACTCGCCTCCCTGCTTTTCGGCAGTATAATTAGAACGGCAACGTATGTAAGGCGCATTAAATTCCGACCTCGACAGCATAATCTAGTGAGGTATAAACAATAGAGTGGAATTCAATGCTTCTATTCGTAAGGCCAAATACTATCTACAGTCACTTAAGCGAACCGTTAGTAATCAGCAATTATCCTTTCCCTTTAATTCCCTCTATACCTTCGGTCCGAGCTATGTCTTAACAATGATCATTTAAGGGTATTCATAAAGCCTTTAGCACGCGTTTATTGTAAAAAATAATGTTGCCGGGCATTATCGTGCCGCAAAATCCCTTTGTCGTGTCTTTGCACAGATTGTGATCGTTTATCCTTCAAAGCTCGGCTCAAACGCATTAGATATTTTCGGTAACGAGCTCCTGTGATGGTTTAAACCAGCTGCAATAACTCAGCGATGAGCTGATCCCGCCAAGCATACCCTTCGATCCACTTAGCTTTCAATGTTTATGCATGGCCGGGGCGCGCCACGATTACTTTCGTTCTGGGTATCTAGTCAGAACTATTACTCTCTTGCAGAGAAAAAAACAGCAGTTCTCGTGTGTTATGCCGTTCCACGTCCCTCGTCCGCAACTCGTATGGCGCCCAATTTCCTTGCTTTTGGAACTTTCTCCAAGCTTTCAATCGATAGAACGTGGCTTCTTGATCTCAATCCAATACTACATCCACCGGTCCGGGACTCTTCTTGTTGAAACCAGAAGCCTAACGTAAGGTTTAACATCTATAGTCAATTCACAAATGCTTACCATGTTATTTTTCGCGCCATTAGTGCCATCTATTGAAAAACGGCGGATTCCCATTTGTTCACATGGTATAAAATTTTGTGTCGAATGACCTTTGTCCGTAGTTGAATGTCACTATTTGCTTTCGAGATATACCAAGCGAAAAGGCTCACAGAAGTACAATCATACACATGAACAAACAGACATATTCTTTAAAAACGACAGATTCGAGTTCTAAGGGCTTCAAAACAACATTTCTAATTCATCACATTTCATGCACTATTTTGAGCTCATGGATTTTTAAAGATGGTACTTCAGAGGAGCAAATAGTAGTTCAAGTTATATAAATGATCAATCGTTTTGAGGAAAGATCAGCAAATAATTTAAAAAATAAGAATAAATACTCAGGGCACTAGGTAACCACCTTGAGGAACGCCTGATCGAAATTGGTATAAACGTCTGACGAGGCAAAAGGTGTGCAAATTTAAAAAAAAAAAAAAATCAAAAATAGAGTCAAATAGATAATGACCAAAGATTTGTATTAAGGACATGTTAAGATTATTCTCGCGTCGGGTTTATGGAGTTAGCTTTCGCGTATTGATTAAGTTACAGCTAAAGAGAAAAGAGAAAATGAAGTTCCCAAAGGAAACAAGAGCAGGACCACAGTCGGTCAAACGTTTAACGCGAATGTGAACCTCACGCAGCCCTGTGATTTTAAATTTCGATATTTGTAACATCCTCTTGTCGGCGTAAAACTGGCTTTTAAGGAGGCACATGAATCTCGGGCCAGTTTTTCAACTATTCCATCAATAATTTATACGATATTGGTCTCCAGTTGGTCAATTGTTATTGGTTTGTCACAATAAACCAGAGATAGCCCCCTATCAGGGCAGTTATCATGGTCTGACACCAACCGCGAATTGCAGTCACCGCCCGACCATTATTGTTTCGCAAAATGTATGGCCCAAAAACGCCGCCTGACTAAAATCCACACCAAACAGTGAGTTTTTCCAAACTCTTCTTCTTCTTCTTCTTTTCCTTTTTATCCCGGCGTCGTTATGGTCAGAAGTGTCTCTCAGAAGGATCTCTCCTTTGAATATGGCAATACCAACTGAGTCGGTCGCGCTCTATATTTCTTGTGATGGTTTCTTTTACGTGGAGGCTTCCTCGGATCTTTGAACTTCTAATTCTGTCACGCTTTGTTACTCCCGCTGTCATGCGAAGCATCTTCATCTCAGTTGCCGTTAATTTGCTCTCATACTTTTTGTGCATTGTCCAGCATTGTGAACCGTATGTGAGCGCCGGACGTACAACTGAAGTGTAGAGCCTTCCTTTCAGCTTAGGGGGCATTTTTCGATCACAGAAGATGGCGGAGTTTTCATCCACCCTACGCTTACGCGATGTTTGATGTCGTCATCACAAGTTGCTTCTCTATTAATCATAGATCCCAGATATTTAAACTTTTCACACTTGGGACGCTCTCTTCCATTCAAGTAAATGTCTGGAATAGGCTGATGAGGGTCAGAGAACGGGCAGCACAGATACTCTGTCTTCTTTGAACTAATACGATACCCGTGTCCCTCAAAAATGTCCACCCACACATCAAGTGCTCGTTGTAGGGACGCCTGATCATCACTTATAATGGCCCCATCGTCAGCAAAGAATAGCTGGTGCACATTGGGGTCCGTCACTTTTCCTTCAAGCAAGCAATCAAGGACTGCTATAAAAAGCAGTGGGCTGAGGACGTTCCCTTGGTGTACACCGACTTTGATTGCGAATTCTTCGGTGACTCCTGTGGTGCATCTTACTCTTGTCGTTGCTCTCTCGTACATGTCCATAATCACTCGCACGTAGGTTTCTGGAACTCCTTTTTGTCTTAGCGCTACCCATAAAAGATCTCTTGGTTGCCGGTCAAAGGCCTTCTCGAAATCAACCAACACCATATGCAAGTCCTTTGAAGAATCACGATGCTTTTCCATCATGATCCTTATACTTTGGATTGCATCTGTTGTTGATTTACCCGAGACAAACCCGCACTGGTCATCAGATAGTCGTATTATTTTCCGCAGTCGGCTATCTAATACCCGTTCAACGATCTTCATGGTGTGCGACATCAGCTTGACAGAACGGTAGTTATCACAATTTCGCGTATCACCCTTTCCTTTGTGCAATGGAAGAAGATAGCTTTCCCTCCATTGATTAGGCATAGTGTCGCCTCTCATAAGTTTAGAGTTAAGAACCATGAGCCATCTAGACCCGATGTCTCCCATCTTTTTCCAGAACTCAGAGGGTATCCCGTCCGGCCCAACAGCTTTTCTTTTCTTGGAGTTTTTAACCGCGTACCGAACTTCTTCGACTGTGATGTCGGGTATTTCGGCATGATTCGGGGCGGCTCTTGGAAAGTACACTCGGGGAAACTGTTCGTTCAGAAGTTCCTCGCAATACTGTCGCCATCTGTGGAGAATTTTTTCGTCTTCCACAAGGAGTTGGCCTTCAGCATTGTTAATAAACTTTGGGAAACGAATCTCCTGAGCATTTCTTCTTCTCTGGGCGGCTATCTTAAAGATATTTGCTCCTTTGTTCAAATTGCTTTGCCGAAGCTCCTGGGTAGTCTGGTTCCTGTCAGACGCGGAAGACGATATTTCTTCCAACTCCTGATAGAGGCCTTCCATGCTTTTCGCTTTGAATTCGGCGCATTTTTTCTTCGCGATACCTTTGCAACATCTATATACCTTTTCACGGCGAGCTTTTTCCTCTCTATTAGTAGAAGAGCACTTTGACCAAGCTTGGAAAGCCATTTTCTTTTCGTGTATCACTGCTTTGGCTTCGTCTGTCCACCACCAGGTTTCTTTTGCGTGTTGGCAGGGGCCTTTAGATGTTCCGAGCAGTGATTTGGCTTTCTCCAGGCCAGATTGTTGTAGGGAATCCCACATTGCTTGTGCTCTGCACTCCTCATTACCGACCTCATCGATAATGGAAGAGAGGTAGTTTTCCATGATGGTAATAAAAGCTTCGCCTTTTCCTTTATCCAGCTTATACCACTTGATTCTCTCAGACACCTTCGTTTGCTGCTTTGACTTCTTTCTCGCATCCATAAAAAATTCAGTCAGGAGGAGACGGTGTTGAGGGGCGATCGCGTCTCCCAGGATCACTTTGCAATCTTTAGCTCGTGGCTTCATGAAACTGGATACCAAATGATAGTCTATTTGAGTTTCATTTCCGCCGCTGCTATAAGTGATCAGGTGCCGGCTTTGTTTGACGAACATGGTATTTAGCACTATAAGACCGTACGACTTGCACATGTTTAGGATATCTTCACCTGAAGAGTTCCTGGTGCCGTATCCCAGCCCTCCGTGGTAGCCTTCATAGTCTTCGCTTGTCTTCCCGACATGTCCGTTTAAATCTCCCCCAACAAACAAAAGCTCTTCCTTTGGGATGATTTTGACAAGGTTGTGGAAATCTAGCCAGAATGCATCTTTTTCTTTTTGTTCGCATCCTACTTGAGGGGCATATGCGCTTACGATGTTCCACACCTCACCATGCATCACCAATTTGAGAGCCATCAAACGGTCACTGGACTTTGAAATGGTTAAGACGTTGCCAAGTAACTCTGCCGCAAGGATGATGGCGATTCCGTTTTTTCCTTGTTCCAATCCATAGTAAAACATCTTGTAGGCTTTTGTTTTAACGTCCAAGAAACGTGCCCGATTATCGGTGTTTCGCCATTTCTTCTCTTGTACGCACAGGATGTCTACTCGCCTTCTAACCATCATTTCTTCAAGCTCATAGCTGCGCCCACTCATGCTTCCAACGTTCCAACTCGCGACTCTTAAATGTGGCTTACGCCGTTGCATTACTTTGCTATCCCCCGGAAATCCTATAGCTCTGACCCGAGCATTGCTGCTCGTCCCAGGATCACGACCATTAGTAGTGCCTGGCGGGGTAGTGCTTTTCCTTTTAGCGTTCTTTTCCATAATGCTACGGTTTGACCGTTTTCATTCTTCCCTTCCTTTTTGACACGGGCATGCTCCAGATTTTTTATTTTTTTATTTTTTGATTGATCTTACTCTTACAACACCGGTGATCTCCAGTCGTGTCAACCCACTGATTTGCATGCACACTTGTGGGGCAGTTTAATGGTGGTATATGTGTCCCTAGGCTCACCTTGGTGTTTTCTAAATTGCCTAGATGTGAGTTTTGTTTACCTTTGTTTAGTCGCCTTTTACGACAAGCGATAGGTATCGCTGCAGGGATATTCTTTTTTTTCCAAACTCTTGAGTATTCTAAAGAGTACTTTCTCTCTAAATGTGGTAATTTTGTTTGTTCACGAAGCTGGAGATGATTTTTTCGAAAAAAAAATTAATCCGTGTCCAACTAAACCAGAGACTAATCAGAGAAAATATGATTAACTTCAATTATTGTGCCAATCGAGTTTTATAGAGTTAAGGTCGCAAAAAAGCCAACTATTTGCGCACGACGATGAGGTTTTAACCTTCAACAACAGCAGTAATATTCGTGCTTGACTGCCTGTTTCGGCGTCGTATAGATTGTTCAATCGGCATCCGAATCGCTGTCCCTGAATTTATAAATAATGACGTTCTCATTTGAAGTTTTGTCGGCTAAAAAAAATGTAGAGACTGAAGAGTATAGCGGGTGCGATAGTATGTAAAAAAAATAAGGTGAATTTTAAAATTTCGCGGGCTAAGTTAAATACATTCGATTTTCGATTTTTTTAACACTTGTTGATATAACCGGTCGTTTTGAATGTTAAGTTTGGGTTTCATGGATATAAAGGTTACAGGGGTTTTGGTGTCATTGAGGATTTTTTCTTACGAAAATCTGTATTAAACTCTGTGTAAAATAAAAAAATTAAGTGCTCCAAAGTACTTAAATAAAAAACGGTGGCATTTGGTGAGTCTGCTCTGAGCAAAAACAAAATGTTAAAAAAGTGGTACAAGCTCTACCGAGGAGGCCGAGTAAATGGCGATGCTCGCCCTGGACGCCCCAGCACGTCAACAACGAATGAAAATGTTGAAGCAGTAAAGGAAATTGTTAGAGGGAATAGTCGAATCACTATCAGAAAGGTTGCTGAGGATATTGGCATATCGATTGGTACATGCCATGATTTTTTTTCAAATATTTTAGGCTAAATTTTAACTAAAAGAATCATCGCATGAGCACCACTTAGAAGTTGTTCAATGGCGTGAATGGCGATTCAGATTTCCTGAAAAGGGTTATCACTGGTAATGAATCATGGGTAGATGGTTATGACGTCGAAGCCATATCCCAATCATCCCAATAGAAGCGACCAGAGGAACTAAGACCGTGAAAAGCACGTTCAACCCATACAAGAACAGTGATTTTCCACGATTAAAGAGACGAAGACCGCGTCGCTTAAGACTATACCAAGAAGCGCATATCGGAAGTGTTTCATGGGTTGGAAAAAGCGTTGGCGCAAGGGTATTATATCTGAGGGACATTACTTTGAAGAGAACGAAATAGATATTGATGAATAATAAATATAAATAAGTGAGCAACTAAGTTCTCGACGTTTATCAAGAGATGGCTCCAGTAGAAATTGCTGGTCGATTGTGACGTATCCAAAACGTCATGAACCAAGCTTAGGCATATGGTAAACAAGCCGCTTTGACACATAAGTGATTTTGTTTTTGCGTCACATACTTTTGGTTGTGTGAAAATGTCAGATTTTGTGCCAAATAATCTTCATTTGCGGGAAGTGTTGCTTGTCTTCTTTCATTCGAAGAAAACGTCGGCAGAACCGCATCGAGAACTCCAAACAGTTTACGTAGAGGTTGCTCTAAGTGAAACAACGTGCCGTGATTGGTCCCGTCACTTCAAAGACTGTGATTTCGATGTTGACGACCGTTCGCGTGAAGGAAGGCCAAAAACATTCGAAGACGCTGAATTGGAGGCATTGCTCGATGAGGATTCATGCCAAACGCAAAACTAACTTGCTTCAGTAGTAGGAGTTACCCGCCAAGCTATTTTCAAGCGATTGCATGCGTTGGGAATGATTCAAAAGCAAAAGGATCTTGGGTTTCTTATGATTTGAAGTCAAGAGACGTTGAGCGTCGTTTTTTCGCCTGTGAACAACTGCTCCAGGGGCAAAAAAGGAAGGGTCTTCATCGCATCGTTACGGGTGGTGAAAAATGGATTCATTACAGCAACCCAAGGAGAGTAAAATCATGGGGACAGCCCGGTAATGCTTCTACGTCGTCGGCTCGGCCGAATATTCACGCTGCGAAGGTTATGCTGTGTATTTGGTGGGATCAAAGCGGTGTTACTGGGGAACGGTTTCGCACTCAATTGATGCGATTGAGCCAAGCACTGCGCGAAAAGCGGCCACAATACCATCAGAGGCACGAAAAAGTGATTCTACAGCATGACAACGCTCGGCCTTACGTTGCCAAACCCGTTAAAACCTACTTAGAAATGCTCAAATGGGAAGTCCTACCTCACCCGTCATATTCCCCAGATATTGCGCCGTCCGATTATCACTTGTTCCGTTCGATGGGACATGGTCTGGCTGATCAGCAGTCCATTCATATGGAAACATTTCAAAATGGCTTGATTCATGGATAGCCTCAAAAGACGAACACTTCTACGTGGCGGTATGCGAGCTCTACCAGAAAGATGGGAAAAAAGTATCGCTAGCGATAGGCTATACTATGAATGATTCATTTGTAACCGTTTTTAATATTTTTTGAGAAAAACTAAGTCACCTTATTTTTTGAATAGACATAGTATATCCCCTCCAATCTGTAAATCATTTTGGCGAATTACCGAACGTATATGAGGTCTCGCATTTTCTATACCGTTTTTTATTGAGCAATTTTGGCCAGAATCATTCAATTTATCCAGTTGATGACAGGACACTTAGAATTGATCGTGGTATAGTCCGACAGAAACTAAAAACACTGAGGATACAACATCACTTTTTTTAAATGGTTGCCAGCTTTCGAAGTGTTTTGAAGCGATTAACTCATTTTATTACGTGATTTTTTGCCATCTTAACTCTGTTGTAAGCAACCCGTTTCTCGACTCCAGTACTGAATGCTTCAAAATTGGATCATTTTCTTGACGCTTGAGAAGAAAATCACACATGTCAACGCGACGAGGCACAGCGGATATGTAGAACACTTGAATTCAAATCAAGGCGTTTTGGGTGATCATGAAAACTCAAATTCGATTCGGCGGTTTGCATCAATCACTGCCTTTATTTTGCCTTCATCAGCTTCAACTGACCTTCCAGAACGTGGTGCACCTTCAACATGAAAATTGCCGAAACGGAATTTTGCAAACCAGTTTTGGCGCCGACGTTCTATCAATACACCTTCTCCATACACATCGAATTTTTTTTTTCTTGCTTGAACAGCATTTTTACCTTTTCGATAGCGCTGTTTTCGACTTGACATGTTTGATAGGAAAGCAAATACAGCGACCTTTTTCATAAACAAGCCTTCTACATACCATATATCAGCTGTCAAAATAAGTGATGACAATGCGGCTTATGTGTGACGGTGAAAATATACAATTCAATCATCGAATGGATAAAAAAATTCGGAACAATCGAATATAATGGGGTTTCAAGGCAATTATTCTTTGATTTTCTAAGCCCTAAACGTAGAAATCGGCCTTAACAGCAGACATCTACATAACGATGCCGATAGTGATTTATCTGTGAAATTCGGGATCGAATAATGCTTTTCAACTTCCATTTAGAATGAGATGAAGGATGTTTGTATGACTATAACGATCTAAGTCCTAAGACAGTTTCCATATTTCACCAGAACGATCAAAACATTGACTGGTCTATGGAACGGACCCCGGCTTATTAGCCTCTAACCATAAAACTCTGATATTTTAAAAAACCAAAATGCTATAAGAAAAAGAGAAATTCCAAGGAGGATTAAGTTTCATTTAAAAAGGTAGACTTATAGACAGGCTTACCTCAAACCATGTAAATAAGGATGGGCTGTTGATTGCACTAATAGCTTAAGAGCTTAAGGGGGGGACGGACCTAATCGGACTAGAAAATTAGGAAATCATTTCCAAGTTCCAAGCAACCCTTCTTCAAGCACATTAATCATTTCTAATCCTAGCCAATTAATCACTAATGTCATCCAATCAATTTACCAATGTAACGCCCGGTCGGAGATGAGTGAAAGTTTCAATTGAACCGAAATCTTAAATGGTTCCCCCAGCAAACGCTCAGACTCATGCCAAACCGATAGAAAGTGACAAAGACCTGGGTGGAGTCCGAGCGGTTCATTAAATCATCCCTTTGTTCTCCCTTTCCCATGGAATTTGTCGGATTATTTTTCTCAGTTTTCAATTGACGAATCAATCAGACGACCAGACTGCGAAGCTATTAACGTCTGTGATTGCCTGCATCATCATCGCGTTCATTGTTTCACTGTTTTCGGTTTGGTTTTCGGCACTCTTTTAACTAAAATTCTTTCCTTTATCCGTAAACAGGGGAGACAATAAACCGCGATGAGTGTGTAATTAATTGAAGCACCATCTTCCCCATGCTCGTGGGAGCTGCAGTGAGGTCAGGGTTACTATGGTGTGCAACTGGTGGTCAGCTTCGGTTAAAACGCGCCCAAGTCTGGTTTGGTGCCAAATTGGAACGGCGCTATATGTTTCTGGCCCACGCCTGATTTTCTGCGTAGAACCAGTGTGCCACATTACGAGACCACGTCACTGTGTCAGATGTGACATGTGTGTCTGCCCGTATCGAGGTAATTGATTACTTTATTGGCGCGTTACTGGAACACCGAGATACATCGGAGATAGCGCATTATTGGGCCAATATCATGATCGATATATGAGTATGTGCTCTGATGCGACAGAGGCATGTGTTCATCTTTCGTGACAGTACGTTATTAGAAGTCGGAGGGAGTGAGAGTGGAAAGTGAAACGAGATGGGTGAGCGTGATAATTAGACGATGGGATTAAGCCATTAGCGAGTGCGATGTGCGACGCGGCATGTCTTGGAGTGATGGTGGCGTGTGAGATTATGGCTTCGTGATGAAAGGGAAAACATGTAATTAGCTTTTAAACTAGATGTAGACAGCGCGATCAAGATGGTTGTTGAAAGGTTCGAAGAAGATGCCGGGCGAGCAATTCGTGTCGTGTGATTGAGTTTTGGTCATTTGTGAAGGAGAAAGTTGTCTTTTGGAATGAGATCTTTTGGAATGAGATCTTGTGGCGCATTCGGATCATGATCTACGACCTACAGCGATAGAAATCGTCAGAAGCTTGGGTAAAATCAAGCTTAAGGTTAGAATCCTTAAGGAAAATCACGTTCCACCGTAAAAGTCTCGCGTTATTTGGCGCCAAAATTGCCAACATCATACATACGTGCTAACTGCATTCGACCGATATACCTCGATTTACATAATATTTTGCTCAACGAATTACCAAATCTGTTCACCGCATCGTACCATGCCCTAAATCCGAACAGCAATCGTATCCATTAACACATCACCGTCTCATGTAACAGATCTTCGTGATCGAACTGAACAAATCTACTAAACTTGGCCTTTGATCCCATCTGATCAAATTCACTGCATGTACGCATAACTATCCCATCGACCATCTCGCGCACCAATGCGATTACAAATGAACCCCATTACCGAGCGAGATACTATTGAATACTGATTCGAAGATCTATGATGACACTGTCACTATCGCTGACTCTATCCTGTGTAGTATGCATCGCGTCAAGTGATTACGCCAAATTTGAACAACGACGCGTGCGCACAGAAAGTTACGTCAACTTTCACTGAATACTACCATCAGGGTGTGAACGCATTATGCATGTGCATGACATGTACGCATGCATATGGATAGGTTCGGTAGGTGAAAAGCAGCTCTATAAACATAGTCCGAGTTTCCCTTTTGTTTACACACAGTCGTGTCTATTTCTAACATCGCGTTGACAACGTCAATGAAGGGAAAACGTTTACTTTTATGGTGAAAACGCGGGTGGCTAGTAATTAAAAGTGTAAAACATGTTTTATTGCCGTTTTTGGAATTTGTAATTTATCTCTAAGTCGGCCAACAGTGCCTAAGGGACATGGATATAAATATGGCCATTTGGAATTTAAAAACAGAGGACTTAATAGCAAGCCCAGTTTAAGGGGAAAGTTCGTTGCGAAAGTCAGGTTTATGACCGAAATTCGAAAAAAAAAAAAAACCACTTGCCATCCCTGTGTTTGGGGAATGTCATTCAAACCTGTCACATTTGACGGCTCGCGTCACTTAAAAGTAAAAGCACTGCGCGATTATCGCCACCAGCCATCTGACATATCAATCCATTATGCTTGCTCAAAAGCGGTTATAGTAAATTACCGTCACTTCTAACCATGTTTTTGATACTTTGCTTTTGCAATGAGGAAAAGACAAATTAATTGCAAATTACGGCGGACGTTCGGGTTGACGCGATCTATCCATCTTACCTCGCTGTTGCTCTATTATTTTTTCATTGCGCTGTTTGTTTGGATAAAATATTAACACCGTCCGTTGTTGCGTAAGAGATGCTGGCTGGTGGTTACGGAACCGCTTGTGTACAAAACATAATGAGAAACGGCGGTATCATTGCAGTACACCGCAATGTAAATGTAATTATTTAATTAATCACCTGGTTTAACGAGTTGGATATGCATTGCGAGGTTGAGTGAGGTTGCAACTGCAATTTGAGGTGGCAGTTTTATGTTTCCATGCCACGGGAATGAGTTCTGAGTTGGTCTGGTATGTATGTGGAACGGATAGATGTAGGTCAGAGATAGAGTTTGGTATAATCGATACGGACGGAGGTATGTTAGAAAGCAGTGAAGCAATTGAGTGATTTTTAATTGGGGTCAAGCGTTTTGTGGATTAAAGATGACAGGAAAATATATTGTGTGTTCCACTAACGTATGAAGTTTGTTCAAAAAGTAAGGGGAATTTCCGGTTTTTGAAAAGAAGTTGGTTAGTTAGATTTTATGGCACAAACTCGTAGTGCATTATGTCGGTAAAATTGAAAAAAAAAGTGAGTGTGGCTTTCAAATTTGACTGCTGTTGGATATCTCTATGAAGCAACCATATCACATGGTATGATACATTTCAGTATTTCCGCATCATTTTTGGTTTCCTTAGTAACTCATAAGCAACTTTCTTTCGCCGTTGGTTTTATTCGAAATTAACGAACTTCCAATTTTCATTTTTCGAGATAGGGCAGACGAGGAACATTTTTCAAGAATTTTACAATTATTTTTTTCATTATAAAAATTAAACCATTGGTTCAGTTTTTTTGCAAACTTTATCATGCTTTCATGATGTAATTATGCTTCGATTGGAATTAGTCCGGAGGCGATGTAATAATTTGTACTTAAGATAGACGAGACGAAAAACAAGTTTAGAACATACGAATGTGCCTACAATCGCACTTAAAATTTAGAATTCGAGTGCGAGGGAGCTTGAAAAGTATGTCTCGGACCAAGTCGAACAACTTTCAAACGGAAAATTTATAAATAATCGCTGATTAAGGGTGTTATCACAGGTACTAGCTGCGATTTTAAGCAAAACACAAATAAAACTAATTTTACTGTACGAGTATTCAATCGATAAAATACATTCTGCAATTAATTTTTTAACACGACTTGAGTATAAGCCCGTCAGGGCTGGATCAAGGGATCATGAATGTAGTGTGGTGCAAGAGCTCTAGTTTATTGCAGACAACTGAGGTTTGTTCAAAAACTAAGATGACTTTTTGAATTGCACGACACAGAGCTGACAGAGATAGTGTTCCAATCAGCAAAAATGTGTGTTTCGTGGGTGCACGTGTCATTTATTCCTTGTCACACGAACAAGGAGACTTCAATGCATGGGCGACGGAATGGGGCAACGAAAGAGGGCGAATTCTCCTTGAGGCTTTTGCATCTCTAGAAGTAGGCACAGCGAATAAAGGGCAAGCAAGTACGTATCGGAAAGCAGGAATGGGATTCATCATAAGTCTAACCTTCGCCAGCTACCCTATTTTGCGCAATATGAATTGGCGTGTTTGAGGAGATGCTGAACAGCAGTTCAACGGACACAAATGGATCAGCTGAAGACTTATCGCACCGACTTACACAAATTGTTACCACAGACTGCGATGCGGCAAGGCCAAGGGAAACATCAACCCGGAGAAGCGCCCCATGCTACTGGTAGAATGCCGGGATAAAAACACTCAGATCAAAATGCTTACAGGAAGAGTTGGTTTTCAATAGCACCTCGACACCTTCAAACAGAGAGGCGGGATCTAACGAAGGCAATCAAAGGGAACAAGGCAAGATGCTTCAAACGTATGTGCGAAGAAGCCGACATTAACCCATGGCGCACGGCGTATAAAGCGGTGATGGCCGAACTAAAAGGCTACAGGTCCCCACAAGTAACATGTTCAATACTGTTGAGAACCATAGTGGAGCAATTGTTTCCCAAAAGGCCAGATGCAACGCCCATAATCGTCTGGGAAGCAGACGTCGACAGTATCCCAGTCATTACGCTGAACGAACTGCAGAGCTCTCGACAAGGTAGGAGACAAAAAGGCGCCTGGACCCGATGGAATACCGAACAAAGCATTGAAGGCTGCTCTTGAAACAAAGCATGAGATGTTCATAGCAGTCATGCAGAGCTGCTTAAATGAAGGAGTGTTCCCAAAACCATGGAAGCTGCCACACCTAGTACTGCTATCTAAAGAAAAAAAACCACCCGGAGTACCATCGTCCGTTATGCCTGCTCGATACAGTGGAAAAAATTCTAGAGCGGGTAATATACGATAGGCTACTTATTTACTGTAGCAGAGAAGAAGGAAGCTCTCTCAAATCATCAATATGGATTAAGAAAGGCTGGCTCTACTACCGACGCAATCCAAAAAGCAGTCGATATTGCGTCTGAAGTCATAGCAGGACACTCATGGAGGCGGGGGTTAAAGGAGTGCAGTAGTGACTTTAGACGTTTAAAATGCGTTCAACTCTGCCGACTGGACCCTGACAAGAAGGTTGTTGGCAAGAATGGAAACACCTCACTACCTGCTAAGGATAGTGTCCGTCTACCTCAAAGACAGAAAACTGAGGTATGTCATGGAGGAAGGAACTAGATATTACGATATCACCGCCGGGGTTCCTCAGGGATCGGTATTGGGCCTACTTCTTTGGATTTTAATGTATAACGGTGTCCTGAGACTAAGGTTTCAGCAAGGAGTAAACATCATCGGATTCGCAGATGATTTAGCTATCGTGGTGGTTGCAAAGCACGAAGTAGAATCAGCCACAAGCACAGAAGTTGTCCAAATAAAGGGGTGGCTATAATCTGCAGGCCTCGAACTGGCAGACCATAAGACGGAGGCCGTTCTCATAACAAGCAGAAAAACTGTAGAATACATCGATATTCGAGTGGGCAATCGGAGTTTCCGATCCAAGGAAGCGGTCAAATACCTAGGAGCGATGCTTGACAATTGGCCGCGGTTCAAATTACACGTGGACTATGTGAGCAAAAGAGCATCCTCACTACAAACGGCTCTCTCCAGGATGCTGCCAAGTTTGGGTGGACCCGGACATGCGAAGAGGATTCTGCTGGGCAGAGTGGTGAGCTCAGTCATGCTCTATGCTGCACCTCTAGCGCTCAAGAGGAAGGAAATATGCCGAAAACGGTCATCGATATACCGACTCTGTGCTCTAAGGACAATAAGCGGCTACCGGACGATTTCGGACGAAGCCGCATTTGTCATTGCTGGGATAATCCCCATTGACATTCTCGCCGAGGAGCTGAAAAGAATCCAGCGGAGAAAACTCTCAAGGCCAACCATTGCCGAAGAAGTAAGAAAATCAAGGAGGAAAAGAGGTCGCGCTCGATGGCCCAATGGCAATCTCGGTGGAATAATACCTCAAAGGGCAGATGGACCCACACCCTGAATCAATCAATCGATATATGGCTAAACAGAACACAAGGAAACTGCAACTACCATCTTACGCAGTTCCTCTCTGGTCACGGTGGTTACCGTAAATACCTATATCGGTTCGGGCACGATACCTCTCCTCTTTGCCCAGACTCCTCAAACCAAAGGAAGACGTGAGGCACGCAATCTTTGAATGTAGACGCTTCAAAGATTGGAGGGGCACTCTACCAAGACCAGAAAATATGCCTCAGCGAATGGTGGAGTTGGAGGAATACTGGCTGACGATCTGCAAACAAATTAAAAATGTGCAGATGGAAGTCTACAAACTCAGGAGTAGCATGAATTGCTTGCCAGCTCCGCGAAGTAATACCTGGCGGCAGTCCCGCGAAAAGAGTGGCAGACGAGTGCTGTTAGTACGTAGGCGCAGGATTGAGCAAATAGGCAGATTCCATATTCGTTGCAAAAAAAAAAACGTGTTCGTTAAAATTGATAAATTTGAATATCGTGAATATCAATGGATTAACCCAACCCCTAAGGACATTCATCTCCGAAGTTCACAAAAGTTTACGGAAACTTTGCTCCTTCAATGTCAACTATTTAAAAGTTGTCTGAATTCAATGAATGAGACTTGGGTTCACCGCTAAGCGCCAGAAACCAAATAGCAGTCCAAGCAGTGGGTGAAGGCCGGTGGTTCAGCGCCAAAGAAAGCGATTGCATCTGCCTGATTTTTACAGGCGAAAATTTCTCCGACCTTCTTGACCAACTGGGGACAAAATTGATTTGGCATCCTCAGACTTTTATCAGTTTCCAAACTTGAAGAGATTTGTTTCTGAGAAGGGCTTCGCATCCAGTGAAGAGGTGTAAAGGGTCGTAGATGAATATTTTCAGTCTTCCGAATTCTCACATCGATCACGAAATATTGTTGGACAAACTATTTAAGTGTGGCTTTAGAGACACGGTTCACAAGTGGCTAAGATCATATTTGTCAGAGAGAGTTCAGAGAGTGAAAATATGTATGTGGTGAGTTCAGTTCTTTAAGTATTCTATCTATAGGTGTTCCTCAGGGTTTAGTACTAGGCCCCTTACTTTTTCTAATATTCATAAATTCACTCTTCCAACAAAAATATGAAAGCAAAATTACAGCGTTTGCGGACGATTTAGCGTGTGCCTTTACTGCTAATTCTGCTCTAAATCTTCCATTAGCATCAATCATGACCTTGAAGTCTTGAGCCACTGGTTTAAAACGCACAAACTTGTTATTAGTGACAAAACTAAAATCATGCGTTTTAGTCCTAGTGGCAAGATAATAGACTGTGAACCGATCCTCTTTCATTGTGCTAAATGTAAAAGATTCAAACATAGCAGGGTTACTTGTAATTCAGAACCTAGTTCACAAACTTACTTTGAGCAAGGCAAATGTTCTGACAAATGCTTTTATATTGAGAACGTTAAGAATTTTAAGTATCTCGGGGTCCTGCTCGACTGGAAAATGAACTGGACTGATCATACAACTGCTCTTAAAAAATATCTCATGGCTGCTACTAGGCAAATTTAATTCTTGAAATCTTACTGCTCACGGGAGCTTCTTAAATGTATTTATTATGGTCTAGTACATTCAAAGCTCGAATATGGCTTAGTTGTATGGGGTTCAACCCACTACAACAAATTATATCCCCTACTTGTGTCCCAGAAGCACATTATTCGCATTATCTGTAAAAAAAACGACAGTCTGACAGCTTACCACTTTTTAGAACCTTAAATATTCTCCCCTTAAAACATTTATATTGCTACAAAGTCTTAAAAATATTTTTCGAAAGATCTGGCTATTCATTAAATAGAAGCTCTTCCAGTAACCAGTTACGCATCAATGTGCAAAATCTTGTCCAAGTACCTCACCACAATTTGCAAATATTTTTTCATTTTTTTTCTGTTGCTGCACCAAGACTCTTTAATAGATTACCTTATAACATAAGGTGTATTCAAAATAAAATATGTTTTCAAAAAAAAAAGTGAAATCGTGGCTTTTAAATTGTAATTATGTTGGTATTCTCAATTTGCTTTCTGTATTGATCTAGCTGCAAGTATTTCGTTCCATATTCTCAATTTTGTTTCATACTGTAATGACCCCCATCATCCATTCATCTTGTATATTAGTTGTTAACATATAGTGTATATTATACTGCTTTCGATTCTAGTTCCTTAAGAACTACAGATTGCAGATACTTTTTTAAAAAATTGTATATTATTATATTGTGTATTTTTAATTGTAACAATCTATTTTTTGTATTTGCATTTCTTAAAAAAGTAAATAAATTAAAAAAAAAAAAAAAAAAAAAAAAACCAATTGCGTTGAAGTCAAGGGAAGTAATGCAGAAAAATAAAATCATTTTTTTTAACTGAAAATCGTAGTCTTTCATTGTCAGGCCGAGAATTTTTCTCCTAAACCTCATAAGTTCAGCGAAACCAAAGCTCAATCATCCCACAGGAAGCCGTCAAGTTCGGTTAAATGTGAAAGAATTACACAGTGTTCTTCTATTAAAATGGCGTGGTTCAGCATGAGTTCTTCCGAAAATTCGTACAGTCAATAAGGAATACTAGCTTGAATTTTTACGAAGGAAAAGGCTGAATTTGTGGGGAAAAAAATCATGATTACTGCACCACGATAATACACCTGCTCATCATTGCTTGGGCGGAATTTTTTGGCCAAAAACAATACCGTAATCATGCCTCAGCCACCGTGCTCACCGGACTCGGCCCCCTACGACATTTCTGGCTTCCCAAGACTGAAAAGACATGACGGAGATTTGCCACGGTTAACGAGATAAAGACCACATCGCTGGAAGACTTCAATGCTATACCAAAAAGCGATATCGCAAATGCTTCGAGGATTTCTGGTGCTGGCACATTATTTTTCGAGGAAAAAAAAAGTCACCTTATTTTTTGAACAAACCTCGTAGTCACCACGATAAAGTTACAAAGACTATGGATTAAAATTGACCCAGACAGTTTACAATTGGCTTGAAAAATTAGCCTAAATTTAGTGCTGACTAAAAATCTTACCAAAGCCCAGCAGACACACCGGCTAGTTTGGCTAGGGATATACAGGAACTTTTCAGACATTTTCATCAACTCAGGAGCTCAGAAAATTCGCCCAAATCGACCAATACAGTCTAAATTCTAGGCTCTAAAATTCCTGTTACTTACCCCATTTTCGTGGCATAAAAGTTCGATAAAGAAAAACCTTTTTTTCACTAACTAATAACTCGAGTTCTAAAAATAAAAATTGAACTTAGCTCCATGGGAATCGCGATAGTCCTTAAATGGGATCGAAAATGGCAAATGTTTTTTTTTTACTTGGTTCATAATTTGCTGTACTACTGCTCTTCGACATTGTGGCATGATAATGTGGATGGAACGCTAACATAAATTCGCCACAACCGTAGATTTGAACCTTTCATCAGTAACACAACAAGGCTTGTGACCTCTGGCCCCTTACAGCCATTTTAAAATAAAAACTTACTTATGTACGAGGTAAAAGGCTCGAACACAAAACTAGCATAAAATTGCCATCAGATACGAAGCGCCTTATCGGCACAAAAGGCGATTATTATTTCCAAAGGGTGGTAGAAGCATTCAAAAGTGCAAAAATTATGTTCTCCTTGCAGCACGATTAGAGAATTCCCATTTACAACGCTTTTCAAGTACCACTAAGCAAGTCAATGTGTTTTAAAGGGGCAAGCAGACTGCCATAAAAACTCAATTAGCCTCCAGAACATGAAAATACAAAAAAGCTTAAACCACTCAAACACAAGTATTACTTGCCACCTCCTGGTTCAAAAGCTCATCGCATATCCCCATCGAGTTGCACTCGAAACATCCATCCTGCACGCTATCAAGCCATGGCTTGACTTACTAATTACTCCCTTAATAAGTTCACCTACCCCATCCACCATGTAGGTCAACGACTCGCCAAAACGACCACCCCATTTTGCCTGCCCCACCCGGACACCTCCCAAGTGCGCCACTAGTCACCCTGCACCGCAGAAAAATCAATATTTCCAATTAAATCCTTAGCATGCAACCATGTCGTCCTCGTCGCACAGAACCGCCCGGCAGTTGACCCGAAAAACAATTCCCTTTGGAGTTATGGCAACAAATACTTCATAAATCAATTATGCAGACTTATCCTTTGACGTTCACATTTTAGCTTTGAAGCGAAAGATCACAAGAATCATCGAGCACATGTGTGTATTGTACATACAAGGCGATTGCATAAGACCTCCGGTCTGACTGCGCGTCTTCTGTCGAGACCTCCGACTATAGTTACTCGAAAAAGTGGCACTTGGTATGTGAATAATTGCTACTGTGCAGCATAGATGCCATTCGACTGTACTCGCGATTCTATTCAATTCCAGTCGCTGCGATGGATTTTTGCCATTATCCGTACAACGGTTGTCGTTTCGAGTGAATGTTGCTGTTTTACATTGGGAAACGTATAATGAAAACACAAAATCGTGTTTAGCCAAATTTGGACAATTTTGCAAGCGTTCAATGGACATGTGGCCAGCTGACCTTAACAGCAGGCATACGATCGATATGGTGCTTGCGAGAGAAACGCGGTAATCTTAAGCACTTATCGGTGATATTAGTGACAATTATGCAACACATTGTAAAAGAAAGGCGTTTTTAAGGCCGCGACCTAGAATGTTGTACGGACAAAGAAGCAAGTCATAAAGCATGACATCCAAAGGAAATTAATTACCCACTGCCTGCCTTTGCGGACATTAAAATTAATATTTCAAGCCCGAAAGTTAGCATATTGGCCCTCCACCCTACAAGCGACAAGCCTATGTCGTCGTGAACATTGTGCAACCATTTGGCTCATGTCATCCCAAGACGGGCAATGAATCATTGGACTCGGAGTAGCAGTGAACAACCATAACAGCAGTAGCAGCATGTTGTTAATCATAATAACATTGCCACAATTCAGCAGGCTTGTTCCATGACCATCATCATCCCCACCCTTCATGGTCGTAATTGCATTCTTTGCAAACTTTTACTTTTCCTTTTATTCGTTCATTTTTTTCCCATTTTCCATTGTCATGTTTACTCGTTTCTCTGCTTTGTTTTTCCATGGCGAGGAGGAGCACATATTTGATACATGCACACCCGTTCCATGACGATCGTCACAAGGGCACCACAGTGCCACAACCATGCAGCAGCGCCCAACCCTCGATGACTCTTTGATGTGGACATGTATTGTTTGTGGTATTTCGTTTCCCCCCTGCGTTCGGTTGGATTAAAAGCGTACTTCTGTAGTACTTCCGGTTCGGCATGCAGTTGCATTTCGACCGACCGACCAATTTGTCATTTAATCAGAAATGAACCAGCAACAAACCCATTCGCATAAGCCCTGACGATCGAAATAATTCATGCATTAAATTGGCACTGTCAAAACAAATATGACAGTAACAGCCCTTGTCGTATGCCGTCTGTCCCTGGCTGGAAAGAGGGAGGCAAAAAGGAATTGATAAAAATGTGGACGCAATACCGACTATACGTATACGGGATGGTTGCCCCAAGGCGTGCCGATGGTTATCAGGGATGCCGGCGAGGGCGAAGTATGGATGTGAAATCGGAGCTGAAATTAAATCCGAGGTCTCTATGTCTCGCCCTTCGGTAGCAGGAAAACAGTGACGAACGACATGCGCATGCACCACATGTCACCCAACTGTCGAAGGCAGGAACGGAAGTTTTTTAATCCAACCGTTTCGGATTATGTGAAGTTGTGTCTTTTATTTTTTCACTTGGATTATCACCATCGGAAGTCGAGCCGAAAAAAAAAAGCTGCGATCTGATACTGACTGCCAATTTTGTGGATCATATCCGTTGTGTGATTCGCCATCCCGCGGGTATCCGGTGATTTTCAGTCATTCTTACGTCTGGCACTAAAAGTCTTGTGTCAGAATACATTTTGCTAGAGAAAGTAACTCTAACTCTTCGTGGTAACGAGGAAGTAGATAGGGCGAGTGTGAAGTTTTAATTTAAATGACTTTCTTGCTCAAAGCTTTGTACGCCTTATGTGATTAAGCAGACCCCAATGCAACGGCATTACGTTGTTTCATTGGTAAAAGATGTTCTAAAAATATGTTTTTAATACTGCCTAAAATTAAGAACAGGTGCAGGAAGCCCATTTATAGGTGTTCCACAGGGTTAAGTCTCGGGACCACTTCTTTTTAACATGTTTTTTTACTACATCCATACATATGTACATATGTATGTATATGATTAACTCAAGACAAGTGATAACTTCCTATAATAGTTTGGAACAGGAGGGCCGACTTAGAGTTAACGAAGTGGATGTCCATAAGCCATTAGTGAAGTCGACATTTAAGAGGTATGTTCAAAAAGTAATAGGAATTTTATAAATTTGTGGGTTGCTTTGGTCCGATTTGTGCCAAAACGGTTCATAGATATGACGTCGTTAACCAGGATCAATAGTACTAGTGGGGGCATTTCAGATAGCCAAGATCGGAAAAAAAAGGTTGACAAGTGCGGCTGAAAGAATATGATCGCTTTAAATTTTAACAAGGCACGCAAGGTAAATCGCACAAGGTAAAAGAATGAATAGCCACAACCTACAAATCATAGCAATTTACATGTTGATATCCGAAAAAAACGCCCGATTTTGTAGCAAAAATTTGGGTAGGTGGTTTGGTGTCCAATAGTGTGAAATTGGTGCGAAATTGGGTCACTAGGGCTTAAATTGTGTGCGCAGTAGTTCAATTATGGCGACTGTAAAATGGTTGAAGTGGCGATAAACATTTTTCACACAGTAAGTATTTTGATAATAAAATTCAATAATTTGTAAGCGTTGTTCGGACGTAAATCTTTCTATGATGAAATGGCAATATTAACTGAGCATATTTGACTTTAACGCATATTACGGATCATACGTGATTTGTCAAAACAAAAACACTGAAAAACCGAACAGCAAAAAAATCGCCCAAGACTTTAAAATATAAATATATCATTGTTCGCAATTCCAGAATTTTTTTCTTGTGCAAAGCGTTAAATAGAACCTTAAACGATCCAAAAGCATGTATGAAATAAAATACATATTTTTCACAATTTTCAAATGCAGCTTTAAAACGGCTGAGCAACAATCATTTTCAAATCAGTTTTTCTATAATGTTTCCTTCAATTTCGACAAGTATTTATGATGAACACAACCGTCTTTTTGAATCCGAATATCTTCTCTGAATTTCCATTTCCTTCATTTCAATCAAATGTCATGATTCGCCAGGAAGAAAGATGTCATGAGGAAGTCATTTTTAACCAGGAAACCTAAACCAAGAATTCCTAATTCACCACACTCGGAAAAATTACCATATTCCAATCTAGTCTCATTTCAACATCGTGCTAGCTTCTCTGCTCCCCGCCATGCAACTAGAAAACGAACAGGAAGGCGCTTGACTCAAACAAATTCCCCAAAAGCCTCAATTGCAAGCAACTGAATAATCATTTCTGACCCCATTTCAAGCCAAACTCTCTCAGGGCTACAAGCAAATCAAGAAGAAAAACAGAGAAGAACTAACCAAATCGTTATCTCATTTCCGGGCCCCGCTAGAAAACAACCCGTAGTCGTCGAAGCCTCAGCCACTGCCATCACAATCACCATCGCTACTCCGGCCCAGAGCAAAATCGATAAACGTGCTACTAAAGGAACCAGGTAACTGAGGTTTATTCCACGTCGTATCCTACCGCCGTCGCTACTACCATCGTTACCGCTATCCACCATCGACTATTTATAGTCGGCCTCAGCATTCAGGTCATTCGCCCGCTTTGTTTCCCAAAAATAAACAGAGAAAAAGGAAAAAAATATCCAAGTGGCAAGAAACAACTACTCGTACTCGTACCAGTAAGCCCGACAAACGAGGGTGACAACTCATGTGGAAAGTGGTTATGAGAGCTACGATGGTAGGGAACAAGCCCACACCATACAGGTGAACCATTTAGATTTCTGCTGCTCGTGGTGCATGCGTGGTACCACAGTTCACACAAGAAACAGAACATTTTTCGGTTTCGTTTGCGACACGACACACGATTGAGGATGTAACGAAGCCGTACTAGGATTTTGCCGGTGTTGCCAAGAAATTCGAAACGACGCCAAGTAATCCACAAGCAACCGCTGTCATCGTCAGCGAACACGACGACCGCTGCGGTGGTCGTTACATACATAGTTCAGAAATGACTGTCAATAAACATAACGGTAATTGGATAATAGTACAAACTACAATGCTACCGACTCGTGTAGTGTCACGGTGCTGTAACGCTGCCTTATGCTTTAGATCGGTCTCCGAATGGAAATGGTTAACTGAAGTTTTTCTTCGTTTTTGATTTCTTACGATATAATTCTTCATTTCCTGTCTGGGTGTGAGTGAGATCCAGTCATTTTCCTAAGCACTTGTCTCCATGACCCGGTTGTCAAGTTGATGGGTTTTTTTGTTTCGTTCTTTGCTTTACTGGATTAATGGAGCGAACTGTATTTGCCCGACATACCAGAGGATGTATTGCTTCCGATTCGATTGTGTTGTTGTGATTGTCCTAAATTTGCCACGAATCTCGAGATGTCTGCATAAAACATGCATCGAGCAGGCATGCAAGGATGAATTTGGAATAAGAGTGTCATGTCATGTCAAGTGAATTTGGAAAACATGTTTTGCTCTGAGCACGTCCTTAACACCTTTTCTTTATTTTCGTGTGGTTTTATCCATGTTTTAGAAAGTCAAAAGACGCCGAATCCCAACAGAAATTTAAGGTCCTTACAGCTCAATTAACCAACTAGCAGTGATACACTACCATGAAAGAAAATGTGATAAAGTGGACAAGAACAGAGATGTTGCACTCGAGCCAAGAACCGAAAAAACAATGTGAACACAAGTGCGATTGTGTATCGTCCATCAAATTGATAAAGGGAAGTCACTTTCAGTAGATAGAGTGTCCGCATTAACATTTTACTCGCACTTATACAACACAACACCGTAATGCAACAAATATGTGAATTATAAACCGAATGCAAAAATCACATGCAAATTTAAACCCATCGTGGAGCACTATCTAAGAAGAGACGACCGTCGGGCTACATCTACACAAATAGCTCTTCTATTACAGTACACTAGCTACATAAGGATCAGCACTACGAGGGGAGCGATAAAAAGAATTCTTACAATCTGCCTCAAATATGTATAGAAAAAGGCATGAAAAGAACTGCATAGAATGCTTGACTAGGAAGTGGGAAAACTTAATATTTTTTTTCTTCCATCAAAGCCAAATGCATATAACATCATACTCAACGGCATCTGCACGTTAATCCGTAGAACCGTTATACACTCGCATACATACAAGTCAATCTCAATCCACGTTATGGTCTACTGCACCTCCGTAAACCTCCTCTCCACTTGAAACTTCCGTCACCATTACACCTAAATTATTTAACAGCGGGACAAATCCGTTTAACAAATTATTTCCAAGCATAATATGGACGGTCTTACGATATAAATTAATGTCTGGCATATCCATTCCCTACTGTAGTCGAAGATGCTTACCTAGAAAGAGAAGAAAGAAGAAAAGAGGGAAATTAGAATTTTATTGTTTCCTCAACGTGAAATATTCAATAAAATATAAATTTTAATGAAGCAAACTAATCCTAGGGGAGAGAACAGGCTCCACTAAGTCATTCGTATGACAGCTACAACGAAGGGCTCTTTAAAGCTCCCGAAGAAAGGTTAAAATATTTCTTTTCCACATGGATTCTCAAAAAAAAAAAACTGACACACCAGACTTAACCGTTTTCCCATTTCAGTGTTCAAGCACATTCTTTTCTCCTCATCGTCGTTTGCCTCTTTTTTTTTTTTTTGAGTGCAAACTGTTCGGATGAATCCTTCAAGCGGAGTTGAGTTTTTGTTAAGTAGTGGCTTCTCTTAATCGACGTGTTCTGTTATTAGCTCTCTGAATATCCACTTCATATGCTTTAATTGCAACTCCAGTCACAAGAGTTTCGGTTAAACAAAATGAAAAAGGTTTGTGATAAATGTTGGGGCAGGCGGACTTGTGAATGGACTGGTGTTATGAGGTCGTGTTTCGTAAAAATTGGCATCATAACATCGATAAACAGAATCTCAAAATAAGGGTTTTAGTCACCAACTCGAGAACAGTTGATTGCATATGCAACAGTGGATATTCGTTGAAGAGGGTGTGTTCAAAAAGTTTCGGGAATTCTGTGATTTCAGGAATTATATTAGTTCGATTTGTATGATTGTTAGTCGTTGTATACAAGTCCGAAAATAGTTTAATATTACTAGCCAGTCTATATAACTGTGTCAATTATAGGTTCCTCATAGAGTGATTTCAAGCCAGGAAAATTTGTGATAGACCAAACATTCATACCACGGCAGGCCTTGGGAAAAAACCATCGAAATTTTTGCCAAATTTAAAATCTTTAGAGACTCGTTTATAAGGACGTGTCTACAGAGACGAGTTAGCCGAGACATTCAATGTCAAGAAACACCAATCTATTTCAGATGATATTGACGTGATCGGACGAACAATAGGAAATATTAATGTTGCGGTTGAGAGCATAGAAGCAAAGGCGGCAAATGGATTTGAGGGTCAATGAGAGCAAAACCAAATGTAGCTACAGTCTGTCACATAATTGTTTGCAAAAGGAAAAATTGTTTGCAATTTCATCTGAAATGTTAAAATTTATGGAAACCCATTGCTTTGGCATTTTTTTCTCTTCATAACTTTATTAATAATCTTATTCTCAATGACTACAAAAAAAAAATACCAAAGTTCAAACAAGAATGCCCGAAAATAGCAAAAATAAAAACGTCTTCATATTTTAATCTGTCAAATAATTGTTTGCAAAATGCAATCATAACATAAAAGAAAACGAAAAAATAAAAATTGTCCTAATATTTAGTGTGCCCACCATTGGCATCAATAACGGCTTGTTGCCTTCTTGGCATTGATCGAATTAGGTGTTCCATATCGTAACAGTCCGGTAGCTTTTTCCACTTTTTCTGGATTATTTTAACTAGTTCGCCTTGTGATGTGGAAGCCCGCTTTGTAACCCTCTTTTTGAAAAATGCCCATAAATTTTCAATAGGGTTTATATCGGGACTTTGCGCGGGTGTATCGAGCACTTTGCTGCAGTTGTAAAGTCACCAGGTCCTGCACAAGAGTGACTTGGGCTTCGGGTCATTTTCCTGGTATAACTTTATTGCACCTATTGAGGGTTTTGGGGATTAACAAACCCGAAACTTGCAGCACTTTTGGACAGTTCATTTTGGAGTATGTCCAAGTAATACCCCTTGGTCATGATATTAGTGAAAATCGTCGCCAATAGCCCGCAAGAAACCGTTACTCTCTGAGACAAATGTGACTGAAAGTCTGGCTTTTGCACTGCATTACATTGCACAGCCCCCAGAGTACTGGAATGATGTAATTTTTTGTGATGAAACAAAAATTATGTTGCATTACAACGAGGGATCTCAAACTGTATGGCGGAAACCAAATACAGCTTTGAAAAACAAAAATACTATCCCCACAATAAAGTTTGGCAAACTATCCGTCATAATGTGGGGATGCATTTCATCCAAGGGCGTCGGAGAAGTGAGGTATTTCACCAATACAATGACCAACGAGTATTACTTGGACAACCTCCAAAATGAACTGTCCAAAAGTGCTGCAAGTTTCGGGTTTGTTAATCCCCAAAACCCTCAATAGGTGCAATAAAGTTATACCAGGAAAATGACCCGAAGCCCAAGTCACTCTTGTGCAGGACCTGGTGACTTTACAACTGCAGCAAAGTGCTCGATACACCCGCGCAAAGTCCCGATATAAACCCTATTGAAAATTTATGGGCATTTTTCAAAAAGAGGGTTACAAAGCGGGCTTCCACATCACAAGGCGAACTAGTTAAAATAATCCAGAAAAAGTGGAAAAAGCTACCGGACTGTTACGATATGGAACACCTAATTCGATCAATGCCAAGAAGGCAACAAGCCGTTATTGATGCCAATGGTGGGCACACTAAATATTAGGACAATTTTTATTTTTTCGTTTTCTTTTATGTTATGATTGCATTTTGCAAACAATTATTTGACAGATTAAAATATGAAGACGTTTTTATTTTTGCTATTTTCGGGCATTCTTGTTTGAACTTTGGTATTTTTTTTTTGTAGTCATTGAGAATAAGATTATTAATAAAGTTATGAAGAGAAAAAAATGCCAAAGCAATGGGTTTCCATAAATTTTAACATTTCAGATGAAATTGCAAACAATTTTTCCTTTTGCAAACAATTACGTGACAGACTGTATATACTGCCATCAAAGAAAGATGAGCAACATCGACGTCACATTTAGCAGCTAAAGAGTTTTTCAATTGGCGCGGATAGATTTTGGCTGCCTATTGCGCCCATGTCTTTTTGGTGACATTAGTGCAAATGTGGCACACGTTGCGCCCATTTTACGGTAGACGTGGTGGCCGTTTACAGTCGATTTTTCATCGCATGCTGGCCAAATTTGAGATGACCGACTTCAACTTGGCGAATTTTGCGGCGGAACTTGGGCCGTCCCGTACCTGATCCAACTGACCCAGGAGCTCAAAGTTCATGACCACAGACATCGCCGATTGGTCGGTGACTGGACTTCGGAGCGTTTGGAAGAGGATTCCAATTTTGGCCGAAAAATCATCTTTAGTGACGAGGCGCTTTTTTGGATGAATGGCTTTGTTAACAAGCAAAATTGGGACGACAATAACCCATACCTGGCTCACTATGGCCCAAATCGAACCATGGGTGGTCGTGATGCAATGGTAATCATCACTGACTCTTGAGCCGAAAGTCTGTAGTTCAAATCCGTCCACAGTTAAGAACAATTCTTATACGGAAAAATTGTGCAACATCAGTTGTGAAGAGAGATGATCAAAAAGTGCTGACAAAGGCATAACATAAAAGGCAGCATAAGATCACTTCAAAATTCATACTCTGTGTGTGCATTTCCAGTATAACACCTTCATGACATGGAAACATAAGAGTTACTGTGAACTACAACGAACGCAAATTCAGTCGAATCTCTCAAATCCAACCACCCCCGGAGAGTAGTGAATATAACACAGGCTAATTCAGCCGGATCTATGCGGAAGACTGATTGAAAATTGAACCACACGGATCTGTACCATCATAAGGAGCCAAAGCGGGCATTTGAACGATGTCATCTTCCACACATAATGACATACATGTGCCTTTCAAATAAAAAAAAGGATTTTGTTAATACCTCACACACAGTTTGTTTTATTCCATTTCAGCATCTACCCGCCCTTATTGAAAAACCATTTATAACATTGGACAAATCAAAGAATTCGCCTATCTTCGCCTGTCACTATTCATTTTCGTGGGCACAAACATCCCCATTTATTGAGCTTAATTCAAGATAAACTTAATCTAACTTAAAAACTAACGAGAATGGATGCGGGGGCGCGATCCTTAGAAACTAAGACTGGAAGGAGGGAAGGTTATTGAGAAGACGGAGGTTTAGGCATGGAGTGCTGAGGTTGAAGTCGAAGTAAATATTCGAATTAACAATGGTACTTGTAAGAGGTCTATGAATGAAGGTGATGTCAGATACTCTTCTTCTTTCCTCCAAAGTACTCAAGTTGATTAGTTTAAGGTCTTGGTAAGAACAAGGGATTGTTCCAGGGCAGACCTCGAAGAGCGAAACGTAGGAACCGACGTCGGATGCTTTCGATTCAAGATATGTGGGTTTGTTGATAAGGGGACCACACTTGAGATGCGTATTCGAGAAGGGGGCGAACAAGGGTAATATAGAGGGATCGAGTCACGTAGGGGTTGGAGAATCCTTTAGACCAACGTTTCACTAAACCGAGTGCAGAGTTGGCTTTATGAATTATATCGTCGATATGGGCGCGAAAATTAACCTCTTGGTCACATAATATGTCAAGGATAACCTGAACGTTGGAGATGGGCTGATTATTGTGGAAGTAGAAACGAGGGGGAGGTTTGGTTCGTTTACGTGAGAAGGTAATTGATTGGCATTTGGAAATGTTAAGTTCCAAATAATTTTTGGAGCACCAAACGGAAAAACTGTTGGGATCCGTGGGAAGAATCTTGTTGCGAGGAAATGGTCTTGAAGAACTTGCTGTTGTCGGCGTACAGTGAGAGGTGGGAATGTTTGATGACAAACTCAATGTCGTTTATGGCAAGATTAAAAAGAAGTGTACCTAGCTGGCTGCCTTGGGGAACGCCGAAAGAAGCTAAAAAGGGATTGGAAAAGGCAGATCTAAAACGAACACTGTAGTAACGGTTTCTTTTTAAATACAATAACAAGGTATCCACTTCAACGCAGTGGGTTCAAAGCCAAGGGAAGACATTTTGAAGAGTATTACTTTGTGGGAGATTTTGTCGAAGTGACAAGCAGCAAGGGCATCAGCTCTGAGATCACACACAAAATGACTTAGCAAGCGGTGGCGGTATGGACGGCAATAAAAAAGTAGAGACATCTCCCGCAGAAGCTTAAACATGCCCTAAAATGGGATCCTTGCCGGATTCTAAAGTAAAATTTTAATCGTAATTTTGGTCTCGCTTGAGCTAACAAAGAGTGAATGAGAAGAGACAGCCAATAACTCTAAAAGCTGAACAGCGATATTGACTTAGTCAGGGGTCTACAGATTTAATGCCTAAGACGATTGGACAATGTTGAGCGAATGGACACCATTGCTCCAGCCCCGAGGCATGACACAAGAGGACGATCGCACCTAAGCTGGCTCACACAGGTGGAAACCCAATAAACAGAACATGCTGAACTGGAAGTATGTAGCTTGCTAAAGATCGCATCAGGCTGGTGAGGTTTGTTGGGTGTCTGCCAGGCTAACTATGAATCAGTCTCTATGGCATATTCACCGAGATCCCAAAATTGAAATAAATCTTAAAAGGTCACGTTTCCGCAAGCGTAGATGAAGTTGTTGAAGGTGTAACAATATTGGGTCATCCAACAAGAGGTGTCATTTGGAACTGATAAGAAGCTGGGCATTTTTATAAGGACTGGCATTGACTTTGTCTTCAACATAGTCCCCAAGAACAAAGTCACCAACAGGATCATTGTTTCGTCAGCTGTGACATGTGTAACAACAATTTTAGGCAAAAGAAAAAGCGAAGTCATCATCGTTTGGTAGGGCAGTCTCACTGAAATGGTCCTATCAGCATAATTTTCGAAAAAAAAAAGATAAGGTCCAACGACACCCCCTACCCAATAGGAGAGGTAGAAAACGTTGGTCCATTTTTTTGGGTTTTCGAAGCCAAAAAATGTAAATAAGCCTCATTACTTGAAATAATCCCGTGTAAAAAATCCTGTTCTAGCTCATTAATTTCCAGCATCCAATAAGAGAGACAACGACGTTAACAACATTATCTGCTGACCTAAATCCTTATGTCGATCGGGACTTATGTAAACTAAAGTTTTTATGGAAAATACAGTGCAAAGTTATTGTGGATAGTTCCAATCCCTGTGACCATCTCGAAATTGATACACGTGGCTTTTCATTTCCTAGCTATCGAGGCGAATGGAGAAAACTACACAACCAAGAACTCGAGAAACTCTATTCAGTCTCAAGCATTGTCCGAGTAATTAAATCGCAAAGACCAAAACGGGTAAAACAGTCAAACGAATAATGACTTGTCGGAAAAGGACCATCAGGTTGTCCGCGCCGTAGATAGAAGGACAATATAAGGAGATATCTATAAAAGATAGGGCAAAACAGTGAAAAATGGAAGGTACACGATCATGACAAAAGGCTTGGCAAAGGTTGGTCAAAAAAGCTCTGAACTTTCGAGTTTCAAATGGCCAGTAATAGGAATAATACCTATCGAGGCAGTATTGTCACTTGAACTCACTAACCTGACTAGAGATGTTCAAATTTATGCTTTGGTGACCAAAAGCAATAGAAGCTTTACGGAATATTCTCACTTTATTTATAAAAATTCATTGCAATGATAGTTAAATGTTGACAGTTTAACAATGACGCGAAATTTAAAATGACACTTCTTATTGGATAATCGTTTATTGTGTTTCCAGAATTGGAAACCAACATTAAATTTTTATCCTAAATACATCTCATGAGTAATATCTTCCCTCAAACTACCCTGTCGGTGCTATCTTATTTAGAAGAATGTCAATGTCGTATTCAGACGAAATAGTAAACTCCACTAAACTGACCTCAAGTTTACCTAACCAAGCAACTTCTGTAACATACCTTACTTACGCGCAAAACCAACCTACATCAGCTTCTAGTCTGTTTACCTTAACGCCTAGATCCATCTTCAATGGAAAATCCCCAACAGCCAATGCAACAGTATCATTCAAGTTCTTATTTGTCGACAACTTTTCACTTTGCCTTGTTGAATGTTAATCTCTTTGTTCACCATTCAGCTATGTCCACACCATTTAAGCTCCAGCATGAAATAGAAAAACAACATCTGGCAACAAATCACCTCCCAACATTTCTGATGTTAGTTTTACTCCCAATTTTATTGTCGATATTCTGTTGCCATTGGCTTCTGACCCACTGAAACTGGTTTCACTTTTGCTTCCCCACAGCCTTATAGGCAATCAACTAAACAACAACAAAAGGCATAAGAAAAACCGATTAAATCTGCTTAAAAAGAGATCGTCCTCCTCATCGCTTTTCATCACAGCTACTTCTTCAGCTTTTATTTACACTGAATCATAAACTTTCAACTCGCTACAGCATCTGGCTGAATGTAAACGAATATCACGAGTATCTGTTTTATTTTATTTTTTTTTTATATTTCTGTTTACATCTCAAAAAAAGTACTGAGGACTGAGAGGTAGTACATATAGGGTCTCCATGCAGGCAACAAAAAGCAATTGATGTTAATGAACTAAACAAAAAAGCCAGACATTCGAAACAAGGGGAATCGCTGTTAAGAGACTGTAGTTCAATGGAGTTCCCTGTGGCACCCCATATCTTCTTTTTTTTTGTCTGTACTCTTGAACACGTGCCGCATGAACGTGGCATAACTGCAAGGGTCAATTGTCGCACGATTTATCTATCCACCAAGAGCATTTCTGCACAAACCGTGCCACATCATGTGCACGGACGTGGATGCAGCGTAACTTTATATGGCATGATGCCGATTACATCTATTAATCCGAGACCGCTAACGAGTGAGATAGATTGCGAGGGCGTGTGATTCGGATTAGGATTATTTTCAATTCGATTCGCGTGCGAGAAATGCGCTGCCAGAGGAAATCATCGAAAGGCCCACGATGTCTTTAATGATTTCCTACTTCCTAGTATCTGAAAAATGATTGAAGGAAACATTGGAGATAGGAAACAACCACACGTCGCTAGGTGATTGTTAGATCGATTTACTACGCATTGATTCATACAACACCTGGAAGACAGGAAGACGGAGGAGTTCGATTTAATCACGAGCGAACTACAGCCCCCACACGAACACATATGGAGCGCCGACCTAATTTATCTACGACAACATGGCTTCCTGCAGTCACTCGTTATCTCGATTCGCCAAATTGCATACTAACCTTGAAAACACTGTCATTAATCTGTCAATTTGCTCACATTCCTTCAGCTTCTCTCTCCGTCCATTTATCATCTACAGCAACAGCATTCTGAACCGCATTTTTATGGCTCGTTTCGGTGCATCTTTTTCGCTTTCGCAACAAGTATCTAAGATGGATCAATGGATAGAAAACAAACGTCGATCGGATACACAAATCTCGCCAATCTCCATGGCATGTGACTTAGAATTTCATTAAGAAGAGACGATGGCAATTAAGTTGTTCCGCCTCGGCGATCGCGAGCGAATTAATAGATAGTCGAGGTGCAGGATTCACCTCTGCTATCGGGATTTGCTTCTTTGCCTTTTATCTAAGATCGAAGCAAAGGAATTTGATTGTACACACTCTTCATGTAGCCGATGGACCGCTCAATCAATTTAGCAATTTTAATTTCTGCTTGAGTGCAAACGGGGTTCGGTGCGGCTATCATCTGCAATGATCGACGACCATATGAGGTAGTCTACGAGATACAAGATACTGGAATACGATGCAGTTTTCCATTCGATACTCCGCAAAACAAGGTGAGCCAGGTCCACATCGGTTTGTCTGCGTGGATGGCTGTCTACTGGGCTACACGACTCTCAAATCGTATCTTGTTCTTCAACTTTGCCTTTTTTCTTTTCTCTATTTTTATATAAGACTACCTATTTTGCAAGCCAGTCTTAAACCCGTTGTAGCTTTCCGATTGCAGTTTTTCTTTCGAGGGCACATTTTGCTGGCAACTATTATCGATAGACTCCAAAGCCTAACATGGATTCGCGCGATGATGTATTCCGATATGGAGAAGAGAGCGAGGAAACAACAATAATAGCAATAAAAACAAAAAACGATTGCCAATAAAGGTTATGGAATTATTACACACAAGGCTGGAAACGACGACACTCGCCTTGAGTGGCCATAATGTGGTGTTCGGACGGTATTACGACAAGAAGATGAAAATGATATGAAAAGCTTCGAGAGAGGAGAACACATTTTATGTGGTCATCAGATTGGAATTTCTATTTTTATTTCGCAGAACAGACACACGCTGCGCTCCATAGATGGCGAACATTAAAAATATTATAGGACTGGGTGCGTACTCCTGTGGCACTCGACCGTAGATTTCTTTGACTGACATGATGTCAAGTTGGATTTTAATTTTTTTACTGGTTCTTGGTGTTTTTGATTGCTAAGATATGAAAATGAGTCGAGTAATTGTTTGTTCTTATTTTTGTAATAAAATCCATGTAAGGTGTGGGCAGAGTGGACGCAGGCACAGACATACGTTGATCGAGGAATGGGTTATTGCCATATGAAGTAGACAATTTGCTTTTGTTCTCGTACGGCTCGTGGCTATTGATTGGCGAATGATTTATTCCGGTAGATAGGTTTGGCATTGGCTTAAATATGGGCATTTGAGTGACAAGAAGAAACAGTGAACCAAGATTCCGATCCAGATGATTATATGTTGATGTATGGTTTTAGGATTTGTGATGACTGACCCCTGTTTCGTCAAGACTGGAAGTGGAATACGGCCTGTATTAAAAATAAATCTTGATTGGTGTCGCCGCAACTTGAGATAAAACGAAAATGTTGGCCATTCCTCTACCACTTTTTCATCTACAGAGAGCAACCCTTTAGTTAAAATTTTAACTCTAAATGGAAGTCAAAAACTAGGGCATAGTATATAGGAAACCGGGTAAAGAGCGCCAGTGTAAGGTAGGGACTCAGACCTAAGCTGACCCTGTAGATGTACACAGTCGTTGTCCGTTCTATTCTCCGCTATGGCTCCCTAGTTTGCTGGCCAGCCCTAAGCAAATCTTAAAACATCGAAAAACTTAATAAAGATCAGCAGGAATCGAAACCACGCGAGCCATTATAATATACTCCTCCGAAACACTTAATACCCTATTGCATTTCCTCCCCTTGGACCTTCTCATCAAATACGCGGCGTGCGGCGTCAACAGACTTAGGAAAGTGGGTTTTCTGGTTACCCCGACCGTACGGCCACGACAGAGCTGTCACTTCTGCCAACAAATTTCACCTCACTTCCAACGAACTACATCACACCTTCCCTCGACTTCAATAGTGTGGTGCACTCTAACTTTCCTTCCAAAGAAGAATGAAAAGCCTACCCAACCCAGTCGCGAAATTCCAACTTCTGATTTTCACTGTTGGCTCCAAACTGGAGCACTTGTAGGATCGAGAATATTCTCGATACAACTGAATATCTCAAGTCATTCCGTCTCTCCGGTTACTCGAGCATCTTTCAAGCTGAAAAGCTGGCGATCTGGGAAGCCCGCCCCCAGCTGCTACCACCTTCTCTAAACTGGTGGATCAATGCAAGAAATAAATTAAACAAGCTGGCGGCTGGACTGATATCACGCTCCTTTGGGTTCCAGGACACAGCAACATAAAGGGGAATGAGAGGGTCGATGAGTTAGCCAAGTTCGGGACCACTTCAAACTCCCCTACTGAAACTGCGGGCCTGTCGTTGAACCTTCTCAAATGCAATATCCTGCAACACATTTTCAACGTAGCCAATCGTAGGTGGGTTAAATCAATTAGATACAGCTTATCAAGAAAATCCTGGCCTTCCCATTCCAAAAACAAACAAACGACCTCTTTAATAGACACCGCTCCAACATAAATAGCTAGAGTCGTGACGATCAGCACGGTCCTTGGTATATAGGAACCCACGCTGCCAGAATAAGCATCCTGTCTAACACCCACTGCAGTAATTTCCTCAACATCCACGTAGAGGGAAGCCTGCACCATTTTCTCTGCGAATACCCAACACTGGCAAGTGGCAGGTTCTGCGCCTTTGGCAAATACTTCCTCTCAGCTTGGTCAACATAACCAGTTTTCCAAACTCCACAGACTAGATTTAAATAAACATCCCCCTTCACATTTTTTAGTTTTCCCGTATTTCGCGGCATCAAAACGATACCTAAGCGGATAGTAACCTCAACCGACCTACCTACCTTATGGTGTAACGGGAAATGAAAACTTCCCACTCAATCATTTATTTCGTACATCAATTCTAGTTCACTTTTGACGATTAATTAATTTAACAACCAAAATACAACATGTGCGCTGGAAATAAATGATTCTCAGTGGCATTCCACAAGTAAGGGCAATAACTCCCATACTCTTTATTTAATATCCATTGCACTCAAAATGTTACTTATGGACCTTGCATTCATCCTCATGTCTTCGCCCTGTTTTTATTTCGTGAGATGTTTGAGGAAATGAGGAAATTCTAAACGACCGCCAAACTATCTAATTACTGGTTCCTCCCATTTCCAATTCCAGAAATATCAGCAACTCCGTATGCAAAATCTCATCACGCTTTCACTCTGAACACGAGCATTTCTCAATCGACTTGCATTCGCTGACCAAAGCAATCTACAGTCAAACTATGGTATATGCTCCACACATAAACTCATTCCCAACTGAATTCCAGAGCCAAAAGATTCTTTTCCCAATCATGAACGCTTGGCATGCACTCCACTTCTTTCTCGACCATCTCTCACACGCGAACGATTATTCGTCTCGAGATTTTATGAACCATGAAATTATGCTAAAGAGGGGGGAAAGAGAAAGAAAAAAGGCAAGTTGCGCGTCTACTCTCATGTCATCAATTTGAATGAGCCACATCTAATTCATTTTCAGTCCGAAGCCAACAAACTAGCGGTAAGCAAAAGACCACTTCCGTACCCGCAACATTGTGATATCTGAACATAAACCCTTTTGCTGACCTCGGAGCGCCACAGCGTTCACGAGTTACCTCATCGGAAGCAGTACAAACCGGCAGAGCTACAAAGATCATAGAGCGCAAAAGGGAAATGAAAAAAGCAGGAAAACCGACACGTCATCGTATAAGATGTATTAGTACACGGATGATTCCACTGCCTACTCTCGAAATGCTTCCTGATGCCCACCAACATGGTACTTGCTTTTTATTACTTTCCATCTTTACTGTGGACTTATTCCTTCCATTTTTCTTATCTTTACTTTTCGGGAACAATTAAAGTTGTATTTGATGGCAACTGACTACGTGGGCCGGAGGTACGCTTTACCTTTCCCCACATTGTGCATGCTTGATATGCCCTACACTTGCGTATATATGTTGTTTCTCACGAAAGCCAAGCGCTCTTCCTCTTCACGAAATCTGACACTGGCGTGTGGGTAATACTTGAGGTACACGTTTGTGTCTTGATACTCATGTGCCGGTTGGGGTTTTCTTTTTCTTGGTATACCATCGATCATTGGAAAACGTAAGGCACAAAACGCAAAACTGGGCTTTAAGATGACTAATAGAAATCTTTCGGCAGAAGAACCGCATAAATATTGGTTTGGGAAGAATTGCTTATATTTTGAAGTAGCTTAACGATTTCTAGCTTAACTATAAGCCAATTTCTCAAAAAAATTACTTTCCCTGCAACACTGAAAATTGTGGAAAGACAACATAGCTTGGAGCCAAATAGGAGTATAATATTTAATGAGAATTTCGATAAACAGACAAAAGACAAAAACTTTAGAATGCATTGAGCCAATCGACAAGCGGCTCAATAAAGGTTTTCAAAGAATATGAAACCCCCTGATTGCGTCCATTGTTTCATCGAGGACGACAGATTCACCAAAATGGGTCAACAAAAGGTAAACAATAATAAATTGAGCACGACAAGGTTAATAATAACACGATATTGCTCAATGCCTCATTTAAAGAGATTGACAGGACAGAAATGTAAACTTTGGCTATTTTCTCACAATATAAATCTAGAAGATTGAAAACAACTTAGTTACTGTCGGGTGAAGTCTATTTAAAGCTTGGCTCATTGCTTCATTTTGAAGCTCAACAAGCAGTGAAAATATGTTTTCTGTCACAGCATTTCTAAAGTTACATTTCTTTATTTAGTTCTGATAACAAATAAGCGTTTTTACACGGCAATGAGATCTAGGTTCCCATCAACTATGAAGTGAACCAAAGCAATAAGTATGTTTAAGCTCAAAGTCTCATCAAAAGATAAATATACCATTAAATGTACAACTCCTGACGCAACTTAATAAAAAGATGTAGACTAATAGGAAAAGAATTATTTAATGAAGTTATTTTGATTTTAAGGGCTTGCTCATTGCGACATTGCACGGCTCAATGTTTAGCCTTTATTGCAGGAAGAACAACTGAAACCAAGTCCCACCAGATATCGCTGGGTAGGCTACAATAGCTCTAAAATTGTTATCGACTTGTGTTGATTTTTTAAGAAACGTAAATATCTCTTTTGACTTTAAGCACGATGCAATCACCAATATCAACGACAAGGGTTCCTATTGGCACACAGGATTCAACCTTTAACTGAACAAAAAAAACTGAACTGCAAAATAAAAATGTTATATCAGTTGCTCAATATAGCCCCAAATTTTATAAATAACCTTAACCTTAAGGCCGCGTTCATCCTTCGACGGAGCACAACTACAGGCTTTAGAAAATGTCCAATTCCTTGAGATTTGTGGCCTTTTAGACTGTGCTGATGGGTTTCAAAAAGTATGTTCATTGAATCGAAAAGGTTTCGCGAAAAAAAATAGATTTGCTCGAGATGCCATGTTTGAAAATGGCTTTTATACTACTTAAAGGTTCCCTGGTAGGTGGATGCCCGAAAGTCCTTACGCGTGCAAGTTTCTTTGACGTCACTTGGAAGCTCACGGTGGAGTCCTTTTAGGGCGGATTTCATTTAAGGAAAGAAAAACAAAACTGTTGGAGCTAAGTTAGTGCAGACGCCGTTGTGCGCCAGGTAGTCGGTCAGGTTGAACAGGTTTTGTTGGGTGCATTGTCGTTATAGAACCTCTGAATAATAGAACGGTATGAATAATGCACTTTACGGAAACGTTGTTGGCGGTTCTCGACGTCGACGGCCACCCAGCACGGTGGGTGGGTTCATACTCTATCGGCCATCTCTGAAGAGCTTGTGTCACTTAAAATCTGTGGACACTTGGCCGATCATGCCAAGCTTCTCCGTACCCGAATTCCCCAATCCAATACAAAATTTAATGATATTCCACTGTTTACCGCCGAGTCACACGTCTCCACTAAAGTCCACTAAAACTCGATTTAGCCTGGACGAACGCTCGCAGGCCACTAATGCTTGACGGAATTTGAAGTTCAGACTTCTCAACATTGCTGATTCTGTGAATGGTGTTATTGTCGTAAGAGGAAAGAATTTGCCTGGAATAATGTTCGCTGATGATACAGTTTTCCTAACTGGAATCGATCAGTTAATATTTTCAACTCAAAAATTATGATATTCATAAACGGTGGAGGTAGATATTCTAGTAGGGAGAAGTGGACGTTTGAGGAGCAGCCAATAGAAATAGTTAAGGAGTATAAGTACTTGGGAGTCTTGATTCTACAAACTTAAATCTACATAAGCACCTATAAACTAAATTAGCGGATGCCAAGCGTGCTATGTGTTCTGTTTTTAGAAGTTGCATTCTTAAGGAGACTTATTTCGCACATAGCTAAGTTTAATTTTTTTTAGAAAAACCGTAGACGTATGTAGTTCTATTCTACGGAGCATAGGCATGGGGATATCGTTTTTTCGAAGCCCTGGAAAAGTTTCTCCGTTACTTAATAAAAGCACCTTCAGGCTCCCTAGTACATCTCCAAACTAAATGCCTCATCTTGCAACAGGAATATCCCCTCTCTTCTAGGATACTCTTAAACTACATTTCAATTATGTGGCAAAAGTTATGGCGATTATGACTTATAATTTCGGGTGGATCATGTGAAAATGAGTGGAACATACTCGTACTAGCAATCAAAAGTTCATCAAGATTTTCTATATCAACCGACGAAAACCATTCTTAAAACAAAAATTGATAATATGTATGAAATGTTCATGAATGAAGCTAAATCATGAATATACAGGACTTACTACCGTAAATCCACTTCCTCAATCAAAAAACCTACTTCTTAGCCGAAAACAGCACTGACAAAATTACGCTCTTATGGTGTTGTGACACAATCTGGACAGGGCGCAGGTGGTTTGTGTCGAAGATGTTCGTTCACTACTCTCCATGGGTGGTTGTCCTAGATAGAATTCGAGAGATTCGACTGAATTTGTCGCGTTGGTTGTAGTTCACAGTAACTTTTTTTGTTTCCATGTAATTAAGGTGTTATATTGGAAATGTACACACAGAGGATGAATTTTGAAGTGCTATTAAAAGTAAAAGGTGGTTTAAACTACATTCCCATCGACCAAAGCTACAATTATTGTGCGACTTGTGCAATCGTAAAGAATGTGAAGATGTGTCCATTTTATGGGATTTTACCCAGATATAAAGGAATTCCATTATCGCTTCTTTGGTGTAGCTAGTCCATTGAGAACAGTAGACAGTAAATCTTCGTTTTCCTTTAATAATACAGGATTTATTCTAATATGGTCCACATACGATCCACAATTAAAAAATTCAGTTAAAACAATATTTCGTATTTGAGAACCGAATTCAGACTTATCCAATAACGATGTTGTTGATACAAAATGGACAAGTAATCCCTACAAAATATAGGACCTAGTACGCAACCCTCGTCACACCCGCGGAGAATAAAACTTCTCTCCTTCTCTAATCCTACATAATTTTATTCTATTTTCACTAGCTTTCCGTTCTAACAAAAAAATTACTAAAACTTCACCAAAATAGCATGCCAATCAATTATCGGCCCATGATAAGACTTAGACAGCTAGATAAACAATTTTAAGGACAAGCTCGAAGCACTTTCAGGTGCCCCATTTACATATGTCGCACTTTCAAAACTTGTATTTCCTCTCCCAAACCCATGCAACATTTCTCCCTTAAAATACATAATTCTTTTGAACTAAATAAAACACTTATGAGTCAGATCGCGCAACTTGTTTCTTTGTTTTGTTCTTGTTTTGTGGATATCTTAATGACCTCTTAAGCATTTCCCTTCCATTCGAGATATCAAGCATACATAGTGTGTGTGGCATGGTGGACATTATTCTGTGTCGCGGTCGTCGTATTGTCACAATTAACAACGCACGAGAATAAAATAAAACAACAAACAACCATTAAAATAATAATTTTAAAAACAAAGAAATCCACACCCCGACCACGACCCCACTTTTCCTCGTCTACGCCTTTGGTTTGTTGAATGGGAGGCAGCAATTAAGATCAAATAAGAAACAAAAGAAGGGAAGAGGGCAAGATGACGACAAAGACGATAAGACGGAGATGATCAACAAATAGCACTTGCATGAGAATAGGAACGACATGAGATTAGAGACATTTGGAATTCATTCATCATGGAGCAACGACTGCGATCTGTGCCGGGAACCGAGAAATCCACCAACTGCTTCTGGGCATAATTACTTGTTCTATGGGTTTTGTTGCCGCAAATTGACTTGCGTGTGGTTGCTGACAGACGGATTGATATCCTTGCTTGATGAATGTGAGTAAGAAATGACGAAGGGGGAAGGGAGGACGGAGAGAGACCACAGGAATGCGATTCTATTGGTCGGTTAAGACGGTGGTGAAGACGATGGGATCGCGTCTCTTTGTCGCATTCCCTGTAGTGGTAACATGCGTTGTGAGAACAATTGTCATTACTTAGAAGGGAAGACTGTTGTCGAGAGATTTGGAGATAAGGATGTACATGCGGCATGAATTGTTAAGGGGAGCTGGTAGGTAGAAAACTACCGTGGAATAAACGATTTGACTTTTAATAAGTCGAGTGCATCGTCTTGATAAGGCCAACGAGTGCCGCGTTTGACGTAGAGGTTGTCAAAATTAGAAAATTGTTTTCAATCGAGGGACGATGTCGTTGTTGGAATTGAAGATGCAATCAGGTTAACATGGAATTGCGCAGTATTTTTTCACTTCTGACAATTACCCAAATTCTCTGCCTACTTGGCCTCAGTGCCTGTTGATATTTAATATATAAGCCTATGAAAATGCCAGATCTCCCAGTGATCTTCTTCGAGGATTGCTTTTTACGATAAAAATAGTTAAGCTCCCCTGAACTGTCTTATTTATTCTTGGTTAACCACTTTCATTTCATGACACACTTAACGTAAAACATCGCACCTCTTCACGAACCGCGGGTAGCACTTGATCCCAAAACACAAAAATTGAAAGCTACAAAGGCCTTCTTCAAATAGGTTCCACAAATCACTATAAATCTTCAAAAAATTCATTCGCATTGCCCTCAGGAAGGCTCCACTTTGCACAACCTCAATGAACATTTCCAAAACAAACACAAAAATGAGGTTTCCATCTGCAATTTTAACAATGCATGGAAGACCAGAAGCTCCGCGGGACGAATCCTCCAAGAACGGATACAACAAACGGAATCGCGTTCCATTGTTGAAGAACAATAATCTTGAAGATGAAATAATTTCAATTAACGCCATAAACACCGAATAAAAACCAAAATCCCCATAGTCCTGGCGGTCCCTTCTCTCCACCGAATCCTTGAAAATGTAGGTTAAGTCAATCCTCCACTCCAACGAGCATGTAAGAAGGAATACCTACTATATCTCCCCCAACTGAATATCAAGCGCTCCATCATTCACCCTTAGCTCCGTTCCCACACCTCGAATAAAGCATTAAAAAAAGGTAAACAAAGCCCCGGAGCAGAACGGCATCGCAGAAAAGTGGATGGAAACTGGAAAACACAACGAAACTGCAATACTTTTCAACTTGTTACCACCAGGCAAGCCATTGTTATGTGTTCTCTTCTAAACGTCTTCCTGCCCTCGCCTTATGCTTAGGCTTAATTCTCACCCAGCCGACCCTCAAACCCTACCAATGATGATGATGACTACACCAACGACATGAAGATGTCATTGTTCGCTCTAGTTAGCCAAACGTCTCTTCTTCCACCGCCGCATCTTCCCTTGCGACGTACGAGTAAGTAACGTGCGCGTTTTACATGTGCACACGCTCGTTGCAATGCATACGATTATTATGGATTCTATGCTGCAGCCGCAGCAAAAGCAAAATGTTCTATTCTCCTCCGGTGCCCGCGGCGGCATGACAGAGTGTTGACTTTCGAGTTGAATTTGTTTTGCTATTGCATTGCGGGCAATGGTGCTTGGTAGGCGATTAAAGTCAATACACTTGGTATTGCTCGCACTGGTACCAATGTACTCGTATACCTTATACTCAGGGCTATAGATCCGTTTATATACGAATACTCGTACGTCCTACTCGAATGCAATCTATACAAAAAAAAAAAAAAAAAGCATAAAAACATAAAACGTTGTCGTGAAAAGTGCATTGCACTGTTTGGAGAGGCTGGCAATATTGTAATGGAGTTTTGCATAAAGTATAATAAACGAAACTATTTAACGACGCAGCGAGAATAGAACTGAATCGGAGGCAAATGCGAGGCCGGTTACTGAGGTGGAACTGGTATTGTGTTCTGAACTTGCATCCGAATCGGTGGGAAGATTGTCGTTGTTTTGTGAATGACTTGGTGACATTGCTGTAGAGAATGATGGAGTTAAAAACAAATTACACTAGGGATATGACGTCTTTTAAACAGATGTAAAAAGAACAGGACAGACTACCCAGCCTTGTGGTACTCATTCTTTTTTTTTTATTGCGAAACTGACGTGAGCTCGCACGGTCTAAGCCTCGTCATGATATCAACCTAAATGAGCCTTAAAATGAAATCCGCTATAGGGATCATTGCTGTTTTAACAGACAAGACTAAACCTACATATGTATATGAAAGATGCTCAAAAAAATAATAGGAATCTTCGAAAGAGAAAGGAAATTCGTCTACCCACATAAATTTTGTTTAGATAATTTACGCTCATTCATGCTTCTTGCAATCTTCGAAACACTCGATTTATGGGAACAAGTCCACCCTCTCAAGGATGCCTTTTCTATCTCGCTTATTCTTGTGGCAGTCGTTTAGGGATTTTATTTTTTTAAACAAAAAAAAGTCGCATGAAAACTTAGCTAATTTTGCTATACTTTAATTCATTCTCATATCAAAACTGATTGCAATTTCTCTCGATTTCGAAGTAGATAAATAATCTCCGATAGTACGTTTGTTTGTTAAAAAAATAAAGTGACTTTTTGTAGAAATAAAGCTTGTTTTTTTAGAGGTTTGGTTTTTGAACTGGCAACACTGTTTCTACAGATTGTCAATTTGACAGTTCAAAGTTGATTTGTGGTTATTAAGTTTTGCCATTTTACGATGAATATAGTAGATTAACGCCAGAACAACGCATGCAAATTATGCAAACCTATTTTGAAAACCATGGTTCGGTGCCAAACTTATCATGCGCTACGCCCATTTTACGGTCGACATAATCGTCCATCTGAGCAAGTTATTCGGAGCACGATGAATCGTTTTGGCACCAAGCACACTCTAGTGGATAAGACGCATTCCCAGTGTGAAGAGAAGAAGTTATTGCTGTTGTTGAGCGCAGTGTTGAGGAGAATCCGAGTGAGTCGATTCGCTATCGTACAGAGTAATTGGAGCTATGCCCATCCACTTTGTGGAAGATTTTACGGAAAAATCTTGGCTTAAAAACTTATACGATCCCGCTTGTGGAAGAGTTGAATCCGCGTGACCATGATGATTCACCTTCATCCTTTTTTCAACGCAAAATTTTATTCGCCGATGAAGACCATTTTTGTTTAAATGGATATGTAAACAATCGAAATTACCGAATTATGTGTGGAAAAAAACCAGAAAAACCATTAAAACTCGCTGTTTGTTGTGCTTTGTATGGGCTGGTGGAATCATTGGCCCATATATTTTTTTAAGGACGATGCCGGCCAGAATGTTACCATCAATGGAGAACGCTATAGAAACATGATTTCTGACTTCTTCTTTCCTCAGTTGAATGGCATTGACGTGATAGAGCTTTGGTCTCAACAAGATGGATGACATGCCACACGGCGCGCGACATCATTAATTTATTCTGAGCGCATAATTTCGCGTAAAGGACCAGTGAACTGGCCTCCACGATTCTATAATCTCATACCATTAGATTATTTTCTTTGGAGACATGCGAAATCATTAGCCTATGCCGATTAACCAGAGACGTTAGGCGATATGAAGTTAACATTTGCCGTGTTATTGCTGATATACGACCCCAGTTACTCGATAAAGTTGTCGAAAATTGGACTTCACGATTGCGCTTCAATCGAACTAGCCGTGGCGCGCATATGCCCGAAATCATATTTAAACAATAATGGCATAAAATTATCCATTAAATAAACTTAATATAATAGGGATTAACATTAGGTTGAAGTGTTTTATTTCATACTGAAATTGAATAGCTCTAAAAAAAAAACACCCTTTACATGGTAAAACGTGTGAAACATGCTGGCCGACATGTCTTAAATATAGTTAGTTGTAAATACGTATCTGTATATTATGCTAATCAAACCTGTTGTTTAGTCTGCTGTTAGCTGTCAAAGAGTTTACATGTAATTTAAGGGGATCGTGGATTTTTCCAAAGTAGTTTGTTCAAAAAATAAGGTGACTTTTTGAATTTCGCAAGCTACTTACATTTGATTTTCGATTTTTTTGTTTGTCATATTTGTACACATGCCCCTAACATGTATTGATATTGTCAGCCATTTTGGATATTAAAGTTGTATGAAAAATATAGTTAAGTACTTCTTGAAATATTGATTATGGCATTCGATGAGTCTACTCTAAACCAAAAAACATATTTACAAGTCGTTAATGTCTTCACATAAGGACGAGAAGATGTTTACCACAATGTCCGCGTCCAGGGCGGCAGTATGACAACCACGTATGAAAACGTTGAAACAGTGAAAAAATGGTTATGGAGAAGGACTATCAGAGAAGTATATGAGGATACTGACATACCATGGCTCATGCCATATTTTTTTCCAGATATTTCGGGCATGAAACTTGTCAGCGAAGTTTGTTCCGAAACTACTAACTTTTTAACAAAAAGAACCATCAGATGAACGTCGCTCAGGAGCTGCTGAATGAAGTGAATGACGACCCAGATTTACTGAAAAGGGTCATCACTGGTGACGGAAAATGGCTATAAGGTTGTAACGCCGAAACCAAAGAACCAAATCATCCGAATGGAAGCGACTAGAAGAGCCAATATCAAGCTGTTTTCTGCGTTTCTTACATTGCTTGTGGGGAAAAAGTTCATGGCGATAATGCACCTGTTCATGGTTGTAAGGTACGTTATTGCGCGTAATTTTTTTGCCAAACCGCAATCATACCTGAGCCACTGTATTCACCAGCGACGGTTGTCTCTTCCCAAAAGTGACAAGAACGGAGATTTGCCACGATTGAGGAGATAAAGACGCATCACTGCTAGAACTTAAGGCTGGCTATACCAAAAGGCCCTACCGCAAGTAAATTATACCCCAGGGGGATTACTTTGAAGGGAACTTAATAATTGCTGAATAAATAAATATTTGTTAAGAAAAATAAAAAGTCACCTTACTTTTTGAACATACAATGGATATGTATGGCCTTTAGTAGCTGACAACACAGATTAAACGTTCGGTTTCGCTGACAATGCACAAATATTTTCCAGAAATTCTCTTGAACACAACGTAGAAATCGTCCAAATCAGATCAAACTAATTACGAAACTCCCATTACTTTTTGGACATAACAAGCAATCCATTCTTTTGCTTTTGTTAGTCGTACTGTGCACTTTGGTTTATATGAAGTCCTTTCTACTTTTCGGATATAACACATATTAGAAAGGCGGTTACGTTCGTGTTAACCTGCATGAATTACTTAGTCAACCACCAGCACAATTGTAAATGGCACATTTCCGCCGGATGCCAGACCAGACATTCATATGTAAACAAAACTGGACTACATTCAATGGAGATATTTGCAGACAGCTAATTGACCTCGTTAGCTAAGCCAAGCTTTGATAACATCTGTACATATTAGGTAAAAGAAACTATGATGTGAGATCCGTTGGAAAGGTCGTAACTTTCACTAGTACCTGGAGAATCAAGTTGGATATTATGATACTGATCCCTACGTATCCTCATCAAAAATTATGACTGGCGAACCTTGTGTCTTAAAATTAAAAATGAAATTGCTTCCGAATGTGAAAGTGAAATCCTCAAACAAGATTCGAACCTAAGAGCCCTGTATAAATTGCCTTCAAAGGTGAAGTTTGAATCTTGTTTTCCGCCTTTAATCAACTACCGGGGATGGATAGATTACCCCATAGAATTTTCCCTATAAGCCACTTCATAAACTACACTCAGACAGCAGTCTGAATGTTTGACGAACTTCTGAGTCAGCTTTCAATGTCTAAGTACACACTTCACCTTTGCGTAAATGGTACGATGCGAAGCAGTTGACCCTTTGAAAACCACCTCAAAGTCTCAGTGTCAAGTAAAAAACCCATTCTAAGCAACAATTTTCTTCATTCGTTTCCCAAACAACTCTGGAATGTCACGCAGTAATAACGTTAAGTTGCCATGCGGCCATGCTGCGATGCAGCCGACTGTAACCGACTGCAGCTAAAGAAGAAGTCGTCAATCTTTACCTCGGGCTTGCAATCAAATTAATTCTCTCTCAATTACTTTTCCGTTTCTCTTCATTTCCTACATCATTCATTCACGATTGCTACACATTCCACTTTGCTTCTTTTCTTTTCTTCTATTCACCACTCAACTTGCGGTCTGAGTTACTACGAATGATGGTTTACTTGTCGGTCTAAGTTGCAGCGGAAAATGCGGCAAAATGTTGTTTTTCTTTTGTTTTTCCGCAACAAAGAGAGAAACAAAAGGGACTCATCCGACGCTTTCTGGTGCCTGGCTCTATGTGGCATGAGAAGTATCTCAATCGCAATCGGGGTTGTGTTCAAATCTTAGACTCGGAATCTTTGGTCTATTTTTGAGGGTTTTTTCTTGTGGCACTGGGAACGAATGAGGTTTTATCATGCAATTCATTATGAAATCGACACTTGGCAGCCGAATTATTTCAAACACATTTGTAGTCCATGTTACGTACACTCTTGACGTCAGTGGTTATGTGTAACGGTGGCATACCGTATGTATCCGTGATATGATGTGGGAATTATCTGCAAAGTATCTACATTCGGTTAAAGGAACCGCCGCAACACAACTCACTTCTATGTGGAATGGTGTCAGAAATGGCAGATTTACTCACACTCACAGTTTCACAATCGAATTTTGAGTCTTAAATTACGTTTTGGCAGCTTCATTCCACATGAGGCTACACCCTCCTTTAGAAAAGTCGTAAGTAATTTTCTTCAATATTTTTTTTGTTTTTCTTTATTGACTTTGCTTTTGGGGAGCGGCTGAGGAGTGACATTGCATACTGACATTCCATTGTGTCTGTTACTTGTATCTCAGGTTGACTTAAGTTGTATCGATATCGGACGGCGTATGGTACTCTACAGAGTGTTAAACAAGCACTTGATGTGGAAAGCTTGTTGTGGCGTTAATTGTTTTCCGTTGATTGGTAATATCATACGAAAAGGAGAAAGGGTGCTTAACGTCGGACTGGAGTGATTGTATCAATCTTTGGATTACAGTAGTTAAGAGAAAACACTTTTCTTGCTTGGAGTGCCGTAGGGTTACGTTATTAGCACTGTTCTTTTGCTTTGCCGTCAGGGTCGATAGTGATGAGTTTTAAAGTTGTAGGGCCGTATTCTTGCGTTGTGATTTCATTGGTAGCGAATATAAGCCAGGATATATACCTAGACGCAAACTAGCTTGATTGGTAACAAGTCCCTGACTATAGACTAGTCCGTATAGGAAACCTTATGAAATGCTTAACTAATTTCATCTTTTGCCAAGAATAGTGAACAGCGTCTTTCATGCCATATTCGGCAGTTAGCTTAGGGCCGCACAAAGGACTCATTACGCACTCACTCTGCTATTGTGCAAGGCATATCGACCACCTAAATCATCTTAAATTTAATTTTACTAAGTGCTATGTCGTAATAAAGGGCGACCTCAAAGTATTACAGGAAGCTCTCGTCTCAATGTCATGGTATGAAGCATTTGCCAAAAAAACTACTTGCAACCGTCACACTTATCCCACTAAACACCCCTTAACAACACACTTAAATCCGCAACGAACAATACAAGGCAAGCTTGCGTCCACTTAAAGTCTTATTAATATTTAAATCGAATCTAGTTTAAGTGCAACGCATTATATCGAAACTCATCCTTGAACCACTCCACGCAATGCAGCAGGGGTTGCATCTCCATGTTCTGCAACCCCTAAAGACACATTCGTGACGCATTTATAACGAGGTCGCGTATAAAGACGAATACGTACCCGGCATGCATGTTTGTGGGTTGAGCATAGATCCTTGGATGAATAAATTTCTTTGAATTATGTACACCCTGTCCGCACTCAACGGAAAATCCGAAACATTTTCATGACTCATTGCGTCATGCTTGCCGCGGAAAAAGAAAGCAACAAGAATCATCACAATATCATAGGGAAAGTTGTCTTCAAAGGATAAACCTAGGCCGGCCGGGAGGATTTCCCCAGGAAAGCATAAATCTTCATCTTCAACTGTTGGGTGAGCAAAAACGACAAATCAACGACGAAACTTATCCGCCGCGTGTCCTTGCCGATGACTCATGCGCCCCATCATCATACCTCATATGACTGTGGGTGGGTGTTATTTATGGAACGCAATCCACCCTCAAGTCCTGTTCTCTGTGTTTCCTTCCTCTCTTTCCATTTGTGGACTATCCATTTCTCAGAAGGGTTGCAGATTCCCAGCTTAGGGGAATCCCCCTTGACTTTGTTCTTTTATTTTGCATGAAGTAGAATCGAATCATTATACAATCAGTGAGATCATATGGTAATTTCATGGAGCACCATGTACGCCAACTGGTTGCCCATACCTGCTCTACCAACGAGCACGTCAGCTCTCGTTTATAGGTTTATGAAAGTAATTTTCATTAAAAAAGTGAAAATGTTTTTTTGGTTTTGTTGCTTTTTATAATTAGAGAATCGGTGACAAAAGAAAAACAACAGGGCGTATTCCCAAAGTCAAATTATCCACTTGGTTGCCCAAGCAACCTCACATAAAAACACTCACAACGAGTGTGGTAATAGAAGCCGCCCTAAACCCTCCGAAAAACACTTTCCCGTCTCACTTAACTTAGATGACTCAGCCGAAGCAGGGTCTTCATTATTGTGGCGAACGGAGAAAGGCAGGAACTGGCACCAGATGAACGGAGCGGGCGACTATGTAATACCTTGTTCCTGGAAATCAAACGTAGTTTTGTTATCCCATAGTCGGGAAGTACCTAAAAACCTTTTGAGAAGATTATGGGGCGCTAATCCGGTTAATTAAATTTAGTCATGGTACCTGGACATCGTAGGGAAGACTACTTGTACGTGGGAAACAAGAGCGCGTGCCAAATTAATCCCTTGAAACTGTTATCATAAGTTAGCATAGATGCAGAAAATTATCTTGGCTGGTAACTAAGACTTTTAAAAGAGATTTAGAAAAAAATTATCTGTGGTCGAAGCTTATCTCGACACTATAGATAAAAAACGTATGTTTGCCACTCCCTGAAGTTTGTCTACGAGCCCCGACAGCTACACGGGGATCCCAAAGTTGTCAAAATATTTGAATACTCACCGTGGCATAGAGGTTAGCGTGCTTGCTTTTGACTCAAAATTGGTCAACAAACGTAGAATAGCGACTCGAAAGGACAGTCGTGGGGAGGATAAAAATCACGTTATGAGCGTAACATTTGTGGAATAGAGCCTTGCTTTTGAAAATAACAACGATTTTCAAATGGCGTCAAGAGACACCTTAATAAAGTGTTTTTGTATTTGATTTTAATGACGATTAGTAACCGAAAGAAACAAACAAAAAAAGACATCCGGCTGTGAATTCAACCTAGAGATACAGATCCATTGAGCCATTGAGCTACGTGCTTAAAATGAATTTGAGCTCTTTGAACAGCAGGACAACAAGCCACATTATCTTTAAAAAAAAAGGAAGTCTTAGCTAGTCGAGGGTTACTAAATTTCTTTAACCCACTTAACAACCTTTCTACCCAACCTGTTGAGAGGTATATTGATACAAAGGTTTTGTGCTCAATTTGATTAAAGATTAACGAAACTATTGAAAAGAATTTGTTATGCGACCCAGAAAGTAAAAGATGACAAATCGGTACATGGAAATTGGAACAAGTTGACATTAAACATTATGAAGACAGCTAAGAAACTATCATTGCATGTCATTAGAAAAGAAAGAGCCCTAAGTATAAAAATAACGTCATGAATCAGTGAGTAGTAAGCTGCTTTCTGATGCTGCTGACACGCGGATCGAATTCCAACCAGAGCTAAATCATTAAATAGAAATAAATTACCTCTAATCAGAACTTTCGATATTTTTATCGCGTTAACTATTGACCAACACAAAATCGACCCATTCCAATAAAGCTCATAAAGAAGATCGATGTAAAATAGACGTTTCATCAGCGATAGTTAGTTGATGATGAAAAGTGAAAACGATAGTAATTAAGCTGATTTTGATTTATTTGGAGCGAACATTTTAAGAAAACAAATAAAATTTGACTAAGAAATCGCCACGAACTTTTTCCTAAAGCCATCATTTATTCTCAGAAGAAGATTAGAGACGACTTTTCCAGAAGACAAGAAAATCAGACTTTCAGCTAAGACGTTGACGTCGAACCTTATTATTCGATACTGTTCTTAACCACTTGGCCTCCTTCAAAAAGACCCTCGAATTGGCACGATCTTTCGCCAGCAGTCTCCAGCGCCCCACACCTAGTTGGTTGAGATCTCTTTCCCCTTGCATGCGTCATCTTAAACTCGGCCGTCCTCGACCGCGTCGCCCCTCAAAGTTGGATTCAAAGACTCTTCGTGCCGGAGCTGTGGTGTCCATGCGCTCTACATGGCCTGACCATCTTAGGCGGTGGATCCGTAGACCCGTGCTACGCTCATGTCGTTGTTCAGCACGTACAATTCACTGTTCGGTCTTCTCCTCCATTCCCCATATACACAGATCGGACCGAAGATCGAGCGCAGAATTTTTCTCTCAAAGTGACCTAGGGCCTTCTCATCTGCTTTCGATAAGATCCATGCCTCTGCGCCACAAAACAGGACCGGGATGATAAGGATCTTGTATATGGTCACCTTGGTTTTCCAAGAGGGCTTCTCATATGCCTTCCGAGCCCAAAGAATCAGCGGTTGGCAAGAGTTATTCTACGCTTGATTTCAGCACTGATGTCATTGCTGCATGTCACTGCGGAGCTAAGGTAGACGAAGTCCTTGACTACCTCGAAATCATGCCTGCCAATATGTGCGCCCTGGCCAAGACGCCGGTGGTTCGTGTCCTTTTTCGACGACAACATATATTTCGTCTTGCTCTCATTTACCGCCAGGCCATCTAGCCGCTTTCGTCTCAATGCTCGTAAATGCCTCATTGACATCGCTGAGTTCGACCAATTATGTCGATGACGTCGGCATAAGCGAGCAGTTGGACGGACTTGAATAAGATAGTGCCCCTCGTGTTGACCAATGAGTTATGCACGATTCTTTCAAGGACGATGTTGAAAAAGCCACACGATAGCGTGTCGCCCTGTCTATTATAAAACCTTTTTTGACATTAAAGGATTAGGTCACTTCCGACCCTGATGGAGCAGCGAGAATTCTCCACTGTCATCCTGCACAACCTGACGAGTTTGGCAGGAATGTCAAAACTAGACATGGAGCTGTATCTCGTCTCCATGCACGATATCGTATGCGGCCTTAAAGTCGACAAATAGATGGTGTGTGTCGATCTGGAACTCCCTGGTTTTTTCCAGGATCTGCCGTAGTGTGAATATTTGATCGTTGGTGGACTTCCCGGGCCTGAAACCACACCAATCAGTTTATTAACGTACGATTTCAGGCGTTCACACAAGACAGCAGAGAAAATCTTGTAAGAGATGTTCAGGAGATTTATACTTCTGTAATTGGGGCAGTCAAAGGGGTCTCATTTCTTGAGGATCGGGCAAACGATACTAAGACTCCATTCATCGAGCATGCATACGAGCTGGTGCACACTCGCAACCAGGTCATCTCCAGCTGCTTTAAAGAGCTCGACAGGTAGTCCGTCCGCTCCAGCAGCTTTATTGGACAGTAGTATTCTTTCCAAATTCGTTTTGAGTGGTCCCAACAGAGGACCCCACTTTTTCGAGCATATTGGCTGATATTAGCTAAAAACACGTGTAATGTTGTCTTCCAAGGCTGCTTATCGGCATGGACAAGTGATATGACGAATTCCAGTAAAAAATAGTCTAAAGGCGTCAAATCGCACGACATAGCCGTGTCTGTGTAGCATGTAGTTCCAACTTGTCGGCCTGGTTCAAAAAAAAACAGGCCAATAATTCCGCCAATCCATAAACCGCAACAAACAGTGCATTTTTGCGGGTGCATAGGAGCATTTGTATTGCCTGAGTCAAGTCGCTGAAGACAATTTTTTCGATCTCCCTAAAAAAAATAAAATCGAACTTCTTCCAGATTTTCTAAGACTTATTCAACGAAAATTTCAAAGTAGTACCGGGTCGTTGGGTTTCAGTTAAGATATTTTTTTAGATTTTAGGTCAAGAACTTTGCACACAATCCCAATTGTTTCGAATGGAGAAATCGCGGTCTTCATTAACGAGATACACATATTCATATACAGCCCTCTGTAGACAATCTACGCAATACCTATAGTGATATTGGTGCGAAATAAGCTCCCTATGCCTTAAATTAGATTGATTATGACGACCGAAAATGATCGAAGTGGGCGGAAAACATTTTTCACAGGGCACGATTTTTGGTAATAAAACTCAATCATTTGTAAGTGTTGTTTGGGTGTAAATCTTTCCATGATGAAATGGCAATACTAGCTGAGCCCGTTCGACTTCGACACATGTTAAAAATCTGGCACGAGCCTACAAAAATAGAACTCTAAAAAACCAAACAGCAAAAAAATCACCCTTCACAATAATCCTCGCCTCTCATATTCCCAGAGAAAAAGTTGGTGATTCCTGAACCTCTGCCTTAGATAAATAAATATTATTATGAGTGAGGGTGGAAGGATAGGTGTCCGAAACGTGCTAGATTTGCGCGGTTCGAGGGCGCGACATGTTAAACGATGTTGCTGAGAACAAAGGAACATCAACCAGATGACGGGCCAGACAATTGGGCATCACCAGACGGACCCTACAGCGAATTTTACTGAAAGACTTACACATGTTCCCGTACAAAGGGCAAACAGTGCATCATTTAATGTCTGCTGACCGTCAATCGCGTGAATTACATTAAAATTGGTGAAAATCATCATGAGCGACAAAGCACTTTTCCACTTAAGCGGTTACGTCAACAATCAAAATCTTCGTTTCTGGGGCACTGAAAATCTGCGTGTGATGCGCGAAGAGCCATGACATCTACTCAAAACCACTGTTTGGTGTGGCGTTCACGCGGGAGGAGTGATTGGGCCGTATTTTTTGAGAACGCCATCGGCAATACGGTCACTGTTAATGGTGAACGCTACAGGACTATGATAAACGAATTCTTATTACCGGAATTAGATGAGCGGGGATTGATGAATATGTGGTTTCAACAAGACGGTGCAACCGCACACACTGTACAAGCCACAATGGATATTATGGAGGAAGCCTTTCCTGGTGGCGTAATCTCTGGTTTTGTCAATTTGGCATGGCCAGTAAAATCGCCCGATTTAACTATACCAGACTTCTTTCTTTGCTACTACTTGAAGTGAAGGGCTACTTGAAGTCGCTGGTTTATGCCAACAGGCCCCAGACAATCGCAGCCTTATAGCATTATGTTGTGTTATATTTCCTCGAAAGGTCATGTGGAAGCCCAATGCAACAAACAACCATCGATTCAATGCTTGAATTACATTATACAGTTCCAAGAGCTTGAACCGAGATGTCTATAAAAACGAATTCATTACACCACCTGTTAAGATCAGTACCAGGGATCTTTGGCCTGGAGGTATTCAAGAACATGCTAACCAGTGACGATTAGCAATCGTTGCATCAATGGATACCGGAAGAAGTTGGATACATGTTGTGGGAACCAAATTGGCTGTATACCAGACCTTCCACTCTTGCGATCATCAAAAGCATGATTATGTAAAACCACTAGTTACAGCGGCCAATTTGGCGTCCATCCAATTTTCAAAACATCAAGTCACATTAAGCAAACAAACATCACATTTATGGGAGGAAAAGTTGTCAGTTTCAATTTCTATTAATGATATATCATGATATAGGCATTAATGATGGCATCAACTGAGCTTCTTGTATTTGGTAATAGTCCAGAAACCTTAAAGAACAAATCACATCCGATTTTTGTGTTGAGCTGTATTGTATATTAATCTTAAATTTAATAACCAAATGTCATGCTTATTGCTCCGCAACGATCTTCAAGTCATCATAACTATATATACTTGATGGCAATACTGATCAGTTTTCATGAAGATATCTCAAGATCGTCGACGTTGTTCTCAAGTTGTGAATAAGCGCTTTATCCTAAAACTGCTTTGATCGGGCCTCATCAACCTATAGATCAATCGAATTTTGCTACATTTTCCAACTCACCGAGCATCGAGCAAACTGAATGAAACCAACAACTACTGAATCGCTGACGTCCCAAAAGCCAAACGATCGCGATACTCCGCTTCATAAATCGTTTAACTGCTAATTGATTGTGCCGGAGAAACAACGATAAACAAAATTAAATCGATTAAAAATCGTGCATTTATCACATCGACGAACGCAATGTTTCGCTTCGACTAATCATGGCGTGTCGCCACCACACACGCCAGTGCAATTTGCAAACTCACCACACCATCAATTTGAATTTTTCTCTCCACATTCCATTAGATCGCTTGTGTTGTTATTGAATCTTCCTCCGAATAGAAACTACATAATTGATGCATAAATACATTTTTAATTAATTTTCACTTAAAAAAAAATTACGAAAAATAATAAAGAAAAGGGGAGCAAGAGAGAGATGCAGAGAAATCTAGGCCAGTGGGTTTCAAACGCAACGCAAGTAAAGAATAAGAAAAAAACGATGCCTGATAAGAACGAGTGGCTATCAGTTCCATGCGACCGTATGAGCCAGAATCCATCTATCGAATTGTGTACTTGTATTTCTCTATTAAAAAGAGATATTTTAACAATAATTCTCCATTGGATTACAATCGTGCTAGATCGTGTTTACCCGCAGTCTATCGATAAAGTAATTACTGATTAGTCGTTGAAAATTCGTTTCAAACAATTAAGGTTTGAATGAACACATCAACGGCGGACGGATGGCTGGCGCGGACTTTGTGTTTTCACAACAGTTGAATGAGTCCAGGCCCTCGACTTCGGAAGCGTGTAATACCATAATTTATTTGCTCCAGCTTTACTGTCACTCAAATTATGCAAATCTGATTTATTCGTTTTCATCTGTTTTAAATTTTATCTGCGAATAGTGAAAGTGCGACGTAGGTTAACGTGACCGTGGTCATCGTTTCTTTTGAATTGAAATTCTAAAATTTTATGCTTATCACACACTTTATATCCCAAGTTTGCTTTCCATTTTTTTATTTTATGGAACTCATTTATCGCCATTTGAAATTGAAATTAACGTGTTTGCTGAAAAATAAAGGCTTGGCCGTATCGTTCCCCATTTTTTTAACAACAAAGAAGCAAATCAAACAAGGAATTTGCAAAATGCTTGGAATATCTATAGGTATAATGACAAAGGAAAAGTATTTTCAAATAAGGCAATAAGTCATAAACAAGAGAGCAATCAATAGCTTCTGCGATACATGTGATTCGAAAGGTTGACGATTGGTAATTGCGTTTTTTCATTTAGTTATTTATTGGGAAAAGTCATTTAAGATTTATGGAATTATGACCAACATTGTCAAATTTTATGGTTTAAAATGCTAGTCTATAGTCACATTGCCCCATTTATTGCTTGACAAAACGTTAGTCACATGGGCACAGTATAAATACGCCGTTCGATATTAAATAAATCAAGAAAGATCATTTTAGCAGCTTACGCCTTCATGATTTTGTTTTATCGGTCGTAACAGGAATCTTATGACCTTAAGGGGGCGAGTGAGAATAACTACTCAGTGGAAGCTTAATAACTCTTCACTCGAAGTCCTTGTCACTTGACTTGTCCCTTTTACTTAACGGAGTACTGAATATGCGTTTGGTAGACGGCCGAACCATTCACAACGGACGGAGACGAAAGAAAATTTGGACGAGTTTAAGATAGTGTAGAGTGTCCGTCTAGGGCCAGTAAGATATTTAAATTGGATGATATAGTTAAGCAAGTTGTAAGCATTTTTGCCTAGGATAAAAAATGAATTTAAAACTAAAAAAAAGGTTAAGAACGGGAAGATGAAGATGACAAATCTATGACAATCTACAAAACCTGCGGGTGCAGACGGCAATCTTTGTAGGCTACTATAGGAGAATTCTCATTGCTCCAATTAGGTCGGCATTTAAGGGGGATAGCCACTGTGACGGCCCCAAAAATGAGTGAGAATTTTTTTTTTTACCGAGTAAATGAGGGAATTTTTGGATCGGGTTTTTTTTTATTTTATTAAGTACACATCCAATAATGTTTCCAAAATTTTTTATTGAAAAATATTGAATAGTTTCAACAATATAAACGATGCCGTAGAGCCTGAAAAAACATTCACCCTCCATGGTCGCATCGATTATTCAAAAGCGAGTAATGTTAAAAATCAAACAAAAATTTTATTATAATTTGTATGAATGTAATTATCGTTGTACGTAGGCGTTTTTTTTTTTTTGATTTTTAACAAAATGGCGACCGATTGAAAATATTTGCATTTTTTCGACCGTTTTTTTTTTCAAACAGTTTAAAAAATAGTGAAAAACAAAATTTTCCAAATCGGCTACGCTTAACCTTAGCCACTACTAAGATGAACAAAACAAATAAAAAATTTAAACATCGGTTAAGAATTGACCAAGTTATCGATGCGACCAGTTTGAAAAAAGTCGTTTGGAGAAAAACGCGTTTAAAGATTTTAGTCCATTTCTCTCGCAATGAAATCATAGAGTAACTGAACATCTGCCGAACTTCTAGGTACTTAAATTGATGAAAGGGACTATTGTATTTTAAAGCCTGCATAACAGAGATTTATATTACGAAAAGAAATTCGAAGAAAAGAGTCCACTACGTCACACAATGTTAAATACATTAGAGCAAGGGACTGAAAGGCGTAACATTCTGATCCGAAAGTCAAGCGACAAACAGTCGGCCTACATGCTCTCACTAAAATCGCTGTAACGTAGTCAATTTTTGAAATTTTGACTTGCAATTTTGTACACACATGTTTTTAAATATAAACTTTCATTTAAGATAAAAGAAAAAAAATTTTTTTTGAGCCATCACAGTGGCTATCCCCCTAAACTATTAAAACCTTCGAATAAAAAAAAAAGAATCAGACAGAGCGACGCACTATCATTTGGTTTCTTTAACTGGCTAATACATGAGGTATGATCTACATCAAGTCTGCACAATTGCTTGATCAAAACAACTACTGGCAACCGCTCATTCTTGGGCTGAAGAGGCAGTTGGGAAGTATAGCCTTTTCTTAAAAAAACAAGGTAATCCTATAAGTATAGGCTGTACAGCGACATCCATCCACTACCCGACTAGTCTAATCTAAAGTCTGGGATGACGCGAAGATTTTTCGAAGGATGACCTTAGATGCGATCGTACACACAAACGAGTGGAAAGAAACCTCAAACAACTCAGCCTGCGGCACTTTTAGGAGCTAGCTAAGTTGAGGTACAGGCTCATCTCGAACTGTAGTGCACTCTTAAGAAGTGAAATAAAAAGGCCTTTATTTTACACTCGTAATTTGAGGTTAAGTCTGGCAAGAGTCAACAATTCCTTCCAAGCGTCTTTCACCTCGCCTTGTCTTGGCAGTCCAAATACTGCTCATTCATAAAAGAGAGCTGTATCTACAAGATGTAAAGAATAAGGGGAGCAAAATTAATTTTGACAACACGACATTTATTCTTACAATTTTTTCATTCTCTTCATCTACGACATATTTCAAGCTTTTCGAGTGAGATGTTTTCGGAATGCATATAAAAAGTGATTTTTTTACTGATTGGTTTTCCAGTGTCCTTTTTTTGACAGCTCACCCGTGATTGGTGACATGTGCTAAAGTCGAACGTGCTCAATTGGCATTGCCATTACATCGTAGAAAAATGTACTGCCGGAAAACGCTTTCCAAATACTGAATTTTATTATCAAAATTCCTGTTCTTTCAAAAATGGTTTTAACACACTTGAACCATTTGAAGGTCGACCATAATTTGTCCATTTTACGCAAGGATCTTAGTCTAAAACCTTACGAAATACAGCTCATCCTGTAGCCGAACCACCTTCGACAGCGTCAAATTTTCGGTGTAAAGGCCTTAGAACAGCTAAAAAAAGATCCGATTTTTTATGAAAAAAATTGTCTTTAACGACGAAGCTCATTTCTGGTTGAATGGGTATGTTGATAAACAAAACCGCCCATATTTGGTTTGATGAGCAACCTCAGGCAATGCATCCGGAAAAATACACTGTTTGGTATGGTTTCTGAACCGAAAGTTCGTGAGAACACCGTCAATGTGCCCGCTATCGTGCAATGATTTTGAACTTCTTTACCCAAAATGTACGTGCTGAATCTGGTCGACATGTGGTTCCAGCAATTAAAACGCTCATGCCACAGGCCACACAGCACACAGCGAATCGATGGACCAAATGAGAAACAACATCGATGGGCAATTTATCTCCCCTTTTGGACCATTGAATTCGCGGCCTAGATCGTGCGATTACGTCCAATCACTCATCTATGCCGAAAAGCTACTGATGAGTCCATATACGTGTTATTTGTCATCCATTATGCCCGGGAAAGTGACTCAAAATTGGAATCTCTTTATGGACCACTTAAAACATAGTCGTAGTCAACATTTACAAGAAATAATCATCAAAAAGTAAATGGCAAACATTGATTTACCAACTCAAACAAAAAAAAATTCTAAACTTTTGCATCTGTCCTGTGTTTTTATGACAATTAAAAACCAAACGCTTAAAAAAAAATTACTGCAGCTTTAATGTCGATTTTTCATCATAAAAAACAAATCGCCCATTGAACTCTTTTACAAACTTTTTGACACTCTACGAAATTGTGTGTCGAATGAAATTAGTCCCGAACCATATCATTATTAGTTCTCGAGATATATCAGGCGAAAAAGGCTCACGAACGTACCTATACACGCATGCACAGGCATTTTCTAGAACTTGAATTCTACGGGTCTTACATTTGCGAATGTGAAAGCTAGGTTGTGGATTTTTCGGATAATTCGACAGATATCAAGGATGCATTTGACCCCCTCATTTGCAACAGAATTTAAAACCTGTCGCATGTATCGAGAGACGCTCACAACCGTCGCAGACACTTCAAAGAATACCACAGCAAGTCTCAGTGCACATGGAGTCCAATATTCCACCATTTATAAATTCTATCTACTTATCTCGAACTACATCGAACCAAAATTAAAATGTCCATTACAAAGACTTCATCTGAATGAAATCATTCGCAACTCACATGGATTGAAAAACAAAACCATTAAAATACTTAATGACGATCATCGATGAGTAGCGACTTACGCCAACAAATACTATGTTCGTCTTTGGCTGATTTCTGCAATGCTTACTTTCCCCAAAGGCAATTAAAGCTTAAGACAAACAAGTTATTCCATAAAGATCATTCATACCAAAACACTTGGTCGTTAATTCGCACCCCTGGCGGACTCCATATTCCGCACTGAAACGAAAGACAAAGAACGGATATGACTTACACTTCCGCTTTACCGCTGTATCTAAACAAAAAAAAAAAAATCTACAACAGCCAGTTTCTCAATTCCACTACCAAGTGCGTCATAAATCGCAAAACACGTACACCACTTTCGCACGGAATTCAAAACAAAAACCAAAACAAATCGAATTAACTGTGAATTTAATTTAAACAATTGACTGCTCACCAAAACAAATTAATTTGTTTAAACAAAGAATTGATCCCCCTGATACCTCTACTCTCGATCATCAACTGCAACTGCCATGTACACATGCTCTCGTATGCCATGACTAACAGCGGAAGTTACAGATTTTGCAACATTCACTAAAAGATACACTCGCACGCTCGGAGTCTTTATTTTTACAAAACGATATCGCGGCACGTACTATAAATGCGGCTTTTCCTGATTGTTTACCAAGCGCACAAGTTTAGTTCGAGATACTATATTCATCATGACTAAGTAAGCATATCACCAGGAAAGGACGGGGATGAGTCAAGCTCATGTGTCGCACCCTGTTTTAGCGATAATTGACAAGCTCTCATAAAACGAGCATTTAAGGAAGGAAATTCGATATTCCGCAAGAAGCACAAACATCAGCAGTCTATTTGCCACAACGCAGCAACTCCAGATTTAGATTTTTTGAATTTTTCGGCACACAGAACAACAATTTCCGACCCATTGAACCGAACTACCATGAGCACGTTCGTGGAGTTCTGCATCGAATTCTCTCGATGTCTTCGAAGCTCGAAGTGCACGTATCATACGTTCCATCGACATGGAAACATGCAGAATAGGAAATTTTTGACGCATTCTGCGGTCTTTGCGCATTTCATTCGCATTCTTTACCAATGCCATTGTGAAATATCAAACAATAGCTTTACTTTATCTAAATAACTTGAATGGTAAATAAAACAATTTGTCATTGGAAGTCGCTACAATTGGATTTGTGAAATTATCTTATCTAGTGAAAAAGCAAAGTCATTTATCCAGGGAGTGATAGTAAAATTTCGAGAAGTCATATCCAGTCGGCTTAATTGCGTTTTTAAAAATGCTGATTAAGCAAAATAACAAAGTAAATGGGTGCTAGCTAGATTGATATAAAGCAGGCATTACCGCACTCAAAGATGTGTGATGGGATGGACCGGTAAAAAGTGGATGAAAACTGTGACATCTACTAGGGAAGTTGCTACAGAGAAAACGAAATATGGTTATTCGGAAGAGGGTTTCTTATTCGAGGCAGAGTTAGTCAAAAATACTTAAGCTTCCGGCATCTAAGCCGGACCTGAGCCTCATAACTATCCGCATCAAGGCAAATCTCAGCAATATCACAGTAGAGAAAGACAACGGACTCAAAGTTGACTTCTATGACGTCCTACATAAAACATATGCCGAATGACCCAGCTATGACACCAAAATCGTTCTAGATTTCAATGCGAAGCTGGGTAAGGGAAGAAATCTTTGAACGAATCGTAGGAAAACACAGCCTACACAACGCCAAGTCAAAAAACAGACCCAGGCTAGTGGACATAATAATGGATAGTAACAAGCACGCGATTCCTATCTATCCTATCTATCCTTAACTGTCGAGAATATTCAATCTGCGATATGGCTTTTTATGTTTGTCCCAGTAATTGAACAGCTCATATCTAAGGCCTGTTCTAGAACTACATGGGGTATGTGCGTCGATAGAAGAGTAAGCCCTTTGGCCGTGACTTTGAACTAGATTAACACTAACGCACAAAATGAACAATAATTTTATCCCTTGGTAATAGTAAAAAATATTTACCCCACTCGACTGAACATAACCTTTTAGACTGGGGAGCCCACTGCCCGACAATTCGCTTTTAGAAGTGACTCAACCACTCGGTCAATCAATCACTGTCTTCTCAATACGTACAAAGTTTTTATTTATTTTTTTCAAAATTAGCAGGGCTTCGGTAGAATGCTCTGAAACACTTAGCAAAGTCGTTATAACTTCGGGGGCAAAGATGAGCCTTAAAGATCGAATTTCTAAAATCCACTTTCACCGATGCACTTTGGATTAAAAATAATGTAATCAGCCCCAATAATTCAACCTTATATCCCAATCTCATCCCTTTGTTTACCACTTATGACTCAATAACCTTAATCAGCGCTATCTTAGGTCGCGATTACAACAGACTTCGTTCTCCATTGTTTCTCAAGTAAACAAACCATAAACTAACCAACTACTCATCACAAACATCAAGCTTTGCATATAAATCAGTGTTCCCATCGCTGCTCTTGCTTATCTCTATCCATCAAACTCAACACTAAAACTGAAGGTAACTATTTACATTTTACATGCCCATCACATAGACCTCTTCTATCTCACTAGCGCCATGCGTTACTAATGTACGCCTTTGCCAAACAGATAACTAATGTCGCCGGATTCCTGACGTAAACATCCAACCGTGATTTGTTTTCAATCGGGTTTGACGACAATCCCGCCAGATAAAGAAATAAAACGAAAACAACTCACTTACTGCCGAATTAAACACTCATTACAGACTTATTTATTTGAAAAGGTGTTTGAGGGGAAACCTTCCGACCCCAGTCATAGATAAAACCATTTGTTCACGCAAATCATCTTTTGCACCCTTTCGCGGCCATTGCAGCTGAGTGATAATTGGAGTGATATGATGAAAAAGTTGTGTTTGCTTACCTGAAAGTAAAAGAAAAGAACAAAAACAAACGAATAAGTCAAAATCTTGTTACAAAACATCATAATAGGAGAAGAGAGAGAATTTAAAAATAGATAAATAAGAGTTGGCATGAGCTCCACTGGGTCAAGGTGGATTCAGTGGATAGGCGGATGAGTGGACGCTAGTGTTTGGTTGAGTGGATGCGAGTTAAGCCGAACGATGCGTTTCCACTAGTTGTGCTTCGGAGACGAAAAGATAAATTTTATTTTTAAATCCAACGACAGAGCGGTATTGGGCAAGGGGATTTCATATAATATTTAAATGTGATTTTATAAAAGTAAGGGAAATGATTGCGAAACTATTTGGGCCCAATGAGATCACGGAAATCTGTTTGGTCCGCCACCTGGATAATATACATTTGTGCCCGATAGATCTGCCGGTAATTAATGTTTTATTATGGCGAAATTCGCTCGGATATGACCGAATGGCGCCCAACGTTGGACATGTTCTGGGTGTTTCCGCTTTTGATAATTCCCCGAACAAGGCTTCACAAAAATAAATATTTAAATGATACCAACTTTTTAATACGCTTAATGCCTAAAAAGAAAACGATTAAGGAGGAGGAGCTTCAGTGATGTAGAGCTAAGAGATTCGGCACACGTCGGGCGTGATTGAGGGCTGACAGTCGTTCTGCTGTTTCATCCTCCTCGCAGCATGCAGCACAGGTAGACGTCTCACTGAAGCAGAGATGTTTAACAAAAGTGTAATGGCTCGTTATGACGCCCGCAAGTCTTCTCGCAATCAATTCTTCTTAAAGATGAGAAGATGCTGCGGATTTCTTACAGACATCAGGTCGTACGAGCTTAGTCGTCTTGCATCCTGGATATTCCCCCCATCTACGATTGTGTACATTAAAGACCCAAATCGTTGATGTAGGATTTGACCGTGGAAGCAGATAGACCTAAAGCGGGTTCAGATCCTGAAAAATCTCTGATCCTATTCTAGCGAGTTCATCAGAGATCTCATTTCCTGGGATCCCAGAGTAGGAGAGGACCCATACAAGCCTTAGTGAGTTTAGTTTTCCGACTTTGTACGAAAAGGTCTTGAATTCATGCACTAATTTGGAGCTGTTTAAAGGGTTGAATACTGCTTTGAATGCAGCTTGGCTGTCACTGCAGCCGGATATGCTTATTCACTGCCACTTGTACTTCACAACATAGTTCGTCGCCATTAGGATTGCGTGTATCTCTGATTGAAAGACAGACAGATTTTCAAAACGAAAAGTGCTACGAACGTTTTCGCGTTCAAAAAAACTCCAATGCAAATTGTAAGAAAAACCATTTCCCTTGATGGAAGACATGGCTTTCAGTGCGCACCCTCTGATAAATATGTCAAGGGTTATAGCATCAAGAGCAGTGCCCGGCGTGCTGGGGAAAACCCCGTACAGCTGAAACAAACCGTTCGTTGGAGCTTAGTGAAAGAGGCCACGACGTGTTTGCGCATATGAGATTATCGTTCTTATCGTTGCCGTGTAGATCCCGACGACCATTATCGGAGATAAGCCAAAAACCCCTTTACATTCCCGAAAAGCAGACAGAGCTTTGGTGGTTTTTGACTCAACATGCTCAGGCCAAAGAAGCTTGCTATTTAAGTTTACTCCCAGGTACTTAGCTTCCTTGGATATCAGAATGGAAATGTCTTTTAGCAGCAGCTAATTTACGTCAGTATTTTTTCTCCTTCTCGTGAATAGAACGACATTAGTCTTAACAGGATTAACCGACACTCGTGCACCGGTCATCGATCACATTTAACGACGCATGTGCTTTAAGGCAGACATGAACCGACGGAGAGAACGCCAACATCATCCGCATAGGCCTGGACTTAGATGCCAAAGGCAAAAGCATCATACTATAATGTAGTGGCATGGGAGTCATTTTTCGGATTCTGGCTTATAACATGATCGATATAGGTATGGAAGTCAGGGAAGATGTGAATTTGCTAACCCAAGATATTGTTTCGTTATTGAAAGTAACGTCTCTTGGGCGTAAGAAAACACATTAACGAGAGAAAATAACTGCCTGGCAATTACTGATATTAAGTTCTAAAAAGGTTTTACTACACCAAATGAAAGATCCTGCTGAAGAGCAGAGTCCGTCGGGGTGAAAACAGTTTTTTTTTTATGATTCTCGTATCTTCAGAACTTTAGATAGTTGTACGCATCATTCACACAAACATTAATGGGCCAAGGTGACTACCTTGTGGGACACCCGATATGGCGTTAATAGAATCAGAGACAGCATAACGAAAAGGTATTTTGTATTGGCGCTCTTTGAGGTATGATTTTAACCAGATAAAAAAAAAACAAGGGTGGGAGTCCGAGTGCTTTTAGCTTCAGGTAAATGATTTTATGACTAATTTTATCAAAAGCTTGCTCTAGTCAGTGATGATAACGCCAACTTCCTTATATTTTTCTAGCGCAAGAAGAATTTCGGAGATAAATTCGCTTAGGTTGGCAGTAGTTGACGAACAAGTAAAAAAAGCATGGAATGTGTAGCGTGTTTCTAGTTTTCTGGAGAACAAGTTATGAAATGATGGCATGGAGCAGAGGAAGATCAGTGTCGATCCCCAGCAAAACTTAGGCGAGACTAAATGGCGCCCAACGTTGGACCCAACATGTCTTATATTTTCAATGCAAGCTATTCATTTTGGAAAATCAGCAAGATATCTAGCTAAGAACTTACCGATAAGCTGGCCTGTGGATTGTTTTATCACAATCCTAAGTTAAGACACTCTACCGTGGGAGTAATTGAAATTGCTGAAGCTCAAAAAATTCTGCAACTAGCTGCATACGCAAGGTAAGGTGAAAAGTTCTCGGCCTAACACAGGAATGACATTCCAAATAGCACATTCAATATGTGTATTGCCTGGGTACACGTGCTTTAGTTTGAATGACAAAGTTCAACTTGAAGTATTATACATCTTAGTTACCTGTTATTCGTTAAACGTTTCGTTTCGATACACTTGGATATCGATTGTCATAAAATTGGGTGGATGAACCAATAAGGGAATTCATCCGAAGTTGACAAAAGTTTATGGCGACTCCTCTCTCCTTCGATACCAACCGTTAAAAAGTGGACAGCTGAATTTAAACTTGGTCGCACATCCCTCGAAGGTGATCCAAATGACGTACAACAGTCCAAGAAATGTGCGGAAGCCTTGTACAGAAGGGCGCGTTGGCGATGGGGATATGGGATATGGGATACAATTTGCTCAACCACCCCCTTTATTCTCCTGATTTGGTACACTCAGACTTCCAAACTTGAAGAAATCTGTTTCTGGGAAGCGATTCGCACTCAGTGATGAAGTTAAGAGGGCCATAAATGAATATTTTCATAGCCTTCCAGACTCTCACTTCCGGGAAGGAATGCTGATGTTGGAGAAACGCTAGACCAAGTGTGTTGAAGTCAAGAGATTATATTTTTTAACTGAAAATTGCAGTTTTTCACTATAAGACCGAAGTAAAGAATCATCCAACAAAAAGTGTGATTTTGAATCTGGCGCCATTATTGAACTGTCCAAATTCAATTCAAAACATTGCGGCGACTTTTGATAAGAAAAAACGAGGAGCTTATGCTTATATGGATCGCTAAATACTCGAAAATGAAAATTCATAATGGAAACAGTAAAAATGAGAAAATATCCCTTTTGGTCAACATTAAGCAGCTTCTCGCACAGCTATAAGGAATTTAAATGACAAATTTGAAAGTCCCAGACAGGTCGGTCAATGGTGTGAAAACCCCAACACGTGTACGTCACAAGTTCAAGTGGAATATCGATATCCTAGCATGGTGTGTCCATGACTGACTTTTTTGCTTGAAGTTGGTGGAAATTGGGCAAGGCCGAAACAGATTTGTGGTAGATATATATTTTTATATATATTTCCATTACTAAATGAAAATACCATTACGTTTCGTAATGTCATAGAATTTTTTCCTTGATTTAAAATAACACCTCTTGTTGGATAACCCTATAACAACCTCAGTCCCCCACTTTACTTGCTTACTTTCTTATGTTGCCATTTCACAATCATTATAATTTTGGCTTATGAATGCCTTTTTCTTTATCTTCATCAATGAACGCTACCAAGTCCGGATACTATTGATACTATTGAAGTCCAACAACCCGACATTGAGATCTTCCAAAAGACTTATCAGTACTTAAAAATCGAAGAAAGTAAGAAACAACTGCCTGAGATACTCACTACCATCTTTGTTCATACATAGGCAGAAAAGTCAACGACACAATCCCAAACGAGTATATCAGGCAAATAAGTGTGAAAACTCATTAAATATCCTCAAGTCATATTTGTTCGAAGTGTTTTTTTAAAAGCCTGTCCAGTCAACCCGCACGTAGACATAACTCTGAATGGTTGGAACGGCTCGTAAACTGTTACGACCGCCACACGCATCTTTACAAAAACGCATCAATTTCACCACTGCCAAGCTCATCATGAACTCGCCTCATTAATGAGCTTGTAGAGTATTTCAAGCATGTAAGCCGTAATTAAAGACCAATTACTCAGCCATCCGTGGCATGTGCTGGTGGGTGATCATCAATTTTTGATTGTCGTTTCTAAGCCTACAAATCAATATCTTACTCACCGCTGAGTGAGATTAGCGGCTGAGTGACTAGCAATTTATAAGCAAAGTAGACTCGTAACCACATCCTGTCGTTTAGTACTCTCCTTTTTACATCTGGCTTCCTTGAAAACACTTGTGAAACAAAACTGCAGAACGAAGGAATCGCCGCAACGCCACTATCAATAACCACACTACACGTTGCCTCACGCCTCAATGACCAAACAAACAAAACAGGACAAAGGCGACAAGCAAAGTTAAGCTGTTCCCTTCCTCCTCCACTGATTCGCGCTGGTCACATTAGGCTCGGCAATATATTGGTGTGGCAACAAAGTCGTCAGCACACTCGATTGCTTTTTTGGGGAGAAGGCCTGCAAACAGAAGCAGACGACAAACAAAACATGAGAAAAAGGAGAAGGAAGAAGGGTTGGCAACAGCTTGTTGCATCGACATTGTTCTTTTGTGTCAAGCGTGTTTCGACCAAAGTAATTCATTTACTCAAGTCATATGCGAAGTTACGGCTCTGCATTCGACACACATTCGCTCAATATTTCAAGAAAGCCTCACGACTGTATGCGTAGTCGACCAGCCAACCACACCCACTGACTTTAATCAGTCCGATGAACTGACGCTGGTTAAGTGCGAAACTCAATACGACTCGTGTATTTGTATCTGTTTCTGGATCTCAGCGATATTAGGAATGGTAAAACGAGATCAATATACAAACACTCCATCAATCCATTAATTCAAACGTATAAAAGATACATAATCGTGTATCATGGAAACCTGTTCTGCTTCCCAGAAAATAGATCACAAAAACAGTGCGCGAATAAATGAATCTCAAACAAGAATAACAAAAATTTAATTGAAATGTACACACATGGCACGTGGTCGGGTTTCGTGGACGCTCCAGAAATGCCGATTGATTTTCTTCTGCGTGGAAGATTCTCGCTGGATCACATGAGTTATGATGTGGATAAATATGGAATGATTGCGTCATTCGTTAAAGCATTAGGCGTTGTGTGTCCTGTGTTGCTAGAGAAAAATGTATTTTATGGCACTCCCAGGCACTAATGTTACTTAACATCAGTTTAAACGTGGGAAGGTTGCTGGATTCAGACAAAATTTGTTAGATACCACGAAAGGAAACGCTCTTGGGCTGTTATTTGGTTAAACAAATTTAATTATACCCTTCGGTGGGAAGGAGTTTGATGTGGAGTGCCACAGGGCTGTGCTTGGGTACCCGTACTATTTCATAATACAAATTGTTTGAAACGGAAGTAAGATATTTAGCTGGAAAGGGCCCTTAGTGCGTGTTTAAGAGCCTTTCAGCAATTAATCAGAAACCTAACTGCGCTACAAGAGAGCATAAGTCTACAAGGGTTTAACACGTCAGTAGAATTTCTTCACAGCAACATTGATATCCGGATGATGCAGCATATTTTTAGGGGCTATTTATTTTATGCATGTTTATGTAATTCAAAAATTGCATATACGTACCAACATTTTCGTTAACGATTCCAGCCAAATGGTAGATGCAATTTAAATCAGAAAACCACTATTCGACGTATTTAGATGCTGCTTTGGAGTGAATCCACCGGCATGAACGACACTTAGGTTTTTATGTGAATAAAACTATTGTAAGGCCTCAAATAACTTGCGGTTCCAGTCGGTAATCTTAAGAGCCAGGTCACACCCGAATGTTCGATAAGACAATAAGAAGCTAAAACTATGACTTCGCATGTGACAATGTAACAATGTGAGAATTTCTGAAAGATTCGTAAGGATCCTCTGATCATGAAGATTAAATATGAGCTTAGGTATGAAAGTGATGAAGATGTTGACATGAAATAAAACAAGCTGTGCGTGAGGTATTAACAAATTTTCCCTTTTTATTTGAAAGACCTATGTACGCCATTATGTATGGAATATGGCATCATTCAAATGCCCGCGTCGGCTTCTTGGCATGCAGCCCAGGAGTCCAATTTTCAATGACTCTTCCGCATGGATCCGGCTAAATTTGAGTAATGTCTTGTGTTATGTTCACCTTAAGGGCATCGGTCGATTGTGGTTTATTCTCCTAGACCTGTGACTTCAGGAAAGACCAGAATAAAAAATCTAGAAGGGTCAAATCGCACGACCTTGGTGGCCAATTTACTCTGTTATTTTTGGCTTTTTGACTAAATATTTACGAGCAAGCAATGTGGCAAGATTTCGTGTGGTTAATATCGAAAACCAAGGTGAAGATGACCTTCACATTCAACAGTACTCGCCGACGTTTTCCGGTCTTTGATCGGTAACTAACTTTGATTGAAACTAAGTTTGGTCGTCGCACTCATAGCCTAATTGTTCATCACCTACTATGACACGTTTCAGTAGTTCCACAACCACACTGACTGAATTGCACGACTTCCATTCACTTCTGTTTTTGCTGCCATACGTTTCACACTCAAAACATTGAAGAAAATTCTGCGGCACAAACCAACATCTCCATCAATTTCTCTGATTGTTGTTCGGCTACCGTCCATCATCAGTACGTTCACTTTGTCAACGTTTTCGTTGGATGATGATGTATGGAGACATTCGGGCCTTTCGTCATCTTCAACGTATTTCTGGTGCTTGTTTCACACATAGCAGACGCAACAAAAGCAAAATGAACATTTCAAAAACGTGACTGTACTTTATTCTATTCTTAAACAAAGATAAAATGAAGAACAAATGCTCTCATTCATTTACCACGGTTAAACCAAGGCACAAATAACCTCTTTGACAGCTGACAGCGGTTGGATATCGACGTACAGACACTTTTCCGACCAATACAACAACAGCAATACCGCCCGAATCGGGGTAGAATAGCCTACGAAATGAGCAATTTCCTGTTACTTTTTGAACACATCTGGAATATCAGAAAATATAAAAGCGCTGTCATCCAAAATATCATCTGTTTCTTTGTTTTCTAGGCAGTCGACGGTTTTTCACGAACACTTGTCCATTCTACCCACAGTTCGGAGTGACTAGTGTTCTTGGAAAATCTATTCTCAAGCCACGTTTCAGGCTAGTGAGAAACGCAGTGACTAATTTGATTCCAAAGTCCAAGTACTCTCAAGGCCATATATCCCTGTTTCCTTTCCTTTAAAGAAAAAAACCTTGAAACAGAAAACTGAAATAAATCACTGTTCAGAGCAGCTTTTTGGCAAACAACCTTCCATGCAAATAAAACACAACAACCAATGGAATGAGCAAGTCTTAAGCTTGAGCACCAAGAGTCCCTTGTTTACTGCAGCCTCTTTTTGCTTATATTTTCCCCAAGACGCATTCACTACAGTACGTTGTAATAAACAGCTTATACCATATTGTTCCGCATCAATTGATTATAAATCCCTAGGAAGGCGAACCCCCATCGGCCTTCCTCACCGCAGGCAGCGAAAAAATCGATATCCTGACGCCAAGGAATCTTACGAGATGACGTTGTTCTCCTCCGACAGCTCTCTATCCTTGAATTATGATCTCCGATGATGTAAAAAAAATCGTCGTCAGCTCTTGGAAGCCATCCAATACGGTGTTATTGCAAATTTGTTTTTGTCATCGAATTGAATTAACTACATAACCGCATGCCTAGCCACGAGTGGGCACGGGTAGATTACACTTTTTCAAGCTCTCATAAAATGCTTTAAACGACTTGAAGTGACTCACTAAAGTCTAGATAAAGACTTGCTAAAATACATTCGCTCACTGCGAATCATATTGTCGTTTAACAGCATTTATCTTGAAGAATTCTTAAGAACGATAAGACGGCTGGTAAGCCCGCTCGGATGAATTCCACAACATTTTGTCACTTGCTCGATTGTGTGAGGGCCAGTGTGAAATGATTCATTTCGCTGTCACTTTCCACACTCGGAATTCAGTTCGTACCAACCACGACATAGAATTCCATAATCGGCCGACAACAATTGACGGGCGTCAAGTTGACTTGAATACAAAATGCTTGCTTCATTGTGATTCTCCATCTCGCTTCATCGTCCTCGGATTCCATGTGCCATTGTGCTTGTGAACTCTGCCTCTGTCTGTCTAACCGCAGGCTGTGCTGTCGCCGTTTCTCTGTCAAGCGTTTTCATGAACCTATTGTTCATTGCCAGGAGGTAGAATTGCAACAGCGATGCGGAGAGTTGAAGTACGCCGCATAGTCAATTGTTTTCCCCATGGAATGTGCAAAATTCATACTATCGTCAGGTAGTAGGTATACACCTCAACCTCAACAGTTGCTAGCGTAATTAAAAATCGTTTTTTGTAATGTCATTTCGGAAAGGCAGAAAAGAGACAAACGCGCGCTCACACCCCGGGAAGACTGCTGCCACTTGGAGTCTCGGCTTGCCTCTTGAGCGAGCAACGAAGTAGTGTCGTGAATCGTGATACCAAACATGAACAACAATCGATCGCTGACAATAGGTTTTATGTGCATTTTTGCGCCTCGCATCTATGTTTTCTTACTGCAGCTTATAGGACGATGAATGCGCCAAACAGCGGGCATTGTGGTCGAAAACGTAATTAAACATTTAAAAAGACTGTTTTATCAATCGTCTTTTGTTCGAGAGATGAGAAATGATTTCTCGAGAGTAAAATTGAAAACAGATTCAGTTGGAATGTGGAAGAAAGCCTCCGACCACCTGGTATTAGATGAAGCACACTTCTGGTCGCTGGTCAATGAATACGGTTCATACTGGGAGCTACTTCAAGTTAGAGACATTCTAGCTAATAAACTTCATTTCGTCATGCATTATTCCCGGTCACCACACTCATAAGAGAATTGTTGTATGTCGTTTGTATGGGTATGCAAGAACGTACCAAATTTTTCGTCAACATTTCCGCCTAAACGATGAATGGTACGCACTTGAATCACTACTGTCCAAAGTATCCTTGCACATATCCGATACGATTAGCCTTTGGCCAAACTCCAATAAGCCATTTAGAAAATTTGATTGAGCCTCCGATAAACAGTTTTCTTCTAACCTCAATCGCTCTAACCTTGGCCTGTTGTTAACGAATATCATCTGCGACCTCGATTCACACCACGAATTGCCGTTAATACCAAAATCATTATCGATTTATGAGCCGTTCAGTAATTAAACACCCAAACCCAATCGACATGGAACAGGCAACCATAACTGCATCTCATAGATAAAAAATTGGTCAGGTCAAGCGACTTTCCATTATGATTCCACTTATTTCCGTCGACCGGTCTGAGCATACCCACTCGTAGGTAGACAGAATCTCATTTGCATATTCTACCTGTCTGTTGAGGAATTCCCCGTTCCCCAACTCCAATACAGTCTGTCAGCTACGTTCACTTGTTCCGTTCCGCTCACGCACGCTAAAACGCGGGAGCACTGATCACTGTCGATTTGAATCGACCGGGAAGAAATAACCGTCAAACCGAGAGAGTTCTATGATTAATCAATTAAATAGCCATTTTGCTTATAGGCGGCTTGGGTTCGGTTGGGGTATTCGAAGTCAATTAAAATTCCACAATAGCAAACCAAGTTAAGCAAAACAGAATTGACCCGACAGATATACCTATCGTACGGGCGGGGTGACTGCCGTAGCAGCGTCTCCTGTAAAAAGCACAACCAGTTCCATGACGCGGACACTTGTTTGCCTGCAACCCCCTGTTTTCCACTTAACCCGCCTTCAGTTTGCAACTATCTTTCGCTGAGTTGGTAATTTGTTCTTTGTTTGAGGCACGAGTAAATTATCTACGAGATAAATCTCAGCCATATACGAGTGCACAGCTGTTGGTAGGAATGCTTGTTCGCCTGCTTGCTCGATCAGCTTGACGGTTACTGTGCATAAAGCTCTAAGGTCAGAACGTTTCTTTGTGAAATAGGTACTTGTAAGAATTCAGTATTTCAAAATGGAAACAAGTTTTGCTTTCAGAAAAAACTACAAATAAATTCTATGCAAACGGATGATTCGATTTCGTTTATGAAAATTTTTGCATATTCTAGATACGATTAGGAAGTATGCAAATTCGGATCTCTCACGATTTCACTAGCGGTGGCGTTGAGGATGGGTTGGACCGGTCATCGAAAGCGATTTCTTCGATTGACCCACACTGTGATTGATTCGTTTGAAAATTTGCACGAAAGAAATGGAAAGAAATTTGCACGAAAGTGACACTAAACACTGATGGTCGTGAGGCTAATGAAGTGGGTAATTTGAATTTTACTGTTCGGTTCGAGGTGCAGATACTGGCTATTGGTTTGATTGATTGGCGAGTGACGCTTATTGACAGGTAGTCGATTTGTATGCAACTGGCGATGTCTTGGAAGAGGAGCGTTGGAACCTAGGAAGACTTCGTTACGTTCTCGATTTTGTCAGAATTAAGGCATTTGTCATTATTAACATATTGAGTGGACTGGTATATGCATACAAATGGGTGGTGTGGCAAGATGGGGTGGAGGAGCTCAGGTACGTATTTTTGAATTCAGTTTATATAATTCACAGCATGTTTTGGATTTTATTACAACATAATAATTTGAAGTGGAAGTTGATGAGTAGTCGTTACCTTCTGCAAGTGTTTGTTTCAGTCGGAGAGAGTGTGATTGAGTACAGGATTATCCAACAAGAGGTGTCATTTTAAATTTGTCAACATTCAACCATCCTTCTGCGACCTTTGGGTAAATAAGAACTACGGAGCCAAATTTAAAGCGATACCCAGCACGCTTAACATGTACACATTGCGGAAAAGTTTCGTTTCGCTGGTCATCACCAAGAGCGTTCCTATAGTGAATAAATTTAAGGGTCTCTGGCAAACTCTCCGGTTGTTGTAACATAAGTATCGTGCGATTTTTAAATGCTGTTTAACGTTAAACAATTTACATTAAATGCAAAAATCTAGTCAATAACCTTTTTTCCTTCAACACTGCTGCCCGCCCAACTTTTTAATGCCGTCACTAAAAAAAAAAATATTTGACTTTGGCAATAGCTTCTTGGATATTATCCTAAGATCTACATATGTACATTAGATTTCGGAACAAGTGGAAATCTTTAAAATACGACAGATGCATCATTATTCTCCAACAGAATGCCTATAACTGTGTACAGGAGGTCCTAGTTGCATGAGGACAAGCGTTATCCTGATGGAATAGTACATCTCTTCGATTTACGAGACCTGGCCGTTTCTGCTCTAGTTCCGATTTTGATCTGCATAGCTGTTGACCGTAGATTTTGCCGTGATAGTCTGGTTATGAGGTAACAGCTCAAAATAGAGTATTTCTTCATCATTGCACCGTAGTTACACCCAATAACACCTTGAGTGGGTGAAGTCCATCTCTTGGATGTTTTACTGGTCGATATTCTGATCTGTGCCATTGGTGGCGACGTTGAAAATTATTGTAAAGAACCAATTTCTCATCTCCGGTAACAGAAACGAGGTGCAAGCTTCAATTCTTTGCTGAAGATTATTTTGCGACAAGTGTGGTACCCATTTCTCTACCTTTATTTTTCGTTTGGTTTCGGTGGGTATTTATATGGCTACGTTCAGTTCGCTTGCAAGTTTCCTTACTGTAACAGTGGATTTTCTGTCTATGGTGGACTTCAGGAACTCTTTCGAACTTTCAGACTGAATAAGCTATACACCCCAAATACTAATCTCAAATACGGTTTCGGTTTTAAGTGGTTTTTGTGCATTTTATGGAAATTGGAAAACAAAAGGTCCAGTGGACACAAGTATGCTGCCTCATTCTCGCCTTTTGCGTGCATGGAATGCACAGGCGAATGTGGTGGAATTGACTGATGAGGCTCCCATTTCCATTTGTCAAAGAGTGTAAAAAAAATCCGAAAATCCAAAAGAAATAGTGGAACAAACTCTCCATTCAGCAGGAGTGACAATGTAATGTGGTTTATAGGTTGACGGTATAATTGGCCAACTTTGGTAATCATCACCGACTGTTGAAGGTCTGTAGTTCAAGTCCGTCTATAGTCAAGAACAATTCCTATACGGAAAAACTGTGCAACAACATCAGTTGTGAATGAGAGATGATCAAAAAATGCTAACGAAGACATAATACTCGGAGCATGAGATCACTTCAAAATTCTTTCTGTGCATATCCGATATAACACCTTAATGACATGAAAAACAAAAAAGTGTTACCGTGAACTACAACCAACGCAAATTCAGTCGAATCTCTCAAATCATATCTAGGACAACCACCCCCGGAGAGTAGTAAACGAACAGCTTCGACACAAACCATGTGCACCCCGTCGAGGTTGTGTGACAAACCCCATAAGAGCGTACACTCTTGAACCTACACGAATTATACAAAAAAAAAAAATAATAATAATGTAAAAGTCACACTTGGATGTCAGTAGTGAATTATTTTTGAGCGCAACCTTTTCTTCATGTCATTTGCATAATTTTATCCATGCATAGTACAAGCTACGGGAAAGCATCAAAGTTATTCAAAATTATTATGAAATTGGTTGATCTTTTATCTTATCAAATAAATATCGAAAATTCTGGATTTTTTGAATAACTAGTTAACCATTGAAATGAATGAACAAATCAAAGGTTAGTGAAAAAAACTGGTTCTGTCGAGAATCAAAGATCTGATAGACTACAAAGTGAATACTCTATCGATTACTTTGCTGTTGTGGTACGAAGTTTCGCTAAACAACTTTCATCATCATGATCCCCAGGTTCTCAGGCATTCACACATCGATTGGTTGGGCATATTTTAAATGAGGATTTGTATTCTCACAAAATTTAGTTGACGCGAAAATTGTAGCCAGTAGATCATAAACAAGGAAGATTGGATGGATTCGTCAACAAAATCGTCGGATCCAGGGAAAAGAAAATTCTCAAATAATTCCAGAAAGATCTTGTGATTTTTGGGCTAGGGGAAATTTTTTCTTCGAAGAAACAGGTTAAATTTAATTTTCGTGGGGGCAAACACCCACATTTATTGAACTTAATTCAAGCTAAACTTAATCTAACTTAATAACTAATGAGACCGGCTGAGGGGCGCAAACCTTAGAAACTAAGGCTGAAAGGAGGGAAGGTTATTGAGAAGGCAGAGTTTTAGGCATGGAGTGCTGAGGTTGAAGTCGAAGTTAATATTCGAATTAACACTTGCCAGCATACGGGAAATGGGTTCATTGGCGCCGTATGAGGTGCGGGGGATGGATAGCTAGAAGAGACGAGGATTGTGTGTATTACGGGGGTTAGTATAAGAGTTAATGGTACCTGTAAGAAGTATATGAATGAAGATTATGATGGATACTCTTCTTCTTTCCTCCAAAATACTCAAGTTGATTAGTTTAAGACGGTCTTGATAGGGCGGTAAGAACAAGGAATTGTTCCAGGGCAGACCTCGAAGAGCGAAACGTAGGAACCGACGTTGGTTGCTTTCGATTCAAGATATGTGGGTTTGTTGATAAGGGGACCACACTTAAGATGCGTATTCGAGAAGGAGGCGAACAAAGGTAATATAGAGGGATCGAGTCACGTAGGGATTGGAGAATTCTTTAGACCAACGTTTCACAACACCAAATGCAGAGTTGGCTTTATGAATTATATCGTAGATATTTGCGCGAAAATTGAGCTCTTGGTCACATAGTATGCCAAGATCGCGGATAACCTGAACGGTGGAGATGGGCTGATTATTGGGGAAGTAGAGACGAGGGGGAGGTTCGATTCATTTACGTGAGAAGGTAATTGATTGGCATTTAGAAATGTTAAGTTCCAAACAATTTTTGGAGTACCAAACGGAAAAGCTGTTAAGATCCGATTTAATAAGGGAAGAATCTTGTTGCTAGGAAATGGTCTTGAAGAACTTGGTGTCGTCTGCGTACAGTGAGAGGTGGGAATGTTTGATGGCAAACTCAATGTCGTTTATGGTAAGAATAAAAAGAAGTGGACCTAGGTGGCTGCCTTGGGGAATGCCGGAAGAAGCTAAAAAGGGGTTGGAAAAGGCAGATCTGAAACGAACACTGTAGTAACGGTTTTTTAAATAAGACAATATCCACTTCAACGCAGTGGGTTCAAAGCCTAGGGAAGACATTTTGAAGAGTATTAGTTTGTGGGAGATTTTGTCGAAAGCTTTACTGAAATACGTTGAAACGACGTCGACCTCATTTCCATTCTTTTATGCTGAGAGTGTGAAGGCCACAAAATCGACAAGATTTCTGGTTGTAGAGGAGATTAGAGATTTGCAGTGGAAACTTAGGGTGTCATACAAGATACTTTCGAAAAGTTTGGGTATGTTTGACAGTTTGGCGATGGGCCGGTAGCTGTTAACGACATTCTTCGGACCTTTTTTGTGAACAGGAGTTATAAAAGCGGTTCTCCATATCTGGCGAAATTCTCCAACGGACAAGGATAAGTTGGATATTTTTGAGAGCGGGACAGAAATAATGGAGGAACATTTTTTTAGTAATATCGCAGGGAGACAATCGGGCCCAGAAGTAAAGTCATCATGCAGTTGATTCAATTTATTTTCAGTGATATGGGGGTCAATAGTACGTGGGAGAAATGGTCCAGGGGAAATTTGGTAAGTAGTCGAAGTAGGTCGTATCCGGTACAAAGGAGTCATCGGCGAAAGATTGTTTGAAAAAGTTGGCAAAATAGATCATTCGAGGTTTCGCCATTGAAGGAGAGTGAAGTTGGGTAGCCATCAGATTTCCTTTTGTAGTTCACAAACTGAAAGAAGGACTTAGGATCGATAAAAGATTGGCTTGCGTTTCGATTAAATGGCGTTCATAGAGCGACTTATGCAGCTCTGTGAATTTCAGATAAATACCAATGTAGTTAGAAAAGTCATTGGGGGAATGAATACGAAGGAAGATTGCCCACAGTTTGTTTCTTGTGTTCCTTAGTGAACGGTGCCTGCGATTATACCAAGGAGGTAAACGAAAAGCGCTACAAACAAATAATTGAAGATTTTTTGTGATATCAACCTGAAGAAATAGATACAAATGATTGTTGTTTTCAGCAAAATGGAACCACAAGTCACATAAAACGTCAGAGGATTGAGCTATTGGAATACTGGGGTAGGTCGATTACTAGTAACTAGTCAATTAATTTCACGCAATTGTGACAGAAACTAGCCACCCCAGATCATGCTATTGAACACAATTACATGGACCAAAGTTGATGAACTTAATACGGCCGAGTCTTTGAACATGTCGATGTTCGTGTGGAAGCCTGTAATTTTACTCGTTGAGGTTGGCTGACTTGTTACCTGAAATAGTTTCGACGTTTATTTTCAGCGGAGCGGAGCCACATAGCTAATGAAACAATGGCTCTTTTGCGTGGCAAATTTCCTTAAAGTGTGATTTCTCAACGTTGAAAAGTTTGTCGCCGAGATCGCGCGATTTAACATCGTTAGACTTGTTTTTGGGACTACATTCATCTTTAATGAATGTCTTCAAAAAGTCTTCACCAATACTTGACGAATTTGCTGCCTATTCAAATTTGTACTCCTCTATTATTCTCAGAGTTTGTACTTTATACTAAAAACAAAAACATAACCGCTTTTCATAAAAATGTTGTCTTTTTCCTATGAATTTAAAATGACACCTTTTGTTGGATAGAGCCTTATAAAGAGTTTTTTTTTCAAAAAAAAGCGGGTAGATGTTAAAATGAAATAAATCAAGTTGTGTGTGAGGTAGTAACAAAATTCTTTTTTTATTTGAAAGGCCCACGAATGCGATTATGTATGGAATACGAAAGCTTCTTACGACAGCTAGTCCAATTGTCCAATGTCTCTTCCGCATACATCTGGCTAAATTTCAGCGATGGCCTATATGATGTTCATCTTAAGTATATCGATCGATTGCTGTTTATTCGCATAAACCTGCGATTTTAGGAAACTCCACTAGAGAAAGTCTAGCGGTGTTAAATTGCATGACCTTGGTGGCCAATTCACGTCACCTCTGCGAGAGATTATTATCAAATCGGTTATGCAGAATGTATAGCGTGACGTCCGCTTTGTGGCACGTAGCGCCGTCCTGCTGGAACCACATGTCGTCTAGGTCCGTATGACTCAATTTGGCCCATGAGATATTGACCGCCTCACCAACGCCGTTTTCGAAAAAAGTACGGTACAATTACGCCGCCGGCCCAAAATCCAAACCTATCGATCGATAACTTCTTCAGGATGCATTGTCACGTGATGAACCTCGTGTGGGTTGGTGTTGCTTGTTAACACAGAAATTTTCGGCCAAATTTGGAAACCTCTTTCAAACGCTCCGAAGCCCGGCCAGCCAACAAGCGGCGTTGTCTTGGTCATAACTTTGAGCTTCTGAGTCAATTGGATCTTGTACGAGTATAGGCCCAAGTCCTGGGCTCGCCAAGTTGAAGTCTGCCAAGGGTCGAATTCTTGTGCACGGTGAGGAATCGACTGCCTCGGGTTCTGCTGTACACTTTCACGGACCGCGGTTATGTATGTTTTCGGCCGATCTTGTGTTTCTTCAACGTACGAATGTTGGCTGATTGATTACCGAACCGATCGTCTCAAACTTGACCATCAAGAGTTGAAGAGTCGACTGTGAAGGAGCACCACGTCTACCGTAAAATGGGCGCAACGTTTGAACTAACGAACACACATTTTGATCCAATGGAACTAACCTTCCCAAGTCTAAGATCACAGGGAACTATCATCCAGATAAGATCATCATTCGTGCTTGCCACTTGGCCTTTACCTATACAGCTTGGTCTTGTGCTCTTCTGCAGCTCGTGTTATTCCAAAGTGGCTTGGATGAATCGTATATTCTTTTTGAATTTCAATCAGTTTCAAATTCCAATTCCATCATCGCTTCGCATTTACCAACCTCAACTAAGGCTCGTGTAACAGCCACTCCCTTCAACTACGCCTTCTCCCAACTCTCCCTACGCACGATCCAAAACTCCATCGTATAAATAAAAATTCATTCGTCTGCGACTGATGCGTGCGAGTATTTTCAATTTATTCCGCCATTCCGATTCGACAAAGTTAAGCCACAATGGAACGCTGAAAACCAGAAGCCCGGCGACAGAAATTGTTGAGGCTGGTTATAATTGGGGTCGTGTCATGCGACATACAAGTCGTAGGGGAAACGCCACAATGAATTTTTCCGACAGACTTTTGCGGCTGCATTTGAATAAATATAAAAATAGAAAACAAGACGAGAAACGGCTGGCGATAAGATTGATAAACCAGAACGCAGTCTTCTTGGGATGCCGCTTCTCTGATTATTTCTTTTGCTTTTTGTTTTTCATTTTCGATTGTTGTGTTTCGTTTACAGTTTGTTTACGCACCCACTTTCTCCGTGTGCATGCGCTCGGCGTGCTGTTGACGACACGATTGAAGCAATAGAGGTTCGTGTTAATTTTGGGGCGATAGAGAAAGGCCCGGAGGAAAGTGAAGTCGTTTTTCATCATTCGGTTTTTTGTTATTGGTACTATTGCTGTTGGATTATTTGAGTCAATTTCGGGGCATGTTGACGTCGTAGATGTCGATAACGATGACGAAGAGGATGATGATGATAGCAGTGCGATGGCAACGAGAGCCTTTTAAAAGGGTGTTAAGAGGTTTTCGGTAGGGGCGACCCGAAGGAAAATGGTTCAATTACCAAACAACATAGATTGCCTATCAGACCGTACCGTGTAAACAAAAGATGAAATAATTATCGTACACATCGCTGCTTGTTTACTTTGAGCCGAAAATTGATTTTATATGATCCGTGTGGAATTTTCACTACAAAGCCGGTTAGGAATGGGATTACCGGCATTTGATGTCGCAAACGTCGAACGCATCCATTAATGTCCTCTTTGGCGATATTCGAGGAGAGTCCTCTCGATGCTCCGTGTTCGATATGAGGTTGTGCACACAAAAAAGGTACACTCCCGTCTAGACAATAGCTCTCTTAGATAATGCCGGATAGAAGCGAAATGGAAGCAGTAAAAAATGAAATAAAGGACTCTCCTCCAGCTGCAAGGCCAATAAGCACTTCTCTTTCATCATCAAGCCGTGTACGTGTATGGGTATACACCAGGGTTAAACGGATATAGAGGTTTTCACAAACTCTCCCTCATCGACTACCTTTTTCCGGCTGAAATTTGCAAGCATTTCTGAGGCATTCTGATCGGATTCTATCACCAGTTCGATGGCTACGACCAGATATGGGGGAAACAATCTTTTGATTGGAAAGTGCGTGCAAGACAACAATTTCCTTTCGAGCTGAGTAAATATTGACACCCAGTTGGGTAAATAATTTTCATTCTTGAAGCGTTTGGTTTACGTGTCGGCTTTCTTCTATGGAGAAATGGAAAATGCTGACATAGCAACACGTCCATCTATCACGATGACGGGGGGACGATTTTTAAGGGATGCATGCGTATGCAAGATGCAATGGAGAGCCAACGACGGCTGTGAAAGGAGATGTAACTTAATTAGATCGAAGACGCCTCAAGGAGGCAATTTGGACGATGCAAATGGGTGAGGGCGGCTTTTCGATTCCCCATTCCATGCGATGGACCGAGGTTGGCTTGGTCGTGCGAGTAGAATTTGTTGAACCAAGCAATTTCGTTGTTTGTAATTGAGTTTCGGTAGTTTCCTGGGACATTTTGCGAATATACAGAATTTGGAAGTTATTCAATAGGGTTCAATACTCCAAGGGCTAATTGAACCTGAACCCCTTTAGATTGGATTTTCAAAGTGGCTTTCTAAAGATAAGTACTGGGGATAAGGGAACTGACCGCCCAGAACAGCTGAATCGATATAGTATCAACAGAAAATAGGTTTCGTCAGACTTTTTCAGGTTGTCATCGATAAGGATTAGACGGCGAACCTTGAACCCGGGGCTTCAGCATAGCAGCAATTAAATGAACGTCTTCTCTAGGGCTAATAGTCATCTCTAGCTGCTTTGAATGGCCCTCTGGTCCATTTCTACATCGCCATTTGAACATTTTTTTGCAAAGTATGTTCAAAAAGTAAAGGGAATTTTCAGAATTCGCTGATTTTGTAAGTCTGATTCGCGCGTTTTTTCGCTGTTGCGACCAAAAACACTTCTGAAAAGTTTTTATACTAAGTCGCAGTTGAACTTAATTTTTTAAGTATGGCGGAGGAACTTTTTATCCAAGGTAAGCCCATATCGCTCTATAGTCGAATAGGAGCAGGATAGATTGAAGATCACTGGGGACTTCGGAATCTTAGGCAATCAGAAAGCAAAGGTACCATATAGCGGAGAGATGAAGCCCTAGCGCCATCAAAAACTCGATAGTCTCTCTTCAAATAGCAAATGCAAATCAAACAAAACCGATTGCGCTTCAAGCCAAGTGCACTGGACCTTGTAAATTGCTAATTAGCAACTTTCTGCGGCATCGATAATGAACTTGAAGACACAAGCGACTCCGAAGAAAATCTATTAACACCTATCAAACAGAAATACATAGGAATCTAAAACGACAAACAAGTCCAGCTTCATTCCAAAATTAGCTCCAAGACAGGTTTTTTTTTCTTCATTTCAAAACCAGAATGCAACTTAAGCAACCAAACTGCACACTACCACGAATCGAACACCAGCAACTTCCTTCGAACCACTTGACCAAACCAACACCTCGTGACTCAACGGCGACGCCAAATATCTCGCCCAAACCAGATTTGTCATTACACTGGCCCCGGCCCCGGCCCCGTCACACAAAGAATACGCCAACTCCCAATCGATTAGCAATCGAATGCCTCACAAATTAGAATTTCCTCCGAGATAACCCAAGAACTAAAAGCATTTTCCACATTCTTCCCGGGGTCTTGTCAGTCGTGCATTAATACACCTCGGGTCCAATCAGTTGGTCAGGTGGGTTGCACCCGAGGGTAGTTGGCGATCTACTGGAGTGGAACAACAAGAATAAAAAAAAAGGGACCAACTTACCCAAAGTTCAGTACCCCAACTCATCTTGAATGCACGTCGTCCTCCTTCTGATCTGACTACGAACGGTGGTTCCTCGATATGGAGAGAAACAAATCCTTATTTTCCGGATAGACAGCACCAGACGACTCTAGGACGATGACGAAGAAAACCACGACGACGATGACGATGGGTAGTAGTGGTTGAAGGTGATGATGAGGCACGAGGAAGGAAAAAAATCCACACAGGAAAGCGAGGATAATATGGCGCAGGTGATTTCTTCCACTTCTCTTCGTCGTTTTGTTTTCTTCTTTTTTTTTGTTGTATTTATTCACTCGCTGCTCGTTTTTACTTTTTCACTTTTTCTTCTCTTTCCTATCGCGTTTCGTTCGTTCGTAATGCAACGCAGAGGAGAGAAATAATAAATAAAACCGGAAAAAAAATGAAAAAAAAAGTAAATAATAATAAAAAGAAACGATTTATGTGTGCGTTTATGCGCGGTGCAGAGAGAAATACACGCGAGAGAGACGAGGCGCACTGCAGCACGAGAACGACACACGAAGACGGGCGACTTGGACAACGATTACTCGATACTGCTGACTGCCTGACCGACCGCGGATGACGAGGAGGAAGGAAGAACAGGGGATAAACCAGAATCGGATTCTTTTCTTTTTTTTCTCCTATTTGGAATTTAATTTTTTTTTTGTGATTAATTTTCCTTCGTTTCTCACTGATTTGATTTTCTCGCTTGCTATTTACTCGGAAAAACGCACAAATTCGTTAGAAGAAAGAAGAAAAAAAAAAACAGAGAAACAGAATTCCCGTTTCACACTTGCTTTTGCTTATTTTTCACTTTTTTTTTCTGTAATTCGTTGCTACTGATGCTCTTTGATGTGTGAAGCTGGAGAACAAAGTGTAAGGCGGAGTTCACTGCGAATTTTTTTTTCTTCTCTTCTCCCTTTTCACCGCCAACGAGAAACAAAAGAAAAGAATTTTTTTCCTTCTTCTCTGCTATGTTGTTCCGATTCGCTGGGGATGGCGAGCGGATGAGGGGGCGGCAGGATGTCGTGCGAGAAGGAAACCCGGATACCGAGCCGAACTCAAGCCGAGAGGATAAGATTACGGAAAGAGAATAAATATAAATAAGACACACTCATTCACTCATTGATCGTTGCCGTTCCATGGCACCCCCATATTCGTCACTCTCTCAGGTGGACGATGATGGTCATAGCTCGATTTCGGAGATCAATTTCCTGCAGACAGGTGTTGTTTGATATCTGATTCTCTCCTTATCGTTCGAATTCAAACGCAGGAGCGATGGAAATATACACTAAAAAACGATTTCGGTTTGTTTCAGTCGTTTCTTTTCGAAATTTGTTGTTGCTGGGGATCCGCAGTGGATACAAAAAAAACTTTTTCTAATAAACAGCGAACGGGAGCAGCTACACAACCACGACAGTTTCGATTCACTCAGTAAACTGAGAGAGAGAGATGACATTTTTACTGCTGCCAATCACGCGGTACGTGACGGCAATTGGCATTGGGTTGGGATATTCGGAACGGAATGGCAGATGGATTGGAGAGAAAATGGCTGACATGGAACTAGTCGGTGGTTGGTGTTGGAATGAACGAGAAGGAATGAATTGTTTTCAAAAAAAGTATTGAAAATGATCCGATTCTGTTATTCCTGTGAGGTCGAATGGGAAATGAAATATATTTTGACATTGATTTCATTTCCAGAGGGAGCGGAGGTCGGTTGCATGAATGTTGCTGGATCTTCAGAGCAGTACTAAGGTATCAAATTCGATTGTGAAACCGGAAGCCAAAGCTTTGCTTCTTTTAACACATAAACGACATAAACTTCACTTAAAAATTAAGTTCTTAAGTGCTATGGGCTGACACCGATGATTCGAGAACGAACAGAGGCGAAAGCTGCCATCGAAAATGTATTTCCCGCGAAATACTGAGTTCAGAAAAGTTGAGGCCGTGCCTTATTCTCCACTTCATTATAACCTCCTGACATCAGACTTCCAAAAGATTTGACTTTATTTTTGAGAAGGAATGGTGCAGGTTTCTCAGTGACAAAACCTAAAAAAAATACAATTGCAAACTGAAAAACCCAGTTGGTATCTGAATATGAGAAAAAGGGCATAGTCCATCAGAAGTTATTCAACAAAAGGTGTAATTTTGAATTTCGCGCCATTGTTGAGCTGTGAACATGCTACTATCATTACGATAACTCATGATAAAGGTCGGAAACTTCGGAAACTCAGGCCACCCTCGTATCACGAGAACGAACTGATAGCTCTAGTGAATCTAGTCGATCTTTTCCTTTTTTTTCTTTTAGGCGTCGTTATGGTCAGAAGTGTAGAAGTGTAGGACCATAATCTTCCCACTTAACTGCATTCCTATTGGTCCGCCGGTTTGACCTCAGAAAGTAGCGTCAGGCTTCCGGTTTAGGATTACTTCATCGCTGAGGCCAATCAAATGCTGGTGTTTTTGCATTTGTTTGCACCAATTGTTTTTCGGCCTGCCTTTTTTGCGTGTTGAAATTGGAATGTTGATTGATAACGCCTTTTGGACGGGGTTCAAAGGATCTCTCCTTTGAACATGGCAATACCAACTGAGTCGGTCGCGCTCTATATTTCTTGTGATGGTTTCTTTTACGTGGAGGCTTCCTCGGATCTTTGAACTTCTAATTCTGTCACGCTTTGTTACTCCCGCTGTCATGCGAAGCATCTTCATCTCAGTTGCCGTTAATTTGCTCTCATACTTTTTGTGCATTGTCCAGCATTGTGAACCGTATGTGAGCGCCGGACGTACAACTGAAGTGTAGAGCCTTCCTTTCAGCTTAGGAGGCATTTTTCGATCACAGAAGATGGCGGAGTTTTCCCGCCACTTCATCCACCCTACGCTTACGCGATGTTTGATGTCGTCATCACAAGTTGCTTCTCTATTAATCATAGATCCCAGATATTTAAACTTTTCACACTTGGGAAGCACTCTTCCATTCAAGTAAATGTCTGGAATAGGCTGATGAGGGTCAGAGAACGGGCAGCACAGATACTCTGTCTTCTTTGAACTAATACGATACCCGTGTCCCTCAAAAATGTCCACCCACACATCAAGTGCTCGTTGTAGGGACGCCTGATCATCACTTATAATGGCTCCATCGTCAGCAAAGAATAGCTGGTTCACATTGGGGTCCGTCACTTTTCCTTCAAGCAAGCAATCAAGGACTGCTATTAAGAGCAGTGGGCTGAGGACGCTCCCTTGGTGTACACCGACTTTGATTGCGAACTCTTCGGTGACTCCTGCGGTGCATCTTACTCTTGTCGTTGCTCTCTCGTACATGTCCATAATCACTCGCACGTAGGTTTCTGGAACTCCTTTTTGTCTTAGCGCTACCCATAAAAGATCTCTTGGTTGCCGGTCAAAGGCCTTCTCGAAATCAACCAACACCATATGCAAGTCCTTTGAAGAATCACGATGCTTTTCCATCATGACCCTTATACTTTGGATTGCATCTGTTGTTGATTTACCCGAGACAAACCCGCACTGGTCATCAGATAGTCGTATTATTTTCCGCAGTCGGCTATCTAATACCCATTCAACGATCTTCATGGTGTGCGACATCAGCTTGACAGAACGGTAGTTATCACAATTTCGCGTATCACCTTTGTGCAAAGGAAGAAGATAGCTTTCCCTCCATTGATTAGGCATAGTGTCGCCTCTCATAAGTTTGGAGATAAGAACCATGAGCCATCTAGACCCGATGTCTCCCATCTTTTTCCAGAACTCAGAGGGTATCCCGTCCGGCCCAACAGCTTTTCTTTTCTTGGAGTTTTTAACCGCATACCGAACTTCTTCGACTGTGATGTCGGATATTTCGGCATGATTCGGGGCGGCTCTTGGAAAGTACACTCGGGGAAACTGTTCGTTGAGAAGTTCCTCGCAATACTGTCGCCATCTGTGGAGAATTTTTTCGTCTTCCACAAGGAGTTGGCCTTCAGCATTGTTAATAAACTTTGGGAAACGAATCTCCTGAGCATTTTTTCTTCTCTGGGCGGCTATCTTAAAGATATTTGCTCCTTTGTTCAAATTGTTTTGTCGAAGCTCCTGGGTAGCCTGGTTCCTGTCAGACGCGGAAGACGATATTTCTTCCAACTCCTGATAGAGGCCTTCCATGCTTTTCGCTTTGAATTCGGCGCATTTTTTCTTCGCGATACCTTTGCAACATCTATATACCTTTTCACGGCGAGCTTTTTCCTCTCTATTAGTAGAAGAGCACTTTGACCAAGCTTGGAAAGCCATTTTCTTTTCGTGTATCACTGCTTTGGCTTCGTCTGTCCACCACCAGGTTTCTTTTGCGTGTTGGCAGGGGCCTTTAGATGTTCCGAGCAGTGATTTGGCTTTCTCCAGGCCAGATTGTTGTAGGGAATCCCACATGTCTTGTGCTCTGCACTCCTCATTACCGACCTAGTGAATCTAGTCGATAATTATCATTATTCATTCATTTAATTAATTTTTATTATTCTTATTCTATTCTTGCTCTAGTCTTAAATATAATCAGGTTGACTAGCACTCGTGTTTTTCGTTCCGATTAGTCACTTTCCTGATCACGTCTCTTCACGTTCCTCCCGGGACCTCACCAAAGCTAACAGACCTCAGTCAGTTCTCAGGCTCATCTAAGCATAATGATGCATCCAGTTCCAAAAGATCTCCTAGCTAATCCTAGTCTAACCTACGAACTATGAAGTGAGGAGGATCGCACCGGAGTAACGCATTGCTCTGGCCAGCGTTTTCATCCACCAATAATCGACGTGCTGTTTAGTAACATCGGCGAGATCCCAGTCCGGCATTACGATATAAGCTTTCATAGTTAAGGGTGTCCATTGGAAATTTTTCAAGCTTGAAATAAAATAAATAAAAACTGAAAATTGTAGATAAAATGTACTTAATTTTGAGAAAATGTACAGTCATGTTGCGGATTTTATTTTTTAAAAACAATACCTTCTAAACGACGGCCGTTTCTTTAGAGACACTCTTGTAGCCGGGCCCTCATATTTTTTTTTAAATTAATTTTTAATCATTTTTTACTTAGAGCTATCTTACGCTGAACTGCTTAAAACTAGCTTAAATAACTTAACTAACTTAAAAAATCTTACTAGCCATATGACCATATTGCCATATTGGCCATATTGACTTGAGGCATCTCCTAGAGAAAAAGTCGCTTGGTGTGAGGTCCGGAGAGCGAGGTGGCCAGAGTATGTCTCCATAGCGTTCTGTTGTTGTGTCCGGGGAACAGCCGCAGTTGCGACAACAGAAACTCGGGGCAATACTCGGGGTGATTGTCTCTTGTTGGTTAAAGAAAATAAAGGCCAATTATCCCTCGGGCAGAAATGGCACGCCATACCGTCAGCTATCAAACGTTTTTGATAGTGTTATCCAGGGTTGTTTGGCCATCAGTATCGCAAGTTTTGTTTCTTTATGTTGCCGTCGATATGAAAATGTGCTTTATCAGTAAACCATATGTTGCCAAGCGTTTGTGCTGTTCGAGAACGATCGAGCATTGTTCGTGTGAAGGTTTCTCGCAAAGGATATTCACTTTACTTTAGACCTTGCACGATTTGGATTGTAACATTATTTTTACGCAGATTTCACATAACTTCGTGTCGAATAAAATTAACTATACGAGGGTGGTCCGATAAGTACTTAGCCTCACCGCCAGATGGCGCCAGTATCGCAAGAGCTTACTATCGTGTAGTACATTTTAGTAGACGGCTACTGTCGAAATTTCAGCTGGATCGGACTCGTAGTTGTGTTTTGACCGCGTGTGGAAGCGGGAGTGTCCGCGGATTTTAGAAAAATGGAAAAAGAGCAATATCGGTCGGTGATTCGATTCTTGTTTTTGGAAGGGAAATCGCGCAGCGAAATCAAAGAGCGTTTGGATGCTGTGTACGGTAACTCTTCTCCTTCGATGGCGACCATCAAAAATTGGTTTAACGAGTTTCAACGTGGTTGCACGGCGGTTTTTGATGAGCAAGAAAGCTGTCGCGCGATGGGTGCCGCGTTTGCTCACTCCGGATAACAAGCGCAACCGTGAGACCATTTCAGAGCAGTGTTTGAAGCTGTTTAAACGCAATCCGGAGGAGTTTCTGCGTCATTTCGTGACAGTCGAAGAAACATGGTTCCACTGGTACACACCAGAGACCAAGGAACAGTCGAAACAGTGGACTTCACCCGGCGAACGTGCTCCGAAGAAGGGGAAGACTGTCTCATCGGCCGGAAAGGTGATGGCCACCGTTTTCTGGGATTCACAAGGCAAAACGGTCACAGGGCTGTACTATGCCAAATTATTAGGCCGATTCGACGCCGAATTTAAGAAAAAACGGCCCCACGAAGAAAAAAGTGCTCTTCCACCACGATAACGCACCGGCTCACACCTCCGCCCTCGACACGGCCAAATTGGTCGAATTGGGCTACGAACTGCTGCCCCATCCACCGTATTCTCCAGATTTGGCCCCGTGCGACTTTTTCTTGTTTCCAAACTTGAAAAAGTCACTCGCCGGGCAGAAATTTCAGTCGAATGAGGAGGTCATCGCCGCCATGGAGGCCTACTTTGCAGACCTCGAGAAAACGTATTTTTTAGACGGGTTAAAGAAGTTGGAGCATCGCTGGGTCAAGTGTATCGAGCTAAAAGGAGGCTATATTGAAAAATAAATCGCCATTTCTCCAAAATTTTTGTTTTTCTTTTGTAGGCTTATCGGACCACCCTCGTATGTTCCGGCGTCGCTGCTGATGTTGATGGTCCTGGAGAGTTCTGTTCACCATTGTCACTTCTTGTTTAAGCCTTTGCAGCCACCACCAGATAAGTTGTGTTCTCGGACCACTACTCAGCCTGCGTAAATTGAAGTGAGCACAAAAATTGCGACGCGCACGAACCGACGATTCACCTGTTTTCAAATATTGCTCAACTGCAAATGCGCGATGTGCTCCCGACCAATGCCTTCTCCACTTAACTCATCCCGCTGATTTTCGACGTTCGAAAACAGACCCTAAGTCATCGGCTCTCGAACACACGAATCTTTTCCATATAAGATGGCGCTACGTTAAACCACACTCGACAGGCATATGCGATAATGAGTCTTACTAGGGCCACGTAGCATATGATTATTACCCTGCGATCAAGTTGATTGCTGTGAAACCGACGCTTGCTTAAATGAAGCAATGTGCTGCCAAAGTGTCGACGAACTTTCTTTTTGCTTTAAATTAGTGTTATTAATATAAAAAAAAAGTTATAATAAGAGACGCAAGGCCAGCGGTTTAAGCGATAATAGTACGAACAAGTATCCAAAAAAAACGAATCCGCTGATGGTGAAACCAAAGCTATGTCGCTGTCCCAATAAAACTCAAAGTATCATAAAGGAACACTGTCGCAAAGAGCATCCACTTCCTATCAATCAGTAGGTACACCAACATCATCTTCTCCGACAGATGTCACCTCCAAAATGAACAATTGTTTCTTAGGACTTCAGCTTGCCCATACCCAGCTAACTTATAGCTACTTACTAAGGAGCGAACCTCAATTCACATGCCACCTTTGTCAAACCAGTGATTTATCAACCAATAAACATATCACATTTGAACGTAGCAAAAGTAATCAAATTTGTGACTCCTTATGTAAAGATAAACGTAGAACGGAAGGACAGTGGACGAAATGTCAAAGGAATAATGAATGGAAAACCCGCAATAAAGACCGTCAAGGAGGTTAGACATCTGTCAGTAGCATATGTTTGAGTTTCATAAAAGACTGCTTTTATTTGCTGGTAAGTTTAAAGTTAGAGTCGTGACGTCACACTCGAGATTTGTGTCAGCGAATGGGTAAATGGCGTGTAGCTCGCCTTGGAACTTTTCAATTCAGGCCAAAAACACAAGCACCAACGCCTGATTTCGTCTTGGAACTATCATCTTGAACCATCTAAGAATTTTGAAGTTTTTCAAGATCTCGCCACTTTATCAGTTTATACGGTTTGTCTCAATTATCTTTCCAAAGATATACCTTTTCTCTCTTTTCATCGATTCAGAATTTTTGAGTCACCTCAAAAAATGTACTATGGTTCTTTACAACTTTTATCCAAATTAATGTTAAATCGAACATACCTCGCGTACCACAAAACAAACAAGTCAAACGGAACAGCTAGAACTGAAACTTCACTTAAACTGATATCTGACAACCCGAACATCAGCTGTCATTTAACATTTTGTAAACATGTGCGACGAGAGTTTAGAAAATACTCCAGATCCGCGACCACAATTCGGAAACAGATTCCTAACCAGAGGAGATGATGTTTTCACGCACAACGCATGGTAATCCGACGTTCATTAAATACCTAAATTCCATTCTAGCACGTCGTTTATGCTATGAGCACACACGATTCCGAAAGAAACCGTCCGTCGGTGAGCGTGTTCCCAAGGCCAATTCAAATATTTTCCAGTTTAATGCCTGGTACCTTGAGATTATTCCTCCAACTCTCTAAAGATTGATTTTCTTCTCTTTGTTCATCTAGGGATAACGTGGAGTGGGATGCCGATCAAGAGGCACAAGCACTTGCCGCAGTCCAGAAAAATTCCACCCAGAAGATGAGCATAGAAGACCAATCAAAGTACGAGGAAGATGCCGATAAATTTTGGGATTCCTTCTATGACATTCATCAGAATAGATTCTTCAAAGATCGCCATTGGCTGTTTACCGAATTCCCAGAGCTCGCGCCCAAAGAAGGATGTACAGAACCACGACGAATCTTCGAACTGGGCTGCGGAGTTGGAAACACAATTCTGCCCATCCTAAAGTATAGCACAGAGCCGAATTTGCAGGTGTATGGCTGTGATTTCTCAGCCAAAGCGATAGAGATTTTTCGCGAGACTCCGGAATTCGATGAGAAGCGGTGTAATGTATTCGTAATGGACGCTACTGTGCAAAACTGGGACGTTCCCTTCGAGGAGGGCAGTCTGGACATCATTGTTCTCATATTCGTTCTGTCAGCTATCAATCCGGACAAGATGCAAGTGGTGGCGAAGAATTGTTTCAAATTCCTTAAGCCAGGAGGACTCGTTCTATTCCGGGATTATGGCCGCTACGACCTGGCGCAGTTAAGGTTCAAAGCGGGCAAGTGCTTGCAGGACAACTTCTATGTGCGAGGGGATGGAACGAGAGTGTATTTCTTCGCTCAGGAAGAGGTCAGAGATCTCTTCGTAGATGAGGGATTTGTGGAAGAGCAGAATATGGTTGACAGACGATTGCAAGTGAATCGAGGCAGGATGCTGAAGATGTACCGAGTGTGGATACAGAAGAAATTCAGGAAACCTTGTAGTTAGAGTTACGGGAATAGTCCAATAAAGTCTTAATTTAATGAACAATTGAAAAGTGTTTTTCTGGCATCACTGGGATTTCTGTTGTCCTTAGGGCGAACGCAAACCGCTATTTCGATGACAGCTGGAAAGCTGATCGTTCAGTTGTGCGTATTCAATAGAGTTGTGTGCAGGTCAGATTCAGAAAAGCGCGTGGGGAGAGGGTTTTGAGTGAATAGTTGGATAGCAAGGGGTTAGGTAAGTTACACCGTTGGAGTTGGAAAAGGCTCCGCTGACGTTCGAAAGGATCAACAGTTTTAGTGAAGGTTTAGCAATATTAAACTACGTTCTAAGAAGACTTAAAAGAGTTTTCCGAAGCTGTATTGGGTTCGGCAAACGGAGCATTTAATCAAAGAGTAAACGAAATCGGGGCTCGGGACCTCCGTTGATTTCATAACACTGTGCCATGAAGATCTAATCGACTCAATGAGCTGGACATGGAACTACGCCTTTTTCTGCTTTCCTTCCCACAGTGAAGGCCTTGTTGATATAGGAAGAATTCTACGGCTATGCACGGTAACAATCAGCGAAAACCTACAGATATGATGAGGTGAGAAAATTCATAGTAAATATTGAATGACTACAAGCTTGTGTGATGAATCTTAAGATTAAACCTATAAATCGTTGCCGTAAGTGCGCACTAGCAGCATACAAGAAGTCAACCCGCATTCCATAAAGTAGAAACACGGCATCTGCACCATACACCAATCAATCTTCAATCCTCGACATGCATTTCTCTATCAATAAATTCGGACGAACAGCAATTCAAAATCCAACGATTAACCGAATACCAAACGAAACAGATTCAGGATGGTAACCAACGACCGAGAATACTGCTCGACACAATACAAAAACAATTTACAGCAAATAATTTCATTCAACACATATAATTCCCATCCACTTGGTGCAGGCGAATATACAAGAAGTGAGCACAGACCGGCGTTAAGCATACTTACCTGGCGTAGGGGTTACCGTGATCAAGAAGGCGGTTCCCCCGGGGCGAGGCTTGGCCATTGCACTTCCGGTTGAGTTGACCTCCGCGATTATTCCTAATGCGAATAACTCGTGCGTGTAATTTTTGGTAGCCGGGGATGGCGTTCGCGCCGCCCCGACATTAATATTTCCAATAAAATGTGGTTTGCGGCGGTGGTTTGTGTGTGCAGTCTTCTTTAATCGGGAACGACTCAAATCAGACATGAACCGAGAGAAGTAGTGCACCACAGTGTGTACACATCTTTCCCAATATATTTCAGTTGGAATTTAAAGACAAGGCATACCTAAATATGGGACAAGCGAAAACTAGTACGACGTACAAGAGTTGTATGTTCCTTTTAATATATCCAAGCATTGGATGCCTCCTGTGGAAGTCTCCCATTGTAATCGAACAAAGTCCTCGCGGTTCAGTGAACTTCAATGGAGAGAATTGTTCCTCTGCTTTTGTGCCATGTCTCAATACTTTAACATCAACTTCTTACGAATCAGTCACTAAGTGGTTCCATAGTGTAGCGGTTATCACGTCTGCTTTACACGCAGAAGGTCTCCAGTTCGATCCTGGATGGAACCAAAGTTGGTTCTTTTCCTTTTTTATTTTTTTTTTGTGACAGTTCTGTTTTAATCCACTGCTAATCATAAAAATAACTGTCGCATGTTAAAAACGTGATGAAGCACTTTAAACTCAGTCTTCTTTAATGCGAAGGTACCAAGATGTAAAGAATTTATTCAACAGTGGGAAGCGCTCGTTGATTATGCGGAAATTAACATGAGCCAGATCCTTTGTTAGCGTAATTAAGTTTGGCGACGGATTCGTTTATTTTTAGTTATCTCTGTTTGCTGAAGGTGTGGATAAGGAGGAAGTCGTTTCGCCCAAAATACTTCTCGACTTATTTACATGTTTTCCCGCTTGCTTCATCGAGCAAGCAGTCACGATTGAAATGATTGTTTTTTTCATTTTCATATGGAACCGCAACGTAAATGAAAGCCGCTGAACGAGGGTTGACTAATGGAACACGTGTTGTCACCGCAGGAAGATGGAACGGAAGATTACAAAAGACTCTTGGATCTTGACTTTTGTCAATTGCTCTTTCTTGAATAAGTCGATCTTAACTACCTGGATAAAAGCTACGCTATCGGATGCGATCATAGCGAAATAGTCCCATACGCACTTTTCCTCCTGTATGGTATAAGGTCAAAGTCGAAAAATCATTCAGGAAGTTGATGAACATCGACAGCCTCCAAGACATAATGCAGCAAATGTGACGGGACTCGATGTTGGAAACCTCGGCGAACGGGATAAGCAGGAGTTGCAAGGCATCATCGACACCTATCGGGACTGTTTCGCTATGAATGTCAAGGAGTGGTCGAAGCTAGGCGAGTGTACAACCTAGCTGTCATCTTCCCAACCAGTATGTGTGCAACCGTATAGGCTCCCTAAACGGGAGGTCGTCAAGTAGAAAGTGGAAGGATTACTCAAGCTGGGGAAGTCAGAAGCAGTCGAACGGAAGAAGAGCGTCAGCGGCACAGAACATAGGGAGGAGCGAGACGGTTCAGAAACGACGGTACGATCTGCTACACCGAAAGCCCCCAAGTTCGAGGTGGATGTCCTCGTCACAGGTGAGTCCCGTAAGTTAGAGCCGCCCTTCCGGGAGCCATACATCCTAAGCCAACTGCTACCTAACAACCGGTACGAAGTTGAAGACATCCCAGGTGTGCAGCGAAACCAGAGAAGAGTCCACACTGTAATGAGCTCAGACAACCGTGGTGTAAGCTTAAACCGAGATGACTTCGTGAATGCAGCTGACCACGAGGACACGGATCGTGGGAGCAGAATAAATTTAAGGATGGCCGAATGTAAGGTGTAAAAGGGCTGGGAAAAGCAAACCAGGGGTCAGTCAGTGTCTGATCGTATGTGGAATAAATCCAGTCGTTGTACAATAAACGGTTGCATTCATTTATTTTCATATTACACTCTTAATTACCTATGGCAGTGGTGTTGATCTCACATTGGTATAATTGCAGGCTCCTCAATTGCGGCTTCTCCAATTTAAGCTAGCGAGATGTGAGCTGGCGAAAGCTATAAAAGAAAGCAAAGCAAGGTGTTTCAAAAAACTCTTCGAGGAGGCCGATATAGATCCGAGGGGTAAAGCATACAGAATGATTATCAACAGGATGAGAAATAATAGGGGTCCGCCTATAACAAACCCTGAAATGCTCTCCCGAATAGTAGAACACCTCTTTCCACGAGGTCGACCGCTCACTAGCAAGGCTTAGCACAGAGGAGATCCCTCTAATTACTCTAGAGGAGCTATGCAAAGCTGTCTCAAAGGTGAAAAACAGCAAAACACCCGGACCTGATGGCATCTCAAATAAGGCCCTCAAAGCGGCCACTAAGGCCAGGCCAGACGCTTTCCAGCACACTTTGGGGAAAAGCCTGCAAGAGTGAGTCTCTCCCACACAGTGGAAACTGCAGCACTTGGTACTACTGCCTAGATAAGATACTGGAACGAATTATATATGGTAGGTTACTGCCGGTAGCGGAAGCTAATAGTGCACTGTCAAACCACTAGTTTGGCTTCGGAAAAGGACGACGCAATAGAATCCGTGGTAAACCTGGCCGCAGATGCCATCCAAGGAAAGAGGTGAAAAGGAGGAGAGAAGAAATACTGTGCAGCAGTTACGCTGGACGTTAAAAATGCTTTTAACTCAGCGAACTGAACGCACATACAAATGTCCTTAATTGCCATGGGTGCCCCTCCCCATTTGCTGAAAATAGTTATGGACTACTTCAACAACAGGAAGCTTAGATACTGCACCGATGAGGGCTACAAATTCTATAGCATAACGGCGGGAGTTCCGCAGGGATCAGTCCTTGGAGCCCTACTGTGGAACATTATGTATGATGGCGTTCTCCGACTAGCGCTTCCCGTTGGAGTACAAATTACCGGCTTTGCCATTTTCACAGTGGCCAAAAATATAGAGGAAGTGGAGGTTTCCACGAACACAGTCTCCAAGGTGAAAGACTGGCTGCTAAGTGCCGGCCTGGAACTTGCGGCTCGCAAAACGGAGGCTGTGCTCATAACCAGCCGCAAGAAGGTGGAATATGCGAGCTTTTTAGTCGGATGATTAGGTCTAAGAAATCGGTGAAGTACCTAGGGGTTATGCTTGATAACAGGCTCTCCTTTAGGGAACACATAAGGTATGCCAGGGAGAAGGCATTACTTACACAAGGAGCGCTCTCACGAATGCTCCCGAATGTAGGTGGTCCCGAATATGTGCGCAGTCTTACTTTCAAAGGTAGTCAGTTCAGCTCTACTGTATACTTCTCCGATATGGGCTGGTCCACTCACAGGCAGACAACTCAAACGGATGATGACTTCAGTGTATAGACTTTGCGCGATAAGAACAATCAGCGGATTCAGGACCATCGCAGATGATGCAGCGTTCGTCATAGCAGAAATTGTACCCATCGACATCCTGGCAGACGAGCTCATGAGGATACACCGCAGGCTAACGTCTGACCGACAACAGGCCAGGCGCATAAAAGAAGAAGAACGGGCAGCATCCATAGTAATGTGGCAAGCTAGATGGGATGTCTCCACAAAAGGAAGATGGACGCACAGGCTCATTCCCATTATCAAAACTTGGATATCAAGATCAGCAGAGACTGTAATTAACACCTTTCGCAGTTTCTATCTGGACACGACGAATACAGAAAATATCTGTACGAATTTGGAAATGATTATTCTCCACGGTTTCCACAATGTCCAAATGCTGAGGAGGACGCAGAACACGCAGTTTTTGACTGTCGTTTCGCGCAGGACCTTCAAGCAGTAAACTTAGCCCTGAAAACCTGGTCACCTACATGATGGACTCGGTAGATAACTGGAACGAGCTATGCTTGTACATTGCGAAGTAATAAAGTGTGGTTTAGTACGTAGGCGCATGGAAAAAGGAGAACAAGATCCCGCGAATCGTGCATGCTGGTAGCCCGGACTACCAGTATCTTGATCGAAGATTCCACATCTCTTGGCGCGAATTCATAAAAAAACGACTCCGTTCTCTAAGAAACTTTTTTGCCTTCTCCTTCCATGATCAAACTTCAAAAGACTCGCCGACGACTCCTTTGTTTCGGATTACGATTATTCACAGAATTTCTCCCTTGGACCATTTCCTCCTCGTACACTCGATCCCTATGTCATCGAAAACAAATCATGACAAATGATAAATTCACTCCTGGAGCTGACGGTCTACCTGCCATCTTTCCAGAAACAATGCTCCTCAACCCTCTCTCTCCCTCTCTCAAAACTCTTCCTTTTATACTTATCTTTGGTTGGATTCCCTCGGTTATGGAAAACCTCATTTATAATCCCTATACACAATAAAGGTCGTAAGAACCACATTAACAACTATCGTCCCATTGCCAAACTGTCACATATACCCAAAGTCTTCGAGAGTATTTTGGACGAAATTCTAAGTTTTCGCTGCAAGTCTTTAATCTTCCCTAGACAACACGGTTTCCTCAAATTCAGATCTACAACCACAAACCTTGTTGAATTTGTGTCCTTTACCCATCAGCCTTAGAAAAAGACAATAAACGTTATTTTAACCGATTTCAGTAAAGCTTTCGATAAAATCTCCCACAGGCTGATACTCTTCAAATTGTCTTCCCTTGGCTTCGACCCCATTTCTTTGAAGCGGATAATTCTTCCATCGTTTCAGATCATCTTTGTCTAACTCTTTTTTAGCTTACTCCGGCGTCCCCCAAGGCAGCCACTTAGGTGCACTTCTTTTCGTTCTTATCAACAACGATATTGAAATGGTATTAAAAATTTCCCAAATCTCAGTATATGCCGACGACACTAAGTTCTTCAAGACCATTTCCTCCAGTCATGACTCTTCTCTTATGCAATCAGATCACAATAGTTTTCCATCTGGTGTTCTAAAAACTACTGGGAGCTTAGCACTCCCAAATGCCAATCAATCACTTTTTGACGTAAACGAATCAAACTTACTCCTCCGTTCAGGCTATTCGCAATCTTGGCATATTATGTGAACCGGAGCTAAATTTTCGCGCACAAATCGATGAGATAATCCTTAAAGCTAATTCTGCACTCGGATTCGTGAAGCGATGGTCTAAAAAAGTATCCAACCCTTATGTTGGATACGGCTCTACGTAACCTTTGTCCGGCCCTTCTTGAATACGCCTCTCAAAAGTGGTCTTCTTACTAACAAATTCACATTTCTAAAATCTAGAGCATCCAACGCCGGTTCCTACGTTTTGCTCTTCGAGATCTTCCTTGGGACAATCCTTTGCTTTTAAACCCTATCAAGACCGTCTAACCTAATATGAACACGTTGCAGGAAAGAAGAACTGTATCTGACATTCTTTTCATCCATTGACTCCTTTCAGGTACTATTGACTGCACGACAACTCTGTCCCTACCAACACTAACCCTCGCAATGTACGAAATTACCGTCTCTTCTATTTACCCACTCCCCGTACCGCCTATGGTTCCAATGAATCCATTCCTCGTATGCTGAGAAGTGTTAATTCGAATCCTTACTTTGATTTCAACCACAGCACTCCATGCCCAAAATCCGTCTTTTTAATCGCGCCTCCCTCTACCGTTCTTCTTAGTTATTAAGTTAATTTTGAATTAAGCTTAATAAAAAGGGGTATTTGCCCCCATGAAAATTAAATCAAATTGATGAAAGGCAAACCGTAGACTTCAGGGCGTATACGCGCCATCAGCAGGGTAGCTTCGTCATCCGCGTGTGTACTTCTGAATTGTCCAATTATTGACGAATGACTTAAGCAGAGATATAGATAAACCTGGAGCGAATTTATTCCCCCCTGAGCTTAGAACTTATTTTGGCCAGCCCATCGAAGATTTCATTTCCGGGATCCCAGGATAACCCGCCACCCAAGCAATGCACATTGAATTCAGTTTTCTATCAAAGATGTCTTTAGTCATGCACTTTTTTTGAAATTGGTGATATGGTTAAGCACACATTTGAGCGCAGCGTATCTGTCATTGCATACAAAGACGTTATTTCCCTTTCAGCATTGGTTATAAAATATAATTGCTAGCCATTCCACCTACTGGAAAATGCAATTGAACGTTGGCCTCTCCACGAAGAGTCCGACATCACGAAAAGTTCGACTCTTGCTCGGATTCGAAGCCGTCCGTGGAGATTCGAAAACCTTCCAGTCCTAACGCATTCAGGTGGCATGTCGACGAGAGAGGGATTGTAAGATAATTCTCGCGCACTTTTTCGTCAGAGTTTCAGAACAAATTACAATCTGTCAAAAGCCACCTTCTGTTGAGGCAAGGTATTACTTCAGTGTACACCTGGTGACAAGAGAAGGAAGATCCAGCATATCATCGAAGCAGAGCGTACTAGAAAAGACAATGTAGGAGACGTGCTTGCGTGATGCCCGTTTCATCTGACTAAGTTTCTGACTCGATTTTTAAAAATTGAAATTAGGACCAAAGAAACTCATGAAGAGTTTAGATCAGTGTATCGCAATACTGTGACTCTAAAGGCTGTCTAGAAGTGGAATGTGTTTTGCAGCGGTCTTGAGATCCTACCACTTAGAAAAAAAAAACCCAAAACAGACGATCCAAAGCAGGCTTGTCGAGCGCTTTCACCTTAATAAAAAATTAGAAAATCAGGCGAGTGACTTTTGATCATGTTCTTAATTTTTGATTAAAAAAATCGGGCCTGACCATGTCCGACTTAGAATCATGTGAAAAACTAAAACAAAACAAAAAATCATGTGAAAATAGAAAAATAAAAAAACGTTCCTGACATTGACTGGACCACGACCAAATAGCTGAAGGCGCTTCTGAAGAAGTCTATTTAGGAGACGGACTAGTGTTTTTTTATCATACCTTGTAAACTCTGTGGCTTCTAGCCAGCCATGAAGCGAAAACACGAGATTACACAATGATGTGAAATATTGAATCGACATACAAGAACAAGAAAAAGGGGGAAACTAGATAAAACAAGGCTAGAATGAGCTTCTGAAGCAATTTATTGTGCGTGAACATGTGCCAATTAGTCTTTATTTGCGCGAAGTTTTGCTCGTTTGGAGAAATCTGTCAAAATCATCAAAGTAATTTATGTTGATGCTTCACTCATTTTTTCAACGCTACTCGTAAAAGAGTGGTGATTTCGACGTGAAGAACAAAGAGCGTTCCGGACCGGCGAAGAGAACTTGCAGTTTCGTTGGCTTTAACTGACCAACTTATATGAGATGAAGTCGAAAAACGTCGAACAGGGTTTTGCGAACGACTGCTTCGGATTGCGGCTGGGTATCGTGACTAGAGTTGATAATCTAAAGAAGACATGGGGCGTCGCAATAATGGATCAACATCGATGGCCAAGCCAAACAGCCATTGATCAAAGCTCATTCTGTGTATTTGGTAAGATCAGCAAAGAGAGATCAGAAAACTAATGCGTCTAAGGCAAGCTTTGAAGAAAAAACGAACACAATATGGGTAAAGACATGACCAAGTGGTTTTGCATCACGACAATGCCCGGCCACATGTTGCTCAGGTCTTTAAGACCTAACTTAAAGTTTAACTGAAATGGGACATCCTATTCCACCACTTTTTCCGACTACTACCTCTTCCGATCGATGTTGAATGGTCTGTTTGAACAGCATTTCCGATCTTTCAAAGAAACCAATAATTGGATAGAGTCGTGGAACGCCGAATTCATATGCTACGAGAAAGTTGGGCAAAGGTTATGACTAGCGGTGGTGGTAATATTCAACTCCTTTTGTACACTTGATATTTAGTGTCGCAGTACGACCAGGACCGATGTTCACTCGAATAACAAGTGTTGTAGAAACCAAAATAACGCACCAACCACGTCTATTGTACACAAGCTTGTGAAGAAAGTGCGTGAGTTTGGCACGCTAATTGATAACGCCAGTTAGCCTCGTGTTCATTTAGCGTGCTCAGTGGAGAATATTGCTGCTGTTGTCACATATGTATCTCAGCAACTGAATGCGCGCGTGGAAATTGATATCGATTTGCTTATCTCAGATAAGGCGCATTTTCATCTCGGTGGTTGTGTTAGTTATTAGCAAAGCTGCCATAATCCGGGGCTGGTTTTTGGATTGACGGCATTATTGACCCATTTTGCTCTGAAGATGAAGTTGAAAAAAGTGTTATGCTCAACGAAGAACGATACAGAGCAAAATAGTCGATTTTTGTACCTGAAAATTGGTGGATTGGGCTTGGATGAGCTATGGTTTCAGCAGGAAGGCACTGTGCATCACATTAATCGTGTAACAATTGGTTATGTTACTTAGTGATGTTGCTTAGTTTGATTTCAATGGACTTTTTATGAAATGCCTTTAAAGAGAAATAATGCTGAAATGCTTGAGGCACTTATTGGCAGTACTATGTGTGTTCAAAAAGTAAGGTAACTTTTTGAATTTCGCTAGCTAAGTACATTCCATTCCATTTTCGAACATCGAATATCTTTGTTGGTTGGTAGACATGTCGCCTAATACATATGTTGATATTTTCATTTTGGATATTTTGTTTGTTTTTCACAGATAAAAAAAGTGCTTGGTGGGTCTTCTTAGAAGGCAGAGATGGTGTTAACGATGCCCGCCATGGACGCCTCAGCACGTCAACGACAGATGAAAACTTTGGAGCAGTGAAGAAAATGGACAATCACTATCAGAGAATTAGCTGATGGTAGGCTCATGCCATGAACATTTTCCAGATATTTTGGACATGAAATGTGTGTCAGCGAAGTTTGTTCCGAAGTTTGTTGCGAAATTGCATAAGTAGCGCTCAGGAGCTGTTCAATGACCCGAATGACGATCCTGATTTGCTTCATCATTCCAATGGAAGCGACCAAAAGAGACAAGGCCGGAAAAAGTACTCCGAATTCGGTCAAATGTAAAGATTTGGTCCACTGTTTTCTTCAAATTCAATGGCGGCGCTCATCATGGGTTCTTGCCGGTAGATCGTACGGTCAATTATGAATATTACCTTAAAGTTATGCTCCGTTTGCGTGAAACAATACCGCACTTGGTCCCCTTCCACGTTTTTCTCCTCCCAAAATTAAAAAGATCCATTAAAGAATGGAGATTTGCCACGTTTGAGGAAATAAAAACCTCATCAATATAATTGTTTTTTTGAGACAAATAGAAAGTCACCTTATTTTTTGAACAAAACTCGTATTAATGCACTTTAAAATTGGTGTCTCGCTTACAGTAAATGTCAAAAGAAGCCAGCCGATGATTCATTCTTTAGTTCACTTGATACTCACAGTTAATTCCCCACTTTGATGTTCGTCTGGGCAGCTCGTATGACCTCGTTTAAATTGTGGCCTTTAACGTGTTATTTTTGTAAACAAAGAAGCAGACAATTCAGAGTCTGATCGGTCTTGATGATTGATTGACCTGAGACCTTTCAATTTAAAGTATGGTGGGCCATAACGAAAAATTGTTTCATGTCTACAAATTTGCTAAGAGGGTTCGCTATTGATGGTTGCCAAACAACGAACCTCAGCCTAAGATTTATAAGCTTGAAACCATTTATCATAGTATTGCCGTTTTCTGACAGCAACCGCCATCTATACGCCAGATCAGGTACTTCTCGGAATACCCTCGTACTACATACTTCTTCCCTCTAAAAAGTAAAAGGATTTACATCCACTAAACGGACTAAATTAATTGGTAGCTTAACATGAGTATGCGCTTGGCTGGGAAAAGTGATGGTAGACCGACGAACCTCCGGCATACTCATGAGTGCCGCTTAGCGCTTATCTAGTCGCTTATCTCCGCTTTATTCCACTCACTAGACGTGAACGTCGCCTGTCCCTCCCTTATCTAGATATTCATCTACCGCTTGCCAACCACCTATGCTACACTTTTCTATTCCGCAAGCCGCTATTGTCATCTCTCCCATATCTACACACCGCTCTCACCTATTTCAAATTACCAACAAACGACTCGACTCAAGCGGCACTCATTCCACTCAACTCTCACAATTCGAATCAGAAATCGAATAATCGCACTCCCCGCGAGTGCGGAAAGCCAGACAGAAACGACATGAAGATTGAAAAAAAAAAATTGTCAGCCAAGTAACTCGCCTTTGAACGAGCAGTTTGAGTTTTGTCGTCGATCGTTGATCGTCTCTATAAATAATCCACGCGTCGCATTCGCAGATCACATTTCACAAACAAGTTCAAAAAAAAGTTTTTTTCTTTTGATTATTTTCCCTTTCATTAGTGGAAAAGTGCAGTGAGCCAGGCATAGTTAGTCCGTCAAGTGATAATCAAAGTAAAAAACCCAAATCCCAAGCGTTACCAATGTAGCCCCATCGGGTATCTTAACACGAACAGTTTTGCAGTTGTTTCGTGTTAAAAATTTCCATGTGAATAATTTATTTTCCATTATTTGTTCAAAAGAAAATTTTTTTTTTCTTCTCCACGAGATACAAAGTAAAGTGTCGTCTTATCTGTGGTGCGCGGAAACCAGGTCACAGGCTTTTAATAACCTTTTGGTGAGTATCGCCTTTAAATACTTGTTTAGTTACGTGGGATTGTGACAGGTCCCAGTTATTACACTGATTTCGAAAACGAACGAAATTGTCTTTGTGGCAGATGATCTGTCTAAAGTGTCTGCAAAGTTCAACGTGGTTAGATCCAGTCTACATTCGAGTACGTTCCCATTGTTTCTAGGGGTATCGCTGCTACGTACGCGAGTGCTGTGCGATTAGGAATTGTTGTCAACTGGGGTTCACGTGGCGCTTGCTGATTCACGAGGCGTACTTGAATATCTCTTTTTTGTCGTTCGCCATACAAACGTGTTTCGCTACAAAGCGAATAAAAGGAATTTAAACTGGGTCTGACGAACTTGGCGATTTATGAAATTCACTCAATTGGATTTGGTGATGTGCTGTAATTGTTTTTCGCTGGTGATGTGTTTTTCAGTGTACTTGCGGATGTTTGTGGGTTTGTCATTGCGTGACGGGCATGCTGGCGACAACTAATAAAACGTAAACTAATTGATTGATGATTTCCAATTGACCTCTTCAACGGGGCAGCCTTTCTTCTTATGCGCGATGCGAGCTCTTTAATTTAACTTTTGGTTTGCGTTTTTGCTTTGTTTGTTGCCGTCGCAATTCATGTGGCGCACAATCTAATAAGCAAGATAAGGAGTGGAATATATTTTTTTTCCTGTGTCTTTGGGGCTTATCCTATGATTTAATAGCAGTCAGCCGGCGGGAGATAAGGTAAGACCGAGCGACAAGAGGATCACGAATCAGGTTACCCGTGCCACTAATTCTCCGGAAATTATTTGAGCTAAAGTACTGCTTTAGGGTCTCTAAAAGGCCAACAAGGGATGTCATTTCAAATTTAATTTTTTGTTGTCGAGCCGCTTACTTTTAACTATTATCTATGATTTGTGATAAGAAGGAACTAGGAGATACAACGTCAAAGAAGTTGTGAAAATTCACTATTAAAACGGTGAACAAATTGTGGAGACGTAGGAGATGTAATTTTTGGTCATCATTATGCGCCAGTATTGGGCATATACGGTCCAGTTGATACAAGAATTGAAGTCAGGAGACCATTCACTACGCCGTATTTTCGTTAATGTTATGATTTTTTACACAAAATTATTGTGAGAAATGAGGCTCATTCTGCTTACTCTTAGACGTTTGCGGTGATCGTTAACATTTAATTGTCTGTTGATTGTCTCCGAAAATAGTAAACCGCGGTAGAGATGTTGACATTAAGTGCTCCGAACCTGGGGAACCAGTTTATTTTTGGCCCCAAGAACAATGTCTGAGTCTAAAGTACATAAGTTGTAGTGGCCCGAATGAGGCGCTCATCGAGTAGTTCTTCTCACTCGAGCCATGGACGAAGCTGGAGGCTTGAAGGGAGATCGGATATAAGCTCTAATAAAGCTGGATCTAAGTTGGTGGGAACATGCACCAACTTATTTGATCAAGTTGTAATCTTGGAAATTATTGCCCGGTCCATAAGAAAGATGATCTTTATAGCTGCGACAACTATAGTGCCAACTATAGGTGCATTAGTCTCCTAATATGATTGCTATCAGTGTGATTTTCGGCCAGATTTTTGGAGAAGACTCGCAAATTTTAGGTCGACCCTCACAATATATTTGTCGACTTTGTTGACTTTAAAAAGGTCAACACTGCCAGGTCCCCACCAAGTTTGGCAGCCTTCAGGTCGATAATGAACTAGCCGTAATGTTCGATTTTAAAATTTCTTCAATATTATCCTTCGTCTTCGGCCAATATACGGTTTTTCAGTAAGAACATGAAGGCTTTATTTAGCATAGTTATGGCACTCTCATAGCCTTAAGCCTCTCTCGAGTATTTTTTTTTCACCAGCAAAATTGTTCGCCATGGATAGGGGCAGGTGGTAATCATCTGGTGCCAAATCCGGACTGTTAGATGGGTGCATAAGAACCTCAAAATCAAGATCCCGAAGCTTCTGGCGAGTCACTATCGATGTGCGTCGCCGGGCGTTGTATTGATAAAATCCTATTCCTTCGCTATTGGTCAAAGCTGACCACTTCTGAGCAATTGCTTACTCTAAAAGGTCCATTTGTTCTCAGTAAAGGTCCGAATACTGTAAACTTCAAATAACTTCAACAATTGTCAACCGATTTTCATATGTCATAGCATTTTGGAAACGTCGCTTCACACCAAAAAAACACGCGACAATAGTTTCAATGTTCATTAAAAATGAACGCTCGGTTGTGCTGACTCAACGTGCGTATCGTGCAAAATATCGTGATCGTGTTGCGCCCAAAAAAGATACAATTCGTCGTTGGGCCTCGAATTTTTTTTAAATTTCGTTCTGTTCCAAGCCCTCATGAGCAACCTAGGCCACGCCCGAGGCGTTCAAACTCATCTATTCAGTCTGTGAAGGCCAGTGTTCTAGTAGACCCAAGTTTGTCATATCGGCGCCATTCGCAGCAGTTAGGCATCAGTGGGACCACTACGCGCAGAATTTTAAAGATAACTCAAAGAATTTTGCCACAATATGCGCCACGGGGCTTGGCATACGTACAAAATGTCGTTGCAATTGTTAATGCTGAGCCGGAGTTCTGGCAGCAAATTTTGATGACCGATCAGGCATATTTTACGCTCTCTGGCTCAGTTAATAAACAAAATTGTCGCTTCTGGGGCACCGAAAATCCTCACATTATTCACGAAGAGCCGCTATATAATCAAAAAGTTGCTGTTTGGGCCGGTTTATGCGCTAAAACCGTCATTGGACCGTATTTCTTCAAAGTTGGCGATACAGTGGATTAAGATCGATATCGGTGGATGTTGATGAAATGCGTAAAAAAGGCTTCCAGAAGTTCCCTGGAAGATTGGTGTCAAAAAAGGGCGATATAGACTGGCCTTCGAGATCGCCGGATTTGGCTCCTCCAGATCTTTCTCTTTGAGGATACTTGAAAAGCAAGCTGTATGCTAACGGCCCGAAGGCAATAGAACGTTAAAAAAAAACATTCGTGCGGAAATCGAAGAAATTTTGACCGAAGTGCTCGAAAATGTCATGGAGAATGCGCGAAAACGAGCTCATTTTTGCATCGGCAATGAAAGCGGTCATTTAATTGATATTGTTTTCACGTATACAACAGCATTAAATCGCATGAAAGAGGTGGCCATTTCCCGAGATTATGTGATTTTCCCTTGAATAGGACAATTGTTTGACCAGCTGTGTGGAATTTGGCACCATCTTGTTAGAGCCACATATTGGTAAGATCAAGTCCATCCAAGTCTGGACTTCCAACGTAGTTCGATTACGAACTCCTTTGAACGTAACATGATGATAATTTTCATCGACGAAAAAATACGGTCCAATCACACCTCCGGCATGAAATTCACATTGCACGGTCACTTTTTGTGGATGTCATAGAGTCTCTTGAAGCACATGTGGACTTGTTGCTGTCGCATATTGTTAGAGTCCAGTCTAATCGATTTCAGTGTCAAAAGGCGACAGTTCTTTAGTTAATTTGATCTTAAACGATGTAGGCCAAGACCTTTACTAAAAAAAATTGGCACAATGTGGAATGAGGATTCCCAATTCCAGTGCACTTACGGCTGCGATATTTATGGTGCTTCGATCGGTGCGTTTTCTCACTGGTACAGGAATATTCAATAATGAACATGGTGACCCAAATGTAATCCCTATAGCACGCACAGCCTTTCTGGGAGGATGATTGTTACGGCCGAATATTGGAGTAAGCACTCTTAAAGTTGCGACCACTGAACCAGAACTTTCGTAGTGATTTTAAATAATATCCAAATGTTGCTCGTTCGTGAACTTCACTATACTAAAGACGTATATCTTGGCTAAAGTTTTGATGCTATTAGGTCGTAGAAAAAGTCCAAAGGCAAGTTTGTATTAAAATACGAAATTGTTATGTCCGTATTGAAAAACCGTGTACTAGGGTACAATATGCATATGTATGTACATAAGTCTGTTCAACTGCTTGCATAGCAAATGATATTGACGTGATTAGTCGAACACATTGAAACATCAGTGAAGTTCTTGAGTGCATTGAAATCGAAGCGGTTAAAGTGGGTTCGAGGACCAGAGGGTAAATTAGGGCAAAGGCAAATCAAGGAAAGACTCGCCACACAGGGGCTTTGGCCAGAACATGACCTTTGGTAGCTATAATTTTTAACTAGTCAAACGTCGTTTATCTTGGCTCACTCAACAAACTAAGCCAACTCTTTACGAAATTTTAGTCGATCCGATCTTCCCATATGACGCAGGGGCTTCAACATTGTTGAAAGTGGAGAAAGGCGATTTTAGAGAACGATTTTACGTACAGTCATGGACATTGGTATAGTCAGGCATCTAGGGATCCTAGGTCTAAGATGACCCTGCTATGTAGAGCGAACGGATACCAATCTTCCGACCGGAAGAGTCTTCCACTGTAACCCTGAAGAATGACCAGACAATAGAAGGTGAAAGTGTACCTCGATCAATTGGGCGTGTGGCACTGGAAACAGTTGGCTATAAATCATACCGATAAATTCTACGCCAATCACCAACATCACAGTAGATAAATATCAGATTTGTCATGCGTAAATTAAAGTCGCAATTATGCGAAAAAGTGGTGACAATTTCTTCAAAAGAATGATTATTTTAAGGTATTGTTTCATAAGATAAGATTCTACTCCAGGTTAAAATAAAAACATCACCACTTTGCATTAAAACGTTGTTTCTTTTGTATTGATTCAAAGTGACACCTCTTGTTGGATTACCCTGTTTCCAAATGACTTTTGCCTAGAAAACTGGTTTATTTTTTTTCGTTCTATCAATTTCTTCCTTCCCCAGGCTTGTCAATTTTTTATCCACAACATCACTGCACATTCTCACCCGTTCCTGGGTGATAAACATTCATTCGATCTACCCGATCCTGTTCGACTCAAACATTCGACCCAAAACCAATTCATTCATCGAAAACCAATTCACAAGAAATTCAAATCCTCCAAATTCCCAGAATAAAGGCCACTCAACCCATATCGGTGAGAAAAAAGCAAATCAAGCAAACAATGAAAAAAAAAAACCTAATTTCCGAAGGATAAAAAACTTAGAAAATCCGAACAAAGGAGACCCTCAAAAGTCGACCTGTCTTTGCAATCAGCACTGTCTGAAGTCTCGATTCCTCTTTCTTTGTGTTTTTATACCCTTCAGGCGTCCCTGTACGCTGTCTGTCCGTTAATAAAAGAGGTCAAAATCCTTGAGGTTCTTGTCCTTTTTCCCGTCTCCCCTATTCCGTATATTCTTCTTGAAAAAAAAAGTCTACAACAGCTCAATGAAACTTAAACCTGAGCTAGAGGAAGATGAGAAGAAAAAAAAGATGAATTCGAAGAGGTATTCGTTCTGTCTGCGTTTTTCATCGTCGTACACTGACCTAAGACGATCTGTCGTCGTTGGCGGCAGCGTGATCTTTCGTTATCTTCACCTCCGTCTTCTACTCTCCTCTTGCATAGAGGTTATACTGCATGTCGATGTGATCAGAGTTGGTTCCCATGGTTGTGAAGGATGGATCACGGCAGAGTGAGACTCGAATCAATTTGGCAACTTTCGCATTTATTTTTCTGTTGTTTTACTATTGCCCGATTAACTCGCGTCCTAGGCGAAGCTATTAATTGAAATTCTCATGGAATCATTGACCGCGTCATTCCCCTTCCATTGATCGTACTAGGAGTACGATGGGGAGTGTTTCGCAGCCCGATTGTGGCGCCACAAACCATCGTGACCATATGTGCTCGGTTCATTTGATATTCCGGTCCTGTGTGCGTGCACCAGTCGTTCGGTCGCTAACTGAAGGAGCCCAGAAGCCCGTCGTGCATTTCAATTCGCTTTGAGTGCATGGGGAGAGGAGGATGCTTTGTTATCATCATCATCCACGCGATCGGTGATGGAGTTCTGAAACAAGTATCGTTTCTCATAGATATCTCGCATCTGATCTAAGGGAATTTTGATAAAATTCACTTGAAATATGCTAAAAACAAGCGACCGATCAAGTGATCGTGACAAGATCTAAGTTGTGATTTCCCTTCGAGGAAAAATCCAGTCAGGTGCTGTTTGTTGTAATCATACGCTACTACTACTACTTTGACGTAATGTTTTCGCGGAACACACAAAAAAGCTGCTGGCAAGGTACATCTGTATCTATTATGTACGAAGTTACAGCGATGGTAGTGCCAATTAGGATGCTTAATTGCGTTCTTAATTAGTATACAAACAAAAGGATCGTGCCGTTTTTACCTGTTGCTAATTACGTTATTTAATGAGTGGGCGCTTGGAGTATTGTATGGCAAAACGTTCATTAGAATGAAATGCAGGGGTGTTGGAACTTCGTTTTACATTTGGCTTATAATTCACAGTATTTCTGTTATTTCAGTGATCTGTTGCCACATTGTGATTAAAAGACACATGTGGAAACGGCAAGTACTGTGAGTGTTGTGCCTTCATCGTTGCAACTGTAAACTTTTTCGCCTTAAGAGGTCACTGAGAGAGCTGTCCATTATTCCAGGTAGCATGTTTCTTATGTCACCATTTCTGGTGGATGGTTTCTGGTTTCGATCATCATTTAGATAATTTTGTCGCATTACTCGTAAGCAATTTTATTTACCGATATCGCATGGTAAACTTTCGCATTTTTGTATACCGGCGGTGGCGATGGGTAACAGACGCCACTTGGATCAATAACCTCGCATCAATGCGAAAATTATATGTCAATCCATGCGGCTTCATCATCGTCTGACCACAGTCACGATATTTATAAGGCTTCGCCACCTCGCCTGTCGATCATAAATAACACTGTCACAAGGTTGGCAATGATACCAGCTGGTATCTATCCTGCGCTGTCCATTCTATCTATCTCTTAATCATTCTTCATATTTATCAGAGATAAAACGCAACAATGACACACTAAACGATAGTGCTCTGCCGGCCCTGACCAAGTTCTCGAACCGTTTCGAATCGATCGTACATTCGCGATCGTTCTTTGTATGCCACTTGAAGTTTATGCAGATCTCGTTCAACTTGAGCATGAGCAAGTGATCAATCAGCGAAATATTTGCATTTCCCATTATGTCACGGGTGAAAATTCCACAGAACTGCATCCACTTATCTGTCTTAAACAAGCGATCACAAGTGATCACAAGTGATCGTAGATACGCACTTAGAACCCGGCTACAGTATAAAATTGTCCGATAGCGTTGTACCACAAGTGCTCTGTTCACTATTTTGCACTCGACTCAGGTAGATCGCAATTTATTTTTGGGTTAAACAGATACCGATAATTTGGAATGTACTCAAGGAAGCAGCCATGCGCCACGCGATAACTCAATTAGAGCTTTATCCCCGACAGCATGACATGAACTTGGACCATGTAGTCGATCGCGGTGCTGGTTTTCCTCAATTCTCAGATACGAACTGTATCTCACCCTGCGATCTTTTCGTTTCATTTGATTTTAATTTTTTTTTAATCGTGTCTATTGATCTATGAGTACTTCCTCATATTCGTATGTTTTCCTTTCTGATTTGGCTGAATTGGGTAAAACATTCGTTCTTCATCGCGCTGGTGAGAGATACAAAATACTGCCGGACAAATTGTGTAAAATTGTTATTCGAAAGATTGTTTGCAATTAACTGACGGTTATTGAATATTACCGTTGAAAGTGTTACAACACACGGATTGGCCGGTTTTATGCTGTTTGGTTTATGTGTCGGTTTGGTGTTTGCAAATTTGTTTGCGTTCGAAAGTGGCAATGACTTGCGTGATACTCGCTTAGTTTAAGGTGTTCGTGCTAGCGGTTGCAAAACTATTATTTTAGTTTGTTGCAAAAACAAGCGAAAGAGGTGGGAATATTTTCGAAGAGGGTGTTTTTGTGCGATAATCGATTGTATTATCTGCGTGTGGAATTTGTACACGAATGAAAGGTAGATAAACAAGAATAAGTTAAGAAATTAAGTTTTTTTTTTCCGAGTGACAGCGTTCGTTCGAATGGAGATCCTTTGACCCTGTCTCTGTAACACATTTGTGGTGATTAAGCGATGCTTTTTGTTTTCGTTTACTAATTAGCAAATTGGCAAAGTATCTAGCACTCATGTGACTAATAGTTTGATGGGTGACTCACAGCTTGGGACTGTGAGTACTATTAGTGTTGACGATAAATTTGGTTTCAAACCTTGTCGTACCTCATAAGCCTTTGTACCTATGGGAAGATTTGCTTTCCTTTAACCAGTTTTGAGTTGGGTGATTGAACATGGTCTTACATATCTATAAATCTGTGATATAGCTTTCTTAGGAAGTGGGAGCGGAATATGACACTATTCTATGCCATCAAGCCGTAAAAGTGATCGAAAGACCCACTGTCTGTATCAACCAATTACTATTTTGGAATAACATTTTACTGCGTATAGCTCATTATATTATCAGTCCAAAGATTTTTCTCACATTTTTTTATTTATGCTGAGATTGTTCAATTATTAACAGGAATTTTATTTAACCCTCTACATCGGTGTTATTTCCTCGAAACTGATTGTCATTAAAAATATTTTTAATCTCATTAAGTTCTTTCAGCGAAGGGCTTGTAATCTTATTTCATTAACTTGCGTAACTACAGCCCTTAATATTTTGAGAACAGAAAAATACAGCGAATATCGAGGTAGCGCAAAACCGCCTTCAATGGTTTCTGTGATTGTGCCTTGGCGTTCGATCATGTGCTTTGAAGCTTAAAGCCCTCGTCATATTCAACGTTTTCTATAGCTCCATGGAAACGCTTATAAAGGTTTTTTTTCAAACATAACAATTTTGTATAGATAAATAAAAAATAGAATTACTGGTATATCGGAATGAAATTTTTTCCAGGTGCTGTGTACTACATGTTAAATTTAAGTATGGAATTCGATCTCGTTCATATCACATCGTATGGCACGTTTGCAAAGATTGATTCTTTGGAGTCAATTTTCCACCACACAATCGCATGTGTCAGGTGGCTACACGACTCGACGATCTCTCGAGACTATACGATTACCGAACTTCCTCTTCGATAGATCAATTGTTTGACTTGACTGCACGGCACATTGAATCAAACATCCTCAAACATTTTATATAATAAAGACGGTGAGTGGCACATCAGAGCCTAGCCAACCTTAGCATCAAAAAAGGACCTTAGTCGCTTAGTGGTGCAATGGTAATCATCATCGACTGTTGACCGGAAGGTCTGTAGTTCAAGTCTGTCCATAGCCAAGAACAATTTCTATGTAGTGAACGAACATCTTCGACACACACCATCTGCATCCCGTCCAGGTTGTGTGACAAACACCATAAGAGCATACACTCTTGAACCTGCATGAATTATTAAAAAAAAAATTTTTAGTGAGGTTGATGTCGGGTAACTATGATGTGTTTTGAGCAGCAAGCGAGAATTAAAAAGCATCCTGGTGCTTTGCTGGAGATTTATTTGCAGGATATTGAAGATATTGGTCATTCTATAGTCGATAAACTCTAAGATTGTAGCCAAATCCGCTCGCAGACATATGTACAACCAACCATACCTTTTTTGGTTTTTGGTTTTAGCCAAATACTTTTTTTTCCGTAATTGCCAAACACGTCAAACTTGCTTTCCAAAGTCTTATCTTGTTAACATACTCTTTGACGAATGCGAGTCTTTTTCTATTTGTTAACTTTGGAAATAAATTGCCTGCGACGTGAAACTTATAACCCGTCTTACTGTTTCAACAAATAGTGTTCCGGATGTGGTTAATAATTTTACTGGCATGTTGAGGCTTAGCTTGATTTTTTTGACAATATGCCTCTCATCTATCTCCGGTGATACTTTTTTCGATCCGTGTTTTTTTATTCACCGCGGAATCCCTTACTACGGTATAGGATTTTCCAATAAGTTTAGCTTCTCGGTAGGTTTTACTTTCACAAACTAACTTTAAAATGAGCTTTCGCACTTCTAAAGAGGTCTCAGACTTTTTTTTTTCTTTCGTTTATTTCGACTTAAATTCGAATGAAACGTGTTTAAATAAAATACGTTAATATATTTTATTCTATTTAATATTTTATTTTTTGAAAATCCGAACATTTGAGGAGGATCGAACTGCTTGCTGCTAGAATTCACAAGAGACTGAATCCTGTACTGTCTTAAACTATTGCTTGAATATACTAAAAATACAAAGAGTGGGCTGCAGATGCAGAAGACCGAAGTGCTTTGGATAATTAATGATACAGGATAAGACTTATAAATAAATTTTATGATCCAACTTCCTCGTGTTCTTTTGTGAAATATACACATGGTCCAACATTTTTTGCTAAGGATTATGGAAACCCAAAGAAACCTAATCTTAACCTAATACTTAATATAAAAAAGCTTAGATGCTACTCCGGACCGGATTCTTTTATTGGTTGGTTAAGGGACGATGGGATAACAGGTAGCCGCTGTAACTCGCATCATACACATCCTACTGATCGAATGGATCTGGGGGAATTTCAACAGATCGGCATGTGTGTGGCGCAGTTTACAACAGATCGAAAGTTGACAAACAATTTTGTCTTTCCTGCGATCAGTATTGTGTTGACGATCTGATCTTTGGGTTTTACTTGAATTTTTCAGGAACCGTATTGAAATATTTTCTTTTCGATTTCCATATTTACTTGGCGGTGAACAACATGAAATGAGGATCGTCAACCGATCCAGAGATGTGTGGCGAAACAAGTTTCAACAGATCCATTCGATCGGTAGCGTGTGTGCATGTGTCACAGCATTAAACCAAATGAGGGGATATCAGAAACTAGAATGAGACGTACGTCTTTCATATGTCGTTTCCCGCGAAACCATTTTGACTGATGTCCAGGTTCCTCGCGACAAAACCTGTTACAAACGAGGTTCTATCCGCGAATACGTGTGAGCTGTTTTCATTATGCCATAGTGAGTTCAATGTTATGGAGTTATAACAATGTGCGTGTTTGTTGACATAATTTTGACAAACCCCGGGTGCCCACGTGCTCGCCACGGCTTGTAGGCATACGTCTGGGGCCACTTAAAGTGGTAGGTCTCATTGGAATTTTCTGGCAGATATTATAACATAGCGGTTGAGCTTGTGCGGATAATTTTGTGTCTGCTTTCCTCCTGCCATTATCGAAGAAGTCGAAAAAGTCAAAAAAAACTTAGGGATGATTACAACAGTTTGAAATATGAATATTACTATTGAATATACGAAAGAAATGTACAATACCAGAAAACAACAATTAATATTTAAATCGTACACAGAAAATATCTTGTGAATCAAGTCCTTCCAGTTCCGGCCAAAAATAGTATTCTAACATGGCACTATAGCGACCTGCAATGCTAGTAACATGGCGATGATTTTCATTGACGAAAAAATTCGGTACAAACGAACCTCCGACATGAAGTCTATACCACACGATTAATTTTTGTGAAGGCAATGTAGTCTCTTGATGTGTAATACATACGGGTTTGATGCTGCCTAATTATGACAGAGCTCCAAAATTAATTTCCCGATGAAATACAGAATTTTCTTCAAACTTTTTGAGAGGCTTCAGTTTTTTTAGTTCAGGTATAGGCCCAAATCTTTACCCAAAATTCGTCTCAATGTGGACTGAGAGATTCCCAATTCCTGTGAAAGACGTGGAATCTATTGATTTGATTCATTTTGAATTAAGCACTATTAAACACTGCAATATTTTCTGTTCTTCAACCGGTGCATTATCTCCCTGACGAAGGCACATTCAATAGTAAATACGTTGACTAGAGTTTATTCACTTTAGCACGTACGGCCTGCCTGGTGGACGATTATCACGAGTGGAAATTGGAGTAAACGCTCTGAGAGTTGCAATCACCAAACCTATAATTTCGATCCTAATTTTTTGTGTTTACATACTTCGCCGTGAAAAAAGGTAAGCCCTAGCTGACGTATTGACATCAGCAGATGATAAAATGGGCTTAAAGGTGTTTTCGTGTTAAAATACAGAATTGTCAATTATCTCTATTGAAAAATCCGTTAACCCTAGTTTTAGGCACAGCACTTCTACTAAGAGCAAAGCAATATTGGACATTTTTAAAGCTGTATTGTGCTGTACTCCTATAGCAACATTTAATACAAATTCTCTAGATCATTTTCGTAAATAAATCATCGCTGCTCGTACCAAACCGTTTATACCTTCTTTAAAAGCTAATTGGAGATTTAAGAATCGATAGCGATAGCAATAGACAGAAAGATCTCAGATGTGTTTGCCAGTACTGCGATAAAAAAAAGGCAAATCGGACTAAAAAAGCCGGAGGGATGACTGACAAAATGCCCATAAAATTCCAAGGTATCCTTAACCTGTACCGACTTTTCTTGGTTTTGTAGAATTTTCATAGGGATATCATTAACATAGGACTCGCTCACCATATTTACTTAAATTGGCAATTTTTTATTTTTGTCTGGCCATCACCATTAGGTTAAGGCGCTGTTTCAGAGAGTATATCGCCCCATCGACATGTATGCATGATGCGATAAAATAGTTAAAACAAGTTATTAGGTTAATAGCACCCAATCAGTCACTCATATATTGTCTGTTCAATCCTAATTTAATAAAAAGTTTTCATGATAATTTTTATTGTTTCTATCGATCTGCGATACTGGGGGATTTATGGTAAACTTGTTTTTTTTTTGTTTTTTGCAATACTATTCAATAATATAAAATGACTCATTCACCGACTCGAATTATTCTGCTTTATGAACTGCGCTTAAAATTAAATTAAAAACAAAAAAAATCTTAAAGCAAGAGATGTGACTCATGGAAAAACTGAAGCGAATAACTATAACTAACTTTCTGCTCAATATTTCATAATTGCTTATATGACCATTCCCGTATGAAAATGTGAACTCTTTTGAAAACAATTTCCATTTTTTTAAGTTAAGGGCGCATAACATGGTAATTTTATTAATATCACTCAATTAAGTCAATGTTTCTTCCGCTCCGTAAGATGCTCTTTAACGATCATTATTGAAAGTACTTTTCTCTTTTCTTTGACCAAAAGATGCGGAAGTCAACCTCACTCGTTTTGAACATTTGATAAAAATGCAAATATGTCAAATATGAATCACCAACATATTAACCAAATTTAGGCTTGCCTTTGTTAATTAATATATTTACTTGGTTCGGGTATCCCGTTTAAGGCTTACAGGCACAAGTCTTCTGATTCATGAATTCCAAGACATGCTAAGTGCTTATGAAATAAGTATTTATGAAAATTAACACTTTTCCTGACCTTATTCTGGCCTCTATTTTTAACACTCTTGTCATTCCACGTGTATGTTTCATCTATATCTTTTCATCTTTCTTACGCACAGTAAAAGTTGAAAACACACGCAGCACCATATTAACACTACATTGATAAGCTGTCAGACAAATGTCTGCTTGATTGACTCCCACCAATTGATTTCATGCGCACATTTGTAAACACTAGATTCTGACTAATATCTTTAATAAGTCATTCTGTGTCAATATTTCACCTGACCATCGAGCCTTGCTTGTATACATTTTGACGTAATGACGCATTCCTACCGTATCATTGTGCGACCAGGTTTGCGAAAATGTATTTCATTGTCAAAATTATGTTTGTTTATTTAAACTCGGGGGCGAAAGTTTACTGGCCCACGCCACGATCTGGCCACGATAATATCGTAATATTTACGATATAAGAAAATTGCAGGTGATTAGACGTTTTTTAAGGGATCTAAAATCATTTTGTCTATATATTTTCCTTATATTATATCAACTCATTCGTACGAAAATGTCTATGACCAACATATGTCATCAGTATGTCACGTCACGCACCCTGACATGTCTACCGCAGAAATATGAGAAATATGTGTAATTTAAATATAAATCGACGCCTCGACCACAATCGACAGCCAAACAATACCGCCCGGACTCGTGCACAAGACGTACGAGGTAAAGATATAAAAAAACGCGTTCATTTGTACACAAAACACCAATCCTACCCACGCGCTCACACGTAAGGTATGCAAGCAGCCGCGAAAGCGAGTATAAGCAAATAAATTTTATTTTCATCTCCAATTTGGCAATTGGCGCTTTTAATCGACATCTAAGATGCCAGCCAATCAGTCGGCCAATGTCAATGTCAGTGCTACAGTTAGCCGACGCTAGCCGGGGGAAGTAGACTCACTATCTGAGTATTATACGTCACTAGTAGTTAGAAGATGTCTTGTGTTTAGGTGAATACCGGGAGTGACGCTTGGATATTTATCTTTTTAAGAGATTTACTACAGGAGATCGAAATGTTGTTTCGCGGCCGCCTTTGATGATGGCGGCGATTTGTTTAGCAAATCGATATGTGCCTTGCACTCAAGCAGAAAATATATAGATTTCAAATAATATATTTTCTTTTGTGTTTTTGGCAATGACGAGGGAATGACTGGTAATCAAAAAAGTTGTTACATCAAGCGATAAATATAGAGAGACATAGTGAAACACTGGTTCCCGAGTACTGGGGTCGTGAATATTTTCGGCTAAAAATGTGCGGACAGATGGCTGGTCGCTAAGACAACAGGAAGCATGTGGTCAAATATTTATTTTCGGTTTTGAGAATTTGCCATAATGTACACTAAAAAGGAATAATAATATGATCCAATGAACAGATGCATTCAAAAGCTATTATTTAGTATCCTGTTGTTTTAGAATGCTGAAATTTGACGTTTCTAATTGGCCATAAAATCGAAAAAATTCTAAAAGTGGCGCCCGATGAGAGGCGTATGATTCTTTTTCATATTACTATTATCAATACTGTTACCTCTATTCTCAAGCTTATGCATTCCGAGTGGATTGAGGCCCACAATTTTAGGAGAGGATTTTGAGGTAGCCCCGAGCTTGGCTAATTTATGGGCCCATTCATTCTCTTTATATAAGTGTGTCCTGGTACCCAAAGTAGCGTGATATCGGTCCAGCCGCCAGCTCTTTTAATTCCCTCTTGCGTTGATCCACCAGTTTAGAGAAGGTAGTAACAGACAAAAGAGCTTTAATACCGGCTTGGCTGTCGTTACAAATAGCGGTGGACGTGTAATTGGGACGGGCTGCGCTGAGTATTTTGCACCCTTCCCCGATCGCTAGCCCTTCAACTTGAAAGATGCTCGAGTAATCGGGGAGACGCAATAAATTCGATATGTTTAATTGTGTCTAGAATATTCCTACATCGTGTTCTAGCTTGGAACCATCAGTGAAAATCAGAAGTTGGAACTCCGCGATTGGGATGTACGCTTTCCATTCTTCTCTGGAAAGAAAGCGAGAATGGACCATACTATTCAAGAAGAGGGAAGGTGTGACATAGTCCGTTAAAATGTTGACAGAGCTCTGCCGTGGACATACGGTCTGGGTGACCAGAAGACCGCTTCCTTACACCACCATGTTTTGATTTGAAGGTCCAAGGGGAGGAAATGCAGTAGGGTATTAAGTACTTCAGAGGGGCATGTTCTCGTGGCTCTCGTCGTTGGTTCGCCTTGCTTAGAGCTCACCTAATTGGAATAATGTGCAACAACATCCGTTGTGACTGAGAGATGATAAAAAAATGCTGACGAAGGCATAACACTTCTATCTTCACTTCAAAATGTATACTCTATGTGGACATTTCCAAAATAACACTTTTATGATATGGAAACAAAAAAAAGGTACTGTGAATACGACGAACGCTACAAATTCATTCGAATCTATCGAATCCTATCTAGGACAACAACCCCTGGAGAGTAGTAAACGAATATCTTCGACACAAACCATCTGCACCCCTTCCAGGTTGTGTGACAAACACCATAAGAGCGTAACTCTTGAACCTGCACGAAAAAAAAACACAAAACAATCAAGGCAGTCATAGGTGAGGATAGGACGGACAACGGCTGTATACATCCACAGGGTCAGCTGAAGTCAGAGTCCTTATTTTTTACCGAAAGTTTTGCTGCAGGCGTAGAAAATTACACTAGCTTTCTTTACCCAGTTTTCGCTACCGTTGATGACTAACAGCCAAAAAGAGATGTGATACCTCCACCTTGGGGAGCATCTATATTGACAGATTTTGTAAGGAGACTTTTGCCTAATTGCAATTGTATGAGTCTGGCTTCAAGAAAATCGGTTATCAAAATTCATTGTAAGTTTTGTAAAAATGTTGGTTCACGAAGCGTACAGGGAAAGTCATAGATCCTAAGACTGCGTTCTTAGGCAGTAAAGAGATGAAGACTAACTCGCTCGAATTTAAATATTGGTCACATACGAGTATGTTCATTTCTCGAGTAGGGTTCCATAGAAAAAACGTGTTTCGGATCTTAGTACTCTTGTGACGCAAAGATTTTCGTTTATACCATGTACTGAGTATATAAATCATACAGTAAACCACGGTGCGCTATTTCATGTGTTTTAGTTAGGTAGATATGTAGCTAATATAGAGTCATCCAATTAGAGGTGTCATTTTAAATCAATAGAAAAACGAAATATTTGCATGAAGAGTGCTGGGAATTTAATTTAGGTCTAAAGTACAAGCTCTGAGAATAGTAATAGACTACAACATCTGCCTTGACTCCTGCCCTGAATGGGTCAATCCTTTGATGACTTTTTCATCAAGTTTTCAGATAATATTGCCGGTATTTTGCAGATACAGCTCTGATATTTTGTATTAGCTCATGAACCGCTAGTGGAACATTGGCGTTAGTTTTATGCTATCCGTATTTCAGGCAAAAAAGTCAATCAACATCATTTGGAAGGGCAATGTGTGAATGCACTATGGTTAAACCATGTTTAAAATATGGCAGTTATATTTTAATCCGACCTTGCCAGATTAAAACAAGTTGGAATCTTTACATCGCTAACAAGTTCGAAGCGTTTTAATGTCTCGAATCAATTTTAGTTGTCCGAGAAGGCGCTTGATGATGCCCGAATGCAGTATGAAATTCGAGTTTTTGCTTGCGAATGTGTATCGATCCATATTTACTTGTAACGATCTCTTCATTTTCGCTTATCAAAAGTCATCGCAATGGTAGTTTATTGTTAACTGTTCAATAACAATGTGAAATTTGAAATGACACCTCTTATTGGATAATTTTTAAATTGCCTTTTGATAATCGAAAAGTGACCGTTTCATGATACTTTTCAGAGGAAAAGTGATGATTCTCATGGAAATGCCATAGCGGCCAATGGAGAGCGCATTAGACCATGACTTTTTTTTATAACAGAGGTGAAAGAAAGGAATATGCACCGTAGTACCAACAAATTACAATTGTGCTCGGTCAGATTTAACGTCTACAGATTTCTTTGGTGTGGCTATATCTGATTCATATAATTCAAGGTTTATGCAATCAAATCATATTTCATTTATGCTCTAGAAACCAGCAAAAGCGAAAGACGCAAAAAAATCGTTTTAAGTGCTACAAAAAGTTTACCCTTCGTGCGTCAGAATGAAAACCGGTAATTTTGTTAAAAGTTAAAAAAAAAGTGCTTAATGCCATTTCAGCTCAAAAAAAGTTTTCTTTTCATTTCAGCTAAAAATGGGTCATACGTTAATGACCCACCCTGTATTGCTTCGTCTTCTTGCACTATTTGCTAAAGGAGCAGGCTATTGGTTACTTTTAATGGCTTTCTGCTATGAGTTTACAGGATTCTTCTGCTTCAATAGGATAACGAAAAATCGCTGAACTCCGAAATATACCTCTGCAACGCATCATTTCTACACGTAACTGAGTCAGAAAAAAATTTCCTTTCTGGGATCCTGACATAACATGGTGAAATGATAAACATTTTAGACAAAGTTAAGAAGATTAGTGCGTCTGCCGTGATACCAATGTATTCTTTTGTCATTTTTGATGAAATTGTAGTTCGCCTAAGGCTTAGTGACACCATGACTGAGAGGCAAAACCCATTTAAAATAAGACAATTTGGCGAAATGCTGATTGTATTCAGTCGCAATCAATTTTGCATACAGATGGAGAGCTAACTATGTACTTATGTATGTATGTAGATACGTCCGTTTTCTATAATTTCATTAAACCCTCAGTAAAACAAGCCGACAAATCAAGTTCATCACTGAACCTCGCTCCACGTGGCGACGAAACTCAACACATGTTGCACGCGCCCCATTTTAAACCCGACTCGAACGACATTGGACCCGTATTCACAAGCATTTTTTTCCAAGAACCCAGTCATGTTATACCTCGAAACTAACTTTGCATATCCAGATCATACATTGCACATGTTTAATTAGTTTTCACTCCTACGAGTCGAGCAAGTCACTCAATTATTCCGAGGTGTGGGCCGACAGTCGACACTTTGATGTTGCAAAAAGGAGAACAGGAGCAACAACTTGCACATAATTAAAAATAGCTTAATCATAGCTTTTTTCTGTATTTTAATTAGCCGTTATTATCACCGACAATTTCATAACCTGCAATTAGTTCGAGTGCAAATGCACTGTTGGAGATAAGTGCATACATTTTCACTCTTGATTATTCGCATAATCATAAGGAAATTTGCATTTTTCAGAATAATTACGAGTTGCTAACCGATAAATCCTACTGACGTTTGTCGGGGTGGGATAGAGCGATTATTCGTTTGAAAAAAAGTGATTTGTACGAGGAGTTTCGAATTGCAAGCGTTCGTTGAGTACGTGGAACGTGATTATTGCCGGAGTGGTGACACGTTTATTGCAATGCTGGCGGAGTTATCATTGTCATTCAGTTCATGTTTGAAATGCTAAAATAAGGTTTCATAGGTTCAAAGATCTGTAGATGTGTCGAATCAGCTGTTTCATTTCAAACACACTCCTTTCGTCCCACCTTGACTTATTAGCGCTACTAGACGGCGATCAAACTCAATATGCATTAGAATGCCAAAAGAGAAAACTGCATTCAATACGAATTCCGTCTCTGCTAACAGTCAAAGTAAACCAACAAACATCTTTTCGCACCTTCATTTTCGATGTCCTACTCGTAGACCCCATTCATAAGTCTCCTCCCACCCGGAACTACATACTATTCCACTCATTTGCCTCACGATCACTTTTGAAAGTCACTCATTTTACCCACTCAGGCAGGTATTTCTCGCCGATCTACCTGCTGAGCAAATTGTACTCCCGCATTCGAGTGAAACTCGAGCAAAACATAAAGAAAGAACAGTGAAGTGATCAGAAATCAGTCGACTTCAGACTGGCACAGTGTTAGTACGCGAAGTGACATTTTCTAATTGATCGTGAAGAACACGCGATCACACTTCTTACTTAACACATATTCCGTGTAAGTCTTTTTTTGATTTACAGTTTTATTTTTATTTTACTTTTGTGCAATTTGAGAAAAGTATTTAGTGATTTTGCAATAATCATCACTGATCATCGGTGATCTTCGCTCACAGCTAAATGATAACAATTCCCTCGCTCCACTATCCGTGTGCTTGAAAATTGTGCAATTGTGCTGTGATTCTGTAATTCTCATCGAAAAGAAAGCCACGAAATTGTTTTAAAATAGAAAGGAAATGAGCAACAATAGTGAAGGGGATCGCGTGAGCGAATGATCATTAAAGATAACGATTGGAGTATTAAATGTGGAACGGGGCTTCCCATTTCAATCAAGTGGTTCTCGTTAATTTTATGGATTTTTGTACATTTTTTGCAATAATGCAATCTCAATTCAAGATTGGCAAGACATAAGAGTAGTTGTGCATTATTTAGCGCTCAAGGTTAGCATACGCATCATTGTGTCTGTTTGATGAAGATCATTCGTTTAATTGATTTGTTTGCTTCCCGGAGATGACATTTATTTTATAGTGTAATTGAGAAATCTGTCTTTGATGATGGTATTTGGAATTGGGTTTTGTTGAAATTTACCAGGGATGCCCGGATTCAACGAGATCTCATGCAACAAACTGATCGTATAGTGTATTTCGACTCAACTGTACCATGAGACAAGCTATGGTACGAGTATAGGGGGCTTGGGAAATTTGTTTCTTTTTCTTGAAAGCATTCGCATTGATTATAATATTGCCTGAGAGTCTGGACCCAAGGTTATCTCTTGAGAATGATCAGTGATTAAGATTCGCAAGATCATCTAAGGAAAATGTTGATCATTTAAGAAGTTACTGAGTGCTTTAGTAAAACTGTTTCTTGTAATTGAACTGATTACAACCTTAATTGGGGAAAAAACGTTTAGGAAAAAGCCCTTGTGATAAAATCAAAATAAGTCACATCACTCCATCGCATCATTATTTCGCACAATCTCAGTCGGTATTCTGGTTTAGCTAAGGTGGCCGAACTTATGTACATTTAAAAATTTGGCGCTAAACGAGGTTTTATGAAATTAATTAATACATACATACGTATATGAGTTCTAGTCTATTTTTGAAATCAGTTTCGATGGAAAGCTGTCAGTTCAAGGCAAGTTTTGACAATTTTTTATATCGTAACATTAGGCCATTGTAGACGAACGTGTTCATCCTTTTCTTTCGAAGAGTACTCCAAGAAAGGTAATGAATATATTAGGTAGCTAGGTAGGCAGAAGTGATCGTTTCACAGAACTCTGGGAAGAAAACGCGTAAAACTGTTTTAAGACCACGAAAGACGGAGAAAAGGGGACATAGATGTACTTAAAACAGGCAATAAAATTCGGATCGAATTAAAACATGTTGACAGAATTAAGCGGTTTGATCAGGTGGTGATCATTTACAGGTCCCCTAAATGGTAGAAATCTGGCCTGGCTTAGTTTTTTTTAGAGAACGAGATATTCAACAAGTAGATTAAAGCGTATTTCTTCAGACTTGTTATTATTGCTATTATTGCAGCTGGGGCAGTAATCGTTGGTGAAGATTACAATTCTGATCGCATGGGTGGTAATTGGACAACCGATATCAATACGATAGCCAACAAATCATTGGAGTAAATTCGTTCACTTGGTGGGACCATATGTAGATCATATTACGCTGAAACTTCAACGAGTTCTGACCCATTTTGTAGGAATCGAAAAATTAGATAGAGGAGGTTTTGATGGTCAGCCACTCTGAAGTAATTAACCGCTTCTTCGTTGCAATCCAATTTTTAACCTAGAACTCAACAGAACAGAACTCTTGATCGACCTATTAAAATGACTTAAATTGCTAACGTTTTCTCCGATCTTTAACTATGTACGTTCACAAAGGTCTAGCTTTACGACGAGCAACGACTATTGCCGTTGAATGCAATAGTGAACATCATCGACTACTAAATAATTAAGGTCTTAGTCATTCCTATATTTAGTAATGCAGTTTGACCAAAGTGCGATGCATCATTCGTCTACTAGTGATGGCATAATATTCAGATGAGGTTGATCAATATACATACACAGTCTGCCCCTTTCCGATGAGACTGATCTGAAGTCAAGAAGAAGATGTTTTGGAGGGCATTCCGTTCACCATATTTAGCAGCGTTGCAAGCGATCATAAAACTTGTCGAAACATTTCTGTTACCTGATGTTATCAGTTGAAGGCTACTGGTGGTAGATGTGCCTCTAATTTGAGTTTAGGAAACAGTCAGAAATGATACGGTGCAAGATCAGACGAGCATGGCGGATGGTCGGGCGATATGATGCTTTTATTTGGCCAAAAACTCCGATGCAATTAGGGATTTGTACGTCGGCGCATTGTCAAGCAACAAAAAACCACTTCCAATTCCCTCGTACTCCGGTCGAACTAGCTGAATTCTCTCCCAAGATCTCTCCAGAACACCCACAAATATTAAGCACTCACAGTCTTATCTTGAGGAATGAATTCCTTACGGCCCTTAGAATCGAAGAAAACGGTGATCATCGTCTTGATTTCACTCTACTGCATACGTCCTTTCTTTTCTTTCGGTGATTTCGCGTTCTACCTTTTGGTGGGTGGCCTGTATTGGAAGCACCTTTCACCGCTAGTTTTGATAGATGACATACAGCAGGATATTTTCTTTGGCAGAGATCACTCTCATGTCTTTTTAATTCTCCATGAGAGAATGTGGAACAAATCGCGCTGATCTAACTTTTTCGCAAATCCTTGGTAAAAATGCGATGGAACACGCTCTTAGAAAGGCCAGTCATCACTTCAATAAGTCTCGCGGATACACAATGGTCAGAGATCAATATGTTTTCTAACTTTTTTAACGTTTTCTTCATTCCTCGAGGTTTTCGGGTTGGGCAGAAAGACGTTCGTTGTCTTCAAGATCTTGACGACCATCACGATCCATCCAGCTCAATCCAGCAAAAGAGCGTAAACGTTTTTCATTCATTCGATTATTTTTTGACATAGCTATATTTCGTCAGACTGATGTTTGGTTATGATGTCATAACTATTGACAGAACAATGGGAAGGCTGCAAAATTCGGTGGGAAAATAGATGAAAGATGTGTCTTCAAGGCTCAGGAATCAGAGATGTGGTTGCAATCGGCTATTGAATTTCATTGGAAGTGGGACAGATTCGGACAGGACATGAGTTATTGATCTAACTAAGTGGTATTCAGAAGGAGCAGTATCTACAGGATAGGGCGGGTGGCATAGAACTTCCTGTTTGAGCGTTTCCAAATATGTTTTTTTGGAGTATTCCGGCCTTTTTTCCTCCAATGCACGGCTCAAAAGCATTAATTGTAGTCGGTGACTACCTGTATATGCAATGATGGTTGCAATGGGTTCGAGCAGCTCATCGTAGGCTATAACTTTCTTGTACCACTGAATATAGAGCATGAACTTGGATCCACGTATATTGGGCTTAACCGCTGATGTTTATGGTTAACTGACTTATCTCAACATTTTTGGGACATGGAATAGTCGAAGTCAACGAAAAGTTCCCAATCAAAGTCGGTGTACACCAGTTAAGCGTCCTCAGTCCATTGCTGTTTATTACAATCCTTGATTATCTGCTTGAAGAAGAAATGAGGAAGCCAAAGTTCATTAGTTATTCCTTACTTACGATATGAAGCGCAACGAGCGCTTGATGTTCTCTGACACTCACTGGCCTATTCCAGACATTTACTTGAATGGAAATCCAAATGTCCAAAATATTCAATGACCAATAGCGAAGCAACCTGCGATGACGACATCAATCATCGCATAAGGGTAGGGTGGATGAAGTGGCGGGAAAACTCCACTATCTTTTGTGATTGAAAAATGCCCGTAAGGCTGTAAGGATGGCTTTACACTGCAGTTGTATGTCCGGCGCTCACATAAGTTTAACAACGCTGGACACTGTTCAAAAAGTATGAGGGCAATTTAACGGCAGCAAGCAAGAAGAGATCCTTCGAAATCGAGAAGCCTGCCGGTACTTCTTAAGGTCAAACCGGCGAACCCCACAGTCGGACCAGTAAGATTACAGTAAAGTGGAAGGGCTGTGTTTCTCCTGCTCCCGCGGATCAAACCCATGGCTTTAAGGCGTTTATCAACGATTCAAACAAATTTTGAACTGTTTGACACGTGTCTTTATCGAGCAAATCCTCCAATTCTCCAAGTTTGAGCTTTGCGCTTGTCGTGTATACCACTATCGAAACGTTTACTCAACTGAGGTATGATCACCATAAGCTTCCACAAAACTTTTTGCATATTAAATGATGAAGTATATACAAAGTGTTGTTATCCACGCTCCAAGCAAATGACGTATATATGTTTTCTGAAACTGAGGCATGCTGACAGCTGTTTTACGGAAAATATTTGTCGTAGTAAAAAGCACTCAATACGTCATCTCTGATTAAACACTGCGAATTAACTCCAATAATTCAAACAAACTGAGATCAGCTCAGTATTTTAGCTTCGATGACTAGAGACCGCGTTTGTGTATCCAAGTTCGCTTAATAAGCCTTATGTAAACCACTTGCCATACCATTCGAAAACCTTAAAACTGCCGTCTCGAATCTAATATTTCCATTTTACAATCAGTCCCAAAATTGGCACCTTTTAATCTAGTAGTATACGACGAAGTAACTCAAACGTGTCAATCACCCCTAATCTGAATCACCACCCCAGTAATCTACGGCGCCATATAGATAGACATTCCAATAAACCCCGAAACTACTACAACAATCCAGGTGTGATGTAACACCTTACTTCTATATTCAGCTGATTCATTAACCGGAAGTGTGCCATTCCATGACACATTGCATCATTCGGTCGTTTTCAATCTTACTTTTTTTTATCTCTTGTGCTATTCTGAAGAACGCGTCTACTTGAGGTCTTATCAAACGCAAAATCCCCACTTGTGCTGTTGCCGAGTTGATAATCACCCAGAAACGCTAAAACACGCATGAAATAGGCGATGGCTTGTCAGCTCAAAGTGCGTTTCTCAAGATATTCTGTTTGATGGAAACCTTTAAAAAGCACTTGACTGTTCACGATATGGTACATGTATTTCACTTTGTGTCGAAAAAAAATACGGGATTGGCCTTTCCTCCAGGTAGCAAGCTTTGACGTAGACAAGCATTTGAATAACCCAAAAAACAAGTTGAAAAAAACCCTACGAAGTGTTGTCGCAATTAAATATTTAAGACAAATATATATTCCAAGTGATTATGCAATCATTTTGACTCAGTGTTTACCTGTCTAGGAATGTTGTTAATTTTTTTTTCCACGCGCACACGTTGGTGGATACATTTTCGTGATCATTAAGGGGATTAACCGCCACTATCTCTAGTCTACATTCATAAATAGCACCCTTCTTCAAAGACCTAGAAAGTCGAGAAAATACCGGAACTGCCGAGTTCGTAGTACAGACTAATCCAATTACGTCGACTCATATCTATACCTTGGAAGTGGCTTGTTGATAAATCGTTATCAGGCTGCACGCGTCTCGCGAATGGGTTGGAAAATTCAATAAAATTCGAGGCGGACTTCTTTAAAACGTACAAGAGCATGATGCATCTAAACAATTTGCATTCAAAATATCTAATGGATAAACACTCATAGGCATTTACTTAAATTCCTTGTTTACTCACGTAAACCACATAAAAGACCCTCATAACTCGGCCGTAAAAAAACGACCTCACAATGGCAATAGAACGAAGAACATTTATGCAATCGGTGTAATGTAATGTTCAGGTACTTACAGCAAATACAACTGAAAGCGACTAACAATTGCCGAATCTTCTATTCCTACACGACTGTTGTCGGATGTGTGAACATTGTAAACGCATTATGAATAGTTTCGTCTATTTCCATCCCTTGGCGAATATAAGAAATAAAATATAAATTCATCCCTTTGTTGGGGGATGTTGTAAGGGTGAGATTTTTTCAAATAGTCTCTTATATAATTCACATTCACTTGGGACTGATAACGGTACAAGAGATGAATTGAGAGCGGAGGAAAGCATACTTACCTGGCGTAGGGGTTACCGTGATCAAGAAGGCGGTTCCCCCGGGGCGAGGCTTGGTCATTGCACTTCCGGCTGAGTTGACCTCCGCGATTATTCCTAATGCGAATAACTCGTGCGTGTAATTTTTGGTAGCCGGGGATGGCGTTCGCGCCGCCCCGACGTAACTTATTCACTAACTTTATTTATTAATTCAAAAATGCCTAGCTTCTCTGAGGAAGGACATACAACAACATTGCTACTTACCTCTGTTCATAGATAGTTACAAGTAACAAGGGTCATATAAATTTATTTCGTTGGCGGAGTTCTAGTGGTGATGTAATTTTCCCGAGTACCACAGAAGGCTACCTTTCGGAAGAGCTAGTAGTTCGGCGATTTCGTTACCACTTATGCCTCTGTCCCCCCGGTACCCGGACAGAGTTTAACTTTACTTTTACGGCAGTCCCCTTTACTCATAAACTCATGCCGTCAGCCTTTAAGTGTTGCATGACTGTCGGTACCTACATATGTATGTATGTTAATATAAAATCGTTCAACATCTCTATTGTGATTTGCATAGGTTAACACATGTGACATTACTCGTACTAGGTTGAGCTTTGGTTTGAGCTCAAAAATTCCAGCAACAATACCCGATTACCATCTTCGAACTATTTGTGTACCATCTAAGGTCTCTTGGCATTTTGCAAAGGAGGAGATCACCAGTCTTTTAGGTTACATGATTAAGGATTAATATCACAACAAGAAAATGTTATCCAACAAGGGGTGTCACTTTAAATGTACGCCATTGATGAAGTGTCAAAATTCAACTATCATTGGGACGACCTTTGATAAGTTAAAATTACAGGTTATTAATTATGGATTATTGTGTGGGTTACAACCCATGGGGACAAAAGCCCAAGCTTCCCTCCATCACCTATGTTGTGTGAAATTCAACAAACGTCAGAAGAAGGGTAAACGGGAAAATAACTTTCGATGACTTAATTGTTATGAGATTCGAACCCCGTGTCATCGGCGTCAAAAGTCAGTTCCTAACTCCTGAACCACGGTGCTCCGGAGGTCGATACAATGTAAAAATGAGCTACAAAAACAATGAAAATGTCGTATAAGTGTTTCGTAAAGTTCTTAGTGCACTTGGTGTATAGCTGTAGTAATCGATAAATTTGAACGTTAGCTAAGGTCAGCTGAAAATAGTCTGACCATATCGGGGCGATCACAAGAATTGGGCAACCTCTTTGCATCGCATTTTGTATAAAGATATTAGCCTACGCACTTATAGGCTCTAGGTGACACAAAATTTTAAAGTGGCATCGGGTGTTGGGAATAAATGAACAGGATCCTGATTGTTTACCCAAAATAATGGTGATTTGGACCAAGAAGAATAATAGAACAATCTCTCCATCCACAACGAGAGACGGTTCAGTTCGCTCAGTTCGGTTTTTAAGCTGATAGTATTATTTGGGCCATATTTTTTAGATTGAAACTTGCTCAAAACTAATGCTATGGACGTAAACGGCCCTTATTTTCCAAAGAACAATGACCCTGTTGCGTGACAAATTTCCTGAACATGTGATTTCTCAAAATGACCGAAATGACCATCGAGGTCGAACGATTCGACACCACTTTACTGTTTCCTTTGAAGCTATTTTCAAGTTATAAAGTCAAGTTATAAAGCCAATCCTCAGCCAAAGATGTATGTGTTGATACACAATATCCACGCTACAATTTGCGAAACACAGCCAAGATAATGCGAGGACTTGATGAACAAATTCATCAAAGGAATAACTATTGGTAGGCAAGGGTCGAGGTAGATATTGGTAACTATATTGTTAATATCAGAGCCCATACTTTAGCCTCAAATGGAAATATGATCAATCAAAATATTGTACTTTTCTGTTGGCTTAAAATGACCCCTCTTGTTGGATGGACCTATCTGTTTTTGGTAGGGCACCTACATCATCCCAGTTCTCCTCCACGGCGCATTGACAACATAGTTTAAAATGAATTAAAAAAATTGCCATCAAAAAATTAAGGGTCTACGGATCGAAAATCTAAAATGGCTGGTCCACGGAGACCCAACGCACACCCCTGCAATGGCCCGAAGGATGTTTGATTTAAGTCCCAAGATGTAATCCCCAACGTAAGCTGTTGATTAAAGATTGGTGAGAAGTTACTTAAGTGTTGGATAGTACGACTTCCGACAATGGTTTGGCTGTTGGTGGAATTGAGTATAAGTTTATATGACCAGCGGGTTACGACCTGAAGATCCTCATTTAATCATGCAGTAGCATCTACCCTTAGGTGAAATACGTAGCTGATATAAAGGCTGTTTTTTTTAGAGGTATATAAATTCAATATGAAATAAAACCCTTGAAACTAATGTTAATGTTTACAATATTAGCTTTATTCAATAGATATTTTTATGCCTTTAGAATATGATTTCATATTCTCCCAAAGAAAGTAATCTAAAGGTTTGAGATCACATCATCATGGTGGCCAATTCATAGGTCCATTACGCGAAATTATGCGCTCAGCAAATGTTACCCGCAATAAAGCGCCATGTGGCATTTTGCGCTATCTTGCTGAAACAAAAGCTCTGTCACGTCAACGCCATTCAACTGAGGAACGAAGAAGTCAGAAATTATGTTTCTATAGCGCTCTCCATTGACAGTAACATTCTGGCCGTCATCGTCCTTAAAGAAATAATATGAACCGATGATTAGACCAACGCACAAAGCCCACCAAACAGTAAGTTTTAGTGGTTGTAAGGGCGTCCCGACAAAGGCTTCTGGGTTTTCTCCACTCTAAAAGTGGGACCGAACTTACGTCCTGTATAATGGTCACGTGGTTTCAACTCTTGCACATGCTGGATCTGATAAGCTTTTAAGCCAAGATCTTTCCGTAAAATCCTCCACAAAGTGGATGGGCATAGCTCGAATTGCTGTGCATGATGGCGAATCGACTCATTCGGATTCTCCTCAACACTGAGCGCCACAACGGCAATAACTTCTTCTCTTCGCACTGTTTGTCGTCTTCGGGGATGCGTATTATCCACTAGAGTGTATGTGGTGCGAAAACCATTCATTGTGTACCGAATAACTTGCTCAGATGGACGATTATGTCGACCATAAAACGGACGTAGCGCACCATAAGCTTAGCGAACCGAACCATAGTTTTCAAAGTAAGTTTGCAAAATTTACTTTACATTTACCGTAAAATGACAAAACGTACTAACCACAAGTCAACTTTCAACTCTCAATTTGACAATCTGTAGGAACAGTGCTTTTTTTTTTTTTTTTTTGGAGGCTTTTACTATCTGTTGGAGCACTCAGACACAAATACCGGTCCATTGTACTACCAGGCAGACACCTTGTCTTTATTGTATTTTCCCCGTTGTCCGGAGAAAAGTGAGGAGGGGCTTCAGTGATGTAGAGCTAAGAGATTCGGCACCCACCACGTCGGCCCCAAGGGTGCGCCACCGTGCGCGAGCGAAGGCGGGACAGTCGCAGAGAAAGTGTTCTGCTGTATCATCCTCCTCGCAACATGCAGCACAGGTAGGCGTCTCACTGATGCCAAGCACGTAGAGATGCTTGGCGAAAGTGTAATGGTCCGTGATGACGCCTGTTAGCTTTCTGCAATCTTAAGGATAAGAAAAATGTTGCGGACTTTTTGCAGACATCAGGGCGTACGCGCTTAGTCATCCTGCATCCTGGATATTCCCTCCATCTGCGACTGTGTACGTTAAAGACCCAGTCATTGATGTCAGATTTGACCGTGGAAGCAGGTAGACCTAAGGCGGGTTCAGGTCCTGAGAAACTATCCTCTGAGCCTCTGAGATTCCAGAGTGACCTGGGACCCGTACAAGCCTAAGTGAATTTAGTCTTCCGACTTTGTTCAAAAAGGTCTTGAGTTCATGCACTAATTTGGAGTTGGATAGAGGGTTGGACATAACTTTGAGTGCAGCCTGGCTGTCACTGCAGACACATATGCTTTTTCCCCTCCACCTGTATTTCACAACATAGCGCATGGCCATTAGGATTGCGTAAATCTCCGCTTGGAAGACAGACGCATATTTTCCTAACGAGAAGTACAGTCGAATGTTTTCGCGCTCAAAGAAAACTCCGGCGCCGGATCCCTGCCCAGTCCTGGAGCCATCTGTGAAACTGCGAAGACATTCCATTCCAGGTTCAGTGTCTGGCCAAAGCCAGTCCTGACGCCATGGAAATGTGACTGTGAAGTTACAGCGCAGTAGGATGGCAGGTGTCATTGCGTCAGGAGGCATATCCATGAGACAGGGGTCGTAGGATATTTCTTCCGCAAGTACACTTTCACTCCAATGCGAGTTGTACCAAATACCATTCCTCTTTAGGTGAGAAATAGTTTTCAGTGCACACCCTCTGATATATATGTATGTCAAGGGGTGGAAGATTCATCATAGCATCTAGAGCAGCTCCCGGTGTGCTGGGGAAAGCCTCCGTACAGCTGAGACAGACCGCTCTTTGGAGTTTGGTGAGTGAAGCCACAGCGTGTTTGCGTGTTAGCCTGCTCCACCAAACAACCGATGCATATGAGATTATCGGTCTTATCATTGCCAGAGAACCTTCTTTGCTATCTAGGATGACTCCCAGATACTTAGCTTCCTTGGACATCGGGATGGGAATGCCTTTTAGCACCAACTGAGTAATGCCAGTATTTTTCCTCCTTCTCGTGAAGAGAACGACATCAGTCTTAAGAGGATTAACCGACAGCCCATTTCTCGTGCACCAGTCTTCGATCACGTCTAGCGCCGCCTGCGCTTTGAGACAGACATTCGCTAAACATGAGCCGACAGAGAGAACAGCAACATCATCCGCATAGGCCTGGGCATAGATTCCAGAGGCATTGAGAGCATCTAGCAGAGAATCGACCACCATACACCATAACAGCGGAGACAAGACGCCACCTTGCGGGCAGCCCCTGTTTACTCCAGACTTGACACATTGTTCGAGCCCTGCATCAGCGATCAATATCCTGTTCACAAGCATTGCTTTGATCCACAAAACCAGTGCTTCATCTACAACATGCCGTCTAGCAGCGTTACACATGCTGTCGAAAGTGGCGTTATCAAAAGCTCCCTCAATGTCGACGAAAATGCCTAGTACGTACTCTTTCCTTTCGAGAGCGCATTCAATTCTCCCAACTAGGTTTTGAAGCGCAGTCTCGCAGGATTTTCCGCGCTGATAAACATGTTGAATGTCCGACAGAGGATGCATTCGAAGGGCAACTTTGCGCACGTGCAACTCTACTAATCTTTCCATCTTTTCAGCAAGAAGGATGTTAGACTTATTGGTCTAAAACTCTTGGCTAGTGAGTAATCCTCTTTCCCTATTTTGGGAATAAAGACCGCTAGCAGTGAAAATTCTTTTCAGTGTAGGAAGCAGCTGTCTTATACCTTCTTGCAGCATAACGGGGTATATCCCATCAGTGCCCGGCGACTTAAAGCTGTCGAAGGATGCCACAGCAAATTCAATGGCTTCAGTCGTTGCCACGCGTGACGCAACATATCAGCTACGCCAGTGTTACTAGTTTAAAAATCGAACCTCTGAAAAAGACCTCCTCCGCAATAATGTCGTTATTATATAGCGAGAACAGTAAGGGTTCCACGATAGATCCTTGAGGGTCTCCAGTTTTGTTTTTGAGAAAGGTTAGAAACTTACAATTAGCATGTATATATCCAATGCTGTGATCTTCAAGGTAATTTCTAATGAATGTAAGCACTGAGGAATCAAAATCGAAGCAATGTTTGAGTTTTCTGAGAAAGATTTCAGGTGGAACAGTATCGAATGCTTTAGAAAAGTCCGACGATATCATATAGTCCTTATCAATTTCATAGCGAAAGTCTTCAACACTCTCTAGTAGCACGCAGGTGCAGCTATGTTGCGGCCTGAAACCTGACTGAAATCGTAAAAGAAGTTAATGTGGACTTAAAAAGGAGCTCAATTGCGGGCCTAGAAGCTTTTCGAAAACCTTAGATATAAGAGATCCGACTATATTCCTTTTCCATGTTGGGGAACTGCAACGTAGCGCCATCTATGTAAGTGAGTAAGGGTAAAAAAAAAGTTCGTAAGCGACCTAATAGCCTACATGTCGAATTACCTCTGAGTATATCAGTCTTACTATTCCTCGGATTGCTTGTTTTTTAATGAATAAATGCAATTGAAAAAGCGTAGTACGTACCTCGCGGGCTCTGGTTTGACAGGATTGAAAGGCGCCTGTAATGCCAAATCATGATAGTGTGTGGAGTCGCAATAATATTTTTTTTTCTCAACATTGTTCCATCGTGAGAAAACACGGAATATACCCATCACCATGCCAATAAATTAAAAACACTCATTCGAGCAATATTGTGAGCTATTATCGCTTCCTAACTATATAGAAAAGCATTAACCTTGTCAATCATTTTTATCGCTACGTACTGTTTTCCGAATTGAATCTTAGAACCCGTGTGTTGTACAACACCGCCTCAATGTGCCCCACTCATTACGCCCCCATCGAAATCGATGACGAGCTTGTCACATGAGCTTAAGCTTTTTTCCGCCAAATTGCTTCGCATATCAGCTCAACTAAATAGTCAATAAGTCACCTTATCATTCAAGCATACCGGTGAAGCATAAAAGGCCTGTCACCGGGCATCGTCAAACCGCTCAATCACATGCTCACTAGCTATAGACAAGTGTGTAAATAAAACAATCACATCATCGATCGCATCTTGACAAGCGCTAAACAAAAGCTCGAAGTACCCGTATGTCCATCAATCACTCGTCACGGTCCATCCGGCGGCCATTTCTGTCAATTCATCAAAAGTCATTGTCCGGCTATACGGCAGCCAGTCATTAGAAGCGTTTTTTATTCCTCGCGACGCCACTGATCAAGAGGGGATCAGATCGCACATGAGTTCCAACTCCGATTTGACTGTTCTACGTGATCGTACTATGGGAATTTGATACCAATTCTGCTGTAGATTCGGATTCCTACCGATGACACGGTCGGGACGTGAGTGAGTGTTGTGTACACAAGAGCCGATCAAGCTTGGTACATTGGCTTGTGCCAATCGTTGTAATTGTTTACATACGGGTGGGTTGTTTTTGTTATGACGATTATAATGTCCAGACATTGCTTATCCTAAATCTCGTCTTTCACTGTCTGTCTGGTATCCTTCCTGGAGGCTTTCTCGTGTGACACTGACACAAACCTCTATGTTCGAGAGAACTAATGGTTTTCTTTATTTTTCTGTTTTTCTTTTTCAGAATTTCAATGGGGTGACTTGTGGAACAATCTTTCCTGAGCCCGGGATCAAAAGGTAAGTTTTTCTCCTTCCCGTTCCCATGCACGAGTAGTTAGATCTGGTTTCAATTGATCCTAGATTGTATGCGATTGTCTATGCGTGTGTATTACGTCAGTGCAATTGAAGGCCTGGAATAGAGTTGGTAATAAAGTTGATTGCATGATGTGCGGATGATGTCCATAAATCCACTCGTGCGACGATTGTTTCTGGAAAATTGCAGTTTCAAATTGTCTTGCTGTGTTATTTCAATTATTCGCAATTGAATAGGAATTTCCGCCCATAAAGTAGAAGTACTTTGGAAGTCGAGGGATATATTGGTTATATCAACCTGATTACGTGACTCGCTTGGGAGGATGTTACTTCGATTCCGGAGTGAGATTATATGAAAATTACTTTGAGGTTTAGTACATAAAGGTGGTCAAAGGATCATTAGCTAGACAGTAGTACCACAATCTGTTCAATATGTCATAGGAGTTACATGTAAAGATGAAATCCTTCACCCGAACGTATTACGATATAGCTTGGTAACCAAGAATGATTAAGCACTTAAAGAAACGTAGAAACCTGATTAGAGGGAGTTTTACGGGGATGCTCCGTTCAATGGTCTAACCTTCAGGCAGTCATGGTCGTTTTTAAGCTCGTGACTGGCGAAATACCGGTTACTAGAATACGTTTTCCAAAGGGCAAGTTCCACAAACTATTATTGACGTCTCCCTCATTCATTAACATAAATTCAATCAATTCGCATTGATGACTTTGGTTGAGCGTGATTAAGAGTGGCTTAAGATTCTATATGGAGCTACGGACCTAAATAACCTAATCAGTTTCGTTAGTCTTACGCTCATTAGCACATGTATAAATACACGACCTTCACCTGAAGCTAGGCAATGGGAAGTGGAATGGCTGGATTGTAAATTTCATTTTCCCTCGGTTATCTTAATTTAAGGTGTAGATGAACCTACAAACCTGTTTTCAGCTTTCCAACGGTTTTATTACGGTTTATAAACTCGATTGAAAAATTGGCATTTCACTATGACCTAAGTTCAAGAGCCGTAGGATAAGTGATGCACAACCGCAAGTCAGATCACGCGTTGCTTGATTTATGTCCCGTGTTGGCTTTTGGGATGTTTTTGGTCTATAAATCACTTCATATAAGTCGAAAAGTCGCTTGTAAAGCATTTTTCAAATGAACAATTAGCTTAAATGGAGGGTCTACTATAAGTAAGACTATATCTGGTTCCCATTTTTTTTTTTTTTTTTTTATAGGGTTCGTGCAGGTTCAAAAGTTACACTCTTATGGTGTTTGTCACACAACCTGGACGGTGTGCAGATGGTTTGTGTCGAAGATGATCGTTCACTACTCTCCGGGGGTGGTTGTCATAGATAGGATTTGAGAGATCCGACTGAATTTGCGTTGGTTGTAGTTCACAGTAACTGTTTTGTTTCCATGTAATTAAGGTGTTATATTGGAAATGCACCCACAGAGTATGCATTTTGAAGTGATCTTATTTTTTTTATTTTTTATTTTTATTGGTGGAGGCTTCTGCTATCTGTTGGAGCACTCAGACACAAACACTGGTCCATTGTACTGCCAGACAGACACCTTAGATGGCATTAGCCAAGCTTCTTTTTATTCACTTATGTTGTGTGCCATTTGTTTTTCCACACAAGTGAACGAAACCTAAAGCTTAATGCCTATAATAATGATCTTATACTGCGAGTGTTATGCCTTCGTCAGCATTTTTTTGATCATCTCTCATTCACAACTGATGTTGCACAATGTTTCTGTATGGTAATTGTTCTTGTTCTTGGCTATGAACTACAGACCTTCCACTAAACAGTCGATAATGATTACCATTGCACCAAGATCACCCCCCATCTGCATCCTAGACACCTGAAAATGAATCATATTCAAAAAAGTCGCAGGAGATTGTTACCATATCCATTGGCTCATACCATGAAATTTTGGCGGATATTTTGGCAAAACGAATATGTTCGAAAGCCGCTAAGTGAAGTCAATCATCCCTGCTGATGGGCTTTAAAAATAAATAAAAAAAACGGACATGGCTCTGAATGGAACGTCACTAGAGACACTGTCATAACGGTATTAATGTCGACAAAAAGGTGCTGGCGACTTGAAATGTGTGATTCCACTTCAAGATCTAACCTAATCTAAGTAGAATACTTGATATATTGCGGATTTTCTTGGCCTGAAACCACACTGACATGAACTCAAATTTTTCATAAACGCTTACAATCGTTCTCACAGCACGATAGAGAAGATCTTATAAGCGATTCTTAAGAGAGGTGTGCTTCTATGTAGATCCTGATATGCCAAAAGGAATTTTTTCATCAGCCCGCTAAGAAAAATTTTGTGAAATAAAAGATGATCCAACCGATGGTGTGGTTGTTGGCTGCCAATTACTGTTATTTCCTGAGTTCAATATGGTTGATCTTATTGACAGATGTCAAGTACAATCTTTGGCAAATTTAAACATGAAGTTGTTTGCCACGTTGTTTTTTGTTATTCCAACTTATTACGAAAATAGGCGACCTATAAGCTCCATTTCGTAAAATTCCTGGTTTTGTCGGTCATTATAGCCGCTCTAATGAGTTCGGGATTCGTGCAATGATGAAGCGGGTCAACCTTCATATTAACAGTTCGTACACGCCGAAACATCACCGCTCTGAGCGAAAGTGTTTAAAACCAGCCAGACACCGTTCATCACGAAAACAATCGATAGTGCTCGATTTCATTTATACGCTTATAAAATCCAAATTACACTACAATTGAAGGCTTCAGACCGACTAAGACGTGCGATGTAAGACAATTTGTCATCAAATGGGGTCCTTTCCGATGAACCACTTTTTTGGATGTTTCGCGTATCAATACAAGCTTCATATAATGTGGCCCATACTTTTTCGAATATGAGGTTGAAAAAGCAATCACAGTGAATGGACAGCGTTATCGCAACTAGTTACCTTCAAAATTAATGCGATGGGTCTAGACAATATTTGGTTTCAAGATCATGCAGTTACCACTCAAAAACAAGCCTTCAAACAATAAATATTTTGCCTATGATATTTGAAGATCTCGGTTAGAGGAGAAGTTGATTGACCTCCGAGGTCATACGACTTGACCCTTTTGAGCCTCTCTCTGTGGAGTTGTTCGAAGAATAAGGACTATGCCCATATTTCAGCGAAAATGTAGGACTTTTAACATAACATTCAAACTGAAATTGCAACCACTGATCCATCACCTGCGAGGTTTGTTCAAAAAATAAGGTGACTTATTATTTTTCTCGAAAAATATGTATTTTTTCATCAATATTATACTCCTAAGATAATATATACTTACGTCAGCATTTTCGAATCCTCGAAGAACTTCTGATATGCTCTTCTAAAGTGCGATCTGTTTCTTCTCATCATGGCAAATCTCCGCCCTTTCACGGGTCTTTACACCTTTGGTAAGGGGCATGAGAAGAGAGAAGAGAAAAGTCACAGGGTTGCCAAACCCTGAATAATAAAAAAATACGGACAAGCAACGATGAATGAGCAGGTGTATCATGATGCAACAGCCATGCGTTTTAATTTTCTTCGTATTGCTGCAAACGGTGCATAACTTCAAGCTAGTATTCCTTATTGACCGTACGATATTCCGGCAAGAAGCTATGATAATCCACGCCATTGTAATTGAAGAAAATAGTAAGCCAAACCTTCACATTTGACCGTGCTTGGCGTGATTTTTTGGTCCTGACTCCTCTGGTCGGGTTTTAGTTTCGACGGCATAACCATATAATCACGTTTCGTTAGCAGTGCTGACCACTAATGGATTCTCATTCACGTCATTCAACAGAAACTTTGTAGTTATCTCGAGAAATGCAAAAAGTCACCTTATTTTTTGAACAAACTTATTCAAAAAGTCTTCCTGTAACAAAAGCTGTGGTAGTCATATGAAGGATTTTGTGTTCAATCCATAATTGCCATAGACCAAACTTCATTAACCATCGAACATTGATTTAACATAAGCTTAATTTAACGAAAATTTCTATACTGGCTCTAGGCTAGACTCTATACGATTTTGTTGCATTTTCTTTCACTGGGATTTGTTCCCTGTAACATCCGTATCAAAAACCAACGCACTATCTCTTAAGCCATGACGCTCTAGATTTTAAATGTAATTTTTATAGGGGTGAGAGCAACGCTATTAAAATATTTTACGAAAAAACCTTTTAGCAGACCGTGAGATACAAAACTTGTTTTTTCTTCAACACCCATCTATTTATGTTAATTCCCTTAGGCGATGACCATACGCATTATTTGACTTGACCACAAAATAGATGGTCAGGAATTAGAGACAACACAATATATTATTGTACTTAAATTGCGAAAACATGTTTATGGATTCCATTAAAGCCTGCTTCCGCTACACGTGAAAAAATCCACGGGCATCAAAAGTATCCAAAAATCCTCACTTGTAGAAAATATTGAAATTTCTCAATTCTGCTTAATGTCTCGTAATTAAATCACGCGGAGCACTTTATTAATTCCCACAGAACTACTGTGGCTTTGGTAGAGCGATTGGGGCTTTCCGTCTTAAACAGGATGCCATTAACAATATGAATGAATATCATTCACAAAACATGTCCAACTCATTTAGAAAGGGGCTTCTCTGGACCGAAAATAACCAAACATTTTGATTTTTACTTAATCCATTATTTTTGTTTATTGATGTACTTAAAGTGCCAGAAATATCGGTCCGAAAAGTATTTTTGGTCTTTATTTTTCAAGCTTTCATTTTTTAATTTTTTGGGCAATTAAGCACGATTTCTGAAAAAAAATAAAACAATTGCTAATCCAGGAATGGTTATTGTTTTGCGAAAACAAAGCGAAATTGTTTTCAATTTTCCGAAAAATATTTTTTTTTTAATTATCAGAACGCGTTTGTTTTTCGGAATGTACGAATAAATCCATAAATAATACCCACGCGCCCCAATCGAACAATTACTCGTAATTCAAATTGTTTTTCAAATCAATTATTTTTTTTTCCAAAAATTGTATTGTTCTAAAAAAAAAATGGTAAATGAAAGAACAGAAAAAAAAATTGTTTGTCGACGTCCTGTGGCGGGTACTTTCTTGAAATTCTTATAAACTCACGCGCTTTTAATTATAGCGTATGATTTTGAAATATCCTTATTTTGGAAAGAGGTAAATAAGTTTTTGATTAAAATTGTTCGGAAACTTCAATCAAAACAGCGGGAGCAGGAAATTAAGTTCTGCATCAACACTCGTATATTTCGGATATATCTGAAGAGTTTTGAAAAACAAAAATATATATTTTGGAACGACAGTTGATTGACGTTCAAGGAGCTGTGATTATTTACTTAATTTGAGTTAAACGATCACAGGTAGGTGGGCTTTTATGTCCGATCACCCAAATGGTGTTCTTTGAACTTAAAAAATACAAAATCATGGAAAATATACGTTTGGAAACACGTGCCATTGTTTATATTTACAGTCGTTTCCAGCTTTTGTTTTATTGTATTCTTGTATTTAAGAGCAGAATGAGGAGAACAATACTTCGTCAATGCGCCCATTCACACCCAGGAAAAAATATTTTTAAAAATCTCGAAAACGCCCTTCGTCTCCAAGTACTACGTATTTCATTCATAAACTGCTGAATAAAACTCAACTGGACTCGGAAATCATTCCTCCTTCCATTCACACTTCGTCATTCATGCTCTTGATCATTCAAAACCTACCAAATTTCGGCCGAAATAGCCCGAAAGTACAGCGTATCGAGATTAAAGTACTCGCTGTATTTTAAAACGTCTCAAACCGAAGAATTTGGGAGATCCACATTCTTCTCCCCGTGGGTGGTCTCGCGCTCAGCATCGTGACGCCAACAAATGGAAATAAAACAAAACTATTTCCGATCAACATTCCTTACGGAAACGATCGTATTTAATTTTTTTTTTTCGAAAACATCTTTATTTACATTCGATTGGCAAATTTGATTTATGAGCAACAATTAAAAATTGTACGCCGCACCCGCACGAAAATGAGTACAATGTCTGAGGTCAAGTTTGTTTATCCCTTGGCAACTGAGTCGGAAAGTAATTGCTGTCGAAAGTATCGATCAAGTGCTGCTACGTTGCCTTGAAGAGTTTTTGAAAATGCTTTATATAGGAATTATGGAATTCTTATGGGCTGATGGTTTGAGTTTATATCGTCAGACTGAATAGCTATAAATATTGATATTCGAAGCTAAATAATTTTGACTTAATGAGGCCTTAGCGGAAAAGCCTTGAGCCGATTTTTGACCCCTTCAATATTGAGATTCTTAGAAAACTTTCAAAAAAAATATTTATCAAAGAAAAAGTTATTGATAATGATTCATGTTATGTAGATTGCGAAAGGCTACGAAAACACTCAAAGTGTTTTTTATAGATTGGCAGATCTAGTTTTCCTCACAGTATAATTGACATTTCACTCAATTTTCGAAACCATGCTTTATTGGGATCTCGAAGGAATTATTTTATTGTCATGTTCGCTGGGCTGTATCAGGTTTACAAATAGGAACCACCGATTTCTAGTAGATGGCGCCAGCGGTACATGCTGCTCAGATCAGAAATATCACATGGTAAACTTAGATATCTGACGACAAGTCCTTGATCAGGTCATTGAATGAATCTCCATCGGTCATTGTATTTTTTTTTTATTCTCGTGATTCATCGTGATAACTAAGTAAGAGGAAAATGGGCTTCGAAAACAATATCTTAAGGGAAATCGATGGTGGAAAACAAGACGAAGGAACAGGTGGGTGGAGAAACTACACTACCAAAAACTCGAGGAACTTTTTTTAGTTCCAAGCATTGTAATAAAATCTGTAAGACTAAGAAGGGAAAGGTACATAAAACGATTGGACAGTGGACGAACAGTCAAAAGAATAATGAGTGGAAAACCCGAAGGAAAAATACCGCAAAGGAGGCGGCGTCGTAATTTGGAGGACAATATAAGGATGGTCCTGGAAAAGATACGAGGGTGGTGCGATAAGTACTTAGCCTCACCGCCAGATGGCCAGTATCGCAAGAGCAACTTACAATCGTGTAGTACATTCTAGTAGACGGCTACTGTCGAAATTTCAGCCGGGTCGGACTCGTAGTTTTGTTTTGACCGCGTGTGGAAGCGGGAGTGTCCGCGGATTTTAGAAAAATGGAAAAAGAGCAATATCGGTCGGTGATTCGATTCTTGTTTTTGGAAGGGAAATCGCGCAGCGAAATCAAAGAGCGTTTAGATGATGTGTACGGTGACTCTTCTCCTTCGATAGCGACCATCAAAAATTGGTTTAACGAGTTTCAACGTGGTCGCACGTCGGTTTTTGATGAGCCACGTCCAGGTGCCCCGAAAACGGCTACCACGGAGTATAACGTGACAAAAATCCACGATCTCGTATTGGCAGACCGCCGATTGAAGGTGCGCGAGATAGCTGAGACAGTAGGCATTTCAAAAGATCGCGTGGGTCATATCCTGCATGAAATATTGGGCATGAGAAAGCTGTTGGCGCGATGGGTGCCGCGTTTGCTCACTGCGGACAACAAGCTCAACCGTGAGAACACTACAGAGCAGTGTTTGACGCTGTTTAAGCGCAATCCGAAGGAGTTTCTGCGTCGTTTCGTGACAGTCGACGAAACATGGATCCACTGGTACACACCAGAGACCAAGGAACAGTCGAAACAATGGACTTCACCCGGCGAACGTGTTCCGGAGAAGGCGAAGACTGTCCCATCGGCCGGAAAGGTGATGACCACGGTTTTCTGGGATTCACAAGGTGTAATCCACATCGACTACCTGGAGAAGGGCAAAACGGTCACAGGGCTGTACTATGCCAAATTATTATTGGGCCGATTCGACGCCGAATTGAAGAAAAAACGGCCCCACTTGGCGAAGAATGATAACGCACCGGCTCATACCACCGCCCTCGCCACGGCCAAATTGGTCGAACTGGGCTACGAATTGCTGCCCCATCCACCGTATTCTCGAGATTTAGCCCCGTGCGACTTCTATTTGTTTCCAAACTTGAAAAAGTCACTCGCCGGGAAGGAATTTTAGTCGAATGAGGAGGTCATCGCCGCCACGGAGGCCAACTTTGTAGACCTCGAGAAAACGTATTTTTCAGACGGGTTAAAGAAGGACCACCCTCAGAGCAGAACAGGGAAACATGGCAGAAATACACTCGTGAGAGGAAGGCTTGAGTTATCAACAAGACTCTCAACTTCCGAGTTCCAAATTGCCGGGAATAATATTATATGATTTTTTAAGCGTTTGGTTTTTAATTGTCAAAAATAGCACTGGATAATTAAAAAAGTGTATAAAACTTTTATTTCAGTTGATAAAACAATACTTGCGATTTAGTTATGGATTGTTTAGTGTTGTTGTTGACCATGACTACGGGACCCACACAGAGAATCCAATTTTAAGGACTTTTTCGAGCATATTGGCAAGTATCTCGCTAATGCTGACTTCCAAGCCTACAATTGATATTAGCTTATCGGCATAGACGAGTGATTTGACGTGTCCTCATATGTATAGTATAAAGGCGTCAAATCGCAGATCTAACCGGCCATTTCACCGGTTTAGAACGAGATACAAAATGCTAACTGAGCATGCTTAACTGTGACATGTGTCACGAATTATGCGCAAGCTGTCAAAAATAGAGCGCAGAAAAACCAAACAGCAAAAAAAACCACACTTTAATAATGAAGATGTTGACCTTTTCTTGTTCTTCTTAGATGGCGTTACAGCTCATGGAAAGCTAGAGCCAAGCTTCTTTCATTCACTTAAGTTGTGTGCGACTTTTTTATAGCACAAGTTAACGGGACCTACAGTTTAATGCCGATTTCGAACGGCGAGATTTTTCAAAGCAAGTGTACTACGGGGGGTTTTTCTCCCCGTCGAGGAGAGAAGCTGCCTAATGTACATTCGATGGTGTTGGCGTTATCGGGATCCGAACTTGCTCATCTGCTTTTCGCCGCAACCCTAAAAATGTGTGGCTAAGACTGTTTCAACGCTACAAAAGTAGTGATTTCGTCATGGAAGACGTTTGAGATTGGTGAAAAAGTTTAAAGAGAAAGAGCAGGAGGTGTTTGGATCAATGTCACTATCCGATGGAACTGCTGCTGCAACGGCAAGGAAAGATGGGTTTTTTGCATCGCATTGTGAGTTGCGATTAAATGTGGATCCATTACGATAAGCCAACGCGAAAGAAAACACGGAGCGCCACGACCATGTAGCAACATCGGCGACTAAGCGGAACGTCTATGGATTCGAGTTCATGCTCTGTATTTGGTGACACCAGCTCGTCTTGATGAAACCGGTAAAACCATCACATCACCATCAATATCTAATGCGTTTGAGCCGAACACATACGGGCAAAGACAGCATGACAATACTTGGTCACATGGCGCTCAGATTCTTCAAACCTATACCTGGAAAGACTGAAATGAGCGTCCTACCTGAACTGGTGTACTTATCAGATATTGCCACCCACTACCACCACCTGTCCCTTCCGGCCTTTCGAAGAACCCGAAAAATTTGGTCAATTGGTAAATCACTTAAAAAGAACTGCTACCAACGGACCATTCTTTAAAGGATAAACATGAAATTATTTGTCCAAAATTATGCTCCAAAATTCTTTTAGTGAATCTGAAAATATCCAATCAACCTGCAATCGTTACACCAATTTTAGACATTTTAGAAAACAATATTCATCATCTTTTTGGTCATATATCTTTCTGACAAATTAACTTTTATGAAGCATTTTTGGTTCGGGAGAGGTTCATAGGCATAAGCCCAACTCATCGTCCTTTTTTTTAAAACAACCCTTTCCGACATTCATTTTCGAACGTATTTCTCTATGCAGGAGCGAAGCAAGGTATGAGTGAAGGTTCGTAAACTCACTTTATACATCATGGTCTTGGGTATAGAGGCCAATTAAACTCAGAAATCATTTTCCTGAAAAAATATACTTTCATGAAGCATCTTCGGTCCCAACAATGTCCTTAAGCTTGGAATTTTCTTCTTTTCAAAAATATCCCTTTCCGACATTAAAAAAACGATATTCATCATATTTTCGAAGAATTGGGCTTGTAAAATAACAACGGCAGGTTCGTTAGGTCTTAGTTATCAATGCCAAATTGTCTAAAAAAAAAACGATGTCCATGATCTCGGCGATTTATTATTTTGTTATAGTCCCTTTTTCCATCTGATTTCAATCTTATAAAATCAAGTTTCACCTCATACGCCGGCTAATTTATGTAGGAATAACAACAAAGTAATGGGTTGCTTTACATATTCCTCATGGCCCTGCCTGAACAGATTCTAGCTTGCCAGCAACACCGCCCAAACTGCCGGTCGAACAATTGAAATGGTTACCCACCAGTTTTATCGACTTCGGCGATGAAAGAAATGCGATGGCGAGCGGAATCGATTTAAAATTTTCTCTTCAAAATTAGCAATCGTGATGTTTATGTGTTTACCTTAAGTAGAATTATTGCCCTGTGGAACGTGTTCCACACGATTTATGACTTATGCTCCACCGCTAACCGGCAGGGGGGATAATTTTTTTACCATTTGTTTTTGAATTCCCATGATTTCTTTATTTTTTCTTTGCTATTTTCAGGGAAATCTTGACAGATCACCAACAAAAGACACCACCGACAGAAAAAACCTAGAAGCAGCAAAATTTAAAGAACATCCCATCAAGGACCTCCAGTTTGAACATTTATTGTTTTCGGCACTATCCATCAACAAGTATCTGTCATAGAAGATATTTACAACAAAAAAACAAAGGAAAAGGAAAGAAAAAACGGGCTTTGAGTTAAATCGCAATCATCATCCCCATATTCAACATATCCTCCGATGACCAACGAGGTCGTGTTGCCAAAACAATTGGCATTGGTCACACCAACGGTCCGAGCAGTTGCTAACATCGTCGCCTTCTTCCATCTACCACTGGCAGCTGCGTTGTGCCTTGTCCTTGCCCAAATTCATTCGTACGCCGTACGAGCTGACCTCAATTATTCACCGTGAAGCACCCGAAAGTCCTTAAAATCTGCAGCAAATAGCCAGTAACCAAAGCAGACAATCAGCTTTGAACAGGCAAAAGCCAAATCCAGTCGTATTCATCGCCAGTCTGTGTTCTTAAAAACCGTCAAAACGGGTGAGACAGTGTTGAAAGTTGTCGGTGCCTCATGGCAAAAGACCCGGATAGGGACCTACATCCTAATGGGTGCGGGTTTTCTTGTGGTCGGTGCAATCATACTCGCCGAAATCGAACGTCCTGAATATGATGGCACATACTGTGCGACAGCATTGTGGACATCGAAGGTGGGCTTTCAAGTCGAATACTGGAAACAGCAAAATGATCTCGTAAACATTCCAAAAGGTGCAGCTAGGATATGCTATAAGGATTCAATTATTAAAAATGGGTAAAGTCCTTCAAACTTTCTCGATATGTATTATACCATAACTAACTATCTCCTCGTTTCGTAGGTGGGCGCAACTGGAGCTTGAGACGCAGCGTTCTTATCCAGACTGGGTACAGGCTTATGGAGCCGGGATCCTCGAAGGATCTCTCACGTGGAACAATATATACAATCAATGGCTAAAGTAAATCCCATTTTTTTCCATCTTTCTGAATCGGATATTAATTTTCCCCTTACTTCTTCTAGTACCATTGGATCAGCTTGTGATAAGGACGAGAACGCTCAAAACTTCTGTACCTGGCTCAGAGACACGCTCTCAGCGAACTACGCTTCAGCTAAAAGCCGGGCGATTTCGTCAGCTAATCACGACCAGTACTGGCATCAAATCTCCCTTTTCTTCTATCAACTGGAAGGCCTCTATACGGGCTACATTCGAGGAGCAACACGCGCTCGATCGGGTCTTGAGGAGGCTATCCCCTTGATCGATTTTCTCCTCATGAACGCCGCTGCCGACATTCAGGACCTCAAGATCTACTACGAGAACTATGTGTTAAAAGACAGCGCTGATAGTCAAACACGCAAGAACTTTCACCTTCCGAGCGCAACGATGTTCACGAAGATCTTCCAAACCGAGACCCTACTCGGCTGGCAGCTACTATTCGGTCACAGCTCTGCCGGTAGCTATTCGTCTATGTTACGTGTACAAAAACGCTACAAATTCCATTTCCACTACTCGCCTGATCAACGTTCGAATTCCGTTCCAGGAATTGACATCACCTTCACCGGTTATCCGGGTATCCTCGGTTCCACAGACGACTTCTATATCATAAAAGGACGCCAGCTGCATGCCATTGTCGCTGGAGTCGCGATTAAGAATGAAAATCTTGATCTATGGAAGAATGTCGATCTTTCGGAAGCAATCCCGCTTACCGCTCGTGTGATGTCTGCCAATCGCTTGGCCCAAAACCGCCGAACCTGGGCCAGAGCCATGTCGCGCCATCCGACGACTGGTAATAAGCAATGGGTGTCGATCGATCTCAACCGGATCAACGCTGTACAGGAAGCGCAGCATTTCAGCAATGAAGAAAATGAGCTAGATTCGTTGAAGGCCGAAACAATGTCCAAAGGTCTCATCTGGATCGTCGAACAGCTACCGGGGCGCCTTCGCGCCGAGGATGTCACAGACAATTTCCTTACTGGCAACGCAACGTGGGTCGCAAATGGAGTCTCCTACTTTGATGAGATCCTTGAAGTTAGTGGCGTCTCGGCGGAGAATTTCAGCATGGATTTGCCTGAGAACGACGAAATTATAAATCTGCAAGCTGTCGACAAATACCTCCGACTGCATGGTTTCCGTGGCGATCTCCTCGGCGACGAGTCAGTTCCATACGGCAACATTGATATAAAGCTCTTCTCTTACAATGCCCAAATCGGCCTGAGTGATTATCACGCATTCGCCGGACCGATCTTCATGCGCTACGAGTATGACAATACCGAGAACGCGATTCCACTCAAAGCGCATATGGTCATCGATCTGCCGCATGAGCTGGAGGTGATCACCGAGCGACGTCCGGTTCGGAACGACATGAGAGCGATTGCGATGAGACAGGGCAGTGGGCCGTTCAAATGGTCGACAGTGGCCGAACGCATTCCAGGAGTCGAGCACAAGGGGCATCCCGACGTGTGGGACTTTGAGCACGTGACGCCCAAATGGGCATGGTAGCGCGTCAGTACTTAGGGAATTTTAGAAATTTTTAATTTGTAGCCGATGTGTAGCCAATTTTATCTTTTTTTTTTTTGTTTTCGATTTTCACAGTATCTACAAAAGTATTTTATCTTTCTTCGAATAATTTATTTTTTTTTTGTACAATTTGTTTTAATTGGGCAAATAATTTGTTTGGAAATTGTACAGCACTGATATTAGGTAAATTTTGTAATAGAGTAAAGATAGAAGTTTCTGTGTCTTCCAATTGATATTGTTGATGTTGAGGTATGCAAGCCGCGACTTGGTACGTCTGTATTTTTGATACTACATTCTTTTTTATATGTACAAATAAAGAGAAAGGAAATATCTATGGAGAAGAAAAATTTCGAGTTTTTATTTCTGACCAATTGAGGATCATCGTTGATAGGGATGGGGAGCTACAGAAAAATGAATGGCTTTGATAAATGACAATGACTACGATCAGCGATCGTGGCGATGAAATTTTGTCTGAAGATCATGATATTAAACACAATGGAGTACCCGTTTTCCATAAATAAAAGGCGGATCCACGTATCCTTTTTAGGCCTTACTGACTACTAGGGTGGCCCACTAATCTCGACTGAACTAGGATCTTAACCAGCAACTACGATCACTAATCAACTGCCTCCAATATCGTTCTATCCATCCAACTGTTATTGGAGCCAATGTTTTAAGCAAACACATCAATAATCGGAATGATTGATGGCATGATCGTATTACTGATTTATGGCTTGGACAAACAGTACAGAATCTTGAGGGAGTTTAATGAAGACGCTGTTGGAGAGCGCTCTAGCCGACTGTTGCGATTCCAGCTATTTGAATTCAGATTTAGTGAATCGTTACCACCGACGTCAACATCAATACCAAAGCAAAATTTGGCCATGCTGTGTATCGGGTGGGACCTAAAGGGTGTTGTGTACTAGGAGCTGCTACAGCCTCTTCGAATTCATTACGGGCGATCAGTTTAGTCTTCAACTAATTCATTTGAGCCGTGTATTACGAGAAAAACAGCCGGAATACCAAGAAAGCCTTGACAAAGTTATTTTTTGTCACGATAACGCTCGATCTCGATCGAAAATATTTGGAAGTGCTCAAGTGGGATGTTCTACCGCATCCGCCGTATTCTCCAGACTTTGCTCCTTCTGTTTACTGGTTTCTGGTAATCCGATAGATGCAGGATGATTTGGCAGGAAATCGAAAACCAGCTCAAAAGTTGGATCAAAAGACAAAATATTTTTTCGAGATGACATTAGAAAATTGCCTAAAAGGTGGGAAAAGAAGTAATCAGCGATGGACAATACTTTGATTAATCTGTTCATGCATTTTGTTTTGAAATAAATTGATTTTTAATAACAAAAAAACCGATCGAACTAATTTGCATTCAAAATAAACTGTCAACATTTAAATAAAAGATGTTATTTTTGCTGTTTGGTTTTTCTATTCTTTTTTTTTGGCAGCATACACGTGCTTTATTATATGTGTCAAAGCTACATCTACTCAGTTAGTATTGCCATTTTATCTTAAAAAGATTTGCACCTAAACAACGTTAATAAATAATGGAATTTTATTAACAAAATTCATGCTATGTGGAAATTGTTTTTCATACACTTTACCCATTTTACGGTCGTCGTAATCGACCTACTGAGGTAGTAATTTAAGGTAGAGTAACCAAAATTCACATTAATTTCCTGCTGTTGGACATCAAGCCACCTAGCCTATGCATGGAGTGCGTATAGAGGAAAATATCGCTGCTGTATCCGCCAGTGATTTGTCAATTCATTGCCATTCGCATTGAAATTGTGTTAGTCGATTACATTGAAGACCCAAGAATCTCGGTCTAAAACCTTCCTCTTCTTAGATGGCGTTACAGCTCATGGCGCTTCAGAGCAAGGCTTCTCTCATTCATTTATGTTGTGTGCAATTTGTTTATCCACATAAGTGAAAGGGACCTACAACTTAATGCCGATTCCGAACGGCGAAAGCTGAGAAGCTTTTCAAGGCAAGTGTACTGCGGGGGGTTTTGACAGTACCCCGCCGCTTTGGTGCGATTTATGGTCCGCTGGAATCATCTTTATTTAAAAGATGATTGCGGAAACAATGTTACCGTCAATTGCGCCCGCTATCCTTCAATGATTTCGAACTTTATTTTGCTCAAAATGCACGAGCCGAGCCTGGTCAAAAAGCTCGGTCGAAAAGAGAACTTTTCACAAACCTCATATTAAAGTCATTTTGAATGAAAACAGGAATTTTCTGCATGGTGTGATCATTTAGGTGAATGGGTTACGTTACCGTATCGCTCTGGTTGATTTATTTGTACTACCGAGGTAGACGACATTGCACGCCATATAAGTACAAAAACAATAGCCCTATTGCGTGATAACTTTAATTGGCGCCCGAGAGCGTGCCAATGCTAGACTTTTTTTTTGCGAAAAGTACAGCCTACGCTAACGCTCCAACAAACATTTTATACACTAAAAGAAGATATTAGCGACATGGTGCGTTAAATACCGTCGCAATTATGTGAAAACTTGATGAACAATTTCATCAAAAGGATGGTAACTTTTCAGTAGAGCGGAAACTGACTTTTGCCTGATGTTGTACTCCATTACTAACCTCAGAGTTCGTACTTTAGATTAAAAAAAAGTATAAAATAAAAATCATACGACGTTGCATTTTTCCATTATGTTTAAAATGAGACCTTTTGTTGGATGAAATTCTGTCTAGCATTATTTTTTTTCGGCCTTATTATTATTTTCCAAAATATAGTCGCGATGCGGTTAGGTTAGAGGCGTTTGCTTAACACCTCTACAAGTAATAAATCCACATTTTGAGTCAATCGCCGTAGTAGATCACATCTATGTACAAGCCTCAATATAAAGAGTTTTCCAATTGGCGCAGGTAGATTTTGGCGATCGGTGGCGTTTGGTGACACATGTCAAATCTGTTGTTTATTATTCAGTTCTTGATGCCAAATCACCATAGCAAGTTAGACCTTTAAACATCACGTCCAAATGATAAAACTTCATTATCAAAAATTAGTGTTCGCTACCAAGGTGAGCCTAGGGACACATATACCACCATTAAACTGCCTCAAATTTCATGATCATAGACAACGCCGTTTGTTCGCTGACTGGGTTTCGGAGCGTTTGGAAGAGGAACCCAATTTTGGCCGAAATATCATCTTTAACGACAAGGCGCATTTTTGGATGGCTGTGTTAACAAGCAAAATTGCTTTTCGAAAACGACGTTGGTGAGGCGGTCACCTTCAATGACGAGCGTTACAGAACGATGATAATCAATTTCTTATGGCCCAAATTGAACCATGTGGACTAAGAAGGGTTCCAGAAGGACGACACTACATGCCACGCAGCGGACGCCACGATTGGCATTCTGCATGAACGATTTGAGATTAAGGTTATCTCTGGCAAAGCTGACGTGAATTGGCCACCAAAGTAATGCATTTTGAGCCCGCTCGATTTTTTCTTGTAGGGTTTCCTGAAGTCGCAGGCTTATGCGAATAAATCACAATCGACCGATGCCCTCAAGGTGAACATACAACAGGTCATCGCTCAAATTCAGCCGGATCTATTGTATGCGGAAAGTCATTCAAAATTGGACTAATCGGATTCATGCCATCGTAAGAAGCCTAAGCGCGCATTTGAATGATGTCATATTCCGTCCATAATGGCATACATGGGTCTTCGAAAGAAAAAAAAGGATTTTATTAATGCCTCACATGGAGCTTTTTTTAATCCATTTCAATATCTACCCGCCCTTGGAGTCAAACGGCAATTGCAATAAAACGATAAGCCTGTTTTTACGAGCCACTGGCTGACAGGATGCTAGGCGGTCAAGACATCTTGGCATCCCTCACACCACATTCCCTCTAAGCTGTAAGCACAGTAATGAGTGGGAGATTCGCACCCTCTTCTATGCAGATTCTACTAGATAAATCTAGTTTTTGCTCCTATCCAGGACTTTTGATATGTGCACTTCTGCAATCGGCCACACGAGTGTTGTCAAAACGGCGTATCTAGCAGTCTAGTTAGACTTTTCTATATGGTCTTCCATTTATCTCTCGCGAATATAGAACTACAGCGTCACCTATTAGTCAATACCAGAGATTCCATATGTCATTCTGGACCTGAACCTTGAAAGATAAGAGATTTTCAGCCCAGCAACTCTCTCTTACTATCTCCACTTCCACCGAGTGTTCATCCATCCCAGCAGTCATCCCCGAGCGAATGATAAGCGAAATAAGCTAAATCGAACAAAAAATAACAAAAAAAAACCCTCAAAACGAAAAACACAAAAATAACACCGCACCGTCTCATTGACGCAAAGTGGAAGTTGGTCTCCGTGCAGTGCATTTCCTCCTTCGTCACGATTTTAATTCAATTCCCATTCCGCTTGTCTCTTTCATGTGCAAAAAACAACCAACAAACCGAAGATAAAATAATTAAAACAAATTTCACTTAACGTCTAAATATATACGCAAAGCTAAAATTAAATTTGTGTGTGTTTTGCAGTTATTGCCGTTCGTTTGCATTGCTATTCGCTAGTCCTTGACGGGTTGCAATTACGCGAAGACAACCGATTCGTTTTCGTATTTGATTTCGTGATTTCGGAGAGTTTTTCTAATTTGTCTGAAGTTTTATCGGAATTCCTCCCCCGGTACGGTTCGACTAGACGCACGGGTGTGATACGACCTTAGTTGGCTCAGTGTAAGCGAAAGAATTTTTCAAATTTTTTTTTTATGCGAAATGCAATTTGGGGGGAAGCAAGTGATAGTAGAAGACAGTTCATTTGGTGTTTTGTAGGTTTTTTTAGTGGTGTTTTGACATAAGAACACACCCTTGGGCCGGTATGGTCATGGGACGGGGGAAGGCATTTGGCGGAAGGAAAACCAAGCAGGAAAAGCATAATAACAATGATTTATCGATTTTTGATGAATTCGCCGCGATTCGATGCCGTCTGACAGGCAATATGTGTGGGAGCCACACACCTACACCATTGCTATAACTTGTCTGGGGAAGAGGGTTGCCGGGCGGTCTCTTAAGACCACGTTTTGTGGGGACGCCACAGTGTTGCCGTGTGGGAGGAATTTCGTCACGGCTGCATATGGCTTTTCGAAAGAATTCCTTTAATGCCATTGTAGATTTTTAAATTTTCATAAACAACATTTTGACCTACATTCGGTTCTATATAATATATTTAGAGCCTTTCTGCAGGTACCTATGACCTTTTCTGACTTCGGAGAAATCCTTGTTGAATAAAAACGCTACGCGGCTATTTTCGTCTCATCATGAACACACATTTATGACGAGGTTCAGTTTGAAATACCTCCCTCTGAACTACGCCTGGATACACCTAAGCTATTTTTAGCTTCACTTAATTCCCATACTCTATCGAAACCATGGATACAGTTAATAAAACAAAATAAAATTGAAAAAAAGTTCCTTGCGCACGTGTCCCTAGAAACTACTCTCATTTGATTCTTATTTTCTCCACCGACTTGGTTACCGGAATGAATTCGCCGCGATTTATTAACAATGAACAAGTGAGCGGTTGGAAGACAACGGTATGGTCATTTTATGTTTAAATCAAAGTCTCTCCGTGTTGCCTGTTTTTAACTGATGTACCAACTGATGGGCTACGGATTTTCGTTAATGAGACGCTACTCCTATTCATTTATTACTTCTGCCAATTTATGGTACTTAATTCACGTTATCGGCTAAAAGAGCTATAGTTAACTTTATTGTACTGTGTTTGACAATCTTACATCCTAGGTTAGCCTGGCTAGGGTTAATATATTTCCACACAGCGCACGGTGAGTACCTTAGCCAGGAAAACGTAGTATATGAACCCACAGACTTCACTCTGATTTGCATACGAATAAATGGAATCGGATTTTTCACTACAAGTTATTCTGGTTATTCATTGAAATTTCTGACTTCCAAATCTTGTTTGAGCATCTAGATATACATTGAAATTGGATATTTGGCACTATCTTTGATAAATTTGTATCTATGAAAAGTCAACTAAGTATCCAAAATGGTTAACGAAAATCGGCTGTACTTAGCTCACGAAATTCAAAAGGTCACCTTATTTTTTGAACAAACCTCGTTTTTGATCTACCTAGAGCTTCAAAGAAATGTTTATTTGTTACACTTTAAATGTTTTAAAAGCGTTCAGAAATATATTTATAAACAAATGAATATGACCGGCATTTGCCAGCTTTCACTGTCTGCAATTACATTTACGGTAACTTACTTGAAAGGCAATATGCTGTCCTGTCAAATGCCAAATATAAGATTATTACATAGGTCATTCCCGATTTTAATGTGTAAAGTTGATCAATGTTATTTCAGAAACTAACAGATTTTATTTCAAAAAAGGATGTCCACATATCATTGCTTCTTTTGAAAAACTCTTATCCACTGAGATGTAGAAGTCCATAAGGACCTTATGGATCCTCTATTTTGAAAATGATTTTCCTAATTTCGCCAAAGTGGTAATCGATCGAGGATTAATTTGGTGAGCAATTAGACAAAACTTCATTTTTCAACTGCGACAGCTTCAAGGACGTTGAATTGACTGTACGGGGGTTGATCCAATGATAATGAAAATAACACGAATTAAAGTTTAAAAAATTATTTTTTTTTTCTACATAGTCTCCTTAGTCGGTGCATTTAGTCCATCGTTTTTCTAAAATCAAAATTCGCTTTAAAAACTTTCTTTGTCTTGACCCTGCCAAATCGTGGCTTCTCTTCTCGGCGGGTACTAGAAAAACGTAGTGCACTTGCCTCCTCTCCTCTCTGCGAATGTCCATCACTGTTAACTCACATATTTCTTCGATAACCTGTCAGAGGTAGCCAACCTCAGCTTGGCAGATACTCGTATAACCAGTTTCCTTAACTCCACAATGGATTTAAAATAACATACTGCATCAAACCGGCACCTAAGCGGTGATTGTACCCTGATGAGCATAGTCGGGAAGCCACCTTAACCTACTTACCTGGTACTCCCAAAACGCCTCAACGGCGGCCATAATTTTACTATCGTTTTCGAATTTCTTGCCTCGGGTGTGTTCCTTGAGCCGACGAAAGCTGTAGAAGTTACTGGGACCTGGCTTTTGGATGTTCGAGCAGTTCGAATCCCGTTCCTTGAATGGCATCTATCGCAACTGTGGCTTTGTGGGCTGGTGTGTTGTCTTCGTGAAATGGCTCTCCAACTCTAGTTTGCCGCCTCTTTTTTCTTTAATGACCTCCCACAATCTTCTTATTTGGTCTGCATAGTGTAGAAGTTCCTTTTTCTTTATACTATCAGCGTCCCAAAAAACGAATGCCATAACCTGTCCCACGTTGGTGAGGATGCTCGCTTCCAAGTCATTGATCGTTGTTTGGTTTCAGGATCAAAATGATGGATCTAGGTCTCGTCCATGGTCATGAAACGTAACAAAATCGTAGTCGATTGTTTTTTTCGGTACGAATTGTCTTTTTGAAGATGATTTCCCCACGGACATAGTATTTTATTTCCCAATTGCACCAGCTTCAGAGATGCCGACCTATTTACCAGTGGGGCAGCTATCTCCAAGTTCATTCAATAATTCTTGCCAACAGTTGTTTAGCTTTCTGATGGCTGAAAGGTGACGTTTACGGTTGAGACTTGGAAATTTGCGGCATGGCTGAGACGGGTCGTAACTGGGCTTTCCTCAACCGCTGCAGCAAGTTTTTGGTTATCAATAACCTTCTCTGAGCTACCTCTTGGCATTTTTTCTAATTTTTGGCTAAGAACTTTTTAAAGACCTTATGAGCTGTCTATTTTGAAGATGATTACTTAAACTTCCGAAAAGGTGGAAAACGGTCGCAGATAAGTCTGGAGAGAATGGACGATGAGGCATAAATTCATATTGTTCAATAATGTTGTCTGTATGTGGTTTTGCATTATCATGCTTATCTACCTATGTAAGCAGGGTTGTAACTGGGCTTCCCTCTACAGCTGCTACAAGTTGTCTTTGCTTATTTTTCACTGAACGATCTCATTTGTCGAATTTGGTAAACCTTTTTCGACTGTTTTTTTCGTTACACGCGCCGAACTCAAGACATCTTTAATTTCCCGAATTCCTACGCAATTGGTTTGGTTTCTTTTTGTAAATTATTTGAAAGAAAAATCGTACTTCATACCTGGGTTTCCAAAAATCCTTCATCTGCTTGTTCCTAGACGAAGTTCCTTCACTTTACTTTCGAATAGCTTGCATTCGTGGAATATATTGTATGAAAAAGCCGCTTTTACAGCTGAAGTTATCTTCAATACATGGTCGTATGTCTGTTACGAGGTATTTAATATATTTTCCTTGCTTAGGCATACCTACGTTAACAGAAGCCCATAGTTAGACATTGAGTTTGAAGTATAAGGTTTAGGCCAAATTGTATGGTTGTGGCCACACAGTCTCGCGGCATGCGGCAAGCGATGTTTTTGAGCGGCGCCGCTCAGCTTTCAATTCTCTTTTTATTTTAGTGTAATGCTGAGCGGCAAAAAGTAATAATTCAAAAGATTAATATTGAAATTGGTTTCCTTTGTTTTGTAATTTTAAAAGGGCTTTTTCCAAAAGCAAATCAAATGTTTGAAGATTATTATACAAAGGGTGAAATTCGCCATAATCAGATCGGATTCGGTTTATTGGATGAACACCAAATCTTCTTTTTTTACCAAATGACTTTTTTGTAAAACACTGCCGTGAGCAGCACTCATCAGTGGGTTTTCCAAAACTAATCGCTAAGAATTGCCGTTCAATAAATGACCACTTGCCGCCCAGCTTTTTGCCTCTTGCCGCTCAGTGCGTGGCTTTGGCCTAAGAGTCCAAATGGAAACACTTTGTAAAACAGGCTAATGGGCCTAACTCCTTGCAAAGCGAGTACAATAATCTAGCTTCTTTCCCGACCTTAGATTCTTTGTTTCTAAAGCCTAGAGTCATCACTGGTTGCCAATCCATGAGTTGTGAGTACTCTCCTATCTTTCGACCACACTGTATCAATGCAAACTATCTAAAAGATCACTAGCTTAAAGTTCTTAAATTTGGCTGTCTTCTTTCTATCCAAAGAACTCGTTTTTGCCATGGCAAAAACTTTTCACGGAATTTTCGATGCTCTGCTCCCTCACGCCTTTCTTATTGTCTAATAATCAATTGTTAGGCCTCAAACCTCAAGATTATTGTTGAAACAAAATCGCTTTGAATAAATCAAGGCTTAATAACCTCAACAGGCGTAGAAAAAAATTTTAACCCAAAGCTCCATGGCAACACTTCCCACTAAACCCCATTCACTGAAACATTCCTCTATCAAAATCGAAATTCACCTTCTCTTTCGGCTCGAAATTCGCCGCGAAATGAACTTTCGCTCTTATCTCAATATTCTCTCTCTCTGCGTCTGCACGGCAGTCCGTATCCCAAGTCCCAACCAACGTGTGTTTAACCCACACACCAACTAAAAATCGCACACCGCAGGCCAGTCCCAGTCACCAAATATCTTACGTTCCACCTTGTGCATTTGAGCTCATAGTCGTCGCCGCCGTCTTCGTCGTCGACTTTTCCACCAGTCACAGTTTATTTTTTGCTTCTGTCCCCCCTCCCCGAAATCGAGGAATAATCCAAGGAATAACTGATTATTGTATAACGAGTAGCAGCAAGAAAAAATCAGGATTTCTTGGAGCTGGCGCGTCCACCGTAACGCAACTTCTCCACCACACCATCCATTGCAGGTGCAACACGCAGCGATAAACGTGAAATCGTGTTTTTGTTTTTCAAAAATAGAAAAAAAAAAAGTTCAAATTGTTGGCCCAAAGTCCTTTTTTGCTTCAGGAAAGAGAGATAGCGTGAGGGCGAAAGAGAGAGCGATCAGGTGTGTGAGTGAAAAGGAGTGGAACTCTTCGCCCACCACCGCCCCATTTTTGTTTCACGTTCAATTCGTGCTTTTCGCCTAAAACGAAAACGAGAAAAACCGAACGTGAGTGTAGGCGATTAACTATTGCCGAGGAGTCTTCAAGGTTCTCCGTGAAGTCTTACGAGTTGTACTGAAGTCGAGAAATTCGAAGAAAAAAATATTTTTTCTTCACTTGGTCGCTTATGTGCCGTGTTTAGTGTGAATTCGTGTATTCGTCGCGTAATCTCTGTATGTGTTTGTGTTGTTTTTGCAGCGGCTTCCGCTCTTCTACTGTCACTTGCTTCAATTGACATTTCTCTTTCCATTTTCGTTTTGTTAATTATTTTTTGTTTTTGCTATTTCTTGCTCCCGTCTGTTTTGTATCTTGCAGATTGCGTAAAGTCTGCGAAGAAGGAAAGAGTTTCCGAGTTATAGCTGTCGACCGTCTTAAGTGTTGCGAATTTTGCCATTTTTGTTTTGCAAAGTGTAAACAGTGAAGAGAAAGAAATTGTGAAAAATCATTTCGCAATAAGAAAAAGAAAAGTTAAGACCGACAATTAATGAAAATAGACTGATAAATAAATCCAAGTGCCTTCGGTGAATGCATTTTCAATGTGTTTTTGCTCTTACACTCTCTCGCACTCTCTTTTAAATTGCTCGCCGTCTTTTCGCCTTTTCGCTTGTCGGTTCGCCGAATAGAAACAAAAAAAAAAAAACAATAAGCAGAAACCGAAACAAGGAAAACAGTGGACACAGCGCAGTGTGCTTTGTTTTGAATTTTCTATCAAAAGAAACAAAAGAAAAATAAACATTCATTCGCGAAAACCGAGAGAACATGCTACGCATTTTCGCCGTGTTTTTAGTTTTTGTGAATTAAGAAAAAAAAAGCAAAAAAACTTTCATTCAAGTGTGAACTGAAGTCGCGTTGGAATTGAAAGTTTTCGGAAAACAAGCAGAAAATCTAATTTGCCGTTTTGTTTTTCGCCATTTCTTATCGTTCATTGTAATTCGCCTATAAACTTGTAAGTTTTTTTCTCTCTTCTGTGCATTATTGTAGAGATTCGAATTCGTGCACACGTACCATATCCGTAGGAAGACATTTTGAATGCAAATTCGAGAGTAAAAACACAGCTGTCAGGCGACTTGCTCTTAAAAGGAAAAAAAAAGAATTTTTTCTTTCGCCGTGTTTCTTTTCGATTTCCCGGCTTTTTTGACGGAAAAGTGTCCGATCGGCAGTGAGAAAAATCAGTTCGCTTCCAAGTTTTGTATTTTTTCTGGTAAGTACGAGTAGTTTTATCTAATTGTTTCCAATAAAAACGTTTTTTCCCTTGTCTATTCGGCAAGACGTCCGGGAGAGAGGGGGTAAAGCAAAGAACATGCAAATCCACTTTGCACTGTTTGTTCAGTCGCCGTGTGTTGTTGTGGGTCGTGCAAGGGGACTTAAGGGGGGAACAAGGTGGAACTGTCAGTTGTCGTGTGTTTGTTTTGTTTTGGCACACGGACAGGGGATTTTTGATGGCCGCCGGTTGTCACTTTCATCAGGCGAATGCTTTTCCTCATGCTCTCGCCATTTCTTGGCTTTGGCTTTTGTAGTTTGCAATTTCTTTTTTTGATTTTTCAATTGTATTTTGCCATTTTTACACAATTCCGTGACGTCGGCAATTGCGTCTGCGGCCGAACGAATGTGTCAAATGTTTGATAGGCTGTCGCTGTGACGACAGCTCGACGGTAGACCTGTTAGATGAGAAATTCGCACGGTGGACGGGTGGATGATATTCGCCAATGTTTTGTTTTTTTTTTTTTGGTTTCCCCTTTTATAGGTTTCGTGATTCCATTTACATATGTATGTTTGCTTGTTCCATACCAGCTCCTGATTGGCTTAATTGTATTTCGAAGTACTATATTTCTTACGTCAATTAGCTTTAATTTTTTTTAACGAGGGTCGTTTCTATTTTTGGCCTGCCAACCTCTGTCTGTGGAAAATTCGTATTAAATGACATTTAAGGTTGCGTTCTTTGAATAAAACAGTTCCAATAATTTACCGTGAACGATGGGGGGTAGTATGGGGGATAATGAGATATTTGGGAACTAATTGGGGGTTTGCCTTTATTTAAATTCAGAAACTATCATTTGAAGTTCTTTCTGGACGAGACTATGGTAGGTGAGTCTGTGCACATAAACAAGCTTCGGTTTCAGCTTGTTTGCACGGTGAGTCATAAAACTCAATGGAGATGGAGTATTGTTTGTTTTGAATACATACAGTCGACTCCTCATAAACTGGACACATCGAAACTAGGGTTTTTATGAACATAAAATATAACTTAGCGTTCGATTGGTCTTCATCATCCTTCTAAAGACCTGTTGAGTAGGTATTTCTTGAAGATTGCATACCTTTTACCTGACCCTGCGGAGTTTCTCCAATGTATTGCGCTTATTCAACCAACTCCATTGTATTTTACAGTTAGGCTTTTGTATTTTTTTCAGTTTTTAATCTTTCGGTGTACTTCAATACCACAAATACGGAGCCTTTCTTGTTTATAAATGTCGGTCTCAAGGAAAACATTTGCCTTATGTTATTCTTTGGTTTCGAAGGTTGTGTTTGATTGAAACTCTTGATTGTAGTCATATGCAATTAAGCTTTTTCGATGGTCCCCTATAATTTCGTAAATCTGCGTAACATAAATTGTTTTCCACGTGAATTGGGCTAAATCAAAAAAACAGTTTGTTCAATAAATAAGGTGACTTTTAGTTTTCTCGAAAACTATACTCAGGTATGATACGAGGGTGTTCTAAAAAGTTTCCAACCTAATAAAAATACAAGACAGCTTTTCTTAAAATTAATTTTTATTTTTCTACATACATACATATGTAGGCTCCTTGTAACTCTATACACTTCTGCCAGCGATGCTCCCATCCCTTCAACCTCCTCCCATTTGACGAAAATCTCTGTCATCTGAGCGTAATTTTTAGATTACAAAAAGAAGTCGCTTGGGGCTGAGTAAAAGTAAAGGCGGATGGTCAATCAGTTCAAACCGCAATTCGTTGATTTTCGCCATGGCAACCGCTGAGGTATGAGACGGCGCGTTGACTTGGTGAAACAGGATTTTCTTTTTTTTGCAAATGAGGCCGTTTTTCCGCAATTTCTACCTTCAGTTGGTCCGATGTACGAGGGTGGTCCGATAAGGCCTACAAAAGAAAAACAAAAATTTTGGAGAAATGGCGATTTATTTTTCAATAAAGTTTCCTTTTAGCTCGATACACTTGACCCAGCGATGCTCCAACTTCTTTAATCCATCTGAAAAATACGTTTTCTCGAGGTCTGCAAAGTAGGCCTCCGTGGCGGCGATGACCTCCTCATTCGACTGAAATTTCTGCCCGGCGAGTGACTTTTTCAAGTTTGGAAACAAAAAGAAGTCGTACGGGGCCAAATCTGGAGTTCGTAGCCCAATTCGACCAATTTGGCCGTGGCGAGGGCGGAGGTGTGAGCCGGTGCGTTATCATGGCGGAAGAGCACTTTTTTCTTCGCCAAGCGGGGCCGTTTTTTCTTCAATTCGGCGTCGAATCGGCCCAATAATTTGGCAATGGTACAAAAATGGTGCAGCCCTGTGACCGTTTTGCCCTTCTCCAAGTAGTCGATGTGGATCACACCTTGTGAATCTCAGAAAACGGTGGCCATCACCTTTCCGGCCGATGGGACAGTCTTCCCCTTCTTCGGAGCACGTTCGCCGGTTGAAGTCCACTGTTTCGACTGTTTCTTGGTCTCTGGTGTGTACCAGTGGATCCATGTTTCGTTGACTGTCACGAAACGACGCAGAAACTCCTTCAGATTGCGCTTAAACAGCGTCAAACACTGCTCTGAAGTGGTCTCAAGGTTGAGCTTGTCCGGAGTGAGCAAACGCGGCAACCATCGCGCCGACAGCTTTCTCATGCCCAGAATTTTATGCAGGATATGACCCACCCGATCTTTTGAAATGCCTACTGTCTCAGCCATCTCGCGCACCTTCAATCGGCCAATACGAGATCGTGGATTTTTGTCACGTTATCCTCCGTGGTAGCCGTTTTCGGGGCACCTGGACGTGGCTCATCAAAAACCGACGTGCGACCACGTTAAACCAATTTTTGATGGTCGCCATCGAAGGAGAAGAGTCACCGTACACAGCATCCAAACGCTCTTTGATTTCGGTGCGCGATTTCCCAAACAAGAATCGAATCACCGACCGATATTGCTCTTTTTCCATTTTTCTAAAATCCGCGGACACTCGCGCTTCCACACGCGGTCAAAACAAAACTACGAGTCCGATCCGGCTGAAATTTCGACAGTCGCCGTCTGCTAAAATGTACTATACGATAGTACTACGCGATACTGGCGCCATCTGGCGGTGAGGCTAAGTACTTATAGGACCATCCCCGTAATGATGCATAGTATGCTCCTGTCTATCGATTGAGATAACTCCATGTCTATCCCAAGCCGAAAATAAAGTTTTTGATTTTTTTTCGAGCCTTTGCAGTCCAATGTTTTGACTGCATTTTTGTTTTGGCCGTGTATCCAAGTTTCATCGACGCCAAAATTCGGATTTATTGCGCCTAAACTGCGCCAATAGAGCGTTGGAAATGATCGTTCAAAGGCGTTTTTGGTTTAACGTGAGCAAACGCGGCACCCGACCCGCGGATAACTTTCAAACACGTTCTTTGGACATTTTCATAGCCCAGCCTAGTAGGTCGCCTAGCACAATTTGGTGAACTTTAGCGATGTTATCGTCAGTTGTGGCAGTTTTTGGACGTCTCCCAAGCTCTCGTCGCCAAGTTGAAATCAGCTGCCCAAAATTTCACTATAGTAAATGATGGTGCAGAGTTCCCACACACAGAGCCCAATTGATTTGCGTAGGCGTATTGTCATTCAGTAACAAAAATGTAATGACAGCTCGATACTCAATTTTGTCTATTTTCACAAAAACACTCACATGGACTCTCTCAAACGACTGTCAAATGAAAACTTCTCGTCCAAAATGGCTGAAATTTTAGTGAATAATACTCATGTTTCGTCACCAGTGATGATCCTTTTCAGCAAATCTGGATCGTGATTCACGTCATTCAACAGTCCATGTGCGACGGTTTTTTGAGTAAAAATTTGGCAACTTCGGCACGCTTAGCTCGCGAAACTGCTGTTCGAGAAAGGAAGAATTACCTGCCTCGTAATCTAACTCACGATGAAAGTGACACCATTACATGATTGATCCATCATCCAAAGAAAAGAAATCATGCGGATGTCCCAACCATGCATCAACATCGACTGTCAAACCGAATATGAAAACCATACATCATACGAGTAAATCCAAAACGAAGTGATTTGCAACACGATAACGATGGGTCATATGTTCCTTGGGGCGTTAAAATCTGTCTGAAAATCCTGAAATGGGATGTTCTACCCTGCCCACGGTATTTTGCAGACGTCGCTCCTTCCAGCTTCCACCTTTGCGATCAATTCATTGCTCAGCTATGCAGCAATTATCTTCCAATCTTTTGACGAAGGCAAAAATTCCAAGGGATCGTCTCAAAATACCTTTATTTTCCAACGCAAAATTCATATGCTGCCAGAAAATGGGCGAACATTTTAGATTTGTATTTCCCACCGTCGGTCGTTCAAGCGTAAATGTCCAAATGACATGAAATTCTATAAGAAAAGAGATTACGGGCGGGCTCCTTACACAGCATCACAATCTTAGATTCCATCCCAAAAGTGACCATCTGACCATGATAAAGAAGACCTTCCGGATTGAAGCAACAGATGTTAGATGTTAGGTGCATGAAATTGAAAGTATTATTTAGGATGGTAAGAATGATCCGATTTAAGTCGAATATGTGCCGTTTTGTTCGATAATTTGTTACCATTTGGAGTAGTTAATTCCATTATGCCTCCCGCATAAAACTGGGAATGACATTTTTCATAAGCCTCTTCTGAGTCGAATTTTTCACTAATTAAATCGGTCGCTATGGAAAGGAACATGTATTAATCACTTGGTGTCAATGGAATATAAGGTGGATGCATAGGAGCATCAAAACCAAGCCCTTGAGCTTTTGGCGAGTCACGAGTCCATGTGTATGGCCGTGCGTTGTCCTGATAGAACACAATTCTTCTCCTATTGGTCAAAATTGAACGCTTTTGGGCGATTGCTTTCAGCCGGTCCAATTGTTGACAGTACAATTCCAAATTAAGAATTTGGGCGTAGGGGAGCAGCTCCTAGTAGCTGTTCCTTACCGATCCCATCAAACACCCACTCAAAACCTTCCTTGTCGTTAATCTTGCGATTTGTTAAAACTGCGATTTGAACACCAACGTTTTCGCTTAAAGTTGTCTTTATTGATCCACTTTTCATCATCAGTCATCATTCGCTTCAGAAATGGACCGAGTTTGTTGCGATTCAGCAGCGATTTGCAGAAGGAAATTCGGTACTTGGGGTTTTGCACGTTAACTGGTATGGCACCCATACATCGAGCTTCTCTTTGTATCCAGCCTTATTCCTATGAGGAGCGATGTTTGGCTCCTAAGCAGACGATCAGACTCGATGCTTTTCATGATTCTACCCACATTTTCGACAATTGGCCTTCCAAAGCTTGGTGCCTCTTTGACATCAAAATTGATGAATTTATGAAATCAAAACTGCGCGTGATTGGCTGTTACCATATCGATGGTAAGCGATGGAGATCACTTAGACCAAGATCGGTCCATTGTGATACCAATTGAGTCGGCTTGGTCACCGCTAATTTTGGAACCATTTTGAGTGCTGAATAAAATGTAGATCTTCGTTTCGGATAGATCCATTAGTTCTTTAAAGAAATATTCTCCCAGAAATCGTCTTCTTGAGGAGGCTAGGGCAGGGCAATTACATGGGAAATGGGAAGGAGATTCTTCCTTTTCCTCATCTACTGCAGTAGTCGTTATATAGCAGTCCTAATCTTTCGGCATGTTTTCCTAAAGCGTAATGTCCTGTTAGGACTCCGGTTAGGCTACTTATAACCTGCCTGTGTATTTTTAGCAGACTTGTGGTTTTACGTTGACAGTACCTGGGCCAGGTTTGCATGTTTCAAGGTCACGCCATCTCTCATTTGCCTGTTGCAGTGCATTTTTCGAGATTTTTGCGTTTCCATTGAGGGTGGATTTTTCCTTAAAGAGTCGAGAGCTCCAGTGTGGTACCTGTTTTGGCTAGTTCTTCTGCCCAAGTACCCATCATCTTATGATCTTATAATTGGTGATTCGAGTGCTTTTATTACCGCTTGGCTATCTTTGTAGATGACGATGTCTCTGACGAATTGCCGTTAGTTCAGCTTGGAATATGCTCCAGTGGTTCGGTGGTCTAAAAATTGGCTAATTTTTAGGGTTCATAACGAAATACTCCTGGGATAGGAGTATTTCGTTTGCAACCAGCAATCAAAATTGCGGCGATAGTACTCCTCCTTGTGGTGTGCGACGTTTTACTGTCCTTTTTGTGTGGTAGCTGCCGAATTTCGAATGAATCAAACCGCTTGAAAGCATTTGTTTGATCCAAAATATTATATTACTATTAACCTCTAGCTTGCTTAATGCGTTGGTGGTGGCTAGTGGTTTTGTGTTGTTAAGAGCTCACAAAAGTTGGAAAGTGATTTTTCAACTGTTCCAACTATCGTGTGTAAAGCTGTGTCTACCGATTTCTCCTTACAATAAGCATATTGCGATTTCGAAAGCATACCTCTTTTTTAGGTTTTCGCGAATGTACAGGTCCATCAGTCTTTCTAACTAGGCGAAAGGAAGAAAGACTGATAAGTTTGTGGTATTTTTAAATTGTATGGGAGGTTTTATCTGTTTTTGGTATAAATGTAACACTTACTACTCTTCAGGATAGTGGTATGTAGCCACAATCTAGACTGGATGAGAATGATACCAAAAGCCACGGTTCAAGAATGCCGTAAGCACGTTGCATCTCTACCGGGTAGATTCCACCCGGACCTGCAGATTTGTATGGAAGGAAGCTATTTACTGCCCATTGGAGATTCCTTTTGCTTACTTGTTCCTTTCAAATGTACAGAACACTCGCTATGAGTTGTTCGAAATTGTAGTTAGTAGCCTCTGCGTTGTCGGGAAAATATGTACTGAGCAAGAGGTCTAGTGATTCTTCGCTTGTCACCGTCGCGGTGCTATTTGGTTTGTTAATTAGGGCGGTTATAGTGGAAGCCTTTGACAATATTTTCCTCACACTACTGGCCTCATTATTCTCTTTAATTTGTGAGCAGAAACCACGCCTTTGCGCCTTTCCTATCTCACTTTTATATAGTCTGACGCTGATCTTGTAAGAGTTCCAGTCCTCTGTTCTGTTGTTTTTTTTTTTTTTTTTTTGGCTTTGTTGAAAAGCCGTCTGCTTTCTTTTCTAATGGTACTTAGATCAGCAGACAACCATGGAGGTTTGGTTCCCTGTGTTGGTCTACTACTTGGGCAAGGCCTTAGAAGGGATTTGTTCATAGATCCTGTAACTTTAGTCGTCAGACGTTCAATGTGTGCATGTGACTTGGGGTTACTTAATTGAGCGGGGTCAAGGATGCCTTTAAGGTTAGCCTCATATTTATCCCAATCGATCCGTTTAGGATTCCTAAAGTTTTTTTTAGGTGGGATCTCAAAGTTTAGATGGAAGTGAATGTAACGGTGATCAGAGAAGGAGTTCTTTTCCGATACCGACCGATATTGGAAGAATGGGATAGCAATGTTATATCGGTGTTTTTGTCCTTTCTGCCTCACTGACGCTTCTTCTGATTGTTGTAGATGGTAGGAGCCCGATATCGTCGTAGGCCAGATATGTTGCGGAGGTCCATAAATGAGGTCACATGTGCTGTAATTGGCTGTACCAGTACCTTAAACAGTATTCATCCGCCTGACTTGCATTTTCACAATCATCAAGCAAGAACTATAAAATAAGTCGTGTTTTCTCTTTGCTTGTGCCTATTTTTGACGTGCGATCAACCGAAACTGAGTCAACCCGCTACAGAACCGTCTGAAAAGTTGTCTTAGTACGAAACCTTATCTTTCTAACGCCATTTAGTGTACATCCAATAGGTCGTATACAACGTGAGATGCAGATTACGAAAGCTATTTGTTGGAAAATATAACCTAAAATACGAGTACATTTTGGCAGATACGATATGTGTCTTTTCAATGGCCTGCTGCTCTTTAATCAGCCTGGTGTCCGGGTATCTAGCAAAATGACCTTTATAGTCGCGGTTTGTCTTAACGCTTGGCACTTAAATAGTATGTACTTAAAAAGTTCTTTATTTTATTTTTTCACTAAGATAATTTGTTTGCTTTGTCGCGACTCTACTGTATTTTGTGGATCTCTAAAAATTCAGTCTCTCCCTGTTTTGGCAAGTTGGTCACTTAATTCGTTCGTAGGATGTTAATTTTCATGATGGTTTTAACAGAAAAAATAGACTTTTTGGTAACCGCATTTTGACTTAAAAGAAAAATTTAATCAAGGGCAAGGGAAAGGTAATTATTGACCTGGATTCTATTGTACTATTTTTGTCCTTTTTTCAAATTTTTTCCTGTTCAGCAAGATTTTTGAGTTTAAACAGCGAAAGGAAATTTACATTAAATTGTCAGTTGTTCGGTTTTTCGCGACTTTACTGTCGGCATTTCAATGGTTGTCTTGATTTTCTTAAGTTTACTAATGTGGATCTGAGCGTTTGATTTTTTTGTTTCTACTTCTTTGTTTGATCTTTTTTATTGTTTATCCGCAGAACTTTTGGTTATTTCGTACTCGTTCATAACTTCAATTTAAATCAGGTGTATCCAGCGCTCTTCTTGAGATTTCCTAAAGTTCGTTTTACAAATAACAGCAAGATTCCAAGTTATTTTACTTATTCGAGTCGATTGTGTTTTCTCATGCCAACCTCAACACTCCTATAAGTGGGGCTAGCTTTCTCGTAAACAAAAATTTTATTTACATAATCGCCGACTGCGGCTACTAGGTGATAATTATTTCCATGAATATTGCTAATACCACGAGACGACTACGTCGACGCCCTCGGACTCAGTTCGTTCAGAATAAATTCCGCATTCGCATCCATCTCCCCAAAAAATTAAAAACAATTTCGCTTTACCTTTAAGCAAACACGGAGCCGGAAATTGCTGGGCCATCACTCGCCACATAACCATGGAACCCTTAAAACTGACACCAAGTGTAAACAACACCTAATTGAAGTTAGCATAACCCTCCTGCCACATAATCACAGTTCAAGCTTCCATCCCCCGTTCAACCGGCTGTGTACGAGTATATGTGTTAGCAGCATGTACGCATGACACTCGGTTTGGGTGCTATTTCGGTATCACGGCGAATTCGCTCTTAAGAAATTCTCTTCAACAAGTGTTTGCAACGTCAAGCGAAGTAAGTTATCTAATACGTTTTCTTATTACTTTCATTTCAGATTGAATCGAGTTAATATCGGAAAGAATGCATCAGCCACGCTACAGTCCAGCACCGCAGCAGCAGGTAGGAGGCCTTGCAGGCATGCGGCCACCAGCCCAGCTTCCACGCCCACAAACCTTTACAAACGTAAGTCTATTTCAATCGTTGGTTTGTTTTGTTTGTATTTGGTGTAGATACGATGACATCCGGAGCTGTAGCCGGACAGGTCGGTCAGAGGATAAATGACGACGGAAGAGCGATGCCATGTCCGGTTGGCCCTATTCTTCCTCGTCATTTGCGCACAGTATATTGCCCACGTAGCAGATGCTACCCCGGCCAAAGTGTGTCAGAAATGGAATTTCCCATGAAGAAGGTTTTAATTAAAATGAACAGAATAAGTACAGAAACGACCGATCCGCTCGCTGCTATTACAGGAAGAGGGTTCAGTGGCCTCGTATCACGCAATTGAATGTGAAGTTGTAGGAAAAGTGGGGCGGACCGGGGCCGGGTTGGCGATTATATTTTTGGCACGCACGCATTACGAGACGTCTATCGCATGTGTGTGTGTGTGTAAGCTCATGATCAGTCGACTGGCGATAAGTCTCGCTCTCTCCCGGAAGCTCCCGGTGGTCTGTTCCATCGTTTATAGAAGCAGATCCGCCCACTGAGATAGAGCGAACTTCTATTGCTGTTTGCACAGTTGCACTCGTCGTACGTAGTCGGTTGTGTGCATTGCTGCGCTACAAGATTCTATTTTTAGCCCGAACACGATTGGTATGGCATTCTGTGGCGTCTGGTGTGCGCACCCCAGAGGCATGAATGCATCTTTGGCTAAAAAACCCATAAAACTCGGCTGTCCGTTAGATTTTACTGCTGTTTCTTTCAAACTTGTTTTGTTTTTTTTTGTGAAATTGCGATTCCATGGCAAATGCTTGTACCTTAAAATCATGGTGGCAGAGGACCAAGAGAAGATGGTAGAGTGAAATCCAGAAAGCCACATCAGTGTGACGGAGAGCAAGATCGAGCAGTGTTTCGTTTCATTGCCTCCGGTGTTGGGTCATGATTCGAGATTGTATATTCGTCGTTAGCCGGCCGGCTTTGAAGCTATTTTCGCACACGAGCAGCGGGAAAGTCATGAATGACATTTTGTTGATGGTTTGTTGCCGTTGTAGCATGTAGTGTGTTCGCGTAATGGTTACGGTGGTGATGTTGATGATATCGTTATTGGGATGTTGTAATACTAATCCACTTAGTTGTAGCGCGACTTTAGCAACGACATCGACATCGTGGCAAGTGGATTCAAGTGGGTAAAGGTGACTGCTGCAACTAGATTTTCATCTTTTTCATTCTCATTTGTTCGTGTTGCTATGGAGCCGGATGGAATTTCTTCGACTGATGGTGAATTCCTTTTTGCTTTCCTTCAACTTTATGTTGCACAGTTAATTGGGAAGTTGAAACTGTCAATGGATTTAGTACTTAACATGTAACATGGTGACACCATTGAGTGGACGAAGTAATCAGGTTTGTTATGACGAAATGTCTGAGGAGTGGGTAGCTTATCACTGTCGCTAAATGAGAGTTAAATCTACTAACTAGTTGCCATGAATGTTACATGCAATGGGTTGTCAGCTTATTGCATCATCGCGTGGAAACCTCGTATCGCCTTAGGAGGCGGTTTAACTGGTTGTCTAAGTATACATTAAAACCGAATTCGGTTGGTCGCCCTATGCAGCATTTTCATAGTTTTTTTTTTTTTTTAAGTAAAAAAATAATCTTCATTATAAAAGTTACCATTCTCAGCCTAGTCTGAGTCAGCGTAGCAGCCAATCGTTTGCGTTTTGCATTAAAACTAGTCGAATGACAAAATATTGACGTGATGGCACCCAACCTTTGACCGGAATTGTTGACGAAAACATTGGAACGTAAATGCATATACACGCACGCATGAACACATGTGCAACTATTGAACGAAGTAAAGAAGTGGTTGTGTAAGCCTGAAAATATGCTATATTTTTACTTGCCTCTGGGTCAGTAGATGTGGGAGTTAAGGAGAGGAAGTTAAACTAATCACAACGAATTATTCAGGTAGAATTCCCTAAAGGTCATTAATCCTCTATGAAATGAAATAAAAAAAAAATATTTTTCAGCTTTTCTATTTTTATCACCATAGCATAGCAATATACATATTTCCGCCGAATCCAGCTCAATTTTTGTTGAGCGTGGGATTTTTCCTCGAAAATAATCTGCGATTATGTTCATGTAGATATCGAAAGCAGTTTTTTTTTTCATTGTCTATTCGACTTAATTCTTTCCACACCCACGTGTTCATAGCACGGTACATCCCCATCCTGAACCCTCTTCGTTGCTTACACCACTCAAACATGTTTACATAGTCCTCGCAAAAAGCCAAACAATGTAGCGTCGAAAATTCCATCCGAAACTATCGCACAAAACAACAAGCCGACAATTTTCCTACTTCACTTGACTCCACGACTCCCGCTGCTTTCATCTGCTTTAAGGGTGCACAACTAAAAACTGACAACTCAGACATCTCCCATTCCATTCGGCATCCATACTCGCATAACCCATGCAACCCTGTGCAAGCAAGTATCCGTACATTCCGACGGCCTATATAGGCAGCCTTTTGTTCACTTCGTTTTCCGGTGACTGCGGCGGAAACATAAAATATTAATTTACAAAATATTTTACAATTTTTTACTCAGTCAGTCCCGCAAACAGGAATCGATGGTGGTGCCATTCCCGATTGCTGCTCCACCCTCATGGAACATATGAAGAGCTACGCGCGATTTAAAGAGTGAAAACTTAATTCAATCGCTTTTTAATTGGGTTGTTGAGCATAACGGTTACACACGCTCTTCATAAGAAAAATAAATCAAAATAACCAAAATTAAAACCTGTCATCACTGTTTGCAGGTCATGCCTGTCTACACGAACTCGAAAGGAGGAAAACCTTCAATATTGGCAATGATACGTCGTTAATTACCGCGAGTGAATCCTGCCGCTTGTTTCCCGCCCACGTATGCCGGACATCCGCGTCGATCACCCTGTCCATCTGTTAATTGAATTGCGAAATTAATCATCATCGCCATTGAGAGTTGATGAACATTTTACAACAAAAAGACGTTCGAATGAACGTTATAACGTTCACCGGAAGTTCATGAAAAGCGACGTAATTCGATAAAAATTAAATCGCAAGTCTGTTGCATTCAATTAATTTAATTAAACAAAATTATTGCATAACCAATAGTGGCGCTCTAAAGGACATTGTGCATTGGATGATTTCAGGAACAGATACAGTGTCCTGCCCATGATGCACGCGCTACAATTAGAGATATTAACATACTGGTCACGTTGCCTTAAAGTTGCACATTAAAATGGCACAAATGCCACGTTTGCATTTACATTCACCGATTGCAGCCATCGCCGCTACCGTCGCTGGTCGACGGACGGTGGAGCGCGCCATTGGTCAGTGAGGACGGGCGAAACAAATGAATGGAGGATAGCGAGGAAAAAAGAAAAAAAATTAATTCAACTTTTCGGATGTGCTACGTGCAGCTATCATTGGTTCTTTTCAATTGTTGTTTTCGGTCCCTTTGGTTTACGAAATACGGTCTTAAGGACGGAATGGAGTGGAGAAAGGATTGCTCGGAGGGCTGACTCTCAATTTTGAGATGGGATTTATGGGGGCATGTATGAACTTGGAAAACGATTGGGGATTTACGTATGTAATTCCAATTAATTGCGATGCGGATGTTTGGTTTTTTAATATAAGTTCGACCTTTTCTGTTATTGGTTTTGTTAAGTCCTGTACGAGGCTCTTAGCATGCGAAACAGGTGAAGCTTGGAGGTGCGATCGCCTTCTCTAATTTACGAGGATTTTGGGTGCTGCCTTAGATTCGTAAGTGGGACTCTGATTTGGAATGATGTTATTGCGAGCTTCAAAATCAATATATTCGTCATGTTGGGCCATTAGGTTCTTTAAGGTTATTCTTGACGTTCTAGTTGACGTCGACATTATGGAGTAGCCAGTCATTCTTTTTGACCTGACATATGTAGATGGCGTGCCAATCAGTAAACAGTTATTTTGCCTGTCTGGGTGCACGTGTCATTAGTTCGTATGACAGGTTTCTTGATCTCTTAAGTAGTTGGTTTATACGAATTTCTACATTAGACGTCTTGCCTGTTTTCCCTTAAAATTGATTTGAATAACATGTGGTCATAAAATTAGTTTCGGATGGATTAATCCCTAAAGAAACTCATCCGAAGTTTTTTTTTTGTTTTTTTATAGGGTCCGCGAAGGTTCAAGAGTTACCCTCTTATGGTGCTTGTCACACAAGCTGGAGGGGCTGTAAATGGCTTGTGTCGAAGATGTTCGTGCACTACTCTCCGGGGGTGGTTGTCCTAGATAGGATTCGAGAGATTTGACTGAATTTGTCGCGTTGGTTGTATAGGGTCCGCCAAATAACTTTTTTTTTTTTGAAAATGCTTTAAAAAAAACTACTGAATATTTTCTCAAATTTCTTTTTTTATTTGAAAGTACAATCCTTCCGGTTAATAATGGAAAATAATTTCATTCAAATGGCTGCCTCGGCTGGCCATGCAGTAGCCTACACGATCGGTCCAATTTTTAAGCACATTATCGATTGTGTGCAGCTGTATTTCACCAATGGCTTCACGAATATTGTCCTTTAAAGCGTCAATTGTCTCTGGCTTGTCGGCGGAACACTTATCTTTGACGGCACCCCACAAATAATAGTCCAACGGTGTCAAATCGCAGCTCCGAGGTGGCCAAACGACATCAGCTCTGCGGCTGATAATGCGATCTTCAAAAACAGGGCGCAAAACATCGAGTGTAGCTTCGGCTGTGTGGCACGTAGCGCCTTCCTGTTGAAACCAAATGTTGCCAATATCCTCCTCTTCAATTTTTGTGAACAAAAATTCGTTCAACATGGCCCGATAACGATCGCCATTGACTGTAACGGCCACTCCTTGCTCATTTTCGAAGAAAAATGGCCCAATTATGCCTCTGGACCAAAATCCGCACCAAACAGTGGCTCGTTTTGGGTGCACCGGCTTTTCAATGTATGCGTGCGGGTTTTCTGTGCCCCAAATGCGACAATTTTGCTTGTTTACATACCCGCCAAGATCAAAATGAGCTTCATCTGAAAAGATGATTTTTTTGGCAAAATCGGCATCTTCTGTAAGTCGATCGCAGGCCCACTTAGCGAAGCGTTGTTCAAGCGTATACACAACCATATTCGTTCAGCGGAAGGATAAAACTAATTATCTGTCAAATCAGACATGAGCTAAGTGTTACCATTCACGAAATAAGCACTACTTGAAAAAAAAAAACGTTAGATGGCGGACCCTTTAGTTCACAGTAACTTTTTGTTTCCATGTTATTAAGGTGTTATATTGGAAATGCACACACAGAGCATGAATTTTGAATTTGACAAAGATTTACGAGGACTCTGTTCCTTCCATATCAACCGTTAAAAAGTGGGTGGCTGAATTTAAACATGGTCGCACATCCCTCGAAGATGACCCACATGAAAGATGGCAAAGACCGAATCCACATGAGAAACCATTGAAAAAGTGCAGGATATCGTGTGATATGATATGTCAGATAGCTAAGACTATAGGGATCTTCTAAGTAAGGGTGCGAGATATATTGCACAAAGAATTAGACATGCGTAATGCCAATTAAAAGCATAATTTTTTGGGCCGATTCAATAAGGATTCAGCTGATCTTGTGTTGCGATTTGTCACCATGAATAAGACATAGATCCAATACTACACGCCAGAAACAAAAGGATGGTTCAGCGCCTAAGAAAGCGAAGTCGATCGCATCTGCAGGAAAGGTCATGGCTAGAGTGTCATTTTTGTAAATGAAAATTTCAGTGTTTCATTGTGAGGCCGAGGTCACCTTACCCTCGTATCGTAGCGATTCGAAGAGTTTTTCAATAAGGACGGGTAGGTTTTAAAATGAAATAAAACAAGCTGTTGTGAGTCCAATTTTCAATGACTTTTCCATTATTTGAGCAATGACCTGCGTTATGTTCATCTTAAGGGCGTTGTTCGATTGTGGGGTATTCAGGAAACCCCACAAGACAAAGTCTAACGGAGTCAAATCGCCGTTCGACTTGGGGTCCAACTCACGTCACCTCTGCAAGAGATAACCTTATCTTCAAATCGTTCATGCAGAATTTCAATCGTGGCATCTGCCGTGTGGCACGTAGCGGCGCACATAGCGTAATGTTGGAACCACAGGTCATCTACATATGTCCATATGGGGTCGTCGTGGTGCAATTGTAATCATCATCGACTGTTGACCGGAAGGTCTAAGTTCAAGTCTGTCCATAGCCATGAACAATTCCTATGCGGAAAAATTGTGCAACAACATCGCAGAAGGCATAACACTCGCAACTTAAGATTACTTCAAAAGTCATACTCTGTGTGTGCATTTCTAATATAACACCTTAATAACATGGAAACAAAAAGTTACTGTGAACTACAACCAACGCGACAAATTCAGTCAAATCTCTCGAATCATATCTAGGACAACCACCCCCGGAGAGTAGTGAACGAACATCTTCGACACAAACCATCTGTACCCCGTCCAGGTTGTGTGACAAACACCATAAGAGCGTACATACATACATATGTAAGAAAAAAAAGCAAAAAAATCAGTGACGCCGCCGCGCCGTCTTAAAATCAACTCCAAACGGTAACTTTTTTAGGATGCATGGTCACCTGGTGAACCTCGTGTGGGTAGGTGTCGTCCCATATACGGCACAGCCATTCGTCAAAAAATGATTTTTCGGCCAATATTGGGGTCCTCATCAAATTCTCCGAAGCCCAGTCAGCGAACAAACAGCGTTGTCTATGATGATGTACATGCTTTAAACTTCCGAATCAGTTGGATCTTGTCAAGCACGCAACGTTTGTACTAGCGAACACTTGTTTTGATAATAAAGTTTTATCATATGGACCTGCTGTTCAATCCAAGGTGGTTTGGCATCATTAATTGAATAATAAACAAAAACTTTGACCTAAACAACATGGCCGCCAAAATCTGCCCGTCCCAATTGAAAAGAGAAAAACCCTTTATATAAACCCTAACCCGTGGCGGATGGTGCCCTTCCCCGGCTCTCCTTTTCATTATCTTGATTACTTATTTCCGAATAAACCTTATACATAGTATGTTTATGCTCCCATTACATATTCATATCATTTCAAACCTTTTTTTCACTGTGCGAAAATATATTTATTCTTCAGCAGAAACAAATTATTTTTTAAAGCAATCGCTTCAACGTAATTTGGCAGCACTGCCTTTCTATTATACCGGCATTAATCCCTGACAGAAGAGAGAAAGTGTCTAAATCCACTTAGATTCCACATTTCTCTTCGTACATCTGTTACCGCAAAATACACCTGTTCTCTCCACGCGGCCACCTTGCTTCTGCGCATATTCGCATTAGTTTCACCACATTCTCTACGTTTATCACAACCCACTTGAAACATCTGTTAGATACAAACACAATACAAAAACCGTCTCATATATAGCTGTACTTAACAATTGTTCTTCCATCATATCCACTATTCGGCCGCCATCCACGAATTCACCACGTCTTCATCACCATCCCTCCATGCATTTTCCTGCCATTCTCTTAAATTTTGCGAAAAATTCGCACAAAAACAACAAATACAAAATAAACCTCCAGAGAGCATTTCCACCAAGCGAGAGAAAACCCTTTGTTTTTCCTCGTCTGTCTGTATAAAGAAGCAACAGCAAAAGGAAAACTCCACCACGAGCATCCAATCCAACCGACCAGTATCACTCGTGAAGACAGATTGAATCTTGCTGTTAACTGGGAGTGGCATACAGGCAACATAACGTGACGATATCTAGCACCGTGATGACATTGTAGTCTCTCGATTCTTCCTCTTCTTCTTCTTTCACCGAATCATCGTAAAAATCAAAAAAAAATTTAATAAGAAATCCAGAAATCCCCTTGTTCAACAACGAAAAATATTTTTATCTCGAAAAAAGTTTTAAAAAAACACGAATTGCTTACCAAACATCAATTAAAAGGAGAAGAATCGTTTCTAGCGAATCTAAGTGCGATACGAAAATAGATTTAAAAAAAAAATTGCAAAAAAGCGGTTGTTGATAAGCGAAAGAAACCATCCGTGTCCGTTGCTGCTTGTTAACAGTTTTTAAATTGTCATAGAATAAAAGCCGAATCTTAAAATCCGTGCTGGAGAATTAAATTTCTGAATTAATACGAAAAATATCGCCCTTGCTTGCTTGCGTATAAAATATCTAAATGGTGCTTAAAAGTAATTGAAATTAGGATAAATATTTAAAAAAAAATACGAATACATCTACGTCCCCTTTTATTAATTGCGAAAATATCTTACTGACAGCCTACTAGGTTTTTAGATGAATTGAACTCACCAAAACTGAGAATCTGCGTTTAAAATCAAAAGGTTTAAAAAGATTTGCTTAGAAAAACCACAAACATCGTTCCTGAACTGATATTATCCCTAGAAAAAAATATACACCAAACACTTAATTTTATTGTTTTAAATAAAAAATAAATAAAAAGATTTTCCTAAAAATTAAAAATCATTTAAGTGATTGTCCAAGATAGAATTAAAAAAAGACCTGTGCTTTAGCTTGAATTAAATTAATGGAAAAAGAGTAATTTTAAGTACCAAAAAGAATAAGATATTTCCAAAAAAAAATTTAAAATCAAAATATAGAAAAGTAGAAAATCGTGTGGTGCCTCCAAACCTGTCTTAATAAATCGAATGCCCAGTTTCTTGTTGCTAAAAATTATAAGAATTGCTTAAAACCCCTAAATAGAATCAAAAATATATTTAAAGTTAAAAATAGAGAAAAATAGCTTAAAATAAAATAGAAAATAATCGAAAAAGTATAAAAAAAAGTTAAACAAGTAGAATTCACGTGCGCTATCGCTTGATCATTAACCCTCTCTAAAATCTAGTGCAAGTTTAATATAAAAAAAAAAGGTTCCAAACCGTATAAAAAAAAAGAAAAAACAAGAAAACTCTTACGCGACCCTCGTCCACCTGTGCATCAATCATTTGGGGCAGACGAAAATCAGCAACCGCCCATCCAGCGAGTATCTACAAGTGGAAAAAGTATTTTCTCGCCCCTGTTAAACGGAATACATTTAAAACGGAATCTTTTAACTTAAACGGCTACAGCCTGATTGCGACACCGAATACCGCTCCCTGTGTTTACTGCATTGTGCCTGTTTTGGTAATAGACACTATATCTTTTTATACATAATGCATATAATTTTTGTTTTTGTTTCTTCTTGGGGGAGTATCCCACCATTGATACGAATTCATTGCAATTGCTGCATGATTTAGGAATAAAATTCGCAGGTCGTTTATATGATGACCTTTTGTCTATCCAATTCTTATCGCCTGTCACGTTTTTTATGTCCGTGGGGGTATCTATAACATTTTTACGGCAAGCTTATTTTGGTTTTATTGCTCTCTTTGGCGTTTTAGGTCTATTGAGAATAAAATTTACATTTGTTTCCGTGGGGCTTTTCACTCAATTTGAAGGTGGCATTTATCTGTTTATGCTATATGCTGCAGCAACTATATAAATGGATGCAGATCCCTGAACAACTTGCATGGAAGGGTTTTTCCCTCAATTTCCAAGAATCCCATTCATGCGGGTCACATTGTAATGCACTTTATGAATCATATTAGATTATTAGATTCCTAATTAGAAATGGTTCAAAAGCAGTCTTATAAGAGTTGCTCACGTCTTTTATTGGCTCTTGAAGTTGGTCTCAATTTATGGTAAGAAAAATCTAATTTAAGACTCGGACATTGGATTAAAATATTTTTAGAATTAGCATGTTTGATCTTTCATTCCAAATTTTATAAAATTTCGTTCATAGTCCATCAAATCCACATAAAGCCAAAGTAAGCAATGAATAACTGCCGCTGAAGACACGCAGATCGAATCCCGGCAGCGACTAAGACGTTGAAATAAAATTTCAGTGCCACTCCTCAGCTAACCCGATACATGTTTAGGAAAAACCTCTCGTTTTAAACGAAATTGGTTCCATAATAATAGGTTCCTCTGCTTAATGGACTCTAATGTGTCGGGGAATAGTTCATTCAACTAACAAGAGTACGGTGCTGCCACCATCCCTGAACGCATCTTTATTCTTTGGGCTACCCTATATAATGTGATTTTTCAAGCGTTTGGTTTTTAATTGTCAAAAGAAAAAGAAACCACAGAAAAATTGCAAACATTTTTTATTTGAGTTGGAAAATCAATGCTTGCCATTTACCTTTTAAGGAATTTTGTTGATCACAACTATGTTTTAAATACAATTAATATCTTTAAAACAAGAGTCCTATTTTGAGTTATTTTTTCGAGCATATTGGCTGGTGTTTAGCCAATAATACTAATATTGTCTTCTATGGTTCAATTGACTTATCCCCATGAAAAATCTAGATAGCGATTTCACCGGTCCAAAACGAGAGAAGACTTGCTCACCGAACTCATTTCTCAATTGGTCCATTGATTCGCGTGGTGTGTTGCGCCGTCTTGCTGGAACCACATGTCGGCCAGATTCATCTGCGCTTCATTCCGGGTACATTGGAGACTCTTGTGTAGCCTGAGGTTGCACATCAGACCAAATAGGGCAGTTTTGTTTATTAATAAACTGATTTAACCAGAAAGAACCTTGGAGGCGATTTTTCGATAAACAAGCGAATCATTCTCCAGCTTTTCTATGGCACACTAACCGAAAATTCGATGTGTGGTAGGTCGTTGGGCTTCAGTTATTGCACGAGCTGTATTGTGTGAGGTTTTAGACCATGATCCTTACGTAAAATCGTACGTAGTCAAGTAACACAATCCCAATTGCTGCGGCGACAAATGGACAAATCAAGGTCTTCAGTAGCTGCAGCGGCAATATTTTTCTTTATACGCATTATATATCAGTTGTGAAGGCATCTTAAAAATTTATACTCTGTGTGTGCATTTCCAATATAACACTTTAACGGAAACAAAAGAGCTACTGTGAACTACACCCAAAGCAAAATTCAAGCGAAACTCTCAAATCATATCTAGGACAACCACCCCCGGAGAGCAGTAAACGCACATCTTCGACACAAACCATCTGCACCCATACGTACCAATACGCACTCTATGCATACAGGTAGGTGGTTTAATGTCCTATAGCGTGAAATTGGTGTGAAATTTGGTCACTATGACTTGAAGTGCTTCGCTCAGTAGGTTAATTATGACGACCGTAAGTGGTCGAAGTGCGTGAAAAACATTTTACACAGATCTCGAATTTCGGTAATAAAGTTCAATAATTTGTAAGCATTGTCCGGGTGTATGATTTTCCATGATGCAATGGCAATGCTAACTGAGCATGTTTGACTTTGATACATGTCACGAACCACGCATTAGCTGTCGAACATAGGACACTGTAAAATCAAACAGCAAGAAAATCACCCTTAACCCTAAGGTTACATAGCTAAAGGTCTATTAACGGTTGGACTCTTGTGCCTCGAGCTTATGAGGGTCATGCTACCGTCTTTCCTATCCCAGTCCGAGTTGAACTCACATCTTGAACTGATTTCCAAGAATATGGCACGACAACTCTATATCCCGTTGATTTGCGTTTTTTTTTTTATTCTAAAAAATAAATAAAGAGCAGATTTGGGACCTACATTCTCTGAATCAATGATCCGGGCGTTTATGATGGCTGTCCATTTTGAGTGTATATTTTCGGAACGTTATTGAGCCAATCATCTGCTTAACATATGGTATCAAAAAACCCGTCTAAAAAATGGAGGATTTTCATATTCGGGTTCAATAATCTGAATAAACAGCAATTTTGACGACATATTTGATGATGTGTCGAACGTGAACACCAAATTGCCTTAAATACTGCGAATTATAACTGAGTTTAAAAATTATAAAAAAAAAAAACATTTTCTTGGACAGTAGGTTAATGGGCAGTAAAAATGCAAAATTGCTATCATAAAGCACGATTTTGTCGAATCTTCATGATATATCAACCGGGCATGGTATAGGTTACCTAAAACAGATTTCGTGGGAAACGACTCAGAATCTCATCTCTGTCATTATACATAGTTTATTAAATCCATCCAAGGTTCATTGGTACTTAAGAAAAAGTATGAAAAAGGATGTATTCCTTCTACCTTCCTTTTATCTTTTGGTATTATGTACTTTTTAAATTTATCATTCATAAGTTATGAGACTTTGTCATTATTTGCTTAGAACATCCTTTGTACGGCCCTCTCTGTTGAAGAATGAGCAAGACAATTAAATTCCCCAAAGTCTTACTTCTAGACTTGTTTGTAGCAATAGTTATTACATTCCACAAACAGGAATTTACTGAACCGCTTGTTTTACTCTCATCTCCGCGGGTGGGATACTCCCTTCACCCTTCACCCATCTACCGAAAAAAAAAATTCAAGTGCTTCATAACTCCAAAATCGACCATTACCTTCAACTATAATTATTTCTCAAGCTTACTCGGTTTTTTTTTCACTTTGTCTTCATTCCACCCGTTTAGCCCAAAACAGAGGCAGTCACTTGCAGTAATTAATTTTAATTTCCGCCTTACAAGGATAACAATTAGAAAGGCGAAAGACAAGAAAATAGAGTAGAAAACGCAAATGTAGAAAAAAAATTAGGACAAAAAAAACAACGAAATTTCAAAACGGAAATTTTCGAAATTTTGTCGTCGTCCTTCCTGTTCTAATTACTTCTTAGACGTCTTCTCCATAAAGTACTTTCTCCCAAAAAAAAAACAACAGAAACAAGGATAGTAGAAAAAAAAGTTGAAAAGACGTGTTGGTTCGTTGGCGTACCCCTTTTTCCGGTACGAAAAAGGCAAGAACCGTACAAATACCCACAATCGTAGCGAGGTAAAAGCAAAAGATAGAAAAACCAGAAAAAAATAAATAAAGTTATGGCTGTAATACTGGATCCTAGAAAAGCAAGTTTTTCAATAATGGTAAATACCGACATCCATAATAAAGAATTAGTTGTGTACTCGTATCTTCTTCTGTGTTCTCGTACGTTGTATTCCTATAGTCGCACATAACGGTGTAGACGTTTGAAAGTTTTTTTTTTTTGTATTTAACAATTTGAGAAGAAAATTTCTATATTTGTTTCAAATTCCCGTTTGTAACATGCCTGTATCTGTAGTGTTCTTTTTGTATCTTTCAAATATGCGTTTAATTTCGGCTTTTTGTTTGCTTCCTTAGATAATTGCGCGTTATTGCATTTTTTTGGTCTTTTAATTTGTTTTCAGTGATGCCACTAATTTCACGGTAGCCACGCCGGCCGGCATTTGTTGATGAGGAATGTCTATTGTTGTTTGATCGTAAGGTTTGTGGATTCCTTTCGATTTCTTGTATTTCGTTATTAACAATTCGTTGCAGTCGGTTCCGGGGCTTGCTAGAAATTGTTTTTACTCTTGTTTTCATTTGCTTTCTACAAGTTTTAATTATGGTTTTGCTTTGAAGTGTTTTTTTTTACTATGGTGCTTGAGGTCAGGTTACCTTTCTCATTTGGATGGTTTGTTACACTTTAATCGTTTGACCGGAACTAATATTCGCAATGGTTATAAAAAAAAACGGCGAATGAGGGTAATTGAATTGTGAATTGTGTCCAAATTATAAGTTTGATCTGGTTTCTAGATATTCGATTTTACTGGTATCCTACCGGGGTACAATATATATTCCCTCAGAGGTCGTCTAGAGCAGATATTTCTGTTGTGGCATTCGGACTTTTCGCGTTGTTGAAAGATGGAGGTATAATTCTTACTTTCCTGGTAATTTTCGCTTTATGAAAAAATCCCTACTCCAGGGGATGAAGGAGTCTTCCCATCCAGTATTGAAGAATTCGGCACTACTGACAAAAGCAGTAGAACAACATATCCACCGATTCGGACAGACTTTCATCATCTGCAGACCCGACTACTGGAATATCAGCTCTATTTGCTCCATCCACGAAAAAGGCGATCCTACCTCGTGCGCCAACTACTGAGGTATATCCCTGCTAAATGTTGCCTACAAGATCCTATCCAGCGTACCGGGTAAACGTCCAAAGCCTTTTTGCATCTCACAAATCGGCACATACCAGCTGCATAGGACAGCATTCATCGTTGAGAACTTTTTAATGCGATGGCCGAACTCGGAATCCCGGGAAAACTAATCTGGTTGTGTCGCCCACATTGACAATTCGCGATGCACCATGCAGTTTGCACGGATTTCGGCAAGGTGATGCGCTGTCGTGTAATTTCTTCAATCAAGTGCGGAGGGCAGGTATAAAGACGGAAGACACCATTTTCTATAAGTCCGTCCAAGTGTTGGGATACGCAGATGATATAGACATCATAGGGTGCTCTCAACGTGACGTTGTAGAAATCTTCAAAGCGATTGAAGGCGAAACGAACTGGCCTAAGGGAAAAAGGAGTAACAAACATCATACATGCTGTCGGGCAGAAACCGTCAACTACCATCTGGCAAAGCAAGCACATTGCAATCGACAGCTAAAGCTCTGAGATAGTTAAGAAGTTTGTCTACCTCGGGGTAATTATGAATTCCACAATCGACATCAAAGTGGAAATCCGGCGGAAAATCACTCTTGGCAATCGTTGTTATTACGGTCTGTCAAAACAGCTGGGTTCAAAATTCCTCACTCACAGGATCAAAATCATACTCCTTAAAATCCGCATCCGCCCAGTCTTGTTCAATGGAGCCGAAACCTGGACGATGAGCAGGATAGCAGATTTCATTCTGGGGTCCTTCGAAAGAAAAATTCTGCGGCGGATATTCTGTCGTATCTGCGAGAAAAGCGAATGGAGGACAAGACACAACCACGAACTCCAAGCTGTAAAAAGATATGGACGTAGTGTGGAAAGCAAAAGTCCGCCGACTACATTAGCTCGGCCACATTGAGCGCATGGTACTAACCCTTCAGCTAAGGGGGTCTACGAATCCAAGCCTCCTGGTTCAAAAAGGAAAGGAAGACCGAACCTCCGTTTTAAAGACCAAATAATTGCCGAGGCTATACTACTAGCACCACGAAGGGGGTTGAAAGAACTCCAGGGTTCTGGAGAAGGTCTTTCTCTGATGACGTTTAAAGGTTGCGGCACTCAAAGTTTTCAACCTTTTCGTGTTCGCTGATCGATTTAGTATTGACACCAGCCGGACATCAGTTTTTGAGGGCACAACTCACGTTGGTCGCTCTGGCAGAGTGAGAAAGGGATTCATACTGCTGTCCATGGATTGCATTGTTTCCTATACTTTGGTATAAAATAACTGGATACCATTTGCATACATCACCACCAACAGTTATCACTTCACTTCTCACGTTTTTAATTAGTTCGTCTGGTCTGGAAATTTTATTGGTTCCACGTCCGGGCACAGAACTTCCACCGAACTTCTCTCTTGAGAAACGCTTCGATAGTGTACGTACAATACCCGCCCGACAATTGAGGTCTCCGAACGAAGGATGCAACTACAGCGCTACTCTCTCCGCGTTCAATTTAATTTTAGAGCTCTAACACTGGCGTGGGACAGCTTGCATCAAACAAAACTTATTTTTATCAAATACTATCCGGAATAGTAGAGCTTACGTGCAAGTGATATTTTGATGTACTTAGTTCATAAATCACGTAAACCGTGCATTTCGATGTCGCACCATAAAACGAGTATGGTATACTCGCCTGTGACTGCGGATTTTATGTTCTCATCGGTATTGTTCTGCTTAACTTAGCGTCATTCATCTGGGTTGGAGTCGGAACTGCAGACTTCGACGACCGTACATTTCGTGATTGAATTTTCTTCTTTATTCTCGGTCAATTCACATAGGCCATACGCAGAATCAAATACAAAGAAGTCAAATCTCTGTTCGTGGAGCATTTTTTTGCTTGATTGCGTCGTCAAATTGATCCGATAATGCTATATAGTAGTCGACCTTGATCGTCTCTCCCTTCGTTGACAAATTTTCGTGCGTGTCTCAAAACACAACAGTCATAGCCTGCCCACTAGTGTATCTTCGGACAATCTGATCTCCACTCGACTGTTGCTCTTTTCGGCTCCGGCGTATTGTTATCTGTTTTTCATTCATTTTTATGTACCGACGCTAAAAATTACGCGCAAAAAGCTTTAAAGAGCGGTGAAAATCATCAATTCGTTACTGTTTTCGTTCCATTGTAAGCAAACGCGGCATCCGCTTAAAAAGAGGTTTTTCATGCCCAAATTTCCATGAACAATTTTGAATACGGCGCCTTTTGAAATGTATCTTTAACTTCACTTTTTTAGAAGTTTTCGGGCGAAGCCACGACAATTGGACGACCTGGGTGCTCCTCTTTTGGTATACCGTAGATGTCCTATTAAGGGTATTTTATTTAGAGCTATACAAATTCAATATGAAATAAAACACTTCAAGCTAATGCTAAAGTCTATGATATTAGCTTCATTTAATAGATAATTTTATGCCATTAGTGTTTAAATATGATTTCGGGTATATGCGCCCAACAGCTGGCTAGAATGAAGCGCAATGGTGTAGTCCAATTTTCGACAACTTTATCGATCAACATAAATATATGTATATAACATAAGTGTATGTAAGCAATAACACGGCGAATTCGACCTCCAAATCGTCCAACGTTTCTGTTTTATCGGCTTGGACTAAAAAGAAAGTAATCGAAAGGTATGAGATCATAGGTCCATTACACGAAATTATGAGGTCAGCAAATGTTTTCCGCAATAAATTGATGGTGTCACGCGCCGTGTGGCATGTTGTGTCATCTTGTTGAAACCAAAATTCTGGCACGTACATAAATGCCATTCAGCTGAGTAACGAAGAAGTCAGAAATCATGTTTCTATAGCGCTCTCCATTGACGAGAACATTCTGGTCGACATCGTTCTAAAAGAAATATGGGCCGATGATTCCACCAACCTATAAAGCAGACCAAACAGTGAGTTTCAATGGTTCTAAGGGCGTCTCGACAAAGGCTTCTGAGTTTTCTCCAGCCCATATTCAAATGATTGTTTACATATAACCATGTCAAAACTGTGTTGCCAGTTTAAAAATCAAACCTCTAAAAAAACCACCCTTTCCTAGTTACTGTAGGGTTTGCCTCACATCAAATTTCGGGAACCGGAGTCCGTTCTTGGACCTAATTCGCTGTCTTCTTCTTTCTCTTTTTCCGGCGTTGTTATGGTCAGAAGTGTAGGACCATAACCTTCCCACTTAACTGCATGCCTACTGGTCCGCTTGTGGGGTCCGCCGGTTTAACCTCAGAAAGTAGCGGCAGGCTTCCCGGTTTGGGATTACTTCATCGCTGAGGACAATCAAATGCTGGTGTTTTTGCATTTGTTTGCACCAATTGTTTTTCGGCATGCCTTTTTTTTTTTTTTTTGTGACACGGGCATGCTCCAGATTTTTTTGTTTGATCTTACTCTTACAACACCGGTGATCTCCAGTCGTGTCAACCCACTGATTTGCATGTACACTTGTGTGGCAGTTTAATGGTGGTATATGTGTCCCTAGGCTCACCTTGGTGTTTTCTAAATTGCCTAGATGTGATTTTTGTTTACCTTTGTTTTAGTCGCCTTTTACGACAAGCGAGAGGTATCGCTGCAAGGATATTGTTAACCCGTCCCTGCACAGCGGACCTAATTCGCTGTGTTTGGCCAATAATTCATAAAAATAGATAAAAATATTCTTGATGCCCACTTTAAGAGGGGTTCGCTACAAGCTGGAAGCCTCAGCTATTTTGTGCAAGTCAACCGCACACAACAAACCCACTCCCGAATAAGCATAGGACTGTGTACTATGTCTGAAGGTCTGATCACAGAACTCGAGGCTTCTAATCTTTGGAAGCAAGTACCCCAAGTCCAGGTTAGACAAAACAGATTAGGAACATCTGTCATTTTGTATGCTTGCTACTGCTATACTGGTCGATTAATTTAACTGTACGGGGTAAAAATTGCCATCGTTTTATCTTTTAGAAATGTCCGCTTTGCATTAAGTCAGGCAACCAGAAGGGGTGGTCGTGGTGCAATGGTAATCATCATCGACTGTTGAGCGGAAGCTTAAAGTCTGCCCATAGCCAAGAACAATTTCTAAAAAATTGTGCAAAAACATCAGTTGTGAATGAGAGATGATCAAAAAATGCTGACGAAGACATAAAACTTGCAGCATAAGATCACTTCAAAATTCATACTCTGTGTGCGCATTTACCATGACACCTTAATGAATGGAAACAAGAGAGTTACTGTGAACTACAACCAACGCGACAAATTCATTCAAATCTCTCAAAAAATCCTATCTAGGACAACCACCCCCGGAGAGTAGTGAACGAACATCTTCGACACAAACCACCGGCACCCCGTCCAGGTTGTGTGAAAGACACCATAAAAGCGTAACTCTTGAACCTGCACGATCCCTATAAAAAAAAAAAATCAAACAAGCCAGCATCCGAAGCTGTTATATATTAAAATATATCGAAAGGCGCGGGATCAAACCAATTGCATATTCCGTTTAGCAACAATTGTTAACCAAAAACTTGGTATTTACAAACGTTACCACATTTCATCAGAAATGTTTTGCCCGTAACTTAAATTGATCATCACCATTCATCACCATCATCACGTTGCTTTTCAGCCGATCCTCGTTTGCCGTTACCGCTATTTACCTAATTTTGTTCAATTCGAATGATACTCGCCGCCAAATCGAATGGCTTTTATGGCATTCAACTACTCCAACTCAAGTGGTCGCATTTCGATTGAGCGGCCTGTAGCGCTCGAAAGTGTTATTAAATTTCCGCCCGAAAATCAGGAAGCAACTCGAAACTAACTCCCGAGTCCGGGCTATTTCCAATGCTAGTCATGTGCAGGCAACCACGCCATTACCCTTGTTATAACCACACGGTTTACTTCGCTCTCGTTCGCCGACGTCCTTGAACCATCACCAGAGGCAACACATGAAAGCGAGAAACGGAACCAAAAGTCAAAGCACCAAACAATAGACCATCTTAATAATAATCATCAACCTCAGAAGCGCCAAGGATTATGGATCTCATTCCGATGCTACTCCCATATCGGACCCCATTTCACATCATTCACGTCCAAATGGATCAAGTAACTCTACGACACCATATTACGAGTACATGTAACGTGATACCATCCACGTTCCTCTTCGCTTTGTGTATCTGTGAAACGCCAGCATGTAGCACCGGCAAACAATATCTCAAAATTTATTTGTTTGCGACGTATGCCGCATACAAAGTGGATGATTAAATGCGACCATCCCATCCCCCCGATCCCAGGCATTTCGACTATCCTCTCGCCTGGTTCATTCGGTTTAGGCAGCGACAGCGTCATTCCGTCCAGCAGTTCATCCGTGAGAAATTGAAAAATAATCCAAGGACTCTGCTGCAGTAGGCAGGAGAAATCGCTAAGAAATCATCCAGGATACCAACTTACATGAATGATTTTCTACTTATGGGTGTGTGTGTGGATTTGGGTGTCCCTGCATGCGTTCGAGGAAGATATGTCACGCCAAGGAAAGGAAAATGTGGAAAGTCATTCATTTTCCGTTTTTCTCTTCTTCCTTTTCTCGGCATTGGTTTTTTGCATGACATTCGAAACCGGATGGAAGGTAAATCCTTTTACCCAAAAATCCCTTTTTTCCTCAGAACACATAGAGAAAAAAATACGAAAACTCAAACTAAACAATTTTAATTTAGTCCCTGGATGAGGAGTTGAGGAACGCAACATCATGGCATTGAGAGCGCGGAGCTATGAGGCAGAAGCATAACATGCATTAAGCAAATTCGTGGAACTGTGACGCAGGACCGGTTCTCACCACTCTAACCGTGTCTTTCTCGACTAATGGCGTTTCATTGTATCCTTTATACTTGTTTTTCCTTGTTTTCTTCATTTTCTTCTTTTTTTTTTTTATATAATTTTGCAAAAGTTCTCTGCACTCTCGAGCTCGTTCTGTTAACAATTTTCCAGGATGATGATAGCTGCACTGTCCTTCTCCCGGCATCTGTATGTATTCAGGCTACATGGTGTGGCATAAGATGGCGTTGATGATGGCGAGTATTTGGAAACTTATTATTTTTCAGGGGTTGAACGTTTAGTTTTAATGGATTAATAGGAATTTATAATGAAAATATTCGTAGGGGATGGACAAAGCTAAAAGCTTGGATAATATTTCATGCAGGGGTGTTTGGAATAGCCTTAAAGGGATTTAGTGTAGATTGAAAGGTTGGTCGAATCTGGTTTGTTGAAAAAGATTTTTGACTTATGGAAGCGTATAAGCTTTTAAAGCATTCCTCTGTAATCCTAATTGAATTAGCACCTGAGACAGTTGAAGATCTTCTCTGCTGTACTGTGTGAACCCCCGAAATCGTTCGTTAACAAACTGATTGGTCTACATCAGTGTGGTTTCAGGTCCGGGAAGCCCACCATCGGCAGATCCTAGAAATAACCGACGAGTTCCATATCGACACTCACTATTTGTCGACTTCTAGGCGGCATACGACAGCGTGCATATGGTAGAGACGAGCTATGTCTAATTTTGACATCCCTGCCAAACTCGTCAGATTGAGCAAGATGATATTGGATAACTCGCCCTGCTCCATCAGGGTCGGAAACGACTTAACCGAGACCTTTAATGTCACAAATTAAGAGGGGGCCACGTGCTATCGTGTGATTTTCTCAATATCCTTGAAAGGATGGTGCAAAACTCACTAGTTAATACGATGGGGGGAAATGAGGAGAAGACTTAACAGTGAATTGTACGGGCTGTACAACGCCATGAACGTAGTACGGTGAAAGATGGCTAGGTCATTGTGAGTTGAGCGCATGGACACCACAGCTCTGTCTCGAAAGGTTTTTGAAGGGGGCCTTAACCAACTAGGTGTGCGCCATTGGCGATTGCTTGCAAAAGTTCGTGCCGATTGGAGAGGTTTTTAAAAGGAGGCCAAGTTTCGCTATGAGCTGTATGCTGTGTGCTATGTACCCAGATATTTGAACTTGTCCACATTCTCAAAGGGCTTATAGAGTACAGGTTCAAAGTTTGGATCGATTCAAGTCAGTCCGTTTTCTATTTGATTTGCTCTTCATTTACTCCTGAGCCAACTTATTCTATTTTTTATTTATATACAAAATATTTGTCCTAATGGAAAAACTATAACCTCTTATTCGTATATTATAGAGAGTTTTGTCAGAACGCCGTTGAGGGGAACCTCGCGAAATCAATCTTCAATGGATTGTCTTAATGCGCGACTCGAACCCCGTGTCATTGAGATCACTGGAAGCCAACCTAAGCGACGATTTTCTTGGTGTGAACCACTTGAGTCACTTAAAAGCCGTTTGCACCTGAAACAAAACTGATATTCAGAAAAGTCCCATACCAGTTTTGTGTAATATTTGCACCCTTATTTAGCACAATACATTTCAATCTTCAGGTATTTTCATAGTTCCTTCCTCGTAGAAAACCTGTATTCTTTCGGCGAAGAAGTTATCCTATTAGTTTTTGAGGCATTTAATAAGCAAGGTTCATAGCATCAAGGGAGTTTTGCAGCGACTGTTATGAATGATAATCAGAGGATGCAATACATCCCAAACTTGTGTGAGGTCCGACTTTATCATAATTATTAATTCCGGACACTATCGATTTCTGTCTTTAATTGATCAAACTGCACACAAGATTTGCCCGAATAGATCGTTTTTTTTTTTCAGATAAAACTCTAAAACGTCGAGCTTATTTGTCATTTTAAGTTTGTCGATATGTGCGGAAACAGTTGACTTGCCAATGGTCAAACTTGTTCTGGAGCTGCGAGGAACATCTTCAATATTTTTTTTCTCATGAAAGAAATTTGACAAGACGCTGACCCATATGTCAGAGGGTTCGGTTATAGCATCGTATACGGGCCATAGTTTCTTCGAGTTTGTGCCGCATTCTGGTCTTTACGAAAATAAAAAGGGGTTGGTTGTGGTGCAATGGTTATCATCACCGACTGTTGAGCGGAAAGTCTGTAGTTCAAGTAGCCGAGAACAATTCCTATACGGAAAAACTATGTAACAACATCAGTTGTGAATGAGATGATAAAAAAAAGCACACCTTCATGACATGGAATCAAAAAAAAAGTTACTGTGAACTACAACCAATGCGAGAAATTCAGTCGAATCTCTCGAAACCTATCTGGGACAACCACCCCCGGAGAGTAGTGAACGAACATCTTCGACACAAACCATCGGCACCCCATCCAGGCTGTGTGGAATGGAATATAACTAATATCACAATGTCGAAACGCCACTTATAAAAAATACGAACGCATTTGATTCATCGCATGGACATAACCTCAAAATTTGCCTTTGAACTGTACCGATTAAGAAATCTTCACGGACTTTCCGGATAACCCGTCAAATGTTGTCTCAAAGATCGAGCTCCAGAAGTGTTACGGCGCATGGAAGAAGGGTTTGTAAATGGTGATTCTTCTAAAAACGAAAAGTTCGTGTTGTTTGTTGAACACTAGTTTGTTGAATATAGTGCGTACAGTATAGGTGACGACACAGAAAATCACATAAAGATTTTCTTCCTTTCTCCCATCTAGTGTGGAGCCTAATAATCTTAACAGAGTTAATGAATTAGTTGGAAATGCCAAAAAGCATTTTCGCCCCTAAAATCGTGATCAGAAATTATATAAACCCCGAACTTAGCACTCTGTTCACAGTCGGCTTCGCCGGATACTTGCAAACCCTACCTACCCATGCTTAAATCACGTCTGTATGATATTTGTCGCTACTAAGCACAAACACTCACAGATTTGTCCTTTTGTCCTGGATTTTTTTGGTTTTCTTGTGTTTCTGTTTTTGATTTTTTTCGTGTCTCACATCCACTTGTGCAACGGAGCGACTAAGTCTAAACTAATCTGAATGACAAACAAGTTTCTTTCTGCCCCCCTTTGTCGCCATACTCGTCGCGCACTGTAGCAAGCTTGTGTCCTTTGCCATGTGATAAAATATTGATTACTCTTTTCGTTTCGGTCACAGATCCGTTTCCGAAAGTCACTTGTCCCAAATAGCCCATGCTCGGGAGCTGGCACCCGAAGAGAGGTCGGAATGGAAAGCAGTAAATATTTAGATTTTTTTTTTGTTTTGGTCGAAACCAAAGCCGTCGTCATCGTTGTCATTATCATTATCACTCGGGCTGTATGGCATTGTGTACGTATGTGTGGAACCTAGATATTGATGTCCTCCTCCTTTTGGCGGTGATTTTTTTTGTTTTCGCCGCCCGCCCCGTGTGCACATGAAAACTACCACAATTTGGTGGTTTTCCAAAAAGTATCCTTCACAAGTGAGCTACGACAACGACGGAAACTACTAACGACTCTTCGAAGCCACCATTCCAGCAACCAACTACTATACATACCACTACGTTAGCACATAAACGTTATGGATTATTTTTTTCGTTCTTTTTGTGAAACAGGAGAACAGCGATACTTATGGTCGATGAATAGTATGAATGAAATACTCAAACCAGCAGAAGAAATCTATTTGTCCTTTTGGGGGTTGCTCTAGCTGCTGGTGCACCACCTTCCTTCCTTCGTCCAGCTCTGAAACGCTATTAGTATGGTTATGAACGGTGAGTGAAAAGCAAAAAAAAAAAACAAAAGCAAACAAAACCAACGGCAGAAAAAATATCTAGAAAAGGCTATCACTATTCGTATTGTTATTGAAATACCACTGTACATTGGATATTTGTTGTAGATACTTTTCAAGCCAAGCAAGACTCTCGTAAAGTATATTTTATGGCACAGTGTGGTCGGGGGGTTGGCTGGGTGGAGAGGGTGTTCAATGGGTTTGCTGAAACATAGGGATGTTGACCGGTCGTTCCACTGGTTCTTTGGCATTTTCTTGTGCTTATTTTTGGATTTTTGTACTTCTCGCTGCGCTGGCCTGGAAGGAGCGGAAGATTTGATTTTTTTTTTCCAGAGAAAGATACTTGAATAGTTTATTATTAGTTACGATGCAGATGTCACAGTTGGGGTTGGGACTGTACCTCGTAATTGGAATACAATCATCCTTTAATTAATATTGACATTCTTCGGAGGTTTTTCTTTTATATTTTTTTTACTTTTGCTTTTGCTCTTTTGCTTCAGTGGGTTTTTATAAATAATTTGGCAATAGGCCAGAGTTGCATTAAAAACGAAGCAATTGTCAACAGCTCTTTGGCAAATTTATGCTTCAGGCAAATCGATGTGGAAGAGGACGGAAAACAGGATGTATTTATGCTTCTAATTTATGTTTATCTGGCGTAGGATATGGATCTATATTCGGAGTGGAACCATTGGAGAGCTAATGTGATCGATTCGGAGGCTCGTTTTAATGGTCTATAACTTGCAGTCTTTTATGTGTCTTAAAATAAAGAAGTCTAAATTAGTTGGGAAGTCGAACAGTGAAATAAGCAGTCAGTCAATCGTGGTCTTAAAATCCCTGTATGAGATGTAATAAAATCAACATAGCAGCTATTCTCCCACTAAATTTAAGCCACATATGTATATGTCAGAGAATATCCAGCATCTCTTATTGAAGAAAACTTGTAAATGTCTTAGCAGTGAAGAGAGCAACCTTACCTAAGTTTTTCGAACCATAGCCTGTTTTACGTGTGTTGTTAAAAGCAAAATACATTGCGAGCCATAAATGGAGTTTAAAAGAGCTTCAGATCACTGTTAAAATGGAACTACAACGGATGCAAGCCTGTGGTGTTCGGAACCTCAGCCTGGAAAAACACAGGATTCATAAGGGGGATCATATGGTTAGGTTTAGGTTGTCAGAAAACTCGTCAATGTAAATTTCCCTTCCAAAACTCATCAAATTGTTGGTTTGGAAATCGAAAAGCGAAATGTCTGCTCGAATTTTTTTAAGATGGCTATCTAATCAAGTTTGGTTTTTCACAAGTTTTTCTCTTAAGTTTTTTGTAATAAACTTTAAGGGCCATCCAACAAGAGGTGTAATTTTAAATTTCGAACCATTACTGAACTGTCAACATCTAACTAACTTTACGACGACTTTTGGCAAGTAACAACTTGGAGATTTTTAAATCGACCGATACACACTCGCATTATATAGTGTAAATAGTGAAGCTATCTTGTAAATGTTTCATAAAGTTCTTGTAGCTTTCGTTCATCATCAAGCGCTTTTTTGCATGGCTATGGTAAATTTAATCGGAAATTTGTATGTTTCGGAAAGGGCAGGGATGTGGAAACTGCAATTTGTGTTCGTCTGGCAAGGCCAGCTGAAAATATCAGCGCCTTAGCTGGTAGTCCATTTCGAGACGATCACATGAATTGCACATATCCTCAACCGCAAGGAAAGAGATCATGAGTTCTTACACCAAATTATTCCAAGCTCATTGCCATTTAGCTCCAGAAACCCAAGAGAAATAGTAAAATCAGTTTTCAATCCACAAAAAGTTACAATTTGGTGTGGTTTTTTGACTTTTGATGTCCCTGGATCATATTTTCTCAAAGAAAGCTGTGATCTTAGCGCGACCTGTAGCGTTACCACACCATGTAAGCTGACTTTTAATGCCCGAAATCCACGCTATGAACAACGTCTATTTTCGGTAGGTCAGCGCCACAAGTCACATACCTGATGAAACAATAACTCTATTTTACTTAGTAAATAACCTGGATCTGTGGCTTCTTAGAACGAGATCATGTGATTTAACACCATTCGACTTTTTTCATTGCGGCTATGTTAAAGATAATGTCTATTCTATGTAATACTTTACCAATGATTCATAGACTGGAAATTAATATCAAAGCTCTTATTTGCACAATTCAGCGTATTATAAAAAATCGATGAAAAATGTATTCAAAATAATGACAACTTGTGGTCTTGTGATCTTTTGCTTACTCTGTGGGCGTCGAGTTCTTGCCCTTACACTTTAAGGGTGAATGATTGAAGAAGAAAACTTGCATAGGCTGTCGGTTCTTACAAAACCACTATTTGGTGTTCAGCATAAAATCATTCTGAGCGACAAGTGCCACAACTCACATTCAAAGAGCTTTCTCCTCAAATTCTGCTGGACTGTGTACTGATAAATGGCCGTCAATGGTAAAATCCCCAACGGACTTAGATAGAAGAAAAAATTAGAACTTATGGTTAGTTTTAAATGGATTTAAGGCAAGCTTACTGACGAGGGTCTAGGGCCCATTGTCCTTCTTTATTTTGTGGGACTCAATCTTATAAACCTCTCTTTGGAACTTCAAGAGATTCATTAAATTCTTACTTGCTAAGCCTTCAGTTTTCATAAAGCACTTTTGCCTTAGTTGTTTAAGGCGGCGATCTTGGGGAGCCTTCCATTTTCGGACCATTCTTCTAATGGAACACAGTCCTATGATTACTCCAAGGTTATTCGAGGATCTACCTTCCTTGATTTTATTCTAGATTCGGCCACAGGAATCTCTGTTTTGTTGTGCTTGGCGGTATTTTGCAACTGAAGAATATGAACCAACGGATCTGTTTAAATTTTCTGTGAAAAATAAAATTAAGTGCTCCAACGTACTTGAAATGTTGATCATGGCATTTGGCAGCATTTGGTACAAGCTCTTCACAGAATTTTTTTTTTAGGGTTCGCGAAGGTTAAGCTCTTATGGTGTTTGTCACACAACCTGGATAGAGTGCAGATGGTTTGTGTCGAAGATGTTCGTTTACACTCCGCGGGTGGTTGTCCTAGATATGATTCGAGAGATTCGACTGAATTTATCGTGTTGGTTGTAGTTCACAGTAACTTTTTTGTTTTTTCATTTCATTAAAGTGATATATTGGAAATACACACACAGAGTATGAATTTAAAGTGATCTTATACTGCGAGCGTTATGCCTTCGCCAGAACTTTTTTTTTTTATCATCTCTTATTCACAACTCTCTTATTCACAACAAAAAAACTATATTTCGTATAGAAATTGTTCTTGGCTATGGTCAGTATGGTGAACTACAAATCTTCCGCTCAACGGACGGTGATGATTAGCAATGCACTGCGACCACAGAGGGCCGAGAACATGTTAATAACAATGCCCACCTTGGACGTCCCAACACGTCACCAACGGATGTTGAAATGAACATGTTAAAGCAGTAAAGAAAATTATTATAGAGTATCATCTGATCACTATCAGGGAAGTTAGCTCATAATTTTTTTTCTAATATGATTTGTTCCGAAAGTTCTAAATTTTGATCAAGAGAACCGTGGCATGAGCATTGCTCAGGAGCTGTTGAATGATGTGAAAAAAATATCCAGATTTCCTGAAAACGGTCACCACTTGTGTCACGAAATGGTTATGACTTCGAAACCTGAACACAATTATCCCAATAGAATTAAATGTGAAAGTCTTGCTCGCTGTTTTCTTCGATTACAAGGCGTGGTTCATGATGCATCATGAGTTGTTGCCGGAAGGTCGTACGGTCAATAAGGAATATTAACTTGAAGTTATGCGCCGTTTGCGTGACACAGGAAAGGTCCGAATTTATGGGAAGAAAATTCATGACGATAATGCATCACGATAATGCACCTGCTCACTCATCTCAGGAATTGGCCTCCTAGGACTCTTTTCTCTTCCCAAAACTGAATGCAAAAAGTGCATATCAGGAGTTCTTCAAGCATTGGAAAAAGCTCTGGTGAAATGTATTATAATTGAAGGCGATTATTTTGAAGAGGGCAAAAAAAAAAAATTGAAGAAAACAGGAATACTTTCCGAGAAAAGTAAAAAGTCATCTTAATTTTTGAACAAACCTCGTATGTGTCTACCTACTTTCTCGGTCACCACGATTTGCTCATGGGAAATGCTACAAGCGTCATGTTTTGTCATAACTTTTAATATTGGCATTTTTACTTTCGGTTATTGGAAACTCGGAAGTTCAGAGCCTCGTTGACAGCCCATCGCCAACGCATGAGTGTATTCCTTCCATGTTTCCCTGTTGTGTTCCATTTCTTCCTCGTCTATTAATTTATTGTCCGCTCATCTGCGACGCGGTATTTCTGGTGGTCGTTTTCTCTCGAGTTTTTTCACTCACTATTCGTCTACTGTCCTTTTGTTCTACGTGTCTTTCCAATTAACGATTTTTTTACTCGACAAATTCCTGGCCGAGTTTTCTCCTTACATCTGTTTCTTCGTTATATTTTTCACCTTAGATTCTCCTTAAGATCTCGTTTCCAAAGATCCGAAATCTATTTTCTTCAAGATTTGGACACCAATATTCATATCCGCAAAGTGTCACTGGCGGTCATGACTCATTGTCGGATGAAAGAGAAAGGTTTGAATATTTTCTTCATTGCGAAGAATCACACGTTGTCCATATGGAGCCTTTCATTTATTTCAGGGCGATATCCAGATAATTGAGCTCATCCACTTTCTCAAATCGTTGAGCCAAGTGCGAGGTTTGGGTCGATCGACGTCGGTCACTGACCATATATTTGGTTTTCGTGATTACATTGCGGGTTGTTCCCTTATCATTACCCTGAAGAACTCTCATTACATATTCTAGCAATAAATTAAAAAGGAATGGTGAAAAGGCACCTTTTTGTCTTAATCCTTCACACCTCTCGAATTTTTCAGATCAAAAGTTTTATCAAATTTTTTGGAATTCCCAACCTTACAAGGACATGACCATGGTATACATGCTCTTCAGGGAAGTAAATCTAATTGTCTTCTATTAAAAAAATTATCTTTTTGGTATGAGTAACTGGTTCGCAAGACTTTGTTGCTTTATAAAGAGAAAGCTTCGCTTTCAGCCAACTTGCGAAGTTCATCGTCAAACCTGAACCGTATGTCTTTATGTTTTCTCCCATTTCTCGAAAAGGTAAACATTCACCCATACGGTAATTCACTTAGATCTTAAAGCCTAACTATAGGTCGTTTTGAAGACCTACGACTGAACTAAGGATCTGCCATTGGACCCCCCGCTTAACTCTTCAATTGCTATCCGAAAGAAAGAAAGAAAGAATTTCTTACTTTCTTCATGATAGTCAACTACTTTCTTCTAACCTCGCGGATGACCTGATGAACCATCCTCACTTGACTTTTTCGACAAACTTTCTCTATGACCGTTTCCACAGCTAATTTGCGACTTCTTTGCGTACCAATCATGGTTCCTTAAGAGGACAACCAAACGCAATTACTTTTGCCTGACACCAAGTCAGTTCCATACCCTCTTCGACATCATCTGTTTGAATGCCCTCCTGTAGTGTTCAGGAAGAAGCATTTTCACAACATTTAATTATTTTCATATCACCTCCACGTGTAGCTTAATAATTCTTAGAATTCCCCATCGTCCCCAACCAGGCCCATAAACATATGTGGCAGTTTCAAGACTCCTCTCACAGTCGTCGTAGTCACCTCATAATTAGGGCAAACCCTTTCCGACCCTTGCGCCACCTCCTCAATCTCTAATTAAATTTTCCGAACTTTGTTCTTTGGAAAAAGTTTCCTTTTTGCTTTGCCCCATTCCAATTCCTTGGTCTGGTCCCGGTCTCCGCCCCAAGAGGAAGTAAAATGACTTTTTAATGCGACTCCGTGACTAAAATTCACTGCACCCAAAGCACTTACGCATTATTATTCATTTGTACCTCGGATAGAAAATCTTTTTGAAATGCAATTAAATTTGGCTTTTTGATGCGAGAGGGGAAGGGTGGCGACGAGGACGTCGTCTGAATATTTGGTTTCATGCTTTCACGTTGCGGAGCTAGAAGTTTTAAGTTTCGCGCAAGATTTTCCCCCATTATATGCCGAGTCGTCCTAAGTTCGTCCTTTTACTTGTTCCTCGAATTCTTGTTTGGGTTTTGTTGTTGGTACAGTACCAAATGATACGAAAGCACTTACTACTGCTGCTGTTACTGGCAAAAGAATCCGGTGCACCTGGTGCGGTGTAAAAAGTTCTTCCTTCTCCTTGTCGTGTGATCCATTTTCATTTCGAGCAATTTAGTTTTTCAACCACACGCAGAGCGAACGATGTCAGTTTAGGGGTAGGAGGCGTTGTGTATTGTCCAACTCTTCTTCGAACGTTCAGCAACGCCCAGTGCCGATAAAACTCCCCGATTGGAGCATAAACGGATTCCGGAGCTAGAAAATGCAACCGACATCAAGTTCCGAATTCTTTGCTCGAACGAGTATGGATATTGCCTCGGTCTTCTGACACGTCAAGTCATTGTTCCTTGCGATAAATGGGATCCTTCTTGGTTTTTCGTTTTTACATTTTTTTTTATATTCCTGCATTCCAGCGTGTACTCATGCTCAAGCATTGTTAACAATGTCGACGACACGGTAGCGGTAAGATGACAACAACTAGGGGGTACGGGGTATGAAATCCGCGAGTACGACAAGGCGGTCGCGGAAGTGGGAACGGAAATGTGTACCCGAAAATCATGGAGCCACCCATATATCTATACGACGTGGAAGCAGGTGGTTTCTTCGGCACAATTACACTATACGGGGTGAGTCCATTAAGAGACAAACTCCAATGGATTTTTTGGATTAGGAATTAAACGCCGTCCGGGAGTGAATTCCGTTATTTTCCCAGCTCATGATGTCCCACGTCGACCTTTTCCCGCTGCTGAATGAAAATATATTCGAAGAGTGCGTGCCGCGGAGCTGAAGCAGTTGTAAAACACCACCGAGCGGTTAATAGTCGATGTGGAACATGTCTGTGGAACGACCAAAAAGTCGTAGAAGTACGATACGCATTTTCATAAAACCGTGTTATGTGCATTTGCTTTTAGTTGCGGAATCTCATAAAGTTTAATTAGTTGAAGGTGAGCTCCTTCGGTGTGTCCTTGTTATTTTGTATTTTCATGAGATCAGCGAGATTCGGCAACCACATCCGGCCGTACCGGGTACCAGTTGTCGTCGTTGTCGTCATCATCATCATTGCTGGCTTGGTGATGACAATAGCACGTATAACAGCAGCCTATTAAGAAGCGGAGGAATATCGCATTTAAGGATGTTCAGTTTGCGGTTTGCACTCCTACGCCACCCAGTTATCCGTCTCATTCATAGATGCGGTGGGTGTGGCAGTGGTTGTATAGTAAGATTTTCAAATTATTTGCAAAATGAAATTTGTGTTGCGCCTGGAATAGAAGGAGCTACTGCTGAAGCAGGTGATAATAAACGTGAAAGGAAAGAGGATTGTAGGCTGTAGGGCTGTAACTGTAAACAGTAAAAAAAGAGAGAAACGATGCAATTAAAAATAATATTCGATAGAGGCCTGGTGAACGCTTGGAGGTAGGTCTTCAATTATAAAGTTTGAATTGCGATTAACGGTGGGCGGGACGGGGTTGTGTTATTTAATATCTGATTTGTGCGTAGCAAGAGTATAGTTTGTATCTAGGATAGACGAAATTGCGATCAAGGGGAGATGGTTTAAGTGGATGGTCGAAACGTGAGTCGGCACGTAAATAGTTCCGAAGTGAAGCGGTGTCGCATACGGATGGTTGCCTAACGACCTGTCATACAATATCATGCAGTAAATTGTTGGGAGTTGATGATGATTAGCAAGGGATTAAAGTAATATTCCGACCGATGAGATCGATTACTAGGCGGACACGTTTCACAGGCATAATTAAATTGCAATATATTTGGGAATGGAGGGCATTGAATGTTTGCGTATAGTGTTACAAAAAGCTCTTCAGTCCATAAAGTAACAGCATAGTTTAGCAAAGCCTGCATGGGTTAATTGTTGAGCAGCAAATTGGTGGAACTGGAGTGCTGCATCTCATATTCTTGTTATTCTAACGAAATTCCAGGAAAATAATTCTAAGGAGGGTTAAATCACACAATCATTAGGGTCATTTCACTTCGCCAACTCTTGGCAACTTTTCTTACATAAACTCCACTTAATGTATGACAAGTTGCGCTGTCTTGTTGGAACCATGGCCATGCCATCCAATTCAAACAGCAGAAAGTACATCTAAAATCCACACCAAACAGTGAGTTTCTACTGATGCAATGGAGACCCAATGCAGTGCCTTCAGTTCTTGTGTTAGTGTCAGATCGTATGCGGATGCATACTTTTATTAAATTTTATTAAATTCACCAAGTTAAGGTCGCAGAAAGGCAAACTCTCTATAATGATGACAAATCTAGAGGTTTGAGTCTTTCGCCACCTTTTCAGCAACCGCAGCAGTATTCTCGCTTGACTACTGTCTATTGACTGCTCGACCAGCAACCGAAATGATTATTCCTAATCTACCATAATTCGTTGAATTGTTCATTTTGACGATTATTTCGTCTGTAAATAACTCATTGCTTGTGGAAAGTTTGGCGAGGAAAACGCGATTTGTTTATAATAAATTTTAACAATTTCGACGAGGTAAAATGTTGACTAAGACAGAAAGTTGCTTCCTAATCATAGCTCATTTATGTGACACGTAGCGACGTCCTGCTGGAACAACATGCCCTCTATGTCCATATGGTACAATTTGCGCCATAAGAAATTGGTTGTCATCTCGTCATTGACGATGATCCCCTGCCCAAAATCCACTCCAAACGGTAAATTTTTGAGGACGCATTGTCACCTGGTGAATCTCGTGTGGGTTGATGTCGTCCTATATATGGCAATTTTGCTTGTACTCGAAAGCACAGCCATTCATCCAAAAGTGCGGCTCATCGCTAAAGATGATTTTTCGACCAAAATTGGGAACCTCTTCCAAAGGCTCCGAAGCCTAGCCATGAATTTTTAGCTGCTGGGGGAGTTGGATCGCCTCGGGTTCTACTGTACACTTTCACGGACCCGGGCGATATTCTCGACCGATCTTGCGTTTGATCGACCGATCTTCCTTTGACGTACGAATGTAGGCTGATTGATTACCGAACAGGTAGTTTAAAATTTGGCCGCCAAACATTGAAGAGTCGACTGTGGAGGGCCACCAAGTCTGCTGTAAAATGGACACAATGCGTGCAACATTTGCACTAACGAACACTCATTTTGATAATAAAGTTTTATCATTTAGCTGCCAAAATATTCCCGCACCAATTAAAGAACCTTTTATATTCCGCCGTTTATCAAAATTTAACAAAATTCGCTGCCATACTCACAACTTCTCAGCATCTTTAGCGATAACTTTGATTGTGATTAGGCCATGCTTTAGAGGTATTCCTTGGAATGCTGCATCATACGTCTTTAACGCCCTCAGGGTCCTCTCAAAAGTGCTTGTATAATTCGTTAACCTTTGTTTTATTCAGAGCCGATTAACTTAAAGATATATTTTAGCAAAATCTTAGCTGAACTTAATTAAAATTTTATAGCACTTTTCCAATTATAGCAATTATCACAATGTTGCTCAGTTACTTTCAGTGCCAGTCTTCAAGTTAGTAAAGGTCCTCTGCTGTCTAAGGTCGTTTTCCAAAGTATCGTTGCTCGAAGTCGAAGACTTTTTGGATCCGAGCAACGCACATAGGGGTATTTTGCTGATCAAAACAAAATTATTTATTTAGATTTTTTACTCTAGGGAGTTGCCCTGGTTAACTAGGTATAAGCCATAATTTTTTTTAACCCTGGATGGTTATCCTTCGTGGAATCGATGAACAACTCTTTTATTTCAAATTTATGTCAAAATTCATTTATGTCAAAAACAAAATGCTATGAAATTTTTGTAACTATGATGATGATCAGTTCCATGATTCTTCATTATCCTCATCATTTTTAGTGCTTCCAGAAACTAGGAATGCCACGGATACAAGCTTATATAAAGTTTTGCTGTGTCTATGCAATAATCTGCAAACTTGCGACCACTATAATCAACTCCAGTTATTTGCGCAGCTAATTTTTCTACTTGTGTTACCATCATTGGTACTTCCAAATCCAACTTTCGGTACATCCACTATTAGACAAGTTTCACGTCTAAATTTCTCTTGAATGATTTATTTCCTCTCCTTAACAAGAGCTTTATCAACGTCAGATCTTAACTGCCACTTTTTTAAGTGAGTTTGTATGAAACAGACGAATTCTGGCGTGCAAAGTGGATAATCCGAATGAAAGTGCGTCTGTATCAACATCTTTTTCTTTCAATTTCTTCTTGGGTTATATCCCCAGTTTCTTTAACGAATCTGATTCTAATATGACGACAATAACGCGGTGAGGAAGGGATTGGATACCGTACCGTTTGGTACCACATATCTAACGAATTGGTACAAAGCTAGTTTGAAAAATGTTACCATCTATGGCGTCATTTTCCGTCTTTTGTTTGGATGGTGCCTGCTGTGATCCATCACAGCCCCACTTGCAAAATAGCTCTAATGAGTCAGATTCATCTGATCTTAGATCACTTAAAACATCCTTCAAATAAGTCAGTAATCTTGTTGCGGTATGGTTTAATAAATCTTGCAGATTTACATGTGCGCATGGTTCAGTCACTTCCTATGATTCTTTGGGCGGATAGTAGTCACTTTTTGCTTTTTGTAGGATGCTGTAACTTAGGTTATAACTTATTACTGGCACTTGTTATTATTTCATATTGTCGCCGGGTGAGGTCAGCGAATACAGAAAATGCTGATAAAGGTGTTATTAGTTTTTTTTTTTTTGTCATCTTGTACTATTTTGTATGCTTTTTTCAATCTTGTAGCACTCGTTGAGGAATTCATAATCTGCTTATGTATACTTGAAGCATCTATTTTTACAGACAAAACAAGTGCGCCGGTGCATCTGATAAGAGACCGGGAAGTGTTGTTTATTGTTCTCTAGTCATTCGAGAACTATAAAAATCAGTTTTTTTTTTACCTGCGACAACTTCTTAACAACTTCTTAAAAATTTATTTTTGACCGGCTAGATCATCAAATTCTATGTGCAACGTCCAGTCAACGATGAAAGTAATCTTAAAAATAATTGGCGAAGAGCCTTTTGACCCACCACATCGGGATGATAAGGGTTTTCAACAAAATCATATGGTCTTTTGAAAGAACACTTTGATACTCTAGCAGCTATATGACGAAGTCACTAAATCATACCTAGTTTTACCTTCGGATTGCTAACCATATTTTAAGCACTCCAATATTTCCTAAGGACTCGTTGCTTTCATACTATCACGTCATTAGCTCACTTTTGGCTTACTATAATAATACTACGACAACCTATTCCCCTGCTATGATCGACACATAAGGCACGAAATCGCCGATCCTTAGCGGTCAACAGAAACATAATAATGTTGTACAAACGCACCCTTAAACTTCTTTTATTATCTGTCAATGTCAAAACGTCACTCAAGGTTCGCGTATTAATTATGGTGAAGTTCGCTACCGTGCGTCGTTTGGACATTTATAAAAATTACTATTGAAATTCTACTTCGACGGTCGCAATTTTGAGTGCGCTTACTCTATTTCTAATTTTCTGTCGAAACAATCGAATAGGCGGGCTGATAAGAAGAATCACTAGACAGGCTGTGCATGTTATAATGGATAGATTCGAGTCAGCGTATCCTGAACATACTGAATGTTCCTTCGCCAGTGAGACAAGGCATCGGTTGAAGTACCGAAAACAAGCGTAGTACAAGTAAAAAAAGCTAAATCAGTCAACGTCAACGATTGTGCAGTTATTATGGCGAATTTGGAGCAGAAATCTTGCCTTAGACCCTTACAAGATTAAATGAACTCAAGAATTGAAGAATCTTCATCGTTTGAATAACCGAAACGTCTCTGATTGCGTTCTGCCGATGTTTGAAGAAAATCCTGAATTTTATTTAAAAATCATCTTTAGCGATGAAGCTCATCATTGACATGGCCTTGTCAATAAGCGAACTATGCCTTATTGGATAGCAACATCCACATGTGCATCAATAAAAAATACAGATTGGTGTGGATTTCATGTCGTTGGACCGTATTTATTCGTGAATTAAAATACCATGTTACGCTCAATGGGGCTTGTTATCTTTTCATTTCGGAATATTTTTATGGTCAGAATTCGATGGACGGGACATCAGCGATAGGTGTTTCCAATACAATGGTGCAACATGTCAAAACATATGTAGAAAGAAAGTTAGGTTAGGGAATTTGTTAAGACGTTGGCTTATGTCACGCAACGTTAAAAGTCCTCAGGAACAATATAAAAACCTTAATGTTCCGCCTGATATGTGTGAAAGAGTGATGGAAAATAGGCTCCAATGAATCGATCGCTGCAAACATACTCGCGGTTGTCATATGAATGCGATCGAATTCCATATTCAAACTTAACTTGTGCACCTACTATACCTACGTGAAATAAATTTCAGCCCGACATCTCATTTATTTACAATTGTTATGTCCTTATTGAAGAACCCAGTAACATTTAACAAATTCCGGTGCCAGGGTATACCCCTGCGGCACATTACCGAAATGAAACATAAAGAAAACCACCAGCAAGTACTCGTAAATATCCCTACGAATGCACCAAAAGAAGTTCTGAGAATCTTGGCGACTTGCAAACCACTCAGCCAGCACATTCTGAGCCCACCATAAACCGAATAAATCAAAACTAAGAAACGACATAATTCTCGAATTCCTCGTAAAACTGAATTTCATCCCGATATCTCCCGTTCCATGCGGTGCGCTCCCGGGAAGACTCAGCGGTTTCTTGGCATCAACGATATTCGTATGAAGCCCACATACGCCCTGGTGGCTGCCAAATGGTTATCCAATGATGAAAGCCTGAGAATAAGCCAGGACTCGCATATCCCGCATGAGTTCGAATGAATTATTTCGGATGCGAGGAATAAAGCAGAACGAAAATCCAATTCGTTCCTAATAGGAATATTTAGATCTCAACAAAGGGGGGTGACACTCTGCAGTGAAAGAATGGGCGATGTATAGTATGGAAAAAGGATAAATTCACAAACTGAGAGGACTGGCTGCATAGAGATGCGGGACATGGCAAGGAATCGAAGGAGTATAAAAAACAACACAAAAGAAAAAAAAGAAAACAAGACTGAGGGGTACAAGTAGCAAGGATTACTGCAATACATCACTCCCGTACGCCAGCAGCTAGTTCTAGCTGCAGCAGGGCAATTAAAATTAAGGAACTTGCCGAAAAATAAATAACTCCTTAAATGTCCTTTTTCGGAAGAAGCTCTTAAGTCCGCCTCCTGCTTAAGTACCCCTTGGCCTGGCCCTCTGTCGTTCTGTTCCCGTGATTTATCGTCATTTTCGCTTGTTCGTTCTCGGTGACTTCTCTTGTTCTCTATCGCTTGTATGCGACTAAGTGCGGCGTGGTCAAAGTACTTGCATACGAGTGTGTATGTGTAAGTATCTCTCCTCAGGATCCGCTTAAATAATGCAGATGCAGATAAAAATGAAAATAAAGAAAATGAAGTTGTTTTCTCGTCGTCGACAACAATCCGAAACAATATAAACTACGAATGACTACAGACGAATGGTGCTATGGACATGAATGCGTATGTTCTATGCTGTCGTGCTCCTCTCCGTATCTGATAAGTAAACTCTCCCAAGCAACACAACACAAAAATATCATACGGAATCCAACACACAAGAGCTCCAAATACAAAGGACGAAAAACAAAAAAAAAACAACATTTAAATTTATCCACAGAGAGCGAACTCATAAAGAACGGTGAAAGAAATGCAGAAAAAAAGATGCGAAGAAAATAAAACGAACCTCATCTCATCGTCCTTTTGTCTCCTCGACAATATTCCTTAAAACCATTTTCCATTGTGCTGGTAGCAGCAGTGCGTTCATTCTATGGAAAAGTACGATCTCAAAGTGCGGATCCAAAAAAAGCTGGAGCAGCATCATCACAGGGGGCACGAAACGCTGAAGATAGAAGAATCAACTTGTGTTCGGTTGGTTTTGTTTACGTTAAGCTTGAAATAAATATCCTGTTGTGTCCTTCCGCGCACTGCATCTCTACCTTGGCTACCTACTGTTCGTGTTTGGGGTATGAGTGGGTGTTGTCAGGCCATGAAAATAATAAAGTCATTACACGAATAAAGGTTGAGGAAGGGGTCGGGTGGAGTGTTGGTACCTACTACAATCCGAGTATAAAGTAAGAGAAAGATTGAGATGATTTACATTTCATATAATTTAGTCATGAAATTTAGATATGCACGATGTAGGACCTGGTTGGAGAGCGACGCGCAAAAAAAATAACGACAAAGCAGCTACATGAATACGAGTGTACGCGAGTCCATCGGATTTCGGGCAAAGGCCAGTGAGCATACCAGGATACGGGGTTAACTTGGTTTTTTATTAATTGTTTTTTGTTTTGTTTGTTATTCTCGTTTATGTTGCGTGGGTTTGATTTATGAATTCGACACAAAAACAGGTTGCATAACTTTCAGTATATCAGCCAAAAAGGTAGGAAGTTAAAAAAAAAAACCCGTGGAGAACAATTCATACTGGTTGTCCTTTATCTTATACCAATTCGAGCTTGCGACAGACTTCCTGCATACGTTTTAAAACTGAACTCAGAAGCTTGCACGGTGTCCGACCATCTGTGGACAGTTGAACTGCCTTTTCAGATCGGAACTGGTTTTCTTCGCTTTGACGTGCTTGACCATGCTTCGAGGTTTGTTCAAAAAATAAAGTGACTTTTTATTTTTCTCGAAAAATGTTTATTCATCATGTTTCTCTTGTTGCTCTTTCCAAACCCTGAAATGCGCTTTTTGGTATAACCTTGAGCTTTTCCAACGATGCTGTCTTCATCTCCCTAACCCTGGCAAAAGTGCTCTCTGGGAAGAGTTAAAAGTCACAAGAAGCCAAGTTTTTGGCCAAAACATTACGCCCAAGCAATAATGAGTGAGCAGAGGTGAACAGTTTTATATAAAACGTTTTCTTCGAACTGTTTCACCCAAGCGGTGTACCTATATAACTTTTCAGTATATAAATATGGGGCGATACTCATGCGGTTCTTTGGGTCATTTAGCAATTTCGGGAAAAAAGGAATGAGCCTAGCGATTTGCCAATATCCTCGACAACTTTTCTGGTGGTGATTCTCCATAACAATTTGTTAGGGGACATGTGTACCAACATAACATAAAAATAAAGTTCGAAAATCGAAGGTACTTAGCTCGCGAAATTTAAAAAGTGCACGATTTTTTTTTCATTATTATTTGGCTTAAGCTTTCCCGAAAAGAATGTGAACTACCTGAATACCCAGCTCATCACTAACTGATGAAAACGTGGAGGAGGTGAAATATGTTTATGACCGCCAAACCACAATAGAAAAGGTTAGTGAGGTGTCGGCATGTCAGTTGGATTATAACATGCTATTTCCTTGGAAGTTTTGAGAATGAAACGTGTTGGTCGAACGAAGACAGTTGGTAATGGCCCGGGGGTTGTTACATGAAGACAGTGTGATGCAGAACTGCTGAAGCGTTCAACAGTGGGTTGAAGGATATGAGACCAAGTCCGAAAAGGCAACTATGGTCGAATGGGAAGGTCATGCCTGTGGCATACATATTTCGATTTTAACTGCATAGTAGACCATGAGTTTCTACTACTCGATCAAATGAGCCTTAAATAGTATCATGGAGTTATCCAACAAAAGGTCTCAATTTTTAGTCAATAGGACATTACGTTATTTTTATAAAAAATGAGAATATTTGTATTTTAATTTAAAGTACAGGCTCTGAGGTTAGTAGTGAAATCGAATATTTGCAAATATCAGCCTCGGGTTAGGCTACAAATAGTCATACCCTTGCTGAACTATTTGGTCATATTTTCGTATAATTTCGACTGTATTTCAGGAATAAGAGCTTTGACGTTTTTTTTTAGGCGATGAATTGTTGGTTGAGCATTAACGTAGATACACCTTACCTTTGACGTAGGCCTGAAGAAAAACCCATCATTTCGGTAGCCATTTGAAATCTTCGTCACAGGTCCATTCATTAATTTCCAGCGAAATTATAAGGTGATCCAATTCGTAGTCCGGATTTGACGCCCCTTATTAAATCAAGTGTGTCAAATCAAACTGTCATTCGAGACTGTACATGTTTAGTTTAAGGGTTGCCATTTTATAATATAGAAAGCTTAGTTATCGCTTAACGTTTTGAAAGTGTGAAAAGCTATTATTATCTCAACATCATAAGTAATTTTATAGTTGGTATGTTCCCCACATTTCGAACAGATTATGGTGAACATAATCTTTCATCTGAGGGTATGTTCTATGGGCTTAAAAATATTTGAAGAAACTTAGCAGAGCCACAGAAGTCATAAGACCTATCCATCATAAAAATGCACGCTCTGCAGAAAATATGGTTGTCGTTTGTAAAAGTGCTGAAGAAAATAAAATTCTATCGATTTCACGCTATAACCAAATCCCAACCTGTTTTTTTTTTTGCACCGAATTACCACGATATGGATGTGGAAGATATGTGGTTTTAACATGACGGTGCCACATCTCACACGATACGACCCATTTTGGCTTTAATGCAAGAAAGATTCCCAGAACGAGGTATTTCTCGTTTTGGCGATGTAAACTGATCACTGAAATTGTGTAAATTTTCCTTTGGGCTATGCAAATCGTGTTTATGCATAAACTTTTAACGCCTTGAAACGAATAGTTGTTAAGTTATGACCGAGTTACTACCAGAATAAGGTCCTGCAAGGACGTCCATGGAATATATGATATTATATTTTATTCTTTCATGACAAGGTTCGAACAATATACTGAAATATAAAGTATAACGCGATCGAAATATAAATTATAAACGCGTTTTATTTAAATTTACTTTCGGAAACAAAAATTGGATAACCGCGTAGTTTGCCTTGCGTGGTCTGCTTTTTTATAGTCCTTCCGTCAAATGGACCTTACCCGAATGTAGGCGAAGAATGCGGTGTCCAACATGCCTAAATCCCGTGATCACTTGGAGGCTACACCTGGGTTTCCAGTCATATTGTCAACTAGCATGGCGAAATATTAAGCTAATCTTGTCGGGCAAACACCAGTTGGACGCTTCAATCCATAAACAGCCTGGGACTTTCAAATGTACTGATTTAATTCATTAAAGTTGCGCGCTTTTTTAGCGTTTAATTTTAACTTATCAAAAGTCGTTACAATAATAGTTAAATGTAAACAGTTCAATAATAAAGCAAAATTAAAAATGACACCTCTTAATGGATGACCCTCTGTAGATGGATACTATTTTGCTCAATGTCACATCCCCATTGATGTATTGTAGTAATATGAAAAAAAATGTTTATTTCAAAAATAGAAAAGTTATTTGTTAAACAGGAGGGAGAGCATGAAAGAGGTCGTGTCAAGTTTAGAATCTCTAAAAAGTCAGTAACGAATTTGGCCATTATTTTAGTGTCCTGTCTTAAGGACCAACTAATTTTACTCATATGAATTGTGAAAAAAAGGTTAAACGTAACAAATGTACCAGTTGGAAAATGCAAAAAAGTACAGGTCCTACAACGCACTTTTGTGGCATCCCATTTATTTCTTAGCCTATATACACGCCAATGCTCCTTTTGAGTTCAGAGAAACCAGGAAGAGGATTTTATACTAAAATCATTGCTCAGGTCATTTTGTACACGAGGAAAACCGACGAAGACCTTCCCATCATCCCATTCTGACAAGTTTTCATTCTCGTCGTACACATTTCCTAAACGACTTTCGTTGTTTGGCAACAAAAGAACTTTGCTTAAATGGGTCTTGGCTATCGGACATAAACGTTCCCACAATCATCCTTCAACACGCCTTTGTTCGGCATCAAAATGACACAACCAACGAAATTCCCGTTGGTACCTCGAAAAAGCTCAAGTACGACATTTTGCTGGTTAAGTGCCACAAGTCCTACAAGTCTCCTTCAACTTCGGAATAACTTCTTTCATAAAATGATGTTTCCAATAGAACGTTGGTGTATATGAGCTGTGTATGCATATGAGTTGGCACTCTACCCTATCCCCATGGGAACCTACCTACTTAAAATTTAAGATTTTTTTTGGTCAATTTTATTGCTCTTGGTCCCACGCATTCGCTTCCGCTTCCATGCGCTATTGCTTTTAATGGTAGTGAGTGTTGGTATGAAGTATCGGGCATTTTAGTTTTCGAAATATTGCTACACGGAAAGGAACTTAAGAGAAGTTTTTAGGTTTTTTTTTATGGATGGTGCCTTTTTTCTTCTTCTCGTGTTGCTTTTGACACAAATACTTTAATTGTTGGAAGTTTTCATGTTTTTCTCGTAGTACTGGTCGTGTTTGAAGTTTTCGAATTGAAGTTTAGAGTTTTTATGTGCATTTTTCGGGTTGAAAGTGGAAGGTCTCTGGGATGGGGGTGAGGCAGGCGATGTGTGGGATTGGGTGATTCATGGACGGTGATATTGGGGAGAGTTGGAAAAGTTGAATCGACGTTGTTGAGTTGGACGATGAGAACGTGTTGTTGGCGAAATTATTAACATTTGCTTCGTTTTGTATTAAATTTGGTCCACGATCACAGCTGTTAGGTAACATAAAGGGGAAGATGGAAGAGCAGTATTTTGTATTTCTTATCGGTTGTGCAGAAGAGTGAAGCTGCTCTAAAATGCTTGCTCTTTTCGACATTTTTTAAAGTGATTATCATTAATGGTCTTAAGCTCATGCACTTAGTCGGAGCTTGCTGTCACTGTAGACGAATATGTTTTTTCAGAACATAGTGCATGATAATTGGGACTGCGTATATCTCTGATTGAAGGACAGATCTGAATCCTTTCCAGGTTCAGCCCTGACTTCATAGACATTTTACTGTGAAATTACAGTGCAATATGATGGCAGGTGTCATTGATTCGGAAGGCATTTCTATGAGACAGGGGACGTAGGATGTTTCTCGCGCAGGTTCACTGTCACACCAATGCGAGTTGTACCACAGCTCACAATTTCTCTTGAGGTGAGACATGGCTTTCAGTGCGCACTTTCTGGTAAATAAACAGGTGTTCTTCTTTAGAGTTTTGGTTTTTAAACTGGCGACACTGTTTCTTCAGATTGTCAATTTTACAGTTGATGTAGTTAGTACGTTTTGCCATTTTACAATGAATAGATTAACACCAGAACAAGGCATGCAAATTGTGCAAACTTATTTTGAAAACGAAGGTTCGGTTCGCTAAACTTATCGTGCTCTACGTTCATTTTACGGTCGACATAATCGTCCATCTGAGTAAGTTATTCGGAGCACAATGAATCGTTTTCGCACCACGTACACTCTAGGATAGTACAATACATATCCCCAAAAAACGGCGATCAGTGCGAAGAGAAGAAGTTATTGCCGTTGTGGAGTGCAGTGTTGAGGAAAATCCGATTGAGTCGATTTGCCATCGTGCGCTTCAATTGGAGTTATGTCTTGTCTATGATTATACGGAAAGATCTTGGCTTAAAAGCTTATAAGATCCAGCATTTGCAAGAGTTGAAAACACGTGACCATTATACGCGTCGTAGGTTCGGTGAAGGGGCCGAAAACATGATTCAGCTTGATCCGGTGCAATGGCAATCATCACCGCTTGTTGAGTGGAAGGGTTCCAGTTCAAGTCTGTCCATAGCCAAGAACAATTCTTATACGGAAAAACTGTGCAACAACATCAGTTGTGAATGAGGCATAAGGTCATTTCAAAATTCATACTCTGTGTGTGCATTTCCAATATAACTCCTTAATGACATGGAAACAAAAAAAAAAGTTACTGTGAACTACAACTAACGCGACAAATTTAGTCGAGTCTCTCGAATCCTATCCAGGACAACCATCCCCGGAGAGTAGTGAACGAACATCTTCGACACAAACCATCTGCACCCCGTCCAGTTTGTGTGACAAACACCATAAGGATGCGTAACTCTTGAACTTGCGCGAAATCTATAAACAAAAAAAATCCACATTTTCAACGCAAAATTTTGTCCTCCGATGAGGCCAATTTTTGATTAAATGGATATGTAAACAAGCAACATTGCCGAATTCGGTGTGGAGAAAACGCGAAAGCCTTTCTCGAGTCGCCCTTATAACCACTAAAACTCATCGTTTGGTGTGCCTTATGGGCTGGTGGATCGGTCCATATTTCTCTAAGGACCGGAATGTTACCATCAATGGGTACCTTCTTCGTTCCTCAGTTGAAAGTCATTGACGTGACAGAATTTTGGTTTCAACAGGATGGCGCAACATGCCACACAGCGCGCGACACCATTAATTTATTCTGGATAACATTTACTGACCGCATAATTTTGTATAATGGATCAGGCCTCGCAATCCTGTGATCCTTTAGATTAGACGGTCTGGAAGTCAATATTCGCTGTGTTATTGCTGATATACGGCTCCAGTTGCTCAATAAAGTTGTCAAAAATTGGACTTCACGATTGCCCTTCATTTGAGCTAGCCGTGACGTCCAGAATCATATTTATTCGTAAACACTAATGGCATAAAATTATCTATTAAATAAAGCTAATATCATAAACATTAACATTAGTTTGAAGTGTTTTATTTCATATTGAATTTGTATATCTCTAAAAAAATACCCTTTATATCAAGCGGTGAAAGGTTCATCATAGCATCTAAAGCAGCGCCTGGTTTGCTGGGGAAGCTTCCGTGCAGCAAACCGCTCGTGTTTTCGTGTTAGTCTGTTTCACCAGCAAACCGATGCATATGAGATTATCTGTCTTATCTTTGCCATGCAGATCCAGATAACCTTTAGATACCGGCAATAAGCCTCATGTTTTCCAAAAGCACATTTGCATTGCCAAAAAGTTGACAACACTTTGATGGTTTTCGACTCAACATGCTTTGACGTAAGAAGCTTGCTACCTAGGAGGACTCCCATGTAGTAAGCTTCCTTGGATGTCGCGACCCTCTCTCTCGTGGGAGGATTAACCGACAGCCATCGATAATTTTTAGCGCCGCCTGTGGCAGACAGTCACTTAACATGAACAGACAGAGAGAACGGCAACATCATCCGCATAGACCTGGGCATAGATTACAGAGGCACTGAGATCATCGCGCAGCGAGTCGACCACCATAATAGCGGAGACAGGACGCCACCTTACGGGTAGCCCCTGTTTAGGCCAGACAACACATTGTTCGAGGCTTGCATCAGCGATCAATGTCTTTTGCACAAAGCAATGCCTCATTTCGTCTAGCATGGTTACACATAGTGTCGGAAGTTGCGTTATCAATTAGGTTTTGAAGCGCAGTTTTGCAGGATTTCCCGCTCTGATAAGCATGTTGCACCTCCGAAAGAGGATGCACTCATAGGGCAACTTAGCGCATATAGAACCCTGCCAGTCTCTCCATGCTTTTCAGCAAGAAGGATGTTGGACTAATTGGTCTAATACTCGTCTATCGTATGATCATAAATGCCATTTAGGACTTAGATGTCCTTGACGTCATATAACACTTACGAGGCAAAGGTTAGGAATTGTTGACAAGATTTGGCTAAACGAAGTGGTCTTGAGATGGTAACCCATTGACCTTTAAAACCTGTCAACAATGTTCTGGCAAAGTGCAAATATTGGATTGTATACCTGCCTTTTTCAAAAGGGAAAATGCTGGCATTAACGCCTACTACTTAATCTTCCCAGTTTGCCTCAAAGCACTATTCAACTCTTAATCACATGTTGACCTTTTCGACTTTACCTCGGTATACCAGTTTCTGTTGTAACAAATGACAATAGAAAGGTCCAGGGTCATCGTAAAAAAGGAGAAAAAAAAGACCTAAACCAAATCCAACCCTTCAGCGCAGTAAACCAAAAACCGCTCCAGTAATTCCTCAATTAAAATTTAATACAAACTTTGTAATTAATGTTGAAACACATTTTCGGTCTCTGATTTTCAGCTATTCAGAACCAAGCCCTATCAACAGCCCTGCAATCTGCAATATTTGTCTAAAACAATTCCTAAGCTCCGCAGAAACTATTAAAATATTAAATAACTCAAGGGATAGTCCTGAGCATATGGGTGAGAGGATTCCAAAAACGCATGTATACGTCTCGTCGTACCTGCTGTCCGGATACGTTCCATGCCATGTGGATTATTCGATATATGTGTACAGATGTCTGTAGGTGGATTGTAGGGAAAATGCAAATTGCATATAATGCCAACCGCCACCTAACAACAATTCATCCACTTACTGTTTGAGATACTCGAGTCCTTAAGGACACAACGACGAGCAGCAAGAGTGAATAACAAAAGACGAAGGAACGGACGGGACGAGAGGGATTTGTAGCAGTTTTACTCGTAGTAACTTAAGGCTCGCATAAAGCGAGAAAGTAAATTCGTTAAAGTGTATTATCTAAATTGCAAATGGCGACCGGGGAGCATGAGATACATTTATTTTATAAGGATTTTATAGAATACAAATACATCCACGTAAGCGCTTGGTTTTCCATTTGCTTCATTTAACATTGAATATGTGTGCTTTCGTGCTTCCATGTCGTCATCAATCCACCGGAAGCGGCAGGGCTAGAGCGGTGGTTTTGTACGGTTGTTAGTTTAGCTTTTTCTGAACGCACGAGTAGTCCCTTGATCGAGGAATTCCAATGAGATAAGACATGTACGGAGGTTCGTACAACGACTAGGAAGCGACTACGTATGTAATAAAGGGATTTTCTGCACAATCAAACGTTGGTCGCGGGTATCGAATCGCGAATCAGATTTAGTAATTGTAGTGAAAACAAGCTCTTCGCACACTCATATTGTGGTACGCACACGTCACCCGTCACGAAGGATTACCTAGTAAAAGCAGACAACACTGACGTCTAAACGAAACCACCACACAAAACGTTTCCATGCCACTGTAGCCATATATCTCTTCCAGGACATCAACTGCGGTTTAGATATGTAATTTTCCGGAATTCCTCTTCTATGTGCGGTCTTGTCCACTCCACCTTTACTCCGGTTTCGGTTTGAGCAGCAGTACTCGTAGTGGAGTAGAAAAATCCAAATTCCGAAACGTGAACTGCCTAATTGCAACTACACAAACACAAGCTCACGAACATGCGCTCGTACGTGTTAATGGTAGAAGGAATTAGATACAGCCACCTCCTCCTTTTTGTGTGTAAGCACATCTCATTGTAAGGACATGGAGGGAGAATGTGACAATGGGCAGGTAGACAAAAACATGCTCATTTCGCTAATTTAACTTTTCTAGAGGTACTAATCCATACATATGCTGAATGTCGCTCTCTGGCTTTGTCCTTTTAATTCCGAAAAGTGCACTGGCTATCGAGGGTTTGTGTGTCGAGAGCGCCTTGTCATCTATTTTTTTTCTATCCCCCCCCCCTTCTCGTATACAGTTTGTTTATTCTTGGAAAAGTGGAGGGCATTGTTCAATCAAAAGGATTACATCATATAGAAAGTTGGATCTACCTAACAAGTGGAATGTAATGGAACGGCAGTTGCCTAAACCTTATTTTCAAAAAGAGTTAAAACATAAAAAGAAGCAACAAGAAGTCCGTGTGTGAGTAGCATTTCGTTGCATTGTGTTTTTTCGTTTGTCCTGTGGGATTGCATGTAAGTATGCCCGCCCGCCCGTCAACGAACCATGAGTGGAAGAACGAAAATAGCAAAAGAGTAGCACACGGGGTAACACTTCGGACTAACTGACTGGGTTAAGTACTTTTGAATGTGCTTGATGTATTACACAAAAGCAGATTTGTTAGACGACTCGTGTGCTGACGTGATGCTAGGACCGGCGGTGGGCCATGGTTGGGGGAAGGAAACCATTGATGTGATATCACGGCAAAGTGGTCCTCTCCTTTGAACTGCGACATTTAAGAAAGTAAAGTTGTTATTTTGTTGCTTAAACGGCTTAATGTCATTTGTTGTACGAACGTACAGGGATGGAGGATCCTTTTTTATGACATTTATTTTTCTTGCTCCGCTTTCGTCTAAGCGGATACAATGTAGACTGTGTCCTAATTAATGGAGAAAGGAACGGAAGGTACTAAGAACCTTAACTGTCAGCGGGTTAAATGATGAACGAATTCTGTGCGAATGCTTACGGTCTATATGTAGAGTTTAAAAGGTACATGTCAGAGCCAGATTTAGAAAGTCACGGTTATGAGATTGATGACAGACATGATGGAAACTGGGTATTTGGGACAAAGTTAAGAGTTTTGCACTTTATACCCAATTGTAATGTATGTGGAACGTAACATGAAATAACGAAAAGCCATCGTGTCGGTAAGATTGATGTCAAATTTTGTCCCTTATGAGGATCATCAATCAGGAAGAAACTAATTTTTCATGGTATTTATTGTGCTTTGAACCCAAAAAGTGATATCATGTGGATAAGTTCAGTGAAGGGTAAATCACTTAGCGCGTAGTATGGAATTTGAAAGAGAAAGATTTCTATTTTGCCGCGCTAAACTACATGCATCTTATGTGTACGGAGAACTTGATAAGATTTTCTTGACCAGTACCGTGTGACCCAATCTAATTTGTTTTCTACGGTGTATGATACCAATGACTTGATACCACGTGGCAAGTCAGCATATTAATTTAATTTGGATATTGTCTAAATTTTGCTGTGAAATATAATGACGATGATGGACGTTGATATGACGATATGACATTATATTCTTAGAATCTTCCAACGTGCGTGTCATATCTAGTTTGCCGAATGATTATCTTCAAATTGCTTGTCAAATTGTAAGCTAGAGAGATACATTTTACTCAAAAACGATGCAGCGGAATATTATGCGCCGAATTTCATTAAAAATCGTGATATACAGGTATGCGTGACGTGACGTGACGGGGCGTGATATGCCTTTTTGTCTCTTTTCTCGAATGGCGCTTTGAAACCCGATCTTCTGAGTTATTGCTCACTATTCGTGTTCATTAAAAAACCAAAATTCACTGCAAATTAGACCTATTTTCATGTATTTGTTGAAACATGAACCGTGAACTCACGACTTTCTTCGTTTTTGAACTGTAATTATAAGAATAAACCTAATCAACCACAATTTTAGAAATATTTTAAAAATTAACACCAATCTCCGGGGTTACTCCCGAAAAACATTGAAAGCAGTTCGGGACGGAAGAGAATAAAACAAAAAATAAGGAAACACCCTGCGTGCGGGTTAATTAGCATCAATTGAAATTATTTCACACTGCCATCACCGTATGTGTACATTTTGTTGCAATTTTGTGGCTTATCACGGAGCAAACTCTGCATCGTGCCAACCGCTGCCAACAATGCTAGGTAGCAGGTGCGTTTTTGCACTCTCCACGATATTCATCATGGGCACTTGGGTGCTTAGGTGCTTGGATGTTTTCTATGGCATACGAAGGAGTGTGGGACTATAGTATGCCGATGGGGGTTGTGTGTATTGAAAATTGTCACCTGCATACGAAATAAGTTGAAGGTAAAATTGTTTACCTTTGCCTGAGGCAGTCACCGTCACTACCGCCCGACCACTCAACTTGTGAGCGGAAAGTTTTTCTTTTCCTCTTCACACAGAAACCCCGAGACATATATGTATGTATGTATGTACAATACCATACGTGCAAACGTGAGTCTGTGAATGCATTAGTGAGTACAGTGGAAGGGGCGGTAACGAGGTTGACAGTGTTTGCTTTAGTCAATTTAGGAATTAGCGCGGCATATCTCCTTTAAAAGGCTGGGCGGGACTATCTGAATCTGTAGCAACAATGAGGATAATCGCTTGAATATTCGCATATATACACTTAGGCTTGTGTACATACATATGTGCGTCTACCAAGCGAAAGATTATGCAGATTTAAAATGATTAACACTCAAGTAGGCTTTCTAGGCAACCGCAGAATTTTCGCTGAGCGTCATCGTTCTTTTCCATCATCTTTAGCTTAATTCTTCCCATGGAGGGTTTCTTCGAATCTATTCGCTCCTTTTATTCCCCCTTTGCCTTGTCCTTCTGCTCATTGCATATGTACGCTGGTGAACTGTAATTTAAAGTGGCGCCCAACTTGTGCTTTGCATAGAAGAAATTTATTATTTTTAACTACTCCCTTATAAATATTCATTAAGTTGGAGTTTATAACAAAAAGGAAAAAGGCGACAAGGGATGCAAGGATAAACCATGGATACAGTGTGATGTGAAAGTTAACCAACATGCTAAACAAGCTGTTAACCTTCACGGATGAAATACTTGTTTCAGATCAGGAATATTGTCGCGTGTGTTAAAAGGGTCGAATGGAAGCTGTTCAAGCGCTATACTGATCCTTCGACGTCCTGCGGTATTGGAATTACGAATGAAGCGTATAATCAAATGTTAATGGAAAAACTTTGAATTTCCCGGGCTCACACCTCACCACTGTTTTTCTTCATTTTCCCAATTCTCTATTTGGTTTTTTTCTTCCTTTTTTTTGTGCGGAAAAATGTCCAAACGACAAATGTCACGCTTTGTGAACTGTGAATTGAAGGCGCAGAGCAAGACACGACAGAAGCTGTAGGGAAGCAAGTTGAGAAGGCGACATGGTTCGACGTAGGGAGGAATCTCTGTTCACTTGCAATGTTCCAGCTGAGTAGGATTCAAAAGTTATTCTGTTTCTTTTCGAGTTTGTTTTCATTTCATTTTCTACTTTTTTATTTTTCGCTTTAAACTTTTTGCGCCCAGGATGTCGAATTTTCGACATTTCTGTTTTTTTCTTTTTCTTTTTTTTAAATAATTTTCTCTGCTTCGGTCCTGTTTGCTTTGTTCGCCGGCAGGAAACACATGGTGCAATGGGATTTTGTTCGACTAGTTTGCAGTTTTATTCTTTTCGTAATTTTGGTTATGCAGCTCGGGGATGTGGTGGTACTGTCAGATGTGGGTGGTTTTGCTTTATCCGATTTGGGCAGACGGCTTAGTTGCTGTGCGGAATTTTGACACTTGCGAGTGGTGTTGGTTTTTAAAGCTTTCTTCCGGGAGATTGACACATTCGATTGGTGGGGCTTAAATCTTTTAATACAAATTACATTTTTCGATTTATTTTTTTTATTTTTTTGCTATAAGTTGAAATAAATTAATATTTTCTCTTGTTTTTTCTCCTTTCAGGTGAGTTTCCATTTCAATTGCTTATTCCAATCAATCGTGAGTATGAATAAAAAAAAACAAACAATAATAAATTGTAAGAGAAAAGCTGCCTCAGTGGGTAGAGTACGTAAAGAAGTTTAAATCTGTCAATGGTCAAGTCATCTCGACTTGTATTGCGCGGTATAATCTGTCATCATTCCTTTTCGTAGTCGAAATAAGATAAACACAACATGCATGTTGCACACAGGAATAGGCTCTCTCCTACCATGTACGAGTGTGTTCACAAAGTAACAGGAATTTATTAGTTTTTCGGAAGAACTTTGTTTATCCGATGTCGATGTTATCCCTAAACAATTCCTTTTGATACACTTTAAATACGTTTACATATAATAACGCTTCTTTAATCCCTGCAACACTTCTAGATCTCGATTTTTGAAATAGCACTCCTGACAATGTTTGCGAACCATTGCTCTCTAGGGGTCTATTTTCGTGGAACATAAAAATGTTTTTGTTTTTTTGTTTTTACTCAAATATTAACGGAAAATTGGTGAAGTGTTGTCTTTGGTATAAAACCCGTGACTTGTTTCGGTGCAGATTCGACAGGCAAACAGCTTTGCACTTGTTGATACTATCCATTGTGACATGTACATGGTATCGATAAAATCACACATTCACAAAACATAGTGAACGCATTCGACCGCACTTTTTGGTTTTGGTCATCCACAATACCTGCACTGGGGTCCTTAGACCTTAGTTTCGGCTTCTTCTCTGAAACTCTGTGGTTCATCATTTATGGGAAATAAGAGTAGTGAACGAACATCTTCGACACAAACCATCTGCACCCCGTCCAGGTTGTGTGACAATTATCATAAGAGCGTAACTTTTGAACCTGCACGAATTATAAAAAAAAAACGTCCACACGTCATTTCATGGGTATGTTTCATTGATATGTCAACATTTTCACCGAATTTTCTGATTGGCATCATTTCGCTATTTTCCTGAGATTTCATCTGTTATTAATGTTCTGAAACATCCAAGGCTTTTACCATCTCGAGGTAATTTCACAGGGTTTTTCAATAGGGACATAATAATTTTGTCTCTTAATACAAACGCATCTTTAAACGATTTTTACCATTTGTTTATGCCGAATCGTTAGTCAAGGCTTGCATTTTAATGACGGTGAAATTTACGAACAAGCGACATGGAGAAAATACTACCTTCGAAATTTCGTTTCGGTGGTTGCCACTTTAAGCGCGTTAACTTTGGTGAAAGTTCCACCAGATAGGATGGGTGCGCTATAGTGCTTAAATTCGAGTCAACATACTGACTATTGAATATTGTTGCGTCAGTAGTCGGGCTAAGTACCAAAGACATCACAGGCGTTCGCTCACAATGAGCGAAATCAGTCTATTCTGCACAGTTCAGACTGATTCCTGATCTAGTATTTTGCGACCTACACCTTGACTAGATCCAATTAACTCAAGACTGAACGCCTTTCATCACTTGAAGCGTAAAAACTTCTCCTAATAGGTTCTGCAAATGTTTGAAGAAAATATTGAACTCTATCGGAAAATCATTTTCAGCTTGGCTCTGGCTCTTCATGAGCCGTAAGACTCAGGTGTCGGTCTGGCAGTACAATAGACCAGTATTAGCGTCTGAGTGCTCCAACAGATAGCAAAAGCCTCCAACAAACCAACAAAAAAATCGTCTGGTCAATGAGCGAATTATGAGTCAGTAAACAGCAACCCATATGTGCTTCAAAAGACTTCGAAGACCAAAGTGTCACGGTATGTTATGGAGTTCGCTTTCGTGCAAACAATTTTTTGCCAGAATTAAATGGACCTAAAATCAGTGATATGTGGTTCTAAGAGGATGGTGCCATATATGCCGCAAAGCATGTCAAATAATTAATCTATTTAAGGGGAAATTTAGTTTTCATGTAATCTCGAGAAATACCCTGACGATGGCTATTTGGCTCAACGTCATTGGCTTATGCCAACAAATCCTCAACGTATGATGAGTTAATGAACACAAAATTGCTAACGTTTCGTGTAAGAGTGGTGGAAAATTGGCTCCAAAAAAATCGATCGCTCAAAACGTCCTCGCATGAAACTCTGCCATTTGGAACTCGGAAGTTCAGAACCTCGTTGACAATCCTTCACTAATTCTTCTTATTATGAATTTATCCTTCCATATTTGGTTGTTCTGCTTAAACTGGGTCTAGGTCCATCCTCATATTAGCCTTTATCCTTTAGCCCTATTGTCTAACGCGCGGCCCACCTGATGGCCTTCGGACTTTCCAGTGTTATTCTTTTGAGTGTTCGTCCCCTTTCCAGTCGTCCCATTTCAGTCTTCTCGATTTTATTATTCGAACAACATTTGGGGCTGAATAATTTTGAACCAGTAGCTTGTACTAAGAACAGAAGTCGGGCTTGCAGTAGACAGCTAATGCACAATCTATGATGGGTATAATTAATGTTTTTATCAATCTAAACTTAGTGTCAACTAGAGTAAAGTTTGATGACAACCGAAATTTATGCAGCCCTGCATAAATTACTGTACTGACATAGTTTGTGTGGTCGACGGCGGAAAGAGAGCAGCTTATGTTATAACCAAGATCGGTGGCGGCATCGACATGTTTAAAAATACGCGTTTCAATTGATCAATATCATAGCATTTTTCAGAAATAAAAATAACTCGACATTTGTTAGGATTAAAATCGAGTCCATTAATTAGTGTGTTATCCATAGTGGCTTGCTGTATATGTCCGACTGGTCCTCATTTTTTCTGGCAAAGAGATCCTCAATGAGTTAAATTAGTCTGAGTGTCGTTAGCGTAAAAATGCTCACATTCGACCCATTTAGAGTATATATCATTGATAAAAATAAAGAATAGTATTGGTCCCAGTATCGATCCCTGTGGCACTTCTGATACCAAGCTTTTATACTGCGATGATTGCCCAATGTTGACAACTCTTTGAAGCCAATATTATAATCTTAGCTGGAGACATAGTACCTCATGAGCCAAGCTGTTAAAGGCCGTTTAATAATACCTTTTTAACGGCTATATGTTCGAACAGGGGATAGCAAACAAAATTGGTGTTGGTACTTTGATACTTGTTATGCAAGAATTTTTTGCCATGTCTTTTGACAAACAAGGTAAAATTGTTGTAGAGCCAAAGTAGGTTGCCTTAGATGGTTGTGGTTCTTGCGGAACTGAGATGATTTTAACCAGTTTCCAACTATCAGGGAGGGTAGAGCACGTGATGTCGAAATTGAGAGAGTAAGAGAGCTTAAGATATGGGGTAATAACAAAATGAAATTTCTCCACATCTTCTTAGAGGTTTGGTTTGATTTTTTGATTTCTTTTGTTTTTGCTCTTCTTGTCGCGCATGTTGAGTATGAGAAGATCTGTCAATTCAAACTTGATGGTCTAAGCTTCCATTAGGCGTTCAATTTGTTATGAGGGTGGTTGTGGTGCAATGTTATCTAATCATCACCGACTGTTTAGCCGAAGGTCTGTAGTTCAAGTCCGTCCATAGTCAAGAACAATTCCTATACGGGAAAACTGTGCAACAAAATCAGTTGTGAATGAGAGATGATCAAAAATGCTGACGAAGGCATAAAACTAAGATCATTTCAAAAATTCATACTCTGTGTTTGCACTTCCAATATAACACCTTAATGGAAAACAAAAGAATTACTGTGAACTACAACGCAATTTCGCAAATTCAGTCGAATCTCTCAAATCCTATCTAGGACAACCACCCCCGGAAAGTAGTGAACGAACATTTTCGACATAAACCATCTGCACTCCGTCCAGGTTGTGTAACAAACACCATAAGGGCGTACACTCTTGAAACTGCACGAATTGTAAAAAAAAAATTCGTAAGACAACGGCTTTTGAGGGACCTGCCTCTTAATAAGTTCCACTAATATGGTTTGCATATGATCTACTTTCTACGCTAGAAGCGCAATATTAATCGCCCCATGGGAGAAGGTTAGCATTCAAATGTAAGATGTTGTTTTTCACCCCAAAGTAAACGGCAGTCTTCTTTCGCAGGGTCTATTACGTTGTACCCGTGATCTTTATTTTTTAGGAGTGAAGTCTAAGAACATTACGTCCTTGTAATTTTTCCTCGCAAAGACTTGCCTTTGGGAGCTTTGTAATAGCCTGGTTAGTTTCCCGGCTATTTCATCATTTTATTGTTGACCTATTGCTTTTAGGGCCTTACTTCTTCGTTAGTTTTCATGTCATCTAGTTTGCACTACTTAGAGGTTATTAAGTTTGGCTTGGTATCGGCGCTGGATATGAGAGCCCTTTAACTCCTTTATAGCACCGGATCGAATTGCATACTGAAATAGAAAAGTATCAGCCCTGTAAGAAATCAAGCCTTATTGAACCCCCGAAATTACAATATTCCTGTTTCTTTTTGAACACACCTCGTTCCCACGTTCCGTATAACCCCGAAAAACTCTCAGTAATCGATGAATTCTATCTTGTCTGTGACCTATAGTTATCTCTGATCGACTAAGTAACAACCTTTAGCAGCGTTGTTTTATGTTATTAAATATGTCATCTTATGAGGGTGCCTTTTCTTCGGTAGAGCGTCTTGAAATCGGTTGAAAATCACGTGTCGTCCTCTCTTGCAACCAGAATCAGTTCGTTGTTGTTTTCGACCTTTTTCGATTAATCTGTTCACAAAGAATTATCGACTGTCACCAGAAGAGTTACTGCCATTAAACTACTACCAGTAATTAGAAACCACCGACTCAGCAGTTAATCAACACCTGACAGTAATTCCTCCTTACAATCATCCGCTACCGAATGACCTAACTTCTTGCATTCCTAAACCGCAACATTAGCAATTTCTGTTTATCTCAAGCCTTCAAACAAGCTCTTTACTTATAAATCAACTCAAACGATCGATTCTCGAACATGCTCGGCACCACCGAGGCACATTACCATTCCTGCCAGCCTACTACCTACAAGTAGTATACATTCTAATTAAGACAACTTTACTTTCACATTTTCCCTCTCTGCATGCCCATTCGTCGGAATTGTTTTTTCTTTTTTTGTCGTATTTTTAGCTCTACTAAGTGCTTGCCTCGACCTGTGGCTGATGGAAAGGTGGAACAACGGGCGGGAAAAGGGCAAAAGACAGAACCTTTTAAAAGGCATTTTTCACTTGCATACGGTCTTGGTTGCTTTCTCGTTACTTTTGCAACGCTCTACTCGTATTCGCAAATGTATTTCTCGGTGTTAATTTAGTGTGAAGATATGTCACGTAGATCGTGGAACGGCAAACAATGCTGGTTTGAGTAGGGCTGGTTCGAAGGGGTGGGAAGCGAGACACAAAAAACAAAAAAAAAAAAAACACTTACGGGACACTTACGCTCGCTGGTTCGATAACAATAATGGCGCAACTGGGCGCTTCTGGTGGATACCTAATTGTGGAGGCATTCACAACCGGTGGAACGTGACACACTGATGTACTTGATCCTAAAACCTAATAATTTCCCATTCCTGCCCCGGCTTCGTGTCATTCGAAAAACAAATGGGATTTTTGGTTCTTTTTTTTTGTTTTCCCTTTCGTTCCACTTACATTCATCTTTGCTGCTTTTCCCTGGTCGCTAAGCACTTGTTGTCGTTGACGGTCGACCGTAGATTACTACCATCCGCCATTCACTTCCACTGCCGCCAACAACATCTCGTTGCAGTTGCGAAACAATTTGTTTTCGGTTATTTCACTCGTGTATCCTGCAAGTCGTGGGTTGTGGGAGGGACATCAGAAACAAAGAGAGAAAAGAAAATAACAAAAGAGAAGGAAATAGAATAGGAGATTCGGCATGGCAGGGAAGCAAAGTGAGCGTACGAGTGTCTCGTCGAATGTATGTCAAGCGAAAACAGAGCGGTGCAGATGTGTGCCGTGTCATCGAATGTCCTGGGCAGGCAAGGATTAATGGTAGTTTATCGATTTGACAAGATGAATGCACACCTACGAATCTATCCCGACCGTAGGCCTTATGCGCTCGATGTTGCTTTCGGTTAGACCGACAACAAAGGAGCGGGATGTACATAGTATACACGAGCCCATACCCACCCATTTGCCCGGGGTGATATACCGCTAGAGGCATGTAATACCTGACTGGCTACTTAGTGGACGGAAAGAGGCCGGCAGCTAGGGTCATCATTAGGATTTGTCCTAATTTACTCAGGAGAATTGCATCGTTTGCATCAATTAGCATGCCGAAGGATATTTCTTACATTCATACTCGTACAATATCCAGGGACAGCTGTTACGAGTTATCTCACAAGTTAAAGGTTAAAGTTTATCGAGGCGTGGAGGTGCTGCTGTAGGTTGTGGTATTTATCATCGGATTGCGGCATGAGGAGGAGGACGAGAGATTGTAATTTACAAAAAGGATATTTCACTGTTTGCAAATGCGAATGCGAATGGGCGGAAATGCAAATTGAATTTCTCGTTGTCGTTGTCGTCTTGGTTGTCGTTGACGTTACAGATGGCAGATTGGTTGGTGTCTGCCTTTGTGGCGGTTAGCTGGATTAATGTTGAAGCAACAGCCGAGGTTGTGTTAATTTTTCGCTTCGTTTAATTCCAAATTGCTCCGGTGGAGTGGAAATGGTCCGGCTGTGTTCGTTTGGCGTGCGGGAGATAGTGGGTCGGAAGGATGAGCAAAAGTTAAGGTTGTTGATGAATCATCTGTTAACAAGGTAGGAAAGGAGATTTTCTAAAAAGTTTACAAATCACAGATGGGTTTGTGGGGTTTTCCCACAAAAAAATTTATATAAATGGGACTAAAAATAGATAGAGGGGTTGACCTGGTGGCTTAAAAGCTGTTTAAGGCTACCTCAAAAATGGGGTAGGAATTAAGAATGAAAATGACCTGACCATCTACCAATTTTATTATTCAAAATACTATCCAAAATCGATCGGGAAATACATTTAAAATGGAACTTGTAGAATTATTGTCTATGATATTTTTAAACTCGACTGGCTTGCCTAAAATTTACTTCGAAGACTAATCAAAGCTTTATAAATCATTATTTGAAAACAGCCAATAAAACGTCCTATACATACGTTGAACTGTTTTTGAGTATTTTTTTTTAACTGAAGATTTCATTTAAAAAAAAATTACATTTCTTGCAGCTGAGCTTAAGATGAGCTTGGCTTAAAGGGTTTTCGGCTCTAAAAAAATTGTCGGTGCCGTATCGGGGTTGTACAAAAACCGGATAATTGTATAGTTCGGGATGGAACTAAGCCTCAACCAAGAAGATTTTCCGAAAGGCACAATCTTTAGTCAATCACTTCCAGTGCTGAACGCCTAGTTCTTTGGGGCCCCTTTTTGTCCATAATATGTGCGTCGTCCACGGAGAATTGAAAACTTTTCGGGCAAGAGCAGTGCCGTCAATTCGTTTTGTATGGTCCAGTCATCTTAGACATTGGATCAGTACACACTTCACCAAGTCGATGCTGCTGTACAACTCGTACAGGTCAACAAATGGGACGTAAAGTGTTCCTCTCTACACGGCAAGGGTTTCCTTATTCATTTTCGATGAGATTCAATTAGGTTTCTGTACCATAGAAAGGAAATCGGCTGGTGTCACCGTTCAATGTTTTTCAAATCTGAATTGCTCGCACTGCCAAGCTTGATACTAAATAAATCCCCGACGAACCAGTGTTGCCAAAATGCCGCGGCTTCTCCTTACTAATCGTAATTTGGACTGTGGTTTGGGACTAAATTCGAAACCCTGCATTATGATACTATAATAGCTTGAGGTGCTTCTAGACAAAAATGAAAGCGTGCCGCGTACATATGAATTAAATGACAAAAAAAAATGTCTGCTTACTATGAGAAGGTGGGTTTCAACAGTCTCTTATGTCTTTAGACTTTAGGCACATAAGCTTAAAAATTGGCAGTCTTACTTAAAGGTGTCAGGTAACTTACTGGTATACCAGAGCTCATGCTTTTTAAAAATAGAAACACTTCCAGATGATTAGAATTTGGAAAAGCGGGTAAAGTTTTGGTTCAAGTCATCAGAATGAAAATTATTTAGAATGTTCTAGAGCCTATCTTAGACAATTTTTAAATGTTCAAGCTTAAACTTCTAACCTGGCTTGAGCAAAGGCCTAGAGTAATGAACTTTAGGAATACATACAAAATCATTGATTAGTAAAGGGTGATTTTTTTGCTGTTTTGTTTTTCCGTGTCCTATTTTTGACAGCTCACGCGTGATCCTTGACATATGTCAAAATTAGTAGTGTTCAGATAGGATTGCCATTTCATTTACACCCGAACAACGCTTAGATTAATTAATTATTGAATTTAACTATCGAAATTCGTGTTCTATGAAAACAGTTCCACGTTTTCATGATGCAACCTCAGGCAAGAACCCAGCTATGGGTTCCGCGTGGTCATCTAAAACAATTTCTAAAAGCTCTGTGTCCTTTTTCCATTTCTCGGAGGAACTTGAAGAAGAGAAGTTTTGCGAAACCACTCCAAATCATAACACTGCTCCCACGGTAATTCCTGCTTATCTTAACTTCTGATTTGACTCGGAAGCCAACTAATAGTCTGCCATTCAGATTGAGTTTATTTCAGCCCACTCATGGATCCAGGTCGATTATCAAAATTGTCGATGAAGTCCTGACCGTCAGTTATTTATTTTGGCTTCGGCTATATTTAACAGTCCAAACTTCTTTAAAACGTTGGCTTGAATTTCTTCTTTAGAAGAGAAATTTTGTACAAGGTCTGTCCAAAAAGTAAAGTGACTTTGAATTGTTTTTCGACATTTTTTTTTATATTTTCATCAATATCTAATCCTAATCAGATAAAATACACACTTGGCAGCGCTTGTTCCAATCTTTGAAGCATTTCTGACGGGCGATTTTTGTTATAGTCTTTATCTCCTTAATCGTGACAAATCTCCATCCTTTATGACGTGTTTTCAGTTATGGGAGAGAAAAAAGTCCAATAAATACGCTGACTGTCTTGAAAAATTACGGACAAACTGCGATGAGTATGCAGGTGCGTTATCGGCAGGCAACAGTCAAGAAATGTTTTCCCACTAATACGGATCTTTTCTCTGTAGTGTAGTGCTTGACGCAAATAGCCCATAATTTCAAGATAATATTCCTTATTGACCTTACGACCTTCCGGCAAGAGCTCATGATGAACCACGCCATTGTAATTGAAGAACATAGTCGATCACGCCAAACTTGATACGTTTTCTTCGGTGGTGGCTCTTTTCGTCGCTTTCATTGGGATGATTAGGCCTTGGTTTCGATGTCATAACCATATACCCATTTCATTTTTCAGGAAATTTGGATAGCCATTCACGTCATTCAACAGCTCCTGCGACGGTTCTTTTGGTCAAAATTTAGAAATTTCGGAATAAACTGCTGCTGACACACGTTTCAATCCCAAATTATTTGAAAAAATGTTTTGGCATAAGTCAACCGATGTGCCAATATCCTCAGCAACTTCGTCGATTCTCCATAAAAATTTTCTTCACTGCTTCAAAGTCTTCTTCCGTTGTTGACGTGCTGGACGTCCATGGCGGGCATCGGCTTTAACAACTTCTCGACTTTCCGCGAAGAGCTTGTACCTTTTATACTTTTTTCTTTGGTCAGAGTGACTCACCAAATGCCACGGTCAAATTTCAAGTACGTCAAAGGACTTATTTTCATTGTCCACACAAAATTTAATACAGATCCTCTGATCCATTTGTTTCTATAGCAAAAAATTGCCAAGCACACCATAACACGCCTAATCTTTATATCTGTGAAGAGCAAACTATGACAATGCCATATATGCACCAACATAAAATAAAAATTCGAAAATTGAATGTGCTTACGAGTAACACGCGAAATTCAATAAGTTCACCTTATTTTTTGAAACTTTGTAATTTAAACAGCTGCGTTCAGATTTGTTTCGTTCACTGAATGCCGGGAACAATAGAAAACTGAAATTATTATTTTTTTCGAAAAAGGCAACGGCAGTCTTACTACCCAGCAGATGTGCTTCACATATCTCAAGTTTTTGAAAACCTTCCTACTGCAAATACTAATGTTTTTCGCTGATTAAATCAGGAAAGGTCTTGATGAAAGAGAGGTAATTATTTTAACCCTACTTGATTTTTCGAAAGATACCCCTAGTGACTCTGTTCTTTACAATAAGTTATAGAATGCTTTTAAATTCTCGTGTCGAAGAGCAAGGCTGATATTCTCATATCTCGCCGACAGAATACGGACAGTGGTAATAGGCGACAATATGTCTACCTATCGCCTTATAAAAACCGGCGTACCGTAAGGTTCCATCCTAGGTCCCATTCTGTTACTCCTGTATGACAATGAACTACCCAACACATGTATCCAGACGTCGTGCAGCTACAAATATCATTCCAAATCGGCTCAGCGGAGCAAAACATTGCAAAATGAATTAACTAGCAACCTTAAGTCCGAGTCATTTGCTATAGACCGCACTCCGGCGATACTTCTACTCATTCGGCCATCAAAACAAAACATTTGGTTCTTATTTGAATGCCCTGTCAATGCCAGGAGAGAAAAGGTATATGGTATCCTGCGAGCTCAAGACGACTAAGACCTTCGCAAGAACACTGTTGTTACCGATTTTATTCTATGGATGCAAAATTGACTGCAGATCCAAAAGGAAGCTTAAGACGGTCTTAATTAGTAATATTTCTGGACTCATTTTAATATCCCTAGGCGCGAGCAAATCTACATCTACTCCAACTCTATTTCCGGCTGCTCCCTCGACTATATGTTCAAATATCATTTACGAAATTCAGCTCCAGGAAGCTTAATTTCTCTCTCTCCCATCGAACCTGACCTTTTATATAGCCCAGGTAGCCTAGCGCCCGAAAGACAATTTTTCGTTCATGCTAAACTGTCACGCTCTTAACATGTTTCTTCGCAAGACTATGAAGCGATATCGTGTAAGCACGCTGACTCGTTTGTGACCCCACGACCCACTATCAAAACTTATCCAAAATAGTTTTTATGTCCTGAAGGTGTTTTTGTTAAGTGACTATAAAACCTTGATCTCACGGTGACTCGCCGTAGATACAGTCATTGAAATTCATTGCATCAAATAAAATGTCTGAAGTTTTCATACAAAAATATGTTCGGGAGTAAAAATATTTCGTGGAATTCATGGCGCCTCAGATGAGTTATTATCTCCGAATTTGATGTATGAGCTTCCAAATTGGATTCATGCGTCTCTAAAAAAAACACTCGAATTAGATTGGTAATGGGTCCGACCACGTCATGTCACTCGATCAAATCTGAACTCCTCAGGGGATGTACATACAGGTATAGCTCCGGTTTTACCCCTCGTCATGGACGGGGGTAAATTACGTTCGTACTTCAAAATCAAAAACATGTAATTTACGGTAAAATCAAGAAAAAGAAAAAAAGCGATTTCGAGACGGCAGTTACCAACAACCATCGACCAACAGTCATCAGTTAGTCATTTAAACGTTCGCTTGGGTGTCGTTTGTTTCCCTTTTGCCTGGGGTCTTTGCTGAAGGATTTACTTGGGTAGTTTCTTGGCTTTATGTATGCAGAATGGTTAGTATGAGGAGAGAGCTCTATGTGATTGGCATGCGATAAGGTCACGAGTATCATTGCCGCTACGTACTGCCGGATGGGGTGTAAAAAGGACTTACGGCTATGGAGTATGGTGCGGTGTGCTAGTCGAGGGTAGTTGCGTGGGGAAGGTGAACGAGTACATACGAGAGTATCACATTTTAAATTGCCCAGATACTCGTACCTTCTCTGGGCCTCGCTTCGTTTTGCAATTCATTGTTTTTATTTTTTTTCTGTTTTTTGATTTTCAGGGAAATAGAATAATTTATTTCTTCCCTGATTCTCCAAGGTAAGATGGGGTTGGAAGCAAGTAGATGGCATAGACTTTTGAAGAAGTTAATCGATTTTTTTTGCCATCTTATCTAAGATGGGATTGTTTAAACGGATGGCAGAAAGGGAGGAAGGATTAGGACGAATACCACGTGGGAGCTTGAGATGATTTATACAGAATGGAATAGACTAGGGTAACAAAGGAACCGAACGTGTATAGAATAGGTATGAGACTGCCTTGTCTCTTGTAGCACCATAGAGGTTTATCTTGTTTTAGATTTTGAGTTCAGAGGATTGACGAAGAGTAAAACGTTTTCAGTAATAGGAAATTAAAAAATCTGGGTGGGGGCTATCGATGTCTATTTTTATTTCTATCACGTTTCGCAATAAAGAAAAAAAATTAGCGATTGTCTGTCTTCTAGTTTTAGATATTGTTTTGTTTTTGTCACTTGTTCCCTTTGAACCCGTATGAACAAGACTCTTATAGGACTCTGTGACCCTTTGTCCAGCTCTATCAAATGACCATCCCTTGCACCAGATTTTTACACCTATGAATGTTGATTTTAATAGAAAAGTATGAATCAAATGCAATGTTTATCGGGCAATTACTATACCAGATGTAACAGGAATTATTGTCCTTGAAAAAGAGATTTATTTGTTCGTCTGCATCAATGCCCTCGATATTTCGCACCTATGGCGATGCCTCCTCTAATTTTTTATGCCACCACAGCAATTACAATTAATAGATTCCTGGTACTTTTTGAATACGCATAGTATCTCTTGCGGTCAGCGTGAAAGCTGCTTTAATTGCAAATGTTGTATAACATACGAGTATCATCGATCACTGGGCGAAGATTATATATTTTAAGATATTCGGAATAGCTAGACTAGTACAGCTACGTCCGAGCGGGTGGATAACCGTGAATCATAAGCTGTAATTCTCCATACCATCCTGCGGCCCAACCATGGCGGTTGATTGAAATGGCTTCAAATAGCGCTGCATGTTCTGTAGAAGTTCACATCTTCTTTAATCCTTTCTCGAATCATCACCTCCTTGCTAGAATGATAACATTTTTGTCGCACTTTTCCATCATAAGACGAGCGAGCGGGTTGAAGAATATGGGCCACGCAGCACTTTCTACCTTCCAAATTCTGTGCTCAATCTTGCACACTTCTACGAACACAAGCAACATTATTGACCGTAGCTCAGACTAATTGCTAAATAATTACAGAAATTGTCACAAGAAATGCGGAGAAAACCAAAGAGGATCAATAAATTATGGTTCATGTCCATGCTATTTCTACATTTATTACCGACGATGTGTCGAACGCCTACTTCTCGAGTTGCTGCTGTCAACCTGCCAGCCATTGGCGAAATGTATTTATATAAATAACGGCATCGACCAGTCAATCCAGTTTTGCAGAGAAGCAAGCAAAAACGAAGAACGAATGAACGAATTACTCTGGATTCCAATCAAGGCTGAGTGTCGGTTTGGATTTTCTCGCTAATTCCGAAAGCCGCCTTGCCTCACCCCGCCTCGCCAGGTATCTCAGGTGGCTATTGAACTCGTGTGCTCTCTTGCTCAGCTGGAAATTAGTGCAATCGCGAACGTGACTGCAATAATGTAATAAAAGTATATTATTATCTCTCGTTGTAGAGGAAAGAAAATGATTCTAACGAAATGCCACTTGAGCGGCTGTTGCATTTTCTGGATGTGATCTAGGCGACCGATAATGCTTGTGCGGTGTATCTACTTTATATGGAATGCGGTTGTACCGCTGAGTTGAGTGCTGATCATCACGTCGTCATCCTTGTCAAGCGCAGAAAAAAAAAAACAGAACGAACGGATGGGATGGAGGACGCGGTAGGTGAGTGGAAGGTAGCGAGATCGTCATTCTCTAAACGTCTTGAATAGCCGATGAGTAACGCGACTTTTCTCAACTTGTTCTTCTTCGATTCTAGTTTTTTAGCGTTTGTATTCCGTGGAGGTTTCTTGCACCTGGCATTTGGTGTAGTATTACCAGCAGCATTGACACCTGGTACGGCAGCTTGAGAAGAAGTCTTACGCAATGCGTTTGTATTCCCGAGTAGGAGTGCGCACGTACTGCTCCGTTGCTAATGACAACTGTATACAATTCAATTCCTGTGCTCAATTAGACTCGGGTTGTGTTCCTTGAATTTCCTGATTTGTACGAACAGCCTCTGCGTGCATAATTGCTTGTGGGCACGACTGAAACCACGTCATTACTCGGCGGTTATCCATCCGGTCGGAATGCTGGTCATTGTCCAAAATGGCACTTAACAATTGTGTTTAGGCATACAATGGTCAGGAAGGGTATGTTGGGGGTCATGGCGCAATTGGTAAGCGAATGGGAGTGAAAAAGGAATGCGAAATTCCATAAGTGGACATGAATTTTCTTTGTGACGACGGTGGTCGGGATTGGAGTTCGATTGAGAGATTAGCTTTTAGCTTCAGTTTTTGTTTTTATGCTCGTGAGCCGTGGTGACATATCGTAGAGAATGACAATTGTTGACAACAGATGTGTAGATGTCGTGCTATGCATTCCACCATATTCATCTACCTAATGGGCATTAGTAAGGACGATCGAAATAAAGCAATTTAACTGAAATAAAACAAGGCAATAACATGGAACAAGGACCTTTACTCCGAATGAGTTCCTCATTTAAGAAAATTGTTCAATAACAGTGAGCATTACCCTTTATGTTAAGCGTTTTTCCTGAGTTTTTCTATATGGTACTAAGTTTCATGGTAGAAAGACTTTTGTGCATTCTTTTGGTAATCATATTCTGAACTTGATCCTCTTTCGTTTTACTGTACTGTCGAGGCGATAAAATTTCCATAACAAAATGAAATTTTGACGAAAATAATGGGCTTGCAAAATTGCAGTATCTCCACTTGAAAAACAAACTTATTTGGCATCGAAATGTATGAAAGGCATATGTGGAACGTATCCCATTAGCCGTAGCAAGGTTATTCCAGAGTAAATTACTGACCCCTCTTTGATTCGGCTCAAAATTAGCAAATTACTCATGGAAGTAGTACGGGTCATAAAGCAAACAAGCTTTGCAGGATTATTGTCTACCAATTGTTTAATGTCAGCATGTACATAGGTTTTTTGGATATGTACGTTTTGATCTTCCTGGAGTTTTCTAGATTTTTTAGTCGAGCAGTTCACCAATCCTAAACTCTTCTATTATATTGGGAGTACAAATTAATTCGGTCCGTTTTTTTGTGTTCAAAATTTTTTTTTTATTGAAAAAAAAACCTAAAAAATAGATCACTCAAAGTATTGTCCGTCGGAAGCGACTACTTTTTCCCATCTCTCTGGTAATTTTCGAATACCATCTCTAAAAAATGAGTCCCGTCTGTCATTGAGCCATTCTTCGATTTCTTCAAAAGACCCGAACCGGTGACCCCCCAAATCGTTTTGCATCCGTCAAAAAAGCCAGTAGTCGGAAGGAGCAAGGTCTGGAGAATACGGCGGGTGGGGTAAGACCTCCCATTTCAGCATTTCCAGGTAGTTTTGACCGCTACAGCCACGTGGGGCCGAGCGTTATCATGTTGCAAAATCACCTTGTCAAGCCTTTCGGTCGTTTCTGGCCGTTTTTCACGCAATGCATGGCTCAAACGCATTAGTTGTAGTCGATAACGTTTCCCATCAATGGTTTCGCCTGGTTTTAGCAGCTCATAGTACACCATACCCGCCTGGTCCCACCATATGCAGAGCATGACCTTTGAACCGTGGATGTCTTTCTTTGGCGTCGATGTAGACGATGATGGAACGGGTTCACCAGGCTTTGCATGGTATTTTTGCTTCTTTCAAGAAGCAGTTCCGAGGTGAAAAATCGCCTTTCGACATCGCTCGGTTTCAACTCGTATGGCACCCAACGGAAATTGTTTGCTGAATCACTCCCAACGATTCTGCGAGTTCACTTTGCGTTTGGCACGGATCTTGATCCAGTAAAGCCTCCAATTCCTCATCTTCAAACTTTTTGGGCTGGCCAAGACGCTCTTTGTCTTCGACGCTAAAATCACCACTTTTGAAGCGTCGAAACCACTCTCTGCATGATTTATCGGTCGGAGCAGATTCACCATAAACTTTTACAAGCATTCGATGGGCTTCAGCTGCACTTTTCTTCCAATTAAAAAAGAAAATCAAAACTTCCCGCAAATGCTGTTTATTTAAGACAAATCCGGACATTTTCGAAGAGGCAAAAAACAATGTTGTTGTCAGAAACAGACGCTGATGCACACTAATTATTGTTGACAGATGTCACACCTTTCCAATGAAGTAGGTAATCGCTTCCAAGATCAGTCACAACTTGCAGGTGGCGCCATCTTTTGAAAACGGTCCGAATTAATTTTACAACGCTCCATTCTCCGGAAATTAAGAACAACAAAACAAGTTTGGTATTCTCGCTTGTAGTTTTTCGGAAAATTTCTTTTATTTTGCCAACAAAGTATGCTTCCTTATCTTATTGAATTATCTCCGTTGAATTCATTTGTAACAGGAAAAACTTTCTCTGCACTTTTCAACAAAGTATTTTCAACAGCAAGATTATAGATTTCAACTTTGGTTGTAAATTTTTTAAGTAATTTATCTTCTTTAGTCGAATGCATCTTCTCCAATAATCCACATACATTTCTCCGTCATAATCGACATACATTTCGTCGAACCCAATTTGGTCTTTAATATCCAGCAACATCGTTGTATTAAATTTTCGAATCTGACTCAATTGTTTTCTGTACGCAGAACAAATCATAGACCTTTTGTCAAATGTTGGTTGAATCCCCACCATCCACGTTCGTATTGGCTGCAAATCACTGGGCTGGGAAGGTTGTTATCTAGAGAATAGCAGCACGTTTGTTATAACAACATAATAATCTGCAAGTTCAGAGCCTCGTTGACAACCCTTCGCCAAACCTCCTTGTCATGAGTCGGTTTCCCCCAAGTTTCGCCGTTCTATCCCATCTCTTGTAGATCAGTTCTTATGTACATATGTATCTACCGTGCGAGTTTCCCGGTGACTTTTTTCTACGGGTTTTCCCCTCCTTATTCGTTTGACTGTTTGTCCACTGTCCATTCGTTCTACATGGGCAGGACAGCCCATCTTAATTTTTGCGATTTAATTGCTCGGACAATGGTCGGGGCTGAATAGAGGTCCTCGAAATCTTGGTTGTTTAGTTTTCTCTATTCACTGTTTCTTCGTCCTGTTTCCCACCATAGATTCTCCTTGAGATCTTGTTTTTAAAGATCCGAAATCAATTTTCCTCCTTCTTAGTTAGAGATCAGGTTTCACATCCGTGAAGTTTTTGACAGATTTTGACATTGCGAGACAGTAAAGTTGTTTAAAATTCTTTCATCGCAAAGAGGCACGCGTTGCCCATATGCAGTCTTTTATCTTGTTCGATCTTAATATCGGTGTTGGTAGTTAGTGCGGGTCCCACTTTCTCAAGCCTATTTTCGGTTAGAGTCAGGTGCAAATATTTTATCTTCTCATTTACTTCTTCCTTTCCTGCCATTATTATACTTTCAATGCTTGTTTTAACGATTTCCACATTATCTCCCAGGAGGGCCAGGTCGTCAACGTATTCTAGAACGAATGTGATACCATTAAGGGTTATTCTTCTCTCATTTTCTTGAAGGGATCTAATTACGAAATTCGGCTCCAAATTAAAAGGAATTGTCACCACAAGGCATCTCCTCGGTTTAGTCCTCCACCCATCTCGAATGATTCAAATAAAACATGTCCTACTTTAACTTGTCCTCTGTTTCCCTTTAGGCATACTTGTATCAGTTTCACCAACTCTTTCGGGATTCCGAGCCTTATAAGCACATTATACATTTTCTATCGGTTTATACGTCCTTTTTTTAAATTTATAATTAGTTGGTGTACCGTTTCGTGGAATTACCATTTCTTTTCTAAAAGCTGTCTGGTCACTCGTCGACCGATTTCTCTTGAAGCCACACGGGTAGTCTCCGATTATTATTTCCTTAGCGTCATGACTCTTTAAGAGAATGTTTGACAGCAGCTTGTAACAACTTGGTAGCAGAGATATTCCCCGGTAATTGTTGTCTTGTGCACGGTCGCCTCTTTTAAATACGGGAATGATGAACAAATTGTTCCATTCTTTGGAGGTAGTTTCATTGTTCCATTTAGTTAAGATGAGCCCATGTAACTTCTCTGTTAATTTTTTCTTCTATATTTTATTAATTGCGGTGGTATTAGGTCGATTCCTGTGGCCTTGTAATTCTAAGGCAATGGATTCCTTCTCTTACTTCCTCACTGGTTGGTAGTTCTACCTGAATCTCTGCTGGGTGGATAGTACCGTTTTCAATTGCTGCTGGCTCTCGATGTACATTCAGCAGTTTATCAAAATATCTCCTCCAGGCCACAACTCTTACGTTATCCGAAACGAGCTCCTATTATCATTGCGCATAAATCCTGATCTGACTTGGTATCCTTTTCGTACAACGCTTGGTCCTGCTTACCTTCTTCTCGTCCACATTCTTCCTGAATTTTAGTAAACCTTTTCTATTGCCGTTTTTAATCCCGAAGATGATCGCTGACTTCCTTTCGTAGGATTTGATCTCTTCGCTCCTTTCCGGGGCTTTAAATCTTAGAATACTAAGGGCTTTTACTTTTTCCCCGAACCAAGGCTTTACTTTGTTTTCCGCTGCCTCCTTTACAACACTTTACTGTTGACCATATTGCTTCCATTGTTCCGGGCGAACCGGTTATCAATTTCGTCCTGGTATTGATGTTGCGTACGAGGCGATGATAAGGATATGGTCTGAATGCAATCCGCTCCTATGTATGCTATAACGCCTAGTCCGTTTGTATGGTGTCTTTTATCTATCAGAAAATTATCAATTTGGTAGCGTATTACTTCATCAGGTGATATCCATGTTGATAGCTCAACATTCAAGTTGTGATTTTCACAATCATATTTTTTGAGTTGGCGAAGCTTATTGTCCTAAAGCCATTATCGTTTGATGAAACATGGAGGCTTTGTTCTCCTATTGTTGGCCTACATGTCGAAAGATGAGAAATTGTCAAATATTTGATTCCTTCTCTCCTGTAGGACAATGTGCGTTCAGAAGTACATAGTTATACCAAGGACCAAGGATTTTGGCCTTCGACATTCGTTGTAAAATACTACGTCCATTACGTTCTGCTCAATTTTGTTGCTGATGAAGAATCCAGTTCCAAGATTGTGGGTATCCGTACCGCCACAAACGAAATTATACCCGTCCTTAACGGTTGTTTCGTTTGAAAGTCGAACTTCTTGTAGCGCGGCGATATCCTATTTATACTTACGAATTTCATTGATCACCCGAATCTGGGCACCCGATCTGTATAGGCTGCATACGTTCCACGAGTCTATCTCTAATTTGTATGCATCTCTTTTCATGGAGGCTCTGCCTTGAATAGTTCCTACCCGAAGGTCCGATCTTGAAACTAGTTTACCTTAGGAATATTTGTGTGATGTTGTTATTGTGTATTGTTGTAGCATCAGTTCTGCGCCAACCTCTGTAATTTTTTTCATGGGGATCTACTAGGACTACGGCTGACACTCCGTGCCGATGGTATATTCTAATCTCTTTCCCGCACGGGGTATTGACACTAGTTTAGCCTAATAAAAGCTTAGTTTTTTGATTTACCCTCCCTTAAAAAATTATTTTGGCCGAACCCATAGAGATACCTGTTCGAAATATTAAATGAAGATAGATGTGTCTCCCTATAATACATAAAATATAAAAATAAAAATTCAAAGATACGTGTAAATATGACATTCGTTGAAAATAAAAATTATGTTAAAACCTTGAAAGTTCATGTTCTCCTGAATTCAACAAGGTATTTTACTAGATTCCGATAAGCCGATCGAAAGTTACGATTTTTTCAATATCTTTTCGCACGCAGGGGGTGGGCGTGGTGCAATTGTAATCATCGCCGACGGTTGAGCCGAAGGTCTGTAGTGCATTTTCAATATAACACCTAAATGGCATGGAAACAAAAAGAGTTACTGTGAACTACAACCAACGCAAATTCAGTCGGATCTCTCAAATCCTATCTATGACAACCACCCCCGGAGAGTAGTGAACGGACATCTTCGACACAAACCATCTGCACCCCGTCCAGGTTATGTGACACAAACACATTAAGAGCGTACACTCTCTAACCTGCACGAATTATAAAATAAAAAAATAATAATTCGTACCACTCCAATGAGTGTTTATAGATACTACTTTTGAACCACATCAGAGGGGGTTGTTCAGAATGACAGTCGATCTGTTGTTAATATCTGTATTTAAAATGTTTGACTGTTCCACGATTAAATGTCATTCATGACAAATCTTTGCTGTCACTTCCATTACCTGCACAGGCGGACGAAAAGTTGAATCGTTGCGACTGAGTCTGACATGACATCCAGAGTGTGGAACATATGCCGCATTTGCCCCAAGCACCCGTGAATAGGATAGTATCTGCATCTTAAATTTGTGTGCTGCATTTGGGGTCATGACGAAAGTACTTCTACGAATATCCATCGAAAAAAGTTTGATTACATTTCGATTCAGAAAGTTTTGATTTGAAAAATGAAGTTCCTGTCAAGATTCCCGATGAGTTTCCATCATTCTTTTGCATTCACCATATTCCAAGGGCTTTTTATCAGTTATCCCAGCACTTTTTCGAAAGTTTATCTATTCAATATATTCAATCGTACGTACGCGCTGTATAAATTCGATACAAGTTTCAATAGTTTTCCTCGAATATTTCGAGCAATTTTTCAATCGAGAACGAATCTCTTGCCACGTCGCATCTCACCCTCTGCCATTCATCCCTAGCGGTCCATTTCTATTCATTTTCATCGTAATATTTTTATCGCAAACCTTCAGGCAAAGTGGCTCTCATCTAGTACGAAATATTTCTTCATCTCCATCATCACTACTACCGCCGCCATGGAGTATCGGACGTCGTTTGTCTGCGTGCTACTACTAGCTTCGTTCGGTTTCGTCTTATCACGAACTGTTGCCTCGTTTCTGTCTGGTCGTTTTTTTTTTTTTTCATAAAGCAACACTAACTTAAGTCTTCAGACGTCTTCGGCGCATCTGACAAATGCTTAAGTGTATCGTACGTGCATTGCATACAACGATAACACAAAGGATGCATCTCTACCGCTATTCCTTAGTACATGCAAACAGAAAAATGAAAAGAGTCCTCGTAAAAGAGCCACGGAAGCTGAGTACCCAAAGCTAGCTCGGAGGAGCACAGTTGGTACATGTCCCAACTATGATTGCAACTCAGACGAATGCCATTTCTCTTCATTTTTTCCATCTCCAAACTCACTTCTTCGACGGCTAAATTTGATATAAATGACACTTTTATTGGCCACCCGTCGTTACAACCCCTCCCATCGCACTACCCGTGCGATCGAATAACCGGGTTGAGTGTCACTTATTTTTCGGTCGGTTAAGGTATGCGCAATAAGTAAATAAATGAAATGACAATATCATTGGCAGATTTCATGGATGTCCTGGCTGATAGCAGGGTTGTATCCGATTATGTTAAGAACGACGAGAAGTCAACAACATTGCACGGAGGGAAAAAATAAATCTTCCAATCCATACCGTAAAGGGGTAACTAGGAATACTTTACTATGCAAAAGGATATACGAAAAAAAAAAATTCCTTGAATCGATAGGATTCTTCCTCATCGTCGTGGCCCTGGCTTTATTCCCACGGCAAAGAAGGAGGAAAAGAGGAGGCGGACGACAAGGAGGAAACTCTATCATGATTTACATAGAAAATGCATGATACTTTTACTGTGAAATGCATTTGAGCATAAGAAATACTCCTTGGAGCACCGACAACGATGGCGTAGTAAGATGATCCTTGCTAGATAGCAGCAGAGTTCGATGGGAGGACGATATGGATGGGCAGTGAATCGATAGGTGGAGGGAGGGCCAACGGGAGACTTTCGAAATGTAGGAATAAATAATGACATTTGGGATTGATCCTTCCTCGTGCGAAAGAGGGATTCTAAAGCTGAAAATGCACTTATTTATCGGAAGAAAAGGATTTATGGGGAAAGGAACTAACGCGAGTGTAGGAGAATGTTATGCGACAGATGGTGAACGAGTCGTGTTTTGAAAGGCAAATTAATGATTTATCTGCTACTTCTCACTCAAGGAGTGCTCAACTTGGATTAAGTAACAAGACTTGTTTAGCCGGCTGACGTCGTGATGACAGAGAAATCTGTTTCGATTGGGCTCGATAGTGTAGTTGAGCTTAAATAGCTAAGTAATCATCGCAATGATGGGGGTAGAGGTACTTTAAAAGTCACCCTGGTGACTAGATCCTTTACAGCAAATCTGATTAGCTTATTAGCATGAACAGGTTCAGGTCTAAACGCCTACTTAGACTATAGACGCACCCAATCCACTTGTGGGAATTCATTTTTCCCGCCCACCACATGCTATTGGCTCGCATATGCCCATATATGGACTGTTCCTTGCTACTGATAACCCACCTGCTTCAAACATGTCCTTCGTTCTTCTATCACGATTGCCTTCCAGCTGCAATTCTGTCTCCTATCTTCATCACAGCCATTCCTCATATTCCATATTGCATTGATTCACCCTCTCACCTTGAAGGTATGACAACTACTTAAACCTATTATGAGCCTCGGAACCATCCCTTATTCGTCGTCGCCATTAATAACACTCACAGTCAATGGTGTTATCCCTCTCTGTACCACTTTAACGCAATTGTTAAACTAAGCATCGTCACTTACCGATTTACCCTCGCCAAAGTATGTTCTTCCACTCCCCTTCCACCCCCTCACTTGCCCACCGCTCACTATCTTGTGAGAGGGGGGCCTTTTTATTGATTTTATTGAATACCATCGAACGGTATGAACGGACCGAATCAAGAATCGAGAGCTGAGGACCACTTAGGAATCGATTGCAATTCTTTACCGCTCTCCGTTGTCCTCATGCGGCAGTTGGTTGTTGCTCCATGCATTCCAGTTGCGCCCGTTTCGCTCGGCATTCGGAACGGAACATTAACTTTTTTGTATCTACTCATACTCGTATGTGTCTATTATGATTTTATTATAGCTGCAGTAGCAGTACGAGTTACACCCCCTCGGTTCCATTACTCATGTGGAATTGGAAAAAGCTCTTTCGCTTCGAGTCGTAAAAATGAGTAATGGCTGCCTTGTGATGTCAACTGTGACACTCTGTTCCCCTTATGGAATGTGTTTGTATCTATTCGATGCTGTAGCTACTCGTATTCACCTCGGAAGAGCATCCGAATCATCGTCGTCGTCGTTAGTAATTGCACGAGTATATTTCATCATATTATCTGCAATAATACTTGTTATTCCCTGAGATACAGTTGTATATCTGTCCTTTGATACTTGTTTCGCACGCCGTGCTTGGGATATCTTTCAGGGAACACCCGGATTTACGATAGTCAGGTGAGAGATAATCGCGACCACGATGGTGTACATGACGACGACCCACATTGCATGTTGCACGCTTCAATGGCAATTTATTTTCCAACCTCACTTCTTTGATTCATACACTTATACAGGCAAAGCTTTCTGTATACTTGTACGTCCGTCGGTGTTAACTGGATGGATGGATTCTCACCCCTCGGCGTAAAACAACTTAAGCAATATAGAACATGGGGTTGAAACGAATCCACCACCATCAGGTGCACGAATAACTTGGTTGTATCGAGAGCCGCCATCATTTCCGTCTTCGCCACTCACAGCTGCACCGCACAGACATGGCAAAGTAAGAAAAACAGCAGCAAATCCCGGGCAATAGGTTCTCGAGTAAATGCATTTATAATAAGTCAGTTAGAGGCAATAAACTTAAGTGGCTATAACCCAGCCAAACAGCAAACCAACCAGTCCATCAGCCAACTACCAGTTACCTACCTAGCCAGACTCTTTTCTCCAACTGTGCTTCGGTTTCATGTTTTTTTTTCTACTTTTTGTCTGTTGCTCTGCTTTTGATGTTTTCTTGTATGTGTGTAGCCGACGAGCTGTTGATTTAGTGTGATGGAATTGTTGCCTGGCCACCGTCGTTTGCCCTTTGCTGTCCATCGTGCAATATCGGACCGAAATAGGATTGGGATCCCGACCAAACCAAACAAATCATTCATTATTGAAGCACTAAATCAAATCAATAAAATGCCAAACAAATGGATTCGTAATAAATTTCGGAAGGTACTTGAGTGCTCCGCGGGACGGTTTTCCTTTTCGGACCGGCTAGGCGGCTTGACATATTCCATTTTTGTTGTACTCGTACTTTACGAGGCTTATTGTTGGTATTGACATAATTCCAAATAGCAAGGGATTTTGATTTCATTTTCGCAGAAACTGAGAATTGAAAGCCCTTAATAAATAGAAATGGACGTGGTTGTAATCATGATATTCGTGCTTAGCTTCATAAAGCCAATCACGGTGGAAGGGATAATTAGCGAATGATTCGTGCGGCGAATTTTCAAAGTTGCATTAAAAACGGGTCGTATAGATTGGTCACGAATGCAATCAATACACGGCAAGGTAGCCGGGCAGGGCTTAATGGGAATGTAACATAAAGAAAGGGTCATCGGTGAACAGGGATTTGAAGGACGATCGAAATTATTACGTGCTCCCTGGTATTAAGGTAGGTAGGGGTTTTGATTAAGGTCATTTTTGTCCTGTGAAATAGTAGTTGTCTCTAGTTGATAACGTGGAGTTTTAATGAAGATGAGGTATGTTTCCACCTGAGTGGGCTTCTTTAGATGCGTTCGGCTTTTGCTGAGTTGTCCCTCGAGAATGGAATCTAACACCATGCAAGCCAAAGCAGTGATATCCTACATGAGCCAGCCGTTTTAGATATTTATGAAACCGACTTCGCTGTACTGTCATTGTATTTTATCAATCGCTCTCCGTTACTATATTTGAATTTTCTTCTCGTCACGGCCAAGGGCCTCCTTAATTGCCATTAAGGACCAGGATGATCAAGAAAGCAGATTCGTCTCCTCCGTTGCCGCAGCAGAAAGTAGCAGCAGCTGGCAAGAGGGAGCTATTTTCGATTTGAACTAAAAATATTGACTTTTTTTTAACGTTCCAAGGTCAAAGTATTAGCGAGTAAGCTGTTTTTCGCTTCGTGTATCTCCAGAAAAAATAATGTTATAGAATCCTGGCCAATTTTATTGAACAGATTATGACTTAATGAATTATCGATATGGTTTGCAAAAAGTTTGAGTTGGTGGTTTGTTTTTTATAACGAAAAAACTGCAATAAGTTGTTTCGCACCCATGAACTTAGCTCTTCGGTTTGATATATCACATGATCTGCGTAAATAAAGATTAGAAGATTACTGATCATACATTTTTGAGCCCAACACAATTTAATGATACTGCCGTTCGAGAATGAATGCCCATATACTGCAGGTGGTAAAAGTTGATACAGTGAGCTACAGAGGTTATCTCGCTTTATTTTCTAGAGCTTGTGTTAGGTTTCTATCAGGTTGTTACATAAGTATTGCGCGTTTTTTGAATCTCTGTTTAATGTCAAATAATTTGCGTCAAAGTAATATCCTTCATTGGGCATTTCTGCCCACCCCTCAAGCAACCTTTAATGCCGACACTATTAAAAAATAGTTGGCTTTGACAGACTTTCCAAGAGTCTTTTGGACATCTTCCGTAGACTAAGGCGGATGCCCCATATTTTCTGAACCGAACTGTATGAGAACAAGCATTATCCTGATGGAATATGACACTTTATCGATTAATTATAAGGTGTACAACTTTGCTTCGGCCGTCTGCTGATATGTGGCGATAACGGCAAATAGCGGTCGAAAAAAAACAGATCGCAGACGTCAGGCAGTTGGCTTGGACCTCGGTCAACAGAACACCATTCAAACATTAGTCGTTCTTGATTGAAAACGAGCCAAATTCTCGTCATTTGCGGAAGGTATTATTGTTTTGTTTCAATATGAAGAAAACAGCGGCTGAGTCTCATCGAATGCTCTCAGATACGTATAGTGAGGACGCTATTCGTGAAAGAACATGTCGTGAGTGGTTTCAACGCTTCAAGAATGGTGGTTTTAACGTCGAAGACCGGCATAGTGGTGGAAGAGAGAAAGTTTTCGAAGATGTAGAATTGGATACATTGCTGAGTGGAGACTCGCGTCAAATTCAAGAAGAATTGGCACGATCAGTGTGAGTGACACAGCAAGCCATTTCAAAACGTCTCAAGGCCATGGGTATGATTCAGAAAGAAGGATCTTGGGTCCCGTGTGAGTTGAAACCAAGAGACGTTGAACGGCGTTTGTGAACAGTTGCTTCAGAGGCAAAAACGGAAGGGATTTCTGCATCGCATTGTGACCGGGGATGAAAAATTAGTTCATTACGATAACCCTAAACGCAAAAAATCATGGGGATTTCCCGGCCATGCTTCCACGTCGACGGCCAAACCGAATATCCGCGCATTTCCACGAATGTCCATGCATTTGGTGTGACCAGCTCGGCGTCGTGTACTATGAGGTGTTAAAACCAAGTGAAACAATCACAGGTGCTCGTTATCGACCGCAATTAATGCGTTTAAGCAGAGCATTAAAAGACGAACGGCCGATATACAGCGAGAAGCACGGTGATTTTGCAGCACTACAACGCTCGACCCCACGTTGCAAAAGAGGTCAAAACGTACTTGAAAACGTTAAAATGGGAAGTCCTACCCAACCGTCGTATTCCCCAGCCATTTCTCGCTCTGACTATCACCTGTTTCGATCAATGGCGCATGGCTTGGCTGACCAACACTTCCGATCTCATGAAGAAGTCACAAATTGGATCGATTCGTGGATCGGATTCGATGAGGTACTAGCTCAAAATTGATTATTTCCTTAGCATCCCACTATACATTCAGGAACACCGTGATTGAATGAAGTTCATTTCTGATACGTTGTGCTAGTCGGTCTCCTGCACTAAGACATTGGTGGCGACGTTTAGCGTTATTGTAAACAACTCATTTCTCCGGTATCGATCCGGTTACAAATTCGGTTCTTGATTGTCACGCGACAGAAGCGCAGCGCAAGATTATTTTGCGGTAAGTGGTTGGTACCCACTTTCCTAGCTTTTCTCATTTTTGTTTGGTGTCGGTAGATGGTCATATGGCTTACGTTGAGGTCACATTAAGTTCCCTAACTTTACTTGGATTAGTGGGATTTCTTTCAACGGTGAATTTCAGGAGCTCATCATCTAGCCCGTTTGGCCTGGCCGAATGAGGTTCATCCTTTGCCATTTCTAGACTTTGAAAACCAACGTCGACACTTGAACTCGCTGGGAAAACCCTATATTTACTGGCTGCCCTTCCATTCTAGGTTTCTGATACATCCAATTCAAAATTCGGTTAAAAATGCTTAGAATGATGTTAACCCAATGAAACTTGCCGTCTGAATGAGCAATATATCCGTAATACTAATTTCAATAGCGGTTTCAATATTAAATCGTTTTTGGACATTTTATGGCAGTTGGAAAATAACTCCCGAAAAAATCGCCTAATATGTTACAACCAGGTACTTTCCAAGAATAAAAAAACGCTTTAGGTAGCTCTGTTCTTTTTCCTGAAACTCTTTCAGCCAATGCAGGTGCGGTCAAAAACATATTTGGAACATGTAACTAAACATGTCTTAAAGATGTCGCTAGACATGTACTTTGCTTGTCAAACTGGACTGGACACTTAGCTTCCTACCACTGAATTTCCAAATTCATTTGTTTTACGTGTCTTCACGTTTTAAGGCCTTTACTCTATCGTTTTTAGAGAGATGCCTCATTTTGTGATCCTTATCTTGGGAGCGTATTTGCCTAATAAGAGCTGATTTAGTTTTCATTGATTTTATGTCAATTTTTTTTATTATGATTAGTACAGGTGCAAGTCGCTCTTATGGTGTTTGTCACACAACCTGGACGGGGTGCAGATGGTTTGTGTCGAAGATGTTCGTTCACTACTCTCCGGGGGTGGTTGTCCTAGAAATGATTTGAGAGATTCGACTGAATTTGCCGCGTTGTTTGTAGTTCATAGTAACTTTTTTGTTTTTCCATGTCATTAAGGTGTTATATTGTAAGGATATGAATTTTTGAAGTGATCTTATGCTGCGAGTGTTATGCCTTTACGAGCACTTTTTGATCATCTCTCATTCACAACTGATGTTGTTGCACAGTTTTTCTGTATAGGAATTGTTCTTGACTATGGACCGACTTGAACTACAGACCTTCGGCTCAGCAGTCGGTGATGATTACCATTGCGCCACAACTACCCCCTATTGAGGCGTCGTAAGTAGTTTGAGTAGAGGAGTCACACCAACAAATAAATTTTTCTACGTCTGATTTCAGCACTGTCGTCGTTGCTTCTTGTCCCTAGGTAGATAAAATCCTGACCACGAATTTGGCGTTATTCGAATGTTTTTTTAGTTTTGCTCTTATTTACCGCCAGATTCACTTAAGCTCCAAGCAATTATGCAGACTTGAAATAGATCATACCTCTTGTATTGGCCAGTGAGTGGTATTTTTTTCAACGTTAAATGTTGAAAAAACGACATAACAATACGTTACCCTGTTTGAATCCTTTTTTTCTAAAGTGGAAGGTTTCGGTTAGCTTTTAACCGACCTTATCAACAGTAAGAATTCTTCATTTGCGGTCTTAGATAAAGCCACTTTGGAATCGTAGTAATCGGATTGTAATAATTAAATTGCCTAAAGGGCTGTCAATTGGTGTCTTATTGTTATCGAAGTTTAAACAACATAAGGGCTCATCCAACAAAAAGTGTCATTATAAATTTCGTGCTATCCCTGAACTTTCAACATACAAATATCATTTCAATAACTTGTATTAAATAAAAATTGAAGGTTATCGATGCTGTGCTGCTTTTGATTATCATCAGGCGTCTTTTCGCACAACTAGGGTGGGTTAAATCGATAAAATTGAATGTCTTGAGCAGATTTTTCCTATGATGACTTCAACTCATGTGAGTTCGTGAATGTCAATTGAAAATATTGCCGTTGTAACTGAGAACGTGACTGAAAATCAAGCTGTGTCCATTCCGCTCCATAGCAGGATCTTAGCCTATGCGCAACCACTTTGCATTGGAAAATAACAAGATGAAAAATTTGATCAAAAGAATGAGCACTTAAAGGTAGACCTCAAAGTTTGTACTTTAGAATAAAATAACAATATCACCAATTCTCATAAAAATGTTGCTTTTTCTATTGATTTAAAATAACACCTCTTATTGGATGACGCCCCCTTTTTTTTTAAGAGAAAAAATTATATTTTCTGTGAAACAAAGAAATTCTTAACACGGCCTTAACACGTCCTTATCTTCATTCCACATCTCCTGCGATGAAGCATTGAGTTAGTGTCCCAAAGGGTTGCCGATGGTCGCGTATTAAAGCATTTTCTCTGTCGTCAGCAATACCTTGACTTTTCAATGTTAGTAGAATCTTAGCGTGAAATAGAAAAATGCCTTCTAACGCAATCTTCAGGCGCAACAGACAATACTGAATTCAATTTCGATTGCTTAACAATTTCTACATATTCCATCTCGTCATCTACTATTCATGCGAGTAACTTCCAAATTCTCGTCGAGGCTTAACACCTAAACCAAATACACATTCCTGGTACATAACACAGAAATCTTGCACCTCGAAAGTCCTTTAATGAATTTTCACAAACAAAAGAGCCAAATTGCTAGACCGTATTTCGATTTACTTGTCAATACAAACGATGCCCTTCCGAGCACCCCCCACACCTTCATCGTCTCCGTCAAAACTTCCAACGACATCTTGATTGAATTACACCGCATCTCAAAAGAACGTGAATGAGAGAAAGGAATCTTAGCAATGCCTTTGCCAACGAGAGAAAAGTTCGAGCTATCAAATCCGTCCGATAAGTTTCCATCCTCGGCCATTATTACTTGTGTTCAATAATGAGCTATTACAACACAGATGTGCAATAAAGGGGCAATCAGGTTCACATTTAAAACTTTTCCCTTCATCGCTCGCTTTGTGTGCTTGTCGCTCGGCTAATTCTGCTGCACTGCACCATCGTCCGCTAGCCCATTATACGAAAACGAGTACGAGCCCGTTCCTTCCACGACTACGATTTCAAGTTGCTTTTGTTGCCTCTCTTCCTTTTGTGGATAATTGGCATCTAATTTAAAGAATCGAACTTTACTTCTCATACCTAGCTGTGTACTTGATACTTTACGGGAAAAAACTTTAATAAGAAACTTAAATTTTAGTCGAAAGGAGGGAAGGTGAAAGTTGAAACCGATATCACTTCCGGTGAATTCCATGTCGGATGACTATGGGTTGAGTCGCCTTCGCGGGTGGATTGTCGAAGAACTTGAGGGGAACGTTGTGACATGAGAGTTCACTCGAGGTTTTTGCATCTCACTAGGTATGTGTGTGTGTCTGGGTATGCCGACCCACTTTGGATGCAAGGATTACACGGAACCCTTGCAAATAACTGACTACTAACCCGACAGAGCGGGGCGTGAAAGTTTCCCGTTTAACTGAAAAGTTTTTTGGAATAATTGAGAGGAAGATATCCTGAATTATTCACCAGTTTTGAGTGAGTGTTGAACCGGTTAGAGTCAGAATTTCGATCTGGTTTTGAAACCTTCGCTTTGGCAATGGGATTGCGATTGGAATTGGGTTTGATTAAATTACTAATGTCGTATAAGTGCTAGAAAGTTAGTTGTGACTGAAAGCGCATTTCGAAGGCACAATTAAGTCACCTTAATTTGTTTACTGTTTGCGTAATCGCGAAACTGCCGTACCCAGCGTATTGAGTGAATGTAAGAGCAACGTTCCTGTGGAACTACAGCATAAAGATATTTTATAGCCCTGAACGCCTAAAATATTAAGAGCAGTATGTTGGAAATTCATGTAGGGGTTCCTGGCCACCAGATCAGCCATCAAAATAAGAAAGTCAAATCAAATTTGGCCACAACTTTTGGCTGTATTTGTCGAATTTTTCCTCACTAAACTCAAATGGGGAATCTACAATTCGATTCAAGTCGCCCTACACCAGGCAATACAGCTTCGTGTTTTTTGTCCTCCTTATCCAAGTTCTGCCACCGTCATCAATCATGCTTATTTTTAATTTGTTGAACCATACGTGGAGTGTACACACTCATGATAGGGAGGCTTGGCGAAGCGCTGTTAATGAAACTCTGAGCTTCCTAATTCCAAATGGCTGGTATACATATATATAATATGATAATAATAAAAAAGCAGGATTTTACCCCGTATGCCGTATGACTTTTTCCAATCAACTAAGACATTCTAGTTCGATAGAGGTTTTGTTTTTGGCGCAGCTAAGCATTATAAACCAAATGTTGAGACCTACCGAGCCCAATTTTAGTGTTTTGTTCGTGAAATCAGTCTACAAATTTATATTTTATAGTTAATTTAATGTAAACAGCATTTTTTGTCTTCTGGTTACCACGAGAAATAAAGGTTTTTAGAGAGTTCGTTATCCACACTTATGGACAAAATAATAAGACCACCGAATATCTTTGGAAATTTAATTTGAAATCGATTTTTTTAATTATAAAATAATTCATTATTAAATAAAATTAAATTCATCTTTTAATTCAATTTGCGAAAGTGGAATGGCGTTCGATTTTTCAGTTCTAATGGATCTTTTTTAAGGTTCCCTTTATTTTTTTTAAGGGATCAAAATTGGGCGATCTTCCTTTTACTGTGTATACGGCTGGCTTGGGCTCGTTTTCTTGCCTCATCGAGGACTTCTGCCACTTAATATACGGAAGTAGGACCTCTGCTAGTGTGTAGTTATGGATCAGGATGGTCCATAATTAATGCAACTTAATATTTTTGTCTATACACAACAAAATTTATATATGAAATATTTTTCTTCGTTGCCTGAACAATTCGCATGTGCCCACATGGTACAGACAACACATTGAACCCATTTATCCCCTCCCTTGTCTTCAGAAAATAAATCAGAGCAATAAATACATTTAGCATCTTCTTGATAAGTTCGATCAGGGCTTTGATCAGATAAATTTTCTGGAATAAAATCGTTTTCACTTTCCGATGAAATAGTTTCCTCTATGCATTGGTTTTCTGCGGGAAATGTTGCTTCGCCTTGTGTTCTTAAAATGTAAGTTCTTGAGCACCTTCTGGAATAATTTAAAAATTACAAAGTATGTATTTAAACTTGTCTAGAACTATATGTAACATTTTATTTACCTTTTTCTCTACTTTGCTGATTGCTTGCCCAGCCATTTGCTTCTTCAATTCTCGTTCGTGTTTTTTTTAATGATTCTTCGAGATCCTGTTGATGATGAAATAAGTTCTGAATTTCCTGGTTTTCTTTTTCGGTTTAAAATCTTTTTAACTCGGACAGGAAAAGGAGAAATTTCATGAGGAAACGTATACAAAGATGATCTTGAACCAGTAGAAGTAGAAGGTTCTGAGACGCGATCTTCTGTTTCATATGAGTTCGTTTCTACTTGAACTGTTTCAGAAATTAAATTTATAGTAGGAGAAATGCAAGGTTCTAAGGAGCACAATTAAGGTGAAACTGGCTTTGCTTGCATTAATCATGTTCCTTGAAGATATGCCTTTCAAAAGGACGAATTCCAGTCGATGCAAAAGTATTACTGCTATTTCTTCAGTCTGAGTTTTCAAATAACTTAATAATATCAAAATGTGTCAAGGCCCGTGTGATGTATATGACCAATCGCCTAATTTTCTCTGTCAGATATTTTTTTAATCGTCTCATGAACGTTTTGTTGAGTGGTTGAAATTTATGACTGCAGTGTGGGGGGGAATCGAAAGATTATGAACATGATTATTTCTAGTTAGGCCTACGAGTAATAGCTAGTTCAAATGCTAGCAATCGTATGTCTCTTCTTGTTAGACCAACTTTGCTTCCATCAATAGCGTTCCATTCCATTAGGAAGTCCTCGGGAAAGGGAAGATGGGTTTTCTAACCAACTTAGTTAGTACCACATTTTTCTCTGGCTTTTGTGCGTATGCAGCAAAACGTTTATATAAAAACACTTTGCTATTTGAAAATTATAATGAAATGACTAGAAACCTGCCACGTGCTCTACTGCACACATTTGTTAGACTAATCACATTTAAATTAGCGACAAACGCTTCGAGAATGAATCAAATGAATGCCTAGTGGCACGTGCTTTTTATGGTGCGAAATATTGTGGTGGGCCATATTTGCAGCACTTAGCCTACAGATGCTGCTCCATGGCCTTCTTAATCCAAAATATTGGACCTACACCATACCACGAATAACTTGCCCATATCATTATGCTTCCGCCTACCTGCTTAATACTCTTGCTAGTGGATTGAGACTGGTATGCTGCTTTTTCAGGACGCCTGACCCAATTTTTGAGATCTGATCCCACCAAGTTTATCTTAATGTCATTGGACCGCATAAAATTTCGCAATTTTTTTTCATCAATAAGTCCCGGGACTAAAGGGCTAACCATAATAGACAGGAGCAAGCAGAAGCTTATGTCAGATCCGAACGAAATTCTCCCCTCTGTTTCAACGAACCGTCACGATACCCACAATGAACAGATGCAAGCAGGAGCAAGCAGAAGGAAAGGAACTGTCAAATTGTTTTTATTCGATTTGTTTATTTTCGGTGTGGCTTTGGCTTTTTCCTTTTTATTGAAATAAAAGCCATCTGCTTTATCATAGAGACACTTATTGTCCTGCACAAGTGAAATCAACTTGTTAACAAGCTCGTATTCCATATTTATTTTCTCTTTTTTCTCTTTCCTAACCTCAAATGTCATTTGTCAAAAATTCCGTCCGTCATGTCTTCTTTCAAGAAGACCTTCCTTCTGCTTGCATCAGTTAACAAACATTTAACGAAACGTCGTATCTTCCCATTGTGGGCATATCATATGCTTTGCATGTAAGAAGACAGACATTCCCCTCTGCTTACTTCTGCTTGCTCCTGTCTATTATGGTTAGCCCTTAACTAAGAAAAACACAATTATTTGGCAAAACTCAACTTTATTCATAACATAGTCTCCTTCAAGAGCAACACAATCAGTCCAGCGCTTCTCTAACATTTCAATACCTTTCTTGTAGAACGATTTATCTTTTGCCTCGAAATAAACGTTTGTTTCAGCGATGACTTCCTCGTTGGAGTAGAATCTCCTTCCTTGGAGCATTTTTTTGAGGTCTGCAAACAGGTAGTAGTCCCGGGGGGCCATATCCGGTAAATATGGTGGGTGCGGCAGCAATTCGAAGCCAAATTGATGCAATTTCGCCATGGTAGCGAGCGACTTGTGACACGGCGCATTGTCTTGGTGAAAGATCACTTTTTTCTTCTTCATTTGGAGTCGTTTCTCACCGATTTTGTTCTTCAAACGCATCAATTGGCAACGTTCGCTATTGATAGTCTTACCTTTTTCAAGTAGTCAATGAACAAAATTCCATGAGCATCCCAAAATACTGAGGCCATAACCTTACCGTTATATGCTGAAGAAGAAAAACTACTTTGGAACTGTTGTTTTTCGAGTCTTCTTCGCAGTGTCCGAGAAGAGACTGTCAAATCCAACCCAATCTTGATATCCGAGGGTCATTCTTCTATGGGCGTTTTATTTGAGCCTCAATTCTAAGAGATGTTTTTCATGGTCGACCTGTTAGCATTTGAGATTTTGGCTGTAAGGTATTAAAAACAAACGTTTTCAATCTTCCTATGAGTCTGGACTTGCTTCCTGCGTAAGTTAAAGAATAAAATCTTTTTCAGTCGTGGAGTAGTATTCGTCGCGAACACCGTTTTGTCTGTTTTCATAAATAATTCGTTTCTTTTCTTCAGTATACAGTCAAAAATTAAGCAAAACAAAACAACTCTTCAAAATCAAAAAAGTAAGAAAGTATTCTAGTCTTGTTGTATACATTGAGGCACTTCCTTCACATTTACTGACAACTTCATGTTTATTTGTAAAGAAATCACCAAGGAATTGCTAATATAAGAGTACTGTTACTGGAAAAATATGTAGGCAGACGCAATCTGATTTCAATACGAAAACAGTACTTCTTTATGTTTTTCGCTATAGGTTTTATTTTTTTTTTCCGTTACTATATATGTATATGTCATGTGAAGTGGTGCCAAATACGCGTATTCTCAAAGGAGCTTGATCACAGCTAGTTTAAATAAGATGTTGGTTTAATCTTTAAGAGATGAATGACTAAAGGATTGAGAATATTTGTCACAAACGCTTGATCCTATTTTATTTTGCATAAATGTCCACACAAAGTATGTTCAGAAAATATCAGGAATTGTTCGATTTGTGTCAGTAATTTTATTTATTCGTCTACATCAATGTTATCCACTTCAAAACAGTGCCCATTAGATATTACGAATGGCAGCCCCTCTTTCAATCTCCGAAACAAATTTTCCACCTTTGAATATCAGGTGTACAAACGCGAATCTACCGTCTTTCGTCAGGTGAGGCTAACAGTGTAAGCTGTCCGGGTAGCACTTCTCATTTTTGGAGGAAGCCAAAAATTGGGTAGATTCGCGGATCGTCTCAATGCGGAGTTTATATGCTGCTGGAAAATTGAACAAAAGTTGTAGCCAGATGCACAACACTTTCAAGAATAATTATGTTAAGATTTTTTCCAAAATAAGGCTTCAAATTAATAATAAAAAACGGATTCCGAGTTGTTTACCGGATGGTACATAGCTACTCCAGCTTTATGTTTCAAAACAGAAAAAAGTCACAGGAATGAATTGCGAGCAAAAGCCATAACATGGTGTTCCCCGAATAATTTTTTTTCCCGATTGCTTCAGGTCGTTGAGCTTGTAACGTAGTAGGCCAGACCTTGTAAGAAACACGAAGAGCATTTCCGGAGCTTGATGCATCTTCAGCATCAAAATTGCCGAATCGGAATTTTGCAAATTAGTTTTAGCACTAGCGTTCTGGCACTTCGAGATTTGTTCAAAAAATAAAGTGACTATTTATTTTTCTCGGAACATGTATATTTTTTCGTCAATATCTATTTGCCCATTTCAAAGTAATCTTCCTCAGATATAATACACCTGTACCAACGCTTTTTTCAATCCTCGAAGCACTTCTGATAAGTCTTTCAGCGGTGCTGTTTTATCTTCTCAATCGTGGCAATGTTCTATCCTATCGTGAACTTATGTTGTTTTCTTCGTATTGTTTCACGTACTTAAGGTAAAACTCTTTTGTGACCGTACGACCTTCCGGCATGAGAACAACGTTGTTGCAATCAAAGAAACCAGCGAGCAAAACGTTCGAATTTAACTGAACATGCTTTTTTCGGTCTTGGTTTATCTGGTCGCTTTTTTTTTATCAACTTAGACAGATAGTGCAAATGGTTTGTGTCGAAGATGTTCATTCACTACACTCCGGGGGTGGTTGTCTTAGAAAGTGGATTCGAGAGATTCGACTGAATTTGTCGCGTTGTTTGTAGTTCATAGTAACTTTTTTTTTGTTTTCATGTCATTAAGGTGTTATATTGGAAATGTACACACAGAGTATGAAATTTAAAGTGATCTTATACTGCGAGTGTTATGCCTTCGTCAGCATTTTTTGATCATTTTTCATTCACAACTCATGCTGTTGCACAGTTTCTCAGTATAGGAATTGTTTTTGGATATGGACAGGCTTGAATTAAAGATTTTCTGTTTAACAGTCGGTGATGATTACCATTGCGCCACGACTACTCCTCCTTGGGATCATTATACTCTGGTTTCGACGTCATAGCTATATACCGGGGTTTCGACGTCATAGCTATATACCGGGGTTTCGCCATAAGTGATTACCCTAATCACTAAATCTGGTTCGTCATTCACGTTATTTAACATCTGCTGAGCGATGCTGATGTTACGCTGTTTTGGTCAAAATTTAGCAATTCCGGGACGAACTTCGCTGACACACGTTTCATGCCCAAAATATCCGAAATAATTTCATGGCCAACTGATATGCCAATATCCTCAGTAACTTTTCTGATAGTGATGCGACGATTTTCCAAAATAACTTTCTTGACTGCTTTATTGTTTTCATCCGTTGTTAGCGTCCACAGCGAAAATCGTCGTTAGCATCTTTGAATCTTTTTATTTTATTTTCAAACAAAATTTAATAGATTCTTTGACCCATCTTAATTTTTAACAGACCTCGTACATCTTCTCCAAACACATGTGTTAATTTGTCTTAACTTAACAGCGCATTTGACCTTTTCGATGATAAAAAACTAAAATACTCGTATGCTAGAAATGCTGCTTGTTATAATGGAATTTTTCACAACCAAGCCTTTACTTTATTAGCTATCAAAATATCTAATGATTATTTTAAACGCGCTGTTGAAATGTATAATTAAATCCTCTGTTGGAAAAAAAAAACGAAATTACTTTCCGAACAATCCAATTTTGATGTTTTATTCCGCATCGCTATTGACTTAATTGAGTGGCTCTGGAATCAATAGATTTCGGATAAATTTTTTTTTACGTTTCGTGTTCAAATTATCTTCGACGAATTCTCTAATTGCGATTTGACGATTGTTCTTAAAACTTAGTGTATTAATTCCATTACTTTTTGAACATACTCGATACAAAAACCAGAATCAATAAGCCAACTTCTGGAGAAAAACCAGAACATGTTTGTTAATTGGCAAAGACTTTAGTTATTTTTTGTTTCCATCATTAAAAGTTATTTCCGAATAACTCGTGAATAGACCTTTTCTCATAATTAAACCCGTCCGACTCACAGGCTTTTAATTTTTTTAAACATATTTTTTAAAAATATGCTTCAATCTCCTGTTTTTAGAAAAACCACAATTCGACGGATATTTATTTTAAGCCCAACCATAGATATATACAAAGAGCAAACGAAAAGTAAATAAATGTTTGCCTTTATTTTAAATAAAAATAATCATCAACTATAATAAAGCCCTTCACAGGGAAGGTAAGCGGCTTAAAACCTCCATCAAAGCTCTGCAGGCCACGGGTAACCCAAGTTGAATGTCCGCAATTGCAGTACTTATATTTCTCATTTCGTATTTCATTTTTCTGCGGTTCACAAAACCACCGACCAGGAGCTGTGGTGGAGTAGTGCTCCATGGCGGCATCAGATCGGCTTAAATAAAGGAGAGAAAAAAAAAAGAGAAATTCTGTCGTATTGTATCTTTTATTTAGAGATCCTTCTCGCTCTGTATTCCGCTCGATGATATGAAAATCTGTAGAATGCATAAGATGCTTGTTTTCTATTTTCGAAAGTGTTTTCCCCCTTTTTTTGTGTTCTGTTTTTTGCCTAGTCGTTCTCATCATTAAACTTTCATTTCGAATAAAAGTTTGGTTTTATTCCAAATAAGGATAAATCCGTGGAAAGCGTGACGGAGCTATATGGAGGAGCAGTTGAAAAATGTGGCAACAAACCAAAAAAACAAAAAACAAAAAAGAAATTCAGAACACAGAACTTCATCCTTAGTTATATGTGGTATGGTGCTTTGTGGACGAGAAGGCGTCCCAAGACCCGAATCGAAAATGGAACAAACTTAAAACCCGGAAATTGAAGAAATGTTTGTCGGAAGAAAGGCGATGAACAAGTAGAGCCCAGAGAGGGTGCTTCAAAACAAAAGTCAAAGTGGTTTCCTTTTCTTGGTGGTTGTTTTTTTTTTGCTCCTTGAACAGATTGTTTTCTGTTTCTCTGGCAAAGTATTTTGCCATATCGAAGATGTTCTTTTTGTTATTCTCATGGGAAAAGGTCAAATGGTTCTGTCGTTTATGTGCGGACGTCGAGTAACATGCTCGTCCACGTGTGTTGAATTTTCCTCTTTGTTTTTTTCTGAGAAGTGGAAATCTGAGAGAACATAAAAGGTGGACTGGAATCAGCGGGGGCTCACAGTGGGGAAGTTAATCGAGTGGGCTACAGAGGCAATCCTAAAATTTCCTACATGGGGATATCCGAAACTGTTGCGCAGCCATAGATGGCATTGTTGAAATTTTTAGGTTTTCCTTTGTCGAACTTAAAATGTCCTTAAAAATACCCCCACATTCAAGTGGCTTTTTACTATGAAAATTAATTGTGACTTGAATGCAATAATTTCTATAAAGCTATTTACGTGGAAATGAAAATGTGGAAAAAACCAAAAAAAAAAGATTTCCAACTAAAAAAAAATAATTTTGACCTGAGCAATTTTTGGTTTTTGACTTTCATTTCATCTTGACCGAAAATTTTTTACTTTTACGTCAATTCTTTTCGAAAAAGAATATTTCTAAGCAAATTACTAACATAGTTTTGGAAAAGGTCAGAGCCATCACTCGAACTCTCTTACATTTTATCTTCAGTCACGCATTTTCTCTTCCTCTCACGAACTTATTATTCAATATTATCCTCGATAACAAATGAGATCCACAGCAAGAAAAAAAAAACGAATGAAAAAGCCACGAAAACAAGAATATCCCCCACCCACGCTCAGTAAACTAATCACCCACTTAGCTGACGATCTTCTTTCGCCACATCCTCTTCGAGTCGGAGTAACTGACTTAAACACAGTTATTTAGAGCTCGTTCAATAGATTTTTTTATGGTTTCAAAGGCGCCCGGAATCTCGTCGCTCCTCGCAAACGATATAAACTCAAAATATCCGCAGAATGGCATCATCGTCAGCAGTATCATCCACTATCCCAATGAGCTAAGAGAGAACGTGAGAAAGAGACCGGGAGGTCATAATAGGAAGCAAGAAAAATTCCAGAAATCATCGTCCACATCCCACACATGTGTGGACATTGGCAGCCAGTAACGAAATCATATATCCATGGCTGTCTGTTGGCTCACTTCGAACTTAGTTTTTTTTTTTTCCAAAAGGGCTACTAACTACTGGCCTTGTACACAGACTCGTGGTACGTATGACATTGGACGTCAATTAAATTTGCGAAACTTATGGACGTCATAAACGATGGATAGGCAACAAAAAAAAAAACATCTTCCTTCCATCACGTACATCATGACTTCACGAGCCTAGCATTAAGCAAGTAACCCTTAAGGGTTGTTACCACCCCTCACTTGTATGTGTTTTTCCTTTTTTTCGTGACGACAGAAACGTGCTGTAAATTGCAATAAGCGTATGATGTATTCACAGCTCATTTGTAAACCAGGCCAAGTCGAGCGTGCGACGAAAGAGGGATTAAAGTTTGCCTCACATGTGGGTGATACAAGTATGCTTTCCGAGTATTTTACTTGTAACCACACAGGACGAGTGATGACGAGTAGAGGAAAGCTAAAGCCACCAAAGTCAAGTCATCGCCGTCTTCCGATTTAGTGAAAAGAAAAATTGCCAACGCCTGGCGACACCAAAGACTGAGTCCGAGTCCGGTGTACTTTGAAAAAAGAAAAAAAAAACAAACCGACATGAGTAGCGTCTAGTTGCCTTATGGCGACACATTATACACATTCACATAGGACATATCCTGGGCATCACCGGTTCCGCTGCTTTTCGAAAACGCCTAAAGGCTCCGCAACTAAGTCCGGATTATGTTAACCTCTTTCCCCAGCATCATGCCGTCATCGTCCTTGTTGTCATCCACGTCGTCGTTGTCATTGTCGTTGGTCACACGTTCTCACCCTGCTCCCATGTGTGGTAGGAATACATTCTGGCCTAACAACCAATTAAGATAAGAAAAGAGTTTTGTCAGGACGATTTTGTGTCAGGCAATTTGTGCGACAGAGTAATTGTCTTGATGTCGAGAAGCCGGTTTCATCTGCATGCCATGGATGTGGTCGATTGCGTTCAAGAGTAGCTTTGGATTACACTAGCTTTGTGTGAAGTTGTTAAAGGATTCCGGATGCTTTTTGCTTTACTTCTTTCCTAGTCTTTTTGCTTTTAATTTAATTTTTATTTTTTCTTTCCTCGTATTCACATTGGTATTCATTCCATTTAGTTTCGTTTCTTGTGGTTGGATTTGTTTGTTGCAATGTTAGGTATGCCTTTTGCAAATTCGCCCATCAAACGAGCATCAAGCGAATTGAGAACAGGATGCGTCTGTTTCTCTCTCTATGTGTCCCTGTGTTTTGAATTGTGAAAATACCGAAATGCCAGAAGACCAGAATGCTAGTTTACCAGAACCCCCTTAGATAGCTCGGATGCCAGAATGTTCACATTCAGATTACAAGTCAGGACAGAAACCAAAAAGAACAAAGAAAGCAAAATGAAACCAAAACTAGAGGAAAAAAGGGAAGAAAACCGGAAAGGAAGGATCGTTTTGCGGGCGGAAAAGAAAATTACTTTTATCTACCTTGCAACGGTAGCCGGAGCGGAATTTCGATGAAGCGAGGATGTTGCTGTTCTGTAAAAACGACTTGCTGAATAGCTGAATTGTAAAACAGAACTCGAGTATTCGATTCGGTTCCGATTGGATGGTTTCATGTGTGTAAGGAAGGATATTCCTTTGCGTTGGGTTTTGTTTTTTTCTTGTATTGATTAGCTGGTACATACGATTAACGAGTTCTTATCACAGGACTATTTGAAGGCAGGACATGACAGGAAAACGGTTCGTGTAGTTGTGAAATAGGTCCCATTACACGGTCCTGAATCTGGTTTGACTCATTCTTCGTATGTGAAAGGTTTGGTTTCACAGCTTTTCGACGAGTATTCAAAGACATAAGCAAAAACGCAATCCAATGGGACCATTCTTACTTTGTTGGAACTTACATATCTTCTTGGTCCTATATACTCATCATATATCGGGAAAATACTAGTTGGAACAAAAGTTCGAGGTGGCCGACTTGTTCTCTGGGCGCCCCACCACCTCGCATTTGATTTCTGAATGTTAGTTTTTACTAACAATAATGGTTGGGAACTATCCAATAAGAGGTGTCATTTAAAATGTCGCACAATTTTTGATTTGTCAACATTCATTTTCACTGCAATTAGTTAGCAAAAGTAAGAACTAGGGGGTTATTCAATATGGGTCGATACACATTCGTATAACACTCCGAAATAATAAAAAATGCACTGCAGAAGTGGTGAAAATATTGCGGAAATGTTTTGTATAGCCTAACACAGCTATAGTGACTAATCGAGAAGTTTGTTTCTCTGAAAGGTTATTTATATGAGGACTTCATCTTCGACAAATTCAGCCGAAAAAAAATTCCCCATAACTAAGAGTAGCGAGCGACTAAAACAAGATGTGGGTTCTAGCTATTTCCAGACCATCAGGGAATATAGGCAACAAACTCTTCATCAATGATTGACAGTTTGAAGTGGTATTTAGGCTAGCGGTGTCAATTTCATTGAGTAGATGGTCTTACAGAAGAATGTTGATTGACATTTTTTGTACTGGAAACAGGTGCTACGGACGAGGGCGACGTTGCCTCTCAGCAGGACAGCGCCATATGTCACAGAGCGAGTGAAACAATTGCTCCATTGCCTAACGAAATTTCCTGGACTTGTGATTTCTTAAAATGGAGACTTCAATTGGCCGCCAAGGTCGTGTAATTTAATATTATTAGACTATTCTGAAGTTATGTTAATGGCAAAGCTTACGAAAATGCTCCTTTAAAAGACGTGAAGAAACTATTTGTGGGTATAACTGAGTCTTCTATTGCCAACCTCAAACTATGTACTGTATGTTTAAATAAAAATACTACAGCTTTTCGGAAAAACGTTGCATTCTTCCCTTTATTTAAAAATAACACCTCTTGTTGGATGACCTGATAAAGGGTTTTTCAATTAGCGCGGGTAGGTTTTGGCGGTCATGTTGCTTTGGTGACATCTGCCGAATCTGTTGTTTATTATCCAGTTACTGATGCCAAATCACATAACGACTGAACACCACAAAAGATAAGGTTTTATTATCAAAATGATTGTTCGTTAGCGTAAACGTTGCGTGTTGCGCCTATTTTACGGCAGACGTGGTGGCCCTTCACTGTCGACTCTTCAACGTTTGATGGCCAAATTTGAGATGACCGGTTCGGTAAGCCAACATTCGTACGTCAAAGGTACGCAAGATCGGCCGAGAACATCGCCGCGGTTTGTGACATTAGTGTAAATCAGAACCCGAACCAGTCGATGCCTCGCCGTACACAAGAACTCGGCCTTTCGCAGACTTCAACTTGGCGAAGTTTGCAACAGGACCTGGGCCTGCACCCGTCAAAGATCCAGCTGACTCGGGAGCTCAAAATTCATGATCATAGACAACGCCATTTGTTCGCTGATTGGGCTTCGGAGCGTTTAGAAGCCGATCGCAATTTTGGCTGAAAAATCATCTTTAGCAACGAGGCGCATTTTTGGATGAATGGCTGTGACAACAAGCAAAATTGCTATATTTGGGACGACATCAACCCAAACGAAGTTCACTAGTTGACAAGGCATCCTCAAAAGTTAATGTTTAGCGTGTTTTATTTTTCGTCGTTGGTGAGGTGGTCACTTCCTACATAATGGCATACATGAGCCTTTCAAATAGAAAAGAGTTTTGTTAATACCTCACACTCAGCTGGTTTTATTCCATTTCAACATCTACTCGCCCTTATCGAAAAGTTCTGTAGAATACAGAATTTTCAAACAAATCGCCGACTAGTCGTTGATGATCGAGGACGCTACGGAAAAGGGCACCATTGAGCAACCAACAAAGTTGTCTCAGCAAACTTCCAGGCTAGGGACTGGTAGATCAAGTACTACAGTAACGCTATCTTTGTAAACCTGAGAGATACCGCGGCCTTTCAAAAAGTAAAAACAATTTTCAATTTCTTTTATTAATCGTAATCTACGGTTCATATTCGAAAAGATAACATCATCAAATATTTAAATATTTACTGAATGGATTATAGGATTTGCATTAAGGGAATCCGCCAATCGGCAGTAGAGGGCGCTAGCAGTGCACGTTGGTCAGAAACTTTATTTTGTAAGTTTGGTGTCAGGGACTCCCCATTATAATATTTATAAACATTCCTTGACCTCAGATATTTTTTTGTGCGTGAAAATTAATTTTTTTTTTTTTTTTTTTGAATTGACTTTCAAGCCAAATAAGAGTAATTTTGGAATCACTGCATGTCAAACGCGATCAGATTTTGCAGATTCATTAGCTTTAACTCAACAACCCATTTCCCATCGTTTGAATCCTTGGAAGCGGTCCAAAAGCAATCAAATTGGGTTCCATGCGAGTTCAAGCCGAGACTTTCACATGTTCCCATCGACGAGGTAGCACTTGTTCTTTCGAAGAAGATAAAAATTGTGCCGATTCTTGTATCAAGGCGTCGATAGGCAGAAGTATAGTTAACGAAGGACAATATTTTGAAGAAAAAAAACCGCCGAATTCCGCTTGTGAAAATGATGTTCACTCCAAAATTCAGCAATTTTGAACCAAAAAGTCGTGAACGAAAAACACGAGTACCTAAGTCAAGACAAAAATAATGTAGAACTACTGAAACGTGCCTTGAAGAGATCTTAGGGGCGGCTTCTAAATTTCCAAGGCTGAGTGACATGTGAATCTTGTTTTTTGATCTTAAAGTTATAATCTAGAAGTGCAACGCCGTTTTCGTGAAGTAATTTAATAAAGCCCAAATAGGTGGCGCAATCCTTTACAGCTTTTGTGGACGCCCGTATTTCATTGATTGTTTAAAAATATGTATATGGCAAAGACAAAATGAGGTTTTAGCCGCTATATCTGCCACAGAGCGAGACTTCTTCTCATCTTCAGTACCATCTATTGATCGAAATTGGAGTTGAAATACTCTCTGAGTCTGAGAAGTGCTTCATAATTAAGAATATTTTCCATTTGGTTTGCGACTCGACTAATTCCTTATATTGACGGACAACTAATGGGGACTATCAGTAACTTAACGAAGCTGCTGAATTATTCCGTGAATTATACTTTTTTCATCATGTGTACTCGTGTATGGCATATTTTTAATAAAATTGCTAATAATTGGCTTCCTTTCCGTGAGGAAAACAAAAAACGTCCCATGATCGTACGCTCTCTCATTAGGATATCCCCTCTTCAACTTTTTTCTTTGTGCCTCGCAGGTCCTTTTCCGCCAACGGCTTAACTCATTCTGGAAGCATGTCATAAACTTTTTAATAAAAGTTCCATTTCACTCTTGTTTTTGACATTTCGTCTGAAAAGGATACGAAATTCCGCATTGCAAATTCCATTTGTCAACTTTCCATTATTCCGTTTTTGTACAACTCCTTATACCGACGACAGACAATCGGACCCCACTTTATTTGATTTCATTTCGTTTAATATTCAAATCATAAGACTCATTAACAAACAGGTAGGAACAGGAAGACAACAAAGTGTGTACGCGTGTGACTATAGTAAACATCCGGCACAAAAGGACATGGGTTTGAGTGAATTGGTAAATTAATCTCATTTGAATAGCTTAATTGCCGAGACAAGAGAGCGTTAGTGTACCGTACGGTGACAAAGGCATTCTTTCAAATAATTCAACGAAATAATGAACTATAAATTATTCCAATTTCAAGTCCTTTCTGCATCCTTTATGGTTGGTTTTAAGAGGCGTTGAACGATGGCGACGGAGGTCGGAGGGTGAAAGTGGCTTTTTTATGAAACATGGGAAGATTGGGAGAATTCCATTTTTACGAAACCATCTCGAGGGACATTTTAAGTACTTTTACATCGTCCTCCTAGTCCTTTTCGTTCCCTTTCCCTTTTTTTTTTCTTGTATTTATTCCGAAAATTCTGTACTTTTTGCTTTAAAATTCTGTTACTTTTGATCGCTTTCGATTGGAGCGAGTGCACGAGTAAGTGAGTAGTTTAGACATTCTGGCCTCGGTAAAAGATTAAGGTAATAAAAGGAAATGGAATAAGAAATACTTATTTGAGTGAATTGGATCGGTGGTAGCCCTGTGTCCTTGGGGAGTCATTTGGGTGGTGTAATCTAAACGCAAGAACGTCGTAGGAAGTGTGATTCTTGATTCTTTGTCCTCACTTTGCATTGTAATGGACGTTTCTGTAGCTGGGTCTTTGCTTAGAATTTGGGGGTCGAACTGATTGTGTGGACTGGGTGCACTCAAAGTGGAAGATGTGATGGCAATTTTGGCACCAGAGGTGCATAAGATGGCTACTATCATAACTGGAAATGGGGTGCTTTTTCTTGGAAATAAAACCAAAATGTTATTATAAGCGACGGTTTGCCAATTTTTATCAAATCTTCACAAACAGTTCAAATTGTAACTGGTTTGACCTAGCTGATTTTTGTAAGCAATATACCTCGGCTGCAGCGACATTTTGGTATGTTGATTATCTCAATTTTTGTATCTGAGGCTTCCAAATTCCGTTTACTGGATTTCTACGTAAATCTGTACTTTTAAGTTGAGCTGAATTTTGTAAGCACGTCTACTATTTGTTTCACAACGCTTTTTTTTACTGCATTTGTAACGCTGAATCTTGTAAGCATCATTTCAAAGGAATTCAGCAAAAACACATTATTATCTAGAGATCATAAATTATGTTCAATTTGCAATGGAATATAAAATTTGCAGGTAAAAATGGGCTGAAATGTGTCAGTCATTCCTTACTACATTTGGTGGTGATTTAAACGATTTTCGGCAAATGATCTTATTTGTTATAAGCAGTGCTTCTATTGAGCCGAAGCCATACATTTTTTTCAGCGCTTGTATGCTGTACCATTTAATATTTCAAATATAGATTGCTTGTATGTATTCCGCATTCTTTCAGTATGATTTTTCAAAAAAAAGTGAGCTAAGTCAAATTTTGTAAGCAGGGCTCGTGTCCTTTTTTGCGTTGACGGGTATTTTCTAGTATTTTCAAGTGATATTTCTTCGTGACAAGATGTTGATTTGATGTTGATTTGAGTAAGCTGAATCGTGTAAGCGGAACAGCAGCAGCTAGTTTGATGTATAGTGTAATTAAAAAAATGTTTGGTCACGTCGTTTCTGGCAATTTTTACATCCTTTCCCGTCATTCTAGCCGTCTAATATCGTCCACAATTGTCGCCACCAAAATGCGAATATGTGAAAAACCATCGTCGGCAAAATTAAACACCAACAAATCCGAATGTCGTGCCAAATGCTGTGCATTTCTCTTATTTGTCAACCGGGTTTTCCATTTTTCCGCTTTTATTTTTTATTTTTTTTTTGTTAATTCAAATATGCCAACCATCAATCATCATCCGGCAGCCATCATTGCCAAGAGTTTCATGTCCTTTCTTTCTCCATTTTGTTCTCATGCACATGTATTGTATCTATAACCACAATAACGCACAACTCATCACTGGTATGGTAGCAGTTGGAAAGTGATCATCTGCTGCAGTCAGTTAAATATCCTTCATCACTTTCAGGATTCCATTAACTCTTGGTATTTTATATCCGTGCTGTACGTCCTACTTTACTGCCTACGTTATAGAAAATTTATTATAAACTGCAAATACCCGTTCGCATCCATCCCACTCATATTTCTCGTTCTGCAAAAAAAGAAAACTCGTCGTTATCCTTCGAAATGTCCTTTTTCGTCATTGGAGAATGGCGGCAGTGATGTAAGCGGTGCCACTGACTGTAGTCAGTCATAGTGGCATTGTGCTGAATTAATGCCAATAAAACGCCTGGCGACGATGTGAGCTTAAACGCATTGGTCTGGCTGCTGCAGGATGCGACGATAGAAGGCGAAAAAAATGTGAATACCAATCATAAGCGATTTCTTACTTTTGTTTAGCCAATTCCGTCGATCGAAGCCTGACCCAATGGCGCTGTCATTCTTCCATCAATACCAGAACCAGGACGACTGGACAATAGCGTGATTTATTTGCATCTATTAGTTGCCATCAATCCGGTTGAAATGAGTAAATGGCCCGCACAAGTATCGAGGTCAGAAATCCATTGCCAATGAGTCGACGGAGGTGGCGGGCGTAATAAACCATGCACTCATCTGTCCACATGCATCGCCCTATACATCTCTATGCTCAATCCTATGTGCGAATCCATGAGGGTGAAGATAATTATTTGCAGCAGCCTCTTGATGGCATCTCGACTATGCTACTTTTACTGCTGTGCGGATGATGTGGGTAATTTGTCGACGGTTGCGTATGCAAATGCACTTAATCCACCCGGTTGTCCTCGATTTTGTTTCTATGGTATGAAAATCTATGAAAAAAGAAAGTTCAAAATAAAGAAGAAATTTACATAACTCAGTCAGCAAGAGCTACTATCAGGTCGTCTGTCTGGGCGGGGGAGGCACTGCTTTGCCCTAGCAACTGGACTAACTTCTTACGAATACGGATTATTAATCTTCGTTCACTGGCAAGGTGGTGGTGAAGGGGGCGATTTTAAAGTCGCATAGCATCTGCCCTCAAATGCGAGAGTCCATGAATCACGTGAACTGAATTGAAGCACCTGTCTTTGTGGTTGGGCAACGGTGTCCGGGGGTTACTTCACTAAAATGTATTCGAGCGACAGTGAATTTTGCAATTTTGCAACCCTCATTTGGTAACGGCTAGCTGGTGGTCTGTACCAGGGGTTATTGACCGCTCAATCTGGGGCGGAAGTGAAAGGGATGCAGAAGGGTGGAAAAGACAACAGATTGTAGCAAGGTGCGGTTGGTAGTCCCGATTTTATGAGTTAGGCCTTTTGGGGTGACGATGAATCCGGAAGGTATTGGTTATGGCGCTGGTGTTGGTAATGCCGAACGATTGGAAATTTAATTGATATGCCAATCACTGAAGGTGGAAACGAATTTTTCTGTGACGCTATTGTTATGTTTCCTGGACCTTGCTGTGGTACTTGAGTTTAAAAGCAAATATAACCTCTAACCTCCTCTGTCATGGGGTAATTTATTGAAAGTAAAAGAGTCATATGTTGGTGCTTGAAATAATATTTTAAGGTTGGCTGAATTATGTAAGCAATATCAGTTGTGTATGACTTCTAGCCTATCTTATATCCTGCGGTGGTGATTTAATTTTATATCGATCCGGAGGCAATGGGGCCGAGGCTGAACTTACTCAGGCGAGTGAATCAAATTGCCAAGAATGAATTATAAGTAAAATTATGAAGAAATTGAAGTGTAGTAGGAGTTTTCATTAGCTGAATTATGTCAGCAAGTTTAATTTGAACCAATAGAAGGCTCAGGTAATAAGCTATTCTTGATATTGTTTCAAAGGAAGACGTGAGTGACACCCACTATAGAACAAAATAATTCAAGGAAATCGCCTTCCATTCGCGCTTAGCTGAATGATGTAAGCTCGCTCTAATTGTCATTAATCAATTGTTTTGAAAGCCATTATTACAAAATCCACCCGTTAGTGGACTTTAACAGTTGCTGAATTTTGTAAGCAACCATTATAGTGAATTCTACTAGTTTGCACTCCGCGTAATAGTGTTTTTATAAACTTCCAATATTCATTTGGAAGCTCAAAGAGTCTAATGCGAGCATACCATGGAATCCATTCCTATATGACTTAATCCATAATGGATAATGCTGAATAATAGATAATTTCTTTTAAGGGGTTATTAATAAACTAAGCTGATATCTAGTGCTATTTTATAGACGCCTTGTCATTTTATCTGAATTCCATAAGCTGAAATTATTGTAAGCCGCATTTGTACGCACTTATGAGTCATATTTTTTGTACGACTATCGCACTGAATTTCATTTTATTCGCTTGCTTACAAAATTACATCAAAATTCTCATAATTTTTCCCTATTTCATTGAATTATTGACTCAGCAGTTGCATATCTATTATACCGCTTTTAAAATATCGCCTAGAATCCCATCCAATCACTTGAATATGACATTAACTCCCGGACGGATAATCCCTGCTGAGCACCAGGATATGAGAAATTTTCTTAAAACGTGCAACCTTTTCCGTACGCCGCACCTACACTATAAATTCAATAGATCCGAGGTGTAATAGATACAAGGCAAAACGGAAACGTAACAAGAACAAAAACTTGAGTAACATGCGTCAGAGGAATACATAGAATGCATAGAAAGAGAGCGAAGAACTTTAAATCCTTTTAGAAACCGGAAGAGATTACAGCGCACTCCCCTCGCAGTAGCGCCCTCTCCAGGGATATGTAGTACTTCATGCTCGCCCTTCCCCATGGTTGTTTATTATTTCTCACTGGTAGTTTGTATCTCATTGTATCTGGTTTCGGATCTTTTTTCATTTATAAACACCCGTATAAAACGAAGCAATCGTTGCATGGTTGGTTTTATCTGTTTGCCTGCCGGAATGTCCGTCCGTATATCTGTTGTCAAGAGGGGGAGGAAGAACACTTAACGTGCGATAAGTTTGAAAACTTTGCGCTACTTCCTACTTTTCGGAGAGAGATAATAACACCTCTTCGGGTTTAGTTTTAATTTAATACTTTGAATGAAACAGTACTAACCACGGCAACAGACACAAAGACACCTAACCAGACGGACAAATAGGTAAACTGAAAGACAGACAGTCTGGAGGGAAGGAAATGTGTGTGTGTGTGTTGCATGAAGCGGAAGATTTATGGAGCTTAGAGAGTAGCCTACGGTGGTTGTGTTTTTTATTCACATTTTTTTTTTGCTTTTGTCGACAAACTTGTCCAAAACTTATGTGTGGAGTAGCCAATGAGCAGGTGCCCAAACAAAGCCTTGCTGTGGTGTCGTGGTAGAAGACGCAGGAGATTAATGACTTGTTGGGTGGATTCGGGCATATTCTGAGTTTAGGTATATTAATGAAGGATATCCCATTATGCAGATAAACGCATTAGGGCTTAGGGACCTTAAGGCGTTGCAGCTAGAGCACTGTAGAGATTTGCTTCATCGTTCTCTACAGAGGAAACAACGAGGCATGTATGAAGGTAGGGAGGTTGCCTCGGTAGAAGACAGCCAGTTGGTTGAGGTGCATTTGAAAGGCTTAGAGTATGGTATGTACATACGTATGTAAATAACATATCAGCGAAAATAACATATCAGCCCTGAATTAGGTTGCCAAGGCTTGAGCCTACTGTTACTTGATATGCAATTCTGTGATTAAGCCTCTTCTTCACGCTGATGATTGCTTCTTAATTTCAATGGAAAGCGCCTAGAAATCTCATAGCTAGTCTAACGCTTGGTTTGGGGTTGGTATACCCTCTAATAACTAAATTTCTAAACGGTCTATTACCCGCATTGTTGTGAGCTTTATTTAATATATACTTCTATCCCTTTTTTTGAATCTCCGGTATAATAATGAAAAATTTGCTTGTATTCTAGCAGCTCAACGCTTCTAAAGGGGTTTTCAATTGGTGCGGGTGGATTTTGGCAGAGACCATGTTGTTTTGGTGACTTCTGTTAAATCTGTTGTTTATTATTCAGTTTCCGATGCCAAATCATCATTGAACTGCACGTCCAAATGATAAAACTTTATTATCAAAATGAGTGTTCGTTACCACAAACGTTGGGCCGGTTTCAGCCATTTTACGGCAGATGTGGTGGCCCTTAACAGTCGACTCTTTAACGTTTGGTGGCCAAACTTGGGACCAACAGTTCGGTCAGTCAGCCAAAATTTGTACATCCAAGAAACACAAGATCGGCCGAGAATATCGCCGCGGTCCTTGAAAGTGTACAACAGAATCCGTGCACAAGAACTCGGCCTTCCGCAGACTTCAATTTGGCGAAATTTGCATCGGGAGTTGGACCTGCACCCGTACAAGATCCAAATGACTCAGGAGCTCGAAGTTCAGGATCATAGACAACGCCGTTTGTTCGTTTAAAAAGTTTGTTTGGCCGAAAAATCATCGACGAGGCGCATTTTTGGATGAATGGCTGTGTTAACAAGCAAAATTTCCGTATATGGAAAGACACCAACCAACATGAGGCTCATCAGGTGACAATGTATCCTCAAAAAGTTACCGTTTGGTGTGAATTTTGGGCCGACCACGTCAATGGTTCGTACTTTTTCGAAAACGACATTGATGATGCGCTCCGCGGAACGAACACTACAGAACGATGATAAACAATTTCTTATGGCACAAATTGAACTATATGAACCTAGCCGACATGTGGATTCAGCAGGACGTCCTGAAGAAGCCGTGCATTTGAACAATTTCATATACCATAAATAATGGCATACATGCGTCTTTAAAATGAAAAAATAATTTTGTTAATACCTCACACACAGCTTGTTTTATTCCATATCAACATCTACCCGCCCTTACTGAAAAACCATCTGCAAGGTGCAGCGGAGGCACAAACCATTCAGATGATCACATGCCAGTTACTTAAACAAAAAAAAAAAGGTTCAGTTAGTTCACACCATCCTTTTTTCAGAAGTGATTAACTCTAAAAATATACTCAGCGAACAAAACAGACGAATTTTGGGCGATTATTACTTATTGTATCAAAGACACAAACCTATTTCCAGGAAAAGATTTGGCATATCTGCATGTCTATCGCAAAAATGTGACTAAGTTTCGCTTGCCACTCTTTAAAGGATCATTTTCCACCGAACCTCCGTTTTTAGAGGAATGGAGATTCAGAATATAGAGACTAACCAAGTTTTTGAGCAAAGACGCAAACCTTACGGACCTCAAGACTGTCTTTAGCGTCCCGATTGGCCCATATCTTGATCCTTCCCTTTTTTTTTTTTCAAAAAATTAGCCTAGTAAGGACGAAAACTTATGGCTTCAAACTTATTTTCTTGGCAACTCTTAACATATGTTACGTGCGTCCTTTTACCGCCATAGAAATCCCAGCTGATTTCCGCACACCAAACATCCGTGGCTCCTTATTTTCAAAGAGAAAGCTACGAGCACACTGCTGCCCTTTAAACTACCGCATGAAATCGTGTACAACAGAAAAACCGGCATCGCCAGCCTATATCCACATAACCGGTTTGCACATATTATGAGCTCCAATCTCCATGTGACTAGCAAGACAAAGCAAAAAGAAACACAAAAAAAAAACAGAAAAACTAAAAAAGCTTTTAAGAGAACGTCCTCATCAAACAACTAGGCAAAACCAAAGCAAAGGCAAAAGCAAGAGAATCAAAAAGAGATAGAAATCAAGCAACGGCCGACCTACCCCATCATCATCATAATAAACCTCCTCATCATGTTCATGGGCTAGCTGTCATCGTCCTTCTTCGCTTGCTTTCTTCTTCTTTGTCGTTCACTCGCAGTTGTTTCGTCCCGTTTCGTTTCATCCGCCCCTCCCCCCGTCGTTGGGCCTCTTCGTCTACTACCTCGTTTATCCGGTTCTTCGTGCAACCAGCTAAGCATAACGTCTGCAATTCGGTGTTTTTTTTGCGCTGTATCTTTTGACCAAACGACGAAAGAATGGCATTTCGTCGGTCGCGTATGTGCACGGACGGTTGAAGTACTTGTATAGTCCGTCGTCTTATAGCAACCGAGTAAAGTCTCGCGAATACTGCAAGTGTAAAATGCCTTGTGGCGGCCTTCACTTATACACAGGCACAAGCCAGCTCTATCTAAGTGTTAGGTGCATGGATACTGGTACTACTTATATGACATGAACGGTTGTATGACTTATTCGTATCGTCATCATTGTCGCTCGCTGCTCGTTGCTAGCAGTCGTCTATCTATAAAGATACAATCGTGTTGTTTCTCGGCTTGGTATAGTGTATACAAGTGCGAGCGTGTAGAGGAGTCGTTTTGCCGCATGCGAATTCTTCAGTTGAAGTTCGATGTTCGGGCGAAACGGTTCTTTCGAGGATATAAATATTTATTTTTCATACGCCACTTGCTACTCGTTAAACACCATCCCCCCACGGCCAATATAGCTATTACCACTACTACGATTGGTGCGACGTCTATCCTCCCGACCCGGCTCTTCTCACCCGCGGTGTCTCGTGCTTTGATTTGTTCGTTTATGAGTGCATCCTAACTAACTTCCGGCTAAGTTGCTATAATAAGAGAGTTTGCCATAAAATAAAAATTTAAATCCCATTCGTACAGCAAGAAATCTGTAATAGACCAGCTACAGACACAAAATTTTGGAATATAAGCAAAAAATAAATCAAAAAAGTAAGAAATCACGTAAAACCTGTTTTGTCCATAAATAAATTCTTTTTCATTTATTGTTTTTTGTTTTTTCTTATCATTTTCATCTTCGTATCGCTCGGAAGACATTCGCATTCTCCGACGTCTCCACTCCCATCAGTAGCTCCTAGTGGTATTGTTGTTCCATCATTTCCAGTACTATTGTTGTTGTAGTAGCCATCATCTCGTGGTCGGCAATTCCTGTTTATGGACGATTCTCGGTTGGTTTTTTCCAACTTTTTTCGGCTTTTTTTTTTGTCGACCTTCCGATTTTCGTACTTCAATCGAGGGTCGTTTTTCTCGGATTGACATCCATCCCTGTCGTGTCGTAAAGCGTGTGTTTATTTTAGTGTCAGATCACGCGGCCATCACCATCGGCATCGCCATTATCTATCATGTATTTTCAATTTGCAGTTGATGGTGTTTCTGTTGCTTGTAGTTGGCATAGTGAAATGTGAAAATCGATCGAAATGCGTCTGAGATTCGTTCGTAATTAGTATGGCAAGATGGGGCGTCTACTGGCTCGTCTAACACCCCTTTTTTACCATTTCGACAACAAAGTACAAATAAAACATAGAAAACAGAAAACACTGAAAGCAAAAACCAGAAAAGGAAAGAAAAAAAAAAACACGAGAACAACCCAGACAAACGACGTTTATGATGAAAGCTTGTGTGTTGGAGCTTTCCCCATCCTCCGTATGTTGGTTTTTCTTTTTTCTGTTATTTGTATCTGTACGGAGGAATGAAAAGAAAAAATAGAAAAATATTTTCGAAATCGAATGCAAACGTCTGGCTAGTGAAGCCAATTAAAACCAATAGAAAAGATAGTTTGGTTGATGTTTTTCAGACTTTTCCTCTCTACTGAAATCTATCTGCGGTTTTTTGTTTATTGGAATAGGAAAACTACTGGGCGAAGGGAAATGAATTAGAATCCCAGTACACTTCAGTCCGGCTCCTTAGAAATGAATGACGTACGGAGTTTGACAGATGGAAAATGTACGAGTAGAATTGGTTGTTGGTCAAATGGGGATGCTGACTTTTGAACTATAGGTTGGATGTCGTGAGAGTGCGGTTGTTCGAGTTGTGTTTTTAGCTCTTTCGGAAAGTTTTTGTTTCGTAGACGGAGGAACAGAGTTGCCACGTTACAGTGTTGATTCCTCATTGTACCACGCCCTTTAGTAACACTTTTTATGGTGGCATTTTGCTTCAGAATATCGGTCAAAGGTATGATTCTAAACTATGAATATCTTTTTGTCAGCTTAAAATCTGTAACTAGAGCTCTGAAAAGATTTATAATCCTTATAATTAGCAGAGACCTGAACCAACCGTTGACTTTCTTTCATAAATCCAGCAAAATTATCTGTCCATTAGGATGTTACCTTTTTGTACCCCTTTTAGGCACTTAACTTGATGTGAAATCCTTTTCGCGCAATTTTATTCAGTTTATGGTTAGTTAGCAAGGACATACTCCACACCTCGACTTTTTATCATTATCAAATGAATTTCACCGAACGTACACTCGATTTTATCGTAAACTAGTACCCTTAGGGCTCTAATAAATCTAAACGAAACGAAATTTAAAACGGGCGTTTGGCGCTCAAAGTTTTAGCGCGTGACTTCAGTCTTATCTTTACTAAGGATGCGCACTAGGAAACACTGAAAAGCTAATGTAACTTTAAGCTAACTTAAGGCTTGTGATCCATAAATTCCTTACCACTAGCAGAGACACTCACCACTCTTGGTTGTTTCTGTCTTTTAGACTGAGATAAAACCAATAAATCAATTTCTTGATATTTATTATGCACTCACCATCATGTTATCTCAAGTGTGCTTTGAAAAGCAAAGTGGTACTGTCTAACCATTTCGTAGTGATCGTTTAGATATTCTTCATATTTAGCATGGATACCAACCACCAACAGATATTTTCTTAAAGTCCCATATGAATGCCACGAACCAAAGACAACGCCGAATGCTTCAAATCTGTTTCGACAGTGCACCTTAGAGGATATTTGTCTTTATTTGTACTACAGAGCTACATAAGGGGACATCTTCTATAGTACACTAAGACCTTTTGCGTATCCTATGGATCTGAGAATACCCCTTTATGGGATATGAATGGTGATCCAAAAGTAATCCTAACGAAAATAAAGCAGGATGACTATAGTTAACAAGTCAATTACAAAGTATTGGACAAAAAGAAGTCTTTGCCTTGACCCCCCATAAACGCCTCGGTAGTGGCCCTTACTTCACTTTCGTCTTCACATTTCTTGCCTCGAATATGTTCCTTGAGCCGAGGAAAGAGGTAGAACCAGACACTGGGAGCTAGATCTGGGGAATAGGGCCGGTGCTCGAGCAACTCGGATCCCCTTTCTTCAATGGCAGCTTTCCCAAATGCGATTTTGTGAGCCTATGCGTCGTTTTGGTGAAACAGCACTGTAGCTCGCAGTTTGTCGCGTGTTTCTGTTTTACGTAATAAGATCCTGTAATAGTTGTTCCCTTTTTCACCATAATTTTTCCTTCAGCGTCCCAAAAAAACGGATGCCGTAACATTTCCCGCCGAACTTGGTTTCCCGATCAAAATGTTCTCGCCTATGATCACGAAATGTAACAAAAACATTTCCTGGTCAGCTTAGAACTTCTCCAGATTCATTCTCTCACTCTCACTCTCAGTACCCAACGCACAGAAACCTTTTTCACATGTGAATCGCTCGCAAGGATTCTTTGAACGTCGCGATATGAGATCCCTATGAGCTCAGCTTTATGCCCGATGGTCACTCGCGATGTTCATCTTCAGTGGCTATTCTGCCCAGCTTCAACTCATTGACCCAGTGTGCTACTATGGAATATCTAGTAGTTAGCAGAGCCCCCCAATACTTTCACCAAGTTCCAATGTACATATGCCTTTGGTAGACAGTTTTTTCACGCGGGGGCACGTGGCGCCGTCCTGCTTGAACCGCATGTCGTCTAGGTTCATATGGTTCAATTTTGACCATAAGAAATTGGGTATCATCGTTCTGTAATGCTCGCCATTGATCGCCACACCAATGTCTCTTCGAAAAAGTACGGACCAATGATGCCGCCAGTCTAAAATCAACACCTTTTAACTTTTAGGATCCAGTGCCATCTGATAAAGCTCGTGTGGGTTGGTGTCCTCTCATATACGGCAATTCTGCCTCTTAACACAGCCATTCATCAAAAAATGAGCATCGTTGCTAAAGATGTTTTTTCAGCTAAAATTGGGATCTTCTTCCAAACGCTCCGAAGCCCAGTCAGCGAATAAACGGCGTTGTCTATGGCCATGAATCTTGAGCGGGTACGACGCAAAATTCGCCAAGTTAGAGTCTGCGAAAGGCCGAGTTCTTATGCACGGCGAGGAATCGACTGCCTCATGTTTTGTACACTGTACACTTTCACGGACCGCGGCGATATTCTTGGGCGATCTTGAGTTCCTTTGACGTACAAACGTTGAAGAGTCGACTGTGAAGGGCCACCAGGTCTACCGTAAAATGGGTGAAAGCGCACAACGTTTGCACTAATGAGCAGTCATTTTGATAATGCGTCCAATCGTGTACATGGCCGTGATGATTTGGCATCAGAAACTGAATAATAAACAACAGAATTGATAGATGTCACCAAAACATTAAGGCCGCCACAGGCTGCCTAAATCTACCCGCGCCAATGGAAAAACCCTGTACCGCCTGGAAATGTGGTTTAATCTAGTTTGTATGTATAAGCAAGCAATTTTTTGTTTTTTGGATTTTATGTGAACTGGAAATAACCGATTATCATTACTTTTGGATCACCCCTCGAATGAAAATTCATTATTTTTTATTTTGTTGGTTTTATTAAGTATAGTTCAAATAGTCCGGTTAAGATCAAATATGCGCAGTTTTGTTCGATAATTTGTTGCCATGTTGAAGCTAGTTCCATTATGCCTATCTCACAGAAGCTCTCGTTCCTCTATTGGGAAGGGACAGTCGTTTTTCACAAGCTTCTGTTGAGGCGAATTTTGCCATGGACCGGAACAGGTGGTAATCACTAAGTGTAATGATCAGACTATAAGGTGGGGTCATAAGAACCTCAAAACCAAGCTCTCGGAGTTTCTGGCGAGTCACCATCGATGGTGTGTGGCGTGGCAATTGTTGACAGTATCACTAAACACACAGCAAAATCACTGTTTGCTTTGGCTCACCGCGACTGCGGCCGTTTCCACTTGAGGTTATCGTAAGTGATCTACTATTTATCACCAGTCACCATTCGTTTCAGAAATGTCGATTCACTGATAGAAATTCGGTCTATTCTGTTTGGTGTGTCATCCAGGCATGGAGCTTATTTTTATATCCAGCCTTATTCAAATCGTTCTAAACGATTTTTTGTGCAATATTAAGTTCCTGAGCAATGCAGTGTTTGCATGATGATCAAACTCGACGATTTCCATGATTTAAACAACATTTTCGACAATTGGCCTGCCAGAATATGGTCTATCTTTTACATGAAAATTACCGGAACGTAATTAATGAAACCAAAACTTCGTGTGAATGGCAATTATACTATCAGTACCATAAACACTATTCACATTTTTAGCCGCCTGGGTTGCATTTTCAGCTTTATGGAAGACAAACTTTGAAATATGTCGGTGTTTGCTGGTGTCCATCTTTCACGTGCGTTCAAAAAAAAAACTGAGTCAACCAATCACAAATAGTCGGAGAAGTTTTTCTGGTGCGAAATCTCATCTCTCTAACTATCTATCTACCTAGTGTACGTCCTACCTATCTAGTGTACGTCCGATACAGATACAGATACAGATTACTAAAACCATCTGTTGGAAAAAAAAATGGTTTTCCTTTTACTACACCTAATACATAAAAGCAACCGTTAAATTGACTCCATCTTGCCTTATTTTTATAACATCATCATGTTACCATAAAACAGACTCGAAAATTAAATGCTTTGATTTGACTAGCATCTAGAAACACAGTCGTAAATATTTTCCTACTTGACAAGGACTTTCACCAACCTTTTTTTAGGTTTAGGCTATTAGTTGAGACTTTAATATGGGAATTCCGTTTAACTAGCCACCTAGAAACCAGTTCTTCTTTGCGCTGAAAAGACCATAATAATTTATCGGTAGTTGGTCGTTTTAGCCAGCGGGACTTAGGCAAATCTTAAAGTCAATTGGATTATCTCACCACAAAGAAAAATAATGGCCTCACCGCACTCAAATATTGCTTTTGTTGTGAGAGCACGCTCCGCAAAGCACTTGTTCAGCAAGTGAAGCAGCCGTCTAAGAAGCCGCAATATCCCAATCCACGTCTATGCGTGCGACAACGTAGCCTGCGGAACTTGTCTGCAGTTTCTTACAAAGTTTGAAAAGATAAACAAAAATTAATATTCTTCGCACTCTGTCTTCTATGCCTATAAACACCCCATTTTCAACGTCCTAAATACAACTAGTGAATACACACATCGATATACGTGCGCACATATACTCACTCATCGTCATTCGGTTTACGGGCGAGCATGCAACGTTGAGTCAAGTGCAACCAATATCTCAGGTGCGTGCCAGTTCTCCATGGCAAAAACGACGAAATAAAAAGAAATACATCCAGAAGCACTTTACGGTCTATGCCATATGAAAAGTGCATTCCTGTAGCTAACAATCTATCCGCTATGCGAAACGGAACACTGCTACCACATGCTGCGGCCTAAGGTGCTGCAATATCCACAAGATATGACCACACGTTAGTTGGACTCTAAGTTGATGTTGTTTCGCGCATGTAGTCTGTATCTCAGTTGGGTATTTATGGCAAGTTGTAAATGCCTTTTGGCTTGTGTCGCCACTCGCCATTGGAGTCGGTGAAATCGTACGGAAAATTCACTTACCAATACACGAATTCATTCATATAGGAGGAGGTATACGGGAATTACCGCAAATGACATATAAGTACAACCTTTCGTCCGTTTGTGAAGTCCGGTTTCATGTTTGAAAGCGATGTATCTCTATATTTTCCGTGCTATCTGAGTTCGAATGACATTTAATCGACGACTAATTGTCTGAGTTTTACCGTGGTTTCTTGATAAAAGGGAGTAGCACACGGATACCTAATTGGGCCGGTTTTCTTTCGAGTGATATCAAGAAAATCCATTTTCAGACGCATTTGGATCGTTTTATATTTTACTTTATTTTCGGTGTGAGTGTTTATAAATCAAAATTCTGTTCTTAGTCGACCTGCAACACTTTGAAGACTAGTTTGGAATAAACTGGTATCAAAAAGTGATCCACAACATTTTATTTATAGAGTCCATCGAGCGGAACACATTGTAGACGACAACAAAAAAATAAAAACAATCGTCCGAAATCGCGAATTTGTGTGTTTTCTGGCTTGTGCGAAAGGAAATTGTTTATTGTTCCGTATTCTAAATAATAATAAAATATAAAGGAATTGTATATAACTAATTTGGAATAACTGTACGAATTCAAGTACGAGAAGTTTTCTTTCCTCTCAAGGTAAGTTAGTTTTATTTTTTTGTTTTTTTTTTTTTGTAGATTTCTCTATTAATTTGGAGATTTTTTAATGAGGAATATGATTAATTAGTAGTCAGTTGTTTTACTATCAATCACTGAAGCAACAAACCGAAACGGATTTGATTTCACGGCTTGTGGAACGTATTGCCTATTCTGCTGTATTGCAATCCACTTCCATTTTTACTGTTATTTACTGTATTTATTAAAAAAACTTTATGTTGTCCGAGAGCTTGTTTTATGGGATACAAGAATAAATCATGACAGTGGCCTTATATTCCCGTTATTTTAATGTTTTTGGCTAAGAAAGGTTGCTCTGATATAATATGTTCCCTCGAACCACAACACAACGTTTTTGCATTTATTTAATGAAAACCGAGGAAAAATTAATGCAATTTATTTTATTTTAATATCAATCAACAACTAATCATCCAAAATTTGTGTGTAAAAGTGTCAGATAAGAAGTGATTCAGCTGTGATGTCACTTTTTTCTATAAACAAATTTTTGTCTGACCTAATACGCGTATTGCTAATAAAAAAAATCTCCCACGCTCATCACAATTATGAGTAACTAAATCGTTAAGCACACATCACACTCTGTCTGCGTGAGAGTGCTATGAACGTCGTATAACCTAATCTTCACCCGAATTATCAGATCCTTGGATGGAGTGTTCACACCCATTCACCACATCCCATCTATTCGTTTTGCTAATTTATTCGCAAACGTTCGCACACTCAGGAATATTAAACAAATAAACAAATCGTGTAAATAGAAATGATACAGGGAAGACTGAGTGTAAAAAAGAAATCCAATCTTCTTCAAATGTTTATTAATACAATTTACGTTTCACATCTAGTTATAACATTTTCCGTCCAGCTCCCCTTGACTTGCATAGTCTAAGCCACGATGGAGAGGATCTAAAACAGTGAGAACATCAAGAACATCCCAAAACAGCCCGATGAGCCTGAACACGAACATTTCTTCAGCTCCATGGCATCGTCGTTTGCTACGAGTTTACGAGTATGTATCTGGAGCGATTGGTGTGCCCCCGAAGAGAGATACTTGCGTTCTCTTTGACGGGCGGCAATCTGTTCGTTCTGTTGGTAACGTTGCAAATCTACACACGTTTTCCTATCTTTTGACTTAATTTTCTTGTTCTCTTCGTTGTTGTTGGCTTTTATTATTTTTTTTACATGTTGTTTTCGTCATACAAGAAAATGAAATGTGAAATGTGAGGCGAACGTGTCTATTGGAAATTATTAATCCCTTGGGAAGCATTGTGTTACTTGGTTCTGTCGTTCAGGGATTGTGATCAACACCGAGACTACCGAGCACCACTAGACACGAGTCAACAACAGGGATGGGGCCGTGGTGTGTTTGATGGCGATACACTACATATGAGCATGAGTACGTGTGTGCGCAGGGATGTAAGGAGTAACATTTGGCATTCGTTGAACAACACGTTCACCTTCATTGGGATTATAAAGTCAAAGATTGAATGTGGACGTTCGTAGTGACTATGTCGTGCTGCTCTTTGTTGTTCTGTACCGTGTTCGACTGCAACATGTGGGAAGAGAAAGTGAATAAAATCTGTTATTGGCTTTTGTTTTAACATTTTTTTCTCGTCTGAGTTTCTTTTTTTTTTGTTTTTTTGGCAAGTTCTACGACCCTCAAGCGGACAAGATGGATATTGACCTTGCCTCGAATATTCCACTTACACTTTTTCATCGTTTTTTTGCGCGTTCTGTTTTGGTTATTGTTTTGCTGTTGATAGGTCGAACGACGAGATGAAGCAGAAAACCGAAACAACATACAGACATGAAAGAGTGCTTTTAATTTAAATTGATGTGATGACATGACGGTGGAAAGAGTACGATCTACGGTGTTCGAGGTACAAAATGTACAGAAGTCCCAGATATGCGAGCGTTGTAACGAAGGAATTTAATTTATATTCGAAAAGATACTGAATGCTGAGTGTGAATACCCGATGATAGGCTGAGTTGGGTGTGTTTGTATCTGGGGAGTAGATACACACCTTTGAAGAGCATTAAACTTGATTAAAGTGTTTATCTTCAATTGCGCGAGGGGATCTCGCAGTTGAACAACGACGACTGATAGATAGGTTCTGAGATTCTTCTTTCTTGATTTTGCCTTGTATCTGGTTTCTGTTTTTGTTTCTTCTATTTTTTTATTTGATTTGCAGAAGAGATTAGAAAAATTTAAGGAAAGCCGCAATAGGCAAACTTCAAATGGAAATTACTTTAACATTTTTTTTTACATTTGAGCTAAAATTTGTTGCAAACATTGTGAAGGCTCATGAGGAATTTCACAGATTATCGTGGTGTGACGTATTTAAATAAATAAATATCTTTTTCCCGGTAACGTCAGTGAGGTACGAATGGAAATCCGCCTTTTCCCAATAGATGGCGAGTAGTGCATGCTGGTTGCACATGTCATATCAGAAACGTTACATGGTAAACTTGGGCATCGTCCATCGATCCCTATCATTACATATGTAGTTCTTCATCGTGGATGAAGTGCGGGATGAAATATATTTGCCGGTATTTTGCTTCTCGTCTTCAGTTAAGAAGACTGAGGGGCGACGAATGATTATACAAATTTACGGTGAAGCTTCAATTAGTGAAATATCACCACTTTGATTTCAACGTGGAAGACAAGAAGCGTCATGTTCTGGTGAAAAGGTGCGAAGAACAAGAACTTTCAGAATCATTACAATATCATAGCTCAATAGGACCGTCTACCCCATCGTACTCTCGGTAGGTCTGTAGTTCAAGACTGTCCATAGCCAAGTACGATTCCTATACGGAAAAACTGCAACAACATCAGCTGTGAATGAGATGTTATGAGGCATAACATTCGCAGTATAAGTTCACTTCAAAATTCATACTCTGTGTGTGCAGTATAACACCTTAATGACGTGGAAACAAAAAAAATTACTGTGAACTACAACCAACGATACAAATTCAGTCGAATCTCTCGAACAAACATCTTCGACACAAACCATCTGTACCCCGTCCAGGTTGTGTGACAAACACCATAAAAGCGTAACTCTTAAACCTGCGTGAACCCTATACAAAAAAAAAAGGCATCGTCCCTTCCGACTGCAATCTGCTACGGTCGCTGATGCAGGGGCTGGCTAAGTACCACTTTCGATCTTTTGAAGAAACCAAAAATTAGATCGATTCTTAGATTATCTCAAAAGAAAGGAAAGCTACTTTCAAGACTGAACATATGTACATATATCTAATCACCTTTCCGAAAGGAAACTCCGAATTTCGAAAAAAAAAAATCTTCCTTACGACATTTTGGCCCAACTAAAAATAATCTATGCCTCCGTATCAGAGACGGTGAGTTATTTACATCCGATTTTACTCTGTTTCCTGCTGTTGGCCATCACAATACTGCCGATTCGGGAAGTCGCGAAGTCTTCATAGCAATTCGCAGCCGCTACTATCGCTTGCTATTCAAAACATCGAACCACACTGATTTCAACTTAACAAGCGTCTAAATAACTTTTTCGAAACGGAAGCTCTACCTTGCGTGCTATTATGTTCGTCCCTCATAACTCACTTATTATTGTCAGCGAGCTATCGACTTCATAGATTCCATATTTGATATCGCTGACTCCAATGACATTATCATCATCTGTGGCGATTTCAAACATTCGGACGAAGATACTCACTTTATTGCGATTAACCTCTCATCTCGTAAGGAAATCCTCTTCATAGGTCATCACTCCGACTTTGGTCTCCTCCAACTCAATAACATCACCAACAACAGGAATCGACAACGTGACCTGATCTTCTCATCTGATGCCGAAAACGGCCTTACTATCGCAAGTAACCACCCTTCTTCTTCATCCATCATTATCGGGACACTTTCACTCGACAATCACCCCACCATTCTCCTCTCCGAAAATACGCATTGCTTCAATTTCCGAGGGTCAAACTTCGCAAAACTGTAGTAAATAACCTGCTCAGCGGTATTAACTTGAATTATCTCCTAAACCCCAACACGCACATGTCCGTAGATGACTCTTGCCCTATTCTTCTCCAAAGTCATCAGTTAACTTGTCCTATCCGTCTCATATTCGCCAAAAAAGAAGTACACCTTATCTCCACCCAGATCAAGGAACGCTACCTGCGACGAAACGAACGTTTGCAGGCTTACCATTTACATTCCACTGTGCTCCCGAGCTTTTTACTTACCTGCAGTCTTATGAGGAATTCGCACAACTATGCGAGTCTCTCTACCTCCTATACACGAACCACAAGCAATCCTTTTTTATCACCGATTCCAAGGGTTTCAATCACCTTATAAATGCAAAAATAAAGGCTGATAACTATACCTACATTTTTAATTTTCTCAATATTTCCTTCAATGATCCGAAAATAGCTGTCAACCCTTTTGCGCGTTTCTTCAGCGAGTCGTTTACCGAATAGATTCAACCCGATCGTGACTCGTAGTTATCGAGAAAATACGTAACTTAAGGAACGACAAATCGTTCAGTATTTACTTTCTCCCCACCATATTTTTAAATAAATGCATGGGTGGTCGTGGTGCAATGGTAATCATCACCGCCTGTTGAGCGAAAGGTCTATAGTTCAAATCTGTCTATAGCCAAGAACAATTCCTATACGGAAAAACTGTGCAGCAACATCAGTTGTGCATGAGAGATGATCAAAAAATTCTGACGAAGGCATAACACTTGCAGTATAAGATCACTTCAAAATTCATACTCGGTATGTGCATGTCCAATATAACACCTTAATGACTAAGTTACTGTGAACTACAACCAACGCCTCAAATTCAGTCGAATCTCTCGAATCATATCCAGGACAACCACCCCCGACGAGTAGTGAATGAACATCTTTGACACAAACCATCTGCACTCTGTCCAGGTTTTGTGACAAACTCCACAAGAGCGTACACCCTAGAACCTGCGCTAACCCCAAAAAAAACAAAAGACAAAAAAAAATAATTGGTCATCAGTTCCTATCTCTCACCGCCTTATATCAAGGTTCCTGCGACTCTTTTCTCATCTTTGGAAAATGCCTATACTATATTATCCCAATCCACAAAAAAAGATGAAAGAACGAGGTGTCCAACTATCTTTAACAGTATCGCCTACGATACAATATTCTGCCGCTCCAACCCTATATTATCCCCAAATCTAGCATGGTTTCGATCCATTACCACAATCCTTGTATGCAATTGAGGATGGCAAAGAAGTAGATGATGCTGCCACAGATTTCAGCAAGACCTTCGGCAAAATCTCGAATCAAATTATCCTAAATTAACTATTCTTGGTTTCCCCCGCCCCAATTCGAAGACCGTGAAAACAATGTTATTTTTAGATCTTCTATTTCTGATCCAATTAATGCTACCTCCGGAGTTTCCTGAGTCAGCCAATTTGGCCTACTGGTGTTTATCCTAAACTTTCGAACTTTCATCTTTCCGTATACGCTGATGATATAAAAATCTCCAAACATACATATGTCTTCCCCTGCCGATTCCTGTTCCATCCGAACAGGTTCACTATTAGGTGTACTATCAACTATCACTTACTCCCACTTTCCTTCACCTTCTAGAACCTACGTTACTTGTCATGAAGTTGTTGCCCCTGCTGACTTTTTGGTTGACTTAGGTGTTATCTGTGACCGAGAACTTAACTTTCGCCTTCACATCGACAACATTATCATACACAACTTTTCCCACGGCTTTGTGAAACTTTGGTTCAATGAGTTCTTGAATCCTTACGTCACAAAATCCTTATATACTACCTACGTTAGGCCTCTTCTTGAATATGCTAGTCAAGTCTGGTCTCCTCTTACGGTATATAAACGGAGCCCATTGAGGTCGTCCCTGGGCAGAAGCCTGCAATTTACGGCTCTACATAAATTGTTGAAAACTAATCAACCTACAACCCCAAGAAGAACGACGCAAGGTCCTAGACATACTTTTTATCCATGACCTACTTACCGGTAATATTGGCTGCCTCAAATTCTTTAAAATGATTCCCTTTAACACCAATCCCCGAAACCTTCGTCCTCACTCTTTCACATCATCTTCTATTGAACGAACTACGGCTACCATGAGCTGTAGTCCAGAATGATATGTCCACTGTTTTCGACTTAAATCTTACCATACCCTGTCTTAGACATGTCCCCTACCGCCATCATCCACCCTTTTCCTAACAGGTTTAAAACTTCTTGTTTATTGTTTGTTAGTTTTTCGTTCATACTTGCATTAAGCCAGTAAAGGACACCTACGGGGGCGTCACACGTCAAAGGTCGAAACATGTGTCAACAAAGTTTGTTCCGAGATTGCTAAATTCTGACCAAAAGAACCGTCGCATGAGCATCGCTCATGAGCTGTTGAATGACCCGAATGACGATCCAGATTTGCTAAAAGGGGTCATAAGTGGCGATGAAACTTGTGTATATGGTTATGACATCAAAACCAAAGCCCAATCATCCCAATGGAGGCGACCACGAAAATCAAGACCGAAAAAGCCACCCAAGTTCGGTCAAATGTGAAAGTTTTGGTCACAGGTTTCTTCGATTACAATGGCGTGGCTCTTCATGCCAGGTCGTACGGTCAAAAAGGGCAATGCACCTGCTCACTTTTCGTTGCTTGTTCTTGATGTTAGTGTAAAATATGTAAATACTCTTCGAACCAATACGGGTCTTATATCCCGCATATCTTTTCTTCGTTGTTACCTCTGACAACAATTTAAATTAAAGGACGTTATCCACCTTTAAAATACAACACAAGTTAATAGAAACTCAACTGATCTGTAAGTCTAATGAAAACATAAAACCCAACATCCTCATCCAAAATACGAACGTTAAAGACTTCAAAATGGTTTACCGTCCATCCCTCTCATCCCATTGAGTCTTTCCAAAACAACAACGAACAAAAGGAAAGATAAATTCCTCCAATTACTAGCATCAAGCCAACGTTCTCGCCGCCAGCAAATATTTTTCGCAAATTCCCCCAAAAGATCAAACTGCACGGCACACAACGTAACGCAACACATTACTGTACACTCCGGTACAGTACACGAATACACAAAATGCTCATCTTCGTTAAAATGCAAACTCAGCAACTCCTCCCAAGCACCGCCCGTTCCTCCATCGACAGACTTGCACTTGCACTCAAGCTCCAACCAGCAGTCCGTAACTAAACTTTTGCTTCTCAATTGCTATTCCCGTCGTGTAACTGCCCTTTGTGTTTGAAGTTTCGCATTTGCTCTGTCCAACATGCAACGTCTGTCGTCGTCCATCTTAGATAGTAGATGACGCTGCTAGATACCAGGCGCATTATGCTCTGGATGCAACAAAAGCAAAAAAAAAAAAAGAATTTAATTACATACAAATACCGTTAGGACGAGAGTGTGTAGAAGTAACATCAGAGTCGGTTCATCCAGTTCCAGTCAAGTGCACCTCTCCACCTTTGCCGTCTATCTATTACTTATTCATCGGATGGTGAGAATAGTTAAAAACGAGGAGCGAAACAACGCCGCATCGTGCCGACCTCCCGACCGAGGATATGAATTATCTGTTAGGTGAGAATGCAGATGACCTTCCACACGCAGTTTTGCTTTACTCTACATCTTTGGTTCCTTTTTTCTTGCCTCATATGGGCATTCAGGCTGTCGTACCTGCTCCTGCTGATAGTGGTGCATCCTTAATTGCCTCTTGGTTGCGGTGCGTCTTCCGTTCTAGACCATGCCTCTCCCGTGCTGCACATTGCTTAAACAATTAATTGCAATTCAACCCTGACAGGGCGGAAGTTAATTTATTCATAATTAGATTTGTTTATCCGACAGATGGTGGCGAGCGAGCGAGCAGTCGTACTGTATGGAAAGCAGAAGAAGCCCTGATACACCAGGGGAATATAAAAAGTAAATAAATCGCAAAAAGGAAGAGAAGAAAAAATGTATTCTCATTCGCCTCGAGCCGATAGGGTGTGGCTGTGGCGGGTCGACCACTTCAAAGAAGTAGGTGAATCAATTTGGTCGCCGAGCGGCCGCGGCGAGCGACGAGAATGAAGCGTAATAATGAAACGCGAGATCCGATTAAATTTACTTTAATCTACTTCGTGGTGCTTTGTGCTTTGTACTGCATGTCACTCACATTCGCCGCAAAAAGAGCGAAAAAGACAAACAAGAAGAAAATGGCAAAAAAAACATCGCTTTTAAGATGCGATATTTATTTCTGCGTTTTTTTTTTCACATTCTGCTTACTGCTGTTGGGATGCTTTCTTGCAATTTCCGGAGATTTGCTTTCCGTTTGTCCGCTTTATGTTTCCTTCTACTCCTCGAATGTCTTTCAAGTTGGCGGGGGAACAAAAATCCACGGAAGAAATATGCCATGCAGGGAAATGGGGCATGAGTACGCACCACGGTGTGAATGTAATGTTAAGCAGCTTATGAGCGGATTGCGCGTATTCTTGGTAGTCGCGCGATTACCTTTGAATGCAGGCATACGTATGTACGAGTGAGTGTGCATAATGGATGGTGCTAATCGACTTATTGACAGCGTTGTAATGGATGTAGCTAGACTTCGAAAGAAGGGAACAGACTAAGACTCATTGGGAGGAAAGAATTACAGAAAGTAACTCTACCGCCAAGATGGAGGTGTGGAACGTTGTAATCGCTACCTGTTTCAGGAGAATTGAACGCCCAGTATTTGTGTGCACGTTGCATTCAATGAGAGTCGATGTGGTTGATTCTGCAACATAGTTTTAAATGGAGTGCCTCAAGGCTGCGCATGATCACCTCTATTCTTATATTTTTTATTATTTTTTATTTTAATATGGATAATGGTAAGACGGGCAAGACAAATAGAACGAATGGACAGTGGACGGATAATCAAATGAATAATGAGTGAAAAAGCCATAAAAAAAGACCGCCAGGAAGCTCATGTCGTAGATGGGAGGGCAATATAAGAGTGGACCTAAAAGCGATGGGACAGAATAGTAGAACAAGGAAGGAACACATTATCAGGGAGGCTTGGAGAAAGGTGGTCAACGAGGATCTGAACTCCCGAGTTCCAAATAAAAATTGTATTTCTGGCCAATATCGAGGGTCGAACTTGAGTCACTCTTTCGAGTATATTGGCAGGTATCTCGATAATAACACGTTAAATGTTGTATTACCTCTCGCTTAACAGCGAGTGTCGGCTCTGTCTAGAGGACCAGGAAACTGTAGAGCACATTCGATGCGAGTGTGCTGCCCTCTGCCATCTTAGGAAGCCTACCCTCCTCTGAGACTCCTGAGGGGATCAGCTCAACTCCTACGAGAGAGACCTTCAACTTAATTAAGAAGGTAGAGGAACTCCTCCTCTAATTAGCTAGCAGGCACAATAGATCTACATTGGTTTAAAGTGGGATATAAATTGCTCACCCAACTCATTTCTTAATTAATTCATCGGTTCGCGTGCTCTGTAGCATGTAGCGTCGTCTTGATGGAAACACAGGTTGACCAGGTTCGGGATGTGCATTTTGGTCAAAAACAAATTCAAAATCGGATCAAATATGGCAGCCTTGCTTATAAACATACCCATTCAACCAGAAATGAGCTTCGTTGTTGAAGACAATTGTTCGATAAAAAATGGATCTTCCTCTAGCTTTTCTAAGGCCCACTCACCAATATGGCACTATTGGTCTTGTATATGTTGCTAAAACTTTTACTTTTTTAAAATGTTTATTTGGACCCTTAAGTTTTTTTCCCTTAACTTTCTGAATTACCATTCGAGGCCTTTTTTACGCAGTTTCAATCGTTTCGGCGAGAACCTGGGGCAATAGGCTCTCGTACTACTGTAGGATATTATCTTTGAGGGCTTCCAGAGTGTGTGGGCTATTCTGATAGACCCGTGATTTTGAAAAAAAAAAAAACGCAAAGAAAAGAGTCCGGAGCGGCAAACCGGGTGACCTCGGTCCTCGACACTATTCCCAGCAACCGTGTTACGTATGAAAAATGAGGTCTAACGACGGCCTGAGGCGTATATGATGCACATGCAATGACTTTGAATGGATGTAATGACCCTGCGTAAATGATGCGTGGATTATCAGGGTTTCAGAAGCGCATATTTTATTCCACGCATTCCACGCCTTGTCCCTCATATGTTGTTCTAGTCTTCTCCAGGCGACCCGCCAGTTGATGTACGACCGATTGGGAAATCACTGATGAATTGGATAAAAAAATAGTCACCAATATTCCGCGGCTTTGAGGAGGCCAGTGGCGGCTATGTTATTTTAGTGACATTTGTTAACGATTGAACAGCACGTCCAGATGGTAAAACTTTTTCGTCAAACGTTGCCTCCATTTGACGGTAGACCCGGTGGACCTTCACAGTCAACTTTTCACCTTTTGGTGTCCAATTTTGAAACGACCAGTTCGGTAATCAATCACCCAACATTCGTACGACAAAGGAACGCAAAATCGGCCGAGAACATCGCCGGGTCCATGAAAGTGTACAGCGGAACCGGAGACAGTCGATTCCTCGCCGTGCATTAGAACTTGGCTAATCATGCATCGGGAGTTTGGCCTACACTCGTACCCAACACTTCACAGTTCATGAACATAGACAATGCCATTTTTTCGCTGATTGGTTTTCAGAGCGTTTGGAAGAGGGTCCGAATTTTGGCTGAAAAATCATCTTTAACGACGAGGCGCATTTTTGGATGAATGGCTGTGTTAACAACCAAACTTGCCGTAAATGGGACGGCGAGCACTACAGAATGATGATAACCAATTTCTTATGGCCCAAATTGAACCATATGAACCTAGACGACATGTGTTTTAATCAAGGCGGTGCTGCGTGCCACACAATGGACAGCATGATTGACATTCTGCATGAATGATTTGAGGGTAATGGTGTCACTGGCAGAGGTGACGTGAATTGGCTACCAAAGTCATGCGTTTTGACCCTGATAGCTTTTTCTTGTGGGATTTCCTGAATAAACCGCAACCGACCGATGCCTTTAAGGTGAACAGGCTATCACTCAAATTTAAACGGATTGGATTGGACCCCTAGCATCCGCGTCACCGTGAGAAGCCGAGGCGGGTATATGAACGATGTCATACTCCGTACATAATGGCATACATGGGTCTTTCAAATAAAAAAAGAATTTCGTTAATACCCTACACTCAGTTTGTTTTATTCCATTTCAACATTTACCCGCCCTTAGTGAATAACCCTTTAGTAAACGTATCTGAAACATGTTGCTAATCAAACCGATTGTTTAATGTGCTGTCAGTTTTTATTGATCTTAAACGCAGTTCGTACTAGTAGGTAGTTTGTAGTACACCAGTCGCACCCAGGAACTCCTTTTTATGCTCGAAGATGGTGGTTTAGACGTGGAAGACTTTTACTTTTAGTAGGATGCTTGAATCTACCTTCAGTTGTCCACCAAAATCGTCCTTTTTCTGGGGGCTTTGTTAAACATAAAGTGTACGCCAATGTTCCATTAACGTTTCCTCCACCAACTGAACTCATTGAAGATCACATGACGTGGAATCTGCAACTACAAGGATGCCTTATATCTTCCCGAAGTCTTTTCCTATAATTGTCTAATCTCCTAATTATACAACACCAAAGCAGCTACTTATTATTACACATCGCCAACTAACTACGCTTTCTTCCTGTGGAAGCTCCTGCTTCTTCTGCTTCATAAATTCCTAATTACCTTAATCTCAAGGCTCCTTCCCGCAGGATAACCTGCAATTAATCTCAATCAAACTTATGAGGCTGTTCCACTCCGACATTCGTCCCAACTGTGCCAACGTCGTGTCAACGCACCATAAAGAGCATAAGCCACATAAGCATGAATGTCACGTCAACCTCTTGACACTCCGACCGCCCGCATCGATGGCACACTTAACGCCATACAACCGCTCTGACATTTTAATGCTAATTTTTCATATTCACGATACGAGATATAAAAGAAATTCGCCGACTGCCGTGCGTTTCGTCAGATACAATTTTCATTTAATCCAAAACGTATTCATGGAGTTTTTGTTTCTTTTTTCTTTGCTGCCATCAAACCGGGTGACAAGTATTTTGAAGATTAGCGTCGCAGTAAAACGTGATAAACGTGATGATAGCATGTGATGTGGAAATCATCATGAACCGCAAAGTATTTTCGCGGTAAAAATCAGAATACAACAACGAAAAATGGAAAATCGATTTTCTATTATGAATGTTCGTATTTCCGGCGGATGTGGAGTGTGTCGAAAGTGAAAACAAAATTGCATAATGGCATCGCTTTGAAATTGGCCCGATAAGCGGCTTATAAGCAATCGTATTGATGATAGCGGCAATTTCATGGAGATGAGGGATAAAGTGATTCGAGTAGATGGGGAGGAGGCTTGATTATTGTTTTATACTCAACCTGAATCTGTCCAAAGTGTCAAATGATGTGATTCGTGCAATCTCTGCCGATGACCACTGGTTTGGTCATGGAAGTGTGAAGAAATCAATCTTTGAGGTCACACAACTCTTTTGTGGTCAGATCGTCTTATGTTTGTAAATGGTGTTTTTTTTTAGAGGTTTGGTTTTTAAACTTGCAACACTGTTCCTACAGATTGTCAACATCACAGCTGAAAATTGATTTGTGGTTAGTACGTTTTGCCATTTTACGACGAATAGATTAACGTAAGAACAACGCACACAAATTGTGCAAACTCAGTTTGAAAACCATGGTTCGGTTCGCCAAACTTATCATGCGCTACGTCCATTTAACGGTCGACATAATCGTCCATTTGAGCAAATTATTCGGAACACGATGAATAGCTTTCGCACCACGTACACTCTAGTGCATAATACGCATCTCCAAAGACGACCAGCAGTGCGAAGAGAAGAAGCTATTGCCATTGTGGAGCGCAGTGTTGAGGAGTCGATGAGGAGTGAATGAGTCGATTCGCCATCGTGTACAGCAATTGGAGCTATGCCTACTCACTTTGTGGAAGATTTTACGGAAAGATCTTGGCTTAAAAACTTATAATATTCAGCTTGTGCAAGCGTTCGGTGAATGAAAACAGGATTCAGCTTGATCCTCATTTTCAACGCAAAATTTTGTTCTCCGATGAGGCTCACTTTTGGTTAAATTGATATGTAAACAAGCAATATTGCCGAATTTGAGTGGAGAAAACCCAGAAGCCTTTGTCGAGATGCCCTTACAACTATTAAAATTCGCTGTTTGGTGTGCTTTATGGTCTGGTGAAATCATTGGCCGATATTTCTTCAAGGACGATGCCGGGCAAAATGTTATCTTCAATGGAGAGCGCTATAGAAACATGATTTCTGACTTCTTCGTTCCTCAGTTGAATGGTTTTGACATGACAGAGCTTTGGTTTTAACAAGATGTCGCAACATGCCACACAGCCCGCGACACCATCAATTTATTGCGGGAAACGTTTGCTGAGCGCATGATTTCGCGTAATGGACCTGTGTGGCCTACACGATCCTGTGATCTCATATCTTTAGAATACTTTCTTTGGGGGCACGTGAAATCACTAGCATATGCCGATAAACTAGAGAGGTTTGGAAGTGAACCCTTGCGTTGTTATTACTGATATATGGCGCCAGTTGGTCGATAAAGTTGTCGAAAATTGGACTTCATGATTGCCCTTCATTCGAGCTAGCCGTGACGCCCATATGCCCGAAATCATATTTAAACATTAATGGCATAGAATTATCTATTAAAGAAAGCTAATACCATAAACATTAACATTAACTACAAGTGCTTTATTTCATATTGAATTTGCATATCTCTAAAAAAAAACACGCTTTACGAGGTTATGGAACGCAAATATCGGGAATTTTGTAATTTCACGGGTTTTACAAATCTAATTTGTGCAATTTAGATTTTTTTTGAGGAAAGTAACATTGGGACAGACTAATAAATAAAATTATTTTTAAAAACCGAAAATTCCCATGACTTTTTGAACAAACTTCGTGTAATCACTACTTGCTGTTGCGGATACCTGTGGGTAAAACATCGCCTTAAGGCGCACCAAAAACATTATCTACCTTTCGAATTTTTGCTTTCCCATTCAAGTAGGTCTGTTATAGTCCCATTTTGTCGAGCATGTTTTGCAATAGTGGCTTTGCCGCATCCTATTATACAATGGCATGTTTCCACCTCGTGGAGGTGCACTTAATATAACATAATCATATGAGAATCATGAAATAATCCTATCCGACGCTACGGTTGAAATCTAATTAAAACCTTAAACCAATAGAACCAATTCCCAACGCAACTCTTTTGAATGTCCTTATTTATTATTCTCTTTTCTTTTCGTTTCAGGTAAGTGCTAATCTCCCTCTAATAATCATCATCCGAACTACCAATGAGTGGGTGAGTCTATAATGAAAGCAAATTTCCCCGACCCGTGACCTTTAATGCTATTATCTTGCCTTTTGTACGCGAGCGAGTACATGTCACTAGGGTCTCGCGGCCGAAGCATTTTCGTCCCTACCAGCACTTTTTCGCCCCCCTGTGCTGTTGCTTTAAAAAAACGCGTTCCTGATTATCCCTTCCTCAGGGGCTGTCTTTATTTAATTCGCTGTCGTCGTCGTAGTCGTCAACCGGCACGAACAGTTTTTGTCTATCTCAATCCCCTCGTTGTCCTGGTCCTCATCGTTGTCATCTAACGAGCACACATACTATGCGACTGTAAAGAGATTTTTTTCACTCTAGCACAACCCGACTAAGGCGAATTTGGTGCTTCCTTGCCGAAGGACATGCTACACCTGTTCCATTGCGCGAATGCAAAAAAAACATAGAAACATGAACCTCGTTCACATCGTTATCACAAGGATTGTGAACAGCGCCCGGGCAAATTGAAAATCGAACGAAACTCGCGCGGGTGCAATGTAACCCCAAACGACGAGTACATATCCTTTCAAATGACACCCTGACTGCTGTGAAACGAAAACGAAACTATCCTTAAAAAAAAAAACATGTAAAGCCAACAATATGTAGGTGTAGGAAGGAAGGATAGGATTGAAAATGAAAAGAAGGATAAAAGTCCTTACCACCGGCGGCAGTAAGTCAGTGAGACGAGGAGAAGATGAAGGGAGGAAAAATTGCATCCTTCGAATTGAGTGACAAGAATCATTAATACTTGTTTTCTATACACGATGGAGCGATTGTAGATGTCGTGCACATATGCATGGCTAAAGGACTAGAAAGGATAAGGAGGCGCACATGTGCAATTCAATTCATTCGAATGGCGACAACTTTCTCATTTATTACGTTATCCTTTTAACTTTGTTTTCACACTTTCCTCGTTTCCCCTTCAGGCTTAGTACAACATACTATCTCAATTCTGGTTAATTGTAAATGTGTGTGTTTCTGACACAGGGTAGCACGGTCTAAAATGGGATTTCGAAATTCATACTTAACTGCGGTCGACGGCAAAAAACATCGAATTACGCGCATACAAAGCGAAAAACAGAAAATCAGATGCAAAAACGCTGGGATTTTATAGCCCCTCGTATCCTGGACGGGGGTTACAAAGTGACGATGACGGTGGGATGTGCACGTCGACGAGAATTGGGTATTGTTATGCCACGGAGTTGTGGAAGGATTTATGTGTTTCTTTTTATGGCATTCGCAAGAAAGCAGATCCCGCGGCTTAGGTGAGCAATATCGAATGCGAATGGAAATGCAGACTAGAGAATTTTGATAAGGCCGCCTGCTACTTAGCTTGGGGGTCCTGTTTCTCTGTGCGGTATGCGATTGGTTTTGGGGCACTTGTGAGGGAAGTTAATAAGGCTGGACGCGGAAATTTATTGTGCCTGGGAGGGATTACGAGCGTTTCTGCTGGGGAATAACATTGATGGCGAATAAATCACGTTTAATTGCTTCGGGATTGGGTGGAGAAGTACTTGAGGCTATCTATTACTATCTGGTAAGAGATCTATATTCATGGTTGTGGTAACGGTGGAGGCAATCGAATCACATTGAAGGTGATGAGAACGTGGTGGACGGCGGTTAGGGTGGTTGCGAAGAATTCTAAAGTCAATTCTAGTCACTGGTTATCACCGGGTTTTTGGTATGCAAAGTTTTTAATGCTTTGAATGGCAACTGGGCTGGCGGATTTTTAATCGTCCTAAAAGCTACAAGGAAGGGGTTTACAACTCGGTAACATTTTATGCGTTAAGGTCCAATGTATTTAATAGCAGATAGGCCTGAATTTACTGGTTTTGGGAATGGGTTTTACTCTTGCTTTTTATCGTATAGTAAAACCAGCGGAGGTGTTTCATAATAAATGTCGGCATTTCTATAGAGTGCAGTAATTACTTTCAAGAGTCTCACGAATCCGTTTTCCAGAGTTGAAACTGCCTGGCGGGAGAATATCTGATCCATGGCTTCAGCATTATTTCGTCACATACATACTAGGTGTGTTCAAAATGTAAAGGCAAATATCAGATTTTGTAAAGATCAGCGGTTTCCCTTTCAATAGAGTATTCATTAAAAATTATACAATTGTCGGCGCTTTTTCTTTTATTCGAAACAATTCCGAAATTCCATTTTCCATAACGAAAATGAATAGATCTCAATAGACGTCGAGAAAGTAATTGTGGATACTGATTGATATTTGTACACCTATCCTTATGGGGCGTATACGTAACATTTAACTTAATGTGACTTGCGCAACATTTTGGGACAAATGTTACTGTCACACGTGTTTCCATTCAAACTTTCCAATATTGCTGATATGGGGACGTCTAGGACGATCCTTATCATCAACATTCTTAAGGCCCTCCTGTTATCGCGTAAACCAATTATAGCAGGCTTATCAAAAGTAGTATTTCATATTAATGAATGGTCAAGTACAGCAGGTGACTGATAGCTGGAGCAATTGAAAAAGGAGTGCTCTAGTTGGAAAGTGTTGATACAGTGTGCGCCAGAGACAAATACCACAAAGTTTTTTTTTCCCAGGCTTTGTGTTGATTTTCGAGTTTTTTAAGATTGTTCAAAAATGGATTTTGAAGGCTTCGTCCTTATGAAATTTCTTTAACCAAATTGCATGTGCGTTCAAAAAGTAAAGGGAATTGTATTGGGAGTCAAATTAATTTGGTCCGTTTTTCGTTGTTAAGAATTAATTTGCTTTAGAGCAAGTGAATGAACCGATTAAGAAAGTATTGTCCATCGCTGATTACTACTTTTTCCTACTTTTCACACAATTTTTCCGTCTGGAAGAAAATGTTTCGTCTTTTGAGGCGATCCAATTTCGAAACAAGTAAATCGGTCACCTGACAAATCGTTCTCCATCTATCGGATTAACCAATTATCAGAAGGGGCAAGGTCCGGAGAATACGGCCTGTGCAGTAGAACACCCCGCGTGTTCAAATAGTTTTTTACGACATTTACGATATGATGTCGAGCTCTGTCGTGCAAAAAAAGGAATTTGTTAGGTCTTCGTTCGTATTCGGGCCGTTTTTTCTCATAATGCACCGCTCAAACGTATCACTTGTAGCCCATACTGATTTCTAGGAATGGATTTGCCAGATTGTAGCAGCTCATAGTACACGACATATTTTTGGTCCCATCAGAAATTCGAACTCAAGTTTTGCTTTGGTGTTAATGTTAAGGTTGATGTCAGCGATTCACTACGCTTAGTGGGTATTTAGTTACTTCTTATGATTATCGAAGAATATCCACTTCTAATGGATTTACTTAGTGGAACTTGCCTATAATAATCGAAAAAAAGAGAGCTATTTTGGACGTGTGTTTTGGGTCGTTACCGTGTTGAAATATGACTTCCTCTTCAGGATAGGTGTGTCTATCTACAAAATTAGGGAGTCTGCAATATGTGCAAATAATCTTCTTTTCTCATTATTCCATTGATTTTTTCAAGTGGTCCAACGTGCCACTATGTGAATCAACCCCACATCACGACACTTCCCTCACCGTGCTTTATTTTTTCTTTGGATGATCGCCTAAGGGCGGCGCCAGCAATATTGTTTACCGTTGAACTAAACCGATTAAATTTTGATTCGTCTGACCATACTACATATTTCCAGTCATCTGCTGTCCAATTTCTGTGTTCTCTGGCGAACTTCACCCAAGTTTTAACATTTTTTTGATTTCTCTCATCATCGTTATTCGGGTACATTATAGCTGATATTTTCTGATTAATATCCATTGATGCAACCTTTGGATTAGAGAAATGGTACCTGTTTTTCTGTTTCTTGTCATTCGAACTCGAACAGACAACTGTCAGTGAGCTCCTGTCAAAATTTGAACAAGCTGCGTCGTTTAGTTTATGTTTGACAGCCCTTGATAGCAGACTACCGCGTGTTTTGAGAAGAAAATGGAAAAAAATTAATTTCGTGTGCACATTAAGCATTATTTTTTACGGAAAAAAATCACTTAAACAAGCACTAAGCTTGATAAATACTTTGAGGACTCCAACCATAAATTTCAATGGCAAAGAAGTGGTTCACTGAATTTCGTTGTGGAAGTACAAGTACGGAAGATGCCGAACGTTTTGGACGCCCAGTTGATGTCTCTACACCCGAAACAATAATTGAAAAAATTCACGATATGGTGTTGGCCGATCAGAGATTGAAAGTGAGAGAGATTGTGGAAGCCATAGGCATCTCACATGGCTCAGTGGTTACAATTTTGAATGATCACTTGTGTATGAGAAAGCTTTTCGCAAGATGGGTGCCGCGTTTGCTCACCATCAACCACAAACGCAATGGTGTGACAACTTCGCGTTGTTCAACCGCAATATGGACGAGTTTTTGCGCCGTTTCGTAACCGTGGATCCACCACAACACGCCGGAGTCCAAGCAGTAGTCAAATGAGTGGATTTCTCGGGGTGAATCGGCGCCAAAAAAGGCCAAAGTGGGTTTGTCAGCCAATAAAGTCATGGCGACCTTTTTTTGGGATGCCCGCCGTATAATCCACATTGACTACCTTCAAAAGGGTAAAACAATAAATGGAGAATATTATGCCAACTTATTGGGCCGATTTAATGAGGATTTGAAAAAAACGACCGCATTTTGCCAAGAAAAAAAATTTTTTTCCACTAGGACATTGCAAGGGTGCACACATGTGCAGTTTCCATGGCAAAAATCCATGAATTGCGCTACAAATTGGTCCCTCATCTGCCCCATTCTCCGGATTTAGCCCCGAGCGACTATTTCTTGTTCCCAAACCTGAAGAAATGGCTTGGCGGAAAGGTATTTAACTCCAACGATGAAATCATCTCACAAACAAATACCTATTTTGATGACCTCGAAAAGTCTTATTTTTTGGAGGGGATAAAAAAATTAGAGAAACGTTGGACAAAGTTGATAACGTTGAAAAATAAAATTTTGTTTTTTACAAAAACCTGTGTTTCAAAAAGTCACGGACTTATTGACCCTCACCCTCGTACTTTAGTCCGTAAATTGATTTCACCAGCTTACAACATCGGTCTGTTCTATCAGAAAATCCTTCGGGCTGCGATGTAAATATTTCTTCTTCCAACTTGCCATGGAGAAAAGCTGCCACAACGTCCAATAGACCAATGTTCTAGTCGAATTTAGTTGCGATGGTCATCAAATATCGAATTGTTGTAAAGCGAACTACCGGCGAAAATGTCTCCTGATAGTCCACAGCTTCAATTTGTGTAAAGCCTTTAACCACCAACCTCACTTTATGCCGTACAACTTTTCCCTGGCTGTCACGCTTAGATTTGAATACATATTTGCATCTAATCGGCGATTTTCCAGCGGGTAACTTCACTAGGTTCTACGTTTTATTTTGCTGAAGCGAGTCGAATTCATCATCGCAAGAGTCCGCATTCTCACTTGAAATGGCTTGTTTGAATGTTCCTGGCACACTTCGAAAGAAGGCGTAATCTGGCTTTGGTTTCCCTTGATTTCTAGAGGATTTCTTACTTGCATTTTTTCTGTTCAGGGCCGTACATTGTTTCGTGCCAAGTGCTGCCGTGGGCTTTGTTGATTATCCTTAATTTCATGAAGCGAACCACACGATATTAGTGTTGACTTTACTTTTAAGGAACTCCCATAAAAGAATTCCAAAGGAGTTAAGTCTGGGGAGCTCAGTGGCCACGGAACGTCCTCAAGAAGTGTTCACGCAGCAAGCTCATGGGTGCTTCAACAGAATGGGGAGTTTCCCCACATGTTTGATAAGTCAGGTGTCAGATGAATGTGTTCGCAAATTGAGCAAACAATTATCTGTGACCATGACCATTACCCATGATTTACCTTGTTCCCTGATAATAAAAAAAAAAAGGTTCGCACCAAATCTCTACTTTTGAGCAATGTCAGGGTCGTTATTATCTTAGACGTTGTTTACGTATTCGTGGAGCATTGTTTCTCGGGCTTTGTCATTACCATACCATATTACGTACTACATTTTCAAAAAGTTTTTGCAAAAATTTAAGTCATTTTCCTTTAGCTATTGCTCCAATTTAGTTTTGACAGGATTTAATTCCTTTAAAATTTGCTAAACGATAGATTTTTGGGTGGCCAAAGTGGACGCTCTATACTAATTGATTATCTTGGATTTTTGACCAAGCTTTATTTCACTTTTCTAATGTTCTCGGTGGTCCTTGATGACCTTCTGGGTCTTGTCGGAGGTTTACTCGTAGCTGAAGAAGTTTAGAGAGACCTTTTTGCTCTTGCACTTGGTCCATCTCTCAATCACCAAATACTTTAAAGTGAACAAAATTGTCCACGAAAATTGCAATCATCAGTTTTAAAAAAACGCTTTTCTATCGAATGCACGACCACATTCTCACTCAAAATAATTCAAATGACACCAAACTCGTTTCGTCCATCTTATAACTGTTTGAGAAATGATCTTCTAATCATAAATCTGTCACTGGCCGTCCATTATTTACGACGATGGTTGAAGTTGCCTTGAAGCCTTTTACTTAGACCGAACACCCTAGACGAGAGTTATGCTTACCCGTAGGCCTATATCCAAGGCTGTGTTCTTTTTTGAAAACAAACTCCTGCGGCGCACGAGTGTGAAACTAGCTCTTAATATTTTTCCATACCATGTTTGAATACCATGTTTTTAAAAACTCAACAAAACAAAAAAGACTTTCAAAGAAAAAAGATACGGTCCCATCGGTCATCCTTGAGGGACATCAATTTTCTTAAACCTCACAACGCAATAAAACTTGCCAATTCTCATCCTATTCATGCAACCTTAGTTACATAATCAAATAAAATAGGAGAATCCTTTCTCTTTATCGTCCTCCGTAATGTTTTAATTCTTGGTACCGTACACTCTCCCCACGCCTGACCCGGCCTATAAATCTGATTTATACCATCAGAGTCAAAGTATATCTTTCAGCCTGCTTCCACCATCAACCGATATATGTATATATAGTATACATTCGCTGCAGCCGACTATGTCCTTTTTTTGTTTTTCCTTATTTTTTGAATAAATTGAATTAATTTAAAATTTATTTTATAATTTATCCCAGCGCTACCATTCGCCAGCCTTAGTCTCCGTCCATATGCCCAGAGGTGATTTAAAACTTCCTTAACGCTCTCGCTAAGCAAATTTCCTTTCTCCTCTCATTCATTCCCTATTTGAAATGGACGTTCCATTCGTCCTTTTTGCTTGGTTTTTCATAGCAATCACACTAAAAATCACAATATCTTTTCCATGGATAGTCGACTACTGTATCGTATAGCTGAGTGTATCTGTGGGCCTAGTCGATAATTTATATTCATGCGAATAATCCTTTTTAGTTTTGTGCTTTCGGAAGGATAATAAAACGACGGTTAATACCTTCGGGGGAAATCTTTATCCATCGCTACATGGCATTATCGTCATTGTTCTTAAGGATTCACACAATGGTCGGGATAGAGGCTTTCTTCGTACCACGATGCTGCTCGTGGCTATATACCTCTAAGAGAGAAATGAGAAAAAAGGTTTTAAGACAGCGAAGCCGGCAGGACGACTACGTAAATGAGAAGTAAAATGAGCTAAAAGACAAAAAGGATTCGTTTTCTTGATGCCTTCTATCCGCCACTGTGCTGTCTTATCCTTATTCATTGCTCGCTGCTATTGGCATTTTTGCTTTATCCACTTTTTTCTTTCTCATCCCTTTTTTGTGTTGATCCTTACAAACGCAGTTACTTAGTTAGATTTAGTTGTGTTGGCGCCTTCGGGTGGGAACGAGGAAAAATGGCGAGATTCAATTCAAACTGCAAGGCACATCGATTAGGGACTTTTGCCAACAATGCATTTACATCAGACAATGAAAGGATCATGGGAGGAATAAGGACGAAACGGATAGGAAGCGAGGAGTAACCCCCTGGTGGCCCATTCGATTGTGTGTATGTTGTGAAAGTCGGAAGGACTACATTTCCCCGAGCTCATTTCAAATTGTTTCCTCGTTTCTTTTTTCATTTCCCTATTCGGCGAGTCCTGCGATATCCTGCAATCATAATGTTTGTTGTTGTCGTTGTCATGGTCGGTTGTTTCCTTAGCTATTTTTGGTCTTCATTAACTTTTTGTGTGCTTTTGCATGATTGCGCTTGTGGCAAATTGATTGACGAACCTTCAACTAAATCCGTCTAAGGACCTTAGCAATGGTATTCGGTAAGGACTATCGGGAACATGAACCTAGGGAGTAAGCCTCTGAAGAATGAACCGGACGCGGGGTGCTGGAGTGTATTTCTATTATTAGTTAGTGCTCTGTTGCGGTGAATACCAAGGGATGGCGATAAAATTAATGCAAAGCGCCTTAGAGGCCGTTCGCCTTGTAAGCGTTTTTCTTGTGTGTGTTCTTTAGTGAGTTGCATACATGGTGGGGGAAATTATTATCGTAATTACTCTCCATAAATTCTGTTATTTACAACCAAGGCAAATCCTTTCGTCCTGTGAATCGTTATCGTTTCCTTATATTCCCATCCTTTTTGGCTGCGGTTTTTCGAATATTTTCATTTCGCTATCTGCCAAATGGAACGAATTTAATGAGTCCGAGGAGACTGATCATGCCGGCGATGATGTTGATGGTGATGATGATTGTGTATGCGGTTGGATGGTAGATTCATTGCTGCGCGAGGCGTTAATTGTAACGATTCACATGCCACGAACCTCCGGGCGTGTGGAGAGTTAGCGAAACGAGAAATTTATTCGGCGGTCGGTGGTGGTAGGTTGAGGTAGTCGCACATAAACAAAACCACTCGAGACAGTTGAGTGGATTAATGGAGTGCAATATAATATCGAGTGAGAAGGTAGGATTAATGCCGCCGGATCGATCCAGTGTCGTGCTTTAGTGCCTTCCGTGGCTGGTTGCATCTTAGTAGTTTGCCGCATATCTGCTGAATGCGTATTGGTGGCTAAGAGCATGATATGCCGCCGTAAATCCTCTCAAACCGGCAGTATGTGTTAAGATAAAATTACAGAAGTCTGCCTGTCGTTCTATCTTTACGTGATCATCACCCGAGAATCGTAGACTGATTCTTTCTCATTCAGTGGGCAAGACGCATGCCGCGGTTCTATTTTCGTTTGCGATTTATTTATATTTTTGCACCTACAATGTATGCGGATTCTATTTTTAAAATTCAGTTCAGCGGTAGCGGTAATAAAATTTACGAATTAGCCTTTACATATTCAAATCTGTCGTTAGAAACCGGTACCGGGTGGAATAAAGTCGAATCTTATCAGCCAGACGAGGACAATAAAATGTTTATGAGTTGTACGTTGTTTTTGTTGCGCCACGACTAAGTAAAGTTTATGGGATTCGATTGATGACAATTTGAGGGTTTTTATTTGAGACGCCGCGGTATGCATGCATTTGTTTGGCACGTTGCTACTGTTAAGGTGTTCCGCGCAATAAGATTTTTATGTGGACACGTTTCGGATGACCGGTCGACTACGCTTATTAGTGCTGATTTATGTTTATATTGTATGAGATTGTTGGCTCTTTAGATCTATTTTTGGGGCTCTACTTTGAGATGCTGTTCCGTAAAACCAAAATTGTTACGGAAGCCTAATGTAACTTAAAAAATATATTTCTCTGCAAAATCGTCAGTTTATCTGTGTAAGTACTCGTATAACCTGTTAAAAGCTTTATGACCGCCGACGCGATCTTTAGTCGAATTTTCAGGGTGGCACGCCTATTTGTTTGCTTGGTGCGCCATATTAGAGGTGGCGTCCTTTGCTTCATCTTTCCTATTTCGGACGGAACAGTATTCCCCTTTCATTCTACATCACTCAGACATCTTACATGGTGGATCCGTAGACACAAGACTGAGCCGATGTTGCGGTACAGCCAGTACAATTTTTAATTATAGGTTCCACAACTTTTTTTTTCTTTCAAATCGCCGAAAAGCGTCTGTACCCATCTCCGATAATATCCAACTCTCTATGCGATAGAAGGGGACCAATATGATTAAGATTTTGTAAAGAGTTTCTTTGGTAATTGGAGGGAGCGTTCTACTTCTCGATTGCCTTTTGAGCTCAAAGAAGCAGTGGTTAGCAATAGTTATTATGGATCTGATCTTAACGCTGGTGTCATTGCTACTTGCCGCAGTAAATACTTATATTTATAGCCTTTATTTGGTTTTGCACTCATTTTCCCTCAGACCTATTTCAGCAGCTTCTGCTTCAACGCTCTCAAACGCTTCATTCACGTCTCGCTATATCCGTCCAATGACGTCAATATGTCGGCGCATGCAAGCATTTGTCCAGAATTGGAGGTTCGCATAATCTCTTCAATGATTATGACGAATTAACGTGTGGTTCAATTGAGCCTCAACCAATTTTAGAAGGCCGTAACTTCTTAAATCGTTGGTAAAACTGCACCGATTTTTCCCCTGATGACAGATGAATTTACAAGCGTGAGGAAGCATTTCAGTGTCAGTTTTGTGGATTTTTTTTCATAATGAAATTTATACTTAATAGTGTGATAGCGCTATACTTAAGTGGAAAATCAGGAATGGATATCACTAGAGCCTACCAGAAATTCGATGTCAAAAAATCGTTCATATCTTGAACCGCAGCACGTCCCAATAATATTGGCAGTGTTATAAAATGCATGAGCACCAGAAATGATTCGGAAAGTGAAGGTTCGAATTAAACAAAATCTGCTAGAATGAAGTGGATATTGTAAAAACAGCTCAAACTTAAGCCAACAAAAGGCCCAGATGTTACCGATTCTCAGAAAGGATTCGATAGAGCAAAGGAGCTGTCGAGCTGTCTTCTCTTATGACAAAAATTGTTGACTTATTTATTTGATGTTTATTTAACAAAAATGTCTTACGAACCTTCAATTGGCTATCAGAAGTCAAACGCCATCGTTTGTCATGATTTGGACGGCTGTGAAAGCCGAGGACGCTAGCCCACTCCTGTTTTTGGACCGTAGCGTCAGGGCTAATATGAATGCTTACCGCGAAGGTAATCTGGAAAAGCCTTAAGAGAGAATGTTCTAACAAGACTCTACACCAGCACACAAAACACAGGTTACCAAAGAGTAGTTAAAAACAAAGTCCCGTGATTCGTTTCAAATCTACTTCACTTTCCGGTATTGGGCATTTTACATGCTAAAAAATCAGCAAAAAAATCAAACTCACAAAGGGTGGATGCGCTCAGTAAAGCCCTTCTTCGGGAATCCCAGAAGATTCCGCCGGTTCAAATCGGTGCAGCATGACGCAACTCGTTTGTCGACCCACTCAAGACGCTCCAGGAAACCATATGGAACATCTAAAATAAACTCTAAAATCATAAGTTTTTTTTTCTTTTTCTTGTACTTAAGTAGAATTTAATTTCACATAATAAATACAGCGTGTTGAAAACTTGCAGTTCAATTGTACCATTCTGTATATAGTTTGTTCAAAAAATAAGGTTACTTTGTGAAAAAGTGGATTTTTTTTCATAACCAAAAATGGTACACATTCCTCTACCATATCTTAACATTGGCAGCCATTCTGGATATTTAGTTGTCTTTTACAGATAGAAAGCTTAGACGCTGTTTTAGTGTCGTAGCTTGCTTTTTACCGAAGGCCGAGGAAATGTTAGTTAATGACTATGCCCCTTCTGGATGTACTGGGTCATCAACAATGGATGATGAAAACGTTAAGGCAGAATAGAAAATCTTCGAATTACTATCAGAGAGGTTCCTGAGGATATTGGCATATTAGTATATCAAATATTTTGGCCATGAAATGTGTGTCAGCGAAGTTTGTTCCGAAATTGCTTGATTTTGATCGCAGGAACCATCGCATGAGCATCGCTCACAAGCTGTTGATTGGCTTGAATGACAATCCAGATTTGCTGAAAAGTTCATCACATTTCCTCGTCCTAAAACTGAAGAGAGTCTGAATTGACGGAGAGCCACGATTGAAGAGATGGAGACCGCATCGCTGGAAAAGCGCAAGATTGTACTAAAAAGCGCAAGTATATTATATTTGAGGGGAATTACTTTGAAGGAGAAAAAATAGATATTGATGAATAATAAATAATTTTTATTATTATTTCACCTTATTTCTTGAACAACTCGTACATGACAAAGCACTGCCCTGACTGAATCCTCTTTCAATATCGAAGGTCTTCGTTAGTTTACTACCCACTTTAATGGAGCAGTAAGTAGTTCTTAATTATCTTCCTGCACAACCTGCCAAGTTTAGAATGATATGTATGGCCTTGGAGGCGACAAAGCGACCTGAAATTAAGATTCTATTGAATTGTGTCATGGATTTTCCTTGCCTAAAAAATCACTGATTTGAACGGTTTCAATCATTCGTACAGGCTGGCATACTGAATGCCCCTATATGTGACGCATTTATTGGATATCGACTATGAACTGGTCAAAGATTCCATCCATCAGCCGTGCTTTCTTTCGACCATATCGTACGGACAAGTTGGTTCGCAATAAATTCAGCTCTAGCTGCTTTAAGTAGCCCAGGAGGCACTCAATTTGCGCCAACAGTGTTATGAGTTTCGATATTTCTCGGACAATTTGTCTTGGGGATTGGAGTTTTCTCTCGTGATAGTGACAGCAGTATTTTGACTACTATCGCCTGCATACAGTGTACAGAAGTTGTCTTCCCATGTTCTCAGTAACGACTCCACTATAAGTTGATCGAAATGACCGCCTTTTGCTTTAACACAAGTTTTTAAAGGGTGTGGGCTATAGCGGCACGTACGGTTTCCATGGAAATCGTGGACGCTCCTCTGGTTAATGCTGTTTTAAGGCTTTCCAAAATTCTGTTTGGAGTCTTGCAGGCCATGTTCTCCAATTCTGACCACAAACCATAATCCAGTGGATTCAGATCTGGACTCCCCGACGGCCAATTTTCTGCTGCTATGAAGCCAGGAATATTAACTCTGAGTGGTTTTGGCTTTGTGTGCTGGAGCAGAGTCCTGTTGGAAGATTCATCTGTGTCCATTGAAAAGGGTATTGGTCAACTCCTTCACAACACCCTCTAACACATCTTCTTGGTAAACCTTTGCACCAGCTTTTACGCCCTTTTCACAGAAATGGAGGGATGTGACACCATGGTGAGATACTCCCCACCAAACCATTACGGTAACACGAAGTTGGCTACGCTGAACCCTTGGAACAATTTTTTTCGCTTCCTGGGATGAAGTGGCATAAAGCTTGTCATTTTGTTTGTTGAAAACTTCTTCCACGGTAAAACTTTTCTCGTCCGTAAACATGGCCATTGTCGCTTGCATCTTTCCAACCTATTTTTTTTAATTGAGGAGTTAGAAGATGACCCGTGGACCGACGATAGGCTTTCATATGCAGATCATCCCGAATCAGCCTAGACATGGATCTGGTTGATATATCCTATTCCTTGGACATGATCTTATGCTTCCTAAGGGGATTTCTCCGAATTCGATCACGTAGTGCCTTTACTACCGCACTCGTAAGGACGACGCGCGGGTGACCACTTCTTGACCTGTCCTCTACTCCAGACAATTCACCGAAGCTAGCAATAGCCGGTTAAACAAATGTTCTTGATATTCCGAATGGTTTAAGCAACTCGAAAATTTGGCCAGCACTCTTTCCGCACTTACGCAACGCTATTACCGTGACTCGATTCTCTTTTACGCCCCACTCCATGTTAATAGTTCGCAAACTGAAACCAAACTGACTAGTATTCTTCACTGATCAGTGCATGTGTTCTGAAAAAAAAGTTAACAGTTCTATTCCCGTAAAAATATTTGAACCATAAGCGCTGGAAATTATGTAACAGTACTTATGACAGGACTAGGTATAGCATTGGCATTAATTTTTGGGACGACTTTCAAACGTTTTTCCCTGCTGTTTCTCTTCGATGTCGCACTTCGTGCGCTCTTTTTTTTCCTATTTCAGAGGCGAACTCTCTTACCTTAATAGTATTTTCTGCTCGTAAGAGAGTAAGCAGCTCTCACCCTGCTATTTTTCTTTTTCTACATGGGCGAGTTACGTGCCTTACCACTCCACCCACTCCACAACCCAGTTGATCTACCGAGCTACCTACCAACAGTGGACCAAGCCAACAACCACCCAGCACAACCCACACAAGCCAGCCGATCGACCTAGCAGCAGTGGGCCAAGCCAACCGCCACCCAGAATAACCACACAACCCAGCCGATGAACCTAGCAACAGTGGATCAAGCCAACCGAAATGTTACAAAGCAACAGCGGGTTGGATTGTGCAAAACAAGCGATGGCTTGTAAACAAGTCGGCGGACAGTAAGAGCGGTCCAGATTGCGAAAAACAAGCTAACGATGGCTTGTAAACAAGCGACAGTTTTTACGAAGGTTCAACGCGAACACATCAGGAAGATTTGGGCATTCTCGTTCGGACTGTTTCGGAGTTAACAATAAGCAAAGGAAGAAATCATCACATGAAATCATCAGAAACGTTATAAAGGGTCCGCCAAATAACTTTTTGTTTTTTTGAAAATGCTATAAAAAAAACGACTGCATATTTTCTCAAATTTCTTTTTTTATTTGAAAGTACAATCCTTCCGGTTAATAATGGAAAATAATTTCATTCAAATGGCTGCCTCGGCTGGCCATGCAGTAGCCTACACGATCGGTTCAATTTTTAAGCACATTATCGATTGTGTGCAGCTGTATTTCACCAATGGCTTCACGAATATTGTCCTTTAAAGCGTCAATTGTCTCTGGCTTGTCGGCGTAACACTTATCTCTGACGGCACCCCACAAATAATAGTCCAACGGTGTCAAATCGCAGCTCCGAGGTGGCCAAACGACATCAGCTCTGCGGCTGATAATGCGATCTTCAAAAACAGGGCGCAAAACATCGAGTGTAGCTTCGGCTGTGTGGCACGTAGCGCCGTCCTGTTGAAACCAAATGTTGCCAATATCCTCCTCTTCAATTTTTGTGAACAAAAGTTTGTTCAACATGGCCCGATAACGATCGCCATTGACTGTAACGGCCACTCCTTGCTCATTTTCGAAGAAAAATGGCCCAATTATGCCTCTGGACCAAAATCCGCACCAAACAGTGGCTCGTTTTGGGTGCACCGGCTTTTCAATGTATGCGTGTGGGTTTTCTGTGCCCCAAATGCGACAATTTTGCTTGTTTACATACGGAGCTGACGGTGCTTCTCTTCTTCCAAAATCCGTACGCAATTTTCGCACACATTCTGCAACATTACCATGATTTTCAAAGTAATGTCGCAATATTTCTCAGCGTTGTTCAAGCGTATACACAACCATATTCGTTCAGCGGAAGGATAAAACTAATTATCTGTCAAATCAGACATGAGCTAAGTGTTACCATTCACGAAATAAGCACTACTTGAAAAAAAAAACGTTAGATGGCGGACCCTTTACATATCAAACAGTGTATAGATAAAAAAGTTTAAAAATAAAAGTTCGAAAAAAAAAATAAAATAAAGTTTTTGCTAGCTCCCACCACATAACTCGCGCCTGTCTGCATTCATCATCAAGCCGGGGTTTTCTTGTAAGTTCTGGCTTGAATCCGAGTGCATCAGAGGCATCATCCTTGATAACGCTTTGTGACAATGACTTCATTGCTATTTTATAATTTATGCTTGAGGGAGACATGATCGACACAGTTCGTGGCGGTCTCTTGCGACTTTAGCTTTTCGACATTATATTTGATAATCTAGTTTGACTCTGTTGATTTCGCGGAATCCGCTTTCGTTCCTTGGCTTTAATAAGATAATGATCCAACTCGATGTTGGCTCCTCGGAACAGCTGGCGGACTGTCTGACGTTGATCGCAATGGAATAATTTGGCAAGCTGTCAATTGATGTTGTGGATGTTAAGATAATGTCTATTAAGAGATTACAACCTGTCAAAAAGCTTACTAGCCTGAATCCATTTTCTGCCGTGGTGTTGGCTGCAAATTAAATAAAAGGCAAAGTGAGATAAGATACAAAAAATACAATCACAGGTTAAACAGTATTTAAACTTTAACGTTACAATTTACCTTTCTCCGATCAAATTTGCAATCGAAACTATTTCCTGTCGAACTTATTTTACCTCGTGTGATTTCTGGTGCCAACAGAGCGTACTTTTTTACACGAAAAAAAGCAAAAAACAAAATTCAACTGAATCGTGGAAAAACCCAGACTTGGCATGTGTTAAAAAATCATTTGTAACAGCGCGCCTCGACCACACCACCAATTATTAATCACAAATCATTGTTTTTCTGTTTTTACAGAATAATTTCATTTTTTGTTTTTGCATTATTACATGATACAATAAAGCAGAGTTCGCCTCTGCTTTTCGCGGATTATTAAATATAATAACAAGGTACTGGAGGCAAATACATATGCAATAAAACAAAAAAACACCAAAAACACGAGGAAAAAGAATGAATAAATAAATTATATTAACGACTGACGGATAGAAGTGCTCGTGCACAGTGCCCGCAACTGGCAATTGGCCTCCGAATCGAGGAAATGGCAGATATGGCATCTGGTGCGGTGGCTATGTCCTCTTCTTCGTTGATTTTATTCGCCGCTTCCTTCTTCTCTTTCAAGGGTAATTATGGAAATGTAATGTGATTATGCGCTTTATGTCACTATTTTTGTTTTTTGTTTTTAATATTTTTTTGCAATGCCACTTTAATATGAAACTCATTCATAATTGAATTCAGCACCTCGCCACCGCCATCATCATGATGATCATCATCACATCCGGTCGCGGTTCCTGGATTCAGGATGTACTTATATACGAGCACAATACGTACATGCATGCGTGCCTTTAAACGAATCGGTGAACTTTATTATTAATTGTTAACCGTATCGCGGTGCGGGACGGCAACGTATTCGATTTCAATTGAAAAAGTGTGAATTGTTAATTAGGATTATTTGTCACGCATGGTATAGTGATTAATTTCGAGTATTCCATTAGTCTTTGTGCCTTTTGAATGTCGGTAGGCCGTACAATCCGGTGGTTCGAGACATTGACAATGCTATTATGAATGGTTGTTCGGGTTGTATAATTGTCGCACAACTGCCATGGGCATGATTTAGAATGTCACTTAATTGACTTGGCAAATGCGTCGTAAATTTTTGTAATTAAGTAGATAATTCGGGGATTTATTTCAATGGGAAATTGTTTTTTACTCCCATGTTACTGGGTAATTAAGCGAATTTTATTTGCGGCGAAACTGTTTTAAAAAGTGGGAATTTTAAATTGATGCGTGATTATTGCAACTAATCGAAATCAAATTTATTTTCCGTAAGTTGCTTTAAAACTCAACAAAAGTTGATTTTATAATGAGAAGCAGTATGGGTCCCAGCATAATCCCCTGTGGTACTCCAACAGCATGTGTTTTTGTTCGACTTGCCTATGCATTTCGATACAAAATATCTTCACCATATGAATACTTTCAGTAGGCATCGAAAATGTCATCCCCAATCTATTACAGATTTACATACACTATCATGCCTCAAAGAGTGCGGTTGCCCTGCCAACACATCCATAATTTCCCTTAGAAATCCAAAAATCGATTTACTCTCCAAGGAATAAAATCATTCAATCCAACTTAAATTACCTATTTCTTCCTTCCTGTTGTCCTATCTCCTTACGGACGTAATTCCCTCGATCAACATTCAATCTGTCAATTCTTAGTCTTTGTCCTTCTGGCGGCAACATTTCCGAATCCAAATCAATTCGCCAAATTATAATATTTATTATTATCGAACAAATATGTACATAAACCAACTGTACTTCGATTAACCTTAATCCCATAAAGGCGCTCCTGACTAGTGAACAGTCTCCCTCCCACTCACCCTTGTAACAGATTATCTATTGATGATTTATTATCATTCTAATTGCCACATAAATCATTGCTGATCTCTTTATGTCCTCGAGCTGAGATGGTGCGACAGTGCTATAAAATGAATTATAGCAAACATTATTTGCACAACAAATCAAGACTATTGCGAAAAAAAATCTGGGTTTTTCCCGGTTTTTTTTTTCTATTTTCTTTATGGAACGCAAACAGTCGTATGAAAAGAAAATTATTTAATTTTTTTTTTGTCAACTTCCACTTACCCGGGGTGTTTGTTATGCTCAATTAAAAAATACTCAACAGCTTGATTGAAGGAAATATTTTTCACTTTTGTTTTCGTTGTTTTTTGCGAATCGGAAATACATTTCAATGAGTTATTTGACACACTGTTTGAGTGTGATTCGTTTTTGTGCGACAGATATCGACTGAATGACGTTTTTGTTGGGGTGTCATTAAATGTGGGCTAATGATGGGGTAAACCATGAGTGGCACTAATCGACAATTTGCGATTGCTGAAGTGACGATAAGCTTTTTATACGTTTGACTTTTGACTTTTTTTTATGTGATATTATTATATTATACAACTGGTGGTCAATACTTAATAAAAAAACGTCAAAAACGCCACTCCATTAAGGATTTTACCCGTCGCCTGGTTGCTGTGGAAAAGGCCATGACGCATTTTTCTATTTTTCTATGGTTTTTAAAGATCTTCAATCCAATAAAAGGTCATCCGAGAAGAGTGACACGCCGTTATTAAATTTTATTTAAAAGCTTAAGCTAACAGTTGGGAAGCAAATTTGTATGAAAAAGGAATCAAGGAGCAATGACAATCTAAACAAATACCCAGGCCAACCCTACATGGCCCTAAAAATATCCTAAAGCGATGTGTTAAAATGCTGCCTAGGTTGCTCCGTGAAGTTACCGATGCCATGATATCTTCTCGTATTAACTGAGAGCCTTACGGCGTATGTAAAAAAACGGTTTTTCTATCACCTAATATAAGGAATTATCAGTATACCCCCATTGTATTACCCTTCATAGGTATTCAAAGGTATTGTAGAGCTTAAGGGTTTTACCAAATGACGAGATGTGATCCCGTCGCTGTAATCTGTATTTGAAGCATTCTGTGCTGTTACACGCAATTGTTGACTAGCGTGAGCTGTGACTATCGAGATCTCAGAAGACTGGGAGTGCGTACGTTAAAATTGGGATCAGTAGCGTCTTGTGGAACATCGATTTAATGCAAACTGGAAGGCCATCTGCAGAGTAACTCTACCTGTTAAGTTGATGAGGTGATCGCACGTACACTGCTGATAAGGGACGACTCCAAAGTTTTTAGTAGTCTTTATATGGTCATTGCTGCTCCCGTTGGCTTAGAATGGTGGGAAGTTTCTTAAGTTGACAATAGTATGACCTGTAACAACGGATTGGCTCTTGGTGGAGTTGAGCATAGGTTTGTATTTATATGAATATCGTGTAACGGCCTAGACATCTTATCGTTGGGTAGCGTCTATCTCTAGGTGAAAAGGGTAGCTTGGATGTCGTCGGTGTACCTTTTTTTCTTTGAGAAAGATTGAACATTTTCCGCAACTTGGTCGTGGTTCTGCATGGTAATTCGTTGAGTTTTAGAGCAGTCGAAATTGAAGTAGTGTTTGACTTTTTTGAGAAGGATTTCATGTTGTACAGTGTCGAATGCTTTAGAAAAGTTTGATAGCGTTAACTTTCTCTACCTTTCTTTCTCTTACAACAACTCTCTTCACAGCGAAAGTCTTCAACAATTTTTAGCAGCGCGGAGGCGGAGCTGTGTTGTGGGCTGAAACTGGTGAAAGGAGCCGATTTTGGTTTATGAACGAGTATAATTTGCTATCTCTGTAAACTGTGCAATATAGTTCTAAGAACAGTGTATTATTTAGCTACAATAAAGAAAACTAAAAAAACTAAAAAAAAAATTTGCTAAGAGGCTTTTTGAAAACCTTAGATAGAAAGGGCGGTCATTTGTTTAGAGACAAGTATGATTCCAGGATCTTGGATAGAAGGAGATGGTGAGAGATGTTAAGACGGGTTGGACGATTAGTTTTAAGAAATTGGGCATACATTCAAAACCAATGGCGTTCGATTTGATTGCAAGGGGTGGTCGTGGTGCAATGGTAATCATCATCGAGTGTTGAGCCGAAAGTCTGTAGTTCAAATCCGTCCATAGTCAAGAACAATTCCTATACGAAAAAACTGTGCAACAACTGTGAATGAGAGGAGATCAAAAAGTGCTGATTCAAAATTTGCATTTCCAATACAACACCTTAATAATATGGAAAGAAAAGAGTTATTGTGAACTACAACCAACGCAAATTCAGTCGAATTTCTCAAATCCTATCTAGGACAACCACCCCGGAGAGTAGTGAACGAACATCTTGGACACAAACCATCTACACCCCATCCAGGTTGTGTGACAAACATCATAAGAGCGTACACTCTTGAACCTGCACGAATATTAAAATAAAAAGATTTAAGCAGATTTAGAAAGCCAAAGCTCTCGGTTATGTTGTGTTTATTACTAGAGTCTATGATTTCACACTTGTTCGGATCATCAATGTCCCTGTCGGAGATTGTTGCGACGAAGACGAAGTTCTTATTTATCATTTCGACATTGATGCCTTTTATAACCATCAAGTTTGACCAGACTTAATCCATCGCTTTTGAAGCTAGAGACAGTACTAATCGATTCCTTTTCATCGCCAGTGACAATTCGATGCAAAAATCTCTTTCTTAGCAGCCATTCAACTATGAAAAAACAAGACTTTCGACGTTCCTTGGTTTCAATCCGTATGGGATCCAGTTGCCTGGCTTTTGGGTCATTTCCATAGCTTTAAGTTGATTTCCTACTATCGACAGATGAGCTCCTATTGACTCGGACAATTTTTGGAGTGTTTGATAATCTTCAAACTTTTGCGGCTGTGCATGTCGTTCCTTGTCGTCCAAGTCGAACTCACTTTTTTTTTAAATTTCAAAACCACTTTCAAAATGTTTGCTCAACTAGAGTAAGGTTATCATAAACCCCCATTGACATACGATGCCCTTCGGCAGCACTTTTTTTCACATCAAAGTAATGAAGTAGAACTCGCCGGAAAAACAATTTGTCCGGACCAGATTTTCACATATTCGATAAAGCGTTGTTATCCACGCCCCAACCAAATGGCACATACCGAAAGTAAAGCCTTGTGATAGCTCAAGATTAGCTACGATATACCTGGTAAAATCCTACGAATTAATTCCAACTTCCCAATCAAACTTTTTTTACATAAAAGTATTCTCCGTTTGTCTGGCTACATAACAAACAAACCCGTCGCTACTGAGGCTCCAAAAAAATAGTGGAACAACTTCTCCATCCACAACGCACGAAAGTATGATGCGGTATTTGGGTTGGCGGTCTAATTGGATGATGTCTCTTCCGGCAGGACTCCCCCTCATACCTCACAGTTGATGCAACTATATTCTGGAAATGTAAAAGTCAATCGGGTTTATTTTAGGGACTGTGTAAGATAGAGTATACGCTAATACTCCACTAACGACGCGTGACTAAAGGAAAATAATAAACATGCTAGGCATATCCAATGCAGACATTTTGAACCATTGTTAACTGCAAGCTTCGTGCTTTGGTTTAAAATAAAAATATCAAAACTCAAAATCTTGGGTTTTTCTATTGCCTTAAATTGACAACCCGTATTGGAAACCCCTATATGTTGTCTTTGAGTAAGCTGTATAATTCTTTGTTCAGCGGAGGTCCTCTCTATGTCGGCGAAATGAAGGTGCTCAATCAGACCCTCCTCTCTACATAACTTTTTTTCGCACAAGGAGTTTTGGTGTCTGGTCGCCCATTGTGATGGAACACTACTCCTTACCGATTTCGAGCTCTTACATTTCTGGATGATAGATTCGTGCCGACCAGGTGACAGTATGTAGTCATCAATATTGATTGTTTAACATCAAAAAATACAACACCCTGAAAGTAACTCCACACTAACAGCAGAGCTTTTCTCTTATGCATGTCTGCTTACATTTTTTTTGAGACTTTTTATTTGAGATGGGGCCGTTTGCCTATCACATTAAGGTTAACAATCCACTTCTCGCCACCTAGCCTCTGCGCTGTAGAGGAGAAAAGACCTTTTCTACTCAATTGGCAGTTGAGCCCACAGAAGCAACGGTTGGCAAGAGGCAAGAGTTATCCTGGGTCTGATCTCGTCGCTAATATCGTTGATCAAAAACATGCCATTGCTCTGTACAGTCCGCCTCTGTCTCCTGATTTTCATGAAATCGCATTACTTTAAGAAAAGGAAATGTTGGTTCGCGCCACTACTGCAAGAATATCGTAACCTCTAAATCATCGATGAGCATTTACATGTCCATCTCGAACGTATTCTTTTCTTTCTCTTAAATGTACAATATAATTATTTAAGACCACTTTTTTTAATGGGGTTCTGCAGGAGACTCGTCTTAGACCAGTTTTGTTAACAAAGGTAGCAAAGGACGTTATTAATTTTAGAATGTTTTGTTTTAGGAACCTGATACATGATGATGGATGGAAAGGGTTATCTGATAATAGACAGTCACAACTCTGCTGTCCCTGTAAACATCCTACTGAAACCTCAATTGAATTTAGGAACTTCCTCTTTCGACCACAAAAAAAAGAACAAAACCGAACGAAAAGACTGATTTTCCCAAGAGGGTGTCGTGCCTAATGAACCCATTTCAGTAAATTAATTTCGCTAATGACACATTTCCCATCTAAACCACCCACAAAACTATGCCAAACTAAAACATGATTAAGGCGTTCTTAGAAACACACCCCCCGGTTAACCCCTAACCCCCTAGAATAGGAAAAAAAATCTATATTACTGATCTCTGTTGCATAATTCAGATCCAGTGCCCCTGATAGTTTTCAAAGTAATTATCTGCCCCTAATTACCATCGTTGAAAATCTGTGTAGACTTTAGTCCTAGGCATACAATAATTATAATAAGGCATTAGTTTCTTCCAACCCTCGCCTCGTATGGGCGGTTGGGCGGGTAAACGGAAACGGGTAGCGAGTGACTTCATAACTCATTAACTTTTGAAAGAGGCGATAGTAGGGAAAAAATATACATTTTCCTGATAGTTACAGTAATTCAATGTATCTTATAGTTAATTGCATCGTGGGGATGAGGTTAACAAGACGATGGAGAAGGGCCTCCCGGGGGCGCGCACACAGCAGCGGAGGTAGAGAAACGAAAACGTCTCTAGCTAATTAGCGAGCAGATCCGACAGGCTAACCAATCTGTAAACAGAATCAAATTGCTGGAGACTGTTCCTTTAGGCTTGAAAGGGAGGATTGAAGCTCGCACAGAAGAGGTGGGGTCATGATTAAGCGATGCAGACGGAGTAAGCCTCTTTCAGTAGCCGACTCGTGGCGATAATCCTCTTAAGGACCTCCGCTACTTGGCTGCTTGTTGAGAAGTTGTCTTCTTCAAGCAGAAGTCGGTGGCACAAAGAATTCGGCCGCGTAATATACACTAAAGAAATCGGCAAACAAGAAAGTGGGTTAGAATATATTGAGAAAGGACCCTGCGGCGATATAAAATAAACGGACTAATATCCTTTTGTTCTCACATACCGTGGCGACGACCAACTTGAACACGATGGGGGAAAATCGACTAAGAAATATCGCTACGAGTAAAAACCGCGTTGAAAAAAAAATTATCCTTGAAAACCGAAACTACCCGCCGAGAGATGGGAGGTGGTGGAAATATTCGTTCTTTTTGTTGTGTCCCGTCAATTTTCAGCGAATAGCGCCGCTCACTCGTTCCTTTAAGCTCCTTGAAATATGTATATTTCTTTGTTTTACTTTAATCGCGTGACAACTCGGGGTAGGGAAGAAGGATGTAGATTTTTTTTTAGTGTACCAAAGCCACTGTTATCCTTATGAATATTTTTCCGAGGATAACTAGCTATGTTATAAGCAATTTTTTGCGTCGCATGCAGATTTTTCGGTTACTATACAAATCCGAATACAAATATGCTTGAGTGTGTTTGCGGCGGCAGGATATGGGCGTTGGGTATTAGTGGGGTTGTGTGCATCCTTGCTTTCCTGAAATTGCTTTATGGCCTCGGGTATTGGTCATGGAGAAATTTCCATATCCTTTTTCAGTTTATTTTGCAATCCTGTTATATATGGCTGGATTGTGGAGAGTGATGGTTGTGATGGGGATGGAGGGGTAAGCGGTGGACAGGGCATACCTTCTGCAAACAATGATCGAATCCTTGGTATGAAAAATGAAAACGTCTGTAAAGTAAAGAACGATGTGGTCAGCGATAAGAAGGTTATATGTATGTGTACAGCGTAGCGAAGGAGGAAGCAAAAAAAAAAATATATAAGAAAACGAAAATGCAATAGAGAAAAGGAGAAAAGCAGGAAGTTGGAAGGAAATTTATGCAAATATTTGTGTGGAATAAACTAAGGGTACTTACTACGAGCGCCCCGGCACGCTGGTGTATCCTTAATTTATTAAATTTGTATCAAGATGGCTATGGAGAAGGATACTGCGTAGAATCAAGGACCATCGTTGTGTTTGTGTTAGTTGCACGGTGGCTAGGAGAAAGGAAATAAAGATTTTATTCACGTTTCACAGCCGCTACGGCTCTGATGTTACTCCGTATCCTGCCTGTGATTTTCCCTTGCTGTCGAATAAAATTTGAGTTTCGTAAGAAAAAAAGAAAACACCAAAGTGCAAAGTCCCTTAAGGATATTTGGTGGACTTGTGGTGTATCTATCTGATATGATAGCACAGTGCCCTTGTAATTGGTATGGCAGTTACACCACTGCCTCTGGAGGAGCGACGTGAGGCAGACTTCTGAGAACGACGAGGCAGTTTAGCAGTTTGAAAGTCAGGAGAAAGGAAACCAAATCCGATCCTATTCTTTGATGGGCATGAGCTTTATTCTCCGTCCATGTACGCTCCTTTGTAATGCAAAGAAACATTAGACAGTTTATTTGCCTATAAGAGCTGCTGGCGTGGATACTTGTTCGTACTTTATATCCTTGGTGAGACGGTGTACTAAAAACCATACCATCTACACATACTCGTACATGTACTCATGGAGCGAGAGTTTGGTGTGGTTTCCCGGACAGGTTATGGTTTCTCGGAAAACTTTTCGAAACTAAGCTCTCAAGTCGATTCCGTCTGTGGCTGGTCCTCGCATGGCTTGGGAATTTGTCCAGAATTTCGTTTTTTGTGTTGGGTTGGGGTTGGCATCAGACAAGTGCTCGAATTGTTTCTTGAAAGTTGAAGTATGGTTAGCAGGCTAAGGAGTGAGTGGTCACCTGGATGCCGGCCAGTTCGAGAATTATTGCTTGAACGATGGAGGCGCTCTGACGGTCGGGTCATAACAATGGGGACAATTTTGCTGGATACCTATAATTATATACTTTTAACCCCATTTGTTGATGAAGATCATTTTCTAGTGATTCGTCTTAAAGCTGTTGATAACACAATTTGTTTTTCTTCTCTTTTCAGGTGAGTACAATATCGAATGGGCATGTGAAATGTGAGTGTGATTTTAATCCTTCGTGTTAGAAGAGTACAATAAAGCTTCAGAGTTAAGAGTCAAGCAAACGATTGCGTTTGGTTTTCATTCGATTATGGTTCTTCAACAGATTTGGTTGTTTACTTTGGAGTACAATAACACCACCTTGCAAATTGCTTAGGCTATTATACGTCGGTGTACCGACCTTTGCTGGTTGTTCTATATAATTTGTGAAAGTACTTCAATAAAGGTGAAGTAGCAGCATTTGAGTTGTTTGAGGTTGAGCTGAATGATGTGTCACAGGCATTAATAATAATCTGAAACAAATACCAACTTATGGTCTATAAACCTCGACACTACTCCAGATCAACAATTTATGTCTACAAAAGTGACAACACGTATTGGTCTGCATACCCTCAGGTTAAGAGACTCAGTCGTTTCTGAATTTACATGCACTTCCTACTAGCATAGGATTTTTCGTAGATGATAAAACATGAAAATACTTAGATTTTTGCTGGTGTCCATTTTTATAAAAATATCTCTCTTCACAATTATATGTGGAGCTTAACATCCATTACACTTTCATGAAAAGCATGGCTACAGGCTTCGATGCCAACATTACATCTTCTTCTAGGATTAGTTCGGGCATAATCGCATTAAGTTCCTCAACTTTCGTCCCCATTTGGTTTTCCAGCTGTGCAATTGTTGTCGGCTTATCCACACAGATTTTACTTTCGAAAAAACCGCAAAGAAAAAGATCGAACAGCATGATCCTAGGAGGCTTCAGTGATGTAGAGCTAAGAGATTCGGCACACACCATGTCGGCTCCAAGGGTGCGTTACCGTACGCGAGCGAAGGCGGGACAGTTGTAGAGAAAGTGTGCACGTAAAGATGCTTGGCAAAAGTGTAATGGCCCGTAATGACGCCCGTAAGCCTTTTGCAATCATTTCTCCTTAAGTATACGAAAAATGATGCTGACTTCTTGCAGACATCAGGACGTACGCGTTTAGTCATCCTGCATACTGGATATTCCCTCCACCTACGACTGTGTGTAGACCAAGTCGTTAATGTCAGATTTGACCGTGGAAGCAGGTAGACCTAAGGCGAGTTCAGGTCCTGAGAAACTCTCCTTTGAGCCCCTTCTAGCGAGTTCTTCAGAGATCTCGTTTTCTGGGATCCCAGAGTGACCTGGGACCCATATAAGCCTAAGTGAATTTAGTCTTCCCACTTTTTCAAAAAGGTCTTGAGTTCATGCACTAATTTGGAGTTGGATAGAGGATTGGACACTGCTTTGAGTGCAGCTTGGCTGTCACTGCAGACGCATTTCCCTTCCATAGTGCATGGCCATTATTATTGCGTAAATCTCTGATTGAATGACAGACGCATATTTTCCTAAAGGTCGAATGTTTTCGCACTCAAGGAAAACCTCCAGCGCCAGACCCCTGCCGAGTGCTGAAGTCATCTCTGAAAATGCGAAGACATTCACAGTCCTGACGCCATGGAAATGTGAGTGTGAAATTACAGCGCAGTAGGATGGCAGGTGTCATTGCGTCAAAAAGCATATCCATCAGACAGTGCTCGTAGGATATTTCTCGCGCAGGTACACTTTTATTCCAATGCGAGTTGAATCAAAGACCATTCTCTTTAGGCGAGACAAGGCTTTCAGAGCGCCTTGTATGTATGTACATATATGTCAGGGGGTGGAAGATTCATCTAGAGCAGCTCCTGGTGTGCTAGGGAAAGAATCCGTGCAGCTGAGACAGACCGCTCTTTGTAATTTGGTGAAAGAAGCCACATTGTGTTTGCATATTAACCTGTTCCACCAAACAACCGATGCATATGAGATTATCGATCTTGTGTAGATCCAAAGGACCTTTTTCGGCGATTAGCCCCATGTTTTGCCAAAGGCACCTTTGCATTGCCAAAAAGCTGACAGCGCTTTGGTGGTTTTGGACTCAACATGCTTTGACCAAAGAAGCTTACTATCTAAGATGACTCCCAGGTACTTAGGTTCGTTGGATATCGGGATGGGAATGCTTTTTAGCACCAGCTGAGTGATGCCAGTATTTTTCCTCCCTCTCGTGAAGAGAACGACATCCGTCTTAAGAGGATTAACCTACAGCCCATTACTCGTGCACCAGTCCTCGATCACATCTAGCGCCGCTTGCGCTTTAAGAAAGACAGTCGCTTAACATGAGGCGACGGAGAGAACAGCAAGATCATCCGCATAGGCCTGGGCATAGATTCCAGAGGCATTGAGAGCATCGAGCATAGAGTCGACCACCATGCACCATAACAACGGAGACAAGACGCCACCTTGCGGGCAGCGCCTGTTTGCTCCAGACGACACATTGTTCGAGGTCTGCATCAGCGATCAATATCCTGTTCACAAGCGTTGCTTTTATCCACAATACCAGGGCTTCATCTACGCCATGCCGTCTAGCAACGTTACACATGCTGTCGAAAGTAGCGTTACCAAAAGCTCCCACAATGTCGACGAAAATGCCTAGTACGTACTCTTTCCTTTCGAGAGCGCATTCAGTTCTCCCAACTAGGTTTTGAAGCGCAGTCTCACAGGATTTTCCGCGCCGATAAGCATGTTGCATGTCCGAGAGAGGATGCATTCGAAGGGCAACTTTGCGCACTTGCAACTCTACTAATGCAACTCTACTGTTCCAACAATCACTTAACAAAAGTTCTGCGTCGACTATGAACTGTTGATTTCAGTTCTTATGCTTATTAAATTTCGTAAGGATGCAAATGCTCATTTCAAAAAATAAGGTGATTTTCCTATTTTTCTCGAAAAATATTTATTTTTTCCTCGTTCCTTCAAAGCAATCTCCCTCAGATATAATACACTTATGACAGCGCTCCCTCGAAGCACTTCTGATATGCGTTTTTCGGTAGAGCTTTGAGTTCTTCCAGCGATGCGGTCTTTATCTCCCCAATTTATCGGCCAAAAAATTACGCACTAGCAACGTGAGTGAGCAGGTGCATTATCGTGATGTAACAGCCATACATTTTCATCCGAACATTCTTCATATTGCTTCAGCAAGAATTCAATATGAACCACGCTATTGTTATCGAAGAAAACAGTGAACAAAAAGTTCACATTTGACCGAACATGACGTGCTTTTATCGGTCTTGGCTCTTCTGATCGATTTCATTTCGATGATTGAGCTTTGGTTTCGACGTTATAACCATGTACTCATGTTTCGTCACCAGTGATGATATTTCGCTAAATCTGAACTGAATTTCAGAATTTAGCAATTTCGGCACAAACTTTGCTGACACACGTTTCATGCCTAAAATATCTGAAAAAAATTTTAGAGCATGACCAAACCGATGTACCAATATCCTCAGCAATATCCTGATAGTGATTGGACGGTTTTCCGTAGCAATTTTTTTTCACTGCTTCTACATTTCACTGGTTATCCGTTGTTGACGTACTGCGGCATCCGTGAAAACCGTAATATAAATGTTATAAATGTTTTTTCTTTCTTTGCTCAGAGTGGACTCAAATATCACAGTCAACATTTTAAGTACGCTGAAGCGCTTATATTTACTTTTCATATAAAATTTAAAACAGATTCCTTGATCCAATTTTTTTAAAAGCAAACAATTTCCCACCAAAACACGTCTATCCGTTATATCTATGAAAAATAAACTAAATATCCAAAATGGTTGACAATATCAATATAAGTTAGGGAATCTGTACCGACATAATAAAAACAAAAAAGTATCGAATGTACTTAGATTGCGAAATTCAAAAAGTCACCTTATTTCTTGAACAAATCCCGTATGTTGAAATTATTCCAGCTGCACTTTTTGCTTCATCTGCCATAATATTGATAAAACGTGACTTTTTTCGAACCAATTTCTTATACTTCTTCTTGCTAACCTCTGAATTGTAGACCCATTTGGACGACTGTTCACATTAAAAATATCACGAGTTTTACAAGATATATTATTTAGAAATCGATGAGCTTTCATAATAAGTTTGAAAACTTTATGCGTAGCTTTAGTGTGAAGCTATACATGGTTAAAATTGTACATTTGTCTACTTTACAAATATCGAAGATGATTTTTAAGAAAAGGTTGCGTTCAGAAATTATAAACTTCAGACATCTAGGCGGGACTTTTGAAAAGCCCTAATTTAGTCTGTTTTATTCGATGTTTTCGTTATTATATTTGCAAAAATATATGAAACATACTAACAAACATGTTTCTACACATGGCTGGTCAGATAGGTTGTTAAGCTTAGGTATAAGTGGCACAATACGATCGGCGATTTTATTTATATGTCTTCATGTTTTGAGGCCCCTAGAGTTCAAACCTATCGGCTTCAGGGAAATGCGTATGTACGCTGTTACGTCCGTGAGATTTTTTAAGAGACATACAACTTCATATCCAGTCAAGATGTTGACTTTTGTTCTATTCGGCAGGTGATTGAATCATGAATAGCTACTTAACTTCCAATTTTATAACAAAATTCTGCAAACTGGAGCGGAGCGTCCTAAGTGCTTATTGAGAATATGGGTTGGGACATCACTACACTGTTGTTTGTAGTGACAAAGCAGTCAAACGTGAGCGAATACGTTCTCGTGGTGCATAAGCCATAATATGCTTAGCGAGTTATGAGCAACTTTCATTGATGGCTGGTTTCGAACTTCCATCATTTTTGAATAAGGATGGTAAGCCTTGCGTTTCATACCCACAACATTCGACAACATTTCATGGCATGAACCAATTGACAGGGCAACATCTTCAGCGACTTGTTTGATTCTCTGTTGGCGATCATTTTACTTCGCTCATTTTTTCCACGTTTTCGTCGGTTGTTGACCTGGCTGGGGCGTCCAGGAAACTCGCCACTTTCATCACACCACGTGGTATTAGCTCAGTTCCTAGAAAAATCCTGACTAAAGTGGTTCAATTCAATAAGTTACTCGCAAGGGTTTTATCCGATTGGCAATTTTTAGTTCACGTTCATTTTATTGGTTCCACGTATCCCCACGGGAACTGCGCTTCTTTATACCCTTAGAAGAATATAATAAATTCCATTGCCCTTTCCTTGTCTGACATGTTTGAAAAGTCGTCGGTAGACAATGCCGACACAGTTATGAATTTATGTGAAAAGTTTAAGTTAATGTAATCATCAAGATGAAAGTCATAACAGACTCACGCAGAGGGATAGGGTTAGGGGTCCGAAATAATAGTCTTCTTCGGAGCTCACTTTGCAACATAAGTGAACAATATGTCCTCACCCCACCGTCATTACCTGGCAAAGTCTGGATAGTCTGACGACAAAAAACTTACAAAAAACAAACTTTATCACGCAAGGGGAATTCAAGACGCTCAGCTCGTATTTATCTTGCCTAATGAGCGCACAGACATAAGACCGACTCTGTCAAATACTTCTCATACCCCCGTGCCTGTCTTAAAAGCTATTTCGATAAAGGAAAATGTATCCCCACCACGTTGTACGTGTGTGTTCTCAAGTTTTCCAGCTTGTCGACGTCAAAAGTCAACCAGACTATCAGGCACTCACAGTTGCAGTCAAAAGCCTCAAGATAGCAAATGGAAAATGTCTTGTGCTTTGTGTCTTTACCGCTAACGTCTAATGTCGTTTTCAAGTGAAAAAAAAAAGGAAACAAATCGGAGAAAATCACTCCAGCATACGTCACACATGGAGCACTATCCAAACCATTGTCATCATCATCATCATGAGAAGCATCACCATCGTCCTCATTATCCTTCATCGTTTGTTGTCATTGTCGCCGTCCTTCACCATCAGCAAAATTGCTCAAGAACATCGTCGAGGTTCATTCCCCGCATCCTGGCGACCAGAAATCAAAACATATGCGCATACATTATGTCTGCAATTCAAATCACTGCCATCCGCTTTCATGCTACATGCTTTTATCTCGCAGCATCTCGAACGCCATTCGAAACTTACACAACACTGAGCGGATGTGCACGTAGTATAGAGCCGTTGTATCTTAAAGTCTTCATGGTTCTAGCAAATCCTCCCCACAAAAAGAAAAAAAAACGCACTCGCATGCTCACATCTTATATTATTTCCCAAGATTTGCTTGAAATTTGTTTGTCAAAACCACAACAACAATAACGATAGAAGGAGCTGCCCTAGTGGATGGTTGCTACTCTACCGCAACGTGGCGTATCCTTCCCCTCCCAAGTCGTTGTCCTTGTTCGGTACGAAAAATCTGAATTGAATGCGTTCTAATGTTGTCCTATCCGGTTCCGCAAGCTTCAGCCTCACCCTTCGTGCTCCAGCCCACCGCAGGCATTTGTCACTATAATTTTCCGGTTTCAGTGCCGAGTGGATACGGACGGTGCGGTCCAGTCGGATATCTTTATTTGTGAGGCACAACAAACAGACATCTGTGCTGCGTTGGTTCCAAAATTATTATCATACCTACTCACTTATATAACCATTTTGCTACGTATCTTTATCTTTATATCTCACTGTCGCCCTCTCTCGATGTGCATGGAGATGTGCTCTGACTGGCTGACCTGAAGGTTGTAGAGTTGCTATAAAATAAATTTAATTTCAAACTCCCTAGGAAAAATACTTTTCTGAGTAATAGGATTTCAAGATACTACTAGCCATTGGAAGTGTATCTTTGTATCTGCAGTGGTCCGGTGATAAATTCATTTAACTCTCGGCTTAGCGGTGGACTTGGACGGGTGGAGAGAGTTGGGTTCATGGTTTACATTTAGTAATTATGCGATTTTACACAAATTATTTGGAAAAGTTCTACGTGCAGAGCTTTTAGATATCTTTGTATCTGTGGTGGTGGCAATGGTCGCAGCCGATTTTTATGTCTTTTGTAGATAAAAAAAAATTGAATGTGAGTTAAACCGTGGTGGTGGTGCTAATTTAATCGTAGAGGTAAGGTAAGTTTAGCGGGCATGGTGAATGCTGGGGCTTTTGGGACGTTGATTTTCGTTTCGAGGTTCCACTTTTATTGCCATTCAGTTGCTTTGTGATGTGTGTGCGGAGAGAGGGAAACGTGCCTAAATTGTTAAATAGTTACTGAGGTCTGTCTAACTTGAAGGAAACAACTGATGAAGAAATGGTTAAAAGACTTTTAAAACGGAGGGAAAGAAATTGGATAAGCTTGGTAGAAAATTCAGTTAGCTGTTGATTCTATAGGTACATTTTCTATTCAAAGGTCAACGTTGTTGAATACATAAAAACTTGCACAATGTACCTGTCTTAAGGGTACTTTCTTTATCTATTTTTGTTAGAAACAACACCTAAAGCATCTATTCAGCAAAGTTGATCCAACTGTCTTAGGCGAATCTAGATCTGTAGACAGCTTAAAAGGTTTAGCTAACGTGTTTTAAACTCTTTCATTCGCCGTGGATAAAAGGAGAAATCACGATAAGGTTCTGGTGTACGTGCTATAAAGCGGTTGACGAGGGTTTTGTTTGGAATTAGTTTGGTTTTATGACGCATCCTGAAGTCAAAGGAATTATGATTGGCAAGTTCTATCATGTTGATCTCTCCACTGAGGCCATCGCTAAGCTACTGAACTGGGTTTGGCAAAATCTTTGTCAATGGCGATGACTTCTGGTTAAAATATCACTTTTGTGCAGATCCCTCTTAAAACACAAAATGATAACTACCCTAGAGGATCGAATAGCCTTACGAAAATTGCAAAAGATGGTAATTTTTGTTACATCCTAGGCACCATCCATAGAAAACCTGAAGGTGTTTAGGGTTTTTATTTGGCACAATAAGCCCAGTAGTGTAACTCCTGCTAATTTGCTTGAATTTTGTTTTGCACGGTAAATCAATAGAAAAACGGAACACTTTTATCAAAAAAAAAAAAAAAATGTCTCTAAGGATGGCAATGGACGTGCAATGCCATTACAATATCTGCAGAGTGTCCGCGTTAGCTCTGTCTACGAATAGTCCGTCTCCCGATGAAATTTTTCTTCTTAACCATGAAGCGTTGGTGAAACATAAGCTTGGGCCTTGAATTTACTATAGCCAAAAAAAAAAAGTCAGATGGTGTTAAATCCTAAGATTGCGACGGCCAACTGAACTCTCAATAGGCAATAAACCCTCCTAGTCTTGCTAAAAATAAACGTCGTCCAGTCAGTCAACATCGTCCGGTATCGGAAACGATTCATTAAAACGGTCGCATCAGAATCATTTTCAAATAAATATGAGCCAAACAAACCGCCTGTGACACTCTCAGTTCATCTTGCCCATCCAACACTCTTCGAATCTTAACATAACTTTAGACATACAAATTCATCGATTTAATTTGTTATAAAAGGTATTCCAATAAGGGCGGGTAGATGTTGAAATGGAACAAAACAAGCTGTGTGTGAGGTATTATCAAATTTCTTGTTTTATTTGAAAGGTCCATATATGCCATTATGTATGGAATATGACATCGTGAAAAAGGAACGCCTCGGCATCTTATGGTGGCACGGATCCGAGTGGTTAAATTTTCACTCACTCTTCGTCATAGCTGAATTTGAGTGATGGCCTGTGTCACTGTTTTCACTTTAAGGGTATCGGTTAGTTATGGTTTATTCGCATAGACCTGCGACTTCAAACCGCATGACAAATTCGCTGCTCGTTAATGCAGAATGTCAATCGTGGCGTCCGCTATATGGCAAGTAGCGCAATTCTGCTAGAACCACATGTGGCTAGATCCATATGGTTCAATTCGGGCCAGAAGAAATTGGTTACTGTCATTCTGTAGCGCTCGCCGTTGACGGTTACCGCCTCACCAACGTCGTTTTCGAAAAAGTACGGACCAATGACACCGCGCGTCGGCCCAAAATTCACACCGAACGGTAATTTTTTGAGGGTGCATTGTCACCTGGCGAACCTCGTGTGGATTGGTGTCGTCCTTTATAATTTTGTTTGTTAACCGAGCCATTCATCCAAAAATGCGCCTCGTCGCTAAAAGTGATATTTCGGTCGAAATTGGGGTCCTTTTTCAAAGGTTTCGAGGTCCAGTTAGCGAACAAAGGCGTTGCGATCATGGTCAAGCATTTTGAGCTCTTGGGTCTGTTGGTCCCGAGTCCCGACGCAAAATTCACGTTGATTTCTGCCAAAGGCCAAGTTCTTGTGCACGCCAAAGAATCGACTGCTTTGGGTTCTACTCTAGACCGCGGTGATGTTCTCGGTCGAACTTGTGTTCCTTTGACGTACGAATGTCGGCTGATTGATTATTGAACCAATCGTCTCAAATTTAGCCACAAAGTGTTGAAGAGTCGACTATGAAGGTATACCATATTTACCGTGTAATGAGCGCAACGTTTGCACTAACGAACACATATTTTGGTAAAAACGTTTTATCATTTGGATGTGCTGTTCAGTCGTGTAACTTGCCATGGTGATTTGGCATCAGTTACTGAATTATAAACAATAGATTTGATGGATTTAAAAAAAAACTCTTTATCTATATGAGGGGAGGGCGCTTGATTATCTGCAAAAGCAATTCGAATTTTACGGTTTAAAGGTTTTTGCGATATTTCCATGGTCTTTCGTAGTTGATTTTTACTAGTTTAGCACATTGATCATGAAATCTTCTAGTTATTACTTGTAAGAAGCCGTCACAATGATGGTTGAACGTCGACAGGTTAACAATGGCATGAAATCCAAACTGATACCTCTTGTAATAACCCTTTACAAGTATACCTATGTTCAAAAAGTTACAGGAGTTTTGTAATTTCGTGGGCTTTATTAGTACAATTCTCTCTATTTTGTGGCCTTTCTGTCACCTAAACTAGTATAAGATCCCATTGATTCAATAAACCTCAAAATCACTAAGCTTTGGAGCAACTGGAAATAAATCCAAATTTTGGCGAAAAAATTAAAAAAATCAGAGATGACGTACATTTCTGGCTGAACGACTTGCGAACAAACCGCAATTTCCTAGGTGGAAAAATTAACCCACAGTACTATCCTTTACATCCAATTTTGTGTGGATTTTGGGCAGGCGACGTCGTTGGGCCATACACTTACCGAAACTAGGAAAGCGACTGCCAATGGCGGTATCGGGCCATAATAACTGACTTTTTTGGGGCCTCATTGGACTTGGACAATGTGCGGTTCTAAATAGACGGTGCAACGTGCCATGTATGGGGATTTGCTCTAAGTTTTTGCAAGAAAAGTTTCCAGATCACGTTATTTCCAGAAGAGGCAATGTTTAATGACCGCCAGGATCAACCAATTCAACTCACTTAGCACTTTCTTTTTTGTACCCAAAAGCACGTTAAGTTGGTTGGCAACAAACCAACACCATGACTTACTGGCGAACAATATCATTCAAACCATTGATGAGACCCAGCTCTACTTGTTTAACAGAGACATTCAAAATTGGACCTCTCGGATCGGATCAAAGCCGATGACGCCGGGTAAATTTTTAGTGATATTGGAGGGTACTTGATCGGCCATTATGCCGCATCACTCTTAACTCGTAATGAAAAGCTCCTCACTTGCTTGCCTAAGAAGTTGGTGAAGGCCTTAACGACCTAACAGGTTCTAAAATGTTATTCTGGATCGCCAAGTCCGAAAAAATGTTTGGTCGAGCATGAAAGTCACTTAACACAATGTCCCAGTTCCATTTTGGCGCCATTGACAAAGATTTTGCCTAGCTCAGGTTCGCAAGCTAGACAGCACCAAAAGCCTATCGCATTTTAAAAGTTTCTCGACGATTGGAGAAAATGCTGAGTATAAAGTGTCTAAGGGCGACCATTTTTAAGAGGCAAGGCGGTGTGGACGAATAATTAAATCTATTTTCAGAAACCTAAAATTTCTGTTATTTTTTGTACATACTTTGTATGCTGAGCTTGCAGTTACAAGGGACCAAGTGCGACTTTCGGTTATTTTATTTTATACATGTACATATTACAATTCATGTAGGCTTGATGCCGATTTTCCAATTTCTTCCTCCAATTGACCCTCCTAAGCCCGCTGTACAATACCTCCTTAGCATAACAGCTTTTTAATGTTTTCATAAGCTCCAATACCGCAAGCCATCATTTCGAGTACCGGCCAAAGTTGCATTTACATAACACCCGTTTTTACAACGTTTGAATCCAAACAAAACGCACTCTACCGTCACGGTCCCCCGACCCGTTCGGATGCGACTCATATGCATGAACATGAGATACTTGAATGCAAATCCCCACATAAAAGGACCATGTTACATTATTTATATTCGAATCTTCTACTCCTTTTACGAGCTCGCTTCATGCAAATAATGTATAAAATTTCGTAAAACTTTTAACTCATTTCTTCGTTGTTGATAGCAAGTACTCGCTTGGGTCGGAGCGAAATGGTGGTGGAAGTGCATTACGACCGCATGAAATGTCAGATGTCATGCAGCATGTATCCGAAATGGCAAGAGAGACACAATTCCTGCCTAAAGACACGAGTTGAAGTATACGTAGTTGCAATGTCTGACATATGAGCATGATGGGTTCATCATCTTTCGTCTTCTTGCCATGGCCTGAGGTGGATTTTGTTTTGTTTTTTTTTTTTATATTTTTGCTCAGAAATTCACTATAAAGATGTGCATATCTTAGAGATACATCTGTTATCGCCAGCTTATTACATAATGTTTAATGTCAACTCTGTGTGGATAAAGTTCAACTTGTTCGTCTCTCTTCATCCATCATCCCTCGGCTCGTGACTGCTTCGGAGTATGACGATGACGATAACGTTGATGGCAGTGATATTCCTGATGGTGAGGAAGACGAGGATTATAATAAATGGCACACAGATAGCGGCGGATTGGATGTTGGTTAACCAAGTGTACATCATCAAATGCTGTCATTTGGGTCCGTTCCAATGACTACTTTTTCATTCTTCACTTCTTTGCCATTTCTGGAATCTCCTATCGCTGTCTAGAGTTTCAACCCTAACGAACAAGCGAACGGCGATGTGGAAATTGAATATCGATTTTCACTCGTTGCCCTTTCCCAATTAATACGACAAAACGACGTTCCGCACTTGAATAAACGAGTTTTGCATTTGATATCTAACGATGTCGACCATTAGTCCTGTCTGATCGCCGAGTGCCACAGAGGCGCATTTAAACCCAATAGAAGCAACAGCGAAAGAAAATTGCAAAAAAAGCGAATGGTAAATGGTAGAAATGACTCTGAAGTCATCATCGTCACCACCGCGAATGCCACCGGAAAGTGGAACTTAACAGTCAGATACTTGCTTAACCTCGTTGGACAATTAGTGTTGGCGCGGGTTGCCCTTCGCCTGGACGTCGGACTAGGAAGTCATTTCTTCAGTTTCCATCCTTTCTGTGTTTTTTCCTCTTTTGCTCTTCCTTGCAGTGATGGCTAAGCTTATGAGTTATGCTGTTCGAGAGGAAAATTCCAATTTAATTGCATTTCGTTGTTCGAAAGAGTCACCTTTGGGGCTATCGAGGAATGTGAACTAAAATTCTGATTTAATTAGGTTCACTTTGTTCAAATAACAAGCCTCAGGTTGAAGCTATTGATTCAGGAGGTAAGAAGAGGGAGCAGTGTTTTAACTCGATGAAGAAATAGTATTTCTGTTAAATCAGGCATTGGGTAGTAAACCCGTCAAAGTTTGGGAATTCGTTCCACAGTATCCAGTCTCTGGCAACAAGAAGTCATCTTTACAGTCCGCACCAGGCTTCATGCTGTCCTTAGGCAAACAATCAGAAGCAAAAGTTTAATTCTTCTTTGCAAACATTGACTGAACCTCACAAGTCACAAGTCTGCCTGCTTGCCTACCTCGAGGGTTTCGACCTCAAGTGGATTTTCACCTCTGCAAACACATTTCCACACAAGTGCTCGTCCAAAATCAACTTTCTCTCCACTGAACCCGCACGAGCATAACACAACGATGAAAGAAAAGGATACTGTCAAGGAAATGTATCTTGAATATTCCCCGTCGCTTCCCACCCATATAACATCAGTTACAGGGTGTTACCAAGCATGCATCCGAAGACAGCTCGAAACAACACCGTCTTGACACCTATCCTGCTCCACAAAACAACACCATCTCACTCATGTCAACCACACACATGCTCTATCGTCATCAACCCCATTGATGTTGTAACGTCATCATCGACCCCATTCTATGGGCAAAAACAACAACAATAACAACAAAAACAAACAGAAAACACGACGAGAAATCGGCGGCTATTGTTCTTGTTGTTCGGCATGTGTGGAACGTGAAACACTTCTTCGATGATTTATGACAGTGACATTACGAGCAACGCTACATCGCTCTGGCATCGGTTACCTGTCAACCCAATAAGTGCGCGCGGTTGGAGGCAGTAAACGGGAAAACAGTCAACCCACCTCCCTATCACACATGCCAGGACTAGGGCAGGCTGAACGAGAATTGGAGCACATTTCTTATCGATTTCACTTACACTAATGTACATGTGATGCGGTGCGACATTGCTCCTGCGACTCAAGGCGAGTAGCGCACAGATGACGTGGACGCTGATTGAGGAGTTTCAATTGTTTTCGACTCTCCTCGGTGCATTGATTACGAGTTTTGATGTTTTCATTTGATTTTCCGCTTCCTCCATTGCTTCGTTCTATTTACTCGTTAAATGTAACCGCCGCCGCACCGCTGAGGTAGTACATTAGATTTGATTGAAGTTGTGGGCCAAGTTGTGTTAATCAGTTAAGTGCACTCCCGGTGATTGGCTGGGAATGAGTAAACTATAATGTGGAAGTCAAGTTTTACGGGAGAGGAGAACGGCGGGGGGTTTATGCACAATTTGGCTTGAAGTTGTTTAGCGCAATTGGTGGAATAGTGAATTGATTGAGTTAAATGGAGAAGTACGCGCCCAACCACAATTAGGTCTGGCGGGCGCTTAATATGGAATTAAATTGCCGGATGCTGAGGGAATTAGACTTCCTGTAATATATTGACCAAAGAAACAAATATTTATACCTTAAACAATGAATAGAACCCAATCGATAAAATGAGTTTTAAGGCCCGGTAGGAAACAGTAATGCTCTGAAAACCTTGGTACTAAATTTGGCAGTGAAATTCACATAGATTTTTGAAATATTTTAAAATTTTGAATTAATATTTCGGAAGGGTTTTTGGACAGGATTCTGTTTTTCCTGCTCAAAAATAATAGGATTGGAACGTCCAAATTTGGGCATTTATTTTGACTGTTTCAAGTAGATTGCATATGTACTCATTTTTGATAGCGAGGCAAAGTCACATGTGCGTCCTTACACTATGCTTGTAAAATGAAAAAAAAAACAGTGACCATCATCTTTATATTCGAATGCTCTTGATGAGCCTCTTTTCGATCCTGGCGATCCAAAATGCATCCACTGTGATGATTGAATCTTAACATTGACATTTATGTTCCATAACCTGATATGAGAAGTCTCTGTAGTTTTGCATGGTCATTGAACAAATTTGGGGACAAGATTTGGAACAAATTTTATAGCAAATTTTGGATCAAACTAAAAGACAAATTTTCGTGTCCAACGTTTCATACTCGAGACATCCTCAAAAACTTCAGCTCAACTAATATGCCGATGTGCCAATCTCTTTATTGGCTTTTTGATTGTGATGCGTAACCATTTCGTCCACGTTGCATGTGATCTAATATATGTTATATGACCTAATATATGTTGACATTATCAGTTATTTTAGATATTTAGTTCGTTTTTCACAGATATAAAGATTAGACGTGTTTGGTGCCCTTGGAATTTGTTGCTTTTGAAAAATGTGGAAGAAAGGATTTGTATTAAATTTCGTCCAAAAAGTTAAAGTTAAGTGTTCCATCCAACGTATTGAAAATGTTGATTGTGGCATGTGGCGAGCCTACTCTGAGCAAATAAAATGTTTGCAAGTGGAACAAAATCTTCACAGAAAGCCGAGAATATCTTAATGAAAATGTCCGCCGTGGACAACAGAAGAAAACGTTGATACAGTGAAGAAAGTTGTTTTTGAGAATGGGCAAATCCCTATTAGAAAAGTTGCTGAGAATATTGGCATACCACGAGATTTCTTTCAGATATTGTGGAAATGAAACGTGTGTCATCGAAGTTTGACCCTTAATTACTTATTTATCACACTAGCGACCCTTGAAGGGTCTGAGCGTGAAGAGAGTATGCTTCGAATTATATCGTTTCCTGATATCCGCGATCACTTGGTCTCTAAATCGGAGGTTCGGTCTCTCTTGCCTTCTCGAACCAGGTGGCTGGAATTCAAAGATCCTCTTTGCTGGAGCGCGGCGTCTAAAGAGCCCAGAATCATCTCTGCTTTATTGCTTATCATCCAACATTCGGCTCCGTAAAGCAAGACTTGCAAGATTATTGTTCCGTAGAAACAATTTTTGGACTTCCTTGTTAGGAGTTTTGACCCTAGCTGTTTTGACAATCGATTTAGCACCCGTTACCCAGGGTGAACCTTCTTCGTATCATCACTAAGTTATCACTTGTGGAGTTAACATTTGCCCCGAGGTAGACAAACTCCTTAACTACGTCAAAATTATATCTGTCGATGGTTACATTCTGCCAATGGCGGTGTTCGACGGAGTGGTTCTTAGTTGACAGCATATATTTTGTTTTATCCTCATTTACTTTTAAATCAACGAGGCCTGCCTTTTCTTCAATTGCCGTGGATGGCTCTACTATGGCGCGCTGGGAGCGTGCAATGATGTCAATGTAACCCGCGTATCCCAGCAGTTGGAGGCTCTTGAAGAAGGTAGTGCCTTCCGTGTTGACACATACCTGACTCACTATCCATTCAAAGACTAAGAAGAAATCACACGACAGCGCGTCTTCTTGCCGAAATCCGGTTCATATTTGAAAATGTTGGGAGTTATGGGATCGAAACTGCACAGCGTGTATGGCGCGACACGTCCAAATCAACTCCCCCGGGATTCCGTAAAACTGAAAAAAGCACCCTAGCTTCGGTCATATGTGAAAATTTTGCTTACCGTTCTCTTCAATTACAATAGCTTCTTCTTCTTTTCCTTTTTCCGGCGTTGTTATGGTCAGAAGTGTAGGACCATAACCTTCCCACTTAACTGCATTCCTACTGGTCCGCTTGTGGGGTCCGCCGGTTTGACCTCAGAAAGTAGCGGCAGGCTTCCCGGTTTGGGATTACTTCATCGCTGAGGCCAATCAAATGCTGGTGTTTTTGCATTTGTTTGCACCAATTGTTTTTCGGCCTGCCTTTTTTTTTTTCTTGTGACACGAGCATGCTCCAGATTTTTTTTTGTTTGATCTTACTCTTACAACACCGGTGATCTCCAGTCGTGTCAACCCACTGATTTGCATATACACTTGTGGGGCAGTTTAATGGTGGTATATGTGTCCCTAGGCTCACCTTGGTGTTTTCTAAATTGCCTAGATGTGATTTTTGTTTACCTTTGTTTAGTCGCCTTTTACGACAAGCGAGAGGTATCGCTGCATTCTTAATCCGTCCCTGCACAGGTATCAATTACAATAGCTTGATAGGACAAAATAGATGCTGATGAAGAAATAAATATTTTTCGAGAAAAAATAAAGTCACCCTATTTCTTGAACAAACCTCGTATATAACCGCAAGGTTGGCTGGCCATCTCCCAACGCTTTCCCCACATTTTTGCTAAGATGAAAAAAATAAATGAAGCGATTTAGAATACTAGAGCCCCGAAGTTCTAAAGTTCCTGTAATTTTTTGAACATACCCCGTACTACTGGCAATAAAGTTCCTGCGTTTATATCGTCATTAATTCGAATTTTGATCTAAAATATTTGACCTGTTGGAAATTCGGGTTATTATTGTATCCAGTTGGTCCATTCAGGCCTTCTTCTCTAGATTTACAAGCCAAACGTTATAGGTATAGATGCCATTGTAATGGGTGTGATTTCGTGAATTTAATATTTCGATATGTCTCTATGTTTTGGATCGCGGGGATTTTATAAATAATTTTTTTCATTTATTAACTCATGCTTTATTTAAGGCTTTATTATTTATGTGTACCTGGGCTTAAGTTCTTTTTTTTTTTTTTTTTTTTTGGGCTCGTATATCTAAAAAAAAACAATAATGATGTCATTTCGTCAGATGCATTGTCGGTTTTGTTTTTATAACGAAAAAACTGCTAAACAAAGTGCAAAATGTTAATCATCTCAAATACGAATAGATGAAAACAAAAAAAATGGAAGTTTGTAGATTGGATAAGCCAGTCTTGAACTCTGTTGTGTACAGAGCATAATTAAATGATTTCACGTGTAAAGTGAAAGGTCTGCTAGGTGTTTGGCATTCGTACACAATTTTAATAATGTCGTACATGGTGCTAAGCTGGTTGTCACGATAATTATAGTAAATTGTAAATTTCTGACTGTAATGGATGGCCATATACTACAAGTGACAAAAACCTGGCGTAGTTGGCAAATTAATGGTTTAGATGGTAAGGCTTGATACAGTGAAAGGCAGAGGCAAATACCAGCTCAACTTCTTTCTCTAGAGCCTTAATTAAGTCTTGTCCTTCTTACTATACGTTATTTTGAAAAAAAGAAACATTTTTATGGCTCGAATTTACGCTCTGTTCTGCTACAACTTTTGTCTTAAGCCACCATATCAAATTCTGTTCAAGAAGTACCGGGAATTATACAAATTCGCGGTTTGTATTAGCCTGGTTCACTTGATTTTTTTTTATTTTGAGAAGTGAAAAGCTGACAAAAAAATTTTCAAATTTCGGCGGCTATCGGGCTGACTTAAACCTCCACGGATACTAATTGGGAAGTGGTCAGTTTGAACAGATCAGTCGCAACAGGAACCATTTTTTTCTTTGTAATGGGGCTAAGAGTTCAGGTGAGACCGAAGGAAGATTCTACAAATTCAATCTTTTATCCTTGTTTTAGTAGAGCTATTTCCGACATTAGCAGGGCCTGAAGTGAGGTGTAGTTCTACAAATATCTCGACTTGGAAAATAGACTTCGTGCCAAATTGACACATTATTCATAAAAACAATTTAAAACACTCACACTTTCTCAAGAGGTAGAGAGGAGCATAACCTTGCCTTCTGGATAGTTCTTCTCTTAGCGACGTGACGAACCCTGCACAACCCTATTAAATGATTAATCTACGTTATAAGATGTTTGACCAAATAGCATTGATGGATGAGGCAGCACGATTTGAAAGGCTTTTTATGTAATATAACCTCACCCAAGGGCCGGCCATTAAGTGTACTCCAGAAGCCAACGCGCAGGGCTTCTGTGCAGATTGTGACCAAACAGGGAACAAAGTTATTTGTGGAATGTGTTCTTTCATTTTTGTAACACATACTGCCCGACCGGACATTGGCCTTAAAAGGCCCGCAAACTACCTAAACTACTTATCGTTATCTTTTACGACCTAAAAGAGACAAACATCCAACATTTCCACCTCATAAACGCTGGTGCATTTTCCGCATTTTCCGTATCACCTAATTGAACGCTCTCTTCCGCCACCGAATCATCCTACCACTGTCTCCCTATCTCCCTCCCTCCTTGCTCTTTTTGAAACAGTTTAACGAATTTGTTCAGCTCTTTATGAGCATCGTTGTGACCTGTCGAGAAGATTACGCCTCACTGGTCCTTATTAAAGGATTTCCTGAGATTTTCACACAAGCATCCCGTCCGAAATGACAATATGCCCCACCCTACCTTCCCTCGCGTGCAGTAACAAAAATCGCTTTTGCCCTTCATCCTCAGTCTCATTTCGTCCTTGGTTTACTTCTTTCACATCTTCCGTGTTTTCAAATCACATTTCCATTTAAGATAATGCCACCTATTATCATCGAAGTCCTTTCTCGAATGGCAACAGAGATTTTCCTTGATTTCCCTCTCTCGTCACGTCGTCTTTGTGTTGTTTTGTGTTGCGCCCGTTCTTTTCAGTTCTTCTTGTGTTAATGGGAACGAAGGATGTTGGGGTTTATATCTGTGTTTTGGTTTTTTTTTTTTGGTCACGGGTCGATGGCTTTTATTTCTTGTTTCGAATCCTGGAAATTTTTAATCAGATGTTTGAACGAAGGAGTAGAGTTTCTCCTCTCGTTTTTGTGGGAACCAATCCTCACACTTTCACCTTAGAAGTTTGAAAACTCGCCCTAACGGCATCTAGAGGAGGATGAAAGGAGTAGTACTATACTACACAAGTATAAGGATGAACTTTAAGAACTATGACAAAAGTTTTGCTTCCCGAAAATCTTGTTCCTTCATTCTTGTTCTTCACACGTATGAGTATGTGTTTGTCCATCGCCCGTCGGTTCACCATACAAGGATCTTTCTCAAGAGACTGAAGCCGACAGCGTGGACAACGTAGATTGCACGAAGGACCATGGACCAAGGCACAAGTACAAGACATGTCTTTGGTTTTATGCTTTATTTCTATTTTGGTCTGGCACCCTTAAGAATGCATTCAAATCTTTCTTTATCCGCCCAGTTGGTCTAGCGTTTTCGTTATTCCGGATTGCTCTTTTCACAACCGCACTCACTACACAGAACGAACAAGGATAATGCTCCTTGTCATTCTGTTTTTCAATATTTTTCTTTCATAACCTCGCCACCCCGCAACATTCTCTGTTGTTGATATAGACAACTGTGTGCAAGGATAATTGAAATAGAATGAAAATACCAAACACACAAAAAAGGACCAAAGAGTCATACCAACACACCCAAGGAGATGGAAAAATGGCAAACAAAAAAATTGAAGGAAAATTAAATTTCATCTCATGGGAGTTTGTTGTGGGGAATCCTTGGCCGAGGATAGCGGTGGGGATGAATCCGCGCTTTTAACCCATGCTCCCCACAAATCCATGTCCTTCCTCGAGGGATTCGGAGGAGGTTCGTTTGAACGACAAGCTGGAAATGTGATAATTATTATTATATTCCTTTGCTGCTTTGTAATTTCTATTCATGAAGTGCGAAAAGGGATAATGACGAGTTGTACAACCACTTCGGAGAGTCCTTTAGGAATATTTACAAAGCAGCAAATAAAGATGGAGGGATTTGTAATGGTCTACAATCCGAGTAGTTAGAAAAATATTCGGAATCATCCTGTTGATCCTGACGGAATAGGCGCTAGGTGATGAGGGATGTTGGTGATTTATCTACATTTCTTCCGTCATTCATGGCTTTGCGGGAAAGCCTTCGAAAACGAAATGTCATGTCACGACTGGAATGTGGCTCAAGGATATTTGGAATATATCGATAGGCAGGAGTAATAAATCCTTTTTCTGATAAAGGACAGCAGAGAAATGGGAAGAGATCATTCGTCCTTATCGGTAGCCTTCAAGTCGATGTTACAATATTCCACATGAAGGAATTAGCGAATTTTTCCAATGCCATCTCTTTAATAGAGCACACTTCCATCAAGCACACATAGAACCCAGCCAGGAAGTGTTCACAAAAAAAAAAAGAAAAAAAAAGACGAAATAGTCCGAAGGACAACACTGAAAACAGAACACAATTTCAATTTGCAATAGCAAATAATGCTTGAGCGAGGTTGTGTGTTATTTGGCGGGTGCAGAATGGGTGGACGAATGGTCCTGGTCAAAGTGTTTACAATTTTCCGACGTGAACTATTGTGTTATGCGGGTGAGGGTGAATGTTGAATTCCTACGGATGCAATTGTAGTGCAGATAAAATGTACTCGTATCTGGGCTGTATACTGGCCGTCGTAGATTTCATGTTGTGGCGCTTGAGATACAGCGGCCTGCTGATGGCATTCGAACACAATGGCCGAGAGATACGAGTAGTGTTGTGTAACGAGGTCGTCGTTATTTCCTCATTTTTTTGTCTGGTCTTTTTGTTCCTTGCCAGGACTTGTGCGCTTTTATTTTTGTTGTTGTCATAGTTTTCTGCTATTTTAGTTGAGGGGTTCTTATCGCAGAATTGTTTGCATTGGAATTGTATCGATAAGATGAGGTTTACGTTCGAGTTGAGGTTGATTTAAACGTTATGTAGTCGTTATTATCCATTCAGAGCTTAAGTAGGACATTTGAAAGGTGGTTTCCGGTTTTGTTACATACTAAAGGAGATTCTTGACTTATGAAAATCTCTTAACAGTGAATTCCAAGCTCTTCTGGGGGAAAAATTAATTCTCAAGTCAACTGAGCCAAGTTAATGAGCTCTAGATTTAATTGATCTCACTATGTTAGGTAATTAAGATAACCACTGAAAGCCGATACGATAAGCTGATAAATACAATTTCGAGTTTATAGGACAAATAATATACATACGTGTGTCTTGCTCGACTGTAGGAGATCAACTGACTCTCCCGTCCTTTATTGCCTTACCACAACCTAATCTGAGACGGAGTGTATTTTATGTATATTGGTGGATGTTCCCATGCAAGGGTTACCACTCCTTAATTATTACTACAAGTTCAATATTTAAAATAATGAGTATACGACGCCGGTCTGGATCGTGCCACCAATTTTGTTTGTTCAAACAGACTTTTGCTTTTTCTCGAAAAATTGTCTTTTTAATTTTGGGAAGAGAAGAAAATCATACGGGGCCAGGTTCGGTGAATACGTTGGCTAAGGCATTATCACGTTATTATTTTAAGTCAGAAAATAACGTGTAAGCAATGTGAGCAGGTGGATGATCATGATGCAACATTCATGTTTTTTCTTTTTCCGCAAATCTAGATGTTTTCTTCGTTTTGGTTCACGCAAACAGCAATTTCTCTGATTCGACCATTCTCCATAAAAATGTTCTTTATTGCTTTGACATTTTCATCCGTTGTTGACGTGCCGGGACGTCCAAGAGGGGCATCGTCATTTACACCTTCTCGCCTTCTGTAATTGTTTTTTGCTCATTTTTCTTGCTCATAGTAGGCTCGTCAAATGCCACAGTGAATATTTCAAGTACGTTGGAAAATAATTTTTTTTTTTTTTAACAGCATAAAATCGCCAAGCGATTTCTAACCTTTTGCTGTTAAAAAAAAAATTAATATCCAAAGTATTTGGCAATGTCAACATATATTAGGGAGCATGTGTGTTAATACAACAAAAAAAGATAATTAAAATCGATTGTATGTATTTAGCTCGCGAAATTCAAAATGTCACCTTATTTTTTGAACAAACCTCGTATACATATACAGCTGCGGTAAAAAAAAAATAGCAAACTCGAAGAATTTGCTTCCATAAATATTTTTTTTTGCCACACTTTACTGATCGAAACAGTTATCTAAAATGAACTTTCTGAAATTATGAAAAAATTCATTTGCAATTATAACGGTCGATTTTGTCGTTTGCAAGTGTTTACCCACAAGCTCATTGTTCAACAATCAAAATAATAGTACCAGGGGCAATCGCAAAAAATATACCTATTTTTTTTTAGAAATTACTGAGCCAAAAGTTCTTTTGAGGTAAAGCTATTGGGTTATACTTACTTTCTACTTGAAGAAAAATAGCAATGTTTTTTTTTTGTAGTCTTGGGTCGTGGTTAGCACTGTATTCCAGAAAATGAGAAATTCTATCAAAAAATTAATTTCCGATGGCAAATCCTACTCAGAAGTCAGGGAGTTTCTTGAACGCTCTAACAAAATGATTCGAAACGCAGTAAAATACCAGCGAAAAATAGAAAGTCACAGTAGAAAAGCAGCAATATCACAGTAGTATTGTAAGGCTTTCGAAAAAGGATCCATTCAAGTCAGTCGTCGAAATAAAAACGGAGTTGCATGTTTCGGCAAGCGTTGGAACTATTCGTCAGAGATTGAGGATGGAAAATTTGAAGGCCTATAGTCAAATAAAAGTTCTGCTATCCAGACTATGTTATGTGACTAAGAAGCTGATGTTTGCTCGAAACCACATCGATTGGCCAATTCAAAAGTGGTGATGGTCAGATGGAAGCAAAATAGTGCTTTTTGGTGGTGTTGGATCTCGTTGTGTTCTTCGGAGACCTCCAAACATGGCATTTAAACAGCCTTACACCATAAAATCGCTGAAACATCGAACACAACAGTAATTTTCAATTATGCCATGCTACAAAATATTATGTCCTACATGGTTTATTGAATTAAATAGAAACAATTTTTACAACCAAAATTATATTTATGATGGTGCCATTATTTTTACCGGCAACAAATTGAACTATGTGAAGAAAACTATTTTTCGAAAATTATGTTTGTATTATAGATATACTTGATTAATTCTTCTCAAAATAAAAGTCAAATGACTTCGCTATAGGATTATGAAGATTTTTGCAACAGTAGTTAGATTTATGCCTCGTAATCAACGATCCTTTTTCATTACATTGGTAGTGCTGGTAGTGCAGCTATATACATACATATGTATGTTTTTTATTTATGGGAATGGGATAAAGTGGGATATAGGACCATCCAATAAGTGGTGTCGTTTTGAAATATCAGATAAACGCAATATTTTTTAAAAGAGTGGTAATATTTTTATTATAATCGAAAGTACGTACTCTGAGGTTAATAATGGAGTACAATATCTGCCCCACCTCTGCTCTTCTTCGTTTTCTTTATGGCGCTACATTCAGGTGTGAACTTGGCCCTCAACCAAAAAGGGTCTCTAGCCAGCACGATCTCTTGCCAGACATCACCAGTTACGCACGCTAGTTGAGGGCGTCCTCTTCGGACCGGAGTTGTGCTGTTCATACGCTCTACATGGCCTAGCCATGCTGGTACATGCTGCCGTACAGTCCGTACGGTTCATAATTTAATCTTCCCCTTCAGATGCCATCAACGCAAACAAGGCCAAAGATCGTACGCAGAAATTTTCTCTCGAAAAGACCAAGAGTTTCCTCATCCGGTTTTAATCGCGTCCACGCCTCTGCACCATAAAGCAGGACTGAGATGATCAGAGATATAAAGCCAGTTTGGTTTTTTGAGAGATTGCTGTTAAGCCAAAAAAAAAATAAATAAACAGCGATTGGTAAAAGCTATTCTGCGTTTAATCTCGGTACTGATGTTGTTCGCACAAGTTATTGCGGATTCAAGGCAGACGAAGTCCTTGACTACCTCGAAGTTCTGGCTGCCCATTGTGATGCTCTGTCCGAGTCGTCGATGTTGTGTATCCTTCCTTGATGGCAGGCATCTGAGCCATTTAAGCCGCCTTCGCTTCAATGCCAGCAAACACCTCAGCTCTGTTTACAAATAATTATTCTCCCGCCACTAGTTTTCGCGAGTAGCAGTTCTAGAACCGTTTTTTCAACGGCTTTGTTACATGTAGTCCTGACTTGCGGAACGCCGTTTTTTCCCCAACATTTGAAGTTTTAATGAAACAAATTGATACCACATGTATCATTCAAATTATTTTCCATCGCTGGCCACTACTTTCGCCCATCAGATGCAGAAATCCCTTCCGTTTTTATCTCTGAAGCAACTGTTCACAAACACACAAACGCCGTTCAACGTCTCTTGGTTTCAATTCATACGGGACCCAAGTTCCTTCTTTCTGAATCATGCCCATGGCCTTGAGACTTTTTGAAATGGCCTGCTGTGTCACTCACACTGATCGTGCCAATTCTTCTTGAGTTTGACGCGAGTCTTCACTCATCAATTCTACATCTTCAAACACTTTCTCTCTTCCACCACTATGCCGGTTTTCGACGTTAAAATCACAGTTCTTAAAGCTCACGACACGTTCTTTCACTAATAGCGTCCTCGCCATACGTATCTGAGAGCATTCGATGAGACTCAGCCGCTGTTTTCTTCATCTTCTTCTTTTCCTTTTTATCCCGGCGTCGTTATGGTCAGAAGTGTAGGACCATAACCTTCCCACTTAACTGCATTCCTACTGGTCCGCTTGTGGGGTCCGCTGTTTTCTTCATATTGAAATAAAACAGTAAAACCTCCCGCAAATGACGAAAATTTGGCTCGTAAACTGACATTTTCAATCAAGAACAACTTTATGATGCAGACACAAATCGACTAATGTTTGAATGGTATTCTGTTCACCGAGGTCCAAGCCAACTGCCTGACGCCTGCGATTTGTTTTTTTCGACGGCTACTTTCCGTTATCGCCACATATCGGCAAACGGCGGGAGCAAAGTTGTACACCTTATATCGTACATACGTCCATACTTCGAATAATCGTCTCCCACCTCCGATATTCAGGCAAATAAAGTCGGCATCATTCGATAAATTAACCTATTCCTGAAGCAGCATAATTTACAAAAAAAAAATGCCCCAATGATTATATATTTCTGTTGCGTTTTCGGAACCAGGCAAATGCGAATGAGCCTCATAGCACAGGAAAATATTGTTTAAAAAACATGATCAGGGAAAGTGTGGTCTTATGCTCGCTCAGTCTTCAATACCAGTGTCGACTCTAGCTTGTAAACAAGTTAGTTAAGATCATTATGTAAAATGAGATGCAAAGTGATCGTCTTGAAATGAAGATAACTACCTATACATATGTAGGTTTCGAGTCATATTCTCAGCGATGGCAGCGATATTTTCAACTGACTTTCGAGAGAAATTAAGGCGTTTGATGACAACCAAAATAAGTTCGAAAATAGCCAATCATTCCTTCTATATGTTCCCCTTTTTGTATAGCTTTTATCGATCTATGTATATCTTATAACATCTTAATTTTTACTTAGTAAAAGTTTTTACAATGAAAAAAGTGATTGTTTTGATCTTGAGTTGTGGTTCTTAAGATGATTTTCAATTTTTTTTGTAATGTTCAATCGCTTGTAGGATTGAGTATATCATACGAGTCCTTACTCCTTACAGGGCCCTGCCTTATGTTTACCTTGAATGCATTCGAGCTGGCGGTGCATCTGTGTCAAGAGTCACTTTTTAAAAAATTAATTCTTCGCACTTTCATAGAATTCACCTCATTTTAGAACTAGCTCCGCCCCAAGCTACGGTGTAAAATTTTTAATGATATGATAGTAATGATATTCTTAATACTGGCGTCATAGGATCGAAATCGCTTCTGGTTTTAGACCAAAGATATGACACACTATGTTGCAAGTATAGAAATCTATCAGGGCAATCGTTGATACTAGTCATCAGACGGAGTTTCTGATTTAGTTTTTTGCCCCGAATTATGTATGATTTTGTTTTTTTTTTTTTTTTTTGGAAACTAAAGCTCGATTCACATCTATTTATTTAACTTAACTGTAAGAGGAGTCTTCCCATATATCTTTGACAGTATACAGTGTAGGTTGAGTGTTTTCCATAGTTCTGCCTATTGAGCCTTTGATATTTTCCGCGTATAAAGAAGTTCGTTCTATAGCTGTTGCTGTTGCTCTTGCATATTCATAAATTCGAAATTATTACCTACGCTCCAATAAATGTTGATTTTGGTTTCACTCTCTCTAAAATATTTAAACTCGCAATCGACAATCGTTTAACCTTTCATTTTTTTTTTCCCGTTTCAGGTAAGTGTGGTTCACTGCTCAGTCGTGACTCAAGCCGACCGATACATACAATCAGTTCGCGTTATTTATTGCCACCGCTATAAACGCTCAGGAATTTTATCGATAACTTGTCCTATCAATAATCAGCCATTTAACAACCTAACCCGCCCACCACCGCCTGGCTCCATAATTTTCTGTTTAGTTTCCATTAATTAAAATAAATAATTTTCAATCAAATGTCATGAGCGCAAGTGGGCATTTTCAAGTGTCAAACTGTATGCCGGACTATCCATCACGCAAACGAGGTGGTAGGGGTAGGTAAAATCATCCGACATCCCTGTGTTTCGCCATTTTGAGGTGGATGCATTCACACTGCATCCCTAAGGCTGTGGCATCGTGTCATCAGTGAATTCTCATTGGAGACGTATCTGTCGGATTGAAATCTGCAATTATTTTTAACGATGATGTTCTATAAGATGTCTGAGTAGCGCTGGCACGACAATTGTAATAATATGTTGCAACGTTAGTGGCAGTGCAAGAGCCCCGACTAATTATTAACTTTTTTTTTGTTTTTGAGGAATATTACAAATTGCCGCCGAATGAATTCGTGTTGGTCGGTGGGATAGATTTTTGATTAATTAGCGTCGTTACGACGGTATGGCGAAGAGCACGTGGAACACGAGGAAGAAATCGTTTGATTAGGTGCCGTTGCAGACGTGCATGATGTGTGGGAATGCCCGAGATGATTCGATAAAGCTAACGAATACGCTGGGTGCTGGGTGCTGGGCTGGGTGTGTGATTTATTAAGAGAATGAATGGAATAACAATCGTTTGAATGAAATCATTGCTCGTGAACGTAATTGCACTTTGTTGGATATAACAACAATTGTTGGACACATAGTCGCTAGATGAAGGCGGGAGAGTTGACGATGAAATGGGGATTAGCTTGGTATATTAGGTGTAATTCGGATTGAGAATTCTGCTTTTGAAGATGTTCCATGAGATAAACAAAGGTAATTCGTGCAGGTTAAGTAGGTTTTCTCCTACTACAATACAAGCAATTTTTTCTGTGGGCATCGCCCAACCTTTATATGCTTTCATCACGGGATTAAGTTTCCAGAGAGTACAGAGTTGTATAGAGTCAAGAGTTGTATTGCTTGAATCCCAAGTCTGTGTAAAAGACGACAGCTAAATGCTTGTAGTTGATTTTAAACTTTAGTCATTTAGGTATAAAACCATTGAAGTACTGCCTTACAAATCAGGCAGTAATGGACTTGATTGTACGAAGCGTGTTTAATCTATCAGGAATTTCTTGTCTTTTTTTTTTGAAATATTTCTGGAGCTCGATTAACAGGGTTAGCTCTCCCATCAATGCTATTTTAATCTCTTCCATGCTTGCAAACCGACGTTTTCTTAAGGTTCTTTTGAAACCGGAAAAACATTTTCAGAGCTATAGCGGCTTCATTACAGCACTACCTTTGACATAACAATCAATGAAGTCTGAGCGTGTTGATTATCATGTTGCAAAGGCTGTGATTTATTTCTCCACAAATCCCAGCCTTTTTTTTCAAATTGCTTCACGCAAACTTAGTGTTCACATTCGACTACACTTATCGGGCTTTTTCTGTATTGACTATCCAGAATGCCTCAACGAAAACGATTAAACCTTCTGGTTTCTGAATTTCTGCTTGATTGGTACAGTTTTCCACCACTCTTCCAGGCGGCTTCGTCGCATAAAGGAATGATTCAAAGCAACCCACTAAATAGAGAAAAAAAAAAGAAATGTAATGCCGTTAAGTCGCATGAGCAACACAGCCAACTTGATTATTGCCCGCATAGTCTGTGTAGTAGTACGATTAATAAGACCGAAAATTGGAGTATACCAATATCGGCTTATTTTTTAATAATTTTCAAACGTCACTCTTATGTGAATTTCACTATGATAAAAACGTTTCGACATTGACAAATCATAAAAAAAAAGTACTTCAGCGTCTATATTAATATATAGAATTGTTATGACCCTATTGAAAAACCCTTTACTTCTAGTGAACCTTAGTTTTACTCATAATAGTCTCACCAAGAGCCGTATTTGGCTTCTCTAAAACGCTGATACACTTATGTAGTTCTATTCTTACAGCAAAATGTAATACAAATTTGCATATTCAGCATACTATCAAGCAAGTAGTCATCGATCAAAGCAAAATACACTTTGTCAGCTCGTAGCAGGTTAAATTACTACTTGAAGCTGGCACGGCTGGATGCTTTTCAGTTGCTTATCAACAAAGCAACGAAAAAATTACGAATCAGGCTAATATTACTCGAGAAATAACAAAATTCCTGTTATTTTTTGAACACACTTCTTTTGGAGTAAATGGCTTTTCAATAGAAACGCTCAGAATTTGTTTGCTTATAGCGGTCATAGTGTACGGCAATTCACCACAGAAGTTTATAGCGTTGAACAACGTGTCCAACTCATCAAATGTTATCCTCAAAATCAGTGTTTTTTGGTTGACAAACTTTCTGCGTATTACGTTATTTTTATCCTCGTCATAACCGTCCTTCCGAGTCGAATATTCGAACCATTTTAAACCAAAGCAATCAATTTCAAGTCGTTCACAGGAACTTGACCTTTTCTTGATTCAATTTGGGGAATTTTAGGCCGGGGCTTGGGTCTTTACCTGTATAAAATTCCACTGGTAAACGACCATATACAACGCCGTGTGATTGGGGGTCGTCGTGGTATAATGGTAATTATCACCGACTGTTGAGCGGAAGGTCTGTCCATAGCCAAGAACAATTCCTATACGGAAAAACTGTGCAACATCATCAGTTGTGAATGAAATTAACCCTTGGACTGACACATGCTTTGGTTTTCACATTCGTAACACATGAGTCAGACCCCGAAACACATCCCTTTAAAAGTCCTTGTATAGATTTTTTCGTCCTAATTTTTGTGCAGATTGATAGCTGATCAAATTTTAGGAAGCTACATGAAATTCCAAGTCGCTAGCTCAATTATAAACATGTTTTAATTACAACAAAAATCAAAAAAGGTCCAGCCAGACTCATGCGTCAGTCCGAGGGTTAAATAAAAAAATTCTGACAGACACTCACAGTATAAGATTACTTCAAAATGCATACTCTCTGTGTACATTTCTAATATAACATCTTAATGACATGGAAAAAAGTTACTGTGAACTACAACCAATGCGACAAATTCAGTAGAATCTCTCATTCTATCTAGGACAACCCCCCGGAGAGTAGTGAACGAACATCTTCGACACAAACCATCTGCACCCCGTCCAGGTTGTGTGACAAACACCATAAGAGCATACGCTCTTGAACCTGCTCGAACCCTAAAAAAAAACGCCGTATAATCGCTTATTTGGATAGACTTTGGAGCAGCTTAAAGTTGATCTAAAGCAACCAAATCCGTTTTTGGAAGAATTTTAGACGATACCAATTGAGACACAGCAATCCAAACAGCAGCACCAAATGTATCCCAAGGAAGTCCCTGTCTGTGTTGATTTCGTCTGGAGGAATCATCGGTCTATACTTCTTCTAAAACGTAACTGTCTTTGCCATAATCGTCATGTGAGCACTAGAGACTGATGTTAGGCAACTTCTTTTGGCCTAAGATGGATTTTTTGGACTCTGACGGCATTGTGGTTCTCACAAGACAGCGCTAGGTGCCACACAGTGCATGCCACGATGGACATTTTGCATGATTGATTTGATCTTATAATTATCTTATATCGCGATTTTGTACCTGACCAACGATATACGGCTTAATCAGTCAGATAGTGACAATGACATGGAAAATTGGACGTCCCCACCAAGCAAGCCCGTGACGGACATTAAATGCCATAAAATGGTCTTTCAAATAAAAAAAATTAAAGAAATGTCGTACACAACTTGTTTTGTTCACATTTAAAAATCGAGCATCCTTATTGAAAAACCCTTAAGATCCATTGGACTTATCTTTTGCCCTTGGGATTGACCTATTCTATCGAAAACACTTTATGTTTGTGTCAGTTGGGGGTAAGAAGCCATTCCATTACCCCCAGATATGAAAATATGAAGGCCTTCGTTAACAATTCCTCTTTATTTATCCTTTAACGGCATTCAAGAAAGGTATAACCTTTGTAAATTACAAGGGCTGTTTGTATACTTTCCATGGCTTCTATTGTCGCCAACTGAACTATAAGAATAAGTTTTCATCTGAATTGTGGCGAGGAAAAACAACTTGTTTTTATCCTGTTTCCTTTTTGGTGAATGGTTTACCTAATCGGAATTCAGCAACAAATACTCTCTCTCGAATAAGCGCACAACTATGAAAGCCCTAAGTGCACACGTATTCGAAAGAACTAAAAGTTTTATAATTTTTGCTTGCAGACATAGAAAATTGCTCATCGATTTTGCATCCCAAAATTTCTTGAATCCCTACTCGAAAAACTACGAATAATCGCCCAACGTTTTTCGAAATAACAGTAACCTTTCTCGGGAAATAGAACAGCAATCTGAATGCGTTGATACAGAACAGGAACAGGTAGCCGGAAGCCATATAAGTGACCACCACTGTATTCAAACTTTACAACGAGCATTAAAGCGAAGTCTACATCTCCCCACTGAACCAGTACGAGTAAGAGTGTAAAGCTATAGAACAACTTACTTAACTAAAAATAAGCAACTTCCTCCAGACCGTAACGCTCTAAATATAGTCTTCAGATAACGAACTCGAATGAATTACTCCTTCCTCCCGTATTTTTTCCGACTTCGGTCGTCAGGCAACGCAATCTTTTCCAACAGCCAACGACACTAGTGCTCTTCTCATAAGCCGCTAGTGTATCTGTAGTTGTCATAAAATTAATAATTCCTCTTAATTGGCATCGCGAAAGACAAAACAGAAGACAGGATCCACATGGGCGGTGGGTAGTGGCAACAGCAACAATGCGACACTTTGACGGTCATTAACTTTTCCTCTTTCCTTCGGTCATATGTACATACAAGAATGCGTGTGTGCGTACGGGTTGTAGGTATATTGGCCTAAGAATGAAATAATAGCAATATGTCCACCCACTCCCGAAGGTCTCACTAAGAGCGTTCTTACCTCATTCCATCAGTCGCATCGAGAACGACAGGGTGTACGACGACCGGCTGTGACTCTGCGACAAACTAATCGGATTACTATTTCCAAGTGAACTGACGACGTAGTTGCCTTCTTTTTCCTAGCTATGCTTTACTTTGTGTGTTTCATCATTTACTTCTCCTGCTCCTGGCGCAAACTGGTTAATTTTTTATCATCATCTGGACATATGATGCGAGGACGAGCAGGGCAAGTGTACACTTAATTACATCATTAAAAATCATATCACATCCAGACCGCATCCCTTTCATTTTCCTTTTCATATTGTTTGTTCTTTTTTTTGCTTGTCGTCAGCGTTGTCGTGGTCGCCGTTCTGTAGCCCGTGCTGTGCCCGTACATGGAATTGTGCTCGTATAGCAACAGTCGAAGTCGCAGCGGAGCTCAGAAGTGTCATCATTCATTGGTGGCGTAAGAGGACTAAATTGCAATAAAGTTGTTTTCTTTTTCATCCCTTCATAAGGCACGATGAGAAGACCTCCCTGTGCGTAACTGGTACGCTTCGAGGTAAATAAAAGTCAACAAAATAGGATTGTAAAACCTCACATCTCGTCTATGGTTGCATAATGAATTAAGTCCGCTGCTACCCAACCCGCCTCACCCACTCCGCGATAAAAAGAAAAAAAAACGCTTTTGATAAGAAGAACGCCACAACCACACAGGTCTGTTGAAAGTTTATGCGATGCAACAATAGAGAGCAAAACTTTCCTCGACTTGTAGACTAAATGCCCAAACAAAGCCCACATACGCCTCCGTTCCCGTCACACGGCCGCAGTCGCGATTTCAGTTCTAAGTTTCCAGCTTCAGTTCCAGCTGCAAAAACAACGACAGGACATAAAGAGCAAACTTTAGCAACGCACACTTCCAATTATTGTTATTTGAAGTGTGTAGAAGGCTGCCGAGCGGTGTGCAGATAACGATTTGCACATAAAATATTTGCATTCATTTTAATTAGCTATGAAATATTCCCTTTTGTGTTGAGTTAGATGCGCAGCAGGGCAACTTTCTACCTTTTCTTTCTGTTGTTCTGCCTCTCCGGGGGGGTATGAAACGATAAGTTTTAGTTGGGAATTGTTCAAAAGAGAGATTTTGCGATAGTTGTGCATTTTCGGAGATAGTCTGGCAACAGATGGGCGACTGGAACGTAGTGAACTGTGAATTATGGCCATGTGCAGATGATGGTCTTAAAGTCTTTATCTCTGGAGGTTCTAAATTTGGTCTGTTTATTTGGTTTCCTTATAAATGGTTGATATCTCGACTAGGTTTGTTTGAAAACGACTTTTAAATAAAAATAAAAGACGCAAGGTGGTCTTTAAGGAATTTTATCTGCAGATGCTATGATTCTAATTTCCAATCGAACAGTCCACTGGTTTCGTTCCATACTTGAGTACTTGATTTCTATGCGAAGGGTTTGAGCCTCGACTAGGATTTTCTTTTCTTACAATTAGTTTCACAGCTGTCGGACACGAAATAAAAGCTTCGTCTCAGGGCGTTCTCTGAATCTAATTTATAACTAGGCAGATCAGTATGCGCGGGCTTAACTCCGCTACTGAAAATTTTTGATCGAGTGAGCAAATTTGTTGTTTTATCAAATTACAATCATAACCAATACTCTCAAGTAAATACATATAGCTAAGTGTGATAAATCAAATTAATTGTCTACTTGCAAGGACATTTTCGAGAAACGTGTTGTTCTGAAGCTTTGACCACATCTTTCGCACCTTTTGCCTTATAGGCTTTTCTGACGAAATTGAAAGCTCGTTGCATGCAATCTATGGATTCTTCTTGGGTACCTCTTAATAGTGTGATGATCCGATCAGCTTTCAATGCCTTTGCCAATTCCAGAGTGAAATTCCTTACGCCCCATTGCTCTCGAATACCCGGCGCATGGGGATCATATTGCGTCAACTTGTATTTGCCATTAATTTTATCCACCAATGCGACAATAGCGTGAAACGAAGGAATAATTAAGCCAGTGAGTGGATCTATTGCTCTCTTCTTTGTGACTTCAATTTCTTGAGTGGAGAATACAATTACGCGTTTTGAAGAAGACTGAAAATGTAATCGGATCGCATTGACAGCTTGAGAGATTGTGGTCTTATATCCGAAACATGGACCATCTTTATCGACCTCCTTGTTTAAAATTCCAGTCCTTGCATCTACAATTAATTCTTTAGAACCAAATGACGAATAAAAACGCTGTTTCTCGAGTAATTGTTGATCTAACTTTACTTCGTTATTTCCCACTATTTTTCAATCAAACAATTTCATTTGATAATTTATGGCTCATCTACAGACCTAGATCTATCGAATGACATGCTGCACACATGTGTGGTTATAGCCGATATCTACATTTAGTGCGTACAAGATTAGTCCGAAATCGTTTTCGGACCACTATATTCCCCGTACATGCACGCGCTAGGCCAAAAAGTGGGTGATTGCTCTCGCTCCGCTACGCTCCGCTCGATCAATCAATTTACTCCCTTTGTGTCGTTCTACACTTAAACAGTTGTTTTCCTTACAGCTGGTTTGTGTATCCACTAAACATCTTGATCATTTGGTCTGATGGATGTCAGATAAAAATACACATTGTCCCTGGGGATTTTTATTCCCAATCAATTAAGTCCACTGGTTTTATTCCACACTTGACTACTTGACTTCAATGCGGATGGTTTGCGACTCGACTAGGAATGTTGACCACTTGGTTTGACAACTGTGAGATGAAAAACAAAACCCACAACTCTGAAGATTTTAATACCCTGACCAATTCAGTCCACTGTTCCATATATCAACGCTTGTTTTCTTTACACCTTGTTTGTTAGTCCACAAGGCATGATTTTCACTACCTTGACTGCTGTCAAATAAAAACAACAAATGGCGCAAAATTTATAAACCCGCTTTCTCACACACTTACCTCAGTAAAATCATTATGCAGGCTCTTCATGAATTTCATAACTCATAGAGAAGGCTCCTGTCACACTGCCTGCGAGTGACCATACTCTATCTGTCAAGCGTTTGTTTTCTAGGCAATGAATAAAATCAGTGTCGTCATAAAGCATAATCAATGGTTCTTAAAAAAACAAAAAATCTAATAAAATCCCACTCACTGAAAACCGAAGACATTTTCTTGATTTCCTTTTTCGCATTTCCTCAAATGGAAAATCCGTTTTTGCATACAATCCCGATGTGTCCTCCATGCGGTTTCCACATTTCGCTCTTTGCCTTTTTCTTTTTGGAAAAAAAAAAACAAAACTTTAAATCTACTAGTCTGACTGAAGAGGAGTTGTCATTGCTTGAAATTTTATTTATTTCCCCGCCACTATGTCATCCTTATGCGGTAGGATTCCGATGCCTAGAGCACCAAAAAAAAAAAGACGGAAAAGACGACGAGAGCAGGAAATAAACACAAACACTCTCACTGCTATTCACATGCTGGATAGTGCTTTTTCGGTATTTTTGTTTGTTTTTGTTATTCAACCTCCTAGTGGATGGGTGGAATCCCATTATGCGTGGTGGCGACATCTGTGGAATAACAATTGCGGACGGAATGAGGATTTTAGTTAAGGCAGGGAAGGATGAAAGGTTTTTCGGGGATTTCTTTTTGTTACTTTTTTCTTTTCGCTTGCATTTGTGGGGCAAATAATAGAAATTAATTGAAGGTGAATAGGAGGTACGGGTTTTCAAGGGTTTTTTTGGCAACCGCACTCACGTTTTAAGGCGGTTTTTGTGGGAAGGGGAGGACGTACACTTTGTTAAATTGCCTTTCGAATTAGTTCTTGACCCTTTGATTGGAGTCGTGATTTTTTTAAGTAACGAAATAGAACTTCTCAAAGTAAACTCTCATTTGGAACAATCAGAAAGGTTTAAGGCTTTTTTCGTTAGTAAATCAAAGGAGTCTCATAATTAGTAACCATCCGACAAGTCAATATAAATCAGTTGGTTTGCTGTAGAAACAAATCCCGTTTCGTGACTCAAACAAGTGATTGTTAGAGCCTTCTTTACCTCTCCCTTTTTTTTTTTTTTTAATTTAAGGGCTTATGCTACTATTGACAATCAGGAACTGCGACCCGAAAGATCTTTTATGGCAAGTAAGTCAATTAAAGGGGGGGTGTTCTCAACTTTCCTACCTTGATCTCATGGAACTTCCTTAAGAAACGCGACTTCTCCGTAACTTCTCTGAAAAAGGTACGCTTTTAAAGATGACACGAGGCATCATACTCAGTCTCACCATCATCAACATAGAGGCTGCAGTCTGCAGTGGCCAGGGATTTGTTAAGGTGATATCTCAGACTGCAGTGACCCCAAAGAAAACTGACGAGTTTTTTGATATTGTCTCTGTTGAGAAAGTTTTCTACTACAGACAAGATCCTTGGAGTTTATTATAGTGGGACAGATGTTGAGATTTTTCCCAACTATGTAAAAATGAAATGTTTTGCATTTGAGATTACCACAAATAGCTTTCCCGCCTATTTGTATTAGAGGCAACGTTTCCGGCTAAGAGATAAACAAATTCTTTGCCACTTTTGCTTCTATGCCCAGAAACTCTCTGCTAGATTCGGTTCAGCGTCATGGCAGTCCTTAACAGATCTTAAGTCAACCCAATGGGCCCCCCAAAAACAATCATCCTATGTTGCCATGCTATATCTCAGGACATAATTCAGTTTTTTTTTTTTTTTTAATGTTTATTTGCAGTTTTTCTCCATTACTTTTTGGACACGATGTCGGCCACCATTTTGATGAATATTTGGGTCTTTTTATCACATTTGCAATCGTTTCGGTTAGACCTTCAATTTATAAGCTCTGGCACTCTTGTCGCATATTTTCTTTGAGAGATTCCAAAGTCTGCAGCAAATAGATCCGTGAAAAAATCCTAACGAAAGAAGTCTGGAGCTCAAATCGAGTGGTTTTGCCTGCCAGTGCAATTTTCGAAAAGGGGAGATTAGGTGACTGGGAAACGCAACCTTCACAAAGTATTGTCGCGCAATATTTCTTCAATTTGCGAAAACTCGTTGCTAATGATATCAGTATGCTAGCCTCGAAAAAAACTAAACCCGATGACGCCTCCAGCGTAAATGGCGCACCATACAGTGACTTTGAATGGGTCTTTATAAACGTGGATTAGTAGTGCCCTAAAAGCTTAAATTTTGTTTTATAAATCCATTCAGAATCCGCACGTCACTCATGACCAATTTCTGCCGAAAATCGTCCACTTCCTCGTTGAGGCTCTTATACTGTCTACATTTTGATGGAGAACATCTTCAACAAAAGTGGCGATATTATCATGTAACTAGCACTGCGAGGCCTTCCGCCACCTCTTCTGTCACGTCCTGTTCCCGCCTTGTCGTCGGGACATTCGAAAAATGTCTGCCGAAATTCATATTGCGTCAAAATCACTGACGAATTATTTTGTCAATATGTTAGCAATCTTCCAGCCGATGTGTGTGAAAAATTGTTCATAATTGTGTTCATAAATTCAACATTTGTACTTAACATGGAATAGATTTCAGCCCGATATCTCAATTATTCTGTGTTTTATATAAATGCGAACTTGTTATGGCCTTATTGGGAAATCCCGTGGAATAAGTAAAGGGTAATTTTTTTGCTGTTTGGTTTTTCTGTGCACTTTTGACAGCTCACGCATGACTCGTGACATGTGTCAAAGGCAGCCACGATCAGTAAGCATTGCCATTTCATCGTGGAAAGACTTATGGCCGAACTTTGCAAGTTATTGAATTGTATTATCAAAGTTCGGGGTCTGTGAAAGACTGTTTCTTGCACATTTTGGTCATTGTAGAGTCATCATAATCGACGATTTGCGACTATTAGACTATTTTTTACCCGGATACAGATTGCTAATCTATACCGATAGGCCAGTGTTGATTACAGTCTTGGAAGACAACATCATGAAACACCAGCCAATATTTGAAAGACTGCCTCGAGACGTCTCTTGTCTTACTGAACATAATTCCCGACCTAATCCCCCAAAAATATGCAGCCTAAAGGATGACTACTCTCCCGGTCCCGACTGTCTGCCTCCCATAGTTTTAAAGAAGGGCGCGAACCAATTTAATTTTACCCTCTTACCGCTTTATTTCAAAGGTTCAAACGACTTTTTCCTCAACTTTGAAAATATGCTTATTTCCAGTAAACAAAAAAGACTGAACAATTATGGGTCCAACTATCGTCCCATTGCTGAGCTCTCATGTATACCCAAACTTTTCAAAAGCATCGTTTATGATGCACTATCCCCTTAAAATGTCGATCGACAACCACCAATCTAATCGAGTTTGTTTCACAATCTTTTTACGCACTCGAACTTCAGCAAGGTTTTTGACAATATTGCTCACCAAATTGTTCTCCTCAATCTCACTACACTCGGTCTCTCTCCCGGTTTTATCTCATGGATCAAAGCTTATCTAGAAGATTGTCAATACAACGTTATTTTCAGATCTTCTATCTCTGTTCCAATTAATGCTGCCACCGGTGTCTCACAAGGTAGTCATCTCGGCCCATTGATATTTTTTCTAACCATTAATAATGTTGACAGCGTTATTCTGAATTCTCAACTCTCCATATGCATATGCCCATGATATGAAAATATTGATCTTCCCTTGTTGACTCGTGCTGTCTCCAATCTGACCTTAATAGGTTCAAAAAAACCATCTCGAGCTCAATGTCAGTAAATGCCACGTCATCATTTTCTCCCGCACGTGCTCTTCCTCACCACTCATAACCTACATTGTTCGTAATGAAACCGTTTCCCCTGTCGTCTTCTTGGTTGATCTAGAGGTCATTTGTGACCATGAACTTAACTTTCGCCTCCATATCGACAACTTATATAATATTAATGATTATATACAGTACTTTCGTTAGGCCAATTCTCGAATATGCTAGTCAAGTGCTAGTCAGTCACACTACGCTTATTGAGGCCATAGGTTAACCCGTTTTGCCCTTCGTGGCCTTCCCTGGTCTGACCTCAGATATTCTTTTTCGTCTGACCCCATATATCCTTTTTATTAACGACCTTCTTAGCGGTAACATTGATAGCCCCACATTATTGCACGTGATTTCCCTAACACCAACACACGTAACCTTCAGTCCATGCCCCTTTTCCGTATAAACACTCATCGCACAAATTATGGTTACCACGAACCAATGTCCAGAATTCTGCGCAAAACTAACTCCAATCTTTTCGACTTTCACATCAGAAAGTCCAGTCTTAGATTACCACAATCCTTCATCCTCTCTTTCGTCGTTTCCACCCTGTCACCTAGTTAATATGCTCGAAATATTAACTCAGAATTGGACTCTATGTATGGACCACTTAAAATATAGTAATGATCAGTTGTACACAAAATAATCATTAAAAAGTTAATGGCAGGCATTGGTCTATGATCTCAAATAAAATTTTTTTCACTTTTGCAATTTTCCTTCCTTAATTTTTTGATAATTAAAAATCAAGCGCTTGAAAAATCACAAATTATTAATTTTTGGCTTTATTTTTGGAGCATACTCGCATTCGAAGAAATTGTGATGCGAATATTTTCCCACTCCAACTTAAAACTTAAAACTCATCTACAACTAAATTAAACTAAACAATTCGTTTTCGACTAAGTAAACAGTCATCCAACAAGGGGTGTCATTTTAAATTTCGCGCATTGTTGAGTTGTTAACATTCAACTATCCTTGTAAAGATATTTGAGAAGTAAAATTAAATTCGGATCGATGCACACATACACTACGCGGTGAAATAAGGAAATTTCACTACAAATCACTGACGAATTATTCTGTCGTGAGTCGCGAGTGTTCTGTGATCTTGAGGAGTATATCATTTCACGGCTTGTCAACGTGTATTCTGCATCTGTTTACATCACAAAGTTTTGACAAATCGGGTGAAAAAAACCCATAAAACCTTAACCAGCCCTTGGTCTTTTCAAAAGAAAAATTGCCTTTTGCTGCACCTTTGGCTTATATTGAACCTGACAACCTACTTCAGCAGAGAGTATTTAGATGACTTTGATGTTGGATCGATTTCGCCTTTTTTCAGCAAAAAGATTTCCGAAACTTATCCTCTAATTGAAATATTCACTCTTCCACCATCTGCCAAAAGCATCAAGGCTGTGCTTGCAACAAAATCCCTTCACGATTTTTTTTCTTCCAGACTCTCAGACATCATTTGTTCAAACTCCATTATCACGTCCAAGACATTGTAGTCGCAGCGAATTCCCTTTGTGACAGGTAAAACTCATCTCAACAGATGCCACCCATTAAGTCATTTTTCTCTCATGTCGCAGACCTACAAAAAAAACAAAAAAAACAAAAAAAAGTAGACGTCGCGCAAATCCTTCCCCCATTCTATAAAACCTTATACCCAGATCAGTTTACCCTCCGTCTGCAAGCAGTCTCCAAACAAAAAAGCAAGCCGAAAATACAAAAAAAAAAAACAAGGAAGAAAAGCGAAAGAAAATCCCGGCGAGAAGGCACATTTCACACGACCTGTCGACCGCAAATACCTCAGTTCAGCTGAGGAGAAAAACAAAAAGATTTGCCAACAACCCAGTCAGCCAGTGCCTCTCACTTGCCTCAGCCAGGGTTAAAGACCTATGTGACTTTGGGTTTTCTCTTTATATCCGTCTTTTTTTATGAATTGGATTTCTTGTCCTGTTTCTTTTTTCCTTGTTGATTGTATCTATCGGAATGCTTTGAATTGCGTTAAGTACAAAACCAATCGAGAATTGATGATTTACAAGTACTTGTATCTGACGGCACTGACGTTGCAATCATTCGCGATTGTTGAGGTTCAGATACTTTCTTCGATCACGGGAAAGTATGGCAAGAAAAAAAAACTAAATCAGCCAAAGATGTTCGTTCCCGTGAAGCTGATGACGTAGAAGTTGCCGACAAACGGATACCGATGAAGACGAAGAAAATGAATCTCAATCTGAAGATGACGGCGATGACGGTGACAGTGATGGATTCCGAAGAAGTACATCGTGTACGAGAATGCGATATTTTTCGAGTTCAGGAAGTATCTAAAGCCGAAAACTATCTCGATTTGTGCAAAAATACATTCGCAGAGCTCTGACCCACCTCTCGAGAGATAGAAAAATGTCTTTTGTTATCGAAACACGTTTTTTTTTTTTCCTTTACGCTTGATTTCTGTGCGTCAATGGGCTGCCGCTTGTCGGTCACAACCAAATTTGTTTGCTCATGTCAATGAATCGAAGCTTAATGGCCCAGATACTCTCAAACCAACGACCACCAAACCAACAGACAGACAGACAGACAGGCGTGGAGGTGAATGGGATACATGGCGACTACATTGCAGTGCGAAATAGCGTCGACGGGGTGATTGACTTATTGATTTGATAATAAAGAGCGATAATGTATGCGAATTTCTTTGGTTCTTGTCGGTTTTTACGTTTGCGAAACTGTGTCGACCGAGGAATGATAGCGTTGATGGGGAGAAGAAAATGTTGTTTACAGCAGCGAAGCCTCGAAGTTGCCATGAATACCGAAGAGCATGGGAATGAAAGAAAACGAAGAGTGAAGCGATAGCGAACACCAACGACATGGATAGATGGAATCATTGTCTTACGGATTCATGTAGATAATGATTCCCGACCACGATTCCCCATTGGTTCCAGAATGTAAACAAAGTTATTTGGTGTTAGACAACCACACCGGAGGTATGGGTCACTGAGTCTTGACCTGCTTTCAGTCGTTGCGGCTTGAGAACAGGTTGCTTGAAGGTATTGAAAGGGAATCGTTTAGGAAGAAACTGTTACAAAATAAAATGTAGATTTAGCGGTGGATGACGTGATGCAAAACAGGATTATGGAAAGTATGTCAATAAACCATCAGCTGGTTTGGACATTGAAGAAAGAGACATAACAACTTTGTATTTTTTTACGAACGTACCGTTAAACTTTTTTCATGACATGTCAAATTTTGACGAATTAGGGTTTTCATTTTTATCAGGGTGGGGTTCTCGAGTGAGAAACATTTGGAAATTATCAAAAGTTACTACCGACATTCCGAGTCGTAATAATTCATTTTTTAGTCGTAATAATCGTATCCCCAGATAGACTGTGTGTGTTATACAATATTGTCACAGGGATTGGGAATCTCTTAGCCCACATTACTGCAAATTTTGCTTGAAGAATTTGGGCTACACTCTTACCATATCAAATTACTCAGGAACTGAAGCCTCTGCGAATATGCAGGAAATTCTCCTTCGGGGCTCTGCAAAAGTTTGAGCTAAATCCTTAATTTCATCGAAAAATCATCATCGGGGATGAAGCCCATTTTTGGCTTAAAGGCTTTGTATATAAGCAAAATATGCCTTTTTGGGCAGAAACTCTATTGCATTCACAAAATCGTGTGGTGTGGATTTCATGCCATTGGTGTGCTTGGACCGTACTTTTTCGTCTATGAAAATCATTGTTATATTACGGTCAGTGAAGTTGAGTATCGTGCTATGTTGGAATACTATTTTTGTCAGAATTAGATGAATTTGAGATCAATGATATATGCTTCCAACAAGCTGGTGCCACATGCCACACACCTGGTTAACAAATTGATTTGTTGAAGGGAAAGTTTGGCAATCGTTTAGTCTCGAGGAATGGTTTTTTCTTATGGTGTAATGTTAAATCGTTGATTTATACGTTAGAAGCTCAGGAAAAATATCAAACGCGAAATTGCCAACGCTGCGGCCGATTTGTCTGGAAGAGTGACGGCAAAGTGGTTCCAAAGGATCGATCAGAGTAAATATTCTCGTGGATTTCTCCTATCTTAAAATCGGACATGTATACTACGCCTGAAATAAATTTCAGCCCAATATCTCAATTATTCTATAACTATGATCTTATTGAATATCCTGTAGAATAAAGGGTGGTTTTTTTGCTGCTTGGTTTTTCAATATTCTATTTTTGCCAGCTCACGCATGATTTGTAACATGTGTCAAAGTCAAGCATATTCAGTTAGCATTGCCATTTCATTGTGGGAGGACATACACCCAAACAATGCAAATTACAAATTATTGAATTTTATTATCAAAATTCTCCGTGAAAAAATGTTCACACACTTTGACCATATACGGTCATCATTATCGACCCACTAAGCAAGCATTTCAAGTTCCCATCAATTTAACGGTATATGACATCAAGCCACTTACCCATATGCATAGAGTGTGTGTAAATGCAATCTCTCTCGTTGTGGGCCGGTGAATTGACCGCCTAGAGCGTGTGATTTGATGTCCTTATACTTATTTTTTACGGAAATATGTTGAATTATTAGTCTATGCCTACTATAAGCCACTAGTCAAATAACTAGTCTAAGCCATCATCGATTGCAACCTTGGAAGAAATTACACGATACCAGACAATATGCTAGAAAAAGTGACTCAAAATTGGCGACTTCGTATGGGTCACTGAAAATGTAGTCCTGATCAATATCTATAAAATAATAATCTTAAAATCCTTAATGGCAAGCATTGGTTCACTAACTCAAATAAAAATTTGATACACCCTTGGAATTTTCCTGTGTCCTTTTTGACAAATAGAAACCAAACGCATAAAAATCACATTGTATTTGTTTTCCGAAAACTGGAAATTTCCTTTTATTTTTTAATGTACTCATATTCAAAGAAATGATAATAGGAGTGGTATTTCACTGCAGTTTTAATTAAAGGTAGAAAGTTTTGTTTTTTTTCAACCTAGTAAAGTGTCATCCAACAAGAGGTGTCATTTTAAGTTTCGCACCATTGTTGAGCTGTTAACATTCAACGTTGACTGACATATTTTCCCTGACATTGGTGCTATGGATATGGACGACGTGCCTCCCAGCTGGTGAAACAATAGCCCGTTCCGCACTTTATCCAATAGTGTCTAACCTTATCAGTCGGCTACCCAGGTTGGTCCATGTTCTTTCTTCAATATGCCACAATGAGTCGTCGTTTAGCTTTTTGATAAAACCATCCAGAAATCGCAGAACGTTTAGCTCCTTACACGATAGATGCAGCAATAATTCTGTAGAAATCGTCACTTTTGGTACCTCCAACGACTACACGTGGACTTAGAATGTGGCATCTCTTGATATTCGTACTCAGATGCGCTGTGATCGTTATTGGGTACTTACTTTTTCATAATGTGGATTAGCTGCCTTGTGGAACGATAGCATGTTTATGTCAATACCTCATTGAAACCAGCCTGTTCCAAGAACTTGTTTTCCTATTATCTAAGAAGCGTTCATTCTTCATGAAGAATTAAGGCGATAACTCATCCACCAAATGTCGAACAACACCACAGGCATCCACCTCTTAGCCATATCCAACGAAACCACTTCATCTCTTTTCTAAATAATAAAGATAAATCCCAGTTGTTCCAACGAAACAAACATGACAAGCATCGAAGACGAAAATCCCGTGTTGAAAATACTCCCAAACCCCAGGTTAAAATTTATCTCCGGGCCAGATTTTCGCACTCCCACGCGTTTCTGCGGCAGATAATCCCAAATGCAACAACTCAATCTCACGTAGAATCTCACACGCATTCCCTGCCCATGTCTTTAGATCCTTAAGACGCTCTTATTCATTACCATTCAAATTTCCATATCCATGCCCGTTCCAGCTTCCTCCATTACAGACACTTATTCCCTTAAAATCCTCATAAAATAAATTTTCCTGAAATAACCATTTCGGCAAACCACTTATTCCTTCATACCCCCTTGTTCAACGCACATCTGTACGACTAACAAACCCCACTTCGTCGCTGACGCCCCATTTAAAGACATTTATCCCTGCATGATGTCCCATTAAATTCGTCCTCGTTGCTGAAGCGGGATAAACTAACCATACCGCCCACCATCCCTCCCACACCGAGTGGGAGACAACAAATTATTATTTTTATTTCAAAGTTTGTTCTCTTACACTCGGGCGGATGGGTGTGTGGAACATATGTCTTGTCGCATAATGAGACAGAAAATCTCTCATCTTTAATATAATATTCTTTTGGTCGCATCCTGCTAACTCCTCTGATCCTGGTGTGGGACTATCAATAATGCCATCGACCCTCAGATGTTTTATTACTCCAGGCTAATTGCAATGATGTATTATAGCCTAATCGACTTATGCCAATTTTCGCAACATCGTTCATGTGTGCATGTACAATATATTTAGCCTGCCAGGATCAGTCCTTGGTCGGATTAGTTTTAAGTCAACGATCCGAGGTTGTTATTTTTTTGTATCCCTGGAATATAAATTCCAGTCATAAATTTGAGATTATTAGAAAAGTTTTATAGCCCCAACCCTTGGCCTTATGTAGTTTCGGATACCCTTCCTTGTGTATGTTTAGTCGAAAAAAAATCTGTTGTTGTTTTCCTGCTTAGATGTGACTGCAGCTGGTGGTGTTGTTCCTTGTTCTTTATTGTCACCGCGTGGTGATAGTTTTACGCTTTTCAACAAACTCTAATTTATACCCAGAGTCACTTGCAGCAGGAGTTCTTTCTTATAAAAAAAGAACCTCACGCTGCTGCTAATACCCTGCGAATTGTTTTCGAAACTCGGGGAATATGTTACATGTTTGCGTTAAAGCTTTAAAGCTCTTATCGTTGCCGGAAGTGGTTGTTCTTCATTAAGATGAATCGATATTGACCGTCGTATGCGAAATTCTTTCCTTACCAACGGGTTGGGGGGGGAGGATTGTTTTGGGTCAGATTTCGATCTCATCCATCTTCATCATCTGCAGCCGTCAGACGAACGTGGTACGAACTGGATAAGTTTGATGATGCCTAAAGGACGGGCTGGAGCTGAATTAATAGTTTTTTTTTTTTCAATCTCTTCCCTTTGCTGTGGGGCTTACTAGGGTGGATGTGTAAATATTTATAAGGGTTGCACGTGGGACGTACAGGGTTTTCCCAAAATTTTGTTTCTTTTTTTATGGAGAGTGATACTTTTGAACTTTGGGTCTGTCTTGATTTGTTTTTCGACTTTGATTGCCAGTAGATTACAGCTAGGTTTTGGGAATATTCATGTGTAAATAATTTTTTTCGTGCGAATTTCATATCAGTGGGAATAGAAATGGATTTGGGATTTAGTATGCTGAATCGCGTCAGCTCATTTCGTCATTCGTCTTCGAACCCCTATCAGTCTCATCATTATCTCAGTAAAATTGCGCCTTTTTCAGCCGATCCTAACTAAACAGACATATGACTTGGTATGTTCACAAATTCCCAGAGGAACATCTCTCATGACATGACATTACACGTTCTTTGGAAAGACTCCTTAAAGTCGAATAGAGGAAAAGCTGAAATATTCAGATTTAATAAAAAAAACATTCAGGATCTATCATCAATTTCCAAGGTTTCCTTTCTTAAGAGCTGAAAAACTTATGCGGAATCATCTAAGGGACGATTTATGAACAAGCAGTAAAGGTAAACAGGTGCACCACAATGCAAAAGACATTAATTGAGTTCCACTTTGTGACAGTGCACTTCTTTGATTGAGATTTGGCGATTGTTCATAAACATTTCACTTTATTTTCACCTTTTCATCAGTCTTTTACGAAGTGGCCCCTTACAGGACACCTGTCATCTTTAACGTCTTCACAGTCTTCTTGGAAACGCTTATAACTCCAGCAAAATCGAACCAATACCTGAACCGAATACAGCCCCCCCCCCCCCCCCCCCTTATGACCGATCCCAAAAGTTTCTTACAGTTTATAAATCAAAAACAAAGGCTGAGAACTATCCCTGTTCTTTAAATTTCCCTCTAATCATTATATAATAGTTGGGAACTCTCTTGTCCATTTCATCAGACAGTAGTTCACCGAACAGATTCTTCTAGTTGTATGACTAGTTTCGTCACATAAAGTACTGCCCTTTGTCGTCCTCAGTCTCTATGAATGGCCTTAGTCATCGAGAAAATACGTAACTTAAAAAATTATCACTCTGTCATATTTTTTTTTTTTAAATGCACCATCTGCTCATACCCCCCACGGCCGTATTTCGTAGTTGCATTTCACAAGAACTTTTTCCTAGGCTTTGGTCTGCCGATAGCCACCAACCTAATTGAGTTCGACTAACAATCTTTGTGTACTCTTGAGGATGGCAAAGAATTTGACACTGATGCCATGGACATGATCCTGGATCAAATCATACTTCTTAAATTCATTCATTATCCAATAGACCAAATTCTACTTAGAACGTGCATGCAATGTTATATTTGGATCTTTTACTTCTGATTCAATTAATGCCACTTCCAGAGTTCATCAAGCAGCCACCTCGACCCACAGTCATTGAATGATGTTAATTACGTCATTATGCTGCCACGCTGATGATATGAAAATCTCGAAACATATATCCAACCGATTCCTGTTCCCAACAGGTTCATTATTTGACGGAAAATGACTTATTCTTATAAGCGCTTCCCTTCACCTCCTAGAACCCTCGTCGTCTGTCATGAAGTTGTTCCCCCTTCAATTTTTGAGTTGACTTAAGTGTTATCTGTGACCGAGAACTTAACTTTCGCCTTCACATCGACACCATTATCAAACATGCTAATTCCGCCCTCGTCTTTGTGAAATCTTAGTTCAAGGAGTCGTCGAAATGATGATATACTACCTTCGTTAGACTCTTTCTTGAATATTCTAGTCACTTACGGAATCCGCACTGAGGCCGTCCAACCAAGGGTTATTCGCTTTGAAATTCGTAGTCTTCCCTGGGCTGGGTCGCTTAAAACAAATCAACCTACAACTCCTAGAAGAACGATCTGCCTGTCGGACTGCCCTTCACTGTTTCAAATTTTTCTTAACTCTGTTCGCCGAAACCAACGGTCGATACGCCTCTTCTGCATCGATTTCCATCGAACGAATTACATCTACCTCAAATAAAAGCCCAGAATGCTGCACGAAGCAAACTCCGCTTTTTTCGATCTCCATCTCGCCAAACCCCGTCCTAGAAATATCCTCTACCAGCACTATTCACCATTCCATTTATTTTAATTTTAATTTATTTTTATCTCTGTTAAGGTTTTCACTAACCCAAAAAAGTACCCCTCAGCGGGCGTCAAACATGTAAAGAGGTATAAAAATTCAATATGAAATAAACCACTTGAAGCCCATAAGTCTTCAAAAGAAAAACAATTTTTTTTTGACAAATGGCGATTTATTTTTCAATATAGTCTCCTTTTAGCTTCTTAGATTTAACCAGTCTGAAAAATACGTTTTCTCGAGGTCTGCAAAGTAGGCCACCGTGGCGGCGATGACCTCCTCATTCGACTGAAATTTCTGCCCGGCGAGTGACTTTTTCAAGTATGGAAACAAAAAGAAGTCGTAGCAGTTCGTAGCCCAATTCGTTCAATTTGGCCGTGGTGAGGGCGGAGGTGTGAGCCGGTGCGTTATCGTGGTGGAAGAGGACTTTTTTCTTCGCCAAGTGGAGCGGTTTTTTCTTCAATTCGGCGTCGAATCGGCCCCATAATTTGGCATAGTACAGCCCTGTGACCGTTTTGCCCTTCTCCAGGTAGTCGATGTGGATCACACCTTGTGAATCCCAGAAAACGGTGGCCATCACCTTTCCGGCCGATGGGACAGTCTTCGCCTTCTTCGGAGCACGTTCGCTTGGTCTCTGGTGTGTACCAGTGGATCCATGTTTCGTCGACTGTCACGAAACGATGCAGAAACTCCTTTGGAGTGCGCCTAAACAGCGTCAAACACTGCTCTGAAGTGATCTCACGGTTGCGCTTGTTGTCCGGAGTGAGCAAACGCGACACCCATCGCGCCGACAGCTTCTCATGCCCAAAATTGCATGCAGGATAGGATATGACCCACGCGATCTTTTGAAATGCCTACTGTCTCAGCGCACCTTCAAACGGCGGTCTGCCAATACGAGATCGTGGATTTTTGTCACGTTATCCTCCGTGGTAGCCGTTTTCGGGGCACCTGGACGTGGCTCATCAAAAGCCGACGTGCGACCACGTTGAAACTGATTAAACCAATTTTTGATGGTCGCCATCGAAGGAGAAGAGTCACCGTACACAGCTTCCAAACGTTCTTTGATTTCGCTGCGCGATTTCCCTTCCAAAAACGAGAATCGAATCATATCATATCGACCGATATTGCTCTTTTTCCATTTTTCTAAAATCCACGGACACTCCCGCTTCCACACGCGATCAAAACAAAACTGCGAGTCCGATCCATCTGAAATTTCGACAGTAGCCGTCTACTAGAATGTACTGATAGTAAGTTGCTCTTGTGATACTGGCGCCATCTGGCGGTGAGGCTAAGTACTTATCGGACCACCCTCGTATATCTGCAATAACACGGCGAATGTTGACTCCCAAATCGTCAAACGTCTCTGGTTTATCGGCATAACCCAGAAAAAAAAAATCTTAAGATGCGAATCACAGGATCTTGGACGCCAGTTCACAGGCGTCTTTATGCGCTCAGTAAAAGTATCCCGCACTCAAATGGGGCCTCATGTAAAATAAAATTTTGCCTTGAAAATGAGGATCAAGTTGTCAAGTCTTTCGGCCTACTCATTGAACCTACCACGCGCATAATGGTCACGTGGTTTCAATTCTTGCACAAGCTGGCCTTTATAAGCTTTTAAGCCAAGATCTTTCCGTAAAATCTTTCACAAAGTGGATGGGAAGAGCTCTAATTGCTATGCACAATGGTGAATCGACTCATTCGAATTGTCCTCAACACTGCGCTGCACAACGGCAACTGTCGCACTGTTTGTCGTTTTTAGGGATGCGTATTATCCACTAGAGTGAACGCGGTGCGAAAAAGATTCGTGTTTTGAATAGCGCACGATAAGTTTGGTGAACCATTTTCAAAATAAGTTTGCACAATTTGCATGGGTTGTTCTAGCGTTAATGTATTCATCGTGAATTGGCAAAACGTACTAACCACATATCAACTCTCAACTGTAAAATTGACAATCTGTAGAAACAGTGTTGCCAGTTTAAAAACAAAATCTCTGAAAAACACCCTTTACATAGTAAAATCACCAAAAGTAACTTTTGATTTTGTATGTTTGTCCATTCCATTGAGAAAATCGGGTCGTTGCCGTTTCTCATAACTTACGAGCAACCCACCATCAAAGCTTGATCTCTCTTTTTTTTTAAACAACCCTGGAGCAGTCAGAAACCGTCAATGGGGATCGTTATCGAGCCATATTGAATTTTCTGCTGTCAGTTCTGATCACACAGCCCAAGCCACGATGGTTTTTTTATACCTGTCACTCGGCCGACCAATTTCGAAAAAAATCTCCGCCTGAATTTACAACTATAAATTGCTTCCTATTGGGTTATTGAAATCCAAAGTTTATGTCAAAAAGCCGGTCATATCCGGCAGTAAAAAGGCAATATTAAGAGCCATTCGCTCTGGCAGCGATCACTTAAAAGAATATTATATTCATAAAGTGATTAGATCAGTTTTTTCAAGGTTTGAGACCAAAAATCACTTCACAGATTTAAATTACCCAGACGTTACAGAATTCCCTTTACTTTTTGAACATGTGCATAGGTATGAAGTGCGAGGGTCCGACTTTTTTTAGTTAGATTTTTTGATAATACAACGAATGCAATGTTCTTATAGAGATATCCGTGTTTGCTGGTGCAAATTCATACTTTCGTAGGTACGTGAGCTTTTTCTTTCGTCTCGCCTATCTCCAGAATAGGTCATGATATTAACTCCGGGCCAATTTCATTAGACGCATAATTGCATAATGAACTTGTGGTTCACTTGCAAAATTTCTAATTGGCAATTTGTTTTTTATAGAGCAAAAACACCACTGTTAAAGGATTAAAAAATTATGTATACCTCGAGAACAGAAACTGAGAAGTTGATAGTAGCCGTTACTGATAAGAGCCAAACAATCTGCTCTGTGTCCGTACTACATACCTTGGTTGCTACTAGTCCTTTTAATCCGAACTATCGACTAAAATCTGCTCAGAAAAATTGATTTCAATGATGTCTGCTCGTCGAGTGGTTGGTAGGGTAATTTATAGTTGCTTTATTGCCACCTAAGTTCATTTTGCTGTGTAAGACCCATTATGTGTCGCCTTCGTCTCTCGCATTAAACAGTATTTGTCCCGTTTACGAAACCTGATCGCATAGCTGATTGACTACTAATAATTACGCTTTTCTTTACATCTAAGACAACAGAACCCTCTTATACGACTGCGATGTGCACAGCACCTTTGCTGTCGCCGCACGTCGCGAGCATGACATTTACATTATCCATGGGACAATGACAGTCTATAGTCTCATATGTTTATTGATTGACATTTGCTTTTTGCTATCTATGAATACGAGGAACAACATCACTTAGTCATAAGACAACCTCAGATAGGCATATCACAAGGGATTTGACTTCCAGTAAGAAGCAATCGTATTCACCAGGATTTTCATAAGAGCAACTTTCATCATCCATACCGTTGTCCACTTTCCCTAAATGTATTTTCTCTAAATATAGTTTTCCGGCCAAATGCTTGTTACTTTGGTTGTGCCAATGCGGAATCTCCTAATTACCGCGTCGGCAAGGACGAGAACAAAAATCTTTCCCGATTCATTTCGTGTCACTTATAATCTCGGCTGAACGGCATAATTAATAATTATTAGTCTTAATTGCGTCGTTAGCACATATCATCCGCCAAGCCATAGCGACAGCACCCACCTAAACGGACGATGCCCATCATCAGATGTAGTGCTTTGCTCAACTCCATCATCATCATCGACATAATCAACATCAACATCCTACGTATACTAGACTGTTCTACCCCAATCCACTTCATCATCCTGATGAAGATATGTTCATATATTCCACCTAATCCGGACGAATCCTCGCCTCGTTCCACTGCAGCGGGCGCTGCTTCTAAATGGCATAATAAATTACCAGAATGTTTAAAAACATAAATCGCATGGCAAATATTAATCATATCACATGGGAGAGGGTGGGTGTCTAGGGCAGGTGAACCCTCGCCAACATTCCGCTGCATGACATTCGCAGGACTAAATAGCAGCGACGAATTGATTTGATAGAAATGACAGGACATGCAAATTGCTTGAAACACTTTTTTCTCCCCTTTTTATCGATCGCATTTTATTTTTTAACGCACGTCATCATCCAGGTATAGGAGGGCTCCTAGCTATGATGGGAATTTATATGAGTATCTGTAGAAAGGCTTTGGTCCAGATACGCGCACTTGATGCGAGTTACTACGTCAGCGAGAGTGCACAATTCTGAATTCAAGCGGAAGGAATTTCCTTTCGTTTCTCTTCTTGCCGTTTATACTCGTAGTACTTCCAATGGATGTATCTGTGTATGTGTGCGTGGTCGAGTGGTGCTCTAATGTTTTATTGTATTTTGCGGCACGAGCAAGAGTAAAAGTAGAATTCCTTCGGTTTAATGGATGCATTTCTTAATTTCATGGAAATTTCCCAGCAAACAAAAAGTAGAAAATGCCTGCGGAACATACAGATGCAACGAATGGCGTGAGAGGGTGAGACAGAGGCGAAGGGGTGGCGAGTGGAATTTTTGTAATTTAACAAGTGAACACATTCGGTGATGGTTTGAAAATGCTTTATTTAAACAAAGCAGTGGTGACACTAGTCCTAGTTGGTGGTGCTGGTGATGATGATGATGGGGGTAGAGGTTAAGAGTTACAGTTCATTTAAAATTTTTTTTTTAATTACTTTTAACACGGAGAGGGACGAAATGTAGTTCCGTCATTTGAAGAGAGTGCGCTGTAATTAAAAATGTTTAAATTAAAAACATTAAGCGGAAGAAAGGTTGTATGTTGGTATCCGGACTCGACGATGACGGGATAGTTGTTCAAGGAAGACGAAACAACTTGGTATTTGTTGTGGTCGACAGCAATGACCGGTGTGTTGCTTTGGAATTCGTATGAGTCAAACGATTTGAAGCAGGGTGCCACAAGGGTCCGGTTTTGGGCCGATTTTAATTAGGGTTTTCTGTAAGGAACTAACTTAATTGATTACATTTTGTGTGGTGCTAAGAGTAAAGGAGTTTAAGCAGATTCGTTTGTGTATTCACATATTAGCTTATGCCTTAGCGCAAGGGCTGATTTTTCCTTCTCATATCCTCTACGGATTAGATGGGTGCCAACTATGTATGTGTGTTAAAACGTTTGAGAATGTTCGACAATGATTGCCGTCAAACGAAGGATATATTCAGGCCAAAACCGTTCTCATGCCATCACCAATTTAAGGGACCCACATCATACATATGATACGTGCTTATCATTTCTCATTCCGTCATAAAGGTCTTTTCCAATTAAAGCACATGCCATCCACTTAAGGTCTATCCAATCAGCATCATTCTGGCCCACTCTCTCCCCATGTTCCTTTTATAAATCATTTCAAAATACACTCTGAAGGTAAATATGATTTTCGACACACAAATCACTTTGAAAAGTAACTTTTCTTTACCTTTCTTTCACCCCCCACACTTTCGCATCCTATAAATTATCAACCGTAATAAAATCCATGTCTACCTGTCGCATGTCCTATACTCCAGGGTTTCTCACTAAAAAGGTAAAAAAAATAACCCCACACCCTATCCTGCTCAACTCCACCGTTGATGATTTGTTTCATAAATTATTGTTTACAACAGCAAAACACGCATGACACTTGCACATGCATAAATATACGATTGGGCATTATACGCGCCCAGGTGATTGTCAACAGCATGTGAAAGCATAAAGCCCACCATGCCCGTTCATCCTGTGGAACTTTAGTGTCACGTCCCCCCAGTCAACTAAAACGGATGTTCTTCTGTTCGTTTCTATTGTGAACAGAAATCATGACAACGACAAGTGTGCTTGCGGGACATAGATTTATTGGAAGCCCCAAAGACATCAATTGTATTTACGACGCGCAATGTCGCACTGGACGTCAGGATAAAACATTGACCACGACTTCGTTCGTGCGACTCAATTACTATTGTATTATACATCCACGGGTGGTGTTCTTTCCCACAACCGAAGGACTCAAATTCAACTTGAAGTGATGGAATCGATGAATAAGACATAATAGCTAAGTGCGAAATGTTTTATCTTGTCAATTGATAAGCAATTATTCGGGATCCGGCAAATTTTTCCATGTCCTTTCCCGCTATTTCGGGGAAGCAAGACACTTTCCTGTACCTTTTTTTCGCCCCGACCGATGTCATTTTCTTTAAATAACAACCTCTCGTTGGTGAAATGTAATTCGAACTAGAACAAACAAACAGGGCGAAAGGAGGAAGCAATTGCCATCCCACTTAGAAGGGAATGGATGGTGCTCAATGGCTGTCTTTGAAACTATATTTCAAAGCGCCCGACTGGTGTGTGTCAGTCATCGAGAAAGGTTCAAATGGAAACTTGAGACGTTCTATTCTCGTCCTTTTCATTTCATTATATTTTTTTTCTTGTGCGACATTGTCGATTACTCATGGGGAAGGCACTGGTCATGTCCAGTATCCCCGCAGTCGTTATTTTCGAATTCGCCTTTTTGTCTATACTTTCCTCAAATTCCATATTTTTAGGATTACATAAAATAAAAAGTAATACGAAAGGAAGAAACGTGTCAGCACATACCATTGAAGTCGAACAAGGCAAAATGTTACGCACACCAAGAGCTTATGCTAGAGAGCGACTCCTATTGAATGCTGAGCAGATTACACTGCGTCATTTCGTCCTTTTGTTTGCGTAGGGAGACATTTTTTTTTGTTGGTTTTTGCTATTCTTAGGCAAAAAAAGCAAAAATTGTATTTTTAAAATTAATTTGATATAGCTGTACGACACCATACACGCGTAAATGACGCCTGGTATTCGAAAAGGCGTACATGGTACAAGGATCTTTGTGCCAAGTGTTCCATTTTTACTTATTTCCTCGATAAATTCGACAAGTGTTGGGTGGTAAAATCCTTAAGCAGTAGAGCTGGAGGTTTGTTCAATCATGAAATTGAGGAAATTGGTTCTTTTTGTTTTTTTTTTTTTCACCATTTTGGTGGTTTGAACTTTCCTATCAACTAACGATCGAATGAGAACATGTGAAGTACGTTCAAAAAGTAACAATTATTGGTCTTCTACCTTGCAAAGCTGGGGTAAGGAAGACTTATGCAAAGGCTTTCCTGTCTGTCCGTTTGTCCATCCGTATGCATATATCAAACTAAACTTGCCGAGTAGCTATGAGTTTGAGATTTGGCTGTGTTATAAAGTACATCATTCTGAGCTAACCTTAGCTGCTGAGGTTTGAGATCCAGGTAATAGTTTGCAAAATTCAAGGTAGAAGACCTGGAATTGTAGCTTGGCTCCCGGTGAGCTGAGCCCATCTTGTTTCGTTATTACGTTACGTATACGCACCATAGTGCAAAATGTCGACAGCACATCTCGGCGTCCCCAGCTACCCTCTCGACTCGCACATAATGCAGGAAGCTGCCATCCATTCAGACGGAGTCTTAGTAGTTACATGTTAAGTGCTTCCTTGAGGAAACCTAGTTCACCTCCTCATTCGACCGAAATTTCTGCCGGGCGAGTGACTTTTTCAAGTTTGGAAACAAAAAGAAGTCGCACGGGGCCAAATCTAGAGAATACGGTGGATGGGGCAGCAGTTCGTAGCTCATTTCAACCAATTTGGCCGTGGCGAGGGCGGAGGTGTGAGCCGGTGCGTTATCATGGTGGAAGAGCACTTTTTTCTCGCCAAGTGCGGCTGTTTTCTCTTCAATTCGGCGTCGAATCGACCCAATAATTTGGCATAGTACAGCCCTGTGATCGTTTTGCCCTTCTCCAGGTAGTCGATGTGGATCGTCTTCGCCTTCTTCGGAGCACGTTCACCGGGTGAAGTCCACTGTTTCGACTGTTAGTGGATCCATGTTTCGTCGACTGTCACGAAACGATGCAGAAACTCCTTCGGATTGCGCTTAAACAGCGTCAAACACTGCTCTGAAGTGGTCTCACGGTTACGCTTGTTGTTCGGAGTGAGCAAACGCGGCACCCATCGCGCCGACAGCTTTCTCATGCCCAAAATTTCATGCAGGATATTACCCACGCGGTCTTTTGAAATGCCTACTGACTCAGCTATCTCGCGCATCTTCAATCGGCGGTCTGCCAATACGAGATCATGGATTTTTGTAACGTTATCCTCCGTGGTAGCCGTTTTCGGGGCACCTGGACGTGGGTCATCAAAAACCGACGTGCGACCACGTTGAAACTCGTTAAACCAATTTTTTATGATCGCCGTCGATGGAGAAGAGTCACCGTACACAGCATCCAAACGCTCTTTGATTTCGCTGAAAAAAACAGGAATCGAATCACCGACCGATATTGCTCTTTTTCTATTTTTCTAAAATCCGCGGACACTCCCGCTTCCACACGCAGTCAAAACAAAACTATGAGTCTGATCCGGCTACTAGAATGTACTAGACGATAGTAAGTTGCTCTTGCGATACTGGCGCCATCTGGCGGTGAGGCTAAGTAGGTACTTATCGGACAACCCTCGTACAGTTTAATGCCGAGTCCGTACGGTGAGGGCCGATAAGTTTTTTCAAGGCAAGTTCCTGCCGGGGGTTTTGCCAGTACCCCACTGAGGAGAGAAGCCGCCAAATGAATATTCGATGGCGTTGGTGTTATCGGGATCCGAACTCGTTCATCGCGCGTCAGCGGCCTACACACTACTCACTGCGTCACCGCGCTAATTGTTAAAATAGTTGACGAAAAATGGGTTTACGGATATGAAGTTGATACTAAAGTTCAATACTCCCTATGAGTGCATTATGGGTCTGGAAGATTGAAAGCTTGTCAAGAAAGTGTTTTTATCGTTATCTTCCTTTTTGGGGTCTTGCTACGTGAAACTTTTTTCGTTTTTCAGAAGTTGGTGGTATTTTTTGAACAAATACAAACGACACCGTGCGTGACAATTATTAGTCTCTCGATCATTCATAAGTTTTGCACGATTCTTTAGTGAATTATACTCATGTTAGACAGACAATGATAGAGCGTTAATTTGTCTTTTTGTACAAGGCTTGTTACCTACCTTCTGTTACAAAAAAAAACTGAAATCATCCACTGCCTTCCCACACCTCTTGATTGAGTCCTTTTATGTGGTTAAAGGCTGAATTATTTGGCCCAATTCTACCATTTCCCGTCCGAGAACAGAATTAGACTTTTCCCAGCTTAACATATTTTTATATATTCTCTTGGTCTGTGTTTACAAAGATTGGCCCAAATACGAATTCCTGCGGGACTCCATTCAAAACTAAATCCCCTTTGCTTTACAACATTGAACCAACCCCATTTCACAGTTTGTACGTTATGTGCCCAAAAATTGACACATTTACCCACGCGACTTCACCAGAATGATAAAAACAACTTTAAAAGTCCATAAATCGTCAGTCTGTCATGCATACCACGTGGAGCATATGAACTCTCGAGGCAAAAAGCAACAACCGAATGCAAACGGAGGCCACGGGCTTGCTTCAAAATGGCAATAAACGAAAAAACCAGCAAATGACAATGTTTCGAATTGCCACCATTGAATGTCAATAATTTGCGTTCAAAGGAGCGTAACGGAAAAAATGCAAAAAGACATTTTCGCATACGGATGCATCCCAGTGATATCTGTTGTTTTGCTTTTTTCTCTGCGATTTTTTTTTTTGAATATTTTGTGTTTTGCGAACGGGTTGATGCACCCTGTAGATACAAGTGGAGAGATTCAGTATCCTATGCCGAATGGGTTTTGTAACTGCAGATGAAATACATTTGAACATGCATCTATCACGATGTAAATTATTCCAGATACACGGATATGGATTGCAAAAATGTACAAAAAAGCGATGGAATTTTGCAATAAACTCGAAACTATTTTTTCGATTTATTTTTTTATCGCTTTCATTCGCTGGTTTTCCATCGATGTCCTTTCTGGCAAAACACATGCATGCACGCATAGAGTAACGAGGGAACGTGTATTCATTCAGAACATGGTTGAAGCGAATGCAACAGCGACGAGCACAGATGTTTTGTTTTGATATCAATGCAATTCGCTGCAAATTATCAATTCAAATGTGAAGTTACAAGTGATTTTATGCATCGATGTGCAGATACTTTCCGCACGCATCTATGCACGAGGATATGGAGGGATGATGCAGATATTCTGTCATAGTTTGATTGAATATTCTATTGGCATGGATTTGCTTATTGGAATTTTGGTTCGGAATCTGTGGATTGGTTGTTTTAAGAGAAGATTCTTTGTTGGTACTTTCCCTTCACTCTGCCGATTATCGATTTGCCATGCCTATGTTCCCTGATCCTTTGACCTTCTTTTTATGATTTACCCTGTCACTCCGCCTCCAATCATCTGACGGATTATTACATTTTGCAGATAATATCCATAACTTCGCTCGTTTTATTCACATCCGTAACAGAAAAGAAGCGAACGCCATAAAAGATCAGGAAAATTATGTTAAACGGAAGTGCGTAGGATACTACCACCCCCCCTGGCCTTTTCATATACTTTAACTGGTTATACGCCATCATCGTCGTCGTAGCTCATGTATTTCGTAGCACAAAGGATGCCGCCCGCACGCAATATCCCGCCGAGCTGGTTGAATTCACATTCATTTTCGTTCTCGTTCTCGTTCTCGTCCTTGTCACTGCCGACTCACTCTCTGATCCCCAAAATCAATTGTTCCTCTCTCCCTTTTGAACCATTTGATGCCCTGTTATATCGATAATGATTGATTCGCCTTACTAGGAACCACAGACATCCGGATGCGACAGAAGGAGCGGGTACAGGATTATCCTTGTCGAACAAATGCCCCCCGGAGCGAGCCGAGTGTTTTAAATCGGGCACGTTTTTCGAACGTCTAGGCGTCGAATAATATTACTTGAGTGGCAGCCCGTATAGGGGGTGAACGGAGCCGGGGATGTATTGGTGTTCTTTTAAACGGGGGGGAAAAAAACTCGTAAATTAGATTAAGCTTGACACGAACAAGAATAGGTTATGATTGTTGGTAATTCTATTTTATTATTTTTTTTTAGGGAACTACAACAGCAGCGCCTCGTTCGGCATACCCGGGAGCTCCGCCCCCAGCCCCGGTATCATTGAAAGGGGCCCAGAGGCCAGCTATGACTAGTCCAGCTGCAGGCGGATTAGCTGGTGCTCCATATCGAGGTGCTAGTTGGACACCACAGGGTTACGCACCGGCAGCGGCTGCCGCACAACCGGCCTACAGATATACAGCTCCATTGCCACAACCAGCATATGCCGCATATACGCCTCATACAACAACAACTACAACGGTATGTACAGTTTTTATTTTTATTATCCTTTGACTTTTACATACATATGTAGGTATATTTGAACATGGTGTTGTGACTATGGTACTTTGTTTGTTTAGCTCCTATGAACCACTAGCCTATACCGGACAGCTTTAACCCCGTTTGGTCGTTAAAGGTACCCTAAAAAGTAATCATTTTCGACTACAGACTGTAAATGATTAAGGTCATATGCCGCGCAGATAAGGGATTAACAATTGTAAACACTTTTTGCATTTGTGTTATAATTCGCAGAAAAATTTGCAAATCGCCTTAAATATTAGACTTTTTTTTCGATATTGCGGTTTTCATGGCTGTACCGATATTGAATTCTTCGCGGATGGAATCAGTACCCCCAAACTACTATTTGGAAGAGTTGTTACGATATTTTCGAGCTTGGATCAGGGTCCACTATATTTGTCTTATCCAAATGGTTCGTGTTTCTTACCCATTTTATCCACTTTCGACTACAAAATTGCGTGGTAAACAATTTAGTCTTTTTAGCAACACTCTGCAAATATGACATCGATATACCCGGTTTCAAAACTAATCCAATCAGAAATCAATCAAACATCGTTTATCCCAACCTCTCGCTCCCTAAAAAACAAAACCGTATAAGAAAACCCAAAGCTAATCACGAATTCTTCGCTTATCAAAAGAAATAAGAAACAACTCCTCCAACATCATGCTGTCAATTAACGTCAGTCTGTTGACATGTGCAGTAACTTCTAAATTGGAAATGTGACAGCCCTCCAGCCCGTTGTCATTGGACACGTATCATTCTACCGTGTATAGTTGTGTGTTTGGAAGTTTTGCGAAATCTTGCCACAAGCATATCACCCATATGTCACTTGTCCATGATTTAGTTGTTGGTATTGCTGCAACCACCACGCATAATGACGAGGCTTTGATGAGATGGGATAGTACATGTTGTTTGTCGGTTTTGCCGATGAGGTATTACATCACTTCGAGGTTTCAGTGGTTTCACACTCAAATCCAAACTCAAATGGAACCCTTCCCTCTGACACATGAGATAACCATTCTATCCACATCGCCCATACTCACAGCATTCAAGTGATGGTAATTTGATTTAAGCGCGCGGTACAAGTAAGAAGATTAACACGTGTTGCAACAGCACTTACCGACTAGGTGGAATGCAATGACATTCATGACGACTAGTAGTCTCTGCCCGGTAAGCAATTATGCAGAAAATATTGAAGGACGAAGTGTCACCAAGTTCGACTTGGGCTACTAATTTAATATTTAAATTTATGATGATGTCACTTTAATAAATCATCAAATCACGTTACGATCCATTTGGAGACGCGTCGGGGACGTCGCCAGTGTGTCATGCTTCTAACCGAGATTTTTGATACCACATCGCGCTGTGGATTTGCGGCCAACGCCTGTGCATATATGAATCGTAGGTTCTCTCCGGGTTGTCATATGCGGCATTAAAATTCAATTAAGGACACGCATCGTTATGGAGTCGGAGTGGGTGGGGCAAGGACACTTGATTGAGATTTTGTGGTCATGGTCATTTCAGGAGGAAATGATACGAAACCGCAACTAAATTACACTCCTTATTGCCTGTGGTCTAAATCTAATCTTCGCGTGCAAAATTGCCTTACTCGGTTATGAGTTGAAAATTCGTCTTAATTTTTACTCCGAAAATTAAACTCTATAAAGATTTACTGTCAGCCTATCGGCGTTGGTATAAAACAGCGCAAACATCTCGTAAAACCTACCTCGACTGCTGTTTAGCAAACTTACTACAATACAATCCCTTTGAGGACAGGGAATCGTAAAACTAAACCGATTTTACTTTTCGGATTAACGCCCACCACCCTCTAGAACTTAACGTCGAAGATACATCTCCATGTGTCTGCAGACTCCTTGACTAAGCTTAATTTATTCCCAAATGGTCAGGCAACAAATCCGACATCGTTGATGACATTCTCATCATTACTATCATAAAAAACCAAACGAATCCGACAGCAAAGATGAATGAAGAAAAAATTCGGAGTAAACACAGATATCCGATAAACGTTCGACTGTCGTCTTTATTCCAGCATCCCGAAGACCATTTCGTCCTGAGTAGTGATGGTGGTGGTGTTGGTAATATCTTTGTGGAAAATGGCAGGAAATATGATTTATAGAAATTTGTCCATAAATTTGCAGCAACTGTCGATAAGCGAGCAAGTAAAATCTTCAACATTGCTAAATGGGTAATGTTTATTCGCAATCGAAGGGATACAGAAGCGACATTAAGGACTCTGTGCTCCTTGCTACATCTTCTTCGGTTTTCTTTTCTTTTTCTGGCTTTTTCTCGTGCCCTTCTTGTGGCTGGGATCTGACTTTTGACACCTACTTTCTGACCGGGCCGTACTTATCAAGGATCTTTATGTTTTTCCTCTGCTTTCCTCTTGGCATTGAGTTCATTTTCGGGAGCCACGAATGACCCTAAGGGGTGGTGAAGAGAAAGCAAAATTTCTTCCACTGGGACACGTTCGGATCGAATCGGAAAAGTTTTAGGGTTTATGAGCGTAAATGCGATACGAGGGAATTGACTTGTGAAAGCGATGGTAGCGTGTGCGTACAAAAATAGTTATCGAACCCTTAATTTAATAGAAAATGGTGAAATGTTATTATGGAATGCAAAAAAAAAAAATTTTTATAGTGGTTTGAAAACTAACTAAGAAAATTCCACTGAACATGTGTACAAAGTTTACTCTTGATAACAACCCATTGTTATCGATCGTTATCGGAATCATTGAGTCATGTTTCGATTTATCATTGAAATGCTGGTAAATTGCTTTCCATTTTATTCAAATATCATGTAATCGACTTATGAAAACCATTTGGCATTCTTACACATTTCTAGAATTCCATCATGTTTTATGTTTTTCTGAATGGGTAATCGATATTTTGCGAGTTGGTGGGCGATAAACCCGAATTGAGGAGAAAATATTCTAATGAACATATTTGTATTCGCCTATAGTCACCGAATTTTTGGAACGATATGTGCATAAGTGAGTTATCGATATTTCAGTTTCGATATACTATATGCGAATACCGGAGCGCTGCTGCACATATCATGAAAGAATCGCGAAGAGCAGATATTCTATTCAAAGGTTTTAAATTTTAAAGTTTAAAATATGGATAAATCTCTTATAAAATATTATTTATCGATTTTATTTGGAATTTTTAAAGGAAATCCGAGGTTTTTGTAAGGAAAATATTTTAATAAGGCAAGTAAATACCAGTAATAAGACAAAAACAAGACATATTTTTATGTTCTAATTTAAGACAGAACAAAAAACAAAAAATTAAATATGTTATCGATATTTTCATATAAGACAAAATATTTTCCATGAGAAGAATAACACTAATATATCAAAGAACTGCTATGAGTGTCAAAAAGATGTCACTTGTAACGCCATATTGTTTAATATTCCTAACACCGAGTTCCTGGTGAGTTATATCGATATAATTTTCATTTCCAATTATATCTTGTGAATAGTGTGAGTTATGAAAAATGGTAGCAACTCTTTCTTTAACCCTCAATAACAGACAGATGCTACAATATAAATATCGTCAACCGACCAAGGGGCATTATATCGATAAACATAGCACACTCGCTTCATTATAAATAGTCCTTAACCCCTAGACCTATGGGTAAAACTCCTTAATAGATCTTAATCCAATCCATGAGACTCACTTCAACTTTAAGTTCAGTATTCGATAACAAATATATGGATATCATCATAAACCAACATGTTCATCAAGAAATCGATTTTTAGGAAAATCTTCAAACAATAGTTTAAATTGGGTTAAATGTTTTAAATTTTCAAGCTTAAAATATCGGCAAAACTCTTATAAAATGTTATTTATCGATTTTCTTAGGCTTATTTAAGAAAATCAGAGATTTTAAGTAACAAACTTAGCTTTCATAATTGAATAACTTTTTAGCAAATTCCCCAATCAACGATCATCAGAATAAATTGCTGAACTTATCGGTCATTTCACTCGTGGAATTACTCGGACAATCAATTATCAATAACATTCGATAACACCTACATGTACTTGTTTGACTTGACCCGACTGATACTAATTTGAAAAATGCCAAATTCAATACTCCCATCGACATTATCTTCTCCACCGGCACTTTGTTCAACGCATGTTCCCAATTCAAAGAATTTCCATTTCGTTCGTTTCTAATACCTCAGATTGTTTACTTCTACGGAGGGGGCGCAGGGGTTGGAAATAATTTTCCAGCCTTTGTTCAGGCGGCTGTGTGTGATTTTCCTTATTGCTCTACATTCCCTTCCCCCCACGCATCCCATATCCTTCGAAGTAATTTTCTCCATTTTTTTTTTGCTGCTATTATGTAGTGATCACAACCCCTTGCCTGATGAGGTGTAGTGTAAGTTGCCCGGGGGTAGGGGAAATAAGAGATTCCCGTGAAATGAACAGAAACGTCAAAATGACGACCCCCGCAGTGGAAATAAAAATTAATGAAAAGTTTTTTTTTTTGTTCTTTGTTGTGCTTGCTGGTCCGAATGATGCTTGAATGATGCCAAGGCGCCTTGGGGTAGGAACGTGGAAAATGGGCTTCGGGTGTTGACGGAGGTAAATTGAAATACTTTCGGGAAACTTGAACTTATTCTTGTTAGCGCGACATGGAGATATAGGGAACGTAGAAATAGAACTCGAAATGAATGTCGTATACGAGGACGGTATCGATGGAGATGGGTGAAGAAGACACAGGCGGCTAAAGCTGGTGTGCAGCTGAAATAAAAGGACCTGTGTGGGAGTGGTATATTTTTAATTCAATGTTGTACCGTTTAATTAAATCGGTAGAGTTAAGTCTTCTTCGTAGCAGCCCACGTAATATCGATAACCCAAAAAAAGCAACTGAAACAATACAAAATGGAAAGATACCCACACGACTAACAAAACATGTTGTACACGTCAGATTGTGTGTCGGTTGTTTTGTATTTCGTTTCGACAAAATAAATCCGTCTAGAGGCCTGCCACGCGGTGGTGAAGGTGTTGAGGTGAACGCCAGGAGACGATGGGAGCTGGTGACATCGTCGGCATGTTATCGATTCGATTTCGTTTTGCTTTTAGATTTCAAGGTTCCTCATTTATCGATTTGAAATTCTCCTCTCCATCTAAGAGTTGTTCGGTTTTTGGGTTGACTTTTGTTTTTGTTTGCTTCACAAGTGGAAGTGGTGGGCCCAGGGGCGACGGCATCCGGTTCGTAACACGGTGCCGTTGAACTCATAAATTACGCATGTTCGAATCCGACTTGTGGAAGCACGATACAAGCAATGGGAGGCATTAGGATGAGGTTCGTGAGTTGTGAATCTCCAATTGAAGATTTATTTAGCATATTTAATCGTATCCATAAGAGGAAAGCGTGCGATAGGTGCGAAGGAGGAATGACTCATTCCTAGACCTCGTTGCAGTCGTATGAGTTGGGGAGATAATCGAAATAATCGAGAATGTAAATTTGGTAGAATTCAACCTTCAAAGAGAGTTTAGAATGAGAATACATTGCCTAATGACGATAGTCGGCTTTTTTGTGAATGTGGGGCGTTGACGAGTTACTGTAGGACGTCACTTACAACCCACGACTTGTATTGTATATACTGACAAGAGTATCGTGATTTGGCAGTCACGATGGTTAACAGCAGTTACATTCCTCTTCTACCTGTGGATTGGGAGCGATTAAAGTCAGTTTACTTCGCCCAATAAAAGCGAGAGAAAGTTTTATCGTTAAATCGCGCTTTCAAGTGCTTTTACGGTGCATCGTAAGACACACTATCTACTCAAGGATCTGCCTTGCCAATCGAAGGAGGTGTGAATGGGACATACTCGTAAAACGTCGTTATGCCTGTCGTTTGGAAATGGTTTATATTTTTTTTTAAGGAGCACTCTCACATGCCACTTCCGTAATTACATATGTGCATTTGATGCATGGCATTGTTGGGAATAGTGATCTCTTCAAAAGGCTTCATAGCCAGCATTATCGGTACGTTTATTCGTAAATATAGGATTTATCGGTTTTTATTGAACCATCAGTAGCTTTTCTTATTGAAACTAAAATCAAGGAAGACGGATATTGGGTTTTCCAGAAGACCCTCTTCCTACAGTAGATTAATGATACATAATTTGAAAATTGCCAGTTTGGATAGAATATTTTTATTTTCCCATAGTTTTTGTTTGAATGTTCTGATAACTACTTCCATGCTTTCTTGGTCAGCAGTAGTGTGGGTGTGTTCAAAAAGTGACTGGAATTGTTCTTTCTATGCACTCCTTTTTTCGCTGTTGTGTTTGTGTATTTCTTGCTCAACTACTTAACTTAATCTGATATTAGTTATAAAAGTGATTACATACATCACGCTCTTGAGTTGTTTTTCGTCTCGCGCATCCCGAGAACAAATAACGATTTCGACTCCTGACTAATTTCATCCGACGCATAATTGTATGATAAATACCTGATTAAGTTGAAAACAAAATTGAATTAGCGTTTGGTTTTTTCAAGGGAAAAAGACTATTGTGCAGTTAATGTTTCTAGCCTTGCGGCGAATTTGTTTTGTGAGGACAAATATAATGAATTTGCAAATGAGTTCTTGAGGTGGCATGTATCATTCCACTTTTTCTTCCAGGGCTTGTACAAATTTTCAACTTTCTGATAAAGGATGTTTTTTTGGTGCTTGGTTTTTCAGTGTTCTATTGTTGACAACTTGCGCGCGATTGGTGACATGTTTCAAAGTCAAAAGTTCTCAGTTAGTTTTGCCATTTCATCTCGGAAAGGTTTACATCCGAGCAACCCGTACTAATTATTAAATTTTGTTATCAAAAAAACGACATTTTAAAAGTCGATGTTTCAAGCCATAGTGACAAAATGCCTCACCAATTTCACACCATTGGACGTCAAGCCACATACCAGTAAGCCTAGAGCACAGAGGAAAATATTACTTCTGTATCCGGCAGTGTTAATAAAAACAGTGATTTGTATATTCGTCGCCATTCGTATGAATTCGGATTATTTTACTCGACTACGTGGAAGATTTTGGCCAAGGACCTTGGTCTAAAACTATGTAAAGTAAATACAGCTCGTGAAACAACTGACGCCGAACGACTTAACTTAAATTTTTCGGTGAGTGGACATTAGAAAAGCTGACGTAGAATCCCCTTTTTTTCGAAAAATTTTCTTCAGAGACGACACTCATTTCCGGTTGAATCAGAATGTTAATAAACAAAACTGCCGTATTGGTGCCGATGAGCAGCCTTGGACAATACAAGAGCTTCCAATGCAACCGGAGAAATGCACTCTTTGGCCTGTTTTCAAAGATGACCGTGAGCACAACGATACCGTCAATGGTGCCCGCTATCGTTGGATGATTTCAATTTTTTTCGTCCCAAAATGTACGACCTGAATCTGATGTTGGTTCCAGTAAAACGACGCTACATGCCACACAACACTCAAGTCGATGCACCAATTAAGGAATGAGTTATGTGGGCAATTTATCTCTAGTTTTTGACCTGCGAATTAGTCAACTAGATTGTGCGATTTGACGCCTTAAGACTATTTTTTTTATGATAATACGTCCTACCAGCCTCTATGCCGATAAGCCGGCGTCAACTGGACCTTTGGAAGAGAACATTACCCGTGCTATTAATAAAATACTATCCAATATACTCAAAAAGTGGCTGAAAATTTAACACTCCGTATGGATCACCTAAAACGTAATTGTGGTCAACATTTACAAGAAATAATCATAAAAAAGTAAATGGCAGGTGTTGATTTATCAACTCAAGTAATGATTGTACACACCTTTGGCCTTTTTCTGTGTTTTGTTATGATACCTAAAAATCAAACGCTTAAAAAATCATATGTTAATAAGAAAGGATTTTAAGTCAAACTTTTCAAAAATGATTTTTGAGATCTGAATTCATACTTTGTCTTATTATTATGCAACGTCGCGATATCAAATCTTGTGATGGACTAGAAAATCGGTTATGGAGACGTTGAGCATGATTCACCAATTGTTCAATCATGGAAATATGCATCAAATTGCAGCTTTGAAGTGGCAGAAGGTTTTTAAAGATGACCAATAGAGAGTATATGACGAGCCCCGCGTTGGACGGCCATTCACCAAAAACAATGTGCAGCTTGGAGCCCTGTATCTAGACCGTTGGTTAAGTGGGCGTTTCCCTTAAATTATAAGAAGACTATAGAAAGGGGTCAAGCGGGTGAGGCCAGCCAAGACGGGAAAATGGAAAACACGAAAATGCACTCAGTCACACCTGTTCCAAGGTGACCGCCTTCCTGACGCAAAATTTCCCCAACTTCTCTCGACTTTGACCAGACTTTTTTTCCTATTTCTCAAGTAAAATCAACATAGAACCCTAAGAAGCATACCCGTGCGGCCTTAAGGATTTCCGGAATCTGCCTACCAGTGCCTTTCAACCGTGGTAAAGCCGATGGCAAAGTATGCTGGCGCTCAAGGGATGTATGTACATACTTTGAGATCAACTTTTCCGAAACTTATTATACAAACCCTGTATTAGTTGCTTAAGTTTAGCTTAAGTTGCCAAACATGTGTGAACAATTCTTGTAAACATGTTTGAATCATGTCTGTGACGCGCTGACGAACATGTAGACTGGTTGTTTAGTCTGCTCCCAGCTGATAATAAAGTTACACGTGACCTGATACGATCGTTTAATATTGTAAGTACACTGATCTCTAAATCCAAAAAATAGTTCAACCGTGGCGCAAAATTAAAAATGACAACTCTTATTGGATGACCCCGTACCAATAGTTCTCGTTAAAATACTTTGAATTTCGCACGATATTTTTAAACAACAGTCAAATCAGGATTTCCTCCTCCTTTTATTCTTCTTTGCAGTATGTCTCGAGCGGATGGGTAGGTAGTAGTTTGTTATCCCTAGGTTCTACGTGTCTACTACCAACGACTGAAAACTTAATAAGACTATAATAGAATCAGAAACACTTAGGTTGTTATCCCACTAAATAATGTTCTCCCATTTGACTGCCATAAGTTGTCTTCAAACAAAAGTTTAAACTATCGAAAACGCCAATAATCCCAAAATGCTTACACGTCTCAGCTAATTAAACACATCCGGCTTCCTGCTCATAGCTATTAAAACGCCACCCTCGCCATCGCGTTAGAGAATAGACAAGACAGACATCTCGCGAAGAAAAGATTTAATTGCCCGCAACATAAAACCGAAAGATTTATATTCCGACTACTCCCCGATGTAGCAATTCGCTTAATACGCTCGAACGGAATGGATTACTTAGCCTTCTCGTTCATCCTGTCAACGCTACGTTAACCTAAACCGTCCGCCCCTTCTAACCCAAATGACACAATCTCTTACCCTCGCATAAGGGTTAGAATTCCTTGTTCGCCTTCTTAACCCAAATTCCCGCTTCTGCGACGTGACACGCTTGAAAGACGTTCGAGAAACTCGACAGACACGAAAGGAAACAGAAAACGGAAAACTTAATTCAATTATAATTGCTCTCCACAAAAATCCAATAAAAGTCATTATCTTTTCCATCCGTGGCGAGCGATTAAAACTGTAGACAGACAAAACGCGACGCAATGCACCGCCACCCATCCAGTAATCCGTCTATCCCTCAGCATCCTACTGCAGATATGTATGGTCCGACGGGGGTTTTTCCTTCTCTTTTAATTGCAATGACGCCCGCTCATCATATGAACAAATTAAACGATATAAAGCGCATTTATCTATATATGTATCCGGGAGCCCTTGCTCCCATTGTTGCTCCTCGAGGTGGTTGAATTTAATTTGCAAAAAACAAAAAAAAAAAAACTATTTTCTCGTCAGTCATTCAACGTCATTGCCGATTTGCATTCCTGGTCTCTCGTTCATTCATCTCGACTGAGCAGAACTTGCTCTGCCCCATGAAAGGATCATTCCTCTATACTCGGGCCCGAGTCCTTGTTTTTTTTTTCTATATCCCGGATTTCAATTAAACGAGTTATTCGCTGCCATTAATAAAAATCAACCATTGGACGGCAAACGAGTAGCATGCTTTCACTCATCACCAATGCCAATTCAAAAGGATAACATTCATGTTACCCACACACGTACAGTCAGCTATATGTGCCTCTATGTATCTAGGACACACAGGCGAGCGATGAATAAAAAAACCGGATAAATAGCACTTCACTGCACTTCACTAATGTGCAACGAAAAACAATTTGCAAAAAAAAAACATAAAATATCTGAAAACCAAGAAAAAAAGCGGTTAACGGGAATAAGGATATATAAAAATAAATTCGAGAAATGGACAGTCGAGAGGGAGGCACTGGTTGGTCAATGGCCGCCGGGAATTTGTTTAGAATAATAAATTGTTGTGTTTAATTGTTCAATTTGTTTCATTTGTCGGCCGACAACATGATGGCGCATCATCCGTTTTCCATATATCCTTGCTGCTTGGATGGATTTGGAATGACGGACTCGCGAAAGTTTTTCAGTATCGGTTTTAAATTTTTGCCACAATTTAATTCCTCGTGCACGTTTTTGTTCGATAGGGAAATCCGAAATTGGAACGCACCCGATATATACATAGAACCACATAAGCATTTGTATCTCCTGTAGGTGCACGCATCTACATATTATGTGCGATTTAAATTGATGAAATTCTATTCAAATTGTTTAGATTAAAATTAGTGCGCCAGGGATATTGTTTGTTTTTCATTGGAATTTTGATTTATTGTTGCGAATTGCTCTCGTTGTTGGAATGAGATTAGTTCGCCGGGAATTTAGGAGATAAATGAATTGGAAACAGTTAAATTGAGTTGGATGGATGGCGTCATAATAATAATTTACGTATGTAAATGGATTCCATTGTGTTAGGCTTGGGAGGCAATTTTAACGTATTGTCGTGCCGTATTGTTGTTGGCGATTTATTGGTAATTAGAATGACCGCTTAGGTGTATGGCTCGTTGGAGACCGGGGAATATGTTACGTATACGACCGAGTGACACGCCTTTTCCGAGGTTTTTTGTTTTGGCATTGGGAAGGTCGTGCGCACTGCGAATAATTATATGGTTTGCAAGGTTTCTGCTGTCCGAGCATGTTGATATGGTGTTTGACTCGATATCTGTTTTTTAAGCGCTTCACCTTCGCTCGAATTTCGAACTCACCAGGGCGATTAAGTTGACTAAAAAATGAATGAATTTTACGAAATGCAAATTTGACAGATCGTCCAAATAAATTTGAATAACAAAAATCCATTGTTGCGTGGTAAACGATTACCAAAGACCGTACCTTACATCTGTCCAAACATGATGAACCATATTGAATTCAATAAATGTCAGTAATTGGCAGCCAACATGCACACAATAAGCGGGTCATATATGGATTTCTTAGCCTTAGCTTGATAGAGATGTAGTCAAGATCCACGACCTCTTTTCCCCAGCATTTGAATACTTAGTATACGAATTGTCTTCTATGAACCAAGCTTTCTTACCAAGGAGTGTTTGTTTTTTTTTTTTTTTATCTGTTTCATGCATCTACTGTACCATGCAACACTAAGCCACACCGACTACTACGTTCTACTATTAGATCAGCACTTTGTACTGTTATATTGTTCTCCTTTACGGGAAAAGTGGGGGGGCCTTCTATACCCGTATAGTGAGTTACATCATGGATTTTTTCAGATATCAGGGTGTATAGACGAGTGATATCACGTATCACCATAAAAAATAATCTAAAGCCGTCAACGCGCGAGATTTGGCCGAGCCCAAACGAGAGATAAATTGCTCACCGAACTCATTTCTCAATTGATCCATCGATACATGCATTGTGGGGCACGCAGCACCGTCTTGCTAGAACCACAATAATGATTAAACGATAGCAGACACCATTGACAGTACCGAAAAAATACGTGGCAATGATTCGGACCATAACCCGCATCAAAGAGTGCTTTTTTATGGGGGCATTGTCGGCTCCTCTATTACCTGCGGTTGCTTATCGGACCAATTAAAGCAATTCAGTTTATTGTATTAACACATCCATTCAAACAGAAATGAGAAATGACTTCGAGAAATGACAATTTTTAAACGGCTTATCTGCCTCCAGGTATTCTAGGGCGAATTCACTGAAAACTCGACGATGTGACAAGTCGCTCGGCTTCAGTTGTTGCATAAAACCTCTTTTGTAATCGAGTAATACAATCCCAATTGCTGCGAACGGCGACGAATGGACAAATCACGGTTTTCATTAACACTGGCCGATACAGCAGCAGTATTTTCCTCTATACGCGCTCTACGCATACGGGAAGAGGCTTGATGTCCAACAGCGTTTATAAAAAATTTGGTCAAAATTTGGTTCAATTGTTAGCTCAGTAAGTCGATTATAGCAACTGTAAAATGATCGAAGTGAGCGAAAAACATAGCAGAACTAGAATTTTGATAGTAAGATTTAATGAAAATTATGCAGGAGGCCGAGTGAAAGGCAAACGTTTCCTTTGAAAGCCCTCTAGTGCGTTCTTTAATTCCATCCAGCTATGTACATTCCTAGATCTCTATAATAACTTGACAGTGCCATAAAGTAACCTCTTCCCATAAACGAATTTTGGCTGATCATTAAGACGAAAGACCTCCGCATACTCTTCAAATTATGATATGCATCTGCTAACGTGATAATTGTCATCTCCGCTAAAAGGATCATATCTTCCCTCCTTGGTATAATCGCAGGCTCCGTGCACTAAGGAACACAAGAAACAAACTGGGGGCATTCTTCCTTCGTACTCAATACCCCAATGACTTTTGTAACTACATTGGTATTTATCTGAAATTCACCGAGCTGCATAAGTCGCTTTATGAACGCCATTTAGTCGAAACGCAAGCCCATCTTATTAACGATCCTAAGTCCTTCTTTCAGTTTGTCAATTACAAAAGGAAATCTGATGGCCACTCAACTTCACTCTCCTTCAATGGCGAAACGTCGAATTATTATTATCCCAAAATTATCGTCAACTTTTTTGTCAACTTTTTCAAACAATCTTTTGCCGTTGACTCCTCTGTACCGGATACTACTTACTTCGACTACTTACCAAATTTCTCCCTTGGACCATTTCTCCCACTTACTATTGACCCCCATATCATTGAAAATAAAGTGAATCAACTGCATGATAAATTTACTCCTGGGTCCGATGGTCTCCCTGCCATATTACTAAAAAATTGTTACTCAATTATTTCTGTCCCGCTCTCAAAAATATTCAACTAATCCTTGTCCATTGGAGAATTTCTCCAGATATGGACAACCGCTTTTATAACTCCTGTTCACAAAAAAGGTCCGAAGTATGATGTTAACAACTATCGGCCCATCGCCAAACTGTCACACATACCCCCACATTTTTCAAAAGTATCTTGTATGACACTCTAAGTTTCCACTGCAAATCTCTAATCTCCTCTAAACATCATGTCTTCCTCAAATGCAGGTCTACAACCACAAACCTTGTCGAGTTTGTGTCCTTCACACTCTCAGCATTAGAGAATGGAAATGAGGTCGATGTCATTTCAACTGGTTTCAGTAAAGCTTTCGACAAAATATCCCATAAACTTATACTCGTCAAAATGTCTTCTCTTGGCCTTGAACCCACTGCGTTGAAGTGGTTATCTTCTTATTTAAAAAAACAGTTACTACAGTGTTCGTTTTAGATCTGCCTTTTCCAACCCCTTCTTAGCTTCTTCCGGCGTTCCCCAAGGCAGCCACCTAGGTCCACTTCTTTTTATTTTTACCATAAGCGACATTGAGTTCAAATCTTGTGTGGTTCCTCCATGCTAACATAGCTGCCCGAGGCCGCAAAGTTAGCAAGTACAAGAAATTTGAAAATAGTACGTAATTTCACATTAGTGCTTATGGTCGATCCCGTTTCTCGGCTTCAGAGCTACTTTCTTGACTGTATTTTGAGTTAAGCAGTTGGCGCGACTTCAGTTCTAGCCTATAAAGTCAAATCTTGTGTGGTTCCTCCATGCTAACATAGCTGCCCGAGGCCGCAAAGTTAGCAAGTACAAGAAATTTGAAAATTGTACGTAATTTCACGGTAGTGCTTATGATCGATTCCGTTTCTCGGCTTCAGAGCTACTTTCTTGACTGTATTTTGATTTAAGCAGTTGGCGCGACTTCAGTTCTAGCCTATAAAGTCAAATCTTGTGTGGTTCCTCCATGCTAACATAGCTGCCCAAGGCCGCAAAGTTAGCAAGTACAAGAAATTTGAAAATTGTACGTAATTGCACAGTAGTGCTTATGGTCGATCCCGTTTCTCGGCTTCAGAGCTACTTTCTTGACTGTATTTTGATTTAAGCAGTTGGCGCGACTTCAGTTCTAGCCTATAAAGTCAAATCTTGTGTGGTTCCTCCATGCTAACATAGCTGCCCGAGGCCGCAAAGTTAGCAAGTACAAGAAATTTGAAAATTGTACGTAGTTTCACAGTAGTGCTTATGGTCGATCCCGTTTCTCCGCTTCAGAGCTATTTTCTTGACTGTATTTTGATTTAAGCAGTTGGCGCGACTTTAGTTCCAGCCTATAAAGTCAAATCTTGTGTGGTTCCTCCATGCTAACATAGCTGCCCGAGACCGCAAAGTTAGCAAGTACAAGAAATTTGAAAATTGTACGTAGTTTCACATTAGTGCTTATGGTCAATCCCGTTTCTCGGCTTCAGAGCTACTTTCTTGACTGTATTTTGAGTTAAGCAGTTGCCGCGTTTTCAATTCTAGCCTATAAAGTCAAATCTTGTGTGATTCCTCGATGCTAACATAGCTGTCCGAGGCCGCAAAGTTAGCAAGTACAAGAAATTTGAAAATTGTACCTAGTTTCACAGTAGTGCTTATGGTCGATCCCGTTTCTCCGCTTCAGAGCTACTTTCTTGACTGTATTTTGATTTAAGCAGTTGGCGCGACTTCAGTTCTAGCCTATAAAGTCAAATCTTGTGTGGTTCCTCCATGCTAACATAGCTGCCCGAGACCGCAAAGTTAGCAAGTACAAGAAATTTGAAAATTGTACGTAATTGCACAGTAGTGCTTATGGTCGATCCCGTTTCCCGGCTTCAGAGCTACTTTCCTGACTGTATTTTGAGTTAAGCAGTTGCCGCGTTTTCAGTTCTAGCCTATAAAGTCAAATGTTGTGTGGTTCCTCCATGGTAACGTAGCTGCCCGAGGCCGCAAAGTTAGCAAGTACAAGAAATTTGAAAATTGTACGTAGTTTCACATTAGTGCTTATGGTCGATCCCGTTTCTCGGCTTCAGAGCTTTTTTCTTGACTGTATTTTGATTTAAGCAGTTGGCGCGACTTTAGTTCTAGCCCTTAAAGTCAAATCTTGTGTGGTTCCTCAATGCTAACATAGCTGCCCGAGGCCGCAAAGTTAGCAAGTACAAGAAATTTTAAAATTGTACGTAATTGCACAGTAGTGCTTATGGTCGATCCCGTTTCTCGGCTTCAGAGCTACTTTCTTGACTGTATTTTGATTTAAGCAGTTGGCGCGACTTCAGTTCTAGCCTATAAAGTCAAATCTTATGTGGTTCCTCCATGCTAACATAGCTGCCCGAGACCGCAAAGTTAGCAAGTACAAGAAATTTGAAAATTGTACGTAGTTTCACATTAGTGCTTATGGTCGATCCCGTTTCTCGGCTTCAGAGCTACTTTCTTGACTGTATTTTGATTTAAGCAGTTGGCGCGACTTCAGTTCTAGCCTATAAAGTCAAATCTTGTGTGGTTCCTCCATGCTAACATAGCTGCCCGAGGCCGCAAAGTTAGCAAGTACAAGCAATTTGAAAATTGTACGTAATTGCACAGTAGTGCTTATGGTCGATCCCGTTTCTCGGCTTCAGAGCTACTTTCTTGACTGTATTTTGATTTAAGCAGTTGGCGCGACTTCAGTTCTAGCCTATAAAGTCAAATCTTGTGTGGTTCCTCCATGCTAACATAGCTGCCCAAGGCCGCAAAGTTAGCAAGTACAAGAAATTTGAAAATTGTACGTAATTGCACAGTAGTGCTTATGGTCGATCCCGTTTCTCGGCTTCAGAGCTACTTTCTTGACTGTATTTTGATTTAAGCAGTTGGCGCGACTTCAGTTCTAGCCTATAAAGTCAAATCTTGTGTGGTTCCTCCATGCTAACATAGCTGCCCGAGGCCGCAAAGTTAGCAAGTACAAGAAATTTGAAAATTGTACGTAATTTCACGGTAGTGCTTATGGTCGATCCCGTTTCTCCGCTTCAGAGCTACTTTCTTGACTGTATTTTGATTTAAGCAGTTGCCGCGTTTTCAGTTCTAGCCTATAAAGTCAAATGTTGTGTGGTTCCTCCATGCCAACATAGCTGCCCGAGGCCGCAAAGTTAGCAAGTACAAGAAATTTTAAAATTGTACGTAATTGCACAGTAGTGCTTATGGTCGATCCCGTTTCTCGGCTTCAGAGCTATTTTCTTGACTGTATTTTGATTTAAGCAGTTCGCGCGACTTTTGTTCTAGCCTATAAAGTCAAATCTTGTGTGGTTCCTCCATGCTAACATAGCTGCCCGAGGCCGCAAAGTTAGCAAGTACAAGAAATTTGAAAATAGTACGTAATTTCACATTAGTGCTTATGGTCGATCCCGTTTCTCCGCTTCAGAGCTATTTTCTTGACTGTATTTTGTTTTAGGCAGTTGGCGCGACTTCAGTTCTAGCCTATAAAGTCAAATCTTGTGTGGTTCCTCCATGGTAACGTAGCTGCCCGAGGCCGCAAAGTTAGCAAGTACAAGAAATTTGAAAATTGTACGTAGTTTCACAGTAGTGCTTATGGTCGATCCCGTTTCTCCGCTTCAGAGCTATTTTCTTGACTGTATTTTGAGTTAAGCAGTTGGCACGACTTTATTTTTAGCCTATAAAGTCAAATCTTGTGTGGTTCCTCCATGCTAACATAGCTGCCCGAGGCCGCAAAGTTAGCAAGTACAAGAAATTTTAAAATTGTACGTAATTGCACAGTAGTGCTTATGGTCGATCCCGTTTCTCGGCTTCAGAGCTACTTTCTTGACTGTATTTTGAGTTAAGCAGTTGCCGCGTTTTCAGTTCTAGCCTATAAAGTCAAATGTTGTGTGGTTCCTCCATGCTAACATAGCTCCCGAGACCACAAAGTTAGCAAGTACAAGAAATTTGAAAATTGTACGTAATTGCACAGTAGTGCTTATGGTCGATCCCGTTTCTCGGCTTCAGAGCTACTTTTTTGACTGTATTTTGATTTAAGCAGTTGGCGTGACTTCAGTTCTAGCCTATAAATTGAGCTTGTCATCAAACATTCCCACCTCTCACTGTACGCCGACGACACCAAGTTCTTCAAGACCATTTCCTAGCAACAACATTCTTCCCTTATTCGACCGCTTTTCGCTTGGTGCTCCAAAAATTGTTTGGAACTTACATTTCCAAATGCTAATTAATTACCTTCTCACGTAAACGAATCAAACTCTCGTCTCTACTTCCTCAATAATCAGCCCATTTCCACCGTTCATGTTATCCGCGATTTTGGCATACCATGTGACCAAGAGCTCAATTTTCGCGCACATATCGAAGATATAATTCATAACTCTGCACTCGGTTTTGTGAAATGTTGGTCTAAAGAATTCTCTAATCCCTGCGTTACTCGATCCCTCTATATTATCTTTGTTCGCCACTTCTCGAATACGCATCTGAAGTGTGGTCTTCTTATCAACAAACCGACATATCTAGAATCGAAAGCATCCAACGTCGATTCCTACGTTCCACTCTTCGAGGTCTGCCCTGGAACAATTCCTTGTTCATACCGCCCTATCAAGACCGTCTTAAACCAATCAACTTGAGTACTTTGGAGGAAAGAAAAAACCACCCTTTATAATTCCATATCTCTTAACACTAACCCTCGTATATACCCAATCCTCGCCTCTTCTATCTATCCACCCCCGCACTTCATACGGTTCCAATGAACCCATTTCCCGTATGCTGGCAAGTGTTAATTCGAATATTAACGTCGACTTCGACCTCAGCACTATATGCCTAAAACTCCGTCTTCTTAATAACCGTACCTCCTTCCAGTTTTAGTTTCTAAGGATCGCGCCCCCTCACCCGTTCTCATTAGTTATTAAGTTAGATTAAGTTTAGCTTGAATTAAGCTCAATAAATGGGGGTGTTTGCTCCCACGAAAATTAAAATTCAAAATCTTTAAAATTACGAAGAGAACCTGATAAATGGCTCGACTCTGCTTCCTCAACCTGTTGCTGTCGTAACTTGTTCCTAAGCTAGGCTATTTCCTCCTTTTTCTGACAAATCGCACGCAATCTCACCAAATGGTTTTCTTCTTCGTCGTCGTTGTTAGAGACATTCGGATCGGCAGGTAATGATCCATCAACAGTTTCCACCCCATCATACTCCTAGATGAGTCTTCGAAGCTCGCAGTCCAGAATTGCGTCTTCCACTCGATGTTTTAACTCGGCCTTAGTGCCACTCGGGTGTGAGTTTAGCGATTGTGAAATGCTCCTTAAAGTAGCAATATAAGGATGAACTTAGAAGGGATGGGACAGAACAACGAAACATGGGAGGAACACACTCATGTCAGAGAGGCTTGGCGAAGGGTGGTTAACGAGGCTCTGAACTTCCGAGTTCCAAATGTCCGCTAATAGTAATCACAATAATGCTTACGGCTGGGAATAACGCTAATTGAAAATAAATAAAATTGTTCTTGAGATAATCGAGTTGAAAGGAAGGTTTTCTAAAAGTCTATATCTTTAGAAAATCAAGCCCGAATTACTTTCGAATAAATAACTAAATTTTCCTTAAATTTGTGGGTTTTTTTTGCTTTTTTTAAATTTAATTTGAAAATCCTACCTTCTCCGTGAGACAACTTGTTCGTTTGGGTGCCTCAACAATTCAGAAATTGATGGAGGGCCTTACCAGATATCACCTTACCTCATGCCACTCGAAAGAGGTTCTGAGAAGTCGTACCATGAATTTGGCATTCTGATGAGAGGTAGATGTAATTTCCTGAGATTCTGTTAACCAGAAATCGAAATCGAACTCAGTGAATTCTGTTTTCCAACCTCATTCAGACAGGTTTTCGGTTCACGCGTTATTTTGGATTTTTTTCCGGATTGGAATAAGTTCGTATAGGGCTTTCACAGCAGCTCCACCGCCACCGGTGGTTTACGGCATAGCGCTTGGCTACTTGGAAATACTTAAAATCAAAATGGTAGTTTTGCGTTGTTTTTAACTTCATTTAGCAACTCTTGAACAACTTCCATTCGCTGCTGGTTTTTGCCAAAATTCAAAAGTATAGGATCTAATTTTGCTGTCATACGTTTCATATACAAAATATTAACTCTCTCTGATCTGGATTCTATAACCGTTCAAAGTCATTTCGCTTATTGTACCCCATTTTCATCCAGTCCCAATATGCGGGTGGGATCTTCTGTAAAGCGTTTGTTATTACAAACATAGTCTCAGAAGATTATTACAAAACCAATATTTAATTTTTTTGAAGGTTTAACCTATAACATATTGCGGTCTCTGAACCATTTTATTACTACTACAAAAAAAATAAAAAAATTCTACTGAAAGAAGCCTAAACAATAAACGTACGAATGCATCAACAGATTTGGCTAATGCAGCCCACGAAGAGCAAAATTCCTGTTACTTTTTGAACACGTTTGGGGTGTAAGATGTTGTTTTCATCGTCGATCGAATCCTACGTGAACGGGGCGTCAGTATTCGACCAAAGCTCGCCTAATTTACTATAGGTAATTCAGGTCGCAAACGGGAAATATTGATCGCTGTGTGACAGTGTGACAATGTGACAGCATGAACCTGCTAAAAAGTAATCCAAGGCTGGAACCGTACTAGTTCCAGTAATGTTGTTTGTTTTTATGAATTTTTTTATATGAAATATTTTTCTGGTGTTCTTGGACGTAACAGAAGATGATGATATGATAGAATCCACAGTACCCGGCTTGCGCTAAGCACCATCATTACGTCCGATTTTATGGCTGCAAAAGGCACTTGAAAAGTGTCTCCTACGTCTAAGTAGTCTAAAATAATCATAAATCCAAGCCTTTAATTGAATTTTTTTCTTGACGTCCATTAACTCAGCCGTTAACGGTTATATTTGAAGAGTTTCAAGAACCATTTAGGAATTCCACATTCAAAATTCATAAATTCCAATTACCACGACAAAATTCCACTCGAATCTATCCTCAACATCAGAAACCAACACTCGACGCCTTTCACTGCATTTAACAACGAAAACTTTACATCATTTACCTTCAAAACAACCGAATTCAACTAGTTAGAATCGCACCCCATTCACTTCAACTTCAAAACTTAAACTTGAGGAAAAACACAAAAGTCATCATTACGACGGAGAAGAGCTGCAATTAAGCACAACGTGCCGCCTCGCCACTGATCCGGCAATTCCGATTAAAACCAAACCGTCCGTTTGAAATTAATTTTCCAATTAATTTACGTTCACTATGCCGGGCGAAGATATTTTCCACTCGTTCGCCCGTTCCATGAATTCCATGCTGAGTAAATATTTAAAACCAGACCTAGATAAGACGAACAACAGAGGCAACTGCCGGAATATTCAATTAAAACATTTTTTTGTTTTTACGTTTGGATGTGAAAAAAACTTTACCAATGAACGGAGGAAATCTTAAAAGCAATTATCCTTGGTATCCTTGTAAGCCAGACCCATAATATTTGTACGACATTTATCTATGAACGTTAGAGTGGCGTGGTAAAAGCTAGGACCAGTCATAAAACCGAGTAGCGGCTGTTGATGGCATTTGTCGAGTCCTGAAGGCAAGGCGACAAGGAAGTCTTTGTGAGATGTTAATAACGATTAACGTACATATATTGACAACATCTTTTGAGAAAGGATTCTTTAAAGCAAAGAAAAACACAAAAAAAAAAAAACAACAGCCATGGGGAAAATTGAATGAAAATTGAGGAAGAGGGTGGAATTTCCTCATCATCATCATCGTCATCTTGGGGTACCGTCTTGGCACGCACAAGCGAGTTTCGGAAGCAGTAAGGCGGAATGAAGAGGAAATACATCAGAGAAGATCAGTGAACCGAACGGCGAGTCGTCGTCGTCTTCCTTCGATGGGGCCTGGGATAAGTTGTCGAAGGGATTTGAAGGTTTTAAGGACTACGACAATCCGGTGTGCTGTTTCATCTCCTTCTTCATGTTCGCTTTTTCTAAGGATTATTATCGCTGTCATTGAGAAATTGACAGAATTACATTTTTCTCATGCGTGCGTAAGGGAAAATGACTTTATTGCAGATTAAAATATCCATGGGCGGTTTGGGTGACGAGGCGCCATTGAGGGGCGTCAGTTGCTTGCATATATTTGGAGGAATTTGAGAAATTGCACTGCACTACTCTCTATTGTGCGAGTTCTGGATTCTTAATCCGTAACCCTTTCTAAGAAATATGTATTTTTGAGCGCCCTGAATATCATTTTTGGTTGAAAATTTCCCTTTTTATTCAGGAAACTCTGAATATTTTTGAACGTAATTATCTTTCGTCCGATTTTGTGCGAAATTAATTGCCGCCCACTCGTCCCCATTACAAGGACTTTCGACCAACATTTCGGTATATTCGCCAAGTTGATTGCCCGCTGTAACTACTTCCTCTCGCGCATATGTGCACACATTCCGAATATGTGTATATGTGCGGCGAATCGTCCTTAATGACTTTTTTAATTCTTCAGTCCTTTGTTCGGCCCCAATCTTCGGCCTATACTCTCCTGTCGACTGGTGGTTTTATTTTTTTTGTGCACCCCCGTTTTCGAAACGCCAACTCAGCGTTAAAAAACTTTTCTCATTTTGTTGTGTTTTGTAATACCGAGTGCTTTGTTCTCGGTGTGAGCTGCTGCACCATCATCATCATATCCTTCATATCTTTGCTGGGGCGTCGAGAGTGTGAGGAAAATTTATTGTTCTCATCTGGATTATTATTGTTTTTTTCTCTTGTTTTTTTTTTTTTTTAATATATATTCCGTTTGTGAGTTTTTTTTTTCTTCCCATCCCAGAGTATAGAAACTACAACAACAACAAAAATAAAGTAAATAAATTAGCGCCCGGATCGTTTTGCCAGATGAATGCACTTCTGCTTACGCCTTTCCGTCGCGTTCCAACGCTTTCCGTTCCGGATTCCCTTCCGCTGTTTTTTTTTTTTTATATATTTTTCAATGCATTTTGCAATAAACTAAAAATTTATTTGAAGAGCTTACACAATAGAGTACTCGTATATAGTAAGGTCTTCCGTCTATATCATATCCTGGCCTCATTGTGCTAATGGCGTTCGCTTGCTTCCGCGGAGACTCTCGGCGACATGGAGAGTGTGTCATTTAAAGGTCGATTTATTGGACAGTTCTATTTTACGACTCTTTTTTTCAACCTCCCCCGCCGGCTATAGATGTGTGATCGGAAATTTATGTGCGTAACTATGTGCCAGTCCTTGCAGGATAATATCCGCCGCATAAATCGGTCATCGGGAATGCCACAGAAGTGATGAAAGTAGTAGTTTGTAGTGTGCCAGCGGTGGTGGTTATCCTCGCAGGGGTGTTTAATGAAATGTCATTCATTAAGTCCTGACCCTGGTTTCGGATCATGCCGGGCAACATCGAGGACAAGTTCAGCGACGCGACACATGTAGGGCTTCTGGTTTGAGGTCTTTGGGCGTTGTCTTGGTTTATAAGCTCGTAGAACAACGAATTTTTCGGTGACCATGATGGGGTGAATGTGGGATGGGCAGTTGCTGTCGGATTAATGGCTGAGCTGTAAATTTCTCGATAAACTCATTTTGGTTAACGGTTATACTGGTAAACGGCGGGGGATATTTATTTATTTTGGATTTGGATTGTACATCAAATGGTGATGGTGTAATGCAATTCGAGTAAAAAACATAAATTTTTATATGACGGCGAATATTATAGAAAAATTGCGCTCAGGATGAATGGGTTGAAGCATGGATTTAATAGGATAATTCGTCGTTGAGTGTATTAACATTTAACTGCAGGCGGGCAATATATTTCAAAATGGCTTTTAGCCAAGTTCATTTTTATTTTATGACGTTGAACCATGACGGCGGTTTATTTATAGGTAGATGAGGTCAATATCAGACTCAGATAATCGCAGTGAGCGAACATCAAAATACTTAATTCCGCGAGGTTCTATTGAATCGGGAAGTGAAGTTTTGAAAACCACATAAGTCATAAGATTTTATTAAGCTCAGCCAGATATGTCCCACTCTTTTTGCCGGAACTTTTTGGGAAAACTCTCGTCATTTGCGATGAGATAAGAATTCAAAGATGAACTGCAAAAGTATATCCTTTCGATTTGGATTCACCATCTGAATTGGTTTTTACATTTTCAATTGGCTCAATTTAACGCGGACTTTTAGGCTTTGGATTGATTGACCCGGATGTTTGTAATTCAATCTTCTCGTTCATTCTCATTTGATACAAATAGGACTAAGAATCAACAACTTTTTTTTTTTCTCCCAAAGCCAGAGGTCATAGTCCGTGGTACAAGTCTCCACTCTGTAAAAATAGCTCTTGGCAAAAGTTGTAAGCTGGTATCGTTTCTCGAAATGAAATTATTAGATGTTCAGGTCAACAAATCCGCAACATTAATCTCTCTCATTGATGATAGCAGTTTAAAACTAGCTTAAATATCTTACCTATAAGGTACTCCATGTGGACACTCTAACACAAACAGACCAACTTAAGACTATACCTTTCGGCTTTACAATTAACTTGTAATAATAAAAGAAATTAACAATTAAATCTAAGAAAAATTATATTTGAAAAAACTTACCACCGAAAGCTTTGATGCTGTCGGACGACGTCTCTCCAATCTTGGCCAGATTCCAAGGTATATACTACACTTTGTTTTGCAAGTCCGCTCCAAGAACTAAGAACCTACGCCAAATTTTGTGGTGTCTCCAGAGGTTCTAGACAAAGGCATTCTGTATAAAATAGTTTCTGACTTCTGGAAGATAGAGCTACAATAGAATAGCAATTACGCTGATCGTTGGACCCAATCTGTACGCGATCACTATTGACTGGTGAAGAAAAAGTATCAAATTACTGAGGTAAATGTTAAAAAGGATCGGCGAGTTCACCGTATCTTGTTTCAGTCCATTGTTAATATCAAATGTTTAGGTAGAAGTCACGTTGGTAATTTTCACAACGAACTTTCCACTGGTTTACATATCAAAAAGCGTATATAGCAGTGGTTTATTTATGCCCAGTCGACTGTGCTTGTAATAAAGACCTTCTAACCATACGATGTCGAAACCTTTTACTAAGTTAATCGTACAGCCACCCGTGCATTCGATACCCGATACAAGTTTCGACTCGGCAAAAAATAGTGTTATGCGCCACTCTGAAACCGAATGGGTTATCCGAAATGATTTTATTGTCCTTAACCTTAGATAGGGCTCTATGAATCATATTCTCGAATACCTTACTGACATTTTCAACCGGAGATTTGCCGGATTGGAAGTGTCTTTAACTCTCATGAGGATTGGTTGCATTATCGATGTGCATTGCATTATGCATTATTCAGTGTATAGTTGAACCGGATTATATACATCTCTGCAGCCACTGTTTTTTTTCCTCTTCAGTGAATGCGTAAAGGATTATCCAACAAGAGTTGTCATTTCAGATCTCGCGACATTTCAACGTCTTTTGTAATAATTACTGGAAGTTTCGTAAAATTCAAACTGCGTTTGATCATCACCAAGCCGCTTCTTGCATAACTATAATAAATTGAATCAACGAATTTGAACATCGTGGTCGGGATAGTGATCTGAGGGCTTAAACTCGTGTTCTTCCGTCAATGTTGGCTAAAAGTATCATCAAAATATCATACAATATCGGCAGTGTAATTGAAATCTTAGATGTACCCATTTTGAGATTATCATGGGTAACAATATTCCCATCAATTAAGAGTGACGGATTGGTAGGGTTTTTGGGTAGGCGCTGTCATTGGCACATATTTGTTCGTTTCGGTGAATGAGTTAGTTGCACGAAATTGGTATTATGAACGTGGACGTTCATGACGATGTAAAACGATAGCTCTATTGTGAGATTTCTCGAAAAGGAGAACTCAATTGACCACAGAGGTGGGAGATTTAGCACGATTCAGTATCAAATTGTTATTCAGAAAATTCAGGGTGCGGTAACGAAGTGGATACTATTTCAAAAAATCATAACACAAAAACTGAACAATTTCCGGGTTTTTTTTTTATTTTCTTAAAATATAGACATACTTGTTTTTTTAAGATGATATCGCTCAAATGACGGCCGTTATGTTTAATGCAATTTTTCATACCTTTCACTTTTTGAAAACTTTTTTCAACATTGCCGGTTTTATCTTGGCTGATTCTTTACGAATCGCGGTCTTTAGCTCCTCAAAATCTGCAGGTTTGTCGACGTAGACCTTGGACTTAAGATAGCCCTATAAAAAAAAATCTGGCGCCGATAAATCCGGAGAACGGCTTGGCCACACGAGTTCTGTTCCACGCGAAATTAAACGGCTGCCAAACAGCTGTTCGAGAATCTCCATTGTTTCGGCTGCGGTGTGGCATGATGCCCCATCCTGCTGAAACCAGGTTCTCGATAGCTTCCGTTTACGTCGGAGAGTTGGCCCGACGAAGTCCGTTCCCGGTACCTCTCCCCATTCATAGTCCCGTCGAAGAAGTACGGCTCGATTACGCAGCAATACCCATCAACGCTGTGACCTTTGGCAAGTGCAGCGGTTGTTCATAAATGATGTTCGGGTTAGCATCGCTCCAGTAACGTAAATTTGGAATGTTTATATCCCCGTTTAGATAAAAATGCGCTTCATCCGTAATTAAAATGCAATTTAATGGAATTTCATCACTGTCGATTTTTCCAAGCATCACTTGACTAAATGTGAATCTTGCAGCATAATCACCTGGTAAAAGCTGTTGAGTGCATACAATTTTGTAAGGATGAAAGCTCAAGTCTTCGTGGAGTATTCGGCGAACCGTTCGTTCCGGGATTTTTAAATTTTTAGCGTGTAAACGACAAGAACGAGAAGGACTTCTCTGAAATGACTTGCGAACGCGTTCCACGTTTTCCGGTGTTCTGACTTTTATTTTCTTCTGGTCTTTTTTTAAAAATTGACCCGGTTTCCCGCAAGTTTTTCACCCACATATACAAAGTTGTTTTGGTTGGAATCGGTTTTTTGAACGGAATATTGAACTTTTTTCGAAAATCTCGCGAGTTATGTGGTGGGAGCTAGCAAAAACTTTATTTTATTTTTTTCGAATTTTTATTTTTAAACTTTTTTTTATCTATATACTGTTTATGTGAATTTCATATGATGACTTCTTTTGCTTCTGGTTAACTCCGAGACAGTCCGAACGAGAATGCCCAAATCTTCCCGATGTGTTATCGTTGAACCTTCGTAAAACTGTCGCTTGTTTACAAGCCATCGTTAGCTTGTTTTTCGCAATCTGGACCGCTCTTACTGTCCGCCGAAATATTCAGGATTGCCAGGACCTAAAAAACATCTCGAAAAGTTGTTGAAATCCGAGGGTCATGGGTCTGTTAACTTTTCGCTGCTTGTTCATAAATGACTATCATTGTAATGATGTCTCCACACTCACTTTCGCCAGACATGGCCCCTGTTTTCAACCTTGAGGTGTAGTCATTTCGAGACCATCACTGAAAGTGCTGAAGAAATCGATGTCTGCAACATAATAAAATTGTTCACCATCAATACCACTTATAATTATAGAGTCACATTCTATAAATATTTTTCATATTAGTGCTTCGCAACCTATACCTAACCCTAGCCCAACATTGTACCTACGGTTTTAGAATTAGACAGAACGTCAAGTTTGTCAAGTCTGAAAAAGCCCCTGCTCAAAGCCAGTGCATGGAAACAAAGTACAGTCTCTTAAAAACTAATTTCTTATCCCATGAACTCATCAAGTTAACAAGCCCTTATGAGACTAAAAGTTATTGCCCTTACTCGTAGTTTCCAAATATAAATATGTATATTCCCTCGTTTCAGTATCACTGTCGCGTATACTCTGCATGACTTAACGCATGAGGCAATCCTTTCCATCGTGCGTCATATCCCTACGTAAATCCGAATGACAAATCACATTCTCACCCTACTATCTTGACCATGACTAACTCAAACAACCCCCATATTCGAAGCATACCCCATTCGCTTTCAAAGCTTGTGTACCGCCAATCAATCCTATCACTAATACAATATGTGCCTGCGTCAGAACTGCATTAATTTCTGCGCTCAATTAATCGCGCACTTCGTTCCAGCAACTCATCCGTGATAACTATCCACCCTCATGCCTCAAAACACTTCTATTTCATGGTAATTCCTCCGAAAAGTTTATTTTTTCCATTTCGCTTTGATCCACATCCTGAAATCGCTCCAAATTGGTCGCGATTAATAGCCACCCACTCGTGTAGCAAAGCTCGCGGTACCAACGCCGCCAATAACCAATTAGATCGTAATAATCATAACCCAAATTGGCTGTATCTGAATGAAACTAAAATACAACAAAAGTGCCATTAGACATGTCGCCACGGGGAGGGAGTCGATTGGATGGAATCTGTCCGTTGATTACAGCGAACAACGATACAACCGCGCGACAAACATCAACTATCGAACGGATTCCTAATACACATTGATTGTTTGTCGAATGAGGATGACTTGCTGCGTCCCTGCGCTCCAGTCGCAGTTTTATGCATTGCAAGTCATAATCAGCCCCGACCCGCTCTCTGTCGAGGGAAATCAATGGCAAATATTACGACGCACAGCATTATACAACGCTCCTGTTTATATTGCTCTAATCATGCGGCCCGGCTTCATTGCTCGCATTGTACACATATATTTGCGTTGTTTCAGCTTTAAATCCTCTTCAGATCCGTTAGTGGACGCGTGGAAGGCTCCAATTGAAATGCTAGATGAGTAAATGAGGGTGGTTATGCTCCAGCATCCAAGGGGAGTACTTTCTGTTTTAATTGTTTATCCCTTTCTCCCCGGCTTGCGTGTTATGCTTCCGGCGAGGAAGGGGAAGATGAGAAATATGCGCTTGGATGAGCTTTCATTTTCCTGAAATTATTTTCGGCCAAATGTAATTTTACGATTTCTGTATTATTATAGTTTTGAGTAATTATTTTTCCAGAATACAAACCAACCATGAAACTTTTGTTATTATTTATTTGCCAAATATGCGAGCTGCGGCGAATGCAATTAAATCAGAATGGAAGTACATAAGTAGGATAATCTGTTGCATCCCGCCACCTATCGTCCTTGGTATGACGATTAAATTGGCATTTAAAAATTTTATATCAGTTTACTGGATCTATATTTGAATGAAGTCCCACAAGGCTGCCAGTGGGGCCTTTGCTCTAAAGAAAAGTAGTTTGCTGTTTTTACCTGCGCTTTGTGTCGTTTATGTGCACGCTGTGAATTGGTATTCATCGCATTTTAAGGCTCGCTCTAATCATCAATATTCAAAAGTCCGTATTTACACATAGGCTCCTTTATGAAGAACTTAAAACCAATTCATTTTAACAGTCCATTCTCCAAAAGCGCAGTTCATCCAATCTGTCTGCTCCGTTTTCCCTGACACCATTTCAACGACCATCCATCTCGTTGCAATATTCAAACATCCTATGCACAAACGACCAACTTCCATAAATCCCACACCAATTTAACTACAAGTCCTCTAAGTTCCTACTCTAGTCGCTATCCACACACTTTGCCTCGCTTGCTTCAGTTAACCGAAAATATTCCCATGATTGATCCACTTTGGTGTGTGCCTTCTCCGACCATATTTTCCCATTGCAAACAGACGCGGTATTCTAGTTGGACTTAAAAAGAAAAAAGTATGAAAGAGAAAACGAAAAAACGAAAAAACGGACGAAAGTGACTTTATGAAAAATTCACTTACAACCACTCCAGGTCAATTTGTTCCCTATATTTTACAAACTACAACGAGGAGAGATGAAGTCCAGCAAGGATTTTTTGTCACACGAGTTTCTGAGCTTGATTCCCAGGTCTCTCTTGTCTCGCTGCACGTGCTTGCCATTCCATGCATTCATATCGTCATCATCGTCCCATCATCCCATCATCAATTAACTACCCAAACATCACAGTCGAGTAAAAAGGTCACCTCACCTGTCCACTCATGCTCGGAATATAACTTCCATTCATACCAATCATACATGTGTGTCACCCTGTGTTTGATGTCGTAACTCTGCACAGGCTGTTGAGATCATCCTCACTGATTTAGCACCTTCCCTTTACGGGGATTGCGGACTAATGCATGAAAATATTCAATTAAGGAGATGAATGCATAATGCACAAGGATAGGCATGTGTGCGGTTTATTGTGTCATGTTTGCTTTGGATGGCCGAAAAGGATGAAGTTTTTAGTCAGGACGGTGACAATGCCTTGTTCGGAGTGTCCTTGCGCTGGACAATATTTTTCGTTTTTGGGTAAACCTAACGTTAATGTGTCAAATATAAGGCACGTTAGGTTTGTCGTCAAAAAAAAATCAAAAAAAATTCATGAATGTACGTATATTGATGCTGCCTCCAATCTAAATTTTTTATAGGAGCTTTAGCTGATTCGTCTGTTCCTTTCCCTCTTGCCCTGCCCAACACGGCTGCAGTATAAAGCTCTAACCTTCTTTGTTATATTCTGAACAAAACCTAAATCCTTTCTTATAAATTCTCCACATCTGTCAAGTCCAATTTGCTATACGCAAATATGCAGAGGCATATGTCCCTAGTTTCTATGGGAAAAAACACGACAGCTCGATTGTAAAGTTTATTCCTTATTGGAAATACCCATAAATCACAAATCTCTATCATTTTGCATAGTGTTCCACAGGGTTTATGTGTTGGTCCCATTCTTTTTACGAAAACCATAAAACCCTTTTATACCCCATATTATACTCTGTTTAGAAATCTCATCAGAAATTCTTAATCCTCTTGACGACAGTTGAAGTTTGGGACGAGTCTAAAGTCCTTGAATCCTTTATCCTATTTTCATTCAGTACGAAATCATTTCCCAATCTAAGCAAAACCTTTTCGTTCAAAAGAAAATGTCGACTAAACCCAGTGCTGTAATCATTTCCGCCTATGAAAATGATTCTACGAATATCCGGTATCCAGAAAGCACATTACCTTACGAGCACCTAAAACCAAGGAGCCACCCACCACTATATCGAAGCAAACTTCACTTCAGTGCGTCTTTGAATACTTATGGGAAAGTGCTGAGAGTATGTGCATCCATTACACAAAAGCCTTTTGCTTGTGATAAGGATAAAAATAGATGAATATCCTTTGCACATCTGTATTCTTTTACGCCCGTACGCCTTGTTCCATATCCTTACAGATAGGTTGCATTTATATTTTTCATTTATCCACAGGCTTGGCTGGATACTAAACGAGTGCTGCCTGCCTATGGCTGTGTGCATGGGTATGCGTGGGAGCGCTGCGCTTCGCTTTGTTATGTTTTAATTTTCTCTTTTCTTTTCTCGTCCTTTTTTTTTTCTGTATATGTTTATGTGCTTCGTTTTAAGCTCTTCCTGTCGTCATGTTTCATTTGATTTCATCATCGTCATCATCATCTTGTGCCGAGCGAATATTGAAGTTTTGTGTAAAATCAAATGTTAGCAAAGGATCCTTCGTCGTAGGGAGGATATGGTACATGAGAATGCGATTGATAATAGCAAGGATAACGGAGTAGAAGACGCTGGGATGAAAGGCTTTAAAGGATTTCGAATCAGGAGACATATTTATTTTTTAATAAAACGATAATATTGTGAAAAGTTGCGAAAATTCTATTTAGAGAAAGGATTAGCCATAGTGTATGACAATGTTAAGGCATCGTAGTCCTTGCTGGGAGGACTGGCATTTATCCACATGCATTGAAGGCAGATGGAAATGGATTACACAATCCTATGGGTTGGTAGTCAACTATCCATGGTCGCATGGAGTGATTTTTCCCTACTCAAGGACGTTGAAGGACAAAGTCCTTAAAGGGACTCGTACGAATAATATCATTGCTTTCGACGTTTAATTTACGTTTTCGTTTCTTTTGTGCTCCTTTTTTTCGATGGCAATTCGGTTGGTCTATGTGTTTTCAATTACTTTGTGACAAATCCAATTAAGTGCAACATTGTTAGTCGGAAGGTCCTTTCGAATCATCTGGTAATCATATTAGAAGTGCTAAAATTACCCTCTTAACTCTTTCAGGGTCAGTGGTTAGCTACGCTAACCACGTCTTTTCGATTTTTTTTCTTTAAATTCTCTTGCTCTAGAGGCTAGTTTATGATCTAATATAACAGTAGAAATTACGCTTGATTAAATTGTGGTGGTTATTTGCACCAGCAATCGTTGACGTGTTGCATTCTAAAATTGGTGTATAGTGTTTTTGTCTCATGCTCGGAAAAAAATTATTAAAAATTAGGTAAGTTTGAATTTTATTGTTGTGATTGTTTTATTTAATGCTCATAGACATCTTTTAGATATACTTAATAAATATAATGTGTATATTTTTGTATTTATTGTACTTTTACACTGACTGAAGGTGGTTAGCATTGCTAACCACTGCGCAAATAGAAGATCCCGTCGTCCCATAACCAACCAATAAAAGGATCCGATCCGGAGTAAGTTGCTCTAAGTTGTTTTATATGAAGTACGGTTTGATTAGGTATTATTTGGGTTTTCCTAATCCTTTGACCTTGAGTGTCGCACAACAATTGTTTTTATGTGGTACAAGCGACATGTAGTCAACAGCCGATTCCCACAGATCGCCATCCCAGAGATAAGCCTCTGCACCATTGCATCTTATCATCACTCGGATATGAATGCAACCACGCGATGTTAGGTGGTACTAGCGGCAGCAGCTGTACAAATAATTGTACTGATTCGTTATCGAAAAAGGGATAGAAAGTGTTATGCCTCGTAAGAAACACGCACAAAAAAAAATTTGGATGTCAAAGTCCCTCGTCGGGCCAGTGTCAAGTTGGGTTCCAGACTTCTGGCGTTACCGTCGGAGATCAGGAATATTGTTGAGATGATGGGTAGCACGCCCACAAGTAGCAAACACACAATCTACTTCACACCCAGACCTAAAAGCTTTGACATTGAAGGATTTTCGCCGTTCTGTCTATCAAGGCCTTTTGGCTCCAGTATTTGTCAATCGGCACAGGCATCATTCAGTGGAGAGTCCATGTACTTCAGGAGTGTCTTCGCTGAGGCAAGTCGAAATAAAACGGCATAAACCAGCTGTTCCCGAGGAAATCCGTTTGGAATGCAATCAACATCAGCCAGAACGATGCACTTCAAGAAGGTGCGCCAAATGCAGAACAAGTAGAACTCCAGTCCGTACTATTTGGAAATGTAAGACTTCTAATGTACCACTATGTTTACGTAAAGGAAAGTCATGTTTCCAAGATTTTCATAAAAAGTGAGGAAAATATTTGTATTGAATTCTTTTGTTATGTTTTTTGCCTTTAGTTACGAATAAAAAATGTATGAATTTTAATAGTGTTTTTTTGTTCTACAGCGGCGGTGGTTACCGTAGCTAACCACTTGATTTCCCAGAAGCCCCCGCTCCAAATTTTTTTTTGTCAATTATTTCAGTATTGTTATATCCTAAATATATCCAGAAACAACAAAAAAGACATATATTGTAATTTATATGAAAGTGCTCCTGAAAGAGTTAAAAGGCACAAATAAACTTAATTTGTGACAGCGACACTTCGTCATCTCGGCTACCGTCACCCAACAGGACATAGAAAAGAAAACGGAACGATGCGATGGTACCAACGACAAATGGCTATAGTGGTGTCTATAAATTCTCCAGCATCCAGTTTAGCCGCTCATTAAAAGTACGAATCAAACAATACCAAACGGTTTCGGCTCCATAGTCACCTACATCTTTATCCGACAATGTCTTGTGTCATCGTTCTCGATCAGGAGGCGGTAAGGAGATGCAGAGAGAACCGCCCCGGATACCCAAGGAGACAGAGTCAAATAATTAAATTATGAAAATAAGTTTTCTTGTTCGGAGTGGAAAACTTGTAGCGTCTCGAGAGAGAACGTATGGCAGGAAATGGAACGTCTTCGAGTGAAGCTACAAGGGTGCTATTGACACAAACTTGAGTCTCTAATGAACCACTGATAGGTTAAACAATTGAACGAACAACTGGATGTGTGTGAAATTTTTTTTTTAGAAATGATTTCCGAATGAGTGATTCTTAATTGAGGAGCTCATTAGGAGATTTGCAAGAGAAGAGGTCGTTAGACGAATTCCCTCGGAATTTTATCTTCACCTTGCTAAGATAAATGTGTTCTATCCGCTTCCTTATCTACAAAATTAAAAAGTAAAACAAAAATAATGAAGAAAAAGTCATCGGCGATGAGTGTACACATTTTGGGACCCTTTTTTATTATCCTTTCATTCTATTTCAAATCCTAGTTCTTCGCAGAAAAAATGAGATATCGACCGTTTCCTTGAGACTACCATATCCTTAACAGGATGCTGTACAATGAAGGTATCAAGATATCCGGTGTTAGGTAGATCAAGATTGTTTGTGACAGCCTAGGCACATTCAATTGAAATTGAGTCCTGAATTAATGGTATGGTTTCGTGCTTTTGTTCTTGTCAAATAGTCATTACGTCTAATATAGGAATTGGCCCCATTTGAGCTTACAAGGTGGTACACAATACCGCATTGAATTGGGTGGAAAATCCAAATGAAACAACAAAAGACTTTTCATTGTGGGTTGATTTTACTTAAACGGAATTGTGGTCTTGTCAATACAATGTGTCCAACACACAAGGTGTCTCAGGAATCATTACAAAGGGGACATTGGTCATTGTAGCAATTAAGCAAGAGCGAAATGGATAGTATTTTCAAATCGAATTAGCCAACAAGAGGTGTCATTTTGAATCCATAGAAAAGTCTGTTATTTTGAGATTTCGAGAATCTAAAGTTTAAGATTCTTAATAATATACTGCGTTGGCCAGACACGGCCACGGATCGAAGTTCATGCTGCGAATTTCGTGGTATTAGCTTGACGTGGTATATCATATGTTGCCAACCCATGAGCTCGCTACCGAACACAGCTAATGCGTTTAAGCCAGGTATTGAAGGAAAATCAGCCATAAAAATACTGGACTTAGACGGCCACATTTAGCTTAGTTCGTGAAAACCTGAAAGCAGGTACATTGTTCAGCTTTCCGTTAAGACCTCAGAAAAAAACTTTTGGAGATGCACTACAATCAGCTCTTTCGCGGTTACAGTCTTTGAATCGTCCTTTTCTGAAGGATCCCGAATTGCATCGGTCGTATTCAGTTTTCATGCGAGAATGTACTGATCTCGGTTATATGAGGCGGATTCCTCCGGAAGAGTTTTACCTTCCACATCATGCAGTTTTTAAACCGGAGCGCTCTGCGGGTGGTTTTTGATGGTTTTGCCATAGATTTAGATGCGTTGTTGATATGTCCCCTGATTTAACAAAATATGATCGGCGTGAGCTTGCGATTCGTTTCACTACTGATGTAGTCAAAATCTTTCGTCAAATTTGAGTTGATGATAGGGACACCAATTTCCATCGGATTGTTTGGCGTCAAACTCCAACAGAAGAAGGTAAACACTTTCAATTACAGACCGTCACCTATGGTACCGCGTCCATTCCGTTCTTGTCTGTCCGGGTCTTAAAACAGTTAGCAGAATATTACAAGGCCAAATTTCTAAATCATTTTGAATGAAATCTATGTTGATGATGATGACAGGGGCAAGTTCCATCGACGGAGTAATATCGTTATAATCTGAGTTAGTAGCTTAACTATCCATGGCTAAATTTTAACTTCGAAAGTGGAGTTCAAATTGTTGGCCTCATCCTTACATCAAAGTTTAAGGCACATATTGCAATCTTACTCGTGATGAGTTGTCATATCACATGGTGACATCTCTGTCATGCAAATCATCAACAGAAAGGAATTTACTCTCAGATGTGTCGACCCATTATGTCTGCTGGCTCCTTCGGTTGTATTATTTAAGAGTTTATTTCAAGATCTCTGGACATCAGATCTTACCCTATCTGAAGTTCTATCTAACTGATGAAGTAGTTATCGACAAGAGCTCTCATATTTCGGGAGTGTACTTGTTTCGGGAAATATTTTCCCGACATTGGAAGAAATCGGATATTCGGACGTATGTAGTGCCGTCGTATACACTTAACTGTAAGATCGCTGAAGGTGAGTACAAAATTACTCTCTTCTTCTTCTTAGATGGAGCTACAGTCCGGTGTGAACATGGGCCTCAACCAACAAGCGTCTTCAGCTGGCACGATATTTTGCCAGTTTTTTCCAGTGCCGCAACCCAAGTTGGTTAAGATAAGATTCCACCTGTGTGCGCCACCTAAGATTCGGTCATCCTCTGCTCCGCCGTTTCTCAGGATTGCATTCGAAAACTTCGTTACTATCGTTGCCGCAAAAACCAAGGTAGCTCCACTGAAACCAATCTCAATACCGCGACTCTCGGTTGTTAAACCTTAAAACGTCGATAACAACCGAGATTTCGAAAAAAATACGCATGGTGGAACTCGAAAATCATGCTACACTGGCTTTCATCACCACCTCGACGCTGGATAACGTCTGTCGCTAACCGCACAGCTGCCATTCTCTAAGCAGTTACACGATGCTCTTAACATCATATTCTGTCGGACTCAAACCCAGCACACCCAGCAGCGCGGTGTATTTTCAACAAGGCATAACCTTTCGTGGACTCGCCCATCCTAGCTGTTGTTGATTGAAGAACATTATCCGCAATTCAAATTCTTGTCACGAAAATCCGACTTTTTAGATCTTGAAGAAGGAGAATCGTTCCGATCGATGCAGTATGGGATGGCTTAGCAGCACTTCTGACCTTTAGAAGACGCCAAAATTGGTTCAATCGGTGAATCGCCCTAAAGACGTGTAGTCTTCCAACATGAGCTTCATATGTTGCCAGAAAGGTGGGCAAAAGTTGTAGCTAACGATGGATACTTTCATGAATAAATACTGGATTTTTCAATAGGGACAGAACAATTTGTTATTTTAGTAGAATTGCACCCATAAACTTTTTGGATGATCTCTCATTGTCAAAACGTCAGTCAAGGCCTACGTTTTTATCGTGGTGAATTTCACGAACGAGCAACGTTAGGAAATTTTTAAAAGTATTTATCGAATTTTGAGTCTACTATTAGATCATTTACTCCAATTTGGCCCTAATTATCGTCCAACTTCGCAGGCTATATATGTTACAGTGGATAAATTCGAATCCAAATATTTACTATGGAATGTTCCTATTGCATTGCGACATCTCGTCTGTCGATCTGCCAAATATATCACAGCCGCAAGTACTTCGGGCCAAAATCAGCCAAACCTGTTGATTTCACGCCGTTTACTGGAAATGGAAATCTCTCAATCTACTATACATTGTGGCGAATCTTGCATTAAGATCTTGCATTAAGATCATGGGCGTAAATCATGTATAAAAAACTGAACCCTTTCGATCATTTCAAACTTCCCTGATTGAGCTCTGCAGAAGTTTGAAGAAAGTTCTGAATTTTATCAAAAAATCGTCTTAACCGATGAAACTCAATTTTGGCTTAATGGCTTTGTCAATTACCAAAATAGGGGTTATAGACATCAACAAACCCTCATGTTCTTCAAACACAAAAAATTGCCGAGTGTTTTGGATTTTATACCGAGGATGTGATTCGGCCGTATTTTTTCGTCCTAAAAATGGTTGCCATCTTACGGTCATTACAGTTCGCTTTTGTACCTTTATGAAGAATATTTTGTCCCGAATTGGACAGAATTGACATCAATAATGTGTGGTTCCCACAAAAAGGTGACACATGCCACACAGCTGGTCAAACAATTGACCGACCGTAGGGGAAGGTTGGCAAACTTGTAACCTCTAGAAATTGTCCGGGCGAATGACCATTTCGCTCATACGTCGTAGGATTTCTTTTTAGAAGGTTAGGTTATGCCATTTAAGTTGGAGGAGCTCAGGAACAATATCGCACGCGAAATTACCAACGTTTCGATCTGGGTGAAAAAATGGTGGAAAATCGGCTCCAAAGAAACGATCGCTGCGAACGTATTCGCGATTGTCGTATAAACGAGGTCGAATTCCTTATTTAATTTTAGCACGTGTACCACACCTGAAATAAATTTCAGTCCGATAGCCCAATCACTCTGTGTTTTGTTTAAATACAAAATTGTTATGTCCTTATTGAAAAACCCTGTTTGTAACCATTTTCCCGAAATTAATTTTTAAATTTCGAAAAGACGGGGGATTCTCCTTATTGTACTTGATAATCTCAAAATTATTACTCATCAGAAGTAATCGCAATAAAAGTTGAATGTTGACAGTTCAATAATAGCGGCAAAATTAAAATGACACCTCTTGTTGGATAGCCTTTAGAAGCCTCCCGCTATTAAATCAAACTCTTTGCGACATGCAAGACCATTAAAATTGATTCTTACCTCTGCACCCTATTGCATAAGTAATTTTTACCAACAAAAAGCAAAACTCCAACGTGACTACCTCGCAACCATTCATTCAAAATTAAAATAAATTTTTCTTGTTTTTATTTTATTTTAGTCCCGTCTGCCTACGAGTCCTTATCTCTTGTGCACAGCAGCGTGTTCATTAAAATTATATCTTTTGAGTGCGCGTAGCAGAAAATTCCCTCAATTATCGCATAATCACGAAAATGGGTTTCAGCGTGTGAACGTTGGCTTCGTCGCGTACCTCGTGCAACCCACCCGCATCCGTAACATTGCCGCCAACACCATCGACCATCACCACTCCCGCCACAGAACCATTACCCGTCTAAAGAGCCATTATGTCATCGGGGAATAAGTGTTGAATATGGCTTCGATGCTGCTGTTTCTACTTTTGCTACAAGTGATGCTCCTGTTGGCGGCGGTGGCGGTAGCAGTAGCGGTTTATTCGTGATGATAGTGTTGGTTTTAGCATCTGCCACACACAGGTGCCGCAGATTTCGACTTCGTGTCCCTCTAAAATGCAACCATCTCGTTAACTGTCTATCTGTTTGCATATGCATATATATCGAGAATAGATAGAAAATGTAATCCCACGGCACGCAATCAACTGCAAATGTAATTCTAAGGACTTACCATAACAAGTATCTATAAACTCTTGTATACAGGTATATAGTTAGTTGCTGTTTCTGTTCTACAGTTCCCATTTAAATGTGATAATTATTCAAATCATATTCGAATCGAAATTCATCTCTCATTTGCCTCGTGTTTATCGTCATACAATAAGTATCTACGCTATTACAGTTGCATCTTGAACAAAATCACTGTTTGCTTACTTATTAATCAAAGCAAAGCCAGTGCACATCACTACAAACAAGTGTAGGTACTCGTGAGCCCGGGCATATTACAAGGATCCATCTTTTATCTTTGTATTTAATCGAAATGGGTTCCTGGGTAGTATTTATGTTTTCCATAACTGTGCAAATATTCAAATTCGATTGAAGTACATAGATGTTGAATGAGCGTCTCACTTTGTCTGAAAGGATGTTTGTTAACTGCCGGAGGCTGTATCTAGGGCGGGGGCTTGGTGATATGCATAACAGTGTTCAATATTTCCGTAACTGCTATTTATACAGATGGAAGCGTTTTACTTGAGTTTGGGCCAATAACTGAGAGCTATTGAAGCATCAAAGAGATCAGAAAACCAGGAAATTCTATGAACCGTATGGGTGGCAATGATGAAGGGGCAACTAAGTGAGGTTGAAGTCTTGAACCCGTAATGTAGCTTGAATAACTTAGATAACACAAATAAATCTTTCCGATCAAAAGACTATTCGAGTGGTTGGCAGCATTTACGAAATTGGTTTAGTTCTTTTCGTTTTTGTTCGATAGGTTATGTTGGGAATTGTGGTAGGAAATGTCATGAGGTAATCGAATCTGAAATATTTAGCCACAAGGAATTCAATTTGCACCAAATGGAATAATAATAAAACACCAATGGAGCAGAATAGGACTTTATAGGGCTCTTTGTTGGGTTTCTCAAGTTATTGATTACCACCCTGTGTCGGTATTTTCTTCACCCTATATGCCGAAGGTACCTTTACTCCTTCTTGATATGTTGGAATACAAAATGTTCAATAAAAACAACAAATGTGGCATTTTTATACACTTTTCTATTTTTAAGATCATTGCATTTTTTTATTGTTTGACACCCTGTACCGTTCGTTATGCAGGTAATTCAACCGTACTCGCGTAATTCTTTGAAACACAATCTAAACTAAGGGCCTGCACTCATTTAATTAACATACATATCAGTGTAAGGCGGATAATCATATTTTAAAGGTTGAATTGCTGGGCTCGAACAAGGATTTATTGTTTAGTTGGTAGAACTGTTGACCGCTTGACCTTGGACGAATAACATATCTTATTCTTATCACATTAAAACAAGCTTTAAGCCGGTGTTAGTCCGAAAAAGATTGAAGCTCATTTGAAGTTCTTAAAAATTGTTTAAAAATGGCCATTTAGGCAGCTTTCATGACCCTTATTGTTTCATGCCCCATTTCTTTTGCTGTTTAGTTTTTTCTATATTTTTGACTCGAATACTTCACTTATTGGATGTCTAAGAGTTTTCTACAGAATTAAATATATTTTTTTTTTAATAAAAAGCATTTTCTAACTTTTTTCTCTTTTCTCTTGCAGGTAAGTGCTTCCTATTCATATATTAATCACCAGATGTCACGGTAAGTACACACTTTTTCCAACACCCTCAACCGAATCAACAACCACTTCTGCTACATTCGTCCTAAAACACTCGTCTCCCATCCTGCCGCAACTACTGAACAACAATAAACCAATCTAGTTGGAGTGTTTTCAATTTTTAATCACAATTCCCGTACAGTCCACTTCAACTCCTCGTGTAGCCCTCTATCAATTCCATTAAATTCAACAATCCGCCGTATTTATCTTTGCCTTCCCAATTGCGATATAATTTACCGTGTTAACTACTCAAACATGGTATTTAAATGCATTCTTCTGCTCTTATATTGTTTGCCGGATATCTGATTTAACAAAACAGAAATGGCAAATAAAATGCAGCGAGGAAAAGTGAAAATACAATAACAACAACGCAAAATTGTCTGGAATTACTTGCAGTTCATGCATTTCATTAAGCATCCTACTTCGTTTGGGAGGGCTGATAGGGTGAGATATCGGCTGATAATTGTCGGATGTAGAGTTGGTTGGGACGCTACATGCGTTGGGCATCTGCAACTGATGTCGCATTGCTCTGCTGGTCTGGTATTGTTGTCAATTGTAAATTTAACGACGTTCAATTGGACGAGATAATTATGGAATTTACTTGGAAAGTATTGTAATTAATATGTAATTGTTAATATAAATTATGGCGTTGTTGTTGTTCGAACTTAGTTTTTTTTTTTTTTTTATTTAAACTAATGAACCATGCAATTTCATTTGGTATAAAATCAGACGAGAAGTAGGAGCTATTAATAGTTAGCACTACTACTGATACCTAGCTCTACCTCCTGACAGACACCTTTCAATTTTACATCGATTTTCTCTTCGTATTCCAAACATTGGTGTGACAGTCGAGAAATATCGTCAACCTCATCAAATGACAGACCTAGAACGGGTTCAGGTCCTGAGAATTTTTTTTTTCCATTTCGTGATTATCAGAATTTAAATTCCCCGGGATCCCAGATTCACTTGGGATTTAAGTAAGACTTTGTACATCCTTATTAAAAGAGGTCTTGACTTTTATAAGTTGTGATAGGATTAGGGACAGGGCCGTGACTCTATATGTATAATATGTATGTCGGTACCCCTTCCCTTTCACCTGTAGTTTACGGGAATGCATGACCAAATGGATTGAGTCTTCTCTGCAGATGAATGTTGTTCCTTGAAGGCTGCAGCATTAGACTCTAGTCCAGAGTTTGACGTCTGGAGAAGTCGATGAGCACGGCGCAACTGGACGACTGGTATCATTGCGTGAGATGGCATATCCATGAGACAACAATCGTAGAATAATTAGTAAGCTCGTCAGTATTCAAGTGCGAATTGTATTAGGACCCACATCTTTCAAGACGACCTACAGTATGCTGCTCTTGGCGCTTCAGTTAAGCCCAAGTTTTTTGGCAAAATTCGCAAAGTTGGGGCCACGGAAAGGCCAATGGCGAGAAACTGAGACACAAATGTCAAGCGTCGGAGCAGTTAACTCTCAAAGTTTGGAAGAAACTATTGAAAAACTCTTATCATACCTTGCCCAAGGCGAATTCAGCTCTAATTTTATCCGTGAAAATCTCTACTAATTTAGACAATTGATTTCATGTACTTCACTTTAGCCAAGAGATTGGTTATAGACCGTATTAGGTTGAAGGAATGCTCCAGACAATGTTGTTCTCCAATGTTTAAGTGCAAACAATGTGGTAAAACAAACCGTTACATATTGTTGTTCGACGTAGAAAGGAACATGTAACTCAAAATCGGGTCTTCCCACCCCTACATGACTAGCCGCTTTAATGCCCGCTAATCGACAAATCCGTGTCAACCAACCATCCTACAACCAAGCCAAGGTTAATGAAATCCCCTTTTTAACCCTCATACGCCAGTCGGTCAATCGATTTCACCCCTACCATTTCACCCTTGCAGCGCCACCAGTCATGTCCGATTTCACACCACTTGGTGTTGTACTTGGTTGAACTTAATCTGCTCCGCTGCTGAAAACCCAGGAACCAGTCGGCTGACAACTTAACAACACCCAACCACGCAAAGAGAGAAAAAAAAACCCAAACACAATTTATAATTTTAATCGCAACCCTCGTGAAACAACCAAACACAATTGCCGATAAAAAACGCGAGATAACCACCACGCATACACCATTTCCAAGGTGTCCTGAGGTATGAGCACCTTGGATTTATTACTTTTCCAAACCAATATTAGCATAACGCGAATGTTGTCGGTCATCTATCGCCTAATGGTAGTGCGTCACTCTGAGTTAAATGAGTTAGGAGTTGACTCACTGATTGGCATGCTGCAGGACGCCTACCCATACCGGCACCCTTCTGTGTGCTGTGTGCTGAATTTCTCTTTTTTCGGAGATCACATTGAGGGCGTCCTGTCTACAGAGTATTTGGTCTTTTTGGCAACATTCCGCGTAGTTTTTTGCTGTTGCATTTCGATAGCTACCTACATAATCTGTTACATGACGACCAGTCGCGGCTACGCTGCATGCTATTATGTGCTAAATCGATTACAAGTAATTATAATCGCTTTCATGCGAATTCGGTAATTGCTGGCGCGAAGGGTTTGATTTTGTGTGCTAGCTTGCTTTCGGCTACAGGGTTGTGTAAGCATGCCTTCCGGAGCCGTCGGGGGGAGTGAAATTTAATTGAATAATTGTGGTTGTAAGCACCCATCGGTGATGAATTGTATGCGAACTGGACCGAACTGAGAAGTTGGCCTTTCGATTTGCAGTCGTTTTCAGATCCCCTTTTGACTTCACATTTGGAAGTTATTATGATGTCATGTAAAAATGTTTACCTATCTTCAAGTTTAAAGGTCCCTGGAACTTGAAGCCATAATTTTTTAGAGTGATGTCAGTATTTGCGCGTCTACCCACGTTTGTGAGCTTGTTTTTCACCTCGTTCATTTCGAGAACGAATAGTGATATCGACTGCAGACCAATTTCTTTTGACGCTCAGACTCATAATGGTCGCCTGATAGGTTTTTTTAGAAAAGCTGATTCGTAGCTCTGATTTTTTAACGAAAAAAAAACGACTGCGACCAGGCGATACATGGTCCAGCCATAAGCACTTCATTCGTCACGGATCTACTGTTAATCTTGGCAGTCAAGAAAGGTCAATTATACCTCAAGTACTTTCTACCTATAAAATTTAAAGCTGTGAGATGAATGTGTAGAAGTAGTAGTAACTCGACTCCATATGATTCCATGGCAACTCACTAGTGTTCCGAGTTGTCACCATACCTAAGCTTGTTTGTGAAATCGACCTTAGTCATTATTTTCTGGATCTTTTTTTTGCTTCACTGACCTGGCATTAAGGGATCTTACCTCATACCGCCCATCAGGTAAAAGTCATACAATCAATCACAGCAAGTACAACCTCGAACCAGAAGCAATAATTTCACTTTCAAATCCGTTCTTTTGTATTTTCAGCACACCTTGGCACCTCAATGTTGCATTAACTAGTTCATACGGCGACAGCAGTCTGAAATCGCTTAATTAAGATCCCTCGTTAAACGTATTTTGGTATATGGCTTTTATGAAAAAAACATCAAACAACCCACCCAATCCGTCATCATTGTATGGTAACCATTGGACGGAAGTCAGTTTGCCATATCGAAGGCCATCAACATGGTTAAATGTATGCCCGGGAAGCGCATGCAACTGCACGGCTCACACGATGTCATGCCGCATGACTATTGAATCATGATTTCTGGGTCAACAACAGATCCCCGCTACGCCAATCATTATTGTTATCGCAATGACTCAACTTTTGACATTAAACATCGTCTACTGGAATGACGTCATAAATTCGGATTATCTGTCCCAACACCCAGGACCAAGCTCAACACAGTCCACTAACAACCGATGAACTGTACGTACATGGTACCGATCCGCATGGAATTATGAACAGGTCCTGCAGACGTGCGGTAATCGTGGTTTGGATCAATCCCCCCACATCCTAGATTGCACATATGTAGATAATTTGGTTGTTGGTTAATGTTATTGTAATAGTAATGGGCCTAAACGGATGAGTTTGAATTTATCTCCTGGTACGAAACAGGTGATTGGAAAGCGAATATCAATAAAGCCCAAACCTCCTCTCCGGGAGAAGAACGGCTCAAGTTCCACGGAAGATTTCCCATTAATCGTCTTAATCGTGTCTTTCATGTTCACTCTTGGCTCTTCCACTCATGCCGTCGGATACAAAAGCGAATGGAACAGCTATTCTTATCCGCAGACTTTTGCCATTTAATCTTTGAATTCATTTTTTTTACTGCTTATTTGTCCTTTTCTTCTCGAGTCTCGTTCCTGTCAGCCATGTTAGGTTCATTGAAAAGGAAAATTTAACATTTTCTCTTGCATGCCATGCACTCGACGAAGCGGCGGGAGCAAGAACTGAAAAGCTGAAAGGACATCGAAGAATGGGAATAAAGTCGTAAGGCAGCTTTTGTGTGGGACTGTCCATGCAGTTCGGTTCCATTCTTCGTTTGCTACTTTTTGTTTTTTTTTGTTTTCTCTATTTTCTTGTTATCGCCCATTGAATGGTTGACATTAGCATTGAATTACAGCGGTAAGGGACGGGAGGGACAAAATGGCATGCTTTATGTGATTCTTTTTGTTTGGAATGGATGCGATGGAATTTCTGTTGGATTAGGTTAGTAGCATGTTTGGTCGGATCTTGATTGCGGCAAGTGTGGAACTGACGACAGATGACAACCTTCCGATGGAGTACGAGTATATGGTGCCGGCCAAGTTACATTTGGTTACAATCTTATTGTGTTTTACTAGGTCGCGACTTCGTTGGTACTACAATGATCATGTTTGCAACTTTATAGCTTTTTTAATGGTTGGTTACATGTTACACTTGCATGGAAACTGCCTCTACACATCCTAAAGTTGAAAGGATTTGAATCGACACTTAAATGTAAAACTCGAGCTATTAAAAGGCATTATACACGCTCCCAATGATAGATTGCTTAGTTTGGCAACAAAAGTCGTTCGTCACATCTATTAAAATTATTTAATGAGTTTTAGAGTAAAGACTCTTTTTCGGAGGCAATATTGTATTATAGAGTGAGCCAACAGCTAGTGTGGAAGCCTTACAATTAGCTAAATTATTTTTATCTTTATTGGTTGATGAAACTATTAATTGTTGTTGTGACCAAACACGGCTTCAGTCGAACGTCAAAATTATTGATGACTTTTTAAAGAACCTCATAGAAAGAAGTCTAAAGGTATCAAATCGCATAACTTCGAGACCAATCTAACCGAAAAAATGCGGTATTCAAATTCCGTATGCCATAAATTGTCTGCTCGAAGTCTTATGTGAATCTCGTGGGGGTTCTCTGGTCATAAGGTTCGGCTAAAAATGTGATTTATCAGAAAAGATCAAATTTGATGACAAATTGACTTGGCTATTCAACATCAATTTTTCGTCGTAGATGTTGTAAAGGCTTTAATTCTTGCATGATTTGACTTTTACTGACGAGTTTATGAAGATCAACCTTTAACATTCGACGTAAAGAGCCTTAAATTAGGCCCAATTGTTGACTTCGCATTTTACGAAATGTAACTTTTAGGAATCTCCTATTTACGTAATACGTTTGAAAAGCAAAAATGCGTTATTGCGTGGAAAATTACTCCAAGACCAAAATCGTCAGATACTGCCTTTATTATCTGTCAAAAGATCAACCACATTGAAATCAGTAAGTGACCGTTTATGACAGCCAACCCGGGCTCACCCTATATAATACTTGTACATCGGTTCTATTTTAAAAGCAGCAGTTTGCTGGTCTGAATGTGCCCTACTGGTGGTGGGAAACTAAGTCGTCGAAAATAAAGTTATCATTTCAGGTCGGATATATTTGGACCTGCAATTTATAAGAAATTCCTCCCTTAGCAATTTATAGTTTAATTGAAGCATAAAGACTTTGTATAGATGGGCGACTTTGAGTTTGGTTATTACGAAGACAACGGATTGTAGATCTTCGCACCATTCGCGATCTACAAAGTTTGTTAAAAAATTAACAGGAATTCTCGGTTTCAAAATAGAAATTTGTCAAGATTGTTTTGGTCTGGCGACTCGAAATTCGGCAGTTTGGGAACAAACTTTGCTGATTTACTCCAAAAACATTGTTTAAAAAAATCGTGGCCTGAGCCTTGTGATCCGACGATCGCTCATGTGTGAAGGTTTATAATTTCCAATCACCCCTATTACGTTTGTCGGGAGTCGAAAACGACTTGAGTCGGATGTCGAGTCGGGTCGATGGAAAATCTAGATTCCGTAGTTCATTCGACCGACTAGACATGTACTAGATTTTTTTTCGGCTGTCAGTACAATTTTTTCTTTTCTGACAGCTCACAAGCGAAATTTCGTGTTGTGTGAAAGAATAGTTTGTGTTAGAGTTGAAAATAAATAAATCAGTGTTGGTTGCTTGTTTTTTTTTTGGTTATTTCTGACCACCTTCTTTTTTGTTTTATACTTGAAGTCGCTCCACACCTATGATATATTTTCAATTTCAACTTTATTAAAAACTTCATACAAACCTTCTGCCAACCGTCACCATCTCTTGATGACCTAAACTGTTTAATTTAACAGCAAGCGAACTCCACTCACCTTTTATAAGGACTTTTATTTGTTATTTTCATTTTTTTTTACTGTCGACAATTCCAGATCAATAAGAATGTACAAATATGTACATAAAATGTACCTGTTAATAAACAAACGATTTACTTACTTTCTTTACGCGCGATCAGTCGTTCACATTTTTGTTATCGACTTGAAATGGCATTTATCCGCCCGCCAGGCGACAAACAGAATACCAGTCGAAGTCGAAAATATGTTCTTATCTACTACAAAATGCAAATCCGACAAATGGAATTTGCTACATTGCGAGTCGGTCGAAACAAAGTCGATTGAGAGTCGAAACCGACAAACGTAATAGGGGTGAATATCTTCAGAGCATTCGTGGTGCAATGGTAATCATCATCGACTGTTGAGCGAAAGGTCTGTAGTTCAAGTCCGTCCATAGCCAAGAACAATTCCTATAAGGAAAAATTGTGCATCAGTTGTGAATGAGAGATGATCAAAAAGTGCTGACAAAGGCATAACACTCGCACCATAAGATCACCTCTAAAATGAATATTCTGTGTGTGCATTTCCAATAAAACACCTTAATGACATGGAAACAAAAGAGTTACTGTGAACTACAACCAACGCAAATTCGGTCGAATCTCTCAAATCCTATCTAGGACAACCAGCCCCGGGAGAGTAGTGAACGAACATCTTCGACACAAACCTTCTGCACCCCGTGCAGTTGAAGTTATTCGAAATTTACATCGACCCATATGAGATGGCGCACGCCGTACTTTTTAGGTCACGCATTTAAACATAACAACGACAAACCAAAATCCTGACTCAAGCGAATGCAATCTGCGCAATTACAACATTTCCGTTACTTTTTGAACATACCCAGTATACGAGTATAGTCCTTCCAAACTAGGTTTCGGCTCTTGCTTGTCGACCCGAAAGTTTGTTGGTCGCCGTTTGATACAAAACATTTTTTAAATGGCTACCTCGGAAGGTCTACTCAGAAAGAGGCTATAGTTTCAGAGCTCTAAAGCGTTTATATAGTCACTTATCACGTCCAAACCGTCGTGCAGTTAATTATCAGGAATGCTTCCCAAAGCCTGTACAAGTGTATTTTTAGAAGAATAATGTTGTTTCCAAATGGATCATTTGCTATTCACTGAGGGCATGTGATGCATACTAGGCCAATCTTGAGGCACATGTGGGCGTGTTGCTGTCCATTGAGCCGAAAATGAGCTCCGTTGGTGGAAATAATTTTTTGATGAAATTTAGGATTTTCTTCAGAGTGCCTAAGCAGATAAGTTTGAAATGGTAAAGAGGTCTCAGTTCTCGAATATATTTGATCCCGTTAGGTAGTACGCCTAGATCTTTACCCAAAATTCACCGCAATGTGGATTGAGAGATTCCCAATTCATTTTAACATCTTGGAATCGACTGATTTATCTTTTTGAACTCAGGCACTTCCGGTTACAATATTTATGTTGAATCGAATTTACCCATCATAGAAGCCTCGGCCTCTTTAGTGGGCCGATTATTCCGAACGAAAATTGGAGTAAGGGCTCTTCAAGTTGTGACTACGGACTCAGAATTCCGGTTGCAGTTTTCAATGATTTTCAAATGTTTCCCATTTATGAACTTCACCATAATAAAAATGGAAAACTTGACTGATGTTTTGACATTGATAGATCATAAAAGGAATTCAAGGTGCTTTTATATTAAAATATAAAATTGTTATGTCGCTATTGAAAAGCCATATTTTATGCCATAGTGTTATGACTGCGAGTTCCATATTTGCCATGCTGCCGAACCTCACAGGATCTTCTGCATGCCTCCGTTCATGGATTTCCCAGGATTCAATCAACGCGTTAAAACCCACCCGTCCAACCTTATTTACTTGCCACCGGTGCATGTCCTTTATTTTAAAGTAAAGGTTGAACAATTCTGAACTCCTTTCTACCATACGATTGTATTGAGTTCTCAAAAACGCTCGTAAACTCGATAAGCTTTCAAAAACACAAACGGAAATAAAAAATAATTCGCAAAAGTGTTTTTGAAATGGATTTTGCAAAACCATCAGAATCCTCTGTCGTACCACTCAGCCACTCCTATTGCGAACCGCATGCAACTGCAGTAATAAATTGATATTTTTGAAGAGGAAGTTTTATATTATTCACTCGATCCTGTGTCCTTTATATAGAAAGAAAGGGATAGAGTGACAGCAGAAGTGGATAAGTGTTGTATTTCCCGTTTGGTTTCGACCAGCAACGGTCAAAATTGAGTTTATTTTGGCTGGTACTGTGTGGAATGTGAGATCACGAGTATCCTTCAAATGAAACCACCGTTTTAAGTCAGACAAATCATCGTTAAAGCCGGGCAATCGAACGTCTCATTTAACCAAATAAATCCCAACGTCTCAATACCACAGCCTGTCTAATAAGGACAATGAACTGTTTTTTCACCCACGCAAAACTCTTCGTTTTGTCGATTTTTCCAATGTGAGCAATCCCCCCAAGAGTACTCCACTCATTGCCTTCATATACCCCTTTCATATCCAATTCGACTCTCGCGTTACTCCAACTCATGCATTTTAAACTATCCAATTCCCATCTCTGATTCTCATTATTTTAATTGGGCCATCAGGACACATTCCTTCCACAAGCCTAGGCCCTCCATAGCCCCACGTCTCTTCATATTTCAAACCGACCGATAAATCTCGGCACCATCCCACGCGTGTGCCAGCGCCACGCATCCAATTCAGGATATGAAACAAAGTTATAAGCGTGGGCTGCTCAACTTTTCCGGCCTTGATTCCCCTCTGCAACTCCATCGACTAATCCTTGGAAATACGCAGCAAGCCAACTGTACTTTGAAATGCCTCGGTCAAGAGCCCATAAACAAAATGCTCATTACCCCATGATCCATGGCTATTTGCCACTGTTGGCTCATTGGACGGCCGCTCATTAAAGTTCACGCGCCCACGTGCTTCCCGCACCCAAGGCAGTGACCACTATATCCGGCATCATCCATCTGTATAGTTAAAATCATGTAACTACCGACGCCCACGTGACGACCCTACAATCTCAACACAGGCGGGATCTGTGTGCAGTAAACCCTTAATCCGGGCAAGTAAGTCGCATCAGTTCTCGGGAATGCCCCCTATAGTCAAAAGGGCATGTGGATTGAACCCGTGCTCATTGTGGAATGCGTGTGTGATGTAATTCTTCATATCGTTGGAAATGCAAAGCCATCCGGAAAAATTCCATGCAACACACGCGACAGATGGACGATCCCGTGGTGTCCGTGGATGCAGTACGGACGTAGTTTGGATTTTTTTTTTGATTTTATTTCCTTTCGCTCGTCATTCATGTGTATCTGTAGCTGCCACGCCATGAATTCCATTCATTGCTTTCCAGTCAAAAGCATCGCCCACCCCGCCTGTTGGTATCCCTGGTTTAGTTGGGTGACCAGGCGCATGCGTTGACTGTAAACGCCCTGAAAAGCTCTTCGCGGCACGTGTGGGTGGTCGACGAACGTCATGCAAATGTCAAAGTTGAAATTCTCTTGCGTATCAGAGAGGCGACTTTCCAAGGAATACGAGAGAGAGTAAGGATAACAAGTGATTCTCCAGCTGTTGACCGGTTCGAGGAGTCTCGCAAAGGACAGAAACAAACTACCGGTGGATTCTGTTTACTTCTACTTATTCGTCCTTTTCCCGCTACTCGTCGACATCCTGCCGCCATTGTCCGCCGCCGCCATAACTAAAAATCGGTCGCAGCGTCGTATGTGCATCATTTCTCCCACGAAACCAGGAAGCGAAAAAAATGATTCCCATCATCCTGAGAAGTAATTAATTGTCTCATTCGAGGATAATGGCATTTCAACTTCGGCCTGCAGACGGGGAACATAGCGGTCACAGGGAGAAGGTGACAAAACAATTTGGAAACTCATGTATTCGCGTGTCACCTGCCCGTCCTTGGTATCCTTCTCCCACCATCGTCCCGGGAGGGTCGATGCTTTTTTGTACAAATAGTCACGGCTACAAGTGGCCGAAAGGAGGATGAGATGAGTCGAAAAAAAGGATAATTAGATTTTTGTTTTCGTATTCTATGGTTCCTTCAGGACATGCCTGCAATCGTTGTGGCGTGTAGAGCCCGATTCGACAGATTCATTAGATGACATTTCCCCGGAAAAGGGAATAATTGAGTGGGCAGCTTCGGATGGGAGGCGGCGATATGGTGATTTGTTAATTTGAAGGTGCCGTCATGATTGACCGAGTACATGTGTTATGGAATTGGATTTTATTTTATTGACAGATGAGATGGAATTGTTTCATTTGTTCGATGGATGGCGGCGGGTTAGGGATGCTTGGGGGTGTTTTTGGTGTAATCAGGCGTAACTGCCTGTTTCAAACAGGACATTGGGACGAAGTTCAGATGGGAATCTGCGAAATAAATTTTTATATTTCGGAAAACTTTTAAACCACAACAGCAAATTTTAAAAACACTTCCGTGAATGGCGCTGATAAAGAATTGTTGTTCTTTATCGGGTCCTCTTAAAATAACTCGTGGGTTATGTTATTTGCGTCTGGGTGGAAATGGAACAATAAGATTGACAGAGTAGAATGTATTCTGCATCTTAATCTGAGTCAAGTAGTGTGTTCAAAAAATATCAGGAATCTTAGATTTTTTTTTTTTTTTTTTTGGATTGTTTCTCTTGTACTCTTGCATTCTTTATTGATCGTTTGATTTTTTGGCATAAATTCATGATACACTATGCCATTAAAATTCGGACTTAACGACCTTAGATGTTTAGATTTTCAAACCATGTCGTAAACCCGTGCTTCATCGCCTGTTATAATACGTTTCAACTATTCATCATCTATTTTGACATCATTTAGTATTTCCTGGACAACTTCAACTCGTATATATGTAGATGTTCGAAACTCATCAGTTCTTAAGCAAGTACTTCCACCATACATTCTGCTTTGCCTATCGTTTAGGATAATTTCGTTAACTTTGTCTACGTTTTCATCGTTTAGTGATGTGTTGGGGTGTTCAAAGCGCTCGATATCCTTAACTTCTCTACGAACTTCTCGCCGACCGCCACACCACTCAATAACTTACTCTTTTTGAAATTACAAAATTCCCGCTTCTTTTTGAACACACCACTTACATATATACTTAATTCCCTTTTCATCTTTGTGTTACTCGAGCTTTGCTTTTTCAATTCTCTTTTTTAAAAATCATCAATTTCGATTACATTGGACATCTTCATTGGGCGTTAAACCGGCCCTAAACGGGTTAACCCATTAGTCATACATTTCCATCCCCTGACCCAACGCTTCTATTTACTTTCAAGGGTCTTCGCTTACTCTCTGTAAGTTCCCTAAAATTTAACACTAATCCCTTTACTCTCCATGGAATTGCTCCGAGAAAGGAGTTTCAGTATAAATAAATAAAATTCCTTCGCAGCCGTTTTTTCCGCCAATTTTTCACTTTTGAAAAGCCCATAACCACTGTACCCCTTCCATCGCCAGTCAGTCGAAATGAATGGCTCCGTACCTATTTCTGCGACATCACCTTATCGTATTTTAATCTACATTCCTTCAACCAACACCCTCATCGTCCGCTCTCTGACCAGACAAGGACGATGAAATAGAGTCTGTTTTGTCCGAAAATCCGTGTCTTGAATTCTCAAGTAGTCTAACTTTGGCTGGTGTGGGCGTTGGTAAAATTGCAAAATTCCTCGTCGTCCTTTCTCCCATTGAGATGGCGTATAGATCCCATGCTCGCCGCAAGGAAAAGTTGCGGATAGGAATTCGGGTGCGGCATGGAATGCGTGCAGAAACCCAAGAAAAAACCAAGATAAGACTCCTAAACCAACCCCTTGCATCCCAATTGGTTCCTCTTCCTCATTTCTCTATACTGGGAAGTGGCGTCATTTGGGCCATATCGCCATCCTTCATGTCGGCATTGTTGTGGGATATTGCTTCCTTGAACGACGAGTGAACAGCAAAGAGTCGAGACTTAATTAAGACATCCGGGCTTTGTGTCACCACACGATCGAATCCTTTCAAACATCGACCCGAAGCGAAGCTCCAGGATATTTTAAATAGGAAAACATGCTGTTGATGAAAGGACACGAATCCTTTCAAGTTGGTTAGCCTCCATCGTTTGAGTGGTCGATTCATTGCATTCTCTTTTCTTCGAATTTTACGACGTACCTCACGTGCTGCGGGGAGGCTAAAGACTCCTCTCCCGGCTTTCTTTTTAATAAAATTCAAAAGGATAAAAATGCAATCAGTCGAACTCGAACTGTGCGCATTCCAAGTTGTCCTTGTTTTTTTTTTCTTACTAAAATGAACCGAAAGCGAAGAAAAAAAAACCAAAGACGATGTGGTGATGGCACCGCGAAGAACGCTCGCGGAAATGTCTTGAATGATGACTTGAGATGTTCGAAACTGCACTGGTTGTGGGTGATGCAGGAGTGATGTGGGAGGGTTTGATTGTCGGATAGAATTCGCAGTCAATTTGACTGCAGTTGTTTGTCGATTGTCAAGTGATAAATGAAATGAAGCAATCAAATGTGACGAGCTTACAAAGGAGCAACCGATTGTTTTTCGATCTTGTATTGTTCGCTTTTGGGGTCAAAAGCCTGGAAAGTCGTTATTGAGATAGGTTGCTGTTGTTCTTTCTGTCATGGTGCGGTTGGGGGATTCCTTTGAAGAGTGCAATTCAAATGCGGGTGGAGGAAAATGGATTCTGAGATGTTGGGAGTGAATTTGCTTGGTTAAGCATTAAACTCATTTTGGGGGAGAGAAGTGGGGTGAAAATGCCTTAAGTCACAAAGTGGGTTAAGTCAATTGAAGATTATTAGCGTGTTCGAATTTGAGAATCATTTGGGCTTTCTATGTAGTGACTCTTAAGGAACATAATCGACGCATTGTAAAGGAACACAGTCGATTCAACCTTTGAAGCGAGAGAAAGAATTCATAAAATTCAGAGTCTATCAAAAAAGCAGAGCTTAAGGGCGAGCTTGGCCTTTCTTTAAAGAAAAACTGGGTGGTCTGTAAAACTAATTGAACTGTGAATATCCAATTAACAAAGATGGAAGGAATTAGGCCAACATGCCAGGGTTTTAATGCTTTCAAGGTTTTTTCTGCTCATTACAAAAGGAAAAAGCAATTCTGTCCGATTTCAATTTTATTCAGCCACTTCTAGATTTTAAACGTCAACTTCGCCAGGAATGACACAATCCCAATTCTGCCAAATGCCAAACTTTAATACTTATCTCACTAACTGCTTCCACCGCATCTGTTTATTAAGATCAAACAAGCCTTTTTCGGACCAATACTTTATTTTAATCTCTCAGTGTAGAGCACTTTGCCATTAGCCTAGAAATCCAATATTTTTGGTGGAGCCGATATATCGTTGAATGCTGGGTTTCACATCACTCTAAAACACACTTAGAGAAGTTCATTACCAACTGACCAATGCTTTTGATATCAAAAAATGATTTCACACAAGACTATGCGCTGTTATGTGTTATTCTTGTGATTGAGGGTAACAACGCAGACGGAAGGACGAACGCAGCAGGATGTCTCCGAAGTGCGTGCTTACGAGCATTGAGACGAAGGCATGCAAAATTGGTTTGGCAGTCAATGATGGCAAAACTACGTAAATGGTCAACCAAAATTGACCGTTGAGCCGTTGATGAGGTTATAACTAAAATCAATGACGGTTTAGGGGAATAGGGCCTATTCACAGTCATTTTGCCCTGCATTTTGTTTTAAAATATTGGTCAACGCATACTACGCAAAACGTCTTTTGCTGATTAGGGGCAGGGCGGTGCCATTAGACCATATTTTTTCTTAATGATGAGCACTGTTGACTGAACTTTGTTTGCCTAAAGTGGGTGCTGTGGACGTTGGCGACGCTTATTTTGATCACAACGCCGCCACATGCCACAAAGTTGGTGAAGCAATGTGATGCTGATGCTGAGTTACCGAAATAGCAGTATTTTTTAATGCATCGGCTAATGAAGGACAATTTTCAGTAACGTCTGAAAAATAAAATTTTTTGCAGCAGACGCAGCACTGACTATTTCCTCTTGATTTCGGTCCTATGAGGTTTCAATTTTGTCTTCGATGACTACGGACTCGTCCTATTATTTTTTTGAAGAATTGATGTTTGAATTGAATTATAATTCATAATCGAAATCCATTCAAAGATGGGCCAGCCATCCTCTTCATTTTGGGAGTTGTTGATGGTCTTCAAGTCCGCTTAAGACAAGGACTTACGCGATCACAAACTGTAGCCACCATACTAATTGCGTCCAATAAACTAATGGTGCTTTCTGTATTAGCTTCTATATCCCGAATCATTTTGAGCACAAAGATTCTTAGAAAATTGCTTTTAAGGTTTCTTATACCACCCTGGTCCATTGATTGCAGTACTAATGTCGATCGGGCTGATGGAATATCAATTTAATTGAAGAATGGTTTTGCGTTTTTAACTGTGAAGGGCAATTATTAGCAAGTAACAACATTTTCTTTTTCTTTATCCTAAGGCCAGTATCCCCTTTTCTCAAAATTCCCTCGAAAACGTCGAAAGTCATCCAAGCCTTTTTGTTTGATGTATATTCGACTAGAAAGTATGTACTTCGTTCCATTGAAAAAGCTTTGGACTTTTTGATCTGCCAATAATTAGCAGTTTGCTTTTCTCCTTTGTTCCAACGAGCATCATTATTCTTTCCTTTGATCGCCCATGCACTAAATTTTAGTGTTTTGTCAGGTTTGAATTTGTAAGATAATCCAACTTCGTCCATATTAAATTTCACAGACTTTGTGCTCTTCTCGCGCTTTGGCTATACTGCTTGTAACCACTCGTCATATTGCTCTTGCGTTATGAGCTTCTCTCGAAATTTTTCCAAGCACAATGACTGATCCAACTTTGAGAAAATGGCATAATGCGCAGTTAAAGCGCTTTTCATTTGCTTTAGTTTGAAGTATTGGCCCTTTTATGGACACGTTCTTATTCCTTTGAGTCTTAAGCCAGATCAACAGTAATTCTAGAATGTCCACATTTTTATTAAAATTTAATGAGTAAATTTTCACCTTACTTTCCATAAGCCTTTGAAACTACTTGTCGCTTTTCTTAGGTGGGTCGCGTTTGAATAGGAAAATTTACTGCAGATGAATTCTAACTTGTCCAACTACCTTTAGATGCTCTAAGAACAAAGCAGAAGTAAACAACAATATTTTTTTCTATTGGTTTTAGGTCGTTATATCCGATTTTATTCATTATTTTATGAAAACCCAAAATTTAGCTTTCAATTTCGTCCTAATAATGAAAATGTCATGTTGTTATTCGCTGATTCCATTCTATTTGTGTTGAAAGCCGAAACTTGGCATTTGGCAGAAATTGGTTTCCTTAATTAAAATAAAAATATCTCCACATTTAATAAAATTAGTGCGTTTTCCTATCGACTTAAAATTGCACTTCTTGTTGGATGACCTTATAAAGAGTGTTTTTGTAGAGGTATACAAATTCAATATGAAATAAAACCCTTGAAACTAATTTTATGCCATTAATGTTTATATATACGAGGGTGGTCCGATAAGTACTTAGCCTCACCGCCAGATGGCGCCAGTATCGTAAGAGCAACTTACTATCGTGTAGTACATTCTAGTAGACGGCTACTGTCGTTTCAGCCGGATCGGACTCGTAGTTTTGTTTTGACCGCGTGTGGAAGCGGGAGTGTCCGCGGATTTTAGAAAAATGGAAAAAGAGAAATATCGGTCGGTGATTCGATTCTAGTTTTTGGAAGGGAAATCGCGCAGCGAAATCAAAGAGCGTTTGGATGCTGTGTACGGTGACTCTTCTCCTTCGATGGCGACCATCAAAAATTGGTTTAACGAGTTTCAACGTGGTCGCACGTCGGTTCTTGATGAGCCACGTGCAGGTGCCCCGAAAACGGCTACCACGGAGAATAACGTGACAAAAATCCACGATCTCGTAGTAGCAGACCGCCGATTGAAGGTGCGCGAGATAGCTGAGACAGTAGGCATTTCAAAAGATCGCGTGGGTCATATCCTGCATGGAATTTTGGGCATGAGAAAGCTGTCGGCGCGATGGGTGCCGCGTTTGCTCACTCCGGACAACAAGCGCAACCGTGAGACCACTTCAGAGCAGTGTTTGACGCTGTTTAAGCGCAATCCGAAGGAGTTTCTGCGTCTTTTCGTGACAGTCGACGAAACATGGATCCACTGGTACCCACCAGAGGCCAAGGAACAGTCGAAACAGTGGACTTCACCCGGCGAACGTGCTCCGAAGAAGGCGAAGACTGTCCTATCGGCCGGAAAGGTGATGGCCACCGTTTTCTGGGATTCACAAGGTGTGATCCACATCGACTACCTGGAGAAGGGCAAAAGGGTCACAGAGCTGTACTATGCCAAATTATTGGGCCGATTCGATGCCGAATTGAAGAAAAAACGGCCCCACTTGGCGAAGAAAAAAGTGCTCTTCCATCATGATAACGCACCGGGTCACACCTCCGCCATCGCCACGGCCGAATTGGGCTACGAACTGCTGCACCATCCACCGTATTCTCCAGATTTGGCCCCGTGCGACTTCTTTTTGTTTCCAAACTTTAAAAAGTCACTCGCCGGGCAGGAATTTCAGTCGAATGAGGAGGTCATCGCCGCCACGGAGGCCTATTTTGCAGACCTCGAGAAAACGTATTTTTCAGACGGGTTAAAGAAGTTGGAGCATCGCTGGGTCAAGTGTATCGAGCTAAAAGGAGACTATATTGAAAAATAAATCGCCATTTCTCCAAAATTTTTGTTTTTCTTTTGTAGTCTAAGTACTTATCGGACCATCCTCGTATTTTCGGGCTTATGCGCGTCACGGCTAGATCGAATGAAGCGCAATCGTGAAGTCAAATTTTCGACAACTTTATCAAGCAACTGGGGTCGTATACCAGTAATGACAGTAATGGATGTTGACTTCTCGGCATAGACTAGTGAAGTGAAAGTAATCTAAAGGTGTGAGTACACAGGATCGTGGAGGCCAGTTGACAGGTCCATTATGCGAAATTATGCTTTCACACAATGTCTCCTGCAATAAATTGAAGCTGTCGCGCGGTGTATGGCATGTTGCGTTTCTTGTTGAAACCAAAGCTCTGTCATATCAATATCATTCCACTGCCGAACAAAGAAGTCGGAAATCGTATTTCTATAGCGATCTCCATTGACGGTAACATTCTGACCAGCATCGTCCTTAAAGAAATATGGGCCGATGATTCCACCAGCGCATAAAGCATAAATGCTTCTGGATTTTCTCCTCTCCAAATTCGGCAATTTTGCTTGTTTACATATCGTCACCTGAATGCAAGAACCAGCTAACTCCATTTTTTTCACATTTGAAATTTCTGGGTTTTCTGCTATCTTGAATAGATTCACATCGATTGCAATAACCAGATATCTAGTTTGCTTAGTTTGCAGCCATCTATTGCGTTGTACAAATATCGGACAAACAGGCGTCTAAACTAGAGGCAAAAGTATTTCCTGCTCTTTTCTCAGAACTGTGAAGATCAAGTTAGCTGCTTCTTGCATTCAGTTGGCGATATCCACTTAACCAAAAATAGGCCTCATCGGAGAAAAAAAAATTCCCGTTGAAAATGAGGATCAAGCTGAATCATGTTTTTGGCCTATTCGCCAAACCTACGACACGTATGTATAATGGTCACACGGTTTCAACTCTTGCACAAGCTGGATCTTATAAGCTTTTAAGCCAATATCTTCCCTTAAAATCTTCCACAAAGTAGATGGGCATAGCTCCAATTGCTGCGCACGATGGCGAATCGAATCAGTTGGATTCTCCTGCGCTCCACAACGGCAATAACTTCTTCCTTTCGTACTGTTTGTCGTCTTTGAGGGTGCGGATTGTCCACTAGAGTGTATGTGGTGCGAAAATGATTCATCGTGTTCTGAATAACTTGGTCAGATGGACGATGGACGACCGTAAAATGGACGAAGCTTACGATAAGTTCGGCTAACCGAACCATGGTTTTCCGAAATAAGTTTGCACAATTTGCATGCGTTATTCTGGAGTCAATCTATTCGTTGTAAAATGGCAAAATGTGCTCACCACAACTGTCGAATTGAAAGTCTATAGAAACAGTGTTGCCAGTTTAAAAACCATACCTAAAAAAAAAAACTATTTAAAATGGCTTAGAGAAAAGGATTGAGAGATTTTTTGCAATTTCTTTTTTTATTTTATTCAATATTTATTGTTTTATTATTGAACGTGAATTCAATCTTGCCATCTTGTTGACAAAAGTTGGTTCCATAATTCTATCAGTGCAAAACTGGCCAAAAAATTGAGATAAATAATTTTAGAGGTAAATTTCTCATTGTAGAAGTTTTTCAGATAGCGAACAAATTATAGTCTATAGGTGCAAAGTCTGGGCAGTAGATGCATCAAAACCTCTGGTCTGTCATTGACAATGTGCTTTCTCTATTGAACAATTCTGAACGATTTTTTTTAAATTGCTTGCCACAATCTGGTTAATTACGGACAGAAGAAATTAGAATCAATTTTTTTTGACCCGGTTCTACCTTCTCATAATGTACGATTCCCTTCCAATCCCACCATATACTCAACAAGTCTTGTATATTGGACGCTTGTATCCCGCTTTTTTCACGATCTTTTTCGAACGACATTCTTATATTTTACCAAATTTTCATCGCCTGTTACTACATTTAGCCTCACATATGTATACTGATTCGGTTCATCGGGTTTTTTACCCTAACATTGAGCTTGTCTATACACCGTTTTGCAATCAATGTTTAGGTCTTTAGCTATATCACGAGTGGATCGTTTGCAATATTTTGTCAACATTTTCTATAGTGGGTCGAAGAAAGATGCACTGCCCAGAACGGGAGCAAGCAAACAACCAAATGACCAAATTTTTTTTGGCTTTGCGTATTTTTCCTATTTTCATATTTTCTCATTTTATTTAATTTTTTCACGAAACCAATACATAAGGTGCAGTAAAAAGAAATCCTTCTATTTGCATGAAATTTAAGGCTTTATTTAGTATAGTAAGATCAATCCGGTTTACCTCAAATATGTATGTGGCATTTTCCTTTTGTTGTCATTTTTAAGGTAATTATGTACGTTATGCGATAATCTTATTTAAAAGAAACCGTTACTACAGTGTTCGTTTCAGATCTGCCTTTTCCAACCCCTTCTTAGCTTCTTCCGGTGTTCCCCAAGGCAGCCACCTAGGTCCACTTCTTTTTATTCTTACCGTAAACGACATTGAGTTTGTCATCAAACATTCTCACCTCTCACTGTACGCGGACGACACCAAGTTCTTCAAGATCATTTCCTCGCAACAAGATTCTTCCCTTTTTCAATCGGATCTGAACAGCTTTTCCGTTTGGTGTTTCAAAAATTGTTTGGAACTTAACATTTCCAAATGCCAACCAATTACCTTCTCACGTAAACGAATCAAACCTCTCCTTCGTCTCTACTTCCTGAATAATCAGCCCATCTCCACCGTTCAGGTTATCCGCGATCTTGGCATACTATGTGACCAAGAGCTCAATTTTCGCGCACATATCAATGATATAATTCATAAAGCCAACTCTGCACTCGGTTTTATGAAACGTTGGTCTAAAGAATTCTCCAATCCCTACGTGACTCGATCCATCTATATTACCTTTGCTTGCCCCCTTCTCGAATACGCATCTCACGGCTCCAATGAACCCATTTCCCGTATGCTGGCAAGTGTTAATTCGAATATTAACTTCGACTTCAACCTCAGCACTCCATGCCTAAAACTCCGTCTTCTCAATAACCTTCCCTCCTTCCAGTCTTAGTTTCTAGGGTTTGCGCCCTCTCACCCGTTCTCATTAGTTATTAAGTTAGAATAAGTTTAGCTTGAATTAAGCTCAATAAATGGGGGTGTCTGCCCCCACGAAACTAAATCACTTGGTGCTAGGTCTGGACTATATTGAGGATGCATAAAAGCCAAGGTTTCGGGACTATCGATGTGACGATGGCCTGGCCCAATGTAACACAATTCCTCTCCTGTTGACCACTTCTGGGCGATTGTTTTTCAAGTCTAATTGTTGACAGTGGAGGTCCGAATATAATTTCCTGCCAATCCCACTAAACACGCAGCGAAACCTTCCTGGCAGTCAATCTTTGCTTGTTCACCCTTTGCGCCGGCTCAAGAAAGAAAGTGATTGGCTGTTACAGGATCAATTCTTTTACATTGTCAGCCTCCAGGCTTGTTTTTTCTTTATCCAACTGTGACGAGCGCCGAAACAAATCGGAATCAACTAATCATCAATTTTTTTTTTAAATAAACAACCTAACTTTTCTAACGCTATCTGGTATTAAGGTGATTATTTATCATTGCTCAAGAAGCAATTGAATGGCAGAGCACTATATTGGAAAACCGAAGTGGCTTTAAAAAAAACTTTATCATTCCAGTCCTACTAGTCTGCGCGGTATCACGGACCGTAACAAAAGTGGATGGAAAAGTTTTTGGTCGACTCGAGAATAGACGTTTTCGGATTCAAGATGACAGTTTTTTTCATCGAACGAACTTCACAATACTGAGTTTGAAATACTCTCCTAACTCCATAAATGGAATGAAAATGAGCCTCAACGGACCTCGAATAGAGCTCTGATAGTAGAGGCCAGAGATTTTGGCTGCACTAATTTTTTTTCAGGGATTGTAGCCATCGAAAAAAAACGATAAGAAAAGTTCTTTAATTTTATTTCATTCACTGTCAATGAGTCAAAATCTGTATAATCAACTGACTTGACGCATAAAACGTTGGCGGCCACTATTACTCCAGGAATTTCGATTCGATCTATAACATATGTAAGTCTGCATTTGCTAGCTACTATGCTAAATTATCCAAAATTGGGGACAAAAAGCTCCTATCACATTCGCTCGTTCGAGAATGCACCCTCATTTTCCTTTTTTCATGATCTTACGCCCCCCGGCAGCGTGACCCTCTTGTAAAAATTCCAAAAATAATTTTTGCTTCCATTGTAAAGCATAAAAAAAGCAATTTCGTTCTCAGACGTCAGACATATTCTGGAAACTCCAAAAAATAAAAATCAAGCCAACTCATCCCACGCGGGTCGCTTTTGCCAAACTTATCTATCCACTCTCGCGTACTCTACACCAGTTTTGGAAACTGATTTTTGGGGGAAAAAAACCCACGAAAATGGCAACACCCACGTGAACCATTCAGAAGTCCCATTCACCCGTTCAAGTAGCGAAATCAAAATGCCGGCGTTGCATCATTAAATCAACCAAAATGAAAAGCGTCAGCCGTCGGGTGAAAAGCAAAAAAAAGCTCTCACCCAACCAACACTACCGCGATGCATGTTTGAGTGAATTGCGTTGGATTCCTTCCACTGGAAGTGTGTTTTGTATTCTCTTCGGTCCTGAGAGGTTTCCCGAGCTCTCTCGCTCTCGGTAATGACAATTTTCCTGTATATTCTGTCACACACAGCCAGCCTCGCTCCCCTCTGGGGGGGGCATAGACACTACTGCGTGTCGTTTGACATTCGATTGTGAGCGGAAGAGGTGGGCGTACTGTATGGAGGTCCTCTCTTTCATTCACTCGCCTGTGCTTGTTCGTTTTTTCGTGGAAATTTTGGAAAATCAAATGCGTTGGCTTGGGATTTTGGCTTTTTTGATCGTCATCAGCAACAGCCGCCGCTCAGCATGAACGCAACAGAAATCAAGTGTCCGCGGAACACGACACCCGCCGCGTGCTGATTCTTGAGACTTCCCACAGGACTCTGTTGTATCCTGTTTTAAGATTTTCGTGTTATGAAGTCAATTTGTGACTTAACGTGATCTCAACTGTATGAAAGGACATTTAGTGTCGATTGAATAGTATTGTGATAAGGATATTGTATCAAGGACATTTTGTTCACATTTTGTGCTTTTTCATAGTTGTAATTGGGCATCAGACAATTCAAGGTTAGTGTGGAATATGCTCGTAAAAATAGAACCGAACAAGGATACGCTTCTACGGCTTTGAAACCTGTGCTTCTCGATGTGGTGTTTCATGTGAGATATTGTGCGAATCCACTTTGAAAAAGGACATTACGCAAATTACTTACTGCGACTTGAAAGGCATTGCAATTTTTTTGTTGGTCCTATTTTTTTTACAAAATAAACTAAAGCAGGCCATGTCCTTTGGAGTAGTAATAAACCCGAAGCTGTGAGTTGTGTGCTGGTCGTGTTTAGTTGAATGTACTGCATGTCTACTTTGTATGGTTGTTTGTCCCACTCTCTGTTGAGTCTGTGAGGAGACAAAAGGATGAAAGGACAATTAGAATAACTGGGACTACGTACCACAAAAAATTAAAATAAAAAATAAACAAAAACTTAAACTAAAACTAAAACTAAAAATAAATCCGTAAAGATAAAAAGTAAATATCGCAGTGGGGGTTGGTGCAAATATCCTGCGAACAACGATGTGCTATTGTGGAAAACTCGTCTATTGCCATATGGTGAGTGTTTGTTAGTTTGTTTGTCGATTATTTGCTTGCTTGTTAAGTGTGCCTTGCTTGTGACACTGTGCGGAGGCGAACCTCACCCGCACTTGCTGCTTAAAGTTTGCATTTTATTATTTTTTTTTCTGTTTGAGGCCCCATTCACCCGGGTTCGTCCTTTCCCACTCCATGAAGAGGGCTGGAAAAAAATTAAATTATGTGTAGAACATGATAAATCATTTTATTGCGAGATCTATGGAGGAGTAATGACATGGAATGTGTGTTAAATGTCCTTTTTCGGTCGTTGGGAGTTGTTCACAGGACTTCGGCGGCCATATGTTTGCGTAGTTGGGGATCATTTTTCACTGCCCGCCTTTTTTCTTTTTCTCTTCATTCCCGTATTCGACCACCCCGCCCTCTCGTACATGTATTGGATTTATATTATCCTGGCAAGGACACGAGCATATACATACACATATTTATTTATTTTTTGTTACTGTCACTTAATTAATTTTCGTCCTTTTTTTTCGTTGTTTCTCCACTTTTCTTGGATGATGGCAGAGCGGCTGGTTTCATTGACGTTGATATGTCCAACAGGTTGCAAGGATGTATTTCTGTATTTCCCACTTTTGTGCGTCGGACCCTTTCGTTTTCTTTACGCTCCCCTCTCATAATTTTTGTTTTTTTTTCAAGTTCTCTCATTCGTCCGTCACATCGTGAGAAGTGTCGCGAAGCAGTGGATGCTTTATCCTGTCGCGAGTCTGTTGTATTTGCGTTCTGTCACTAATTCGATTTTGAAAACGCTTTTTTTTGTCCTTCTGATTGAGATTTATTTTTAATTTCGAATTGATTGTGCTTAATTGATGGATGAGAGGTAAGAGTCCCGCGTGTGTGCTGTGTGATGCTCGTTGTCGACCGTTCCATATGGTAACCATTAAATCAACATTTTCATTCGTGGTTTTGCTGCTGACGACTGTGGCGTGGACTTTTGATCGCAGTGGAATATGTTCGATTTGTTGAATGCGAAGTTAGTCGAGGAATTCGCGTAAACAATCCTAATTGTTTGCATGACCCAGGATTGTGAGACAAATATGTAAAATCCATTTTCAATTGTATTTTTTTAATTGAGTCATATGTTTCACTTTGATTTTGTACTTATTTCGGTATAAAGTGGGTGTGGTTCATTGTCACGAAGAAAGAAACAAAATGTGATTAATACTGATCAATACGGCGGTATTGGAAAATAATTCACTCAAACCTGCCCATTTTAAGACCAGTACATAAAAAAAATCCAAACTATGTATTAGCTTCTGGAGCCGATGAGACGGCAAAGCTAAACGTATTATCAGACGTTTCTCTTTAGCGGAATGTTGTAGTGTTTTGTTCAGGAAATCTTAAAATAGATTTCGCATAACATATAGAATTATCCAACAACAGGTGCTATTTTAAATCGATAGATAAACACAGGGTGTTTCGATATTTGGAGTTGGAGTAGTGATATCATTGTCCGAAACGTTTAAGTTCATGTATTAAATTCACTTTATCTGTTCAAAAGAGGCTTGAACATAATTAGGGGCAGTACGAACTTTTCGAAGTATTTTCGTAATGATTTTAACTATTTCGTGTAATTGTATTGGTATGTTTCGTCTATTATCAATAACCTCCTGAATTTTACTTGACAAAAGTATTCGTAATGGTAGTTGACTGTTGACACTTCAACAATGGCGCAGAAATTAAAATGTCACCTCTTATTGGATAACAGTTTACAAACGTAATAGAGAAAAGATTCAGCTCATGTTCGGGTAATAAAGACCTCTTAAATAGTAGACTTATGGTCAATCGGCTCTATTCGTCTGGTTGAAGCTTAGAAAAACATTTTCAGTCCGACAAATTCATTCTTTTTCGACTTTTTTTTTTATTTAATTTAATAATCCGAAGCAGGTTCTGATATGTTCCCTAAATTATTGACAATTCAATCTTGAGGACATCTTAGGACTACCCAACCACTTTAGCCCTAAGCAAAATTTAGAAGACTGTATCCCCTTGGGCGGAGGTGTTGTTCAGCTCTATTAATTTTTTCGTGTGGTCAGTCAAAGTGATAGTTTAACTGCCATTGGCTTGGACTTGCAGCATATTTGCAGACTAATAAGTCAAAAGTCTGTTAGCTCGGAACATTAACCTCTAGTTCGCCTTTCAGTTTGACCTTTTCCTTCTTTTTTATATTGGAGTTAGATAAGGTTCTCTCAAATTTATTACTGAGCTAACCCCCGAAACCCAATCAGGCTAACCTAACTCGTTGACAGCCGCTGAAATCCAATCGCTAGTGACAACTTCTTCATGCCACTCACTCTAGTTCTGATATAAAATCCATAAGGGTTAAAAATACGATTGTCGTACGTCATAGTATTGTATAAATACAGATTAATAAGTAAAAAGGTGATAAAAATGTCAACCGTCAAACAAAAGCTGATAAGTCATACTGACAGCATAGGTTTATCGGCAGTTATGTGGAGGCAGTGAGCGGAAAAATCTTCTTTGTAATCAGTGAACAGATGACACCGATAATGAGAACAATGACTGTTTATTCAATTCAGTTATTTGCACTATGATGAAATAGGACTATATTTAGCGGAAGTCAAACGCAAAGGTATTTATGACTACGATCAGACCCTATTTTATAGAATTCTACTGCAGATAGAGGTGATACCCCTCTTGTTTAAAAAAAAATAGTTATAAATCTTCTTTGGAATATATGTTCGATTGTCAACTTAAAAAAGTCAAGAATCAGCGAGCAGCTTACAGACATAAGACAGTGTATACATAGTATAATGGAAAACCATCAGCTTCCATCAGCTTAGAAATTCTGATTTTATTTCTTTCGCCTTTCGAATTATCCTGAACGACCATTAGTCATAATCATTTCGTAGCACATCATACTGTTTTACCTTTTTTCCTTTTATCATGGTCGGCAACACGGTACGACGACATCAAAGGTAGTATGGTAGACTGGGAAAAAGAAAGATTTGCGATGATCGCATTGACACTTTTGGTCAGTAGACTAAACACCAAGTTATCGAGAATAGATTCACACAACAAGTTGACCGGATCCAAACCATTGATAGGGTGACTCAACAGCTTCTGTGAAAGATTGCATTAAATTAAACACACACTTTTTGGGAAACCAAAGCTGATCTTTATGGGTTAATGAAGATCTGTCTATGGCAATTATAAATGGAAAACAATATCGGCCATGTAACCACCAGCCTTCTGTCGCGGGCGATCATTCGCAGGTAAAAATGATCAAAGACTTTTTAAAGTAGGTAAAAATGGATTAATGACCTTAATTTCAGTTTGGATATTATGCCTAAGGTCCTGAATTGTCGTTATTGGCATAGAGCTTATTTTTCAAGAAACGTCACCGAAAGGAGACTAAGGTTCTTAAAAAGCATAACCTTAGCCGTCAATCATATTGTTCTCTAACCGAAATAATGAAATCTTCAAATTTCGAAAACGATAAATTAATTTTTGGGAGGCTTGTGGGACTAGAAGCATCATTCTGTTGAATCCAGAGATCGTCCAATTCAAACAATTTTGAAAAAAAAAATCGGTCAATATGTTGCGATTCGAATCTTCATTTTCGAAAAGGTACGTTTATTTTATGGTCAAAAGACGTACTTTAGAGTTCCCGTAAGATAGTTTAAATTAGTTTAGATAGTTAGGCTAGGTTTAAGCAGCTTACTCTAGGCTGTTAGATAGAAGAATATGAAAATACAAATGCACAAAAAAAAACAAAAAAAAAAGTTCAGGGCCTAGTTGAAAACCCTTTGCCAAGTCATGAGTGTAACTATTCCCTCCGGTTTCGCTGCTCTGTTACATCCATTCGCTCCGTTCTAGATCCATCCTTATATTATCCTCCCAGCTATACTCTATCCTTCCTGACGGCCTTCTTCACTTAGGTTTTCCATTCATCATTCTTTGGACTGTTTTCCAAAATTATTAATAGACCCGAAATCTATTTTCTTTCTTTTTTTTCTTAATCAGAGAACATGCTTGATATTCCTAGTCTCAGTGGCTTTTTTTTAACGGGCTAGTGCTTATACATACGAGTATGTATGTTCACTTGTCTGAAAAAACAAATCGCACACAACATAAGTGAATGAGAGAAGCTTGGCTCTGGCTCTCCGTGAGCTGTAACGCCGTCTAAGAAGAAGAAGTGCTTATACATATATAGCATGAGGCATTGTGACCAATGCAGATATATTGTGCTTGCTAGCCAATTAGATGAGGAATTCCTCTACTTTCTCTCGTAGGAGCTGGAAATGTTATCTTCAGGTGTAATAGTATACGCTGCCTTAGGTGGCAGAGGTCTGCACATCCACATAGTTTTTTTTTTTTTTTTTTTTGTTTTGTTTTTTTTATAATTCGTGCAGGTTCAAGAGTGTACGCTCTTATGATATTTCACAACCTGAACGGGGTGCAGGTGGTTTGTGTCAAAGATGTTCGTTCACTACTCTCCGGGGGTGTTTGTCCTAGATAGAATTTGAGAGATTCGACTAAATTTGCGTTGGTTGTAGTTCACAGTAACTCTTTTGTTTCCATATCATTAAGGTGTTATATTGGAAATGCACACACGGAGTATGAATTTTAAAGTGATCTTATGCGGCGAGTGTTATGCCTTTTTTTGATCATCTCTCATTTACAACTGATGTTGTTGCACAGTTTTTCCGTATAGGAATTGTTCTTGACTATGGACGGACTTGAACTACAAACCTCAACAGTTGGTGATGATTACTATTGCACCACAACCACCCTCATAGTATGCGCTCTGCAGTTTCCTCGGCCTCAAGACATTTCTGTTTCAGATGAGAGGTTAATTTTGCTGCTGAGTTATACTTTTTATAAAGTTAGTCTCTAAATATAGGTTGACACACGTCAGGATGGCGTATAATTCGGCCGTGAAGATGCTATTTGGGACTCATCCACCTGAGGCCTATGACATTTAACAAGAGATCTGTGCTGTGTGGTTTGGGACCAGTATCTCAAATCTCTTGACAAAATTGAACGAGTGTCGTAATGCGACCGAAACTGTGGCAATCATATCAGGAAAATGTTTCAGGATGGACATGTGATCCAATGGTTTACATGGATGGTCTGTTTCTGAGCAAAGTAGTCTGATTGCACTGCAATCTTCTTAAAGCAGTAGTTTCGGACAGCTCTTTCATCGCGAAGAAGAACGCGTTACCCATATGCAGTCTTTTATTTATTTCATTCATTCTTTATGTTGTTTTTAGCAGACAATATGATTCCCAGATATTTGAACTACACTTTTTAAAGCCTTTATCGAGTACAGTCAGGGGCGAGGTTTGAATCACCAAGTCGCTCAATGAATATATATTCGGTTTTCTCTTAATTTACTTTTAAGTCTACTTCCTTTTTTGCCACTGTAAGACTCTCTCATGTCTCTCTCTTCCCTATTTCTCAGAAGGTCTAAATCGTCAACCGTAGCTAGAGCGGGTTTGGTTCAATTAAGGGTTAGTTTACAGTCATTTTCCTGAAGGAATATCATGACGTTTCGTATTTTAACTCAACCCTTTAGGCAAACTTGTATCAGTTTCAACAAGTTTTCGAGAATTCCCTTCATTATAAGGACATAATACATTTTCGATCCATTTGTAGAATCGTACGCCTTTTTAAAATCTACGAAAAGTTTTTGAACTTTTTAGTATAATAAAATCTAGCCACTTCCTGAAACCACACTGGTAATCTCCTGATCCTCTAGAGAATAAGTGTATGGATCAGGTTGCTAGCAGTGATATCCCATCCCTTTTAAATATGTGAAAGATGACCGAGTTTTTCCATTCCTCGGAGATAGTTCCTTAGATTCCATAGTTGTGATGAGCCCATGTAACCGCTCTGTTAATTCCCTTCTGAATTTTTTTATGATACAGGTCCTGCGCCCTTCCTCGATGGCTAGCACTTCTTGCTGAATTTCTGCTGTGTAGATATCACCGATTCCCTTTGATGCTTCATGTATGTTAAGGAGTATATCGAAATATTTCCTCCATTGGGCGCAATTTTTTTGTCAACAGCTAGTCTAAAAACGCTATAGTAGCCTCAGTGCAAGTAATGCCTTAAAAGTTATATAAAATTTGCTATATTAGCCGACTTTGTTTGACAGAACGTCGTAATTGCTAATTTAACAGAGAGAATGAGCTTTTATGACATTTTTATGAACGAGCTACTAAATTTATCTGTCACCTAGATCGTGGATATTTTCCAGAAATAGATTTCTAAGTTCTGAACTCGGACGGCGGTGCTATAAATAATCATTCATATCATTCCGTGTTCGAAGTTCTTTTAGTCTCAACGAATATTTGCCAACACTTACAGAAATCTGATGTCATATGATCCTACCACCTTGAGTTCATTGCTCCTTCTCATATAAGTGATGGGAAAGACCCATTCGTAAGACTTTTTGACGGTTGCGAAACTATCTGCGAACCCCGTTTTCTAACATAAACTTGTCCTACCACTCGGCCGCCTTCTGATACCTGTCACGTAGAAGTGTACGGGCAACATAGGCCACCTGCAACTACGCACTCTACCAACGACCCTCATTGCTTGACTAGATGACTAGAAGAAAAATATGGATGAATGCTTATATCAAATATCATTTAACGACCCCCTTCATCGTTACATAGAGGGGCTCATTGCTTGGATGTCGAGTTTACGCAATGACTTGTTTTAATTTTTAAGAACATCATTAAAAACCATTTTATACAACCCCATTCCTTGCAAGAGAGCAATTTAATAAAGTAGTAATCCGATGTTGATTGCCTTTCTTCTTTAACCCCCATAAGAACCCGCCTCTCCACCCGCCTCTCCACCCGTCTTTTGACTTTTCCTTGAATTGTCTTTCCTTGTAATCTACATCCTACCTCTCCATCGACTTGTTAACAAAGATCGAAATTGCGTACAAGCCCATTTAAAGCATCACCTTTTACCTTCAAGTGCTTGTGTAATCTTAATCTTCTAAGCACGTAAGGGCAATACACAATTATCGCCACCGGCATGGTATTAATATTCTTCCATGCGTAGGCATGTTCAACATCTATAATCATCCTAAAGTGGATCGCAGCCTACAGGAATATGTCGTAAATCCCACAAAATGGCATGCTTTCAAAAGGGATACATTTGCATTGTAAAGCCATATTCACATTTGTCAACCCTTCGTTAGGCCTGACCCGCATTTGAATATATGTATTTCGAACCGAAATTTGAAATAAATTCGAATTACTCTTGACAAGCATTCAATTCTAGTATTCGATAAGCATTCCACTGGCAGTTCTCCCTGGCGATCCCGTGACATTGGGCGGGTAGAAGGCTTGCGAAAGAAATAGACGTCATTCGTGCCTTCTTTTAAATGAAATAACTTAGATGCTTTCGTCCTTAAGTGTTCTAAAAATACAGAAAAAAAGAGAAATATTTCAACCTTTTGCTTTTTCGAGGTCTTGCTCTTCGTGTCGACCACATTCCGCACTACCTACAACAGCCGCACCAACCGAGCCAACACGCCTCAATCCTTAAAGATAAGTTTCATTTCATAAGTATTTTTCAGGAAAAGTGGCACGGCTTCATGTTTCTCGCCATTTATCCACCTCTACATAGGACGCAGGCATCTTTCGCTTCATAGTGCCGGATCTTCCAAGCATCCTCCTTATATCTGCTGAAGTAGGAGAAGGCCAGAAGCAATGAGAGCTGAGAAAAAAAGTGTCTTCCAAGATACCCTCGTAAACTTTCAAGAGGTACACGCAGAATAGGAAAAAAAAAAAACTCGCCGACCAAACACTCAAAAAGGACGAAACGGGGAAAAATCTCGACATGAGAAGAAATATGAAATTTCTTCAGGGGTTGGGCGCCATTCCTCATCCCCGGTTCCCCGTCTCGCCGCTCTATCGTTTAATAAAAATCATTTGCACGTATGCGAAAAGTGAACCTGAAGGCAATACACACAATTCATGTGAAAATGTCCTCATCCCTGGCACCTCCAACCGCCCATCGCGATTCCAGTCTATTCACACCAGTCGTATACCTCGTTACGGAGGCACACGATGAGGTGGCAATTCGTCGGATGGGACCATAACGCGACGCACACAGGTGGATCACAGGGAATATGATCCGAGTTTTTAACGATTCACCATTCGAGCTCACTCCACCCTTCTTAACCCTTTTTTTAAAATTCGAACAACGTAACCGACAGCAAGACGAATAAGAAGAAGAAAAAAAAAACATGCTCATGTGTCGGAAAAGTTTTCCTCAATCCAACCATTCCCCGACAAATGAAAAACAAAAATCAACCCTTGTACCAGACGATGGCGTTTCCCTATGTCTTCATCCTCCCGGCCATCACAATATTTAGTCAAAGAATCCAAATTTGTACCCGAATGCATGTTGCTCGGGTAGCCCCCGGCACTACTATACCAACGCTCATTCGGTCCGACTCTGATCCCGACTCGCGACCCCCATTTCCCCGGATAGTTTCTCAACCAGGGAGAATTACTCAGTATAACAACAACAAAAAAGTTCAAGTTTTGCAGTTTTTGGTAGCGCACAAGGGGGTTGAAGCGAACGAATTGCGTTCAAAAGTTTGTTGAACAAATTTCTTGTCCCGTCTCAGCTACCAACACACGGGCACGGCGACAGCGTCATACTCGTAGTTCAAGTACAATCCCTTCCTGTTCTTGGAGGTAAGCACGCTTTTTCCGCCGACGAAACTAAAGATCTTTTCCTCGAAGGATAAAGGTGGCAGAGTATGGGTATTTACGCGTGGTCATATACCCCCCCACTGTTGTTGGCGAAACGTCACTTTGAGTGTTAAGTAGAATTTCATTAGGTGAGACGCGTGGTTGTTGTAGCTTGTGAATGGATTAGTACTCGTGGGACTTTTCGTCGAGGGTTGCTTAGAAGGGTTCTGCTTTCAAGTTCTCTCGTCTATTCTTTGATTTTTCGTCAACTTTTAGTTTAAGGGTGGCGGTGGCTTTACAACCCAACCTACTACTTACATACTTAGTTGGAATGACATGATTTCTGCAAGTTTGAAAATGGATTTTAATTAAGTTTCCAGTGAGTGCCAGTTTGCAGGTGGCACTGGCTCGGAAGCACATTCCAGACTTTGGGGATTGTGTGAATATTACTCATCACTCTTCCTTGTTCGCGATGGCGATGATGACAATGACTTGCATAAATGCCAAAGTGTCCGCAAAGTTTGGTTGTTAAAAGGTTTGTCATTTAACAGCGGCCGTCCCGCGCATTGGCTCAGTCAACTGCTTTCACAGGCGAAGGGCGTTTTTTTTTTCGCTTTTGTTGAAATCATGTAGCTGGTGGCAAATGAGGTGGCGGCGTGGAGGCCGAGGACAATAGCCAGGACTTGTCTTGAAATTGTTTTCGACCGAAGGGAGGAGGTCGTTTTCGCCCGACTCGATATGCAAACAATGGGAGTGTAATTTAGCGGTCTTTTATGCGAGCCCCGCAAGTGGTTGAGGCGGTTTTGGAAAAGCAAATAGCCCGGATTTGATTAGTCTTGTCCTTCAAGTGCTAATGGAGTACTCAAACGCTGTTCAAGGTTCGGAAGTAGTTATGTGTTGCGATGAAAAGAAATTGGGCATAATAGAGACATCTTGAGCAGAGACTTTTTGCTGATTTATCATGCACTTATAATCTACTGGCATATGCGGAACAACGACGAGTCTCATGACTGTTAATTGGGCACAACCAGAAGGAGAAAAAAAAGTAAATGGCACTTTAGGGACGAAATTCGAACATTTTACAAGGCCTGTCCCTTTGGTAATCCGTCGAGTTGAACACAAGCAACGTTAGTGGAGCTTACCAAACGAGAAAAGAATCATCTTGGTATCATCTCCCTCTGCTCTGACTCAGGGTAGTTAAAGGGATCTGAAAAAGAACTACATACATATGTATATGGCTATTCTAGATTTTACGGTGGCTACCAGCTATAACCGCATTATAAAATTCATTAGCTCTACAACAAAATCTGACAACTGTTCTAGGCTAAGATGACGCTCAGTAACAATAATTACGTTGAAGTCATTCGCCGTTGCCGTTTTATGAACTAAACGCATGATGTTGGGGGAATAGAAAATCATGGCTGTAGCATCACCATAGTACACCTGCTCACTCCTTGCTTATGCATTATTTTTTGTCAAAAACAGTACCGCAATCATGTTTCAGCCACCGTACTTGAGTCTCTGCGACTTTTTTCGCAACCCATAACTGAAAAAACTCTTCCATGAAAGTATGTAGAAAACCAGAAGTGCTTGGAGAATTGGATAAAGTGCTGGTATTATATATGAGGTAGATTACTTTAATGTGGGAAGAATAGATATTAATGAATAAATATTTTTCGATTTTTTTCAAAATATTGTACAAAGTCACCTTAGTTTTTGAACATACTCCCTATTTTGACTACTTATAACTGCACTTCTTTCAATCCCTAAAACAATTCTGGAACTCTGTCTTTGGGTTAACCTTTAGATCTGTGGATCTATTGCCCTTTATAGTTCTTTTTAATTCGACGAAGAGAAAAATACGTCACACGGAGGCATCACTGATTTTTTTTTCAGCTTTCGTCATGCTAAATTTCTTTCGAATTCCTTTTTGAATGATAATCCTTGTGGCAACAACTCATGGTAGACCATGCAATATCGAAAACATTACAACAAGGCATTCACATTCCACCGCTTTGATTTAAAGTTAAGAATAGGCCATCCAGTGGTTTTTTGTTAAATCATAAGTTATTTTGACACTGACAGCTGTTTCACGCTCAAAATCTTGACAGGAAGTCAGTATCATACCTCCGCGGAAAAAAATGAGTCGCTTTACGCTTGAACAACGTTGGGAAATATTGAAAACAAAGTGAGTGCTGTGTAGCCCAGACAGTGCGTTTTTTTTTAAAAGAAGTTCGTGAGACTGGTATGCTAGTCGACTGGTATGCACAGGTGAGAATGCTGTGGCCGAGAGTGTGAGACTAAATTCATGAACGTCAACTCGGCATCGATCTCAACAGTTCAATTTTTCACGCACTAGCCTGGGGAGAATTCTACAAGAAGATCTCGGATTATTCGCTTACCAGGTTCAATTGACTCAGCAATTGAAGGCGCGCAACCATCCGCTTCTATATCGCTTCGCAGTTTGGGCCTTGGAACAGTTAGAATTGGACAATGATTTTGGGCGAAAAATCATCATCGGCGCATTTTCATCTCGGCGGCTACGTTAACAAACAAAATTGCCAGATGCGGATCGGAAAACCCGCAAGTTATTGTCGAGAACCCAATGCATCTACAGAGAGTGACAGTTTGGTACATCTTTGGTTAATTTTTCTTCGAAAATGAGGCTGGAAAGAACGTTTCGGTCAACGGTGGGCGTTACAGAGCCATATTAACCAACTTTTTTTTTTACTGAAATTGAAGACATGGATTTGGAAGACCGTGTTGGTTCATGCAAGATGGCGCGCCATGCCACACAGCCCATGTCAAAATCGATCTTTTGCGCATCAAATTCCCGAATCGTGTCATCAACCGTCTTGGCGATGTCAATTGGCCACCTCGGAGCTGCGATTGACCCCTTTGGAATTTTTTCTGTGGGAAACTGAACGACAGATGTGATGCCAACAATGCGGAAACGATTCAAGCACTTAAGGCCAACATCATCTAAGCAACCCGTGAGCTACAGTTTGAAACCATCAACAAGGTCTTGGAAAATCGGGATGACAGAATGCGCTACTGCGAACCCAGCCGAGGCAGCCACTAGAACGACATTGTATTTCATAATTAATGGGAATACATGTTTATTTTATTGCATTTTTAAAAAGAAACTTGTATTTCGTCACCCTTTACTTTAAATTTCATTATGTTTTACAATTAAATCTACACTGAATTCGAGCGGTCAGATTTTGTATGACTCTATTGTAAAAGTCGGGCCTTATCCTACTTTTAGTTATCAATGGTTTGAATGATATTGTTCGATGGGTAATCAGTTGTTGTTGGTTTGTTGCCATAAAACTCAATGTAGTTTCAGAAAAAAAAAGTCTTAGGGGATTGAATCGCGCGATCTTGGCGGCCATTCCACATTGCCTCTTTTGGAAATAACGCGTTTGGGGAGCTTTTATTGCAACAACTCCAAAACTCCAACTCCAATGTTTGGCACGTTCCCAAACTACATGTCATTGAGGTTTATGTCATCAAACTGAGGCCATGACAGAATATTTGGCCCAACGACGCCACCTGCCGAAATCCACACTAAGCACTATACAGGGTGTCCCACGAGCAGTGTGCCAAAAAGGTAGAGCGTGTAGGTCTGGTCAAGACAAGAAAAAAATCGTACGGGAGGGGGGGTCTATTCCCCCCCGTTTAGCCGGTAGGGACAATTTTCTAAAAAATTGACTTAATTTGGAAAAAAAATTATTAAAAATCAACAGTTACATCCACAATGCCGTGATATACTTTTTTGTAAAGCCAGAAACCCCTTCTTTCATCTTGTTTTTAAACGAAGCTGTTTTTGAGAAATGAATTTTCAAACTCAAAATTTTTAAAAAAAAATGAAAAAAAAAATTTCGAACTATTTTTTTTCAAAATTGTATGTCAATTCTCTTATTTGTTTTTAGTTAAACAGAAAACCGGATGCAAAAATATCTTGTAGTTTCTGAGAAATTAAAAAAAAACCCGAACCGTTTTTTTTCTGAGAAAAACCTTTTTTTTGGTTTTAACGCGGCTGGACTTGTAGGAAAATTAATGTATAAAACATTGATCTCTTTTTTATTATTTTTAAAAAAATTCGGAGATTTATTATAATTATTATAATAAATTTTCAATATGATCCCCATTTTTTAGAAGGCAAAGATTATATCTCCTTCTAATGGCTGCACATAAGTCTATGCTTGACAAATTTTCCTGCAATTTGACTCCAGTGACTTCAATCTGTTCTTTCAGTTGTTCCAAAAATACAATTTCCACTTCGTAAACTTAATTCCTCATGAATCCCCACACATAAAAATCTAGAGTTAAATCTGGTGACCTAGGTGGCCATTCTGTGGGGCCCCTTCTTCCGATCCAACGGTCACTGAAATGATCATCCAGTCAGTTTCTAACCCGTAAGCTGTAGTGTGCTGGTGCTCCATCTTGCTGGTAGATTAAATTATCTGCTATGGCCAAAGGAACGTTGTCCATCAAATCGGGCAAAGGGTCTCGTAGGAACTGCAGGTATGATTCTCCATTAATAACGGCATTCAAAAACCGGGGCCCGATTACAGTTTGTCCAACAATACCAAGTCAAACATTACAGCTAAAGCGGTGTTGTGATTTATTTTGTTTTTTGTTGCGTGGATTGGTGCTACTCCAATGATGCAAATTGTGGGAGTTAGTAAACCCATCTCTGGTAAACTGTGCTTCATCCGTCCAGAATATCCTTGCAAAATAGTTTCGTTCAGTTTCATCTCGAAGCAGTAATGATCGACAAAATTCTACTCTCAAAAACTTGTCGTTTGAGGTGAGTTCCTGAACTGGCCTAAAATGGTACGGGTGTAAGTTTTCGGTATGAAGCGCTCTCCATACTCTAGATTTGGGCACTCCAAGCATAATAGCTATCCTCCTTGTACTAAGGGAGGGATTACGTCGGACCAAATCCAAAATTCTTTCATCTAAGATTCCTGATCCATCTGTAACTGATCTTTCGCTTCTTCGATGCTCTCGCAGACGTCGGTGGATTCTTGAAAACATGCTATGACTGGGACACCTCCGAATGGGATATCTTTAAGCGTATAGTCTTTCGGCTTCACGGTCTCGACCATTAGCTAAACCGTAGCAGAAGTGCATGTCCGTTAATTCTTCTCGAGAGTATGAGTTTGACATCGTAATGTGTTGATGAGTTAACATCCAATTTGGAAATGTTTTTTTATTAAAAATGCGATGCCTTTTATTTACATTTGGGTTGCAAATATTTTGTTTTTCAATAAAGAAAAATTGCGGTTTTATTGTCTTAAGGTCCTAGCGGGTAGAACCCATCGGCGGCGGGCGGACCCAGACGAAATTAGCAGGTCAGTTTTCAGGCGTTATCAATGAAAAAAAAAGGATTAATCCAGGGTTATTCCAATACTGTGTCCCTTTATTGTTTCCTGATAAAATTTCGAATTTTTTAAAAATAATGAAAAAGAGATCTATGTTTCATACATTAATTTTCCTACAAGTCCAGCCGCGTTAAAACCAAAAAAAAGGTTTTTCTTAGAAAAAAACGGTTCGGGTTTTTTTTTAATTTCTCAAAAACTACAAGACATTTTTGCATCCGGTTTTCTGTTTTCAACTAAAAACTAATAAAAGAATTGAATTTTTGAAAAAAATTAGTACTTACATACAATTTTGAAAAAAAATAGTTCGAAATTGTTTTTTTTTCGCAATTTTGAGTTTGAAAATTAATTTCTCAAAAACTGATCCCTAAAACAGCTTCCTTTAAAAACAAGATGAAAGAAGAGGTTTCTGGCTTTACAAAAAAGTATATCATGGCATTGTGGATGTAACTGTTGATTTTTAATAATTTTTTTTCCAAATTAAGTCAATTTTTTAGAAAATTGCCCCTCTCGGCTAATCGGAGGGGAATAGACCCCCCCCCCCTCCCATACTTTTTTTTTCTTGTCTTGACCAAACCTACACACTCTAGCTTTTTGGCACACTGCTCGTGGGACACCCTGTATATCTCCAGATGTAATCAAGCCTCTTGATACTGCTGAGTATTACTGAGCAATAAAATACGTTGTTGTCCACGCAGCAGAAATTTAGGCAGAACTCCCAATTATGAAGGAAGTAAAGAAAGGAAGCAGTCCGTCGACTTGGGAATAACAATAAGCAAGAGTCGACCTAATACAATCGGAATTAACAGAGATGTTACATGGGTCATCACAATTATATGAAACAAGCAACTATCCCTGTGGAGTGAAAAAACTCAGTCATCATTCCCGTATTTTAAAAGGGTGAACAGAATGCAACAATTACCGAGAATATCACTACTATCAAGTTGTTACATTGTTAAGTATTCTCTTAAAGAGACAGACATCATATGATATGGAGATTATCGGGGACTACCAGTGTGGTTTCAGAAGGAATCGCTCGAAGATTTACCAGATTTTCAATATACGACAGCTGTTAGAAAAGAAATGGAAATTTCACTAAACGGCCCACCAACCGATCGAAAATATATCATGTCCTTGTAGGGCTGGGATTCCCAAAAAAGTTTTCAGGTTTCTGATACAAGTGCCTAAAGTTAAAACAAACGGCGGTCAAAATAGAATACGCCTTATCTGAAACATACGAAATACGTGAAGGATTAACACAAGGTGACCCCTTGTTTCCACTTCTATTTATTCGGTGCTGAAATACGTAATAATAAAGGAACAAGCCTTAATAGAATCACATCCGCTCTAGCTTATACTGGTGGTTTGGACCTTCTGGGAGATAATGAGGAAACAGGAAAGAGATATGTATGTAGAAAGTCTAACAATAGCAAGATGAAAAGCAGGCTAAAAGGTAAATGAATAAAAAAACAACAATAGTCACTGACCGGATTTGATTCATCAAAACTTAGCACATGACTGTACTCGGTAAACGCTTTGAGAAACTTGACGAGTTTAAATATTTAGGAACCATACTGGCCGCCGAAAATCAAGAATTCGAAGAACTCTTGATTGAACCAAGAATTATCCGAGTAGAACGAGTGGACAGTGGACAGACAGTCAAAAGAATAATGAATAGGAAACCGGTAGGAAAGAAAAAACTCCTAGGAAGGAACCTAGGAGAGGTGGAAAAGAAAACCGAAATATGGAACGAGCGCACTCATAATAGAAAGGGTTATCAGCCTGGCTCCGAATTTCGGAGTTTCAAATAGCCGATAATAATACTAACTACTCAAAGCTAACCAAAATTCGCTCCACCAATTTCGCCAAAATCCAGGTTGAACTGCTCCAGTACCGAACGAATATCGAGCTTGATGATCTTGAGGCTTCGGTTCTTGTGCAAATTAGACCTTATAAGGATGCATGCCCAAGTCTTTTCGCCGAATTCGGGAAGTTCTAGTCGAAGGAACGCCTACTCTCTCAGTCAAACTTTAAGCAATTGAAGCAGTATGCTTATTTAACTCTTCGTTTCCGCATCGTACAGAGACTCGATCAGTAACCGAACCGTCTTACTTGCATTGCACGATAATTCAGGGAATTGTTCGGTTGGTTGGACGATTATTTCTCAAATATTTCGTAGCTCACGAAAAGTTCGTCGGGAAGGGCGAAAGTTTAAAAAGGAAATTTTAACAATTTCGACGCATTGTTGAATGCTGTAGCGTTCTATGGTAATAGAAAGACAAAAACGGAGCACATACGTGACACTTGAATTACAGAACAATAAATTGTCTAAATTCGGATACTGCTGCACACCATAGAGCAAAATTTGCTCATAGCTCACTCTCACTAAATGCAACATTTTGGGAGTTACAATTAATTCCTGATCCTGAAAAACCATATTACTCCGAATATTATTCATCGTTATCGAGGTTCATACAATTATTGATTTATATTCGAGCTTTTGCATTTGTCCAAGGCGTTCCTTCTAAAACATTAGATTCACTTCCCACATGTACAGAAACATTTGAAACATATTAGCCGATACAATAACAAAAAAATCCCAAAATCGCACCGATATAAGGCCCGAAACAGAATAATTCCTATTACTTTTTGAACATATCTGGTATACCCTCGGATCCCGGTTCTAGCGAAAATTCTCTTTCCCCTGATATGACAATCAGACAGCCTGCGGCAGAATCAAGCGATGACAAAGGTCGGCTAAGACATGGAATCACAATCTTCTTTGCCATCCCAAAATCTCATGAGGACAAACCTCACAACAAAGAACGTTGAATCCTTGATATTTGCAGATACGAAATTACTTCTCCTCCCTGTAAATCATTTCTTTGAACTGCTAATCGTCCTTTCATCACATCCATTCACAGCGGCGAGAACAATATTCGGTTTATGTGCAACACGCGCTCCAGCAATTACCTTCTCATCCTATTAAAGTCCCTATAAACCGCTTTTCACATCGCCATGCGTCATGCTATACAGCTTCGCGAGAATCTCCTCCACGTGGGATGGGATGAATGAGTGTTGGATTGTACTTTTTACTTCCTCCAGGAAGTGCCATTTTATCACTTTTGTATAGAGAAGCGATTGTGACTGGATCTATCCTTTGTCTATTACTCGTCGGACACCTAAATGCCACGTGGGCAAGCTTGCTGAAAAGGGTAAAGTGTAGGAGTGCTCGACAACCTTTAAAACATTTTAATGCGAATTTCTCCAACACAATTGGTTTCGAAATATCAAATTCGACGAATTATCGCCGGTTGCCTATAAGCGGGTCCACTGACCCGTCAAGTAACATTTGAATCAATTTTATAAACTTTTTTTTGTGTCCCATCAGATCCTATATAGCTCATATGTCCTGGGGTTTATGGGTGAGGGAATGGAATTAACCGCCCAGTTTTCATCGATCGCAAACCATTATACAAGACAAATGGGAAACGGAATCGACCCAAAAGTAGGTCTTGATGAGGAGGAGCTTTTCTTTGATCCAGGATGATTCAAATCCTGCATAATCCTGACAGTCTTCCGCCTCCATTGGTATCGGGCCCGCCTTGATAGGCATTTATGAGCCCGTCGATATAGAAAATGATATCCGGAATATGTCAATAATTGTCTCCTATCCTACGTTTCAATTAGCCATTGTTCTGCTCCATCCCGGCCGGCGACAGCGGCTATACGTGTATCATCGACCCGCACATACTTAGGTCTGATGACATACTTGCTCATAAGTGTCGTGCTGTGATGTATGGTATGTATTTTGGAGCGTTCATAAATCCCATGGTGTTTTGAAATTTTCGTCACGTCCGATGACTTGATGCTGAATTCGAGGGCTGCACCGGCCGGCCGACGGGACGAGAGCATAATTGAGTGAAACTTTTGAATATGAATCTTTCTCCTCGGGCAGCAGCGACAAAGGAACATTTTGTCGCTCGTTGATCCCGAGACCGTATGCCGATGACGCGAATGCTTGTTCGGAGGGAATTTCAAATAATTAATTCATAAAGCAAATCTGCACACAAAGAAAGCAGCTGCGTCAGTTGTGATGACGTCCTCTCTGTCCCGTAGAGGCTCGTGTCCAGATTGGTTAATGATCGGAGAAAACTGTATGGAAATTCGTATATCTTATCGCTGGACATCCTGTCCGTATTAGTGTTGACAAAGAAGAAAAAAAACCGAGGCGGCGAATCCGAATCGGATAACGAGGAGAGGGAGCGCTAGGGTTGTAACGCTGCATCGAGATAACATCACGTTCGTTATCTTTTTATCCACATCCGCTTTTTTCCCCGTTCCTCTGGTGATTGTTGGTTGTTTTCACTCGTTGCTCCTCGTCGAGATGATGGTGACGCTGGCGAGTGGTGAACAGATTGATTTTCCTAATTTTACTCGTTCCTCCATCTTTTCCCTCATCCATTGCCCTTTCCTGACCACGACTACTGTACCGCCGTTGATGTGGAGAGAGCACATCCTTCCACGACGGCTCGATTGGTAGGCAAAACGAGCAGATGGGGATGTGGAAAAGATATAAATGATGATGATTTTATTCATGGGCGGATAATTCTTGCTTCTGGCCTAGTTCTTAGATTGTTTTTTTTTTTTTCTTGGAAACCGTCGTCTGTCTTGTCGGTCTTGAATAGCAAGTTGACAAGTATCACACGTCTCTCTACGTGACTAAGTTGTTGATGATACCCGAGAGTCAGAAGTTGGAAATCTTTGATAACTGATTTCACATCAAAACCAAATACGAGAACACAAGCTCGGTGACGGGGGAGCACAAAAAAAGAAATTCTGAATAAGAAGAGTAAACCGTGAGATGAAAAATGAAGACGAATGAATATAAATCCAAGCTATGGTGCTTGGAATATTCAATTTTGCGTCCTTTTTTTCGTTCCTTCGTTTGTGTTTGGCTTAGACGGAGTGCGTTTGACGGGGGCTAATCTAGTCCCTAATGACAGTCGGGGGCTTAGGGGTTTATTTTTTTTTTTTGGTTTTTTAATCTAAAGGATTGCTTAAGGACGGACGAGTGGATTAGTAGATGTGACGTTATCGTTAAGGTAAGAAGAAATATAAACAAATGTCACAAGTTCTGTTGCGTGACTTGTCAACTTTACAAATATCAACTTGAAGTGAGATTATGAGGAAATTATGCGGTGTGACAGGATGAGGGGGAAGCGAAATTTTGGTCACAATTTTCAATTAGAGAAACTTTTTAATTACAGACAGTTGTGTATATAGGGCCATCCAGCAAGAGGTGACATTTTAAGGAGATGGAAGAACTCACAATTTTGAAGAGGAGTTGTGATATTTTTATTTTCGTCCAAAGTACAAACTCTGAAGTTAATAATTAAGCACACCAGCTGTCAAATTTCTGCGTCAGTTCTGTCTACAAATGGTTTTTGTTTTGATGAATTCTTTCATCACGTTTTGGCCAAATTGCGGCCGTGACAGTTCGCATATTTTCTTTTACTCGTAGTGCAGGAATCTGTGATACATTATTTTCGTAGCCTTTTTTTTTTTTTTAAGAAAGCTCCAAACGAAAATCATATTGAAACGCACGATCTCTGCGTCTCTCACATCCAGGAAATTTGTCACGCGATAGAGCCATTGTTTTGCCAGCTATATGATATGTGGCGTTGTCCGAATGAAAATAAATGTCGTCCACAGCCATAGAATCAGTTTCAGCACCAGCTATCATCGTTCGGTAACATAATCCATTCAATGAGACGATCGCATTACAATAGATTTCTAAAAAAAAAAAAAAAAATAGGGCCCAACGGCACCGCCAGTCTACAAATCAAATCAAACCAAACCGTCACTGGTTTTGGGTGAACGGTTGTTCTTATTGGCAAATTTCTTTTGAGCAATTGGAGTGTTTACTCACCCAGATAATTGGAAATGAGCCTCATCCCTCCTAATTTGATTTAATAAATCATGGTCTCCTTCAGTCATTTCCAGCACTGAATAAGCCAAAGTACGGCGCTGTTCATGTTCTGTCAACTTCAGTTCTTATGTCAACTGGACCTTGTAAGTACATACATATATAGGCCAAGATCATTATTCATAAGGCAGTGCAGAATGATTGCGAATAGAACCATTGCTTGTGATCGTCTCGAAATGGCTACATCATGTTTTTCAGCCACATTCTTAGCGGCGATTTTTTATTGTAACGCACGAGCACTAGTTGAAGTCTTGACACCGCTTGGCTGTCGGTGCGAAAAGGCAAAAAAAATTTTTTTTCACAATTTTTGTACTCAAATTCTACCTTCTCAACATGATATGCGAGTATACAAGGTTTGTTCAAAAAATAAGGTGACATTTTCTCGAAAAATATTTATTTTTTAATCAATATCTATTTTTTCGCTTCAAAATAATAACTCCCGGATATAATAACTTTCCGCCAGAGCCTTATTCAATCCTTGAAGTCCTTCTGCATTATTTAGGAAAGGAATAAAAATGGCAGGGGGCTAAGTCCGGTGAGTACGACGGCGTTAACGATATTGTTTTTAACCAAACAATTATCCACGAGCATTGATATCTGAACACAATCCGGATCTGCGCAAAAGACCATTACCGATTTTTCGGCAGGAACTCATGTTGAACCGCGCCATTTTAATCGAGGACAAGCATGAGAAAAACGTTCACATTTGACTGAACTTGCCGTGCTTTTTCGGTTTTCGCTCTTCTGGCTGCTTTCACTGGGAAGCTGGGCTTGGATTTCGATATCATAGCCAGATACCCATATTTTGGTATCAGGGATGACCTTTTTCAGCAAATCTGGGTCGTCATTCACGTCATTCAACAGCTCTTAAGCGATGCCAATGCGATAGTTCTTGAAGGCTGCGACTTAGCACACTTGTTTCTTGCCCAATATATCTGAAAAAATATCATGACGACAGCCAACTCATATGATAGATAGCATCCAACATAACAAACCAAAGGGAAAAAATAAAAAAAATCTAAAATGGAATGTGCTTAGTTCTCGAAATTTAAAAATTCACCTTATTTTTTGAACAAACCTCTTGTATGTTTTTACCTAGTTTACAATTTTTATCATACTATTTATTGAATATTTACAATTCAACAATTCTGTGAAATCAAAAATTGCTATTGACACCAATAAATCCAAATTTTTCTACGGAAAGGGGTTCCTCAAGGGGGAGGCTTTGGACCAGTATTTGTTTATATCTTCGAAAAAAGGTATTTTCTTACCATTATTGATTAAACACTCTCCATTTTCAAAGGAAGGTGAATTAAAGTGGCATTTTAATTCCACAACAACTCCTGAACCCGATTGCATAATTGTATTGATTGGGAGCGAGAGCTATTATAGATTGATTCAGTTGAACTAAAATAAAGAATCAGTTCAACGAGCCATTTGTCAGAAAACTCTTTGAAATGAAAAAATAATTTGCCCAGAATAAGCTGTCTTGTCTTGGCAAGTGCAGTGAAATTGGTTTAGAGTCTTTCTATCATTATCGTCCTTGTAGCTACGCGTGAACTCCGATCGGCCAACATGGACCCCAACCATAGAAACCTCTCTTGAGATATGAACCTGTAAAAATATATTAATGAATATTGCCCTTAACAACTATTAAAATAAACTAATTTGCGACAGAGAGTTTTCAAGAGTTGCTACCGTCTATTCCTTCGTTATCTTTAAGGGACCGCACCCATAGGTCCCAATAATGGTAAATTTAGACTGGAGCTAAGGAATTAAGTTATGCCAGATTAGAGATAATTTAAAAACCGACTTTATTTACTTCGTGTATATAGCGATACCGTGGGCTTTTTCGTGAGTGTATTGTTAAGTAGGAGACAAACTGCTCCTACCCTGAGGAGCTTCACTTCAAAAAACACTATCATGAGAAATAGATCTCGGCAAGTAACTTGTCGGAAAAGACGCCACAATCGCTCTTTCGCTTCTCTAGAAGTGTTTTTTTTTAAGGTTAAGGTTAGAGATGATGTAATCGATCGGAGATGGGATCAAGTTTCTTACTATCATCTTCAGAGGCTGAATTTTCTGAGACTGGCCATCTAAAGAGGAAGCAGGTCCAGTATGACTATTAAATTGTGTTGATCTCTATACGTGCGGCTCTCTTGACCTTTTTCGTTCGGGCTGTGCCTGCTGTTGTTAAGTTAAGCTTACCGTAGAGAAGGTGACACAACGACAGTATTTTTATTTTTATTCTTTATTGAAAGTTTGAACACGAACATAGAAGGCTATGCTTGCCCTTCTATTGTAGTTTGCAATTCGATATTGAGTCTTCAGTTAAGCTTGAGATCCCGGAGGATTCCCAAATATTTAATACTTGTACAGAGAATTTTGGTTTATTTATTGAAAAGTGACACTTCGTCATTGAAGGCTCCTTGAAGGAGCTGTTAAGCTTTGTTAAAAAACACCAAAATATTTTCAAACCTCTATTTTATATTAAATATTTTAATATTTTTAATTTCTTCTCTTTTTCAGGTAAGGCCACTTGAGTTTAATGCTAACCTCCTTATGGTGAGTGTCAGGACTAACACAAGATTTATTTTTCTTTTTTGCTTTTTCATTCGAGCTTGGCTTATACATATATAGGGTTTTCCAAAAAGGACTTGACAACTTTTTTCTTAAATAAGACGCAAACCATTTGATATATTTCAAAAACTTTATTATCGGATTGAAGTACCATCAAAACATTTATGAATGGAACTCGACTTCGTTCATATGGCCACCGTGAGCACGTTTGCAGTGGTCGATTCGTTGGACCCAATTTTCGATGACTCGGCCACACATTTCGGCCGAAACGGCCGTCGTCGGCTTGTTGGCATAAACCAATGACTTAACGTAGCCCCAAAGAAAATAGTCTAGAGGCGTTAAATCGCACGAACGAGGCGGCCAATCGACTGGCCCATTTCTTGAGATAACACGCTCATCAAACTTACTCTTCAATAAATCGATTGTAACGTGTGCTGTGTGGCTTGGGGCACCATCCTGTTGAAACCACATGTCGTCCAAGTCCATATCTTCCAATTCGGGCCAAAAATAATCGGTAATCTTGGCGCGATAACGCTGACCATTCACAGTAACGTGACGATCGTTATCGTAGACGAAAAAACGCCGCCGCCCAATAACGCCGCCGGCATGCAAACCGCACCAAACAGTTATTTTTTGTGGATGAAGTGGTGATTCATGAAGCACATACATGTGGATTTTCACCCGGCCAATAACGCATATTTTGCTTATTGACGAACCCATCGAGCCAAAAATGAGCTTCGTCACTGAAGATGATTTTGCGATGAAATTCATCATCTTGGCGCATCTTCTCCAGAGCCCAATCGGAGAACGTACGTCGCTTCAAATGGTCCATCGGCTTCAATTCTTGAGTCAGCTTGATCTTGTATGGGTGTAAACCAAGATCCTTACGCAAAATACGCCATAATGTGGTCTGAGCGATGTCCAATTCTTGAGAACGCCGTGGAATTGACTGATTTGGATCGTTTGCTACGGACGCCTGAACCGCAGCGATATTTTCGACACTTCGACCAACCCGTTGTCTTACTGACACGGCAACATCACACAACGAATATGTAGACTCAAATTTTTGCACTAAGCTTGTTATTGCCTGTCTACTAGGGCGAGAATTACAACCGAAAATTGGAGTTTTAAAATTTTTATAATTTGCAGACGTTGCTCGTTCGTGTACTTTACCACGAAGAAAATGTTGAGTTTACTGAATAAATTGACAATAACAGTTCGATGATTAGTGAAAGGGTGCGTTCACAAATTAAATTCAAAGTTGTCAAGTCCCCATTGGAAAACCCTTTATTTCACTGTGTTTTTTTTTTATTTTTGTCTTAAAATAACTTTAAATTTAAAGTATTGGTATTATATTAAGCTATGTCCAGTCTTAAGGTCAACAGATCTGACATTATGTTTAAAATGAATATAGGCTTGAAAGCCTTCAGTGGAAATATTGCCAGTAACAATCCAACTCTGGATCCGAAGAACCAATCAAGCAATAGTGGTTGTAGGAATGCATGTAGATAAAAGTCAAACCATATGCCAAGGCTGGCAGCGTGAATGCTTATAGGTCAATGGCCTGTGGCCTCGCCACGATTCTAGCCATCAAGATAGATGTTTGCTACTAGCTGTTAAAAAAATGTTGACCCGTGATTTCAGTGTGGGTATAAGCGGCAACCCGAGCTTACTTCGACCTTTTCATTCCTCTATGTGTTAGTGTGACTTAGAACTTTGGGGAAAGTCGTTTTAACCCTAATGCTAGTTAGTTTAATTTCTTTCGTGCATTTCTAGTCTAAATGGTGGCTCATATTGTCAGGTTGAAGGACACTCGATTAATCAGGGAGACAGGTCGACAAAATCGATACTACTCGAACATACGTCCACCCTAAACTTGGAACTGCTTGCAGCCATCAGGAGTTGGTATTCTGAGATTATGGTATGAACTTTCCATTCTTTCTGGTTGGAAACCGACATTGCTCCGATAGAGCCACAAGTCATGTTTTTAGTGTAAAGGTTCTATCCTGCTAGAAGGCTCACATTTCATTGATTTTCATGCAGTTCCATATCTGGATTCTTCACAGTAGCGATGGCGCTGTTGTCAAGTATGACAAGCTTATAATGAACTATGTGGGAGTACTTCTCTCAACCAGACGGTATTATTTTTACCACATTCAAACGAGATACTACTGTTCTACTCCACAAGTTGTCTCTGATGTCGTAGGCATAGTAACGTGAACAAGCTTACTTTTATTTACTTGACCTGGAAATCGAACCCTAGCCTTGGCAGCCCATATTGGTGTGGGTTACTGTCTAATGCCCAGAAAGCAGTTCATCAGTCGATCCTGATCGGGGACTAATAGGGACCAATTATGCAGATTTGATCTGGTTAGGTTAGTCTGAAAAGGTCATGCTAATACTCGGAAGGCTTGACTTTAACTACGAATAATTGATTGGAATGGGTGGCCATATACCGCAGGTGACAAAGCAGTTGGAAACGAGTGTTTTAGATGATAAATGTTCCTTCAGTGAACCGTCGGAGATAAGTTTTGAGTTTCGACTTTATAAGAGTAGGAATCAACTGTTTTATATTTCCTATTTTCTGAGACTTCAATGAGACTGTCAATCACACTCAAAGGGCATACTCAAGTGTGCTCAAAGTGTTGGTAAAAGTCTCTCAAACAATTGGCAAACATAAGTCTGCACATTGCTGGTCAAACCGGTGCGGTGGTGTCGCCATCAGCCGTTAAAGACGTTTTATCTGGATTGATACGAATTACGATTTTTCAAAATAAAAGTATATTTTGAGTTCGAACCTGTGATTTCCATAGCCTATAGGAAGGTCATATATTTTCGTTACTTTTGAGACTTGCCTTACGATATTCATCTTCGTCCCTTCTCTGATGGATTTGATAGGAGTAGTCTCGGCTATATTCATAATTGTAGCGACATCTATAGTCACATCATTGTGGTAACCTCTTCTTAGGTGCAATAGTAGCCGCTTTCTAACTTAAAGCTATTAAACACGCTTTAGACACGGTCATTCAGTGTGATCCAATTTGTACTTCCCAAAGTAAAATTTAAATAAAACACATTTTTGATTTAGATTTTGATGAAGTTTTTATTTCAATATATTACCCGAATCTTGCTATTATAAACAAAATATAATATTGATCAAATACCATCCACTGAAGTTCTTGCAGGACTCGATTCTGATACGGTAATTTTTGATAATATTTTTCCCAATTACTCAGTCATTGCTTGACGACTATTCGTATTCAAAGCGTCAAGGGTTTGCTGATTTAGTGTATCAACATAATCTTTCGCGTAGCGAAATCGCACGATCTTGGTGGCCAGTTCGCATCAATTCGTTCACATCATCAAACCCCGAAGTAACTCGTCCAGGAATTTTTCTTGCGATTAAACGAGTGAGATGTGGCACTGTCTTGTTGAGATCACATGTCGATCACATCCAAATCTTCAATCTGAGGACAAAATACAATTAATTCGGTAACATTTACCCTGTGCCTGCCGTGAAATCAATAATTTTGTATCTTCTTACACGTTTACTATTTTCTGCAAATCGTGGATTTCGATGATGGCCAGGCCTTAAGGCTTCCAGGCTCTTTGATTTTTTTTTCAATTTTGCCTAAAATACGATCAGATGGAGGAAGCGTTCCCACACAGGATCGCTATTTTTGTTGAAAGTTTTCACAATTTTGATACACTCAGCGATTGGTGAACGATCCATGCTGTAAAATGGTAAACCTTAAACTAAACCTACCCAATCTCGGATGACAGTTTGGTGTGACGTATGTGAGTGAAACAAGGATGCCAAATCCAGCCAACGAATTGGATAATCCAGTACAAAACAGTTGTCACTTGCAGAGCATTTCAAACCGACCCCATAGTTTGTACTCTGTCTAGCTTCCACAACAGTGGATATGTACCATCTTCCCTTTCCTATTTCTATTCCATTGCACGGCTTTATTCTCGTTGAGTAGGAAACACTCATCGTAATCACACACTTCCGTGTTACTGCGCGTAAAAGCCGCACGCATTCTTCAGACATTATTTTCTGCCATTTTTTCCCTTACCATCTGCTATATATCCACTTAACTTACTTTCCATCTCCCAACCCTCAACTCAGACGAAAGCCGTTTGCCAGTTCAAAGCTCAACACAAAACAAAAATTCGAAACACGCATACACGCATACCCGTGTCCTTGTCACAGCTTTAATGAAACTTAATTATCTCTTCGCCATTCATCGAACCAACTTACCGTGCACCACGTACCGATACCATCACCACCAGTCGGCCCCCGAACCGTCGAAACACCCCGTCGAATTGCCCTAAACTCAGTCGCACCAAGCCAAGTCATGGCATTGTAATTAATTTAATTTCGAAACGGTACACCCTGCCAATTTCCTGAATCTAATTTCGTTATCTGTTTCATTATCTGCCTTCCGAATGCCTTTTGTGTGTATATCTCCTTCAAAAAGTAGATATATCTACGCACAGTCCGTGATGGGCGCTTCAAAGGACTCCCCGAAAAAGCATAAAGTAAAATAAAATCAAGAAGAAGCAAGGCAGGAATAGAAATGGGAAAAAGGACACGCAGAAAGGGAAAGCCATCCTTTGTCCAATGCACGTGGGCGTTTATTTTTAATTGGTGACCCACTTCTTCGTATATATTCGTGCTATCGTTCCATCCTCGCCTCGGTTGTCAAATACAGAGATGCAAACCGAAAAAGGAGCACACGTCGCTATCGTGAATTACCGTCAAGTGGCATTCAATATATCCGACGCTATACAGCGTTGAAAAGCAATAATATAGAAAACATAAATCCACCTCACCCAAAAAAAAAACAAAAACAGACGAGGAAAAAGGTGGAAAATCCTTTTTAAGTTGCATCCTGTGCCCATCAAGCCGTGTACTGGTCTGAAAAGTGAACTCGCGTTATGGTTGAAAAGGACATGAAAACTGCGAAGACAAATTTATTCCACGAGTGCAGGGATATGTATGTGATGGGAGGAAGTAGTGGGTGTTGTAGATATGGACAAAGGAAATAGGATAGTGGATTAGTGTCGGTTTCCGTTTGAATCTATTTTCGTGCACACAAATTGCCAATTTAGACTGGATGCTGGCGTTAAAGGACTCTGATTTATTATTATGTTCATTTCTATCCTTTTTTTCGATGAGTTTCTTCTTTTTTTTTTCGCCGGACCATGCTGGGTGTTTTGGGAATTGTATTTACATATGCGCGCATAAGTTTTTCTCTAATTGAAAAGGGATACTTGCACGGAACATGAGAGTGTGTCCTTGTGGAATTACGCAGATTGTTCCATCAGTCTTTGATTGAATTGCTTTTCGAACCCTTTTCTGGTATCATCCTAATATCCTGCTCTTTTCCCTTATTGATTCAAGGACCAAAGGATAAAACAAACTAAAAGAAGAAAGAAAATCGAAAATAAAGAACTTAATTAAATTCCTAATACATTGTCATACGCCCCGCAGGTGATGCCGGTACAAGGATCGAATGAAGATTTTGGCGTGTGTACGTCAATTAAATACTATTCGAACATTTCGACATTCGAATGTTGAAAAGGACGAATTGTAAATAGTCCCGAACGAAGCCAGAATAGTAAAAATACGATTCGAGTTTCGTTGAACGTTTTATTTATATCTCCCCATGCTCCTGGGGAGAGTGAGTTTATTTGTTTCACTGTCTTTAGTCAGAGTCCTTGCTTGAATCGAGAACATCGTAATAAATGTCAGGAAACTTTCAATTAGTTTGCTGCAAGAGGTTGGTACTGGTTGTGCATCCTCGGGATAAGGATCGGCAGAATGAAAGAGAGGAGTTTGGTTGAAAACCCTTCGACGACCTCTTAGGAGGCTAACCACTTTACAATTCTTAATTTTATATCCTTTCATTTTCGTTTTCCGTTCGACGGGGGTGGTGGATTTAGGTTGGTGGGTTGAAGGAGTGCAAGTCCTTCTTTACAGTTTGCAATGAAATTTATGTGAATTTTATGTGCTGCGCTCCTAAGGTTTTCTTTTTGTTTTTATATGTAACTTGTTCCAACTGTAAGTTACAAGTTACAATGTTACTTTGTTCTTTAGGGCGGTGCCGTACTCATTTTTCTTTTTTCTGTTTTTGGTTTTTCTTTACTTTTACTCCTTTGTTGCCGACATACTCGTCCTACAACTGCCGCCCCCATCGTCGATCTATTCTGCTAGTCTTCTTTTGCAACTACAACTACGTCTCCTTTGGCACGGAAAGCCCCTTAAATTAACCGGCTTTTGAAAGTAAAGTGCAAATTATAATGTCTACGAAGCGATGGGTGATGTTGGAGCGGGAACCTCGTTCGTTCTCAATCTGAAATGCAAGGCGTGTCGATGCGCTTGAACCTCCTTCAACAATATTTCTCATTCTCGGCCATATCTCGATTCCCCCCCAAGAAGGTGATGGAATTTTGTAATTTGCTCGTGGTGAATTGTGATTAGAGGGAATTAATACAAGTACCCATGCCAGTTTCATCCCTTTTTCACTTGGTGGTGTGGAACCACCATTCTCAGGACGATAAAACCTCTCCCGGAGGTACGTGAACATTTCATGAGCGTTCTATGAACATTCCGTGAACGGCACAAGTATTCATTTCACCGCAACGTGTATATTTGATGGTCGTAAAACTTTTGTCCTTTCCCTCTTCATCCTGCTCCTGGTTTTATTGTCTTTTTTTTTTGCTTGTCGTTCTACCTGTAGAATTTAATTCGAAGGGATTTTTTTTTTATCAGTACTAACGAAAAGGATTTTATGGTTTCCGGTTATGGGTTGACAGGATTGGGATATTATTTAGGGAACATTTTTGGTACAGTGACAAGCTTAATTGAATACTTTCAGGAGCAAGGCAGTCTGCGAGGTAGTTTTTCGGACAGTCTTGGAAATTCCCGAGTGTCGGCAATAAATCAGAGATTGCTAGAGGGAAGGAGGATGCGATGTCTCACGTTGTCTGTGAGAGACATTTTCTAAAGTTCTTCGGGAAAGTGGTAATCGATTTCTGCAGTACCGTAGGACAAAGCTCGTTTGCCGGGTGTGGGCGACTGATAACTGCAATATCGTTAGATGAAAGATGAGAAAGTTAGAAGATGTCTGGTTTGCAGACCCATTGTTCGCTGCCTAGAGGTATTTTGGTCCTTAGAGGCCATCATTTCTTCTTGCTTATGTTCGCAACTACGTTTGCAAAATAGTTAACCCTCTAGGGTATTTTTTATACCCAGGTCTTTAAACGGCCAGCGTTAGTTTCCCCGTTTTTTTATGCAATATCAACTCTACTCATTATTTGGATTTTAATCAGAATTTATTATACTGTAAAAGAGTAGTATTTTCTACTTCCTCTTATTCGAACTATCATTTGGGATTTTCTTTGGAAACGTTTAATATCTTCCTTCCACCAGGGGGAATAGCTAGTTTCATTCAGTTCAAAATGGCGCGGAGCGTCTCAAAGATTTAAAAAGTTCAAATTAAACTAAACAAAATCACCCATTTGAGAAGAAATATTTATGTTGGAAAGTAGAATCAGCAATAACGATTTGATTTCATAAAACTTCATTTCGTTCCACGCATGGGGTTTGTTCAAAACATAAGGTGACATTTTAAAATCCTCGAAGCACTTCTGATATGCACTTGTTGGCATAACCTTGAGCTCTTCTAGCGATGTGATTTTTACCTCCTCAACTGTTACAAATCCCTCCTTTCATGAGTTTTTTTAGTTTTAGAAGTTTTTTTAGTTTAGGAGCCAAGTCCGTTAAAGACGGAGGCTGAGGCATGATTATGGGATTGTTTATGAGCAATAACGTACGCACAAGTAACTATGAGCCTTGATTTTTTTTCCGGACGTTTTCTTTGTATTATTTCACGCGAACGCCACATATACGAGAGTGGTCCGATAAGTACTTGACCGCACCGCCAGGTGGCGCCAGTATCGCAAGAGCAACTTACTATCGTGTAGTACATTCTAGTAGACGGCTACTGTCGTTTCAGTCGGATCGGACTCGTAGTTTTGTTTTGACCGCGTGTGGAAGCGGGAGTGTCCGCGGATTTTAGAAAAATGGAAAAAGAGCAATATCGGTCGGTGGTTCGATTCTTGTTTTTGGAAGGGAAATCGCGTTTGGATGCTGTGTACGGTGACTCTTCTCCGTCGATGGCGACCATCAAAAATTGGTTTAACGAGTTTCAACGTGGTCGCACGTCGATTTTTGAAGAGTCACGTTCAGGTGCCCCGAAAACGGCTACCACGGAGGATAATGTGACAAAAATCCACGATCTCGTATTCGCAGAGCGCCGATTGAAGGTGCGCGAGATAGCTGAGACAGTAGGCATTTCAAAAGATCGCGTGGGTCATATCCTAACCGTGAGACCACTTCAGAGCAGTGCTTGACGTTTCTGCGTCGTTTCGTGACAGTCGACGAAACATGGATCCACTGGTACACACCAGAGACCAAGGAACAGTCGAAACAGTGGACTTCACCCGGCGAACGTGCTCCAAAGAAGGCGAAGACTGTCCCATCGGCCGGAAAGGTGATGGCCACCGTTTTCTGGGATTCGCAAGGTGTGATCCACATCGATTAGCTGGAGAAGGGCAAAACGGTCACAGGGCTGTACTACGCCAAATTATTGGGCCGATTCGACGCCGAATTTAAGAAAAAACGGCCCCACTTGGCGAAGAAAAAAGTGATCTTCCATCATGATAACGCACCGGCTCACACCTTCGCCCTCGCCACGGCCAAATTGGTCGTCAAACTGCTGCCCATCCACCGTATTCTCCAGATTTGACTCCGTGCGACTTCTTTTTGTTTCCAAACTTGAAAAAGTCACTCGCCGGGCAGAAATTTCAGTCGAATGAGGAGGTCATCGCCGCCACGGAGGCCTACTTTGCAGACCTCGAGAAGACGAATTTTTCAGACGCGTTAAAGAAGTTGGAGCATCGCTGGGTCAAGTGTATCGAGCTAAAAGGAGACTATATTGGAAAATAAATCGCCATTTCTCCAAAATGTTTCTTTTTCTTTTGTAGGCTAAGTACTTATCGGACCACCCTCGTACATTCATACATACATAACTCCAAGGTTATATTCCTTATTTACCGCAAGAACTCATGATGACCCACGCTATCCTTATCGATGGAAAACAGTGAGTAAAGCTTACACTTTTGACCGAACTTGGCGTACTTTTTTCGGTCTTGGCTTTTCTGGCCGCTTCCATTGGAATGATTAGGCTTTCCATGTCATCTGGATCGTCATTCGTGTCTTCCACAGCTCCTGAGCAATGCTTATGTGACGATTCTTTTGGTCGAAATTTAGCAATTTTGGAACAAACTTCGCCGATACACGTTGCTTGACCAGAATATCTGAACAAATTTCATGCCATTAGCAAACAGATATCTTCAGCATCTTTTCTGATAGTGATCGACGATTCCTTATAACAATTTACTTGATTGCTGTATAAGTAGAAAAAAATGTACTTCGCTAGTGAGATTCAGAAAGTCACCTTATTTTTTGAACAAAGCTCAGACTCATAGTATCGAGGCCGATTTCCCTTACCTCGAAACATTGATGTAAATGATAGGCCATGTGATAAGCGGCGCATGGATTTTCAAAGAGACCGCTCACGAAGCTCCATTTTCTACTGAAACCAGTCGCAACAAGATCATGCAACAATTTTAAGGGTGCGTTTGTACATATTTAAATACAAAAGTGTTATGTCACTACTGAAGTCTGTACCATGTGTTCATAGAGGTATTCACCGTCATGTCATCTAATTAAGGCCACAAAAAGTCAATTCGCCATTTACAGTCAAACTTTGGTCGTTCTTGTTTCTTAAAATGTATGGCCTAATAACGCCACCCGCACAAAGTCCATATCAAACAGTAAGTTTCTCTAAATGCAAGGCAGACTCTTGATACTGCTGTGGAATACCCTCCCCCCATTCGGGAATTTATTATGTTGAAAAAGTAGTTCAACCGAAAATCAATGAATAAATTTGCCAAAATTTGGATCCATTTTCAACTACTCGAGAGGACGATCAGCAAACGTACGCCAAGCTGAACGTAAGCTTATGCTTAAATGAATGAATTTTTTTATAAAATTCGTCAAAATTAGGTCGCAGGAAGGTCAACTCTTGTTCACGACATGTGGTTTGAGATGATATTCCAAATGTTGGGGAATAAAACAGCGGATTCCCACTGGTTCACCTAATATCATTAGACAAACGAGAAAATTACGATTTCAAGTAATCCGTACCTTATGACCTTAAGAAACCGCGGCCCACAAGGAGAAGCTCAAGCGACTTAAGCGTTTATCCGTAAGGAATTCAAAAAAAAAAGTAGAAATAGTTTGGGTCTTATGACTCCACCTGATACGCCTTACCGCAATGCTACACTGAGAAATATTAGTTAGCGTAAATTATATGTAAAATTAAAAAAGCTTTGTAATCGTACACATGGTTTTTGGACGCTAGGAGGCTGTGCACCTACCACTTTACTGCCATTGTTTATGTGAACCGTAAACTCTTTGCTATTCTCGATGTTGTTTTAATCGAGTGAGATGCATACGAAATAACAATCTCAACATCGGTTATAGTGGACAGGATATAAATGAGATCTAAGGCAACCAACTTTCTGTCTTTATATGGCCCTAACTTAGTGTACCTAAATCCAACATCATCCTTTACGACAATAACCCGGATCACCTCTTATCATATGTAATTGGCCCCATGCTGTTTATGACCTTAGCAACTTCCATATGTTGCAGCTGAATTCTTGACCTTTTTCGCTCACTAAACACCATCTTATGCATCATCAGGTAAATGCCACACTGGCATTTAACGCAAAAAAAAAAACCCAAACCCAAGACCATTGAGCTTTTTTCACACGAAACGCAGCACACCTTTTTCCTAAGATCCGTCTCCGAACGACGTGTCATCAATCCAAAACCCACTGAACCGCTACAAAAATTCTAGACACATACATGACTATTCGTATATGAAGTGAACGAAGCAACGTAGCATCCCAATATCACAGAGGACAGACTAAAGTAATTGGCTTCTTCAGCAGCAGCGCAAACCCAGTCATCATCACGCTCGAATTCCTTAGAATAGCTTCTCCTCTCCTCGCATCGGAGGTTCGATCCATTCATTACCCAATGACAAACGAGTCATGCCTTGCTGTGGAATCCACCAGAGATACACTTGAAATTCTGTTTTCCTTTCAATCGCACATTGACAGTCATTTCATTTACATCATCGTTGGTTTGGCGTGCTATGTACTGCCGGGCTATGGTCTTGCGCTGCGGGCCCCGGGTTGTGAAGCAACCTCCGCATCATCGCCGATGATAGGTTTTTGGTTTTTTTTTTTTTGTCCTATCAACAGCGTGTGAACCGTCGTGTATCCTTGGATTCACATTCACCACACTTGTACTTTCATCGGTTGACTGTCGCCAGTAATTTATTTCAAATGGTAATTACCGTCCGCAATCGATTCTCGATAAATTTACATCCAGACGATGACGATAACAGCACTGTCGCACATCATCGAAGAATATGTGTACGATTTAACCACCTTACATGATGTAAACCGGGCGCAACGGTGACGATGATACAAGAGATAAGCAAACATCTTGAACATCCTTTCGATACAACAGAATTTCGAATAACCGCAATCGATAGTTTGTTCTATCTATCTGAGACGTGAGACAGCGACTGTAGCAGAAGAGATATGAGATTCGAATATCTGTCAGATCTACTCATGAAATTGACGTGAAATTGCTACCAATATTGCCACGTGTCAAGGCAAAATTAAAAGAAAAACGCCATCAAAGGTGTGAGAAAAATCCACTGAAATTGAATAAACAGCATAGGAGTCAGAGAACCTATCCACCATACGAGGATAGTGCGTAAATTAGTGGTTCGAATGGATTGCTAGTTGGTGCCAATCAATATTAGGGCAATATAGCACGGAAACCACTCAGCCATTTATTACTCCCAGCCATCCACCCATCGATCTGTCTATTGCCCTTGCCTAACCGCCCACACACATAACCCATCCGATATATCGCTAATCATCGACTGTATCGATGCGTTAGATACTCGAACTAGGGTTACTTCGTCGTTGGATCGCATCAAGCGATTGTAGATTCGGAACGACCCCAGCACCCCCGGTCGTATAAGATACCGATCATTAAATTAACAACGCAACCGATGAAGAGGAAGAAGCAAAAGAACAACGCAGCATAGGGAGGGGGTGGTGCGAAGAAGCGAAATAATAATAAAAGCCGAAAATGAAATATTGCCGAATCATTCAATTCGCCGCAGCCCCCCGTTCGCTTTATACCGTTAAACACAATCATCCCCGCAATAAAAGCTTTATGTCTTATCGCTCTCCGTTGTCCGCCTCCCACAGACGGGTTGTTCGAACAGGACAGGGGTGGCCTTGGTGGCCAATGCGTGTGTGTAACTCGGTCGGAATCAATGATATGTTTAATGGACGATATGGTGTGGAATGTCCTTTTCGTCTTCTTCTCGCCCTACGTCCCCTTCGTTTCGGTCGTATTCCCGTTGGTCATCAGTTCTCTGTGTTTCAGGCTTATCGACAAACTCCATGGATTTGTAGTTAATTTCTCCCCCAAACACACACACACCCGCACGTACATATGCCATGTATCTGTAGTTAAAGGATATTTATAGAGATTGGAAAAAGATTTATGAAACGGCATTGCTGCTACGGATACGGGTACTACCGCCAATGAGCGCTCTGTCATTTGGGCAGTATATTGACGCCTTGAGCTTCGAGAGGATCTTCATCGACGTCGATGGCTTTGATTGGTAATTAATTTTTTGACATTCACAATCGGAGGGTAATCAATATTCAGACGATATTCGGAGCCTCGGTACTTTGACAGCATAGATTTGTTTTGTAAGTGCTCTTGTTGTATTGATTGTCTTTGGGTTCATAAATCTTGCGGTTAACTGTCGTTGCTTCGACCCTCCGTCCGCGTTTGCAATTTCTAGGGGAATGAGTCGACGAGAATTGCTGCTGGTTGAAGAGATTTTCGAGTGAAATTGCCTTTTTTTCGGATCTTTGTTACGATTTCTTTAAACAAGATGACTTGAGTGTTTTTTTTTTTCTTTTTTACAAGACAGTTGACGGCATCTTTTGCTTTAGGTCAAGAGATTCAATTTGAAGATAGCATGAAACATCACCATTTCAGCTTTGATGTCCCAAGGGGCTCGATTTCCCTCAGCAACAAATTGATGTTTCAATGATAAGAAATTCGGTTTTTCAACGAAAGGGGGATTCCTTTAAGGTGATATGCTCAAAGTAACGTTAAGAGGCTTTAATACGGTCATGAAAGGACAATTTTACTGAGAACATCCTCTTAGCGCGATTTATTTTAGTTATCCTACGGCTTTTGCCTCGTTTTCATTGGTGATTCTTGTTGGGACTAATTAGTAGGACCTCACCGGGCAACGCTATGACAACCACCTCCCGACTTCACTCATCGGGTTTTAATACCTTAATACCGTATGGCTTAACTTGCCCTGAAAAGTAGCAATAGACAAAAAACAATTGTTGAGCTGGACTTACTTACTTCTTACTTAGATCAGGCTAAACTTAGGTGAACCTGGGTCTCAATCAACTAGCCTACTTAGCTGGGACGATATTCAGTAAGCTGCTTCCCTGTGCTCAGTTGGTTAAGATGCCTTTCCATTTACGTCCTTAGATATAGTCGTTCTCTGCTGTGTCGTTCGTCGAGGTAAGACTTGTGGTACTTAATAGTTCTACATAGCCCAGCTATGTTAAACATTGGTATGCGCAGTCTCTGTTAACAAAGATTTCTCGCAGAACTGTCCTTACGAAAGTGCTAAAGACCTTGTAATCCACCTCCGATAAGGTTCTACTCCGTAGGTAAAAACTAGATGATCCAATTTTCATAAAGAGACCCAGGTTTTCCTAGGGAAAACTCTACCTTATAATTGCCTCTTGAGCACAAAAAGTAGCGGTCAAGGTAGATGTAGTCCTTGCCTATTTCAAAATTATAACTGCCAAAGGCGCGTCATGTTTGGATGACAATACGAGGGTGGTCCGATAAGTACTTAGCCTCACCGCCAGATGGCGCCAGTATTGTAAGAGCAACTTACTATCGTGTAGTACATTCTAGTAGACGGCTACTGTCGTTTCAGCCGGATCGGACTCGTAGTTTTGTTTTGACCGCGTGTGGAAGCGGGAGTGTCCGCGGATTTTAGAAAAATGGAAAAAGAGAAATATCGGTCGGTGATTCGATTCTAGTTTTTGGAAGGGAAATCGCGCAGCGAAATCAAAGAGCGTCTGGATGCTGTGTACGGTGACTCTTCTCCTTCGATGGCGACCATCAAAAATTGGTTTAACGAGTTTCAACGTGGTCGCACGTCGGTTTTTGATGAGCCACGTCCAGGTGCCCCGAAAACGGCTACCACGGAGGATAACGTGACAAAAATCCACGATCTCGTATTGGCAGACCGCCGATTGAAGGTGCGTCTGAGATAGCTGAGACAGCAGGCATTTCAGAAGATCGCGTGAGTCATATCCTGCATGAAATTTTGGGCATGAGAACGCTCTCGGCGCGATCGGTGCGGCGTTTGCTCACTCCGGACAACAAGCGCAACCGTGAGACCACTTCAGTGCAGTGTTTGACGCTGTTTAAGCGCAATCCGAAGGAGTTTCTGCGTCGTTTCGTGACAGTCGACGAAACATGGATCCACTGGTACACACCAGAGACCAAGGAACAACCGAAACAGTGGACTTCACCCGGCGAACGTGCTCCGAAGAAGGCGAAGACTGTCCCGTCGGCCGGAAAGGTGATGGCCACCGTTTTCTGGGATTCACAAGGTGTGATCCGCATCGACTACCCGGAGAAGGGCAAAACGGTCACGGGGCTGTACTATGCCAAATTATTGGGCCGATTCGACGCCGAATTGAAGAAAAAACGGCCCCACTTGGCGAAGAAAAAAGTGCTCTTCCACCATGATAAGGCACCGGGCTACGAACTGCTGCACCATCCACAGTATTCTCCAGATTTGCCCCGTGCGACTTCTTTTTTGTTTCCAAACTTAAAAAAGTCACTCGCCGGGCAGAAATTTCAGTCGAATGAGGAGGTCATCGGCGCCACAGAGGCCTACTTTGCAGACCTCGAGAAAACGTATTTTTCAGACGGGTTAAAGAAGTTGGAGCATCGCTGGGTCAAGTGTATCGAGCTAAAAGGAGACTATATTGGAAAATAAATCGCCATTTCTCCAAAATTTTTGTTTTTCTTTTGTAGGCTAAGTACTTATCGGACCACCCTCGTATATATTTTGTTTTATCCCTATTTACCCTCAGACCACTTTAACGGCTTCTGCTCCAATGCCTCCGAATGCTTCAATGACGTCTATCATGGTCGTCTAATCACGTCAACATCATCCTTGTAGGCAAGCGATGCTCAATGATTCCCACCAAATTATTTTAAGGATAATATTGTGGCATGAGAGTGCGTCGTTCTGCGTGAATCCTTTTTATAAAAGGTGTTTTTTTTAGAGATTTGGTTTTTAAACTGGCAAGATTGTTTCTACAGATTGTCAGTTGGACAGCTGAAAGTTGATTTGTAGTTACTACGTTTTGCCATTTTACGATGAATAGATTGACGCCAGAACAACGCATGCAAATTGTGCAATCTTATTTTGAAAACCATGGTTCTGTTCGCCAAACTTATCGTGCGCTAAGTCCATTGCACGGTCGATATCGTCCATCTGACCAAGTTTTTTTGGAACACGATAAATCGTTTTCGCACCACTTACACTCTAGTGAATAATACGCATCCCCAAAGACGACAAACAGTTCGAAGGAAAGAAGTTATTGTGTAGGAGAATCCGGGTGAGTCGAGTTTATAGAGAGATCTTGGCTTAAAAGTTTATAAGATCCAGCTTGTGCAAGAGTTAAAACCGCATGACCATTATACGAGTCGCTCAGAAGCTTTTGTCAAGACGCCCTTACAACCATTAAAACTCACTATTTGGTGGGCTTTATGCGCTGGGGCAATTATCGGCCCATATTTCTTGAAGGACGATGCTGGCCAGAATGTTACCGTCAATGGAGAACGCTATAGAAATACGATTTCTGACTTCTTCGTTTCTCAGTCGAATGGCAGGGCTATGGTTTCAACAAGATGGCGCAACATACCCCACGGCGCGAGACACCATCAATCTATTGCGGAAACATTTGCTGAGCGCATAATTTTGCGTAATGGACCTGTAAACTGGCCTCCACGATCCTGTGATTTCAAACCTTCGTATTACTTTCTATGGGGATATGTGAAGTCACTAGTCTGTGTCGATAAACCAGAGACATTGGACGGTATGGAAGTGAACATTCGCCGTGTTATATACGGCCCTAGTTGCTCGATAAAGTTATCGAAAATTGGACTTCACGGTTGTCCTTCATTCGAGCTAGCCGTGGCCCGCATATTCCCGGAGTCATATTTAAACACTAATGGCATAAAATTATCTATTAAATAAAGCTAATATCATAAACATTATCATTAGCTTCATGTATTTTATTTCATATTGATTTTGTATATCTCTAAAAAAAACACCCTTTACATTGAAGGTCGTCGTTATCTTGTCACCGACGTTAACGGAGCGGTGATTCTGCGTTGTGATTCTACACAACTTGACGAGTTTGACAGGAATGTCGGCAAATGCTAGTAACAGGGTTCACTGTTAGACAGGCACTGTCGGGTGTGACCGGAGAGGTAGTGTGTGCAGAGCATAAATTCATGGATCTTCTTCATGATCTGCCATATTTGCTCTATCGTGGATATACCCAACTTGAAACCAGATTGATACGAGCCCTAGCCTTCACCTCAAATATTTCACGAACGGCTTAAGGCATTCACACAACGTGGTAGACAAGATCTTATGCACGATGTTGGGGGCTTATTCCCAATTGTTATGGACCGGGCATTATTTCTTTCGGCTCTCCTTCCTCAGCATCGACTGTGATCTCCCGCTTTAAGTTCATAACAGTGACATGTTGACCTTTCTTTTTGATAAAACTTTCGAACGTCGTTCGTGCATCTCGCGCTCTCCCTCTCTTTCTGTTTTCTTCTGAAAAACAATTAATTCTTTGCGACAATGTAGTGAAGCTATGAGTGTACAATGTTTTTCAATAGGGTCATACCAATTTTGTGTTCTAATATAAAGTCACCTCATAACTTTTTTTATGATCTGTCAATGCCAAAAAGTAAGCCAAGGTTTACATTTTTATCGTGGTAAAGTTCATGGACGAGCAACGTTTGAAAGTCATTAAAAATTACTACCGAAATTTTGAATCGGCGGTCGTTACTTTAAGAGCGCTTAATTCAATTTTCAGTCATAATAATAGTCCCACCAGGCAATCTGGGCGTGCTGTGATGGATCGTATTCACTATTGAACGACTCTGTGGCAGTGAGACAACGCACTGACCAATTCACCGAATAAATCGTAGCCGTAAATACATCAGCTCAAAATGAACAAAATCATTCGTCCACACCCTTACAGGATAAAATTAACTCAAGAATTGAAGCCTGAAAAAATCCACAGCAAATATTTTGCCTTCGTCATTTGACTTTGGATGTTGTTAACGTTCTACAAGCCGTTTGAGCATTTCTAAATCACGAATCCGCAGTTATTGTTACTGCTGCATATAAACAGACTATTGGCGTTGCACGTGATCAACGTGACCATCCAACGGATTCTTGCTTATCTACCTTATAAATTTAACGAGTTTAAGTGCAGCTTTCATTTCAGTTGATATAATTGAATGCGCTCTTTGTGAAAGGAAGGCACATTTAGTTCTATTAATTCACATTCCACCTTGAAGAGAAAACAGAAAAAAAAGGAGCCACCCTCCCGAACTGCCGAAAATGTCTAGCATTAGTCTTAATTGATATTTGATTGACAACTCGATCAATTCCCATGACATCTAGATACAATATATCGACCTTTTGTGCATTTATATTTAATCTTCGGTATTGTCCATGTTCATATAGTTAACGGAGGGATCAAATCATGAATCCTTTGGGGAAAACAATTGAGGTCGAGTCATACCATGATAAGTTTTCTACGCATTGGACGCTTGTCTCAGGATATCAGTCCTGGATCTGAAAGTGTATACTGTGCACGTCCAAAGCAAGGAAGACCGAGAAAAAGGAATTCCACTGCTATGACTCAGCTGGAAGCTGAATATATGCAAGTCACCCTAGATAGTACGCTTAGGGTACTCGGTTGATCTTTTGGGTTTATACGAGTATGACAATGACATAACCCAGAATCTCATACTCATCACTTGCCTGGTGGGACAATATATCACGCTGCTACAGCTTCTCTAACTAAACTTAACATTGAAAGCCAACTTTCATCTTATGCAAGAATCATCCTTTGACGCCTATTTTAGGGCTATTAATCTAACGAAGGACACCAGCCGTCCAACTGCATTGCGGCTATATATTAAACGAACATGACATTAGAACTTTCCTTGGCCCGATGCTGATTTTTAGGTTTGGGCCGACCTAAGCACAGGTGAAAAGGATTGAGAGTGAAGATCGAGCTGCATTCGATCCTCTATTCAAACCTATAGGACCACTCGAATATCGTTTAGGTCCTAGATTACTCTGGAATCCCGAGATAGTATATGTCCGATGAGCTTGCCGCAATGGGCTTAGAAGAGCACTTTTCAGGATCTGAACCTCTTTAGAGTTGCCGTCATCTTTCTTGAACAATTAGATTCTACAGACACCCAATCATAGCTGGCTAAGCTGTCCTAGAAGAAGGCAGACGACTGGTAGAGGCGTTGATGTCTGCAACATTTCCCAAGCTTGATTGGTTTTTCTAAAGACAGTTTACAACAGGCGATTTCCGAGCTACCATTAACTTTGTTATGACCTTTAATATAACCTAAACTCTACATCACTAAAATTTCGGAAAACATTTAAAATATACAGGGTGTTTATCTGGTAGCACTCCAGTGGTTAGCAAAATCCTCGATAACTCGGAGAATGAAAGTCCTTAATATTGGAGTAGCATACATCTAAGGGCTCTATTCAAAGTAATAAGTAAAAGACATTGGATGTCCGAATCACAAAGTGTTTGATCTAGAAATCTGTTCTGATTTTGCCAATTGGCGATTAAGTCTCTTTTTTCTTACCGCCTATGTAAAGGCCATAACCTTCAACTGACCTGATAGGTTAACGTCTGAATACCAATCTCCAAGGACGATACTAAAAATGCGAACTGCTTTCTATAAGCTGCTTTTGATTAATTAAATAAAACCTGATACTCACTCCCAAATGTGATAAAAGCACAGGGCCAAGGATCCAACCCTGAGGTACACTAAAACAAAAAACCCTTTTTAACCTGGAGTTTGCAATTAATCTCTTTTTAGTCTTAGGACGTGAAACGTATGCTTAACTTCTGCATTAGCCTTCTGTATCATCATCACGAAATATTTTATTTGACATTTCCCGGAGCACTTATTAGGTTTCCTGACAACCTCCCGACGCCCCCATAGAAAAGTACGCAAATTCTAATTGAAATAATTAGGACTCCTTTCGCCAAAGAAGGTCTTCTGAAAACAATTTGGAATACACAATTACCCAGCTTACAGCTATTTTCCGGAAAGATCCGAAGGATCTCACTCAATATTCGCTCTTTGAGCCAATTTATCACAAATAATAAAAAGTTTGAAGAAAATGCAAATATCCCACGCTAAGCTACGAGCTAATTTTTAATTACCCTTTGCACATTCGAAGACGCCCGCGGCAGACAAAAGCGATGCCTATCCTTCGGCATACGATGCGGGACGCATTCATTTATATTTTCTTTCTAATATTCTCCATCACGTTTCTAGGACATGAATAACTTAATAAACTCGAACTGGCGAACCTGACCTAAGGACGTTTGAGGTATTTCCTATGACTCCATCACGGAGATATGGATGAAGAGCAAAGAAAGACCGTAACGTATTGATACATCTAATAGTCTGCCCACGCACGTGAAACTTTTCAACGCACACACACACACGCACGAGTACTTTTATCCTTGATTAATCTCTGATCCATTATTTACTATAGCGACCGAAGGAATACATAATAACAGGCATCTTCTTGGGGGAAAAGACGATGATAATAAGCCTGAAGCGTTAACACAGAGGTACTCGTATCTTTTGTCAATTTTTTAAGTTGAACTTTATTCTGGGATTAAGCGGAAAGGACTCTACAAAGCCTTGACTTATAGCCACATAGTATATACCCACTACAACCGTGTGAGATGATGTTCCGGCTCTTCCCATGAGTGTGATTAACAGACCATAAATTCGTTCCCACATTAAACGGGATAGCTAGAGTGGAAATGTGTGAAAGGACGAGGGGGATGACGTGGGTGAAATTTGCATAAATCACCCAAGGACATAAGTTTGCTTATCACATCAGAGGATAAATAAACTTTGATGATGGCGACAACCGGGTGCGCCTAGTGCCTAGTGTCGTCTGGTGTCTGCCTTGAATATCCCACGTAGCTATATGTTGTTTACTCCTCTTAATGCTGGTATACGAGTGTCGAGGGTGTTGCTCCTACTTACGTCAGTAAGAAAATTAAATCATTATCCCTTTGACTCATGTAATGGATTCCATCCTGCTGTCGCCCCCAATTGGTTATTGGCAATGGCAGTGGTTGGTGGTAAAGTGTCGTGAATTCAATTTCCGATTGACCGCAAAGTCCTTTGAAGCAGATTAGAGAAGTTTTCTCTCGATTTTTACATCGAATCTACTGACTGTTACAAGGACCTTTCCTTTTTATTTTCCTGAATCCGTCCGTTTTTTTCCCTTATGTGTGTACGTCCTGCACTGGGGGGCACGAAGGCAAACTTCGAAGGACATCGGAATTTGAACATTGGATTTAAGAAATTTAATAAAAAAGGACGACAACACTCATCTGATGTCAGAGTGCCCCCGGAATATAAAAATGATTCCATCTAGAGAAGATATACATTTATAGACTCCTCTCATGTTGCTTCTTCTAATCCGTGGGCGAATTGTCTCCTGGATAAAGGACGAGTGGCGCTAAGTGCGACGAAGTTGTTTCACATTCCCATAGAAAGAACGACCTGATGTCAGGGGTAAAGTGGAAAAAACTTGCTTAATCTGCAAAGGGATTTTATTCTCCTCCACTTGTGTCGTCCTCAGCATGGGAAGGACACAAGAGACAAGATGAGATTTAAAAACGGAAGGGACCCAGTAGGCTCCGGGAGCAGACGCGCTAAGGTGAGGACTATTGGAGTGAGAAGAATCCTGTCAGTTGAAAGTATTTCCGGGAAGACATACTCGTACATAAATTGAGGTAAGACCGAGCAACTTTTTAAACTTAAAGAATAGACAAAAATATCTAAAAACAACGTTAATGCCTTGTGGGCACGTCATTCGCGCAACGAAAAAATTATAATCAACTAGAAAACGCAGGACAGAGAAGGCACTTATGTAAATCTGGTTCTTTTCTGTGCGTCCTTGTGAAAACTGATAAATGAGATAAAGCTGAAAGCTGATTAGAGGGATTAAAGGATTACCAAGTGAGTCTAATTAAGGGTCGAGAATCGTTTGTAGAATATTAAGGATTGACTTGTCACCAGCATCCTTGAGCGAATTTTCTGCAATTCATCATTGAAAAAATTCCTTGAAATCAAGACTTTTGGCTAGTTATTGCTACTAAGGGGACCCGAAACCGTCTGTGCTGTATAACTTGGTTCTTTTCAAAGGCTGACGTAAGGGCAGTTTTACGTATTCCGACAAAGAAACTACAAATAAAGCATATTGCAGGAGGCTTAGTAAGCCGCGACCTTAAGGCCTCTTTTTAGCTTGGGCTCAGATTTATGATTCTATATTGGCTAATTGGGGGAACTTCTACTTCAATCCAGTTTCTTTTATGAACTCGGGAAGAAGCTAGGAACCGGAGATAAGCCCTTGAAACTTAAAGCTTTATAAAATTTTAAATCTTTTCTGAGTCGTTGTTCCATACCTTCGATAAAGATGAACTGGAATATCCTTCGACTCCTTTTAAAATCTGCTTCTACAAATACCTTCTGTATACTTTGATTATATTTGACCAGCCTTTTTTTTGTTTTAGGCCCTTTCCTTGCCTCTATTTTCTAAGTTCCTGAGTTTTTATTGGGTCGTATTCATCCTATCCTATAAAATAGCTTAGGTCCTCAGGTCCTGCTACTTTTCCTTCGTTTTTAGCGTGCTCCGATACCCACTAGGAGGTTACTTTGTTATTGATTCCTAGCTTGTCAGAGGGCAATTCCATTTCTGGTTATTACCATTCGGAGCTGAGAGTTGGTAGCTAGGTAGGTTGAGGTGGCACCGTTTTAATGCCACAAAACTCGTCAAACCTAGGGAATGTGAAGGGGGACGTAAATTTAAATCCAGCCTGTGGAGTTAAGAAAACTGGTTATGTTAACCTCTAAAAGGTCATCGAGGAAGTATTTTCCAAATATGTAGAACCTGCGACTTGCTAGTGCTGGTCATTCGCAGAGAAAATGGTGCAGGGTTTCCTTTGCGTGAGTATTGTGACAACTGCAGCATTGGGTGTTAGACCGCATGCCTATTCTGGCAGCGTGAGTCCGATAGGCCGATTGCCCCTACTGACCGCCACGATTCTAGCTACGTTGGAGACACCGCTCCAATTGAGGTGGTCGTTTATTTTGTTTTTTGAATAGGAGGGCCAGGTTTTTCTTGACATTCCGTATTTAGTTGATTTAGCCCACCTACCTAAGTGTTGCAGGATTTTGCTTTTGAGAAGGTTCAGCGATATGCCCACAGTTTCAGAAGGGGAGTTCGAGGTGGCCCCGAACTTGGCAAACTCATCGGTCCTCTCATTCCTCACTATGTTGCTGTGTCCAGGAATCCAAAGGAGCGTGATATCAGTCCAGTCGCCAGTTCGTTTTTTCTTTGTTTCTTGCGTTGATCCACCAATTTAAAGAAGGTAGTAGGAGACGAAAGACCTTTAATAGCGACTTAGCTATCGCTACAAAAAGCGGTGGATGTGTAATCGGGGTGGGCTGCGCTGAGTATTTTGTACGCATCCTCGTTCGCTATCACTTTAGCTTGAAAGATGCTTGAGTGATCGGGGAGACGGAATGAATTTCAGATATTCCCGATCCTACGCCGTGCTCCAGCTAAGAGCCATCAGTGAAAATCAAAAGTTGGAATTTCGCGCCCGGGTTGCACGCTTTCCATTCTTCTCTGGAAGGGCACCACACTATTGAAGTCGATGGAAGTTCAAATTCATTCTCAAAAGTGACAGAGCTCTGCCGAGGCCTTGCGGCCTGGGTGGCCAGAAGCCCGCTTCCTTAAGTCTAATGGCACCCGCTGTGTATTTGATGTGAATGTAGGGAAGGAGATGTAGGCTTCGAAGGGGAATGTCCTCATGGCTCCAGTGCTTCCAATTCCTGCTGATCTTTTCATCTTATTCAGTTCGTCGATGTTATAAGCTTTGCTTAGGAGAGCAACAGGGTCCGCTGAGATCTAAGTCCCGAACTTTTACCGAAAGTTTTGCTGCAGGCAAAGAATGTTACACTATCTTTCTTTACCGGGTTTTCTATATTAGACTTCCAGTTAAGCTTTGAATCTCGGATAACGTCTAAATACTTAATGCTGGAGGAAAGAGTAAAGTTGTTTAGCGTGGAAGTTTAAATGGTGGTAATTTGGTAAATAGAATCTCCTCAGTTTTCCTTAGGGTTATGATTAGGCTACAGCCTGTAGCCCAACCGTTAACTCGGTCGAAAGCTCGCTCTGTGAATTTACTAATCACAGAAGGGAAAATTACCACGTCATCCGCATATGCTACCACTTTTATTCCCTTGCTAAAATTTAAGAACTGAGGATTTTGTGGTCGTGCCATTGCATATATGAAAGCTTCTGGTGCTCGTTCCTTAGGACCAAAAAATTCTAGTTGCAGGTTCATAGACTCTTGCCCATGTTCCCAGATTAGCTCTTCGTTAGACCTCTTTACACAATGATTACCAAGTTCATAAATAGTAATTTTTAGTAGGGCCTTGCCAGTCGAAATTTTCTACAGCCCTTATCTCTGGGCATTGACAAGATTGGAAACTTTTTTGATCGTATGGGTCGTATTGTCCTTGCCCTTATCCAGGTTTGAAACCTACCGAAAGTGTTTTTAATTATACTGTCGGAATTCTCTGAAGGTGGTCATTGAATAATTATAACGGACTACGTCCCACATCCTTTGCATGCCTAAATCTTATTGCTCTCCGCCTTCAATGCAGACATGACATTTCTTCTTTCAAAACCTCTTGAGACGTCTTAATCGGCTTTAGACAATGCTGATTTATCTACAATACTTGGAAATAAGAAAACATTTTTCTATCTCATTGTTTTTATCCACTTGTAGGACTTAATTTTCTTTATTTAATTATTTGTAACGCATGTTAACATGCGTCCACTGAACTGGAAAAAGCAAACAGCGCAACTTTAAGGCCTGCTATCTGGTCGACCTTCGCCAGCCAGACGACAATGATTTGTTTACGCTGCAGGGGTTTCAAGGTTGCACAATTCAAAGGAGGGTAGCTTTGTAATCAGTCTTCGTTCTTGTACGTGGAGGTTATCAATCTTGGATTTTGCCAAACGTTTTTTCCTTTTTTTCGTTTGATGCTTTGAATTATTGGGGGTTTTGTTATCGTTTGCTTTATCATGTTGGGCAGACCATTGACTCGGATACAAGAACCTTTGGTCATCTTGGATATTTTTGGGGCCAACCAACCAGACATCAGTGATTCGATTTCTTTTTCGGGTGGGAAGACGTGTGTGAAAAATTCAAAGTGAAGTTGTATGACTACCATCTGATAAAGAATAATGAATTAAAGCGTGGCCGAACATCCGATTTTGAAGAAGAGCGCCCAGCCGTCCGATTGAAGTGATTGTAAAGGATATACATAAAGGATATAGTTAACAAAATCCATGACACCGTGTTAACAGATCGCCGGATGAAGATCCAACAGATTGATACAAATCTTGATAGCTTGAGAAAGCTATTGCAGAGATGGGACCCTGGATTAAAAACGGAATCGCCACAACTCCGGACCACTATTTGGAAGTGTTTGAGCACAATCCGAAAGAGTTTCCATGGCGTTTTGTGACATGGATCCATCAATGGCCGGCAATGGAAAAACAGTCAAATCAGTGGACTCCTCCCGACGAAGCTGCTCCAAAGAATATTTGCATCGGCCGGAAAAGTCATATCCAAGGTTTTTTCTTTGGGATTCACGAGGCATCATCTTCACCGACTGAAGTAGGAGAGAACAATCACGTAGCAGTACTATCCTGATTTATTGGACTAATCCCATGCAGAATTGAAGAAAAAGGGTCTCATTTGGCGAAGAGAAAAGTGCACTTTCATGATGACAACGCACCAGCTCATTCATCCGGAGTCGTCACAGCAAAACTGGTACAATTACGTTGCGAATTGCTGCCTCATCCAACCTTTTCTCCATGTGTGTATGTGGCCCCATGTGATTTGTTTTTATTTCCAAACATGAAAAAATGACGAATCACCGCAAACGAACATGTCACCGCCGTTCGACGAATCAGATTTTTTGGATGTCTTGAATAAGTTCCAGAGTACGAAACCTTACAAGGACAAGGCCATGATACATGACCGTTTCACGGAATTCTCATTTCTTGTCTGAAAGCTGTCGTGTAGTGAAAACAAGGTCACTCATCGAGCGATTCATCTAGTAGCCACATCGGCAACCGATTCTTTCCTTAACTTATGACTTCCTTCCTTATGACTTCAGTCTCTTTAAGAGAATACCATGTAACAAATTGATAGCAGTGATATTTGATGGTAAATGTTGCATAGTGTTCGGTCACCCTTTTAAAATATGGGAATGATGATGAAGAGTTTTTCCAAAATGTGAACCGTTGACTATACGACCTGTCTATACGACCTGTCTATAACCTTCTTCCACCGTGATTCAAGGTTCATTAGTAGTGTCCATACATAAGGCTTGATTTTTTTACGCTAAAAAGTTTTCAAAGGCTTCTAAGACCTCGGTTTCTTAACACCTTTTGCCGAAAAGGTGATAATCCGTTAGAGAAATATCAGGAGAGTACGGTGGATGCGGAACAACTCCGAATCCCAATTGTAGTAGTGTTTACGCCGTTACATGTGAGATCTAGACTCTATCTTGTCATGCAACAGTATCGGACCATGCCTATTGACCAATGCAGGTTGCTTTTCAGCCAATTTCGTATGCATTATGTCGATTTCCTCACAATATTTGACTGCATTTATCGTTTCTCCTGGTTGAGTGAAGAAGTGAAAAGTAGATTTGTTCTTTCGATGTCCACCAGATTGTCACTATAACCTTTTCTGGGTGAAGACCAATTTTGGAGGTGTGCTTTGGGTTTTCATCTGCACCCAACCACTGCCCAGATCTTTTACGGATGTCGTACAAAATTCACTTTTCATCACAGTGCCTTAGACTCAGCCATGCACAGGTTTCTAAACGGAGTAATTTTTGGGCCTCGGTCAATTCGTGGGGTACCCACTTGTCGAGTTTTTTCACTTTTCCTATTTGAGATAGGAGCAATGGCCCGCACCGTTTTTGTTGGGTCTGTATCCACCGTTTCTCGTAAAATGTTATCGTCAATTACCGTTTCTGCTTTCCCACGCGGTTAGTTTTCGAGGCTTAGATCTCCCGAACAGAATTTACTAAACCAACGCCGAATGGTGCGTTCGTTCACCGCTATATTCTCAAATGCGACATTTACGTTTGAACTCGTGAAGGAAAAGACTACGAATTTGAACCGTCGACAGCATGGTATAAAAATTCTTAGAAAAAAATAACTGTACTTGCAATGGACCCTAAAACTCCCACACATCAAACACACATCTCACTTTATTTTATGAAAACAATCACTGTGTAGTACAGATGTTCACTCGACAGCTTCTAATTGAGGACTGAGTGAAAAATCTGACATTTCATGTATCATGTACCTAATATTTTTTTTTGCTGTGAAAATGTCGACTTTCGGGAGGAATAACTATCATTTGTAAGAAGTTTTGGTTTTTGTCTTCAGTTAAAAAAAAATGCGAGGCTGAGAAACATAATTAATGCGTTTGAGCTGAGCGATTCAAAGAAAAACGGTCACAATACGACCAAATCAGAACGACGTGATTTTGCAGCACGACAACGCTCGCTCAAGTTGTTACCGTTATGTCGATTCGTGCATCGCCTTAAAAACAACGAATACATAGAGCCAGAGGAATCTCCCTCCTGTGTTCGTAATTATTTTTGAATTTTTCCAAAATATAAGATTACTCCTTCGATTTCTCGAGCTAAGTACATTCGGTTTTCTGTGTTATGTTGGTACACATGTCCCCTATAAGGGTCAGATTTTTTTTTTTTGCTTTATTAGTGATTTGTTGATATTGAAAAAAACTGGATGAAAGGTTCTGTATTAAATTTTGAGTGAAAAAAAATTACTTCTCCAACTATGATTTACTTTACTTTGATCAAGAAAAATGTTTATAAGTGGAATAAGCTTTTTTTTATAATTCGTGCAGGTTCAAGAGTGTACGCTCTTATGGTGTTTGTCACACAATCTAGACAGGGTGCAGATGGTTTTGTGTCGAAGATGTTCGTTCACTACTCTCCGGGGGTGGTTGTCCTAGATAGGATTAGAGAAATTCGACTGAATTTGTCACGTGATGAACGGACTTCAACTACAGACCTTCGGTTCAGCAGCACCACGACCACCAACACGAAAAGCTTTCCATCAAAGATATGTTAATGATGATGCCCGTTTTAGACGCCCCAGTACGTCAACAACGGATGAATATTTTTGAAGCTGTGAGAAATTGTTGCGAATTCTAGCATATATCGGTTGGCTGCTGCCATCAAATTTATTTGGATATTTGGGGCATGTGTTAACGAAGTTTGTTCCAGAGTTAATTAATTTAATTATATAATAAATAATAAGTAAATTTTTACCAAAAGAACCGTCGCATAGCATCGCTCAGGGGCTTTTGAAAGACGTGAATTACGAAACATGGGTATGTGGTTATGAAGTCGAGACAGTGACGTGGTTCATCATGAGCTCTTGCTGGAAGTTCATACGGTCAATAAGAAAAGCAATACAAAAGAAACGTTTCATTTGTGGGAAAAAGTTCATGATTGTTGCGTCATGATAATAAAGGGTGTTTTTTATAGAGGTATAGAACTTTGAAATGGAATAAAACAAAGATGATTTTTTTAAATTGACATAAAATTGACTTTATTCGAAAGATAATCTTCTGACATTATTTAAAGATAATTTCTGGCATATGACCGCCACGGCTGGCGGTGAATGGGCCCAAAACAAGATTGTCTTTGATCCCAATTTTCATAAGCGAATTTTGTTTAGCGATGAAGCTCACTTATGGTTGAATGGATAAGTCAATAAACAAAACTGCCGTATTTGGATTGATGATAATCCTCAAGTGTATGTTGAGGCACCGTTACATCCACAAAAACTGACTGTTTGGTGTGCTTTATGGGTTGGTGGAATAATTGGTCCGTACTTCTTTAAAAACGATGCTGGCCAGAACTTTACAGTCAATGGTGACCGCTATAGAGCCATGATTACTGACTTTTTCGTTCATCAATTGAACAACCATGATGTGCAGGAGCTGTGGTTTCAACAAAACGGCGCAACATGTCACACAGCCCGTGCCACAATTGATTTATTGAAGGAAACGTTTGATAACTGCATAATTTCACGGTACGGACCCATGAATTGGCCTCCAAGATCGTGCGATTTAACGCCGCTTGACTATTTTCTGTGGGGATATGTGAAGTCGCTAGTCTACGCCGATAAACCCGAAACGAGGACAACATTCGCCGCGTTATTGCCGATATACGGCCACAAATGTTGGAAAAAATCATCGAAAATTGGACCTCAAGATTAGACTACGTCCGAGCCAGCCGCGGCGGTCATATGCCAGAAATTATATTTAACTTATAATGTCAGAAGATTATCTTTCGAATAGTTTCAATCTCATGTCAATTTAAAAAAATCATCTTTGTTTTATTCCATTTCAAAGTTCTATACCTCTATAAAAAACACCCTTTACTTGAAATGTTGTCTGGCGGATTTACTTTGATCAAGAAAAATGTTTATAAGTGGAACAAGCTTTTTTTTTATAATTCGTGCAGGTTCAAGAGTGTACGCTCTTATGGTGTTTTGTCACACAACCTGGACGGGGTGCAGATGGTTTTGTGTCGAAGATGTTCGTTCACTACTCTCCGGGGGTGGTTGTCCTATTTTTTCATGAATTCCATGTCGTCTATTGTTTTTTTTTCTTTGTGGTTTTACATGCCACCATTATTTTCTCATCTGTTATAGATCCGATATTTATATCAAAGACTTCTCAGATTTTTTAACGCCGATGGCAGGGGTTCGAGTCCAGGAAATGTGAAGCTCTTTCTATCTTAGGAAACACTGTTTTCTAAAAAAAAATCCTATCAATCCTCAGTTTATTGAAAAGTTTAAGAACATCCTCGCCTAATTGATTTTTTGATATAATTGAACACGTTTTATCCTCTTGCCAGATGAACCATAAGTCATTGCTATGGCAAAAACTCTTGCTATGACCTTTTAAAACGACTTCTAAATTTGTAGCAAAATGTGGAGTTTGGATTCCAGTTTTCCAATCCAATTTTAAACTTTGTCCCTTTACCATTTCATCTTTTGACCACGTTGAACGGGATAGACACATCACATGCTAAGCTCGTAGGCGTCATGTACGTACATACATATGTAGTATTCGCTTACAGTGAGTTGAAAGCATTTGAGAAGTTTGTCTGATTAGTAATCGATTTCTCTTGACTCTCGTCGGTGATGTTATAGGAAATTCAACTTCTCTGCCCTTGAGAGATGCCAATAAAAACCTAAACACGAGAAACCCCGATTTTTTTTTTACGAATCCAATCACAAACCACAAGGTCCAGATCTATCCCGCATTTCTCGTGTGTGTTCAATTCAATATGCTTTTACTTCCATCTTCACGTCTAATGAGCTTGACGTCATCCAGCTCGCGGTTATCTTTGCTGATATAATGCAGTAAACACAATAGACTCGACAAGTGTCAGGTATTTACACTCTTGTCGTCAATATCAGGCAATTTTTGTATAACCTCAAGTGATTCATGCCTCAGCCTCAGTCATGTGTACGTGCCGGGTTCCTAATAAAGCAAAAGTAACAAATAAAAAAACAGGAAAACCACCCCATATCCCTAACGTATTCACCGACTTTTTTTATTGTAATTCTGAGCCGGCATTAAGCTCATGTGTTTACCTAATTGCTTCGCTCTAAATTGCAATGAGGCAGAAAACCAAAAAACAACAGAGAAACAGGGAAACAGAGCGTCGATACCTCACGCGGTCATATGTGATGATGCACATATCATCGTCGCCAATTGACGACAGCAGCAGCAGCAACAGCGATCGCTTTCCGTTATCGCGAAAGTGATTCATAGATTCGCCGGAAAAATGTGGAAAGGTATACCGAGCTGAGTGGCACGGCTCCTCTGACTCATTGGAGGCCTCCCTGCCGCTATGAATGCAATGGTAGTTGTTTTTTTGTCATTGTCCTCTATTCCACAGCAAACAAACGCCTAATAGAATTAATTAGCTGTGCCCCAGTCATTTATCGTTTGTTGTGCTAATTAACAATTGCAAATGTAGTTTATTACCGCTGTCTGCTATATTGCTGTTCTAGTAGGTAGCACTCCCCTCCTCCTGGATCGTACCACAAACACAACCAAATAAAATTAACATCTCTGGCATGATGTGACACCCTACCAAAAGGATGAAGAAATGTTCCAAGTCAACCACATCACACCCTCTTGCTATCACGTCTTCCACAAAACCATGAAAATAAATATTGATACGACGTGAAGGGAAATGAAAGGAAAAAGGAGGAATTTCCTGCGGCGGGCTATCAAAAATATTTATGAAGGATCCTAATTTTCGCAAGACAATTTGAGCTTTTGCTCCTTTTTCTCATCTTCTCCGACTTTTCGGATTCCTTTCTAGTCCTTGCTCGCATCGTGCATAGTTGGGCATCTAACTCAGTGATGATAACATCTTATTCGCATATATTTCTTGTTTAAGATTTAGTAAAGTGTGAAGGACAACGGAATGGCACGTAAGGACTCACCTTTACCTCTGTTTCTATTCCCAAATTGTTCATGTTCATTTTTATTGTTTTATTGCGGTCTTGGTCAGGACGATTGTGTGCATAAATATTATCCTTTTTATGAATGCATAAAAAGGATCTTACTCCTTGCTCTTTCTATAGTCTACATAACCTTCTAGAAGACCACCTTCCCCAAGGAAGAAAGCAAAAACGAAGCAAATGAAATGAGCAAAAGCGTGAGAGGAAAAGCGAATTAATGAAGTGAATATATTTTTGCCGGATATTCAAAGGATTTGCTCCCATTATCGTCCTCCCATCATCACACCCCCCTCCACCCTACCAAGCAATATAGCTCTCGTTTGCAGAAGGTGTACCTACATACTCGTATCTTATGATAGACAAGCTCCGCCAACGAAATTGGAATTCGACTCGTTCCACTGAGAATGTGAGGAAATTGCTTCTTTTTTTTTTTATCTTTGCTCGTCCTTTTTGTTATCCTTAAACATTTATCGTATCGATGCTCTCTTTAATGGTAATGGCTTTGTGACGCATTATCATTTGGAATGAGGAATGAAGCTCCTTTAAAATTTAGTGTTCATATTGGGTTTTGTACAGGTGATTGGGAAGCAAGGGGGGATTAGGTCTGATTGAAGATGTGTGTGAAGCTGAACCGGCATTTATTCGGTGTTATATGTAGGAGTACAGGTATTGAGAGGATTACCTTGATTCGACTATCGGGAAAATCAGTTAAGTGGCTTAGAAATTATAGGCGGACGTTGAAGATTATCCTAGTTGATTGGATGGATAGATGGATCTCTACTGCGGGTTAAGTGATATTTATGGGAGCCTTTTACTGGTTGCTCTCTATCGGGCGGGCCTCGGGATACGTTGACTATTTCAGCTCATTTCCGGGACGGTAATCGTGAAATTTAAGATGTTTAGGAGAAAAACAATGGGTATTGAAACTGCAATTTTATATGCCATTAGGAATCTACCGTAGCGAAATGGAGATCAACAAATAGCATGAAAGCGTTTATGACTATTCGGGTTTTTTGCTTTTAAATTTTCCCCAAAAAGTAAATCCTCTATCGTTGTTAAGGCTACTGATATATACGATCTCCCAGTTAGGTGCCTAAAAATACGAGATGTGCTCAAAAAGTAATGGGAGTTTTACAATTTCGCATCAAAAGGTGACTTTTACTCTCCATTGGAGCACTCAAACAAAAACACAAGCCACACCTTACTTGATTATATTTTCGCAGTTTTCTGGAGAAAAATTAAGAGAAGCTTCAGTGATGTAGCCTCAATCATACTGGTACATCACCTGATGCGGCTCTGTCATCACTATCACTGCTAGCTTTACAGATGCTTGTTTAAAGTTCATTATTTTTAGTGATAAAAGGAAAGCCGCAGACTTCTTACACCCTTGAGGCGTACACGCTAGCTCGGCCTATATCGAAGACGGACAGGCTCAGGCTTTCACAAAGGGACTGACCCAGGATATAAGTAGCGAGCTCAAGTCCTAAGAACGATACATTTGAGCCCATTCTGGCCATCGGAAATCTCATTCCTTGGGATTTGACTTGAGTTCACCATTACTTTGGAAGTGAACAGGGGGTGTATCACAGAGCACACCCTTTGAGAGAGGCCTTGCTCACTCAATAAGTTCATAGGACGACTAATAAAATAACGACTTTTACACAAAAATCGACTTTATTCATCAACATAGTCTTCTTCAGAGTGATATATTCATTCTCTAACGCCTCAAAAACGGGTTTTCTTTGGCCTCGCGGCAGAGAACGCCTAGTTAATAAGAGCCCACTAAATTCCTAATGGATCTCTGCCCTCTGGAAAAAAAAGTGGCAGAGGCATAGAGTCGATAACTCTGCACCTCACTACAACAATACACCATTTCAGCTACACTCACATTAGCAGCAAAAATCGTTGGCCCACCTTCGTTTCAGTTTGTTCAAAAAATAAGGTGACTTTTTGAAGTTCGCTATATTTCTTTGTTTTCTGTTATGTTGACACACAATTTATATGTTGACATTGCCAGCAATTTTGGCATATGCCATCAATTTTTTTTTCTGATAGTTTGGTCATGAAACGTGTGTCAGGGAAGTTTGTTCCGAAATTGCTAAATTTTAACCAAAAAAAACTGTCGTATGAGCTTTTCTCAGGAGCTATTGAATTACGTGAATGACAGTCCAAATTTGTTCAAAAGGATTATCGCTGATGACTAAACATATGTACATAGGTATTGGGCCAAAACATATTTACCGGACCTTTTTCTTTTCCTTAAACTGGAAAGAAACATGAATGAACAGAGATTTGCCTCAATTGATAAAGACCAAGATGCTGGAAGAGCTCAAGGCTATGCCAAGTAGCGCATAGCAGGAGTCCTTCGAGTATTGGGGAAAACGCCGGTGCAAGTGTATTATATCTGAATTACTTTGAAGGGACAAAATAGATATTGGTGGAAAAATAAATATTTTTCGTGAAAAATATAAAAGTCACCTTATTTTTTGAACAAATCTCGTATATCTGGCCCTCCTTGAGTAAAATATTCTGTAGGTAAGTTGGTTCCCACATCGGATCTCCGAAAACTATTCTTGGAAAGAATGCAAGTATTTGCACGAGTATTTGCGAGTGCAATTAATTTCAGATTTAAACAGGTTTACATTGACTCGCGACAGTTCTTGCTGCTTATCGAATATATCGCGCTCCCGGCTGGTTAACGTCTCTTGGTCTGGGAAGAATGGCAGCGTCAAGAGGAGTCTTTCCTTCACGGAATCGAGTGTCTTGGTTTTTTATAATAGGACCCACTTTTAATAACAAAACTTCCTAATCAACGACTGAAATTGAACTATTGTTCTTCTTTGCGTCTTCTATATTGGCGTGCTTTGGGCTGTCGGATTCATCGGCGCATATTTTTTTAAGGACGATGCTGGCCAGAATGTTACCGTCAATGGAGATATAGAAATAAGGCTATAGAAATATGATTTCTGACTTCTTCGTTCCTCAGTTTAATGGTTTCAACAAGATTGCGCAACATGCCACACAACGCACGACACCTTCAATTTACATTTGCTGAGCGCATAACTTCGCGTAATTGACTTGTAAACTGGCCTCCACGATCCTGTGATCTCACACCGTTAGATTACTGTCTGTGGGGGTATGTGAAGTCATTAGTCTATGCCGATAAACCAGAGACGTTGGACGACTTGGAAGTCAACATTCGCCGTGTTATTGCTGATATACGGCCCCGGTTGTTTGATTAAGTAAAAATTTGTTAGAAAAAAATTAACATAGAACTTACATGGGCTTTAATAAAAAACTCGTTCATCTCTCGCATTTAGTAATAGTGATCCGCCACAATGTAAGAATTACCGAGGAATATCGTCGCCATCAAACATTGTCAAATGTTTTCTTGAAGAGACTGATATCATACGACATGAAAATAATCGTCTCGACAAGTGACCAGATTTTCTCTCTGCGGCAGCTTCTGGAGAGGAAATAGGAATTCTGTTCACCTTTATTTCCAATCCAATCGAAAATGTATGTATGTCCTTGCAAGGCTGGCAATCCCAAGAGAAGTTGGTGAAACTGATAAAAGTATGCCTGAAGAGAAACAAGAGGAATAACCCTTATAGGGATCACACCCCAGCTTTTACGCTGCGATTCTGGTCCTTGTGAAAGGTAGAGAAACGCAAAAAGTCTAATAATGGCGGGAAAGGAAATTTGGTAAGTTCAGTAGTAAATGAACAGAAAGTCATTGACTCAACTGGATCGATTCAAACCTCGCATCTGATTGTATTCGATAAAATATTTTTAAAACCAGTAACATTCTACAGATGTGGAACTTGGTCTCAGACTAAGTAGGAAGAAAACAGATTTCCGGTAGTTGAAAACAAGATTTTAAGGAGAATCTATGATGGGAAACAGAACGAAGAAACGGGCGAATTGAGAAAATTACACAATCAAGAACTCAAGAAACTCTGTTCTGCCCCGAGTAATAAAATTGCGACTATTAAGATGGGCAGGTCACGTAGAACAAATGGACAGTGGACGATAAGTCAAAAGAAAAAACACCGGAACATGTAAGGAAGACACTCATGACAGGGAGACTTGGTGAAGGGGTGTCAGTGTGAAGGGACGTTACCAAGGTTTGTGAACGCCCGAGTTCCAAGTAGCCGGCAATAATGATGCTTTTTTAGGTTACCTTTATGAAAAATCAGAGTCTACCAGTGAATACTCCTCTTTTGGGCAGTGCTTCATCACACCCATACCAAAATATCAATGGTTGGACTGTCCTTTCTCTGGCTTCGTTTTTAATTGTTCAACTTATAGAAAGTTCTTCAGTAAAAAAAGGGTGTTAGAAATATCACTCCTGGTGAAGCGATTGATACTATCCAATCTAATATCAAATTAATGCGAAAATCTTGATTTTGATTTTAAATATAAAAAGTTCTTGATCATTCCACTCATACACCTTCCAGTTCACGTTGGTCGTAGGAGCCATGCCAAGGGACATAACAATAAGAGAATACCCAGCCCAAAGACGACTCGTGTATCAAAAAATTCTTGGAATTCTTTCAGGGGAAAAAATCAAAAGTATTCGAACACAGATTTCTTCGATACTGATTCAACGAAAATTTGCTCTCTGCATACTAAAACCTCTTAGTGCTATTTTTGGAAAGGCCGTCGAACCTCCGAATCTCTCCTTTTGAGTGTTTGCCGACAGGTACTGCCCACCTCCATTGACGTACATTTAACCTCTGTCTAATCTTCCTTTATTGGATGCCTGAATTCAAATTTATTTCCATCGGCTATCGGCAGTAAATCACCGAAACGCCCACCACCAAATCGCCGACCACTTAAGCTTGTTTTCAAATCTATTACCGTTAACTAAACATGTTCTTATCAGCAATTTTCCGATAACATTTTCATCGCAAACCAATAAAGGCCGACAACTACATGTATGGTTTGTTCAATGATGCGTCTCAAAGGAAAGATCCTTAAGAAGTTCTACAAGGACACGTGTAGCCTATTAGAAGAAAACAAAGAACAAAAAAATGTCCTCAGACGTATGTATGTACATATGTACTCGTATAGCACTACACAAATCGATTTCAGCTTAAGTATTCTATAATTCGAAGACCATTTAATCGAAAATGAATTGTAATTATGAAAATGCCCATGCATTAGTGGATAGATACGACTCAAGTCTACAGTCCGGTGTTACGGTATCGATTTGTACTCGTACGTAGGGTGGACTTGCACCGTGGTTCAATGATTGGTGATTGAGCTGCTTGATTTGGATGGAGAACGCATTAGCAGGGATTAGGTCAAGGGTTTTCGGATTATTTTTTTTATTTTGGGGTACAATTTAGTGCGGTACAATAGAAATACTCAAATGCGGTTTGCTCGATTCAATCGGCCGAACGAAGATAGTAGGTTTTAGTTGATATGTACATATATTTGAGACCAGGCGCCTAACGACGACTCCTGAATTGGATTAAAGTCCAATGGACTGAGGAACTCAATTATAAGGAGTAATGGGAAGAGAAGGTAATTCGAATCAGAGCATGTCGGATAGAGGAACTCGTATGCTAAAGACCTTTATCTTTAATGAGAAGGGGGCTAAAATGTGCTTAACTGGATTCAAAGAGGGAAAATCCTCGATTTAAATTTGGTTTTCGTTCTTTGGTTTGGGCTGTTTAGGCTTCTAGTAGTCTTATATGCACATCCCAACCACATTTTTCCGCCCGGCAACTTCTATTTAATTTTAAAGCTAGAATTTTCGACTTTATGCACCATATTGTCTGCTTAGGAATAGCTATGCATACATGTTAAGTAACGTCGTCATGTACCTACATAATCTCATTGGAAAGGGCATCCTGCCCGGCAACAACAAAAGTCGTAAAATAAATGCAAAAAGTCTGCAAATTCAATAAAGCTGATAACATTCCCTCGCCATATGGTGTGACAAATTCGTTTACCCGCCCACACTTCGTCCACCATCAAAGTCCACCATCTATCTATCCATCTTCTTTGGTTAATATGGCATGGCACACTCGTATCTTCATCGCCATGCGTACGACCCACGGAAATATAATATCATATTGCATTATCATGGCAAAAACATCCCACACACGGTCGTACCCCTTCTGTTGCTTGCCGGGCGAGATAGGAGCCGCTGATAACTCGGAGATAATTCAGTTAGGTCGACTCCTCGAAAAGCAACAACAAAAATGAGGAGAATGAAAAACCAGATAAGAATACTAACGCCGCTTATACCCGCGCTACAAAAGACATATTGCACGAGATTGATGGGAGCACCATTACCATCGGTACTCCACCACTTCCTATCCCGGCATGCAGTATCGATACAGAGGCAGAGGGGGGCATTGACTACTCGGAAACACTTCCGGATAGAGGGAAGTACCATCGCATCTCATATCCGATGAAACGGCACCCGATAAAAGTACCTATCGCCGAAGATGGGATGAGACATTAAACTATACAAGCACAAGAGGATAAAAAGGGAACTTTTCCTGTAAAAAAAAGAAAGAAAGAAAGAAACTAAGCGAAGAAAAGCAAACTGATAATGGAAGAAGAAAAGCCATTGAAAGAGACGAATGCTCGGTTTCCAAGCAGAACTGGAGGCGTTCCATCGGACATAGCTCGTAAATAATATCGTGCTGTTGCCAACTGAACGGATATTCAATTTCTGTAACACTACCGATCGTCAAGGGGCCACTATCAGTGACGCCCCCTTTCCCTCTTATCACCGAAAATCGTTCGCTTCTCCCTCATAAAACAAAAAGAACAACAACAATTAATGAGCATAATGTCCACCATATTATAAGCATCCACGAAAATGTCCATCTGGACCGGGGACAGCCGTTCGTTCAGAGCAATCATTTGCTGTGCTTGATAGTCCTCCAACGCCTTTCTATGCATCCGGCGTTTAGCATTTCTGTCCCACTGGTCGTTTGCTACCTCTCCATGGCGATAGTGTGAAATGGACATGGCAGTATGGGCTGCAATGTCCTTTGTTCCTTTCCCATTTCTGTTTGGAATGCTTTTATGACTGTTTTCTTTTTCATGTGTTTTGTTTTTCGTTTTAGTTGTTTTTAGTTGTTGAGTCGTAACGGAGCAATACTCAGGCCGTAGTTTATCGTGAATGATGATTACTTTTGGTTAGCAACTAGTGCCTGGAAGCCATTTGGTTGGTTCGGTATGTTTGCACGGCACTGTTGAGGTGGTGGCGCTGCTATTGTTGTCGGTGGCGGCGTTGTTGTTCAAATTAGCTCGTTTGAGCATATGACAGGAGATACATATGTAAAGAGTTTTTTTTTTTTTTTATATTGACAGACTCTTAGCGCGAGTGGTAATCAATTGTTGATCTATTTTTCCTTTATTATTGTTATTGTTGTTTTTGTCACATGTACCCGACTTCGCCCCGCTAATTAAGCGGAACTCTGGTGGAAAAGTCAACAAAATTAGAAAAGTATAGGACGGAGTATTGATTATTGGTGTTGTCCCATGTAAAGGTAGTTCATATTAAATGTCAAACGTTGATGATTTAGTTCCATAAGGCGTCTCTATAGTTAAGTATGTAGATATGTCCATAAGGACAACATGGTAGTGAAGCAGTGATATACATACATAGCTTCTATCGGCCATTGAAATGTATGACACTGTGGAAAACACGATTATGGGGGAGCGATTGGACCTTATTTTCGGCATCTCGACTACGAAAAAGCATTTAAACTGTTCTACCACGTTATCGACTTCATTAAAGACTCCTGAGAATATTCCATTCCGCGCTGTTTTTGTTCAAAATCTGAGTTTTTGAGATGGTATACCAAACATCGGAGCAAAATTTCTTGACACATCAAAATCTTCTAATTGTGATTCGCGAACATTCATAATCGTTTCGTTCTCTTTTTTAGTTCATTACATTCAGTACCTTCACAGCCTTTTGGCAAGAGCTAATAGAGGGCAATCCAATTCGTGGTTCAAATTTAACATCTCTGTTTCACTCACATACGTCACAAGTAAACTGTCATTCGTGACTGTATATATTTAGCTAAAGGTTTACCATTTTACAATCACTGAATGTGGTAAACTTGTGAAAGTATATTACCAAAATAGTAATTTCACGCATTACAAATGCGGAATGCGTAGAGCATCCGCGGATTGAGTGCCTGAATGTCGGCGTTTGGGTGGTAAATGTTCATACAACATAATGAGATGTGCAAACCCACAGGTAACTGTCCATAGCATCCAGAAAAGGCCCCACTTCTTCGAAAATGATATGCCCGATATGTGTCGAAAAAGCATCGAAAATTACCTTGCCAAAATCGAATCCTACAAGAACTTTCGACAAAGATAAAATTTGGGGCTGGTCGTGGTGCAATGGTAATCATCACCGACTGTTGAGCGGAAGGTCTGTAGTTCAAGCCTATCCATAACCAAGGACAATTCCTATACGGAGAAACTGTTCAACAATCAATTGTGAATGAGAGATGATCAAAATAATGCTGACGAAGGAATAACACTCGCACTATAAGAACAATTCAAAATTCATCCACACACTTTCCATTTCCAATATAACATCTCAATGACATGAAAAGAAAAAAAGTTACTGCGAACTACAACCAACGTCACAAATTCAGTCGAATCTCTCCAATCCTATCTAGGACAACTACCCCCGGAGAGTAGTGAACGAACATCTTCGACACAAACCATCTGCACCCCGTTTGTGTGATAAGCACCATAAGAGCGTACAATCTTGAACCTGCGCGAATCCTATAAAAAAAAAAAAAAAATATTATTATATTTCGTTCATAATGGTAAGATCCAATCAATATTTTGAAATAAAAATTTAATCGACATTTACATTATAAATGTGTTTCATTTAAATTTACTTTGGGTACCACAAACTGGATAACCTTGTACTACTCCTAAGCCTGAGTTTTAGCCGTATCAGACGCATCGAAAGCAAGAGGCGAAATAGCAGAGTTTAATGCTAATTCTTTGGCCCATTTTATATAATAATAATAATGGTATCAAAACCTATATAAGTTTTTTGCTAGCTGAGAGTAGACGATGTAATCGGTTTGGCTATCAAAGTATTGTACCTTTACCTTTCATGTGTGTCCCACATAAGCTTAACTCAGCCCATTGGACTTCCCATACTTAAAGGCATCCTAAATGGTGCTTACTTTCCGGACCTCGTATTCTATGGAGATGGAGAAGCTCGAAACTAGTCTTCAAATGCCTGATTTTGGCAGAAGCCAATATAGAATAAAGGGAATCGCTCTACAGAATATGACGTGTAGCGTATTTGTTCAGACAACTGTCATAAAACCCATTAAAGAAGTGGTTTTGGACTAAGAGCGGTGAACAAAACCATTAACCGGGAAACATAGTCTACACACGACCAAAGCCGGAAAATGGTTTTAAGCTAGTAGACGTTGTGACGGAAAGTAATAGGAGCCAGGACACGACTCCAATATCGTAACATCCATAAGAGAACCTGGCGGTCCAACCATATTAATCTCGTTGCCAGATACTTCTTCAGCATCCCAGATGTTAGGATTTTCAGATGAGCCAACATCGATTCGGATCTGCTGTATTGGAGTAAAGATTATGTCGAAAAACTGCAGACGTAAAAGACCACCAGGATCTTAACCAATCATCACTCCCTCAAGCCCTCTCTAGACAAACCATGCAACAGCAATGGAGACATTGTCAAATCGTCTTCTGGTTTCATGACGATTGCAGATAAGCCCATGTAAAGACAGAATGACTGCATCAAAGGATGAGAGCTTCTGTTGAGCTCTTCGAGCAGAAAAAAAGGAGATGGAGCACGAGAAACATTTGATCGAGAAGGTGATGGAGTTGGTAAGTTTTTTTCTAAAAAGTAAAACGAAGATGCAAAGGCTTTAAAGCCAAACCAGACAACTGAAGGAATGACAATGAGTATTGAAGTCACAGTCGATGCCGAAAATGTGGAAGGGCTACTTGTGCAGACTGTATAACGGTGATAGTAGTAGACAGTACAACTATCAAGCCGAAAGAACCATTAACATTGGACGACAACGAGAGAAAATTCCCTCCAATCCACTTAAACGAAGTAAAAAGCGAAATCGGAGGTGAAGATGCTGGCGCAAACAAACTGCCCACTGAGTTGGGAGGTTGGGAACATGAATAAACTGATCTATAAGGTTTGGCCGGAGCAAATCAAGACTGATGAGTGGAATATAGGAATCCCTTACCCAAAGGGATTTAAAGATGTATGTCTCGTAAGCATCGCTGCCGTGCTATATGAACGCCTGAAATCGTTGTTGAACATATCAGTGTAGTTTTAGACCAGAAAAATCCACGTTAGACCAAATATTCGTATTACGGCAGGTCTTGAGGAAGACTCACAAATTTATGGTAGACACATGAGATTTTTGCCACGTTCAAAGACGCGTATGATAGTGTCTTTAGAGACGATAGATATACGGAGCCTTGTCATGTTTAGATACCTCTGTCAATCCTGGCAGGCAGGGGTGTCAATAGATGACTGGATTATCGCTGTTCCATCAAGACCTTCGAAGTTTAGTTTAGTTTAGTTTAGTCGAAAAAGTTTAGTTGAAAAAGAATTCAGAAGGCGATGACCTGTCATGAAATTTTTTTAGCATCGATTTTTGAAAATATCGTACGAGACTCACTGGCCAGTACAAGGGGCACGATCTAATTCCAGCCTTCACAATAACATGCATATGCAAATGATATTGTCATGATAAGGCGAGCGGGCGAAAAGTCAGTGAATATTTTGAGCCCATTGAACCAGATGCGGCTAAATTGGTTCTGAGGGAAATGAGAGCTGTCACTTTTGATAACTTTGTAGTCTAGAACTTTTTTTTTAACTTGGGACAAGCGACAAGAGATCACAAGCTGAGATCAAACGCAGAGTGACTCTTGCGAATCACTGCTCTTTTCAGCTCGAGAGATAAATGAAAAGTAGAGTCCTCTCTCGACAAACCAAGGTAACTTTTTAAAAGCCTTATCCGTCTGGTCCTCCTCTATGACACAAAGCTACCCTAACGAAAGCGATTAAAGAAACCCTTTCCGATTAGCGTGAAAAATCCTACAAGCAGTCTTCGGCATTATTTGTGTAACGACATTGGCTTAGTCACCAGTCTAAGGATCTAAGATGGCTAGACCATGTAGACATTGCTCGCGCCCCAAAAAGCCTTCATTTCCAACACCGTGAGGCGAGGAAACAGAGGACGACCACAAAGTGCGTTGGAATTGTGTTGTAAAGAGATCCCAACCAATTACGCGACACTAGAAGCAACTGACTAAAGACCGTGCTGGCTAAAGAGTCTAGTTGGTTAAGGAACCTAGCCAATCCAAAATGCAGCGCCATTTAAGTAAGTTAGTAATTCATAGTAGTGTTCATTGGGGCTGTAGTGCGAAATTCAACTTTGGCCTCTGATGATAGCAGTTCAATAAGGGTCTTCAATTTTGCTAAGAAAATAAAGTATTTTTGTTTACAATCAGGGGTTACCAAATATTATGGTACAAGCTGCCCACATTGTATGATTTTTCCGCTTGTAACCTTCTAAACAATTTTTTGATAATTTTTGGATTGCCTCCTAAATTTATGTTGCTCATTAATTTTTTCTCATCTTAAGCAAAATATTTTTTTTTAACTTTCAATCATTAAAAACTTAAATTGAAAAAATCGCGTTTGTCTTCTCGTTTCAGGTAAGTCCTAAGTCCACAGAGGTCCCACATAAAAAACGGCGGATCTATGTAAGTAACCTTGCTCACATATGACAGCAATAAGCCCTCCAGTGCGACATTTGTTTTGTTTTTTTTTGTTCATTATCGCTTGTCTTAAATTCCATTTGTTAAGGCCTCCATCCCAAGATCACGTTCACCTCTTTTCAATTTTCATTTGTTATTGGTTACAGCTCATACAACCCTGCACTCTTAAATTCCCAGAATCCGGAAATCGATTTTATGCTTACATGCTCTCCATAGATACGGACGTAGAAAAAATATTTGTGTTTTGAATTTGCATAATGAAAATACTGAAAATACTCGGGCATTCTATGAAGTTGTAAAGTGATAAGAGGGATGTGTCTTCTTGTTTGTTAGTACATTCTTACGTTGCTTTTCTTTGTAATGTGTATTTTCATATTGATGAGTGTCTTGATATCACTTTAAGGGCTTGTGATTGGAATTTGATGTTACTAGATTCTATGGAAGTGAACAGAAAATCTTAAAGGTTCAAAAATTTGGTACAAAAGGGGAAATATATGAATATATGAAAACACACACACAACACAATGACTTCAAAATCAATCTTTTCGTTCGTTTTATAATTCTTTCAATCCTCATTCATAATCTATTACATTTCTCTAAAAAAGAACCAGCATGAGCAGGTAACCTTGAGGCACTCCGTTTCTTTTTTCTATTTTACCTTGTCTCGTGGCCTTCCAATCCATTTCGTTCCTCTCTCGATGTCATTTAATGCAAATAAAATTCATTAAGAGCTCTGGTTTATGTTTGCACAGTAAACACTTCCCAACAAGACATGTACCATCACGGCACCAATAACCTTCCTGGACGGTTGGAAGCAATCAAATCAAACTAAGTGAAATCTTCATCTCATCTGCAATCATTCCGTCCATCGTCGAACGCCTGGCATAAATCAGATGGCCATTGTGTGTAACCATCTCATCGTGATGTTTGCACTTATATGGGTTACCCTCTCTAAATCGATTTGCCAAATAACAACTCGCCTATCACCGTCCCAGCTTCCTCTCGTCGCACTAGGCTAACTGATGTTCAAACTCCGTCGCGTATATTTGAACGACACGAACACAATCGTGATATCGCCTTCGCTGATGCCCGACCCGAGTACATCATTAACATCTGGGCAATGTTTCATTATGAGTTTATTATTAATGGGCGTCTCTGCTTATCACCATTAAACAAATACCGATCTACAATCATTGCAAAGAAAAACTGGAAGAAAGAGAAGCCGCCACCGACGACGACCGATACCGGGTGGTTACAGATGGTGTTAAAGCGCGGCAGCTTGGGAAGTTCATATCTTTCGACGGACCCAAAGCAAATTGTTTGCTGTTAGTGTCATTATCACAAATTGTTGGAGGAGGAAATTCCTCGAGCACGGGCGGTCCCTACATCCATACAACCCTCATACTCCACATTCATACGAATAAATAATTATCTTTTATTTTAGAGTCACCCTGCCACGGCATGCGTGCGACTGTGCTGCTGATTAATGGTTTTTCGTTTGTTTTTCCGCTGCCGATGTTATTTTCGTACTTTTAATCAGCAGTTTGGGCAGCGACGACGGTTCTCGACAAACATAAATAAAATAGACCAAAAACAAAAAGCGAAAGTTGAAGAAAATCTGGTAAAATTCAATTTGAAGGATGGAGCCAGGGACGAAGGCTGAGTGTGAGGTCTGCACGCGACGCGGCGTTTTTCTTACCATAAGCCGGAGCTAGATAAATGGGGAGCACTAATTTCGGGAACTAATTTGCAACAAATGGTGGGTGTCCCGAACGCGGGAGAACGTGACGCAGAACAGATGTTGGGTCTTGCTCGTATACAATTTAGAGGGTTGCTGGAAAACGTCATAGATGGAAGGGCGTAGGTGGTAGTAGTTGGTTAGTTTGTGGTTTTACATAACAATTCTGTGATATAAACTTGTAAATCTATGAGTCACTAATGACTTATGCCTTTGCTATGACCTTTCATGATATTCATCAACCCTATCTAGGTAGATAGGAGGGCAAAAGTGGGAGGAGGCCTCCAAAAGCTGATGAAGACCCAATTAGCACTACGGCGTGCCGTTGTAATGCCACAAAAACGTGTATGCTTCTATGATAAAGAATTTGAGAATTAGTGCAGGTCTTTGGAAAAAGTTCAAAAATCTTATCAGGTAATCATAAGGCATACCTGATTCAATTATTTTCTTAACGTTACAATCACTTATGTCTGACTGTTATCGCCAACTGTTGCTCTGGCCTTGTCCGCTGCACCCGCCTTCGCTTGTCCTGCTCACTTGATAAAAATGACTCAATGGACCCAACGTATTGACTGATAATGGATGAGAGGTTAAGACGTGTCCGATTGTAGCACGACGCTGCGCAGACTTGGTCTTATCAAATTTTGAACCCCTCCCTGATTTTTTCTTTATATTTGTTTTGTATTTGCTGCCTTACTACGAGTAATATGGAGAGCAGATTGTTTTTTTGCTTTTTTGGAACTAGAAAGTTACGTCATTGGATTGGAGATTTATATAACCACCTAGTCGGCTTCATTTAATGACTTAATCCAAGCCTAGTAAGATAGCTAAACGTGCCTTCCTTGATAGCCCTCCTTCCTTTTGTTATCTGAAAAGCTCATTGTGAAATTATTTAAAGCAAAAGTGTTGGCCTTAAGTTTCTTACGAAATAATGCTGAACTAATAAAAAGGTAAATTAACTTTTCTCTCGTTGCTATCATTGCGATAAAACTGCTTAAAATCGAATCGTTGTTGGTTGGTCACTTGAAACTTGGTTTTGCCCGGCTATCTTCACCATTGCTAAATGCCAATGGCTAAAGGCTGATCTGCTTATATAAGCTTTGCTCTAGCTGCTTCTATTTATGAACTAGAGATGGTTCTCTGTCGATCTGGGACTGAACAACCTACTCGGTCATTACGATTAACCGACGTAGCTAATGAGGCGTGCTCGTATATCCCCTTCTTTCGTTGCTATTAACGGCAGCGCAATGCGATCAAATTGCCAAATTATCCTAGGTTTGTTCAAAAAATAAGATGACTTTTTATTTTTTCTAAAAAAAATATTTATTTATTCATCAATATCTAATTCCCCTCAGATGAAATACACTTGCGCAAACTTTTTTTCCAATTCTGGAAGTACTTCCGATATTAGCTTCTTGGTATAGGTCTTTATCTTCTACGCGGATCCCCGTGCTTTAATGGGTCTTTTGAGTTCTAGGAAGAGAAAAAGGTTGCAGGGAGCCAAGTCCAAGGAATACGCTGGCTGATGAATGGTATTGTTTGTGGGCTACGAACCCGGTACAACAGCCACGGCGCATAAGTTCATGGTAATATCCTTATTGACCGTACGAACACATGATTAACGATGCCATTGTAATCGAAGAAGAGTGAGAAAAACTTTTACATTTGACCAAATTTGGAGTGCATTTCTCGGTTCTTCTGATCGCTTCAATTCGACTTTGGCTTAAATGTCATGACCATATACCCATGATTCGTCACCAGTGATGACCCTTTTCAGCAAATCTGCACCGTCATTCGCGTCATTCAAACACAATGTCACTTTTCGAACAAACTTCGTAATCTTGTGGTCCTTCAAATATACTTACAATAAATAAGCATTAATCAAATTAAATGAATGCTGTTAGAGGCCATTTGAGATTCAAAATTTCAGAGCCTGATAACACTTCGCCATGCCTCTCCCTGTCATGAGTGCGTCCAACCCATGCTATGCTGTTCTGTTCCATCTCTTCTAGGTCCATCCTTATAATGTCTTCCTTCTACTGCGCGGCTTTCTTGGCGATCGTTTTCTCCCGTGCATTCCACTCATTACTTTTTTTGACTGTCCACTGTCCATTCGTTCTATCTTCGTCTTCGCGATTTTATTACTTGGACAATGCTTGGGGCTGAATGACGGTACTTGATTGAGCAGTTTTCACCAGTCACCTGTTTCTTCATCCTGTTTCCGACCAAAGATTCTCCTTAAGATCCTGCTTTTAAAAACACAAAATTTAGATTCCTCCTTCTTAGTCAGAAACCAAATTTCACATCCGTACTGTATCAGAGATGAATGCGTCACACATTTTCTGCAGTAAGCTTTTGCTTTCTCTGTTCACATACAAAAACAATTTTGCAAAATCAACCCATTAAGTGTTGAAGCTCAAAATAAAGTCGAAAAGCGGGGTCTTCCTGCAATGATTGTAGTATTTGTATACTGACTTAATACTTCATGTCAAGAAAATTTTATACGAAATATCCACTGAGCCAGAATAATCCACGATCTCAGACCCCTCGATCTATCAATGAGTGATCTCAAAAACGTCAAACATTAAACAAACATACATATGTATATGCGAGTATGTTAAGGTCGGTTTCGCACTACTTTCGCGATGACCAGCCGATGGGGACTAAATGAAACCTTCATCCCTCTTTCACCGACAAACATGTTTGTCTGCATTGTTGTACATGTCATTCAGGTTCGTTTCAACAATCGCCGTTTAATAAGATTTCCATCAGTTGTTTACTGACTTTTTGAAATGAAATCTAATTTAGGTTATGTTTTTTTTTATTTTTCTTGGTTTATGACAAAAATGTTATTAATTAGACATGATACTTGAGAAGTAATAGAATAGTCATCTTGGTTTTGAGAAACCATTATCATGGGGACAGTGTTATTGGATTCAAAACAATTAACGAACTTTATAGTCTTTCAGGGGTGATCAAAAAAGTCTGCCTTAACCTTAATTTATACAATATTTATTTTTTTGAATGAATTAAATTGAATTCAGGATTATTGAAATTAATAAAAATGGCTATATAAATATATTTTTTTTACGAGTAAGTTAAGAAATAAACCCTGAAACCCCCCATTGTTTTTATTGATAATATGGGATTAATTGCACATTTAACTGTGTTTAATTATTGTAAATTGGAGTCGAGCGTGATCCTTTGTATTATTTTTTTCATTTAAGGCATGACTTCCATGCAAATAATTAAATTTTTTAAAATGAATTGAATTATTGGATGTAAATGTCGGGCGTTGGAATTAATAAAAAATAAAATTGAAAAATTATAGTATGTATTCAAAGTATTGTCCACCGTTAGCCACTTCTGTTTTCTGCACCGGCAGAACGTTTTATTTAGACGGACGGGGTAGGACTTTAAACATTTCTAAGTATTTTGGCATGTTTTAGAGGTGCGGACGAGCATTGCGTGCTGCAAAATCACTTTGTCGTGTCTTTTGAAATACTTTCGACCTTTTTCCGTCTACCTTAAAAGCATTAATTGAAGTCACTAGCTATCTGCTGAAATTTTCATTCGGTTAGAACAGCTCAAACCACCTCAGCCTTCCTATGCCACCATAAACAGAGCATACGCTTGCAATCATAGATATTTGGCTTCACCGTCGATGTCAAACGTTTGCGGAGCTTAACCCATGTTGTAATGAATCCACGAGTGACAATTCGATGTAAAATACCTTTCTTTCTCTGCCGTTGACGCAGCTGATCACTTGATTTCCCTTGATTTCAATTCGTATCGGATGCTGTTTCTTTGTCTTTGAATCATTCCCATGACTAAGGCGTTTTCCTACCGTCGACAAATCAACTCCCAACTTCCTTCAGACTTCAGACTATTTTTGATGTAGGTCTTTATCGAGCAGTTCCTCCAATTCTTCATTTTCAAACTTTTGTCTAGATTGTTTCTTGTCTTCTAAGTCTGAATCACTACCTGTAAAACATGTCACCACTTGCGACACTTTTACTCAGCTAGAGCTGACTTCCACTATAATACCATGACTTTCAACAGGACTTTTTGCATACTGAAATAATGAGTTGGAACTCCCCATAAAAACTACGAGGATGGTCCGATAAGTACTTAGCCTACAAAAGAAAAACAAAAAATTTGGAGAAAGGGCGATTTATTTTTCAATATAGTCTCCGTTTAGCTCGATACACTTGACCCAGCGATGCTCCAACTTCTTTAACCCGTCTGAAAAATACGTTGTCTCGAGGTCTGCAAAGTAGGCCTCCGTGGTGGCGATGACCTCCTCATTCGACTGAAATTTCTGCCCGGCGAGTGACTTTTTCAAGTTTGGAAACAAAAAGAAGTCGCACGGGGTCAAATCTGGAGAATACGGTGGATGGGCAGCAGTTTGTAGCCCAATTCGACCAATTTGGCCGTGGAGAGGGCGGCGAGGGCGAAGATGTGAGCCGGTGCGTTATCATGGTGGAAGAGCACTTTCTTCTTCGTCAAGTGGGGCCGTTTTTTCTTCAATTCGGCGTCGAATCGGCCCAATAATTTGGCATAGTACAGCCGTGTGATCGTTTTGCCCTTCTCCAGGTATTCGATGTGGATCACACCTTGTGAATCCCAGAAAACGGTGGCCATCACCTTTCCGACTGATGGCACAGTCTTCGCCTTATTCGGAGCACGTTCGCCGGGTGAAATCTCCGACTATTCCTTGATCTCTGGTGTGTAGCAGTGGTTCCGTGTTTCATCGACTGTCACGAAACGACGCAGAAACTCCTTCGGATTGCGCTTAAACAGCGTCAAACACTGCTCTGAAGTGGTCTCACGGTTGCGCTTGTTGTCCGGAGTGAGCAAACGCGGCACCCATCGCGCCGAGTGCGTTCTCATGCCCAACATTTCATGCAGGATATGACCCACGCGATCTTTTGAAATGCCTACTGTCTCAGCTATCTCGCGCAACTTCAATCGGCGGTCTGTCAAGTCGAGATCGTAGATTTTTGTCACGTTATCCTCCGTGTTAGCCGTTTTTGGGGCACCTGGACGTGGCTCGTCAAAAAACGACGTGCGACCACGTTGAAACTCGTTAAACCAACATTTTGATGGTCGCCATCGAAGGAGAAGAGTCACCGTACACAGCATCCAAACGCTCTTTGATTTCGCTGCGCGATTTCCCTTCCAAAAACAAGAATCGAATCACCGACCGATATTGCTCTTTTTCCATTTTTCTAAAATCCGCGGACACTCCCGCTTCCACACGCGGTCAAAACAAAACTACGAGTCCGATCCGGCTGAAATTTCGACAGTAGCCGTCTACTAGAATGTACTACACGATAGTAAGTTTCTCTTGCGATACTGGCGCCACCTGGCGGTGAGGCTAAGTACTTATCGGACCACCCTCATATAATCGGATTTTGTGGCACTCGTGACTTCCGTTCTGAGTGGCCACCCTCCTGATTGCGTCTTTCAGCGTCAGCGCTTCACCATCTCGCTCACGCTGCATGCCCGAGACCTCACCAAGGCTAACACTCCAGTTCTCAGGTTCCGACTGTGCACCTGGTACAAAAGCCAGAGACAACCGAGGCGATCACGTCTAAAAGCAGCTCTGCTCAAAAATTTACAAATACGACCTTAATTTTGGTCGAAAGCATAGATGTCGTAGTTTGTAGCTAAATGTCAGACGCCATTTTGAGTTTGAAATATGCTTTTTCTGACTTCGTTCCCCACAATACCCAACATGCTTTCCTAAATGTCACTTTTGTTTTACTCACGAGGTATGCATATCGTTGTCTCGATTTCTATTTATTTTTTATTCGAACCACGTACTCAAGAATTTGCAACAATGGCGGCCTTTCTGATAAATATCTGACACATTTCCTATGCTTCAAAATCGCGTTACCGGTAACTGTCAGCCGCACCTTCAGTTTCAACTGTCGGCACTATGTTCAGCACCCTCAGCGGAAGGTCTTATTTCGTAAATACATAAGTGCTATAATTCCTTTCTTTGTTTTCCATCTGAAAACCACCCTGTACGGAAAAATTGGGCTGATTCCCTTGCAGTAATTTTTGTTAGAGACGTTTAAACATCTGAGAGTTTGCCTTCTCATCTGTCTACCAACTGTCAAACGTTAGAGGGCGAATTCAGTCTTTGATCTCTCATTTTAAAAAAAGCAAAACTCTATGTTTATAATTAATCTACTTTTAATGTGTCAAATCACCCGTTTTCAAAATTCAGAAAAAATCTAAAGCGGCTATTAAAGTTCATTTGAACAACATGGGAAAGTTGGGCGCAGCACCAATGTGTAATCCAATCGACAAAGTCCAGCTATGTCAAGTGCAATTTGCCTGCGCTCTATTCCGTAACGCTCCCATGCAATGGGTGCATCCGTGCATTCCACTTGAAAACCCGTCCACTCCACCCAAATCAAAGAAAAAAAAAAAAACAGACAGACAAGTACAGATCGTTTAATCCCAAACCGCCTCTACCATCTCCATAACCACTTGGCTACTCCACGAGTATACCGATTCCCACCCAAACCACGCATTCGAACCGGCAACAAAAAGAAAAAAACGTTTCATCATTATTCCATATGGATCGAAGCGACTTACAGTCTACGACCTTCCAAAACAAAAAAAAAACAAAAAAACATTTCAAAATAAATGGAGAAAAAACAATCAACTACCTTGGGGCTCAGCCTTGATGAACTTAACTTTTTTTCCCGAAAATATTATAAACAAAAGCCCATCGGCAGCTCTGTCACAGTCACACGCGTCCACGTTCCACTTTCTCTTCGAGCAGCGTTCAGTCGCATATGATTGTATGTTTGCTACGTTCGGTTGGTTCGTTGGTTTGATTTGAACGCAAGTGGGAAATAACAAACATCTGCAATAAACATGTCGGCGACTATAAATAAAATTTCACCCTCCATAGATACTTATTTTTTTTCTACAAACTTTTCGATAGCCATATTCTCTCTTTCGCTCTCTCGTTCTCTTCTCGTTGTGAGGAATGTGATTTCAATTATGCGACGAATGTGCGCACCGTTTGTGGATCGTGATACTCATAGGTCGCATATACGTTCCACAACGATAAATGAATGCTTGTCTGCCGTCTCGAGAGGTGATTACAAGCCATTTTCGCTTCCATCTTCGATAGGAATTAAATGTTATTTGAATAATGTCGAATCAAAGGCACGGCCACGACATCACTTTGGTATGTTCGAGTCTGTATCAGGCTTTTTGCACACCAAGCCACACATGAGCATCGCTTTTTTTTTTATCTACTTGTTTATCAGTGGTTGGCGTGTCTTTTATCCATTCGCAGTGGTGGGGGAGGAAATAGCCTTTAAAGAGAATAGCGAAAGAGAGATTGTTGGGATGTTACTTCATTTGGAAAGAAAAGCCGATGCTCGCGATTTGTCGTACACACCCTCACAACTCATGTTTTCTCTGCGTTCCCTTATTCCCTTTATATTTGTCGGCTTTCTAGATACTTTCTCCCTTTCGGCCACCCTCACCGCTTTTTATAGAGTTCACCAACAACAACGCCGCCGTACGTGAAAGAGAACACATTCTATCGAGAGAAACCAATTCGGGAGGGCTATAATCGAAAGAGCGAGCGAGAAGACGCAAAAGTATCTGTGTGTCCGTCTCCGATGTTGGCAAAAACCGTTCGCTCTGCAAGTCAGTTTGCTTTTAGATCAGCTGCGGCGGGGTCGTCTATCGAATTCACTGCGCGCTGTTTTATACTAAAAATAAAAAAATAAAAAAAAAATTATTTTGTTTGTTTTTTTTTTCGTTCGTCTTCTTTCGTTTCCTGCTTTCGAGAGTACTGTGCGGTTATAGCTACGAATATCCATCACAAGTTGGTTAGTAGTTGTGTGTATGTGTAATTGTGTGCCGTGTGCTTCGTGTATCTTTGAAGTTGATTAGAGAAAAGTGAGAAGAAAAAAAATTTAACGAAATCAGCTGTGAGTCGGTTGAGACCTTTCTCTCGTTCTGAACAACTCGGCTACTGTGTGTGTGTCTCTCTCGCTCACATGGCTTGTGAAGCTGGTGCTACACTTCCTTTTGGTGCACCGGTTAGTTGTTGTTGGTTTTGCTATAATTTTTAGATATGGATTTCCTTGATTTTAATATCGGGGCTGTCGCCTATGACTCTAGCTTTGGCTATAGATACTCGTTTCTTTTTTTTTTTCGGCTCTTGTCGTCGCGATTTTCGTTTTCACTTTTTTACCGGCTCTACTGGAGTGTGTGACTGTGTGTGTGCGTTGGTGTTAAGTATGAGGATGCAAGAGTGTATTGTGTTGTCTGTCTTTCTGTCCTTTTTGCGTGCGAGGGTGGTGGTTGATATTTTTATTTGGTTTTTCTCATTTTTTTTCTTGCCTGGGAGCGTACCTTCATTTTGTTTTGTTGCAGATATTGCACTGCAAAGCCGGGAACGCACCCCTAATTCGTGTTTTTTTTTTATTGTTTTGGTGTACGTGCGACGCGGACGATATGATGAACGCTGGCTGTACAGTGCACGTCGGACTAGATGGGATGTGAACAAAAAAAAAAAATCATTGACGCCGGCTATCGATAATAATTTCCTATTGTTCCTTGGCGGATCTAGACATAGACTCACGCACACCCTTCTTTATCAGTCTCAACGGTACGATGCCTATAATTCCCCCTGTCGTCTGATTTCTCTGTTTTTGTTTGCTTTTAATGAATAAACCCGCATGGCGATACGTAATATCCGCTTACTATGTGTCAAGTGACACATAATTGCAAATTATCATCGTCAGATTCCTGTTCTCCCTTGCCACGAAGCGCAGAAATATGTTACAGAATAGGGCCGCCGTCGCTGTCACTGTCGCCGATTAGTCAGCCAATCATATTTTTCACTCGCATATCCGGTAAAAGTCACGTTAAACCAACGACTACTATACCCGTCGTATCGTTTCTAATTTAGTGGGTGACACTTGCAGACAACAATGGCAGTATACTATGTCCATACCGCATATAGAGTTCATAAACAAATCGATAACTATCGTCCATTGTTCGCTTTCTTTTTGGATTTTGGGTTCTTTTTTTATTTTATTTCATTAGTCACCACCAGTCGGGCTCATAGGAAATTGCAGTTCCATGGGTAGAAAGAGCACATAGCCTACCTCTCAACACTTGGCGTACTGTCCATGTACAGTCGTAGATACCTTATCGGTGAAGTCATCCTTTTCCTTTGACATTCGCGCAGATTTTCACCTTATCTGCCTCTCTTCGTCGTTCCATTGTTTTCTTTTCATTTATCTTCTCTGTCTTTGATTTAGCATGTATTGTGCACACTTGCCATCTGTTGACCTTCAATTTAACATGCGTTCACCGGCTCGTGATATAGAGATTCACCCAAGTGTATCCGTAATTCGCATCCGTATCGTATGATTTAACTTTTCTTCCCTTTACTTGAGCCTGTCTATGTGGGTAGGCACCTGCAGTTGTCCCGTAATTGTGTCTTGTCTGCTGCAGTGCACTCTCGCTTTGCATGTCAAATGGAATTTCTTTTAATTTACTTAACGGCGACGAGATAGAGACCTGCAGACAGACAAGCGAGAGCGTGATTCGAGTCACTTGATGTCATCGATTCCTCGCATACACATCGTACATACACCCAGCTACACCACTGTATCTGTCTATCGCTGTAGCGTGTGCTGTGTGTGTTGTGTGTATCTGGTGAAACAAACCCGCATTTCCGGACGTCATTTCAATACACTCGAACACACTACTTGTTGATATCAGTCGTTAATCTGTTCTGTATTATTAGTTTTTTGTTTTTTGAAAAAAAAAATATTTCAAAAAAATTAGATAACATTCGCCGCAGAGCCGAGTTGTCGTACCCTCCTCATGGCCTTCGAGAGAATAATCAACAATTGTCCTATAGAGTGATAAAATTAAAATAAAAAAAGTGTGACAGAAAAAAATATTACAAAACCACCTACTTTCCCTCCCCCATTTCCAGAAAGAAGTGATGATAGAAAAAAATTGTTAAATAATATTGCAATCAACTGAAAATATCGTTTTTTTTGGATTGGATTACTTCATACTTTTATTTCCAGTCATATGGTTGTGTATTTTTTGGTGAGTAGTAGATTTGCATATCTTAAACGTACCGAGTTCGGTATCTTTTAGATTTTTTTATTCTTTTTTTTGTATTTTAATTTTGACCAGAATTTATCGAAATTCTCGACTATCACATGCACGATTTTCGGTAGTTCGGTTCTTCTGTGTATTATTTTAATCTTTTATTTTTCGTTTTGTTTTTTTTTTTTGTTTCACATTTGCACTTGATATGAAATTGTTTTTGACATGTGTCTCGGAATGCCACTTCAACTCGTAGACGTCTTGGGAAGAGGGTTAGGACGTGGACGTGTCAGATGCAGAGTTGTTTCGAAGTTCTCTTTTATTATTTTGAGCTGAATTTTGAGTTTCAAGAGCTGCGGAGGTTCTGTTCCTAACATTAAATCACAATAGAAAATATATACATACATATGTCTAATAGAAAGATTAAACTTTTTTATTCAAGACTTTTGATGAGATCGTCCATTTGAAAACAGCGAAGAGCAATCTAATGAGGTGAAATTGCAAATCAATAGAAAAATTATTTTTGCATGAAATTGAAGGTTAGAAAGATTCATTTTAGGTTCGATAACTTGTTGCCAATCTGCGGTGGGGATGGTCGTGGTGCAATGGTAATCATCTTCGACTGTTGAGCGGGAGACCTGTAGTTCAAGTCTGTCCAAAGTCAATAACAATTCCTATACGGAAAAATTGTGCAACAACATCAATTGTGAATGAGATAGTATAACATCAATTCAAAATTCATACTCTGTGTGTGTATTTCCAATATAACACCCTTATGACATGGAAACAAAAAAACTGTGAACTACAACTAACGCGACAAATTCAGTCGAATCTTTTGAATCTTATCTAGGACAACCACCCCCGGAGTAGTGAATGAACATCTTCGACACAAACCATCTGCACCCTGTCCAGATTGTGTGATAAATACCATAAGAGCGTAACTCTTGAACCTGCGCGAACCCTATAAAAAAAAAAATTAAAGTCATTTTCATTGTGCCTCTCTCATAGAAGCTTCCGTCCCTGCACAAACGACATAGAACTGGGAAAGCCGTTTTCCACAGGGCCCCCTTTAAAAAATAGTTTTCACCAGCAAAATCAACATGAACACATGGTAATTCCTTAGTGTCAGGTCCGGACTATAAAGTGGACATGTAAGAACATCAAAACCAATGTCCCGAGTGGCGAATCACTTTCGATGTGTGTTGTCCTGGTGGAGCACAATTCTTCTATTGGCCAAAAACTCCCGCTTCTAGGCGATTGCTTTCTTCAAACGGTCCATATGTTGGAAGTACAGGTCCGAATCAAGATTTTTGCCACATGGGTAGAAACACATAATAAGTGATTCCAAATCCCAACATTTTCTGAACATCCATTTTGACTTGGCTACCATTTAGGCCTGCTCACCGCGATTCGACAACGACCGTTTTGAAGTTGTCGCAAATGATCCACTTTTGCATAACTTGAGAAATGAGTCGATTTTGTTGTGATTCAGCAGCGATTTTGTAGTTGAAAATTCGGTCAATGAGGTTTTTTGCGTCACAATCCATATCGCCCTCGTGTGTCATCCATACAAAGATCTTCCATGTAATGTTTAGGCCAACGACCCAGATTCAACGCATCCGGTGGTGCATCTTTGACTTAGAAATTACTAGAACGGAATCGACGGAAACCTGCACGTGATTGGCTGTTACAGTGTCAGTACCATTAACACAATTCAAACTTTCAGTCGCCTGGTTTGCGTTTTCACATCTTTGACGCGCGCTTACACAAAACTGGTCAACCAATTAGAGAAGTTTTTTTAGTATGTAAGTTCATCTTTCTAACGCCATCTAGCGCACGTCCTCAAGGACGTATTCAGGGTGGACCAAATACAAGTTCCTTTTTAAAAATGCAATAAAATGAAATTCAACTTTGTTCCAGTGGCCGCCTCGGCTGGCTTCGCAGTAGCGCATTCTGTCACACCAATTTTCCAAGACCATGTTGATGGTCTCGGGCTGTAGCTCACGGATTGCTTGGATGATATTGGCCTTAAGTGCTTGAATCGTTTCCGGATTGTTGGCATAACTTCGTTCCTTCACGGTTCCCCACAAAAAAAAGTTCAAAGGGGTGAAATCGCAGCTTCGAGGCGGCCAATTGACATTGCCAAGACGATTGATAACACGATTTGGGAATTTGGTGCGCAAGTGATCGATTGTGGCATAGGCTGTGTGGCATGGCGCGCCATCCTGTATGAACCAGAGGTCGTTCAAATCCATGCCTTCAATTTCAGTAAGAAAAAAAGTCGGTTAATATGGCTCTGTAACGCCCACCGTTGACCGAAACGTTGTTCCCAGCCTCATTTTCGAAGAAAAATGGTCCTATGATGCCACCACTCCACAATCCGCACCAAGCTGTCACTCTCTGTGGATGCATTGGCTTCTCGACAATAACGGCCTTGTTTTCCGAGCCCCAGATGCGCCAAATTTGCTTGTTAACGTAGCCACCGAGATAAAAGTGCGCCTCGTCCGAAAAGATGAGTGAGCTCCTTCCATGTGCCGATGTTCTGTTTCATCTCTTATAGGTCCAGCCTTATATTCTTATACGAGGGTGGTCCGATAAGTACTTAGTCTCTCCGCCAGATGGCGCCAGTATCGCAAGAGCAACTTACTATCGTCTAGTACAATCTAGTAGACGGCTACTGTCAAAATTTCAGCCGCATCGGACTCGTAATATTGTTTTGACCGCGTGTGGAAGCGGGAGTGTCCGCGGATTTTAGAAAAATGGAAAAAGAGCAATATCGGTCGGTGATTCGATTCTTGTTTTTGGAAGGGAAATCGCGCAGCGAAATCAAAGAGCGTTTGGATGCTGTGTACGGTGACTCTTCTCCTTCGATTGCGACCATCAAAAAGGGCTACGAAATGCTGCCCCATCCACCGTATTCTCCTGATTTGGCCCCGTGCGACTTCTTTTTGTTTCCAAACTTGAAAAGGTCACTCGCCGGGCAGAAATTTCAGTCGAATGAGGAGGTCATCGCCTACTTTGCAGACCTCGAGACAACGTACATATATTGAAAAATAAATCGCCATTTCTCCAAAATTTTTGTTTTTCTTTTGTAGGCTACTTATCGGACCACCCCCGGTAATCCGATTTAATCCCGTTTCTTATGTTTTTTGGATAAGCTATGCTAAAACTCTGGATTTTTTTGTTTACATCGCAGTTTTTTGTGAGGTCTATTCAACAGTCAGTTTTTGTTCTGTGCAGGAACCACGCCGGATGGAGAGATCTACTGATCCAAGTACAAAAGCCAAGATTAATGAACGCGAATTGTTGAACATTAAGTCCGAGCTCCTGGCTTGATGCTCTCCTAGACTCATTAGTTCGAACTCTTGAACTCGTGATCTAAATTCTAGCTTTTTAACTTTAAGTCCTAACTCGAGCTCAAACCACTTGAACATTAAGCTCGAAAATTGGAACTCCGTGCCGAACTAGGGTCTGGCGTCGAAATCTTGGATTCTTTATCTGATTTCCTAAACTCTTGCTCTCGAATTTGAAATTGGAATCATAGACCAAAAATCCAATTTTTTTAACTCAAAATTTGAACTTCAAGCTTGAGACGTAGATGTTATGCTTTAATACGTGTACTCTAAATTTCTCGAACTTACAACCTGACTATATTTTCAGACTAAACTCTTACACTCTAACTCTAAAATGTAAGTCTTATGCACGAACTTGTAAGTCCAAATTCTTTAACTCATGCCTGGATTCTTGGGCTCTTATGGTAGAAAAAAACTCTTGTACTCCAGCCTCGAACTTTTTGTTCTTTAACCATAACTCTTAGGCTTTAAGATTTTACTTTCGAACTCTAAAATTGTACCCTCAAAGAAGAAGATAACATTTTTTTTTAACTCTGGGTTCAAACTCTTTAGACTCTGAGCTCTGAACTGGTGGATCATTAAACAAACTTTTATAACTCGGAATGGAAAATCTAAGACTGACTTCTTTGAATTTACGCCCAATAATTTTTAGTCTGACTATTATTAATACAATACTAACCCATAACTGGAGTTACAGCCCATTGAGGACCAGAGCCAAAGCGTCTCAAAATCAGGGATCCTACTCTTTATCCCCGGTTCCGAAGGACGATCTTAGATAATTTTTTTTCCAGACAATTATACCACAGTACCCCGTTGAGGAGAAATAATGTGAAATACTATTTCAATGACTTGGCTGTTGCACGATTTTTAGAACTTCGTGTCACGTCAGAAGCCAAGACACCAACCGCCGGGGAGACTCGGAGTGCTATTTCTTCGGTGAGATCCATGGGTAATATATTGGCTAATGATGTCGACAAAGTAGCATCGAATACCGTAAACTTGCCAGTACACTTGAAAGCTGCTAGAAAATGGAGATTAATTTCTTTCATTATGTTGGTGATCGAGAGAAAGTTCGACTCTACATGACGGTCAGTGGTCAGTGGTCTGTGGATTATAGTACAGTTGGAGTGATTTACTAGAGTATTGGACCTCTTTTCGGGGCTCTAATTTTGTTGCACGATTTTGAAACGTACGAGTTTCACGAAGTTTCTCTCGTTACCATAGTCAAACACCTTGAAGTTAGAAAACACATAGAAGCTTACGACCTAAAATGTGTCTTAAAAGGTCGTTATTTGCAAGCGAAAATGATTTATAATCGACCCGATCTTAGCCCTGAACACTCTAAAATATGTTTCCCGCCACATACCTACCCAAATCTGACAAAGTCTCTTACGTCTTGATCGTCAGCTCACTTTCATCGTTCACTGATTACTCGCGCGTCTCTACCGCATATGTAATCATTTCACCGTAAATTCCATAGCAAAGTACCTCAAACAACCATCGTTTCTCATCTCTCATCTCTTGCACCTTTAACCTTCGACTTTTCTCATCGAACTCTGCACTTTCGACAAACAAGTCAACATCATTCGGTTCTCCGACGACGAACTATAGGTTACCCTCTTACATTCATACATAATCCATCTCGCAACTATGTCCAGGAATGACAAAAGCAGAGAAAAAGCCTGCAATTTGAAATGTCATTAACTGCCGTTAATGTAATTTAATCTCCATCCCGTTGCCGCGTGCTTCTTTTCTTCGTACATTTCGTTCCTTCTTTTCACGCTCGTTGTTCGAAATTCGATCGAGTGGAAACGCTCAAAATCTGATTAATGCTACACGGTCTTTGAGGAACGGACAGCGCAGATTTACCATCCGAAAGTCGGTCCGTTTTGTTGGTCTTCGCCGACAGTTAACATGATAACCGCTATTTCCCATTGATGAAAAGTGAAGGGCCTCTGGGCTCGCTCTCAAACTAGAAGCCGCCGTGGAAACGTATAATGAATATTTAAAGAGCATGCATTTTAAACGTACGCTATTGGGGGATTGGATTGATGGTACGATATGGAATGTACGAATCGACTGGTGCGGTAAAGGAATGTGGATGATGGACGGGTGAGATTCATTGCTGGTTTGGTTGCACTTCCTTTTTCGAGAAGGAAGAGGAAGCAGAATTGGAATCTTGATCTGTGCATTAATTTGAATGTTTTTTTTCTGTCTATCAGTATGAGTATATCTCTGATTGCTTCTCTATAGGGCCGACAGTGGTCTGCGAATTGACAGAAATGCAGGCGCAGAGGGGATTTTCCATTTTATGTGTGTTTTTCAGAACTACGAGTAAGAGAAGGTGGTTTTAGTAATGGGCATATGGGACATTTGTATGCGATTGGAATGCGGGCTCTTGACCTTTTCCAAAGGCAACGTTTGTTGGACAATGTGACTCATGGTGGTGGTTTGTATGTTCGAGAAATGTGTGTTTCCGAAGCCGTCTGAGGGTGAACACTTCCGGGGAATTTTGAAACAGATTTTTTGTTATTTGATTATTTCCTAAAAATCCGTCGCCTTGTTTGGAAGTCGTTTGGGGGGAAGTAAATTATAGTTCACGTTCAAGCAGCTGTGAAATTAGTTATGAGTCACGAGGTCTTGCATTCGATTTCCGACATGTAAAAAACGTTCGAGATATGGTCCACAGTTTGCAAAAAGGTTATTCAATTCCTATTGGGTATGTAGGTGTCTCCAAAAAAAAACGAGAATTTTCGGTTTTCGATAAGAAAATTTATATTTTGCCTACATCAATGTTATCCTCTTTAAGAAAGTCCCCAATTAGATAGTCTATGACTATTTTAGAGCTTCTAATCTGCAAAACACTATGGCAACTCGCTCTACGGTACAGCATATGGTAGAGATGACCATGTAACCTCTTCTATGCTTGCGCAACGATGACCATTAAGGGTTTTTACTTTTTCTTATCTAGCTAGTATTGCAGAAACGCCAATGATCTGCTAGGCCTAATTCCCTATTGATCGTTTACCCTTCTTGCAAGATCTTATAGTGCACTATGAAGTTGGATTGACCACAGAACCAAGACGATGCGTGGCTTGGTGACTCAGAATGCTTTTACCATACCTTAGTTTCAGTGTCGTGTCCCTAAACCCTAAAAACAGTAGTGCCTTTCGACTTCAATGAGCAACCCCTGAGAAACTTCTATTCGCTGTTATTTTTGTTCGAAATCCAGCAGCTCTTAAATAACTTGGCATGCCGCACGTTCCATACTCAAGCCATCCGAGACATTTTTAGAAATGATTTTCACCAGCTTATTTCATTTCTTCTTCTATCGGTAGTTGATGTGCTTGGGTGTTTAGGACACTCGTCGTCTTTAAATCAAATAAGTACTCTTAAACATGTTTACCAGCTAAACAAAGAAAAAAAAATTGCGCGACTTGGACTTACAATCCACGAATATACAAAATTCCTGCTACTTTTTGAACACATGTATAATCACATAGAGCCTTCGATTCCTGTTCGAGTTGACATCCGGATTTCAGTAACTAGCCGTCCTATACGATGTTTCGTAAATCCAGATGTTTTCGTTGTAACTATTACTACACGCAAACGGCGCATAACTTCATTTTGTTATGTCATATTCCTTATGATCGTACGACCTTCCTGATGAATCACGCCATTCTAATCGACGAAGACAGTAAGCAAAATGTTCACATTTTACCAAACTTGGTGTGCTTTTTTCGGTTTTCTGTTCGCTTCTTTGGGATGATTGGGCTTTGGTTTCGACGCTATAATCACATACCCATGTTTGGTCACCAGTGATGACCCTTTTCAACAAATCTGGATCGTCATTCACGTCATTCAATAATTCCTGACGAAAACTTATGCGACGGTTCTTTTGGTCGGAACAAATTTGACACTATTGATGCCCAAAATATCTAAAAAAAATTGATGGCATGAGCAAGCCGATATGCCAATATCTTCAGCAATTCCTCCGATAGTGATTCGACGATTCTCCATAACAATTTTCTCCACTGCTTCCACGCTTTCATCCGTTTTTGACGTGCTATGGCGTCCAGGGTGGGCCTCTTCATTAACATCTTCTCGGCCTTCTTGGACAGCATTCTTTTTCGCTCAGAGTAGACTCGCCAACTACTAAGTTCCAAATCGTCCAACGTCTCTGGTTTATCGACATAGACTAGAGACTTCACATACCCCCACAGTATGTGAGATCACAGGATCGTGGAGGCCAGTTCACAGGCCAATTACTCGAAATTATGCCCTCAGCAAATGTAAATTGAAGGTGTCACCCGCTGTGTGGCATGTTGCGCCACCCTGTTGAAACCATTAAACTGAGGAACGAAGGAGTCAGAAATCATATTTCTTTAGCTTTAACTATTTCTACATCTCCATTGACGGCAACATTCTGGCCGGCATCGTGCTTAAAGAAATATGGCCGATGATTCCACCAAACCATAAAGCACACCAAACAGTGAGTTTTAATGGATGTAAGGGAACTTCGGTTCGCGATTGGATTTTAAGAAGACGGGAAGCTAGTGCCTTCTATAATTTATTAAACGAACTAAATATAGAAGACGCTCAACAATACTTCAATTCCAGTCTTAGACCCCAGTTGATTAAAAGTGGGCCCTGTTATAAAAAAGCAAGACACTCGATTCCGTGATTCAATATCACCGAAGGAAAGACTCCTCTTGACGCTGCCATTCTTCCAAGACCAAGAGACGTTCACCAGTCGCGAGCGCGATATATACGATATATTTCGATGGCATTAATTGCATTCGCAAGAAGTTATGCAAAAACTGTCGCGATCGAACTTGCTTCGTAGTTTTCACTTGCTTCGCAGTTTCCACTTGCAAGTTACTGTCGGACAGACTGTCAGACGTTTCTTGCGGAAGTTTTCTTGCAAATGGAAACGCGGCCTTATGGTGTTTGTTACACATCTGGACGGTGTGGAGATGGTTTGTGTCGAAGATGTTCGTTCATTACTCTCCGGGAGTGGTTGTCCCAGATAAGATTCGATTGATTTTGCCGCATTTATTGTAGTTCACAGTATTTTTTTTTTATCATATCTCATTCATAACTGATGTTGTTGCGCAGTTTTTCCGTCTAGGAATTGTTCTTGGATATGGACAGATTTGAACTACAAACCTTCCGCTCAACAGTCGGTGATGATTACCATTGCACTACGACCACCCCCATAAGTGGATCAAGCTAAATCATGTTTTTGGCCCATTCTCCGAACCTACGTCGCGTATAATGGTCACACAATTTCAACTCTTGCACAAGTTGGATCTTATAAGTTTTTAAGCCAAGAATTGACTCATTCGAATTCTCCTTAACACTGCGCTCCACAACGGCAATAATTGGTTCTCTTCGCACTGCCTTTGGGGATGCGATAATCTGTAGAACCAGTGTTTCCAGTTTAAAAACGAAACCTAAAAAACACTTTATATAGGATCATCCAATAAGAGGTGTCATTTTAAATCATACCGAAAAATCAATATTTTTATACAAAGCGGTGATATTTTTATTTTAATCTTAAGTACACACTCTGAGGTTAGTGATAAAGTTCAAAATCTGCCAAATATTCGGCTCACTCTACCTAAAAATATAATATTTTGTGATCAAATTTTCCGTCACGTTTCTCCTTAATTGCGGCTATATTTTGCGAACAGCAGCTTTAATATTCTCTTGTCGAAGACATTGACTTTAACATGGCACTAAAATGAAAAATGGTGTTAAATCGACGACCAATTGAAGTCTTCACTCAAAAAAAAAACATTACACATCAGGAAATTTATCACGAAATAGAGCCTTCGTTATCTCGGTTTTGTGGCACGTGGCGCTAACTTGCTGAAAATCAACGACGTCTGGGTGCAGGCCCTTAAAGATAACCAAAAGCAAATCAAATCATTTTCGTGATATTTTCAATGTGCGCATCAATCCATCTGTAATAACCTTTTGGCTCATCGCAATCATGGCAAAATGTTGGCAGTTCATCAATGGTGCGAAATTCAGATTGACATCTCTTGTTAGATAGCCCTTTACTACCAACTTTTATTAACTAATTAATTTGCCACATTAGCAAGCACCATTCGTAAACCCATAACAGACTTACCAGCAGTAGCACTCAAACTTTTGTTAACCGTTTTTAACAAAGTTTTATGTGAATTATATGATCCCTATGATAAACGTTTAAATAGTTAATTCCCGATTGTATCAAAGCAAGTGTGCCCTTTGGCAGCAAATTATATACATACTTTTTAGACAGACGATAGGCGAAACTACTGTTCCCTCCTTGAACACACCTCGTAGAATGTATTATGCCATAGCTGCGTTAGTCGACGGTATCATTGATCTAATTTACATAAACTAAACCTAGTTCCAGATACATGCATATACTGAATCGGTGAATGGAATTCATTCTGATTACCAAATCGAAAGTTTTTTTCCGGAGAAAGGTCGTGTCCGACAGAATAATTTCGGACTAATTATTCTTCTAGAGATGGCGTGATCTGGAGCGCGAAGTTTTGCTGGTCAAACCAATTTCCGGAAGAAAAAGAAATCTTCTTTGGTTTGCCAAAATCAAGGTTATGCATCTTACCTGCGTATATACAGCTTGATTTGAAGATAATTGATCATGAGTTCGATAGACCCAATCACCAATGAAAGGCAAGGAGTTCTGGCGATCTAGAGCGAGTTCGAAGAAATGTTATTCTGTATACAATAGATCTCATCTCCTAGGTTGCCGCGATGAAGTCGGTTCTCCACAAATGGGTTTTACCTCAGCCGAGCGATTAATCAGCAGCTGCTTAACGATTGCATCTCCATGTGAGAGACAATGGCCTTCGGGAATGAAAAGGGTGAAAGGCATAAGATGACTCATAATAGTTTGATTGTCAGTCAATTCGCGTTCACATTTGCGAAATTCGCTTGATTTGCAAAATGCCAGCTGCATGCAGTGGGGATGTAGACTGCTATTAGAGATGAATCCGATTTGGTAATTTGACACCAGCAATATGGTCGCAAATTTCCAGATTAGATCACGTACACAATACAAAAAACAAAACAAATATAGCGACGCTCTTTATCTAGCTGATTCGATTACGGTTATGGAAGAAGATAGGACTGCAGGAACCCAACTAGCACGCCAGCTTTTATAAAATCTAATCATTTATTTAAGCATACAATTAACCACGATTCTTGTTTGTGACAGAAATAAACAGGAAAAAAATTACCCAACACGACAGGGGTCGTTAAAAATGCATTCACGCTCATGATCCCATTAATAAACGTCTGCTTACCGCAACAGAGCGGAGGGAAATTGCCCTAATACCGTGAAAACACAAACACAGCGATTTCATTTTAAATACATTTTAATTAATGGTTACAATTAGATGGAAAAATAATGAAATAAATTAAAGTTTGGCGAACGCAACCGTGCATATTGGTTGTTAAGCGGAAACTCCGAAACCAAGAAACCGCGATTTCGATATTTTTTTTTGGTTATCAAAAATCCAGAAATTAAGCCTTGCATGTTCCTCATTCCAGCGAGCAGCTCAACTGTTCGTTATTTTTATATACCCGAGAAATGCGAATGGGCAGTTGTCGACGGGTGCTGAATGCAACAAACCGCAAATGTCACATTGCGCTCGTAAGACAGTGGGGGTCTTAAATAAAATCCCGAATTAGGAAATGCTTTGTTAAAACAAGAAAAAGTAAAACCAAATTTGTAACCTTGAAGTATTTCGACTGGACTGATAGTAGATATCATACAGCCACAGAGGGAAGGGAAACAATAAACCGAGATACGAGGCGACAATGCCGATACAGCAAGTTCGTAATTAATAAGCTTTAAAGCAATCAATTTCTAAGAGTCGTACACTCGTGTACCGTCAGAGGAGAACTTTATTTACCCCGAACAATAATTAATTAGCCACACTATTAGGCTTTATCAGATGAAAAAAAAAAAGTAGAAAATCTGTAAGCAAAACCACAAGCGAAAACTGAATGCGAAGTAGATTCGCTGGCGCATGTGCATGACTCATTCGTAAGAGAGTCAATAAACAATCGCCGATAGCTTAATCCATCCGAACTTGGTTTAAAGGAAAATCGAGATAAACAAATATGGTCATACGCACATAAGAGCGACAGATACACGTATCACTAGGCATAGGGTGATCAGCTGAGGTTGTCGGAAGGTTGTTTCTATAAAAAAAAAATCTTATCTTAATCGTAGTGATGTTATCAAATTGTGAAAATAATTATGGTACACGTGTATGAGGTCATAATTCAGGGTATTAGTGGGTTATTCATACAATGCATATCTATTATTTTTTGGAAATATAACGCCTTTATCTCTAAACATATGTACAGGCTTTGGTATGTTGCTCTCACGAGCTTGAATTCGATTGAGTGTAGGTATAACGATGTTGAAAATCACCCTTAGTATGTGCATGATCTGCCACTTCAGAATTGCTGACCCATGAATAAGTGCACTTTTCACATTGGCAAACCTATTTCCTAAGCCAATATGACCGGAACGACCCTTAGTTCCGAACAACGCCAGGCTAACAAGGGGACCAACTACAATAATGATTGTTATTGCAAATCTTGTCAGACTTCATGTGAATGACAAATACGAATATCCTCGGCGTAAATAGTCAGTTAAAGGTCAGTGCGTCAGGTTAATCGGCAAATACTTCAAGTAAGTTGTTTAGGTGCTGTTTCCGGCTGCCTCAGTGATTGAGAAAATATATTGTTTTTGTTTACGTTATCGAATGTTTACGTTAAAGGGAATGTTTGGTGGAATCAGAAGGGGCGGATTATAGTCCAGGTAATGTGTACCAAGTTACCTCTCATCGACATAATGTCGATTGTTAGTACTGCCGCAGCTACGGTTATAAAGTAGCGCTAACGTTTATTTTACTGCCATAAATTACAGATCATACAGCGTGCGCCATCTCATATGGGTCGATGTAAATTTCGAATAACTTCAACAATTCTCAACCGATTTTGGAAATTCAAAAACTTTTACTCAACTTAGACCTTAACAATTTATTTTGATTAATTTTTGAAAACAATATCAATTAAATGACCGCCTTTATTGCCGATGCAAAAATGGGTTCGTTTTCGCGCATTCTCCATGACATTTTCGATCATTTCGGCGATTTCCGCACGAATGTTTCTTTTGAGCTGTTCTATTGTCTTCGGGCCGTTAGCATACACCTTGCTTTTCAAGTATCCCTAAAGAAAAAAGTCTGAAGGCGTCAAATCCGGCGATCTCGGAGACCAGTCAATATCGCCCTTTTTTGACACCAATCTTCCAGGGAACTTCTTACGCAAAAGCTTCATTGTTTTGTCCGTAGTATGGCATGTCGCGCCGTCTTGTTGAAACTAGAAGTAAAATAAGCCTTTTTTACACATTTCTGGGACCACCAAATGGGCCAACATCCACCGATATCGATCGCCATCCACTGTATCGCCAACTTTGAAGAAATACGGTCCAATGATGGTTTTAGCGCATACACCGACCCAAACAGTAACTTTTTTTTATCACATAGCGGCTCTTCGTGAATAATGTGAGGATTTTCGATGCCCCAGAAGCGACAATTTTGTTTATTAACTGAGCCAGAGAGCGTAAAATGTGCCTCGTCGGTCATCAAAATTAGCTGCCAGAACTCCGGCTCAGCATTATATACAACAATTTTGCTAGTCAACACGGCCATTCATCATATGCTTTAGATCGACTAATATTGGGGTTCTCTTCCAAACGCTTCGAAGTCCAGTTAGCGAACAAACGGCATTGTCTATGGTTATGAGATTTAAGCTTCTGTTCGGGTCTAGGCCCAAGTTCCGACGAAAAGTTTGCCAAGTTGAAGTCGATCGAGTTTTTCGTGCACGGCGAAGAATCGACTGCCTCGGGTTATGCTGTAAACTCACACGGACCGCGGCGATGTTGTCGGCAGATCTTACTTCGACGTACAAATATTACCGAACCAGTCGTCTCAAATCTGGCTACCAAACCTTGAATAGTTGACTGTCAAGGGCCATCACGTCTACCGAAGGGCGCGTTTACACTAACGAACACTCATTTTGTAACTTGCCATGGTGATTTGGCATCAGTACCTGAGTAATAAGCAACAATTGGTGACACCAAAACAACATGGGCACCACAGACCGCCAAAATCTATCCGCGCCAATTTAATGAAAAACCCTTTACATCCGTTTATGGGAATTCGTAAACTCCGTGTCTGTGGGAAGCTGACTGGGGGAAGGTTAAACACCCAAGTAAAACCTCTTTCACCTGGATACGAAAAGAAAACCGAAAAGTTGATTTTCATTTATTTATTACACTGAAAACGGTCTTTAGCGGTGTTACTTTTGGGGCCGCTTCTGTATTTTCATGCTACGAGCAACTGTCAGTTTCTTCTCAGAAATTTGCTGTCAGTATTATGCGGGCGTATTCGAAGATGGCTTAAGCTACTTCTGACTTCCGAATTACACCAAAGAAGCACTTCGACTCGAATGTCCTTAATGTCTAAATTTCGGAATCCCAAAATTTTTTTTCAAATATGCCAAAGAAGAAAGACCATAATCTCTAGATGAGCCGTACAGATGAGGTCAAGGAGCAAGCCGATATGTTCCCGTTGTCGTGAGGATAAAAATGAGTTGGGCTTCAGCGATTTTGTATTAACCCATCATTTGTCAAAATGTCACCCATGAGCTTTGTCTTCGTCTTACGTGTTCGAAAAAGACAGAATTCAAATTCATCTCATGTAATCCGTATATCCCACAATGACGCCCATTTACCACAGACAGTCAAGCATAGAAAATCCTCGCTAAATTCCCGCCATGCACCTTGTGCCTTCGATATCCATGTGACATTGCGAAAAATGCCTAAGAACCTTACAAGCATCACATTTATCTAACGCTTCGTCGGTGGTAAGACATTTCTTTCGTTCATTTCGAAAACCATTACCGCTATTAGCTATACGCATTCCTCCGCATCGAACGAAATTGGACGCGTGGGGACAACGAGAGCGAATACCTTTCGTATTAAAATGCTAATCAGTTTGTGTGTTGGCTCATGTAACTTTGCGGGATTCGAATTGGAGACAAAGGGAAATCAATACGACATAGCGTCACGGTACCAGGACTAGGACCAGAACCTACCATCGACAAAACACACATTTGTCAAAATGTTGTGCCTGTCACTGAACGATGTACGACATTCTGTATTCGGCATCGGCATTCAGTGTTCCTGTAGACCATTTAACACGGGCTAACCTGGAGTGGGCGGTATGTGTGCTATCCTGCATCCTTGCTTATTGGTCACATAAAGTACATTCCTAATTCAAACAAACAAATTGAGACGTGACTGTCGTTAATTTAAATTACAAATACAATGCGATTGTTCTGTTCGACACCCGATGCCGTAGTAAGGGTCGGCCGGGGGCGGTATTATGTAGTCGGATTGCAGACCTTCTGTGCAAAACGCAAGAGACCGAGGGAAAAAAAATAACACAAACCAGAATGACAGCAGGGAAATGGGAAAACAACAATAAAAAAAAAAACCAATGAAAGTAAGAACAAGAACGTAAGGATCCTCACCAGCAATTTAAATTTTCCGGTCACGATTCTTGGTGATCCCATTACGATTACAATCGATTTGACACATGCACAATACGAACAATGCGATGATGATGATGGGGATGATGGTGTCTGGTGGCAGGAGGGTTGGTGACAACAGCACAACACGTCAAACCAACCAGAATGACAGAAGGAATCATTCATTTCCTTCCTTCCTACTTCTCACCGCAGACAGACACCTCACCCGTTCAGGCATTGTCTCTTCTGTTGAGTACCTACCACTATATATGACACTTCATGCGTGTGTAAAGGGGATCCAAGGAATATGCGAATCATGGTGACCGTCGGCGCTGCCGTCTGTTCTATATCAAACGCCTTCATTGTTCCATCACATCGACAACGACAATGATGGCGGCGACGATGTTGGGGAATGAATAAATGTGCTAAATGTCCACATGGAGTGGACCCATCACCCAATGCTGTCGTGTACATATGCAAATCCACTTGACCCCACCCTTTTATCCATTTTTTTTTCTCATTGCATTCTGCAGTCGAGTTTGTCATATTGATCTGATTGTTACCCGTTGGTCACACTGTACTATACCATCATGGCGCTGTGTTGTTGCTATTAGGTGCGGCATAGCGAAGAATTCAATTGAATCCCAGTGTGTAGCGTACATTCTCTAAACGTTTTTTCTGCTTTTTTTGCTGTTCTACATAATTCTCCGTCTGACAATCCAATCATATCTGGCGATAAACCGAAGCGAGAGGAACAGAACTGAGAATCTGGGTTAATGGCTTGGAAAATATTAAATGTTTCGATAAAAAAAAAATTGGTAAAAAGTGCTTCTTGCTTTATGTTTGCATTCAATCGTTGAATGCATTTAGAAATGAGATTGTTTAGAAATCGAGATGCACTGTTCGCAGACTTTCCCTTTGATGACGATCGTTAGGTATAGTGCGGACCTCGAAATCGTTGTTTTATTATTATCCGAAATGTTTCATCGCCATTAGGAGAAAAGCCGAAGGCCAGAAGTTAGTGATTGTGCAGTGTCATCGCTTTTTCCAAAGATTGATTAATGTTACCGGGAATAGATCAACTGATTTTGCTTTTCTTTTTCAAATCATTTTCGTTTTTTTTTTTTTTTTTTTGAATTGTAACTGAAACTTAGTCAAGATTCAAACCTGGTGTATGATAGTTGCCGTATGTTTGACAGTTGTTTCAATAACAGGGTGAATACAGTCAAAAGTGAGGATTATAGGCAATTCTTTATATCGAAAGGGGGCAAAAGGATAGGAAACTGTCCTACATCCGGAGAGAAGTCATGAACTAGCGATACATTCTACTATATCTACTTCCCTCTAAGCGACAAACATATTCCGATGCTTGAGACTTAAATATCATCTTATATGTATATTCCCCATTAATTAAGTCATTGGAATTGTATTTCACGATGTTTCTCCCTTGCAAAAACCCTCTATCAAAACTCCCCGTTCGGAGTCGGCAATAATCAGTAGGTCGCCTTCATAAACTGGAGGAAATGAATCACGAATTAGAGTTCGGGCCATCATTCAAGTGTTGATTTTTACCAAATGAGCAATGAATTTTTTTTCACAGTGACCCACAGGGTTCGTCATCATCGTTACTGCCTACCTTCGTACCTACCTTCATCTTCGAAATCAAACTGGCTTGGAGCAAAATTTGTTATCACAAAATATAAAAAAAATCATAACTTGATTGATTGTTTGTTATTAGGCGATCGTTCATAATCATTTAATTCACTTTTGCCACATCTTTATCAGTTGTTGTTGAGCTAGGGCAAGGCAACGTCTTCACGACTTTGCAAAGTCTGATATCAACTCTATCATAAACTCTAGTTGTACTCATAGGAGTTAAGACAAGATCTCATAGGAGTTAAGACAATGTTTGATATTTCTAAAAAATGTCATTCCATTCTTATAGCAAAATGTTGTACGAAATTGCTAACCCATTTTGTAAATAAATTGTTAATGGCCGATACCATGTAACTTCTCTATAGCCCACAGTATATAGACACTTTAAGGTATATGGACCAACACAATAACCTTAGAACTAGGGAGTCACACCAATATTACTCGCAAAATTGATTATTCCCATTACTTTTTGAACACACCTTGTGTTGTACCATACTGTTGGATACAATAGCCCTGTGACCCATTTTCCTTTATTTCCGGTTTATAGCAGGAATCTAAGCGACATATTCACCTATTTGCCGAATCATAGATCATGAAAAATCCCAGAACGAACACGACATTTGCAGATACCTCGGGCATTTTTTTGGTTTCTTGTTACGAGATTTAGCAGTTAGTTTTTCAAAGTTGTTTTCTACAAACATGGTTTTAGTAGCCTCGCAGCTACGACCGACTATATTTCCCCCGCAAAATGACTTCTCTCTCAGAATACCAATCCTTTTCCCCGACAGAGAAGAGTGGTTATCAAACGTCTTGATCAACGACCACGAGATTACCCTCTCCACCGTCGGATCGAAAATGGACACAGGCACTGGGGCCTGGTTCTACTCTGATACCCTGCCTGCCTGATACCCTTCAGTGCAACGTTTTTCTAGCAGAAATCCTAGTAATAGAGAAAGCAGCCAAACACCTACAAGTAATCGATATCCCACCATCGCATATCACTATCTTCGTAGACAGCCAGGCTGCACTGAAGTCAATAGGATCCTGACAACGAGATCAAAGGCTGACATGAAATGTCGCGACTCACTGAAGTCCATCAGACACCACAAAGTTAAACTCTGCTGGGTCCCGTGTCACAGCTCAATCGCAGGGAACGAAAGAGCGGACGAATTGGCCAGGCAAGGGTCTGAATTGGACATCAGCGAAGCGGACACGTCATTGCAACCACCGATCAGCGCATTATACCGGATCATAAATTACACTATCATAAAAGAAGCGAACTCGTTTTGGCTTACAAAAAACGACAGCCACACGACAAGATCATCGTGGCCAGAGCTTAATATCGGAAAAACAAAGAAGCTCTTGGCGCTGGACCGAAGCTCGATCCGTATGCTCGTCGGAGTGATCACAGGACACTGTCCCATTTTCAGCAATGCTCCGGAAATGGAACTCGAGATCCAGCGATCTCTGCCGGAGCTGCGGCGATGAGGAAGAAACCGAAACGATCCAACATCTGCTTTGCCATTGTCTAGCTCTCCAGAATCGGCGCCTAGCTTCGCTGGGCCAAAGATTCTTTACAGAGATTGAATACGTGGCACATGCAGGTAGTTATATCGGATCTTTTAAAATTCATAAAGAGCATGGTGTGATTTCAGCCTTTTACGCTTTTCTAGTAGTTTTCTAACTTTTTACGCCTAAGCGTGCGAAAATAATACTGGAGCGGCGAACGAAGCGGCGATAAAAGTAAGAGGAAAGGGTCTTTCAATAAGAATGCTTATACCCCAGTCACAGAAAGGGCCAAGTTCTTCTGAATGACGAGAAGTTGACTGCCTCGGATTTACCGCATCTCATGGGCGACAGCCTTATTTTCAGCAAACTTGGCTTCGGCTGAAACTGATGACTTGAATTTGGCCACCAAACGAATAGTCGACGGAGTATTGATTTTGAAAATGAATTTTGATGATTAGCACAGGCTGTTCAACCTTATAACTTTTCATGGTGGTTTTGGCCGTACACTATTGAACAATTCATGACAAACTCAACAGATATTACTTGAACACCATGGCCCTTATGAACAAACGCCAGAGTTCCACGCTATAGCTGCTTGTGGCTCCACTATGATGGTACCCTAAGTCAGTGAAAGGGTTTTCATTGGAGAGGCCAATAATGCTTAAAAGTAACAGCCAATTGGAACGCCATATCTTGCCCATCAATTGAACTTCTTTGACACATCTTTCACCTAGTTATCTTCATATTGAATTCAGTAGTGTTCGCATTGTTCTGTCAAAAGTTAGGACGAATGAGCGAAGTTAGAGCGAATGTCAAGTTTTGTTTCATGTTGGACCAAGCTGATCAAAAAACATTCGAATCGGTGAAAAACGTCTACGGTGGCCAATGCCTATCCCGTGCACAAGTATTTAACTGGTTTACTAGATTTCATGATAGTCGTGAGGGCCGACGAACGCATACCGAAACCGAAAACCTCGAGGAATGAAGAAAACATTGAAAATGCCTGCGCTCCGATTGTTATGTGGTCGCAAGATTTATTGAAGAGATGACTATCATTCCAGTATTCTTACCTAGGTTTCGAGGAAAATATGAATCTACTCGCAATTTGTTCCACATTCACTCATGAAGAAGCAAAAATCTTAGAGTGAGTCTTTGCAAAGACATGAAGTTTGTCAATCATGTCATCTTTCTTAACTGGCGATGAAGCCAAAGGAAAAGAAAGTTCGAATTCAGAAGAGTCGAATCAAGACGAAGCCCACCGGGTTCTTTGATTCCAAGAGTATCAACTATAAGGAATTCGTTTAAAAAAATCAAACTGTGAATGCTCAATAGCATTTGGGTGTTCTGAGGAGATTTTGGCACAGAATGTGTTCGACCGGAGTACAATAAAGCTAGCAGTTGGTTTTTATTGCATGACAATTCGGTGTCAAAACCCTAATTTGCACGCTGGGTTTTGGCCAGAAAATCATCAAAACGCTCAATCATCCATCATACTCGCGTAATCTATCGCCCTACTAAGTTTCCTAAACTCAAACTGGCGTTGATATGAAACATCTACAATACGATTCCTAGCGTCCAGAAGGTTTTTCCTCAAGGCTTATCTGGCCCTCGAGTACCACATAAGCTTCGGCAAGATCGCTTATAAAGCTGTTTATTTGAATAACTATACTGCAAAGCGTATTTTTCTTTACTCTACGAGGGTGGTCCGATAAGTACTTAGCCTACAAAAGAAAAACAAAAATTTTGGAGAAATGGCGATTTATTTTTCAATATAGTCTCCTTTTAGCTCGATACACTTGACCCAGCGATGCTCCAACTTCTTTAACCCGTCTGAGAAATACGTTTTCTCGAGGTCTGCAAAGTAGACCTCCGTGGCGGCGATGACCTCCTCATTCGACTGAAATTTCTGCCCGGCGAGTGACTTTTTCAAGTTTGGAAACAAAAAGAAGTCGCACAGGGCCAAATCTGGAGAATACGGTGGATGGGGCAGCAGTTCATAGTCCAATTTGGCCGTGGCGAGGGTGGAGGTGTGAGCCGGTGCGTTATCATGGTGGAAGAGAACTTTTTTCTTCGCCAAGTGGAGCCGTTTTTTCTTCAATTCGGCGTCGAATCGGCCCAATACCGTTTGACCGTTTTGCCCTTCTCCAGGTAGTCGATGTGGATCACACCTTGTGAATCCCAGAAAACGGTGGCCATCACCATTCAAGGCCGAGAGACAGTCTTCGTCTTCTTCGATGCACGTTCGCCGGGTGAAGTCCACTGTTTCGACTGTTCCTTAGTCTCTGGTGTGTACCAGTGTATCCATGTTTCGTCGACTGTCACGAAACGACGCAGAATCTCCTTCGGATTGCGCTTAAACAGCGTCAAACACTGATCTGAAGTGGTCTCACGGTTGCGCTTGTTGTCCGGAGTGAGCAAACGCGGCACCCATCGAACCGACAGCTTTCTCATGCCCAGATCGTGGATTTTTGTCACGTTATCCTTCGTGGTAGCCGTTTTCGGGGCACCTGGACGTGGCTCATCACAAACCGACGTGCGACCACGTTGAGACCAATTTTTGATGGTCACCATTGAAGGAGAAGAGTCACCGTACACAGCATCCAAACGCTCTTTGATTTCACTGCGCGATTTCCCTTCCAAAAATAAGAATCGAATCACCGACCGATATTGCTCTTTTTCCATTTTTCTAAAATCCGCGGACACTCCCGCTTCCACACACGGTCAAAACAAAACTAACTACGAGTCCGATCCGGCTGAAATTTCGACAGTAGCCATCTACTAGAATGTACTACACGATAGTAAGTTGCTCTTGTGCTACTGGCGCCATCTGGCGGTGACGCTAAGTACTTATCGGACCACCCTCTTAGACTGTGTAGTTCCTTCCTAAAACCAAGAATTTCGGATGGCTTAGTCCTAGTTTTTACACTTTCGATGATAAAAATCGCACCATATCGAAATAATTGGAAAGTAGCTAATAACTACGGTCATAGTTCTTGTAATGAAAGGAGGGTTTTGGTGAGTCCTCCTCTGTTTGAAGAAGCTATGTACAAAAAGAGTGAAAACAGTACCCCGTACATGGTCCAGAACTTCATTTGGCTTTTTTTTACTTTGGTTTATGTTCAACAGGCTTACGTTTCATTATATGCCACAATGATGCTGTTCGATGGTTGGTACCGAAAACTTCCTTAATACTCGTCCTTAAACCTTTAAGCTGCTGACGGTCGAGCGTCGTCGCACAGCAAATTAAATTTACTTTCGTCGGATAATATCACACATCTTCAATCATCCTGCGTCCAATTTTCATACTTTTTCGGCCACGCCAAGCGAGCTGATTTCATTTTTATGGTTGTTTTTCGCTGGTGGTCTTCAATATGAACCTATCTCCCGCAGCCTTATATGTACCTATCGCTTCGGCGCTTAGAACAACTGGATGGAAATCACACATCTTTGCCCTTATATGGACAGCACTTTTAAAGCGAACTTTCATGATAATTCCGTGAATTATACTGAGCCTTGAACCTTTTTTTCTTATCCAAGTGATCTACTTTTTTTTTTTTGCTTCATCAGTCACACGATGATTGAATGAGACACCCTGTTACAGCAACAATCTTACTAATAGAAAGCTTCAACCAAGGTCAATATTCTTGCTTTTTGTTGCTGTTATTTACAAATTATTTATCAAGGTGCTAAGCCAAGTGAGCAGTGGGAAATACCGCTCATAAGTGTTGAAAAAAAAACCCTTCCACTTTAATGAAATAACACATTTTCTGAGAAATCATTATGTGGTGGGGTTTTTATGACCACAAGTGTATGTCTAAAATGCAGTCTTGGATTCTCCCTTTAGAGATCACCCATTTTAATTTTTTTCATTTTTATAGCTATATTCCAAATATGTTAGTGAACACCCTGTAACTAATGAGAAGTGTAGACCAAATGACAACTGCCAAATAGAAACCGTCGGATTTGAAATTAACACCAAAAAAACGTTATTTTCTAAGTAACTAAGTAAACAAGTACGTAATCGTCTTAAATTTCTCCCGAAGCGCCACGGGGTCGTGGCAATAGAACAAAAAAAACTGTCATTGTCGTTAGATTAATGCAACTGAACCGACAATAAATTATTCGCAAAATATCTTCCCGGCAAACTATCGATCTTTAAATAAATAAAAAAAGAGAATTCCGCACATTTATTCGCACAGCTTGCCGAGCGACATCGAAACTTTCCAAACTATTGTCCATGTTTTCGTATAGGAAAACCGAAATGAAGAAAAAATAAATATCAAAATGAACAAGAGCAAGAAAATTGAAATAAAAAACGTTTAAGATAATTAGAAAATAAACGACCGCAACGAATGCCTAAAATTCCGTTGTCATGGCGTCGTATCAGCGCTTCAGCCTCGTTCCGTCATCGTGGCACACCAATTGCTTATCACTGTGTATCGTGCGTTGCGTATGCAATAAATTATGCTTAACGAGCTGGTAGCAGTTTTTTCGTATCCGAACTAGATGAAAGTATCTACGTCATAGAGATAGAGGAATACTGAATAAAAAAATTATTACCGGCTTACTGAGCTCGGTAGTTGCCGTTTTTTGGCCTAAATGTTAACAAGAGATACAAATGCGCTTATAATCGTAAGGAATACATATGAAAGGGAATTAGGAATAGATGACATAATACTGCGCGTCATCCGTCTGTGGTCGCCTTGCAACCTAACAAGATAGATTCCAGCGAATTCAAGTATGCATAATCGTTGTTCGGAATTGGATCAAGTGAAGTCCGAATGATTTAGGTGGTAGGTACCCTACTGTCGAGTGGTATCTGACAGGAACCATCGACGGGAACAGATATAAATTCAGTACGTATCTCACTCGTTCTAGTTCCATGGACTCCCTTGAGGAATGAATGATATGCTCATTGACGTACATTGTAATTAGCATGGTTATTTGTCTCCCATTTTTCCTAATTCTGCCATTCGCCTCGTCGCCGCTGAGGGCAGACGACAAGTGACGAAATCTAATTAACTTTGTCGATGACATGTCGACACGAAAATACCGATATCAACGCTTACTAGTCTGTTTGTGTTTGTATAGAGCTTTCTAACAAATTAGAACGTTTCACGCCAACTTTCAACGACTCAGAAGCCATCAGACAGTAGTCATCGCAAGCAAAAAACCACAAGCCACTCGCCATAAGCCACACCGAGCACGAAACAGGAAAGAATGTCAATTCTATGCTCTTCTCTTCATTCTAGAGCACCGAACATCAGATATCTGAAGAGTGAAATTCCAATTTTAATTCGAGCAATCGACAAAGAAGCGGAGGAGGCAGAAATGAAAATGAACAGATAAAGAAGAGAACACAGAAGAAGATAATCTGGGATAATTCGTATTTATCTATCCATCTTGGTGATGTATCTGAGCGAATTAAATGGTTTTTCGCGCACCAGAGTAACAAGCTGTACGCGTAGACGATCGACCAGGAACACAGTCGTTTAATGAGTGCAATTCGATTGTAAGTAGCGTGGAGAGGCTATCTGCCTATAATTTCGAAGAATCTCACTTCAAAAAACAAAGATGGTCGAGGCTATGGAACTGTAATTGATTTATGTCGCGAGATTAGTCAGTGTTCAAGTAATGACTGCAGACGTGGAACAGAAGCTTTCACTGGCGATAAGGTCTTCAGTGTAGACTGTAAGACTGACGTGGAAACACAGAGAAATAACTGAATGATGTCATGAGAGCAAATATTGATAGAAAATCTTGTCTGTGAATTACCCGGATACTTAATAGAAAAATACCTTTCAGGTGTCTTCAAAAAGCAACTACAGCATAATCGCGTCTTCGTACAAGGTTTTTCAATAGGGACATAACAATTTTGTATTTGAATACAACCGCCCCCTTAAACTTCTTTGATGGTCTGTCAATGTCAAGACATCAGCCAAGGTTTTATCATGGTGAAGTACATAAACGAGTTACGATTGGAAGCCATAAATAAATAATATCGAAATTCTGATTCAGGGGTTATATCTTTAAGATCGCTTATTTAAATTTTTCATCTAAGCCAGTAAGGCCTTGTCTGCTATGTGGATCGGGTCAACATGTTCACTATTGGATGTTCCTGAACCCGTGAGACAACGCTCTGGTCAGAGTTTCCAAAAAATCACGGTCGCAAGTGCTTCAGTTCAAAATAAGCCAAATTACAATATGAAGTTGCTTTTACGTCGTTCATTGGAATTGGGGATCTCTTGGTCCACATTGTGACGAATTTTTCATAAAGATCTTGGCGTAAAAGATCAAATTAACTTAGAAAGCCCCTTGATCATTTGAAGCGTCGAAATTTACCAGATGGAGCTCTGCAAAAATTTGAAAAAAAATCTTTATTTTTAGCTCATTTTCAGCTCATTTTTGACCTGATGGCGTTGGCAATAATTGAGAGAGAGACTCCACTGAGACTCTATTGTATCCACCAAATCTGACGGTCTTGTATGGATTTCCTGCCGGAGGCGTGATTGGGCCGTATTTTTTCGTCGATGAAAATGATCGTCATGTTACGGTCAATGGAGTTTGCCATCGTGCCGTATTAGAAGACGGCTTTTGATCAGAATTTAGTGGACTTGACATCAGTGATATGTAATTCCAACAAGTTTGTGTCACATGTCACACAGCTAGTCGAATAACTAATCTGTCGGTAGGGAAGTTTTTGGTGTAGAAGTGTATCTAAGACGAGGAGAATGGGCATCAAAGTCTTGATTGCGACAAACATGCTCGCGGTGGCTATATAAACCAAACTGAATTCCATACTTATGTAAATTAAACATTTTAAAGTCAGACCGATACCTCAAATATCTTTTGTTTTATATAGATACAAAAATATTATGTCCTTATTGAAAAATCCTCAACTATGGGTCCTATTTAAACCTTTCCAAAATATTCTATTCAAAGAGAAACCTCCTCCTAATTGCTATCCAGCACCAGGGCTTTTAAGAAAATCATTTCATTCAAATCAAGTTCGACCGAACTGCGGTAGAAGGTTCCAATCAAATCGAACAATCCTCGGCGCGAGTCCAATCTTCAATCTGCCATTAAGGACATCCATTTGAAATCAAATCGATTTCCGCCGAAAACACAACCAACGAGCTAGCCTAACATCTTCCATCCGTACTCCAGTCGATGTCCAATTGCTACATACAGGCAGTCGTAGACAGTTTCTATAAATCCTGAACCACCTCGTCGTTCCCCATGTTCGGGATTTATTTCAAACATTCCAAATCGTTTTCAGCTCGCCATCTGCCGGCAGACTAGCGACGAAGGCTGCACTCTTGTCGTTTATACTTATTATATTTCACCAGGAACGAATAGCAAGGGAAGACTGAAATTAAAAAAGAATCATGTGGATAATAGCAGAACTTCCGTTGAAGATTAAAACTGCTAAGATGCACCCAACTGCCAGACACAACCTACTAGTATCTGTGTCTGCATACCTCCTCATGTCACATTCGCTTGCTTTCGTTTAATATAAAAATTATTTTTTGGCAAATATCCAAATGCGCGCCGAAAGGGATACAAAGTGGCGAAAAAGCACGGAGAGGAGCCAAACGCAATGAACAAGCGACTAACCAAGCCGTTCCAGCCACTCTAGCGCTGAGGTCTATTCTTTGTAATTCAATTGTTTTCCTCTACTTTCTCTCTCCCTCTCTCTCTCTCTCATTTCGACTTTGAGCTGTCGTATAGAATTTTTAACCACTGTGCCGACGATATCACTTTAATGAACGGTTAAACGACGTGAAAAGAAATTTCTCTGATAATTTCGCAATTATGAAAGTTACTTTTTGGATATTCCTTTGTTTGCCTCTCGCTAGGGTGCAGTGGAACTTTTTTTTTCCTCGCAAAGTGGCGCATTATCATCGGACAGAGTCCGATTTCAAGCTTTCAAAAGGCGTTCTTTTTCCTTCTCTGCATTGTTTTCCTGCGAGGCTTCGAGGTGCGGGTATTTTCGAGGGTTCTCCTTGCTGTATGCGTTATAGTGGATGTTCATTATATTCTCTAGATTCTTTGCAGTTGTCCGATGAAATGATTTTCGGCTTTGAATTTAGTGGAGTATAATGTAACACAATCTTTTTGTTTTCCTCGAAAGCTATCAAGTTATTCCGATGCCTCGAAATTGCAGTACTCATTTTTGCCATACATAAATACTGAGAAAAACTCTATTTCTAAACCGAAGCCTTCGCGATTGATGGAACACTCAGGGTATAGTATCTGAAGGACATGAAAGTAATTTCTTCCTTAAAGCATTGCCCATTTTTTTTAGCTTGGAACAGGTCGCGATATGTTTCTACTTAAACACGTTATTGTACAGTTCATGAATTAACAGTGACTATTCGTGACTGTTAATGCGTTTGGTTCACTGACATAACTTCTTTCTTTTGATCTAACCTAACTTTTAAATCTAACCTAACTGTATGCGTTTAATGAATCTGTCCATTTTTTATCTAATTATTATTATTTTCAACAGCCATTTGGAACTCGAAAGTTCAGAGCCTTGTTGACAATCCTTCGCCAAGCCTTCTTGCCATAATTCGCTGTTCTGTTCCATTTCATTTCGGTCTATCCTCATATTGTCGTCGCATCTACCGCCTCTGTTTCCTTGGGTTCTGTTTTCCTTGGGTTCTTCAATCATTATTCTTTTAACTGTCCACTGTCCATCCGTTCTACCTGTCTTGTCCATCTTAGTTTTCGCGATTTTATTACTCGGGCAATGCTTGGTTCATTTTAACAGACAAATTAATGCACTGAATGAATGTTGCACAATTGTTGAGTCGCATGGGTATCATTTGTAAAGGATCACCCAACAAGAGTTTTTAAACTAGCCGCCTTTATTGAACTGTCAACGGTCAACTATCGTTGATAAGCCATGGAGAGCTCCACCTCTCAAGATCACGTAATAGTTGTGACTATTTTCTCACGGAGTAATCCGTCAGTGATTTTGGCGCAGATTTTCCGACAGTCTTATACCAACAGGTCAAACACTAAGATGTTCAGCCGCTCACTTGCAAAACAACTCGTGGCAGAAAAGTACTCGAAAGGCCTCATAGAACTAGTTTTGCGACTCGTAGAACTGCCATTGGTGAGTGATACAGAACCATGATTAACGACGTAGAGAATATTGTGAATCAAAAGACAACAGCACCTCGCGTAACAGAAGACATTTTGAATGAAGCGTTTCCGAGTCGCTTAATATCTCGTTTTGCCGATTTGCACAGGCGGACAAGATCACCCTTATAGAAAGCTTCAGACTTCACGAGTCTACCAGAATAAGGCACAGAATCTCTCAAAGAAAAGATCGGAGTAGAGTGTAAGATCCTGCCGCTGAATTTCTCTCCGTAACGATTGAAAATGAGGGTAAAAAGAGCCCGAAAGCTATCATGCACTAGAAGGACTTAAAGGCTCAAATAAAGATTGTAATTACGTCGCTTCGAGTCATTCACTACTCGTATAGATGTGGGAGAAACTCTTTATAGCGACCGAAAGCAGTATTAATAAATGCACAATTGCTGACAATGTTAACATATGTTAGGCGACAACAAAAAAAGGAAATTCGAAAATCGAATGTACTTAGCTCGCGACATTCAAAAAGTCACCTTACTTTTTAAACAAACCTTGCATGTGTATGCTGTCCCAGGTTTAAACAATTCGATCCAAAGTACACTTGTCCCACCGTCAAACATGGAGATGGCAATATTATAACATGGGACGCAATGTCTTGGCGCATAAAATTGGAGGTCCAATGTAAGATTCAAATACTGTGAGATATTGGAAAACTCAAAGCTTTCATATGCTGTTGATAATCTGCTTGTTATTTGAATCTAGCAACAGCGAATGATCGGCGCCTATACAAAAAAAAAAGGTTTAAAGAGCAAATTTTAACCCTTTTAGCCTGACCGTCGTGTAGCCCTGAGCTCAACGCAATTGAAAATTTAATTTGAGGCATCTCCTAAAAAGTTTAGGAAAGAAATTCTCAACATCTCCAGTAGAAGCATCCCGCAGAGATATTGTCAAAAGTTGGTGAAGTCTAGTCTAATGGATATCAATACTAAATATTGATAACTTTGTGTAGGAAGTGAATGTCTTTTATCTGCTAATAGTATCAAAAGAAAATCTGGCCGTCGCGTTGTTCTTCAGTTTTTCTAATGTTTGATCCTACAACACTAAAACAACATTAAATCTCTTTGCCTCTTTATCCAGTCAATCATACCCTTATTCCATTACTTAACTAGTGATATGATAGTTAACAAAATTAACGATCGGAAAAACAACTGCTTTTCCAGACCCAGCAATCGTCTTGAAAAGGCATGTCAGAAAGCTCCCTAAGCCCCTCGCAGCCCTATTTCAGCATTCTCTTTCCACTACCATTTTCCCTACTCTATGGAAGGATTCGTACATTTTTCCATCAATAAAAATGGGAGCAGAAACGTTATTGTTAACTTTTATCCCATTACCAAACTCTCTATAATTCCTTAGTTCTTTGTCGTGGTCGTGGTGCAATGGTAATCATCGCCGACTGTTGAGCCGAAGGGCTGTAGTTCAAGTCCGTCCAGAACAATCCTATACGGAAAACTGTGCAACAGCATCAGTTGTGAATGAGAGGTGATCAAAAAGTTCAAAAAGTGCTGACGAAGGCATAACACTCACAGCATAAGATCACTTCAAAATTCATACTCTGTGTGTTAATTTTCAATATAACATCTTAATGACATTGAAACAAAAGAGTTACTGTGAACTAGAACCAACGCAAAATTCAGTCGAATCTCTCAAATCCTATCTAAGACAACCTCCCCCGGAAAGTAGTGAACGAACATCTTCGACCCAAACCATCTTCATCCCGTCCAGGTTGTGTGACAAACCATAAAGCGTAACTCTTGAACCTGCACGAATAATGAAAAAAAAAAAGTTCTTTGAGCAGTTCACTACAGGTCTATATTTTTCCCTCAATAACGCGAAAAATATAAAGGAGTTGATGGTTATCACCACCAAATATAGCAAAACCTTTGATAAAATGAATCATCAAATTATTTATCCGAGGCTAAAAGCACTCGGTTTGCCACCTCATACCTCGAAGAGTGCTATTACAAAATTCTTTTTCGTTCGTTCGTTCTTTCTCTGATTCCATCCACGCCACCTCGGATGTCTCACAAGGAGTCACCTTGGGCCATAGATTATTATTTTGACTATTAACGATGTCTACAACTTTATCAAAAACTCTTATTAAATAATGCGTGCGCATTACTTCCTCTCGTAAACATGTTGCCTTACGCCCTAGAGACTATGCTTTCAATAGGGAAACAATATCTCGTGATTTGCGATAAGGGAGCTTAACTTCCAGGCTCATGTCGATCTCATTTTAAGCAAAGCCAACTCCTCATTGAGATTTGTAAAACGATAGTCAAAAGAATTCAATGAACCCTACATATATCACTAAATCACTGCTGTTATTTTTGTCAGACCCTAGATGCTGGCCAAGGTTGGTCTCTACACACGCAGAATCGTTAAATTAATTAAAATTTACTACGAAATAGGTCGAAATTGCAGAAGAATTTCAAGAGCTTCATACTGCTTTCGATCACTGTTAAGGTTTTCTCCCACGTCTATAGTGAATTTAATCGATAAACTTGAATGTGTCGAACAGGTCAGTAATGTTATGACTCCAACTCAGCCGGCAACGTTAACTGACAATATAACCACCATGGTTTAAAGTGTGACTGAAAACGCAGGTGTGTCCTTGAGAGAAGATCACAAGCATTGGATCGTAAGCCGATTGCACCGAATTTTGCATAAAGGTCTTGACCTACATATTTGTAAGTTCCATTTTAAATAAGAATTGAAGCCAGCAGACCATGCACAACACAGTACTGTCGTGACTGCGTGCTTACAATATATAAAATGTTTTTTTAGGACCTAAAATAAGTCTTCACTGTTGCTCAACAGATGGCGCTTCTGAAAGTACGTGCATGTTAGTCAAGGTGGTAACGCATCTTGTCGGGTTTCGTTTCATATTTTTTCGAAGATGATAGTGAGGGTGTTTCTATGAATGCGTTACCGAACGATGTTGATCGAGTTTTACCGAGCTGTTGACGTTCGAAATTTAACAGTTCTGACTAAATTTTCTTGGCAACGTCTCATACCCATCATTGCATGAGGCAATTAATATGCCAACATCATCAGCCACTATCCTGATCGTGACTACGTATTCGTTGCCGTCAGCCTTTTAGGCTGAGAAAAGTTCATGAAAATTGGACTCATACAACCAGTCGACTACTACATATTCCCTTTACTTTTTGAACACACATAAATCTTTCGAAAATCAAACTTATGATACCTCTATTGAAACGATTGGCTAGCTAAAGGGTACCATTTCTCTTTCAGCCCGGGTTTCAATAAAAATTAACGGTATTTAGTTAAAATGTTTGCTACCTAGCTGACTTCGCTTCGGTGATTGAGAGATTCAACTTTAAAGTCTGCCCTGTAGGCCCTAGGGTAGGCCAAATACAAGTTTCTTTTTAAAAATGTAATGAAATGAACAAAATTAAATTTTTTCCATGTATTACGGCTTTATTTATATATATATTTCCCATTAATTTTGAAATACAACGTCGTTGCCTCGGTTGGCTTCGCAGTAGCGCACTCTGTCACTCCAATTTTCCAAGACCTTGTTGATGGTTTCGTGCTGTAGCTCACGGATTGCTTGGATGATATTGGCCTTAAGACTTGAATCGTTTCCGGATTGTTGCCATAACATCGGTCCTTCACGGTTTCCCACAGAAAAAGGTCCCAAGGAGTCAAATCGCAGCTTCGAGGCGGCCAATTGACATCGCCAAGACGGCTGATAACACGATTCGGGAATTTGGTTCGCAAAAGATCGTTTGTGGCATGGGCTATGTGGCATGGCGCGCCATCCTGCATGAACCAGAGGTCGTCCAAATCGATGTCTTCAATATCAGTAAAAAAAAAAAACGATCGATTAAGGCCCACCCTTTACCGAAACGTTGTTCCCAGCCTCATTTTCGAAGAAAAATGGTCCAATGATGCCACCATTCCACAATCCGCACCAAACTGTCTGTCGATGCATTGGCTTCTCGACAATAACGTGCGGGTTTTCCGAGCTCCAGATACGCCAATTTTGTTTGTTAACGTAACCGCCGAGATGAAAATGCGCCTCGTCAGAAAAGATGATTTTTCGCCCAAAATCGTTGTCCAATTCAAGCTGCTCTAAGGCCCAAACCGCGAAGCGATAACGAAGCGGATGGTCGCGCGCCTTCAATTGCTGAGTCAATTGGACCTTGTAAGCGAATAATCTGAGATCTTTGTGCGGAATTCTCCTCAGGCTAGTGCGTGAAATGTTGATATCGATGGCGAGTTGATGTTCGTGAATTGAGTCTCACACTCTCGGCCACAGCGGCCACATTCTCATCTGTGCGCACCGTACGACGACGGGGACCATGACCACTCTTTGCATAAACTTGGGTACAGCAGTCGCGGTGGGTGCCAAAATTTATTTTTAAAAAACGCACTGTTTGCGCTACACAGAACTCACTTTGGAAATAAGTTTGCAATATTTCCCAAGGTTGTTCAAGCGTAAAGCGACTGATTTCGTTCCGCGGAGGTATGATACTGACTTTTTGTCAAGAATTCGAGCGGGAAACAGCTGTTAGTGTCAAAATAACCTGTGATTTAAAAAAAAACACTAGATGGCCCACCCTTTAGAACTCCCAGCGGCTTATGGCTACCTAAGCTGAGAAAGTTCTTTAAATGTATTAACAATATATGAATACAACGCAGAAAAAGTGACATTTGGGATAGGTTTTGGGTTTCGTCCACCTCATCAATTGTCTATGAGTCATTAAGTAGACTTATGTAGATATAATTAATGAAACTTCGCAGTTGCTTACGTCAACCCAATGTACAAAAGGGATGGCTAATGTGGTGGAATGATTATCCATGCAGCAACAACTTAACGCTTGTACCACTTCGTTCTATTTGATAACATTTTTTCTGTTAATGTTTGAATTTGAATTGAATTTGTTTACTTTTAATCGGCAAACATGTGCCGTACATCCAAAATGGCCGACACACAATGCATAATTGAATCAGCCTGACATTGGTAATGTAGATTTATGGCAATGCAGTGCGAATATTTAAAATATCTTTCGTTCTTTTAAATTTCCTATCAGAAATTGTTATCGAATATCTTTTTGGCCTCTTAGACATGAATTTCCACTTTCATTCCTATTCGTTATATCAAATATCATATAACATTTTCAGAGAATTCGGAATTAAATAACACCCTTCGTCCTGTTCGAACTAAAGCCGCATTTCCTCAACCCCTGCATATGTAGAGACATAATTTTGAATAACCCCTTTCAAACAGTCGAGATCTCCCCATAGCCGATAAACATTCCGGACAATGTTTATGACCTTGTTCACCATAACTTGGCGTCGAACTAAGTGTTGTTTTCTTCCAGAAATTCAACATTTTCTTACCATTCCTTACAATGGTATTGGCTGCCAGCCCAGTCTATCGCATTAGCCCAAATCACAAATTCATAAATTCGAAAAGGACATTCTTGTAAAATCTACTACAAGTACCACCTCGTCGTCACAGTTTATAGCTATTGTGAAATACGTGCTTGTGATGGACCCTGGTTTAATGTTATATTATATATTCCTCTACCTTGACGTCATGATTTGTATTTAGGCTTTCCTTCCCATTAAGCGGTAATGCCCGCAGGGTAGAGTGTGTTAAATATTAACTGCGACTACACAAGATGCTTGTGAATGTTAGCAATTATCCTGCAACTTTAAATTTGTTCGTCGTTACTGGAATCGGGCGTCTGTATAGTGTATTTTGCATCTGTTACCATTTTCTGCTTTTTCTTTTGCGGATAAAGATATAAAAATTGATTTTCATTTTCGATTTTTGTTTCATTTCAGTACGGACAGAGGGTCCCAACAGCAGCATCACCTAGTAATACAAACTCTAGCAGTTCATCAAACACCGGCTCACAGAGCGGAACTTTAAGTACTAGTCTGAGTAACACCAATACTAATACAACAATGGGTCCTAATAATACACAACAGCAAGGCGAGCAATTATCGAAAACAAATTTATACATTCGCGGCTTGCAGCAAGGCACAACTGATAAGGATTTAGTTACCATGTGTGCACAGTGAGTATTGATTTTATTTTTCATCCCTTACTCGTAACTATTTTTAGGTTTTTCCTTTCGCCTAAAGTTGTGTAGCACCGTAAGAAGCGCTTCTTCCTTGTCATAGATGCGGACTATAAATAGTTCTTTCTCTCCTCTCTTTACTTGTACTCTTCAGTGGGCTGCACAGTAAAGGGTTGCTAGCCCCTAAGGCTGAATCTCACCAACCATTAGTGTTGGTATATATGTATGTACCATGCATATATGATGATGGGTTAGCCACTACCACACCCCACATTCGAACGCCATTAAACTCAATCATTAATTAAACGAACAAAAGAAAATCAAACTTAACTCATTTCAAATAATTTTCAATTATCCTTCCTGGAAGACACAAGTACTCGTTGTGCCGTTTAGTTTGTACTCCATTCACAGACGAACGAGCGCTAGGGTTCGGCCCTGTTTTCTGACTTGGCTCGATTTGGCTTCGATAGGACGACGGGCAGAACGGCAGGAACCTCGACCCTTGATTTATTGTCTCCATAGCTTTTTCTTTGCACTTTATTCGGGTTTAATTTTTTTTTGTGCTATCCTTGTTTGTTCTATTTTGGCGCTTCGCCAGAATTTGTAGAACATCCTGCAGCAATACGAGCAGCAGTAGCAGGAATAGAATATCCTGCCTGCATGCATGCACGTGTGTTTGTGCGACAATCCTTTCATTCCTTCATCGATATGCAATGATTTGTACGGTAGCCAAAGGCTACGCGCCGATGACAGATGTATCGAAAACGAACAAGAGGGACCCTAGTGGATAGTGCTCGTCGAAATGATGATGATACGGGGCCGGTGGGTAGTGGATAAGTTTGATGCCCGATATGTAGATCACAGATACAATACTTTGGCTGCCGTTCAGTGCTTCGATTCAATTTAAATCTGATTTTCATACACCCGCCAGGGGTAGTAGCTGTGTCGGGGCAGCCATGTAGGAGTTGGAAGGAAATAAACAGTGAAAAAACGAAAAAACAAAATCCAAAAGGGAAATTGATTTAAAACGATGGTTCTGAGGTATTTTTTAATTAAAGTCTAACAGGCGAACAAACGTTGGCATCGTAGAGTAACTTTTGCCAGGGTTTATTGATATTTAAATATAGAGCCCAGTCAGCGTGGCTGGTAGTGCGTGCCAGGCAAATAGTGTGGGAGTTTCGACCATGTTGTGCGCGCTCTTTTTACCGATTCGACACGACGTTGAATGTTGATTGTGTTCAGTTGAAGTGAATTTCACATGGAATGTTACCTTTAGGAATACCATAATTCGACTTAAATTGTGGCAAATATGCAGGAATGTCTTATTCTTTGGCTAGGAGTAGAGACCCTTTGAAATAGAACTTTTTCGCAATATAGTTGAAATAACATTTTATTCTTTTGTATAATGGCTTTCAAGGCTACCTTCGAGTTCCCACTCCTCTAAGTTGAAGAACATGTGTTCAAAAAATAAGAGAAATTTTCGATTTTTTATTTTAGTTTCATTTTTCCGACTACGCCATAGCTACACTCTTCAAGATACTCCTTTTTATAAGGTGGCATGCTCATAATTGGAAACGCTAAGGGTGACCAGCTGTTTTCTTTGTAATTTATGCGTTTCGGCCTAAAGAAATTCTGACTCCTTTTTTACTGTATATACTCGTATGTGGTGTACTTTTTAAAAACCAATTTAAGTGACATGTGGTATCGTTACTTTTTGAACAGAAGCTTAAACCGGTAAAGCACTTAATATTTAATGACGCAGACACGATTTGTAATTGCTTCCTGGAGTCTTCGGAGCATAGACTCCACCAACTCTTGGCAATAGCTCTGCGGAAAGGCCTCCCAAGCAATTTTAGCTTCTACTTGAGATGTTGAAAATTTCCGATTTTTTTTTGGAGCTTAGCTTATTTTTTAGGAGTTGTCACAAATTAAAAATTGCATTGAGATTAGGGCTGCATGATGGCCAGTCCAAATAGGTTACTATTTGTTCTTTAAATCACTTTTTTTGTATAAGATTTTCATCAGCATATGACAGCGCTGGAAGAACTTATGACTATACCAAAAAGCACCTATCAGAAGAAATGGATACGCTGGCGCAAGTCAGTCATTATACTTGAGAGGGATTACTTTAAAAGGAACAGGAGAGATATTGATAAATAAATAAATATTTTTCGAGAAAAATAAAAAGTCACCTTATTTTTTGAACAAACTCGTACCTTACTGTCGGACGTTATTCCAATTATTTTTGTTTCATTTGTAAATAGCACGTTTAACCACTCACCCAATGTTCAGTGGCTATTTTTGTGAGCAAACTCCAAGCTTTTTCGGTCGGTTTCGGTCAGTAAGAAAGAGCTTCTTCCGGGCTGCACATCCTAAAAGTCCACCTTTACGCAACCTTCTCTAAATAGTGTTTTAAGGTGGTCCACTACCGTTGTCGTAAAATATGCCAGTGCATATTTCCTTACTGTGCCGCAGAATAAGTTGGTCCCCACGTGTTGATGTTATTCTTGCCGTAGTCTTCCGGCGAACTTCTTGAACTGTTCCATTCTTTTTAGCACTCTACCACTCTTGCAATATCACCGTATACATTTCTTTGCTCATTGTGACTGGTTATATTCGCTATGGTTACAACGCTTCATAACCGCTTCACCTTTGTCCGTCCTCTTTTAGGCAAAGACGGTTTGTAGGATTCAGTTCTTGCAAAAATTGAAGCCGATTGGTCATCTTTGCGTCGAATGGGCCCAAAATCAATTGGCATGGATCTGTCATTTTATCGGCAAATTGTGTTCGATTAGGCTCATTTTTGGCTCAGTAAGCTAAAGTTCATATGAGATTATCGAAACGCCACTACGTTCCGAACAATACACATTTTGGTGCGTCTGTGACCGAGCCAAAATTTTTTTTTTTTTTCAAAAATATTTTCAAACTGTGTTACGCTCCACAGAATTGGCTGTCGGGCAATAATTATAGATCTATCGTTCCCCGATTGAATGGCATGAAATGGAATAGATGTAGTTCCAATAAGATGAGGCTATCTACAAAAAAATTAAGGAATTCAATGAAGGAATAAGTTCGGGCAATTTTCTTTGGGGGTACGTACCTACGACGCTAGTCTACACTGAAAAACCAAACCAACAACAATCGACGCATTAGCTGTGAAGGGCATAAACCCGAAATCTTGTTCAAAAATCAATGCAGAGTGTATTCAAAGTTTGTACTGGCTCAAAAATAACACCCTTTTTTCTGAATAAATAATGAAAGGTAATCCAATAAAAGTTGTCATTTTAAATTTTGCGTCATTGATGAAGCCACAATTTTCAACTATCGTTACAATATTTTTTGATAAACAAAGGTTAGAAAGTACACACGCACAATACCTATATGTTGAATTAATAAAAATTCATTAGGAAAACGGAGAAAATATTGCGAAAACATTTTGTAAAGATCAAACTTCTTTTGGTCGTCATCAAGCACCATCTCGGACAGCTCTAGAGAATTTAATCAGTACATTTGTTCGTCTCGAGCAAGCCAGTGTTATAAAAACCCGAACTCCATCATGGCGGATCCGTAGAAGTAGTGTTGCGTTACTCATACAAGATGCATTACAAACGTCCCATACATCACTACAAAAATGTCCCAATACCTGAAAAAAATTATTTGTCCCACTTCAATTCTTGTCATAGTCAGAGGCACCTCACCTCCTCATGTCCCATACACCAGTACAAAAATATCCCAACACCTCAATAAAATATTTTTCTCACTTTGATTCTTGTCATACTCAGAGGCACCTTACGACTTTTGCATTAGTATTGCAAGCTATCAATGGGACATGTGACAAGATGTACCTCAAATGAGGTGGGACAATGTATCACTTCACTCTTCCAAATGAGTACCTCATACAAACTCAATAAAAATGCGTGTCCTTCCCAACACTACGTAGAAGACATTTTTGAATAGTCCCGCATTGCGATTGAGTTTTTGTAGCGATTTCTGAATAACTTAAATGTGTTTGTTCGATAAATAGCGGGTTTGAGGCATATCTTGCTTTTACTTGATAAAATTGACGGTCCAACATCTTCATCCATTGTGATTCAATAATTGTCCATGATAATTTTTTTCCTGTCTTCATCGGTTGGTTATGTGCTGGAGCTCTTCATTTTCACCATCTTTACTCACTTTTCAAAAACTTTGCTGTATAACAGCACTCAATTAGTTCGTAGGATGACTAATTATTTTCTAGATTGTTTTGCTTCGATGTTTACTCCCAATAACCACATACCTGAGTACGTGGCGTAATCACGATTTTTAATTCTTTTGTTGTTAAATTTTTATAAGAGGCGCGTCGTCCATTTTCATTGTGTTTACACCAACTGGATAGTTTTCTCTTCTTTAATTTGAATTCCCCATTTAGTGAAGCAATATATGTATTAGTTGTTTACATGACTTTAGATTTTATTGTTTTCGTCTTTTACGTCTTTACCAGTTTGCAAAATGATTTCGTCGCCCATAAACGTGGCAAGCATGTAGTGTGGAACTGCCGATGCAGATATATCGGCTGTGCATATCAAGTATAGTAGTGGCCTTAATACGCTATCCTGAGGAATGCCAAATTGAACGATTTGCAATATGGAGTATTCCTCCTCCTCTTAAGTAGCAGGTAAAAATCAAGTGATAAGGTTTTGTTGAGTGTATGAAACAGGCTCATGGGGCAGGCTTTATTAAAAGCTTTAAATACTTCACCAGGTACTGTTGAGTAGTTTGTTTTATTTAGGCCATCTGAAATTCTTTTTCCTACTCTGTGTGTTTGTTGTATGGTTGAGTGGCGTTGTCTAAACCCGAATTGATTAGTCGTTACAATTTTGTTAGGGACGAGAATTGTTTGCGTAGGAATTCTTCCCAAAAGTTTAGATAAGAGCGATAGCTACATGCTTTTGTTATGTCTCTTCTTGGTTTCGGGATAGCGTGTACTCCAGCAACTTTGCAAGTTTTTGGCAAGCATTTTGTACGAAACGTTGATATGAATAATTCTATGGTCAGGCAATTCTTTCAAGATTGTTTCGTTCATCACGTCATAACTAGGATTTTAGACTTAATATTGTTTATATGAAGGCTAATTTCGTCACTATTCGCGGGTGTAATTAGGATGATTTCCTTTGTATTTTGGAACTGTAGATGACATGGATTGTAACATTTTTTGTTACAAGTAACTGCCAAGAAAGTTCATTAATGTTGTACTTTTTTCCCGTGGGCGTTTGGTTCTAGGTTTTGTGTGACTTTCCAGAGAGAATAATTTGTTTGGAAAGTCGGAGTCAAATTTAGTTGAACAATTATCAAGGCGTTTGTTTTTGTAATTTTGCTACAGCTCCTTAAGTTCTTTATATTTATTTGGATCGATTCGAAAGTTTCCGAATATTTCATTTTTGTCTTGGGGAGTGCAAGATTAATGTTGTCTTGGGGTAAGTTGTCATGAGGCTCTATTCTAGGATGTCTATGAAACAACAACTTTTAGACAAAATTCGATTTCATTCGTCAACATAGTCTCCTTCAGTAATGACATTTCAGCACCCTTTTCTTTGGTCTCAGTTTCGGCAATTACTTCTTCATTAACTCCAAATCTCTAGCAGCACTCCTTTTAGATCTGCAAAGATGTAGTAGTCGCTGGGAGCCAATTCCATAAATCCCATCCATACAGAGGATGGGGAAGCTATTCAAAGTGCAATGCGTGCGATTTTGCGATTGTTGTGATCGGCTTGTGACGCGCTGTATTATCTTGATGAAAGTGCTCCGATTTCTTAGTAATTTAGGTTGTGTTTCGCAATTCCTTCATTCAAAATCCCGGAATACAATGGCCGTGTAGGTGATGGATACGTTATTGATCCATTGTCGCATTGCTCCAAACAGCGCTCCAGATGTTCACAGCACTGTTGTATTTAATCGACTATCAGCAAATGCGGACCCATCTCCAGCAGAGCTTTTCCAAATGTTCATGCAAGATGATGAATACACTGCCGTATGATATTTTAAACGTGGCAGATATCTCAAGCAATATACGATCAAGCAATGCTTTATTCAAATTTTTCCATCGATCTGAAAACTGCAAAAGTACCATCAATAGAACAACGGCAACTTCTGAACTAAACGTCAAATTTTTATTTTGGCACGTTGACATGTGCCACCATTGCAGTATAAGATCACTTCAAAATTCATACTCTGTGTGTGCATCTCCAATATAATACTTTATTGACATAGGCACAAAACAAGTGTGAACTACAACCAACGCAATAAATTCAGTCGAATCTCTCGAATCTTATCTAGGACAACCACCTCCGGAGAGTAGTCAACGAACATTTTCGACACAAACCAATTGCATCTCGTCCAGGTTATGGGCGTAGCATAAGAGCGTAACTCTTCAACCTGCGCGAGCCCTATAAAAAAAATAAAAAGTATACGAAGCGTAGCTTAGGTAAGGCTAGGCCTGGCAATTAAAAACTGCAATTTTCAGTTTAAAACTGATTTTATTCTTCTACATAATCTCCCTTGACTTCAACACACTTGGTCCATAATTTCTCCAACATCAGTATTTCTTCATCAGAAGTGAAAGTCTGAAAGGTTGGGAGTATAATCAAGTTTGGGAACAGGTGGAAGTTTGAGGGTGCCAAATTGGGAGGGTAAAAGGGATGGCCGAGCAAATCGTATCTCAATTCCTGCAGTTTTAACATCTTCAACGCGCCCTCGCCTACAGTTGTGTTCTGCCTGTTGCAAGATAATCAATTAGGAAGATCCCTTCCGTATCCCAAAAGATGCTGGCAATGAGCTTTCCGGTAGATGCAATCGACTTTTTTTTTTTTTGTAGGCTTCCCTCCGCTGCTTGGGCTGATGTTTCGTTTCTGGTGCGTAGTGATAGTCTTGTGTCTTATCCATAGTCTCACAAAATCGGTCAGATCTCTATTGAATTTGTCCAAAGATTGTTTGCGCAATTGCTTTTGATCGGCATTCAGCAAATGCGGCACTCATTTTACGCGGAACTTTCTCATCTCTAATTCTCTTTGTGCAAGATGTTTCGCACCCTTTCTTCCAATATCCCCAGAGCCTCGGCTATCTCACTAATTTTCACTCGCCTATTGTCCAACACGATATCATGCAATTTTTCCGATGGATTCCGGTGTTTCCGATGGTTGCGGTTCTTGGCCGTCCTTCACGCGGGTCATCTTCGAGGGATTTGCGACATTTAAATTCAGCTTTCCACTTTTTAACGATTAACATCAAAGCAGTAGAATTTTATTTATTTTAACGAAAAACACGAAAGGCGTTCACTCCAAAAATTCGTGTTAACAAACTACTTGAGAGAACAAGTTGAAATTTGTCATACAAACTGATGATATGTGCACCCAGACAAGAAATATAAATTGTTGCTAATTAAAACGCCATGTCGGTGTCAGTCCGAGAACTTCTCAGCTTACTATCGTATATGTCGAACTTATTGAGTGTTATTTTGTTCGTTCGTATTCTAACATGATCTATCCTATAAATAAATAAATAATTTCTGATCGCACCATAACACATGTAACCTTGATAGCTGACTAACTGAGGTTATAGCTAAGGTTTGTATATCGGATATAGCAACCAAAACAACAATGAAGATATCACGCAGGCCTCAGCTGATAGATAGCTCCTAGAAAGTGTGAATTCTACACAGGAAATGTATAATCCCTTTGTCGCCAGTTTCGTATTGTGAGTTTCAAGTGTAATTTTAACCTTTCGCTGACGTATCCTTGTCGCTGATGTTATCAATTGCATTCTCAACATGTGTACAAACAAAATCACCGAGCCTCTGGGCTCATATTTCAATGTAAGCTTTCTTTGCATTTCTTAAACCCTTATTCCTCCAGCATATCAAGCTTATTATCTTATTTTTTGTTTAATCTCCTTTTACGTAAATTTCTTTTCAGATATGGAAACATAATATCAACAAAAGCGATTTTAGATAAAACAACAAACAAATGTAAAGGTATTTTTTTCTTCACCTTTTTTGTCATTTGTTTATTTTAAGTTTATTTTTAAGTTCCAATGTCGAAATTGAAAAAAAAAAATAAGAGAAAAAAAATCCTTAAACCATGTTGCTTAATTTATTGTTCGAATAAGTTTTTCTTCCTTTATTTGATTCATTTCGGTTAAAGTTAAATTAATTTTTTTTTGTTTATTTTGTGGTTTTGATTTTCAAAATTCTTCAATTAAGTTTGTTAATACTTTTCGTTCAGTTCGTATTTGTTTGTTTTTTGATGCACATTACCTAAAGTAGAATAGTCAAATAGTTCATTAAATATATAAACAAGATGAAAAAAAAATAATCGAAGGCAAACCAACATATAAATTAAGCAAAACTTAAGAAAAAAAAAAATTGAAATCATGGATGAGTAAAAAGAAAAAAAAAAGAAAATTTCCAATCGAACTATGTTTTGTTTTAATTGTTGTCACTTTGATCTTCCTTTGTGATTAATTTATTGTTTTTGTGGTTTGTTTTCCATTATCGCGTGGTTTTTGTGTATGGTCGTCGTGGAAACAACACAAAAAATTTCTCCTTTCTTTACAGGCTATGGATTTGTAGATTTCGAATTGCCAGCATATGCAGAGGGCGCTGTTAAAGGTCTCCAAGCGAAGGGCATTCAAGCTCAGATGGCCAAAGTGGGTATCTGGGTGCTACATAGGCCGGCCATTGTACGTTTGTTTGCATGCAAGTAATACTCACCCCTGTCTGTCTATCTCTCTCTATCTATCTCTCTATCTCTCTCTACCACTTTTACTCTCTCTTTTTTTTCATTTATTTATTTATAAATATTTATTTCTTTTTTCTATGTTTTTTTTTTATTTTCATTTACTTTATTTTGCGTCAACAAAAAAATAAAACGCTGTAATTATATGAAAGAAATTGAAAGAAAACAACAACAAGAGAGTTTCTTGGAAATTATTTTTGTACAAATAATTTTTTTTTTATTATTTTTTAGTTCAATTACTTTTTGTATATTGATTTCTTTGTCTCTGATTTTTGGTATGATTTTCTATAAACGATTGGTTATGAATGAACCGCATAATTCCGGTGTAGCACAATGAGACTGCTTGACCAATTGGCAAAAGTCTATACAGTCTAAATAGCTCCTGCCCTTATAAAATAAAAATTATTAAAAAGAAGGGTCCTCGAGTAAGAAGGATCCTTTCCTTTTTGTCTAAACAAACAAAAAAAAACAATTATTACAATAATCTTTACGTTGTCTCTTCCGTTTCGAAGATTTAAACGAAAGCATTTTACTTAATTTCAAACTTTAATGAAAATGAATAACCAAAAGTAAAAATAAATCATTTTAATCGTTGGATATCAGGTAAAACGTTGAACAGTAACCGTTTTTTCGTTTTTACTTATTTGCATTTATATTTTTCTATTAAATTTTTCAAGCAAACCTTTTTCAGTTTTATTTTTCTTAGAACTTCTTACAAGTATTTATGTATACTTTCGTCCCCCTTCCTCGTCCTACCTTTAGATACTAGAAACATTTACATTTACATACTATAGACAGATTTAGTTCAATAGATTTATATTTTTTTGACTAAAAAATATTATATATATATATCTGTACTACATAGATTTTGTATAGCAGATTCCCTTTGAAATATATTTCTTAGATAGAAAATTGTATTTTGTACCAGAGAGTTACATCAATATTTAATTAGTTTTTTGTTCATTTTAGGTAGAGTAACGTTAATGAATATATTTTGTTTCCTACGATAAATATTGTCGTTTATAAGTCGTTATCATTATATGAACTATATTTTGTCCTGTTATAGTAAAGCAAAAAAATATGTAAAAATGTGTAGATCCTTGCAGTTAACCCGAAAGTTGTTGTTTGATAAATAAAATCGAAATGTATTCCAGTAACGAATTTCATGTTTCCAAGTGTAAATAGAATCCAACCAGAAACACATTTGAAAAGTACGAAAACACATCAGATTAAGAAAAAACAGATTGTTCACACCAATCAGGTTAATATCAATTGGAGAAAAAGAAACGACAAATCATTCAGTCATTTACCTACACATGCTTTCGCAAAATTTATTTATTTTTTTTTATTATTTTCAAAGAGGGCTAGATAATGTAAGTGGCTTAGGTTTAAAGATAATCTTATATGGTGGACCCGTGGGGATTATTTTTAATTTTTTTATTATTATTTAAGACTACGTAAAAAATGATTTAATTTTATGAAAACCGCGTCACTGTTAGATCCTTCTAACATGGATGGTGCCATCAATCTTTTTGATGAAGGCATTGCACTGGAGATTTTCAAGACAATTCTTCCCTTCTTCGTGAGAATAAAGAAGCTTTTCGGAAGTTTGTGCTCGGTCCATGCAGCATAAGTAGTAATCCAAAGGGATCAACTCTAATGAATACGGCGGGTGAAACCTTGGTTTACAATTTGTCGACAGGCGTTGTTGTGATGGAAAATAATTGATGTGTGTTTTTGGGCATATTCTGATCGTTAGTTCGATTTAGTTTTATCACTTGTTGTCATCTCCGTTTTACTAGGTTTTAGCAGTTTATGGCAACCCATTATGGTCCTACCAAATTATTAGTCCTATACTCGTATTAACGGCCATTAGAAGCTTGGAAATGCAGAGCCTCGTAGACAATCCTTCGCTAAACATCCATGTCATCTATGTATGTCTTCCTTTCTTCGCTGTTCTGTGTCTTTCCTTCTAGGATCATTCTTATATTGGCCTCCCATCTAGGGCGCGCCCTTCCTGGTGGTCTTTTCCCCCCGGTTTTTCATTCAATACACTTTTGACTTTCCACTGTCCATTCGTTCTACGTATTCTAGCTGAATTTTTACATTAGCCTCTTCGTCCTGTTTCTCACCATAGATTCTCCTTAAGATTTTGTTTTCCAAGACCCGAGATCTATTCAGAGATCAGGTTCCACATCATTTTAAAAATGAATTTCGACATTTTGACTGCAATGTTGTTGCTTTTTATGCCGTTTTTGACAGACAATGTGGTTCCCAGATATTTGAACCCATCCACTTTCTCAAATCGAGTACAGTCAGCTACGAAGTTTGGCTCGATTCAACTCGGCCAGTGACCATAGTTTTGATTTTCTCTTCTTTAACATTTAAATCTACGAGGGTGGTCCGATAAGTACTTGGCCTACAAAGGAAAAACAAAAATTTTGCAGAAATGGCGATTTATTTTTCAATATAGTCTCCTTTAAGCTCGATACACTTAACCCAGCGATGCTCCAACTTCTTAAACCCGTCTGAAATATCCGTTTTCTCGAGATTTGCAAAGTAGGTCTCATTCGACTGAAATTTCTGCCCGGCGAGTGACTTTTTAAATCTGGAGAATACGGTGGATGGGGCAGCAGTTCGTAGCCCAATTTGGCCGTGGCGAGGGCGGAGCTGTCCGGAGCCGGTGCGTTATCATGGTAGAAGAGCGCTTTTTTCTCCGCCAAGTGGGGCCGTTTTTTCGTCAATTCGGCGTCGAATCGGCCCAATAATTTGGCATAGTACAGCCCTGTGACCGTTTTGCCCTTCTTCAGGTAGTCGATGTGGATCACACCTTGTGAATCCCAGAAAACGGTGGCCATCACCTTTCCGGCCGATGGGACAGTCTTCGCCTTCTTCGGAGCACGTTCGCCGGGTGAAGTCCATTGTTTCGACTGTTCCTTGGTCTCTGGTGTGTACCAGTGGATCCATGTTTCGTCGACTGTCACGAAACGACGCAGAAACTCCTTCGAATTGCGCTTAAACAGCGTCAAACACTGCTCTGAAGTGGTCTCACGGTTGCGCTTGTAGTCCGGAGTGAGCAAACGCGGCACCCATTGCGCCGACAGCTTTCTCATGCCCAAAATTTCATGCAGGATATGACCCACGCGATCTTTTGAAATGCCTACTGTCTCAGCTATCTCGCGCACCTTCAATTGGCGGTCTGCCAACACGAGATCGTGGATTTTTGTCACGTTATCCTCCGTGGTAGCCGTTTTCGGGGCACCTGGACGTGGCTCATCAGAAACCGATGTGCGACCACGTTGAAACTCGTTAAACCAATTTTTGACGATCGCCATCGAAGGAGAAGAGTCACCGTACACAGCAGCCAAACGCTCTTTGATTTCGCTGCGCGATTTCCCTTCCAACAACAAGATTCGAATCACCGACCGATATTGCTCTTTTTCCATTTTTCTAAAATCCGCGGACACTCCCGCTTCCACACGCGGTCAAAACAAAACTACGAGTCCGATCCGGCTGAAATTTCGACAGTAGCCGTCTACTAATGTAACATACTACTCGATAGTAAGTTACTCTTGCAATACTGGCGCCATCTGGCGGTGAGGCTCAGTACTTATCGGACCACCCTCGTACTTCCCTACCTGTCACTTTCTGCCTTTCTCTTAACTATTCTCTCACCATCCAAAGTTGATCAGTGTAAGCTGGGGTGTGATTCAGTTAAGGTTTATTGTCCTATAATTTTGCGTAGTCCGGCACCAAATTAAAGAGAAGTGGTGACAAGGCGCATATTGTGTGATTTTATCTTTAACATATTTCGAATGTTTTAGATAAAGTGTTTCGAACTTTAACTCGTCTCTTGTTTCCCTTTCGGCTTGTAAGGGTGATTTTGCCTGTTTGGTTTTTCAGTGTTCTATTTTTGACAGCTCACGCAAATATCGTGAAATCTGTCAAAATCAAAAATGCTCAGTTAAGATTGCTATTTCATCCATTGATAGACTCACATCCGGACAACACTTTCAAATTGTTCAATTTTATTATCAAGTTTCGTGCTCCGGGAAAAATGTTTTTCGAGCACTTCAAGCATTTCGCGGTGGTCATAATCGACCTCGTGAGCAAGTAAATCAAATTTCCATATCAACCGAATTTCACACCAATTTCACGCTATTCGACATCTCCCTAGAATGCGTGCAGAGGAAATTATTGTTGCTCTATCCAGTAGTGTTAATGAAGACCATGATTTGTCCATTCGTCATCGTTTCCACCAGTTGAGATTGTGTAACTCGACTACGTGGAATTGGACTAACCAAGGAATAGGTCTAAAACCCTACATAATACAGCTCCTGTAAGAACTGTAGCCGAACGGACCTGCAACAGCATCGGATTTTCGGTGAGTGAGCCTTAAAAAAGCTTCAGAGAGATCGGCTTTTCATCGAAAAATTGTCTTCAACGACGAAGCTCATTTCTGATTGAATGGGTATGACATGGTCCTTGTTGTCGATGTCCACAGGTCCTTTGGGTGATTTTGTTTTAAAGAAATAATTTAAGAAAATTGCCTGAATGGTCCTTATCTGGCACGAAAAACAAAAAAAAAACAATCAGTTTTATAACTTACAGCAATAACTATATTGTGGTAGTTATGCCATCTGTCAATGAAATGAACTGTGGAACGTGATCACATAAAAATTATTTTATTAGACGAGCTTATTACTGTTTCCTCTTGGAATGTCCAACGGTGTTGGTACACTTCCCGATTAATTTTAACGCCCTGGTCGAAAAAGACGAGCGTTCGAGTGAAGTTACAGCAGCCCAAATAATCACTTGTTTACGAACAAGTCGGTTTTGTAAATTATCGTTATATTTTGTCTGCCACCCAATGTTTGTTTACGTCTCGTTGAACGTTAAAATTTATTTCATCAGAAAATGCCAAATTCTGGAGATTACTGGCGGCGTTTATAACCTGCAGTGCTTTTGATCTTTTATGGTAAGGCAAACTGCCAATTGTGGGGGTACTAAAATCTGTGCTTATTGTTTCTTGTAGGATTTCGGTTTGAGTTAATTTTTCAGCTTCAGCCTGCTGCGCTCTGACGAAAATTTGAGCACTTTAACTCGAACCATTTCTGATGATGTGGCTGATTTTCCATGACAAGTATTTCTTTTAAATTCCATTTCGAATATTTTGCTTTAAGTACGATGCTTGTAAGCAATTAGATATAGTGTCAATATATACTACTGTGATCAAAATGAAAGGTGACTTTCTAGTTTAAACTTTGTGGTCATATCAATTCGACTGGTAGTACTCATATTATAGGTCGTTAGTACCCACAGAAGTGTTAAAGACGTTATAGAAGGCCTTTGAAAACATTTGATCGAAATCAAGTGGCGCAAATAATTCCAAGAAGGCAAAGACAATGTTTACGAAAACATGGCTTTCAATCGGCCATAAAGACCATTTGATGAACAACACAGCAGGGAAATTAAAGATTTGGTATCCAAAATCGTAAATTGACCATTACAGACCTTGACATAGCGTATGGATAAACTCTAAAAAAGTTTGCAAGATCGCTTGAGCCTCAAATGCCTCTTATTCGATAGGTTTTTGCACCATGATACAAATAATACGCCATGTCACTGCTCGTGACAATTTTGCCAAAGCTCGACCCATGTAGTTCCACCTAGAATTCATCTGATTTAGCTCCCACTCCGGGATTCGAGTCCATAGAAGACACTATATGAACTGCTGACCTCAGCTGTTTCTAGAAAACATTGGCCTAAGTGTATTTCATCGGAGGGGCATTCAATAAAGATTTTGAAATGTATAAACAACAAACACCTTTGAAATTGATTAAAATATGAATCAGCTGTTATCGCTGACATCAGTGATTTGGTCGACCCTGTATATGTGAGGTTTGTTCAAAAAATAAGGTGACTTTTTACATTAGTCAAAAAATATTTCTTTATTCTTCAATATCCGTTTTATCTTCTTCAAAGTGACCACCCTCAGATATAATAGACTTGCCACAGCGCTTTCTAATCCTTGAGGCACCTCTCCTATGAGCCTTTTGGTACAGCCTTGAGCTCTTTCATTGATGCGGACTTTATCTCCTCAGTTTTGGGAAAAGAAAAAAATCGCAGGCGGCCAAGTCTTTTAAATACGATGACTGAGTCATGATTTTGTCATTGCTGGCGTGATGCAATAGCCATGATTTTTTTCAGGCAAACGGCGCATAACTTCAAGGTAACATTCCTTATTGTCTTTCCTGAAGAAAACGCCATTATAATCGACGAAAACAATGAGCAAAATATTCACTTGGCAAAACCGAACGTGGCTAATTCGACATCCACATCCCATCCTCCTGACATACATATGTACGAGGGGTGATCAAAAAGTAATGATAATCAATGTATAATACAACATTTATTCTTTCAAATTAAATTTACTTTTCTACATAATCTCCTAATAAGTTTATACATTTAGTCCATCTCTTCTCTAAAGCTTGTATTCCATTCAAAAAAAAATCTTTATCTTGCTCCTCGAAAAACGCTTGTACGGCAGCCATCACTTCACTATCATCGGCAAATTTCTAGCCTCTGAGGTGTTCCTTGAGGCGAGGAAAGAGATAGGGGCTATGTCTGGAGAATAGGTAGGGTGCTCAACCAATTCGAAGCCCGCTTCCCGTATGGCATCCAACGCAACTTGAGCTTTGTGAGAGGGTGCGTTGTCTTGGTGAAACAACACCTTCGCACACAGTTTGCCCCGCCTTTTTTCCTTAATGCCTTCCCGCAACTTTCTTATTTGTTCTGCATAGTAGGAGCCTGTAATACTAGCTCCCTTCTCCAAATAATCAATCATGATAATTCCCTCGGCATCCCAAAAAACAGACGCCATAATCTTGCCTGCCGAGCTTGAAACCTTGAACTTCTGAGAGGTCGGTGAAGAAGGTCTTTTTCAGGCCATAGACTGTTGTTTAGTTTCGGAGTCGAAGTGGTGTACCCAGGTTTCGTCCATCGTTACAAAACGAGTGCAAAAAGCCTCCGGATCCTTTTGATATTTTTCAAGATTCGCTCTTGAAATGCGAAGTCGCTTCTCTTTTTGTTCGTCGGTCAACATTCTTGGGACCCATCTTGCGGAGACCTTCTTCATGTTCAAATCATCTGTCAAGATACTTTGAATGCTTCCAAATGAGAGCCCTGTGATCTTAACTAAATGTTGGATGGTCACTCGTCGGTCATCTAGCACGATGTCTTCGATTTTTTTGATATTATCCTCGGTGCGGGATGTGGATGGACGCCCGGAGCGATGTTCGTCTTCAGTCGACGTTCTGCCCAGTTTGAAATCCTTACTCCACCTTGCAACTGTGGAATATGGAGGAGCAGAGTCCCCCAATGTTTCCACTAAGTAAGCGTGAATTTCTTTCATAGACATTTTTTTCGGGCAGAGGTACTTAATGACGGCTCTTACTTCATTTTGATGTGATCTCTTCGACTGCTCGTGTTTGAATGAATGTATCTTCCAGAAAGGTGAACTATTTATATGATTTTTTTGCTCGCTACTAGTGCGGGTATACGTGAGTGAAAACAATAAATTTGACGTAATTAGGCCCTGCAATAATACCCGTTTATCGTTACTTTTTGATCGCCCCTCGTATGTTAGGGGTATGTGTACCAACATAACAAAACAAAAAAATCGAAAATTGAAGGCACGTAGCTCACGAAATTAAAAAAAGTCACCTTATTTTTTGAACAAGCCTTGTACACCTTTAATTATGTTTTACTAGTCCTTGATGGTGTACAAAGATAAAATGAAGTTGTATGCGAAACTTCTCCAATTACATTAAATGAAACTCTATGTCCGTAACCATTTCGAGACATTCACAAAGCAATATTCCCACGTAACTTTGCCCACCTCTGTTTTCAAATCCTAATAGTTAGGCATAGTCAACACTTACATCTTTATTTACGAGTACTTGAGGAAATCCAATTAAGTTCCAGTTAAATATCCGCAAATTTACGTTGTTCTCCTGACCTTTAACTCTGAGAATCTAAAACCTTTTAATTCCTAGGAATGCCACTGCTTTAATTACGCAAATCGTAAAAACTTAGTTCAAGTTATACTCTCAATTGGGTGAAGTGCTAGAAGTAAATGAACTAATAATCCAAAGACCATGTTGTTTGTTGGGCAATCTATCGTGTCTCCAGAGGTTGAATATCTATCCGACGTGCTTCCTAAACAGTTGTTGATTTAATTTTATGCGAATTGCATTGCGCATTCGTGTTTCGAATTTAAATTCAGTCGATGTAAAGCATCTTTTATGGGGTGTATAAAAGTCACAGTTCTTTCTTTCATTTAATGGTATGTGGCAGTAAAAATTAACAAAGATATAACAATCTATAAATTGCGGAAACTTAATGATCATGTCAGCACAAAGTGGTATTAAGAAATCGCGGTTTAAAGCTGTTCTTATAGTTCGCTGCTCCAATTAATTAAATTCAAACGTAGATGCTGTTCAAGAGCGGCTGATGTATGCAATAGGATAGTTCGTTCTTAAGATTATGGCATGCCATTAAGAAAGAAATCACGGACTCTTGATGATACAACAGCATGATATACAGCATGTCAAATTAAGACATAATTTATCCGGTATCATGAGAGAATTGCAATAAACAACCGTCCCATTGACTGATATTCTCACGTCGAACACGTTTTTCCCGTTCAGCCGTTTGAAATGTTTAGGAACTTGAATTGAATTCGCCAATAAATCGATAAGTTTATAGATTGGACGTTAAGCATCGAGATGATCTTGAGTAGTGCCGTGACTAAATTATTATACTTGCAATCGACAAGGAATGGCGTCAGCATCTCGTGTTTTGCAAGATATACGAGTACCATAAAATGAGAAAGTTTTTTTGTTTTAATTATTTTCTAACTAAATTGTTGTTGTTTTTCAAAGCTTATTTTGTATATGAGTTTGGTGGCGGACACTTCCGTTCGTTCTCTCTATTTTCCTCTCTGGTGGTAAGAATTTCCTTTTCAATTTTTATTATTTTCCAACTGTCCTCTCTTCCTCACGATGTTGGATATTTCAGCCACAAAACAACACACACACACTAAACGTTCAAACTAACCTAGTACACAACTAACTCGAACACCACACTATTTTCTTGCAACTCGAAATGATCGACAATTGTATAAAAATAACGACACACCACCTCACAGTCAAATAAATCGCTCAAAATCGTTAAAATCAATTTAAAAACAAAAATGTAATTAACACCGATCAATTGTAAATTACCTTGTAATGTTTGTTTGTAAGTAAAATGAGTTCTGTGGGTATCGTCAGTATATTAATGTATCATATCGCATCGTATCTAACCCCTCATGCTAGTGTCATTCGTTTAAGGATGTTTCTCTGTTCATTTGACATCCCACGCCCATGCCCATGCCATCCTCGCCGCCCGCTCCACCCATTATTAGCTTCATCCGTATCGCATCGTCTAATTTCATTACATGCCATTGTCATTATATCCATATCAAATAATATCTGTACAAAAAGTAATTGAATTCAGTTTCAAATCAATTTTTCATTTTAATTTACTATAATTTCTCGGTTTCGATACCATCTAGACTATACTTAACCTAAAACAAAAGAAGCAAATAGTGTTAGATACAAATACTTTTACCATTTCTTTCTTTCTTACATCCAATGTTTTAATAAATATATTTATAAATATTATATAAATAAATATTTACACAAAATAGTGAGCCGGCCATAAATATACTTAACTTCTTAACTCTTTTTTTTTTTTTTTTAAATATGTAACCGTTTTATGCAACGACCAAGTTGGTCTATATTAGTTCCAATAGATTGTTAGTAGAGAGTTTAATCGAAGATATTTAATTATATTCCAATATTTCGTTTTTTTAGGATGTGTTTTCTCTATTGAACGACAAAATCGAATTGTAATAATAAAATAATTATTTGTGTTGAAAACTGAAAACAAAATCAAAAAAAAAAACAAAAAAAGAAAATGCAGGAAATTGCTTTTTGTGTTGCTGTAAATCGAGAATTTATTGTGTCTTAGATAGTGCTGTAGGCAATTAACTAAATATTTTTAAAAACAATCGAATACACACACACCCACACGAGTACACTGAGAAATGAAACATGAATCGAGTTCGTTCGGTAATTTCGAGCTTCATGAGGTCTCCCACTAAGGTGGAGAGTCCGATTCCATAGATAGGTTTACGTATGGAATCTACACTTTGACTTTTATTTTCTAAGCGAGTGAGGATCAATAAATGTCATTAAATTGTGGATATAGGCGACTGTCGAAACTGGTTTTTCCGATGAAAAATTAACTTTATATCAATAGGCCATGCTTGTTTGTGTATGCCCGCTATCACAGAGGGCATATTTGTTTAGGTTACTGTAAACAAAATAGAGGCAAGTGTCACACAAGTGTTAAATGAGACCAATTTTCGATACAGTGGACCACGAGAATATCAGCCGTGATTTTTCCGGCATTTTTGTTTTCTGTCAGTGCCAAATAATCTAAAAGAAAGTCAAATAATACTTTCTTTCACTTTTTTTTTTAAATCCACAATTACGATTATCCAGTAAGAGGTGTCATTTTCAATCAGTGGGAAAACCCAACATTTTTACGCAAAGTGCCGATGTTTGTATTTTAATTTAAAGTAAAAGCCCTAAGATTAATAATAGAATACAATCTCGGCTTGATGCCTTCGTTAATCTTTCCTATACATAGTCACTCTTATGATGACATTTTTTCAAAAACCAAAGACTATCTTAAACTTCCTCTAAAGGTAGAAGTTTAATGTTATTAAATCGTACGATCTCGACAAATCATGTGGCAACTAAATTTGTTAAGCTATAGAGAATCATTCTTTTAACAGCTGTGTGGCATGTGGTGAGATCCTCCCTTTGCGAGTTGAAGTTACAATGTAAAAAGTGGTCGTGGTGCAATGGTAATCATCAACGACTTTTGAGCCGAAGGCCTGTAGTTCAAGGCCGTCCATAGTCGAGAACAATTCCTATACGGAAAAATTGTGCAACAACATTAATTGTGAATGAGAGATGATCAATAAGTGCTGACGAAGGCATAACACTCGTAGCATAAGATCACTTCACAAATTCATGCATTTCCAGTACACCTTAATGACATGGAAACAAAAGAGCTACTGTGAACTACAACCAACGCGACAAATTCAGTCGAATCTCTCGATTCATATCTAGGACAACAACCCCAAGAGAGTAGTGAACGAACATCTTCGACACAAACCATCAGCACCCCGTCCGTACACTCTTGAACCTTCACGAATTATTAAAAAAATGAGAGAAGTGTTGGCTCTGATACTCTGCGGTTTGTAGCACGAGTAATAATAAAAAAAATGTTGGGCTTATAACTTGAAAATGAGGGAGGCAAAAAATTACCTTATTTCAATTACATATCAATGAGGACGTTATTCAACGTATTGCCGATCGAAATCTATAACTTTTACCATCTCCCTGGTAATTTATGGATACCTTGCTAAGAAAACCACTCATTTTTAAGGCCAAGAAAGAATGAAGCCAAAAGCATTTTGCATTTACCGCAAAAAGTGAAAATCAGAAAGGGCGAAAGGTCTGGTGAATACGACGGGTGCGATGATACTGTTTTTAACCGGTGTAGCTACTTGAGGACTTGCATTGTCTTCTTCTTCTTCTTTTCCTTTTTTTTTTATCCCGGCGTCGTTATGGTCAGAAGTGTAGGACCATAACCTTCCCACTTAACTGCATTCCTACTGGTCCGCTTGTGGGGTCCGCCGTGAGGACTTGCATTGTCATGATGGAAAATTACCCACTCGTCATTGGGTATATACTGGTTGCTTCTTAGCTATTGCTCTCTTCAAGTGAATCAATTGTTGACGGCTTAATTGGCCGGTCACAGTTTCGCCTTTCGCCAACAACTCGTAACATCAGGTTGTAACATAATGTGCGTTTTCTTCGGGGGTTACTTTTCAACTGCCATCAAATGTATAACAATAATTTAAGACTTAAGCCATTATTGAACTTAACGTTTGGGACATTGCTCATTCGGTTTTCAAATTTCATTATGTTGACATCGTTTCGAGCATTTTAACAGAATTATGGAAGGGATGAAAAACCTGTTCGGCATATTTTAGCTTTTGTTTCCAAAAAACCAGGATGGAAGTGAAGCGTGAACGTGGAGAAGGTGTTCCCAGCGTGTCGGCGTTGACTTGCAATGTTTAGAAATGGCAATGTTGACCTAAAGAATGAACCTCGTTCTGGTAGGCCGGTGGAGCTAGACGAGTGAATAATGTTTCCAAACTTTCGTCGTCGAACTTTCTTTTGGCACATATATACATATGTGACTTCGGTGAATACTGATTAGTCATGAAAACATTTACAGTATAGTTCTGGGCTGTGTAGTACAACTTACGCAATTTTTTTTAAATCCCTCATATTCAAGTTAGCCGCACAATAATTTAGGTAAAAGTTAAAAAATAAATTAAAAAATGAGAAATCAGTAACGAAATCGATTCGAGAAATAGTCGCGCCAGAATTATTTCTAAAAAGGACCAAATGACACCCCCGGCCCGAAAACGTGCTTAACGGTCACTCGAGAAGTTCAGAAGAGTTTTGTTCACTTCCGACACCTAATCAATTCCTCTTATCGTCTCCGAAGAGTGTTGAGTCCCACTCTCAGCTTACATTACCGTTGAAGTCTCCACCTCACTAACCTATTCGAGGAGTTCAAATTTATTGACTGCAATAATATTTAGAGCAATTCCTGTTGAATATGGTGGGCGCTGAGGGATCCCCGGCAATTCATGGGCTGAACTTAGAGGTGAATTCAAATTTCCTTAAATTCCGAAACTTAGACAAATGGTCAATATAATGTCTCTCAGCAATGTCCTTAGTTACAATCTTTGCTTGTGGCACTAAGGGTCGCGGAATGTCGACATTAATGTCCGAAGACCGTCCAGATGGGGATTGATCGCTCAAATTAATATCGCCGTGCCGAAATCTGGCAAATCACTTTCGAACTGTCATAAGAGCAGGACCATGAGCCGAATAAACACGCATTCTTATTCGGAATTCGTATATCACTACATAGCGACTGAGTTTTCCACACACAATTTTACTAAACTCAACGGAGTCAAACGATAAAATAATTTCTGATCTATTCACTTATATACGAGGTTTGTTCAAAAAATAAGGTGACTCTATTTTCTTAGAAAAAATATTTATTTTGTTCCCTTAAAAGTAATCGCCTAGTCGCTTTAATAAGACGTGCGCCGGCGCTATGTTCTAAACCTCGGAATACTCCTAATAAGCGCTTTTTGGTATAGCCTAGAGCTGACAAATCTCCGTCCTTTTATGGGTCTTTTCATTTTAGGAAAGAGGAAAACGCTACAGGAGGCCAAGTCAATTCAGCTCTCTTCAACTTCGTAGACACACGTTTCATGCCCGAGATATCTGAACAAATTTTATTTTATGAACCAAAGGATATCCCAATATCCTCAGAAATACTCAATAACTTCTTTCTTTTTTTTCACTGTTTCAACGTTTTGTTGACGAGCTGGGACGTCCAGAGCGGGCATCGTTGTTTATAGCTTGTCGGCCTTCTGGGAAGCTTTATACTACTTAAATAACATATTTTTTTGGTCAGAGTAGACTCATCAAATACCTGAAACATTTTGTTAATGGCAAAATTTGGACGACTAACCTTTATCTGTGAAAAACAGACTAAATATTCTAAATGGCTGACAATGTCAACATATGTTAGGACACATGCGTACCCACATAACAAAAACAACAATTCAAAATCGAATGAAATTAGCTCGCGATATTCAGAAAAGTCACCTTATTTTTTGAACACACCTGGTACAAGTCCATGAAAAAAACATTATGCGCGTCGTCCAGATCCATCTCTCTAAATCCCTCCAACATTGATTACAGGACTATGTCAACCTGTCACTTTGTGCTTAATTTGAACCCTACGTTCATTTTTGCAGATCTCTTACAGCTTGTTTAAATTTTGCGAAAGACCTGCTTATTTATTCTCACTCGAAAGCTGTTTTATTGAGAGCTATAGGCAAAAACGTGAGCTACCTCTCGATACCAATACTCCGATCCAGTAAACCCCCATTTTTCGATTCAGTGAAAAACCTTATCGACTCCAATAACTCGAAATTACCATGAACTCGACAGCACACATACAAAAGCAATCATAGGAAAATTGTAACTCGTAGGGATAGACCTTAGCTATACACACATAAGAAACACGTTTACACGTTCACGTATTGTGAAAATCACACAGAACACCACACACCAAACCGCAATTCTTAGTAAAAGATGAGCTCCAAACCGATATTAATATAAATCTTCTCTTTTCATCCTTCTCTCTCTCTTTTTCTCTCTCTGTGTTTACACTCAAACGAAATTTGAAAATATAACCAACGTCGTCCGTCGTTTATTTTTGTTTTCGTTCAACTAACGAATGGGAATCCACAGCAACAGGAACAGGATCCCACAAATTTGTATATCGCAAATTTGCCGCCGCATTTCAAGGAGACCGATCTGGAGAATATGCTCTCGAAATATGGCCAGGTGGTGTCCACACGTATACTACGCGATCAGCAGTGCAACTCCAAGGGTCAGTGACGAGATGGATATTTCCTTTCATATACAATCGTACAATATTGACTTTATTATTGTAGGTGTTGGCTTTGCTCGCATGGAGAGCCGTGAGAAATGCGAACAGATCATTCAGATATTCAATGGTAATCAGATACCGGGTGCCAAAGATCCATTGCTAGTGAAATTCGCTGACGGTGGACCGAAGAAGAAGAATCCGTTTAAGAGTCCCGAACAGAATGCAAGGACGTGGCGCGATGTTGCTGCCGAAGGCATACCGGTTGCCTATGATCCGTCGATGCAACAGAACGGGGTTAGTGTTAATGTTGGTACGCCAATCAGTGTACCGTATACACGTTTCGGTGCACCACAAGTTGGTGCTTATCCTATGGCTGGTTCTCAATGGATTCCAAGTTATATGATGACTCAACCGATTACTCAGGTAGATGACCAGGTAAGCATTACATTTTATTCCTTCGATAAATTGATAATGATAATGCGATTTTAGTATATGCAAATGGCACCGCAACTGGGTGTTGCTCCATATAAGGCAGACGGTGTTAATCAGGTTCAACCTCGTAGCATTTCGATGATGGTGAGCGGCGATACAGTGCCATACGGAACGATGATGCCACAGTTAGCCACATTACAAATTGGAAACTCTGTGAGTATTAATGACGAATGCTGAAATGTGTTTTGTGCCTTTTACAAATGTAAAATGATAAATGGGAAGAGAAAGAAGTAGTTAGTGTTTGTTACACAGATCTTTGCTAGATTAAAGAACGTTTGTCATGTTGTTTTTCGGTCGGCTATATTCTGGGCGAGCGTCAATGCCTTGCGCATCTATCGTTTAAATTTTTATTGTACTGATCCATCATTCTTGGAGGACGCTATGATAAGGCATACTTTGAATCATGTCCTCAAACTAATTTACATTAATTTTTGCTTTAAAAAACGAATGGCAATTCTGCCTTTAGTTGACCTTAAGTACTTTTGTTAGCTTGGTACTAAAACCCTCATTTAGAGGAAAAAACTCAGTTAATAGGTGGTCGGGAAATTGCTATCTTCATTTATGAATATCGTCTCGAGACAGTTTTTGAGTCGTTTTAAGACAGAATCAATCTGCAAACCTCAGGTGGAAGACCAGAACCCTTTGATTGGCTTCAAAGACTCGACAGATTTAGATAAACAAATTTAAAGAGGATCAATGATATGCAAATGGACTTGGTTTTGTCATTGCAGAAGCAAGCAGGTTGAAGGTGCTAAGTGTGTGCTTAGCTTAATGACATGGAAAACAAAAAAGTGTTACTGTGAACTACAACCAACGCAAATTCAGTCGAATCTCCCAAATCGTATCTAGGACAACCACCCCCGGAGAGTAGTAAACTAACAGCTTCGACACAAACCATCTGTACCCCGTCCATGTTGTGTGACAAACACTATAAGAGCTACACTCTTGAACTTGCACGAATTATAAAAAAAAAAATATTAAAGGGTCTTGTAACGCTTCTGGTCAATAAACCTAGTCGTTTTTCGGATGCTCATTATGGCGAGCAACCTAACAGCATTCAGCAGCCTCCCATCTCTTGGCTGATATTCACGCCCTGCCTTCACTTCTTAAACACTATAACTAAAAATCGTCAAGCCACATCTACGATTTCTTCGTCCTTAACCTGTTGGCCGACCTACTAACTTTAGCTAGCGAGTAGAAGCATTTACGTATTACTTCCTCCTCATCACCCACGCACACTCTCACATTATTTCACTTCATTTTTCGTATTAATATTAAGGAAAATATTTATTTTCTTTCTCTTCTTTTTTTTTCATTTTCTTTCTTTCTTCCCTCTCCCCTTCGGTACAAAAAAAAACGAAAAATAATAATAAAATAAAAATAAAATGGCGCCTCTGTATATTAACTGTATATACGATACGAACGTGTGTGAATTAAACGAACAACAACCAACCAACAAAACAAAACTAAAAAAATGTCGTTTTAAAGAATTTCTCTCCATCATTACAGTATATTAGTCCACCGTATCCATACTATCCACCCCCAACGATAATTCCAACATTGCCAATAGCTGATTCTGAACAGGCTAGTACGGCTGCATCACCCGACGAGGCATACACACAGTATGCGCATCAAGCTGGACCGAAATAGGTCATCGAGAGGTGAGTGTTACTAACGTTATTCGAAGCTTTTTGTTTTTTTAATTTTTACTCTATTTTACTCTTTTTTTGCTTTGGTTTTAGTTCTGTATTGTATCTCTCTCGCTGGATAAAGGCTAGGGGTGTTCTTGTCGGTTTTAGTCGTAGAAGAAACAGTGTTGCAGGGTTTCTAGGTTCTAGCCTTAATCCTTTTTTCAATTCCTTGGCCGGGATGACAGCAAAGTGTTATTGGAACACTTTTGTTTTCTTCCATCATTTGCCCCTCATGCCACCTCGTTGACTCTTCTTCTCGACGTTGCCTTCCTTCCGCTTTCGTTTTTTCCCCCACAATGAAATTCAATATCATCGAGGAAAACGAGCACAAGCAACTCGGATTGTAAGTTCAGTGAAGATTTATTCCCCAATTATACCTGGGAATTGATAAATAATATTCGCAGGCAGTAAACCGGGATTCAACATAGTCGGAAAAACTCCAACGTTATGATGCAATGCGATTGTAAAATTACGGCATTTTTGATATTTGATGTCTGAGCTGGAACAATTAAACAATCACACGGCAACAGGAGTTCTTTACATGCTTTTCCATTTTTTGTTGTTCTGCAATGATTTTAGAATAAGCGTGGTATTAGCTCATTAGCTCACTGGGGCTTTATATGTAGATGGATCAGTAGGCGATTTATGAATCTAGAGGGAGATGGGTGATAAAGCCATTATTTTTATGATTATTGCTGAGTGGGAATAAATTACTGACTATGACGAGGTATAGCGAATTTGTTGATGATCAAGACCTAGTTTATGAGGTAATGATGCGACCCAATGAGTTGGAACTTATGCCTTAAACGACGTTCGTTTTTTGAATCATATGAAATACAGAATCAGTCATTCTATCGTTGATTTACTCCGAGATGTGTTCAAAAAATGACGGGAACTTTTGGTTTTTGACTATACGATCAATCGTTTTATAAGCCCCTCTCAATTTCGATGCATGCAATATCCATATTCTACAGGGAAATATTTTAATAATTTAATTCCCATTTGACATCGCAAAACTTTGTCTTGTTCTCTCTAAGAAACAAAAGAAATAAGCAGTGGACAATCTTCCTTCATACTGAATCCCCTAATGACTTTTCTAACTACCTGGGCAACTACATATCTCCACTTTACCGCCCTTCACAACTCCCTCTATCAACGCTATGTAACTGATACGCAAGCCAATCTTATAAACAATCCCAAGTCCTTCTTTTAGTTTGTTTGAAAATCTGATGGCTATCCTACCTCTCTCTCCTTCCATGATCAAACCTCGAATGACCCCAATATTATCGTCAAATTTATCGCCCCTCTTTTTTAAACAGTTTCGCCGACGACTCCTTTGCTCCAGAGCTCTATTACTTCGATTATTTACCGAACTTTTTCCTTGGACCATTTCTTCCTCGCACAATCGATTCTCATGTCATCGAAAACAAATTAAATCTACTTAATGAGGAGTTCACTTCTGGACCTGACGGTCTTCCTGCCATATTTCTAAAAAAAAAAAATGCTCCTCAACCCTCTCTCTCCCTCTCTCGAAAATCTTCAGTCTATCCCTATCCCTAGGTGAATTCCCCCGCTTATGAAAAACCTCATTTATCACCCCTATACACAAAAAAAGGTCCGAAAAACATTGTTAACAACTATTGTCCCATTGCCAAACTATGAGAGTATTTTGGGCGAAACTCTAAGTTTTCGCTGCAAGTCTTTAATCTCCCCTAGACAAAACGGTTTCCTCAAATGCAGATCTAAAACCACTAACCTTGTTGAATTTGTATCCTTTACCCTTTCAGGCTTAGAGAACGGCAAAAAGATCGACGTTATTTCAACCGATTTCAGTAAAGCTTTCGATAAAATCTCCCACAGACTGACACTCTTCAAATTGTCCTCCCTTGGCTTCGACATTTTCTTTGAAGTGGATATCTTCTTACCTTTAAAATCGCTATTATAGTGTTCGTTTTAGATCTTCCTTCTCTAACCCCTTTTTTCTTCTTCCTCCGGTGTACCCCAAGGCAGCCACTTAGGTCCACTTCTTTTCGTTCTCACCATAAACGATCTTGAGTCTCACTATATGCCGAGACACCAAGTTCTCCAAACCATTTCCTCCAGTCATGACTCTTCCCTTATTCAATCTGATCTCAACAGTTTTTCCATCTGATGTTCCAAAAATTGCTTGGAGCTTAACATTTCCAAATGCCAATCAATTCCCTTTTTACGTAAGTGAATCAAACCTCCCCCTCGTCTCTACTTCCTCAATAATCAACCCACCTCCACTGTTCAGGTCATTCGCAATCTTGGCATATTATGTGATCAGGAACTAAATTTTCGCGCACACATCGATTAGATAATCCTTAAAGCTAATTCTGCACTCGGTTTTGTGAAGCGATGGTTTAAAGAATTCTCGAGCCCTTACTTTACCCGATCTCTTTACATAACCTTTGTCCGGCTCCTTCTAACTCTATAGCGTAGTCCATTGTCATATATCGCATGAGAAAATTATTTTTGTTGCGCTTCAACAGCTCCAAACAGAGCTCGAAATCGTTGACGCGTTATTGTTTAACTGCCTTCTGATGTCTTAAAGGTGTCGATATCGCACCTAACTTCAATTTACAAACCGCCAAACTCATATTATGGACTTTCTGGAAACAACGAAGTATTGAGCTTCATCGACATGGTCACCTCTCTATAATTTGTCTCAATGGTGCTGACTCAGAAAAGCAATTCTTCATCATCACACGAATTTCAGATTTTTGCTATTCCTCAATAATCTCCTCACCAACATTTCTAGAATCGAGAGCATCCAACGCCGGTTCCTACGTTTTGCTCTTCGAGGTTTCCCCCGGTCCAATCCTTTGATTTTACTACCCCCCCCCCCCCCCCCCCCCCCAAGACCTCCTTAAACTAATCACCATGAACACGTTGGAAGAAAGAAGAATTGTATCTGACATTCTTTTCATTCATCGACTCCTTTCAGGTACCATTGACTGCGCGGCCCTCTACAACTCTGTCTCTATCAACACTAACCTCCGCAATGTACGAAATCCCCGCATCTTCTATCAACCCACCGCCCGTACTGCCTATGGCACTTCTAGGTGTAAAGCACTATTCGTACCCCTCAGGCACAAATTCGTATAGTAACACCGCCTTGGCACGTTTTCGTCGGTTCTTGATGTTAATGCCTGTTTAGCGCGAAAATCTTCCTCCACATTCTCTCGGCCATTGCTTGATCGTGGTGGTCTTGGTCCAGTGGTAATCATCACCGACTGTTGAGCCAAAGGTCTGTAGTTCAAGTCCGTCCATAGTCAAGAACAATTCCTATATGGAAAAACTGTGCAACAACATCAGTTATGAATGAGAGATGATCAAAAAGTGCTGATGAAGGCATAAGAACAATTCAAAATTCATACTCTGTTCATATGAAACACATTAATGACATGGAAACAAAAGAGTTACTGTGAACTACAACCAACGCAAATTCAGTGGAATCTCTCAAATCAAATCTAGGACAACCACCCACGGAGAGTAGTGAACGAACATCTTCGACACAAACCATCTGCACCCCGTTCAGGCCAAAAGAGCGTACACTCTTGAGTCTGCACGAATTATAAAAACATGGGGACATGATTTTAACTCTCTCAGCAATGCGCTTTAAATCCTATCTATGCTTACAAAACGACGGACGTTTGGGGTTAAACATGAAGCCATGTCTGACGCATATGCAGGTTTTTGATCAAATTGTATGATCAAGCAAAGCTTCGTGAGCAAGTACAATATCTGGCGTTTGTTTAACGGCGAATTCATGATGTTTACGAATTCATAATGAACGAAAAACACAGTGAATATACCTTTCAGAATCGACCGCACTTGTCTAGCTTTTTTCCGGTCTTGACGATCTAGAGGTTTTCCTTTTACTCGTATACATCATTACGAATTATCACCTCAAACTACGTTTTTTTTTGTTGGTCCATCGGTTTATCTCCTAACCAAATTGGAAAGCATCCTTAGGGCTATCCAACAAGAGGATAAAACCAATAGAAAATGTGAAATTTGTATGTAAAACGGAAAATATTTGTTAACTCTGAGGTTGATAATGGAATACAATATCTCTCAAATATCTGCCCCGACTCTGCCTGCAAATAGTCCTTAATAAATAGTCCTCATCATAACATATACTGCAGTAGTCGTTGTATGGCAGTCCTAATCTTGCGGCATGTTTTCCCAAAGCGCAATGTCCTGTTAGGACTCCGATTAGGCTGCTTATAATGTGCCTGCTTATTTTTAGCAGGCTTGTGGTTTTACGTTGATAGTACCTGGGCCAGGCTTGTCTCACATAGTTGCATATTTCCAGGTCCCGTCTCATTTGCCTGTTGCAGTGCATTTTTCGAGATTTTATAAATTTGCGTTTTCCCTTTAACAGTCGAGAGCTCCAGTGTGGTGCCTATTTTGGCTAGTACGTCTGCTTCACAGTTACCTCGTATATCGCTATGTCCATGTACCCGGCACAACGTTACAGCGCATCTGCTCGATATCTCATTTAGAAACGTGCGGCAGTGCCCGACCAATTTTGATCTTATTATTGGTGATTCGAGTGCTTTTATTGCAGCTTGGCTATCTGTGTAGATGACGATGTATCTGTTGCTCATCGATCTCATAGACAGCCAGTCGGCGGCCTCACCAATTGCCGTGAATTCAGCTTGGAATATGCTGCAGTGATTCGGTAGTCTAAAGGATTGGCTGATTTTCAGGGTCGGTAAATAGAAACCGGCGCCCATACCATTGTCGTCAGTTGGGAATTGTTGTTTTCTAGAGAATCTTGAAGTCAAGGGTCGGAATTAAGTAGTCCGTGACTACTTCATTGTGTTGGCGTAGAATACCAGCGTGCCCTATTTCGGAGAACTTCCAGTGAGCCAATTTTTTAAGTCGCAGAGCCGATTTCTTTACCTTTTCCTTGCCAAAGAGATTCAAGGGGATTAGGTGAAGCATTTCGAGGGCTGCAGTGGGGGTTGTTCGCAGTGCCCCTGTTATCGCGATGCACGCCATCCTATGAACTCTGCTTAGGAACTTGCAATAGTTAGATCTGGACATTGCCCGCCACCAGACAAGGCATCCATACTTTAGTATAGGTCTAACAACCGCGGTATTCAGCCAGTGGGTAATATGGGATTTGATACCCTATCTGATGCCCGAGGCTTTTTTTACAGGTGTATAGCACAGTTGTTGCTTTCTGTACTATATGCGTTCTTCCGGATTCAATTTTCAGTTGAGCTTCCTTTCGAGTATCACGCCTAAGTATTTGGCGTGGTCTGCGAATCTGCCGTTTTCTTGTCAATAAAACTAGCTCCGTTTTGGAGGGATTTATTCCCAAGCCCGCACTTCTCTGCCCAATGGGCTAGTTTGCCCAGACCTGTTTCTATCAAATCCCTGATTGTTTGGAGATGTTTCCCGCTAATTGCTAGTGCAATATCGTCTGCATACCCAATGACTTTGCACCCGATATCCTCCAGGGATAGGAGTATTTCACTTACAACCAGCACCCACAATTGCGGAGATAATACTCCTCCTTGTGGTGTGCCATGTTTTACTGCCTTTTTTGTTTGGTAGCAGCCGAATTTCGAATGAATCAACCTGCTTGAAATCATTTGTTTGATCCAAAGTATTATATTACCATTAATCTCTAGTTTGTCTAATGCATTGGTGATGGCTAATGGTTTTATGTTTTTGAAAGCTCCTTCGATATCGAGGAAGGCAATCATGGTGAATTTTTTTGTTAGAAAGTGATTTTTCAACGGTTAAATATCGTGTGTGGAGCACTCCCTTAAACTTCCTTTTATGATCTATTAATGCCAAAACGTCGTTCAAAGTTTACATTTCTATCCTGGGGAAATTCACGAATGAGAAGCTTTTGGAAATTAATAAAAAGTATTACCAAAAAATCCGAGTTGACATTCGCAGCATAAAGAGCGCTTACTCTAATTTTCGATCGTAATTATCGTCCCACCAGACAGGCTATGGGTAGCATAGTGAACAAATTCCTGTACCAAGGAGACAACGCACCGGTCGAAATGTCTAAAAAATAAGACACGTACAGCTATGGACAAAAAAATAAATACAGCCCACTCTACCACACAATTCTGTTATTTTCTCCTTTTTTCTCTTTACTGAGGACAACGCTATCTCGTGATAAGTAGGTAGGCATCGAGAATAAAATACACCCGAAGGATGAAAGCAGGATCATTTACCGTTATCAAAGATTTCTCTGAAATGTCAGTTTGTGTCCTCTTTTGTCTGGACAAAAAAATAAATACACACATTGGTAGCGAAGTGTATCTGGTAAAAACAAAGTGTTACGAAATTATTTTACTATCGGAAAGCGGAAAAGGTTTATAATATTGAATACCAGTGAAGTAACGAATAATATTTAATTGTTTTATTAGCGAAATATGGGACGTAACGTGCATTGTTCCGATGACAAAAGGGAGATCATAAAAAAGTTGAAAAGCGAAGGATATTCGTACCGTTCAATCGCAAAAACCATAGATTGTTCTTTAGGGATGGTACAAAATGCACTTAGAGATAAACCAGCGCGAGAAAATAGAGGACGGCCACGAAAAACAACGCAAAAGCAGGATCGTTTAATTGTGCTGGAATCAAAAAAAGACCCTTTTTTATCGTCGCGGAAAATTTTGCAGGAGAATAGTTTGCCAATTAGTTCAAGGACTGTCCGAAGACGATTAGTACAGTATAATCTTCCCTCACGATCACCAAGAAAAGTGCCACTAATCAGTAAAAAAAAAAAAAAGACGAAGGATGTTATTTGCTGATCAGCACAAATCATGGTAAGGCGAAGAGGGCACTAAAAAGTGGCGAAATATCCTTTGGAGTGATGAATCCAAGTTTAATTTGTTCGGATCGGATAGTAGACACAATGTGAGACGTCCACCCAATTCTGAACTGCATCCAAAATACACCAAGAAAACGGTCATACATGGTGGTGGTAGCATTATGGTATGGGCATGTTTCTCGTGGTACGGTGTTGGTCCCATACACCTCATTAATACAATTATGACAAAGGAAACATATACTCAAATACTTGAAACTGTAATGCTACCATATGCCGAGCAAGAAATGCCTTTGGTGTGGACGTTTCAACAAGATAACGATCCGAAACACACGGCTAAACTAACAAAGGAATGGTTTGCTGCGAAAAGGGTTGCTCTTTTAGAGTGGCCTGCTCAATCGCCGGACCTAAATCCAATAGAAAATCTGTGGAAGCAGGTCAAGGATGCAGTTTCTATAAAAAATCCAAAAAACAAAAGCGAACTTTGGCAGGCAGTGCAGTCGGCATGGAATTCTATACCTGTTGAGGAATGTCGGAAGTTGGTTGATTCTATGCCGAGGAGGGTAGAACAAATAACTAAAAATAAAGGTCAAGCGACAAAATACTAACAAATACTAACAAATCCTACCATGACTTGTTTGCTCGTATGAATAAATTTCGTGAAATAATAAATTTGATGAAGTGTATTTATTTTTTTGTCCATATCAAAAGACGACTTTTTTTACATTTTCAGCCTTTATTCCCATTATAACATGGCAAGATGCTTTAAAAATACATAAATACATTCCTGATTACTGTAGGAATATTTCACAAAAAGAAACTTGCCGCAAACTTTCAAACTTTTGTTAAAATATATCTATCTATCCAATGGCTTCAGCTGTATTTATTTTTTTGTCCATAGCTGTAAGTGCTTCAGTTTAAAAAGGGCTAAACCAGTCGACTCCACGTCGATCCTAGGAATTTGAAATCTCTCGGTCAACCTTGTGACCTTTCGCGTAAAGATATTGACCAATAAGCTTATAGGATCCACTGACTCAAAAACTGAAGCTCCTAATCGTTTGAAGCGCTGAAACATCACCGATTAGTCTCCGCAAAAAGACGAATCCTAAATTTCATAGCAAAATCATCTTCAGCGATAAAGGTCAATTTTGGCTTTATGACTTGGATGGAAAACTCAGACGCAAATATTGGTCCATTGTATTAGCTTAATGGTCAATAACGTGTGGTTGGACCGTGTTTTTTGTCGATGAAAGTGATCGCCGTGTTGGAAGACTATTTTCGACCTGGATTAGATGGACTGATGATGATGCCATCATTGATATGTGGATTCAAGAAGGTATTGGCACAAGGCATAAAGTTGTTCGAACAATTGATCTACTGAAGGGGTAAATCGACAAATGTAAATCTCAAGAAATGGTTTGATCGAATGGCTACCTAGTTCATGCGATCTAACGTCGTTCGATTTTGGTTTATAGAGTTACGTTTATGCCATTAAGCTATCAATGTTAGAGAAGCTCAGAAACCATATTGAACACGTAATTGCCCACGTTCCGACCGATATGCATGGAAGAATGGTAGAAAATTGGCTCGAAAGAATCGACTGCTGTAAACGTATTCGCGGTGGTCATATGAACGAGATCGACTTCCATGATTAAGGGTAACGTATGTCACGACTCCTGGAATACATTTCAGTCCGATATCTCACCTATTCTGGGCTTAATTGAAACACAAAATTATTATGGAAAGCCCTGTACAAGAGGCTCGACCTAGGTCGAGTCTGCACAATTGCTTGAATATTCAGATGATATTGACATTAATGGATGTACACAGCGAGACGTTAATGAAGCGTAGAAGGGCACGGAGCAGAACCGACTTAAGTAGGTATGAAGGTTAAATAGGACAGAACAACTACCATATACCTCTTTCGAAAAATCAGGGTAGCCCTTTACAAAACCCTCATCATCCCTGTCGTTTTCTATGACGAAGAGACTTGAACATCGTTGAAAGTTGATGAAGAGGCTGTTAGGTTCTGTTCTTGCTATCGGAAAATGAAGGAGACTTAGTCTACGGATCCATCGTCTAACATGGCTGATCCCTATGGTGCTCCGGCCCACAGACTGTTTGAATCGAATCCGACAACTGGTACATACTCGAACAGGTGGTAAGGTACCTCAACCAACTGGGCTTGCAACACTGAAAGAAGCTAACAATTGTGCCCGCTGGAGAGGTTTGTCCGTGGCCCAATGACAAGCAAACCTCTATTTAAATACTTAGATTACTTGTTCGTTGATTTTTGTCACCCAATCAGGGAAAGCAGTGAGCCTACTGGCTCAATTCTGTTTTCTTTTTTTCGAAAGCATCGAAAGCTTTTGTGCGCAACTTTAATCCACAAACACCATCTGCTTCTGTTCCCCACTTCAAACATTTCGTCATGGGAGGGACTTTAGTCGTAGATTTTCCTCTTCTTCACACGTGTTTGTCGATAAGTTTGGGAGTGTCCTGAAGGGTGTTACTCGTTTATGACTGTGTGTGTGTATTGGTAAGTTTGTGCGCATGCCATTCCGTTCTTGGTTCACGTTCATGCCTTTGCAGTTCGATTTTAAAGGTATTGATGTCCGCCTGTCTGTGTGTGTATGCGTAAGTGCATCTTGTTATAGCTGGAATCATGGGTAGTAAAAGAATAAATGTCCCACATTTCCACGCAGGCTGCGTGGTCCGAAGTTGTGCGGAATGCGTTACTCACTCATAGTGCGCACAGCCGATTAACAACTGATTTTCCTTTTGTCTGAAGTCACTTTCATAGCTTCGGCCCATACTGGTGATGCATATAGCACTGCGGATGCGACTGCTTTAGCTAGAAGTAGTCAACGGCTATATATTGACCTTTCGTAGCATATCTGCGTATGTCAGATTGCCATTCGTTCTTAGAACTAGTGCGCCGGGGCGGGTTGGTCTTTGCCGATCTTTTACCCGTGGGCTCTGTTTGATGCAGTCAGATTCAGTTTTATTGCCTTCCGTCAGCGGCTGGGTGGATATTTCCTTCAACTTTTGGGATTTACCTTTCGTGGCACCTTTTTCTTTTTCGATGGTGGAAGTTGTTTAGCCAGCAGGTTCGAAAGCAGTGCACTCTTTGGTGTTGTGTCCTTTACTCCTTTTTTTTTGTTGGGTGTCTCGCATACTTCCACCTAATGGTTAACGGAGCGTTTTGCTGGCAGTATACGAGTTAGGCAAAGCACGCGTTTAAATCCTCTGTTGTTTGCGTCACCTTTGTTGGGGTGTTCAGAGTAAGACCACTTTCAATTATAAGCATGTAGGTCAAGATTGCTGTGTAACATGCGGATAATCTGAATTCATGTGACCATCTCAGAACAGACAAACCTCGTTATTAGTCAATCTAAGCTACTGGTTAGGTTAGGTTAAAGAAGAGGAGTGTGATGGTTGAGCATCACTTCCACTCGGAGGCCAAAGGGCCCACTGTGATTCCCTTCATTTACGGATTACACACATAATTAACCTGTCCTGTCACGTGGTGGCTGAAACCACCCCGTGCTCTTTATGAATTTTAGAAGATCCGATATATCTGAATTTGCTACGTCCGCAATCTCTGTAAAGAATCTTTGGCCCAGCGAAGCTAAGCGTCGATTCTGAAAAGCTGGCATAGATAGGTGGATTAGAGTTCCATTTCCGGAGCATTGCTCCGATGGAACAGTGTCCTGTGATCACTCCAACGAGAATACGGATCGAGTTTCGGTCCAGCGTCGATATTGAGCTCTGGCCACGATGATCTTGTCGTGTATTTGTCATTTCTTGTAAGCCAAGACGAGTTGGCTTCTTTTATAATTGTGTCATTTATGATCCGATATAATGCGCTGATCGATGGTTGAAATGACGTGTCCGCTTTGCTGATGTCCATTTCAGACCCTTGCCTGGTCAGTTCGTCGGTTCTTTCGTTCCCTGCGGTTGAGCTGTGGCCCGGGACTCAGCAGAGTTTGACTTTGTGGTGTCTGCTGGACTTCAGTGAGTCGCGACATTTCATGACAGCCTTAGATCACGTTGTACAGGATCCTATTGACTTCAGTGCAGCCTGGCTGTCTACGAAGATAGTGATATCCGATGGTGGGATATCGGTTAATTGTAGGTGTTTGGCTGGTTTATCTATGGCTAGGATTTCTGCTTGAAAGACGCTGCACAAATCAGGGAGTCTAAATATATCCTGTTTGTGCAGGATATCACAGTAGAACCCGGCCCCATTCTCGAACCGTCGGTGAAGAGGGTTATCTCGTGGTCGTTGATCACGGGAAGAAATATAGTCGGTCGTAGCTGCGAGGCTACTAAAACCATGTTTCTTTCCCAGTTCATCTATTATTCTGAGTATGGCCGCATGTCCAGAGTTGGCTTGTTTCCACAAAGAGGAATCCCTTAGTCTAAGAGAGTTTTTTGCAGCGCAGCCTTTTATGAATAGATCCAGAGGAAGAAGATGAAGTATCATGTCCAACCCTGCTTATGGCGTGCTTCTCATAGCTCCCATTGTACAAACAACGGCTGACCTTTGTACTTTGTTGAGCATGCTCATATAGCTTTTCGTGCTGCTAGCAGTCCACCAGATTATGGTCCCATAAGTTATAAAGTGTCTGGGACATCCAATGAATGATGGACGGTTGCAAGCCCCATATTTTGCCCAAAAGTGCTTTTGCATGCATAAAAAGCATTCAATCCTTTCCTCCAAGTTATTTTTCCAGGAAAGCTTGGAGTCAGGAATGATGCCTAGATACTTAGCTCCCGCTTTGAGTTTAAGTGGCGTACCCTCTAACTTTGGGGGAGCAAATATCGGGATTTTCCTTTTCCTGGTGAACAAAACCAGCTCGGTTTTCTGGGGGCTTATTCTCAGACCTTCAGGACAGAACCTGAGAGTTCCTTCAAAGCAGATTCCATTAGTTTGCTGATAGTTGGTAGAAATTTACCTTTTATCAAGATATCTAGGGCATCCGCGTATGCCTTTGTGCCTTTTTCCATGAAGATTTTAAGGATTTTGTTAACTGTAAGAAGCCATTGTAGGGGAGAGAGAACTCCGCTACTTAGAGAGAGAGATGAGCTATGAATATCAAGCTCTTTATTTTGCTTCTCAATTAGCCTCAATATGGACTTGTCGGTGGAGGAATCCCTTATTGAAGCCAATGTGCGAAGCGGAAGCATCGAGTGAGGGATAACCTCGAGTTTAGCGTTCTGCCAGATTTCGCCGCAATTGTCGATTGTGCGCTTTAAGAAGTCTAGGGTCCTCTGGTTATCACAACCGACGACTTTGACTCCTTTCTGCCAGGCTGCTCCGTCGAAGTTGATCTCGCCGTTGCTATCTGCGGTAAGCATCCAGTATTCTAACTTCGACTGAGAGCCAATTCTCATGTTATCTTCCCATCGGGGTTGGAACAGTCGACAATGGCCACTTGTAGACTCATGGGGCAGTGTGTCCTTTGGAGGTGCTCGGTTGCTATGCGCTCTTTTCGACAGTGGCCGGTTGTGTTGGCTGTTGTCGAATCAATTTCAATCAGCGTGAGTGGAGGTGGGAGCTGATTTCTTCTCGAATTTGGATACCTTTTTCTTGTGCTTCGTAATCATACATTTTTCGCGCTCGGTGAACATTAAGGGGTCTCTAGCGTTCATCTTCTTGATGTATTGTATCGACCTCTTGTAGCCGTTCTTTGCCTTTTGGGCCGATGTTTTTGCCCTTATCGTTCCACAGGTTTGCCCTTGGAATTATGGTGGATCTTTTCTTCCAGCAGCAGAGCTTCAGTATCAGAGTCCACTTGTATGGTGTTGCTTACCTGTGATGAAGCCAAGGATTCATCACCGGTAGCGGTACCAATTTCTAGTCCCTGAAGGAGAGTCCCGGTTACGCTGTCTGGATCGATCGTACCTTCGGCGGTGGCAACCTGTGCTGCTTGCCTCTTCAAAGGATGTATTTTGTTATTTATTGTTTCCTATATTATCTTCATTTATGTTATTCATTTTATTCTTTGCAAGTCTACTTGATCCAGGAGGGCGCCTGGTATCCTGGATACATCGTTAGCGGCTGGGCTATTACTTAATCTGGGCCCCCAGCCTGGTTGACCCTTGGCACGGTACGGTCGGTTTACACCTTCCCCTGGGCTGGGAAGGGAGAGGAATGTCGGGGATAAACGGGGAAGGGAGGAGGAGGTGATGGCTGCAGGTTAGCTTCATGTCTCGTCATAGAGAATTCATGTCTCGTCATGGAGAGTGAATTCTCAAGAGTCATTAACCTTTACTGAGCCTTCGCACCGTGACAAGTGTGCACCGACTTGGGACGAACGCCAGTTTGATGCCTTCATATCGTTCAAATTTATAGATAAAATGTTTACTATAGGTGTGGGTACAGGCGCTTGATAATGACCAAAAGCAATAATTTACTTAATAAAAGTTATTGCACTGATAGTTCATTGCTGACAGTTCAATATATCGCGAATCTTAAAATTACTTACATTTTGTTGGATAGCCCTTTATTTGCAAAATGCATTATTACCTCCACTGTTTGTTACAATGCTTCGTTGCACTAAATCCTATATTTAGAAGAAGATTCGAATCATTGATGTTTGTGAGCGCCATAAGTGAATGTTCTTAAATCCGGTCGAATTCTGGTCCGTTTGTGACCAGCTATCGAGACATTCTAGGGGTATTGACATGGTTGTTATTCACACTTTTCTTTTAGCACTAAATCTATATTTTATAATTCAATATTTGCCACTAACAACTTGAAAATATATTCTCTTCTTTCAGATCTAATCACCAAATACCTCATAAACTACATCCAATAAAGGTGATTGTGTAAAAGGACTTCGTAATAAAAACAGAAAACTAATAACAAACAGAAAAACATAAACAAATAAAACAAAGCGCGATTTTTTTCCATTGAAAAATTAATTCATATAAACAATAAGATAAATTATAAAACGACATAAAAAAAGAAAATCAACACTAAAGTCTCCTCTAAACGTGGAACCCGAGACATCTGAACAAACGCAGATAATTTTTTTTTTTTACAAACGAGTTCACAGCAAACAGAAAAAAAAGACAAATTGAAAAAAAAAATAAACACAATCCCGCTGATAACTGGAAAAATATTCCAAAACGAGTGCAAGAAAGTGAAAGTAGGACGAATGAAATGAAAATGAAAGCAAGAGTAACCGCAGACTAAAAACAATTTTTTGGATGAACGCACTGGATTACTCACGACGCGGGAATTTCGAAAAAAAAAGAGAAGAAGAAACAAGCAGAATTAGTTGATAAACAACATCGAGTAAGGAATTAACTACTATTTATCAACAAACTTCTTGTTTTGTTAAAAAAATTTTGTTTTTTTCATTTTTTTTTTGTTTATTTATTTTTTTTTCTCTGTTTTTTGTTTTACTTTAAACGAGAGTAACGAGAAAAAAACAAAACTTAAAGTACGAATGAAATGATGAAAGAAAAGAAAAAGAGAAATGAAAAATTTTGTTTTATTTTTTTTTCCAAAAAGTTGTAACTCGAAAGAAAAAAAAAAGACATTGAATGAGAACAGGGGATTCTGAAGTGTTTAAGATTTTTTTTTTATATAAAAAATAAAAGTATAAAAATAAATAAAAGAGAAAACAAGATTTTTGTATAACAGAGAAAGAGAAACAATTGTGAAGGGCAGCGAATCAATAAAACAGCGTGCTAGAATGTATTTTGAAAAAGAAAAAAAGTAGGGAAAGCTGCCCGTAAATTTTGTCCCAACCAACAAATGAAAAAAAAAAAATTACAGACAACTGAAAATAGATGTTAAATCCTTTTTTATTTAAGATAATTTTCCTTTTGAATAAAAGAGAAAATAGAAAAACAAAAAAAAAACGAAATCATTTTGCGTTGTTAACTTTTAAGAATTGTTTGCTTTTAATTTAATTTCTGTTTCTAGGATAAATTTTTAGAATTGGATGTAATGGACGAGGGGAGATTTTGAAATAAAATGAAGAAATATTAGCAAGTAGAATTCAAGTGAATAGTAGACGGACGAGGAAGATTGTCTTGTGGACGGTAGAGAGTCGATCAGAGTTAGTTCTTAGAAGATGTATGCTCGAGGAATGTGTTTGTTCTTTTTTATTAGCTTTACTTTTAGTTTTTTTTTGAATTTCTTTTATAGGTTTACTTGGATACACCTTGGTAGTTTTCTTAGTAGTCTTCTTATGCATAGACTTGAAAAGCAACTTCTGCGGTTTGATTTTCCATTTCTCCTTTGGTTAGTTGTGTTTCACGTGGGTTTTTGTTTTTTGATTTCGATTGGTGTGAAATGTGATGCGTAATAATGCATTGTAGGTAGGTAGACTTGTATACCGAATTCCTTTTGAACCGGACTCCTATTCTATTCTGTCCATGGAACCTACACTGGCTGGAGCGAGAGCAGATTTATCAAGGCCTAGAATCTCAACTGAACTTCAGACATTTTCGAAAAAAAAAATTAACTAAGGTTAGTGATTTTTCACAGATATAGTTAATAAAAAAAATATCACGCGAACGTAATTTGCTTTAAACGGGGCCTTACACGCTTAAGGCGGAATTTGCGTTTATTGGCCAACTAGTTTGATTCTTTGCGGGATCTCAGAATGGAAACACACAAATCAGCGAAAAACAGAGATTGCCAGTGAAAAAGGGAGTCGAGTGAAAGGATCAGTTGCATATCAGAAAAAGGAAAAATATCCCCGAGTATTGCCTGTGTTGTTCTTTTCATTTATTCGCCTCGTAAGTCCTGGTTCACATTTTATAATTTCACAGTATTTTAAACAGAAATTCAAGTCCTAGTCAAACAACCAATATTCGTTTTAACATTCCTAAATTTTGGCAATCCGGTCTTTGAATCAAAAAAAATATTGAAAAACCGCAGGAAAGGATCAAAACCTCCTACGCAAGCTTCTTCTCTTCTCCGACTTTACGATTTCTCCGTTTTTTTTTTTTTAATTTTTATTTTTTATTTAATTTTATTTAAAATTAAACTTGTTTTAATGTGTTGTTGTTTTTAGTATTTAAGGAGCTAAAAAAAAAATAAAACAGTTAAGCAGTAGTTGATAGAAAAAAAAAAAATAAAAACAAAAGCTTAGAAATAGATTTATGTAGTGTTGTTCGAAGGAGGAAGGACTAAATAGTAGACCACGGCGACGGTAGAGTAGTAGCAGAGAAGGGAGAGAAAAAAAAAAAGGAACGCATAGGAAGAAATGGAAATAGTAGAGAAACAAAGGAGGAAATGAAGAATAAGGAAACCTAGTTCATAAGATTTTTTCTAGCTTATAAGTGATTTTTGAATAGATGGTGAAAAGGAAATAAAGGGGCAGACGAACGCAGATCGAAGCGAAGCAAGCAAGGAAATAACTATGTAGTTGCTAACGTTTCTTTTTTACATTATCCTATTCCCATACATTTTGTGTAATTTTAAGTAGTTAATTTATTTTGTTTATCATTTAAAGAGTGGCGAATTGCGAACAGGGTGCGCGAAAGCACGATCGAGTGGAAAAGAAAAACGGAAACAAATTTTGTTTCTTCTGTTGTCTTAGTTTTGTTTTCGATTTAGCTTACATTTTCTTTGCTCTTTTGCGATAGGATGATTGATAGAAAAACAACGCGAAGATAAAAATCATCAAACCAGACTGTAAATAAAATTTGGGTTTTTTTTCTTCGTGGAAAGCGATTATACCCGAGACACCCGGGGAATCATGCAAATCCTTCACAACAAAGAACAGTAAAGAAAAAAAAAATAGTTGTAATGTTAAAACAGAAACATGCTTTGAATAAAATAATTAGACATTAACATAAATCGTAGCTCGTAAGTCTTTAGGGGTTTTTCGTTGACATTTTCCTTTCCAATGATTTCGTTTTTCAATTGAATTTTTTTGTCTATCATTTTTTTTAGTTGTTTTAGTCTTTTTCTAGATTCTAAGCTAAGTTTTAATTCTTTGTAATAATAAACAAAATGAAACAGAGAAAAAAATCTAATTGTAAGTAAAAGAAAAAGAGAAAAATCACACACACACACACATAAAAAAAGGAAGAATGAAGAAGAGAATATATTTTTTTGAAGAATTTTTTGAGAGTATCAAGATTAAAGGTGGAAGTAAAAACAAAACAAAAAGATTATAAATTGATTTAAATCAAAGCTTAAATGTTGTGAAGATTAATGAAAACATAAATAAAATAAAATGAAAAGCTCATTGTGTAAAAACAAAACAAACATTTATATGAAATGAAAAACAATAATATTGTACATTTGCGCTTGTTGCTATTTAGCATGAGATAAAGTAAACAAAAAAAACAAAATATTTTTGCCACAAAATCTTTATAAAGACAAACCAGCTTTTCGAGACGATTAAACAAAAAATCTATGTTCTTTTCCTATTTCTGTTGTTAAATATAAATGAAAAATAAAACAAAAAAGCATATTTTCAATAAAAGAAAACGTAGAAAAATAGAATTGTTTGGGTAGGTAGAGAGTGACACACAAACAGAAGAAGAGATTTCTTAAGAAAAAATATAAACCTTTTATAAAAAACAAAAAAACAAAAAAGCCTATCGCTGCGCTTTATTGCTGTAAGACTAAATGAAATCTTAAACAAGAAAATAATAGTAAAAAAGGTAAAAATAAAAACAAAAAAACATTTTTCTTTGTGTCCTTTAAGTCCTAAGTGTCTAGTGTTGTAGTGAATAGGAATTAGATTTAAAACAAAAAAAAACTAAAGCAAAATGCAAAAAAAAACTTTTTTTTCTGAATCAATAAAAATTGATTTTCTGTAAGAAAACAAAAAAAAACTAAAATGCTTTTACGTTTTTTATTTATTTTATTTTTTTTTCATATTTTGTTTATTACTTTTTGATTGGATTGAATTGGAAATTCGGACGCATTGGAACAGGAGTAGCTAACACAGCGGCGTTATTCTGGTTTTTCATTTTTTTTTTTTAATTTTTTTTTCACATCTTTTCGTCGATTTTTTTGATTTTGGCATCTTACGGCGTTATTCTGGTTTTTCTTTCGTCTTTTTGGGATTTTTTTCACGACTTTCGGTCGATTTTTTGATTTTGCCATCTAGCTCGAACGGTTAAACGCAGTGCTTTGCCTAAGTCTGCGTACAGTGCAATAATTTCAATTAAAAGCTTGTCAAAACCATTTAAACAACAAAATAAAAAAAATAGATTTATTTGAACCTAAAGTTGAACTTCAATCATAAAAGTAGGGAATTTCGTCTCAAATGGCCTACAAAAAAGGTTTTGCAAAAGTCTGCGTACAGTGGTTAAATTCATCGTTTTTTTTATGTTCAACATTTTCTGGGGCAACCTTTCGCATCAATAATGGGTTGTAATCTTCTCGGCATGGATTCAACATGGTTTTTTGTGGAATTCGCGCTGCTGGGTTACCATCCTTGTAGGGACATTTTCCTGAGTACCTTTCTATTGGTTTCTTATTTTTTTCCCAACTCAGCCCAAACATTTTCTATTGAATTTATCCGTGTCTAACCATGTAGGCAAAATGCTTAGGGCCTTTCTCATGTTGAAAACGACTAGTTAAGCTCAGTTTTTTAGCTTTTAATATAAAAATTGTTTTTAAGAAGTCGAGGTATAAGTTTTTGTCCATACTTCCATTAATCAAAACTAACTTCCCTGCGCCGGCTGCCGACATACGCCCGAAAAGTATACTTAACAGTGGCATTCAACCTTTTTTTCCCACACCAGCTTTAGCCCGTCCGAGCCAAACATTTTTTAATTTACTCCTATCAGAGGATATAACAGTTGGCTAAAATCTTTTTTAACTTAATTTTTTGCGAATGAAAAGCAATTGTTACGATTATTACAGTTTCGGAAATGTACGAGGGGTGATCCAAAAGTAATGATAATGAAAATAAACCACGGTGATTATAGTTCAAAAAGTAATTTATTTTTTTACTTGGTCTCCTAACAAGTCAATACAAGTCCACTTTTGTCTAAACCCAGGATTCCCTAAGAAAAAAATTCTCTGTCTTGACCCTCGCGAAACGCCAACGAGCTGAGGAAACAGGTGGAAGTCACTGGAGGCTAGATCTGGCGAATAACCCGAATGTTCGAGCAGTTTGAAACCCGTTTCTTGAAGGGCAGATATCACAAATCCGGCTTTGTAAGCCTCCAGCTCGCAGTTTGCCGCGTCTTTATTATTTATTCACCTCCCGTAATCTTCTTCTTTGGTCTTCATAATAAGATCCCGAAATGGTGGCTCCCTTTCAGAATATTCCTCCATAAATATATGTACCTTCAGCGTCCCAAAAATGGATGAAATAACCTTTTCTGCCGAACTTGGCATTTTGAATTTCTTCGGTGAGAAAGTTCGCTTCCAAGTCATCGCTTGTTGTTTGGTTTCAGAATCAAAATGATTGATCTAGGTCTCGTCCATGGTCACGAAATATTGCCTGATCTACTTGAAACTTCTCGAGATTCACCCTCGAACTGTCGACTGTTTTTTTTTTCTTTTGCTTGTCGGTACCCAAGGCGCAGAGCCCTTTTTCATATTCAGTTCATTCGCTATTGTTCTTTGAACGCTGCCGTATGATCCCTGTGAACTCAGCTATATGCCCGAATGTCACATTTTCATTCGTTTATTTTCTTCAGTGAGGGGCGTTCTTCGCAAAGTTGCCCTCCTTAGACTCATTGGCCTAGCTTGCTACTATGGAATATGGAGGAGCAGAGTAGCTGTGGATGTCCTTGAAGGTATTTTTTCAAGCAGAGGTGACAGATAGCAGCTTCTCGTTTTTCTCCATTTTGATGTTATAACTTCAGCATTCCGTATTCAAATGAATGTATGTACCTCCTGGGAATCTTGGTCTATTTATATGATTTTTACGCTAACCTAGTGAGTATATAAGCGACAAAAAAAAAATTTTTTTGACCACCTCTCAGATGGCCTTTTCCTTGCTACGCTAATACCCAATTCAGACTTATGGAGTGCTCTAGACACAGCTGACGGGTGCACCAAGGTATGAAGCATAGTCTTCAATGGTTTCCAATCTGTAAGATATTTTATTTAAACTAAGAGCATTTTTTCTGACACCTGATGCATAATAAATTTACTCTCAAGCCTAGCAACCTTTTTAGGTCTACCGCACCTTTCTTTGCTTACAAGGGTTTCTCGAGTTTCAATTTTTTGTACGATTTCCTGGATTGTTGAACTTCTTCGTTTTGTTATTTTACACATTTCATGATATGATATTCCATCTTTGTATCAACAATTCAATTTCTTCCCTTAACCCTTTCCCTTTGAAAGATTATATCCGCGTAAGAGTCCGTCTACTGCAAAGTGGAGCAACAGAATAAGAATACAAATGTAGTCTGAACAAAACATTCCAAGTTAACGGTAAAGTTTTGAGTGAAGTTTTGAAAAAGGACTGTACGCAGACTTTTACATTTTGTCTTAGGGTATTTTTTTTTTACAAAAAAATTTCCTAGTTTTGATTGGAGCTCGTGATTTTTTCCGTTGAGGATATGTCAGGATACTAAGAAGTATTATTTATTCTTATTTTATTTTTATTTTTCACTCACACACTTAAGGCTGTCTCACCTACTGGACAAAAATGTTTTAGGCTAGCTCAAATATCTTAACAAATTTATAAATACCTTACGAAACATCTTTAACTATATCTTTCGGCCTATCTTTTAAATAATTGAAATAAATTAACAGTAGGAAAGTTTTTTTTTTAAGAATTTAACATGTGAACTATAGGAATAATAATAGCGTTGCAGTGTACGCAGCCTCAGAAGGATATTCAGACAAAGGAATTGAACAGATTGCTGACTACAAATTTCTATAATTTCGCATAAAATCATTTTTCCTCATTTTTTTTTAAATTAGTCTTAATTAGATGACAATAACTCAAATTGTCAATTCAATATTTTTTTCTGATACTTCTTCGTTGAGGTTCCTCAAGACCGCTTAAAACAGTCCACTGCTTTATACCTGACGATATCATTGCTCTTTTTTTACGTATATTGTGAAGTACCTTTTCTTTAAATTGGATTTACCTGGTACAGTTTCTTTCCTTTACTTTCGCACCTTCTACAATAATTGGCAATTCGACGTAAGTAAACAATCAAAGAACGTTTTACCGATTTATTTTTATTTTTTCCTAATTTTATAGAAAAAAAAAGTAATATTCCCCTGTTCCTCTCCTACAACACTGGAATCGGAAGCGACATATTTTATACAACTTTCTAAGCTAAGCACATTTATTTCGCATAAACAAAAAAGCAAGAAAGAACGAAAAGGAAACAAAACTAAAGTGAAAATACAGCAAAAGAAAAAACCGATTATCTTAAAACACATGTGCCAAAGAGGTATACCATCAGAAATTTTTATTTTTTTAACTTTTATTTTCGATGAAAATAAAAAATAAAAATTGAAATTTAACTTTCTTATATACATACATATTCGATACAATACTTCAATACAATCAGACATACACATAGAAGAACAGACAAATGAAGAGAGAAAGCAACAATGCAATGAAATATACGAATTAATAAATATAAAGGAAAAAGGAATTAATTTTTATTATTAGTAATAAAAACAAACAAAACCAAGAAGGAACAATTGTACATAACTCGAAATGCAAAAAGGTTCGACTTTCGTAGGGAACATCGCAATGAGGCAGTAAAAAAAAAACAAAAATAAAAAACCGCACACAAATTAACGAGAAAGAAAAAAAAAACAAAATATCATTGATCAGAACGAATATTTTTTCATTGAAAGTAAAAATAAAAAATAAAAAAATCGTGACAAAGTGAAATATTTAACAATACAGACAGAGGTTAATAAAAACGAACGACAAAGTGACATTAAATTTATTTTCATATACGAAAATGTAAAATAAAGAAAACGCGAATTAATGCAAAAAACATTTTGTTGAATATTTTATTTGACAAAGAATTAAAAAAAAATTAGATTATATAAGAAACAAAAAACCTAAAATGGCTTATATAAAATGTGAACATTTATTTTTACAAAACTACGCAGAAGCTAATTCCATATTTTTGTTACGTTAATTTTTTAAAACATATTTATTTAGTCAAATTGATTGCTAATTGAATGTCGTGAAAGCATCTAACTTTTTGTTCATAGACCTTAAGCTGCAAGAAACCCTTAGAATTAAGAGAAAAAAAATCGTAGAATTGTAGACCTTAGATTCTCTCTAGTACGTAAGAAAAAAATATTTTTTTTTCGTTTTCTTTTTGATTTTTATTTTAAAATATATTTTTTAAGAAAATGTTTGAAATGAAACAAACAGAAAACAAAATAAAACATAGACAACATATTTTATAAGTGAAGAATTTAAGAAACGTAGACGAATGACTAAAATAAAAACAAAAAACCAAAAGAGCAGAATTACATTATAGATCGATAAGTTAGCGCTTAGTTTTTAAGTTTTAGCTCAAAGAGAAGCATTTCTCTCTCTCTCTATCTTTCTTCTCTTTTTAGATATTAGGAAATTTATATACATTAAGAACAAAGTAAAAAAAACAACAACAAAGTAAGTAAACAAGGAAAAAACAAAAAACCAAAATACTTCTTTTATCGAGAAATTTTACAAAACAAGAAAATGATAAGAATGTGTTCGTTTAGTTTACAAAAAAAAACGTCTTTTCCTGTGTCTCTATATATGAGCGGATTTTAAGAAACAGAAAAAAACTAAACATCTTCCAGATTTTACTTTTTTTAAAGAGAAAAAAAAACAAAAATTTATAATTGAAATAAAGAACTGCATTACAAAATAATAAAATATAAACCGGAAAAATAAAATAAAATTGAGGAAAATATGAAATAACAAAAATAAAACAAAAAAAGGAGAAAGTTCTCAGGAATATTGTATTCCATTTATTCCACAAAATTTATAAAAAAAAAAAAACGAATATAAAAAAATATTTTACGTCAAAGTATTTTGATTGATTTTTTTTTGGTATCAGTTTTTTCATACTAATTAGTGCCTTGGTGATTTCCATGGCCTCCATACATTTTACTGGCAGTTTTACGAACATTTATAAAAATCTATACTTTTTTTCAAGTAGAATTAAAAAAAAAAACATTTTTTACTTAGGAAAAAAGCCTCGATTTTTTTTAACTTGCAAAATTGTTAAAATTTTTTGATATACCATCAAGCCTTGACACTATCATTAGTTTAAATGCATTTTTCCGTTCCTAAATCTGGCGACTGAAATATTTTCTTTCTTTTTGACCTCGCGGGGTGTTCCACATTTTTTTCTATACCTAACACATTTTTTCCTAACACATATGGTAACGCTTATAAAGGGTTTTTCAATAAGGGCGGGTAGATGTTGAAATTGAATAAATCAATGCTTGTGTGAGGTTGAAGCCCCTCTCGGCTTCTTACGGTGGCACGGATCTGTGTGGTGCAATTTTCAATGACACTTCCAAATAAATCTGTGTGAAATTGAGCGATGGCCTGTGTTATGTTCACCTTAAGGACAACCCTTGTGGTTTATTCGCATAGACCTGTGACTTCAGGAAACCTCACAGGAAAAAGTCTAGCTTGCTCAAATCGCACGCCCTTGGTGGCCAATTCACGTCACCGCTGCGAGAGCTAATTTTACGCTTAAATCGTTCATACAGAAAGTCAATCGTGGCATCCGCTGTGTGACACGTACCGCCGTTCTGCTGGAACCACATATCGTCTAAGTCCATAGAGTTCAATTTGAGCCATAAGAAATTGGTTATCATCGTTCTGAAGCGCTCGCAATTCACGGTCGATTTCGAAAAAGTACGGACCAGTGACGCCATCGGCCGCAAATCCACACTAAACCCTATTTTTTTAATATGCATTGTCACCTGGTGAACCTCGGGTGGATTGGTGTCGTCCCATCTACAACAATGCGCCTCATCGCTAAAAATGATTTTCCAGCCAAAATTCCAAACGTTCCGAAGCCCAGACAGCAAACAAGCGGCGTTTTCTATGGTCATGAACTTCTCCTGGGTGAGATGAATCTTAGATGGATGTAGGCCCAAGTCCTGACGTAAAATTCGTCAAGTTCTAGTCTGCGAAAAGCCAAGTTCTTGTGCACGGCGTTGAAACGACGGTCTCGGGTTCTACTGTATACTTGGACCTCAGCGATGTTCTGGCCGATCTTGCGTTCTTTTGGCGTACAAATGTTTGCTGATAGATTACTGAACCGGTCGTCTTAAATTTGGATACCAAACGTTTAAAGAGTCGACTGTGAAGGGCCACCACGTCTACCATAAAATGTGCCTAACTTACCATGGTGATTTGGCATCAGTAACTCAGTAAAAAATAGATGGACAGATATCACTAACACAATATGGCCACCATAGGCCGCCAAAATCTACCCGCACCACTTGAAAAACCCTTTGGTAATTAAAAAAAAAAAATAATTCAGTTTTCCTTTGGGTCTTAGTAATTTTTCGTAAGTATTTATTTTTTTCCCTCTCTATGGAAGTCTGTTGAAGGATTACAAATCTTGAACTGATTTTAAATATATTTTCTCTTTACACAAACGCTTTTCAAAAATCCCTCGAGATCACTTCGCTTTTCAAAATTTCTATTTAATTAAAATGTAAATGACACTCAATACTTCCAAACAACAAAAACAAAAAATAATACAAACCAAAACAAAACAAAATTAATAAAAATAAAAACAAACAAGAAATAATGTAAAAAAAAATATATTTTATTGTGACAAGCAAAAATACGAACATTTAATACGCAAACATATATACATCTTGCCGAGGCAAAAAAACAACATTCATATATGACAAATGCACGTACAGAAAAGAATAAATAAAAATTTATATTTTTTATAAATGACAAAATAAAAATAAAAAAATACTTAAAAAAAAAACCAAACGAAAAAGAAAAGTATCAAGCCGGAGGTAAGTTTTCGTAAACGATCTTGTTAAATCTGGAAGAGTCAAACTCGATATGGTAAAATATAATTGAAAGGAAATATAAAAAAAACCAAAAATGTGTATATCTACAAGACACATAAAATAAAAAACAAACAAAATAAATTTTCTATAAATTTTTTTTAGGAGAAATTAACTATTAGAATTTTTTTTCGAGAGATTATACTTAGTAGATAAGTTAGGTTATAAAAGTAGGTGAACAAAAAAATTTAAATAGAAAGTAGACAAACAACAAAAAACCAAAAACCAAAAGACAAAAAAAAACAACTTAACATGTAGATTTTTACATAGCGAGGAGAAAAGAAATAAAAGCAGAACACGTAGATGTAGAAGTTTCCGATGATTTTTAGAGGAACTTATTTAGAAAGACTTTTTTGCGTTTTCATGTTAGGATATTTCCTTAAACAAACAAATCAAGATCGAATGGAAAACAGTCAAATAAACAATAAACTGATTTCTTTTTTAAGAGAAAAAAAATGCAAGCGAAATACCACGACGTGAATAAATGTATTTAAAAAAAAAAAGTAGAAAAAAACATAAACATAACGTAATAAAAACAAAGAAAAAAAAAGTAGTATCTCAAGAGTAGTGCTTTGAATTGATAGAAACGTTTTGAGTTGAACTAAGAAAAATTTGAATTCGATTGCAGATCAAAACCAAAAAACAAAAACCCTAAATGTATCAAGTAGGACTGTTTGGTGTGTTAAGCAAAACGCTAAATTCTTAAAGACTAGAAGAAAAAAAAAATAAAATTTATATCTATCAAGCTAAAACCGAAGGAGGAAGTAAGAAGTTTTTAATTTCCAACGATCATCGAAGTGGAACACATATAAAAAGTTAATAATCAACAGCAGGACGACGGAGTGAAAGCAAACGAACAGAGAAAAGGGAGCGCAGAAGAAAAAATGAGACAGAGAAACCGTAGCACATAAGTAGTTAGGTTTAAAAATTTAAGTGAAATTTCAATGAAATTCTAAGACATGAGAAACATTTGAATAATAAATAAGCAAAACCGTAAAACAAAAAAAGGAAGAAGAAAAACCGGAAAGCAAACAAAACGTAATGAAACCAATATATATATAAAATAAAAGAGATTTTTGTGCTTTTAACAAGATATAAATGCTATTTCCTTAAATAAAAAACAAAATGAACATCTTAAATATAAAAAACAAGCAAAATGTGAACATTTGTTCTTGATTTTATGTTTTTTCCTAAAACATTTTTCATGTACGTATTGATTTGCTTGATTTTTGTGATGAGCTATCGGATAATTTTTGTTCCCAAAAATTTTCCCTATGAAAAGCAAAAACCAAAAATGAAATAAATAGGTGAAAATAATTGCAAATAAAAATAAATGTTAATTTTTTAAACCAATCTTAATGTTGTTCTTATTCAGTAGATAACTAGTTTCTTTGTTTTTCGAGGTGTCACAAGCCAGGGAAGTTACGTTTTGAAAACAACGAGTAAGTAGCCTGCAATGTTGACTGAATATATTTAAGGTCTATCATTTACACCATACCAAGACCGTAACGCAAAGAAAGGGCTTAAGATTAATCATACCGCAAGAACTCAGATCTATTCGCCACCTTTCAAATAAAGGCTCCTTTCCTAACGTCCCTTAAATGCCGTCATTGTTGGTCAAAATAATAGCAGTGAACGCTAGTTAAGAGTCGTTTTGGGTTGTGCTTTGATCTTGTGTGTTTTCGAAATAAGCCAAATTTAAATCTTAAGGTAAACCTTTGAATCCCCATGAGATTTATATACTAGCTTTCACTTACAGTATAAGCCGCGGTAAATACATTGTGCCCCGGAGCATCGGCGACTCATTCGACGCCTTCTTACTTACTTACTTTCTTAAATGGCGCTACAGTTCGGGATGAACCAAGGCCTCAACCAACAACCCTCTCCAGCCGGCACGATCTTTGACCAGCTGCTTCCAGTGCCGTACGCCCAGTTGGTTGAGGTCCCTTTCCACTTGTGCGAGCCACCTTAGATGCGGTCGTCCTCTGCTGCGTCGTGCCTCGAAGACTCTTCGGGTCGGAGCGGTGATGTCCATTCGCTCTACAAGGCCCAGCCATCTTAGACTTTGTATCCGTAGATGTCTAACTAGACCGATGTCGTTGTACAGCCCGTACAGTTCTTGGTTGAATCTTCTCCCCCACTCCCCGTTTACACAAACGGGACCAAAGATTGCACGCAGAATTTATCTCTCGAAACGCCCTAGAGCCTCTTCATCGGCTTTTGATAATGCCCAAGCCTCAGCGCCATAAAGGAGGATCGGGATGATTAAGGTTTTTTGGAGGGATACCTTCGTTTTTCGAGAGAGGGCTCAATTGCTTCTTGAACCCACAGAAGCAGCGGCTGGCAAGGATTATTCTGCGTTTTATCTCAGCGCTGGTGTCGTTGCTGCTTGTCACTACCGAGCCAAGGTAGACGAAGCCCTTGACTACCTTAAAAATATAGCTGCCGAGGCGCTCTCTTTGATGACAGCATATATTTGGCCCTGTCCCCATTTACCCTTAGGAGCACTTTAGCCGCTTCTGCTTCAATGCTTGCAAACGCCTCATTGATGTCTCGCTTTGTCCGTCCAATATCGTCAATGTCATCTGCGTAGGCAAGCACTTGTGTAGACTTAAATTAGATCGTACCTCTTGTATTGGCCGCAGAGTCCCACACGATCTTTTCAAGTATGATGTTAAAGAAATTACATGACAATGCGTCACCCTGTCTAAATCCTTTTTTAACTTTTAAGGTTTCGGTTAGCTCACATCCGACCTTAATGGAGCAGCGAGAATTCTCATCCATCCTGCACAGTCTTAAAGTCGACAAAGAGGTGGTGCGTGTCGACCTGAAATTCATGGTCTTCTCCAAAATCTGCCGTAGTGTAAACATTAGGTCTATCGTGGATATTTCTGGCCTGAAACCACACTGGTAGGAACACAGTACGGCAGAGAGGATCTTGTATGCAATGTTCAGGAGACTTATCCCTCTGTAATTGGCGCAGTCATAGAGATCTCCTTTCTTATGGACCGGGCAAACGATGCTGAGATTCCGTTCATCGGGCTTGCTTTCTTCCGACCATATCTTGCAGATGAGACGCATGTTCCTAACCAGCTCATCGCCAGCTGCTTTAAATAGTTCAGCGGGGAGTCTGTCTGCTCCAGCAGCTTTATAAGACTTAAGTTTCGATATCGCTATCTTAACTTCGTCTAAGTCAGGTGGACGGGATTCTCTTTCGTCTTCGTCCATTGTGAATGGTTCCTTCTGCCTGATGTCCTCTCCAGCCAGCAAAAGTGTTGATTTTGCAGGATCCTCGATACCGGCGTGAGACCGATCTACAGAACCTGATGTGCTCGTAGAGAAATCGCCGTTTTTGCGCGAATTGCGACTCACGTGGAAGATTGGCGCTACCGCTAATCTATCATGGATGGGGCCACATCTATCGAGAGGAATGCTTCTGGCGAAACAAAGCCGTTTAGCCGCACTCTCTCGTGCTATAAGTCATTGGGATAGTAAGCCCCGTATATAAAGTTGTTGACTGAAATCATTGCTCTTGCAACGTGGCTTCGAATCAGATTGATCAGAAAATTATCCACCCGTTTAATCCTGGCTCTATTGAACCTCGGTCGGGTAAAATTTCGTGTACTCAGATTAGGGTGTCCTATGTATCCCACGGCAAGCGCGGAGACATTGTCTCTCAAACACCCGAATCCTTTCCATTAAGCTAGCTCCCACATTGAACCAGACGGGACATACTCAACCATGGGCCTGACTAAGACAGAGTACCTTCACTCTGGAATCAAGTTAGCTGTTATGAAACAGCCATCTTGTCCTATTTTCTATTTCCAGTCATCACAATACCGAAGTCACGCTGGAGAAGAGTAACAATGACGTCGATAGTTGGACCTGATCTTTACGCGATTAAGTGATCTGCGTATGATATAGAGTGGTGAAGAGAAATTAGCAGATCGCTAAGGTGGCTATGGGGGTGTTCGTGGTACAATGATAATCATCACCGACTGTTGACCGGAAGGTCTGTAGTTCAAGTCTGACCATGGCCAAGAACACTTCCTATATGGAAAAACAAAAAAAAAATGCTGACGAAGGCATAACACTAGTTTTATAGATCACTTCAAAATTCATACCCTGTGTGTGCATTTTCAATATAACACCCCAATCACATGGAAACAAAAAAACTGTGAACTACAACTTACGCTACAAATTCAGTCGAATCTCTTGAATCCAATATACATAGATCAATCACCCTTGGAATAGTGAACGACCATCTTCGACACAAACCATCTGCACCCCGTCCAAATTGTGTAACATAACAACATAACCATAAGAGCGAACACTCTTGAACCTGCGCGAACCCTATAAAAAAAGGGTAAATGCTGAAAAGGTTCGGCGAGTTTACAGTGCCCAACGTTACCATAACGAACTTCCTACCGGTTAATATGTCAAAAATCATATAAAGCAGTGGTTTGCTTACGCCCAACCGACTAAGTCTTTTTCCAAGTCAATCAGGCAGGCACCTGTGCATTGGTTCTTGCATTTATTCCATTGGATATCTGTTACGAGTATCGATGCGGCATGAATACTCGTAGTGTCATACCCCGCTCTGAAACCGAATTGATAATCCGGAATGATTTTATTGTCCTCAACCCATTTAGACAGGGCTCTATGGACCATCTTCTCGAAGACCTTGTTGATACACGGAAGAAGATTTAATGACCGGAGATTTGCCGGACTAGAGATGTCTTTACCTCTCTTGGATATTGGTTGCACCACAGCTGTCTTCCAGTGCACTGTATATTATTCATTTTTCAGTGCATTGTTGAACAGATGGTGTACAGCCACTGGCGGAAGGTGCCTAAGCATAACATATTCGGATTTTTTCAGCAGATATCAGCCAATATGCTCGAAAAAGTGACTCAAAAATGCACTTAAGACGTTGTGGCCAAAAATAACACGAAATAGCCTTTAAAAAAAAAGGCAAGTCTTGATTTATCTGACGGATGATTAACTGAGAAGCCCAACCTTAAAAATTAAATCAACCTTAGTCTATCCATCACTAAAAATAATATTTTTCAAATTAGTTGCTTCAAATAGTTTCTTAATTGTGAAAGTTGCTTAGTTGACCTTACAATAAAGTTCTTATAACAGTTCACTAGAAAAATGTATAGGGAGATCCTATTAAACTGACACTTTTCAAAACGCTGTTCTTTTTTGTTTGAAATTGGTTCTTATTGAAGCACAAAAAAACCTTTTGAGATTAAATTAGTATTTCAGCGTTTATTTTAAATGCTCGATAAGCGTGAACTATGGCCTAGAGTTGGTCGACAAACAAGTCAAACGCTGCACGAACGTTAACCTGTGAAATGTTCTTCGGTCGTCGAAGAATGTATGATACTTTTAGGTGCTGGCCCTGGCCTCATATAGAAAAATTAAGTGGACTAGGGTCTGGTGACTCTGGAGGCCACTGTCAACGAAATGAAGATGCTGCTCAGCAGCCTTTTTCTTGTCACTACGTCGTTTATTCGATTCGAGCCTTCGAAGCTCAGTATGATTTAATGGTTCACGATACAAGAAATTGATTGGAATCGATGTGCTGGCAGCACTTCGCAGCACACGACAGCCACTTATGACCCTCCATTTAGATATAGCTATTACCCTAGAAAGCCCTCAAAGCTGAGGTGCAAATGCTTCCGCACAAATGTAAACCATGAGCGGAACTGTTATTATGTAAAATATTGACCCAGTTGTAAATTTTGTTTAGAAAGTTGCAGCCTTCTGGAGTTGGTTGAAGTTCAATTGGGCTTCCGATACACGACGGGCCTGCCTTTGAATTACAATTCAACCGTTTTTGAAAATCAATAGAAATTATTGCTTCCAGTTCTACCAACCAAGAGACCAAGATTGGTGCGGCAGTCCAATCTAACCCAACCCAAACCTAATCTTAAGGGTTTTGAGATTTAGAAAATATTCAATATACAGGGTGTCCCACGAGCAGTGTGCCAAAAAGCTAGAGCGTGTAGGTCTAGTCAAGACAAGAAAAAAATCGTACTGGGGGGGGGGTCTATTTCCCCCCGTTTAGCCGGGAGGGGCAATTTTCTAAAAAATTGACTTAATTTGGAAAAAAAATTATTAAAAATCAACAGTTACATCCACAATGCCGTGGTATACCTTTTTGTAAAGCCAGAAACCTCTTCTTTCATCCTGATTTTAAATGAAGCTGTTTTAAGGAGAAGTTTTTGAGAAATTAATTTTCAAACTCAAAATTTTGAAAAAAAATTGAAAAAAAAATTTTTTCAACTACTTTTTTTCAAAATTGTATGTAATTAAGTAGTAATTTTTTTTCAAAAATTCAATGCTCTTATTAGTTTTTAGTTAAAAACAGAAAACCGGATGCAAAAATGTCTTGTAGTTTTTGAGAAATTAAAAAAAAACCCGAACCATTTTTTTCTAAGAAAAACCTTTTTTTTTGATTTTAACGCGGCTGGACTTGTAGGCAAATTAATGTATGAAACATTGACCTCTTTTTTATTATTTTTAAAAAATTTGGAGTTTTATTATAATAAATTTTCAATATGATCCCCATTTTTTAGAAGGCAAAGATTATATCTCCTTCTAATGGCTGCACATAAGTCTATGCTTCACAAATTTTCCTGCAATTTGACTCCAGCGACTTCAATCCGTTCCAAAGATACTATTTCCACTTCGCAAAACATAATTTTTCATGAATCCCCACACATAAAAATCTAGAGGCGTTAAATCTGCTGATCTAGGTGGCCATTCCGTGGGGCCCCTTCTTCCGATCCAACGGTCACTAAAATGATCATTCAGCCAGTTTCTAACATGTAAGCTCTAGTGTGCTGGTAGAATAAATTATCTGCTATGGCCAAAGGAACGTTGTCCATCAAATCGGGCAAAAGGTCTCGTAGGAATTGCAGGTATGATTCTCCATTAATAACGGCATTCAAAAACCGGGGCCCGATTACAGTTTGTCCAACAATACCAAGCCAAACATTACAGCTAAAGCGGTGTTGTGATTTATTTTGTTTCTTGTTGTGTGGATTGGTGCTATTCCAATGATGCAAGTTGTGGAAGTTAGTAACCCCATCTCTGGTAAACTGTGCTTCATCCGTCCAAAATATCCTTGCAAAATAGTTTCGTTCAGTTTCATCTCGAAGCAATGATCGACAAAATTCTGCTCTCAAAAACTTGTCGTTTGAGGTGAGTCCCTGAACTGGCCTAAAATAGTACGGGTGTAAGTTTTCGGTATAAAGCACTCTCCATACTCTAGATTTGGGCACTCCAAGCATAATAGCCATCCTCCTTGTACTAAGGGAGGGATTGCGTCGGACCAAATCCAAAATTCGAGTAGAACCCATCGGCGGCGGGCGTACCCAGACGAAATTCGCAGGTCAGTTTTCAGGCGTTATCAATGAAAAAAAAGAATTAATCCAGGGTTATTCCAATACTGTGTCATTTTATTGTATCCTCATAAAACTCCGAATTTTTTAAAAATAACAAAAAAGTGGTCAATGTTTCATACATTAATTTGCCTACAAGTCCAGCCGCGTTAAAACCAAAAAAAAAGGTTTTTCTTAGAAAAAAATGGTTCGGGTTTTTTTTTAATTTCTCAAAAACTACAAGACATTTTTGCATCCGGTTTTCTGCATTTAACTAAAAACTAATGAGAGCATTGCATTTTTGAAAAAAAATTACTACATAATTACATACAATTTTGAAAAAAAATAGTTCGAAATTTTTTTTTTAAAATTTTTTTTCAAAATTTTGAGTTTGAAAATTAATTTCTCAAAAACTACACCTTAAAACAGCTTCATTTAAAATCAATATGAAAGAAGAGGTTTCTGGCTTTACAAAAAGGTATATTGTGGCATTGTGGATGTAACTGTTGATTTTTAATAATTTTTTTTCCAAATTAAGTCAATTTTTTAGAAAATTGCCCCTCCCGGCTAAACGGGGGTAAATAGACCCCCCCTCCCATACGATTTTTTTCTTGTCTTGACTAGACCTACACGCCCTAGCTTTTTGGCACACTGCTCGTGGGACACCCTGTATATCAAGCGCCAGAATTTATTAGCTGTAGGTATATACATATGTCGAGTACCACCGATGCACAACGATTTTCATCCTCCCATATCCTTTAAATTGATTTTATAATTTTACTCCAATAATTTCGATATGATGCTTAAATACAATAAAATTTTTTTGTGTTGTGGTTTTCTGTTTTTAACTAAAAACTAATAAGAGAATTGAATTTTTGAAAAAAAATTGTACTTAATTACATACAATTTTGAAAAAAAATAGTTCGAAATTTTTTTTTCAAAATTTTGAGTTTGAAAATTAATTTCTCAGAAACTATTCCTTAAAACAGCTTCGTTTAAAAACAAGATGAAAGAAGAGGTTTCTGGCTTTACAAAAATGTATATCACGGTATTGTGGATGTAACTGTTGATTTTTAATATTTTTTTTTCCAAATTAAGTCAATTTTTTAGAAAATTGCCTCTCCCGGCTAAACGGGGGTTAATAGACCCCCTCTCCCATACGATTTTTGTCTTGACCAGACCTACACGTTCTAGCTTTTTGGCACACTGCTCGTGGGACACCCTGTATATACGGACGATTCGAAGTAATCAAATTTATTCCTTAGGTATTCCTTAGGATAATAATAAAATTATCAAGTGAAGTCCATTGTTATTGTTTCTTTCTGAAGATAATTATTTATTTTGTCTATTTTTTCCAATATAGAGTTCCAAATTTCCGTTAGTACTCGTATAATATATTCTAGCTTTTAAGTTTTCCTGAAAAGACTAAGGGCTTCGTCTCTAGTTTTTCGTTTCTGTTCTGTATTTTTTGCGATGAACATCAAAGCTTCTATAATTTATTTATGAATTTCATGCAAGGCGCTTACTGCATCTGCTTGGGCTGACCATCAATATATTCCATCCAGAGTAGAGCCCAAAAAAAAATTGGTACAGTTTCTGAACCACATCCAAAAACTTTATTGAGTCCGATAAACACCCAGAAACACGGACACCTACCAAGCTTAGTGAATGTCCCGCACATGGTACAAAGGTGGCAAATTCATATTTCTCATCGATTCCTGCTTGTAAATCAGTATCAGAAACCACCAATGAGACGTACCACTTAAAATGGCCGCCGACGTTTGCCTACAAGCTCGGGCGAGCACGTGGTTACCTCAAGTGCTGTCAAAATTTTGTAAACAATCACGCACATTGTTATAATTCCAAGAGTGTGTGTGTGGCGGGAGTACACTACGGTAAAATGAAATGAGCTCACACATATTCACGGATAGAAGCTCGTTTGTAACGGGTTTTGTCGCTACGAACCTAAACTTCTTTCAAAATTTCAGGGTGTCACGGGGGAAGACGTACGAAAGACGCACGTCTCATTCTGGTTTCTGATCAGTATACTTCCCCGAAATATTTGAAGCATTGTTATAGCTTTGTCCTTTGCAATCTTTTATGGGAATATACAAAATTAATCATCCAATTTTGTTTTTGAATTACTTTTTTACTAAATAAAAAAAAAAAAAAAAAGGCGTGAGTACCAGATACTCATGAAATTTGATGTCTAAACATTTCTTCTTCCTCATTAGCTTCTTCAATGCACAATTCTCGGCAAATTTGGATTGTCTTACCGATATCCAAGTAGCACTCAAATTCTTGTCTTCGTTCCATTATGAGCACATCGTTGTCGTTGTAAATTTGAATATATTTTTTTCGATAAGGATTTCGTTTTCCTCGTCACGAAAAGGCAAATGTAACGTTACCATTTCTCGTATGTACTCATTTGGATCAGCCGTCATGTCATAGTTTCGATACCGAATAACTCTTGGATTTTGCCGGCGTTTCCACTCATTTGTTTTGGATACTGTATAATGCGCCACTGCTTGGGATAAAGTACTATCATCTAATTGTTCTGGTCTCTTTTGATATTTATCGAAGCAGTTTTCAAGCCAAATGTCACATGAATCTTGTTCGATATTTTCTTCTTCCAATGCCTTATTCGATTTTCGAACACGTTCTCGTTCAACGGGCCATGAAGTTGGAATATAGGCGATTTAAACAGAACTTTTTGACATATCTTGCCTGAGCAAATACCAAGCAGCTTCTTGGCTCGTAAGTTCTACACAATTTAGCTTAATTTTCTTGCTATCTCTACTATGTCGAATTCGGGATGCTCGTCCTCGTAGCTCTGTTTGTTTTATTGAGATATTCAACAACGTAAGCTGCACAAGAGTATTCCTCGATAATAAATTGAAAGTCCATATTTGAACCCAGGACATTTAAGATGAATGGATTAAACGGTTGATTTAGTTTCTCGCTTTAAAAACACTCGTGGTTTCTTTATTCCTGCTCGTAGTATGTCTAGGTACATAGCATATGAATTTATTTTGTGCTCTAGCAAGGTGTTCAAATCAGGATAATCGTTCTCTTCAAGTGCTTTCCGGATTCGCTTGTAAATAATCGAATATGGTGCGCGACGTATGTCAGTATTTTGCATCGGCTCAAGTATGTGTGTTGATCGAGACGGCAAGAATGGCGCTTCGAAACGACAAGAGGTTGAATTCTTTTTATAACAGGTAAACAACAGTATATGAGCAAGCGGACTGCCTCGGTGTTGAAATTCTATTCTTTTGAAATAGTGTTGGCCAAACGGACTGAAACGCGTTGATTGAAGTATACTGATGATAATTTGCACAAGTTTATTAAAGTGAATAGCACAGGTGACAGGATCTTCATTGATGAGGGTAGCTTTTAAGTTGAAATGCATATTTTAAAGTTCTTCCGTATCAATATCTGCTCCATTGTTTCTGAGTTTATACAACAGCTTCATTAATTTCGGCCAACCAATTTCATTGGCGCTTAAAGTCAAAAAGAACGTCGGTTTTCCAAGCTGACGAATCATCGCGAAAAGATCGCGTTTACGTTGAGCCCAGTAATAAGTGGAGTTTGGTATCGATCGTAGAAAAGCCAAATTAGTTTCAAGACATCCATCAATGAAATCTGCTGATTCTACTTGAGCTCGAGTGAGTTTTGTATTTTTTCCAATGAATTTGAAGGCAACAGTTATTGCATCGCGTGTTCGGATACGTACAATTTTCATTGCCATGTATAGCAAGCGCTGAGGAGTCACACCACGTCTATCCGCTCTTCGCAGTTCACTCGTTGCCATCATGAATGGCGTTACAGTCAGTCCTTCCTTAAAGACGAAGGAAACGCCATTTCTTCGCAGTGTTCATCAAAAAGAACACTAACGGGCACTTTGTGTTCTCCTGGAGCTATTCTTAAATATCTATCTTCATTCCATAAAAGCGTTTGTTGTTGAGCGTGCAGACTATCTTCAATATCAATTACTTCACTTAATTCTTCGGTGGAATGAGCTGGTGCTGTGTTCGGTACGAAGAAGGAATCGTTCATCTTTATGTTATAGAATTTATAGAGTGGTGTCTCTATCAAGAACTAGAGCCACTGCTTGACAACGCGACAAAGCCAATCAGGTAACTTGACTTATGAATTTTTCTGCGTTTAATATGAACATTAATACAATAGTCGTCATCGAGTTTTCGTGGGAGACAAGTAACCATATTGTTAACTGAAACTGGTACATTACAACTTGACCTAAAATCCCATATTGACCTTGTCCATGCCTAAGTCTTCTGATTTGCATAAACGGAAGGGATACCAATCGTTCAGTGATCAAATCTAGCTCTGGTAAATCGTGTGGCCGTGGAGGATATTTAAATCCGTGTGATGTTGAAAAGTTCGGAATTCTGTCTTTCCGCAAGGAAGCGTGACACGGAAGGCAGACTCGCGCTGTGTTTAAATCGATGTCAGGAAACTCAGCTGTGAGAACAGTGAACGAATTATCCGCTACAGTTTTAAGATTTTTTTCGTACCACAATCTATCACAGACACTACATGCAGCTCCAAAATTATTGTCTAAAAACATTTCTTTGAATTTTGCATGGGCTGTAGCGTTTCTTGAATGATGACTATATCTAACAGTAGGTTGAATACTTCGCTGTTGTGTTATGTGTTCTTCAGCTTCGTGGTTTGGTATAAGTTCAACTGGTTCTGGACTTGCTGTCACCAGGACTCATTTGCTCTGTAATTTCATCTGCTTCATCCATCCTTCTGCGATCTCGAGCTCTTCTCATAGTTTCAGATATTATTTCTGTAGCGTCTAGCGTCTTCGTTTGATTGGTTTGAGGTAAGTGCAGTTGCACTTATGATGAGCAAAATCACGTAATTTTTTCACGCCGAATCGAAACTGAGTTGTTGAAAATGAGCAAAATCACGTCATTTTCTCACTTACAAAACCACTTATTGTTTTCGAAATCACCATGTATATGATGATATACAGGGTGTCCCACGAGCAGTATGCCAAAAAGCTAGAGCGTGTAGGTCTGGTCAAGACAAGAAAAAAATCGTATGGGAGGGGGGGTCTATTCCCCCCCGTTTAGCCGGGAGGGGCAATTTTCTAAAAAATTGACTTAATTTGGAAAAAAAATTATTAAAAATCAACAGTTACATCCACAATGCCGTGATATACTTTCTTGTAAAGCCAGAAACCTCTTCTTTCATCTTGTTTTTAAACGAAGCTGTTTTAAGGAATAGTTTTTGAGAAATTAATTTTCAAACTCAAAATTTTGAAAAAAAAATGAAAAAAAAAAATTTCGAACTATTTTTTTTCAAAATTGTATGTAATTAAGTACTAATTTTTTGTCCAAAATTCAATTCTCTTATTAGTTTTTAGTTAAAAACAGAAAACCGGATGCAAAAATGTTTTGTAGTTTTTGAGAAATTAAAAAAAAACCCGAACCATTTTTTTCTAAGAAAAACCTTTTTTTTTGGTTTTAACGCGGCTGGACTTGTAGCCAAATTAATGTATGAAACATTGACATCTTTTTTATTATTTTTTTTTAAATTCTGAGTTTTATTATAATAAATTTTCAATATGATCCCCATTTTTTAGAAGGCAAAGATTATATCTCCTTCTAATGCCTGCACATAAGTCAAACAATTTGACTCCAGCGACTTCAATCCGTGCTTTCAATCGTTCCAAAGATACTATTTCCACTTCGTAAACATAATTCTTCATGAATCCCCACACATAAAAATCTAGAGGAGTTAAATCTGGTGATCTAGGTGGCCATTCCGTGGGGCCCTTTCTTCCGATCCAACGGTCACTAAAATGATCATCCAGCCAGTTTCTAACCCGTAAGCTGTAGTGTGCTGGTGCTCCATCTTGCTGGTAGATTAAATTATCTGCTATGGCCAAAGGAACGTTGTCCATCAAATCGAGCAAAAGGTCTCGTAGGAACTGCAGGTATGATTCTCCATTAATAACGGCATTCAAAAACCAGGGCCTGATTACAGTTTGTCCAACAATACCAAGCCAAACATTACAGCTAAAGCGGTGATGTCATTTATTTTGTTTTTTGTTGTGTGGATTGGTGCTACTCCAATGATGCGAATTGTGGAAGTTAGTAACCCTATCTCTGGTAAACTGGGCTTCATCTGTCCAGAATATCCTTGCAAAATAGTTTCGTTCAGTTTCATCTCGAAGCAGTAATAATCGACAAAATTCTGCTCTCAAAAACTTGTCGTTTGAGGTGAGTTCCTGAACTGGCCTAAAATGGTACGGGTGTAAGTTTTCGGTATGAAGCACTCTCCGTACTCTAAATTTGGGCACTCCAAGCATAATAACTATCTTCCTTGTACTAAGGGAGGGATTACGTCAGACCAAATCCAAAAATTGCGGTTTTATTGTCTTAAGGTCCTAGCCGGTTGAACCCATTGGCGGCGGGCGGACCCAGACGAAATTGGCAGGTCAGTTTTTAGGCGCTATCAATGAAAAAAAAGGATTAATCCAGGGTTATTCCAATACTGTGTCAGTTTATTGAATCCTCATAAAACTCCAAATTTTTTAAAAATAATAAAAAAGATGTCAATGTTTCATACATTAATTTGGCTACAAGTCCAGCCGCGTTAAAACCAAAAAAAAAGGTTTTTCTTAGAAAAAAATGGTTCGGATTTTTTTTTAATTTCTCAAAAACTACAAAACATTTTTGCATCCGGTTTTCTGTTTTTAACTAAAAACTAATAAGAGAATTGAATTTTGGACAAAAAATTAGTACTTAATTACATACAATTTTGAAAACAAATAGTTCGAAATTTTTTTTTTCATTTTTTTTTCAAAATTTTGAGTTTGAAAATTAATTTCTCAAAAACTATTCCTTAAAACAGCTTCGTTTAGAAACAAGATGAAAGAAGAGGTTTCTGGCTTTACAAAAAAGTATATCACGGCATTGTGGATGTAACTGTTGATTTTTAATAATTTTTTTTCCAAATTAAGTCAATTTTTTAGAAAATTGCCCCTCCCGGCTAAAAGGGGGGAATAGACCCCCCCCTCCCATACGATTTTTTTCTTGTCTTGACCAGGCCTACACGCTCTAGCTTTTTGGCACACTGCTCGTGGGACACCCTGTATAAATTACAAAACTGCAGCTAAAATGTGACTGAACTGATCGAAATCAACACAACTAAATCGCGTGGTGATGTCTCACTCCAAGTTACAAGTGTTAGTTGCGTCTGTGCGTCCTGTTCGCACGCTTGGCGTTTGGACAGGTTTAGGAGTCCCAGTTCCAGTCCAAAGTCCAAGTTATAAGTGTTAGTACAGTACGTCAGTGCGTTCGATGCGCACTCTATAGCGGTAGTGTGTATGTGTGCAGTGTGTCAGCACGCCTGCACACATACGTATTAACGCATAGGCATAGATGAATCTCAGACAATAGACTTGTGTTTATACCTACTCAGCCTACGCACACTGACGTAGTACTAATACTAAGTTCGATTACGCACGCCGACACACTAATACTAATTTCGGTTACGCGTGACGGTAACCTCGCCCATACCGAGACCTAAGATGTTTACACATCAATATTTTTTAGTGATAGAAATCTTTATTTGGACCTTTATAAATTTATAAATCCTATATCCGATAGGGTGATTAATTTTGCGCCACTTTGTATATCATAATTCTCTGAAGAATTCAAAACGGTTTTCACTTAATACTCAGATCTATGCTGTTTAATAGGTATACATTTCAGAAACCTTTCAACAGGAACACGATAATTTGATAATTTACGTACTGAATTATAAAAGTTAGTTGGTCAACATGAGACAGAACGGGCTTACTATTGATGCTAATGGGAAAATATTTTGCTAATTTAACCTCGTTTATAATTTTTTTTAGGACCTGTCTTCCCATCGTCCTACGTCAATAAGCACATTTCTCCAGTAATCCACTTCTTTTTGATATTGAGATAATACTCTACCAGCTGCTTATCTCGTGCCAGAGAAGTCATCATAAATTGCTTATGTGCTGGACTATTTTCATGTGTTAAAAGTATGTGAATAATATGCTTCCAATCATTACATCCAAAACGGAAAAGTCAGAATCTTTATTTTCAAAATATGCAGGTCCTTGCTAATCAAAATTTCGCGATTTTTTTCTATAACATTGTCATGAACATGATCGTCGGGATCGTGTGATGTTGATGTTGATGAATGTTGTTGTTCAACTGACACAGTTGTCGCTATTCGTAAATTCACCAAATTTGTTGCACTTTCGTCATAGGGACGGTCACTTTCTGATTCAATCTTTTTTCCAAAATTGTTAGAAATTAGTGCAGAGCATGAGAATTCAGAAATTCCGTGATCGACAAGAGTCATCATTTAGTAGTACATAGTACTAAAATATGATGTTGCTTTTGGTAACTTTTTGATTACTTCCTTTTGATGTACAGCTTATTTCCTTTTTTCAGATCCACTAGGATATGACCGTAGGTATTTATTTTTACAGCGGAAATAATCGCTAACACAAAACAAAATAAACAAACGACGGTTTAATCAAAGAATACCTCAGAGCACAATCAATAACAACTACAAATAATACCAACGTTACAATCACCACCGACAAATGCAGGGAAATTCCCGATCGTCGAATCGGTTTAATTAAGTCATTCGGTCACGATTAGTTTTACGTTAATATTCGATTTTTTCGAATTAAAAAACATTTTCGGTAAGAAATATCGGCCATCGTCTGGTGATCTGGCAAAAAGTTGGGGATCCTATTGATCACGGGGCCCTGGGCACTTGCCCATGTGTGCCCATTGGCATTGGAAAAGAGGGGTGTAGCCTAGCTATATTACTAACAAACTCTGCTTGCAGAGCTGCATACAATTTTTCAATCAAGGGTATTTCGAACATTAAAGTGCAGCATGATAATTTATTGCAATCCCGCGTATGAAGTCGAATATTCGATAGATATACAGGTGCAATAGTCCAATTGTTCTTCAGGGAGTCATCATAACGGCCCTAGGCCGGTTAAGATTAATTCAGCTAACATACATATTACATTAGACCTTGATATGGTTTGAAATGCTAGTCGTAAAACGTTGAGTTCATAAAAAATCCGCCTTCATCGATCACACTTTATCAGGCCCAGTTACCATATCGAGGAGTTAGATGTCTTATAATCAGCGTGGCTCGGTCAGAGAACAATGTCACGGCCGTCATGCCATCGAATTCTAATTACGAGTATTATTCAGTCATAATGGAAAACAATATCTTCTAATGCTACCTCACCCCCCAAAAAAAGATTTTTTTCTTCAAAAACATTTTCCAAAATCTACGTTCACCATCAGATCATGTGTACTTCCATCCCCGAATCGCCGTTAAATTACATTTAAAATCCCTCGCTCGAGTGACTGGAATGCAGCAATCAACGTGGTCGAGCGCTGATTGTCGTAAAACATCTTCCAGCAATTTACTGAATCGCATGTTCCTAGGGTCGCATCAACACCAGCATAGCACAGTACACTCCCACCATCCGTATTCTGTGCCATACATTCCCGTGCAATCCACAGCACAGTGCTCATAAAAACTACCCTCGTATCAAATTGCCTCCCCCCTCACCATCCGTCTGGCATTATTGTTCATTCTTTTTCGGAACCTGCCACAACATTTGAATAAAATTTACTTTCAAATCCAAACGAGACGAAATGGGAAGCCACGCGTTCCGCTCGGTGACAGGTCGGCCTCCAGCAGCAGGGCCTGCTTGCCTGGTATTTTGACTCTTTTGATGGGTTTATGAGCGCATTTATGCTGACAGTTTAATGGTCTATAAAAGAAAACGCCCAAAAAGGCCTCATCTGCCTGCGTGCTGTTTACTGTTCGAGCTGTCGAACGTCTGCTGTGGCTGCCGAGGCATGCCATTGTGATTTTATGTTTATTGTTATCTTTATCAGCCCAGTCATTCGTCGGTATCGTGGCTCGGTACGGGTTCAGGGATTGGACTATACGTTACGTACTTGTCGTCCGAGGTCGGGTCGTTTGGTTTCAATGGAATGTGCCTTGTGGTTGGTTGGCAAGTGGGTATAATATCGGCGTCGTAGATGTGTATGTGTGGATACTGCCTTTCGAATTGCTGAATGCTTGGTTGGAAAAAATTCAGAGCGAATCCATTTCGCATTTGCCGAGTACGAGCTGCGTGAGCGGGGTCTTCCGTGGTCGAATATTCTTTCCAGTTCGTCATCTACCCCTAAATTGAATTGGGATTCAGTCCCAGATGGGATGATATTCTGGCACTGAACACACACATACGGTCGTAGCCCGCACAGGCTGTGGGGATTGCTGGCCGCCTGGTAGAAACTTGTAATTGTTTATTGTTATGACAATTCGGAAGAGATCATGGGGGAGATTATACGACGGTAGCGTGGATGTGCCGTTTAATTTCGAGTTTCGAATGCAAAGTCAAGAAACATGTGGCGCTCCAGGTCAGACTTAATTAATGAAATTCAACTTCTGTCGCATGGCACGCGATAAGCCCCATTCGGCACGAGACTTTTTTGTGCTGACTTATGAATGCGCGGATGTTAATGTGGGACTATGTCTATTAAGCGGAAGCCCCTTGATACCGTATAATGGCACTCCGGGTAATGTTCACATTTTACTTGGCACATGAAACGAGCGAAAAAAGGGGCGACAATGTGGCAATTGGAGTAGATGTTCGACTTTTCCTGGTCGCCTGGTCGAAACTTGTTATTATTTATGATGATGACGACGCATCTATTAGATTTTCTTTCTTTTTTTTTTCGTTCGTTCGTGTGTATTTTTTATATTCAATTTATCTTCTTTCCGTGACTGACTGAGTGGCATGAGGGTATCCATTACAGGCGGATGCGGGCTATGTTGGATGGGTCTGGGAGGGCAAAAATATTATAGAAACAGTTGAAATTAATCTGTGAGACTGGGTAACTGGGCGTATTGTTTTTAATAAGTACTACCAGATTGGACCATGGATCGCAAAGCTTTTAGCTGGGTTATAGGGCTACAGAAAACTCTTTCCCTCTCTAGTGATTAATGACTATTCTGCTGCAATATTCTTTACTTACTCCCACTTTTATAGGAAAATTGAATTCGGCCTTGTCTATACCAATTCGATTTGAGCATGACGAAGATACCGAAGATATACGTTAATAAATCATACGGACTTCTAAATTTTAATGCCAAATGAAATTGGTATGACGTCGATATCAAAATTTATCCGAGAGGTATTCAAGCTGAAAAAAGCAGCGAATGTACGTCATGCAGGCACAGACATCTCTCTAAGAACGATGAACAGGAGTTCCAGACGCCGTGGAACAATGAGATACATACATATGTACATATATTAAAATGTATAACTGAAAAAATTGGACCCAATACAATAACCTCCAAGTCGAAAGGTAGTGACCAACAAGACCGTCGAAATAGAGTTCGCAATAAAGTGTCGTCCGTTGATGATGGAGTGCTTGTTCCACTATCAATAAAAGTCAATGAGTCACATTTACTACATTTTTAATTTTCGAGTGCCCATATTTCCGCAATCATGGCTTTCTCCGTAGAAAAGAGCTCGATCCCGTGATCACCGTGAAATGGGGAACCTAATCATGTACTTGATCTTGCAAAACCTTGATCTTCACATTTTCGGAAATATTCCCCAATTGAGTACTTCAAGTGGCCGTATCTCCGCAACTAAATCTTTCTCCGCAGAAAAGAGCTCGATCCCGTGATCACCGTGAAATGAAAAACCTAATCATGCACCTAATCTTGCAAGACTTCGATCATCAAATTTTCAGAAATATCCCTCGATTGAGTACTTCGAGTGACCGTATCTCCGTAACTTTCTCTGCAGAAAAGAGCTCATTCCCGTGATCACCGTGAAATGGAGAAGCTAATCATGCACTTAATCTTGCAAGACTTCGATCTTAAATTTTCAGGAATATCCTTCGATTTAGTACTTCTAGTGGCCGTATCTCCGCAACTAAATCTTTCTCCGCAGAAAAGAGCTCGTTTCCGTAATCACCGTGAAATGGAGAATCTAAATATACACTTGCTATTGCAAAATCTCGATTTTTAACTTTTCAGAAAAAAGTCCCCGATTGACTACGTCCAGTGACCATATCTCCGCAACTAAATCTTTCTCCGCAGAAAAGAGCTCGATCCTGTAATCACCGTGAAATGGAGAACCTAACCATGCACTTGATCTTGCAAAGCACCGATCTCCATATGTTCAGACAAAGCCTCGAACTGAGTACTTCAAGTGGCCATATCTCCGCAACTAAATCTTTCTCCGCAGAAAAGAGCTCGATTCCGTGATCACCGTGAAATGGGGAACCTAATCATGTACTTGATCTTGCAAAACCTTGATCTTCAAATTTTCAGAAATATCCCCCGATTGAGTACTTCAAGTAGCTGTATCTCCGTAACTTTCTCTGCAGAAAAGAGCTCATTCACGTGATCACCGTGAAATGGAGAAGCTAATCATGCACTTAATCTTGCAAGACTTCGATCTTCAATTTTCAGGAATATCCTTCGATTTAGTACTTCTAGTGACCGTATCTCCGCAACTAAATCTTTCTCCGCAGAAAAGAGCTCGATCCCGTGATCACCGTGAAATGGGGAACCTAATCATGTACTTAATCTTGCAAAACCTTGATCTTCAAATTTTCAGAAATATCCCCCGATTGAGTACTTCAAGTAGCTGTATCTCCGTAACTTTCTCTGCAGAAAAGAGCTCATTCCCGTGATCACCGTGAAATGGAGAAGCTAATCATGCACTTAATCTTGCAAAACTTCGATCTTCAAATTTTCAGAAATATTCCCCGATTGAGTACTTCAAGTGGCCGTATCTCCTCAACTAAATCTTTCTCCGCAGAAAAGAGCTCGATCTCGTAATCACCGTGAAATGGAGAACCTAACCATGCACTTGATCTTGCAAAGCACTGATCTCCATATGTTCAGACAAAGCCTCCGACTGAGTACTTCAAGTGGCCATATCTCCGCAACTAAATCTTTCTCCGCAGAAAGAGGTCGATCCCGTGATCACCGTGAAATGGAGCACCTAATTATGCACCTAATCTTGCAAGACTTCGATCTTCAAATTTTCAGAAATATCCCTCAATTGAGTACTTCAAGTGGCCGTACCTCCGTAACTTTCTCTGCAGAAAAGAGCTCGATCCCGTAATCACCGTGAAATGGAGAACCTAACCATGCACTTGATCTTGCAAAGCACCGATCTCCATATGTTCAGACAAAGCCTCCGACTGAGTACTTCAAGTGGCCATATCTCCGCAACTAAATCTTTCTCCGCAGAAAAGAGCTCGATTCCGTGATCACCGTGAAATGGGGAACCTAATCATGTACTTGATCTTGCAAAACCTTGATCTTCAAATTTTCAGAAATATCCCCCGATTGAGTACTTCAAGTGGCTGCATCTCCGTAACTTTCTCTGCGGAAAAGAGCTCATTCCCGTGATCACCGTGAAATGGAGAAGCTAATGATGCACTTAATCTTGCAAAGCACCGATCTCCATATGTTCAGACAAAGCCTCCGACTGAGTACTTCAAGTGGCCATATCTCCGCAACTAAATCTTTCTCCGCAGAAAAGAGCTCGATTCCGTGATCACCGTGAAATGGGGAACCTAATCATGTACTTGATCTTGCAAAACCTTGATCCTCAAATTTTCAGATATATCCCTCGATTGAGTACTTCAAGTGGCCATATCTCCGCAACTAAATCTTTCTCCGCAGAAAAGAGCTCGATTCCGTGATCACCGTGAAATGGGGAACCTAATCATGTACTTGATCTTGCAAAACCTTGATCCTCAAATTTTCAGAAATATCCCTCAATTGAGTACTTCAAGTGGCCGTACCTCCGTAACTTTCTCTGCAGAAAAGAGCTCGATCCCGTAATCACCGTGAAATGGAGAACCTAACCATGCACTTGATCTTGCAAAGCACCGATCTCCATATGTTCAGACAAAGCCTCCGACTGAGTACTTCAAGTGGCCATATCTCCGCAACTAAATCTTTCTCCGCAGAAAAGAGCTCGATTCCGTGATCACCGTGAAATGGGGAACCTAATCATGTACTTGATCTTGCAAAACCTTGATCTTCAAATTTTCAGAAATATCCCTCAATTGAGTACTTCAAGTGGCCGTACCTCCGTAACTTTCTCTGCAGAAAAGAGCTCGATCCCGTAATCACCGTGAAATGGAGAACCTAACCATGCACTTGATCTTGCAAAGCACCGATCTCCATATGTTCAGACAAAGCCTCCGACTGAGTACTTCAAGTGGCCATATCTCCGCAACTAAATCTTTCTCCGCAGAAAAGAGCTCGATTCCGTGATCACCGTGAAATGGGGAACCTAATCATGTACTTGATCTTGCAAAACCTTGATCCTCAAATTTTCAGATATATCCCTCGATTGAGTACTTCAAGTGACCGTATCTCCGTAACTTTCTCTGCAGAAAAGAGCTCATTCCCGTGATCACCGTGAAATGGAGAACCTTAAGAGCTCATCGCCTTCGAAGAATGGAAAGCTATTATACATATTCCTTGTAAAACTTGTAAAACCTTGGTCATGTCCTTCGGCTTCAGAGTAAAAGTGATATCCGGGCGTCACACACAAAGCCTAATCGAACCTTATCAGCCAAAAAATCGTTTTAACAACAATCCATTGTGTCCCCCTTGCCGGAGTTTTGCCTTTGCCTAGGTAATGGCGGCAAAATAAACAAAATTGCCGTTATTTCGCATATTTATTAACAGCTTTATTAGGAGCATAAAAAGTGAATGTAATGACGGTTTGGGTCGGTTTCATACTTTACCTGTCTGTTCCGGCCGCTAAAGTGACCGTTAAATTCAATTTCGAAACTCAGAAATGAAGTGGAATAAAAGGACTGCGTGCGTTTTATTTGTATTTTACTTAACACAGCTACTAACAAATATTTGACAAAATAGTTTGGAATTACTCGCAATATATATATGTACCATAGGTAGTAGGTATGTATGTAGATAGTTCTAACATTTCAGTTTGTTGCTTACATTCTTACGGTCTAGTCTTTGGTTCCTTTTGAGATAATTTCAAAATCCATCATCCCTGAACGTTGTCTCGTGTTTCTTTCTTCAACTTATCGTCTAATTAAGTAACAATGACATTTACTTAGTTGTACAGAACGCGTTACAGCATAACTTATTCGTATCTAATCTAAGGTCTTTAATTTCCTGCTCTTTCTTAAATCTCCTTTTCTTTAAAATGTAAAAAACTTAAAATAAAATAAAAACTTAAGTTAAAAATAATTCTGATTCGATAGGGTTTAGAAAGTGATGTTTCTTGTGATCGTCGTTAGTCGATGCGATCTTAAATCTTGACTCCCTTGTCCATTAGAGGTTTGTCAGCTCCAATGCCGTTCATAGGCAGGTTGATGCTGCTTGAGGTTGTTTTGTTCGAATACTGGCTCTGATGTTCCGCACGACTAGTGGAGTGGTAGCTACGGTAGAGAGGGTTTTGCTACATTAAAATGTTAGTTCGATTGTTAGCATGGTTGTTAAGAAATCTGTGTTTATTAAAAAGATTAGAGAAAAGAAGAGAACCAATGTGAAAGAGAGAAGAAAAGCATTTGCAACAGATGCAGGTAGCAGTTAGTTATTGTTGGTTGGAATTGTTATTACATATTTCAGGCACCATTGATGCATTTGTCGTTAGATTTTTGAAATTAAAAAAAAATTATAAAAGTTTTTTTTTTTTTTTTTTAAGATATGAAAACTCGTGCAGATTTTGATGAATTTGATGTTTTATGTCCAAGACCCAAAGAGTGCACCAATAATCCGATAAAACCTTTGCATTTTAGAGTTTGGTTTTTTTTTAAGTTCACCATAATCCGAAGTTAGGCATAGAATGTTGTGTCTTCGTTTACCTTTGAATGAACCTACGAATCGATTTTTACAACCGGTCCGTCATTTCTTCGGATAACGTCGAGTGAGATGTTTTCGATGTGTCTTGGTCCTTTTGGAGTCTATGTTGGATTTGATTCGGATTTGCAGAAATAAACAGGAAAACTATTGTAATATTATTAAGGTATTGTGAAAAAATAAATCGAATGAGCCTAAATACTCGTGCTTATAACAAAGTCTTGGTGAAATGAAAATGTGTGAGAGCTTTCGCTTAGTAGAAAAAGCCTTACATTATTCGAACATACCTTGAAATAGCAGCTCGAAAAAAAAGCAAGCAAATAATTTGAATAATAAAATTGAATTCAGTGAGATTCTGAAAAAGGTGTCTTCGTTGGAAAGTAAAGACTTTTCGAGTTCCTAATTTTTATAATAAAAAAAATGGTAAGGGTGCCATGGATAAATGAAGGCCTATTTATATAAGACTTGCTTAAACGGACTAGGGAGGAACAAGGAGCACATCGTGTGGCATTAATGTTAGACATTTCCTAATACGAATAATGGTGGTACCGGTTTCAAGTCTTTGAGGAAATTAATAATCCTATCAAATCAGTGAAGGATATACATATTTCGCGATTTCCTTAATTGATTTTTATTTTAAGAAAACGTCCCTATGGTATGATTCAATTTATAGACTAAGTTGTTCAATAAGTTTTGTTATTCGATAAGAGATGGCGCTTGTTGTTTTTTAAGCTTTTTTATGAACACGTGAGAATTTGTGGTGGAAAACAGGACGAAGAAACAAGCGAATGGATAAAACTACGCAATCAAGAGCTCAAGGAACTCTATTCAACCCCCCCAAGCATTGTCGAAGTAATTAAATCTAAAAAGACTAAGATGGACAGGACACGTAGAACGAATGGACAGTGGACGAACAGTCAAACGAATAATGAGTAGAAAATTGGTAGGAAAAAGATTGCCAAGAATGCCGTGGTCTAGATGGCAGGACAATAGAAAGATGGATCTAGAAGGTTTGGAGCAGAACAGCGAAACATGGAAAGGACACACTGATGACAGGGAGGCATGGCGAAGGGTGGCCAACGAGGCTCTAAATTTTCAAAATCCAAATGGCCGGTAATAATAATAATAATAATAATAAGATGTGCCAACTCATTCATATATTTACAGCCATTCGAAGCTGCCATCTTTTGAAGATGATTTGCGTGAAGAGCGTCGAAAGACCACATCAACACCAGGAAAGATTGTCGGTTGACCGAGAGATTTTTAGTAGAAGCCTTAAGCTTCTCATTAGGCAATTAATAATGGAACGATACAGTGGAACAAAAGCATACTCTTATGGACTTTCTCAACAAAATTTGGAGCCTTTTAAAAAGATAAAAAGAATTTAGTGCGTCGTTTTATCACTTAGGTCTATCACCGTAATCCTGAATCAAAACGACTTGCTTTGGAGAGATATTCAGAAATCGGCCAAGAAGCTTTTAAACATCAGTCTTTTGGGATGCAAAAGGAATTTTGTTTGTGTGTTATCTGCAAACTATTAAAACAATAAACGAAGATAATAATTAAGAAAAATAAACTGGTTTACAGAAGAATAAATCATCAATTTCTCACACAGCTCAAAAAAAATGATCGCGAGCATAGTGAATTAAAGTGTAAACACGTTCACTTTATTCGCCAGATTTTGCTCCCTCAGTCTTCTGACTGTTCTCAAATTTTCATTAAACAAAGAGGTAATAGCCGCTGTGGAAGCGTATTTCGACAGTCCAGAGTCTCACTTCAGGGATGGAATCCATAAAGATCAGTTAAACAAGTGCATTGTTGCATTGAATCGTGTTTTTCTCATCTCACGATATAACTTATTGATCAACCTGCTATTACCACATTTTAGAAGCTGCCTGGGAATGGAATAAAATTCCACTTTCGTCGGCTGAAGGATATCGCTACTCAGAGATTGTGTTGGCTTCTGACATCGCTGACGCAGGACTCCAGTCTAGTTACATCAAAGTTGTTGAAATCGTATTTCGCGGTGTTTCTCCTCAGCAAAGTACTGAGAAAAATCCCTGTAGTATATCAGGTGAAATTGAAATCCACTGTTTTCCAACAGATGGCGCTAGCAGACCAGAAACGTAGCATAGTAAGCTTGGGCATCTTTCAACAACTAATCATCAATACATATAGTTGCGAATTTTTATCGGAGCTCATATATTCTTTTGTGTATGAAAACTTTTTGCCATTTTGAAGATAGTTCTATTATGCTTTTCTTATTCGCCCTTATTGGCAAAAAAAACTAGGCCAGTCACAAGCCTCTCGGAGCAAATTTTTCTTCAGCATAATTGTTCGCCATTGGCAAAAACAGGTGGTAATCACTTAGTGCAAGGTCTGTACTATGGACTATGCGTAATAACCTCGAAACCAAGCTTTCGGAGCTTTTGGCGAGTCACTGTCGATGCACGTGGTCTGGCATTATCCCGATTGAACGCAATTAGTTTTCTATTGGTCATAACTGGCCGATTTTTGGCGATTGCTTCTTTCGGTAGGCGGTTCCATTGTTGACAGAATAGCTACAAATAAAATTTTTTGGAGCTAAAGAGCTCATAGTCGACGATTCCCTGCCAATACCCGGAAACACAGAGCAAATGATCCACTTATTATCACCATCTGCTTCAGAAATGACTCGATTTTGCTGTCATACAGTAGCCTATGCCAGCGGTCGCAGATTTTGCGTTAACTCATGCGACACATATACATTTTTTTTTGTATCCAGCCTTATTCTCTGCAATATTTAATTTACGATTAGACTCGACGATTCCCATGATTTTATGGATTTTGTGGACATTTCACGGTGAGGCTTCTATTGGTGAAAGAAGGTGTCGCGAATGGCGTCAACGCTACAAAAATCATTATTTCAACGCGAAATTCAAAGAGCGCTGTGGATCAGTGAAAAAGTTTGAAGACGCAAGAACAGGAAGCATTACTGGATCAAAATCCAAATCAAACGGAACAAGAAGCTTGCAGATCATTGGTCGTAATTTAAAAAGCCATTTCTCGTCCTCAGAAAGCTTTGAGAATAGTCAAAAAGAATAGACTGGGTGCTATACGAGAGGATGAGAGACATTAAACTGCTGCTCCACTGGTTTGCGAGCTATTGCGACTGGATAAAATCATAACAAAAGCTTGCTTTAGAACACAACAAACGCGCTTAAACTTCCAAGAAATACACGACGAAGTTATTTAGCATTTTAAAGAACTTGGCATATCAATGAAGTTGTCACGAAATTTCTCGAATGAATTTTAAATAAAAATAGTTGAAATTGGAAGACGATGCTGCAGCAATCATATTCGATTTTCTTTCTTTTCCAAATAATAAAGAGAAGAGTAAGTGGTCATTCGATTTTAAGAAAACTATAAGTGCATCACTGATGCATCACGGATGCTATTCCAAAAACCTATAATAGTTTTGACAGAGTTCCGATGTTATCTATGCAGAAGAAATTCAGGTAGATTGAGGTAGATCGAGTAGAATGATCAAGGAACTAAGAGAGATTGCTTATCTTTTGAATAACAAGGCCAAAGGACCTAATACCATCGGAATCAATAAAATATGCTGGAACTAAATGGAACAATGTAATTACTCGTATAATGGAAAAGATCGGTCATTATTCCCTATTTCAAAAGGATGCTCGAACACTATGCAACAGTGACAAGGTCTTGTCAAATATTTTCTCCAGAAGACTGATTTCATAGGAAAGAGAAATGATTAGAGATCAACAACGTGGCTATAAGAGGAACCACTGTACTATAGTCTTAAAGAAAAAACGGGTCCACCAATTATTGGTGAAGGCCTATGACTATAAACTGCAATTTTTATCAAGTTTTTGTGAGGCTGGGAGTATACAAGCCTAAGGAAAACAAAAGGGGACGCCTTGTCACCATTTCTCTTTAATTTGTTGCGAGACTACCTAAAAAATGTTATGGAATCACTAACGATCTGGACCTTGAGATAGTGAAAAAAATAGTTAAGAGCAACGCAGAAAGTGGAAAGCGGCAGGAAATGAAATAGTTTTCAAAGTATTATAAACAAAGAGAAAACTATGACCGAGGAATCTGACTGGACTTGATGAAAGCTTTGAAAAGTGATGGAGTTCAAATATTTGGAGCCGTGTTGGCTGTCAAAACCGATATAAAGATAAAAATAAGACTGCATATGAGCAACAGCTCTTTTGACCGCATTCCGATGATAATGTCAGTGACCCTTCACAGAAATGAAATTTGGTCTCAGACTAAAAAAGAGGAAAATAATTTTTAGGGCTTTGAAAGCAAGATTTTTGGAATCGATCTATGGTGGAAGACAGAAGGAAACATCAAGAACTCGAGGAACTTTATTACGCCCCAGCATTGTTTGCTAGTAATAAATTCGCGAAGACTAAGATAGGCAGAATACGTAGAACAAATGGAAAGTAGACGAATAATCAAAAGAATAACGAGTGAAAAAGTCCACGAGATAGTCCGCGAGTAGATGGGAGCGCAATATAAGCATGGACCTAGAAGAGATGGTACAGAACAGCGAAAATGTAAGGAAGGCACTCATAACAGTGAGGGCTGGCGAGAGCTTGCCAAGGAGGCATCTAACTTCCGCGATCCAGAAGCCCGTTCATAATAATAATAATAATAACAAGAACTGTGTTAGTTTCCTGTCAAACCCACAAGACATTTTAGGTTAGTCCATGAATCACTTTGATATTTAGATCCATGGAGAAGCGTGTATCGTCAGTACCTCTCGAAGTTTTGGTATTTCTATGTGGTGTGTCCAAAAGTCATTTGGAAAACCAGTTCACCAATGCTTAGTTTTATATACAATAAATCCGAGTCGACAGAAAGACATGTTTAATGCCAACGTGAGCCTAATAGTTTCACAAATCCAACTTAAAAAATGGTGCTTGGTAGCGTTAAAAATATAATAAAAATAGTTAAGGACGATATTTTTTAATGAGAAACTTGCTTAAATTAATAATAAAAAAAAATTTACTAAAATTAAAAAGAGAAAAGTGTGTTTTTAAGCTCTTGAATATGTTGACAGCACATATTTAAATATTTTAACCGTCAACTGAAATTTAAGTTGTTTCCGCCCCTCACTACGATTAAAGTAAGTCTTTCTACGAGCCATTGTAACTCAAAAAATAAAGCAAAATTTTAATCCAAAACTAAATTTCGAACGTTCGCTACTATATACAGCGTTCCAAGTCACGTGCCTTGGTTTTACTCCACCTTACAACATCAATAACCACTTCCGCATGCAAAAGAAATGGATACCTTATCTCACGACTACCAGCCTCGATAGCTTTACATATCAGACTTAATCTCTCCCCATCAGTTTCATTCAGTCTTCAGGTGGCATTTCACAGCTTCCAATCCCCCCTAAACCGTACTATTTCGAATTTCGGTGAAATTACGGAAATGCTTCGACACGCTTCGAAATTGTCGTCGCACCATGGAATCGATATAGGTCGTATCAGTCTTGCGATCCTTTACCTTCCGATTGACTCTGTACAGATGCAAAATGACACGAGTGAGGAATGGATTGGGGTCTTTTCAAAGGGCTTAACGCAAAAATATTCATTTCACTTGCTTTTCGGATGCAGTTGATGCTTTTCAAAAAACAAAAACATATTTCCTGCTCGTTTCGAATGTTCTGAGGACATAAATATGTACAGGATGGAGAATCCTTACCTATTGATGATGTACTGTTTGATTTTCTTCTTCAAGACGAATAGTGTGAAGATGAGGAAACCCTGAACCCCATTGCAGATATCTGTGACGTAGAAGAGTTTGTCCCATGAGGATTCGGAACCGATGATGTAGGAGAGAACTTCCATGGACCATGTTACTCCCATCACGATGAAGAGACGAAGGAAAATACCGAACCTAAAAGGGGCACTTGGTGAGATATGTGCAGGATGAGAAACACAATTAAGGGTCTTACCGATCCTTTTCAGTGCGAAGGTTACGTTGACTATCGTTGCGTTCCATCATTCGGCTCATCTCTCGCTGCACGCTGTTAATCTGCAAAGCGGTCAACACGAACATGGTGATGTTAAAGCAGATAATGATGATGATCGGGCCATAGAAATAGATCAGCGCAGTCCATCCGAATTTGACTAAAGCATGAAACGATTTGTGAGACGTTTTCAAAGAAGGGGGAGGTAGACTCACCGTTCAACCAGCAGAAAACATCGCCTCCAATGCCTGGCTTCCAGTCCTCTGGTACAATCGATGACTTTTGCGCGTATACTGTGACGGCCAGGAATAGGGAAGCCAGTCCCCACGAGTAGAGTGAGTACAAAATGAAGCGTTTCCTCTCATTGAATCGACCACGTGGCGCACGGATATTGTAGAACAGATCAAAGCTGATCACGCTTACCCAAAAGAAACTGGCCATGAACGAGAAGTACGCCATATAGCCTGGAACCAAAAAGATTGTAGCTTTTCTCTCATATAAGCACCGTTCACTTACCGAACAAGGCGCAATTCAACTGGGAAAAGTAGTCCATTGGTACGAGAATGAACGCGCTCAGTATGCTGTATCCCACGCAGAGACCAAACAAGTAGCAGCAGAGAGACTTACCATGCAGCGTCCTGAGCTCGGGTATAGCTATATATACGATGATCGTGATTATCATGAAGGGCACGGAGAACAGCATCACTGGAGGAAGAGGTTAATTATTAAGAGAACGCGGAGAGCTAGATAGGACTTACTGCAAGCATAGACCACTGTCTTGGTCTCGCCAGAGGTTTGCATGAAGCAATTGACTGGCACGATGATCTCTGTTATATTGTCCGGCCCCGGAACGGTTGCCAGGCAGAACTCGTCTTTTGTCAGGTACATCTGGTCATCCAACCTTAGCATCGTTCCATTCTGTAATTTTAAAAGTGGTCAGAACTCAAGGATCCATGCGTACTCCTTGTAACTCACCTCAAATAAACTGTACGCATCATACTCCACAAGATGCGGCTTCAAGTGGTACATGAAGTGACACGGTCGTCCGACTTGCACCGCGAATTTCCGGAATATATCCTGTGTCACCTCCACCCCGCTCTTGGTTGTTATATTCATAAAGGTACTATAGTTACCGCTGAATTCCTCGCAATTCGTTCCGTTATACTTCTGGTCCGGCGGGCAACACATCTTCACGCAAGGCTTAAGCTGGCAAACGCATCCGCGAACATGTGGTTCGGCCGGCACGCGTTCCAGCGCTGCATCGGCCATGTAATCATAGATCCCGACTAGATTTGGTGGAATGACGACACCATCGAAGAGATATGATCCGTTCGGGAATTTTGGATACCCCGTGAGGTTGACAGTGTCTATATATGAACAAGGGACATGGAGACCATCCTGGAATAGGCTATTGGCGGTGGATATATTCAGATTGGTCAGGACCAGAAGAGCACCTGCCGCTAATAATGCGAATCTTAGTTGAGTCATCTTTCGGTTGCTGGGAATTCGATGAGTTTTCCTGGAATACGAATAGATGGCAGTTTAGATTGCTCGGATATGGCGCATGGTAGAGCTTCGATTCTGGAAGGAGAAGAAAGAGAAAATGTTGCATAAGTGATTTGGTGATTTCGTGGATTGAATAAAGAATGATCAATCGTTAAAAAAAAAACCCAAGGCATACTTGGAAATGTTTTTGTCGTAAAACGCACGCCACATATCATGGCGATGGTGTTTTATGAAAAACACCGTCATTTCCATAACTGTCATCGTCGCATTCATGAAACCCTTAAGCATGAAGTCGTGCAATCGTTTTCGAACTGTCATCATGAACTCGAAACCACTCCTCGCAGTGTGAAGAAGCAATTTCATTACATCCGTTTGCATTAGAGTGTAGGAGGCTTGGCGCTTTGGTGCGGCAGAGTGTTTATAGAACGAGTTCAAGACAACATTCTGAGAACAACGATTGCAATTTCTTGCAAATTAGACCGTAACACTGAACGATGAAGGCAATTAGAGCTGAATGCAAATTAGTTGTCCGCTCTTGAGCCGACACGGTTGGAAAGACCGAGGTGGTGATGAGTTGCTGGGATTTCACTAGAACTGGTTTGAACCACAGCTTCGCGTGACCGACTAGATTGATTACGAGAATTGGATTTTAAATTATCATAGTCGAGTCAGCCGTGAGGTGTAAATAAAATAGATACTATGGGTAAATATAGGATCGTCGCTTTCGTTTGATTTTATTTTTGTACTTTCAAATCAACTGCAAATAGACAACCATTTGTTGCTGGTGACTCTTTATATTAGGAAGGGTGTGAAGATCTGACTGTCTGGGAAATTTATAAAAATAGTCGCACAAATATTAGTACCCATAAGATATCCAGAAAGAGAGAATAATGCGTTGACAGAGAACAAAATTGCAAAATATGTTCAAAAAGTATCGGGAGTGTTGTAATTCCACAGATTGTATTAGTCTTATTTTCGTTGCTGTACTTGCAAACAGGTAGTCATTTCTTCTGCTATCATTTGCCAAGGAAATTAGATGTGTTTTGGCACAATCTTCGGAAAAAAGCATTTTAGAAATATTAAACATTGCCTTTGGTTAGTCTTCTTAGAAAAGATCTGGGCTTATGAGTACCATTCGCGCTTTCAAGAAGGCATTGAAGGCCGTAAATATGGCAAGCGACCTGACACAATCGTCCAACCACAATCAGAGAAGTCGTTAAAGATCGTTTCGTGCTGCTTGTGAGTGCGTGGTGGCCCTTTTCAACATTTGGTGGCCAAATTTGAGACTACCGGTTCGGCAATCAATCAGCCAATACTCGTACATCAAAGGAACTCAAGATCGAGAACATCGCCGCTGTTCGCGAAAGTGTACAGCAGAACCGGGGGAAGTCGATTATTCGCCGCGCACAAGAACTCCGCCTTTCTCGGACTTCAACTTGGTGAACTTTGCATCGGGATTTGAGCCTATGCCTGTACAAGATCTAACTGACCCAGGAGTTCAAAGCTCATGACCATAGACAACGTCGTTTGTTTGCTGACTGGGGTTCGGAGCGTTTGGAAGAGAACTCCAAAATCGTCTGAAAAATCATTTTTAGCGACGAGGCGCATTTTTGGACGAATGGTTGTGTTCACAAGCACGACGACAAACAGGGACGACACCAACCTGCACGAGGTTCGACAGGTGACAATGCATATTCAAAAAGTTATATAAAGTAAGTTGGATTTTGGGCCGGCGCGTCATTACTCCGTACTTTTTCTAAAATAACGCTGGTGAGGCGGTCACTATCAATGACGAGCGCTAAAACGATGATAACCAATTTCTTAAGGCCCAAATTAAACCAAATGGACCTAGGCGTCATGTGGTTCCAGCAGACGCCATTGTTGGCATTCTGTATGAACGATTTTCGGGCAAGGTTATCATTCGCAGAGGTGACTTGAATTGGTCACCAAAGTCATACGATTTGACTCCGGTAGACTTTTTCTTGTGGGGTCTATCACTGTGGGTCTATCACTGTGGGTCTATCACTGTGGGTCTATCACTGTGGGTCTATCACTGTGGGTCTATCACTGTGGGTCTATCACTGTGGGTCTATCACTGTGGGTCTATCACTGTGGGTCTATCACTGTGGGTCTATCACTGTGGGTCTATCACTGTGGGTCTATCACTGTGGGTCTATCACTGTGGGTCCATCACAAGTGTGCCTACCTCTTGCCCAAAGTTCTCGCCGGAACGGCTTAAAATGCAATGAAAAATGCCCGAACGGTCGTCAACAATGAAAGCGGCAACTTGACTGATATCTTTTTCGAAAACTAATGAAAAAAATCTTAAAGGTCCAAATAAACATTTAGAAAAAGAAATATGAAATTTATGAAACCCTGTGCAATTCATCTCTTACATAAACATCGAATCGAATAGAATCTTAGCCACAGCTGGAACGTCAAAATTGTATTTCGCTGTATTTCTCATTAGATTCTATGATATAAGAAGTTTGTTCAAAAAATAAGGTGACCTTTTGAATTTCGCAAACTAAGTACATTTTTTTACATCGATTTTTGATTTTTATTTCTTGTTATATTGGTACATATATGTTGATATTGTCAGCCATTTTGTATATTCAGTTTGTTTTCGACAGATAAAAAGGCTAGGCGTGTTTTGGAGTACTTGGCAGTTTTTGAATATTGACAAAAACAGTTCAAAGAATCTGTAATAAATTTTGTGCGGAAGATAAAATTAAGTACTTCAACGTACTTGAAATGTTGTCTACTCTGTATGAAAAAGTAATGTTTATAAGTGGAACAAGCACTACACAGAAGGCCGAAACAATTTTAATGATAATGCCCGCCCTGGACACCCCAGCATGTCAACATCATGTGAAAACCTTATAGCAGTGGAAAAAATTAGTATGGAGAATCGTCGAATTACTATCAGAGAAGATGCTGAGTATATTGGCATATTGAACGACTCACGCCCTGCAATTTTTCCATATATTTTGGGCATGAAACGTGTGTCAGCGAAGTTTGCTCAAAAATTGCTAAATTTTGACCAAAAGAACCGTCGCATGAGCATTGCCCAAGACCTGTTAAATGACGTCAGAGGCAATCTAGATTTGCTTAGAGGTGTTATCACCAAACATAAGTATATGGTTATGGCATCGAAACCAAAGCCCAATCTTTCCAATGTAAGCGACCACAAAAGCCAAGACCGAAAAGAGCATGCCAAGTTCAGTCAAATTTGAAAGTTTTGTCCATTGATCTTCGATTACAATGACGTGGTTCAACATGGTCGTGCGGTCAAAAAGCTTCCAGATTTGTGGGAAAAAAAATCAGGTATCACGATATTGCAGCTGCTCACTCATTGTTGCTTCTGCGTAATTTTTTGGCCATAAACAATATCGTAAACATGCCACAGTCACCATATTCACCGGACTTGTCCCCCTGTGATTTTTTCTCTTCCCAAAACTGAACAGGAGGGCGGGAGGACGGAAATTTGCCACTCATTTGAGGATATGTGAGTAAAGACCGTATCTCTTGAAGAACTTAAGGCTTTAAAAAACGCGCAAATCAAAGAGCTTCAAGGATTGGAAAAAGCGCTGGTGTAAGTGTATCATGTCTAAGTGGGATTGCTTTAAAGGAGACAACATAGATATTGAAAAATTAAATGTCACCTTATTTTTTGAACAAACCTCGTACTTGTTAATTCAAATCTTCTCCATTCAGAGCTGTGTATAAAGTGTAGGTCTCTGTTTCCTATAACAAATATACAGGATAAATATTGTACAATAGTTAACTGCAAAAATCCTCGGTCCTGTCTCCCAAACGAGCTATAAGCCCAGAGGAAAAGGGTGAGTCATTGACTGGTTCCTTTTTGAACTATGGTATGTATTGGGAAATTGTCTGCACTTGTTCGTTCAAAATTATTTACAGTCACTAAGTGTCAAGCCTCATCACAAGGAATAAATCGATATGCACTTGAACAACCGTGGGAAATACATAAAACTTATTGCCAAACTGAGTGCTGTGTTGCAATAATAACGCGAATTTTAAAAATGAATTTCGGTCGAATACCAACTGGAGTGATTTGACGCACACGATACTAAAGTGATTCAGTGAGTGCTTCCTTAGGAAATTATTCGAGTTTGTATATATTTTATGCAGGTTTAAACGATTTTTCCTCAAGCCAAATGGCTCTCATTCTAGGTCTATAAAAAGTGTGCTTTATCTCTCATGTAGGCGCTGAGGCTGACACTTTGTAATGCCTGATAAGATATATAATATTCCGTTGCGTGCATCAAAACAGAAATCCCCCAGCGAGTTAAGAAATAAAAATAAATAGCACGACCACGGCTAATGGCCAAAAACCATTACCAATTTTGATAGCTTCGACTACAAAAAAATCCCCCTCCACCCTTTTGCACGATTAACTACTGTTTACACCTTAATTACTGATTATTCGTCGGATAAAAATTTCCTCGAACCCCTATATGTGCCCGAAAACAATTTACGATCTCCAACAAAACACATCCTGACCTTGCATTTACAATCCATTCAATTAACGAAACACGCCATCAATCATTTTTGCATTCACGCGTCTTGCTTACAAACGTTATTTATTGCCACCAAAGGACTGTCGCTTAATCGGTTGTATCGAAGAAAAGCAAAAACAAACTACCCTTTGTCATAATTAGCCGCCGACTTACATATCTAGAAAACGTCCGAAAACTTACAAGTTTGGCTGTCAGACGTGTCTTTGTCTGCGGTCAAGCATTGCCCGAGAAGATTAATTATTAATAATTGGCTTGACGGTAATTTCTGTAACCGAATCGTATCGCAATCGCATTGTTTCCGTTTCCACCGGTCACCATTAATCGGGTGATATGTCAAAAACGTTAGGTCCTTAGGGTGACCCCACACGTGTGGTATGTCGCAATAAAACAATTCTCGATAAGCAAAGGGAACTATCGGTGATTATCACAATTACCACAGCGATCAGTGCGGCGATGGCCCTGTCAACAGAGCAACATGTGGTTTACTTGTTTTGCTGTAAGAACGACCACGATCACGTTGTTTTTGAACAACATGCTTTCAACGCCGATTTTACGTGGTATTTTTAGCAACGCGCTTATGGGCGGTGCAAGAGAGTTGGTGAAATTACGTGAAAATCGGTGTTTTGATTTTCCAAAAACACCTGCTTCGGATCGGGGAGATGTTTACACGATGTGGAATGTTTTTTTCTTTAGGCGGCGCGATTTTAGAGATGTTTGAAAATTAAACACACAACTGATTTTGATTTTATTACCCAGCATTGGAAATTGTTTTTCTGGCTAATTTCAAGTTGAGAAGGAGATTTATGGAAATGAAGAACAAAAGAGTGAAAATTAGCTTAATGAAGTGACTCAGAGCGGGCTGCTTGCGGTTGTTGCCTATATTTACTCGTGTAACCGTAGTTTGCGTGCATGATATCAGTGAGCTGAATCGCATTGATTTTTTAGGAATTAATAACCGCGACATGCGGTCTTGAAGAAGAAGGGGAAGGAAGATGACTGACGCAAACTCGGCCAAAAAACAAATCAAGGAAATGGCATGCTCTCATTATTTCATTCCTATTCGTATCCATAATCGAGCGCTGAATTTATAATGAAATTTATTTTCTTAATGGTTATACGAATTTAATTTGGATTTTTATTTATGTATCTGAAACAAGTCGGATGGGAACGTGAATCGGATTGAAAGTGCCCACTCTATCAGACGGGTGAGCAGACACATTTAATTGATTATTATCAATCGGTATTGGTTGAACTTAGCCAAATGGCATGAAATCGCTACAATGTTGTTTTTCGCCGAGCATTTACGATCACACAGTGAAGTGTAAGTAGATGCAATATTATGGAACAAGAGTCATTCATTTGTTCATTAAAAATTCTGGCTTATTTTTGGATGACCTCGCGTAGGGTAGGTATACTTGTAGGTGCTGCTACTGAGCTATGTTCTTAAGTTATAAATCTGGAGTTAAAGTTAAGTCGTATCCAGGGTATAGCCACATAAAACCACATAAGTTGCATTATACAACTCGATTATATCCGGTTAATACTACCTTATCGTCGTTATGCCTAATGATGCAAAAAAAATCATCCTTAAGAGGATTGCCTTAAATGTCGTCGATATTTTAGCTTATCTTTTCAACTTAAGCATGCTCTTAGGTCTCTTTCCTGAAATATTAAAACGGGCAATTCTGATTCCTCTTTTGAAAAACGATAACATAAAAGATAAGGCAAACTACAGGCCAATTTCCTTACCTTTTTCTGTTTCAAAAAGCCTCGAAATGTAGGGTCTTGATCTTTCTAACAAAAAATGAACTTTTCAGCAAATGACAATTTGGTTTCAGAGTTTTTTTTTGTCGACTGAGGGCGCTCTTCTTAACTCTCGGCAACACACAAGAGACTTTTTTCCCACATATGTCCAAAGCGCTTGGCATGGTAAATCACAAATTTATTTAGGATATTTTGCCTCGAGTCAGACTTTTAGATTTTGTTTTCGATTGGTTTTTTGCTTGGAGAATAGAAAGTAAAGGGTACAAATTTATCACTCTTGGTGGATCTTAATTTCTCAAACTCGGTGTTCCCCAAGGATCTGTCCTTGGGCCATTATTATTCTTAATATGTGTATATCAATTCATCTTCACCTCAGTAAGTTGCGTTTATTTAACCTTCTTGAGGACATCAACCATGACGTTCATCTGTTAAGGAAAGATTCGCAAACACAATAATAGTAAGGTGTAGAACTTAGCTCATGCTACTACTACGGAACGGCTGATATTGAGTTTCAATATTTTGGGTGTAGTGTGCGGTACAATTATAGTTTTGACTGTGAAGCCAAAAAAAAAAAAACTCCATAAGAAGGGAAGCTCTAGACCTTACATTACTTACTAATAAAGCATCTCATATGATTAAAAAATGGCAAGCCTCTAAAGAAGCCTCCTTCTCAGATCATCTGCCCATCGAAAGAAAAGAACAACACAAAATCTGTAAACTCTAGACTGAGCGGACTAAGGAGATTAGCAAGACGAGAGTTCAACAAGGCTAAAAGATGGGTAACTGGCAGCCACATAAGGAGGCTCTCACCAATTATAACAAACAAATCAGATCATCAAAAAAATCGTTGTAAAACTATTTCGTGAACCTAGAGGACTCACCTGAATGTGCAAGAGTTTTTAAGGCGCTCTTCAAGGGCAACCACAACTCACTTGGTCTACTTAAAGACCTCGATGGAAATCTGACGCACAATTTTACAGACACCTTAGAGCTACTTTTAAAGACTAACTTTCCTGGGTGTATTGTAAAACCGAATACCACAAACTACTGTGAAGCAAATGTGATCTTCAACAAAGGTAGAAATCACAACATAAGCAAATACATAACGTATGAAAAAATCGACTGGGCTATTAACAGCTTCAAATAACTCAAAGCCCCTGGTTTTGAGCATTTGATGATGCAAATCATTTATCATTAACAAATGCACTTTGCAGAAAAATGGTAGACCCCTTAATTATCAAACGGATAAACGTCATGCTAAAAGAAAGCCATATAACAACCCAATTGGGCACATCGAAGGTAGTGATCAAAACTATTAGAGGTTTCCTGCGAGGAGTGGCCTATCCCCACTTCTTTGGTCAATTCTAGCAGACTTACTTCTCTGAGTACGAAATAATAATGGCTTCACAACCATCGGTTATGCCGACAATATAACCATAATCATAAAAGCCGAACATGAGGACATCATAGGAAATCTCATGCAAAGAGCCCTAGAAACAACCTGAAACTGGTGCAATAAAGAAGGACTCTCCATCAATTCCAGCAAAACACACATAAATCGATTCACTAAAACTTTAGAAATCAAAGAAACCTGAATTCCATTAAAAGAGGAGGCAACGTTTCTGGGAATAATACTGGACCAAAAACTTTCTTGAAATGCGCACATAAACAAAATATACTTGAAGATCATCATGGGCCCTAAAACATCTCCTAGGCAAAATATGGGGGCTAAGCTCAAAAATGAGTCTTTAACCATAAATCAAATGATTAAACCAATCATACTGTAATGCGCTGTTGTATGGTGGAAAAAATGTGAACAAAAAAGCGCCATCAATAAACTCAATAAAATACAAAGGCTAGTGTGTATTAGCATAACTGGAACAATAAGAATGACTCCAACTGCAGGGATGGAGCAATACTGAATACAGGCTGAAGCTGCAAAACAAGACTTGACCTTACAGACGTCCTATAAATACAAAGAAGGAGACCTTGTTGGACACCTAGAAATTTTTAACAGTGTGGACAACATTTGCGAGCTAAACACAGTGAGATCTGATGTCGGAGTACCAAGCAAAGAGGAATGGAACAACAACCCCTCTTGGATAAATGATGAGCCCAGAAATTGTATACAGACGGGTCAAAATCTGGAAACGAGTTAGGTCTTGGTGTAATATAACCAAAATACAGCCCCCACATTCCCTTCTGCAATGAGTCAACTATATTTCAGGCTGAGCTATTTGCAACCAATGAAGCAGCACATAACATCAACGACAGGAGACACTAGGATAACTATATTCATAGACAGCCACTCTGTCTACACTAAAGCTGATCTAGGTGCTAGGTCTTAAAAACCTAGGCTGACATAATGAAAAGGCTGACATACAAGCCAAGAAACGGGCTTGTACCTTTTACGGGCACCAGAAATAGGGGTCGTGATGCAATGATAATCATCACCGACTGTTGAGCCGAAGGTCTGCAGTTCAAGTCCGTCCATAGTCAAGAACAATTTCTATATGGAAAAAATGTACAACAACAACACCAGTTGTGAATGAGAGATGATCAAAAAGTGCTGACGAAGGCATAACACTCGCAGCATAAGATCACCTCAAAATTCGTGTGTGCCTTAATGGCATGGAAACAAAAGAGTTACTGTGAACTACTACCAACGCAAATTCAGTCGAATCTCTCAAATTCTATCTAGGACAACCACCCCCGGAGAGTAGTGAACGGACATCTTCGACACAAACCTTCTGAACCCCGTTAAGGTTGTGTGACAAACAACATAAGGGCGTGCACTCTTGAACCTGCACGAATTATAAAAAATAAAAATAAAAAAATCTGTAACCGGGAATGACTCCCAGGAAATCCCATCTAAAGAAGTTGTCAAATTTTTGAAGGCAGTACTCAAATCCTAGACCAAAGAAGGGGGTACAATAGCCCTTGATGGTCGCAGTCCTGGGGTCTTCAATTCAAAATACTTCACTGCAGGGGTGGAGGGCATTTTATCATAATATAATTTTACAATTAGCTGCTTTGCAAATACCTATATACTTTGTTCGCAAAACATGTTTCTCTTCCCGCCGAGCCCTGTCTTTAATTTTATTTAATAAACTGAATATTCGGCCAATCAGAAACTTGTACTTTTGTAGTCTTGAGGGTTTTTATTTTTATTAGAAGTGCCGACGTCCCTTCGGTTCGGTTCGGTTCTCCATTCCATCGGTACCATTCCACCTGTACTATTCCATCGACAAAGCCACTTTTTTCGATCATTTTTTGATCTTGGAAATTCAAAATGCTCCAATAAGAACCTTCAACTCATGCTTCTTCACCTGCTGAGTTTCAGTAGGTCGTCATCATTATTGACTTAATTTAACGACTTCTGAGTCATTTCTATTCGCCGCTAAGTTTGTTCGAATTCCAACGGTTTTGCAACAAGTTTTGCTTAGTTAGTCCGGTATTACACGTTTCAATAGTTGCCGCGGCAACACGAACTTGTGGGTAAGAGAAGTGAGAGGCATCCGGGGTAGGTCGTGTTGCCTGTACCGGCAACACTTTGACGTTTCCCTTTGTTATTTTCTCATTTTTTGCCATTCCTCCTTTTTCTCATTCGCCAGATTTCGAGTGCAACAACAACTCAAACAACTCTGGGAAATGAATCAAAAAGAAAATGCACGTTAAGTGTCACTTTGTTGCGAGCCCTGTGTTGAAACGTGTAAAGATAAAGGCAACACGGACAGAAAACACAAAAGAAAATAAGCAAAAGTTGCCAGCAACTATTGAAACGTGTAATACCCGACTTAGTTTCATGAGTCAATGGGCCTGCACACACGGGAGTAATCCAACCGGCTGAAAATTGATTTTAAGGGAGAGGGAGCTGAAGTGTGAAGTATGAAACGGAGTAAAATCTTCAACCGCGTATCGAGTGGTTGAAGAGAGAGCAAAACTAATACATACACAACTCTTTACTTTTCGAGTCGGCACGTTTTTTGTCTCGTGTTGCGTCTCAATCGTAATTCGCCCTTCAAGCAGTGAACACTGTATCAACCAAATGGAGAGGAGACGTCTTTTGCGAAATATCTCTGTCAAATGAAATGTCAGAAAGACGAAAACACTTACACAATGAAACGAGGTTCACATATACATTTTTTTCAGTTGGAGTAGTTCATTCCGTATACGCTTAGAGCAGAGAATTACACCAGTTTTACTCCTGATAAAATTACTCCCGTGTGTGCAGGCTCAATGAGCATACCAACAACCTTTATGAGCATGATTTGCCGATCGTTTTATAATTATTTATTTTATTTTACGTTTTAATGGGCTGTTGATGTGCTGGGGCGCCCATGGCTCTTTACCGTCTTATTGGATACGCTTATGCCATTCGTAAAACTAAGTTTTACTCTTAACATAAATAAATAAAGCAATATTTAACATTTCATAAGTGTTACTGCATCTTATTTTATTTTTATACAAAAAAAAAACAATGCAAATCATCGTGCGTCAGAGGCCGACACACTGCTCACTGCGCCACGACGCTCTCGGAAATTATAAAATTTTATTCCAAGGAACCCACCTTATAAGAGAACATATTTAGAAGCTACGTTCGGCACAGCTCTTAAGCCCTAATGACCTACATATGTCGGTGTAGTAATCACCTCGCAGTTGTTATTCTTAACTGACATCAGCACATACCCGTCCTTAACCAGGAGTTCTTAATAAGCTAATACTCCTCGCTATACAGCTTGCCATACCCAACAGCTAAGGGCGCTTGACCAACTCATCAATCTTATTGTGGCGCTCGGGTGAAATACTTTTATGCAGCGACGATAGCGACGGATAGTGGACCGTTCTTTTCCAAGCAAACTTGAATGCGTTCAGATGTTATATTGACGTCGCCTGAGATGTTGGCAACCAATTTGACTTTATCAACGTGGCACAGTTCGTCTTGTCTGAGAAAGAACGTCCGACCTTCATCATCCACTGGTATTAGCGGAAATTCTGTCCATCGTCACTCCAGGAAACACAAGAAATCGACGAGAACTTGTTGTGCATTTGCTCATTGTTGCTAAGGAAGTATACACTTTCAACATCTGAGAACATCCATTATCCACAAACAGATTGATCCTTGGCAGGTATGAATATCCCATGTAGTCTCCGACAGATAGTCCTTCATCTTCTCGGCGTTGTATGAGAAGATTTTTCCGCCTTTGTGGGTTTCAGATGATTTGAAACCACAAAGAGCATTCAACTCATCATCGGACTTATCGGCCAAGTGGTAAGTTGCCAATGAGAATGAAAAAGCTTTTCTACTTTCTCATCGAGTCCATTGACTGAATGTAAGGGAAATTCTGAAGGAAGACATTCATGTTCGATTTCATTTAGGGGAATTCAATGCAAACCATACCTGAATCGATTTCGAAGATTTCATTTAGGAGGTCAGCGTGAAAGTATCATATTCCAGATAATAGAGATGATAATCTGAGCCGATTAAGGTGTTATAGCCGATAATCGCATATCGCATTAGAATGGGTTGTGAATTTTTGCGAATCCCTGAACCGCGCCCATAAGATGTAGATGTTCCTCTTAACACCGACAATCTCTTCCAAATTGTCACAGACAAGTCCGTGACGCTTCGCGTCTGATAAAGTGTAAAGCTAAAGTAGGATCAACTGGATATCGACATCATTGTCCTTGGTGTTGTAAACTTGCCTGACTGTTCACATTGGTCAATATGGTGAGGCGCCCACGGATGTGGAAACTTTTCAAAAGATACTGGTAACCCGTGTTGCCAGCATGCACGATTCGCGGGATATTATTCTCCTTTTTCCACGCGCTTACGTACGAAACCACACCTGTGCACACTTCAACCACTCTCCCCGCGGGACTGCCGTTAGGTATTACTTCGCGGGGCTGGTTAGCGGTTAACACGCTGTATTTCGAGTAGAGGCCTCTTGGGTTCTTCTCTCTGCTTCGACTTGCCGCGTAGCTTTGTTTGTACTGATGCAAAGTACGAGCATGTTTCGTTCAAATTTTGCAGCGAGTCCATCATATAGGAGATCAGGTTTTCAGGGCTTGTTACATTTAGCCTTTGTCCGTCCTGCATAAAGCGACTGCAGTAAAAGACTGTGTGTTCTGTGTCCTCTTCGGAGTTTGGGCATTGTGGCCCCAGCGGAGAACTATCATATCCAAATCTATGCACATACTTTCGATAGCCACCATGTCCAGACAGAAACTGCGAAAGATGGTAATTGCAGTCTCCTGTCGGTCTTGATGTCCAAGTCTCGATGACGGGAATGAGCCTGTGCGTCCATCTTCCTTTTGTGCTGATGTCCCATCTGGCTTGCCACATTGCCATGGATTCTGCCCGTTCTTCTGCTTTTATAAGCCTGGCCTGTTGCCGGTCTGGCATGCGATGGGTAGCATTCCTGCTATGACTAACGCTGCATCGTCGGAGATGGTAGAGTAAGACTCTGCGTGCATCTCCGCCTATATTCAGAAGCATTCGTGAAAGAGCTCGTTGCGCGTGTGATGCCTTCTCGCTGGCATACAGTATGTATGACTGCTTTCTTGGACCTTATCGTCTGGTCTCCGACTAAGAATCTCGCATATTTCACCTTTCTACGGCTGGTTATGAGCACAGCCTCCGTTTTTTGGGCTGCTAGTTCTAGACCGGCATTTGAAAGCCAATCTTTCACTTTAGAGATAGCTGCGTTCGTAGTGGCCTCCACTTCCTCTATATGCTCAGCCACAGTGACGATGGCAATGTCGTCGGCGAAGCCGATGATTCGTACTCCTTCGGGAAGCGCTAATGTAGAACGCCATCGTGCAGATGTTCCACAGAAGAGGACCAAGGACTGATCCTTGAGCAACACCCGCCGTTATTTTGTTGAATTTTATGCTGTCATCGGTATTGTACATGTTGTTGAAGTAGTCGATGACGGTCTTTAATAAATAGTGGGGGTAGCCATGTCAATTAAGGACTTTTGTATGTGCGTCCAGTTAGCCGAGTTGAAAGCATTTTTTATGTCCAGCGTCATCAAATCCATCTTTTTCCTTGGATGGCGTCCCAGGTTTACATGGCGTCGACCGTTAATCGTCCTTTTCTGAAGCCGTATTGGGGGGCTGGCAATGCAACGTTTGCTTCCGCCACCGCCAGTGGTGCGGTGACGGGACCTAATTTAAAAGATGTGCCGTAACGTTAATCAGTTGAAAGATTTTGACAATGGCGGTATAATATTCGATACGTACGCGACTGGATCGTTTACACGTATGAGTAGATTGGTTCAGCTATCTCGGCGAACGGGACGAGGTTCTACTAAAGGAGTAAATTGGTCTCTTTTGGAGATTTCGATCTTCATAGTAAGGGACAGCTACAGAAACTTGGAAAAAGACTATTGAAACCTTATTCTTCTTCTTCTTCTTTTCCTTTTTATCCCGGCGTCGTTATGGTCAGAAGTGTAGGACCATAACCTTCCCACTTAACTGCATTCCTACTGGTCCGCTTGTGGGGTCCGCCGGTTTGACCTCAGAAAGTAGCGGCAGGCTTCCCGGTTTGGGATTACTTCATCGCTGAGGCCAATCAAATGCTAGTGTTTTTGCATTTGTTTGCACCAATTGTTTCTCGGCCTGCCTTTTTTGCGTGTTGAAATTGGAATGTTGATTGATAACGCCTTTTGGACGGGGTTCAAAGAATCTCAACTGAGTCGGTCGCGCTCTATTTTTCTTGTGATGGTTTCTTTTACGTGGAGGCTTCCTCGGATCTTTGAACTTCTAATTCTGTCACGCTTTGTTACTCCCGCTGTCATGCGAAGCATCTTCATCTCAGCTGCCGTTAATTTGCTCTCATACTTTTTGTGCATTGTCCAGCATTGTGAACCGTATGTGAGCGCCGGACGTACAACTGAAGTGTAAAGCCTTCCTTTCAGCTTAGGGGGCATTTTTCGATCACAGAAGATGGCGGAGTTTTCCCGCCACTTCATCCACCCTAAGCTTACGCGATGTTTGATGTCGTCATCACAAGTTGCTTCTCTATTAATCATAGATCCCAGATATTTAAACTTTTCACACTTGGGAAGCACTCTTCCATTCAAGTAAATGTCTGGAATAGGCTGATGAGGGTCAGAGAACGGGCAGCACAGATACTCTGTCTTCTTTGAACTAATACGATACCCGTGTCCCTCAAAAATGTCCACCCACACATCAAGTGCTCGTTGTAGGGACGCCTGATCATCACTTATAATGGCCCCATCGTCAGCAAAGAATAGCTGGTGCACATTGGGGTCCGTCACTTTTCCTTCAAGCAAGCAATCAAGGACTGCTATAAAAAGCAGTGGGCTGAGGACGCTCCCTTGGTGTACACCGACTTTGATTGCGAACTCTTCGGTGACTCCTGCGGTGCATCTTACTCTTGTCGTTGCTCTCTCGTACATGTCCATAATCACTCGCACGTAGGTTTCTGGAACTCCTTTTTGTCTTAGCGCTACCCATAAAAGATCTCTTGGTTGCCTGTCAAAGGCCTTCTCGAAATCAACCAACACCATATGCAAGTCCTTTGAAGAATCACGATGCTTTTCCATCATGATCCTTATACTTTGGATTGCATCTGTTGTTGATTTACCCGAGACAAACCCGCACTGGTTATCAGATAGTTGTATTATTTTCCGCAGTCGGCTATCTAATACCCGTTCAACGATCTTCATGGTGTGCGACATCAGCTTGACAGAACGGTAGTTATCACAATTTCGCGTATCACCCTTTCCTTTGTGCAATGGAAGAAGATAGCTTTCCCTCCATTGATTAGGCATAGTGTCGCCTCTCATAAGTTTGGAGATAAGAACCATGAGCCATCTAGACCCGATGTCTCCCATCTTTTTCCAGAACTCAGAGGGTATCCCGTCCGGCCCAACAGCTTTTCTTTTCTTGGAGTTTTTAACCGCGTACCGAACTTCTTCGACTGTGATGTCGGATATTTCGGCATGATTCGGGGCGGCTCTTGGAAAGTACACTCGGGGAAACTGTTCGTTCAGAAGTTCCTCGCAATACTGTCGCCATCTGTGGAGAATTTTTTCGTCTTCCACAAGGAGTTGGCCTTCAGCATTGTTAATAAACTTTGGGAAACGAATCTCCTGAGCATTTCTTCTTCTCTGGGCGGCTATTTTAAAGATATTTGCTCCTTTGTTCAAATTGTTTTGTCGAAGCTCCTGGGTAGCCTGGTTCCTGTCAGACGCGGAAGACGATATTTCTTCCAACTCCTGATAGAGGCCTTCCATGCTCTTCGCTTTGAATTCGGCGCATTTTTTCTTCGCGATACCTTTGCAACATCTATATACCTTTTCACGGCGAGCTTTTTCCTCTCTATTAGTAGAAGAGCACTTTGACCAAGCTTGGAAAGCCATTTTCTTTTCGTGTATCACTGCTTTGGCTTCGTCTGTCCACCACCAGGTTTCTTTTGCGTGTTGGCAGGGGCCTTTAGATGTTCCGAGCAGTGATTTGGCTTTCTCCAGGCCAGATTGTTGTAGGGAATCCCACATGTCTTGTGCTCTGCACTCCTCATTACCGACCTCATCGATAATGGAAGAGAGGTAGTTTTCCATGTTGGTGATAAAAGCTAGCTTCGCCTTTTCCTTTATCCAGCTTATACCACTTGATTCTCTCAGACACCTTCGTTTGCTGCTTTAACTTCTTTCTCGCATCCATAAAAAATTCAGTCAGGAGGAGACGGTGTTGAGGGGCGATCGCGTCTCCCAGGATCACTTTGCAATCTTTAGCTCGTGGCTTCATGAAACTGGATACCAAATGATAGTCCATTTGAGTTTCATTTCCGCCGCTGCTATAAGTGATCAGGTGCCGGCTTTGTTTGACGAACATGGTATTTAGCACTATAAGACCGTACGACTTGCACATGTTTAGGATATCTTCACCTGAAGAGTTCCTGGTGCCGTATCCCAGCCCTCCGTGGTAGCCTTCATAGTCTTCGCTTGTCTTCCCGACATGTCCGTTTAAATCTCCCCCAACAAACAAAAGCTCTTCTTTTGGGATGATTTTGACAAGGTTGTGGAAATCTAGCCAGAATGCATCTTTTTCTTTTTGTTCGCATCCTACTTGAGGGGCATATGCGCTTACGATGTTCCACACCTCACCATGCATCACCAATTTGAGAGCCATCAAACGGTCACTGGACTTTGAAATGGTTAAGACGTTGCCAAGTAACTTTGCCGCAAGGATGATGGCGATTCCGTTTTTTCCTTGTTCCAATCCATAGTAAAACATCTTGTAGGCTTTTGTTTTAACGTCCAAGAAACGTGCCCGATTACCGGTGTTTCGCCATTTCGTCTCTTGTACGCACAGGATGTCTACTCGCCTTCTAACCATCATTTCTTCAAGCTCATAGCTGCGCCCACTCATGCTTCCAACGTTCCAACTCGCGACTCTTAAATGTGGCTTACGCCGTTGCATTACTTTGCTATCCCCCGGGAATCCTATAGCTCTGACCCGAGCATTGCTGCTCGTCCCAGGATCACGACCATTAGTAGTGCCTGGCGGGGTAGTGCTTTTCCTTTTAGCGTTCTTTTCCATAATGCTACGGTTTGACCGTTTTCTTTCTTCCCTTCCTTTTTGACACGGGCATGCTCCAGATTTTTTATTTTTTTTTTTATTGATCTTACTCTTACAACACCGGTGATCTCCAGTCGTGTCAACCCACTGATTTGCATGCACACTTGTGGGGCAGTTTAATGGTGATATATGTGTCCCTAGGCTCACCTTGGTGTTTTCTAAATTGCCTAGATGTGATTTTTGTTTACCTTTGTTTTAGTCGCCTTTTACGACAAGCGAGAGGTATCGCTGAAGGGATATTCTCAACCCGTCCCTGCACAAGAACTATTGAAACCTTATTAATAATAAAAATAAAACTTGAGTACGGACAAGCAAAACCGGCGGGACTATTCCAACGAGAAGTTCCTTGCTGAAAGAGAAGATCTGTGTCACGGCTGTGACTTCAGTTGATCAAACACCTTGTTTGCCAACTAATCAAACAATTCATACTTCTAGTTCATGTGAAATTGGTATATTAAAACTCAGTTGATTTTCTGTCAAGGGACTTCACAACCAGGTTGACAACAATCTTAATATGTGTATGGCGTGCGTAAGACCGCGCAACATCTAGAATCCAAGGAAAGGATTAGAAGATCAGGGAATTGGATTGTAAGGCCTCGAATGTAAAGGGTGCCTTTAAGCCAGTACTAGCTTCAGTTATATCTTTCAAACCATTGTCAAATCACAAACTGTAGGTGTTATCCTGGAAAAGCGCACAGTTTGGTACGGTTACTGTGCTTAGTTAACAGAATGCACTAAAGAGACATGGTTAAAGACTGTTTCGTTTCCCGATTGAATGGTATGAATGTGGAAGACATACATATGTGCCAAGCAGGATGATGCTACGTGCCAGGTTGAAACAGATTGAATTGGTTCCATACTAGTAATAACCGATCACGTTCCTAAGAAATGAAGCAAGATTAGGTCCGACAGAAACGAATGTCTTTAAGACTATCTCAATTATTCAATAACTGTCAGAAATAACGTGAAACAAATTCCTGTTCACGCGCCCTGAGAGAATAAGCACAAATAACCAATTACCCATTTGGAAGCAAATACTCATTGGTATGCATGAGCATTGGGCTCGTACCAGTTGTCATTGCCATGTAAATGGTCAAACCGGTCTAGTGCAGTCTCCATTGTACACTCTAGGAGTAAACAATGCAAGTAATTCACTTTGCATGCAAATGAAAGTGTTTTCACGTCTCGACGGACCTTTTGTCGTCCGGATTCTTGCACATACAGTGAGCAAATAAAAACACAAGTCTTCCCACACATCCTCCATTTGGACGTCTTGCCTCGTGCAAATCATATTAAGTGGAAGGTTACAATTGAGTACACCCACTTACTCTCTATTAATTCGATTTCGAAGAGAAATTAATCACAAACCCGTCATGTTCGCGCTCGTTGTGTCATGGGAATTATGACAACAATAAATAATGCCCGCCACAAGCATCCCACTACCGCGCCTATGTTCGTTAATCAATAGATAATTATTTTATCTACCCTTTTGCTGTGGCGCGAGCTGTCGCGTCCGACCAAGCTCCCATGTTGTTCTGTTTTATTCAATTTTGTTGTTTTCGTTTTTGGAAAGCAATCATAAATACTCGAATCCATATCTTATCAGAGAGTTGTGACTAGTGTGCGACGTCATGGACAAGATGAACATGGTTTCGGTAAAATTTTGCACATGCCTAAGTCAACCTTCCAAGGCAACCCACCAGGCTACTACTGCCACTATGACCTTCGATCATTAGAGCTGAATATTTCTGATGACATGGCGAAACTGAATAATAATATAGGAGGAATCCTCTATGACTGCAGTCGCCTATGAATCGGTTTACTATTCATGATTATGTTCTGCGTCGTCTCCAAGCAGTAATTTACCAAATAAGCTGCTCTGCGTGCTTCTGGATCATTAACAAGCTTACAAACTTACTTAACCGTTGTCGATAAAGACTACCTATTCATCACATAAATTCTTTGCTTACAGAAGGCAAAGTGAACAGAAGGCCTACCAACCTACCAATGTTTTCCCACATAAATATGGTATTTTTTAATTAATTAGAAATTCCCCGAATACGAGTACCGTTAAGCACGGAAACTAAAACTCCAACTATCATCATCATGTCATCGTTTTGGAAAATTACACGCTCACATTACGTCCTACCCGGCCACATGGTGGGCGGCGTTCATTGTCATTGCTAAAGTGACGGACAGTCACCCCGACACTGTTACATGCAAGCCCATGGCCATCAGCAGTGACAGATTGCAACAGCAACTTCCATCCATAAGGCATGACATGAAACTCAATTCGTCTGACCTGCGGGAATTACCCGAACAGCAAGACATGGGCGAAAAACACTATAAAAAAGCGCAGAAAATAGACAACAAATAACCAAAAACAAACAAGAGCGATACTTTAAGTAATTAAAACGTCGCGTTGGTGATTAAAATGAAGTTTCCGCGAACTCGCCACTCCACGCGGTAATGGCCCGCGAACGCAATCGAATTGCTTGACGCATCATAATCGACTTGTTTGTTATTATAACAGTTTTCGTTTTCGTTTTCGGATCGAATTACATGATGAGAATCAAATAAATAAATTACTGCTAAGTGGTTGGTCGTGTCAACTGTCATGTCGTGGTCGTTGCCATTTGAGCGGGTTGTCCCAAATTTAGACACTCCATATGAACACGATCTCGTCTCAGTTGCAGTTGACTGACGTGTGTTTACGTTTTGCAATACAATTGGATGTTTCTTCTGGTGTCAACGCGCGTGTTATAACCGTCAAGTTGGGCGTCAAAATGATGTTTACACTGGGGTGTGAGATATGTTAATTGCCTTATGGTCTTATGACAGTCATTAGCATATTGTATAACGGAAAATCTGGGTGAAGCCTTCTGGTTTATGTGGTATAAGTAAGTTATGCGGCGCAGGCATGACTCTGTTTCCTGCGCGTTGTTGGCTAATTGCACTTGGCGTTATGAGGAGATAAGAAGTAGAAGACTGAAGTGAGGTCTTTATTGACTGCAGACGGAGCGATGCACACTCCCTGTTGTTGGGTTGGTGATTCAACAGTTTTCATCATCAGCGTCGGAATCGACTGATGGCTACGAACCCCATTTAATCGTAAAATGCGTTTGTAGAGGCAAAGTTTGCACGAAGCAGACAGAGTCAATAAATATGCTTTTAAGTCGGCTTATATGTAAACAGATGTGTGTTTAAAAATAAACAAGAAGAACAATGCAACTCTTTCTTGCTTCTGCTTCAAGCACCATGAAACACTAATGTCGTTTCCATGTACGTGACCATCGGCGTATTTAACTTAAAATACAGGCATTTTGTAGCATTTTCCGTATCAAAGTATGTAGTCCACGCACCGCTTGAAGTATACAAAATCTTAACTGACAGTTCCAGTAGACCGTTGGCCAATCGCAAAACTATTGGAAGAAGCGAATTCCTCTCAAATTCGGAAATGAGTCAATGCGTAGGAATTGATCCAAACATGGCACGCAATGATCGAATGGGGCAGTTGGATGAATAAGTCAAACCACCTTACCTCATGATTTCATCCACGTGGGAGTGTTTTTGAGCTCCCACTCTCCAACATAGTGAGTTATCATTATCATTCATACATATCAATTATATGGACTAAATTTATGTCGCGAACACAAATACTGATATGCGCCTTTGGGTGTAGCCTTGAGCTCTTCCAGCGATGTTGTCTTTATCTCCTCCCCAAATCTACGTCCTTTCATGGATCTTTTTGATTTTGGGAATAGTTAAAAAGTCGCAGAGGGTCAAATCTGGTAAATAAAGTGACTGAAGGTTGATTACGGATGTGTTTTGGCCAGACAAAGCAACCATGAGTGAGCAAGCGCTGAGAAAAACTTGCACATTTGAACCGATTGGCGTGCTGTTATCGGTCTTGGCTCTTCTGGTCGCTTCCATTATTGGAAGGACTTCCAATTGGAATTGGCCTTTGGTTTCGACGTCACAACTATGTATATACCCACTTGGGTCCCCAGTGATTTTTAGCAAATTTAGATCGTTATTCCGTCATAGTTCCTGAGCGATAATTATATGACGTTTTTTGGCCAAAATTTAGCAATTTCGGAACCAACTTCGCTGACTCACGTTTCACGTCTAAAATATCTGGAAAGAATTTCATGGTATGAGTCATCCTTATGCCATCATCAGCGACTTCTCTGATAGTGATTCGCCGATTCTCCATAACAATTTTCTTCACCTCTTCACCGTTTTCATCCGCTGTTGGCGTGCTGGGGCGTTCACTCGTCATTAACGTTTTCTCGGCCTCCTGTGAAGAGCTTGTTCTACTTATAAACATTTTTTTTGCACAGTATAGACTCGCTAAATTGCACAATTAACATTTCAAGTACGTTGGAGTACTTAATTTTTTTTTCACACACATTTTTTTACAGATAATTTGATCTATTTTTGTTATTGCAGAAAAACTAAATATCCAAAATGGCTGACAATGTCAACATGACAATGTTGTTGACATAACAAAAGAATAATTTGAAAATCGAATGTAATTTACTCAGAAATTCACAGTCACTTTATTTTTTGAACAAACATGCTCTTAAAAATGATGGTGTTAATGGTTGCAGTACAATTCAAGCCAATAGATTTGTTACTCACTTAGATAGATCTCCGACCAGCTGCTTCCAGTGCATGCCCAGGTTTTTTGTAACCTAACTGGCCCATTTTAATGCCGCTTGAAATTAAGGGCCTTACGTGGACCAGCCACTGTCGCTGAATAGCCCGCAGAATTTTTATTTGTATACTCTCCTCCACTCCTCGTTAGCTCAATTGGGATCAAAGGTTACAGACAGTATTCTTTCCTCGAATAGGGAAGACTTGAAACTGATCTTGCCTCATGAATTGAATCCCGCACGAACTTTTTGAGGAGAGCGTTGTAGAAATCACAATGTGATCGCTCTACCTGAAACCTTTTTGCGACCTTATTGGAGTAGAGAAAAAATTCTCCTCTCACTCAGTATATTCTAAGAAGTTTGCCACTAGCAAATAGTACATCCTTTTTGACACTGTCATATATGTAGCTTTAAAATCGACAAAAAAGTGATGTTTCATTCCACTTAGACACTTGCTCTCAACGAATTCGTCATCAGCTGCTTTAAATAGTTCATCAGCCAGTCCGTCTTCGCCAGCAGCTTTATTAGACCTTAGCTATCTTGACCGTGTCTAAGTCAGATGGAATTCTCTCTCGTCTTCCTCCAATGAGAAAGGCCTCGCAGTGGCATTTTGGCCATCATCGCTGTTACACAGTGGTCTTTCCATTTTCTGAGCATTGACCGTAATTCAACTACAAACTGTCTGTGTTCATCATCCCTTACTCCCTCTGTCTCCTTGATCTAGCGATTTCTTCCTTTTTCTTTCACAGTAGCCCTTACGCCTCCCTCCCTTTCTGATAAACAAGTCATAAAGACTTACTACGAGGGTGGTCCGATAAGTACTTAATCTACAAAAGAAAAACAACAATTTTGGAGAAATGGCGATTTATATTTCAATATAGTCTCCTTTTAGCTCGATACACTTGCCCCAGCGATGTTTTAACTTCTTTAACCCGTCTGAAAAATACGTTTTCTCGAGGTCTGCAAAGTAGGCCTTCATGGCGGTGATGACCTCCTCATTCGACTGAAATTTCTGCCCGGCGAGTGACTTTTCCAAGTTTGGAAACAAAAAACAAAAAGAGTGTTGGAGAGCACTTTTTTCTTCGCCAAGTGGGGTCGTTTTTCCTTCAATTCGGCGTCGAATTGGCCCAATAATTTGGCATAGTACAGCCCTGTGACCGTTTTGCCCTTCTCCAGGTAGTCGATGAAGAAGTGTGATCACAAGGATCACACCTTGTGAATCGCAGAAAACGGTGGCCATCACCTTTCCGGCCCATGGGACAGTCTTCGCCTTCTTTGGAGCACGTTCGCCGGGTGAAGTCCACTGTTCGACTGTTCCTTGGTCTCTGGTGTGTACCAGTGGATCCATGTTTCGTCGACTGTCACGAAACGACGCAGAAACTCCTTCGGATTGCGCTTAAACAGCGTCAAACACTGCTTTGAAATGGTCTCACGGTTGCGCTTGTTGTCCGGAGTGAGCAAACGCGGCACCCATCGCGCCGACAGCTTTCTCATGCCCACGCGATCTTTTGAAATGCCTACTGCCTCAGCTATCTCGCGCACCTTCAATCGGCGGTCTGCCAATACGAGATCGTGGATTTTTGTCACGTTATCCTCCGTGGTAGCCGTTTTCGGGGCACCTGGACGTGGCTCATCAAAAATCGACGTGCGACCACGTTGAAACTCGTTAAACCAATTTTTGATGGCCGCCATCGAAGGAGAAGAGTCACCGTACACATCATCCAAACGCTCTTTGATTTCGCTGCGCGATTTCCCTTCCAAAAACAAGAATCGAATCACCGACCGATATTGCTTTTTTTCCATTTTTCTAAAATCCGCGGACACTCCCGCTTCCACACGCGGTCAAAACAAAACTACGAGTCCGATTCGGCTGAAATTTCGTTGTAGCCGTCTATTAAAATTTACTACACGATAGTAAGTTGCTCTTACGATACTGGCGCCATCTGGCAGTGAGGCTAAGTACTTATCGGACCACCCCCGTATTTCTACATGATATGCCTAAACTCAAAGCTATCCAAGCGAAAGGCCATTAGGTCGGCGTGGAAAAAACATTTTTTGATGTTGCCAACAAGATTACCTGGAAGCGTTATGCAGAATTAGAATGGATTCAGGCACATTTGGCAATGGAGCTATAATTCCTATATATCTTGACTTCTGAAGATTAACAGCTCAAAAGCAAATTCTAAATAGGGGAAGAGTCGTGGGTGTTCGTGGTGCAATGGTAATCATCAACGACTGTTGAGCGGAAGGTCTGCAGTTCAAGTCTGTCCATACTCAAGAACAATTCAAGAATGCAACAACATCAGTTGTGAATGAGACATGATCAAAAAAATGCTGACGAAGGCATAACACTCGCAGTATACGATCACTTCAAAATTCATACTCTGTGTGTGCCTTAATGGCATGGAAACAAAAGAGTAACTGTGAACTACAACCCATGCACATTCAGTCGAATCTCTCAAATCCTATCTAGGGCAACCACCCCGGAGAGTAGTGAACGAACATCTTCGGCACGAACCATCTGCACCCCGTCCAGCGCATACTCTTGAACCTGCACGAATTACTGCTTTTTCCTTTTCATCCAAAACCACCGATCTTATGCCTTTTTTAGACAGCAAGCTAACCGTGACAGGATCGAATAATAGAATACCTTTATTCTATATTTCAAGGGCTTACTCTGAACTACCAATATGACTATATTTTTCTACGGCCATAGAGATATAGTGGCAGCTCAGGGAACAAAAACCGGCTTAAGCATTTAAGAAGACGTAAAATATGGAAGAAAAAGTATTTTAGAAGTTGAGGGAAAGAATGCACGGTAGCTCTAGGAGTACCCGAATAAGTTATTAATCGAAAACTATTATTAAGAAACTCGGAATACATTTTTCTATAGAGTAAGTGATCGGAGAGGGCTGTCTGGTGAATAGGTGGCGTGAAGAAACAACTCGGACTTTAACTCATTGTTTTTCGCCAATGGATGTGCACCCCGTCTTATGGTGCTACAATGCACATTGTAAAAAATAATAATAAAGACCTTGCCAGCAGATAGAGCTGTCTTCGATTTCTTTATAAGCGATATACTCGTATATATATTCATCTTCAGTTTTGCTTATACTATTCCTCCGTCTCAGGTGTGATGTGAGGGACCCACGTTTTTTTAGAGAGTTTCCAAACAATAGACGTCAATAGTTGGGGGCAGAAGTGAAATTATTAAACTCTTCCTTCAGAAGGCTAATATCGCTGAAGTGTCTGTTCACATTGTTGGAATCACACTAAATTATTCGAAAGCGAGGAACGATTTTTAAGAAGTCGGAACTATAGGTTTCTTGCACCGAAAATCCATCGTTCGATTGACTTCTTCATCTATTTAGCATTCTATCTTCATTTGTGGGTAATCTTGGAAGCGGTAGCATGGCACATTTCATTATCAGCATGTTTTAATCTCTTCTCTTTGCCCGCTGTCCACTTTCGCTTGTCAAAAATTCGTGTATGCTTTCACCCGTGCGAGCACGACATTTGTGATCGCCTTTGTTTTTTTCCATGCTAGTGTGAACAGAACGGAACAGAGAACATTCAGAGCCTATTGAACCACAAGCTAGTGAAGGCCCGATCACACTTTTCAGCAATTTTTTTTATTTAATTTTCTATTTTTTGTAGAATCTGTAGCTCCGTCGTGAATATATTGAGTGCATGGACGGGATTATTCTTATTACACTGAACAGAAAGAGCTAGTCAATGACATGACTCTGTGTTAACTTGTTTCAAAGGCCATATTATACTCGTAGGTGTACTGTGCATTCTACCGCGCTAAATAATTTTGTCAATAGGCTTGTAAAGAGAGGCCGAACGCGAAGTGCATCAGAGAAAAAAATCAATTAACTGGAAAATCGAATCTTGTTTGTGTCAAACTTAACTTTTTTATGAAATGAAAGAGAAGTTGAAATGGTTCATTGCTCATAAATTGTATATACTGTTATGGTCAATATAATAGGTTCATGCTCTTTTTTCAAATAGTTGCGGGTATGTTCCTCTAAGAATATGCTGATGAATGAACATAGCTAACAAACAAGCCAGAAATTGCTGTCAGTCGTGTTAAACAAAAGACCAAAAATAGGGTATATAGTATGTTTAAAAGAACTAAGAAAAATCCAAAATGGCCTTGAAATTTTAAGTTTCTTTGTGTTATGGCTTAAAAATTAAGAGAAAATATGAATGGGCCGAATAAAGCATTGTTTCGATGAAGATCATACCATTGTTAGTAAGTTAAGAGACGAACGACAAAGCCAATGCCAAATAGCCAAAACCATCGGCTGGTCTCAAAATATGTTTTTGATGTTATCTATCTATGAGTTTCCTTTAGGGGCGCCCATTTCATCTCGGACAGTAAGAAGACGATTAGTTGAAAAACATCTGTTTGAAAGAAAATCGTGAAAGGCGTCACTGCTAACAAAGAGACAACAAAAATCAAATATTGTCCGCGAAAGCTCACCTGAGTTAGGATAGGCCAGCCGACGAAAAGAAGTTCTATGGTCGGACAAGGCTAAAATAAGCATAGTTGGTCACGATGGCAGACCTTGGGTAAGGAGTCTAAGGCTCTTAACCGTGGTGGTGATAATATCACGGTTTTGGGGCTCCTTTCCGTGCCTAGGACTTCTTCTATTTTGGATAAAGAGTACGACGGACAAGCATGGTTATACAAATATTCTCTGAGAGATCACGTTGCCCTACGCCAAGTCGAAAATGCCACTTTATGGGTAATCCCAACAAGACAACGACCCGAAACGTACTTTGGGTCTAGCTAGAGTTGTTTTCCTACAATGGCATTCACTTGGCCAATTCTTCAAATTCAGCCCAATCGAGAATTCATGGAGAATCGTAAAGTGCCCATAAAACCGAATAACAAAGTATTGTTGTGAATAAAAGTACAAGCGGCTTGGCATGCTATACCAAAAAGTGCATGCAGTACGTTGGTAGACTATATGCCTTCCAGATGTAAAGCTGTATTACGCACAAAGGGCTATTCGACAAAATACTAACTAAAAATTAAAAACACTTATTATCTCGCCTCACAGGTCTTATTAATTTGTTTATTTATTTACTTTCGAATCAAAGTTGCGACCCTGTTTTATGGTCCATAACTGTAAGTGTGAATTTTGCCATTATCAAAACGACCTACATACATAACGCTTATTACAAATAAATCTTATTACCGCCCATAGCCATTTATCAAAGCCTTAATATCTTCGATAAAAAAGGGATTCCCAAAATGAAATTCCACAATTGTCCCAACACGTTTCGGCCGCCCTAAAACCATTCATTAAAATAAATACTTCCATCGTGGTAAGATGGGTGTCATCCGACGACCCCGACTTGCTTTCTAAATTGGTTGCCTTTTTATAATCTTCTAGCATCTTTAGCATCCCGGAATGTGCAGAAATATGTGAATGACAAACCGCTATTTCAATGGGTTACCAAGCGGAGGAAGAGCTATTCCCGCCACTTTAAAATTCCTGTGGACGAAGAATGCAGAAGCGATTTGTTTAGAACTTGGAAAACGATGGTGGAGAGGTCAGAAGTCCAGAACAATATGGTATTTTTAGGTTTTGGAACGTAAGCTAGAATCATTTACGCATAACTTAACATAACTCAAAAAAAAAACAAATGAGAACGGCTGAAGGCTGTTTTCTGCACAATTGTTATGGTTACTTCCCCATTACATATTTAGAAAATGTTGTTTCTGCGAATTTGACATTAACCTCTGCTGTCATTATGTCACTATGTTGGTTTTGATTTATACTGTCAGCGACGATAAAAAAGGAAAGCTAATAAAAACGCTTTTTATTACCTCTTCCCCGATGAGCAGCAAACATGGTCATAAAAAGCCGTCGCTGGGAAGCCGCCAATCGAGGCATCCACTCAACTTAATAGAGCAGACGTATGTCAAAATGTTGAATACTTTGGTTAAGTTTTCAGCAGTAGAAGAGAAAATTCCATTTCCGCCAATGATGTCATTAAGAGACAGCATTCCACTTCCATTTTCGTTTTGAATCGCTTGTTCCACATGAGTAGCAGCTTATCCTCCTTCTCATCCTCCAGCGATGCCGGAATCTGTGTTTATATGAGAAGCAGACAGAAAAATTGTAGTCGGCGTTAATTGGTACATTGTACGTCGTGGACGTCGAGTTCTTGCTTGGAATTTGGACGCCATGTCTGGCCTCCACAATCGGCATCCATCGTATTCCGACAAACATGTTCGAAGTGCCAATTTGTCAAGATCATTGCTAACTGAATATGAATTACATTTAGTTATGACCATGAGTGATGTGAGAAAAGGTTGTTTAGAACTATTAGCGGGTGCGGGAAACGTGAGCGTGACGTCGCTCTCGCTGGTAGAAAACATAAAACAGCTGGAGCAGCCTGGGAATGTGAGGATTTTCGGTTGTTTTTGGAAGATTGTGTTTATTTAATACGAGTACGTGCAGTGGGGAGTGGTTTTTGGTGAGAGCTACAATGATACTGAAAAGTGGAAAATAACAGATTTTTGCGGAGGAGGAAGCAACGTGTTTCATGTGTTCGGATTAAGTTTAATGGAGCACTATCAACAGGAATTAGTGGCTTACTTTGCATTTTCTACTTGCGGCTATGTTGTGGTGTCCAATGGAGAAAGGATGGATTTATTGGTTCACCGTGGTATACTGGCTCTAATATTGAGTTTTTCGAAACCACTTATTCGTTAAACGACTTAGGACATAAGAGCTTTTCCATTTTCAAACAGGAATCATGATGATGCCATAACATTTTGCGGTCGCCTGGAGACACGTATTCGAAGAGGAAACGCGTCATTAGAGCTCACATAAGAAACTCGTGGCAGCAGGTCTATTGAACTTTCCCAAAAATTTCGTAGAATTCGTATGGGATTCGATCATCAACGCCTGCTTAGAATTACAATTAATACGGATTGAGTATCACAAATATTTGGTTGTAGTTCCCCCAAGAGGTACCCTAGATCCAATCAACTCTTAATCTCATGAGCTACTCGTATGTATGTTTAACTTATTTTTTTAAACGCGCGAAATGAATTTGCAATTGTCTGCACGTTCTGAGTGGGTTTTGAGAAGACGGGGCAGCTTAACTAATACTGACTGATTCAACAGCTAGTGCGGAATTTTTCGATACATAAAACACACACTTCTTGCGAAAACAATGTTGGTCGTTAGTAATTATGGTTGGTATATGGTAATTATGAATGAAACAGCACGTGGTCCATGTGACCTCTACAGCTTCTGTTGCAAGCGATCATTCGAAAGTCGAAATGATCGGTGACATTTTGAAGAATAAGTAGGTCAACGGCCGCAGTTAGAGTTCGGATGTCAAGTTTGAGGTCCTGAATTGCCGCTAGTCTATTGGCATGAACCGTACTCTTTAAGTAAGCCCACAGAAAAAAGAGCAGGGTTGTCAAATCGTATGACTTTTGACGCCAATTAGATTCTCTTCTAATAGATATATTGTGACTGTTGAAGTTCGTACGCAAGAAGAGATAGGAGACTCCAAGACTCCAGAGATAGGTCAGACTCCAACATGGTCAACAAGTTGTGATAATACATTCCACTAACTCTAACCCTAACTGCCTAACTTGGTAGGTTTTTTCTTTTTTGATGCATGGGATTTCCGTGAATCTTGTGTGGGTTTCCCGGTCCCCAGACACGACAGTTTGTTTATTTACGTGCCCATCCATTGAAAAATGTGACTCGTCGGAAATGATCAAATTTGATGATAAGTTGTCTTGGTGATCTAACATCCATTTACCGAGTCAGCGACGTCGTAGATTGTCTAGAGACTTCTGTTTTGTATAGTTTTGACTTAATCGGCGAGCAAATGAAGATCAATTTTTAAATCTCTTCGCGTAGTGTCATAATTATGGCCCATAGACGAATTAAAGTGGCTGGTTGGTTTCGAACATTTCGAACTCGAACTCATTAAAGCGATTATGTTGCCCGAAAAAATAAATTAAAAAGTAAATTTTACTGATTCCCCATTTTCGTTATTAAAATATATTGTTACCCGATTTTAGATTGTATTTGACATCTGTCAAAAATATCAGTAAAAGGACAGTAATTGACAGCGATCTACACCATCTGTTGGCTCACCCTTATCATATGAGTCGTTGGTGATCGGTGTCTGTGATCTCTCCACAACGGATGACGGGTTAACCTTTTTTTTTGATAATAATAGTTCGACCACAGATCGCAGACGTCAGGCAGTTGGCTTGGACCTCGGTCAACAGAACACCATTTAAACATTAGTCGATTTGTATCTGCATCATAAAGTTGTTCTCGATTGAAAATGTCAGTTTACGAGTCGAATTCACGTCATTTGCGGGAGGTGTTACTGTTTTGTTTCAATATGAAGAAAACAGCGGCTGAGTCTCATCTCAGATACGTATGGTGAGGGCGCTATTAGTGAAAGAACTTGTCGTGAGTGGGTTCAACGCTTCAAAAACTGTGATTTTAACGTCGAAGACTGGCATAGTGGTGGAAGACAGAAAGTTTTCGGAGATGCAGAATTGGAGACATTGCCGAGTGAAGATTCGCGCCAAACTCAAGAAGAATTGGCACGATCAGTGTGAGTGACAAGCAAGCAGCAAAACGTCTCTAGGCCATGGGCATGTTTTATAAAGAAGGAACGTGGGTCCCGTATGAAATGAAACCAAGAGACGTTGAACGGCGTTTGTGTGCTTGTGAACAGTTGCTTCAGAGGCAAAAACGGAAGGAATTTCTGCATCGCATTGTGACCGGGGACGAAAAATGAGTTCATTACGATAACCGTAAACGCAAAAAATCATGAAGATATCCCGGCTATGCTTCCACGTCGACGGCCAAACCGAATATCCACTGCTTCAAGATCATGCTCTGCATTTGGTGGGACCAGCTCGGCGTCGTGTACTACTAGGTGTCACAAATTGGATCGATTCGTGGATCGCTTCAAAAGATGAACAATTTTTTCGACGCGGGATTCGTACACTGCCCGAAAGATGGGAGAAAGTAGTGGCCAGCGATAGAAAATATTTTTAATGATACATGTGTAACCAATTTGTTTCCTTAAAGACTCAAATGTTGCGGAAAAAGCGGCGGAGAAGGAGCTATATTATTCTCAGATATAGCTAATATACTGGCGGCAGCGCTTTTTGTTCTTGAAGCACTTCCAGAGATGCGGTCCTTATCTCTTCAATCGTGGAAAACCTCCCTCCTTTCCTGAGTTTGTTCAATTTCGGGACGATAAAAAAAGTCACAGGCGGTCAAGTCCAGTGAATACGGTGGCCTAGGCATGATTGTAAAGTTTTTGGCTAAAAATTACCTACAAACAGTTATGTATTTTTCCCTACGACTTAGGACGCTTTCTTTTTATTACTTCACAAAAATGGCGAATCCTTACTGACCTTAAGAGACCCAGTATCATGATGAACCAAGCTATCTTATTGTAATCGAAGAAAACCGTGAGCAAAATGTTTACACTTGAAAATAAAGCTCTTCCGGTCGCTTCCATTGGGATGATTAGGCTTTAGTTTCGACCTGACCTGTGATGACATTTTTCAACAAATCTGGATAGTCATTCACGTCATTCAAAAACTTCTGAGCCATGTTCATACGACGGTTCTATTGGTCGAAATTTAACAATTTCGGAATAAACTTCGCTGACCTAAAATATATAAAAAAAAATCATGGCATGAGTCAACCGCTATGACAATATCTTCAACGACTAGTGATTTGACGATTTTCTATAACTTCACTGCTTAAACGTTTGTTTAAGTTGTTGGCGTGCTGGGGCGGTCTGGGCGGGCATCGTTATTAACATTTTCTCAGCCTTCTTTGAAGAGCGCGTACCACTTATAAATATGTATTTTTTTGCTCAGAGTAGACTCGCCAACATTTCAAGTACGCTGGAGCACTTCATTTTATTTCTCACATAAATTTTATTACAGATTCTGCGATTCATTATTTTCTATAATAAAATCGTTAGAACACGTCTTACCTTTATATCTGGGAAAACAAAGTAAATAACTAAAATGGCTGACAATGGTAACATATGTATGTTACATGTGGAAAATGGCTACTAACATAACGATTGATAACCGAGTGTACTTTGGGGACGAAACTAAAAATGTCACTTTATTTCTTGAACAAATCTCGGATGTTAGAAATAAGCTCTATAAAAATTCTCCAGTGCAGAGAAGTGATAGCGATGTATTGTATTCTATTAAATGTTATCACTTTTGATAAAAATATTGCATTTTTCCTTTGATTTAAAATAACACCTCTTGTTTAATGACCCGATAAACATTATCAGATAAGACGGCATTCCCACACTATCGTGTTACCATCTCAATATTTTCGACTTGAATATTCCAAGATTTTTACATTTACATATTTACTTAACCCGTGAACCAGCTGTTGAAAATGGTCTTTAATTGGGTTTCAATATAAGACAGCTCTATGACGAATAGACATTCGAGTCGATATGGATATGGCTTGCCCCATCGATAAGACTTTGTTCAGTTTTCAAATTTTTCCATTTGCTCAGTTTCCCCACACCATATGGTGGAAAAACCATTCCACAGCTACGATTATTTCTTATCACCTTGGATGATCTTTCCTATTGAATTACTCAATCCATGATATGTCAAGGGCATTCGCTCTTCTAAGAATTTTATAATTTATGATATGATTTTCCCGCTTTAGAAAAAAAAAGGCGTTAAGCTCGATGCGATAAGACGGAATTTATATTCCCAGCTCCCCTAGGGCTTTTCCACTGTTGGTCGTATAGGCGTACACAGATCTTAAATGGTGATTACATTCGCGGCGTTACTTTGAAATTGATTTAAATATGAATTGAATGCACTTTCGTGCGAAGCAATACATTTTGTTATGAGGGTTCTTATAATAACGTAGTCTTTGGTAAAGAAATAATTTTTTTATTGTAATAAAAAGAGAAAAAGAATATTTTGATTGAATAACTTCTGTCAAACATGACCAACATACTAAATAGTCTTTAAGCACACTTTGGAATTCGCGTGATCTTATCATCGTCGAGAGGAAAGGAATTTTTCTTTATTTTTGCTAGCACCTTGAGAAAAATATGTTATGCAACGCATGCATCAACGACCATCATTGAAATAATGAGGCAATACTCCGAGGCAATGTGTGCACAATTTACATTTCGTTGATGGACCTCATATACATTATTATACAAAGTCAATAGACAATCGCGCAGTTTGCACACGAGGCAAAAAGAGAAGTACCTGAAATTATCAGTGGCAACACTAGCAACTGTCCCATTGACATTTTCTTCTGTTATCATTTTAAATCGAAGCGGGAAATAGTGTTTCGATCTTCGTTTATTGGTGAACTCCCCACCAAGTCGGTCAAAAATACAGGGAACGAACTGAAGTGAGACAAGTTTGAAAGATCCGGATTTATGCAATTTGGGGAGATTATGATTTTGGGATTTTCCTGAGTGACGCATGGGGCAGGTGTTAGTTGCGACTTTTTGTAAGTTGTGCGTGGTTTTTCAAATATATCAATGCGAGTTTATAGCTGCAATAAAGCGATAATAAAGTTATAGTCTATGGAGGATCGGAGCCGAGGCTTCTCTTAATCTAGTTATGTCACGCGTTTGTTTTTTTTATAAGCTTCGCGCAGGTTCAAGAGTTACGCTCTTATGGCCTTTGTCACACAACCTGGACGGAGTGTAGATGGCTTGTGTCGAAGATGTTCGTTCACTACTCTCCGGTGGTGGTTGTCCTAGATAGATTCGAGAGATTCGTTTGAATTTGTTTTAGTTCACAGTAACTTTTTTCGTTTCCATGTCATTAAGGTGTTATATTGGAAATGCACACATAGAGTATGAATTTTGAAGTGATCCTGTACTGCGAGCCTTATGCTTTCAACAGCATTTTTATATTGTGGCAAGTTAATATACACTTTTTCAAAATACGAGTATAACTGCCAATGAGTCAATAAAAGCAACATAAATCAATTATTCATCAACATTTATTTTGTCTCCCTGATCCTTTATCAGCCATGCATTTTTAATAGACATGTGTCAGGATTACATTCAGTTCCCTCAACTAAAATCCTTTTATACATATATGTCTTGAATCGACTCAGAGCATGTCTCTCAAAGTGGTTTTTTGATTTTCGAAAACAGAAAAAGTCACATCATACTGCCAGCGTTTTTGATTCAAAGTTACTCAAAAGGCTTGAGATGGTGCATTATGGTGGTGCAAAGTCTTAGAGTTGTTTCGGCGGTTAGTCTCCCTCAATTTATATTGTTTATTAAGAGTTTAATGCACCAGAAGAATTTCCGATTGAACAACACCATGAATATAAAAAAACAGCGACAAAACCTCAATTTCTGATCACTTTGAAGTGTTTTTTTACGGTTTTGGTCAATTTGAAAGGCACCATTTCGATGCCTGTTGGCTTCTTCAAAGTAAACTAAACTAGTAATCCCAAGTTCGAATGCGAAATCCGAGGGCGAATCGACTTATTCTAATATATTTGTAGCAATTCTTTTGCTATAATCCATTTGAAGAAATGTTGGAACAGGCCGTGCCACGACGTGTCTTATACACGAAACCTCAACTTAAAGTACGGCAAACTGGCTGGCGAGATAGTTTTTGTTAAAGCTCTTTCGAACTAGGGTAACTATTTTTGGACACCATTTTACTCACTTTTTTAGTAACTGCCACTGTAGGCCACAATTTCACAGTCCCCAAACTCTTTGATCGATTTTTTTTTCAGCATTAAAAATCACCAAAAGCACTTGAGATTAACTGCTGTATTTGGCTACTGGCAACAAGCTGGTGGACATATAGCTCCAAACTCAACATCGAAATAGAGTTTTTCAAGAAATATTAACGCGAACCGTTTGAATGACGGTTAAACAATGTTTTGGCAGAATGTATAGCGCTCTCAAATGACTGTAACCTTCTGTCGGGTATATATTTACATCACAATTTGTAGTTAAAATTGTTCTATTAATTAAGTATTTTGTATAAATTTTGTATAAATCTCGAATAATCGAGATGTCGGGCTTAGATTTGGTCAATCTCGTCATAAGATCATCGCGAACAAGTTTGCGAATTTATCCAGTATAGTGGGCACAGTCTCTATGAGGGTACGATTATTTCGAAAATTGGACTACCTTCTCTTAAAGTTACCGATTCTGACTCAGAATATTGGTACTATTAGTGGAAGTTTGAATAATTTCTCGATGATTTTTTTTTGTCAAAATTGATGCTCTGCTGTCATAGCAACCGTTTTGTCCTTAAATTTTCGGCTCAAATGCATCAATTCTTCTCTTTTTCTTCAGGTAAAGCAGAAGTTCACACCGGACAAAATGCCCTTTGTCGTCTTTTGATTTCAACTCGTACAACACATAGTGTTTTTGCCCCTGAATCATTCCTTATGCTCGAACCTATTGTGCCATTTATTTACAATGATTTTGCAAGTTCAGCTAGTGTCTGACATGAGTCTTTATGAAGTAATGCCTCCACTTTTTCGTCTTCAAACTTTTTCGGTACGTCATAGCGTTCTTTATCTTCAACATCAGAGTCATTATTTTTGAAGGGTGGAAACCAATCGGCATGTTGTTTCCGAGAGAACATGTTCACAGTAGGTCTTAACAAAAATTTATAATGTTCCAGCAGCTGTCTCTTTAATCATAGTAGAATAATAAATTCCCCCGCAAATACTATTTCCTAGGTCCTGACTTCGACATGTTCAAAATTTTGAAAAGAAGAAAATTAACGTCATCTCTTGGGAAACGGCGAGAGTCAAAAAATACGGCTTCACTATCTTCACAATGATTAAAATGTAAGCTTTTAAATGTTTTGACATTGATAAATCAGGTTTAAGGGTGCGTCTATTTATATTAAAGTACATTATTACTATGTCCCTATTGTAAAACCGACTATTGCGATCCATAGAAAGTTTCTCTTGGAGTCTTGTTATATGCCAATCACATTTTCATTTTTTGCTCCACCTAAGTGACACTTCATGTGAATGTCATATTTTTCTGATAGGTGTTAGGTAATAGCTACAATATTTAGGTCACGGTTTCTTATGAAAAACTTAGTTACCCCTGACAGATTCCGCTAAGAGTTTTACGTGGACACCTGCCTTGTCGGCTTAATTCCACGGCGGGCCTTCCCGCAAGGGGTTGATTTTTTGGACGACAACCAACGCCCTTATTTGCTACTGCACATAAGTGCCAGTTCGAAGCCATGTGCAGGGACATGAGCTTCCCCCTTGGTAAGGGGCGAAGCCTAACAAAAACCTCTTCCCGATTTAAGGGTGTCGGCGCCCTCTGAACAACTGAGTAAAATATTACTGTTGTTCATTAATGCATTCAGTTCCCGCGATTTTGGGATAACCACAGCCCCCACGATACTTCCACAACGGGGCCTACTGCAAGACAGGTCAGGACTGTCATTCCGATATCTGACATTACTGTCATTTATCATATCTGACATTACTGTCCCGGGGGCAACCTGTCTCCCGTGGTTCTCCGGCCTCCGGTCGAGTCGTTACTCCCAGTTGGGTTACCCTACACACCAACTGGGAGCCTAGAAGGGTAGGAAGAGGAAGGGAAAATTAGCTAAACAGCCGAATAGCAAAAAGCTAAACAGCTCAATAGCAAAATGTCTGCCTGTCGTAATCGATTATCTGTCACAGCATAACCAATTAGTGAATATGCATTTTGACTTAATTTTCCGCCAGAGGTGTATTCAGGGCACAATTGATTGTGTGCCCCAATAAGGTCCCTCCAGCAAGGAAGTTACCCCTGACAGGAGGAATGGAATAAATTACAAAGTTCTTGGAAACACAATTCATTTACTTTTCCTGTAAGTACAAATTACCGACTTTTTCGGCCATCAGGAAAATACTTTTTTCCATCCAATTAACTGACTTGAAGGTTATTTCTAGCTATTTTTTAGTTTTCGATGGCTTAAACGTAGGTTTGTCTCAAGTTCTTATTTTATGTTACAATCACCTTACCTAACAACCAGTTTTTGATTTATCAATTCAACTCATCCCAGCCCTGGTGAATGGTAAGTCATAAAATAAAGTTGTTTTTCAATTGGGGCGGGTAGATTCTGGCAGCATGTGGCGGCCATATTGTTTTGGTAACATCTGTCAATTAGTGATGCCAAGTCGTTATGGCAAGTTACACAATTGAACAGTACGTCCAAATGATAAAACTTTATTATCAAAATGACGTGGTGGCCCTTCACAGTCCAATCGTCAAGGGGCAGTCGATTCGTCGCCGAGCACAAGAATTCGGCCTTTAGCAGACTTCAACTTGGTGATTGAATTTTGCATTGGGACTTGCGCCAACATCCGTACATGATCCAACAGATCCAGGAGTTCAAAATTCATTACCATAGGCTTCGGAGCGCTAGAAAGACGACCCCCATTTTGGCCGAAAAAAAACATCTATAGCGACGAGGCGCATTTTTGGATTAACAGGCTGAATTGCCGTATATGGGACGGCACCAACTCGCACAAGGCTAACAAGGTGAAAATGCATCCTTAAAAAGTTACCCTTTGGTGTGGATTTTGGGCCGGCGGCGTCATTGGTCCGTACTTTTTTCGAAAATAACGTTGGTGAGGCGGTCACCATCAATGACAATCGCTACAAAACTACATGATAATCGATTTCTTACGGCCTCAAGTGAACCATATGGGCCTAGACGACATGTGGTTCCAGCAGGATAGCGCTACGTGGCACATAGCGGACGCCACGACGGACATTCTGCATGAACGATTTGAGTGTAAGGTTATCTCTTGCAGAGGTGAAGTGAATTGGCCACCTATGTAGGTCACGCGATTTGATCCCGCTAGACTTTTTTTTTTAAGGTTTCCTGAATTCGGATCGACGTGCGGAAGAGTCATTGAACATTTTTGACCATTTGGATCCGTGCCACCGGCATATGAACGATGTCATATTCCATACATGATGGTATACGAGTATGTACATGGGTCTTTCAAATAAAAAAGTAATTTTGTTAATACCTTACACACAGTTTGTTTCATTCCATTTTGACATATGTACATATACCCGCTCTTGTCGAAAAACCCTTTAAGAAAGCTGATTTTTTTGCTGTTTGGTTTTTTAGTGTTCTATTTCTGACAGCTTACCCATGACTTGAGACATTCGTCTAAGTTATTCATACTCCGTTACCACTGCCATTTTATCATGGGAAGTCTTATGACTAAAAAATTATTAAGACAATGAGTCGAAGTTATTAAATTTTATTATCAAAATCCACGCACTTCAACCATTTACGGCCGTCGTAATCGACCAACCGAGCAAGCAATTCAAGCTTAAGTGACCAAATTTCTCATCAATTTTACGCAGTTGGATATCAAGCCACCTACTCGTATGCGCAGAGAAAAATATTGCTGCTGAATCCGCCTGTGACAATGAACACCGTGATTTCTTCATTAGTCGCAGTTCGCAGCAATTGGGATTGTGTTCCTCGACTACGTAGAAGATTGTACGCAAAGCGAGTGGGCCTTAAAAAAAACTATTGTCCAATGATTTCGAACTTTTTTTTTGGCCCAAAATGGACGAGCTGAACGTTGTTGACATGTTGGCCCTACATGCCGTCACACAGCACCACGTTCCCGTCTTTTACCTCTCGTTTTAGACTGGTGATTGGCTGGCTAGATAGTGCGATTGGATGCCTTTAAGCCAGGGTTAATTGCAGCCTTGGGAGATAACATTACACGTGTTATTAGCGAGATACCCGTCAATATACTCGAAAAAGTGACTCAAAATTGGACTCTTCTTACAGGCCACAGGAAATAATGTTGCTTGTCAGTGCTACGTTTAATAAGCGAATTTGGAAAGCTACTCAAATAATTAAAAGACGTTAAATTCAAAACTTCTATTTTGGTCACATGCGAGTATGATACTTATCAATAGTCTTTAGACAGGGTCACTGGTAAGCCCGATATTTTCGCTATAATTTCCTACCTTTTCCAAAACGCACCTCACTTGAGAGCAGATAGAGTAAGTAGCCTTTCATCAAATTACAAAATGACCTTGTAATCGATACATTTAAGCTCAGACCTCTAATTGTTGTATTGTATTAAGTAATTCCGTAACTTTTATTATTTTATCGAAACTCACCCATAATTGGAGCATAAAGGGTAGTTGCAATCTTATCAGCTAATTCATTTAATGCTCTCTTGAATACAACCCAAACATACTATTTCGATATCAGTTAATTATCTACAATAGTAGATAGGCAACGAAATCGAATCAGCAAACAGTCAACAGCGGGTCAAGTTTGTCGATTTCATTTGTTTTTTTCTCTCTTTCCTTTACGTCATTATTATGATGTATAAGAGGAAAAAAAATATTTTATAATGCAGTTTTTAAGGTATACTGGAGACACCCATTTGCTTTAGTAAGAATAGAGCACTAAAGTCAAATACCCACGGAGGCACTCAACCGGTGTTTCCTTCGCGTTAAATGCGACCCCTCTAGCAGTAATATGCAAACTATTGTCCACTAGAGGAGACACTAACAGCATGTAGCCTCGTTTATGGTAAAAACCACTAGGTGACCGTAAAACTCTCATCTCCATCACACCTCACATTGACACAACACTCGTGCCATTTGGCCCTCAGCAGCACTAGGAATGCTTCATTGCTTCGTTTGCGAATGATTATCCCCGAAGGCATACTAGTCATAACCTCATTAAATAAACATGTTCGTGTACTTATGGCCGAACGTGGCGCCTTTATTATCCGACAAGCCGGTTTAATCTCGCATCTAAACAACCGAAATTGAGTTTTGCTTCCTAGTATCCGTCAAGAGTAAGATAATCCTCCGTTCCACCAGCCGAAAATATTATTTCGTGAAACCATTTAAGTCGATGGGGTTATGTCAGAGCGTACTTGGATGCCCAGATGTAATACTATCTGCAAACACCCACCTTCAGTCGGGCGCCATTTCCATCTATATACACCCAAGTGAGCAAATCAGTTGTTCGGACGCACGCAAATGGAAGCAAGATGAAAAATTACTTGAAACCTGAGTGGAATTGTAATTACGAGTAATGAGCCGCCATTCGGACATAAAATTATTTCGATTAATTAAAATCATTCTATCTTTAATGGCGTCCAGTAAAGACGCCGAGATATTAATATACTTGAGGCTTTTACGGGAGTAATTGCGAAACGTGCGTTTTTCTAGCGGATGTAAGTGCGCTAGATGACTCTGTGGGGGGTCGAATCAAGAGTGAAGGGATTTAAACTTTGACAAAGAGTCAAACGGTGGGCTTCTAGTAACGAGTCTGCACCGTTGATTGTCACAGCTAACGATAGTGGATATCTGCACGTTTTTTTTTAACCTTTAACTTAGACTGCATGTAAGCCTAATTGAGTTAGCAATCGAAAAATAAACACCTTCCGCCTCGACATAGTTTGCACGGCTGTTTATTGTCATCCTAAACGAGAAAGAAATTATATTAGCCTTGACATATCTCAAAGGCAAGGTACTTAAGGACATCAACGGAGAATTTTTCATCAAATTTATTATGCACTCATGTTGTTTGAAGTTTTCCGTGTCTGTCACTCTCTAACAAGGGAAAACACTTTATTTCATTCATTGCTGACTAAGCAGCATGGGCGTTTTCTCTTTTAACGCTACAGTATTCTGTCATTTGAAGGGAAATCGTCCTTTAGAAAGGTTGACATTTTGTTATTTTGGGTAGACAAAATGAATCGCCATGCCATTTAGGTGACTGTATATATTTAAGGCAAAAATTGGGGTCGAATATACTAAATTCTTCATAACTCTGGAGCTTTTTTTATAATAATATACTCTAGGCTGTTAAACGAGGGCATTGACGACTATTGTCGTTCAATAAAGCGTATGGAGCAAGTATTCTCAAAGGGGGAATCCGCGGTTTTTTTTTTTCTTCAAAATTTGGAGCTAAAGTATCGAACTTTCTAAGCTGGGGTATACTTTCAAATCCAGGTAAGTCAATTATACATATTTATTTCTGTAACACTGGCATAGTTGCTAGTTGCTCTGTATGCTATTCTGTCTTTCTGGTCAGGGAAAAATCGGGACACTTAGTCGTAACGAACTCAAGGTTGTTGCACTTAGTTCTGTTGCATTAACTGAACGGGACCTGCTCCTTTTGGGGTAAACCCCGTTCAGGACGTTGATAAATAGTAATCAGGTGTAGAAAGCGTAAAACCAGGCACTTCTGGGTCAGAACTCGAGTCGGAGAATTCGTTTTTGTTTTGCTCATGGTTTCATGCAATAAGCGTTATCTACCTATATAATTACTGTAAGCTGCGCAACTCATACTCCACTGTAAAATCTTTAGGGTAACGTCACCCTAAAATTTTAATTATCCTTCAATACTCCGCTCGAGCACATTGTTCGTATTTGGTATATAGCTCCTGTGATTGTTTCATCCAGTTTCAACAACACAATTGGTTCCACCAAATACACAGCATAAGTTTCGGTCCATGGTAGTTTGACTTATCCGTTGATATTGAAATAAGGACATGGCGCCCCAAGCATTCTTTCTTGCCGCTGGATTTGTAGTTCATTAATGAAAATGGCCGTTGGACGTCTCTCGATTTCAAATCGTATTATGTCCTTTTACTTGCTTTGGATAATTCCAAACGATATTAAACAATGAAAAACAAAGGCAATTTTTTGTTACGACTGATTTTAATCTTGTTCTAGTAATGCCTCCAATTTTGTGTCCTGGATGCTCATCTTCCACCTCAGAATTATCACGTTTGTGTTGTTGAAACAATGTTCGACTGAGCTCAGATTGTTTTTTTAAATTGAATGTGAAAAGCTAAACTTCCTTTTTCAGCTCGCATAATTTACAAATGTAGTGATGAGCTGTTGACCGATGATTTTTCTAATCTGACAGTTCTGATCACCATGTGCCGCTAACGCCATCTATTGGAGATAAAGCAGTTTACCATTTTCACACCTAATACTGGGGATGGTCGTGGTGCAATGGTCATCATCACCGACTGTTGAACCAAGGTCTGTAGTTCAAGGTACGTCCATAGTCAAGAACATTACCTATGCGGAAAAACTGTCCAACAACATCAGTCGTGAATGAGAGATGATCAAAAAGTTCTAACGCAGTCATAACACTCGCAGCATATTGTAAGATCATTTAAAAATTCATACTCTTTGTGTGCATTTCCAATATAACATTTTAATGACATGGAAACAAAAGAATTACTGTGAACTACAACTAACGCAAATTCAGTCGAACCTCTCAAATCCTATCTAGGACAACCACCCCGGAGAATAGTGAACGAACATTTTCGGGACAAACCAGTGATGATGATGAAGTTGTGTGACAAGCCTATGTCGCACTATTAGTACCTGTCCTCGAGACTTATAAACTTTCACACTTGTACAGGGGCAAGAGTTCTTGAAAATCTCAACGTTCATAAATCCACTGGCCCTGATGGTGTTTCCCCCATACTTTTGAAGAGGTGCTCTTCGACGCTGGAAAAATCACTCATTGAAGATTGAAATCAGCATTTATCCAACCTGTCCCTAAAAAGGCGAATCTTCGTTTCCCTTCATCTATCGACCCATAACTCTAACGCCCCGTCTTTCTAAGGCCATGAAAACCCCATTAAATCGTCAGCTTACGAAATATCTTGAATCGCGGAAACTTCTCAACGACCGGCAGTAGGGTTTCCATAGTAACAGATCAACTAGTGATTTGATGGTATCTCTTACCGAAAAGTGGAACCAATCTTTCCATAACGTTGGAGCAAGATCGTTGCGCTTGATATTTCTAAAGCATTTGACAAAGTTTAACAACAGACGCTTTTTCGAAAATGTTTTTTATGGATTTGAAATTAGCTTTCGGACCGTTCAATTAAAGTCGTTTTTTACGGTTCCAAATTTGATATTCACCAAATGAATGCTAAGTTTCCACTCATCGACGTTCTTCCTCATTTTTATAATTGATTGATGATGACAGTGCGCTAGATTTGTCTTCGTACCGAGTGGAGGTTAAAAAAAAAATAAAACACACTTTTCTTTAACACAGGACAGAACGCTTTTATAAAATAAGTTTTCGTGGCTGTACGGGTCGCGGTCAACCGAAAGACTCCCCGACACGATCCTCTACACTAGACTTTATCGTATGCTGACTACTTAGTCAGCATTTAAATTTCTCTATTGTTCACACGGGCGATTATCATTTCAAATGTGCAATGCAACATGACTCCTGTTATTCAGGTAGTTTGTTGCCTGGGACAAAAACGTGTCATATTTGTCAGTGGGGTATGGTGACGTATACATAACTCGCTCAACCTTTTCCAGACTGACGTAAAATTGAAACGGCAAAGTATGTTAAGCACATTAAATTTCCATCTTGACAGCATAATAAGGGTGTACAAGCAATAAAGTGCAATTAAATGCTTCTAAAATCCATTGGCGTCAACTACGGACCCTGAATTAGGAACCATTATATGTTAAAGGTGCTTCTATGGTTAAAACTGAATAGCTGACCATCCTAACTACGAGGGTGGTCCGTAAGTACTTAGTCTCACCACCGGATGGCGCCAGTATCGCAAAAGCAACTTACTATCGTGTAGTACATTCTAGTAGACGGTTACTGTCGAAATTTCAGCCGGATCGGACTGGTTGTTTTGTTTTGACCGCGTGTGGAAGCGGGAGTGTCCGAGGATTTCAGAAAAATATAAAAAGAACAATACATATCGGTCGGTGATTCGATTTTTGTTTTTGGAAGGGAAATCGCGCAGCGAAATCAAAGAGCGTTTGCATGCTGTGTACGGCGACTCTTCTCCTTCGATGGCGACCATTAAAAATTGGTTTAACGAGTTTTAACGTGGTCGCACGTCGGTTTTTGATGAGCCACGTCCAGGTGCCCCGAAAACGGCTACCACGGAGGATAACGTGACAAAAATCCACGATCTCGTATTGGCAGACCGCCGATTAAAGGTGCGCGAGATAGCTGAGACAGTAGGCATTTCAAAAGATCGCGTGGGTCATATCCGGCATGAGAAAGCTGTCGGCGCGATGGTTGCCGCATTTGCGCACTCCGGACAACAAGCGCAGCCGTGAGACCACTTCAGAGCAGTGTTTGACGCTGTTTCAGCGCAATCCGAAGAAGTTTTTGCGTCGTTTCGTGACAGTCGACGAAACATGGATCCACTGGTACACATCAGAGACCAAAGAACAGTCGAAACAATGGACTTCACCCGGCGAGCGTGCTCCGAAGAAGGCGAAGACTGTCCCATCGACCGGAAAGGTGATGGCCACCGTTTTCTGGGATTCACAAGGTGTGATCCACATCGACTACCTGGAGAAGGGCAAAACGGTCACAACGGATTCGAGGCCGAATTGAAGAAAAAACGGCCCCACTTGGCGAAGAAAAAAGTGCTCTTCCACCATGATAACGCACCGGCTCACACCTCCGCCCTCGCCACGACCAAATTGGTCGAATTGGGCTACGAACTACTGCCCCTCCACTGTATTCTCCAGATTTGGCCCCGTCCGACTCCTTTTTGTTTCCAAATTTGAAAAAGTCACTCGCCGGGCAGAAATTTCAGTCGAGAAAACGTATTTTTCAGAAGTTGGAGCATCGCTGGGTCAAGTGTATCGAGCTAAAAGGAGACTATATTGAAAAATAAATCGCCATTTCTCCAAAATTTTTGTTTTTCTTTTGTAGGCTAAGTACTTATCGGACCACCCTCGTATGTGCTTCAATAAACAATTAGTTGGAATCTTGGTCACCAAGATCGCTGTAAAATGTCTAGGTTTCCTTCAACGATGTAAGAAATATTCCACCTCTGATTTGGCTTTAATTAATAAGGTTTATACCCCCCAAGCTTGAGTGCAACGCTCCTATCTGGTCTGATGCGCCCAAGACCCCTTTGCACCTGCTAGATAGAATTCAAAAGCGGGCGATAAAATGTATAGAAGACATTGATATTCGCAGTAATTTGCAAGGTTTCCTTTTTTTTTTTTTAATTCTTTAATTCTTTATTCTAAGGCTGTGCTTATACGTATGTACATAAAGTTAAGTTATCAAAAGAACATTTGACTTAGAAGATTGGTGATATAAAGAAAGGTTCGCATATTAGGAAATTAAGAGTTAATAACTACGTTAAATATTTTAGAAATTAACAAACATTTCAACATGAAAAGTTAGTTGCAATTTTTGAATTTTATTAAGTTATTTCGTCTAAATAATGTTCTTTTAGTTTTCTTTTTCTTTTATTGATAGAAGAAATATTTCTTAGGGTTTGGGGAAGGTCATTTAAGATATTTGGCACCGTATACATCAATTGCCTTCTGCCGTAAATGTTAATATAAAAAGGAAGCCGGTACATCCCGTTGTCTTGTCTCCTCGTATTAAAGCTGTGACTAATTGGTATCCGGAGCTGATCGTAATACTCCAGCGCCGCTGTCATCTTGAATATCTGTCCCACTTTAAGTATTTTTGCGTTGTTTTCTCCCATGTTTCTTCGCAATAGCAGTTTGATAGCTCTATTTTGGATGTTTTGCAATTTATCGATGTGCGTATCTGCAGCATTTCCCCAAGCAATTTTGCCATATCTGAACCTTGATTCAATAAGAGCGTGGTATATTTGCTTTTGGACACAAGCTGTTGATTTATAATGCACACAAGACAATGCAAACAGGGACCCTCTCAACTTTCTCCGTAGGTCATTGATGTGGGCTTCCCAAAGAAAGTGTTTATCTATGGTAATACCAAGGTACTTATACGTATCCACTACCTCGATGACATCAGCAGTGGTTTGATTGGTACAGTTGTAGGCTAGAAGCCTAATTTCTGCCGTTGGGTACTGTGGGCTGCGGATATGCATCACTTTTGTTTTCGATACATTAATCACAAGCCCGTAGTCATGGCAACATTTTCCTATTTCGTAGAGCTCGTTCTGCGTTATTGTGGTTGCTTCTTCGAAATTATTGTAACAAACCACAATAGCCGTATCGTCAGCGTATGCAAATGCTGAACTCTTTTTAAGGCAGTTCAGCATACCATTAGTGTATAAAAAAAACAGTAATGGGCCCAGTTTTGACCCTTGTGGGACTCCAAACTGCACCTTATATTCGCTACTACAACAATCATTGATTTTCACCCGAAAGGTCCTCGATCTGAGATAATTTTCTAGCCATTCTGTGATTCACCAATCACAGTATGATGCTGAAAAAAGATGAAGAAAAAATTCCCTCGTGAAAGAATTAGTTTGGCGTCTCTATTATAACCAAATTCCTTGCTTTTGGATCACTCCCAAGGTTTTCAAATGGTGGAAAATGGTTGCAAGTTCTTATTACTTTCAGTTCTTTTTCAAAGGTCCGATGTGCTCTTCGTTTTCCATGTCCAAGACACCAGTTTTGTAACGTTGAAACCATTCGCGACACGTTCTTTCACTAACAGAAGCTTCACTGCAGATTCTTTTTTCGACATTTTCACGAACAAAATCCGATGACAATTCACAAACGTAATAATGAGTTATTGACAGACGTCCAAGATTATAATATTACCTTACTGACCACCATTTACTCCTGGCGCCATCTGTTGGACAATTCAATATACGTTGGACAACATCCGTATACATGACATATTTGTCATTCGAAGACTACATACATATATAGTCTAAGAGCCATCCGATGTCACGTTATTATTGTAGTAAAGTATTTTTATATTGATTCACCGTACTCGTACCATGCCCCAGAGAAATAACGCACAAATAACTCTAATACATACGATTCCGCGATTTCGGCTTTCCAATTTTAAAAATATGGAATCATACTGATATATCGGCAAAATGAATTTTCGAAAGTGGAGCAAACCGAGCACATGTTTTCAAATTTATTTTCAACAAGTCATTTCCCCGCAATCGGTTTATTCAAATTTATTCAATATTTCGACAAAAATTGCTTTACGTAAGCCGTTCTGTGTTTTATTGTAGCTACCGGCTGGGGGCTGTCCATTGTAAAAACATGTTTTTCTTTCTGATATTTTATATTTCTTCTCTCTTGTTGAGAAAATATGTTTATGGTAAAAAGTTCCGGGATGCGAACAGGAAAAGTGAGGGAATCCCTTTGTCGTGCGGCAATCCGCTTTCGGGATTCTCGGCATAGGTAAAGGATCAATGTTTCACTTTTCGGTTTGGGCTATTTGGGAAAGTTTTAAGGTAAGTCTTTTATTCAATGCAGCCTATCAAATGCTTATTATAATTTTGAAAATTGATTGCAGATGTCGATGAAAAAGGGAAAATGTAACGAGAAAACCGTGGTGTATAGAAGTATAATCGGCTGGGTGGGCGCTCAAGTCAAATTTATTGATAATTAATTAGAAAGTAATGAGAGCAACTAATGTGATGATATTATAATCTACTACTGAGGATGGCATGATACTCGTGGTCGGCAGAACAAATTTACAATTGCATTCCACTCGTATAATTGCAGTATAACAGTTGAAAGCACGGACTACTGTGAATTTTAAACTAAAAGTGGAAAATTATTTGTGGTTCTTAAATCAGTTCTTAGATATTGATATCTTATTACAGTTTCTCTAATAAATGTTTGGCTTTCGGCCACCATTTTTGAGCTTCCAGAAAAGAAAGAGCAATTTTTTGTAGCATATTCTCATAGTAAGGCCACAATAGGGCTATCGGGCAAGCGTCCATCATACACAAGAATGCGCTCGAGACCCAGTAACATCGGAAAATAAATAGAAGAAAGTTGTATTTTTTGAAGTATTTTTGCGAAAAATGTGTTAAATTTTGTCTTCAAATTTGACATACGGAAGATTAAGTTGAAGAGGACGCAATTTATGAAACAATGGAAAATAGGACAAAACTAATATATAGATTTACAGTAGAAGAAGAAAGCCTCATCAAACGATAATGGTCGTAGAACAATAAGCTTCGCCAGCTCAATAAACGTGATCGTAAGTATCACAATATTCAGACACAAGAGAAAAGACAAGGCTATTTGGGTACTACTGGATGGAGTAAGGCGTAACAAAATTTATAAATATTAGGTTATTACATATGAAGTTGCCAATTTTTATGTGGGAAGTTAAACAACGCTGTCAAAAATTAAGGAAGTTTATACCAAAAAATTATCTCCATGTGACATTTTTCCAAGCTTCCACCAAAGCAAAAATTCCTCTTTTGAAAAGTCCTTATCCTTATGGACTAAGAAGTTCGTAAAGTCCTGTTCTATGGCATCTGGGCTTATGAATAGTTAATTTTGGAAGTGATTGCCCAAACTTCGGAAAAAGTGGTAATGGACAACTCCCGCACTCATCGACCATACTGTCACCATTCTGAGGTGTTAGTCTGCCTTGCTAGTCCACTGGAAGGCTCACCCACGTCTACCCATTCTCCCGACCTCTTCCGATTATCGTCTAGATGCGATGCAAAAAAGAATCCATACGGTACCTGTTGGTTAAAGATACTGCAACCTCCAAACGTCGTAGGGGACGTGGAGCTCTCATCGCTCTATTTTTTTTTACCTTTCCGATGGCGGAAAAGTGGCGACTTATGGTTATAGTTGATACTTTGAACCTTGCAGCAAGGCCAAGAACAGTCGTAGCTGGATTTTCTTCAGCAGCTGCTGCAAGTTCTTCATTATTAATGACATCCTCTGGCAAATTTTCGAGCGAAAAATCTGCTTCGCTAAAGTTAGTAAGATTAAACTGCACTCTTTTCTTAAAAAAAAAAAAACTTTATTTTCGATTTCTCTGCACAACTTCCCGCCTCAAGGATCACTTTAAGATTGATCGGTACGTGGGCGATTTCATATGTAACGACCTAATAATTTTCTGATAAATAGAAGACCCCATACCAACGTACGAGACGTTAAAGCATGAAGAGAAGCTGATGGCGATTCTGACCACATTTTAATCTAAATTCACAAAAGTGGGGTACAGAAACACAGGATGGAATAGAAACTAACGACGAAGCAAGACAGATAGACGCAGTATGGCCCACAATAAGAAGTGTTGTAAAAGAAGTAGCGAAAAACAAACTAGGGTATTGCAAGACTCCAAAAGGCAAGTCTAGGTTCAACGAAAAATGCGGGAAACAAATAAAACCTCTTTTTATAGAATCTGAATCATCATTCACGTCGTTCATCAGCCCTGAATGATGCTTATGTAACGGTCCTATTAGTCAAAATTAGCAATTTCGGAAAAGAATTTGTTGATAGACGTCTCATGCACAAAGTATCCGAAATGTCATTGCATGAGCCATCCGACATGCCAATATCTTCAGCAACTTCTCTGATAGTGTTTCGACAATCCAACGTTTTCATCCGTTGTTGGCATGCTGGGGCGTCCATGGCGGGCATCGCCATTAACATCTTCTCGGCTTTCTGTGAACAGCTTGTGCCACTCATAAATATTTTTATTAGTATTCAAGTGGGGCACAAAGTTTTATTTTTAACACAAAATTTGATGCAGATTCTTTGATCCACTTTCAATAGCAAAAAAATATCAAGCACACGTCCGAATTTTATATCAGTGGAAAATAAACTAAATATCCAAAATGGCTAACAATGTCAGCATATGTTAATGGATGTGTGTACCAACATAATAAAAAAAATACAAAAATCGAATTTATTTACTAACTCGCGAAATTCAAAAAGTCACCTTATTTTTTGAAGAAACCTTGTGGGTATAAACGCTGTAAGAAAAGAATAGTCATTCGGAGAATTGAAGGGATTGGAGCATTGGAAAACTATGTACTGGCAAGTAAGTGGAGCAATCCATTGACTAAACATAATAAGACCGCGGAAGTCAATCTACCATTGAAATTAAAAAAATATGCTTTAGAGAAATTAACAGAGAAGAACATGGACAATCCCCGAGGAATGGAAAAGCTCGGACGTCATTTACATATTTACTATACAAAGGGTGATTGAACAAAATGCAACAATTACCGAGGAATATCGCTGCTATCAGTTGTGACAAGGTACTCTCAAATATTCTCTTAAAGAGACTGACATCATATGCTAAACACTACCAATGTGGCTTCAGAAAAAACCGCTGGACGAGTGACCAGATTTTCACGATACGAAAGCTTTTAGAAGCGAAATGGGAATTCCATGAAACAGTACACCAACTATTCGTAGATTTTAAAAAGGCGCATAACTCTATAAACCGATCAAAAATGTATCATATCCTTTTAAGGTTGGAAATCATGAAAAAGTGGTGGAACTGATACAGGAATGCCTAAAGGAAAACAAAGGACAAGTTAAAGTAGGAAATGTCAAGTGTGAAATATTCGAAAGACGTGATGGATTAACACAGGGAGATGCCTTGTAACCACTTTTTTTAATTTGGTGCTGGAAAAAGCAATGAAATCCTTTCAGGAAAATGATAGGGGAATAACGCCTAATGGAATCACACCCGCTCTAATGTACGCTGATGATCTGGACTTTCTGGAAGATAGTGGGGAAATAGTTCAAAAAAACGCAGAAGGCCTGATAATGGCAGGAAAGAAAGTATATAGCTTTTGAAGTAAATGACGAGAAAACTGACCGACTTGGATCGATCCAATCCACGCACTTGACCGTACTCGAAAAACGCTTTGAGAAAGTGGACGAGTTCAAATATCTGGGAATTGCATTGACTGTCAAAAACGATATAAGGATCGGAATAAATAAAAGGCTTTATATGGCCAAACGGGGTGTGAAACTTGATCTCTGACTAAGAAGAAGGAAGTAGATCACGGATCTTATAAAAAAATATCTTAAGGAGAAACTTTGGTGAAAAACAGGACGAAGAATGGAGAAAACTGCATTATCAGGAACACGAGAAACTTTATGCAGCTCCAGCTTTGTCCGAGTAACAAAATCATGAAGCCTAAGATGGCCAGAATACGTAGGACGAATGGACAATGTACGAACAAGCTAAGTTAAAGTGGAAAACTCGGACGAATATGAACACCACGAAGACCGCGTCGTAGAATATAAGGATGGATCTAGAATAGGGAACACACTTATGATAGGGAGGTTAGCGTAGGGTTGTCAACAAGGCTCAGAACTTCAGAGTTTGTGAATCAACATTTTTTTATTGAGCAGTTATTTTCAGAAGATTTTTCGGCTATATTGGTGCCTTCAAAAAATGCACATAAATCCAATTTATACCGAGTGACGTTTTATTTAAGCCAAAGCCATGCCAATTACAGTAGGGTTTATAGCAAGCTCATGGCTTACAACTAGTTAGCTCACTCTTCAAGTGTTTCTAAGACAAAAATAAATAGAAAAATTTCACGGATGAGCCCGGCATAAATATGCATTCGAGGGCAAACACAAATATGTTTTACCAATTTTTTTTTGTTTTTCTACAGAGTGCGCCATCTCATATGGATCGATGTAAACTTCGAATAACTTCAACATGGATCAACCGATTTTCATATGTCATAGCATCAAAACGTTTTACACCAAAAAAATGCGCGGAAATAGTTTCAATCTTCACTAACGCTCGATTGTGCTAACTCAACGTGCATATCGTGCAAAATATTGTGATCGTGTTGCGCCCAAAAAAGGTACGATACGTCTTTGGGCCTGGAATTTTTTTCAATTTGGTTCTGTGGCAAGCCGTCGTGAGCAACCTAGGCCACGACCGCGGCGTTCAAACTCATCTATTCAGTCTGTGAAGGCCAGTGTTCAAAAAGACCTAAGTTTGTCATATCGGCGCCGTTCGCAGCAGTTAGGCATCAGTGGGACCACTTTGCGGAGAATTTTAAAGGATGATCTTCACTTATTTCCACAGAAAGTGCAGATAACTCAAAGAATTTTGCCACAAGATGAGCCACGGCGCTGGGCATACGCACAAAATGTCGTTGCAATGATTAATGCTGAGCCGGAGTTCTGGCAGCAAATTTTGATGACCGATGAGGCACATTTTACGCTCTCTAGCTCAGTTAATAAACACAAACAAAATGTTCGCTCCTGAGGCACCGAAAATCCTCACATTATTCACGAAGAGTCGCTATATGATCAAAAAGTTACTGTTTGGGCCGGTGTATGCGCTAAAACCATCATTGAACCGTATTTCTTCAAAGTTGGCGATACAGTGGATGGCGATCGATATCGGTGGATGTTGGCCCATTATGTGGTCCCAGAAATGCGTAAAAAAGGCTTATTTGACTTTTGGTTTCAACAATACGGCGCGACATGCCAGACTGCGGACAAAACAATGAACCTTTTGCGTAACAAGTTCTTTTTCTTTTCTTTGGGGATACTTGAAAAGCATTCGTCGTCTCGAAAATGTCACGGAGAATGCGCGAAAACGAGCCCATATGAGCATCGGCAATAAAGGCGTTCATTTAATTGATATTGTTTTCAAAAATTAATCAACATAAATTGTAAAGGTCTAAGTTGAATAAAAGTTTTTGAATTTCCAAAATCGGTTATTTGAAATTTACATCGACCCATATGAGATGGCGCACGCTGTAGTATTCAAATGAAATTATTTTGCTTGCGCCAAAAGTCAATATAAACATAACGTTAAATCGACAAGTTTACAAATACGATATTTTAGGAAACGAAGGAGAGAAATCTGTTATTTCGAAGATACCCTGTGGAGTAAATTTTATTAAGAGTCACAATCAGTCCCAATCTGTAATCTACTTGAGACGGTGCGTGCTTAAAGCTTTAAATTTCCTAAATCCAAACAACTTTCCTTTATAAGTAAGTTAAGACCCTTCAGTGTCTTTAAAGGCCATATTTCATATAATTTTGAATTGGATATTTCATAAAGAATATACTCGTACTATACTTGTAGCTTTAACTTTCACATGGCAGACTAAATTTTATCACTGAAAACGCATGATATGCTATTGGTGTCGATGCCCTCTCTAGCGCTCTCTAGCCACCACAGTTAGGCGGCTTCACGGTGAGAAATTGAAGTGTGGAATCGAAAGGGCTCAATCGACCAAAATTGGAAATGCAATATTTTTAGTCTACCGATCAAACGGCGACTGATTTGTGTTGAGAAGAATTGTTGCTATTTACGAGTACATATTGGGACCTTGAATGGCGTTGCTAATAAGGTAACACATCTATAAATAAGTAGTGCAGATAAGCTTGAACCTTAGTGTATGTTAGTTTGAGGAAGTGTCAACAACTTTTTTTTTGGTGACAAGTTTCGTGGTAATTATATAGTGTTTGCGTGAACTTTCTTGCCCAAGTTTATTTTAAAAAAATTGCAGCTGAGGCATACAGCATTCTACTTGAGGCATACAGAGAGTGTGCTTTGTCGGAAATGACATGCATTTAAAGTACCATTGCTTTCAAAGCTACACAAATAATAATTTTGATGTGGTAGATAGAGAACGCTCTGACGCCGTGAAAAAGTTTGCAGACGAAATCATTACCAGTAACTGAGAGAACAAAACCATCACAGGAGATTACTATCGACTGCAGCTGATTTGTCTGAGCTAAGCGTTGAAGGGAAGACGACCGCTGTACGAGTAGACACGTCAAAGTAATTTTGCTACATAAACCTCGTCCACATACATATTACGAAATCCGCGAAACCTACTTGGAAACGCTTAAATGGGAGGTCCTATCCCACCAGCTATAATCACCAGACATTGATACTTCCGATTATCACTTGTTGCCTGGCCTGGCCGTGAAGAAGTTCTATTGCTATACAGTTAACAAAAACTAGCTCGATTCTTAGGTAGTCTCAACGCTGTACCCCATCTCGCAAGCATTTTTTCCAATTGCCTGCGCGCGGGGTACATCCCAACACAGTGGAAAGAAATAAAGGTAATTTTCATACCTAAGGCACGTAAACCATCTGCCGCAAAGGACTATAGGCCAATTAGTCTCTCGTCATTTCTATTATCTCCGTGAAATTGAGGGCTCGCTGAACCTAAAAGAGTTTACAATGGCAGCCTTCCTCGACATAGAGGGGGCCTTCAACAATGTAAACACAGAGGCCATAACAACAGCTCTTACAACAGCAGGACATAAAAGTAGACAAATCCATTGTAATCTGGATTGAGAATATGTTGAAGAACAGAATCATCACTGCAGACATTGGACACAGTTCTATAAGGAAGGTGATAACTAGAGGCACACCACAAGGAGGAGTTCTCTCCCCCCTACTGTGGCTTCTTACAGTCAACAAGATCCTCAAATTCTTTATGGAAAAACACACAAAGATCATAGCGTACGCGGATGACCTGGTTATCTTGATAAAAGGTAAATTTCTACCAACTATCAGTGAGCTAATGGAATCTGCGCTGAAAGAACTCTCCTCCTGGGCAAGACAAAACGGTCTGAGAATAAACCCCCAGAAAACCGGGAAAAACAAAATTCCGATATTTGCTCCCCCAAAGTTAGAGGGCACTCCACTCAAACTCAAAGCGAAAGCCAAATATCTAGGCATCATTTTTGACTCAAAACTCTCCTGGAAAAGGAACCTGGAGGAAAGGATGAAAAAACGCTTTTTATGTATGCAAAAAGACTTTCGGCAAAAAATGGGGTTGACCGTATATCATTCATTGGATGTACACAGCAATCATCAGACCCGTTTTAACTTATGGGGTAGTAGTCTGGTGGACTGCTAGCACCACGAAGAGCTATATGAGCATGCTCTACAAAGTACAAAGGTCAGCCGCTGTTTGTACAACGGGAGCTATGAGAAGCACGCCGTAAGCAGGGTTGGACATGATACTTCATCTCCTTCCTCTGGATCTATTCATAAAAGGCTGCGCTGCAAAGAGCGCTCTCAGACTAAGGGAGTCCTCAGAATAATAGAAGACCTGGGTAAGAAACATGGTTTTAGTAGCCTCGCAGCTACGACCGACTGTATTTCCCCCCAAAATGACTTATCTCTCAGTATACCTATCCTTTTCCTCGACAGAGAAGAGTGGCAATCAAACGCCGTAATCAACGACCACGAGATCACTCTCTTCACCGACAGATCGAAAATGGACACAGGCACTGGGGCCGGGTTCTACTCTGATACCCTCCACAAACAGGAATCATTCAGACTCGCTAATCTGTGCAGCGTTTTTCAAGCAGAAATCCTGGCAATAGAGAAAGCAGCCAAACAGCTACAGGTAGCCGATATCCCACCATCTGATATCACTATCTTCGTAGACAGCCAGGCTGCACTGAAGTCAATAGGATCCTGTATAACGAGATCAAAGGCTGTCAAGAAATGTAGCGACTCACTGAAGTCCATCAGACACCACAAAGTTAAACTCTGCTGGGTCCCGGGCCACAGCTCAATCGCAGGGAACGAAAGAACAGACGAATTGGCCAGGCAAGGGTCTGAAATGGACATCAGCGAAGCGGACACGTCATTGCAACCACCGATCAGCACATTATACCGGATCATAAACGACACAATCATCAAAGAGGCCAACTCGTCTTGGCTTACAAGAAACGACAGCTACACGACAAGATCATCGTGGCCAAAGCTCAATATCGGAAAAACAAAGAAGCTCCTGGCGCTGGACGGTAACTCGATCCGTATGCTCGTCGGAGTGATCACAGGACACTGTCCCATTGGAGCAATGCTCCGGAAATTTGTTTTAACAAAACAAAAAAAAAACAGTTAGGAATTATCCAAACAATATGGCACCCAAAAATCTGGTCGGAAACATACAAATTTGATAGTGGATTAAATAAACATTACTAAGTGGCGACAACAATACTGTCAAGTAAATCATGCCTCACTAAAGTTGGCAGAAGAACCGGAAGGTCTAGACAAGCTAGCGACAAACAACTAATAAGAAATCGAGGTCAGTCTAAAGCGACCTGAAAAATATTGTGGAAGTCCACGACGAGCCAATGTTGTTAGTTTGTTGATTCCCCGAATTCAATACATGTGAATAGCGTAGTGGTTGAATAATAGGGTAATCAGGGATAAATTAAACTACGTACGCAATTCTATAGGAGCGGATCTCAAATGCCAACTGTCATATTTAGAAAATACTTGTGAATGACAACAGGGCACTTCAAGACACTACACTAAACCCACTTTATGGCTAAAGTGTACACGAGAAAAATAAACAATAAACCCGGGGAACACAATTCACGGATAATCACATAATAAATGATAAAATCGTTATTTAAAGAGTATTCAATCAATTCTTAGCAAAATAGTTTTTTTGCTATTACGAAATCTTGTTGTCTTTCCAAGACGCTGTTTAATTAATGCGGAAAACCCCAATCGTGCATAAATTATAAAAAAATGTTTAAATATGCTTCCAGCGATGCCTTACGATTCCTACAATAATTTATTGAGTAGAGAACGACCTAAGATTGGGATTCAAAGATTTCTAAACATTTTCGAATGCATTTTTAATTGACATTCGGACGCGTTTTAAGTGGATTATTTATGGCGCCATATGGAGATGCAACACGTTTATCCGGTTGATCGCGATCAGCCAGAGATAGAATGGAAATGAGGTTAAACGCTTTAGATTGCGTATCAACAGAATTTAATTGCTAACGACTAGCCTTGTCCCATAAATTCAAGAACTTTATCGACTCCAAAGTTTCTCTAAATTAAAATCTGGTTAATGGAGACAGCCAAATATCTCGATATACATATGTACGTACATGCTTGAGTATATATTTCGTTCGAGTTTCTGAGATATTCCGAAAAGAGAAAACAACATGTTGCTCAAAGTAAAAACCATTTTCCATTTCAATAGACCGAAAACCGAACGTAATTCTACATATATCAAATACTTTATTCCACCCTTTGCACTCAGCTTGCCTAATCTAATCATCAAATAAACTTGAAATAAATCGCAGAGTTTAATGATAATTAATATCAACCTAAACGATATCAAACGGACACGCAAACGCTATTCGCACATAATTTGACTAAACAGACCCAACTTATAAAAAGCCGCAAAACGTGAGCTGTCAACAAGTTTACCCAAAACAAGATCGATTAATGAGAAGCAGTAACGAGATCCACCAAATACCTTGCGTCAGTTGCGTTGTTTTTTGTGTAAGAAAAAATCACCAGGAAATTAGTCACCGACTGGCTTCAAGTAGTTTAATGGCAGTCTAATAAAAACATGAATAAAAACCGAGACGAAAACAAAAAACAACTTTTATCGTCATATCAATCCCAAAGAGCATACTCAAACACGAGCATGTACGCCAGGGTTCTTGTCAGTAAACCTCAAAACAAAAAAAAAACCTTCGTTCTCGACATTCTCGCATATCACCAGGAAAAGAAAAAGCAAAAATATATTACTCACCGTGAATAAAGCGCTGCTTATCAAACTGCAACAAGACTATGTCGAATTTCGTAGATACTACACTCGTAGATACTTAACACTAACATGCGATCGACGTATTAAAGCCAGTATCTTGTGGCATGCATCACACAATCACTTTCCACTTCAACGGTTATCACGGCACGACGTGTATCAGCCGTCGTCGATCGGGGGTTCGAAAGCGCGAGAAGCCTGTTTCAAGACTAGATATGTATTTTATTTTATTTTTATCGTCTGGCGGGAGATGTAGCGTCGTCGTCAAGGTAGAGAATTTCAGCGGCCGTGAGCCTTGAAATCAGTTCTGCACGACGACTTATGTCTGAGCGGTCGCTTCTCAAGTCACGAGTTTAACCCAGAGACACGTTCCATGCGATTACAAGAACCAAAACCGGAATGATGTAACCAATCTGTACTGCGAATCAGATATCCGAGAAAAAAACAAGAAACCACTCAACTTGACCGGAGGCTAAACCATCATCCAAACCGCACATTAAACATTCAAATTTAACGTTGACTTTAGCTTAAAAAAAACGCGCGTTTCGTTTACTCGCTGAGGATCGTCGTTTATTTGTTTACCTCTTTAACGCGCGATTTCATAACAAACTGAATGACAATGAACGCCTTTATAAATTGATGCGCAAAGATAAGAAGAAAAAAAAATCAAGACTCGTTGCTCGTGCTCATCGTTGTATTCGCAACGTTTTGAAAAATTACCGTCAACACTCGCTGAACACCACTACTTCCTTCGCCGACTTCGAACGAACTAAGTGTTCGAAAAGTATTCGCGTACGTTTGTGAGTACTTGCCGGAATACTGGACGGATTGCTCGATAGCATTAGCAGATACGCTTCGAGCTAACGAGCATGGAGTGGATGACGACGAAGTTAAGTGGACACAGTCGGTTACGCTGTTTCACTCAATTTAAATAACTTGTTTGCCTGTTGCTTGCTTGCTGCCTTTGGCCTTGAGCTTTTGACGTCGTGGTTGGAGTATTTGGGGCTGAAGTATAAGTGGAAGAGCTTTACTGCCCCTGAGGGGCGTGCAATGTCGTTGAGTGGATTTTGAGTGGAATCGAAAGCTGTTGAATGGTGGATGGAATACTTGCATTGGATGACAAATTCATGGAGTAGGGAGAAAGACTTGTTTGTATACTGTTAATTTTTGTGGGCCATTCTTCTTACACGTTAGGTCTTTACCTAAAACCATAATATGGTATAAGGTAGCGACGAAATGGCTGTCGATTAAAGCCTATTTCATTTTTATGCGAGCCTTATTTTAGGTATCAAATGAAAGTGACTGTATGGTCGGATGTTGAGTGCGTTTTGAGTGGACCATTACAGACGGTCTATTGTGTTTCATTCATATTTTTATGATAAAAATTTACCCACCAGGGATACTCTTCTTTCTCTCATCATGTCAGAAACCATACTTTGCTCTCTCTATTCATCCAGGGCAGTGGGAAGTAATTGTTTTACGTTTATGCTAGCTAGGAGGGTGATTCAAATTTGTTAGGTTTCTGAACTTATTCAATACGTGACTGTCCACAGTAAACTTGCCGAGGAAGCTCTACATACAGATTTGCAAAATGTATAAAAATCGGCTTATCAACCCTCACTGTTTGAGTAATTAAATGGCATTATAATCAGGGTAAATATGGACCTCAGCTAATAATACTTTCCAGCCAGCCTGCAGGTTGTAATGTGTGGGTTGAAGTCAATTTACTTTTTGTTTTTTTAATTTTTTTATACGTAAGTGCTTCTACTACAATTAATTATTTAGACTAACTTACTGACCTTCGAGGCTGACTCTAAGCTTAACTTAAAACGAAAAAAAAAGTCTGAAAAATGTCAGCCAAATAGCCGTGTTAAGGTTGTCCCGGATCGCTGGAAAAATGTACTGTCTTTACTGCCAACATGTCCTAAACTATGAGGCGCAACCTCAAGTGGTACCAATAGTTGGGGTAATAAACTCCAGAGAAGAAGCTGTTCATCCTTCCAACGTGTCTCCGAATTATTTTAACCAAGAAGTTGTCTCAAGGTCGCCCTGTATAAGACCTCATTATGTTCGAATTTTTGTGCTGTCATTCTGGTGTTCTGAAAGGCAAAGGCAAGCCCCCTTAAACACCCATATAGTAAGTATATTTTCCATCAGGCTTGCTCCCAGGTGCAACCGCTTTTCGAGCGAAACACCACGGGCTCTTGGCCAAAGCAGCTTTTGCGTGTTTGTTAAAATACAGATATCTGACTCCAGTGACCCGTGCTGTTGAATAACTGAGAACCTTCCCCAAATTTTGTTAGTGTCCGCTGAAGCTCAAAACAATGACGTTTTAAGCAAGACTGTTTCAGACTTGTCCAAGTTGAAGTCGTCGCAGAAATGCTGAATCACCTCATAGTCACGCTGCAATAATGATCTTAGTTGCTGATCTCTACGTAATCAGATTGTCCACGTACGCTATTGCATAACCGCACAACTAGGCGAATGCCTCTTATACCTCCGATGATTTGAAGCAAATGTAATTTTGTTTTATCATCGATCACAGAGTTTCTTAGCCTTCGATGGCGTTTCAACTCATGAAGAGCCAGAGTCAAGCATCTCTCATTCACTTATATTGTGTGCGATTTTTTTTTCACACAGTGAAAACGGGACCTACAGATTAATGCCGATTCCGAGCGGCGAGAGCCAAGAAGCTTTTTTAAGACAAGCATACTACCGGAGGTTTTGCCAGTACCCCGCCGAGGAGAAAAGCCGCGAAATGAACATTGAATAACCTTGGTGTTTCTTCACGCGTCACCGGCCGGCACACTACCCACTGTGCCACTGCGCTCTCTCCCCAAGAGTTTCTATCACCCTATAAACGCAAAAATAACAATCGCCCAACTTTCAAATTTCTTAGTACTTCATACAATGACGCTAAAATAGCTGGTAATTGTTTGCCCACTTCTTCAGCCAGCCGTTCACCGAGCAGGTCTTTCAACCCAATCTTCTATAGTGTCAGTCCTAATTTAGTCATCGAGAAAACACGTAAGTTAAGCTGCATGTTCGCTATAGTTTTTAAAAAAATGCCATCTATTCCTACCCCTTTCGATCTTATTTCAAAACTCTATTTTACGGGGATTCTTTCCTCAGCTTGGGCAAATGCTAACATTATCCCAATCTACAAATAGGAGGAAAGAATGAGCTGTCGCACTATCACCCCATTGCTAAACGCTCTTGCCTTTCCAATGGCTCTTCAACCCAACTCAACATGGGCTCCCAAGAATTCGATAAACAACCACTAACCTTATAGCCCATTAATCCTTGTCTGCACTTGAGGATAGCAAAATAGTGCACGCTGTTTTTCCAAACTTCAGCAGAACCTTCGTTACAGTCTTGCAAAAAGTTCTACTTCTTACAATCACTGCTATTGGTCTTCTCCCCGGTTTCATCCTATGGATTAAATTCTACCTCGAAGACTATTACTGCAATGTTATTTTTAGATCTTCTCTTTCTGATCGAAGAATTAATGCCACCGCCAGATTTCCCTCAAAGTAGATAGCCTGGCCACCCAAACCAACTCTCATCAGCAAGCTCCAAACATCTTCTCTTCCCTCCAATCCGACCTAAAATGGTTCGCAATTTGGTGTCAAAAAAAAAAACCATTTCGTGCCCAATATTAGCAAATACCAAGCTATCACTTACTCTCGTAAGCGTTTCCCTCACCTCCCGGAACCTACGTTATCTGTCATAAAGTTGTTCACCCTCTCAACTTTTTCCATGACTTATATAGATGTTATCTGTGGCCGAAAACTTTACCTACGATTTCACATCGACAGTATATCAGTATATCAAACATGTCAATTTCTTCCTCGGCCTTGTGAAACTTTAGGGCAAGGGCTTCTCCAATTCGTACCTTACGAAATCCTTATACACGACCTTCAACCTTCATTAGGTCTCTTCTTGAATATACTAGGCAACTCTGGTTCTCCTCTTACAGTGTCCACACTTCACGCATTGAGGCCGTTCAAAGTAGGTTTATTTGTTTTACCTTTCGTGATCTTCCCTGGGTTGATACCTATAAATTACCACCTTATGACCGCTTTAAACTAATCAACTTATAAGCCCTAGAAGAACGATGTAAGGTCGCAGACATACCTTTTATCCGCGACCTACTTACCAGTTAATTAGACTGTCCCTCACTGATTGAAATTATCCCTCTTAACACCTATCCCTGAAACCTTCGGGACTCTTCTGCCGTACCAACTCCCATCGAAGAAATATAGTTACCATGTCCAAAATGCTGTGCGAAGGGAACTCAACTTTGACCTAACCCTGTCTTTGAAATGTACTCTTCCGCCGGGGCATGTATTGAATCATGCTCCGCCTTGAAACCGACTTGGTTATCCGGAACTACGTAATTGACATCAATCCATTTCATGAGGGCTTTATTGATGACTTTTTCGAATACCTTGCGAATAGTCGGAACAAAAATTATAGACCGGAAATTTGCCGAATTGGAAGGGTCTTTTTCCATTTTGGAAATTGGTTGTAGCATAAAATTGTTTTCTAATGCATTGTTGAACGAAATGATGTAAATTTCAATCACGTACGTGACGAAGCTCAATATTGGATTTACTCTCGTTGTGAATTATTTTTTTTATGGGTTTGTGCTTGATTTCCATACTAATGTCGTTGCATCCTGTAGACGAGGTAGACCTTGACTGTATCAAAGTTGTCTCCAAGGACGTTGATTGATATACGAGTTGTGTTTTTGAAAAACAGGCTCGATCAGATATTATAGGAAAATCTCCGCACTTCTTCCAATCTCCTTTGCTTAATCATCCGCTCTTTCACCGTGGCTCAGAGTTTGATGTATGGTGACATGGAATTCCAATCCCGCAACAGCAAAACCAACAAACGTATTTCGTGGTGGCTCTAATCAGCGGGGTACCAACAAAACCTCCTGTAATTTACAGAAATGGAAGAAATTAATCAAACACAATACACGTGATTAAAAGGTACCTCTGTTGTGGTCCTTCAAGAGCTGTTACGCCAGCTATACTATACCCATTCCGCAATGCAATTAAATCTCATCTGTTTGTGAAATAACGGTTATTAAAACTTTCCTTAGAGAACAGTTACAGCGTCATGCCTGGTGAGAGTGTAGGTTAGGACATCACTACAGTGTTGTTTGGCCATCATCATGTCATCAATCTTGGTGGAATCATCGCCGCTATTTAGTCTGCAGAATTGTTTGAGGTACAATCTCAGCATTTATTTCCATTTACAATACTTACGTCCCTAGTAAAGCTTTCGAACTTCACGAGCTCCTACCTCATTTTCTGTTAGTAGATTTTACCCCCACTTTTTCTCTTGTAGTATAAAGCAACTCTGTAAGTAGTCTTTAAAAGGTGCGTCCAAATTTTGTTCGTTTTCAGTAGTTATGTTTTCAAATTTATTGCAAGTCATCATGAAAGGTCATAGCGTTGAATCACCTGCGCAAATCATCAAAATTTATTTTCAAAATGAGTATTCCCTTTAATCAATTTTCCGCGCATTATGTGGTTTTCTTCTCATCACAGCCATTTTGCCGAGTCAACTGTTTTATATTTGGTGGCCAAGTTCGGGTCGATAAATTATTAGTCAACACCCATACGTGTAAGGTCGTTACATATGAAGTTGCCGATTTGTATGTAGAAAGTTAAACAACGCTCTTTCAAAAATCAAAGAAGTTTATTCCAAAAAATAATCTCCATTTACATCATTGACATCGTGACATTTTTCCAACTTTCTACCAAAGCAAAAATACCTCTATGGAAAAAGTCCTTATCCTTTCGGGCTAAGAGTCCGTAAGGTGCTGTTTCATGGCATCTGGGCTTCGGAAAAGGTGGTAATTGAACAGGGATAAGTCTGGTGAATAAGCCGGATAAGTTAAAACTTCATAACCCAATTCCGCCAGCTTCAGGAACGTCGATTGTGCGGTATGTGGTCTTGCGTCGTCCTGCAGCAGTATGGGACCATGCCTATTTATCAGTGACGGCTGTTTTTGGAGCAATTTGCTGTGCCCTATGTCAGTTTTTCTAGAGTAAGAAATAATGGGCGTTTGAGAAAGAAATAATGGGCAATTCCCTCACTCGTCCACCATACCGTCACCATTAACTTTTTGGTGACAAGTCTGCCTTGCCAAGTCCACTGGGGACACGTATCTACAGAGAAATATTCAGTTCTATTTCTCTTTACATCCCCCTTTTACGATCTAAACATTTATGCACCTCCCCTCCTTGGTATAATCCCAGGCTTTGTTCTCTAAGAAACACAAGTAACAAACTGTGGGCAATCTTCCTTCAACACAATCCCCCAATGACTTTTCTAACTACATTGGTATTTATCTGCAATTCAGCGAGCTGCATAAGTCCCTCTATGAACGCCATTTGATCGAAACGCAAGCCAATCTTATTAACGATCCTAAGTCCTTCTTTCAGTTGGTCAACTACAAAACGAAATCTGATGGCTACCCAACTTCACTCTCCTTCAATGGCGAAACCTCGAATGATCCTAAAACTATCGCCAACTATTTTGCCAACTTTTTCAAACAGTCTTTCGCCGATGACTCCTTTGTACCGGACACTACTTACTTCGACTACTTATCAAATTTCTACCTTGGACCATTTCTCCCACGTAATATTGACCCCCATATCATTGAAAATAAATTGAATCAACCGCATGAAGAATTTACTCCTGGGCCCGATGGTCTCCTTGCTATATTACTAAAAAAATGTTCCTCCATTATTTCTATCCCGTTCTCAAAAATATTCAACTCGTCCCTGTCCCTTGGAGAATTTCCCCAGATATGGAAAACCGCTTTTATGATTCCTGTTCACAAAAAAGGTCCGAAGAATGAAGTTAACAACTACCGGTCCATCGCCAAACTGTCATACATATCCAAATTTTTGGAAGGTATCTTGTACGACACTCTAAGTTTCCACTGTATCTAATCCCCTCTAAACAACATGGTTTCCTCAAATGAAGGTCTACAACCACAGACCTTGTCGAATTTGTCTCCTTCAAACTCTCAGCATTAGAGAATGGAAATGAGGTCGGCATCATTTCACCTGATTATAGTAAAGCCTTCGACAAAATCTCCCACAAACTAATACTCTTCAAAATGTCTGCGTTGAAATGGATATCTTCTTATTTAAAAAACCCGTTACTAGAGCGTACGTTTTGGATCTGCCTTTTCCAAACCCTTCTTAGCTTCTTCCGGCGTTCCCCAAGGCAGCTACCTAGGTCTACTTCTTTTTATTCTTACCATTAACGACATTGAGTTTGTCATCAAACATTCACACCTCTCACTGTACTCCGACGACACAAAGTTATTCAAAACCATTTCCTCGCAACAAGATTCTTCCCTTATTCAATCGGATCTCAACAGCTTTTCCGTTTGGTGCTACAAAAGTTGTTTGGAACTTAACATTTCCAAATGCCTATCAATTACCTTCTCACGTACACGAATCAAACCTCCCTCTCGTCTCTACTTCCTCAATAATCAGACCATCTCCACCGTTCAGGTTATCCACGATCTTGGCATACTATGTGACCAGGAGCTCAATTTACGCGCATATATGGACGATATAATTCTTAAAGCCGACTCTGCCCTCGGTTTCGTGAAGCGTTGGTCGGAAGAATTCTCCGAACCCTACGTGACTCGATCCCTCTATATTACCTTTGTTTGCCCCCTTTTGAATACGCATCTCAAGTGTCGTATTGCGGATCCACCGTCGGTTCCTACGTTTCGCTCTTCGACGTCTGCCCTGGAACAATCCTTTGTTCTTACCGCCCTATCAAGACCGTCTTAAACTAATCAACTTGAATACTTTGGAGGAAAGAAGAAGAGTATCATCTTCATTCATAGACTTCTTACAGGTACCATTGACTTTATAACTCCATATCTCTTAACACTAACCCTCGTAATACAAGCAATCCTCGTCTCTTCTATCTATCAACCTCCATCACCTCATACGGCTCCAATGAACCCATTTCCCGTATGCTGGCAAGTGTTAATTCGAATATTAACTTCGACTTCAATCCCAGCACTCCATGCCTAAAACTCCGTCTTCTCAATAACCTTCCCTCCTTCCAGTCTTAGTTCCTAAGGCTCGCGCCCCCTCGTCGGTTCTAATTAGTTAGATTAAGTTTAGCTTGAATTAAGTTCAATAAATTGTGTTTGCCCCCACAAAAATAAATAATATAATAATATCTATCTGCGAAGCCTTAAGGCTTGTCTGCTAATGAGGTTACGATACGATGCAAAAAAGGGATCCTTGCAACCTCCATACGTCGCAGCATATTCGATGGTATTAGGACGTGGGCCACCCATCTCTCTAGTTTTTTTACCTTTCAACGGAAGGTGGTGACTTTGACACTTGAACCTTGCAGCAAGGCCAAGAACAGTGGTACCTGGATTTTCTTCAGCAGTTGCTGCAAGTTCTTCATTATTAATTACATTCTCTGATTTTCGAGTGAAAAATCTCTCTCGCTGAACTTGATAAGCCAGAGGACTACAGATCGATGTTAAAGAGATTATTTTAGCCCAAATTGTGTGTATGGATATTGACATGTGGTCCATCGTTGCGTTCTGTACAGCCCGTGCTATGGTGAACATTTTTCATGAGCCATTTGAGGAAATGGTTATCCCACGCAGCGGCAATGTGTGCGATGTGCGAGATTGTGTGATTCAACGCCTTTCTCTTCTGGGACTTATGTCACAGAACTATGCGAATAAACTGCAAGCAACGAACGCAATTCATCAAATTTAGCCAAATTTATCCGACAAGGTTATGGTAGGTAGGCCACCAAGCAAAGCCATGGCGCACATTTAACCGATGCCACAAAAAGAATATCCAACAGACTTGTTCTATTTACATTTAGAAAATCGAGTATACTTATGGAGAGGTACTTTTTTGCTATCCATCGCCAAAATAATCCGATGATAAGTGTTAGAGTTCGGGAGAGGTGGAGGAAAGTCAGTAGGTAGACGGCCCCAGAATCTCTTATAATAACAGCTCGACACTCAGTTCTGGCTGTGTTGTTCGACTCCACTGGTAGCGTATTCGCCACATAGATCCAAATGGAAGTTTGCTCATCTAAGAGCCCTGTCTGGTAACTATGCAGGTTATTCAATCCCGAGTATATTGTTCGAATCCACTGGGGTACCGAACTTACATGTGTAGAATTCGCCTTTGAGCTCTGGGGGAAACGTTTCCAAAAGTACTGTTGATGAGGATTATTATGAGACATTTCATATAACACTATTGTCATGAATCCTAAAAATATCTTGCTAACGAGGCCATCTTAGAGTAAGTGAAGACCGAGGAAGGGGATTTTGATCAAGTTCACAAGAAATACCAAAAAGCCCTTCCTTTCTAGGGCAAATGTTCAAGTTTCTTTTTTTTTAATGAACCGTCCCCATCCAACCACTTTAATGAATCACATTTTAAAGTAGCGATAAGAGCTTCTGTTCTCAACAATGAGTCCACGAATCTCCAGATTTGCACATGTCCAAGCTCGTGAGTAATCAAGCGTATGAATTGTGAACAAGCAATCGCCTATCAACGGATGTGACCTTAGGCGAGAGCTGAAAATAATAATAGCACACCATCAACGTCACGTAGAGGACAGAAAACTTATCGTAAAACGATGCCATGACGCCCATGATCGCAGAAGAGTTAAGTTAATCAATGTCACTGACGTTGAAACGCAGCTCCCAAACACATAATCGACTCCTGTATTTCAATTGCCACCCTACTCAACATCAGCGGACCGTTGGAAAATTTGCATTCACCGGCTACCTTTTTTTGCTGCTTCTTCGTCTGTTGCTTGCTCGTACGCTGCAACCACCAACGCGCCGGCCCCAAAGAGAATTCGAAACTTTCCACGCCACCACAGCATGGTGGTGGGTGCGAAACCGTGCGACCTACCTTCACAACAAACTCTCGAAACAGAGAAGAGATATTCAGCGGCGGGAACGAAGCTTCCACTTGGCGCGCTTGTCATACTGCGGGGCATGCTATCCTGGTATTTTGACTGATTTGATGGGTTTACGAGCGCATTAACTTCGACAGTTTAATGGGCTGTTAAAAGCCGACGTCATTGTTGTCGTACGTCGTAACCGGCCCTGTCGCTTGCTACTGGTTCTTCGAATTACCACCGAACGTGTGCGTGGCTTTTGAATTTTATTACCGTTATCACTTTTATCAGCTCTACGCCCCCAACGTGGCGATACGTGGAGACTACGGTGACGATGGCTATAGGTATGACCATGCGACAGGGCGCTGTTGAATTGTCTTTCCCGCTGGTTCGGTGTTTTTTGAGGGTGCATGAAGGAATGCGAGATGCTTTCCGGGTATCATGAGTTCTTGGTTGGAAAAAATTCAAAGCAAATTCATTGCGTCGGTCGTTGTCTCGGGGGTTATTCCTTTTTTTCCCCGGGATATTTCTACTGTTGCTCTGTTTCCATTTTTTCTTTGTTCTCTTCTGCAGTTGACAACGCTGCAATTAGTTCGCTTTCGTAAGGGTTGTGCACGAGTGCAGGGTTGTTTGTGAAGATTAGGAAACGAGGGATGTTTGTCGGCGGCTGAATTTTAGCTCGGTTACTAGACGTGCTGGATGCCTGGTAGAAAATTGGTTTTGTTTGTGGTTTTTGCGGACATCACGGACGAAGGGTATTTTTTAATCAAACCATGGAGCATGGAGCGGGTAGCAAGTCCGCAGAGGGGTTGAGTTGAGTTATTATTTTTGGTTGTTTTCTTTGGGAATGGGTATTTTAGAGAGCGCTACAAAGCTCATGGTATCCGGCATTTAGGAGTATGCACTAGTTTTACTCAATTGGGCAAGTCCGGAATTGACGTGCTTTTAATTAGGATCGTGTCAAGCACTTGCTTTGTTTTCCTGGTAATAAATTAGAGTGGAATTTGGGGCTTGCCGAAATTGTTAGTGAACACTAATTAATGGCGTATAATTCATTGTCCTTTGTAGGAAGTGTGTTGAAAGAGTAACAGGAATTCGTGGCTATACATATATGTATATTACTTTTTCGCAATTACGTTGGAAAATTGACATGGATCTGTCAATAGTTATCAAATAAGATTCATGTCTTTGGTAAGATTAGGTGTACAATAGGACTCACCTAGAATCTTCCAAAGATCGAAAAGAAGTCTATTCAAATTGTGTGTTCAATATAAAATGAAGTGCTCCAAAGTACTAGAAATGTTGACTGTTCAATGTGGCAAATCTACTCTAAACAAAAAAACTGTTTATGACAAGCTCTTCACAGAAGGCCGAGAAGATGTTAATGGCATTGCCCACCCTGGACACGACACTGCAGCACGTCAACAACGGATGAAAACGTTGAAGCAGTGAAGACAGTTGTTACGGAGAATCATCGAATCACTATCAGAGAAGTTTCTGAGGATACTGGCAATCGGTTGGCTCATGCCATGAATTTTGTTCAGATATTTTGGACATGAAACGTGTGTCAACAAATGTTTCGTCCGAAACACTTATCTTTTAATAATCTGTTGTATGATCTGCAGTCAGGTTTTAGAGCCAATCACAGCTGTTCTTCAGTCATGGTAAATCTGCTCGAAGAAGTAAGACAATCTTTCGACAAGAATGCTGTGTCCCTTCTCTGTCTACTACATTTCTCTAAGGCCTTTGATAAACTAAGCCACAATGTCTTATTTTGGAAGCTTAAACACAATTTTGGTTTCAGTGAAAGAGCGGTTTGCTTATTGAGTAGTTTTCTTTCCGGTAGGTGGCAGAGGGTAGTTTTGGGTGAACGTTTTTCATCCTTGAAACAAGGCGTACCACAGGGTTCTATATTGGGTCCAATATTATTCTCATCATTTACGATCTTTCATCAGTGTGCAGGCATTCATCAGCGTATTTATACGTGGACAATGTTCAATTAGACCATTCTAAACTATAAACGACGGATGACTACTTAAGGGGGTAGTCTCATGTGACCACTTCAAAAAATTCAGACCGAAATTCCTAGTATTAAATAAGTTATAGTCGCCGACGCGCCGTAAGCGACTTGTTTACCGCGCGCCAGGTCAGCAGCTGCCACCTTTGTATTGTTGTCACCGGTTTCTTATACCTGCGTACGGAGTTTCTGAAGGTCAACTTTAGTACATTACCTACCTGTTTATATGTGGAATAGTGTATATAAATTTTTGTCGTGAATATATAAATAAATAAAGTATATATAAAATCCTAGAACAAATTTAGCAGTACACTTTTGATGCTCTGTGTGTCAACATCAAACAGGAAAAAAAATGGATCGAAAAGGTTTGAGAAGCTCCACAAGATATCCAGGGCAAAAACAAAAGAAAAATGAGTTTTCGAGGGAATCAGTATACTGCTGAAACCGATACCGATGTGAGCACATCAGCTTAAAAATTAAAAGACAAGGGTGAGTTTGATGTACCGATTGACGAAGGATTCAGCTACAGCATTCTGTGTTTCTCGCTAGTGTTTACAGCTTTGCAATCAATTTTAAAGTGCAAGCTGTGCGATAGTGACGTTAAATTTTTAAAAAAATCACTGCGAGGACTAGGATTCAAGTTGTGAGTAAAGTGTTCGTGACATAAATTCTTCTACCATGTTCAAATACTTACGAAATCAATAGACGTTTTGTGATAATTATGCGACTACTTGGAGTCGGTCTGGCTGGAATAAATTTATTTTGTTCGCTAATGGACTTGTGTGATGGAATTAGGGAATTAGTAAAAATGGATGCATATTATGGTATGCTCGACCAAATTTATATTGCTGGAAAGTCAGTAGTTGATGCTGTTTTCAAAAAAGCCGTTGCAGAAGAAAAAAAATTAAATGTTGAAAACGGTTGTGCTGAAGATAAAATCACGGTTTCTGGTGATGGATCATGGGCCAAACGTGGTTTTACCTCACTGCTGGGTGTTGTTTCTCTGATAGGGAAATATTCTAATAAAATTGTAGTTTTAATTGTCAAATCAAAAGTGTGTAAAGCATGCGAGCAATGGATTGGCAGGGAAGAGTCAGACGAGTTTTTGGAATGATGTTAAAATCACATTGAGCATTGTGAAGCAAATCATGAAGGAAGTGCCGGTAAAATGGAAGTTGACGGTGTGATCGAAATGTTTCAGCGGTCTGTCGAATACTTTAAAGTAAAATATAGTAAATACATTGGAGATGGTGACAGCAAAACATTTAAAAATTTACTGGATGCCGATCCTTACAATGGTAATCCTGTGGTAGAAAAAAAAAGTGCGTCTTGCACGTCAGAAAAAGAATGTATAGACGAATGAAAGAAACTAAAACAACACTAAAAGGACAAAAATAATCAAAAAGATGAAGCAGGTAAAGTTGCTGTCACAAAATGTACATCGAAAAAAAAATTCATCCACTTGTGCTGCAGCAAAGAAGTCGACTCTTGCATTGACCAATGCCATGATGGTTAAGCTAAGTACATACTATGGTTTGGCTATTTTGAGAAATCCAGATTCTCACGAAGAGATGAAGAATACAGTGTGGGCTACATACTATCATTACATTTCAACCGATGAAAACCCCAAGCACTCGTACTGTTCAATTGCATGGTGCAAGAATTTACAACATACGGCAGAGGATACAGAGGAAATTTACACACATCCTCCAGCATTTGATGAAGCAAGTTTTTTGAGCCAATTTACGAAGAATTATCATCTGATGATCTGATACAAAGGTGCTTGCGAAAAAACACTCAAAACAACAACGAGCCATTTAATAATTGCATCTGGAACTTGGCTCCAAAATTTTGTTGGAAAAAAAGACACTGGAAATTGCTTCATGGACAGCTGCGTGTATGTTTAATGAAGGATTTTCACCCATCCTTAAAATAATGGATATTTTTGGTACGCAAATTGGCCGAAACGCCTACTCGTATGCTGAGGAGTACGATGAAAGACGAATAACCCGTGCAGAGCGATCCACGTCCGAGGCATCCAAAAAGGCAAGGGCTTCCCCCAGGTCACAACAAATGGCAGAAAATGATGCGTATGAAGCCACCGAAGGGTTATTGTGTGGTCCATAGCAGATTAGTGTAAGTATACATTTTCCACGAAAATTCTGCTCTTTAAACTTTAAACGCATATTTCTCGAAACATAATTTTCTAACACTGTCATGGTCCTAAAAAAAAAGCTATTCAACCGATTGCTTTGAAATGTATACATGTTCTTCTACTCATTAATGGTTATCGGCCGTATCAAAACTGCTTATTTTTGAAAATATTTTCTTATTTTTTTAAACGATTTTTAACAAAAAAATTAACAAAAAAAACAAGATTTTTTTCTACAGTCCGCCATTTTTTTTTTTAATGAAATTTATTGTATTAATTTTGGTAGGGCCAATAGCGACAGGCCTACTGAACTCGATTTTTTTATTTCAGACAACATGAACAGCGGCTGTTACTATGACCAGTGACCTGCTTTTTTTTTTGGTGTCTAATTTAATTTAAAAAAAAACATATAAAGGGTCCACCAAATAACTTTTTTTTTTTTGAAAATGCTATAAAAAAAACTACTGAACATTTTCTCAAATTTCTTTTTTTATTTGAAAGTACAATCCTTCCGGTTAATAATGGAAAATAATTTCATTCAAATGGCTGCCTCGGCTGGCCATGCAGTAGCGTACACGATCGGTCCAATTTTTAAGCACATTATCGATTGTGTGCAGCTGTATTTCACCAATGGCTTCACGAATATTGTCCTTTAAAGCGTCAATTGTCTCTGGCTTGTCGGCGTAACACTTATCTTTGACGGCACCCCACAAATAATAGTCCAACGGTGTCAAATCGCAGCTCCGAGGTGGCCAAACGACATCAGCTCTGCGGCTGATAATGCGATCTTCAAAAACAGGGCGCAAAACATCGAGTGTAGCTTCGGCTGTGTAGCACGTAGCGCCGTCCTGTTGAAACCAAATGTTGCCAATATCCTTCTCTTCAGTTTTTGTGAACAAAAATTCGTTCAACATGGCCCGATAACGATCGCCATTGACTGTAACGGCCACTCCTTGCTCATTTTCGAAGAAAAATGGCCCAATTATGCCTCTGGACCAAAATCCGCACCAAACAGTGGCTCGTTTTGGGTGCACCGGCTTTTCAATGTATGCGTGCGGGTTTTTTGTGCCCCAAATGCGACAATTTTGCTTGTTTACATACCCGCCAAGATCAAAATGAGCTTCATCTGAAAAGATGATTTTTTTGGCAAAATCTTACCATGATTTTCAAAGTAATGTCGCAATATTTCCCAGCGTTGTTCAAGCGTATACACAACCATATTCGTTTAGCGGAAGGATAAAACTAATTATCTGTCAAATCAGACATGAGCTAAGTGTTACCATTCACGAAATAAGCACTACTTGAAAAAAAAAACGTTAGATGGCGGACCCTTTATATAAAAAATTAAAAATAAGAAAAAAAAATTTTTTTAAACAGTTTAAGATAAAATGATTGCATTTTATTGTCTTATGAAAAAAAAAAATCCCTAAAAAGAGGTAAAATTTATGCGTTCACATGCGACTAATTCCCATATCCCATATCCAAAAAACCATTTAACCTAGATCTTCTTCCTGGCATATATCTCAATGACTCTGGAATTAAGGCTGTCGAGTCAATTACTAGCCTTGGGTTTGTAATAAGTCAAGACCTATCTTTACACAAACATGGTCATTAGTCGCGTTTATTGTTGTCTTCGCAAAATGTGGCCCAGGGCGTACTTCACTCCACTCGAAACACGTCGCACACTGGTTATTTTAAAATGTTACCACTCATAACATACTCGGAGGTAGTGTAGCCTAGACTTCTTATCCCAACGTAGTAGTCTTCAACAATGCGGTGCGTTGCATCTACGGTATTCGCCGTTACGAGCATATCTCTTGAGTACACTCGAGACTTGCTAGGTTGCAACTTGCAACAATACATCAACACCAGAAACTGTATGTTCCTACACAAGATTATTACTAACCGTAGCCCGGCGTATTTGTACAACAGACTGAATTTCACTCGATCTTCTAGAACCATGAACATTATTCCCTACCGCACTAAATACGTCAACTCGTCACGTCTATTCTTCATTCACGCTATTAGACTATGGAATTCCTTCCCCTCTAATATAAGATCAATTTCAACCTTGATCAATTTTAAAAGTGCAATCCTTCGCTATTTTACCAATCACAATCTATAAGATAAACCCTTCAGCTTAGATATAAGAAATACATTGTTAAGAAATTTTAAGTAAAATGAAATCCAATATTTCTATAAATAATTTACAAAGTAATAGAAATGTACATTCCAATAAATAAATGAAAATGAAAAATGAAAAAATTAAATGAAATTACTCAGGAGCTGTTGAATGACGGGAATGATAATTCAGATTGGCTATAGCTATGGGTACAAAATTCTGGCGTCAATATCAAAGCCCAACTCCAATGGAAGTGACCAGAGAGCTCAAGACTATACCAAAAAGCGCATAACAAAATTGCTTTGAGGATCGCTGGCGCAAGTGTATTATATCTGAGGAGGATTGCTTTGCGGAGAACGAAGATGCTCACATAAATATTTTTCGAGAGAAATAAGAAGTCACTTTATTGAAGTGAATCTTCAAATGAACACAAGGCCAGAACATTCACAGAATATTAAAAAAAAATTTCTTTCAACCACACAAAGAAAGAGAAAGAAGTTATCATATCTTTAGAAAGAAATGAAAATGACTAACTACACCGAACGTACAAAAATGAGACAAAAAATAGTATATATTCAAAAAAGGCTCCTAGTTTTGACCTTATTATCGGAGAAATTCCGAAGCAGCTACCAAGAAAACCTGTTGTTAAACTTACGTACCTGTTCAGTGCAGCTTTTAAAATGAAATACGTTCCGAGCTAGTGGAAAGTGTCTGAAGTTATAAATCCAAGCCCCAGAAAGCCACCAAATGAGGCATCATCATACAGACCAATTTCACTGCTGTCTATAAGTATCTAAACAATTCGAAAAACTCCTTGTTTAAAGGCTCAATGACATTATTAATTGAAGAAACTTCATTCCAAGCCACCGATACGGGATCAGAAGGCATCATTCAACTGTAGATCAAACATTAGAAGAGAAAAAAATTTGTTCTGCTTTATTTCTTGACATTGCACAGATCCTCTGCAAAGTTTGGCATGAAGGACTTTATAAATTTATATTTCTTCAACCAAAACAATATGCTGCTATCCTAGAATCATATTTAGATAGAAGATCCTTTAGAATGAAATAAGAAGACTATTACTCAGAGCTTATGGAATTCAAGACCGGAGTTCCACAAGGCAGCGTTTTGAGCCCTGTTCTCTATCTTTTATTTATTAGCAATCTCCCGAAATTAGAAAATAGCACGTTGGCAACATATGTACATGACACTGCAATATTAGCACTGCTAGCACGCATTTTCCGCTCCTTAGTATTCACAAGGGGACCTGGCGGTCTCCGGATCCGATATTCTGGATGTATGAGCTTTCCGAGGAGCTAACATCGACCCGGACCACTATCTTGCGGCAGTCAGGTCACGACTAGGAATATGTTTGGCCCAGAAAAATCGAGCAAGACCAGCAGCATATAACGCCGCAATGCTACAATCGCAAGAGACCACCTGAGCCTATGCCAGTCTCCCTCAAACTCTCGGAGAACCCTCCAACAACTGCTCAGTCCGAACAACACCAATGGACCCAATGTCAACAACCCTTAGGGAGCGCCGTTTCTGAGATACTGGGTTTTGCCGCCAACAGGAAACCTATGGTTTGACGATGAATATAGGAGAGTATGCAACCAAGCAGCAAGCCTATAAAGTGGCGCTGCACAGAAGGAAGGAGCTGCTCGTTAGCATTAAAAACAGAAGAGGAGGGAAGAGCAGTTACAAAACAAAAAAAAAGAGAGAGCATGGAGAGATGCTGTCGCAGGAATGACGTTCGGAGGTTTTATCAAAGAATAAAACAAGCATGCCAGGACTATAAAGCCAGGACGGAAGTCTGTAGGGACGAAAACGGAAACCTAGTAGTAGATTAACTGTTGGTACTGAGAACCGCTGTATGCCGGTGATGAAATAGAATCCACTATCAGGCAGAATGACCCTTTCACAACGGACGATTATAGCAGAGAAGTCTGCCCCCCTGACGTGGACTAAGTTAGAAATGCCTTTTCTAAATTTAAGCCCAATAAAGCTGCTGAATAAGACGGACTACCTGCCTAATTTTTAAGGCAGCTGTAGATGACCTGGTGGGGAAAGCGCACCATCTCAACTGTAAGATATGGTCAAAGGGATGCATGCTCGATGAATGAAAATTTAGTATCGTTTTCTCGATCCACAAAAAAGGAGACCCTTTTGTCTGCGCCAATTACAGAGGTATAAGTCTCCTGAACATCGCTTACAAGATCTTGTCTGCTGTACTGAGTGAACGCCTGACATCGTTCGACCAATCAGTTTATTGGTCCATATCGGTGTGGTTTTAGGCCCGGGAAGTCCGAGTAAATATACATACTATGGCAAATCCTGGAAAACACCAACAAGTTCCAGATCGACACTCACCGTCGACTTTAAGGCCGCATACGATAGCGTGCATTAAGACGAGTTATACAGGGCCAGATTGGAGAACTCTCGCTGCTCCATCAGGTTCGAAAACGACTTAACCAAGACCTTTAATATCAAAAAAGGTTTTATACCGGGCAATACGCTATTATGTGACTTGTTCAATATCCTCCTTGGAAGGATCGTGCAAAATTCACTGGTCAATACATGGCACGATCTTTTTCAAGTCCATACAACTACTTGCATATGCCGATGACATTGACAAAATTGGACAAACTCAGCGAGATGTCAATGAGGCCTTAACGAGCATTGAGGCGGAAACGGCTAAAATGAGACGGGCTAAATGAGGATACAACAAAATATATGCTGTCATCGAAAAAAGGACCGCCAGAGCGCACATATTGGCAGGCATAATTTAAAGATAGTTAAAAATTTCATCTAACTTAGTCGCGCAGTCAAATGCAATAATGACGCTCAAACGCTGTTTCTTTGGGCTCGGAAGGCAATTGAGAAGCAGAGCTCTCTTGGAAAATCAAAGTGGCCATATACAAGACCCTTATCAACCCGGTCCTGCTTGATGGCGCAGAGACATGGACCTAATCGAAAGCGGATTAGAAGGCCCAAGATCGTTTTGAGAGGTTCTCGGCCCAATCTGCATAGATGGGGAATGGGGAAGAAGAGTGAAAGCAGCACGGCGTCTAAGATGGCAAGGTCATGCAAACCGTCAGCCCAATTAAAAGATCTTTTCAAAAATCCTATAATCCATTTACATTTTACTTAACTATGCAATTGTTCTATATGTTCTGTTCTAAATTTAATATATGTAGAACGAATAAGAAAGATAGAACATCTACCTCTAAAGGAGTTTCACTTCAATCGTGAGCTTATGTGATGAGGATCACACGTTTTTTTTTAACATACCTCATGTGTTTGGTCTAGGAGACAAATGAGACTTAACTTTGAGACGCTAACAAGTTAAGAATTTTTGTTTGAGTCGAATAGCAAATTCGCATGAAAATAAGCAGTTGCCATAAGCGCAGAAGGGTTCATAGGCCACCATAGCCCTAAGCTCAGGATGACGTAAAACGACCAATATTTCCCGCTTCCCATTCAGGTCCAACCTTTTCAACTACTGTTCATGTTTTGCCTTCAGAGAAACCTCCTTCACAGGGTCAGTACGGGACTAGGTACCAAAGTATTGTAGGTACGGGTGTAGGTACGAAAAAATGTTACGTATACGCCTCGTAGTGCGTGGTGTCGATGGTCTCCCAAGACCCAAAGCTACTTTCACGACCTGAAAATAATGCAGAGAGCTGCAGTCCATTTAGGAATAACATGTTCAAGCACAGTTTACGTGGTTCCTTTAGGGAAACCTCGAACACAGAGGCAATAAGGAAGAAGGTACTAAAAACGGAAAAATGTTACGTATACTCCCCGTAGTCTAGGGTGCCCCAGCATCTCTCACGATCATCCAAAGCTACTTTCACGACTTAAAGATATTGCTGTCCATTCAGATCTAGCCTATTCAGATATACATATTTTATCTAAGACCTTCGGGAGAACCTCGTTCGCATAGTCAATAAGGAAGTAGGTACGTAAACGGAAAGCTGTAATTGAAGCAAAACCTAAAAAAAAAAACATAAAATTTGATTTGACAACATTTTCTAAGAAAAACCTCGGCCACTTCTCAGAAATGAACGCTTTCCCCGACACGTGTTGTACAAAATTTCACGCTAACATATCCGGCCCAGCAATGACACTTCCATTGATTTTTCATGAATAACTTAAACCAAAGCCTCGACAGTGTGGATGCCTTACTCGCTGCTGCCTTCGGATAATTCATCACCGACAGGTTGATTGCGTGATTCAGTTGACGGCGACTGCTTGCTATAAATCAATTCCTTCCGTGCGTTGGACGCGGACCACAAGTCGCATTTCGAAGGCTCTCCACTGCCTCGCCCTAGTTCCCAGAGGTAACGTTTAACAAAGAAAAAACGTACACATCCCTTGATAAAGAGGACATAAATAATCTCAATTAATTTATTGCGTATTTCAGTTAATTGGTCTAATTCAATGTACATTGGGTATTTGGTGTTGTAGACTTCACTAATTATGTAATGTTAGGCTTCCTAGAAGGCGACAGGCATGCTCTGCAATGGGGAATCGGAAAATAAATTACTTTTCATGGTTAACGTCATTGAGCGTTTACCAGGAAGAGACCACCTGACCTACTTGGGGACAGTGGCTCCTCTTGCTATGATTGAAATGTCAACATGAGTGAACGTAATCTACTTTAGAGATGGATATGTTGGATTTTTTCAGAGATTCCACGAATTGATTAAAAAATATTAAAAAAGTGGTGATGTGTTAAACCTCATGGGGGTGTCTTCTGTCATGACATAATCAGGATTGTTTCACAAAATAAAAATGGAGAGTCGACAGCTTGTGCTTTTTTAATGCGGAATTTTCGTAACCGTTATAGACTTGACAGTAGAAACGTGGAACAAGTTGTTTGATAGCTTTAACAGATTTTAAGTCAACAGACAAAGTCAGGTAAGAGCTGACATTTACCCCACAGAATTTGGCCCATAGTTGTCAAATTAAATTCAAGTTTTCGATGACTAAGTCGACACAAACTAGACACTCTGACAACATAGGCTCGAAATGTCGAAGGTTTAAAGCTGCTATTGGAAAGACATTCTATGCCTTTTTGACATTTTATGCCTTTGATTTGGATCACGGAGTTTGAATGCCGCAACAGCCACTCCAATTATTGACATTATATTTCACGTTGTAGCCCGCCAGTGGAATATCTCTCTTGCAGGAACAATAGTAGCCTCCAAAGAAAAAACCTGAACCAAACCTTAACGCTATTAAGATCCAAAATCCATGAACGCCTACGGAGCGGGACTTTATTTTTCCTCATTACGAGTCCCATTCTGCATAGGAGGCTAGAAATCGTGATCTTACAGATTCATTTCCACCACTCGATCAGCAAAAATTCAGAGCGGCGCGCACGGGTTACTGGATTCCATTCAACTCCTGTCATCGTTTCGATGAGGGCACACCTGAATTTTCAGTCACACCCTCAGTGATATTTTTAGCTGACAAGAGATATCCAAGTTCTTCGACAAATTCACGAAAGCGTTGCGATATGGCGTTTTATGATGACCGAAAGCAATGCGAACCTTACGAAAAGTTTTCGTGATATTTTCTCCCCATTTGTGCAGTTGATTATCTCTATCTCAACACATTTTGAAAGTATTTATCGATCTCTTAAATGTGGGCAGCGTAGACTGTACCTCTCAAAGGTCTTAACAGTGGTAGTTGAATGTTATCAGCATGGCGTACACCTTAAAGTAACACCTCTTGTTGGATGATATAAATTTCTGATCCCGCCCAAATATTTACAATTGGTTTTATTTAGTTTTTTTCATGCTGTGTGGCACGTAGCGCCGTTCTGCCGGAACAGCGTGTCATCTGAGTCCATATGGTTTAATTTGGGCCATAAGAAATTGGTTATCATCGTTCTGTAGCGCTCGCCATTGAAGGTGACCCCCTCATCAACGTCGTTTTAAAAAAAGTAAGAACCAACGACGCCACCAACCCAAAATCCACAGCAAACGGTGGATGCATTGTCACCTGGTTTTTTCGCAAAAATTGCGGTCCTCTTTCAAACGCTCCGAAGTCCAGTAAACGAACAAACGCCTTTGTCTATGGTCGTGAACTTTGAGTTCTTGGATCAGTTAGATATTTTACGGGCATAGGCTTACGTCCCGACACAAAATTCGCCTAGCTGAAGTCTGCGAAAGGCTGAGTTCTTGTACAGGGCGAGAAATCCATAGTCTCGGATTCTTCTGTACATTTTCACGGACCGCGGAGATGTTCTCGGCGTTCCTTTGATGAACGAATGTTACCTGATTGATTACCGAAGCAGTCGTCTCAAATTTGGCCACTGTATATGTTTGTACTCTACATGTTTGTCAAAATATAAATACTGATCTATCACGATCCCAGGGTATCTGACTACATTTTGTTTCGCCAGTGGACGTCCGTCCGGTCCAAAAATTGAGAACCCACGCCAATTTTTTCTAGTGTCCCGAGAGGCCCTAGAAAAAGACGTTCTGAATAAAATAGATTCTGATTTCTGGAAGTTGATCTTCAACTTTCAGACAGGCACCCGTGCATTGGTTCTTGCATTTATTCCATTGAATATCCGATACGAGTTTCGACGCGGCATGAATAGTGTCATGCCCCGCTTTGAAACCGAATTGGTTATCCGGAATGATTTTATTGTCCCCAATCCATTTAGACAGGGCTCTATGAATCACCTTCTTGAAGACCTTGCTGATTGCTGATGCTCGGAAGGAGACTTATTTACCGGAGATTTGCCGGGTTAGAGGAGTCTTTCCCCCTCTTGGGGACTGGTTGCACCACCGCTGTCTTCCAGTGCACTGGATAATATGAATTATTCAGTGCATTGTTGAATAGAATGGTGTACATCTCTACAGCCACTGGTGGAAGGTGCCTGAACACAACATTGGATATTCCGTCGGTTTCCGCGGATTTTTTTCTTTTCAATGACTCGAAGATCATCTGGAGATCCTCCATCGAAATGAACACGGTGTTAGCCACTTCACTGGCGATGGCATTGTTTGCCATAAGATCATCATTGAACCTGGTAAAACCAAGATTCTCTGATCGCCAATGATCGATATCATTTTGAAGGTAGAAGTGATGAAGTAGGACTCTGTGTTCCAGGTCGTGGTTTGGGCGAATGCTGTCATTCACCGTATATACTTCCTGGAATACAGCTCCCACTGTCGCCACCTTCTCCTAGGGATCCTCGATCATGAAGAAATCATCATCCAAGACGGCGCTCTCTGGATCGATGCTGACTGTTCGTAGTAAGCGTTCATTGTCTGACGTATTCGGAAGCCTCCGATGCTGAATGTCGTTCTGATATTTTCTCCGAAAGATTTTATTTATTTGCGGGAACATACTCGCGCTATTACATTTCACAGCACGAATTCTATTGTTCCAGTGCAAACTTACAGATATTCTGTAATTCTCTTTGATCAACTGTTGAAGATTTTTAATCAGTGACTTCAGTGTCCTGACCTCCGAGTTTTGTCTGTCGGTAAACCGCCTGTACAAAAGTTTGAGTCTTGTCAGGAGTCTACTTTTCTGTCTGTGTAATGCGTCAATTGTCGCGTTTCGGTACACGTTCGTGGTATAGTGTTATCGTTGGCGTGGTATCGTACTGTTTATTGTCGGTTAAATGGTATCGTCAATTTGTTTAAGGTACCTGTCAATCTCGTAGCAAGACAGCTTCCTATTCGACGGTGGAAAGGTGGCGCTCGAAGTGAGCGCTCTCGTCGGGAATTCGCAAAACGTGGCCAGCGCGCCCTACTGCACGTTTGAACGTACTCTACCATTTCCACGAATTCGTCTGGTAATTTGATTACGGAACTTAGTCCGCAATGGTCACTGTTGTATACGAAGGTCCGTAGACAGTTAGTAGACCATTCGTTCGTGTCTGCCAGTCTCAGTCGAGAGTCTATCAGCATGAGATCCAGATAGGAGCCGCTCCTAGGATACGACGGACTATCCGTTGCGAATATCTTGAGTTTGTACTCTATGCTCTGCAGAACCCACCAATGGCTTAATAGTCCCCCCTAGTGTTGGGAATGGTTTTTCCCCAATCACTATGTTTGGCATTTAAATCGCCGGCCAGAATGTAGAAGTTTTCTACCGAGTTTAAGCGCAGAGATCGAAAAAGTGTCTCGAGCTTGCAATAAAAGCGTTGGGTTGAGGTTCTTCAGGTGCATAGGCTGATACAATGTACATTTTCTTTCCATTTCGGAGAGGAATGCACACAATACAGGCCTCTAGCACCTGGAACCTCCGCACTTCACCGCTATATATAATTTTATGTTTAGTGTTTAGTGTTTAAAAGTGTTTTTGATGAAATCGCGACTCCTCCGCCTCGTGTGGCGTTAGGCCGGTCTCTTCGAATTATTTTGTAAGAACTGTGCCGGATTTTGTGCTTCTGGTTTAGCTTTGTTTCGCTAACCAAAAGTACATAGAGGCTTTCGTCCTGCAATAAGTTAAAAAGTACGGCTCTCTGTTCAATCCTAATCAGTAAATTCACATTCACCGACAGGATCTTTAAGTGAGTCTCTACCAGCGTACCCATCACGATTGTAGGTGCGCTAGGCCCCACTCGGGTCGCCTGCTCATGGAACTGTTGTTGGAGCTGGCCTATCTACTCCTGGATGGAAAGCAAGAACGAGCGCAGGTCCGTCTCGGCCTCCGGTGCCTTAGTAATAGACACTGCGGCTTAAGTAACAGCCACGTGCTTTTGTACCGTCTTCCCCGAACCTGCCGCCATTTGGGCGTAGGTCATTTGGGATGTGATGGCTGGTGTTTGAGAGCGATCTTCGAGACGTTTCTCCACAACCTTCTGCTTACGAGCCAGATTTGATTTTTTATTGTCTTGGAACTTAGGACATCCCCGATAGTTTGCAGGGTGCCCTCGGTTCTTACATAACACGCACTCAAGCTGCTCCCTGTCCTCGACCTTGTCTTGGGTCAGGTCGTATTCCTCGTTTTTGTGGTTCTTTGCACACTTAACGCATCGAGGCTGCATCTCGCAGCTCGACGCGGCGTGCCCGAACCTTTGGCAGCGGATACATTGTAAAATGTTTGCTTGCCTTCTTAATCTATCCCATTTATTGACTGAGATGCTAAGAAAGTAATGGCCCTTAGCCTCTCCAGCTTGCTGTTGGGTGTAAGCTGCACCGGGAACAAAGGCAATACCCGCTTCTCCCGTTTGGCCCGCGCCGTGGTGAACGGCTTGACTCCCACGAACTGGAGGTTATCGCTCTCGAAAACTTTGACCTCTGAGAGCATTTCCTCAGGATGTGTGAATGGACACTACATGAAAAGGGCGCAACTCGTGCAATGTTTGCATTAACGAACATTCATTTTGATAATAAATCTGTTCAATCATGCGTCTTGCCATGTAGATTTGGCATCAGTAGCTGAATCCTAGATTTGGCAGATGTCACCAAAACAACATGGCCACCACACGCCGCCAAAATCTGCCCACGCCAATTGAAACCCCTTTCTCAAGCTTGGAGTCAGAGTGATTACTATAAATATATTTACCGATAGCCAAGCAGCAATTAAAAACCTAAACTCATACTCGTATAGCGCTGAGGTCTGCTATGGTGCTCTGCAAGATCTGCAGAATTATTTGCCACTTGTCACACTGAAACAGAGAAACTTATTAATCGAACAAATTTTTTTAAAACATCTTAAAATTCAAAAAATTTGTCAGCTTTTTATCGTATAACGGAGGTCTAAAAAATGTTCATAATGAATTAACCCCCAGTAACAGATTGCATACTCTGTACGATGTTGAGACCGCAGACCACATTCATGTGACTTTGTTGCCTCTGCCATCTATCCTCATAGAAGTTGTGTCTCCTGCAAAAGTTACTTCTAACCCATTCGCTTACCTGGAATAGTAGATCATTCATCTGGTGTAGCATAAGCGCTTTATTTAAATAAATGTTCACTTATACCAAAGGTACCTCCTCGCCTAAGATCGAACAAAGCCTCTAGACCCCTTATAAAAACTTTTTTTATAAAATCAAGCATATTGGTCTTTTCAAGCAAAAACCATAAGCTACCCGTGGCCCTTCCATACAAATACAAAAGTCACGAATACAGATAAAATATTGTATTTAGCAGCACTGTAAGTTTTTTTATTACAAGTTGTAAACGAGAGGGTTAGACAGTAATACTCGATATACACATACAATGTGGCTGAAAAACGGTTCTAATTTTTTCGGGTTTTGCTCTTTCCATTTTGTCGAATGAAACGGTGCACATAATTTTTTGTTTGTTTCAAATAATTTCGAATGAATCAATTATCCGCATATCATCTTCCGGTGCCTCTTACGTTTGGGTGCACACCTCGCCTAAATGAAAACACTTGTCAAAAAAACAAAACAAAACAACAACAAACTATCCTTAAACTAAGCCCACAGTCCACACTCACCATTTGAATATATTTGCATTTCTTTATGGGACTTAGTTTTCGCCAGCGTTTCGCGCCTTCGATAACGCATTGTACAGCGGTTAGGCAGGCGTGTTTTTTTCGATAGTCACGAAGAAAATTCAAATATGGATTTCGGGTGATGGGCCCGGGACGAAAGTGTTTCTTTCGCCCTTTCCCTTTTCTCATACACTTACTGGTAGGCATTGATTATAACGGTTAATATATTTAAAATTTTTTTTTTTAAGCCGATTTGTACGTATAGAAGAAAAATTTCAGGTCTGTATTCTGAAAAACTAGAAATTTAAATGACTAATTTCGCATTACTGACTAGAGTTTAAAATGTCAATCTCAAAAGTGCTGAGTTCATTTTCATCGCCGCTTCGAGTGATATCCCTTCAAGCAAGTAGTTCTACAAAAAAAAATTAAAACTGAGGGGCATAGGGGAGAAAAAGACAGATTTTACGTGACACTTAAAACAATTTATTTAAGCGTTTAGCTTTACATACATACAAATAACATAGCATTCACATGTCGATCCACAATAATTCACTTTCGATATCTTCCGTGTCTTCTCCTCGTTTTTGGCGCAAGGGAGGCCTGAAATAAATTTTATACCATCAATTTGAGGCATTCACAATCTGGGAATACTGCTTACCTGAGTAATGAATTTGGCTTTGTCAGAGTCGGTCATGCTTCGCCAGAGTTTGCCGCCTTCGGCACTAATGAATGACATCGGGCGACCGATGTGCTGTTGTCGGTATTCGCGCAAAAAATTAAAAAACGCATTGCGAGTGATCCGATCCGATTTGCCATGTTTCGCACGCACAGTCATTGACCTGGTTAATAGCCGAATTACGTTTTTAAAGATATTCTTCCAGGAAAGCGATAAATGTTGATAAATTGGGAATTTAACAAACATACTAAAATTTTAATCGAAATTTGAAGCAACGAAACAGCTACTGAGTACGAGATTGAATTTTTAATAAGCCGAATACCTGTGCCTACAACAGATATGAGATTCATATCATTGCTGACGTTTTTTTAGACGTAGTTTTCTCTGAGCTGTATATAGACACTGGGTAATATAGTGTTGTATTGATTGACGATAGATATATGTTAAAAGATATATGTATGTAATCATTTATGTAATATTGTTTGTATAAGCGATTTCTCGGGGAGTATAACGGTCTAACCCCGATCCAACGATTGTCAAAATGTTAGCCAACTTTCCACCCCTGTTACACCTACTCCACTAAAAGTCCCCAACATCATCGTCAACGAAAGTTTTCGATTATTGGATCGGAAAACATGATCGCTATCATCACGGAACTATAAAGGTTCAAGAATCGTGCCTCGGGTATATAAAAACTTGGATAGAGACTACGTGAAAAATTAATCAAACCGGAACTTTATAGCTATGCAAAAGTTGGGATAATATCATGACGATTTAAGATGAATTGTTATTTGTTGATTTGAAAAATTCTTATTTTCCCAACAAGGAAACAGACTATAAGAGCAAAGGTCAAACAAAACATTTCAAATAGATGTCGTTCCGATATCGCCAGGATCGTGGCGGTCAGTATAGTCAAGCATTCTACAGGCAGTGCGCCGCCCGACTCGTTTTAAAGCTACTACTACAACACCTAATCAAAAAAAGGTCGATGCCACAGAAATTACGTCCACAGTTCCATACGTGCCAATTTTAAGATACATAGAAAATCGTTCCCTTTGCTTAAGGAATAAAACGGTTTCATTTCGAAAACTACAGCAATCAAAAATTCAAGGAACTCTATTTAGCCCCAAGAGTTGTCCGAGCAATAAAATCGCGAAGATAAAGATTGGCGATACATGTAAAACGAATGGACAGTGGACAAGTAGTCAGGAGAACAATGAATGAACAACCCGACGGAAAAAAAGATCGCCAGGAAGGCCGCACCGTTGATGGGACGACAATATAAAAATTGATCTAGAAGAGACGGAACAGAACAGCGAAACATAGAAGGAACACACTCATGACAGGGGCTCTGAACTTAAGAATTCCAAATGGCTCAATTCTAACCTGATTAGGCTGACAATCTTATATTTAGTTCAGAGTGGACAGCGTCCGCATTGCGTCGTTCAGCCACTGGGCCTTGCCATTTCGCTCACTCAGGCCATATTTCAAGTAACAGCAAGGTGTTAAGCTGCTGTCGAGTTCATGCTGATTCTGAAACTGATGCCGATGCCGAAATTCTGAGTCAATGCTGAGTATGATGTAGATGCCAATGCAACTACCCATGCTGATGAAAATTCTGGGGCTTAGATTGATGCTGACGTACATAACTAACGATCTCTTCTCGTTCGCTCTGCACGTCAGCTCCAAGCCCCTCTCACACCTTCAGAGAACCGGGTCTATCTTCTAATACTATTTTCAATCCTGACCTAAACGCCGTCTTTCTATCAATCGCAGAGTTCACCCAAATATTGTACATCTTCTTCTACGTGTATTACCAGCATGTGAGAGGACTGGCTAATAAAACATCTGCAGCACTCCTGAATTGCTAAAAACTGCCTTACGACTTATTATATTTGCCCTAACCTTGCCATGCCTTAGTCTGTTTCGAGCTAATGGTCACGACAATACTGTCGGTCGGGACAATCGCGGAGTCCTCTTGGCAACTCAGAGTCGTCACAATCCCTTACCCTTTACGTCCCTTACCATCTACGTCACCTGCTTTTACGTTTTGCCATCACAACCTATTGAAACATATAACTTGGCCATTGATATAATCGATAATTAAATTGATATACGAGATCCCCAAGACGAGATCCTAGTTTTCGGTGACTTCAACCTTCCTCACCTTAAATGGATCTCTTCAGACGACCAATCGTTTTACATTGCCTCTAATCCCACTGCAGCCAAAGAATGTCTCTTCTCTGATCGCCTAGCTGATTCCAGCCTTAACCATGTCAGCGGCATTTTAAATTACATGGCCAGACAATTCGACATCATTTTCACAAGTGACCCCTTGTCCGCTGTCCCTATCAACCATCGACAACTACCACCCTTCCCTTCTTCTCTCGTTCTTTCACAATTCCCCTATACAGAACTGTCCCCCCACTATTCGAATGCCTCACGATTTCCATAAAGCCAACTTCCGTCAAATCAATGAACATCTCAATAGTGCTCTTTTAATTTCAACAACCTTACCGTAAATGATGCCATGTCTATATTCTACAAAGAAATATTTAATTCTATCTCCCTTTACGTACCCTTTTCTTGAAATAAAACCTCCCCCACCTCCCCACCTTGGTATAATCGCAGCCTCCGTTCCTTGAGAAACAAATGGAACAAGCTCTGGACAACTTTCCTTCGTAATCAATCCCCAAATGACTTCTCTACGAGTAAGTATTTAGGTTGTTACCTGCATTTTGTAGAGCTTTCTTTATAACTCTCTTTTTCAACACTACTTAGTAGAGATGCAAACCAACCTTATAAATAATCCCAAGTCCTTCTTTCAGTTTGTTTATTACAAAAGAAAATCTGATGGCTACCCAAACTCTATCTCCTTTAATAATGAAACTTCCAATGATCCTCATAACATCGTCAACCTTCTTCAATCAATCTTTCATGCATGATTCCTTTTCATGCGATCCTACTTATTTCAACTATTTACCAAACTTCTCCTTTGGACCATTTCTCCCTCGTAGTGTCGACCCCGATATCATCGAAGAAGGATTAAACCAACTTAATGATGAATTCACCCCTAGCCCCGACGGCCTTCCTGCTATATTTTTAAAAAAAATGTTCCTCCTCCCTTTCTCTACCTCTCTCAACAATCTTCAGCTTAACCCTTTCTCAAGGTGAATTTCCCCGGAAATTCCTCTTTTATAACACCTATACACAATCCGAAGAATGACACTAACATCTACCGTCCCATTGCCAAACTGTCTCATATACCCAAAATCTTCGAAAGTATTTTGTATCATAATTTGAACCCATCTTATTAAAGTGGATTTCCTCTTACGCGGAAAATCGCCATTACAGTGTTGGCTTTAGATACATATGCCCTCTCTTACCCTTTCGTTGCTTCCTCCGGTGTCCCCCAAGGCAGTCATTTAGGCCCGCTTCTTTTTATCCTTACCATTAACGATATTGAAATGGTTATCAAATATTCCCACATCTCTCTATATGCCGACGATGCTAAGTTTTTTGAGATCATTTCCTCGGGACATGACTCTTCCCTTATTCAATCGGACCTCAACAGCTTTTCCACCTGGTGCTCCTAGCACTGCATCGGCTTCGTGAACCGATGGTCTAATGAGTTTTCCAATCCCTACGTCACTCGGTCTCTCTACATAACCTTTGTTCGCCCAATTCTCGAATATGCCTCATAAGTATGGTCTCCTTACTATCATTCACCGTTTTGCTCTTCGTGACATACCCTGGGACAATCCTCTGATCCTACCCCCCTATCAAGACCGCCTAAAACTTATTAATTTGAACTCGCTGGAAGAACGTAGAAGGATATCCGACATCCTTTTCATCCATCGACTCCTCTCAGGTACCATCGACTCATATCTGTTTCGACTTTAACATCAGCACTCCTTGTCTCAAACTCCGTCTCAATCGCCATCTTTCTTAGTTTCCTAGATTGTAAGTTAAATTAAGTATGTAGCTTGAATTAAGCGCAATAAAATGGGGTATGGCCCCCACCAAAATCAATTTACATCGGCGAACTCCGCTGATCACAACTTTAAAAGCTCTAAAAGTTTTATAAATTTCTCGAAACAGCAGCTCTACTTTGCTTGCTGTTGCAATCGTTCCTCATAGCCTATTTATTGTTATCATATTACCATCGACTTCATTGATTCTATATTTAATATCGCTGGCCCAAATGCAATTATCATCATCTGTGGCGATTTCAACCTTCGGGTCTTGAAATGCCCTAAATCCTACATTTGGTCACGACTAGAACCTTGTATGATAAGGAAATCATCTTCACAGATCATCTCTTTGATTCTAGTTTCTTCCAACTCAATTACTTATCCTATCCGTCCCAAATTCACCAAAAAAGAACTGCACCTCATCTCCCCCCACCACGGTACACCAAGGAATGCTGCTCCTTGCGCAACAGAAAAAAAAAAACCGTGGCTGGCCTACGAGGGTGGTCCGATAAGTACTTAGCCTACAAAAGAAAAACAAAAATTTTGGAGAAATGGATTTATTTTTCAATATAGTCTCCTTTTAGCTCGATACACTTGATCCAGCGATGCTCCAACTTCTTTAACCCGTCTGAAAAATACGTTTTCTCGAGGTCTGCAAAGTAGGCCTCCGTGGCGGCGATGACCTCCTCATTCGACTGAAATTTCTGCCCGGCGAGTGACTTTTTCAAGTTTGGAAACAAAAAGAAGTCGCACGGGGCCAAATCTGGAGAATACGGTGGATGGGGCAGCAGTTCGTAGCCCAATTCGACAATTCGACCAATTTGGCCGTGGCGAGGGCGGAGGTGTGACCCGGTGCGTTATCGTGCTGGAAGAGCACTTTTTTCTTCGCCAAGTGGGGCCGTTTTTTCTTCAATTCGGCGACGAATCCGTTGTGACCAGATAGTCGAAGTGGATCACACTTTGTGAATCCCGGAAAACGGTGGCCATCACCGGTGGGACAGTCTTCTTCGGAGCACGTTCGCCAGGTGAAGTCCACTGTTTCGACTGTTCCTTGGTCTCTGGTGTGTACCAGTGGATCCATGTTTCGTCGACTGTCACGACACGACGCAGAAACTCTTCGGATTGCGCTTAAACAGCGTCAAATACTGCTCTGAAGTGGTCTCACGGTTGCGCTTGTTGTCCGGAGTGAGCAAACGCGGCACCCATCGCGCCGACAGCTTTCTCATGCCCACGCGATCTTTTGAAATGCCTACTGTCTCAGCTATCTCGCGCACCTTCAATCGGCGGTCTGCCAATACGAGATCGTGGATTTTTGTCACGTTATCCTCCGTGGTAGCCGTTTTCGGGGCAACTGGACGTGGCTCATCAAAAACCGACGTGCGACCACGTTGAAACTCGTTAAACCAATTTTTGATGGTCGCCATCGAAGGAGAAGAGTCACCGTACACAGCATCCAAACGCTCTTTGATTTCGCTTCGCGATTTCCCTTCCAAAAACAAGAATCGAATCACCGACCGATATTGCTCTTTTTCCATTTTTCTAAAATCCGCGGACACTCTCGCTTCCACACGCGGTCAAAACAAAACTACGAGTCCGATTCGGCTGAAATTTCGACAGTAGCCGTCTACTAGAATAGACGATAGTAAGTTGCTCTTGAGATACTGGCGCCATCTGGCGGTGAGCTAAGTACTTATCGGACCACTCCCTTCTTTCTACCTTTTTACTTAACTGCAATCTTATACAGCATTTGCACAACTATGCGAATTTCTCGACCTCTGATATCTGAAAGGATCCTCTCTTCATATCGATTTCAAGCGCTATGAACCACTGTATAAACGCAAAACCAAAATCTGGTAACTATCCCTGCACTTTCAATTTTCTTAATACTTCTTCCATAATCATAACAACTTTCGTTATATGAAAGACTGCTCTCAGACGTCTCAAGCGTCAGTAAACTCTTACCTTAGTCATCGAAAAAAATACGTGAATAGGAAGGACTAGTCGTCCCATCCTGCTTGCCTCAGTGCCTCCTCGCTGTAGTTTAAAAAAAAAATGGGCCAACCATTTGTTCCTTCCCCTCACGGCCTTATTTCAAAGACCTTTTCACAGCGAATCTTTCCTCAGCTTTGGAAAAATGCTCTGAAAAGCCATACCACACTAATTTTAGATAGGCAGGTTAGAGAGTTGTATGACACGGGAAATGAAGTAAAGGAGCCTCTCGCATAAAATATTTTGAAACTTTTTTGTGAAATACAAGCCTCTTGAAACTTTCATATGGCAATCACTCTTTCAACGATGACCTGATAGTCCTTTAGATAACGTGAAAGTAACAGGACAATAGTCGGGAACTACCACTAGTGTGGCTTCAGGAGGAATCGGTCGACGAGGGACCTATACGGGAGCTTTCAGACAAGAAATAAAAATTCCACGAAACGATCCACCAACTGTTCGGAGATTAAAACAAAACCGATCGACAATGTATCATGCTTTTGTAAGGTTGGAAATCAATTCAATAAGTTGGTGTATTGTAACTGGCACAATTATGTCTAAAGTAAATAAAGGACGAGTTAAAGTACGAAACGTCTTACCTTAATTTTCCCTTGGCTTGCCAGCATTGATGACATTACGAGTCCTATTGCTGATCTTCAAGTCGCTTTCTAACTTGGCGTGTCATTATGGCTTATGTCTATTATGGACGTATCTTCTGCGCGCTGTGGCAGTTTGTTATTTGAGCCAATCGAGCAGGTATTTAAAATATTTTTTAACATACCTATGGACGAACATCTTCGACACAAACCATCAGCACCCCGTCCAGGTCGTGTGACAAACGCCATAAGAGCGTACACTCTTGAACCTGCACGAGCCCTATTTCGACCAAAACCATAAAAAGTCTTTATATTTTCGATCAATCCCCAACAGCCAGTTATAGTCACTGCAGTATCTGGTAGACAGCTTTACGAACTTATTCTCGACCACATTTAGTGAAGTTAATTTCAAATTTTTAATTTAATTAATAATTTCAAATATTTTACGTATTTTAAATATTTGCAAGACTGTTTCAAAACCTTGACTGTCTCTTCCTGTTTTCTAGATTCTAAGTACATTGCGATTTATGCCAAAAAGTGATTCGTCTTTTCATTTACTTTCTTTGTAGTAACATTGTGCAGAGTTTCTCCTTATCTTTGGGTGTGACATCATAATGGTTTATTCGACGTCAGCGTCGGACTAACAACAGGACAATGTGTTCGTGCCTACAACTTACATATCTTAAAACAGACGAATGCCGAGTATCGGCTTAGTCACAATTTATTTTTAAGTTCTTAGTTCTCTGACACCAACCCGTTCATATTCCTCAATTATCACCAAAGTGAGGCTATGAGATATGGAAATACTTGATTTCTGCGAACAAGTCGTTAATGCGACATTAATGGTGTGAACTTGTCAAATATATTGCTAATGGGGCTGTAATTACAAGGCACGCTTGGTCATAAAATTGGACCTATGGTTAGAATAATAGCTAGCCTTAAGACTGATTAGTATTATTATGGGAAATATAATTCAGTAGACCTGTTTAAGTTTTTGTGCATGAAAGTTGGTTCGGTTCAATGCTTTTCTTACATTGCAATAATATCTGTTCCCGCTGCTATGGGGCATAGTGCTCGAACTGCACATCTGTAGTCTTCCTTATATTTGGCGAATGTCTATCTCAAAGCTCAGGAATTGGTGTACGAAAAAACAACAGAGACGACTTGGCCGGCACTGAAGAACATCTAAAAGCCTGAACAGGGATTATCCAACAAGAGGTGTCATTTCAAATACTGCGCCAGTATTCAACTGTGATATGTACATAAAAACTGAGTTAGTGATTTGAGAATTCCAACTCATTTCCATCTTGTAAGGTCAGCTGAAAATGTCGCCACCGTAGCTACGAGTGTGACTGACAACCCAACTCCCACAGCACCCAAACCGATCACAGGAATTTGTCCTATCTGCAACTACTTTTGCGTAAAGACTTTGGCCTACATGCTTGTAAGGTCCAGTTGCCACAGGAGTTGAATGAGAGTGAAAATAAGTTTTGGAAAATAGTGCGAAAAATAGTTCGCGAAATACAATCTCACAGAAGGCAATAAACATTTAAAACAATCAAAAGAATCACAATTTTTAATTAATTATGGCGTTTTGCTATTAGTCTAAGATGACCCCTTTTGTTGGATAGCAAAAATCCAGCGAAAATCTTTTGTAAAATTAATTTTTAGCTTTTGATCTGACGACTTCGGATAGACACTAAGTTTTCTACAAACTAAACAGTTCACGACGTTAGCTCGGCTCACCGGTTTTATGGAAAAAATATATGAACCCTCGACATTCCACCGAATCTGTTTAGCAGGGTTTGGATCTCTAACAGACGTTGAAATTATTGAGTTAACCGATTTTATCTCTGTTAAAACAAACAATAGCAGTTGCGATGCTGTGGGACGAAGAAGTGATCTGACAAGTATGACACTTTTTGCAGCACCATCGCTACAATAATGCATGAACTAATAATGATTTCAGATAAAGAAAATGGAAAGAGTTCGCTTTTACTGTGCTCAATATTGTATCAGCAAAAGTTGTTTTTCTTTTTTCGTTTGGAGTACATTCAGAGCTTGATTTATGAGCTTAGAATGAATTGACTAGACATTTAGCGTAATAGCTAAGCTCACACATTCGATAGCAGGGAAAGTACAAGGTGGAGCACAATTAATCACCCTATCGGAAGATGCTATAATTTTTGCAAATGGTGTCGTACGTCAGTATACAAATTGACAAGCAATGGAGCGCTATACTCCGCAAAAGCGTGGAATAATTGTGTGGATTTTTTTACCAATAATCGATTTCCTAATCGTGTCGCGTCAACTGGGCAACCATTCATGAGCTTAGCTACTCGCTCGAACCGACTGGAACTACAGGAGACCATGCAAAGCGTGGCTGGAACCGGACTGGTCATTCAGCCGAGAACATCGCGGCTGTGGCTGCCGATGTCGCTGAGAACGCCACGCAAATGGGCATCACCGCACCGACCCTACAGCGAATTTTAGTGAAAGACTTAGACATGTTCCCATACAAAGTGCAAACAGTGCATCAGTTAATGCTTGCTGACCATCAGTCGCGTGTGAGTTACAGTCAAGCCATCCTTAATCTCAACAACAAAGAGGACGATAAAAAAAAAGTCTAAAAGTGGCATTGCGCGCCATCCTGCATGAACTAGAGGGCGTCCAAATCCATGTCTTCAATTTTAGTACAAAAAAAAAGTCGGTTAACATAGCTCTATAGCGCCCACCGTTGACCGAAACGTTGTTCCCAGCTTCATTTTCGAAGAAAAATGGTTCAATGATGACACCACTCCACAATCCGCACCAAACTGTCACTCTCTGTGGATGCATTGGCTTCTCGACAATATCGTACGGGTTTTCCGTCCTAACGTAGCCGCCGAGATGGAAATGCGCCTCGTCAGATTTTTCGCCCAAAATCGTTGTCCAATTCAAGCTGCTTTAAAGCCCCAACTGCGAAGCGATAACCAAGCAGATGGTCAATTGCTGAGTCAATTGGACCTTGTAAGCAAATAATCCGAGATCTTTGTGCAGAATTCTCCCCAGGCTAGTACGTGAAATGTTGAGCTCTTAAGATTGATGGCGAGTTGATGTTCGTGAATTGAGTCTCACACTCTCGGCTACAGCCGCCACATTCTCAACTGTGCGCACCGTACGACGACGGGGACCATGAGTGTTGTCCACTAGCATACGAGTCGCGATGGGTGCTTCATTTCGGCCAAAACTTCTTTTTAAAAAACGCACTGTTTGGGCTACACCGTACTCACTTTGGAAATAACTATTCAATATTTTCCAACTTTGTTCAAGCGTAAAGCGACTCATTTCGTTTCGCGGAGGTATGATATTGTCAAGATTTCGAGCGGGAAACATCTGTCAGTAACAAAATATCTATGATTAAAAAAAATCCAGTAGATGGCCCACTCTTTATCCTGTCAATATTCTCAAATATAATATAATAATTATCAGAAGACTGATCAGCTACCTTTCGGGACACTGTAGTCTGAGATATCCTCTTAACAAAATTAACCTCTCGTCTGAAACCAAGTGTCGACTCTGTCTAGAGGACGTAGAAACTGCGGGCAGATACTATGCGAGTATGCTGCCCTCTGCCGTCTTAGCATGAGAAATCATGACTCCTGAGAGGATCAGCTCAGCTACATCCTAATGAGGAATGGAGAGTGGTAGGATGCACCCGCTCATCTGTAAGATATGGTCGGAGGAAAGCATGCCCGATGAGTAGAATCTCAGTGTCGTTTGCCCGATCCACAAGAAAGCAGACCCCTTTGACTGCACCAACTACAGACGAATAAGTCTCCTTAACATCGCCTACAAGATCTTCTCTGCCGTTTTGTGTGAACGCCTGAAACCGTTCGTCAATAACCTGATAGGTCCATATCAGTGTGGTTTCAGGCCAGGGAAGGAATAGACCAAATCTTTACACTGCGGCAGATCCTGGAAAAGACCCAAAAGATTCAGATCGACACTCACCACCTATTCGTCGACTTCAAGGCCGCATATGACAGCGTGCATAGAGATGAGCTATACAAAGCCATTTCTACATCCCTACCAAACTCGTCAGATTGTGTAGGATGACGATGGAGAACTCTCTCCCATCAAAGTCGGCAACGAATTTACCGAGACCTTTAATGTCAAAAAAGGTTTTAGGCAAGGCGAGCCCTATCATGTGACTTCTTCAACTTAATACTCGAGAAGATCGTGCGAAACTCACAAGTTACCACCAGAAACACGATCTTCCAGAAGTCCGTTCAACTGCTGGCGTACGCGGATGATATTGACGTGATTGGTCGAACACAACGAGCCGTCAATGCGGCGTTTGCTGGCATTGAAGCGGAGACGGCTAAAATGGGTCCTGTGGTAAATGAGTGCAAAACGAAGTACATGTTGTCATCAAGACAGGACACACAACATCGACGTCTCGGACAGAGCGTCACAATGGGCAGCATGACCTTCGAGGTAGTCAAGGACTTCGTCTACCTCGGCTCTGCAATAAATAGGGACAACAACATCAGTACCGAGATCAAATGCAGAATCACTCTTGCCAACCGCTGTTTCTTTGGGCTCAAGAGGCAATTGAGTAATAGAGCCCTCTCTCGAAGGAGCAAGTTGGCTTTATACAATACCTTAATCATCCCAGTCCTGCTTTATGGTGCAGAAGCATGGACGCTATTGAAAGCGGATGAGGAAGCTCTTGGTTTTTTCGAGAAAGAAGTTCTGCGTGCGATCTTTGGTCCTGTTTGCGTTAATGGCATCTGGAGGAGAAGAACTATATGGGCAGTACGGCGGCATGTGCCTGGTTGAGCGTCTACGGATATAATGCTTAAGATGGCTAGGCCATGTAGAGCGTATGGACAACACAGCTCCGGCCCGAAGAGTCTTTGAATCCGAGCCAGCGGGACAACGCAACAGAGGACGTCCTCGAATCAAATGGCGCACACAAGTGGAAAAGGACCTCAACCAACTTGGTGCGTAACTGGAGAAGGCTGGCAGGAGATCGCGCTGGCTGGAGACGCTTGTTGGTTGAGGCCCAAGCCCACACCGGGCTGTAGCGCCACTGAAAGAAGAAGAAGAAGAGGAACTCCTCGTCTAATTGGCTGGCAGGCACAATAGACCTACACTGGTCGCAGTGCTCTATGCTATCTGTTAGCAATTCAAAAAAAAAAAGTACAATGGCAAGTTTAATTTAATATGATTGATTCAAAGATATGTCACAAATAATACGTGAACTGTCTTAAATAGAACATTGAAAAATCAAGCAGTAAAAAAATCACCCATTTTAACCCTCATAAGTTCATAAGTTCTAAAGAGAATCGACATTTCCCAATTTAGACGACTCGACATTGCGAGCGATAACAGCTTGATCCTTGGGACTTTCTATCCAAACTCAAAGTACTTTTCTATCTGGTTGGACTCTGAAGGGTACCCCTTAAGCTAGCTATAAAAACAAACACGAAACCATTCCTAAATATGTGTAGTAAGTGTCTAACGTCAGGTGTTGCTGCCTAAAGGGGACAAACCACCAGATGAGCCCTCGTCATATGGCGCAAAGGAATACGGTTCTGTAATAAAGCTGGACGTCAAAAATGCGTTCAACTCTGCAAACTGGGGACATATTGTACACTCGCTTAGAGAAATAATTGTTCCGGGATTCCTCATTAAAATAATATTAAGCTACTTCGAGAAACGGTACCTGTTTTACGATACCGACGAAGGGGTTAGACAGTATCACATATCTGGCGGAGTACCACAAGGATCGGTACTAGGTCCTGTCCTGTAGAATATTATGTACGATAGTATTTTAAGGGTAATGATATTGCAATTGTAGCAGCAGCGAAACCCCTGAAAGAAAGAGCTTTGAAGAAATAATTGAAGAAATGCCAACTCCAGAGAACATTCTAAGCCATATGTCATCATCGAGCGCAATATGGGAAGCTATGAAACAAACCGCAGCGATAATCATACAAGAACTTCGGCGCCTGGAAGTTCTCCTGGAACAAGGAACGTCAAACATGCGAAAAAGAATATAAAGTCCTAACCAGCCCCTCGAAGTAAAATCTTACGGGAGTCCCGCGGGGAGAATGGTTGAAGTGTGTAGGATGTGGTTTAGTATGTAGGCGTATTCCTAGCATCGAGTACTCAGATTTGGGAATCGTACATGCCAGTAGCCCGGGTTACTGGTAACTTTAGAAGATTACAAAACATCTTTCTCTCAATAATTTCATGTGTAAAGACAAGCTTTTGATCATTTGTCTCACTTCTCTGTCTGCTAGGTTTCTTGAAGGCTTTCAATAGATTAGATTAGATTAAAGTGGGAGGAGGGACAATGTCACCTAATCACTGGAGCCTCTGATGGGCCTATTGCGATGTCTCCCATTTAGAGTTCACTCAAAAATCATGAGTTCATGATAAAACTTAGTATGCTTTTGAGTGAACTAGCAGCGATTTCTTCTGCGTCAAGATTATGCCTGACTAAGTGTCTGTGTCGTGTACTGAAGTATTCTCTCCGGTAGGTCGCAAAAGGTTGTTCTAGGTTAACGCTGTCTCTCATGGAGGTTAGAAAAGGTGTCCCTCAAGGTTCCATACTAGATCCAATTCTCCTCTGTATATTCATTAACGATGTACGCTTATGACGTCTAATTATATCTAGTCAAACCCTTTTTCAACCCTAATGAAGTTAGTCCTCTCATTAAGGATGATTTGGGAAGGAACCTTGCCTGGTCAGTCCTTAACCTACTAAAATTGAACCCAATAAAATCACAGGCAATTCTATTATCATCATTCCCCAGTAGTTTAACCTTGACCTTTTACCCGATCTTTATCTTAATACCACTATGATTGAAGCTGTAGGGATAACCACAAGCTTAGGATATGTAGTCTTCTTCTTTTCCTTTTTTTTCCGGCGTCGTTATGGTCAGAAGTGTAGGACCATAACCTTCCCACTTAACTGCATTCCTACTGGTCCGCTTGTGGGGTCCGCCGGTTTGAGCTCAGAAAGTAGCGGCAGACTTCCCGGTTTGGGATTACTTCATCGCTGAGGCCAATCAAATGATGGTGTTTTTGCATTTGTTTGCACCAATTTTTTTTCGGCCTTTTTTGCGTGTTGAAATTGGAACGTTGATTGATAACGCCTTTTGGACGGGGTTCAAAGGATCTCTCCTTTGAACATGGCAATACCAACTGAGTCGGTCGCGCTCTATATTTCTTGTGATGGTTTCTTTTACGTGGAGGCTTCCTCGGATCTTTGAACTTCTAATTCTGTCACGCTTTGTTACTCGCGCTGTCATGCGAAGCATCTTCATCTCAGTTGCCGTTAATTTGCTCTCATACTTTTTGTGCATTGTCCAGCATTGTGAACCGTATGTGAGCGCCGGACGTACAACTGAAGTGTAGAGCCTTCCTTTCAGCTTAGGGGGCATTTTTCGATCACAGAAGATGGCGGAGTTTTCCCGCCACTTCATCCACCCTACGCTTACGCGATGGTTAATGTCGTCATCACAAGTTGCTTCTTTATTAATCATAGATCCCAGATATTTAAACTTTTCACACTTGGGAAGCACTCTTCCATTCAAGTAAATGTCTGGAATAGGCTGATGAGGGTCAGAGAACGGGCAGCACAGATATTCTGTCTTCTTTGAACTAATACGATACCCATGTCCCTCAAAAATGGGACGCCTGATCATCACTTATAATGGCTCCATCGTCAGCAAAGAATAGCTGGTGCACTTTGGGGTCCGTCACTTTTCCTTCAAGCAAGCGGTGGTGTACACCGACTTTGATTGCGAACTCTTCGGTGACTCCTGCGGTGCATCTTACTCTTGTCGTTGCTCTATTGTACATGTCCATGATCACTCGCACGTAGGTTTCTGGAACTCTTTTTTGTCTTAGCGCTACCCATAAAAGATCTCTTGGTTGCCGGTCAAAGGCCTTCTCGAAATCAATCAACACCATATGCAAGTCCTTTGACGAATCACGATGCTTTTCCATCATGACCCTTATACTTTGGATTGCATCTGTTGTTGATTTACCCGAGACAAACCCGCACTGGTCATCAGATAGTCGTATTATTTTCCGCAGTCGGCTATCTAATACCCGTTCAACGATCTTCATGGTGTGCGACATCAGCTTGACAGAACGGTAGTTATCATAATTTCGCGTATCACCCTTTCCTTTGTGCAATGGAAGAAGATAGCTTTCCCTCCATTGATTAGGCATAGTGTCGCCTCTCATAAGTTTGGAGATAAGAACCATGAGCCATCTAGACCCGATGTCTCCCGTCTTTTTCCAGAACTCAGAGGGTATCCCGTCCGGCCCAACAGCTTATCTTTTCTTGGAGTTTTTAACCGCGTACCGAACTTCTTCCACTGCGATGTCGGATATTTCGGCATGATTCGGGGCGGCTCTTGGAAAGTACACTCGGGGAAACTGTTCGTTCAGAAGTTCCTCGCAATACTGTCGCCATCTGTGGAGAATTTTTTCGTCTTCCACAAGAAGTTGGCCTTCAGCATTGTTAATAAACTTTGGGAAACGAATCTCCTGAGCATTTCTTCTTCTCTGGGCGGCTATCTTAAAGATATTTGCTCCTTTGTTCAAATTGCTTTGTCGTAGCTCCTGGGTAGCCTGGTTCCTGTCAGACGCGGAAGACGAAATTTCTTCCAACTCCTGATAGAGGCCTTCCATGCTTTCGAATTCGGCGCATTTTTTCTTCGCGATACCTTTGCAACATCTATATACCTTTTCACGTCGAGCTTTTTCCTCTCTATTAGTAGAAGAGCACTTTGACCAAGCTTGGAAAGCCATTTTCTTTTCATGTATCACTGCTTTGGCTTCGTCTGTCCACCACCATTTGGCTTTCTCCAGGCCAGATTGTTGTAGGGAATCCCACATGACTTGTGCTCTGCACTCCTCATTACCGACCTCATCGATAATGGAATAGAGGTAGTTTTTCATGTTGGTAATAAAAGCTTCGCCTTTTCTTTTATCCAGCTTATACCACTTGATTCTCTCAGACACCTTCGTTTGCTGCTTTGACTTCTTACTCGCCTCCATAAAAAAGACAGTCAGGAGGAGACGGTGTTGAGGGGCGATCGCGTCTCCCAGGATCACTTTGCAATCTTTAACTCGTGGCTTCATGAAACTGGTAGTATGCAGTATGTAGGAATATATCTGGTTACAACCTCAGCAATATGGACGTGAGCCAAATATTTTCGTAAGAAAAAGACAATTTAGATCCAAGGAATAGGACAAAATGCTCAGGACAAAAACGTAAACAAAGAATTAGCATAAAAGATCTCTAAAAGTGCTGACCTTTTTTTTTTATAATTCACACAACCTGGACGGGGTGCACATGGTTTGTGTCGAAGATGTTCGTTCACTACTCTCCGGGGGTGATTGTCCTAGATATGATTCAAGGGATTCGACTGAATTTGTCACGTTAGTTGTAGTTCACAGTTTTTTTGTTTCCATGTCATTAAGGTATTATGCTGTAAATGCACACACAGAGTATGGATTTTGAAGTGATCCTATGCTGCGAGTGTTATGCCTTCGTCAGCACTTTTTGATCATCTCTCATTCACAACTGATGTTGTTGCACAATTTTTCCGTATAGGAATTGTTCTTGGCTTTTTCCGTGCAGGGACGGGTTAAGAATACCCCTGCAGCGATACCTCTCGCTTGTCGTAAAAGGCGACTAAAACAAAGGTAAACAAAAATCACATCTAGGCAATTTAGAAAACACCAAGGTGAGCCTAGGGGGGACACATATACCACCATTAAACTGCCCCACAAGTGTACATGCAAATCAGTGGGTTGACACGATTGGAGATCACCGGTGTTGTAAGAGTAAGATCAAACAAAAAAATCTGAAGCATGCTCGTGTCACAAAAAAAAAAAAAGGCAGGCCGAAAAACAATTGGTGCAAACAAGTACAAAAACACCAGCATTTGATTGACCTCAGCGATGAAGTAATCCCAAACCGGGAACCCTGCCGCTACTTTCTGAGGTCAAACCGGCGGACCTCACAAGCGGACCAGTAGGAATGCAGTTATGTAAGTGGAAAGGTTATGGCCCTACACTTCTGACCATAACAACGCCGGTAAAAGGAAAAGAAGAAGAAGAAGGAATTGTTCTTGGCTATGGACAGACTTGAACTACCGACCTTCCGCTCAACAGTCGCTGATGATTACCATTGGACCACGACCACCCTTTAAGTGCTGTCCGTATTTGAGCAGAGCCGTGTGAATTTCTTGAAGTTGATCCAAGTGCCGAAACAATATGTAGAAGGTTACGGGGGACAGGTTTGTACGGAAGACGATCAGAAAAAAGGCGCCTCTTAACCACAAAAATGAAAACAGCTAGTTTAAGGTGGGCGAAAAGTAATGAAAATTGGACATTAGAAAAGTATGATATAGACCAAAGAAAGTAAATTTAATATGTTATTTATCGACTTTCGACGGTCAACATGTGAAAGGCTTAAGGACGAGTGCATAGTCAAGATAATAAAGTATCCTCAAAGCGAAATGGTTTGGAAATGCTTTTCTTTTACCTTTTTCACTTTTTTAAAGGAACTATTAAGCCTCAAGGATATGGACGACTGATAAGGAGGTTTATGGTACCCAGAAACCAGAATGAGACGTGCGTCTTTCGTACGTCTTCCCCCGTGACACCCTGAAATTTTGACGAGATTTTGACAGAGGTTCAGGTTCGTAGCGACAAAACCCGTTACAAACAAACTCTAATCGTGAATACGTTTGAGTTCATTTCATTGTACCGCAGTGTACTCCCGCCACACACACTACTGGAATTATAACAATGTGCGTGATTGTTTACAAAATTTTGACAGCACTTGAGGTACCCACGTGCTCGCCCGAGCTTGTAGGCAAACGTCGGCGGCCATTTTGAGTGGGACGTCTCATTGGTGGTTTCTGATGGTACCAGCCATTTAACAGCATCATTCCTATACTGACAAGTGCATTTTTCAAAATTATTCGACACATCGTTATGGACATACCTCCTAATGAAATAATTGAAATGCAAATCTGCTTGTCTGTTAACATACCCCTCTGACAATTTCCGAATTCTCTCCTACTTGCCGCTAGATGGCGCATGCCGACATACAAAGCCGCACCAGATGTCTCACACTCGATGTCACCCAAACGTCAAACCATCAACCAGTACCTTTCTCGCTCGAACACACCCCATATCAGCGATTAGAAGAGCAACACTCGTGTCTCGCTTTCAATTCCCATTCAATCTCTTTCCACTTAATTTCAACCGCAGATTCAACCCAGCCGAAGCGCTTCAACCCAACTCTGCCCATCAAACTCAGTTTAATTATGGCGGCGTGCAGATTGTAGCCAGACGACTTGTTTTCCGTTTTTCTCGCATCGAGTTTAATTTACATTTTCTCTATTTTATACATTTTTCAATATCATCTTCCATTCGCTTACTAAACAATCGAACCACGCTCGGCGCTCTCGTTCGTTTCGTCCGATCCCAAGTCCCCGCGGGAAAAAAAAAATTTGTGAATTATCTCAAAGAGATCCTTGTCCTCCTCCGTTTCCCATCGCCGTCTGTGCATTTGGCTTTGCTGAGTGATTTGTGTTTTTTTTTCTTTCGTTCTCCGCTTTGAATGATTTGTGGAATTTATTTGAAAAAGTGTCCTCGCAAGTGATTTAGTGGTGCGAATCGACAGAGTCAGGAGCAATTAAAGAACCTCAAGCAACAACATAGACAAAAGACTGCTGAACATAAAATCCATATCAAGGTGAGTGAGAAACATGCAAAAAAAAAAAAAGAAAAATGTTCTCCAAATCCGAGGAAAAAGTACATTTTCAGCGGCAAACACTCTGTTTCTAGGCTAATTCCATTTGCAGTTGCACTGGCAAGTCATCACAAACGCGATTGGGGTGAAGGATAATTCACTTCACTTCGTTTGTGTGCGGATGTGAGAAAATGTCTGCCTACGTGGGGGCGTACGAATGCGAATAGCTAAGCTCCCCGAGTCCCCATTGAACATTCGAATCAATAGAAGGAAAATCCCAACAACAAATTGCATGTACACTGGCCGTCTCATACTATCGAGTCATTCATAATCTTGCTCGGTGACGGAGTGAACGACGTCGTCATCGTTGGCGGCATAGTCTGCGCCTGGTCTCCCTCGTAGCGGGAGTGAATGGAATTGGGGTGGAAAATGGGGGAGAAGAATTGCGTGGGGAAGGGTGAAGTCGGCTGTATTGTGGGGATTCCTTGTTTTTCATTTATTGAGTTTGCCTCTGGAATGACAGACTGACACGCAACTGTTGGCGTTTTCCACTTTTATTTCGCTCTTTAGGGACCGGGAGGGGGATTATAGATAGTAGGACGGCTATATCAAAGTCGAACTCTATGCGAATGATTCGAGTCATGCAGGCACCTGACACCACTTCATTCTACGGATTGTCTGGCCCAATCCAATGCCACAGCATGGACCTGCGTGAGTTTTGTAGCTTTTCCAATGCCAGTCATGCTCGCTGACTTTGGATATACTTACATTTAAATTGCAGACTGTAAGCCTGTAAATGTGTGTAATAAATGGAGACATGCACACGCGTCCTTTAATCCGCGACAGTATGATGGTTTGTCACGTGAAGTTCAATCACAAAGGTTCTCCGCGTACAGTCCTAATCCCATATGATGCTCGTTATCACATTACCCACACAAGCGGCGCGACACAACGAAGGGAAGCTTCATAGCTTTTCGCAAACAGTTCCCAAAAGGGCGCGACTTTAATTTTGATATTTCGCCTCTTAATAATCCAAACAGACATGAACTACTTCAGTGTTCGACGATAAAACGCCCAGAAATGGTTATTGGAACGCCTCTGTGTAAAACATTCCACAGAGAGGTCAACAAACAGAAGCCGCGGGACACTTTTGCGTCATAGATTACGAGCCAGTTAACTCTTTTATGTTCTAAGGTGGCTACCCAAAGACGGTGGCGATGGAATGGGACTCATATTCCGGCCCAAATGTCTCGTTAATAACGCGACAAAATAGTTTTTATTGCGTTTGTATGGCTCTACCGTCCTACACTTTTATGACAAACGCTTTTGATAACTTTTTTTATTTCCCATTTGTACTAAGCCACTCCTCGAAGGGATCGATAAGCTTTACGAGAGTTCGGCTACAGTTATTGAACCGGAAAAGACCACCAGCTTATCATACCAATCATAGAAGCCTTTGAGTTATGCTGTAACGCCCGAACCATCAGATAAACATCGTTTTTACGGACGACTCCCTACCTGCTCTTAAGCAACTCATCTTCCCCGACATGCAAACAAGACTAATTACCGCAAAACTATTAATTTATCCTACTCGATAGCGAGTACGGCGAGTATCGGCTTCAGTAAGCACACACTACCTGGATTGTGAGCAAATTGATGATGATGCGGTCATGGCACGGATAACCTAGTTACGTGATGCGACTATTGAATTGGAAACACAGGCTCGACGTGTATTATGTTTTCATAACACCGCACTGCACAGAGAATGACTAACCACCGGCCGGAGAGACCGAGAGACCACGATGCCAATAACCTCCCTTCAAAGTGTGTGCTATTTACTATGCGACGAGATACGATCATTAAGGGTAGCAAGATGAGCTTATTCAAGCAGACAACATGCTCTCGGAATTACAATTTATTGTCACAGCAGTGTGTTATAATACAATTAAGATGGAACTTGCCTACATACCAATTATAATATTCCAAGTTGGCGCTGATTGGTACCCCATCGATGGGCAAGTCAACCTGGGTCGTGTGTCGGCTTTCGACAGTTTAGTCGGAAGGGCTTCAAATTGCATTTTCTATGAATCCCATTAAGAAGGTGGTGATAATTAGTTTTTACACTTAAATATGTGTAGTTGTCCGGGTATGGTGCAGGGGTGCAGGTGGTGACGTGGAAAAGGGATAATTGGATTTAAAGATTGTTGAACTGCCGATTTCAGCGGAACGAGATGTTCAAGTGATTTTTAATGCAAATTGGGTTGTGGTTAGACACCTACATAGTCGGACATTTCTTTTTCGTTTTAATTACCGCCAAGCAACGCTGTTCTTGGAGTTGTTGCCTGGTTGTTTACTCTTCTCTTGTGTTCTTGTTCCTTTGTGCTTGCTTTTCTCTTTCTTTTTTGCATAAATAATTCGTAAGCAAAATAATTTAGGAGAATTTAAACACTTTTTACTAATAGACGTCTATTTTAATGCGAAATTCCTAAAAGTTCTTCGGTTCGAAATATTTAAAAGAATGTCGAAATGTTCCTGTCAGGCAAGCAATGGAATGTCAAGGAAGCATTCAGTAAGGAAAGCAATTGACATTTGAATAATCCTGCGTTTACACCGAAAGGTTCATTTCATTTTTCTTTAATATAAATTGTTAAACACTAATAAATATAAAATCACCTCCTTTTTTTATTTTCAAATCCCAGTTTTTTTTTCGTTAAAAATGTGCACCAAATGCAAAAACTTAGTCGTCAATGTAACATCCTTCATTGGATAACACTTCTATCCAACTTTCAGGTAACTTTTTAATGCCGTCACCAAAAAAAAAGTTGACTTTGACGAATAAGACACCCTAAGGGCCTCCTGGCTCTCGTCCCGAGTTCTATTGTAAATTTTTTCCATCAAGGAAGTTTTGCAGATCTCGGACGAGTGGAAACCAAAAAGTGCTTAAACTGTAGAATAATGTTGTAAACGTGTGCAGATGGTCATTACAGGTGATCTGCCCGTTTCCGCTCTATTACAGTCTTCAATTTGCATAGCTGTTGACAGTAGACTTCTACGGTGATAATCTAGTTGTTAAGCATCGGCTTAAAATGGGCTATTCCCTCGACACCCCACCCTACACTTTGATTGCGGGAGACAATCTCTGGTGTGTGGTATTGGTCGGTCTTCTGAACTAAGCCCTTGTTGGCGACGATTAATGATATTGTAAAGAATCCATTTCTCACCCCCGGTAACGATCCAGTTCCTAAGTTCCTTCTTGATTGTGATGCGATAGAAGAGCACTGCAAGCTTCAATTTTTTACCGAAGACTTTTTTTTGCGATAGATGGCATGGTCCCATGTCCCTAGTCATGACTTTTCCAATTTTGCTCTGGTGACGGCTGATGGTCATATGGCTTACATTGAGTTCCCTTGCCGTTACGGTAGATTTTCTTTAAACGGTGGACTTCAGGAGCTCATCATCTTGCCTTTTTGGCCTACATGAAATGGGTTCAACCCAACGCCGACATTTCGGCTCGCTGAAAACACCATATCCATACACATTGTGGATTTCTATAATGGCTTTATTTCCATTCTGGTTTTCCCGGAACAAAAACAATAAAATATGCCGAATACGATCCTCCGATACACCCATTCCAAAATTCAGTGAAAAATGCTTATAACGATGTCAGCACAAAAAAAAAACAGACTGAATGGGAGCTATCATGTTGGATAGACGAGTGAAGGTGAATGAGATATCTGAGGCACCTAGACCCCGACGGCCGCCCTTTCACTCTTAGTAAAACTATCATCACCAAGTGGAACGAAAAGAACTATTCTATTCCAAATTTCGATCTAAAAGCTGGAGCCAAGTATCCAAATATCCGCAGTTCCCACGTCCGTCTGCTCTCGCCTTTTCTAATACATCCACATCATACTCGCCCTCTCACATAATAGCCAACTCCACTTCTCTCCCAACAGTTTTAACTCCTTCTTCAATAACGTCTCCTAATAACTCCACCTAATTTTTCATTGATCCCCTTCTGCACCCCTCAGTCAAAATGACCCAGAGCGTTAGTAACCCCACTGAATGCCGCTATGCTCTCTCTCGTCTAAGGGATAACAAGACGTATGATAAACCAGACTTAGTCTGCTATGAAAGTTAAACTAACACTAGCGTCTCCATTCAACAGGATGGTTTCCCTATTGACTTTGCCAGTCTCAAGAGCCTCTTTATTAAGTATCACGAGTTCTTCAATATACCCCCCCAAAAAGTATCAATTGATCTAGATACCTTTCGTCAATATATTCACTCAAAGCGGATACCCCACCTCCAGCGTAGCAGAGCCGATCACGACAGATATTTTCGCCCCTAATTTCCATTCTCTTCCTGCCCCTCATGTTAATCTTCCACTCACTTTCTATTATCAGAATGTAAGAGGTCTTCGCTCAAAAATCCAACCAGTCTTTCAACAGTCTCATGCTTTACCATTCCAAATCTTCGCTCTGACTGAAACCAACTTGATCCCTAGAATAAATAACCAAGAATTGTTTCCATCAAAATTATAACGTCTGTCGCGACGACGATCTCAACCGACCTACCGATAGCTGCCCCTGTCGTGGCGTTTTAATAGCCGTTTTCGTATCGTATCGACTCATTCCTTATTGCAATATCCTCTTCCTAGTATCTCGACTTCGTTTCGATCAAGATTGTACTGCCCCGTAAAGCGCTCTATGTCATCTGCTTTTACGTATATCTTGCCATCTCAGCCTATTGAATCCTACGAACTCGCCATGAATACGATTGATAGCATAAATGATTTACGGGATCCTCATGATGAAATCCTTCTCTTTGCTGATTTCAATCTTCCTTCTCTTAAATGGGCTCCATCAGACGATCAATCATTTTACATTGCCACTAATCCCTCTGCTGCCAAAGAATGTCTCTTCTTAGATCGCCTAGCTGATTCAAACTTTAGCCAAGTTAGTGGCATCTCAAATTACATGGGTAGCCAGCTGGACCTGATTTTCACAACAGACTCCCTTAGTTTCTCTGTTTCACTTTGTCCCCTTTCCTTATCAACCATCGGCACCTACCATCCTCCACTTCTTCTTTTTTTCGTGACTCTCCACGACTGAATACTTCCCCTCCGCTTAAGTCCTAATACTTCAACAAAGCAAATTTCAACTTAATCAATGAATATCTCAATAACGCCTCCTTCAACTCTGACAACCTTACAATAAACGCTCCTGTTCACAAAAAAGGTCCGAAGAATGTTGTTAACAACTACCGCCCCATCGCCAAACTCTCACACATACCCAAACTTTTCGAAAGAATCTTGTTTCCACGGTAAATCTTTAATCTCCTCTAAATAACATGGCTTCCTCAAATGATTGTCTACAACCACAAACCTTGTCGAATTTTTGCCCTTCACCCTCTCAGCATTAGAGAATAGGAAGGAAGCCGATGTCATTTCAACTGATTTCAATAAAGCCTTCTACAAAATCTCCCACAATCTAATACTCTTCAATCTGTCTTCACTTGGCTTTGAACCCACTTCCTTGATGTGGATATCTTCTTATTTAAAAAAACCGTTACTACAGCCTTTTCTAACTCTTTTTTATTTTCTTCCGGCGTTCCCCAAGGCAGCTACCTAGGTCCACTTCTTTTCATTGAATTTGTCATCAAACATTCCCCCCTCTCACTGTACGCTGACGACACTAAGTTCTTCAAGACCATTTCCTCGTAACAAGATTCTCCCCTTATTCCATTGGACCCCAACAGCTTTTCCGTCTGATGCTCAAAAAATTGCTTGACGTTAACATTTCCAAATGCCAATCAATCACCTTTCCACGTTAACGAATCACATATCGATGATATAATTCTTAACGCCAACTCTGCACTCGGTTTCGTGAAGCGTTGGTCTAAAGAATTCTCCAATCCCTACGTGACTCGATTTCTCTATACATATTACCTTTGTTCGACCCCTTCTTGAATACGCATCTCAATTGTGGTGCAACAAACCCACATTTCTAGAGCGCATCCATCGTCGGTTCCTATGTTTCGCTCTTCGAGGTCTGGCCCGGGACAATTTTTTGTTCTTAACGCCCTATCAAGACCATCTTAAACTAATCAATTTGAGTACGTTGGAGGAAAAAAGAAGGGTAGCTGACATCCTCTTCATTCTTTATGACTTTATGAAACTCCATTTTTTACTAGATGAATTGTGCTTTTGTTATCCATATTGAGACTAGGCCTTCTTTTTAAAATACCCATAAAAAGTCTTCTTATCCAAATAAGTTCTTTCAATGCCTCAGTTGCAGCTCCTTGATTCCCAGCTTACCTGCACACCGTTGAGCATTACCATCATTCCTGATGTTTACCTCCTAGTAATCCGCATCACTGAACACAACTAGACCCTGAGTATTCCATACTCGACAGTTCTCTTGATATATTGTACTTTAAAACTATTTTGACAACATTCTATTTGGTCTATTGAGATATCGACAAGCGACTCTCACGGCGAACTGGATATCAGGCCTCGTTGCCACGCTCAAATGCATCAAACTTCCAACTACCTCTCTGTATGGAAAAACAACGCTTATTTCTAAATTTTCATTTTTACTCATAGCCTGGTTTGCATCCATCGGTGTTGATACTGCATTACAATTTTCCATTTTAAATTTTGCCAAAACTTTCCGCGCATATGTTGCTTGACACAACTAAATATCGCCGTTCGCTTTCCTCTCAATTTCTATTCCCAAGAATGTTTTGTTCCTCCAGCGTCCGGTTCCACCGTTATATCGCTGTGGTTGTTTCATGTAGATTTCATCCGTCAGTTCCCCATACAAAAGAGCAGTTTTTACGTCGAACTGTCTGAGACTCATTCCCCTCTTAACTGCTAATGAGAAAATGACACGAATCGACGAAAACCTTACCATCGCACTGAAAGTCTCGTACCTCGATGGGGTGCAGATGGTTTGTGTCGAAGATTATCGTTCACTACTCTCCGTGGGTGGTTGTCTTAGATAGGATTTGAGAGATTCGACTGAAATTACTTTGGTTGTAGTTCACAGTAACGCTTTTGTTTCCATGTCATTAAGATGTTATATTGGAAATGCACACACGGAATATGAATTTTGAAGTGATCTTGTGCTGCGAGTGTTATGCCTTCGTCAGCACTTTTTGTTCCTCTCTCATTCACAACTGATGTTGTTGCAGAGTTTTTCCATATGGGAATTGTTCTTAATTATGGACGGACTTGAACTACAGACATTCGGCTCAACAGTCGGTGATGATTACCATTGCACCACGACCACCTGTGATGATACGTGTTCCGAATCGATTGTTGCCTGTTGATCAGCACTCTCACTCATCATCGCTTGCAGTTCCAGTGTCGCCACCACCATTTTTGAGTGTTTGCATCCAATTTTCGTCTGTGCTGCTTTGGGAGATGAACAAACACTTCAGCTCCAAATGGTCTAAAATGTTGAAATACGGTCTGCCGTTCCATAATTTAAATGACGTCTTCCCAGATATACTGCTCCTACCAGTTCTGTTTAAAACAAAACCGGCAGCGGTCACTGCCTCTACTCAGAATTTGTAGTCCATTTTCTTCGCATGTTGCACCTTGATCCTCCTATGGACTCAGTTTGCATAGGTCCGCAGACATCTGCATGGATCTCTTCACCGCATCTCTTGGGTTTTTCGTTGTTGGCCTTGAAAGTCATTTGATGCTCTTTACCCATTAGGCCCGCTTCACAGGTGAATATTTCTTTCTTGAATTGAATACCCCTTGTTTGCAGGACATTTTCCACCTGTATTAGGTTCTTTCGTGCCATTGGTTCAGGCTGATTCGTTCGGTCACTAAGTTCGCTGACCCTATAATAGCCAACGTCCGGAATTGCATCTTGAAGAGATTTGCATCACGAACTCCCAGTGCGGCTATTTCTCCATTTCTCTTTACTTCGCATATGTTTTTCTTTAAATTCAAAGTATAGTCTGTCCATTACGCGTGATCCAGACAACAGATTGCTTACAACTTCGGAACACATAAAACGTCCATCAACTCCTTGTCGTTCCAATTCATTCCATCAAAACTCATAACCCGAATCGTGCCACTTCCCGGGGCTTTTAGTGCGGCGATATGTGACCGTTAATGAGATATGGGTCCATCACTACACCCTAAGTTCAGTGCCAAAGAATGAAAGTCAATTGTATCCGCGAGCATGTTTTGGGAAGTGATAACTACAGGCGAACATTGCTCCAACCTCTGTCCAGCTGGATGCCGGAAATGCGCGAGAAGAGGCTTGGTTTTTAAAATATAAAATCATCTTTCACCAGGACAACGCACTTGTACCTGTAAGGATGCGTTGCTGGAGAACTACGGGATTTGGGGTGCGATTTGTTCGGTCATCCCCCTATTGTCCTGATTTGACATCCTCAGGCTTCCATCGTTCCCAAACTTGAAGAAATTTGTATTTTGAAAGCATTTCGCATCAAGATGAATATTTTCACAGCCTTCCAAGCCCTCACTTTCCGGATGCTTATTCTGAGTAAAAAAAAATGTTTATAAGTCGTACAAGCTCTTCACGGTAAAGCGGAGAAGAAAATCGTTATGGAGAATCAGCGAGTCACAGGCAGAGAAATGGCTGAAGCTATTGGCATATCCGTTGGCTCATGCCATGAAATTTTGGGCATGCAACGGGTGTCGCCGAAGTTTGTTTCGAAATTACTAAATTTTGACCAAATAAAGCGTCAGCTGAGCATCGCTGTTGAATGACTTGAATGGGTCACTGCTGGTGACGAAACATGGGTATATGGTTATGACGTCGAAACCAAAGCCCAATCATCCCAGTGGAAGCGATTAGAACAGCCAAGACCGAAAAATTCGGTCAAATGTAAAGGCTTTGCTCATTAATTTCTTCATCGCGTGCTTCATCATGAGCTCTTACCGGAAGAAATATTTCCTTGAAGTTAAGCACAATTTGCGTTTGGATTTGAGGCAAGGCATGATACTACTCACGTTGCGTCAAAACTGATTTCCGAAATTCAGTGTGATTTCAGTTAACTTCCAACAAGAAAACTTAGTCAGGAAAAACTTAAAGAAATTCGTGATCATTGGGCAACATTATTGGTGAGAAACGCAGTTAGATATCATGAGATCTGGCTGGACCAGTATCTATATTTCAATAGACATCTAGACACTTGTCTTGTGCCTTCTGTATGCCAAGGAATCTGTTTCACAGCAGTCAACTTGATCGCAGGGTAAAAATCATATGCTACATTGTCCTAGTAGGAGCCATCGTTACTTATGGTGTGGTTTAGGGACAAACGGCTCATCCGCGACGAGTGACAATCTTTATGAACTCATACCTTATACTACCACAATAGCGGACTGGAATCTTGGCGATATTTCTGAATTACGCGCATTGTTTTTGGTTGTCGGATGAAAACGTTCCCGATACTCCGGTTAGATGCTTTTCAATTCTTAGTTCGCTCGGCTGGGCGCGTTTTCATACTTAGATGAGCGTTTTGGGAGTGGTCGTGGTGCAATGGTAATCATCACCGACTGTTGAGTTACTGTGAACTACAACCTACGGGACAAATTCAGTCAAATCTCTCGAATGCTATCTAGGACAACCACCCCCAGAAAGTAATGAACGAACATCTTCGACACAAACCATCCGCACCCACGTTATGTAACAAACACCATAAGAGCGTACCCTCTTGAACCTGCACGAACCCTATAAAAAAAGATGAGCCTTTGAACTGACTGAGGCGTGTTAGCCGTGGTGAGGCCACGGACATGCAGAGTGAGCCAGCCTCAATCAGGAGAGGGACCACTCGGAACGAAACACATGAGTGCTAGCCAATATGATTATTTTTCACGATATTAATTTTTTAGCAACAACAATACCGTAACGATGCCACAGTCACCGTATTCCCTTGGCTCCCTGCGACTTTTTTCTCTTCCCAAAACTGAAAAGACCCATGATGATAGGAGAAACGTGGGGTTATGCCAAAAAGCGCAAATCAAAAGTGCATCGAGGGTTGGGAAAAGCGCAGCTGCAAGTGTGTTGTATTTAAGAGGGGCTAATTTGAAGGGTACAAAATAGATATTGGTGAAGAGATATGTAAATATTTTTCAAAAAATATGAAGTCACTTTATTTTCTGAACAAGCGTCGAATACTCGCTTTAAAGAAAAAAAACTGTAACATTACTCTTTTTTATTTTCAACTCCTACGTTGTAGTAAGTACAGCCTTACAAATGCCATCGACCCCATGCAAATGGCAGCAATCTCAAGTCAAGGGGACGATAGCAATAAAAAAAAAACTAGAGAGATCCACCAGCACGAAACACCCACGAGCAGTCCCCTCACAGAAACACCATATTTGGCCCACATACTGAATGTAATTCACATACATATGTATGTACATCCCCATAGCCCGAGGCGAAAGCCATAAAAGAGTTCCAATTTACTAATACAAATGAATCCAGTTAACAATTGTACGGAATCTCATTTCAAGCCTAATTGTATTACCAGCCGAGCGGCGGCTTGCTCTCCGGCACGCTTCTATCAAATCATAATTCCAACTGTTTACATATGTTTGTCACTGACAATAGTCAACAAAAGTTAAACTAGTCGTTGTAAATCAGACAACGCCCCCCACTAGATCGACCTTAGGCTATACTGCTTGCCGGTTGTGTACACAATTGAAAGCAGCAAATGAAGAAAAGTTGCCGAGTAAACCAATTACTCATTGGGGGCCTTCTTTTTGCACGAGAAAAACGAAACAGAAATCGAAATGAAGACTTATTACTTCCCGGCAATGAGAGCAATTCGCAAAGGTGCGTCCTTCAATCGAATTGATGGTATCGTCGAAGGAAATTCGTTGTACTCGTTTCCAAGGTTGTCACATATTTTTTCGACCTTTTTGCTGCTGGTTTTATAGCTTTTTGATTATTACTCGGGCAGGAATCCACGCCATGGTTTCCGTATATTTTTGTTATTGATCGTTTCCATGTGCCTGCGGTTGTTGACGATTGTGACGGTTAGTTTTGTCAACAGAAAACATCGCAATTTGGTTTTGTTTACTTATTCCGAAGAGTGGAATCCATTGATAAGGCGACTCTCAAAATAGTTTGTTTATGTTTCTCATAGTGCAGAATTAGCTTGGAAGAGAGAGGCACATGGTCATATACATACAAGATTGATTATTTGATGAATAATGGAATGTCACATGTTACATATGCCGAGTCAGAGATAATTTGGAGCGCAGCTTGCATGCGTTCACTCGTAATCGAGATCATTTGGCGCGTAAAATAGGTCTTCGATGGCAGTTAACAGTTGTGGGCAGCCTTTTAAGATACCGATACCGTCTTGTTCGAACTTAAAAACTGAGTCTTCCGTTTGGTAGTAGCTGATTAGATTGCTCAACAACAACGCCTTCTTTGTCAATTAATCGTTTCCACAAAATACGACTTCGTATCCAAATGGTGAACCGATAAACATGTCAGTTATCTCGCGCTTTGATATCAATCAAAACGGAACTCGCCTATGAATCACTGCGCTCGCAAGTACACGCTTCCCCAGTCCAACACATTGCGACAATCGTGCGGGTATTTCTTCGAAACAGAAAATACTCCTTCACACACACACATACACGTCTAAGGTATCCGAGGAATTATCGTACTTAAGTGCACATCCCTCTCAGGTGTTAAATTACCATATTTAAGCAACCACAGCCTTCACAGCCAGCACCGACGTCAATAGTGCCATAGTACCACTCGAATGTTGAATTATTCAAATCACGCAGCTCATAATCATCGTTTTTTTTTCTCTCCAAAATGAAGAAATGAAAACGAATAAACAAAAGAAATTCCAAAATACAAAATCGACGAGAAGGAATTGGTCCTGCGATTGGACTCGCTGTCGTCGTTCTTTTCTTTGTTTTCTCTTTTGTTTACACAAAACCAACAATTCACTATAAGCTTGGAGTGGGTCTCATATTTCGGACGTCGTCCTACCCATACCTATCAAAGTATGAAGTAACACCACCTACCTGGTGATGAATCGATGATGAATTACTTGTATATTTGACATGGCAACATCACCTTTCCTGGAATTGTCAAATCGACGATCAGATTGTCACGTCATAGCAATTACGAGGCGTCCGATGCCATCAGCACGGCTGACAGTGGCGAAAAACTGTCAGTTGCTATTCTATCAAATGTTCATCGTCATCAGCAAGTCAAGAATGTCCAAGGTATGTAAACGTGGTGTGTACACATCTTCAATTGAAGCATGGTATTGTCATCAATTACACTTAAGTGCTTCGTAACCCCACACAAGCCATGTTGGCTCGGAATCTATTGGAATTTATCAGAAAAAATACATAAATGAATGAGAAAAGGCACGAAAAGTGAAGGAAACGAAAGAGCTGGAGTTGGGAATGGCTGTTTTATGGGGTTATTACGTTGCTGAATTTATTGGTTCTGTAAGTGCACGCAATAACTGTTATCACCGCTATTTTTGTACACAAATTAATTATTCCATTTGATAAGAACACGAATGGGGGTTTTAGAGGATTAACTTGTTTGCCACAGACCATACGAAGTCTTCTATACAAACATGCTGGGGTGCAGTGGCTGGATTGCGTCAGAGAATTTATTGATTCCAATTACAAACATTAATCAACCGTTTCTAATTGGCTTTAGGATCGTTTTTGTTGTTTATGCCATCGTGTCATCGTACCCTCAAACAGCACTTGACAGTTTTCATCTGAAGTGACAGTAAGCCCGTTCAACCTACTTTATAGTTAAATGTCAATTGTCATTAATGTCATTTGGTTAGTTAAATTGGAATTAGACTGCGGATGGATGATTGATATTGGCGAGTAAGCAGAAAAGTACGATTCGACGGTGTACAGAAGCCAGAAAAGGCAAAGGAGTTGAAGAGGAGTGGTTTTTTTGACAGTCTATGCCCTTGTCACTGTCTATAATTTTGTAGTAAGGTGTTAGTGCTCGTTGCATGGCTCGATTCTTATTTAAAGGCTTTCTACAGGTATTTGTTTATTTATGAATGCTTATAACAGGTAGATTAGATACAATAATTTGTAAGTTAAGTTTTTTTACTGAATTGAATTACATAAACGAGTGGGGTCAGATGTCCCATTTTAATGTTTCCAGGAAGGTTTTAATGGTTTTTCTTTCATTTTGGCCCATCACCAGTCACAATATGATGTAGAAAACCCTTTCTTTCTGGTCACTTTAGTAGAAATTCATGACGAAATACTGTTCGAAGCCCTCAGCTTGAACTCGTATGACGTCCAATAACCATCCTTGCTTTTGGATCATACCAAGACGAAGAGTGATGTCTAACCCATGGCAGTGATCTTGATCCAGTAATGATTTAAATCCTACGCGTTAAGACTTTTTTAGCGCTCCGGAATGCTCACTGTCCTTGACACTGAAATCACTAGTGTTGAAATTATTCGCGACACATTTTCGACTTATAGAAGCCGTAACATCGTACATTTCTACAGAGTGCGCCATCTCATATGGGTCGATGTAAACTTCGAATAGGTTAGGTTGGTTAGGTTAGAGAAGGGGAGTGTGATGGTTAAACATCACCATCATGGGCCAAGAGGCCCATTGTGATTCCCTTCGTTTGTGTGGGTACACATAAAATTTACCTGTCCTATCACGTGGTGGCTGAAACCACCCCGTGCTCTTAATGAATTTTAGAAAATCCGATATATCTGCATTAGCCACGTCCGCAGACTCTGTAAAAAATCTTTGGCCTAGCGATACTAGGCGTCGATTCTGGAGAGCTGGACAGTGGCAAAGCAGATGTTGGATCGTCTCAGTTTCTTCCTCATCGCCCGGCTCCGACAGAGATCGCTGAATCCAGAGTACCATTTCCGGAGTATTGCTCCAATGGCACAGTGTCCTGTGATCACTCCGACGAGCATACGGATCGAGTTACGGTCCAGCGCCAGGAGATTCGTTGTTTTGCCGACATTGAGCTCTGTCCACGATGATCTTGTCGTGTAGCTGTCGTTTCTTGTAAGCCAAGACGAGTTGGCCTCTTTGATGATTGTGTCGTTTATGATCCGGTATAATGCGCTGATCGGTGGTTGCAATGACGTGTCCGCTTCGCTGATGTCCTTTCAGACCCTTGCCTGGCCAATTCGTCTGCTCTTTCGTTCCCTGCGATTGAGCTGTGGCTCGGGACCCAGCAGAGTTTAATTTTGTGGTGTCGCGACATTTCTTGACAGCCTTTGACCTCGTTATACAGAATTCTATTGACTTCAGTGCAGCCTGGCTGTCTACGAAGATAGTGATATCAGATGGTGGGATATCGGCTACCTGTAGGTGTTTGGCTGCTTTCTCTATTGCCAGGATTTCTGCTTGAAAAACGCTGCACAGATCAGGGAGTCTGAATGATTCCTGTTTGTGGAGGGTATCAGAGTAGAACCCGGCCCCAGTGCCTGTGTCCATTTTTGATCCGTCGGTGAAGAGGGTGATCTCGTGGTCGTTGATTACGGCGTTTGATAGCCACTCTTCTCTGTCGGGGAAAAGGATAGGTATACTGAGAGAGAAGTCATTTTGGGGGAAAATATAGTCGGTCGTAGCTGTGAGGCTACTAAAACCATGTTTCCTTCCCAGGTCGTCTATTATTTTAAGTATGGCCGCATGTCCATAGTTGGCTTGCTTCCACAGAGAGGACTCCCTTAGTCTGAGAGCGCTCTTTGCACCGCAGCCTTTTATGAATAGATCCAGAGGGAGGAGATGAAGAATCATGTCCAACACTGCTTGCGGCGTGCTTCTCATGGCTCCCGTTGTACAACCAGCTGCTAACCTTTGTACTTTGTTGAGCATGTTCATATAGCTTTTTGTGCTGCTAGCAGTCCACCAGACTAGGGCCCCATAAGTTTAAATGGGTCTGATGATTTCTGTGTACACCCAATGAATGATGTACGGTTGCAAGCCCCATTTTTTTCCGAAGGTCTTTTTGCATGCATAAAAAGCGTTCAATCCTTTTTTCATCCTTTCCTCCAGGTTCCTTTTCCAGGAGAGTTTGGAGTCAAGAATGATGCCTAGATATTTGGCTTCCGCTTTGAGTTTGAGTGAAGTGCCCTCTAACTTTGGGGAAGCAAATATCGGAATTTTCCTTTTCCTGGTGAACAAGACCAGCTCGGTTTTCTGGGGGTTTATTCTCAGACCGTTCTGTCTTGCCCACGAGGAGAGTTCTCTCAGCGCAGATTCCATTAGTTCACTGATAGTTGGTAGAAATTTACCTTTTATCATAATAACCAGGTCATCCGCGTAGCTATGATCTTTGTGTCTTTCTCCATAAAGAATTTGAGGATCTTGTTGACTGTAAGAAACCACAGTAGGGGGGAGAGAGCTCCTCCTTGTGGTGTGCCTCTAGTTGTCACTTTCCTTATAGAAATGTGTCCAATGTCTGCATTGATAAACTTCGAATAACTTCAACAATTGTCAACCGATTTTCATATGTCATAGCATTTTGGAAACGTCAATTCAGTACAATTTTAACCATGAATCGCTTCACACGCTAACTCAACCTGCGTATCGTGCAAAATATCGTGATCGTGTTGCGCCCAAAAAAGATACAAATCGTCGTTGGGCGTCGAATTTTTTTCAATTTGGTTCTGTGACAAGACTTCGTGAGCAACCTAGGCCACGTCTGCGGCATTCAAACTCATCTATTCAATCTGTGAAGGCCAGTGTTCAAGAAGTCATATCGGTGCCGTTCGCAGCAGTTAGGCATCAGTGGGACCACTTTGCGGATAATTTTAAAGGATGATCTCACTTATTTCCATGCAAAGTGCAGATAACACAAAGAATTTTGCCACAAGATGAGCCACGACGCTTCGCATACGCACAAAATGTCGTTGCAATGATTAAGGTTGAGCCGGAGTTTTGGCAGCAAATTTTGATGACCGATGAGGCACATTTTACGCACTCTGGCTCAGTTAATAAACAAAATTGTCGCTTCTGGGGCGCCGAAAATCCTCACATTATTCACGAAGAGCCGCTATATGATCAAAAAGTTACTGTTTGTGCCGGTTTATGCGCTAAAACCATCATTGAACCGTATTTCTTCAAAGTTGGCGATACAGTGGATGGCGATCAATATCAGTGGATGTTGGCCCATTATGCAGTCCCAGAAATGCGTAAAAAAGACTTTTTTCACTTTTGGTTTCAACAAGACGGCGCGACATGCCATACTGCGGACAAAACAATGAACCTTTTGCGTAAGAAGTTCCCTGGAAGATTGCTGTCAAAAATGGGCGATATTGACTGGTCTCCGAGATCGCCGGATTTGACTCCACCAGACTTTTTTCTTGAATACTTGAAAAGCAAGGTGTATGCTAACGGGCCGAAGACAATAGAACAGCTCAAAAGAAACATTCGTCATGGAGAATGCGCGAAAATGAGCTCATTTGCTTTTGCAACGGCAATAAAGGCAGTCATTAAATTGATATTGTTTTCAAAAATTAATCAAAATAAATTGTAAAGGTTTAAATTGAATAAAAGTTTTTGAATTTATAAAATCGGCTGAGAATTGTTGAAGTTATTCGATATTTACATCGACCCATATGAGATGGCGCACGCTGTATTATCATTCGATGCGCTTTAAAAGCGATGAGCAAGTATTCCCACAAATATACACTTCACCACTCGTACAGTCGCTCAAAGGCCTCGACATAGACAAATCCGCTGGTCCAGATGGTATTGCCCCAATAGTTCTGAAGAGATGTTCTTCTACGCCGGCATAACTATTGCGTAAGATTTTTCACCTTTCCTATTCTTCAGGGCTCTTTCCGCGTAGGTGGGAAACAGCATTTGTTCAGCCTATTCCAAAAAAAAGCGAATCTTTTCTTCCTATAGCTATCCGCCCATTACACTAACGTCCCTTCTTTCCAAGGTCATGCAATCGCTGATTAACCGTCAGCTTATGAAATACCTTGAAACACGGGAACTCCTCAATGACCGACAGTATGGTTTCCGTAACAACAGACCCACTGGTGATTTGATGGCATATCTCACCGAAAAGTGGAATCGCTCGCTTCACCAAGCAGGTGAAAGCAAAATAGTTGTACTGAATATTTCGAAAAAAATTGACAGGGTCTGGCATGAAGCCCTTTTGTTGAAAATACGTGCTTCCTTCCGAATCGTTTAATTCGAGTTGTTTTGGACGGATTCAAGTCTGACATCCATTTCTTAAATGCTGGTGTTCCCCAGGGCTCCATCTTGTCTCCGGCACTCTTTCTCATTTTTATAAATGATATCTTGTCTGTCATTTCATATCCAATCTACTGCTTCGCCGACGACAGTACCCTTAGCTTCTCATATTCGTTCACTACCTTGCGACCCTGCTCTTCGGTTGTAAACAGTGAGCGGCAGCGTATGCTAATTCCGATATTGACAGCACCATTTCATGGGGTAAAAAGAATAGAATGGAAATTAATACTTCGAAAAACACAATCCTGTCTCCTGTCGTTAAAGCGTATCACTAATTCGAGGCCATTATCCATCAATGGCACTTACATCTCAGAAATCGAAAAGCTTTCCATACTGGGTATGTGTGTTGCTCGTAATCTTAATAGGAAGGACCACATTTTCAGTGTCGGCAAGAATGCTACAAAATGCCTAGGCTTCTTATACAGATGTTAGAAATATTTCTCACCCTTAGATCTGGCTACAATCTATAAGGCATTCAAAAGCAAACAAAATTGAGCGATAAAACTGATGGTAACTCCAGCATGACCAAAACATTAGATTCACTGGAACATCGCAAGAATGTTTCCTGCCTTTCCCTGTGTTTTTCGTTACTTCCACAAAAATGCTTTAATGAAATAGCCAGTTGCATTTCGCCCCTTCAATATTTCTTCCGCAACACACTTCTCCCTAGCAATGCTCGCCAATATACTCTGAAGCCCACTTTCGAACGTATTGTCAAATATAAAGAATCGTTTAACCGAACCACACGAATCTGGAATTCTCCGCCGGATTCGGTCTTCCCCCTCTGTACAACGTGCAAGCATGTCACCTGAATACACACGAAGTCACGAATTCTACATTACGCATATTGATGGGATGGTTTACGTACATCGAAAACAATACAGGGCCATAATATGTGATTTTTTAAGCGTCTGTTTTTAAATGTCAAAATGAAAACACAGGAAAATTCCAAAAGTGTTGATCTTTTATTCCAGTTGATAAATCAATGCTTGCCATTTACTCTTCAAAGATTATTTCATGTAAATGTTAACCACGATTACGTTTTAAGTGGTCTATACGAAGAGGCCAATTTTGAGACCTTTTTTTAAAGCATATAAGCTGATATTTCGCTAATAACACGTGTAATGTGTTCTTACATACCTGCAATGATGCCGACTTGTCGATATGGGTGAATGATTTAATGTATCTCGATAAAAATAATCTAAAAGTGTCAAATCGCACGATCTAGCCAACCGATCGACCGGCCCAAAACGAGAGATAAATTTCTCACCGAACTTATTTCTCAATTGATCGATTGATTCGCTTGCTATGTTGCATGTAACACTGTCTTACCAGGGAAAGGTTTTAGACCGAGATCGTAAGATCCCCAGTAAGTCGATTTTGACGACCCTAAAATGGTCGAAGTGAGCGGAAAACATTTTTAATATACCACCCATTCTGATAATAAAATTCAATAAATGGTAAACGTTGTTATAAACCCCAACAGTCTAAATGATGAAATGGCAATGCTAACTGAGCTTATTCAGCTTTGAACCGTATCACTAATCACGCGTGAGCTGTCAGGAATAGAATAATGAAAAACCAAACAACAAAAAATGTTCCTTTATAATTAATTTAAAAAAAATTATGAAATTGATTTGTTACCAAAAGTTGTTTCATTATTGCTAAACTGGGTAAGGTCAATAAGGTATGTGGCTTTAAAGTCCACAAAAAAAAAATGGTATGTGTCGACCTCAAATACGTGAATGCTCTTCAGGCCTGGTCGTGTTGTGAATACCTGGTCTATCGTAGACTTTCCTGGTCCAAAGCCTCACTGATAGAAGACTATCGAATTTGACTGGTTTTACGCATTCACACAGCAGAGCTGAAAAGATCTTATAAGCGATTCTTAGAAGACACAAGCCTTATAGTTGGCGCTATTAAGAGGATCTCTTTTCTTATAGACCAGGCACACGAGATTTCATTTCATATATAAACAACCCATCATCAGTTGTTTACATTTTACAGGTAGTCTGTCTACGTTATTATTAGACTTTAAGTTCAATATGACTATCTTGACCTCGTTTAAGTTGGGTAGATGGATTCACCCTTGTCTTGGTCCAGTGCAAATGTGGTCGTTCCGCCTGAAAGTAGTATTTTGACTCTTACCATAATATATGTAAATCTGCGGGAATGATCTTTCCATCTTCTCAGCTTATTTCGTGATTCAACTACAAGCTGTTCAGGTCCATCCCCGCTTATACCTTCTAGTTTTTGGTAAATCTTTCGAACTATGACAGGATCATCTCTCGAACTCGCGCTACTCGTAACTTTCCTCCTACTTCTCAGAAGCGCACACTTCTGGCATATTTTCTGTTTGTAAAGTTAACGAACAGCTCTCCTCCCTCGATGCAGTGTAGCCATGCCTAGTTCTCTACATGGGCCCGTCTGCACTCGTCAACAAACCACGGGTTTTTTGTAAGCTAGCTTGAATCAGGCAATTACTCCATTGCGGTTCTATGGTTTGAGCAGATTGGATTAGGTCTTGAAATCCGAAACAATAAATCCCTTCAAAGTACTCTCCTTGGTACTGCACACACTTCTCTTAGCGCTCCTACCATTGTTCGAAGTACTTCTGGAACGCAGCTTTTGGAATGGTGAGCAAATGTTCCGAACGCTTTCCACATGGTGTTTTTTCTTAACTCGAATCGTTTTCTTTTTAATGGCATTTGCAGCTTGACAGCTAAAAGCCACACAGAGCCATGTCTGGAGCCTGATGAACCACAGATATGTTGTGTTTGAGGAGGAAAGCCTAAATCATGACGCATTTGCCATGTGTTTTCTGCCCACAGATTTCGCGTTTCACGAAGACGACAAAGGACCTCCTGCTTATACACCTTTGTGATGGTTTGTCCTTGCCGGACGTACTCATCATGTACCATGCAGTCAAAGAACACGGTCAGCTTGACCTTGATTTAGCTGTGAACCTGGCATGCTTTTGTGTTCTCGGGTTGACGACTGCATCTTTGTTTCTCGGTTGTATCCATACAACCATGTTTCATCGACTGTGATCACAGTATTTAGAAAGTGTGGTTCAGTGCACTGTCCGCCATATGCTCGGTATCGCATGGCTTCGCTCAATCATTAGCAGCTTCGGCACATATTGTATTTTGCGACACTCTCCTCATGCAATTGAATGCACCCATCCGTTGCTTACCTTTTCTCATTTGCAATTTTTCGGACTGTGATACGTCGGTTCTGAAAAACCAGAGTCAGCCCTTGCTCAGTAAAACTGTTATTCCGTCTTGGTGAACGTGATCCACTAACGTGCGGCTGTCTTTGAAGCTGTTGCACCACTCTTGAGGTACTCCTGAGAAGCTCAGACATCGTCTCCGAAATCCTGTTGAATCTTGCGAATGGTTTCCGCTTGAGTGTCGCTAAGTTTTTGGAAAAAATTGGCTCAAGTTTTGCCGTGAACGCTTACTAAAAGCCTTCACTCGTTGGCTGATTGCCAGTAACCGACGCTTTTTACATGCCAGGAAAAATTCAAAACTGTGCATTGGTACCGTCGACATCTGCACTGGAGAAAGTCTCCTGCGCTTCATTGGCTTATGCGGGAAAAAATAAGTTTCGATACTTTTTGAACATACCTACCTCAGCCTATTAGACTTTTTACTTTGAGACTGGTTTCATGCCTAAAACATCTGAGATAATTTTAGGACACTATGACACTACTATGCTATGCCAATATCTTCGGCGGCTTCTTTGGTTTTGATACTTAATCGTTCATAATCGCTTTGCTCACTTGTTCAAGTGAAAAAGGACTTTAATGCACCTTATTTCATTCTTAAACGCAATCACTTAGGCGGCTGAAAGAACCCTAAACAATCAGTGAGTCCAGCAATGTTTAGGTATTTTTTTGAACATATTTTCAACATGATATCGCAAAATTCCCTTAACTTTTTGAACATATGCTATGCGTTTTGGATTCCATAAGAAGCCACAGGGCGTAAACACCATACCAGTTTCACCGGACAAATAAAAACGTCAAGCAAGTTGTTAAAAACGGCAAAATCAAAAATCATAAAAAGATGAAAACGATTACGATTAAGTCTAAAAGTAAACTTCCTGGAAAGCAGGAAAAACAATGAGTCCCATGCGTCGAAAAATTAAAAACAAACTTTTAATCAACCCTGTCGCGTACGTTGTTGTTAATAAGAACGTATTTTTGGCAAATTCCAAACGCCAACGACAAACGGATGAGCACGCATCTCACTATCATCATCATACGACAACAACGTGCGCAGACTATAGACTTATGATATCAGCCTGTATGCTTGGTGGGGGCAAGACAAAAACTGGCACGAAGACGCGCAAAAATTCCAATTTTTAGTTTAAAAATAAAATTAGCGAAAATATGTTCTCGGCCTACACTACGTATGTAACATATGTACGTACGAAATCAGGCACGAGGAAGGAAAACATGTTGAAATAGAATTCAAGTGAAAGGCAACAATTGATTGCTTGAGTATCCACGAGCGCAATCAAGTTGTCCATTGACTCAGTGCTGTAATCAATATTGATTTATCGAGACCTATACGTGGTCGAGGATTCCCCGATTGGAACTAATTGAAGGCATCGAAGCAATTAATTTATATAAGGGTATGTTAAGCGGTTCGTTTCTAGACGCGGATAGTTGTAAGCTATTCCATATGAGGTCCGTTAATAGACCTTTACGATAGGAAGGCAAGTTTTTTTTTGTTTTTGACAGACTCCCAGACAGAGTCCGAGTGGATCTAATGAGGCGAAATTAAAAGTGATAATGAGTTTTGGACACGTCGTGAGCGTGACGAAATCCAAATGAACTGTTGAAAGCACGTGGTTCGGCAAACGGCCTGGAGCAAATGTTTAAATTTAACTCAATGCCGACAAGCGGCAAACGTTTTGAGTTAAGTGCGCCTGTAGTTTTCGGTTAAGCATGAAATTCATGAACGGAAGCGACTTCCGGATGCCTCTGACGCTATAAATTCCAGCTGCGAGGGCGGCATATTGGGCGAGTATTTATAAATATTCGATTACGTCATGTCATGTGTGGCCCGAAACCTCGTCCCTTTGACGCAATTCACATACCCACTTTAGCTGGGCTAAAGGCCTGTGATGTCAAACAACAACTTCGCCCAATGGCTAGTTGACCTTTCATTTTCGGAACCCATTCAAGCGCCTCAAACTAAATCGAGATAAGAGCCACTCGAATTTCAGTGGACAGAGGAAGGTATAACAGTAAAGCCAACGAATTAAGTGATGCCCATTACCCATCTCTCCAGCGAACAATAAAGCCATGAAGAGGTATGTACTTCCTCCATCACCGTTCCATTATTCCACCGCAACTACAATGCAGGCAAACAGGCAGGCATTCAATAAACAGCGAATGCACTGTGGCGAATCTGCAGCCAGCAAATAAGCAGCGGTAGTCGTGGTTGTGGTAGTGGCACTTGTCTTATTGATGAGAGGTCGCTTGCCTTACTCGTCGACGACGGGCGCTGTAATCTGAACTTTCAAGCTGCAGCTTCGGCACACAAGTGGATTAAAAAACAAGGAGACAATGAGAAAGTCTATGACGGAGATTTAGTTTTGTAATGGATACAGCAAATCATTTCCCTTTTCTCCGTATTCTGAAAAAGGCACAACGTTTAGACAAGTCCGGATTTGGTTTTATTTTCTTCGTTTTTTTGGATCGATGTTACGTGGGTTCAATGCTTGACTCGCCGGGTGGAGGCAGCCAGTACATTTGCTACGTTTCACAATCGATTTAAGGTTTTCCGTCAAATTGGAAAGTCTCAACTGCGATTAAGTACCAGCGATAAAGTCTTAAGCCGATGATGATAACTCGATGGAAGTGGAATTGTACCAAATCGCGTACGTCAATTCGAAGTTATTAATGATATTCGTCGGAGCAACTCAAAGATATATTGAATGGGTGAGTGATTTATAGATCGTCAATTACCCGGGGAAAATGATGACAGGCTGAAGGGTCGTTTGGTGCTACTGGCTTTTTGTGAAAGTCTGATGAAAGCTGTGATTGACGGTTGAGTTAAGCTTTATCGGAAGTTAATTGAAAAATTGAGATAAAATTGATGGAATGTGAGAAAATGTGTAACACTGGTCCATGGGAGCATAGTCAATCATTTTTGTTAGCAGTCTTCGGAGGAGAACCATTTTGAAATGTTATTAATGTATATTTTATGCTTCCGTCGAGCCTGCAAACATATAAAGCGGAGCACTTCTTTTAATTGCTTTAAATAGGAACACTCTCCACGAGGCTAGACATAATGGATCGGGAAAGAGAAAAGCAAAAATTCTTGGAATTCCCCTATTTATGCTTCCATTAAGCTATTTGTGACTTAAACGTACTTGGGAAAGAAGGTCAGCAATTAGATTCTGTCAATAACACAAAATCGTTTCATGCTAGGTGTGTTCAAAAAGTAACAGGAAATACGTAATTCCCAAGTAGTTTCACTAATGGCTTCTTCTATAAGCAAAATTACGATTTACGAGCAGTATAAGCGTTCCGAAGTAGGTCGTGAAGACATGAAAAATGACGAGCGCCCTAAACGATCTAGCACATTGACGCGCGATGAAATGAAATGATTATATGCCATAGACGAATCACAAACAGAGTAGTCGGTTGATCATGGCATGAACTTTTTTTGATGTTGTAGTTCTAAAATATCTAGCAGAGAAACCTGTTGCAAAACTATTGCTCAGGAAATGTGGAATACAAATATGGCAAATACGTTCAGTTATGAAGGCCATACCCACTGTTGTTTTTGATTTTAACGTCATAGGGCATCACGAGTTCTTGCTACAAAATCGAAGGATCAATGGAGTACTACGTGAAACACTGTTATAAATAAACGGCACGATTTGTGCGAAACCATCCATTACCTTTGCACAAAGATTACGTACCTGATGTCACACTTTATTGTTTATGGTCCAGCCTACATCAAGGCTTCATGTGATTTCCTCTTGATATCACAAGAGGACCTCATAGGAACGTCGTTTTGCAAACGTGGATAACTTTAAAGGTGCATCGCTGAAAGAGCTTTTTTTTTTTGTTGGAGGCTTCTACTATCTGTTGGAGCACGCAGACACAAATACTGGTCCATTGTACTACCAGACAGACACCTTGTCTTTATGTAATGTAGAGCTAAGGGATTCGGCACCCACCACGTCGGCCTCAAGGGTGCGCCACCGTGCGCGAGCGAAGGCGAGACAGTCGCAGAGAAAGTGTTCTGCTGTGTCATCCTCCTCGCAACATGCAGCACAGGTAGGCGTCTCACTGATGCGAAGCAGGTAGAGATGCTTGGCCAAAATGTGTTGGCCCGTAATGACGTCCTTCTCCTTAAGGATAAGAAAAATGTTTCGGACTTCCTGCAGACATCAGGCCTCCATCTACGACTGTGTGCATTAAAGACCCAGTCATTGATGTCAGATTTGATCGTGGAAGCTGGTAAACGGGTTCAGGTCCTGACAAACGCTCTTCTGAGCCCCTTCTAGCGAGTTCATCGGAGATCTCGTTTCCTGGGATTCCAGAGTGACCTGGAACCCATACAAGCCTAAGTAAATTTAGCCTTCCGATTACGTTCAAAAAGGTCTTGAGTTCATGCACTAATTTGGAGTTGAATTGAGGGTTGGACACAGCTTTGAGTGCAGCTTGGCTGTCACTGCAGACGCATATGCTTTTTCCCCTCCACCAGTGTTTCACAACATAGTGCATGGCCATTAGGATTGCGTAAATCTCCGATTGAAAGCCAGACGCATATTTTCCTAACTAGAAGTGCAGTCGAATGTTTTCGCGCTCGAAGAAAACTCCAGAGCCGGATCCACGCCCAGTCCTGGAGCCATCTGTAAAAATGCGAAGACAGTCCATTCCAGGTTCAGTATCTGGCCAGAGCCAGACCTGACGCTATGGAAATTACAGCGGAATAGGATGGCAGCTGTCATTGCGTCGAAAGGCGTATCCATGAGACAGGGGTCGTAGGATATTTCTCGTGCAAGTACACTGTGATTTCAATGTGAGTTGTACCAAAGACCTCTTTCAGTGCGCACCTTCTGATATATATGTCAAGGGGTGTAAGATTCATCATAGCATCTAGTGCAGCTCCCGGTGTGCTGGGGAAAGCCCCCGTGCAGCTGAGACAGACCACTCTTTGGAGTTTGGTGAGTGAAGCCACAGCGTGTTTGCATGTTGGCCTGCTCCACCAAAAGAAAGAGCTTAATGCTAACCCAAAAGTCGAGTTCCAGAAATATTCTGGGAACTGAGAGATGTGTTAAAAAAAGAATATAACAGCTAGTGAGAACTATCCTGATATAAACGAATTCATATTGTTTTCTTTTACCACCCAAGTTTTCCTTAATTTTTTTAACACATCCTGTACATTTTCAGTCTTAATCAAATAGCCAACAACAATAACATTTGAAATGTTGACTCTCTCTTCCACCATCAGAGACACTTGTAAGACAAACAGCCTTTCGCTTTACAAATTTTTAGATTTGTTGTGTTTGGAAAAAAAAATTGAGGAAACAATAATGCCACCATATGGTTAGAAGGCCTGTTTTACAAGCCCATCAACTTGAGCATGCCAAAACAACTGCTTACGAATGACAAAGGTTTTCGTTTTTTTCTGATAATCCTTGATAGTATGAAGGCTTTTCAACAAATGTACACTAAGTCCTGTCAGCTATTAGCTTATAGCGTTCGCAGATGATTTATTAGCTCAGTCGGTGGTGCTCGAAAATCAATGTTGTCAATGGAAAGTGTGTTTATGTGCATATGTGAATAGTCACTCTTTGTTCTACTCCGAATCATAACACTAAGAGCCTAGCCAAAAGCCAAAAGATTCTGAACGAAAAATAACATCAGCTTCATTCAGTGTGTGCATCTTCATGACTTGGAAACAAACGAGCTACTGCGAACTACAACCAACGCGACAAATTCTGTCGAACCTATCAAAAAAATCCTATCTAGGACAACCACCTTCTGATAGCAGTTAACGAACATCTTCGACACAAACCATCTGCACCCTGTCCAGGTCCTACATATCGTGTTTATAAAATAAATTTTTTTTATAAAACTCCAGGTCTTCTTACTTGAATTTTGCAAACTTCCCTACACCAGCTTTGACTGAGAAGACTGAAGTGGAAGGTCCACATGACAGAGAGGCTTGGCGAAAATGAAGTTCTGAACTTCCGAGTTACAAATTGCCCGTAATAATAATATTAATAATAATTACGGCAAGTAACTCGTCTATGCCGGCAAGCCAGTGTTAATTACAGTACGTGTGTTATCAGCGAGATACCAGATGATATGGTCGAAAAATTGACTCGAGATTGGACTCCGTATGAAACCCTTAAAACGTAGTCGTGGGCAATATCGAAAAGTAAATGGCATTGGTTTATCAAGCCAAACAAAAACTGTGTACACTTTTCCAATTTTATAGTATTTCTTTCTGACAATAAAAAACCAAACGCTTAAAAAATCATATATTATAATGAATAAACTGTGGATTCAAAATGATCGAATCCGGCTTTGATAAAGGCCCTTAATCGATTTGGCCGCGACTTTTGGCGGCATTAACCCTTTTAATTGGAAAATCTTGCACTGCTTTCACAAGGGATGCGTTCAGCGACTCAATGATAGCCGTTTGATCAACCAGACCATGTGCCAGCGAACGGAACAAGTGATAATCGGACGGCGCAATATCTGGAATATAAGGCGGGTGGGACTTCCCATTTGAGCTTTTCTAAGTAGGTTTTAACTGGCAACGTGAGGCTGAGTGTTGTCATGCTGTAGAATGACTTTTTCGTGCCTCTGCTCGTATTGTGGCCGCTTTTCGCACAGTGCTCGGCTCAATCGCATGGTTTCGTTTGGTTTCAACAGCTCACAATAAATAACACCGCCCTGATCACACCAAATATAAAGCATAACCTTGACGGCGTGAATATTCGGCCGAGCCCACGACGTAGAAGTATGACCGGACATGATTTTTTTTCTCTTTGGATTGCTGTAATGAATATATTTTTCATAAAAAAAAAACGTCTCTTGGCTTCAAATTATAAGGAACCCAAGTTCCTTGCTTTTGAATCATTCCCAACGCATGCAATCGCTTGGAAATAGCTTGGCGGGTAGCTCCTAATACTGAAGCAAGCTCTTTTCCTCCGACGTCACCGTCGTCTTTGAAGCGACGGAACCAATCACGGCCCGTTGTTTCACTTAGAGCAGCATCTCAGTAAACTTTTTGGACTTCTTGATGCGCTTCAGTCGCCGTTTTCTTCGAATGAAAAAATAAAAGCAAAACTTCCCGCAAATGACGATTATTTGGCACTAAATCAGACATTTTCACACAACAACAACAACTTATATGTCAAAGCGGTTGGTTTTGGATACGTCACAATCGACCAGTATTTTCTACTGGAGCTTTCTCTTGAAAATCAGCGAGAACTTTGTTGCACACCTAACACATTTTAGCTGAAGTTTTGATGTTTTTTTTTCGCAAAATACTTAGCTTTTTGCCATATCCCAGGTGACGATCCATCAAATCATTACGTATGAAAGGATCTTTCTTCATTCTTGTTCCCGACTTTTTAAAGGATACTGTCAGCAAAGTTGAGCCAAGCCTAAAGTCTTTTTTAATGATCATACGAAGGTGGTCCGATAAGTACTTAGCCTCACCGCTAGATGGCGCCAGCATCGCAAGAGCAACTTACTATCGTGTAGTACATTCTAGCAGACGGCTACTGTCGGATCGGATCGTAGTTTTGTTTTGACCGCGTGTGGAAGCGGGAGTGTTTGCGGAGTGTAGAAAAATGGAAAAAGAGCAATATCGGTCGGTGATTCCGATTCTTGTTTTTGGAAGGGAAATCGCGCACCGAAATCAAAGAGCGTTTGGATGCTGTGTACGGTGACTTTTCTCCTTCGCTGGCGACCATCAAAAATTGGTTTAACGAGTTTCAACGTGGTCGCACGTCATTTTTTGATGAGCCACGCCCAGGTGCCCCGAAAACGGCTACCACGGAGGATAACGTGACATAAATCCACGATCTCGTATTGGCAAACCGCCGATTGAAGGTGCGCGAGATAGCTGAGACAGTAGGCATTTCAAAAGATCGCGTGGGTCATATCCTACATGAAATTTTGGGCATGAGAAAGCTGTCGGCGCGGCGATGGGTGCCGCGTTTGCTCACTCCGGACAACAAGTGCAACCGTAAAACCACTTCAGACCAATGTCTGACGCTGTTTAAGCGCAATCCGAAGAAGTTTCTGCGTCGTTTCGTGACAGTGGACGAAACATGGATCCACTGGTACACATCAGAGACCAAGGAACAGTCGAAACAGTGGACTTCACCCGGCGAACGTGCTCCGAATAAGGCGAAGACTGTCCCATCGGCCGGAAAGGTGATGCCACCGTTTTCTGGGATTCACAAGGTGTGATCCACATCGACTACCTGGAGAAGGGCAAAACGGTCACAGGGCTGTACTATGCCAAATTACGGGGCCGATTCGACGCCGAATTGAAGAAAAAACCGCTCCACTTGGCGAAGAAATAAGTGCTTTCCATCACGATAACGCACCGGCTCACACCTCCGCCCTCGCCACGGCCAAATTGGTCGAATTGGGCTACGAACTGCTGCCCCATCCACCGTATTCTCCAGATTTGGCCCCGTGCGACTTCTTTTTGTTTCCAAACTTGAAAAAGTCACTCGCCGGGCAGAAATTTCAGTCGAATGAGGAGGTCATCGCCGCCACGGTGGCCTACTTTGCAGACCTCGAGAAAACGTATTTTTCAGACGCGTTAAAGAAGGTGGAGCATCGCTGGGTCAAGTGTATCGAGCTAAGAGGAGACTATATTGAAAAATAAATCGCCATTTCTCCAAAATTTTTGTTTTTCTTTTGTAGGCTAAGTACTTATCGGACCACCCTCGTAAATATCATTTCGTTCGACCTTTGAATTTAAGCACTTATCCTTTTGACCGTATGTTTTGTTCAAACTGAACGTGGGCGCCTCGATCTTTAGCGATCATTCATTCTTCCTGTTTCTGCGAATCTTTTCATGGTCCGATTAACAAAACCGGCTTACCTGCACACTTGAGCTTAAATGAGTTATTATTACAAGTCTAAGTGCCGCCAATTTAAGAATACCTGCTCATGCAGATGATCTATAAAAGGTACTTCACTGTATACGCTAGCCATGCACCCATACATGTCGTTCTTTAATGTCCCACTCGTCGGGCTGTGCAGGATGATTATCGACAATTGTCGCTGCTCCTTTGACTAAGCGACACTTTCGACGCATTGTCATACAATTCCCTCGTCTGGGACTCACTGGCTCATACACGAGGCGCGATCATGTCTTTACAATTGAGGGAAACAGCAATACGTCAATGAAGACTACTCTGCTTTAAGGTAAGAAAAAAACGCTTTGCCGTGCATTTCTTTTTTCATGTTTATGCATTCCTCTTCGAGTCATAACAGCATTGTAAACGATCACGTCGGTGGAAGCCTTTTGTATAGTAGGAATCGAATTTTAGGAGATCCCCATCAACTCTTGTACTTCAGTCGAATGAATTCTGTCTCATAATCCCTCCATAACACGCAAATAACATGGAGCAGTCACAGTCTGACCTTGTGGAACGAATTCCTTATGAATAATACCCTTGGAATCGAAGAAAATCTCGAACATGATCTTGGTTCGACTCTCCTCTATTCGCACTTTCTCCTCTTTCGGCTAATCTGATGACTTCCATGCCGCGCTCTGTCTTTTGATAATTGGTGTGTTTTGGAAGCACAGTTATGATTGCCAGATTTCCAGTCTTCGCAATGACTCACTCTCATGTCCGTTTGCTCCTCTTTGAATGAAAGTAGAACAAATCGCGCACAGATCTTTCTCTTTTCCAAATCCCCAATAACAACGCGGTCGACCACAATCTTAGGTGTCCGACGGTCATCTACTTTTGACTTTCTAAATGTTTTCTTCATCCCTCGAAGTTCTCGGATTTAGGGAGTGTTCGTCGTCTTCAAGATCTTCGCGACCATTACGAAATCTAGAAAACCACTTGTGCACGGAATAGACACTGGTCACTGAAAACATATTCTGTAGTGGCGTCATGCCGACTTCTTAGCCAAGAATTCACTTTTTGTGCCTTAGCTCACTAGTGAAAAAACGGCAACGATCAGGCGCAAAATTGCTCTTGCGAATCACTGCTTCTTGGGACACAAGAGCCAATGAGGAGGAGGAAAACCGAAATGACTTCTTTTACGGGACAAAGGCGTATGGAGAGGCCCTTCGGCGATTCCAAAGAAAAATTCTGAATGTTTGCCCGTCCGGAGACCACCTGCAAGGTCCATTAATGAAAACAAACCCAGGTATGGGGGTTTCTTTCCCTTTAAATAAGGCCGCGATTGGGATGGTCAAGAAATAACAAACGAGAGAGCAACTTTCATCTTTAATTGTCGTGACGCTATCACTTTCATTTTGCTAACGATCCGACTACCATACACCTTCAAGCGTGTAACTTGCTTCGCCGTATTCGCTTTCGATGTCAGAAAGCGTTTTACAGTCTACGATAAGTAGATCAAATCAATTACCGCATTACAGTAAGCTCTTCCATCGTACGAATGCGAGTAAGATTGATGAAACAAGGTATTTCAAACATGAAGTGACGGAAACGTATGACGAGACCTGCGTAGATAAGTAGACAAATGAGTCACCTTAAAGAAGAGACAGCCAAATGACTCGTGTATTCAAATGAATGCCAAGCTAGAGTGGGCGTGTAGAGTGTGAAATTGAAAAACAGCCTAAGATGTTACTTTTTCTTGGTAAACTGAAAACATTTGGCTTAATGCGATATCTTATCTGGAGAAGGGAAATATTTTGAGAAGTTGAGTGGCAGGAAACTCGAGTCTAAAGTCATAAACCGAACAGTCGCGATATCAATTCCCATATTCCACTTAGTGTGCACCACAAATTAGTCACCTCATCGATCTTCATTAAGCAACTTGAGCCTCATAAATCGAAGCCCAGAAGCCGCTGCTGGTGACGATGGTAGCGATAAAAGCAAAACTGTCGAAACGCTGACTTTATGCGAGCCGTCTTTCCCTCTTTCTTTTTTTGTTATTCCCTTTTTTGCCTTTTACCTTACTCGTATTTCAAATTATATTGACGACGAAGAAAACAAAATAAACGAGTAGGACAGTCACCTTTGAGACGTATATAGGTCAAGTAGGTACTATTTATGTCCCCTTATCATCGGAGATTGTTGCCACCAACGGAAGTGAGTGCAATTTGTTCCTGCTCAGCAGAAAAGGTTACATTAATTCACATGAACGCACAGGCAGAGACACTTTCTCGACAGAGAACTGCCAAGATAACTCGAAATGGGGGTACAACAAAGCGCACCATTACTCTCGATTAAATCGTTACGCAAGGGAATGAGTCCAAAATAAGAATATCATGTCATCGTTGAAATATTCATTCAATACTCGTACGTTCCGGCCGAGTGAGTGTGACTTTCCATGCGGCAAACATCAATCAACCCAAGTTGTCTATCGCAAAGACAGACTCGTCGTCGTTTCCGGACCATAGCCGGAAGCACGGCGAACGGCGGATTTGTAATAAACCCCAATTCCAATTCGAGTGGAATTTCAATTAACCCAACGTTGCCCCGTCCCGTCAAACGGACTTATTAGTAGTTATTAACCACATATTTGTAAGCCAATTGAGTTAACTAAACGCTTTCTCTTTCCCTTATTCCATTTCAGGAGGTTGTCCGGTTTATATTTTTTTACAGCAACAAGAAGGGAGCAATAGAGAAAGAAACTGAATCAAGTTGAAACGATGGATTGCAATGCTTGAACGTTTTCGTCTCAGTGGATTAAGTGGAACCTATCGCTTTCGTAGTACCGAGCTGGCTCGCGATAAGAAACAACGACAACAATGTGTCACCGTACTATTCCTAGATGACAGTACACACACCTTTCGGATCGATGTAAGTGTTTTCTCTATTGACAATCATTACACTTGTTCCCACCTTTGTATACACGACACGAGACGTTGGACGAAGCAGGCTTAAGTACACAACACTTCCACTTCAGATAATTACAGAATAACCATTAAGGAGACAAAGAACCCAAGACATTCGGTTCGATCGTTCACCAATGCCTGTGAGAGTCACTTCTCCACTTGTACACTTGTACGATTCATACGAAGTATACATATTCGTGGCGCTCATCTTCTTTCCTTCGCCTAACCTATCCCACCGCGTCGTCGGTGCAGTAGTGGTGTGAAAGGAAGAAGTGTTTGTTCAGCGGATGTAGATTTCTTTGAATTCGTCTTTAGTGTCGCTTGACTCATTTGCCTCTTAATGTATCTTAGATACACACCATGCCATACACATCGATATATCGCGCGACTTTTCCTCTGCTCTCGACGCGACTTGTGTATTGCGTGGGCTTCTTCGAGCGCTCGTTTTGTCGTACACGAGTGATTTTAGATTTAAGATTTGCTCTTCTCCTTGTAGAGACGACTGTCGATGAGAGGAAGCGCGTAAACACGACCTTGAATCGAGATCCAAGGTCGGTCCGGTTGTTTGCTTTCATATGCGTAGGTGAATGTTTAAAAGTAATTTATTGGCAATTTTCAGATTTTTTTTTTTTGTTTGGAAACGAGGAAAATGTTTCCGTGATTGGAAGGAAGTTTACTGATTTCACAGCGATCACAGAGATAACTAGCACGGATGTGCATTCCATTTCGCTATCGAGTGGATTCAGTAGAGATGTGAAACAATTCCATGACCATAGTCGAAATTGAGTGAGATCGAATGGGAATAATAAGTAGGTAGACACTTTGGATTTGCATATTGTACGAGTTTATAGGAGCTCCTTAAATCTCAGAACGTGACAGTGATGGGAGCGATATTCGATCGTTTAAAAATGGGAAGCTGGCGAAACGGAAGTAGATGCCATTCGAACCATATAAGGTTCGCTTTGATATCGGCGCTTTTCAAATTATTTGCATGGAGAGGCTGCAATGGGTTATAAAGGGTGTTTATTTTAGAGGTTTGGTTTTTAAATTGGCAACACTGTTTCTACAGGCTGTCAATTTGACAGTTGAAAGTTGATTTGTGATTGGTACGTTTTGCCATTTTACGATGAACACCGGAACGAACACACATTTTGATAATAAAATTGAAAAACATTTAGCAAATTCATTCGAAGTGGGGGTGGTCGTGGTGCAATGGTAATCATCACCCACTGTTGAGTCGAAGGTCTGTAGTTCAACTCCGTCCATAGTCAGGAACAATTCCCATACGGAAAAACTGGGCAACAACACAGTTGTAAATGAGAGATGATCAAAAAGTGCTGACGAAGGCATAACACTCGCAGCATAAGATCATTTCAAAATTCAAACTCTGTGCATTTCCAATATTACTCCTTATTGGCATGGAAACAAAAACAGTTACTGTGAACTACAACCAATGCGACAAATTCAGTCGAATCTCTCAAATCCTACCTAGGACAACCACCCCCGGAGAGTAGTGAACGAACATCTTCGACATAAACCATCTGCACCCCGTCCAGGTTGTGTGACAAACACCATAAGAGCGTACACTCTTGAACCTGCACGAATTATTAAACAAAAAATATTGTTTTCAACAAATGTGGATAGAACAAGGGCATCGCCATGAGAATGTCCATCCTCGCCAAATACGATGGGTCAGAGGAGTCATAGGCGATTAGACTGCTCTGCTTTCTTCTCTCAGTCATCTGTCTATATTTTCTGTTAACCTTCTATTCCATTCAAGTCCGCAGACAAAATTTCCTAAATTGCACCAAAAACTCACTCTAGAGCTTCTAAGGCTACTGTCTGATCGTCTCGTATTTTATTTGCCCACTTAGCAATCTGATCACAGCACCGCTTCCTATATATCTCAATCATTTCAATAGCTGATAGCACATCAAGCAATTTCTTATCCCCATTTTCGTAGAACACTATCTCCAAAAGAGGAGAGCCTTCCTATTTACAGCTGTGATCCAGCTACAATGTATGAGCTCGTTATGACAAACTCAATGATAACAGATCCCCGGGAAGATAGTAAACATGACGTTAACACTAAAAACAGCCGAAAAACAAGAAAACAATTCGAATGGAAGACCATACCCCGGCACGTTATCAATTTCGCGTGATATCTTCAACTCGTATTTCCTAAAGTACTCCAAGTCGTAAAATACACTTTTACGACGATACTCCACTTGATAAGGCCACACTATACCGAACGTGACTCAATCCTACTGCCGACTTCTACCACCCATAAACGTGTTGAAGGAAGCAATAAAGTGAGATGACAAAAAAACGAGTACACAGAGACGAATGCAATGAGACTACTCGTACCGTCATACCTACCAACCAGATGAAAGTTTTTTTTTCTCATTTTGTTCTTTTGTTTCAGAAACGCGCCAAAGGTTCTGAACTACTAGATCAGGTGTTTCAGTTCTTGGAGCTATCCGAAAGGGATTACTTCGGCTTGTTATTTCCACAGAAACCCGGTGATGTTGTCGTAAGTTAAAAGTTTCCCCTTTATACACCCGAGCATCATGGGTTCATTTATTTTCAGCGGTGGGTTGATGCACACAAACAATTCAAGAAACAATGGAATAGTAGCTCACTTGATCCCGATGCCGTTCCAATATTAGAATTTAGAGTTAAGGTAAGCCTAATCCATCCATTCATCCCGGAAGGGAATGTCATTATCGAATCATTTCAGTTTTATGTAAGCGACCCAAGCCGACTGCAGGAGGAGTATACCAGGTATCAATTCTATTTACAAATTAAACGGAACATATTCGTGGGGAAACTGCCATGCTCGTTAAACACACAATGCCTTCTGGCCAGCTATACTGTGCAATGTAAGTTGTCGCTCCCTATTCGTGCGGTAATCGTGATAACCTTTGAGTGTCTTAGCTGAATTGGGTGACTTTAATCCGGTGGAACATCAACCTGGCTACTTGAATACGCTGCAATTGCTAGTGGACCAAAACGACGAATCCGAACGCCGGATATCGGAATTACATAAGCTGCATCGCGGGCAACTACCGGCCGATGCCGAATACAACTACTTGGAGCATTCGAAGCGGTTGGATTTCTATGGCATCGATTTACATAAAGCAACGGTGAGTAAGCGTACTATTTTCCAGTCATTGATTACAGTTTTTGAACTATTCATTAAAAAGTCAAGACTTATCTTGGGACATCATATGGTAATGACAGTCATCGTTGATCAGTGCACTTCATCATCGCCGCATTTCTTTATATTCGTTGAGGTTTTATTCGTGGGGAAAAATTTCTCTAAACGTGGGAACCAAGACTAACTACCCATTCAACTCGAAGCTATTTGTCATATTTAAAATTAAAAGGTTTATGCCATCGTACGCTTGCTTAGAAATGAGGGCGTTGCCACCAGAGTTCCAAGATAGCCAATTAAGCAAGGATGTTTTTGTCGTGAAGCTGAGTCGGCAGTCTGTCTCGGGAGAGAGGTTCATTTTAGTAAGAGGATATCGAAGACTTTAGTGTCCCTCTAGGCTGATGATTTTAGAGAGATTTATCAAGAGTTGAATGGTTTTCTTCGATTGACGTTATCTTGAACTATGATCCAGTTGGTAGGTGCTGTATCTTTTTCCAAATATCTAGAAACGAAATTAATTTGGAATTGGGAATACCTAAGCAGAGTTCAGCGCATATACGAGACGTGTTCAAAAAATAAGGTGACTGTTTTTATTTTTCTCCGAAAATACTTTGAATTTTTTTTTGTACGTTGACAATACTGTCATTGAAGTCTGTGTCGAAGAAGTTCCATTAAATACTATTTACGGAACGAAATTTCTGCCACAGAAACGTTCAGAACTGTGTACAAATCCTTTAGTAACCAGGATTTTCCGAGCTTTAGAGACCTTGTTGATATTTTTGGTATTTCGAATGGATAAATTCGAACAATTTTGAAAGACTTAAACACTAAATTTCTTTGAAAAAGTGTGTCGCGTTGACTACTCTAAAGAGATTACTTCTGAGGCTTAAATCTAGGTGCATGTGACTTCTGGCTATTTGGAAGACAATTGGGATAGCTGGAAGTTAGGAGACAACGTAATTAGGGTTAAACGGTGATGCAATCAGAAACTAGTTTTTGTATGGTCAGTGATGGATCATGATTGACTGATGCTTAGATAACATTGTAGGCGGTTGTCCCTGGTGAGAAGATGTTCGTAGGTTAAAATAGTGTGGCCTAATCGAAGATTTTAATATAAAGATTTTAATCATATTTTTGGGGCATTCTTCGGGTAAAGGACCGGATTACTTTTGGATTCAGCAATTTGTAAAAATGGGTGATTTTTGAAGAGGCTGTTTCGAATGGTTCAATAATGGGCGTGTTCTTGTTGATATTAATTATGGCCACCAGTAAAAAGATTCTGTCACTGCATATACAGGGTGCCCCACGAGCAGTGTGCCAAAAAGCTAGGGCGTGTAGGTCTGGTCAAGACAAGAAAAAAATCGTATGGGAGGGGGGGGGGGTCTATTCCCCCCGTTTAGCCGGGAGGGGCAATTTTCTAAAAATTGACTTAATTTGGAAAAAAAATTATTAAAAATCAACAGTTACATCCACAATGCCGTGATATACTTTTTTGTAAAGCCAGAAACCTCTTCTTTCATCTTGTTTTTAAACGAATCTGTTTTAAGGAATAGTTTTTGAGAAATTAATTTTCAAACTCAAAATTTGGGATAAAAAAAAGAGAAAAAAAAATTACGAACTATTTTTTTTCAAAATTGTATATAATTAAGTACCATTTTTTTTTTTCAAAAATTCAATTCTCTTATTAGTTTTTAGTTAAGAACAGAAAACCGGATGCAAAAATGTCTTGTAGTTTTCGAGAAATTAAAAAAAACCCCAAACCATTTTTTTCTAAGAAAAACCTTTTTTTTTGTTTTAACGCGGCTGGACTTGTAGGCAAATTAATGTATGAAACATTGACTTCTTTTTTATTTTTTTTTTTAATTCTGAGTTTTATTATAATAAATTTTCAATATGATCCCCATTTTTTAGAAGGCAAAGATTATATCTCCTTCTAATGGCTGCACATAAGTCTATGCTTGACAAATTTTCCTGCAATTTGACTCCAGCGACTTCAATCCGTTTTTTCAGTTGTTCCAAAGATACTATTTCCACTTCGTAAACATAATTCTTCATGAATCCCCATACATAAAAATCTAGAGGAGTTAAATCTGGTGATCTAGGTGGCCATTCGTCCGATCCAACGGTCACTAAAATGATCATCCAGCCAATTTCCAACCCGTAAGCTATAGTGTGCTGGTGCTCCATCTTGCTGGTAGATTAAATTATCTGCTATGGCCAAAGGAACGTTGTCCATCAAATCGGGCAAAGGGCTCGTAGGAACTGCAGGTATGATTCTCCATTAATAACGGCATTCAAAAACCGGGGCCCGATTGCAGTTTGTCCAACAATACCAAGCCAAACATTACAGCTAAAGCGGTGTTGTGATTTATTTTGTTTTTTGTTGTGTGGATTGGTGCTACTCCAATGATGCAAATTGTGGCAGTTAGTAACCCCATCTCTGGTAAACTGTGCTTCATCCATCCAGAATATCCTTGCAAAATAGTTTCGTTCGGTTTCATCTCGAAGCAGTAATGATCGACAAAATTCTGCTCTGAAAACCTTGTTGTTTGAGGTGAGTTCCTGAACTGGCCTAAAATGGTACGGGTGTAAGTTTTCGGTATGAAGCACTCTCCATACTCTAGATTTGGGCACTCCAAGCATAATAGCTATCCTCCTTTACTAAGGGAGGGGTTAGGTCGGACCAAATCCAAAATTCTTTCATCTAAGATTCCTGATCCATCTGTAACTGATCTTTCGCTTCTTGGATGCTCTAGCACTCCGTGCTCTCGCAGACGTCGGTGGATTCTTGAAAACATGCTACGACTGGGACACTTCCGATTGGGATATCTTTCAACCGTAGCAGAAGTGCATGTCCGTTAATTCTTCTCGAGAGTATGAGTTTGACATCGTAATGTGTTGATGAGTTAACATCCAATTTGGAAATGGTTTTTTATTAAAAATTCGATGCCTTTTATTTACATTTGGGTTGCAAACATTTTGTTTTTCAATCAAGAAAAATTGCGGTTTTATTTTCTTAAGGTCCTAGCGGGTAGAACCCATCGGCGGCGGGCGGACCCATACGAAATTGGCAGGTCAGTTTTCAGGCGTTATCAATGAAAAAAAAGGATTAATCCAAGGATATTCCAATACTGTGTCTACTTTATTGTATCCTCATAAAACTCCAAAAAAAATAAAAAAGAGGTCAATGTTTCATACATTAATTTGCCTACCAGCCGCGTTAAAACCAAAAAAAAGGTTTTTCTTTGAAATAAATGGTTTGGGGTTTTTTTTAATTTCTCGAAAACTACAAGACATTTTTGCATCCGGTTTTCTGTTCTTAACTAAAAACTAATAAGAGAATTGAATTTTTGAAAAAAAAATGGTACTTAATTACATACAATTTTGAAAAAAAAATAGTTCGAATTTTTTTTTTTTAATTTTTTTTTTTTCAAAATTTTGAGTTTGAAAATTAATTTCTCAAAAACTATTCTTTAAAACAGCTTCGTTTAAAAACAAGATGAAAGAAGAGGTTTCTGGCTTTACAAAAAAGTATATCACGGCATTGTGGATTAACTGTTGATTTTTAATAATTTCTTTTCCAAATTAAGTCAATTTTTTTGGAAAATTCCCCCTCCCGGCTAAACGGGGGGGAGTAGACCCCCCCTCCCATACGATTTTTTTCTTGACCAGACCTACACGCTCTAGCTTTTTGGCACACTGCTCGTGAGACACCTTGTATAATTGTTTTTTAGCAGAAACCAGAATGAGACCACCGACTGAACTCACTGCGTCAACATTTAGTGAGCTCAGAGGTATTCACGGTCACAAGGAACCTGGACATCAATATAAACAAATTTAGTTCGCGGGGAAAGACGTACGAAAGTCGGATGTTTCATTCTGATTTTTGGTTTTTATGGCACCTAAAATAGCAGAAACTTCTGAAAATACGGAAGCAAAGACGGAAAGTAGTCCCTTGAAAGGGAGGTGGTATTTGTATTAGTGAAATATTAATGTCTTCATCATTGGTTTTGAAGAACTTAAGTAGTTTTAGGGGTGATATTCCCATTATAGTCGAAGATAGTTGGGTTGATTCAAATCTTTCACAGTTAGGGCCTTTGGCAATCTTGTCGATCTTTTTTGGGATGAAATGGTATTTAATATCGTTATTGAGGTACTCACCTCTCTAATCTTTGTTGGATCATTGGAAACCCGTAGTCGACCATCATATTTTCTTAACGGAGTAGATCTGAGGGCTTTTAGGCTCGTTCCTCTGGCGACCAACAATAAAATGTACGAGGCTAGTCCGATAAGTACTTAGCCTCACCGCCAGATGGCGCCAGTATCGCAAGAGCTTACTATCGTGTAGTACATTCTAGTAGACGACTACTGTCGAAATTTCAGCCGGATCGGACTCGTAGTTTTGTTTTGACCGCATGTAGAAGCGGGAGTGTCCGCGGATTTTAGAAAAATGGAAAAAGAGCAATATCGGTCGGTGATTCGATTCTTGTTTTTGGAAGGGAAATCGCGCAGCGAAATCAAAGACCGTTTGGATGCTGTGTACGGTGACTCTTCTCCTTCGATGGCGACCATCAAAAATTGGTTTAACGAGTTTCAACGTGGTCGTATGTATGTATGTTGACCCATGTATGGATGGCGCATGACTCGGCTTAGGAGAAACTGGGATAGAGTTCCTTAGAAGCCATGGAGTTTGGGCCAAAAATACCACCGCCAAAGGCTGATTCCATCTTCGGGCAATGTTTCTAAGAAAACTCAAAAAGATTACATTCTGCCCTTTGAGGAATTTGCTTTCAATAACAAATAATGTTTTGCTCTTAAAACAGAATGAGGTTGAAAAGTAACGAGCAGTGGTGTCATTTTAAACCAATGGACAAACGCAAGATTTTCATCAAGAGCAGTGATATTTTAATTTTAATCTAAAGTACAAACTCTGCGGTTAGTAATGGAATAAAATATCTGTCAAATGTCAGCCGTAGCTCATAAGTAGACCTTTTTTCGTGTTTTCACCAAATTTTGGTTATGTTCCGCGAACAAGAGTTTTTTTCTAGTTTTTATTGATTAAAAGTCATCACCATGATAATTGAATGTAAATCATTTAGCAATGACGCGAAATTGAAAACAACACCTCTTGCTGGATAGCCTTTTAGTTATTTTTCCATTTTTTTTCTCAGACTTTAAATTCGCGTGATTTGTTTAGTTTTGAATTGTTATTCGTGTGTGGTATAATAAGTCAGTTCGGGGTCAGTAATTTGTAGCTTAATTTGTCCACCGATGTTTCCCATAGAACACCATATTTTAAGCTCGAAATCCCTTCCTTTAATACATTTCGTGTTTTATTTCAATCGCAAGAAAACTGACTCGTTTACACACAACCTTTAAATCACATGGAAGTACCCACTAGTAGTCGTTAATGACTTAATTATGCTAAGTATTTCCAACGCCACTTGTCCAATTCTCAGCGTAATACCCCAACTGTGAGTCATACCGTTGGAAAACAAATCACATTTCGTCACAATATAATTCTGCTTTCCACTCTTAATGACACGTATTTAAAGCGTCCAAAACCTATATAGACCATCGGCAAAAAAGCAACCAAGCAGGTCATAAAATAGAAATGTCACTGAAAACAACTTCGACCACATCGTAGCTCCCCAGCTCTATTTGCAATTAAAATGTAGATTTTAACGCCGTTCCATTCGTCTGCCATCACTTTGCTCCTTTTGAATTTTTATCAGCCACTTAACGTATGTTTTTCTGTATTTTATAGGACTCTAGTGGCAAGGAGCTGCAGTTAGGAGTGGCGTCCATTGGTTTGCTGGTATTCCAGAATAGCATACGAATTAACACATTCTCGTGGTCGAAAATGGTGAAAGTGTCGTTTAAGCGAAAGGATTTCTTCATCCAACTGAGAAGGGAACCAGTAAGACAAAGATGACGCTCTGCTCTCCAAGGATAAAAACTAACTTCTATATTTGCTTTTAGTCGGAACATTATGATACGCTGCTGGGATTCTGCATGGGCTCCCATAAGCACGCCAAGGCGTTGTGGAAGTCCTGCGTGGAGCATCATTCGTTCTTCAGACTGAAACGTCCACATCGACTCTCGCGCTTTTTCAACATAAGTTTAGGATCGAAGTAAGTCTTAGAAATCGCTCTATGAATTACGCTCATCTTCATCCAACCACAGGTTCTACTACTCCGGCCGGACGGAGCTGCAAGCGGTCCAGGAAAGCAAACAACGCGGAAAGATCCATAAAGCTTTCGTACGTTCGCCCAGTAAACGACTGATACAGAATACGTCCTCGCCTGTCAATGGCACATCCGAGAGCAATGGCACCTCAGCCAATGGCAAGAACGCCACATCCATATTAACCATAACCAAAACAAGCCGTCCGCATGACAATAAGGTGACCTCAAAGCAAACCGAATCAATGCCGCGAAAAGCCTGGGAACAACAAAGCGACGAGTACGACATTCAGATGTTAGTTGATTGACAGCAACGGTCGGCAACGTTTTCTGACTTATGTTTACTTATTTTCAGAGATGCCGGCTTCATCGAACAATGTGCCCGTCGGTATGAATCACCAATCCCTCCAGCCTACAGCTCAGAGAATCACAGTCCAATTCCGTCCGGTGGTGGTGACAACGATAATTTAATCATGATTCGTTTGCATTCTGATGAGCAGGGTCGTTTCGGTTTCAACGTCAAGGGTGGCGTCGATCTCAGTCTGCCGGTGCAGGTGTCTAAGGTCGTGCCACATACGCCAGCCGATAGGAGTACGCCACGCGTTTGTGAAGGCGACGAAGTGGTTATGATCAATGGACGTTCCGTACTTGGTCTCACCCATGAACAGGTGGTGAATTTGATTCGTGAGTGTCGGGAGTTTCGCAATGGTGAGTTGCTGCTTACTGTGCGTCCGAATTCGCTGGTTCCCATGTCGGAGGAGGAGCCACTGTACCAGTATGTCCCGGAAACTGACGAAATCGGCGGCTCACAAAACATGCTGGACGGTGATGCTTTGTTCACTCAGAGTTTGTTGCTTTTAAGTGATGGTCTGGCATCAGGTGCTTTACTGGCTCAGTATGAACAGATGTATCGCAAGAATCCGGACCTGTGTATCACCGAAGCGAAGAAAGCCGAGAATATTCCGAAGAATCGCTACAGAGACATCTCACCCTGTGAGTTAAACTCCGTGCTGGGTGATTTGGTTTTCTTATCAGAGTTTTCTATATTGCAGACGATTGCACTCGTGTTGTCCTGATCAACAGCAACTCGGGCGATTATATCAACGCCAACTACGTGAACATGGAAATCCCTGGTGGAGCTGTGAATCGTTACATCGCCACTCAAGGTCCATTGGCGAGTACGACAACAGACTTTTGGCGCATGGTCCAACAGGAATCCAGTCATTTAGTGGTGATGCTCACCACAGTGATGGAAGCTGGTCGCCAGAAGTGTCATCAATACTGGCCAGTCACCGGGGATGAACTACTATTGGCCGATGGGTTCTCGGTTAATTGTCTCAGCGAGCAGGCCGACGAAACGGGCAGCTTTGTCTTTCGCGAGTTTGTCTTATGCGATAAGAAAACCGGCGAGCGACGTTCCATCCAACATATGCAGTATTTGGCTTGGCCCGATCACTGTGTACCGTCCGATCCGAACTTGTTTCTGGAATTTACCGAACGCGTGAGATTAGCACGAAACAAAACCCTATTACAGGAGATAGAGGAGAGTTTGAAGCAAGTGCGACTGTTGGACGCGGACGCAGATGCTGAGAACGGACTGATGGGTGAGAGGAAATGCATGGCGAGCAATGGAGTGACGCCAGAGGATGAGATACCAGTTTCTACAAGTGTTCACCAGTGAGTAAAAGGCTTTTAGGTGAAGCTTCATTTGAGTTGTAACAATGTGGTTTGTTAGATATATCAGTGCTGCCAATCCACCTGTGATAGTTCATTGTTCAGCCGGTATTGGACGTACGGGTGTGCTTATTCTCATGGACACCGCTCTGGCTATGATGGAGGCGAAAGAACCTGTCTATCCGCTGGATATCGTGCGCACCATGCGGGATCAACGTGCGTGCATGGTTCAGAACGTCGTAAGCTGGAAAAAAAATCAACTTGTGATCTTTAGATCCATTGTTCTTTGTCGTTTCAGAGCCAGTACCGATTCGTCTGCGAGTGCATCTGTGCAGCTTACATGAAGATGACAAGGAGTGCTGCTGCCGAAGAGTGAATTTTTTTATTCTTATCTATCTTTCCACATCAACGAGTGCACACTGTTACTACAGCCTCCTTCACAGCTCCACACTTGGACCTCCACACCGACCAATTTAATCAAAATATTAAGCTAAGCCTACCACTTGTATCAATTTAAATCAAATGTCTTTCTCTCGATGCATTTACTAGCATTCGGATCAGAATCCCCCTTTTGTTGTGCAGCATTCACCTAGACTAATCCAAACCTACTTATCATTGTTCGACTGTTTGTAACGAAGCACATTTAGTATGTCTTTCTAGAATTGTTTTCGTCGTCGCCTTGTGTACCATTCGTTGTAGTGATCGTGTATTTATTTGTAACAACTTCCTTCTCGGACGAGGGTTCGCATTATGCATACATAAACGATATCTTATTAAATATTTAGAACACCCCTTGTACGATTATACCTTTAAGTATTTCTATTGCATCTCTCTATCGCTCACTAGCCTTCTATCGTTTCTCTGGGTTCTCGTAAGTAATTTATGTACTGTACATTGTAAAGGATATGATAATTATTATATATATAAATACAAGGATAAGAATAAAGAAGCCTTCCATAGTGCGTCCTCGCGTGCTTCGGATGGCAGATTCGCTGCACGGGCGGACGGCTGGATAGTGTTTGTGGGACTTATTGAAAATGAATTTAAATCAAGTGCTGAACGATGAGTTGATTGACTTAGTTGATTAGTATACAACTTTTACAATTGTCGCTCTATACACATAACAAATCGTTTGATTTTACAGAAATGTATTATAGTCGGGAATACTTATGAATTGCTCTAAATATTTTTTTTTTTATTTAAACCAAGATCGACTTTCCGATTCTGACGATTCAAAGAAAATAAAATTAGACTAGTTTGAAAATTACAGCGTTTTCGTTTCCTTTTTCTCAAAATACAACAACAAGGATCATAGTAACAAAGGTAAGAAAATTAATTGTTGTCCTATCAAAGTGGGATCTGGAGCTGTCGCTTGAAAGGTAAAACGGTGAGGAGAGATTGGTATTTGGTAACACGGAAAATAATACTCCGACTTGGGTTTTAACACACACGAGATTATTAGATATACCAGGAAGCGCTAAAACCAATATAATATAGTTTACACAGCATATTAGCTGCGACGCTGTTGCAATGTATAAAGAAACTGTTACAAAGGCCGCCTAAAAGCTGATATTGTAAGAAACATAAACAAACAGTGGCACAACAAACGGAACAATAAAAGACGCATAAACATAAAACGCCGAATATAGGCCAATATCCGCGTTCCGTACTGCCCTACAGAAACACTTACGTTAATGACTGACCCCACACAACGCATTGCAACATCGTCACATCGAATCCAAATCAATACGGTATATAAAGGGAAGCGAAACTCCTCATCTGTCTGTTGTGTGGCTGCAGAATTTTGACCCGTTCAGTTCGAGTTACGTGAAAATAAAATATATATTTTTTTAAAAAAAGAAACTTGTTTCCATTTCTATTAATCAAGTTATTGTCATTATTATCACCGGCTATTTAGAACTCGGAAGTTCAGAGCTCTTCGTAAAGCCTCCCCATTATGAGTGTGTTCCTTCCATGTTTCGCTGATCTCTTTTAGATCTATTCTTATATTGTCCTCCCATCTACGGCGCGGCCTTCTTGGCGGTCTTTGCTGCAGGTTTTCGTTATTCATTTTACTGTTCGTCCACTATCCATTCGTTTTAGGTGTCCTGCCCTCTCAGTCTTCGCGATTTAATTAATCAGACAATGTTGACTAGAGTTCCTCGAACTTTGTAGTTTTCTCCATCCTCACACCTCTACCCAATACTATTACCACACTCAAAACAACATCAAAATCGTTGACCCATCGTAGTGTGACTCTATTAACCTCTATAAACCAATATCACGCCCTTGTAAGGCAGTCCTGCAGCAATCCCATGTCTAACCTTTTGAAATCTTTGTCTTGGCTGAAACGAACCTAATCCCCAGTATAAACAACCTTAAACTGTTCCTATCAAACTTTAACGTTTATCACGACGATGATGTTAACCGGCCTGATGATTTTCCATGCCGCGGTGTCTTCCTAGCCGTCCGAAACTCAATCGACTCTTCCCTCACAGCAACTTCATCTTCACTGTGTCTCAACTTTATTTCTATTAAAATTGTGCTACCCCGGAAATCGCTCTACGTCTTCTACTTTTACATTTTGCCATCACAACCTATTGAACCATATAAATTGGCCATTGATACAATCGATAATTTAATTGATTTACGGGATCCCCAAGACCAAATCCCAGTTCAGTTCTTCAAAACGATCCATAATTGAATTTATCTTCGACACAATCAAAAAACGTGAGTGTCCAACTCTGCCCTCAATTTGTCACCATAACAATTACAAACCTCTACCTCATCAATAAAATATTAAAACGCGCGTGACCCGTCTTTCCTCCCAATTTACACCAAAACAATAAAAAAAAATTATCTTTCTGAACGTGAGTGACCCGATCTTGCCCTAGTTTAATATGTGATTACTGTGATTTTGCCCACTGTGGCGCCGATACCAGAAATGCTGACCCTCTCTCCGATGTTCTGTTCGCGGTTAATTGTAACAGTGAAAACATTAACTCGGTCGGCAACAACAACAATATGTTCTTCAAGAACCTGGCGTCTAAGTTTGACTTTCTTACTAAACGTGTTGGAGATATCAATTCTACAATGGAGTTAACTTTCACTAACAAACTAAACTCCCTGGAAAAACAATTGGCCACCTTAACAAAATTAGCCAATGTAAACTCGGAACTGGGTGAACTACCCAACAACCGTAGTGTCGAACTTAAGCGCGACCTCATTTCGGCCCTCAATACATACCTCAATCCCTTAAACGTGAAAAAAATTAAACGAGAACTTAAATTCCCTCCGGTCTGACATAGACATTCATTTTAGCCACTCATCCTCTGCTTGAAACTATTGCAAACAAACTAAATGACGTTAGCAGTGAACTTACGGCCACCAGGCTTACCCTAAGCGATCTAATTGACGAAATGAGAACAGTATCTAACAGGTTTGTTGTCATCCACATCCTCGGCCACTTCCATACCAACCCATCGTTTGCCAATACCTCCATACGTGGTGAATTGCTTGAAGCTAATGTGTCCGCCCCGTCAATTTGTGCGTCTCCGCTGTCGCCAAAACTTACATCCACAATCTACCCGCAAACAGAAGGCTCAATTTCTGAAGAGCCAACTGTTGAAACAAATATTGAGCGCTTTGGCCATATATGGAGTTTAAGTGAATGGAACCAGCGACTCCGAAAACTGAAAAAAGGCAACGAAGAAATTTCTACCTCTCTATTGACGGATTGACCCCTGACACTCATAAAAAATGGGCACAAAAGTTCACAAGTGAATTTAAAATTTCAATATGTAGTAAGTTGCCAAGCGCTTCAACGGTCCAGATCGTTTAAGCTGAAGCTGCCCATATCATCGAAATACGAGTGGGTATTCCTAAACCCTGACGGCCGCCCTTTCACTCTTGGTAAAACTACCCTTACCAGGTGGAACGAAAAGAACGATATCCACCCCAAGCTGTTCAATAATTCTAAAAAACAAATCTATGTACCTATGTAGCTCTAAGAAACATAAAAATAACATTTATGATAACCCTAAACCTCAATCCAATCCCCACCATAACTGGAGCTTCAAAATAAAACTTTTCTCATCTGTCACTCACCCCTCCCTCTCCCATATGCAGACCTCTTCCTCTGCTCCACTTAAACCGCCACGTCAACGAGTTTCCTTCAATCTAATTCCAACTGCTTGTTCTACCACCACTAACCCCTCGCCACCAACATAAGCACCCCTTCCTTATTATTTTCCTAATTTCGATATCAAATCTGGAGTCAAGGATCCTAACTTCCGCAGCTCCCACGTCGTCAATCCCTCAGCTCCCGCTTTTTCTAATACAGTCACACCATACTCGCCCTCTCACACTATAGCCAACTCCACTTCTCTTCCAACAGTTTCAACTCCTTTTTCAACAATGTCCCTTCCAAACTCCACCCAATTTTTCATTGATCCCCTTCTGCCCCCCTCAGTCAAAATTTAGTAACCCCATTGAATGCCGCTATGCTCTCTCTCGTTTAAGGGATAAAAAGACGTATGAAACATTCGTCTCTTTTTGGCCTATCTCCATAATAAACCAGACTCGGTCTGTTGTGAAGGTAAAACAAGGACTAGTGTAATGGCCTCCATTCAACAGGAAGGCCTCCCTACTGACTCTGCCAACCTCAAATGCCTCTTTATTAATTTATCAAGTATCACGAGTTCTTTAATACCCCCCGGCCCTTCTGTCAATATATCCACTCAAAACGGATATCCCACCCCCAGCGTAGCAGAGCCGACCACAACAGATATTTTCGCCCCTAATTTCCATTCTCTTCCTGCCCCTCATGTTAATCTTCCACTCACTTTCTATTATCAGAATGTAAGAGGTCTTCGCCACCCAAGCAGTCTTTCAACAGTCGCATGCTTACCATTCCAAATCTTCGCTGTGACTGAAACCAACTTGATCCCTAGCATAAATAACCAAAAATTGTTCCCATAAAATTTTAACGTCTATCGCGAAGACGAACTCCACCGACCTACCGATAGCTGCCCCTGTCGTGGCGTTTAAATAGCCATCCTTAACTCAATCTACTCACCGACTATCTCGACTTCGTTTCAATCAAAATTGTACTGCGCCGTAAAGCGCTGTATGCCATCTGCTTTTATATCTTGCCATCTCAACCTATTGAATCCTACGAACTCGCCATTAATACGATTGATAGCATAAATGATTTACGGGATCCTCATGATGAAATCCTTCTCTTTGGTGATTTCAATCCTCCTTCTCTTAAATGGGCTCCATCAGACGATCAATCATTTTACATTGCCACTAATCCCTCTACTGCCAAAGAATGTCTTTTCTTTGATCGCTTAGCTGATTCAAACCTTAGCCAAGTTAGTGGCATCACAAATTACATGGGTACACAGCTAGACCTGATCGTCACAACAGATCCCCTTAGTTTCTCTGTTTCACTTTGTCCCCTTTCCTTATCAACCATCGGCACCTACCCTCCTCCACTTCTTCTTTCATTTTTTCGCGACTCTCCACGACTGAATACTTCCCCTCCGCTTATGTCCTAATACTTCAACAAAGCAAATTTCAACTTAATCAATGAAGATCTCCATTACGCCCCCTTCAATTTTGACAGTCTTACAATAAACGCCGCCATATCTATTTCCTTTAGAGAAATATTCAATTCTATTTTCTCTACGTTCCACTTCCCCGATCCAAACATTTATCTACCTCCCCTCCTTGGTATAATCACAGGCTAAGAAACACAAGAGACAAATTGTGGGCAATCTTCCTACGTACTCAATCCCCCAACGACTTTCCTAACTACATTGGTATTTATCTGGAATTCATCGAGCTGCATAAGTCGCGCCATGAACGCCATTTAATCGAAACGCAAGCCAATCGTATTAACGATCCTAAGTCCTTCTTTCAGTTTGTCAACTATAAAAGGAAATCGGATGGCTACCCAACTTCACTCTCCTTCCGTGATCAAACCTCGTGACCCCATGACCCCAATATTATCGCCAACGTTTTCAAACAATCCTTCGCCGATGACTTCTTTGTACCGGATACTACTTATTTCGACTACTTACCAATTTCTCCCTTGGACCATTTCTCCCACGTACTATTGACCCATGAACTATGAACCCATATCATTGAAAATAAATTGAATCAACTGCATAATGAATTTACTCCTGGGCCCGATGGTCTACCTGCCATATTACTAAAAAAATGTTCGTCCATTATTTCTGTCCCGCTCTCAAAAATATTCAACTTAGCCCTGTTCCTTGGAGAATTTCCCCAGATATGGAGAACCGTTTTTATAACTCCTGTTCACAAAAAAAGGTCCGAAGAATGATGTTAACAACTACCGGCCCATCGCCAAACTCTCACACATACCCAAACTTTTCAAAAGTATCTTGTATTCGTTTCCACTGCAATTCTCTAATCTCCTCTAAACGACATGGCTTCCTCAAATGCAGGTCTACAACCACAAACCTTGTCGAATTTGTGTCCTTCCCACTACCTTGAAGTGGATATCTTCTTATTTAAAAACCGTTACTACAGTGTTCGTTTTAGATCTGCCTTTTCCAACCCCTTCTTAGCTTCTTCCGACGTTCCCCAAAGCAGTCACCTAGGTCCTCTTCTTTTTATTCTTGCCATAAACGACATTGAGTTTGTCATCAAACATTCCCACCTCTCACTGTACGCTGACGACACTAAGTTCTTCAAGACCATTTCCTCCCAACAAGATTCTTCCCTTATTCAATCGGATCTCAACAGCTTTTCCGTTTGGTGCTCCAAAAATTGTTTGGAACTTAACATTTCCAAGTGTCAATCTATTACTGTCTCCCGCTAACGTATCAAACCTAATCCACGCCTCTACTTTCTCCATAATCAACCCCTTTCTACCGTTCAGGTAATCCGCGATCTTGGCGTATTATGCGATCAGGAACTCAATTTCCTTGCACATATCAACGATAAAATTCTTAAGGCCAATTCTGCACTCGGCTTCGTGAAGCGATGGTCTAAAGAGTTATCCAATCCCTCCTGTCATCACTTCGGTGTATTTTTGTGTTGAATTACGTAAGGATATCTCCTCCGATCTGCAACCAGGCACTTAGCCGACGGTTTAAACTCAGCACTCCATGCATACGTTGCACGGTATTAGTTCTTGACGACAACTCTTCAATACGGGGTTCGTTCTCCACACTCTCGAGGCCATCTTTACAGAGCTTATGCAACTTAAAAACTGCACTTTGTGTCATGATTTCAACCTTGAGCACTTTACGAATCATGCCCAACGGCTCCATATTCGTCTTCTAATTTCAACACAAAATTTAATGGCGTAACGCTGTTCAATCGATCGCTGTGTTATGATCTTGCACCGAATATTTCGACAGACGTCCACTAAAAACTCCATCTAGCCTGAGCGAATACTCACAGGCGATTAATATTTGGCGTATTTTAAAACTCTGATCGTTCCCACCATACACGCGCTGTGGCGTTCAGTCGCAGTCTACGCAAATCAAAGATGAGTTCAACTCTGTGTATGGGTACTCTGCACCATCATTTAACACAGTGAAATTTTGGGCAGTTGAATTTAAACGTGGCCGTGAGAGCTTGGGAGACGATGTACGTTCGGGACGTACAAAAACTGCACAAATGACGATAACATTGCTAAAGTTCACCAAATAGTGCTAGACAACCGCCAAATTAAAGTGAGAGAGACAGCAGAGGGTATAAAAATGTCCAAAGAACGTGTTTGTCACAAACATTTCCAACGCTTTGGTGGCGCAGAATAGGCGCAATGTACGCCTAACTTGAAGTGGAATTTTATTAAAAGCATAAACTAACACAAGATGAACGAGCCAATCTACTTGTAATTTTTTTTTCTAAAACTCGAATTACCTTAGAAAAAAGTTATTTGTTAGGACCCTCTCAAAACGCCTCAAGAGCGGCCATAACTTCTCTTTCGTCTTCAATATTCTTGTCTCGGATGTGTTCTTTAAGCTGAGGAAAGAAGAAGAAGTCACTGGGAGCTAGATAATGCGAATAGGTCAGGTGTTCGAATCCAGTTTCTTGAATGGCACCCATCGTAACTGCGGCTTTGTGCTCGTTGGTTAACATTCTTGGTACCCAACCCTGAGGGCCCTGCGACCTCAGCTATATTCCTGATGGTCAGTCACTTCGATCTGCCAACACAACATTTTTTTACGTTATGTTCAGTGAGGGACGTGGGTGGGCGTGCTACTGTGGAATATGGAGAAGCAGTCTCCCATTGTTTTTTTTTTCAAGCAGAGGTACTTGATGACAGCTCGAGTTTATTTACATTCAGTAATCAATACCTCCTGGGAATCGTGGTCTATTTATATGATTTTTACGCTAACCTAGTGGATAATTAATTTTTTTTTTCTTATAGGGTTTCGCAGATTCAAGAGTTACGCGTTATGGTGTTTGTCACACAACCTTGACGGGATGCAGATGGTTTGTGTCGAAGATGTTCGTTCACCACTCTCCGGGGGTGATTGTCCTAGATAGGATTTGAGAGATTCGACTGAATTTGCGTTCTCAGTAACTCTTTTGTTTCCGTGACATTAAGCTGTTATACTCGTATTAGAAGTGCACACACAGAGTATGAGCAAACAAATTTCCATAGGGGCACTCTATTAGCTTAATGCAAGCTTTAACAAAAAAGGATAATTTAATTAACTTAACCCATTCCTTCCCGCTGTCCTTTTTATAGGACACCATATTCAAAACTTTTTTTTTACAAGTTAGTCCTTTCATTTTTATTGTTTCTAATGAAATGTGTATTTATACAGCATTTTTCTATTGAAATATTTTTCTTGGGTCGCGAAAAAAGATTTACTTCATTTTTAATTTTATTTTTTAAATTAATCACTTTTGTTACGCCAAGAAGAACATTATTTTCTAATTTACTGTGAGCGTCAAAAGAAAGTTTACACCCTGTGAATTGTTATTTACGGAATGCGGAAACTACCGTTACTCGTGTTTCCCCGCTTTGCTTTATTTATTTTGTTGAACCTAATGACAAATGCTGTCTTTCGAACTCATTCGTTTTTCTTTGTTGGTAGAAGAGGTAGCGTCAATATTTTATAATAAAGTGTTATTAAAATGGGTAAGCAAACGCCAATAGAAACCAGACAACTCGTCTTAAAATTGAAAGAAGAAGGAAAATCTTTGAGAGAAATCGTAAAAATAGTTGGCAGAACCCATCAAGGTTTTTGAAATTTTGAAATTTGAAATTTGAAACAAGTTGAAGATCTTCCATGCACTGGTAGACCCAAGCGACTTTCCAAATCTGAAGTAAGATCCATTGTGCGAGAGTGAGGAAGAATCCATCTGCTAGTGCTGTTAAAATATCAGAAGACGTTGAAAGAAAGTCAGGTGTTCCCGTTAGTGCAAGTACTATTCGAAGAGTACTACATGATAACGGACTACATGGCAGAGTACCACGAAAAAAACCACTAATATAAGCAGTCAATCAAAAACGGCGACTTCACTTTTCAGAAAAGTACAAAGCAAAGGATATTTCGTTTTGGAAAAATGTGTTATTCAGTGACGAGAGTAAATTTGAAGTTTTAAAATCAAGACAACCACCTAAAATTTGGAGAGCCAAAAATCAGGCGTTCAATGACAAAAATATAACACACACAGTTAAGCATGGCGGAGGGTCGGTTATGGTCTGGGGATGCATGGCGGCAACAGGTGTGGGAAACCTGGAGTCCACAATGAATAAAATTGATTATTTAAATATATTGAGGGAAAACTTACAACCTAGCGCCGCGAAATTGAATTTGGATCAAAAATGGGTATTCCAACAGGACAATGACCCTAAGCACACGGCCAAAATTGTGAAAGAATGGTTATTGTACCGGACGCCGAAGACATTGGATCATCCACCGTAATCCCCAGATCTTAACCCTATCGAACATTTGTGCGAATATCTCGACAAGCAAGTTCGAAAAAGGGTCATAACAAGTAGAGATTCACTAAAGTCCGTACTGTTGGAAGAGTGGGACAAAATTCCACCCGACTTCACTAAAAAATTTGTGGAATCCATGCCTAGGAGGTTAAAAGCCATTATTAAGGCAAAAGGAAATTACACAAAATATTAAATTCCGGAGTTATCGCCATTAGTTATAATTTTTCGTTGTACTGTAAACTTTCTTTTGACGCTCACGGTATATATCGTTTATGACAAATACAACTTGCTTCAAAGTGCGTAAAAACTATTCTAAAACCTTTATCGAATCATCAGAATATTTCCGAAAAGAAAACGAGGAAGTATTGTATTATTTATTGTATTTATTGTATTTAGAACACTTAACTAGGCAGATCAGTATGCGCGGGCTTAACTCCGCTACTGAAAATTTTTGATCGAGCGAGCAAATTTGTTGTTTTATCAACCTTGCTCTCGCTCCGCATGGCACTTTTCTAAACTTTACTTCGTTATTTCTCACTATTTTTCAATCAAACAATTTCATTTGATAATTTATGGCTCATCTACAGACCTAGATCTATCGAATGACATGCTGCACACATGTGTGGTTATAGCCGATATCTACATTTAGTGCGTACAAGATTAGTCCGAAATCGTTTTCGGACCACTATATTCCCCGTACATGCACGCGCTAGGCCAAAAAGTGGGTGATTGCTCTCGCTCCGCTACGCTCCGCTCGATCAATAAATATTACAGTAATTATAAATAAGATCACTAATTATCCAAAGACCCTTCGGTTGCTTCCTGTCATAAAACTAAATGAGGATATTGGGAATTTTTGATAATAAAACATTTGTAACCCAATATCCTTGCATTTTCTAGCATATTTAAAAAGTTGTTGAAGACGATCGGGGATCAGTCTCTTTTAGAACGCAACGCAAGAACGCCACTTCGAATAGTATAAGAGAGGAAAGAATTTATTAACGAAGGCAAGTAAACATTTTTGATTTAGTTTTTTATCAAATAATAAATGCATATACATACTCGTTATTTGATAGAATTGTACCTACATACGTACATATTTTTCATATTTATAGACAATGGATCCAGTGAAAATTAAATACAAGAAAGCTTTAAAGGTGACGGATATCGCCGGCTACCTTCAAGATATTGAAGATTACAGTGATGAAGACTTGAACGATATTGAAGTTAACATATTACCTTCGGACCAAGTGGATGAAATGACTGACATAGAAGAAAGTCCTGACGACGATATGGGAGTTGTACCGGTGTCAGATATAGTTGGTCAAGTGGAATTTTCATGTACGGTTGATAACGTCGAAGAAGATCACCCTAATAAATCCATATCTCGGATAAGCAAGACAGCCGCTTGGGGTAATTGTAACCCAGTTTATTCTGGAATACAACAGAATATTCTGTTGATGAAATGATTGTCAAATATTTTGAGCATTAAGGAATCAAACAATTTATTAAAGGCAAACCAGTGAGGTTTGGATATAAACTTTGGGCATTGTGTGAAGTCAGTGGCTATTGTTATAACTTTTCGCTATATACAGGCAAGGAGGCTCAAATCTCAGATGGTACTGGCGGTGGCTTAGGTTCAAGAGTAGTAAAAGAGTTACTTAAAGTGTGTACAGATCCCAGCGCACATGTAGTGTACTTCGATAACTTTTTCAGTAATATGCAATTATTGCTTGATTTGAAATCTCACGGGTTCAGAGCAACAGGCACAGTCAGAGACAATAGGACTAAGAAATGTCCTATCATGACAAAGCAAGAAATGAAAAAGAAAGACCCCGAGGGTATTCTGATCATCGTTTCGATAAAAATAATGAAATATTATGCGTCAAATGGCATGACAACAATGTAGTATGTCTTTTGACTAATTTTGATATTGTTGAACCTTTTGTCAAAACTACTAGATACTCAAAGACAGAAAAGGCCAAAGTAGCCGTGAATCAGCCAAAACTCATTCATAATTATAATAAAAATATGGGAGGACTCGATAAACATGATTGGTTCTTCTTCTTCTTCTTCTTTTCCTTTTTATCCCGGCGTCGTTATGGTCAGAAGTGTAGGACCATAACCTTCCCACTTAACTGCATTCCTACTGGTCCGCTTGTGGGGTCCGCCGGTTTGACCTCAGAAAGTAGCGGCAGGCTTCCCGGTTTGGGATTACTTCATCGCTGAGGCCAATCAAATGCTGGTGTTTTTGCATTTGTTTGCACCAATTGTTTTTCGGCCTGCCTTTTTTGCGTGTTGAAATTGGAATGTTGATTGATAACGCCTTTTGGACGGGGTTCAAAGGATCTCTCCTTTGAACATGGCAATACCAACTGAGTCGGTCGCGCTCTATATTTCTTGTGATGGTTTCTTTTACGTGGAGGCTTCCTCGGATCTTTGAACTTCTAATTCTGTCACGCTTTGTTACTCCCGCTGTCATGCGAAGCATCTTCATCTCAGTTGCCGTTAATTTGCTCTCATACTTTTTGTGCATTGTCCAGCATTGTGAACCGTATGTGAGCGCCGGACGTACAACTGAAGTGTAGAGCCTTCCTTTCAGCTTAGGGGGCATTTTTCGATCACAGAAGATGGCGGAGTTTTCCCGCCACTTCATCCACCCTACGCTTACGCGATGTTTGATGTCGTCATCACAAGTTGCTTCTCTATTAATCATAGATCCCAGATATTTAAACTTTTCACACTTGGGAAGCACTCTTCCATTCAAGTAAATGTATGGAATAGGCTGATGAGGGTCAGAGAACGGGCAGCACAGATACTCTGTCTTCTTTGAACTAATACGATACCCGTGTCCCTCAAAAATGTCCACCCACACATCAAGTGCTCGTTGTAGGGACGCCTGATCATCACTTATAATGGCCCCATCGTCAGCAAAGAATAGCTGGTGCACATTGGGGTCCGTCACTTTTCCTTCAAGCAAGCAATCAAGGACTGCTATAAAAAGCAGTGGGCTGAGGACGCTCCCTTGGTGTACACCGACTTTGATTGCGAACTCTTCGGTGACTCCTGCGGTGCATCTTACTCTTGTCGTTGCTCTCTCGTACATGTCCATAATCACTCGCACGTAGGTTTCTGGAACTCCTTTTTGTCTTAGCGCTACCCATAAAAGATCTCTTGGTTGCCTGTCAAAGGCCTTCTCGAAATCAACCAACACCATATGCAAGTCCTTTGAAGAATCACGATGCTTTTCCATCATGATCCTTATACTTTGGATTGCATCTGTTGTTGATTTACCCGAGACAAACCCGCACTGGTCATCAGATAGTCGTATTATTTTCCGCAGTCGGCTATCTAATACCCGTTCAACGATCTTCATGGTGTGCGACATCAGCTTGACAGAACGGTAGTTATCACAATTTCGCGTATCACCCTTTCCTTTGTGCAATGGAAGAAGATAGCTTTCCCTCCATTGATAAGGCATAGTGTCGCCTCTCATAAGTTTGGAGATAAGAACCATGAGCCATCTAGACCCGATGTCTCCCATCTTTTTCCAGAACTCAGAGGGTATCTCGTCCGGCCCAACAGCTTTTCTTTTCTTGGAGTTTTTAACGGCGTACCGAACTTCTTCGACTGTGATGTCGGATATTTCGGCATGATTCTGGGCGGCTCTTGGAAAGTACACTCGGGGAAACTGTTCGTTCAGAAGTTCCTCGCAATACTGTCGCCATCTGTGGAGAATTTTTTCGTCTTCCACAAGGAGTTGGCCTTCATCATTGTTAATAAACTTTGGGAAACGAATCTCCTGAGCATTTCTTCTTCTCTGGGCGGCTATCTTAAAGATATTTGCTCCTTTGTTCAAATTGTTTTGTCGAAGCTCCTGGGTAGCCTGGTTCCTGTCAGACGCGGAAGACGATATTTCTTCCAACTCCTGATAGAGGCCTTCCATGCTTTTCGCTTTGAATTCGGCGCATTTTTTCTTCGCGATACCTTTGCAACATCTATATACCTTTTCACGGCGAGCTTTTTCCTCTCTATTAGTAGAAGAGCACTTTGACCAAGCTTGGAAAGCCATTTTCTTTTCATGTATCACTGCTTTGGCTTCGTCTGTCCACCACCAGGTTTCTTTTGCGTGTTGGCAGGGGCCTTTAGATGTTCCGAGCAGTGATTTGGCTTTCTCCAGGCCAGATTGTTGTAGGGAATCCCACATGACTTGTGCTCTGCACTCCTCATTACCGACCTCATCGATAATGGAAAAGAGGTAGTTTTTCATGCTGGTAATAAAAGCTTCGCCTTTTCTTTTATCCAGCTTATACCACTTGATTCTCTCAGACACCTTCGTTTGCTGCTTTGACTTCTTACTCGCCTCCATAAAAAAGTCAGTCAGGAGGAGACGGTGTTGAGGGGCGATCGCGTCTCCCAGGATCACTTTGCAATCTTTAACTCGTGGCTTCATGAAACTGGATACCAAATGATAGTCTATTTGAGTTTCATTTCCGCCGCTGCTATAAGTGATCAGGTGCCGGCTTTGTTTGACGAACATGGTATTTAGCACTATAAGACCGTACGACTTGCACATGTTTAGGATATCTTCACCTGAAGAGTTCCTGGTGCCGTATCCCAGCCCTCCGTGGTAGCCTTCATAGTCTTCGCTTGTCTTCCCGACATGTCCATTTAAATCTCCCCCAACAAACAAAAGCTCTTCCTTTGGGATGATTTTGACAAGGTTGTGGAAATCTAGCCAGAATGCATCTTTTTCTTTTTGTTCGCATCCTACTTGAGGGGCATATGCGCTTACGATGTTCCACACCTCACCATGCATCACCAATTTGAGAGCCATCAAACGGTCACTGGACTTTGAAATGGTTAAGACGTTGCCAAGTAACTCTGCCGCAAGGATGATGGCGATTCCGTTTTTACCTTGTTCCAATCCATAGTAAAACATCTTGTAGGCTTTTGTTTTAACGTCCAAGAAACGTGCCCGATTACCGGTGTTTCGCCATTTCGTCTCTTGTACGCACAGGATGTTTACTCGCCTTCTAACCATCATTTCTTCAAGCTCATAGCTGCGCCCACTCATGCTTCCAACGTTCCAACTCGCGACTCTTAAATGTGGCTTACGCCGTTGCATTACTTTGCTATCCCCCGGAAATCCTATAGCTCTGACCCGAGCATTTCTGCTCGTCCCAGGATCACGACCATTAGTAGTGCCTGGCGGGGTAGTGCTTTTCCTTTTAGCGTTCTTTTCCATAATGCTACGGTTTGACCGTTTTCATTCTTCCCTTCCTTTTTGACACGGGCATGCTCCAGATTTTTTATTTTTTTTTTGATTGATCTTACTCTTACAACACCGGTGATCTCCAGTCGTGTCAACCCACTGATTTGCATGCACACTTGTGGGGCAGTTTAATGGTGGTATATGTGTCCCTAGGCTCACCTTGGTGTTTTCTAAATTGCCTAGATGTGATTTTTGTTTACCTTTGTTTTAGTCGCCTTTTACGACAAGCGAGAGGTATCGCTGCAGGGATATTCTTAACCCGTCCCTGCACGAGGTATACATAAACATGATTGGTTGATTTCTAAATATCCCATCCGTTTTAGAGGAAAGAAATGGTACTGGCCGTTGGTGATTCGTGTTTTAGATATGTCGCTAGTGAATGCATGGATTATTTACAACCAGGTAAATAAAGATGAAACCATCGCTCTGCCGGATTTTAGACGAAGAGTTTGTTTCTCTTGGATGAAAAAATCAGAAGGAAGGGCAAGTAAACCTACTCCAGGTTCTTCCGAAGTACTTTTACAACCTATCAGGTTCGACAATATTGGTCACTATATGATGAGGAGGGACAAACAGAGGCGTTGCCAAGGACAAGGTTGTCAAAAGAAACCTCTAACTTTTTGTATTAAATGCGAAAAAACACTTTGCAGTGAATGTTTTATACCTTATCATAGGAAATAAACTTTGAAAAGTTTATTTTATAACTCTTTGTAATCACAGTTTTCGAATAAATTTGATTTTCTTATAAATGTCATCTTTCATAATTTCTGATCATATATCCCCATCGTCATATTTATAGGACAGGCTGAATCAGCAATCTGGGTACATTTTTTTTATATTATTTTTTTTTTAATGCATTAAAATCTTAACTTGAAGATTTCATCAAAAAATTTCAATGTTTTTTATGCTTGGGAAGTAATGGGTTAATAACACTAGGTGACAAGGTGGAAACGATAAAGAAGAGGGTGAGTTCTGAAGTTCTGGTATAGGGCAATTCTAAGACTGGACTTCTTGATGTGAAGGTCGAAAGATTGGTGTTAGCTTTGCGCAGCGTTCTGGACCTAGGCTCGTGGTAGACATAACTTGTGCGATGAGTGTTTATACGAAAAAGGGGCATGGACCGAAGGCTAAGTGGGTTGGTGTTAAAGGGAATTATATGCAATAATGAGGGGCTGTGAATGTTACCGCCGAGAAGGTCGTGAATAAATTGAATATCTGCAACATCACGTCGTTCTTTAAGGGGTTGGAGATTGATTACTTTTAGGCGATCCGTATAAGGTGGTAAATAAAGGGGATCGGCCCAGAGAAGGCCACGAAGGGCAAAACGGATTAACCTACGTTGAATGGCTTTGATACGCGTAGTATGAGATTCGTAAGAGGGGGACAAGACAGAGTTAGCACGTTTAATAATTTTGTCGATATGGAGGTGAAAATTGAGTTCACGGTCACAAATAACCCCTAGAACAACAGGAGGAACAGTTGCATTACGAATAATGTAGGTTCTGGGTGGTGAGGAAGAGCGCGTGATGGCTTGGCATTTACTGACATTGAGCTCGAGATTCTTTTTTTTGACACCAAGTAGTGAACCTGTAAAGATCCAATTGGGGAGAGCACGAGTCGACAGGGGAAGATATGTGTTGAAATGTTTTCATATCGTCGGCATAACGCTATCAACATCATTAATGGTTGGTCCTAGATGACTACCTTGTGGGACACCGGAGGTAGCATTAATTGGATCAGAGATAGAAGATTTGAAGATAACGTTATATTGACGATCTTCAAGATAAGATTTGATCCATGAGATAAAACCGGGAGAGAAACCGAGGGCAGTGAGCTTAAGGAGAATAATTTGGTGAGACAACATTGTGGAACAAACTCGACTAGATTAGTGGTTGTCGATCGACCTTTTAGGAACCGATGTTGGTTAGGAGAAAATATGGATTTGCTGTAAAAGAATAGTGCATCATAAACGATGCTCTCGAAAAGTTTGGGTATGTATGAGAGCTTGGCAATGGGACGATAGTTGGACACATAATTTTTCAGTCCGTTTTTGTGGTCTGGAATTATATAAAAATAAGAATCCTTGAGGGATAGAGCTTTGAAATAAAGCGGTAAGGGTTAAAATAAGATGGTCCGCGCACTTTTTTAAAACTATGACAGGCAGACAGTCGTGACCGGGAGAGTAGTCATTCCTTTAGGTTGCGTATTTTTTGGCGATTAGGTCGGGAGTTAATGAGTTGCAGAAGCCCGGAGTCAGAGAAATGAACCGTGAAAAGGATTTCTTTACCTGACGGAAGGTTAGTGTCGATATAATGGGTCTCATCATCGGATTGAACCCATTTCAGGTGTGGGAGATTGAAATCGCCACAGATGATGATGATGTCATTGGGTTCGGCGGTATCAAATGTGGAGTCGACGAGATCAACGGAGATGGTAGCAATGTGTGGACTGTAAGGGTCTTAAATAAGAGCAGGCAGGCTGAAGCTTCTGTTTTATTGAGGCACTAGTGGAGTTGAAATCAGCAGAATTTTACGATTTGAAGGGCAAGGGATCATAGCGGCTGTGGATTGCTAAGAGAACTCCGCGACCATTCGGATCGGCAGAGTTGTCGCGCCCATCGGCCCGAAACAGAATGAAATCTGAGGTGAATAACTCGCTGTCTCCAATGCTGGAGCATAAATTCGTTTCAGTTAAGGCAAATATATCGTATCGGGTAGGTTTTGGGAGTTAATGAGTACTGTGGAGGTTTTGGTGCGTAATCCTCTGACGTTGTGATAGTACTGGTGTTTAGGTTAGGATTTAAAATAGTTTTTGAAATTAGTGCGTTGCGCTTTGAACTGCCATGGGCGGCGAATGTGGAGACGTCGTTATTTACATCAATGGAAGAGATATTAAGGCTTTCATGAAACCGGCCTTTTTTACCTTTTTTTTTCTGTGTGGGTAAGACTTATTGGTAGATCGAAACTAGGACGTTGGTTTTTGTTTTGTCGTCGATACAAATGGAGTCAGGTTTGTCGTGGAGGTTCGGCCAAATAGAGGCGTACATATTCGTAGATTCTTCTGTCTCTTAAACGTGACATAACATAGCGGTCTTCGGCGTTAAGTTCGCGAGATGTTTGGTGAGCTTGGCCGTGGGAGGGAGAAGTGGATCTAAGAAAGAGGGGGAGAAGAGTGGGAAGGGGTGTTGTGAGAAGCTGATGAGGTGGAGGGAGTTGAGTTCAGAGTGTGAGCGTGTATAAAATTTGGGTACTGTGGATACGTGAGGCTATTACGAGAAGCCTGGTTGTTGGGGTTGGGTATTGAATTAACAATATTCGGTGAGGAGGATGAGGGTCGGGAGCCGGGCGCAAGGTTAAAAGGTTTGGGTGGGTTAGGGGATTTGGGAGTGTTGAGTTTAGACTTATATTTAGGTTTAATGTTGTTTTTACGATCCTTAATGGTAATCCGCATGCTGTCGACTTTGATTTCCTTATTGGGGTGGCTGCGAAAAAGCCATTCATATTGCAGAGGGATGGTAATTTCGAAGCACTTTCTACGATTGAATTTGGGCGGGGTGAGCTTCGTGCACTTAACGAGATTAATGGCATATCGTTTGCGGAAGAAGTTAAACACCCAGCGGTCGTCAGCGTCGCATGGGGCGTCCCATAGGATGTAGGTAGACATAGAGTCCTGTATCATTGCAGTCAGAAAAGGTCCAAACAGTTCCGAATCGTTCAATGGTAGGCCCTGAGATGGGAGGAGTTGCGGTAGATGGTGACTTCAGAGGACTTATGCTGGTCTGCGTTTGGACGGAAGATGTTTGAGGCGTTGGAATGGTACGGGTGTTCGCGTCTTCAAGATGTTCTTCCATAAGGAGGACGTTGAAGGTAGTCCTGCAATCGCAAGCATTTACCGGCATACAATTTTTGGGAATACGAACGTAGTTCGGGTTTAAGTCCGGCTAGGAAGTCATTTACTGCACACATTTGCTCGTTGTTACATTTAATGGAAAGCAGAATATGTGCAGCCCAGATGAGTGAGCAGTCACCAAACAATCACAAAACAAAGTGGTGCGATCCCCGCTGTTGATTATTGACCTTTAGATAGTCGATTTTGATTCAGCTAACTTGGATGGGTGGAAAATCACTTGTACGATCTGTGACAATGGCTTGGCTCTTGATGGGCTTGAACATACGTTTGTTTTTATGTCTACCAAAGGCGAGATTTTGGTGAAGAATTAGCTTATGCCGGGTTATTCAATAAGGACATAACAATTTAGTTTTTAAATCAAACACAGAATAATTGAGATATCGGCCTGAATGTTTTTCAACACATAGTGTACATGTTGAATTTACGCATAGAATTAGTTTCCGTTTATATGACTCCTGCGAGCTTGTTTGTAGAGATCGATTCTTTGGTACAAATTTTCGACCACTCTTCCGGAATATTGCATATATCCGTTCGATATTGTTCCGGTTCCGTTCGCATTGTTGTTTATTGGAATAGCTTACGTAACCCCATATATATAGATCCAATGGCAATAAATCGCATAAGCGAAACGGCCATGCAACCGTGGTCAAATGTCTCGAGATTATGTGGGTTACCCAAATCACTCCTTCAATAGATCAATTGTTTGACCAGCTGTGTGGCATGTGATTTTATTGGGACCACATATCACTGATGTCGAATTGATCCAATTCTGGCCAAAAATAATTTCAACATGACACGATAGCCAACTTCAATGACCGTAAAAACGGGGGTGACCATTGGCTAGTGAGCCACACATGGCAATGCATCGCCCTGCCTGCATGAGTTTTTAACATTAAGGGTTTCGGTTAGTTCAACACCCATCCTAAAGGAACAGAACTTCCTGTTGTTACCCTGCACGGCCCGCTGAGTTCAACAAGGATATTAAAACTTGGGATCCCTCTGGATGGCTCACCTCTATAGACACTCTCGCGCGGTGTGTTGAATTCGTTACTTCTGCAGTACGAATATTTGATCTATCGTGGATCTTTCCGGCCTGAAACCACACTCATAGGAATCAGACTGTTTACGACCGATTTCAGGCATTCCGGCAGCATTCTGTTGCGGCCCAACATTTTCAATGAATTATTGATCAAAAGCCTGTCATTATGCTTAAGTAAGAAAACGTTGGTGTTATGGAGGCTCTTTCGTTGCCGCCAGAGCAACCACTGGATCACCACTTAAAAACCTGTATGACCATCGCGTGACTTCACGATGACCATGACCGAAGCAGCAACGGGAAGAGGGTAAAATGTCAAATTGAAATGCCAACGAAAATGTACATTTATTGGTTTCATCAATCAAATACTCTCCACATCTAAGCTGTCTCCACCAACTTGGCCTCAAGCTCTTGTACTTCATCCTGTAGCTTGGCATATCTCGCCTGTAGCTCCTTCTCACGTTCCATTTGCCGGCGAATATCCTCTTGCAGCGACTGTAAATAGAACAGAAATTAAGTAAACAATTCATCCCACTACTCCGTTCACTTACGTCTATCCTCTTCGGTATGGCGATAGCTTCCTGCTCAGCTAGAAACTTGAACGTCGACAGCGCAAGGGTATGTTGTTCAATCTGTTCGTATGTGTCTTGCAACTGCTTCGTTAATGCTTGAGCGCGGGCTTGATACCCCCCGGTCAGGATCTTTAGTTTCTTCTCCATCTTTGCGCATCGCTTGGCCTCCTTGGCCATGTGTCGGCGATTCTGTTCTAAGCGCTTTTCAGCCGCTTCGAGACGATCCTTTTTACTCGCCAAATTAGCTCGAGTGTACCGATTCTGGCTAGGCAAGTACAACACCTGCTGCAGACATTCCTCCCACACCTGAGAGTAACTCTCGAGCGACAGCTCGCCGTGTCCCATGCCCTGCTTAACAACCTGCATTTCCTCTTCGATAAGTTTCTTGGCTTTTTCCAACTCTTCTTGTGGCACGTCGTCGTATGGATTCGATTTGAAAAAATTTTGTAATTGCTCCATCTTGCTCTGCGATTGTCCAGGAATCGGATCCATAACCGAGTCGTACAGCTGCATTGTGATCATTTCATGCTTGATCAGTTCTTCGGCTTTATGCAGATCCGTGAGACCCTGCTTCTCGGAAGGCGGGCGAAGAATTTTTGTGTTCACTTCCGTAGGTCGTGGTAGGTTACGTTGGATAACCTGGGAGCGTTTCGCAAGTAGTCGTTTTCGTTCCTCCTCGATTTCAGCCAAGGCTCTGGCGTCTACGTCAGTCTGATCCTCGATCGGGGCATCGTCGGCGTTTCCGTCCTGTTGCGGCTCCTCATCCTGATCAGGTACCACGATTTCGTAGTCGTTGCGAGGTGTGGGAAGTCCAGCAAGGCCTTCTCTTAGCGAGAGTTTCAACTGGTTTTTGTAGTTCTTATAAATCGCTGGTGTGTCAGTCACTCCCATGCTGTCTTCCGGATTGATATTGAGTTTATCGCGAACTAAACTTGGAGTTTGAGCGCCTCCAGCGGTGCCTGGTGTCCTGCCAACTGGGACCAAGGCTGTGGACATCGGCGTAGAAAACCCTCCCGGAGTGACAGCGTTCTCACCGCGTGTAGTTCGAAACGGAGTTGCTATAACAGTGTTAGGTGTGGCTATCGACGCACCCTTGGGCAGAGCTCCGGAGAAATCCGATTCGTGAAGAGGGGTATTGACACCGCCCTTGAGAGGAGTGTCTACGTGCGTCAGTGCCATCATGTTCTGCGCTTCTTGCAAAATTCTGTCCGTATACGGCGCTGGAGTCCTGGGCGTCGCTGCGATCTGCGGAGTGATTGTATAATCCGAGAGTAGTGCGTCTGTGGTTTCAACTCCACTCTCCGCAGCCACTTCTTTGGCTATTTCGCTGGCACGACCAAGTTTTACAACTTGTTGTAGTTCCTGGTCAGAGATTTGAGGCTCCGGGAGGACCAGTTTGGAACGCTTCCTCTCTGGTTCTTGGTTTTGCAACATTGCCATAGGCATGTCGTTCTCTTTGCGTTGTTTCAACTTGTTTTTGTCCTTTTTACGTTCGCGTTCCTCTCGTTCCGAACGTAACTCGCCGTCAAGGTCTTGTTGTCGCATTTTGTTAAAGTCCGGTTCCAGTTTTTCGACTGCCTCATTTGTTATGTCATAGAATCCTATAGCCGGCCGCTTTTCGAATGGAATCTCAGAGTTATAATCGATTCCCTTGATTCGCCGACGATTGCCGCATCCGATACCTGCGGCACGAAGTTCGCGACGTTTTTGTAGTGCCGCCAATCTTCGGGCTTCCTCCAATTGTTTCTCACGTGCCTTCCGTTTGGCTTTCTTACCCTGAGTGTTGGCCAAACGCGCGCGGGCCTCGGATAACATCTCCAATTCTAAAAAAAAAAAAAACAAATTGTAGGCAATCGAGTAGGAGCTCTAGTTAATGTGTGTTACCGTCTTCATCCATGTCTTTTGGATCCGGACGAGCAGGCTTCGTCTCTGGGTTCGGGTCAATTTCACCCGGCTTAAGTTTCCTGGGATCGTCAACTGTGTCATCGCCATCTTCCTTTCTCTGCGCTTGATCTCTGGAATAGAAGACGATCAGAGGTGGTCCTCAAACTATGTTTAAATAATCTTACAGCAAATATTCGTATCTTTCCAGACATTGTGCCGCTGTGCGTCCAATGATCGGCGCTATGGTTCTCCACTGTGTTGGCATCAGCTTGGCCAAGTGAAGTAGTTTTTCATCCTCCTCCCGTGACCATTCGGTTTTCTTGATACTAGGATCAAGCCATTCATACCAGCGGGCTTTGCACTGTTTGGCAGATTTTCGATGCAGAAGCGATGCAATTCGGGACCATTGATTTTTTCCATATTTCATTACCGCTGCTTTCAGAATCTCATCCTATATTCAAGAAATTTCGTATGAGGAAAAGTGGTTTCTAAGACCAGTTGTATCTACCTCTGTGTTGCGCCAGACGCCACCTTTTATCATAATACGTGGCATTTTGAATTATTTTTGATAAGAATTCGAGGAGATGTACAAAATTTGCTTTTTTTGCGTAAGACAGTGCAAAATATCTGAAGCGCGCTTGCAAACGAACAACTTTCCGGATCGTCAACCTTCTTCTGACAGCAACACACCATATATTTACCGAGTGACAGCTGCGAAATGGGTTCAGCGAGAGTTAACCTGTAGTGTGGAATGAAACACAAGGAGTGCGTTCAGCTAGTATAATTAAAAACGTTTATAAATCAAACTGAATAATTATAAAATTTTATTCTTAACGTAACAGGTACACTATGAATGATTATTTAACACTCTCCTTCGTCGTAGAATTTTCCGCCTTCTTTCCTAGGCTTAACGGCTTTTTATTGACTTCCTTGGAAGAAAAGGGAACTTAAGACCAAGCAGATGCATATAATTTTAAAGCAGCTCAGCAGAATCAACTTTTTGACAGATTTTTTTTCAAGTCTGAACTGATCTAGGTTGCTAAGTCTTTTTCTAAAACGATATGGGGATAAAGTTCCGAATAGTACTCACCCCCGATTTTTTTTAAATTTTTTGTACGTATAGTCTAATGTATCAAAGTTAAAAATCCAAAGCGGTTTTTAGCGCAAGTGACTGGAAAGGACTAAAAGGATGTGCTAAATTTGAATATCCTGCAGAAATAAAACTCAAATATCTTTAAAACTGCAACAGCTATATTTGTAAATGATACTCCAAATTAAAGCAGTAATTAAGTGCTTTTAACTGACATCAAAAGTATAATAATCCGTTCACAAATATTGAAGATATGAAGAATTTTGAAAAAATAGGTCAATATTTTCAAGGAAAAAAAAAATAAAAAAGAAAGTGTATTATAAAGGCATATGTTTTTTACGGGATTATAAAACTACATTTAAAGTCCTTGATACCAAACATGATACCAAACATGCTTTTCACAAAACATTACCTTACGCGAACAGTTTATTTCTTCAGAAGTAACATTCATCAAAGTGTAGTTTACAAGATAATGGCTAAAAGGAGTGAAAATGCTCTTTTTTCTGCCATGAATACATATGTATATATGTGCGTCGCCGTTTTTATAAGTAAATCGCAGTGAAATATCTATGGGGGGGCATGCTGCCCCCCTGCAACCCCCCTGCTTGGGCTCACTGTAGGATTTGGGGTAGGTGCAAAGTATGAGGTTGTGCATACATATGTGTATCAAAATATTAGAATGCCCTTTACCATATACTCAAATTTTATCAAAATCGGGCAGGAGTACTCTTTTGTTAATATCTATTTATCATTATTCCATCTTCTCTTTACAAATTTAGTCCTGAATAATAACTTTTAAATATAACATTTTTATATCAAAATTCAAATTACAATAACATTTATTTTACATTTCATTATTTATATACAGTTTAATACACACACACATACACAATATAAATATTTATTATATATATAAATATAATATTTAATTTACGTCAATTTGACAATACAAATCATTGACCAGGGTAACAGCGCTTAATATCCTTCAGCAACTGATTAAAAGGATCTTGGTTCAATTTTTGACGCGACGACGCCACAAAAATTCGCATAAATGTTACTCCATATTGTCGACACGGACACCACCACGAGATAATTGACGAGAAATTGACCAGGAATGATTGACAGTAAAGTGATGATATCCGAAAGATTCTAAGTCCATATATCCCTTCCAACAATCTGTGTGTATAGTAGTTCCCAACTTCACATGTTTTTGTATTAGACTTATTAAAGTATTTTTGTCTCTTTATTTTCGGGACAAATTTCGAGACGGTATTGAGAAGGACTCCCACGAAGAATAATGCCTAAGACCCAAGAACCCTCAACAACACGCCCCCTATGGTATTTGCGACGACCAATTTTACATTCGTCAATCTCAACAACTTGACCAACACCTCCTATTTGACCCTCTTCCTCGAATTGTTCGTCTAACGCCAGCATACAGACTTCTCGACAAAACGAAAACCGATCCGAAACTGTCCCACGGGAAACTTGCTTTCCATCAATAATTGAACTTTCCCGGATGGTTTGTTCAAATGACATATTTAAACAAAAACAATATGTAATTAGTATGCAAACTTCAGGTGAAATACGACATCTCTCAAACCACGTATTATTTGCAACACTTTCACAATGATAGTATTTGCTTGTCTTACGACACTCAAATAATCCACATATTAATTTTAATTCATTTAATACCATATATTTTTTATGCTTATGACAATACTTTGTCGCTGGAATTAGTCCAAGAATCCACTTAAAATACTTGCTGATTGAAATAAATTATACGTTAAGTTTCTACTCAACAAGAGACGAAAAGCTTTTTCATCCTCGGTTGTCTTTACTTGGGTCCGTTATCGCCGTTATACGAGGGGAAAAACATTTGTTTATACAAATGTTACTCCCAGGGCTCACCCAAGCTTGATGAATGTCACTTCTAAAGAAAAAAACTCCTCTCTTAAGGTGATGTTTAACGAAAAGTATAGCATGTTTGGTATCGTTAAAAAGGTTTTCGAATGTAGTTTTATAATTCCAAAAAAAAAATATGCCTTCATAATACACTTTCTTTGAAAAAAAAAATGTTTCCTTGAAAATATTGACCTATTTTTCCAAAATACTTCATATCTTCAATATTTGTAAACTATATACTATAATTTTATTATCAGTTAAAAGCACTTAATTTCTGCTTTAATTTGCGATATCACTTATAAATATAGCTGTTGTAACTTTCAAGATATTTGAGTTTATTTTCTGCAGGATGTTCAAATTTAGCACATCTTTTTAGTCCTTTCCAGTCATTTGCGCCAAAAACCGCTTTGGATTTTTAACTTTGATACATTAGACTATACGTACAAAAAATTTAAAAAAAATCAGGGGTGAGTACTATTCGGAACTCCACCCCGATATGGTATTACAATAGCCTTTATGAGGTCTTCCTTCAAATGGAGGTATTCCCACTGTAAGCAATAACCAATCTGGCAACGTACCGATGATCAACTGAGATGATCTCGGGGTAAGCCAAAGTTCGAAAATGGAGGTAGGTAAAGATTGAATGGATATTATGGTTTCGACAACAAGAACCACTCTATTTTCAAACAGTCTAGTGCGTCTAAAGACCCATGAATACAATCTAGTTAGGTATTGTGGTCTTGTTATCAGTGAAGACATGAGTGCCTATGCCTTTATTGCTTTTTATGAGGAAATAAGGATATGAAACTCCTTTGAATGAACAAGTCTAGTAATTGGGCTCACTTTTCCCAGTATGTGCAGAAATGCTAACGGTCGGCCATCACTTAGATTATCTGGGTTTGATTGCCCGATTGAGCCTATGTATCTGATGGTGGATCAAATACTGTTTACGAATTACATTCCGTGCCTAAAATGAAGGCGATGGTTTGTTTTCAATATTCTTTTCTTATTTAAGACAAACTGTTCAAAAGATAAGGTGACCTTTTGAATTTCGTGAATCACGTACAGCGTTTTTAAATAGGGGCGGATCGATATTAAAATGGAATAACGCAAGCTGTGTGTGAGGTATTAACTAAATTTTAAAGGACCATATACGAGGGTATTGCCTCACCGCCAGATGGCGCCAGTATCGCAAGAGCTACTTACTATCGTGTAGTACATTCTAGTAGACGGCTACTGTTTCAGCCGGATCGAACTCGTAGTTTTGTTTTGACCGCGTGTGAAAGCAGGAGTGTCCGCGGATTTTAGAAAAATGGAAAAATAACAATATCGGTCGGTGATTCGATTCCTGTTTTTCGAAGGGAAATCGCGCAGTGAAATCAAAGAGCGTTTGGATGCTGTGTACGGTGACTCTTCTCCTTCGATGGCGACCATCAAAAATTGGTTTAACGAGTTTCAACGTGGTCGCACGTCGGTTTTTGATGAGCCACGTCCAGGTGCCCCGAAAACGGCTACCACGGAGGATAACTTGACAAAAATCCACGATCTCGTATTGGCAGACCGCCGATTGAAGGTGCGCGAGATAGCTGAGACAGTAGGCATTTCAAAAGATCGCGTGGGTCATATCTTGCATGAAATTTTTGGCATGAGAAAGCTGTCGGCGCGATGGGTACCGCGTTTGCTCACTCCGGACAACAAGCGCAACCGTGAGACCACTTCAGAACAGTGTTTTACGCTGTTTATGCGCATTCCGAAGGAGTTTCTGCATCGTTTCGTGACAGTCGACGAAACATGGATCCACTGGTACACACCAGAGGCCAAGGAACAGTCGAAACAGTGGACTTCACCCGGCGAACGTGCTCCGAAGAAGGCGAAAACTGTCCCATCGGCCGGAAAGGTGATGGCCACCATTTTCTGCGATTCACAAGGTGTGATCCACATCGACTACTTGGAGAAGGGCAGATTCGACGCCGAATTGAAGAAAAAACGGCCCCACTTGGCGAAGAAAAAAGAGCTCTTCCACCATGATAACGCACCGGCTCACATCTCCGCCCTCGCCACGGCCAAATTGGTCGAATTGGGCTACGAACTGCTGCCCCTCCACCGTCTTCTCCAGATTTGGCACCGTGCGACTCCTTTTTGTTTCCAAACTTGAAAAAGTCACTCGCCGGGCAGAAATTTCAGTCGAATGAAGCCACGGAGGCTTCCTTGCCGACCTAGAGAAAACGAATTTTTTGAGCTCCTAGGTTAAGTTAGGTTAAAGAAGGGGAGTGTGATGGTTAAGCATCACTTCCACTCGGATGCCAAAATGTCCATTGTGATTTCCATCATTTGTGGGGGTACACATACAATTAACCTGTCCTATCACGTGGGGGCTGAAACCACCCCGTGCTTTTTATGAATTTTAGAAGATCCGATCTGCATGTGCCACGTCCGCAATCTCTGTAAAAAATCTTTGGCCTAGCGATACTAGGCGTCGATTCTGGAGAGCTGGACAGTGGCAAAGCAGATGTTGGATCGTCTCAGTTTCTTCCTCATCGCCCGGCTCCGACAGAGATCGCTGAATCCCGAGTACCATTTCCGGAGTATTGCTTCAATGGCACAGTGTCCTGTGATCACTCCGACGAGCATACGGATCGAGTTACGGTCCAGCGCCAGGAGCTTCTTTGTTTTTCCGACATTGAGCTCTGTCCACGATGATCTTGTCGTGTAGCTGTCGTTTCTTGTAAGCCAAGACGAGTTGGCCTCTTTGATGATTGTGTCGTTTATGATCCGGTATAATGCGCTGATCGGTGGTTGCAATGACGTGTCCGCTTCGCTGATGTCCTTTCAGAACCTTGCCTGGCCAATTCGTCTGCTCTTTCGTTCCCTGCGATTGAGCTGTGGCTCGGGACCCAGCAGAGTTTAACTTTGTGGTGTCGCGACATTTCTTGACAGCCTTTGATCTCGTTATACAGGATTCTATTGACTTCAGTGCAGCCTGGCTGTCTACGAAGATAGTGATATCCGATAGTGGAATATCGGTTACCTGTAGGTGTTTGGTTGCTTTCTCTATTGCTAGGATTTCTGCTTGAAAAACGCTGCACAGATCAGGGAGTCTGAATAATTCCTGTTTGTGGAGGGTATCAGAGTAGAACCCGGCCCCAGTGCCTGCGTCCATTTTCGATCCGTCAGTGAAAAGAGTGATCACGTGGTCGTTGATCACAGCGTTTGATAGTCCCTCTTCTCTGTCGGGGAAAAGGATAGGTATACTGAGAGAGAAGTCATTTTGGTGGGAAATATAGTCGGTCGTAGCTGCGAGGCTACTAAAACCACGTTTCTTTCCCAAGTCGTCTATTATTCTGAGTATGGCCGCATGTCCATAGTTGGCTTGTTTCCACAGAGAGGACTCCCTTAGTCTGAGAGCGCTCTTTGAAGCGCAGCCTTTTATGAATAGATCCAGGGGAAGGAGATGAAATATCATGTCCAATACTGCTTGCGGCGTGCTTCTCATAGCTCCCGTTGTACAAACAGCTTTATTGAGCATGTTCATGTAGCTTTTCGTGCTGCTAACGATCCACCAGACTAGGGCCCCATCAGTTATAATGGGTCTGATGATTGCTGTGTACATCCAACGAATGATGTACGGTTGCAAGTCCCATCTTTTACCGAAGGTTTAGACCAGCTCGGTTTTCGGGGGGTTTATTCTCAGACCGTTCTGTCTTGCCCACGAGGAGAGCTCCTTCAACGCAGATTCCATTAGTTCACTGATAGTTGGTAGAAATGTACCTTTTATCAAGATAACTATTGAGGACCTAGGTCAGTTGGATCTTGTACGAGTATAGGCCCAAGTCCCGACGCAAAATTTGCTAAGTTGAAGTCTGCGAAAGACCGAGTTCTTGCGCAGGGCGTGGAATCTGGATTCTGCTGTTCACTTTTACAGGCCGCGGCAATGTTCTTGGCTAAATGAAATGAAAATGAAAATGAACGCAAATTTAGCCAATTAAGCTTCAAATTTGACGAGCCGACTGTGAAGAGCCATCGCGTCTACCGTAAAATAGGCCCAACACGGAGGATCGTCAAATTATTACCAGAGAAGTGGCCGAGGGTAATATCGTTTGGCTCAGGCCGGGATTTTTTTTTCAGATATTTTAGGCATGCAACGTGTGTCAACAAAGTTTGTTCCGAAATTGCTAAATTAAATTAAACAAAAAATCTGAGCATCGCTCAGAAACTGTTGGATAACGTGAATGATGATCTAGATTCGCTGAAAAGGGTCATCACAGGCGTCGAAACATGGGTATATGATCATGACGTCGAAATTAAAACCTAGGCATCGCAATGGAAGCGACCAACAGAATCAAGACCGAAAAAAGCACGCCGAGTGCGGCCGAATGTGATCTGCTTACTGCTTTCTTCGACTACAATGGCGTGGTTCATCATGAGTCCTTGCCAGAAGGTCGTACGGTCAATAAGGAATATTACCTTGAAGTCATGCGTTGTTTGCGGGAAAAAATGCATGGCTGTTGCCGAACCAACCGAACTTGGACACTTCGACTTTTTTCCCTTCTCAATGCCAAGCTTGAAAAGAAAAAAACCGCATCACTTAACAAATTGAAGGCTATACCATAAAGCGCATATTAGGAACCCTTCGAAGATTGAAAAATGGGCTGGCGCAAGTGTATTATATCTGAGAAGGATTGCTTTGAAAGGGTCAAAACGGATATTGATGAATCAATAAATATTTTTCGAGAAAAATAAAAAGTCACCTTATTTTTTGAACAAACCTCGTATAGTGCATAGTTAATTCATTGAATTATTCGCTATTTCTTTCCATGTATGTTCTCTAGTATGTACTCCATTTTGGTCCAGTATCACTTGCCATCTTTTTCGAAGCAGCATGTGTCCACAAACTCCAGATCCAAGTCGTTTTTGACGTTCTCAACACTGCCAGATTGGGAGAATATGGTGGGTGTGACGTACATCCGATCGAAATTGCACAATTTGTAATTAGTTACCAACTTGTATGAGGTCTCACACTGTCTTAGTGGAGTACTAGGTATATGAATCAATTCTGGCCTCCTATATTTGAGTAAATCATTCAGTTGGTCCATTTGATGGCAGTATACTTCAAATTTGTTAGTCATATTGGCTGGTAGAGTGTATTAGAAAAAACGAAGTTTTGAAAATAAATTTTGGCACAGGCTAAGACGTCGCTTATATTTTTCCTTACTTGAATAATACCTTTAACCTTAACCTCTCGGGTAAAAAAAAAATCAAAATATGCCGGGAATGCTGCTTCGACTGTCCATGTTCACCATTCCCAAGACAAAAACCTTTACTCGGAATCTAGGCTTAAGAGGGAAATTGATGAAGAAATCCGCCATTGAATCAGGAAAAATCCTAATAATCTTCGAACCTAATATTAATTTATAATAAAAAGAGAATTTCTGATTTTTTAAACAATTTTAGGCACAGAGCCATGCCTGTTGTGAAACGAGATGGAATCGAAACACCAATGTTTGTTGCCCAATGACAACTCTCTCTTTAACTGTCAGTTACAATCTGAACTGTCACCGCAATTGGTTGTTGTTATCGCCGTGTGCTGCTTGTGTTTTATTTACATCTCAACTAAAACTATTTACTTACCATAAAATGTCCCTTGGTAAGCATCCCAGTGATATCGACAGTTTGGAATAATGCCTTCCGCTGTTGGACTATGGATCCTGCTCACCATTTCACTGATGAAGTGACAAACAATTAGATATGAACGACAACAACAATAGTTTTCCTAGCTACGATGGATACTATACGAACAACAACTTTCAGGTAAGACCCTTGGTCCATAAGACGTGTACCCAATATGTCATCCAAGTCAGACGATATAATTAAGACCATTTCGAGCACAGGAAATAAACCAATTACCCAGCAATATCCACGGACATCGTAGGCTATTGGAAAGCCACCATTTGTACTTCCACTTTTCAGGTCAGTGTTTCCCAGTATAGCCCCCGTGCAATTAAGGTTCGCGTGCTCAGCATGAAGCAATTAAATTGGCTGTCTCAATCGTTTTGTCTGCCGTTTGTTGTTGGAACATGGACAATTGGCGTAGTCTTCGGCATGTGGGGTGGCAGATAATAATAGAAAACTTGCTTGGCGCGCGTTTCAATCATTGTTAATGGTGCAGCGAATAGTAGGTAAGGTTGAGTACAAGGGGTCACATCTGCATTGGATGACGTCGATGGGGTTGGCTCTTTGAGAGCTCACCAAGAAGCACGTAGGGTGACCTGGTGTAGTTATTCAATTCAGTGAATGGGGGCACGTAGACATATGTTTGTTGAGGAACAACAAACGACGGAGAACAACTTCATTGAGGCATTCATTGTGCCCTTAGTGCGTGATATTGGAGCAATTGATGAAAACGTTTTGTTACGTTTGCGAATCGTCTCTTTGTCCAAGAAGAATACGCGGTGATGTCGGTAGTGGGGATTAATGGATCCTATGCGTCGTGCTCCTTTTATATTCATTCGACTCTTCCCTCGTTGATAAGTAGGAATTGAATTCAAAATAAATTGTTTAAAGCCAATATCTAAGAAAGAAGAAGATCCAAATTGGAACAAAATTCTGTTGCAAACAGACAATCTATCCCTAAGGCGATCTCGGCTCCATTCCGATCAACAACCTAATCAATTTACGACCCTTTGCTTGTTTAAACACATGAATAATCCGACTTAAGAAGTTGTTGCGTGTAGTCGGGTGTGGAAGCTGCAAGGTGCCAGTCACTGTGTGGTCTGTGGGGCGTTCAAATGCAAAAGAAGAGATCGGGAGGATGTACTCGTGCACATATACGCCGCCTATGGTGTGTAGTTTATTGAATGAGCAGAATCAGAAGAGCTTGTTAAATAGTTTCGTCTTCCAGCTAGCTTCAATGGTATTAAAGGAAGACGCGGTGGAACCATTTTCCATCCATCCAAAAGCGTACAATAATTTCTGTTTTCTTCCAGTTTACAGATCTGAATACGCCGCTTGATGCCAACGCAACCACCAATCACTACTTTAGTTCCATCACGGACGATTTCCCACCGCAACAGCCGTTGTCATCCGCTCCAGCTGTGTCTACAACAACTCCGCTGCCCAGTATACAGCATTCCAACAACATTAATCTACTTCCCTTCGTACAAATCCATACAACAAATGCCCAGCCGACGTGTAACAATTTCGGAAATATCTTCCGTCGCCAACAGAACCACGAGGAGATCAAGTCGGAAGAGCCGATCAAATCGGAGCAGAGCGATGCTGCAGCAGGAGCTACTCAATCACAAAATTCTGCAAACGCCATACCTGAGTGTACGGCAAGAAACGATCAACAGGTGACCCCCCTCGCAGCCCTATCACAGACGCAGCCCATACAACAAGTCGCCCCATCGGTTCAGAAATGCACTCAGTGCATGTATCTCACTCTCTTCAGTGAGTGCCTTGAGAAACATGTCGCCGCGGCTCACATTAATCACGCTGCATCCAGTGAAAATCAGCGAAGGAAGTTTTCTTGCCCAGGATGCGAGAATGTGTTCTACTCTAAGGAACCGCTCGAAATCCATCTACTCAGCGACCATCATATGGCCAAAGACGAAGTTAAGCAGTTCTTGGACTACCATGCCGAAGAGCAGCCACGAAGGAGTAGAATCTATCTCAAAAACGTCGAATGTCTGAGGGAGCCCATGCGCCAGGAACAGACCATCGGTCTAAACGAACAGAGATTCCATTCATACACCGACGACAACAATTTAATCGATCTTATCTGCGACGACAGTGCGATTCTAACCGACTCTCTATCAGCAAAACAGACCACGAAGCAAAAGATATCCATTAAGAGCGTCGATGTCCTAAGAGAGCCGGCGTTAATGCGTCGGGAAGAGCACGGTAAATTTGATTTCCTTCCGCCAACAGACGATCGAACGGATATCCTTTGCCTTGATGACGGGGGAATCACGCGATATCCCAACTACCTCCCCCAATCAGACCTCACAGATCTGTGCTCAGATCAACCAATGAACGCCCAATCAATTGATAAGCCACGTCGCCCAAAGATCTACATCAAAAACGTCGACATTCTAAAAGAACCCATTTTCCTGGCTCCAGACAACTTGACAAACGTCTTGAATGTCAACGACGACATCCACTTCAACCTATTCCCAGCTGAAGAAGAGTTTCAATCGGCTCCGGGGAAATTCGTCGAAGAAGTTGCCAACAATGACTACACGTTTGAGTGTGGAAACAACTTTGTTGATTGTGCGAACTTTTTCCTTCCCGAGGAAACCAATTTCACCCACGATCCGCCGAGGAGCAAGATCTATATTAAGGACGTAGATATCCTTAAGCAACCACAGTTTCAAGATCATCCCCGCAAGTCGAGCAATTTCCTTCATCTTCGAACGGTCGACGAGTTGAATCTCATGAACAAGAACGAAGTGGAGAACCTGATCGCACCGCATTTGGAGCAGAATATCGGAACGCCCAACCTAGTCACAAACTCGTCGGAGAATTCCAAGAACTCCGAAGAGGTCTGTACCTTCCGGACGATCAACCAAGACTCGAACTCGTTCAACAAACCCACGGATTTTCAGACACCGCCGGCGATCAGTTGGACGAACGACTACGTGCTGGATGGTTTGAACAGCATTATCGATTCGAACTCGGAATGTGAGCAGAAGAATCGACACTACGAGTTGAACACGCCACAGATTTCCATGATCGATGACGGGGCGGATCATCATGATCCTGAGATTCTCTTCGTTTGTGCTGAAGAACTGATCAATGCCAATCGCGAGCACACGGAATCCGGTGCTGATATAGCAGACATTGATCAGAATTCCCTGGAAATCGTAGAGATTCTTGATGATCTCGAGCGCGATCAGCCTAGTCGGGACTCGGAATTAGAGCAGGCTTGTTTCCCTTCGTCGGAAGGTGCTCTGAATGAGATCAATTGCGATGTGCCATTGCAAGACTCGGAGCAAGTTGCAGGAGCGCCGGAGAAAGGGCGGATCTATGTGTCTGAAAATTTGATGGAACATGAGCCGGAGTCTGATAACCAAGGTGCAAACATGACGAGAGAAGAGAGTGCCATCAAGCCACGTCCGCGAGGACGGCCATTCGGATCCAACCGCACTGGGATCACGAAATTGAAAAAGATGTACGGCAACTCTACTCTCCTGGAAACTGGCACGAAATGCGATATCAACGGTTGTGCCTTTCGTTTCAAAAAACCCGAGACCTCGGACTACCACAAACGATGCCACAACTCGTAAGTACTCCATTCCAACCCTTTTACAAAACTGATTTTGATTCGTTTGCAGCGATGCATCGCGGACTATGATCTGCCCCGAGTGTATGTCGACGAATTTTTCGAACTGGAACACGCTCCATACCCATCTCTGGCGTAGTCACAAGATCGACATGGAACTGCACAGTTGTGATATTTGCAGCTTTAAAACGCCCATCTACTCACGCTTGGTGAACACGCATAGCAAAATACATTCCGAGGAGCGCAACTACAAGTGCGATCAATGCGAGAAAGCCTTCAAGAATAGCAAACAACTCAAGAATCATCGACGTTGGCATCGAACTATGTCCATTGCTCCACCGCCCGATGTTCATCGTTGCGACGAGTGTGGCTCGGCTTTCTCGCATCTGAAATCTTTGCGCGAGCATTTCTGCAAGAGCAACGACCTCTTCTGCTGCGAGGTTTGTGGCAAAACCCTGTCTTCCAAGTCGTCACTCAAGCTGCATATGCTAACGCACGAGTCAGCAAAGAAATTCAAATGCAACTCCTGCGACTACATGGCCAACGACCACAACGCCTTTCGCAGACATCGCATGACTCATGATAAGAGTAAAATGTATGTCTGTCCGCTCTGTGACTACAAGTCCATACAGAGCGTGGCTTACCAGGTGAGGCAGACAGAACCCTTTGAATTCATTTCACTCTAATTTCCATTCTCATTTTAGAAACACATTCGGATGAAGCATCCCGAATCGGCGGACACGATCGTTCACAAGTGCAAATTCTGCTCATTCGCCACCATCAACGACGGACTTTTGACTGTCCATCTTGCCAAGCATAAGCTCCGAGACGAACAACAGGTCCGTGTCGACGGCGAAGCGGATAAATCGAAATCCTTCTCAATCGAACCGTCAGCGGAAGCGGCCGAAGACATACCCAGCTCGGACAGTAGCTTCTCAAGTTCAACTATCGAGACTGATAATCAGCAACCTAGAAATAAGATTAAAGTAAAAAGTGATTTAGTTTTAACGGACCCCGCGAAATTCTCATCAAACGTTGTTAGCCCATTATTGTTGCAATTTGATAATGCCATTAGGTGAAATATAGTTCATGGATGTGCGAGTGTGATTTCTCACGTGTTCCTTGATGGGGGAGACCGGTTCTCGCTGTAGTCATATTCAGAAATTGGCTGAAGATCAGAAAATCGCTGCTCGGTTAAGGTCATCCCACCGTGGCGAAGACTTGAAACTGTTCTACATCAATGGCAGGAAGCTGCCATAGCATAAGCCATTCCAAGCAGCTAGTTGGGAATGGATACACCGGCCCATCGTAATCAGGGAAGGAGGTTTGCTAACAATTATTTTTGCAGAGCACACATGGAGATAACCTACTGCCAATGCCATGGCAATGAAATCTCAGCATCATTCTCTTAATCATTAACAAGATCACGAGAATTATAAGACTGCTGAACACGGATTTAAGGGCTTCTCCAAAACTGTATGAATAAGATGATCCCGAATGGACGATATTAGAGACGAGAACTCTTGTAGGTAGTTAATATTTACATTGACTGGATTGCAAGTATGAACGGCATTGAGATGATTGGATAAATGCAGCGGAACATCAACGAAACGGTTGTGAGCATTACGCACCAAAATTTCCTCAGTACTCCCTATTTTCCATAAACTGCTTTACGACATTTTTGCCCTAAGTGAGACTAATCTGTGCCCTAGTATCCGAGACAGTGAGATATTCACATTAGGTTTTAACCTGTTTCGTGCTGATCGCCACGATAATACTGCTAATCCGGAGGGTCGCACTCCCTTTCCATTCCGATCATCGAATTCCGCTGTTTTCAACTTTTCCAGCGCCTTAACAACCCTCCCGAAACGGAAGCTCTACTTTGCCTCACAACCCACTTAATGTAATCAACTTGACATCGACTTTATGAATTCTATATTTGATCACTGTCATCTGTAGCGATTACAATTTTTCGTACTTGGAACGGGCTTGATCTGATTCTTCGTCTGGAAGGAAAATTTACCTCAGATTTCGTTCTATTTCGGGCCGATGCACACGACAACTCTGCCGATCCGGATGGTCGCGGAGTTCTCTTAGCGATGCACAGCCGCTTTGATCCCTTCTCCTTCAAATCGTCGAACTCCGCTGACTTCAACTTCACTAGTGCCTCAATAAGTCCCCCTAAACGGAAACTTTATCTTGCCTGCTGTTACTTAAGATCCTCACAGCCCACACATTGTTATCAACTCGCCGTTGATTTTCTCGATTCTATATTTGACATCGTCGAACCCAATGACATGATCATCATCTGTGGCGACTTCAAATTTCCACACCTGAAATAGGTTCAATCCTATTAACAGATCATCTCTTTGATTCCGGCCTTCTACAACTCAATAACATCATCAATAATATGGACAGACAAATCGATCTGATTTTCTCATCTGATGTAAACTGCGACTCAATTCACTATTCTTCCCTATCTGCTCTCGGAAAGCTGACCCCTTCTTCTGCTAATCTAATCTGCTCAACAATGTTAATTTTAACTTCCTTCTTAACCCAAACTCACACATATCCTTAAATAAAACTTGCGCTATTTTACTCCAAAATCCTCAGCTGCTTCATTCTTTCAGTCCCATACTCACCAAAACAGAACCACACTTCATCTCCGCCCTGGTATACCAAGGAACTCCGCTCTTTGCGCAATAAAAGAAACAAAAATTGGCACGCCTATCTTATTATACAGGGTGTCCCACGAGCAGTGTGCCAAAAAGCTAGAGCGTGTGGGTCTGGTCGAGACAAGAAAAAAATCGTATGGGAGGGGGGGGTCTATTCCCCCCCGTTTAGCCGGGTGGGGCAATTTTCTAAAAAATTGACTTAATTTGGAAAAAAAAATATTAAAAATCAACAGTTACATCCACAATACCGTGGTATATTTTTTTGTAAAGCCAGAAACCTCTTCTTTCATCCTGTTTCTAAGCAAAGCTGCTTTAAGGAATAGTTTTTGAGAAATTAATTTTCAAACTCAAAATTTCGAACTATTTTTTTTCGAAATTGTATGTAATTAAGTACTAATTTTTTTTCAAAAATTCAATACTGAAATTTTTTTTTTCAATTTTTTTTCAAAATTTTAAGTTTGAAAATTAATTTCTCAAAAACTACTCCTTAAAACAGCTTCATTTAAAATAAATATGAAAGAAGAGGTTTCTGGCTTTACAAAAAGGTATATCGTGACATTGTGGATGTAACTGTTGATTTTTAATAATTTTTTTTCCAAATTAAGTCAATTTTTTAGAAAATTGCCCCACCCGGCTAAACGGGGGGAAATAGACCCCCCCTCCCATACGATTTTTTTCTTGTCTTGACTAGACCTACACGCTCTAGCTTTTTGGCACACTGCTCGTGGGACACCCTGTATATCCTCCACTGCAACCGACCTTTCTACTTACATGCAGTCCTGCACTAAATTTTCACAGCTATGTGAATCACTCTACCTCCGATACCTGAACCAAATGCAATCCTCCCCTATCTCCGACCCCAAGTGTTTCTTCCACTTCATTTATGAAAAAAAGAAAAATCGATAACGACCCCGCTACATTAATAACTCTTCCAACGAACCCGAAATAACCGCCAACTTCTTTGTTCATTTCTTCAGTCTTTCTTAACCAGGATTTTCAACTCGATCACGACTATTTTCGATATTTGAAAGACTACCCCAGACGTCTCTTGTCTCACTGAACATAACTCTCGATCTCATCACCGAAAAAATACGCACCCTCAAGGACGACTACCCTCCCGATCCCGACTATCTACCTGTAATAGTTTTAAAAAAAGTGCGCAAACCATCTTATTTTAACCCTTACCGCTTTAATTCAAAGCTTTATCTCTCAAGGACTCTTTCTTAACCTTTGGAAATGTGCTTATATTATTCCAGTCCACAAAAAAGAACTGAAAAATGATGTGCCCAACTATCGTCCCATTGCCAAGCTCTCATGCATACCCAAACTTTTCGAGATTCGCTTATAATTCAGTATTCTTTCACTGCAATTTTATATTCATGCCGATCATTGAAAACGGCGGATTGACTGCGGCGGGACTTCACCCGATCCGCATCACTTCACTTCCGCAGTTTAACCCTATCATTGAAAACGACGGATGCACAACATTATCGATCGGTAGAACCTCATTACCGACCTTCTTTTACATCAGCTGTGGTCTGTCATTTTAAATTGTTTGTGGAAGAAAATTATTTCAAATTCAAAATAAATTGAAATTATGGACACGATTGCAATTTTTTTCGACTTGGAGGAAGATCTATGCGATTGCCGACATATTCGTCACAAAATAAGAAGTATGGCAAAGGACATTTTTTTGTTACCCAATGCTCAGTAAGTTGAGAACAATTTTCTTAGTCAGCGTGAATTTACTAGTTTTAATTGTAGGTTTATCAAACAGTTTCGAATAAAAAAAGCTGGTTTTAAGTACATTTTGGACGTGTTGAAGGCAAAGCTACCACCAGTTGTCAGGTCATCATCACTGACTCCAGAATTGAAGTTGACAGCATGTTTGAGATTTTTAGCAGAGGGTGGATACCAAACTGGCACTGGACTATTCTTTTAGGCGTTTCATTTGTTATACTCGGCGTTGGGATATTTGTTTTTTTTCGGGTCATTTTCTATGTCCTCACAAGACATACCCCCAATTTCAGTGTCGGAAACGGTACCCATTTCAAAACCCCTTAACGCCGCCGTGGAGGTGGAAGCCATGTGATACGCGAGATTGTGATAACTACCGTTCTGTCAAGCTGATGTCGCACACCATGAAGATCGTTGAACGGGTGACCGACTGCGGAAAATAATACGACTATCTGATGACCAGTACGGGTTTGTCTCGGGTAAATCAACGACAGATGCAATCCAAAGTATAAGGATCATGATGGAAAAGCATCGTGATTCTTCAAAGGACTTGCATATGGTGTTGGTTGATTTCGAGAAGGCCTTTGACCGGCAACCAAGAGATCTTTTATGGGTAGCCCTGAGACAAAAAGGAGTTCCAGAAACCTACGTGCGAGTGATCATGGACATGTACAAGAGAGCAACGACAAGAGAGCAATGCATTGCAGGAGTCACCGAAGAGTTCGCAATCAAAGTCGGTGTACAACAAGGGAGGGTCCTCAGCCCACTGCTCTTTAAAGCAGTCCTTGCTTGCTTGCTTGAAGGAAAAGTGACGGACCCCAATGTGCACCAGCTATTCTTTGCTGACGATGGAGCCATTATAAGTGATGATCAGGGGTCCCTACAACGAGCACTTGATGTGTGGGTGGACATTTTTGAGGGGCACGTTTATCGTATTGGTTCAAAGAAGACAGAGTATCTGTGCTGCCCGTTCTCTGACCCTCATCAGCCTATTCCAGACATTTACTTGAATGGAAGAGTGCTTCCCAAGTGTGAAAAGTTTAAATATCTGGGATCTATGATTAATAAAGAAGCAACTTGTGATGACGACATCAACCATTGCGTAAGCGTAGGGTGGATGAAGTGGCGGGAAAACTCCGCCATCTTCTGTGATCGAAAAATGCCCCCTAAGCTGAAAGGAAGGCTCTACACTTCAGTTGTACGTCCGGCGCTCACATACGGTTCACAATGCTGGACAATGCACAAAAAGTATGAGAGCAAATTAACGGCAACTGAGATGAAGATGCTTCGCATGACAGCGGGACAGAATTAGAAGTTCAGAGATCCGAGGAAGCCTCCACGTAAAAGAAACCATCACAAGAAATATAGGGCGCGACCGACTCAGTTGGTATTGCCCATGTTCAAAGGAGAGATCCTTTGAACCCCGTCCAAAAGGCGTTATCAATCAACATTCCAATTTCAACACGCAAAAAAGGCAGGCCGAAAAACAATTGGTGCAAATAAATGCAAAAACACCAGCATTTGATTGGCCTCAGCGATGAAGTAATCCCAAACCGGGAAGCCTGCCGCTTCTTTCTGAGGTCAAACCGGCGATCCCCACAAGCGGACCAGTAGGAATGCAGTTAAGTGGGAAGGTTATGGTCCTACACTTCTGACCATAACAACGCCGGAGAAAAAAGGAAAAGAAAAAGATTACAAAGTTTGCTGTAAACTACAGGATGCATAATTTATCACCTTTGTTCAATTGAAACGAAGACGAAGATTTTTGTTTCGAAGGCGTTCCGATCTTCGTACGACGGGTGGTTCGTCATTGGATGGATTTGGTTGGTTTTCAACATTTGGTGATACCCCAAGGAAACAAAATAATCTGCGAAAGGTTAAAATCATCAAATGCTCTACTCTTCTGATGGCTTCCTGCATTAGGTTGGATTTGATTCAGATGACGCCGACAGTCTCCCATGGTAGTTTGAATGAAAAACATGCGTCGCCCCATGTCCATACTGTCGAGCAAACACAGTTTGACCGACGACAAACTTCTGTACAACTGGTTCCATCTTCACAGGACAGGACAGGAGTGTTCGATGTTGCCGACTATGTAGCTTTTCCGCTGGCGATATGCCATTTTAATCCGGAGTTGTGCAGAAGGTAGCTAAGAATACGACAAGCGCCTCGCCACTTCTCCGATTCTCCTCCATAGCCTTGAGAAAGGCTGTTTTAAAAGTTCTCACCATCCTCTCGGCTATGCCATTCGATTTAGGATTGAATCGTGCTGACGTCATGTGTCGAATTGAATGATCTCGACAAAATCGTTGAAAGTCTTTGGATGTGAACTGTGTCCCATTGTCTGACACGTTTGTTTGGGGAAGTCCCTCCAAAGCAAATATCGTTCGAAGAGAACCTTCTTCGACAATACGGAATCAATTGATCTTGAGTAGCTGAGACGCGATCTGGCCAGCCTTTCTGCACAAAATTGATGACTGCGCGTATTTCGGCATCCTTCTGTGAACACTTCGCTATCAAATTAGCATTAATAGGAAAATCGTCTATTGCAGCTTGCGCATTTTCGGTTTGATGATTAATCTTAATTAACCTGTAAATGTATGTGTGTTCAAATTATTGTTTTTTTTTTTTTTTTTCTTATGATGATGGATGTAGAAGAAAACGTCAATATCGAAGAAGATCTGTTTGATATAAAATCGATGGAGTTTTTAGATTTCAATCAAGCAAAAAATGAATTAGAGAAATTGAATTTTAATTGTCTATGTCTGAATATAAGGTCGTTGAGGAAAAACTGGGATGTATTTTGTGCGAATGTAAGTCCGATACTGAATTATGTTGATATAATTGTTTTAGTGGAAATAAATATAAAAAAAGAAGAAAATAGTCTGTATAGTCTGGATGGTTTCTGTTCAGAATTTACTAATAGAAATAAAAGAAAGGAGGAGGTATTGCGATGTTCCTTAAAAACCACATAAACTACAAAAGGATAAATATAGAGACTACAGCCTATGAAAATCTAACTGTAAAAATTGATTCAAAAAGAAAAAAGAAAATAGTCTGTGGAATTTATAGACCTCCAAACTATTTTGAAAATGAATTCATTGAAGAGTTTTTGAAAGTTACGAGTATAAAAGAAGCAAATGATGATATAATCATTTTGGGTGATATGAATATAAATATCAAAGATAGCATGAACCACTACGTTCTTAGATATCAGGAAATGCTGGCTGCGAATGGACTGCACAACGTCATTAAAAAAGCGACGAGAATAGATCTAAATAGAGGGAGCAGTACTTTGATTGACCATATATTAGTTAACCTATCACAGTTCAAAATATTATCGGCTACAGTTCAAAGTAATATATCAGATCACTACAGCACTATTTATGGTATCAATGATGAGCATACAACAAAAAATACCCAACCATTGAGATCGTATGTTAGAACTAGAAAAGTGAATGACCTGATTAGAGCTACCGACTGGACCTCGATATTAGCAGAAACGGACAGCGAAGCTATTTTTGATGGATTAGCTAAAAAAATGGGTGATATATACGAAAACTCGACAGTCACCTATAAGGAAAAACCTTCAAGAAAAAGTCCCGATTGGATTACAAGGGATATCGTAGAGAGCTGCAAAGAAAGAGATCGATCATATCGCAGGTGGAAGAATAATAGAACCAACATAACATACGAAACCGAATACAAAAGATTACGCAACCAAGTCAATAAAAAAATACGTAGGAGCCGGGAACAATACTACAAAACAAAGTTCGAACAAGTAAAATGTGACCCAAAAAAAACTTGGGCGCTAATCAATGAAATACTTGGACGAAGGAAGCCGTCGTTAGACGAAACAATTGTGAGAAATTTCTCACCCCATACCAATGTTGTGGGTTTGGCAGATCAATTTGCGAACTCATTTTCACAGCAGGCAACATCAATAATTCACGTATGTAGCAAGGTAACATCCAGCCACCAGAACACACTTTTACGGGACACAATCTATTTGAAAGATACAAACTGTGCGGAAGTAGCAAATCTTATAGCTCTCTTAAATACTCATAAGGCACCTGGGATAGATGGTATTAGGGCTATAGATATAAAATCAAATGCGGATATCTTTACGGCCATAATAACGAATCTTATCAATATGAGTTTTAACACGTCCAAGGTGCCAACAAAGCTCAAAGAGGCACTTGTTAGACCTATTCACAAGGGAGGAGCCAAACACGAGATAGCAAACTATCGCCCGATTGCAATATTGCCGGTGATAGAAAAGATCATGGAGCAAATAATCTCAGATCGAATTTGGGAATTTATTGATAAGCATAAGATAATAAGCAAGAATCAGTACGGCTTCCAGAAGGGAAAAAGCACGAACCAACTTCTTGGTGATTTCACAAACTTAATTAACTCAAGCCTTAACAAAAGTCACCATGTCTTAGTGCAAAGCATTTGATACCCTCGACCACCATAAACTTATCGATGCAATGCAAAGAATAGGAATTAGAGGAAAATTGGTAGACTGGTTGAGAGACTATCTCAAAACGAGATCTTTTCGGGTAAAAATCAAAAGCTACGAAAACAGAGCCAATACAGTACAGTATGGAGTCCCACAAGGCTCTAAACTTGGCCCCTTGTTGTATATATTATATACTAACGAACTATTAAAATCCTTCAAGATTGGCTCTCCTTTCGCATACGCTGGTGACACGGCGATTGTTGTTTGCCACAAATCGATGGCAGAAGCAACCAGGATGATGCAGGCAGAATTCAACGAAGCAGGGAAATGGTGTCACGATAATGGGCTAGTAATAAACGGAGCAAAAACAAAATTATTACATATTCGTAGCCCACAGTACCCAAAATCAGAAATAATTATTAAAACATTCAACTGCACTGACCCAAGAAATTGTCAGGTTATCGATGTCGTGGAAACCTTTAAATATCTGGGTATAACGATCGACAGTCACGGAAGAAGCTGAAACGATCCCTGTTTGCACTGGCTTGCCTGAAGCATAAGTCCTCAAACTGCATACAAAAACAAGTCTACCATGCCCTTATCGAGTCAAGGCTGAGATATGGTATATTAGCGTGGGGAGGTGCTGCAGATACACACATCGCGAAGATGCAAGATATACAAAACAAGGCGATAAAATTAATGTCGGGAAGAATCAACACTGATGGCAGAGTAAGAATTCTCATGGTGAAGCAGATATTCCATATGACAGCAGCGCTGGAGTACTATGACGATGAAAGGTTCCGAACTCCAACCAATCACAACTTCAATACTAGAAGACGAGCAGAGGGGCTGTACCACCGTCCATCATTCAACAACATATACGGCAAGCGTCAACTGATGTACACCATACCAAACATCCTAAATAATCTTCCATCTAATCTACGAAATTTACATCAAACAAACTTAAGAAAGAAGAGAATAAAACAATATTTCCTAGAAGCGATAACTTAATTACTATTGGTAAACTGTCAATATCTCATTCGAAGTTTTTAATGTTTTTTAACCTTTCTTTAATTATTTAAAAAAAAAAAAAAAAAAAAAAAAGTAATTGTAGCAACGTAAACTTGGTATGTGAATTCATTTTTATTCATTTTCATTTAAATCGCCGACCTTCGATGATAGCAATGTAAAAAAATATTTTGAAAAACAACGTCCTGCAGTTAAGCCACGTGGCTTCGCAGGTAACAAATTCATTGTACGCAATAAGACTCATGAATAAATAAAGATAAAGATAAAGATGACAGAACTCTACTGTTTCATCAAATTCTTCATTTGGTCCCATATGTAAACGTGATAGCCAGTCTGCATTCCCATGCTTACTTGTAGAACGATAACGGATTGTATACGTGTATTCCATCAGAAAAATAGCCCATCTCTGGAGTCGTTGAATAGTCATATGTGGTAGCTTCTTGTTGGGGTTGAAAATGGTCACTGATAGGCTGATGATCTGTGACCAGCTCAAATTGACGACCATATAAATATTTGTGGAATTTAGTTACTTAAAAATTATGGATAGAGCCTCTTTCTCTATCTGACTATACCTTTTCTGAGCTGTATTCAAAGCTTTTGAGGCGAAAGCAATAGGCTTTTCCGTCCCATCTGGAAAAATGTGTGAAATGACAGCGCCAATCCCATGGATGATGCGTCTGTCGCTACGCTAATTCGTAAATAATCTCTAAAATGTGTTAACCTGGAAACTTGAGCAATTTTTTCATTCTTCTTCTTCTTTTCCTTTTTCCGGCGTTGTTATGGTCAGAAGTGTAGGACGATAACCTTTCCACTTAACTGCATTCCTACTGGTCCGCTTGTGGGGTCCGCCGGTTTGACCTCAGAAAGTAGCGGCAGGCTTCCCGCTTTGGGATTACTTCATCGCTGAGGTCAATCAAATGCTGATGTTTTTGCATTTGTTTGCACCAATTGTTTTTCGGCCTTTTTTTTTTTTTGTTTGATCTTACTCTTTCAACACCGGTGATCTCCTGTCGTGTCAACCCACTGATTTGCATGCACACTTGTGGGGCAGTTTAATTGTGGTATATCTGTCCCTAGGCTCACCTTGGTGTTTTCTAAATTGCCTAGATGTGATTTTTGTTTACCTTTGTTTTAGTCGCCTTTTACGACAAGCGAGAGGTATCGCTGCAGGGATATTCTTAACCCGTCCCTGCACAGCAATTTTCTCATTAAATTGATGAAAAGCCTTCTGTTGTCCTTTTCCCCACTTAAAGGTTTAGCCTTTTGCCCGAAGTTTGTTCAGCGGTGCAGCTATCTGAGCGAAGTTGTCAATGAACTTATTGTAGTAGTTGAGTTTCCCAATAAATGCCTCCAACTCTTCTAGATCTTTGGGGTTCAGGTAAGCTTGAGATGGCTTTAACTCCAGCCTCCGGAGGCCGGATTCCTGCAACGTCAATTATGTGACCAAGATATTCAATTTCGGGCTCCGCAAACTTACATTTTTCCAGACGGCAACGTAGACCGTGGCTCTCAAGTCTTTCTAAGAAAACTGTTAAGTTTTTAAGATGCTCGGCCAGAAACGATCACATTGTCTATGTATGACGTACAAAATTCTAAATCTGCAGTCAACTGATCCATATAGCGTTGAAAAATACCAGTAGAGCTGGATGTCCCAAAAGGTAACCGCTGAAATTCGAACAATCCAAATTCAGTATTTATGACAAAATTTTTTCGATTCCTCATCCAGTGGAATCTGGAGGTGAGCTTCTGACAAATCGATTTTGGTGAAATACTGTCCCCCTTGCAGTTTATGGAACAAGTCTTCAATGCGGGGAACCGGATGGCGGTCTATCTCCAAGCAAGGATTCGTAGTTATTTTGAAATCACCGCATATGCGCAGTGTTCCATTTGCCTTGTTAACTACAACAATTGCTGTGGCCCATTGGCTTGTTTCCATTGGACGCAATACTCCTAAAGCTTGCATTCGTTCAAGCTCTTGGCGAACCGCTTCTTTTTGGGCGAAGGGTATTGGACGATATTTAAAATATCTAGGTTGGCAATTAGATTTCAAGGTGAGATGTGCCTTAAATGATGTACTACATTTCAGTCCAGGCCGGAAAACAGATTCGTGCTTTTTGCACAATGACATTGCTTCCGAAAGTAATCGGTCTCTAGATTCAGTTTTTATTTGCATGATCGAATGAGAATCAACACTTTGAATCTGCATCCAAATGCTTTCCCGGCAAAGATCGCAAATTGACTGAAGATGTTTGCATGCATTTCTCGGGTGTTGTGTGTAACAACCAGGGCACGACTTTCTCAAACTAAAATTATCATGCGACTTACTTGTTTGTGCGTGGTTTGATCCGTTGATGTGATTAACTTCCAAAGACGTTGCTACGTTTGTAATGTTGCTCTCCTTTAATATGTTTGATGCGTGCTGTGTTGATTGGTAGGCAGTGGCCAGTTTTTCTGTGTCGCGGCTATGCGAACGGCGTCGTGAGGTGTACAGAACATGATCATGTCCCTGATCATAATGTCCGCGCATGACCTGTTGCAATCCGCATTGGGACACACAAAAGCGCAATCTCTCGCGCGACCTCTTAAATCCGCGATCTACTCAGCGTAGGATTGACCCAGGACCATTTTTTGTTGAAGGAATTTGCATCTCGAGCCCAGAATGTGCAGTTTCGATTGAAAATATTTCGTAAGTTTCACAGAAAGCTCTTTAAAAGTATGTCTACTTACGAATTCAGTTCCTACCAATTCTGGAGTAAGTCGTTTACCTGGTTTCCGCACGTGGATAGAAAATGCGCCTTCTTGAGGTTGTCGTCATCCAACGAATTCGCCGTGAAATGTTGCTGGAGTTGGAAAAGGTAGCTCTCCCAAGATTCTTTTTCCGAATTGAATGCATGAGGAATAGTCGCAGGGCGGATAGATGGACTCTGACTCAGCAGTTGTGCTATTGTAGCTTTATTCTCCGCCAATATTCGTTCAATCCACCGGTTTTGGGATGAAATTATTTGCTGCAACGCCTCTTCCATATTTAAAATACCTTGTTGCCACTTGATATAATTCGGTATAAATACAAAACAACTTCTTTATTCAACGTCTTACAAGCAGAAACCATCAATTCTGGTTTCTGCTTACAAGCTAATGAATACAGGCAACAATTGAGGTTACAATCAGTGTTGGGACTTAAAATTTTCAACAAAAAACATAACAAAAACTTCACTTAAAAATACATTAAAGCATGTAACTCGGATGGTACAGGCTAACAAAGGCCTCGTAGGGGTAATATTTATCCGACGGATGTTAGTTCCACAAAAAACGAGAAGAGCCACCGCTGACGAACACCTTGCGGCCCTGTTAGCAAGTCCTATCTCCACCTCCTCGTGGTGCCATCTGGAGACTCCCTTTCGGAGTTACTAACGGATAAGGGGGAATGGCGAGTATCCTGCGCTCGAAAACAGGATTAGTCGGTTGGGCTATGGCCTAGTGAGCCGTACCTGTAAAAAAATTACTCACTACGAACCAACCACAAGCCTCGGATAATGATGGATACACCGTTTACGACCCCGGTAAACGCATAATTAAGGACTATGAACTTCGGATCTGCACGTCGAATGTGAGATCCCTTAACAGACCACGTGCAGCTGATGAACTCGCGGAGGCCCTTGACTGCTACAAAGCAGACATTACTGCAATCCAGGAAGTGCGGTGTAGTGGCCGGGCAAAAGGAGGATGAAAAACTGCGACCTCTAGTACGGCGATTGCTACAGAGGGGGAAGGCAGCGCTTATTTGGGCGTGGATTTGTTGTTCGAGGCAGACTAAGGCAAAAAGTCTTGAGCTTCAAATTCATAAGCGAGCACCTCATAACAATCCGCAACAAGGCTAAATTCGGTAACATTAGCTTGATATGCGCTCACTCTCCTAGAAAGAACATACTACCAATGTCCCAGCTACGACACGAAGATCGTTCTAGGAGATTTTAATGCACAGCTGGGAAAAGAAGAAATCTTTGCTAGAGTCATTGGAAAACACAGCCTGCACGACAAAACATCCGGGAACGGACTCAGGCTCGTGGACTTCGCCTCGGGGCGGAACCTCTCTGAACTGAGTACGCAGTTCCCACACCTCAACATCATAAAGGGATCTGGCGGTCCCCTGATCAATCAACCGTCAAAAAGATTGATCACATTGCGATTGACGTCAGACACTCCTCCAGTATTCTCGATGTCCGAACGTTCCGAGGAGCCAACATTGATCGGATCATTACCTTGTTGTAGCCAAGGTAAGAACACGGATCTCAAAACAACAAGGGAGTCGAGAAAGAACACCACGGTTTGACGTCAGAAAGCTACAATCGCAAACGATCGCTAGAAACTTTGCCGACCGAGTCTCCCAAAAACTCTCTGAAAGTTCGATATCACCTGCACTGACCATAGAAGAAGACTGGAAACGTTGTCAAAACGCCATCAACGCCTACAACGCAATGCTGCATCGAACAACGAGAGCTGTTCGTGAGCTCTGCAAACAGAAGAGGAGGGAAGAGAACCGGCTTCTCAAAAAGAAAAAGAAAGAGCGTGAGAAGCGCGCGGTCGAAGAGATGGAAAGGTGATACAGCAGGAATGAAATCCGAAAGTTTTACCAGAAAGTTAAACAATTATCCAGTGGATATAAATTTCGGACTGAAGCCTGCCGGGACGAAAATGGACAACTGGTAGTAGAATCGCAGTCGAGAGTATCGTTTGCCCGATCCACAAAAAAGGAGACCCCTTTGACTGCACCAACTACAGAGGAATAAGTCTCCTTAACATCGCCTACAAGATCTTCTCTGCCGTTTTGTGTGAACACCTGAAACCGTTCGTCAACAACCTGATAGGTACGAGTACATATCAGTGTGGTTTCAGGTCAGGGGAGTCCACAATAGACCAAATCTTCACATTGCGGCAGATCTTGGAAAAGACCCAAGAGATGCAGATCGACACTCACCACATATTCGTCGACTTCAAGGCCGCATATGACAGCGTGCATAGAGACGAGCTATACAAAGCCATGTCTAGTTTTGACATCCCTACCAAACTCGTCAGATTGTGTAGGATGACGATGGAGAACTCTCGCTGCTCCATCAACGTCGGCAACGAACTTACCGAGACCTTTAATGTCAAAAAAGGTTTTAGGCAAGGCGACGCGCTGTCATGTGACTTCTTCAACTTAATACTCGAGAAGATCGTGCGAAACTCAAAAGTCACCACCATAGGGACGATCTTCCAGAAGTCCGTTCAACTGCTGGCTTACGCGGATGATATTGACGTGATTGGTCGAACACAGTGAGCCATCAATGAGGCGTTTGCTGGCATTGAAGCGGAGGCGGCTAAAATGGGTCTAGGGGTAAATGAGGGCAAAACGAAGTACATGTTGTCATCAAGAAATGACCCACAACATCGCCGTCTCGGACAGAGCGTCACAATGGGCAGCATGAACTTGGAGGTAGTGAAGGACTTCGTCTACCTCGGCTCTGCAATAAATAGGGACAACAACATCAGTACCGAGATCAAACGCAGAATCACTCTTGCCAACCGCTGTTTCTTTGGACTCAAGAGGCAATTGAGCAATAGAGCCCTCTCTCGAAGGACCTAGCTTTATACAATACCTTAATCATCCCAGTCCTGCTTTATGGTGCAGAAGCATGGACGCTGTTGAAAGCGGATAAGGAAGCTCTTGGTCTTTTCGAGAGAAAAGTTCTGCGTGTGATCTTTGGTCCTGGCATCTGGAGGAGAAGATTCAATCTCGAACTATATGGACTGTACGGCGGCATGTGCCTGGTTAAGCGTCTACGGATACAACGCTTAAAATGGCTAGGCCATGAATCCGAGCCATTGGGACAACGCAACAGAGGACGTCCTCGACTTAAATGGCGCACACAAGTGGAAAAGAGCCTCAACCAACTTGGTGTGCGTAACTGGAGAAGGCTGGCAGGAGATCGCGCTGGCAGGAGATCGCGCTGGCTGCAGAAGCTTGTTGGTTGAGGCCCAAACCCACACCGGGCTGTAGCGCCAATGAAAGAAGAAAGAATAAGAACTGACTACTTATCCTTGTGAACAAATAAACCGTTAATATACAATACCTATGTATATTTGAATTTATTATAAAAATTAATTAAATTTATGGAAGGGTTAAACAATTTATCTTTATCAATCGTTTTGAGTGCAAATAATAAACTGCTAACAGTGTATTTGCGAAGCGAAACAGAACATGGGAAAAGGAAGCATGAAGAATTCAAAACAGTGGTAGATTTCATACTTTGAGTAGCAGATGTGGTAGATTTGAAAATTTCACAAAATAGTAGTAGATCTACCACAATAGTTGTAAAGTCTCAACACTGGTTACAATTTGCGCGGGATAAGTCCTGATTTCCCGCCAGATTCGACTTCTAAATGACCTTACGTTATTTGACGGGTGCCACTTAATTTTAAGGTATGATTACAAAGTTTGCTATAAACTACAGGGTGTATCACCTTCCAAGTGCAATTGATCCTTTACAACGTTATCTTTTCAATATAAATCTTTGTGATGTAGGAAATTCTCGTCTTTCCTATCTACTAGCCTCTCGTGCTTTCTGTGGCTTCACGCTTAAAACTCTGACTTTTAACATTGCCAATTTTTGTAATAAATTTGGATAACAAAAAGTCTGCCAGCAAACATAAGTGAATAGAGACAGACAGTATGTTGTTGTACTATATGCTACATTGATACTTTACAAAATACATTTTCCAAAATTGAATTTGTTTTTGCGAAGCGAGAGTTGCCTCGTGTCCGTTTAGGAAAAATAAATATTACTGGACCACTTGTTGCATTCTCTACTGTAATTTGTTAATCCAAGTCTGTTGTTCGAATTGGTTGTGGGATTGGGTTTCAAGGTTGTAATATATGGGAAATTCGATTGAACGAGGTGGAAAATCGGTCTGGATCGGTGGGTGACGCATTGGATGATTGGACTCACATATGTAAGTTGAAAAATGAAGAAAACTGTCCAATCAAAAGATTAAGATGGGCAGAAGCATTGGCTTCGAGGGATCCCCATATAAATTGGCGTTCCTTTCTGGTAAGATCTGATAGTGGCTTCGCTATAGTTGCGTAACCATGAATGAATTTCCTAAAATATTCCGTTAAACCCAGAAACTGCATAACATCCTTTACAGATTTCGGTACTGGGTAGAGTTTGACCGCAACAATCTTTTCCTCGGAGGGCTTGATTCCGCTTTTAATAACGTGACCAAGAAAAGAGATTTCCTCTTTAAAGAAACGGCATTTCTTCCAATTTATGATAAGCCCAAAATCACTAGCTAAGGCCAAAACCTCTTTGAACCTCCCTAGCATTTCGAATTGATTTTTAGCTCCAATAATTAAATCGTCCATATAGATCCAAACTATACCTCTCCTAACTAACTCTTTGAATATTGCATTTATAAATTTTTGAAAGATTGCTGGAGAATTATATACATAGCCCAAAAGAAACTTTATTAAACTCGTACAGATCATCTGGCGTTACGAAGGCAGTGTACTTTTTACTAGTTTCCTCGATGTCAACATGAAAAAAGCCATTTTTGAGATCAAGTGTAGTGAAAATCTCTGAATCGTAGAGCTGCTCCAAAAGTTCTTCAATATTTGGGAAGGGTTGTCTATCTTTTATAATATGTCGGTTTAGCTTGCGATAGTCAACGCATAATCGCATTGAATTATCTTTCTTGCGAACAAGAACAACTGGACTTGAGAATTCTGAGTTGCTCTTTCGAATTATACCTTGGTCTAACCATTCCTTGATTTGTTTGTCAACGATTTCCTTTTCTAGGGGGGCGAGTCTTCTAGGCCTCTGATGAATTGGTGTCTCTTCATCTAAAACTATACTCATTGTAATGCATGAAATTTCGGGACGCTTGGGTTCGTACGATGCTATTAAATCTTTCAATTCACTTCTTATGCTTGGGTATGGTATGGAATTAAGGTTTTCTCTCAAAGTTTCATGGTTGGGATTCGTTGAGATGAGATTAATTCTAGCGTGTGGGTTTTGAACTTCATCGATCTTCTTATAAATTTTTGCAACTCCACCTTCAATAACTAGGTTCACCTGCATAATAAAGTTTTTACCTAATAAAAAATCATTTGAAAGCCAAGCATCCGGAACAAAGTGGCACAGAATTTCAAAACCCTCGCTATCAATTACAGTTTGGAGAAGAACTGCGCCAATAGTTTGTCGATTTTGATCACCGAACCCTACTACGGAGATTCCATCGTATTCCATCTCTCGAATATTAAGAGTTTTTCTTATACTTTCCTTTGCGATTGAGATGTCACTTCCTGTGTCTATTAAACCTTGGAATTCGATTCCATTGACTATAACTTTCGTACAGATATCTGGAAAACTAACGACATTTACTTTAGAACCGCTTGGACGCGGACCACCGCTATCATTTCTTCTGTTTGGACAGTTTGCAGATACATGGCCAAATCCACTGCAATTAAAACACCTGGTTCCCATTGATTGGTTTGGACAGTTTTGGGTTTGGTGAGACAAGGCGCCACAATTCTTACACCTTTGATGACTGTTTTGAAAATTACTCTTATTGATGACATTCGGCTTAGCTAGGTAATGAGACCTATTTTTTAGTTGTTCCTCTTTCAAACGTTCATAAGATGTCAAATTTCCTTTAAGCTCATCTAAATTTTTGGCCTGATAGAGGATACTTTTGTTTAGAGCAATTTAGATGCAATTCTTCAACTGAACCCCTAGCTGCAACTTTTTTCATTTTATAAAAATACTCGAGAAGAGTTTGATTTCCAAGACGTTTCGTGGCTTCCAAAGTTTTATATACATTTTCTGCCTCTCTTTTCCCGAATTCCCTTTCCAACATCAATTTCAACGTAATCCAACTGCAAACACCAACTTCAGATTCCAAAGCTAGTCTAGCTGCTCCTACAAGTAGTCGCCGAGCATACAAATATTTTTGGACTTCGTTCCAACCGCAAACACTAGAAACATCTTCGAAATCCTTCACCCACGCATCGTAACATTTTCCCTTCTCTCCACTAAACTTTTCTAAAGCTTCTTCAATATCTTTGAATTGAAAATTATTTACCACGCCTGAACCTGTACCAATCTCTAATGCACCACCTTTATTATCGTCGTTTCCCATGATTTCTCCGTTCGTTTCTCCCTGCATTTCGTTGTTGTTATTCACTTCGTTCGCCTGCTCTAATCGTTTAATTAAGTCTGTTTTTAGATTGTATCGTATTGGAAGATTACGACTTTTTAAAATAGCTTGTAATTCTTTTGTAGTGAGCGTTTCAAGATTTTCAGCGTTCATTTAATTATAAGGTCGATTTCCTATCGTTTTAATAATACTATCCTTTCGATTTATTTTTATTTTTGCTTTTTGTATTTGTCATGCAATGTTCATGCAGTGTCATGCAATATTGAAAAGATCTTACCAAGTTCCATTAAACTACTATATGTGTACTTGTTGTTGAAGGTATTTACTTTCCACAGTACCCGAATTATTTATTTATTTTTCAGACAATTTCGCTTTGTCGAATTAGTATCACTCCTCGCGGTTTTAATTTATTTTTTCTTCTGACACCATGTGGGTATGTTCCATTCCCAATGAGTAATACGCGCGTTAGTCCTTTTGAGTCGAATTCAGTTTTCTTTATTACTTATAAATTTACAATAAGATAACAGGAATAGACTGTATCTATGTATTTTAAATATTACATAAAATTAAATCGCGTGACAATCGTAACAAAATCGCGTGACAAACGTATCTAACTTCTTCACTGCCTGGCGTATATATCAAGAATTAGTCTAAATGTGTCTTAACAGTTTGAAGAGCGTACATAACGAGAGTAAGTCCGTTTATGACGATCTGTAGGAACTTCACTTTTCAGTTGGGTTTTGTCCCTACATTTGTTTGCGGCTTTGGAGATTTTTATATTTTGCTACCATGTCGTAATATTTTTTTCTGTAAAAATTAGCTGATTTCAGATATTTTTCACAGTCATTACAGCATCCATCTACGGAGTCACTTGTTCGGCTCTTTTTAGCTGGACAATCAAGCTGCAACGACTTGTAATCTTCCTCAATAACTTCTAAGTTAAATACCGGAACAGCTCCGAATTTCAACAATGTCAGAACTTGAGAAGTGATTGGCGCAAATCAACAGTTTTTTTGTGTAATCTTTTGTTGGAATATTACATTTTTCTCGCCAAATTTGACCCATAGCTGAGTCATAGGGAGGAAACTTAAACATTAGTATCTTTTCACCATATCGCCTAGATTTACCGCATGTTTTTATGCAGCATCGAATGCCGGACTTTTGGAAAATTTTACCAACAGCCGGTACAGAATCCATTTTTCCTATTCAAAATCGTATGACAACCCCTCAACAATCAATATATAATAATAAGTCCAAAGAATAATCCAAATCGTATGCAAAGTTGTCAACAATTATAAAAGCAACAATTCAAAATCAAAAATAGAGTTAAATATCAAAATACAAAGTAAAAATGGAGTCGATATATAAGCGCAGGAAAACACAACCATTCGCATGAAAGTACAATTCCCAAGTGATTTCGAATCCAATCCACACAATCGAAAACAAGAGAAGCAATACAACACCATGCAAGCTTACGATAGAAGAAGCTATCAATGCATACACACGCACAAACACTTGCATACACATCGTAAGCTGCTTTGCTCTCGTAAAAACAAAACCACCGAAAACGCACATGCTGCTCTCTTTCGCTTGCACCAGCTTCTCAATTTTTTGTATACTCTCTTGCATGTTCTCATGCTTGTACTCTCTGTTCAATAGCGTGCCAATATTGGAACCCTAGAACAAAATTTGCTTCGTATGAGATGCGACTTCTGTATACTATTTATTCTGTGGTATTACTCTTTTATCGCACTTGACAGAGTTGCCAGTACCATTAAAATTAGTAACAGAATTGTCACCACCATTGCCATCGGATTCATTGCCATCGGATTCATTGCCATCGGATTCATTGCCATCGGATTCATTGCCATCCATGTTCAATCCCTATCCGCACCAGCTTCAGTTAGACCATCACCAGCACCATATAAGCATCAATAGAATCTATATCTATCGCCATCATTGTTGGCACTACCATAAGTGACAGCATCATTGCCAAAATCACTATCGCCACCTTCATTAATATCATCACCACTATTGCCCTCATCACCATTACCCTCACAATTACCGCCACCGTCATAACTATTATCACCATCCTCATCATAATCGCCATCATCACCATCCTCACCATCATTACCATTATCACCAAAATCTCCACCGTCACCATCATCACCATCACCGCACTCATCACCATCATCAGCATCATCAGCATCATCACCATCATCGCCTTCACCTGCATCATTAGCATCATCACCATCATCACCATCATCGCCATCATCAAAATCTTCACCATCATCACCATAATCTCCACCGTCAACATCACCGCACTCATCACCATTATCACCATCATCACCATCATCACCATCATCACCATCATCACCATCATCACCATCATCACCATCATCACCATCATCACCATCATCACCATCACCACCATCATCAAAATCTCCACCATCATCACCATCATCGCCATCATCACCGTCATCACCATCATCACCATCAACACCATCATCACCATCATCACCATCATCACCATCATCACCATCATCACCATCATCACCATCACCACCATCACCACCATCACCACCATCATCATCATCATCCCCATCATCATCATCATCACCATCATCACCATCATCACCATCATCACCATCATCACCATCATCACCATCATCACCATCACCACCATCACCACCATCACCACCATCACCACCATCATCACCATCAGCACCATCATCACCATCATCACTAGCATCACCATCATCACTAGCATTATCGTCATCATCATCTCCACCGTCACCATTATCACAATCATCATCATTATCACTGTCACCATCGTCACAATCATCACCGCCACTATCACTGTCACCATCAGCATCACCATCACCATCGTCAGCATCACCAGCATCATCACCATCATCACCATCAGCACCATCATCACCATCATCACCATCATCACCATCGTCACCATCATCATCATAATCGCCATCATCACCATCCTCACCATCATTACCATTATCACCAAAATCTCCACCGTCACCATCATCACCATCACCGCACTCATCACCATCATCAGCATCATCAGCATCATCAGCATCATCACCATCATCAGCTTCACCTGCATCATTAGCATCATCACCATCATCACCATCATCGCCATCTTCAAAATCTTCACCATCATCACCATAATCTCCACCGTCAACATCACCGCACTCATCACCATTATCACCATCATCACCATCATCACCATCATCACCATCATCACCATCATCACCATCATCACCATCATCACCATCATCACCATCATCACCATCATCACCATCATCACCATCATCACCATCATCACCATCATCACCATCATCACCATCTTCACCATCATCACCATCATCACCATCATCACCATCATCACCATCAGCACCATCATCACCATCATCACTAGCATTATCGTCATCATCATCTCCACCGTCACCATTATCACAATCATCATCATTATCACTGTCACCATCGTCACAATCATCACCGCCACTATCACTGTCACCATCAGCATCACCATCACCATCATCAGCATCACCAGCATCATCACCATCATCACCATCAGCACCATCATCACCATCATCACCATCATCACCATCGTCACCATCATCATCATAATCGCCATCATCACCATCCTCACCATCATTACCATTATCACCAAAATCTCCACCGTCACCATCATCACCATCACCGCACTCATCACCATCATCAGCATCATCAGCATCATCAGCATCATCACCATCATCAGCTTCACCTGCATCAATAGCATCATCACCATCATCACCATCATCGCCATCTTCAAAATCTTCACCATCATCAACATAATCTCCACCGTCAACATCACCGCACTCATCACCATTATCACCATCATCACCATCATCACCATCATCACCATCATCACCATCATCACCATCATCACCATCATCACCATCATCACCATCATCACCATCATCACCATCATCACCATCATCACCATCATCAGCATCATCACCATCATCACCATCATCACCATCATCACCATCATCACCATCACCACCATCATCAAAATCTCCACCATCATCACCATCATCGCCATCATCACCGTCATCACCATCATCACCATCATCACCATCATCACCATCATCACCATCATCACCATCATCACCATCATCACCATCATCACCATCATCACCATCATCACCATCATCACCATCACCACCATCACCACCATCACCACCATCACCACCATCATCACCATCAGCATCAGCATCACCATCATCCCCATCATCATCATCATCACCATCATCACCATCATCACCATCATCACCATCACCACCATCATTACCATCATCACCATCATCACCATCATCACCATCGTCACCCTCATCACCATCAGCATCAGCATCACCATCATCCCCATCATCATCATCATCACCATCATCACCATCATCACTATCATCATCATCATCACCATCATCACCATCATCACCATTATCACCATTATCACCATCGTCACCATCATCACCATAATCACCATCATCACCATCATCACCATGATCACCATCATCACTATCATCACCATCACCACCATCACCACCATCATCACCATCATCACCATCATCACCATGATCACCATCATCACTATCATCACCATCACCACCATCACCACCATCATCACCATCATCACCATCATCACCATCATCACCATCATCACCATCATCACCGTCATCACCATCATCACCATCATCACCATCATCACCATCATCACCATCATCACCATCATCACCATCATCACCATCATCACCATCATCACCATCATCACCATCATCACCATCATCACCATCACCACCATCACCACCATCACCACCATCACCACCATCATCACCATCAGCATCAGCATCACCATCATCCCCATCATCATCATCATCACCATCATCACCATCACCACCATCATTACCATCATCACCATCATCACCATCATCACCATCGTCACCCTCATCACCATCATCACCATCATCACCATCATCAGCATCATCAGCATCATCACCATCATCACCATCATCACCATCATCACCATCATCACCATCATCACCATCATCACCATCATCACCATCATCACCATCATCACCATCATCACCATCATCACCATCATCACCATCATCACCATCATCACCATCATCACCATCACCACCATCACCACCATCACCACCATCACCACCATCATCACCATCAGCATCAGCATCACCATCATCCCCATCATCATCATCATCACCATCATCACCATCATCACCATCATCACCATCATCACCATCAGGACCATCATGACCATCATCACCATTATCACCATTATCACCATCATCACCATCATCACCATCATCACCATCATAACCATCATCACCATCAGCACCATCATCACCATCATCACCATCACCACCATCACCATCATCATCATCATCACCATCATCACCATCATCACCATCATCACCATCATCACCATCATCACCATCATCACCATCATCACCATCATCACCATCATCACCATCAGCACCATCATCACCATCATCACTAGCATTATCGTCATCATCATCTCCACCGTCACCATTATCACAATCATCATCATTATCACTGTCACCATCGTCACAATCATCACCGCCACTATCACTGTCACCATCAGCATCACCATCACCATCGTCAGCATCACCAGCATCATCACCATCAGCACCATCATCACCATCATCACCATCATCACCATCGTCACCATCACCATCATAATCGCCATCATCACCATCCTCACCATCATTACCATTATCACCAAAATCTCCACCGTCACCATCATCACCATCACCGCACTCATCACCGCACTCATCACCATCATCAGCATCATCACCATCATCAGCTTCACCTGCATCATTAGCATCATCACCATCATCGCCATCATCGCCATCATCAAAATCTTCACCATCATCACCATAATCTCCACCGTCAACATCACCGCACTCATCACCATTATCACCATCATCACCATCATCACCATCATCACCATCATCACCATCATCACCATCATCACCATCTTCACCATCATCACCATCATCACCATCATCACCATCATCACCATCACCACCATCATCAAAATCTCCACCATCATCACCATCATCGCCATCATCACCGTCATCACCATCATCACCATCATCACCATCATCACCATCATCACCATCATCACCATCATCACCATCATCACCATCATCACCATCATCACCATCATCACCATCATCACCATCACCACCATCACCACCATCACCACCATCACCACCATCATCACCATCAGCATCAGCATCACCATCATCCCCATCATCATCATCATCACCATCATCACCATCATCACCATCATCACCATCATCACCATCACCACCATCATTACCATCATCACCATCATCACCATCATCACCATCGTCACCCTCATCACCATCACCACCATCATCACCATCATCACCATCATCACCATCATCACCATCATCACCATCATCACCATCATCACCATCATCACCATCATCACCATCATCACCATCATCACCATCATCACCATCACCACCATCACCACCATCACCACCATCACCACCATCATCACCATCAGCATCAGCATCACCATCATCCCCATCATCATCATCATCACCATCATCACCATCATCACCATCATCATCATCATCACCATCATCACCAACATCACCATTATCACCATTATCACCATCGTCACCATCATCACCATAATCACCATCATCACCATCATCACCATGATCACCATCATCACTATCATCACCATCACCACCATCACCACCATCATCACCATCATCACCATCATCACCATCATCACCATCATCACCATCATCACCATCATCACCATCATCACCGTCATCACCATCACCACCATCATTACCATCATCACCATCATCACCATCATCACCATCGTCACCCTCATCACCATCATCCCCATCATCATCATCATCACCATCATCACCATCATCACCATCATCACCATCATCACCATCAGGACCATCATGACCATCATCACCATTATCACCATTATCACCATCGTCACCATCATCGCCATAATCACCATCATCACCATCATCACCATGATCACCATCATCACTATCATCACCATCACCACCATCACCACCATCATCACCATCATCACCATCATCACCATCATCACCATCATCACCATCATCACCATCATCACCATCATCACCGTCATCACCATCACCACCATCATTACCATCATCACCATCATCACCATCATCACCATCGTCACCCTCATCACCATCATCACCATCATCACCATCATCAGCATCATCACCATCATCACCATCATCACCATCATCACCATCATCACCATCATCACCATCATCACCATCATCACCATCATCACCATCATCACCATCATCACCATCATCACCATCATCACCATCATCATCATCACCACCATCACCACCATCACCACCATCACCACCATCATCACCATCAGCATCAGCATCACCATCATCCCCATCATCATCATCATCACCATCATCACCATCATCACCATCATCACCATCATCACCGTCAGGACCATCATGACCATCATCACCATTATCACCATTATCACCATCATCACCATCATCACCATCATCACCATCATAACCATCATCACCATCAGCACCATCATCACCATCATCACCATCACCACCATCACCATCATCATCATCATCACCATCATCACCATCATCACCATCATCACCATCATCACCATCATCACCATCATCACCATCATCACCATCATCACCATCAGCACCATCATCACCATCATCACCATCATCACCATCATCACCATCATCACCATTATCACTGTCACCATCGTCACAATCATCACCGCCACTATCACTGTCACCATCAGCATCACCATCACCATCGTCAGCATCACCAGCATCATCACCATCAGCACCATCATCACCATCATCACCATCATCACCATCGTCACCATCATCATCATAATCGCCATCATCACCATATTCACCATCATTACCATTATCACCAAAATCTCCACCGTCACCATCATCACCATCACCGCACTCATCACCGCACTCATCACCATCATCAGCATCATCAGCATCATCACCATCATCAGCTTCACCTGCATCATTAGCATCATCACCATCATCGCCATCATCAAAATCTTCACCATCATCACCATAATCTCCACCGTCAACATCACCGCACTCATCACCATTATCACCATCATCACCATCATCACCATCATCACCATCATCACCATCATCACCATCTTCACCATCATCACCATCATCACCATCATCACCATCATCACCATCACCACCATCATCAAAATCTCCACCATCACCATCATCGCCATCATCACCGTCATCACCATCATCACCATCATCACCATCATCACCATCATCACCATCATCACCATCATCACCATCATCACCATCATCACCATCATCACCATCACCACCATCACCACCATCACCACCATCACCACCATCATCACCATCAGCATCAGCATCACCATCATCCCCATCATCATCATCATCACCATCATCACCATCATCACCATCATCACCATCAGGACCATCATGACCATCATCACCATTATCACCATTATCACCATCGTCACCATCATCACCATAATCACCATCATCACCATCATCACCATGATCACCATCATCACTGTCATCACCATCATCACCATCACCACCATAATCACCATCCTCACCATCATCACCATCATCACCATCATCACCATCATCACCATCATCACCATCATCACCATCATCACCATCATCACCATCATCACCATCATCACCATCATCATAATCATCATCACCATCATCACCATCACCACCATCATCACCATCAGCATCAGCATCACCATCATCCCCATCATCATCATCATCACCATCATCACCATCATCACCATCATCACCATCATCACCATCAGGACCATCATGACCATCATCACCATTATCACCATTATCACCATCGTCACCATCATCACCATAATCACCATCACCACCATCATCACCATCATCACCATCATCACCATCACCACCATCATCACCATCATCACCATCATCACCATCATCACCATCATCACCATCATCACCATCATCACCATCATCACCATCATCACCATCATCACCATCACCACCATCACCACCATCACCACCATCACCACCATCATCACCATCAGCATCAGCATCACCATCATCCCCATCATCATCATCATCACCATCATCACCATCATCACCATCATCATCATCATCACCATCATCACCATCATCACCATTATCACCATTATCACCATCGTCACCATCATCACCATAATCACCATCATCACCATCATCACCATGATCACCATCATCACTATCATCACCATCACCACCATCACCACCATCATCACCATCATCACCATCATCACCATCATCACCATCATCACCATCATCACCATCATCACCATCATCACCGTCATCACCATCACCACCATCATTACCATCATCACCATCATCACCATCATCACCATCGTCACCCTCATCACCATCATCCCCATCATCATCATCATCACCATCATCACCATCATCACCATCATCACCATCATCACCATCAGGACCATCATGACCATCATCACCATTATCACCATTATCACCATCGTCACCATCATCACCATAATCACCATCATCACCATCATCACCATGATCACCATCATCACTATCATCACCATCACCACCATCACCACCATCATCACCATCATCACCATCATCACCATCATCACCATCATCACCATCATCACCATCATCACCGTCATCACCATCACCACCATCATTACCATCATCACCATCATCACCATCATCACCATCGTCACCCTCATCACCATCATCACCATCATCACCATCATCAGCATCATCACCATCATCACCATCATCACCATCATCACCATCATCACCATCATCACCATCATCACCATCATCACCATCATCACCATCATCACCATCATCACCATCATCACCATCATCATCATCACCACCATCACCACCATCACCACCATCATCACCATCAGCATCAGCATCACCATCATCCCCATCATCATCATCATCACCATCATCACCATCATCACCATCATCACCATCATCACCGTCAGGACCATCATGACCATCATCACCATTATCACCATTATCACCATCATCACCATCATCACCATCATCACCATCATAACCATCATCACCATCAGCACCATCATCACCATCATCACCATCACCACCATCACCATCATCATCATTATCACCATCATCACCATCATCACCATCATCACCATCATCACCATCATCACCATCATCACCATCATCACCATCATCACCATCAGCACCATCATCACCATCATCACCATCATCACCATCATCACCATCATCACCATTATCACTGTCACCATCGTCACAATCATCACCGCCACTATCACTGTCACCATCAGCATCACCATCACCATCGTCAGCATCACCAGCATCATCACCATCAGCACCATCATCACCATCATCACCATCATCACCATCGTCACCATCATCATCATAATCGCCATCATCACCATCCTCACCATCATTACCATTATCACCAAAATCTCCACCGTCACCATCATCACCATCACCGCACTCATCACCACACTCATCACCATCATCAGCATCATCAGCATCATCACCATCATCAGCTTCACCTGCATCATTAGCATCATCACCATCATCGCCATCATCAAAATCTTCACCATCATCACCATAATCTCCACCGTCAACATCACCGCACTCATCACCATTATCACCATCATCACCATCATCACCATCATCACCATCATCACCATCATCACCATCATCACCATCTTCACCATCATCACCATCATCACCATCATCACCATCATCACCATCATCACCATCACCACCATCATCAAAATCTCCACCATCATCACCATCATCGCCATCATCACCGTCATCACCATCATCACCATCATCACCATCATCACCATCATCACCATCATCACCATCATCACCATCATCACCATCATCACCATCATCACCATCACCACCATCACCACCATCACCACCATCACCACCATCATCACCATCAGCATCAGCATCACCATCATCCCCATCATCATCATCATCACCATCATCACCATCATCACCATCATCACCATCATCACCATCAGGACCATCATGACCATCATCACCATTATTACCATTATCACCATCGTCACCATCATCACCATAATCACCATCATCACCATCATCACCATGATCACCATCATCACTGTCATCACCATCATCACCATCACCACCATAATCACCATCCTCACCATCATCACCATCATCACCATCATCACCATCATCACCATCATCACCATCATCACCATCATCACCATCATCACCATCATCACCATCACCACCATCATCAAAATCTCCACCATCATCATAATCATCGCCATCATCACCGTCATCACCATCATCACCATCATCACCATCATCACCATCATCACCATCATCACCATCATCACCATCATCACCATCATCACCATCATCACCATCATCACCATCACCACCATCACCACCATCACCACCATCATCACCATCAGCATCAGCATCACCATCATCCCCATCATCATCATCATCACCATCATCACCATCATCACCATCATCACCATCATCACCATCATCACCATCAGGACCATCATGACCATCATCACCATTATCACCATTATCACCATCGTCACCATTATCACCATAATCACCATCACCACCATCATCACCATCATCACCATCATCACCATCATCACCATCATCACCATCACCACCATCATCACCATCCTCACCATCATCACCATCATTACCGTCATCACCGTCATCGTCATCATCACCATCCGCACTCATCACCATCATCGCCATCATCACCATCATCACCATCATCACCATCCTCACCATCATCACCATCCTCACCATCATCACCATCATCACCATCATCATCACTGTCACCGTCATCACCATCATCACCATTATCACCATCATCACCATCATCACCATCATCACCATCATCACCATCATCACCATCATCACCATCATCACCATCATCACCATCATCACCATCATCACCATCATCACCATCATCACCATCCTCACCATCATCACCATCATTACCGTCATCACCGTCATCGTCATCATCACCATCCGCACTCATCACCATCATCGCCATCATCACCATCATCACCATCATCACCATCATCACCATCCTCACCATCATCACCATCATCACCATTATCACCATCATCACCATCATCACCATCATCACCATCATCACAATAATAATCAACATCATCACCATCATCACCAGCATCACCATCATCACCGTCATCACCATCATCACCATCATCCCCATCATCACCATCATCACCATCATCACCATCATCACCATCATCACCATCATCACCATCATCACCATCATCACCATCATCACCATCATCACCATCATCACCATCATCACCATCAGCAAGGTCATTGACCCCTCAAGGTCATTGACCTCATCAAGGCCATTGACCCCTCAAGGTCATTGACCTCATCAAGGTCATTGACCTCATCAAGGTCATTGACCCCTCAAGGTCATTGACCCCTCAAGATCATTGACCTCATCAAGGTCATTGACCTCATCAAGGTCATTGACCCCTCAAGGTCATTGACCTCATCAAGGTCATTGACCCCTCAAGGTCATTGACCCCTCAAGATCATTGACCTCATCAAGGTCATTGACCTCATCAAGGTCATTGACCCCTCAAGGTCATTGACCCGACCTTAATGAGGTCAATGACCTTGAGGGGTCAATGACCTCGAGTGGTCAATGACCTTGAGGGGCCAATGACCTTGAGGGGTCAATGACCTCGAGTGGTCAATGACCTTGCTGAGGTCAATGACCTTGAGGGGTCAATGACCTTGATGAGGTCAATGACCTTGATGAGGTCAATGACCTTGATGAGGTCAATGACCTTGAGGGGCCAATGACCTTGATGAGGTTAATGACCTTGAGGGGTCAATGACCTTGATGAGGTCAATGATCTTGAGGGGTCAATGACCTTGAGTGGTCAATGACCTTGAGGGGTCAATGACCTTGAGTGGTCAATGACCTTGAGGGATCAATGACCTTGCTGATGGTGATGATGGTGATGATGGTGATGATGGTGATGATGGTGATGATGGTGATGATGGTGATGACGGTGATGATGGTGATGATGGTGATGATGGTGATGATGGTGATGATGGTGATCATGGTGATGATGGTGATGATGGTGATGATGGTGATGATGGTGATGATGGTGATGATGGTGATGATGGTGATGATGGTGATGATGGTGATGATGGTGATGATGGTGATGATGGTGATGATGGTGATGATGGCGATGATGGTGATGAGTGCGGATGGTGATGATGACGATGACGGTGATGACGGTAATGATGGTGATGATGGTGAGGATGGTGATGATGGTGGTGATGGTGAGAATGGTGATGATGGTGATGATGGTGATGATGGTGATGATGGTGATGATGGTGATGATGGTGATGATGGTGATGATGGTGATGATGGTGATGATGGTGATGATGGTGATGATGGTGATGATGGTGATGATGGTGATGATGATGGTGATGATGGTGATGATGGTGATGATGGTGATGATGGTGATGATGGTGATGATGGTGATGATGGTGATGATGGTGATGATGGTGATGATGGTGATGATGGTGATGATGGTGATGATGGTGATGATGGTGATGATGGTGATCATGGTGATGATGGTGATGATGGTGATGATGGTGATGATGGTGATGATGGTGATGATGGTGATGATGGTGATCATGGTGATGATGGTGATGGTTATGATGATGGTGATGGTGGTGATGATGGTGTTGATGGTGTTGATGGTGATGATGGTGATGATGGTGATGATGGTGATGATGGTGATGATGGTGATGATGGTGATGATGGTGATGATGGTAATGATGGTGGTGATGGTGATGACGGTGATGATGGTGATGATGGCGATTATGATGATGATGGCGATTATGATGATGATTTCGATTATGATGATGATGGTGATGATGGTGATGATGGTGATGATGGTGGTGATGGTGATGATGGTGATGATGGTGTTGATGGTGATGATGGTGATGATGGTGATGATGGTGATGATGGTGATGATGGTGATGATGGTGATGATGGTGATGATGGTGATGATGGTGATCATGGTGATGATGGTGATGATGGTGATGATGGTGATGATGGTGATGATGGTGATGATGGTGATGATGGTGATGATGGTGATGATGGTGATGATGGTGATGATGGTGATGATGGTGATGATGGCGATGATGGTGATGAGTGCGGATGGTGATGATGACGATGACGGTGATGACGGTAATGATGGTGATGATGGTGAGGATGGTGATGATGGTGGTGATGGTGAGAATGGTGATGATGGTGATGATGGTGATGATGGTGATGATGGTGATGATGGTGATGATGGTGATGATGGTGATGATGGTGATGATGGTGATGATGGTGATGATGGTGATGATGGTGATGATGGTGATGATGGTGATGATGGTGATGATGATGGTGATGATGGTGATGATGGTGATGATGGTGATGATGGTGATGATGGTGATGATGGTGATGATGGTGATGATGGTGATGATGGTGATGATGGTGATGATGGTGATGATGGTGATGATGGTGATGATGGTGATGATGGTGATGATGATGATGATGGTGATGATGGTGATGATGGTGATGATGGTGATGATGGTGATGATGGTGATGATGGTGATGATGGTGATGATGGTAATGATGGTGCTGATGGTGATGACGGTGATGATGGTGATGATGGCGATTATGATGATGATGGCGATTATGATGATGATTTCGATTATGATGATGATGGTGATGAGGGTGACGATGGTGATGATGGTGGTGATGGTGATGATGGTGATGATGGTGTTGATGCTGATGATGGTGATGATGGTGATGATGGTGATGATGGTGATGATGGTGATGATGGTTATGATGATGGTGATGGTGGTGATGATGGTGTTGATGGTGATGATGGTGATGATGGTGATGATGGTGATGATGGTGATGATGGTGATGATGGTGATGATGGTAATGATGGTGGTGATGGTGATGACGGTGATGATGGTGATGATGGCGATTATGATGATGATGGCGATTATGATGATGATTTCGATTATGATGATGATGGTGATGAGGGTGACGATGGTGATGATGGTGGTGATGGTGATGATGGTGATGATGGTGTTGATGCTGATGATGGTGATGATGGTGATGATGGTGATGATGGTGATGATGGTTATGATGATGGTGATGGTGGTGATGGTGATGATGGTGATGATGGTGATGATGGTGATGATGGTGATGATGGTGATGATGGTGATGATGGTGATGATGGTGATGATGGTGTTGATGCTGATGATGGTGATGATGGTGATGATGGTGATGATGGTGATGATGGTTATGATGATGGTGATGGTGGTGATGGTGATGATAGTGATGATGGTGATGATGGTGATGATGGTGATGACGGTGATGATGGTGATGATGGTGATGATGGTGATGATGGTGGTGATGGTGATGATTGTGATAATGGTGATGATGGCGATTATGATAATGATGGTGATAGGGTGACGATGGTGATGACGGTGATGATGGTGATGATGGTGATGATGGTGATGATGGTTATGATGGTGATAGGGTGAGGATGGTGATAATGGTGATGATGGTGATGATGGTGATGATGGTGATGATGGTGATGATGGTGATGATGGTGATGATGGTGATGATGGTGATGATGGTGATGATGGCGATTATGATGATGATTTCGATTATGATGATGATGGTGATGAGGGTGATGATGGTGATGAGGGTGACGATGGTGATGATGGTGGTGATGGTGATGATGGTGATGATGGTGATGATGGTGTTGATCCTGATGATGGTGATGATGGTGATGATGGTTATGATGATGGTGATGATGGTTATGATGATGGTGATGGTGGTGATGATGGTGATGATGGTGATGATGGTGATGATGGTGATGATGGTGATGATGGTGATGATGGTGATGATGGTGATGATGGTGATGATGGTGATGATGGTGATGATGGTGATGATGGTGATGATGGTGATGATGGTGATGATGGTGATGATGGTGTTGATGCTGATGATGGTGATGATGGTTATGATAATGGTGATGGTGGTGATGGTGATGATAGTGATGATGGTGATGATGGTCATGATGGTGATGATGGTGATGATGGTGATGATGGTGATGATGGTGATGATGGCGATTATGATGATGATGGTGATAGGGTGACGATGGTGATGATGGTGATGATGGTGATGATGGTGATGATGGTGATGATGGTGATGATGGTGATGATGGTGATGATGGTGATGATGGTGATGATGGTGATGATGGTGATGATGGTGATGATGGTGATGATGGTGATGATGGTGATGATGGTGATGATGGTGATGATGGCGATGATGGTGATGATGGTGATGATGGTGATGATGGTGATGATGGTGATGATGGTGATAATGGTGATGATGGTGATGATGGTGATGATGGTGATGATGGTGATGATGGTGATGATGGTGATGATGGTGATGATGGTGATGATGGTGATGATGGTGATGATGGTGATGATGGTGATGATGGTGATGATGGTGATTTTGGCAATGATGATGGTGATGATGGTGATTTTGGCAATGATGCTGTCATAGATTCTATACAGACATAGATTCTATTGATGCTTATGTGGTGCTAGTGATGGTTTAGCTGAGGCTTGTGCGGATGGGGATTGTACATGGATGGCAATGAAGCCGATGGCAATGGTGGTAATTAACGGTGGAAAAAGAACCGGGCAAGAGAGGATAAAAAAACAGACGATATCTCAGTACAGTTTGTAGCACATCTTTCAACTCAACTCTTTATGATATTCGCTTAACATTTATAGAGAATGGGGTGATGGACTTTGCGCTAGTGTAGAGTTTTGCCTTGATCGTTCGATGTACAGAAACGGATTTCTTTATTGATTGGGTGTAAAATACGGTGGTGTCAAAAAGTGAAGCCACGATGTGATTATTAGCCTACAATTCGGCCAACCTGACCAGGTAATCGACCCGATTATCAATCAGCGGGCAAAACTCTTGCTAGGGGCAAAATCATCATTACAGTGAAAACTCTACGTTAAGCATCCGTACTATTTTACTTACAATAGTTATGATGCAATTATAATTACTTTACTGGTAATGCGTTTAGGCACATATGGATATATGTATATACATATAATAAATCTAAGTTTTAATTCATTATTTATACAGTTCATACAGATAAATGTTTGTTTATAAAATTGTGTCGAACAATGTGGGATTAACTTACGTAATATACATATATACATATACAGGGTGTCCCACGAGCAGTGTGCCAAAAAGCTAGAGCGTGTAGGTCTGGTCGAGACAAGAAAAAAATCGTATGGGTGGGGGGGTCTATTCCCCCCGTTTAGCCGGAAGGGGCAATTTTCTAAAAAAACTGACTTAATTTGGAAAAAAAATTATTAAAAATCAACAGTAACATCCACAATGCCGTGATATACTTTTGTAAAGCCAGAAACCCCTTCTTTCATCTTGTTTTTAAACAAATCTGTTTTAAAGAATAGTTTTTGAGAAATTAATTTTCAAACTCAAAATTTTGCAAAAAAAATTTAAAAAAAAAAATTCGAACTATTTTTTTTCAAAATTGTATGTAATTAAGTACTAATTTTTTCAAAAATTCAATTCTCTTGTTAGTTTTTATTTAAAAACAGAAAACCGGATGCAAAAATGTCTTGTAGGTTTGGAGAAATTAAAAAAAAAAACCCAAACCATTTTTTTCTAAGAAGAACCTTTTTTTTGGTTTTAACGCGACTGGACTTGTAGGCGAATTAATGTGTGAAACATTGACCTCTTTTTTATTATTTTTAAAAACTTCGGAGTTTTATTATAATAAATTTTCAATATGATCCCCATTTTTTAGAAGGCAAAGATTATATCTCCTTCTTCTCCTAATGGCTGCACATATCTATGCTTGACAAATTTTCCTGCAATTTGACTCCAGCGACTTCAATCCGTTCTTTCAGTTGTTCCAAAGATACTATTTCCACTTCGTAAACATAATTCTTCATGAATCCCCACACATAAAAATCTAGAGGAGTTAAATCTGGTGATCTAGGTGGCCATACCGTGGGGCCCCTTGTTCCGATCCAACGGTCACTAAAATGATCATCCAGCCAGTTTCTAACCCGAAAGCTGTAGTGTGCTGGTGCTCCATCTTGCTGGTAGATTAAATTATCTGCTATGGCCAAAGAAACGTTGACCATCAAATCGGGCAAAAGGTCTCGTAGGAACTGCAGGTATGATTCTCCATTAATAACGGCATTCAAAAACCAGGGCCCGATTACAGTTTGTCCAACAATACCAAGCCAAACATTACAGCTAAAGCGGTGTTGTCATTTATTTTGTTTTTTTTTGTGTGGATTGGTGCTACTCCAATGATGTAAATTGTGGAAGTTAGTAACCCCATCTCTGGTAAACTGTGCTTTATCCGTCCAGAATATCCTTGCAAAATAGTAGCAGTAATGATCGACAAAATTCTGCTCTCAAAAACTTGTCGTTTGAGGTGAGTTCCTGAACTGACCTAAAATGGTACGGGTGTAAGTTTTCACTCTCCATACTCTAGGTTTGGGCACTCCAAGCATAATAGCTATCCTCTTTGTACTAAGGGAGGAAGTACGTCGGACCAAATCCAAAATTCTTTTATCTAAGATTCCTGATCCATCTGTAACTGATCTTTCGCTTCTTCGATGCTCTAGCACTCCGTGCTCTCGCAGACGTCGGTGGATTCTTGAAAACATGCTACGACTGGGACACCTCCGATTGGGATATCTTTCAGCGTAGAGTCTTTCGGCTTCACGATCTCGACCATTAGCTAAACCGTAGCAGAAGTGCATGTCCGTTAAATCTTCTCGAGAGTATGAGTTTGACATCGTAATGTGTTGATGAAATGGAAATTTGGAAATGGTTTTTTATTAAAAATGCGATGCCTTTTATTTACATTTTAGTTGCAAATATTTTGTTTTTCATAAAGAAAAATTGCGGTTTTATTGTCTTAAGGTCCTAGCGGGTAGAACCTATTGGCGGCGGGCGGACCGAGACGAAATTGGCAGGTCAGTTTTCAGGCGTTATCAATGAGAAAAAAGGATTAATCCAGGGTTATTCCAATACTGTGTCTCTTTATTGTATCCTCATAAAACTCCGAATTTTTTAAAATTAAATTGTCTACAACTCCAGCCGCCTTAAAACCAAAAAAAAAGATTCTTCTTAGAAAAAAATGGTTCGGGTTTCTTTTTAATTTCTCCAAACCTACAAGACATTTTTGCATCCGGTTTTCTGTTTTTAAATAAAAACTAACAAGAGAATTGAATTTTTGAAAAAAAATAATTCGAAATTTTTTTTTGCAAAATTTTGAGTTTGAAAATTAATTTCTCAAAAACTATTCCTTAAAACAGATTTGTTTAAAAACAAGATAAAAGAAGAGGTTTCTGGCTTTACAAAAAGTATATCACGGCATTGTGGATGTAACTGTTGATTTTTAATATTTTTTTTCCCAAATTAATTCAATTTTTTAGAAAATTGCCCCTCCCGGCTAAACGGGTGGGAATAGACCCCCCTCCCATACGATTTTTTTTTTGTCTTGACCAGACCTACACGCTCTAGCTTTTTGACATACCCTGTGGGACACCATGTATATGTATGTAGTGAAAAAAAAAAATATATTTTAGTAGTATCAAGAATTCAGCAAATGAATAATAGTACTCGTATACTTATACATGGTAAGCTTCTCCGTTTATTTCCGATTATCCTTCACAAAAATGGTTTGGGTTTAAGTCCACAAAATGAAAATAGAAAATTCAAATTTGCATTATATATTTGTATTGTTATGAGGATCGCCACCTTGATTTGTATCAAGCTCAAAGTCTACTTCACACCTATATGGCCTCATATTAGCTGGCGATGATACACCTTTATATGCCATTCGCGTCAATTGTAGACCATCGATATCGGCGATGACGTAACGATCATTAGGAAGGACTTCTTTTACCTCATAAGGACCTCTGTATCTCGCGAATAGTTTTTTGTTAACACCAGGAGTTGTTACTACATTTTTTATCATAACATAATCACCCTTTTTATAAGTTAGTGGCTGCTTATGCCGTTTATCGTAGTATATCTGATTCTTTTCGATATTTCTTACGGCTTCGGCTCTTATGCTATCTATGTCCGCTCTTTTATCTTCTATTGTGTTAGTTAAAAACTCCATAATCGCAAAGAACCCCTTTTTGATTCCTACCAAACAAAAGCATGCTGGGTGTAAAACCTGTACTCCTACTCAAAGTATTATTAAGAGTATACTCTATCTTGGCTATATGCTTGTCCCATTCCACAGTTGACTGAGCGTCGCATTCTTTCGCCAACATTGGAACAAGAATTCGGTTGATCCGCTCGACTTGCCATTCGACTGGGGAGAATGTGTTGCAACTTTTGTATGTTCAACATTACTTTTGCTTAGAAATTCGGAAAATTCTTTAAATGTAAAGGATGATCCACGATCCGAAACTATTCTATTTGGCCTGGAATAGTTTTCGAAATATAAATTTAGACAAGCTATCACCTCTTTACTATGTACAATTTAATAAACTTTGTAAAACCATCGATAACCAAGAAAATATACTTTTTCTGGGAACGTGAATTCGCCAAGCGGCCAAGGTGGTCAACGTATAGGCTATCAAAAGGAATATCTCCCTTAGGTATTGAGTGGAGATTACCTTGAAGTTTTCCAGACTCAGGAGAAAAATAGATACACTTGAGGCAACTCTTGAAGTACTGTCTTATTTTCTCCTTCATTTTCGGAAACCAATAGCATAGAATAAATAGTATACAGAAGTCGCATCTCGGCCTGCGATGATTTTTCACTTTATGGTGCGGGCGGAACAACTGAAGGGAAGATCAAGCAACGAGAGAGCAAGCATGATCAGAGAGAATCAACGAGAGAGCAATCTTAAAATGTTTATGTGTGTGTGTGTATTGTGTTGCTATCCAACGTCGTGAATGCACGTGGTGTTGACAAAATTTCGTTTCAAGTTTTAGATTTCTATATTTAGTTTTCTTCAGTTGAAAGTTGCGCTTTTCGATGTAAACTAAAAGGGCCGAGTAACACCAATTAACGTTATTCCATTATTTGGGATTTTTGTGCAAATTTCAATCTGATATATGTAGGGAAGAATAACCCAAAAACTTTAGTGCGACAGGATTTTAAGTTTGCGGGCTTTAGTAAAATTTTTTTTCTCTGAAGCCCACGAGCAATGCTTCCTCAAGAGTACTAAGATCATGAAGTCCAATATTATTTCCTTATGATCAGAACATGTGGAAAACCATTGCGGTGTGGCATTTTTGCATTTGGATTTTATCAAGTTTTTTATACCAACAGTTTGTGGTTGTGTGTCAAAAATATTGCTAAACACTGTAATATGTTTCTTGCTAATTTCCAAGAAAATTTGTGAAGGAGCAACGAGGTTACCAAAATCTTTAAGAGAATTGTAATTTTTATGAAATATGAAAAGTTCACTAGGAACTGTTAATACTTCGTCTTCTTTTCTCAATATAGAAACACAAATATCGCAGTTAATTTTCGGTATCATTTTGTAGACGATATAACCTATGAAGTATCTTAAAGACGCCAAATCGATACTAAATTCCGAACAATTCTGAAAGTAATCATTTAATACGAAATCATCAATGATTTCTATGTTAATATCTATTCCAGAGTTTTCGTTTCGACTGAGTTCTTCATTATTTGTATCAGCTAAGTCCATATTTGACAAAATATTTGAAAGCGTTTCAAATGTGGTATCACTCAGCTCTTCACAGTTACTATAAGAACTCAACTGCACTATATTTGCAGACATTAAGCGTGCTAATAAAGTGTTTATATCAGCAACTGAGGGGTTAATATTATTTCCACCCTTTTGTCTTAGAACCGAGAACATATTTTCGAGCTTATCTTGGTTTAATGCTCTTGTTATTAAAAAAAATATTTGGGATTTTTTTTTAAATAGCTCGTCTACTAATTGTAATACAGCATTTGAGGTAAATTTCATTCCATCTAAAAAAAATACTTTTTTCTTTTTGTCAACAAATGAGATTTCATTGAGGTATTCAAGAAAGAATTTTATATATTCGTGTGATGGACTGTTAAGTTGAACTGCAGACTTATTACAATTCTTTGAAGATAGCGAACCACTATTTAGGCAGTCAAAAATTTTGTCAATATTTCCTATGAAGCATGCCGTAGATAAAGAAACTTCTTTTGAGCAACTTTTAAAGCCTACTGTCTCAATAACAGTTTTAATTGCTGCTTGAACAGTCCTACTAAAAATTTGGGTGGCTAGTTTTACTTTCATTTTTTCGAAAGAGTTCGGAAATATGTGCTGGCTTGTAAGTTTAAGACACATTTTTGTATTAGATTTGCACTCCATTTCCCATAGTTCCTTAACTACTATAAAACTAGCCACTCCATTTGGTGTTGTAAGGTCACATTGAAGCCAACCATTTCTTAATGATTTGATTAGATGTGGAAAATCATATACACAGAAAGTTTTACTACCATTATACATAAAATAGGGTTTTTCTAAAGTAGCTCCCAATTCCAAGAAACACTTCCTGTTAGAGGACCCTTGGTCACAAATTACAACTTTAACTATGATGCCAAAACTGTTCAAAATTGCTAAATTTCGTAATATGTATTATCTTTTTTAGTAAATCGACAGAAAGTCCATTTTTTGAAACAAAGTAATTAAATGTAAGCGCCCAGTTGGAAAACATTGATTTAATCATAAAAACGCACAATTGTTTACCAATCTGGTTCGTTCTTTCAACCCCATTTTCCTCAAATCCATCCACTAAATCTAATTTGGAATTGTATCGCAATTCCCTTCTAATCGCCATTTCATCCATCAGCAGAATCATATTATTCTTTTCGTACTGGTTCAAATCTAAGCACTTCTTTTTTATTAACTCTAAACCGTTATTTTTAAAACCTGGTTGTAGGGAATTCACAGGGGCCCATTGATAAACAGTAGAGATATGTGGCAAATTTAGATGCAATTTATTCTTCAAAAATTGGTACGTTGACTGTGAGACATAATAAATGTTTTGAACCAAATCTTTTACATCTTGCTTATATTCTTTAGGTCGTGGACTAAGAAGAAGTTTGCAAAATGTTTTTGACTCCTTGCTTATTTGAAAAGAGTCGATGGTTTGAAATACGCTTGATTTTGTTGCTATTTGTGTGGGTATGTTCCATTCCCAATGAGTAATACGCGCGTTAGTCCTTTTGAGCCGAATTCAGTTTTCTTTATTACTTATAAATTTACAATAAGATAACAGGAATAGACTGTATCTATGTATTATAAATATTACATAAAATTAAATCGCGTGACAATCGTAACAAAATCGCGTGACAAACGTATCTAACTTCTTCACTGCCTGGCGTATATATCAAGAATTAGTCTAAATGTGTCTTAACAGTTTGAAGAGCGTACATAACGAGAGTAAGTCCGTTTATGATGATCTGTAGGAACTTCACTTTTCAGTTGGGTTTTGTCCCTACAATCGGCCATCCTGGAAATACGTCTGCCCTCAGACGTTAGATCTAGACTTCTGCAGTAATTTCGTTGTCATCATATTTGTCGCTATCGCCATCCTCATCAACATCGCTATCGCTGTCTCCGGTAAGGTCTTTCCATCGTTTCATTAGATCAGCAGCCGTCGATGTTTGATTGGGACCATCATGTTGACCGATTTTTCTAACAGGTGTATCGATCATTTCTATTAACTTTGATTATTTCATATGGGCCAATATACCTCGGAAATAGTTTTTGTCCTGGTGTAAATTGTGTTTTTTTGGATAGCAACTAAATCACCGAGAACGTAATTCGTTGCACGTTTTCGCTTTCTGTCATAGAGCTTCTTATTTTCGGCTTGTATCTTATGTATCTGGTCCTTTGCTGCATCCCTTATCTTGTCGCGTTCATCTTCAAATTCAGCTACCAGAGCCAATTCCAACGTGTTTTTGAGTTCTAAGTCCATCGCGTTAAACATCTTGATACCAAAAAGAAGTTCAAATGGAGATCTGTTGGTGCTTCTTGAAGGAGTTGAATTTATAGCTTGCTGCACCTTGGAAACATGTTTGTACCATTTTAGTGGATCTTCGGTGCTAAGTTTAGTCAATACTTGTATTATGATTCGGTTCAATCTTTCAACTTGGCCATTCCCACGTGGGATTCCGGTCGTTATCAGGTGATGTGCAATGTTTCGCGAACTACAGTAATCTTTAAATGAATTTGCCGTAAAAGCTGCTCCTCGATCTGAAATGATCCGATGGGGGTTACCGAAGATTTCCGCCTGAAGATCTAACCGTTGCAAAACGATTTCCGCAGTAGTATTTTTAATTGGATGGATCCATGTAAATTTGGTGAAACCATCTACGACGACAAAAAGGTACTGGTACTTTTTAGCTGTTGATGGTAAGGGTCCCAAATGGTCAATATGATACGTATGTAAGGGTTGATCCATTTTATCGATAGGGTGTAGAAATGAATCTAACTTTCCGCTTTTCTTCGATGCTAGGATGCATGCAACGCAGTTATTTCTTACTACACGTTTGGATGAGTTCTCAATAAAGTAATCTTGACTTATAAGTTTTTCTACTTGTCTGTTGCCGAAATGTCCTTGATTGTGAACGTCGAGAATAATTTCCTTTTGGAGGGCCTTCGGGACACAAAGCAAGTAGTCTCCGTTTATAAATTTATACAGCAGTCCTTTCCTCTTAACGTAGTCTTCATACGGTTCTGTGTCAAGAATAGTTGCAATCGCTTTAAATCCTTCGTCATTAAGTTGAGCTTTTCGTACTAGCTGCAGTAAACCATCTTCGATTGCGAGAACAAGAGGAGGATATCGGCTAAGGGCGTCAACGTGCCGCATGGCTGATCCGGATCGATGTTCAACGTCACAATTATACTCTTCCAATTGAAGGGCCCAGTGTGCAATCCTACTGTTTAAGACTTTCTTTCCATTGTTTGTTTGAAGGCTTTACAATCAGTAAATATTTGGAATTTAAGACCTAGCAAATATACTCTTAAACGTTTGAGGGCCATTACGATAGATAATACTTCGAGGTCGTAACATGGATATTTTTTTTCAACTGGTTTAGTTTTAAAGCTTAAATAGAAAACCGGATGGTATGCACCGTCGTCATGTTTCTGCAATAAGACTGCACCATACCCATCCTTACTAGCGTCCGTGTGTAATTGGGTTGGAAGTAGCGGATTAAAAAGTTTGAGGACAGGATCGTTACACAGACATTTCTTGAGTTGGTTGAAAGCATTGGCTTCCAGGGATCCCCATATAAATTGGCATTCCTTTCTGGTAAGATCTGATAGTGGCTTCGCTATAGTTGCGTAACCAGGAATGAATTTCCTAAAATATCCCGTTAAACCCAGAAACTGCATAACATCCTTTACAGATTTCGGTACTGGGTAGAGTTTGACCGCAACAATCTTTTCCTCGGAGGGCTTGATTCCGCTTTTAATAACGTGACCAAGAAAAGAGATTTCCTCTTTAAAGAAACGGCATTTCTTCCAATTTATGATAAGCCCAAAATCACTAGCTAAGGCCAAAACCTCTTTGAACCTCCCTAGCATTTCGAATTGATTTTTAGCTCCAATAATTAAATCGTCCATATAGATCCAAACTATACCTCTCCTAACTAACTCTTTGAATATTGCATTTATAAATTTTTGAAAGATTGCTGGAGAATTATATACATAGCCCAAAAGAAACTTTATTAAACTCGTACAGATCATCTGGCGTTACGAAGGCAGTGTACTTTTTACTAGTTTCCTCGATGTCAACATGAAAAAAGCCATTTTTGAGATCAAGTGTAGTGAAAATCTCTGAATCGTAGAGCTGCTCCAAAAGTTCTTCAATATTTGGGAAGGGTTGTCTATCTTTTATAATATGTCGGTTTAGCTTGCGATAGTCAACGCATAATCGCATTGAATTATCTTTCTTGCGAACAAGAACAATTGGACTTGAGAATTCTGAGTTGCTCTTTCGAATTATACCTTGGTCTAACCATTCCTTGATTTGTTTGTCAACGATTTCCTTTTCTAGGGGGGGCGAGTCTTCTAGGCCTCTGATGAATTGGTGTCTCTTCATCTAAAACTATACTCATTGTAATGCATGAAATTTCGGGACGCTTGGGTTCGTACGATGCTATTGAATCTTTCAATTCACTTCTTATGCTTGGGTATGGTATGGAATTAAGGTTTTCTCGCAAAGTTTCATGGTCGGGATTCGTTGAGATGAGATTAATTCTAGCGTGTGGGTTTTGAACTTCATCGATCTTCTTATAAATTTTTGCAACTCCACCTTCAATAACTAGGTTCATCTGCATAATAAAGTTTTTACCTAATAAAAAATCATTTGAAAGCCAAGCATCCGGAACAAAGTGGCACAGAATTTCAAAATCCTCGCTATCAATTACAGTTTGGAGAAGAACTGCGCCAATAGTTTGTCGATTTTGATCACCGAACCCTACTACGGAGATTCCATCGTATTCCATCTCTCGAATATTAAGAGTTTTTCTTATATTTTCCTTTGCGATTGAGATGTCACTTCCTGTGTCTATTAAACCTTGGAATTCGATTCCATGGACTATAACTTTCGTACAGATATCTGGAAAACTAACGACATTTACAGATACATGGCCAAATCCACTGCAATTAAAACACCTGGTTCCCATTGATTGGTTTGGACAGTTTTGGGTTTGGTGAGACAAGGCGCCACAATTCTTACACCTTTGATGACTGTTTTGAAAATTACTCTTATTGATGACATTCGGCTTAGCTAGGTAATGAGACCTATTTTTTAGTTGTTCCTCTTTCAAACGTTCATAAGATGTCAAATTTCCTTTAAGCTCATCTAAATTTTTTGCCTGATAGAGGACACTTTTGTTTAGAGCGTCATCTGGTATTCCTGCTATTATGTAATTTATTAAATGCAATTCTTCAACTGAACCCCTAGCTGCAACTTTTTTCATTTTATAAAAATACTCGAAAAAGTTTCATTTCCAAGACGTTTCGTGGCTTCCAAAGTTTTATATACATTTTCTGCCTCTCTTTTCCCGAATTCCCTTTCTAACATCAATTTCAACGTAATCCAACTGCAAACACCAACTTCAGATTCCAAAGCTAGTCTAGCTGCTCCTACAAGTAGTCGCCGAGCATACAAATATTTTTGGACTTCGTTCCAACCGCAAACACTAGAAACATCTTCGAAATCCTTCACCCACGCATCGTAACATTTTCCCTTCTCTCCACTAAACTTTTCTAAAGCTTTTTCAATATCTTTGAATTGAAAATTATTTACCACGCCTGAACCTGTACCAATCTCTAATGCACCACCTTTATTATCGTCGTTTCCCATGATTTCTCCGTTCGTTTCTCCCTGCCTTTCGTTGTTGTTATTCACTTCGTTCGCCTCCTCTAATCGTTTAATTAAGTCTGTTTTTAGATTGTATCGTATTGGAAGATTACGACTTTTTAAAATAGCTTGTAATTCTTTTGTAGTGAGCCTTTCAAGATTTTCAGCGTTCATTTAATTATAAGGTCGATTTCCTATCGTTTTAATAATACTATCCTTTCGATTTATTTTTATTTTTGCTTTTTATATTTGTCATGCAATGTTCATGCAGTGTCATGCAATATTGAAAAGATCTTACCAAGTTCCATTAAACTACTATATGTGTACTTGTTGTTGAAGGTATTTATTTTCCACAGTACCCGAATTATTTATTTATTTTTCAGACAATTTCGCTTTGTCGAATTAGTATCACTCCTCGCGGTTTTAATTTATTTTTTCTTCTGACACCATGTGGGTATGTTCAATTCCCAATGAGTAATACGCGCGTTAGTCCTTTTGAGCCGAATTCAGTTTTCTTTATTACTTATAAATTTACAATAAGATAACAGGAATAGACTGTATCTATGTATTCTAAATATTACATAAAATTAAATCGCGTGACAATCGTAACAAAATCGCGTGACAAACGTATCTAACTTCTTCACTGCCTGGCGTATATATCAAGCATTAGTCTAAATGTGTCTTAACAGTTTGAAGAGCATACATAACGAGAGTAAGTCCGTTTATGATGATCTGTAGGAACTTCACTTTTCAGTTGGGTTTTGTCCCTACATTTGTTTGCGGCTTTGGAGATTTTTATATATTGCTACCATGTCGTAATATTGTTTTCTGTAAAAATTAGCTGATTTCAGATATTTTTCACAGTCATTACAGCATCCATCTACGGAGTCACTTGTTCGGCTCTTTTTAGCTGGACAATCAAGCTCCAACGACTTGTAATCTTCCTCAATAACTTCTAAGTTAAATACCGGAACAGCTCCGAATTTCAACAATGTCAGAACTTGAGAAGTGATTGGCGCAAATCAACAATTTTTTTGTGTAATCTTTTGTTGGAATATTACATTTTTCTCGCCAAATTTGAACCATAGCTGAGTCATAGGGAGGAAACTTAAACATTCTTATCTTTTCGCCATATCGCCTAGATTTACCGCATGTTTTTATGCAGCATCGAATGCCGGACTTTTGGAAAATTTTACCAACAGCCGGTACAGAATCCATTTTTCCTATTCAAAATCGTATGACAACCCCTCAACAATCAATATATAATAATAAGTCCAAAGAATAATCCAAATCGTATGCAAAGTTGTCAACAATTATAAAAGCAACAATTCAAAATCAAAAATAGAGTTAAATATCAAAATACAAAGTAAAAATGGAGTCGATATATGGAAAACACAACCATTCGCATGAAAGTACAATTCCCAAGTGATTTCGAATCCAATCCACACAATCGAAAACAATAGAAGCAATACAACACCATGCAAGCTTACGATAGAAGAAGCTATCAATGCATACACACGCACACACACTTGCATACACATCATAAGCTGCTTTGCTCTCGTAAAAACAAAACCACCGAAAACGCACATGCTACTCTCTTTCGCTCGCACCAGCTTCTCAATTTTTTTGTATACTCTCCTGCATGTTCTCATGCTTGTACTCTCTGTTCAATAGGGTGCCAATATTGGAACCCTAGAACAAAATTTGCTTCGTATGAGATGCAACTTCTGTATACTATTTATTCTGTGGTATTACTCTTTTATCGCACTTGACAGAGTTGCCAGTACCATTAAAATTAGTAACAGAATTGTCACCACCATTGCCATCGGATTCATTGGCATCCATGTTCAATCCCTATCCGCACCAGCTTCAGTTAGACCATCACCAGCACCATATAAGCATCAATAGAATCTATATCTACCGCCATCATTGTTGGCACTACCATAAGTGACAGCATCATTGCCAAAATCACTATCGCCACCTTCATTAATATCATCACCACTATTGCCCTCATCACCATTACCCTCACAATTACCGCCACCGTCATAACTATTATCACCATCATCATCATAATCGCCATCATCACAATCATCAGCTTCAACAGCATCATCAGCATCATCACCATCATCGTCATCATCAAAATCATCACCCTCATCACCATCACCACCATCACCATCATCATCATCATCACCATCATCACCATCATCACCATCATCACCATCAGCACCATCATCACCATCATCACTAGCATTATCGTCATCATCATCTCCACCGTCACCATTATCACAATCATCATCATTATCACTGTCACCATCGTCACAATTATCACCGCCACTATCACTGTCACCATCAGCATCACCATCACCATCGTCAGCATCATCAGCATCATCACCATCAGCACCATCATCACCGTCATCACCATCATCACCATCATCACCATCGTCACCATCATCATCATAATCGCCATCATCACCATCCTCACCATCATTACAATTATCACCAAAATCTCCACCGTCACCATCATCACCATCACCGCACTCATCACCATCATCAGCATCATCAGCATCATCACCATCATCAGCTTCACCTGCATCATTAGCATCATCACCATCATCGTCATCATCAAAATCATCACCCTCATCAACATCATCACCATCATCATCATCATCACCATCAGCACCATCATCACCATCATCACCATCATCACCATCATCACCATAATCACCATCATCACCATCATCACCATCATCACCATCATCATCATCATCAGCATCATCAGCATCATCACCATCATCACCATCATCACCATCATCACCATCATCACCATCATCACCATCATCACCATCATCACCATCATCACCATCATCACCATCATCACCATCATCACCATCATCACCATCATCACCATCATCACCATCATCACCATCATCACCATCATCACCATCATCACCATCATCAACATCATCACCATCATCACCATCATCACCATCATCACTATCATTACCATCATCACCATCATCACCATCATCATCATCATCACCATCATCACCATCATCACCATCATCACCTTCATCACCATCATCACCATCATCACCATCATCACCATCGTCACCCTCATCACCATCATCATCATAATCGCCATCATCATCATAATCGCCACCATCACCATCCTCACCATCATCACCATCATCACTATCATTATCGTCATCATCTTCTCCACCGTCACCATTATCACAATCATCATCATTATCACTGTCACCATCGTCACAATCATCACCGCCACTATCACTGTCACCATCAGCATCACCATCACCATCGTCAGCATCATCACCATCATCACCATCGCACCATCATCACCATAATCTCCACCGTCACCATCACCGCACTCATCACCATGATCACCATCATCACCATCATCACCATCATCACCATCATGACCATCATCATCATCATCACCATCATCACCATCATCACCATCATCACCATCATCATCATCATCACCATCATCACCATCATCACCATCATCACCTTCATCACCATCATCACCATCATCACCATCGTCACCCTCATTACCATCATCACCCTCATCACCATCATCAAAATCATCAAAATCATCACCATCATCACCATCGTCACCCTATCACCATCATCATCATAATCGCCATCATCACCATCATCACCATCATCACCATCATCACCATCATCACTATCATTATCGTCACCATAATCTCCACCGTCACCATCACCGCACTCATCACCATGATCACCATCATCACCATCATCACCATCATCACCATCATCACCATCATCACTATCATTATCGTCACCATAATCTCCACCGTCACCATCACCGCACTCATCACCACCATCACCATCGTCAGCATCATCAGCATCATCACCATCAGCACCATCATCACCGTCATCACCATCATCACCATCATCACCATCGTCACCATCATCATCATAATCGCCATCATCACCATCCTCACCATCATTACCATTATCACCAAAATCTCCACCGTCACCATCATCACCATCACCGCACTCATCACCATCATCAGCATCATCAGCATCATCACCATCATCAGCTTCACCTGCATCATTAGCATCATCACCATCATCGTCATCATCAAAATCATCACCCTCATCAACATCATCACCATCATCATCATCATCACCATCATCACCATCATCACCATCATCACCATCATCACCATCATCACCATCATCACCATCATCACCATCATCACCATCATCACCATCATCACCATCATCACCATCATCACCATCATCACCATCATCATCATCATCAGCATCATCAGCATCATCAGCATCATCACCATCATCACCATCATCACCATCATCACCATCATCACCATCGTCACCATCATCACCATCATCACCATCATCACCATCATCACCATCATCACCATCATCACCATCATCACCATCATCACCATCATCACCATCATCACCATCATCACCATCATCACCCTATCACCATCATCATCATAATCGCCATCATCACCATCATCACCATCATCACCACCATCACCATCATCACCATCTTCACCATCATAACCATCATCACCGTCATCGCCATCATCACCATCATCACCATCATCAAAATCATCAAAATCATCACCATCATCACCATCGTCACCCTATCACCATCATCATCATAATCGCCATCATCACCATCATCACCATCATCACCATCATCACCATCATCACCATCATCACCATCATCACCATCATCACCATCATCACTATCATTATCGTCACCATAATCTCCACCGTCACCATCACCGCACTCATCACCATCATCACCATCATCATCATCATCACCATCATCACCATCATCACCATCATCACCTTCATCACCATCATCACCATCATCACCATCGTCACCCTCATCACCATCATCACCATCATCACCATCATCACAATCATCACCATCATCAGCATCATCAGCATCATCACCATCATCACCATCATCACCATCATCACCATCGTCACCCTATCACCATCATCATCATAATCGCCATCATCACCATCATCACCATCGTCACAATCATCACCGCCACTATCACTGTCACCATCATCATCATCATCACCATCATCGTCATCATCAAAATCATCACCCTCATCACCATCATCATCATCATCACCATCATCGTCATCATCAAAATCATCAGCATCATTAGAATCATCACCATCATCACCATCATCACCATCATCACCATCATCACCATCATCACCATCATCACCATCATCACCTTGATGAGGTCAATGACCTTGAGGGGTCAATGACCTTGAGGGGTCAATGACCTTGAGGGGTCAATGACCTTGAGGGGTCAATGACCTTGAGGGGTCAATGACCTTGAGGGGTCAATGACCTTGAGGGGTCAATGACCTTGAGGGGTCAATGACCTTGAGGGGTCAATGACCTTGATGAGGTCAATGACCTTGAGGGGTCAATGACCTTGAGGGGTCAATGACCTTGCTGAGGTCAATGACCTTGAGGGGTCAATGACCTTGAGGGGTCAATGACCTTGATGAGGTCAATGACCTTGATCCATCAATGAGTGCGGTGATGGTGATGATGGTGAACATTTTGATGATGGCGATGATGGTGATGATGGTGATGATGGTGATGATGGTGATGATGGTGATGATGGTGATGATGGTGACGATGGTGATGATGGTAATGATGGCGATGATGGCGATTCTGATGGTGGTGATGGTGATGATGGTGGTGATGGTGGTGATGGTGATGATGGTGATGATGGTGATGATGGTGATGATGGTGATGATGGTGATGATGGTGATGATGGTGATGATGGTGATGATGGTGATGATGGTGATGATGGTGTTGATGGTGATGATGGTGATGATGGTGATGATGGTGATGATGGTGATGATGGTGATGATGGTGATGATGGTGATGATGGTGATGATGGTGATGATGGTGATGATGGTGATGATGGTGATGATGGTGATGATGGCGATTATGATGATGATGGTGATAGGGTGATGATGGTGATGATGGTGATGATGGTGATGATGGTGATGATGGTGATGATGGCGATTATGATGATGATGGTGATAGGGTGACGATGGTGATGATGGTGATGATGGTGATGATGGTGATGATGGTGATGATGGTGATGATGGTGATGATGGTGATGATGGTGATGATGGTGAAGATTTTGATGATGGCGATGATGGTGATGATGGTGATGATGGTGATGATGGTGATGATGGTGATGATGGTGATGATGGTGATGATGGTGATGATGGTGATGATGGTGATGATGGTGATGATGGTGATGATGGTGATGATGGTGATGATGGTGATGATGGTGATGATGGTGATGATGGTGATGATGGTGATGATGGTGATGATGGTGATGATGGTGATGATGGTGATGATGGTGATGATGGTGATGATGGTGATGATGGTGATGATGGTGATGATGGTGATGATGGTGATGATGGTGATGATGGTGATGATGGTGATGATGGTGATGATGGTGATGATGGTGATGATGGTGATGATGGTGATGATGGTGATGATGGTGATGATGGTGATGATGGTGATGATGGTGATGATGGTGATGATGGTGATGATGGTGATGATGGTGATGATGGTGATGATGGTGATGATGGTGATGATGGTGATGATGGTGATGATGGTGATGATGGTGATGATGGTGATGATGGTGATGATGGTGATGATGGTGATGATGGTGATTTTGGCAATGATGATGGTGATGATGGTGATTTTGGCAATGATGCTGTCACTTATGGTAGTGCCAACAATGATGGCGACAGACATAGATTCTATTGATGCTTATGTGGTGCTAGTGATGGTTTAGCTGAGGCTTGTGCGGATGGGGATTGTACATGGATGGCAATGAAGCCGATGGCAATGGTGGTAATTAACGGTGGAAAAAGAACCGGGCAAGAGAGGATAAAAAAACAGACGATATCTCAGTACAGTTTGTAGCACATTTTTCAACTCAACTCTTTATGATATTCGCTTAACATTTATAGAGGATGGGGTGATGGACTTTGCGCTAGTGTAGAGTTTTGCCTTGATCGTTCGATATACAGAAACGGATTTCTTTATGGATTGGGTGTAAAATACGGTGGTGTCAAAAAGTGAAGCCACGATGTGATTATTAGCCTACAATTCGGCCAACCTGACCAGGTAATCGACCCGATTATCAATCAGCGGGCAAAACTCTTGCTAGGGGCAAAATCATCATTACAGTGAAAACTCTACGTTAAGCATCCGTACTATTTTACTTACAATAGTTATGATGCAATTATAATTACTTTACTGGTAATGCGTTTAGGCACATATGGATATATGTACATATAATAAATCTAAGTTTTAATTCATTATTTATACAGTTCATACAGATAAATGTTTGTTTATAAAATTGTGTCGAACAATGTGGGATTATCTTACGTAATATACATACATACATATACAGGGTGTCCCACGAGCTTTGTGCCAAAAAGCTAGAGCGTGTAGGTCTGGTCAAGACAAGAAAAAAATCGTATGGGTGGGGGGGGTCTATTCCCCCCGTTTAGCCGAAGGGGCAATTTTCTAAAAAAACTGACTTAATTTGGAAAAAAAAAATATTAAAAATCAACAGTTACATCCACAATGCCGTCATATACTTTTTGTAAAGCCAGAAACCTCTTCTTTTATCTTGTTTTTAAACAAAGCTGTTTTAAGGAATAGTTTTTGAGAAATTAATTTTCAAACTCAATATTTTGCAAAAAAAATTTAAAAAAAAAATTTCGAACTATTTTTTTTCAAAATTGTATGTAATTAAGTACTAATTTTTTCAAAAATTCAATTCTCTTGTTAGTTTTTATTTAAAAACAGAAAACCGGATGCAAAAATGTCTTGCAGGTTTTGAGAAATTAAAAAGAAACCCGAAACATTTTTTTCTAAGAAGAACCTTTTTTTTGGTTTTAACGCGACTGGACTTGTAGGCAAATTAATGTGTGAAACATTGACCTCTTTTTTATTATTTTTAAAAACTTCGGAGTTTTATTATAATAAATTTTCAATATGATCCCCATTTTTTAGAAGGCAAAGATTATATCTCCTTCTTCTCCTAATGGCTGCACATATCTATGCTTGACAAATTTTCCTGCAATTTGACTCCAGCGACTTCAATCCGTTCTTTCAGTTGTTCCAAAGATACTATTTCCACTTCGTAAACATAATTCTTCATGAATCCCCACACATAAAAATCTAGAGGAGTTAAATCTGGTGATCTAGGTGGCCATACCGTGGGGCCCGTTCTTCCGATCCAACGGTCACTAAAATGATCATCCAGCCAGTTTCTAACCCGTAAGCTGTAGTGTGCTGGTGCTCCATCTTGCTGGTAGATTAAATTATCTGCTATGGCCAAAGAAAGGTTGACCATCAAATCGGGCAAAAGGTCTCGTAGGAACTGCAGGTATGATTCTCCATTAATAACGGCATTCACAAACCAGGGCCTGATTACAGTTTGTCCAACAATACCAAGCCAAACATTACAGCTAAAGCGGTGTTGTCATTTATTTTGTTTTTTGTTGTGTGGATTGGTGCTACTCCAATGATGTAAATTGTGGAAGTTAGTAACCCCATCTCTGGTAAACTGTGCTTTATCCGTCCAGAATATCCTTGCAAAATAGTAGCAGTAATGATCGACAAAATTCTGCTCTCAAAAACTTGTCGTTTGAGGTGAGTTCCTGAACTGACCTAAAATGGTACGGCTGTAAGTTTTCACTCTCCATACTCTAGGTTTGGGCACTCCAAGCATAATAGCTATCCTCTTTGTACTAAGGGAGGGAGTACGTCGGACCAAATCCAAAATTCTTTTATCTAAGATTCCTGATCCATCTGTAACTGATCTTTCGCTTCTTCGATGCTCTAGCACTCCGTGCTCTCGCAGACGTCGGTGGATTCTTGAAAACATGCGACGACTGGGACACCTCCGATTGGGATATCTTTCAGCGTAGAGTCTTTCGGCTTCACGATCTCGACCATTAGCTAAACCGTAGCAGAAGTGCATGTCCGTTAATTCTTCTCGAGAGTATGAGTTTGACATCGTAATGTGTTGATGAAATGGAAATTTGGAAATGTTTTTTTATTAAAAATGCGATGCCTTTTATTTACATTTTAGTTGCAAATATTTTGTTTTTCATAAAGAAAAATTGCGGTTTTATTGTCTTAAGGTCCTAGCGGGTAGAACCCATTGGCAGGTCAGTTTTCAGACGTTATCAATGAGAAAAAAGGATTAATCCAGGGTTATTCCAATACTGTGTCTCTTTATTGTATCCTCATAAAACTCCGAATTTTTTAAAATTAATTTGTCTACAACTCCAGCCGCCTTAAAACCAAAAAAAAAGGTTCTTCTTAGAAAAAAATGGTTTGGGTTTTTTTTTTAATTTCTCAAAAACTACAAGACATTTTTGCATCCGGTTTCTGTTTTTAACTAAAAACTAATAAGAGAATTGAATTTTTGAAAAAAATTAGTACATAATTACATACAATTTTGAAAAAAAATAATTCGAAATTTTTTTTGCAAAATTTTGAGTTTGAAAATTAATATCTCAAAAACTATTCCTTAAAACAGCTTTGTTTAAAAACAAGATAAAAGAAGAGGTTTCTGGCTTTACAAAAAGTATATGACGGCATTGTGGATCTAACTGTTGATTTTTAATATTTTTTTTTCCAAATTAAGTCAGTTTTTTTAGAAAATTGCCCCTTCCGGCTAAACGGGGGGAATAGACCCCCCCTCCCATACGATTTTTTTTTTGTCTTGACCAGACCTACACGCTCTAGCTTTTTGACATACCCTGTGGGACACCGTGTATATGTATGTAGTGAAAAAAAAAATTATATTTTAGTAGTATCAAGAATTCAGCAAATGAATAATAGTACTCGTATACTTATACATGGTAAGCTTTTCCGTTTATTTCCGATTATCCTTCACAAAAATGGTTTGGGTTTAAGTCCACAAAATGAAAATATGAAAATAGAAAATTCAAATTTGCATTATATATTTGTATTGTTATGAGGATCGCCACCTTGATTTGTATCAAGCTCAAAGTCTACTTCACACCTATATGGCCTCATATTAGCTGGCGATGATACACCTTTATATGCCATTCGCGTCAATTGTGGACCATCGATATCGGCGATGACGTAACGATCATTAGGAAGGACTTCTTTTACCTCATAAGGACCTCTGTATCTCGCGAATAGTTTTTTGTTAACACCAGGAGTTGTTACTACATTTTTTATCATAACATAATCACCCTTTTTATAAGTTAGTGGCTGCTTATGCCGTTTATCGTAGTATATCTGATTCTTTTCGATATTTCTTACGGCTTCGGCTCTTATGCTATCTATGTCCGCTCTTTTATCTTCTATTGTGTTAGTTAAAAACTCCATAATCTTATCGCAAAGTACCCCTTTTTGATTCCTACCAAACAAAAGCATGCTGGGTGTAAAACCTGTACTCCTACTCAAAGTATTATTAAGAGTATACTCTATCTTGGCTATATGCTTGTCCCATTCCACAGTTGACTGAGCGTCGCATTCTTTCGCCAACATTGGAACAAGAATTCGGTTGATCCGCTCGACTTGCCCATTCGACTGGGGAGAATGTGTTGCAACTTTTGTATGTTCAACATTACTTTTGCTTAGAAATTCGGAAAATTCTTTAAATGTAAAGGATGATCCACGATCCGAAACTATTCTATTTGGCCTGGAATAGTTTTCGAAATATAAATTTAGACAAGCTATCACCTCTTTACTGGGTACAATTTAATAAACTTTGTAAAACCATCGATAACCAAGAAAATATACTTTTTCTGGGAACGTGAATTCGCCAAGCGGCCAAGGTGGTCAACGTATAGGCTATCAAAAGGAATATCTCCCTTAGGTATTGAGTGGAGATTACCTTGAAGTTTTCCAGACTCAGGAGAAAAATAGATACACTTGAGGCAACTCTTGAAGTACTGTCTTATTTTCTGCTTCATTTTCGGAAACCAATAGCATAGAATAAATAGTATACAGAAGTCGCATCTCGGCCTGCGATGATTTTTCACTTTATGGTGCGGGCGGAACAACTGAAGGGAAGATCAAGCAACGAGAGAGCAAGCATGATCAGAGAGAATCAACGAGAGAGCAATCTTAAAATGTTTATGTGTGTGTGTGTATTGTGTTGCTATCCAACGTCGTGAATGCACGTGGTGTTGACAAAATTTTGTTTCAAGTTTTAGATTTCTATATTTAGTTTTCTTCAGTTGAAAGTTGCGCTTTTCGATGTAAACTAAAAGGGCCGCTTAACACCAATTAACGTTATTCCATTATTTGGGATTTTTGTGCAAATTTCAATCTGATATATGTATGTAGGGAAGAATAACCCATTTCAACCAAAATGTTTTTTCTCTGAAGCACACGAGCAATGCTTCCTCAAGAGTACTAAGATCATGAAGTCCAATATTATTTCCTTATGATCAGAACATGTGGAAAACCATTGCGGTGTGGCATTTTTGCATTTGGATTTTATCAAGTTTTTTATACCAACAGTTTGTGGTTGTGTGTCAAATATATTGCTAAACACTGTAATATGTTTCCAAGAAAATTTGTGAAGGAGCAACGAGGTTACCAAAATCTTTAAGAGAATTGTAATTTTTATGAAATATGAAAAGTTCACTAGGAACTGTTAATACTTCGTCTTCTTTTCTCAATATAGAAACACAAATATCGCAGTTAATTTTCGGTATCATTTTGTAGACGATATAACCTATGAAGTATCTTAAAGACGCCAAATCGATACTAAATTCCGAACAATTCTGAAAGTCATCATTTAACACGAAATCATCAATGATTTCTATGTTAATATCTATTCCAGAGTTTTCGTTTCGACTGAGTTCTTCATTATTTGTATCAGCTAAGTCCATATTTGACAAAATATTTGAAAGCGTTTCAAATGTGGTATCACTCAGCTCTTCACAGTTACTATAAGAACTCAACTGCACTATATTTGCAGACATTAAGCGTGCTAATAAAGTGTTTATATCAGCAACTGAGGGGTTAATATTATTTCCACCCTTTTGTCTTAGAACCGAGAACATATTTTCGAGCTTATCTTGGTTTAATGCTCTTGTTATTAAAAAAAATATTTGGGATTTTTTTTTAAATAGCTCGTCTACTAATTGTAATACAGCGTTTGAGGTAAATTTCATTCCATCTAAAAAAAATACTTTTTTCTTTTTGTCAACAAATGAGATTTCATTGAGGTATTCAAGAAAGAATTTTATATATTCGTGTGATGGACTGTTAAGTTGAACTGCAGACTTATTACAATTCTTTGAAGATAGCGAACCACTATTTAGGCAGTCAAATATTTTGTCAATATTTCCTATGAAGCATGCCGTAGATAAAGAAACTTCTTTTGAGCAACTTTTAAAGCCTACTGTCTCAATAACAGTTTTAATTGCTGCTTGAACAGTCCTACTAAAAATTTGGGTGGCTAGTTTTACTTTCATTTTTTCGAAAGAGTTCGGAAATATGTGCTGGCTTGTAAGTTTAAGACACATTTTTGTATTAGATTTGCACTCCATTTCCCATAGTTCCTTAACTACTATAAAACTAGCAACTCCATTTGGTGTTGTAAGGTCACATTGAAGCCAACCATTTCTTAATGATTTGATTAGATGTGGAAAATCATATACACAGAAAGTTTTACTACCATTATACATAAAATAGGGTTTTTCTAAAGTAGCTCCCAATTCCAAGAAACACTTCCTGTTAGAGGACCCTTGGTCACAAATTACAACTTTAACTATGATGCCAAAACTGTTCAAAATTGCTAAATTTCGAAATATTATCTTTTTTAGTAAATCGGCAGAAAGTCCATTTTTTTAAACAAAGTAATTAAATGTAAGCGCCCAGTTGGAAAACATTGATTTAATCATAAAAACGCACAATTGTTTACCAATCTGGTTCGTTCTTTCAACCCCATTTTCCTCAAATCCATCCACTAAATCTAATTTGGAATTGTATCGCAATTCCCTTCTAATCGCCATTTCATCCATCAGCAGAATCATATTATTCTTTTCGTACTGGTTCAAATCTAAGCACTTCTTTTTTATTAACTCTAAACCGTTATTTTTAAAACGTGGTTGTAGGGAATTTACAGGGGCCCATCGATAAACAGTAGAGATATGTAGCAAATTTAGATGCAATTTATTCTTCAAAAATTGGTACGTTGACTGTGAGACATAATAAATGTTTTGAACCAAATCTTTTACATCTTGCTTATATTCTTTAGGTCGTGGACTAAGAAGAAGTTTGCAAAATGTTTTTGACTCCTTGCTTATTTGAAAAGAGTCGATGGTTTGAAATACGCTTGATTTTGTTGCTATTTGTGTGGGTATGTTCCATTCCCAATGAGTAATACGCGCGTTAGTCCTTTTGAGCCGAATTCAGTTTTCTTTATTACTTATAAATTTACAATAAGATAACAGGAATAGACTGTATCTATGTATTCTAAATATTACATAAAATTAAATCGCGTGATAATCGTAACAAAATCGCGTGACAAACGTATCTAACTTCTTCACTGCCTGGCGTATATATCAAGAATTAGTCTAAATGTGTCTTAACAGTTTGAAGAGCGTACATAACGAGAGTAAGTCCGTTTATGATGATCTGTAGGAACTTCACTTTTCAGTTGGGTTTTGTCCCTACAATCGGCCATCCTGGAAAAACGTCTGCCCTCAGACGTTAGATCTAGACTTCTGCAATAATTTCGTTGTCATCATATTTGTCGCTATCGCCATCCTCATCAACATCGCTATCGCTGTCTCCGGTAAGGTCTTTCCATCGTTTCATTAGGTCAGCAGCCGTCGATGTTTGATTGGGACCATCATGTTGACCGATTTTTCTAACAGTGTATCGATCATTTCTATTAACTTTGATTATTTCATATGGGCCAATATACCTCGGAAATAGTTTTTGTCCTGGTGTAAATTGTGTTTTTTGGATAGCAACTAAATCACCGAGAACGTAATTCGTTGCACGTTTTCGCTTTCTGTCATAGAGCTTCTTATTTTCGGCTTGTATCTTATGTATCTGGTCCTTTGCTGCATCCCTTATCTTGTCGCGTTCATCTTCAAATTCAGCTACCAGAGCCAATTCCAACGTGTTTTTGAGTTCTAAGTCCATCGCGTTAAACATCTTGATACCAAAAAGAAGTTCAAATGTTGGTGCTTCTTGAAGGAGTTGAATTTATAGCTTGCTGCACCTTGGAAACATGTTTGTACCATTTTAGTGGATCTTCGATGCTAAGTTTAGTCAATACTTTTATTATGATTCGGTTCAACCTTTCAACTTGGCCATTCCCACGTGGGATTCCGGTCGTTATCAGGTGATGTGCAATGTTTCGCGAACTACAGTAATCTTTAAATGAATTTGCCGTAAAAGCTGCTCCTCGATCTGAAATGATCCGATGGGGGTTACCGAAGATTTCCGCCTGTAGATCTAGCCGTTGCAAAACGATTTCCGCAGTAGTATTTTTAATTGGATGGATCCATGTAAATTTGGTGAAACCATCTACGACGACAAAAAGGTACTGGTACTTTTTAGCTGTTGATGGTAAGGGTCCCAAATGGTCAATATGATACGTATATAAGGGTTGATCCATTTTATCGATAGGGTGTAGAAATGAATCTAACTTTCCGCTTTTCTTCGATGCTAGGATGCATGCAACGCACTTATTTCTTACTTCAGCTACACGTTTGGATAAGTTCTCAATAAAGTAATCTTGACTTATAAGTTTTTCTACTTGTCTGTTGCCGAAATGTCCTTGATTGTGAACGTCGAGAATAATTTGCTTTTGGAGGGCCTTCGGGACACAAAGCAAGTAGTCTCCGTTTATAAATTTATACAGCAGTCCTTTCCTCTTAACGTAGTCTTCATACGGTTCTGTGTCAAGAATAGTTGCAATCGCTTTAAATCCTTCGTCATTAAGTTGAGCTTTTCGTACTAGCTGCAGTAAACCATCTTCGATTGCGAGAACAAGAGGAGGATAGTGGGCGTCAACGTGCCGCATGGCTGATCCGGATCGATGTTGAACGTCACAATTATACTCTTCCAATTGAAGGGCCCAGTGTGCAATCCTACTGTTTAAGACTTTCTTTTCCATTGTTTGTTTGAAGGCTTTACAATCAGCAAATATTTGGAATTTAAGACCTAGCAAATATACTCTTAAACGTTTGAGGGCCATTACGATAGATAATACTTCGAGGTCGTAACTTGGATATTTTTTGATCGCAACAATCTTTTCCTCGGAGGGCTTGATGGTTCCGCTTTTAATAACGTGACCAAGAAAAGAGATTTCCTCTTTAAAGAAACGGCATTTCTTCCAATTTATGATAAGCCCAAAATCACTAGCTAAGGCCAAAACCTCTTTGAACCTCCCTAGCATTTTGAATTGATTTTTAGCTCCAATAATTAAATCGTCCATATAGATCCAAACTATACCTCTCCTACCTAACTCTTTGAATATTGCATTTATAAATTTTTGAAAGATTGCTGGAGAATTACATAGCCCAAAAGGGACTTTATTAAACTCGTACAGATCATCTGGCGTTACGAAGGCAGTGTACTTTTTACTAGTTTCCTCGATGTCAACATGAAAAAAGCCATTTTTGAGATCAAGTGTAGTGAAAATCTCTGAATCGTAGAGCTGCTCCAAAAGTTCTTCAATATTTGGGAAGGGTTGTCTATCTTTTATAATATGTCGGTTTAGCTTGCGATAGTCAACGCATAATCGCATTGAATTATCTTTCTTGCGAACAAGAACAATTGGACTTGAGAATTCTGAGTTGCTCTTTCGAATTATACCTTGGTCTAACCATTCCTTGATTTGTTTGTCAACGATTTCCTTTTCTAGGGGGGGCGAGTCTTCTAGGCCTCTGATGAATTGGTGTCTCTTCATCTAAAACTATACTCATTGTAATGCATGAAATTTCGGGACGCTTGGGTTCGTACGATGCTATTGAATCTTTCAATTCACTTCTTATGCTTGGGTATGGTATGGAATTAAGGTTTTCTCGCAAAGTTTCATGGTCGGGATTCGTTGAGATGAGATTAATTCTAGCGTGTGGGTTTTGAACTTCATCGATCTTCTTATAAATTTTTGCAACTCCACCTTCAATAACTAGGTTCATCTGCATAATAAAGTTTTTACCTAATAAAAAATCATTTGAAAGCCAAGCATCCGGAACAAAGTGGCACAGAATTTCAAAATCCTCGCTATCAATTACAGTTTGGAGAAGAACTGCGCCAATAGTTTGTCGATTTTGATCACCGAACCCTACTACGGAGATTCCATCGTATTCCATCTCTCGAATATTAAGAGTTTTTCTTATACTTTCCTTTGCGATTGAGATGTCACTTCCTGTGTCTATTAAACCTTGGAATTCGATTCCATTGACTATAACTTTCGTACAGATATCTGGAAAACTAACGACATTTACTTTAGAACCGCTTGGACGCGGACCACCGCTATCATTTCTTCTGTTTGGACAGTTTGCAGATACATGGCCAAATCCACTGCAATTAAAACACCTGGTTCCCATTGATTGGTTTGGACAGTTTTGGGTTTGGTGAGACAAGGCGCCACAATTCTTACACCTTTGATGACTGTTTTGAAAATTACTCTTATTGATGACATTCGGCTTAGCTAGGTAATGAGACCTATTTTTTAGTTGTTCCTCTTTCAAACGTTCATAAGATGTCAAATTTCCTTTAAGCTCATCTAAATTTTTGGCCTGATAGAGGATACTTTTGTTTAGAGCAATTTAGATGCAATTCTTCAACTGAACCCCTAGCTGCAACTTTTTTCATTTTATAAAAATACTCGAGAAGAGTTTGATTTCCAAGACGTTTCGTGGCTTCCAAAGTTTTATATACATTTTCTGCCTCTCTTTTCCCGAATTCCCTTTCCAACATCAATTTCAACGTAATCCAACTGCAAACACCAACTTCAGATTCCAAAGCTAGTCTAGCTGCTCCTACAAGTAGTCGCCGAGCATACAAATATTTTTGGACTTCGTTCCAACCGCAAACACTAGAAACATCTTCGAAATCCTTCACCCACGCATCGTAACATTTTCCCTTCTCTCCACTAAACTTTTCTAAAGCTTCTTCAATATCTTTGAATTGAAAATTATTTACCACGCCTGAACCTGTACCAATCTCTAATGCACCACCTTTATTATCGTCGTTTCCCATGATTTCTCCGTTCGTTTCTCCCTGCATTTCGTTGTTGTTATTCACTTCGTTCGCCTGCTCTAATCGTTTAATTAAGTCTGTTTTTAGATTGTATCGTATTGGAAGATTACGACTTTTTAAAATAGCTTGTAATTCTTTTGTAGTGAGCGTTTCAAGATTTTCAGCGTTCATTTAATTATAAGGTCGATTTCCTATCGTTTTAATAATACTATCCTTTCGATTTATTTTTATTTTTGCTTTTTGTATTTGTCATGCAATGTTCATGCAGTGTCATGCAATATTGAAAAGATCTTACCAAGTTCCATTAAACTACTATATGTGTACTTGTTGTTGAAGGTATTTACTTTCCACAGTACCCGAATTATTTATTTATTTTTCAGACAATTTCGCTTTGTCGAATTAGTATCACTCCTCGCGGTTTTAATTTATTTTTTCTTCTGACACCATGTGGGTATGTTCCATTCCCAATGAGTAATACGCGCGTTAGTCCTTTTGAGTCGAATTCAGTTTTCTTTATTACTTATAAATTTACAATAAGATAACAGGAATAGACTGTATCTATGTATTTTAAATATTACATAAAATTAAATCGCGTGACAATCGTAACAAAATCGCGTGACAAACGTATCTAACTTCTTCACTGCCTGGCGTATATATCAAGAATTAGTCTAAATGTGTCTTAACAGTTTGAAGAGCGTACATAACGAGAGTAAGTCCGTTTATGACGATCTGTAGGAACTTCACTTTTCAGTTGGGTTTTGTCCCTACATTTGTTTGCGGCTTTGGAGATTTTTATATTTTGCTACCATGTCGTAATATTTTTTTCTGTAAAAATTAGCTGATTTCAGATATTTTTCACAGTCATTACAGCATCCATCTACGGAGTCACTTGTTCGGCTCTTTTTAGCTGGACAATCAAGCTGCAACGACTTGTAATCTTCCTCAATAACTTCTAAGTTAAATACCGGAACAGCTCCGAATTTCAACAATGTCAGAACTTGAGAAGTGATTGGCGCAAATCAACAGTTTTTTTGTGTAATCTTTTGTTGGAATATTACATTTTTCTCGCCAAATTTGACCCATAGCTGAGTCATAGGGAGGAAACTTAAACATTAGTATCTTTTCACCATATCGCCTAGATTTACCGCATGTTTTTATGCAGCATCGAATGCCGGACTTTTGGAAAATTTTACCAACAGCCGGTACAGAATCCATTTTTCCTATTCAAAATCGTATGACAACCCCTTAACAATCAATATATAATAATAAGTCCAAAGAATAATCCAAATCGTATGCAAAGTTGTCAACAATTATAAAAGCAACAATTCAAAATCAAAAATAGAGTTAAATATCAAAATACAAAGTAAAAATGGAGTCGATATATAAGCGCAGGAAAACACAACCATTCGCATGAAAGTACAATTCCCAAGTGATTTCGAATCCAATCCACACAATCGAAAACAAGAGAAGCAATACAACACCATGCAAGCTTACGATAGAAGAAGCTATCAATGCATACACACGCACAAACACTTGCATACACATCGTAAGCTGCTTTGCTCTCGTAAAAACAAAACCACCGAAAACGCACATGCTGCTCTCTTTCGCTTGCACCAGCTTCTCAATTTTTTGTATACTCTCTTGCATGTTCTCATGCTTGTACTCTCTGTTCAATAGCGTGCCAATATTGGAACCCTAGAACAAAATTTGCTTCGTATGAGATGCGACTTCTGTATACTATTTATTCTGTGGTATTACTCTTTTATCGCACTTGACAGAGTTGCCAGTACCATTAAAATTAGTAACAGAATTTTCACCACCATTGCCATCATCACCATCATCACCATCATCACCATCATCACCATCATCACCATCATCACCATCATCACCATCATCACCATCATCACCATCATCACCATCATCACCATCATCACCATCATCACCATCATCACCATCATCACCATCATCACCATCATCACCATCAGCACCATCATCACCATCATCACCATCATCACTAGCATTATCGTCATCATCATCTCCACCGTCACCATTATCACAATCATCATCATTATCACTGTCACTATCGTCACAATCATCACCGCCACTATCACTGTCACCATCAGCATCACCATCACCATCGTCAGCATCACCAGCATCATCACCATCAGCACCATCATCACCATCATCACCATCATCACCATCGTCACCATCATCATCATAATCGCCATCATCACCATCCTCACCATCATTACCATTATCACCAAAATCTCCACCGTCACCATCATCACCATCACCGCACTCATCACCATCATCAGCATCATCACCATTATCAGCTTCACCTGCATCATTAGCATCATCACCATCATCATCATCATCACCATCATCACCATCATCACCATCATCACCATCATCACCATCATCACCATCATCACCATCATCACCATCATCACCATCATCACCATCATCACCATCATCACCATCATCACCATCATCACCATCACCATCATCAGCATCATCAGCATCATCACCATCATCAGCATCATCACCATCATCACCATCATCGCCATCATCACCATCATCACCATCATCACTACCATTATCGTCACCATAATCTCCACCGTCACCATCACCGCACTCATCACCATGATCACCATCATCACCATCATCACCATCATCACCATCATCACCATCATCACCATCATCACCATCATCACCATCATCACCATCATCACCATCATCACCATCATCACCATCATCACCATCATCACCATCATAACCATCATCACCATCATCACCATCATCACCATCATCACCATCATCACCATCATCACCATCATCACCATCATCACCATCATCACCATCATCACCATCATCACCATCATCACCATCATCACCATCATCACCATCATCACCATCATCACCATCATCACCATCATCACCATCATCACCATCATCACCATCATCACCATCATCACCATCATCACCATCATCACCATCATCACCATCATCACCATCATCACCATCATCACCATCATCACCATCATCATCATAATCGAAATCATCATCATAATCGCCATCATCACCATCATCACCATCATCACCACCATCACCATCATCACCATCTTCGCCATCATCACCATCATCACCATCATCACCATCATCACCATCATCACCATCATCACCATCATCACCATCATCACCATCATCACCATCATCACCATCATCACCATCATCACCATCATCACCATCATCACCATCATCACCATCATCATCATAATCGCCATCATCACCATCATCACCATCATCACCATCATCACCATCATCACCATCATCACCATCATCACCATCATCACCATCATCAGCATCAACACCATCATCACCATCATCACCATCACCACCATCATCACCATCGTCACCCTCATCACCATCATCACCATCATCACATAATCACCATCATCACCATCATCACCATCTTCACCATCTTCACCATCATCACCATCATCACCATCATCACCATCATCACCATCATCACCATCATCACCATCATCACCATCATCACCATCATCACCATCATCACCATCATCACCATCATCACCATCATCACCATCATCACCATCATCACCATCATCGCCATCATCACCATCAACACCATCATCACCATCATCACCATCATCACCATCATCACCATCATCACTATCATCACCATCATCACCATCATCACCATCATCAGCATCATCAGCATCATCACCATCATCACCATCATCACCATCATCGCCATCATCACCATCATCACTATCATTATCGTCACCATAATCTCCACCGTCACCATCACCGCACACATCACCATGATCACCATCATCACCATCATCACCATCATCACCATCATCACCATCATCACCATCATCACCATCATCACCATCAACAGCATCATCAGCATCATCAGCATCATCAGCATCATCACCATCACCGCACTCATCACCATGATCAGCATCATCAGCATCATCAGCATCATCAGCATCATCAGCATCATCACCATCATCACCATCATCACCATCATCACCATCATCACCATCATCACCATCATCACCATCATCACCATCATCACCATCATCACCATCATCACCATCATCACCATCATCGCCATCATCACCATCATCACCATCATCACCATCATCACCATCATCACCATCATCGCCATCATCACCATCATCACCATCATCACCATCATCACCATCATCACCATCATCACCATCATCACCATCATCACCATCATCACCATCATCGCCATCATCAAAATCTTCACCATCATCACCACCACTCATTTATGGATCAAGGTCATTGACCTCATCAAGGTCATTGACCCCTCAAGGTCATTGACCTCATCAAGGTCATTGACCCCTGAAGGTCATTGACCTCATCAAGGTCATTGACCTCATCAAGGTCATTGACCTCATCAAGTTCATTGACCCCTCAAGGTCATTGACCCCTCAAGGTCATTGACCTCATCAAGGTCATTGACCCGACCTTAATGTCGGTCATTGACCTCATCAAGGTCATTGACCCCTCAAGGTCAATTGATGAGGTCAATGACCTTGAGGGGTCAATGACCTTGCTGAGGTCAATGACCTTGAGGGGCCAATGACCTTGAGAGGCCAATGACCTTGAGGGGCCAATGACCTTGATGAGGTCAATGACCTTGAGGGGTCAATGACCTTGAGAGGCCAATGACCTTGATGAGGTCAATGACCTTGAGGGGTCAATGGCCTTGATGAGGTCAATGACCTTGATCCATCAATGAGTGCGGTGATGGTGATGATGGTGAAAATTTTGATGATGGCGATGATGGTGATGATGGTGATGATGGTGATGATGGTGATGATGGTGATGATGGTGATGATGGTGATGATGGTGATGACGGTGATGATGGTGATGATGGTGATGATGGTGATGATGGTGATGATGGTGATGATGGTGATGATGGTGATGATGGTGATGATGGTGATGATGGTGATGATGGTGATGATGGTGATGATGGTGATGATGGTGATGATGGTGATGATGATGATGATGATGATGATGATGATGATGGTGATGATGTTGATGAGGGTGATGATTTTGATGATGACGATGATGCTGATGATGCTGGTGAAGTTGATGATGGTGATGATGGTGATGATGCTGATGATGCTGATGATGCTGATGATGGTGATGAGTGCGGTGATGGTGATGATGGTGACGGTGGAGATTTTGGTGACGGTGGAGATTTTGGTGATGATGGTGATGATGGTGACGATGGTGATGATGGTGATGATAGTGATGAGGGTGATGATGGTGATGATGGTGATGATGGTGATGATGGTGATGATGGTGACGATGGTGATGATGGTGATGAGGGTGACGATGGTGATGATGGTGGTGATGGTGATGATGGTGATGATGGTGTTGATGCTGATGATGGTGATGATGGTGATGATGGTTATGATGGTGATGATGGTTATGAGTGCGGTGATGGTGATGATGGTGATGATGGTGATGATGGTGATGATGGTGATGATGGTGATGATGGTGATGATGGTGATGATGGTGATGATGGTGATGATGGTGATGATGGTGATGATGGTGATAATGGTGATGATGGTGATGATGGTGATGATGGTGATGATGGTGATGATGGTGATGATGGTGATGATGGTGATGATGGTGATGATGGTGATGATGGTGATGATGGTGATTATAGTGATTTTGGCAATGATGATGGTGATTTTGGCAATGATGCTGTTACTTATGGTAGTGCCAACAATGATGGCGATAGACATAGATTCTATTGATGCTTATGTGGTGCTAGTGATGGTTTAGCTGAGGCTTGTGCGGATGGGGATTGTACATGGATGGCAATGAAGCCGATGGCAATGGTGGTAATTAACGGTGGAAAAAGAACCGGGCAAGAGAGGATAAAAAAACAGACGATATCTCAATACAGTTTGTAGCACATTTTTCAACTCAACTCTTTATGATATTTGCTTAACATTTATAGAGGATGGGGTGTAGAGTTTTGCCTTGATCGTTCGATATACAGAAACGGATTTCTTTATGGATTGGGTGTAAAATACGGTGGTGTCAAAAAGTGAAGCCACGATGTGATTATTAGCCTACAATTCGGCCAACCTGACCAGGTAATCGACCCGATTATCAATCAGCGGGCAAGACTCTAGCTAGGGGCAAAATCATCATTACAGTGAAAACTCTACGTTAAGCATCCGTACTATTTTACTTACAATAGTTATGATGCAATTATAATTACTTTACTGGTAATGCGTTTAGGCACATATGGATATATGTATATACATATAATAAATCTAAGTTTTAATTCATTATTTATACAGTTCATACAGATAAATGTTTGTTTATAAAATTGTGTCGAACAATGTGGGATTAACTTACGTAATATACATATATACATATACAGGGTGTCCCACGAGCAGTGTGCCAAAAAGCTAGAGCGTGTAGGTCTGGTCGAGACAAGAAAAAAATCGTATGGGTGGGGGGGGTCTATTCCCCCCGTTTAGCCGGAAGGGGCAATTTTCTAAAAAAAACTGACTTAATTTGGAAAAAAAATTATTAAAAATCAACAGTAACATCCACAATGCCGTGATATACCTTTGTAAAGCCAGAAACCCCTTCTTTCATCTTGTTTTTAAACAAATCTGTTTTAAAGAATAGTTTTTGAGAAATTAATTTTCAAACTCAAAATTTTGCAAAAAAAATTTAAAAAAAAATTTTCGAACTATTTTTTTTCAAAATTGTATGTAATTAAGTACTAATTTTTTCAAAAATTCAATTCTCTTGTTAGTTTTTATTTAAAAACAGAAAACCGGATGCAAAAATGTCTTGTAGGTTTGGAGAAATTAAAAAAAAAACCCAAACCATTTTTTTCTAAGAAGAACCTTTTTTTTGGTTTTAACGCGACTGGACTTGTAGGCGAATTAATGTGTGAAACATTGACCTCTTTTTTATTATTTTTAAAAACTTCGGAGTTTTATTATAATAAATTTTCAATATGATCCCCATTTTTTAGAAGGCAAAGATTATATCTCCTTCTTCTCCTAATGGCTGCACATATCTATGCTTGACAAATTTTCCTGCAATTTGACTCCAGCGACTTCAATCCGTTCTTTCAGTTGTTCCAAAGATACTATTTCCACTTCGTAAACATAATTCTTCATGAATCCCCACACATAAAAATCTAGAGGAGTTAAATCTGGTGATCTAGGTGGCCATACCGTGGGGCCCCTTGTTCCGATCCAACGGTCACTAAAATGATCATCCAGCCAGTTTCTAACCCGAAAGCTGTAGTGTGCTGGTGCTCCATCTTGCTGGTAGATTAAATTATCTGCTATGGCCAAAGAAACGTTGACCATCAAATCGGGCAAAAGGTCTCGTAGGAACTGCAGGTATGATTCTCCATTAATAACGGCATTCAAAAACCAGGGCCCGATTACAGTTTGTCCAACAATACCAAGCCAAACATTACAGCTAAAGCGGTGTTGTCATTTATTTTGTTTTTTTTTGTGTGGATTGGTGCTACTCCAATGATGTAAATTGTGGAAGTTAGTAACCCCATCTCTGGTAAACTGTGCTTTATCCGTCCAGAATATCCTTGCAAAATAGTAGCAGTAATGATCGACAAAATTCTGCTCTCAAAAACTTGTCGTTTGAGGTGAGTTCCTGAACTGACCTAAAATGGTACGGGTGTAAGTTTTCACTCTCCATACTCTAGGTTTGGGCACTCCAAGCATAATAGCTATCCTCTTTGTACTAAGGGAGGAAGTACGTCGGACCAAATCCAAAATTCTTTTATCTAAGATTCCTGATCCATCTGTAACTGATCTTTCGCTTCTTCGATGCTCTAGCACTCCGTGCTCTCGCAGACGTCGGTGGATTCTTGAAAACATGCTACGACTGGGACACCTCCGATTGGGATATCTTTCAGCGTAGAGTCTTTCGGCTTCACGATCTCGACCATTAGCTAAACCGTAGCAGAAGTGCATGTCCGTTAAATCTTCTCGAGAGTATGAGTTTGACATCGTAATGTGTTGATGAAATGGAAATTTGGAAATGGTTTTTTATTAAAAATGCGATGCCTTTTATTTACATTTTAGTTGCAAATATTTTGTTTTTCATAAAGAAAAATTGCGGTTTTATTGTCTTAAGGTCCTAGCGGGTAGAACCTATTGGCGGCGGGCGGACCGAGACGAAATTGGCAGGTCAGTTTTCAGGCGTTATCAATGAGAAAAAAGGATTAATCCAGGGTTATTCCAATACTGTGTCTCTTTATTGTATCCTCATAAAACTCCGAATTTTTTAAAATTAAATTGTCTACAACTCCAGCCGCCTTAAAACCAAAAAAAAAGATTCTTCTTAGAAAAAAATGGTTCGGGTTTCTTTTTAATTTCTCCAAACCTACAAGACATTTTTGCATCCGGTTTTCTGTTTTTAAATAAAAACTAACAAGAGAATTGAATTTTTGAAAAAAAATAATTCGAAATTTTTTTTTGCAAAATTTTGAGTTTGAAAATTAATTTCTCAAAAACTATTCCTTAAAACAGATTTGTTTAAAAACAAGATAAAAGAAGAGGTTTCTGGCTTTACAAAAAGTATATCACGGCATTGTGGATGTAACTGTTGATTTTTAATATTTTTTTTCCCAAATTAATTCAATTTTTTAGAAAATTGCCCCTCCCGGCTAAACGGGTGGGAATAGACCCCCCTCCCATACGATTTTTTTTTTGTCTTGACCAGACCTACACGCTCTAGCTTTTTGACATACCCTGTGGGACACCATGTATATGTATGTAGTGAAAAAAAAAATATATATTTTAGTAGTATCAAGAATTCAGCAAATGAATAATAGTACTCGTATACTTATACATGGTAAGCTTCTCCGTTTATTTCCGATTATCCTTCACAAAAATGGTTTGGGTTTAAGTCCACAAAATGAAAATAGAAAATTCAAATTTGCATTATATATTTGTATTGTTATGAGGATCGCCACCTTGATTTGTATCAAGCTCAAAGTCTACGTCACACCTATATGGCCTCATATTAGCTGGCGATGATACACCTTTATATGCCATTCGCGTCAATTGTAGACCATCGATATCGGCGATGACGTAACGATCATTAGGAAGGACTTCTTTTACCTCATAAGGACCTCTGTATCTCGCGAATAGTTTTTTGTTAACACCAGGAGTTGTTACTAAATTTTTTATCATAACATAATCACCCTTTTTATAAGTTAGTGGCTGCTTATGCCGTTTATCGTAGTATATCTGATTCTTTTCGATATTTCTTACGGCTTCGGCTCTTATGCTATCTATGTCCGCTCTTTTATCTTCTATTGTGTTAGTTAAAAACTCCATAATCTTATCGCAAAGTACCCCTTTTTGATTCCTACCAAACAAAAGCATGCTGGGTGTAAAACCTGTACTCCTACTCAAAGTATTATTAAGAGTATACTCTATCTTGGCTATATGCTTGTCCCATTCCACAGTTGACTGAGCGTCGCATTCTTTCGCCAACATTGGAACAAGAATTCGGTTGATCCGCTCGACTTGCCCATTCGACTGGGGAGAATGTGTTGCAACTTTTGTATGTTCAACATTACTTTTGCTTAGAAATTCGGAAAATTCTTTAAATGTAAAGGATGATCCACGATCCGAAACTATTCGTTTCGACTGAGTTCTTCATTATTTGTATCAGCTAAGTCCATATTTGACAAAATATTTGAAAGCGTTTCAAATGTGGTATCACTCAGCTCTTCACAGTTACTATAAGAACTCAACTGCACTATATTTGCAGACATTAAGCATGCTAATAAAGTGTTTATATCAGCAACTGAGGGGTTAATATTATTTCCACCCTTTTGTCTTAGAACCGAGAACATATTTTCGAGCTTATCTTGGTTTAATGCTCTTGTTATTAAAAAAAATATTTGGGATTTTTTTTTAAATAGCTCGTCTACTAATTGTAATACAGCGTTTGAGGTAAATTTCATTCCATCTAAAAAAAATACTTTTTTCTTTTTGTCAACAAATGAGATTTCATTGAGGTATTCAAGAAAGAATTTTATATATTCGTGTGATGGACTGTTAAGTTGAACTGCAGACTTATAACAATTCTTTGAAGATAGCGAACCACTATTTAGGCAGTCAAATATTTTGTCAATATTTCCTATGAAGCATGCCGTAGATAAACAAACTTCTTTTGAGCAACTTTTAAAGCCTACTGTCACAATAACAGTTTTAATTGCTGCTTGAACAGTCCTACTAAAAATTTGGGTGGCTAGTTTTACTTTCATTTTTTCGAAAGAGTTCGGAAATATGTGCTGGCTTGTAAGTTTAAGACACATTTTTGTATTAGATTTGCACTCCATTTCCCATAGTTCCTTAACTACTATAAAACTAGCAACTCCATTTGGTGTTGTAAGGTCACATTGAAGCCAACCATTTCTTAATGATTTGATTAGATGTGGAAAATCATATACACAGAAAGTTTTACTACCATTATACATAAAATAGGGTTTTTCTAAAGTAGCTCCCAATTCCAAGGAACACTTCCTGTTAGAGGACCCTTGGTCACAAATTACAACTTTAACTATGATGCCAAAACTGTTCAAAATTGCTGAATTTCGTAATATTATCTTTTTTGGTTGGAAAACATTGATTTAATCATAAAAACGCACAATTGTTTACCAATCTGGTTCCCCCCATTTTCCTCAAATCCATCCACTATCTAATTTGGAATTGTATCGCAATTCCCTTCTAATCGCCATTTCATCCATCAGCAGAATCATATTATTCTTTTCGTACTGGTTCAAATCTAAGCACTTCTTTTTTATTAACTCTAAACCGTTATTTTTAAAACCTGGTTGTAGGGAATTTACAGGGGCCCATCGATAAACAGTAGAGATATGTGGCAAATTTAGATGCAATTTATTCTTCAAAAATTGGTACGTTGACTGTGAGACATAATAAATGTTTTGAACCAAATCTTTTACATCTTGCTTATATTCTTTAGGTCGTGGACTAAGAAGAAGTTTGCAAAATGTTTTTGACTCCTTGCTTATTTGAAAAGAGTCGATGGTTTGAAATACGCTTGATTTTGTTGCTATTTGTGTGGGTATGTTCCATTCCCAATGAGTAATACGCGCGTTAGTCCTTTTGAGCCGAATTCAGTTTTCTTTATTACTTATAAATTTACAATAAGATAACAGGAATAGACTGTATCTATGTATTATAAATATTACATAAAATTAAATCGCGTGACAATCGTAACAAAATCGCGTGACAAACGTATCTAACTTCTTCACTGCCTGGCGTATATATCAAGAATTAGTCTAAATGTGTCTTAACAGTTTGAAGAGCGTACATAACGAGAGTAAGTCCGTTTATGATGATCTGTAGGAACTTCACTTTTCAGTTGGGTTTTGTCCCTACATTTGTTTGCGGCTTTGGAGATTTTTATATTTTGTTACCATGTCGTAATATTTTTTTCTGTAAAAATTAGCTGATTTCAGATATTTTTCACAGTCATTACAGCATCCATCTACGGAGTCACTTGTTCGGCTCTTTTTAGCTGGACAATCAAGCTGCAACGACTTGTAATCTTCCTCAATAACTTCTAAGTTAAATACCGGAACAGCTCCGAATTTCAACTTTTTTTTACCAATGTCAGAACTTGAGAAGTGATTGGCGCAAATCAACAATTTTTTTGTGTAATCTTTTGTTGGAATATTACATTTTTCTCGCCAAATTTGACCCATAGCTGAGTCATAGGGAGGAAACTTAAACATTAGTATCTTTTCACCATATCGCCTAGATTTACCGCATGTTTTTATGCAGCATCGAATGCCGGACTTTTGGAAAATTTTACCAACAGCCGGTACAGAATCCATTTTTCCTATTCAAAATCGTATGACAACCCCTCAACAATCAATATATAATAATAAGTCCAAAGAATAATCCAAATCGTATGCAAAGTTGTCAACAATTATAAAAGCAACAATTCAAAATCAAAAATAGAGTTAAATATCAAAATACAAAGTAAAAATGGAGTCGATATATAAGCGCAGGAAAACACAACCATCCGCATGAAAGTACAATTCCCAAGTGATTTCGAATCCAATCCATACAATCGAAAACAAGAGAAGCAATACAACACCATGCAAGCTTACGATAGAAGATGCTATCAATGCATACATACACACGCTTTGCTCTCGTAAAAACAAAACCACCGAAAACGCACATGCTGCTCTCTTTCGCTTGCACCAGCTTCTCAATTTTTTGTATACTCTCTTGCATGTTCTCATGCTTGTACTCTCTGTTCAATAGGGTGCCAATATTGGAACCCTAGAACAAAATTTGCTTTGTATGAGATGCAACTTCTGTATACTATTTATTCTGTGGTAGTACACATTGCCATTCTGTGTTCCAGGGTCTTTTTCAAACTTTCCCAGTCATTGTGTTTGTTCGTTAATGTTCGTTGCTTTGCTTCTGAATTACACACTCACTTAATGTGAGCAATATTGGAGAATGATCAGAGTTTAGATCTTTGAATTCGTCTATTTCAAGACAGTTTATAGATATGTTCTTAATTATGTAAAAATCTATTAGGTGCGGTATTTTGTTGGTTTTCCGGTTGACATGACTTCGCATCCATATAGTCTAGTCGCGTTGAGTAATTCTTTTCGTTTTGTTATCGTCAATCTTGATCCCCAATAAGCATATTTTGCATTAAAGTCCCCACCAATTACAAATCTATTTTCCAGGTTTCTAAACAGTTTAAGGTAATCTTCTGATTTTGACGAATGTTTTGGTGGGCAGTAGATTGACACTATGTCAAAGCAATGACAACGTTCGACAGTTTGTTATTCAGCTTGGAAAAACCTCCTTGGAAAACCTAATTTGGGATATCCTAACCCATCCGCCGTATTCTACATACCTCGATCCGTTCGAGTCCCACTGCCTGAGCAACACTAAATCGAGTGACATGTTTCTTATAACATTTAATCTGTATTTTCACAGTTGTGCATACTGTTGTCCGTCGAGTAGAGATCGGTGGGATCAACACTTTAAATTTACATCTGCACTGTCGGCTCAGAATAGCATTTATTTTAATATTTTACCCTTCGGTACAGTTGTTCGTTTGGCCGCATCCTGCGGGTTTATCATTCGACCTTTCGGTATATATTCTTTGGTTAAATCGTCTGATTTCTTCTCGAATCGTCGTTTATTTTCATATGTCGATTCGTAAACGATTAGAAAAGATCCAGATTATTTATACTTGTAGAAGAAGGGATAGGGAAAAAGACTGAAAAACAGAAGTTCAACTAACAACAACTTTATTTGGACTGTGTCAAGAAAGATGGTTACATGGTTTATATACAATTTGAGTATCGGAACATAATTCCGCAATTGGAGACTTTCGGGTGGATCACACGATCAGATTAAGCAGTACAGTATTGATAATATATAAATTATATAGATACATGAATACAGTGGTGACAAAGAAAATCATACACTATTAATAATTTTGCCTACATACTGAATATCAGGTTCGTCTCAGTCCGAGCTAAGACAATCTGAGGTTTTGAAAGGAAACTATTCTGATAATGAAAGGTAAGAGGTAGATTTTGGCGGGGAGGTGAAAAGATTTGGTGCTACATTAATAGTGGATATCAAGAGAAAACATTCATCTTTGCAATCTCGGGATTTTTATGCAGTCCACCTGTTATGGAATATAATTTACAGTAAATTTATTTATTACTCTCATACAAATAAGTAAAGTTAATGATATATGTAATGAGTTTACTACCCTCGTTCGAAAATTACAGGAATGTTTATTCCATTGATCTTTTATCAAATTCTGCATTCCATACCTTCAATACTCAATCGCTCTTCAAACGTACTGTTAAATCGTACTATTAAAAATGTGGAACCCGGAAGTTCCTCTCCGATACAATCTAAAACCTTTAATCGTGTAGCACAAATGTGCTGGATAGATGCACTTTTCCTTATCATTCTTAAAGTCGGCATTTTATATACAAATTAGATACGTGGTTGTACCCTTGCAAGGTGAAAATTCCACGCTGAGCAATTTTCATAAAATTGTCGCTGGTTAATGAATTGATTGTTTTCTGAGAAGATATTTATTGTAAATTCATTGCTTCATCTATCGCTTCATTTTTGGTATTAATTGAAAGCACTTTATCCTCTTGTCACCCTAATTTATTATTCATCAAAAACCTATTTACAAAAAGCAAGGAATAATTTTTTGTTTGAGGTAATGTTTAATGTTTAACATTATCTTTCGGATAGCGGTATTCACCGAACGATGGTTTCTGTTTGTTGGGAAGGTAGAGCACTTCGACCTAGAGAAATCTCAACTTTTCAACTCTAAGATATTTCAGGCCGCAGCACCCGGAAAGTTAGGAGCAATTAACGAGCACTCTGATATCGTCTCTATCGGCCTTGGGTTTATTCCAGTCTATTCAATGATCTTATGATTTTCCTTCTTTGACAGAGTTCGTAAACATCTGGTGGAGTTGTGATGCTGAAAATGGGTTTTTTTTTTTTTGTTTTATATTTTAAATTATTTTTTATTTAACATTTTTTATGACTATTTTACGCTAGATAAAAATTCCTATAACTGGCTTAACTATCTTAACAAATCTAAATATCTTACTGAGCACTCTAAAATAGACGACGCAACTTACACTTGTGTCTTTTGACTATTATATTTAAACTTACGATATACTTTATGATGACTTAACCTATTTGAATTTGAAGAACACTAGTACTGCTACCATAAAAATATATTGCACCCCCTTCTTTTGTCTAGGATTTAAGTGCTGCCTTCAGAAATTGGATAGGTTCTCTAGATGGGATTTCCTGGAAGTCTTTCCCTGTTATGGTTGTGTTGCTTGTCATTTTGAATCTTTCTCTGATTTTTTCTAGTGTCTCGAGAGGCCCTAGACAAAGGCGTTCTGAACAAAATAGTTTCTGATTTCTGGCAGTTGATCTTCGACTTCCAGTCATCACAATACTGCTGAATTTTTTCGAAGTCACGCTGCAAGAGGGTGACAATGACATCGATCGTTGGACCTGATCTGTACGCGATTAGATCGTCTGCATACGCTATTGAATGGTGAAGAGAAGCTATCAAATCACTGAAATAAATGCTGAAAAGGATCGGCGAGTTCACCGTACCCTGTTGCAGTCCGTTTTTAATATGAAATGTTTGGGTAGAAGTCACGTTGGCAATTTTCACTACGAACTTTCTACCTGTTAACATGTCAAAAATCATATATAGCAGTGGTTTACTTATGCCCAGCCAACTGAGTTTGTAATAAAGACCTTCTAGCCATACGGTGTCAAAAGCTTTTTCCAAGTCAATCAGATAGGCACCCGTGCATTGGTTCTTGCATTTATTTCATTGGACATCCGACACGAGTTTCGACGCGGCATGAATAGTGTCATGCCCCGCTCTGAAACCGAATTGGTTATCCGGGATGATTTTATTGTCCTCGACCCATTTAGACAGGGCCCTACGGACCACCTTCTCGAAGACCTTGCTGATACTCGGAAGGAGACTGATCGACCGGAGATTTGCCGGGTTAGAGGTGTCTTTACCCTTCTTGGGGATTGGTTGAACCACCGCTGTCTTCCAATGCACTGGATAATATGCATTATTCAGTGCATTGTTGAACAGAATGGTGTACCTCTCTACAGCCACTGGTGGAAGGTGCCTAAGCACAACATTGGATATACCGTCGATACTCTTGGATTTTTTCCTTTTCAATGACTGAAAGATCATCTGGAGATCCTCCATCGAAATGAACAGGGTATTAGCCCCTTCATTGGTGACGGCATTATTTGCCATGAAATCGTCATCGAACCTGGTAAAACCAAGATTCTCGGATCGCCAATGATTGATATCACTTCTAAGGTAGGAGTCATGAAGTAGAACTCTGTTTTCCAATTCGTGGTTTGGACGAATGCTATCATTCACCTTGTACACTTCCTGGAAGACAGCTCCCACTGTCGCCACCTTTTCCTGAGGATCCTCAATCACGAAAAAGTCGTCATCCAGGACGGCGCTCTCGGGATCGATGCTAACTGTTCGTAGCAAACGTTCATTGTCTGACGTTCTCGGAAGCTTTAGATCCTGAATGTCATTCTGATTGTTTCTCCGAAATATTTTATTTATTTGCGGGAACATACTCGCGCTGTTGGATTTTACAGCACGAATTCTGTTGTTCCAATGCAAACTTACAGATATTCTGTAATTCTCTTTGATCAACTGTTGGAGATTTTTAATCAGTGACTTCAGTGTCCTGACCTCCGAGTTTTGTCTGTCGGTAAACCGCCTGTACAAGAGTGTGAGACTGTCAGTAGTTTACTTTTTTGTCTGTGCAGTGCGTCGATTGTCGCGTTTCGGTACACGTTTGTAGTATCGTTATGTCGTTGACGTGGTATTGTACTGTCCATGGTCTGCTTAATTATATCGTCCATTTGTTTGAGGTACCTGTCAATCTCGTAGTTTGACAGGTTCCTATTAGACGGTGGGAAGGAGGCGCTCGAAGTGAGCGCTCTCGTCAGGGAATTGGCAAAGCGTGGCCAACGCATCCTACTGTAATCGTAGGGGTGCGCTTGGAAATACTCTGCCATCTCCACGAACTCGTCAGGTACTGTGATCACGGCACGTAGTCCGCAATGGTCACTGTCCGTAGACAGTTAATAGACCATTCGTTTGTGTCTGCCAGTCTCAGTCGAGAGTCTATTAGCATGAGATCCAGATAGGAGCCGCTCCTAGGATACGACGGACTATCCGTTGCGAGCAACTTGACTCTATATTCAATGTTATGAAGAACGCATCAATGACTTAGTAGGCTCCCCCTAGTGTTAGGAATGTTGTTTCCCCAGTCACTATGTTTGGCATTTAAATCGCCAGCCAGAATGTAGAAGTTTTCTACCGAGTTTAAGCGCAGAGATCGAAAAAGTGTCTCGAGCTCTGCGATGAAAACGTTGGGTTGATGTGCTTCAGGTGCATAGGCTGATACAATGTACATTCTCTTTCCATTTCGGAGAGGAATGCAGACAATACAGGCCTCTAGCACCTGGAACCTCCGCACTTCACCGCTATATATGACCTTATGTTTAATATTATTTTTAATAAAGATCGCAACTCCCCCGCCTTGAGTAGCGTTGGGTCGGTCCCTTCTAATTATTCTATAAGAACTGTGCAGGATTTTGTGCTTCTGGTTTAGCTTTGTTTCGCTAACCAAGAGTACATCGGGGCTTTCGTCCTGTAACAAGTTAAAAAGTACAGCTCGTCGGCAGAAGCGAGCAGATACTATCTACTCGGACCGCCGTCTCAAGGATCTGTTTTTGGAGCTGCCCAATCTGCCCTTGGATTGCGAGCAAGATCGAACAGACATCCACCTCCGCCTCCGGTGCCTTAGAGACAGGCATTGGGACTTTAGGAACAGCCATGGGCTTTTGTACCGTCTTTCCCGAACTTGCCGCCATTTGGGCGTAGGTCAGCTGGGATGTGACGGTTGGTGTGTGGAAGCGACCCGAGGGACGCTTCTCCTCGACCTTCTGCTTACGGGCCAGGTTTTCTTTCTTGATGTCCTGGAACTTAGGACATCCCCGATAGTTTGCAGGGTGTCCTCGGTTCCGACACAAGACACGCACGAGCTGCTCTCTGTCCGCCACCTTGTCTTTCCCAAGGTCGCATTCCTCGTTCTTGTGGTTCTTTGCGCACTTAACGCATCGAGGCTGCATTTCGCAGTTCGACGCGGCGTGCCCGAACTTTTGGCAGCGGATACATTGTAAAATGTTTCCGCTCCTCTTTAATGTTTCCCATTTGACAGTCTGGGATGCTATGGAAGTGATAGTCCTTAGCCTCTCCAGCTTGCTGCTGGGTGTGAGCTGCACCAAGAAGAAGGGTATCACTCGCTTCTCCCTTCGGGAGCCCACCGTGGAGAATGGCTTCACCCCCACGAATTTGAGGTCGTCACTCTCGAACTCTTTGAGCTCTGAGAGCATTTCCTCGGGGTCTGCAATCGACTCCACGCCTTTGAGGAGCATCGTCTGCAACCTCTCGGCCTTTGGCGTAAAGGAGAAAAACTCCGTCGTAGACTCTTTCAATAGGCTTTTAATCCGCTTATGCTGTTCCAGTGTCTTCCACTGAACAGCGTTTCTGACCTAAACATTTAAAATGAAAATTACTTATACCAATGGCATACTTACAGAGATCGATGGTCTCACGTAGGGACGTGGTATAGGTAAAGATGGGTGGCACCTTCTCCTTTTTAGGGCGTTGTTCTTGCTGATGCTTCTGCTGCTGCGGCTGTTGTTGTTGCTGCTGCTTCTGCTGTAGCGGTTGTTGTTGTTGCTGCTGCTTCTGCTGCTGCGGCTGTTGTTGTTGCTGCTGCTTCTGCTGTTTCTGCTGCTGTGGCTGTTGTTGTTGCTGCTGCTTTTTCTGCGGCTGCTGCTTCTGCTGCTGTGGCTGTTGTTGTTGTTGTTGCTGCTGCTTCTTCTGCGGCTGCTGTTGTTGCTGGCTTTGATGTGTGGCGGCTGTTGCCTGCTTCTCTTCGCTACGCTCTTCCTCCATAGCCGAACTTGAAAGGGCGGCGAAGGGGTTGTTGTCACCCGTGTAGGGGCCTTCCCTACCATCTGGGAGGTAGGCAATGTCCGCTTCTCCGGGGATCACTGGTTTTGTTTGTTGTTGATGCTGTCCAGCTGCCTTGGACGTCGATGGTGATGGAGATGGCGCCCCTTTCCTCGCTTCGACCTGCAGCTTTTCGGTCGAAGTAGTGAGGCAGGGGCGCTTAATCAAATTGGTCTTCGGGTTGACCCTTCTGCGCTTTTTCATGACGGCGGCTGGAGTTGCGAAATCGGATGATAAATCATCCGATTCCGACTCCGTATGACGAACGGGTCTTCGCCCGCCGTCTCCCGACATTTCTTCGCGTCCCTGCTACCACTATTGCACTGCCCTGGACAAATTACGGCCAAACGCGTATTTGAGATTTCAAATTATTCAAAATTTTTATTCAGTTGATTTGATTTTTTTTTTATTTTTTTGCTTTTTTGCTTTTTTGCTTTTTTGCTTTTTTGCTCTTACTCGCACAGCCTACTGAGCGAGAATGATAGTTTTTGGTTTTCATGAGAAAGTGATCATGTAATCTTACGCACCAAATTGTCGTTGTCACTATGGACCAAATGCTCAGAAGATATACAAGTCTGTGGCACTGTTCAGGATGGCCAATAGCAATGTTCTTCAACATATTGGACATCACTTCATTCGCGGCATACACAATTTATTATGAAGATAATAAAATGATAAAGAACAAAACGTATTTTTATGCGCAAAATAAGCGAAGAACTTGCCAAGCCAATGATTCAAGAATTCATGACGAATCCTACAACCCTGACGATGCACAATTATACAACAAAAATTGGTATTAAATGTATCATAGATCGTGAAGTAGCAGCTATTGTCTAACACAAGATTGCAGGACCGAAAATACGACCCAATAGCAAGCTAAGGGAGATCACTTCTTTATCATACGTGATGCCGTCTCGATGCATTAAATGCGCAAAGAAAGATAAGAACGAGGAATGCTATAAGTTCGCGAAAACAGAGCGTTATCTCTGGAATCGAGGACAGCTTGCAAACTATTGGGTATGTCCGAAGTTCCAAGAACAACATTTGAATAGAGAGAGTCCCTATCACCCGATCTTGTCGGTGAATAGGAATTCACTAATTAGGGCTGAGCAAAAAGTCGTACTTTTCAATTTGCTACAGGACGAATGCCCTGATGTATATTTCGTTACTCAAACAAAGCTAAATTAGACAAAATAATGGAGGAGAGACTGATAGAACACTACACGAGGCGAGGGAGTTGCAATCTTCATTAGAAACAATTTTAAACATAAGTATTTACAGCAATAAAGTGTGGAGGTTTCAAGTGCTACAGACCTGCATTGTGAAATGAAATAAGAATATACTTAACAGTCTATGCATCTGAAACACCTCAATCCAATATTTTCGTCGTAGAGGTCAAGACACTTTTTCGATCTCTGTTCTCTAACTGCAGAAAACTTCTACATTTTTGCCGTCGATTTAAACGCCAATAGTAGTTATTGGGTAAATAATATACCCAACACTAGGGGGGTCCTACTAAGGTGGGTTCTGCAGAGCATAAATAACAGAGTCATGTTACTCACAATGAATAGCCTTTCGCATCCTAGGAGCGGCTCCTGTTTGGATCTCATGCTTCTTGACTCTCGACTGAGACAAGTTGATACAAATAGACCTTCATATACAGCAATCATGAATATATACTGTTGAATAAAAACGAGTTGTCTCTGTGATGTAGAAACCAGAATGAGACGTGCGTCTTTCGTACGTCTTCCCCCGTGACACCCTGAAATTTTGACGAGATTCTGACAGCGGTTCAGGTGCGTAGCGACACAACCCGTTACAAACGAGCTTCTATCCGTGAATACGTGTGAGTTCATTTCATTTTACCGCAGTGTACTCCCGCCACACACACTCTTGGAATTATAACAATGTGAGTGATTGTTTACAAAATTTTGACAGCACTTGAGGTACCCACGTGCTCGCCCGAGCTTGTAGGCAAACGTCGGCGGCCATTTTGAGTGGGACGTCTCATTGGTGGTTTCTGCTGTGATGATTGGTAACAAACTGACAGATTATGTAATTCATTTATTCCCTTTTATAGCGGGTATGTAATAAAAAAAAAGGTCAAACATAGAAAAACATAGAATCTATAAACAGAGTTGCCAAATATTGTTTTTATAAATATTTCGATAACATATACCAAAACGCGAAAATCGACGCACTGTTTTAGAGAAATAACACTGTTCAACACATATTTTGTGACATGAACATTTTTGGGTGTTTCCGATTGATTTCGGCATCCATAAACCGAATATGAAAACAGAAATTGCTTATCACCCATAATTTTTTAGTAAAAAACATTTTTATATTTATATGTATGCAACGCATGCTAAATAGAGTTGTTTATGTAAAGGAATAAATATTGCACCATTATGCATGATTTGACAAACATATCGTGTTCAGACAAGTTCATTCCTGTCTGTTTGTTGTAATAAATACGCATCTAACTCAATAGCGTGTGATATTCTACATATAGCGTACGGAGTTATTCTCTATCTCGTATCGCGAAAAGTCGGAACTATCGTGTTTGTGTTCTACATCTTCATGTTTGTTTATTATCGTGTATTAAAAAGTAAATACAATGCCTAGGAAGTGTGAGAATAATGTCAACAATTTTTGTTATGTGTGTGGGGAATTAACTTTTAAATCCCAAAAACGTAATTTCACCCAACTTGTCCGAATAGCTTACGAACTTTATTTTGGAATTAAAGTAGGAGATCAAGATAAGTCATGGGCTCCTCACATATGTTGTAAAACTTGTGCAACATTGTTAACAAGTTGGTTGAAAGGTGCAAAACGTCATATGCGCTTTGCTGTACCAATGGTGTGGAGAGAACCGAAAGATCATGCCACAGATTGTTATTTTTGTCTCACTAACATACTTGGCGTCGGTCCAAAGTCCAAGCATACTGTGCAGTATCCCAATTTACTATCAGCTTTACGGCCTGTCGCATATAGCAAAATATATCCTATTCCAAAACCACCAGAATCGTGGGGTTTGGAAGAAGGACTTGAATGTGTCAGTGACGCAACTAACGATGGTATGCAAATTGAACAGGAAATCGACAATGATCCAGACTTTCAAACACCAGCATGTTCAACAAAGTCACATTTAATTTCAAACGCTAAACTGAATGATTTGGTTAGGGATTTAAAATTATCGAAATCACAGTCAGAACTGTTAGCATCCAGATTAAAAGAATGGAATCTCCTTGAAGGTGATGTACATATAAGTGGCTTCCGAAAACGTGAAAAAGGGCTTGCACCTTCTTTCGCACAAGAAGGGACATTAGTATACTGCATGAATGTTAACAACTTATTCGATGCGTTAGGACAGAAACATGAACCAAGCAATTGGCGCCTATTTATTGATTCCAGTAAACTAAGCTTAAAAGCAGTTTTACTTCACAACGGCAATAAATACCCATCTGTACCTATAGCTCACGCTGTTCATATGAAGGAATCATACGAGAATATGCGACATCTCCTACAACGCGTACAGTATAAAGACTATAAGTGGTCAATCTGTGGAGACTTAAAAGTTATAGCGCTTCTTGTTGGACTGCAGCTGGGGTATACAAAACACTGCTGTTTTCTGTGCGAATGGGACAGCCGTGCACGAACTCGTCATTATATACAGAAAGAATGGCCAACACGTCGAACACTAACTCCGGGTATAAAAAATATTACTAATGAACCCCTGGTTGATCCTAAAAAACACTCTACCACCGCTCCATATCAAAATGGGCTTAATGAAAAATTTCGTTAAAGCTCTAGATCGGACCGGTAGAGGGTTCTTATAAAGGGTCCGCCATCTAACGTTTTTTTTTTTTCAAGTAGTGCTCATTTCGTGAATGGTAACACTTAGCTCATGTCTGATCTGTCAGATAATTAGTTTTATCCTTCCGCTGAACGAATATGGTTGTGTATACGCTTGAACAACGCTGGGAAATATTGCGACATTACTTTGAAAATCATGGTAATGTTGCAGAATGTGTGCGAAAATTGCGTACGGATTTTGGAAGAAGAGAAGCACCGTCAGCTCCGTATGTTCGTTATCTTGTGAAAAAAGTGAAAGAAACTGACATCCTCATCGATAAACCAAAGCGTGAAAAGCCAAAAACAGTGCGTACACCCGAGAATATTGCTGCTGCGGCAGAAAGTGTGCGTGAAGCGCCATCAACATCAATTCACCGTCGTTCTCAACAATTGAACATTTCGGAGACATCATTGAGACGAATTTTGCATAAAGACCTTGGTATGACGCCATACAAAGTCCAATTGGTTCAGGAGTTGAAGCCAACTGACCATCCAATGCGTTTTCGCTTCGCTAAGTGGGCCTGCGATCGACTTACAGAAGATGCCGATTTTGCCAAAAAAATCATCTTTTCAGATGAAGCTCATTTTGATCTTGGCGGGTATGTAAACAAGCAAAATTGTCGCATTTGGAGCACAGAAAACCCGCACGCATACATTGAAAAGCCGGTGCACCCAAAACGAGCCACTGTTTGGTGCGGATTTTGGTCCAGAGGCATAATTGGGCCATTTTTCTTCGAAAATGAGCAAGGAGTGGCCGTTACAGTCAATGGCGATCGTTATCGGGCCATGTTGAACAAATTTTTGTTCACAAAAATTGAAGAGGAGGATAGTGGCAACATTTGGTTTCAACAGGACGGCGCTACGTGCCACACAGCCGAAGCTACACTCGATGTTTTGCGCCCTGTTTTTGAAGATCGCATTATCAGCCGCAGAGCTGATGTCGTTTGGCCATATCGGAGCTGCGATTTGACACCGTTGGACTATTATTTGTGGGGTGCCGTTAAAGGTAAGTGATACGCCGACAAGCCAGAGACAATTGACGCTTTAAAGGACAATATTCGTGAAGCCATTGGTGAAATACAGCTGCAATCGATAATGTGCTTAAAAATTGGACCGATCGTTAAGGCTACTGCATGGCTAGCCGAGGCAGCCATTTGAATGAAATTATTTTCCATTATTAACCGGAAGGATTGTACTTTCAAATAAAAAAAGAAATTTGAGAAAATATTAAAGAGGTCATTTTTGTTGGATCACAAATACGGAAACTTCTGAAAAATAGTGAATTTGACAACATGCTAACCGAAGTTGAACTAAGAGCATGGAGAGCTTTTAAGACTGTTGTGAGAGGTTTTCTTGGAAATGTGAAAGTCGAAAATTAGAGAGATCCTGTAACTGAATTGCTTAGTGCTTACAAGGAAATGGGATGTAACATGTCACTTAAAGTTCACTTTCTGGATTCTCATCTCGATTTCTTTCCGGAGAACTTTGGTGCAGTAAGCGATGAACATGGAAAAAGGTTTCATCAGGACATCGCAGCAATGGAAAAGCGATACCAAGGTAAATGGAGTCCTACCATGCTTGCTGATTACTGCTGGACGTTACTTCGAGATGCCACAGGAATAAAATATCGTCGTAAAACATCCGAAAAACATTTTAAAGTAAGTGTAACATGACAAACATACTAATATAGATTTAAATTTAGTATAAAACACAATTCATTATTGCAAAAAATCTATGGGTGATAGAGAAAATCTGAGGTCATTTTCTGATTTCTAATGTAATTTTGCTAAAGAAACACTATGTTTTATGCATGTCACAGAAAAAAAATAGATTTTTGTTGAACAGTGTAATCAGAATGACATTCAGGTTCTGAAACTGCTGAGAACATCATACAATGAACGCTTAATATGAACAATCGACATTGATCCGGAGAACGCCATATTGGATGATATTATTATTATTATTATAATTTATTAACATTTAATTTAAATTACAGGGTAATATAGGGTCCGCCAAATAACTTTTTTTTTTTTGAAAATGCTATAAAAAAAACTACTGAATATTTTCTCAAATTTCTTTTTTTATTTGAAAGTACAATCCTTCCGGTTAATAATGGAAAATAATTTCATTCAAATGGCTGCCTCGGCTGGCCATGCAGTAGCCTACACGATCGGTCCAATTTTTAAGCACATTATCGATTGTGTGCAGCTGTATTTCACCAATGGCTTCACGAATATTGTCCTTTAAAGCGTCAATTGTCTCTGGCTTGTCGGCGTAACACTTATCTTTGACGGCACCCCACAAATAATAGTCCAACGGTGTCAAATCGCAGCTCCGAGGTGGCCAAACGACATCAGCTCTGCGGCTGATAATGCGATCTTCAAAAACAGGGCGCAAAACATCGAGTGTAGCTTCGGCTGTGTGGCACGTAGCGCCTTCCTGTTGATACCAAATGTTGCCAATATCCTCCTCTTCAATTTTTGTGAACAAAAATTCGTTAACGGCCACTCCTTGCTCATTTTCGAAGAAAAATGGCCCAATTATGCCTCTGGACCAAAATCCGCACCAAACAGTGGCTCGTTTTGGGTGCACCGGCTTTTCAATGTATGCGTGCGGGTTTTCTGTGCCCCAAATGCGACAATTTTGCTTGTTTACATACCCGCCAAGATCAAAATGAGCTTCATCTGAAAAGATCATTTTTTTTGGCAAAATCGGCATCTTCGGTAAGTCGATCGCAGGCCCACTTAGCGAAGCGTTGTTCAAGCGTATACACAACCATATTCGTTCAGCGGAAGGATAAAACTAATTATCTGTCAAATCAGACATGAGTTAAGTGTTACCATTCACGAAATAAGCACTACTTGAAAAAAAAAACGTTAGATGGCGGACCCTTTATATAAATTATAGAGCCTAGCTGCGGGGACTATTGGCTCTTACTTAATAAAATATTTATAAAATTAATTTAAGAATATTAATAAATTTATTTACATTTTCAATATTTGTAGAGGTTGGATTTTTTAGTATTTCGTAAATTGGTTTGTTTTGAAAAACGGATTCTATAATAGGTTTCGAGATTTGGCAATTTTCTAGGAGATGTGACATGTTTAGTGTTGTATTGCATGAGGGGCATATTGGCGGGTTGTTTTTGGTGATAAGGTATTGGTGAGTTGTTGAGGTATGACCAAGTCTAAGGCGTACGAAGTTTGAAATTTTGTGTTTTGATTGGTTTGTAGGGTATTTTGGTTGGTATTTTTCAGCGTTTACTTTTTTATAATGGTGGTGATAGAGGCTCCATTCAGTTTCTTCCTTGGATCTTAGGTTTTTATGTATCCGTGTTTTAAGATCTTGTTTGGTAAATGCATTGAATTGGTATACTGGTGCGTCTTTTACGGATTTTGCGGCTTTATCTGCTTCCTCATTACCACGGATATTTACGTGTCCAGGGATCCACATCAGTTTTATTTTATTTGGCATCATAGCCATCTTGTTTCTTATTGCAGAAATTAGATCACTGTTGTTATTTGGGTTGTTAATTGCTTTTAAAACCGATATGGTGTCGGAGCATATAACAAATTTGCCACTGTGGTCCATAGTTGCCTTTGTCGCTTGAAGGATTGCAAACGCTTCTGCCGAGAAAATTGATGTGAATTCCGGGAGGGTACCGATGCTTAGGGTGTAACCATCTTCTAATGTAACAGCAAACGATGTATTAATTTCTGATTTGGATCCGTCAGTAAACATGAATTTCCACCCTTTGTTTTTAAGTTCTGATGAGATTTCCGATAATAAAGAGCAGTATAGCACATTGTTGGTATTTGTTTTATTATAGCGAGCCAAAGTCAACAGAATAGAATCTGGTTTTATATGCCATGGCGGGTAAGATAGGACATAGTTTTGTGTTTTTTTTATAGGAAGTTCCATTTCTTGCGCTTTCTCAATGATTTTACTTATTGTGGATGGGATGCGTTTTTTCCATTTGTGTCCAATGGATTGGTAAATGTCCTTATCAATAACTGAATTTTTTGAAAACACTAGCTTCGCAATTAATTTTGGTGTTATTTCTTCGTAACGTTCTTCCAGTGTTGGTAGGCCTGCTTCTGCAAGTATATTTTTTATTGGTGTAGTAGGGAAGGCCTAATTGATACTCCTCCTAGCTGCCTGATGGTACGTTGGCTGTATAATTTTAAGGGTGGTTTTCGGGGAATCGCCATAAATATATGTATATACCGTAGTCAATTTTACTTAAGACTAACATTTTTGTAATATGTATATGATAGGGTATTGATATGGACATGACTTTTATTACTTGCTAAATATTTAATATTTATTTAATATAAACAGCCATCTAAAAGTTTGTAATTATTTAGTATGATTGAGATTTCATCAAAGGCTATTGTAAATAATACCACCGATAATGGAGATCCTTGGGGGATTCCATTATCCAAAGAGTAGATATACATTAGAAAAGGAATCGTTTGCCCTCGTAACGAATTTTCTATTTTTTAAAAATGATCTGACATAGCTAAAGATTTTTCTTCCAACGTCCCATGTTTTTAGCTTGTTAAGCACTATATGCCAACCGATCCGGTCAAAGGCTTTTTCAAAATCAAGCGAAAGCAATGACACATGATTTTTTGAGGATATTGCTTTAGAGATGTAATAATCTAAGTGGAGATGGGCGTCAACACATCCTCTGTCTGCTTTAAAAGCCACTTGGTTGGGGGATATTAGTTTTTTTGTTTCAACGAACCACATCAGCCGTTTTGCGACGATTTTTTCTAATACCTTGGCACAGCAGGGTATGAGGGATATTGGGCGGTAACCATCAAGCAAGAAGAAGCATTGCAATTTTCCAACTTTGTGGTATTACTGCGGTTTCGAGAATGTTATTGTATAGTGTAACAAGTCTCTGTTTTGCATCAAGAGGTAAGTTTTTAAGCATTGGGTAACAAATCCTGACCCTACCAGGTGTTTTACCTTTGGTTTTGCTCAGAGATGCTTCAAATTCGACTAACGAGATGGGTTCTTCAATTCGTTGAGCAAAGATATTTTTATTGGGTGTGTAGGGGGAAATATTGATAAATTCATTCTTTTTGGTTCTAAAGATCGTGTGAAAATTTGTGTCTTTCAGACCAGGTTTGGGAAAATAAATTACATATTTGTATTGGGTCTGTTATAAACATATTATTTGATTGGATACATGATATTGAAAGAGGGTTGGCATTACCCGTAAGTCGTCGGATGTTTTGCCAAATTTTTGTAGTAGTAGATTTGGGATTTATGCTGGAAGTAAATTCTGCGAAGCTTTTTGATCTACTTACTTTGATTTCACGCCTAAATTTTGCGTTTGCCTTTTTGTATGGAATTAAATTGGACTGAGTGAGTGATTTTTGGAAGTTCTGCAGTGCCTTCATTTTGTCTTTGCGTAACGTCGAGAGAGCGACCGTGTATTTGGTCTGAGGTTTACCTCCGGGTGTTGTTTGGGGAATCGAAACGTTCGCAGCGGTTCTCACTGCTTTTTGAATTAATGCTGCTTCCTTGTTGGTATTTGCCGCTAGGGGTTTATCAGGTAGGTATTTTGTTACATTTTTTCTGAAAGTTGTCAATTTTGACAAGTCATTTTTAAATTTAGCGATTGGGGTTGTTTTTGAAAGGTATATTCCGGGACTAAAAATTGAAAAAATGTGGAACGCTTTACGATTTTGCGTGTCATCCTTGCGCAGGGGCCATGCTAATCTTCTCTGTATCGTTCCAATTTTAGTATATGTTCTGCCGAAGCAAGAACATGGATGATAATTTCTTCGTGATGGAGCATTTTCAGGAAAAGGAGGCGACAGTGGAAGCTACCTTTCAAGGAGTTTATAAGATGAATTACTTGGCACTCGTCCAAACCACGATCTGGGAAACAAACCAATATTTCAGTAATGCTACCTTCGAAGTGGTATCGAAACCTCTGAAAACTTTGGTTTGACCAGGCTAAATGACGATTTCATATCAAATAATGCCATCATCAGAGAGAATCAACGGTATATCCAATGGCTGTTGAGATGGACACCATCCTGTTCAACATTGCACAGAATAATGCATATTATCCAGTGCATTGGGGGACAGCAGTGGTGCAATCAATCCCCAACATGGGTAAAGATACCTTCAATCCGGCAAATCTCCGGTCGATAAGTCTCTTTCCAAGTATCAACAATGTCTTCAATCGTAGTCCATAAAGCCCTGTCCAAACGGGTTGACAATAAAATCATTCGGCTTCGGAGCGGGGCATAATAAAATTCACGCCGCGAACAAATACAAGAACCAATGCACGGGTGCCTGTCTGCTTGCCTTGGAAAAAGCTTTCGACACCGTATGGTTAGAGATTCTTTTATGTTTTTTAGCCTAAAATAAGTTAAGTTAACCCGCAAGTATGTGTAAAATAGTCGAAAGACATAAGTTGTTAATATCTGTTTATATCTGTGTCCGCAAAGGAAAGGAAAGTAAGCTATTCTGAGTTTGATAAGATAAATGAATAAAACAAAGAGGACTTCTTAAACGGCCACATATTATAAATGTATACGGTATTGGAAATAATCAATTCAGGCTGACATCTAACATTAGCCGTTTAACTAGAGCCGTTAAATCAGAAAGTAAGACGTAAGATTTCATCTGAACAATTCTAAAATAAAAAAGCTAGAAACTGTTAGACCAAGACCCTCCTCTCTAGCAGAATTCATAAATGTGAAATTGTTGCAACACCCTCGATGAGTAAGAAAGCATAGATGACGTAGATATTGGAAGACTTTCTAATTGTAAGATATTCTGCTGAAAAAGATAATTTCGATGACTTTCCTGCTACGGGATTCGAAACCGATATAATAGGCAAAATCTTAGCCCTACAATCGAAGGAAGTTAACAACAAAAAACCACAACTAGCTCTTGGTTATCCTATGACTTTATTTAGATAATTCCAAAAATTTCCAACACTGCGGGTCAAAATACATTTGTTATATAGTTGAACTCACTTTAGAAAGAACAGAAGAAATCAGATAGCAAGATTTTATAATAGTGCTTCAAGTATTAGTTTTAAACGGCTTCAGCAAGACCAATACGGTTGTTAAGCAAATCGAAAATAGAGAAATATTTGTCCATGAATGTGTCACCGAGAATCCAGAACCCAGAATCCAACTCCTCGAAGCTAGATGTGCAAACAGTCCGACTTCCTTGTTTTTCAACCGTAATGTAATACTTGGCCTCCAGTATAAATTTGTTATTATCTATAGTAAACTGGACAAATGGGAGGCTGGGAATTAGATCACAATCAATTTCTCCAGTTGTTGCATTTGCACCAATTGCAGCATTAATTGAGGAAATCTCGTCGTTTGGGCCGGATATCCCGGTGGTGCCAGAATCGAAAACAACAGAACATCCGCCCACGCAGAAGACCACTGATTCTAACATGACGCCATTCATATAAGCTTCCCAATAATTTTGATTATAAACCGGCACGTAGGTGATATCGCCTTTGTAGTAACTCGGGTCGATTCCGCCGAAAATAAATTCTCCGTTTTGAGAACTGCTTTCGCTTTTGTTGAAGTAAACACAGAAAACAAGGTCGCTTATTACTTTATGATAATAGAGGTTATAAAATGGCGGCATAACTCCACTGAATGCGAGCCAAAAGTAACCTAAGCCAAAAATCCCATCATACTCAGCATCAATAAACATCGGGATTTCTTCAACTGTTACTTCGCCAAACGTCTGATTCACAATCTCCAAACCGGCGACAGTGACAGTATCCATAGACAAATAGCCACTCACGGATCCAGCTGCGTACGGAATGACAATTCCACCTCCGTTCGGCATGTATGTTGAGGATTTTTCGGCATTATATTCTTTGTGCCTTGAGCATTTATATTGGCCGGTAGCACATTGACTTGATGGTACCCAAAGATTCGCGGATCCAGTGTCGAAAATTACTTTAAAGTTCTGCGGTGGAGTTCCGATAGAAATCTCTCCATAATATTGAACACTGAGATAGTCTGTGACTGATTCGAGTGTAGGATTGGCAGAGTGCTGAAGGTGTTTAGGGTAATCTGATCTCGGAAGATCAATCCCAAGTCTCTTGTATTGCTTTCGGATCGATTCGAATTTGTGAAGTTTGACGCGAGCGAGTTCCGCATTGCCCACGACAAGTAGGCACGTCAATAGTATAAGCTGTTTAAACATTTTGGCTGCTACAACTTCGTTTCCTAATATTTGATCTACGAGGAAAAAATGGTTATCGATTAGATGGGTGACTAAAAGTCCTTTCTTTTTTAAGAGTATACCGTACGAAACGAAAGGAGGAGAACGACTGACCTAATAGCTAGCGAACTAACTACATATATATTGACTGAAAACCACCGGGATTAAGCTGAAAGTTTTCCTGCCGTATGATAAGAAAAAGCTTTTACTACCGCGTACTTGTATTGAGTTGCATGACTGTCACTCTAACTCAGTTGAGAGCAGGAACCACCAATGAGACGTGCGTTTGCCTACAAGCTCGGGCGAGCACGTGGGAACCTCAAATGCTGTCAAAATTTTGTTAACAATCACGCACATTGTTATAATTCCAAGAGTGTGTGTCGCGGGAATACACTGCGGTGCAATGAAATGAGCTCACACGTATTCACGATTAAAGTTTGTTTGTAGCGGGTTTTGTCGCTACGAACCTGAACTTCTTTCAAAATTTCAGGGTGTTACGGGGCAAGACGTACGAAAGGCGCACGTCTGATTCTGGTTTTTGGTTGAGAGTTAAGCATGTGATCCAAAGAGAAGCCGCTCCCAGAATGCGTCCGGCTGTCCGTTGTGTACAAGTTGTGCATCCTGTTTGAAAAAGCATTCTATGGCATTTGTTGTGGCGGTTTTTTTTTAAGGTCGCAGATCCATTGGATTTTACGCATTGCTTGTTCTGAATTAATAATTTAATGTTAAATGATATCTCACAAACAATCCCAAGTAATCCGTCTGGAAGAAGCACATTGAAGGTATTTACAAGAGAAGCTTGTCTCTTAGCTTGAATAAACTATTTTTACGCATTATGTGGTAATTTGGCGGTAACGCATGGGTTCCGCTGGTTGAACTAAGTGTAGCCACCGAAATTTTCACACATTGTTCAACGCTATAATCACTCATAGTGATTTATGATACACTATCGGACAATTTATTACCAGACGTTTCTTAAACAACCCAGGCCATGTGGCCCAGTTGAATAATCCTTTACGCACGCAGGCACATCAATAATTTAAAAATTATACGACTTAGCCTTTCAAGTAGAAAGTGCCACCCTTATCAGTCTTTCCATATAATTGATGTCGATGTCTGAGAAGGGATTTATTGTAAATTAATTGGTTTCTCTATAATTGCCATTTTAAGTGTGAATCGAAAGCAGTTCATCCTCTTATCGCCCTACAAGAAAATATATCACCGCAAAGAAAATGCAAAGAGTACGAGTACTTCCTCGAGTGATAAAACCAAACATTAGCTCCAGAACAGCGGTATCCAGCGAACGATCAGTTTTTAATCTAAATATTTTATATCCAACGAGGATGGGGCACTGTAACCGAGTAGCGAGTAAGGTCTAAGTATGGTTCAGGGAGCGCCGCGCCGTGGCGCAGTGGGTAGTGTGTCGGCCGCTGATGCAAGATGAACGAGTTCGGATCTCGATAACACCAACGCCATCGTATGATTATTTCGCGGCGTCCCTCATCGGCGGGGTACTGGCAAATTCCCCGTTGTACATTTGCCTTGAAAAAGATTCTTGGCTCTAGCCTTTCGGAAACCGCATTAAGCTTTAGGTTCCGTTCACTTGTGTGAAAAACAAATCGCACACAACATAATTGAATAAAGCTTATCTCTGGCTCTTCATTGAGCTCCAACGCTATCCAAGGTGTCTGTCTGGCAGTACAATGGACCAGTGTTTGTGTCTGAGTGCTCCAAAAGATAGCAGAAGCCTCCACGAAAAGGAAAATGGTCTTAGCTTTGTTAATGAAATAGGGAATTGATCACGATCCCGATTGATCTGAGGATCCTTACTCAGAAGACACAATTTTTCTGAGAAAGATGAGTTTCCTGAGGTGGTGGAAGCCCAATCACTTACGTAGTTCGAGTATTTAGTCTGCAGTTTCGGTATCCTTAAGAGTGAGCGGTTTATCTCGGAGAAAAGGTTTCTTTTGTTTATAAATTATTTTTTATATAAATTCCGCCGTGTAAACGAACATTTAAAAAAAAACATGAAGATCGATTGAATTTTGAATTTTTTACCGCCAAAAAACCACGTGACCGCTAAAGTGTATAATTACCCTGAATTTATTCATTAAGTTTGTCAGTTGCCCATTTAATTTTATCAAGTAGTGAAAAGCCTCTCAAGAAGTTTGTTGGTTGTACTGTCAGGGAATTCGGTTTCGTTTAATGTGGTGCAGCACAATTTATATCAAAAGACTAGACAAGTATAGTTCGAGTAAGGATTCCCTCAGAAGACAGACTGGAATCTTTTCTCAAACCTAGTTGCCAACAGGTTAGAACCGCCACAAGACACCACTAATCCTGATCCAACTTACATTGAGAATTCAGTCGAAAATCTTGTGAGAATTCTGAAATCGGCTTTCAACAAATCCTGTCCTTTGCAGCGTTCTCGCAGGAAGACCAGCGCAGTCTGGTGGACCACAGAGCTAAAGCAACTCAGGACCAGGACCCGAACTCTATTCAACAGAGCAAAGATCTCAAACAGAACCGAAGACTGGGATAATTACAAGTCCAGCTTCAACGAATACAAGAGCAAAATAAGAGCAGCAAAATCTAAATCCTGGCGGGAGTTCTGCGAATCAATAGAGGATCTCAACGAAGCCGCAAGGCTCAGAAAGATCCTATCCAAGGACCCCCGCGTCCCGGCATTCATCCTTAAACCAGATGGTTCTTGGAAAGAAGCCAGTCGGGAATCTTTAGAACTGCTGACTGAAACCCACTTCCCAGGCTGTAAAATCCCTGAAACCACAGTCTCCTTCGATACGACGGTTCCTACGGTTCACACAACCGAAGAAGTGATAAACAAGATTATCACAGCGGATAAAGTATCATGGGCAATAAATTCGTTCAAACCCTTTAAATCTCCGGGGCCAGCGATGCTTCAAAAAACACAGATCCACACTGTACCCCATCTCGTAAGCATTTTCTCCAATTGCCTGCGCGCGGGGTACATCCCAACACAGTGGATAGAAATAAACCTAAGGCAGATAAACCATCCCATACTGCTGCAAAGGACTATAGGCCAATTAGTCTCTCGTCGTTTCTATTAAAAACCTTGGAGAGACTCCTTGACCTATACATCAGAGGACTCATCAACTCACGCAACTTATGCAACACTTAACACGCCTACCTTAAAGGCAGATCAGTGGAAAGTGCTCTGCATAGTGTTGTCCGTGAAATTGAGGGCTCGCTGAACCTAAAAGAGTTTACAGTGGCAGCCTTCCTCGACGTAGAGGGGGCCTTCAACAATGTAAACACAGAGGCCATAATAACAGCTCTTGAGGACATAAAAGTAGAAAAGTCCATTGTAATCTGGATTGAGAATATGTTGAAGAACAGAATTATCAAAGCAGACATTGGACACAGCTCTATAAGGAAAGGGACAACTAGAGGCACACCACAAGAAGGAGTTCTCTCCCCCCTACTGTGTCTTCTTACAGTTAACAAAATCCTCAAATTCTTTATGGAGAAAGACACAAAGATCATACCGTACGCGGATGACCTGGTTATTTTGATAAAAGGTAAATTTCTACCAACTATCACTGAACTAATGGAATCTGCGTTGAGGAAACTCTCCTCGCGGGCAAGACAGAACGGTCTGAGAATAAACCCCCAGAAAACCGAGCTGGTCTTGTTCACCAGGAAAAGGAAAATTCCGATATTTGCTCCCCCAAAGTTAGAGGGCACTCCATTCAAACTCAAAGCGGAAGCCAAATATCTAGGCATCATTCTTGACTCCAAACTCTCCTGGAAAAGGAACCTGGAGGAAAGGATGAAAAAAGTATTGAACGCTTTTTATGCATGCAAAAAGACCTTCGGAAAAAGATGGGGCTTGCAACCGTACATCATTCATTGGATGTACACAGCAATCATCAGACTCATTTTAACTTAAATGATCATATGCTAAGTTTTTTTAATAAAAAAAAAACATTTTTCTTAGCTTAAGTTAGTTATAATAATGTTAATAGGTAGTAAATTCATGTAGACGTCGAAAGACATAAGTATGTTTCAATTGTTCTGTTTGTTTTAGAGTGTCCGCCTAGGGCCAGTAAGATAGTTACATTTGTTAAGATAGTTAAGCTAGTTTTAAGCATTTTTGACTAGGGTAAGATAGATATAAGTTAATATGAAATAAAAATGAATTGAAAAATGAAAAAAAAAAACTCATTTTAACTTATAGGGGCCCTAGTCTGGTGGACTGCTAGCAGCACAAAAAGCTATATGAACATGCTCAACAAAGTACAAAGGTTAGCAGCTGTTTGTACAACGGGAGCCATGGGAAGCACGCCGCAAGCAGGGCTGGACATGATTCTTCATCTCCTCCCCCTGGATCTATTCATAAAAGGCTACGCTGCAAAGAGCGCTCTCAGACTAAAAGAGTCCTCTCTATGGAAGCATGGACATGCGGCCATACTTAAGATAATAAACGACCTGAGAAGGAAACATGGTTTTAGTAGCCTCGCAGCTACGACCGACTATATCCTCCCCCCCCCTTTTTTGGAAACGCTGATTTGAGGGGCCTCGCCGTGTCAAATCCATTTGTTGACATAGAGGTCTTCTTGAGCGGCAAGGTGAATACGGAACTGAGCTTAATTCACTAATTTAGGCTGTATTTAACATTGGCAGCGTAACTTCTCTCGAGATCGTGATTTATAGAGTGAGACCTCGTTTGAAACATGGCAGATGGTGCTTATAATAAACGGGCTAGAAATTGTGAGGCCAAGACCATTCTCTCTTGATTCAAGAATATAAGCTAACGCAAAATAAATTCGTTGACCCAATTTTCGTTCCATCGACCCTAGTACCAATCAATGCAATTGGCCACTGTCCCAAAATCGAACGACACCTGCAATTGTGACAGCGGCTGAATCATCAATATCGACAATATAAATCCATGGGGAGTAGCTCAATTAAGTTAGTCTTTATTCTTCGGTTTTACAATTGATAATTAATAAAGGTCAGGTAAAGGTCAAGATAAGTAGTAAAGCAACAATAAAAAAAAACACAACTAGCTTTTGGTTACAGGATTTGACTTTATTTCGGTTAATCAAAGAAAAACTAACTGTACACAGGGCAGTCAAAATATGTTAATTGCTTTATACTTTAAAAGAAAAGAACAAATCAGACAGCAAAATTCTAAAATATAGTTTTTAGCTTTAGGTTTAAACAGCTTCAGCAAAACCAACTTGGTTATTATTCAGATCGAATACGGTATAGTATTTGCCAAGGAAAACATCACCGAGAATCCACAGTAAGGAATCAGACGATGAGAAGCCAGACGTGCAAGTAGTTTGACATCCTTGTGTTTCAATCAAAATGTAATCTTTCGCCTCCAGTTTATATGTATATCCATTACCCAGAGTAAACTGAATAGGTGGGAGGTTATCAATCTGATCACAATCAACGAGTCCAGTTGCTGCATTTGCACCAATCACATTATTGATTGCATTGATATCGTCGATTGGACCGACGAGCAGGCTGGTCCCAGTATCAGCAACAGCTTGACATCCACCCTGACAGAAAGTCGTTGACTCTATCAGACCACCGAGCATTGTGAATTGCCAAAAACCTTGTTCGCTAACCGGCACGTAGGAGATATCGCCTTTGTAATAAGTCTGATCGATTCCGCCGAAAATAATTTCTCCACCTTCGGAAGCGCTTTGATTTCTGTTTAAGTAAACAGAGAAAATAGGTGACTCTATTACAAGTTGGTCATAGAGGTTATAGAAAGGCGGCACAGCATCAGCCACTGCCTTCCAATAGTAGGCCAGACCGAAAATCCCATCAAATGGCACATCAACGAATGTCGATCCAGGTTCTTTCGTAGCCTCTCCAAATGTCTGATTACTTATCGACATTCCGTTGATAGTGACAATGTCTGAAGACAAATAACCAGACAAGGATCCCATTGCGTACTGAAGATGAAACTCAGCTCCATCCGGCATATATGTTGATGACTTTAAGGCATTATATTTGTTATGTGTACTGCATGCAGTGTCGGTGGAAGGGCATTGACTGGATGGTACCCAAAGATTCGCGGATCCAGTGTCGAAAAGTACTTTGAAGTTCTGCGGCGGAGTTCCGATGGAAATCTCTCCATAATACTCAGCATTCAAATAGTTCTTCAATGGTTCATCTAAAGTGTAATAGAATTCCGTTTCTTGGACATTAATGCCCAGTTTCATGTAGTGTTTTCGGACTGACTCGAATTTGTGAAGTTTGACGCGAAGGAACTCCGTATTGCCCACAGCTAGCAGACACAGAACCAATAAAAGCAGCTTAAACATCTTAGCTGCTAGACCTTCGTCACGTAATACTGGAATGGATCTACGAGCAAAAAAATGTTTATCGATTAGTTGGATGACTAGAAGGTCTTTCCTTATAAAAGTGTACCGTGTTAAATGAAAGGAAGAGAACGACTACTGACCTAATAGCTGGCGAAGTAAATATATATTGACTGAAAACCACCGGGATTAAGCTGAAAGTTTTCCTGCCGTATAATAAGAAAAAGCTTTTACTATCACAGACTTGTGTTGAGTTGTATGAGCTCTGTTTGTCCGACCGTGTGGCAACTGGTCACAATCTACTCTGTTAGATAAATAAAAACGATTTGGTTGGCCTTATCTAAAATACATGAAAAAAACATTTCGGGTGGTCCTTAAAGACATTGCTTTTCCACACACGAATACAGGAAGTGTTGAAGTGAATGACGAGAGAACAGGGCATACTGAAAAAATGGACCAATAGATCTGTATTGAATTTTTCGTGAAAAATAAAAATTAAACTCTCGAACGTAGTTGAAATGTTGACTGTGGCATTCGGCGAGTCTAAACTGTGCAAAAAAATGTTTATAAATGCTACAACCGCTTCACAGAAGATGTTAATGATGAGGTCAGCCCTGGTCTCCCCAGCACTTCCACAATGGAACAAAATGTTGAAGCAGTGAAGAAAATTGCTATGAATAAAAGTTGGTGAAGACATCGACAGATCAGTTGACTCATGCCATGATTTTTTTCAAATATTTGGATCATGGAACGTGTGTCAGCGAAGTTTGTACAATACTTAAATTGCTTATTTCTGACCAAAGGAACCGTCGCATGAGCATCGCTCAAAATCTGTCGAGTGACGTGGACAATCCAAATTTGTTGAAAAGGATCATCACTGGTGACGAAACATGAATATGTGGCCATGATGTCGAAATCTAAGTCCAATCATTGCAATGGAAGCAGCCAAGGGAGCCAAACCGAAAAAATCCGGCCAAGCACGATCAAATGTGAACGTTTTGTTCCTGTTTTCTGCGATTACAACGACGAGGTTCTTCACGAGTTCTTGCTAGAAGGTCGTACGGCCAGTAATAGATATTGCTTTTGTTTACGAAAAAAATCCTGCCACTGCCACCGTTTCTCTTTCTAAAACTGAGAAGACCCATGAAAAGGTGGAGATTTGCCACGATTGAAGAGATAAAGACTATATCGGTTGAGAAAAATAAAGAAGTCACCTTATTTTTTTAATAAATCTCGTAATTTCATAATTTCATAATTTCATCTAATAGTCGCTGGTTCAACTACTTAGAAAAGAGGTTTCCGTTCTCATCTACTCTGGCTCAGAACCTAGTCTTCTGGTATGCTGATTACAGTTTCCTAATAATACTTACGTTAAATGTAGCAAACGGTCAACTTTTCTGCTGCCAAATTTAACCAATAACACCCCCAGCTTTAGTTGCAAAACTGAAAGAGGTTGTCATCTTGTCACCTCAAATGTCCCTAGCGTTCTATTCTCCTAGTCGGTTAACCACTTAAAAATACCATAACGCTTCTCTTACTATTGCTCTGTTCTTATCGATGGTCTCAGGACTATGCACGGACAATTCGCCTTGGCGTTTTAGGAAATCGTGAAAAATTGAAATTGAAGCAATTGCGAAATTATTAAAAATCATTACTGAAATCCGGTGGCATAATCGGTGGTCGCAACTTTCAAAGCAGTTGCTCCAATTTTCGGTTGTAATAATCGCCCAACAGACAGGCTGTACATCCTTCAGTGCTTAAACTCACTTTTAAATATCAATGGCCCGAAATGGCTACCTTGAGGTACTAATGAAGTAAAATTAATTGAACCAGAAAGAGAAGATTAAATATAACATTGTACTGACGATCTTCTAGACATGATTTGATCTACAGGAGAACAGGACTTTGCTAGAGTCACTGGGAACAACGTTTACCACTTTGCCATGAGAGCTTGGAGTTTAGCAATGGGGCGGTAGTTGCACACCTCTTTCTTTTACCCCTTTTTGGGAAGGTGTAAGCATTTTTCAAAAGCTGAAGGAAGAGTCTTGTGAAATGGAACTTTAAAATAAAGCCATTAGGGAAAGAATCAGATGGTGCGCGCATTTTCTTAAAACTATGGCGGGGTGGCAGTCGGAACCGGAGTCCTTTTTATTTACGTTATATTCAGTAACGCTGGAGAATAGTATTGAGGAACCTTGGGGTCGGAAATAAGGTGAAATTAATTTTTTTTTGAGGTGCCGAATGTAGAGAGATTCTCATAGTTGTTCAAATTCAGTATAAAGCTGCAGGAAATTAAAGGGTTATTCAATAAGGGCGGGTAGATGTTGAATGGGAATTAAACAAGCTGTGTGTGAGATATTAACAAAATTCTTTTCTTATTTGAAAGGTCCGTGTATGCCATTATTTATGGAATGATACGTTTAAATGCTTGCCTTCGTACGATGGTACGGATCCGAGTGGTCCGATTTTCAATGAATTTTCCGCATAGATCCGGCAGAATTTGATCGATGGCCTATGTTATGTTCATCTTGGGGGCATCGGTTCAATTGTGTTTTATCCGCATAAGCCTACGACTGCGTCAGGAAATCCTTCAAGAAAAAGTCTAGCGGGGTCCAATCGTATGACCTTGGTAGCCAATTAACGTCACCCTTGCGAGTGATAACCTTACTCTCAATGCAGAATATGAATCGTGGCGTCCTGTTAGAACCATATTACGTTCGGGGCTACATATCGTTCAATTTGGGCCATAAGAAATCGGTTATCATCGTTCTGTAGCGCTGGCATTAACGGTAACCGCCTCACCAACATCGTTTTCGAAAAAAGTACGGACCAACGACGCCACCGACGAACGGTAAGTTTTTGAGTATGCATTGTCACCTGGTGAACCCCGTGTGGGTTGGGGTCGTCCTCTACACGGCAATTTTGCTGGTTAACATAGCCATTCATCTAAAAATGCGCCTTGCCATTAAAGATGATTTTTCGGCCAAAATTGGGGTTCTCTTCCAAACGTTCCGAGTCCCAGGCAGCGAACATATAACATCGTCTATGGATCTTATGCGGGTGCAGGCCCAAATCCAACGCAAAAATCGCCAAGTTCAAGTCTGCGAAAGGCCGAGTTCTTGTGCACGGTGAGGAATCGACGAATAGGGTTCTGATGTACACTTTCATGGCCCGCGGAGTGAAAGTGTTCCCGATACAACATGCAAAGTGCCGCCCTTAACAATTATCTAATCGAACAAAAAGTTTCTTCTTATTGCCATGTAATAAAAGTAGTCACCGCAAAGAAGAAAAAAAAGTATATTTTGCTTAGATAACATCTGAGACCACAGTGCCCGAAAAGGTGTGAGTAATCGACAGGTTTTCTGATATCATCCCTCTCGAGATTGAGTTTATTCCATGGTCGGATGGTTTTCTTTGAGTCCGACACAGATTTGGAATTCTTCCCTACTTTCTAAGAGTCTGTTGAGTTAGGACGGGAGATACCACAAAAAGCCTGGCACCGATTTATATTTCAGCCTTTAGTCGGCGACTTTGTTACCACATAGGCAAAATCTTGCAAAACTCAGGACAGCTTGACTTACTTGGTTGATAAGTAATTTGATGGCAATGCATTTAATGCTGGTCTCGAAATTCTGTAGAGACTTACGTGATTCTTCGAAGCTTGTAAGTTATTGCCAAATTCCAGCATTAGCACTCGATTCTATTTTCGAGTAACCTACATGCGATTTGCAGAGGATCACCAGTCTCCTCCGCTAAACGAGCTAAGAACAGTATCCCAATTTTTCTCTTACGTGTATGCCTGATTGCCACTTCGAGCTCAGAAAGTTCGTTGCCTCTACGTGTCCAATTAATACGTGTATAGGTATACTTAATGTTAGGTGCAGGAATTTCGCCGTTAAATCGCTGTTCGAGAAATTTTTTTCTCTAACTTTGGGAGTAACGATAAAATGTAATTTTTGGAATGATAAGGTTGGCCCCCCTCTAAATTAAAAGGATGTGTTGCTAGTAGAGGTTGTGCACCATAAACCATTCCGGAAGTTCCCGTAAAATGGAAATAAGGCCATCACGCAAATGTTTTTGAGGTCTATGGGAAAATATGGCGTAAAGTATCTTACATACATCGGCGATGGTAACAGTAAAACTTACAAAGGGATCGTAGATGCTAAACCGTATGAAGATACTGTAGTAATAAAAAAAGAATGTGTGGGCCACGTAGAAAAGAGAATGGGAACACGACTTCTGGCTGTTAAAAAGTATAAAACAAATAAAGGAATCGGTGGAAAAGGACCAGGTAAACTTACTGATAAAGTTATTCAAGAAAAAACGAAATTATACGGGAAAAAGGATGTTTGGGCAACAAATGTTCTTCAGATGAAAACCCTCAACATTAATTTTGTCCAGAAGACGAAGACAGTTGGTGTAAATGGCGTAAGGTAGAAGCTAAGAATGAGCTCGACCAATTTCAACACCTCTAATACCAGAAGTACAAGTAGCTTTCAAATCTGTTTTCGAAGATTTATCGAAAGACGAATTATTAATTCGTTGTTTAGGAGCAGAGACACAAAACAATAACGAATCTTTGAATTCGTTGATTTGGACTTTTGCTCTTAAGCATCTCCATTCTTGCCCTAAGATAGTTGAAATTGCAGTTGATCACAGACCAATGAAGTGGAAGGTAGTGTTTCGGCTTGTTTACGATAGAAACCAACATATAATAAAAAAAGTATAAGTGCGCGTTTAGGCGAAGTGTGCGCGGAACCCCAATTAGCCCAGTGGTTAAGTGCCCGACCCGCAGTCGGAAGGTCGCCGGTTCGGATCCCACGTTGGGAGGAAAGTTTTTCGTGTGTTTTCTCTGTTTCTTTTTGCTGCTTCTCAATTAGTTGGAAGTAGCAGGAGTCGTCATGAAGAGGCGCAGAAGGGCCGCCAACCCGAGGCCCAATTTAATTAAGCACCTCACCCTCACTACTTCGACTGCAGGTCGAAGCGAGGAAAGGGGCGCCATCACCAACACCATCAACGTCGAAAGCAGCTGGACTACAACAACCAAAACCAGCGATCCCCGTGGAAGCGGATACTGCCTACCTTTCCTATGGTAGGGAAGGCCGCTATATGAGAGACAATAACCCCTTCGCCCCGCTTTTATATTCGGCTACGGATGGTATCCTACGTGCCCAGCTGCAGGCCGTAGTTGATAAGTTGAAGGAAATAAAGAAGAGGGATTTAGAGCAGGCAGCAAAAGCAGCAACAACAACAGCCACAGCAGCAGAAAAAGCAGCAACAGCAGCAACAACAACAGCCGCAACAGCAGCACCAACGTCCTAAAAAGTAGAAAGTGCCACCCATCTTCACCTATACCACGGCCCTACGAGAGACCGTCGATCTCTGTAAGTATGCTATTGGTGTAGGCAATTTTGAAATCAAATGTTTAGGCCAAAAACGCTATGCTGTTCGGTGCAAGACACTGGAGCAGCATAAGCGTATAAAAAGCTTATTGAAGGAGTCCACAACGGAGTTTTTCTCCTTCACGCCGAAGGCCGAGAGGCCTCGTGCAGGGACGGGTTAAGAATATCCCTGCAGCGATACCTATCGCTTGTCGTAAAAGGCGACTAAACAAAGGTAAACAAAACTCACATCTAGGCAATTTAGAAAACACCAAGGTGAGCCTAGGGACACATATACCACCATTAAACTGCCCCACAAGTGTGCATGCAAATCAGTGGGTTGACACGACTGGAGATCACCGGTGTTGTAAGAGTAAGATCAATCAAAAAAAAATAAAAAATCTGGAGCATGCCCGTGTCAAAAAGGAAGGGAAGAATGAAAACGGTCAAACCGTAGCATTATGGAAAAGAACGCTAAAAGGAAAAGCACTACCCCGCCAGGCACTACTAATGATCGTGATCCTGGGACGAGCAGAAATGCTCGGGTCAGAGCTATAGGATTTCCGGGGGATAGCAAAGTAATGCAACGGCGTAAGCCACATTTAAGAGTCGCGAGTTGGAACGTTGGAAGCATGAGTGGGCGCAGCTATGAGCTTGAAGAAATGATGGTTAGAAGGCGAGTAGACATCCTGTGCGTACAAGAGACGAAATGGCGAAACACCGGTAATCGGGCACGTTTCTTGGACGTTAAAACAAAAGCCTACAAGATGTTTTACTATGGATTGGAACAAGGTAAAAACGGAATCGCCATCATCCTTGCGGCAGAGTTACTTGGCAACGTCTTAACCATTTCAAAGTCCAGTGACCGTTTGATGGCTCTCAAATTGGTGATGCATGGTGAGGTGTGGAACATCGTAAGCGCATATGCCCCTCAAGTAGGATGCGAACAAAAAGAAAAAGATGCATTCTGGCTAGATTTCCACAACCTTGTCAAAATCATCCCAAAGGAAGAGCTTTTGTTTGTTGGGGGAGATTTAAACGGACATGTCGGGAAGACAAGCGAAGACTATGAAGGCTACCACGGAGGGCTGGGATACGGCACCAGGAACTCTTCAGGTGAAGATATCCTAAACATGTGCAAGTCGTACGGTCTTATAGTGCTAAATACCATGTTCGTCAAACAAAGCCGGCACCTGATCACTTATAGCAGCGGCGGAAATGAAACTCAAATAGACTATCATTTGGTATCCAGTTTCATGAAGCCACGAGCTAAAGATTGCAAAGTGATCCTGGGAGACGCGATCGCCCCTCAACACCGTCTCCTCCTGACTGAATTTTTTATGGATGCGAGAAAGAAGTCAAAGCAGCAAACGAAGGTGTCTGAGAGAATCAAGTGGTATAAGCTGGATAAAGGAAAAGGCGAAGCTTTTATTACCATCATGGAAAACTACCTCTCTTCCATTATCGATGAGGTCGGTAATGAGGAGTGCAGAGCACAAGACATGTGGGATTCCCTACAACAATCTGGCCTGGAGAAAGCCAAATCACTGCTCGGAACATCTAAAGGCCCCTGCCAACACGCAAAAGAAACCTGGTGGTGGACAGACGAAGCCAAAGCAGTGATACACGAAAAGAAAATGGCTTTCCAAGCTTGGTCAAAGTGCTCTTCTACTAATAGAGAGGAAAAAGCTCGCCGTGAAAAGGTATATAGATGTTGCAAAGGTATCGCGAAGAAAAAATGCGCCGAATTCAAAGCGAAAAGCATGGAAGGCCTCTATCAGGAGTTGGAAGAAATATCGTCTTCCGCGTCTGACAGGAACCAGGCTACCCAGGAGCTTCGACAAAACAATTTGAACAAAGGAGCAAATATCTTTAAGATAGCCGCCCAGAGAAGAAGAAATGCTCAGGAGATTCGTTTCCCAAAGTTTATTAACAATGCTGAAGGCCAACTCCTTGTGGAAGACGAAAAAATTCTCCACAGATGGCGACAGTATTGCGAGGAACTTCTGAACGAACAGTTTCCCCCAGTGTACTTTCCAAGAGCCGCCCCGAATCATGCCGAAATACCCGACATCACAGTCGAAGAAGTTCGGTACGCGGTTAAAAACTCCAAGAAAAGAAAAGCTGTTGGGCCGGACGGGATACCCTCTGAGTTCTGGAAAAGATGGGAGACATCGGGTCTAGATGGCTCATGGTTCTTATCTCCAAACTTATGAGAGGCGACACTATGCCTAATCAATGGAGGGAAAGCTATCTTCTTCCATTGCACAAAGGAAAGGGTGATACGCGAAATTGTGATAACTACCGTTCTGTCAAGCTGATGTCGCACACCATGAAGATCGTTGAACGGGTATTAGATAGCCGACTGCGGAAAATAATACGACTATCTGATGACCAGTGCGGGTTTGTCTCGGGTAAATCAACAACAGATGCAATCCAAAGTATAAGGATCATGATGGAAAAGCATCGTGATTCTTCAAAGGACTTGCATATGGTGTTGGTTGATTTCGAGAAGGCCTTTGACCGGCAACCAAGAGATCTTTTATGGGTAGCGCTAAGACAAAAAGGAGTTCCAGAAACCTACGTGCGAGTGATTATGGACATGTACGAGAGAGCAACGACAAGAGTAAGATGCACCGCAGGAGTCACCGAAGAGTTCGCAATCAAAGTCGGTGTACACCAAGGGAGCGTCCTCAGCCCACTGCTTTTTATAGCAGTCCTTGATTGCTTGCTTGAAGGAAAAGTGACGGACCCCAATGTGCACCAGCTATTCTTTGCTGACGATGGGGCCATTATAAGTGATGATCAGGCGTCCCTACTGTTGTATGGGCGTTAACATTGTCTTTATTCGATCACTGTTGAATAGCGACTGACTGCAGAAGAGTGGAGATCAGCAACAGCCACCGTACATAGTCATACCAATACATCATCTTTCCCCTTAATATTCAATATTACAATCCGTTAATAGATATATAGGTACATATGTATACATATTGTGTAAGCTATTAATTCAGTATCATAATTACATAATTCAAAAGCGTAAATTAAACAGATAATTCAAAGGAAATAAACGATTTTGTTTCAAATTTATGATGGTTTAAAGAAATCTGGCCTTTTAACACTCCGTCCGTACCTGGTAGTATATGATGGTTGTACTACATATCCCTCTTCTGTGTTTTTGCTAGAGGTGTTATTTGCTTCCTTTTGAGCATGATTCCTTTCACTCATGCTTGGTGGAATTGAAGTAGACATGAGGCCTTGAGATTGAGCATGATTATTATCGCTAAGTGGAACTGAGGCAGACATCAGACCTCGATCTTTGGTCTTATCATATTCATCTACGGGATTGTTAGGTGTTGTTATATGTGGAGCATTGACTGATTTTCGCAAGTGTGCTGTATTACGTCGAATTACATTATTCTTTTCATTTCTTACCCAGTATGATCGAGGTGTATTATGACGAGCTACTACTACTCCTGGTTCCCATTGTTTATTCTTAAGAACAACTATGTTGTCACCATCTTCAAGTGACAACTCCTTTCTAGGCCGCTTAACACTAACCATTCTATCTTGCTTTTTCCTTAACAAATGTGATAAATTATTTGGTATATTTTGTTTGAGGTGCTCTTCGGTAGTAGGTAATTTAGTCCTAAATTTCCTTGACATAAGCATTTCTGCTGGAGAGTAACCTACTCCTGGCACTGGGGTAGTTCGATAGTCTAGCAAAGCTAAATACAGGTCTTGGTCACTATCAGTTTTTTTAGCATGGTTTTTACAATGTGAACTGCCTTTTCTGCCATTCCATTAGATTGGGGAAATCTTGGACTTGTAAATACAAAGTCAAAATTCATTTCTTTTGCGAAATTTCTAAGCTTGTATGAGTTGAAAGGTTGGTTGTCCGCAATTATCACCTTGGGGATCCCATGAGCTGCGAACAATTTCGTCAGTGAGTCTTTAATACAAGAAGCAGTCTTGTCACGACTAGGAAACAATTCTATCCATTTGGAACGATAATCTACTGCTACAAGAAAGTATCTGGATTTATACTCTAGGATGTCGATTCCTATTTTTTGAAATGGTAATTCTGGTATGGGATGAGGTATTAGTGAGTGTTTTTTATTTTGTGCTTTATATTTTTCACAAATAGGACATTTGGAAATAAAGTTTTCGATGTCTTTTTGCATCTGGGGCCAATACATTACTTGTGTGGCCCTGTTGACCGTCCTCGTTATACCCATGTGAGAAGAATGTAGCACCTGTAACATTTCCTCTATAAGATTCCTGGGCACGAAAACTCGATCCTCAACAAACACCAAATCATCTTCAACATAAATTTTATCTTTTATTTTCCAAAATTCAATTAAATCTTCATGAAGTTTATCTTTAGTCAACGGCCACCCTTCTTTGTAAACTTTCATAAGGCTTTTTAAAATTTCATCTCTCCGTGTTTCTTCCTGGAATAATTTTTTCTTTGAATCACTCATGTTTATGCTGTGAATCATGTCTTTAAATGGTGTTTCAGTATCAACAGTCTTATCGATCACAGAATTTCTTGACAAAAAATCTGCGACATACAAAAATTTACCAGGAACGTACTTGAAATCTAACTCATATTTGGATAATTTTAATTTCATTCTTTGGAGTCTATGGGAATGCACCTGATGAATGTCCTTTCTGCTAATCGATACGAGGGGCTTATGGTCAGTGTGGATAGTGATTGACCGTCCATAGATATACCTGTTAAATTTCTCACAGGCAAAAACTATTGCTAACATCTCTTTCTCGATCTGGGCATATCGAGTCTCTGTGTCCGTCAAGCTTTTCGATGCAAATACTACTGGTTTTTCATTCTGAATAAGGCAACAACCTAACCCATTTTGAGAAGCATCCGCCTGCACTACAATAGGTTTGGATGGGTCGAACGTATGTAATATTGCATGTTCTTTTAAAATGTCTTTAATTGTTTTCAATGTTTTTGAACAAGTTTCTGACCAGTAAAATTCACTATCTTCAGCTAGTAATTTTCGTAGTGGTGCATTTAGCTCTGAGAAATTAGGTATAAAGGATCGTAGATAATTAAGGGTGCCTAAAATTTTCTCTAAGTCTTTCCTATTTGTCGGATCTTTAAATCGGAGAATTGCTGCAACACGATCGGGATCAGGAGCTATGGTGTCACCTGTGAAAATATGGCCTAGGTATCGTACCCTGTCCATACGATATTGGAGTTTTTCTTTGTTAAACTTCACGTTGATGCTGCGGGCCCTATCTATGACTCTCTGAACATTGGCATCATGTTCCTTAATACTTTTTCCCCCTACAATAATGTCGTCTATGTAAATAAAAACTCCAGGTAAATTTCCAAAATATTTGAAATTTAAATTTTGAAACTTCTCTGCTGCCGTTTTTACACCAAAAGGAAGAACGTTGAATTCGTATGTACCAAATGGTGTGCTAAATACAGTTAGTTCTTTAGACAGCGGACATAATTTCACCTGCCAAAATCCTTCACGTAGGTCGAAAACTGAAAAGTATTTCATACCGCCCATTGTCTGACTAAAATCTTCTAAGGTGGGAATCAAGAAATGCTCATCTTTTAAATTCTTATTTAGTTCCATAGGATCCAAGCATAATCGCAAAGAACCATCTGACTTCTCTACTATAACCAATTGGTGTGACCATTCAGAAGGCTCTTCTCTCTTCCTTATAATGCCTCGTTTTTCCATCTCGTTTAGCTTCTTCTTTACTCGATCATACAAACTTAACGGGATACGCCGTGGAGGTTTGCTTACCGGTGTGGTTCCAGGCTTTACAACTAATTTACACTCATCTGGGAAGTACCCTGAACCTTCAAAAATGTCTCTATTTTTGGCAATAAACTCCTGCTTACTGTTTGTATTGATTTCCTGCACTTTTCGAATCAGATCAAAATCCACACAGGTCTTTAGTCCTAATATTGGTTTTGTAGCACCAGAAACTACTATGTATTCGACATCTAAAAACTTTCTTTTGTACTCTGTTCGCAATACAGTGGAGCCTAACGTTTGTATTTGAAAACCCCCGTATGCTTCTAATCTCGTAGTTGTTGGCTTAATTACCACTTCTCCATGCATAGACCTTACTACCTTCTCAGGAATTATGTTTACCTCAGCTCCACTATCGAGCTTAAAATCAATCAACAAGGATCCTATTTTTAATGTTTCACACCAACTAGCACCCCCACCAGAAAATAATTGTAGCTCACCAACATACAACACTGAGTTATCTGACTCGCTGTCGTATTTAACTTCATTAATTTTATAATTTCGGACATTCGAGTTTCTGCATGCAGATGCAAAATGATTTAATTTACCACAGGCCAGACATCTCTTACCATCTGCCGGACACCTCCCTTGCTCGTGTTTACGATTGCATTTATGACACTGCTTTCTTGGTTCAGAGCTATTGTTACCGCGCTTTTGCTGATTTCCCATCTTCTTCACAATTCTGAAATGAGATTTGCAATTTTCAGTTTCATTAAAATTAATATTGCCTTTATAATTCCCTGGTCTCCTTTGAACCACCGCAACTGAAGTGCGTTCAGACTCCATGCGCTTTGCTTGAATGCCCGCTTCTTCAGCCACGCGACAAATCTCCTTGGCTTTCTTCAATGTCAAATCGTCCATTTTAAGCAATTGTAGTCGTACAGCATGGTCCGTTATTCCCATTACAATCCTATCTCTTATCATCGATTCTTTTTGGCTCCTAAATTCACAATTTTCGGCTAACCTCGTGACGTCGGATAAGAATTGTTCCATTGGTTCTCCTTCATTTTGGCAGCGAGAGAAAAACAAGTACCGCTCGTACACTACATTAACTCTTGGCATACAGTAATCTTGAAATGCCGCTATGACTTCATCAATCTTTTTTCTGTTTTCTTCACTTAGCGGAAGTGTATTAAAAATTTCGATCGCGTGCTCACCTGCACATGATAAGAAACGTGCAACCTGAATTTCTTCTGACTCGCTTTTAGTTTTTGAAGCCACCGTGTACACGTCCCACATATTCTTAAATTTTCTCCAATTTTCCTTAACATTCCCATCCATCGATAATGGACTGGGTTTATTAAACTGGTCACTTCTCTCACACATTTCTTGTCTGTCTCTTGCTTTTAGCTTTTATTTATTGTTATTATTATTATTATTATTTTTGTTTTTTTTTTTTTTTTTTTGCTTTTAGGCGATTTGTGCGACTTTAGACGTTTATCAAAAAAAATTAACCGGCTGCGCCATGTTGTATGGGCGTTAACATTGTCTTTATTCGATCACTGTTGAATAGCGACTGACTGCAGAAGAGTGGAGATCAGCAACAGCCACCGTACATAGTCATACCAATACATCACCTACAACGAGCACTTGATGTGTGGGTGGACATTTTTGAGGGACACGGGTATCGTATTAGTTCAAAGAAGACAGAGTATCTGTGCTGCCCGTTCTCTGACCCTCATCAGCCTATTCCAGACATTTACTTGAATGGAAGAGTGCTTCCCAAGTGTGAAAAGTTTAAATATCTGGGATCTATGATTAATAGAGAAGCAACTTGTGATGACGACATCAAACATCGCGTAAGCGTAGGGTGGATGAAGTGGCGGGAAAACTCCGCCATCTTCTGTGATCGAAAAATGCCCCCTAAGCTGAAAGGAAGGCTCTACACTTCAGTTGTACGTCCGGCGCTCACATACGGTTCACAATGCTGGACAATGCACAAAAAGTATGAGAGCAAATTAACGGCAACTGAGATGAAGATGCTTCGCATGACAGCGGGAGTAACAAAGCGTGACAGAATTAGAAGTTCAAAGATCCGAGGAAGCCTCCACGTAAAAGAAACCATCACAAGAAATATAGAGCGCGACCGACTCAGTTGGTATTGCCATGTTCAAAGGAGAGATCCTTTGAACCCCGTCCAAAAGGCGTTATCAATCAACATTCCAAATTCAACACGCAAAAAAGGCAGGCCGAAAAACAATTGGTGCAAACAAATGCAAAAACACCAGCATTGGATTGGCCTCAGCGATGAAGTAATCCCAAACCGGGAAGCCTGCCGCTACTTTCTGAGGTCAAACCGGCGGACCCCACAAGCGGACCAGTAGGAATGCAGTTAAGTGGGAAGGTTATGGTCCTACACTTCTGACCATAACGACGCCGGGATAAAAAGGAAAAGAAGAAGAAGACGCCGAAGGCCGAGAGGTTGAGGACAATGCTCCTTAAAGGAGTCGATTGCAGACCCCGAGGAAATGCTCTCAGAGCTCAAAGAGTTCGAGAGTGACGACCTCAAATTCGTGGGGGTTAAGCCATTCTCTACGGTGAGCTCCCGACGGTAGAAGCGAGTTATTCCCTTCTTCTTGATACAGCTCACACCCAGCAGCAAGCTGGAGAGGTTAAGGACTATCACCATCTTAGCGTCCCAGACTGTCGCATGGGAAACATTAAAGAGGAGCGGAAACATTTTGCAATGTATCCGCTGCCAAATGTTCGGGCACGCCGCGTCGCACTGCGAAATGCAGCCTCGATGCGTTAAGTGTACAAGAACGAGGAATGCGACCTCGGGAAAGAGAAGGTGGCGGATAGAGAGCAGCTCGAGTGTGTCTTGTGTAGGAACCGAGGGCACCCTGCAAACTATCGGGGATGTCCTAAGTTCCAGGACATCAAGAAAGAAAACCTGGCCCGTAAGCAGAAGGTCGAGGAGAAGCGTCCCTCGGGTCCAACCGTCATATCCCAATTGATCTACGCCCAAATGACGGCAGGTTCGGGAAAGACGGTACAAAAGCCCATGACTGTTCCTTAAGCCCCAGTGCCTGCCTCTAAGGCACCGGTGGCCGAGGTGGATGTCTGTTCGATCTTGCTCGCAATCCAAGGGCAGATTGGGCAGCTCGAGCAACAGATCCTGGAGACGGCGACCCGAGTAGATAGTATCTACTTGCTTCTGCCGGGTGAATGTAAATTCACTGATAAGGATCGAGCGACAAGCCGTACTTTTTAACCTGTTGCAGGACGAAAGCCCCGATGTACTCTTGGTTAGTGAAACAAAGCTAAACCAGAAGCACAAAATCCGGCACAGTTCTTATAGAATAATTAGAAGGGACCGACCCAACGCTATACAAGGCGGGGGAGTTGCGATCTTTATTAAAAACACTTTTAAACATAAAGTCATATATAGCGGTGAAGTTCGGAGGTTCCAGGTTGTTGTGAGGTTGTGTTCATTCCTCTCCGAAATGGAAAGAAAATGTACATTGTATCAGCCTATGCACCTGAAGCACCTCAAGCCAACGTTCTCATTGCAGAGCTCGAGACACTTTTTCGATCTCTGCGCTTAAACTCGGTAGAAAACTTCTACATTCTGGCTGGCGATTTAAACGCCAAAAATGGTGATTGGGGGAATAACAGTCCCAACACCAGGGGGAGCCTACTAAGCCATTGGTGGGTTCTGCAGAGCATGGAGTATAGACTCAATATACTCGCAACAGATACTCCTTCGTATCCTAGGAGCGGCTCCTACCTGGATCTCATGTTGCTTGACTTTCGACTGAGACTGGCTGACACGAACGAATGGTCTACTAACTGTCCACTGCGGACTTAGTGTCGTGATCACAGTACCAGACGAATTTGCGGAAATGGCAGAGTACGTCCAAGCGTACATCTGTGATTACTGTAGGGCGCGTTGGCCACGCTTTGCCAGTTCCCTGACTAGAACGCTCACTTTGAGCGCCTCCTTTCCGCCGTCCAATAGGAACCTGTCAAACTATGAGATTGACAGGTACCTCAAACAAATGGACGATACTATTAAACAGACAATGAACAGTACGATACCACGCCAACGACAGCGCGATACCACGAACGTATACCGAAACGCGACAATCGACGCACTGCACAGACAAAAAAATAGACTACTGACAAGACTCACACTCTTGTACAGGCGGTTTACCGACAGACAAAACTCGGAGGTCAGGACACTGTAGTCACTGATTAAAAATATCCAACAGTTAATCAAGGAAAATTACAGAATATGTACATATATGTAAGTTTGCATTGGAACAACAGAATCCGTGCTGTAAATTCCAGCAGCGCGAGTATGTTCCCGCAAATAAATAAAATATTTTGGAGAAACAATCAGAATGACATTCAGGATCTAAAGTTTCCGAGAACGTCAGACAATGAACGTTTGCTAGGAATAGTGAGCATCGATCCGGAGAGTGCCATCCTGGATGACGACTTCTTCGTGATCGAGGATCCTCAGGAAAAGGTGGCGACAGTACGAGCTGTCTTCCAGGAAATGTACAAGGTGAATGATAGTATTCACCCGACCACGACCTGGAGAATAGAGCCCTGCTTCATCACTTCTATCTTCTAAATGATATCGATCATTGGCGATCAGAGAACCTTGGTTTTACAAGGTTCAATGAAGATTTCATGGCAAACAATGTCGTCGCCAATGAGGGGGTTAATACCCTGTTCATGTCAACGGAGGATCTTTAGATGATCTTCGAGTCATTGAGGAAGAAAAAATCGGCGGGAGTCGACGGTATATCCAATGGTGTGCTTAGGCACCTTCCGCCAGTGGCTGTAGAGAGGCACACCATCCTGTTCAACAATGCACTGAATAATGCATATTATCCAGTGAACTGGAAGACAGCGGTGGTGCAACCAATTCCCAAGAGGGGTAAAGACACATCTAACCCGGAAAATCTCCGGCCAATAAGTCTCCTTCCGAGTATCAGCAAGGTTTTCGAGAAGGTGATCCATAGGGCCCTGTCTAAATGGGTTGAGGACAATAAAATCATCCCGGATAACCAATTCGGTTTCAGAGCGGGGCATGACCCTATTCATGCCGCGTCGAAGCTTGTATCGGATATCCAATGGAATAAATGCAAGAACCAATGCATGGGTGCCTGTCTGATTGACTTGGAAAAAGCCTTCGACACCTTATGGTTAGATGGTCTTTATTACAAGCTCAGTCGGCTGGGCATAAGTAAACCACTGCTATATATGATTTTTGACATGTTAACAGGTAGAAAGTTCGTAGTGAAAATTGCCAACGTGACTTCTACCCAAACATTTGAAATCAAAAATGGACTGCAACAGGGCACGGTAAATTCGCCGATCCTTTTCAGCATTTACCTAAGCGATCTGCTAGTTTCTCTTCACCATTCAATACCGTAGGCAGACGACCTAATCGCATACAGATCAGGTCCAACGATCGACGTTATTGTTATTCTTCTGCAGCGTGACTTCGAAAAAATTCAGCAGTATTGTGATGGCTGGAAGTTGAAAATCAACTTCCAGAAATCAGAATCTATATTGTTCAGAACGCCTTTGTCTAGGGCCTCTCGGGACACTAGAAAAAACTGGCGCAGGTTCTTAATTTTAGGACCGGACGGACGTCCACTGGCGAGACAAAGTGTAGTCAGATACCTTGGGATCGTGCTGGATCAGTATCTTTATTTTGACAAACATGTAGATGCTGCTCTGGCAAGGGCCCGGGGCGCTTTCGCTCTAACAAGATGGCTGTTTCATAGCAGCCAACTTGATTCTAGGGTGAAGGTAATCTGCTACATGGCCTTAATCAGGCCCATGGTTGCCTATGGATGTCCCGTCTGGTTCAATGTGAGAGCCAGCTTAATGGAAAGGATTCGGGTGTTTGAGAGACAATGTCTCAGGACGTGTCTATGGATACATAGGACACCCGAATCTGAGTACACGAAATTTTACCCGAACGAGGTCTTATACAATAGGGAAAGGATTGTACGGATAGATAATTTTTTGATCAAACTGATTCGAAGCCGCGTTGCGAGAGCAATGACTTCGGCCAATAGCCTGATGTTCGGGGCTTACTACCCCAACGATTTATATCACGAGAGAGTGCGCCTTAATGGCTTTGTGCCGCCAGAAGCATTCCTCTATCTAGATAGATGTGGGCTGATCCAGGATAGATTGGCGGTACCGCTAATCTTCCACGTGGATCGCAAATCCGTGGAACGGCGATTCCTCTACGAACCCGATGTCGCGCTCCATGAGCCCGAGCGCCTCAGGTTCTGTAGATCGGTCTCACACCGGGATCGAGGAGACGTAGTCCGACAGCATCAACGCTTTTGGTGGCTGGAAAGAGCTACGTCAGTGGACACTTTGAGAGCTTCAGCCTCTTCAAGGCATGGCCTGCCTAACACCAATGGCAGGCTTACATAGGCTAGAGTAGGGTAAGGTAGGGTAGGGTAGGTAGTAGTAGGGTATATATAGATATATAAAAAAAAAACAAAAAAAAAGATATAACATATATGTATATTTAATATACAAATTTGGAAAAAAAAATTAAAAAAAAAATCAAAATTTCAAAATTGTATGTAATTACTACTTAATTTTTTTTCCAAAAATTCAATTCTCTTATTAGTTTTTAGTTAAAACAGGAAACCGGATGCAAAAACGTCTTGTAGTTTTTGAGAAATTAAAAAAAAATCCGAACAATTTTTTTTCTAAGAAAAACCTTTTTTTTTGGTTTTAACGCGGCTGGACTTGTAGGCAAATTAATGTGTGAAACATTGACCTCTTTTTTATTATTTTTAAAAAATTCGGAGTTTTATGAGGATACAATAAAGTGACACAGTATTGGAATAACCCTGGATTAATCCTTTTTTTCATTAATAACGCCTGAAAATTGACCTGCCAATTTCGTGTGGGTCCGCCCGCCGCCGATGGGTTCTACCCGGTAGGACCTTAAGACAATAAAACCGCAATTTTTCTTTATTGAAAAATCTCAATAAATCGAAAAAGATAACCAAATAGAAGGTCCCAGTCGTAGCATGTTTTCAAGAATCCACCGACGTCTGCGAGAGCACGGAGTGCTAGAGCATCGAAGAAGCCAAAGATCAGTTACAGATGGATCAGGAATCTTAGATGAAAGAATTTTGGATTTGGTCCGAAGTAATCCCTCCCTTAGTACAAGGAGGATAGCTATTATACTTGGAGTGCCCAAATCTAGAGTATGGAGAGTGCTTCATACCGAAAACTTACACCCGTACCATTTTAGGCCAGTTCAGGAACTCACCTCAAACGACAAGTTTTTGAGAGCAGAATTTTGTCGATCATTACTGCTTCGAGATGAAACTGAACGAAACTATTTTGCAAGGATATTCTGGACGGATGAACACAGTTTACCAGAGGTGGGGTTACTAACTTCCACAATTTGCATCATTCGAGTAGCATCAATCCACACAACAAAAAACAAAATAAATCACAATACCGTAATGTTTGGCTTGGTATTGTTGGACAAACTGCAATCGGGCCCCGGTTTTTGAATGCCGTTATTAATGGAGAATCATACCTGCAGTTCCTACGAGACCTTTTGCCCGATTTGATGGACAACGTTCCTTTGGCCATAGCAGATAATTTGATCTACCAGCAAGATGGAGCACCAGCACACTATAGCTTACGGGTTGGAAACTGGCTGGATGATCATTTTAGTGACCGTTGGATCGAAAGAAGGGGCCCCACGGAATGGCCACCTAGATCACCAGATTTAACTCCTCTAGGGGATTCATGAAGAATTATATTTACGAAGTGGAAATTGCATCTTTGGAACAACTGAAAGAACGGATTGAAGTCGCTGGAGTCAACTTGCAGGAAAATTTGTCAAGCATAGTGCAGCCTTTAGAAGGAGATATAATCTTTGCCTTCTAAAAAATGGGGATCATATTGAAAATTTATTATAATAAAACTCCGATTTTTTTAAAAATAATAAAAAAGTGGTCAATGTTTCATATATTAATTTGTCTACAAGTCCAGCCGCGTTAAAACCAAAAAAAAAGGATTTTCTTAGAAAAAAATTGTTTGGATTTTTTTTTATTTCTCAAAAACTACAAAACATTTTTGCATCCGGTTTTCTGTTTTAACTAAAAACTTATAAGAGAATTGAATTTTTGAAAAAAAAATTAGTACTTAATTACATACAATTTTGAAAAAAAATAGTTCGAAATTTTTCTTTTTCAATTTTTTTTCAAAATTTTGAGTTTGAAAATTAATTTCTCAAAAACTACTCCTTAAAACACCTTCGTTTAAAATCAAGATCAAAGAAGAGATTTCTGGCTTTACAAAAAGGTATATCATGGCATTGTGGATGTAACTGTTGATTTTTAATTATTTTTTTTCTAAATTAAGTCAATTTTTTAGAAAATTGCCCCTTCCGGCTTAACGGGGGGAATAGACCCCCCCCCCACCCATACGATTTTTTTCTTGTCTTGACCAGACCTACACGCTCTAGCTTTTTGGCACACTGCTCGTGGGACACCCTGTATATGTACATATGTATGTATATTACGTAAGATAATCCCACATTGTTCGACACAATTTTATAAACAAACATTTATCTGTATGAACTGTATAAATAATGAATTAAAACTTAGATTTATTATATGTATATACATATATCCATATGTGCCTAAACGCATTACCAGTAAAGTAATTATAATTGCATCATAACTATTGTAAGTAAAATAGTACGGATGCTTAACGTAGAGTTTTCACTGTAATGATGATTTTGCCCCTAGCTAGAGTCTTGCCCGCTGATTGATAATCGGGTCGATTACCTGGTCAGGTTGGCCGAATTGTAGGCTAATAATCACATCGTGGCTTCACTTTTTGACACCACCGTATTTTACACCCAATCCATAAAGAAATCCGTTTCTGTATATCGAACGATCAAGGCAAAACTCTACACTAGCGCAAAGTCCATCACCCCATCCTCTATAAATGTTAAGCGAATATCATAAAGAGTTGAGTTGAAAAATGTGCTACAAACTGTACTGAGATATCGTCTGTTTTTTTATCCTCTCTTGCCCGGTTCTTTTTCCATGGTTAATTACCACCATTGCCATCGGCTTCATTGCCATCCATGTACAATCCCCATCCGCACAAGCCTCAGCTAAACCATCACTAGCACCACATAAGCATCAATAGAATCTATGTCTGTCGCCATCATTGTTTGCACTACCATAAGTGACAGCATCATTGCCAAAATCACCATCATCATTGCCAAAATCACCATCATCACCATCATCACCATCATCACCATCATCACCATCATCACCATCATCACCATCAACACCATCATCACCATCATCACCATCATCACCATCATCACCATCATCACCATCATCACCATCATCACCATCATCACCATCATCACCATCATCACCATCATCACCATCATCACCATCATCACCATCATCACCATCATCACCATCATCGCCATCATCAAAATCTTCACCATCATCACCATCATCACCATCATCACCATCATCGCCATCATTAAAATCTTCACCATCATCACCATAATCTCCACCGTCAACATCACCGCACTCATCACCATTATCACCATCATCACCATTATCACCATTATCACCATCATCACCATCATCACCATCATCAACATCATCACCATCATCACCATCATCACCATCATCACCATCATCACCATCATCACCATCATCACCATCATCGCCATCATCAAAATCTTCACCATCATCACCATAATCTCCACCGTCAACATCACCGCACTCATCACCATCATCACCATCATCACCATCATCATCATCACCACCATCACCACCATCATCACCATCATCACCATCATCACCATCATCACCATCATCACCATCATCACCATCATCACCATCATCACCATCACTCATTGATGGATCAAGGTCATTGACCTCATCAAGGTCATTGAACACTCAAGGTCATTGACCTCATCAAGGTCATTGAACACTCAAGGTCATTGACCTCATCAAGGTCATTGACCTCAGCAAGGTCATTGACCCGACCTCACCACGACCTCATACTGACCTTGAGGGGTCAATGACCGTGATGAGCTCAATGACCTTGAGGGGTCAATGACCTTGAGGGGTCAATGACCTTGATGAGGTCAATGACCTTGATGAGGTCAATGACCGACATTAAGGTCGGGTCAATGACCTCGGTGGGGTCAATGACCTTGATGAGGTCAATGACCTTGAGGGGTCAATGACCTTGATGAGGTCAATGACCTTGAGGGGTCAATGACCTTGATGAGGTCAATGACCTTGAGGGGTCAATGACCTTGATGAGGTCAATGACCTTGAGGGGTCAATGACCTTGATGAGGTCAATGACCTTGAGGGGTCAATGACCTTGATGAGGTCAATGACCTTGAGTGTTCAATGACCTTGATGAGGTCAATGACCTTGATCCATCAATGAGTGATGGTGATGATGGTGATGATGGTGATGATGGTGATGATGGTGATGATGGTGATGATGGTGATGATGGTGATGATCGTGACAGTCATGATGATGATGGTGATGATGGTGATAGTGATGGTGATGGTGATGATGATGGTGATGATGGTGATGATGGTGATGATGGTGATGATGGTGATGATGGTGGTGATGGTGGTGATGATGATGATGGTGATGATGGTGATGATGGTGATGATGGTGATGATGGTGATGATGGTGATGATGGTGATGATGGTGATGATGGTGATGATGGTGATGATGGTGATGATGGTGATGATGGTGATGATGGTGATGATGGTGATGATGGTGATGATGGTGATGATGGTGATGATGGTGATGATGGTGATGATGGTGATGATGGTGATGATGGTGATGATGGTGATGATGGTGAGGATCGTGATGAGTGCGCTGATGGTGACGGTGGAGATGATGATGCTGATATTGATGGTGATGATGTTGAGGATGGTGATGATGGTGAGGATGGTGATGATGGTGATGATGGTGATGACGGTGACAGTGATGATGATGGTGATAGTGTTGATGTTGATGATGGTGATGACGGTGACAGTGATGATGATGGTGATAGTGTTGATGTTGATTATGATGATTGTGATGCTGGTGATGATGGTGATGACGGTGGCAGTGATGATGATGGTGATACTGATGATGTTGATTATGATTGTGATGATGGTGCGGATGGCGATTATGATGAGGATGGTGGTGATGATGATGATGGCGATTATGATGAGGATGGTGGTGATGGTGATGATGGTGATGATGGTGATGATGGTGATGATGGTGATGATGGTGATGATGGTGATGATGGTGATGATGGTGATGATGGTGAGGATGGTGATGACGGTGACAGTGATGATGATGGTGATACTGATGATGTTGATTATGATTGTGATGATGGTGAGGATGGTGATGATGATGAGGATGGTGGTGATGATGATGATAGTATGATGAGTGCGGTGATGGCCATGGTGACGGTGGAGACGATGATGATGGTGATGATGGTGATGATGGTGATGATGGTGATGATGGTGATGATGGTGATGATGGTGATGATGGTGATGATGGTGATGATGGTGATGATGGTGATGATGGTGATGATGGTGATGATGGTGATGATGGTGGTGATGGTGGTGATGATGATGATGGTGATGATGGTGATGATGGTGATGATGGTGATGATGGTGATGATGGTGATGATGGTGATGATGGTGATGATGGTGATGATGGTGATGATGGTGATGATGGTGATGATGGTGATGATGGTGATGATGGTGATGATGGTGATGATGGTGATGCTGGTGATGATGGTGATAATGGTGATGAGTGCGGTGATGTTGACGGTGGAGATTATGGTGATGATGGTGAAGATTTTGATGATGGCGATGATGGTGATGATGGTGATGATGGTGATGATGGTGATGATGGTGATGATGGTGATGATGGTGATGATGTTGATGATGGTGATGATGGTGATGATGGTGATAATGGTGATAATGGTGATGATGGTGATAATGGTGATAATGGTGATGATGGTGATAATGGTGATGAGTGCGGTGATGTTGACGGTGGAGATTATGGTGATGATGGTGAAGATTTTAATGATGGCGATGATGGTGATGATGGTGATGATGGTGATGATGGTGAAGATTTTGATGATGGCGATGATGGTGATGATGGTGATGATGGTGATGATGGTGATGATGGTGATGATGGTGATGATGGTGATGATGGTGATGATGGTGATGATGGTGATGATGGTGATGATGGTGATGATGGTGATGATGGTGATGATGGTGTTGATGGTGATGATGGTGATGATGGTGATGATGGTGATGATGGTGATGATGGTGATTTTGGCAATGATGATGGTGATTTTGGCAATGATGCTGTCACTTATGGTAGTGCAAACAATGATGGCGACAGACATAGATTCTATTGATGCTTATGTGGTGCTAGTGATGGTTTAGCTGAGGCTTGTGCGGATGGGGATTGTACATGGATGGCAATGAAGCCGATGGCAATGGTGGTAATTAACCATGGAAAAAGAACCGGGCAAGAGAGGATAAAAAAACAGACGATATCTCAGTACAGTTTGTAGCACATTTTTCAACTCAACTCTTTATGATATTCGCTTAACATTTATAGAGGATGGGGTGATGGACTTTGCGCTAGTGTAGAGTTTTGCCTTGATCGTTCGATATACAGAAACGGATTTCTTTATGGATTGGGTGTAAAATACGGTGGTGTCAAAAAGTGAAGCCACGATGTGATTATTAGCCTACAATTCGGCCAACCTGACCAGGTAATCGACCCGATTATCAATCAGCGGGCAAGACTCTAGCTAGGGGCAAAATCATCATTACAGTGAAAACTCTACGTTAAGCATCCGTACTATTTTACTTACAATAGTTATGATGCAATTATAATTACTTTACTGGTAATGCGTTTAGGCACATATGGATATATGTATATACATATAATAAATCTAAGTTTTAATTCATTATTTATACAGTTCATACAGATAAATGTTTGTTTATAAAATTGTGTCGAACAATGTGGGATTATCTTACGTAATATACATACATACATATACAGGGTGTCCCACGAGCAGTGTGCCAAAAAGCTAGAGCGTGTAGGTCTGGTCAAGACAAGAAAAAAATCGTATGGGTGGGGGGGGTCTATTCCCCCCGTTAAGCCGGAAGGGGCAATTTTCTAAAAAATTGACTTAATTTAGAAAAAAAATAATTAAAAATCAACAGTTACATCCACAATGCCATGATATACCTTTTTGTAAAGCCAGAAATCTCTTCTTTGATCTTGATTTTAAACGAAGGTGTTTTAAGGAGTAGTTTTTGAGAAATTAATTTTCAAACTCAAAATTTTGAAAAAAAATTGAAAAAGAAAAATTTCGAACTATTTTTTTTCAAAATTGTATGTAATTAAGTACTAATTTTTTTTTCAAAAATTCAATTCTCTTATAAGTTTTTAGTTAAAACAGAAAACCGGATGCAAAAATGTTTTGTAGTTTTTGAGAAATAAAAAAAAATCCAAACAATTTTTTTCTAAGAAAATCCTTTTTTTTTGGTTTTAACGCGGCTGGACTTGTAGGCAAATTAATGTGTGAAACATTGACCACTTTTTTATTATTTTTAAAAAAATCGGAGTTTTATTATAATAAATTTTCAATATGATCCCCATTTTTTAGAAGGCAAAGATTATATCTCCTTCTAAAGGCTGCACTATGCTTGACAAATTTTCCTGCAAGTTGACTCCAGCGACTTCAATCCGTTCTTTCAGTTGTTCCAAAGATGCAATTTCCACTTCGTAAATATAATTCTTCATGAATCCCCTAGAGGAGTTAAATCTGGTGATCTAGGTGGCCATTCCGTGGGGCCCCTTCTTTCGATCCAACGGTCACTAAAATGATCATCCAGCCAGTTTCCAACCCGTAAGCTATAGTGTGCTGGTGCTCCATCTTGCTGGTAGATCAAATTATCTGCTATGGCCAAAGGAACGTTGTCCATCAAATCGGGCAAAAGGTCTCGTAGGAACTGCAGGTATGATTCTCCATTAATAACGGCATTCAAAAACCGGGGCCCGATTGCAGTTTGTCCAACAATACCAAGCCAAACATTACGGTATTGTGATTTATTTTGTTTTTTGTTGTGTGGATTGATGCTACTCGAATGATGCAAATTGTGGAAGTTAGTAACCCCACCTCTGGTAAACTGTGTTCATCCGTCCAGAATATCCTTGCAAAATAGTTTCGTTCAGTTTCATCTCGAAGCAGTAATGATCGACAAAATTCTGCTCTCAAAAACTTGTCGTTTGAGGTGAGTTCCTGAACTGGCCTAAAATGGTACGGGTGTAAGTTTTCGGTATGAAGCACTCTCCATACTCTAGATTTGGGCACTCCAAGTATAATAGCTATCCTCCTTGTACTAAGGGAGGGATTACTTCGGACCAAATCCAAAATTCTTTCATCTAAGATTCCTGATCCATCTGTAACTGATCTTTGGCTTCTTCGATGCTCTAGCACTCCGTGCTCTCGCAGACGTCGGTGGATTCTTGAAAACATGCTACGACTGGGACCTTCTATTGGGTTATCTTTTTCGATTTATTGAGATTTTTCAATAAAGAAAAATTGCGGTTTTATTGTCTTAAGGTCCTACCGGGTAGAACCCATCGGCGGCGGGCGGACCCAGACGAAATTGGCAGGTCAATTTTCAGGCGTTATTAATGAAAAAAAGGATTAATCCAGGGTTATTCCAATACTGTGTCACTTTATTGTATCCTCATAAAACTCCGAATTTTTTAAAAATAATAAAAAAGAGGTCAATGTTTCACACATTAATTTGCCTACAAGTCCAGCCGCGTTAAAACCAAAAAAAAAGGTTTTTCTTAGAAAAAAAATTGTTCGGATTTTTTTTTAATTTCTCAAAAACTACAAAACATTTTTGCATCCGGTTTTCTGTTTTAACTAAAAACCTATAAGAGAATTGAATTTTTGAAAAAAAAATTAGTACTTAATTACATACAATTTTGAAAAAAAAATAGTTCGAAATTTTTCTTTTTCATTTTTTTTTCAAAATTTTGAGTTTGAAAATTAATTTCTCAAAACCTACTCCTTAAAACAGCTTCGTTTAAAATCAAGATGAAAGAAGAGGTTTCTGGCTGGATGTAACTGTTGATTTTTAATAATTTTTTTTCTAAATTAAGTCAATTTTTTAGAAAATTGTCCCTCCCGGCTAAATGGGGGGAAATAGACCTACACGCTCTAGCTTTTTGGCACACTGCTCGTGGGACACGTATATATAGGTTGAGGAATCTTGTTTTCAGGGGTTGGGATAGATTGGAGATCATGGGGTATGATATTCTCTCTGCAGATTGTGTTTTACCTTTAAGTTTGTTTAATGCTAGGTTTAATTCTATTAAAGTGATGTTATTTTCTATGGTTTTGGCACTTTTTGATGGGGTGTAGGAGACTAATGGGGTCGTTGTACTTTTGAGTTGGGGGAAGTTAGGAGGGAAGTTAGATTCATGGGATTCCTTGAACCAGAAGTTGGCAAAGTGGTTGGAGAGGTTGTTAGGACCTGTGATGTTGAGGTTTTGTTGGTCTTCGGGGGTAATTGTGTGAATGGGCGGTTGCGTTATTGTGCCGCAGAATCTTCATATGGAAGACCAGATTTTGGTGGTGGGAGTATTGGGGCAGATTTCTGAGCTGACGTTGTGGATACACTCAGATTTTGTGGTTTTATATTTTTTTTTTTACATTGGGCATTGGCTTTTTTGTAGTTGATATTGGTAGGACAAATGTTACGTTTTAGGAATTGGCACATTCTATTTTTTTGTTCTTTTAGTTGTTCGAGTTCTTTATTCCACCGCGACACTCTGTGCTTGCCTGTTGATGGATGGGTTTGGGGAATGGATCGGTTTGCACTTTGGAGGATAATTTATCAATGTGGGCTGCTTCTTTGTTAGGGTTGTCGCTGATGGGGTATTTGAGAGTATATTTGTCTACCAGGTTTTGGTATAGGTTCCAGTTCGCTTTGTCAGTTCTGAACTTTGGTCGTCTTTTGATAGGAGGAGGTGCTGAGGGGAACATATAAATTGTGACAGGGAAACGGTCGCTTCCGTGTAGATCATCGGAGATTTTGATTGATGAAGGGAGTTAGATTAGGGGAGCAGAAGGAGAGGTCGATGTGGGTGAAGGTGGAGAGGGTGCTAAAATGTGTGGGAGAACCGTCGTTGAGCAGTTGGTAATCTGATTTTCTTATGAAATTAGAGATTGTCTTGCCGTGGGGATTACTTTTGGGTGAGCCCCAGCTGGGGTTCTAGCCGTTGAAGTCGCCTAGTAATAGGGAGGATTGGTGTCGGAGGAGGAGGACGTTTTCCAGGTGAGAGGTGGTTAGGTTATGTGAAGGGGAGATGTAGCCGTTTACTATGGAGAGAGTTCGTTTACAACTGTGATGCCTAATGCTTCGACGTCATTGTTGAGGGTTAGTTGTGTGTATTCTATGGAAGAGTGGATAAGGAAGGCAATTCCGCCAAAAGGGTTGTGGAAGGACTTATGGGAGATTAGTTGGCAATTGACGGGAGTGGGGGTGGTGTTAGTGGATGTTAGGTGGGTTTCTTGAAGGGCTATTACTTTGGGAGAGGTTGCTTTGATTAGCATTAGTAGTTCATTGTAGTTGTTTTCCTTTTATGTACCATTGGACTATTTTTAGTTCGGGTGTTGCGGGTTGAAAGTTGTTGGCGGTGACTGTTGAGTTGGTTAGTTTGGTGTGACCCCGCCATCCTGCGGTAGTGTTTTGTGGCCCTTCTGGGGAGCTCAGGATGAATGATCTATGGATGGCGGGGTCGGTAGGTTTGTTGTTGAGTGGCTGCTTAAGATGGTTCATCATCGTTGATCTGTGTAGATGTGGTGAAGTTGTTTTTGTCGTTGTTTTGCTGATCGTTGGTGTAATCTAAACACCTGTGGGACTGTGGTTGTGGTGGATGAGTGTAGTATTTGTTTTCACGTATGAGTTTAAGAGTGAGATCAGTGATTGGAAATCTCGTTGCGTTGGTGGTCTGAAGCGGGAGCTTATGAGAGTATGGTTTCGAGTGATTTTCTGTTGTCAGGTTGGAGATGTGGAGTAGTTGATTGTGTGGTGGTTTTCATGTGAGGTGAGGTGGGTATTGTTTGTTGTTGGTTGAGAGTTGATGTTGTTTGTGTGATTGTTGAGCTTGATGAATTGGTGTGTGTATTGGTTTTCGTTTAACACATGATTCTGTTTGGGTTGCATTTCTGATAACTGCAGAGTAGGATGTGGGGAGATTGGAGGACGGATTTTGTGCTGTGTTTTTTTGCTTAGCTTCAAACAGACTGCATTTACGAGTATTTATTGTTTTAATTTTTAGGATTTCTTTTGCTTGCTGGTATTTAAGGCATTATTTGGAGGAGGATGGTTGGTCCTTTGTGCAATTAGCGCATGCAACTAGAGTGCATGGATTTGGGGAATAGGTTGCATTTTTCATAGGAGGGGTTTTTGTTGCATCTTTTTGCTGTGTGGCCCAGGAGTTGGCAGTTTTTGCACCGCAGCGGATTTGGGAAATGATGGTTGATGTAAGAGGTCGAATGTGAGTAGCGTTAGTCGGGTTGCGCGTTGTTGGTTTTTCGATTGTCGATTTTTTGAATGTCAAGACATCGATGACGCCTTGGTGCTTCATTTCTTTGATTATTTCCGACTCGGGTACGTTGATGAGGCAGGGGATGCCTTTCGATGCGTTCAGGTGGGGGTGCAGGGAGACATTGATAGGGCAAATGTTTGAGAGGGTTTTTTTTTGTGAGGAAGATATCCGCTACTTTCTGGGGTTTTGTTAAAATCACTGAGTTCTGTCGTGTAGTCGTTATATACTCTCGTAAGCTGTGCTGATGTTGTTCTGGGTCTACAGGCGAGATGGTAATGTATTTCAGATTGTCGATAGTTGGAAGTGATTGTGGGCTATGGGAGAATTATTTGTTTTTTTTTTCTTTCTTTTTGAAGAGTTCGGTTAGTACCTCTAGGTTGAGGGAAGGCTCTAAGGCCCAGAGGCCATAGTGACCCCCTATGGCCTGTGTTGTCACTAGTTTTTATAGTTTTTTAACTGTTGTTGTTAAGTTAGTTAAGGTTAAAAGGAGAACGAATGAGATGGTGGTGCGTTTACGTACGACGTTTTGCCAGGAGATCGCGCGTTGGCGATGGGAAAACTGCGGCATTTGTATGATTTGCTCGACCATCCTTCTTATTCCCATGATTTGGCACCCTTCCATTTGTTCCCAAACTTGATGACATTTGTTTTGCAATGAAGAAGTTAAGAAAGCATTACATGAATATTTTCACACCTTTCCAGACTCTCACTTCCGGGAAGGAATACTGATGTTGGAGAAATAAAACCATTTTTTAACTGAAAATCACAGGTTTTCATTGCCATTGTGAACTTTTCACCTTACGCTCGTATGTCTAACTTGACTGTTTGAGGGCAGGAATACTCTCTTTTCATCGTCCTTCAAGTGAAATGTTCTCAGTGTGGATTGAAGATCTACTAGAAGTTGTCTATCTTCTTCCCAGACATAGCTAGCTGTATTTTAAAAAAATACTTTAACCTTAAATAAGTGAAAGAAGTTTTCGTTTTTTATTGAATTTTATATAATTTATTAAATATCGGTTTTAAAAAGTCTTAATGCTTCCTTTCATGTTACGTGTTGGGTATTTGATTTTTGAATTTATTTTGTGTTTAATTTGTATTAGTAATAGTGTCGGTGTAAGCTTTTCTATAAGCAATGCTGTAGGTGTACAAGTCTCCAAATAAGCAAAAAACTATGTTTCGATTATGAAATTAGAAAGCTAAGTTAGCTGACGACGTTATAAAAGAGGGCTTCTGGTCTTCATTGAGGAATGGGATTGTAGGTGAAATTGAGCTTTACAGCTATATCGGGGGCCTTAATAGGGACACGTCACTGCTTATAACGACATTCGAATAATCCCTCGAAGAACTTAAAACAAAAAATAAAAGAAATAAAAATTCAAATAGAAAACCTTGTTAAAAACCTCGGTTTTTATTTTATTGATCCTCTCTTGCAATAAATTTACAAAAAAAAGACGTTAAAAACGAATTCAAAAATACAAACAAATCGTAACTACACTAAGCCCGAACGAAATAAAACAAACAAATTATAAAAACAAACATTACATACAAATACATAATTAAATACATGTCAAAGGTCCTTACAAACTCGATAAAAATATATTTATTCATAATCCGTGGCTTGTTTATCCTTTTTTTTTCGCTTTTAATTAATATAATTAAACAAAACCAAAATGAAGAGATAAAATATTAAAACGATAAGCTGAATCAAGCAATAATAAATAAATGCTTCCCTATGTACACAGAAGACAAAGAAAGACGTTAGAACCTATTAAAGGGACACACCCTAACTCGCTACGATTGTGTGTTGTGTTTCATTTTATTTCAACTCCAGTTTGGGTTAATGCTGCGCGCTAAATGTGTGTGAGATGCAAGTACAAAATTATTTGTAAAAACAAGAAGAACTACTCAAAAGACCGTTAATCATATCATAAATATACAGAGTTTCCTTAAGTATCATAGAAAAGGTTGGTTTTACAAAAAGTTGCTTGTTTTTTTGTTTTGTTTTTTGTTTTATATAAAATTTTATATAAAATATGTGCTGATGAAGGTACAACGGGACAAAATCCACAAAATCCACTAAAATCCGTGGTGCTGTGTGCTACTAACTTTATGTCTTACGATAGCGAGTGTAACTGCGACTTCAGAAGAGACCACGTTCTTTCTTGAGGTTGGTCTGTTTCCAGAGCGGCAGTTGGTCGAATTCATCGCGCGGTATACCGAGAGCTTCCTGGAAGTCCTCATCGTTGAGGTACAGCTCGAGACGAGTGGGATCGACGCCTTCGGGCAATGGGCGCTCCTTTATCACGGACAGCGGGTATTCGGTCTGGGTGAGTTGGGTGAGAACTTCTCTGATCGGTATAGCCGTGTTTGTGCGTCCATCCTGGGGGAGGGGTATAAGTAATAATAATTTCAAGATCGATCTACTAAGGACCTACCTCCATATTGATTTCCTTAACACCTTCATGCTCGTGCCATTCCGGGAAGAGAGCTTTGAATGCAAGCGGCTCGAGGCCGGCCCAAACCACGAAACCTTTGATTCCATGGAATTCTTCATCTTCATCATCACCTAGAGCGACAGTAACATGTGAAAGTGGAATTCGGATCGTCACAATGCAAATACTTACCAAATTTGGCTCTCCAGTAGGAGACAGCAGTTTCGAGAGCAGCGCGTCGCTCGGATATCCATCGGTTAACGCCGGCCCGATTCTCGTTCGTGGGACTTGCGCGATCCTCTGTGCTGACTGAAAACAAATCGCCCAATTAGAAAAGACAAATCGTGTCTGGGTGTTGCAACTCACTTTTTATATCCTCCAACGGCCACCAGCCCATCCACATCCACAGCACATCTCCATCGTCGATCATAAAGATCGTCGGCTGCCGAGCATTGTATAGCTGTGCCTGCGTGAATGGGTACGGGCTAACCAGGTCCTGGCACCTCAATCCATACAGAATCTCGCTAGCGCTAAACACGCCCTGTGTGCTCGAGAAGTGGAACATCCGCGGCGTGTAGTTAAAGTCCTTTCCGGTCACCTTTTGCAGTGATCCATATGCCTCGACATCAAAGTCTTCATCGAAAGCTAATCTGAATCTCGCTCTCTCTTTGGTCTCTTCAAAGGTTTCAATCTGAACAGTGTCGACACTATCCAAGAACAGATCGGCGTACTTCTTTTCTCGAATGACTTCAGCCGCTTTCTCGCATATCTCACGTGTGTGCGGCAAACTCTTGCATCCGTGCCAGATGTAGATCAGACCTTTTTCTCCGTTTATCAGCAGCATGGATGCTCTGGATCGTAGCTGACTTGAATCACAGTTAACCTCTTTGAGTACAGTTTCGTCTGGAACATTTCCAGTTGCGATGTACATCCTCCATCGATTGCGGCATTCCATGCACTCGTCCTTACGTCCTCGGTGCTGGAAGAAAAGCTTGAATAGACGAATGAATGCGGTGCTCTCATCGCCTTGGGCTACGCGCATTTGCGCTCCCTTTTCTTTGTCCAGCTCGACGGTGAGAAGAGCTGCAGCTCCTTTCTCATTGGCACTGGAGTCGTTTCCTTGCCAGCAGAAGTACACACATCTATCGCGTCCGACAACGGTGCTGCGATTTGACACTTTACCACTAAGCTCTCGAACAGTCACTGAGATCTGGTACACCCATCGAACGATGTAACTCTCGGCGGAGTAAAAGTGTCCGAGACTGTCGCGAGATTCGGCCTCTTCAAAGTTGAACTCGTTGATCTTCCACTTGTCGCTGGAGGTGGTGATGATTTCAAAGTGTCGCATCGTATCGTTGTCGTAGTAGAAATTACCGCGACCAAGATTCGAGTGTTCGAGTACGAGATTTGGCTCGATATATGGCTCTCCCTTGAAGATCATCGTGCCATCAAGGGGTTTCACTGCATTGACCCCGTTCGTAAGGTAATCCTTTTCGAGATCCTCGCGTTCAGTCTCAGGCCAGTCGGCGAATTTCTCCTTGAACAAACACGTCTCCATGTGTTGGGTGATCTTACCGAGAAGACACCAGTCAGCTCGATCCGAGGCTTTCTTGAACCTATAGCTGCTTCGTTGTCCAACTACGGAGGAGAAATTCAAAGGATTCACGTAGCATTGCTCGTAATCGACTCGTTTCACGTCGAAGTGCTCCTGAGCGAGTTTAATTGCAGCTCGCTTGGCGTCTGGCGAGGCATTCTTACCATTCCACACGTACATTTCACTACCGAAATCGAAGACAAGCACTTTCTTTGGATCCAGCATCTCTACTTTGGGTATCGCGCCCCAGTACTTCTCCATGGGAACGAGCGAATCATCACTAAACTCGTAGATCATGTTGGTCTCGATCAAGCTGCTCTCAAAAAGATCATCTTCATCGGCATGACCACAGTCGGATATTTGGTAGTCATCGGGTTTCTGGAGAATTTCCCAGAACTTCTTCCAGTGACGTTCGTTCAAGAATTTCCCATCGGTAAGGATAATTTCGGTGGTGGCGGTGCAGCCAAGATCTTTATTTTCAAGGATGTAGGCGCAGATCTTCTTGCTGCGCGAGATCTCAATGACATTGGCAAACGAACCCACATACCGGTAGAGTATATCGCCAGCAATTAGAATGAAGCAATCGCCGCGATTAAGCGATGAATAGATGGGTTCGACAAGGCGGGTCTGGACGTGGGTACGTCCCTTGATGTGAAGCAGCATGATCGGTTTGTATGGCAACCACATTTGGTTCAAAGGCAGGGAAGAGGATTTCAGACTGACAGACTTGAAGTCTTCGACGCTGGCCAAGCCGGCCAAAGCCTCTGCGGCAAGATTATTCGATTTCGCAACTGTCAAATAAAATAAATTTTTGTGAGTAGCTGAAGATGGTCTATACCATAAGGAGGCACTTACATGACTCTAACTTGATGCGGCGCATTTCCTTCTCGGCAATGCCGGATTTCATTTCTGTGTATTCACTCTGGAGGTCACTTCTAGCAGCTAGACTCTTTAGCGGATTCCTGGCAGCACGGCGACCCTTTGGACCTTGAACTGTTCTTTTTGTTACCAACCTAGAAGGACGTTACCCTATTAGTTCCTCCGGTGAAATAGATTTGTTTTAAGAGCACTCACCGTTCGTTCGATTTGATATTATCAAAGTCGGAAATCTCTACTCCTTCATCGATTTTCTCGACGGCCCTTGGCGCTGCAAAGAACTTTTCGAACGTTTCTTCATCGTCCAACCGTGGAACGACCACTCTTGCGCCGGTTATCGCCTTTCTGTTGGTTTGCTTCTCATTTTCCTTCTCACTACGTCCGTCTGAGTCGGAATCACTGCTACTGGCACTGTGAGTTTCAGCATTGACACTCAGGCTTCTCTTGAGTTGCATGCGGTGCTGACCATTGAGTTCTGATGTTGATTTCGGTGTTGTCATAGATGTAACCATCATCGATGGGCTCTTGGCAAGTCCAAGTTGTGGTTGATTTGCGCTACGGACTACTTTCATGGGGGGACTTTGCTTGCTAGTATCACCATGGCGTTCGAACTGGAGTTCCACGGGTGATTGGGATTTCTTCTGAAGCCGACCGGCAACAGTGAATTTCGATGCATCGGATTGTTCTAAAGGAAATAAGGGGATCATGAAGGAAAAATGGAGAAAGTGTGTAAACTACTTACCAATGCGGTTCTTCCAGTTCTCGGAGGAGTTGCGGAGCTTTCCCAAGCGGTCGGATACTTTGCCGCCTTCAATGCTTGTTGGAATTAAATGCGACGACGGCGGTAGCTTATCGGAGAGGGTGTGAGCTAGGGAGAGGGATTCCTGTAAAAAATTAACACAACAAAGTTGAGATTAGATTTCAACCGATAAACAATAGTTGGCCTAATGAACGACAAAGTAAATATCGCGGTCACGTTTTCTGTTTAGGTTTACTCGTAAGTACTGGTAAATAGTAGCAAGGGGAGAGGCTCCCGAAGTGCCACGCAAGTTATTTTCTGGGTGTCAGAATGTTATCGAACAAATTATTTACAGTTATCCGATAAGACAATCAGATTATAAGGCCGACATTAATATTGCATGTTCGACACGAGCCTTCGCGGGGAGAGTGACTCACAGTGATGTTGCCAAGACTCTATAAAAGGTCTGATAAGTCAGAATAGTAAATGGGCCTAATTGCTGATTTATGATGTGGGTTTTGCCGCTAATTCATCGATGAGTTGTCCACTAGCTTGCTTTGTTGGGAAACAACCTACCGTAAGGAGGCATTTGGCGCATGGGATTTGATCTTTGGAGCCAATATCGACGCGTAGTTGCAAAATGGTATGAAATTGTGTCCACTTTATAGAAAGGAAAAGGGGGCGGATTTTAATATCTGGTAGGGCCAAGAACAAATGTGAGCATATAAAGCGCTATCCAATAAGAGGTGTCATTTTAAATTTTGCGTCATTGTCGTTGCGTTGATTATATCAAACGTAGATTGAATGTTCGCACTACCTCTTGGAATAGTGAAAATTGACTACATAAATGGTGAAACTTTCGCGGTAAATTGCATTAAGTGCGTACTGTTTATAGACATAATCAAGCGCCTTCTCGCACACGGGAAGTTTAGGTCGCTACCGTAGCTAAGAGTGTGAATGACCGCCCATTTTGAGACGATAACAAAATTGGGTCTATTCGCAATCACATTCCATCACATTTTGCATGGAGATCTTGGCCTACATGTTTATAAGGTCCAGTTGACGTCAGAATTGATTGGATGTTTGAAATTAATTAACAAGATCATGATTTTTTTACACGAAAACTCAAAAAATCAAAGAGCAATAGTGGAGCAACCTCTTCACTGAAAACGAGTGATAGTTTGGTGCGACTTTTAGGCTCGTTGTGTCACTGGACCTTTCTGTCTATCATGCTGACGCGACCATTTCAGCGAGTGGAGCGCGTTACCTTACGACTCTGATTGGCTTTTTTAACTTCTCATTTGGAAGTTGTTGTGATGAATTAGATTTTCTGAATAAAAATTATTGGCACATCCGTTCATGGTTTGTTCAAAAAATAAGGTGACTTTTTAGTTTTCTCGAATCGTTTACCCATCAATATCTCTTTTGCCCAATTTAAGGTATTCAATAAACTTGCGCCAGACTTTTCCTCTCATCCTCCAAGCGCTGATATGCACTGTTTGATATAACCTTGAGCTCTTCTAGCGATGCGGTCCTTATCTCCTCAACCGTCGCAAATCTCCGGTCTTTCCTGGGAAGAGAAAAAAAGTTACAGAGGGCCAAGTCCGCTGGATATGGTGGCTGAGGCATGATTATTATTATTGCATTATCATGCCAATTTGGCGTGACAATTTTTGCCAAAAATCCAGACGTTTCATTCGCATCACTTCGCTCAAATGCCGCATAACTTCAAAGTAATATTCCTTATTAACCGAACGACCATCCAGCAAGAACTCATGATGAATCATGCAATTGTAGTCAAAGCAAACCGTGAGCAAAACTTTCACATTTGACCGAACTTGGCGTGCCTGTTTCGGTCTTGGCTCTTCTGGTCGCTTTCATTGGGATGACTGGACTATAGTTTCGACGTCATAACCATATACCTATGGTTCGTCACCAGTGATGACCCAGCAAATCTGGATCAACATTTAACAGATCCTGAGCGATGCACATGCGACGGTTTTTTTAGTCAAAATTTAACAATTTCGAAACAAATATGTGAAAAAAATTCGTAGCAGAAGCCAACTGATATGCCAATATCCTTAGGAACCTTTCTCATAGTGATTCAATGATTCTCTCTAACAATTTTCTTCACTGCTTCAATGTTTTCATCCGTTGTTGACGTGCTGGAGCATCCAGAGCGGGCGTAATCATTAACACTTTCTCGACTTTCTGTGAAGAGCTTGTACCACTTATATAATTTTTCTTTTGTTCAGAGTAGGTTCGCCAAATATCACAGTCAAAATTTCAAGTAAGTCGAAGCACTTAATTTTAGTTTTCACACAAAATTCTTTGATCTATCAAAAAATCGCCAAGCAGACCGAAACACGTCTAACCTTTATGTCTGTGAAAAAGAAACTAAATACCCAAAATAGCTGCAAGTGCCAACATATATTTTGGGATATGTGTACCAACATATCGAAAAAATAAAAACTCGGATGCACAGCTCGTGAAAGTTACCTTATTTTTTGAACAAAATTATATATTCGCAAGTTAGTGGGCTTGTTTTCGTCTCGTAGTGAACTTGTGATCGAATAAACGAAAATAAATCCCAAGGATTTGACGGAATTAGACCGGGCGATATAAAACCTCATGCACCAATATTTGCTCCCATTCTTTGTAAAACTCATTAATCTCAGCCTGGTGAAAGCAATAATTCCAGAAACCCTTAAAACTGCGGTGGTGAGACCAGTCCATAAAGGAGGTATAAAAAAAGAGAGTCACAACTACCGTCTAATCTCCATATTGCCAGTTATCGAAAAGTGCATCGAAGATGTGATCATGAATTGGCTAAACAATTTTATAGGGAAATATTCCCTCATTCATAAAAATCAGTTTGGATTCCATAAAGAAAAAAGTACTGGCAATTTGCTAGCTGAATTTGCACATTGTATCAACGAAAGTCTAAATAAAAGTCACCACATATTAGTACTATATGTATATGGATTTCAGTAAAACCTTCGATACTTTGAACCATACAAAACTTCTAGATGCACTCGAGCGTCTTGGTATCATTGGAGTCATGGTGAATTGATTTACTGACTACTTAAAAAAACCGACAGTTTTGTGTAAAAATCAATAACACTTATAGTAAAATGCAAGAAGTCAAATATGGAGTGCCACAAGGTTCCGAACTAGGACCCACCCTCTTTATATTGTACACGAACGAGCTCCTAGGTGTTTTTAAAAAAAGCAAGCCTTTTGCTTTAACCGACGACACAGCAATAGTGGTTCGCCATAGGTGTCTGGAGACAGCTACAAAAATAATGCAAGATGAATTTAACATGGCCGTAAAATGGTGTCGCGATAATGGCCTCGTCATTAATGCGACAAAAATGACAAAGATGCACATTCGAAGTCCACTACATGCAGTAACACAACAGCAGGTTATTTTTAAAAATGATGCATGTCCTTCAACACGTAGTCAACCAATCGAAATCGTCGAATCGTATAAATATCCCGGAGTCATAATAGATAGCCATTTCATCTGGGGTTTGCATGTTTAAAACATCCGTAGCGATATAAGGGGCGCTCTTTTTGCATTGACCACTTACGATACTACACCACGCCTCAAGTCCTAAAACAAATCTACTACGCCTTAATTGAATCCAAATTAAAGTACGGTATACTTGCATGGGGAATGCATCTACAATACACTTGATGAAATTGCAAAAGTTACAAAACTCTGCGCTGAAACTTAGCAATAATAGAAATGTTTCAAACGGAGGACAATTTTGTGTGTTGTTGGTACAACATATCTACAAGATGACATTCGCTCTCAACTACTATAATGACCTGCGATTCAAGAAGCCCATCCCCCACGAGATCAACACAAGAAGACGTTCTCAAGACTTGTTTTTTATCCCAAGGAACTATAACATCTATTGAAAAAGACAATTATCATACAGTGTTCCATCAGCGTTAAATGAATTACTAGACAACCTTAATAATAATAGAAACTTTAAATATACAGGGTGGGGCAGTCAAACCGCACGATTCAAACAGAAAAAAATGTTTATTTTTTTAATATGACTCCAGTAAGGTGGTGACCATCATTTTGAACACAATGCCTAAGTCTCATACTGAAATTCTCACTGACACGTCTTAGCATCGCCGGTGTTATCGCACGAACTTCTTGTTCAATCCGAACTTTCAAATCCTGTACCGTGGTTGGACGAGTCTCAAAAACCTTCGACTTGAGATGTCCCCATAGAAAGTAATCGCAAGAGCTCAGATCGGGCGATCGTGGAGGCCATTGAATATCTCCATTCCTACTGATCAAGCGGTTCGGAAAAATGTTTCTCAGAAGGTCCAGTGACGCTCTGGCTGTATGACTGGTTACTCCATCTTGTTGGAAATAAGTGTTTTCATTCACAGGAAATCGTCGAAGTTCTGGAATGAGAAAGTTTTCCAGCATTTGAACCTAGCGAGCAGATGTTGTTGTTAGAGCACGGCTATCATCATCCTCGAAAAAATACGGGCCAATTATTCCGTTCGAAGAGATTGCACACCAGACAGTCACTTTGGCTGAATGGAGAGGCCGTTCGTGAAGTACTTGAGGATTGACAGCAGCCCAATAGCGAACATTTTGTCTATTACAATAACATATCCGCCGAGGTGAAAATGAGCCTCATCGCTCATCCATAGATTATGGGCGACTAGTTGGTCGTCTTCAAACAGGTTTAACATGTGCTGACAAAAGCCAACGCGGATAGGGTAATCTCTAGGATTCAAAGCCTGCACTCATGTAAAAATTCGTCTAACGAGTTGAAAGCCCAAGAGTAACGGTGTGGCGCCTGGCAGATCTTCGAGTTCTTCGTATGACCGATACTCGTACCGCCCTCACATTCTCGGGTGTTTGCACTGTTCTTACACTACCACCTCTTCTTTTTGTTGTTTCACCCGTTGTTATTAAGTTGTCAGTATAAACAGCAATGACTTTCCTGCTTGGAATAGGAGCACGAGGCGCCAGATGAAAATGTCGGCGAAATTCGCGTTGTGCACGTATGTAACTTCGGTCATTTTCTAAATACGCTGTAACAGCGAAACCTCGCTGTTCACCAGTACAATGTTGCATGGTCACTAATTTCCAAATGTGTAGAACGGTTGGGTCACCGCCTAGTTCCCTCACTGCACACTCCCTCCACTCTAACAGCTTTGTTAATCGTGCGCTTTGACTGCCCCACCCAGTATAATAGACAAAAATGTATTAAAAACTTCCTTCTTACATCCCAGTTGTCTCTGTCAAACAACTAATTGTCATGGTAATTTTTCAGAAAGCTTTATATTACTATTTTTATTATCATTTAAAATATAAAAGTTAAAATTATGTAATGTTCAATCTATAATTTAATTAATGTTTTGATATACGATCTTCTGCAGAAAAGCTAAAAGGCTTCGCAGGAATATTGTAAAATATGTAAATGTTAAAATGAATTGAATAGATTGAAAAAAAAATGAGATGCTGAGTTAATCGGTGGCACTTATGAATCCAGTTTTTCAGCTTATATGGTTATTACCGATAGTAAATTCTTAACGTGTACACAAGATAGTTAAATGACATTACCAGATAGAGGGGCAAAAGCATCCGAGTGTATGTGCCCTCGTACACGGTTTGAGGGTGTGGCATGTTAAATGAATGTTGTCCTATACGTTTTTGCTGACAATTATTGTATAAAGAATTGATCGATAGAGCAGCTGGCAAAGGAATACTTTAGATGATAGGTATCGACACAATCAGCGGGAGAGACAAGTACCAAGTACAAGTGTTTTTCGGAATTTCAATGAAAGAGGAATAGGAACGAAATTTAAGTTATATTTTTTTAAAAATGATTTTATACTATATACCAAAGGGGTGGTCGTGGCACAATGGTAATCATCACCGACTGTTGAGCCGAAGGTCTGCAGTTCAAGTCTGTCCATAGTCAAGAACAATTCCTATACGGAAAAACTGTGCAACAACACCAGTTGTGAATGAGATATGATCAAAAAGTGCTAACGAAGGCATAACACTCGCAGCATAAGATTACCTAAAAATCCATACTCTGTGTGTGCATTTCCAATATAAGACTTTAATGACATGGAAACAAGAGTTACTGTGAACTACAACCAATGCAAATTCAGTCGAATCTCTCAAATCCTATCTAGGACAACCACACCCGGAGAGTAGGAAACGAACATCTTCGACACAAACCATCTGCACCCTGTCCAGGTTGTGTGACAAATACCATAAGAGCGTACATTCTTGAATCTGCACGAATTATAAAAAAAAAAAAATAAATACAAACAAATTGAGCGGAGCATATCTTTGTAACAAACTGGGGTTCTCGCCGCTTAAGTACACTTGGCCCTTATCTCCAAGGGTACCAAACGAAAAGGTTATAGTTTGACTGTAGGCTAGTTGCACCTAAACACTTGTTGTTTTTAGCAGGAAGACATGGAAGACATTTGATTTGAAATGGTTTGATTTATTAACACAGATAGAGAAAAAAAATGTAACAGCCATGATTTATTTTTTTTTAAGGAAGGAGGATTTATTCTGAATACATCGTATATTTTACGGTAATTTATTAAAAAGCCGTGGAGAAATTGATGAAAAAATTGGAAAAATATTTGAAGATTGTGGTGAGGAACTTGTACAATATACTGTTCGTTTACTCTAAGTTCGTAATTTGAAGAGCTTCTGTTTAAAGAATATCCTGATCTTTCAAAAAATATTTTTAAAACCTCAAAGCAAAATAGATGTTTCAAAGATAGAATGTTGAGAGTTCTGAATAAGGGAAACCTATTGAAACGGCGATTTTTGCGACAAATAAGTCTAATAACATGTTTTTGACACACAAGGAGAGGAAAAATGTTGTTATAGTGCGTTCCACCCCAAACGACTAAGCCATATTCAAGTTTAGAATGCACACCCATAATATATGTATATGCTTCAGAAGATCCTGTGAGCAATACGGTTTTAGAAAGTAAAATTGCCTAGTGGTTGCCATAAGATACCTTTTGAGTGCAGTCAAGTGCGCAGACCAGTTCATCATCCAGTCTAGAGTTACACCAAGGTACTTAAATTCTCTTACCTCATCTAAACGAAAGCATTTGTTATAGCATGAACGGTGTTCGAAAAACGTCTGAGTATTGGATTTTGAGTTGCAAATATGTGTACTATGCTTAAAACCTCAGGCAGTTCCCACAGTGAAACAAGAACGGTCCGTAGTTTACTTGTTTACCATTAGGACTAAAAAACATTATTTTTGTTTTATCGCTTATGACTATTTTGTGCATTTGAAACCAGTGACAAAGTTCTTCAAGGTCATGACTGATGTTTGAAGAAAGATCCAAAACGGAATCGCTAGTAACACATGCCATATCGTCCGCAAAAGCCGTAACCTTATTATGGTAGTTTTGCGCAAAAACCGAATTAATGAAGACTAAAAACAATAAAGGACCAAGCACCGAACCCTGTGGAACACCAATTGATACCGTTCTCTTAACTTAACACACCATCAGTATTAACTCTTTGAGTTCTATCAGATAAGTAAGAACAGAGCCAATTGTGAAATGTACCCCTAAATCCACATTTATATGCAATAGTTTATCTAAGGGTATGATATGATCGACGGTATCGAATGCATGTTCCATCAGCCGGTAAAACTTGGCCTATACTGTGATAAATTTACTGAACGGATGATTTCTCGCAATGAATATCGCACAATTTAACTTTTTCTTCGAGACTATGGTAAAAATAAATTGAACGACAATGGTTCACTTACATATATTCAGGCGCTAAAAGAGCTGTTCTGCGTAAAATACAGTCGAAAACGTGGGGAGAACTGTTTTCAAAAAATAACTATTTGTAGGCAGAGCCGACGGGGATGTTTGGTAGATATTGTATTCCATTTTTAACCTCAAAGTAAGAATTTTAAAATTCGATGAAATTATCACCACTTTTCTTAAACATTATGTGTTTCCCATCGATTTAAAATGACACCTCTTGTTGGATACGATGACGTTCATGGCCATCAACATAACAACAAAATACTGAGCGAACGTTGGTTACTCCGAATTGTGTACCCTTTCACCGATGAGTGTCTTACAAACTGATATAAGTCCACACCCCTTTTGATGACTTTGCTCTCGTCCGGACTTGAACTCCATCTCCGGTCTTATGGATTAGCATTCTATCTACTGAGCTTATCTGAGCTGTTTAATTCCAATATCCAATTGCCACTTGACCATAAAGAGTTGTCCACGTATTTATTAAAACTTAACCTTCATTCCTAATTGCCTTTTAATTTTTTTCTTTTGCTTAAAATTCATTTCGAACTTGATAAAACAAAATCAAATTCATACGTTTTTCGATCTCGAAAAAGGAAGTCGTGGCTACTGGTTCTTAGTACGCCAAGTGATATTGATTTAAAGTGATGAGTTAAGAACCTAAGCACACCGGCACGACTGACTGTTGACAAAGAAAGATTTACATGCCTTAATCAGAAGTGGGTTATTGCGAAGGCTATTACGACTTTTCTCGCTTTTTAACTTCAAATATTGTGGTAAAACATGTTCGGATTGATTGACATACTTTATTTACACAAATGGCTGTGAATCAACCGATTCATCAATCATTTTTCTTACTACCAACGATTTAGGCGGATGGTGCGGAAGTTCACGTAGTTTTCGAGCGTAACGACGACCCTAGGTTATTGGTTTCAATCAATTCCGCACCACGCAATACTTGATCATGTGTACAACGGTGTCAATTTGCTTATCTTTCTTTCTTTATTCTAGTGGGTTGCAAATCATATTTTATAACTTCTGAAATCGGATAATGGTTATTGGGTTTTTGCCAACACAACAAATGGACGCGCCGTATCAGAAGCTCTGACTCATGACCAGAACAAAACAAATGTGAAATGCCACTTCTTGTTATAATACTTGTTCCAATAATACGCCGTAAAAGGATATAAATCACTGCGACAAATGGATGCGATTTCCCACGCCACCGCCTTTGCAACAACTGCTCCGCAAAATCGTCAACATTTTTCTGAATTTACTCAATTAAGCACCTCTAACGTAAGACCGGCCCAAGGTCATCACAACATCCTTGTAGGGCTCTCAAAATCGAAAGCGTAATATTTACCGAATTTCGCCGTCTTTCCATAGCTGGTCATTTGTAGTCGCCAAAAAAACAAAAAACACTCCTACACCAACGATAGACTCAAATCTTTCCACTTAATCAACTGAGGAGGTTAGCAAGTGTCTTACTAGAGTTCTTACTAGATTTCTACACGCGCGATTGAGTTTTCGAACGCACAACAGCCAACGCTTGGCTATCGATTGTTACTTTCAATAGCTATGTATCATTCCCGACCGACGGAGTAGCTTAATCGTACGGGTAAACAAAACTCGATAAAGTTTATTAGATAAGATTACTAGGCACTGAATCGTGGACTATAATAGACAGAATCACCAGATATCAGTTGGTCCCGAGAAACTGGTTAATAGTGAGGGAAAAGGGGATCACGTCAGGTCGCTGACGCTGGATGAAAGGTGTTGAGATGACGAATGTTTCTATGCACTGCATGGAGCATACAGAGAGTGGCGGTGAGTCATGACCATTACGAGGTCGCAGAGTTGGGATTTACCTGTTGATCAGTAAACACATGCGCCTAGAAGTAGAGAGCGAGAAATGTTCAACGAGGTATGTCAGTCAACGGAAAAGGTTTATAGTTTTATCGGTTTGGGAGGCTTATTTGAAGGCTTTTCAGTTCATATCTGTGATGTTGGCTTTTTAGGACAGCTGCTACATCTTTAGCAGATTGCAAACAAGATCTTACGAAAATAGTTAGTTATCGACTCATGGTCACTCTGTATACGATACGAAAACAAGAAACATATTTGCCCCATGTCCATGGACCATGCGCAAAGAGCGCAAAGAGAATTTCCGGTTTTGATAAAATGCCTCAAGGTGTGAACTCAAGATTGTATTGTACATTTCCACTCATTTTATCTTAGGTTGTGAATGACTAATTGTACTTTTGGAGGGCATTTCATTTAATTATTTTATCTTTTGTCAAGATTTTTTGCCCTCTACCTCCTGTATGTACGTAGCCTTGTACCAAGGCAAATTAATAAAAAATGTTAACAGATTTTGATGGCAATCTGTTCACTCATACAAAAGGTGTTGATAAAGGCAATCTCCGAACAGATGACGCAGAGTCGAAAGGTAAGTGCTTTTGATAATGAATTAGCGTTATTGGCGTGCATATGAAATAGATCTAAGCTGACCACTTGCCAGCAGAAGGTTTGTCTGTAAATACAAAAAAAAAGAAAGAACGAATCTGGGAATCGTTGCTGCGGGCGACGATATGAGAGATATCAATATGTAAATAGGTTGATTGACGATATTTTGATAATTTGATTTAAACTGGACAGGTGGCTAACGAGTGCCATTAGCGATATTGAACGATATGTCAAAGAGAATTATTTTTAAGCTTCGGGGTAAGGTTTATCGACACCTCATTCCACCTACGGACTGAGGTTTCTTAATTAAATTTATTCACAATTTAAATGCATGCATTTGTATGTGTATGTAATTGGTATAAAAATAAGCTGATCGCGACCATTGGTGCCAAAAACTTGTGAGTTACAGAGATATTATTGTTGAAACGAATGCAGGACTAGGGCCATAATTAATGCCCCGACAGCTTCAATTCCATTCGAAAAAGTTCACGAACGTTTGAGTGTACACAAACGTCGACATATCTCTAAATTCGGAAGATTCCACCTCAGAACGTGAGGTACCAATTACCAAGCCACATGCAACCTTTTTGATGGCTGACAGCCATCTAAACAACCTGTTTGACTACCAGATGCATGTTTGTCACCATGTTTCGCAACAAAAATCGAATGAGTCAGACTTATATCATACAACCCGCGGAATTATATTGAACAATTCCTGTTACTTTTTGAACACATTTATAGCTATTGGCGCAAAAGGCCATAAGGAATAAGATAAATCGTGAAATCAGTTCCAAAAAAAAAAAATGTCCACAAATAATGTAACGTCTTTTCTTATTCTTTGAAAATCGTACTAAACCAAAGCCCTAGAAAGAAAAAAAACTGAGTAGTACCTGTCTCTGCCATCACTGTATCAAGCCTTGCCACGTAAAACACTCTTGTTTTCTATGGCTCCGGCTTGTTTGTTACCAGCAGTCACACACATTGCCGGCCGATTTACTAATTCCATAACGTCTTTTATAATTTTCATTATAAAAAAAAATCTGGCTCCATGGCAAGGTTACATCCAGCATAGCAGCAGAATTGAGTGAAATCACACCTGTTCTAGCTTACGCTGATGATTTGGTCATTCTAGGAGATAGTGTGCCGCAATTCCATCGAGTGGCGATTTCTCTAAGAACACAATGTCGCGTTCTGTAAGTCCGGAGCACATCGGATCCAGTAGAGCGCTGTCGTGTGTCAGGAGAAACCTTGGGCGACATCATCAATACTTTTAGTGGCTCCGTCGTCAATTGTTTGATCAGCCCCTTTAAGGCAAAGCTAGCCAAACCTATAGTTTTTTTCTTTTTATAGCGTTCGTGCAGGTTCAAGAGTATACGCTCTTATGGTGTTTCTCACACAACCGGACGGGGTGCAGTTGGTTTGTGTCGAAGATGTTCGCCCACTACTCTCCGGGGGTGGTTGTCCTAGATAGAGATTTGACGGAATTTGTCGCATGGGTTGTAGTTCACATTAAGATGTTATATTGGCAATGCACACACAGAGTATGAATTTTGAAGTGATTTTATGCTGCAAGCGTTATGCTTACGTCAGCATTTTTTGATCAGCTCTCTTAGACAACTGATGTTGTTTTCCGCATAGGAATTGTTCTTGGCTATGGACAGACTTGAACTACATACCTTCCGCTCAACAGTCGGTGAAGATTACCATCGCACCACGATCACCCCCACTTACATAGGCTTACATAGGTTAAGCTAGGCTTAGATTAGGGTTTAGGGGTAAGGATGAAAATAAAAATGATTTGGAAGCACAAAAAAAAACACATTATCGACTGTACTCGATAAACACTTTGAGAAAGTAGACGAGATCAAATATCGATGAACTGTATTGACTGCCAAAAACGACATAAAGATCGAAATAAATCACAGACTGAACGTGGACAGCTTGTGCTAGTGCTAGTTTACGGATGTGAAATTCGGTCTATGGTTAAAGAGCAGGAAAACAGTAAATTTCAAGTCTTTTAAAACAAGAATTTAATTTAAACAAGTAATTCTATGATGGAAAACAGGCGAATGAATAAACGTACATAATCAAGAACATGAACAACATCATTCAGTCCCAAGCATTGTCCGACTAATAAAACCGCGCAAACTAAGATGGGAAAGGCACATAGAACGAATGGACATTGGACAGTGAGACAATGAGCGGAAAAAGACCACCAGGAAGGCCGCGGGATGGACCTAGAAGCGATGGAACAGAACAGCGAAATATGGAAGGAGCACACTCATGACAGGTAGGTTTGGTCAAGGGTTACCAACTCTGATATTAAATAGCTGATTACCAAATAGCTGGTAATAAAAATAACTATCAAGATTTAGCTACGCAATTATACGTCGAATCAAACTGGTCCAGAGCCGATATCATTGTTTGTTCTCTAAATTTATGGAGACGAAAAAAAGGTCATGAGCGTACGTAGACTCGCACACGCGAGATCTCTGTAAAAACGATGGATTCGAGGAGAGGTAATTGAAAAAAAAAAACTTTTAAGTAACTGCATAGCAGCAGACGAATAAGAGGAAAGTAATTAAAAGGTACGCGAATAGACGACAAACCATGAGGCCAATAAAGAATGATTTCTTTGCTCATTGATTTTTTAGTGTTCTATTTTTGACAGCTCACGCGTGATTTGTGACATGCGTTGAGTCAAACATGCTCAGTTAGGATTGCCATTTCATCATGGCAAAGACTTACACCCGAACAATGGTTACGAATTAATGAATTGTATTTTCGAAAATCGTGAATTAGGTCTTCATTATCGACCTAATGAGCGATTCAAGTAATTCAATACGCCATAGTATCAAATGTCACATTGTTGGACATCAAGCCATTATCCTTATATAGAGTGCATACAGAGGGACATTTTTACTTCTGTGTTCGCCGTGATTTGTCTATTGCTGACTGTTCGCAGCGATTGAGATTGTGTTACTCGACTAGGTGGATAATTTTACATAGGAATCTTGGTCTAATATTTTACAAAATACAGCTCGTGGGAGAACTGAAGTTGAACGACCTGTCACACCGTCGAATTTAGGAAACCTGCAAGAAAAACGCTTTTTTTATTAAAAAAAATTGTCTTTAGCGACGAAGCTTAATTCTGGTTCAATAGGTATGTATGTTTGCAAACAAAACTACGCGAATTGGCTGGCTAAATCGTAGATTTGACGCCTTTTATGGAGACACGTCCAATCATTCGCATATGCCGATAAATCAGCAATAAATGCGGACTTGGAAGACAATATTACCCGTGTTATTAGCGAAAAAAGTGACACAAAATTGTATGGACCACTTAAAATGTAATCGCCGTCAATATTTACACAAAATAAACTTCAAGAGTGTAATGGCAAGCATCGATTTAGCAATTTAAATAAAAATGTTATACACTTTTTCAATTTTCCTGTCTTTTTATGATGCTTAAAAAAAAAACGTTTAAAAAATCTCATATTATAATGCAAGTTCAAAACCTAATGAAAATTATGTTACTTTGGCTGTGTTAAAAAAATATGAGTAAAATTTCTAAGGACGTTAGCTCTATTCCTGAGGGATGAACTTTCAGCTTTATTAGGAAGGTTTAGGAACACCTTTACTTTTATAATTGGATTTTTATTTATTTTCTTTAGTCTTTTGTTATTCGCTGAACTACTTAGTTTAGACACAACTATTGGCCCATTGTACTGCGAGGCAGATATGGGAAACATCATGAAATACAATACCGAAGGCTGGGGGTTGTAAGATCGAACCCGATGTCACTGGCGTTAGAGACCAGAATATACATATATAACTACGCCACGGTGCTCGTTTAAACGGCTTACTTGGCGCACCAGATTTGTCTGACCCCGATGCTGTACCAATAGCCTCTTAATTAAAAAGCAAAAAAAAGTGGAAAAGGAGAACTAAATAATTATGTACGATCACCGTATCACAATCAGAGAAGTCACTAGAGATGTTGCCATATCAATTGGCTAATGCCATGAAATTAAATTTATTTTGGATATCGAAGCAAAATTTGTTGCAAAATTGTTGAGTTTCAAGGTTGTTCAGGAGGCGCCAAAACAATCGATTGCGATGCAGAGCTAAAATATGGCACAACAGGTGATGAAACCTACTTCATATCCGTACGACTGTCAATCGACCCAGTTGTAGCACGACAAACACGCGCGGATGTGAAGGTTCAGTGGATTAGAGAGTTTTTTTCTTGTTTTAATGCCTTGAATTCTATCCACAAGGCAAGGTACAAGTGCATCGTCTTCTGCGTGAAATGGTCCGAATTTATTGCTTCTTTGATGAGTAAAAATATAATTAGGAAGCCTAGTGACTTTATTCCATGGACACGGTCTTCTATGGTTTTTTTTTCGTTTCCAAAAATAAGAAAAGAGGTTAAAAACGCATAGTTGTGAGAGTTAATTGCTGTCTCGTAGGCAGTTCCAGAGGTCTGTCGAGGATGAGAAGAAGCACTTACATAAATATATACTATCTAATGAGGATTATTCCGAAGGGGATACTATTGATAAGGGGGAATATATAAAATTCCTCTCAAAAATCGAAAATTCTTATTATTTTTTGAACACACTTAAATAAATATTAAATAGATAAGTAAATATTTGGCATGGTTTTCTTGAATTAATCGTTATTAGGCGTCATTACATGTGTTTTTATCATTTTCGTATGATAATATGAAAATGCCCGATAATTGCAACAAAATGTGAAAATTTAGTTAAAAAAATTCTTGTGAACTGTCTGCCGATAATGATAAAAAGTTTACATCAGTCGTAAATTATCGATATATCGCTTAAAACTCTTATGAATTAATTATTGACGACCGACCATATACGGCTCTAGGCCACTATAGGGGCACATGTTCAATCAATATAGACTCACGTCGTGAATCTCTCAGAATGTAAACAAGTTTTGTTTTTCAGCAACTCATCGTTTTCCTGATTTGATGCTCGTCGAATGACTGCTTCTAGTATAATGAGTAACATTTCCATATATTGAAAAATCAAATTAAACCATTCACTCGATCTCGTTCATTTCATCATATTTTATTAAATATTTACAATTAAAGGTTTCGTTATAAAAATTAGAACATAAAACACATAAAATAAATTACCGCTAGAAGTCGTAAAATCGATGTACCCTCGGTTGAGGTACTCTTCCCTGCTTTTCGTTTAACAAGCATTTTTTACAATATCAATACTTAACAGTTAAAAAGGGGCAGAGAGAAGGATGGCGAAGAATGAAGTGTAAAAAAAAAATACAAAGCTGACGGAGAAATCTTATCACGAACAACACGCTTTCGATAAACACATAAGCTCCGTCGACAATCGACATCGAAACCAATAAAATTCGCAAACATTTCGTTTTTTTTTTTTTTTTTTGGTTTTTTTTTCAGTTGTTTAAACATTCAAATTTGAAATCAACCAACATTTGTGCCACGCATATTAAAATATCTCTTGCGTCGCGATCAGGTTTCGTTTCTGGCAAATTTTCCTTTCCTTTGCAGCCTGCGGGAAGGAAGTTGAGAAACAAAACCGAATCAATGAATAAACAACTCTCGGTTGGCTTAACGCCCCCTTCATTCTCTACCCCCCTCAGTATAGCCTTTCCCCTGTTTAAATTTTTTTTTGCTTCTGGTTTTTATCAGTTTTGACAATTTATTGTCGTTTTTCTGTCGATTTGCAGTTAAGTGCAAGTTGGAAGCAAAATATGCGATAAGACAATAGTGTGACATCACTCCCAGGAAGAATTTCGAAAAAACGAAATTCGAATTAAATGTTAGTACGACCGTTTGGATTTAACAGTATCACAAAAACAAAAGCAGCGAGGAAAAAACAATAGATTAGTGCCCTTAAGTCAATAAAGTGGCAATTAGTAGGGATGTAGGTCACGTTTACATTAGACAAGACGACACACACTCTGCTCTTATCACAACCAACTTACAACAATCACGTATCGGAATGGCACGATCATCGCACACAAGAAAACACTAAATGACTATGACTGACTGACTAACTGGCTGGATGGTATGGTATTATGGACGACGCCAGTTATAACGTGTAGTACGCAACTACTACTGACTATTTGTTGAGGTTGCCGATGAAAGTCTCGATGTAAGTCTCGTCCGGCAGATTGTCCCCCAGGAGGTCACTTATCGAATAGGCTGACAGCGGTCGCGAGAGCCGGCGTTGCGATAGGATTTCTTCGATGGATGTAACCGGTCCGTTGGGATTGTGGTTGCATTGGTTCGCCAGTGCGAAAATATTCTCCAGACTGGCTTTGAGCGAGTTCGGACGCGACGGAGGCGATGGCGATGCGGAGGGATATCGTCGTTGTCGTCGTTGCACAATCGTGACGGGTGCCGTTTGTTCAACGGGCCGATTTAGGAGGTTCGAGGAGTTTTCATCGTTTTCGGGGATCTTCGGCGTTTTGGTGACCGGCGATGGTTTGAAGAAGCGATCATCGATATGCTTAACGGGTGGTTTCTCACGTTTGACTACGACCTCCACTTGGCTGGGACTCTTCTTCGGGCCGGCGGTGATGATCGGTGTGACGCGGTTTACTTTGCGGGCATCGCCTTCGAACATTTTGGCGATTTGATTGACATGCGTCTGTAGAATGGGCGGAGGTGTATGAACTGACGATGACTCCAATCGATCTTCGGATGATTCGCGTTTATGGGCAAAACGTCTTAACACCTTCTTTCTCGGCCGTGTCGTTGTTTCCTCATCGTCGTCGCTCTCGGTCGGATGACAGCACCGGTTGGAGCCATGGCATCGATGGAATTTGATTTGTTTCAGTTCCGTTTCGGCACTGATTCGCACGCGTCGCCAAACTTTCGGTATCAATGTGATAAAAGCCACGCTGTATGCGATCCAGGGCGCGTAATCCCACAGGAAGAGGGCATAGCCCCAAGCCACCCGGACGTATTTCAGACAATCCATGATCATTGAGCTGTCAGCGGTTGTGGACATGACGAATTCTTTAACGGTCAGTCGTAAATCGCCTTCCGAAACTGTCAAATGGAATTTCGAAACTGCTTGTCTAGCTATTTATTCTCCTTTCGTTCGTTTTTTCTTTTTGTATTTCGTTGTTTATCTTATGTATCGCGATTGCAAATAAAAATAAATTAACACCGCACTACGAGGTATATGTCGTGGTCGGTCGTTCGTCGTGTTGTTCAGAATCTATACTGACTACGGCGCGGAATCGAATGTGGCACTGTGCTGGCTGACTGGTTGGTTCCGTGAGTTTAGTAGTTGCGTACTCTCTTGGGGCATTGAGATTAGTGTTGGCTACCGTACTCCTCCTCGTCTGTCCGGCCGCCGTCCCAGCTGCATTTGTTCAATTTGCACGAAAATTTGTATTGCGATTGCGATGGTGCGGTATCCACTTGTTGTTTGCGTTGATTTCCCTCTCTCTCTCTCTCTCTCTATCTCGCGGACGCGCGCTGTGTTGGTTGTTTTCGCTCTGGGTGTGCAGGCAATACCACCACAACAAAAAGCCGAATGGAATGCCTCTTATCAAAGAAAAATAAAAACAAAGACGAAAACGTTGCGATATAAAAATAACTACAAGTCTACAACGAAGCGTTGTCAACGAGTTAAGCGACCGTACTGAACTGAATCATGGGCTAAAATGATTCCAACGGCGACGGTGCCGCACGAATATTCAAGCCGACAACAATGAGGATGAGTCGAACTTCCAACAACGGGCGCACGATGGAGAAGATGATGTATCTCTCCCGCATAATTTAGACTCTACCCGTACCCGTGCACTCGTGGTCTTAGAATCATTCTGAAGCCGAGACGCTCAGCTGCTCGGGAGATACTCGTTATGCGAATATCGTGCTCTTGGACTCGGTGATCATATGCGTCAAGTAGGAATAAAAAACAAGACAAAGCAAAGACAAAAAAATGATTCACCAAGGTTCGGAGGAAAATAAGTCGCCGGACCACTTTACTCGTAGCACGTCGGTCGTTGTAGTATGCTGATGAGTAATTCGCTTTGAAGTACGAGTGCTACGAGTTACGAGTTGATTCAGATCACACACAGTTCCTACGTTGAAGTGTTGCCAGTTCGTAAAGCAAATGGATTTGGAATTTCTATTTTTTATTTCCTCCGTTTTTTACGACTTCAACTGATCGGATTTCACTTTTTCGTGGATTTTCATTTGAATTCCAAGCCCTTTCCTAGCATTATGGAACGATGTCGAGACCACGTATCGGCAGTGATCTAGTTAGTGATCTGAACCCTAAATGAGTTGACCGACTTTAGCTGGTTCTAATGGTACAAGCTTTCCACGGACGATGGGAGTACGTAAATGGATCGTAATTTGAGATTAAATTATATGGAAAAAATGTGAATTGGTGCTAGCCGGTGGAGTGGTACAGTTCTTTGTCGATGGGAGGTAATGGGGGTTCGTTGTACGAGCAACGGTTGGATTGGGAACAGGTAGAATGAGTCAGGTGTTGGTTGGTGTCAAGTTTCAGGATGGCATGGACCTTTGATACCATCAAAATATTTGACTCGAGTTCAGCTTTAGAGGGCGATTAAAGAGGAGTGGAAAATCTCAAATTCGGTGTCATGGTGGAACGAACGCAACAATAATGTTCCAATGCTATCCAACAAGAGGTGTCACTTTATATTTGGCGCTGTTGTTAAACTCGCAACATAACTTCATTACGATGACTTCCCAAGGAAGGTATAATATGGATCGCTGTTGGAAAGTGAAAATTCAGTACAAAAACGGTGAAAATTTTGCGGAAATATTTAGCAAAGTTTTTACTGCTTTCGTCAAATGGGTGAAAGATGTGAAGACTCCAACTCGCGTTCACCCAGCAAAGCCAGTTGTGAGTTGTCTACTGTTTATGAACTTCAGTTGATACAAGAATTAAAGCCAACAGACCACACACAGTGACGTGCTTGCACATATTGAGTACTTTAGAAAATCTAGCAGGAACAGCGGAATTGGCCCTCCATCCACAACGCAATTACACAACAACTTTATTAAAGATTGTATCAAAAGGTATTCTCATAAAAAAAAAATTGCGTTTTTCTATTGATTTAAAATGACACCTCTTGTTGGATAGCGATCTACCCAAAGTACATATACCATTTTGACTGCCTTACCACATTTAACAACTGGTATATATTTTACACACACGTTTCAGACATGCTTACCAAAAAAAAAAATCATACGAATGGGAGTTGGAATTAATTCGTAGCTCGTCTTTTGATGCAATCCATGATTCAATTAATTTCTCGAAATTCTCATTAGAAGCAAGTTTCTGATCGAACATGTCATGAGTCATCGATCGTGGGTTAGGACTTCGTTTTTGAACCGATTTTGCGATGGAAGGACGGGCATTAAGATGCTGCAGAAGCACCTTGTCGCGTCTTTCGGAGGATTCGGAAGAGTGATGGTTTGATTCGCTTTGAGCAGCTCATTGTACACAACATCCTTCTGATCCCTTCGAACACAGAACTTGTGCTTGGACCACGGATATTTGACTTCGCATTTAATGTGGATGGTTGCCCGGGCTTAAACCATGACTTTCGGCATTGGGGATTGTCGTGATGGATCAAATGGATGGGATCCAAAAATCCTTCTTATTCTGCCATTTAAGCAGCTCTTCACAGGTGAAAGGAAAATGCTATGTAAAACGCTAAGAGCTAATTCAAACTCCCAATACAATCTACGAAAGAACTAAATTCCTATCACTTTTTGAACAAAAAGGGCGATTATTTTACTGTTTGGTTTTTAAGTGTTCTATTTTCGACGTGTGACACTTGATTCTCGACATGTTTCAAAGTCAAACATGCTTAGGTATCATTGCCATTTTATAATGAAGTGACTTACAACGCTTACAAATTGTTAAATTTTATTATCGAAATTCGTGTCCCATGAAAAATATTTATCAGGCACCGAGAAAGGTTTTCAAACTATGGTGACCAAATTTCGCATCAATTTCACGACATTGAACATCAAGATCGTATGCTTAGAGTGCGTACAGAGGAGTGTTAATGAAGACCATGATTTGTCCATTCGTCATCGTTCGCAGTAATTTGGATTATACTTATTAGTCGGCTACGTGGAAGATTTTACGCAAGGATTTTGGTCTACAAACTTACAAAATCTAAAATAAAAAAAATGTTCGGTTAGTTGGCCTAAGGAAAGCTGGAGAAAGATCGACTTTTTTAACAAATAATTGTCTTCAGCGACAAACAAGAAGCTGGTCCAATGCGTAACCTCTGGTAATACAGGAGTTGCCAAGGTACCCGGAAAAATGCTCTGTTTGGTGTAGTTTATGGTCAGGTGGAATCATTGTTCCATATTTTTCAAAGATGACCTAAGGAATAACGTTGCCGTCCCCCGCTATCTTTCAATAATTTCGAAGTTTTTTTTATGCCAAAAAGGTATGCACGCGAATCGATGGACCAATTGAGAAATGAGTTAGGTTAGCAATTTTTCTTTTGTTTCTACTGGTGAATTCGCTGGATATATCTTTCGTTTTGACGCCTTTGGACTATTTTCTGCGTCAATTTATCCGTCAAATAATTTATCTATGCTGATAGTCCAGCGTCAATTGCACTGATCGAATAAATAAATTGGACTGTCGGTATGAATCACTTAAAACATAGTCGTGGTTAATTTTTGCACGAAGTAATCCTTAAAAAATTAATGGCAAGTATTGACTTATCAACTCAAATTAAATATTTATACATTTTTGTCACTTTCCTTTTTCTTTTTTGACAATTAAAAATCAAGCACTTAAAAAATCACATATTATTATCCATAGTTACATAGAAAAAACCCAATAGAGGCACCAAGAGGCATGGATTTTGAAAAGAGCTGCCCAAAAGGATACGGAGGGCATGGCGCAATCAATGGCAGGTCTCATGAATCACCCATTCAACATTTCGATTTTAAGATTTTAACACGTCGATGCGCTTTTATTTTATTTTTTTATTATATTTTTGAGTTTATCTCGAATTGGCGGACATGATATCTTGCTATTTACAAGGTTTTTTCAATAGGTACATAACAATATGTATGTTATTGCAAACGCACCCTTAAACCTTTTTTATTATCGGTTGAAAATGATTACCAAAATTTTGAGTCGGTGATCGCAGGTTTAAGAGCGCTTACTCCAATTTTCGATCGTAATGATCGTCCCACCAGACAGGTTGTGCGTGCTAAAGTAAATAAATTTGAGTCCAGATATTCACTGTTGAATCTTTCCGTACTAATGAGATAATGCCAATCGAATTACTGGTAAATATCGCAGTTATAAGTGCTCCACTCCAAAATGAGCCAAGTCATTCGATATTCGGAATATCATAGTCCACACTGTAGTGAAATTGGGAAAAAAGCTTTAGGACTACACCCTTACAAGATCAAATTAATTCATGAGCTGAAGCCTCTTGATCATTTGCAGTGTCTTCTCGCACTAGGCTCTGCTACTCGTAAAGTTTGAATAAAATCCTGAATTTTATTGAAAAGTCATCTTCAGAAATGAAGCTCGTTTTGGGTAACAATTCCAAATAAACAGCAGCAAAACCACATGTGCTTTAAGAGACTCGATTACAAACGTGAATTTCATGCGGATGGTGCAATTGGGCCGTATTTTTTCGTCGACGAAAATGATCGTCATGTTGTGGTCAATGGATTGCAGGTATCATGGTATGCTGAAAGACTATTTTTGCCCAGAGTTGGATGGACTTGACATCAGTGATATGCGGTTTCAATATGATGGTGCCGCATGTCACACAGCTGGTTGAATAAGCCAACAACGTTGGAACAGCTCAAGAACAATATCGAACGCGAACTTCCCAGTAGTGGAAAATTGGCTTCAAAGAATCGATCGCTGCAGAAGTGCGAGATCCAATTCCAAACATAAATTTTGACATGTGTACTGTATCTGGAAAAAAATTCAGACCAATATTTCAATTCTTCTGCGTTTTACTTAAATACAAAATTGTTAAAGCCTTATTGAAAAACCATAACTATGTATATGCACAAGATTCAGAGCCGTCTTTTCAGGTATAAAATTTCGTCAAGTAATTAGCCGTAACCTTGGCATAGGAGCCCTGATGCTTACTAATGTCTTCAAATGTCATTGTCAATGGAGCTACTCAAGAAGCTACTCATGCTTCATAATTATTTTTCCACTTTGTTATCTATGTGCTAGGCTCGTAACGCACACGACTTCGACACGCTCCAGGTCACACAACTTGAAGAATAGACCTGTGTGTAGAGCAGTTTTGACGGCTTGCCAAAATCTTTACAAGCACTTACTAAAAAAGTGCACACTCGACGAAATCGAAGATCGAATACGCCACTTGGGCAGTTATAAATAGTACGTGACATTAGACGAGTCAAAACCAAGCAAATTCCATCAAACTGACGATTTTTTTTTATTTTCTATTTATATTTGCAACACTAATGGTGGGAAAAGTATTTTTAATTTAATGTCACAGATGTAACAAAATGCATGGACTGAAAGGCATGTTCTTGGCCTCAATAGTGGGTCTCCTGTAATTTATATGTTGTTTTTCGGTCCGATATATTGTGAAAAAAAACTTAACTCACTGGCAACTCTTGTTACCCGTTCCTAAATGTCCTCAATAGAATGAAGGGCGCTGTCTCTAGTTCTCTCAATTAATTTTGTTTTCAATTCAAATATTTTTTGCTTGTCATCTTGAAGTGCGACCAGACGATGTTGCTTTCGTTAATTGTCTCCGCGTGGTTTTGATTTCTACTCTCCATTATTCAATTAATCGAGAGCTCATTCATAGCACCATACAGCACGAGTGAGTCTTTGTACTCAGAATCGAGCCCTCAGTGCATCGCTGCAAATGTGCAAATGTCACACAGTGACGTGACGACAAGGGTTTTCTATTTGTGTTACAGACGCGAATGCACATTTATTATACCTGAACTCAGAGTTTGCTTCGCGGCTATTATTTTTATTTACCATGCAGATTTTTTATATAGCTTTCTGGTCACAAAAGGCAAATTCCAACTATTCCCGTTCAGCTATAAAAGGTTTGGCTAATTGTTTTCTCCGAATAGAGCTCATATACCGCGCGGCACTTGAGGGTAATTCATATGAATTGCTTTTCCTATTTGCACTGAGTTTCTGTTGCTACATCTGTAAGGTTCGAAATAGTTTAACGATGCGATCATAAGGTTTATAACGGTACGGAAAGATGTAAAAAGCCCAAAATGAGAGCAAAGTTATCATTGTCGATGACTTCTCTGAATTGCAAACAATTGAGGGCGGACATATGAGTTCATGAGGAAAGATTGACATTCCTCATGACGCATATACACATGTGCGAGGTGATAAGGCTTTGTTTAGGTATACAGCATAGGAGAGGCATGTTTCATTAACCTAAAGTTTGAGCTCGAAGCTATTTGAACTTAAGCGCCTACGCTCATTCGTGCTACGTTCCTTTGTCTTTAAATTTATGGTTTAAACGTTGTGAGATAAAACCTGCTTAAGCGAAGACCGAACACAAGCCAATTTCTCGAGAGCTCCCGCTTTCTGCCATTAAGTCATCGTCTAAAAATAGTCCACTCCAGTCGCCCATCCATCCAAGACCTCGTACTCCAAGCAGAACCCAAAAAACGCTCTTCCATCTTAACAAAAACCCATAATCACAGCACTACCCACTAATTACTGAGCAACGTGCTTATCCGGCACACGATCCCATCACAACAAAGTCATCAAATGAAATTCCAAAAAAAAAGGTGGCTACTCCAATCCGTCTAGTGGTGGAATTGATGTGCGTCCCCAGCGTAACAAATCCATCGTCAATCTCATCAATTCATGTCAATTCAGTGACTTTAATTGACTCGCTTTAAGTCCGACAGTCTGGAGATCCCAAACAGCATTGCTTTAACCACTTCCAATGGCACAAACGTACGCGCTCGCCTATGTGCATCAATTCGTAATTCCGGTGAAGTCGTCTATTCCCGCCTCTGCGGCCGTCTCTCATCAATTGTTTCTCAAGCCGTTTGCGCGCGCACTAGACTCGTTTTATTTACGTCGCGTTGTTTCGAAAATGAAGGCCAAAGTCGATTGTCGATTGTGACGCTCTACGCCCACTTCAGTTGCTGTTGTTTAACCGACTTTATGCTTAGGTCATTAACTTAATTAAGCATTTAATTACGATCAGGTGCGCATGCGACTTAATCAACATCAGTGATTCGTGTGGGAATCGGATGGAAGTAGGTGACCAGACAAGCCAAGTCGTAAAAGCCGTTGTCACTTTCTATAACGACGGGGGCAGCTCAAACAGTGGCTTCGGATCGGAAGGAAAATCCGTTGGTGAAATGCAAATTCAGTCACGCGCCGGTGGAAAGTGTTCCAATTCGGATTTTCGAGCGATCACTGTTGGGAATACGACTTCTGACCAAATAAAATTGAGTGGTGTCCCATCTCTGGGCATGGAGGTGCTTTGTATGCAGTCGGGAGGCAAATCGTGGATTGGGTTGTTACGCGAAAGGAAAGTGATGGGGCGCGAGATATGATTTTTTTAGTAGCCTAGGAGTATGCAATGGTTTATATGACATTTTATTGTGAGTGGAATGGGTGGCTGCGCGGCTAGTTGGCAGTTGACAATTCATTGTTTGAAAGTGACTACAACGAACAAACTGATACGTCTAGAGTGGATCGGGTAATTCTGACAAATTCGACTTAAGAGTATTGTGAAAGATTAAAAGCGAGATCGTTAAGTTCTTTTCCTGATTTACGTGACTCGATAGTAGGGAAGATATGGGGCCATTAATGGCAGTAAAGAGAAGCCTTGAAGGTATATCGGTGTCGTATACTTGATTTTTTATTTTTTTTGGCTAAATAGAGGCAACATTTTGTAACTCTTGGGACTTGAATATATAAATTCTTAATTTTAACCAATTTAACGTTTGTGTCCCGATATGAACTTTTGGGACAATAGCACTCATCCTCCATAAGATTTGAATTGTGTTCAAAAAGTAACAGGAATATCTTAATTGTTAGTAATTTTTTCCGTGTATGAAAACAGTCACATGTGTCTTGATAATTTACTTAAATAAACAGCCCAATTAGAGTGGACGTCGCAACATTTTAAACACGTTAAATATCGGTTTTGATAATATTGTACGCGTTTCCAAGAAGGCCGTTTAGATGATAAAGTGACGAGTATCCTGAGCGCGTACAACTGATGGAAACGTGGAAAAAACCACGAAAAAAATCGGAGCAGAGTGGCGAATGGGAGTTGGTCAGGAGTCGTTAAATAAATTAAGTAACGATGCATAAAAGCCGTGAATAAAATAAAGGACTTTCGTTCTTCGTGCTTCAACAAAAGCACAGATGAGTATAAAAGCGTTTAACTGTAATCAATTCCAAAGAACGAATTCTAGAAGTGTGCTACGAGAAGTTGGAATAAAAACTATATTATCGCAATAATTAGCTCAGAGGTTGGTGGCTGCATTCTGATGCCGATGGCACGAGGTTCGTATCCTCAACAGCCAAGTCATCGAAATGGTAATTCGCGGTGTTTACCCTTAGCGAGGTATGTGCAATGTCATGCAAACTTGTCTAAAAACATTTTCGCGAATCTCGCCGTCCGGAGTATGCGGGGACCCTTAGCTGGACCCTGGTCCTCCACGGGCTGAAACGCCCCTTATAGTAATAATAATTCCACAAAATTGAAAATTCCTGTTATTTTTTGAACATGCCATGTGCATTTGAATGAATTTTATACAAAATTGCTCTGAGTTTATGCAACTTTATTACGATCGGTGATGGCGGCGTGCTTTTTATGTAACCTTTTTAATGCGAGTTTAAGAAGGAAAGCTGCCATCTTTTCAAATCCAACCTTTTTGATTATATTTAACGTTTTTCCTTCAGGTAAACAAGGCTGACAAGGCTTTGTCAGTGTAGACACACCTTCTTCAAATCGAATGATGTTCTCATTGTTCAGTCAATAGTCATGATATTATGACCAAACGACCAATATGTCGACTAGTCTGTCGAAGCAGCGGTGGAGCAAATAGCGGATATCAAGTTTTGTTTTAAGGTGCACAAGTATTCTACTGGTTTGCTAGATTTCATGATGGTCGTAAAGGGCTTGAACTGGACTAACGCTCATCGAAGCCGAAACCGAAGAAAACAGTCGGAAAAATTTCGAACGATGTGTGTGCGAGACTTTCACTGGCGCTCCCAGGTAATTTTTTTAATTTTCGTGCGGGCGAACGCCCCCATTTATTGAGCTTAATTCAAGCTAGCTTAATCTAATCTTAACCTAATCTCACTTACTAGCTAGGGAGAACGGGAGAGAGGGGAGGGTGGTTGAAAAGGCGGATTTTTAGGCATCGAGTGCTGAGGTTGAAATCGAAGTAAGGATTCGAATTAACACTTCCCAGCGTACGAGAAATAGGTTCATTGAAGCCATAGGCACTACGGGGGGTGGGTAGATAGAAGAGACGGGGATTTCGTACATTGCGGGGGTTAGTGTTGATAGAGACAGAGTTATAGAGGGTCGCGCAGTCAATGGTACCTGAAAGGAGCCGATGGATGAAAAGAATGTCAGATACAATTGTTCTTTCTTCCAACGTGTTCATGTTGATTAGTTTAAGGCGGTCTTGGTAGGGTGGTAAAATCAAAGAATTGACCCAGGGGAGACCTCGAAGAGCAAAACGTAGGAATCGGCGTTGGATGCTCTCGATTCTAGAAATGTGGGTTTGTTGGTAAGGAAACCACACTTGAGAGGCGAATTCAAGAAGGGGCCGGACAAAGGTTATGTAAAGAGATCGGGTAACGTAAGAGTCCGAGAATTCTTTAGACCATCGCTTCACGAAACCGAGTGCAGAATTAGCTTTAAGGATTATCTCATCGATGTGTGCGCGAAAATTTAGCTCCTGGTCACATAATATGCCAAGATCGCGAATAACTTGAACCGTGGAGATGGGTTGATTATTGAGGAAGTAGAGACGAGGAGGAGATTTGGTTCGTTTACGTGAAAAGGTAATTGATTGACATTTGGAAATATTAAGCTCTATTATTATAAATGGTCTTGAAGAACTTGGTGTCGTCGGCGTATAATGAGATGTGGGAGTGTTTGATACCATTTCAAGATCGTTTATGGAAAGAACGAAAAGAAGTGGACCTAAGTGGCTGCCTTGGGGGACGCCGGAGTAAGCTAAAAAGGGGTTAGAGAAGGCAGATCTAAAACGAACACTGTAATAGCGATTTTCCAGGTAAGAAGATATCCGCTTCAAAGAAATGGGGTCGAAGCCAAGGGAGGACAATTTGAAGAGTATCAGTCTGTGGGTGATTTTATCGAAAACTTTACTGAAATCGGTTGAGATAACGTCGACTTCTTTGCCGTTCTCTAAGGCTAATAGGGTAAAGGACACAAATTCAACAAGGTTAGTGGTTGTAGATCTGGATTTGAGGAAACCATGTTGTCTAGGGGAGATTAAAGACTTGCAGCACAAACTTAGAGTTTCGTACAAAATACTCTCGAAGAGTTTGGGTATATGTGACAGTTTGGCAATGGGACGATAGTTGTTAACAATGTTCTTCGGACCTTTTTTGTGTATAGGGGTGATAAATGCGGTTTTTCATAAGCGGGGGAATTCACCTAGGGATAGGGATAGACCGAAGATTTTCGAGAGAGGGAGAGAGAGGGTTGAGGAGCATTTTTTTAGAAATATGGCAGGGAGACCGTCGGGTCCAGGAGTGAATTCATCATTAAGTAGATTTAATTTGTTTTCGATAACATGAGAATCGAGTGTGTGTGAAAGAAATGGTCCAATGGAAAAATTCGGTAGATAATCAAAGTATGAAAAGTCTGGAGCAAACGAGTCGTCGGCGAAAGACTGTTTAAAAAAGGTGGCGAAAAAGTTGGCGATAATATTCGGGTCATTCGAGTTTTGATCGTGGAAAGAGAGGGAGGTAGGATAGCCATCAGATTTTCTTTTGTAGTTAACAAACTTAAAGAATGACTTTCATTCAACTTTGTGTTGATGGCGAGTTGATAGGATTCAATAGGTTGTGAGGGCAAGATGTAGAAACAAATGATGTATAGTGTCTTCTGGGGTAGAGCAATGTTAATTGAAACAAAGTCGAGAAGTGGGGAGGATAATACTGCAATAAGGGAAGAGTCAATTGTATTGAGGACGACTAGTAGAACGCCTCGACAAGGGCAACCGTCAGTGGGTTGGCTGAGTTCGTCATCGCGATAAACATTAAAATTTGATGGGAACAGTTCGAGGTTATTTATGCTGGGGATCAGGTTCGTTTCAGTTAACGCGAAGACATCAAAGGGCAAAGCATGTGATTGTTGAAGGATAGCTTGGGTTTTCGAGCGGAGACCTCTTACATTTTTATAATAAATAGTAAGAGGGAGGTTTTTGCAGAGGGTGTGGGTGACAGGGGGATGGTGACAATTAGGAACGAAGAAACCTATCGTGGTCAGCTCGGCTACGCTGGAGGTGCGATATCCGCTTTGAGTGTATATATAAATGTGTGTATGTGGTCCATCGCCTTCTTACTCAGGATTTGGGTAAGAGAAATATCTGCGCGCGACGGAGGAGCACAAAGACATAAAATCATGTCATCTTTTGTAACTGGCGGTGAATCGTGGTGTTTCCAATGCGAGTCAATCGCCAAAAGGAAGAGGGCGATATAGAAGTGACCAGATGAACAGAAAGAGAAGAAAGTTTAGATGCATAAGAGTCGAATCAAGACGATGTTTTTGGAAGGAATTTGTTCCACAAGGCCAGACTATGAATGCCCAAAATTTTTTAGGTGTTCTGGAGGGACTGTGGGAAAGAATTTATCGTGTTCGACCAGAGTACAAGCTGGCAGTTCGTTTAAATTGCGTGACAATATTCGGTCGCACAAAGCCCTATATGTACGGGAGTTCTAATTGAAAAAAAAGCAACACAATGCTCGACCAGCCTCCAAACTCGTTTGATCTAGCGCAGTGCGACTGTTTTCTGAACTCAATTTTGAAAGAGAAGAGGAACACCTTGGTACGATTCCTACCATCCAGAAAGCTTCGACCATCTTGAGGCTATTCCAGCTCTCGAGAATAAGAGATGCTTTGACAAGTTTTATGATCGCCTACAACGCTATATTGACTCGAAGGAGGATTATTTTGTATCTGATGAAAGAAATGCAATGCAAAACGCTTTCTATTTTGTTTCAGAGTAGTCTTATTGGAAATGGGAGAGACTGTGTAAGTAAGGAAGCAGGTAACGAAAAAGGGAAAATGTTACGTATACGCCCCGTAATGATTCATTCAGATAAATCTAGTTCAAACAATCATTGTAGAAGGTACTTCATCTATGTATTACCTTCGCGGGATATTTCTTATAAAACAGTTATCATTTTCCAGTTAGAAAACTGCCAGAAGTCGCACGGTTGGTTTCAGTATTCGAGGTTTGTTCAAAAAATAAGGTAACTTTTTGAATTCCGCTAGTCAAGTACATTCGATTTTTGAATTTTTATTTGTTACCTTGGTACTCATCTCCCCTTACATATGTTGACATTGTCAGTCATTACGGGAACTTAGTTTATTTTTTAAATATAAAGGTTAGACGTGTTTTGGTGAGCTTGACGATATGTTGCTACTGAATAAAAATAAATGCTCCCAAGTACTTGAAATGTGGACTGTGGCATTTGTCGAGCCTACTCTGAGCAAATAAATTTTTTTTTAGGAGCGCAACTAAGTTCTCGCTGTTTTTTTGATGAAACTGCAACTTTATTGTGAAAAAAACGGTTACAAATAAATCAATCAAAGTATTGTCCACTTCAAAGACCTAACCCACCCGTTGTATTCTTCAGACATTGATTCTTCTGAGTGTGACTTGTACTAATCGACGCCTCATGGGCTATCCCAGCAGTAGCATACTTCTTATGATGATTGCAATAAATGTGTCGATTCGTGGATGGAATCCAAAGTCGAGGCGTTCTTCCGACACGGTATTCGTGTCCTGTCCGAAAGATGGGAAAGAGTCGTGGTTAGCGATATTGGAATAATATAGTTCTCCAATTTTACTAAACCAAAAATAAACCATTTTTTTTAATACAAAAATAGCTACGAATTAATTCCAACTCCCATTAAAAACGTCCACTTTTTGTAAATATAATAAGTTCAATATGAAAGCTCCGCCTCATATGTATATTCCATAATTCGCAAGCACCCGTCAACTTTTTTATTACCTCTCTTTCTACATAATTAATTCAATATGCTCCTGCGTTAAAATTATCTCAATAAATTATTCTTTGAAGAACCATTTCTCAGAAATATCAACCTAAATGATGCAGCGAAAGCAGAACAACCTATTGACACATATTCTCAATTGTGTCTAAGCCAAAAGCAATAAAAACTACGAACTACAACAAGATTCAAAAGGCGTCGATCACCCACACCTGACACACCTGACTGCGTATAAAAATCTTTCGAAACAAGTTTTTTGGGCCATATTACTCATAAGCGACAAATTTTGCGTATCAAATAAGAAACATAAGAAGAACATAAAAAAAGAACACATCTGCTCCATACCGTCCCACGCCCATCAGCTCGTTGCCAAAAAGCCGCTCACCTACGATACAGTTGTCCTTCGTGCAATTAAAATCTTTAAAAATTGTTCGAAAATACCCGGTAATTGCGGGCGCAGCGACTAACGAACTTGTGCTTTAAGCAGTTGAAGCGACGATGGATGAGCACCGCACACATGGCTTCCGGAACGTTCATCACTTTGGTATCGTGCCAAAATCTACAGTGTAAGTGTGAACAATCAAACGATTTCAAAAAGTGAGAAGCTCACTACGCTCTAAAGATCCAAACGAATCTATAAATCTTCAAACTCGAGCAGTCATAACCCACTCATACGCACTGGCACTCACATCTTAACGAGCATATCAAACTTGTTAAATTGGAAATTAATATTCCGGCAAGCTTCGTTAAGTTCAATTATTCTCGCGATTCCTCGGCAAATGCCTTTGTTTGCTTTGTCTGTCTGATGGCTCTTCACGGGGTTATGAGCGTGATGTACGGATGTTAGACCATGGTGAATGGTGTGCATTGAAGGTGTTCTGGTTCAGGGATTTTCACCTTGACGTTTATGGTTCCAGTTACAGATAATTGCAAGTTCAATTAACACCTCGCGGGTTATGAAAGTCGTTTCGGGTAGTTAACGACAAAGAAAAAAAAACAAAGGCTGTTGATATGGTTTACGACTTTCACTAAAATGGTGCATGATGCACGTACTGAATGAGGCAATTGTCAATTGTCAAACAAAGCAATTGTCATTAGTGCATTCGACAAAGGGCTTAAGAGGTGAAAAGCAAAGACAAGGAAACTTGTAGGAATAGATAAACAGGCAGCAAAATGACTTTAAAGTCTGTGCTAAAGAGGCAGGAAATAGGCAATTTCAGATTATAATTCATGGACGAAGAAGGGACGGCGATGTAGGCCCTTGGATGTCTATTTGATCGATGAACCAGTGTTTTAATCGCAAACGAAACGTGAAGTAATCATTAAGTTTCGAAGTCAAGATGAACTTAAACTTGAAAAAAATTAATTATTCTTGAGGAAGTAGAAAGACAAGGTCCGAAGTAAGGTTACGGCATTGAAACAGACGTAGATTAAGGCATGGAATGGAAAGCTTTTAGTTAATGAAGACGAAGCTGATTCATAAGCTTTAAGAAAAATAGGGCAGAAAATAAAAATCAAAAATTTTAATTTTATTAAAAGCCGATGAAAATGTCAAAAATTGGCCGAGTACATTAGGGCTAGAAGATGAATGAAAACTCTTAGATCTCCTCTGATTCTTGATAGTCGACGGTGGAAATTTTAATATAATATTCGAGCGGTAATTTGAGATGATGAACAGCCTCGAATGACACTGATACAGCTGTTGAAAAACAGGGAGCTCGAAATCAACTTAGAAAATAAGGCCAACCATTTGCGGATATCCTAGAGCAGGATATACAATGTTATGGACCATCCCAAAGATGAGAGAAATATGAGGCCTAAACTTCTATTAAGCAGACCTGCACTTCAAGAAGTGCCTTTAAATTGATATCTGATACGGAAACTACTACAGACAGAACAAAGAAGATCTTTCTGGATGTTGATTTGATTTGGTTTGAACCTGGCAATCAACCAAATTGATCAGCCTGCGATCGATGCCTCCAACATTCGGAATGTCCCAACCTTCCGAGAAGCCAACATTTTTTCTTGTTGCAACCAAGGTATGTATACACACTGAGTAAGATCACCAACATTTAACGTCAAAAAACCCAGTCGCAATATACTGTAAGACCTTTACAGATCTTGTTTCCCTTAAGCTCTCTCAAGACCGTCTTTAATGCGATCCGTTTCAAGTCACCACCTACAACAAGCCTCTGGCCCCATGGCCCCTGCCGAGAAACAGAATGTACTCATGACTATGCTGCATCGACGGACGAAAACCGCAGGTGAGTTCTATGAGCAAAAAAGAAGAAAGAAAGAGCAGAAGAAGCATGATATCAAGGAGACAAAGAGATGATATTACAGGAATGACGTTCGAAAATTACATCACAAGGTCAAACGAACATATCAAGTCCATAAAGTCGGAGCGCAAGCCTGAAGAGATGAATATGGACAGCTTGTAGTGGAGTCACAGTCGATGCTCAATATATGGACAGACCACTCCTGCAGATTGTATAACGGGGATGATACTCAAAATACCGCTGTTAGGAAGAACGAACCATTCACACTGGCCGAAGAACAGAGTGATTCAGTCGACCTAACTTAGACTGGGTTAAGAGAGTGATATCGGACTTTAATAAAGTCCTGGACTGCTAGCCGAATCGTGTAAAGCACAAGTTGATTATAACATATGCCCAGTGAATGCGATGTCAACATCGTTTGTCTCCTAAGGATCGCCTATAAGGTCTTCTCTACTGCGCTGCATCCAACTCCACCCATGTGGTTTCCGGATAGATCAAATGTTCATACTACGGCAGGTCTTGGAGGAGACCAAAGATTTTCAAGTCGTCACAAACCACTTAGCCGCATATGACAGTGTCTATAGAGAAGAGACAATGTCATGTGACGTCCCTGACAAACTCGTGAGGCTGCGTAGGATAGCAATGGCGCAAATCGCTCCAATAAGGTCGGTAATAAACCACTTGTCATGGTTCAATTCAAGTGGCATGTTCTATCTTAAATCTGGAGAATCATTTGTATACGCAGTAAAGGGTTTTTTGTTTTTTTTTTCTTTTTTATAATTCATGGCGGTTCAAGAGTGTTCGCTCTTATGTTGTTTGTCACCCAACCTGGACGGGGTGCAGATGGTTTGTGTCGAAGATGTTCGTTCACTACTCTCCGGGGGTGGTTGTCCTAGATAGGATTTGAGAGATTGGACTGAATTTGCGGTGGTTGTAGTTCACAGTAACTCTTGTTTCCATGTCATTAAGGTGTTATATTGGAAATGCACACACAGAGTATGAATTTTGAGGTGATCTTATGCTGCGAGTGTTATGCCTTCGCCAGCACTTTTTGATCATTTCTCATTCACAACTGATGTTGTTGCACAATTTTTCCGTATAGGAATTGTTCTTGACTATGGACAGACTTGAACAACAGACCTTCGGCTCAATAGTCGGTGATGATTACCATTGCACCACGACCACCTCCGTGGTCGCGCGTAGATTTTGGCACGGGTTTTGGCTTCCATGTTGTTTTAATGACATCAAATCTGTTGTTTATTATTTAGTTGTTCCTCTTCTTAGATGGCGTTACAGTTCACGGAGAGCCAGAGCCAATCTTCTCTCATTCACTTATATTATGTGCGATTTGTATTTCACACAAGTGAACGGGACGTACAGTTTAATGCTAAATTCGAATGGCGATTTCGAGAAGCTTTTTCAAAGCAATTGTACTACGGGGGGTTTTATCAGTACCCTGTGGAGGAGAGAAGACGCGAAATGAATATTCGATGGCGCTGGTGTTATCGGGATTCGAACTCGCTCATCGTGCGTCAGAGGCCGACACACTACCCATTGCACCACGACGCTCTCAGTTACTGATACCAAATCACCATTGCAAGTTACACGATTGGAGACGGCTGAACGATCGGTTCAGTAATCAATCAGCAAGATCGATCGAGAACATCACCGCGGTCCATGAAAGTGTACAGCTGGACTCGAGGCAGTCGATTTCTCGCGGTGCACAAGAACTTTTGCAGACATAAACTTTTGCGAATTTTGCGTCACGATTTGAGCTTACATCCGTATAAGATCCAACTGCCCAAGGAGCTCAAAGTTCATGACCATACACAACGCCATTTGTTCGCTGACTGGGTTTCGAAACATTTAGAAGAAGACCCCAATTTTAGCCGATAAATCATTTAGAAGTATTTTTGGATGAATGGCTTTTAACGCCAACCCACACAAGGTTCACCAGATGACAATGCATCATTGAAAAGTTACCGTTTGATGTGGATTTTGGGCCGACGGCGTCGAAAACAACGTTGGTGAGGCGGTCAGCGTCAATGGCGAGCGCTACAGAACGATGACAACCAATTCCTTATGGTCCAAATTGAACCTTTGGACGACATAAGGTTCCAGTGGAAAGGCGCTACGTGCCACAGAGGGGACGCCACACGTGGATTAGCTATCAAGGTAATACGATTTGACCCCGCTAGACTTTTTCCTGTGGGGTTTCCTGAAATCACAGGTATATGTTAATAAACCACAATCGACCGGTGCCCTTAAGGTGAACATAATACAGGCCATCCCTCAAAGAAGTCATTGAAAATTGGACCACTCGGACCACTCAAAGCAGCCGAGGCGGGCATTTGAACGATGTCATACTCCATACATATTGGCATATATGAGCCTTTCAAATAAAGAAAAGAATTTTGTTAATACCTCACACACAATTTTGTTAATACCTCACACCCGTCCTTATTGAAGAAATCTTTTTGTTGGGTGTTTTTTTTAGAGGTATACAAATTCAATATGAAATACAACACCTGAAGCTAGTGTAAGTGTCTATGATAATAGCTTTCTTTACTTGATAATTTTATGGCATTAGTGTTTAAACATAATTTCGGGCATATGCAAGCCACGGCTAGCTCGAATAACCCGCAATCGAGAAGTTCAATTTTCGACAACTTTATCAAGCAACTGAGGCCGTATATCAGCAATAATACGGTGAATGTTGACTTCCAAAGCGTCCAACCCCTATGGTTTATCGGCATAGGCTAGTGACTTCACATACCCCCAAAGAAAGTAATCTAAAGGTCAGGATTACAGGATCGTGGAGGCCAGTTCACAGGTCCATTACGCGAAATTATGCACAGCTTGTTTTATTCCAATTCAACATATAGCCGCCCTAATTGAAAAACCCTTTAGAAACATCTAAAGTGAGTCAAAGGTTAAATGAAGGGAAAATCAGCTATTTATAGGGCTACAGCTAAAACCTCAACTTTGGCAGCAATAACTTTGAACTAGCGACAAACGGCAATGACACAAACTCTGAGGTCAGACGCAGATTAAGTCCGTCCAGTCGCTGCTTCTTTAACAATTAAATAATCTTTTTTCGAAAAACGAAGGTAAGTCTCTACAAAAACTTTATCATCCCGATCTTCTTTCACGACGCGGAGGCTTAAGCACTGTTGAAATTGAAAGACGACTCGAAAGGAAAACCCTGCATGCAATATTTGATGTTAATGCAATCCCTGAGAGATGAAGAAATTGAAGACGACTGCGCCGAAGGTTTCGCAACAAAGGTGTAAAGTTGTAGTTTTACGAACTATAGCGCCCTTTCCTAAGTAACTAAGTGAGCTGTTTTCAGCTCCAGTATGGGGACATCAGATATAAAATAGTTTACGAGATGTGTTCAAAAATTAATGGGAATAACTTAACTTTGCGGCAGTGACTGGACGTTCCTTAAGTGTCGTTAAGTGATGTCAATAGTGATGCAAAACTACTGACATTTGTCACAAAATTTATGTTACTTTCTTCTGTAGGAACCTTAAAAGACATTTCTTTCGTGCTAAGAGAATATATAACACACCTCCTGGCCTAATCCATATAATCCAATAGTTCGAGCTAAGACTAGGCTCCGTGCTAGCTTAAAGCTGCATCTCAACAATCATAAAGGCAGATGGTGGAGGAAATAAAGAGGACCAGATTGGCCATCGATCGAATGGACCACAATATTGGGCAAATCGAATTTAGTGCTAAAGCGGAGAGAATTTGCTTCGCAAAGCAGCCTCCAATGCTTTGCAGACGACAAGCTAACAGCTTAGTGGTGCTTGTCATGAAATCAGTAAACCATGTCGATAGTGAAAGCATAAACACCTCTATTTCTACAAGGCTCATTTGTTCATAAGCTAAGCTAAGCTAAAGATAAAAAATTGACTGAAATTTAAACTTACATTAACCAGGTTCTCCCGCCGTATATCGTCGACCTCGTCACGTTTCGAGAGGCGTTTACGCCAATCGTCCTCCCCGCTTTTCTGTAATGCCGCCAGTCGGTCGGCTATCGAACCAGTTTTCGTTATTGTAATAGTCCTCTGATCCGGACCCATGACCTAAAAATAGCAAAACAAAGGAACACCATTACTCCACATTTCAAAAATAACAGTATAACAGCAACAGGAAGAAGATATCTATTATACTGGTCCTACTAACCTGCGTTGAACTACGTTTTAAGCCGCCACGTAAAAAGTGCGGTAAGCCCGTTGGATTTGCCTCCTGAACCTCCTGCTGCGCAAGTTGTGGATGTTGCTGTTGATACGATCTACTATTGCCACTACTGCGCTCGCTGTTGTTGCTCTTCTGTCCCTCGGTGGTTTTCGATTTCGGTTTCTCTAGTGCATCTTTGTTGACGCTAGACGAGGTTAGACTTTGACCGACGATGCCGCTAACATTGCGTAGTTTGACAAAACCTCCACTTAACGGTGGTAATTGTTGCGGTACAATTCCACTACCAGCACTGGGGACAGTCGATGCAGTCACACCGGTTGGCGGCAAGGAAGAGTGGCTTTTACTTTTCGCGATGAGGTTTCTATAAGAAAAATGATAAAACGTTAGAAACAAATAAAAAATCCAGTTAGCAAAAACGAAGCTGAGGAGGAAGAGGAGGAAGTGTCTTGAGTTTATTGGGATCATTTCTCTAAGTGGTGTGCAGTTGCCATGTGCGGCCAACTTTCCCATGAGAAAACGTGCGAAGCAGAGTCGGGAGAAGTCAACGAGATGATGATGACAATGTCATGGATGATGCGGTGTGGTTGTTGCCGCTTCAATTGCGATTCAACGAAGGACGTAATGAGGAAAGTGCCACTACCACTACACATGAAGAGAGCGTGGAAAATTGCAACCGCAAACGACGACGATGACGATGGTGATAATGGAGTGTGGTACGACAGAAGGAGAACGGAATGAAATGCACTTTCAAGATCAATTGAGTGGTTATGATGAACAAACGGTTGAGTAATTTCTGTAATGCATCCCTGCGTGGGGAGAGGGTGAGCACGCAGTGTTACTGAACAAACAAGTCATGGATAGTACAAGAATCCGTATAATATCATGATGTATGTTAAATACACTGACAGATTGCCATAGTTCTTTAGCTAACGTCATCACAATCGTATATTGTGTGCGTCCAATGGAGGAATCCACTTCTAATGCCAGACGTGACCAGCATTGCTTCTTTTCATTATCCATTGCCCCTTCTCTAAGATTTTCACATCAACTGACGGATAAAAGTCATTCAGACATTCAAATGTCAGACAAAAGGGTAATCTTTCCGCATAACGACGACGACTCTAGTCTGCGAGTTAGCTCGAGCACTCGCATAAATTCGTCCCATTGTGGGCGAGCGATCTTTGGGTTCGAAAGATGTGCCAACATCCGCTGGTGACCTTTCCTACATCTTTTTTGCATCGCCATTTGAAGAAAAGATCGCAAAAACAAAAAAGAGCAAACGGAAAATTACTCGTGACTGTTTCTTAATTCCAGATGACAGCCGTCGTCCGTTTTTCCTCTTTTCATTCCACGACCGGCGACGGACGTGTGATTGCACTGGCAAATTGCGAGCTGCCACTCGAATGGAAAGTTTTCTCGGCGGCAGGACCGAGTTTTCTTGTAATTGAATTTATTGTGATTAAATTGAGTTAGACTTTAGGTTAAGTGTTTCGTCTCCTAGTTTGCAAGTCGGCGGGATAAGTTTCTGCGGGAAAACTAGTTGTATGTGGTCGACGGCGGATGGGATTATCTGAAAGTTCCCTACGGAAATTGCAGGTTGTTATGAGTTCATTTTAAAGAGCAATTAATTTAAGTCGATATAATTGGTTTTTAAGTTACCGAAGGCAGTTAAATAGGAAGCAGTAGCTTCTTGACGATACCTAAATTGTGTGTCTTCGTCTTATGGTATATTAATAACTCAGTGTCGTGGCCCCCTTGTTGGCTTTTCTCATTATTCATTATCGTTCCTGAAAATTGCTGAAACAAGTAGCCACTGAACTATGAATTCATAAATTGATCTGCGAGTTCGGAATAATTTAAATCTTACTTGTCATCTTAAGCCTCACAGCAGGATCCTAATTAGCAATCCATAAAAGTTTATGGTCTTTCGATGTTTTTTTGGAAACCATTAGAGATGTACATCGTTATCCAATTCGTAGTCCCGATTTGACATCCATGTTTCATTCATATTCGTCAAACCGATCTGTCATCCAGCACCGGGGATACTTAGTCTAAAATCTACCATTTTAAAATATGCATCGTTCAATCATCGCTGAATGTTTTAAAATTATGAAAACCTACTACGAAAGTAGTGGTTCTTTAGCCCATATATTTCGAACATTATCGGACAGATCGAACAGATTATGGGTGACGTAGTGGTCCATCTCATTGTACTATAGGCAAAAATGAACATGCTCTCAAACCCAAGGACGAGTTATTTCGCGTTTTGGTGACGTAAACTGGCCAGTAAGATCATGCGACTTGTCGCTGTTGGTTTTATATTTGTTAGGCTATACCAAAGATCACGCTAATATATACAACTCGCAAACTCTTGACGCTTTGAAAACAAATATTCATCAAGTTAAGGCCGAATTATTGCCCGATATCAATCGAAAATTCATCGGAAATTACCTTGTTAGAATAGAGTCTTGCAAGAACCATGGAGAATACTTGGATGATATTATATTCCATCCATAATGGCAAAATACAAGCAATACATTGAAATAAAAATTTGATCGAAATCGTCGATCATAAATGTATTTAATTTAAATTCATTTTCGGTACCACAAATTGGATAACTCTGAATGATGAGAATCGGTCGTTTCTCAATAGATGGCGTTAGCGGTACATGCTGATCACAAATGGTACGTGGCGAGCTGGAGTATTTGATAACAACTTCTTATCATTACATTTGTAAATTTCTATCGGCGTCATATATTTTTGTGTGCGTGAAAATGGGGACTTTCAAGTCATATACGAGGGTGATCCGATAAGTACTTATCCTCACCGCCAGATGGCGCCAGTATCGCAAGAGCAACTTACTATCGTGTAGTACATTCTAGTAGACGGCTACTGTCGAATTTCAGGCGGATCGGACTCGTAGTTTTATTTTGACCGCGTGTGAAAGCGGGAGTGTCCGCGAATTTTAGAAAAATGGAAAAAGAGCAATATCGGTCGGTGATTCGATTCTTGTTTTTAGAAGGGAAATCGCGCAGCGAAATCAAAAAGCGTTTGGTTTAACGAGTTTCAACGTGGTCGCACGTCGGTTTTTGATGAGCCACGTCCAGGTGCCCCGAAAACGGCTACCACGGAGGATAACGTGACAAAAATCCACGATCTCGTATTGGCTGACCGTCGATTGAAGGCGCGCGAGATAGCTGAGACAGTAGACATTTCAAAAGATTGCGTGGGTCATATCGTGCATGAAATTTTGGGCATGAGAAAGCTCTCGGCGCGATGGGTGCCGTGTTTGCTCACTCCGGACAACAAGCGCAACCGTGAGACCACTTCAGAGCAGTGTTGGACGCAGTTTAAGCGCAATCCGAAGGAGTTTCTGCGTCGTTTCGTGACAGTCGACGAAACATGGATCCACTGGTACACACCAGAGACCAAGGAACAGTCGAAACAGTGGACTTCACCCGACGAACGTGCTCCGAAGAAGGCGAAGACTGTCCCATCGACCGGAAAGGTGATGGCCACCGTTTTGTGGTATTCACAAGGTGTGATCCACATCGACTACCTGGAGAAGGGCAAAACGGTCACAGGGCTGTATTATGCCAAATTATTGAGCCGATTCGACGCCGAATTGAAGAAAAAACGGCCCTTTCACCATGATAACGCACCGGCTCACACCTCCGCCCTCGTCACGGCCAAATTGGTCGAATCGGGCTACGAACTGCTGCCCCATCCACCGTATTCTCCAGATTTGACTCCGTGCGACTTCTTTTTGTTTCCAAACTTGAAAAAGTCACCCGCCGGGCAGAAATTTCAGTCGAATGAGGAGGTCATCGCCGCCACGGAGGCCTACTTTGCAGACCTCGAGAAAACGTATTTTTCAGACGGGTTAAAGAAGTTGGAGCACCGCTGGGTCAAGTGTATCGAGCTAAAAAGAGACTATATTGAAAAATAAATCGCCATTTCTCCAAAATAGGAGTTGAATCTGAGAGACTTCGAACAACATTTTGTCACGAGTATATGGCAAGAATAGGTGGGTTTTCCTGCATCATATTATGACTGAGGGTTGAAACCATCACAGGCGATCGCTTCCGAACACAACTAATGCGTTTGAACCAAGCATTAAAGGAAAAACTGTCACAATTCTAGCTATGTACAACACGACACAGTGATTTTGCAGTATGACAAGGTTTAGCCTTCTCGCTAGTTGCTAAAACCTTAATGGAAACCCAATGTACTCTTCAAATATTGCCTCCTCCGATTACCGTCTGTTTCGCTCGACGCATTGGCTAGCTAAGCAGCACTTCCGATCTTTCGAAGAAGCCTACAATTGAATCAAGAGACAGTTTCTCCAACGTGAAATTCGTATACTGTCAGAAAGAGTAAAAGTTGTAACTAGCATTGGCATTGTCCATTGTTCCAAGGATAAACATAGCCCGCTACTATATTGCATGCAAAACTATTTAGCAAGCACACCCTCTCTCAGCTGCATTCTTATCGAACGAATGGTTTCTCACAGCTATGCTACACTCAACTCCTAGTGTTAGTAGTCGTGGAACTTTTGTCAGAATTTCAGTTAATCATAAGCCTTCCCTTCGTCCTGACAAGTTGGATGTAGGTCTGAAAAATGTGTGGATGGAATCAATCAATCTTTGAGTCTTGAAGGCCAAAAATAGTAACTCGCAGCCAGATAGTCGCCCCGAACGCATTACGGCATCGTCTTAGTTTTTTTTCGAAGCAATAATTGCCCCCTCATGTTAGGTATATGGTATTGGATCCAGTTCCACAATTATGTTCACACCTGTTTTTGGCGCAAAATGAGAAAATATAGCACTTAAGCGCTACGCATGCCTAGTTCATCAGTCAATGCATCATAAATGGCTCTCTTTGACCTGCTGTTTCTAGACGACTTCGAACGACGAATTTCGAGATGCTTTTCACAGACACAGTTTCTTCAGGCGTTTTATCAGAAACACGGCGAAATAGAATTTTAATGAATCGGTTGTTGTCGGGATTTAAGCCAAGTTCAAGAATGTATGCTCTTATGGTGTTTGTCACAAAACCTGGACGGGGTGCAGATGGTTTGTGTCGAAAATGTTCATTCACTACTCTCCGGGGGTGGTTGTCCTAGATAGGATTTGAGAGATTCGACTGAATTTGCGTTTGTTGTAGTTCACAACTCTTTTGTTTTCCCTGTCATTAAGGTGTTATATTGGAAATGCACACACAGACTATGAATTTGGAAGTGCTCTTATGCTGCGAGTGTTATGCCTTCGTCAGTACTTTTTGATCATCTCTCATTCATAGCTGATCATAGCACAGTTTTTCCGTATAGGAATTGTTCTTGACTATGGACGAACTTGAACTACAGACCTTCCACTCAACAATCGGTGATGATTACCATTGCACCACAACCACCCCTGTCATCGGTGTCCGAGGCCAACCCTCTGAGTCAAGGTGGTACTCTGCTATCTCCAGTATCCGTCATTCAGTGCTATTTGTTGAACCTTTTTATTATTATCAATTGAAGATACGAGCTGTTGCGAATACGTTTGAACGCCCTATTCGTTGGAGCAATGGAGCAGAATACCCGTTAATGGAGTTCTTTCGAATTCCCACACCACACCCCAAACTCCCAAATTACCACACGATCATCATCAGCTTAAATTAGCGCCAAATACCATAATTACCCGTGATTAGCACTTGCAAAAAAAATTCCTTTAACTCCACTGAAAGACAAGTCATCATGTTAGCCGATACATCCCATTAGCCACTGCAATGTTTCACAATCCCAGTAACCAGCATCCCAAAGAATTATTCATTCTAGACTAATAAGTGAAACGTTATTGTCAATAAATCTATTCAGTAAGTAAGCAATGCATGACTTCAAACCAGATTACAAGGCAAGGAAGTCCTATATTTAATCGGTTTACGCCCTGATGTATGAATCACAGATTCAGGCATGACGGACAGGTTGGTCACAATACGGTCGGCACAGTTTGGACGTTGCTCAACAAATGTGGGATAGGTAAACGACAACATTTTTAAGTGTAATTCACACAGCATGAGGCATCAACGTAAACGTCATCCGAAACCAAATAAGCATCCCAACCCTCCCCCTAACCCCGGTGACAACTGGAGCTTCAAGACGAATCTCTTTCCTAATTTCACACACCCCTCAATTTCTAATGTACAACCTTCTTACTCTGCTCCTCCCAAACCACAACGTCAAAAGGTTTCCTTCAAACCGACCCCAAACCCGACCCAGACCCCGAACCAAATACCGCCACCGAGTTCATTTCCCAATTTCGACCTCAGATCAGGTGCAAAATACCCAAATTTCCGCAGTTCCCATATTCTCTACCCCACACCATGCTCCATCTCCTCTGCCCCCAAATCGAATTCCATCTCCTACAACACAACCAATTCCTCACCAATCCCTACATCAACAGGTCCATCCATAACAAATCCTTCTTCTGTCTCCTCTCAATCTTTTATCGACCCCCTTCTGCCCCCCACAGTCAAACTTACCCAGCAAACCGCTAACCCCGTCGAATGTCGTTATGCTCTCTCTCGGTTAAGGGATAAAAAAACATACGAAAACATCCGACTCTTCCTAGCTTATCTCCATGATAAGTCAGACTCCGTTTGCTACGAAGGAAAAACTAACACAAGCGTAAGGGTATCAATCGAACAGGAAGGTCTTCCTGCTGACTTCGCTAGCCTCAAAAACCTCTTCGTAAAATACCACGAATTCTTCAATATTTCCCCTCAAAAAGTCTCAAATGATCTCGAAACTTTCCGGCAATATATACACTCAAAACGGATATCGCACCTTCAGCGTAGCCGAGCCGACCACGACAGGTTTTTTCGTTCCTAATTGTCGCCATCCTCCTGTCACCCACACCCTCTGCAAAAACCTCCCTTTTACTATTTATTATCAAAATGTAAGAGGTCTCCGCTCGAAAACCCAAGCTATCCTGCAACAATCACATGCTTTGCCCTTTGATGTCTTCGCGTTGACTGAAACGAACCTGATCCCCAGCATAAATAACCTCGAACTGTTCCCACCAAATTTTAATGTTTATCGCGATGACGAACTCAGCCGACTCACTGACGGTTGTCCTTGCCGAGGCGTTCTACTAGCCGTCCTTAATACAATTGACTCTTCCCTTATTGCAGTATCATCCTCCCCACTTCTCGACTTTGTTTCAATTAAGATTGCTCTACCCCAGAAGACATTATACATCATTTGTTTCTACATCTTGCCCTCACAACCTATTGAATCCTATGAACTCGCCATCAACACAATCGACCAATTAACCGATTTAAGAAACCCTCAAGATGAAATCCTTGTTTTCGGTGACTTCAACCTTCCTCATCTTAAATGGATCCAATTAGACGATCAATCGTCTTACACTGCCACTAATCCCACTACTGCCAAAGAATGTCTCTTCTTGGATCGCCTAACAGATTCAAACCTCAGCCAAGTTAGTGGCGTACTAAACTACATGGGTAGACAACTCGACCTCATATTCACAACCGATCCTCTCAACTCTTCTGTTTCACTTAGTCCCCTTTCCCTTTCAACCATCGATAACTTCCATCCTCCCCTCCTCCTTTCCTTCTTTCACGATTCTCCATCACAGAATAAACCTCCTACAGTTCTGGCCTCTTACGATTTCCACAAAGCAAAATTTCATCTAATAAATGAATACCTTAAAAATGCCCCTCTCAATTTTGAAAACCTAACCGTAAACGATGCTATATCCATATTCTACAGGGAAATATTTTACTCTATCTCTCTTTATGTTCCCGTTTCACAACGCAAAACTTCGTCCACCTCCCCACCCTGGTATAATCGCAGGCTCCGTTCTCTAAGAAACAAAAGAAATAAGCAATGGACAATCTTCCTTCGTACTCAATCATCCCATGACTTTTCTAACTACCTGGGCAGCTATCTCCACTTTACCACCCTACACAACTTCCTCTATCAACAGTATTTAACAGAAACGCAAGCCAATCTTATAAACGATCCAAAGTCCTTCTTTAAGTTTGTTAACTATAAAAGAAAATCCGATGGCTACCCTACCTCCCTCTCCTTCCACGATCAAACCTCGAATGATCCCAATATTATCGCCAACTTTTTCGCCACCTTTTTTAAACAGTCTTTCGCCGACGACTCGTTTGCTCCAGACTTCTCATACTTTCATTATCTTCCGAATTTTTCTCTTGGACCATTTCTCCCACACACAGTTGATTCTCATGTCATCGAAGACAAATTAAATCTACTTAATGATGAATTCACTCCTGGACCCGACGGTCTCCCTGCCATATTTCTAAAAAAATGCTCCTCAACCATCTCTCGCCCTCTCTCGAAAATCTTTACTCTATCCCTATCCCAAGGTGAATTCCCCCGCTTATGGAAAAACTCATTTATCACCCCTATACATAAAAAAGGTCCTAAGAACGTTGTTAACAACTATCGTCCCATTGCCAAACTATCACATATACCTAAACTCTTCGAGAGTGTTTTGTACGAAACACTAAGTTTTCGCTGCAAGTCATTAATCTCCCCTAGACAACACGGCTTCCTCAAATGCAGATCCACAACCACTAACCTTGTTGAATTTGTGTCCTTTACCCTATCAGCCTTAGAGAACGGCAAAGAAGTCGACGTTATCTCAACCGATTTCAGTAAAGCCTTCGATAAAATCTCCCACAGACTGATACTCTTCAAATTGTCCTCCCTTGGCTTCGACCCCATCTCTTTGAAGTGGATATCTTCTTACCTGGAAAATCGCTATTATAATGTTCGTTTTAGATCTGCCTTCTCTAACCCCTTTTTAGCCTCCTCCGGCGTCCCCCAAGGCAGCCACTTAGGTCCACTTCTTTTCGTTCTTTCCATAAACGATCTTGAATTGGTGATCAAACACTCCCACATCTCATTATACGCCGACGACACCAAGTTCTTCAAGACCATTTCCTCCAGTCATGACTCTTCCCTTATTCAATCTGATCTCAATAGCTTTTCCATCTGGTGCTCCAAAAATTGCTTAGAGCTTAATATTTCCAAATGCCAATCAATTACCTTTTCACGTAAACGAATCAAACCTCCTCCTCGTCTCTACTTCCTCAATAATCAACCCATCTCCACGGTTCAAGTCATTCGCGATCTTGGCATATTATGTGACCAAGAGCTTAATTTTCGGGCACACATCGATGAAATAATCCTTAAAGCTAATTCGGCACTCGGTTTCGTGAAGCGATGGTCTAAAGAATTCTCGGACCCTTACGTTACCCGATCTCTTTACATAACCTTTGTCCGGCCCCTTCTTGAATACGCCTCCCAGGTGTGGTCTCCCTACCAACAAACCCACATTTCTAGAATCGAGAGCATCCAACGCCGATTCCTACGTTTTGCTCTTCGAGGTCTCCCCTGGGGCAATCCTTTGATTTTACCACCCTACCAAGACCGCCTTAAACTAATCAACATGAACACGTTGGAAGAAAGAAGAGTTGTATCTGACATTCTTTTTATCCATCGTCTCCTTTCAGGTACCATTGACTGCGCGACTCTCTATAACTCTGTCTCTATCAACACTAACCCCCGCAACGTACGAAATCCCCGTCTCTTCTATCTACCCACCCCCCGTACTGCCTATGGCTCCAATGAACCTATTTCTCGTATGCTGGGAATTGTTAATTCGAATCCTTACTTCGATTTCAACCTCAGCACTCGATGCCTAAAAATCCGCCTTCTTAACCACTCTCCCCTTCTCCCTACCTAGTAAGTGAGATTAGGTTAAGATTAGATTAAGCTAGCTTGAATTAAGCCTAATAAATGGGGGCGTTCGCCCCCACGAAAATTAAAAAAATTAAAATTAAATTAAAAGTAAAAAAGCTGTAAGATGCGTAGGATAAGCTGTGATGTATCCAACTACAAACAGTAGAAATTCAAATCTCTTTGGACGATCAATCAAAAAAGCAATAAAGACCCGTCCACAGGTACCACTATGGAATACCCGCTTCTAATCAACTATTATAAAAGAGGGCACGCAATTTTTGAAAGCCAACGAAAAAGTGAATGCAGCGACCTTAATTTTATAAGATTTTAAAGACGATGAAAAATGCATCACTGTAGCTCAGTGGTTTTAACGCTGGTCGTTCAAGGTTCGTATCTCACCACAGCCAAGTCGTTGAAATCAAATTTCGCAATGTCTCCTCAGAGACATTGAAAAGGGTTACCGTGGTGCAATGGTAATCATCACCGACTGTTGAGCCGAAGGTCTGTAGTTCAAGTCCGTCCATAGTCAAGAACAATTCCTATACGGAAAAACTGTGCAACAACATCAGCTATGAATGAGAGATGATCAAAAAGTGCTAACAAAGGCATAACACTCGCAGCATAAGATCACCTCAAAATTCATAGTCTGTGTGTGCATTTCCAATATAATACCTTAATGACATGGAAGCAAAAGAGTTACTGTGAACTACAACAAACGCAAATTCAGTCGAATCCCTCAAATCCTATCTAGGACAACCACCCCCGGAGAGTAGTGAATGAACATTTTCGACACAAACCATCTGCACCCCGTCCAGGTTGTGTGACAAACACCATGAATTATAAAAAAAAACAAAAAATATCTTTGAAGGTTTTAATAACTGAAAGTACACCAACATTGCTAAATACTCTTGTACCAAAACGCGAGGAAACTTAATGCATTGACAGCAGCTGTTTTTGATCACGCTTTTCCCTGAAAATGTTGTAGCGAATCATTGGTGCATCGCGTTTGCAAAAACAGGTATATGAAAGTATGGTATAAGGGATTCAAAGCGGATCGATTTACCGAAGAGATGACATCGTTTTAGTCGATCTTCAGTGTCGACGAAAGACGAAAACAGCAGAAGCTGGTATTTGAAAATTGTCGTATGAGTCCAAAAAATTCAGCTAAGGAACCTGTCCTTAAATTCGTTCATAACATTTGGATTGATATTTTAGGCATGAAATGCGTCACTTATGACTAGTTCGGGGAGAGCTAAATTTTATGCAAAATAGGCATCGAAAGCAGGTTGCTTAAGGTAGCTTTACGCATGCAAGCAGTCTGGGAAATGGCGTCTCGAAAATGATCGATTTCTGTGGTGTAGTCTGTGTGAAAATATCTGCCGAAAACGTTAAGATTTGGGAAGAAAAATTCATGGATTCTGTACCGCAATGGACCGTCACTCAGCCATCTAACCATCCAAACAGTCAATGATTGTCATCGACTTTTTGTTCCCAAACTAAAATGACCAATTCAAGGAAGGGATTTCGAGTCAGTTGAGGCCATAGGGCACGCTTCGCTAAAGAAGCGAAACGTCATAGTTAGCAGCCTACGAACCTAGACCAAGACAACAGAGAAGTGCATCGACTCGACTAAGATGAGATTAAAGTGGCAATATCGAAACGAATAAAGCTGTTGGCGAATGTATAATATAATGAAGATGCCAAGTTCAAACTTGCAGCCCAATTAGGTTTGGTAACGAACCTTGCGAAATAAGCGAAAGTTTCGATGTGCTGCGGTGCATATGCGGATAGCATTAACGTAATTAGACGAGTGCAACGAGACGTCAAGGAAGTGTTTATGAGCAAGTTTAATAAGCCCTAGTTAAGAAGGCGTTACAACAGTTAAGTACTATATATTGGATCCGTAGTCATAAGTACCGCGATATCATTGCGGAGAGGAAATCTAAAATTACTCTTTCCATGGCACAGAAATTGGATTCATGGGTCACTTCAAGCGCACTGGTTGTGCATTATAAATAGTGCGAACTTGCGTCGTCAGCGATCCAGTTAGGGGTCTTCGGTCTCTAAACAATAGTTTTTTAGAAGATTTTAGGTGGTTTACTGAGGTGGAAGCAACTGACTGGAGGTCGTGTTCACTGAAGAGGCTAACATGTTCCCAACTTCTAGACGGGTTTGGATTGAGTTCTCAACGCCGTCTTTGAAGGCAGTGTCCCCTGTCGATGGGCTCCTATTACCTTCTAATAATGATATTATCCATGAGCTCATGCCGGCTCTAGATTTTACTACGCTACCGGCTTGAAGTTACCTATTTTACGAGCTTTTGAGAGGTATATTTAAATTGCCACGTGAAAGCCCGGCCTGGATGCTAAAGAATTTTTATGATTACCCCGATCGTATGTCGCCCAAAAACCAGAAAGAGACTCAGAGTTACGTGAACCAAGTGATGCAATAATCCGGCACCCGGATGGGCAGTAAAATCGATCATGTCAGAAGTTTTCCTCTTTTCTAGAGGTCACCGCACCGATGCTCGCTGGTAATCTTATTATATTGTATGTTGCCACACTGATTCGTGCCACCCACTCTCCGTGCTAGTTAGACGTAAGCCTATGAAATGACAAACGACCAATTTCCTACTAAGATACAAACGATCCGTTCCGAATATAAAGTTATGTATAGTGTCACGAGCACGAGTGGCACACTTTTTCCCTGATTCTAGCTACGTACCTGGAACTTATCACAAGACACACTTCGATGATCGATGAATACACGGCGGATCCGAACCTGGTCACGGTCGACTTGCTCGGGATCACACTTGAACTGAACTGCTCTCCGGTCGCAGTGTAATGCAACCACCAAGGCTCACTGGCTAAGATTCGCCAAAAAAGAGTTTTTTCTTCCCAGAATCGGTTTGACCGATAGCTGCCATACATAGGCAAAAGGTGACGCAAAGGAAAAGTACTCAAACGCATTTGGGGTAAGCCTATTGTCAACAGCAACAACAGGTAGAGCAATAGCCTGCAAAGGACTGGAAATATAGACATATTCGTATACCGGTGCCGCTGTGGTAATTCTTTATCACGGCTTGGATTTTCCGGTTCCTTCTTTTCACTCCCTCTCGCTCATACCCACTGCATCCTGTCGGCTAACACTCTTTGTTTATTTTATGGTAGGAATTCCATTCAGGACGCTCGTTTTGTAAACTCACCAGCACATGGTGATGTGAGTGATTCGAGGAGGGAGTAAAGGTAAACAGGGTTTTTCCAGTCACTAGGTCATATATTTTGTTTACCCTCACCGGCTTTATGGATCAAGCGGTGGTTTTTTTTTACTGCTTCGTCATGCTATGAGTGGGTTCCTTAATAGAGTGCCTTTTGCCTCTTTTTAAGGCTTCAAGCTGACCGGAGAGCATTTCAAGAGTGGCTTGGAAAATAAATGAAGTGAAAACGTGCGGAAGAGGGATTTAATTGATAAGCTGGAAGCATGTTGAAGTTGAAGTTGGCGCGGAGGTTCAATGAACTTCGAGCGAAGGGGAAGGATAGTTGGGAAACTGGGACTAATGAATGGAATCTGCAGGATGTAACAAAGGGCGGCATAACTATGAGATGTAAGACTAATTGGGCGATGCACTTGTAAGCCTATAATATATGGATGATGATGCGAAAGTTTGAAAGAAAAAAATTTAATTTCAACCAGCTTCAGGAATCCTTAGTGACTCATTCATTGGGCAAATTAGAAAGTTTAAGATTTGCTCGACTTAGGTTCTATTCAAAGGCAAAGCCATGAATGGTTGATCGATAGCCGGAATTTCATTTGATGAAGTAGCATACGTCTAGCTCGTGAGCGGAGTGACATTAATCCAGGTTATTAACCAATGACCTGGGGTAAAAGGCCATTTCAAAAAATGCCTCCTAACTCCGCTTTGTTCCCTTATGTAACCAAAAGAGGTAAATATGTTAAAGTATTTGTGGTTTTTGTTGGCTGTACTTGCCTAGGATGAGGCATTACCATGAGGTACTTGTGTTTAAAAGGGAAAGTCGGGCAATAAAAGAATAGACAACGATGAGCAGCATACGCTGTTCCCTCAACTTTAAGTTTGTGAAGCAGCGACGGTAGCCAGAGACTGACCAGAAGTATTGAAAAGTCGTATTTTTGGAATTATTTTAAGTATCGGCTGCCTCATTTGTGATATCGATCTCAAATACATTTGGGTAATAAGATGTTTGAAATAATGGGCAGGGAGGAATGATTTGCGGAAAGAAAAAATGTGCGCCCAAAAGCAGGTCTGAGAAGAAACTTTGGAGCATTTTTGGCGAGATAGATATTGCGAGTTAATTCCCCAAGGGAAAGGCTGAATTCGGCTGGCTCTTTAGGGCGTCTGTATTTGGAAAAAGTAATAAATGATTGTTCGAAAAGGTTTTACCGCGCGCTTTCGATTCTACAGCATTTGTAAAAGGTGATTTTTTTGCTGTTTGGTTTTCCAGTGTTCTATTTTTGACAGCCCACAGGTGATTCATGACATGTATCGAAGTCAAGCATGCTCAGTTAGCATCGCCATTTTACCACGTAAAGACTTACACACTTTACAAACAACGCTTACTATTTATTGAATTTTATTATCAAAATACATATTCTTCGCGCATTTCACCATTTTGTGGTCGTCATAATCGATTGAGTAGGCAATTCAACCCATAATTACAGTAAAATGCGTAGAGGCCGTAACCGCCAGTGTTAATGATTTGTCCATTTGTCACCGTTCGCAGCAATTGGTTACTCTACGAGGAATATTTTACGAAAGCATCTTGCAAACATCGAAAGCATCGAAAGCAAACTTTACAAAATACAGCCCTTGCTAGAACTGAGGCCGAAGAACCTCGAATTTTCGGTGAGTGCTCATTGGAAAAGCTGGGAAAAGGTCCCTTTTTTTATCAAGAAATTGTTTTCAGCGAAGAAGCTCACTTCCGGATGAATGGGGATGTATTTAGTCCAGGGAGTAGCCTCAGGCATTACAAGAGCTTCCAGTGCACTGCTTGGTACGGTCCTTTTTTTTTTATTAATTCGTGCAGGTTCAAGAGTGTACGCTCTTATGGTGTTTGGCACACAACCTGGACGGGTTGCAGATGGTTTGTGTCGAAGATGTTCGTTCACTACTCTCCGAAGGTGGTTGTCCTAGATGGGATTTGAGAGATTTGACTGAATTTGCGTTAGTTGTAGTTCACAGTAAATTTGTTTTCATGTCATTAAGGTGTTATATTGGAAATGCAAATGGGTTATGGCTCGCCGAAATCATTGGCCAGTGTTTTTTTTTTTTTAAAGATGACCGACCGTCAATAGCGGCTGCTTGTTCAATGACTCTAACTTTTTTTTTGCCGAATATGAATAAGCTGAACCCGGCCGACATGTGATTCCAGGAAGTGGGCTACATGCTACATAGCCCACCATGGCCCAACTGACGAATGACTTTGTGGTGCAATATGTGCCGATAACGGTAAGTAGCGGTCGAAAAAAACAGATCGCAGACGTCGGGTAGTTGGCTTGGACCGCGGTCAACAGAACACCATTCAAACATTAGTCGATTTGTATCGGCATCATAAAGTTGTTCTCGATTGAAAATGTCAGTTTACGAGCCAAAGTTTCGTCATTTGCGGGAGGTGTTACTGTTTTGTTTCAATATGAAGAAAACAGCGGCTGATATATATGGTGAGGACACTATTAGTGGAAGAACGTGTCGTGAGTGGTTTCAACGCTTCAAGAACTTTGATTTGAACGTCGAAGACGAAGATAGTGGTGGAAGAGAGAAAGTTTTCGAAGATGCAGAATTGGAGACATTGCTGAGTGACTCGCGTCAAACTCAAGAAGGATTGGCACGATCAGTGGGAGTGACACAGATAGCCATTTCAAAATGTCTCAACGCCATGGGCATGATTCAGAAAGAAGGAATTGGGTCTCGTATGAGTTGAAACCAAGAGACGTTGAACGGCGTTTGTGTGTTTGTGAAAAGTTGCTTCAGAGGCAAACACGGAAGGGATTTCTGCATTGCATTGTGACCGAGGACGAAAAATGGGTTCATTACGATAACCCTAAACGCAAGAAATCATGGGGATATCCCGGCCATGCTTCCACGTCGACGGCCAAACCGAATATCCACGGCTCCAAGATCATGCTCTGCATTTGGTGGGACCAGCTCGGCGTCATGTACTATGAGGTGTTAAAACCAAGTGAAACAATCACAGGCGCTCGTTATTGAACGCAATTAATGCTTTTGAGCAAAGCATTAAAAGACAAACGGCCGCAATGCGATAGCGAGAGGCACGATAAAGTGATTTTACAGCACGACAAAGCACGACTCCACGTTGCAAAAGAGGTCAAAACGTACTTGGAAACGTTAAAATAGGAAGTCCTACCCCACCCGCCGTATTGTCCAGACATTGCTCCCTCTGACTATCACCTGTTTCGATCAGTGGCGCATTGCCTGGCTGACCTACACTTCCGATCTCATGAAGAAGTCACAATTGGATCGATTCGTGAATCGCTTCAAAAGATGAACAATTTTTTCGACGCGGGATTCGTACAGAAAGATGGGAGAAAGTAGTGGTCAGCGATGGAAAATACTTTTAATGATACATGTGTAGCCAATTTGTTTCATTAATGCTTCAAGTGTTGGGGAAAAAACGGCGGAAGCAAAGTTGTACACCTAGTATCTCTCGTGCGATTTGATGCCCTTACACTTTTTTTTATGGGGATATGTCAAATCGTCTATGCCAATAAACCAGGGTCAATGGCAGCCTAAAAGGGAACACTATACGTGGTATTAACGAGATACGAATTAAAATGCTCAAAAAAGTAACTCAAAATTGGACTCTCCACATGGACCACTTAAAATGTAGAAGTAATCTTTAAAAATGGCAAGCATAGACTTATCAACATTTATAATAATTGTACACACTTTTGCAATTTTCCTGTTTTTTTTTCTGATATTTAAAAACCAAACGCTTTAAAGATCACATATAACTTAATGACATAGTAATTCAATGGCAGAGAAGTAAGGGTCATCAACAAAAGATTGGACCGTATTAGAAAAACCCAATCTACCAACTCCTGATTTAAAGGTTAGAGAACAATGAAATTACGACATCCCCGACAACTCAAAAAGGCTCCCCCGCAAAATTGCGTTCATTGTAGCAGAATATAGGACAACATTCATTTCACAAATCACTCTCTTGAACCGTGTACCAGGGATAAGGGGACAAGCATCCAGCACTTACTCGAGCCGGGAAAATTGGATCCATTTCAATAACATCCAAATGGTTAACAAAAGTAATAAAAAAAAGATCGGGAGACAAAGTAGAACCTTGAGGAACAACAGTATTTTTAGAGAGTTTTTCAATAGGGCTTTCTTCATGTTCTGTCGATGTCAAAAAGTCAGAAACGTCTTTATCTTGTTGAAGTTTACGTAGAAGCAACATCTGGAAATAACGAAAAATTACTACCGAAGAGACGGTGGTCGCCAAGAACGTTTTCTCCAATTTTCGGTCGTAATAACTGTCCCACCAGGCAGAGTGTAATATTGGATAAATTCGAGACAACATATTCGCTAATAAACCTTTCACTGCGGTGAGCTAACCCAACGGCCGAAGTACCGAAAATATCGCAGCCTTAGTTTCAGCTCAAAATGAGCCAAATCAGTCTATTTCACTCCGTTCATAGGAAATAGGAATCTTTCAGCCCACATTGTGTCAAATTTTGCGTAAAGACCTATATCCTAAAAAGTTAAAATTAAATCAAGAACTGAAGCCTCTTGATCTTTTGAAGTCGAGAAACTTCTCCCATTGGATTCTGCAAAAGTTGCAAGAGAACATCCTGAATTTCATTGAAAAATCACCTTCAGCAGTGGAGTTCATTTTTGGCTTCACGCTTTGTCAATAAGCAAAAAATGGGTTATCGGACAGAATCAAGTACAGATGTTCCTCAAGAAACTGTGGATTTAATGCCTTTTTGATGATGGAAATGATCGCCATATTATGGTGATTTGAGTTCGCTATCGTGGCATATTGGAACCCCACGAGGGTGGTCCGATAAGTACTTAGCCTACAAAAGAAAAACAAAAATTTTGGAGAAATGACGATTTATTTTTCAATATAGTCTCCTCTTAGCTCGATACACTTGACCCAGCGATGCTCCACCTTCTTCAACGCGTCTGAAAAATACATTTTCTCGAGGTCTGCAAAGTACATAGGCCTCCGTGGCGGCGATGACCTCCTCATTCGACTGAAATTTCTGCTCGGCGAGTGACTTTTTCAAGTTTGGAAACAAAAAGAAGTCGCACGGGGCCAAATCTGGAGAATACGGTGGATGGGACAGCAGTTCGTAACCCTATTTGGCCGTGGCCAGACCGGAGGTGTGAGTCGGTGCGTTATCATGGTGGAAGAGCACTTTTTTCTTCGCCAAGTGGGGCCGTTTTTTCTTCAATTCGGCGTCGAATCGGCCCAATAATTTGCCCTTCTCCAGGTAATCGATGTGGATCACACCTTGTGAATCCCAGAAAATGGTGGCCATCACCTTTCCGGCCGATGGGACAGTCTTCGCCTTCTTCGGAGCACGTTCGCCGGGTGAAGTCCACTGTTTCGACTTTTTCTTTCGGATTGCGCTTAAACAGCGTCAAACATTGCTCTGAAGTGGTCTCACGGTTGCGCTTGTTGTCCGGAGTAAGCAAACACGGCACCTATCGCGCCGACAGCTTTCTCATGCCCAAAATTTCATGCAGGATATGCGATCTTTTGAAATGCCTACTGTCTCAGCTATCTCGCACACCTTCAATCGGCGGTCTGTTAATACGAGATCATGGATTTTTGTCACGTTATCCTCCGTGGTAGCCGTTTTCGGGGCACCTGGACGTGGCTCATCAAAAACCGACGTGCGACCACGTTGAAACTCGTTAAACCAATTTTTGATGGTCGCCATCGAAGGAGAAGAGTCACCGTACACAGCATCCAAACGCTCTTTGATTTCGCTGCGCGATTTCCCTTCCAAAAACTAGAATCGAATCACGACCGATATTGCTCTTTTTCCATATTTCTAAAATCCGCGGACACTCCCGTTTCCACACGCGGTCAAAACAAAACTAAGAGTCCGATCCGGCTGAAATTCGACAGTAGCCGTCTACTAGAATGTACTACACGATAGTAAGTTGCTCTTGTGATACTGGCGTCATCTGGCGGTGAGGCTAAGTACTTATCGGACCACCCTCGTACTTTTGCCAGAAATCGATAGACTAGCATTTGGTGATATGTGGTTCCAACAAGATGTTGTCTCATGCCACACAGCTGATTGGGCTGTGTTAGAAGATGAAGCTTGATAATCTTGTTTACTTGAGAAATGGCCCGATAGACAACTTCGCTTATGCGATTTATCGACGTTGGATTTATTTTTTTTAGGGTTACATCAAGTCATTGGTTTATGCTAACAAGTCAACAACACTGATGGAGCTCAAGAACCATGCCGGACGTTAAATTGGCAACGTTCCGGTCTGATATAAATACATATGAAGTAGTAGTGAAAAATTGGCTCAAAAGTCTGGGTCATTACAAGCGTGTTCGGAATTCCATATTCCATCCCTGAAATGAATTTCAGCTCGATATCTCAATTACTTTGTATTTTATTTAATTATAAAATTGTTATGTCCTTATTGAAAAACAAAAAACTGTAGTATAAGGATCAGACATGAGATTGTTCAATAGTTTACTTTTAATGGCTCGAAAAGTTGGAATAAAATGTTGAAAAACAATTTCATCGCCACGAGAAGCATGGCATTAAAGTTGAAGTAGCCGCTGGGGTTTTATTATAAATGAAAATAAGAATTGATGGCGTCCTTCTATCCTTAAAGGCGATCGATGTTTCCCATGAGCCAAAATAGATTGGATAGCTAGCCTCGTAAACTCCAAGCTAATCCCCTCCACCGACTAGTATATGGATGTGTTCCAAGATTTTTAGTTTAATAACTAATAAAACTTTCGCATCGTATTGTACATGGGAAACATTAATTTAACGATTAGATGTCTGCATTTAGTTCTCTGAGTTTATAGCGAAACACGTCGTTAAACGTAATGAGTTCATAAATTCAACTATCCAGCCAATCGTCTAATTATATGCTTCAATAAGCTCTTATTTCTGATAACAACCTGAAATAAGTGAATCGATAAAAGCGTTTACGAATCCTGCAGCACTCATAGTCTTGATTTTATTTGAAGTAAGTATTAAAAAAGGATGCAACCTGACTTTGAACGTACGTCAAACGCCCAACTCCCGATAAATTTTAATCAACTTTCGACAACCATAGCAAGCATTACGTAAATTTATTTCATCCTAAAAAGTAATGATCAATGATCTTGGGAAGCAACACTCAATGCAATGACTAGCACTTGCTTCGTTTGTAAAACGTTTAACAGCCATTACGGAAATTCGTTGCGATGCTAATTACAAATTTCATTTGTTTCAGACACCGAACAACGTAGTAATCACACGCCGCGTCGAGGTGTGGCAATGAAGTAAGTCAATGCCAACCGAATGACGTTTGTCTTTCGCAAGTGATTGTTAAACGTTTGCTTTTTGTTTTGTTTTCTCTTATCTCCATCGTTTAAGCCTAACTACACGCTTGTCGCAACAAATCACTGACCCGCTTAACTCGATTGTAGTGCGCACCTCCGACGTTCGGGCGAGCATCTCGTGCGGTAACCACCAAAAAGGTCACAATCACGCGCAATCATTCACTCAAACGTTCGATGAACAAAAATCTAAACAAGCCCATCATAAAACGCTTTGATTTCAATTAGTCTGATACGAGCAGGGACCATCGAATCGGATTGGAAAACAAAAGATCATAGTCGCGTGCCGCGTTGCGATAATTTAATAAAGGTCGCGTTGCACTTTAGCCACGCTGACACGCACACGTCCCAAATCGTCATCGAAATGTACCAACTCGAGTGAAATTGATCCGAATCAGGTCTCCCTCTACTCCTTTGTTTTCCACGCTTTTTAGCCGTTCCCTATCTCCGCGGACGAACAACTCGTGTACAGATGTAGTTTTTGTTATATTGGCGGTTTTTTTTGCTGGGCGGAGAGGTATCATTTATCCAGAGATTGGACACGCTCGAATGTCAACAAGTTGTGCAATGCAACATTCGTTGTGGTTATTTGTCGTGTATCTGTCAGTGTTTTTGTTCTTCCCCTGTCTCCCCCTCGACTGCTGTGTTACTTTGTTGGCAATTAATTAATTTCCACTCCCTATGGATCGGTTTACGTAACGCCGATTGATGGCAACGAACCTACAAAGCATCCACATATGGAAAAACTGGAGCTACACACGAGCTTGGAGATACAAATGTACATTTATAAACTGCCAACGCTAATGTGGCATCTGGGCGTCAAATCGAGCTTCCGGCCTCTCAATGCTTTAGGTTTTTCATCTTCCAATGTATGACGGTATTCAACCGTAAATGGAACGCGCTCCTACGCCGCACCCGTCAACGTCTGTGCCTAATTGAAATAGCGATTATGATGGAAAAGTGCTTTTCATTCGATAATCAGTTGAGTGGAAATTAAAAAAAATATGAAAAACCGGAGGAAAAGCTAACCAATTAGAAGTTTCATCGTGGTGAACCGCAGCCAGACGACTAGAGTCTGCTCTAGTGACCGGACTAGGTTGAAATGTCAGGGAGTCAAGTGGATTGGTTCATCTGTGTTTTTTATTTTTTATTTATCTCGTTTTTTCCCTCCTCTTCGTGCTAGATTAGGTAGGAAATTAAATTGTGGCGCGCCACGCTGTCTGGGCGGGGTTGATATTCGCATGGCAATGAGGCAATGACGTGAGTGTGCAAGGCTTATTGGTATGTCTATAAAATTAGGACGACGATAGTACGTGAGCCGGCAAAAGGACGAAAAGGGATAATTGAATATAGAGTTTGGTAAGCGGCAAAAAAATATAAATTAAAAGGAGAACCGCACCTACAAGTATTGCGGGATGGGAGAATTGTTAGAAGGCCAGAAAAAAATAATTAGGATGGCCACGAAAGGTCAATAGGTGTGTTGTGCAGGTACTTTGAGAATTTTTTAAACGACATTTAAAAATGTTATTTTTTCTTCGAAGCGGCAGGATGAAAAAGAGTATAAATATCTGGCTGAATTCACGAACGCGTTGCGCCCAAAACCTCAAGCAACAGATTGGGTTTGTGACTTCGCTAATGAATTCTGGACAGACCTTGTGCTTATTGGTAAAGTTCAGTGCTTTTTCCATTCTCAATTGCACTTTTAATGGACGCATTCGGATCTCTAGAAATATATTAAAAAAATAGTGATTAGGCTGGTTTTTCTGGAACAAAATACCTTGAACAAGTAACTAGAGTGGCACACATTCAATCGCCGTTGCACTTGAGTTCGACAACTTTAGTCGATCAGCTCCAAATAGCAGTAACCCAATCCAGCGTACTTCGTAACTCTCAATTTCTGTTACCACACCAGCCTTTCGGTCAATAAATATCTCAAATTACTTTTTACTAATAAAAATGAAAACATTTGCAAACTAGTTCCACTTACTGGAACCACTCCTCCGCATCTCCATCACAAAAATGCTCCGGTCCTCAAACCTGAGCCGATCGTTTCTGACATAACGAATTAATTAACACACAACTGAAGCGATTGCAATTTGCAACAAATCCCTCGTCTCCCGCGGCGTTCGCGTCCGCAAATCAACAACCAGACAGTGACCGTCTGCACTCCACTCATGCCGACCTATAGATCCAGACCCGTTGTGTGTGTTTGTGTCTTTGATTTTACTTTTAACCAGAAGCAAACTCCTCAACCGTGAATCGCGTGTTAATTGCCCCTACACCTCCGACACTCACTTTCCAACACTTTAACAAGCTCGAATGAGCATTTCTACAATCTTCACTTTTATGATGAAGCTTGTTATTGTTGTTGTTGGTATTACTGATGATGTTGCATTGCAGCTGCGACTAGTGCAAGTTGTATCATCGCCGAGGGTCGACTTATTGCGGTTCAGTTTGCATCCGTAACCAGCTAAGCGAATCTGTACACGATGTGAATGATGTAACGCCTAGGTAGCATAAGTATGTCGAGGAGAAGCTATAAATAAAAGTTTTGTTTTGCCCAATAATGCCAAGTGTGATTGGGAGATTTTGATTTATTTCAAATTACCATCCAGGTGTTTTCAAAACCAAACTTGAATGCAATTATCTTCGAATGAGGCATTTGCTTCTGACGGGCAATTCGACTAATAGCGGACGATTTGGCTTTCTCCTTAGGTTGCATATTAAGTAATCCAATTTTCTCTTTGTGTGATCCTTCTGGAGGGTTAGTCGGTTATGCTGATCGAATTGTTTCATTGCTGTTTAATGAGCATTTTTGCTACTGCTTTTTTGAACGTTTTTGAGGGGTATTAATGGGAAATAATTGGATTCATTTCAATAGTCCGGAAGGCAACTTTTGTTAATTGAAGGTAGGAAGGCTACAGTGTAACCCAAAGCTATTGTAGGTTAGTGATCTTTGATAATTATTTTCTTGCTTCTCATTCCATTCGATTCATATATCAGTAAAAAAAGAAATGATTTTGAGTGTTAATCAACGTTAAAGCCAAATAAGAGGTTTGTTCAAAAAATAAGGTGACCTTTTATTTTTCTGAAAAATATTTGACCCCTTCAAAGTAATCTCCCTGAGGTATAATACACTTGTGCCAGTGCTTTTTCAAAGCCCTTTTGATATGCGCTTTACAGTATAGCTTTGAGGTCTTGCAGCGATTAGATCTTTCCGGTGGTCGTGGTGCAACGGTAATCATCACCGACTGTTGAGTGGAAGGTCTGTAGTTCAAGTCTGTCCACAGCCAAGAACAATTCCTATACGGAAAACCTGTGCAACAACATCAGTTGTGAATGAGAGATGATCAAAAATGCTGACGAAGGCATAACACTCACTTCAAAATTCATACTCTGTGTGTGCATTTCCAATATAACACCTTAATGACATGGTTACTGTGAACTACGACCAGCATAACAAATTCAGCCGAATCTCTCGAACTCTATCTAGGACAACCACCCCCGGAAAGTAGTGAACGAACATCTTTGACACAAACCATCTGCACCCCGTCCAGGTTGTGTGGTGTGAGAAACACCATAAGAGCGTAAATCTTGAACTTGCGCGAACCCTATAAAAAAAAAATCGTGGTGAATCTCCGTCCTTTTCAGTTTTGGGAAGAGGAAGCAAAAATCGCAGGAAGCCAAGTCCGGTGTATACGGTGGTTGAATCATTTTTACTGGGTCAATTGTATAGCCAGACAGACACCTTATTTCAGTGTGCAATATTTTCGCCGTCCTCCGGAGAAAAATTAGGTGGAGCTTCAATGATGGTTAAGAGATTCGATGTGCGTGAGCGAAGGCGGGTTTGTCGCAGAGAAAGTATTCTGTATTCCTCTTAACATGCAGCAAAGGTAAGTATGCTTAACAAAAGTGTAATAGCCCATAATGAAGCCCGCAAGTCTTCTGTAATCATTTCGCCGTAAGGATAAGAAGAATGTTGCGGATTTCTTGCAGACATCAGGGCGCACGCAACCCTCCATGTACAACTGTGTGCATTAAAGACCCAATCGTTGATGTGGGATTTGACCGTGGAAGCAGTTATACCTAAAGCGGCTGCAGATCCTGAGAGACTCTCACCGCGACCATTCCAGCGAGTTCATCAAATTTTGTTTCCTGGGATCCCAGATTGACCTAGGGCTCATACAAGCTTTAGTGATTCAAAACTTAGTGCATGACCATTAGGATTGTGTATATCTCTGATTGAAAGATAGACGCATATTTTCCTAACGAAAAGTACAGTCGAACGTTTTCCGTCCAAAGAAACCTTGACAGTCAAATTGTAGCACAATAGGATGGCTGCTGTCATTGCGTCGGAAGGCATATCCACGAGACAGGGGTCGTATGATATTTCTCGCGCAAGTACACTGCCATCCCAAAGCGAGTACCACCAAAAACCACTACTCTTGAGGCGAGACATGGCTTTCAGTGCGCCCCCTCTTTCATCATAGCAGCTAGAACAGTGCCCGGCGATCGGCGGGCTTGTTTTGCCAAAAGCACATTTGAATTGCCAAAAAGCTGAGATCGCTTTGGTGGTTTTTGACTCAACATGCCAAAGAAGGTAATTAGCTTCCTTAGATATCGGGATGGGAATGCCTTTTAGCACCGGCTGAGTAAGGTCAGTATTTCTCCTCCTTCTCTTGAAGAGAACGACATCAGTCTTAAGAGGATTAACCGACTGCCCATTACTCGTGCACCAGTCCTCGATCACATCTAGCGCCGCCTGCGCTTTGATACAGACAGGCTAAACATGAGCCGACCGAGAGAACAGCAACATCATCCGCATAGGCCTGGGCATAGATTCCAGAGGCATTGAGGGCATCGAGAAGAGAGTCGACTATCGAGCATCATAATAACCGAGACAGGACGCAGCCTTGCGGACAGCCCCTGTTTACGCGAGATTTGACGCATTGTTCGAGACCTGCACCAGCCAGCATGTCACCAGTGTGTTATCAAAAGCTTTTCTTCCTTTCGAGTTGACATTCAATTCTCCCAACTAGTCTCACAAGATTTCTCGTGCTGATAGGCATGTTGCATCACCAAAAGAGGATGCATTTGAAGGGCAACTAGTCCCTCCATGCTTTTCAGCACGACGGATGTTAGACTGATCGTTCTAAAATTCTTGGCGAGTGAGTAATCTTCTTTCACTATTTTAGGAATAAAGTTCACTCTCACCGCGCGCCAAGGTATATAAGCAAATGCCAAGCAAGCAGTGAAAATTATTTTTAAAGTAGGAAGCAGCTGTCGTATACCGTATCAGTGCCTGGCGATTTAAGACCTTCAAAAAATGGCACAGCAAATTCAAAGCCCTAACATTTTAGCCATGAGTCACCAGTGATTATCTTTTCTGAACAGCTTCTGTCTGATGCTCAAACTTCATTAACGCATATGCCAAGAACAAAATATCTGAAAAAAGTCATGGAATGAGCCAACCGATATGAAACGTCTCTGATAGTAATTCGACGGTTCTCCATACCAATTTTCTTCACTGCTTTAAAGTTTTCCTCCATCGTTCATGTGCTGGCGGACGTCTAGGGCGGGCATGGGCATGAAGAGCTTTAACCACTTATAATCATCTTCTTCTTCTTCTTAGATAGCGCTACAGTCCGGTGTAAAACTGGGCCCCTACCAGCTGGCACGATCTTTTGCTATTTGTTTCCAGTGCCGCACTCCCAGGTGGTTAATTTCCCCTTCCACATGTATCCGCCACCTTAGATTCAGTTGTTCGCTCTGTTACATGGTCTCTCAGGGTTGGATTCGAAGATTTTTCGGCCCGGAGTTGTGTTGTCCATTCGCTCTATATGGCCTAGCCATCTTAGGCGTTGGATCCGAAGACGTCGCTGTACAGCCTATGCAGTTCATCGTCATATCGTCTTCTCCGCTCTCCGTTTATACAAACGTGACCATAGATTGAACGCAGAATTTTCCCCTCGAAGCGATCTAGGGTATCCTCATCCGTTTTCGTTAAGGTCTAGGTCTCTGCGCCGTAAAGAAGCACCGGGATGATCAGTGATTTATATAGTGCTACCTTGGTTTTTCGAAAGAGCCTTTTTTTTTATAATTCGTTCAGGTTGTCACACAGGGTACGGCACTACTCTCCGGGGGTGGTTGTCCTAGAAAAGATTTGAGAGATTCCACTGAATTTGCGTTGGTTGTAGTTCACAGTAACTCTTTTGTCTCTCATGTCTCAATTGCCTCTTGAGTCTAAAGAAGTAGCAGTTGGCAAGAGTTGCATTCGTTTCAGCGCTGGTGTTGTTATCGCTGGTGACTAGTGAGCCAAGGTAGACGAAGTCCTTGACCACATCAAATTTGTAGCCATCATTTGTGACGTTTCACAGGGATGTTAAAACTAGACATGGCTTGGTATAGCAGTTATGCATACCGTCATATGCGGCTCTAAAATCGACAAAAGGATGGTGTGTGTTAATTTGGAATTTTTGTGTCTTTTCCAATATCTATCGCGTGGAAATTGTGGTCTATTGTGGATTTACCTGGCCTGTAACCACACTGATCTGGAACCTATCAGTCACAAAGGCTCTCAGGCGTTCACACAGTAAGGCAAAGAAGATCTTGTATGCCATGTTCAGGAGACTTATAGTTGGCGCAGTTATAGGGTCTCCCTTCTTATGAACTGGGCAAACGATGCTGAGATACCATTCGTCGGGCATGCTTTCCTCCGACCATATTTTACAGAAGAGCTGGTCAACTAATCTCCAGTCGCTTTAATTAGCTCAGCAGACTTACCGTCTGCGCCCGGGGTTTCATTAGTTTCAAGCTTCGACATTTCAAGCTAAATTTCATCTAGGTCGCGTGGACGGAATTCTCTTGTATCTTCATCCATTGGCAATGGATGATTCTGCCTGACACCGGCATCAGACCCATCGTTGGTATACAGTCTACAGAAGTGGTTTTTCCATATTCTCAGCATCGACCGTCCGTCTTCATCCCTATATGCTCCTCTGGTTTTATAGACCTGCCATGTTCGTTTCACTTTTTCATAAAACTTGTGAGCGTCGTTCTTGTGATAGCATCTCTCTATCTCCTCGATCTCACGCTCTTCGTGATTCGTGCTCTCTTTTTTCTTCCTTAAGAGCGTGTGTTCCTCTCTTTTACTCAAAATAGACTCGCCAAGCACAATTCAAATCGAACCTTTATATCTGTGAAAAACAAACCAAATATGCAAAATGGCCAATATAACCAAAAAAAATATCGAAATTCAAAAAGTCACCTTATTTTTTGAACAAACCTCGTATATCAGTACTGAATTCGTTCCTTGAATATGCGCTTTGAATGCGTTCATTCCCGGCGTTCAAATTATTTATATGCTTAACAGTATTTCTCAAAGTGTTCCCCAAATCTTCATTATGCCGTGTCTGTTTTGATATTTGATTGCACGTCAAACAGTTACAAGCGTTGCCAGGTGCGATTTTTTCTATGAATTTACCAATTCGACGATTTAACACAAACCATTTTATAGTATATCGTGAGAACCTCCTTATTCTCTTTAATTTGTATATTTTGTCCTACCTCGAATAGCACTCTACCACCTGTCATGTACGAATCCTCCAATAACCGAACACACACAAACTTCAAAGACCACGAGAGCTGAAAGGCAAAGTTCCAGCTTGAACAAGAGTCAGAGCCTAATCCAGCGCCGATGTCAAGGTAAATGCACGTCTGCCTCCATTGTACACGCTCTTCAATGTTAAAACGCCGTAAATTACATTCGAGTGAGGATGTTATCTTCAATCGCGAATATCTGTGTTCGAAAAAGATACCTGCCGCTTGATATGCCGCCACCAACCGTCACCAACACGACCATGTCGGCAGGAACACTTATAGTTCCTGTGAGTCCCGATACTAGATTCCCGAGCACGCAACAACACCCTAAAGCCAATTTAAGAACAACTATACCAAGCAGCACAAGGGTACAGGGGAGAGGCGTTGCATTTTCTTCTGGCCAGGCGTAGAGAGGACGATGCTGCAGTGAGCATCCGTGCACAACGAATATTGAAGGAAATTGCAATGGTATACAAGCCAAACCGCAGAAGACACGATCGGCAGGAGTTCAAGTAGAAACAGCAGCAGCACAGCAGGTTGCCCGGACCATTGGCACAGGTTGTGGACTTGCGGCGAGTAGGATGCAATAAATCGTTAACCGGACAAAGGGACGACTTGTAGTCGGTTCTATGAGATTTTAATAGATCCGATAAATTGCATGTAATGCTGAGATGGGTAGACCAACTCGTGAACTTGAAAGGAGTCCTATGGACGCCAATGTCAATGTCTCGATTTCGTGCGCATTACAATGCAGAGTAGCCATTTTAGATGCCATTGTTTCTCAGGGCGATTTCCCTTTCATTTCCTCGAATACCAAACGTAAACGGTGAAGTACGTACTCATGTCGGCTGTGTTGCATGCGATTGCATTTCTCCGCTGCATCCAATTCAGTTTCCGTCAACCGTGAAAGAAGTTTACCTCATCGCATGCCACTGCAATGCGGCATGGTTACAAAGCCTCGGCGCGATGTACCAGGGTACAAGGTGTTCCACAGATGCACACTCTCCGTTCCATCTATAATTATGTCTTTTTGGTATTAATGGCACTTACGAGCCGCGTTTTCCTCCTTTCTAATGCGAGGCTCATACAATCTGCCTTAAGGTAACGTTCGGATAAGGGTTTAAGCGTGCGGCAAATAGATCCCGCGCGAGATTAACCTTTGCAGTTCCCCCCCGGCAAACAACGGCCCATCCTCATACGTACTCGTGCATTCATCTATGATAAAATGCATATCAACAGCATGCCCCCACGGCTGTGCACTTCAATCAATGCGTGCCGGGTCTTACGTCTTTCGAACCTCTTACGCGGGTTGTGCAACGATTGCGGTCGTGTTCAACTGAGGAATCAGGTGCACGAATAGAACCGAAGGCTAAACTGCACAAGGTCTTGGTTCCGCACATAACCACACCGGTGGTGGTTCCCCCCCGGCAATTGTGTGCGTTTCTATGAACTTGGACGCGCAAGAAGAAGTAACGCGTGTGCCATGGATTCGTTGCATGTTGACATAAAGGTGTTAAGGCAAATGCAAGTTGCTGCATACGATGATGCTGCATTACATTCTTAGATTCTCGATTTTGCCATGCATGACTTGCGGTTGAATGTGATGTGCTCTAGTGTGGCTTGTAAAATTATAGGCCACGTAGGGGTAGATGAAAATTGATTAACGCGATTTGTGTTTTCCACCAAATTGACCTTCACAGGAGACGATTAATGTCATTAAGTCGCGTTGCGGGCTACGTGGAACAATTATGTGTGAAAGAAGAGATTAGCACAGTCTTAATTGAGATGCATAGTACCTGCTTGTGTTACTCGAGATAGGTACTCGTACCTAACGCACTAGCGGCTTGAGGTTGTGTTTTATGAGATTTTTCTTGTAAGTTTTGGTTTTTTGTTTTTTTGTTTTATTGCTTTGTGTGTTTTTTGCTTGGTTGTTAGTCGTGTTTAGGTTTTAGTACTTTAGCCAGTCAAGTGAGGTTGTCTTACCTGGAATGAAACAAGAGAGAACAACAGTAATTAGATATTAATTAGATGTTGAGGTAGGGGCGTTATTTAATTGGATTAAGGTGATACGAGGTCTGCCTAGTCATAGTAGCGGTTGCGTTTTATGTTTTCTGAGGTTACAAAGCATACATTGATTGGATTAATCCGAAAATGGAAAATGATACATTTGCTTGGCGTACAACGATGAAAACCAACCTAAGCTTGGAGCTATTAAATCCAGTCTTAGTGCCTTCTGTTTAATTGAGTGCTTCTCAGAACTGCCATTACTAACAGGGAGCTTATGGCAATACCTCAAGAATGAAACTCAAATTCAGAACGATTAAGGCACTGTATAATGGGACAAGGGAGTAATAGAAGTGGGTTTCATGCCACTGTATCAGGAAATAACTCGATGAATTGATTGCAGTTTCTATCCATCGTTTCATTTTCACTACTTTAAAGATATTGCCGACAATTCAGCCTCAATCCATCAGCAAAATTGCATTTTTACTTACACTCCTCAGTTGAATAACAATTTCCTTCAACTATTTTCATATTCACGGGCTGGACGTACTCCTTCGAGCAACTGCCATTTTTTCATAATTATGTCAGTACTGACAGTTGCTGTCGGTTATGTTCTTTGTTTAAGCGAAGTGTGTTCAAAAAGTAACGAATTTTGCACATGCGCTAACCCTATGCGATTCGAGCGTTGCTGGATTAGTAAAATTGTCCGGAAAACATCTGTACAATGCTAGCCAAACCTGTGTTTAGTCTGCTGTCAAGGAGGTTACATGTGGTTTGGTACGATCGGAAATTGTTTATTCGCTTACAAAATAGATCGGAGAATTTGCATTCAATGTAAACGATGTACGACAAAATTTCAGAAATTTTGGGTTTATTGGATTTGGGCCAAACTTTTTTATGATTTGACGCAATGTGCTGGCTTTTGACATTGGAGATTAGATAGCTATAGAAAACGTTGGTGGCTATTAACCTCTCTTATCGGATTGAGGACTGATTCGGCCAGAGAGTTATTACCTCTCGTTATCGCCAAAGTTACTGTGCCCAAAGATCCAGGTTATTGGACTGAGAACAATGTTATCCCAAAGATGACTGGCACTGTTGCCTACCAGGATATTCAAAGGAAAGTTGCTCTCTTTATGAGAAAGATGACAATAATGGTAACAGGTTGTGCTACGCGCTGTCACCTTCCGAATTTCCAAAGAAGCCAAGTAAAAGTTGTTTCAATTGGCGTGGGTAGATTATGGCGGCCGATGGTGGCCATGTTGCTTTAATGACACCTGTCAAATCTGTTGATTATTATTGGTTTACTGATGCCAAATCGCCAACAGTACGTCCAAAGGATAAAAGTTTATTATAAAACAGAGTTCTCATTAATGTCGTTCATTTTCTTCACAGTCGACTCTTCAACGTTTGATGGCCAAATTTAAGACGACATCACCAAGGTCCGCGAAAGTGTACAGCAGATCCCGATGTAGTCGATTTCTCGCCGGGCATAAGATCTCGACTATTCGCAGACTTCAACTTGTCAAATTTTGCGACTTGGGCCTACACCCGTACAAGATCCAGGAGCTCAAAGTTCATGCCCAGAGACAACGTCGTTTGTACGCTGACTGCGTTTTGGAGCGTTTGAAAGAGGATCCCAAGTTTGGCCGAAAATCATATTTAGCGACGAGGCGCGTTTTTGGGTGAATGGCTGTTACCGCCAACCCGCACAAGGTTCCCCAGGTGACAATGCATCATTAAGAAGTTACCGTTTGGTGTGGATTTTGGGCCGACGGCGTCATTGGTTGAAAACGACGTTGGTGAGGCGGTCAGCGTCAATGGCGAGCGCTACAGAACGATGACAACCAATTTCTTATAACCTAAAATGAACCAAATGGACCTTGGCGACATGTGGTTAGAGCAGTGTGCCACACAGCGAACAAATCAATAGACATTCTGGATGAACGATTTAAGGGTAAAGTTATCTCTCGCAGAGGTGACTGAATTGGTCACCAAGATTAAACGATTTGACCCCGCTAGACTTTTTCTTGTTGGGTTACCTGAAATCGCAAGTCTATGTGAATAAATCATATTCGACCCATGCCCATAAGGTCAACATAACACAGGCCATCGCTCAAATTCAGCCGGATCAACGCGGAAGACCCATTAAAAATTAGACCACTGGAATCCGTGCCATGGTAAGAAGCCGAGGCGGGCATTTAAACGATGTCATATTCCATACATAATGACATACATGGGCCTTTCAAATAAAAAAAGAATTTTGTTAATACCTCACACACATCTTGTTTAAATCCATTTCAACATCTACCCGCCCTTGGCTGAGGATTCATCCTATTGGCAAATTACTTTGGCCAAAAAAGATCGAGTCAAAAACTGTTAAGGCTTTATCGACAGAGGCTATGGAAAGACAGAAGGATTCTCTGGATTCACACGGCAAAGACAAGATCTCTAACCTTATGTGCAAGTTGTCTAGTGTTACGGACTATCACGTAAGCATATACTGTCCAAAGAACGGTTGGCTTCGGCTTCATTAGGACCCTCCCTTGGGTTTGCTCCGGATGCTATGCTAAAACTCGATCGTGGAGAGGTGGCTTTTGGTACATCTCGCAATGGAACTGTGATGAACGCAAGAATTACCACATGAGCTCCCATGAGTAAGCTTTCCGTGGCAAGATTCAGGCTCTTGTCCGATACTGAACCCGGCATTTCCTTACCTTAAGTGATGGCTCCAAACACCGGACTGGTACTGCTATTTTGGAACATGCACTGTCTAGAAATGTCTTGCTTTCAAGTGTAAGTTGTTGCTATATTGATGCCCATGCACTACATAGTGTTGCAAAATTGGAAGTAAGGGAGCGTCTATGTATGAAGTGACAGCCAAGCTGCGCTCAAAGCTGTGCTTTATACTCCTTCCACTTCCAAAATTGTGCGTGCACTCAAGATCTCTCAGAACAATTTCGGAATATTAAATTCACTGTCTTCTAGGATTCCGGGAAATGGAACCTTCGATGAGTTGGCAGCTTCAAGTCTGCCTACCTAGTCTAGTTGTAAATATTGATATAATTTTTACCAGAACCACTTTAAATAAAATTCTCGTCGCACTCTTTCAATGTTGCCCTTTTGTACCACCAAAAGGTGATTTTTTTTATAGCGTTAGCGCAGGTTAAAGAGTTACACTCTTATGGTGTTTGTCACACAACCTGGATGGGGTGCAGATGGTTTGTATCGAAGATGTTCGTTCACTACTCTCCGGGGGTGATTGTCCTAGATAAGATTCGAGAGATTTTACTGAATTTGTCGTGTTGATTGTAATTCACAGTACCTTTTTTTTGTTTCCATGTCATTAAGGTGTTATGTTGGAAATGCACACACAGAGTATGAATTTTGAAGTGATCTTATACTGCGAGTATTATGCCTTCGTCAGCATTTTTTTAATCATCTCTTATTCCCAACTGATGTTGTTGCACAGTTTTTCCGCATAGGAATTGTTCTTAGCTATGAACAGACTTGAACTACAGACCTTCCTCTCAACAGTCGGTGATGATTGCATCACGAACACCCCTTTTAGAACTCGTGATCGCTTGGAATCAGTCGGTATTTTGTTTATTGTGCTATTAAATTATTCGCAGATACTGGTAGAGTACGTGACCCGCAAAGACTATATGGAGTTCGGGAACCATCAAAGCCGTACAGGCTTGAATCAGAAGCAAACCACCGAGAAAACAGAAGATCTTGTGGCGGAAAATGGACGTTTTGCAAAAATCTATATCTAGCAACACCAAAGAAGACTTGAGACTGAGAGCCTACAACCGACTGGACACCTGTTAACAGCCGCATTTAAACAAATTTTAAAAGCTCTCTTAAGACGGTAAGCCAAAATTGCTAACAGACAAATTCGGTTCACCGACGAGAAAATGTTTGCCTTCCCAAGACTCTGCTCCAGCCCACACGGCCAAACGTTTTAAGAGTGACTTAAAAAAAGTACTCGACCTGATATCACTGGATCATTGGCCAGCTGGTAGTCCCGACCTCAACCCTTTGGATTGCAAATTGTAGTCCGTTTTAGAGGGAATGGCCTGCTCTACTCATCACCGAAATATTGCCTTTGAAGCCAGCCTTCGTTCGCTGTCAACAACTGTCCGATGAATGAGGTCCATTAACCGAATGATGATTGACAAGTGTGTCTTAGGTTGTTCTCAGAGGCAGATGGTCGTTTCGAATGAAGTTTTTCATAACTTGTTACTAATTTGACAAATAAATTTTTTTTTTTTTTAATTTAAGCGCATTTTCACTTGGCGTACGTTCTTGTTCGTATCAGTTTCTATGATTAGACGTGGTCAACGATACTGACTCAGATGACGGAACTATCCTGGGTTCAGGCTTGCGTATACGGCCCGATGTCTGCATGAAGTCGGTGGCTTTTTTTTTAATCATTAAGAAGAACAGAGTGCAGTAAACGCACGGGTATCAGTAAGGGCCACTACACTTTTGATAAGTAATTCAACGTGCTTAGGTACAAGGCTACAATAAAACGAACTTTGTGAAACTTGTGGTGATGATGACACGGCGGAACACTTCCTCTATGACTGTCCCACCTTTGCTCACATCAGGTGGCGTATTGGTGTATGCTGAATAACTTGGCTCTACATCACCGTAAAACGGAAAAAATCCGTTTTTTGAATTGGATGCTCCAGTCGATAGCAAAAGCCTCTACTAAAAAACAAAAAAAAAACAGTCCGTCTCAATGTTCCTGATAGCCGCATCACTGTCATTACAATGCCTGCGTCAACTCCGCAGTCCACCTTCGAGCCATCTATTTTATGTAGAATGTAGTATGGCAGTCTCTAATTGGTCTTGAAAAGTCGTTTTCGAAGTTGTTATTGTAGGTATAGTGTAATGTATAGTGTATAGTGTAGGTTGGAGATGTATGTAATCAAGTCACCTTCGTAGCCTTTTCGTTATCTTTAGTCCTGACCACGCTGCATGATCTAAAAGCCAAAACCTGTAGACCCTCTTTTTCTCTGAAATTTCACGAGAAAATGCAGCAGAATCAACATTTAGAATATATATTGCTGGCTCTGTCTATACAAATTTCTTTCAACAAGACCTTATAGATGGAACCCACATGTTCTGCAACATAAAAAAGCTCCCGATGGGGGACTAGGCTGTTCTTAGGTAAAACTCATTTGTCTCACATTCACTTGTCTATAAAATGGGATTCCTTACCGCGAACTGAAATTCTCTTCCGAGGTCAGCAAACCCAACGGTCTTTCTAGTTACGAGCCTCTCCCAGAGAAAATTTTTCCATGACGTTCCTTCGAAGGTTATTACATCGCATGTCGTCGCCGTATATTTTGTCTTGTACTTCTTGAAAAATACATTTTCCGCCCTCAACTTTGTCACATGACTGACGTGAAGACTTGAGCAAACTCACGCAAGCTGCAGACTATACAGTCGCATACGGTAGCGTGCAATCATTGCTCATCATCGCCACCCACAGATTCGTTTTTATCTCACACCATTTATCTGAAATATTTTAACGATTTGTAAACAACAGTCTGACACCGTTTCTTGCCCTCGCCGACGAACTGAATAAACGGCGAAACACCGTTTATACCGTAACGCAATTTGGTTATAAAATCTCTCCAAGTATCCGTTGGTTTGCGTGTTTAATTAATTCACAACAAAAGCAAAACACAAACTCAAAAATCATAAAAAGAAAGGAAAAACAAAAAACGTTTTCAAACCGCTTTTTATTGTAAACTAATTGTCGCCTTGAACTTGGATTAATTTCTTTTGTTTGATCATCTCGCGTTCGTTACCTAACTTTGGGACTCCGCTGCGCTTTGTTTTTTTTGGGGCTTTCGGATGTAATTTGCTATATGTCGTCAAGGGGCGGTGTCAAGTGTGAGTGTCAAAATACTTCACTTATGCAACGGCGACGGCAGGCAGTCGTGGATTGTGTCTTAATTACACTCGCGTTTCGAGCAAGTACCGAACAGATGTGATGAGAGCGCCCATGGCATCTATGCATGGCAGTCATGGATGACGGTAAAGTGGATCAGTTACAAGATTCTTGACACTGACTCGAGACGCGCAAGACGAAATCGCACAAAACGAAACATCATCAGGTCGACCACGGACAATAAGAGTAGCGAAGACGACAGCGCAGTGGGAAAAGTGTCGTACAAACTGAGCTCGACTCTTAATTACGATTGTTTATTACGCGCACTTCACATGGTTTGAAATGTAACATGAGTCACGACAGCCAGTCACAGCGCAATTACCTGAGCAAACGCGGAACTACTTAGCAATCTAAGGTCATTGTACAATGTGTGAATACGCGAGGCAAGGAAACAGGAGTGCAAGATGTTTGAATGTCGTCGCCACCGTTGTATGTTTTGATCGCCACGTCGTGTCAGTAAATTCGTTATATTTTCAAAAAAAGACCGTTGAGCAGAAAATCTTGTGTAAGGCCCTAGGCCTGTTTCTGCGATTGTGGTTTCGCCAGTGATTTATGCAAAGAGGCTTGACGAGGTCGGCCTTCTCATAGCCTCTAGCAGAACCGGTTTTCTAAACCATTCGAATGGCCAAATTCGAATTGATTCCGAGCAACAATTTTGCATAATTTGTCAAGCGACGTATAGCAATCCACATGATCACAACAAAATCCCGAGTGACATAATAGACTGACAGTGTCTCCAGCCCTCGGTGGTTTCACTTTCATTGGCGGAGTGGGTTGGCGCGCGGGAGCGAATCGTGTTTATTGTGAATTATTTATGAGTTCTTTCATCTGTGCCACTTTGTTGCAGATACGTCTTTGCTTTGATTGGTGTTCTTTGGAACAAGATTGGATTGCGCGATCCATTGTCACGATAAATTGCAAAACTAAAGTCTGTGTTCCCCCCTTTTTCGCTCGCGCTTCTGATGCTCTGTGTCTGTTTTTCGGATACAAGCTCAGGTCAAGATACTCAGATCGAATTACGTTCGAATGCAGTTTGCCTTTCTCAAAGTTCAGATGGAGCGCCATATCGGCAGATACATTTGTTTTAGCGTCTGCCACGCCTTATTGAAATTGCTTTTTTCTTCTGTTCTTGTGAGATCTCTTATCTGAGGGATATTATTTTCGATGTTGTATAACTCTTTTTCTCGAATGCATAGTGGAACAAGGTGGGTGAATCATCTCGTACAGGGCTTGGTTGACGTAAGCTGGATGAGCAACTGCTTTAGTTCGATGACATTGTGCACTTTATTCAGTTTTTTTATGGCACGGTCAACAAAAGTGTGTTATTGAAATACGATGTTTTGGAACTGAATAAAGTTGTAAACTCGATTTAACACTTCTCGCTATTCCTATCTATAAATACGTTTTATTACTGTTAGCGCTTATTTTCGGTGAATTTTTATACTTCGCTTAATGACGTTCACGTTTGTTTGTGGTAATTTTGAATTTAACAATTTAAATTTTGTACTAAAGCGTTATATGAGTAGTCGAATTGGATAAAAATCACGTGTACGTCCAGGAGCCGGACCTAATAGCGACGTATTAATACAATACTAAAAACCAAAAAATGAGTCAGTCGACTGGGCAGAAATAAATATAATTTTTGCCTTAGTTTTTGTACAAATTTATCTAGGAAGGCAAGTGATAAAGGCAAATTTCCCACTGATGATGAGTTATCAAATTGAGAGTTAAAAATTTAATTGACAGCCGAATGTTAAGGTTTAAGGCAAGTAGTGCAGCCTCTAAGCTTGCGTGGAGTATTTCTGGAAGATCCATCGATGTAAAACAGAAAAATATTTCTTGATCTTGGTGTACGACAATGTTGACATATAGCTTTGCTCGACAAAATAGCAGTGCACTCGTGAGTCGTGTTCAACTCGAAAAACCTACAAATGTATATCCAGGGGGAGCTGAGCTGTTTTGCAAAATTTTTTCGAAGTTCTTTAAAATGGCATAAAAAAGGTATAAGATCAGCTAAGGGAGACCCGTTTATATTATGAAAATCCAGAAGGACTTAAATCTGGAGATCAGTGATCAGTTGAAAAAAGGGACTTCTTGGGTTTAAATAAATTTAAGAAGTTCACGAAAAGTCCTTCGTTTGACAAAGCAATATACTTAAGGTTCTACGGATGCAATTCGTTCGAGAACATAGTCGGGAGCCACTGTCAAAATGGAGAACGTTCTGTGGACAGATGAGTCAATAGCTGAAATATTAGGCTCTAGTGGGACCAGGAACTATTTTGGAGGATCGGCTGATACAACAGACCAATTTCAGTTTATGCTATCAACAGCGAAGCACAGAGGTGGTCGAGTGACTATTTGGAGAAGTTGCTCTTATAATGGGTTTGGTCCATTATTTTGATGAGGAAAAATTACTCAATTCGTTTACACTGACATTCTTCAAAATGTTTTGTTGCTTATGAATATACCTTTTAAATGGCAGGAGAATGGTGTAAAGCTTACCGCCAAAGCAACGAAGGAATGGTATGACGAAAATAAAATTTATCTCATGTGGATGCTATCTTGATTTACGGATTGAACCTTTTCTAATAGCCTCTGGACTGATGTGAAAAAGCTGTTAAAATACAATAGTTAAGTCCAAAAAATATTACGGCTTTGTCGGAAGTAATACAAAAAACCGGGGATGCTCTTCTATTGGAAATATTCGGGAATGTAATTAATTCTAAGCCACGTAGAGGCAGAAAAGTTACAAGAAATAAAAGATATGCGACGAAATGTTGGAGTAAGTCACATCTGATCATGAAAACAGTGGAATAATCGGCCTTTGAAGATCATGTCGGTGAATGTAAATTCACTGATAAGGATCGAGCGACGAGCCGTGCTTTTCAACCTGTTGCAGGACGAAAGCCCCGGTGTACTTTTGGTTGGCGAAACAAAGCTAAACCAGAAGCACAAAATCCGGCACAGTTCCTACAAAATAATTGGAAGAGACTGACCCAATGCTACTCAAGCGATCTTCATAAAAAATAATATAAAACTTATAATTATATAGGGTCCGCCAAATAACTTTTTTTTTTTTTTTTGAAAATGCTATAAAAAAAACTACTTAATATTTTCTCAAATTTCTTTTTTTATTTGAAAGTACAATCCTTCCGGTTAATAATGGAAAATAATTTCATTCAAATGGCTGCCTCGGCTGGCCATGCAGTAGCCTACACGATCGGTCCAATTTTTAAGCACATTATCGATTGTGTGCAGCTGTATTTCACCAATGGCTTCACGAATATTGTCCTTTAAAGCGTCAATTGTCTCTGGCTTGTCGGCGTAACACTTATCTTTGACGGCACCCCACAAATAATAGTCCAACGGTGTCAAATCGCAGCTCCGAGGTGGCCAAACGACATCAGCTCTGCGGCTGATAATGCGATCTTCAAAAACAGGGCGCAAAACATCGAGTGTAGCTTCGGCTGTGTGGCACGTAGCGCCTTCCTGTTGAAACCAAATGTTGCCAATATCCTCCTCTTCAATTTTTGTGAACAAAAATTCGTTAACGGCCACTCCTTGCTCATTTTCGAAGAAAAATGGCCCAATTATGCGTCTGGACCAAAATCCGCACCAAACAGTGGCTCGTTTTGGGTGCACCGGCTTTTCAATGTATGCGTGCGGGTTTTCTGTGCCCCAAATGCGACAATTTTGCTTGTTTACATACCCGCCAAGATCAAAATGAGCTTCATCTGAAAAGATGATTTTTTTGGCAAAATTGGCATCTTCTGTAAGTCGATCGCAGGCCCACTTAGCGAAGCGTTGTTCAAGCGTATACACAACCATATTCGTTCAGCGGAAGGATAAAACTAATTATCTGTCAAATCAGACATGAGCTAAGTGTTACTATTCACGAAATAAGCACTACTTGAAAAAAAAAACGTTAGATGGCGGACCCTTTACATATATAGCGGCGAAGTGCGGAGATTTCCAGGTGCTAGAAGTCTGCATTGTGTGCATTCCTCTCCGTAATGGACAGAGAATGTGCATTTTAGCGGACTATGCACCTGATGCACATCAATCCAATATTTTTATTCCAGATCTCAGGACACTCGTTCGATCTCTGCGCTTGAACTCCGTAGAAATTTTCTACATTCTGGCCGGCGATTTAAATGCCAAACATAGTGATTGGAGAAATAACATTTCCAATACTAGGGGGAGCCTAAGTCATTGGTGGGTTCTTCACAACATTGAATATAGAGTCAAGTTGTTCGCAACGGATGGTCCGTCGTATCCTAGGAGCGACTCCTATTTGGATCTCAGGCTGATAGACTCTCGACTGAGACTGGTAGACTCGAACGAACGGTCTATTAACTGTCTACGGACCATTATAAATCATGTGCCGTGATCACAGTACCTAACGAGTTCGCGGAAATGGCCGAGTATGTCCAAACGCACCTCTACGATTACAGTAAGGTGCGTTGGCCACGCTTGGTCAATTTCCTGACGAAAGTGCTCACTTCGAGCGCCTCCTCTTCACCATCCAATAGAAACTTGTCAAACTGCGAGATTGACAGGTACCTCAAACAAATGGACAATATAATTAAGCAGACGATGGGCAGTACAATACTACAAACGTGTACCGAAACCCGACAATCGACGCACTGCACAGACAAAAATGTTGACTCCTGACAAGACTCATCAATCTTGTACAGATGGTTTACCGACAGACAAAACTCGGAGGTCAGGACACTGAAGTCACTGCTTAAAAATCTTCAACAGTTGATCAAAGAGAATTACAAAATATTTGTAAGTTTGCATTGGAACAACAGAATTCGTGCTGTAAAACCCAACAGCTCGAGTATGTTCCCGCAAACAAATAAAATATTTCGGGGAAACAAGCAGAATGACATTTAGGATCTAAAGCTTCCGAAAACGTCAGACAGTGAACGCTTGCTATGAACAGTTAACATCGATCCAGAGAGCGACACCTTGAATGACGACCTTTTCGTGATCGAGGATCCTCAGGAGAAGGTGGCGATAGTGGGGGCTGTCTTCCAGGAAGTGTACAAGGTGAATGATAGTATTCGGCCAAAACACGACCTGGAGAACAGAGCCCTCCTGCATCACTTCTATCTTCGAAAACCTTGGTTTTACCAGGTTCAATGAAGATTTCATGGTAAACAATGCTATCACCAATGAGGGGGTTAATACCCTCTTCATTTCGAGAAGATCTCCAGTTGATCATTGAATCATTGAAGAGGAAACAATCCGCAGGAGTCGACGGTATATCCAATGTGGTGCTTAGGCATCTTTCGCCAGTGGCTGTAGAGAGGCATACCATCCTGTTCAACAATGCACTGAATAATGCATATTATCCAGTGCACTGGAAGACAGCGGTGGTGCAGCCAATCCCCAAGAGGGGTAAAGACACCTCTAACCCCGGAAATCTCCGGTCGATAAGTCTCCTTCCGAGGATCAGCAAGGTTTTGGAGAGGGTGGTCCATAGAGCCCTGTCTAAACGGGTTGAGGACAATAAAATCATTCCGGATAACCAATTCGGTTTCAGAGCGGAGCATGACACTATTCATGCTGTGTCGAAACTCGTCTCAGATATCCAATAGAATAAATGCAAGAACCAACGCACGGATGCCTGCCTGATTGACTTGCTAAAGGCTTTCGACATGGTATAGTTAGAAGGTCTTTATTACAAGCTCAGTCTGTTAGGCATAAGTAAACCATTGCTATATATGATTTTTGACACGTTAACCGATAGAAAGTTCGTCGTGAAAATTGCCAAAGTGACTTCTATCCAAACATTTGGAATCAAAAGTAGACTGCAACAGGGCACGGTTAACTCGCCGATCCTTTGTAACATTTACTAAGCGATTTTCTAGTTTCTCCTCACCAATCTATAGCGTACGCGGACGATTTGGTGCAATCATTACCGACTGTTGAGCCGAAGATCTGCAGTTCAAGTCCGTCCATAGTCAAGAACAATTCCTAAACAGAAAAACTTCTCTCTGTGTGCATTTCCAATGTAACACCTTACTGACATGGAAACAAAAGAGTTACTGTGAACTACAACCAACGCAAATTCAGTCAGATCTCTCAAATTCTACCTAGGACAACAACCCCCGGCGAGTAGTGAACGAACATCTTCGACACAAACCATCTGCACCCCGTCCAGGTTGTGGGATAAATGCCATAAGAGCGTACACTCTTGAACCTGCACGAATTATAAAAAAGAAATCATCTCAAGAACCGAAGCCTCTTGATCGTTCAAAACCTGTCAGTTAGGTTCTGCAAAAGTTTACAGGGAAACATCATCGTCAGCGATGGAGCTCATTTTTGACTTGGATCGGATGTGGATTTCAGGTGGGATGTGTGACGGAGCTTGCTAACGTGACATGGTGGAAGACTATTTTTAACCAGAATTGGGTAGTATCACATCAGTAATATGTGGTTTCAACAAGATGGATTTACCTGCGAGTACCACTAAATTGTTCAAACAATTGATCTATTGAAGGGGAAGTTCGGTAATTGTGTAATCTCGAAAATTATGGGATCGAATATCGAAAGTGAATTTGCCAACGTTCCGGGAGGAAGAGTGGTAGAAAATTGGCTTCAAAGAATCATTCGGTGCAAACGTACTCGCAATAGTCATAGGAACGAGATTGAATTCCATACATTACCATGTAAAATAAATTTCAGCCCTATTCTCCCGTGATTCTGTCATCTATTTAAATATAAAATTTTTAAGTACATCGTACGATAGAATTGCCAGCAAGGAGGGCAAAGCGCGAGTTTAGTTTTTAAAAAGTATTTCTTAAAAGTTGAAACTTAATACAAGCACTCGAAAAAATGAAGAGAAATTGGTACCTTCAACGTTACCTCTTATTATGTCAAATATTGTCTAAAGTAATATGGTTCAGTAGCATATATGGTCATCGACTACCACGAGTTTCACAAAAAGACTGGCTCCAAAGCAAGGTTATATCGTGGCAGCATATAGGACAACATTAATTTAATATGTCGCGCCCTCGAAAGCCCCTGCTAAGTATACGGATGCTTATCCTCCTAGATCGTGTACAAGTCGGAGATCATGAAATTACGATCAATTTCCCGTCCTGGTGGCAATAATCACCCTAACCTATAGTTATACCAACCATTTGCTACTTCAAACGGAAAAACTGTTTATAACTGCGAGCGATCTACCTCAATAATCAATTCTTCATTTTAAGCTCTCTAGAAGTAAGATAAAAAACATTGAACAACAGCTTAATGATAGTTTTTTCGTCATAAAAAACAAACAGCCGATTCAATTCTATCGTAAGCCAGATCAGTTTTTTATGGGGCATTTATGTGTCGAATGAAATTGGTTTGAAATCGACATCATTATTTGTTTCCGAGGTAGGCGAGGCAAAAACAAAATTCATGAGCATACGAACGTAGTCACATACGCACCCACAGACATCATCAGACAACCATTACAATAACTTCCGAACAGGAAGTTAATATAAGATCGTTTGGAAGAAATATGTTCATCATAACAGACTACTGATATTGAGTGAAACGTGGCGACATTGACAGTCGATTTGGCTTGTAATATACAAACACCTTTCAGACATGTTTACCAAAAGCATAACGAAAAAGACGAGTGAATAGGACCAACATAGGTATAATCGATGAAACAAAAAAAATCCGGAAACTTTTTGAACACATCTTTTGTGTAAAGCGACCATTTTCCTTCATAGAAAAATATACACAATTTCATCGTTAGAAAGATTTGACGACTATCAAGTAGGTTTGACGATAACATTCAGAGGACGCCATGCGCACTGGAGGTGTACCATTGGTGACTATCCTTCTCCTAAAAATGGGTTGGAGCCTTGATCCTTAAGTTCATTAAAGTTGATCAAAAGATCCACCTTTAAAGCAAGCCTACCGAATAACGACCTACAATTAAAAAAAAAAAATCATATTTTCTACAATTTAATCTCAAAAAGCCCTATGAGTCCTACGTTTACCGCCATCAGTCAACATGAATCACCCACCTGCTGAAGCTCGTTTCGTGTTTACCCGCAGCTTATTACCACAATGCCCCGCGAACGTCAATTGCATGGAAACGTAATGCCAAGCCACTGCCCACCCTCGACAAAAGACACAAATTGATTGAAGTCAACGCAAGTCAACGATTTTAATCCAATTAACCACAACGACGAGCAAAAGAAGATACAAAAACTGTAAACGGAAAACTAGCAAAAAAAAAATATCCAAAGAATAGTAAAAGAGAGAAGCGTCATCCACAATTAACTGTCGGACGCACGAAACCAAAGAAAGAGCAACCGAACAAGAGTCACCCGTCACATGGCATTCGTATGACGACGGCAACGTTTGTCGCAAAAACCATTGACCTACCCATCGAAGCCTGAGTTCGCGTGAAGAAAGCACACAAAAGCGTGTAGGGAATGACAACAAAGTGGCCGGGCCGAGAGACAAATATTAATGACAGCATAAACGCGCGCGTAAACACGCGGCCGCCTTCGATACCGGTCGCGCTTGGTGTCCCTCAACAGACGTGCAAATCCCACGTCTGGACGAACATTATGTTCGCTGGCTTATCTGGATTCACCTGTTAAGTAGATTACGACTTTTGCACACGATCAACCAATAAAATCTCCCACGGAGCTCCAGCGACTTAATAGTCACTGGCAATTAATTCTTCGATTATACCTTCGACCGGTGACGACGAGGTGATGGTGGTGGACGAGTAGGTTGAGTGGAATTTGAATAGCGTATAGTCAATGTTGAGTGTTGCCTGTGGCTTGAGAGGCAACAGCTTGCCTGACCCAGATCGTAGGAGGAAGGAATGGCATATGAATGGGACGTTGGTGCCAATGGTTTTAGTTTGCTCATTACTTCGCTGTGGTCAGGAGGCGGAAGGAATGGAAGGGAAATGACAATGTTGAAGGATTTTTAATAGAACTGTCATGTACCTAACAGCTGCGTTGTCAGGACAGCAGGGAGCTCGTGAAGCGGAAAGGGAAATGTTAAAAAAGTTTGCCAATGGAGCGGATGATGTTGGATGTTGGGAGGAAACTGCGGTGGGAAGTTGTTTTACGAATCGAATATCAACGGCTGTCAGTCGTCATACTTGCTAGATTGTTCAGTTGATAGATGAGACACGGCGGATGGGGGCGAGATAATTGAAAAACAAAAATATGTTGAAGTGCATTCAAATCAAGTGCCACCCTGTTCATGCTCGGTGTCTACTTGACAGTTTCGACAGTTTTAGTTCAATCATTCATAGTCCATAGTTCTAGAAACAACTAACACCGCCCTTGTGGCGAATTTTAATTAATAACAATCTTAGCTAATCGTAGTGCCTGGCTTATTCAGAGTAACAAGAACACTATCGTGACATACTTTTTCAAAAATCGTGCGAACGGAATTAACGATAAAAGGGTCAATTAGCAAGTTTTCAGTCTGATAGCTGCAAAATAGTACTTTCTCTCAAGTGAGAATGGGACAAGAATTGAGACCGAAGCGTCATGCGTTCGTGTAACTTTAAGTAGCGATGTCCTGCGCAATACACACAATATTGAGACCTCTTTGAACAAAGGCGCACAGGCTATTTGTAACCATTCTAACCATAAAATAAAGAGTCAATATCAACTTAGGCGAAAATTAAACCATTAGTAGCGCTGCGTAGTTTTAACTTTATTATTCTCTATAGCACCAGCTATCTGAAGGGAACTGATGGAACCTGGACAACATTTATAACCCCTCTTTCTAGCTGCGTACAAGCTTGACACAACAAAAAAATGGATAATCGATTGGGCATCGACCTAGTAAGCTTAACCAGCCAAAACAACAAACTCAGAGACAACAACTAGCATCGGACATAAAGCAATTTAAATTTTATAAGAATGAATGACTCAGCACGTAAAATGTTAGATCCGTAAACAAACCATGTATAGCCGAATAACTAAGGACCAAAACTGCCATAAAGTGAATGGCAGGGGCAAAAAGTGGATGAAAAACCGCTACAAGGAAAGACGGTAACGCTTATTGAGCTGTAGTCTTGTTATTAGATAGCGTTTATGTGAGCTAGCGCCTTATAATAATCCGTATAAAAGCAACATTTAACAACATCAGCCTAACTTTCGTTCAAGCCTTCACAGGACAAGGTTGACATTACAAAGGAAAACTTCTGCAATTTCATATTTCAGAAAGAAGGAAAATTTCGAGAGAATGTATGGAGGAAAACAGGACGAAGCGGATGGAGAAGGCATTGTTCAAGTAATAAAATCTCGAAGACCTAGAAAGATGCGTAGAACAAATGGACAGTAGACGAACAGCCATAAGAGAGAAAAAGACCGTCAGGAAGGATCCGGAAGGTATGGAACAGTGCAGCGAAACTCGGAATGAACATACTCATAATAGGGAAGCATGGCAAAAGGTTGTCAACAAAGCTCTGAACTTCCGATTTCCAAATGGTTGTTAATAGTAATAATAATGACACCGAAGTTTCCTTGGAGATTTTCATGCGAAGCTGCTCAAACAATCCGTTTTTGAGAGTCTCATTGGGAAACGTAGCCTGTGCAAAACCACATCCGAAAATATTTTCAGGGTACACTCAACACCCATAAAAGGTCCTGGCTTTTACCGGACAATCGATCATCAACCAGACTAAACACATTGCTTTCGACGTCAGATTCTCATCCAATACACTACACTTTCCAAGGAGCCGGTCCAATATTTTATCGTAGTCAATAAGGGACTACGGATATATCGGACACAGTGGAGTAGAGCCAGACTATCAACATTTAATGTCGAAAAGCTGCAATCGCAGAGATCGCCAAACTCCCCCAAACTCTCCGAAACCCTTACATCCTAAGAACAACACTGGAAGCGCTACCAACAAGCCTGAATTTCAAAGTGCCACCTCCAAAAAAATGCAATTAAAGAGAAAGCTTATAAGACTGCGCTGCATGGCAAATTTAGAGCTATTAATGAGCTCAACGGGCGGAAGAGGATAGATGATCATAATTTTCTTACGAAAAAAAATCGAAGGCTCGAAAAGACTCCCGAAAGTTTCATCAAAAATTTTAACAAACATGTCAAGGATTTGAGTCCAGAAAGAGGACCTGCATGGGTTCAAATGGACCACCACGAGTAGTCATTAAGGACCTGGAAAAACCACTTCTGCCTGCTGTATAACGCTGTCAGGCGGGATAATTCACTCATGACGGGCATAGATAGAAGAGACTGTCGTACCTCTGAAATGAACGAAGTCAAGATGTTTATATGGAGACTTAAGTCTAACAAAGCTGATTGCATAGGTGTGCTTCCTCCTGAACTATCCTTTTTCAAAACAGCTGTGAAAAGCATGTATCAGTTGGTCCGAAGTACACATGGTGGCGTGGATGTTGAATCAATAACATTTGCCTGATCCACACGAAGGGAGTCCTTTTTGAATGTGTTACTACAGAAATTCCATACAAGAGCTTCCCTGCCGTTTTATGCAAAAGCTTTAAAACGCTTGTTCACAAATTGATCTGTCAATATGAGTGCGGTTTCAGGTCCAGGAGGTCAATCAATATTCGTACTACGGCAGATCTTAGAAAAAACAAAGCAGGTTGACACCTATTTAAAAACGGGTAAAAAAGCTTTTTAACAGGCGAGTTACATGAGCCAAGTTTATCTGCGACATTCCTGCCAACCTCATCATGTGTGTAGGATTACGTTACACCGCTGTCCTCAAAAAATGGCTCATAACACCAAAAGTACTTATTGACACGTATAGCCTTGAGTTAGTCAAGACCTTGTTTACTTTAGGTCCTCGGCAGCATGCATGCAAGCTTGTCAAAGGCGGTTGAAGCAGACCTCAGTCGTTTCGAAAGCAAGAATTTATGTTTGATTTTCGGCCGAGATAGTTAGGAGTCAACCAATCTAACGCCTGAGGTGACTAGCCTCTGGGTCTGTCGCTGAGGCATACATCTCAGGTAGCGTGCAAAAGTGGAAACGGACATTAACCAACTGGGCATTCGACGCTGGTGTTGGCTGATGGGGCATGTTGGTCGAGGCCGTACTTAAGTATTCGTAAGAACATTTTTTGACACCAGATCTGCGATAATGTGAAATGGATATTTGGCAGCGCATTTGCGTTTGTTATGGGAAACAACATACAAGCTGTGTTCAAAAAATAAAAGGAATTTCAGGTTTTGGAAAATAATTTAAGTTTCTTGTCTAATTCAATGCTGTTTCCTTCAAGATAAGACCCATGAGGTACTGGGATTTATTGCAGCGTTTCATCTAGCCCCCGAAACACTTCCGAACCTCGGTCTTTGAAATTACATTTAGCTTCTTCGGCAATGCGATTTTAAATCTACACCCGTGAAACGGCAGCTTTCTTATCTGTTTACGAAAAAGCTATGAGGTGTGAGCAGGTGCACATTTAAAAACGTCCGTAACCTTTATATCTTCATTACGCTTTTTCCACTTTTTTACCAATGGTTGATGCACTGAGGGGTCTAGAGCGCTCGTCATCCTCAACATCTGTACGACCTTCTTGAAAATGATTTTACAACGGGTTAACTTTAGTTTTGCTACTAGCACACTCATTCGAAACAATTTAACCTTTCCAAAACCTTGCTGCAATTTACTACAGTTTTATAGCAGTTTTTAGCGCGAATTTTTTGGATAAAATTTTTAGGCAAATAAATAGTCGCATACTGGCTGGTTATATACAAATAATTGTCGGCATGTCTACCAACAAAACAGAGTAGAATTTGTACGAATCGGACCCATACAACCTGCCGAATCATGAAATTCCTGTTACTTTTTGAACATCCTCCCTCCTATTAAATGTAAGTTTGGATGAACCAATCCAATGCTTACCAATATATGACTGAAATGCCTTTAATCCTTCACTGATTACCCTTTCTGCCAGACAACGAAAATACGCAACTTAGTCTCTTAAATCCCATATTTACTGTTTCCTTTAAAATATTTTCTTTGAACACCCGCCAGAAACCGTGAAATATAAACCGGAACCCGTTTCGTTCTTAATTCCTTTCACCTGCGACCACACGAAACCACTGCCCCTTATTTGCTTCGATTTAAGGGAAGAAATCCCATTGTTCCACCGTCGCAGACGTGACGTTTTTATTATATTTCGGGGCAAACCTCATAATTCGCACTTAGCGCCAACCTGAGGATCCTTTTTCTATACCCCCAACCAAATTCATAAATTTATAACGAGGCAATGTTCGTTATTTATGCATTTCTTTTCAGTCCTGTTCCCTTGTTCGCTTCTTTTTTATGGGGTCGAAGACCCTATCACCAGCTAGTCTACACCAAGTGACACGTAAAGCTTTTCATGTCTCAGAATCACAAAGAAAATAACAAAAACGATTTCCTTCTCCACAAGTAACGAAACTTTTGTGTTCAGAACTTATCAACAACTCATCCTGTTTTCTACGAATCCCGAATGCAACCCCTAAGGCCCCATCATGTACGGAATCATGCCCAAAAGCGGGGCGAATGGGACAGAAGTAGAAATTGTTGAAATTTTCGTAACCGTTGTTTCAACGGCGATACACCCACTTAAGTCCTACTCGACGGATGGTGGAATGGGGTTGTAGCTAGCAGGCGTCATTGATTTCACTTGTCTGTGGCAGGAACGGACGAAGGAGACGACAAAAGGGCGAAAGGAGCAGCGACTTTTTTGTGTTTTCGGTTCTTTGTTGTTGCGGAGCGGTGATTAGAACAGCTCATTACTTTTGAAGAAAAATAATTTTCCTCCTTTCGTTCCGGAAAGGATATCTTTGGATTTTGTTTTTTTCGGATGCAATTGGTTTCAGTGTCAAGAAGATTGAGTGAGGTTACAGGGATGTTGGGTATTAAAGAATGCCAAGAACTCTTTGGTGTGCTGTCGTTTCCTTGTCCCGTGTGGTTATAGCCGTCCATGGATTCATGGAAGTGGTTATGTATTCTCGGAGATTAGGGCAAAATATCCTTAATGAGTAACCATAAAGAAGAAGGAACGTTCAACGGTTAAATCTTCTGCCAATTGCACAAAGCTCCTCTCAAACCTTCTTTACGAAAAAAGAGGAAAAATCAAATCCTTTGAAGACTCGTGTAACTCCTTCCAAGTCATGTCATTACAGATTGCCAGTACCCAGCCCCTGGAGTTCGCCTCTCCCGACTTTCATGGGATTTGTCAAGAAAAGAAATGAAAGAAAGGAGCTTCACCACTGAGAATTCCTTAACTGCCTCTGTGCATCTGCCATAAAACTGAATTTACATCGAGGTTAATGACTTCCCCCCGAAGAGTCACAAAATAACTTTGCGACGCTCTGAAACTCGAATTGCAGTAATATTTTCCATCCACCCCCTAAATACCATCTGTATTCGTCTCTCTATTTGTATGCTCCTTTCGAGCGCGACTAATCAGGATGATGACCTGCTTCGAGAACCTGTTTCTGTATACAATGTCACATCGAAGAAAACTCCTCGCTCCATTGAACCCCAGTCTATCACTCGCTCTAATACGACGACATTGTGTTGTATTTTACTGTCTTTGTCCTTGTCCTATTGACTGGATTACGACTACAATCCCAGATAAATCAACTATGTTGTGCTTCCGAGTTTGTAGTCCTCCATTCACTTAATCTCATCCCCAAAAGGATGAACGTAAAGATAAAAAAACAATTCGACTGAGATCTAATCCAATTCAAGGGGTTTAATGCACTTTAAGACACAACCTGCTCCAATGACGAAGCCAGATGCACAATAAACTCCAAAGGATCAACTTCGACAAAAAAAAAAGGACGAAAAAGGCTTATCCATGAACGGATTTGAACTCTTAACCAACAAACCACTTGCTATGCAAATATTTGCCCGCCTTCCAAATAACCGGATAAAGACCTTTTTCTTCCTTTGTCGAGCAGCATCGTGGTGTGGCCCTTCCGTAGTTCAGCCTTTTCGTATCCTTTCGAATCTCTGAAATTTATTGCAAATATTTGGGTGGCTGTGTGTGTCAGACGACTGCCTGCACTTGAAAACAGGATTTCAATCGAATAAAGCACGAAGTCATGAAGAGAAGGATACGAAAGATACGGGTAACCCGCTAATTAGTCCGCACGAGCACGGTGCATTGGCTGTTAACACGCCCGCCTGCCAGTTAGCTATGTATTTGGAACTCCCCGGCATCGTGAAGACACAATAGTCGGCACGCGTTCATTGTCCTTCAGCTCACTTCAGAACAAAAGCGCGTCCCTAAACACAGAAACACAGAGAACAGTCTTCCACGAAAACAAATCACATGATGTTCCACCCGAATTAGATGAGAGGGGGCCGGAATGGATGCTGATTTTGGGCATTATATGAATGGAAACACACCTCATGGCGCTAGAGGAGCAGCCGGCAAATAGTCGTGGGTAAATACAGAAGAAACGAAAACGCCGGTTGCCGAGGCAAACAACCCTTATACGAAGAGATGAGATGATGGGGGTTGCTTGCGTTTTTTCTACCACCCCCGCAACGATAGAGAGAGAGAGAGAAAGAGAGATACATCCCCAGAAATTCATTCACATCCACCCTGGGTACCGGCTTCATGACAGAACACAGTAGAAGGAAAAGTCAAAACGACCCGACCCAGACACAACAAACCCGGGTCGATATTCGAGGAATTTATGAACCCTCTGTATGTGGGTGTAGTCGGCAAGGGTAGGGATGCCAGGACGTTTGCTTTGTGTGTCTGGTTACCGAGGGCGATTCGCTTTCCACTTGTTTTGCTCCGGAATGTTGCACAGTGGATTGCATTTGGTCAGATACATGTTGACAACGATGACAAATGTGTTGATGTTGATGTTGGGTGGACTGATGCAGGCGGTGGGTGTAATGCACAGGAAACGACTTAATAAGGATAATGTCATGGTAATAGAAGGGCGTGGGAGTAAAGGAAAAAGTGAAAGAAAAATCGATTTTCCTTTAAAATACCCTCGGAAGCAAGCGGTCGATGTTTCTAATGGCCATGACAACGAACGGAGGTGAAAGTCGTTTTGGTGGCGCGACTTGGGGACGATAAAATCACATGATGGAGTCTTTTGGGTGACATCACCGGTTGACGTGAAACGGAAATGTGCTATTTGGTGGGGGAGCGTCAACGCGGTGCCGACAGGAGTCTTGCGGTAATTGATGCATTGGAATAGCTTCCGGTTGGGGTTAGTCATGAAAGTTTTGAAACGTGCACGAACTTGGAGGGTTACCACTATAGGCGCAGTTCGATAGAAAAGAGAAGGACTGTTTTCTGATTTGGTAAGGCTTTTAAGAACAACTGATGTACGCTATAAAGGTTCATCCAACAAGAGGTGTCATTTTAAGTTTCATCCCTTTGTTGAACTGTTAGCATCCAACTATTATTGCGGGTGAGATTATTGAATATGGACCGATATACACTTATACAAAGGGGTGATGTGGTGAAAATTCACTACAAAAATAGAAAATATCGCGGAAATGCTTCCTCGCAAATGGTTTTTTACGCAGAATTATTTCGTGTGATGAGGCTCATTTCCATTGGTGGACAACGTTTATTCTCAGCAGGACAGCGCCACATGCACCACAGCTGGTGAAACAATATTTCCATTATGTGACATATTTCGTGGGCGTGTGATTTCTCGAAATAGAGACTTCAAATAGCCGGCGAGGCTTTGGGATTCAATACAATTAGACTTTTCCTTTTGGGCTATATTGAAGACAACGTCTATGCCCATGTCCCAACAATGATTCATGCACTGAAAGTGAACATCAGAGCGCTTATTCACGAAACAGAGCCATGAACATTTTCATCAAAAGATTGGTTTGTTGCAGGCAGACATTGTATTTCATTACTTCCAAAAGACTTTGTACTTTAGATTGAAATCGAAATATAATCCCTTTTCGTTAAATGTGTTGATTTTTTCCTATGTTTCAAAATGACACCTCTTGTTGAATATATCTACACATTCCATCCGAAGCTATATTCTTTAGTCCAAGTCATTTTTAAAGACTCAAAACCTTAAAACGATTTCTTTACTCGTCGCAAACCTTGCAAATACATTGTCACATCATAAATGTGAAGCATGATAGACCGAGCAACGACTGCCGATGGATATTTGCACATTCACCCACCATCGTTCACTATAGCTCAACTATTTTCAGTTCGATGCCTCGCCGCCCAGCGACAGCGACCACTCAGATGAACAATTTCATTTTTCGTCCCCGATGACGACCAGTCACCCGGAAACCAATCAATATATCCTCAATCCACAGAGGCAGTCCATTACTGCCACGCTGACATCATCAACCAACAATATGACCACATCCTGCTCGGCGGATCATCGTCTCTCCAATCGATGACCTTTGTGCCTCTCACATGCCACAGTCAGACAATGAGAATGGGACACCTCGTAAGACTGGAAGCTGAATTCTCGTGGCGTCACGTCCACAACTTATGCTCGTGTCCTGCTTCTTGCTTGTACATTTTCTCCAGATGCCCGATTTCGTTTTCTCTTCTCCGTCTGGTTTTGTGGACATGTACTTCAGCTTTTGCTTCTTAATACTGTTATCGATGACTACCTTGCGAGGAAACTTTCATTTCATTTCATTTCCAGTTGGTGTGCGAGAACCCATTCGGATCCAAAATGCTTGCTTTATACAACAGAAGGAGAAGGGAGAAGCATTGGATCCCTGGCTGACCATCGATATCGAACAGATAGCCAGGTTTGTAAGATTGACTTTCCCTTTAATGAGATTTCCTCACAGAAAAACGTACAAACTGCTTGCGCACAGCTAACCGTCAACTCAAGTGCTTCTGTCCATCCATCCGTTTCTCCAGTCATCTATCTGTCCATCATAAAGGATATATACGTAAGAGATGTTGGCAACAGACGTACGAATACGTAAAGACGTGTGATGGAATGTTGACGTTTTAAATTGGACGTAGCGCTAAATGAGTTCGTTTATGGGTAAGTTACAATCGGGCACGGGAGGCTGGGACTGTCGACTGCTACTAAAGACCGACATCGAGGACTGAAGTGAGAGATTTCCATGCGCGAAGTTCTTTTTTATCTTTGATTTTCTTCGTCTGTAAATCACTGTCCGGGAGTAAGGGACAGTAAAGGTTTATGGTTCATGGTTAACTAACAGTTGGGAAGCAATCACGAGGATCGATGGCTTTTATGGTGCCATAAAAGCGAAGGAACAACACGCGGTCATGACTGCTGGAGATAAATTAAAACTTTTAATGAAAACCAGTAGACTAGACGTTCGAAGTGATGTTGTCGACCGTTTTAAAACGGCGACACGATGACAAGTAGATTTCAGCTCATTTCGGGGTGAATAGTTAAGAAACCCACGCGCACGTAAACGAAGCGAAAGAAGTCGTTGGATACAGACAAGCATAGGGTTTATCCCTAATTAGAATGAGTCGTATATCAAAATTACAGAATTGAGTCTGAAATCAGAAGATTTGATGCAGGTTTGCCAAACCACAGGAATGCTAAATATGCCATAACCATAAGCCGGGGAATCGTTCATTGACGCGGAGTTTATAGTAGGTTCTTGGAACCTAGTTTATGACAATCTTCCAAAAAAAGAATATTTTTCAATATTTAAGATTTATTACCCCGATTAGAGTGTTTGATGACAAGGGTGTGGCAAAGCTGCTTAGCATAATCATCATAAAGAAATAAAGCAAGGCACAAATGAGATTCCATCAGATGGAGTTTTACTATTTATGATTGTAATTATGAAGACACAGACCTGAAGAGATCACATTACAAGAGGTTTGCAAATATATGTATTACCTACAGACCGTTGATATTTTTCTCTGGAAGCTGGCTTATCAAGCTTCCTATCTTGTATGTCCTAGGTCTGAAAGAGTATATTATATATCACTACGAGAAGTACTTCCAGTCTTCTGTTGGACATTCCGTAAGTAAAATGTTGTGCGACTGCTTTTACTCCAAATTTCATACGAGGGTGGTCCGATAAGTACTTAGCCTACAAAAGAAAAACAAAAATTTTGGAGAAATGGCGATTTATTTTTCAATATAGTCTCCTTTTAGCTCGATACCCTTGACCCAGCGATGCTCCAACTTCTTTAACCCGTGGGAAAAATACGTTTTCTCGAGGTCTGCAAAGTAGGCCTCCGTGGCGGCGATGAGAATACGGTGGATAGGGCAGCAGTTCGTAACCCAATTCGACCAATTTGGCCGTGGCGAGGACGGCGGTCTGCCAATACGAGATCGTGGATTTTTGTCACGTTATCCTCCGTGGTAGCCGTTTTCGGGGCACCTGGACGTGGCTCATCAAAAACCGACGTGCGACCTCGTTGAAACTCGTTAAACCAATTTTTGATGTCGCCATCGAAGGAGAAGAGTCACCGTACACAGCATCCAAACACTCTTTGATTTCGCTGCGCGGTTTCCCTTCTAAAAACAAGAATCGAATCACCGACCGATATTGTTCTTTTTCCATTTTTCTCAAATCCGCGGACACTCCCATTTCCCCACGCGGTCAACGCGGTCGACAGTAGCCGTCTACTGGAATGTACCACGCAATAGTAAATTGCTCTTGCGATACTGGCGCCATCGGGCGGTGGGGCTAAGTACTTATCGGACCACCCTCGTTAGTGTATTTTTTTTTATTAAAGGGTGATTTTTTTGTTGTTTGTTTTTTCAGTGTTCTTTTTTTCACAGTTTACCCGTGATTCGTGGCATTTGTCAAAGTGAACCATGCTCAGTTGGCATTGCCATTTTTAAGCGGAAATATTCGCCTTCGAACAACGCTTGCATATTATTGAATTCTATTATCCAAATTCGTGCTTTATGAACAAAAAATTCCGCGATTTCAACCATATTACAGTGGTCAAAATCGACATACTGACCAAGCAATTCAAGCCATAGTGATCAAATTTTGCTACAATTTCACGCTATTGGACACCAACTACCTACCTGCCGTGTAAAATATAATTAATGCAAGAGCTGAAGATGAACGACCTGTCGGAGCGTCGGATTTTCGGTGAGTAGGCCTTGGAAATGCTGGAGGAAGATCCGTTTTTTCATCGAATAAATGTCTTCAGTGACGAAGCTCATTTCTGGTTGAATGAGTATTTTCATTAACAAAACTGCCGTACTTGGTCCGATGAGCAATCTCAGGCAAGTCAAGAGCTGTTAATGCAACTGGAAAAGATGCCCTGTTTGCGCGGTTTATGATCCGCCGGTATTATTGTCCGGAATTTTTCCGATGAAAACATTGTTGCCGTCCAAGGCGCTCTCTATGGTTCAACGATTTGGAATATTTCTTTGCTCAAAATGAGCGAGCTGAATCTGGTCGACATGTGGTTCTGGCAAGTCGGCCACACAGCACGTGATGGACCAATTGACAAATTACGAGTAGTTCAGTGAGCAATTTTTCTCTCATTTTGAACCGGTTAATTAGCCGACTAGATCGTGCGATTTGACGCTGTTAGACATTTTTTTATGAGGATACGTCAAATCACTTTTCTATGCCGATGAGGTCAGTGGCAGTCTTAGAAGATAACATCACAAGTGTATGAAAAAGTGACTTAATATTGGATTTTTCGCATGGCCGCATGACTTAGTCGTAGTCGACATCTACATAAAATAATCCTTAAGAAAAAAATGGCAAGCAATGCTTTATCAACCCAAATAAATATTTTATAAAATTTTGCAATTTTCCTGTGTTTTTTTTTTAAGGTAAAAACCAAACGCTTAAAAGATCACATTTTATTTCCTGAAAATGATATCAATCAATTAGGAGCCATAATTTCTCATGACCATTTGGGCGCTTTTTCAGTCATTTTCGCGAGAACTCCGAGCGACAAGCTCTGGTATTCTTGTCGGATATTCAAAATTTGATTTCAAAAACCACAAAGAAAGAAATCTGGACCGGTTAAATCAGGCGATTAATCGGACAGTACAAATCGCCAAAACAAGACGTTAGCCAACCCGGAATCCTTTAAATTGTCTATTGTCGGGCAAGTTGTGGGTTCGTTTACACAGTCCTGTTGGAACCACATGTCCTCGGGTTAAAATTCATCAATTTGAGGCAATAAAAATTAGTTCCATATCGCCCTCCAGTTACAGTAATGGTGTTGCCCATGACGTCCTCGAAAAAATGACCGATGACTCTTCCGGCGTAAATAGCGCACTGTGCTTTGAGTATACTCGTTTTATATGACTCTTCGTGAATTATACGTGAATTATTATTGCCACAGAAGCGCGAATTTGATTCACATATTCGTTCATATACGTCCTCATCGCTCATCATGCACTTCGTCATTGAGGTTTAGAAGAGCTTAAATTAGACACGATTAATGAACTGCCGATAGTAAAGGAATGTCTGTCGGCACTTTGAAAATCTTCAAGACTTTCGTCGAAATTGCGCTTAGACACAACGCCTGGTCGATGTTGACGGCTCATCCGCGGCATTGCCTCGTTGGTACGAGTGCTTCCGAGCACCCTTCATCGCTTTTTCTGCCAAGTGTTTTTACAGTCTCTTGGAAGCGCATCTTCCATTAGAGTCATACATTTTGGATCACTTTGATAAACATGAGGAAGCAGACCACAAGACAAGTTCGCAAGAAGACAAGTGTTTTCTTATATTGCACACTTTTATTAAGCATGTGGCTAGGAGAATAGTATCCAAATGTAGGTGTTCGTGGACTCGCTCGAAAAGACCCTTTTCCATAGGGATAGTTCTCCGATGGAGGTGGTCGCGCTAGTAGACCTACTTTTAAATGGATGTAAGCAAGGTTGAGCAAATCAGACTGTCTTCAACTGACTACATCGCCTATAGTGGGGGATGATTGCTACCAAACATTCTGGAAGAATCGACGTAATCCCTTTTGGATGGGATTCTTACTTCTTTACTTAGATGGCGCTGTTAACTTGGGTCTCAACCAACAAGCATATCCAGCTGGAACAACCTTCAGCCAGTGACGCATGCCATATTGGTTGAGATCCATCTCCATCTATGTACGCCACCTTAGACGTGGTCAATCTTAGATGTTCCTGGTGATGGCTTGAAACCGAGAGTGTCAGAGGTGCCATCTTTGACCCTATGGGAAATCAAGCAATAAATTAATACAACAGAGAGGAGCTTGGTTATGGATTATGTGCAGGACTACAACCGCTATACCCTTTCACTAAAAAGATATTGTCTCAAAAGTCTTATCGATTGACCATCACCTAGTTTTTACTTGTTTCTGAATGGTCTACGAGCCATTAGACCGACAGAAAGATCTCGATTTCGAATCCTTTGATGTTCGTAAAAAAATGTTTTCCAACCTAGACCTTGGAATCCAATGGCCCTAGAATGTTTTTTCCTCGAACAATCGGCAAAATCTACATCGAAAACAGAGTAATGAACATTTAAACTTTGATCTCATCGTCTACGCGCCGCCACAAAAGGCATTAATTAACTTTCCCACTCAGTTTGCATTTCAATATCAACTTACCACCCTTCGAGCCAGTAGAAATGATACCCAGTCACGATATACCCCCCCAAACCAATCGAACACATTCCATTGTTTATCGGAAAACAACTTAACCCGAACCCACGTACAAAAATCCTAAACAAAGCATTTTCACCGAGACATAGCCTCTAAGTCTGCAGGCGTAACCCCTTTTTAAGGCAAAAGTATTCATTGCAACCCAGGGTTGGGGTAAAACATGTGAACACCCTCCCCATTAGATTTTTTTGACTCGTAAATTGTCTGCCTCTAGACACTCGAGTTGGCTGGTGGGAGTAAAAACATTTAATCCACTGCGTACGGTGGAAATTAAATCCCATCCCGTGACGAAGCTCGGGAGCTGGAAGCAAGCACTAACGCTCTTATCATCACATGCATGCATGGCCATCGTTAAAACACCACGATGTACGTATTCATACGCGAACGCATCTGCCGAAGGTGTATACATCATACGTTGTAATGGCAGACTGGAATCTTATGGGCAGGGATTTCCGTTACTTTACTGATGTCGCTATCTACTTCGGAATCGTTTTTTTTTTCTCTCGTTTACGGAAACTCATTCGAATGGGGGAGATAAGATGCGAAGGTGGTGGGATTAGAGTGCGGAGTACATTTTGCATTGCACACTCGAAGCGGAGGGAGATGATGTAGCGCGGTTTGTTCTGAATTGTCTTGTCGAGATCTATGAATGTACAAATGTGTCTGTGAAGAGATTAAGAGGCATGAAATCTTGAATGAGGAATGTTTGATGGAAATGACCCGTCTGGGGAGTTCCACTCAAAACAATTCAGTACAGTGGGCGTATTGGGATTCGACTGGGAGGTATATGGGGGTGCATCTGGAAGTTCCTTCGGGCTATGGGTGTACTTAGCAATAAGTTGAAGATCTAGAGGTTTTTTGATAAATGTCTACAGTGTGATGGAACGGCGGCACATGTCAAGTGCGTGGGCATCCAAGTCCCTTGTTGTTTGTTGGATTCTAAGTTATCTATTCTAAGAAGAATGATGGCTAAGAGGGGTTCTGAGGTGTTCCTAATTTTAGGTATTGATATCGGAAATTTCAAAAGAGTTTTATTCATCAGGGGATTCTTAATCACTAGATCATGCACGTGGTAATTCAGCCAGAACTTACTTGAAAAAATAGAGGAATTTACAAAACTGAATATACTGGAGGAAGGTTTACGTGGACTTAATTCTCGCGGTTGGAAAAGAGGCCACTAATCAACCTAGAATCTCTGTTTGAGACGTGTATACTCGACCTACACTTCTGCAAGCTCCTAAGAATTAATCGCTTTTCGACGGCACAACACGCCTATCGCAAGGGTAGGTCCACGGGGAATTATAGCACGAGATCGTGCGAACTGTCCACTTAAAAAAATATACTCTAAATACCTTCATGGATATAGAAGATGCTTTTAACAGAGATTTCATCCAATCTACGGACAAATCTGTAACTACCTTGAGGTGGAAAGTTTCCATGCTCGAAGCAATCGTATCAGGGTATAATCTCCTTAAACAACAGTTCGCAAAGGTAATTCCAGAGATGTGGTAACCCCACTTTTCTATGGCTCATAATTATTAGCCAAAAACAAAACAAATTGGATTGCAAGGAGACAAAAGTTCTCGCGTATGTTAACGACGCGGTTATCAGATAAGTGAAATCACGGAGAAGGCGTTGTCTAGAATACATGCTTGGGCTGCCTTAAAATGGCATATCAGAGCTCTGTTAATCCTGCTCTCAAATCTGACATCTGCCCCCACTATTCTGCTATGGCAGAAAGCTTTATTCTATCCACAGTGGGATGTAAGACCCCGACATTAATTTCAGATCACCAGTTTCCGACCTAAGTGATGGCTTCAAGATCAAAGGGATCAAAGCGTAGTATAAGGGGTTCTTAGCCCAACTGAATATTGCCAGTTCATGCTGTCTCTCTGTTCATTCGACAATTTTTAAGGCTGAAGCATTGGGTGTGAAATACTTCCAAAGCCCTATCCAAAACAACCACCTCCATCAGCCTGGGCAACCAATTAAAAGTCTATCATAGTAACAAAGAGGAGAATGGAAAGGCTCACGAGTTAGCCAGGTTCGACGCATGGTTGCCTTGTTGGTGGCTAAGCTTTGCTTAGGGCTAGCTCAGATCAAAAGATCAACCACGGAATCGGAGCCACGGGAGCCAAGAGAACATGACTCTCTGTTGCACTTAATATCCTACTGCAGCTCCTCTCCTTAGACCTTCATACAATACACAGTGGGGTGCGACGCCATCAGACTTAAGGAAGCGAGCTTCTGGTCACCCAGACCGCACAGTCACGGCGAAGCTCTGTCTCTTTTGCCAACGAATTTGACCTCGCTTCCTACGGACTACATCGCACCTTCCCTCGACTTTAATAGTGTCACTTCTCTTCCAGAGAAGAATGGAAAGCGTGAAACCCAGTCGCGAAATTCCAAATTCTGATTTTTACTGATGGCTCCAAGCTGGAGCACGGTATAGAGGATCGCAAATATTCTCGACACAACTGAATATCTCAAATTGATTCCATCTCCCCGAGCATCTTTCAAGCTGAAGTGCTAGATATCCGAGAAGCGTGCAAAATACTCAGCGCAGGCCGCCCCATTTACATGTCCACCGCTATTTGTAGTGAAGGTCTAGTCGTTATTAAAGCTATCACTTTCCCTAAGCTGGTGGATCAATGCAAGAATTAAATTAAATGGCACAGCCTCAGAGACGGGAATGAGAGGACCGATGAGCCAAGCTCGGGACCACCTCAAACTTCTCTACTAAAACTGTGGGCCTGTCGCTGAAATCTCTCAAAGGCAAAATCCTGCAACACTATTTTAACAAAGCCAATCGTAAGTGAGCTAAAACAACTCGATTTAGGCTGTCAAGAAAAACCTGGCCCTCCTATTAAAAAAAACAAAAAAAAACAAACGTTCAAACAAAAAAATAGACATCGCTCCAACATAGTTATAATCGTGGCGGTCGGTACGGGCCATAAGTCTATAGGAGCTCATGTTGCCAGAATAGGCGTCTGGTCTAACACCCAGGCAAAGGAAACCTTGCACTATTTTCTCAATGAATACCCAGGTTCTGCGCCTTTGGAAAATACTTCCTTTGCAACCTAAGCTTAACCTCAGTTGTCTTAACACATAGGCTGGTTTAATTTTCTTTTTAATTAAGGTTCAACAGTGTACGCTTTTATGGTGTTTGTCACATAGCCTGAACGGGGTGCAGATGGTTTGTGTCGAAGATGTTCGTTCACTACTCTCCGAGGGTAGGTGTCCTCGATAGTATTCGAGAGATTTGACTGAATTCGCCGCGTTGGTTGTAATTCACAGTAACTTTTGTTTTTGTTTCCATGTCATTAAGGTGTTATATTGGAAATGCACACACAGAGTATGAATTTTGAAGTGATCTTATGCTGCGAGTGTTATGCCTTCGTCAGCATTTTCATTTTTTAATCATCTCTCATTCACAACTGATGTTGTTGCACAATTTTTCTGTATAGGAATTGTTCTTGACTATGGACAGACATGAATTACAGACCTTTCGCTCAACAGTCGGTGATGATTACCATTGCACCACGACCACCCGTGGTTCTAATCAATAAGGCACAGGATATCTAAAAAACCGTAGCCCATCTGCAAAAGACCTTTTAGGCAGATGTCCAGCTAATACAAATCACTGCAATATAAGAAGTAATGTCACCAGACTCGGCATTCCATTCAATAGCCACTGCCGCAACATCTCATAAAAGAAAGTCTGCACTACTTACTCTGCAAATACCCGGTGCATTTGATAAACACTTCCTCAATGACTTGTCTGAAGTCACTTACCTCAGCTTAGCAAATAAGTTTTCTCAACTCCAAAGGTTTGTTTTGAAGATTTTGATAATATTATCGCAGGTTTGGCATCAAAACGGTGACTTGCAACTGATCTATGATGCTGACCACATAGCCACCGTGACCCACTAACTCGTACATAGTCAATACACAAAAGTGACACGTTATTTAATAATAACAAGTAATTTAATAAGTTTTTAGTTGGCTTATAGGGGGCATCAGACTCTTTAAGAAGATTAGAAAGGGTATGAAAAGGAAGAAGGATGTTCAAAAAGTAAAGGGAATTTTGTGATTTTGCCGGTTATATCAGATAAATTTACACGATTTTCTCGTTTTTATGTTAGTATTTTCGACCCCAAATCACAATCTAGAAATGTTGTGGAGTGAATAAGTCATGCTCACTATGTCGTTCAATTTTAAGAAACAGTGAAACATAAGCTCTTGTCACAGTATCAAGTGGATTTCTAGTGAAATCGCTTTCACACCACGATAATGCATCTGTTCAAGCTTTATTGCTGGTTCGCAAATACTTGCTTAGGAAGTTAGGAAATTTCAGAAAATTTCGCCTTAAGGAACTACCAGCGTCTAGAAAGCCAGCAAATGCAGTTAAAACCTGTACGTATAGCGTCTGCTCTGAAGTGTATTATATGACGGTACATTGCTAGCACATAGCTTCTGTTTTGAGACTCGAAAGCCAAATATCAAACAGCAAAAGAAAAAAGTTGGCAATCGCACTAGATAGACTCATCATAGCCTTAACAATTTTGCTTATTCCATGAACGAAAGGGACCGACTCAAGAGGTAGCTGAAGACATAGACAGAGATATACGTTGTTGTCACGATCCACCTGTCTTACGCGGCCAGAGGAAAGACATTTACCCCTCTCAATCAAAAACAAGTTTTTTTTTAACAAGTGAGTTGCCAACAGTTTTCTTACCTTGTTTTCCACCTTGGGGGCAACGACTCACAGCTTCGGCTATGAAGACTCTACCCATCATTTATCATGCGGTCAAGGATATACATAGGAATGTCTCTTTTTTAAATTTGAAAGAAGTGTTAATTCTATTTTAAGCTAGTTGAAACGATAGTCCATGAGGTTCACTGGGAACTTCTGTTTCTGATGTAAGCTATATAAAGCTTCCGAGCTCTAGAGCTGACCTGATGTAACACATCAACTAGAAAAAAGTTTCCACTCAGGTGTCTAATCCTGACTGTAAGTATGGCCTTGATGGAACCTGCCTACACTTTTTATAAAATGGTCTCTTTCCCATGAGATGGTACTTGTTAAAAATTCTTCTCTGGCTTATGAGCTTGGTCACAGTAAGAAAGTTATTACCAAGCAATTCGTTTCCAATCAAAATCCAATTTAAATCCTGCCTGAAAGAAAATTAGAAGCTACCAAGCCGACACCATAGAAGATAGTTACAGAAAGTATATTCGATACAAGGCCTGTAAGGTAAAAAACAAGACCAAAACCTTGGCAAATACAACGAGGTAGACTGCTTTCTTCATCACCATTAATAACTTATTTGTACTCTAAACAACTGCTATACATCGACTCAATGATAACCATCAATGCTTGGGAGATGGACCTATGGGACCAGAATCTAGTGAATATCTTAGTTTTTTATCAGGTTTTATGACTTTCGAGATCATGCCATCCTGATCCTTAACCTTTTTACAGCTTCTGATAAATTTTGAGTGAAATGTATAAATGGGGACGAGGCTACTAGTCAAGATGATGTAAATTATGACAACTTTTTTCTCTCTACCCCCTATATTCCACCTATATATGTATACCATAACGCATGCCCAGTATTTCAGCTATCCGTAGAAGTGACGATCCAAATATGTCGTGCATTAATCATAACGCGGTTAGCGTCAACATCACTTGCATATTTCAATGACTTACAAGCTCGCGTTGCACTGAAATCAAAGCCTCCAGTGTCTAATTACACTTCTTTGCCTTGTGGCACCTCATATCTCTTGTATGCCTCCGCAAGGGTATCAAATTCCAAGTCACTCAATAGCAACTTCCCCTATTCCGGAAACTGAGTCTCGTAATAGCTCTACTCGCATCTGTTATTTCCGTTTTTGTGTATCACTCTCCGATCTGATGCGCCATTCAAGTTTCAATCCAGTCAAGGTCGCTTCTTTTGTTCACTATAAGCTTGCAAGCATCTTGTTGCCATAAATTGATAATGACAGCTATTATTGAAGCAATTGGAGTTGACATATAACGTGTAGAATCCACACGCTATCGATCCATTGATTCACGTCATCGAGGCTCGTGTTTATAATTGAGCATAGAATAAAGCTAACAACGAAAGGCCATGAACCGAAACAGCTCGAATAGCTCACGTGGCTGCCGTGATTCACATGGTTCACATAGTTTTCCGAAATTCCTAATTAAACTCATCGGATACCCAAGCGCCAACACAACTGTCATCGAATCCACATCCATAACCCCGTGAACGCCGTAAACAATCCCAAATCAAGACTGCGAGCTTCAGCAATAAATTTTTTTATCTTTCGCCATAAAAAGTAAACAAATTGCAGGCACATTCGCCTGCGGAGCAATAGCGGCGCTGTAGACACAATGTAGTGCAAAGAGGCGGGTGTGGACGCAACGAGTAATTGGAACCGCAAGTCAGCAAGAAACCAAAGATAGAGACTGGGACAAAAAAGTCCATCAAGTCAAGCGTAAAATCTTTGAATTTGGATTTCCCGCTTGAGAACACACCACGACGTGATTTTGAAACCAAAAAAAAAAGGAAAAAGAAAAAGGAAAACTTGAATGTTGCACATACGCACTGAAGCACGACCATCTATGGTAAGTCGATAAGTCGAAATTTAAAAAACGCGTTGCAACAATCGCGAAGCCATCAGTCGGCCAATTACGGCGAGTGTGGATGCGTTCTCTCTCCTTTACCGGGAAAACGATTCATTTTGAGGTCGAGCGCACAAGTGCGCATCCACGATGTCGTTCCACAAAACGAGGTAAAATAAAACAAAAATCGCCTCCGGCCAGCTTCAATTGCACGATCGCACGCCGCGCCACTTGATTGCATCCACGATCCGAATTAATATATTTTCCGCGGCTTTGTCAAATTGTTTTCCGTGTTGAGGAAAAACAAAAAACACGTTCCACAATAAATTTCAATTGAATCAGACGCGGGGCGACTAGCACAAAACTCACCTGGAGGCTTCGACTCACAATCCTGGACAGGCGAGCACATAGCTAGATATAACATATATGAAGGCACCGCTCGAGGCAAACATCTCGAATCACTTTACTCTGCTCGGTGATCGTTACATGTGTTCCACTGGGCAGTTCCAATTTTCACCTATTGACTTGTCGTGGCTCAATGGAAAGCTGGTCAACTCCTTTCCTTAAAACCTGAATCGGCCGATTGCATAACCATAAACGGAGCGTGGCTTTCGCGTAAAATTTCAATTCCGCACGCCCATCAACGGTCGACGTCGAGTGGCTTTTAGTCAGTGGAGCGCGTTATCTCGCGGAAACTCATAGCCGGCGGCGGTGAAGGAGTCCACAGAGAAAAACACAACAAGTTTTGTGGAGAAATGTGTTAATGATCGCACCACTCAGGTGCAGGTTTCCACATTCACACATGCGTATACGTCGAGGCGATGACAATTTGATATTTTCTTGTTTAGACATTTGCAGCGAGGCACCGATCAGTGGTGCACCGGAAACCGCAGATGAGTGAAATGAACATGCACTCTGGCAGCCGCCCGAAGGCAAGTGTGTGTGGAAACCAGGTCAACGCATGCTGATTGTGGGTAACCAGGCGGTGAAGGCAACTGACGTGCGGCAACCATTCGCTGTCAATTAGGTTGGTAGGCTTGACCATTGATCGTTGATCGGTGATCGGTGCACTGTCTAACGATCGATTGTGGTAATTGTGTATCAATCGATTTGCTGGAATGTTTGCATCGCACGAGGACGTGTTCCGGCTCGGTGTTCAGGTTGTGATTTCGCCTCTAACAAACATCGTAGAAGATGTGTTTATTGAGTGATTAGATAGCAGTTTGCGTCTAATGATTGGGGCTGTTGGTCGTGGAAAGTGTCTGGTATTAGTGTACGGGCACGACATTGGGATTGGATGAGATCGTGGGAATTTATTTTATTTTCGTTTAAATAGGTGCTAGCTAGAGAGAAAGCTGGGGAAGTTGGGAAATTAATGTCAAACAGTGAGTTAATGCGGGTTGGAGTCATAAGAGTTTCTACTTGGAAAATGTTGTTTATAAATTTTTTGGGACATGACGTGGATAGATGGATCGTCCTGTCTCTTTTTCCATTGATTTCAGCAGTAGAGCTACATCTTTATATGGCGGCATAATGGCTTTGAGTGAGAGTAAGTTATCTTAAGTTCTTTGTATACGACTCATAAACGTATGTATAAAAGGTTTTTGGGCTCGATATATAGCTTCAACGCCGAGAGTTGAACATATAAGTCAATAGGAGCCCATTGAGGGAAATTAGCATTTCGGGATCTATTAAATGGAATCGATAAATCTAACTAAGTTGTACGCGACAGGGTCGTTCTGGAGACAACTGGAACATATTTTAAATCAATTAAAACTTGTTCGTGTTTGATTTTAGGTCCTTAACGATGTCAAGAGCTAACATGACGTCATTGCTCAAGTACGATTTTTGCAGTGATAGATCAATCAGAGCGGGGTATGTTTTTTTTGTACAATATAACGAAAAATCTATTAAAAAAATGTAAAATGTTTTTTGCTTCGCCTATCTCGAGAACAAATAATCATATCGTCACCGAACCAGTGCCATTCGACGGACATGTTAATAGCGGTCATCCGATAGGATTTGCAAAAAAAATTGGCATTTATTTTTTATAACGAGAAACCTTCTGTAAAGTTTTCATAAAACATTCCTGATGTCCCTTACTGAAGAATAAAACATGAGAAGTTGGCATATCAGTCGCTCCCACCAACCTACTTTTTTTTATCCTTCAAATAAGTCATTTACTTCCATTAAAATTGATTACTAATTTCTTTTTACCAACATATGGGTATACCAGTCAATAACCTTATGTTCTTTAACAAGGTAGGTGTTCGTGTCTTTGTTCGTAAAGTTTTTTTTTATAGGGTTCGCGCTGGTTCAAGAGTTACGCTCTTATAGTGCTTATCACACAACCTGGACGGGATGCCGATGGTTTGTGTCGAAGATGTTCGTTCATTACTCTCTGGGTGGGGGTGGTTGTCCTAGATATGATTTTAGAGATTCGACTGAATTTGTCATGTTGGTTATAGTTCGCAGTAACTCTTTTTTTTTTGTTTCCATGCCATTTAGGTGTTATATTGGAAATGTACCCACAGAGTACATATGAATGATATTTGAAGTGGTCTTATACTGCAAGTTTTATGCCTTCGTCAGCATTTTTTTTTAATCATCTGTCATTCGCCACTAATGATGTTGCACAGTTTGTCTGTGTAGGAATTGTTCTTGGCTATGAACAGACTTGGACTACGGATTTTCCGGTCAACAGTCGGTGATGATTACCATTGTACCACGACCATCCCCGATTTCTTCGTTTCGAGACACTGAGTGCCGTGACACCACTGGCAATCGCGAAGTCTTGTTCTAAGCCAAATTCGTCTAGTCTTGACTATTTTGGATTTTTGCAATAATGTCGCCTCTGTCAGTCGTCGCGTCCAGTAGTTGACGGGCTCGGTTATTTAAAATACTCAAAGAACACTTCCGCGCTCGTCTCGCGGCTTGTCTTGTCTGTCAGTCTTTTTTGGATGCTATTTTTGCTTCTCTTGTTTATTCTACTTGAATGCCGATTTTTGTTTAGGGTTCGTGCAGGTTCAAGAGTTACGCTCTTATAATGTTTGCCACACAACCTGGACGGGGTGCAGATGGTTTGTGTCGAAGATAGGATGAGAGGTTCGACTGAATTTGTCAAGCATTGGTTGTAGTTCACAGTAACTTGCACCACGATACACATCTATACTTGCTCAATTCTTTGTCAGCTGGCCATTAATCATAGTCATAGTCATTTACAAGTCGAGCTTAGCGTTGCTGATGCCACCAACATCAGAACACTCACGATGTGTCTGACTGGCCCTCGATTCTAGGTATCTCGGGCTTTTCAAAAATTTAGTTAGGACGTAGGTTACAGTAAATATGTCTTTACTATCTGCCGTTAAATTGACTGTTGCCATAAAAGTGTTCTGCAGTGACTGTATAGACGATCACAATAAATCTAATCATTCAATGCTCATCTTAGGGAGGGCTATGCTCTTGCACCTCCTACAGCATCAATAGCTGGAGCCATATTATAATGACATGTTATCTATTTATATTACATATATTACGTGACATAATATACTGGATTTTTCTCTTTTATTAATCGTTTGATTTGTCAGATCAGCAGAGTACACCTTGCTTGTTAAAAAAACTCACGATAATGCGTTAGAGTCTTAAGCACAATGTTCTATGCCAGATATACATATGCTCTGTATTCCAGAAGGTGACATCTCAGCAATAAAATTCTGTAGATTCTGAAGCATAAATAACGTTGGAAGGTTTGACTAAATAGACAAAGCTATAGAGCCAGAGCAGAATCTTGCAAGGAGACAGAGTCGATGCTGAAAATATAGAAAAACAATTTCTGCGGACACAAGTCCCGATGCCGCTGTAGGGCAGAAGAAAAAATACAAATTATATAAACGAAGACGAGATGAGTTCGTTGGGAATATACACCAACTAATCTGTAAGATAGGTCGCAGGATCGTTTGCCTGGTTCGCCAATTATAGGGGCATAAGTCTGCTAAGTATCGCGCCTGAAGCCATTGTGATAGGTTCTTATTAGTGGAGTTTGAGGCTAGGAAAATATCAAACTTCAGATCGACTTTAAAACCAATTACGGCCCCCGTGTCCATAGAGTAGGGCTATGTATAGGGCTATCCAATTTGTGGTTCCGACAGTAAATTTATATAAAACTAATTTATAATCTAGATTTCGATCAAATCTTTTACACCATTATTTTGGTTGGATCTCACCATTATGAATAGGATATAATATCATTCAAATGTATTCCATGGGAGTTCTTGTACGACTCTAACGTGATAATTTTCGATGACTTTTCGTCACATATCGGGTAATAGCTCAGCCATAGCTAGACGAACATTCGTTTTCAAGGCGTCAAAAATTTGCGGATTGTGTGTATAAATCTTTTGCATAGCCTCACAAAAAAAAAAAGCCGGGGCCAAAACAAACCAATATGACTTTGGTTAAAACCTTGATCATCCCGGTCCTCCTCGATGGCTTGGACATTGCCGAAAATGGATGTCGATTGCTCTACATCGGTTTGATACAAAAATTCTGCGTGCAATCTTGGTTCCCGTTTGTGTTGACGAAGAGTGAACAAAGAGCTTTATGGTCCGTAGAGCGGTACGACTTAGTCAGAAGTATTTGCACCCAGCAATTAAGATAGGGGGACAGGTACAGTATCTGGACACCACAGCTTTGTGCCAGAGTCTTAGATTACAACACCAAAGGACGACGCAGAGAATGGTGCTCGCATTTAATGTGGTGCATCTAAGTGAAAAGGAACCTCAGTCAGTTAGTTCTTAATTCAGTACTCGGATTGGCATTCTCTAGGAAAAGTGTTGCCGAAAACCAAACTCTAAAAAGAACATCCAATTTATGAGCACATTGCAGATTAAGGTCGAACATTTTCGTTTTTATAATGCAACAAGTCTCTTGCGGGTGTGTATTTCTCCGATTATATTCTTCCATCTTACCACTAAAGGCTTAAAGAAGCAAATGTATATCCAGCCCTTAAGATTCAGTTTACCGTTTCGCTACCATGCAATTTAGCATCATAAAAATCAGCACCATCCTCTTGTCCCCCCTTCGGCCTGATCAAGGTATATCCCTACCAGGAAGCGTTGAGCTACCTTAGTAGCCATTGAATCATTTTCATAACTCCGTCATTAAGCAATGCACTACGCCTCAATAGATTACACTCGTACTGCACGCAATGCAACTCAACTCGACCGAACCAGCCTCAGTTCCACACAATTCATCCGGAAAAAACAGATTTTCTAAATGGACGCTCGTGATCCATCCACCTAATTACAAATGATTGTAAAGAGCCCACTCTCTTGATTCGTCTGATCCGCCACTTGGAATATCATTCACCTCAAGTCGCAGCTTAAATAAATCCTCGACCGCACTGGAGAAACCACGACATCGTTATTCCCTTTAATTTTCCGGCTTCCCCCGATCTCCGGTCGGGCACGATGTGGCAACTACCATGAAGAGGCAGTAAGCAGTGGATACTCGAATCTACTTAAAAGTCCATCATTCCTTGATTCGCTATGGATAGAATTGCCTGCTGGGAGAGCTACAGATTCATTCTTCATCCATCTGTTTCTGTATGTCTTCGGAGCAGTGAATTGTGTGATTGTGTTGGAACTAGTTGCGCAGAATGGGCGTCGTCATCAGCATCGTGCCTAGGAAGCGGGAGCAGATGAAATGAAAGGTATTCCTTCATCAAAGTTTTTTTTTTTTTTTTTTTTTGAGTTAAAGTCATAAAACACGTAAATTGGAACGTTGGCTTGGCTGGTTAATGGAATTATAGGTCGTTGGGCTGAAACAAAGAAACTTGTAGCTTCGCCGAGTATTCCTGTAACTCACAGTTCCTTCCTCTCTGGAGCTTGGAACAATAGTAACCAAGTGTGGGAGTAGGTGAATGCAAAAGTGTTTCACCTGTTCACAGGCAATGCTCTCGCGACGTAGAACAACGTCATCATTATCATGGTCGTCATCACCATCAACGTCGTGGCTGTCTTGTCATCACTGACAGTACAACAAGGATATCTTGATGCGAGCACTCCTCTTCATCCTCATTCCACGTCGACGACTGATGCATAATAAATTCAACCCGCAGCCAACGCCAAGAGCCCATGTGTGGAATGTATGAATGGCGCGATGTCGTCAGTGGGGAAGGAGTATTGAAAAGGGAATAGAGCACTCTGGATAGCACAGCAAATAGACGAGTCAAAATGCTGCAGATTCCCATACCACACACGCATGCATATAAGAATTTCAGAAGTGGTAGCAGGAACACAATGGCAGCCGTAACAACAGGAGAAACAGCAAACAAGTCAGATATTAGATGTCACTACCTCGGTAAGGACTACTCATGTTCGCCCTCCTTGTTTGTCCTTGCCATCTCGAGATGCTGGCGTGGGTACTCGAGTCAATGAGGTGTGCGTTCTTACCATAAGACCTTTGGTTTCTCTTTATGGCCAGACTCCACTACGCTCAGGTGGTGTTTAAGTTGCAGCACACAATCGAGGCTTTAGAGTTCATGAATCGTCACTTGAATGATGAACTTCGAGTGCATTATGGCAGCACTATCGATGTTTCTAATCCGGTTAGTTACCCCACCCAACCTTGTCCCACATCGACGTGTTCGGTCATGGAGCAAAACCAAAAGAATGATACAAACTGGCTAGAGCCGAAAACACGTATTTCGCCACACGAAGTCATTAATTCTTTACTTTGTCTACCTAATGAGCCCGCCAGCGTCACCGGGCCAACCTTCGGCGCGTTCCACACACGATAGGTCCACGCACAGTTAAATACTTTGCGTTAGTCAGTTACGCAACAATCTGACGCAACGCCTCCAACGCCTGATACCCTTGGCTCGACTCGAATGCTAGACTTTGGATCAAGCAGCAGATCTGGAACGACCGAAAAGTCGATTTATCACAGCGATACGGAGCCAAATGGTGGGGTTTACTCAAGCCCGACTGCCCCTTCCAGTCCTTCGTATACCACATTGACTAGGTGTCGAGTTATTGAAGGTAAACGAGCCAGCACTGTCTGCGACATGCGAGAGGAACCACCGCCGACCCCCTTGCTCGTTAGGCAGAGAACCACCTGCGACGTTAGCTGCTTGTAATGCTTGTTGCTTTCATGGCGAATCGCTAATAGGAGGCTGCTTTGGCTAGGGTTCTGAGACAGAGGTCGTGTTTTCTCAATTTCTTTTGGTTGAAGTTTTCAGACACACTAAGGTGACTTGGCGCTTTTACAGTGTGGGTTGTTCAGCGACCGGGAAGGTACGTTGACAATTTATCGTAAAAGATACAAATCTAATGAATACCTGTAAAGAGGGCTTAATTGAGAGGCAGGTAATTATATTGGCATTCATTTGATTTAGCTGACAGACTATGTTGGTAGTCGGGAGATATTTAATGATGGTGGAGGGATCATGGGAGTTGTTGATTGAGTGGATTTCAAGTCGACATTTCGGTGAGGTGGCGGAGTGGATGGCGAGGTAGTTCTTTGTGTTCTTTGTTGGAATAACAGAGTTCCAGGAAGTGAAAAGCTAGCTTAATGATAGAGGAACCAGTTAATAAGATACAATGAGTGTGGAGCTTGGAATAATAGATAATGTGGTCGGCTACTCGCAATGCAACTTAATTGTCAGGAATCAGGCGGCTGTTTTCTGATGAAAGGGTTATCCAATAAGAGGTGTCATGTTGGCTTTCACGCTATTGTAGCCTTGTCAACGCTCGACTATCGTTGTGATAACTTTTTGATAAATAAACTCTAGGGAGTTATTAAATATGGATGCTTCACACGCTTGCATAACGTGTTAAAATAGTGAGAAATTGGGCCTATTCACAACCTTTTGGCCTACATGCTTACAAGGTCTAGTTGCCACATAAATTAGAGCCAGCAGCTACTGAAATATCAAATAAAGAGTTCACGTAATATATACATCCATAGCTACGAGAAAACATGATGAAAAGTGGGATTAAAGGACGCCTATTTGTAGGCAAAGCTGAGGCAGACTTTTGAGAGATGTTATATACCCACTAGGCTTAGAGCTTGTACTCGTGGCTAAATGAGGAATATCACAACTTTTCATAAAAGTGTTGCGATTTCCTCTTGATTGAAAGTGACACCTCTTATTGGATGGCCCTTTCAGTGATTACATACTGATTTATGTACGAGGGTGGCCCGATAAGTACTTAGCCTACAAAAGAAAAACAAAAATTTTGGAGAAATGGCGATTTATTTTTCAATATAGTCTCCTTTTAGCTCGATACGCTTGACCCAGCGATGCTCCAACTTCTTTAACCCGTCTGAAAAATACGTTTTCTCGAGGTCTGCAAAGTAGGCTTCCGTGGCGGCAATGACCTCCTCATTCGATTGAAATTTCTGTCCGACAAGTGACTTTTTCAAGTTTGGAAACAAAAATAAGTCGCACGGGGCCAAATCTGGAGAATACGGTGGATGGGGCAGCAGTTCGCAACCCAATTCGACCAATTTGGCCGTGGCGAGGGCGGAGGTGTGAGCCGGTTCGTTATCATGGTGAAAGAGCACTTTTTTCTTCGCCAAGTGGGGCCGTTTTTTCTTCAATTCGGCGTCGAATCGGCCCAATAATTTGCCCTTCTCCAGGTAATCGATGTGGATCACACCTTGTGAATCCCAGAAAATGGTGGCCATCACTTTTCCGGCCGATGGGACAGTCTTCGCCTTCTTCGGAGCACGTTCGCCGGGTGAAGTCCACTGTTTCGACTGTTCCTTGGTCTCTGGTGTGTACCAGTGGATCCATGTTTCGTCGACTGTTACGAAACGATGCAGAAACTCTTTCGGATTGCGCTTAAACAGCGTCAAACATTTCTCTGAAGTGGTCTCACGGTTGCGCTTGTTGTCCGGAGTGAGCAAACACGGCACCGATCACCGACCGCCAAGAGCTTTCTCATGCCCACGCGATCTTTTGAAATGCCTACTGTCTCAGCTATCTCGCGCACCTTCAATCGGCGGTCTGCCAATACGAGATCGTGGATTTTTGTCACGTTATCCTCCGTGGTAGCCGTTTTTGGGGCACCTGGACGTGGCTCATCAAAAACCGACGTGCGACGTTGAAACTCGTTAAACCAATTTTTGATAGTCGCCATCGAAGGAGAAGAGTCACCGTATACAGCATCCAAACGCTCTTTGATTTCGCTGCGCGATTTCCGCGGACGAAACAAAACCACGAGTCCGATTCGGCTGAAATCGACAGTAGCCGCCTACTAGAATGTACTACACGATAGTTGTGCCATCTGGCGGTGGGATTAAGTACTTATCGGACCACCCTCGTATTTCTCATCTCCGGATAGCCTTTGTAATGGTCTAAAAGTAAGAATATTGGGGTGTTAGGGCGAGTTGAGGCCAAGAGAAGTCGATCGGCAATAAAGCAAGGGTTTTATGCAGTGTGTTGTGACTGGAAATGAAAAGATTCATTTAGGATAATCCAAAACGAAAAACATTCATTCACTTAATATCAACAGCCAAGTTCACGCTGAGTACGAATACATATGTATATGGTGGGACCAGCTCAGCGCAGAATAAAGCATGATTTTTTTGTTGCTTGTTTTTTCAGTGTTCCGTTTTTAACAGCGCACGCGTGATTCATGATATGTGTCAAAGTGAGACATGCTCAGTTAACATTGCCATTTTCTCATGGAAAGGCTGACACCCGAAAAACGCTTACAAAATATTGAATTTTGTTATTGAAATTCGCACTTTGTGAAATATGTGTTTTACGCTCTTGGATAATTTTACGGTCGTCATAATCGACCTACTGAGCAAGCAAGTCATGGCATTCTCCTCAATTTCACATTATTGTACATCAAGTACATGTAGAGTGCGTTCAAAGAAAAATATTGCTGCTGTATCCGCCAGTGTAAATGAACACGGTGATTTGTCCATTCGTCGCCTTTTAAAGTAATTGGGATTGTGTGACTCGATCATGGAAGATGACAAAATACAGTTCGTGCAAGAACTGAAGAATTTTCGTCTAGTAGGCCTTAGAAAGGGTTTTCTAGCAAACAATTTTCTTCGGCGCCGAAGCTCATTTCTGGTTGAATGCGTATGCTCCGATAAGCAACCTCAGGCAATATAAGAGCTTCATTGCCGCCGGAAAAAATGCACTGTTTTGCCCGGATGGAATGATTGGCCCGTATTTTTTCAAAGGCGACCATGCGCACAACGCTATCGACGCCCACTTATGTCCAACGATTTCGAACTTTTTTAAACTTTGAACCTGGTCGACATGTGGTTCCAGCAACCCGGCGCTACATGCTACACAGTACGTGAATCGATGGATCAATTGGGTGAGTGAGTTTGGTGAGCAATTTATCTCTTGGATTTGGACCGGTGAGATCGAGCCTTTAGACTCTTTTTTATGGGAATCACTCATCTACATATGTATGTCGATAAACCAGCGTCAGCTGCAATCTTGGAAGACAACCAAGTGATATCAACCAATATGCTCAAAAACGTGACTCAAAACTGGACTTTCCGTATGAACCACTTAAGATCTAATCGTTGTCAACATTTACAAGAAACAATCTTTAAATGGCAAGCTTTGATTTTGTCAACTCGAGTAAAAATTTTAAGCACTTTTGCAATTTTCTTGTTTTTTCCTAAACAATTGAAAACCAAATTCTTGAAAAATCACATATGGTTATGAGTTGTTGCAACCGGGTGAAACTATCACAAGAGCTCGCTCCTACACAGGCAATGCGTTTGATATTTAAAAATCCTTAAAAATTATCTGGAAACACTAAATTGGGACATTCTAGCCCACCTGCGTATTCTCGAAAGACCGCTCTTTCCGATAACCACCTGTTCCGATCGATGATAAATGACTTGGCTAAGCAGCATAACCGATCTTACGGAAAAGCCAAAAATTGGGTCAATACCTGGGTTGCTTCAAAACATAGGCAGAACTGTAGCAGGTGATACTTTCAAGAAATGGCGCATTCCCATTTGTAATACTGATAACAATATTATTTTCAACATCCTGGAAAATCACTTCTTCATTCACACTTCGATTCGGATGAATCAATTTTGATTTGGAGAGAGCGGTCACCAAGACAATCTTTTAGCCTATCCTAAAATTAACGATGATCCGTGATTAAAGGTTAGATCAAACCAAAAAAACAAAATCCTGGCATTAGCCAGTACTCGTTGATAAGCCCGTTCAAACTGAGTTGGAGCATAAATCACTTAAGACAAGTGGATTAGCGTTATAAGCTTTTCCAAATAGAGGACAACGCTACTATCCATGTTTACTAAAGGAATTAAATCTAAAAGCTTACCAAACATTGCTTAATCATAACATATCTCATCATCGTGAACTTACCTGAAAAGAAACGAAAGTAAAAACCCAAATTAAATAAAAATTTGGCAACAATTTTCCGATTTACACACAATTTTATCCCAACCATAAGCTCGAAAGTTACAAAACAAACAAACATGCCGAGCCCTCAAGCCTGTTAATCCTTACTCTCATCCTTTCTACCGCCGCCACCCACTTCCTATGTTTGCTTTTCACCTTTTCGTATATCTATTTCCAACGATGACGTTACCACTACCTGACCACTCTCAATAATTAAGGATTACCAGGGAGGTGAACTCAACCCAAGCGACAAGAATAAATCGGTTTTCATTCTATCAACATGGATATAATAAAATTTCTGCAATTAATCTGACAGTTGACAGAACTCGGATATCGCAGATATGTATGAAGAGAGTGGAGAGTATGTCCTGCCGATATACCTAAGAGTGTGCAGTGGATAATGTAAAAGAGAGATGAAAGCAAGCAATAGCTGAATGTAAAAAAAAATCAATTAAAATTAATTGACTAATATACGCCGCGGCAGGAGACCTTTGCCGAAGTTGGGGTTGGTTGATATGACAGAAAAGCAGATTATTATTAACGTGTTTTTCTACAGTTGCTAGCAAAAAGTATGGCAATCTGATTTAGGACCTAGTTAGATCTGAAAAGACAACAGCTTTGGGCCCGACTAACAGCCCGGAAGCAGGCACTTAAATATTCAGAAAACCGGTCATCGGTCAGAAAACCCCACAGACCCCCGGTCAGAAGTAAAACAGTATTTTTAAACCCCACTGTTTTTCAATTATACCCCCATAAGGATCTAGACGTCAATCGATATTTTATACCAATCCTCCGAACCGAGGCAAAAAACACTGCAACCGAATGGAGCAGAAAAAAAACTAAAAATTAAAAATCAAAACACAGTGAAGAGAGAAAATGGAAACTTCAAAAACGATCAACTGAAACAACTCTACTCGGCACGGCATAGCATAATTTAGTAAACTCGTAACCCATTCACAGTTCCCATCCATACTCTGCCCTTTTCGGTTCATCTAGCCCGCCCCCGGGGTGTCTCTCGCACCCGTTTCCGTTCCATATTGAATTTTCATCTCGAAACTAAAGCAGAAGCCGGAGCAGAGAAGCCGTTGGGCGTATTCGTATTTGATCTGCCATCGAATGAATTTCAAGTGATTCATGGGAAATAGTTGATTCCATCGACACATATCCTCTGCGCCACCTTGTCTACCTTCGTTACATGTCCATATATGAAGGTACAGGGTACCACGTAGGATGTTTGCTTTCATTCGTATGAATATTCGTTAACCCCCCGGTACGAGTGGATTCGTGAGTTCATTGACTGACACTCGAACGAGGTGTCTCTGTCAGTGATTTGGTCCACTGCAGCGATTACCACAATCCAGAAAGGATCTATCCGCAGCACGTCGACCTCATACCATTCCGGCCGTGGACGGGACGACTGAACCACATATGACAATTTCCATCGGCCGGTGGAAGACCATCACTGTGCCTATTTGTTTTGTTTTTTTGTTGGCCAGTGAACGGATAATTGGATAAAGTTTGTGGTCCGACTGTGTGCGGTGCGCTATGATTCACTGTCGAACCGTAAACCACTGTTCCGTTGTGTGGTTCGGTTTCTTGAAAATCTTTAAAAGTTTATTGGGCTTATCAAGCCGGATGATGGTGACTCATATTGAGGCGACCAACCTTAATGTCCGACTTTGACATATCATTGTTTCTTTTTCATACTCGATTGTGGTGATGGTGGGAGGCGCAGGTGTGAGGGCGTGTAATCGTCGTGAATTTATCTTTGGTTCAAGTTGAGGTAGTCACAGTTGAAATCGACGCATTGTTTGCTCGGAAGTCGTTTGTGATGCTGCCGCTTAATACGGACAGTAGAAGCAGTGCTCGGGGCACTTGTTTTTGTTGACTTTTGTTGCCGTATTTGGCGCAAATTATTACTCAAGTGATGTTCGACCGTGATGAAGATTAATTATTGGATTCGGGAAGTGGCGTCACGTAAAAGTGTTGATGGTCGAGAGCGACGTTTATGGGTATCCAGCTTCGAAAACAACTCAACGTGAAGTACTTAATATCGTTTCAAGTTATTTTTATATATAATTGTCGTAAAACGGAAGCCTTAGTTATTATTAGTTAACTAGCTTCTATATAAAGTCGTACAGAGACTTTGCATGGTAAATATGGGTAAAAATCACCTCAAGAAAGCAATACGGAATATGTCCTAGACCTGATTTATGGCACAATCATCCTAGATCAAGGTAGAGTGTTTCCATCATTATATCCTATAGGTTCTAAAAGAATAAGTCAAGCGGGTAAGACAAACTTTTATTCTGACTCCTTAGCTTGTAATTGAGTTTTTAAGGTTCATAATAAAAATCCACCTTGACGGTACAAACATGGTTTGGAAGTTTACCTTTTTTACCAACGAGTTAAAGTTGTAAATTAAGCTGCACGAAATGATACGGCTAACGTACTTTCATAGTATTGAGATATCCAAGAGAACCTGGACAGGTTAGTAGATAAGCGTTAATGAGGAGGACCCCTTCTCATCTTCCAAGCTCCCCCAAGATTTTTGACAGCATAATTCAAACAAAATTATTTTTAAACAGCACAAACTAATACATTTTACCGACTTTCCTTGCCTGAATTAAAGATCCTTCATCATCAAGAACTGCCTATATTGCCTACAATTAATTTCCACTCATTTGGAACACTGAATACAATCTTTAACCAACTCCCCATTGATCTTAACATGAGTTATAAAACTACTATCAGAAAGTCTAACAAGGGTGCGATTATCTTCAGGCTCTCAAATGGTGCACGTCTTTCAGGTGCTTAGACCATCAAAGACGCTTTTTCAATGCAAGGGGATCATCAACTCGAGGCGGCCGAATCATTTTTAGCGACGAGGGGCATTTTGATGAATGGCTGTGTTAACAAGCAAAATTAATAACAATCCTGACGAGGTTCACCAGGTGACGATGCATCTTCGAAAAATTACCGTTTGATGTGAATTTTGGGCCAGCAGCGTCATTGTTCCCTACTTTTTCGAAAACGACTTTGGTGGGGCGGTCACTGTCAATGGCGAGCGCTACGGAACATGCTTCCAGATTGATCGACGTCCGACAAAGATCCTTAGATGATGTACGCGAAAAACATTGCTGTCCTAGCCTCCTTGCTATATGATGCCAAGCGCAAGTCGAGCTCCACTACGCTAAGGCATACGACAGGACAGTCAGAGGGCAATTAGTGCCAGAGGAGTCTTCCAAATGGGCTAGTCAACTACCTCACCAACTCCTACAGCCGATAGTGCTCAATAGTGCTCGAAGTAAATGGGGGTACATCAGAACCCATCAAAGTCTCCAGAGGAGTGCGTCAGTGCTACCATCTGTCCACTTTTTTGTTTGGCATCGTCTTGGATGAAGTCATTCGTGCCCAACGGCACGGCTTGCTTTACGTAGAAGCCTCAACACTCCTCGATTCCCCCTCCTTAACGACTCAGTTGTCAATCAACTGACTGGGTCAAAGGAATGGAGATATCTTGGAGTTGACTTTAGGCCAATAGGACCAAAAAAAAAAGGCGGCACCCTCGCTGGATAATGGATAATAACAGCAAAGCACCTTTGAAACCGCAACAAAGGCTTCTTATTACAAAATGCTACCTGATGCCTCGCCCGTATCATAAGCTCGTCCTCGCTGGTACAACTTGGGGAAACTCAGAGCATTGGATCTGCAAATTTGAGCAGCAGTGCGCATATGGCTTCGACTGCCACATGATACTCCAAGAGCTTATTTCCACACAACGACAAGCAACGGAGGTTTGGGTCTTCCTTCTTTCGAGACCGTCGTCCCCTGGTTGATGAGTGGCAGGCTCCAAGCACTGGGGATCTCCATTTCTCCTTCAGTGAGATCCACCTGCGAATCCTGCTGGGTCCTGAAGCGGATTCTGTGGGCAGACCGAGCTCTCACCAAGTCCGAGGGTGTCTCCCTCAACAGCACCGAGGAAGTGGAAAGATGGTGGGTCCAATCCCTGTACAATACCATTGATGTCCACGAACTTCGTGAATGTGGAAAAACCAATTTTTTCAAGCTCTTGGGTATGCACATTTCCGGACGGGGCTATGTCCAATACCACCACGTCCGTATCAACTGCCTCCCCTCACGAATCCGATCATCTCGAGGTGTCCAACGAGCAGATCAGGATGTGCATTGTCGTGCCGGGTGTCAAGACACCGAGACTGCCGCCCACATTATCCAGAATTGCTTCCGGACGCATGGTGGCTGTATTTAGAGACACGATGCGGTACGCAAAGTGCTCTCATCCGGCCTGCGTGACAAGAGATGGACATTTGAGCATGAGCCACGGTTTCCCGCGCGACAGGGTCTTCGGAAACCCGACCTTGTTATGGTTTGGGTTGGCAAAGTCTGCGTTACAGACAGAGAGTGCTCCAGGGAAGCAACACAAATTGGTCTAGGTGGAATAAGATGCCGCAGACTGGGCAATGGCCCAGACATTTCATAGGATGAGCTGTTGAGAGCGAAATACAACTCAGGGTAACTTGCCACCGTATATGGCAGCAAGCAATAGAGCCGACACTCGGTATGAAGCGAGGATACAACACTGCGGTTGTTTTAGTGGGTAGTGGCTGAAAGGAGTAAATCCATACGGCTGAGTCCCACGTAACCCGATAACGCTCAGATCTCCAGTTCCGGGTACGCGTAAATGCCATTTTTTTCCGCAGAAAAAGAAAAAAAGAAAGAAAAGGCTGTCGCTTAAATTCTGCCGGATCTATCTGGAAGAGTCATTGAACATTGGCCCACTCGGATCCGTGATACCGTAAGAAGGCGAGGCGGGAATTTTAACTTTGTTGATACCTCACAAATAGCTTGTTTTATTCGATTTTAATACCCACCCGCCCTTACTAAAAAACGCTTTATCTTTAAGTGATCATAACTCCGCAGATGGTCGTATATTTGAACTTGAAAGTAGATCTAATTGCGCGTCTTTTGACTTAAGCCTGATTCAATTTCTTCTAGATTAGTTTCCCAAGTTTAACGTCGAAATCACCACGTTTAACTCGTTTGATCAACTAGATCATAGTCACCATAAACTTCCACTAAAATACGATGACTTTCGGTGGCACTTTTTTCCATATTACGAGTTAAGTAATGAAGTATGTAGATCGTCTGGCAAGAACTCATGATGAACCACGCCATTGTAAACGAAGAAAGCAAAACTTTACATTTGACCGAACTTGACATGCTTATTGCGGTCTTGGTCTTTCTGGTCGCTTCCATTGGGCTTCGGTTTTGAGGTCATAACCAGATGTCATATACCCATGTTTAGTCAATAGGTAGGTATTTCAACCTTTCAGAAATGTGCAGTGTTTCGCACAATCATTGAAGTCGCTGTGCCCATAAATCGCCCCCAGAATAGGCAGGCGATAAATCTCGCTCTTCAATTAAAAATAATGAAAACCCAAAAGCTTCCATATTGACAGATTCTAGCCATTATTTTTATCTACCATCAACATCGGTGCTGATAGACTCGACTTATCGCTTGTTTGAACGACTCTGACAGCCTTGAGGCGAATGCACTGCACTTAAGAACAACAAACAAACACTTCTACTGAATTGTCATACGAGCGCTAGCCCTCAAATCTCGCTTTATAGACAATTTTCATTGAAACAACCCAGTAAAGAGACTCGTACAAGCGATTGACACATCAAACTTATATCTACTCGTACATCACGTTTCACCTCTCTCCGGAACCTTATCATCGTCCCTCGATCCAAGCACAAAGAAGCTCCAATCGAGTCATAAACTAATCCATAATCAGCGTTCCCGTTCTCTCTGCGTTATCTTTTCCCACCGCCAGCCGTTCCTGGATCGATTAACTTCAAAGTATCGAGTCTCCCAGCAATATAGCAATAACTCGTTTTTGTTTTTCTTTCTTCTCCTTGCCTTTATGCGTCCGTCTTGATAAGCGTAACCCATAGATAGCCCATTCGTTGGGTGTAACGAATTACTCAACTGCCTTGTCAAGTAATTTATTCAAATAAAACCAAGTCCAGCTAAGGAGATGCAGATACAAAAGAAAAAAAAAAACATTACATTGACCTAGACTCTAATGACGATGTCTAGCTGATGACAGCTGATTTGGCGGTATGTCTGCGGCACAAAGAAACTGCCTGCCGTTCGAGTTCACCCGAGTTCGACTTGGTAGCTCCATCGAACAGACGTCATACATCGAAATGTCACAGTAGGGAACCTATTGTTTACGGTTTTCAAGTCCGAAAATGATTCGAATGGTGGCTGACTGGGCCCACCTCCTGCAGTTGTGATTGGAATGAATAAAAACAAAAGCAAGAGGCAACAATCGATTCGTCAGACATCAGAGAAATGCTAATTGCTCTCGAGTGGATGATGACGATTCGTTTGAAGGTGCAAAGCCTTCGATTGGATTGTATGGCGTGGATTCGTTAGTATGCGTATGCCGGTGCAGCAATAATGCAGAGAATGTTTTCCGAGTTTAGGAACATTGCTGTGGCGTGTGAGTGAAATACCGTAATATTAGCGGTGACTAATTCGATTCTCTGAAGTGCGCCGCTATAAAACTCTTGCACCCTGTATGCATGTTTAACTCTCTTTCCCCGGAGGCCTAGAATCGGCTTCTGGCCATGTAAAATCATATGGGGTCCCTCAGGGCTGCTTTAATGGTAATATTCTTTTTATTGATCGATTAATATTCAAATGAATAATAGTTTTTACGTCAAGCTTATGGGAATACTAGAAAGTATTGCATAAATGGGGGTTGAATCTGAAGGCGAATTAAGCCTAGATTACGCAAGCGTTAATCTCGAATTCAGTTAGCATGTGTCCAAGCCTGTTTCTAGACTAGTTTCCCACAACTTTATCGACATACATATATGTATTTCTTCTTAGAATCCTTGGCCGCAAATATTTTCATTGGTTGGGAAGCCTTCCATTATGTATGCACATATCGCACTCTAAGATATAGAAAAGATGAAGTTCAACACTTGCCCTGGACAGGCCCTAGTTTTTATGTTAACATCTTTGGCCCCATAAGTTTTACTTTAAGGTCCATATAATGACTCAATTCAAGTAACTTAAATTGAACAGCAGGAAACGTACGGTAGCTCATTAATGAGAATCGTAAGTCAGACTTCTAGCTTCTAAGCTATAGGTATTAGTCTTGTGCTATATAAATGTTATTAAGGAACAAGGGCTATTGGCGACATCAGCAAAGGGTGTTACTGATTTAAGACAGCTGCATAATGTATTCCCAACTCTTTCGTGAAATAGCTTGACGAAGTTGAAGTAGAGGATAAGACAGACCTCAAAACGGTGTTGGATGGTCTCGATTCTGGAAATGTGGATATGCGAGCAGGATGACCGCACTTGAGAGGCATATTCAAGAAGGAGGCAAGTAAAGGTTAAGTAGAGGAATCATCCCACGTACCGGCTGAAGAATTCCTTAGACCTATTCGCGAAACTGAGTGCTAAATTGGCTTTAAAATTGAGCTCACGAATCACCTAAACGATGGAAACGGATTTGATTGTGGAGAAAATACAGACGGATAGGAGATTTGATGATTTTATGTGTTTTCGTGACAAAGTCATTGATTGGCAGTTGGAAATGTTAAATTCCATGGAGTTCTTAGAGCACCGGAAAGAAAACCTCTTGAGATCCGATTAAATAAGGAAACGTCATGTCTCGTGGAAATGGTCTTGGTGCCGTCAGCGTATAGTGACATGTAGAAATGTTTATTGACCACTACAATTTCGTTGAAGGTAAGGATGAAAAGAAGTGGACCTACGTGGTTGCCTTGGGGGATACCGCAGAAACAGCTTTTAGCTATTTCAGAAGATATCCATCTCAATAAAATGGGTTCAAAGCCAGATAATAAATAGATAATTTGAAGAGTATTAGTCTGCGGGAGATTTTATCGAAAGCCTTACTGAAATTAGCTGAATTAACATCGCACTCCTTGCCATCGTCTAGATTGAAAGGACATAATTAAGACATGTTGTCTAGGGCAGATTAAAGATTTGAAGTGGAAGCTTACGAATATGACTTCAGATTTTGTGATAGTTTGGCAAATGGACTATAATTGCTAAGTTCTCGGACCTTTTTTGTGCATATAAGTGATAAAAGTGGTTTTCCATATTTAGGGGAATCTCCTAGAGGCAAGGATAAACTGAGAATTTTTGAAAGAATGAGGGAAAGTATGGACAGTTTCTAAAAATATGGTAGGAACACCTTTGGGGCCAGGAATGAGTTCATAATTAAGCCGATTCAATTTATTTTCAATATATGGTGGTCCACAATACAAGGGAGAAATGGTCCAATTGAGAAATTTGATACGTAGTTGAAGTCAGCGGAATCAGGGATAAAGGAGGAGGAGATTGTTTGAAAGGTGTGGCAAGAAAAGTGGCGATATTGTTGAAATCATTTGAGGTTTCGTCATATGGGGCTTTTCAATTGGCGCGGTTAGATTTTAGCTGCCATATTATTTTGGTGACATCTGTCAAGTCTATTGTGTACTTTTCAGTTACTGATTTCTTAATCACCGTAGCAAGTTACACGATGAGCGTCCAAATGATAAAATTTTACTATCAAAATGAACGTTGAGGGCGTTGCGCCCATTTTACGATAGACGTGGGACCCCTTCACAATCGACTCTTCAACGTTTGGTGGCCAAATTTGAGACGGCCGGTTTGGTAATCAATCAACCAACATTCGTTCGTCAAAGGAATGCAAAATCGGCCAAGAACATCGCCACTCTCCGTGAAATCGTACAGCAGAACAAGAGGGAGTCGATTCCTCGCCATGCATAAGAGCTCGGCTTTGCGCAGACTTCAGCTTGGCGAATTTTGCGTAGGGACTTCGGTCTATACATTTATAAGATCAACTGACCCAGGAGCTTAAGGTTCATGACCATCGACAACGCCGTTTGCTCGCTAACTGGGCTTCGGAGCGTTTCGAAGAGAACGCCAATTTTGGCGGAAAAATCATCTTTAGCGACAAGGCGCATTTTTGGATGAATGGCTACGTTCAGAAGGAAAATTGCCAAATATGGGACGACACCAGCTCACACAAGGTTCACCAGGTGAACAAGCATTCTTAAAAAGTGACAATTTGGTGTTGATATTGGCCCGGCGGCCGGTGTCATTGGTTCGTACTTTTTAGAAAACAACTTGGTGAGGCGATCATCGTCGATGGCGAGCTCTACAGAATGATGATGACCAATTTCTTGTGGCCCAACTTGGACCATATACGAGTAGACCTAGACGACATGTGGTTCCAGCAGGACGGCGCTACGTGCCACACAGCGGACGCCACGATTCTTCATGAACAATTTGAGGATTTCGCCTCTCGCAGAGGTGAATTGATCACCAAGGTCATGCGATTTGACCCCGCTAGTAGTGTTTCCTAAACTCGCCGGTCTATGCGAATAGGTCACAATCGACCGATGCCCTTAAGGTGAACATAACATAGAGGCCATAGCTGAAATTCAGGATCTATCCGGAAGAGTCATTGGAAATTGGACCACTCGGGTCCGTTCCACCTTAAGAAGCCAAGGCGGGCTTTTGAACGATGTCATATTCCATACATAATGGCATACATGAGCCATTTATAAAAATTTTAAAAAAATCGTTAATACCTCACACAGAGTTTGTTTTATTCCATTTCGACGTCTACCCGCCCTTATTGAAATACGCTTTAGAAGGAGAAAAAGGTTGGTAACCATCAGCTTTTCTTTTATGGTTGACTAACTGAAAGAAGGAAGGAAAGAAGGAAATGGGATGGTTATGGTGCAATAGTAATCATCACCGACTGTTAAGCCGAAGGTCTGTAGTTCAAGTCCGTCCATCGTCAAGAACAATTCCTACACAGAAAAACTGTGCAACAACATCAGATGTGAATGAGAGATGATCGAAAAATGCTGACGAAGGCATAACACTCGCAGCATAAGATCACTTCAAAATACATACTCTATGGTGCATTTCCAATATAACACCTTAATGACATGGAACAAAAGAATTACTGTGAACTACAATCAACGCAAATTCAGTCGAATCTCCCAAATCTTATCTAGGACAACCACGACAGAGAGTAGTGAACGAACATCTTCGACACAAACCATCTGCACCCCGTCCAGGTTGAGTGACAAACACCATAAGAGCGTACAAAATAAGAGTTGAGCCTCGACAAAGTGGGTATAAGGCTCGGTGAAGTGCGGATAAGTTTTCAAACTGTCCATAACTTCATTCTTTTTTTGGGTCGAAAAATTTAATATTTTTTTCAGGGGATAGATATGGCGTAATTCAAAGGTTTTCAAAATTGAAGGGGCTCTGTTGAGGTTTTCATTTATTTCGCGAAATTTTGTTTCTTTGAAGTCGTGGAAAGTCTGAATTTTAGGGGCTCTGTAAGGATGGTAGTTATCGATTGTAGATAGGAAAACAGAGAAATTGCATGGATTAGTTGTGTCTACCCGGAGAATTTGAGGTGCCACTAACTTGGTCAATCAGGTGGCCTAAAAAAAGGTAATGTTTTGCAGACGTTGGATTAGAGGCAATATCATATAAAAGGGTTGATGGTCTGATGGAGTGATGAAGATGACTTCTGATACTATCCGCGATTATTTAATTATTAACGAAATTTATCAGAATTTTCATATTCATTTTCATCTCTTTTATAAGAATGGAGAAAAGTTGCAGAAAAATTTAAGAAATACTCAGCCTTGCCGTGAAGAAAATGGGTCTTTTAAAAAGGTATACGCGTTTCCCACAAGGCTGTTAAAGGTGGCAAGCGTCCTGATTGATCCAGCACATCCAACGACCGATGAAATAATCAATAAACAATCGTTAGAAAGGTTGGCATATCAATTCGCGAATGACAATTTTTTTTTCGGATGCTTTGCATATGACTCTTGAATTTAAACCAAAACCAGCGACGCACGGAGGTTACTATCGAATCGCTAACTGAAGTCAATAATGATGAAAAACGAGTGAAACGACACGTAATACTTCGTGTAACTTTCTTCTGTTCTTATAATTAGAACAAAAGAGAACATTTAAATCAAGCATAGATAAGATTAGAAGCGCATCACTTCGAGAGCTAATGCTATCTCACTGTGATGGAATTCTAGAAGTGTTTCGTAGAACTAACGCCGACATAAGTGTACATTATCTCTCGGGTACTGCTTTGAAGGGAGAACACTAATGTGGACGAATGTTTTGAATATACCTCGCAGTCGCAGTCCGCGACAGGTTGGATGCCTTCTTCCATAAAAGGCAGTACTTCACGTAGTGTCTTACTCGAAAAGCTCAATCTGACTTTTCAGTTTGTAGAAATAGGGTTTCAGTAGGAATGCAGTTAAGTGGGAAGGTTATGGTCCTACACTTCTGACCATAACAACGCCGGAAAAAAGGAAAAGAAGAAGTGTTTCAGCCGGCTATGTGATCATGAATCAGCTCAAAAAGTTGTGACTCGCAGATAAGCTAAAACATTCACTCCTTTAACTTGAGGCTATGTCTATGCCTCCACACTCTTCCCTAGCTACTACACAAAATGTGCAAAAAATTCTTTATATTGGAGAATCCCCTAAACACCTCCCTCCACATAAATCAACTAAACCGTTTGTTTACATTACTTTATCTCAACTCGAGGTAATAATCAGCTCCACGCCGCAGAGCCCAGGTCCGCCTTCGGCTTGAATAGAGTAATCCCACTTCCATACATTTTAATTACAAAAACAATTCCACAATCTCTAATAAAGTGTTATTTCCTAAACACAAATATCTCAACTGCTCGCTACCGAGATTACTGGTGCCATGATCCACATGCGACTAGATATGGAGATTTCCAGAGGAAGTATCACTTATCCCAGTGAGTAGGTTGTACAAGCAGCCATTGTACCGCTCCACTGTACTGCAGCAGGAGATAATAGCAGGAGGCACGTGTGTTATACTCGTACAATAGGAGATGAAATGCACTTTGAGTTTCTTGGGGACTATCATTTGTATTATGGAACTCGGGATGAAGAAAGAGAAATTGTTTTACTTCCGGATTCACTTGGATTCGGGATGATCTTGGAGAAGGTGAATGTTAGCTGCAGTGCGACGGCGGTTACATTCGTACGTTGACATCGTGCTTAGAGGGATGGGTAGGCACTATCTCAATTGGAAAACGTTTAAGTAGACAGTCGGGTGCACCCCGGGGATCTGTCACAACTGCCTTGTTGTTCTGATGAAGCTTATGTCAAGGCAAAATAAGATAAAAAAAGAAAGATTGTCGCTTGTGATACTCATCACAAGAGACATCTGCAATTTAGAGATAAGACAAATGTCGTACTGCAGAGCTATGTACGAGTATGTAAGCGACTTCAAACATATCTAAACAAAATGGCATTCGAGATACAGGCATTTACCTGATTTTAACTCAATCGAGGTATAATTAGCGCTACAGTTCCCTAAAATTGATTGCTTAGACTGAGGCGATCGATTCTGGCGATGTAGAACAAAGTCTGTTTAGACGGACGTGTTTTGTACCCTTCAAATAAATAGACAAGGATTTTCTTGATATCCTGCATCTGGTTGACTTGGTCCATCAACTTTTGGCTGTGACCCACTATTTTACTCTGGCTTCCATTCTATGTTACTACCTGCAATCCTATTGCTAAATCATTGATTTTGTTTCATTGCCCCACCAGTCTGGAGAGGTGATTGTTTAAGGTAGGGCTTTGATGGTGGTTTGGCTGTTGCTGCAAATAGCAATGACCATATCTAGAAAGTACAGAGCGTTTCACACGGCTCTGTGAACCCTGTTTCAGCATGAAAGTGTCGAAAGACTGGAAATATTTAGTTGGGAAGACCCATTATCCTCTACGCCATGCTCTATGTCGGAGTCATCAATGTAGATCAGAAGTTGGTATTCCGAGATTATGGTGCGAGCATTCCATTCCTTTCTGAATGACAAACGAAATTTCATTGGAGTATGCAAGGAAAAAAAAATATGTTTGGCATGAAAGCCTTCAGCAGGAACTACAGCTCATAGTCGGTCGACAATGGAGTTGCACGCTACACCAATGCTCATTCTCGTAGAAGGCGTTGCTTGAATACATGTATTAGGTGACTGTGATGGCCATTGTGTCGACGAAGTGAAGCAAGGGACGATGTTATTGACCTCCCTTACTAGGTACGTGCTTTGTATGATGGAACAAAGTTAAAAACTAAAGGCTTCAAAAGACCTTATCGCGGTAAACAATCACAGTCACGTTGACGCCATGGTCCAAAATCTCAAACGGCAATGGTCCATCTGCCGTAACAACCGTCCAAACCATGACAAATTGAAGAGCTTCTGGTTCTAGCGGCCAATCGAAGGTTTCCTTACTGAATCTGAAAACGGAGTTTGACTAAAGTAACCACAATATGTATCGTCAGCAGCTCTCTAAATTATTTTCAAGTCATGGCAGTAACTTAAGCAGCTAAGAGACGCTGTCGACCGCTCGCACTACAGGGCGTATGCGTAACCTTTTTTCGTTGTACCTACTCCCTTCTGACACTGTGAGCGGAGTTTCCTGGAAGGAACCACCAGGAAATATGATAGTTTTACCTGTTCACGGATTGTTCGGTTGAAAAATGTTTCGCATCAGAAAGAACGATATTCGACTACAGAGGGCGATCATGCACGCCCAACATTTCCTTAGTTCTATCGACCCTTTTTTTAGAATTAGCAAGATGTTCTCCGTTTTGGAACTTATAAGGCTTTAGTTTGAGCTCATTTTTTAAAAAATCATTTGCATGTTTGTCTTCAGCTCAGAAGCCATTTCGCAGTCAATGCATTTTTTTTTCCATCACCTCTGTAGCGTTTTAGCACGTTGCCAGTGCTATGGTTCGAGACTCGAAAAATGTATTAACATCGACCGTTACGAAAGCCACTTCTGATCTTTTAGTATTACAAATAAAGAAAAATCCACGAAACTGAAGCGCAAAGCTTCTGCAGGTTCATTCGGACAATTGAGCCTAATGGTAGGAACATAGTTACGTACGCCAGCAAGCTCTGATGTGGCCATAAGATTAAGGTGACGAATTTTGATTTTGACACCCCTCCAGGGGCACTTTATTAGCTTAGTGTAAGCCTTAACAAAAAAAATTATTTAATTAAATTAATAACTAGGCAACAAGGTGGAAACGATTGAGGAGAGGGTGAAGGGTTCTGGTATAAGGCAATTCTAAGATTGGACTTCTTGATGTTAGCCTTGCGCAGCATTCTGGACAATTGGCTCGTGGGAGACATAACTTGTGCGATGAGTGTACATACGGAAAAGGGGCATGGATCGAAGGCTAAGCGGGTTGGTGTTAAAAGGAATCACGTGCAATAATGTGGGGCTGCCAAAGTTACCGCTGAGAAAGTCGTGAATAAAAACATATCTGCAACAGCGCGTCGTTCTTTAAGGGGTTGAAGGTTGATAAACCTACGTTGAATGGCCTCAATCTCTCAATACGTGTAGTGTGGGATTCGTAAGAGAGGGACCAGACTTGACTAGCATATGCGAGAAGGGGCCTAACGAAAGTAAAGTATAATGATTTCGTAACGTAAGGATTCGAGAATTCTTTGGATCAACCGAGAGCAGAGTTGGCACATTTGAAATGACCCCTAGATCAACCAAGAAGTTGACAGAGGGAACGGTGAACCTGTTAAGGTCTGATTGGAGAGAGCATGAGTCAACAGGGGAAGATGTGTGTTAAATATTTTCATATCATCGGCATATATGGATAACTGAGAGTTCAGTATAACGCTGTCAACATCATTAATGGTTAGAATAATAATCAATGGGCCGAGATGACTACCTTGTGGCACACCGGAGGTAGCGTTAATTGGATCAGAGATAGAAGATCTGAAAATAACGTTATATTGACAATCTTCTAGATAAGCTTTGACCGGGGGCAGTGAGTTTGAGGAGAATAATTTGATGAGACATTTCGTCAAAGGCTTTGCTGAAGTCAGTGGCGGTAACGGATACTTCTTTGCCGGCTTCGAGTGCTAACAAAGATTGTGAAACAAACTCGACTCGATTAGCAGTTGTCGATCGACCTTTTAGGAACCCATGTTCTTCTTCTTCTTAGATGGCATTACAGCCCACCAAGCTTCTCTCATTCATTTATGGTGTGGGCGATTTGTTTTCCATATAAGTGTACGGGATCTGCAGTTTAAGACCCATTTCGAATGGCGAGCGCCGAGAAGCTTTTTCAAAGCACGTTTATTATGGGCGATTTTGCCAGAACCCCGCCGAGGAGAGAAGCCGCATAATGAACACTCGATAGCGTTGGTGTTATCGGGATCCGAACTCGCTCATCGTGCGTCAAAGGCTGACGCGCCACGACGCTCTCTGAAACCCATGTTGGTTAGGAGAAAATATGGGTTTGCAGTGAAAGAATAGTGCATTATAAACGATGCTCTCGAAAAGTTTGGGTATGCATGAGAGCCTGGAAATGGGACGGTAGTTGGACACATCATTTTTCAGTCCTTTTGATGATGATATAAATCATTATGCCTAACGCAGAAGAAGCTAAATGCTTTAGTGAGGCACAATGGCTGATAGTATAGATTTCTGACAATTTTTGAGTCTTGTTAGGTTTTTCTAACTTTCAAGTTTTGCTTAAGTTAGGCTACTAAACTAGCGAGGAACAGGAGATGATGAAGAAAGCAAAGACTGTGCAGACCCGCTTGAGTGCCCATTTTATACTGAAAGTTTTGCTGTAGGCATAGAAAACTACTAGTTCAGCTTCAGGCCTAGAATGGCATCTTGGTATATGGCACTAGAGTCGAGTTGTTTAGCTGCGGAAGTTTAAGTGGCGATATCTCGGCCTGCAGTTTCAGTTCAATTTTCTTTGCGCTTAAACGCCGCCTGTGGCCCAAGCGTACACTTTTCTCAAAGTCTTCTTCTGATTGTGTTTATCACAAACCTGATATTAGGAAAACCAGGTAGTTCGCTTATGCGACCACTTTTATTCTCTTGCTTTCCAATTTGACTTGAATATAATCTCGTCTTGGGGGGTACCTCTTTTTATGGATTTGACGAGGAGTCTGTTGCCTAACTGCGATTGAATGATTCTGACTTCAAGCTTAGACCCTATCCAGTTGCAGATGACATCTACTTCTTCGATGTCAATAAGAATTTCTTAATAGATCGAAAATGTCATTAATATCATCCTTGATGTCCAGAAAGATCGTTGGAGTACACTATTTGAGGTGGATTGATCTCTTACTGATACGCGCGGCCACGTGTAACGACGTCTTCGGGGATCTAGCTTTAAGGTGGGCTGAATGCATTTTAATATTTTGCCAATAGAGTGATACTTTGGCCTGCGAGGTCTTTTTCTAAAGAAAAATCGATTACATCCTATCTAAAAAATTGACAGTTAACGTGAAGATGGTTCTATCCAGAAGATGATAAATGGTTTTCCACAGGAAGGAACTGTTTCATTGCCAGGACTATTATCAAGAATAGTTTGCTTTGGCTCATAGAATTATATAAAAAGATGACGTCTTCGCATAATTGTAGGATATAACAACTTTGATATTTTGTTTTAGTGCATGAGTCTTTGATATACTTTATCGCTTACATAGCCATAAAGAAAAATGCAGAGACCAACAAGTCGTTTCACTCTAACCCCTCTTTCTCTCCGATACCCATTTGTTTACCCTTTTTATACAGCTTTAAGTTTAAGGCAAACATTTAACAATTGGGGCGTTGAAAGCTCAATGACGGGAAAGTTTAGGTCGATCAAATTTCAATGCATTGCTTGATCAAACAACATGTGCAAGAATTCACCGCAATGATTCTGATTTATGTCGAAAATACTTGAGGACTTGGCTAGACCGAACAACACAAAAATATCTTGGCGCCCAAGTGGTATATTTATGCTGAAATTTGAACCAACCCCACAGAGTGGTAAATTCGGACTCTCGACGGAGCTTCTAGGCAACTATCGGCGCCATTTGGAACACCAGATTTCGGTAGAATGTCTCTGTGAAAAAAGTCTAAAGATTTTAAATTTCATGGTTTCGGCAGTCAATTGAAGTTCGGGTAATAGCAATTCAACTGTGTGGCATATAGCTCAGTCTTACTGAAAATAAACGTAATTTATGTCCACAGCACCAACATCAGGCAAGTTCTTTTCATAACGCAATCCACTTCCGGAATTTCTTTAGCAAATTTACGTCCCAATATACAGGGTGTCCCACGAGCAGTGTGCCAAAAAGCTAGAGCGTGTAGGTCTGGTCAAGACAAGAAAAAAATCGTATGGGAGGGGGGGTCTATTCCCCCTCCTTTAGTCGGGAGGGGCAATTTTCTAAAAAATTGACTTAATTTGGAAAAAAAGTTATTAAAAATTAACAGTTACATCCACAATGCCGCGATATACTTTTTTGTAAAGCCAGAAATCTCTTCTTTCATCTTGTTTTTAAACGAAACTGTTTTAAGGAATAGTTTTTGAGAAATTAATTTTCAAACTCAAAATTTTGAAGAAAAAAAAATGAAAAAAAAAATTTCGAACTATTTTTTTTTCAAAATTCAATTCTCTTATTAGTTTTTAAATAAAAACAGAAAACCGGATGCAAAAATGTCTTGTTGATGTAACTGTTGATTTTTAATAACTTTTTTTCCAAATTAAGTCAATTTTTTAGAAAATTGCCCCTCCCGACTAAAGGAGGGGGAATAGACTCCCCCTCCCATACGATTTTTTTCTTGTCTTGACCAGACCTACACGCTCTAGCTTTTTGGCACACTGCTCGTGGGACACCCTGTATATAAAAATACACCACCTGCCAAGAAACCTCACCGAAATGTAATTCGTTGTGGAAGCGGAGTCTGTTTCTCTTAATGATGGAACCTCAGGTGAGACTGTTCCAAATATGAGCCAAAAAAATAAAATAATAAAAAGATCCTACTTAGTCTTCATCTGTCGACTATGTACGAGGGTTGTCCGATAAGTACTTAGCCTACAAAAGAAAAACAAAAATTTTGGAGAAATGGCGATTTATTTTTCAATATAGTCTCCTTTTAGCTCGATACGCTTGACCCAGCGATGCTTCAACTTCTTTAACCTGTCTGAAAAATATGTTTTCTCGAGGTCTGCAAAGTAGGCTTCCGTGGCGGCGATGACCTCCTCATTCGACTGAAATTTGTGTCCGGCGAGTGAATTTTTTAAGTTTGGAAACAAAAAGAAATCGCACGGTGTCAAATCTGGAGAATACGGTGGATGGGGCAGCAGTTCGTAACCCAATTTGGCCGTCGCGCGGGCGAAGGTGTGAGCCGGTGCGTTATCGTGGTGGAAGAGCACTTTTTTCTTCGCCAAATGGAGCCGTTTTTTCTTCGATTCGACGTCGAATTGGCTCAATAATTTGGCATAGTACAGCTCTGTGACCGTTTTGCCCTTCTCTAGGTAGTCGATGTGGATCACACCTTGTGAATCCCAGAAAACGGTGGCCATCACCTTTCCGGCCGATGGGACAGTCTTCGCCTTCTTCGTAGCACGTTCGCCGGGTGAAGTCCACTGTTTCGACTGTTCCTTGGTCTCTGGTGTGTACCAGTCGATCCATGTTTCGTCGACTGTCACGAAACGACGCAGAAACTCTTTCGGATTGCGCTCAAACACCGTCAAACACTGCTCTGAAGTGGTCTCACGGTCGCGCTTGTTGTCCGGAGTGAGCAAACGCGGCACCCATCGCGCCGACAGCTTTCTCATGCCCAAAATTGAATGCAGGATATGACCCACGCGATCTTTTGAAATGCCTACTGTCTCAGCTATCTCGTGCACCTTCAATCGGCGGTCTGCCAATACGAGATCGTGGATTTTTGTCGCGTTATCCTCCGTGGTAGCCGTTTTCGGGGCACCTGGACGTGGCTCATCAAAAACCGTATACGACCACGTTGAAACTCGTTAAACCAATTTTTATGGTCGCCATCGAAGGAGAAGAGTCACCGTACACAGCATCCAAACGCTTTGATTTCGCTGCGCGATTTCCCTTCCAAAAACAAGAATCGAATCACCGACCGATATTGCTCTTTTTCCATTTTTCTAAAATCCGCTTCCACACGCTGTCAAAACAAAACTACGAAACTACAAAAACGACAGTAGCCGTCTACTAGAATGTACTACACAATAGTAAATACATTCTCTTGCGATACTGGCGCCATCTGGCGGTGAGGCTAGGTACTTATCGGACCACCCTCGTACGTATATCTGTTTCAAATAGGATCAAAAGGGTGGCAAAACTTGCGATTTTTCTATTTTTTGGCAGTAGAGCCTAAAGTATAGTATTGTACGTGTTTTTCGCATGAGTTTAACTTGGAGTAACACATGTCGTTTGTTGTTTATATTGTATTGTAAGGAAGAGCGTGAACGTGATCAGTGATCAGAAAATAAGTGGTAAGCCATCACACTTTCGTTTACACTACGTAACCTCTGATGTTTACCTCTGCTCCATCACACGTACCCTAACTAATTAGAACCAATTCTCAGCAATTGCCCATAGCATTCAATCCCTCAAATTTCCTTTCTATTTGGTTGTTGATTTTTAGCGCCATGGGCCTATGATTCGTGGAGGCCATACTGCTTTCTGTGGTTGGATCACTTTCTTCCAATTCAAATCGATATGCAACTGACTAAACAAACAGTAGGTGACCCCAAGTAACACCTCTCAACTATTGTCGATGTTTGGTTAAAAGATTTGATACTCAATGCAACATTTGCTGGTACATTGTTCGAAAAGTGTTAGAATTCACCGCTGTAAGGCGTCAAAGAATATAACAACCTCGATTTAGACCTGGAAAAACCCTATGCAAGGCGGAAAACCATCCAAAGACCCGAAACGGGCAACTTCTACTACTGTAACTCAATAATTCATTCTCAAAACCATCTGCTTAAGTCGGCGTTAACTCATTCTTTACTCTTTTTGTAGCACTTACATGACATCTTGTCTTCGAGTAAACAGAACGTGAGACACAACAAAATAAAATGTCAGCTTCTCTGAACAACGGCTTTGAGAGTTCCACATTGAAACATTTTATAAAGTCGATCTAAAGGTCAGAGATGTATGCGACCTCGACTTACAAACATTAGAAACCAGTTACTCACTTGACCTCGACTTTTTATACATAAATATGAGATCATCACCAGTCGAAAGCGCGTCCCCAAACCTATTGGCATGGCACCTGCAACGCTCCATGATAGACAATCACTTTGAAGCACTGCAACCGATCTTACTCTTTATAACATCATAAAGGTTGTAAGACTGGACATGTCCATCACATAGCCATTCGACCATATACCTTGAACCTACATATGAACGATGTTTCGAACGAAACACTCGACAGCCGTTCAAGACGAACGTGTAACGAAAAACCACGCTGATCATAACCAGTTTGGCAGTAAGCCCAAAACAATAAAAATAACCCTCGTAGTAAGAACTGAGTCGATAGTGAAGACATGCTTCAAGTGCTGAAACTGAAAGAAAACAAACCGGAAGACTGGCAATCTGCCCACCTGATCTGCGCAAACAAAAGATACGAGCGTCTGAGAAAGAGGCGGGAATCACCGCGTGAATGATCTAGCAATACATGCACAAGAAACAAAACAAAATTGCACTCGCTTTGCAACTTTTTTTTTGTATTGTAATTCTTCTTTCCCTCTTGCCATTCGTCATTTCTGGTTCTGCTCGATGCTCTATCGCTCAAGCAGCTGCTTGTGACGTTTGAGCGCATGAAAATCCAGTAAAGGGAAACAACGCAAGGGGAATGACAAATAGAAACAAAAATTGCAACCTCGTGTTTATCAACTTTCTGCAACGGTAAGCAACAAATTGACAAGCACACTGCCCATTGCATCCATCCCGCTCACGCCTATGCGAAATCGCTATAATCACCTACGAGATAGAAAGTGAAAGAACAGCAATAAGTAAACAAATGTTTTGCTCTTTTTGCTTTCAACACGTTCATTTCCCCTTCTCCACATTTCGTTGTTGCTTTCCAGCATCTTCCTCATCTCTTCGATGTTGATAACAGAGAGCACGAAAAAACCCACAAAGCACCAACGGGCGCAATGAATGAAAGATACCCGAGATGGAGCCAACGATACAGCAAAGCAAAAAAGCACAAAAACATCATCGAATGTATAAAAACAAACAAAAGTGGAATAACCACCACCCTAGTAGCGACACTGGCCAGCGTTGGCGATGCTAGTGAATGAAAGAAACAAAAAAAAAAACAAAGGAATTGCTCCAGAGGCAAGATCGCAGGGAGCACCTATTGACTCCAGCTCGGGAAGGAAAAAGAAACGCGAAGAAAACAAAAAATCACCAAAACAAACCTTCAACTGAAGTGGAGTTGGCTTCTCGGCTGGTGTTAAGGTGTTTTTCGACTCAGAACTGCCGCGGCGCTGAGTTTCTCTTTCACTTCAACGGGAGTGTTTCGCACTTGCACTGAAATTCGTTTTTTTTCTTTCTTCTCTTATTTTTTTTTCTGCTTAACCTGATCAGGCTCACATGGAAAATGCACTTTTTAACTACGTCACACGCACTTGCACTACAAATCGAATTCGAGTTTACAAAGACTTCTTTCTTATTGATTTCAGGCGATTTTTTTGGAAGAGATTAATGGAAAAAAAGATTTAAGAGAAGACGTCAACAACACAACCGCCCGCGTCCGTGGTTGCTGCTTGTCTGTTGAGGTTTGTTTGTTGACAGTTGGATTTTTTGACGTTTGCTTTGTTGCTATGTTGCCAGCGAAAGGGTGTGTAGAAACATGGCGCGACGAAAGTTATATGTTCGGGCAGTTAGTGTTGTTAGTGACTGGAGAATTGTCCGCAACATTTTGGAATGTGGATTTCACATTGACTGGAGCCATTATGAGGGATTTTCAAGGGAAATTATGTGAAAATTATCAGTTAATATTCGTTGCATACCGTAGGGGGGAGGTTATAGCAATTGAATTTGTTCCCAGCAGGGGAATTTTCTTACAACAGTGGAGTCGATAAATAAAATCAGTATTTCTTCTGGTTGAAGAAATAGCTGAACTGAGAATGCAAGTCTCTCAGCCTACTTGAGTTGGAGTTTAAATGCGATTAATGAATTTCAGCACTGATTGACTGTGCGGTAAGTCTATAGTAACGCACCTAAATGGAAAGGGAAATCGCCCAATTTAAAATGCCTAGTTAAGATTAAAGTGGTGTGGCCAAAAGCCTAGTATAACCTCTAATTATCTTAAGAACCCGTATCGATGTATGCGATGGACATGAAAAAATCAACTTTGAAGAAAACGACATACTGATGAGCTCAGAAAGTTTTAAGAAAGATCTTGTGTGAGTGGAGATTAGACCGAGTTGGCCACCTTATGTGACCACATGTAGCACGGTCACAGTGGAAATATTTATTTTGTTACGAACGTTGCGCGTGCTGCAGTAGTAATTCATAAAAAATGCCGGCGATTTCTTTGTAGTCAATTTTCCTTCAAATCAGAAGAGCGGGCTGAATTTCCTACAAAAATTGGAGCATAAGGGCTTGCTCTATCTACAACTAGAACAGTTTTATTATTCAGACGAACTCAGCCATTGAAGAATTACCTAACTAGAGATGTAGACGAGTGTACGATCTCAAAGTGGCGACTTAGACATCTGCCCGAATTTGAAGTCGTTTAGGAAGATATTAAAAAACCTTTCTTCGGATACAATCTCAGACCAAAGCTAGTCTTAACGCCACTGAACTGTATTGTTATGCCCGAAATTGTTGATTAATGTCATTGCGCAGATGGGATATCCATAAGATTTACGACATTTCTCGAGCAAAACACTTCTATTGAAAGGGGAAAGACTTAGTACAGAACAGAGCAGAGATCGACGGTCCTAGCTTGTATGCATCCAAAGCTGGTGTTTACTGCTGGTCAAACTCCTGACGTTATTAAAAGTGCTCTCATGTGAGGTAGACTACTTTCCAAAGCGTTTTCACCCGCCATCTAATTAAATATTTTTTCTTAAACTTTTTCTCCTGTGATGGATCCAAATTAGTGTAACAAATGTAGAGGCTTTAGGGTCTTTAAAAAAATCTTTTCAGCTACTGCAATTTTTCTCGAAATAGATATTTGTGTCTTCTTCTTCTTCTTCTTTTCCTTTTTTTTTCCGGCGTCGTTATGGTCAGAAGTGTAGGACCATAACCTTCCCACTTAACTGAATTCCTACTGTTCCGCTTGTGGGGTCCGCCGAAATAGATATTTGTGTAGAATCGATAATAAAGTTTGGAAGATCCTTCTTCTTTTTTTTTTATAATTCGTGCAGGTTCAAGAGTGTACGCTCTTATGGTACGCTCACATGTACACAACCTGGACGGGGTGCAGATGGTTTGTGTCGAAGATGTTCGTTCACTACTCAACGGGGGTGGTTGTCCTAGATAGGATTGGAGATTCGACTGAATTTGTCGCGTTGGTTGTAGTTCACAGTAACTTTGTTTCCATGTCATTAAGGTGTTATATTGGAAATGCACACACAGAGTATGAATTTTGAAGTGATCCTATGCTGCGAGTGTTATGCTTTGGTCGACATTTTTTGATCATCTCTCATTCACCATTGACGTTGTTGCACAACTTTTCCGTATAGGAATTGTTCCTGACTGTGGACAGACTTGAACTACAGACCTTCCGCTCAACAGTCGATGATGATTATCATTGCATCACGATCACCCTCAATATTGCCGTACAAAGTGCAAGCAGTGAATCAGTTAATGTCTGCTGACCATGAGTCGTGGGTGAATTACTGTCAAGCCATCCTTAATCTCAACAACGAAGTGGACGGTTTTGTGTCGAAAATCATCATGAGCGATGGTGGGGCACTGAAAATCTGCGTGTGATGCACGAAGAGCTATTACATTCACTCAAAGTCACTCTGTGGTGCGGCGTTCACACGGGAAGAGTGATTGAGTCGTATTTTTTTGAGGACGCCATCGTGAATACTGGATGTTACTGGTGAGCACTACAGGGCCATGATTACTGCCGGAATTGGATGGGCAGGGCTTGGCGAACATGTCGTTTCAACAAGACAACCACACACACAGCACCAGGCACAATGGATATTGTGAAGAAAGCGTTTCCTGGTCGCGTAATCTTCCGTTTTGGTAAATTAGCACGGCCAGCCAGATCACCCGATTTAACCATCCCAGACTTTTTTCTTCGGGGCTACTTGAAGTAGCGGGTTAATGCCAACAAACCTCAGACAATCGCATCCCCTAAGGAGAAAATTCGACAGGAATGCGAACAGTTATCACCGGAGGAAGGGGTACAAATGTATATCAGCACTGGCGGCAGCGCATTGGAGGATATCATCTCTTCTACTTAATAAACATAATTACAAAGGTCCTAATAAAGATTTCCATCACTCAAAATCATGTTTTTTATTTGGTGAAAAAATAATTCAAAAATTAAATTGGATGATTAATTTTGCGCCACTTTGTACAAAGTCTTTCGGTAAGTGTCTTCAACTTTAAATATAAATAAAAGAGGTTATACGCAAGGGAGGTACAGTTTCGATCACCTTACAAAGTCGCTGAAAGGCCAATATATGTTGATGAACGACTAGAAACTGACTGGTTCGCAGCAATGTGTTTAGCAGGCCTTGCGGTAGCGTACAAGTGATGACTGATTCTTTTTCGAACAGATCGAGATCTTAAGATGTTACAAAAATCACTCGTTTGCCTTCAAGACACTAAAACAGGATCTTATCTTGAAGCACTTTTCCTCCGTTAAATCTACCTTTTTATATAGTTGTGTCTGTTTTTCAGATTCGTCATAGCAACACCTGTTTTCTTCGATATTTGTTAACTGTTCTCTGATTTTCTGGCATGAAACTTAACTTTAATTGGACTAAATAAACTCAACCTTGAGAATCCGAAGAATGGAAAAACTGTACAATCAAGAATTCGGAGAACTTTATTTAGTCCCAAGTATTGCCCGAATAATAAAATTTGAAGACTAAGATCGGTAGGATACTACATTGAACAATGAATAGTCAAAGGAATATTAAAAGGAAAACCCGAGGGAAAAGACCGCCAAAAAGGCTGCGTCGTATGGAAGGACGACATAAGAATTGACCTAGAAGAAATCGACAGAACATTGAAATATGAAAGAAACACACTCATGCCAGGGAGCTCGTCGAAGGGTTGTGAACTTTTCTCAACTTTTTGAACACTTTTAGGGTGTCGAATGAAGTTTAAACTTATTTGACGTCTGGTTTGATAAACGCTGCCATTTCCAAAAAAGCACAAAGTCTGATGTTTTTTACTGCTTTGCAGTTCTTAGTCTTCAGCTATAAGTATATTCGAAGTAAGGTTTTCCAAAGTTGATTACCATAACATAAGGGTTTCATTTTCCTTAACGCCCTCAGACTGGAGTACCCAACTTTTATGCTTGATGCCATACAATGATCTCACACAGAAGTTCCCATTAGTTCTTTCGTCTAAACCCACATGGTCGTGGTGCAATGGTAATCATCAGCGACTGTTGAGCCGAAGATCTGTAACTCAAGTCCGTCCATAGTCAAGAACAATTCCTATACGGAAAAACTGTGCAACAAGACTAGTTGTGAATGAGAGAGATATGATCAAAAAGTGCTAACGAAGGCATAACACTCGCAGCATAGGATCACTTCAAAATTCATACTCTGTGTGTGCATTTCCAATATAACACCTTAATGACCTGGAAACAAAGTTACTGTGAGCTACAACCAAGGCAACAAATTCAGTTGAATCTCTCGAATCCTATCTAGGACAACCACCCCCGTTGAGTAGTGAACGAACATCTTCGACACAAACCATCTGCACCCCTTCCAAGTTGTGTGAAAGTCTTTCTTCAAAATTCGCTGTAGGGTCCGTCTGGTGATGCCCAATTGCGTGGCCCGTCGTCTGGTTCATGTTTCTTCGTTCTCGGCGACATTGGCAGCCACAGCCGCAATATTTTCGGCCGAACGACCAGTCCGGTGTCAGCCACGCCCTGCATGTTCTCCTGTGATTCTAGTCTGATCGAGTCGAGTAACTTAGCGCCGGAATGTTTGCCCAGTTGGCACGACACGATCGTCGTCGAAATTCATTCTGCGCTAACACCACCGACCAATTATTGGTCAAAAAAATCGACATAATTATTCCACGTTCTCGCGGATTATAGGGCTGCAGTGCAAGCAATGAAGCTGTCTAGTTCACAAATGTCAAATATAATTTACGTATGACGCCATTTGCAAAAATGATAGCATCTTCCTATAGGGCCATTAATTTTGCGCCACCTTGTATTATTTGTAAACGAAGGACAGTCAACATAGAACAAGGATAGCTGACAAAAAGAGTGAATATCCATGACAGAAGACTGCTAAATTTAACGATCGAAAAAGTGGTTTCAAATCGCTGTCTTTTTTTATTTTGTTTTTAATTGGGGGCTAGTGCTAACAGATAGCATACAGCGACCAGTGTAGGTCTATTGTACCTGCGCTGTAACCCTTAATACTGAAGTGTCTTTCGCTTAGTGTTGCTAATGCGAAGCCGATTGGAAAACCAACCGCGGCTTGACTACGGTTAAACAGCCCAAAAGAGTTTTAATCCAAACGGACGTCGGTAATAAGAGGCGTCAAAGGAGCCTTTTTAGTGAAAGTTTGTGTCGGAAAATTGTATATAAAGAATCTTGGACTCGACGAGTACGTACACAAGGCCGGCTATAGCATGTTGCCTCACGGCTCAATTAAATTTCAATTTCCTCTTTCGACTTTCATTCGTGAAGCGTGCGATTTGACAGTTCTCTGTTTATTGTAAATTTTGCTGGTATGTTGATGGGATAAAGTAGAGCGCACCACTGAGGAGATCAACAAGTGACGAAAGTGTAATGTAATGAGATTGAAAATGGGCGAACAAATGAAAAACGAAACGTCAAAATGAGGCGCAAAATAATTTTGCCAGCGGCTCACCGGGATTTCCATCTCATTCGCCCTCATCTCTTTTCAATTCTACTCTAATGTGAGTCATGAGCTGTGAGGCTGAATGTGAGAGCTGGCTGAATAAAGGTCTAGGTATGTAGAGAAGAGGGAAAAGAAAAACATAAATTTACAAAAAAGGGAATCTCAGCCTTGTTATTGGGAACTATTGACAAAGGGTAACTTTCTTTTCTTTTTGAATAACATTATTTAAACGTTGGCGACACTGACTGGTGTTAGGCCCCGGGGTACGAAGTGAATCGAAAAAAAACACTTGAATAATGGTAGAGGACTATTAATACCAGTACAGAGATTAAACAAAAAAGGTCGTCCAACTAGAGGTGTTATTGTGAATTTTGTGCGACCGTTGAGCTGTCAACTTTCAGTTATAATGGCAATTATGTTTGATAAGAAAAACAAGGAAGTTACTAAATATGGATCGATGCATAATCACACAACGTGAAAATTCACTGTAAAAAATGTGAGAATATCGTAAAACGTTTCATAAAGTTCGCATTGCTTTGGGCATCATCAGGCACCTTTACGTAAATTTGTGAGGAAAATTCGTCAGATTGGCAACTTGGCGCCCGTTCCAAATTCGTTCGGGATTCGTAAGAGGGGAACCAGACTTGACTAGCATATTCGAGAAGGGGCTCGTAACGTAAGAATTCGAGAATTCTTTTGACAAACGTTTCACGAAACCGCGGGCAGAGTTGGCACGTTTGATAATGTTGTCGATATGGAGACGAAAGTTAAGTTCACGGTCACAAATGACCATTAGATCAACCAAGAAGTTGACAGGGGGAACGGTTTCATTACGAATAATGTAGGTTCTGCGTGGTAAGGAAGAGCTATTGCAGGAGTAAGTGATGGTTTGGCATTTACTGACATTGAGCTCCAGATTGTTTTTTTGACACCAAGTAGTGAACCTGCAAAGATCCAATTGGAGAGAGCATGAGTCGACAGGGGAAGATATGTGTTTAAATATTTTCATATCATTGGCATATGTATATGGAGAGCTGAGAGTTCAGAATAACGCTGTCAACTTCATTAATTTTTGGAATAAATATCAGTGAGCCGAGATGACTACCTTGTGGGACACCGGAGGTAGCATTAATTGGGTCAGAGATAGAAGATTTGAAGATGGCATTATATTGACGATCTTCAAGGTAAGATTTGATCCATGAGATAAAACCGGGAGAGAAACCGAGGGCAGTGAGATTAAGGAGAATAATTTGGTGAGACAACATTGTGAAACAAACTCGACTAGATTAGTGGTTGTCAATCGACCTTTCAGGAACCCATGTCGGTTAGGAGAAAATATGGGTTTGCAGTGAAAGAATAGTGCATCATAAACGATGCTCTCGAAAGGTTTGGGTATGCGTGAGAGCTTGGCAATGGGGCGATAATTGGACACATCATTTTCCAGTCCTTTTTTGTGAACTGGAATGATATAGGCATATTTCCAAAGCTTAGGAAAGAGTCCTTTGAAATAGAGCGGTAAGGGGTAAAACAAAATTGTTCGCGCACTTTTTTAAAACTATGGGAGGCAGACAGTCGGGACCGGGAGAGTAGTCGATCTTTAAGTTGCGTATTTTTTCGGCGATTAGGTCGGGAGTTATGTTCAGTGAAACAAGAGACGTCTGGGGGCAGTCTTTCAAATATCGAAAATAGTCGTGATCAGGTTGAAGATCCTGGTCGGTGAATGATTGGCTGAAGAAATGAGCATAGAAGTTGGCGATTACTTGGGGTTCGTTGGAAGAATTATTGATGTTTTTCTTTTTGTATTAATGAAGTGGAAGAAACACGTGGGGTCAGAGATAAGGAACGACTGCATTCGGTTCAGGTATCGGAGGTAGAGTGATTCACATAGCTGTGCAAATTTAGTGCAGGACTGCATGTAAGTCGAAAGATCAGATGCAGAGGAGGATCTAAGATAGGCGTGCCAATTTTTGTTTTTTTTATTGCGCAAAGAGCGTAGTTCCCTGGTATACCAGGGCGGAGATCAAGTGTAGTTCTTTTTTGGTGAGTATGGGACTGAAAGAACGAAGCGAAGTCAGCTTTCCGGAAATTGAAACAGTACGTATTTTCGAAGGGAAGAATAGTGAATTGGATCTCGAGTGAAAGAACTACCGATAGAGGTGGATGAACGGGGTCTAAAGTAGAAAGAAAAAAGTTGCTCGGGGAAACAACGCAGTCCGGTCGAGTTGTCTGTCCATGTTATTGGTGATGTTACTGAGTTGCAGAAGGCCGGAGTCAGAGAAATGATCCTTGAAAAGGATTTCTTTATCTGAGGAGGGGTTAGCAGCGATATAATGGGTCTCATCATCGGATTGAACCTATTTCAGGTGTGTGAAATTGAAATCGCTACAGATGATGGTAATGTCATTGGGTTCGGCGATATCAATTATGGAGTAGACGAGATCAACGGCGAGTAGGTAGCAATGTGTGAGCTGTGAGGGTCTTAAGTAACAGCTGGCAAGATAAAGTTTCCGTTTAGGGAGACTTATTGAGGCACTAGTGAAGTTAAAGTCAGCGGAATTCGACCATTTGAAATCTTATTTGAATAACTCGCTGGAATGCTGGAGCACAAATTCGTTTCAGTTAAGGGAAATATATCGTAGGGCAGACTTTGGGAGTTAACGAGTACTGCACTGTCGACTCGTGCTTTCTCCAATTGGATCTTTACAGGTGCGTAATCCTCTGACGTTCTGATGGTACCCTTAAGCACTATGTTGAGCGAGCTATTCGCAAAATATCAAGAATGTAGTCCCAAATCGGGAAGATAGGTTGTGCTATTGCAAAACCAGCCATTGATCTTGAAACCAAACGGCAGTTGATGACTTGAAAGCGAGTCTCCTCATTGACGCCCAAGAAATTCAAAGTGCTAAGCTCTGTGGGAAAGGTTATGGCAGCCGTTAGATTTGCCTTTTATTGGGTCTATAACTTAATTCGTGCGGTTTGCTAAGAAATGGCGTAACTTGTATTATTCCATTGTTATTATTCCATTGGAACATGCGTTGGAAAGCTACTGTCATTGTACGTCATTTCAGTATATGTCATTCATTTGAAGCGTAAACAACAATAATTTTTTTTCACTCAAATATGTCAAACTTTGTGCCTGAAAAAGTGTTTTTGTGGGGAGTTCTTCTTCATTACTTTAATATGAAGAAAACTGCTGCCGAAAGTCATCGTATTTTGGTGGAAGTTTATGGTGAACAGGTGCTAGCTGAGCGAACGTGCTAAAAGTTGTTTCCACGATTTAAAAGTTGTGATTTTGGCTTGGAAGACGATGAACGTCCTGGGCAGCCAAAAAAGTTTGAAGATGAAGAACTGGAAGCATTCCTCTATGAAGAGCAGCCATTTAAAACGTATTCAAAAGCAAGGAAATTGGGTTCGACATGAACTCGAAACGTCGAAAGGCGGTTTTGCATGTCCGAAATGCTGCTGGAACGCCACAAAAGGAAGTAATTTTTGCATCGGATTGTTACTGGTGCTGAAAAATGGATCCATTACAACAACCCCAAGCGCAAAAAATCATATGTGAAACCCGGCCAACCAGCCAAATCAACGGCAAAGCCGAATATCCATGGCGCGAAGGTAATGCTCTGTATTTGGTGGGATCAGAAGGATGTGCTGTATTATGAGCTGCTAAAACCGGGTGAAACCATCAATGGACAACGCTACCGAACACAATTAATCCGTTTGAAGAGAGCAGTAGCCGAAAAACGCCCAGAATATGCGACCAGACACGAGACAATAATTTTCCATCATATGACAACGCTCAGTCCCACGTTGCTATTCCGGTTAAGAACTATTTGGAAAACAGTGGATGGGAAGTTTTACCCCACCCGCCTTATAGCTCAGACCTTGCCTCTTCTGACTACCATTTGTTCCGGTCGATGCAGAACGCCCTCACTGAAATATGGTTCACATCAGAGCAGAATATTAAAAATTGGCTTGATTCATTCTTGGCTGCCAAGCCGGCGCAGTTCTTTTGGGATGGGATCCACAAATTGCCAGAAAGATGGGAAAAAGTCATAACTTCAGATGGGCAATACCTTTAATAATACTATTGTACATGTTTTTCTTAAATAAACGTTCAAATTTGAAAAAAACCGCACGAATTAAGTTATATACCCAATAAGTTTTTACTAAAAGTGAAACAGAAACGAACAAGTGTTTTAATTGCTTTTCGAAATATTCGCCCTTAAGGTCTGTACATTTTTGCATACGCTCAAACCAATTCCGGAAACATTTTTTACACTCTGAAACTGATATCGCAGAAACATGGTTTTGAAAGTCTTTAGTGGGATTGGTTTCATCGTGAAACACCCAAACGTAGACTGTTGTTTGTTTTCAGGATTATACGAATATATCTAAGTTTTGTCTCCTGTAATAATGTTGTATACGGATTTTGAACGTCCTCGGTCGAATTTTTTCAACATTTCCTGACACCAATCAACACGACCCTTTTTTGCGCTTTGGTCAAATTATGCGGAATCCATCCTTCTCACACCTAAATGTTCATGCAAAATCGATTGTATTGCAGTCTGCGATATCCTAAGAGACGCCTCCATCTGTCTGTAAGTCACATGCCGATCTTCTTTAATCATGTTGCGCACAGCATCGATGTTTCTCGGAATGACAACCGATTTTGGCCGACCTTCTCGATAGTGACCATGACGAAATTCTGCGAACCAACTGTAAACAGTCTTCTCTGATGGTGCTTCATTAACAAAAGTTGCACGAAGCGATTCTATGCATTGTTGTTGAGTAAGGCCTTTCTTAAAATCATAAAAAATCATCCAACGTAAGCCTTCAAGGGTGATTTCCATTTTTGCACAAACTTGCTTCACTATCAACAACTTTCTCAGTCGATTTCTAAATTGCCACTGGCTTCGTAATAACAAATACAGTGGTGCCACAACCCATTAACGCCATCTATTGTTCGATTGTAAATACTTCAAAGACAACCCTCGTATTTAGAAGAGAGCCATAATTTCGGGCTCTTACTACGCAGACTAAATACGACGGTTGCCCACCCTATAGCTCCCAGTGACTTCTACCTCTTTCTTTGGCTCAAGGAACACATCCCAGGCAAGAAATCTGAGTTCGATAGGCAAGTTAAGGCCGTTGTTGAGGGGTTTTGGGTGGACAAGACAAAAAATATTTTTCTAAGGAAATCCTAGGTTTAGAAAAACGAAGGAGATTATAAAAAAAATTTGCAACCACTCTTATAATCGCTGTGTATCATTTTCATTATCATTACTTCATTACTTTTGGATCACCACTCGTATATTCTATGACGAACAGGAAAGTGATAAGGATGTTGACTATAAATTTGTTGAGTATCCAGCACCATTTAACTATCGAAAACCTTGCAACTTGCATAATGACTCCTATTTATGATCGTGTATAACCGACATGCGCTAATTTGATGGACCAGATACAGACCTAATCAAAAAAAATATATCGAGTATTCTAAATACCGCCAGTAGCCTCAGGCTATTCGAATACTACAATATTTTAAGCTCGTAAAAAATTCAAAACCTAAGTGACTAAATGACTTTCCCTTGCAGGCAATAAAAGTATCAATATTGGCTATAAAAAAAATTATATATTCTGAATAACAATAATTAAAATAGAATAAAGAAACGCTTTCAGCTCACAAGCAGCCATTCCTTTGAGGCCAAAGCGCGCTCTGAGGCATCTTAAGCCAGACAAATGTTAGCAGCATTCTAAGCAAACATCAGCCTAATCAAAAAAACAACATCGGCGGCAACATTTTCTTTACAACAAACGGTAAGTTCAAAATATAATTTAAATTTTATTTAAAATATTTTTCTTTATAATTGTTTTTATTTATTTTTGAAACTCATCCAACAAGACATTTATTTAATATAATCCGTTACAATATAAAGTTGAAATAAATTCGAAATACAAAACAAACGAGGACTAAAAAAATTTAAGTAAAATAATTTATGTATACATTCTCGTGCTTATATGTATATTTGTTTTTAATTAATTTTTTGTATTTAAGTAAGCAATTAGTCTTAGCGGCCATTGTAAGGGTACTGCCAAAAGTGTAAGTGTTTCGTTTTGGGGAAAGCCCTGTTTGGGAATAAAGAATAAATATTTTAAGAATGGGCTTTAAAGGTTTTTCTTTGCATTATGATTTTTTTTTTTTTTTAGTTTTAGAAGTTGAACAATTTAGCTAAGATGTGAAATCTGGTTGATAGCCGGTTAGGTTTTGATGATTTTATGAATATCTCGAATGTTTTTTTTCCAATTTCTTAGAAGTTCGTATAAAAAGTGGTCCATAGTTAGCAACGTTATTAGAATTTTCTTAGGTTAATTAGTTAACTAGCCAATTGCGGTAAATATATATAATTTTCTTAATAAATTCTTTATTTATGGGAATTTATTTTAATTACAACACACATAAATGGTCACTCAATTAAAGCGATTTAATTTTTTTAATTTATAAAGGTTTATTTGGTTTTTATTAATTTTATTTTGGTTCGATTTTACAATACGTTACGTCCTAATCGAATATAAAAAAAATTAAAGGAAATTACTAAAAAAATATTTTATTTTTAATTGACAAAGCTACAAACAAGGCCTCATTATTATTTTATTTAAGGGGCAATATCGTGGTCCAACATGTGACAAAAAAGGAAAAACAAAAGTACAAGAAGGATGTAAACACTTTCGGGACGGAGCCTTGTGTGTTTGCTAGCTCAAATTAATTTACCTTGCCGAATTGACTTATACCACTATCTAGGAGTCTTTTCTACTATCTAGAGTCTAACCGCCTGTAATGCCCTCCAACATGTTAACTGAAGGCTTTGACTATTTTCTACGACGGTTTCTGCGGCGAGTGGTAGAAATGGTTATTTTTAAAGTTTGTCTCAAGATAGGAGGTCTAAGCAAACATTTTAATTTTTTGAGACTAAGCAAAAAAAAAAACAAAAACAAAAAAAAAATTCTCTTTATGAAATTAAATTAGAAGGCTTCTGTCCAAGACGTGATGTACAAATTATTCGCACAAACATTTTATACAATTTATACATTTATTTAATATTTTCTATGTCCAACTTAGAAAGTAACCATTTTTTGGTATTATAGTCACATTCAGGATTCAAACTGATGAATCACTCCTAGACAGATTTTTTTTCGACGTCTCCGAATATAGCAAGAGGAAAGCAGACACAAATACATACTACATATGTATATCCAATATATAAAATATATGTGATCAAGGCAACAGGATAGAAATTTTTAAAAAATAAAATAAAATAAAGAAAACGGAATAAGAGCAAAAGGGACTAAAAAAAATCGAAAACTCCTTTAGAAGACCGAAAGCTAATAAATCTTTAATGACAGTTTAGGAAGGCAAAACCTACCGAGAGGCTGGTGAACTTGTTGGAAAGTTTTATACCGCAGTTAGGAATGAAATTAGGCCTGTTTAGAAAAAAGGGAGGTACGAGCTGCAGAGAAATATTTTCAGAGGTAAATGAGAGGCATATTGTCCTCAAGACAGCAGTAAAATTATAGACCGCAGAGGTGCCTGGAGTCATTAAAAACCCATTTCCTGTCGAATAAAAAATGCGACTTTAAAGTTAAATAATTTGAGTCGCAGAGTTATGGTCACAAACCATTTATTTCAAAAGTTAACAAGGAAAAACGACTCACATTCTCCAAAGACTCTAGACTTTTGGAATAGCATTATTTTTAGTGGCGGAAGCAAGTATAAATTGTCTGGCAATGATGGGAAAAAAAGTGCTTTTCGGAAAGCTAAATACCGAGCTGAAAAAGCTAATCTTCAAGCAACGGTGAAACAGGGCGGCGTTAATGTCATGATGTGGGACCGTATGTCTGTGAGAGGGGTTGGTCACATTGTTGGAGTTTTTTGACTATAGAATGAACCAATATGATTGATCAAATTATTTTACTAGACTATTGCCCAGGAAAAACTTGGTTCGACGAAGATTTCGAACCCTGGAAAATAGCAAAGAGATCACGGTTGCATGATATCAAACCCTATGAAAGAAAGTCAACCATCTCCTTCGGGATAAAAAACGACAATGGCAAAGGAAAATGTTGGCCAGAATTCAGGAAGAATGTGCAATGTATGTAGGGAAAAACACTATACGCAAAGGATACCAGGCTAGATCAGGATTTATCTGCAGCAACAATAGGAGAGAGAGCTGCAGTCCCATGGAGGGGGTATTTCGATAAACGCTGGGGAGCCAGCAGTAATGTAAAACGGGGTTATTCACACAGCAGAGGTTCAGGTAGAACTGCAAATCATTGAGGAAGTAAAGAAGCAATCCACCGGCTTAAGAGTAACAAGGCCTCAGGAATCGATCTAATACCATCCGAATTAATAAAATATGCTGGAGAAAAATTAACAGAGAAGTTACATGGGCTCATCACAACTACATATATGGAACATTGTTACAAGGTGCTGTCAAATATTCTCTTAAAGAGACTGACTTCATACGCTTAGGAATTAATCGGAGACTATCAGTGCGCCTTCAGGAGGAATCGTCGCTCGACCAGTGACCAAATTTTCACTACATGGCAATTTTGAGAAAAGTAATGGGAATTCCACGAAAGGAACACCCAATATTCGTAGATTTTATAAGGGCATATGTATTTATAAAGCGATCCAAAATGTATCACGTCCTTGTAAGGTTGGAAATTACGAAAAAATTAGTGCAACTAATTGAAGTATTCCCTAAGGGAAACAAAGAACGAGATAAAATAGGAAGGAATAATAGAAGGATTTAAGCAAGGCGACGCCTTCACTCCACTTCTTTCTAACCTGGTGCTCGACAACGTAATGAACTCTCTTCAGGGAAATGATAGGGGTATAACCCTAAATGTAATCATACTCACTCTAGCTTACGCTGACGTATTCAACCTTCTGGGCGATTGTGAGAAAGCAGTTAAGAGAGACGCAGAGAGTCTAATAATGTCCGGAAAGGAAGTAGGCTTAGAAGTAACTCAAAAGAAAACCAAATATATGGTCATTGAGCGACTTGGATCGATCCAACCTCGATCGCACCTGACTTTACTCGATAAACACTTTGAGAAAGTGGACGATTTCAAATACCTGGGAACCGTATAGACTAACAAAAACGATATAAAGATCGAAATGAATAAAAAGCTGCCCATCGTGCCCCTTTGCCATGAAAGAATTATTCAAAACTTTTGCCTCGCAATGCTAACTACATAACCATAATAATTCCAGTAACACTTTGCGGATGTAAAACCTGGTCTCTGACTAAGAAGGAAGAAAACAGATTTCGGCTTTTTGAAACAGGCGAATGGAGGAAACTACACAATCAAGAACTTCAGGATTTCTATGAGGCCCCAAGAATTGTTCGAGTCCTTAAATAGCGCAGACTAAGATGGGTAGGACATGTAGAACGTATGGACAGTGGACAAACAGTCAAACGAATAATGAGTGGAAAACCCGTAGAAAAACGATCAGAAGAGGTGGGACAGAAAAGCTAAACATGGAAGGAACACACTCACAGGGAGGCTTGGCGAAAGGTGGTCAACGGGGCCCTGAGAACTTTTGAACTCAGATTTAAAAAAAAAAAAAAAAAAACTTGTCGATGGCATGGCTAAACGACTAACAGTTTTTATTTCTTACGAGTATTTTTATGTTTGTGCGAATAATTTTGAGATATTAGATTTTTTTATACTAGGTTATTGAAAGCAAGTATATAGACAAATGTTTTTTTTTATTTTCTCTGAAATAATTTTTAACGACTAAGCTAATGGAATTTTGCCTTTTTTATGTCACTTTTCTTTTCTGCTGTTTTCTAGATTAAAATAATTGTTTCTCATAAAAGTGGGAAAACAACTTAAATATCCTAAACTGAACTCAAAAGTTAGTCCCCTAACGTTCGTCAGACCCTTTCCATGTAAAACTTTTCAAATTAAAAAAAAAAAAAAAAACATGTATAATAAATACTATCAACCAACGTCCTTTTCATTTTGAAAAAATCGAACCAACAATCAAAAAAGACCGATTCTGAAACCTAGAACTCACTCATCTCACCAATAGGCTGACGTTACAAAAGTACACAAATGCGATATATAAATGTACACTAAATAGGTTATATATTAATACAATTATTATTAGAATTAACCTCAATCCTCATCATTTACTCAATAAGCAATAAAATATTCAAAAATATTTTCAAAGTTTATTTTCTGTGTCAAATCACTTCAATCACTTCAAGCGCAACAAACATCTTTATCGTTAAACAAAAAGTAAACGTCTACTCCACACCTAACAATATCGTTACAGTACTATTTATAAAAAAATATTTATTTCCATTTACTTTTTTTGTTTTTCTCAAAATTGGTTATAACAATGCACACAAAAAAAAAACAAAAGAAATAACGTAGAAAAAAAATTAGTTGAGCAGTCTTCAAGATTTTGTATTTTTTTTTTATATTTTATTATTTTTTTGAAAAAGGGAATAACAATGTTAGTATGTAGTACAGGCGCGTTTTTTAATTATTTTATTTTTGATATCGTATGTAGTAGTTACTAGTACAATTAAGGATTAGCTTACATGACTAGGCGATCTAAAATACAAAAAAAAAAATAAAAACACTGACAAAAGACAATATAAAAAAATATATAAAAAAAAGTACGCAGGAGGAAGAGGCTTACGACGACGACTGGCGAGTCTCGAGAATTTTGCTCTTTCTTATCGAAAAATTTACTTTTTTTCGGAATGCGAAGCGAAAAAACAAACATTTAATCGATTTGAGTTGTTTTTTTTTTTTATAGCAAACATATGGTATGGAACACATTAGTATTAGAACAATAGGTAGTGTGTTAGGAGACTTGCGGATGTTGACACACCATAGGCAGTTGTTGAAACTCACCCGTCGTTTAGTTTCCGACGACGTGCGGCAGCACTGTTCTTGATGATCTCGGAGATTTCTCGACCGCCGGAGCTCTCGCCCTCGGACGTGGAAGCTGTGACTGGGGTAGTCGATACACCGGCTTCGGGTATGCGTTTCTCAAGACTAGACAGGTTACGGACGAGACTTAGAGTGTCATCATGCTGTGGCATGACAGCTGGTCGACCGGCTGATGGTATCGATGCTGGCGGCGAGAATGGTGTGATATGTTGTTCTTTCTGCTGGCGATGATGCATGTTCTCTTTGGATACACTGCGGAGGATTTTCGCGAGATTTTTCTGTGGATCTACTCCGTCGTCTTCGGAGGACGATGAACTGCCTGGATCATCGGGTTGTTTGGTTGCCGCTGATGCGGAGTCAACCAGAGGTCGTTGGGCTATGTCTGCTGTGGCTGATTTACGTAGATTTGAGACGGCGGCATGTGTCGAACGCTTCAGGCGATTTTTTAATTCGGAATTCAGGTCCATGGGCATGAAGCCGACACACCCGGATTTGGATTTCAAGATTCCTCTACCCGGTCCACCAATACCAGAGAAAGGCGGGGAGAGAAGTGGCGGTGCTGGCCTAGTGGCCTCTACAAATTGATAAAAAGATTAGAAATTTTTAAAAATCGTACCATAAATGCCGTTCTAAGTCTAGCTACATTCAATTTTACACATTCGTTGTTACTGAAAGAAACTAAACGAAAGTTAAAGGGAAAAGTGGGAAGGAAGCATACTGAACTTGCAAGGGACAGAGAGAAAAGCGTGCAAATACGTATGGCTAGCAATATAGAACAAAAACACATTTAAAAAAAAAAATAACAAATTTGAGAAAAAAATACACTTACATTGCATGGAGATAGTGGCGATTTGTTCGATAGAAAAAAAAAACTTTAATTCATCCAAATGGAAGGCAAGGCTAGGAGTGTAGTGAAGCATTAGCGTTTTTTGTTTTTTTCTAATCGTCTTAACTTGCCCTCAGATAGCCTACGTTTTATGGGATTACTTATAACTATTTTTTAAATACATTTTAACGGTAAATAATAAACGTGACTAAACAGAGAACATTTAATTATCGATCTTCAAAATCTTTATTGTCTATCACACATTTTTTAAATAAAAGGTTCGAGTCTTGGCTCCAGTAGTTGAAAATAGTAGGTAAAGGATTTAGCTGAGATTAAAATAAAAATATATCATAGGTTCGAAGCTAGCTGAGCCTGGCCTTTGTTTATGCCAGTAATAGAGGGTCATCCAATAAGAGGTATTATTTTAAATTTAACTTTCATTTGATAAGCTAAGTCTAGGAGAATATCAAACATGGACTAAACACCCTCGCATAACGTGGTTAAATAATGAGCATACATTAGAAAAAAGTCGAAACTGTCACGGTCATGTCCAAGCGCCATCCTCACCAGCTTTCGTGGATTTAATAGAATATAGATTTAATAGATAGAAAATAATTGAATGTGACGGATGGAATAGTAATATAAAGACCCCGAACCGTGTTCGTCCTAAATTCCTATAAGGCCCAGCGATGTTCATGATTTTTCACACAAAGGGATAATTTGGTTCGGTTTCTAGGCAGGTGGTGTCGTTGGACCATATTTTTTCGATTATCAGTATTGCGTTATCAACTGGTGTTGATTTATTGTATTTTTGGCTGAAATTGGTGTCACATAACACAGGGCTGGTAAAACGTTGGCGATATTGGGTGTCCGATTTCCTGGACCAACTGACCATTCAGATCTTGCGATTGTTCATCTTTGTGACAAGTCAACGTCAATGCTCCACCAACAATTCACGTGTTAGAGTTGGAGTTAATTCATTTTACAAGAGACGACGAAAGTATTACAATCTTCATTTATTACTTACGCCAATATTATTCGTGAAACAGCTGTCCTTAGGTAACAATTTCAGTATACGAGGTTCGTTCAAAAATTAAGGTGACATTTTGAATTTCGCAAGCTAAACACATCCGATTTTCGATTTATTTATTTTTTTATGTTTGTAGACATGTCCTCTACTATAAATTGACATTGTCAGCCATTTTGGATATTTACTATATTTTTAACAGATATAAAGGTTAGTCGGGTTTTGGTGTGCTTGGCGATTTTTTGTGAAAAATAAAATTAAGTGCTCCTCTTGAATGTTGACTGAGGCATTTGGCGAGTCTATTCTGAGCAAACAAAAATGTGTATAAGTGGTGCAGGCTCTTTGAAGAAGGCCGTGAAGATGTTAAAGACGAGCACGTTAACAACGGATGAAAATGTTGAAGCAATGGAGCAAATTCTTAAGGAGAGACGTCGAATCATTATGAGAGGAGTTGTTCAGGATATTGGCATATCGGTTGGAAATGTCATAAAAGTTTTTCAGATAATTTGGTTATGAAACGTGTAGTATATATGGATCAAAGGAACAGTCGCATGAGAATCGCCCAGGAGGTTCTGAAGGACCCGAATGACGCTCCGCAATTGTTGAAAAGAGTCATCACTGGTGACGAAACATGGGTAATCGACTATGAAGAGCCAAGACCGAAAAAAACGCGCCACGTTCAGTTTAATATGAACATTTTGCTCGTTCTATCATGAGTTCTTGCTGGGAGGTCGTACGATCAATAAAGAATATTACCTTAAAGTTATGCGACGTTTGTGTAAGGTAATACGAAGAAAAGGTCAAGATTTGTTGGATAAAAAAATCATGGCATCACGATAATGCATCCGTTAACCCATCGTTACCAACAACAGTACCGTGATCAGCCCTCAGCAACCGTACTCATTGGACTTGGCCTCGTGGGACTTTTTCCTCTTCCCGAAATTGAAAAAAAACCTATAAGAGTCCGGAATTTTTCTACGATTGAGGAGATAAAGACTGCATTGCTGGAAGAGCTCAATGCTGAACCAAAAAGCGAATATCAGAAATGCTTCGAGAATTTGAAAAAGGGTTGGCGGAGGAAAACAGTTTTGTACTTTATCGAATAGATTGAGCTTTGTTAATATTTTTATATGAAAAAAATGCTGCCAAAGTCATCGTATTTTAGTGGAAGTTTATAGTGACCATGCTCTAGCTGAGCAAACTTCTCGGTCGAGGTTTGCGCATTTTATAAATGATGATTTTGGGAGATGAAAAAATGACGAAACTGCTCGATGAAGACCCATATCAAACAGCTTAAGAATAGTTGAAAGTTGACTTGCCAACGGTTGAAAAAAAAAATTTTAAAAATGTTAAAGCCATAGGAATGATAAAAAAGTAAGGAAACTGAGTTCCATACGAATTAAAATCAAGGGACGTCAAAAGATTTTTTCAATTCTGAGTAGCTGCTTCAACGGCAGAATAGGCAAGAATTTTTGCGTCGAATTAGCAATAAAAAGTGGGCCTATCATGACGGTTTTAAAAGTTGAAAGGCCTGGCCCACAATCAACATCAAATATGCATGGATCTGTATTTGGTGAGATCAGATGAGCTGTCAAACCGAATAAAAATATTATCCCAGATCGGCACCAACTGCAGTTTATGTGCTTGAGCCGTGCTTTCGATGAAAAATGGATAGAATACTCCGAAGGAGATGACAAATTGATAATGATGAATGATCGTTCACACTTCGCAAAACTGGTCAATAAAAATTTACTTAAGACCGCTCAAACGGCACGTCCTATCCCACGACCGATGACTCATGGCCTGTCTCAGTAAAGCGTACCTCTAATGAGAATAGCATACGTAGGTCGTTTAATGGATTCCATCCAGAACTGAGATGTTAAATGGTATTCGTATCCAACATTTTTAATAATATAATTATTTTATTTAGTTTTGAATCAACAATTTTTAAATAAAAAAAATCTTTAAATTAATTCCAACTATTAGTGGTAAAATAAAACATCATTGTTGTTATTCGCGAGATCCCGCTGCAATTATACTAAGACATGAAGAAAAATGTCACAAATGGAATCCATGTTTAAAAGATGTTACATATATCCCATTACTAACATCAGGGTTTGTTCTTAAGATTTAAATAAAAATTTCATATTTTTTTTATAAAAATGTAGCGTTCTTCTATTAATTTAAAATGACACCTCTTATTGGATGACCGAGCATATAAGAATTTACATTTTAATTTTGCTTATATTGTTGTGATACTCGTAAAACTCTTAACAGTTCTCCGATTTAACTTAATGCGTCACCTATGAATTGACTCTCAAGTTACTTAATACCATATTCCCAAGCTCACCACCACAGGCAATTCAGATAAATCACTTTGAAGGAGTTGAAGAGACATAATTACGTTGGACGTTACCTTGTTGTACCATTCAAAGCAACATTTTGAAAATAAATAGGTAGTGTCAGCTGATCCCCTGTCCCTTGTACGATGGTCTCCTTCATATACCAAAAATAATTTACCATAAAAGTATATTGAAAGACATCACGATGAAAAATGCTTAGATTTAATGACATGTGCTACATGACACGACTCCATACAAAACGGCCCATAATGACGCCAAATGTTATCGAAAAATGATAAAGTGACAGATAACAATCGAATGAAGAGAACCAGAAAACAAAATTTAAACAAACACACACACATTTAACATTGACAATAATAATTATTTTATTTTTAATTTTATCATTTTTCACATTATTTCATTCATTTTTATAATCTTCTTTTTATATATCGATAACTTACAATATTCGAATAATCGGTTAATGATTTTCTTTTTTCACAAATCGAAAGCGTGGCAAGAGAGAATTGAAATCGAGAATGTTTGAAACATATAAGGGCGCCAAAAAAACCAATGATATTGACAAAAATGCGAATGTGGAACCTATTCAAATGTGGAATGTATCATAATTCGTGTGAGTTTTGATGACAAATTGAATTTGAAAATAGGAAGTCCCACGACAATGGAATGCAGTTACAATACATAGTTCACTTTACATCTTTAAATAGAGATAGATAACAATAATAATAAGATACGCTAAAAAAATAACTCAGCATCACTAGATAAATCTCATAGTTAAATGAAAAAAAAAAAAAAACAAAAATAATGATTGAAAAAACCCTGTGTATATCCATTTCATAGCTTAATTAAGTACCGATCCTTAGGATTAGGAAGAATAAGAGAATAAAGGAGAGAACGAAGAAGTAGGGCGGGTTCGCCTCTATACCACACCTAAAAATATCCTTTCAAACTCCTTGGAAGCCATCAGGAGATCCTCTTTCGTTACTTTAAGTTCTTCGTATTTCGTTATCGGATTTTGTGGTTCGCGGGGTAATATTGTTGTATTCGTTATCGTCATCGATCGGTTGCGCAGCACACGTAAGTTGGGCGGCTTGCGTTCCGGTGTGCTTTGTGGTGTATTCACAAAAACTGTCATGGCACGGGTTCTCTTCGAGGCGTCACGTTGTTTCATCTGCTGGACAAGGCCGGTATTGATCACACCGTAATCGCTCTCGTCAAACACCTCGTTGTTATTGGCGGTCGGTAGTACCGGCGATAAGTTACTCGGTGTAACCGGGGATGGCGGAACGATGCGGACTTCCTTCAGCGAGCCGGATTTCTGAACAAATCCACTCTCGTCCATGCTACGGCCGAAGTTTTGTTGGCGGAGGTGTGGCTTGGGCGTTACGCGACACACGTCGGGCATGTTGTTGTAGTCAAAGGATTTTGTTGTTGGCGTCGCCGGTGTGCTGTGCCGACTGTCACATTGATTTATAGAGAGTCCGAAGTACTTGGCGTACTTTTCGTCGATCAGCGGCGATCGTTGGTAACTGTTGCGTTGTGATGCAGGCGCACTGGAAACGCCACTGCTACTGCTCGTGCTAACTTTCTTTTTACGCAGTTCGACAGTTGGTTGGGTAGAGTCGTAGTTCTCCTTGCCCGAATCGGCATTCATGTCGCAGTTGTCGTCATCCTTGGAGGTCGTTGATGTGGGCACAGACTTGAAGTCATACTTCATGCATTTGTTACTGTTCTTACCGTTTGGTGAGGTCCCATTCGTATTTAGGCTGTTCTCGAAGAACGGAGATTTGATCTTACCAATCTTTTTGATTGCCTCACCCGATGGAGGCCCGGAGTTTTCAGTAGAATTCTCGGTAAAGCTTTGGCGTTCGTTGAGAAAATTCGGCATGACGAGCTTACCGACTGTTTTCAGTTTCAATCGTTTCATAGGCGTCACTGTCGAGGTCGGTGTTGTTGGTGTATCCTGATCAGAAGTGATCGAAGGTGGCGAGGGTGAGAGCGACATTTCAGCAGCTAGCTGTGTTGGAGGTGTTTCATCATAGTCCATGGGGATAATGCTACTGCGCGGTGTGGTTTCGTTCGACATCGAGGTGTTTAGAACAACGCTGCTCGATGAACTGCGACGTTCGACAGTATGATGTTGGTATGATCGTGCCATTGGGAGCGACATCGAGCCACTATTCCTCGATGTGGTTTCGCTGAGACTTGAGAAGAAACGCAATCGTTCGGCAAGGGAAAGTGATGAAGGTTCTGGAATAGGTGGGCGCAAATGATGTTTTTCGTTTCATTGGATGTTGTTTGGTTTCTTTCTGACTTTTTCTTTGTTTGTTTGTTTTTTTTTTTTTTCATAAATTGTAAATAAGAACTAATTCAAAACCGAATGTGAGTGAGAGTGAGAATGACAGTGAGACAACTACTTATGGAATTCGTATGATTTTGCACGCGCATTTCGTCCTAGTAACATGTGAACTGATTATGAAACACAACAGATTCTCTTTTTTTGTTGGTATAGTTTCACTATTCTCGTGCAATTGATTGAGTCTAATCACTTGTCTTGCGTCATGACGTGAAGGGTTATTCAAAGTGTAATTAACGCTGGATATTCTTCAGATAAAGCAAAAGCAGTTTGTTATCTATGGTCTAAGATATTGATTGTTTGTTATATTTAAAAAAGGATTTCACGATTAAAGAATGAGTTGAGGGTTGTTAGGGTTAAGGTTGGTGCAAATTTCAGGACAGACAGACCTCCACCAAGAGTAGATTTGTTTAGTTGCAAGGTTCGTATCGTGTGTGCAATAATCTCGAATTGTTTTTAACTAGGAAGCTATATAAACCGGGTTGAGGTCGCGTGACAATGACGCATTATTATTGAAAAAAAAAACACAAAACAGCAGTTATCGATATATTTATGTCGTATATTGGCGTTGATAATTCAGAATATCATGGAAGGCAATAGCGAGATCCGACTATTCAACAGTTCGAGTCAAGTGATTCGATAAATAATGAGCCAATAGCCAACAGTAACGAAGGGTTCGCTGAAAACATCGCTGTTGTCTATCAGAGTGTGGGAAAACCGCGACTTCAGCTTCACGAATTTTGCATCGGCACTTCAGTCTGTACTCATATAAAAGTCGAGTGACCCGGAAACTTAAGGTAAACGACTACAGACAACCGCTTTGGGTCTGGAAGTTGATCAAAATTTTATCTTTAGAGTTACGAAGCTCATTTTTGGATTAAGAGATGTGTGGAAAAGTAAAATTCACGGATTTGGGATGATATTAATTCTGACGCGATACACCAGCACCAACCACGTCGCAAAAGTCACTATTTAGTGTGGATTTTGGTCTTACGAAATCATGGGCATTGGCATAATCGGCAATGGCACTATAGACATTCTTCACGAGCGATTTGAGGATATGGTGATCTCGCCCGATGACAATGTGATCTGGCGCCTTGACACCCTAAGGCTTCTTCCTTTGGCATTATGTGAAATCGCAAGCCTAGGCGATTGGGATGCATACAGTTTATGCCCTCAAAGTCAACATAACCAACACTATCCGGCAAATTCATCAAATTTATGTGACAGCTATCGAAAATCTCCCGATAAATGCCATCAATCAAAACCGTGGGGACATTTGAACGAGGCCCCTCTATATTCAATGTCCTAAAATGCTCTTTTGAATAAAACTAAAATCGATCATCCTTTGAATTCTACTGATCGATAACAACTTCTCTTGTTGGCATAAAAAGAATTGAAAAAGGGTATATCGATAAGATATACTTGTGAGTTGGTCTGCACTATTTAAGTAAACCATACAAAAAAAAAATTATAAAAATATTAATCAAGGCAATAAATGTTATCGATAACACGCGCACATGTGTATAATGACATGCCAAAAAAGTAATCGGTCGAATAAAATTAGAAACAATCATAATAAAATCGAAACCGAATCAAGGTCGTCAGCAAAATCGCCAGTGTTATCGTTTGTAGGTTCGATATATGTACATATTTATGGGCATATATACCTTCATATTTTTGTACATGTGACGCTTTCAAAAACTAAATGGTGTACTTGAAAATACTTCAATCAAATATTCAGAGCTTAAAGAAAATTTCCGATAAAACCGATAACACATCGATATCTGAAGCATCGATAAGCATTTCGAATAAAATCTTGTCTTTTTACGACATCAAATCAAAACTTTGTAAAACGTAGTACGAGACTGCCAGCATGTATGTAACCGATTAATCAATCACAACTGATTCTGCTCTTACACTAGTCGGCCATGCTCCGATGCAAATCTCTTGCAAGAGGGGAAAAAAGCAAAAACAATTATGACTTACACGACGATAACTTTCACTGAAAATTCAAATATTTTCCCTCATTTCCTCATCCAACTCCCCATTGCAGCACGATCGAGAAACGACCGCACACAGCAAGCACTACATTTCGATAACTCTCTTCAAACCGACTGAATTCTCGTTCCATAATTTTTCCATTCAAGAATAAATTAGTTACACTTCCTTGCCTTTCAAACCGCAGAAAAGTACGACCTTTACCCATTTCACAAGTGATTTGGAACCAAAAAAAAAATAAATAAAAACTCACAACAACGTTTGTAAACAATTACTTCAAACCAAACTCTAACTTGCAACTAAACCAAACGCTTTCACTCTTCAAAAAAAAAAAAAACAAACAAACTGAAGAGGACGGGGTAGGAAGAGATGAGTACATATCTGTATCTATCATATTACATTATTTGCATTCGCAATTGCATTTTTTCATTCCATGCTAATTAAAGTTCAAAATAAACAAAATCACTTAAGGCATCGTGCACAGTGCAAGAGAGAGATATGCAAGGAAATATTATTGTAGACATGATCATAGCTCGAATTGGATTCATTTGGATTTGTTATAGTATCATGATGGACAAGGTAAAAAAGAAAAAAAAGAAAATCAAAAACAAAAAACCAAAAAAGAGAGAAGAAAACTACTCGTTGTTGTTTCATAATTTTTGAAATGCGTTTACGAAAATCGTGCAAATTCACAAATGGTTTACGGAATTTTGATGGGAATATGGAAATCATAAATCGATAAATCTACAAAGAATTTTGTTCAATCTGTTCCTCACAGGGATGTTTATAAATACGTTCTTGTTGGTGATCATGTTGTAAATCACTCAATTTTAAAGCATCTTTGCGTCAAACATCAACACCAACAATTAGTAAAAAAAAAATTAAAATTAATTATTCAAAAACAAAAAAAATCTCATTAATCACAAAAAGCATGCTTCAGCGCAAGCAGTCAACTTTTTTTTATAAACATTCCAACAAAGAAAAAAATTGCATTTGTTATAATTTCAAAAATTATAAAATAAGAAATTAGTAAAAAAAATACAAAAAAAAAAAACAAACAACATTGAAAAAGTGCAGAAAAAAAATGGCATTCGATAACTTAAAATCGGACATTAATTTTATTAAAAACTCACCAAATTCTTCGTCGGCATCCGCTGGCGGATTGTTGGGCGTTTTCGGCGTTACCTCCGTTGGCGTCGTCGGAGAGCCTGCCAATCGACGAGGAGCTAAATGGGAAGAAATAACAATTTGTTGCACTTTTGGTTACATTTTTAAAAGTATTTTTTTTTTTAATTATTTTTTAAGCAATTTAAAGAAAATTTCAAACTGACATTCTGATTACCAAAATACCATACCTATAAAGGCCAACATCTAACAAGGCGGTCACGGTTTTTTCACTGTGGGTTGTTTGACCAATGAAATCGACAATAAATGCGTGAAGTATGTTCAATACGCATATTTATTACCAAACCAAACCTCGAGCTCAAGAAGCTTCAGTGATGTAAAGCTAACTTATTCGGCGCCCATCACGTTTGCTTCATTACACCTCAGCCTCAGAGGAAATGCTTCGCCGCATTATTGTCTTCACCACAAACTGCACAGGTGCTCGCTTCACTGATGCCAAACACATCGAGTTGTTTAGCAAAAGTGTAATGGCCCCTATTGATACGTGTAAGTCTACGTCATTCAATCTTTTTTAATGACACAAGAAAAATCTTGTTGGCCAATTCACGTTACCTCTGCGAGAGATAACTTACCCTCAAATCGTTCAGACAGAAAGTCAATCGTAGCGTCCACTATGTAGCACACTGCTTAGGTCTATTAGGTTCAATTTTGGCCATAAGAATTTTTTTATCATCGTTCTGACACTGACTGTTGTATCCCACTCGAAATCTTAACAGAAAGTTAGTATCATACCTCCTCAAAAGAAATAAGTCGCTTTACGCTTGAACAACGTTGGAAAATATTGAAAACTTTTTTTCGAAGTGAGTGCTGTGTAGCCCAAACAGTGCGTTTTTTAAAAAGAAGTTTTGGTCGAAATGAAGCACCCACCGCGACTGCTGTACGTAAGTTTGTGCAAAAAGTTCGAGAGACTGTAATGCTAGTGGACAACCCTCATGGACCTCATCATCATATGGTGCGCACAAATGAGAATGTGGCTGCTGTGGCTGAGTGTGAGATTTAATTCACGAACATCAACTCGCCATCGACCTCAACAGCTCAACATTGCACGCACTAGCCTGAGGAGAATTCTGCACAAAGATCTCGGATTATTCGCTTACAAGGTCCAAAAAACTCAACAAAAAGGCACGCGACCATCCGCTTCGTTATCGCTTTGCAGTTTGGGCCTTAGAGCAGCTTGAATTGGACAACGATTGTGACAAAAATCATCTTTTCTGACGAGGCGCATTTTCATCTCGGCGGCTACGTTAACAGACAAAATTGACGCATTTGGACTCATTGGACCATTTTTCTTCGAAAATGAGGTTGGAAACAACGTTTCTTTCAACGGTGGGCGTTACAGAGCCATGTGGCTCTGATTTTTTTATTACTAAAATTGAAGACATGGATTTGGACGACCTCAGGTTCATGCAGGATGGCGCGCCATGCCACGCATCCCATGCCACAATCGAGATAAAGTGTTCTTTGGAGTTTGGTAAAGAAATCAATACGAATTAACGCGATAGCCTGTCTCACTATACAAGTGATGAGCACGAATATTATTGCCGTGTAGATCTAGAGTATCGTCTTTCCCGACAAAAGCCCCAAGTCTTGCCAAAAGCGACAACACCAAAAAACCGAAAATGCTTTAGCCGTTTTTGATTCAACATTTTTGAATAAAAAACTTCCTATTTAGGTTTGCAACATGTCAGTTGTAGGAATTGTATGCTTCCTAAGCTGTAGAGCACTACTCGGTATGGTGTCTTCCTCAAGACAGAGTCTCCAGTCTATCTCGGAGGAAAGATTCATTTTATTAGGGGCATATCTCAGACTGCAGTGTCTCGCTAACAAGTCATTTGATATCGCCTTTAATACGTTTTAAGAAGTTTTCAGAGTTTGTTGAACGGTTTTCTTCGTTTGACGAAGTCCTTGAACTCTGTTCCAGTGTTAGTTTTCCAACTTACTTAATTAAAGTTTGGGACAGCACAGAAAGCTTCGGCGCCAATTCGTTTATCAGAGGAGTCCTTCCTGGCTAAAGGATTGGCAAGTTCGTTGCCACTGATGCCTTTGTGTCCAGCAACCCACCAACGATTGACCGTGTCTCTCTCTGCATGGATCTGTAGTCATTTATGGCAGTCCTTTACCCCATACGAGTATGTATACCATCTATGAGCATTGACGTTTCTTAGGGAATAACAGCTATCCCAGGTTAAACATTTTTGGATCAATATTTTTTTTTTTTTCTATCAAAGACAAAATTTTGTGCTAGGATATCTGATACCGTGCTTACCATTCAAGCTCGGGAAGTTCATGTGACCCGATAGTCTACATGTCGAAATGCTATGTCCCGAGCGAAGTGTATATACCATACATTGGTGAAGTAAGTCCAGTCTCCTAGGCTGCCTCTGCTCAACATTGTATGGCGACTGTTTTACCGAGACATGCGAGTCTTTCAGGAGCTGTAAGTAAGCTGGCCTCTACAAGTTCAATTAGATGGTGTAAGAGGATTTCAGTGGATTGTGATTTGTGGTACATATATTGGTAACGGATGCTTCGTTTCGCTAGTAATGCAATAGGATTTAGGCAGCTCACTGGCTATTCCAGGTTTTGGTAGTAAAACCAGGTTAACTTCCTCCAATTTTAGGGATGTACAGCCCCTTAAACCTAGACGCAAATAGGGTCGGCAGAATTAGGACGGTGGGTACAGAGCTTTCTGGAGAGAGTTGGTTGAAATCAGGAGAAATGTTGGATAAGACCCGACATACGACATCCAATTGTCAACTCTCAATAAAAGGGTATATAAAGGCAGGCCATATGAAGGCATATTTGGCTTGGACCTCCCAAGAGTAAGATGACAATGGAAAGCTACGCCTGATGCATCAAGGCGGGTAGCGAGCTAGCCTGGTGTAAAAGTTATAGAAAATGGGCTGTATTTTTAACGTGATTTTTTAAACTTTATCAGTTAAAGGACCTTACAAGTCCTTAAAATAAAAAGAATTTTGTAATTTTATGTTTTATTTTAATCCGATTCAGCGGATTCTTTAGCTACGACAAAAAAAAAAAAGCGCACCAAAGTTTCAGATATTACAAATACTGCCTTTGGTGAAAGCTAGAGTTTAAGCAGCTCATAGAGAGGTGGAAGATGACGGGAGGCTGTAGATCGACCGCCCAAGACACCAACAATTGAAAGTGAATTAAATGATTATGAACGATAGTCTAATCACAATCAGAGACATCACTGAAGAGGTTGGCATATCAACTGAGTCATATCGCGCAATTTTCTTGACGTTTTGGGTATGAAGAGTGACAGTAAAACTATTGAATTTGTTAGGGCCATATACTCGTAAATGTAAAATGACCCTATTTAATGGGACTATAATTGATGCAAACGAATAAAAAGAACTTTTTATCAAAAAAAACAACAATTCCGCTTACTTTTTGAACGCATGTCGTGGGTCTGAAGCGTACCTCTATCGTAAAAATAAGATTGGAGCATAGAAAAAGCAAGCTTTCAGTGTTATGTTTCTTTTCGTCTATCGAAATTCTTCCCTGCCTTTGTTTGGACATCGATTATCTAGCCGAGATAGGTGGATACCAAACAAAATTTTTCTAGAAATATGTCATACAATATTTGTGTTCTTAACAACCAATAACTTTTCTTATCAACATTTCTCTGGTAGATTAACAAACCGAAACACTTCGATTGATGAAGTTACACATAATTTCCAAGGGCAATAGTGAAACTCGTATCTGTTTCCATTTTTTTTTCATCGTAACACACGCTTTGCGCTTCGGAATCAAAGCACAATTCTACGTTTGTTATTAGGTTCCGAGGAAAACATAAACGACTTCCAACAAACCGGCAAAACAACACCAGTAACACCTTATTACTGGTATCCAGTTAGCCCAGCTGGTTCTACAGAATTTCGACAGGGGTGTTGGGTCTTAATTGCTCGCTAAGCACTTTACAAATGATGTCAGTAACTTTGCAACAAAGGAGAAGATAAGAAAGTAGAAAACAAAACCGGATTGAAGTAACGACAAGTTCTTAATTTCCGGTTAAAATTTGGCAAGAAACGAGACCACAAATCGAAATAGGGAATGGGATCCACAATAGAACAATTGAAATTCTTTCATCCAGTCTTCCGTGACGATGCAATTAAATTGCACGAAAGCAAGGACAGATTATGAGCTAATAGCACCGTTTGCAGCAATAGATGGTCTCGAAATCACATTTGAGATACATTCGACCGGAACAACAGGTCACGAAAAATTTTATTTCATTCAATAATGTTTTTCTAATTATCTACGATACATAAATCACTCACCTCGTCGTGTGACCGGTGATGCAGGCAACTTTTCGTCCACCACTCGATTGCCTTTCGTCTTCTCCTCCAATTGTTGGAACATATTCGCCCTGGCCTTCACACTATTCGATCGTCCTAGCCCAAACGGCCCGGCTGTACTCCCATCCATGCCACTCTCATCCTCGCACAATGTTAACGAATCATCCCGGGGTAGTCGTGATGAGCTGCCGCTTGCACCATTCTCAGCATTCGATAGGGACTCATCAGCTTTCGATGAATTATCGTCCAGTCCCGACGACATTTCAAGATTCTTACCCGTTTGCAAACCGCTATCACTACTAATCGAGACGCAATTCAAATCGGTAACCGAACGTGGTGAGAATAGATCGGACACTTCACGCGGTGATGGCGATATTGATGACAGACTTCGTGGTGAGATTTTTGCTACTGCCGATGAACCGGTTGCGGCAATAGAAGCTGACGCGGTTTGATAGTTCAGCGAATCGAGCGAGAAAGCCGGCTTGAAGGTTTCCAGTGATCCAGAGGTTGCGGCTCGTAAGCTGGCAGAAAAGAAATATTGAAAAACGACAAATTTCTGTATAGGCCGTTACATGTAGTGTGGGGAAAACTCGATTTCGCAAAAACTCAACACAGCACACGTAAACTATATTTTTTCTCTCTCTCTCCCGATTTGTTTTCGACAATTTTCTATTTCTGACTCGTGGACGTTATCGAAAAAAGGGACACGCGGGGTGGTGAAAATCGCTCTGCAGACTTTGCCCAATTTTCATTTATTTTTAGAATCGACACTTTGCTTTTTCTTGTTTGTTTTGTTTTCTATTTGAATTTTCTGGTCGTTTTTCTACACTTAGCGGTAATGCACGAATCACCGAGGCAGTTATCGGATTAATCGACCAAATTCGTTTATCAACGCGACAGAAAAAAAACGCGATTACGATTTAACAACGAGCGCGTGTGACGCTCGCGGATCACGCCGAACGAATGAAGAATGCCGACCAGTCGCTCTAAACGCGGGGTAGCGCGCTCGTCCGTATCTTCGTTTCTCCTTATATCTAACTCTTTTTCGTCTACTGCTTTGTTGCTATTTTTACGTAACGTGCCGCTGCGGTAATTTCCTAGTGATTTTTTTTTCGTTTTGTTTTCAATTTTCTTTTGGTCAAGTGCTTGCAGCTGACTGATACGCGATCACGAGAATTATCAAGTCACCGAATATCCACCGTCCGTTTATCGCAAAGATAGATTCTGACTGACCCAATGGATTTGTATCGATGTTTTCGCGAATTCTCCGTCGAGTGTATGGCGGATTTCGGAAAAACGTTCGTTTTTGAGTATGTTTCTGAGCGTAAATGAGAACGATTTTTCATCTTTTAGATACAAAAGAGGGAAAACGATTTGGTATGGGGATCGGTCAACGACGAACCATGAAGTGGATCGTGCCAAGCGATTTTGGAAGTTAAATGAGGTGCTTTCCTCGGGGTTTTCTAATTGATTTCCTGGGAACGATAATGTTTGAGGCTGTTTTGGACGTACGCTTTATGCTTTGGTTTCTTGCTCCCCCATTTGTTTTAACCGAACCAAGGAGAAAGTTTTTTTTTTTTTTATTATTTACTGTTTTGGTTTTTGAAGAATTGTATTTTTGGATTTTTATGACCATGAGGCGAAATTGTTATGAAGTCGAGTTACGAATTATAAACAATAACAAAAGGAAACTAGGCCGAGACGAAAATGTGGGAAAAAAATTTGCAATAAATGCAGCTGGAGAGGAGAAAAATTGGGAATAAACAGGGGCGGAATTGGATCATCAAAGATACCCCACAGAGCATCGATGAAATGTATATTAGATCGTAGTGGATAGAGTACGAGTAATTGATTAAGAAAAAACTTTGCCCAACCGAGCAACGTGACAGGCATACACATAGTCTATCGGGCCTTTATGGAGATAAGGCTAAAGAAAAGACCCAAGTATGCAAAGATAAAGGTTCGACGTGAGATAAGGCCTTTGCGGTTCGCTTGATGAAGCCGACTGTGAATTGCGACACTTTACAGATATCTGCAGGAAATGCGCAGCTCCAGTACGGCGCCAGTATACTTCCTCTAAGAATGGCGCACTTTTCCATTGCCATTGGGAATAAATATTTTTGTTAACATTGCATTACAAATAGTTGTTGGCGTCTTTAGGCCATCTGTCAAGAAATATTTTGCCAGTTCTTGACAGGTGACAAGTTCAAATTACGCCTTGATTAGATGGCTGCCTTGGATAATAAGGCCTTGCCAGTTCAATTTACCTGATAACGCTGGCATGTTGACCATACGTATTGTGAACAAGCGTTGTGGGCAATTAGCGAGGTATGGCTAAGTTTTTTGCAAACTCTAGACAGTTTCCAAAGTCATCAATTAGAGCGAGCAAAAAAATAGAAACAATCCATAGAGATAAAACAGGATTAAAAAGTTGATCATCTTTTAAAGATTTAATAGAGCCTGCCGCATTTTTCTAAGGAAATAGTCACCCATACTCCCGGACAAGTCTCCTAAAATCTTCCTTACTTTTCGGCTGACGCTTCTGAACTTAGGTTTTTAACTCAGTCCAGAGGTTTTCTATCGGAGATTGAGTTAGCCAATTCAAAATACATATACAGGGTGCGCCATTTCATATGGTTCGATGTAAATTTCGAATAACAATTCTCAACTGATTTTGGAAATTCAAAATTTTTTATTCAATTTAGACCTTAACAATTTATTTTGATTAATTTTTGAAAATCATATCAATTAAATGACCGCCTTTATTGCCGCTGCAAAAATGGGCTCGTTTTCGCGCATTCTCCATGACATTTTCGAGCATCTCGGCCGAAATTTCTCCGATTTCTGCACGAGCTGTTCTATTGTCTTCGGGCATACACCTTGCTTTTCAAGTATCCCCAAAGAAAAAAGTATGGAGGAGTCAAATCCGGCGATCTCGGAGGCCAGTCAATATCGCACTTTTTGAACACCAGTCTTCCAGGGAACTTCTTACGCAAAAGGTTCTTTGTTCTATCCGCAGTATGGCATGTCGCGCCGTCTTGTTGCAACCAAAAGTGAAATAAGTCTTTTTTCCGCAATTCTGGGACCACATAATGGGCCAACATCCAGCGATATCGATCGCCATCCACTGTATCGCCAACTTTGAAGAAATAGGGTCCAATGATGGTTTTAGCGCACACACCGGCCCAAACAGTAACTTCTTGATCATATGGCGGCTTTTCGTGAATAATGTGAGGATTTTCGGTGCCCCAGAAGCGACAATTTTGTTTACTAACTGAGCCAGAGAGCGTAAAATATGCCTCATTGGTCATCAAAATTTGCTGCCAGAACTCCGGCTCAGCATTAATCATTGCAACGCCGTGGCTCATCTTGTGCCAAAATTCTTTGAGTTATCTGCACTTTGTATGGAAAGTGAAGATCATCCTTCAAAATTCTCCGCAAAGTAGTCCCACTGACCGCGCCGATATGACAAACTTGGCTCTTCTTGAACACTGGCCTTCACAGATTGAATAGATGAGTTTGAACGCCGCGGCCTAGATTGCTCACGAGGGCTTGCAACAACCAAATTCTTTTGGTGTGAATCGATTCATGGTTAAAATTGTACTGAATTGACGTTTCCATTAAATGCTATTACATATGAAAATCGGTTGAGAATTGTTGAAGTTATTCGAAGTTTACATCGACCCATATGAGATGGCGCACCCTGTATTTTTTAAGTTTTTGTCTAAAAGCCAGTGTAATTTGATGGAGTGCTTCGGGCCATTATCCTGCTGAAAATGACACCGAAGAGTCATTCGTTCCTTAGACAATGGTATCATTACATCCTCTAATATCTTGACATATTTTTCTCTATTTATAGTAATATGCGATTGATTCGATAAGTGGGGTCCATGCCCCTCCAAGAAAAGCCTCTCCATAGCATTATACTTCCACCACCATGTGTGGTTTTGTGTATTTGGGGTAGTAGGCTTGACCTATTGGACAACGTTCATAGTTCCCCCGTCTATCCCGAAAATATTTATTTTCGTTTCATCTCTCCAAAGCATGTTTCGCCTTTGTTATTGTGATTTTAAGGGATCGTGGAGCATCTGGTACCTCTTGGTAAACAAGATTTGTTTGCCAAATGCGTTTCGTTTAAGAGGTTTGGTAGGGTAGGCTAGTAGGTTTGCATGCTGGAGAACACCGCGTATTGTATTGCGGGGTTAACGTCAAGCCCGAAATCAGCTGATGGATAGAAAGGGATTCGCCTTACACCATCGGACGAGCCTGTTTTTGTCCTTTTGCTTAAACGTTGGGCTGCGTCCTCAATTTTCTGACCCTTTCTTCTTCTTCAAAACTTTAATGCCCATCTTAAGAGAACATCCAACTATATCCGCAACAGCTATAATGGTCTTGCCCTCATCGCGAAGTGTTAAAGTGGTTACCTTCTCTGCTTCAGTGCAATGGTTCCTCTGCCCATACTTTTGCGGTTTTTCCCCATAGTATAAATATACCGTTAGGCCTAGTGTAAGCAGACAACAGGAACTTGTTCGCTCAGACGGTTGAATGGGCAAATAATGCTTTTATTTTGTTTTATTTTATTTTGATCACAGCTGTATGCGAGGTTTCTTCAAAAAGTAACAGGAATTTTGTGATTTCGCAAGTTATGTATATTGGTCCGATCTGTACAATTTTTCCATTGCTGGGTTGGTAAACATGTGCGAAAGGTATTTCCATCCAAAAAAAAATTTGTTTAGTTCTGTCAACTGAACAAAAGTTCTACATATGGTCTCATACGATCGGATATGATTTGTTTTCTTATACATTTTCAATTAATATTGCTACAAAAATGGAAATGTTAAATGCGATTTTTGGTGAGTTTGTTAGAGAAGGTTCAAGAAGGCCATTATGGTTTGTCGCACAACCTGGCCGGAGTGCAGATGGTTTGTGCCGAAGATGTTCGTTCAGTGCTCTCCGGGGGTGGTTGTCCTAGATAGGATTTGAGAGATTTGACTGAATTTGCGTCGTTGGGTGTAATTCACAGTAACTCTTTTGTTTCCATGTCATTAAGGTGTACAGAGTACGAATTTTGAAGTGAACTTATGCTGCGAGTGTTATGCCTTCGTCAGCACTTTTTGATCATCTCTCATTCACAACTGATGTTGTTGCACAGGTTTTCCATATAGGAATTGTCGGTGATGATTATCATTGCACCACGACCACCCCCACTCTAGTTCATTAACAACCAATGAAAACGTGAATGAATTGAATACGAACGATTGCCAATTCAGAATCAAATAAGTCGTTTAAGAAGATCCCATATAAGCTGGCTCATGGCATTTTATTTCCTCGGATGATTAGGTTATGACAAGTATGACAGCAAGCTTCGGCAAATAATAAATCACTCACAGCATGTCATAACACTTCGCATGCCTCAAAAGGAAAGAATTCGCAGTATTTTTTAACAAACCTCGTAGGTATGATGATTGAAAAGAAATAATGCGAAAAATCATGTTAAATACTGAGAACCGAAATGGGAATTTATAGCACGTCAACCCTTCTCCCGACTAAAGTGTCTAGATATATCAGCCGTTTTCACATCCTTCACAACAGAGCAAAATGGTACTTGGATGAAACCATGTCACCTCACTTGGCACATTTCAAACTATCATGTTTCATTCAAATCTGGCAATCCGCTCCGAATGGCCGTGGTGGAAGGACAGTGACAAAACTGCAAATAGAACGCCTAAGCACAAAACTGTGGCCGCTTGAAATACTCTGCTGACGATGCACAAAGGGGTTTTATACCAAACGACACTTAACTGATTATTAATCAGAACAAAATCAATACAACAGCCCCACGAACGAAACGAAAAAGAATATAATCGAAAATCGATGAAAGACTTTCGCAACTTTCGCGCTCTAAAGCACATTTTAATCACTATAGAAACGCACATCTTCTGTAAGAATTGAACGCTGTCACGCGCCATAAAACCTCTTATCGTTCTCCAACTGCCACTGCGAAAATGCTACCAATTTAAACAAACTCCCATCACTTAACACTCCCACAGATTCCGACTTTGACGAGGGTAATAAACAATCCAAGGATATCAGCGTTACTAGCAACCATAGTCCTGATCCTATTAAACTAACCTCTTCGTTGCTGCTCTTCCCCGCGCTAGTGTCCATTCACATTTAACCGATTTATTTTTATATTTATTGCTCGATATAACGGTAATGGAATGCTACCCCGGCAACCCAAACTACTCGTGCTCGTACGAAAACTATACTGACATTCACCCGCAACAACAACAGCTTCCGAGGGACGTTTTTCTATGTTTCAACCCCTCATTCTCATGTCGAGAAAGAAGAGACGGGCAGGGTTGAAAAAAAAAATTATTGGCATATTGGAAAAATCCATGAAACATTCCATCACGACCTACACGTACAACCCCATAACCCCTAGCACCACGTACATGAACACTCATCTGTCTGTCACAAATGACAGCATCAAGCATGAAAAACAAAACTAACAAAAACAAAACCAAACCTGGCCGAGGGCTGGACAAGAGAATTAAATAATAATGGCATAAGCCGATTGGGAATTCGAATGTTAGACCAAGTCAATCGTAAAGTCTGTTTAGATTGCACTACAAAAGGCGGGAAGGGTAGCACGGCTTGTGCTACTTTTTCCTAGTTTCATTTTTCCTTTTTCTAAAGTGGACGATTGGGCAATTAGTCAGCAAAGCGTGATGACTGAGCGATTTTTTTCTCAACGGCGACTATTTAACGCATTTGTAGTACTTTAGAATTCAAATAATGCGTAATTCACATTCCATTCTCCCGTTATCGTAGACGAAAAAAAGTTCACGTAAATTCTTCATATATGTAGATGATGCACGCATACATGCAAACATCAATGGCGAAAAATGACATTTCCACAAAAAAACAAAAAAGGAACTTAAAACCACCCTTCGAACCAACAACCGAAGACACAAACCTTTAGTACAAATACTGGACTTAATCCCACTCGATACAATCCACAGTCAGCTCATCACACATGGTTTACCCTATAAACAACTATTTGCCATTGCCAGAAAGGTCAATGAGTACCTTCCAAAAATAATTCGCCTTCAGGCGTCCATTTTCAATATCTGAGCCTAATAAATTGCCATTCACTCGCTCATCCACTCGTTTCCGAAAATATCTCCCAATGACCTCATCGGTCTTCGTCTGCACCAAAACAAATGTCATGGAACAACTGGACCGATCCCTTACCCAAATCAAATCAATCAGGACGAAATGGAAATACGTGACGCAAGCTGTCCTAGGATAACAGAATCATCACCCGGTGGATAATTAGTATTTCATAATTCATTCCCACTTCGCATCAAGTGGGCAACCAACTCTCGAAGTAGCCGGAGTGTCTATCTATAATACTCGTACATCTTCGCACCAATGTGGAATGTAATCCGAATGAAAAACAATATTCCCTCACGGCGCGTAGCGTGCCGTTTGTGTGTACCTATTTCGGTCGTTCGTCTCGTTTGCAATTGGAAATTCGTTTCTCCTGGCACCGGGCCAGAAACGGGAGCGAGAGATTTGCCAAAACTTTGCCACTGTCACTGGGAGCATTCCACTGGACAAGGAACGGTTTATATAGTGTGCTGTGTGGTTTGTTTTCCGACCTGAAACAAGGAATATAATTTCGTACTCACCACTCCATCTCGTCATTAGTGACGGGTTGCGTGCGGAATCGGTCTTTATAGATCTCTCGCTTGATCGCACTTGGTCGCTGCAACTTCGAAACTCCGCCGATCGTGCAATTAACTGAGCTATTCTCATCACTACCGCGTCCATTGCTGCTATTTAGGAAACGTTCCATGTTCTTGATGCGCTCTGCCACGGATAGAATCGGTCGTTCCTCGACTAACGCTGGCGGCACTGCACCTCCTGTCTTATCCAAAGGTTGTTCGATTGATCGTGTTCGCTGTAGAGTGCTACTGCTAGCCAAATCGGGTAATGAGCGGCGTTTAGCCGGCGAATCTGTTTTCAAAATGGGTCGAATGCCTTGATCATCAGACTGATCCGAGGACTCCTCACGACTGCTCTTGCGAGAGGTCTTAAGTATCGGCCGTATTTCTTCAGTCTCCGATGAGGATTTCTTCTTAAGTATCGGTTTGGGGGCACGCACTTCCTGGCTGTCGACCTTTAAGATCGGTCGGATGTTGTCATACTCGCTGTCGTTACTATTCGGCGGCGATGATGACGACGTGCCCTTGTCTTTGCACAGCTCAGCTGCGGCTAATATCACAGCTTGTGAGATCGATACATGTTTCGAGGGATGACCACTCTCCGAGGGCGTTGATGTGGAGTCTTTCTTCTTCAAGATGCCGTGATGTGGTTCTGCCGATGGGCAACCATCACTTTTACTCTCATAGCTGCTCTGCTTGAGGATGCCGTGTTGCGTTTCTTCCAGACTATTGCGACGAGCACTTTTTACGAGAATGCTTCGTTCGTCGGGCGAGTGACTGCGACTGTAATAGCGACTCTCGTCGAGGCTGCTTCGTTTCTTGAGTATTCCCTGTCGCTTGGTGCGCGTCGGTGTGTCGACTGTCGTAGAGGAGAATGTAACCGGTGAAGCGTTGCTCGATGCAGAGCTGGACTCTGCTTGGTCTTTCTTCTTTAGAATTGACACGATATGGGTAGTGGGTTCGTCGGAGCTCTTGCGCCTCAGGATCGGTGATAGTTTCGGTTGATCAACACTGATCTCCCGTTCGACACTACGAGCCTTCAGCATTCGTCGGCGAAGAAAACCTAACGATGAAGCACCATCCGAATGAAAGTCCTCGGCATCGTCGAAACTGATGCGATCTTTCTTGACAAATGCCTTCGGAGAAGCAGACGAGCTGGACGAATTCAATTCCTTAGGTTTCTCATTGACCACGACGTTATCGTTACTTTCCGCCGGTACGACGTTTACACACGGTTTTTGTGAAGATTCCGGCTGATCAGTACCAGCACTTCCGCTGACGCCACATAGTTCGGTGATTTTGAGTATTTCAGCGAGTTCGCTCCGGGTTCGCTCACGCATGGATTCAACTTTCTGGCTGACATCGGATAGACGGAACCGATTTCGGCGGGTATATTCCGACGACGTTCTGCCTCCAAGTGAGAGTGAGATACCATCTCGGTCGGCTGGTCGTCGAGGGATTTTCGTCTCAGACAGTTTAGAAGGTGAAGATGGTCCGCCAATTTTCGGACTAGCTGTTTGTGCTCGACGACGCTCGGTGGCTGACGGGCTGACAAGCCCGAAACCGCGGCGCGCATTCTCCATGTGGTAAGCTAGGTCGTTGCGTGGTGAGGTTGGAGACACATTGACTTTTTTAGGTGAGGCCAGGAGTTCACGAAGCGCTGCGGAAGAAGTCTCGTCTGAAGGGATTAGTTGGCGAGCCATGCCTAGTTCTCGGCGACGACGACGACGTGATGCTGCGTCATCTGAGGAAGAAAGGAGAAAGAGGTTTTAAGAGGTGTAGAATGAAGGGAAAAGGAATCAAAAAGATTTCAATATCATAGGAAGGTTCACAGGAAAATTCGATTCTTCTGAAGATATAAACGGTAATCTAATTCTAGAGCTTTTGGTATGAAGCTTTTAGTCTTTATTTTCTCTCTTACCCCATGGTACCTTAGCTAAAGAAAATATGGTTCCAATCCACATCTTTCTGGTCAAAAAGACGGTGGAGTTATACTACAATTGAATCAACAGCGGCGTCTGCAGGTCAGTCATGCCAGGTACGCCCTAGTAATTTAAGGGCTTATGCGTCACTTGCAATCAGGTTTTAAAGATTCATCATACCTTCGTCGAGACTCTGTAGTTGAAACGGCAGCAAATGAAACTTTTTCATGCCTAGGTTGAGAGTTGCCTACAGGGAGAATGTTCAAATTCCCTTAGGGAAGACAGCAAGGCTCGAGCGACCCTCGTAAATATTTAATGGTTTTAATAACTTTCGGCCAACCTATATTCCATAAGGTTTCTTAACATAGCCAGACCGAGGATATCACACTTATCCGTGCAAAAATGGATTTAGGCTTCTGGATTCTGTCACGAGGCGAAACCTGTTAGTAGTGCGTACGATTCGAGGCACGATCTCGATTGGACCAACGTATCCAGAGTGCATTAAGCCGTTGCGAGCATTGATCTGATCTGAAGGTAAAGGAGGGCAAAATTGTTCAGAAGCACGCACATCAATTGTGGTTTCAGTGGGCTCAGGAAACAATTAGCAGCAGAGCCCTCTCTCAAGGCATGGTTAGGTTAGGTTAAAGAAGGGCAGTGTGATGGTTGAGCATCACTTCCACTCGGAGGCCAAAAGGCCCATTGTGATTCCCTTCATTTGTGGAGTACACATACAATTAACCTATCCTATCACGTGGTAGCTGAAACCACCCCGAGCTCTTTATGAATTTTGGAAGATCCGATATATCTGCATTTGCTACGTTCGCAATCTCTGTGAAGAATCTTTGGCCCAGCGAAGTTAGGCGCTGATTCTGGAGAGCTGGGCAGTGGCAATGCAGATGTTGGATCGTCTCGGTTTCTTCCTCATCGCCGCAGCTTCGGCGGAGATCGCTGGATCCCGAGTTCCATTTCCGGAGCATTGCTGTGTCCTGTGATCTCTCCGACGAACATACGGATCGCGTTTCAGTCCAGCGACAAGAGCTTCTTTGTTTTTCCGATATTGAGCCCTGGTGATCTTGTGATCTACGATGATCTTGTCGTCTGGCTGTCGTTTCTTGTAAGCCAAGGCGAGTTGGCTTCTTTTATAATTGTGTCATTTATGATCCGGTTTAATGCACTGATCGGTGGTTGCAGTGATGTGTCCGATTCGCGGATGTCCATTTCAAACCCTTGCCTGGCCAATTCGTCCGCTCTTTCGAGCTGTGGCCCGGGACCCAGCAGAGGTTGACTTTGTGGTGTTTGATAGTTTTCAGTTAGTCGCGACATTTCATGACGGCCTTTGATCTCGTTGTACATGATCCTATTGGCTGTCTACAAAGATGGTGATATGCGATGGAGGGATATCGGTTACTTGTAGGTGTTTGGCTGCTTTCTGTCAAGGCATAGAGAGAGAGACAGAACGGATGAAAAAGCTCTTAGTTGAGAATAAAAAGGGGGGCCAAATCACGAACTGGATTGTGCATCAACCCTGAGGGAAGACGCGGGGGGGATTTATTGGGATAGTGTCATGGTATTGTGAAAAACTTTTCTATCCCGATTTCATCCGTTACTGAACTTTTGAAGAAAAGAAGGAAGCTGCGTTGCAGCACGGAGTGAGAGAGTTCGTTCCGGTCCTTGAAGGAGAAGCTAGGGCGAACGTCAATTTCGTCAAGCCCGAATTTTAATCTTTGGTTTATTATCCACACAGATATATTAGAAATAGAAATAAGCGCGGTGCTGACTCGGAAGCAAGGGGCTGAGGAAAAGGTAATTGGTTACCTCAGCCGAACCTTTGTCCGGATTGAGCGGAACTACTCCACTGTCGAACGTGAATGTTTGGCGGTTCTATGGGCCATCGTAAGGCTTAAGCCATATTTAGAAAGGAGAGTTTTATCGGGTGATCAGGTACCAGATCAGCATTCTTTGGTGTAGGTGCTTTAGGGGAGGTTGGCCCGATGGACGCTAAGGCTCGAAGGGAAAAGAGCATTAGGTTCCCGACGAATTATCTAGGATACCCGAGGAGAATCAAATTTTTGCCGTTGACGTTCAGGATTCTTGGTATATCCAAATGAGGAACGATTGGACCATCGTCAACAGGAACCTGGTTGGCTGAGGTTAAGGTCGTATATGGCTGACTGTGTGTGTGTGTGCCGCGTTGTCAGGCGGCGAAATCGGATTATCACAAGCCCGCTGGGTTTTTGGCACCCAGATCCCAAGTTAGCCAACCATAGGCAACGCTGTGCATGGATTTCTAGGACCATTCCCCGGATTTACAAAGGGGCAGAGAGGGTTGACTACTTCACCAAATATCCCCGTGTCTTTTTCAGTGCGTTCAGCAACGGCGAAGACAGTCAGGTCTAAGATAGAAGAGCAGGTGTTTTCAGTCTTTAAAGCTCCAAGGTGGATCGGGTGTGACAACGGCGTCTAATTCAGGAGAAAGGAACTGTCGGATCTTGCAGAGGCGTATAAGTCGAAAGGTTGATAAGGAAGTACGCGGAGCAATCAAAAATCAAACGCTCAAAACGAAATTAAGAGCATCCATCGTCGGCAACCATCGGACTTGTGATATGCGTCTCCGGGAAGCGGCCTGCGCTGTTTGCGATTTTACCCATGAGGTGCTACAGACCCTCAACTTCTCGCTTCTTGAGCGGGAAATGCGACTGCAGGGGAATGGAAGTCCAATTAATCCAGGAGAGATCGGTGCAGACGGTTACAGTATGACTGGCTTTAGAATGGAAGCTGGAAGTATGTCAAATTGCACAGCCATTCGATTACCGAACTTCCCCTTCAATAGATCAACTGTTTGACCAGCCGTGTGGCATGTGGCACCATCTTGATATCTTGACATATCACTGATGTCAAGTCCAGTCAATTTGTGCCAAAAATAGTCTTCCAACATAGGAAAATAGCAAACTCCATTGACCATTGACAATGATGGCGATCACTTTCATCGACGGAGAAATATGGCCCAATCACACCACCGACATAGAACACCACCCGATCACTTTTCAGGAAGCAATAGTCTCTTGAAGAACATGGGGAGTAGTGGATATGTTGCCTTTTCGACAAAGCCTTTAAGGTAAAAATGAGTTTCATCGCTGAAGAAGATTTTTCAATGAAATTTCGGGTTTTCTACAGAACCCAAACAGACATGTTTTTGGCGCTTCAAATGATCAAGCGACGTCAGTTCTTGAGTTAATTGGATCTTGTATGGCCATCGCCATAATGTGGGCTAAGGGGTTCCCAGTGCCTCTGAGTGATGCTGAATCGATTGATTTGGTTCATTTTGAACTGAAGCACTTACGTCCGCGATATTTCGAGTTCTTCGATTGGTGCGCTGTGTCAATGGTATAAGAAAATTCAACAGTGATTATGTAGACTCGAATTTATCCAACATATTACGCACAGCCTACCTTTTGTAACAATTATTACGACCAACAATTGGGATAAGTGCTCGTAAAACTGCGATCATCAACTCAGAAATTCGGTTGGAACTTCTCATAATTTCTGAACGTGAACTCGTATGTGAACTTTACCATAATATAAATGTAAATCTTGCCTGATTTTTTGACATTAACAGATCAAAGAAAAAATTTAAGGGTGCGTTTGCATGATAATACAAAATTGTTATGTCCCTACTGAAAAACCTTGTACCATGTATAGTCGAACAACTCTCTAAGTCGTTTCCCAGTACCGCAGACACATCTGAAAGGAAGCAAACCTGTGGTAAATGGGATGTTCGGAGCAGAAAAGGAGGATACTAGCAGGCATTTCAAATCAAAAAGAAGAAATTGTGATTGTTGATGTCGTAAAATTGTAATCGCGACTGCTTTGCGACTTAAACTGCGGCAATGATGGCCGCTAAAGAGACAGTTTGAGTCCCTCATCTATGTATGTATATCCCTTAATCTAATAATCCTTTTCTATTACTTTTTTCTGCTCTCAAACCTGCTCAAAAGCTCCTTGAATTGCGAAATCACGCATCAACCAGAAAGCAGGTCAATCCCTTTCATCGTTTCAAACTTTAAGCTAATTAAACAGAGACATCAACCTGAACTTCATATGAACGCCAAGATACGCACGTAAATCCCTTGAGCGCTTTTCTATTCACTTCACATACATATCCCGAAGCACACTGAGAGCGAGTTTGCTTTGAGCTCCAATCGGAATCCGTGACACCAAATTCAACAAAAGAAAAAAGATGGAAGCGTGCCCTCTCGGACAAAAGCAGGTTACGAACGCACGGGGGGAAAACACAAGTAACCGTTATTCCCGACAATAACTATGCGTTCTACGCGATTTCTCATAAACTATTTATCGATTTACTGCAGCAGTGGAGCGTGCCGTCATCGTCGACTTCTTCAATTGATTTTTGTTGTCTTCCTCTTCCCTGATTCGCAGTTTTACGACATTGTCAGATGGATGAGTGATGAGCATTCGTCTGACTCGTTGATCTTTGGAGGGAGGTTAGGTGTGAGGGCAAACGAGTGGCGTCAATGCGGTAAGTCCTCTCGTGAATCGTTAATGATTTCCGGAGCAAGAAATGCATTGATACATAGATGCAGGCTAACGGTCTCACTTAATGTGCATCGAATTCGGTCAAAAGTTGTTCACTACTTACCATCACCGATAGCTTCTTCGTTCAGCGAGCGATTCAAATTCGATTTCCTCTTGGACGACTTGTCACGGTCTTCAATTCTCTGTGCTTCCGACTAAAAACAAAATTCGAAATTAACCTAACAACATCGATCGAAAAAAGCAAATCACAAACTCACTGTACGATTGCTCCTAACTGGACTCAACTCAATGTCCTGCCCGTTTGGTGCTGTCGCCATCAAGCGATTCGCCTCCGAGGTCATTGTCGACGATCTCGGTCTGGTCGATCCAAACCCTTCATCGTCGTCCACGCCGTTTTCATTCACTAATTGCTCGTCACCCTTATCGAAGCTCCTCGAAGCTATCTTCACCGTGCATTCGGTAGTGTGCGGACGCTGCAATTCCCTTCGTGGCATTACTGGCGAATTCCCATTAAAGTGCAAATCACTTAGATTCTGTCGCACCGAAACCGAAACCGATGGAATCAGTTTCTTGCCACTGGCTGTCGAGGTACTGAGTCCTAATCGGCCTTTGCCTGCGTCTCCAGCTCCAGTGCCAGGACGAATTGTGTCACCTACCTTTCGGACGCTGTGGCGAGGCGACGTTTGTCGTGCGGCGCACATGGCTGTAGGCATCGATGACTGGTCATCCAGTTCACGTTTTTTGTCTGTGAAGTAAGAGAAATCTCACTTAGTCCAGGCTACACGGGTGTCAATGGTTACTGTGTGTTAGTGTGTATTACGTACAACAGATTTACAAAAAACAAAACAATTTTTTTAGAAAAAAAAAAAACAAAAGAACAAGAAGTAGAGTAAGAAGAAAGAGAAGTTAGAAGGCGGATAGCCTACTTACCCAAGGCGGCGGCACGTAATCGTGAAGTTTTCGTGGTTCTTACGATTTTAGTGGGAGCCGGAGCCGGCTGTTGATTTTGGTGCTGTTGGTGCAGCTGGGATTGCTGATGTTGTTGGTGTTGATTATTTGACGACGGGGATGTCGACTTCGACTTTGTCATCAAACGACCATTTGGACAGGGTTCTTTATGGTAGTTATTGGTAGAACCAGTAGACTGGCCTGGTGGTAGAGAGGAATATGCTGTGCAGTGTTTTCTTTTTTTTTTGTCTTTTTGTGAGGAAAGAATGTGAAGGAAGTGAAGTAAGCGAAGTGGAGGATGATGGAGATGAAGGATGAAGAGATGAATGAGAAGGCAGAAGAAGATTTCCCAACAGTTCGAATGGTTTCCCATGAGGAGTTACCTTGATATATCATTGGAAACTGTCATGAGCTCATGAGGTGAGTCTCTTATTGGGTCGATGGATGATAAATCACTTTATGTATTGACCATGATAATGTAGAGCAATGAGGATAATTGGAAATGTTTTTAAGAGACAAAGCCTAGCTATTGTTTGTACCCTGTACAGTCGCTGATTACGCAAAACTCAGAGAATATGCTCATCGAAGAATTCGCTACCGGTGATTTCATGCCCTCTGGCTTCAGAAGCAATCCAACTTATGCCCTCTACGCTGAAGAAAATCCTCAAATCATACAAGAAGAGTATTTCCACGACCAAAAAGTGATAATTGGATGCAGCTTTACTGTTGGAAAAATGACTATGTGAAACTATGGAATTATTGACTTTTGAATCTATTTTCAATTTTTCTGCCTGCATTTATGTAATTGCGTTGAACATAGTTTTCATTTGATATCACACATACGAGGTTTGTTCAAAATATAAGGTGACTTTTTAGAATTTCACGAGCTTAGTGCATTCGATTTTTCTTTTGTTTTATTAACACACATCTCCCCTAACATATGTTGCCATTGTCAGCCATTTTGAATGTTTAGTTTGTCTTTCATACATAGATATAAGGGTTGGACGCGTTTTGGTGATTTTTTTCTATTGAAAAAAATGGATCAAAGAATCTGCATACAATTTAGTGTCAAAAATAAAATCAAGTGCTCCAATGTACTTGAAATGTAGACTGTGGCATTTGGCGAGTCTACTTTGAGCAAAAAAAAAATGCTTATAAGTGGTTGAAGCTCTTCACAGAAGGCCGAGAATGTTTTAATGACAATCGTCGCTCAACAACAGATAAAAACTTTGAAGCAGTGAAGAAAATTGCTATAGAGAATCAGTCAAGTTGTTGAGGAAGTTGGTATGTCGATTCGCTCATGCAATTTTTTTTTTATAATTCGTGCAGGTTCAAGAGTGTACGCACTTATGGTGTTAGTCACACTACCTGGACGGGGTGCAGATGGTTTGTGTCGAAGATGTTTGTTCACTACTTTCCGGGGGTGGTTGTCCTAGATAGGATTCGAGAGATTCGACTGAATTTGTCGCGTTGGTTGTAGTTCACAGTTACTTTGGTTTTTGTTTGTTTTCATGTCGTTAAGGTGTTATATCGGAAACGCAAACACAGAGTATGAATTTTGAAGTGATCTTATGCTGCGAGTGTTATGCCTTCATCCCAATGCTAGCGCCCAGTCCAACCTAATGTGAAAATTTTGCTCACTGTTTTCTTTGATTACAATAACGTAGTTCATTATGAGTCCTTCAGGAAGGTTGCATGGTTAGTAAGGAATACTTCCTTAAGTTATACGAATTCGTCATCGTTCCTTGTGCGTACTTTTTTTTGCCCAAAAACAATACCGTAATCATGCCTCAGCTACTATATCCACCAGAATTTGTCCTCTGCGACTTTTTACTCTTCCCAATTCTGGAAAGGTTGAGGAGGTAAAAATCGCATCGCTCAAAGGCATACCAAGAGACGCATATCAGAAATGCTTCGAGAATTGATGAATAAATAAATATTTTTTCAAGGAAAATTAAGTCACTTTATTTTTTGAACAACTCGGAAACACTTTCGAAGCTCGATCTTTCGATCCTTGGGATATCGAGTAGCTGTCTAGATGGCCTTTAAAATTCTCACTATTTTTAGGAAAATCTATTGGGAAAAGGTAATACAGTGTTTTACGAAACGACAAATTTCAGTAATTTTGGAACTGAATTTCCTAACGCCTGTTTCAATTGGTCAGTAGGTTTGAAAACCTTCAGCGACTTCCAATACCAATACCAAAACCTATATTGAACATTTCTTAAACTTCGCTACATTTTATTACATTTTAATACCAAAATTCAATGAAAATCCTATGATCACTTGTGTAAGAAAATATTGGTTTGGGAAGGTGTATTGAGAGATATCTGTCACCAGGAGCTGTTTGGTGTCTTATATCGGGTAACATTAATCAGATTTGGTCATACTGGAGCGGATTTGAAAGGTGACATATTCATCACTCTTAATGTATACAGTTCTGTAATTCGTCGATGAGGGAAAGAGTTGTGGTGTTTACTGTGAACACGCTTTATCAATGGAATGTAGCATATTTGCTCGCTTCCGTACAGGAAGTTTTGATATGAAAGATGCATTTCGCTCCGGTCGATCTACTGTGGAAAATCTTAACGAAATACTGCAAAAATCCGTCAAAATTGTGATATAAGCCCTCGGGATATTGCTAAAGAACTAAACATTTAGCAAAAAATAGTTTTGTCATTTGGCTGGATACACAAAGACGTTCCGATTGAAAGGAAATCGACCTAATTTTTAAGAGTATAGCAACGGGCAATAAAAAAAGGGATAAGATACGAAAATGTCATTCGAAAAAGATTGTGAAAAAAGCGAGGTGAACCAATACAAACGACTTTGAAGTCATGATCGACGCCACGTAATGATGGGATTGGGAGAAAATCGTTTATAATAAAGTTATGGAACCTGATCAAACAATTGATTCTAATCAGAATTCAAATTTCAAAAAAACCACCCAGAATTAATCAATAGAAAGAGCATTGTCTTCTATCTTGACAACGCCAGACTATACACATCTTCAATGACCTAGCAAAAATTGAAAATGCTCGATTGGAAAGTTCTGATGCATTCACCATATAGCCCAGACTTTCCACCGACAGATAATAATCGTTTGTTACAATATCTGCAAAACATCCTTAATGAAAGAAATTCACGTCAAAAAGAGGCTCTCAGTTTTTTCGCCAGCAACCCCAGTAGTTATACGTTGATCAAATTATGAAGCTATCATATAGTCAACCATCACTATAGTGAATTCAATATGATTGATTTTTTTGACAGATGTCTGGTACAGTTATTGACAAATTTAGTCATGGAGTCGTTGGTCACGCAAGGATGCATTTTTCTTATTCATTGAAGCCATATGAAAATCTAAGATTCGATAAGTACTTAGCCTCACCGCCAGATGGCACCAGTATCGCAAGAGCAACTTACTATCGTGTAGTACATTCTAGTAGACGGCTACTGTCGATTTCAGACGGATTGGACTCGTAGTTTTGTTTTGACCGCCTGTGGAAGCGAGAGTGTCCGCTGATTTTAGAAAAATGGAAAAGGAACAATATCGGTCGGTGATTAGATTCTTGTTTTTGGAAGGGAAATCGCGCAGCGAAATCAAAGAGCGTTTGGATGCTGTGTACGGTGACTCTTCTCCTTCGATGGCGACCATCAACAATTGGTTTAATGAGATTCAACGTGATCGCACGTCGGTTTTTGATGAGCCACGTCCAGATGCCCCGAAAACGGCTACTACGGAGGATAACGTGACAAAAATCAACGATCTCGTATTGGCAGACCGCCGTTTGAAGGTGCGCGAGATAGCTGAGACAGCATTTCAAAAGATCGCGTGGGTCATATCCTCCATGAAATTTTGGGCATGAGAAAGCTGTCGGTGCGATGGGTGCCGCCTTTACTCACTCCGGAAAACAAGCGCAGCCGTGAGACCACTTCAGAGTAGTGTTTGACGCTGTTTAAGCGCAATCCGAAGGAGTTTTCTGGCGTTCCTTCGTGACAGTCGACGAAACATGAATCCACTGGTACGCAGCAGAGACCAAGGAACAGTCGAAACAGTGGACTTCACCCGGCGAACGTGCTCCGAAGAAGGCGAAGACTGTCCCATCGGCGGGAAAGGTGATGGCCACCGTTTTCTGGGATTCACAAGGTGTGATCCACATCGACTCCCTGGAGAAGGGCAAAACGGTCACAGAGCTGTACTATGCCAAATTATTGGGCCGATTCAACGCCGAATTGAAGAAAAAACGGCCCCACTTGGCGAAGAAAAAAGTGCTCTTCCACCATGATAACGCACCGGCTCACACCTCCGCCCTCGCCACGGCCAAATTGGTCGAATTGGGCTACGAACTGCTGCTGAATCCACCGTATTCTCCAGATTTGGTCCCGTGCGACTTATTTTTGTTTCCAAACATGAAAAAGTCACTTGTCGGGCAGAAATTTCAGTCGAATGAGGAGGTCAACGCCTCCACGGAGGCATACTTTGCAGACCTCGAGAAAACGTATTTTTCAGACGGGTCAAAGAAGTTGGAGCATCGCTGGGTCAAGTGTATCGAGCTAAAAGGAGACTATATTGAAAAATAAATCGCCAAATCTCCAAAATGTTTGTTTTTCTTTTGTAGGCTAAGTACTTATCGGACCACCCTCGTATTTCGTGCGATTTGCACATTTTTCAGTTTACATAATGACCCGGAATTTGTTCATTGGTGAAACATTTTGAAGAACAGTTCGGTATTGGGTCAAACTATATATCAACTTGCGCGGACAGAACCTACTCGCCAAAAAACATCACCGAAACGATGATTCGAAACGATTCAGGCACATCAATGCATCCGTACTTCTTCGAAGATGAAGCTCGAGAAGCACTTGCAGTGAATAGAGGTCGTTTCAACAAGTAACGCTTCCCCTCACAAAAGCTTTCTTTAAGCTTCTTTCTGTGAGTTAATTCGATAATTCAGGACCTCAAACATAAGATCCAAGTGAAAATTGGCCATTGATTGCCTACAATAGAAAACGAGATCTCCGATGTTGTGTTCTATTCATAACTCTCACAACAATTGTTGGCTCACCCTATATAATCGCCAATCGCACCTAAACAAATGTAACATCTTTGAAAGCTAACAGCTGACTGAGCAATTGATTTCGCGAGTCATACAACATTTTTCAGTAGGGACATAACAATTTCGTATATTAATAAAAATGTAATATTAAATTTTATTTGTGATATCTCGATGTCAAAAAGTTGGTCAAGGTTCACATTTTTACCATGTAAAATTCACGAGCGAGCAAAGTTTGGAAATTATTAAAAGTGGCTACCGAAATACTGAAGCAGTGATCGCAACTTTAAGAGCGGTAACTTTATTCTTGGGTCGATATAATAGTCCTACCAGACAGGGCGAACATGTTATAATGGATAAATTCGAGTCGACATATTCACTGTTGAATGCCCCTGTGCCACTGAGACAACACACCGGTCGAAATATCGAAAATATCGCAGCCGTAAGTGGTTCAGATTAAAATGAGCCAATTTAGTCGATTGCACGCCCTTCACAGGAATCGGGAATATATCAGCCCATATGGTGGCGAATTTTGCGTAGAGATCTAGGCCTATACACGCATCAAAGCCGCTTCATCATTTGAAGCGCCGGAGCTTCTCCGACGGGGTTCTGCAAAAGTTTGAAGAAATTCCTGTATTTCATCCAAAAATTACCTTTAGTGATAAAGCTCATTTTTGGGATAATACTTTTGTGAAAAAGCAAAATTTGCGCCTTTGGATAGCTACAGTGCCAAATGTTCTTTAAGAAACTCCATTGCATTCATAGAAAGTGACGTGTGTTGTGGATTTCATGACGGATGTGTGATTGGACCTAATTTTTTCTTTGAAGAAAACGATCGCCATGTTACGGTCAATATAATTGGTTGTCATGTTATGTTGGAAGGCTATTTCTGGTCAGAATTCGATGGACTTAACGTCAGTAATTTGTCGTTCCAATGAGATGATACTATTTGCTACACAGAGCTGGTCAAACAATTGATCCATCAAAGGGGAAGTTCGGTGATCGTGTACTCTCGAGAAATGCCCCGGTCGAATGGCCAACTTACTAATGACAGTTAATGTCGTGGGATTTTTTTTTTAATTTATGTTAAGTCATTGGTTTATGCCAATAATCCAGGAACGTAAGAACAGCTCAGGAATAGTATCGAAACAGCCCGATATGTGTAAAATACTGGTGAAAAATTTACTCCAAAAAATCGATCGCTGTAAATGTCTTTGGGATGGTCATATGAACGAGGCCGAATTCTATACTTAAATCCGGCATGTGGGATTTATTTCAGCCCAATATGACAAATATTTTGTGTTTTACTCAAATACAATATTGTTATATCCTTATTGAAAAATCCTGTAGATGCAGATCGTTTTTTGTATTCGCTATATAATTCACAGTATTTTGTACATTCCAGTGTTAAGGAGTAGCAAAATGATTGGAATAGAAATATAAATTCAGCGTTCGTTTCCAGTTTCTTACCGGTAGCAGTCTCTATGGACTTGACTTGATTATGACTTCATCATCCACAAGAGAACACTCAGCCAAGACGTAGCTCATCAAGTCTGACTGATACGATCACTAAGTGATTCGACTGCGACGAAGTGGAAAAGAAGGCAACTGTAACATAGTAGCAAGGCTTTGAGCTCACTACCTCGAACCCATATTTCTATTTAACTCTAATGCGATGCTAAGCAATTCCGAGAAATATGCAAAAACAAGCTCGATCCATGCAGCTCCAGCTTGCGAATATTAAATGAACTCTAGTCATGATGGCTTCATTAATTAGCCTTGGAAGTCGTTTGAAACGATCATACAGGTTTCCACCCCGATTTCTAGTTCCTTATCTTTCAAGCTACCTTGTGATGACCCCGAAAATCATTTTTCGACCACACCTTACGTAAGCCAGCTAACAAATTCGCAAATCTCTTCATCACCCTACCGTTTAAGACGATGACGCAATTCATTTACATACATTTCTCTAAATCCCATTTGAATTAAAAAAAATATAAACGGTAATTGGAGAGAATCAAGCCCAACCTTAAGGCCACACCACCTCAGGACAGACCTCAACACCCTAGCCCACTTACTATGTACAGTAATCGCTGCATATTCATCCCGTCGGCTCACGTATGGCGATGCTATCGATGGTCATTAACAATCCGTTAGATATGGATGGTATTGTCAAATGCACGATAACTGCCGTTGGCAAAAGCAGAGGTGAAAGAGAGATCAATGAACCGAAGAAAGGTGACAACGAAACCACAAAGTCATTGTGCCACACAACGGCCCGTAACGACAGACATTTAGGCTTGTGAACTAGATTCATCCGTTGCAGTTGCTGTGACAAATGGCTGAGATTAAAATACCGGGCTTACGTAATGCATTCTGTCTCGGATCAAAGAGGAATGTTGTTTGTAAGTACGTTCACACCGGCCTCGAGCTTCAAGCGAACCCGGAGCTAACTGGATGGCTATTAATCACACTGAGATGAAAAGACCTGCGGGAGGTCGAGATCGCTAAGGCAAACGAAGATTTATGACAGGTTCGTAGTTCAATGGACATCATCGCGCATTGATGGCTTGAGACCGTATCTGGTGACTGTTGACATGGACCGATTTCGGCATGAATAACAGCTACTGCTGCAGGCTTGAATGGTGAAAGGAGCTTTAAGGCCTCACAATCGCATCCGTAAAAACACGGCATACAACAGGAAACCCTTCGTTTCTCATGCAAATGTGACAGATAACAAAAACAAAAAAAAGTGTTAAGACAAATAATTAGCAACAACACAAAAGTGCAAACAGTAAGCGACGACACAAGTGCATATTGAGACACACAAACACACACACAGATGGGCAATATGTAGCACAGAACAATCTCCAATCACATCCGGACACTTACCACAAATCTCATTCATCGGTGTAGCCGCTGCAGTGGCAGCTGCAGATGGTGCAGTAGCACCCACTGAGTTAGTCATCACCACCGACCGGTAAGGGTCCACTTGTTGTTGATACTTGAATTGTTGTTGTGGTTCGAAGTGATGATGATTGCCGTTACCATTGATAGTTTCCGAACCTAGTGTGGCTGTGGCTGCGGCTACAGATGATAGTGCAGCTAATGCTGAGGGTGATGCAGAATTGTGCTGACGATTGATTGAAGGCGACTTGAGTGGGGATCGAAGGCGGCTGGAGGAGTTGCTATTACTTGCCGGGGAGATGGATGTCACACGGTGTTGGGACGATGATGGAATCGGTGACGGCGACGAGTCACTACCTCCACCCTGTAGTCGATTCGAACGGGTTATGTATCTGCAAAGAAAGCAAAGAAAATACGATAAATGTAGTAGAACCATTGCGGACACAATGTAGTACAAAGTAAACCTGGAGGAAAAGATGGGACGGAAGGGAAGTCAATCTCTTCGTTTCGTTTATTCCTGCGTTAATGAAGCTTTCAACTATCGCGAATTAGATAATCTTTCTTCTTTCACAGCTCGTCGACGTATTATCCACGAAGAGACAACGTTTGAAACTGAAATCAGCGATACGTCCGCCTCTAGCATTATTAACCACGAACCGGAGCAACGAAGAGAAACGGAAAAATTTGCCAAAAAAAAATCTGGTCGAACAGTCGAATCGCGAAGAAATCACCGAAATTAAAATGAAACAGAAAAATACAGGAAAAGAAAAAAAAACAGGAAAACAAAATGATTCAAAAGTAGAAACTAGAAGTAGAAGTGGTAGGGTGTAGAAGTGAGGCGGTATACAGTGGGGATCGAAAGTTGAATGGCACTTAAAAAACAATAATTCGATTTAAAGATTTTTCAAAAGCTTAATTAGGAGGCTTGACTTGAATCAAGAAAACACCATTCGTAATATTTATAACTTTGATTAATTTTTTCTTAAGGTGTTATCGACAACACTATGGTAAGCTAACGACTACAATGCGCCTGTTAGAAGCTGTTTTTAAAGTGGTTTTGCTGACATTTTTGTAAGATGAATAGTGATTCATTATCATTACCGACCGATACAGGATAGAGGCTGTCGAATATGTTCAAAAAGTAACAGGAATTTCGAATTTTTTTGAAATATTTTTTTATATACGTCTACATCAGTATTAATCTCTCAAGCAGTGTGCATAAGATATCCCAGTGCTTGTTCTAATACCTAAAACACTTCTAGAACTCCGTCTTTGAGTAGCATTAGCCTCGTACGATGCGTTATTAACCTTTTTTTTCCTTATAAAACGATGAATCTTTATTTTTTTTGCGGGTTTTTTTTCTTTTTTTTTGTTTATAATTCGTGCAGATTCAAGAGTGTACGCTCTTATGGTGTTTATCACACAACCCGGGCAGGGTGCAGATGGTTTGTGTCGAAGGTGTTTGTTCACTTCTCTCCGGGGGTGGTTATCCGAGATAGAAATTGAGAGATTCGACTGAATTTGCGTTGATTGTAGTTCACAGTAACTCTTCGGTTTTTCCATGTCATTAAGGTGTTAAATTGGAAATGCACACACAGAGTATGAATTTTTGAAGTGATCTTATACTGCGTGTGTTATGCCTTCGTCAGATCTTCTACTTCTTTGGTGGCGCTACACTCCTGAGTGAACCTAGGCCTCAACCTATAAGCGCCTCCAGCCAGCACGGTATTTGGCAAGCTGTTTCTAGTGCCGCACTCCTGGTTGGTTAAAGTCCCCTTCCACATGTGAGCGCCACCATAGATGCGGTAGTTCACGGCTGTCGCATCATCGGGCTGGAGCTGCGTAGCCCAAGCGCTCTACATGGCCAAGCCATCTTAATAGCTGGCGTAATACTAGATCGATGTTGCTGTACTGCCCGTGCTGTTCATTGGATCTTCTTCTCCAAACTCCGTTTATACAAACGGGACCGTAGATTAACCGCATAATTTTTCTCTCTTCGTATCCGCTTTCGTTCAGGCCGCTACGCCGTAGTGAAGGACCGGAATGATTAAAGTTTTGTATAGCGCAACCTCTCTTTTACTAAATAAACTCTTGAGCCCAAATAATGTTGGCAAGAGTAGTTCGGTGTTTTACCTCAGGGCTGATGTTGTTGTCGCTGCTCATAAGTGAGCAAGACAATCGAAGTCCTGATGAAGAGTAACGTTTTGGCCAAGACGTCGATGTTGCTAACCTTAAGACCCATCTGAGACGCTTTCGCCTCAATGCTTACGAAAGACTCATTGACGTCTCGCTGTGCCCTTCCAATCACGTCGATGTCATCCGCGTATGCAAGCGATTACGCAGACTTAAAATATATCGTACCTCGTAAGTTGGCCCGTGACTCTTGCACGATCTTTTCAAGGACGATATGAAAGAAGTTGCATGACAGTGTGTCAAAAAAAAAAAAAGGGTGATCCAGCTCGTGGCCCGGATTTAACAGCCCTATATTAATTACCTATCTCAAACCGAACTGTCATCTGAGACTACACATGTTTAGTCTGAGTCTTACCATTCCACAATATGGATTACTTAATAATAGTTGAACGTGTTGATACTGCGAAAACTTACTACAAAAGAGTGACTCGGTATTAGGTACTTTTCGTCCCTTACGAACACGTTTATGGTGGGTATAACCGTCCACCCGATCGTACTATAGTCAAAACTATATTGGCTCCATTGAAGAAGTCTTAAGGCCTATCTCGATGATGGATAGAAACGCGCAGCAGAAAATATATCTGTAGATTTTACGCAATAGAAAAATCTTAATTGACTTTTTTCAGCCTCAAATCTCAGATAAGGATGTGGAGCAGATGTGACAAGATGATCTATTTTAGCTTTATTGCAAGATACACTTATTTCACGGTCGAATTATTGCCATATCTTTGTCGAAACTGCCTTGTCACAACTGAGTCCTGCAAGAACTCCCATGGCGGTCATTTGAATGATATTACAATACCTTCCATTCATAATGGCGAGATCTAAGCAATGCAAAGTAAAAAAAAATTGATCGATTCTAAACCATAAGAGGCTTCTTATTGAAATTTACTTTCGCAAACACAAATTGGATGACCCTGTATCTCTTCATGCACGGTGGCGAGACGATTGAACCTTAGTTTCGACGTCGTATACATAAACTCGCACTTAATCAACCGTTAGGATGCGTTTTAGTTCTTGTGCCTCGTCACTGCTTTCATTCAACAACTTTGAGGTCCTTTCCATTCGCCGACTATTTGTTTGAAATCGATTTGGTGCTTGAATTTTCCAACCACCGGGGGTAGTCATGGTGCAATGGTAATCATCACCGACTGTTGAGCGGAAGAACATCAGTTGTGAATGAGAGGTGATCAAAAAATGCTGTCGAAGGCATGACACTCGCACATAAGATGACTTCAAAAATGCATACTCTGTGAGTGCATTTCCAATATAACACCTTAATAGCATGGAAACAATAGCATGGAGAAACTGTGAACTACAATCAACGCGACAAATTCAGTCGAATCTCTAAAGAAATCCTATCTAGGACAACTACCCTCGGAGAACGAACATCTTCGACACAAACCATCTGCACCCCGTCCAGGTTGTGTGACAAACACCATAAGAGCGTACACTCTTGAATCTGCACAAACCCTATAAAAAAAAAACAAAAAACCGCAAGTCTTGTTACATCCGAAAAAATGTTATAGCTTGATAATAGTTTATGATAATTTCAGTCTTTCTGTGATTGAATGGGTTTTTGGGGTGCTAGCTGAGGTTCGAATACAACACATTCATCGTATTCTTGAAAACTTTTACAGCAATTTCATCAAAACCAATATTTAACACTTCTAAAATCTTGTTGGTCTTTATTATAGATTTAATGCAAATTCTTTGATCCAATTTGTACCAAAACTCATATAACCTCCCTAAGATAGACTAATCAACCCATTTTCAGGCATGCTATCAACTCATACTGGTAAATGCGAAAAAAAAGAGCGAATCAGACTAAAACAACCCACGAAAAGACAAATTTCCTGTTATTTTTTGAACATATTACATTTACAAGACTATATCAAAAAGCTCTTTTAAAAACCTTCGAGAGAATCAGCTTCATCCAGTTTACTGTCAGATTGCAAAACAAGTATTAAAGCGGGTACTCTGGCGAGAGAAGGTAGTTTAGCTTCAATGCAGAAGACTAAGGCTAAACCTGTCTCTGTCAATGTCTCAGTCATTCTCAGGTTCTACCTGATAAAATTTTACTTGCCGAGGGATTTGTGAATGAATTTGAATTTTTATTCGAGTTTCCTTAGTTCGTGAGCTATGTATGTATATACTTGTCCCCAGGAGAATAATGACTTTTGCGACACATTAAATCGGTTTCGAAAACCTACTCCCTTTGTATATATTTTATACTAAAAAAATCGATTGGACACAAACTTTTCGCCCCGCCTGTATGCATTTATTCAATAAACTCGAGAGGTAAGGTTCCATGACGATTTCACATATTTCCCTTTCACCGCCACCCGTCAAGTCCTACAACATCATAATCTCTCACACTCCTCGTTAGCCTGTCAACTTGGACTTTAACACTCGTTCCGTCGTTTGATGTGGAGCGCGACTCTTGTCCAGAGCATGAAAAAAAGCCACAACAAAACCGATTTGCATAAGTACTACTCTCCGGATGAAACTAACAGAACGAACAAAGCGAACGAGCAAGACGAACAAGAATTTCGGGTCATGAGTTCCCAAAAAACAAAAAAACAACAAAATTCAGATACAAAGTGCTTCTGCAGTACGAACGTGTATGAAAGAAAACAAAAATTTTAATGGGAACTAAATCACTGACACTGGCGATGGCGCACATATGTATGCACTTCATTTCACTTTGCTTAGTTTCCAGGTGCAAATTAGCATCCGTTTGGCCCCCTCTGTATGAAGTAGCATTTCATATCCCTCTTCAGCGACATGGATTATGATCGAAGGTAATGAGATGAAGATACTTCCACTGCTTGTACTAGAACAACTAGTTGTTGTTCATCAAGAACGAGATGACGAGGCAGAGAGTAGAACGGAATAACTCATTTTCCGGTTCTCATTTTGAGGTTGATTTCACATCGGTCTCGGTCTTGGTCTCTGTAGTGTCATCATTCATTAAGAGACTGTTTAGATACACATTCGTACAGTATTTCAATGTAGATCTATAAGAGCTGATAGCTAAACTTCTTTCCGGAACGTGCAACAGGTGTGCAGACGGATAATGTGCGATTAGATATATACTCTCGAATACCAAAGTATCTAGCACACCAGCTATTTTTTTGCCCCCTATCTTTCTCTCAGTGATTGTTTGTGTTCCATATGCCGATAGAATGAATTGGAATTTTCCAATAGATTTATTTATTCAATCGAGAGATGTTAGATGTTCGATGAGAACATACACAAGGCGAGAGATGCTATGTAGAACAAGGGAGTCAAGGCTACTTGGATTTGAATTGTACTCGTAGTACCTGCCATGGTGATTATGCAATTGGTTTCCTTCTTCAATAAGGCTTGGGTCTGATGGAAGTGGATGGTAATGTAAACTCATTTCGAAAGTTATAGGTTTAATTTGTCGGACTTATATAAGATCTTGTTTCCGATGATGGCCACTTTTTCAATTTGCTTATGGCTCCGGATATTCATTCAAAATGAGATTCAAGTAAAAGTCTTTTTTTTTTTAATTCTTAAGTATGTAGTACATACGTATGTCGGAGAGAAGGTATCAAAAATTGATTAAAGTAAATATGGTTCGGAGCACGTGCCATTTAGGCCAATGGAAATTGTCATATAAACGGCCAACAGCCAATAAATGTTCAAGAAAGTTTATCGCAATATTTTAAATTTGATTAAGTGATATTGAGTATATCCTATTCTATATCTGAAGGTAGAGGAGAAGCACGGTTATTGTATCATAATTTTTTGAAGAACAAAAAGGGGAGGTTTATCCTTCAACCCTCGTGTCACATAATTGATCCCGAAAACCCCAGAGAGGTACTCAAATTGATTCCGTGGAACATATTGGCTGTGGTATTTTCAAAGCTACAATGCAAATAGATTGCCCGTAAACGGACGGCAGACAGCCCCAACCAAAAAGGACGAATCAAGGCCCAAATGGAAAAAAATAGTTGAAAAGGACCCACTTCTAAAGGCCACGGAGCCAAGCAAAAATTTATTATGAAATAGGTTGTTGTCTTTAGTCTTCAAAAGAGCCCAGTATTCGTTATAACCAATGTGAATAATGTCCCAAAAACTTTGTTATTGTAATCTTAGACTAACCAAGCTCTCGTCCGTTGTTTTTTGAAGCCTAGCCACCTGATAATCAGTGTAAGGAATGTTATAAACACAAGAAAATTGATTTATGGTTGTGACTAGTCTATCTAAATTTACTACTTCCCATTTGGTACCCTTCGGTACCCTTGGAAAATAGAGGCCGGCGTTCTTAAGAAGCCCCGAAAGCTTTAGTTTGCACTTAATCAGCTCTTTATTGCGCAATGAAGCGTCGAATAAAAAGTGTCCGGAAAAAAAAAATTGAAAACTTGGCATGTATGAACGCTAAGGGATTTAAGCATGAGGATATATAAATATGTTTAGTTCGGAAAATCGATGATAATATCAAGGCGTGCATAACGTCTCCGACCACTGACCGTCAATTTAATAATCATATTTAGTAAGATGTGAAAACTATTTCTCGCCTAAAGAGGAATGGTCTTTGGTACAACTCGCATTGGAGTGAAAGTGTACTTGCGGGAGAAATATCATACGACCCCTGTCTCATGGATATGCCTTCTGACGCAATGACACCTGCCATTCTACTGCGCTGTAACTTCACAGTCACATTTCCATGGCGTTAGGACTAGCTTTGGCCAGACACTGTACCTGAAATGGAATGTCTTCGCATTTTCACAGATGGCTCCAGGACTGGGCAGGGATCCGGCGCTGGAGTTTTCTTTGAGCGCGAAAACATTCGACTGCACTTCTCGTTAGGAAAATATGCGTCTGTCTTCCAAGCGGAGATTTACGCAATCCTAATGGCCATGCACTATGTTGTGAAATGCAGGTGGAGGGGAAAAAGCATATGTGTCTGCAGTGACAGCCAAGCTGCACTCAAAGCTGTGTCCAACCCTCTATCCAACTCCAAATTAGTGCATGAACTCAAGACCTTTTTGAACAAAGTCGGAAGACTAAATTCACTTAGGCTTGTATGGGTCCCAGGACACTCTGGAATCCCAGGAAACGAGATCTCCGATGAACTCGCTAGAAGAGGCTCAGAGGAGAGTTTCTCAGGACCTGAACCCGCCTTAGGTCTACCTGCGTCCACGGTCAAATCTGACGTCAATGACTGGGTCTTTAACGTACACAGTCGTAGATGGGGGAATATCCAGGATGCAGGATGACTAAGCGCGTACGCCCTGATGTTTGCAAAAAGTCCACAACATTTTTCTTATCCTTAAGGAGAAATCATTGCAGAAGGCTAACGGGCGTCATTACGGGCCATTACACTTTTGCCAAGCATCTCTACGTGCTTGGCATCAGTGAGACGCCTACCTGTGCTGCATGTTGCGAGGAGGATGATACAGCAGAACACTTTCTCTGCGACTGTCCCGCCTTCGCTCGCGCACAGTGGCGCACCCTTGGGGCCGACGTGGTGGGTGCCGAATCTCTTAGCTCTACATCACTGAAGCCCCTCCTCACTTTTCTCCTCCGGACAACGGGGAAAATACAATAAAGACAAGGTGTCTGTCTGGTAGTACAATGGACCGGTGTTTGTGTCTGAGTGCTCCAACAGATAGTAAAAGCCTCCAACAAAAAAAAAAAAAAAAAGATGATACCAATATAACAAAAAAGAAATTGAATGAACCGGACTATTCCAATCCGCAAAATTATATAATTCCCATTACTTTTTCAACGTTTTTTGACCTAAAGCCTGATTTTCTTCCTGTTTGCTTTTTTAGTCTTCTACTTTTAACAGCTCACCCGGGATTCGTGACATGTGTGAAAGTCACATATGCTCACCTATTATTGCCATTTCGTCATGGAAAGACTTATACCCGAACAGAGTTAACAAATTGTTGAATACTATTATCAAAATTTGACTTTATGAAAAATCTATTTCGCGCACTTCAACTATCTCACGATCGTGTCATAATCGACATACTGAACAAGCAATGCAAGCCAGAGTGACCAAAGTTCGCACCAATTTCCGACAAAAAGCGATCTACTCATATGCCTAGAATGGGTAGAAAAGGAATATATTGCTGTTGTATCCGCAAGTTTTAATGAAGACTGTGATTTATTCGCAGCAATCGGGATTGGGATCTTGGTCTAAAATCTCTCAAAATACAGCTTGTGCAAGAACTTAAGTCGAAAGACCTGCCACGACCTGTCGAATTTTCGGTGAGTGGGTCTTAGAAAATCTGGAGGAAAATTCGAATTGTTTATTGAAAAATTGTGTTCAATGACGAAGCTCATTTCTGGTTGCATAGGTACAGCTGCGAGCAAAAAAATAGCAGTGCTTCGAAAAAATAAGTTTAATCATGTGTATGTCAATAAGCAAAACTGTCATATTTAAGAGAAGAGTAACAGTGCCAATGCACTGTTTTGAGGATACTTAAAATCACTCGCGTATGTTGACAAGCCAGCGTCAATTACAACCTTGGAAGACAACATTACACGTGTTCTTGGCGAGATATCAGCCAAGCTGTTCAAAAATGTACATATTCCAAATTTGGACGATCGGTAGGGATCATTTAATCGCGATCAAAGTATTCTTTAAAAATGGCACGCATTGATTTATCGACTCGAATAAATATTTTATATACTTTTACAATTTTCCTGTTTTTTTTTGACAATAAAAAACCAAATGCTTAAAAAATCACTTTCTGAATAGAATAAAGCTTGAGTTTAGCCTCCTTCCTTTTCCTTTCTGTTTCTTAGGAAAACATTGAAAATGTACAGAAGAATTTAAAAAACAGAAATTGTTATCTCTGCCGTTCACTTCATCAACTCAATCTATTACCATCTAAAGTACTCCTTCACAAGTTGCTCCAGCCTATTAATAGTTTTTCATATTCTGATTGTGAGATATGCGAGACGAGAACTATGTATGTACATACATATTTTACAACGACTTTACAAAGTCTTATTTTCATAAAAAACAAAGCAACGAATGAATGAGAAATCTACCAGGTGCCCACTATGCAATTATAAGTCGAACGAAATCGGTCCGGAGTCAATATCATTATTTGTTATCGACAAACTCGAGGCGAAAACAAGCTCACGAACGAAGGATTTGAGTTCTAGAAATGTTAAATATGTACAAACATATGTATGTCGAGATATTACAAAAACTTCCAACGGAGAAATTAAAAAAAAAAACAATCGAACTTACATACATATGTACATACATATGTAAGCCAATGTTTGTCGTCCTTTTTAAAATATGTATGTGGCGCATCCATCTCCAAGGAGCATTGTGTGTAAAGAAACACAATTTCGACATCATGCGGTTTAAATATGTACATATGTACTAAGTCTGTTAATGAAAATGAGCTTTCAAGTATTGTTTGCGACACATATCTACATATGTACATATGTATGTATGTATTGTACTATCTGCGGAGAGGTTAGCCAACACGTCCTTGAGATGGGGCATTGACAGCTTTCTACAATGAAGTATTGTGGGCAAGCTTGATCTTCAGTGTATGTCAAGCGTAATCCGCCAAAGTGTAAACAAGCTTCTTGCCAAGAAAAGACTATTTACGCGGAATTTTATCAAACGTTTTATTTTTATTCACTATACGACAGCTCCTAGAAGAGAAATGGGAATTCCACGAAACGGTCTGTTGAGTTAAAAAGGCGACTCCATGAACCGATCGAAAAGATATCAGAGAAACGCAGAGGCAATAATAGCAGGAAAAGAAATATGTTTAGAAGTACATATGTAAGTATATGGTCACTGACCGGGTCGAATCGCACCTCGCACCTGACTGTGCTTGATAAACGCTTTGATTGTCTAAAACGACATCAAGAACGAAATAAATAAAGACTGCATATGGAAGATGTGTGCTTCCTCGTGATGAAGAAAGTATTCAAGAAATCAACATTTATTAAATTATAATAATGCTTAACGGATGGGAAACTTCGTGGTCTCTTATTAAGACGGAGGACTATAGATTTCGGGTCCTTAAAAACAAGATTTTAAGTAGGAAACTGGCGAATGAAGAAAAGTAGGCAATCACGAACTCAAGGAACTTTATTCAGTTAACAAGCATTGTCCGATTAATAAAAGGAACAACAAGATGGGCAGAAGACGTAGAACAAATGGACAGTGGACAAACAGTCCAACGAATAATAAGTGAAAAAGTAGAAAAAGATTGCCAGGAAGGCCGGTTCGTAGGTGAGCGGACAATATAAGGATGGACCTAGAAGAAAAGAAACAGAGCAGTGAAACATGGAAGAAACATATTCAGGACAAGCAGGCTTGGCGAAGGGTTGCCAACCAGTCTCTGAATTTTCGAGCTCCAAATGGCCGTTTATAATAGTAAAATTAAGCAATAAAAAAATATCTAGGGTTAAAGCGCACAGAATTTTTTTGGGACTTATGGTGAGCATGCTCGATCGGAAATGTTTTGGCGCTCTGAAAAAATGTGAAACCGGAAAATTGCAGGCATTACTTCATGAAGTAATTTTTTTTTTTTTTTTTTGGAGGCTTCTGCTATCTTTTGGAGCACTCAGACACAAATACGGGTCCATTGTACTGCCAGACAGACACCTTAGGTGGCGTTAGAGCTCATGAAGAGCCAGAGTCAAGCTTCTTTTATTCACTTACATACATATGTATGTTATGTGCGATTTGTTTTTCACACAAGTGAACGGAATCTAAAGCTTAATGCCGATTCCGAACGGCCAGAGCCGAGAAGCTTTTTAAAGCAAGTGTACAACGGGGGGTTTTGCCAGTACCCCGCCGAGGAGGGAAGTCGCGAAATAATCATTCGATGGCGTTGGTGTTATCGGGATCCGAACTCACTCATCCTGCGTCAGCGGACGACACACTACCCACTGCGCCACGGCGCTCCCTCAACTCAAAAAAGACTTACTCGTATGTCAGACACATCGCACAGCTTGCAAATTCAACAACATTAGGAATGATTCAAAAGCAGGGACATTGGGTGTTGAGAGAGCTGATCCATGGTTTTTCACGTGTAAACTGCTGCTTCAACGGCAGAAAAGGAAGGTTTTCTTGCATCGCATCGTAACAGACGTAGATACTGTACGATAACGTGAGGTAAGCCGGCCATGTTTCAACAATCTCGGTAAAAGCAACTATCCATAGCTCGAAGGTTCCACTCTGCAGGTGATGGGATCAGCAGGGTGTATTTTATTAGGAGCTGCTGAAACCAAACGAAACCGCCACGGCATTGAAGGAAAACCCATTATACGAGTAGAGACACAATGTGATTTTGCTAGATGACAGGGCTCGGCTGTATACGAGGCGAGTATTGCAAAATCGGTGAAAACGGGAAGTTCTTCTTGGATTCTCAAAAACGTGTTATTTTTTCCGACCTGGAATTCATATGCTGACAGGGAGGTTGGAGAAAGTAATGGCTAGCGATAGGCACATCTTTGAGTGACATAATTGTTACGACTTACTTTAAATAAGGCATTCATTTTCAAAACAGAACAGGGAGAACTTATTCAGAGTCCCAAAAGAAGCGTGACGCTAAGCATTGCGCTATGATTTATCGTGGACGAAATGGAAAAGTTCTTGGAAAACGAAACTAAAATCAAACAAAACCAAATAGGCAATTCGCCTCGGTGCGATTAAGCATGTTCGGTGGATCATATTTTATATATTCAACAAGAGGTGTCATTTTAAATGTTGAACTATCATTGCGATGACTTTTGATAAGTGAAGGTTAAAAACGTATTACTACTAAACACGGAATGTGATGAAATAGTGAAAATTCATGAACACCTTTCGTAGCGCCTTTCTAATCGTCATCAATGGCTCATATCAATTTGCTTGGTTCCAAGAGAAATAATGTAAAATCCTATTGGGGTTTTTTAACAGACGGTGTAATAGGACCCTATTTGTTTCAAAAATTCTAGCGCGATCTGGAGAATGTATCGCCTTACCGAACGATATTGATTGAAATTGATACGGACAACCCTAATTTTTAATAAGATATTTGAAAACTCGAAATGGAAGGTTCGACTGGCCGCTAAGATTGTACGATTTAACACTGTTAGACTTTTTCCTTTGGGACTATGTGAGTGATGAAATCTGTGCAAGTGCTCCACCAACCATTTATGAACTAAAAGATTATATCAGTGCTGTTATCCGAGAAATATAGAATAGCTCCAATTATGCGAAAACCTGATAAAGACCTCAGAGCTTGTACTATAAATTCTTGCAAAAATATCAACACTTTCCCTTAAAATGTTTAGTCTTTCTCCTAATTTAAAATGACACCTCTTGTTGGATAACCCAATATACCACACTAGGACTACTAACCAATTGGGAATTAATTTACGTAGTAAGAAGACGCACGGCTACCTTGCTTACCTCGACAATTCATATTCATTGTTCAGCCTTTGTGCCAGTAGATATAAGTAGTAGAATAGATAGAAGTAATGTGTGTATACCTTCTGTGATAGTTTCAAGCTCCGAAAAGAAAGGAAACATCAAGAATGAATAAAGAATAAATGAACCCACATATTGGCGATGTCATAAATGTGCTTTCTAAACGAGATTTTGAAAGCAGTTGACAATGGAATGGTTGTGAAAGAACAGCTTACAACTCGAGAACGTGTACCCGCAAACGACTTGAGTGCTTGACTAATTGGTCGTTGGAATGTCTTTAAACACACATTCGAATGAATACGGAATACCTGTCCGATAAGTCCAAGCGACAAATGTCAACGACAATTAAATAAATTCCACCCAATTGGTATTAAAGTTAAGTGCATTTCCAAAGATAAAAAAATATTGATAAAAACAATCACATGAAGTGTCAATACAGCTGTCCTTTTTTAACCTGGTTATCGGATATTGTTTCAATTGGGTATCTACCAATTATCAATCACATTGACACTTGAATCCCGATATCTAGACCAAAAATAGAATTTTTTAAAGCGAATCGAATGACCCGTCAATGGTTATATTGGGTTCTCACCTCCAGCCATAATAAATCAGGAACGAATCCGTGCTAGGGAAATGTAGAAGACTTTTCAACGGTTGAGTATGACTCGATGACGTGAGACTTTGTGACATTTTCGTGCTTTCATATATTACACGAGAGAAATTCGGTTAAGAATAGGCGGAAAGAGGCCAATAAACTTTAACGATATGTATTTGTAATTTCCTTCGTGTCACCTTATAAGTGACTTTGACAAATGACATTTGACGCCGTATCTTCCGTTTTCCATGGAGAACAAAAAAAAGTTCCGTTTCACCATCGAGAACAAATCGCTCCGCTAAGAAACACGGAAGTGAGAAGGAAAGCAACAAATATTTGGAGAACTACAAAATGTCATTAATAAATCACAAGCACATCCCTGGGCAACAAGAAATGTCAAAAAAATGCCGAAGAACCATTGTTGTTTGCCCATTAAGTACATGAGAAAGCTGTCCTGTCACTCCTGGAGCAATAAATTTTGATTTTTTCGTTTATTCTTAGAATTACGAAACTTTTCCGTTGACATTTGGATGATGCACGTAAGTTGATGTCGTGTTGTCGTGCTGTTAAATTTTACGGTAAGTCGTATCTCACGGCAGAACACACATACTGGTCGTATGAGAGCTGTTCTTGACAGCTTCCGTGTAACACCAGATGACAGGTATGATGGTGAGTATGAAACACGAGCAAACATTTGACAAAAAAAAATTACACTTTACAATGATCGCCTAGCAGAGCATGGGGAGTAGGGTGACAGGGCGGCTAATCAAACATCGAACTAAGGTAGGAAATAACACTGATGACTCACCTTCTTCCGGCGCCGCCAGTTAAACTGTCCGGCTGACTACTAGCTCGTCCATTATCCCCATCACTTCCCGTGCCAGTTGCTGTAGTTGCAGTGGCTGCACCACTCCCTGTAACATTCACTTTCGTACCTTTCGACACCATGCCGTCCGTGAAACGTCGCTTCTCGTCACGAATCACCCTCGGCGCTGGCTTGGGTAGCAACGTGGCCGCCATCTGTTGCTGTTGCTGCACATGTCCGTTCGTTGTAGTGTTCGCTATCGGCGGACAACGATATTGATGATGATGATTACCAGCAGCACCTGGACCGGCTTCGGCAGCACCTACCGCTCCATGTACATCACTCAATTCATTATTACGATTTACATAACTACTACTGTCACGATAATTGTTTAAACTACTATCTACATAACTACTAGGAAGATTCGGCTCGTTACAGTGCGCATCATGGAGATGTGGATGATGACGATTGTTGTGAAGATGATTGGGATGTGGTTGGTAATGATTCAATTCACTAGCTAAATACGATGATGCTGTCGTTAGAATATCGGGTTTCGTTTGAAGGCGATTGTTGTAGTTGTCACCGTTATCGTTGTTGCCGTAGTAGTCATCGCCGCCACTATAATCGCGCAGTCGATTGTCATCCTGATAGGATTGCGGTCGGTTGCGATAACGATTGACGTTCGAATTCTCGGCCGAATTCAATTGACTAGACGCGGACAGATGCTTCATACTGTCCGCGTGGTGTTGTTGTTGTTCTTGTTGTTGCTGTTCGTGTGGATCTTGTCGATCGACCACGTTGTGATCGATGCCAATAACGCCGCCATCACCGCTGCTACTCATTATCGGTTCTTGATCTAGCTCGATGCCTTTTTCTTTGCATATTATGTCATAGAGGGCGCTGATCGGTCGCGAATCACTTCGGACTCTAACTACACGTTTCTTGTTACTAAATCTACCAGCGTTACTATTACTAGCTATACTATTAGCGTTATCGGTAGTTGGATGGGTATTACTATCGGTATTCACTGACGCAACGGCGACATCGTGATCACATTCGGGCGGAAGGGATAATGGAAGCTGAACAACTTCAGTGGGAAAGTGTGAAGGAAGATCACCTTTTTGCTTTAGTTGTTGTTGCGCTTCAGTGAATCCACGCTGCGGTGGACTGGACCGGAAAATTGTTCGTTTAGCTGCTATTGGTGGCGGCGCCACCGTCGCAATTGGACTCTTTGGAAACAGTTTCGTTCCGTTGTCTCCGGTGATTAGTTTTGATGGCGTTGCATAGACACTGCGATAGTTCTCGTTGATGAAGGCCGATGAATCGCTTGAGGATGGCGGTGCTAGTGGTGAACCCGGTGGTGTTTGAATGCGGAGGTATTCATCGGTATAGTAGGCCGGTGTGGTAGTTATATGTGAAAGACTTGATTTACGACTGGAAGATGCTGTTGACGAATAGGCAGATGATGGTAGTTGCTGTTTTTGTTGTTGTAGTTGTAGTTGAGACTTGGCTCCAAAGTATAGTTTCTGGTTTAGTTGAGATTGTTGCTGTTGGCAGCTCGAATTGGCAGTGGTTGATGATGATAAGTTATTTTCAAAATCGACGCTTAACGGTTTGGATGCGACAGATTCTGTAACGAACAAGAAATAAAACGGAAATGACGTTAGTTGTTGTCAATTTTATTTTTATTTTTTGACATAAATTTCGTAGATAAACGACAAATTTAAAGGACCCAAAGGCATTTTGTCTTTGTTGGCTTTTACTCAAATCCAATTACAATAGTTGGATAACCGTTACATATTGCAGACCGACAAAAGGGGAAAAAGAAGAAAAAAACCAAGGAGGGGTAGAGGGACGAGTAAACAAGAAACAAATAGAATCCGATTCACCTTCGGGCCTTCTGACGCGCAGTGGGTGTAGGAATGGAACTTTCAGACGACTCTCTAACCCTTGCCTGAACCTTGGACACTTTTTACAATTCCTTTGATCTATTCTCTTTCTGTCTTTGAGAAAAAAACAACCATAAGCGGTGGAAAGCATGTAATCAGTGGCTGTTGGGGCTTCTCTGCAGCACGTTGTTTGGTTTGTGGATTACGAGTGTTCACCCTCTCGATCGAGGGTTAGTTAGGGTCAAAAACACTTTCCGATGCAGCCTCGGACTTAATCCGGAGATTTCCTATAAGAGGTGAATGCTCATAGACACGCATTTCAAGTGGGACGAATGCCAGTGGGTTTATTTATTTTAAAGTGGAACGCAAGTGGAATTTAAGAAAACTGGATTTAGGAAAAACATTTTTATTCCGGCTAATTGGCTGTTACTCTTAAGAAATCTGGTAATTAATTTTAAAGCCATGTAAGCCGCGCTATTCGGAAGCGAGAGGCAAAGAATAAATTATTTTAGTTAGGACGTGCGGTCGGGGGTTGTTAGGGTGCCTATTTGTGCTTAAAATTTGTTTTTGTTTAGAGGAAAGGTATTACGAGGGTGGTCCGATAAGTACTTAGCCTCGCCGCTCGATGGCGCCAGTATCGCAAGAGCAACTTACTATCGTGTAATATATTCTAGCAGAATATATTCGGTCAAGTGTATCGAGCTAAAAGGAGACTATATTGGAAAATAAATCGCCATTTCTCCAAAATTTTTGTTTTTCTTTTTTAGGCTAAGTACTTATCGGACTACCCTCGTATATCGCGTTAAGCACTCTGTCTGTTCGAGAACCAGAACCTAAGCTTCTTCCAACCACCGAACCACCCGATATTTGAGATAGAAGTAAGTTCCCGGTAATCTCATGTATGCCTTCGAAACAACGACCGTTTAAGGATCTCTTCACTTTTGGAACATAAAATAGTTACGCGGAGTTACCAACAAGCAATGGAATGTGAGCGAATGCACCATCGTGGTGCAAGAGCAATGAATTGTCTCACTGCAAATTTGAGTTATTTATTATATTGAGCTCGTACTCCTTCTCGAGTTTTTGATCTTGTTCCAAAAACGTTTCTTTCATGGATTGTTGATAGTAATTTCATTTTCTTTGTCCACATATTCATCAGTTGTTGATAGACTTAAGCAACCAGGCTGTTGGTCGATTGCAATGTCTGCACTGCTTTTTTTGGAGCATTCGCAGTTTTAGCTCAGGCTTAGACTAGGGTTGCTGGTCTGATAAGTAAGTAAGTACAACTTTCTTCCACTCTTACAGCAACACTTTTTCCGAATTCTTTATTAAATGCCGGGTTTTTCAACAAGGACATAACAATTTAGTATTTTGATACAAACGAACACTTAAGCTGTCTTTATGGTCCGTCGATGTCAGAACGTCAGTCAAATTTAACGTTTTTAATCATGGTGAAGATTACGAATGAGCTGCGTTTGGAAATTATTAAAAATTACTACCGAAATCGGTATTTATAAATTGGTATAATTTGGTCGAGCACAAATTTTGAGGTAAATAATAAAGTTCAGATTCTATCAAATGTCTGCCTTGGGTATGTCTACAAGTAGTCACCATCTGGGTCAAAAGACGTCACGTAAAAAGTGGCCAAATTGTTGTCACTTTTCTGGTAATGTAAGGATGATTTGAAAAGCATGGAGTTCATGTCTCATATCAATAGGGCATTGATAAGCATCAATAGTATAATCGAACAGTGTATCATGCAGACACATTCAAAGACTGATCTCATGCGTCTACAAATTAGACTGAGGGATTTCCATTACCTGTAAACGGCGCCAGACAGGCCGTGCGTGCCATAATCGATAAATTTGGGTCAACATCTTCACTATTGAATATTAAGGGGCCAGTGAGATAAAATACCGGTCGAAATACCGAACTTATTTTGACCGTAAGTGCTTCGGTTCAGAATGAGCCAAGACAATCAATTCCACGACGTTCATTGGCACTAGAAACCCCTCAGTCCATGGGCGGAGTCCTTACAAAAATGGATTTTTTTTCAATCAAATTAACTCAAGAACTGACGCCCCTTGAAGCCCCGCAACTTCTCCCATTGGGCTCTGCAGTTTGAAAAAAATCCAAAATTTCATCGAAAAATCTTCTTTTTTTTTTATAGGGTTCGTGCAGGTTCAATAGTGTACGCTCTTATGGTGTTTGTCACACAACCTGTATAAACAACCTGGCTAATGGTTTGTGTCGAAGATATTCGTCCACTACTCTCCGGGGGTGGTTGCCTTAGATATGATTTGAGAGATTCGACTGAATTTGCGTTGGTTGTAGTTCACAGTAACTTCGTTTGTTTCCATGTCATCAAGGTATTATATTGGAAATGCACACACAGAGTATGAATTTTGAAATCATCTTATACTGCGAGTGTTATGCCTCCGTCAACATTTTTTTGATCATCTCTCATTCACAACTGATGTTGTTGCACAGTTTTTCGGTATAAGAAACGTTCTTGGCTATGGACACACCTGAACTACAGACGTTCCGCTCAACAGTCGATGATGATTACCATTGCACCAGACCACCCGTCAGCGATGAAGCTCATTTTTGTCTTAAAGGCTTTGTCAAAAAGCAAAATATACTTTATTGGACAGCAATTAGCCCACATGTTCTTCAAAAGTGACGGTAGTGTAGGTTTCATGCCGGAGATGTAATTGGACCATATTTTTTTCCTTGATAAAAGTAAACGCCACGTTATGGTCGATGCAAGTCGTTATCGTGCCAGGTTGGAAGACTATTTTTGGCCCGAGTTGGATGGACTTGACGTTAGTTATAGCTTCAATAATATTGCGCCACTTACCGCAGCTGGTCACATAATTGTTCTATTGAAAGGGGAAGTTCGGTAATCACGTAATCCCAGAACAAGGTCCGGTTCAATGGCCACTTCGCGATTTAACGCCGTTGAATTTATGCGGTTACGTTAAGTCGTTGGCTGATGTGGACACGCCAATAACGTCGAAGGTTATCAGGTAGAATAGGGAACGCGAAAATGCCAACGTTATAGCCGACATAAATTTAAGGGTTGAAGTGGTGGAAAACAGGATTGCTGCAGGATGAGGTGGTCATGTCGACAAAATCGAATTCCACAGTTAAATTTGTATACTTAAATGTGTATACCTGGAATAAGTCTCAGCCCGATATCTTAATCATTTATTGTTTTATTTAAAGACAAGATTGTTATGTCCTTATTGAAAAATCCTGTAGATAATCGCCAACCGGATCAAAACACTTGTCACCTATTTGGAAGTTGAAAACAACCAATGTAGTGTAACGATACCACGTTAACCAATGGAATGGGACTAACAGAACTTGTGAAAACACCGAATTCCCGTTACTTTTTGAACACACTTTGTATGTTGTAACGGCATACAGGCAGAAGTAAGGATGGAAGACTTCCAAATTGTTTCTGATCTTTGATTACTCCTTGTTGTTGAAAAAAGAGGTACTTCGAGACCCACTTTTTCATAACCTGGCGACTAACCGACCCTAGCATTCACTTCGATGTTATTGGATGACCATAAAGTTGCTATGGATCCTACCAGGGATCTGTAACACGTTTCTGCATTTTTCCATTATGGTCTTCTAAAAAAGTCGATGGCTATGCAGTTATTTCTAATAAGCCGCTCAATTTGAAAATAATTACTAGGTCGCCAGGAAACTAGTTAATTACAACTTTATGGTGTTATTCAACACAGATACAATTACCACCTCTGACAGTATCACAATTTCTAATTCTAGAACACAATCTTCTCCATCCAAGTCGACAAACTCTTTCCGCACTTTTTTTAAAAGAAATTGCAAGTACAAAACTCACATAATTACCGTCAAGCACAGCCCATTAAAACTTCCTTTTCGATTAAATTGTGTGCAAAACTTATACCTCGCTTTCAGCCCGACTTTCAATCCTACTTTTCCCACGCGACGCTATCGAATGCAGCAAACTCACACTTAACTAGACAGACAGCTCCTCAAACTATGATGAGCAGCCCAGAAACCCAACCCCAGAATGCCTCCCCGTGCAGCACAAAGAGCAACAAACCAATAAGAAACAAAACAAAATGCATAAACAAATACGAGTGGAAGGAATTAAATAATTCCGCCTAATGACTCGTATGAATTGTGAATTTCTATATTTAAGCCTTTTTTATGGTTTTTTTTTCATGTCACGGCAAATGCAAATAGTTGGCAATGGTCTTGCATTCAATATGCGCTCGCTCATGTGCCTTGCTTTTGCTCGAACACACCTATCCGATGCTTCCTAAGGTTACATTTAATTTGCATTCAACGCACTCCCAGAAGCAAAACAACAATGAAGGATTGTAGGAAAGAAAAATAAAAATAGGAATCGAAAGACACTCAGTCGCGTGTGACATGTGCATTGATTGATTGTTCTTCGATCGAGCAACCTGGTAATTACGACTAATTTCATCATCAATATTCTAGAAACAACAAACTGTCAAAGGCAATTACCTTTCACAGCCAACACCATAGCCATAAACATCTCGACGATTGCGCCACAGTCCGCGAACCATCGCTGTCGCCAATCACGGCAAATCCAAAATGACACCAAACCAACGTCGAGATTTACAAAAAAAAAAAAGTGACGAGAATCCAAATCGAATTGAGGAGCAATTAACGTGTGGTCGAGAGCCAAGAGGCCGTCTTAACAATGACGGGCACACCAACTGCCTGATAGATGAGCAGATAGGTCGTGCCAACAGTCGGATATGTACACAAAATAGATGTCCACACCATCAGGCAGGCAGCCTGCCAGTCAGGTACTATCCGACGACCGACTTGGCACACCTCTCATCAAACGGTCGCATTTAAACCAGACTTTCAGGTGATTGAATCTTGAGATATCTGCAACTAGAGTGATGTAGCAGCAGCAGATGGAAACGGCATTAGAGATGGTGGTCGTGAAAGTAGTAGCAGATACTTGTAGCCTTAGGTGGGGGTACTTGTTTCTTTCCTTTTTCTATTCCCTCGGTGCTACAACAAGGAGTCTTCATGCTGCCCGGGTAGGATACGCACAGGTACACATAATAGCATTTGTATGAGATAAACGTCTACTAGCGTTATTCTGATTGATGCGTGGCGATGACGAGGACGATGTAGGGTGATTATGATCAAATTATATTTCATTTAATGGCAGTCGAGATTGCAGATTTGCAGTGCAGCAATGCGTAAATTGTGGCTTTCGGTCAGTGGAGCCGAACTGAAGATACCCGATGACAAGCGACCACCAACTGGTTTCGATTGACCGACTTTGAATGCCCCAAACCCACTATCGAGAATGCAGTTAGATGGAAACGCGTTTGATGAGTCCTGCAATTTCCGTGAAACTCGTCGTTTCACCCAGAATAACGACACGAAAAAAAACAAAAAAACTGAATGGATGAAAAGCAATGATTGCGATAATGAGAATACGAGTAGATTGATTGCTTCGGTCGACCACGTAGACGGTGACTAGGCACGTAGCCGTATCTACGGTCGACCGATAGGAGAAATTTATTTTGTTTTTCGATGAATCGCAATCGAATGGAATGTTTTATTGAAAAAAATATGAATCCGTATCCGCACTATCTCATAAACATCTCGAGCGGTGTGAATCGAAAGCAAATATAACGCTGACGCCATCATTTTGGGGAAGAAAATTCAATTTGTTTTTATACTCGTAGGGTAGAACGCATTAATAATTTTGTAAAGATATGTATCATCCGAATGGATATGGCTTTATACGTAGAATTGCAATAATTTAATGTGCTTGGCAGTAGCAACTGCATTTTAGTGCTTGAAATGGACTTGATCAAAAAGTTGCATGCAGCGCTGCATGCAGAATTCGTTAATAAGATAGCTAGGGACGAACCGAAAACGGTAATCTAACTCGAATTTATTATACAGCAGATTCGGATATAAAAATTTTAAGTCATGAAAAAATCCTGCGGAATAAATGTACATAACAACACTGGTAGATCGTTCATATTTTTTGTTTTTATTTTTGTAATATAAGACGATAAATTGGAAACTGTTCTCAAGAAATTTGAAATATCTGTGCACCATCATTCTGACATTCTGACATCAATCAGTAAGATGCACGCAGGACTGCAGGTAGAACCAACATTATTCCTGTGTACCTTTCACTCGAGCAGCTTATGAAATCAAGCTCGAATCAAGAAATCTTATAGAGGTAATAATGAAACGTTAGATCCACTAACATTGATCTCATGCTTCTCAAATGCTTTATGAATTATTGTTCCTTGTAATAAAAAGCTATCCAACAAGAGGTGTCATTTTAACTTTGGTACCATTTATGAATTTTTAATATTTAAATATCATTGCGATAACTTTCGATGAGTAAAAAACAGGAGGTTGTTAAGTATGGATAGATACAAGCTCTACAAAGTACGAAGACGAAAAAAATTATTATTGAAACCTTTCGCAAAAATTCGTACTGCTTTTGGTCCTTATCAAGCGTCTTTTAACACAGCCATAGTAACTTTAATCGATGAGTTCGAACATTTTGCACAAGTTAGTAATATGAAAATTCTAATTAGATTCGTAAGTCAGACAAAATTATCCCAGGCATAGCTGAGAGTGTGACAGAAAACCTTTCTCTAGGTGCATCTCTAAAGTGTTCACGGAATCACCTTTTATCTAAAGATCTTGACCAGCATGCTCATAAGATCCTGAAGATATAAAAGTTAATGCCATCAGATCATACACAACGCTATACTTTTGTCCAGTCTGAGGCTCCACTCTAAAAACGACGGTTGAGACCGCAGGCGGTATCATTGGACCTTATTATTCCCGAAAGTGATGCTGATGCAATCATTTCAATGAATGGATTGTGTTATGGAACGATACTGACTTTCTTTTTGTTTCTTAAAATTGATCCTTTGGAGTTAGACCACATTCAAATAAAATACCAGAGCTATCAATAATTGGCGAAATACGTAGAGTGATTCAAAAGTATTGATAATTGGTTATTTCCAGTCTGCATAGAAATAAATATTTTTCTTGCTTATATATCCACTGGGTTGGCGTTAAAAAACCATATGAATAGGCCACGATTCCCAGGAGGTACCTTCATTTGAATACGGACCGTCGAAGGGATAGACAAGGGAAGAACATCAATATGGAGAAAAAACGAAATTAGAGTTTCTGCTTGAAAAACTTTCAACCAAAGACATATGTTATACCTACACAGCGATTTGGTGAAAATATTGGGAAACTCTACACCTCCTTTTTCCACAGAAGCACGTTGGACCGAGGACTTCACTGAAGATCCGTGTCCCTAACTGAAGATAACGTCGAAAATGTTGTGTTGGCAGATCAAATAGTGATGGTCACTATTATATTGCTGGCATATTGCTGAGGTCACAGGGATCTCATAAGCCAGTGTTCAAAGAATCCTTACGAATTGCCTATGAAAAAGGCCTCTTTGCGTTGGTTAGCGAGTATGTTAATCGACGAGCAAAAGAAAAGAACCTCGAGTTCCAAGTAGATCAGGAAATGTTTTTGTTACGTTTCGTGGCTATCGACGAGACCACCATTTTGATCCTAAAACTACTCAACAATCGATGGTTTGGAAGCGAACCTCCTCACCGACGCAAGAAATTCAAAGCGTCAAGTTTGGCGGGAAATATAATGGCATCCGTTTTTCTTGACGCTTAAGGAATACTTTTGGCGGAATATTTGGAAATGGGGGCTACTACTCGTATTTTGAGAACAAATAAGAAAATTGCGTGGGGTCATAAAGAAAAAAAGAAGCGACAAAGTGTGAGCTGGAGTGCTGTTTCACCAAGATAACGCACCGGCTCACAAGGCCCCAATTGCGATGGTTGCCCTTCAAGAAACCGGATTAAACACAACCTGGACGGAGTGCAGATGGTTTGTGTCTATGTTCGTTCAATACTCTTCGTGGGTGGTTGTCTTAGATAGGATTCGAGAGATTCGACTGATTTGTTGCGTTGGTTATAGTTCACAGCAACTTTGTTTCCATGTCATTAAGGTATTATATTGGAAATGTGCACACAGAGTATGAATTTTGAAATGACCTTATGCTGCGAGTGTTATGCCTTCGTCAGCATTTTTTGATCATTTCTCATCCACAACTGATATTGTTGCATAGTTTTTTCGTATAGGAATTGTTCTTGGCTATGAACAGACTTGAACTTCAGACCTTCCGCTCAACAGTCGGCTCAGGGATTATATTCAAGGCCATAAATTTGAAGGCCTCTATTGAGGCGTTTTGGGAGAGTCAAGACGAAGATTATTCTTTTAAGGGAATCCTAGGTTTAGATGAAAAGATGGACTCAATGTATCGCCCCTAAAAAAATAAATCATTTTCTTAACTATAATCACCGTGATTTATTCTCATTGTCATTACTTTTGGATCACTCATCGTACGGCCGCAATTATTCGAAAATATAGTGAGATATGTATGTATAAAAAAATGACTCTTTGTAGGCATAACCGGCTGTGGACACTCGGTAAAAATTGGAGTCTAACCTCAGAGTTTGTGCTTAAGATTAAAATAAAAAAATATTATCATTTTTTTGCAAAGAAAGACATTTTTCTGCTGATTTCAAATGACCCCTCTTAGGAACCATGTTCAAAAAGAAACAGGAATTTTGTAATTTCCCGGGCTGTATCAGTTCAATCCCGCGATTTCTCCGTTATTATGTTGTTTATATTCATGATGAGTATATACCAGGCCAACTGCCAACGTTCAAAGACATAACATGTGTTTTACTATGAACGACGATTATTGTTAGAAATGTGGATCAAAGAATTTGCAGTAATAGGTCTCTATAAGAACGGAGAAAAGCAGAGTAAATTTTTACAAACGTTAAAGTTAGCTTTTGGTAGGTCTGCTATAAGTAAAACAAAGGTGTAACTATAGTATATGATTTCCTGTTATTTTTTGATCATACCACGAATGTAACGACTTTTGGGATCGTGTTCAAGATTTTGAAATAAATAATCAGTTTTGACATTAAGCGTGGATGATGACTTTATCCAATATACGGTATGTGTATGCTGATATATTTCATGGTACTAGTTCAGCTTTTTCAAAGAATGCTCATAAATATTAATGACTCTTGACCGTAACTAAATTGGTCCTAAGGAAGAGAACATATTTTGATTTTTGCCACCTTCCTCTCAAACATGCTATGAAAAACAAATTATTTTCCAAAACAACCCTATTTTTTCTCACCCCGACAAAGAGGCTAATTTAACTACGACTGAGTAACACAAATATAAAAAGAAAATATTTTCAAAGGTTTCAAGCATTTCAATTATTGCGTAAAACGACCAAAACATTAAGTTGATTTATTGGAAAACAACGCCCGTTGCGTGTTTAAGAATCTATGAACACACATTTTCCATCGCTGCAGTCATAAACCTCTGGGATATAGACCTGCGTTAACGTGATCGTTAATCAAGACTTTACGATCAAATTCATCAACACTATTCGTTTCCACCCATCCGGCCACAGAATTAAATCAAAAACGCATTTCTCCACGCACCGACGAGAATCGAAAACATCAAACGATCCAAACGAGAAGTATCCATGTGGGCCGGTATTCGATTATTTTTTTTCTTTCGATCTTGTTTACGTTCGAAGACGTCTCCCATCAAATCCGTGCTAAGTGTCAAGTTGAAGTGCTCTCGATGGCGGGATTCGTTTCTAATTGGAGCATTTAATTGAATTCTGTATACCCGTGAAGGCGGGCGGGCGGTTCCGACTGCTACTGAGGCATGAAATGTCAGAAATAGGGCAGTCGTTTCATAAAGATATGTATTCATCATAGCTGATGTAAATCATATGGGGGAACGATCTAGGGAACATTGACATTGCATTGTAGGCAGCAGAAGAAGAAGACGAGAAAAGGGGGTCGTGCGTGCTATGAAAATAAACACTAACGAACGGTTTGAGGAGCGAATGGATCGCGTAATGTAACACATGAGTGAAAGGGGAATCAATGCATGAGGTCGGTGGTGGTGTTTTGCAATAAAACAAAAAAATGGAACGTAGGTGACGAAAAAGAGTGCTTGATGATTATGTCATGCTCGGTTTGAGTGTTTTACGTGAACTTATGTCATAGTGTTTGAAGTCAGCTTGAAATAATCATAGGAAACGACCATGAAAATAATTTAACTTAATGACGCAGATTTTATGATGACTTACCGCGATAAAACCATGAAACAGATTTGAGTCATTCTTAAGTCTTCTTAAGAATAAATACCTACAAGATTGTTGGAATATGTCATGCCCGATTTCATATTGAAACTCTGAACGACTGAAGCTCTTTTGATGCTGAAAAGCATCACTGGATGGGTTCAACACTTTTCTCAAAGTAACATAGGGTTTTTCAAAAGTCACGCCTAGATATCAGTTGCAAACGCTGCCTATTTCTTTATGTCTACTTTGATATTTATAAAGTAGACGGGGGAGCGCCGTGGCGCAGTGGGTAGTGTGTCGGCCGCTGACGCAACGTGAGCGAGTTCGGATCCCGATAACACCAACGTCATCGAATGATTATTTCGCGGCGTCCCTCCTCGGCGGGGTACTGGCAAAACCCCCCGTTGTACACTTGCCTTGAAAAAGCTTCTCGGCTCTCGAGAAACGTCATTAAGCTTTAGGTTCCGTGGTTTTGTGTGGAAAAACAAATGGCACACAACATAAGTGAATAAAAAGAAGCTTGGCTAACGCCATCTAAGGTGTCTGTCTGGCAGTACAATGGACCAGTGTTTGTGTCTGAGTGCTCCAACAGATAGCAGAAGCCTCCACCAATAAAAAAAAATAAAAAAAAAAAAAAAAAAAAGTAGACGAATGGGTAGTTCCACGTTAGAGCAAGGATTCAGGCCTATTATGAAGGCGATCGAATTTAAAAAAATCACATCGTAAGATTCCTTAAAGGTAGGAAAAAGTCTGGGGGACCAGAAAGTTGATACAAAATTGTACTGTTTGACCTGGTTATTCGGCTGGCGGAGTCGTTGGTCCACTGCTATAAACAAATAATTGAAGAATTTGTGAATTTCAAAAGGATGGAGCAACATGTTATAAGGAACGTCAAAACATAGAGCTAATGTGATCTCACCTGTCAGGTCGATTAATTGCACATAATAGTGAGGTGAACAAGCTACCTAGATCAGACGATTTAGACCATTAGATTATTTCCTAGACCAGCAACAATTGCACACCATCCAACTTTCAGACCAAAATTATTAAACTTAATGCAGTAATATGTGGGCGAGTCTTTAAGCACTTTTGATGGTCATATGGAATCCCCTAGGCGTGCTTGCGTTAGACATTTAAATGAAGTTCCTTTTCAGGTATGTGAATAATAAATGTCGATTCAGTGAGGTATAGATCGAAAAGAATGGAGTTAGCTATGCACAGAATTCTGGGAATTAGCTCACGGTGGCCATATTTCGTTCGATGGGAGTTGTTGTGGAAGAAGGGCATAGACCGAAGGGGATTGGTGTTAAGGGGAATCGTTTGAAGGTATGGATGGATAAAATGTATATCTGCGACGTAGCGTCTTTCTTCTAGGGGTTATGTGTTAACAAGTTATAAGGCATCAGCGCGGGAAACACCCCGAACGGCAGAACGAAGAAACTTAAGTTAAATCAATTCAATACGCGCAGTATGGATACCATAAGAGGAGACCAAATTTGATTAGCATATTCAAGAAAAGACCTAACACGGGTAGAGTATAAGGATTTTTCAACATAATTCGAGAGCTCCTTGAACTAATGTTTCATAAAGCCGAGGGCGCAATTGGTACGTTTAATGATGTTATCGATATGAAGGCGAAAGTTAATTTCACGGTTACAGATAATATATAAATCAACCAAAATATTGACAGAGAGAACAACATCTTTACAAATAACGTAGGTGAAGGAAAACGCTTACGGGAGTAAGTGATAGCTTGACATTTGCTTATATTGAGCAGAAAATGGTTATATGACTCCTAATAGTGAACCTATTTAGGTCGGATTGGAGGGAGCAAGAACCAGCAGGGGAAGATATCATATTCTTGACATTAGTATCATTATTGATTATGATAAATATTAGTGGGCCAAGGTGACTGCCTTGGGGGACTCCGAAGGTGACATTAATTAGATCAGACATAGAAGACATTGTACTGACGGTCTGCGAGTTAGTATTTGTCTCATTGAGTTAACCTGGAGGGGAAACCAGGAGAAGTGAATATAAGAAGCATAATTTGATGCGAGATTTCTGCTGAAGTCTGTGGCAAGAACGTCTATTTTTTTGCTATCCTCGAGTGTACATAAGGATTGTGAGGATTGTGAGGCAGACTCAATTAGGTTAGAGGTTGGTGTGGGGAATGCAACAGAGTTTATCAATGGTGCGATATGTGGACATCTCATTCAAGGGTTGAAAAACATTGGCAAAAAAAGTTGAAAACTATTTTAGAACCATGAGAGGAAGAATTGAGAAAATTTAAAGTGGAGGAATAGTTACCAGCTTTTGTTGAAGGTGGAAGCTCTTGGAATCGGTGATAAGAGAGGATTGCATTCGGTTCACGTTTTGATTTTAGAGAGATCGCATAGTTGAGCGAATTCCGTATTTTTTTTTATAATTCGTGCAGGTTCACGAGTGTAAACTCCTATGGTGTTTGTCACACAACCTGGACGGGGTGCAGATGGTTTTTGTCCAAGACGTTGGTTCACTACTCTCTGGGGGTGGTTGTCCTCGATATGATTTGAGAGATTCGACTGAATTTGCGTCGGTTGAAGTTCACAGTAACTTTGTTTCCATGTCATTAAGGTGTTATATTGGAAATGCACACACAGAGTATGAATTTTGAAGTGATCTTATGCTGCGAGTGTTATGCCTTCGTCAGCACTCTTTGATCATCTCTGATTCACAACTGATGTTGTTGCAAAATTTTTCCGTATAGGAAAAACCTTCGGAGACCTTCGGCTCGGTGATGATTACCATTGCACCACGACCACCCCTTAACCACCGCTCATGAAGAGCCGATCTCTACAAATGTTTTTCTATTCAAATCAATGTGAAAAGGTTGAAATATAGGATCTATTCAGCTGATAACGACAGACGGATGATCGAGAAAACGAATGTAACAGCTTCCGTTTCGGGCGAGTTATTAAGGCGCTTGCATAACTGCAATCCAACAGAAACTAAGGGGTCGCAGTACGAGGGTGATCCGAAAAGTACGTAGCCTACAAAAGAAAAACAAAAATTTTGGAGAAATGGCGATTTATTTTTCAATATAGTCTCCTTTTAGCTCGATACCCTTGACCAAGCGATGCTCCAACTTCTTTAACCCGTCTGAAAAATACGTTTTCTCGAGGTCTGCAAAGTAGGCCTCCGTGGCGGCGATGACCTCCTCATTCGACTGAAATTTCTGCCCGGCGAATGACTTTTTCAAGTCTGTTTTAAAGAAGTCGCACGGGGCCAAATCTGGAGAATACGGTGGATGGGGCAGCATTTCGTACCCCGATTCGACCAGTTTGGCCTTGGCGAGGGCGGAGGAGTGAGCCGGTGCGTTATCATGGTGGAAGAGCACTTTTTTCTTCGCCAAGTCGGGTCGTTTTTTCTTCAATTCCGCGTCGAATGGGCCCAATAATATTGCATAGTACAGCCCCCGACCGTTCTGCCCTTCTCCAGGTAGTCGATGTGGATCACACCTTGTGAATCCCAGAACACGGTGGCCATCACCTTCCCGGCCGATGGGACAGTTTTCGCCTTCTACGGAGCACGTTCGCTGGGTGAAGTCCACTGTTTCGACTGTTCCTTGGTCTCTGGTGTGTACCAGTGGATCCATGTTTCGTCAACTGTCACGAAACGACGCAGAAACTCCATCAGATTGCGCTTAAACAGCGTCAAACACTGCTCTGAAGTGGTCTCACGGTTGCGCTTGTTGTCCGGAGTGAGCAAACGCGGCACCCATCCCGCCAAGCTTTCTCATGCCCAAAATTTCATGCAGGATGTGACCCTTTTGAAATGCCTACTGTCTCAGCTATGTCGCGCACCTTCAATCGGCGGACAGCCAATAGGAGATCGTCGATTTTTGTCACGTTATCCTCCGTGGTAGCCGTTTTCGGGGCACCTGGACTTGGCTCATCAAAAACCGACGTGCGACCACGTTGAAACTCGTTAAACCAATTTTTGATGGTCGCCATCGAACGCTCTTTGATTTCGCTGCGCGATTTCCCTTCCAAAAACAAGAATCGAATCACCGACCGATATTGCTCTTTTTCCATTTTTCTAAAATCCGCGGACACTCCCGCTTCCACACGCGGTCAAAACAAAACTACGAGTCCGATCCGGCTGAAATTTCGACAGTAGCCTACTAGAATGTACTACACGATAGTAAGTTGCTCTTGTGATACTGGCGCCATCTGGCGGTGAGGCTAAGTACTTATCGCACCACCCTCGTAGCTGCACATTTCTGTGAGAATTTTGCGACCTTTGTTAAAATGATAATTCTCCATCGATACAAAAAACCTTTTCTTTTCTCTCGATAAAGCATTATTTCTCAAAGGTTTTTTTTCGGCATTTCGTTTTCCTTCGGGTTGAACCCAGGGCTTTTAGACTTTTGGAAATGGCTATACGATTAGCTTTCAATGCTTCTAAGAACTATTTTTAGGTTTTAATCGAGTCTTCATATAAAGATGTTTACAACTTCGCATTTTTTAATATTTTTCCTTGTCTTTCTGGATCTTTCTTTTCGATGCCAACATCACTACTTTCGGACGACCGGCCTAGGGCTCGGGTTTCCGTGTCTCAGCTCCACCAACCCTTGTGCAGATTGGCGACGATGATCGTAGAAAATACACTTTTTATCACATGTCAGTGATGTGGAGGAATGACATTTTCTGTAGTGAATAAATCGAGTAGTGCAAGCCCCCAGCCGCCGTAAAATGGTTTACTCAGTCAGCTTATGAGGAATCTATTTGTTGAGTTCCTTGACTTTTCTTAGTCCTTGTAATTTGGGAAATAGTCGAATAGTGCACAACCAATTCCTCAACAAAGGCAAAGGTGCACTAGAGCTCGGAGATCATCATTTTTCATCGCTTGTGCTGCATGGCTCGTTTTAAAAAGTCATGTCGCCCGATCAGACTTTTTCGAATCTACGCTATATGGTTCTTTTATTTATTATGCAAGGTCCAAACGCAAGGTTGGCTGCCTTCGTTTCATCGTGGTCAAATTGAAGCACGTAATGAAAAAGTATTCGTTTTTGGTAGCGTCCATATTTTTCTGTCAGCTCATCTTGTCATATACGTCACTTTAACGTCTAAAACTGAATTAATCCTGCTCGACTGGGAAAAATAGATCTTGTACGGCAACCAACAACGTTGTGTCTGTTTCGCAGAGGTTTTAATGATGAAAATCGCATTCAAAATGGCATGTGCAAAATCTCAGTACTACAGCGCAATTCAGGCTGCATTTTTGTCATATTCACATTTCGACTGTATCTCAAAATCGGAAGAAAGATCGTTCGGTTTCCTTGACCCCACTACGTCTTACCAAAAACCCCAATTGAATCATCATCCATCAAACTGAGTAGATTCAGTATTCAAATGGCATTCCCCGATCCACCAATATTCACTTTCCCATCCAATAATATTGCATCTAATTAAATCCTACCTGTCAGTGAGCACCTCACCGTCTCGCTGTTTGTTGGTCTTCCTATCTTCAATTATAAATAAACCCAATTGCATTCACCTTTGATGTAAATACCAGCTGCCCTCCCTTCGTCGACCGTCTGTTTGTACTTTCATTCAATGCGATCCGTTTTCGATCGGAATGCAATGCAATCTAATTATAGTCCCCTAGACCTATCGACTGATGCGACATTCATCGATAGCCAATCAGTCGCAGTTGACGCTGAGGCCGTACGATTGGCTTATGCCTTACAGAGTAATTACCGCTGCACCGAAGTAATGAATAATAATACATCTGTATCTCACAAATAAATTGATACTCTAGTACATCATCGATCTTGATCTTGAGATACTCGTATTTCCCATACGCCTTGTCGACTTTTGCATCAGTCGGAAAAATAAATTAAGCGTGTATCTCAAGATTGTTTAATTTGGCGCGCGGGTTTATTGTTTAGATTTGCAAGGAATTTATGCGAAATTTTGTGTAACGACTCGAAATAGTTTTGGCTGCGGATACGAATTATTTTGATGGCAATTTTTCGATTTTTGGCCACTGCTCTCTGCAGTTTTCCAAATGATTGATGTCGACGTTGATTTGAATAGCGGGCAAATTCTTGTTCCACACACGCCTATGCAAAGATCTAGATGCACTTTGTTTATCTTGAAATTTATGAGAGATTTAACGACAACACCGTCGTTTATGGCTATCTGCATCCCGACACATGTAATTCCGAGTTTATGGTTACGACTTTGTTTTGGAAACAGATTTACCGGGAAGTGGGCTTCACGACGTCGTAGTGTGTGAACTGGCGGGCAAATATGTATAATTGCGGTGAGAATAAGACGGCATTGTCAGGCGTTGGAAGGGAGCTAGCTTCGCTAATGAGATAATGAGTGTACACTTTGTGTACACAATGCAGGTGAAGTGTAGCTTTTGTTGAATAATGGATCTGTTTTGCGTGATGCGTGTGATGGTTTAGTGAGAGTTCTAAAACGAAGTAGGTTTCGAGACGCTAATGGAGCTGAGGTGAAATCGGTAATTTGTTTTTTCATGTCTCAATGCAACTGGGTGGTGTTTAAAGTAATTATTAGGGGCATTGAAACAGTTTAAAGCAAATAGATTTGCTTTAGTACTTAAGCCAAATCGGGGTAGTGTCATTAGTTAAGTTCACTGGAAGCTTTGTCATTTTTACGATGCAGATTTTTTATTGCAACAAACAGTTTATCGCTTAGCACATGTGTTTGACATTAAGCACAAATCAACTAACTTGAATGTTGACAAGCAAGAATTTTTACAACGGGTTTATAGGAAAGAGTTCATTGTACGAGAGTTTTGTTCAAAAAGTAAAGGAAATTTTATACATTGTAAGGCCAAAATTTAGATCAACGGTTCAGCAACGACAACGTAAAAAAAAGTGAATGAAAAGTCACTGATGATGTTGGCATATCCCATACAATTTTGTACATGAAATCGGTGATACCGAAATAAGTTCCAAAACTATTTTTGAACAAAAACAGTGGCGAATGAAAATCGTATAAGACACGTCAATAACGATGCAGAACGGTTGAAATGTGTCATAACAATTGTTGAATCACGAGTTTACGGAACTGACATCAAAATTAAGGTTCAATCGCGCTTGTGAAGTCAATTTGGATCAATACGATCGAAAAAAAAAATATATCACAGTGCAGTCTTCGCATTCGACTGTCATTTCATGTCATGTTTACAATGTCTTACGGTTTTTTATCCTGTTGCCGAAACTAAAGAGACCCTTGAAAGGCTATATTTTTGTACACATAGATGGGATTAAAAGTGCATCGCTAAGGGAGTTAAGAAATATGACAAAGAATGAGTTCCAATTTTTTTTCGGGTCTGGCTACCTCCTGGGATCTATTTTAAAATGGACAACAGATGGGAAGTTTCCTTTATCTTTTAAACACCTTTCCTATAGCTATTTCACCTTACTAAGGTATATATGGTTTCAACGCTTATGCTTGGGTTGTTAACCGAAGGCATTCCAACTTGAAGACCGGCAGAGAAAACGGCAAATGAGGTATTAAAAGATCACACTAGCTGGAAAAATGTGATGGTTGCAGGGCAAGTGCGGTTTAGATTCTACCATCACTTAAGGGGAATAGCCACTGTGACGGCCCCAAAAATGGGTGATTTTCAAGAATTTATTTGACCGAGTAAATGAAGGAATTTTTGGATCGGGTTTTTTTTATTTTATTAAGTACACATCCAATATAGTTTCTACAAACGATGCCGTAGAGCCTGAAAAAAAATTCCCCCTCCATGGTCGCATCGATTATTCAGAAGCCAGTAATCTTAAAAATCAAACAAAAATTTTATTATAATTTGTATGAAGTAGTTATCGTTGTACGTAGCCGTTTTTTTTATGATTTTTAACAAAATGGCGACCGGTTGAAAACATTTGCATTTTTTCGACCGTTTTGTTTTTTTCAAACAGTTCAAAAAATAGTAAAAAACAAAATTTTCCTACGTTTAACCTTAGCCACTACTAAGATGAACTAAATAAAAAGAAAATTTAAACATCGGTTAAGAAATTGACCAAGTTATCGATGCGACCAGTTTGAAAAAAGTCGTTTCGAGAAAAACGCGTTTAAAGAGTTTAGTCCATTTCTCTCTCTCAATGAAATCATAGAGTAACTGAACATCTGCCGAACTTCTAGGTACTTAAATTGATAAAAGGGACTATTGTATTTTAAAGCCTGCATAACAGAGATTTATATTACAAAAAGAAATTCGAAGAAAAGAGTCCACTACGTCACACAATGTTAAATACATTAGAGCAAGGGACTGAAAGGCGTAACATTCTGATCCGAAAGTCAAGCGACAAACAGTCGGCCTACATGCTCTCATTAAAATCGCTGTAACTTAGTCAATTTTTGAAATTTTGACTTGCAATTTTGTACACACATTTTTTAAAATATAATCTTTCATTTAAGACAAAAGAAAAAAAAAAAAAATTTGACCCATTACAGTGGCTGTCCCCCTTAAGGAGTCAACTGAAAATTGTTTTCTTTTTTCTAGTACAAGAACTAAAATTGTATTGAGTTATTTTTTGGCATTAGGTTTGTTTAATTGTTTTCTTAAACTCAAAGTGGACAGTGGCGTACACTGCACCGAGCAAGAAAGGAAAATGATTCCGCAACTATGCAAAGAAGGAACAATTTATCAGGAAATCCAACGAATTCTATACTGATCAGCTCCGAAAATATTTAACACAATAAACTATAAACGAAAACCGGAGAAGAGGAGAGTAAAAAGGAAAATCACATCACGAGACGATCATAAAATTGTTACCGGAACTAAAGGAATCCTTCGAAGACAGCCGTGCAGATTAGAAACGAAGACGGAGCTGACAGTATAATGACAAAACGAAGGCTGCTGGAAACGGATATATCAGCACGTAGCCCAAGAAGAAAATTATTTCTTTCTAAAAAATCATATTGCAAAGCTTGATATTAGCTTGAGTTCACAAAAAAATATGCTGATTCGCCAACCCTTCTTCTTCTTTTCCTTTTTCCGGACTTGTTATGGTCAGAAGTGTAGGACCATAACCTTCCCACTTAACTGCATTCCTACTGGTCCGCTTGTGGGGTCCGCCGGTTTGACCTCAGAAAGTAGCGGCAGGCTTCCCGGTTTGGGATTACTTCATCGCTGAGGCCAATCAAATGCCGGTGTTTTTGCATTTGTTTGCACCAATTGTTTTTCGGCCTGCCTTTTTTTTTTTGTGACACGGGCCTTCTCCAGATTTTTTTTGTTTGATCTTACTCTTACAACACCGGTGACACCAGTCGTGTCAACCCACTGATTTGCATGTACACTTGTGGGGCAGTTTAATGGTGGTATATGTGTCCCTAGGCTCACCTTGGTGTTTTCTAAATTGCCTAGATGTGATTTTTATTTACCTTTGTTTTAGTCGCCTTTTACGACAAGCGAGAGGTATCGCTGCAGGGATATTCTTAACCCGTTCCTGCACGGAATCGATTCGCCAACCCTTAAATGGCGAAATATTTTAGGGACTGACTTTTTATAAAACTGTAAGTATTTTATTTTAAGCTTATGTATTTAATGTATTTAAATACAATATAAAATTTTAAGCTTGAGTTTACGAAGAAAAAAACCAAAAAATGACCTGAGCAAAACATTTCCCTGAAGAGGAACGCAACATTATTCATAAATTGGCCGATGACAAATAGCCAAAACTATCAGATCTCAGAACTTTGTTCATAATGATCTGTTACCCTAAAAACCACATCTCAAACGAGGCCGAGCGCGATTTCAAGAGAGGATCACATAAAATGTCTATACAAACAAGACCCTTTCAAGTCAGGTGCGGCAATTGCGAATTAGGAGCTCCAATTTCCAATCTCGGACAGTAAAAAGGCAATTGTTCGAAAAAAATCTCGAAAGACACCTATGCCGACAAAAAGACAGAAAAGAAATGAAATAGAGTTCGAAATCGCACCTTAATTGGGATGGCCCAGGTAATGGAGAAGTGGCGTAAAATCTTGTGGTCTTACAAATCAAAGATAAATATGATTGGTAACGATGGCAGAGCTTGAGAAAGAAGGCCAAAAAATGCTCCTGGCTATACCACTAAGACCTTTAAGACATGTTCGTTTCCATGTTACTGTGAACTACAACCAACCCGACATATTCAGTCGAATCTCTCAAATCATATCTTGGACAACCACCCCCGGAGAGTAGTGAATGAACATCTTCGACATAAACCATCTGCACCCCGTTCAGGTTGTTTACCAAACACCAAAAGGGCGTAACTCTTGAACCTGCGCGAACTCTAGAAAAAAGAAAAAGAAAACAGGGTACGTTGGACAAGCACGTGTATATTAATATACTTAAAGATATAATGCTGCCTTACGCTGAGTGGGGAATGCCACTGTCTGGGGAATTTCAACAAGTCACTTTCGGTTCTAGCTCAGAAGTGGTTTCCCGAAAACGATGTACATCTCATGACTTGGCCTGCGCAATCCTTCGACTTAAAGCCTTTTGAGAATTTAGTTAAGCAACAAATAGAACTAATGAAACCAAAGACCAAAGTGAAGTTGTTGCAAAAAATACAGCCGACTTGATATGCTATACCAAAAAGTACTTTGGCTTTGGTAGATTCAATGCCCTCCAGGTGTAAGGCTTTATTGGGTCGAAAGGGCCATTCGACAAAGTACTAAGTACAAAATAATATTTCTTATCTTTAGTAACCAATTTTATTCATTAGTTTTTTTTTATTTTATTATTACTTGACGTTATGAACCTATTTTATTGATCTTAACTAAACAACATAAAAATAAGTGGCACAGGTTTAATTCAGAATTGACGATTAAATTGTTAGTCATAGACAATTGTAGTCAAAATGCAGTCAATATTTCCATATGACGCATATGTTATAATTAAAGTACAGCAGATGGGACTCTTCTCGTCTTACATTTTTTACCTGAATTAGAGAAGGTTTTTCAGTTATTCTAATTTTTTTATACAATTTTCAATATCGTCGTATCAGTCCTAGCACGAAGAAAATATACGTTGTTCTGGAGGTCCTAAAAATATGTTTTCATGCTGATCAAAATAGCAGGGGTAAAAAATTTGATCAAGTTAGGGTTCCCCCAAATAGGAGCGGAATTTTCTTCACCTTTAAAAAAGGCGTTATAATTGCATTCTCAATACGAGCCAAAGAAAGTTCAGTTCGTTTTCTTTTCGATAAAAAATCGTGAAATTGGTCATGTGGAAACGATCTTGAAGACAAAGTGCACAAAATGATCTTCAAAATGCTATCCAGATTTCCAGATTAGATCTGCATTCATTTGAATGAATATTTGGGTACGTGGGCAAGAAAGCTTACAAAAACGTCAAAGCTGAACAAGGAAATGTCCAAAACCATACAAAATGAACTAGAAGCATAGAAAATTAGACTTAATCCGACTGATCAACAGTCATATTTTCGGACGAGTCTAGCGCAAAGCTCTATTCTTCCCACCGTTAAGCACGGTAAAGTAAAGAACGCTGTTGTGCATTGTTTGGAATCTGTCACAGAGTAAATAGAAAGCCAAGAAAAACCGCAACTTGTCATAGGACATGCTCTGTAAAAAGCACCATGAATCCTAACCAAAACTTCTTTGAGTTTATTAATCTCTTTCAAAATTTAAGGAAAATCTGGGCATTATATTAATAGACTTCAATAAAATATATGTTTGGGCAAAAAAAAAAAATGATTGAACTAAAAGAGACGATTAAAAAAGTTTGCTTCGATGCCCAGTAGAGTAAAAAGTTTTGGTTTTTCTATACCTAACATTGAACTAGTGCATAGATCTGGTGTGACTAATTAAGAAATATAAAAAAACTTAAGTAACGAATACGATTCTATTCTTAATGTACATCAACATCATCAATTACCGGTACAACGTACATGTAATTTAAATATTTAATATGGTAACGCATCTACAAGTACTTCCTTGTAGGCAAGCTTGAAACGAACTGTATGCTAATTCGTCAAAGTACAAGCAATTTCATTTTCATGGTCTTAAATGCGTCGAATTTCATGCCAAGAAAACAGTAATTGTGGGTGATTTTATTGTACTATTTTATACAAAAAAAAAAAATGAAAAAAAGAATCTGCAACTAAAGCACACAGAATTTTTGTTGAAATGAAAGTTGGGCATGCCTTGTCGGAAACGATATGAAGAGGCTTCAAAATTAATGATTTTGAGGATAAAGAACGCTTTGTCGGACGCTAGCTGCGAAATCATAACAAGTAAATGGCATAACAGTTAAGAAAAATTAGGAATGATTCAGAAGCAAGGATATTGGATGTCATAAAATTTTAAGTCGACAGACGCCTAATGTTGTTTTTTCACGTGTAAGCTGCTTCAACGGCAGACAAATAAAGATTTTTTACATCATATCGTGGCTGGCAATTGTACGAATGGATATTGTACGATAACCCTAAGCGTAAAGGATCGTGGGACCATGCTTTGACATCATCGGTAAGGCTCGAAAGTTCTGTTCTGCATTTGGTAGGATCAGTAGGGTGTAATTTGTTATGAGCTCTCCTATCACGGAAGATCGTAATCGACTGCAACTGATGCGTTTGCATAACCTTGTGTGGAAGTATAATTTTCAGAACAAGACTAAATTAGACAGATTAAAAACACCAGAAAACAGTTAATTTATACCCTAGATGCCCCTAAACATATTCTGAAGCGATGTGCTGAAATATTGCCTAAGCTACCTCTTGACGTTGCCGATGCTATGAGATTTTCTCGTGATAACTCAGAGTGAATTCCATAGCCTTACGGCGTAAATGAAAAATTGTTTTTCGTCACCTTGTGAGTCTGAAAGGGAAGGTTAGTACTCTAAGCTTAAGAAAGCTTTGCAAGTCCATGCCCAGCAGGGATTTAACATATGCGAGATGTGTTCCCGTCGCCGTAATCTGTATGTAAAGCGCAACTATTAGCTTGCATAAGCTGTGACTATTGTACGTTGAAATAGGGATCAGTAGCGACTTGACGAGCATAGATTTAATGCTTACTGGGAGTCAATTTCCAATATACGCAAGACGCCATAAACCCTACTTGTTAAGTTGGCGATGTGACTCCCTTACGTGATGATTCCAGGGTTTTTCACAGCATTAACGTAGTCGATGTTGCTTCGATGGAGTGGTGGAAAGTTACTTAAGTCTACGATAGTACGACTTATGACCATGGTTTGCCATTTGGTGGAGTTGAACGTAAGTTTGTTTTTATATGACCATTGTGTAACGGCCTGGAAATACTCATTTAACTGCGCTGTAGCATCTACCCTTAGATGAAATGGGTAGCTGGTATATAATTGGGCGTTGTCTGCTTACTTTACAATGTCAAAGAATGGCAGGAATGTCGTCAATAAACAGCGATAATTGTAAAGGCCCCGGAATAGATCCTTGAGGGACTCCTCATTTGGTTTTGAGAAAGACAGAGAAGCACATATGAGTACAGCTTGGCTGTGATCTCATAATGAATATCCAAGCCAAGCTTTAGATTAATTTGTAAGGGTTCATATAAACTCATTCTCTAGATTCTAGAAAAGCCAAAGTTATCAGTCAAGATGGGTGTATTACTATAATCTCGTTCGGATCCTCAGTGCCATTTTCGGAGAGAGATGCGATTTAGGTGGATTTCTTATTTGACTATTCAACATGATGACTTCCAAGGTTTCAACCTTGATTTGTTTACCCATACCTGGCATCTTAATGATCTTACACATTTGCTTAACGCTTAAGCCGGATTTGAAACTTAATTTTCGACCTGCTGATTTCCTTCGTAAGAAGGCTTCTGAGAAGTTTAAAATCGCATAGGAACCCGGGGAATTTAAACTTCTTAAATCTTTTGTAGGTCTCGATTTTGTGTCTCGATTTATAATTAGTTTCTAGTTAACCACTGATATTTAGCATTATGAATGCTGAGGTTTTTGGTTGGGACTTGATTTTGCAATACTGTAAAATCAGTGAAAATCTAGTTGAAATACCTCCAATACTCCAATATCAGATAATACTTATAAAGACGTCAAAAAATAGTGGCCAAAAAACATAAATAAAAATTCGATTATTTTCCAAATGTGATGTTTTAAATTTAAATGACAGAAAAAAAATATCACACGTAACATATACGATATACAAGAAAGAAGAAAAGAAGAGAAAGAGAAAAGAGGAGGAAAAACCCTAAAATCCTATATTACAAATTAAGTGCATAAATGTTCTTTAAGTTGTTTTTGGAAGTCGCTCACATCTGCCATTCCATAATGCTATAGCATAGACAAAGAATTGATTTTTAGTTTAGGTGAGGCTGAAAGTTGGAGTGAGAAAACTTGCGCTTCTGATAGAGGAGGCAAACTGAATTCTTTTGGAAAAGGTAAAAATTAATTTGTTTTTCTTAAGCATCATTTTCTAATGGCAAATTCGTTATTAGCATTGCTTTAGTTTTTGAAGGAAGACACCTTCCTGCTTGGTTTAATGCTCACAGCCTTCGGTGGACCTAAGAAACTCTGATGGTGACGCGATCTTCCCAGTCTTTGATTAAATATAACTCCGAGGTCTTTGACAGTACAAACGTAGACAAAGGCTTAACCGTCGGTAATGAACCGGGGTAGACGTATAGTATGTAGCATATATCGGTTAATAATACAATAATAGCCTGACTTTTTGTAGCATTTAAAGTAAGCTTGTTATTTTCCGACCATTCAATAAAAGTTCAGTTGTGTTTTTTTGCCAATTCCAATGGATAGCTTAGATGCAGCTTGATATCGTCGGCGAACATTTGTATTTTACAGTGTTTTAGCACTGCAGGTAAGACGTTATTAAATAGGGTGAAAAGTAGCGGCCCCATTATAGATCCTAGTGGAACGCCGGTCTTGGTTTTTATGAAATTATAAATTATACAATATATATTTGAGAACGACGGCTAAGGTAGCCCCTAAGTAAGCTGTGAAGTCAAAGTTAAAATTGTTTTGGAGTTTGGCTAATAATATTGGGTCTGGCACAGTATCAAACGCTTTCGAGAAATCAAGCAGTACCAGTGATGCTACGTGGCCTTTATCAATTTCACATCGAAAGTCGTCGACTAAATTTAACAATGCCGTGGTACAGTTATTGTGGTCTAAAGCCAGACTGGTGTGAGGATATTTGGTCAAATTTCTTCGAGTAATACTTGTTGGCTCATGAGTTTCTCAAGAGCTTTTAAAATGAACAAGAGTAAGGAGATCGGCCGGTACTCCTTATTTTTTTAATTTGCGTAGATTGAAGTACTTTTAGACAGTTTCTATACAACAGGATGGAAAGAGTAGGTTAGGAGCTGTCAAATATGTAATTTACTACTGGCAGTGTCTCAGGAATATTTTAGAAATCTCGGGTGTGACATTTAAGTCATAAGGGTCTATCCCGCCCTCCATAGGGACAGATGGTTTTAGCTTTCCGAAACCTATTTCCTTTATGTTCTTCGACAGAATTGTGATATTTAAAGTAGGTTTAAACTTTGACCCGAAAAAAATCCTTTTGACATTTCTGACTTCTCTGTTAACATTGTCTCCTCCACCTTTTATAGGCCCTGTCCCTGACTTCGATAAGCGATTCAATATTGCAGGTGAACCATTCGGACTTTCTGTTATGAATCATGCAACTAGATAATAAAATTGTCTTCTATTTTAAGGAACATTTTATTTACTTTTTAGTGATCCATATATTTTTCATTTTTATTATTTTTTTTAATGCGTGAACATTTTTTTAAACTCTCATAAATTTGGAAATAAAACATGTAAAACTCTATTGCGTGCACTAACTATAAAATCACCATTTCCCGTTTAATATTCATAAAAAAAAATTAAGCAACTTGAAAATTTCATCTATTTTTGTCCCAAAAAAGTTTATTTAAAAAAATTATAAAATTTTAAATTTATTATGTGATAGTCCACCCTCAAACCGATAAGACAACTCAAATGAACTTAACAGTCTTAAGTTATGCATTAACAAAAAACGATCATGGAAAAGCGCCGAAAATGAGTAAGTTCAAATGTCACTCAATTTAATTCCTGGGCTGAAACGATAAGCATTTTTGGCGTCCCGAATCACTGAAGTAAGCAACTCTGACTAAAGAAATAGTGTTCAATGGCGATTGATTTTTGAATTGCAATATTGCGCAGCCTTTCAGGCATAAAATGGCTTCATTAATGGCTAGCAGTTACAATTTAAACGTGCTTCCAACGAAGCACGGTACCTGTCTGCCTATATACGAGCATATGTAAATCGTAAAGACCAATTTATTTTTCACTCATTAGTACCTGTCTTCGAATCATATACAAACATTGTATAACAAAATTGCAACTTATTGCCAAAACAAATTTGGAAAATCATTTAAGTCTGACATGCACAGATCCAGTTATAACCAGCGGCAATAAATCAAGAAAAAAAGCAAACTCAACACCTCTCTATTTGACTTTCCAATTAAGTAAATAACCCAAGACGAGGCTCTCGAAATTTAATTTTAGAAAACGAAACCCCCACTTAACACCTACCCCCCAATCGTCGAAAACAACCGCTCAACCAGGGGAAGTCAGAGAAATATGGTGCGACAGCGTGCTACACTGCCAAGTCGCAAATTAATCTAATCGAATTATGAAAACTCATATAAACCTATTGACTATCACCATCCAACACACGTTCATCGTTAGATATTGATTATGAGCTTCCTATAATCCCTAGCTTTCCACCCGATGGGTCAAGGTCGGCAGATAGAAGGCAATTAGGTGCTTTCTATACGTACAGTTAGGATAAAACAAGCACAGGGCTAATGAAAACACCTCGATACCGCTTATTTCCAATTACGATTGTGTTTCCTCATCTTAGTGATCGTTGTTGCGTGATATATGGCAGGTGGAGAGCGGAGCGATGTTGTCATTGTTCTGGTCAAGGAGGAAAATATCATCAAAGAGACAAAAGCCGCTTTTGACGTCAGAATCCACTCCACAGATACAGGGCCAAAGTCAAGTCGAACTGATAAGAGCGCCTGGCGCAAAAAAACTCACAAAGAAAACGAACAAAGTCAACAAAAGTGGGAAAATGTTTATTTTGGCTGATAAAAACGCCGTCGTTAGGTGTATCTTCAAAGTAAAACACTGGCGCTAGTGGTAGAAAATGATATGATTCTATCTGAGATATTTACTTGAGTTCCTCTCATCATCTAGACTGTCTCGAATGCCGGTGGACATAGCCGCATTGGCACTCTCTCGCATTAGACACTCCCTGATGGCCAGCATTGTATATTGGAGTGGTGGTATCGCGTATCCTTAGGTTCAATTCCGGTATATGTAACTCCGAGATGTTTTTCACTTCTCGATGAAAGAATAAAAACAAAAGATACAGGAGTGAATCACAGATTCGTTTCCTTCACGGCTTTTTTCTTTCTTATCGCACTTTCGTGATATTAATTTCCATGCCACACTGAATGCGACGAGTAACCGTACACGTTCAACTTGAGGATGACATGGAAATCAAAACAGAACACAAACACACTAGACACGGATCGGAGAGATAAACACTTTACAGAGCGCGACAAGTGAAGATAGGAAGACGAGCAAGTGGAAGATTCACTTGACTCTGGAAGTGCGTTGGCTTGTTTCTTCGCCTCTCGACCGGTTAACCTTTCAACTTGGGTGTGAACGAACGAACTCACGTTGTACGTATCTACTTTAAAATGTATCTGAATAGCTTGTTAACTCATGCGTCGTTTTGTCGCGGCACTAGCGCGAGAGTTTCACGATAGACACCTTGCATACAACTGCTTCGGGCTAAGGCAGAAGCGAAAGCTAGAACCCCGAAGAGCCGGGTGAATTAAACACAAAAAACAGAAAACACACTACCGACCCGTCGTCGGTTTCTTTGTTGTTGTTGTAGATGTCGGTGTTGGTATTTTCGTTCTCAATAGCTTGTAGCGAGCGAGCAGTCAAGCTGTTGAAGGAACCGAACACAATCGAATATTGAATTGAATTGCGGGAGATCTCGTCACAACGACACAGCTCGATGGTATTGTTCCGATTAGTTCGAGAAGATTTTATGAGGACGACACGAGAACCCACACCCACATCGACACGGACGTGTATTCTGTATCATCATTGGAATCAGCTTTAGCACTCGTATTTGCATGGCATATAAAGCGCTCGCATGCGTCTATTGCCCATTGAGGCAACGAGCGGCTAAGGGCGGTTGAAGTGAACAATCGCCTCGCTGCTGGGTTGGGGGAGCAGTGTTTTGAAAATTCAAAAATCAGCTGAGTCAAGAAAAACGGAAAAGAATTGAAATAGAAATAAAGAAATCGGTCACAGGGCCAATTGTGGGTGACAATTGCTGGCAAAGCAATCACGAGTGACGGTCGATGGTGGCTTTGTACTACGTAGTGACAATGAATTTGAGAAAGCAAGTAAAATATTCATAGAAACTTGTATGCAGATGCCAATTGTCGGCGATGTGCAGCACGATTTAAATGAGGGATTGCAGAGGTTGGTTTCCAATCAGTGACTGCCGCTTGCAGCCTGCGTTGCATTGATGCTACCGAGTGCAGTGAACTTCGGACGGAGGATAAACAAAGGCTCGAAGCGATGTTGGAAGGATGTTTAGTCTCGGAGCTTCGCAGGCATTGTTTTTTTTCCTTCGCTTGACGGGATGAATCTGATATCCGTTCAAACAATTCTATTTTTGGTTATCGCTTCGAATGCATTTCATGGGTGGCTCTTTGTTTATGTTAGACAGCATGTGCGATTGATGATGACGCCGGCGAGTGTTCGGCTTTGTTGCCTTTATTATTTTGCGTTATTGAGTTGACAGTTGACAGTGACGCAGATGATGGACGTGGTAGTCCATAATTTTTTTTTTTATATTCATACAGGTTCAAAAGTGTACGCTCTTACGGTGTTTGTCACGCAGGCTGGACGGGATGCAGATGGTTTGTGTCGAAGATGTTCGCTCACTACTCTCCGGGGGTGTTTGTCCTAGATAGGATTTGAGAGATTCGACTGAATTCACGTTGGTTGTAGTTCACAGTAACTTATTTTTTCTGTTTCTATGTCATTAAGGTGTTACATTGGAAATGCACACACAGAGTATGAATTTTGAAGTGATCTTATGCTGCGAGTATTATGCCTTCGACAGCACTTTTTCATCATCTCTCATTCACAACTGATATTCTTGCACAGTTTTTCCGTTTAGGAATTGTTCTTGACTATGGACGGACTTGAATGCAGACCTTCGGCTCAACAGTCAGTGATGATTACCTTTGTACCACGACCATCCCCTAACAAAGGACATAATGAAAACTCGAACGAGATTGAACTTAGCTTGGGACTTTAATACAGGATCAAACGATGCTGCGTTAAAGACTGTACAGTCTTTAGGTTCAGACTGTCCGATTGGGAGCGAATTTCTTCTTCATTACTTGCCTAGAAACTACATTAGGTGGGTACGACAGTGTTTTTCAAGAAGGACATAACAATTTTGCATTTTAATAAAACATACACTAATTGAGAAATCGGGCTGAGATTTATTCCAGCCTTAGTACATGTGCTAAATTTAAGTATGGATCTTGGTCACTTTGATATGATCACCGCGAGTATGCTTGCAGCGATCGATTCTTTTGAGCCAACTTTTCACCACTTTTCCATACATAACAGCTCGAACTTTGGTACGTTTGCAGTCGATCTTTGTTCGTGAGATCCTGTAACGTTATTAGCATGTTGTATTGTAATATAATGCCATAGAAGAAATTCAGCGGTGTTAAATGGCATGCAAGATGAGGCCATTCGACCAGATAAAACCCTCGAGATTATGTGATTACCGAACTTCCCTTATATAGATCAATTGTTTGACCAGCCCTGAGGCAGGTGGCACCATCTGGTTCTAACCACATATCACTGATGTCAAGCCCGTCTAGTTCTCACCGAAAATAGTCTTCCAAGCACGATAATGAACTCCATCGATATTAAAATAGCGATCAAAATGTAATTTCAAAGACAAAAAAATCGGTCCAATCACGCCGCCGGCATGAAATCCACACCACACGGTCAATTTTTGTAGATAGAATGGAGTCTCACACATGTGGGTTTGTTGCTGTCTAGTAACCCATGTTTTACTTATTGACCAAGCCACAAAGGCGATAACAAGCTTCATCGCTGAAAATGAATTTTTGAGGAAATTCACGATTCTCTTCAAGCTTTTGCAGACCCCAATCGAAGGGTTTAAAATGATCACTAGGCTCTGGTTCTTGGCCACAATCATCACAGAAAAGTTGTCACAATATAGACAGATTCCCAACTCCTGTTAATGGCGTGGAATCGACTGATTTGGCTCATTATGGCACTTATCGCTGCGATATTTTCACTACATCGACCGGTGTTTTACCTCGTGGCCGCACACAATCGTTCGTACGTTCAATCGTAAATACGTTGCCTCGAATTGATCCATTATAGCACGCACGGTCTGTTTGGTGAGACGATTATAACGACCAAAAATTGGAGAAAGCGCTCTCAAGGTTGCGATCACCGACTCAGAACTTTGGTGGCAGTTTTTTTATAATTTCCAAACGTTGCTCCTTCCTGAACTTCACCACAATAAAAATGTAAATCTCGGTTGATGTTTTGGTATCGTTGGATCATAAAAAAAGTTTAAGGCTGCATTGGTGTTGAAATATAAAATTGTTATGTCCTTATTGAAAAACCCTTAAGTTTAATTTAATTTTTTTCATCATGCTTGGGTAAAAAGCGGAAGAGAGCCTCATTACTTCGTCCAAACACGCATTTTTTTCGAGTACGACTATTGTGATTCAGCGATTCAAAAGTTATTCCAACAGGATTTATTGTGGATGTGAGGGCATAGTCCTGCAGAGGGCATAAACCTTGTAGATTTAAAGCTTCACGCCAACCCTTTTAAAAAGAAAGTAAATTCGAAATCATATCCGTGCATCGGCGAAACTGGCGCCCATTAAAATCAACCGCGAACCGCTTTTACTCCACAATACCTCTGATTCCATTTAAGCCAAACGAAACCATCGCCTTCCAGGCGTTACAAATCAGCGAAAATGTCACGAGTGCTCACTGATGCACCTGCCCCAATGCGCTCAGTTGACTTTTGCACACCTCCCTGACCCTGGCTCGTTGAAACGAAAGCAAAAAAAAAAACCATCACACATTACATCTCCATTTCCAGTTGGAAGGAGCAGTAAGCATGAAAACCATGTCGGGAAAAGTGCAAACCGCGCAGCAGGCAAGCGGGCAAACAGGAAAATGCAACCACCACTCTACAGTTCATCATTTTTCTCATAAGAAATTATCACGCGCTAAAGTATATATAAACTTCAGACATTTTCCTGTCGCTGCACATTTTCCTTGCCACTTCAACCTCCTCCCCGGATGCGGAAAACTTTTCCACGAAACATCGTTTACTATCATCAGCCCGGATCATAGGAGGCAAACTTTCACGAAATATGCGACAATGAATGCATCTTTGTGCATTTCGCGGCATTCGCATTTGCCAAATAGTGCCAAAAAATAAATGTCAAAAATCGGAAAATTCAAATTTGGTCGTTAAGGGTGGGATGCCAAGATGCCTTGTTGGTGCTTCTGAACCGTGTGGCTTTCAGTCGGAATTTGCGAGTGCGGCTTGTGGTAGTGCAGCGGTTCGGACTATTAATAACGATTACCTCGAGTATGATGTGCCGGCTTCGGGGAACGAAACAATTAAAGTTTGTCGGTAGTTTCGAACAACAAGCAATAATGCTGTGAATGGCGGAAACGAGCTGAGTTGGTATAAATGCAGGCCAAGTGCAGAGAAGTGGGACTAGCGAGCTAGCGCTCACATACGCTCGACTAGATATGGGCCTAACGAAATGGGATGTTGATGTAAGAGCTGAACTACTGTGAAAGTTTTCGAGTGGGTGATACCCCGCATGTAAGACATGATACTGAAATAGAGAGTCGAGAGTAAGGACGATGCATTAGAACGTACATTAAAAATGACTGGCTTACAGGAAGTGCTACTGTTTTGCTGGTGCCTGTTCATCCAAGTGAAACCAGACCGAGCATTCTCCACATAATTTAGGAAGTAGAAAACAGCTTAGGAAGCCTTATAGAAACTCTACGTGTAAAATGCAAAATCACTGTTCGGATCAGCGACTAATTGGCTGAGAGATCGATATTAGAGATTTAGCTACAATGGAGCTTAGCCACAGTGAGATTTCATTCAGCAATGGCTTTAGATGATTTGTTGTTCTAAGATGGAAAATGTAGACTTGCCGAAGCCGATTGCCTACTGTAAAGAACTTTTCACTGAGTATTTCCTAACTTTTGAATTGAATAAAAAGAGCTGTGCGTAAGATAACGAATTAAAGTACATTCAATACCATTATATCTGACGTTAAAACGCACAGTCCTGACGGCTATTCCATTACGCCTTTTTGGAAATAACAAGTTTTGGGAAATCCTCTTCCAACGACTCTATTGTAACGCCCCATATATGGCATGTTGCTTCGTCTTATGGGAACCACATGTCATCAAGGTCCATGTCATTCAATTATGGCCACAAAACGTCACTGTCTGCCCATTCTCGTTTCTAAAGATGAATGGCCCAATGACGCCACCTTCCCAAAACCCACAATAAACACTAAGTTTCTCCGGATGCAAGGGAGACTCTTGATACTGTTGTGGACTACGTTCAAACAAAAATGTGCCTCATCATTAAAGATGATTTTTTCACCAAAATTTTAAAGTTTTGAACTGCTCGAAAGCGAGCTCAATCAGAGAACGGCGAGGCTTCAGTTCTTATGTCATTTTTTTTCTCTGTATGCACGTCCAAGTCTTTTCGCAAAATTCGTCAAGTTGAGTTCGCAGAAAACCCCTGTGCAAGGCGAGGAATCGAAAAGTTTGGGTCTTCAGCCACACTTTTCGGAAGAGCAGCTACAATATATTCTCGTTTGAACACGCGTTTCGGTGTCGGCAGGGACTGATCCCTGATTGCTCGCTCAGTTCGACGATCTTTTCGTAAATATTTTGTAATTTAGTGGAAAAAATAAAATCTTTAAAATATTGTTTAACAATTGTGAGACACTGTTGAATGGTGTAGCGCTCTATGGTAAAACGGTGACTATGACAGAACATAAACGCCAAAGAATGACAATGTTGTCACTTGAAACGTCAGAGCAATAAACTGTGGAAGTTCGCAAACAGCTTGTGATAACCCCTTTAGTTTTCGGCTAACATTGTAAAGGTTTTTCTGAATGTGGATTGCAAGAATAATGACCCTAATTCGGATGTCGAGCACTAGATTCGAATTTGGGTGATGGCAAAGTATTCGGCAGTACTTAGGCGAAAGAGTAGAAAAGCTGCTGTAGCAATCGACTTAAGTGCTTAGCTTTCAGAATTCGTGCAGTGGTAAAGAGTTTTGAAAACCGCCAAAAAATATCACCGCTGTGAACGAAATGTTCAAGACTAGACAGGTACCTCACTCATGGCATTCAATGGCTTATTTTTAAAGCATCTACGACGTCGTCACTTCGTTAAATGGATGATGGATCACCAAGAAAATTTGTCATCAAATTTAGCCTTTTTTGATGATTCCAAACGTGATAGAAGGAAAAAAACAAAATTGTCACATCTGTGGAACGGCACGACCACATAAGATTCACGAAAAGCAAAAAAACATATCAAAAAAGTCACAGTGTGGTGTGGGATGGGTTATGGTTCGGTGGCATCATTGGGCCGCATTTTTTCGAAGACAAGGGCGAAGAGGCAGTTACAGCGAATGAAGAGCGATATCGCAATCTGTTGAACGAATTTTATTTTCCCCAAAATTGACTGAACTGGGCCTGGACAATTTCTAGTTTGGCCCTACCGCTCACACAATTTTTTCAAAGCTCTCTTTCGTACGAAATTTACATCATTTTGGCTAGAGTGGAAATTGTTCGTTCTTCGTGGTCATGCGATTTGGCGCTTTAAGGCTTTTCCTTTAAGGTTATTTAAAGACTAAGGTCTATGCCAATTACCCAACAACTACTGATCCACCTGTTCTTCAAAAAGTCGTCGATAATTTTTACCTTAGGTTGATCGCTTGCAACAGGAGCAGCGGGGGGGTGGGATGAATGATGGCATAGACCGAAGCTCCTTAACTAATGAAGATCAGCATTGACATCATCAAAAAATCTGTGTTTAATTTAACGACAGCCTCCACACTAGTTGTTGGCTTGTCTTATAAAGGGTCTTATAACTTTTTGAGTCCAAATCTTTATAACCGCCGAAACCGACTTGTTCCGATGAAGAAGCCGGATTTACAATCCACTTATAACTATCCAGGTTGAGACCAATGCTCCTAAGTAATACATATGTTTTAAGCCGACTTATCAACAAAGATGAGTGACTTGACGTGTCCTTGTAAAAATATTCGAATGGTATCAAATCACACTATCCAGCCAATTAACCGGTTCAAAACAATAAATAAATTGTTTACTCTCTTTTCAATTGGTCCATCGATTAGCATACTGTAAAGCATGTAGCGCAGTCTTACTGGAACCACATGTCTACCCGATCTTCCTCTAGCCCTTCCAAGTCCCACTCACCGAAAATTCGACGCTGTGGTCGCCGCTCAGCTTCAGTTCATGCACGATCTGTATTTTGTAAGATTTTAGAAAATCTTCTACGTAATCGAGTAACATAATTTCACTTGCTGCGAACGACGACGAATGAACAAATCATGGTCTTCATAAACACTGGTACAATATATACAGCAGCAATATTTTCCTATATATTCGTCGATATTCTTCTATATTCCTTATAATAGTTGAGGTGTGTAAAAAAAATGTTCATAGATCACAGATTTAAAAAATCCGTAAGCGTCTTTCCATGATGAAATGGCAATGTTAACTGAGCATGTGTGACTTTTAAACATGTCAAGAAACATGCATGAGCTGTCAAAAATAGTACTCTGAAAAACCAAGCAGCAAAAAAATCACCCTTTAAAAAGTACTTTCTTGGTAAACTTTTTTTTCGTAAAGACTCGTAAAGATTCGTAAAGAAAGAAAAATTCATTCAAAATCAACAGAGCGTTTTCGAGATTAGACGTTTTATAAGTTCCTATGTTCCTATTCGAAGGATTACATCGAATACACTATGAAGTGTTCCAAAGTTATAGTCTTGTTCAGGATTTATGCGCAAACATTTCCCATACGACCAAAATCGATTGGTGTCAAGTACATGTTTTGTCCTTTAATCCTGACAGTAGCGGGTAGAAAACTAAACACTTCCTGCTTTAATATTCGAATGGCTCAATAACTCGTTCCACTCCAAATCCAATCTCCAGAAAGCATGTAAAATTCAACATAAAATCCTCAACCCCGTCTTATCCACTCACAATATGCAATTCCGCTTCGCCATTCTTAGCTGCAGTTTCTCGTGAATGCCATTCGTGGAATTTCTTCTCCACTTTTTCATCATTCATCCAAATAAGCTTTTTTGTCATCATCGTCAAAGCACTTAAAATTTATCTGGTAACCAAGCGCAAGAAAGGAGATGCTTTGCCCCTTCATCCCATCTTTTTTTTGCTTGTCTCCTGATCCACTTGGACTGTGGATAAACATCACTCCTTCTTTGTGTAGAAAACCTCTGTCCTCGCAGCGAGGGATGAGCCAACAATATGACGAAGCGACGAATAGATGAGTACCTGGATCCACTGTTATCGTGCATTGTTTTCCCAAAGTTTTATTACAGATTTCTCTCTATTCTTCGTGCTCATGGCTTTTCCGTATGTCCCTAGTGCAATCTAGAAAAATATATAGAGCGATAAGTGTGTCGTAAAGTTTTAAGTGGTACTCGAGAGCATATAGAACAGAGTGGATTTTCGAGTCCACAACGGACATGACTCGTAAAGTAGCACCTTGAAAGCAACCAACGATTAATCAAGTTAACTTGTTCGATTGTCCGCCTCGTTTCGGTTGACCTTATCCCACAAACTCGACCAAATGACAGCGTACAGCGGATGCTGTTCACAACTGTTCCACAAGCGGCTCTCGACATAACTTCCAGTTCGGTGTCGTGTCGGACAGTAGCCGCCAGAAGCTCTCAAGGTTCCCGACATGGACACGAGACCCCAGCTGCATACATAACTAATGTACGTTACGCATTCTTGTCCCGACCATATTAGGATTGGAAGTGTTGTAATTAATTTAAAAACAAAAAAAAAATTTCTCGGTTGCACGCTCGTTGCTTTCCGGCTGTGTGGGCAATGCCAATGAAATGAAAGTTCGTCCGTTCGAGGCTTAAAAACTCAGAAAGGGCAACGAAAGCAAAAACATCCGACCGGTGTCCATGACTGCCGAGATTAGGCCCGTTGCTTTGGTTTCTTTTGATTCCCTGCGAAATGTATCTTTTCGTCTTTTGTTTTGTATCTTTTTCTTGTGTTGTTGTTTATTTGTTTATTTGTTGTTATGTTGTTTATTTTGCAATTACTTCATCCATGACCTACTCGTGCTGTTGGAAAAAAAACTGGGCATTGGAACTCATGCGGGTGCCGGTGGCATTGACGGTGTAGGTAGCTGGTTGCTGGTAGTCCTTAAAAGGTTAAACGAATTCGGGGAGAAGGTTAATTACCTGGTTGTGCAGGTCCGACTACTGTATTGGTCATAAGCTGGAGTGTTTAAATCACTGGACCGTCGGCTACCGTGGAATGGAAATAAATTTATGTTGAATGTGACCTTATTCCGAATCGACTTTTGCTACTGTGTATTTATGACTTACGGATATGGTATGACAGACAAAGCCTACGGCCATCGAGGTTATGTGCTTCGATGCGTCGTGGTACTTAACAGAGGCGGGAAAGTTAAAAAAACGAGTGCTCTCTTGTAATAATAGATGGACACAATTGTATTTGGGAAAATGGTCGATTTAAGATGCATCTAGTGCAGGCATTAGTTAGAAAAGTATTTGTTTTGAATTTGGTTTACAAGTCATTGCAATATCACAAGCCAAGAAGAGGACTACAATGCACCGCTTATGGAGAGTGTTATGCCTGTTTTGATAGGTGGTATAATTAATCATTTTTTTCACTTCAGTACTAATGACACAAGTGGTACTGACAAGCCTCTACTTCTGAACTCATCCAAATGTATTGACACCTGGCAGCCTAATAACTTAATCAAAAGTGGAGTAATGAACCCTCATGGCGGGAAAGGAAAAGGGAGTGCTGGTACCTCGTCCTCATCAAAAGTCCACTCAAACGGCGGCGCCCCCATGGCGTTTCAGTTTAGACTATTTAAGCGACAATTTCTTGAATTGGGTTGATATCGAGGTTCAATTATGAAGTAATGGCGCAAAATGAACGTTCTATGAGCCAACGCACTGTGGATCACCCCCCGACCAGACGGTTCTTATGAGGGCCTAAGGTTGCATGAAAGAATAATCTTCTTATCACTGAAAAGGATAGTCCAATCCGCATCCAAAAGGCGGGCCTCAACCAATTCAAAGTGCGACACTAGAAGCAAGTGGATAGATGATACTTATTACCATTGCATTTTTGCTCTGGAAGCCACACATCCAATAAGATTTACTAAGCATTTGCTTTTCATCTTTGTTTGAATGATATGCCTTCTCCAGTCGGTCAATTGTTAAAACAAGAGACTTCAAATAGCCCCAGAGAAGGATTATAAGTTGCACGATCTTGGTGGTCATTCCACGTCGCCTCTTCTGAAAACAACTCGTAATGGGAACCATTCTTTCAAAAACTTCATAGTAAGCCCTAAGGTATAAGACAGCTGCTTCCTACACTGAAAAGAATTTTCACTGCTAGCCTGGCACTTGCCTACATACCTACCCCTTGGCGCGCGGTGAAAGTGGTCTTTATTCCCAAAATAGGGAAAGAGGATTACTCACTAGCCAAGAGTTTCAGACCAATAAGTCTAACATCATTCCTGCTGAAAAGCATGGAAAGACTAGTAGAGTTGCACGTGCGCAAAGTTGCCCTTCGAATGCATCCTCTGTCGGACATGCAACATGCTTATCAGCGCGGAAAATCCTGCGAGACTGCGCTTCAAAACCTAGTTGGGAGAATTGAATGCGCTCTCGAAAGGAAAGAGTACGTACTAGGCATTTTTGTCGACATTGAGGGAGCTTTTGATAACGCTACTTTTGACAGCATGTGTAATGCTGCTAGACGGCATGGCGTAGATGAAGCACTGGTTTTGTGGATCAAAGCAATGCTCGTGCACAGGACACTGATCGCTGATGCAGGCCTCGAACATTGTGTCAAGTCTGGAGTAAACAGGGGCTGCCCGCAAGGTGGCGTCTTGTCTCCGCTGTTATGGTGCATGGTGGTCGACTCTCTGCTAGATGCTCTCAATGCCTCTGGAATCTATGCCCAGGCCTATGCGGATGATGTTGCTGTTCTCTCTGTCGGCTCATGTTTAGCGAATGTCAGTCTCAAAGCGCAGGCGGCGCTAAACGTGATCGAAGACTGGTGCACGAGAAATGGGCTGTCGGTTAATCCTCTTAAGACCGATGTCGTACTCTTCACGAGAAGGAGGAAAACAACTGGCATTGCTCAGCTGGTGCTAAAAGGCATTCCCATCCCTATATCCAAGGAAGCTAAGTATCTGGGAGTCATTCTAGATAACAAACTTCTCTGGTCAAAACATGTTGAGTCCAAAACCACCAAAGCGCTGTCAGCTTTCTGGCAATGCAAAGGTGCCTTTGGCAAAACACGGGGCTTATCGCCGAAAAAGGTCCTTTGGATCTACACGGCAATGGTAAGACCGATAATCTCAGTTGTTTGGTGGAGCAGGCTGACACGAAAACACGCTGTGGGTTCACTCACCAAACTCCAAAGAGCGGTCTGCCTCAGTTGTACGGGGGCTTTCCCCAGCACACCGGGAGCTGCTTTAGATGCTATGATGAACCTTCCACCCCTTGACATATATATCAAAGGGTGTGCACTGAAAACTATTTCTCGCCTAAAGGGGAATGGTCTTTGGTACAACTCGCAGTGTAGTGAAAGTGTACTTGAGAGAGAAATATCCTACGATCACTGTCTCATGGATATGCCCTCTGACGCAATGACACCTGCCATCCTACTGCGCTGTAACTACACAGTCACATTTCCTTGGCGTCAGGACTGGCTTTGGCCAGACACTGAACCTGGAATAGAATGTCTTCGCATCTTCACAGATGGCTCCAGGACTGGTCAGGGATCCGGCGCTGGAGTTTTCTTCGAGCGCGAAAACATTCGACTGCACTTCTCGTTAGGAAAATACGCGTCTGTCTTCCAGGCGGAGATTTACGCAATCCTAATGGCCATGCACTATGTTGTGAAACACAGATGGAGGGGAAAGAGCATATGTGTCTGCAGAGACAGCCAAGCTGCACTCAAAGCTGTATCCAATCCTCTGTCCAACTCCAAACTAGTGCATGAACTCAAGACCTTTTTGAACAAAGTCGGAAGACTAAATTCACTTAGGCTTGTATGGGTTCCAGGTCACTCTGGAATCCCAGGAAACGAGATCTCCGATGAACTCGCTAGAAAAGGCTCAGAGGAGAGTTTCTCAGGGCCTGAACCCGCCTTAGGTCTACCAGCTTCAACGGTTAAATCTGACATCAATGACTGGGTCTTTAACGTACACAGTCGCAGATGGAGGGATTATCCAGGATGCAGGATGACTAAGCGCGTACGCCCTGACGTCTGTAAAAAGTCCGCAACATTCTTCTTATCCTTAAGGAGAAATGAATGCAGAAGGCTAACAGGCGTCATTACGGGCCATTACACTTTTGCCAGGCATCTCTACGTGCTTGGCATCAGTGAGACGCCTCTTTCACTTTCTCTGCGACTGTCCCGCCTTCGTTCGTGCACGGTGGCGCACCCTTGGGGCCGACGTGGTGGGTGCCGAATCTCTTAGCTCAACATCACTGAAGCCCCTCCTCACTTTTCTCCGGACAACGGGGAAAATACAATAAAGACAAGGCGTCTGTCTGGTAGTACAATGGACCAGTACTTGTGTCTGAGTGCTCCAGCAGATAGTAGAAGCCTCCAACAAAAAAAAAAAAAAAAAAAAAAAAAAAAAACAAAAGTAAGCCCGATAGCACGTGCGCCATACATGGAACCACATGTCGTCCAGGTAAATGGCATTCAACTGAAGTTACAAAAAGTCAGTTATCATGACGTACTCATACCTCATACTGTCACCGTCTGGCCATTCTCGTTTCGAAAGAGGTATGGCCCAATAACACCGCCTGCCCAAAGTTCATATCAATCCGTAACATTCTCCTGACGCAATGAAGTCTCTTGATATTGTTGTAGACTTCGTAGAGCAAAAAAATGTGCTTCATCATTGAGGACTTATCCAGAGACCAACTGTCGAACGAAAGACGAGCTAGGTGATCTGATGATGTTAAGTTTTCAGTTTAAGTGTCATTGAGATCTTATACATATGAATAGCCAACAATTCGCAAAATTTGGTTGGGTTGCAGAGAGACCAACTTTTTGGGAATGTCGAAGAGTTTAAAGGTTTGTGTCTTCAGCCACACTTTCAGCAACAGTAAGACTATTCTTGATTGGCTGCCAGCTGTTTAATTATTTCGGCCGTAAAAATGTTATCAGCTTGCGAAAAGCTTACGCGGCTTCCTCAGCAAATTTCTGTACGCTTACATGTAAACTGTGCGCTTACATATCAGTTGGTTCCTTTAGGGAATCGTCATTCAAAGACTCAGTTTTGGAGTAGAAACCAAAAATCGAAAAATGTTACGTATACACCCCGTAGTGCGAGGAGCCGGCAGTGTTTACCAGCTTCTGCAGCTATTTTCTCGACTTGAAAAGAATGCAGATAGCTGCCGCCTATTCGGATCTAACCTGTACGCTTCCCTATCAGTTGGTACCTTTAAGGAATCGTCATTCAAAGACTCAGTTTTGGAGTAGAAACCAAAAATCGAAAAATGTTACGTATACGCCCCGTAGTGCGAGGAGCCGGCAGCGTTTACCAGCTTCTGCAGCTATTTTCTCGACTTGAAAAGAATGCAGATAGCTGCCGCCTATTCAGATCTAACCTGTACGCTTCCATATCAGTTGGTTCCTTTAGGGAATCGTCATTCAAAGACTCAGTTTTGGAGTAGAAACCAAAAATCGAAAAATGTTACGTATACGCCCCGTAGTGCGAGGAGCCGGCAGCGTTTACCAGCTTCTGCAGCTATTTTCTCGACTTGAAAAGAATGCAGATAGCTGCCGCCTATTCAGATCTAACCTGTACGCTTCCATATCAGTTGGTTCCTTTAGGGAAACGTCGTTTAAAGACTCAGTTTTGGAGTAGGAACAAAACAAGAAAATAGCGTATTATTGAAACGCTCCGTTTGAAGTCGCTGTCAATGAAGAATGACAGCGTTACCGCTAAGACATCAGAGTAATAAACTGTCAAAGTTCGGACCTAGCTATTGAACAACACAAAAGTGCTCAAATCGCCATTACTAAAGCGATCCAGTTGAATAGTTCTATGTCACGGTATAACCAACAGTGGAATGCTAAAGGTTTTACGGAGCTCGAGAGTAGGCTTTGTTATTCAATTGCTGTTTTAACCTAACAAACAATGATTGCCAAGAACAATATTATATTCGATCTCATCACCGATATTGCCGAAAAAATTTTCTAGAACCTATGTCGACGAATCCTTTAACGATACTGACTTTATTAGACCAAGCTAGCGAGATTGTGTTTCTTGTATATACGCCGAAGTCTCAAACAATGTTCTTCACAATAATTTTGAAGGAATTACATGACAGATCGTCGGCAAAGGTTCTTCTTTTTCAGCTGAGATTAGCTCGAAAAAAGTATGGCTTTGTACTAGACAGATCTGTAGCTGCCATCATACGGGCTTAGAATTACAGAGTCTACCGAAATGTCTAGGTCTTAGGCCTTACACGTCTATTAGGGTGTTACATAAGAGCCTATAGGGGCCGTTAGCCCAAAGAGTTGACACAGTCTAGGCTGTGTTTCTTATGACCCAAACAAACAATGCCGATTATTATTGAGACATTCAGGGCAAGGTCGCAGGTATGTATACTATTGTCAGTCCTGACGATGATATTTCTGTTCTTAAATAGAAAAGTTCTAAATAACTGAAGTGGTGTATCATGGGCAATATCTATATACAGGGTCACTACATAATGGATGTTCCAAATGAAAGTCTGTTCCACCTATTTTACTTTATTCAAACCATCATCACTTCTGGTCCAATTATTTGAATTTGCCATAAAATGTGTTATAGAAAGGCAGCTACAGGATCTGTATCGGATCCACATCGGATCGACATTTTAAAAATATTTTTAAGTCCTGAAAAAACACTATAAAAGAATGAACAAAAAAATTCAATAAATATTTAATAGTCAACAAGACCACAGCTGAAGGAGAGCTTTCCGGCAATAATCGTGACTTCAAACTCGTCCACTTTTCACCATCAATATTGCAGCTAGCAATAATCCTAGTGCTCCATCAAGTCTCCACGTCCGTGTTTCCTTCTTTTTTTTTTTACCCCAGAAATTCCCATCACGTTTCATGGCAAACTGCGAATGTTTCCTGTCATTTGGCTTCGTGCGAGTCGGATGCTCGTTTTATCGGTGTAGTTTTGCGATGCAGCAAAGAGATGGAAATGGAAAAGAATTGAATTTTATTTCTCGTGCTTTTTCCAGGAGTGAACTGGGGGTTATTTGATTTGCTTGATTACTGACCCGAGACCCGAGAAATGACTGGACAGATCCTCACGTGGTATTGCAAGACGTGAAAAAAAAGACTTTCATTAACCCTTCACCTCCATTGATGCATTTCCATTTATCAAAAGCACTGGCGAAAACTCCATTAAAGCCACATCATAACCGAAACGCGGTCCGTCGATTCCCACGACAAGCAATATTCATCCATAGCTTCTCAATCAAGTAGTTGTCTTTCCAAGCGAATGAGATGTGCTGAGAGAAAAGGAAGACGACAATGAAGACGAATGGAAGGCGAGTGATAGATTGGCATCTATTCCGGTTTGCATTTGACAAATATCCAATCGCGCTGGCATTTGTCTTGCGACCCACAGCGCTGAACAGCATCATCTATGAATGGTTCCGGCAAACACACTACGTACAAGTTGCAAGTTTCTCTTGGGTAGACTTTACGTAGGCGCTTCTTCCATCATTGCTTCGGTTGATGCAACGATGATAAGACTATCTATGATCGACGAGCATTGCAAAGGCACACGACATCGGAGTTGGGTGTAGCTTGAAGACTCTAGCCTCTGTCATGTAGTCGTTTTGATATGAAGAAGTTGTAATTGGCTTTAATCCATTTGTGTTCGCGTTGGACGTACATATCTATCTGCATGGGGACATGCACTCGCATTCGTATCTGGCACGGATGTGGGATAAGGAGTTAATGATGAGATGTCAATCAATCGGATGTGAGTGGATGGAGAAATTCAAATAGGTTGTAACCCCACCTACATGCCTACCAAAACTCTTTATATATTTTTAGAACCGCGTCCAGTCTTCGAGGGTACCTGTGATCCACAATGATTCACATTCGACTTCATAATCCATTTCTTCCGCTTTCGAAAAAATCAGTTTCCACTCCCACCCTCACTCGCTCGCACGGTCTGTCACTAATCCAACTGTCAATCTCGCCCTGTCCACGCATCGATGGAGAGCGAAAAACATGAAACATGGTTGCGGTACAGCCGTCGTCGAAGCCTTATCAATGCGTTTACATGGAAATGTGGAATTCACTCCGTCAATCCAAGGCACACTGGATTCCTATAAATTCTTTAATAGCTCTCCATGTAACAACAAATCGAATGAACCCCTTGAGCGTTGGTTCCACGGCCAATTCTCGTCGACTGAACATCAAGTGGACTTTACCATGGAACTGCCATTGGTCATGCAGCGAGGCGTGGGCTGAAGAAGCATAGAGGCATAATAAATATTACGTATACGCCGCAGTGGACTTGCCTCCCTCTTTGCTGCTATCGTTGTTGTTCTTTCCGTTTGAGTGCGTGTTATATACACTTTTTTGCGTTGTTGTCGCTATATTATGCTTTATGAGCGCGCCACACTTTGTACGGCGCATAATTTTGTTTACGCGAATGATTTACATAATTTTTAGTGCATAAAAGGAAAACCTGGATTGGGCGGTTTAATTGGATTAAGACTTGAAAAAGAGGAAAACGCCAGGAAAGGCAGTGAACTAATTAGCCAACTGAAAGGCGTATCTGACACAATAAGTGTTGATGCGTTAATAGTAGGCTTGTGGGAATGAAATTGGATAATCATTGGTTTTATTGACTCCTGTTTTAGACGCCGGGACGACTAAGTGGGGCTAATTGAATGGAAGGAAATTTATTACCTTACTTGTGGTGAATATTTGAATAGCACGCCACAGATCTATAATGCCATAATTAAGGCGGAATATTCAAGCACGTGGCGGTAATAAGGTCTAAGGTTTCAGCTTGAGGTAGGTACTCTGGGCGAAATCAATTAAAGTCGAAGGAAAAGCACAATTAGAATTGTATAAATATGAAAGTGCCTGGGGTCCGACTAGCTGAATTATTTGTTTAATAGAAAAGTGCTGAAAATTTTCTAACGAAGAAATGAGGATTATAGGGTTCGGAATGACGTAGTCAAAACTGGGGAAGGCAAAGTGATGACTTCGACCTGGAAGACAAGAACCGACCTTTATAGCCGCAAAAACGTTTGAAGATTAATAAATGGATGAACGGCTCGATACAGACTCGACACTTCGAAAATTATCTGAATCGGTGAGAGTTGATTCGCCAAAGATAGGAAAACGCCTTAAATAATTCAAACGCCTATGGAAATAAATCAAGAGCAAGGAGTCCCATACGAATTGAAAGCAAGTAACATCGAAAGGCGTTTTTACCTGTACTTCAATGGCAGTAAATGAAATGGATTACGAAAAACTCAAGTCAAGTATCCATGGCTCCAACCTCAAGTACTTAGTAAAATCAGAAGAGCGTAGACTATTATGAGCTGCTCAGATCCAATGAAATAATCACAGTAAAATGCTAGTAAAACAGCCGAAATATTCCGCACATAGTTCGCAGGTCGCAAAACTAGTCAAAACATACAACTCAGAAATGGAAAGTTGTTCCCCACATTCTCCGGATATAGCTCATTATCACCTGTTATGATCGATGGCTAATAGCCTGTCCGAGCAGAAGCTTACTTCTTTACTCGTATGAATTTGTGATTAAAAAAAAACACTGCAGATAAAGTGGTATGTGTGTTTGATATGTGCGACTTTTAGGGTCCGTTGCAAGTACAATTAATTTTTTTAGGAATTTTTATATCATACTGCCGACGGTTCAAATTCGTACTGATTTCCTTTACGAGTTCAAATTGGGACATAATACGTCTCCGATAGCTAAAAACATAAATTATGCATTTGAGAATACAGCGGTGAACCGACGCACCATTCGGCGTTGTTTGGTAAGTTCCGTTCCGGACATCTACGCCTGGAATACGAACCACGTGGGAAATCGCGGAAACAGTAATTGACAACGCCATTTTACGAAAAATGGTGGATGCAGACCCAACAAAAACGGTGCGGGGCATTGCACACAACATGGGAGTATCACCATTGACAATAAGTCGACACCTATCTTAAATAGGAAAAGTGAGAAAACTCGACAAGTGAGTACCCCATAAATTGAACGAGGCCCAAAAACTACGCCGCTTAGAAACCAATGCATCGCTGAGTCTAAGACACCGAAATGCAACGTTTTAGCACCATATAATCATATGTGATGAAAAGTGGATTTTGTATGACAACCCTAAAAGATCTGGGAAGTGGTTGGATGCAGACGAAGAAAAGGTTATGGTGACAATCTTGTGGACATCGAAAGGACCAATCTACTTTTCCTTTCTTCAATCAGGGGAAACGATAAATGCAGTCAAATATTGTGAGGAAATTGCATACGAAATTGGCTGAAAAACAATCTGCATTGGTCAATAGGCATGGTCCGATCTTGTTGCATGACAATGCTAGACCCCATACCTAACACGCAACGGTGCAAAAGCTGCTATAGTTAAGAATCGAAATTCTTCCGCATCCACCGCACTCTTCTAATTTTTCTCCAGCGGATTACCACCCTTTCCGCAGTCTGGCGTCATTTTGTCGGTAAAAGGTGTATTGTCGAAACCGAGCAGAAGTCATAGAGGCCTTTGAAAACTTTTACCGTCAAAAAATCAAGCCTTCTATAAAAACAGGAATCATTGGTGGTAGACAGGGTACGCTGTTTCATCGCGAAATATAAATAATTCAGCAAAAATCATGGGTACCCGAAGGAGTGCCATTAAACTTCTGAGCGATAAATCAGCACTCTTAGTAGAAATCACCATGTCTTAGTACTTTTCCTTGACTTTAGTAACGCATCCGGCAATTTTAACCACAAAAACTGGTCGATGCCTCGGAGCAGGGATTAGAGCAAAACCAGCAGACTGGCTGAGAAACTATTTATGAATATGGAGTTCCGTAAGGCTGCAAACTTGGTCCACTTCTCTTAACTTCTTTGTTAAAATATCTTAAAAACTGTTTTCCTTCGCATACGTAGATGATACGATTCCAGTACGCCAAATTCAATGCAGAGACTGACTGATGCAGGGATTGAAATGAAGCGGCGAAATGGTGTCATGGTTCTTATAATAAAAAAGTCTATATCAACAATCATGCGCATACCAAATGTACAGTATTCAGCATATTTTTCACTACAAAAACGGACCGTTCTCCGGACAACGGGGAAAATACAATAAAGAAAGGTGTCTGTCGGGTAGTACAATAGACCAGTATGTGCGTCTGAGTGCTCCAACAGATAGCAGAAGCTTCCAACAAAAAAAAAAAAAAGAATTGTATATAAAGGGTTTTTCAATGGGCGCGAGTAGATTTTGGCGGCCACGTTGTTTTGGTGACATCTGTCAAATCTGTTGTTTATTATTCAGTTACTGATGTCAAATCACCATGGATAGTTACACGAATGAACAGCACTTCCAGTTGGTAAAACTGAGTGTTCGTTAGTGCAAACGAAGGTGTCCACAGTCGATTCTTTAATGTTTGGTGACCAAATTTGAAACGACCGGTGCGGTAACCAATCATCCAACATCCGTGAAAGTGTACAGCAGAACCGTCGATTTCTTGCCGTGCATAAGAACTCAGCGTTTCGCAGACTTCAATTTAACGAATGTTGGGTCGTGACTTGGGCCTACATACATACATACAAGATCCAACTTACTCAGGAATTCAAAGTTCATGATCATAGACAACACCGTTTGTTCGCTGACGGGGCTTCGAAGCGTTGGGAAGAGGACTCCAGTTTTGGCCGAAAAATCATGTTTAGCGACGAGGCGCATTTTTGGATGAATGGCTGTGTTAACAAGCAAAATTGCCGCATATGGGAAGACACCAACCTCCACGAGGTTCACCAGGTGACAATGAATCCTCAAAAAGTTACCATTTGTTGTGGATTTTGGGCCGGCGGCGTCATTGGTCCGTACTTTTTTGAAACCGACGTTGGTGAGGCGGTCACCGTCAACGGCGAGCGCTATAGAACCAATTTCTTATGCCCCAAATAAAGGGTCCGCCAAATAATTTTTTTTTTTTTGAAAATGCTATAAAAAAAACTACTGAATATTTTCTCAAATTTCTTTTCTTATTTGAAAGTACAATCCTTCCGGTTAATAATGGAAAATAATTTCATTCAAATGGCTGCCTCGGCTGGCCATGCAGTAGCCTACACGATCGGTCCAATTTTTAAGCACATTATCGATTGTGTGCAGCTGTATTTCACCAATGGCTTCACGAATATTGTCCTTTAAAGCGTCAATTGTCTCTGGCTTGTCGGCGTAACACTTATCTTTGACGGCACCCCACAAATAATAGTCCAACGGTGTCAAATCGCAGCTCCGAGGTGGCCAAACGACATCAGCTCTGCGGCTGATAATGCGATCTTCAAAAACAGGGCGCAAAACATCGAGTGTAGCTTCGGCTGTGTGGCACGTAGCGCCGTCCTGTTGAAACCAAATGTTGCCAATATCCTCCTCTTCAATTTTTGTGAACAAAAATTCGTTCAACATGGCCCGATAACGATCGCCATTGACTGTAACGGACACTCCTTGCTCATTTTCGAAGAAAAATGGCCCAATTATGCCTCTGGACCAAAATCCGCACCAAACAGTGGCTCGTTTTGGGTGCACCGGCTTTTCAATGTATGCGTGCGGGTTTTCTGTGCCCCAAATGCGACAATTTTGCTTGTTTACATACCCGCCAAGATCAAAATGAGCTTCATCTGAAAAGATGATTTTTTTGGCAAAATCGGCATCTTCTGTAAGTCGATCGCAGGCCCACTTAGCGAAGCGAAAACGCATTGGATGGTCAGTTGGCTTCAACTCCTGAACCAATTGGACTTTGTATGGCGTCATACCAAGGTCTTTATGCAAAATTCGTCTCAAGGATTATTCCAGGAAATGTTCAATTGTTGAGAACGACGGTGAATTGATGTTGATGGCGCTTCACGCACACTTTCTGCCGCAGCAGCAATATTCTCGGGTGTACGCACTGTTTTTGGCTTTTCACGCTTTGGTTTATCGATAAGGATGCCAGTTTCTTTCACTTTTTTCACAAGATAACGAACATACGGAGCTGACGGTGCTTCTCTTCTTCCAAAATCCGTACGCAATTTTCGCACACATTCTGCAACATTACCATGATTTTCAAAGTAATGTCGCAATATTTCCCAGCGTTGTTCAAGCGTATACACAACCATATTCGTTCAGCGGAAGGATAAAACTAATTATCTGTCAAATCAGACATGAGCTAAGTGTTACCATTCACGAAATAAGCACTACTTGAAAAAAAAAAAGTTAGATGGCGGACCCTTTAGAACCATATGGACCCAAACGGCATGCAGTTCCAGCACAATGGCGCTACGTGCCACACAGCGGACGCCACGATTGACATTCTGCATGAACCATTTAAGGGCAAGGTTAACTCTCGCAGAGATGACGTGAATCAGCCACCAAATTCATGTGATTTGACCCCACTAACCCACAATCGACCGATACCCTTAAGATGAACATAACACAGACCATGGGTTAAATTCAACCGGATCTATGCGGAAGAGCCATTGAAAATTGGACCACTCGGATCCGTGCCACTGTAAGAAGCCAAGACGGGCATTTGAATGATGTCGTATTCCAAACTTTTAAAATAAAAATAAAAAGAATTGTTGACATACGTACCTCACATATGTACATCTAACCGCGCTTATTGAAAAACCTTATCAAAATTAAAAAGGTTCATAAACGAAAAATGGGTTCAGCGGTGCTTCTGGTATACCTACATAAACTAACTTAGGAATTCCACCTTTTGTTGACCTTTTAAAAATAGTTTCCAAAAAGAAATAACAACAAATTGCATAACAATACTGTGAATTACAACCCAATGCAAACCAAAAATCATAATTTTCCAACCAGTAGTGGAGGACATAGTTCGAAGCTCACTACATCTCACCAAGGGAGTATACCAACACGAGTTATATCCAACTCCACAGCTCAGTCCACATACCGTAACCATGATTTTGCTTTCAATATCAGACCAGAAAGGATAATTATTCCGGTCTGGATCGATGATTAATTTTAATTTGAATAGAGCAGGAAATCTATATTCTGTGAGAAAAAGACATTTGATCCTTTGCTACTCAACCAAACCACCCGACGAATACCTAAAACACCTTTCTGTATGTTCTTATCCATAAACCTCCCGATCAAGTTGTTCCCCTCAATGATGAAGTCCAACATTTCCTGAGGTGACTAAGTGTCCCATGGAGCTTGTCCCCTACATCCCCTGTCGAAGTTCTGTCCGCCTTCACTCATTCATAGATGTCTATATCTATATCTGTGAACACATCAGATAAGCAAACTTTGTTCGACAGACCTGTTCCATATTCGTAATTAAAATATTGATTTTATTTCTTTACGCCTTGCTTCCCTTTTTCCGCACTACACAACCAAACAACAATTCAATTGATTGCCGAGCCACTTGTGCACCTTGTTCTAGTAACCCGCAACCGGCAGCACTAGAAGCGCTCCTCGAACCCATCAGCAAACAGGTGTCGCAACGAACAGAAGGAAAAAAAAGTGCAAACAGGCAAAAAACAATTCTTAATTAAACTATCGATCATCGTAGGTACAAGGTACTATGACATGTGCGGTAGGTCTACCTCTGCCACTCATTTATTTTGCTCTACTTGTTTGATGCAACTCAATTTATTTGCAGTTTAGCCTCATTATTGCAACACCACTTAGCCGCAGGTCGATCTAGTTGAGGTATTCACAACTGTAACAGCGACCACAATTGTATTCGCAATCACATTCGAAGTGTCACCAGATCTCGACTTAACTACGACGATGCCCACATCTCAAAGTCCAGAACTACTCGCAAGTCTGTGGCTTGTCTACTTGCCTCGATAGATACTCGTAGTGGTCGCCATTCGATGTCATTCGACTGCCCACACAGCGAAGGTAGCAGCGAAACGAGACGCGAGGCTACTGCATCTCTGCGAGGTGAGTGTCAAACGTGGGATGCACACACAATGTTATGTTATACGTATCCGTACGCTGCATGTGTCCGAATGGACCGACAGATAGATGGACCGATACGACATGCGACTATGGCCAGAGGGCAGCATTTAGCGTTTGTATCTGAATGTGTACAACTATGTAGTTGGGTGGAGAGTGGCAGATTTATGAGGACATATGTTGGTTCAGGTGTACGACGGGGTCGTATCCTATTTCCCGTGTGTCCCGCCCAGTTGCGAGTTGTAGATTAATTCTCGAAACTTAATTGTTTCCTTAATTGCAAGAGCAAATCCGAAATGTGTATATGGGTAGGGCTCAAAACATTCTTTTTCGTGTGACGATGAAAGCACAAAGGGTAAATTCTGTTTACCTAAAAGATTGGATTTACTTTTCTAAGGAAAACATGTAAGAATGGAAATGGAAATCAATCAATAGGGAGCCGGAACACACGTGTGACACATAAGAGTATTTTTCAAAGGACCTTTAAGCCCTTCCTAAATGGATTTAAACACTTTTCTCTGTATAAACCACATACTACATACAATCCACAAGCGACATTTCACTTCGTATAATGGAATTATATTGAAATTCTACTTTTCTTAGAAGGACACTACACGGAGTTATGTAGGGAACACAAAACATTCCAAGTAAATCACGGGAAAAAACGAAAGTGGACTGGATTCCACTACGGTTCTACTTCTGGGTAACTTACATTCCACACCGATGTTTTTCGCCGCCAAGTTCACAAAAAACGACTTTTTTACACAATTTTGCATCTCCAAATGTCGAATGATTATATGAGATAGAGCTCGCAGGTGAAGTGGATCACTTCAACCTAGAAGCACCAAATTAAAATCGGTCATTGCCTCAAGCACAATTTTGTCGTCCTATAAGGCAATGTTTCAAACCTGACCTCATTGTCGCCCTCTGTTTCGCCCGAATCCAACACTTGTCTTCGATATTATAAGTATCCGAAACCTAACACTCTAAACCACATCCCGTTTTGGAGGTTTCTCACCCAATGACTTCCAAATCCGTCCACTTCCCTCACTTGGTGACTGTTCACCAAATGTCGATTACAAAACGTTTGTATAATCAATCAATAAAGCATCCTACGCAAAAACAATATACATATACCCTCATTATATCGATGGCTTCCACACTATTACGAATCACACGAAACAACGGTCTCATTTAAACGACCACCGTGTACTCATTTTCGCTATTGGTTTAATTAGATCCAACGCAATTTCGTATCTGAGTCTATAATACATTCCTCCCCGAGCTACATATTTCGATTCGTGAACACAATCATTCTCGTTTGGGTCATTATTTTGTCAACTAATTACTCGTATAATCAAAATCACAACTGACACGTCAGTGGAATATGATCATCCCGTCATCATTCCTTTAATTACAATCCCGTCCGAGTTGCCATTAGCAATGACACAACCCACACGGTAGACATTTCTGTCGCACTGTTCGACTGTCTGTCTCGAGCTGTCTCTTTGTTGATTCAGTGTTTGGTAATGATGCTTGAAGTCATGGAACGGGTTGCATTACATTTTGCGATTTTTGTTTTTTGTTTTGTGTTCGATTTTTTATTAAGGAGGTGGCTGAACTGAGCGGCTGAGAGTTACGATCTCACTTTCGTTTTCCTTTTCATTTCTATCTCTCAATCAAAATGATTTCACTTTTTTGCCTTCTTTCTCCTTTTTCTTTTCTTTTTTTTGCGCTTCTCGGTATAGTTATCGCAGCGGGACGAATTCGTGTAATTCACTTATCGTTTTTTCAGTAGACAATTTATCTCGTGTAGAGATTATGAGATGATTTCGGGTGGGATACGAGTGGTTGATGTTTATGTGAACGGCATTTTGACAGGGTGACACAAGAGTGGTTATTCAACAATATTGTTATGTGACTGAAGTGACGGATGATTAAGTCTCCCAGAGAAGAAGTGGAATTCTCATCAACTTCTTTAAGTACATGCCAAGTTAGCGAAGACATTAATCCATATCGCAAACGAGTGAAGAGCTGAATATACAACCTTGAGGCATTCCAGAAAGCAAGGCTAAGGCATAAATATGGCAATTTGTATCGGGATTTTGTTAAGGCATCATAAGAAAAAATTACTGAAGTTTGAAGGAAGGTCTTATTATAGGGCGAATAGCACTATCGGCGGGGTTGATGTCATGAAATGAAAAAAGTCCGCCACTTCAAATTTTTTTGCTGATTGCTTTTTCAGTATTTTATTTTTGACAGTTCACGCGTGATTTGTGACATGGGTCAAAGTTAAACATGCTCAGTTAGCATTGCCATTTTATCGTGGGAAGAATTGCCCCCGAAATATGAAGACAAATTATTGAATTGTATTATCAAAATTCGTGCTCTGTGAAAAATCATTTCCGTGCACTTCGACTACTTTAAGGCCGTCATAATCGAGTTACTGATGAAGCAATTCAAGCTATAGTGACCAATTTTACGATGTCGGAGTCACCTACACGTAAGCGTAAAATGAGAACAGAGAAAAATATTGCTGCTACATCTGCCAGCGTTAATGAAGACAGTGGTTTGTCCATTTGTCGCTGTCGCAGCAAATGGGTTTGTGTTACCCGGCTACGTGGAAGATTTTACCCAAGGATCTTAATCTAAAACCTAACAAAATATAGTTCAAGTAAGAACTGAAGTTGTATGACCTACCACAGCATCGAATTTTCGGTGAGTGAGTTTAAGAAAAGCTGGATGAAGCTCCACTCTTTTATCGAAAAATTGTCTTCAGCGACGAAGCTCATTTCTGGTTGCCGTATTTGGTCGTACGAGCAACCACAAGTGATACGAGAGCTGCCAATGCACTGTTTAGTGCGGTTTCAGTCTGACGGAACCGGATTGTGAGAACAACGTTACCGTCACTATTGTCCAATGACTTCGAACTTTTTTTGTCCAAAATCAACGAGCTGAATATGACGATTTGACATCTTTAGACTACGTTTTATGGGGATACGTCGGATTTTTCATCCATGCCGATTAGCCAGCGTGAATTGCAGTCTTGGAAGACACCATTACACATGTTATTGGCGGGGTACCAGCCAAAATGCTCGAAAAAGCAACTTCAAATCAGACTCTCCATATGAACCACATAAGAGCTAGTCGTTTAGACGAAATGATAGTTGGAAGGTAAATGGCAAGCATAGATTTATCGATTGAAATTATATTCGTAAGCACTAATGCAATTTTCTTATACCTATATAACAAGTAAAAACCAAACGCTTAAGAAATCACACATTAGGCATGTTCAAAAAGTAAAAGGAATTATGAGCTCACTCAGTACTAAGCCTGAATTAGCCTAAAACGCATGCAATTTCATTAAATAGACATTTATCTGCGTTGGCTTTCAATACGTCGATTGTTTTTGATTTGTCAGTGTAGACTGGCGACTTTAGAAAAAAAAAATAATTAAAAAGCGAGATCTTGGGAGCCAGTTCACAGGTCTATTCAGCGAAATTGTGCTTCCTCGAATATTTCTTTGATTAGATGATTGTTTGATTTGCTTAAAGGCACTTAATACCATTCTACAGGAACCTCCTTCCACATTCCTGCCATTGAATCGACCATAGCGACCGTTGATTAGACTCATTTGTGAAAAAAAGAATGGTCCAACAACATCACCAGCTCGTAGGCCATACTAAACGGCAGTTTTCGGCATTCAATGGCGTTTGTAGATAGTTCCTTCTGGACAATTTTGCTTATTAACATGCTCATTGAACCAAAAATGGGCTTCATCACCGAACACCAATGTTCGATAAATCAGTGGGTCAACTGCTAGTTGATTTTGGGCCCACTCTTCATTCCGATGTAAATAATAGTTATTTAGCTTCAAATCTGGTACGAGCTGGATTTGGTAAGCCAATATCTTTGTGTAAAATTGTATTAAAAAGTGGTCGGATAAGGACCGAGGTTGACCGACCGTTATGAACGACAAGACGTCGACCGAATAAATTTGGATCTTCTTCAACACTCTCCTGAAGGGATGGAATATTCTTTTAAGTACACATTCTTCTTATGTGTCTCGGTGCAAGCGCATCTTACAAAGATAATGTTGTGCAAAAACGATATATACAAATGCGTACATTCTACTATATTGGTTGGTTGGCTAGCATGGTTTTTTGATGCGGACAAGGGCCCTTTTAAAAATCTATAATGAAAAGGATCCTTTCATCGTCATCCTGTACTGTCACCCAAATCGCCACTGAATTTAATCTAAACTGCCTCCAATCACCTAATGGAATCAATCGATTAAAACTTTCACCAAACAACCTGCCTGTCATGCACTCCTAACTTGACCTGAAACCGATGATGCTAATGACAGACACATTCGCAACTGAATTTTAAACATACGAGCGATATCTCTGCACTTAGGAACGGAATTGCTTCAACACGATATTCCCTCAGACATTTTCATTATTGATATGCATTACAACCGGCCGCCAGACGCCCCTCCGGTGTCTGTCAATGTTGTAAATAAAAAGCTGTGTCACTCGCCAGATTAGCGCCAAACTATTCATAATGCATGTCAGGCAGATACCCAGACCTGTAGCTCCACAAAGTCAGTAGGAACAAAAAAAATACTTTATAACTGCATTGATGTCTGCGATAAAAATCAAGCTTTTCCGGTTATCTACCGCTGCATGCACCCCGGGTACGCAAACACACCAGTCGCCCATCCGCCGCCTATGAGTGTTGATTAAGCCGCTTCGCTGCAGTTCACTTCATAAACCGCTTTTTCGTTGTTGCTCCAATGGGGAAGCGAGTGCGCGTAGGTAATGAGGTTGATCGTAGAGAAAATCTCAAGACTCACACATATAACGTAATGCAAGTTAGATGTGAAAAATTCCATGATTTTTCTGAAATCTGTCAGGAAACCCACAAGTTCCTCAAAAGCTGTATCGTTTCCGACGTTATCAAGGCATATTTAACCATGTTTAACCGAGCTTAACCGCATCCTCTCCGGGTCGATTGTCTCGCAATTCATGGCAGTAATCCAATCCCATGGTAAAGTAACAGCTTCGGGCAAAATAAAATTACATTAGATACTCTCACTTCTTCCACTCCGGGCGATAAGGCCATCACACATTCGCTCGAGAGCGAGCAAACACTCGCTCACAATGCATGTGACCATTCATGGGTTCAAGGATACCAGTAGAGAAAGTAGGTTACACCTACTACAATGCCGATGTGAGCGCATCCGTGTAAGGTCCTCGCATGGGTCCATCCATAGCTGCACCACCAGCCGTATCCGTGCGGCTCCCGGCTGAGAGTACATTTAGTTGCACTATGCAAATTTATATTGGTTTGCTTCTTCATTATTAAAGTGATGCATGTATGTTGGCTCATACGTTATGCACGGGTATGACGTGAGGCCTGCCGGTAGCACTTGAGAGTAAATTCAATTTCGGGGCTTAACAAGTGGGACATTGCGGTGCTCGCCGGTAGCTTATATATTTGCACGGGATAATCATGTTTGTAAATTTTATCGCCCGCCTCCTCGCTGTTTTAATCATATTGTTTTTCATATCGAATTTGTTTGAAGAGAGGCAATTAATAGCGTGGAACGAACAGGTCTTGAAGGGGGTAGGGTGCGATGGACTACGTTAGGGCGAGCTGTGAAGTTGCGGAATAATCAGCTGATGATTGTGTTGGATTTCCATTATTATGGTAATAAATGAGACATTTCTGGTTGGGGAGTTGAACGATAATGAGCGGTGATGACAGCTGTGGAATATGTGCGGCTTATAGACTTGTGCGGTAGACTTATCACATACATACAACCATTGTAGTGGAGCTATGTATATGTACCAATATGGAATAAATTTAAGAAAGTAAAATCGAGTGATGGTAAGCTTATTAAAATTAAGTGGATTTACCTTGGAGGACGTGCTTATAGCTTGGTCTAATTAAAAATTCATGCCTTCTATGAGGAATATGCTTTGAAAGTTTCAAGCTTAAAAGAATTTGAAATACTTTTCTACTGGTAACCCAATCGTTAATTTATTGAAATCTGTTCAAGATCCACGTTGGACACTGATTTCAGTTCGTTAACAAGAAACACTGAAATGGGAAGGTTCGTAACGCTAAAAGCGACTAGCAGGAGTGGCCCTATGAGCTGTATCCAGTAACTGACCAGGTAATGTGAAGCGTTCCCAGACCAACAGGTGTTGTATTTTTATTTCGTATTCAATTCGAAAACCACTTGGACTTGTAACCATACTCGAAATTCCTATTTTAATCAGGCTCGGGGCAATAGCCATTTCTAAAAGGTCAAGTGAACAATCGGAATTTAGTATTAATGGAAAAAAAGGAATAAAGGGCAAGGCTGGTAAAGGACAATTAGTGGATAGTGGTACCCTATGTGAACCAAACGGCTTGTAATGCTTTTAAATATATTGTGAAGGACAGCTGAGAAAAAATAAATTCATATTTCCAATTTACATTTAAGCAATGAAGAAAGTTCCAAGCAAAAATTTACATTTTGATTGGTATCCCTCTGAAGTGCTTTTTGTTCTCAAGTAGTGTAAACTAAATAAACTTTTTCTTATAAAAATAATTTAATAATTTGCCAACGTTCTACAATTGCGTTTTTTCCTTTTTGTTAAAACATAAGAAATTGGCACCAACTCCGAGAAAAATAAAGGTTCAAATTCTAGGTAAATCTATCGAGAACGAAGCTAAATCAATGAATCAATCAAAATTCTTGAAAAGGTATTAATAAGCTTAAAGGTGTGCCATACTATGCTTTGAAATGGCGTACTTAAGTGCGTGTTCACATTGGCGCAAGAAGGACAAGCGCAAGAAAGCAAATAGTGTTCACATTGGTGGAAGCACACTTGAATTTTTGACAAGTGGAACGCATGAATCGGGTCATTTTCATTCAGTCGCCTTCGTCCAAGTAGTCATTTTCATTCAGTCGCCTTCGTCCAAGTAGTCATTTTTGCAAGCCAAATGAACTTGTCTGTCCAACAGTCACGAATAAATGAAGAAAAAACTGTCAAAAATGGAATGAATTAAGAATGGAACGGTTTGCTTCACCCGAAAATCCAAATTGAAGATGGATTTTCGGTACAAGCAACCCTTCTCGTTTCCACTTACTAAAAATCGTTCCCTCTCTTTCAAGCAATTTGGTGCGCTTCTACCAATGTGAACACGCACTAAGGCTTTTTCAATGGCTTCAATGGAACACAAGTTCGGCCGAGAATATCGCTGCGGTCCGTGAAAGTGTACAGGAGAACCCGAGGCAGTCGATTCCTCGCCATTGAGTGTTAAGTTGTCTCTTGCAGAGGTGACGTGAATTAACCACCAAGGTCATGGAATTTGACCCCACTAGATGTTTTTTTGTGGGGTTTCGCAGGTCTATGCATATAAACCACAATCGAACGATGTCCTTGAGGTGAAAATAACAAAGACGATCGCTTAAAATCAGCCGAATCAGCCGATTCAATTACCGAAGGGTAATTGAAAATTGGACCATTAGGATCCATGCCACTGTAAGAGCCGGGGCGGGCTTTGAACGATGTCATATTCCATACATAATGGCATATATGGGCCTTTCAAATAAATAAAGAATTTTGGTAATACCTCACAAATAGCTTGTTTTATTCCATTTCAGCATCTACCCGCCCTTATTGAAAAACCCTTTATGCTTCTTGAATTACTCTCGGTAATCTGCCTCACCGTATCAAAAATGTACTTCGGAGTGGGAGTACGAGTTTTTTTTTTTTCAGAAACTAGGGGTAGCTTATGGTCTCTGAAAACGTGGTCACAATAGTTGCTTTGCACTTGGTTGGGATAACATCTCGTATAGTTAAAAGGTGCAAAGATGTATTAAACCGTTTTGGGGATAGTCTGATTAACCTCCCAGATACGAGACCACATACCAGGCCTGGCGATAAGAAAGAAGATGGAGTAGTTTGACGCAACTCAGTACTTCCAGTGTGTCAAGCCATATTCATCTAAGGAGAATATAAATTTTCCATAATTACCAGAGCCGCAGCTAATTCATCTACTATGCTCTACTCTTTAAGGGAGATGATTCAGTAACCTGCCTCAACCCAAAAACCTACCAACTACCTAAACTGACTCAAATAGATAAATTCTGAGCATTCGCAAGTTACATTTTGTGCATATCCATCCCCTCTTTTCTAGATTTCCAGGTTTCGTTTTCCAACTGATGGCGCTTGTGATACATGTTGGTCAGAATCGTCACATATTAGGAGCGCAACTAAGTTCTAGCTGTGTTTTGATGAAAATGCAATTTTATTGTGAAAAAAACGGTTACAAATGAATCATTCAAAGTATTGCCCATCGCTAGCGATAACTTTTTCCCAGTGTAAGTAAGTGAAAATGCTGAGTGATCGACTCATTCGCCAACGAACCAGCGAATAGTGTGGAGTTTCTATTATTCAAATAAAATAAATGTAATAAATATTATCGGAAGTTTCAATTCGATCGGCACGGATCCCTAACTCTCGCATACCGTCACGGTTCGTCTTTTGAGGCTATCCATGAATCAAGCCATTTTGAGATGTCTTCATATGAAAGGAATTACTGATCAGCAAGATCATGTGCCATCGAACGGAACAAGTGATAATCGGATGGCGCAATATCTGGGGAATATGGCGGGTGGGGTAGGACTTCCAATTTGAGCGTTTCTAAGTAGGTTTTAACGGATTTGACAATGTGAGGCCGAACGTTGTCATGCTGTAGTATCACTTTTTCGTTACTCTGCTCGTATTGTGGCCGCTTTTCGCGCAGTGCTCGGCTCAATCGCGTCAATTGAGTTCAATACCGTTTCCTAGTGATGGTTTCGTTTGGTTTCAACAGCTCATAATAAATAACACGGCCCTGATCCCACCAAATACATAGCATCACATTCAAAGCGTGAATATTCGGCCGAGCCGACGACGTAGAAGCTTGACCGGGCTGTGCCCATGATTTTTTTCTCTTTGGGTTGGTGTAATGAAACCATTTTTCATCACCCGTAACGATACGATGCAGGAAACCCTTCCTTTTTTGCCGCTGGAGCAGTTGCTCACAGGCGAAAAAACGACGCTTAACGTCTCTTGCCTTCAAATCATAAGGAATCCAAGTTCGTTGCTTTTGAATCATTCCCAACGCATGCAATCCCTTGAAAATAGCTTCGCGGGTAACTCTTGATATTGAAGCAAGCTCTTTTTGCGTTTGGCATGGATCCTCATCGAGCAATGCCTTCAATTCAGGGTCTTCGAAGGCTTTTGGCCTTCCTTCACGCGAACGGTCGTCAACATCGAAATCACCGTTTTTGAAGCGACGGAACCAATCACGGCACGTTGTTTCACTTAGAGCAGCATCTCTATAAACTTTTTGGAGTTATCGATTCGCCTCAGCTGCCGTTTTCTTCGAATGAAAGAAGAAAAGCAACACTTCCCGCAAATGAGGATTATTTGGCACAAAATCAAACATTTTCACACAACCAAAAGTATATGACGCAAAAACAAAATCACTAATGTGTCAAAGCGGTTTGTTTACCATATGTCTAAGCTTGGTTCATGACGTTTTGGATACGTCACAATCGACCAGCACTTAATACTGGAGCTATCTCTTGATAAACAGCGAATAGAAGGCTTGGGCGTCTGCCAACAACTTCTTATCATTACATTTGTGTTTTTATTGGCGTCATATATTGTCGACTTTCGAGCCAAATAAGAGTCAATTGCGAGAATGATTGGTCTTCGCCTCAAAATATAAAATTTATGCGGTTGAGTAGCATCGAATGATTGTAGCAGTTTAAGGTGAGACTATCAGTGAAAGAACATGTCACGAATGATTCGACGTGAAAGAAACGGAGCTTCCCGACCGAGAGGTTTTTTTTTTTTTTTTTTTATAGGGTTCGCCCAGTTTCCAGAGTTACGCTCTTATAGTGTTTGCCACACAACCTGGACGGGGTGCAGATGGTTTGAGCCGAAAATGTATGTTCACCACTCTCCGGGGGTGGTTGTCCTAGATTCGAGAGATTCGACTGAATTGTCACGTTGGTTGTAGTTCACAGTAACTTTTTGTTTCGATGTCATTAAGAAATGCACACGCAGAGTATGAATTTTGGAGTGATATACTACCGCGAGAGTTAAACCTTTGTCAGTATTTTTGTGATCATCTCTCATTGCTGTTACACAGTGATTCCGTATAGGAATTACTCTTGGCTATAGAAAGACTTGAACTACGGAGAGTTAAACCTTTGTCAGTATTTTTGTGATCATCTCTCATTGCTGTTACACAGTGATTCCGTATAGGAATTACTCTTGGCTATAGAAAGACTTGAACTACGGACCTTTCGCTCAACAGTCGGTGGTAATTACCACTACACCACAACCACTCCCACGAAGATCAGTTGACCAGTTGTCAACAAAAACTTGCAGATTCATTCTCCGTAATTAAACAAACCATTTCCCAACCTTTGAAAGCCTTGGGAATGGTACAAATCAAAGAAATTGGGTGCCACACCAGTTGAGCCCGGAAGACGTCGAATAAAAGTTTTTTCACTGGCTCACTGCCACTCTAGCAAAAAAAGAAGGGTTCCCTACATCGTCTTACGACTGGTGATGGTGGATTCATTGCGTTAATCCAGTAAAACCATTACAGGAGCTTGCTGCCAATGCTTTTGAGCCGAGCATTGAAGGAAAATGGGCCGCAATACGAGCATATGTGCCCCACTGGCCACTTCACTCCTTACAACAATTACCTATTTCGGTCAATGACGATCTGATGATCTACCCCCGTCTTCCTAACAAAATCATTATCTTTAAATCAGCATACCATGTCTAACTAGTCACCACAGGCTTCCTAGAGTGGTGCGTTACTCTGGTGAGATTCTCCTCACTCCTTAGTTCGTAAGTGAAATTAGGGTTAATTGGGGAATCTTTTGGAGGCTGGGCGCGTCATCATGCTTAGGTGAACCTAAGAACTGAGTGAGGCTTGTTAGCCTTGGTGAGGTCCCAGGCATAGTAAGCGAGATGGCGAAGTTAAGTTACTAAAAGATGCAATCAGGAGGATGACCACACCGATGACCGTGCCAGCCAACTTGATTATGTTTGATTAAAATTAAGAATAAATACATGAACCTAGGTTTTCGAATAGTTTTTCCTAGAAAGTCCACTTATAAAGGGCCAGTAAGACTATAAATATTAAGACATTTTTAAGCTAGATTTAGTCATGTTTATCTAGTAAATAAGAATCGAATAAAAACAATAAAAATGCATTAAAAACTAAAAAAAAACTGCTGCTGATTTCTGCCACTTGCTACATAAGTGCTACCATCACTAACCCACACATTATCATTGGAACCTGGCTTGTGAATAAGAATACAAAATTGATCTTTCTATATTCGGTGAAGTATCACCATCTGTGGTTGAGACTTGAAATACTAATCATGGATTTAACCAAAAATTGTCTGTAATCCCAAAGATCGCTCTCCTAACCGGAGAAAGGGAAAGTAAAAAAAGTGAATGCCATAGGATTCATAAAAAAATATAACAAAACTTTCATGAGGATCTTTACTAGATTTTACGTTAAGACAACTCTTTATGACCACAGCTAGCTGCTTTATTACGTGGTATTATAGTGAAAAAAGAAATCAAAGGTTAATATAGCCGCTTCTTAATTAGATTTTAGATAAGAAGGAAGAGAAAAGCGGAAGGGTGATAAGAGGTTAGGACATAACAATCTACACAGATGGCTCCAAGCATCTTCGTAGAAAAGTTACTAATGAGATCCATACGACTTTCAGATCATTAGAGAATAATTCCGCCGGATTATTCCACATAAGCTTAATATCATTATGTTCCAACCATGAACGGGCAATCAAGGCCGTCAGGCTGGTAACGAATGCAAGTCAGCTCTATCACAACAACTCTAGGGGAAATCCACATTTCAATATAAGTAGTTGATAATCAACAACATATTGTGCCGCATCAATAAATGTTTAGCCTTGTGACCGCAAGCCCAAAACGAAAAGCCTAGTAAAAAAATAAAGAGAAAAATGCTCATATCCTTTAAAAACCACGCGGCCAATCTTGGCAACCTCTACATCACGTGCTACCACAGGTTTGAAATGAAAGAGAAACCCTCTCTCCTTTGCCTCTAAAGTTGTTTGACCCTGGCTAGGTCCGAGGTTTCCAATAAGTAGGTAAGTGAGCTGATCCTTTATCAATATTCAATAAGATCGATTTACATTACCTAACATTGCAGATCATTCAGTCAGCTTATGAGTATCGGTTTCCTCGGTAACAAGTCCACTGGTGATTTGATAGCTAATCTCACCGAAAAGTGGAACAAGTTTTTGCACCATTTCGGCGAAAGCAAGATTGTTGCTTTCGATATTTCAAAAGCATTTGACAGACTTTGGCATCAGGCCCTTTTGTCGAAAATGCGTGCTCATAGTATCGATAAGTCTCTTCTTCTATGGATTAAAAATTACTTTTCGGGCCGTTCAATTTAAATTGTTTTGGACGGTTTCAAGTCTGATATTCACCAAGTGAATGCTGGTGTTCCCCAGGGCTCTATCCTGTCACCGATACTTTTATTCATTTTTATAAATGATCTCTTAACTGCTACTTCTAATCCAATACACACCTCTGCCGATGACAGTACTTTTAGCTTTTCAGATTAATTCCAAGACTCCCGTCCCTGCTCTTTGGCCTTAGAAATGGAACGGCAGCATTTAATGTGCTTAACATTAAGCACATTAAATCCCGACCTTGACAGCATAATTAAAAATAATTTAATGCTTCCAAAAAACAATGCTATATAATCAGCCATCATCCTTGAATGGCGCTTGTGTCAATGAAACCGAAAGACCTTCCATCCTTAGCATGTGTTTTAATAAAACTCTTAGAAACCTGGAATGACCACATATTCCAGGCCGCCAAGAACGCTACGAAATGGTTTCCATAAACGATGCAAGAAATATTTCACCCCCTCTGATCTGGCTTCAATTTAGACGGCCTACATCCGCCCAAGCTGCGCTCCCGAGACCTCTCTGCACCTGCTGGATAGAATACAAAAGCGAGCAATAAAACTCATAGGAGACAACAATCGATCGACTCACTCAAACAGCGACGTCTCCTCTATCTGTTTTATCGTTATTTTACCACACAATGCTCAAGTGAGCCAGCCAATTGCAATTCTCCCCTTAAAAAATTTAAGCGCAATACACGTCTCACCCATAATGCTCATTAGTCAAGCCTATATTCGGACGCACAGTCAAATTTAGAGACTCATTTTTTTTAGCCGAACCACATGAATGTGAAGTGCTCTTCACAGCTCAATTTTTTCCCACTCATTACAATCCCACAAACCACAAACATGCCAATGTGCAGTGGTATCTCCTTTCCCTCTCTCCCTCTATTCCTTCGGCCCGTGCTAAGTCTTGACTTCTTAACATTTAAGGGTAGTCACAACTAAATTTTTTGACCAAAATATCCAAGTTTTGAAATATAAGATTAATAAGGCCTCTAAGCACTATTTACGTAAGTCAGACCAGGTCTTCTTTCCTTTCACAGAGAGAACGTTAATTGTTACTTAAGGTCAGTATGAAGGTTTACGTACTATGCAATTACATCAATACATAAGATGAATAAATATAGACTTGAGCTAGAGAGAACATTTCAAATCACCTTTTACAACTGCCTTCTTACCTGAAATAAAAGAGAAAAAGAGAAATTAAATAAAATCAATTTGTTTTATTAGAAGAACAACTTATTCTAGTTAAGTAGTTAAGTAGCGTCAAATAACCAATGCACATGCTAAATACTTGAGCAACAAATCACGCAACTTACAACCTTCTCTTCACACAAACTAAAAAAACAATGAAAAAAAAACTAAAACCGTCCCATGTAAGCAACTAATTAGAAACAATTCATCACAATAACCACACGTTTTCGGTATTAGCTTTCATTACAAGTGAATTGTAGCGAGGTGGAGAGGAGCAATGTGTGCGATAAATTGGAAGTTGAAGTAATCTTCCAACGGTACGAGTAATACAATCTTTTGTGATTTTTTTTTCTATTGGAGTTGAGGGTTCTTCAGGGAGCTAGTTTGTGGTTAGCATAGGTTTTGCGAATCACTGGAATAGAGTTGCAGAATGAGTAATTGGTTAGACTTAATTTGACTCACCGAGGTTATATATATCTGGTACATATGTTCAGGCAATCGAAGGTGATACTTTTGTGGATTTATTTAGGTTTAGATGGAAATGGGATCTCGCAAGTGCGGTTAAGAATAGAGGTTTTCTACGACGGCCTCGAATCGATATTGGAGATTGTAATTATTTCGCAGAACTTTAGGTGGAATGTTGCATGCAATTAAGACTTTTTAAGAAAAGGCTTTTAAGGGAAATTATTTTCAATAGCGATGAATTACGAGTATTCCAGGGCAAGATTCTGTATGACTTTAAGCAGCTTTTAGACGTTCCTATCTCTAATCGTGAGTACCTATTGTCCAGAGGAAATAAATTGATGATTATTAGGTCTTAAGTTCATGGCATCAATACGGCTTAGCTATTAAAACACAATCAAAATTATCAAATGCCATGCTTGACTTTCATTTATTTATCAGTGGTAGAGGGTTATCCAATAAGAGGTTTTTTGGGGGCTTCTAGAGCCCGAATCCCTATTTTATAGTGAGATGTCTGTTTATGGTTCTATATACTAGCATCTTTGTGTACTTTTTTTTCGTTTCGCATCAATATAATCAAATTGAGATATCAATTCCATACGAGTAAAATGTTATCCAACAAGAGGTGTCGCTTTAAATGTAGCTCCATTGTTAAACTGTTAAAATTCAACCCTCATTGCGTTGACTTTTGTAAAGTAAAAACTTGGAGATTGTCAATTTTAATTGACAAACAATGAACATTTCTTACAAAATTGAGGAAAATATTTGTGAAACGTTTCGAAATATTTGTACTGTTTTCGATCATCATCACAACCTTCTCACGCTTTCTAACACAGTTATAATAGTTTTAATCGACTAATTAGATCAATTCACTTATTGTGATCCTTCCATGAGTTACAATTTGACGCGATTTTTGGGCTATCCCATATTATTTTTAAAATTATGCTGGTGCAACCATTTCAATGCATGAATTGCGTTACCGAACGATATTGGCTGGCTTTTTTTGTTTGGAATTGGCGTTATGAGCATAGACGAATTTTATTTTTGGAAACACGTCGTCTTATGACACACAACTGGTGAAACAACGACTATTTTGGCTGACGAATTTCTTAAATGTGCAATTCCTCGAAATGGAGATATCAATCGGCCGCCGAGGTTGTGCGATTTAACACCATTGACTTTTTCTTTTAGGGCTATGTTAAAGATAGAGTCTACGCCAATATTTCACTAATGATTCATGCAAAAAAAGACGATATCAGAGTTGATATTCGCGAAATACAAAAAACCATGCAAAACCATAATAAAAAAATCATCTAATAAATGACCATTTGTAGGCAGAACCGAGGCGGACCTTTGACATATATTGTATTCCATTAATAACCACAGTGTTTCTATTTTAGATATGAATAAAAATATCAATATGTTTTGTAAAAATGTTGCATTTTATCTATTGGCTTAAAATAGCACCTCTTGTTGGATAGCCCCATTCAATGGTATAAATTCCACTTGACATATCTTTTAGATTTAAAATGTCTTCTAGTTCCATATAGTATACTGTTTATAACCAAAATAATCTTCGCATCCATCTTATCAATGCCGCCCTTCGATCAAACACAATCCCTTGTAAGCCATTCACCTGCTACGTTAATCCACGAACAATCCTCCAACTTGCTACCATCCCAATCCCCTAACGTACGCAGCTCGAAAATGTGAAAATGATTTATTGATTTATCTCGATGTATCTATTTCTTTCATCAGTGTGTGCGCGTACCACGCGAAGGCACGACGCTGTCGAAGCCTAACGACAGCAGACCATGGTTGGAGCTCAGCTTGAAACACCATGAAGCGCCTACGACTGTCACGTTGCCATGACTAAAAATAGCAATATCCAACGTTCGCTGCCACCCTCTGTCCTTCTTTTATCGTTTATTTTTGTTTGTTAAGACTTTTGTCCTTTTTGGCATTATTCTTAGCCATCCTTTTATACTTCGTTCACTCATTGTCTTTAGGTTAACACTGGTGCTCTGGCGGCATTGTGACGGCAAAAACAAAAACGAAAATCACCGAAAAAAACAATACAAAACGCCGATCCAGCTACAAGACAATAAGACACAACAAGGCAGATGAGAAGGAAGCTAACAAACAACAACACAAAGCAACAGCCGGAAAGGAAGGAGAAGATTCGCAATGAGTCAGAATGAAGAAGACTACACGAAAAGAGTGTGTGTGTGTGTGGGAGTCGCCGAGGCATTTAGCAAGGACACGAAGCGCCCGTAGGCGTTACGACACGAAAAAAAAAGCCGTACAAGGCGAGCAATAAAACATTGAAGTCACTGACAACAATGCTCACTGTCATCGACGACAAACGTTCCTCGACACGCTGATAACAAAAGGCTTAAACGAAAACCAAACAGCCACCGACAAAATTGTCCATTACGGGCTTTGCATTGGCGTCAGTTGGAATTGCTCGTCCAGACGCCTGTCAAAATGTTCCCCACCTGACGGCTGTCAAAATTCAGACAGTCGACCATTATGAGTCGCTTACCGTCGGCTGCCTGAATTGAATGTCAATAATTGTTGTGATGCGTTTATCCTTCGAGGGACAGGATTGCATGTCGACAGGTCGTGCAACTAACGAGCAGGAGTGCTATCGCATGATAGGTAATTAAGAGCGAAGAGAGAAGAAAAAACTTCGGTCGGCATGCCCTAAATCGGTATGAAATTGCCACTTGACCTAATTACGCGCTTTGAGGACTAACATAGCCCCACTCGCAACTGCAATCCTCGACCGGTTGGTGCCGCACTATGCTACGGGAAACGATTCAATTCAATTAACCCGACATACGACGCGCAATTAAAATCCGTTCTCCATCAAACTTTTGAGGAAAGAATCAGGAAGCAATAAAAGTCGGGGAGGGTGCCCGAAAAGGATTCGTTAAACCAACTATTTTGGCATTTCTCCAATTGTGTAACGAAGCCGACCGAGCTGCTTAACTTCATGGACCATCACTGAACCACGTTGCAGCGCCAAAAGGCTGGAGACGCTACATTTTTTACACGTGGCCTACCCACGTTTCATCTAAAGGAGGCGCAGTTGTGTCGAATGTTTGCCACTAAGTGGGCGCATTTCTCACTCGTTTCGGCAAGTCGTCTTTTCGGCATTTCACGCTACGGTAATGCCGGCCTTGCTGGAGGTACTTGTGGTTTATCATTCAAGTCCAGCGTTAGTCACTTCCGCCGTCCATTTCATAGTTGCCTATTTGCATTCATCCTGTTTGTTCTCCACGCCACAATACTTGTGGAAATCGTTTCCCATTTTCCATCATCCATTCTTCCCAGGCCAAGTGATGTACGAGCATAAGGTAATGAATGAACAGTGAAAATATGGAAAGCTGAAAAGGAGGGGATCCTCAAGAGGAAATTAGAAAAAACCCTCATACATGGGTGCGGACAAAGGAGCGAATGAAAATGAAACGAAAAATCTAAACATTTTTTGCAGACACGGTTGAGGGGGAGTTCGTTCACTTCTGGACATGTGAGGCGGAAGGATATTCCTCTGACGCAGTGCAGTGAAGTTTTTCTCCTTTCTGCTTGTCAGCCTATTCAAGTCTGCCTTTCGTCTTGGTCTTTGTGTCGAATTTAATTAGGAGAAAACTCGTTTGAGTTCATTAGGCAGTTTCCACGATTCCTGCTTTGTTTGTGGCTGAGGAAAATCTATTTTGCTTACTTCCTCCGTGAAATGATGTAAAGGCATTTTGAAAAGGCTAGGCATAGGACTTCCGAAACAAGTGATGAGGATGTGTAACATTTGGTTTTTCTGTGTGGGCAATTAATGACCTGCCAATTCACTTTGACATGGAATATGCAAGGAAGTACGTCCCTTCTCTGACTTTTGCTTTTCAAAATTCTTTTGTTCGATATGATTTAGGCTTAAAGGCACATGTCGCCCTTGTGGCGTTTTCTATCCTTGTACTGCCTCTTCAGAATAGCCTTCAATCTCGTAACGTTTCCGACTTTTCTAATCCTTACTTGGCATTGAAAGTTTTCACTTGACTGAAAGGCACTTGTCCCATTTTTTTTTTTGGATTTTGAAAGCAAATACAAATTGGGAACCATGCATTCAACGAGTAGTGGGAGGTATGCTACTGGACTTCAGCTGTTTTTTTTTTGGATTAGTTTTTAGAATTACCGTAGATGTGAAGTAACGAACTTCATGTGTGCATTGCGCTCTATCATCGTGCTGATTTTAGGCCGTAGACCGGGCGAAAGAAAAAAGAGTAAACTACTTGAAAAGCTTGTTGTCAGAAGGCAAAGACATTAGTTAAACTCAAGTGCTTTCGTTGCTTTTTACTATTTTATTAAAAAACATTGAGCAAGAGTAAGTCCAAAATTTTGTCTTGTATACAGAATTTCTTGTTGAGAAGCATTGAAGATGTTAGAGATGACCTATGCGGACTCTATGATATCGAAAACAAATGCATTTGTCAAAGACCATTCAAAGGAGGAGGTGAAGAGGTTGAAAACTTGCCTCAACCGAGATGACCTGCACTATAGTTGGAGAAAGCTTTTACAAGGGCTATCCAACTCTCAAGAATCAGTTCGCCATATTTTAGTTGATATTTTGCGCAAGATTCCCCTGCGGGATAGGGCTTAGAATACACCCGTGGCTTGACTTAAGAGGCGTCTAAATTCGCGTGTATTTCTGCCCCATGAAAGAAATGATGACTGCACTACGCACACTCACAAAACTCCAACAATACACCATAAAAACATCACAAGGTAAACGAGTTCCCCTATCGGATCTCTGGACGGGAGCTATCCAAGGAAAAAAGTGCGCAAAAATTAAGGCTAGGCTCGTGGATCGTACGCAGCTTGTACAGACCGGGTGCTTTCCAAACTCAATGTAATTAGTAAATATAAATTGGACATCGCAGTGACTCAAGAAGTTCGACTTTTAAACGGAAGAACCGCTAAGGATAGGCATACTTTCGTTGTAATCATCGATACTCATAACCTTCGTTCAGGATTCCTCATCAGCATCAACAAAATTGTGAAGAACGTAATGGGCGTAGAATTTTACAACGACTGAATGTCGATGACCAAAATCCAGGGTCTCTGCTATAACTATGTACCTCTGAACGTACACTGCCCTAGGGTAGATAAGAATGAAGAGGTAAAAAACGCGTTTTACGCAACAATGGATGAAATATATAACAATCTCTCATCCTTCAACGTTTTTCTCGAGATTGTACGCGGAAATTTGAACGCGAAAATAGGAAAAGAAGCGATGTATAGGCCTACAACAAGAGAAGAGAGTCTCCAAGCCTCAACAAGCGATAATGGTCCAAGGAGAAAACTATAACATTCAAACACAAGAGAATACACAAGGCTACATGGACATCACATGGATATCATGGATGGAGTAACAGGCAGATCATTTTCTTCTAGATAAAAAACACCATACGTATTAGACGTTAAAGCATACAGAGGAGCGGATTGCGATTCGGACCACATTCTAATCATCGCCAGAATTAAAAGCTAATTCCAAATTCATAGACGGGGAACACAAAAAGGAGTGAAAAAAATTAACGTTGACAAGTTAAAGGACCCTCGACACTAACAACGAAAAGAGACTAGTAGAGGCAATATGGTCAACAATAAAAAGTGTCTTAAAGGAGTCAGAGGACAGCAAGTTAGACTATTGCAAAATGCCCAAAGGAAAGCCTTTTTAATGGAAAGGCCCAGGCTACAAGCAACGGAAAATAGTGAAAAGATCACGCGCACAAAATATCAAACATATGAAAGGAAGTCAACCATCTCCTTCGGGGTTAAAATGGAAAAGGAAAAAGTTTAGGAAAAATGTGCAGCTCAAAACACGAGAGCAATATATGCAGGACTAAAGGCTTTACGAAAAGGATACAACGCCAGATCAGGATTTATTCGCAACTATAATGGGAATGGGGTTTCAGACATAGAGCAAGTTGCAGCCCAAAGGAGGTGATATTTCGATAAACTATTTAATGTTAAAATACAGCAAGGGTTCAGATAGAACCGCCATTCATTGAGGAACTAAAAGAAGCAATTTATCGGCTTAATAATAACAAGAACACAGGAATTGACCTAATATCATCGGAATCAATAAATTATGCAGGTAAAAAATTAACAGAGAAGTTACATGGGCTCATCACAACTATATGGAATAATGAAATCAACCCCGAGAAATGGAAAAACTCTGTCATCATTTCCGTATTTAAAACGGGTGACGAACATAAAACAAGAGTTACCAAGGAATATCGCTAGATTAAGTTGTTACAAGGCACTGTTAGAAATTCTCTTGAAGAGACTGGCATCATACGCTAATGAAATATTCCGAGACTACTAGTCGCCATCAGGAGAAATCGCTCCACCAGTGACCAGATTTTCACTGTACGGAAGCTTTTAGAAAGAAATTGACTTTATAAACCGATCCAAACTAATTTTATAAGCGTGGGGTTTTCAACTATCAAAAAAAAAAGCAAAATTGCATAACAGTCTATAAAGATTTAGTGTAAGTGTTTATCGTGACTACGTTTAAAGTGGTCAGCACAGAGAGAACACTTTGAGCCACTTTTTCGGGCATATTTGCTGATATCTTGCCAATAACCAAGACTGCAATTGACGCTGCCTTATCGCCATATGCGAGTGATTTGACGTGTCCCGATAAAAAATAGTCTAAAGGCGTCAAATCGCACGATCTAGCCGGCCAATTCTCTGGTCTAAAATGAGAGATAAATTGCTCATCGAACTCAGTGCTAAATTGGTCTAAGGATTCGCGTGCTGTGTGGCTTGTTGCGCCGCGCCGTCTTGCAGGTTTAGTTCGTACATTTTGGGAAAGAAGGTTGGAAATCATTGAACAATAGCAGGCGTCATTGACGGTAATGGTCTAACGGTCATCTTTGAAACCGTCTTTGTACAATATTGTAAACCACCTAACAGTCATCTTTGAAACCGTCTTTGTACAATATTGTAAACCACCTCAAACAATGCATTGGAAGTTCTTGCATTGCCTGGGGTTGCTCATCAGACCAAATACGACAGATTTCTTTATAAACATAACCATTCAACCAGAAATGAGTTTCATCGCTAAGGAAAATTTCCTACGAAAAAAACGGATCTCCAGCTCCTCCAGCATTCCCAAGTGCCACTCACCGAAAATTCGACGCTAAGTTCTAGCACGAGTTGTATTTTCTAAGGTTTCAGACAAAGGTCTTTCCATAAAATCTTCCACGTAGTCGAGTAAACAATCCCAATTTCTGCCAACGACGACGAATGAACACGGTCTTCGTTAACACTAGCAATATTTTCCTCTGCTGCACCCCATTTATATGAGTAAGTGTCTTGATGTTCAATAGCGTGAAATTCAGTCACTATGGCCTACCTTAAAAAGGTCGAAGTGTGTGAAAAACATTTTTCTCAGAACACGAATTTTGATAATAAAATTCAATATTTTTGTGAGCGGTGTTTGGGTATAAGTTTCTTCATGATGAAATGGCAATGCTAAGTAGGCATGTTTCACTCCGGCACATTTTATGAATCACGCGTGAGTTGTCAAAAATAGAACACTGAGAAATCAAACAACAAAAATCACTCTTTATTTTTTTTGTCGCAAATCCATATTTGTAAAAGCTTTAAAATGACACTTTATGGATGTGAAACTCTGAGTAAGAAAGAGGAAATAGATTTCAGACATTTAAAAATAGGGTGTTAAGGAGAATCGAAAAAAAAGGCAATGGAGAAAATTCCCAGTTAAGAATTTGAGGAACTCTATTCGGTCCCAAGCATTACCCAGGTAATTAAACCGCGAAGATTAAGATGGGCAGGAGACGTAGACAGAATGGATAGTGGACGGACAGTCAAAAGAATAATGAGTGGAACAGCCATGAGCGCCGTAGATGGAAGACAATATAACGATGGTCCCAGAGTAGATGGAACAAAACAGCGAAACATGTTAGGAACACACTCATGACAGGCTTGGCAAAGGATTTTCAACAAGCTTCTGATTTCTGAGTTCCAAATGGATCATAATTATAATAATTCTCCAGATATTGCACTCAATGAATTTTCCTATGTCTGAAACCCAAATTACCACTTCGTAAGACCCGCTTTAAGTCCGTTGAAGACTTGCCCCCACTCCTGGTTATACTTTCACAGACTATACGTTTTGAGGAAATATCTTTCGTCACCCATATGAGTTATTCTGAGGAGTTTCATATTGTTGGAAAATTGGCAAGTCCCTGGCAGTCTACGAACTAACGAAAAGATTGATGATTCAATATCACGTGTAGCAGTAACTTCATGAGATCGGTCGGTATACTGCGACCAATAATCTTCCTTAGATCCAAACAAATAGAGGCTGATCTGAGGCCCAAATTTTCATTCCTCTAAGAATGACTTACTACAAAGGTGGTTTTACTTTGTAGATCATACAGTCCGTTGTTGGATCTATTTTGCTTAAAGACTTGCGAACCAGCTGAATATCGTTGTTTCAAGTTTATTTAATGTAATTTCATAAGGCAGGCACAGACGATCGCCCCAACTTGTAGGCCAGGTAAAAGAAAGACCTATGCCAACCTCTGAAAGTTTGTTTTGCAAGGGTTTGATTTTTGAATTGACAACTCATCTTTTAACGACAAAAAAATTGACTGCTTCTAGCTGATGTTTGCTCAGTTTTGTTTATTATTTTACTAAGACTAAGACTTGCGACAAAACAACCTTTCAAAGCAACAGACATTGTACTAAATTAGCCGAAAGTAGATGCAGATTTTTCAATATATGCCATGTGTCAGGTGCAAACGTATGTATACTCTAGTGATATTTGTTATTCCATTAAAATAAAGACATTCTTCTTGGTTTTCCTGCGAGTATGCTATAAACGAATGCAGGTACCAAAAGTGATTTCTTAAATTTCAAGTTTGATTATTTGAACTTGAATCAATTCACGAAAGAAATCTGGAAAAATCATTATAAAAAATCACTAAGCCAGACCTCATTCAAGTCTGCAGACTCATCAACATTTTTTAGAGCTCGGCTGAGATGGTTTGCCTCAACGATCGTATTCCCCCGACATTGCGACCTTTGTTTAACATTTATTTCGGTCACAGTAAAACTACCTTAATGATATAAAGTTTACTTTTAAGAACTGTTGGGACCTTGAATAAGTTCTGAGAACCAGAACTACGTGTATATAATTTAGGATGGTAACGCATCTTTAATGGCGGTAGTCCACCCTATTCCCAAAAAGGGGAAGAACAAGAGCAACCCAGCAAATCTTCGGTCAATAAGTTTACTTCCGAATATTAGCAAGGTTTTTGAGAAGTTCCGTGCAGGGACGGGTTAAGAATATCCCTGCAGCGATACCTCTCGCTTGTCGCAAAAGGCGACTAAAACAAAGGTAAACAAAAAATCACATCTAGGCAATTTAGAAAACACCAAGGTGAGCCTAGGGCACATATATCACCATTAAACTGCCCCACAAGTGTACATGCAAATGTCCGTGTCACAAAAAAACACAGGCAGGCCGAAAATTGGTGCAAACAAATGCAAAAACACCAGCATTTGATTGGCCTCAGCGATGAAGTAATCCCAAACCGGGAAGCCTGCCGCTACTTTCTGCGGTCAAACCGGCGTACCCCACAAGTGATAACCCACAAGAAGGTTATGGTCCTACACTTCTGACCATAACAACGCCGGAAAAAGGAAAAGAAGAAGAAGAAGAAGCAAGGTTTTTGAGAAGATAATCAAGAAAGCGTTACTAAAATGGGTTGAGCATAATAAGGTTCTTCCGGAAAACCAGTTTGGTTTTAGGGCGGGACATGACACTATTCATGCCGCGTCGAAACTGGTGTCCGACATCCAATGGAACAAAAGCAAAAACCAATGCACAGGGGCCTGTCTGGTTGACTTTGAGAAGGCCTTCGACACCGTGTGGCTAGATGGACTTTTCTTAAAATTAGCCAGGCTGAATATGAACAAACCGCTGTTATATATGATATATGACATGTTAATAGACAAGAAGTTCGTTGTCAAATATAGCAACGTTACTTCAAGCAGGACTTACCAAATCAAAAACGGTTTACAACAAGGGGCAGTAAATTCTCCTCTGCTTTTTAACATTTAAACAAGTGATCTAGTTGGTTCTCTTAGTCATGCTTTGGCGTATGCAGATGATCTAGTGGCATACAGATCGGGTAAAAAATTTAAATCATCAATTCGCTCTTGCAATATGACTTCGATAAAATTAAAAGATACTGTGATGATTGGAAATTAAAAATCAATTTTCAAAAATCAGAAACAATTCTTTTCAGAACAACAATGAACAGGGCCTCTAGGGATACTAGGCGAAACTGGCTCAAATTGACCATCATTGGACAACAAGGGCAGCCATTGGCGACACGAAATGTAGTGAGATATCTTGGAATTTGGCTTGATCAATATTTATATTTCAATAGACACATAGATGTTGTTCTTGACAAAGCCAAGAAGGCTTTTGCTCTTACGAGAAGATTGTTTCAAAGCAGTCTACTTAGCGCTAGGGTAAAAGTCAGATGCTACACGGCTCTCATAAGGCCAATTGTCGCCTATGGCTGTCCTGTGTGGTTCAATGTGGCTCCATTTGATATGGAAAAGCTTCGCTTATACGAAAGGCAATGTCTTCGATGTTGCCTGGGCTTATATCGAATACCAGAGTCACAGTATGTCAAATACTATCCTAACAAGGTTCTGTACGATAAGGCTGGGTTGATTAGAATTGATAACTATCTTATTAAATTGACTCGGGGTCATATTGCAAGAGGAATTACGAGCGATAACAGCCTGATCTTTGGGGCTTATTACCCTAACCAGTTATACCACGCGAAGACAAAACTGTCTGGCTTTATTCCACCCGAAGCATTTATCTATTTAGATACTAAGGGCTACATACAGGATGATAATGGTATCCCTCTGATATACCACTTCCGATTATAATGTTAAATTAGATTTAAGCATTTTGTCTAGTAAGTAAGATTATGAATAATGGAATAAAATGCGATTAGAAAGAAAGAACTGCTTATATACTGCGATAGTAAGAGATATCATCACTTATGCGTCGGCTGTATAGCGGACAAAAGTTGAACAGAAAACTACAATAGTTAAATTTCAACGCCTTCAGAGGCTAGCATGTCTCGGCATTACAGGCACCATGCCAACTTGCCTTGTGGGCAGAGGCACTGATCTGAATTACTCCACCTCAGCTTTTTATTAAAAAGGTTGGTATACGGAGTGCAATCAGGCTCCTCCGCTAGGAAATAGACCAGCCATGTAGACCATTGTGTAACATGTCCATTCTACAACACCTTCCTGAGCTGGATATCATTACCACAGTTTCGGACGCATAACCGGACGATAACTTGCTAATCAAAAGGCCTCAGGTGGTACACGGATGGCTCCAAGATGAATTCCGGTATTGGCGCAGGCAACTTTAGACCAAATCGGAAGATATGAAGGCCGTGGGAACTAGTCCTAGTGTCTTCCAATCCAAACCATACGCCATTTTAACATACGTCAACCGAAACTTAGAGACTGGTATAAGAGGTATAACCATCAATATACTCTCAGACAGGCAGACTCAGCGCTCAAAGCGTCAGGCCCGTATAGTACAATCTCAAAATGCGTCAAGGAATGCCACGATGCCCTGCAAGATTTAGGAAAAAGAAATAAAGTCAAACTCCGGTGAGTGCCAGGTCACAAGGGCATAAAAGGCAACGAAATCCCCGACCAACTCGCTAGGAAAGGTTCCAGCGAAAGGTACATAGATGCCGAATCTTTCTGCGGAATCACCAATTCAAAGATAAATTTACTTTTAGACAAGTGGGAAAAATCGAAACACCTGCACTTTTGGAACAGCGTTCAAGGAGTCCGGCAATCGAAGAGATTCATACGGCCCTTTAATAAACATTCTATTAACATCCTTCAAAATAATAAGGTCGATATCAGAAGACTACCTTTCCGTACTACCTTCTCGTCTGAAACCGAGTGTCGATTCTAGACTAACTCTAGAGAACGAGGAAACTGCAGAGCACATATTTTGCGAGTATGCTGCCCTCTGCCATTTTAGGAAGCGTATCCTTCTCAGACAAATCATGACTCCTGGGGGGATTAGCTCAGCTCCTACGAGGGACATCCTCAGCTTTATTAAGAAAATAGAGGAACTTCTCGTCTAATTGGCTAGCTGGAATAATAGACCTACACTGATCGCAGTGCTCTATGCTATTTGATAGGTACTAGCCCCCAATTTAAAAAAAAAATATATAATCTTAAATAAATCATAGTTTTAAGCATGTCAAGTTTTGCTCCAAGAAATAAGTATTTGCTGAGAATTTTATTGCACGACGTACATACTCGTATGTCGTTTAAAAATAATGAATTTGATACTGAAGATAAAGAACGCTTTGGCGCGTCGAAAAAGTTTGAAGACAAAGGCATTTCTTTATGAAGACTCATGTCAGACGCTGGCTGATCTTGCAAAATCATTATTAAGTAAATGACACAATAGGTTTGAACAGGGATTATTTGAAAGCAAGGTCATGAGTTTAAATCGGTTGTAGTAGTCCAGTTAGGGCGATTTTTTCTTTCTTGTTTTCATTAACATGTCTTGAAATTATATAGGCTGATAACTACCAAAGATTATTCTACATCACATTATGCTATGATTTGAAAAAAGTCCAGCAAAAATCCATTGCACTCGATTCGTCTGCTGTCTTCAAGTTTGAAGTCGATTCATGCTGTCCTTCTATGAATCCTTTTGCAACAATTCATTTTTTTGCCAAAACGGTTGAATTTCGAATATGACGTCGAAACTGAGGTTCAGTCGTTTCAATGGAAATACTTTGAATCGTGGCGTAAAAAGACTGGTTGAACATGGAGGTCATGCTTACTGAATTTTGTTTTTTCAATTTTTAACCATGTAGCTCTCCATGAGCTTTTGGAACAATGTTAAACGACCAGTGAGTGAGTGCCTTCTACGGTCGTCAAATCAAGCTTTTTGCCACTGACGTAAAACAAGTCAAATAAAAAATAAATAAAAACAAAAAAATGAAAAGAAACGCGCATCCGGATTTGCTCCAAAACAATCTATGACATTTTCTGGTTACTCACATTTTTACACGTATTTATTCTCACTTACTTCAACCTACCCTGATACTTAACAAGAATGCATTTGCATCACGGCAATGCACTTCTCCACTCTTCATAATTGTTCGGCCATATTTGCCATTTCTATTTTCAAAAATAAAGAAAACCTAAATCGACGAGATTAAGGACACGTTGCTGCATTCCAAAAGTGTTTTGGGGATGAATAAATAAAATTCTTTGCAAAAATTAATAACTCCTGTGATTTTTTAAACACACTTCTATGCAGTCATAGATTGCTTGATTTTTGCACGATTTAATCTTAATTCCTTGTTTTCATAAAACTTGACTGAGCTTCCTAAAAGCACAGACCTTGAAGCTGGTTTATTTCGGACCCCATGGTTTATTAATTTTTTTATCCTCGTCCATGGTGTGACCTCTTGTCATTGATTTTTTTTTTTTGGTAAATAATTTACAAATAACCATTAACAAGGTTTTGTTATCAGCAATTAGTTTAACGTGGAAAATATATCGCAACCTCTTTATAGAACCCAAGAGATCTTCTTCCAGCCATATCAATACAATCAAACAAAGCAATTCATTTGTAAACACATCACAAACTACCTGAGCCGAGTAAGGGTAGTATTTGAGCAAGACACGTTTCGAGCATGACCTAACACTTCTCATGAACCTCAGCCCCCCCCAAAGTTGTTAGAGGAATCCAACTGGGCCTGGTAGACGTTGACCTTCCAATCAGTGGTCAATTATGAACTTTGAACAATAGTGAACCTTTCAACTCAAATAGCCGCCGTGAAGAAAATTTTCCAATCGTCCGATTGCTACCAAAAAATAAAACGCGTTCATTGTGTCGGGGAAGTTGTCATTATAAATCATTGAAATCCATCCATCATCCGCGCACAAAGACCTTAAGCTCACCCCACAACAAGTCAAATTAAAGACCAAAGCTCCCAAACACAATGACCGGCTCCTGATTTAACTAGAATATCCAATTGCTCTCCGTTCACAGGTTCAAAATAATAGGTTCGTCATGTTACTATTCATCTATTTTTAGACTGCTACTCACCTGGCACGAATCACGCCATAGCTCGTCGGTGTTCCATTAAATGCTGATAACAATCGACTATACAATGGGAACGACAAATCAGAAGCAACAGTGACCGCTAAAGCAACTGCTTATTGTGGGACTTTCCTCGAAACCCCTTACAACCTACCACTTTCGAGTATTTCCGCCAGCTGCCGCAGTTTCACTCTTGTCGAAGAAAAAGAAACAGAAAAGAAAACTGACTCATGGAATCACCGCAATTGCCGCCGGATGACCAAATAAATCTCAACTAATTATAATCCGATTATCGCACTTCAATTAAGCGATCAAAATCCATCCGGATTTGGCTAGTCAAATACCATTGGATCGTGGTCCATATGTGGACCATCAAGTGCTCGATCCCACTACCAAACCAGTTGAAGCTGTTCTCTAGTCTTCAATGGGTTCAAGGAGTGTCTACTTACAAGGCTAAGTGATCCAGAACGATCTGGGATCCAATGGTGATTTCTTGATTTTGCTTCTTCTCGTATGTAGGACGTTGCGACTTGTGACTCTTCCGCGTTCTGTTTTTGCACTTCACCTATTCTACTTTTCTTTTTCACTGAATTTGCGAAACGAACGAAAAGGAAAAAGAAAAACAAACAGTTAAACTGATTTTTCGACACTTTTTCTCAGCTCTTCGGCTTATTGTTTGCTTTTTTTCTTATATTTCCGCGAACAGTTTTCTCTCCAATTGTGAAAGAAAAGAAAGAAAAAAAAAAACACCAAGTAAATCACAGCACGAGTAGTGATCGTTTGAGTCGATCTTTTGTTTTATTTTCTATTCCCTTCCGTTTCTCTACTGGGAGTTGAACAACCTGCGCCTTCATCTTCGTCATTCTTGTATTCTTTGGTGAATCACACCAGAAGATCAGGAGGAAGATCAGAAGGACGGAAAAGAAACCAAGCGAAGAAGAAAAACAAACAAAAGAACTTCTGGCTCAAACGACACATTAACCAAATATTTCACAACATCGAAAAAAAGAAAATATGGTCATGATCGATCGTGGCGAAAAGTGATCTTCGGCGAAAATACCGGTATTTGACCAAGACCCCTAGGCCTTTAAAAAGCACTATAGAACCGAGAAAACAATTTTGATCAATCAAAAGTAACGAGATCAGGGAAAAAAATTCCACTAACCACGCGAACACGCACGATCAGTTTGACCAAAAATCTAATTAACTGCAAAAATGCCATCGCATCTGACAAACCATGAAATCAACTGTCACAAGCATTTGAAGCAAGACAAAAAAAAATTATATTAAACGCGCTACACGTCGTTATAGTACCTCAGACAGATGATCGTAGCGATCGCCGACTGATCGTAACCGATTCGTATGTTAAACTAAGTGGAAGTGGGGGTTTGCTGACTTGGTTGGCTTTTACGGGTTCGAGTTTGAGTTGGAGAGCGGACTCGAAGCGAACCATTACTGCCGCCAGCTCCCCTGGGGAGAGTGGAGACGGTATAGAAGGATGGATATCCAGTTGTATGGTTGCTCGCGTGGGGAATGATTTGATTATTGGGTCTTATGGTGGAACAGAGCAAAATAAAGTGAAAGAGAAAATAATAATGAGTGTGGTCAGAAAGGAAACTTGATGTAGCGCGGGTTCGACTTGCTACCGATTGTGCGACGATGATTGTCGCCGAACAAATAAACAAAACGGACGGAAGAGAAAATAAGCAAAAAACGAGAAAATCAACCGAAGTAGAGGAGACAGAAAGTACAAAAAAGAAGCAGAACAACACGCAGAAGTGGAGATATAAAATGTATAGAGTTAAATGGCAAATGGCATTGGATAATGAGTAATGAGCTACCAACGTGTGGAGATTGTGATTCGTGTGCTTGGGGACTGGGTAACTACTTTTCAGTTTTGCTCGTTTGTTTGCTTTACTTGTCGAGTGATGCCAATGGGGTGTAACTGTGTGTACGTACTAAGGTAAGATCAAGGTAGCAACAAGTGGCGGTAGGCAGATTTGATTTAATTAAGGTCCGTTCGTAAAATTTTGGATAACGAATTTATTTTACTACATATAAGGTCATATAATGACTTAAGACATGGGTATATACTCAGAAAATTTGAGCAAATAAGATCCACAATTTCTCAAAACCCCAATAAATATATAATTAAAAAAATGGTTATCCAACAAAAGGTGTCATTTTATATGCGACACGTTTGTTAAACTGGACAAGGACCGGACAGGGTAAAGTTTCATACCGAAAAGATGATGAAACAAAAGTTATATTACGTAACAAATACCTATTTGTTTGGGCTTTAATTAATTTTGATTTCTATTAAAAATAAAAAAAATGACACCTCTTACTGGATAACTCTATATAAATTTATACAATGTCCAAGTAGCCTTGGTAACATTCAGTTTAAAGACAGAAAACCAAACGCCTTTCGAGGTGCAAATAATAGCGAGAAAATTAGTGCCAAATTTGAATAAGTGACGACATGCCGGCTGGTTAGAGTCAAAATAGTGACTACTGTGTCTAGCACGCGTCATGGATTTCGAACAACGCGTCAACATCAACATTCTATTTTGCAAAGGAGCTCGTGAAATATTAAAATCAGTGTATGGCGGCAATCTAAACCCTGTTTACAAGGGGTTTAGGCGATTTAAAAGCCGACAACGATCAAGGTGTCTTCCGACTTCAAAAAATGACGAAAATGTACTAAAATTCTCAGAAGGTTTGTTCAGACAGGCGATCGACAATTTAAGTACTTACGTAAAGAATATAGTCAAATGTGCGGGGAAAGAGACCAGGACAATAGATCGATGGCTTTCTCTTTCATTTCGACAAAACATCTTTCCACATATCGTTTCTGATTCGCGAAATCATGGAGGAAAGAAAGATTTCTATTGGGTCACATCCACCTTATTCTACGTACATTCCCAAATATAACATTCCCATAAAAACAGTGCAAAAGAAAAATTACACCAATCCTGACATTGAAAAAAGCCTCAAGTCATGGCTTCAATACTACACAACAGCAGCATGGTGGGTGTATCGCTCGCCACGGAGGGTACAAGAAGCCTTTTTTTCCTAAGATTGATTGAAAACATCGACGACAGGAGGATATAATATTGACCAGAAAGAAAAATAAGTTTGAAGCTTTTATGGAGAAAGCCAAGACGATTCCTCCTTTGTCAGTACTGGCTAAGATTTAAAGGACACTTACCTGTCTAAAAGCTAAACAAATGAGGCCATTCCCTTATATCGGCCAAATAACCGTCATCCGCCATTTTTCTTTTCACCTCCCATTCGAAAATCATTCGCTAAAGCATGTCAAAAGATACGGACAAGAAGCGTCCCATACTTGTAAAAAAAAAATGTAAATCCCAAAATTAGAAGCACCAGTGCCAGTGTTTAGATATATGTCAAAAACGGGCAACTTTCAGACTCATTTGGAGTAAAACAACAAGGCATTTTCCATCTTTTGGAAGCCTTTAGAGTGGTGCCATACAAGATGAAGCCAAAAGATGACAAATTGCTTTTTATGAGCGAACTTATGCTTCAGCGGTTTCAAGGATTTCCTTCATCATATTGTGACTGGCGATGAATAATGGGTCAATTACGATAATCTATAGCGAAAGAAATATCAATATTAACGGTCATGCGAACCATCCATGGATCGAAGCTCAAACTGTGTATTTGGTGGGATCAACACAACGTGGCATACATACTCTGAGTCGTTGCAACCAGGTGAAACCATCACACGAGCTCACCTTCGATCACCACTAGTTTGAGTCGATCATTGAAGGAATAAGAACCATAATACGAAGAACGACTCGACGATGTGGTTCTTCAGCACGACAATACTCGGCCATATGTTGCGTAAGTCGTTATAATCTACTTGAAAACACTGAAATGCGACACCCTATCCCACCCGTCACATTCTGACGATATCGCCCCTTACGACTACCACTTATTCCAATCGATGATGCATGGCCTGATTGACCAGTACTTGGACCAATTTGTGGATCGATTTAAAAAAGGTTCAGATTTCCAACGCGGAAAAGAAAGTGATACTAAGTGAGAGAGTAATCCAAATTCAGTAGTGCTGCTCCCTTAATCTTAGGTTGTCTGACAAATTCGGCTTGGCTGGGTTCTGATTAGTCTTTGAAGTGTTGAAATCTCTACTCTGGATTGGCACTTCTGCAAAGCTTCCCTAAAATCCTTGACATTTTAATATTATATATAATTGTCGTAAACTTGTCTCGAGATCGTTCTAAGTTCAAGTCAGACCTTATGATGGCCAGGGTAAAACGTTAAAATTATTTAATTTTCTTTCGATGACTAGAGGCATTGTCCTACTGAAATAAATAATGTTCGATAGCTCTGAATTTCATGGATCCATCTAAAATGATTTCATAAAACTCGATGTACTTTTCTCCATTTCATGGTTTTGTCATTATACGCGAAACCACCTCTAACCCTGACACTGCTCACACCGTCATTTCTGCCCATCTTTTGTTTGTATGCCATTTTCTAATACACTAAAATTGAATTTTGTTTCATCCGAAAATATAATGCGTTCCCATTCATGAGTACAGGACATGTGGTTTATAGCAAATTTAAGGCTTCCTCTTTATGGTGGGCATTAAGAGGTGGTTCTTTTAGTCGTTTTTTTATACTTTATGGCGAGAGTGTCATGCAGAATCTATTGTACGCGCCGAACAGGAAGATTAAGATTAAGATAAATTATTTCCGCAGCAGTCACTATATTGTTCGGTTCTATTTCAAAGTCCAAGCTTCTATAAAACGTTCATTTGAGCTTGGTACTTGGGCAGAGAGATCTTTTCCACGCGGCATTATTGTTTGTCACCAGAATAATAATATAGTAATTAAATAACCAAAAGAATAATAAAACGAACTGGTTCAAATGTAAGTTTGTTCAAGAAATAACGTGACTTTTTTATTTCAGCACTTTCGATGTGCGCTGTTTGCTATAGCCTTGAGCCCCTCGGCGATGTGGTATTTATCTCCTCAATCGTGGCCGTTTTTTCATAAGCCTTTTCAGTTTTGGGAAAAGAAAAAAGTCGCAGATGGCCAAGTCCGGTGAATACGTTGATTATGGAATTTTTTTGACTAAAAAATTTTCCAACTAGAACTTAGATGAGCCATGCCAATATAATCGAAGAATTCGACCGAACTTGGCCTGCTTTTTTTTATCTTGGCTTTGGTTTCGATGAGGTAACCATATGTCTTCGTTTCGTCACCAGTGATAATCCTTTTCAGCAAATCTGGATCATTATTCGATAGATCACATCGATGGTTCTTTTGGTCAAAATTTAGAAATTTCAAAACAAATTTCTTTTCATGCCCAAAATATCTGAAAAAAATTTCATGGCATGAGCCAACTGATATGCCATTATCCTCAATTTTTCTGATACTGATTCGACAGTTCCCCATAACGCTGGGGCGTTCAGGGCGGGCAACGTCATTAAGATCTTCTCGGCCTTCTGTGAAGAGCTGGTATCTCCTATAAATATATATTTTTTGCTCCAAATAGAATCGCCAAATGCCAGAGTCAACATTTAAAGCACATATGTACGTTGGAAGATCTAGTTTTTTTTTACAAAATTATTTATTTTTTTCAATAGCAGAAAATCGCCAAGCAGAACAAAACACGTCTAACCTTTATACAGCTGTGTTCGACAAAATAGCAGTGCGGTATCAAAATATGTAAATCCTACCATTTAAAGAACTCGGGTTGTGTCACTTGAAGATACTAGTACTGCGGCCTTAAGATCTATAGTACCCCAAATCCTACCATAAAAAGTATAATAATCGTGGTATTGAAAATCTTTGTTTTACGAAAGGTTTCACCAGTTCAGTAATGAATTAGAACAAAACAAAAAAAATTACTTGGCATCACTTTTCTTTTATAATTGAAAAAAAGTCTAGGTTAGTTGTTCTAAGAAATAGCAGCGTAGTAAGATTTTTGAAGAACTTTAGTGATCGATTTCCGGATTTTCATTGTTTTAAGTTGAAATAATTAAAGGTAAGCTAATTTATGATGAAATTGAGCAGTAGTTAGGAAAAGTACTTGATTTTAGTTGGAAAAATGGGTCGAGAAGAACACTGTACCGAGGAAACACGGGACTTAATCAAAAAGCGAAGAAAATCGGGCCAGACGTATTCATTTATTCAAAAGGAATTAGGCTGATCAGGAATGCGATCACTTGACTTAAAAAGATAGAAGGAAGCGGAAGAGCGCGCAAAACAACTAGCCGTGAAGTTGTCCAAATAGTAAGAATGGCAAAACGGGATCCTTTTATTCGTCTAGAAGGATTCAAGAAGTGCTGTAACAGTATGTAAGAGGCCTCTAGAGGCCAATCTGCGGGGAAGAAGCCCGACGAGAGTCCCCCTTCCGACTAAAAAACATAGGGTGCGTAGAAATGAGTACGCCAGAGATCACAGCCAATGGCCGCTGTCCTTCTTCTTCTTTTCCTTTTTATCCCGGCGTCGTTATGGTCAGAAGTGTAGGACCATAACCTTCCCACTTAACTGCATTCCTACTGGTCCGCTTGTGGGGTCCGCCGGTTTGACCTCAGAAAGTAGCGGCAGGCTTCCCGGTTTGGGATTACTTCATCGCTGAGGCCAATCAAATGCTGGTGTTTTTGCATTTGTTTGCACCAATTGTTTTTCGGCCTGCCTTTTTTGCGTGTTGAAATTGGAATGTTGATTGATAACGCCTTTTGGACGGGGTTCAAAGGATCTCTCCTTTGAACATGGCAATACCAACTGAGTCGGTCGCGCTCTATATTTCTTGTGATGGTTTCTTTTACGTGGAGGCTTCCTCGGATCTTTGAACTTCTAATTCTGTCACGCTTTGTTACTCCCGCTGTCATGCGAAGCATCTTCATCTCAGTTGCCGTTAATTTGCTCTCATACTTTTTGTGCATTGTCCAGCATTGTGAACCGTATGTGAGCGCCGGACGTACAACTGAAGTGTAGAGCCTTCCTTTCAGCTTAGGGGGCATTTTTCGATCACAGAAGATGGCGGAGTTTTCCCGCCACTTCATCCACCCTACGCTTACGCGATGTTTGATGTCGTCATCACAAGTTGCTTCTCTATTAATCATAGATCCCAGATATTTAAACTTTTCACACTTGGGAAGCACTCTTCCATTCAAGTAAATGTCTGGAATAGGCTGATGAGGGTCAGAGAACGGGCAGCACAGATACTCTGTCTTCTTTGAACTAATACGATACCCGTGTCCCTCAAAAATGTCCACCCACACATCAAGTGCTCGTTGTAGGGACGCCTGATCATCACTTATAATGGCCCCATCATCGGCAAAGAATAGCTGGTGCACATTGGGGTCCGTCACTTTTCCTTCAAGCAAGCAATCAAGGACTGCTATAAAAAGCAGTGGGCTGAGGACGCTCCCTTGGTGTACACCGACTTTGATTGCGAACTCTTCGGTGAGTCCTGCGGTGCATCTTACTCTTGTCATTGCTCTCTTGTACATGTCCATGATCACTCGCACGTAGGTTTCTGGAACTCCTTTTTGTCTTAGCGCTACCCATAAAAGATCTCTTGGTTGCCGGTCAAAAGCCTTCTCGAAATCAACCAACACCATATGCAAGTCCTTTGAAGAATCACGATGCTTTTCCATCATGACCGTTATACTTTGGATTGCATCTGTCGTTGATTTACCCGAGACAAACCCACACTGGCCATCAGATAGTCGTATTATTTTCCGCAGTCGGCTATCTAATACCCGTTCAACGATCTTCATGGTGTGCGACATCAGCTTGACAGAACGGTAGTTATCACAATTTCGCGTATCACCCTTTCCTTTGTGCAAAGGAAGAAGATAGCTTTCCCTCCATTGATTAGGTATAGTATCGCCTCTCATAAGTTTGGAGATAAGAACCATGAGCCATCTAGACCCGATGTCTCCCATCTTTTTCCAGAACTCAGAGGGTATCCCGTCCGGCCCAACAGCTTTTCTTTTCTTGGAGTTTTTAACCGCGTACCGAACTTCTCCGACTGTGATGTCGGATATTTCGGCATGATTCGGGGCGGCTCTTGGAAAGTACACTCGGGGAAACTGTTCGTTCAGAAGTTCCTCGCAATACTGTCGCCATCTGTGGAGAATTTTTTCGTCTTCCACAAGTAGTTGGCCTTCAGCATTGTTAATAAAATTTGGGAAACGAATCTCCTGAGCATTTCTTCTTCTCTGGGCGGCTATCTTAAAGATATTTGCTCCTTTGTTCAAATTGTTTTGTCGAAGCTCCTGGGTAGCCTGGTTCCTGTCAGACGCGGAAGACGATATTTCTTCGAACTCCTGATAGAGGCCTTCCATGCTTTTCGCTTTGAATTCGGCGTATTTTTTCTTCGCGATACCTTTGCAACATCTATATACCTTTTCACGGCGAGCTTTTTCCTCTCTATTAGTAGAAGAGCACTTTGACCAAGCTTGGAAAGGCATTTTCTTTTCGTGTATCACTGCTTTGGCTTCGTCTGTCCACCATCAGGTTTCTTTCGCGTGTTGGCAGGGGCCTTTAGATGTTCCGAGCAGTGATTTGGCTTTCTCCAGGCCAGATTGTTGTAGGGAATCCCACATGTCTTGTGCTCTGCACTCCTCATTACCGACCTCATCGATAATGGAAGAGAGGTAGTTTTCCATGATGGTAATAAAAGCTTCGCCTTTTCCTTTATCCAGCTTATACCACTTGATTCTCTCAGACACCTTCGTTTGCTGCTTTGACTTCTTTCTCGCATCCATAGAAAATTCAGTCAGGAGGAGACGGTGTTGAGGGGCGATCGCGTCTCCCAGGATCACTTTGCAATCTTTAGCTCGTGGCTTCATGAAACTGGATACCAAATGATAGTCTATTTGAGTTTCATTTCCGCCGCTGCTATAAGTGATCAGGTGCCGGCTTTGTTTGACGAACATGGTATTTAGCACTATAAGACCGTACGACTTGCACATGTTTAGGATATCTTCACCTGAAGAGTTCCTGGTGCCGTATCCCAGCCCTCCGTGGTAGCCTTCATAGTCTTCGCTTGTCTTCCCGACATGTCCGTTTAAATCTCCCCCAACAAACAAAAGCTCTTCCTTTGGGATGATTTTGACAAGGTTGTGGAAATCTAGCCAGAATGCATCTTTTTCTTTTTGTTCGCATCCTACTTGAGGGGCATATGCGCTTACGATGTTCCACACCTCACCATGCATCACCAATTTTGAGAGCCATCAAACGGTCACTGGACTTTGAAATGGTTAAGACGTTGTCCAATGGCCGCTGTCCAAATGGAGAAATATCTTTCTAGCGGCACTAGAAAATATTAGGTTGTCGAAAAAGTCTTTTCGTATTTCTAATCAAACTTCAACTAATTTTTTTTTATATTTATAATGAACTTTATTGAACCAAATATGTACCATTTTGGTCGACCACCTTTTGCCATTTTTCCGCTAGAGACATTATTCCATCAGTGTAAAACTTTTGTGGTTTCTCGGTGAAAAACTGCGACAAGCAATTTTCACAGGCTTCTCTTGAAGCCAACTTTACTCCATTAAGGGAGTTCTGTATTGACCGAAACAAATGGTAGTCCGATGGTGCAAGGTCAGGGTTATATGGTGGATGCATCAAAACTTCCCAGCCAAGCTCTCCCAGTTTTTGCCGAGTCATCAAAGATGTGTGTGGTCTAGCGTTGTCGTGATGGAAGACGACACCCTTTCTGTTGATCAGTTCTGGCCGTTTTTTTTTCGATTGCTTGCTTCAATCTCATCAGTTGTTGACAGTAAAGTGTAGAATCAATCGTTCGACCAGGCTGGAGCAGCTAATAGTGGATGATTCCTTTCCAATCCCACCAAACACTCAGCATAACCTTTCGAAGCGTCAATCCTGGCTTTGCGGCCATTTGTTGAGCTTCACCACCATGATCTTTTTCGCACATTATTGTCGTATTTGATCCACTTTTCGTCTCCTGTTACCATTCTCTTCAGAAATGGTTCGATTTCATTTCGCTTCAGCAAAGAATCGCAGATGTTAATTCGGTCCATTAAATTTTTCACAGACAATTCATGTGGTACCCAAACATCGAGATTCTTTTTGTAGCCAGCCTTTTTTAAATTGTTCAAAACCATTTGATGATGAATGTTTAGTTCCTTGGCGATGTCATGGCTGCTTATGTGACGGTCCTGGTCAATCTTTTTCATAATTTCATCGACTTTTTCAACGAGAGGTCGACCAGAGCGAGGTGCATCTTTCACATCGAAATTTCCAGAACGGAAGCGGGCGAACCATTGTTGTGCTACACGAACTGATACAGCATCGTCTCCGTAAACTTCACAAATTTCATTGGTGGCTTGCGTGGTATTCTTCCCTTTTTTATACAAAAATTTCAAAATATAGCGAATTTCTTCATTATTTTCACTCATTTTTGAACAGCTGTAACTTTTTTTTCAACTTCTCCGAATTTAATTTTGTTTTTGCTTAAATGAAGTTTAAAATGTCACCTTTCCAACACCATATGGTATGACACAATGTGATTGGTAGCCTTGGAGATAGACGACTCCAACGACATCTGTTGACAAAATACGAAAAGACTTTTTCGACAACTTAATATGTCAGAAGGCCACCGAATTCCGAATACTAACCCAGATACATGTTACCAACAGTAAAGCATGGAGGTGACCGAATGATGATTTGAGAAAGTTTTTCGTATAATGGAGTTGGTCCATTATTTTGGAGTACATATTGACATTCTCCAAAATGTTATGCTGGCATATGCTGAGGAGAAAATGCCCTAAAAATAGATATTTATGCAGGACAATGATCCAAAGCATACCACGCGAGCAACGAAGAAGCTTTGATTTTTTGTTGTGTTTTTTCCGAGAGTGTGAGACTCAATTCACGAACATCAACTCGCCATCGATCTCAACAGCTCAACATTTCACGCACTAGTCTGAGGAGAATTCTGCACAAAGATCTCGGACTATTCGCTTACAAGGTCCAATTGACTCAGCAATTGAAAGGGCGCGACCATCCGCTTCGTTATCGCTTCGCAGTTTGGGCCTTAGAGCTGCTCAAATTGGACAACGATTTTCGGCGAAAAACCATCTTTTCTGACGAGGCCCATTTTCATCCCGGCAGCTATGTTATCAAACAAAATTGCCACATCTGAGGCTCGAGAATCCGCACGTTATTGTCGAGAAGCCAATGCATCTACAGAGAGTGACAGTTTGATGCGGATTGTGGAGTGGTGTCATCAAGTGGTGGGAACAACGTTTCGGTCAACGGTGGGCGTTACAGAGCCATGTTAACCGACATTTTTTTTTTTTACTGAAATTGAAGACATGGATTTGGACGACCTCTGGTTCATGAAGGATGGCGCGTCATGCCACACAGCCCATGCCACAATCGATCTTTTGCGCACCAAACCTCCGAATCGTGTTATCAGCCATCTTGGCGATGTCAATTGGCCGCCTCGGAACTGCGATTTGAACCCTTTGGACTTTTTTTTTCTTGTGGGAAACCGTGAAGGACCGATGTTATGCCAACAATCCGGAAACGATTAAAGCACTTAAGATCAATATCATCTAAGCAATCCGTGAGCTACAGCCCGAAACCATCAAAAAGGTTTTGGAAAAATGGGGTGACAGAATGCGCTACTGCGAAGCCAGCCGAGGTAGTCTTCTTTCTTTCTTTTGGAGGTTTCTGTTAGAGCACTCAGACACAAATATTGGTCCATTGTACTACCAGACAGACACCTTAGATGGCGTTACAGCTCATGAAGAGCCAGAGCCACGTTTCTTTTATTCACTTACATATGTTGTGTGCGATTTGTTCTCCATACAAGTGAACGGAACCTAAAGCTTAATGCCGATTCCGAACGGCGAGAGCCGAGAAGCTTTTTAAGGCAAGTGTACAACGGAGGGTTTTGCCAGTACCCCGCCGAGGAGGGAAGCCGCGAAATAATCATTTGATAACGTTGGTATTATCGGGATCTGAACTCGCTCATCATGCGTCAGCGGCCGACACACTACCCACTTCGCCACTGTGCTCTTGCCGAGGCAGCCAATTGATAATTAATGGGCATGTTTGTTCTTACTCATAGAGCCATAATACATGGAAAAAATGTAATTTTGTTCATTTTATCACATTTTTAAAAAGAAACTTGTATTTGGCCCACCCTGTATATGCGAAAAACAAACTAAATATCCAAAATAACTGACAATGTCAACATATGTAAGGGTTATGTGTACCAACATAACAAAACCAATAATTCAAAAATCAAATGTATTTAGCTCGTGAAATTCAAAAAGTCACCTTTTTTTTTGAATAATCCTCGCACATAGGATTAATGAACGTGATCCTCCCCGTACGTTGAGATTTTAAATAGCTATTGTATTTCAAAGCATCCGATGTTATCTTTCAGAAAGATAATGATCACAAGAACACGGTAAAAAAGACTCGAAAATGACTAAATGGCTATAAACCCTAGAACGTTTGTGTTTACGAAAACCTTTCCTTCGTCTCGCGTATCTCAAGACCAAATAATGATATCGACATCGGATCAATTACATTCAACGCATATTTGCCCAATAAACACTTGATATGGTTTGCGAAAGAAATTTATCGGCAGTCTGTTTTCTAACGACTGCAAACTTGTTTGTAAAATGTTCCTCTTCTCGCACAGCTCTGAATGGTGGTTCGGCTAAACCAGTTGCACGCATGATTCTATTTTTATTTTTCAATAGTTTTCTCTGAATCATAGGGCTCTCAGCAGAGAGTAAAACTAACAACGCAAACACCGGCAAAGTGAAAATACTCCAACCGTTAAGCACTTGGCTCCCGTGTGTGGTGAATGTATCCCATGGCTTTCTTATCACTTCCGATCAATTACCAACACACCAGCATGACTGCCACTTACTCATGCACACCTCTATCGCCGATAACTAAAATAGAGAACAAAGCGAAATAAACTTTTTCCAATCAAAGGTAGTAAACCCGAACACGAATCGCAACAGTGCGAAAAAATCGCAAAAATTCGGATGTACATGTGTATCACCTAAAAAGTTAAGTATCTATAGCCTAATATGAAACTTATTTTAAACTTGAAATGCGCCACCAAACCATTGATTTACCCAATGGATTTCAGATGCTTCCCATGTTAGGCACCTATAAGGTACTACGACTCAATGTATCATACACTCCACCACACGTCTCCCTGGGAAGAGCTAGCGTCGAAGCAACACGTGGAAACATGTGAAAATGCGGAAAATGTCGATTATTTCCGTCTCACAGGTTGCCATCTCCGACGAATGGGAGTGAATTTCACCACCGGTCTTTCTGTCTGAAGTGCAGTGACATGTGCCAGTCATGAACGTCATCGATTTATGAATACAACGCAACTCTCATCACTGAAGCGACACAACAACGCTCGAGTGAGTTTCACTGACAGTAGATACGATGAGCAAAACGAAGGACGACACTTTAAAGGTTAGAATGGATCAAAGTCGGTTATTTGAAGGGTTTCTCGGAATCACTGGATTGCTTTATTAGTGGGGTTCGATATGAAACAGTAATAAATACAAAGTTTAGTCTACATTGTCACTCAAGGTTGAAAGCGGGGGGAAAAAAGTGTTCTTACGAGAAACTTGAGCAGAACCGAATGCTCGGGCTGACGTTCGTCTTCAATTGTTTGGACGGCTAGAATGGGAAGAGGTTTTGTATTTTTTTTAAACTTCTTTTATACGAGGTGGGGTTTATACACTTTTCTATTTTATAAATATATGGGCGTGGAGTGTGAGTTTCTGACTGTGCGTGATATCGAATGAACTCATTTATCGATTCAAGCGGTGTAGTCCTTTGATAATGGAGAATTCCGTAAAAGCCGACAAGGAAACATGTCATAAATGATAGATGCAGTGAATTGATTTAACCTATTCGGAACAAGAATTAAAGGGAAACAAGTCAAGTCGTAAATTAATAAAGCACGGGTGTTACTAATGAAAAATATTACGCCGCATCACACTCACGATATAAGGTTAAGTTTGTTGGTAATTTACACAAGCTAGGCACATTTAAAAAGAACAATCAAATAGTAGCAGAAGCCTGTACATAATAACATGCAGAAGACCTTACCATGGTAATGGTCGCTTGGCTTTCATTATCCCACCCTCAGTCCACAAGGATAAACCTATGTATATCTTCGGTCGCTTAAAAGCATAAAAGGCGACCTTATACCCTGAAAGACCGAAATATTGTTCTTCCTTCGTTCTACTTTGATCCCACAGTCTATATATCCGAAAAGAAGAGAATCACAAACGATTATTGGTCCTGAGAATTAGCTCGCAGACCGACAGCTGGGCTCCGACTAATTATCCTAAATTACAGTCTCTGTCAGCACCAATTCGTAGTCATTCTCGTTACTCCCCCCTCGACGCCCAGCCTTTCCTCTGCAATTTAGACCTTATACAACTGTGCAGATGAACCACAAACGGAGGAATGATACATTAGTGAATTAGGTTGGCCGGCAGGCACCTATGTGGCAGCAGTGATTTGCCGGCCATTGTCTTAATCCCTATCTCGGCTATGGTTCAAACGCATCTCAAAGACGTCGGTATTGTCTGTAACTCGACGTTGTACTATCCCGTGCGTACGTTAAGGTAATTGAAGGTGCTCTTGAATAGCACACCATCTGCGTGGGATTCGATGGCATTTTCCATTCCAACGGGCCATAAATCAAATCGAGACAACTAAGTGAGCCAGCGATTGTCCGGGCGCTTGAATTAGTTGTCGTGGTAATTAATTGCTTAGATAGTGTAGCTGATGGCATAATTTTCACTATACTTCGAAGAAAGTACAAATTCATGTGAGAATTGTTCGTTATATGTTAGGTCTGTTTGGTAGGGTAAATCGTTCTGGTGACAGGAGGTGGTGGCTTGGAGATTGAGTGGGCCTACCAAGTGTATGGAGAGTCGACTGCTGTTTTGTTTGGTGACAGTATGATATTGGAGTTGATGACATTTATTGAGGGTTATGGGTCGATGAAGTTGTAAGTACAGTTATTGTTGACAGCTATCAGTAGTTGTTGGTGATGATATGCCTTGGCACACTTAATTACTACCGACAGCTGTTCATAATATTTTTGGTCCCATATTTCCAATGTGGGACCCAACTTATAGTAAGTGGGACGCTTATTAACCAAATCGAGTGCTTAATGGTATCACTTGGTGACCTTGACCACAATATGTACTAGCTTCTTGGTAAAGGTTCTCTCTTCTTTTTAATTTATTTTAGTATATTGAAGCAATCTTATGTATACTAGGCATGTTCAAGAAATAACAGGAATAGTGTGATTTTGGTAGTTCCTAGATTGTTTCGGACATGCTTTATTTTTCGTTGTTGTGCTAGTCAACTTGTCCCTAAAGTATTTGCACGTTACTAGCTAGGCCGGTTATTTCGTTCGCTGTCAGCCGGCAAGGTAGTGACATAGTTAAATGTACAAGGTTTTTCAATAAGGACATAACAAATTTGTATTTAGATAAAAAACTCGAATAATTGAGATATCGGACTGAAATTAATTGCAGGTGTAGTACATATGACGAAATTAAGAATGGAAAATCTCGTTCGTAAGACCACTGCGAGCACGCTTGCAGCGATGAATGCTTTGAAACCAATATTTCACTACTTTTTATAGGCCGGAACGTTGGCAATTTCGCGTTCGATATTATTCCTTAGGCTTTCTGGCGTTGTTGACTCGTTAGCACAAACCAACAACCTAACGTTACCCCATAAAATAAATCCAATAGTTTTAAATTGCACGAGCGAGATGGCTAACGGACTATTGTTCAAGATTACACCATAACCGAACTTCTTCTTCAACAGACCAATTGTCTGACCATCTCTGTGGCATGCGGCATCAATTTGTTAGAATCATATATTAATGATTCAAGTCCATCCAATTCTACTACAAAAGTAGTCTTCTAATTTGACAAGATTATGAGCTATACTGACCGTAATATGACGTTAATTTATACAAAAAAACAAGCGGCCCAAACACGCCTCCCACATGAAATCCACACCACACGGACACTTTTTTTTGACACAATGAAGTTGCTTGAAGCACATGTCTGTTTGTTGTTTTCTAATAACACATTTATTGCTCATTGGCAAAATGATTACGCCAAAAATGAGCATCACCACTGAAGAGATTTTTGATAAAAATTCAGAATTTTCTTCAAACTTTTGCAAAGCTTATTTGGAGAAGTTTCGGGGAAGCGTCGTATGATCAGACGGCTCCAGTTCTTGAATTTATTTGATCTTGTAAAGATGTAGGCCAAGATCATCACCCAAAAATTTGTTTGATGTGAACTGAGAGATTGCCAATTTCTGTGAACCACGTGGAATCGGCTGATTTGGCTCATTTTGAGCTGAAGCACTTAGGAGTGCGCTGTTTCACTCGCACAGGAACATTCAAAAGTGAATATATTGGCTCGAATTGACCCACTATAGCTGATGCAGCCTGCCTGGTGAGACGGTTATTATGACTAAAAATTAGAGTAAGCGCTCTTAAAGTTGAGATCACCGACTCAGAATTTCGGTTTTAATTTTTAATACTTTCCAAATGCAGCACGTTCGTGAACTTGAACATGCTCAAAATGTAAGCCTTGACTTACGTTTCGAAATTGACAGACCTTAAAAAATGTTTAAGAGAGCGTTTATATTTAAGTCCAAAATTGTTATGCCCATATTGAAAAGTCTTGGATGCCCAGTGAACATCTATCAAAGGATCAGAAAATCTACAATAATCTTTGCTAAAATAATAGAATACAATTTTACAAATCTTAAATAGTTCTTTTGGTTAGTATGCTATGAGGGTATCCTTGTTTCCAATATGACCGGTAAGACGTTGAAAATGACGAGTGCCCTGGACCCACAGTCTTCAAAGAAAACGTGGAAAAAGTTTATTAAACCGTAGCCGAATCTCAACCGGGGAAAACGCTGAAGAAGTTAGTATATCATTTGGCTGATGTCATGAACATTCTGGGATGGTTTGGCTGTAAAACTTGTGACAGCAAAATTATTGAATTTCGAACAAAAGCATCGACATGCGGAAATTACCCTCGTTGAACTGGAAGCTGGCTAAAATCGAATGTAAGGAGGGTTGAACGATTATTGAGATTTTTGGTAAATTTGAATCAATCTGAATCGTCAAAGGCAATCAGTTCACAGCTTACAACACTTATTTAAAAGCACGCGGCGGTTCTACTATAGAAGAATCTGGCTGAGAATTTTTTCCCGAGCTTCCTAGCCGAAAGGCATTTCGATGAAGATATTCGACAAACATGAAATGATCGTTTCTTTCAAGGGTAACCTGACATCACATTATGCATCCAGCGGCTTCGTAAATACCGCGGATAGAAGTTCTTGGGCCGGAAAAGATAACTGAAGGGTTATCCAACAAGAGGTGTCATTTTAAATTTCACGTCAGTGTGGAACTGCCAACAGTCAACTATCATGGTTGATATTTTTAAATAAAAATAAATAAATATGGATAAACATGCACTCGCATAAAACGCTGAAATAGTGAAAATCGACTACAAAACGGTAAAAATATTTCGGCAATACATATTTAGTAAAGTTTGTACTGATTTTAACTATCTTAAAGAGCCTTCTCGCAAAATTACCGTGAATATAAAGTATATACCAAGGCTCCATCCACGATTCGTGTATTAAAAACAAATATCAAAGCTGTTATTACGAAAAACATTTGCAATTATGTGAAAATGTGATGAAAAATTTCATAAAAAAAAACATTTTTAGGTCGGCATTCAAAGCAAACACATGTATTCTGTTGTAGACCACAGAGTTCGTACTTTGCACTTAAATGAAAATATCGCTACTTTTGGTACAAATGTTGGGTTTTCTTCTCATGATTCAAAATGACACCTCTTACTGGATGGCATTGTAGATAATTCAAGTCGCTGCAGCATATATGTAAGCAAAGGGAACTGAAACAAGTCGCATACCACAAGACTTAACAAAATAAATACAAATCAAGACAGAGGACCTTAAAATCATTCGAACACTCCGGGTTACCAGAAAAGGTTCAAAGGATTCCATGACTTTCTTATCATTCTAAAGATCATCACAAGTGCTCCATTGACCAAATCGGCAATAGGTTTCGAAGTGATGCTTAACTTAGCCTAATGTAGACATCGGGTTTCGTCTGAATAAACACTAAAGACTTCATCTGCGTTTGGATCATCCACGACAAGGCGACGGGAAACCCTTACCCTTCCTGTTACTTTTTGATTTCCTCGCCGGGCCTAAGCTTAAGTGTTAAAACGAAGAGAGCACCGCCTTTCACTGCGCTTAACAAGCGACTACTGACGCCTAAAAGAAGACTCGACCTGTCCAATAGCCTCAACAATATCTAAAAATACCACTTTGCTCAAGTTGCGATATATTTACCTCGTTCCGTATCTGTATCTCAAAATCGTTTCAATTCCGAACACACTCTCTCCAGTTAACCACTGCCACACTAGACGACAAAAGAGCACCGCACATTAAAGGTAAATCCGCACATCACCGGTTCTATTCTTAATCTCGAGAACGAACAGCAAAAAAAAAATCACAAACAGGTGGGAGACGCTTCAGCTATCGCTTATGCAAATGCAAGACTCAAGTGGCTCCCTACTAAACGAGTAACTACAAGGCACAGTATCGCTTGGCAAACACGCCCGCCCGGGGCATGGAATAGTTAGACACGCGATTCCGTCCTACACACACGCCGCGACTATAGACTATTCAGTCTGCACGTTTCGATTAACACCGCACAGATGACGATAATAATGGTTCCAATGACCGTGGCGTGGCAACGGGGTCCAGAAACCAACGACAATTTTCCGTCCCGAGGAGCAGAGTGATTATTTGTCGTAGGTGGTTCGGATCTTTTCTTCCTTTTCGATTTTTCTCTTTAATGCTGCAGAGACAGACCACACGATGACGATTGTACCTTCGGATGTACACTGAACGATGTTGGACAGTTTTGCAAGTCCGATACCTGGAATTACGATACGTGAACGTGACACTGCCACAACACACAGCTGATTGCGAGGTTCGAAGTCCTCATCGCTCGTCGTTCCTTGCTTTTCCATTTTTTTGCTTTTGCTTTTTTCCCTCTTCTTCACTCCTTACTGTGTGTGTGCGCGTCGCATGAATCATCTAGGAGGAACAGGTATCCGAAGAGAGCTTTTTTCTTCGGATTACTCATGTTTCGACGGCAAACGTGGAAGTGAAGAGAAAAGGGACCTGCGTCCTAAATTCGCTTGGGATACCGTTTTAATTGAAAGAGAATAAAGACCCGTCGTCCGAGTCCGTAAATGAAGTGTTCCTGACATGTTAATGGAGGCGTTTCACTTTTTTATGATTCGGAACTGGTAGATGGAGTGAATGACCTCGGCGAATTGGGTCGCATAAAACGGAGTGTATTGCGAAAGGCGACTTCTTTGAGAAAAAATAAAAAGCAAATCTGAAACAGAGTACATCTGGCAATGCTGCACTGAAAGCTCGTGTTTTTGTTTGTATTTGCGCGTTAGGCATGATAATCGGGACATCCCACAAATCATTTTCTTTGGCATTAATCACCCTGCAAGGACATTTACTGAACATCCGAGCAAAGACAAAACCAATTCGCCCGTCAAACCCCCTTGCTCCCGTTTCCTCGTTTCCTAGGCACTGCCTTTGCGTCGATAAATTTGCTTCGGGAAATGCCGCCTTTGTCCTTTCACGGCATTTACGCCTCGTTAAACGCTGGAATAAAATATTCCCCAAGCATGACTACAACCCCAAATCCTTTGTCCTTTTTATTGAAGAGTTTACTCGTTAGCTTTCCCTACTAAAACCACCCTATTGCGAGTTCCTCTTTGTGCTTATGTATTACTTTGCGGAAAAAATCAAATGTAATTGACCTTTAAACTGGCGCAGTCACTCACACGAGTCACACTTTGATGGAGGAGGAAGGACGAGCACATTGATTTCGATTCGTATACCTTCAGACAAATTGGTTGCCGTGCGTGGCACTTAAGGTCAAGGACTTGCTTCAACGTAGCCGCAGGATTTTTTGGATAGACACAGACGTTGTCTAGACGTCAGAAGCACAAAAGGATATGCGCGATTGGAATGTGAAGACACGTTGATCCTTTAAACAGACTGCAGGTCCTTCAACTCAACCCAGTTCGCACGACGAGAAAACAAAATAATAAAAAAAAGGAATTTTGCTGCAAATGCAGCTGCCCTTACAAGCACTTTTAGGAACTATCGATGGGGGGTGGTGAGGGAGGAGGGAATAGCAGAGGATCATCATCAACTCGGTGTATAGAGCGGAACAATTTGCTTGGCTTTTAGTTTCCCATTGTTCGTGTCACGTTTGACAGAAATAGTTGCTCGTTGATGGGATTGGCGTTAAAATGTCACCGCAGGGTAGCTGATAAGACTTGAGACGATTTTGGGGTGGTGGGCAGTAGAGCATAGAGCAGTTACTGCAATACAGTGGGTTGGAAGGAAATATGAAAGCGTTGACTGGAAAAAGTTTTTTTTTAATTTCCGAGATGTTGTCTTCGATTTATTTGGAATTTTCAAGTACGAATACAACTAACGAGCTACATGTAATAGGATTGTCTTTTAGGTTTTTCCAAGTATTGGTATGTCCTTGCAATCGTCGATATCATGGAGGACGATATTTTACCGGTAAATAGAACGCTGACTACTTGGAAAAGATTTAAGCCTGAAATGGGATCAAAATAGTGTGTAGGATGCTCTATTGGGCCTACTAAGGGTGGTATGACTGCAAGTCACGTTGGAAACCTAAAACAGATTAAAGCATATTCGATTCACCTAAATACTATGAGAGAAGCTCCTTTATTTCGTTGGCTGTCATGGTTACAAAGGCTGTTATGGAGCCATAGGAGGTATGAGAGCTTGGTAGATAGAAGAGGCGAGGATTTCATATGATACGAGGGTTAGTGGTGAAAAAACCAGGATGGTAAAGGCTCATGCTGTCAGTGGTACCTGAAAAGAGTCGATGAGTGAAATGGATTTCGGATATCTCTTTTAATTCTTCCAGCGTCTTCAAATTGATTATTTTAAGGTGGTCTTGTGATGGGAGGTAGGAAGCAAGGATTATTCCAGGATGGAGCTTGAGAAACAAACGCAGGAAACGGCGTTGATGCTCTCGAATATTGAATATGTTAGTCTTCAAAAAGGAGGGCGGGTAAAAGTTACTTAGATGGTCACGTAATGAACGGAGAATTCCTTGGACCCACGCTTCAGGGCACTGAGTGCTGAATTAACTTTAAAAATTGCAAAAACTGTTGAGCTCCTGGCCTCATAATACGTCAAGACCGTGGATTACCTTAAATACTGAATATGGAGAAAGTAGAGATGGGAGAAGATTTTGTGCGTTTACGTGAAAGTGATTGATTGGCACTTGGGAATGTTAAGCTCGAGGACATGGTCTTGAAGAACTTGACCATTTTAATATAGTTAATCCTAAAACCGAAAAGAAGAGGACCTAAGTGGCTGCCTTGGGGGACGCCAGAGCAACATCAGAAAAGGCTAGTAAGAGTAAATCCAAAAGAGCATTGTAAAAGTGATTTTCCAGTTTAGTAAAAAACCCATCTTAGTAAAATTTGTTCAAGGGCAAGGGTAGACAATTTAACTTTAGTAAAACTTTCGACATTCTTAACCATAAAAAACTTCTTGATGCCTTGGACAGAGTAGAAATTAGAGGAAAATTAGAAGACTGGCTAAGAAACTACTTAACAGAGTGCACCTTTCGTGAAGAATCAAAGCTTACAGCTACAGCATCGAACAAGCAGTGCAATCTGGGGTTCCGCAAGGTTCCAAACTCCACCCACTTCTCTTTATAATATACAAATTAAGTGCCAAGATGATGCAGCGTTTGTGGTATGCCTCCTATCCGGAGACTGACTAATGCAGCGGAAGTTCAATGAACTAGCCAAGTGGAGCCATGATAATGCTCTTATCATAAAGAGGAATAAAACAAATCTCATGCGTATAGGAAATGCACAGAACGCAGCGTCTCAAGTTGAAATCAAGAGGTAAGAAATATATAACAGTATTGTCCAGGCAAATTTGAGAAAGAGCATTTTTAGAATTCTAATCTAAGCTAATCTAGCTTAGACCTAAAGAAAATTAGCTTAAACGGAGTGCCGTGGCGCAGTGGGTCGTGTGTCGGCCACTTACGCAAGATGAGCGAGTTCGGATCCCGATAAAACCAACGCCATCGAATGATTATTTCGTGGCGTTCCTCCTCGGCAGGGTACTGGCAAAACCGTCCATTTCTTCTCAGCTCTCGCCCTTCGGAATCGGCATTAAGCTTTAGGTTCCGTTCATTTGTGCGAAAAACAAATCGTACACAACATAAGTGAATAAAAAGAAGCTTGGCTCTAGCTCTTCATGAGCTCCAACGCCCATCTAAGGTGTCTGTCTGGCAGTACAAGTTACACAGTATTTGTGTCTGAGTGCTCCAACAGATAGCAGAAGCCTCAAAAAAAAAAAAAAAAAAACTGAGCTTAAATGGCGGATAAATCTTTAAATTTGATTTTTTTTTCATATCTCCTTAAACTTTAGTAAAACTTAAATGTTAACCTTCTCTTCTTCTTAGGTGGCGTTATAGCCCGGTTCGAACCTGGGCCTCAACCAACAAGCGTCTCCAGCTGGCACGATCTTTTGCAAATTATTTCCAGTGCCGCACTCCCAGTTGGTTAAGGTCCAATTCAACCTATGGGCGACAACTTAGATTCGGTCGTCCTCTGCTGCGTCGTCCCTCAGGGTTGGATTAGATGACTCTTCGGGTCAAAGCTGTGTTGTCCATTCGCTGTACATAGCCTAGCCATCTTAGCCATCCGGAGACGTTGGATGCGGAGACGTTGGATCCGGAGACGTTGGATCCGGAGACGTTGGATCCGGAGACGTTGGATCCGGAGACGTTGGATCCGGAGACGTTGGATCCGGAGACGTTGGATCCGGAGACGTTGGATCCGGAGACGTTGGATCCGGAGACGTTGGATCCGGAGACGTTGGATCCGGAGACGTTGGATCCGGAGACGTTGGATCCGGAGACGTTGGATCCGGAGACGTTGGATCCGGAGACGTTGGATCCGGAGACGTTGGATCCGGAGACGTTGGATCCGGAGACGTTGGATCCGGAGACGTTGGATCCGGAGACGTTGGATCCGGAGACGTTGGATCCGGAGACGTTGGATCCGGAGACGTTGGATCCGGAGACGTTGGATCCGGAGACGTTGGATCCGGAGACGTTGGACCCGGAGACGTTGGATCCGGAGACGTTGGATCCGGAGACGTTGGATCCGGAGACGTTGGATCCGGAGACGTTGGATCCGAAGACGTTGGAACCGGAGACGTTGGATCCGGAGACGTTGGATCCGGAGACGTTCGATCCGGAGACGTTCGATCCGGAGACGTTCGATCCGGAGACGTTCGATCCGGAGACGTTCGATCCGGAGACGTTCGATCCGGAGACGTTCAAAGGGGGCGATTGAATGAACACAGAATTTTCCTCTCGTAGCGACCAAGGGCATTCTCATTCGTTTTCGTTGAGGTCCAGGCCCCTGCGCCGTAAAGGAGGACTAGAATGATCAGTGAATTATATAGTGCTATCTAGGTTGTTCGAGAGAAGGCTCTTCTTCTCAATTGCCTCTACGTTTGATATCAGCGCTGGCGTTATTGTCGCTGGTCACTAGTGAGCTAAGGTAGACGAAATCCTTGACAACTTCGAATTTGTAGCCGTCAATTGTGACATTCTAGCCAAGAAATCGGTGTTGTGCGTCTTTTTTGGATGACAGCATATTTATATATAAGTCTTACAATGTAAACTTTAATAATAAAATATTTTAAGAACATTTTTGAAAATAATTTCCTGCAGATAAGCCACAAAGCCCTTCATAAGGCTTCAGTAATAATTGTGGGGGCCTCCGCAAAGAAAAACCCTAGAAAAGGGCGAATCTTCGTCATCTTCCAACTACTGATTCATAGCGCTAACGCATGGGAACGCTTATAAATGGTCAGCATAAAAAATATGAATCACGGACATTTCTTAATGACCGGCGGTTTCCGTAGCACCAAGTCCATTGGTGATTTGCTGGCATCTCTTAGTGAAAGGTTTCTTTGCACAACGCTGGTGAAGGCAAGATCGTTGCACTTGATACTTCTAAAGGATTTGACAGAGTTTGGCATTAGGCTCTCGTCGATGAACCTTTTCCACTATAGAATAGAAAATATTTTTGGGGTCGTTTGATTCAAATCGTGTGGAATTTTTTTTGACGACTGATATTCACCAAATAAAGGCTGGTGTTACCCAATGCTCTTCTCTGTCACCTACACTGTTCCTCATTTTCTAAATTATCTCCGGCCTGCTACTTCCAATCCACTCCACTCCTTCGCTGATGATAGTTCTCCCAGATTTTTATATTCTTCCAAGACTCACGTCCTTGCACTACGGCCATATATAATAAGCACATTAAATTCCAACCTCGACAACATAACTTATTGAAGTATTAACAATAAAGTGGAAATGTAAGTTACTTAAGTGAACTCTTGGTAAGCAGCCCTTGTCCGTGAAAAGTGCTTGTGTTGTTCTATCCTTGGTATGTGCGTTAATAAAACATTTAGTTGGATCGACCATGTATTTCACATCGTCGTGAAAGTTCTAGGTTTCCCTAAACGATGCAAGATTTTTTCCACTCTCTCTGATTTGGCTTCAATCTACAAGACCTATATCAGCCTCAAGCTTGAGTACAACGCTCATTTGGTCTAGTGCTCGCAAGACCTCTCAGCACATGCTACATAGTATTAAAATGCGGATCACAAAACCTATAGGAGACATTGATTTTACGAAACTATTTAACTCGCAAGCTGGCTCACTCACTGCTCAAGACACTTGCATCCCTCATCTTTGAGAATTCAATCGCAATACTCGTCTCCCAGGAATGTCAATCAATTTACCGCTATGCTTGCCTTTGAGCGGACTGAGACTTCAGAATGCCCAGCCCAATCCACAAGCAATGTGCGCCGAAACTTCCTTTCCCTTCTCTATACGTTCGAGCCGTTCTGTGTCTTGACAATGATTACTTAAAGGTACTCCCTACGGGCAACCCCTTACCTTTTTTTTCATCAAAAAAATAATGTGCCTATCCCAAGATTGAAGAGAGTTAAAAAGACTTAATCTTACGTTTGAAACGTGTACTATTTATTCCATTTATTCCTAATAAACTTTTTTCAAATTAATTTTGTGATTCTCTTCATTGATTTCTTTCGTAAGTGGTTGCTGCACTAAATAATCTTGTTGGAAAAATAAATATTGCGTCTTTGCTAGTAATCATAGGCGCACACCATATCGTGGTGAAAACGCAGCCAACTAGTTTTTTTGCTTGTTACCCCTGTTTCTTCCATTGTCCGCTAGGCGAAACCGTATATTATTTCAGTTAAATTTAAATTTGAAAGAAATCTTTCAAAACAGGTGAGCTAGTAAATCAAAGCAACAAATGACGTTAAAAATATCATGTGATTTGATGAGTTATTTTGTTATGTGTTTTCTAATCATGCAATTAAGTTTCATACAATAAGGTGTACAAAGTATAGCGCTAGCGATACGTGCTTGGCAGAAACGTCAGATAAGAAACACTAAAGCGTAAGCTTGGGCATACATATGTCATTAATTTTTTGTATGTGAAAATCTCGACTTTCGAGCCAAAACTTCAATTGCCGAAAGTGTTGTTTTGTTAGCACTGACGGCTAAGATGCGTGGAATAATTATAGAGTGCCATCCAATTCCGGTTCGGATTGGACATCCCAGTTTTAATCCCATATGTCAAACTTAACTTTCAACCAGGACTCTATGTGTTTAGTTAAAAGTTTGCCGTTTTAAAATACGGATACGGATACTGAACGCAAGAAAATTGTGGAAACTTATTTCAAAAATTGTGATTCTGGCATAGGCACGTTTCGCGCATTACGAACAGATTATAGTCGGTTTAATCGCCCATCTGAGCCGTACTACTGGCAAAATTATAAAAACATTCCGAAAATACTGGTTCTGTTACAGAAGTCTTTAGGCCTCTGTAGATAATATGACAAATGCAGACGGCAAGAATAGCGTGTGGGCTAGAGTGTCAATCGAATTTGGTGGGCTCAAATCGAAGATATGGATGCAGAAAGAAAGACGTTGCCACATCTCATACAACACGACTCGTTTTGGGTTTATTGCAAGGAAAATTTCCTGGGTGCGTTATTTAGCGTTTGGCTACTAAGACCAAATGGTTTATTGGCGTTGAGGCTCGGCACACAATCTGCAAGTTTTTGACGCTCTGAAAACAAATATTCGCCAAGTTATGGCCGAATTATTGCCCGACAGGTGTCGAAGAGTCACCGAAAATTACCTTTTTTTAGAATCGGGTCCTGCAAGAACTCCTACGACAGACATTTGATTTTGGCATTTCATAATGGAAAGATCCAAACAACGAACTGAAATAAAAATTTGATTGAAATCTAAATCATTGATGTGTTTTGTTTATATTAACCACAAATTGGTTCACCGCGTATATGTGAAATTGGAAGGCAAGGAGCGTTCCGGACCGCTGGAAAGGTTTGAAGACGAAAATTGAAGGTATTACTGGAACAAAATCTATTTATCATCAAGTCATTTCCCATCGTTTGAGAACATTGAAATTGGTCTAAAAGCAAGGAAATTGGCGATCAAAAGTGGATCCATTACGATCCAAAGAAAACGTGGAGCGTTACGGCCACGCGTCAACATCGAGGGCCAAGCCTAATTACGACTACTACTTTTTTCTGATCGATAACGCATGGTCTGGCTGAGCAGTTTTTCTGATTTCTGTGAATATTTGGTACACGATTCGGATCCAGCTCTTAGCAATAACCTACTAGCCGTAGAAAAATTTCGCCTATCGGAAGAGAGTCAACGATTTTTGACTATGTTTCTGTGACTATTTCCCAAATTATTGGGAACAGGTACAAATGGCGTGAAATGAACACGACCTTCTTATTTTTTATTTCATTTTAAAACCCATTTTGAAACCCCCCTTCTCCCATCAACCAACTATTAGGCCTGATGTCGCGTCAAGACTTCATAAAAGTTGAAATTTACTCGAATACGAGAAGCGTATGTGTATCGAACCGACTCCAACGAATGACGATATACATATGTAGGTACAGGGTTTGTACAAAAAGTGTCGGGAATAATTTTTTTTCTGACGTCACTGTACATCGTAGCGCACTTTCACAGAACGGGCTCGGTGGTGTGGGTTCAGACCTTCAAAACACGCCAACTTTTAAGTAACACCGGCTCTTCAAAAATGTCCGAGAAAATGTACAGGACAAGTCCCACGCTTGACGGCCGTCAACGGTTAGAACCGGCAACGAGCAACGTGTGCGTGAAGGGCCTAGTTCTTTTTTTTTATAATTCTTGCAGGTTCAATAGTGTACGCTCTTATGGTGTTTGTCACACAACCTGGACAGGGTGCAGATGGTTTGTGTCGAAGGTGTTCGTTCACTAGTCTCCGTGGGGTGGTTGTCCTAGATAGGATTTGAGAGATTCGACTGAATTTGGGTTGGTTGTAGTTCACAGTAACTCTTTTGTTTCCATGTCATTAGGCGTTATATTGCAAATGCACACACAGAGTATGAATGTTGAAGTGATCTTATGCTGCGAGTGTTATGCCTTCATCAGCACTTATTGATCATCTCTCATTCACTACTGATGTTGTTGCTGTTTTTCCGTATAGGAATTGTTCACAGTCAAGGACGGAGTTGAATTACAGACTTTGGGCTCAACAGTCGGTGACGATTACCATTGCACCACAAGCCACCTTTACAAGCCAAAAGGCACATCTTTTACCCAGAAATGCTAAGAAAATTAAAGAGAACAAGGTGAAGCTAGCCATCTCCGGAAAAGGACATTGGATCACCACAATGCACCCAACCTCACCCGCTCCAAGCTAATCGGCTACATGACGTGAAAGGACGTCGCGACGATTCCCCAACCCCCCACTGTCTCGACGATTTTTGTAGATTTTTTTCATCCCCAAAAGTGAAATTCCCCCTCAAAGGAAACCATCATGGGACCGTCAGTGCTGCCAGTAGAGCTTGCACGAGTACTTATAAGGACCTCTCGGAACTCTACCTACGAGTCCTAGACAAGCCGATGACAAAAGTATTGTGACGCCCAAAAGATAATCTTTGGAATATAAGAGTGTTTTTCAAGAATTAAGGTGACTTTTTAAGTTTCATGAGAAAAGTATTTTTTTTGTTATGTTGGTACACATGCCCCTCAACACCTGCCGAAGTTGTCAATCGTTTTGGATATTTAGTTTGTTTTTTTACAGATATCAAAGTTAGATGTTTTGGTGCGTTGATTATTTTTTGCTATTGAAAAAAATGTTTTAAAGAATTTGTGTAAAATTTTGTGTGAAAAAAAAATTTAGTGCTCCAACTCCAAAGCAAAAAAAAAATATGTATGTTCTTCAAGGCCGAAAAGATGTTAATAACGATGCCCGCCCTGGACGCCTCAGTATGTCAACAACAGATGAAAAAAACGTTGAAGCAGTCACGAAAATTGTTATGGACAATCATCATATCACTATCAAAGAAGTTACTGAGGATCTGCCATATCGGTTAGCTCATGGTATGAATTTTTTTCCAGATATTTCGGGCATTAGACGGGTATCAGCGTACTTTGTTCCGGACTTGTTAAATTTTGACCAAAGGAACCGCCGCATGAGCATAGCTCACGAGCTGTTAAATGACGTGAATGATGGTCCTGATTAGCTGAAAAGGGACCAACCGATTTGTAACCCACATTCATTTTTCACTAACTCTCGCGAGTCAGTTTAGGAAACAAGTTATGGCTTCGAGTATGGCTTCCTATAATTGCCTTAAAAGTATTATAAGCAATTTCCCCCCTTAAGAATGAACATTCTTGTGGATTTGATGGCATTTCGGAGAGAATTTTAAAACATGTTGGTTACTATATTGTTGATGTACTAGCTATATTATTAACCGTTAATTTCTAGAGTTTTTCCTGCTTTCAGTAGTTTTTGAAAAAATAAGGAGGTTTTTCAGATCTGTGCAATTTGGTTTTCAGTGGGGAAATTTTTTTCTCGCTTTTCGTCTAACCTTGATTTCTTTGTAGATATTGCGAAATCCTTTGAAATGGTTAACCACGTTGTCCTGTTGAGAAAATTAGAAAAAAGCAGGGTTTCGTGGATTCTCGATTGATTTTAGGTCTTTTCTCTTAAATCGATCTCAGAATGAAGATTGGAAAAATGAAGGAGCGGAGTTCGGTTTAATTTGGGAGTGTCCTAAGGTTCTGTGTTGGGACCTGTTTTGTTTCTGATCCATACTGATTCTCTATTTAAACTAAGCTTTCAAGCTGAAAGTGCTACTTTCGTCGATGATGTGGGCTGTTCTCATAATTTCGACAGTGCTCCAAATCTCGTATCTGACATATCTGACATCAACTGATTAAACATTAATTCTAGTACAAACATTTTGTACTGTAATCTCTCTACTAAAGTCTGTTACAATGCTGAGGTATTTTTTCACGCGCCTGAGTGTCAGAATTACAATCTTACAGCATTTCCAGAAGACTTTTGCCTACGTTTTGTACTAATTTAGGTTGCAGCGCCTAGTATGTTTCAGTTGAGAAAGTGGACGAGTTTAAATACTAGGGTCTTACTGTAGATTCAAGGATAAGTTTTGCAAACGATACTGAATGGTTTAGGATTATTTTCTATGCACTCTTTGCAACATTTTTTGCTAATGTTTGTTCAACAAAACTACTTCGAGTAATTGAACTCCAACGCGATATAAGGTCTTAAAAAGATATCCTTTGTTTCGTAAATATTCTTCCAGTTCGTCATTTATATTACTTTAAAGTCATGAAAACTGTCTCTATGAGATCAGGAAGTCTTAATTGTAGATTAATATATGATTAGGTACAAAACCTTTCGGGTTGGGTATCCGTTACAATTTTTTGCATTATTGCCTTTCGTAACTTTTATTCGGTTTCTTCGTGTCGCCTCCAATCAGTGCACTGGCATTTTCTGGAGAATTTGTGAATCGTTTAAGACTCTGGCTCTTAGATCATGATTAAGCAACACTAGAAAACGTTTTCTCTAACGATATGCTACAGCTAGAGTCAGACCATGTTGTCTCCTTAAAATCTCTAGAAAGGCTCAAGGCTATACGAAAAAGCGCATATCAGAAGTACTTTGAGAATTTGAAAAAGCGCTGGCTCAAGGGTATTATACATACACCCTTCGACACTTGATTACCTTCATTTAAAATTTCTACCGTATTCATAAAGCAGGGGTAAAATTTCTACGGACCCATTGTTAAAACCTTTATTTTCACTACCTCTCTGTTACCTGATGACAAGCTTGTTAAAATTTAAGGAAGTAAAAAAGAAAATCGCGACTTTAAGCGCGATAATTCCAATCGGGAGATTATTAATAAAATTGGTCGAAATCCACGGACAGTCTACAGTTTTCTTAAAGATCCAGAAAATTATGTCAAAAACCGAAGAGAACAGCAAGAGCGACAACAGAACGAGTTCGTAGGTCCGCTGCGACCGTTCGCAAAATAAAGGAGAAAGTTGGAACTCCAGCCAGTGCCCGGACAGTTTTAAGAGTGATTCAACCATGTCCTTATCTCCGACGGTAAACACTGAAGAAAAAATTAAGCTATAAAGATAATAGATTGGAATTTTGCCGGGCTCATATAAGTTGGAAGAAATAATGGGAAACCGTTATTTAAAACTCGATGGCTTTCAATATTACTTTCAAAATTTGAGAAAATCGTAGATGTGCCTGTCACATCGTCACACTGTTGTTGGTTCCGCCATAGTATGGGCTGCAATTTAATTTCACTGTCCAATAGTTCTGGTTGTCTTAGATGGTCGGTAGAGCTCAGAGGATTACAACGAGCTTCTTAAAACGCAGACAATCAATTTCGATGAAATGTTTGATGGTTAATGTTGGATTTTCCAGCAGGATAAGGCGGCCATGTGGCCAACACAGCAGCATGTCTAAAACAGTGGCTTACAGACAACAATGTTGAACTTTTGGATTGGCCGGTCTAAAAGTTATTGAAATTTTTTGAGGATGGCTGACGCGGAAAGTTTACGCAGATGGCCTCAATAAGACCATTGAAGACGCTTTTGAGAAAATTTATTTAAAAAAATTATATCCATCGTTAGAAAGTAGACTTTCTGAAGTTATACGCAAAGACCTACAAAATATTAACAATTAAAAAAAAATAAGAACATTAAAAACTTTCCTTTTAGTCTTCTACCTTGCAAAGCTGGGGCAGGGAAGACTTATTCAAAGGCTTTCCTGTCTGCCAGTGCGCATATATCAAAACTTGCCGATTAGCTATGAGTCTGAAACTTGGCTTAGAGAGTACATGACGCTCATAGCGACCGTTTTTAGAACCCTAGCTACTGTGGTTCCTGAGATCCAGGTAAAAGTTTGCAAAATTTAAGCTACGTAGAAGACTTGTGGCTTGGCTTCCGGCGAGCCGAACCCATCTTGTTTTCTTCTATTATCGGGGAGTGTTATAAGGGGAATCGCTTTGAAGGGGCCAAAATAGATATTGAGAAACAAATAAATATTTTTCGAGAAAAATAAAATGTCACCTTATTTTTTGAACAAACCTCGTATATTATTTTTATAGCAGTAGTTATTTGACTACCTGACATTACGTGAAAAATAGTGTCATCAATAAGTTTGGTTTCTTATGGGTTGAGTTCAGGTCACAGCCTATTAAAAAAGCATCGTTCTCTGAAGGGCAACTTACCAATATAAACCGCTGTCTGAACAACGCAGTTTTGTTAAAAAAAAGTCAAGAAAAATGTTGCATTACAGAAAATATGATAGTTTTTCTAGTTATATTGTGAACAAATACTCTCAGAGCAGAGCTCATCAAGCTATGAATCACAGACAATATGACACAAAGCTTATGAAATTTAATGAAATTTGTTAATTGAGCATTATACTATGTACTACACGTAAATGTATGTGGTATACTCAAAAGCCATTCGGGAATCCAGGGAACAGGTAAAAATACAAAACTTGTGTCAAGCAAGCCAAAACACAAAAAAGGAAAAACCATACACAGACAACACTGAACTCCACAAAGAACGAGCGGGTCTCCATCTGGTTTGATCAAAAATGAAACACTCTTTGTTCGGTTAAAAATAATTCTAAATATTTATTTCTGTTTAACTTATTTGTTCAATTTACCTTTAATACCTCTCTCACTTCCTCAACAAAACCATTGTTTTTTGTTTTTTTTTTTATAGTACATAAAAAATTATAATTAAAAAAAACTTAAGAATTAAAAAAATCGTTTTTTCGAAGAGCGATATTTAAGAAAAATGAAAAAAAAACTTCTTAGACTTCCTAGTTACTATTTAAGCTTTTCTAACTTAAATTAAAAATAAATTTATGAGCTGAAAATAAACAAAAGACGAAAAAATCATATATTCGTGATGTTTTCTTTAAACTAAACGTTTTTTTTTTAAGTGTATGTTTCATTTTTATTCGTTGGATTCGGGATTCAAATTGTTTTTACAAATTCGTTGTTAATATTCAAATTCAAATTCAAATTCGGTTCAACGGAAAATATCAATAATTAATACAAGAAAAAGGAGAAAACAAAATAATTCATTGGCACAAAAAAGGATATAGCAACAAATACAAAAATATTTTTTACAAAATTTACAGGGAATTATTGAAAAACAGTAAAATAAAATTGTCGTAATTCTAATTTATAAACAAGAAATCGATTCATCAAATGGTTGCACTAAAAATTGCAAACAAGCAGGCAAATTAAATTTTATTTTTATTTTTTTTTTGTATAAACTTAAGTCGTTTTTAAATCTTAAAAAAAAAGAAAAATACTTTAGCGGCACACTTTGGGTCAAGAAAATAAAAATTCAAACAAAAAGTCGTTTGTTTTGTGTAACGTCTGTCGTGTAGTCTATAGTAACACGATCGCAATGACCGTTAAAACACCAATGATTATGGCTAACATGGTGATGAAATCATTACCGGTGACTATGCCAAGGGTGCAAGCTAGTAGGATGTGCTCTAAGGTTGTCATACGATCGTCGTGGCGCGGTTGAGCTAGTAGCGATAAGGTTTTGGAACCTGTCGGGGTGGAGGGAACTTGGGAGGGTGAAATATCAGCTGGGGATGAAGCTGGACGACACCGTAGAAGGTCTTGAACAGTCTGGTCTTGCTCTTGGTCTGACTGGGTATAACTTAATTGGATCGAACCTTCTGAAGACGAGGGATGATGGCGTGATTTTGGTTTTTCTAGTTCTATGCTACCTTCGAGTACTTCTAGCTGATCTACGACAATCTGGTTTCCTGAGTCTGAACAGTTTTCTGCGACATTTACATCATCTACTGAGGGAATCTCCGAATCAACCTTTATCGTGTCGTCCTGAACCACCTGGTCTACGAAAACCTCTGACAAATCATTTCCTTCATTACCTTCCCACCTAACACTGTCATCTGAGACCTCCTCACTGATAGATTCAAGGAGCTCATCGTCCTCACATTGAACATACCTAACCTTTGAGACTTGATTTACAATTTTCAGCGAAATGTTCATAGGAGAAAGGACTGCCTTCCTACTGAGCTCATATCTGATAGTCGACTTATCCTCTTCATAAGAACTTTGGTCTTCATTGTGTGGACTGATGTCTGGTGTTTGAGTCGGACACCATAAGTCGCAGTCAACCTCCTCGGTCAATTCGGAAAATTGTGTGGACGACGTGGAACAGGGTGAATCTACTATTTCGACTATCGATACCACCTCGGACGATTTCAACTTGGACCGAGACAGTAATGCATCAAGCTGAGGATCTCTTTTAGGGGACGAGTCTATGATCTCAATGACCGATATCACCTCGGAGGACAATGTTAACGATTCATCTTCGAGATTTTCAGAGGAAAATGTTTTTATTTCAGAACCATCTTGTGAACCCGATTCTACAACCTCGATTTCTGGCACTTGCTCTAAGGGTTGATGTGCATCACCCAGATCTACAGAGTCCAAAACAGGAGCAGGATACTTCGAAATCTTTTCGCCACAATCGCACACCTCATCATCTGAATCTGAAATCGGAACGGTAAAAATCTCGCCGACAGCCGGAATCGACTCCTCGGACGAAGACAAGTTGTGACCTAAAAGATCCAATGATCTTGAGTACTCTTGCTGATCCTCCTCATGATCACCGGCACTATCATCACTAAACCTAACTCTATGCTCGCCTTTAGGTCTACTCCCACTATTCCTAGTCCTTGCACTCTGATGACTTAACCGATCACTCAGATCCTCGATGATCTTCGTACACTCCGAGATATTCTCTAACTGCGAAATCAGTTGTCTACTATTCGTCCCCGCATTGATCCTCGACACCTGACTAAGAACCTCATGCAAAAGCTGCCCTGGACTATGCGGATCCTTTACCTCAATCTCATCGTGATCGCTATATCCCTCACCGTCGTCGAATGAAAAACTTGTCGAAACCTCATCCTGAGCGTACATTGATCGTAAATAATCGACCTCGGAAAAATCCCTATTGATCGTCACCTCATTGACAAACTTTTCCGCGACCTCGAAACGACTATTATGCGGCAGCTCAACCTCAAGACTAGCATTCACCGGACTAGGGACTGGAAAATCGGACAGACTGACATTTCCCGAATCGGGATTCGAGCATTCATCGATCGAGCTTAGCGAATCGAGTTGACGATCAGTGCCCGCACGCCCCTGATCGCCATCGCCACCCGGAACACTGGTCACGACGATGTTAATATTACTAGCATAGGATGGAAAGTACAATCTACTGACTTGATGGCATGGCTTAGGATCGTCGTGATTTTCATGATCCTCGTCAATAGTGCCTAACTTACAGACTAGTACACTCTCGCAAAACTCGGGATTAGTAGCAGTAATGGTAGTAGTAGTAGCAGTACGAATAGTAGTAGTAGTTACAGAAATCGTTTCAACATCAGGCTTGTTAGGTTCAGAGCAGCGGTACACACCAGCGGGACTAGGTACGGTACAATCATTCACAATCTCATCCTCATCTCGTTTACCTGCTGTGGTCGTCGTAGTTGCTGGCGATGACTTCTCGATGCCAAAGATCATGGCTAACTCTTCGGAGGAGTTGTATTGTGACGCGCTGTCACTACGTTCACCTTTCTCGCCGCCACTGCTACCGACCGGAGTTAGATTAAGCGGCGGCGATGGCGTACAACTGAACGGCGAATTGGTGATATTCGGTGTGACACTAGACGACTGTACGTCGTAGGATGTTGTGCTAAAGGTTTTTATTGGATCAGTGCTGGGTGCGTGAAAATCACTACTTGGTGACTTAATGTAATCACTGGAGGAGTACGGGTTAAAGGAGGTTATACTCGACGATAGGTGCGGTCCGGCTGACGGACTGGAGGATTTCAAACAGTCGCTGGAAGAGGAAGTCGACGTGGTGTTGACGGTTTTGTCGCCGACACCCACGAATGCACCGCGCGTGGCGTCGTCAGATTTGGACGGGACTTTGGTGGTGGCTTCGAAGCGAGCTTGTTGCTCGCATTCTTTCATGATCTTGTCGATTTCTTCTTCAGCATGAACGGATGCAGCGGTCTGGCCGGATCCTGGAACAATAAGAAGATCGGCGTCAGATCGTTTCACGCGATCAGTGTCAGTTTTGGTGGTATTACACGCCGTGACTTGGACTTGGTGTTGTGGTGGCTGAAGGTTGTCGTAGTCGGGAAGATCGTTGAGTTCACTGATCTGACGCATGCATCGCTCGGCGATTTCGCCGATGCTTGCCGAGCTTGGGTCGAGTTTTTGGATTAATCCGGGTGTGACCAGTTCCTGTTTGGGTCGATTTTTGACTTCGACTGCGGTATGCACGACCACCGGGGGCTGGACGGTCACGATCTCGTTGAGGATCTTCTCGCAGACTTTGTTAGCAGCGTCGGAGACTTGATCGATGGCTTTGATGAGCTTGTCCTCACTGACGAGGCGGCGAGGTGGGGTCTTCTTGCCAGTTATGTCGTCGGGATCTGGTGGCAATGTGTCCATTAGGATGTGACGGCAGCGTTTGGCTGCTTCGGAGACAGCCTCAATCTGTTCTAGGTCGCGTTCAATGCTGGCTTTGGGGTTCGGCGGGCGAGATGAGGTAATCAGGGCTTCCTTGCGAAGTTCCATCAGATCTCTGGTGAGCTTGTCGCTGCTCTCTTTCGCTTCTTTGGCGATCTTATTCAGAGCGTCTTCCATCTTCATCTTCTCCGTGTCTGGAGTGATGCTCTTGCGTGGCATGGGTATCGGTGGCTTGATTGCAGTTGGCCCTTCTTCTTTGGAGAGAACTTCAGGCAGACTGCATATTGCTCCGCCTTGACTTGGATGACGGAAAGGCACGGGTTTCATAGAGTTTTGTTCTTGTTCCCTGAGGTTTCGCAGGAGCTGTAATGTGGACGGAATATCATCAGTTTCCTTACGAATGTCTGACATGCTTCCCGCTCGTTCAAGGGTCTTAGCCAGCTCGAGATAATCGTGCATATCGCCACCGGACGGTTTGGCGGCATTTCTTTGGATCAAGTTATAGATGTTAGCCGACTGCGTGCGAGTAGCGCGCTTCTTTCGTAGCGATGTGGAAGGAAACAGAAACTGTTGCTTCTGACCGGGTGGATCCTTTCTCAACGTCCTAACGGCAAGATCATCGCTTATGATGTCGGGATACTTGAACGGTGCTGTTCGCACTTTCTGGCTGTCTTTGTCCGGAGTCACATGGAGGTAGTCTGTCCTCGGAGATGGCGGAATCGGACCAACTGGAATCCCGAATGGTGGTTGTCTCTCTGTGGATTTGGGTACAAGATTCGCGTGCTTTATGCTTCGATAAGCAAAGTCATCGCGTACCAGATCGGGCTCTTTTGTTGGACCATCATCGTCGTCCTCGTCCATGAACTCTTCGCTATGAAGTTCCGCATACTTTTCAAAGTTTGTCGGTGTCGGGATGTCCCTGCGCTCGGCGCGGTCGAGGAGTGATTCATCGCCGAGTTTCAAGCTCTTATAAATCGCCTCGAGTTCATTAATGGCGTCATCGAGATTCGTCGGTTTTTTGCGCGGAACTGCTTCCGGTTCAGGATGAGCGGGTGTTGGCTTTGTGATTGCCTTACGTTGTGGTGGATCTGGTGCTACTTTCTGCGGGTGATCGAGTATGTTCCAAATACGCTTCTCAGCAACATATTCGTCGTACTTATTTGGCGGCGGTATCGGCGAATCTGACTTTGGTAACCTGGGGGCAGTAATATCCCTTCTTTGGTAGTGATTAGGCATTGAATTGCTTTTGTTCGCGGCGTTATGACGAATCTCGACGTAGTTGTTCTGGTTGTCCTTGGTCGGCTTAATCAACAGGCTTCCAGAGATCACCTGGTTCACTTCGTCCGTTTTCGCGGGTTTTTGCTTTGGTTTGGATACTTCCGAGTACATGGGGACGTTATAGCGGCGTAGCTCGCCGACGCGAGAGCTTGACACTGATCGAGGTTTTATGAAGGAAGACTCCTGTCGAGGATTTGGATCACGACCGCGGCGCCAGAATTCTGACGAGAGATGAGATTTTGGTTGATCCATCGGTGGTGGTGGTGGTTCGGGTAAGCCACTCTTTGTCGTCCTCACCGGGGACGGTGGCTTACATGGCTCATTGGCCTGCTGGTTCAGAAGATGTATCGGTTTTCGGGATCGCGGTGTCGCCTCAGCCACATACCGATAGTCCAGGCCAGACGGAAGGGACTTTTTACCCGGATGAGCATCCCTTTCAGCTCGGGTTATAAAGCGACGATGTTGTGGTCCTCCGGCATTCGATGGCGGATTATTCAGAGACGAACCCGACTGGTACAATGGGGCATTCCCCGACCAAATGCGGTCATCGGACACACAGCGTCCGCTCATGCTCATGTTTTTCGGCGCCTGCGATGAAGTTTGGTCGAAGGCGTAGGAAATCGGTCGCGGATTGTTGTGACCAGTCACACTAATGCGCCGCATAGGATCCCGCGGCGGGGGCGGCGGTGGAAGTGGTTTCTTTACGTTTTGCACGTGGATATGGCTATCGTAGCTGATGCTTCGTTTACTGTCGTTTACTGTGTTTTGGAGATTCTTTGGTGGATGCAGCATTCCATAGGTTAAGGGAGCCATGTAACTTAGGCTTGTCGAGTTTCTGTACCTCCCGTCCTGTGGCACGGATGGTGGATACTGTTGATGAGGCTTTGGCTCGGGATTAAGTGATGTCATGGGATTACTTTGATCGGTGTAGATCGACATCGAAACAGGTTGTGTCTTCCAACGCTGCGCAGGTTGTGGCGCATACATCACCGGGACTTGACCGTGACTAACTTCGCCATCGCGGCTTAGACGTTTATAGTATCTTTCATTTCGCGCCGCACGACTGCGACGACTTTGACCGTTGTTGCCATTAAGTCCGAGAGCACCGCTCCCCAAACTTTCGTCGCTGCGGTATTTCGTGAACGTTGTCGAGGAATTCATCGATACTAACTCCTCTTCACTCGACGAGTGCCGTCCTTGTGCGTCCTTATTCAGTGATTTTCGATCTCGCTTACCGCGCCGATCGAGCGAGTTCGTCGATCGACTGTGTGGAGTATAGTCCACTGCTTGTGGGAGATTTTTTCCCGGGTTATCCTCCACAGGGGGCACTGGCTCAAATGGCAGAAAGAACTCATTATCCCGCGTCGGGGTAACTACGATATGATCAAATCCGCTGCCGATCAGTTTGCTACCACGTTTCTTCTTATCTTTCTTGCGATATTTTGGCGATGGAACGAACCCGGCTTTACGATCCTCCTCCGATGATGATTCCGTCTCGACTTCCTTCTTCTTCCGGAACAAACGGCCAAATGACCATTTCTTGTTGCCACTCGGTTGTGATGCATTCTGGTATGATGTGTCTTTCTTGCTGTGATTGGCAGTACTGCTATGTCGATTCATTTCGGTTAATCGTGTGTTGGGGTCCGCTGCAGTTGTGGGCGGAACAACCTCTTTGGGTAAAGGCAATTGGGGCCTCCACGATGTCTGGACAGTCTGGAAGGTAAAACAAGAAAAGTGATCGTGTTAGACGAGTTATTATTGGCAAGGCGAAATTAATATATAAAAAGGTATGAACGTGTAAGTGTGGTGAATAGTGGTGGGTATTTTTAGTTTTGCTCTTTGCACGTAATTTACACCAGACCATTCGCGTCAGGCGCTTTATTTTTGGATTAATTAACAAATGGGAGAGGTTTTTCTAAAAATATCTTCTCTGCCTGATTTACTTGGAATTTCTTGCAGCCGCTGATGATAGTGACGTGGAGGCAAGTGTTTAATTGAAGATCACGTATGGTTGGTGCTAAGGATCAGGGCAAGATGCTAATTGTTTATTATGAATTGAAGGAAAAGATGGTGAAAAAAAACAAAGTTTAAAGTGATATTTCAAGGTTTGAAGAAGGGAGAAAAAATAATGCTGGATGCACGGGCTACTGATCGTGACCGATGTGCTGAATAGATTGAAGTCTGTTTTTAGAAGTTCGGGTTCAAACTTAGTAGATGTGCGAACCACCAGTGATCGTGTAAGAATAAACAAACCTGATAAAGGCACATTCAATAAAATACCAGATTCAAGTACATTAAGCCGACACAAAGAAGTAAAATCCTCATTCTGCTTGCACGATCATCCATTGATCGATCGTTATTCTTTTACGAAATTGTGAATTCCTAGGAAAGATTTTCAACGATCACGTTGTCTATAGACAAAAATGTCCTACGAATAGCTGACGCGCCTGGGAGGTCGGCGTAATTCGCTTCACAAAGACACAAACGATCACATTCAGAATATTAATACTCGACGTTATTGTTTAAATATTTCTTATTTAACGACATTTTAATGACAATGACAGCAATGACGCTGCCGGATCGCCGTCCTCCCATAAAACAAAAATCACATAATAATTTCACTTGTTAAATCCAACGTGAGTGCGGAGCGCCTTTAACGCCCGTGCATCACGATCGCACTCAGTTTTCCCGGAAAAGTCTACAGACCAGACAAAGGCACTTTCCAAAAGCCCGCCATAAAACGCTTTACCTGGCTCTTATACTCTTTGTTTATAAAACAAAGCAACAATCTGTCATAAACAAATGTTTGCGCGGTAAACCTTTTTGGATGTTACATTCTGTCCTCACACACGAGATAAAGAAGAAAACTACATAAACACAACCCAAAGTGATTGCGAAACAACTATGTAGGCACAGAAAAACGCATCTGCGACACAGCCCGGCGACGAAAAATACTCAGACTCGTGCCGGGATGAATTAATACGTTTGTCACGTATATCTAAAACTATTTAACAAACTTGTCGCAATTCAACAATAATTTACTCGAAACCAAGCGCGCGAAAACCAACAACTGCCGACTTGTCTGGCTTAGGTGCACCGTGCTTAGTACTTAATGCCTGATAAGCTACAAGGTACTTCGATTAGAATCCAAAGAATGTTAATGGGAAGGGATTGAAGCCGCTAAGCAATTGGAATTAATTAATTGCCTTGAGTTATAACCCAGGGATAGCTGGTTAAGGACAGACGGAATTCAGGCACAAAACAACTCCATACTTTCACTCGAACAATAAGAAACAAGAGATACTGACTAACGCATTATTCTACGTCGCAAGTACACATTTGTGAATGACATACAATCAACCATATGGTCCCCAGTCGACCAATTAAGGTGGAATTCAAACGCGCTTCAAAGCTTCAACGAGTGGGAGTTGCTAATAGTGTGGAAGGTGGATGAAGAGCTGCGCTAATTGCTCAGGTATTGTTTGACTACTGGGATTCGGATGGATGAGCAATCGTTTGTTTGGTTTGTTCTGTTTATTTTGGTTGAGTTTCTGTATTTTATTTTTGACTATTTGCTGCAGTCGATAATTCAATGGAATTTTGCAAAAAATCACCTTTTCTCGTGCTCACTATTCTCGTTAGCAGATTGAAGATTCTCGAAGATTTGATACACTGTAAGATATTTTTGGGTGATTTTATGATGCTGAACGGAACTTAAATCGCGATAAAGTCGGTTTGAACCGTGTTTGTGCTTGACCCATTGTCCAGTCGTCCTGCTCAAAAGAGGTTACAGAAGAATAATAGCTAGAAAGGAATATTAGAGTTTAATATTGTTTCATTCTGAAAGAAAAATACGAATGACAGGAGTGTCACAAAAAATTAAAAAAAAAAAAACAAAGGCGGTGTTGAGCGGGATTCGAACATGACTCTCTCACATGATGTTTAGTGATTTAAATGCTTTTTAAAAAGTGTTATTTTATAAAGATGTATAAGAAAGAATAAGAAAGTTTTTAATGGACACAGTGGACTGAAGTAATCATTTTTCTTTCCTAAAAAGGAATCAATATTGAATGATACTATGGACCCACATTAATGTCAACAAAACTTCTATGAGATAGTAGCTAAAGAACCACTTTTGATAGGTAATACCCGTACATGCCATAGTTATGTATGCATTTTTCTTTATTGCGAAAGAACTCGAGATGAAAGTTAAACTAATCAGTTTGGGTGAAAGTCAAATGATTTTGATTAAGGGAAAGCATGACGCATAGACAATATTAGCTAAACTGATACAAAAGTGATTGTTAAAACATTGTATTGCTTTTTCGCAAGATCAAATTCAGCACACACTTCGAATTTGTCTCGATATCACGATTGAATTTTGGTTTGGAAATGTTATAATATATGTACATATAAGGTTATCCAATAAGAGGTGTCATTATTTCCAATTCAAGGAACAAAAAAAATTGTATGAAGAATGCTGATATTTTTATTTCATTCGAAAGTACAAGCTAGAAGGTTAGTAAGGGTATAGAAATAGCCCACAAATAGTCATCTTTTTGATGAAATTTGTCTTCATGTTCTCATATAATTGCGCCTGTATTCCGCGAGCTCTGATATTTTTTGTTACTACATAAAATGTCAGTGGAGATTACACCTCAAAAGAAAAACTCTAATCATGTTAAATTGCACGATTTCAGCGGCCAATTTAAGTCTCCATTTCGCGAGATTAGACATCCAGAAATTTATCACGCAATAGAGCCATCATTTGTTCGACATGACAAGCCGTCTTACTGAAAATAAACATCGCCCACTTCTAAAGCACAAAAGAAGAGTCTGCCAGTATCTTTGGATAACGCAATGCAATCACTGAAACAGACACACTAGCGGCCAATGACACCATCAGACTAAAAACCGCACCAAACTGTCACTTGTTTGTGGATGGAGATTATTCCACTCTTTGTCTTGGGTTCACGAAACCGGACAGATGGGATGATCACTCAGAATAATTTATTTCCAGCAGCTCTCAGGGTAAGCATGGCATTATGTGTAGTCTACTGAACCTATGGCATGCGAAAAGTAGTGCCAAGTAGTTGCGAATAGCCCGCCTTTCAGCCACTCTCCCACTCACGACAACCTTTTCTCCTGACTTCTCACACCACAAACTTATCAGAGGCCTTCAAATTCACCGGTTAAACGCGATAACTCTGTGAGAAGCTGTTCGCTGATGACCCAAACTTTATACATATAATGTTTCCGTGATATTTTCATTGTTTTTGTAGTGAATATTTAAACCATTTTATATCCATATTTAATAGTTTCCTATTTTTCCCTCACCCAAAATCATCACAATCACAATCTGATGTTGACAATTTAACATGTCGCAAAATTTAAAATGACACCTCTTATTGGATAATCATTTACTAGTCCGGAGTTGACATATTGATACGAAAAAAAATGCACATACACACACACACTTCTCTCTATAAACGACGAATTTGAACCTCCGAGACTCAAAAACAAATGTAGATATGTATAACCAAAAAAAAAATTATATTTCACGGTACTATGAAGAGCTTGTTGGTGCCTAGCCGGCAGGGATACCAAGTTTCAGTCCCCCTGATATCTACCTTATGGTAAGTAGACATGAAATAAAAGGAAAACATAGCCAAATGCTGCCTAGTAAATCAGAAATTTCCTAGACCCCCTAGAGAAACTTGGATTCAGGAAATTTCAATTTAACAGTTTTTGAAATTTTGGAAACTGTACTTATCACGTTCTAAGAAAGTGTGACGTGGATATACACATTTGGCTACAGTAAGGATGTGTTCTTTATTTTTATTTTAGAAATCGTAGAGTGATGATGACCTAGAAACCACCAGGCTAATGACACCATATTCAAAAAAAAAATCGCCAAAATCACAGGAAAGACAATTTGGCTTATGCTTTTAAGAAAATTAATCCATTTTCAAGAGCATATGAAGGAAAAACAATTTAAGGCATCAACAGGCACGTCACTAGACCGATCAACGCTATCAACTCAATTACAATTCAATATCCATAAAATTCAACCGGCCCCAAATCCCTCTGCCCAGCTCATCCATCGAGTTAATACAAATTTAATTAAAAAAGAAAAATAAAAAAATTCACTTTTCATTACGTACTTTTCCAACATTATTTTGAAACAAGATAAATCCCTCATTGCTTCTCGATTTTCGATTTCCACTCTTGTTGCTCATGGTTCTAATAAATTCAACAATTTCTACTTCGAAAATTTCGAAATTGCACTATTAACTAACGATATACAATCTGAACCACATCCAGAGGAGATAAACTATTTGACATCTGTCATCATATGGCACTAAACGGAAATTAGTTTCATTGTACTAAATATTTCCTTTGGTTTTCTATTTCGAACTGCCTTTCGAACTCGATTATGTCATCCTGTGGATTGATTTAAAAAGCACACAAAACAGATTAGGAAAACAGATTATTAAAAAAAAAAAAGATTATTTCGAAAAGTTTACGAACTCGATGCAATTTTATTACAAAAGTTTTAAAGTTTCCTTAAAACTCAGTCGCTGGAGATGGAAACCAAAATAAAACAAAAAAGATATTCGTAATCCAGCTCGATCAACTTGTCGTTGTCGGAAACTAAACTACTGAAAGGTAAATTTAGAAATCTACGGAATGAGAGGAAAAATGTAGTTTTCGAAAATTTATTTTTTTTTGCTTTTTTCTGTTTTAACATATATTATGCACGCTTAGTGGCATTTTTCATCTAAAAATAGGAAATTTCAAAAATACATCGAGTGGAAAGTAATAAAAAAAAAAAATACCCGAGCAACCAGAACAATAACAATAGACATTGGTTTCAACACTTTACGTTTGATTTTTTACAATTTTGTCTTAAATTCGTCGTGGCTCGAAACATGTCGGCTAATTGCCTTTTTTTATTTTAGTTTTTGACGATTAAACCGGGGACACTAGAAAAAAAAAATAGAAAAAAAAATAGAGGAAAAGGAAAGTTTTTTTTTCTTTGCCCAAAAACGATTTCAAAAATTTTAAACAATTGCAAAGAAGAAGCACGCACTTGCTAAATTTAGATTCCGTTCACGGTTCTTCACCGGATTCATGACGCGGTACAGAGAAAAATAATTAAACAAAAAGAAAAAAAAAAATAAAGAAAAGAAAAATAAATTTTTTTCGAAAGCGAAATCGCGCGGAAAAAATTGGCGTGCGAACTTTTTCCGTGTTCCGCTGTCTCGAGGAATGACTGACTGACTTGGCTACCAAGTCTCCCCAGGCCCGATAGGCCAAGACGAATTCTGTTGCCTCTGTTCGAATTTTTTTTGTTTTTTTATTTCTTTCCCAAGATAGAGTCGACGTTGTGTACGCATGGGATATGGCTGTGGGGTACGGGTACTATGCTTGCGGATACTCTCTCGATCTCTGGGCTGATAGTCGTTCGAGTTGGATTTGGAAGTTAATAGGAATTAGTACGCATGCTATGTAGTGGCGTACATTGGGCTTTGTCAATTCAATTGAGTATAACATATTTGGAGGCCGGGCGAGGTGTACTTGTTACCGGCTGATAGACATCGAGTTAAGTGTGTTTAGTATGTCATTAGATTGTTCGTAAATAGTTTGCTGTTTTTTGAGTTTACTTGTCAGATCAATGGGAGATAAGGTGACCGTGAAGAAAAGACAGGGAGATACGACGGTCTTAAGTTTACGATAATTGTGTTATTATCTGCTGGATAACGGCTGGAATATATATGTCTCGATAGATAGTGATTTAGTGATATTTGCTCTCGAAACCTCTATTGCAAAATACTTTATAAATAGTTACAGTCTTCTTTTGGACATTGCCCAACCCGCCAAAAAATCTGTATCGAACTGGGTGGCTTGCAACTATCCCTAACGATGGATAAGACTTAATAAAGACCGATAAACAAGAAATAAATTTAGTTCTCTATGGCTAAATGTCTTCCAGGGGCGCCTCGATGTTCACATTTTATGTTGAACTCCAAGCCTATGATGTGAGGTCCTTGCTGACAAATGTTGTCCAGTTTTTAGGTTTAATAAGCGACAACATATTTTATATTATACCCGGCTTCCTACAGAAAGTTAAAAAAAGGATAAAAACGGACTCAACGTATCATTTCAGTACACCAAGACGTCAACACTAAAGCTTACAATTTTCTTAGATTAAACAAGTGCTACAGAAATGGCTGATTTAAGTCACTCTGACTTGTGGCTTTTTGATTTTTACTTATTTTACAAAACAATATCAACGTTATTCGAAAAATAATTAAAATTCTGCTCGTCGATGTCGGTATGCTCAATGTCTCAAAACAATACATTGGTAACGTCTAGAGAAGCGCTTACAATGCTTAAAGATAAAAAATTACTGAGAGGCTCCGTGCAAGTTAACAAAATAAATAGTTTGAGCTTTTAAGTTTAGGCTCATTGCAAGATTGTCTATAATTTATTGCCTTTAAAGAATTTTTCAATATGTGCGAGTAGATTTTGGCGGCCTTTGGCGGCCATGTTGTTTTGGTGACATCTGTTAAATCTGTTGTTTATTGTTCAGTTCCTGATGCCAAATCACCATAGCAAGTTTCATGATTGAAGAGTGCGCCTGAATGATAAGACTTTACTATGAAAATTAGTGTTCGTTGCGCCCGTTTTACGGTAGACGTGATGGTCCTTCAGTCTTCAACGTTTGACACCCAAATTTGAAACGACTGGTTCGACAATCAGTCAGCCAATATTTGTATATCAAAGAAACGCAAAATCGGCTGAGAACATCGCCGTGGTCCCTAAAAGTGAAGAGGAGAACCCGAGGTAGTCGATTCCTTGCCGGGCACAAGAACTCGGCCTTTCGCAGACTTCAGCTTGGTGAATTTTGCATCAGGACTTGGGCATATACCCGTATGAGATCCGACTGACCCAGGAGATTAAAGTTTATGACCATAGACAACGTCGTTTGTTCGCTGACTAGGTTTCGGGGCATTTGGAAGGGACCTCAATTTTTGGCCGAAAAATCATCTTGAATGGCTGTGTTAACAAGCATAATTGCCGTAAAGGGGACGACAGCAATCCACACGAGGTTCGCTAGGTGACAATGCATCCTCAAAAAGTTACCGTTCGTTGTAGATTTTGAGCCGGCGGCGTCTTTAGTCCGAACTTTTTCGAAAAAGACGTTGAAAGACGTCACCGCCAATGGCGAGCACTACAGATCGATGATAGCCAATTTCTTATGGCCCAAATTAAACCATATGGACCCAGACGATATGAGGTTCCAGCAAGACGGCGCTATGTGCTAGACAGCGAACGCCACGATTGACATTGTCCATGAACGATTTATGGGTACGGTTATCTCTCACAGAGGTGACGTGAGACGTGAGATGACGGCCATCAAGGTTATGCGATTGGGCCCCGTTAGGTTTTTTCTTTTGGGGTTTCCTGAAGTTGCAGGTCTGTGCGAATAAAACACAATCGACCAATGCCCTTAAGGTGAACATAAGACAGGCGGTCGCTCAAATTTAACCGGATCCACGCGGAAGAGTCATTGACCATTCGGGTCCGTGCCATCGTAAGAAGCCGAGGCGGACATTTGAACGATGTTCTATTCCATACATAATAGCATACATCGGCCTTTCAAATAAGAAAAGAATTTTGTTAATATTTCACACACAGCTTGTTTTATTCGAGTTCAACATCTACCCATTCTCAGCGAAAAACTCCTTTATTAAGAACAAAGAGTGTTTGAGGATTAACATAAATCAACAAAGAAGTTCATTTAAGTCCTTTAATTTAAGTTGAATGCCCGCTGACATTGTATTTTGTATTTTTTCATTGTTTTGATTTATTTTTACGGAAAATGATCAGCCTAACATGAAAATATAATATCGATTTATCGAAGTTGATAGGCTCAATGTATAATAAAAAGATAATTGTGCCATATACAGCAGCGCTTACAATGACTGAAGATAGCACTAACTTCAGAGCTTATAAAAATGTTAGAAAAGTGGAAGGTTGAAAGGTTAAAAGTCCGGCTCATCGCTTTTTTTTCCTATTCCACGGTTCATTCAAAACTTAGTGCAAAAATTCGGCAAAAAAAAAAAAAAAAACACATTAATCTATTGACACTTAAATTGGCTCATTGTGATATAATGAGAAATTGGTTGCACCTGGAGTAAGGCTCACAACGTTCCGAGGTAAAGTAAAAGCAGGAGATTAGGGAAAAATAAATAATATTTAGTGCTGAGGTTTTAGAAGCCCAGCTCATTGCCTATTTCCTTTCCTAGCGTGTTGCGAACAATAAAAAAACGCCCTCTTCCCCCTATAACTCAAGATGTTCTCATTCTTTTGTACTTTTATTTTATGCGGCAAGCTTGGAAAACTAAGATCACAGGCACCACCCACGCTCAATCTATGACCAATGCACTATTCAGCAATAAGCCGATTCCATTTAATATTCGTGTCAAATGCAAATGGAGAGCCTCAACTTTGAATTAAGTTTATTACTAGAATAAAGTTATACATCCACCCACAAGCTCTTAAGAAGAAATACTCTGTGCTGACAAGCAGTCATGCTCCCATACCGCTATCGGTGCCCAAAAGTAACAACAATTTTGTCTCACATTTACCTCCTCACCAATGGCAAACCGGGCCATTAAAAATAATAAAAGAGCACTAAAAACATTTAGAACCCCTTCAATTAAATACCATTTAACTTGGAAATACATTTTCATCAGCATCGCTCGACCGGTACGACCGTGCACCCGCATGGAGCTCACTCGCTCATGAATGCATTGCCGACTACTCCACGACCACGTATGGATTGTCACCAGGGTATCGTTTGACCTGAATAAAAACTGGAAGGAAAAACAGAAACCAATGTTGAGTCACAAACGTCAGAGCCAGCGAGTGTCGAGTCGCCTGCATTGTGGTGGCTACCGGCAGTGGAGTATTACTAACCCGCGTGGGCGAGAGCTTGTCGCCATGATAGAATTGTATCTAAAATAAATTAATGTGGCAACTTGGAACCTCGCCACTGACTTCTTTCTCAACGTGGAAGAGTGTAAATGATGGGGACATCCACCTGTATATGCAAGGCGAAATGTATTTCCGGAAAGTCGTTCACACCGCTTTATTCAAATTCAAATTATAATTGTGACAAAAACGAATTAATTCGTCGCTCTGAAATGTGGATAATGTTGATTTAGAATTTTCCAATCGAACGAATATATTAAAAACAAGATGTGATTGCCGCTATAACCTCGATAATGATAATCACCGCGCCATTAGGCATAAATTCCGAATGACAGTTGTCGGAAGTTGCGTGTGGTGAATTTCTATCGGACATGTACGACGCACAGGGTGGTTCGGGCAAATGTAAATATTGACAAAAGAGGGTGATATTTCGGATATAAAAAAATATTCCGACCTTTTTCTGTTTTTATCGATTTTCTGTTTTTTTTTCTGTTTTGGTTCGATTGTTTGACTGAGGGTCAAATCTGTTTACACATATGGCGGGGTGAAGTCATTTCGGCAACTATATTTAGGAATTACTCATATTTGGGCGCTTTTCGGGGTTACTTCACTTACTCTTCAAGCAACTGTCACCATTTTTAGATGATCCCACGTATGACTATGAATTCGTTTCCCACGAACACTACACCTGTCACGAGAGCGACGCGAACAATTTCAAACTTCTATAATCGGTTTTCCGTTCCACTTTTCATCTAATCAAGACCGCACTATCATAGCGCTCTACTTAACCAATGTTTGTCTATGCAAAATTTGATTATTTCCGAAAGTCGGTTAAAACCATTTCGAAATGAAAATCCAACACCTTCGGTCACACGTGTTTTGTCGATTTTCATCGCAACAACCATGCAAATCAGTATCTGTATCTGCAACTAATGGTAAACAAAGAAAACCACTCGCTGGCGCACACGAAACGGGACTGAAAAATTGAAAATTTTCAAATTACTAAGAAATAGATTGCGTCAATTAGATTCAGATATAGGCAGACGATCAGCCTTACCCCACATCCGACTGAATCAATCTTCAGTTGAGAAAAACAAAGCGTTCGAATTCACTTGGTATTCGTGGTAGTCAAAAAGCAGTTTATTTACATTAAACAGATGCACATAGTGCGGAATATTTATATTTTTTGTTTCTGTTGTTTTTGGTACGATGAAATCATGAAATGATTGCCGGAAAAAATTGGAAGAGTTTTGGGCTTAATTAGCCGTGGCGCGTAATAGTCTTCGGATCGAAATAATCGCGCGCTAGAGATAAATAGATGCGAGTGTGCGATGATGAAAATTTGTTTAATGACTTGATGGGGTTCAAGGTTCGAAACGGATTTTGCCGAATGGTGAAGCAGAAAAAATGATTTTTTGGACAAGCCTCAAACTTGTCGCTTGCAGTGTCATGATGGATATAACATGAAGGCAGTCTGCTTCTATGTGAGTCCCGCAGACAATACTCGTGTATCTATTTTTAAATTTTAATTTAATTACGAAAATATCAGAAAGATAAATATGCTTAAGTCGATAAATCGAAATTTTAGCATCTTCTCGGCATTTAAGCAAAGTTTTATCGAAAATATTTTTATGTGGTTGTACCTGAAAAGGAAATAAATGACGGACTCATTAAAAGCCAAACAAGTTTCCATAAAATTGAAATTATTCTAATGTCATTGAAATACTAGTAATACAGGGTGTCTCCCGGCAGAGATAAGATTTTCAATTCACACCGAATGGTAAACATGTTGAATACCAAGTCTTTCATTTCGTTGCACGCCACGGGTTCCGTTGATCGCTCTTTGCACAATTACGCCGGAGCATAGCAGGCTCAATTTCGCTTATTTTACGATGAGTGTTTTCTATCAGCTTAAGAATTAATAACGTGGGTCTCGAGGCTATCCGATGGAGTTCAACCTTGGATTCATATACGACAGACCAAATTGGTGTCGTTGCGGCCCAAAAGCCTTCTCATCCACTTTCGATAATCCCCAAGCCTCTGCGTCGTAGAGACGAACCAAGATGACTAATTGAAAATGGTTACGCTTTTAATTTTCCGAGAAAGGCCCAAGGAAGCTGAGCTTGCAAGAATTAATGTGACGCTTTTCACTTGTAAGCCAAGGTAGATGAAAGCCTTAACTAATTCAAAGTTATTTGAATTAGTTAAGAGTCTCAATGAGAACAAGGAGCTAATGATTGTGTTGCTGTTTGTTTTTCCAATGTTCTATTTTCGATAGCTCGTGCGTGATTCATAATATGTATGTGTCGAAGCCGAACGTGCTCAGCTAGCATTGCCATTTAACACCCAAACAATGCTTACAAATTATTGAATTTTATTTATTATCAAAATCCGTGTCCTCTTTTGCACACTTCAACCATTCGTCGTCATCTACTGAGCATGCAGAAGAAAATATTGCTGCTGTATCCACCAGTATTAATGTAGACGCCGTCCGCAGCAATTGGGATTGTGTTACTCGACTACGTAAATGATTTTACGCGAGGGTCTTGATACAAAACCTTACAAAATACAAGTCGTGCAAGATCTGAAGCCGAACGACCTTCCACAGCGTCGAATATTAAGTGAGTGGACCATAGAAAAGCTGAAAGAAGATCAGATTTTTTATCGAAAAGCTGACAAAGGTCATTTCTGGTTTAATGGGTATGTCGATGAAACTAACTGCATATCACTGATCCACTGACCGCGGTCGACATCTGGTTTCTGCAAGACGGAGCTACATGCCCCAACTCACACGAATCGATGAGGTGAGGAAATTAGATTGTATGATTTGATGCCTTTAAAATGTTTTTTATGGGGACTCGCCAAAGCGTAGTAGCGGTCAATTTTTTAAGAAATGGGTTTTGAGTTATCAACTCATATTTAATACACTTTCACAATTTTCCAGTTTTTCTAACCAACCAAGTGAATCACATATTATGCGCGAAATTATGCTTCATAAATATATTTATGCGCTGAAACAGCCCCAAATAGCTCTGAATCATTGAAAAGTAGTTGTTTTTGATCGTCTATGAGCGGACACGTCATCTATTTCGAACAGGGCTTATTCATGCTCAAATATTCATGGAAAATGGTGAATACATTGCTTTTGATATCTTTAAGGTATCAGATATATCACGCAATTTAAATTTACCATCGATCAAAACCATTCTGCAGAATTTTTTATGTTTTCTAGTTTTTTTTTGGCGAGTAGAATATAGAGCGTCATCGGTGTTTTTTCCGGCCGCAAATAACTCCTGGAAAGAGCAGAAACCGAATAAGACTTCTCAAGCCATTACTTTTATTTTAACCGACGATCAAAAGATAAAAACGAGTCAACATTTCGAGAGTGAATCTCGAGTAGTTCCAAGAGAATCAGAAAATGTTTTTGTTACGTTTCGTGACCATGAACGAGACCTGGATCCAACATTTTGGTCCTGAAACCAAACAAGGAAATTCAAAGTGTCAAGTTCGGCGGGAAAGGTTTTGGCATTTGTTTTTTGGGACGCTGAAGGAATAATTATGGTGGAATCCTTGGTAAAGGTAGTCACTATTTTGGCATATTATTACGCAGCCCAAATAAGAAGAGAAGATTTTTCCAGTAAAGAAAAAAGACGCTGCAAACTGCGAGCTGGGCTGATGTTTCACCAAGACAACGCACCAGCTCATAAAGCCGCAGTTGCGATAACTGCCATTCAAGAAATGGGATTCGAACTGCTCGAGCACCCATCCTATCTGCCAGATTTAACTCCCAGTGACTGCTACCTCTTTCCTCGGCTTAAGGAACACATCCGTGGCAAGAAATTTAAAGACTATAGCGAAGTTATGGCCGCTATATTAAGGCGATTTGGGAGGTTCAAGACAGAATTTTTTTCGAAGGGAATCCTGGGTTTGAAAAAAAAATGGACTTGGTTGGAGACTATGCGGAAAAATAAATCACTTTTTTAGCTATAGTCACTGTGTTTTATTTTAATTATCATAACTTTTGGATCGCCCCTCGTATATGTGCGGAAAACGATGCTTATCAAACGAAGAGTTATTAACCGTATTGGCAGCTTATTTCGATAGTGTTCTGAAGTCTCACATCAGGGATGGATCCACAAATTAGAAGATCCCTCGAACAGGTGTATTGAAGTTACGGGAGACTAAACCATAAAATCGTGTTTTCTTATGGAAAAAAACTTATTAAACAACATGTACATGGAACTCCTTCCGCCGCTGTTAATTCAAACTTTTGTTTTCTTCTTACTTTTCCATTTTAAAAACCTAAACTCTGTCTTCAGACACCCTGTATACCTGTACTGGCTGCAATTTTATTATCTTGATCGTCCAGTACTTAATGATTGACTAAAAAGGCATTCGAGGTAGTTAAAGACAGCAATATACACAAACAGTCTTCATTGAGATTTTTTTTTTTTAATTTTTTATTAATATTTGTAGCGTAGATTTTCCATAAAACTGCACAATTATGATCCGAGATTTTTTTTTTTTGTTAATTTAAAATTCGTTTTTCTACTATGTCACTATGGCAAAGACCAAAGAAATATCGATAAACTCAGTGAGGATGTAAAAGGTTCGAAATTAAATTTCAACTACAATAGTAAAACTAAAATAATTAAAACTAAAATATGTTGTCGATTAAACTCCGCGTGACCCTGTGTATCAAACGGCTATCAGCAATTTCGTTATTTTATTCCTTTCATAACATTAAGGAAGAGGAAATGATATTGAAAATTGCTTATCATAAAAGTCATTCTATCAGACCATCCATAAATGTTCGAATTTTAATACCTATAGAGAAATAATTTGTAAACCCAAGTTTAGGCAGTCACAAAAAACGTATGTATATTATAGCAATTATTCAATTTTTCAAACACAATGGCACACATGATAATAATTGAAAACAATTGTGAATAAAAAATGTTCAAAAAGTAGCAGGAAATTCATAGTTTCAGTCTTTAGTCTGATGGCAGCTCTCACAGAGGTTCTTTTTTAAGTTCTATAAACTAAATCAAGTTTGATAATTCAAGCACAATATGGGTGATTACAGATTTTCCCTAAGCTTACGAGAGCTGCTGCAAAATCTTTTTTCGCTAGTTCACTGAGAATAAACAGTGGAAAAACTTATACGACGTCGAAAAATCGAAATTCTAAACAATATGGGATAAAAAATGTGCGACAAACATCTATAACTCACGTCAAGGACATGTGGTGTATTTAATGCGAATCTGACATCTTCCACATCATTCAAAGTCGCATACACACACATACATGTCACGCAAAATAGTAAGTGACTAGAATGATGTATGCTGAATTCGCACCCAAGTAAATGTCACTTTTTCGAGAAAAGAATGTGTGAGAACTCAAAAAACAGCAAATATCTAAGCGACAAGCAATTAATGGTCTTTTTTTAAAAATAAAACACGCGTGGGTAACGTAAATGATTCGCAAAAGGAGTGAGTGAAGAGCCACCGGTTCCTCTAGAAATAAAACAAAGCTTGTTACGACAAAGTGGTTTTCGTTTTTTATTTCTGAGAAAAAGCTACAAAAGACTGAAAATCCATTGTGAGGCTGCAAGATGACGAAAGAAGCAGCGAAGTGAGAGGTTGGCTGAAGAACAGCGTTCCATCTGTCATACACAATGCTCGTTGTGTTGAGAAGCAACCAGGTAATACTGTACTTAAATATTTATCCAAGCGAAGCAGGAAAAATATTGATTTTTTTTGGGGTGGTTACGCGGTTACTGTCACTGACATTTGAACAGAGACGAGCTGCAAGGTCGATTTAAGGTAGTTGTGCAATATAACCGATGACTGGTTAAATTAATAAGCTACCAAGAGCGTTTTAAAAAAAAATCAAAGATGACTTATTGGGAAAAAAAACTAAAATAGGTCGACGCACGAAATTGGGCGTAAACGCCGCTTTAATTAGTTAGTTTTGCCAGGGGCTCACAAATCTGTTTTTTTTTTTTGTTAACACAGTATTAGACACCTAATGATTCAGTCGGCCAGATCCAAGATTAATCGTAGAGCGAAGAGCATATTCAAAAAAAATAAAATTCAAACAAACAATTTGCCGAAGAAATTACCTGAACGATATTAAGCATGTTGACAACTTCACAAACGAGCACTGCGATTGAATTTATGCACTTATCGTACATCTATCAATATTTACTTGAATCCGACGTTATCTCTTCTATCTGTCTGCTCGAAAAGGTGTCACTTTTCACTTCACAAGCTATTCACCTCTCTTCGCGTGATTTCACTTTTCATTTTCATAAATGTATTCAAAATTCAATTTTAACAAGTCAAAAAAGTTTCCGAAAAAAAACAAAAATAAAAACACTCCAACGAGAACGTGGAACGAGTCAAGGTTGCACCAACTTACATATGAATTTTGTTGGCAGTTAAAAATATTCAAAATCTCTGTTCACAACGCGGTACCGTCACTGGGTCGCCCGCCAATGTAAAAAGTTCGAACCGAACTACTCGTAAGAACCTCCCAGAGCTCATGAATCAGAATCAACAAAATCCAGTTTTATTGGTTCTCCTTCCTTCCTCCTACTTGCATCTGTAACCTAGGTGTAGGTGCAGTGCGATTTGTGAGCGTACAAGTATATCTCTGGAACTAAGTCTCGTAGGTACAACAATAAAACACAAAAACCGAGGGAGAACAAAAAAAATTAAAACAAAAAGCCTAGAAAAAGGAACTTCAGCCGGATTACTTTCTGCCTCAGGTAATCTGGAGCACGTAGCCTACCCTACGAGCGGTAGTAGCAGTATCGGGACGGATTGAGTGCGGTGCAGAAAGAGCGATAACAACAACAACAACCGTGGCGATAAAATGAACAGTCAACTAGGCAGATTTTTTTTTGTATTTCGGTCTTGGTTCACCTTGTCCTAGGCTTCTCTGCTACCACAATTAATCGTGTTCTTACAACTTTTCGGAATTGCTTTTTAATTAACCTTTTCCCTCGAACGAATTCGCGAGGTTGAATGGACGGCTAAGCTGTAACGATGAGTTACGTCACTCTTGGATTTGGTTTTTGGTTGGTAGAAACGCGACGATACGTACATACGAAGCGACAAGCTGCGACGGTGGCGTACAACGCGACGGTGTGGTTCCCACTGAGATGATGAGAATTTCAAAATTGGTATTTAGTGTGACATTTGGATGTGTGGAGACTACAGACTCCGGCTCTGAGCAACGAAGAGGAAGAAGATGGGTCTGGCTTGCGGGTGGGGATTACTGATTGGTGTTGCCATCGTTGAGGGTGTGGAGTAGTAGTACTGTCTGCTTTTTAATGTTCTGTTTTTGACCTGAAACTCTCATAGCTGATCACATAGTGATAGCCAAAACGTTCGTATATATATTCTTCACCGCATTTAACTGTGCAGTTTAGTAGTAACCATAGCCTTCTTGATGTATCAGATTGTGGTCTAGTTTAGGATCATTTTCTGCGACAAGGCGTAAGACATTTGATTTGCAATAAATCCCAGGCTTAATAGGCTTCTTTCATTGCCAGTACGCATACGAGGTATGTTCAGAAAATAAAGTGACTTTCTATGTTCCCGAGCTACGTACACTCTATTCCCAAACTTTTTCTTTCGTTATGTTGGTAAGCATGACCCTTAATATATGTTGATATTTCAGCCATTTTGGATACTTGGTTTGTGTATCGCAGATATAAAGGTTAGACGTGTTTTTTGCTATAGAAAAACATGGATCAAAGGACCTGTGGCATTTGCCCACTCTACTCTCGACTCATTTAAAAAAAAAAATGTTTATAACTGGTACAAGCTCCTCACAAATGGCCGAGAAGATGTTAATGACGATGTCCGTCCTGGACGTCACAGCACGTAATTTTTCCAGAAGTTTTCAGTATGAAATACGAGGGTGGTCCGATAAGTAGTTAGCCGCCAGATGGCGCCAGTTTCGCAAGAGCTACATACTATCGTATAGTACATTCTAGTAGACGGCTAGTGTCGAAATTTCAGCCGGATCGGACTCGTAGTTTTGTTTTGACCGCGTGTGGAAGCGCGAGTGTCCGCAGATTTTAGAAAAATGGAAAAAGAGCAATATCGGTCGGTGATTCGATTCTTGTTTTTGGAAGGAAAATCGCGCAGCGAAATCAAAGAGCGTTTGGATGCTGTGTACGCTGAGTCTTCTCCTTCGATGGCGATCATCAAAAATTGGTTTAACGAGCTTTAACGTGGTCGCACGTCGATTTTTGATGAGCCACGTCCAGGTGCCCCGAAAACGGCTACCACGGAGGATAACGTGACAAAAATCTCGTATTGGCAGACAGCCGATTGAAGGTGCGCGAGATAGCTGAGACAGTAGGCATTTCAAAAGATCGTGTAGGTCATATCCTCTATGAAATGTTGGGCATGAGAAAGCTGTCGGCGCGATGGGTGCCGCGTTTGCTCACTCCGGACAACAAGCGCAACCGTGAGACCACTTCAAAACAATGTTTGACGCTGTTTAAACGTAATCCGAAGGAGTTTCTGCGTCGTTTCGTGACAGTCGACGAAACATGGATCCACTGGTACACACCAGAGACCAAGGACCAGTCGAAACAGTGGACTTCACCCGGCGAACGTGCTCCGAAGAAGGTGAAAACTGTCCCATCGCCCGGAAAGGTGATGGCCACCGTTTTCTGGGATTCACAAGGTGTGATCCACATCGACTACCTGGAGAAGGGCAAAACGGTCACAGGGCTGTACTATGCCAAATTATTGGGCCGATTCGACTCCGAACTGAAGAAAAAACGGTCCCACTTGGCGAAGAAAAAAGTGCTCTTCCACCATGATAACGCACCGGTTCACACCTCCGCCCTCGCCACGGCCAAATTGGTCGAATTGGGCTACGAACTACTGCCCCATCCACCGTATTCTCCAGATTTGGTCCGTGCGACTTCTTTTTGTTTCCAAACTTGAAAAAGTCACTCGCCGGGCAGAAATTTCAGTCGAATGAGGAGGTCATCGCCGCCACGGACGCCTACTTTGCAGACCTCGAGAAAATGTATTTTTCAGGCGGGTTAAAGAAGTTGGAGCATCGCCGGGTCAAGTGTATCGAGCTAAAAGGATACTATATTGAAAAATAAATCGCCATTTCTCCAAAATTTTAATTTTTCTTTTGTAGGCTAAGTACTTATCGGACCACCGTCGTATGTGTTAGCGGAGATTACTCCAAAATTGCTAAATTTTGACCAAAAAACTGTATAAGCACTGCTCAGGAGCTATTGAATGATGTGAAGGATGCAGATTTGCTGAAAAGGGTCATCACTGGTGACGAAATATGGGTATATGGTTGTGAAGCCAAGATCAAAGCCCAATTATTCCAATAGACGCGACCAGAAGAGCTAAGACCGAAAAAAGCAGACCTAATTCGTCAAATGTGAACGTTTTGCTCATTGCTTTCCTCGATTACAAGGGTGTGGTTCATCATGAGTTCTTACCGGAAGGTTGTATGGTCAATAAGGAATAATACCTTGTAGGAAGAAACTTCAGGATTTGTGGGGAAAAAAAATCATGGCTACTGCACCCTCTCACTCATCGTTTCGTGCGCGTACTTTTCTGACCAAAAGCACCAGACCTGCCTCCCCTGCGGCTTTTTGCTTTTGCCAAAATTGAAAAGACGATGAAAGAGATAAAGATCGCATCACTGAACGAATGCAAGGCTATACAAAAAAGTTAAAAGTCACCTTAATTGTTGAACAAAGCTCGTAATTCTGCCTGTAAAGCTCTGTCGAGATTCAGAATTCTGACTGAGTGGTTAGGACTAGTTCATTATTTTTACAACAATTTAAAGACACCGGTGAATGAAAAAAAAGAACGAACGAACGAGTGGGTGCTGTGTTGGTCTCTGACGACGGTGTCAAGGTTCGAATCCATGCAGTATCCACTAGTTTTTTACTCTTTACTGAATCTAACCTTGAACACATGTTTGGTTATTGACTTTACGCTTTTTGTGTAATTTTTTCCTTATGTAAAAAGCTATCGTAACAACTTTATAGTAGGCTCAATACTGCTTATAACTCCCTTCAATGGCACTTGACAGACGCCGACTTGGGGATTTCTCTAACTGATATTCGTGGATAAAATCTAATTTGCGTAAATTCAACGTCAGTTTTTCTGGGAAGCTAGAATCAATCAAAAGCCTTAAGAAGATGCCTAAAACCTCAAGTGTTTAAGTACACGAAAACCACTTGTAGTCACTCATCTGAAGGTCACCTATGGGTGTATGCTTATTCAATGTCGGCATCTAACTAGAATATTCGTAGTTATCCAAATCGGCTAAAAGCAAATAAAAACAAAGGCCAAAAAAAAAACATTTAATAATCGCTTTGAAACTTGCTTTGCGGAGTCGGAGAGCGAGTCCAACCAGGCGACCGCACATAGCTCGTTTGACACGATCTGAACCGAAGCAAAACAAAATAATAACCACACGCACGGCAAGGCACTAAGCCACTTTAATACCGTTTAATGACCCCGCAATTAAGTTTATTACGACTCGTGTCGGAAGTCAACATTTCACATCGTGTAACCATTCACGATGACCATTTGTTGTAGATCATTATTTTACCAGTTTTTCGTCTAAAATTACGAAACAATTGAATACATTTTTGCGAAACAAACAAGATCTAAAAGATACGGGCAATGATTTACTTAGCTTCGTAAATGCAGTTCACGCGTACGACAGGCCACCGCGTGAGGTTGTCCTCTTGTGTTCAAACAATAGATTCGCTACCATAACTCGTCAACGATTCTTCTGAATTTCGCTAAAAGCCTTTGACTGTTTCTTTTGTTCTGAAAAAAAATTGATTTCGCGACATGTCGCAATGGAAAATGAAAACAATTTTATAAAAATGAACAGAGCCGATGGCGATAAGGTGAGAAAAGCGCAGTCAGAAAAATAGAGCGATGATGCCTGAGCTATTGTGACTGGACAGTGTTTTATGATACACTGCTCGATGACTCATTATTGGAAGTTTTTTTTAGACATTTCGAAGGTGAATTTCATTTTGATCTGATCTACTTTTTATTTATTTTTACCTTCCAAAAATTGCTGCTGAATCAGTTATATATTTCGGATAAACTGAGTGGAATTAATATTAATGTTGCTGTGATGCTATTGAAAATGCTTTTAGGGGTTAGTGAATGGTTTTTTACGAAGGACGGCGGTTGGTGCATACAAGATTGAAGATCTAGTTGTTCAAAATATTAGACAAGACAGACTAAAGGGATCCAAAATTTTATTTCCAACAAGCCCCAACCACTCGTGACATACTTACAGGGTTTTGACAGCCAGAGCTGAACACCCTAAAGGTGTCGGTCCATTCCTGATAAGTTAACCCGTTTTCTTGTTGACTAGCGTACCTATATACATATATGTATACATATATGTATGTGGCCCGTCATTGAACAACATCGTACAGATTGTGATGTTTTTTTACTCTTTAATTACAGAATCATCCAACAAGAGGTGTCATTTTGAATCAATAAAAGAACATAACATTTTTATCAGAGTGGTGGAAACTTTTTTTAGTCTAAAGCAGAAGCTCTCAGGTTAGTAATAGATAACAATATCTTCCAAATGTGTGATTTTCTTCTGCTTACAATACATCTTTCATTTCGCGAATAAGAGCCCTGAAACAAAAAAATCTTTTAGTGCTTGAATAGCTGGTAGTGTATTAGTGTAAACTTTATTTTGAACCTAAAACGAAGCAAAAAATCGAATGGTGTTAAGTAGTATAATTTTGGCGGCAAGTTAAAGTCTCCATTTCGATTAATCACAAGCCTAGGAAGTTTTCCCACAGCTATGTGGTAATTATTCTACCAAAAATAATTAGGGTCCACTTATTTTAGACAAAAATAGTCTTCTAGCACCGTTCCATAGCGCAGTCTATACACTGCACTGGTCGAATCCACACCAAACTGTCACCCTCTTGGATCTTCAGAGCCTAAGACTTGACAAATGGAATTGAGCTTCATAATATCAGAATATTTTTTTTGGCCCAAAATCATGCCTTTTCAGCCCCCAGGTAGGTAGGTTGAGGTGGCTTCCCGGCTATGCGCGTCAGGTTACAATTAGCGCTAAGGCGCCGTTTTATAGTAATGTCACAAAACTCATGAAAACTCGGGCCAGGTAATATCCTGTATCTACTTAATTAATTCAGCCCACCAACGATTAACTACGTTGAAATAATGTTGCAGGATGTTTCCTTTGGGGAGGTTCAGCGAGAAGCCCAGTTTCAATTCTATGTTATTCAAATAAGTATGACATCAGCCCAGCCGCCAGCTCGTTTAATTTCTTTCTTGCACTGATCCACCAATTTAGAGAAGGTGGTAGCAGACAAAAGAGCTTTAATAGCGGTGGACCTGTAATTGGGGCGGGCTGCGCTGAATATTTGCACGCTTCGCAGATCGCTAGAACTTCAACTTGAATCATAGTTGAGTGTTCGGGGAGACGGTACGAATGTGAGATATTCAGTTATGTTGGGAATATTCTCGGTTCTACACCATGCTCATGCTCCAATGTTGGGGCATCAATGAAAATCAGAAATTAGACTTTCGCAACTGAGAGTGCACCACACTATTGAAGTCGAGGAAGTTGTGATGTAGTCCTTAGGAAGCGAGGTCAAATTCGTTGGTAGAAATGAAAAGTGGCGATACGGTCTGGGTGACCATAAGCTCGCTTCTTTAAGTCTGATGGCGTGGCACGCCGCCGTATATTTGATGTGATGATCCAAGAGGAGGAGATGAAGTGTGGTATTAAGTTCTTGAGGAGCATGTATTTATGGCTCCCGTGTTTCCGATTCCCGCTGATCTTTGGATCGTATTAAGTTTGTCGATGTTGTAAGTTTTGCTTAGGGCTGGCCACCAAAATAAGAGAGCCATAGATGGGGATAGGAAGGACAACGACTGTGTACATCTACAGGGTCAGTTTAGATCTTACCGAAAGTTCTGCTGCAGGCGTAGAATGTTACACTAGCTTTCTTTACCCGGTTTTCTTTAATGGATTTCCAATTAAACTTTGGATCTATGATAGCGCCTTGATACCTAGCGCTAGAAGAAAGAGATAGGGTCGAGAAGTTTAAATTCAGCCCCCAATAAGGGGTAGGCGCAATGGTAATCATCACCGACTGTTGAGCGGAAGGTCTGTAGTACAAGTCTATCCATAGCCAAGAACAATTCCCATACGGAAAAACTGTGCAACAACATCAGTTGTGAATGAGAGATGATCAGAAAAATGTTGACGAAGGCATAACACTCGCAGCATCAGATCACTTCAAAATTCATACTCTGCGTGCATTTCCAATATAACGCCTAATGACATGGAAACAAGAAAAGTTACTGTGAATTATAACCAACGCGACAAATTCAGTCGAATCTCGACTCCTATCTAAGACAACAACCCCCCCGGAAAAAAGTGAACGAACATCTTCGACACAAACCATCTGCACCCCGTCCGGGTTGTGTGTAGACGTACGGAAGTTGCAACTTATCACATTACTAAGCTCTCCGAGATGTTTACTTTATTATCCACTATATCCCTGCGAGAGGGCGCTTGATGATATTTTTGCAACGAATTTTCAGTATTTCAACACGTTGTGCAAGTGCGTGCGATCAATTTTTGATAACTTCCTTGTTTTTAATCATCAAACGCCCTCGTGATGATAGTTCATTGCCAACCATTCAACAAAGGTACGAAAATTAAAATGACACCTCTTACTGGATAGCCATTTATACGGGAATCCAAAGGATTTAGATAATTAGGGATATTTCAGAGTTGTTGGCAAGCCTCTATGATCATCAGACTCTTGAAAGATGCTAACTACCTAAGGGAGTCTAAACGAGGCGGCTAGACATATTGTTGACCGATAACGCAGAACTCTAAGTTGAATAAGGCATAACATTATTTTTATTCGACCGATCGTGGACAGATTTTTTCTGTGAATACGAGTATCACTCCGAGGTGTTTGAACTTAGCTGAAAAAAGTTCACATAAACTTAGCTTCTTCCTGCTTTAAGACTACAAGAAAAGAGCTCTGCTAACAATTTCGCTTTTTACTATGTGATTTCCCTAAAAGTAAATGAAATGGGAGACATTGATGGCATCTTACAATACTTCCGCTTAACATCTATCGCTACGTCTGTTGAAAGACACTTTATTCGCTGGGCGTCAAGCTCATTTACACCAGAAGTAATTCTGTTTTTTATTTTTAGTGGCTATTAACAGAAACCATTTGCAGCCGTCAGTAATTGAATCCGCCAATCACATTGAAACAACCATTACCAACAATAGCACTAAACGTGAACAGGTGCTATGAAATGTGCCAAATTGGCCTCCCAAGGGGTTTGCAAGGCAAGATCACTGACTAGCTAACAGAAATACATATGAACTTTAGGTTTAAGTTTAACAAGATCATTTCTGCAATCTTATAGATGTGCGAAACAAATACAAATGCTTTACTCTAGGTTTTGACTTCATAAACCTTGTTCGGATCGATCAGTGATCAGTGATCATTAGAATTTACTTACAACTTCTTTCAAAATCGTCTTTCGAGATAAGATGCCACTGACTTTGATGACTGGTAATTCCGTAGAAGCCTACCGTGCTCGGAAAGTCCGGCTATAAATCAACTAAATGTTTTTTCTAGACTTCTATAATAAAATTTACGAGGAATAAACGCCGAACGTGCTTACTGTGCGGGTATCTTTATTGCTCAATTTTGTTTACATTCGTTTTCTAAGAAAGATTTTGTTAGATTTAAACAAGTCATCTAAGAGAAATATATTGCTTTCGGGCATATTCCACATACGCAAATTGCAAATATATCTCAAGCGTTTGACTGCGATTTGATGCTTTCTATTGAACTCACCTCATTATGAATCTTTTAACCCCAAAACTTACTCTAGTGATCGCAAGATTGGACGCCAAATGAGAACCAAAGCAGAACTTGAAAAAAAAATAATTTCCTCCAGCTGCCATGGATTACCGTCACTCAAACACGATTCGATCCGGAATCTATGACTCACGTGACCACCGAATATAAGCCGTTAGATATGCGACACAGAGATACATACATTTTCCATCTCTCGTTTGATGTTTTTTTTTAGATTAACTCAACGACATAATCCAGCGGATAGAAGATACAAGTATTTTCTTTATCTAATGCCGAGAGTGAAAGTTAAAAATGTCTTTGACTCGCTGCTACTAATCCGTTGCAGAGATACTTTTTCTCATTCGGCTTGTACCTTTCTTGATTTCAAAGAGTTTTTAGTACCTTTTCGCTAGTCGTATGTTGACATAGTTAAATTAAAAGGTGTCTACGTCAGTCGTGTACTTTTAAAAGTGATGGATAGATACGGTCAATCCGGACAAGTGTTTGAAGTACTTTCCACTTTAAGCTTTAATGCAGACGGGGAGTGAAGTGTTAAAACGCTGGGGATAAGAGTCATTTGCAGTCGTAAAACTTGTCCAAATGAAGCACAGAACGAAATATTGCGGATTGCGGTGAATTTTTGGCACGAAATTTACCCTAAGTTAGTTTATCAGAGTTACGACTGGGTTCAGTTTTAATTGACTAAGTGCTTATTTAATTTATCCCTGCGGAAACACTTTTTCACGAGAGTGACTTAATCAAATCAAAAACTCTTCAATCCAACAAGAAACGTGGTAAAACGTCGGGGCTACAGATGTCTCATTATAAGCGACGTGGAAAACAGCAGTCTGGAAAGGTGAAAAAAATTGAAGACGCAAAATTCGAGGCATTACTGGATCCACGAGTTTTTAATCGTTGGAAAAACATGGGAATGGTCCAAAATTGGGTGTCAGTGTCATAGGAGTTGAAGAAACGTTGAATGACACAAAAGAAAACGCTTTCTAGTTCGCTGAGAAGTGGATACATTCGACAATCCAAACTAATAAGGTCATAGGGGCATGAATCAAAGCTAATGCTGTGTGCTTGGCAGGACAAGCTCAACGTGATATAAGATGTTTGTTCAAGAAATAAGGTGACTTTTTCCTCTTTCTCGAAAAATATTCTTTTTACTCATCAAAATCTATTTTGTTCCCTTCTACCTTTTCAATCGTAGCAAATCTCCGTCATTTCAGGGCTCTTTTCAGTTTTGGGAAGAGAAAACAAGTCGCAGGAGGCTTGGTCTCGTGAGTACGGTGACTGAGGCATGATTGCGGTATTGTTTTTGGCCAGATAGGCCAGAATATCACGAACAAGCAAGAATGAATGATCAGATGCATTATCGTGATGATTTTTTTCCCACAAATCCTGACGTTTTCCTCGCATTGCTTCACGCAAATGATACTATTCCTTATTGACCATGCATCATTCTTGTCTCCAAACTTTCCTGGAAGAGGAAGTTGGAGGAAAGGATTGAATGCTTTTTATGCATGCAAAAAGGCCTTCGGCAAAAGATGGGGCTTGCGACCGTACATCATTCATTGGATGTACACAGCAATCATCAGACCCATTTTAACTTATGGGGCTCTAGTCTGGTGGACTGCTAGCAGCACGAAAAGCTATAACATATGAGCATGCTCAACAAAGTGCAAACGTCAGCCGCTGTTTGTACAACGGGAGCTATGAGAAGCACGCTGCAAGCAGGGTTGGACATGATACTTCATCTTCTTCCTCTGGATCTATTCATAAAAGGCTACGCTGCAAAAAGTGCTCTCAGACTAAGGGAGTTCTCTTTGTGGAAACTAGCCAAAATGCGGCCATACTCAGAATAATAGATGACCTGAGAAAGAAACATGGTTTTAGTAGCCTCGCAGCTACGACCGACTATATTTCCCCCCAAAATGACTTCTCTCTCAAAATACCAATTCTTTTCCCCGACAGAGAAGAGTGGCCATCAAACGCCGTGATCAACGACCACGGGATTACCCTCTTCACCGACGGATCGAAAATGGACGCAGGCACTGGGGCCGGGTTCTACTCTGATACGCTGCACAAACAGGAATCATTTAGACTCCCTGACTAAATGCAGTCAGAATTTCAAACAGAAATCCTAGCAATAGAGAAAGCAGCCAAACTGCTACAAGTAACCGATATCCCACCATCGGTTATCACTATCTTTGTAGACAGCCAGGCTGCAATTAAGTCAATAGAATCCTGTATAACGAGATCAAAGGCTGTCATGAAATATCGCGACTCACTGAAGTCCATCAGACACCACAAAGTCAAACTCTGCTGGGTCCCGGGTCGGAGCTCAATCGCAGGGAACGAAAGAGTGGACGAATTGACAACAAGGGTCTAAAATTGCAACCACCGATCAGCGCATTATACCGGATCATAAATGACACAATTAAAAAAAAAACCAACTCGTCTTGGCTTACAAGAAACGACAGCCACACGACAAGATCATCGTGGCCAGGGCTCAATATCGGAAAAACAAAGAAGATCTTTGGAGCGAAACTCGATCCGTATGCTCGTCGGAATGATCACAGGACACTGTCCCATCGGAGCAATGCTCGGGAAATGGAACTCGGGATCCAACGATCTCTGCCGGAGCTGCGGCGATGAGGAAGAAACCGAGGCGATCCAATATCTGCTTTGCCACTGTCCAGCTCTCCAAAATCGTCGCCTAGCTTCGCTGGGCCAAAGATTCTTTACAGAGGATGTAGCAAATGCAGATATATCGGATCATCTAAAATTCATAAAGAGCACGGAGTGATTTCAGCCACCACGTGATAGGACAGGTTATATATATGTGTACTCCACAAATTAAGGTAATCACAATGGGCCCTTTGCCTCCGAGTGGAAGTGATGCTCAACCATCACACTCCCCTTCTTTAACCCAACCTAACCTATCGACCGTATGACCTTCCTTCTTCTTCTTCTTTGGTGGCGTTACAATCCGGTGTGAACCTGAGCTTCAACGTACCTACCTCATGTGTTGGCCAGTGACTCTTGCATGAGTTTTTCATTGACATTGTGTCGACATGTTTGAGACTTCAACATCAAAGGTCCCGGTTAGTTCGTCACCGACCTTAAGGGAGCATTGTCCCCATTGTCTCCGTTGTCATCCTGCACAGCCCGACGGATGTCCATGTACCTATAGTAGTAGTAGTAGTATAGTAGTTCCGTATAGCCCGCCCCTATACACATTATCATGTGCGACGAAATGGTGATTGGTGTCGATTTGGAATTCAGGAGTCTTCTCCAAGATTAGCCACAGTGTGAATAATTACTCTATTGTTCTGTCAGGTTATCCACAAAAGGCTGCAGGCATTCACACAATACGGCAGAGAAGATCTTGTATGCGATGTTAGGGAGACTTATTCCCCTGTAGTTGGCGCAATTATTGGGGTCTCCTTTCTTGTGGACTGGGCAAACGAGCTGAAAATCAATTCATCGGGCGAGCTTTTTTCGGACTTCTGGTCGCTTTCATCCTCATAACCATATACTCGTATTTCGTCAAAAGCAATTTTCAGCAAATCTGGATATGTCATTCCTGACAGCCCCTAAGCGCTGCCCATGCGACGGTTGTTTTGGTGAAAATTAGCAATTTTAGAACAAACTTCGCTGACATATGTTTTATCCCCAAAATATAATTTCTTAAACAAAATTCAGATTTTTTAATCCATCTTTTTCAACAGCAGAATCGCCAAGATCGCCAAAACAAGTTACAAACTAAATATCCAAACTGACTGACAAATGCAACAGATGTTAGGGGACATGTGTACCAACATAACAAATGGAACATTTGAAAATCGAATGTACTTAGCTCGCGAAACTCAAAAAGTCACCTTATTTTTTGAACAAATCTCGCATTATGAGTTGTTATAACCGGCTGAAACGGGCCGTCGCTAATGCTGAGCATTGAATCAAAGAGGGCCACAATACAAGCAAAGGCGTGCGAAGTGATTTGGCAACACGACAACTTTTACAACCCGTCAATCAGCTGTTTCGATCGTTTGTGAACTGTCTCAAAAGACATATAGTTTTTCCAAAGCGGAATTCGTATGATCTAAATTTTGCCAAAAAATAAACAAATATGAACCTCCTCTGTACACCTAAAATACTTCTTATTTTATATTTGACCGTGGCCCTAAGGAAAAAATAAACCCCCAGCTGAGTTCTCTATTTCATATTTATATACATGCCCCTAAAAGCGTGAACTACTACTACTACTATAGGTACATGGGCATTCGTCCTTCAATCTTGAAAGCTTTTCAACGTACCTGTCACGTACCGCGACTAGCCCTTTCACGAAACAATCTATAATTCTGCAATAGCTATGATGACAATACAATTTCAAAATGTTCCATAGCATTTCGCTTAACCGCCATGATCAATCACTCATCTCCAAAAACACGATCGCCCATATAACCACTCAACGATGTCCTCATCCCAGATTACCTAATTAAGCACCATCAAGCACAGATGACATATACCCTCAATCACAATCAATCTTTTCCAGTTTCTCCAACGACCCCTGACTATAATTCTCCCCAACAACAACCGCCAGAAATCGATTCACGTCCATCAAACGCACTCATGTCCGCACCGTCGTGCACAAATTAATTAACACTCATCTCCATAAAAGTATTATTTATGACATTCAGTCGAAAGTAGGGTGCGCTTACAGGTCTTTGCTATGATCGCTTACGATGTTCCCCAACCGCGATGCGTAGAGATTGATCGACGATCACGACGGCATAGTATAGTTTCGGGCGCATGAAAAACTTCTCGATATTGGTTGTTTGGATTTTCCTCGGATCTACATACATATTCCTATCTGCCACCCTCGCTCGTCGCTAGTTTTTGCAATCGACCAAGTCACCTTGAAACACATTTTCCCCCTCACTATGCTGGTTGGGCATAGAAGAGGCAGGAAAATGAAAAATCGAGAAAATCAAAAAACTCATTTCATTCCGCCCTCATCTGGCCGCGATCAAACGAGAATAAATTTGTTTATTTTTAAATAAGATTTTCACACGCTCGTGATTCGGAAAAAAAACTGTTCAAAAACGAAGTAAAAACGCGATTCCGGGGCGTGGAAGACTGAACTATTTTTAATTTGTTAATTATACTCGTCGTAGTATTCTGGTGCTGTACTACGATCGTCGATCCATGAGATTTTCCTTAGTCACGCACTTATGTTTTAATTCGTGACAATATGCTGTAAATGACGCGAAACAAGAAGAAAGTAAAATATAAAGGTAGTTTGTTGCTTGGGTAACGATTGACATTGACCATGATGACAAGTGGCGCAAGTCATTGACGACCTTAAGTTCAAAGCCAACACAAAACTTCTGTTTTAGCAATTGGCATAATTTGTTGTTAACGTTCAAAGTGACAGTACTTGAAAGAGAAAAATCTTTGGCTCTTATCCTTTCGTGTGACAGGTGAGATGACATTTGCCTGGGTTAGACAACTGACAAGCGTCAATAATTTCTAGCACAACAACCCTGGCGTAGGAAGCAATGACACGAACAGGCATGGTGTAAACGAAATAAAAGCTCGTGGAGAAGTGCATTGAGTAAATATGAACACATGAGGTACAGTCACAGAGAGGTGCCAAAACAAAAAAAAAAAAAAAAACAAAACAAGAATCAACCTTTCCACACAACTACTTGCTTACTTTTTCGCTCTCGCCGTCGTCGATGCGTTCCTCGATAGCGCGTCGTTGTCTGCAGCAAGCGTCAAACATTTCTGGATTTTTCTTTCTGTTTAAGCCAACGTTACGTCGATGCACTGGGAATATATAAAACTCTTATACAATCATTTGTAAACAACAAACATGCAACGAATTAAGAGTTATGAGCATATTGTAGTGAATAAAAGGTATAATGTCTGACCAGTGTCCACCCCTACATCCTTCCATCAAAACCTGTTGCGTCTATCACGTCATAGAGGAAAACAACAAAACGGTATGACCCGACAGTCGAACACAAAGGTTTGGTTATTATTTACGCCTCCTACATACGTCTGTCTTGTTAGAATCCCTTTCCTTCCCTCGTTCTGTCTATATTTATGGCATAGTCGTGTAGTCGACTGCAGTCTATTATGCTTGGTAATTAGTTGGAATTACACGGAGTGGAAATCGTCAACATCCGTCGGATCACTTCCGATGTGGAAATGGAAACTGAAACCCCGGTGCAACGTCAAGCGACCTTGCTCGCATGGTCGATGAATGGAAGAGATTGCTTTTACGACAAAGAGAAAAACAAAAGAAGATTTATGTCTGGATTAATCCAGAGATGATGCAATGGGCGATATCTGTGGCTGTGATCTATGACAGCAGTCCTACCTGTCAGACAAAAGATGATGGAGGGGCCATTTTCAGGTTGAATGGAATGAAGTCGGATAATTTTGAAAAATCTTTACAAGCCGCCGCCAAAAGAATTAAAAAAGCAAATGCTTGCCAGCGATAGAAAGAGAGTGCTATTAGGTTTGACAAATGAGTGTTTGAAAAAATTCAGTTTGACATTGATGAGGAAATATTTCGAAAAAATGTGAAATGGGCATTAACTCGGAACGCCAAAAAACAAAATGTTCCACTCATTTCGACATTGTCGCATTATCTATAGAGGTCGACACATAGATTTCATCTATTTGCTCTACCTGTCATGCCGTGCACAGTAGCTGTCATCCGGGATGGACGTCATAGTCAAAAGGAAACAGCTGGCGTTGGTGTAAGACGCTCCAACGGAATAATCTCGCCAAATTGGAACAGAATGTTAAATGCAGTTTGTGAAGAAGGTGGTTGATATCAACGAAATACATTATTTTTGATAGTACACGATGCGTTCAATAAGTAACAGGAATTATAATTTCACGAGTTATAAAGGGTCCGCCATCTAACGTTTTTTTTTTCAAGTAGTGCTTATTTCGTGAATGGTAACACTTAGCTCATGTCTGATTTGACAGATAATTAGTTTTATCCTTCCGCTGAACGAATATGGTTGTGTATACGCTTGAACAACGCTTCGCTAAGTGGGCCTGCGATCGACTTACAGAAGATGCCGATTTTGCCAAAAAAATCATCTTTTCAGATGAAGCTCATTTTGATCTTGGCGGGTATGTAAACAAGCAAAATTGTCGCATTTGGGGCACAGAAAACCCGCACGCATACATTGAAAAGCCGGTGCACCCAAAACGAGCCACTGTTTGGTGCGGATTTTGGTCCAGAGGCATAATTGGGCCATTTTTCTTCGAAAATGAGCAAGGAGTGGCCGTTACAGTCAATGGCGATCGTTATCGGGCCATGTTGAACGAATTTTTGTTCACAAAAATTGAAGAGGAGGATATTGGCAACATTTGGTTTCAACAGGACGGCGCTACGTGCCACACAGCCGAAGCTACACTCGATGTTTTGCGCCCTGTTTTTGAAGATCGCATTATCAGCCGCAGAGCTGATGTCGTTTGGCCACCTCGGAGCTGCGATTTGACACCGTTGGACTATTATTTGTGGGGTGCCGTCAAAGATAAGTGCTACGCCGACAAGCCAGAGACAATTGACGCTTTAAAGGACAATATTCGTGAAGCCATTGGTGAAATACAGCTGCACACAATCGATAATGTGCTTAAAAATTGGACCGATCGTGTAGGCTACTGCATGGCAGCCATTTGAATGAAATTATTTTCCATTATTAACCGGAAGGATTGTACTTTCAAATAAAAAAAGAAATTTGAGAAAATATTCAGTAGTTTTTTTTATAGCATTTTCAAAAAAAAAATGCGACCTTTCAGTCTAACACACTAAACAAGATTATTAAGCATGCTGTCAGCTGTCAAAAAGGTTTCATGTGTTTAGCTTGAATCAAGTTATATTTGTCTACAAAAAAGTCATAGCACTTGCATTCAATCAACATTGTTTTGCAGTTCCAGCCAGACATGTGCCTTCAGTTGGCGAAGATAAAGGAAACACTAATCGGCAGTCATTTCGAAAGCATGCATGAGGTTAAAATACATCACAAAGAGAGAGCTGTTACCTGCAGTCCGAAAGATTAAGCTCCACAGGTAGGTATTACAGGTAAGATGCGCTGGATTACGAGTACAATGGGTGAATAAAATAGAGCACAACATGCGATCGAGCAATTCATTTTAATCCGAAACTAAAACGCCTTTTACGTGATCCACGAAGTGTATAAGAAGGACGGCAGCATTCGCCAACTAGGACGTGGAAGACAGAGCCCTACTTCATCGAAATTATATTGATCATTGCGGATCAGTTAACCAGACTCAGTGATGATTTCATGGCAAACAATGCCGTCGCTACAGACCTTCTTCACTTCGAAGGAGGATCTCCAAATAATCTTTGAGGCATTAATGAGAAAAAAAAATCGGCAGGAACCAACGATGTATCCAATGTTTTGCTCATTGGAGCCTCACACCAGCAGCTGAAGAGATGTAGACTATCCTGTTCAACTTCACTTCAAAATTCATACTCTGTGTTTGCATTTCCAACACCTTCATGACGTGGAAACAAGAGTTACTGTGAACTCCACCAACGCAAATTCAGTCGAATCTCTCAAATCCTATCTAGGACAACCACCCCCGGAGAGTAGTGAACGAACATCTTCGACACAAACCATGTGCACCCCGTCCAGGTTGTGTGACAAACACCATAAGAGTGTACACTCTTGAACCTGCAAAAACCCTATATACAAAAAAAAAAAAATAAAGCAGTGAATAATGCATATTATCCAGTGCACTGGAAGACAGCGGTGGCCAACCAACCCCCAAGAGGGTAGACACCTCCAACCCAGCAAATCTCCGATCTACTCCAAGCAAGCTCTTCAACAAGGTAGTTCATAGAACCCTGGCTAAATGGCTTGAGGTCAACTAAATCATTCCAAATAATCAATTCGATTTTAGAGCGAGACATGGCACTATTCATGCCGCGTCGATACTCGTATCCGATATCCCAGGGAACAAAATCTGATTGACTTGGTAAAAGTTTTCGACACCGTATGGCTAGAAGGTCTTTATTACAGGCTCAGTCGGCTGGGCATAACTAAAGCACTACTACATATGAGTTTTGATATGTAAATCGGTAAAAAGTTTGTTGTGAAAATTGTCAACCTGACTTCTACTCAAACATTTGAAATAAACATGGACTGCAACATGGCATTATGAACTCGCCGATGCTTTTTAGCATTTATCTCAGTGATCTGATAGCTTCTCTCCACCATACAAAAGCGCATGCGGACGATTTAATTGCATGCAGATCAGGTCCAACGGTCGACATCATTGTCATTCACTTGCAGTATGAATTGAAGTTGAAAAACAACTTCCAGAGATTATAATCTATTTTATTTAGAACGCCTTTGTCTAGAGACTTTCGAGACACTAGACTAAGATTGGCGCAGGTTCTCAATTTCTAGACTAGAAGGGCGGCGTCCACTGGCGAAACACTAGCCAACTTGATTCCAAAGTGAAAGTAATCTGTTACATTGCCGGAATCAGGACCATGACTGCCTTTGGGTGGGCCGTGTAGTTCAGTGTGACAGCCAGGTTAATGGAAAGTATTCGGGTGTTTAAAAAGCAATTCTCAACATTGTCTCGGAATACCTAAGACACCCGAATCGAGGGCGACTCCAGTCAATAACCTGATCTCCGGGACTTCCTAACCCAGTTACTTGTGCCACCGGAGGGTACGTCTTAAAGGCTTGCCCCCCAAAAGCATTCCACTATTTGGATCAGGCGTATCTAGGGTACGGTTCCGCTAATCTTGTAGCCCGCAATTTCGTGGAGTAGCGGTTACTCTGCGAACATGATGTCGCGCTCCGTGAGCCCGAGGCCCGCAGGTTCAGTAGGTGGGTTTCACGCCGAGATCGGGAAGACGTCGTCCAGCAGCATCAACGCTTTTGGTGGCTGGAACGGAATTTATCAGTGGCACCTTTGTCTCATATATCCTCTTCGAAGTACAGCCTGCCGAACGCCAATGACAGGCTTACATAGGTTAAAGTAGGTTAGGGTAGGTTAGGATTAGTTAAGGTGACTAGGGTGGAGGATATGTTTAGTTTAGTTTTAATTAAAAAAAAAATGAAGAAAAAAACAAAAATTATTATTGTACTAAAAAGAAGAGGTAGGATTAGGCTAGTTTTAGTTAGTTTTATAATTGAAAAAAAAGGTAAAGGTCCGACGTCCAGTTTTTTTTGTTTTTTTAAATTGAATCTTTCATAGAGCTTCCGTAAGTTAGTTAAGCTAGTTTTAAGCATTTTTGTCTAGATAGTTCTAGGAATATGAAATGAAAATATATTAAAAAAAATACAACTAAAGTCTATTAAAGAAATGGATTTATTGCCTTTTTTTCCTGATGAAAGTAACTGAAAGATTTAAAAAAGTAGAAAAAGTCGATCTAAAACTAAGAACAGTCGCAGGCGTCCGAGCACAGTCAGTAGAGATAGAGTGCAATTCTAAAAGTACTGACCAAATCTAGCCTAATTTAAGAAACGACCAACATTTTTTCAAGGCGTTTCTAATGGTAACCCCTTGGCGAGTTGCCGGCAACATGGGGGAAGAACTTCTAGGATATGGAGTGGAATATGGCACTATGCTAAAATTTATTCAGCAAGAAATACCGCATTTTTCAATAGTGACATAACAGTTTTGTATTTTAATACAAACATAATTTTAAGCATTTTTTATGATGTGTTGATGGCAAACTGTCAATCAATGTTTACGTTTTTATCGTAATTAAGTCCACGAACAAGCAAAGTTTGGAAATTATTAAAAAATGACTACTAAGCTTCTGAGTCTAGGATCGCACCTTTAAGAACACTTACTCTAATTTTCGGTCGAAATAATCACAACACAACCGGCAAAGGTATCAAAAATATCGCCACTGTACATTCTTCAGTTCCAAATTACCCAAATTAGTCGATTCCAAGCTATTCACCAGAACTGAGATTCTGTCAGTTCATATTGTAGCGAATTTCGCGTAAATATTTTGGCCTAAATTTGAAAAAGTTCCAAAATATTTTCAGTGATGAGGCTCATTTCTGGGTTAATGGCTTTGCTTTAAGTAATATATTGGCATATACGAAACAAACCCAATACGCCTATAAAGTGAATGTGGAATTTGGACTTCTTGACGGAGGTGTTATTGGGCCTTTTTTTTGTCATTTAAAATTATGGCCATGTTACGGTCAAAGGAGCTTATTACTGTGCCGTGTTGAAAACTTATTTTAGCCAGAATTGAAGGGACTTGATATCAGTGATATGTACGAGGGTGGTACGATAAGTACTTAGCCTCACCGCCAGATGGCGCCAGTATCGCAACTTAATACATTCTAGTAGACGGCTACTGTCGAAATTTCAGCCGGATCGGACTCGTAGTTTTGTTTTGACCGCGTGTGGAAGCGGGAGTGTCCGCGGATTTTAGAAAAATGGAAAAAGAGCAATATTGGTCGGTGATTCGATTCATGTTTTTGGAAGGGAAATCGCGCAGCGAAATCAAAGAGCGTTTGGATGCTGTGTATGGTGACTCTTCTCCTTCGATGGCGGCCACCAAAATTGGTTTAACGAGTTTCAACGTGGTCGCACGTCGGTTTTTGATGAGCACGTCCAGGTGCACTGAAACGGCTACCACGGAGAATAACGTCACAAAAATCGACGATCTCGTATTGGCAGGCCGCCGATTGAAGGTGCGCTAGATAGCTGAGACAGTAGGCATTTTGTGGGTAATATCCAGCATGAAATTTTGGGCATGAGAAAGCTGTCGGCGTGATGGGTGCCGCGTTTGCTCACTCCGGACAACAAGCGCAACCGTGAGACCACTTCAGAGCAGTGTTTGACGCTGTTTAAGCGCAATCCGAAGGAGTTTCTGCGTCGTTTCGTGACAGTCGACGAAACATGGATCCACTGGTACACACCAGAGATCAAGGAACAGTCGAGACAGTGGACTTCACCCGGCGAACGTGCCCCGAAGAAGGCGGTGATGGCTACCGTTTTCTGGGATACACAAGGTTTGATCCACATCGACTACCTGGAGAAGGGCAAAACGGTCACAGGGCTGTACTATGCCAAATTATTGGGCCGATTCGACGCCGAATTGAAGAAAAAACGGCCGCACTTGGCGAAGAAAAAAGTGCTCTTCCACCATGATAACGCACCAGCTCACACCTCCGCCCTCGCCACGGCCAAATTGGTCGAATTGGGCTACGAACTGCTGCCCCGTATTCTCCAGACTTGGCCCCGTGCGGCTTCTTTTTGTTTCCAATCTTGAAAAAGTCACTCGCCGGGCAGAAATTTCAGTCGAATGAGGAGGTCATCGCCGCCACGGAGGCCTACTTTGCAGACCTCAAGAAAACGTATTTTTCAGACGGGTTAAAGAAGTCAGAGCATCAGTCAAGTGTATCGAGCTAAAAGGAGACTATATTGAAAACTAAATCGCCATTTCTCCAAAATTTTGGTTTTTCTTTTGTGGGCTAAGTACTTATCGGACCACCCTCGTATGTGGTTCCAACAAGATTGTGCCGCATGCCACATAGCTGGTCAAACCATGGACCGTTTGAAGACAAAGTTGGGTAATCGTGTAATTTCAATGCCACTCCACTCATGCAATTAAACGCCGTTGGATTTCTTTTAATGGGGTGAAGTCGTAGGTTTATAAGCCAATGGCGTTGGAGGGGCTTGAGGCGTTGCATATGTAAGGGTGATATAAAATTGGATTGAAAAAAAAGATATTTGACAAATTTCCTTCGAAAAAGGTAAAAACGCAAGCCAGGCGGCTGAAAATGTGAATATGGTTTATGGTAATGATACAGCCAATCCCGGTAGATTTGTTTGCGTCGATTCCCTTCCGGTAATTTTGATATCAAAGATGCATTACGCTTTGGAAAAATCGAAAATGTCGATAAAATCATGGAAATTGTCGAGTCTGATCGTCATAAAAGCACTGTTTCGATTCGGAACGATTCGAATAAGGCTGGATACATAAAATAAGCTCGATGTATATTTTCCATCTGCGAATCGATGTGGAATCGCAACAAAATCGACTCATTTCTGAAGCGAATGGTGACTGGTGATGAAAAACGGATCACTTACAACTTCAAGCGAAAACAACCGTGGTCGAATGGTGATGAGCCGGCGCAAATGGTATCCAAGCCAGAATTGATGGCCAGGAAGTTTTTGCTGTGAGTTTGGTGATCTACCTTTAGCTACTCCCCTACGGCAAAACTTCTTACGGACCTGTACTGTCAACAATTGGACCGTCTGAAGGAAGCAACCGTCCAGAAGCAGCCAGCTTTGGCCAAAAGGAGAGGAATTGTGTTCAATCAGGACAATGCCATGCCACCTACATATATCGATAATGACTCCTTAGAGGCGCCGAGAGTTTGGTTTTGAGGTTCCTATGCTAGCACCTTATAATTACTCTTGAAAAATTTAACTCAAGGTTATGAAAAACGACTGTCCCAGTGTTTCAATAATAAGGACGAGGGCTTCTATGAGCCAGACATAAGGAAATTACCTTCAAAATGGCAACAAGTTATTTATTAAATTTGCTTCATGTAAACCGGACTGGGCTATTTGACAATATTGACATAGACGGAGCCTTCACATATTTTCATCGGAGCCTTCACATATTTTTGGTTGTTTTAGAAATTAAGCATTTTTGACACGGCATTTGGACTAGATAAAACTAAAAATAGCTAACAATCTCCGTAAGCCACCATCACAACAACCCAACATAAATCGCATTTCATTCATCAATCAGTTTACGTCACGCCCGATGCGCTCATCGAGCAGCAACTAATATGCTTTCTATGGCTGTGGCTGCTTTTAAACTATTACAAGGCAAGCTCGATTCGACATCTATTGATTTTCGACTTACGAGTATTCCCACTCCCCTCTAGCAGAGACCTGTACACTGTCTAAGTCGCGCATTACGACGAACTTATCCTTAGCAGGCTTCTATTAAACACTTGTCTCACGCTATCAATTGCTTTCTTACCAACAACATAATGAACCTTCACCGCGTTGCCGCATGACACTCACCTGCAAAAGAAACAGAAAAAGAAAAATTAGAATCTCGAATTTCGATAACTAAGAAGTTAAAGAACCCTCATTAGGGCTTATCGCTATAAAATTATACAATTCATCGATCAACACTAAGAGATACAACCACGAAAACAAAAAAAGATTGAATTTCATCTTAAAAGCTTTCTGTCAATGAATCAGAATCACTGATATAGCATAGAGAAGAGTACGGCCAAAGGTGCGACTCTTGCGTACCATCGTTAGGAGATTATCTCAATAAAGTTACGAATTAACCTCTGTACGTCAGGAGGAAAAAAAAAGAAGAACAAGACTAGCCATAGCTACTAGATACAAATACACTTTGTTTTTTTCCATTCTCTCTATCTTTCATTATGATTCTAGATCGTGGTAAAACCAGTTCGCTCGTTCCTTGATGCTAGATCACAAGGTGTGATATAATAAACGATCCAGGCCACGATCGAACCACTGCCGGGCAACTTGAATTGTATGTGGATCTGATTAGAGTACATAATTGCGTTTATGACGCGCAATAAGGCTATTGATCGTAGGGTTTCAATCGATGTACAGGAGGTGAGGCAAGACGCAATCCTGTCGTAAAGTTATCCTACACCATACGGGCACGATCGGGGGTTAATTAGTTCTGCTGCTGCAGGCCGTGGCTCATACAAAAAATAGATTTGAAAGTCCAATCGCATTTCATTGCGTCGGTTTATCGCACTTACAGCCATTAAAGTGTCAACAAAGCCCATCGTCAATCTATCCGCCGATGATGAACTTCAGGAACAAAGGCGAGTTCCAGGTTGTTTCTCTGTTGCTGGGGTAGGAAATGTGATCGGGAGGGAGAGGGACGCTTAACGGCGAACTCATGAGATTTGATTTATTGGAATATACATATGGGCAGACGGGGAAAAATGATTCTAATAAGAGCATATCGGAGGAATAAGTCTTCTTGTCCGTTCGCTGAGCGGTGGAATTTGAATTATCAACGGAATACTTAGAATTGATGTAAAAATGCCGTGAAGACGGATTGCTTCGTGACGCATTTTATCCTGTTGCTTTGATGACGAGGTGGATTTATTGGTCAAGGTGCGGTATTGAAAAATGCTTTGCGATAACAACTCTTTAGTCAGCCTTTTAAACGACCGAAAGAGACCGAAACTGATGATGCTTTTTCGATAGGATGTGTGAGAAATGTATTTCACCTGACACCACAATTTAAATATTTTATGATAATTTATTAATAAACATCAGTGATCAGGATAGCACTTAGCATCGACTCCGACGTCATTTGAACCTCTTAAGAGAAGTAAAGGGTTTGACGGCAATTACACCAGCAATCATGTCGACTTCCATAGTCACAACACGGACGATTCCCAATCACGGCATTCACACATCATTTTTATCGGCAATAATTTCCTCTCTGTGTCAAATCGTTAATGATTTTTCTGTAAAAAGAGTTTGACATAAAATTATCGCAAACATTGCCTCACCACGGGACGGCAGAGTTGCGATTCCATGCCACCTGCAACTGGACACCAAGACGATGCAGCGATAACAACAGAGTTAGTGACCACGATGTCGTTACGGAATTCTTCGAGACACACATATTCTCTGTTTATTTTGAAATTGGATACTACAACATGGAGGCAATGCTCGCCCATGGCGACCACGACCACGACCAACGACTTCGATGACCGATGCAGGGCTCTGATTACTTAACAAATTCGCCTTAAACATGTGCGCACTTAATTCGCTTCGAAGTAAGTTAATTAAACGTAATCGAAGGGAACGTGAATAGCGGACGATCGATGACGGTTAATGATGGAGTGTCTGATGAGGGTTATGTAAATGCCGCGTATATGCAGACAGCTGAAGTCGAAGTATTGCAACCATTGCGTGAGATATAAAAACAAAAGGAATGAAAAAGAAAACTCAAGACGGACTGACTGATCAAAATATGATCAAAACGCTTTTTCTTCTGACGAAATAGTAAGTGGACGGGGTGGGAAACGACAGGTACTTAATGATAAGTAATTGCCGGGCGTGATGCAATATGGTATTTACGACAGTGTTATATCTGTGATCTAAGTGTCTAAGCTGCTGTGCCCAAGTAAAACAAAAATAGTCTGAAAAGTAATAAACAAGATATGGAGCTTTGAGAATTGTATGCTTACAAGATAAGTACTTGCTTAATCGCGCTGAATTATAAACATAACAGAATTCATCGTCTAATACACGAGATATCGGTTTGAAACAGAATTTTATCTGAAGCCAAGTCGAAAACAGCGAAAGACTATATGCTGAACTGCGAGAAATCTGTTAATCATTGTGCTGAATTCAAAATTAATAAACTGCATCATGCGAAATATTTTATATCAAGTTAATGGAACAATATCTTAACGATCATTTGTATACTAAATATTTGTTAAGCCGCTGAATTGCGAACGGCTCGGAACAAAAACAAATCAGCTATCGAATTTCTTTCAGTAAAGCAAGTAAAATAAGGAAGGAGCTTCGAGAATTTCGTGCTTACATAATAATATTCTGCTAAATCGTGCGGAATTATCAAAATAACATAGAATTCATCGTCTAATATACGTTATGATAGAATTTTTTCTAAAGTCAAATCGAAAATGACGAAAAAATAACTGCTGAATTGCAAGAATATCTGTAAAATAGTGCGCTGAATTGAAAATGTATACCCTAGGTCAAGCGAAATATTATATAATAAAGTACCTTTTGAAACGAAACCTTATCTAAGATCAGATCGCAAATAGAGAACATCAATCAGCTGAATTGTGAGATATTGTAATTTTTTTTATGCTGAATTGGAAACTTATAAGCTACGTAAAACGAAATATACATACACCGACAGACTTTTATAATGGAACAAGTCTATATTCCCTTTAAATAGTGCAAAAAACTATTGCTTTCGTGCTTACTTTTGGCTGAATCTGTGCTGAATTGATTTTTTGGTATAAAAATCAACAATAAAATGAAACTGGACACTTGCGGAAGACAAAGTTTATAATACCAAATCAGTTTCTTCTACTGAAATGAAATTACCACTTAAAGAAATCCAATCTTACATAACTAAACCTTGACCATGTGACTCACTACAAACATTCATTACTTTAAACCCAACTAAGCACGCAACATAGCCTGACGGATTTATGCCCTCATTGCATCCTTTAGTAGTTCATTTCTAAATTGTTTTATTAACGCAATCAATCTACAATGCTAGCTGGACACGACTACTTCTACGACACTAAAACGCATTTCAATCATGTAATTGAATACAAAATGAAATTGCGTCGTCGAAACTCTCTCCCGTGCACCTAACCTTTCTCAAATCCAAGAATCAATCAATTGCTCATAGTCGACAGGACACTCGGTTATCGACAATCTGTCAATTACCTGCAAATCAATGACGACAAAGGATAATCCTTACGTCTCCTCTGTCGCGTCAGATTTCGTCTTAATTACTTTCATTCTATCCACATACCCATATAGGCAGGTAAAAATATTTTGAAAGCGAAAACCTTTCACGACAATCAATCATTCGAATGTCACTTGCACAGGACAGCGACCGGTGATGTTGTGATGGTGACGGAGTGACGGTGTCAATAACTGTTACTCGTCTTCGGCAATACTGAAAGTCAGACTCTGACATGTCGTTAAGTAGTGTCTGGATTTTCTGTTGTGTTACCAGTTTTTGCGGTCGAAATTTGATAATATTTTGCGTGGTTTTCGGTGACCGAGCATGAACTGCAAGGGAAGCTTCTTAGGGGGTGAACGTCCCATGAATTCGTTGATTCTTGGGATCAATTTGAATTCAATAGGACGAGACTGTTTTTATACGTTTCATGTTTTTTTTTCCCTCACGTTCTGGAAGTACTCCCGTTGAATCCGTGATCGGCGGCGCTGTCGTACTGCTCCTTATCGCTTGAATTCGATTTATGGTAATTTTTATGTAAGAGGCTTTCATTTTCGATGGTGGCCTCTGGTGACTTGGATTGGGGATATTTGGTTTATTTATGCATCAGACGCGTGTCGGTTGCGTACAAATACGTTTGGGATGGGGCAGGGGTCTGTTGACACTTTGTTTTCATTTTATTTTGTATGGACTTTGACATTTGAAGGTGTGTTGTACCTTAACATTTTAGATTTCTTGTTTACTATTCATTGAATGCAAAACGTTTGGTTCTGAAACTGAGCTAAAGTTGTATCAGGTCAGAGACAAATTTTTAAAATAAACAAACAGTTATCGGAAATATCACTCCGAATTCTGCAGGTTAAGCATATTTTCAGAAAAAGTGGATTTTATAGGAATAACAAATACTCTGTGATGTCGAAAGGAGCAGTAGTTGGTATGAAATACTAAGAGTCTTGGATAGTTTGATTGGTCCTCATTACAAAACCTGTTTAAAGCATTTTACCTATCTCAGTTTATTCAACTCAAGAATAAAAAATCCTCGCCAATCTCAACTTTGTTGGTTTCTTTTTCACATTATCTCGAATGCTCCACGAAATTGTTTGTTTACAAGCAAACAATGAAACCATAACCCGCCCTCTGACTTCCATGTCTGTATCCCTTGCGTGAGCGTACACAATTCGGATTTTCATCTCTGCTCCACCCCGCTATATTCTTTTCCTCTCCTTTCTTTGTTTTCCAAAGAACAAAACTTATCACACGCAATCAAAAGAAAAGAAAGAAAAATCCTTTCCTTTCAATCTTTCTGTCATTGTATACTCAAGTACATGTAAACCGAAATAATTAAAAACAACAATTCGTATGTGCGTTCCAACGAACGACCACGACTACCTGAGTGGTGCGAAGGAATCCAGCACGCACTCGAACTCGTTTACCTTTTCGTTCGATTTTCTGGAAACGACGCACTTCACATTATACAATACCATACAACATGTGCTTATATGCAATTTTCCTTAAATACATCAAGTGGCCATAGGTGGCAACCTTGAGGTACGCCACATTCGGATTGCATTGAAGTGCTTCCAACACTAATAATTTATATTCAGTTATGGATATCGATAACAAATAAGTGGCACGAGTGGCGAAATCTTTTCGGAAAACTGCATTCTCTGCGTCCGACACTATGCTTGATGACAACCAGTAATGAAGGTGAACCACTCGTCGGAATAAGGGTGTTGCAACCTCAAGTATCGGCAAATATTTCTTTTTTACATTGTTAATGGGCTCCGAATAATCTAGGTGCGGCTCATTAGATTTCCCCATAAATACGTCACGTAGTATGTTGCGACAAATGTTGTTTAAACAAACAGCCAATGTTGAAAGGTATTTGAAAACCATGGAGGGAACGAAACTGTATGTATGTCGTCCGACAAGCACGTTCGACGGGTAGATGGACGACGGATTATCTAGAACTTTAAGACTGCAACTCAGGGTGGAAGGTAAGGATAAGCTGTAAATCCACTTTGGATTTACGAACTGGTCGGACTTCTGAGTCACATGCGACGCGTCATTGATTGATCGTCGCCTAATCGCTCCATTAAACTGATCCTGCAGTAAAATTTTACGACCCACTGCGGGATTCCATATGATTTTATGGTTTTAATGTTATTTTTTCAAACAACAAAAGATACGAAGTCGAAAAAAATGGAAAGGAATTTCGAGGGATCAGAGAGATCACTTGAAATCCATTTGGTTATGATTCAGTGGTTCTTTTATTTCGAATGATGCATTCAAAGCATTCCTTTCCGATTAACGCGTTTGGATTTCTGTCTTGAGTCGGGGGAAAGTGACGACAGAATGAATGGTTCAATAACAAAGGATGTATTTCAATATTATTGAAGGAGGATATATGGAGAAGTAAAGGCTTATATCGAAACCTGTTTAACACAGAGATATCGACCGCATGAAGTGCACGTATTACTGTGATCAAAAAGAAAGGTGACTTTTTAGTTTAAACTTGTATAACAATGTCGGATACGTCGATTTGGAAAAATACTATTTTTTATAGGTTGGTAGCACTGTTATGGACGTCTGCGGAATTACACTCCACTATCTTCATTGATTCCACACTTACCCTTGTGTTTTATGAACAACCAAAAGTGAATTGGTGATAATTGCAGTTTCTGAGTTTATTGAGCAACGAAGTTGCATACAATTTAGTTTGTGAAATGAAATTTCTTCTCCAGAAGAATTGAGGATATTGCAAATGGTTCTTGGCGACCAGGCTTTGTCGAACAAAAACTTGGCAAGTGGTACAAATAACACCAAGAAGACAGAGGGAGGGTTGAAAAAACTGTGATTTCCAATCGGCCAAAAACATCAGCTAATGGATCACACATTAAGGAAATCAAAAATTTGTAAATCAACAATGGTCGATCGGACATTAGAGACCCTGATGATATTATTGGCTATCGTATGGATTAACTTAAACAACTTTGAAAGACAGTTTGGACCTCAGACGTGTCTCATCTCTCTTGGTTTAAAAACACTCGATTTCTGTGAAAAAGAGGGAGTTGATTTCTGACCACGGGACGGCCAGAAAAGAACCGTATTCACTTGATTTAACGCCGTGTGACTTCCACTACCACAGCGAAGGCATCATTTCGAGTGCATAGAAGAGATTCAACGAGAACCACTGCGCGAACTGAAAGCCATTTCGGAAATCAAGTTTAACAACTGGTTCGAGAATCGGGAAAAACTTTCGCACAAGTGTTTTTTGTCGGCGGGAAATTACTCTAAAAAGGACGAAATAGATTTGGAGGAAATGATAAATATTGTAAGAGTTATACACAAAGTCACCTTTCAATTTGATCACAGTAGTATGTATGCCTCGATTTGATTTGACGCCCCCATAGGGGCACTTTATTAGCTTAATGCAAGCCTTAACAAAAAACTATAACTTAACTATAACTTATTAACTAGGTGGCAGGGTGGAAACGATTAAGGAGAGTGTGAAGGGTTGTGGTATAGGGCAATTCTAAGGCTGGACTTTTTGAGGTGAAGGTCGAAGGGCGATCCGTATAAGGTTATAAATTAAGGGGGTCAACCTAGGGAAGGCCACGAAGGGCAATGAGCCTGCGTTGAATCGCTTCAATACGCGAAGTATGGGATTCGTAAGAGGGGGACCAGACATATTCGAGAAGGAACCTAACGAAAGTGATGTAAAATGATTTCGTAATGTAAGGATTCGAGAATTCTTTGGACCAACGTTTCACGAAACTGAGAGCAGAGTTAGCACGTTGATAATGTTGTCGATATGGAGGCGAAAATTGAGTTCACGGTCACAAATAACCCCTAGGTCGACCAAGAAGTTGACAGGGGGAACGGTTTGGGTGGTGGGGAAGAGCGCTTGCGGGAGTAAGTGATGGTTTGGCATTTACTGACATTGAGCTCGAGATGGTTTTTTTGACAGCAAGTAGTGAACCTGTTAAGGTCCAATTGGAGAGACCAGGAGTCGACAGGGGAAGATATGTGTTTAAATATTTTCATATCATTAGCATATGTATATGGAGAGCTGAGAGTTCAGAATAACGCTGTCAACATCATTAATGGTTAGCATAAATATCAGTGGGCCGAGATGACTACCTTGCGGGACACCGGAGGTAGCATTAATTGGATCAGAAATAGAAGATCTGAAGATAACGTTATATTGACGATCTACAAGATAAGGTTTGATCCATGCGATAAAACCGGGAGGGAAACCGAGGGCAGTGAGCTTGAGGAGAATAATTTGGTGAGACATTTTGTCAAAGGCTTTGCTGAAGTCAGTGGCGACAATGTCTACTTCTTTGCCAGCTTCGAGTGCACACAAACATTGTGAAACAAACTCGACTAGATTAGTGGTTGTCGATCGACCTTTTAGGAACCATGTTCGTTAGGAGAAAATATGGGTTTGCAGTGAAAGAATAGTGCATCATAAACGATGCTCTCGAAAAGTTTTTGCATGAGAGCTTGACAATGGGACGATAGTTGCACACATCATTTTTCAGTCCTTTTTTGTGGATTGGAATGATATAAGCATATTTCCAAAGCTTAGGAAAGAGTCTTTGAGAGATAGAGCTTTGAAATAGAGCGGTAAGGGGTAAAATAAGATGGTTCGCGCACTTTTTCAATACTATGGCACGCAGACAGTCGGGACCGGGAGAGTAGTCGTCCTTTAAGTTGCGTATTTTTTCGGCGACTAGGTCGGGAAACAAGAGACGTCTGGGGGCAGTCTTTCAAATATCGAAAACAGTCGTGATCGGGTTGAAGATCCTGGTCAGTGAATGATTGGCTGAAGAAATGAGCAAAGAAATTGGCGATTACTTCGGGTTCGTTGGAAAAGTTAAATGTAGCGGGGTAGCTATCGGTTTTTCTTTTTGCATTAATGAAGTGGAAGAAACGCTTGCGATCAGAGATAAGGGAGGATTGCACTCTGTTCAGGTTTTCTGTTCAGGTATCGAGCAAATTTAAAAGGAGACAATCAACATTTCTACTTCAAAGTCTGTTTTGACACTGGACGCCTGAGCACAACGGAGGTTGCCAAAGCTTACAGGGAGCAACTGAACGAAAGACTGCAATATGTCTACGTCAGACATAAATGCCAACGACATGTGGCTCTTCTACCGCTCAGTCATACAGAAAGCAGCTGAGACTGCCTTAGGCTATCGACCACCATTGTCTAGTAATCCGTGCAATGGTGACAACTGTGAGCAAAAAAAGAAAGCAGACGACGAATCATATCGGAAGGCGCTACAATGAAAATCTGGAGCTGAAAAAGCCTCTCAGCTCAAGGATATCGAGGAGTCCCGGGACAAACACAAGATAAGGGCCTTTTACAAAAAAAAAAAAAAACCAAAAATCTTGAAGGCGCCCAGGCTCTTCGAAAATGGGAAGATAACTTTGTTACGGACCCGCAGGGAGGTTTAAGCAACACTTCCAAATGCTGATAAGTGGGCAAGGAATAAAGAGATTGGTAGCGAAACAAGGAAATCCCAACTCCAGGCGGACCACCCAACATTGAAGTAGTCGACACAGCTATCAAAAAGTTTAAGAACAGCAAAGCCAGGGCTCGGATGAACTTCCATCATAGTTTTTCAAGGCTGAGGCGATGTTTTCGTAGGGAGCATACACCAGATCATCTGCAGAGTTTTGGAAGATGAAAGCATGCCCGACGATTGGAATGTCAACTGCCCCATCCACTAAAAAGGCAACCCTCGTACGCCAACTACCGAGGTTTATCTCTGCTAAATGTTGCATACAAGATTCTATCTAGCGTACTGTGTGATCGTCTAAAGCTGTTTTGCACCACACAAATCGGCATATACCAGTGTGGCATCCGAGACGGCAAACTGACCTTAGACCAAATATTTCCACTAAGGCAAATCCTGGAAAAGACCAGCGAGTTTCAAATCGATACGCATCATCTCTTTATCGATTTCAAAGACAGCATTCATAGCACATGCTATACGATGGCCGAATTCGGGATCCTGGGAAAATTTATCCGGTTGTGTCGCATGACACTAAAAAACTCGCGATTCAGGAACCTCAGAACCATTCGACACCTGCACCGGATTTCGACAAGGTGCTGCGCTGTCGTGTAACTTCTTCAATCTGGTACTCGGACAGTGCGGAGGCCAGGTGTAAACACAGAAGGCACCATTTTCTATAAGTCGGTCGAACTGTTGGGACACGCAGATGATAAAGACATTATTGCGAGCTTCCAATGTGACGTTGAAGAAGTCTTCAAAGTGGTTGAAGAGCGGGCGAAACGAACGAGGAAAAAACAGAAACCGATCCGTCAACTACCATCTGGGACAAAAGAAGCACATTACAATCGACAACTACAATTTTGAGATAGTTAAGGAGTTTGTCTACCTCGGGGCAAACTCTACAAACTACATCCTAGTGGAAATCCAGCGCAGAATCACCCTTGGCAACTGTTGTTATTGCGGTCTGTCAAAACAGCTGTGGTCAAAACTCCTCACTCGCAGGGCCAAAATCATGCTCTACAAAACTCTCATTCTGCTAACCTTGCTCTATGGAGCAGAAAGCTGGACGATAAGCAGGACGGCAGAGCTGATTCTGGGCTCCTTTGAAAGTAAAATTCTGCGGCGGATATTCGGTCCTACCTGCGAGAAAAGCGAACGGAAGACAAGACACAACCACCAACTCTATGAGTTTTACAAAGATGTGAACGTAGTGCGGACAGCAAGGATCCGCCGACTATTTTGGCTCGACCACATTGAGCGCATGGATACTAACGCTCCAGCTAGGGTCTCTGAATTCAAGCCTCCTGGTTCGAGAAAGGAAAGGAAGACAGAATCTCCGGTTTAAAGACCAAGTAATCGCGGACGCAAGACGACTCGATCTTGACAACTGGAGGCAGCACGCCCAGAACCGTCAAAGTTAGAAGGCAGTTTTAGGTCAGGCTCAGACCCTCCATAAGTCTCTTACCTAGTAAGTTAGTAAGCAAGTAATATTGTCTTCAAATGTGATATTACGGAATCACACATATATTATGATGTATTCTATTCAAAAATTGAGCCGGTATCGTCAATTTCAGCGTTGATACAGTACATTGAGCCATTAGAAAGAGTTTTAAGTGGATGTGGGCTCAATATCGCCCAGCTTAATAAGAATTTAATTTCTACGATTTTTTTTAGGAAATATATTACCACCATAAATTACAGATTATAAACGTTATTGAAAAGAACGCATAGCTATTTGAAATATTATCAATTTTTTTTATTAAAGCTGAAGGTTGGTTAAGTGCCATTACTTTCAACTAATACATTATTTTCGCCGACACAACAGTCGTGAATATTTTTTCTTTTGTCTTTATTTTGGCTTAAGCATTTATATAAAAACTACTAACTAATTCCTAATTAGATTCTGAAGTTTTCAAAGTATTTTCTAACTTCCACCCTGGAGTGAACTGCCCCTCTACTGGCGTCAAAATCATTGAAAAACAAATTCCACCGCAAAAAAAAAAAAAAGCAACGAATTAAACTTTAAATGAATTACCACATTTTCGGTGCGGAAAAGAGCTATAACGTACAGCAGGTGTCTAATTCAAATTTATTGCCTCCATTCGCCACTAACAATTGAGATTTTATTACCCAGTCCAATCCCCCTAACTAACTGCCTTAAAGCCTTAAGCAGACCAAATTTTCTCTTAATGAATCGAAAAAAAGTCGATAAAAAAGCAAATAAATCTTAATTGGAAAACACATTTCGATTACTGCTCCGACGCACCACACTCGACAAATATCCAAAGTTTCTTCAATGCAGAACGTTTATCGACAAACGCAATAAATTTGTTTTAATTTCGTTACTGTTAAATCGAACAGTAATCAGGTCATATCAATAAAAATAAAACAATACTCCTGACAATAAATAAAACCGTTCAATCAATAAACTAAGAAAAATAGAAGAAAACATTTGAACGAATAAATTTGGCTGCATAACGAAAAACTCTAAAGAAAAAAAGAGCACAATGGTGCTCGCCTTCAAAGAACTTTTGCTGCGTGTTCCGCGTCAGCAAAAATAGAAAATCAATGCGCAATGCCTTCGACTAATTGGATTTCCTCCCATCGAGTGTAAATATCTAGATACTCGCTTAATACAAAGGATAAACATACCTCGCCTATGGTATGTATCATGGTATGCCATATGTGCCCAATGACTCGGACAAAAGGTTCTCTCGCGTCTTCTATCTGTTATTTGCCTTCCACGAAATCGATTTCGTTTGCATTAATTCGGATTAGCTGGGCATTTGCAACGCACCTAATGTGTTTGCCAATCTGTGAGTATTCGAATGAGGTGAATCACGATTAAAGGTATTCGGAGCGATTTTTGCATTCCATCCGGGCATAAATGTCACGACTAGGATCGCGAAATCTTATTTATTTTACTATTTATTTACACAATATATCTAAAAAAAATTTCCCGAATATCTGTTTATTTTTAATCACTCTCCTACATACATCTGAAGATATTTTTTTTTTTCGCTTGAAATTGGCAAATAGAAATTTGGCAAAATTCCATAATCCATTGTGTGAGCGGGAAAGCTTGCGAGGTACATTATGTCGAAAATCAATTTGGACATCGCCACGACGTATACACGATTTTTATTGAATTTCCAACGTATTTCGTAAAAAACAAATCAAAATCATCCTAAAGTACGTCTGTCTGAATGGCACACATGTGATTATCATAAAACGAGATTTTGTAAAAATGAAAAGTTGTAAACAATTCTGAGCAACAACCGACCGCTTAGTGTCGACAGACTCGTTTATATTATATTTGACCGAGTTTTGAATTATTCACCCGGCGGACTTGGCATTCCGAAAGGCTATAAATAATAAGTCGTCGACCTCTGGGGAACATTCCCTTTAAAAAAAATACTTTTTTATACGACTTTAATGTCCTGTGGGAAATGTGGCAACATACACGAAAAATCAGTTTGACACTTCAATATTGTTTCGTCGTTTATGAGTCTAAAAAAATAATAACCCTGAGACACAAAAATGTGTACTGACCGGCTCTTTAACGCAAAGACTTTTTGAAAGCTTGCTACGACATAGCATCTGGAAAATTCCACAAAACCGCTGAATATCAGTGGCAACAAATACTTGAACGCCCCGGGAACAGCACACATTGATTGATAGAAATCTCACATTAAGGAGCAAAAAATCATTATAATTATGAGGCACTTAAATCCACTTAGGTTAATGGGAGGATTCAAATGTGGTTTCCGTGAGCACATAAATGACTAATGCAGCGTCCCGTACGACTCTCGTTATCCTAGAGTTACTTCACACAAGCATCAGAAATATTATTCTTCGAGTGACTGATGATCTAGTTTCCACCGAAGCAATATTGTGAGAAAAAATATTCAACCATTTAGCCATTTAGCCGTAAGGTTGACTAGGATTCGTGTCAAACACCTCATCTTGAAAACATTTCGCGAAAGATCACCTCATGACACCAAAGTGTTACGGCTCAAGTCTATTGCACTCCATAACAAGACCAATAAATTATGTAACAAAAAACCGTTGACAGGAAATGTACCTATCTCCTCCGCGGATCTACGACAATAATAAAAAACTTCCCACGAACTCGACCTCTTCTACTACACAATGACTTACCACCATTGACCGATAGTAACCCAAATAACGCCTCTAGGAAACCCATTAAATCAATCAATTTTTAATGAAAAAAATAAAATTTAGAGGAAAAGCCTAAAAAACAACCCACTCCGCCCACGGTTCAATGAATTTTCTTTCCTTCCTCGGTATCGAAAGCCGAACGTGTCGCACCTACGCGCGATATAAAAACGTTTGTCGTTTAACGTTTATCTAATACCCAGAGGCGTCCCATTCCCTCGATGACTTTTCTAATTGGCGGGACACGTACCCTTTCCCTCGTTTTTCCTTAAGTTGTGCTCTCCTCTTCCCGGTTTCGAGGCGTGTGACGGTAAGCCATTCAAAAATCTCTGGAATGGGTGTGCGCGGATTAAGGTTTTGCTCACTTCCAACGCTACTTTGATTATTTTGCATTCAAGCCTAGATGTCATATTTCCAACGTCAGTCTCGGTGTTCGATCTCCGTCTGTGAAGCGAATGAGGTGACATAAAGAAAATCACTGTCTCGGGGCAAGTTGAGTGGCACAACCAATAATAAATAATCAACTAAATAGCGTTAAAGTCTAGTCGGACTTAGGGAGTGTGATCATCTGTCAAAACTGACGGATGGCAGGAGAGCGAGTCAGACACGAGTTGGCCTTAATAATGTGCACGAGTGCAATTACGATGGTTGCGTGATTAATAAGATGATGTAGTGATGAGCATTGCGATCAGATTTGACTACTAATCGGAAGCTGTGTAGGTAGTTGGAAGACAGGGAGAGAGTTCATCGTAAGCCCACATGCTGTTCGGTGATGAGTTGAATTCCCGTGGCGGAATTTCTACTCATGGGCTTTTTTTTAATACATATAAATGAACTTTGAGCTTATATATCCGCATAGGGAACCTCTGGTGAACTTAGTCTACTGTTTGGGTGGCCATAACAAATTGAAAAGATTGACTTACAACGTTAATGACATCGTAGAGGCTTTACTTTAATATTTTACGGAAAGGAAAACGGTGAAATGAGGTAATGAGCTCGACATTTTATTGCCCTGTGACCATCCGTACAAAGCGAAGCTTCAGATGGTATTACCACGCCTAATTATTATCGAACCCTTGAAGTTCAATGGCAGAGTAGGAGGCAACTGTGTGGAATGAAGCAGAAACTGTCAACAACTAGCTCAATTGATCCAGAACGAACGATCGTAATTGATTGCTAAAACAAACCTGAGAATTTGATTGGTTCAAGAGAAGGAGATTTCTTATTATATTAACAAAAACAAAACAATTGAAGGTTGTGATTCAATGGGTAATATTAGCCTCCGATGTAAATGAGAGGTCATCGAGTTCCGACGACACTAAAGTTAGGTTTAGAAGGAAAAAGTCATTATAACTTGTCACTCGTCAATGCGAGTTTCTCCAAATTCGCCATTCGAAAACGACAATTAACAATAGGTCCCGGTGGGAAAAAATGTTGTGTGAGTTAAAGAAAGCTTTTAGTCCTTATCTGTAGCGCTAAACTTTGTATATGAAAAGTTTATTTAAAAAGTAAGGTGACTTTTTGAATTTCGCAATTTTTTTTTTTGTCATGTTGGCATAGGTGTACCCTAACAGATGTTATGGAGAATCGTCGAATCACTATCAAAGAAATTGTTGAGGGAACTGGCATATCGGTTGGCTCGTGGCATGACACTTTTTAAGAATGTGTCAATAAAGTTTGGTCCGAAATTTCTAAATTTAGACCAAAAAATTGTCAAATAAGCGTCGCCAAGGAGCTTTTCAGACTTGCTGAAAAGGGTCATCACTGCTGATGAAACATAGATTAAGGGTTTTCCAATGGGGACTTGACAGCTTTGAATTTAATTTGTGAACGCATCCTTTCACTAATCATCGAACTGTCATTGTCAATTTATTCAGTAAACTCAACATTTTCATCATGGTAAAGTACACGAACGAGCAACGTCTGCAAATTATAAAAATTTTCTACCGAAATTCGGAGTCGGTGACCGCAACTTTAAGAGACTTAACTCCAATTTTCGGTCGTAATTCTCGCCCTAGTAGACAGGCAATAACAAGCTTAGTGCAAAAATTTGAGCCTACATATTCGTTGTGTGATGTTGCCGTGTCAGTGAGACAACGGGTTGGTCGAAGTGTCGAAAATATCGCTGCCGTTCAGGCATCCGTAGCAAACGATCCAAATCAGTCAATTCCACGGCACTCTCAAGAATTGGGCATCGCTCAGACCGCATTATGGCGTATTTTGCGTAAGGATCTTGGTTTACACCCATACAAGATCAAGCTGACTCAAGAATTGAAGCCGATGGACCATTTGAAGCGACGTACGTTCTCCGATTGGGCTCTGGAGTAGATGCGCCAAGATAATGAATTTCTTCCCAAAATCATCTTCAGTGACGAAGCTCATTTTTGGCTCGATGGGTTCGTCAATAAGCAAAATATGCGTTATTGGTCGGGTGAAAATCCACATGTGCTTCATGAATCACCACTTCATCCACAAAAAATAACTGCGGTTTGTATGCCGGCGGCGTTATTAGGTTATATTTTTTCGTCGACGATAACGATCGTCACGTTACTGTGAATGGTCAGCTTTATCGCGCCATGATTACCGATTATTTTTGGCCCGAATTGGAAGATATGGTCTTGGACGACATGTGGTTTCAACAGGATGGTGCCACAAGCCACATAGCACACGTTACAATCGATTTATTGAAGAGTAAGTTTGATGAGCGTGTTATCTCAAGAAATGGGCCAGTCGATTGGCCGCCTCGTTCGTGCGATTTACCGCCTCTAGACTATTTTCTTTGGGGCTAAGTTAAATCATTGGTTTATGCCAACAAGCCGACGATGTTGGAAGAGCTCAGAGCCAACATTGAACGCGAAAAGCGGCCGTTTCGGCCGAAATGTGTGGCCGAGTCATCGAAAATTGGGTCCAACGAATCGACCACTGCAAACGTGCTCGCGGTGGCCATATGAACGAAGTCGAGTTCCATTCATAAATGTTTTGATTGTACTTCAAGCCGATAATAAAGTTTTTGAAATATCTCAAATGATTTGCGTTTTATTTAAAAAAAAAGTTGTCAAGCCCTTTTTGGAAAACCCTATATATGGTTAAGACGTCTACACCAAAGTCAATTCATACCAATGAAAGTGACCAGAGGAGCCAAGACCGAAAAAAGCCCGCCAAGTTCAGATTTGCTTCTTCGATTACATTGGCGTAGTTCATCAAGAGTTCTTGCCGGAAGGTCGTATGGTTAATCAGGATGATTACCTTGAAGCTGTGCACCGCTTGTGTGAAGCAATACGAAGAAAACGCCCGGATGACTCTTGCATCACCATAAAAAAAAAACAAAAAAAAAACGATAATCATGCCTCAGCCATCGTATTTGGCCTCCTGCGACTTTTTTTCTCCCCCAAAACTCAACTATTCCATGAAAGGACGGAGATTCGGCATGATTTAGGAGATAAAGAGCGCATCGCTGAGGAAACTCAAGGTTATACCAAAAAGCATATATCAGAAATGATTCGAGGATTGGAAAAAAAACCCTGGTCGAAGTGTATTATATCTGAGAGTGATTACTTCGAAGGGCAGGATGTTGACGAATAAATATTAAAATCATTAAAAGTCACCTTATTTTCTGAACACACCTCGTATACTAACTACTGTGGTCAAAAGTGATTTTTTATAAAATCTTTCTTTGGTATTACAAATCTATTTCGTTCTTTTTAAAGTAGTTCCTTTCCGCCAAAATACATTTAGGCCAACATTTTTTCCAATCTCAGTTGTTAAACATTATTTCCGAAATGGCCTTCAATTCACGCAGCGGTTCTTCGTTCTCGTTGCATCTCTTTTATAAATTACAAAATCTTTGAATTCCTTGACGTGTTGTTCATCAATTTTTTTCAATACTTTCTCTGCCTTTTTGGAGTTTTTTTGAACCATTTGTCATTTTTTTTTCAACAAAATCTGGTTACCAAAGACCTTCTGCAATTCAGCAGCAGAAAATTTATTCCCCAAACAAAATTAAGTTCTTAACTCAATGACATTATAAAAATCATGAAATTCGCATTTAATTGTTCACAAAACATATGGAGACAATTTAATTTTGTGTTCAAACTATAAAACATACACTAAAGAATTTCTTCAATTCCTTTCCTAAATTTCTCATGTAACTCAGACCTTTTATTTCTCGCGGCAGAGAGTTCCCAATATGTGCGGAGCTTACAAAAAACTGACGTTCGAATGTCGTACAACTAAAGTGCAGAATCAGGACATTTAACGATCGATTAGAGTTTAAAAAACTGATTTCATTATAAAGATCCACAGGTTGGCGGGTTATGAGTATATTAGAAAAGAAAGTTACAGAACGATATTTCAAAAAGTTTTCGAAGGTCATACCAAGAAATTGTGAAACATATTGCGAAATTCCATCGAAACGACGTGGACCATAGACATAACCCACTGCACTGTTGAATACGACAGTTAGCTTTCTTTTGCTCTCGTAATTCTAATGACAAAAGATTTCACAACCATAAGTAAGCAGAGGAAGAAACAACGTTTTCACTAACAGAACGATGATTTTCATTGGAATTACGTGTTGGACAGGCCAGAGCGTTCGATGGACACTATAGGCTTTTGCAACCGTATTATAGACATGAGGCTCCCAAGTTAGGGTCCGGTTAAAGATTACACCTTAATTTTTAACTGATTTTTCTTGAGCAGTATTTGAGGAAAGTGTGATACATCAACCTTGTTTTTAGAAATAACAAGACATTTAGATTTCTTTCGGTTTAACTGAAGGCTGTTTTTAATAGACCATCGATCAATCATGTCCAGGTCTTCATTCAAACACGCTACCGAATGTTCGATTAGCCCTAAGGGACAGCTTAGGTATAGCTGTGTATCGTCGGCGTACACACGAATCGAACACTGTGTAACTAACTCGGGTAGTTCGTTGACGTACATTGAAAAAAACAAAGGGCAAAGGATTGACCCTTGTGGTACACCACTTTTAACTGGCAGAAATTCTGATTTTAGTTTGTTGAATTCAACAGTTTGTTCACGGTTAGTTAAATATGAGAACAGAAGTTTGACTGCAGAACAAGAAAATTTGAACTTATGTAAGAACTTTTGGAAAAAAATGAGGTGGTTTACCATATCAAAGGCTTTCGAGAAATCGAGGAGTAAAAAAAAAACCTGATCCTATCCAAGTCAAATTCTAATGTCTTCTGAAACACTTAATAGTGCAGTCAAGCAGCTATTTTTCTTTCGAAATTCTGATTCTCTGAGTGGTAAGAAATGCGTTCAATTGTTTTTGAACTACTCTCTCGATGACTTTAGACAAAAATGGTAATATTGAATTTGGCCCGAATTTGTCTCCTTTTGAAGTTTTTGGGATATGAATTACCTTTGCTCGCTTGCATTGCGAGGGAAATTCACATATTTTTAACAATCGAATTGAAAATATGTGTAATAAATGGCAAAATCGAGGGAAAAATGATTTTCAGAAAAAAAGGTGTATGTAATCCAGTCCTATGGTATTTGATTTGACAGAAAGCAGTGCTTCAATCACATCCTCATCGGTAATAAAGGATGTATTTTATAGAGGTATAGAACTTTGAAATGGAATAAAACAAAGATGGTTTTTTTAAATTGACATGAAATTGACTTTATTCGAAAGATAATCTTCTAACATTATAATTTAAATATAATTTCTGGCATATGACCGCCCAAAAAAGATTGCCGTTGATCCCAATTTTCATAAACGAATTTTGTTTAGCGATGAAGTTCACTTTTGGTTGAATGGATACGTCAATAAACAAAACTGCCGTATTTGGAGTGATGATAATCCTCAAGTATATGTTGAGGCACAGTTACATCCACAAAAACTGACTGTTTGGTGTGCTTTATGGGTTGGTCCGTACTTCCAGAACGTTACAGTCAATGGTGATCGCTATAGAGCCATGATTACTGACTTTTTCGTTCATCAATTGAACAACCATGATGTGCAGGAGCTGTGGTTTCAACAAGACGGCGCAACATGTCGTGCCACAATTGATTTATTGAAGGTAACGTTTGGTAACTGCATAATTTCACGTTACGGACCCGTGACCTCGGCAAGATCGTGCGATTTAACGCCGCTTGACTATTTTCTGTGGAGATATGTGAAGTCACTAGTCTACGCCGATAAACCCGAAACGATTGACCACTTGGAGGACAACATTCGCCGCGTTATTGCCGACAAATGTTGGAAAAAATCATCGAAAATTGGACCTCCAGATTAGACTACCTCCGAGCCAGCCGTGGCGGTCATATGCCAGAAATTATATTTAAATTATAATGTTAGAAGATTATCTTTCGAATAAAGTCAATTTCATGTCAATTTAAAAAAGTCGTCTTTGTTTTATTCCATTTCAAAGTTCTATACCTCTATAAAAAACACCCTTTAGAACTAAATTTAAAGCCAACCGAATTTGATCTTTGGGTTAAATAAAGACTTCTTGAAAATTGCTCGAGGTCAGTTGAGTTTGTTGTGATTGATGAATTTGAAACGAAGGTTTTATTGAGAGCGTTGATATTTTAAGTCTTTAGTTAAGCCACCACGGTGGTGGGAATACCGATTTTTTCTAAGTTCTTCCAAACTTGCTTACTTCCAAGTGAAGGGTTGATGTGAGTCGAAAATATATAAGCTTCAGCTTTACGTATTTCTCGTACAGTTTCGTTACGGAGAGCTACATAATTATAATTACATAATTATATAATACAACGCTTATATGCTAAATCTCGTTTTTTCATAAGGGAAAGAATTTTTCTTGAAATCCAAGGTTTATTTTTCCCGGCGCAATTTTTAGTTTTTAAGGGCACGTGGTTGTTGAAAAGATAGTTAATGTTTCCGTTGAGGATTTCCACTTGATCAGAGGAAGAATGAGTTTCCAAAATAACGTTCCAGTTAAAAATGTTTACATCACTTTCTAGAGCACTATAGTTGATGTTTTTAAAGTCTCTGTTGTCGAGGGGTTGTAATCTGAAAGCCAAAGACTAAGTATATCAAATCGTGTTTTGAAAAACCAGGCGCAGAAAGTTGATCATAAAGTATAACCTTGCTTCGGTCGGTGACAAAAAAAAGATCCAGTAATGTTGGATCAAAATTAGAGAAGTGGGTAGGCGTGCTGGTGTTAACAGGGCAAAGATTAAGGGATGAGTGTGTTCAAAAAGTAATGAAAATCTGCTAGTTTAATAAATTGCTTTAATCTGTTTTGCGAGATTTTTCGTTGTTCTGTTGGTAAGAATGTCTGAAACCTATCAGTACATTGCCAACCAGACTAGTTGATTAGTTTGGTGCTATTGTGCTGAATCTCAGTGAAGTCATTTAAGATGCCAATTGCCCCACGACGTGCTATTGTCCGAAACAAGAGTTATATGATATTGAGTTAATGTACAGAGATTGGAAGATGTTTAATTCGTAGCATTTTACCAGAGATGGTAGTATATTTTTCATCTATTACAGCTGTTTAGCTTAGCCTTAGCTATTAGGCATCAGTTACAGTAGACCTAGTCATAAATACTGATACAAAGAAGGACGTATGCCCAATGAAAGCGCGCTGATATTTTTAAAAATAAATTTATACTTTTTACTTCAAATCTCTAGTTGCAAATTATGCTTTGTTCGAAATTATCACCTCATACCACGGAAAGTTATCGACAGCGCAGACAAGGACTCAATTCAAAGGTGGTGATATGCAGAGCAGGAACCACACTTGAGTGATTCTAGCCTTGTGGCGAGTGCTTGTTTGCGAATATTGGTCGGTTTAGATGCTTAAAGACATCTTACAAAACAGTGGTTTGGTAAACTTTCACTGAAATCTTGACACCTTTTTAACAAAAATGAAGGTTGGTTACCACATCATATCTTCTGCAGCTTTTTTCTTTATTTAAAGTTTCTTCGACCGTAAACATTTTTTCGTCGGTGAACAGAATTTATCCGTGAATATTTTTAGCGTATCGCCTTAAACAACTTTTGATATTTGCTTCAATGTAAATGTTAGCAGGTGTCCAGTATGATTTTTATAGGCTCTAAGTTCGTGAACGTTCGTTGTAAACGGCTAAAAACAAAATCTTTTTCCGCCATAAGAAAAGCATAAAAAAAGGAGTAACATGAGAAGAGTGCAACTAGTTCTTTATTTAAAATGGTTGCAGTAAGCATTGTATGAATGAAGACTAGTTACCCGTATTTTTCCAAAATATATGGCGAACTTAGTGATCATATTTTAGTGGAGGTTTATGGTGACCGTGCTCTAACTGAGCAAACGGATCAGAAGTGGTTTTAAAAGTGGCGGTTACGATCCGAAAAACCACAAATGTTCGAAAAAGAAGAATTAGAGAAACTGCTCTATAAAAGCTTATGTCAGGAACTTGAAAAATCGTCTGAAATGTTACGAGTTGACAGTGTCAAGGGTAGGAAAACGCCTTAAAGCCATGGGACTGATCCAAAAGCAAGAAAACTGGTTCTCATACGAATTAAAACAATGGGACGTCGAAAGGGAATTTGTTACCTGTGAACAGCTATTTCAGCGGTAGAATAGAAAGCGCCGAAAGTCTTGAGTTAAGCTCAACAATCACTATCAACGACGAAGCCATATATGCATGAGTTCAGGCTCATGCTTGCGTGTGGTCTACTATGAGCTACTCAAACAGACTGAAGCGATCTCTGCACTAAATTGAATGCGCTTAGGTCGCGTAAAAATAGACGGAACACTCCAAAACACAAGGCAAAGTGAAGTTGCAGTACAATAATACTAGTCCGTATTTCCCAAAACCGCTGAAAACATACTTGAAAACGTTCAAATGATAAGTCATACGCTACCCAATGAATTCTCTCTGCTCCTTCGAATTATGACTTGTTCCGATCGATGACATAGGGTGGTCCGATATGGCGATTTATTTTTCAATATAGTCTCCTTGTAGCTCGATACACTTGACCCTGTCTGAAACATACATCTGCAAAGTAGGCCTCCGTGGCGTCGATGACCTCCTTATTCGACTGTCCGGCGAGTGACTTTTTCAAGTTTGGAAACAAAAAGAAGTCGCACGGGGCCAAATCTGGAGAATACGGTGGATGGGGCAGCAGTTCGTAGCCCAATTCGACCAATTTGGCCGTGGCGAGGGCGGAGATGTGAACCGGTGCGTTATAATGGTGGAAGAGCGTTTTGCCCTTCTCCAAGGTGGATCACACCTTGTGAATCCTAGAAAACGATGGGCATCACCTTTCCGGCCGATGGGACAGTCTTCGCCTTCTTCGGAGCACGTTCGCCGGATGAAGTCCACTGTTTCGACTGTTCCTTGGTCTCTGGTGTGTACCAATGGATCCATGTTTCGTAACGTCTCACGGTTGCGCTAGTTGTCCGGAGTGAGCAAACGCGTCACCCATCGCGCCGACAGCTTTTTCATGCCCAAAATTTCATGCAGGATATGACCCACGCGATCTTTTGAAATGCCTACTGTCTCAGCTATCTCGCGCACCTTCAATCGGCGGTCTGCCAATACGAGATCGTGGATTTTTATCGCGTTATCCTCCGTGGTAGCCGTTTTCGGGGCACCTGGACGTGGCTCATCAAAAACCAACGTGCGACCAAGTTGAAACTCGTTAAACCAATTTTTGATGGTCACCATCGAAGGAGAAGAGTCACCGTACACAGCATCCAAACGCTTTTGATTTCGCTGCGCGATTTCCCTTTAAAAAACAAGAATCGAATCACCGACCTATATTGCTCTTTTTCCATTTTTCTAAAATCCGCGGACACTCCCGCTTCCACACGCGGTCAAAACAAAACCACGAGTCCGATTCGGCTGAAATTTCGACAGTAGCCGTCTACTAGAATGTACTACACGATAGTGCTCTTGCGATACTGGCGCCAACTGGCGGTGAGGCTAAGTACTTATCGGACCACCCTCGTATAGTCTATTCGCGCAGTTTACTTTTCATGATTGTAAAAAAGTCGGTTGATTTGTGTATTTCATCTAAAGACAAGGCGGTCTTCCGTATGGTATGGTATTCATATCCTGCCCAAAAGACGACAAAATAGTAGCTAACGATGGAAAATATTTTGAATAAAAATATTTAAACAAAATTGTGTTTTATTTGGATATAAAGATGACAAACCAATCCGCCAAAATGTATGTCTCCTCCATGGGTACACTTGTCATTAGTTCGTATGAAGTTTCAAATTGTTCTCTCAAGATCGTGTAGTCATTAAATTTCTCGTCTTGGATGGATTAAGCCCTAAGAAAATTCATCCAAATAAAAGGCGACTTTCTTCGATGTCAATCGTTAAAATGTGGGCAGCTGAACTTAACGGTCGCACATCCCTCGAAGATGACGTGAAGAACGTACAAAAAGCCGGAATCACACCGGACGAAAGGCGAGTGAAGGTGAGGGAGATAACCGTGGCTGTGGGGATATCGAAAAAAAAAAAAGGTTGCCAAACATCTTCCACAAATATATAGGGATATGAAAGCTTTACGCAAGATAGATGCCGCATATACTGAATGCCTTTCAAAGCGAAATGCGTAAACAATTTTCCCAGCAATCTTCAAACTGATTTAATAAGGATCCGACCGATCTTGTGCATTTTAACCATGGATGAGACATGGGTCCACCACTGCACGGCAGAAACGAAACAACAGTCTAAGCAGAGGGTGAAGGCCGATGGTTCAGCGCCAAAGTAAGCGAAGTCGATTGAATCTGACGGAAAGGTCATGGCCAGCAAAAGGCAGTACAATTACAGGCGAATTTTACTACAACCTTCTTGACTAGCTGGATGCTAAAATTTGCGAGAAGAGGCCTGGCTCGAAGAAGAAAAAAAATCATCTTTCACAGGACAACGCAACTGAACATGAGAATGCGTTGACGATGAGAAAACTACGGGATTTGGGGTACGATTTACTCAACCGTTTCCCTTATTCTTCTGATTTGACACTCTCTGACTTCCATCTCTTCTTAAACTTGAAGAAATTTCTGGCAAGCGCTTCGCATTCAATGAAGAAGTTGGGAGGACCGTAGATGAATATTTTCACAGCCTCCTAGACTCCCACTTCCGAGAAGGAATATTGATGTTGTAGAAACGCTGAACCAAGTATATTGAAGCCAAAGGAGATTAAGTAGAAAAATAAATAATTTTTTAACTGAAAATTGCAGTCTTTCATTGTCAAGCCACGAACTTTTGACCTTACGCTTGTAACATCGTATATTTAGGAGGGGAAAGCAATGATGTAGACAAACTAATTCTTTTTAACCCGAACTAGCTGGTAGAATTCGAATGTTCTACTGAGGTGCCAGAGATACTCGTACTACTAGGTATTCCATTTAGAGAATCGCGGATTCGACTGTGATTTATGACATTTCAGCAACGCTCGACATAAAAGGGGGCCAGACCTGCATCATAACTCACAGGCAATCGCAACGTAAATTTCATACATTTAGTAGTAAGGAAGCTAAATTTATGGTCTTCTTGTGGTACCTACTAACCTGTTCAATCTGGGGTACAATGGCTCTGAGTACCTGAAGCAGGTAGTCTAGGGCGTATTCTACCTCTTAGTAACACACTGCTATGAGTAATTTAATAATTTTATAACCACGACTAAGACGGTCACATGTAGGAGAAAGGGAATATTATTTTGAACCACCATTAACGGGCCAATAAATTTCAAAAACCCGATCTAATTTCTGAAGACCCTTAATGATCGCCTCGAGCTATGAAACCCTCCTAAGGCGAGGCATCACTCACCTACTTTAAATGGAACAACCTACAACCTGCAGACATGTGGAAATCTACCATTTTCTTCATTCATTTTTAACCGAGCTTCTGTTAAAACCAAAACAAAAACGAAAAATTTCTTAATTTTCATTCGTCTAATCTCAACCGCGTTACAAAATATCAATTTCTGCCTTTTTTTCGCTACATCTTTCACGTACATTATCATAAATAATACATGATCAGCATCTGTACAACACTCGGTCAAGTCGAGTATGGATTTGGACTTTTGTAAAAACAATTAAAACGGAATAAAGAGGAAGAAAAGTAGCAAAAAAACATCTTGCAGCTCAACCTAATTGTTGTAAAGCAAAATGAGCGATAATTTATTCATTTCAAAACGTATCTCACCTGAATCAGATACATTTCAACTCTCGGCTTTTGATTTATATCTTATGTCGCGTCGTTCTCACCTCACCTCCTTCGTTCGTACGATGGAGATTAGATGACTACTGCGAATGCAACGTATTGTTGTGCTCCGATTCCTTGCTACTTCAACTTGATATTTTGCGCATAAATTATTTTTTGAATCGATTTTTCTTCGCAACTATTCCTCAATGTGCGATGCAAAAGGAAAAAAAAAGAAAAATTTAAACGTCGTTTGCGTAGATTTTCACTTGAATTTTCGGTTGATTGCTTCAAGTGATACCAGCGGGAGGGACGATGTAAATTAAATCGAAAGCAATGTATCTAAACCTGTCCGACGTTAAGCAGAATTATAACGACAGTATAATTAGTCAAGTCGACCAGGTTCCACGAAATAAACAAAACAAAAAACGAATTAAGTTGAAGGACACAGCACAGCACTATATAGGTAGTAATTCCTGCGAAGTAGTTGTTGTGGAAATTCACTTCTCACGTGAGTTGCAATATCTTTCACTTTTCTTGTGCTATCTGTTGGTTCTGGGAGGTATTCAAGCGATCCGGTATGGGGTCGAAACGATGAAAATTGTATTTTTAACTGCCAGAATCAAATTTCACTCGCGAAAATCTTCTGTGTTTTTCACTGATTTTTAATGCTTTTTTCACTTGTTATCGATCAAACAACAAATCGATAAAATTAAAATAAAATATTTGTATTGCTCAGCTATTTACAGAAGCAAGACTCACTCTTTCCCTTATATTTACAAACAATATTTGAATATTTACACGACGGTTATGATTTAAAGTTTGAGAGAAAAAATTCAATTTTGAACTGAAAAATTGACGGTAAAACTACGAATATTTCGCGCACGTCCATATGTAGATTCGGAGATACTTCTATTGCAAGTATCTATCTATTATTCCACACACAAGATACTTTGTGTGCTGTCTTCTTCGAGTGTCTTATTTTACCGTCCGCGTTTGTCTGCTTGGCACGAAGGTTTACGCGATAATAAACAAAACGTGCATCGCAGTTGTGTATGTTGCTGACGGATAGACGGGCATGTACTGTAGATATTTTTGTATCTAGACGTGGTCGAGGTAGAAAAAGCGCAGAAAAGAAAGAATAATAATGGCGATATGAAATAAAGTGAGTGTTTATAGTGGAGGGTGCATGGGTTAAGAATACTTATGCTCGTGCTGCGGGTGATGGTGGGCAAATGTTGTCGGCGGATAGCAGGTGTATTACTGCAACTTTTCGATTTGTTGATTAATGCGAGCAACATGGCAACCGGGCAACATTGTTGTGGCTGGGAGCGACACAACATGGCAACGCATCGGGGTTTCGTTGAGTGCTCGATAAGTGGGCGAGTTTGAGTGTTGTTCTTCGTTAAGTGTTGCAAACTGATTTTGTGTTGTTCGATACAGGAATAGATCGATTTAAATTATTTTTTATTGCAGTGAGCAATTTTTTTTTGTTTTGGTTTTACGATCGAAAGGTGTTAAAAGAATATTTTTGTTCTTAAGAAATAATAAATATGGACCAGAGGTTGTATACATTTTAAGGCTTTGTTACTCCTTTGTCCTCTTTATTTTGATATTTTGCAAACTAGGTTTAGGAAATGCCCCGGGATCGGATCAGGATTTTTGAAACAGCGTCTGATGACAAATTGCGAATAAAATTATGGGTGGGGCAGGAGATACTGTTAGGTCCCAGCGCCAAAACAAAATTTAGCATCGGGTAAACTTTTTAAAAATTAAAGGAAAAAAACTTTCTTTTTTTAGTTAAAATGGAATCAAAATAATTCATTCAAGGTATTGTCCATCGCTAGCTATGACTTTTTCCCATCTTTATGGCAATTCACGGATTTTCCAATCTTTGATACCTTCGACTTAAGTGAAGCGTATTCCAGATAAGGCCTTTTGCATGGGTCGAAACAAGTCTCAATCGGATGGCACATGATCTGGACTATATGGCGGGTGGGGCAAATTTGCTCATCCGATATTTTTCAAGTAAGTTTTTACGGATTGCACAACATGTGGTCGAGCATTGTCATGATGGAAAATCAATTTGTGCTGCCTAGTATCGCATTCTGGCTGTTTTTTCTTTATTGCTTGGTTCAAAAGCATCAATTGTTGTCGGTAAAGGAGTCAATCGATTGTTTGACCACTTCTCAGCAGCTCATAATAGACCACTCACTTTAAATCCCACCAAATACACAGCATTACCTTGGCGGCATGTATATTTTGGTTTTCGCAGTCGATTTGGCTGGTTAACCGGATGTAACATATGATTTTCTGCGCTTGGGGTCATCATAATAGATCCACTTTTGATTTCTTTTATGGCGATTAAGTAGCATTTCGGACATGCAAAGTCGCCTTTCAACGTCTTTCAGCTTTAACCCGTATGGTACCCAATTCCCTCACTCTTGATTCATTCTCAATGGCTTAAACCGTCCATAAATTGTTGTTTAGTGAACATTTAATGAGTCTGCAAGTTCTCCTTGCGTTTGACACGGATCATCATCGGATATTACTTCCAATTCTGCGTCTTTAAACTTTTTTGACTATCCCGGGCGACGAAACCAGCACTCACAGATCGAAATCACCAGAGTATGATCACCATAGGTTTCCAATACCAACCGATGACTTTAAGCAGCACTTTTCTTCGAATAAAAGAAGTATAGGTAAGCTTCCCGCAAATGCTCTTTTGTTAGCACGTATTTCGACATATTCGGAGATCAAAAAAAAAGTTGTTTACACACTGAAAAATGGATGCATACGACAAGCTGAAACTAGATGATGTAGCCTTAATATGACGGAGTTACCCTATGGTCGGATACATATAGCGCTATCTATTTTAAATCCTTAAAACTTAATGCATATACACAACATATTCTGCAACACTCCAATTTTAAAGACAATGGTGTTTCAGCCGTCCCCTAAATTTTTAGCCCAATAACACTTGTATTTGATTAGCATTTGAAGGTCTAAGGGCAACGATAACGTTCACTGCTAAATAGTGTTGCTAGATTCAAGGTCTTGTTTGTAAATTAATATGACCTTGAATAAGTTTTTACTTTTTTTGTGAAAATTAATGGTTTTTTGAGTCAGAAAAACAACATATTTTCAGGCTATTCAAGAATCGACCAATTTTTCGCCATCTTTCCAAAAAACTGAAGCCAGGCTAGTTCCATCAAATGAAACAAGTGATAATCGGGGCAATGTGAGGTGGCGTGAGGCTTTTCTTGTAAGCGTCTCCAAGCAGGATTTTTTTCAAAATTTTACAATATGCGGCCGAGCGTTATCATGTAGCAAGATCAGTTTGTCGTTTCTCTACTCGTATACCAGCTATCCTTCCTTCAATGCTCGGCTATTGCTTGCTGATCCACCAAATGTCCCAGCTTCCAAAATATTTCTAATGGTTTCAAACGTTTCGTGGTATCATCTATTTGTGATGAGATTTAACTATCGCCTGACATGAGTCTTCATAAAGTAATTTTCCATCTTCAAGCTTTTCTTCAAGCGCGTTCATTACCTTCAACATACGAGGATGGTCCGATAAGTACTTAGCCTCACCGCCAGATGGCAAGAACAACTTACTATCGTGTAGTATATTCTAGTAGACGGCTACTGTCGAAATTTCAGCCCGATCGGACTCGTAGTTTTGTTTTGACCGCGTGTGGAAGCGGGAGTATCCGCGGATTTTAGAAAAATGGAAAAAGAGCAATATCGGTTGGTGATTCGATTCTTGTTTTTGAAAGGGAAATCGCGGAGTGAAATGAAAGAGCGTTTGGATGCTGTGTACGGTGACTCTTCTCCTTCGATGACGACCATCAAAAATTGGTTTAACGAGTTTCAACGTGGTCGCACGTCGGTTTTCGATGAGCCATGTCCAGGTGCCCCGAAAACGGCTACCACGGAGGATAACGTGATAAAAATCCACGATCTTGTATTGGCAGACCGCCGATTGAAGGTGCGCGAGATAGCTGAGACAGTAGGCATTTCAAAAGATCGCGTGGGTCATATCCTGCATGAAATTTTGGGCATGAGAAAGCTGTCGGCGCGATGGGTGCCGCGTTTGCTCACTCCGGACAACAAGCGCAACCGTGAGACCACTTCAGAGCAGTGTTTGACGTTGTTTAAGCGCAATCCGAAGGAGTTTCTGCGTCGTTTCGTGATAGTCGACGAAACATGGTACACACCAGAGACCAAGGAACAGTCGAAACAGTGGACTTCACCGGGCGAACGTGTTCCGAAGAAGGCGAAGACTGTCCCATCGGCCGGAAAGGTGATCACCACCGTTTTCTGGGATTCACAAGGTGTGATCCACATCGACTACCTGGAGAAGGGCAAAACGGTCACAGGGCTGTACTATGCCAAATTATTGGGATGATTCGACGCCGAATTTAAGAAAAAACGGCGAAGAATAAAGTGCTCTTCCACCATGATAACGCACCGGCTCACACCTCCACCCTCGCCACGGCCAAATTGGTCGAATTAGGCTACGAACTGCTGCTCCATCCATCGTATTCTCCAGACTTGGCCCCGTGCGACTTCTTTTTGTTTCCAAACTTGAAAAAGCCACTCGCCGGGCAGAAATTTCAGTCGAATGAGGAGGTCATCGCCGCCACGGAAGCCTACTTTACAGACATCGAGAAAACGTATTTTTCAGACGGGTTAAAGAAGTTGGAGCATCGCTGGGTCAAGTGTATCGAGCTAAAAGGAGACCTTTAAAGTCTTATATGTTTTTTTTAAAAATCATGACGATAATAATAAGTCGGGTTTTCTTGAGCCTAAATTACTGCAGATAATCTTCGACCGTTCGTAGGGTTTTTTTTAGATGTTGCGGTCCGTTTCATTACATTTCTGTCCAAATAGATCTGTAAATAGATGTTTGATAGGTTTAGGATCTAGTGATTGCGGAGTCTTGTACATTTTGGATCAAATCTTATTGAAAGATCGAGGGAGATGCAAGACCAAACTCTTAAGCATTGACTTGCGATTTATTTTTCAATATGCCCAGGTAATCTCATCTGTTCATTGTCGACTCAATAAAAACAGAATTGCCCGCCCTCGACATGGAACGAACGAACCGCCACCATATTTTACGGTGGATGTGGGGTTTTGAGGACGGGAGCCACATATTACTGCTTTATCCTAAAATGTTCAAATAGGGTTTGGCAAAATGTAGGTGCTTAAGACGCTATTAAGAAAGCAAACAAAAATGCATGGTTTCCTTTGTGGTACTCTTTCATGCAAACGAAGTTATTTTTGGAATACATCTTGCGCTAGGTGTCGGGTGGTTGTTTTCCTTTCATTGCTGCTTTATGCAATTCAGCTCTTTTAAGAACTGTTCTCGCAAGTTGTACCTTTCTATATTTTTTTTTAATATGTTTCACGACTCCTTTACATAACTTTGATAATTTTCTCAGAAGATGAGCCTTACAATTTAATTCCGCGATTTATCGTGACTTAGAAGCTATTGCAGGATTCCATCATCAGCGTCTAGATCTTAGTTAGAGTTCCCTTTATGGTTTTCTTTTTCTTGGAAACCAAACCAAATATTTACGAACAAACAACGAAGTGTGTACACTGTGCTGGTGCAAAGCCATAAATTGTTTCGGCGTTTTATTTCGGATTGCTTTACTCAAACTGCCGCGCACTTGTAGGTAGTACTCCTTGTTCATCGTTGGCCATGTGGAACGAACTTATGTGCACCATAAGCCGTTGAAATCAAAAAACCCAGTAAGCATTCAGCCGCACTTGTCAAGTTTTTTCGGCCTTGCAGAATGACTCCACTGGGACGACTTAACCTAAGTTACACTCGTAAACCTATGTACATTTCGTTACATGTCATTATATGTTTCAGTAATTAAACATCGTTAATGACTTTAGTTGGCCACTTCCATTCACCATTGTTTATGTTCGAAATCAAACGTTTTGGAACGAATTTTCCTCATAAATATTCGAGAAACTTCATGGCATGAGTCAATTGATTCGCGACCATCAGTGACATCGATTGTGATTCGGCTCATTCGGATCGTTCATCATCAGTTTGTTCACCTTCATCAGTTGTTGATGTGCTGGGGCGTCAAGTGCTGTTGTCATTTACAACATTATCACGGTCTTCTTGGCTGTAGTTATACCATTCGCAAATAGTTTAATTACAGTCTGTCAAAGAATAACCGAGACAGAGTCAATGAAAACAAGTCAATTAACCATCAACATTTATTTTGTCTGCTTCAAAATAGGCTCCAATTGATATGGTGGATTTTTTACAACGAACCAGTTGTTCGTTGTTGTTGTTGTTGTCATATTCCAAGATCGCATTTAGTTCAGTGGTAGTTTAAGTTCCAGAATTAATAAAAAGTTACAAGGTGCTGCTTGATAATATTGGTAGCGTTTTCGATCAAGAAGTCGCTCACAATGATGAATTTATGAAATTTTGAATTATCGTGGTGCTAAACTCAAGACTTGTTCTGCAACAATTCCGGTCCTTGTAGGGAAATTCGCTCCTTCAAACGCTTCAGTAATATTGTTGATTCACTGTTTGGCCAATAACAGTGCTGAGCGATTTTGATGTTTTTTTCAGATTTGATTGATTCATTGAAGTGGCACCATGTTGATGCAGTGTTTGCCTGTAATACTTACGATGATCCATTTGAAAATTAAGCCCTTTTGAAACAAGCTGTGCTGTGACGCATTTCATGCACAAAACATCAAGATTTTCGAGCACCGCTTTTCTCACTAAGTCTCAAGTGAAGCCAGTTTTAAGCAACTTCACAGCCTTTTTGTTGCTTTATATATATTTTATATATGTATCTATATATCTTTTTTTTTAAATTTAATATACATATTTATACTTTTTTTGGTTTTTGGTTTTTATTCTTTTTTGTTCTATCCTACCCTTCCCTACCCTAGCCTATGTAAGCCTGCCATTGGTGTTAGGCAACCCTTCCTTGAAGAGGCTGAAGCTATTGAAGTGTCCACTGACGTAGCGCCCTCCAGCCACCAAAAGCGTTGATGCTGGCGGACTACGTCTCCTAGATTCCGGCGTAAGACCGATCTACAGAACCTGAGGCGCTCGGGTTCACTGAGCGCGACATCCGGTCCGTAGAGGAATCGCCGTTCCACGGAATTGCGACCCACGTGGAAGATTAGCGGTACCGCCAATCTATTCTGGATCAAGCCACATCTATCTAAATAGAGGAATGCTTCTGACGGGACAAAGCCGTTAAGGCGTATTCTCTCTTGATATAAATCATTGGGAAAATAAGACCCGGAGATCAGGCTAGTGACCGAAATCCTCGCAACGTAACTTCGAATCAATTTGAGCATGAAGTTATCCACACGTACAATTCTGGCCCTCAATATAGGACCTCGTTCGGGTAAAATTTCGTATACTCAGATTCGGGTGTCCAAGTCAATCAGACAGGCACCCGTGTATTGGTTACTTCACGGCCTTTTTTGAACGCTCTGTGAAACTTAAATGTTCTTGTTTTCAATATTAGATTCCACGTAGACTTTCTTGTTTCCGAATAAGAACTTCCGTTTTCGACACAAAATTTCAAACAAACTCTTTGTTCAGTATTTTTCCCCTAGTAAAAATCGCCAATAGCACTCCGGGCTAAGAATGCCTTTGAGTACTGACAACAAAGTAGTTGACCGATAGCGGCCAAGTTCAGCATCAAAGGAGATGAGGGTTGTATAATTTTTTTTAAAGAAACGATTGGCAAAAGACTCACTCATGAGATCGAAGGCTGGACGGACAGGCTGTGTTCGCAAATTAATAAGCTCAAAATAGTGTTCAAAAAGAGTGCCATTTGTCATGAATAGGTTTTTGATTGAGAGTAATTGGTACTCCCTGTTAGTCAACATTTATTGAAGGTGTGGTCTTGTGGACTAGCATGTCAACCAGCGGTCAACTTGCGATCAAACAAAAATCAAATGTGGTATGTACGTAGAACCCTAAATTCATCATTTATTCAGCGCTAACCTCATAAACATTTTCACAGATAATCCAGACCAGTGATCACACCGAAAAATATAAAGGGTGTTTTTTATAGAGGTATAGAACTTTGAAATGGAATAAAACAAAGATGATTTTTTTAAATAGACATGAAATTGACTTTATTCGAAATATAATCTTCTGACATTATAATTTAAATATAATTTAAATATAAAAATAATGTCAGAAGATTATCTTTCGAATAAAGTTAATTTTATGTCAATTTAAAAAAATCATTTTTTTTATGCCATTTCAAAGTTCTATACCTCTATAAAAAACACCCGTTAGAACACCAATAATCGACGCGCTTTACAGGGAAAAAAGTAGAATTCTCTCCAGGCTTAAATGGCTATATAGACAGTTTACAGACGCATCCAATCCGGAGATTGACGATTTCACCGTATTCAGTGATGAAATCCTTGCAAATGGCATTACCGCCAGTGATGAAATTTCGACTGGTTTGTCTGTGGAAAGAGATGAACTCCTGTGCATTCTGGACTCCCTTACAAGTAAAAAGTCGTTGGGTATCCCAAACGGGGTTTTAAGACACTTGCCAATTGAAGCAGTAGATATTCTCACTACGCTGTTCAAGTTCTTACATTCATTATCCAACGAGTTGGAAAACCCTAAACGGGATAGAGATGGGACGAACCCTGCTAATTACCGATCAATTAGTTTGCTTCTGAATGTTAACAAGGTTTTTGAAAGAGTGGTAGATGAAGCTCTGATCAAATTGGTTGAAGAAAAGAAAACATCGTAACACGACAACCAGTTTGGTTTTAAGGCTACCTATGTACTATACTGTGTCAAAACTTGTTTCTCATATTCAGTGAAATAATGCAAAAAACCAATGTACGGCGAGTTGAGTGATCGACTTTGAAAAAGCCTACAACACCGCTCACCAGGCTAGGCATACCAAATCACCTTCTATGCATGATTTATGTAATGACTATGGGAAATTTAATTTAATTTCACCCCCTTTATTGAGCTTAATTCAAGCTATCTTAATCTAATCTAACTCTAGGAAGAACGGGAGAGAGGGGAAGGCTGTTAAAAAAGCGGATTTTTAGGCATGGAGTGCTGAGATTGAAATCGAAGTAAGGATTCGAATTAACATATTCCAGCATACGAGAAATGGGTTCATTGGAGCCATAGGCAGTACGGGGGGTGGGTAGATAGAAGAGACGGGGATTTCGTACATTGGGGGGTTAGTGTTGATAGAGACAGAGTTGTAGAGGGTCGCGCAGTCAATGGTACCTAAGAGGAGCCGATGGATGAAAAGAATGTCAGATACAATTATTCTTTCTTCCAACGTATTCATGTTTATTAGTTTAAGGCGATCTTGTTAAGGTGGTAAAATCAAAGGTTTGCACCAAGGGAGACCTCGAAGAGCAAAACGTAGGAACCGGCGTAGGATGCTCTCGATTCTAGATATGTGACCGCGTCCGAGAAAAGGGACCTAGTGTGCGAAAACGTAGTTCCGAGATAAACGCGTTTAAAGTTTCGCAACGCATTCTTAGTGTGAATGTTCATAAGTTAGTTTTTTACATTTTTATGGTATAAATAAATTTTTGTCATGAATTTAACCCATTTCATGTTATTCTACACACTTTTAGGTACCAGAATCCACTTTTAACTCAAAACACCTTTTTTGACACACTAGGTCCCTTTTCTCGGACGCGGTCACATATGTGGGTTTGTTGTTAAGGAGACCACACTTGGGAGGCGTATTCTATAAGAGGCCGGACAAAAGTTATGTAAAGAGATGTGTGCGCGAAAATGTAGTTTCTGGTCACATAATATGCCAAGATCGCGAATAGTCTGAACAGTGGAGATGGGTTGATTATTGAGGAAGTAGAGACGAGGATGAGGTTTGATTCGTTTACGTGAAAAGCTAATTTATTGGCATTTGGAAATATAAAGCTCCAAGCTATTTTTTGAACACCAGATGGAAAAGCTATTGAGATCAGTTTGAATAAGTGAAGAGTCATGACTGGAGGAAATGGACTTGAAGAACTTGGTGTCGTCGGCATATAATGAGATTTGGGAATGTTTGATCACCATTTCAAAATCGTTTATGGTAAGAACGAAAAGAAGTGGACCTAAGTGGCTGCCTTGGAGTCCGCCGGAGGAAGCTAAAAAGGGGTTAGAGAAGATAGATCTAAAACGAACACTGTAATAGCGATTTTCCAGGTAAGAAGATATCCACATCAAAGAAATGGGGTCGAAACCAAGGGAGGACAATTTGAAGAGTATCAGTCTGTGGGAGATTTTATCGGAAGCTTTACTGAAATCGGTTGAAATAACGTCGACTTATTTGCCGTTCTCTAAAGCCGATAAGGTAAAAGACACAAATTCAACAAGGTTAGTGGTTGTAGATTTGCATTTGAGGAAACCGTGTTGTCTAGGGGAGATTAAGGACTTGCAGCGAAAACTTAGAGTTTCGTACAAAATACTCTCGAAGAGTTTGGGTAGGTATATGTGACAGTTTGGATATGGGACGATAGTTGTTAACAACATTCTTCGGCATTTTTGGATATAGGGGTGGTAAATGAGGTTTTCCATAAGTGAGGGAAACCTAGGGATAGGGATAGACTGAAGATTTTCGAGAGAGGGAGAGAGAGGGTTGAGGAGCATTTCTTTTAGAAATATGGCAGAGAGACCGTCAAGTCCAGGAGTGAATTCATCATTAAGTAGATTTAATTTGTTTTCGATGACATGAGAATCGACTGTGCGAGGAAGAAATGGTCCAAAGGAAAAATTCGGTAAATAATCGAAGTAAGAGAGGTCTGGAGCAAAAGAGTCGTCGGCGAAAGACTGTTTAAAAAAGGTGGCCAAAAAGCTGGCGATAATATTGGGGTCATTCGAGATTTTATCAGGGAAGGAGAGAGAGGTAGGATAGCCATCAGATTTTATTTTGTAGTTAACAAACTTAAAGAAGGACTTAGGATCGTTTATAAGAATGGCTTGCGTTTCAGCTAAATAGCGTTGATAGAGGGAGTTGTAAAGGACGGTAAAGTGGAGATAGCTGTCCAGGTAGTTAGAAAAGTCATTAGGGGATTTAGTACGAAGGGAGATTGTCCACTGCTTATTTCTTTTGTTTTGTAGAGAACGGAGCCTGCGATTGTACAGGGTGGGGAGGTGGATAAAGTTTTGCGTTGTGAAATGGGAACGTAAAGAGAGATAGAAATAATTAGAGAGAGGAAAGAAATCTTTCAAAGGATACCAGAAAAAACTGAAAGAAATTCGCGGTTAAATATCTTGGTAATTGGCTTGACCAAAATCTATATTTCAATAAATATATAGACGCTTGTCATGTTGGAGCTAAAACGGTCTTCGGTATGAAAAGGAAACTGTTTTAAAATAATCAAAACCACATGCTAAGTGGCCCTAATTAGGCCCATTATCGCATATAGTTGTCCGATTTGGTTTACTATAGCGCCATATTACATGGAAAAGATTTGTGTGTTCGAAACAGTAAGTAGAGTCTGTCTTAGAATGTACAGACCGCCAGAGTTCCAGTTCATTTTATGGTGGTAGTTTACCACCGTCACCGGGGTACCAGGGACTCGAACGTTATGGTACGGCAAAGACGAACTGGGATCTCGCCAATGTCGCTAAACACCAAGCATATTTGTGGTAATTGTCGAGTTAAAAACCTTCCCAGGAGCGCTACTCCGGTAAGATCCTTCTCATTTCGAAGCTTGTAAGTAAGATTAAGGGTAGATAGGGTATATTTTGGAGCCTAGGCGTGTGTTCATGCTTAGATGAATCTGAAACTGACTGAGGCCTGTTAACTGGGTGAGCTCCCGGGCATGGAGAATGAGCGACATGGCGAAACCCAGTCACTGAGTGCTCCCACCGGGCCAGTAAACACATCAAATATTAAGATATTTCAAGTTAGATTTGAACGTTCTTGTCTAGTAAATAAAAATAGAATAAGTACAATAACAAACTGGCAGCAAAAATGGAAATCAAGTTTTTCTTCATCCACACTTTATCACAGATGTTATGGTGGAAAAAGTATGAAAGATGAATAGTTCGTCAAGGTTTGATGATATAAGGGGAAAATAACATTTCAGAAGGCAAAAGTGGCTGCTAAAACCTTCAATTTACATATCTATGTATCTCCTAAATAAATCAAAGACCCAAGCTGTTCTAACAGTACTATGCTTTATTATTGATAATAAAATAAAACCCATGAGGAATAGGCACCGGAAGGCCGCCTGGTTTAATAGGTAAATTTTCCAAACTGGTTTCAGCACAATACGTCCATGCAAGACTCTAAGATTTACCCTCTAAGCAACATTGACCAATATTGAAGGAAAAAAATAAACAAATAAACGTCGACTGACTTTTATGTATTTCTGCCGGTTTCTCACACCTCGGACTAAGTTTACGATTGTTTTTCACCAATCTTTTCCAGGGAGCAAAATAACATTAAAAAAAGAAAACCTTGAATTGTTTATTCATCGAAGCGGTATAAATAACCCGCGAAATTCCCCACACAACATGAAGATCAAACACTGATACTGCTGCTCTCAAATGTGAAATACAATACAGCCTTTAAGCACTTCATTGAATTCACATGCCAATCCACTTGCGGCTAACTAGTTAAACAAACAATCGCCGCTCCGACAGACCAACAACTCAAATTGCATTCGAAATAAACGACCATTCGATCGCCACATCCGTGGATCGGTTTTTTCCTTCCACAAACTCCTATACGGGAACGAGTAAACAAATCGAAGAAACACCAATCATGACGAGAAAAAGTTTCTCATAAAAGTGTCGGTAATAGTTCTTGGAAAACACACATCCACAGTCGCACTGGCCAGTCGAAAGGCACTCACTTAATCTGTTGATAAGCATTCGAGAAAGAAACTTGTAATCGTATCTCACGTACGAGCAAGATAATTAGCCCATTTTCATTACAGGAGCACATTCGCAATGGTCAAGTACCATTTACTCAATGGTACTCGTACTTAATCATCATCGCGCCTGAACACATGCAGGCACCGATGGACACCATCACCTGGTGGTCGAATGAACATAATAATCACTCGGTTGGCTGGTTGGACGCATCAGTCGTACGAGTATGTTGGTGCTACCGACCACTTTCGTCCCGGGTAAAAGTGCCTTGGATCGTTCACATTCTTTGGAAGTTAAGTCGATAATTTAACTTTTCATTTCACGTACGAGAATCGCGAACAGATGGACAATGGACAGATTTTTTTCCTTCACTTTCGGCAGATGTATGTGTGTCGTATAGTGACCCTTCGGGGTCGGATAGACCTCTGGGCTCCTTCATATGAAAGTGAAAGCAGACATTTTGCTTCCATTTTAGCCCAAAAGGGCAACTGCATAACGTCGCGGATTTTTTCCTGCTCCACGACCATAGTACCATCATAACAAATCATTCATGGCTTTAGCCCCATCCAACTATCAGCAGCGCGAAAAATAAAAATATAAACATCAGCCAGACTAAATAAAACATGAAATCCCACCTCGGCTGGCATAACCTGTTGCATTTTTCATGCAACATGCCACATGCAGTTTTACTTTCACCCATCGAAGCGCACACCGCGTACCATTTCGGGGGTAACGACAACGACAAAGACTCCTCTAATCTGTCTGGACCAAGTCGTCAACAATTCCTGAACTGGTAAACTGCATTTTATGATTTCTTAATTTATGATTCGAACACACCTACCTAGCATCACTGCAGCTGCAACAACTGAAGCAGCATCCGAATCTGTGTATAGACGCAACAACGGAAATGACAGTTCGTAATCCAAATAAAACCAGAAATCAAATATCCAGTCGCTGTCTGTGGGAATGCTCAGACGATGCGGCGACAAATATTAGATAACAAACACGAGACAACGGCCATAAATCGAATTCCCATAAACGATATTGCGACACTTTTCTCGGCTCAGTGACAGTTTTGAAAGCGCAGCTAATGTGACAACCACTAGTACTGAGTGCTTTCGATTTCGAAAATTTCCGGTCGAATTTCGCAAAACAATTTCTGTGCACACTCAAATGGAATTTATGACTTTGATAATCACCTTTTCATGGTAAGATCAACTCAGGTCGACAATTGAGTTGGAAATTCTTCTGTCATGAGTCAGTGGAATTGATTGATTGACAGGAGAAAGGGATTTTGCTGATCCTGCGGTGTTTACACAGGAAACGTTAAAGTAATTCAAAGAAACTACTTACGTTTTAGACGTGCGTCCATTAGCACATTTTTGTCGCAGATGTAGCAAACGTATATGAAATACTTCACTTACCTGAAAAAAAAAGAAAGATATTGAGATAAGTACATATTTACCGATTGCGCTAAAAGGTAAACAGTGTGCATAACAAAAACGACATTTATGCGGAAGAACGATAAAGCGAGCAAGAGGTGCAGCCATTAAGAGTCAATATCACTCCATAAACCATTTATAGGGCACTTCAGCTATCCAAAATCAAGGGTGCGCCGTATGCATGCCACGATCCCCATTGATCGATTTCGGAATTTAACGAGCAAGATCGGAAGAAATGTTGCATTAGATGACTGATCAACATAGTCGAGTGCAGTGATGCAATGTATTTAGGCAAATGAAGGCAAGTCACTCGTTGGCCTTGATGTAATTTGTTAAACAAATCGTTGTGATTAGTGATCGTTGATCATTGATCTTTGAAAAGTGATCGGTGAACGTCATGTTTAAATATCGGTTTCGGCGTGTTATATTAGTTGGCATGTAGTCTAGATAGCAGTTTGTCAATCTCAATGAGAGAGATGACTACGATCGACGCCGATCGTTACAGTATTGATTAACCTTGGCTCATTATGAAAAATTACCAAAGAATGTGTCGAAATATAGGATGCAATATTGCAGCTTTGAAGTCTACAGTGCTGGACAGAGAATTAGTTCAAGCGGGTATTAAAATGTATTTTGTAAATTTAGGAGGTGCAGTAGTTCTATTTAAACAACCCTGCATTGTAAGCCAAGTGTGAAAAAATATTTAAACATTTTTGGGAAAATGGGTTTTCTCGAACCCGCTACCAGTTGTCAAAAAGGTTACAGAAGAGGAGGTTAGAATTTCCATTAAATTTTATTATCAAAATTCAAAACGAAAATGGAATAGAACCCTGTACCATTCATGCCTCTCTCAAGCCCTCTCAATGCGAACTTTAACAGTAACGAAACCCGCTCTCAAAGCGCTATAGAGGATGCCACCAAGGAAATAGAATTTTAAAATGCTTTGCGTCAAGGCGATGAGGAGAGAGTTACATTGGCGTGGGGAAAATTTGTTTTTCGGACGCATATCTGGGTTGGAGGTGAAACTGATCTACTGAACCTAAGGCGCTCGGTGTCGTGGACCGTGACTTAATTTTTATGAAGGAACCGCCACTTCATGGAATCGCGGGCTACGTGCAGCATCGCTAATCTATCCTCGATCAACCCACATTCACCTAAATGGAGGAACGCCTCTGGTGGTGGGACCTCGTTATAATAAAATTTCGCGTACTCAGATTCGGGTGTCATTTCCATTAAACTGGCTCTCACATTGAACCACACGGAACATCGTGGGACTGATTAAGGCCATGTAGCAGATTACCTGTACTCTAGAGTCAAGTTGAAAACAGCCATCTTGACAGAGCGAATGCGCCCCAGGCATTGCAAGAGCAGCGTCTCATGTTTGTCAAAATATAGATACTGATCTAGGCAGATGCCAAGATATTGGATGACACTTTGTAACGCCAGTGGAATCCCGTCCGTTCAAAAAATTTAAAACCTGCGCCAACTTTTTCTACTGTCTCGAGAGGCCCTAGACAGAAAGGCCACTACAAAAGAGTGACAATAACGTTGATGGTTGGGCCTGACCTTTACGCGATTAAGTCGTCTGCGTACATTATAGAATGGTGAAGAGAAACTAGCATATTGCTTAGGTAAATGCTGACAAGAATCGACGAGTTTACTGTGCTCGGTTGCGGCCCAGTTTTAATTTCAAATGTTTGGATAGAAATCACGTTGGCAATTTTCACAACGAACTTTCCAGCGGTTAACATGTCAAAAATCATATAAAGTAGATCAGCCGACTAAGCTTGTAGTAAAGCGCTTCTAGCTGTATGGTGTCGAAAGCTTTTTGCAAGACAATCAGATAGGCACCCGTGCATTGATCTTGCATTTGTTTCATTGGATTTCCGACACGAGCTCGAAAATCATCAGGAGATCCTCCGTCTAAATGAACAGGGCGTTAGCCCCTTCACTATGTGTAATTTGCCATAAAATCATCATTAAACCAAGGATCGCCAATGATCGATATCATTTCGAAGGTAGAAGTAATAAAGAAGGGCTCTATTTTCCAGGTCGCGGTTTGGACAGCTTCCACTCTCGCCACCTTCTCCTGAGGATTATCGATCACAAAGAAATAGTCTCAATGTAGGTTCTGGATCTCCGTGAGCTGTAACGCTATCTAAGAAGAAGTCTCCAGTGTCGGGTCTTGTCTGTCCGTAAACTGCCTTCACATGAGTTTGACTCTTCCTAGGAGTCAACTTTTCTGTCAGTACAGTTAGTAGACAATTCGTTGGAGCCAGCCAGTCTCAGTCAAGCAGCATGAGATAGGAGGCGCTCCTATGACTTCTCCTAGTGTTGCTGCTTCAATAATTAGGTTTGACGTTTAAGTTTAAGGACAGAGATCAAAAAATTGATTCAAGCTCTGGAATGAAAATATTGGGTTGAGGCGCTTCAGGTGCATAGGCTGCTTTACTGCACTATGCCGAACTTCACATAATTCTATGTTAAAATTGTTTCCAATGAAGATAGCAGTTCTCTCACCTCGTGTGGATTTTTTTGTTTTTTTTGTTTTTTTTGTTTTTTTTGTTATAATTCGGTCAGTTTCAAGAGTGTAGATGGTTTGTGTCGAAGATGTTCGTTCACTACTCTTCGGGGGTGGTTGTCCTAGATAGGATTTCAGAGATTCGACTGAATTTGCGTTGGTTGTAGTTCACAGTTTCCATGTCCTGCACACACAGAGTATGAATTTTGAAGTGATCTCATGCTGTGAGTCTTATGGCTTCGTCGGTACTTTTTGATCATCTCTCATTCAGAACTGATGTAGTTGCACAGGAATTGTTCTTGACTATGGACGGACTTGAACTACAGACCTTCGGCTCAACTGTCGGTGATGATTACCATTGCACCACGACCACCCTGCAACAGTTTGGAAATGATGGCTCTTCGCTCGATTCTAATCAGTGAAGTCGCATTTCCCGACAGAATCTTTAAGTGACTCTTTACTGGCCTACCCATTACGGTTGCATCTGTGGTAGGCCCGGCGAGATGGGTCGATTCTGTCCACTCGGGTCGCCTGCTCATCGATCTGATGTTGGAGCTGGCCGATCTGCCCTTGATAAGTGATATTTAAACGTGTTGTTACGTGAACAACCGAAAATAGGTTTGGAGTAGGGAGAATTGTATCTGTATCTAGGGATAGTAAAATAAATCGAGCGAATTATTGAAGATCCCTTTGCAGAAAATGTTCCAGCCATAGAATAAAATTGTCATCAACAGAGTTTTGGAGGGACCATCTTGGTCTTGGTGGGTATAAACTGTTCAGTAGAACATTGGACTCGTATCCATATATCCTATGGTTGGTTTGGGATAATCCAGCGATCCTCACTCATTTTTGCAAAAATATTGACGTATGTAGTTCATTGACAGGGAAAAAAGAATGGGACCTTGGATCGAGTCTTGCGGTATATGTTTTCATACGAAAAAAGTAAAATTTTAAGAGTCCATATCACCCGAACTATGACCTTTTTTTGCACATAAGCGCTTGTTATCGTGAGTGGCGAAAAACGGATATGCTTAATTTGCCATTACTTTTGCAAAATCTCGATTTTCGTATTTCCCCTATAAGCCCAACAGATTAGGAAATGCAAATACTATCCGATTAATAAAATCACGAAGACTAAGATGGGCAGGATATGTAGAAGGAATGGAGTTGAAAGGAATAATGATTGGAAAACCCGTAGGACAAACAACGTCAAGGGTTTTCAACCTGGCTCTGAAATTTCGAGTTCCAAATGGCTGGTGTTAATAATGCTAAAAACAGCCTATGTCCATGCCTCGTAATAATCGGATTAGATATCAGTATAGGTCGATTGAAAAACTATAAAACTTGCTCCGAATTTTCTTCACTCAACGACGAGATGATTTTATTTCTTCGAGAATGTCCATAATTCAACGCAACCCGAACAACCAACAACAATCATAAATTTTCACTCAACTTTCAGTCAATTTCCTCCCAAACTTTCCCATGCGCCCATACAAAGACGGGTACATTCTTCCTCGTGGTATTCTACCTGCATTCGTATAGCCCATCACGAATTCCGACCAAACCGAACGGGAAAATTGAAATTCTCCTTCCGTTCCGTGCCACAGTCTCGGTTAAAAGTCTTTAAATTGCAGACAAGACTCTGGTGTACTATATTTGCACACAACTTGCCGCATCTCTATGTTTCCATACTGTCTGCAGCCTTATACTATTCCCAAGTCGTCGTCGTTATTGTCGGTCGTCATCGTTTGCTCCATAAATTCGATTAAACGTGCCACAAATTCCTTTTGCTTCACCTGGACGAGAAAGAGTTTAGTGGTTCTCGACGATGGTGGTCTGGACGAGACATCAGCGGGTGTGGTGTGTAATCGTAGATGAATGGATCTTGAACTTGAAATTATCGGTTTCTAGTCTATTTAGCATTTGATTGGACTGAGTTTCGCTTGATTATTCGGACAGTTTTGTTTGTGGTGCAATGGTGTGATAGCGGAGTTTTGGTTTGAAATTCTCGCATTGGGGAATGGGAGCAGACTGAATAGGTGGTGACGTGAAATTGGTTCTGATGAGTTACGAATTCTTTGGTGGGAAAGAACAATTTTAATTTGAAGATGTTCAGGGATGAGTCTGACGTCCAATGAGGAAGCGCAAACAAAGATCCTTGAGTTACCAGATTTATTTTCGTTTATTTAAAAACCATGCGATTTCGCGTTATTATTTGCTTATTAATCAAAAAATGCACAACATTGAAACTAACAGATCGAGGCCAACAGTATCATAAGGTTGCCAAAAACACTCTTCACATCTTCTGGCCGATGTTGTGCTACAAAACAAAACCGAGCGAGCAAGTCCCACACGATGAACGATTGCTTTCATCATTATGTCCCGCATTCAAGTAATTTTATCGATTGGCTTTTAGTTCACTTGATACTTCAAATATTTGCTTTTCTTCTTGATTAAATAAAACAAAATGTGATCGCCTCTGTAATACGCATTCACCAATAAGGTAGTGCCAAAACCATGTTGCAAATTTTCATGTGACTCAAAAATAATAACCAAAGTAGGTTGTATGATAGTAAGGATGAGTAACACTTCAACATGAGGTACCATAGCAGAAACCATCAGCCTGGATGCATACAGAGCCTCTATGACAAGTACCTGGGTTAGGCAAGAAAACGCTTTTTTCTTTCTGTTCTCTATGAAGTCCGCTTTCTTGTGATTTTTTCAAACTATCCAAAAACCTTGATTTGGCCAACTGCGCAAAATACGCCTCTATTCGACCTTCTCGTTTGACGTGAATCGCTTTCCGCCAAGACATTCATTTAGAATTGGAAACAAAAAAGAATCGCGTAGGGCCAAATTTGGAGAATAGAGTGGATGAGCAGCGATTCGTGATGAATGAATAATTCAGCACCGCTCCAGATTGTTCTTCCAGTGAAGATGATACGTCGCGAATCCCAAAAACCGGTGATCATGATGTTCCGGACGAACTGGAACCGTTTTCGCATTTTTTGAAGTAGGTTCGTCAGATGAGGTCCACTGTTTTGACTGTTCTTTTTTTCATTTTTGGGTCCTTAAAAGGACGAAGAAACAGGCGGATGGAGAAAAAAATTAAAAATTTCAGGAACTCTATTCAGCCCCAAGCATTGTCAGAGTAATTAAATCGCGAAGTCTAAGATGGGCAGGCCGTGTAGAACAAATGGACAGTGGACAAAGAGTTAATAAAATAAAATAACCCGAAGGAATAAGACCACCAGGAAAGCCGTGCCCTAGAAAGTAGGCCAATATAAGGATGAACCTAAAAGAAATCGGACAGAACAGCGAAACATGGAAGGGGCACATAGGGAGACTTGACGAATGGTCAAGAAACGCGGGTATTTATCATATGTACAGCCCAACGTTTGAAAAAGAATTTCGTCCACTCGACTTCTTTCCAGAACAAGCTCCTAAGATGCCGGCCAATGTTGATTAACTATGCACTTACTTGGGTGGTGACATACATCTAGGCAGGCTAGGGTGTAAACCAACATATCTCACCAGCCAGGTAATCTTTAACGACCTTTCGTCATTTGCAATGCCTTTCCTTTTGTTGTCTCCAGGAAACTCGAATTTTTCCTCTGTTTTTCCAGCTTAGATTCAAAGACTCTTTTAACTAGAGCATTGCTGTCCATGCATTCCACGTGACTATCGCAAAACTTGTATGCGCAGACACTTGACAATATCTACATACTCGTACTTGATCCATCTTCAGTGCAGATAAATTCTAGACTTTCCTAGGATATTCTACTCGTACTATAAAAACTAAGAGTCAATGCTTTTGCACAATAAAGCAAGGCTAGGTCTTATAGAGCTACATCGCTCGAGAAAGGGCTTTTTGCCAATGTTGCTGAAGATATCGCCGAGGTAAACAAATCTCTAACAACATCGAAATCGTAGTTACCTAATAAGATTTTCCGGCCAATTCGATTATAGCGAACGCCTTTTACGAATGGTAGCTTTGACGCTTCCTCGTCAAAACTTGTAAGCCCCCCTTCGATGGCTGGTTTTATGTCAGTATGCAAGTAATTGAACTGACTGCTCTCGTATTCACGTTGAAGTGTCGCATAATATCCAAAATCATGTTGCAAAGGTCGAACGACATCGTACACAATGGCTAAGCCTTCTACTACTGTCAAAGGTTTCGGTGAGATTTTTTCCAACGTCGATAGAGCAGCGTTATCATTCACTCACTCCAAAGAGATACTCTGCTGGGCTTTTCAATAGGGGCATACTAATTTGCACTTAATTCAAGCGCAGTCTTAAACATTTTCCATTATCTATCAACGGCAAAACGCCAGTCAAGGCTTACATTTTTACCATGTGAAGTTCATGAGCAACATGAACAATGAAGGTTTGGAAATAATTAAAAATTATTACCGAAATTCTGGGTCAGTGGTCGTAATAATCGTCCCACCCGCTAAGCTGTGCATGTTATAGTGGATAAATTCGGGTCAACATATTCACTATTGTATGTTCCTGTGCCAGTGAGATGGTGAGACGATTCACCGGCCGAAGTATGAAACATTTTGCAGCCTTAAGTGCCTCAGTTCAAAACAAGCCAAGCCAGTGCCAGGAAATCTCTCAATCCACATTATTGCGAATTTTGCGTAAAGATCCTGGTCTTACCCCTGACAAGAGTAGATTAACTCCACTAAAGCCTCATGATCATTTGAAGCGTAGAGCTCATTTCTGGCTTAATAATTTTGCCAATAAGCAAAATATTGGTCAACAACAAGCTTTACTTCAAAAGACTTCATTGCATCACAAGAAGTACCGTGTCTTGTGGATTCCATAATGGTGGTGTGATTGGACCGTATTTTTTCCCCATGAAAATGATCGTCATGTCACGATCTATGAAGTGCGCTACCGTACATTGTTCAAACTATTTTTGGACAGAATTGGATCGAATTGACATCAGTAATATGTGGTTCCAACTAGACGATGTAACATACCATACGTCTGGTCAAATAATTGATCTATTGAAGGGAAAGTTGGGTAATCGTGTAACATCAAGCAATTTCCCGGTCGAATGGCCAACTCGCTCATGCGTTTTAACGCCGTCGAATTTTTTTATATGGGGTTACGTTAAGTCATTGGTTTATGCCAACAAGCCATCAACGTTAGAGGCGTTCGAGAAAAGTATCGAAAGCGAATTCGTCAACGTTCCGGATGATATGTATGTAAGATTGTCTTAGGATGGTCACATGACCTCGAATACAATACTTTCAGTTTGATATCTCAATTATTCTGTGCTTTATTTAAATAAAGGGTGTTTTTCTAAGAGATTTGGTTTTTTAAACTGGCAGCACTGTTTCAACAGAATGTCAATTTGACAGTTGAATATCGATTTGTGGTTAGTACGTTTTGCCATTTTAGAACGAATAGATTAACGCCAGAAGAACGCATGCAAATTGTATAAAGTTATTTTGAAAACCATGGTTGGGTTCACCAAACTTATCGTGCGCTACGTTCATTTTACGGTCAACATAATCGTCCATCTGAGCAAGTTATTCGAGACGCTTTGAATCGTTTTCGCACCACGTACCCTCTAGTGGATAATACGCATTCGCAAAGATGATAAACGATGCGAAGACGAGAAGTTATTGCCGTTATGGTGTGCAGTGTTGAGGAAAATCCGAATGAGTCAATTCGCCGTCGTGCACAGCAATCTGAGCTATGCCCATCCACTTTGCAGAAGATTTTACAAAAAGATCTCGGCTTAAAAGTTTATAAGATCCAGTTTGCGCTGGACCATTATAAGGATCGTAGGCTCGGTGAATGGGCCGAAAACATGATTCAGCTTGATCCTCATCTTCAACGCAAAATTTTGTTCTCCGATGAGGCCGATTTCTGGTTGGATATGTAAACAAGCAAAACTGCCGAATTTGGAGTGGAAAAAACCCAGAAGCCTTTGTCGCCCTTACAACCGTTCGAACTCATTGTTTGGCGTGCTTTATGGACTGGTGAAATCATCTTTAAGGACGATGCCGGTCAGAATGTTACCGTTGATGGCGAGCGCTATAGAGACATGATTTCTGACTTCTTCGTTCCTCAGTTGAATTGCAATGACTTGGGAGAGCTTTGCAGGAATTCATTGCAGGAAACATTTGCTGAGCGCATAATTTCGTGTAATAGACCTGAGAACCGACCTCCTCGATCCTGTGATCTCACACCTTTATATTACCTTCTTTGGGTGCATGTGAAGTCACTAGTCTGTGCCGATAAACCAGAGACGTTGGACGATTTGGGAGTCAACATTCACTGTGTTATTGGTGATATACTGCCCGTTGCTCGATAAAGTTGTCGAACATTAGACTTCACGAATGCGCTTCATTCGAGCCTAGCCGTGGCGCGCATATTTCCGAAATCATATCTGAACACTAATGGCATAAAATTATCTATTAAATAAAGCTAATATCATAGAGATTAGCATTAGCTCCAAGTGTTTTATTTCATATTGAATATGTATGCCTCTAAAAAAACACTTCAAGTCCTCACCGGCTATTTGGAGGAACTCTGTGGACAAACCCTCTATTCCAGCAGCTTTATTGTGTGGAACTTTGGACGAAGGCACGCTTTACTTCTGCATGGTCAGATGAACGGAATTGCTCGTGGTAGTCGAATGGTATGTTTGTTCGGCAGAAAAATGTTGTTCCTCATGCTCGCTGGACAGTTTACAAAAAAGGTTCCTCCGTATCGTCAGCGCTGATTGCGATTTTTTCTTCAATTCTAGATTTGTACCCCCCCGATAACCTCGATCAATGCTTTCCTTTCCTTTTCTTTATTTTTTTCTAAGGGGCCAGTACATAGCACGTTTCCTTCCACGCATACCCTCCTTATAAGTACATATATGGATAACCTGCACGTGCTTTCTTGGCGGTGATTGTTGGAGATCTAGTTCGTCAGTAGTGGCTTCTCCGACAGCATTCTGAAAGTTTTACTATTGGACATCAGCATACGCCTTGGGTGGCAAAGAATTACGTGTGAAGAAGAAGGCTTTATTTGTGTCTTGTGACTGCACCTTTTTTACGCCTTTTTTTCTTCCATTTCTTAAGGATATCTCTGATCTTTTATAATTAAACCAAGAATGAAACGACCCATACGTCTTTAAGTCCTTCACCCGTAGAATGTTTTAACCTCCAACTACACGCGCAAAACTGCATAGAACTGCCTCCTTCGCTCTTGAATTTCAATCGATCCAAATTTATTCCTCTTGCTCGTCGCCCAGCCACCACCTACCATGCTACTTGACATGCCAAATGCAAATCCAAACGTGAATTATTCAACAGCTTGCAATCCAATAATTCATAACAAGCAACAAATTCGAAAAAAGCAACGCGTCACAGCTCACGTTGTTATGCATCCCCAATCATCGACCATCCAACCATCCACCATCGAGGCTCATAGACCACTGCAATTCTCAGAACTAAAAGGATTAGATGCACAATAGCGAAAAGTGTCACGCTATTCTTCCTCCAACCGCGGTTACTGTCATTCCTAAGCCACCATGAACCGCACCTTCGACTAACAACAAACTCTCGACACAAAATATCGGATTTACGTGATCGATTTACAAAAACCGCCCGTGACACCACCACCATTTGTCATTGATGCGCAGGCGTAACGCAGTTTCGTTGAGTTTTATCTAAGGCCAAGAATCGTGCTTAGTACAATACGTGTATATCTATGACTACTCTAAGCGATAAATATTTGAATATTCCCCCGAGAGACGGTTGTAACGAATTACCAAAGGAAAAGAAGTATCCGTATCCCATAGCTACAAGTACTCACTATTAGCGTATACGTGCCGCAAATGGTAAATTAGTTCGTAAAAAGGTTACACGTACCCTAACGAACGATCCCAGCTACGACACACAATACATTCGAGTAGATTGGGGAAAGAGGAACCAAGGAATACGCGTCCATAACGCACGAATCATTGAATTCCATTCGAGGTAGTGGCTGCCTATCAGAATGACAATGACAACTTATAAAAGATAGGAGTATCCAGGGGTTAGGTGGGAGTGCCGCCAAAATCATAAACACCGCAGAGGCAGTTGAGATGATATTGTTTATAACGATCTGATGCCGATCGGACAGTTCTTGTTGGTAGAAGCGATTTATGGTCGTGGATTAGGGTAAATATTAAGAGGGAAAAGGCTATTAATGTCAGACCTTCGGAGTATAGGGCGTGTAAATTGCCTGTTGGCAGCATTTCTATGCGTGAGGCGTCAAATGCGCATTTTTATTTATAGTGACATTCATTTTATTTTAAGATCTCTATGACTATGACACTGTGACACTATGTTGTAGCACAAAAGCTGTCCAAGTGATTATCAAATCGTTTGATTCCCAAGCCTTAAGCAATTCAAAGGTCGTTCTACGTGTTTGAATGAGCATTTTAAGTAACGGCCATGACTTACATTTGAAAGCCAGAAAGTGATGCCAACTTTTAAAATATATGAGAAACTCTGGTATATTTTTACATGTTCAAAAAAAAAACACTGAAAATATATCAAATTGCGACATACTTTCCATTTTGAGACTGCGCGGTATTAATGCACCGCCGTCCGCCAGCCACATAAATCACAATAGTAGCCCGCATATCACTATTCCGTGCCAACCACCTGTAAAAGCATTAGTCTCTGATTCGTCGTCGCCTTCCATATACAATAAAGCCGGTCGCCCGACAAATTCAATTCATGCCGAATTTCCGAATCGAGCCAAGCATGAAATTCCATAACACCGCCGCCACAACATGAACATTGGAATGCATGATGCCGAAAATTTCTACTTCAGGCAACACCCGATTTGCCGCCGAGGTCTCGGCTGACTAGCATAGCTCATGTCACTCGACTTGCTTTGGCGAATATAAACGTGCCGTTGGCCTACCCGGAACAGTTTGGAATTCAAAACTGACACGAAACATGACCGACACGTTATGGTGAATACGAATGAAGAACGCGAAACACACTTGAGTGAATTGATGTTGTGTTGCGCGGGATCTGAATTTAGTTATTGCGATCGAGTGTGGCGCGGAATAGCAATGGCCATGTTGTGCATTCGCATTGATGATATTTCAATCAATTGCCTCGGTTAAGATAGACTACAACGACATGAGGTACTTGTGTTGTAGGCTTCCATTTTCTACTTGTTGTGCATGGCGCCTGGTATCTGTATACTCGCAACAGGATTTCAAACATGTTTTGCATATAAGACAATGTGCAGATTCTATTGAAAACAGTCGGAAAATCACAGATCATAGGGGCATGTGTCATCACCCTCACCATCGTCAGATCATACACATTTCTGACGACTGAAAATCATCTTTGGGAAACTAATTCGATGCTGGACGATCGTGGTGTCTTCTCACAACGATCTTGCCTCAGACACCTATGAGCATCTTCCACAGTATGGTTGCTGTGCCCCTGTTATATCATATTCGTGGGAAACCTAGGCTGCAATCAACTCTACACGACTTATGGGAAACATCTAATAACTATGACTTGGAGTGAGATTTCGCCGAGTGTTTGTAAGAGGCATACGCCCCAAGAAATTTCCTTCTATAACGTTAGGATATTATGCAATATCCCACGATCCCTGCTGAGCTCAATATGTTTATGTTGATACTTAATTGCTTCCAGATAATTCCCATTTCATACTTTAGTCGAAAATAGGTTCCAGCCTCATCTACACAATGCTGCAACATAGAAACAGCACAAGATGATGTTGAAAAGTAAAATGTTTATGACCTGGTCCACCATCCAGCAACCGGCGCACAGATCGAATGCACACATTTTCACTTTTCTTCACACTTTACTTCTTTTTTTCCTTCCCCCGGGAAATAGTTTTCTTTTATCTTTTCGCTTAGTTTTCTTTTTATTCTTTCTTTTAAGAGAAGGGCTTGATTGAAAGAGGGAAAAAGGTGATGTTTGAAACGAAAAAGGAAAGTGTGAAGCTATTAAATTTCAAAACCACAATCAAACTATCTGCCTTGACTGTTTATCGCTTCAAGGCAAGCACTGACTTGCCATTGACCGGCTAGTAGGCAAGTAGATTAGATTACAAAATCTAGGAAAGGACCTGCAGAGTGTTGAGTAACACTGCAAATGCTTCCGTAAATTCAATATAATATTTCCTTTATGGGTCGATTTGTCGATTTAATGAGACTTTAACGATGCAGATGAAAAAGCTGGGAGAAATCAAGAAAAAGATTAAAACAGGTAAGTAATAATTGATACTAGTAAAAAATTATATTTTGCTTTATAATTAAATTTTCCATATTAAAAAATGAAAATTTGGCAGCATTGAAAGGCAGCGACGTTGGTTAATTAAATTTTCCCATGAAACGCCATGCTATTTTGAAGGTGAATTTTAAAATTATCCGTTTAACGACGGTTTTATTTCAAAAAGAGAAAGAGGGAACGTAAGATCAAACCCATTATGTTTGAATATAAAAGGACCAAGGAACCAATGTTTGCAGGCAATTTTGATACAAAAGACACCTAAATTCCCGCATGGAACTATAGAAAGATCAAAATTGAAGATCCCCCACTTGTTCTGCCAGAACACAGCCGACTTTTTGACCATTGCCCAACCAAGGCTATCTCTCTCCGCTAAAGTGCACCGCACTATAATCTTTCACCACATATCAATTAACTATAATGAGTATTGAACAAATAAGAGGCGCCTACCAGGCTACCTGTCGACCAGCCTTGTCCACACATACCCATTACCGTTGCCTGTCAAGGTGTGCCGCGGCTATCTCGCATGAACTTTCTCCAATCTCGAATCATCGTGCGAATAAGCTTCGTCGTCATCACAAGTACTTGCACCTAATTTTACTTTCGTTCAGCTTTACCACTTTTTTTGTGAGTTGTTCCTGCCGTCTCACGAACCACGTGCAGTTCTGGGGACCAGGCAACAGCCTTGATCGCAGAACCACTAAACGGATTGCGCATGAAAACGAAATCAATTCGAGAGGTGAAAAGGCGATAACAGGCGCACGAATAAGAAACGAAAACCGGTCGGACCGAACAGAACCCGAAAGACGTTAACTCGAAGGCGGCTACCCAAAAGGTAAAGGTTAAGTTGCTTATAATCGAGAAGCCCACAACGGATGCAGTTCGTTCACTTGTCGTCGCCGCGTTTTTTGTCGTGTTTGTCAGCCCGCCGGCACGAGATGCCGAATGGTATAGCAGCGTTCATTCAATTAGTTTCACTTTCACTTGTTGAGTGCCAAGGTACTGGCTGCATCGGCTTGCATGTGTGGATTCTGTCTGCTCAGATATGGTAATCAGTGGATGCGGTACATGCCTACAAAATATAAAAGATACAAGAAGGTGGAACATGTGTCCGGAGCGCCCTTGAGTCGGTGTATCAATCAGCGATGGAAAGCTGTATCGAAAACTTTATCCAAAAATCGTTCATGGTCTTCCATTACATCTGATCAATTCGTGGCTACAACACTAACCAGGTGGCATCGCCCGATGCTCTTATACCTATGGACTTATACCGTCGCACGCCATCTAATGACTCAATCATCTGTCTTACCAGTCACGCACGTTGGCTCGATCATAGAACGAGTTTATTTCCTTTATACACGCAACTCACCGGGTAAACAACAAACCTTGCTGTGTTCGAATGCTTAAAAATAGACCAATCGCTTCGAAAGTGATTTCCGCCATTCACACAACTACCCGCCAGATAATCTCTCGGATCCAAGCGCATCCATATGAACCAAGGAAATAGACGAAAAAAGAAACGAAAACCGATAAACTAACGAACCACTGGTAAATACACAAATAGCAACCATGAGAACAGCACTTGAAAGCTTTCTATACAGACACATAGCATTTAGGAAGGGAAGGCGACTAGATAAAAAGTAAAGCGAAAAAAACACAAATAAAAAGCGATGTCACCTATGAGGCAAATGTCAGCTATGTTCAAGGGTTAACACTATGTCAATGCCAGAATGCGAGCCTCGCTCATAGGTACTGGTTGTTTATTCATAGTGCCGCCCGTTACCACCCTGCGGGTTCATTTCGTTTAGCCTTGCCTGCATCACACTGGTATCCATCTATCTAGGTTGCGAATGCATTCACGTTTCTATTTACACTTGCATATCAATGGTCTAGAGGCGAGGCAGTCTTCTAACCGCACATCCACGAATACGTACGAATGTATAAAATCGTGGATCGACTTAAGTGCGGAGAAATCGCAATCCATCAGCCACAATTAGGACGGGCTTCTAATCACACGCAGTAGCGTGTTCGAATTACCACGGTGCGATGAGGTACCAGTATTCGATGACAATCTACTGCTTGGGCATTGAACATTTGACCTGTTTTCGAAGGATACGGGAAGTGGCGATAACGAATGAGGAGGTTTCTATCGACCTTTTTTGCCCCGAACTAGCAAAGCTATTATTCTATGGTAATTTATGGTCGTGTAAGTGGGACTTAGGCATGTAAGGAAACTCAAGTTATATTTGACAAGTTAGCAAATAGGTTGGAGACTAGCCTTGTACTACACTTCCGGTCGAAACTTTGATTAAAGCACAAATATTTAGGGTTTTTCAATAAGGGCGGGTAGATGTTGAAATGGAATAAAACAGGCTGTGTGTGAGGTATTGACAAAATTCTTTTTTTATTTGAAAGGTCAATGTATGCCGTTATTTGGAATGGATTAATTGGAATATGATATTGTTCATAGGCCGTTGACGGTGGCACGGATCCGAGCGGCCCAATTTTCCGTGACTCTTCCCCATAGATCCGGCTGAATTTGAGCGATAACCTGTGTTATGTTCACCTTAAGGGTATCTGTCGATTGTCGTTTATTCGCATAAACCAGCGACTTTAGGAAACCGCGAAACAAAAAATGTAGCCGAGCCAAATCGCATGGCCTTGGTTATCATCGTTTTGTAGCGCACGCCATTGACGGTCGGTCACCAACGACGTTTTCGAAAAAGTACGGACTAATGATGCCGTAGGCCCAAAATCCACACTAAACCGTAACTTTTTGAAGATGCATTGTTACTTGGTGAACCTCGTGTAGGTAGGATAGGGTTTCGTCCCATATCCGCCAATTTTGCTTGTTAACACAGCCATTTATCCAAACATTCGCCTTGCAAAACGCTCCGAAGCCTAGTCAGCGGACAAACGGCTTCGTCTATAGTCATGAACTTTGAGCTCCAGAGCCAAGGAATTCCGCTATGTGTTTTACGTGGACACCTGCCTTGTCGGCTTAATTCCACGGCGGGCCTTCCCGCAAGGAGTTGATTTTATGGACGACAACCAACGTCCTTATTGATCCGTGTTTCACTTTTCAATAAGTACCAGATTATAGCCATGCGTAGGGGCATGACTAACCTCTTGGTTAGGGGCGAGGCCTAACTAAAACCTCTTGCCGATTTAAGGGATCGGCACCCTCCGAACTTCCAGCTAACGTTCTCGTTCGTTTCGCAATTTCCCGCATTTGGGACAACCACAACCACCACGATACACCCACTAGGGGGCCTACCCAAGACAGGCCGGGACCGGTCAGTCCGACTCTGCCACAGTCGGAATCTAACGTTATATCCCGGGGGCTCCTGTCTCCCGTGGTACCGGAATTAGGCTCCCGGGTGGAGCCCTTACTCACAGTTAGGTTACCCTACACCCAACTGAGAGCCTTACACTTACCAAATAGCCGAATAGCAAAAGAGCCGAAGAACAAGAGCCGTCAACTAAATGGTAAGTGCTTGCCTGTCAACCGATTGTCAGTCACCAACAACCGATTGACAGGCATTATGCATTCAAATTGTCCCGCCAGAGGTACCATTCAGGGCACAATTGATGTGTCCCCAATTTAGTCCCTCCAGCGGGTTTTATGTTGCCCCCCAGGTGAATGAATCGAGAATGCGACCCATAATAACCCAGAGGGCGGAGCTCCAGAGCCAGTTGGATCTCATACGGGTGTAGGCCCAAGTCCTGGCGCAAAATTCGCCAAGTTGAAGTCTACGAAAGGCCAAGTTCTTGTGCACAGCGAGGAATCAACTGCCTCGGGTTCTGCTATACGCTTTCATGGACTGCGGCTATGTTCTCGGCCGATATTGCGTTCCTTCTACGTACGAATGTTGGCTGGTTTATTACCGAACCGGTCCTCTAAAAATTGAGTCGAATGTGAACGGCCAGCGTCTATCGTAAAATGAGCGAAACGCGCCAACGTTGGCACTAACGAACCCTCATTTTGATAATAAAGTTTTATCATCGTGTAACTTGCCACGGTGATTCGGTATCACTAACTGAGTAATAAACAACAGATTTGACAAATTTCATAAAAACAATGTGGCCAACACAGGCCGCCAAAACCTACCTGACCAAACACCAAAGCCAATCAAAAAGCCATATACGTTAGGTCTTTTGAGCCTAAAGAAGTAGCAAATAGAAACTTTTTTGCTGCTCATAAGATCAGGAGAATTCTTTGTTTGCCTCAAAATTGAGGCTGTTTGTAGTGATCTTTCGGATTGAACTGAAATCGAGATCTATCGAAGGCGGAAGCCACAGAAGGCAGAAAATCTGATTTCTTGCACTTAATTTGTGGACATTCGGGACAGAGTTATTAGCTACATTGCTATGGTATCTTCTTAACATCACTTTTATAATCCTTAGGGACTTACAACAACGATGATCCATAAATCGTTTGTTGTACAAAATCGCCATAAGCAAGAACGCATGAGATATGTTCAAAAAATAAGGTGACTTTTTTTAATTTCGCGAGCTATAACATAAGTACACTCGATTTTTGAATTTTTGATTTGTCATGTTGACATGCATGCCCCTAACACTGCCAACCGTTTTTGATGTTTCGTTTGTTTTCCACAGACATATTTTGATGTCCCTTTTGGTATTCTTAGCGATTTTTGCTATTGAATAAAAAAATAGAACAAAGAATCTGTGAGTTGTGTGTGAAAAATAGTATTAAATATTCCAACGTACTAAAAATGTTGATTGTAGCATTTGGCAAATGTTAAATGTTTATACAGCGTGCGCCATCTCATATGGGTCGATGTACATTTCGAATAACTTCAACAAATTTCAACCGTAGTTTGGAAATCCAAAAACTTTTACTCAATTTAGACCTTTACAATTTATTTTGATTAATTTTTGAAAACAATATCAATTAAATGACCGCCTTTATTACCGATGCATTCATCAAGTATCCTCAAAGAAAAAAGTCTGGAGGAGTCAAATCCGGCGATCTCGGAGGCCAGTCAATATCGCCCTTTTTTGACACCAATCTTCCAGGGAACTTCTTACGCAAAAGGTTCATTGTTTTGTCCGCAGTATGGCATGTCGCGCCGTGTTGTTGAAACCAAAAGTGAAATAAGCCTTTTTTACGCATTTCTAGGACCACATAATGGGCCAACATCCACCGATATCGATCGCCATTCACTGTATCGCCAACTTTGAAGAAATACGGTCCAATGATGGTTTCAGCGTATACACCGGCCCAAACAGTAACTTTTTGATCAAATAGCGGCTCTTCGTGAATAATGTGAGGATTTTCGGTGCCTCGGAAGCGACAATTTTGTTTATTAACTTAGCCAGAGAGCGTAAAATATGCCTCATTGGTCATCAAAATTTGCTGCCAGAACTCCGGTTCAACATTAATCATTGCAACGACATTTTGTGCGTATGCCAAGCGCCGTGGCTGATCTTGCTGCAAAGTTCTTTGAGTTATCTGCTCTTTGTATGGAAATAAGTGAAGATCATCCTTTAAAATTCTCCGCAAGGTGGTCCTACTGATGCCTAACTGGGGCGAACGGCGCCGATATCAAACTTGGGTCTTGTTGAACACTGGCCTTCACAGACCGAATAGATGAGTTTGAACGCCGCGGACGTGGCCTAGGTTGCTCAGGTCTTGCCACAGAACCAAATTGAAAAAAAATTGAGGCCCAACGACGAATTGTATCTTTTTTGGGCGCAACACGATCACGATTTTTTTTTGCACGATACGTACGTTGAGTTAACACAATCGAGCGTTAATTTTTTATGAACATTGAAACTATTTTCGCGCGTTCTTTTGGTGTGAAGCGATTCATGGTTAAAATTGTACTGAATTGACGTTTCCAAAATGCTATGACATATGAAAATTGGTTGATAATTGTTGAAATTATTCGAAGTTTATATCGACCCATATGAGATGGCGCACTCTGTCAGTAGTTCAAGCTTCTCAGAGAAGGGCCAGAAGATGTTAATGACGATGCCCCAGCACGTCAACACCGGATGAAAACGTTGAAGCAGTGAAGAAAATTGTTATGGGGAATCGTTGAATCCCTATCAGGCGAGTTGCTAAGGATATTGGCATATCGGTTGGCTCAAGCCATAAATTTCATTTCCGATATTTTGGGCATGAAAGTTGTGTCGGCAAAGTTTGTTCCGAAATTGATAAATTTTGCTGTTCAACGACGTAAATGACCATCAAAATTTGCTGAAAAGGATCCTCACTGGTGATGAAACATGGGTATATAGTGCATTATGACGTCGAAACCTAAGCCTAATCATCCCAATAGAAGCGACTAGAAGAACCAAGACCGAAAAACACACTCCAAGTTTGGTCAAATGTGAAAGTTTTGCTCACTGTTTTCTTCGATTACAATGTTATGATCCGGGATGAGTGTTTGCCATAAAACGATCAATAAAGAATATTTGCTTTAAGTTATTCGCCGTTTGCATGGAGAAGGCAGACGAAAGGACCGGGATTTTCCACGATTGAGGAGGTAACGACCGTATCGCTGAGCTAGCTCAAGACTATACCAAAAAGCGCATATCAGCAGTTCGGTGATGGGTGGATTCGAGGAGCCTTACTTTGAAGGCAACAAAATTGATTTTGATGAATAAATAAACAAAAATAAAAAGTCACCTTATTTTTTGAACAAATCTCGTATGTAAGATCCTAGTCTCAATAACTCACAAACATTGGAACTTTGGATTCTCCTTTTTTTAACATCCATTTTATGCTGATTCATTGTTAATTTGAGTTCGACGACTATTCTTTATGATTTCTTATGATTTTCTATCCAACAAAAGGTGTCATTGTGGGCTTTGCCACCAAATAGCCATTCTCTTGGTTACATTTTTTATTACAGTTTTACATAATTACGTTTGTACATCTTTGGTGGAGCATTGGTGTCGGCTCAATGTTTAACCAAATCCTAGAGTATAATGCTGCTAAATCGCGCAATATCGGTGGCCAGTTGAAATCTCACGTTCAGGAAAATTGTCTCAGAATTGAACCATTGTTTCTCCAGGTGTGTGCCTTGAAGCGCTGTTCCGCATACCACCAATTTCAGGTAAAAATGTCAATCAATCGGTAAGACAATCCATTCACTGAAATGTGAAAATAATGCTCAATGACACCGTCAGTCATAGGGGATGGGTTGTTTCACTCTTTCTTTTAGGTTTTCGAACCTCCTTATGCGACCGCTTTTATTGTTTTTTTACGTATTCACACAAATGGAAATTATATTTTCAGCTGCCTGTCAGCATTCACGTCACTAGTCTGTCTGGACTTTCAAATTCACTATAGCGAGATGGACCTAGAAGACATGGAATATAACAGCGAAACATTGAAGGTACACTCTCATTACAGGTAGGCTTGGCGAAATGGTCGAGTTCCAAAAGCATTACAATGTTTCCGGGACGTTTTCACTGTTTTTTAGTGAATTTCCGTTATGACTTCGTTCTTCTCACTTATCAGGAGTTAACGCAAGTTGTCTGTTGCCATCGCAGTGATAGTTGAATGCTGACAATTTAAAAATAGAGCGAGATGTAAAACGACACCTTTTCTTGGATAGTCCTTCAAAAAACAGGTTTGTTGGTAGTATTTTATGCTTTCAAGACACTAATTCAAAACGAAAATATTTAAAAACAGTCAAACGAAATAGTAAAATATTGTAGTCGCAGAAAATCAAATTCCAAAGTGTCACTCAACAATGTAGCTAAGTAGATATGTCCCAAGTGCGACTTTCAAGGCCTTCGCAATTGCTGGCTATAAATTCCTCTTTCAAATACTATTCATCTATCATTTCTGTTTACTGGCCAACAAAATTTTGCGTCTTTGTCATTAATATTGGAAGAAAACAGAGCCAAATTGCGAATTATCAAATATAAATTATCGGAGATGTTAAATCCGAAAATCCTTTTTTTATTGACGTTACCACACATCTGTCGTTCGCTCCACGTTTTGAACAACAAAATGAAAAATTAGTTTTCCTCAGAATCATAGTGTTTTCCAAGTAAACGTTTTCGACTTTTCTCTTAATGACATCAGCGGTTAGCTAGCCACAAGCAAATATATATTTAAACACAAAAACAAATAATTTTACTCGTGTATTTATAAACACGAGCCGGCGCGGCGGTGTAATTGATGTTTTTCAGTTTTACAATACAAATTCGATTTTTCAATGCATGAGATGAATTTTAAAAAAAGACGAAAACCCGAAATCGATGTTTTGAAGGATGAGTTAAATTTGGAATATTTAGCGAATATTATTTCCTAGACATTTCTCATAATGTTGCCATTTTCTCGTGATTTTAATTGTTGTTTTCCAACATTTGATTGAAGAGTGTACTTGACATACGGCAAATGTGGATAATTTTCGTTATTTAGTAGCCAAACATTTTTTTTGTCAATAAAGGGTTTTTCAATTGGCACGGGTAGATTTTGGCGGTCTGTGGCGGCCATATTGTTTTGGTGACGTCGGTCAATTCTGTTGCTTATCATTCAGTTACACGATTGAACAGCACGTTCAAATGATACGCGGGTGGTTCGATAAGTACTTAGCCTACAAAAGAAAAACAAAAATTTTGGAGAAATGGCGATTTATTTTTCAATATAGTCTCCTTTTAGCTCGATACACTTGACCCAGCCAGGCTCCAACTTCTTTAATCCGTCTGAAAAATACGTTTTCTCGAGGTCTGCAAAGTAGGCCTCCGTGGCGGCGATGACCTCCTCATTCGACTGAAATTTCTGCCCGGCGAGTAACTTTTTCAAGTTTGGAAACAAAAAGAAGTCGCACGGGGCCAAATCTGGAGAATACCGTGGATGGGGCAGCAGTTCGTAGCCCAATTCGACCAATTTGGCCGTGGTGAGGGCGAAGGGGTGAGCTGGTGCGTTATCATGGTGGAAGAGCACATTTTTCTTCACCAAGTGGGGACGTTTTTTCTTCAATTCGGCGTACAGCCCTGTGACGGTTTAGCCCTTCTCCAGGTAGTCGATGTGGATCACACCTTGTGAATCCCACCACCTTTTCGGCCGATGGGACAGTCTTCGCCTTCTTCGGAGCACGTTCGCCGGGTTAAGTCCACTGTTTTGACGGTTCCTTGGTCTCTGGTGTGTACCAGTAGATCCATGTTTCGTAACGTCTCACGGTTGCGCTTGTTGTCCGGAGTGAGCAAACGCCCAAAATTTCATACAGGATATGACCCACGCGATCTTTTGAAATGCCTACTGTCTCAACTATCTCGCGCACCTTTAATCGGCGGTCTGCCAATGCGAGATCGTGGATTTTTGTCACGTTATCCTCCATGGTAGTCGTTTTCGGGGCACCTGGACGTGGCTCATTAAAAACCGAGGTGTGACCACGTTGAAACTCGTTAAACCAATTTCTGATGGTCGCCATCGAAGGAGAAGAGTCACCGTACACAGCATGCAAACGCTCTTTGATTTCGCTGCGCGATTTCCCTTCCAAAAACAAGAATCGAATCACCGACCGATATTGCTCTTTTTCCATTTTTCTAAAATCCGCGGACAATCCCGCTTCCACACGCGGTCAAAAAAAAACTACAAGTCCATTCCGGCTGAATTTTCGACAGTAGCCGTCTACTGGAATGTACATACTACATAGTAAATTGCTCTTGCGATCTTCTTCTTCTTTTCCTTTTTCCGGCGTTGGTATGGTCAGAAGTGTAGGACCATAACCTTCCCACTTAACTGCATTCCTACTGGTCCGCTTGTGGGGTCCGCCGGTTTGACCTCAGAAAGTAGCGGCAGGCTTCCCGGTTTGGGATAACTTCATCGCTGAAGCCAATCAAATGCTGGTGTTTTTGCATTTGTTTGCACCAATTGTTTTTCGGCCTGCCTTTTTTTTTTTTTTTTGTGACACGGGCATGCTCCAATTTTTGTTGTTTGATCTTACTCTTACAACACCGGTGATCTCCAGTCGTGTCAACCCACTGATTTGCATGTACACGTGTGGGGCAGTTTAATGGTGGTATATGTGTCCCTAGGCTTACCTTGGTGTTTTCTAAATTGCCTAGATGTGATTTTCGTTTACCTTTGTTTTAGTCGCCTTTTACGACAAGCGAGAGGTATCGCTGCAGGATATTCTTAACCCGTCCCTACACGGAGGAGTAAGTTGCTCTTACGATAATGGCGCTATCTGGCGGTGAGGCTAAGTACTTAACGGACCACCCTCGTAAAACTTTATTATCAAAATGAGAGTTCATTAATGCCAACGTTGGCCATTTTACGATAGACGTGGTGGCCCTTCACAGTCGACTCTTCAACGTTTGGTGGCCAGAAAGTAGAAAGTAGAAAGCAGAACACGAGACAGTCGATTCCTCGCCGTGGACAAGAACTTGGCCTTCAGCAGACTTCAACTTGTATTTTGCGTCGGTACTTGGGCCTACACCGAAACAAGATCCAACAGACCCGGATGCGTTCTCATGACCATGGACATTGCCGTTTATTCGCTGACTGATTTTCGGAGCGTTTGGAAGCGGGCCCCAATTTTGGTCTTTGGTCTTTGATCTTTAGCGACGAGACGCATTTTTGGTTGAGTGGTTACGTTAACAAGCCAAATTGCCGAATAGGGAACGACACCAACCCACACGAGGTTCACCATTTGAGAATGCATCCTCGAAAAGCTACCATTTGGTGTGGATTTTGGGCCGGCGGAATCATTGGTCCATTAAAATGATAAACAATTTCTTATGGCCCAAATTGAACCATATGGACCTAGCATACATGGGCCTTTCAGATAAAAAAATAATTTTGTTAATACCTCACACACAGCTTGTTTTATTCCATTTCAACATCTACCCGCCCTTGTTGAAAAACCCTTTAGTAAATTTCCTAACTATTCGGAGAATTGCTACAGAAGAAGAATCTGCCAGAAGAATTGCTTGGAAAGTTCTGCTGCTGAAATATTTGGCGTCCTCAAAGAAAATAGTTCCACTGTCTGTTTACTAAAAAAAAACGTCGTAAAAGATGGAGACGGTAGCTTCATGGTATGGGACTACAATATTTTTCTTGGTTTGTTGTAGAAGCCATTTACCACATAAAGGATATCATGAACAAGGTGAGCTTTCATGACGATTCAATGCCTTGTCATTCTGCGCAAACAAAGGGGTCATTTTGGACATTAGTCGATTTACCACAAAATGAAGTAAAAAAACTGATGTTGACAATGAATTTCCCTATTATAATCCATTTCGAACAAGTTTATTTTTTTTTAAACACAACTACAATATAATAAAACTAAAAATGTGAAGATTTATTTAAGATGTATTTAAGAAATACGTGTTTTAGGCCTTAATTTCTATTATATAGCTGTTCGATTTCAAAATTTAAAAAAATCGGTTAATGCCATTTTTTGAACAGCTCTCTATATAGGAAACAATAAAAGACAGGGCAAGGCCAAAATAGCAAAACAAAAACAGCGTCTAAAAATGGATCAAATTTACGTGCTTTATCCGGCCCTAAACGCAATTTTTCATTTAAATAAATGAAAACAAAACAACGTTCCTTACTGTACTCCGACGAGGGGACGCCAAGAAAAATATATGTCAAAATATTCAAAAAGTTCTAAACGAAATAAATGGTTAGATACCTTCTAGAATTACTTACATATATGCAACTTCTTGAACAAACGCGAGAATCAATTCCTAAAAATACTTCTTTTGTTGCTAATTAAAGAAATGATTTAACTTTCGGAAACGTTTTCATTTTGACGTCTTAACTGCATACAAGGTTCCCTCAATAGAATGATGACGAAGTGGTTAGTGCGACATATAAATCAGTTGGCGAAATTCAAAATTTGAATCTTTCGCCCTGCAGTCACTTAAGAAGCAATCAATAAACCAAAATCGAGAAATGAATCCCTATCCATTGCCAAATATTGCAATCGCTACGTCATTGCGACAATCTATTAATCATATATGTAACAGTTTAGAGCATCTACTCACCCAATTTCTAAGGACCGACTGGCAATGATGCGTAACAGAAGCAATTCCTCTTCACTTGGCCGCGATTATCAATCTCAATTAATTCATCTTACAATGTGAACAGACACATTAACAACGGAAAAAAAGCCTACGAATTTCGATGCCCTCGATTCACCTCAACACCCAGTAGTAATCAACCTTATTACGACTTCCTGTGGCGCGCACTGATATACACAACTCTTTACACCACACTATACCGCAAGAGAATACCCGTCTTCTAACGTCTTTCGCACAGTATTGCAGCAAGTTATTGCCTTGTTACAAAACCCGAAGCACAACACGCAGCAGGAGAAGCGCAGTAACCAATCGATAACTCGACCATAGGTCAACAATGGAATCTTGTGCTGTACTTTGCCTTTGGCGTTGCCTTCACTTCTCTACCACTGTGTCTCCCTTTTTTTCTCCTCTAAAATATGAAAAGTTATTGTATTCTTTGCCGTTTTCTCGTAAATCCAATTAAGGCACAAAAGCCGCGGGGCTTGCAAACAAAAGGGGGCGGCGGGTGCCGAAATGTGTAACTATTTCGCCGAAAAATAATCAGTAAAAAGGATTAAACCGTTAGATTAACCGTCACCGTTTTCGCGAAGGATTATCAAAGACGTGATACGTAAACGTCGCAGAGCAATCTACACCGTTCGTGGGGGATTGGGGTTTTAAAAACAATTTCGCTATCTATTTAAACCGATGACAATCGCGCTACACGCTCGCGTCAGATCTTCTCCTTCGTGCGTCTTCGAAATGGATGGTTGGATTTCGGGTGTGCACACGTCCGCTTTTCGAACGCAACATCGCTTTACTAAAAGTACATTCTAGCGTATATGGAGAGTGGGAAAACTTGCTACGGTATTTCGTATTCGTATTCTGGGTGGTGTTTTGCCACCGCCGACAGTAGTACTATTTGCTCGGTTATGTTGGTCGCTTTTGGTGCTCTCCTTTGTCTACACAATGAGAATATCGAGACCGACCGAAATGATGTGGGGGCATAAGGCACACACTCGTGTACGTTCGAGAGAAGCAGGAAAAGAACGAGTCGATGGGAGGTAGATGGGAAGACGTGATACGAGGAAACGGACGCCTGCACTTGTTGTGTTTTTTTTCTCAGTTCTTGTTTCTGTATTTCGTTTTCGAAACGATAAGAGAATTCTGAAAGCTGCTGGCTAGATGACGAGGGCGGCTGGCCGAATCCAATAATTGATACGAGGGATTGCCCAACAAGTGAAACATAAAATCTCGTAACCTTCTACGTTGACATTTGTTCTTCGTGTTTACGTAAGAGCGAGCAGCAGGTGGTATCTGGTGTCATAGTCGAAAATGACGGGAAATGAGGTTAAGTGGTTTATGTCGGGATGGTTTAAGGAATCAGGGGCAAATGGAATTCTGAAGCTGATGAGATTTTGTAAGCATTTGTAAAACAGATTTTAAGCGACAAATTACCGGAATGTTTGGCTCACCGAGGTAGCTGTGTCAATGTATAGTAAACAGTCATGAGCCCAACTGTCTTTTTTTTTTTGAGGCAGCAACTGAAATTTTCTTAGCCGGGTTTACGACTTGAGGTTGAGGATGATTTGTGCTGATACCTCGAAACTACGCATGTCTTGTAGAACATTCGAGTCGACAAATAGAGTGTGTGTAGAACTGGAACTCATCCAACAACTGACGAGATGTGATAAAAATTATGGGAATTTTATAATTTCCCAGATTGTATTATTATACGCGTCTTATCTCTATGCGTGCTCACAAGAATGTCTGGAAAGCTACTGCAGATTACTAACCAAACCGATGATTTCAGCTACTGTCAGTTGCCAAAGAGGCTACATCTACTTTGGTACGATCGACGATTAGAGAATTTACATTAAATCTGCCTCCTCTCCCCGATCTACTTGTTTCCTTTTTTTGAGTCTTTTACTATCCGCTGGGGTACTTAGACACATCTCCTGGTCCATTGCTTTGCCAGACAGACTGACAAAAAACACCGCGGAATGAAATTCCAATGACGGTTGTGGCTGGATTCGAACCCCATACCATCGATATTAAAACCAGCCCACTGACCAATGCCTCCATCGAATGTGCTTGTGCTTGTGCTTGTGCGAAGCCAATGTGTCTCCACATAGATTGGGTGCAAAGACATCTCACGCTTAGTGAACGATCTTTTTTGGGGACCAGGACTAGCACTTTGTTCTGTAAGCATGCGCTGGAACTTCCCGTCAGGACTCAGCTTATTCGGCCTTGTGTCTTCTGAAACTCTGTCTGCAATTCTGCATTATTTGTGGTCTAAGGAAAAATGCCTTTGTTTTGGCACTTTATGAAACACAGGTTGATAACAAGCCCGATCACTCAGACTTAGACAAGATTCCTGGACGTGATCATTGCTCACATTCCATCCCGCTCTAACCGCTTACATCAATAATGATATCGCCTACTAAGTTCAACTCTATTTAGCTAAATTTCATTCACAGAACTGTCTCTCTGTCTCCTCGCATTAAAACCATTACAGTCGGCGCCCTTATGGTGTTTGTCACACAACCTGGACGGGGTGCAGATGGTTTGTGTCAAAGATGTTCGTTCACTACTTTCCGGGGGTGGTTGTCCTAGATAGGATTTTTTAATAGATTCGACTGAATTTGTAGCGGTTGTAGTTCACAGTTACTCTCTTGTTTCCATGTCATTAGGGTGTTTTATTGGAAATGCACATGCAGAGTATGAATTTTGAAGTGATCTTATGCTACGAGTGTTATGCCGTCGTCAGCATATTTTGATCATCTCTTATTCACAACTGATGTTGTACGAAAAAATACAATTTTTCCGTATAGAAATTGGTCTTGGAATTTGCGACTTGAACTACAGACCTTCCGATCAACAGTCGATGATGATTACCATTGCACCATGACCACCCACGATGACGTACCAGCTGTCATGCCCTTGGACAAACCCAATCTTGTTGCTTAGCTAGCAGCTAACTTCAGGTTTCCACATTTTTTATTTATGATCTGGGTCTTTCTTTCTTCTCTTTGTAAAGTGCTAACAGAGAGACGTTTGCTATTTTAACAACTTTAAATCGGACGCCGGGAATATCACCAACGGCATGACCTTTACGGCCAAAACCAGCAACCAAAACCTCATCGTTTTCTTCAATGTAGTTTAAGCTACCATCGCGTGGGACAAATGTAGTGATTTTTTTTCCATTCTTGATCAATTTTACTCTCACACATTTCCTGATGGCGGAATTGGGTTGTTTCGCTTCAACACCGACTTTCTCAAGCACGATGTCTTGAGCGTGAGAAGCACCTCCAAAAGGATTAGCCTTCCATCTGGTACCAAGATGAGCCTTTTTATAATCTTTGTCAAACCATCGTTGATCGCGCCGGCGGTTAACATGTTTCCTGGCAGTACGAAGACCTCGGGGTTTTCCCATATTTCGCTAACTCTATCAGACAATGGCGGAAATGAAAACACATGACACCGCTATTAGTAAGTCCATATAATTTTTAGGAAGTACCAACCTTCAAAGAATAGATTACAACAATCTGACGTTTAGTTTTCAAGTTACAGTGGTGTTATTGACACAACTTTTGTAATTTTCATATCAGTGAAAAAACCACCTTTCACCAAGCCAATGCACGTGGCACAAGTTGATCCCAACAAGGCAAAGCTGCAGGATCGCACTTTTTTTGCTTGACCACCAATCGATCTAACTTCCAGCGATTACTACAATACCGACTGAAGGGTAGATTTAGATTAAGGTGGGGGAAGGGACAATTTCTCCTGATCACTGCGGTCTCTGATGGGCCTTTTGTGATGACCCCCATTTAGAGTTAACTCAAAAATCCTGAGTTCATGATAAAACTTAGTATGCTTTCGAGTGAACTAGCAGCGATTTCTTCTGCTTCAATATAATGCCTGCTTAGGTGTTTGTGTCGTGTACTGATGAGGCAGTTACAGTGGCACAATATGTGCTCTGCTGTTTCTGCCTCTTCGTTACACATCCATGATGCCATGATAGTTTTAAGAGTTTGTTGAACGGGCAGTGTCCAGTGAGGAATCCTGTAACTATACGAATCTGACTCGAAGGGAGTTTAAGGAGTTGTTTTGTTCTTTTAAGGGAAGTGGTTAGTAGGAACATCTTGGCTTGTCTGCTACCTTCCGTTTGTGTCCAGCAGTATTTAGCTGTGTTCCTCAACCATTCCTTTAATCAGCATTTTATGGTGCTGACAGGTATGCCACAGAATGGTATTGGCATCACGAATGGTGATGCAGAGCCTTTTCTTCTTAATTGGTCTGCTTTTTCGTTTCCTATATGGCCACTGTGCCCAGGTATCCACATGAGGTGAACTCTGTTGGTGTTGGCCAGCTGGCGAAAGCAATCTCATACCAATTTAGAGGTGACTTCGTAGCTTTCTAGGGCTAGAAGTGCAGCCTTGCTGTCAGAGAGATTATTAATGTTTTTATTGGTTATAGCTCTGTTTATATTTTCTCTGAGGCAGAGGTCAATTGCGAATATCTCTTCTGGAAATACGGAGTTGTATCTGTCTATGCTGTGATAGATGTGTGTTCCAGTGTTAGCTCGGTATACTCCAGCTTCAATACCTTCGTTCATTTTGGATCCATCGGTGTACCATACATAGGATTGACGATCGAAGGAAAGTCCATTTTGCTCCCAGGTGTGTCGAGAGGGAATTGTGACCTTAAAGTTTTGGCTGAAGTTGGAGGCAATTGTCTATAAGGGGTATTTTTAAGATTTCATGCCTGTTTAGTTCATTAAGAATATCAGGATGAAAAAGCATAGAATTAGAGTCATCCTCTGCGATGAGTCTATGGGCGATTATGATTGCTTTTTTTTAAGTTGGAGGTGGACGGGTGATAGGTCCATGATGACTTCTGGAGCTGTTGTGGGGGTTGTTCGCATGGCTCCTCTAATACAGATACCAGCTAGTCCTTGTAGTTTGTTGAGCTTAGCTTGCACTGATGTTTGTTTTGTTTTGTGCCACCAGACGAGCGCCGCGTATGTGAGAATTCGTCTGGTAATGGCTGTATATAGCCAGCGAGATATCTTTGGATGAATGCCCCAAGTTTTTCCAGTGAGACTTTTGCTGGTCCCTAGAGAGATCCTGGCTTTCTCAATGGTCTTTGTGATGTGAGAGTTCCAAATGAGCTTGTCGTCTACTGTTACACCTAGATATTTTTGCTTCGTTTGAGAACTCTATTGTTTCACCAAATAGAGTGGGTTTTTTAAGTTTATGCCTACTTCTTCTTTTGATGAAAGCGACTATAGTTCTTTTTTTAGGTTGACATTGAGTCCTACTTTTATGCACCAGCTCGCAACAAGGTTGAGTGCTATTTGGAGGAGTTCCGAGATTGTGTCTCCGAATTTTCCTCGAATTAGGATCACAATTTCAGCAGCTCGGACATAGAAGCCATTGTTGCTGAGTATACTAATCAGCTCGTTGAATACGATGGTCCATAGGAGGGGTGAGAGAACCCCGCCTTGAGGGCAGCCCAGGTTCAGCTCGTGCATTTTGGGTAAAAAAATTGCCAACGTTGTTCTCACGGTTATTTGTGAAAAAAAAAAAACAATCTTCTTCTAGCTTTTCTAAGGCCCTCGAAAATTCGACGCGGTTGCAGATCATTCGGCTTCAGTTCTTGCACGAACTGCATTTTTTAAGGTTGTAGACTTAGATCCTTGTGCAAATCTTTGGAGTATCACGAAGACGACGAATAGACAAATCACGATCTTCATTAACACGGGCGGATACAGCAGCAACATTGTCCTCCGTAAAATTCGACCATTATCACTTGAATTGCTGGCTCAGTAGGTCGATTGTGACGACCGTAAAATAGTCAAAGTGCGCGAAAAAACATTTTTTCGCAGAGTACAAATTTTGATAATAAGTTTCAGTAATTTGTAATTGATGTTCGGGTGATAAAATGGCAATACTAACTGAGCAGGTCTGACTTTGCCACATGTTACAAATTACGCGTGAAATTTCAAAAATAGGACCCTAAAAAACTAAATAGCAAAACAATCATGCTTTTTATTGTTTTTTATATTTATTAATGATCTCCACCCTGTTATTTCTAATCCAATTAACTCCTTCGCGCTGACATACAAAGCCCACCCCAATTCCGATGAGATTTAAATTAACAGACAATTGCAAGGCCATACCCGATCCATCCATCGAACTTTGTAGACACGTCTTTCATCTTTCATCTGTCTTTACACCGAATTTCGTAGCATTCCCAGCGTTATGTTAATAGTTATGACATTAAAGCCAAACGTCCAATGCGTCTGTCTGTCAAAAAACCGCTATGGAGCAAACAGCGGATATCAAGTTATCTTTTAAACTGGGCAAGACTGATGAAAAACGTCTAAGGTGCGCAGCGTCTATCCCATGCACGGAATTTCACGAGTTTACGAACTTAAAGACTAGCGTTCACAGAAGCCAGGAACCTCGAGGAATAAAAAGAAACCGCTGAATATCCACAAGGCTTATTGAGGAGATGACTGACGTTCCTAAAGTGCGGTTCATTGCATTCTTATCGAGGATTTGGGAAAAAGAAAGATTTCATGGAGGAGCAAAGGACAGGAGAGTAAGTAATTGCAGATATGAAATCTGCCAGAAAGACTCTGCATTCGTAATCTATCGTAACTGGCGGGGAAACATGGGACTTCCAGTACGATGCTCGCATGAAAAGGTAGAGCGCGACATGGAAATCACCACATAAACCGAAATGAAGGAAGTGCAGCTGGAGTGTCGAGTAAAGGCGATGTTTACCATTCTCTTCGATTTCAAGGGCATTATCCAGAAGGAAGTCGTTTTACAAAGCCAGACTGTAAATACTCAATATTTTTTTGGGTGTTTTGGGGTAATTATGGGACAGAATTAACCGTGTTCGACCGGACTACGAGGAAGTTGCCTTAGTTATAGATAAGTTTTTGGTCAAAATAAAAACGTTACTACGCCAGACCACCCACCATATTCGCTTGATCGAACGCCATGCGATTTCTGACTGTTTCCTAAACTCAAATTAGCGTTGAAGGACAACACCTCCAATATGATTTCTACCATCCAAAAGGCTTCGATCGCGTCCTCAAGAACTTCGACAAGTTTTATGATATATTAAAAGGCTGATAGGACAGGACAAACTGTGTATAATATTTAGCACGGACCATTAGCATTGATGTTGACGAATAGTTAAATAAAAATCTTTTCGAAAAAATTCCCTTTTTGTTTGAAACTACTTCGAACTTGGGTATTAAGGTATAAAAACATTTTCCTGTTCATTGTGAATTGAAAGATTGGACCCGGAAATAACTAGAGAGAATTACCCATTCCATAATGGGCCGTGGTATAAACGCTGGCTTCCGATGCCAATGACATGGGGTTTAAATCCCGCCACAGCCGTGTCATCGCATTTTGATTTCGCGGCGTTTTCTGTTCAGAATATCCTAGCAACATCCATCTACAACCTAGACCAACAAGGTGTGGTATCAAAACCGCGCTTATGCGCTTTTTATCAAGTCAAGTAGCAGTATTGATTGGCAATAATAATTAATGACAAAAATTACTCACCTTCAATCCATCCTCGATTGGTTCTTTTCCGTAGCTGTTCCTCCTTTCCGGCACCGCACTCCCAGCATGTCACCATTTAATCACCCACGAACAACAAATTTACCACTTCACAAGGACACCGTCGAAGGCCACCGATGGACACTTCACTTCACAGAAACGAAAAAAAAAAAAAACTTCCGATTCACGGAAGACCAAAACCCGACAACACCTCTAACCACCCATTCTACCATAACACATTCTATGAACAACAATACAATCACTTACCTTTCCCATCACGAAAATGACAAAATCAAATTTATAAACAAACAAAAGACGTCAATATCAATGCACTCGTAGAATGTTGCCGCATTCCTAATCAGAGCCGGAATTCACTCAAAAGTTTCTAACTAGCCATTGCACTGCCCTGCACTCAATTACAATTTACTCGAAATAAGCACTTGACAGTCGGGAACATAATTTTTTTTTTCATTAGAAATAAATTCATAAATAAAATCGAAAATTGGATTTTAATTGCGAAAATCTGATGAACAGAGTTCGAATGAAAAAGTATCGCGTCGCGATTGTCAACAAATCAAAATACACAAATTGCTGGGTGAGATGACGTTGTCTTTGTTCAACACAAGGTAATTGGAGTTGAATAAGAGGGAGATGATGAGAAAAAACAAATCGGTGAGGGGATTGACAACTGGTCCTGTCAGAGGGTTAGAATTTGATTTTAAGTTTAAATCAATTAAAAAGTATTGGGTTTCGTAGGCAAAAGGAACTATTTGAACAAAGAACGAGTTTTGTTTGGAAATATGTTTTATTCCATGTGTGTGATTTGATATTTAGTACTTTGCTATTCGCCACCAGATGGCGCTTAGAATAGAGTTCTGTTCACTTAGAAATTATTTTTGATGTCTCTTTTGCATGTTTAAATGTCTTTATAAAAAGCATTCAATAATTGATGGTGAGCGGGATTGGACGAATTTAACCTCGATTTTTAAGGTCACTACTTATTTTTCAACGCATACAAATATACACTCCTTGCCTCCTTTTTCAATCATATTGGATATGAGAAAAATATGGCTTTTTTACTATCGTTCACATTCGCTTTTCTCATACCATCATGGACGTACTTATGAAAGCTGCTTCAAATATAAAAGGCAATACCGCCAAGACAAGCAATCCGTTCTAATTCCAAGGTTTTTCCCTGAAATGCGACAACACTGGACCATTCCCAAATATTTCAGAGAATACTTCTTTAAGCATCGCTATAAAGCAACAACTTAACCCTACACCAATCCAATATCGATTGCCAAATATTTAAAACACAAACAAAATAGCTTTATTCTACTTTCTATTACACAAGTTCCACCAAATCCTCAATCGAAAACCTGGAGCAGTTCCCTCGCCCTGCGATACTTCTCCGACATCGTATACGTCGTAGGATCAGCATCAGTCGCCCGTTCCGCCTGCCCATCCAATTCATCGATTATACTCTCCGCTGCTTTTGTTATCTTATCCTTTGCAGCACCTTTCGACCCCGACAAATACTCCAACGCAATCGGCCACAGTTCCTTGGACAATTTCGAATCATCAAAAACCGTCTGCAGAATGGAAATTTGTCGCAACTTTTCAAACTTCCACACGTCACGGTTATCCTTCCATTTCTTGAGGTACTCCTCGTTTCGAGTGATTTCTTTGTTTGTCAACTGGTTCTTCTGTGCGTCGAGACGTTGCTGATGTTTCTGTTTCTTACTTTGACGGACTGTGACGACTGATTTCACATTTTCCGGTTTTTCACTCTCGACGAGCTCGTCGTGCGTCGGCTCGTATAGTTCTTCAGCCTCGTCGGACGATTGTTCGATATGAGTTTTTGATTTCTTCAGTCCCGTCTCGTTATTATCCGTTTCTGACTTCCTTTTTAACTGCTTCGATGATGGCTTCTCTGATGGAGGTTCTTCCGTGTCTGAAATGGGATTGGATATAATGCCAGGATAGGTTGCTTTAGAGCCATGTACCTTGACTGAGGATCAGACTTTTATTAGCTACTTCGTCTTCATCGCTAGCGTCGTGCTTTCGCTTTTTTGCTTTTGATTTCTTTGCAGATTTCGCAGAGTGATGCTCTTTTTTTGCCATTTCTGTTTTAACCGCAGAACAACTGCTTCGATTCTCAAAGCTGAAAACAAATGCGTAAGAAAATGTGTCAAATATCAAAGTGACACCTACGCAGAAAAATAAGTTCGTTTGCGTTTTCGAATGGCATTGTAGGTCTGTTCGATTTGAGTACTACCGAATCAGTTTCTACAAATAAAAAAAATTAAGTAATGGATAAAAAGGAAGAAAATACATTTTTAATAGTAGCGGTAAATATGTGTGATATAAAATTCAGTTCAATTCAATTTTTTTAAACATTGAAAATTTATTGGCCTGGCAATAAAAGCCAAACAAAAAGGTCTGCAAAGTAGGCCTCCGTGGCGGCGATGACCTTCTCATTCGACTCAAATATCTGCCCGGCGAGTGACTTTTTCAAGTTTGGAAACTAAAAGAAGTCGCACGGGGTAAAATCTGGAGAATACGTGGATGGGGCAGCAGTTTGTAGCCCAATTCGAATTTGGCCCTTGCTCTTAAAAACTCTGTTAAGCAGCACTCGTTTTTCCTATAGCTTTGTCTACATCGTATGTTTCAATTATAATTATAGATGAACATTCGGCATATCGATCTGGGATCCAAGAACTGTTTGCAAATTCTCCTGTTGTAGTCGTTACTGCAAAAGGCAAGGGGTACCCACTTCTTGATACCTCGGTTCCTTTTAAGAATTCATTGCCTTCGTGTACTTTTAGGACAATTTTGGAACATCATGTTTTTGTTCTTTTGATCTGGGGTGGTCACTCATAAATAGTTGATAATTTCATGATAACCGCTCATATCTCCCAAATAGGAGATAATTTAATGTAGGTAGCCTGTTCAAAATATAAGGTGACTTTTTATTTTTCTTGAAAAATATTTATTTAATCATCAATATCTATTATGTCCTTTGTTCCCTTGAAGTTAATCTGCCTCAGATATAATACACTTGCACCAGCACTTTTTTCAACCCTCGAGTCTTTCTAATATGCCTTTTTGGTATAGCGTTGAGTTCTTCCAGCGATGGGGGCTTTATCACCTCGGTCATGGAAAATCTTTGTGATTTTTTTGTCTTTGGGGAGAAAGGTAAATTCCCGTGAATAGGTAGCTTCGCGCATATGGCTTATAACTTCAAGATAATATTCCTTATTGACCGTTTGATATTTCGGCAAGACTCGTGATGACCCACACTACAGTGAGCAAAACTTTCACATTTGAATGAACTTGCCGTGCTTTTTCATCTTGGCTCTTCTGGTCGCTTCCATTGAGATGATAAGCTCTGGTTTCGTCATGATAACAATATACCCATGTTTCATGACCCTTTTCAGCAAGTCTGAATCCTCATTTACGTCGTTCAACAGCTCCTGAGAAATGCTTATGCGACGGGTCTTTTGGTCGAAATTTAGAAATTTCGGGGCAAACTTCACTGACAAACGTTTCATGCTCGAAATATCAAAGAAAAATGTTATAGCATGACAACCTCCAGTTATTCCAGTTTTTCGCAAGCAAATTTCAAACTTGTTTGTTTCAAAAATTAAGGCCCCAATTAAGAAAAGGCCTAAAATTGTGATCTCGCATGAACACCATACCTCAAGTTCTCCCAGCTCGTCTGCTATTTGTTTTTTCACGTTTTGCTGTTTTGTTCAACATTTTTATAGAGCGGAGAAGCAATTTTCTAAAAACAAAATGCTCTGTTTTGTATTCTTCCATTTTCGAATACTATTAGTCCCGCCGATTAATGAATATTAAAAATTGCCCAACTAATTCGACAACTACATGAACGCGACTACGTATATGACAGCGTCTCTATTGCATTTGAGCAGTTTATTTGATCAGTCCATTAAAGCCGTCGATAAATAAAATCGCAGTCTCATCGAATTATAAAAAAAAAATATTAGCTTGAAGTCAATTTTATGTATGTACGAATACACAAATAATAATATACGATTTGACAGTACCTGCATTCTTAAAAGCAAATGGCAATAAATTCAAATCGAACATACCCAACAGCCGCCATGTGCTTGTATGCTCTGCTTGTATGACACTTCATCATCCCGTCAAAGATTTGTTATTTAGATGACAATTCACAACAATTCGCACTTGTGAAAGAAAATGGCAAAACCTAAGCTAAACAAAAGAAAAAAGAAACGCGTAATCGAAAAACCTAAAACCAGACAAGAGTTACGAAAAGAAAAGAAGCTGCAGAAGAAGGAAAATAAACGGAACTTCTTCTCAAAGGCCGCGAACTCAAAGGAAAGTCGGCCGGTGGTCGTTCCCCTTAACCCAAAACAACACCAAAGAAGAGGTCCCCCGCCACCTCCGTCAATCCATAGTGATGACGAGGAGATACCATCGGATTTTTCCGATGCTGAAGTCGATGCAATTCTGCCACCACCGAAGAAGGTAAAAAATGTGAAAAAGAAACCTTCAAACCAGGACAGCTCACGTCCAGATGCCGCAGAATTGCATCGAAGGGAATTGGCTAAACAGAAGGATCTGGAGAAAGCTTCTCAGAAGGCGCGCATAAAGCAATTGAAGGTGGCGAACGAGGAGGAAGATGAACTTATATCCAAGCTCGAGAAGAAATTGAAAATGAACAAAAGCAAAGACAAGAAAAGACTCATTCAGAGGATGTTCAACGACGGATTGGATTATGCTTTAGAGTTCTGCATAGACGACGAAGATTCTTCCAAGAAAAAGAAATCGGATTCGAAGCAACAAGTAGAAGAGGATTTTGATGGTTCAGACTTTGGCGACGACGATGACTTCGGCGAAGATGTTGACGACGATGTGGGTGGAGGAGATAATAGTTCCGAGAATGAAGAGTCGGAACAAGACACACCTAAGCGTAAGAACACACTTTGTATAACCAAAACAAAATTGAATTATGATTTTACTCCTTTTGCAGTTCGAGAAGACATTTACGGCCGCAAGCGTGACGCAGAAGGCAACATTGTGCCCGACTCAGATGCAACCAACAAGTACGTTCCTCCGCACAAACGCGGGGCTATCTCCAGTGAACACGATTCCCAACAGGAAAAACTCGCACGTCTAAGCAAGAACTGCAAAGGCTTCCTCAATCGTTTGTCTGAAAACAACCTGCACAAGATCGCAAATAGCATCGAAAAACTCTACATGACCAACTCCCGCCACGACATGAACCAAACTCTTTACAATCTTCTCTCGGAAGCTCTTCTCGTCAGGACCCTTTGCAACGAGCGAATGGTACAAGAGCATGTAGCTATGTTGGCCTACCTTCACGCTTCGGTCGGCACCGAAGTTGGTGCTCATTTCCTTCAGATGTTCATCAACAAATTCGCGGAACTCCTTGATGCTGTGACCACAACTGTCGACGTCGAAAACAAACAGTTGAACAACTTGACTCTTATCCTTTCGTATCTCTACATGTTCAAGGTATTTGAATACAACCTCCTTCTGGAGATTATCGATCGACTCGGCAACAAGCTGTGTGAGAAGACAGTCGAGTGTTTGCTGCTCATCTTCCAGTCCGTCGGTTTTAAGCTTCGTAAGGACGACCCAATGGCCTTTAAAACGATGATGCAAGGACTGCAGAAGAAGATCGCCGAATCCTCGATGGAGATGAAGGAGAATCTTCGACTCAAATTCATGGTGGACATCCTGAATGCAGTGAAAAACAATAACATGACGAAAATTCCGCAATTCGACCCGGAACTCGGCGAGAAACTTCGTAAAAAACTGAAAGCAATGCTGACAAACGGCAAATACGTCGTTACACTCAACATCACTATTGAAGATCTGCTGCGAGCTGATGAAGTCGGCAAATGGTGGATCGTCGGATCAGCGTGGAGTGGCAACATCAAAGACATCAATGCGGCAAACAAGTCGGCCGCAGGCCAACCCAAACAAGAGCGGTTCAGTGAGAAACTACTCGCGCTGGCCAAACAGCAGAAAATGAATACCGACGATCGCAAGAACATTTTTTGCATCGTAATGAGCGCCGAGGACTACGTCGATGCATTCGAAAAGATCCTTCACTTGGCACTGAAAGACCAGCGCAGTATAGCGTATGTGATACTCCACTGCAGCCTCAACGAAGCCAAGTACAACCCCTACTATTCGTATCTGGCTCAAAAGTTCTGTCTGCACGATCGCAAGTATCAACTGGCTTTTCAGTTTGCCACTTGGGATCGCATCAACGACATCAACGGGCTGAATAGACAACAGATCAAGAATCTGGCGAAATTTCTCCTCCACCTGATCGCGAATGGCGCGTTGATGATGTCCGTCTTGAAGATAGTCAATTTCGTGAACCTGGATAAGTCGAGCTTTGCTCTGATGAAGGATGTGATGCTGGGCATACTTCTTTCATCCGAATCGAGTTGCCGCGTGGCTTTCGAAAAGGTCGCAAAGAACGAGAAACTCAACATGTTTAAGAACAGCATACGGCTGTTCATGCAGCACTTCCTGCTCAAGAACGAAGATTCCCTGAAACTGAACGACGATAATATGGAACTCCTCAAGCAAAGAATAGAATTTGCCGACAAGATTCTGGCATACGTTGACCTTTAGCCAAATAAATACAACAAAAATGTGTTGCTTAAACGCCTTGCCTTTTTTTATTCAATAGAAACGTTGCTGCATGCTTATATCACTGGTAAGCTAAATATTACTTCGAATCCTGGACGACTTTTCCGACCCATGCACGTAATTTATCGGTGTCTTGTAGGCCAACCAGTTTAGTTTGAACTTTCCCGTCTTTTATTACCATCAAAACAGGTACCGAAGCAACTTCGTAGTCAAGAGCTAGTTCACTATGCTCGTCGATATCAACCTTTGCCAGAGTAATAGCTCCAGCTTGCTCGCCAATGATAGACTCAATCCGAGGCGTTAGCATTTTGCAGGGATTGCACCACCTACAGAGAAGGGGCTGATATAATATGCTATATTCGAGGTCCTTTCGTTACTTACGTTGCGAAAAAGTCCACAATCACCGGTTTTTCACTCTTTTTGACCTTCTCCTCGAACTCCTGCTGACTTTGGACTTTGAAGATTTCGGAACGTGCTGCAGACAATGTCAACATTCTGTAATTGGAGGTCACCAAGCGCCTTAGCGTTTGAGCCTTCATGACAGCATACATTTCTATTGATTTGTTTTTTTGATGGTTCCTCTTTTGTCTAAAACTGTAATTTTTGCCAGTATTCCAAAATTTAGGAATTATGTAAATGCGAAAATAAATTATACATACGGATCAAAGAAAATTATTGTGAAATATTTGAAGCAATTGTCAATAATTCGCAAACACCTGATTACAATTGAGAGAGGAGCGTTCAGAGAAACTTTTGAGTGAACTGTGTTCTTCACGGCTGCGTTTGGTTTATAAATACAGAATTATGTTTCAATAAAAATTAGACCGGACTACAAATCTGAAACATTCAAATATTAGTTTCTACTATTTTCAGTCCTCAAAATTTGTTTATTTATTTTTTTAATTCCCAAACTGCATTCCAATTGCTATTGTTAATGGGCCTGAATGCACTCATTAATAAAAAAGCACCTGTCAACCGAGTCACGTGAACTTAGCCCCACTTTCAACAAACATCAATGTCGCAGAAAAAAATATATTAAAAGTAAAAACACGATAGCAAAGTACAATTCTCAAGTCCTTTATTCCTCATTTCGTATCGAAAAATTCTCAATAATTGGATTTTAACAATACCCAAACACAAATAATCGAATTCCTTCACAATACAACGGTGTGAAAATGTGAAAAGAGGGTAATTACTCTCCCGAAATAGGACGAAAAAAAAATAATAATCTCCAAATAAAAATTTGACAGATATCTGACGTGGTTTTACTTTCAATCGTGTTCGAGAACAAAAAAATAGAGAAACAAAAAAAAAACGCTTTTTCATTCGACACAAACAACAAAAAAAAATCAATTTCCTCTTGAGTTCAAAAATAAACATTTTATCCATTACCGATTTCGGGTTTCGTGTTCCGAATGCAAGTGAATAACATCTATGAAAATCGCAGTCGAAACGCGAATTGAAAAAGTTTAGAATTCGACACGAAAAAAAATCGATCCAACAATGGATGACCTCTCACAGGGCGACATTTGCCGTGTGTGTCGCTGCGAAGGACAGTCCGATCGTCCGCTATTTTATCCATGTATTTGCACGGGCAGCATCAAATACATTCACCAGGATTGCCTGATGCAGTGGATGCGTTATTCACGTAAGGAATATTGCGAGCTGTGCGGGCATCGTTTCTCGTTTACACCAATCTATTCGCCAGACATGCCTCGAGTACTACCTTTACGCGATGTAGCGGGCGGATTGTTAGCGTCGATCGGCAAGGCTGCCAAATATTGGTTACACTACACTCTGGTGGTATTCGCATGGTTCGGGATTGTGCCATTGTCGGCGTATCGCACATATCGTTTTATGTTCAGCGGATCGAGCTTCGACATGATATTATCGTTGCCATTTGATGTCTTCTCGACGGAGAACATAACATGGGATGCGTTTCGAGGGTGTTTTGTGGTGACGTGTACGTTATTATCGTTCGTCGGATTGGTTTGGCTAAGGGAACAAATTTTGCATGGCGGAGGACCGGATTGGCTGGAGAGAGATGATATGGCTCTGGCTGCTGATGGCGGTGGTGGTGGGAATGGCGACGGTAATGGAGGGGATGAAGCTGTCGGACCGGCTGCCGCGCCAGCAGGAGGAATTGATGCTGAACCAGTGGCAGCTGGTGTGGTTGAAGGTCCAATTGAGTTGAATGACAATAACAACAATGAGAATAATAATAATGAGAATGAGGCACCTGTGGATGTACCAATTGACAATGAAGAGCCACCACCAGCTGACGCAGAGGTGAATGTCTTGAATCGCGCTCTGAATGAAGATCCGGCTGATATTGGGAATGCAAACGAAGAGATCAATTGGAATCCGATGGAATGGGAGCGCGCAGCCGAAGAGTTGACCTGGGAACGGCTACTGGGATTAGATGGAAGCATGATATTCCTAGAACATGTCTTCTGGGTTATATCGTTGAACACCATCTTCATATTCACGTTTGCGTTCTGCCCGTATTGCATCGGAAACTTTGTCATCAACTGGATGGGATTGCTCCGGCCTGATAAACCACTTCTTCACTTCCACGGACTTATCACTACCCTGTTCGGATACTGTAACATTGGCCTGACACTAGTGGTGTTACACTACTTCGCGCGGCTGTTTAAGATGAGCAAAATTCGTTGGGTGCTCGGATTGTGTTATATTGTTGTGAAGGTGTCACTGTTATCTGTCGTGGAGATTGGGGTGTTGCCACTTGTGTGCGGCTGGTGGCTGGACATATGCTCGTTGCCTATGTTCGATGCAACTATTAAGGACCGTCGTACTAGTTTCCGAGCAGCACCCGGGACGTCATTGTTCATCCATTGGATGTTTGGAATGGTATTTGTGTATTACTTCGCGACATTCATCTCTTTGCTTCGGGAAGTCCTTCGACCTGGTGTGCTTTGGTTCCTGAGAAATCTCAATGATCCTGATTTCAGTCCAATTCAGGTAAATATGTCAGCAGGCGGCTTGGGAGTGCCCAATTGATATTTAATTCTTTCTGTCACAGGAAATGATTCATCTTTCAATTCTGCGCCATGTACGTCGTTTGATCGCGTCCGTGATCATCTTTGGATCAGCAGTTTTGCTTATGCTCTGGCTACCAATACAAATCCTGAAATCGACTTGGCCCACATTCCTACCGTACACGTTATCCGGAGACTCGGAAGTGAACGAACTAAGCCTGCAATTGCTACTTTTGCAGGTGGGTTCACGTAAAATGTTTTTTTTATTTTTTTTATGACAAATCGACTGATATTCCTCATTTCTTATTGCAGATAATATTGCCAGGCTTCTTTGAGCAATCCCTTACAAGAGTTTGGCTTAAAGGTCTACTACGCATCTGGTGCCAAGTGGTCTCTTGGGTTCTAGGTATCAAGAGCTATCTTCTCGGTAATGATACAACAGAGAATGGCAATGGAGCTCAAGCGGAACCTGAACGAGCTCAGCCGGATCGCAATCAAGGACTCGCCGCCGCTCATCAATTCATTTTGCAACGGGACGCTCCTATCGGATTTCAACCCTACGATAAACCGACATTCTTCCCTCTTCGTTTATTCGGACTGATCGTGTTTATGTGCATCAGTTTGGTAATATCGTCTCTGGTTACCCTGACAGTGCCAGTGTGGATTGGTCGGCAAGTTATGGCTCTTTGGTCGGCGGGTAATCACATCGCTAATCATCAAGTCGCGACGAATCTCGAGGTCCCGCCGCGCCCACACGAACTATACACAGCCGCTGTTGGTACCTACCTTTGCTGGATTATCTCTAGAGGCATAGCGATCGCAGTGAATCTTCTGCCCCAAGGCCGAGCAGCTGTTATGGAAAAAATCAAACACTGGCTACATGTGGGCGCATCCTACGCTCTCGCTGCTGTCATCTTTGTTCTCATGCTTGGGGTAATTCCGCTCCTGTTCGGTCTTGTGCTGGAACTAGTATTGGTTATTCCACTTCGCGTACCCTTCGATCAAACTCCAATTCATTTCTTATGGCAGGACTGGGCTCTGGGCGTACTTTATACCAAGATCGCATGTGCGCTTACTCTCATGGGACCAGATTGGCATTTGAAACGTGCCATTGAACGTGCCTATCGCGATGGACTGCGCGATATCGACTTGAAATTCATCATTCGCGAATTGGCCACTCCGGTAATCACCTTCTTCGGATTGACTTTAGCCGTGCCGTATGTCATTGCGCACACATTAGTGCCCCTATACGATAGTAAATTGGTTCAAATCGATCGTCAGATCTACCAATTCTTCCTGGTGGTGGCCTGTGTCATTGCCTTCGTATACTTCCAAATACGTCAGTTCAAAAAGCTCTACGTGGCTATTAAGAATGACAAGTATCTCGTCGGACAACGACTTGTGAACTATGAGCACAGAAAGCGAAAGCAGGAAACGGCAGACGCAGCGGCGGCTGCCGCGGCAGCAGCAGCATCTTCAAGCGCAACAGCGGGTGAAGATGCCGATGTGAATCCAGCCGCTGACACGGCTCCGGATGACACTGGCGGTACAGACGCCACTCCACTGATCGCCGAGCCTCTGTAAACAATTCTCCTGATAGTGATTAAAAGAAATCTTTGTTTTTTTTTCTATTTGACTCACGGTTCCTCCTTTTCCTTACTCCCCCTCTCCCCTTATTAAACTTACATACCTTTTGGCCCACACCTACATACATACGTAGTTCATATAATTTTTCTTGCTTGTGTTGATATTTGAATTTGAAACTCGTTCGTTAAACGATTTCCCCACTTTTTGGTAAATAAATTATTAATTCATCTTCACTCCTTGATCCTGATCTTTCGTGTGAATTTTGGAAGTGATGTCAATGGACAGAAAATTGTTATTTTAGTTTTACTAGTAGAAAAGAAAATGATAATAAATAAAATATATAAAAAACAGAAAAAAAATTGAAAAAACAATTGCTAAGCAAAAATGTCCGTTTACTTTCACCAGAACTTCGGGAACTACCTACCGATTCACTACACATGATTATGTAAATTCGAGTAAAGTGGATACGATACACACATGATTGATTGTGAATGACTTTAGTAACAATAATAAATGTAAATTTTGAATGCTTGATTCCGACCAGTATTTGTTTGTTGGATACGGGGACTGGTGGTGGCGGTGCGAAACCATGTTCGACCATCAGAGAGTGGGTGCTATGGAGCCAAATTAATTAGTAGAAGTTTAGAGACGATAAAGTTCTGATCAGAATGTATCAAAACTTTTATTCAAAAGTAATAGTAATCACAGGACAAATCGAAAATCTACAGCAGCTTCCTACAACCCGAGTCAAAATAAAAACACATTTCCTAGGCATATAGGCGATAGTAAAAGAGGTTGTATCGGGTCAGGTGGTACTAACCTCTAGCGAAGGTTTAATTAATTATTGGAAGGTCAGTTTCACAGCGTTGTCAGAATAAAACTGTCTCCTTTTAAAAAGTTGCCCAAATTGCGAGGGAATTGGTACTTTGCGGAGGCTAGGTCAAGGGGGTGGTGGTGGTGCAATGGTAATCATCATCGACTGTTAAGCGGAAGGTCTGTAGTTCAAGTCTGTCCATAGCCAAGAACAATTCCTATACGGGATAATTGTGCAAAAACATCAGTTGTGAATGAGAGATGATCAAAAAAAAGCTGACGAAGACAAAACACTCGCAGCATAAGATCAGTTCAAAATTCATACTCCGTGTGTGCACTTCTAATATAACACCTTAATGACATGGAAACAAAAGAGTTACTGTGAACTACAGCCAATGCAAATTCAGTCGAATCTCTCGAATTTTATCTAGGACAACAACCCCCTAAGAGTATTGAACGAACATCTTCGACACAAACCATATGCACCCCGTCCAGGTGTGACAAACAACATAAGAACGTGACTCTTGAACCTGCGCGAACCCTATAAAAAAAATATATATATACTCGTACATATATATATCGTGGTGAATCTCCGTTCTTTTAAGTTTGGGAAGACAAAACAAAAATCGCAGGAATATTTTGGTTGAATCATTTTTACTGGGTCCATTGTAGAGCCAGGCAGACACTTTATTTTATTGTACAATATATTCGCCGCTCTCCAGAGAAAAATGAGGAGGAGCTTCAGTGATGCTAAGAGATTCGACACACATCATGTCAGCTCGTGGGTGTGCCACTGTGCTCGAGTGAAGGCGGGACAGTCGAAGAGAAAGTATTCTGCTCCTCGCAACATGCAGCACAGGTAGGTATGCTTAGCAAAAGTGTAATAGCCCGTAATGACGCCAGCAGGTCTTCTGTAATCATTTCTACGTAACAAACACCATAAGAGCTTAAACATCATGTTAGAAAACAGCCTAAGGCTAGTGGACTTTATGGCGGGACGTAATCTCGTAGTAGCAAGCACACGATTCGGATCTCCCGATCAATCGAAAACCAATCAAATTGATCATATTGCGATCGACGGCAGACACTCCTCCAGCATCCTAAATGGCCGAACCTTTCGAGGAGTCAACATTTACTCGAATCATTACCTTGTTGCAGCCAAGGTACGGATGCGAATTTCTCGGAATCAACGGAGTCGAGTAAGAACACCCACATTTAACGTCGGAAAGCTGCAATCGCCAGGACCAGGGCGAAATGACCGTCACGCGTAATCGAACTTAGTATTAGTACTACGTCAGTGTGCGTAGGCTGAGTAGGTATAAACACAAGTCTATTGTCTGGGATTCATCCAAGCCTATGCGTTAATACGTTTGTGTGCTTGCGTGCTGACACACTGCACACATCCACACTAACACTATAGAGTACGCATCGAACGCACTGACTCCTGGGACTCCTAAACCTGTCCAAACGCCAAGCGTGCGAACAGGACGCAACTAACACTTGTAACTTAGAGTGAGACATCACCACGCGATTTAGTTGTGTTGATTTCGATCAGTTCAGTCACATTTTAGCTGCAGTTTTGTAATTTATATATCATCGTATGTATAAAAAAAAGTGATTTTGAAAACAATAAGTGGTCTTGTAAGTGAGAAAATTACGTGATTTTGCTCATTTTCAACAACTCAGTTTCGATTCGGCGTGAAAAAATTACGTGATTTTGCTCATCATAAGTGCAACTGCACTTACTTCAAACCAATCAAACGAAGACGCTACAGAAATAATATCTGAAACTATGAGATGAGCTCGAGATCGCAGAAGGATGGATGAAGCAAATAAAATTACTGAGCAAATGAGTCCAGGTGGTCAATCAGCCCTGGTGACAGCAAGTCCAGAACCAGTTGAACTCACACCAAACCACGAAGCTGAAGAACACATAACACAATAGCAAAGTATTCAACCTACTGTTAGATATAGTCATCATTCAAGAAACGCTACAGCCCAAGCAAAATTCAAAGAAATGTTTTTAGACAATAATTTTGAAGCTGCATGTAGTGTCTGTGATAGATTGTGGTACGAAAAAAATCTTAAAACTGTACCGAATAATTCGTTCACTATTCTCACAGCTAAGTTTCCTGACATCGATTTAAACACAGCGCGAGTCTGCCTTACGTGTCACGCTTCCTTGCGGAAAGAGAGAATTCCAAACTTTTCAACATCACACGGATTTAAATATCCTCTACGGCCACGCGATTTACCAGAGCTATGTAGATTTGATCACTGAACGATTGGTATCCCTTCCGTTTATGCAAATCAGGAGACTTAGGCATGGACAAGGTCAATATGGGATTTTAGGTCAAGTTGTGAATGTAGCAGTTTCAGTTAACAATATGGTTACTTGTCACCCACGAGAACTCGATGACGACTATTGTATTAATGTTCATATTAAACGCAGAAAAATTCATAAGTCAAGTTGCCTGATTGGCTTTGTTAAAAAAACGCGTTGTCAAGCAGTGGCTCCAGTTCTTGATAGAGACACCACTCTATAAATTCTATAACATAAAGATGAACGATTCCTTCTTCGTACCGAACACAGCACCAGCTCATTCCACCGAAGAATTAAGTGAAGTAATTGATATTGAAGATAGTCTGCACGCTCAACAACAAACGCTTTTATGGAATGAAGATAGATATTTAAGAATAGCTCCAGGAGAACACGAAGTGCCCGTTAGTGTTCTTTTTGATGAACACTGCGAAGAAATGGCGTTCCCTTCAATTTATCTCGGTCAATTTCGTGTCTTTAAGGAAGGACTGACTGTAACGCCATTCATGATGGCAACGAGTGAACTGCGAAGAGCGTATATACGTAGTGTGACTCCTCAGCACTTGCTATACTTGGCAATGAAAATTTTACGTATCCGAACACACGATGCAATAACTTCAAATTCATTGGAAAAAATACAAAACTCACTCGAGCTCAAGTAGAATCAGCAGATTTCATTGATCTGGATGTCTTGAAACTAATTTGGCTTTTCTACGATCGATACCAAACTCCACTTATTACTGGGCTCAACGTAAACGCGATCTTTTTGCGATGATTCGTCAGCTTGGAAAACCGACGTTGTTCTTGACTTTAAGCGCCTGAATCTCCAACCGATGCTCTGGGACAGGAAAAGGCTCAGGCTGAGGCTTTGATTGACCAACTAGTGTCTATATCTCCTGATGAGACAACGAGTGTTTTTAATGCGAGAAACTAAAGACAAATGGATCAACCCGTTTAATCCATTCATCTTAAATGTCCTGGGTTCAAATATGGACTTTCAATTTATTATCGAGGAATACTCTTGTGCAGCTTACGTTGTTGAATATGTCAATAAAACAAACAGAGGTATAAGCAATCTTCAGCGGAAAATAATTGAAACCATGGACGAGCATCCCGAATTCGATATAGTAGAGATAGCAAGAAAATTGAGCGTCGACATGCTAAATTGTGTACAACTTACGAGCCAAGAAGCTGCTTGGTATCTTCTCAGGCAAGATATGTCAAAAAGTTCTGTTCATATCGCCTATATTCCAACTTCATGGCCTGTTGAACGAGAACGTGTTCGAAAATCGAATAAGGCATTGGAAGAAGAAAATACCGAACAAGATTCATGTGACATTTGGCTTGAAAACTGCTTAGATGATATTACTTTAGCCCAAGCAGTTGCGCATTATACAGTATCCAAAACAAATCAGTGGAAACGCTGGCAAAATCCAAGAGTTATTCGGTACCGAAACTATGACATGACGGCTGATCCAAATGAGTACAAACGAGAAATGGTAACGTTACATTTGCCTTTTCGTGACGAGGAAAACGAAATCCTTATCGAAAAAGAATATATTCAAATTTACAACGACAACGATGTGCTCATAATGGAACGAAGACAAGAATTTGAGTTCTACTTGGATATCGGCAAGACAATCCAAATTGGCCAAGAATTGTGCATTGAAGAAGCTAATGAGGAAGAAAAAATCAAATTTCATCAGTACCTGGTACTCACGCCTTTTTTTTTTGGAATGGAAACTTTAGACATAAAAATGTTGTAGAAACTGTGGATTTATTCCAGCACCAAAAACATTTGGGGGTGGTCGTGGTGCAATGGTAATCATCACCGACTGTTGAGCCGAAGGTCTGTAATTCAATTCCGTCCATAGTCAAGAACAATTCTTATACGGAAAAACTGTGCTGACGAAGGAATAACACTCTTAGCATAACATCACTTCAAAATTCTCCAATATATCTCCAATATAACAGCTTAATGACATGGAAACAAAAAAGTTACTGAGAACTACAACTAACGCGACAAATTCAGTCGAGTCTCTCAAAAAATCCTATCTAGGACAACCACCCTCGGAGAGTAGTGAACGAACATCTTCGACACAAATCACACATACTATCTGCACCCCGTCCAGGTTGAACCGGCACGAATTATAAAAAAAAAATCAAAAGCCATCTCAAGCAGTTCCCGTTATAACATAGATACCGCGAATAGAAAATGGCTTATTGGATACGTCGTTCTAGTCATGTGAAGGATGAGTGGTGGATGAAGAATGCAATCGAAAGTGGATTCAGAGAATTCCGCCCTTTTGGTTTGACGGTACACTAATGAAACAATGCACTAATTACTACCTAACATTCTGTCGCATAATTATATGACGAATCCCGGTAACCTGTCCACATCTTGAAAGAGTAACGTTGAGTTGAAGGCGTATTCTAAGCGATTAGTCTGCCAAGCAGGCTATAATTAGCGAGATAAGTTCACTTGGTCTTGGGTGTAATTTGCTTACATTTTCTACCGAAATGAACACTTGTTTACTGAAACCTTTACACAGTCCTGAGAGCCAACTGGTGGAGAAATGCAGGCGAGAAAAATAAAAGATGAGATCAAAACTGGATCATTTTGCGAAGGAATATCACCAAGTATAAGCTCTAAAGAATATTTATTTCAAATTGATTCATCTGTCCTTTTTAGTAATTCACTGCTCCCAGATTTTCGGTATCCTACCGCTAAAAGGTATTCAAAGCAAAGGCGCGAATAAGGTCCACTTCAAATGGCTCTCTGTTCAAACTCTCATCTGTTTCGTGTTCATGTCCTGGAATATGGTGGAAATTGGTACTCGTTTTCGATTTAACAAAGACAAGAGCATCAACGCGGGCATCATAAGTCTGAATACACAACTCTTTTCCCGTACGAAAGATACTAACTTTCCATTCCACTAGCTACAATGGTTTTCTATGTCATGGGACTTTGCATTTATAGCGCCTTCCTATATTTGGCCAGGCGCTGGGTGGAGATAATCAAGTCATGGACTAAAATTGAAAGTCGGTTCCTTCAAATGCCCTACATCACGAAGGAATCGAGAGGACTGAAGAGAAGACTTGCGTTTACCGGCTTGGTTATAGCCGGCTGTTCGATAGGTACAATGGCTTTTTCTCTATTTCAATCGGGTTTACTCTTTTTGGAATGACTTCTAGGTGAGCATGTGCTGTTTCAAGTATCAGACATTCATCAATTCTATGCGATTCACGTCGCATGCAACATTACCGAATGGAATGTGAGTACTCTCTTTATTAAACGCTTTCCGGACATCCACAGGCTTCTGCCCCATTGGTTACCTCTAGTCCTGAGCCAGGTAAGAATATTTCATGTTCTAGTACGTGCATATACATAGACATTTTCCTGGGTAGATGGTCAGTATATTCGCAACGGCTGCATGGAATTTCTTGGACTTGTTCATCATCCTCGTGAGCATGGGAATAACAATGCGTTTCAACCAATTGACCAATGCCTTAGAGAAGCACCTAACTCATGTAATTCCATAATATAGCAAAACAGAGGTCATAATTTGGGTCTGATTGCTTCCAGGAAATCATCAAATCCAGGGACATGCTGAGCTATCGAATGGATTTCATCTCTGTCTGCGACTTACTCGAGTACATCGATAACCACTTGGGAATTTTGGTATTCCTGTCGACTACAAACAATTTGTATTTCGTTTGCTACCAATTGTTGAATGTATTCAAGTAAGTCTCCGTGTGTTCAGGCACTATTTAGCGCATTTCAGAGAGATTTTTTCAGCCGTTTGCGATATTTTGTGGATTACGTGTATTACTGGTACTCGGTGCTCTATCTCATTGGTCGTACGTTGTACTTATTTATGATGGCCGCCGCCATAAACGAAGCTGCCGAGAAGCCCAAGTACTTGCTGCACAATATCCCCTCTAAATATTGGAATCAGGAGGTAAGGTTTAAGTAAACTTATATTTCTTGTCAATCGGCGCTACAACTCAGGGTGAGGCTGGGCCTCAGCCAACATTCGAGGGTGGTCCGATAAGTACTTAGCCTTCAAAAGAAAAACAACAATTTTGGAGAAATGGCGATTTATTTTTCAATATAGTCTCCTTTTAGCTCGATACACTTGATCCGGCGATGCTCCGACTTCATTAACCTGTCTGAAAAATACGTTTTCGCGAGGTCTGCAAAGTAGGCCTCCTTGGCGGCGATGACCTCCTCATTCGACTCAAATTTCTGCACGGCGAGTGACTTTTTCAAGTTTGGAAACTAAAAGAAGTCGCACGGGGTCAAATCTGGAGAATATGGTGGATGGGCAGCAGTTCGTACCCCAATTGGACCAATTTGGCCCTGGCGAGGGCGGAGGTGTGAGCCGGTGCGTTATCATGGTGGAAGAGCACTTTTTTCTTCGCCAAGTGGGGCCGTTTTTTCTTAAATTCGGCGTCGAATCGGCCCAATAATTTGGCATAGTACAGCCCTGTGACCGTTTTGCCCTTCTCCAGGTAGTCGATGCGGATCACACCTTGTGAATCCCAGAAAACGGTGGCCATCACCTTTCCGGCCGATGGGATTTCATGCAGGATATGACCCACGCGATCTTTTGAAATGCCTACTGTCTCAGCTATCTCGCGTACCTTCAATCGGCTGTCTGCTAATACAAGATCGTGGATTTTTGTCACGTTATCCCCCGTGGTAGCCGTTTCCGGGGCACCTGGACGTGGCTCATCAAAAACCGTCGTGCGACCACGTTGAAACTCGTTAAACAAATTTTTGGGGGTTGTCATCGAAGGAGAAGCATCCAAACGCTCTTTGATTTCGATGCGAATCGATTCACCGACCGATATTGCTCTTTATCAATTTTTTCTAAAATCCGCGGACCCTCCCGCTTCCAGACGCGGTCAAAACAAAACTACGAGTCCGATCCGGCTGAAATTTCGACACTATTAGAACGGACTACACCATAGTAAGTTGCTCTTGCGATACTGGCGCCATCTGACGGTGAGGCTAAGTACTTATCTAGTGCAATATTCTGCTAGTTTCCTCCAGAGCGGCACCTGCATTTGGTTGACGTCTTCTCCGGGCTGGAACTGTGGAGCCATCTCAGACGTTGAATCCGTAGACTAGGCTCGTGTTCTTCTTCTTCTCTATCTCCCGCCTGTCTTTATAGGACCAAAAAGCACACGCAGGATCTTCCTCTCGAAAAGGCCAAGGTCCTCTTCATCCACTTTTGATAGGGTCCATGCTTTTGCGCCATACAGTAGGACCGGGATAGTAAGGGTCTTATATATATTCCTCAATCGCCCCCTAAGCCCGAAGAAGTAGCGATTGGCAAGAGTGATCCTGCGTTTGATTTTCGAAATGATGTCGTTGTTCCAGGTGACTGTGGCGCCAAGGTAGACGAAGTCCTTAAATACCTTGAAATTATAGCTGCCCATATAGTCGTTCTGGCCAAGATGTCGGAGGTGAGCTTTCTTTTTTTGATAACATCGCCAAAGCAATTTCCGCCGCTCTCGCCTCAAAAGTCGTAAACGCTTCATTGACATTTCGCTGTGTTCTTCCAATTATGTCATTCTAGTCTTCTACCTTGCTAAGCTAGGAAATTTGGATTTTGATTTTGGTGGGGGCAACATACTTAATTTAACTTACAATCTAGCAAACTAAGAAAGAGGGTGATTGAGACGGAGTTTAAGACAAGGAGTGCTGATGTTGAAGTCGAAACAGTTTTTCGCATTAACATTCCGCAGCATATGGGTGATAGGTTCGTTAAAGCCATAGGAGGTACGAGAGGTGGTTAGATAGAAGAGCCGTGGAGGGTTAGTGTTGAAAAAGATAGAGTTGTATAGGGTCACGGAATCAATAGTACCTGAGAGGAGCCGATGATGAAAAGGATGTCGGATATCCTTCTTCGTTCTTCCAGCCAGTTCAAATTTATAAGTTATAGGCAGTCTTGATAGTGAGGTGGGATCAGAGGATTGTCCCAGGGTAAGCCACGAAGAGCAAAACGGTGGAAACGACGTTGGATACTCTCGATTCTGGAAAATGTGTGCATGATGGTAAGGAGATCACACTTGAGAGGCGTATTCGAGAATTAGGCGAACAAAGGTTAAAGGAAACTCTTTAGACCATCGTCTCACGAAGCGGAGTGCAGAATTGGCCTTAAGAACTATATCGCTGATATGTGCAAGAAAATTGAGTTCCTGGTCGCATAATACGCCAAGATCACGGATTACCAGAACGGTAGAAAGAGGTTAATTATGGAGAAAGTAGAGGCGGGGAGAAGGTTTAATACGTTTGCGGGAGAAAGTAATAGATTGAAACTTGGAAATGTTAAGGTCCAGGCAGTTCTTGGAGCACCAGGTGGAAAAACGATTGAGGTCCGATAGAATTAGGGAAGAGTCATGTTCGAAAGAAATAATCTTGAAGATCTTACCGTCGTCCGCGTATAGAGAGATGTGGGAATGTTTGATAACCATTTCAAAATCGTTAATGGTAAGGATAAAAAGATGCGGACCTAAATGACTACCTTGGGGGACCCCGGAGGAAGCAAGGAAAGAGCTAGAGAGGGCAGATATAAAACGAACGCTGTAGTAGCGATTTTCTAGGTAAGAGGATATCCACTTTAATAAGATGGGTTCAAAGCCAAGGGAAGACAATTTGAAGAGTATTAATCTGTGTGAAACTTTATCAAGTCAGTTGAGATAGCAACGACTTCCCTGCTATTTTCTAAGGCTGAAAGGGTGAAGGATACGAATTCAATAAGAATTGTGGTTGTAGACCTACCTTTGAGGAAGCCGCTTTGTCTGGGGGAGATTAAAGGCTTGCATTGAAAACTTAAATTATCATACAAAATACTTTCGAAGATTTTGGGTATATGAGACAGCTTGGCAATGGGACGATAGTTGTTGATGTCATTCTTCGGACCCTCTTTGTTTATAGGTGTTATATAAATTGAGAAAGGGATAGGCTGAATATTTTTGAGAGAGGTAGAGAAAGGGAGAAAATAAAGCAAGGAGGCCGTCGGGGCCAGGAGTGAATTCATTAGTTGCTTTAACCTTTTTTCGATGATATCGGGGTCGACACTACGAGGGAGAAATAGTCCAAAGGAGAAGTTTGGTAAATAGTTGAAATAAGTAGGATCGGGTGCAAAGGAATCATGGATGAAAGATTGGTTGAAAAAGGTGGCAAAAAGGTTGGCGATGTTATAAGGATCATTGAAGGAGAGAGTTTGGGTAGCCATCACATTTGCTTTTGTAGTTCATAAACTGAAAGAAGGACTTGGGATCATTTATGAGGTTGATTTGCATCTCGACTAAGTAGTGGTGATAGAGAGTTATAAAGCTCTATAAAATGAAGGTAAGTGCCGAAATAGTTAGAGAAGTGATTTGGAGATTGAGTACGAAGGAAAGTTGTCCAGAGCCTGTTCCGTTTGTTTCTCAAAGAACGGAGCCTGCGATTATACCAAGGTGGGGAGGTGGGGGAGGTTTTGTGTCGAGAAAAGGCTACGTAAAGGGAGATAGACTTAAATATTTCTTTGTAGAATATAAATAAGGCATCATCGTAGGGCTGTTGAAAATAAAAGGAGCACTATTGAGATATTCATTGATTTGGCGGAAGTTGGCTTGGTAGAAATCGTGAGACATTTGAACAGTAGGGGGAGAGCTTTGCATAGGGGAGTTGTGAAAGAACGAGAGAAGAAGGGGGGTAGTTGTCGACGGTTGATAGGGACAGCGGATAAGCTGAAACTAAGGAGTTAAAGGAGTCAGTTGTAAAAATGAAGTCTGACCATGTAATTTAAAATGCCGCTGACATTGTTAAGGCTTGAATCAGCTAGGCGATCTGAGAAGAGACATTTTTTGGCTGCTGTGGGATTAGAGGCAATGTCGTCTGAAGAGATCCATTTAAGATGAGGAAGGTTGAAGTCACCGAAAACTAGGAACTCGTCTTGGGGATCCCGTAAATCAATCAAATTGTCGATTGTGTCATTATATGGTTCAATCGGTTGTGATGGTAAAATGTTAAAGCAGATGACGTAGATCGATTTCCGGGTTGTACAATCTTAATAGAAACAAAGTCGAGACACGGCGAAGACGAAGTTGCTATGAGGGAGGAGTCAATTGAATTTCGGACGGCTAGGAGGACACCGCGGCGTGGACAACCGTCAGTAGGCCGGTTAACATCATCGTCGCGAAACACCTTAAAGTAGGGTGGGAACAGTTCAAGGTTGTTTATAATGGGGATTAGGTTCATTTCAGTAAGGTAAGGCATGTGATTGCTGCAGGACTGCCTGAGTTTTAGAGCGCATACCTCTTAAAAAGTAAGAGGGAGGTTTGTGGAGAGGGTAAGAGTGGCAAGGAGGAGGAGACTTTTAGGAACGAATAAACCTATCATGACCAGCTTTACTACTGTGAAGGTGCGATATACGCTTTGAGTGTATATATTGTCTGAAGGTATCAAGATCGTTTGAGACTTTTTTGGGTGAGATATTGAAAAACGCGTGATATTTAATGAAAAGGTACTTGAGGGTAGTGAAGTCGGTGGGAAGACCTTTCTGTTGAATTGAGACCATTACGCTAGTGTTGCTTTTACCTTCATAGCAAACCAAGTCGAATTCGTCATTAGTATAAGCCAAAAAGAGACGAATGTCATAGATCATAGATCTTTTTTATCTCTCCAGGCGTATCGACATTCGTTGGGGTCAATAGATTGCTCGGTAAGTTTAACTGATGGTAGCAGTAGGGGACCAATGAAAGATTGGAAGGGGACAGATGTTGACGAAGATTGGTTTGTAGATGGTGGGAGAGATGAGGAACTGGCTGTAGCTGAGGGATTAAGGATGTGGGAGCTTCGAAAGTTAGGATACTTGGCTCCCGACTTAAGGTCGAAATTTGGATATGAGTTTCGATCTGGGTCGTGGACTAGGATTGGATGTGATAATGTCGTATTGGCGGAAAAACTAGTTGGGTTCAAATTAAAGCTGACCCGTTGGCGTTGGGGTTTTGGTGGGAAGACTTATGCAAAGGCTTTCCTGTCTGTCCGTCTGCATATATCATATACATATCTGTCTGTCTGCCCGTCCATAGGCATATATCAAACCAAACTTGTCGAGTAGCTATGAGTCTGAAACTTGGCTGTGTTATAGAGGACATGATTCTGAGCTCATAGCGACCGGTTTTGCAAAATTTTAGGTAGAAGACCCGGAATTGTAGCTTGGTGCCCGGCCAGCTGATCCCATATTGTTTCCTCATTAAACACAGCTAATGTCATTCGCGTAAGCGAGGGTTTGTGACGAATGGAGCAGCGAGCATTCTTCAAAGTCATCCTGCATTGTCTGACGAGCTTAGATATGGCATTGTAATCGACAAAAAGGTGGTGTTTGTCGATCTAAAATTCATTTGTTTTCCCCAGGATCTGCCGTAATGTGAAGATTTGATCGATGGTCGATTTCCCTGGCCTGAAGCCACACTAATAAGGACCATCAGGTGATTTATCCCTCTATAGTTAGCGTAGTCAAAAGGGTGTCCTTTTTGGTGGATCGGACAATGGGTACTGAGATTCCATTTCTCGGGCATGCTTTCCTCTGACCATATCTTACAGATGAGCTGGTGCATTCTCCCAACGATCTTAACTTCGTCTAGGTCAGGGGGACTGGATTCTCTGCGATCTTCGTCATTAAGAAATTAATGAAAGGTTTTAAGTGATAACTTGCCAATAACCGTTTTCGCCTTTCTTTTTAGAGCAGCAGATTTCTGTATCAAATCAATTCGAGGACAATAGCCTTATCAGCTATGGGATTTTGTAACCTTACTCGTCATTTGATTTTAACGGTAAGTAAGAACCACAAATGCAGGGCTGCCTTGAAACATTTTCTATTCCATTCAGATGTCCGGGGCAATTGTAACCTTCGAGCTTGTAATGATGCAGTTCTACCATACCTCCGAGGAGCTCCCGCCGCTCTGTGACTAAATCACTATCAAGCCTGTGGTTTCCTCTGGCTATAGACCATCGCTTAACGTTTTACATATTTATTTCATTGTCGTATCAGCACGCTGAGTAAGAATAAAATATACTTAAAGCCTAATTACTGCACTGGAAGTGTAAAAAGGAAATAAATTTGAACACCAACTTTACAATAAGTACCCTGAATAGGAAATAAATGCATAAACAAGATTCCTCTTTCCCAGAGATCGGATGTATGAGGTATAGAAGGAGCTCATTGGAAGAGGTTCTTCAGAGCTTGCTTTGTCCATCGGTCGTACTCAGCTTGTAACTTCTTGGCACGATTTAGCTCGTTGAGTACGACAATGTTGCCCGGCACCATCGTCCTCGTCATATTTAGGTCTGCTATGGCTTTGTCGTAGTTTTTCAAGTAGATATGCGCCTGGCCGCGTCGGAAGTACGCCTTGCTGTTGGACTTGTCGTAAGAAATTGCCTGAATCGGAATAATAATTAATGCGAGACGTACTGTAAAAAGCCTTTTGTAATACCTACCTCGGAGCAGTGGTATTCAGCACTGTCGTATTCTCCCAACTTAAGTTCTACTGCTCCCATATTTACACAGTTGATGGCATTGCATACATCCAGACGTTTCAGCTCGTCCCTGTTCTCGTAGCCCGGATCCCCGCATTCATACTTTTTACGATAGAAGCTGTAGTACCTGAGGCCTTTGCGATATTTTCGTCGTGCTTCGTAGTAGTCACCCTTACTAAAGAAATTATTACCTTCCCTGCGAATTATGGTTAGTAGGCGGATAATCTCCTCGGTCTATCATCGTAACCGGTCATTGTAGGATTGTTCAAGTCACTTAGGCGGAGTTACCTTCAATATATCGTTTTTTCCATCCCAGTCCTGTGGATACGGAGGTGTGATATCTTCTCCGTCCTTATCGTGGAATCCCCAATCTTCCCCCGGTGCTATCTCGCCACAATCCACTATTCGTATTTCCTTAACAACCTTATTAAATAAAAGCAACTAGGGCGTTTGAAATGTTCTTACCTTCGTTGGTTTCCCTTCGTCTGTCGTATATTGCTCCATTTCAGATATGATACCCAGGCCACGTAATACCTTGCCGACGGCTACGTTTGTCTGATCAAACACATCACAAACCACAGAAGTAATCACGAACTGCGAGTTGTTGGTATGTGGCTTACCATAATTCGCCATGCTCACCACACCTTCTTCATGCTAAAACCAATCATAGACAGAGTGCGGCATTGGACAGGTTAACTTGTAAATTACCTTTAAAAAGTAGTTCTCACTTTCGAACGTGGGACCGTATATACTCTCCCCGCCCGTACCGTCATTATTCACTATATCACCACCTTGCGCCACGTATACTTTGGTTACTTTATGAAACCTTGTTCCTTTGTAGTGCAGTGGCTTGCCAAATTTACCGATTCCACGCTCACCCGTGCAGAGGCAACGAAAATTCTCGGCGGCTTTCGGCACGACGTCTTTTCGCAACTCCATTACCATGCGACCAGCTGGTAGTGTGAAAAGATTGAATATCCAAGACGATTAATGTACAAAGGACTTACCATATTCTTCGCCGATATTTATATCAAAATAAACTATTGGATTGTCCGGTAGAGCGGGTTTAAGTATTTCAAACATTTTTTATATAAAATAAAATTAATTTGCTGGCAAGGAATGGCAGCAATTAGAAGGCGAACGATCAAAAAATTATTAATTTATGCCAGAAATAAAGTCCTCCCGGTAGGAAAAATGTCAATTTGACAAGTTTGTCAAGTTTGACAAATAACCTGAAGTTGGGGGCAATTGAAGAAAAATGATATATCAACATTTGAATGTTGAAAGCCGTTTATAATTGGTGGGTAATTTTGAAATGAAATTCGAATGCAACGCAATTCAAATGACAAAATGTTCTTGTCAATTTAGATTTGGAAATACAACAAAATTGATTTATGAGAGAAGCTTTTTCTTCGTAAAATGTCAAATGCAATTGCGTTGCTATTGAAGTCTCTGTTTCCAAAACCCCACTAAGGTTCGGTCAAATAGATCTTGTTTTTTAGAGCATCGTCGGTGTCACGGATATTAAGTTCTGTTACTCAGAGCTCTGGTTGCTGCTTGACTCAATTTTACCTTGGCGCATGTATAAATGGCGTATAACTAGGCTCGGAAAAGTTTAGCAAAATTTCCGAAGACTATAGAAAGTGTACAATTTTGGGGCAGAATATCAGCGTCAATGCGTGATTTCGTCTTCGCGTCATCTGTGAGATTGTACATTTCTGATAGGATATTCAATGTCGTACTAACCATTTCAAGCTCGAAAAGTTCACGTATAATGGTGGTCGTAGTGCAATGGTAGTCATCGCCGACAGTTGAGCCGAAGGTCTGCAGTTCAAATCCATCCATAGTCAAGAAAAATTCCTTTACGCAAAAACTGTGCAACAACATCAGTTCTGAATGAGAGATGACCAAAAAGTGCTAATGAAGACATAACACTCGCAGCATAAGATCACTTCAAAATTCATACTCTGTGTGTGCATTTTCTATATAAAACCTTAATGACATGGAAACAAGAAAAGTTACTGTGAACTATAACCAATGCGACAAATTCAGTCGAATCTCTCGAATGCTATCTAAGACAACCATCCCCGGAGAGTAGTGAACGAATATCTTCGACACAAACCATTTGCACCCCGTCCAGGTTGTGTGACAAACACCATAAGAGCGTACACTCCTGAACCTGCACGAATTATTAAAAAAAAAATTATGGCTCGAAAGTCCCTATGCCAAGGCTGGAGAAATCTTACTGCAATGTGTATTTAAGGGCATCGATCGATTGTGGTTTATTCCTATAGATCTGCGAAACAAGAAAAAGTCTAGCGAGGACAAATCGCTTGACCTTGATGGCCAATCAGCGACACCTCTGCCGAATGTCAACCGTGGTGTCAGCTGACACGTAGCGCCATCCTGCTGGAACTACATGCCATCTGGGACCATATGGTTTAATTTGGGCCATAAGAAACTTCATTTTCGAAAAAGTATGGACCAATGACGCTCCCGCCCAAAATTCACACCAAGCGGTAACTTTGTGAGAATGCACTGTCACCTGGTGAGCCTCGTGTGGGTTGGTGTCGTCTCATATATGGCAATTTTGCTTGTTAACATATGTAGCTATTCATCTAAAAATGCACCTCGTCTCTAAAGATGATTTTTCGACCAAAATTGGGATCCTCCTCCGAACGCTCCGAAGCTTAGTCAGCGAACAAACGGCGATATTTATGGTCATGAACTTAGAGCTCCTGGGTCAGTTGAATCTTGTATGCGTGTAGGCCCAAGTCCCGATGCAAAATTTGCCAAGTTGAAGTCTATGAAAGGTCGAGTTCTTGTACACAGCAAGAAATCGACTGCTTCGGGTTCTGCTGTACACTTTCAACGGAAAGCGGCGATGTTCTCAGCTGATCTTGCCTTCCTTTGACGTAGGAATGTTGGCTGATTAATTACCGAACCGGTCGTCTCAAACTTGGGCACAAAACCTGGAAGAGTGACTGTACTATTGCATAACTTGCCATGGTGATTTGGCATTAGGAACTGAATAATAAACAACAGATTTGACAAATGTCACGAAAACAACATTGCTGCCATAGGCCGCTAAAATCTACCCGCGCCAATTGAAAAACCTTGTATTGAAGCTCCAGTGGAGCTTACGATAAATGTCGATAAGTAGGTATTTGTTTCATATTGACAGTATTTGGAATAACTAGATATAATTCGGTAGAACTCGTTTCCTGCTGATCGACATAATTGGGTTATAAATGCTCCAACTTCTTTAACCCGTCTGAAAAATACGTTTTCTCGAGGTCTGCAATGTAGGCCTTCGTGGCGGCGATGACTTCCTTATTCGACTGAAATTGCTACCCGGCGAGTGACTTTTTCAAGTTTGAAAACAAAAAGAAGTCGCACGGGGCCAAATCTGGAGAATACGGTGGATGGGGCAGCAGTTTGTAGCCCAATTCGACCAATTTGGACGTGGCGAGGGCGGAGGTGTTAGCCGGTGCGTTATCATGGTGGAAGAGCCCTTTTTTCTACGCCAAGTGGGGCCGTTTTTTCTTCAATTCGGTGCCGAAACGGCCCAATAATTTGGCATAGTACAGCCCTGTGACCGTTTTGCCCTTCTCCAGGTAGTCGATGTGGATCACACCTTGTGAATCCCAGAAAACGGTAGCCATCACCTTTCCGGCCGATGGGACAGTCTTCGGCTTCTTCGGACCACGTTCGCCGGGTGAAGTCCACTGTTTCGATTGTTCCTTGGTCTCTGGTGTGTACCAGTGGATCCATGTTTCGTCGATTGTCACGAAACGACGCAGAAACTATCTCGGATTGCGCTTAAACAGCGTCAAACACTGATCTGAAGTGGTCTCACGGTTGCGCTTGTTGTCCGGAGTGAGCAAACGCGGACAGCTTTCTCATGCCCAAAATTTCATTCAGGATATGACCCACGCGATCTTTTGAAATGCCTACTGTCTCAGCTATCTCGCGCACCTTCAATCGGCGGTCTGCCAATACGAGATCGTGGATTTTTATCGCGTTATCCTCCGTGGTAGCCGTTTTCGGGGCACCTGGACGTGGCTCATCAAAAACCGACGTGCGACCACGTTGAAACTCGTTAAACCAATTTTTCATGGTCGCCATCGAAGGAGAAGAGTCACCGTACACAGCATCCAAACGCTCTTTGATTTCGCTGCGCGATTTCCCTTCCAAAAACAAGAATCGAATGATCGACCGATATTGCTCTTTTTCCATTTTTCTAAAATCCGCGGACACTCCCCCTTCCACCCGCGGTCAAAACAAAACTACGAGTCCGATCCTTCTGATATTTGCTCTTGCGATACTGGCGCCATCTGGCGTGAGGCTAAGTACTTATCGGACCACCCTCGTATTTGCGCTCTATTACAAAATCTTTTATTGACACGCCGTTATTGAATAATAACTCACAAGAGATTATAGCTAAGTGACTTCATGGCTTTGGTCCATTTGTCGTTAACAAAATGTAATTGTGATTTGAAACGTAATATTGTCGGAGATTTGAGTAGAGCCCTAGGCATATGTATACGACGTTCCAATGAACATGCCCTCGAGGCAAGGGAGAAACTAACATTTTTCTTATTTTCTCTGTGATCTGTTAGCTCTGGACACCTGTGTATATTAATATATCGAAGTCATCAAGAAAAATTACCTTCTATCTAAGCCTTTAGCAAAAAATTATGTCTTTGAAATAACAAATGAAATAAATTAAAAATATTCTTACCAACAGATTCACATCCACAGAAGATACTTTCCGCTCGCAGCTCACTTATAAGTTTGTTTTGAATGACAATCCACCTGTCAGCGGAACCAAAACAATTGCATCCCTCCCCCACACAATGAACTAGAGAGAGAAGCCAATACTGCATCGTCCTCCGTGTTGTGTTTTTTTTTTCTACACTGCTGATAAACTTCTATTCGTTCACTTCTGATAACTACCCCTACACCGACAGATCGGCAGGAAAAAAAAATCTCCCTTAGACCATCAAAAGGACTAGAAAAAAATAGATTTAACAAAGAAATCATGCAAGTCAATTCATAAGTGACAATCAGGAATACTCACATAACACGGAGCCTTGGCAATTCCGATGGAATTCGCTGATCTAATAAAAACCCCAAAGCTCGACGGTGTCCTATTGCACGACCATCTGCATGCAACAGTTGAGGGAACCCTCTGCATTACAGGCCACCATTTGCTATTGAGCGCCCGACAGGAGAACAGTCAAGAACTATGGGTAGGTTTCATGGATCATCGTTCCCGCTTAAAACAGGTCAGTGGTCAATTAAAAACGTTTGTCCGCAGCTACTTCACAAGAATATCGATTGCGTGGAGAAGAAACCATTCCTTCTCAACAATACGGTCGTGGGCGGCATCATAACACTAAAGTGCAAGGATCTACGGGTAATCTCGTTAGAAATAAAATATTCCAAAGAATATTTTAACGTGGCCACCTCGCTGGAGCAACTCAGTTCATTGCACAACATTGAATTGGACTATCCGTTCTTCTATAGGCCTATGTATTCCATATTGGAAGATGGCTTTACGATTTTCAGGTAAGTGCTGCGCGAAAAGTAAATATAATGTTACCTGATTGATTGCAGGCCTGAGTTGGAGTTTGCGAAAGTATTAGCCGGCGACGAGTGGCGGATTTCACATGTAAACAAAGAATTTAATGTGTGTTCAACGTATGGTGCTACACTTATTGTGCCCAAATCAATAACAGATGAACAAATATCACAGTCGGCTGCCTTTCGTGACGGAGGTCGATTTCCGATCCTCAGCTATAAACATGACAATGGGGTGAGTCGAGCGGAAGAGTATTGTGCAAAATGTATGAAATTGTTTTGATAGGCTACTTTGATGAGAAGTTCCCAACCGATTTCAACTCAAGGCATTAAGCGATGTCGTGCCGACGAGGCTATTCTCAATGTGGTGCTAGGGCGAAGTAAAAAAGGTTTTATTGTCGATACGTGGGGTAAAGGGAAGTCGAACACGGAAACCGATCAACACTATTCGCAGTGGAAAAAGGTGAATCGTTCGATTGGGAATGTCTCGAATCCGTCTTCAATCCTAGATAGCTTTGCAAAATTAGTTGAAGGTACGGTAGATGGATGATGTACCAGGTGTGTGTCTAATATTTTCGTTGCAGCCTGCAATGACACCACATGCAGTGTGGACAAGTGGTTGACTCGGTTAGAAGCCAGTGGCTGGCTCGGATTAGTCTTAAACTCACTAAACGCTGCCTGTGTCGTTGCACAATGTCTAGACCAGGAAGGCAGTCCGGTGCTAGTTCATGGTTCGAAAGGTCTCGATTCAACCCTTATCGTGACCTCTTTAGTACAAATCATTCTAAATCCCGACTGCCGAACCGTTCGAGGGTAAGTAAACTAAAGTCTAATATCGTCCCACCCGTGTGATGCATGTACAATAAGTAATCCCGAATTTTGATGTATGATGAGCAGCCTTCAAGCCCTTATCGAACGTGAATGGATTCAAGCTGGCCATCCCTTTGCATCCCGACACAAGTACTCCTGTTACACCCTCGCACCAACGCGTCCCAAGACCTCGGGAGCCACCTTCATTCTCTTTCTCGACTGTATACACCAATTGTTTTGCCAATTTCCTTGCAGTTTCGAGTTCAGTACAAATCTCCTAATTCTCCTCTTCGAGCATAGTTACTTCAGTCAGTATGGTACGTTCCTTTGCGATTCGGAAAAGGAACGCTTTGAATATAAGGTGCATAGTCGGACGACTAGTTTGTGGTCGTATTTGAATCGACCGGACGTGATGAAGAGCCTGCTAAATCCGCTGTATGAGCCGAACCCGAGTGTCATTTGGCCATCGGTAGCGCCTATCAGTCTTGAAGTGTGGGATGGTAAGATTCATTATTTTATATCACTCTTCATCAGCTAAAGTTAAACCTTTTTGTCAGAACTCTATCTGCGCTGGACTATGGATCAGCAGAACATGACTAATACCATGGCACAGATTCAGGAACTGGTTACATATGAGAAGGAACTGAGAACAAAGGTATACCATTGATCTTCATGTGCTCTTTTCCTGAACCCCTTTATTTAGGTACTAAAACTACGTAAACAGGCGACTGATTTGAATCGAGAGGTCCTCGAGCTGATGAAGGCTTCGAATAACTGAAGATCACGTTACCGATACCACTAAGCTAAGCGCTCCACATAAACCTTTTGTCAATTTTTGACGCATTTATTTATACCTGGCTGGAATATCGTACACTTTACAAAAAAAAAAAAAGAAGAAAAACACGGCGATCAAGCTTAGATGGAAGATATTTTATTGAATCGTAACGCTTTTGCCTTTCTTAGTATTGAGACATGACTTGACTACAAGTCGTTGCAATTATCCGTCTATTTAGAGTATATGATTTCCAATTATCCTTGCGAGCTAGCTTCTTTGAGAACTGGGTGTGAACATAGTTGAGTAATAGGTTTCTGCAACGATTAGTTTATTTTGTTAATACATACATACAGGCGTGTGTACATTTTGTATTTCAAAAGATGAACGAAAAAATGTATCGAAGACTCTGTTTTTACTCTTCATTTTGTGGTGTATATACGTAAATCAAAAATAAAATGGAAATCTCTTTTTTTGCTCTCTTTTCGGACGCATTTTGGTTTATTGTGTTTTGTGTATTATGAATAGAATCAGTATGATGTTATATTTGCAATGAAATGAGTCTTGAATAAACATTTTAAGTCTACAAGATATTTTTGATTCTTATGGAAGTCGGGTGTTCAAAAAGTATCGGGAATTTTATAATTTTGCAGGTTGTATCGGTCCGATTATTACTAACTAAACTGGTTGTTGAGTCTGCTTCAAGCGTTACGTCTATTTGGAGCCGATCATTTTGCTTTAAGGATGGAATAAAAATAGCAAAGTTTGAGAAATGTTCGATATTTCTTTTGGTCAGTTTGCAGCAAATAAGATAAAGCATGTCCTGGACAGCACATCAACAATCAACGAAACTAGAAAAAAGTGAACGAAATGATTATGAATGATCGTCGGATCACAGTCAGGTCGTATTTAGGTTTAAATGGTGCGACAGCAACTTTTGTTCGAAATCTGTCGAACAAAAACAGTGGCGAATGGAAGTTGCTCACGAGTCGCAAAGATCGCCCCAGCGGGCTTACCCCTCTCCTATACCTATAACCTATCCAACTTTAACTCCTTCCCAACGACAACTACAACCTCATCAACTTCTTCTTCTTCTTCTTCTTTTCCTTTTTATCCCGGCGTCGTTATGGTCAGAAGTGTAGGACCATAACCTTCCCACTTAACTGCATTCCTACTGGTCCGCTTGTGGGGTCCGCCGGTTTGACCTCAGAAAGTAGCGGCAGGCTTCCCGGTTTGGGATTACTTCATCGCTGAGGCCAATCAAATGCTGGTGTTTTTGCATTTGTTTGCACCAATTGTTTTTCGGCCTGCCTTTTTCGCGTGTTGAAATTGGAATGTTGATTGATAACGCCTTTTGGACGGGGTTCAAAGGATCTCTCCTTTGAACATGGCAATACCAACTGAGTCGGTCGCGCTCTATATTTCTTGTGATGGTTTCTTTTACTTGGAGGCCTCCTCGGATCTTTGAACTTCTAATTCTGTCACGCTTTGTTACTCCCGCTGTCATGCGAAGCATCTTCGTCTCAGTTGCCGTTAATTTGCTCTCATACTTTGTGTGCATTGTCCAGCATTGTGAACCGTATATGAGCGCCGGACGTACAACTGAAGTGTAGAGCCTTCCTTTCAGCTTAGGGGGCATTTTTCGATCACAGAAGATGCCGGAGTTTTCCCGCCACTTCATCCACCCTACGCTTACGCGATGTTTGATGTCGTCATCACAAGTTGCTTCTTTATTAATCATAGATCCCAGATATTTAAACTTTTCACACTTGGGAAGCACTCTTCCATTCAAGTAAATGTCTGGAATAGGCTGATGAGGGTCAGAGAACGGGCAGCACAGATACTCTGTCTTCTTTGAACTAATACGATACCCGTGTCCCTCAAAAATGTCCACCTACACATCAAGTGCTCGTTGTAGGGACGCCTGATCATCACTTATAATGGCTCCATCGTCAGAAAAGAAAAGCTGGTGCACATTGGGGTCCGTCACTTTTCCTTCAAGCAAGCAATCAAGGACTGCTATAAAGAGCAGTGGGCTGAGGACGCTCCCTTGGTGTACACCGACTTTGATTGCGAACTCTTCGGTGACTCCTGCGGTGCATCTTCCTCTTGTCGTTGCTCTCTTGTACATGTCCATGATCACTCGCACGTAGGTTTCTGGAACTCCTTTTTGTCTTAGCGCTACCCATAAAAGATCTCTTGGTTGCCGGTCAAAGGCCTTCTCGAAATCAACCAACACCATATGCAAGTCCTTTGACGAATCACGATGCTTTTCCATCATGACCCTTATACTTTGGATTGATTCTGTCGTTGATTTACCCGAGACAAACCAGCACTGGTCATCAGATAGTCGTATTATTTTCCGCAGTCGGCTATCTAATACCCGTTCAACGATCTTCATGGTGTGCGACATCAGCTTGACAGAACGGTAGTTATCACAATTTCGCGTATCACCCTTTCCTTTGTGCAATGGAAGAAGATAGCTTTCCCTCCATTGATTAGACATAATGTCGCCTCTCATAAGTTTGGAGATAAGAACCATGAGCCATCTAGACCCGATGTCTCCCATCTTTTTCCAGAACTCAGAGGGTATCCCGTCCGGCCCAACAGCTTGTCTTTTCTTGGAGTTTTTAACCGCGTACCGAACTTCTTCGACTGTGATGTCGGATAATTCGGCATGATTCGGGGCGGCTCTTGGAAAGTACACTCGGGGAAACTGTTCGTTCAGAAGTTCCTCGCAATACTGTCGCCATCTGTGGAGAATTTTTTCGTCTTCCACAAGGAGTTGGCCTTCAGCATTGTTAATAAACTTTGGGAAACGGATCTCCTGAGCATTTCTTCTTTTCTGGGCGGCTATCTTAAAGATATTTGCTCCTTTGTTCAAATTGCTTTGTCGAAGTTCCTGGGTAGCCTGGTTCCTGTCAGACGCGGAAGACGATATTTCTTCCAACTCCTGATAGAGGCCTTCCATGCTTTTCGCTTTGAATTCGGCGCACTTTTTCTTCGCGATACCTTTGCAATATCTACCAGTATATACCTTTTCACGGCGAGCTTTTTCCTCTCTATTAGTAGAAGAGTACTTTGACCAAGCTTGGAAAGCCATTTTCTTTTCGTGTATCACTGCTTTGGCTTCTTCTGTCCACCACCAGGTTTCTTTTGCGTGTTGGCAGGGGCCTTTAGATGTTCCAAGCAGTGATTTGGCTTTCTCCAGGCCAGATTGTTGTAGGGAATCCCACATGTCTTGTGCTCTGCACTCCTCATTACCGACCTCATCGATAATGGAAAAGAGGTAGTTTTTCATGTTGGTAATAAAAGCTTCGCCTTTTCCTCTATCCAGCTTATACCACTTGATTCTCTCGGACACCTTCGTTTGCTGCTTTGACTTCTTACTCGCCTCCATAAGAAATTCAGTCAGAAGGAGACGGTGTTGAGGGGCGATCGCGTCTCCCAGGAACACTTTGCAATCTTTAACTCGTGGCTTCATGAAACTGGATACCAAATGATAGTCTATTTGAGTTTCATTTCTGCCGCTGCTATAAGTGATCAGGTGCCGCCTATGTTTGACGAACATGGTATTTATCACTATAAGACCGTACGACTTGCACATGTTTAGAATAATTCACCTGAAGATAAGATGGTGCCGTATCCCAGCGCTCCATGGTAGTCTTCATAGTATTCGCTTGTCTTCCCGACATGTCCGTTTAAATCTCCCCCAACAAACAAAAGCTCTTCTTCCTTTGGGACGATTTTGACAAGATTGTGGAAATCTAGCCAGAATGCATCTTTTTCTTTTTGTTCGCATCCTACTTGAGGGGCATATGCGCTTACGATGTTCCACACCTCACCATGCATCACCAATTTGAGAGCCATCAAACGGTCGCTGAACTTTGAAATGGTTAAGACGTTGCCAAGTAGCACTGCCGCAAGGATGATGGCAAATCCGTTTTTTCCTTGTTCCAATCCACCAATCGTCTTGTAGGCTTTTGTTTTAACGTCCAAGAAACGTGCCCGATTACCGGTGTTTCGCCATTTCGTCTCTTGTACGGACAGGATGTCTACTCGCCTTCTAACCATAATTTCTTCAAGCTCATAGCTGCGACCACTCATGCTTCCAACGTTCCAACTCGCGATTCTTAAGTGTGGCTTACGCCGTTGTATTACTTTGCTATCCCCCGGAAATCCTATAGCTCTGACCCGAGCATTGCTGCTCGTCCCAGGATCACGACCATTAGTAGTGCCTGGCGGGGTAGTGCTTTTCCTTTTAGCGTTCTTTTCCATAATGCTACGTTTTGACCGTTTTCTTTCTTCTCCTCCTTTTTTTGACACGGGCATGCTCCAGATTTTTTTTTTTTTTTTTTGTTTGATCTTACTCTTACAACACCGGTGATCTCCAGTCGTGTCAACCCACTGATTTGCAGGCACACTTGTGGGGCAGTTCAATGGTGGTATATGTGTCCCTAGGCTCACCTTGGTGTTTTCTAAATTGCCTAGATGTGATTTTTGTTTACCTTTGTTTTTGTCGCCTTTTACGACAAGCGAGAGGTATCACTACAACCTCATCAACACTAAACAAAACAACCAATGTAACAGTAACCAACAACAATGTCACAACAGCTCCAGTATCGTTATCATCTCAACCTTTAACAATAACAACAACTGGCATCGCTATTCCAGACGTCTTGTAAACTAAAAGGTGTAGGACGTCCCCTGAAAAAGATAACCAAAATAAACCAAAAAAATCTAAAAAGCAAGACACTCTAAAAAACTACTGGCTGAACCAACCTCCGAAGACTTCTCACAATCCTTTTGACATCCTCTCAGCGGACGACGAAATCGACGAAAGTGACAATCCAGAAAAAAACGAAGACACTGAAACCTCCCCCAATATATGTACATATGTATGTCCAAGGCGTAAAATACATTCACTTCTTCCTTATCCAAGCACTCTACATTCCTACAAATAAGGATGCCTACGAACTAAAAGTACTACCAAACAAGGAAATTAAAACGAAACGACCTTCTGACTCATCAACGTACACAAAAATTGTTAAAACACTAAAATTAAAAAACACGGAGTACTATACTTTAAAACCCAAAGAACAACGCAGCTTCAGAGTGATGCTACGAAATATGCATCCATCTGCAGACCAAGAAGAAATTAAAAAAGAACTAAACGAATACGGAGACACTGTTACTAACATACACAACGTCGTACAACGAGGAACTAAAAAAAACACTTCCACTCTTCTCTTTTGAACTCCGAAGCAACAAAACCAATAAAGACATCTATAACATCACTTACTGCACTGCGAAATCGCCTTCGAGCCACCACACCAAAAAAGAACTATCCCCCAATGCATGAACTGCCAAAAATACGGACACACCAAGAACTTCTGCACGTTGGAACCAACCTGTCTAAAGTGTGCAGGCAAACACAGAACGTCCGAATGTGCATTAAAGCCCGACTCATGCAGTTTAAAATGCGCACTCTGCGGCGAAGCTCACATTGCAAACTATAAAGGCTGTGAAGCCTACAAAACTTTGCAAAGATTCCCGTCGCTCAGAAAAAAGACAATAGAAGAGCTAGAGATTACTACTGAAGACAAAAACCATAACCCAAATAATTCCAAAATTACCTCTACCTCAACTAATCCAATGTCAACATTCGCAAACGTCACTAAAAACATTCCCATCCAGGAAGCGCCCAACAATATTCCGACTACAGGCAACAAACAGACTTGTCAAATTCTTCAGACGACCTATCCGAATCTCGACCTATGTCTCTAACATGATAAACATTCTAACCTTATTAATGATCAAATGAACAACTCGATCGACATCCTCCTAATATCAGAGAAACACTTCACAAATAAAAGCTACCTAAATAACCCCAAATAAAATTTTCCACATAAACCACCGCAGCGGACGAGCTTAACGGTGATGCAGCAATCATAATCGGACAAGAAATTAAATGCTATAAAATTGAAGGATATAAATCCATGATACGCAAGGACCGCTTATCATTTCTTCATTATACTGCCCGCTTAAAGATACGATGGAGTATGGAGAATACTTAAAGCATATAGGACCACGCTTCATCGCAGGAGGTGACTTTAACGCAAAGAACACGGTTCGGGGCTCAAAACTGAACAACAAAAAGGGAAGTAACCTTATATTGACTAGCTACAATTGCAAGTTTCTTAGCACTGGAGAACCTACATACTGGCCTACGGACTCCAAGAAGAAACCAGACCTCATAGATTTTTGTATCACTAAGCAAATCAACTTAAACCTACTCACAATAAAATCTATACTAATTGGATACCACCAAAAAGCCCAACTGAACGAAACTCTACCGCACTTAACAAACCACAAGACAGACTGGAATGCGTATCGCGAATTAATTGACAAACAAATTGATATTAAAGTCCCACTAAAATCTACGGAGAACCTAGAGAGCGCAATAATACACTTCAACGACTTGCTCTACCTTGCTGCACTGAAATCGACACCTACACTGAAGCAACCAATTAAGAACTATGCACCCACGTCAAACTTTAGTAGACAAAAATAAAAGATAAACGCAAACTAAGAAAAATTTGGCAAACAACCAGATCACCACTTGACAAAGCTAAACTCAATAAATCGACGAAAGAACCAAAAGCAATCCTGAAGGGAGACAAAAACCGCAACTTAACTAAATATTTAATGAAAGTTTCAGCAGCTCAAAAAACTAACTACTCGCTATGGAACTTAACTAAGAGATTAAAAAACGGAACCACTCACCAGCCATCATTGATGAATGCTGATGGATCCTGGTCCAGAACCCGTGGGGACAAAGCTGGATGACTACTTAAAAAGTACATTCACAAACACTATCAACGAACAAAACATTTTAACCTCACCTATAACTACTACGAGGGTGGTCCGATAAGTACTTAGCCTACAAAAGAAAGAACAAAAATTTTGGAGAAATGGCGATTTCTCGATGCCTTTTAGCTCGATACACTTGACCCAGCGATGCTCCAAACTTTAACCCGTCTAAAAAATACGTTTTCTCGAGGTCTGCAAAGTAGGCCTCCGTGGCGGAGATGACCTCGTCATTCGACTGAAATTTCTGCCCGGCGAGTGACTTTTTCAAGTTTGAAAACGAAAAGAAGTCGCACGGGGCCAAATCTGGAGAATACGGTGGATGGGGCAGCAGTTCGTAGCCCAATTCGACCAATTTGGCCGTGGCGAGGACGGAGGTGTGAGCCGGTGCGTTATCATGGTGGAAGAGTGTAACACTACGTATTTTTATTATCCTGAAATCATGTTTTATATTTGTGAATTTATATTTATTTATTGATATTTATAATTATTGATATTGAATTGTAATTCCATTATGTACTTTATTCTTTTACAAATTTATTTCTTTTAATATTATAAAATTTATTTCTGGAAAATGTAACCTGGCAACCCTAAAAATTAAAAGCAACGGGATGAGCTCGCAAATGTAAACACCACAGGACTGTATAAAAGCCGAGCTTATGCCAGTGTAGAATCACTCAGGTTCAGAAACCAGAATGAGACGTGCGTCCTTCGTACGTCTTCCCCCGTGACACCCTGAAATTTTGACGAGATTTTGACAGAGGTTCAGGTGCATAGCGACAAAACCCGTTACAAACAAACTCTAATCGTGAATACGTGTGAGTTCATTTCATTGTACTGCAGTGTACTCCCCACACACACTCTTGGAATTATAACAATGTGCGTGATTGTTTACAAAATTTTGACAGCACTTGAGGTACCCACGTGCTCGCCCGAGCTTGTAGGCAAACGTCGGCGGCCATTTTGAGTGGGACGTCTCATTGGTGGTTTCTGCTCAGGTTTAGCACTTCGCAACGATCAGTCGGGTCAATTCCATTGTCTAGAAAAGTGCTACACTTGGGCATAAGCGAAAGCTTTTTTGGTTATTCGAGTGAGTTTAGTTGTTCCATTCGACGGTCGGGTTCTCCACCGCCAATAGAATACCTTAACACGCTTGAGTAAGAGCGCCTAATTTTGATTAGGTCTAATCCATTTCTTTTTCAATTCTAATTGATTTCCTGTTGATTTAATAAAATTAATTTGATTAATATTATTTACAAAGCCAAAGTGTTTTATTTCTTTCGGCTCCACTCCGTCCTTTTGGACATATTTTTTCATTTGCTTGACTGCTCGTTCAGCGGCTGCTGCGGTCTTCGGACAGCACAACTCGCGGCGGAGAGTAAAGCAAAGCTGCGTTGTACCAGAGGGGTTGTGTTACCAGGGCTTAGCGTACCCCGACGACTCGCCCCCATTACAAGAGCACTTTTTCTTCGCCAAGTGGGGCCGTTTTTTCTTCAGTTCGGCGTCGAATCGGCCCAATAATTTGGCATAGTACAGCCCTGTGGCCGTTTTGCCCTTCTCCAGGTAGTCGATGTGGATCACACCTTGTGAATCCCAGAAAACGGCGACCATCACCTTTCCGGCCGATGGGACAGTCTTCGCCTTCTTCGGAGCACGTTCGCCGGGTGAAGTCCACTGTTTCGACTGTTCCTTGGTCTTTGGTGTGTACCAGTGGATCCATGTTTCGTCGACTGTCACGAAACGACGCAGAAACTCCTTCGGATTGCGCTTAAACAGCGTCAAACGCTGCTCTGAAGTGGTCTCACGGTTGCGCTTGTTGTCCGGAGTGAGCAAACGCGGCACCCATTGCGCCGACAGCTTTCTCATGCCCAAAATTTCATGCAGGATATGACCCACGCGATCTTTTGAAATGTCTACTGTCTCAGCTATCTCGTGCACCATCAATCGGTGGCCTGCCAATACGAGATCGTGGACGTGCGACTACGTTGAAACTCGTTAAACCAGTTTTTGATGGTTGCCATCGAAGGAGAAGAGTCACCGAACACAGCATCCAAACGCTCTTTGATTTCGCTGCGCGATTTGCCTTCCAAAAACAAGAATCGAATCACCGACCGATATTGCTCTTTTTCCATTTTTCATTTTTCACATTCGAGATACGTGAAGGATTAAAACAAGGAGATGCTTTCTCACCACTTCTTTTTAAGAAAATGGGAAGGGAATAACCCTTAATAGAATCACATCCATTCTAGCTTACGCTGACGACCTGAACCTGCTGGGACATAGTGAGGAAACATTAAAGAGAAATGAAGAAGGTCTAATAATGGAAAGTCTAATAAATGAAGAGAAAACTAAATATAGGTCACTGACCGACTTGAATCGATTCAAACCTCGCAACTGGCTGTACTCGATAAGCGCTTTGAGAAAGTGTCAAAAAGACAAGCTTTTGAGGTAAGTGAAAAAAGATTTCGGGTGTTGGAAAACAACTTTTTAAAGAAAATCTGTAGTGAAAAACGAGACGAAAAAACAGGCGAATGGAAGAAACTACACAATCAAGAACTTGAGGAACTCTATTTAGCCCACAGCATTGGGTAATCCGAGTAATTAAATCGCGAACATAAAGATGGGTAGGACACGTAGAACGAATGGACAATGGACGAAGAACAGTCAAACGAATAATGAGTGGCAGCCCCGTAGGAAAAAACCGTCAGAAAAGCCGCGACAGAGGACGATATGAGAATCGATCTGGATGAGATGAGACATAACAGCGAAGGAACACATTCATGACAGGGAAGCTTGATGCAGGGTGGTCAACGAGGCTCTGAACTTCGGACTACCAAATAGCCGGTAATAATAATAACATATAATTGTGATCAGATAAGATGGTATTGCACCTTCTGCGTTGGTAGCGGCTTAGTGATACTTCCATCACTAAGCTGCTTCAATGTTCTTTACTTTTTAATCGCACCAATGTTATTTTCCAATTTTCTAGGTCTTTTTAAGGGGGTTGTAGTCATTAAGGTGTTATATTGGAAATGGATACACAGAGTATGAATTTTGAAGTGATCTTATGCTGCGAGTGATATGCCTTCGTTAGCATTTTTTTGAGCATCTCTCGTTCACAACTGATGTTGTTGCACAGTTTTTCCGCATAAGAATTGTTCTTGACTATGGACGGACTTAAACTACAGACCTTTGGCTCAACACTCGGTGATGATTACCATTGCACCACGACCACCAAGAGCTGCAAGTGGAGTTCAGTGTAATTTGTGTTTGGAGTTGTATTTTCGGATATTTATTTGAGACAGAGTTGTAGAGGGTCTCGCAATCAATGGTACCTGAAAGGAGCCGATGGATAAAAAGAATGTCAGTTACAATTCTTCTGTTGATCATGTGAAAGGTAATTGGACCTAAGTGGCTGCCTTAGGGGACGCCGGAGGAAGCTAATAAGGGGTTACAGAAGGCAGATCTAAAACGAACACTGTAATAGCGATTTTCCAGGTAAGAAGATATCCACTTCAAAGAAATGGGGTCGAAGCCAAGAGAGGACAATTTGAAGAGTATCAGTCTGTGGGAGATTTTATCGAAAGCTTTACTGAAATCGGTTGAGATAACGTCGACTTCTTTGCCGTTCTCTAAGGCTGATAGGGTAAAGGACACAAATTCAACAAGGTTAGTGGTTGTGGATCTGCATTTGAGGAAACCGTGTTGTCTAGGGGAGATTAAAGACTTGCAGCGAAAATTTAGAGTTTCCTACAAAATACTCTCGAAGAGTTTATTGTGTATAGGAGTGATAAATGAGGCTTTCCAAAAGCGGGGGATAGGAATAGACTGAAGATTTTAGAATGAGGGAGAGAGAGGGTTGAGGAGGGGAGAGGTTGACCGTCAGGTCCAGGAGTGAATTCATCATTAAGTAGATTTAATTTGTTTTCGATGACATGAGAATCGACTGTGCGTGGAAGAAATGGTCCAAGGGAAAAATTCGGTAAATAATCGAAGTAAGAGAGGTCTGGAGCAAAGGAGTCATCGGCGAAAGACTGTTTAAAAAAGGTAGCGAAAAAGTTGGCGATAATGTTGGGGTCATTTGAGATTTGATCAGGGAAGGAGAGAGTGGTATGATAGCCATCAGATTTTCTTTTGTAGTTAACAAACTTAAAGAAGGACTTAGGAGTGTTGATAGAGAGAGTTGTGAAGGGCGGTAAAGTGGAGATAGCTGCCCACGTAGTTTGAAAAGTCATTAGGGGATTTAATACGAAAGAAGATTGTCCACTGCTTATTTCTTTTGTTTCTTAGAGAACGGAGCCTGCGATTGTACCAGGGTGGCGAGGTGGACAAGGTTTTGTGTTGTGAAATGGGAACGTAAAGAGAGATAGAATAAAGTATTTCCCAATAGAATACGGATATTGCATCATTTACAGGTTATCAAAATTAAGATGGGCTTTTTTAAGGTATTCATTGATTAGGTGAAATTTTGCTTTGTGGAAGTCGTAAGAGCCCAGGACTGTAGGGGGCTTACTCTGTAATGGAGAATCGTGAAAAAAGGAAAGGAGGAGGGGAGGGTGGAAGTTATCGATGGTTGAAAGGGAAAGGGGACAAAGTGAAACAGAAGAGTTGAGGGGATCGATGGTGAATGTGAGGTCTAGTTGTCTACACATGTAGTTTAGGACGCCACTAACTTGGCAAAGGTTTGAATCTGCTAGGCGATCCAAGAAGAGACTATTTTGCAGTAGTGGGATTGGTGGCAATATAAAACGATTGATAATCTGATTGTTCATCTGAAGGTTGAAGTCACCGAAAAAAGGATTTCATCCTGAGGGTCTCTTAAATCGGTTATTTGGTCAATTGTGTTAATGGCGAGTTGATAGGATTCAATAGATTGTGAGGGCAAGATGTAGAAATAAATGATGTATAGTGCATTCCAGGGTAGAGCAATCTTAATTGAAACAAAGTCGCGAAGAGGGGAGGATGATATTGCAATGAGGGAAGAGTTAATTGTATTAAGGACGGCTAGTAGAACGCCTCGACAGGGGCAACCATCAGTGGGCCGGCTGTGTTCGTCATCGCGATAAACATTCAAATTTGATGTTCAGTTCGAGGTTATTTATGTTATTTATGGGATCAGATTCGTTTCGGTCAGAGCAAATATCTCAAAGGGTAGAGCATGTGACTGTTAGAAGGTAGCTTGGTTTTTGAACGAAGACCTCTTACATTTAACTGTAGGGGGCAAAAGAGGATCAACAAAAGATTGAGGGGTGGCAGAGGATTGGGTAAATGGGGCAGAAGTTGTTGGTATTAGAACAGACGAAGAATTGGGTAACAGGGTGGGGTTTGGGTTGGAGGTGATGGGAGGATTTTGGGGGGTTAAGTATATGAGAGCTACGGAAATTAGGGTACTTGGCTCCGGAGGTGAGATCAAAGTTAAGAAACGAATTCGGGGCAGGTGATTGGGATGGAGGCGTGGGGATTGTTGGAGTTAGATTGAACGAAACCCGTTGATGTTGGGGGAGCAGTGGTAGATGGATAAAGGTGAGAAATGGATGGGTGTGTAAAAGTTGGGAAGAGATTTGTTTTAAAGCTCCAGTTATGGTGGGATTTCGGGGGAACCATGGGATGCTTATTGATATTAGGTTGAGAATTGTTAGGTGGCTTGCTATAAGAGGAGGGTGGAATATGGGACTTACGGCTAAAGTTATTATTTATGTTTATCTTAGGCCTAGTCTTAACTATGTTATTATTCTGGTTTGGGACTTCAGGATCGGGGGATAACCATTTGGATATTTTAAGGTTACCGATGGTGAGGACAGAATCGAAAGGGTTACAGAAAAGCCATGCATACTTCGATGGGATGACAAATTGTCAATGTTCAACATGCATACGTTCAATGGCATGTGGTAATATTCTTTAGTTAAAAATATTGTTAAATAATGAGTGGAAATGTCTTTTTATTTTGAATGGTGTGTTGTTGATTTGTGTTGGTAATTTGCCCTTTAGAGAGCTTAAACAGATTTCAAATTCGAGTAGATCGAATGGTAATTCTAAATAATTTGCAGGCGAAGATAGTGTGCTTAGGGTTTAGAATATGGTTTGTTGCTACGGATTTCGGTTCTCGGAATTGAGAAGAAAAAATTGCTTCAGAACAATATTCAGATCAGTGTTGGGCAAAATATTCGGCGATCGAGTTTGAATTAGTAAGACTCCGTGTGAATCGTTTTTATGAATATGTGGAATATAGCTGCCTGCACTTACTAATTACTAATTGTGTTTAGGTTTAGGTTTGCTGTGAAATTTTGGAAACTTTTCTTTTTGGAGGCCTTGGCTTACATATATTGAATTTTTTAAATTTTAAGTAATCATAGGCTATTTTCATTGTGAGATTGAGTATTATTTCTTTACTAAAATTAGACCAATTTTAGTTTTTGCTAATTAAGAATATGATTAACTTATAAATATGCTCCCGCTTACCTTAGTAATTGATATGCTGTCCTTTGTTAGAAATTACTTGAAATATTCGGTCATTCATTCAATTGGCCAATTTATGAAACTTTATTCCAGGCTTCTCTTATCCGGTTTTTTAATTCGAGAATAGTCTGAAATTGTCTGCCAATGTGGTAAACTTTCCGGGCTATAATAAGAATATGAAAAGTTTTCTATAGGATTTAAGTCCGGACTAGATGTCAGCCACTGGAGTACTTCTATATTTATCTTTTGAAGAAACTACCTTGTTATTTTTGATGAATGTATGGCAACGTTTTCATGCTGAAAAACAAAGTCTTCCCCATTAAAGGCTCAGCATGGTCGATTAAACTAGTCTCAAGCAAACTGACATAATTTTTCGAATTACGAAAAATGAGTGGGAAAGTTGAGCTGGGAAGAACCTCACATTCGTGTGGTTCGGCTAAAAAAACGAGTCTCTAAATTTGACTGTGCGTCCGAAGATAAGCTTGATGGTGAACTGATTAGCATTTCGGGAGAGATGTGTATTGCGGTTAAATACCTGAAAGGAAGGAATGCAATTGGCTAGCTCACTTGAGCATTGTTTGCTAAAATAACGATAAAACACAGAGAGAGATAGAGAGGAGAAATTACGTCGATGTTCGACTTCGCGATATTATTGTCACTTATGGTATGAGGTTAGCTCGAATGACAGTAGACAACATTGTGTTTTGGAAGCCTTAAATTCCACTCTATTATTTATACCCCATTTAATTATGCTATCAAGGTCGGAATTTAATGTGCTTGACATACGCTGACGTTCCAGTTCTACGGTCGAAGAGCAGGGACGTGAGTCCTGGAACGAATATGAAAAGCTAAGAGAACTGTCATCAGCGAACGAGTGTATTGGATTAGAAATAGCAGTTAAGAGATCACTTATAAAAATGAGGAAGAGTGTCGGTGACAGAACAGAGCGCTGGGGAACACTAGCGTTTATTGTGCCACTTGTGGCCAATGAAATGTTTTCTTGTGACAGTGACTCAGTATGTTGGAGTAGTTCTGGACAATTGCTTTGCCATTTGCTTAAGTGCATGCCACATCGCGAAAGGAGTTCTATTAAGGACTTAAGTTTAAATAAGGCTTCCTTTAGAGTGGAGCCGCCCGACATGACATCGTCCACGTAAAAATCATTCAACACGATCTCCGACGCGACGTGAAACTCATCTGCATAGTCTTTCGCGAGCTGCTCTAACGTGCGAGCCGACGCAAATGGAGCACACGACGTTCCTATGTACTATATCCGCCGTAGAACATAACGGTGGCGACGAAAACGTATGCGACTGAGAAAAGGTTGCGTTAAATTGGAGGCCATATCAAGTCGTTTAAGCTGTTACCACTGGTATCCTTATGAGACTCGTCAAAAACGACACGTAATTTCGATCGAAGGCGTGATATAGCCCCACTCAGCGTATCAGTGAAGGTAGGGCATCTTTTAAACGGAAGATCGACTATGTATTTCCCCGTCGTATCGCGACGATGAGTCTGAGTGAAGTGTTCTTCGATGAGTTCGTCTTCCGGCGAAGTAATTGCCCTTGGATCAACTTCTTCTATTGTTCAAAATGAATGTAGAATAGAGTCGATGTCCAATGTTGCATGATGGGTATCCCTTTTTATTATGAACCCACTTACCTTTTAAGATTTCCCCGACTTTATCTGCACCAAGTAGAATATCAATGGAGCCACATTTATAAAACGACCTGATAGATGTAGATGATCCCAATCCTTAATCATAAATGAGTTAGTTGGTAGATAAGTAGTAACGCTGGATAAAATATAAGTATCGACTAGAATACTATAATTATCACAAAGTGATTTAATAAATAGTGTAGAGAGGCCTCTAGATCTACCAGCATTGGTACTCTCTTATGGTGTTTGTCACACAACCTGGACGGAGTGCAGATGGTTTGTGTCGAAGATGTATGTTCACTACTCTCCGGGGGTGGTTGTCCTAGATAGGATTCGAGAGATTCGACTGAATTTGTCGCTATGGTTGTAGTTCACATTACCTTTTTTTTTTTCTATGGCATAAAGGTGTTATATTGGAAATGCACACATTACTTGATAATGATGCAAAAATATAACCGAACAAATGTTAGACTTTTTTTTTATACACGTGTGGTAAAGCGTGTAGTTATTGATATTCAGAAAGATAATTCTGTGTTCAACCTTAGTGCGAATCGAGTGAATCGACGCCGATACGGGGAAATAAAAACAAAACCATTTTTTTCTTTATACTTTTTTTTTAAATGCTCATCTTTTTATTTCGTTACATCTCGTTAGGAAATTAGTCTGTTTAAATATTTATAGTACAAAAAAATATAATAGGATAAATCCAAAATCGAATACAAACAAATTGTACTCTTCATACAGATGTGTATGTGTGTGTATGTGTGTTTTGCTCATGTAAATGTATACAATATGTATTCGTCTGTTTTGTTTTGCTATCTCTACTCCTACATTACATTTCATCTACATATATACTCACTAAAAATACCGTAAAAATTGTCCTCTGCAATATCTACGACGACGACGCCTACTACGACGCCGACCATAGTATAGTATAGCCCTACAGTATCTATTTATCTCATTAGTAATAAAAGTTAAAAAACATAATACAATTATAGTTGTTCGCTTTGTATATTCTCTAACGATAGATAACTCTTCTTCTTATATATTTACAGTAACAAACGGATTCATATACGCCTTGTATATTTTCCCTAAAAAATAAAATAAAATAAAATAAAAAAATATTTTGTACATTTAGTTGGATAATTTCCAGAAAATCCGAAAATCCGTAGAAAACAATTTTTGCGTTTTTGTTTTTGTCTCTCACTATCGATAGTAAAACTAATTTTCAAAACAAAATAAAAAAAGAATTACTTTGTAAGGACTAAGTAGACATTTCTCTATTTTACAAACGATTTAAGTTAGCAGCTTAATTAATACTTAACAAAAATTAGAAAAAAAAAAAATTCTTGAATGTATGGTATTAAGTTTTGCTCTCTCTTATTGCTAAATGATGTTTTTTGTTTTTTGTTGTTTTTTTAATTATAATGAAAATAACTTAAGATTACAATAAAAAAAATTACTGTTAAACGATGGGAAGAATTTTGTATGATTTTTTCATTTCGTCTCGTGTTTCTTATATTTTTTTTTAAATATAAATTTCACGTTAAAGTTAATATTTAAGCTAGAAAATAAATACTTTTTTTTGTTTCTTATCATTCTTAGATACAAATTATGCACTTCACATGGGGTTTCTTCTTCATAATCAGATTTATTCGAGTTAGTGTTTGGTTGAGATGATGGATTATGATTTAGCTTTGCTTAATGTGGGATATGTTTATTCGGATGATGTGAGATGTTACGGATGGGGTTTAAGGAAGGTTGTTTAAGCGAGAGAGAGAAAATGTTCACAGTTGTGTTTCGATTGTTGCTGCTCTGTGTTGTTTTTTCTTTAAATGTGACTTACGCCCTAGGTTTGTGCAAAATGTTTTTTTTTTCTATTTTTTAATTAATTTAATTGTTGTGCAATGCCAATTTAAACACCTTTCTTTCTTATTTTAGTCTACATTGTAGAATAGGTACTAAAGTGATGGCATTCGATCGAGGTGGGAGAGGAAACGTGCTACGATCACTGGAAGTAAGACGAGTCTGGGAGAAATGAAAAGAAAATATATTTTAGCGCCTTATGCTAAGTGCAATTGTTCTATTTCTAGTATGAAGAAATCAAGAAAATGCACAGCCGAATGATTGTTTCAAAAAAATGCAAGACAGTCACAGAAAAAGAACACCTTCCACATACGAGTTAGCCATCAATTGACTGTGGAACCTATTCAATAAATTCTCAAATCTCAATCTCAAACGCCTTTCTTCCTCGTCGAATGCCATTCCAATTGCTCATGATTATCTTAGGAGTAATTCCAAGGAAGATTTCGTACAATAAATAATCAAATAAAGGGGGAAGCACAGCAGTTCTACGATAGCAACATTACCTTCAAAAGAAGAAAACTAAGAAAATGAAAAACAAATACTAACAACAAAAAAAGAATAATTACAATGGAATGCATTTGGATACAAGAGCCGGAAAAGGACACCTTCCGATCCATTCCCGATTCTCAGCGGAAGAACAGCAAAATAGTACGTAATACGTTCTCTCATCTTGATGCCACAGTCCGATGAATAAAATTTCAATAAATACTAAAGCTACACATGTCCCCTTACAAGACAATTTAGAATTAAGACCATTTCGTCAGCACAGCCTACTTGCAATTAACTCCCAATCCAAACGATCGTTGAAAATTACTCTCCATCTGCTGTTTGGGTTGTATGGCTGCACCACTCATACGAAGATAATTATCATCACCGATCGGAGCCATTCGACTGCCGTATTTATGCTCGCGCTCTATATCCTGCTTATAGTTTTGATGCACCTTATCGAGACACTTGGCAACATCCTGTAGCTGCTGAATGGTATTCCGAATACCCTTGTATTCCTCACTCATTTGATGACGCTCCAATAGTGCTTCGAGATTCGGCATATGGGTCATGATAAGCGTATGTAGGCGTTGTAAGTCACGCGCCGGATCCAGTGCTGTGGCCAATTCCATTCGGAATGGTTCACTATTCACTTTCGTGCAGCCGTCCGCATTTTCATCATTCCGCGAACAACAACTCCACATTCCGTTCACATACGCGCAGGGATGAAAGCTCTGCAATCGTTTCAAGTTGGTCTGACAAATCTTATTTAACAGATCGATCCATTCCTTCTCCTCGACACAGTTGGTTGTTTGCACGTAGAACGAACGTTCACTGCCAACAATCTGAAAAAGAAATAAAAAATGTAATTCATTTCTCTATGAACAATTGCTTTGGAGTTTGGTTGTTTCGTTTGTGTCATGGAAGTGGGTGCCTACGTGTCGCGAGTCACTTTCGTTTACCGCTGCGAGTCTGTAATTCAGTTGACGTCTTCGTCTACCTTGACAAATTCAACGGAAGGTACTTGCGTACATGACAATTCCTATTTGGATAACGACGCTTAACTTTTTTTGAAGTTCAAAAGTAGAGTTGAATAATAATTTTTTTGTTTTTTTTTTAGAAATGGTGACAAGAACGTGGTTGGAGAAGAATGAATGCATAGGTAATTGGAGAAAGGTCATGCGGCTAGGGGAGTTGACGATGGTACGCATGGAATTCACTGGTGTGTGCGTGTGTGGCAATAGGTGGCAGGAAATGAGTTGGAGTTGAGCAAGGAATTTCAGGGTCAGTTGTGTGTGCAAAGTGTGTTAGGGACTGCATTTTAATGAGGTGAGGCGATTTGAATGGAGAAACTTGTTGTGATATCGGTGGTGGATAGAGTTTCATGCAATAGTTTATGCTTTTGGGTTCTAAAACAAAAAAAAAACGATGACGGGGTAACGAGATTGCACAACAGTACAACGGCTGCATGGATTAAGCAACAAGTAGAATGCGATTTGGCTAACTTGGTTGCCTAATTGGATCAATTTTTATCAACAGAAGAAGCAGGCAAAAGTAAGCCGAAAAAGAGGAAAGACTGATAAATTGCCCAATAATTTAGGTACTGACCATTGTCAGTCTCGTCTTAGGGCTGCCATTCTTTGTAACTGGTGCTGTTTTGAAAGTCTGTGCTGCATCGGTCGAAAAAGTACTAATCAGAAGGGACCAAGTCTATATAGTCCGAATACGTTGGGTGGGACAGTATTTCCAAATAATATTTGTCAAAAAAGTTTCTTACTTTGTTCAAAAAATAAAGAGACTTTTTGAATATCGTGAGCAAAATATGTTAATGACCTGGATGCTCCAGCCCAGGTTGAGATAGTTACCCGACTATGCGCGTCAGGGAACAACTAACGCTTAGGCCCCGTTTTGAAAAATATAATTATTGATCACCAAGCCAGATACAGCGCAACGAATGAAAACGTTGAAGCCGGGAAGAAAATAGCTACGGAGCCTCGTTGGATCACTATTAGAGAAGTTCTTGAGGATATGGGCATATCGGGTGGCTCATGCTATGATATTTTGGGCACGAAACGCGTGTCAGCGAAGTTTGTGTCGAAAATGTTAAATTTCGACCAAGAACCATCGCATAGCATCGCTTCGGAGCCGAGGAATGATATTAATGAGGATCCAGAATTACTGTAAAGGATCATCGCTGGTGGTCAAATATGGGATTATTGCTAGGTCGTCGATAAATGGAAGCGACCAGAAAAGCCAAGACTGAAAAAAGCACGCCAAGTTCGGTCATCATAAGCTCTTGCCATCAGGTATTACCATCAAAAAGGAATATTACCATAAAGGTATGCGTCGGGTGTGAAGCAATGTAAAGAAAACGTCCGGATTTACGGGGGAAAAATTTCATGGCTTTAACTTGACGATTACGCACCCAAAAACAATACCATAATCCAAGCCGATTTGATCCCCTGGGATTTGTTACTCTTCCAAAAACAGAAAAGGAAAAAAGAAAATTATTAAGGAGCGCAACTAAGTTTTCACTGTTTTTTTTGATGAAAATGCAACTTTATTGTGAAAAAAAACGGTTACAAATGAATCACTCAAAGTATTGCCCATCACTAGAGTTTAGTTTTTCCCATTTTTCTGCCAGAGCTCGCATACTGTCACGGTAGAAGTGTTCGTCTTTTGAGGCTGTCCACGAATCAAGCCATTTTGAGATGTCTTCATATGAATGGAACTGAGGATCAGCCAGACCATGTGCCATCGAACGGCGCAATATCTGGGGAATATGGCGGGTGGGGTAGGACTTCACATTTGAGCGTTTCTGAGTAGGTTTTAACGGGTTTGGCAACGCGAGGCCGAGCGTTTTCATGCTATAGAATCACTTTTTCTCACTTGCCTCTGCTCGTATTGTGGCCGCTTTTTGCGCAGTGCTCGGCTCAATCGCATTAATTGAGTTGGATACGATTCCCCAGTGATGGTTTTGTTTGGTTTCAGCAGCTCATAATAAATAACACCGCCCCGATCCCACCAAATATACAGCATAACCTTTCGCAGCGTGAATATTCGGCCGAGCCGACGACGTAGACGCATGACTGGGCTGTCTCCATGACTTTTTTCTCTTTGGGTTGCTGTAATGAATCAATTTTTCATCACCCGTAACGATGGCATGAAGAAAACCTTCCATTTTTGCCGCTGGAGCAGTTGTTCACAGACAAAAAAAAAAACAACGCTCAACGTCTCTCTTCAAATCATAAGGAACCCAAGTTCCTTGCTTTTGAATCATTCCCAACGCATGCAATCGCTTAGAAATAGATTGGTGGGTAACTCCTAATACTGAAGCAAGCTCTTTTTCCGTTTGGCATGGAATGCCTACAATTCAGCGTCTTCGAAGGTTTTTGGCCTTCCTTCACGCGAACGGTCTTCACCATAGAAATCACCGCCTTTGAAGCGACGGAACTAATCACGGCACATTGTTTCACTTAGAGCAGCATCTCGGTAAGGTTTTTGAACTTCTCGATGCGCTTCAGCCACCGTTTTCTTCGAGTGAAAGAAGAAAAACAACACTTCCCGCAAATGACGATTATTTGGCACAAAATCAGACATTTTCACACAACCAAAAGTATATGACGCAAAAACAAAATCACTAATGTGTCAAAGCGGTTTGTTTACCATATGTCTAAGCATGGTTCATGACGTTTTGGATACCTCACAATCAATCGACCAGCACTTTCTACTGGAGCCATCTTGATAACCAGCGAGTTGCTGGTTGCAATATTTTCCAGGATTAAAGAGATAAAGAGCGCCTCGCTGGAAGAGCTCAAGCAAAGCGCTGGCGAAAGTAAGTGGTGTTACTTTAAAGGGGGACAAAAAAGATATTGACGAATTAATAAATATTTTTCGCGAAAAATAAAAAAAAGTCACCTTATTTTTTGAACAAACCTCGTATGTGGACGAGCATAGAAAATAATAAATGTGTGCTTTAGGGCCTATTCTAGTGGTTTTTTTCCTCCAATTCTCTAACATAATTTCTCGTTTCACCAGGATTTAGCAGTTCATAGTGCACCATTCCCTTCTGGTCCCATCAAATACGCAGTGTAATCATCTTTCCGAGATCATTGCGTACTAGATTGAGGGTTGATAATTGCCCTAGGTCTATCCATGATTTTTAGCGTTCAGATTTGTTAAATCATCTATCTATTTCATCGATATAAAGATATAAAGAAACCTTTTCTTTTATGAAGATCAAGCAATATTTCTGAAAGGCTTTATCGCTTATCGATGACTCTTCCTTTTAATTGATTCGGAACCTATTTTCCTTTTTTTTGGATCATTGCCAGGGCTTTTAAAGGTTTTAAATTAGTTGTACGATAAATTTTCAATGCTTGCAACTCAGCATTTTCGAATTTTTCTTTGGTATTCCATAGTCTTTGTTCTCCACAAATTCCTTGTTCACACAAACTTGCATTAACGATCGATTGGTTTAGAACTTTAGCAAAAGATATTACAAAATTGTCCCCAAAAGGTTTTTATCCTGTACGAAATCCGACATCTCAAGGCGCTGGATTTTATTGCCAGATGTTTACTGCACTAAATACCATAGTTGCTATTACTGACACTAACCATATCTAGTAGTTATACCATCTGTTAGGGAAATCGACATTTCATATTCACACAGCTATCAAACGCACTTTTTTTGGGAAGTCATGTCAATCTTAAATGATTAGTAATGTACTGTCTATGGCAATTATGAATGGAACACGACATCGCTTATATGATCAAAAGTACTTCTGTTGAAGGTCATCATTCAAAGGCTGAAATTATCGATGACTGACTTTTTGAAAACTAAACGGGCCAATGGCTCAATTAGATGTTATTTTTGGGGCCCTGAATTGTCGCTAGATTATTGGCATATATCTTAAACGCCAAATAGCCCCACAGGAAGGGGTCTAAACGAGTCAAATCGCATGTCCACAGAGGCCAATCAATTTCCCCTTTAACCGAATTGTTGTGGGAATTTCGGCTTGGGTAAGCGGTAGCGTCATCCTGTTAAAATCAGAAAGAGGGGGTGGTCGTGGTGTAATGGTAATCTTCACCGACTGTTGAGCCGAAGTTCAAGTCCGTCCATAGTCAAGAACAATTCCTATGCGGAAAAACTGTGCAACATCATCAGTTTTTGTGAATGAGAGATGGTCAAAAAGTGCTGACGAAGGCATAACACTCGCAGCATAAGATCACTTCAAAATTTTCAAAATTCATACTCTGTGCGTGCATTTCCAATATGACACCTCAATGAGATGGAAACAAAAGAGTTACTGTGAACTACAACCAACGCAAATTCGGTCGAATCTCTCAAATCATATCTAGGACAACCACCCCCGAAGAGTAGTGAACGAGCATCTTCGAAACAAACCATCTGCACCCCGTCCAGGTCATGTGACAAACAATATAAGAGCAACACTCTTGAACCTGCACGAATTATAAAAAAAGGAACAAGAGAGATCATCCAGACCCAAGACATTCAAAAACAGTCAGAACACAATTTGCTCTCCATTCACTACAACTGCCCCTCCAGCCTCAGCTCCGAAAAAGAACGGACCAATGATATCGCCAATCTCTAATCCGCCCGACACAAATTGCATAGGTTTTTCATGAATCTCGTGTGCTCCCCTCATACGACAAGTTTGTCTATTTACGTACCCAACCATCAAAAAGGTGATTCATGTGAAAAGACGATAAATTTTCTTGTCGGTCCAATATCCATTTAACGAAGCGACAATATGATAAATGGTTTAAAGGTTCCATTGTTTTGCGATTTCGACATTATAGGCTTTTAAAATTCGCTGTAGAGTGGCATAAGGGAGGCCCCATTGTTGACTTCGACGACAAATAGAGGTTCTTGGCTGGTTTCCAACATATTTTGGCATGTACATAGGTAGGTACGTGCTGTTCGACCGATTGAAACGATACTGAACCAGTTTCCGGACTCACTAGAACGATCATGTTAGCCAAAAAAACTCACAAATTTTACGAAATATAACGCATTTCGCTCATTTTCATAAGTTTGAATAACAAAAATTATTTATTACATGGTAAACACCTCCCATATGTTAGCCCACTCTTTACAATGGTACAGTGGATCAAGATGACCATCCCAATGGAATCTTCTGCCCCTAAAGCACAGAAGAGTGCTAATAACAATTCAAGCAAGCAAAGTGATAAGATGGGAAATACGTAAAAGCTTCTCACGCTTAATAAAGTTATTTTCCAAATTGATAAACCGCATAATCATGTTAAACAGACCCTCTGACTGCCTATCAAATGCCTCTCAATCTCGCCGTTTCACACGACAAAATTCTTTTATTTTCATCGGAATTGAAACGGGTGACAGTTCCAATGGTCTCACAGACAACATCTTATCAAATCAAACCCAAAAGTGGACTTTGCAAGCCGATATTACTCGCTGTGACTGAGAGACTAACCACGCGAATTAAAATGAAATATCCTTAACTACACGTAATAACATGGAATTGTACACATACGACTTCCTGCTAAACCAAATTAGACCTTAGGCACATCTGTTCCTCAGTTAAAGCTGCGTATTTCCATTTTAAATCATCCATTCGCTGTTTCTCGCTCATAAATCTGCCCATTCACAACACACAATTTCCCGCGTAGCAAGCCTTTTTTCTGTATATTCCTACTTCTTCCCTTCGTCTTTAACGCGCGATCAGTAACCAGTAACCAGTACCCCCTATCACTATCATCAGCGAAGAAACACGTAAAGTATAACAAATTCCAATTAAAATAATTTGAATAAATTTCATGCGTTATGCTTCGAGTCAACGTAAAACACCTACGAGGAACGTCGTAGTCAACATTAAAGAAACAACGAATTCCACGGCAAGAAAACGAAGATGAGAAAACGTACAGGAAAGAGGGTAAATCGTAACGATAACCGGAATCATTGGAGCAAGAGAGCCACATATAAAGGGAAGGCATAAATGAAATGAAAACCCAGAAAAAGGGGAGCACAGACTTAAGAAAAAATAAAAAAAATTTATAAGACACCGGAAACGCAAAACTACGACACACCGCCGTTTGTTGCTGAGGCCCCCATCGTCACCGGTCACATGTGTGTATGCTCCATATACACACATTCACATCTTCGTCTTCCAACTGATCATGATCATCAACGATGACGATGATGATCTGAACGAACGCCAGTAGTGGCATTCGCTGTTGCGGAACATAAACAAGCGCAACGAAACAACTGAAGAAAAAGAAAACGACTATGACTGCGACACCTTCGTGTGTTGGCTCTGGTATCTCTGCTGTTCGACTTGGGTATGTTTGTAGACCGGCGGCCGGATGGATGGTGTCAAATTTGCATAATTAATAAATGAAGAAAAGTAGGCGGGTAACAGCACACCGTACAGGGCAATTGCAACGACAGCAGCAGCAGATGTCTAAATGAGTTTACGTCTCGTCTCCCCCGTTCACTTGCCAACCTCGTGTCACAAACGATGGAATAAAAAACAAAAAAGTGAAGTGACTTTCTCTGTTTACTAAGCAAGCGACCGTCTTTCATGTGCGTGTGTGGATGCAATTAAATTGCGAAAGACAGCTAATCAACTGATGTCCATAAAGGTAGAACAGAAATGCGACAACTTCCACGAAACAGCTTGAGACGTAGCACTCGCACGAAGAAACCAGATCGTGCGAAGTTCCTCCACCACAACTGCCTTGCGAGTATGTTATTTCAATAGAAGACAGCAGAAGACACGGTAGGGAAGAAAAAGGGTCTACACTTCGCACAGGAAATAATTATAACTCAGCCATGAAGTAAAGAACAAAAACAAAATTCCTCATCGATCCTTTGTTACATTTCTCCCCCTGCACTTCTCAGTCTCTTCTCGTTCACAGTCTCAGTCCATGGGAATGAAAGAAATCTTCTTTGTTTCTCTGACCGAGGGTTTTGCTTACCTGAAAACTGTTTTGCATTTTTAAACTTCGCTCGTTCAACGGCTCGACTCCCCGAATTTCCGCCAGCGGAATATCACAGATGGGTGGTTTCCCCCTTGATTTAGAATAACTAAGCGACTCGGTCGTAAGTCGAAAGTAACGATTCTTATTACGACGACCAAAACGATTCCTCGCCTGTGGATTCTTAGTCATAATCCTGGAACGATAAGAAAGAGGATTGCCCTTAATAGCTGCTCACGATTTTCGTATAATATTAATCGAATTTAAGGCGATATCCTTACCCTTTCCTTTAACAATAACCGAAATTGAAAGCATGCGAGAGAGGAAACCAAACAGCTAATTTTAGCAATAGGATATACACAGGATTAGGTCAACTTACCCTTCTTTCAGTAATACTGGCTCCGACGTAGACGACGCAGCACCTTCGGCACCACCTCGCATTGTCGATATGTCCTCGAGAAAATTCTTACAAGCCTCCACGTGTTTCTCTGTCCAGAATTTCTTATACAACTGACCGGTGTACTCTTCTTTCCAGGTTTTCTGAGCCGATCGCGAACTCACTAAATTCCCGAGCGATTGGATCGTCTTCGAGATGAGCGTCAACTTTCGACTTGTCTGTAAATCCTAAAAGAAACAAAAAGAATAACATCCAGTTTGGTTCTATCGCTTGTCTATCGCCCTACTTACCACTGGCTCGGAGGTGAGATCAAACAGTTTTGGTCCAAGTATCGCTGCGGCAAAGAATCGCAAGAATATGAATCCGGATACCACCGAATAGCGTACCTCACTATTGCCCGGGAAATGCTTCGTCGCACACTCTTTGAGATCGCAGAAGATTTGTCGCAAAACCGCGGGACATTTTGAAGCACTTCGTGTGATCGCACGGAATACACGTTCCACATATCCTTCCAGATTCGCCAGATTCGAATTGACGGCACTTTTATCCTTCACTTTTGACGGATCGATTTCGCAGGGTTTCTTCTCCTGTAAAATCTGCTCGATCACAGGACGAAGGGTATTGTGTAAGTAATGTAGGCCGGTGAGACGCATCGTTTCGTCCATCATTTTCGAGACGAGTGTGTTGCCGCGAAAAATCGTCGTCGCATCCGTTAAATTCGATATCTCATGATCGGCAAGAGTTTTGATTATCGGTGCTAATTGTCCGGTATAGGTGAATAGCCGGACTAATGGCTCGGCGATATCCGTTTTACACGAGACCACTTCGCCGAGTATCGACACGGCACTCGTCGTTATCGGTCGTTGATCGACACTCTCAAGTAGAAGGTTCATTAGACCGTCGTAATTGGCGAGCGGAAATACATAATCGGCGGTGTGTACTAGGTTCAGGCGTAGAGATCCAAGAGAATTATCACAGCTGAGACGCGTGCCAGGCGGTGTGGCACACGTTCGGGCGGGTCTCGATTGACTGCTGCGGGGTTGTAGGTAATACCAGGCGTTCGTTTGTACAGCTATCTGCTGTTGCCTATTACGTAGCGGTACACGAACTTCGCCGAGGAAAGTCTTATCGCCCATACCGGATGCATCATGCCATAGTGTGACACAAATCTCACAGAGATCTGCACCGTCCTGTGGATAGATTGTGTACGCCTTATTCGATGACTCGTGCTTCGAGCCGTGATCGATCGTCATATCGAAATGCACTACTTCTTCGAACTGTGGATTGGTGGTTTTCTTACGCGTTTTCGTCCGTTTGACTATCTGTCGTTGATTCGAGTATATGGCTGTGAATACTACATACGGATCACATGCGCCGTTCTTTTTGGCTAATTCCACGCATTCGTGAACTTGCGCGGCTACACGGCCCCGTCCCATGAAGTAATTTGTTCGCGATTTCACGCTCGACCGTTGGTCGCGGCTACACACGATTTCGTTGTTCTCTTTATAATCGTTTCCTCCGCCGCCAACAATGCTACCGGTATTCAGGTCGATATGATCGTAGGATGGCTCTTCGAATTGAATTTCGAGTCGAGCCATGCCCTGTACTTCGGAATCGGCATCGACCGGTCGTAGGGAGAACCAATGATCCCGGTGATTGTACAAATGCAGGTCTTCGCGGCGGATGGCGATTTTGCCGATTTGCCTATCCTGTTTGAGATGCCGATCGACATCCCATACGTAGACGGAGAGGTAACGGAATCTTCGCGGAATTCTTAAGTAATACTCCTCGCCGAAGAATGGATTCGTTCGATGCGAATGCGTTCGTTCGGTATGAGTGCGGTAGATTTCTTCTTGATCGAGGGCTAGGGTGCAGTAAATATCCCGATTGCCGGAGGCGCTACAGCTGCTACTCGCACCATTCGGTCGGGCGCTAAGATTCTTTGCTTCACCTGGAATGAGAACAAAAAAAAAAAAAAAATCAAACAATTACCCTCATGGATGGGTGAATTATGTACATTAGATAAAGAGCCAGCTCCCTTCCAAGGTCGTTGACTAGCACCAAACCGAGGCTTTTACGAGGGTTCGTGTCAATAAATTGTTGTTCCCCTCATCAACTTATCGTGCAGCTTAAATTCCCATCAATAATAAAAGTTTTGGGTTATTTCATTCATTTTATCAGGGGACAGGTATTGCCTATCAGCGTGCACTCCTGTTGGGGGGGTAAACATCGTTAAGTAATTTCCTGTGTGTATGGTGCAAAGTATGTTCAACCATATATGTACATATGTGTGTTTGTGTGTATGGATGAGTACATCGGGCGATAAGATTAGATGTGACGCCCTCTGGTCGAGACGCAGTTGGATGTTTGTAAGCAACTCACATGGCAAACGGAAACGTATCGAAACTCAATGAGTCGATGAATCCTATCTTATCAAGCGGCCCCGCGGGAGAGGCCGCAAACTAGTCTGTAACTTGTTTGCCTGTCCATTTGCATTGTCCAAGTTTGCCTGTGCTTCCTGTCACTGTTGTTTTTTTTGGTCTCTCTTTCACCTCGGAATTCTGTTTTTATTTGGCAACCGAAAACGGCTTATCTTGTTAAGTGGCACATGAATTGCGACGTAGCCGCAAGCAAAAAAAAATGAGAAACAACAAAAAAACCAATTAGCTGAACCAAATCGATTTCCTTTCGAGTGAGATTAAACAAAAGCAGGAAGTCGTCGCGAGACAGAATAATTGCCCACAACTGTATCGGATGTGTACGTTGTAACGTACATACATACGTCAGCACGAGCAACCGGCCTTCTTTCCAATATCTGCCATGAATCATTGCGATTCCATCAGCCATCAACTGTCGGTCATTAAGTGTATGTACAGCGCCTGGCTAAAAACAAAATTAAGAAGACACGAAAAAATAAAAGCGAAGAAAATCGTCCATGTTACGAGCAGACACTAAAGGAAGGAAATTGAAATCAGAGAAAAAAGTAAAAATAAAATCATGGAAACGACAATAAAGACGACTACGCGCTACCACCGGAAATCTATTTACTACACTGTATGCCGCTGCCCCGCGCGGCGAAGGAGTGCTCGCGTACGGTGTTTTGAATTTCATCGGAATCGAGAATTTTATTGCAAAACATTTGTGAATTGGTGCCCATTTCCTCTCGGATCACTTACGTATGTCTACTTTATATTGGTTTGAACACTGCATCCCGTAGTGAGCGAAACGGTCGGCGGGAAGCCGCACGAGTAGACGGTAAGCTTGATGCGCACATGCTTCTAGTAGCACCTTCCAGAAGTTCATCTTCATTCGAATTGAATTTGATTTCGCCAATAGCAGCGTGCACCTATGCCGTCACTTCCTGACTTCATCTCGTTTTGAATAAACAAAATCTAACAAAAGAAATGTTTATTTGTTTGTTTGCTCTCGAAAACGTAACGAAAATACTATAAAAATCGAACGGAGGAAGACGTGATTAATGTAAATGGACATTAGGAAAATCGACGAAGCGAAGTAGCTTAAAGAGCTGAAAAGGTAAACAAGTTAAATGGATTGGCAAGTCGCGCCTTCGGTCCATTTAGATTTTGTTTTTTTGTTTCTTATCAACAAATGATTTACGCTAATTGGCTGTTGACAAGTTGCTTATGCGTCGATTTCCATCAGTGAGGTCGTCAGTTACCTCGAAACCTTTCACAAACCAAATGCCAGTGAACCCTAAATCACTGCCCCTGCTCCGATAGAAAAGTTACTTCTTTCTGTTATAAATAGCCAAAGGAACTAAATACTGCAGCCACATGTGGCCCACCGTGCACGTCTTCCTCTTCCTCCCGGAGTATTGAAATAAATAAAAGAAACACAGATACCCCACATCGAAGCGTCCAACGTCAGTCTCCAAATTGCCTGCTTTTCTGTTGCTGCACATCAGCTATTTTTTTTTTAATTTCTTCACTCATTCGTGTCTTCCTGCCTGGATTGAGTAAACAGATTTCACAAGCGGACCAGCTCCTGCTCTACCTCCACCCGTAGTACCCTTCGCGGCCCCATTTTGATGTCCCAAAAATAGATCTTACACTATGTAAACACGTGAAACACAGCACAGATGTTGCGCGGCGTCTGATGCTACTACAAAGCTACTATACCACTCAAAAAATATAACAAGATCGAATGGATGAATTCGCTTAGTAGCCCTGAGCCAAAGGTCAACCAAAGGAGGTTGGCGAACAAACAAACATCAATGACAATTAGATACGCGCCTAAAACGCTTACAAATACATAATTGAAATTACTGACTCGATAATGGCAAGTGAAACCGCTGCTTGGAAGCGTAGATATGAGTGCGTCAGTCATCAGTCGACTGGAGACTTTTCTAATTAACCGTTTTTCTTTTTTTCGCATAATTATGCTGCAAACCATCATCGTGTTGGATGCGATCGACGAGAACCGGGGAAACTGGTTTACTTCTCCAGACTCTTATTCGCAGAATTATGCCGACTTTAGCAATATTTTCGTGAGTTAGCGCAAACTACGAGTGCAACTACGAAAATGTAAATGAGGCCTTAATTAATCAAGAACGTAAGATCGTAGCGTAGAGAACGTTGACGATACAACTGCACAACGAGCACGAGTACGAGTTCTCGTAGATGAGGTCAATGAATTTGTCTTGGAATTTCAAATGAACCAGATCGGGGTTTGCACACGCAGAAGCGTTTAAAATTCGGTCAGATCGTTTATGATTCTGAAAGGAACCGCATTAATTAAATGAAGCAATTGCTCGCGAATTGTTTAGGACCTACTTTAAGTGTTGGACGCGAATGAGAATGGTAACTATTTCCTTTACGCAATTTGCTGACTGCTATTTATTTGGGTCATCGATTATCGGTTGGAGTGACAACCATGCCGAACTACTGGAGCGCTCAGGCACATATATTGGTCCATTGTAGTGTCAGATAGAAGCGACTTACTTTAATGTATTTTCTCTATTTTCCGGAAACAAATGAAGAGTAGCTTCAGTGATGTTGAGCTAGGTTAACGCGAGCAAAGGCTGAAGGCTCAGAGGAAATGCTCTACCTCGTTTCTAAGTACCTAAGGTGCCTTGCAAGTGGGCCGTGCGCAGTTCGTATACCTTTCGCAGTCTGCACGCAGGACAGTTTCGTTATATGCTTCTGCGTGTCTAGAGGATCCAGTCGTTGATGGAGGAAAAGGTTTCAAATCCCTAGAAGAGGACTAATCTGATCTGGGACCCACATAAGACGCACTGAATTAAGTCTTCCGACTTTGTTTAGAGAGGGTGGTCGTGGTGAAATGGTAATCATCACCGACTGTTGAGCCGAAGGTCTGTAGTTCAAGTCCGTCCATAGTCAAGAACAATTTCTAAACGGAAAAACTGTGCTACATCGGTTGTGATTGAGAGATGACAAAAAATTATGAAGGCATTACACTCGCAGCATAAGATCACTTCAAAATTCATACTCTGTCTGTGCATTTCCAATATAACACCTTAATGACATGGAAACAAAGGAGCTACTGTGAACTACAACCAACGCAAATTCAGTCGAATTTCTCAAATCCTATCTAGGACAACCACCCCCGGAGAGAACGAACATCTTTGACACAAACCTTCTGCACCCCGTCCAAATTGTGTGACAAACATCATTAGAGCGTACACTCTTGAACTTGCACGAATTATATATAAAAAAAAAAGTCTTCCGACTTTGTTTAGAGAGATCTTGAACAAGTCAGCAGGGATAAGGATAGATTTGAGTAAAGCCTGGTATTGGGGAATATGCAGGGTGCTCCTTCCCTTACATCTTTGCTTCGCTTTATAATGCATGGTCATAATTCGGTCAAACGTTGACGTGCTCTCGCCGATTCCAGCGCCAGACCTCTGAGCGGATTTGGAGCTGACAAAAAAACGCCAATATCTCTCTTTGGGCTCAGGATCGAGCCAGAGTCAGTACGCCACAGGCAACTGAGTAATAACACCGCAACTGGATAGGTATCATTACATCGGACTGCATATCCATAAGACCGATTCACCAAAATTACGTTGCGAATCGTACAGAAAACACATTCTTGAGGCGAGGTCTGGATTTCAGTGGTATGAATATCAAGAGCGAGTGAGATTTTGCATAAAACCCAGGGCAGGCCCAGGTGGTCGAGAGGAGGTTTCGTTCAGCTGGGACAAACCGTTCTTTGGTTTTAGCCAGATATTTATACTGTTACATATGAGACAACTGATTCATATGAGATTAGGAGACTTATTATAGTCGTTTAGTTCCAAATGACTTTTCTGGGTGATAATTCTCATGTCTTGCCAGAAACGTCCTTTCATTGCCGGAAACGCTTTAGCTGTTTTTGACCAAGGTATCAAGTATGTTCTGTCAAAATATAATTGAGACTGAGTCATTCAAACCAAGCAGCACCCGTTAAGGTTTTTGTTTTTTTTTCCTACGAAGGGTGTATGGTACCTAGCCGGTTTAGTCACTGATGGCACCACTGATGCAAAATGCCATCTTTAAATTGTAAGCATTCAACATTTCAGACAGAATTATCAGCGAGTAGTAGTTGTAGTGTTGGAAGTCGTCAAGTTCGTAGACGGGAAGACCTCCGAAGAAGTCAAAGTTTCACGCCTATTCTTCAGATTTGGCCCATGCAATTCCAATTTGGTTCCAAATATGAAAAAAAAGCCTTGACTTAGGGTGATTTAGGTCGAACGAGTTCCACAAATTATTTCTTTTTTTAAAACTCTTTTGGGAAATAAGAAAAAAATCTGAAAAAATTATTTTTTTTTTCCTAAAGTTTCCTGAGTTTGGACGTGATCTGTCAACTGGTATGTTGTCAATAGCCAAAGACCAGTCTATTTCCATTGGTATTGGCGGTTTTTATTATGGAAAAATCTATTTAGCAAAAATTTTTTTTTCAAAATGTTGTGTTGCGAACGGAACTTATTGTTCGGGCGTGTTAAAAATCTCGTAGAAGGCCTACAAAGACTCTATAACATAAAGAGCAAGAGCAGTTGAGTGGTACAGAGCGTTCAAAGAGTTGTTAAAAACGTGCCTTACAGTTATTGGATAGAGCCTTCACAAAAACTATCAACCTCTTACGAATCAGTTGGCCATATTTTAGTTGATGGCCAAATCTGCATAGATTGCATGCTGCGGCGCGGCTAGTTCCGAAAGTGCTGAATTTTTTTCAAGTGGATCGTCGTAAGAACTGTTGCAGTCATACAAACATAGTAGAACGAGTCCATTCTGCCACCACATTCATGGAGCTCATCATTAGACGACTTGAGTTTATGAGTGTGATGTGAAAAAAAGTCAATCAAAAGGAGAAAAAAAGTTTTAATAGCTCAAAGCTCAAGGTTTAGATGTTCACTCGGGGTTTCTTCTTATTTAAAAATTTGAGGGAGGGTATCGGCCTGAAAAGATTGCAACAACACACGCTATTCGCACCATCTCACCACTCTATCCTCGTATACTTACCGAAAACGCATAATCGATCAAGCACCGACATGGCACTCTGTGCTTTTATTCACTCAATTGATCACTTCGTGAGCCTCGCTTCAAGTCGGTTCAAGAACTAAATACGATTCCGAAATATGCTTATAAAAAGGGTATAGATGACCGGATTTTTCGTTGGAAAAAAAAAATCGACGCCTCTTTTGAAGGAGACAATATTTATTTCGATGACTAATTAATGTTGATTAATGTTGTTTTATGGACACAGATCCGGTGATAAGTAAATGAAGTAAGAAGAAATTCATTATTTTCTCAGACAGCTTTGTCTTGAATACAGGTGAAAACTCAAGTCCGGCGGCTATATGTGAAAAGTGTTGATATGGTTCTTCTTCTTAGGGTTCCCCGTTACGGAGGTTGGCAATCATCATGTTTCCCTTATTTTCACTCCTCTTTATATTTCAGTTACCGAGCCACTTTCGTATATTGGATATCCAGGACAATCTTTGTCTTCCTCTACCTCTTCTTCCTTCTATTTTACCCTGTAGGATGACCTGGAGTAAGTTATATTTATCGTTCCTCAAAACGTGACCCAAGTATTCCAGTTTTTTTTTTCCTTTCAATGGTAAACACAAGATTCTTCTTTTGGTTTATGCGTCTTAGCACTTCTAAGTTTATTACTCGGTCGGTCCAACAGCATTCTTCTGTAAATCCACATTTCGAAGGTTTCCAGTCTTTTAATTTCTCTTCTGTGTAGGGTCCATGTTTCTGCTCCATACAGGAGCACCGGCCAGATATAACATTTTATTAGCCTTGTTTTCGACGCCAGGCTAATATCTCTATTAGTAAACGTCTTTCTCATTTTACAGAAGGCTGTCCGTACTTGCTCTATTCGACATTGAATTTCTATATTTGGGTTACGGGTATTATTTATCATTGTACCCAAATATCGTATGCTATTAACTCTTTCCACCACTAGGTCATTGATTTTCAGTAAACTTTGTTTTATTGACGTTGATTTTTAATCCAAACTAGTTGCTTATAGAGTTAAGCTTGTTCATCATTAGGTTTAATTCATTGATGTCACTTGCTAGTACAACAGAATCATCAGCGTATCTAATGTTGTTTATTTGTATTCCATTAACTTTGATCCCGCCGTCGCACTTTTATATTGCGTCTTTAAAATTTTGCTCGGCGTACATATTGAAATGTAAGGGAGACAGGATGCAAACTTTCCTTGCCCTTCTACGAATCTCTATTTCATCGGATTCCTTTCCTTCAATAGTAATTTTAGCCTTTTGATTCCCGATTATTCTTCGGTCGTTTTTGTCTATGTTTTTAATTCTGAGGATTTCAATCATTTTTGTGCGTTGTACTTTGTCAAACGCTTTTTCATAGTCCACAAAGCAGCAAAGACTGTTTTATTAATTTCTAGGTTTCTTTGGATTAACATATTAAAGGCAAAAAGTGCTTCGCGGGTACTGAGTGTAGGGCTAATATCTTCTTCTAACTTTTTATAAAGGGTCCGCCATCTAACGTTTTTTTTTTTCAAGTAGTGCTTATTTCGTGAATGGTAACACTTAGCTCATGTCTGATTTGACAGATAATTCGTTTTATCCTTCCGCTGAACGAATATGGTTGTGTATACGCTTGAACAACGCTTCGCTAAGTGGGCCTGCGATCGACTTACAGAAGATGCCGATTTTGCCAAAAAAATCATCTTTTCAGATGAAGCTCATTTTGATCTTGGCGGGTATGTAAACAAGCAAAATTGTCGCATTTGGGGCACAGAAAACCCGCACGCATACATTGAAAAGCCGGTGCACCCAAAACGAGCCACTGTTTGGTGCGGATTTTGGTCCAGAGGCATAATATTGGGCCATTTTTCTTCGAAAATGAGCAAGGAGTGGCCGTTACAGTCAATGGTGATCGTTATCGGGCCATGTTGAACGAATTTTTGTTCACAAAAATTGAAGAGGAGGATATTGGCAACATTTCCTTACTGTTGAAAGGAAGGCGCTACGTGCCACACAGCCGAAGCTACACTCGATGTTTTGCGCCCTGTTTTTGAAGATCACATTATCAGCCGCAGAGCTGATGTCGTTTGGCCACTTCGGATCTGCGATTTGACACCGTTGGACTATTATTTGTGGGGTGCCGTCAAAGATAAGTGTTACGCCGACAAGCCAGAGACAATTGACGCTTTAAAGGACAATATTCGTGAAGCCATTGGTGAAATACAGCTGCACACAATCGATAATGTGCTTAAAAATTGGACCGATCGTGTAGGCTACTGCATGGCCAGCCGAGGCAGCCATTTGAATGAAATTATTTTCCATTATTAACCGGAAGGATTGTACTTTCAAATAAAAAAAGAAATTTGAGAAAATATTCAGTAGTTTTTTTTATAGCATTTTCAAAAAAAAAAAAAGTTGTTTGGCGGACCCTATATGTATGTATATACGCTTGTGAATGATTTTTAAAAAGATCTTTAGTGCGTGACTCATTAAGCTTATCGTTCTGTAGTCGGAGCATTGCTTTTAATTTCATTATATTTTCTTCCTTAACTAATTTGAAAAGTTCATTCGGTAAACCGTCTGGGCCTACCGCCTACCTACATTTAACTTCTAAGAATTCCCTCTCGACTTCTTCTCTTAGAATATTCCAGTCCGGTGGCGGGTACGTCCTTCATGGTCACCTATGGTTCCAGTATTTCTCTTGCGTCCGTGAATAGTTTTTCGATGTAGTCTTTCCACATTTGTAACCTTTCTTGAGTATCAAGAAGTTCGCGTCCTTCTCTATCCTTCAAGGTAATATGGTGTTTGTTCTTTTTAAGCCCCGCGATTTCTTTCACTTTTTGTGTAAACCGAAATCATCATGGTTCCTATTAAGTCTTTCTAGTTCTAGTTGTGCTGCTAAATGTAGGTTTTTGGCTTCACGTATTTTGTTTTTAATTAATCTATTTAATTCTTTGTATTTGTTGGGGTTTGTTTTATTTTGTCCTCTTTGTTCATTAGCGACAGTATCGTGCAGTATCTTGCTTGTTGTTCTGAGCACTGTTTCGAATGCCCAGGAGCTATGAATACACAAAAGGATGGGGACTGGGGATGAAAAAGGGATTACTTCAAGCGAAAAAGGTCGTGGTTGAATCGCGGTGAGCCGGCACAAATGGTTACCAAAATAGGATCGACGGCCAGGAAGGTTTTGCTGTGTGTTTGATGGAATTGGCAAGGAATAAGCATTCTATGAGCTGCTAATCCTAGGGCAAAATTCTCAATTCGGACCTGTACAGACAATAACTACTATCTGACGGAAGCAATCGCTCAGAAGAGGTCAACTTTGCCCAATAGGAATGAAATTGATTTCCATTAGGACCATGCCAGGAGCTTGATTTTGAGGTTCTTATGCAGCCATCTTATAGTCCGGGTCTAGGACCAAGTTGTTACCACCCCACCTGTTTCTTTTCGTGGCGAACGATTTTGTTATTGAAAAATGCGCCTCAAAAGAGGCTTGTGAAAACCTAGCTTTTGCCCAATAAGGACGAGAGCTTCTTTGAGAGGCATGATGGGATTACCTTCAAAATGACCGGTCACATTGACGTAAAACGGATCATTATAACTATGCTTAATAAGGTTGGGAATGAAACGTGTGTCAGCGAAGTTGTTCTGACATTGCTAAATTTTGACCAAAAGAAACGTCGCATGAAAATCACTCACGCCACTGTATTCACATTGGCTCTTTGCTACTTTTTTCTCATACAGCTACAATCTTCTCAAAACTGAAAAAAAAAACAATACCACGGGTGAGGAGATAAAAGACCGCATCACGGAAAGAGCTTAAGGCTACGTTTATGGCGTCGCGTCGCGCGATTCGCTGCAGGCGATCAGTTATATGTGTACATATGGAAGTGTCTAAGCAGCGGCGAATTAAGCGAAAAGCCAATTGAGCGACTGCAAGCGAGGAAAAAATGCAATCAAAATTTTTTGAATCAGTTTACCGAATCGCTCGTTCGACATGGACACATTCATTGACCTTGTGCGTGAAAAGCAATGTTTGTGGAATCTTCGGCATCCTGATTACCACAATAAAACTTTAACTAATACAAGATTCTTGGGCTTTCCAATAACAATAAGCGCCTACCTTTTACTCGCGTGTTGTTCACTTTACCACTGATAAAACACGAAGGATAATAGGCGAAATAGCTCTGCCATAAACACTTAATAGCCTGTGATTCCGCTGGTAGCAATGTCGCTTGCGGTCGTGCGAAAAGCCATAGCGTCGCGCGACGCGAATACGCTTCGTCATAAATGTAGTCTAAGGCTATACCAAGAAGCGAAAAAGAGCTTGCGCAAGTGTCATAGTTATCTCGGGCGGATTATTTTGAAGGAGACAAAATAGATATTGAGGAATAAATAAATATTTTTCTGAGAAAGGTAAAAAAGTCACCTTATTTTCTGAACATCCCTGGTATGATTCCATCGACGCAGACACCACATAGGTATGCTAGAGAAAATCAAAGTTTTTATTGAACGAAAAATTTAAATCGTAATCTTGCTTCTTTGATGGCATCATTTGTCACATCAAACGACGAACATGAGCCTGGAAATGCTGTTCTTTTATAGCCTCTTGGGCGCGATTGACATACGAGCACTCATAGGACCTCTATAAATAGAGCGATGGTAAACAAGCGAAAGGAATCATTTCCTATCTTCCAAATACACATGTAGCTAAGGCTATGGATTCTATAATGTACAAGTTTGAGCTTGTTTGAAGCAGCTACACATATAATGTAATTTGAAGGGTATTACTGCTAAGCCTAATGGGTTTAAGAAATTTGTCGTGGGGCCTTCAAGTTGGCCCTGGGAGATACAAAACCTAGTAATCCATTGAAACGAGTAAATACCTCCCCTCAACTGTTTGCCATTCGTAATCAGCCTTTGAAAATAGATATCAACAATAGTATCACCAGCCAGACCCGCAACGGAAATCGAAAGTAGTCAGATATTCCACACCCAAGGCTGTTCTAATACTTGAAACCCACTTAAGATAACCAGCCCTTAATCAACACGAGCTGCTCTGATGTAATCAACTTATAGATTCACGTGTGCTGTTTCGTATGAATGACTAACTAATTTATTGACGTAAGATCACGATTCCCAAGACCTCTTAGACAATAATGAGCAATCGGCACATGTTTCAAACAAGACCCAAACTGAGTAAGCGATTTACCCGCGATCTACCACAATGTGGCTGCAATGCAATTTGCCAGACCGACAGTCACCGCGTAGTGAGTCACTTCCAGACCTCGATTCATACATGGGGAATCGATCAGCTACTCTAAAGGAGGCTTTCATGGTGACAAGGAAAATTTGATGCCAAAAAAGTTCAACTTCCGTTAAAATGATTTCATTGCAAAGCCAAATAAACATTCAATGTAGACACAACAACGGAAAATACTACACGTATGACAGCAAACGACCCCTTCAGCGAGTCATATTAATCACCCCCTTGCCGGGGTGCCGAAAAACACACAATGTTCACCGTTTCATCGGGCCAAATTGAAGTAAATAGCTTCAACGCCAGTCACTTCCTGAAAACGATGAAGGGGCCCACCTCGTTCCATACCCATTTGTGTATGAATTTATTGTTTTGATTCGAGTTTTCCCTGAATGAATGAAATTGGTTGTTATATTTCGCTGGCCGTCGTAATCGCAATTGCACACACACACCCCATCGGCACATGGCCAAAGGTGTTTCATACTTCGTGCTTCATTGCTAACTTGTGTCACCTTCCCTTCCGCCAATATCGATGAATACGATTAAATGAGAAACAAGGGAGCAATTGGAAAACACCACTTCGATCACGACAGACGGAAATTAGAGCGACAGCAGTCCACGATTGATTCAACGAGTGTCCAATAACTTGTGAATCGTGTGCGAACGGTAAGCGGGTCAGGAGACAGGCACGGGGCAATTGTGCCGAACACCATTCATAAATGCACACATACACCTGCACACTCGCACTGGCTGATTGCCCTGGCCCAGGCATCGAGACTAGCTTTTCATTCATAAGCACATGAAAACAAAATCCTCTTCACTGTATTGGAATTTCAACTTCTCTTGCCGATATTCCTACTGTTGCTCTTCGCCTACATGATTTGTTTCTGTTTTATTTTCTCGGACTTCTTACTCTTGCGCTCATGATCGACCGTCTCGTCTTGCTTTTTCTCGCGCGGCAAACACAAGCGCACCAACGAATAATGAAAACACCGAATAGCCAATACTTGTTTCCAATTCATCTACACTCCGACCTGCGAGGTTCTTCTATTAATGTTGTTCTTTTTTTTTTTTTACTTCATTTTTTGACTTTTCCATGACTTCTTTTCGTCACATATTCCCGTTTTCCCATTACTTTTCCACATCATCCTCTCGTCGTTTGCCTTCTATTTTCATAGGTTATAAACGAAACGAGTAAAACAAAAAATGCACATCACTACACCCGATGGAATGGCATCCACTTGATCTAAGGATAATTCCATCAATCATCCGACGAACCACCTAACAAACATTTCTCAATTACATTCATTTCAATTGGAAAAACCACATTTAATTGACACCTGTTTAGTATATTTCCGCTCCTTCTTATTTGAGAAAGTTCACGCACGAGAAGTAAAAAAAAAAAAAAAAAACAAGCGTTTGCACCATCAACTCGACCCACAATACACACATTCCACAGGGAAATCTCCATTCGCTGGTTTATTTAAAACGAACGATTTATATATCAAACGATAGATTATTACTTGAGGAATTAATTTTTCATGAATTGTTAGACTTTTTAACTAAATTACATACCAATTTTCACTCTTAACTGCTCCTCGATTCGTACACTGCGTGTATCGTCGGCCATGTTGAATCCATAACTAGTAGTGTCGTCCCTCTCATCGCTCATATGTCGTTTCTTTTTCAAATGCATTTCGATGGTTTAGAAAGAGATGATGATGACTCGATTGGATATGTGCGACGAGAAACACCTTCAGTTCGATTATGTTTGCTTTATTATTTCCTTTCCTATTCCCAAATGCAAGGAAATGGGAGAAGAAAATTCTCAAATTCTCATGGACTGGTATTCGATGATGTTGGGATATACACAAACACACACACGCACACACGGATGAATGGAAGGAAATTATGCGGTGTGGGGAAATGAAAACTAAAACAAAACGAAAGGAAGTATCCTGCGGGCTCCCTATATCCTTGTTTTTTTTTTTTACACTCGTTCATTCATTAATTTTCGACTCATTTCCGTTGGACCACTTTTTTGGGTTTTTTTCACATGCACGGGAATTTCCTTATTATTTCGGTTATAAAATTCTAGAACTTCCGGTGCTAGAGCCGGTAACACATGAACACATCTTACAGTTACGCTCGCCAAAAATAATACCGAATTAAAGACGAACTAATCCCGCCGGACAGTGACAAACAAACGAAAATGAAAACTAATCACGAATATGACGCGATGTTGACAGGAGCGGAAGACGTTTTGCGATAAACTACTTTACGTTAGCTGTCTGCTCGCGGGCTAACTAATGTCTGCTGCCGTTGGCGGTGTGGTTGAAGTTACGTGCTCGTTTGCTATGTTATTCCCGGTGCTCGTAGACGAGGTCGAGTATTGCCGCAGTTGCCGTCGTGTAGGTATATGAATGAAATGTACATTCAATGAATAAACGCCAGCAACAACAATGAACAATGGGATATGTGCGTAGATGTGAACAGAGGAAGTGGGGAATTTTATGGTTTTTCGTGGACGCCTGGTGGTGTGCGGTGGTATGGTGGTGTATTAATGAGTGAGATGTGGCGATAGGTTGTTAGGTGTGTGCGAGAACGAGAAGGAGAGTGACAGTTCATAAATATTTGTATTTAAGAGAAGGCTTCTTTAACAGATTTATAACAGGAGTAATACAGAGTATAGTAGCATTGCCAGATGGGAATAAATAATAAACAAAGGGAAATGTAAAATTTTATTTTTTTTTTAATATTTGAAGTAGATTTTGGAGCCAAATTTTAAAATTGTTCTGTATTTGATTGGTGTATTCAAGCAACTTTGCAGGCTTTCTCGTAGAATTTGAGGTCTTTTAGTTTGAAAGATTTTGTAAAATAAAGAAAAACAGGCAGCGCAGATTACAACGACCTACAGGTAATAATATTATTCCGAAAAATCCTTTTAAGGTGACGAATGTATACGTGACCGACGAGAATCATATAATTCTATGCTTCACTAAGCTGACGACCTAACCAGGTAAGGAAATGAGGTTTGAAAAGGAAGGTAGTAAAATTAAATTTTCCGGAATCAGATGAGGACATACCAGATGTGTTTAGAAATTATTACCTAAGGTTTATGAGGCTCAAGGGTGACGTGCAATTTGTTTTAATGAAACTACACATGTAAATAATGACATCCTAAACAGGTACAGGTTAGCTTATTTACTTCAATGAGTTGTTTAAACACACTTCAATCATTAAACGTATATAATTATCGTATGCCTTGCATCTATAGCCCTCTGCCAGTCCTTCCACGAACGAATGGAGCTCCTTAAACTCACGTTTCGAGACGAAATAAGAGCTCTAAGACGACCGAAAGTAGCAGACTACTGTATAATAGTTAAGTTAACCAAATGTATGTTATAATGTCTGATTCACCAGGTCTTGTGTCCTCTCAATGAACCCCATGAAAGGATGTCTGTTGTCGTGCGCCACTTTTAACCGTAATTTGCTGTCTTAATAACAATGCTCCCTCTTTCTTTGTAGATGCTATCGAAAGTTTCTTTTCAGAAAGTTTGACGATTTCACTTTTTGAGACCAGCTTTAGTTGCCTACACTTTCTGTTTCATCATCACTTCGTAGGGATGGCATGAAATCCTAGTAGAGGAGTTAAAAGGTGACAATTCAATTTGACTTGGTTGCATATCATTGGCGGATATATGATAGAATCTTTGCGAAATTTTCCTTTCATCTCTCAAGCTGCTCCTTATACGTTAAAGGTTCAAGGTTGTTAGCAAAAGTTGTCTACAGCATTGCTCATCTTCTTTACAGCGCTTTCCCTGCGTCTTTTCTCTATCTGCTTCGAACATTGACAGAAGCTCTGCGATTCATGACTTGGTTTAGGGTGTAGGTAGGTCTGACCCCAGAGTGTGGCATAAAAGGGCCAAAGTTCAGCTGATTCTACCCGTCGAGCATAAAGGCGCCATCTAAATATACAATTTTTTTAGCTTGCACGTGAACACACAAATGGCCCAGCGATTTACACAAGTCGAGTTAAAGTTAAACTGGGAATAAATCAAGAGGGACAAGCTTTCCTTGCCCACTTTTTGGACGATTTCCTGTGTTTATGAGAACAGTAAACTTTTCGAAAAACGCATAAAAAAAAGTAGGAGAAGTCTAGTTCTACGAAAGAAACAAACTTCACCCTTTGTTGCTCGCGATTACGCAAGGGATAATCTTAAATAGATTAGATGAACCTTGTCAGAAAGTGAGGTCAAAATTGACACATTGTTGCTATAAAATGTCAATAAAATGACAAAAATGGTCATTCCTATTTCATTTTCATCATTTTTGATCATCACCACCATCATCATCAACATGTGCTTCAACGTTGAACTTTCGGAAGCAACCATCACCATACTAGAAGGCAACGTTCCTGTTTATTGGTGTGATGAGTATGAAGTTGAGTGTATCATCAAAGACCGTTTCGAGGAAGGCCAACACTACTTCCTGATGAAATGGACCAACTACGCCGCCAAGGATAATACATAGGGCCCAGAGGGCAACCTAAATGGATGCCAGGAGACCCTCGAGGATTATTGGGCCAAGTATGCACAGAAGCAAAAGGGGACCCAGGAAATGGCCGCCAGGAAGCAAGCAAAAAAAGAAAAAGTGGCCGCCCGTCTGGCAAACAAGCACAAATCACCGCGCCTCGAGGCCGCCAGGGAAGCCAAACGCCAGGCCACTGAGGCCAATAGATCAGAAGTTGACTAATCAACAATCAATCTTGCCTGTGGCCAAATATTCTCCGATCTCTTTGTATCGATTTCATTGCTAACCTTATATCCATAAACTTTTCGTAATTAAAAGTACATTTTGTTAATCGAACACTTTTTCGACAGGTTACTAGTTTCATTAAAATTGAGTCAGCCTTAGGAAAGCTCCACCACATAATCGACGGACTAAACAAAAACCCTCATGCGGCGGTAAGTCACTCAATACCTAACCTCACAACCAAAGTGGCGGAAACATACCAAATCTACTCGTATTTTGCCGCCGATTCAGTTACCAACCTTAGTCTCTAAAGATATGTTCACCACTTGTGTAATAGAAAATACCTCGCTGTCCAACGTGCAGCGCCTTCACTTTTTGAAATGCAGTGTTCGTGGAAGTGCAGTAAACCTTGCAAAAAACATACGTCTTAATGGGAAAAAGGCCGCTGCGACAATAATCGCAAGCTTATTAAACAGTACTTTCGCGACATCCTAAATCTACCGAATATGACCAGTGAATCATCACATGTTCTTCGTCAAATTCTCGACCGAACAATGTAAGCAATCGGCGCTTTAGAGCGATTGGGCTTAACACCCACAAGTGGGACGACTGGCTCATTCTACTTGTGACCGAAAAATTTGATCCCACCACAATCAAAGATTGGGAAACCCCAATGGAGGGCCGAAACACCGTTCCTACGTACCGTGACCTGGCAAGATTCGTCGGCAAGGACTTGATGCAATGGCTGCATTCCCCAGCCCGAGGCTGACGGAGCATGGCCAAAAGACATCCGGCGTACAACCCGTTCGCAGTCACCAAGCTAACATTAAGCAATCTCAAGTTGTTCTGGAAAAAGTGTATAACTTAGCTTAAGCCGTTTTTTTCCCCAACATTTGAGGCTTTAATGAAACAAATTGGTTAAACATGTATCATTCAAAGAATTTTCCATTGCTGGCCACTACCTTCTCCCATCTTTCGGACAGTGTACGAATCCCGCGTCGAAAAAATTGTTCACCTTTTGAAGCGATCCACGAATCGATCCAATTTATGACTTCTTCATGAGATCGGAAGTGTTGGTCAGCCAGTCCATGCGCCATTGATCGAAACAGGTGATAGTCAGGGGCAGCAATGTCTGGAGAATACGACGGGTGGGGTAGGACTTCCCATTTTAACGTTTCCAAGTACGTTTTGACCTCTTTTGCAACGTGGGGTCGAGCGTTGTCGTGCTGCAAAATCACTTTATCGTGCCTCTCGCTGTATTGCGGCTGTTTGTCTTTTAATGCTCTGCTCAAACGCATTAATTGCGCTCGATAACGAGCACCTCTGATTGTTTCACTTGCAACACCTCATACTACACGACGCCGGGCTGGTCCCACCAAATGGAGCATGATCTTGGAGCCGTGGATATGCGGTTTGGCCGTCGACGTGGAAGCATGGCCGGGATATCCCCATAATTTTTGACGTTTAGGGTTATCGTAATGAAGCCATTTTTCGTCCCCGGTCACAATGCGATGCAGAAATGCCTTCCGTTTTTGCCTCTGAAGCAACTGTTCACAAACCCACATACGCCGTTCAACGTATGTTAGTTTCAACTTATACGGGACCCAAGTTCCTTCTTTCTGAATCATGCCCATGGCCTTGAGACGTTTTGAAATGGCTTACTGTGTCACTCCCACTGATCGTGCCAATTCTTCTTGAATTTGACGCTAGTCTTCACCCAGCAATGTCTTCAATTCTGCATCTTCGAAAACTTTCTCACTTCCACCACTATGCCGGTCTTCGACGTTAAAATCACCATTCTTGAAGCGTTGAAACCACTCACGACACGTTCTTTCACTAATAGCGTCCATACCATACGTATCTGAGAGCGTTTGATGAGACTCAGCCGCTGTTTTCTTCATATTGAAACAAAACAGTAACACCTCCCGCATATGACGAGAATTTGGCTCGTAAACTGACATTTTCAATCGAGAACAACTTTATGATGCAGATACAAATCGACTAATGTTTGTATGGTGTTCTGTTGACCGAGGTCCAAGCCAACTGCCTGACGTCTGCGATCTGTTTTTTTTTCGACCGCAAAGTTGTACACCTTGTATAAAAAGCACGACACTATGCTGCATGACGGACTACTGTCGACCGACTCTTCCAAGCAAATACAAATCACGCACACACAAAACACTTGGGAACCCCTCGTCTTCGCAACCCGTCTGCTGAAGAGTCTATCAACACGTCATCAATCAAATTAGAACCGGTTTGTAAATCAAGGTGCGATCTGCCACTGGGCCCTATCTGAAACTTCGTGCTCTCTTGGACAACGTGTCTCAGGCGTCTTTTATCAGCGAGTACGCTGTGCAACAGCTGCGTCCTTCGTGAGACCGACTGACCGCCCCTGTCACTGGAGTAGGGGGATCAAGCGCAAATAAGGCGACAGGCTTGGTTGAAATCTCTGTGTCCGCGCTCAGAGAACCAGACATACAAAAGTCTGGTGCAATGCATTAATTTTATCGCGCTTGAGATACCACACCATTTGATGAATGTTTAAATTTGGACTTAGCTGATACAAAATTTCATCAGCCTGGGTCGATTGATGTAATTTCAGGAGCTGATTTGTATGGTTCGCTGGTCTGCGGTGAAATCATGCAGTCAGCTGCTGGTGAACCTTCAGCATACACATGGGATGGGTTATCTTTGGCCGGTGACCTAAAGCAACAACAATAGAGTTGGCTGTCAACTTTTGTTCATTGTCAACTGACTTGGACGATTTACTATAGTTCAACACATGTGGAAGTTCTACAAGCATGAGGACGTCGAGTCTGTCGGCAAGCTAACAGCAGACGAATTATACTGCGAAGAGTTCTTTAAACGCACCGTTCGACGGACGTTGCATGCTGGCAGATTCATCTAAATGCCAAAGGCATTTGGCATTTATTCGTTTTGTAAAACCGACTGCATTGACTACAAGGTCAACATAACAAGACTGTCCGCTCCAATCACAAAACGCTAACATCTGTCTGATGTCGCCAGGATTTATGATCCACTATGTTTGTTGGTTCAAATTCATATTACAGACAAGATACTTACCCAGCAACTTTGGCTATCTGGTATCTCCTGGGATGATCCACTTCCTGACCCTCATCACCAAAACTAGATTAAGTTTAGAAAACTGAAAACTTTCAAAACATTGATTGAAGAGCTTAAAATTCCTCGGTGGATCTTCACATCACCAGAAGCATTTAATTGAAATTGCATGTTTTTCCGGACGCATTTCAATGTGTATATGAGGTTCCGATTCTGATGGCCATATCGAAAGTGGCACTATTAAATGGGGTAACTATTCCTTGTCTGGAGCTGAACGGGGCACTTCGTGCTTCAAAAGTAGCTGCCAAAGCCCTCGATACCTTACGACTCTTGGCTGTAAGAGTTTAGAAATCTATTCCATTTGACACTCCAAAAACCTTTGGCAGATGGCCAAACCCGTTTATGGTTTCACTTTGCTGCGATGGGGGACAATTCCTTTGGGATAGACAAAATCTGGACATAAACCTAGTTTCAACGTCGTTTTAGGCTAATCATGCTAGCAAATAATCAAATTATGCCGCCAAATACCACCATAGGTGGTGGTCGTGGTGCAATCATCTCCGACTGTCGAGCCGAAGGTCTGTAGTTCAAGTCCGTCCATAGTCAAGAAAAATTCCTATACGGAAAAACTGTGCAACAACATCAGTTGTGAATGAGAGATGATAAAAAAGTGCTGTCGAAGGCATAACACTCGCAGCATAAGATCACTTCAAAATTCATACTCTGTGTGCGCATTCTCTATATAACACCTTAATGACTGGAAACAACGCAAAATTCAGTCGAATCTCTCGAATCCTATCTAGGACAACCTCCCCCGGAGAGTAGTGAACGAACATCTTCGACACAAACCATCTGCACCCCGTCCAGGTTGTGATAAACACCATAAGAGCGTACTCTTGAACCTGCACGAATTATAAAAAAAAGAAAAAAAAAGTTATAATAATAATATTCATGCCCTCTGTAGACTAACCTTATTTCTTCCTCTTCCTCTGGCTTCTTAAGGTGATCATGAATAATAGATGTTCGACACTTCTGCAGTTTTTCGTGCCGCACAACATTGGTTTGTCATAATCAATACCTTCATTTTTGCTAGATGACAATCTCTATAGGCTTTTCTCGACCGAAGAGAGTTATTGAGATTGAACTCACCGACATTCCTGTAAGACAAGGTCACCGTAAACTAGCAAAGGCATAATAAAGACCGGAATCACCTCTTGGTACGAAAAACGTTGCCTCTCAGTGGTTAGTGTATTGACATATGTCGCCGACGACACGGTGATTGAATCCCACTTACGGCCATTGGGATCTCGAAAGTTTAGAGCTTCGTTGACAAACTTTCTGTGAAGAAGCATGTTTCGCTGCTCTGTTGCATTTTTTCAAGGTACATCCTTACGCCCATCTACGGCGCGGCCTTCCTGGCGGTCTTTTTCTCTGGGTTCTCCACTCATTATTCGTTTGATTATTCGTCCTTTGTCCGTCCATTTGTTCTACTTATCTTGCTCATCTTAGTATTTGCGATTTTATTACTCGGATGCTTGGGGCTAAATTAAGTTCGTCGAGTTCTTGATTATTTTGTTCCATTCGCCTGTTGCTTCGTCCTGTCTTCTACCATAGATTCTTCTTAAGATCATCTTGTTCATAGACCAAGTTTTACATCCTTAAAATGTTTCTTCATCGCGAGTACAGTCAGATGCAAGGCTTGGATCGGTCATTGACCATATATTTGGCTTTCTCTTCATTTGCTTGGGTTGAGTCATGGAGTTATAAAATATTTGGGCAATAAATTCGTTCAAACCTTTTAAATCTCTAAAAAAGCACAATCCCATACTGTACCCCACCTCGTAAGCATTTTTTCCAATTGCTTGCGCGCGGGGTACGTCCCAACACAGTGGAAAGAAATAAAGGTAGTTTTTATACCTAAGGCAGGTAAAGCAATCCATACTGCCGCAAAGGACAGGAACTAGGAAAACCTTGGAAAAACTCCTTGACCTATACCATACACCAGAGGACTTATCAACTCACACAACTTATGCAACACTCAACACGCCTACCTTAAAGGCAGATCAGTACAAAGTGCTTTGCATAGTGTTGTTCGTGAAATTGAGAGCTCATTTAATTTAAAAGAATTTACAACGGCAGCCTTCCTCGATATAGAGGGGGCCTTCAACAACGTAAACACGGAGGCCATAATAACAGCTCTAGAGGACATAAAAATAGGCAAATCCATTGTAATCTGGATTGAAAGTATGTTGAATAACAGAATTATCGATGCAGACATTGGACACAGCTCTATAAGGAACGTGACAACTGGAGGCACACCCTCTCCCCCCTACTGTGGCTTCTTACAGTCAACAAAATCCTTAAAATCTTTATCAAGAAAGGCACGAAAACCATAGCATACGCACATGACCTAGTCATCTTGATAAAATGTAAATTTCTACCAACTATCAGTGAACTAATGGCATCTGCGTTGAGGGAACTCTCCTCGTGGGCAAGACAGAACGATCTGAGAATAAACCCTCGGAAAACCGAGCTGGTTTTGTTCACCAGGAAAAGGAAAATTCCGATATTTGCTCCCCCAAAGTTAGAGGGCACTCCACTCAAACTCAAAGCGGAAGCCAAATATCTAGGCATCATTCTTGACTCCAAACTCTCCTGGAAAATGAATCTGGAGGAAAGGATGAAAAAAGGATGCATGCAAAAAGACCTTCGGCAAAAGATGGGGCTTGCAATCGTACATCATTCAATTGATGTACATAACAATCATCAGACCCATTATAACTTATGGAGCCCAAGTCTGGTGGACTGCTAGCAGCACGAAAAGCTATATGAGCATGCTCAACAAAGTACAAAGATCAGCCGCTGTTTGTACAACGGGAGCTATGAGAAACACGCCGCAAGCGGGGTTGGACATGATACTTCATCTCCTTCCTCTGGATTTATTCATAAAAGGTTGCGCTGCAAAAAGCGTTCTCAGACCAAGGGAGTAGTCTTTGTGGAAACAAGCCAACTATGGACATGCGGCCATACTTAGAATAATAGACGACCTGGGAAAGAAACATGGTTTTAGTAGCCTTGCAGCTACGACCGACTATATTTCCCCCCAAAATGACTTCTCTCTCAGAATACCAATCAAAGAAGAGTGGCTATCAACCGCCGTGATCAACGACCACGAGATTACCCTTTTCACTGACGGGTCGAAAATGGACACAGGCATTGGGACCGGGTTCTACTCTGATACCCTGGACTCCCTGGTTTGTGCAGCGTCTTTCAAGCAGAAATCCTAGCAATAATGAAAGCAGCCAAACACCTACAAGTACCCTACCTATATATCCCACTATCTTTGTAGACAGCCAGGCTGTACTAAAGTCAATAGGATCCTGTACAACGAGATCAAAGGATGTCACGAAATGTCGCGACTCACTGAAGTCCAGATACCACAAAGTCAAACTCTGCTGGGTCTCAACTCCATCGCAGGGAACGAAAGAGCGGACGAATTGACCAGGCAAGGGTCTGAAATGGATATCAGCGAAGCGGACACCACCGATCAGCGCATTATACCGGATCATAAATGATACAATTGTTTTTTCTTCAATTTGGCGTCGAATCGGCCTAATAATTTGGCATAGTACAGCCCTGTGACCGTTTTGTCCTTCTCCAGGTAGTCGATGTGGATCACACCTTGTGAATCCCAGAAAACGGTGGCCATCACCTTTCCGGCCAATGGGACAGTCTTAGCCTTCTTCGGAGCACGTTCGCCGGGCGAAGTCCACTGTTTCGACTGTTCCTCGACTGTCACGAAACGACGCAGAAACACCTTCGGATTGCGCTTAAACAGCGTCAATCACTGCTCTGAAGTGGTCTCACGGTTGCGTTTCTCATGCCCAAAATTTCTTGCAGGATATGACCCACGCGATCTTTTGAAATGCCTACTGTCTCAGCTATCTCGCGCACCTTCAATCGGCAGTCTGCCTCCGTGGTAGCCGTTTTCGGGGCACCTGGACGTGGCTCATCAAAAACCGACGTGCGACCACGTTGAAACTCGTTAAACCAATTTTTGATGGTCGCCATCGAAGGAGAAGAGTCACCGTACACAGCATCCAAACGCTCTTTGATTTCGCTGCGCGATTTCCGTTCCAAAATCAAGAATCGAATCACCGACCGATATTGCTCTTTTTCCATTTTTCTAAAATCCGCGGACACTCCCGCTTCCACACGCGGTCAAAATAAAACTACGAGTCCGATTCGACAGTAGCCGTCTACTAGAATGTACTACACGATAGTAAGTTGCTCTTGCGACACTGGCGCCATCTGGCGATGAGGCTAAGTACTTATCGAACCTCATAGGAAGCCGGAAGGGCCTCTATTCTTCCTGCTGGAGTAAAAAAAACCTCGTTTGATGCCTTTCGGTTTCAACTCGTCTGGTACCCGATTTCCTTGTTTCAAACCACTCTTTAGGCTTTCGAGCGATTGAAAATGGCTTGTTAAATAGTGCTTAATGACAACTTAACAGTAATGCCTCCAATTCTGCTTCTTTAAACTTTTTCACCAGTCCGAAATCACCACTTTTGTAGCATTGAAAGTATTTGCATCACGGCTTCATTGCACGCGCCTCAGCCGCAATTTTTTCGGTAAATGACGCTTATTTGCTTATTATTCGAATTTCGAAATTCGACATTTCCAAAAATATATGACCGTCCAACGTTATGATGAGAAATTGTTGACGGACATCCAGATGATGTAACATTTCCGACCAGCATGTAGCGCTAGCGCCATCTATTAGAATGGCGGCTCGACATTTTCTGCTTCAATTTGGTTGGCACACACCCACCTCATTATGTACTCAGTGGAGGTTAAGATGTGAATTTATCTAACTCAATTGCACTTGGGAATCAATTGGGTAACGTAGCCGTCTCCTGTAGAACCTAAATAATTTTATACAAGTAGAAGAGTATGGTATCCAAAGGTGCAGTTGCATGTGGAAAGCATTTCAAGTCATAAATAGATGCTTTTTAGCTGAAGTTAAACTGTTCGCATGTGCATGTGAGGACGTTGTCTCGCATCAGTAGCTCATCTTAATACTTCAGCCTGCAATGGTGAAACCTATTCATTACACATTCTGATTCTCGTCTTGAGCCTAATGGAGCCGTAAAATTCCGTCGAAACTGTTAGAATCCACAACCACTGCCGATTTAAATGATCTTTGCCAAACATGCCTAATAACCGATATTAAGGGTTCCTCTTCCTCGAAAAACTCGTAAACCAGAACGTCTTCAATTAAAACTCCATTTAAGCGAAGAACCAAATAAAGATTACCATTTAATTAGCTTTCCAAATTCCTAAGCAGCACACGCTCAAAACCCACAGAGCAAGGTTATAATTTTAAACCCATCTCGACCGCCTATGACCACTATAATAGTTGAACAAATTGTATTGCCGTTCCTCCTTCCCACCTCGTTCGTTGGTAACTGGTAACTTGTTCGAAAAATATGAAATCCAATCCAATGAACCGAAATTCCCGCTCCCCTTTGCGGCGTCCATCGAAAGCAAAACCTCGTGGGAGCAAGTGAAATACTGAAATGCATCATCGGTCGCAACATGTGTGTCGCAATGAAAACAAAAATATGAAATAAACGCGACAATGAAATGAAAATGATCCAACATTTCTCCAGCGCGGCAACGACTCAAGAGGGTCCATAGCATGACATGGAGCATGGCAGCATGCCACTCTCTCTTTTCTGCTACTGACTAGTAAGCGAATATGGGGCCATTTGTACGCGTGTGTGGGAGAAAAGCTATGAGGTTGTGTCGATGGATTCACACGGTTTTGTTTACGGGCGGTATGTCGGACGCAATTGTCGTTGGAGAAGGATGGAAATTTGGAGGTTAAGTGGTTGCATCTGACTTTGGCAATAAATCAAATCGATAAATCAAGATTTGTGGTTTTATGGGATGACGTTTTACGAGCCGTACTACTGGGTGACATATGGCCAGTACAGTGCAGACGGATTGAGTGAGTGTTTATGCTGTGATAGAAGAGCTAACACTTGACCCAGATTCGTTTATTGATGGTCTCAACGTCCGTAGTACCTCTGTCAAATGGAAATGGGATTTGATAATATAAGATGGTGTCTTGATCATTGTACCTATTTTAATATTGATTTATGATATGATTTTGTCAGTGGACAATAAAGTCCGGTTTGGGTGAAAACGTTTTGTGCACGAACTTGAGGCACTGATTTAACGAGCCAAAATCTGATGAATGGGGTCTAACGCTGTTCAAGAATAACAATATGCCATCAATGATATCGAAGCAGGATTAAAACTATTCTCATCATGGTCCGCTTCAGACACTCCTCCACTATCTTTCATATTCAAACCTTCCGAGGAGCCAACGTTTGGCACAGAGGCCAAGGGTAACGCTAATTTTGAACGTAAGTGGCTGTTGGGATTTTTGCCGGTCGCTTCTTTTGTGGACTTACGTGACTATCCAGTATTCAGTATTCCTTTCGCTACGGCTCTATACTTAGGTCTCAGCTAGCATGTCTCGTTAGCAAAAGACTGATCGGTTCAGATTGGTGTTTCTACCCACTGGCTTGCGTCAGCTCGAACAGGTCATTCCTCAGTTCCGACGTCTTTTCGGCTTAGCTTTGACGACATCCTTTTTTCATGTATTAGCGATCGTAGTTCAAGAATACGTGGGGCCATATAGCTTGTTGTTTCATTTTATCCATTCATCTTTAGTGCAGACAAGGTAGCGCTAAGACAAAAAGGAGTTCCAGAAACCTACGTGCGAGTGATCATGGACATGTACAAGAGAGCAACGACAAGAGTAAGATGCACCGCATGAGTCACCGAAGAGTTCGCAATCAAAGTCGGTGTACACCAAGGGACCGTCCTCAGCCCACTGCTCTTTATAGCAGTCCTTGATTGCTTGCTTGAAGGAAAAGTGACGGACTCCAATGTGCACCAGCTATTCTTTGCTGACGATGGAGCCATTATAAGTGATGATCAGGCGTCCCTACAACGAGCACTTGATGTGTGGGTGGACATTTTTGACGGACACGGGTATCGCATTAGTTCAAAGAAGACAAAGTACATATCTGTGCTGCCCGTTCTCTGACCCTCATCAGCCTATTCCAGACATTTACTTGAATGGAAGAGTGCTTCCCAAGTGTGAAAAGTTTAAATATCTGGGATCTATGATTAATAAAGAAGCAACTTGTGATGACGACATCAAACATCGCGTAAGCGTAGGGTGGATGAAGTGGCGAGGTCAAACCGGCGGACCCCACAAGCGGACCAGTAGGAATGCAGTTAAGTGGGAAGGTTATGGTCCTACACTTCTGACCATAACGACGCCGGAAAAAAAAGGAAAAGAAGAAGATCTTTAGTGCAGACAGGGCCACAGGTTACTTGAAGGGTTTTCCCTTTCGAAATGATCAAGAACTCCTTTATTCGATTTGGATAAAGACAATGCTTCTGCATGAAGCCTTGCTACTTAATCACCTTAAACATATGGTAGGTGACAATGGTAAGCTTTCTGGGTCCAACTTCACGTTGGCTATAATCAAAAAACCTTTGGACCTCTACATAAGGCATAAGGCGGGAGATATTATCTTATAAGGCAGTTTCAGGAGACTCGGTCATTGATGTCAGGTATTATAAGGGGAATTCACTGTTTTTATAATAGATGGCGTTAGTGGTGCATACTGGTCAAAAATATCAGATCAGAAACCTTGGGCAGCTGTCATAAACTTCTTATCATTTTGTTGCGTGTGAAAATGTTGACCTTGGAGCTTACTTCATCATTAGTAAGAAGTTTTAAAAGAGTTTTTTCGAGAATGTATAATAAAAGTTGATAGCTTCATGTGGAAAGCAAGGAGCGTTCCGGACCGATGCAAAAGTTTGAAATGCAGAATTGGAGGAAATTGGAGGAGATATAGAATCAATATCTCAGGATATCGAGCACATCAATAACTTGGAAGAAAAGTAATTTCTTATGTTTTGAAAGCTTTCGATGTAGTCAAAAAGCTAAGAAATTGAGTACCATAGGGTTGTTTTTCACGAGCGAAACGCTAGTACACCAGCAAGCAAGGAAGAGCTTTCTGAATTCAACATCGACTCCACCAATATATGGAAAGACTCGACAAAGTGATTTTGCAACACGACCACCGATCCAGTTTCCAGTCGAGCATACACTTTTCTGACCATAGATTTTGAATAACTTGGTGTACGACTATGTAGTCAAGTCATAAACTGTTGCTTTGCCGAGCTCCGCGGATTGCTCCAGCAGCACCGTTTTTTTTTTACACTCTGTAAAGCAAGTTTTACTTTTGCACGATCAGGCGTAGACGTAGTAATCGTATGTTTTGCCTTACAGTGTAATCGTTTTCGCCACCACCGTTGTCGTCCCTGCAGGCTTCGGTTTTAGGTTTGTAATCTGGGAATACATATTTTACTCTTTGAAAAAACTTTCGTATTCCATGTTTTTGATAGCATTCCTCGGCGATTTGCTTGTTCTGTCCATGTGCACTCGTTATTCCTTATCGCGAACCCAACGTCTCCCCTTTATACAGCTTTCGAATGCGTCCTCTAAAAACAGAATACAAATATACACGTAGTTTCATAAAGGTGGTTGTTGGAAATTCAGTGGCGGTTTTATGGACGGTTATCTGACAGTATTGATATTAGTTTTTGACGCTAGAGAATGAAACTCTAAAGGTAAAATTAAGATATGATTTTTTAAGCGTTTGGTTTTAATAGTCAAAAAAAAATACATAAAGGATCCAAATGTTATATTTTTTTTACTCGATTTAATAAACTAATTCTTGTCATTCATCTTTTAAAGATAATTTTGTGTAAATATTGGCCACAATTACGTTTTAAGAAGTACATACGGAGAGTCCAATTATGAGTCACTTTTTCGAGTATATTAGCTGGTATCTGGCGACTGCGTGATGAGTATATCCAGGGAAACATAAAAAATAGTCTGAAGGCCTCAAATCGCCTAATTCACTGGTCCAAAACGAGATAAATTGCTTTTCAAGTTCATTTCTGGGCCAGGTTCAGCCCGTACATTTTGGGTAGAATAAAGTTCCAAATCATTGATCTATAGCCGACGCCATTAACGGTTGTTCTCGCACTGCATTGTCCAGTTACATTGGAAGTTCTCGTGTTGCCTGAGGTTACTCCGCAGACCAAATGTATTTTAATATACCCATTCAACCTGTAATAAGCTTCGACACTAAAGACAATAATTTGCTCTGTAGGTAGATGACTTGATATCGAAATTTGGTCATTATGGCTTGAATTGCGTGCTCAGTAGGGCGATTATGACGACCGTAAAATGGTTGCGGTGCCCGAAAAACATTTTTCACAGAGCACGAGTTTTGATAATAAAATTCGTATTTGTAAATGATGTTCGGTTGCAAGTCCTTTGATAATACAATGTGACTGACTTTGACACATGTCACGAATTATGCGTAAGCAGTTGAAAATAGAACACTGAAAAACCAAACAGCGGAAAAATCACCATTTATTAGCTGTCTATCACGAATCCGCCTTTGTTTCTGTGTACTGATATAAAGGGTGAACAGCGTGATAAAACTTTATTATCAGAATGGGCGTTCCTTAGTGTATAAGACGACCGGTTCGGTAATGAATCGACCAACATCCATACGAAAGGAATGCAAAATCAGTCGAGATTTCATCGCCGCATTCCATGAAAGTGTACAGCAGAAGGTCGATTCTTCGCGGTGCACAACCACTCGGCCTTTCGCAGACTTCACCTTGGAGAATTTTGCGTCGGGACTAGGACTAGTACACCCGTACAAGACCCGACTGACTCAAGTACTCAAAGTTCATGACCATAGACAACGCCGTATTCCCGTACTGGGATTCGGAAGAGGACTCCAATTTGAGCCGAAAATTGTTTGGATAAATGACTATGTTAACAACAAAATTGCCGTATACGAGACGACACCATTCCACACGAAGTCCATCAGGCGACAAGCCATCCTCAAAAAGTTTATTTTTTTTTCGAAAACGACGTCGTTGAGGTTTTTGTTTTTTTTTATAGGTTTCGTGCAGGTTACGCTCTTATGGTGTTTGTCACACAATCTGGACGGGGTGCACAATCCGGAGGTGGTTGTCCTTGATATATTTTTCCAGAGATTCTACTTAATTTGCGTTGGTTGTAGTTCACAGTAACTCATTTGTTTAGATGTCATTAAGGTGCTATATTGAAAATACACGCACAGAGTATGAATTTTGAAGTGATCTTGTGCTGCGAGTGTTATGCCTTCGTCAACATTTTTTTGATCATCTCTCATTCACAACTGATGTTGTTGGAATTGTTTTTAGCTATTGACAGGCTTGAACTACAGACCTTCCGCTCAACAGTCGATGATGATTACTATTGCACCACGACCACCCCGTCATTGTTAATGGCGAGCGCTACAGAAATTGAACCATATGGACTCAGACGACATGTGGTTTTAGCAGGCGCTACGTACCACATAGCGGACGCTATTATTGACATTCTGCATGAACGATTTGAGGGTAAGGTTATCTCTCGCAGAGGTGACGTGAATTGGTCACCAAGGTCATGTGATTTGACCCCGCTAGACTTATGCTTGTGAGGTTTCGCAGGTCTATGCGAATAAACCACAATCGACCGATGCACTTAGCATAACCCAGACCATCGCTCAAATCAGCCGGATCTATGCGGTAGAGTCACCACTCGGATCCATGCCACCGTAACAAGCCGTGGCACGCATTTGAACGATATCATATTCCATACATAATGGCATACATGCGTCTTTCAAATAAAAAAAGAATTTTGTTAATACCTATACCTCACACACACACAGCTTATTTTATTTCTTACTTACTCTTACCTTTAATACTCACTTACTTAGATGACCTTACAGTTTAGAATGAACTTGGAGCCCAAGCCTTTCCAGCCGGCGCCTGTCATATTTGGTCAGCTATTTCCAGTACAATTTGTTGAGGGTTCTTTCCATTTGTGCGTCAAACCTTTTATACGAGGTTGAAATCGTAGAATCTTCGGTCCGGAGAAGTGGACTCTATTTGGTCTGCATAACCCGCACCTCTTTAATGTTAGATGTGTAGACGCCTCATTAGCTGATATCGCTGTACAGCTCGTACAGTTCTCGGTGTTATCTTCTCTTTACTTCTTCTCTTACTACCTCTGTGCCGTAGAATGATTAAGGTTTTGTAAAGAAATAGTTGACTTCTGAAGTCATAAAGAAGCAGGAATTGGCATGAGTAATTCTGTGTCTGATCTTAGCGCTGATGTCATTACTGCTCATGATAAGTGAGCCAAGGTAGACGAAATCATTAAAATGTTTCAAACATATAGCTGTCAAAGGTGATGCTCGGGCCAAGACGTCGGTATTATGCGTCTTTATTTGATGACATGCGAATGCAAGCGATTGATTTGAAGAATGATGTTAAAGAAATCATATGACAACGTGACGCCCTGTTTGAATCCTTTTTTTAACTTTGAAGGTCTTGGTTATCGTATAACCGAATTTAATGGAGTTGCAAAAATCCTTCATTGTCATTGTGCACAGTCTGACAAGTTTAGCAAAAATGTTAAAACATTACATGATCATAAGCGACTTTTAAGTCGACTAACAGATGCTGATCTGAACTCGCGTTTTCTCCGAGATCTGTTATAGTGTTAGCCGCTGTTTTATCATGGATTTTCCTGGCCATTGATAGGTACGTAACACAATCTTCACGCGATCACACAGCAAGACAGAGAAGATCCTATAAGCAATTCAAGGAGACTTATGGCCCTGTAATTGGTCTTAGTTCGTCCATGCTTTTCTAATATTCGACACTCCGCTGATGTTAGTCCTTTAAATTTAAAGCAGCTGCCGGAGCTCTGGGTACTGACGTTTGTTTTTTCTCTTGCATCAGATATAGTACTGTGCCGCTATAAAAAGCGTGAAAACACGAAGTCAAACACAGGTGAAAACATTCCTCCCGCATCCACTTTCACTCACTCGTAGCACCCAATTCTGTTCGACTCTTTTATGGAAATATAAGCATTCATGGCAAAAGGGTTTTCGCTTTCCTCCGTAAACTCTTTCTATACCCAGTGAACATACCCCGCAATTAGATATGCAAACAGGCATTGTTTGCACTCCCATCTGCCACAGGTTGCCATTGTATCTGGGGTCTTCTTCGTTTCTTCCGATGTCGTCTTTCCCGGAGTGAATTATCCACTTCCGCCCCCAGTGATGGTCGTAACTTGTCTAGATGTGTGTTAAAGATTATCTCTTCTCCTTCTGGCGCAATGTGAATCGGAAGTGGCAGCTTCCATTGTTCTCGCCGGCAGTCCCATATATTGCGACAATGTGACTGGATGGGCCTCTTGAAGCCCTCAAGCGCCACCACAAACTCTCGTCCATTGTATTCTTATTAATGCTGAACATCCAACGTGTGACTACAAAAGCTAGTACGACAGTATGCGGTGCACGTAGATCGTTGTGAGCAAATTGTCCGGTAGGTAGTCGGCTACAAGACAGGTGAGTCTTGATGTGCGGTTTCATGCACTTAATTACATGGCGGCGTGCGATGCGGTCTTGGTTAAGTGTGGCAGTGGTGTTGAACAAGTACAGAACCGTCATTATTCGATTTGACAGAACTGCCGGCTGTGCAGATGACATGCTGCTGCTTTGTCAGGGAAGACGTTTGTGATGGAGTTTGGAGGCACCTTTGCTCGCAGCGTCAGTGTGGCGTGCAACGTCTTTGAGTTATTTGTATTGTTGTTCGATGATTGGAAGGCGCCTGTGGTTTTTTTGTTGTTATTCGCACGATTGAGGTTTATTTCTTTGTTTTTTGGGCTTCTATTTTTGTCCACGACCTAGTTCGCACGAACTTAGAACAGACAATTTGTAAATGAATTTGTTAATAATATTGTAACGACGATGGAAAGTAAAATTTATTACTGTCGTATCGGTGTCAAAGTTTATTAGATGGGCACTGGGACTAAGAGCGAAAGTCCATGGAATGGTTTACATCTAAAAATCATTTCCCAACGAGTGCTTTGTATAATTACTGTAGGCGAGCAGGCTTTTGGGTTAAATGAAAATGAGGGTCTCATTATACGACATCCGGCTGAGTGGTTACATGCGATTGTATCCCACAACATTTACGCAGAAGGGAAAGCAAGAAAAATTCACGAATTTTGTCACGAAATAATAAATGGCTCCCGAGCAGGGATTACACATTTTTTAAATTGCGACAAAGAGAGAAAGAGTTCGGCTCAGGTTCATCGATATTTCCTTCATAGACTTTTGTATATCTAGCATAGTAAGCCTTGTATAGTCATGCCGCATGAGCTATGTTAAAAAAACAATTAGAATTTGGAACCATGGATGAAATTCTATTTGTTTTTGCCACCGATCGATTTCATTTTTTTTTTGTTTTTTAGAGGAAGGGGAAATCTTCAAAAGATACTGATGATCCGAGTAATCAGTATGCCGGATTCTTATCGCCTTAAACCGTCTCCCACATGATTGCAATCTAGTCACTTGGACTAATAAGCAATTTTATGCTGATTTAATTTGTATTTTGTCATTTCAGGAGCTCCGCTCATCAGCATCTCCTGACAGATGTTAAGATGCACTCTATTTTATTGTTCTTTTTGTTTTTTTTCTCTGTGAGTGGTCCCTTTTATTTAGATCAGTTCAAATGGCTTTGTCCTTTTGAGTCTTCGCACTATATTTGTACTGTCTAAAAGTTGCACTGCTTCTGTGTTTGTGTGTACTTGAAGTCTTGATTCGTGCATTTTTTTGGACCTCATCCATGACTAATTCCAGTCCCAGGTCCCTGTGGAGGTCCTTATTTCTTATGTACCATGGTGCATTTACGATTTTCTTTAGTGCTTTGTTTTGGAATCTCTGTACGATGTCTACATTGCTCTTTTTGGTACAACCCCTATAGTTGACTGCCATATGTCCATATTGGCTTATTATAGACTGATAGTGAGCCAATACATTTTTCTGTATTTTCTAAGTTTAGCATCTAGCGTCATGCCAAGATATTTCGCTGTGTTCGCATACGGTACTATTTTCTGGTTGATAGTAACCGGGATTTGTGTTATTGCTTTGTTTGCTCTCATTAAGCTTGACAATAAAATGGCTATATTGTCCAATTACAAATTTGGTCTATAGCTGATTGCAGCTTCTATGTTGATTCCATATTATCCTTTCCCACTGCAAGGATTGCAGTGTCATCGGCAAACGTAGCCAATGTGTAATATTCTAGTTCTGGGAGATCACATGTATAGAGAAGATACAGAATCGGACCCAGCACACTGCCTTGTGGGACTCCTGCCTTGATTTTCGTTAATTCTGAATACGAGTCTTCCTGTTTTATACTAAAACATCTCCCGCTTAGTTATGATTCTAAGATTGCAGCGTATTGTTTTGGTAGGACACATCTTAGTTTGTGGTTACGTCCTTCATGCCAAACTTTGTCAAAAGCCTGCGCTACATCTAGAAACACTGCAGAACGTACTTTTTTTCTTTTAACGATTTTTCTATAATGTTGACTATTCTGTGAACTTGATCATTTGTTGAGTGATGGCTTCTAAATCCGAACTGGTAATTTGGAATCCAATTTTTTTCGTTCAATAATACTATTAAGTCGTTTGCAAATATTTTTTTCGAATAGTTTAGATATAACCGGTATTGAGATTGGCCTATATGATGTCACTTCGTTTGGTGGCTTTCCAGGCTTAGAGATTATTATTTCTTCGGCCACTTGCCTTAAATCAGGATCGGTATCTCATTCTAAAAGCAGCATTGATTAAATGTGTTAGTTTAACTACAGCTTTTCTTGGTAACTGCTTCAATATCAACGGTTATACCATTATAGCCGGCGCATTTTTTCGGATTGATGTTATTTTTGATCTCATTACTCATTTCCCTTGGGGTCGTAAGTCTTATTTCTTCGTTTTCTTCGTCGACTGTTTCCGCAGGAGTCTATATTTCTTGTTCGTTGTTTGGTTGAAAAACGATTTTTTTAGGTATTCTGCGAATAAATAGACATTTGTGTTCGTTACTTCTAGCCCAATTTCCTTCCACCGTTTTAATGGGTGGTATCGGCAAACTTAGCCTTTTTGCATTCCTCTTTGCCTTCCAAAGCGAATGATCGATTGTTTTTTCGTTGGTTAATCCTCGAAGATAATTACTGATGGAGTCTTCTTTTAGCGCCCTTATTTGTCTTCTTAACTGTTGGGTGAGATTGTTCAGTTTCGTTTATCTTGCGGGGACTCTAGTCTGTTGCCATATTCTTCTTGCTCTTCTATCTAAAATAAGTTCCTAATTTCTATGGGGTACTTATTGCCTTTAGATTTACTTTTTCAATATAGCCTCCTTTTAGCTCGATACACTTGACCCAGCGATGCTCCAACTTCTTTAATCCGTCTAAAAAATACGTTTTCTCGAGGTCTGCAAAGTAGGCCTCCGTGGCGGCGATGACCTCCTCATTTGACTGAAATTTCTGCCTGGCGAGTGACCTTTTCAAGTTTGGAAACAAAAAGAAGTCGCACGGGGCCAAATCTGGAGAATACGGTGGATGGGGTAGCAGTTCGTAGCCCAATTCGACCAATTTGGCCGTGGCGAGGGCGGAGGTGTGAGCCGGTACGTTATCATGGTGGAAGAGCACTTTATTCTTCGCCAAGTGAGGCCGTTATTTCTTCAATTCGGCGTCGAATCGGCCAAATAATTTGGCATAGTACAGCCCAGTGACCGTTTTGCCCTTCACCAGGTAGTCGATGTGGATCACACCTTGTGATTCCCAGAAAACGGTGGCCGTCACCTTTCCGGCCGATGAGACAGTCTCCGCCTTCTTCGGAGCACGTTCGTCGGGTGAAGTCCACTGTTTGGACTGTTCCTTGGCCTCTGGTGTGTACCAGTGGATCCATGTTTCGTCGACTGTCACGAAACGACGCAGAAACTCCTTCGCTTAAACAGCGTCAAACACTGCTCTGAAGTGGTCGCACGGTTGCGCTTGTTGTCCGGAATGAGCAAACGCGGCACTCATCGCGCCGACAGATTTCTCATGACCAACATTTCAAGCAGGATATGACCCACGCTATCTCGCGCACCTTCAATCGGCGGTCTGCCAAGTCGAGATCGTGGATTTTTGTCACGTTATCTTTCGTGGTAGCCGTTTTCGGAGCACCTGGAAGTGGCTCATCAAAAACCGACGTGCGACCACGTTGAAACTCGTTAAACCAATTTTTGATGGTCGCCATCGAAGGAGAAGAGTCACCGTACTCAGCATCCAAACGCTCTTTGATTTCGCTGCGCGATTTCCCTTCCAAAAATAAGAATCGAATTACCGACCGATATTGCTCTTTTTCCATTTTTCTAAAATCCGCGAACACTCCCGCTTCCACACGCGGTCAAAACAAAATTACGAGTCCGATCCGTCTGAAGACAGTAGCCGTCTACTAGAGTGTACTACACGATAGTAAATTACTCTTGCGATACTGGCGCACTCTGACGGTGAGGCTAAGTACTTATCGGACCACCCTCGTAGATTTCCTTCTTATTTCTGGTGTGTTTATCCAGCATGATTGTTGAACATTGTTAGCAAATTTTTCCACTTCTCTATCTAGTGGTTCAGTATTATACATTGGCACGCTAGTTCAATTCATCGATTTCATGCGTTAGGTTTTTCCTATTTCAACTTCTTCACGGTTTTGTTAATTTTCTCGATGACTGCAAGTTGAATGCAAAGTTTGAACTTCCGATTAGTTGTGGAATTTATATTTATTCGAAAAGTTGTGTCGGCTGGCTGTCGGCGGGCAACAGTTCTAATTATTTTGGAGTACATTTTTTAGTATTTGAGGCCCTGCTTCGAGAATAGCTGATCAATATTGCGCTTAAGTTTCAGAATTACCTACCTTACAGTATACCAAAGGTTTTTTTTATAATGTCAATCGTGGCGTCCGCTGTGTGTCACGTAACGCCGTCCTGCTGGAACCACATGCCGTTTAGGTCCACGTGGTTCAATTTCTGTAGCGCTCGCCATTGACAGTGATTGCCTCAACAACGTCGTTTTCTAAAAAGAAAGGGACCAATGACGAATCCACACCAAAGGGTAACTTTTTGAGGATGCATTGTCACCTGGTGAACCTCGTGTGGGTTGGTGTCGTCCCATATGCGGCGATTTTGCTTGTAACTTTGAGTTTCTAGGTCAGTTGGATTTCTTACGGGTAAAGGCCCAAGTCCCGATGCAAAATTTGCCAAGTTGAAGTCTGAGAAAGGCCGAGTTCTTGTGCCCGGCGAGGAATCGACTGCCTCAGGTACTGCTGTACACGGACTGCGGCGATGTTCTCGGCTGATTTTGCATACCTTTCCTACGAATATTGGCTGAATGATTTTCGAACCTGTCGTCTTATACGTCTACTGTACAATTTTGAGGTGCTGTTCAATGGTGTCACTTGCCATTATAATTTGTCGTCAAAAACTGAATAAGAAACCACACAGCCCCCCAAAGTCTACCCGCGCCAATTGAAACACCCTTTATTTTGAACCACTCAGTGTTGCCAATGTACAAATAGAAACCATGCACTTAGTGATGAAGAGTAAATCAAAAACCAGTAATTTCATTTCAACTCCCTTTCTTCAAATCTTTTATTGAATTTTCATCTTTTCCACTGCAAGATTTGAAACTTAAAATACTTGTTTACACCTTTTTTTATACAAAAAAAAATATATAGCCTTCTCGATTCAGATGGACAAATTAGTCCTTCAAATATAACGTACACACACAAGTCACTATCACTGTTCGCTATCCATTTACAATACATTTAAACCAAATGTCCCTACAACACATAAGCTAAGGAACCCTTAAACTAACCACACATAGTATAGACATTGTCTCTAAGACTATTTGATTTTATATAATAAATATAAAAATAAATATTAAATTAATCCTACCCAAGTAAATATTTAAAATATTCAACTTTGTTGCTATTCATTTGGTGTTTTAGTATATTGCCTATGGTGGACAACGAACTAAGCTTCTCCTTTCGTCTTTCCTTAAGTTGACATTGATCTTTGGACCTACTGATTCCTACCTCACTAGACATTGTTTAAATATAAATCAATAATTTACTTATCATCTAATGCTGTATGTGCTTATTTACATCCATTATGTGCGTGAGCTTATTTGTACAGAGTAAGAGAGAAAAGTTGGAAAAAATTGTACGCAACACTTATGGGACACCCTATAAAGCGGAGTTCTGAACGTCACTGATGTCGACTTGGTCGATTTTCCTGAACGTTGGAATGAAAGTGTTGCCGGACTGGTTTACTATCGAACTGTTTGACGAGCTCTGGAGGGAATAAGAAGAATGTTAGTTGGGTGGGGGAGAGGATCCTGGGTAGGATTACCTTTTTCTGGTGATAACTTCGTCCACGAACTCTGGTGGTATTTCTACGGACGGGATTGGTCGGTGCTTTTTGGGAAAGTCGCACTGAGCTGAATGTACTTCCGCGACGTCCTCGTCGGATTTGTGGTGACGGGGTGCCAGTTGCTATATAGAATATGTAGCTCAGGCTGGAGTCGGATAATTAGTTAAGAATGACTTACGTGTTCCTGCGATGGTGCTTCTTTTGGAGGCTTGCAACATCTCGAACACCACAGCACTGAATGATCCGTGATGAGATGTTTGTCTCTGGAGGGATGGTGGTTGAGCCGCCTGTGGTACACCAGGTGGCAGTCGTACTGGGGAGGATAATTGACTAGCTGTTGCGCCTTTCGAATGGACAAAGTATGTTGTCATGATTCCTTTGCCCTTTACATTCACCTCTCCTCGTAACTAAAAACATAAACGTTGGTGATGGGATAGTGACACTTATGAACTCTGCTTACCACACACGTGTAGCCCTTGGCCTTTAAGAGATCCGCGGTCGTTGATGGCACTTGAATCTTCCAAATAACTCCAGTCGAGTCCATTCGAGATGCAACATTCACGGTATTGCCCCAGATATCATAGACTGGCTTACGGGCACCAATTACGCCACTCACCAACGGGCCACTTGAGATCCCTTTAAGAAAAATATCAACCTTAGATGGATGCTTCCTATCATCGTTATGTTGTACATACCAACTCTCAGCTGAAAGTTATTGAAGGCTTCCTTATTGATTTCCTCCAACTTCTGACGCATGGCTATGGCAAATTCTACTAAATCACAGACACTGTCTTCGAAGGTTTCACCGCGCTCGGTCAGGTGCTTGGAGTTCAATCCAGACGCGGCCATATAGGTGGCGCCGACGGTTTTGATTTTTTCAATCGATGCGAATCGGGGCTCTTCGAGCAGAGCATCAAAATCACCTACAAAGATGATTAATTGGATAAAGGCTTAAAAACAAGCTTGAGGATGGAAGTAAATAACTAGAATGGCAACGCTGTTAAGTGACAGCTCATGAAAAGGGCTAACATAGGGTGTTTAGAAATGCCTTTTTCTACTTTTGTACTTTAATTAAAACTATGACAAGAAGATTGAATACTTTCTCCTGGAAAAGTAGTCCATTTTCGTTCCGATTTGTCAAATGACAGCTTCACTGAGCAAGATATTAATCTTAATATTAAGGGTCATCTCTGTCTACATGCTTTAATAATACAATACCTAGCCAGAAGTTCACCCTAAGAAGATAGTGATTATGTCAATATCATTTTGACCGAATGACAATTCAAAGGAAATGACAACCACCTATTAGCCATCAATCAAGTCAAAGAAAACCGAGAAATTCTTTTGACAAGCGCCCTAATAAGATCATCCCACTACACACGTTAATGTCTCACGTCCGATGGACGTATACCTCCCGAACCCACCGACTATATCGAACGTATCAGCGTGCCACTAATGTACCATTCAATCAAATATTCATTACTAAAATCTAGTCCACGTCCAATGGAACTTACATATAATCTCATTCAGTATGCGTATACACGCCTTGCCATTGTCGATATCCTCCGAATAAAAGTCCTGGAAATTTGGAATCGATGCAAACATCACGCCGCACAGACTGTGCATGTTCGAGTACAGTTCATCGTTTCGTTCATGAGATAAATAATAAGCAGCCACGTGATCCGGCAGAATGTTCTACAAATACACAAAATGAAAACTGACAGCTTGAAGAAGGGAGCAAGTACACGATGACAGTCGTCCCGCCCCGGGGTTGACTACTGACCTTTATCAATGTGTCATTGAGGAAACGATTAGATTTCATATTCGTGAGCTCCTTTTCAGCCTGCTCCTTCCAGATGAAATCCAATCGGGATGTAACCTATAAATGACATTAAATGCCAATCATTGACATAATGGGTCATGGAAATGGTAAACTTACCTCGACCAAACGTGCATGATATGTGACCATGATTAAGAAGACACCAAGCAGGATCAACATCTGTACGGATAGTGGCATCCCGGTACTTGATTGTATCATCACTTCGTTGTCGGCGGCGAAAAGATTCTGAAACACGACCATGATGAGTGTCGTGTAACAACCGACCATCACAACGGCCATCATGGTCTTCACAAGGTAATAGAGTTTGAGTGCCGTAGCCAACGCGATGAGACATAGAATCCAGGTGAATACTATATATTCGGGATGGGCGCAATCAGGCATATTGTTGGGATTTGTCGAATTCCTTGCTTTGTTCGCGGTAATCTTAGGCGACGTGGTCGATTCGGGAGCGACAGTACGACTTGGTGATTCAAACGTGTCGAGCGCATTCGGTGATGGTAGGGCTTTGGTAAGATTAGGCTCGGCATCAAGAACTGATTTTGACGTTTTTGGCACGTTAGAGGAGAGCAATTTTCGACTGGTTGACGGCTCGATGGACGAATTGGCTGCGGGATTATCGGTGATGATTGTATCGATGACGGCATAGTTGATGGCCGATTGCTGTGTATTGTTTATGGTTACATTGTGGTGAATTGTAGCTGAGAGATAGACGTTCACTTTGATGTCGGTACTGCGAGTGGGTTGCTCGAGGACAAGATATTGACCGTCGACGTCGAGGAAGGTGGATGTGGGACAGAGAAGGAGCCCGACGGCACTCAGAACGGACATGAGGACAATCACCGAGCAAATGAATAACGTACGTCGTTGTCGCTGGTGGACGAGTTTGGCCGAGTTGCGACGTAGGAACTCCGGAAGACCTGAGAAAACAAAATGTAAAATGAAATTAGAAAATAATGCTGAAATGATTTTGATATTTAGCGCTGAATGCATGCAATGCTTATGAAAGGCGTGTGTTTGGCCATTTCACTTGACACTCAGTGGATTAATGGATGAATTAATAACTCCTGTCTTTGGTTTGCTCATCTCAATACTGGGGTGGCGACGAAGAAAACCGGCACAAGCATGACAGCACTTTCGACATGCGCCTCAGACATTCCTCTTCTTATTGGTGACGAACAAATCCCCAATAAGAACATGCTATATTCCCAAACTGACGGAGCTGGAGTTGTTCAGGGTCCTGTTATGGCCGGCGCTACCGCCGAAAAAGACAAAACGGTTTTGGATCCCAACAAACCTCAAACTGGCAGAGCTGTTCCAAAGCGGTGTCGGAAAGGAGCAGGAGCTCGAACCGAAAAAGGTAAGAGTGCTAGCGAACTAAGGATGGCCGCCGGGGACAACCTTGCTGGGGAGGGAGAACGTGATGTCTCCTCCTTCGACGTGGCGGCGGGTAGTCGGTGTCCGAAGGTAGATGCAGCGATCAACAAAGATCAAAGCAAAAATCTGAAGACGGAGAGGGCCAAAGGTTGCTCCTCGGAGGCGGGCACCTCACACAATAAAACCCTTTCCTCTGAAAAGGAGAAACAAGTGACCGTAGAGAATCGAGACAAGCACCACTCCTACAAAGAGTCAGCCATCTCCTCAGAAAAGATCAGCATAGAGAAAGCTGGCAGTGGCAGTAGAATGACCAGCGCAGATTGCCAACACTGCGAGGATCATCTACTGGAGCTAGCTTCAGCAACAGGCTTCTGTATTCAGGCTGAGAGGTCTGCTCTGATGAATGGTATCTTCGTGGTGAGCTGTTCCTCATAGCAGACATCTGCCTGGATTGGGAGCATGGTGCCGAAAATCCCTCCTCTGGGAACTACTATCCACCAGGTAGCAGTAGGATGCCATCCGATAGCCATAACATCATCATCAGGGCTGTCAAAACGCCGGTGAGTGAGCACGCAAGAAGATTTAAATCGCCGACAATCGACCAAGTGGCTGTTGTTATTGTCAGAGAAAATGTCGTACTTCATAATCGTTCATCGTTGGAGCAGTGAATTGTGTTCGAAATACACAGGACTTACGACGCGCTACAATATCCGTTGATCTTTTGGCAGTGTGAGAACGGATATCATTTCAACATTGAAATTGTTAATCCATTAACAAGTTAATCGCCGCTTTTCCCATCAGTTCAGACATGTACGATGTTTGTTCAAAAATTAAGGTGACTTTTTGAATTTTTCGAGCTAAATACATTCGACTTTCGATTTTTTTTGTTATGTTATGTTAGTACACATGTCCCCTAACACATGTTGACATTATATGCCATTTTGGATAGTTAGTTTATTTTTCAGAGACATAAAGCTTAGACGGCTTGCTTGGATTTTTTGCTATTGCAAAAGGTTTAATCAAATTTTCCCCGGAAAAAAAAAAAAAAGTTCTCCAACATCTTGAAAGGTTGGCTGACATTTGGTAAGTCTTCTTTGAGTAAAAAAAAAACAATGTCTATAATTGGCACAAAGTTTTCACAGAAGACCGAGACGATGTTAATGACTCAGTTGATGACAGACTACGAAAGGCTACGGACGTGTTTCGACTAAGTAGTGTGTAAATAAACATCACAAAAGCTCTTAGGCGAGGGATAAAAAAATACCAATTTTACCCAGCGTTTAAGTGCCGAGTCGCTAGCCAAGAGTTCGCGAGTTCGGTTCCCACCGGTTGGGGCAAAACATTTTTTTTCTTTAAAAAGAGATAATCTCGTGCAAGGCTACGTAAAACGGATATTAAAATGACGGAAGACGGCGGAGGAAGGCCCGCACGTCACACGGCATCATCCGATGACTCGGCATCGAAGTCGCCCGAGTTTTAGATGCCATCGGCTACTCCACCGAGTGACGTCGTTATAACGAGGAGACGACTAGTAAACACCAAATTCACCTTGATTAAGCGCCCCTCCCTTTGCACTTCGATTGAAAAGCTACGATTCGAAGTGGAGGAAGGGGCGCCAACAGCATCAACATCAGAAGCAGCAAAAAAGCAGCAAAAAAAAAGAACAACACGAACAAGAAGAACAAGCAGCAACCGTGGACATTTTACAATGTATCCGCTGTCAAAGGTTCGGGCACGCCGCGTCAAACTGCGAGATGCAGCAGCGCAAGCAGCGGGATGCGTTAAGTGTGCAAAGAATCACAAAAACGAGGAATGCGACCTAACCCAAGACAAAGTCGCAGACAGGGAGCAACTCGAGTGCCTGCTCTGTAGGAACCGAGGACATCCTGCAAATTATCGATGTCCTAAGTTCCAAGAACTTAAAGAAAATTAAATATGGCTCGTAAGCAGAAGCCTGAGGAGAAACAGCCTTCGGGACGTTTGCAAACACCAGCCGTTACGTCCCAGATGACCTACGCCTAAATGGTGGCAGGTCCGGGAATGATGGTACAAGAGCCCATGATAGCTCCCAAAGCCCCGCGCCTGTTTCCAAGGCACCGGAGACCGAGGTGGACCTGCGCTCGATCTTGCTTGCCATTCAAGGACAAATCGACCAGCTTCAGCAGATCCGTGAACAGGCGACCCGAGTGGATCGGATCTACTCGCTTCTGCCAGGCTAAACGCACCTTGAATAGTAATGACTGTGCTGGCTGAGAGACACTTAAAAATCCTGTCCTATTCACTAAATAGGACGGAACGGAGAGCCGTGCTTTTTAACTTGTTGCAGGACGAAAGCCCCGATGTGCCTCTGGTTGGCGAAACAAAGCTAAACCAGAAGCACAAAATCAGGCACAGTTCTTATAAAGTAATTCGAAGAGACTGACCCAACGCCACGAGAGGCGAGGGAGTTGCGATTTTCATAAAAAACAATTTGAAACATAAAATCATACATAGTGAGAAGTGCGGAGGTTTCGGGTGCTAGATGCATTGTGTGCATCCCCCTACAGAACAGTAAGAGGTTGTATCTATATTGTTGCGGCTTAAGCACCTGAAGCTCCTCAACCCCATTTTTTTTTTTATCACGGAGCTCGAAACATAGTGATTGCGGAAATAACGTAGCCAACAATAGGGGGAGCCTACTAAGCCATTGGTGAGCTATGCACAATATAGTGTACAAAGTTAAGTTACTCGCAACGGATAGTCTGTCGAGTCCTAGGAGCGGCTCCTATCTGGATCTTATGCTGCTTGACTCTCGACTGAGACTGGCTGACACAAACGAATGGTCTACGAACATACGACAGTGACCATTGTGGACTGAGTGCCGTAATCACAGTACCTGACGAATTCGCGGAGATGGGAGAGCATGTCCAATTGCAATCCTACGATTATAGTAGGGCGCGTTGGCCACGCTTTGCCAATTCCCTGACGAGAGCGTTCACTTCAAGCACCTCCTTCCCACCGTCCAATAGGAACCTGTCAAACTACGAGATTGAGGACAATAAAATCATTTCGGATAACCAATTCGATTTCAGAGCGGGGCATGACACTATTCATGTCGCGTCGAAACTAGTATCTGATATCCAATGGAATGAATGCAAGAACCAATGCCTGTCTAATTTACTTGGAAAAAGCCTTCGACACCATATGGTTAGAAGGGCTTTACTACAAGCTCAGTCGGCTGGGCATAAGTAAACCACTGCTACTCATATATATGATTTTTGACATGTTTACCGATAGAAAATTCGTTGCGAAAATCGCCAATGTGACTTAATTGACGGACGATTTAATTGCGTACAGATCAGGCCCAACGAGTCCCAAGTTGGAAATTGGCCAGGTTTTCAATTTTTGGACCGGACGGGCGGCCACTGGTCAGATACCTTGGGATCATGCTAGATCAGTATCAATTTTTTGACAAACATGTAGATACTCTGGCAAGGACCCGGGGCGCACATGAAATCAAAAATTCACTATCAGATGCTAAGTTTTTGCTTTTTTTATTTTTTCTGAGCTTTTATTTTTCATTTATTTAATTTAGTTATTAATTAAGTCGAAAGACATAGTTTTAGGAACGTGCTGTCCGCCTTAGAGTGCCCGCACAGGGCCAGTAGGGTAATTATAATTAGTTAAGATAGTTAAGCTAGGCTTAAGCATTTTTGTCTAAAATAAATTAGATATAGAAAAAGAAATAAAAAAAATGTTAATGACGATGTCCGCCCTGAACGCCCCAGCACCTCCACAACGGATGAAAACGTTTAAGCAGTGAAAAAACTTGTTATAGAGAATCAAATCAAATCACTATCAGAGAAATTGTGATGATTTTGGAATACCGATTAGCCCATTCCATGGAATTTTTTCAGATATTCTTGGTATGAAACGTGTTGAAGCAAAGTTCCGAAATTGCTAAATTTTGACCAAAAGAACCTTCGCATAAGCATCGCCTCAGCTACTGTATTCACAGGACCACCCTGCGTATTTTTTCTCTTCCCAAAGTCGAAAACACGCATAAAACAACGGAGATTTGCTTGTGGTAAATTGAGGAGATAAAGACTACACCGCTGGAAGAGCTCAAGGCTATGTCAATAATTTGCATTTTAGAGGTGCTTCCAGAATTTGAAAAAGCACTGACGCAACTGTATTACATATGAAGGGGATTGTTTTGAAGGGGCAAAGCAGATATTGGCGAATAAATAAATATTTTTCGAAAAGAATCAAAAGTCACCTTATTTTTTGAACAAACAATTGAGACTGATCGACCGACAATTGTCTGAACCAAATGCGGCTCTGACTTAAAGTATACATTCATCTCCGCGATGCGATGATACAAACAACTTGAAAAAAATTACAATTTTGTCAGCCTCTTACATCTGAAGCTTTCGCCACAAGCATATGATGCGATGGCGTATGTTAGACAATACGGCCGTCCAGCCATATTCATAACAATCAACTGTAACCCTCAGTGAAACGAAAACAAAAAAGAATTGCTACCCAGCTAAATGCCAGATAAGCATGATGTCACTGATAAAGTTTTTAAACATTTTGGTTGGTAAAGATCTATTGGGATTAATAAATCAAATCAAATCAATTTTAGGTAGTACCAAGTTCACTGGGGCATCTAGTATATATAATAAAAAAATCAAAATCAACACAAAAAATCTCGGTTGTAGGTGCTAAATGCACTCAATACTTAAAACAGGATTAGGTTTGGTCCTTGCTTTTGACATTTAATAGAGTTTGATTAACGTGTTTCGAAGATTAGACGGATGTGTTCGATAACTTGTTGAAAATCCGAGTTTACGAATTAGCTTTTGCTAGTTAAAATTAAAAATCGTAGTCGGCATTGTAAATAGCAGTTTGCAGATATGTTGTATCGTGGCAAAGTGGCTGTGTCTAATGCTGCATACAGACTTTTTGAGGGTGATAAAAAGGCGTTCTTATACTGGTAACACAAGAAAAATTGAAAATGAAGCTAATTGCAAAAGATAGAAACACTGATGCTTTGAGTATTATGAAAATAAAAAATGACAACCATGCAGCACAAGTCAGCCTATAGCCACGATGAACCGCACTTGAAAATCACAACATTGAAATCGTAATCAATATCCCAGCAAGAACCCGACACGCCAACCAAAATAAACACAAAAAATAAAAAATAAACTACGACCATGACTATAAACGGATGAGCTCACCTGAAAATTCTTCAGCCATTACGAGGACGCATCCCGCGGTCAGGACGACCGTTCCCATTGCCAAGCAAATAAGCAGGTTCGTGCATTTTGGTATCACAATAGTTTGGCACAGTACGATGAATATCCATATCACAAAAACACACAACATGTTGGACCTGTGTATGTTCGCAACGAACCGGAAACAGAAAACAATATTTGTTTTTAATTAACCAAGATTGTCCGTTTGATGTCAGGCAGGTGGCTTTGTATGTTTTTACTTTTAATATTTTTGTTTCGTATTGTTTTTGTTGTATTGTTGTATTGTTTTTGCAATTTTACCTGAACATATCCTCGCGTAATTGACAGAATTTAGTTTCCTGCGTCTTCTCTTTAAACTTCAACGTCCAGCCGTTTAGGTACTCGCGGCGGATTTCCTTATTCGAATTGATTTGGATGTTTTGGTCGATTAAATCGTCGATCTGGAATGAAATTGGGAATAATGCATCATAAGTAATATTGTGCGGGACAGGATGCTACATTTCTAGATTTCTCGATATTCGAGACAAACTATGAGCGGTGCCTTCAGAAGTCGTTTGAAAAAAAATATTTTTGCTCAACCTTTATATCGAGGGTATGAGCTAAAGGCCCTAATTCACCTAAATTCTAGCTGGAGTTTTAAAACGGACGTTTGGAACGTCAATGATCAGCTAAATACAAATTAAGCCAACATTTTTTTGAATTTACTGAATCTTATGAGCTTATAAGACCTATAAAGGTCTCGATAGTGTCCTGAAATATGTGAGAGCAATAATAATTTAAGAACTTCATACTTCACGACTCATTACTCTAAAGTGTCATTAACTTAAACGATCTAAGGAGATGACTTCCCAATAAGAGCTATAGCTGCAGGGACAAAAAATGAATAATCCAGAAAATTTTAGAATTTACACAATTTTTTTCTGTTTAGTTTTATTGTTTTAGCTTTAGGCATTTCACCGTACGAGAATTCAAATTATGTTCGAAGCTAACGCAATTTAGTGCTCTATCTGCGGAGAGTGCTCTATCTGAGGTAGAGAGAAATAGGTAGGAAGCATACCTCCACTTCAGAGGCAGAAAAATCAATGAAATTTAATTTTATCTTGCAGCTAGATTTTTAATGACGAATTTCTTAGTGGATGGGAGGCGTTCAGAAAGTAATAGAAATTTGGTTTGTTCTTAAAAATGACAATAATGTTATCTCCTTTGAAATAGTTTCTCACTTGTCGAGTTTTTGTCTTGGTAACAAGAATGCCTCCACTGCGATGATTGGACAATATTCTTCGTACCCCGTTATGACAGGTTTAGCCACTTCGAATCGCCGCGGTTTTTGTTCCAAAATTTTCGAATAAATATTGCCGACATAATTTCCATATGTGAAAATTCGAGACTATTACATGGCATGAGCCAACATCTTCAGTGGGTTCTCTCACTGAGGTTTGGCAATCCTTCATAATCGTTTCATCCACTTTTAGTCTTTGGATTTTTTAAACATCTCCCCGGCTAGCATGAGAACGCATAAAACTCGTAAACTCTAGTTTTAATCATAGCAGATTCATACTAAAAGGTCATCCAACAAGAGGTGTCATTTTAAGATATTTTGTCATTGATGAAGATGAATGGGGGTGGTCGTGGTACAATGGTAATCATCGCCGACTGTTGAGCCGAAGGTCCGTAGGTCAAGTCCATCCATAGTCAAAAACAATTCCTACGCGGAGAAATTGTGCAACAACATCAGTTGTGAATGAGAGCTGATCAAAAAGTGCTGACGAAGGCATAACACTCGCAACATAAGATGACTTCAAAATTCATACTCTGTGCGGGCATTCCCAACATAATACCTAAATGACATGGAATCAAAAGAGTTTCTGTGAACTACAAGCAACGCGACAAATTCTGTCGAATCTCTCAACAAACCCTATCTAAGACAACCACCCCCGGAGAGTAGTGAATGAACATCTTCGACACAAACCATCTGCACCCCGTCCAGGTGCTAAAATAGTAAAAATTCTTCAAATCTCTCGAATTTTCTTAACTTAATTATTCATTTATTTAAATTACTTTAATCAAAAGGATGACAAACTTAGTTTTGAGAACGAGCTGTCTACTTTAGAATACCCGCACAAAATGAGTAAGATGGGAAGGTGCAAGAAGAACATATGGTATAAGGTGGCGCAAAATTAATCATCTAGTTTTCTTTTTCAATTACTTGTTTTTACTAAATAAAAAAAAAAAGATTTTGAGTAATGAACATCTTTACTTGGACCTTTACAATTTTTTTGTTAAGTGGAAAAGATGATATCCGTCAAGTGTCTGCCGCCAGTGTTGATACACACTTCTATTCTTTTTATCGTATTTTCCATGAGTTTTCGAAAGATTTCCGGTGAAACTGTTCGTATTCCTGTCGAATATTCTCCTTAAGGACTGCGTTGTCTGAGGCTTGTTGGCATAAACCCCCAGCTTCAAGTAGCCCCAAAGAAAGAAGTCTGGGATTGTTAAATCAACCGATCTTGCTGGCCATGCCACATCTCCAAAACGGGAGATTACGCGACCAGGAAAGGCTTCCTTCACAATATCCATTGTGACTCGTGCTGTGTGTGGTGCAACTTGCTGAAACCACACGTTCACCAAGCCCCGATCATCCAATTTTGGCAGTAGGCTGATCCACTATTTGCACTTTGTACGGGAACATGTGTCTTTCACTAAAATTCGCTGTAGATGCCTAATTGCGATTGGTGATGGCCCGTCGTCTGTTTCTTCGTTCGCATCGACATAGGCAGCCACAGCTGCGATATTCTCGGCCAAACGACCAGACCTGTGGCGGCTACGCCCTGCGTGGGCTCCTGTGGTTCTAATCTGTTTGAGTCGGGTAGCTAAGCGCCGGAATGTTTGCCCAGTTGGTGCAACACAATTAAGATATCGACGTCGAAATTTACATTGCGTTAACACCACCGACCGATTATTGGTCGAAAAAAATTATTCCACGCTTCTGCACTTTGAATAAAGTCATGCTTGTAAAGTCCAGTTGACATAAGAGTTGAGGCCATCAGTTCTAGCACAACACCGATCTTAGACGTCTGTTGAAACATCATACATCTCCTAAGATACACCATCGAAAAACTTAGCGCTTTTTAGCTGTGATCTAAGTTGGTTGATATGATCTTGCCATAAGACATGATCGTCGATCGTGTTTCCCACTTCTTTTGGTTATTGAACAATTAGTGTTCCGAAGGTCGATTTTAGTTGGCGTCTCAGGCTGACGTTATGTGCTAATGTGCTTTAACTTACTCTTGACAGCATTAACTACCAATCCGTTCTCGTCGCATCATCTCGTAAACTTACGGAATTCTTCTAGCCTTGTAGTTATTGCAGTTGCAAGGCATTTGTGTCTACCGACGATCGCTATGTCGTCCACAAAGGCTTCCTGAAAAAATAAACAACTTTGGTTCTAGTTGTGAGATATGCGGTTCCCCAAGGCACTCTTTTTTTAATCTCTATTACTGATTGGTGCCATAAATTAATGAACAAATCACGGTGAACTTATTTTCATTTATCTTCGCTCCGATCTATCCACAACGAGTAACGGCTTGGTGCAGTTTTTGTAATTAGGTCTATGTTTTTTCACGGCGATGCTAGTATGACCGTTATAAAACGATGTTGGCTCATATATGTTAACACGAACGACGTTTATTTTTAATATGACAGTGTCATATCCCATACAGCTGGTGAAACAATGGAAGTGGAGATTCAATTAGGTCCCAAGGTTGTGTTATCTCCCACAAATTAATACTCTTCAAACTGTCTTCTCTTGGCTTTGGTGCCACAGTGTTGAAGTGGATACCTTCTTACTTAAAAAACTGCTACTGTGTTCGTTTTAGATCTGCATTTCTAACTCTTTGTTAGCTTCTTCCGACGTTCCCCAAGGCAGTCACCTAGGTCCACTTCTCTTCATTCTTACCATTAACGGCATTAAGTTAGTCATCAAACATTCCCACCTCTCACTGTACTCTGCCGACACCAAGTTCCTCTAGACCATTTCCTCGCAACAAGGTTCTTGCCTTATTCAATCGGATCTCAACAGCTTTTCTGTCAGATGCTCCGTAAATTGATTTGAGCTTAACATTTTCAAATGCCAATCAATCATTTTTTCACGTAAACAAATCAAACCTCCTCCTCGTCTCTAATTCCGCAATAGTCCCTTCAGGCTATCCGCGATCTTGGCAAGCTATCTGGCCAAGAGCTCAATTTTCGCGCATATATCGGCGATATAATTCTTAAAGCCATCTTTGCACTCAGTTTCTTTAAGCGATGGTCAAAGAATTCTCCAATCCCTACGTGACTCGATCCCTCTATATTACCTTCGTTCTCCCCTTCTTGAATACACATCTCTTCTCTTACCAACAAACCCACATTTCCAGAATCGATAGTATCCAACGCCGGTTCCTTCGTTTTACTATTCGGGGACTCTCCTGGAACAATACTTTGTTCTTTTCGCCCTATCAAGACCGTCTTAAACTAATCAATTTAACTACGTTGGAGGAAAGAAGAAGGGTATCTGACATTCTGTTCGTTCTAAGACTCCTAACAGGTACCATTGACTACACCACCCTTTATAACTCCATATCTCTTAGCACTATCCCCCGTAAAAAAATTCTCTTCTATCTATCCCTTCTATTTAGCCCACCGCACCTCATACGGCTAAGCACTCCATGCCTAAAACTCCGTCTTCGCAATAGTCTTCCCTTCTCCCCATTATTGTTTCTAAGAATCACGTTCTCCTCTCCCGTTCTTCTTAGTTATTTAGTTAGATTAAGTAAAATTAAGTTAGATTTTGTACGCTCTTATGGTGTTTGTCACACAACCTGGACGGGTAGCAGATGGTTTGTGTCGACGATGTTCGTTTACTACTCTCCAGGGGTGGCTGTCCTAGATAGGATTTGAGAGATTCGCCTGAATTTGCGTTGGTTGTAGTTCTCGGTAACACTTTCGTTTCTATATCATTAAGGTGTTATATTGGAAATGCACACACAGAGTATAAATTTTGAAATTATCTTATGCTGCGAGTGTTATGCCTTCGTCAGCACTTTTTGATCATCTCTCAATCAGATCTGATGTTGTTGCACAGTTTTTCCGTATAGGAATTGTTCTTGACTATGGCCGAACTCCAACTACAACTACCTTCGGCTCAATAAATGGAGGTGTTTGCCTCGATGAAAATTAAAAAAAAAAATACTCGATAGCATTAGAATTATTCCTTTAGGGCAATATTAAAGATAGAGTCGAAGTCTATAATTCACCAACGATGCATGCCCTTATCAGCCCAAAAAACGGTAGCAAATATGGGAAAATATGAAGGAAAATGTCATCGAAAGTAGCTACTTGCAGACTGGGCCCAGGCAAACAATTGACAAATATTGCATGCCATTACTAACCTTGGAGCTTGTACTTTAGTTCAATATAAAAATATTATCATTTCTCATAAAAAACAATTGCTTTTCTCTTGATTTAAAATGACACTTGTTATTGGATGACCCTGTATAATATATACCCTATATAATCGTATCAATATATATGTAACTAACAGCCGGATCAGATAGCAATGTTGCCAGACATGTGTATCAACATATCCAGGCAAATTATAAACTTCCTACTACTTTTTGAACACAAAGCCGTCAAAGTTTTTAGAAGCCGACGATTTAGTTTTTGGGTATAACAACATAGGCTAGACTAATAAACAAAAACTTGTGAGAATGTGCGATAAAGCTGCTTACGGAAATTTTTAAGAAAGGATTGTCATCCTGTTGTTTAGACTATGCTTTGTATGTTACATCGATTTGGGCTAGGAACACTATCAGTATCGTCTACGAGGTCAAAAACTATACAAAGAACGATTGAAGAAAAAGCCCGAAACCTGAGGTAATTTAGATCAAATTTTTTGAGAGCTCTCATACCTCATGTTAAAATCTTTTTTTTAAAGATCACTAGGACTGTCGCTGAAGGGTTTACAAACCTATGGTTTGACTATCCAGCCCTGTAATTACCCTTCCTCTTAGGTATTCCTTGAATATTACATGTTGATCAACATAACGAATCAATTGCATGCAAACTTTAAAGAAATTTGTAGTTCACAATTAAACTTGAACCCTGAAGCAAGTTTTTGGGTTAGCCTAAGAACAAAAATGTTAACTCACAACGAAGAACCGTTATCAAATATTCATAACAGACAATTGACAAATACTTTGTTATTTGAATTTCGAAACCTCTTTTCATAACTTTCGCAGCTCGTATTAAAGACCCTTATCCGAGCTGAACCCGTCCCAATAATATACGCAAAACATCATCCCAAGATCCTGTTGCCAACCCATCATCCGGTTACATGCGAATTTCCTTTCATTTACATAACATCTTTAGTGAAAAACCTTTGAACTGTCGAAACTTTGAAACATCCTAAGCATACAAAGGCGCAACCCTGACGACTCGGATGAACGAGGTTAAGCCACACGACAAGGCGATAACAGCTTGTCAAGCCAATTTGCTTAAGGGCAATAAAAGGAAAAACAACAGCCAATAAGTAGTAGTAGTTTTCCATCTCCGCTTCCACTAGTCATGTCAATAAGTCACAAAAAAATATGTTCGAACAGCAATGAATGTGGTTCTTACCTCCTCGGCCATTGCAGTTATGGACACACGGTGATCCTGTTTGACGTCGCACAGCACTGAGTCGGTACGATTAAGTCCTTCTTCCGGTTCGTTTAGCTGGAAATAATTAAATTTGAAGAAAAGCAACAAAAAGTAAATAAAAATGAATAAAAGATGAAATGACAAAAGGTAGGAACGCATAAAACTTGTTGTTCACCTTCCGTACTGGGGATGACGGAGCCACGGAATACGGGGACGCAGGAAAGGAAAAGGAGCGAACAAGGGATTTTCTCGATGTCGTCACATCGCTCCTTCTGTTTGGTAAAAAGAATAAGTCATTTTCAGCCCGAAGTGGTTTTTACTTTTTTCGTGCTTCCTTTGGTTTATGTTGGCCACAAAAGTAATCCCAAACAAATTGGCGGACAAAGGCTGAAACCATGAGTGTGATCATAAAAAGGAAAAAAAGGCTAACAAGGATGTGGCTTAGGGATGGGACTCGAAACAGGATTGGGATCAAGTGTTGTGTACAAAGGACTTGGACGACTCACATTCTTGAAGGGGATTTCCGGCGTCCACTCTGCGGTTGGCTCGTCTTCCGTTATTACATTCTTTGGATACAATTTATCATCGTCAATCTGATTGGAATCGTCTGCGTTGGTATCGGTAACCCGCCGGTTGACATCGGCGTCGGCTGCGGAGATAGCTTTGCCATTGGCCATAACAGCAACCGCGTTGTTTCCATTCGCTTCAATGTCAGTCTCTAGGGAGTTATTGTTGGCCATGGTTCGTTCGGCTAGTGGTGGGGATGTCATTGGCATATTGCTGCTACGACGGTTGCCAAATCGATGGCGTGGTCTAAAAAGAGCGATGATGATGGGGTTCCAAAGCCTAGACAAATGAGTGGGTTTACCTCAACGGCTCAGTCCTCTTGATCAGATATGTTGTGATATTCAAATGCTTTAGGTGATTGTCCCTGCTTCCGCCGTTGCCCGGCTCCACCTCGTATGCATCGTTCAAACACTTGAGGGTTGCCTCAGAGATATGTACTCGTCTGTCACGGGAAAAAAAACGAAAAAAAAAATTTGAAAAACCGATAGAATGACACGCTGGTGCAGTCATGCATGTCGATTATGTCATGTAAGACTTACCCGGGCACACCACCGGACTCCATGTGATTCGCAATGATAACATCATTCGACCATACATCAAAATGCCATTTTTTATTGCCCAGGACGCCGCACATCACGGAACCACTATGAATGCCGATTCGCATATTCAGATCAACCTGAAACGGGAGAACGTTTAAACAACAGCAGCAAAGGGACAGACGGCAGAATGTGAGAATCAGCCGTACTCGACCTGAAATAGGACGCGAAAGTAATTTAATTGAATGGGATTTATAGAACGTTGCGAGGGTGGTTTGCCGCGCGTCGGGGATAATATTGGGTTTTGATATTCCGAGTGGATTTTGACACTATTGTAGTTTGACACACGCCAACGTTATTGCCGCGAAAATCTGTTTTTGAAGTTAGTCGGTTTGTATACACAAAATTGGATATCCAGCATCGTGTTTAATTAATTAATTGTTCCACGTCATCGCAATTTAAGCGGCGCTCTAAAAGCGATTGTCCGCCATTGTCCATGGATATCGATTTCGAGTTGAACTGTTGGGAAATATTTACTAAATTGGTTTAGCCTGAGGCTAAGGCTATTTCCAATGCCTCATTTAATATGGTCCTCAACAAGTACCGGCAACTGCTGTCATATAAAGGGAAGAAAGTACAGAATTTCAGCAGTGGGTTATGTGTAGTTCTAGATTTGTAGGTCACAATTGATTAGGATAAACTTGGTTGTTACATTCAAGCGGCTATTCACGCATGTCTTGCTCAGAAATAACGATACTGTGAACTGAAACCAACGCGACAAATTCAGTCAAATCTCTCGAATCCTATCTAGGACAACCACCCCCACTTCGACATAAACCATCTACACCCTATCCAGGTTGTGTGGCAAACATTATAAGAGCGTACACTCTTGAACCTGCGTAAAAAAAACCAATACCATTCTCGAAAAAGCATGGCACAATGCCGCAATTAGCCCGTATCAAACTGTCACTTGTTGTGAGTGAAAAGGTTATTCCACTATTTCTCTTATATTTTAAGAACCTCAGATTCGACAGCCTTATTTTTGGTTCGTAATCAGACGAATAGAAATATTTTGTAAAAGAAATATTTTTTTAATTTGTATGTCAACTGGATCTTATAAGCATGTATGCCAAGATCCTTAAGCAAAGGGCGATGCAAGATGTTTAGAAGTAAGCCCAATTCCTGTGATTGTCTTTAATTGGGGACGCCAGTGTTCTCTCTCTCTCTCTCTCTCAGCTAAGGCGGTGATGTTTGCTACTGACCTTATCGAACAAACATGAGATGGAGTCTTCATATGAGTAGCCTGGCCGAGACGTCCTAATTTATGGATTAAATTCAATATAGATGTGTAAGAAGGCGCCTTCCCTGGAGCATTCTCTTTAGATCTGCAAACAGGTAGTAGACACTAAGAACCAGATCCGGAGAACACGATGGATGGGGATGATGGCAAACCCACCGTACACTTACCTTGAAAAAGCTTCTCGGCTCTCGCCGTTCAAAATCGGCAGTAAAGCTGTAGGTGAAACACAAATCGCTCACAACATAAGTGAATGAGAGAAGCTTGGCTCTGGCTCTTCATGAGCTGTAACGCCATCTAAGGAAAGTTCAACAATCAGGTGAAATTATTCGACCTCTTGTCAGGTGACACTTTATAGGCATTTTCAAGGAGGCTGGGAAGACTGTGAAGATGATGAAGTACCTGTTTGTCGTAAAAGACTATTTTAAATTATTTAGGCCAATAATTTTTTTTTTCCAACATATAGCATGCGGTGCTGCGACTATTGCAGATCTATTGCGATTGCCAGCCGATCAGACGAGGATCTCCTCTACTTTCTTAATAAAGTTAAGAATGCCTCTCATAGGAGCTGAGATGATCCCTTCAGGAGTCATAATTTCTTTGAGGAGGATACACTTCCTAGGATGGCAGAAGGCAGTTCACTCATATATGTACATATATGTACATAGTATATCTCGTCCTCAAGACAGATGAGAGGCTAATTTTGTTGGGATGATATCTCAGACTACAGTGTCCCGAAAGGTAGCTGATCAGTCTTCTAATATCGATTCTATTATATGTACAGAGTGTTTGTTTCGGGGTCATATAAATCTTTTTTTTGCACCTACTCCCTTACGGGCTCGGGCAGCTAAGTTACCATGAAGGAATCACCCAGGATCTGACTGAAATGATTAGATCTGAATTCACGTCAACTGTCTGCATCAAATTCATGTCGTGAAAGTAGCTCTGGAAGCTGAGAAATGTACTCGACCATAGGCACTACGGGGCGTATACGTAACATTTTCAAGTTTTTTGTACCTACTCTCTTAAAGGCTCGTGCAGCTAAGTTACTATGAAGGAACACGATTGCCGGAGTTTTTCTCACTTGTTTAAGGGAAAATTAATCTTTGACTTGGGGATTCCGCTAAAGGGTTCGGCACCTAGTATGTACCTTTCGCTGAAAACTTTTCTAGCAGGTTGGTCGGCGATTTGTGCCGCTTATTTCTTTTACCTAGGTCTTGCAGGGCATTGTGGCATTCCTTGACGGATATTGAGTTGTTTGTATATTGATACCAGTCTCTAAATTTAGGTTAACCCAACGGTTATATCAAGTTGTTACAAGACGCTGTCAAATGTTCTTTTAAAGAAACTGACATCATACGTTGAGAGAATAATCGGAGCTCAGAAGGAGTGATCTGATTTTCACTTTACGACAGGTCTTAGAAAAGAAATGGGAATTCCAAGAAACGGTTCACCAACTGTTAGCAGATTTTAAAAAGATGTAAGATTCTCTATCATGTCCTTTTAAAGTTGGGAACCCTAAAAAAGCTTGACGAAATTGATACAAGTACTTCTAAAGAGAAACAAAGTACAAGTTACTGAACGAAATGCCGTAACTGAAACATGAGGTTACTGAATGATTAAAACAGAGAGATGCCTTGTCACAACTTGTCTTTAATTTGGAATAGGTATGAGATTTCCTCAGGAAAAGCGGAATAAACCCCCGCTTTAGCTTATGTTGGATCTTCTGGGAGAAAGTGAGGAAATAGTTAGGAGAAATGGTGAAAGAAAACTAGGAGAAAACCAAATATATGGTCTCTGACCGCTGGTCAAAAACGACGTAAAGAATGAAATAAATAAAATCCTGTGTGGACGTTCAGAACGATTGGACAGTGAACGAACTGTAAAATGAATAATGAATGGAAGACCAAGACCAGCAGAAAAGCCGCGCTTTTGACAGGGAGGATTGTTTAAGGGTTTTCAACGCGACTCTTAACGTCCGAGTTCCAAATGGCCAGTAATAATCCTGATAATAATATGGGCTACGCTTGCTCTTACGTCCTGAAATGTCAAACTTCAAATTATAAAGCCATAATGATGCACGATGGGAAACTCGGACTCTGACTAAGAAGGAGGAAAAAAGATTTCGGGTCTTTGAAAACAAGAACTTAAGGAGAATCTATAGTTGAACACAGGATAAAGAAAGAGGCAACTATAGTACATAACAAAAAAGTAAAAGAGCTTTATTAATAAGCATCGTCCGAGAAATAAAATGCCTAAAAGTAAGATGATCAAGACGCGTAGAACGAATGGACAGTGGACAACATTTTCAAGCCTTTCAGTGAGAACTTCGGGAGATAAGTTCGGGCGGTTTGGTCAGATAAGGTAGAGATTTAAGGAACCCCGAAGAAACAAGTCTGAAGCGGTCAAATCAGGCGAACTTGCCGGCCAGTGCAAAAGCCAAAACGAAACATTAAGCTATACGGAAACATATTCTTCAAAATGTCTATTTTCATGTGAGCCGTCTTGTGACACCACTGTTCCTCCCCCAATTCATCAATTTGTGAAAATAAAATCTTGTTATTCGTGGCGCTGTATCGCTGTATAGAGATTGCGTTACTCCATATCCTCAAAAAAATTAGGTCCGATGACAGTTAAAATAAACAAAATGAGGAAAAGTTCATGGTTACCCGAATCTACCTAAATCCTTTGGCGTCAGATATGTTTTCCACATGGTTCAACGTAGCGATTTAAGCGCTCAATTGATTTTCAAACAATCAACTCCGCAACGTGTGCCTTAAGTACTTGAAAGTTATTTAACAACAAGTCTTATCCTGATCACCCCCTGAAAGTTCATCCTTGCTTTTACTCGCCAACCATTTATTTATACATTTTTCAGGAAGAAGTACGAGTATATCCCACCAGGCACCGATAATTTTTTTCAAATCCGCCGAAGTTTTGACAACATATACACAATTAATTACCATTCGCCCTCACCACTCCACTCATCCAATCTGTATTCCAAAGTAGCAAAGGATTTGTTTTCCTACCTAGTATCCTTGCGGACACGTGGCAAGCGAAACAATTCAGAGCTAAATTCATCTTACTTCGTCACGACAAGGTAAATCTTTAAAATCCCCAAACGCCACCAGCCCTTGCTGCAACGTAAATTGAAGCCGAATTTCATTCGACAGGATCAACTTTTTCCACAACCCGTCGTGGGTTCTCCGTTGCCACGACCGCCATCGAATTAGACTTCCATAAAAGCACAAACAACTTTTTTTTTATCTACATAGATATCATCTGAACACCGTATCCTCGTATCCTTGTGATTTATCTTCTATATTGTGAGCGTAAAACAAAGAAACCCACGCTCTTCCGGCAACATAGGATAATACTGTGCTAATGCGGAAGTTTGGGAAAAGAAACTTGCTCCTTCTTAGCAGGGTGATTATTCTGCTTTCAAGAAGTCGTAAAAACAAGTCCTTCAACTTACATGAGTATGTAGCCTGACATCCTTGATGGCTTTTATCATGTGCAAACCGGTCTCGACACTGCAGACAGCATGGTCCGGGCGCGTCTTCCAGTTATGACTCTCGAACATTGACACACAATAGTAGCAGTCGCCTAACAGCTTTATCCTAAGGCAGTGGTTATCCTGTAAATAAAGAAAAATAGACTCGCATTGGACCATGACTGTGTTTGGATCTGGAGAAGGACAAACCTCGGCGATTCTGTCGAAACGGGCAAACAAATCATTTAGGATCTTCACCAACTGCTGTGCCGAGGTCTTGCTCGCCAACTCGGTGAAACCCTAAACGGAGGAGAAATATAAAAAAATAAATTACGTCAAGAAAAACACCTCTATTAACCAACGACTCGCATTTAAATTGCTAATTTCACCGGTTGGCTTCCGGCCAACTGGCTCGCACGTACCTTAATGTCCGCGAACAGGATACTAACATTGTCCATGGGATACACGTACAATTTGTTAAACTGCGTTTCAACGTTCGGATCGGTTCCCTTGTACATCTCCTGGCGAATTTCGTTGTTTACCACCATCGGAAGGACTGCACAAAAAGGACGAAGCAAATAATGGTTAACAAGTTAAATTGGTGTCCTTTCGGGCTAGGGATTATGATTTTTATTCATTTTATTTTGTTTTATTGCATTTCGCGCGTCGTCCTTGCGATTGCTTGTATTCCTTTTTACCGTTGTATATTATATTAATCGATTGAAATTTAATTTACGACGACTGAGGCTAGGACGAAGACGAGTCCTGCATACCAATCGAATTGGTGGTTCGCACCTTTTGTTTAGTTTCTGTTTTAATTAAAATTAAAGGCGGTAGCATGAAGCAGTGGGACGTTTCGAGTTCAAGGGATGTTATCCGGCGTGCAGGATGCTTATATTTATTAGGGTATGTGGACGATATGATTGCAGTCGTAAGGCCCGGACAATAAATTTCACGGAGGGTCGTTTATTGCAATTTACTAAATGGCGATGTGCGTCGATAAAATCTGGTTTATGGATAGGGAACTGCGCATTTTGGTCGAGCATTTTTTATATTTCAGTCAAAGACAAGGATAACGATGAATCGTGTCCTTAATGGCACTCAGTAATGCCCCATCGGTGATTTACTTTTTGAAAAGTGCACTGTCAGAATTGATACTGTCATCAAAGAGGCTTCACAGTCACAAAGTTAAACTTTTCAAACAGCGATAGCTTCCATGTCCTTGTTGCAGGATTAAAGTATGCAAGCATAGTTGCAGTAACTATGCAAAGTTAAACAAGAACAAAGCGGAATAATTTCCATACCGAAAGTGGGCAAGCCCTTACGCTTGTAGTAAAATGAATAACGCTTTAAGGTTCAAAGTCCTTGGTGAAGGATTCACTTTATGCGAAAAACATCAAAGAAAGTTTAGAGCAGCGTATGCGGCGGGTGTGTTCATTTGGTTATTATTATTTTGAGCGTGACAAAAGACCATGTTTTTGTTTTATTACAGAACTTCTCGCTTTTCGCCCGAAGGAAGTGACAGTTCCGGGAAGGAAATAAAACAATATTTGTTTCATCATTGTCTCCATTAAGGCGCCCAATGATGGCGTTTCACAATCTTGATTTTGAGGTTCATTAGAAAAGCGTACAAATTTCAATTACCATGTTGTGCGTTTTAAATATTCAACAAAGCGCTTCAACATAAGTACACGTGCGGGTGAGAAATCGCGACATTTTTATGAGTGCGTGTGTCCCAAAATGTGTGCGTGCAATAAACTTTTGATAGGATACGTCTTGACTGGGGTTATAACCCATGAAGGACTAGCGGTATCTATGAGTGTATGTGTTCTATTTTTTCCCATATGAGAAAGGAACCTATTGACTGAGTTTTCAAGAAGTTTTGTCAGTTCCCCGTTGCGGATATGAACCACGTATCATCCAACACCATAACTACTAAGTCAGGCTTTTTCAATTGGTGGCTTCTGCTTTCTAGTGGAGCATCCAGACACAAATATGGGATCAAGGAGGAGGAACCGACAAAGAAGAATTCAATTTTTCCCACGAACCTATCCTGCCCCAGCTCATTGGGAATCTTATTTCCCGGGATCTCCGAATGATCTGATAAGACTTAGTGAGTTGAGTCCTTCAACTTTGTTCATAGAAATCTTGAGCTCACACACAATTTAGGCAGTGGCAGTAGAGCTAAGCACAGCTTTGGGCGCATTCTGCATGTCGTTGTTATACGAGGCTTGCTCAAAAGTAAAGGGCGAGCTAAGTAAAGGGTGTTTTTTGGAGGTTTGGGTTTTACACTGTCAACACTATAGATTGTCAATTTGACAGTTAAAAGTTAATTTATGGTTAGTACATATTGTCATTTCACAGAGAATACGGGGGTGGTCCGATAAGTACTTAGCCTCACCGCCAGATGGCGCCAGTGTCGCAAGAGTAACTTACTATCGTGTAGCACATTCTAGTAGACGGCTACTGTCGCCGGATCGGACTCGTAGTTTTGTTTTGACCGCACGTGGAAGCGGGGGTGTCCGCGGATTTTAGAAAAATGGAAAAAGCGCAATATCGGTCGGTGATTCGATTCTTGTTTTTGGAAGGGAAATCGCGCAGCGAAATCAAAGAGCGTTTGGATGTTGTGTACAGTGACTCTTCTCCTTCGATGGCGACCATCAAAAATTGGTTAAGACGAAGACTGTCCCATCGGCCGGAAAGGTGATGGCCACCGTTTTCTGGTATTCACAAGATGTGATCCACATCGACTACCTGGAGAAGGGCGAAACTGTCACAGGGCTGTACTATGCCAAATTATTGGGCCGATTCGATGCCGAATTGGGGAAAAAACGGCCCCACTTGGCAAAGAAAAAAGTGCTCTTCCACCATGATAACGCACCGGCTCACACCTCCACCCTCGCCACGGCTAAATTGGTCGAATTGGGCTACGAACTGCTGCCCCATCCACCGTATGCTCCAAATTTGGCCCCGTGCGACTTCTTTTGTTTTCAAACTTGAAAAAGTCACTCGCCGGGCAGAAATTTCAGTCGAATGAAGAGGTCATCGCCGCCACGGAGGCCTACTTTGCAGACCTCGAGAAAACGTATTTTTCAGAAGTTGGAGCATCGCTGGGTCAAGTGTATCCAGCTAAAAGGAGACTATATTGAAAAATAAATCGCCATTTCTCCAAAATTTTTGTTTTTTTATTGTAGGCTAAGTACTTATAGGACCACCCTCGTAGATTAACGCCAGGACAACGCATGCAAATTGTGCAAACTTATTTTGAAAACCATGGTTCAGGTTCACCACGTACACTCTAGTTGATGATTCGCATCCCAAAAGGCGAAGAACAGTGTGAAGAGAAGAAGTTATTGCCGTTGTGGAGCGCAGTGCTGAGGAGAATCGGAATGAGTCGATTCGTCATCGTGTACAGCAACTGGAGCTATGCCCATTCACTTTGTAGAACATTTTACGGAAAGATCTTGACTTAAAAGCTTATAAGATCCAGCTTGTGAAAGAGTTAAAGTTATGCGCTTCGTAGGTTCGGTGAAGGGGCCGAAAACATGATTCAGCTTGATCCTACTTTTCTTCCCCGATGAGGCCCATTTTTCGTTAAATGGATATGTAAACAAGCAAAATTGCCGAATTTGGAGTGGAGGAAACCTAGAAGCCTTTGTCGAGACGCCCTTACAACCGTTTAAGCTCACTGTTTGGTATGCTGGTGGAAACGATGTCGGCCAGAATGTTACCGTCAATGGAGAGCGCTATAGAAACATGGTTTTTGACTAATTTGTTCCTCAGTTGAATGGCATTGACATGACTGAGCTTTGGTTTCAACAAGATGCCGCAACATGCCACACGGCGCGTGACACCGTCAATTTATTGCGGGAAACATTTTCTAAGCGCATTGTTGTCGCTATTAATATTTATATCATTTGTAAACTTTGAACGTCACCCTTGCTTAGGCGCCTGAACGCTGTCATCGTTGTTTGTTCTTCTTTGTTGGTAATCCTGCCGACCGACTTCAATTTCACGATTATTCCGTGTTCGGCCATTTTGGCAATCATTTCTTGTGTCGGCACCTAAGCAAGAGGACGTGGAAAAAGTGTAAGTGTAAGTCAAGTCACAAGTGATTGATTTGATTTGGGGGTGGATAAATCGGTGTGTGTTATAGATCGGTGGATATCGCGTTAAAAGTTGAGCCGAGGTAACAGAATCGTATTGCATATAACTAGGTACTATCAATGCCAGACACTAGGTCACGAAAGTTACGAGCGAGAGGACATTAATATAACGTTTATAGGTGAGACTCCCTCAATCGAAGCCAAGTTGCAAGAAATCATAAAGCAAAATCATAAACCTTTTACGATCCGAAGTTTTTAAAACAAGTGGCGAATGTAGCAATGTTGTGAGCGGTAATTTTGGTAACGGTCTCAGGACTAGCGGTAATTCTGGTAACGGTGCCGCAAGCAGCGGCGATTCTGGAAACGGTGCCGCAACCAGTGGTACCTTGGGGAACGGTAGCGACTCAGGGGTGCTAGCAAACGCTTTGAGTGAACTGAGCCACACTTTGTCCAATACCAGACCAGAGCAGGTTAAACAATTATATGATCTTCTCGAGTTCGACGGTCGTCCGGAGGACTGGCCCATGTTTTTTGAGTCGTTTGTAACTACGACAGAGTAGTACAGCTATACAAATCAACAGAATCTTATGCGGCTACAGAAGGCATTGAAGGGGGAAGCGAAGGAAGCAGTGGAATGTCTGCAGAAATGTTGACCCCATATTGAAGACTCTTTCGACGCAGTTCGGCAGAACCGAAATGCAAGTCAAAAGCCAGATTATTAAATTAAGAAGCATTCCATCCATACCGGAGAAGCGTTAAGTTCACATTCCTAAAATCTGGTAAGTGTGAACATCATCTGTCTAATCCAATGCTGATGGATGAGTTGTTGCTTATGCTGCCAGTTGAAAGAAGACTGGAGTATCCACGATTCGCCCGCAACATCGACACGGTACCGACGGTGGAACATTTTAGTGAATGGCTACAAGAGTTGTTCAACGAGGTAAGAGTAGTTTGCACGGACTTAAGTGAACCACCAATGCAGATGAGGTTAGGGTAACCGTAGAGCTTGTTCGGGTAAGCACGAGATATCAAATTGTAAACGTGTCTTGAAAATGAATTACGGGCAACGATGGCGATTGGCTCGACGATGTAAGGTGTGTTTCAACTGTTTGGAGCAAGGTCATCAAACGAATTCATGCACGAAGCGTAAGGAGTTCAGCTCAAAGAATAAATTAGAGAAAACTTCACAAGCCTTTGCAAGGGACATTATAACAAGCTGCTGAACAGAAGTGAGCATCTACCAGCCAAGTTGTATGGGAACGGAAAGACGGTAAAGAGCTTCGCATTTATTGATGGTTCTTCGATATCACTGATGAACAAAAACTTAGCTGATTGACTTGGTCTAAGGGGGTCAGAGGAGAGTCTAACGATGCATTGGTTCACAAAAAACACTATAACAGAACTATCAAGAAGGGTACACGTGAAGATCTCTGGAATGCGACCAGGGAGCAAGGTATTTGAGCTGAGGAATGCTAGAACAGTCACAGACCTTCGGCTGCCTACTCAAACTCTAGACATCGCGGAGCTTCGTACAAGAAATCGTGTGCCGAAATGCCTCGCAATAGATGAATACACAAATGCGACGCCGGAACTTCTGATAGGCCTCGACAACATGAACCTCGGGATTTCAAGAAAAATCTGGAAAGGCTGGGAGAGACCTGGTGAAGTATCGACAAATCTCGGATGGGTTGTCTACGGCAATAGAGAAAGGCGTTCGAATCCTCCTCGCCGTAGTGCGGCCGGTACACGCATAATTTCGCGTAATGGACCTGTGAACTATCCTCCATGATCCTGACATTGGACGATTTGGAAGTCAACATTCGTCGTGTTATTGCTGATATATGGCCCCAGTTGCTCGTAGAAGTTGTCGAAAATGGGACTTCACGACTGCACTTCATTCAAGCTAGCTGTGGCACGGATATGCCCGAAATCATATTTAAGCACTGATGCCATAAAATTATCTATTAAATAAGGCTAAGATCATAGACATTTATATTAGCTTCAAGTGTTATATTTCAAATTGAATTTGTATACCTCTAAGAAAAACACCCTTTACGTTCGATTTTTTAAACGTGTTTTGGTGGGCTTGTTGCATTATTTAGAAATGAATTATGTGTGAAAAATAAATAATATTAAGTGTTGCAAACGTTCTTGGAATGACGACTGTGGCAAAAAAAAAATTGTTTATTAATGGTACAAGCTTTTCACAGAACGTCGACAAAATGTTGATGACGTGGACCGACCTGGAGCAGTGAAGTAAATTGTTATGAAGAATCCTCGAAAAGTAAATTGTTATGAAGAATCCTCGAATCACCAGTAAAGAAGTTGCTAAGGATATTGGCAGATTGGTTGGCTCATGTCACCAGATTTTTTTCAGATATTTTGAGCATGAAACGTGTGTCAGCGAAGTTCGTTAAAAAATTTGCTAAATTTTTGAACAAACTTTCACAATGCTAAGTCGTATGAGCATCACTCAGGAGTTATTGAATGACATAAATGACGATCCGGATTTGCTGAAAAGGATCATCATTGGGGACGAAACTTCGGTATATGGTTATTAGATTAAAACTAAAGCCAATCAACCTAATGGAAGCGACCAGAAGAGCCAAGACCATAAAAAGCAAGCCGAGTTCGGTCAAATATGCATGTTTTGCTCAATATATTCTTCGATTTATGATGGCTTGGTTCATCATGGGTTCGAGCCGAAAAGTCGTACGATCAGTAGGACTTTCGTAAAGCAATACGAGGAAACGGCCCAGATTTGTGGGAAAAATAATTGCATAACTCTTGCATCACGACAATCCACCTGCTCAATTTCGTGATCATGCCTCTGAGATCGTCAGAAAATAAGTCACCTTATTTTTTTAACAAAGACCGTTGGAGACAATTAGGATAGTGAACATTTCTGTTTGAAAGATAGATGTATACTTGCCTAATGAAACGCTGAACATCAAACATTGTCGTGTTTTCGGATACTCTTGTCTAGTCTTGGAACCGCTCCTCTTCAATATGGGGCTAGAATCCAACTTTCATTGGAAATTGTATTAAAAGCCACCTGTTTTGTATATACCTCATGATAAAAATATCAAGGGAAGAGGAAGACTTAGCATCTAGCATGCAGGGCGAAACCAGGTGTGCCAGAAAAAATTCTCGTGCAGCTGATACAAACCGTCCTTTGGAGTTTGAAGTCCGAAAGCTTTGCTGCAACTCCTGGCGATTTACCGCCGTCGAAAGGTGCGACATATGTATATTCGATGGCTTTGTCAATAACGACTTGTAATGCAAAGTAACACTTTCTCTAAGTGGTTTTCATCAGCTCAGTTACAGTTTGCGATAGTGTATTGCGAAATTGAGGCTGAAGCAGAAGAGCAAACGTTTCTACCTTTGACTCTGCGAAAGACATTAACCAATTTGTCGGTCGTTCCCAAGGATGGGTTCTCTTCACAGACGCGTCCCCCGGAAGAACCGATTTCCAACAGTGGGTTAAGTAATCGAACACACTAGTTTAAGCAATTTAGAGCAATGCCCTCAGTCGGTTTTTAAATAGAGTCTTCAACCATTTTAATTGTCTTGAGTTAAGGTGGTTCGCCAGAGTGTTTCCCAAGCTCTTTCCTAATGCGCATCGAATTTATCTTGGAATTCTATGTGTCTGTGGCCGAACAAAGCAGATTCAGGTTAGGCCCTCCAGTTGGGGATAGACTTAATGTACTAATTATAATAGTAAGTGGCGTCTCGCTGTAGTTCGCTGTGAACCAACATTGTTAATGGTGACTTTCCGGCTCGAACTAATGATGGTGAGGAAGACGTAATGAAATCAAAGAACCAGCCTCGTCATGATTTGCATTTACTGCTGACCATATTTATTACAGGTTACTAGATCAACCTTATTCATTTCGCAATACTGTACGAGTTCGAAAACTACTTAAGGTGGTGGAGTCAGTATCGAGTCATGGCGAAAGTAAGCAGACGCCAAAATGAAATTCTGAATCACTTTGTGATCTGGGTCATAAAACTGTCCCAGTTTGGCTGCCGAAGTTGCATTCGATATAATGTGGCCGTCCTTAGTCCTTTCGGACAGTTTTCATTTAATAATAAAATTATGTTGAACATACATGCTGAACAACTCGGCATTAGGAGCTCTAGATCAATCAGCTGTCAATCCGATATTCAAAACGTTAAGAGCAACAGTACGCACGTCATTTATGTGCATATAATAGGGACTAAAGTAGGAGATTCGTAACTCAAAATGGCAGCGCATGTCAAAATGATGTCTGTATCTAGTGTGGTGGCATGAAACATGTTCCTGTTTTTGAATCAAAGGATGGTTAAAGCAAGAAAATTTTGAGGGATGGGCGAAATATTAGGGGTGGTCGTGGGGCAATGGTAATCATCACCGACTGTTGAGCCGAAGGTCTGTAGTTCAGGTCCGTCAAGAACAATTCCTAGACGGAAAAAAACTGTGCAACAACATCAGTTGTGAATGAGAGATGATCAAAAAGTGCTGACGAAGGCATAACACTCGCAGCATAAAATCACTTCAAAATTCATACTCTGTGTGTGCATTTCCAATATACAGTCAGTCAAGTAAGAGCGTGGTCGTCATTACCGACAGGTAATGAAAGATTTCGCTCTAATTCCTTTGCGGGCCGATAGAGGGAAGCTTTGTCCTTGATGCATTGTCAACAAAAATTCAGTTGTCGTTGATCTTTTGAAAGAGAATCACGTTAAGCGCCATGAGTGCTAAATACGCGTCGCGCTACGAGGCTGTGTTCCTTTGCACCCACCCGAAAGGTCCCAAAATGTCGCAATCAGCGGCTGCTAAATATATGAGAAAGTCGAAGGCATTTGTACAGAAGTGGGTACAGCAATATAAAGTGGCTAAAAATGTCGATGATTGACCAGAACGTGGCTCGATAGGAAAGTGGACAAAAAAGATGAAAAAAGAATAGTGAATCTGTTTTCGCGGAATCCTGGTTTAACACTGCGGCAAGGACAAGCAAAATTAAAGGCAAAAGGTTTAGATATATCCTATGAAACTATCCGAACCCATCTCCGTACTCATGACGTGAAATGGCGCAACACAATGAAGAAGCCTCTGTTGACTGAAAAACATGTGAAAAAGCGACTCGCTTGGGCGCATGAGAATATCGATAGAGATTTTGAAAATGTCATTTTTACTGATGAATGTTCTATATGGGCACGTTGTGTCCTCACGCGAGCCTGGTCAACTTCCACCAATAGGCTTGTTCAGCACACACACTTTGAAGCAGCTATCTTGCGAAATTCGTCGGATCTGGAGGTCGTTGTCACTAGAATACGCCATCAAATTAGTAGAAAGCATGCCTCGGAGATGTCAGGCAATTATCGACGCCGATGGTGACTGGACACCATATTAACCGAATTGCATCATCGTTTGTATATGTTTTATATGTGTATAAATATGAAAGTTTCACCAAATAATTTTTTTTTATAAATAAACTCGACCACGCTTTTACTTGACTGACTGTAACACCTTAATGACATGGAAACAAAGGAGCTACTGTGAACTACAACAAACGCAAATTCGGTTGAATCTCTCAATTCCTATCTAAGACACAACCACCCCCGGAGACTAGTGAACGAAAATCTTCGACACAAACCATTTGCATACCATCGAGGTCGTGTGACAAGCACCATAAGAGTGTACACTCTTGAACCTCCACAATTTATGAAAAAGAAAAGAAAATATTGAACTGAAACTCATGAAATTTGCCCTTCACTATTGTTCCAAATGATGAAACGGGAATTTAACTATAACATGCCAACAACAATCCACTGTTTGGGCATTCGGAAATGAACTTGACACAAGACGAGATCTGTTCAAAAATTATCGAAAAGGTCCTGACACGAATTTTAGAAATTTAGACGTCCAATGGGGACTGTTGGCACTGATGCCTCTGTATCGAGGAATCTACAATAGTTTGACTTCGTTTGACAGTTCTTGAAATTTTGACTGAAAAACATTTTTAGTCTGTTCAGTGACGAAAAGATCAGATCAGAACAGGACAGCACAGCACAGATTCGTGAAAACTGTCAGATCAAGTTAGTACAGAAAAGTACAGCCGTATGTTAGTTGTCAAAAAGCGAAAAACATCTTATATGTCATATTGTAATAAACATGTGTTTGAATTAAATAATAAACAAAAGTGAATTCACATAAAAATGCTTTGGAAGAGTTGTGGTGGGCACTAATAGTGAAATTACTGTGATTAGTGACTCGTCAACAACATTTTTCAGTGATGATATGTATGTTTTAGCGTGAACTTTAGCTGACAGCTGCTTTTGACACTTTTCACGAATCTGTTCTGACTCCAGAGTAGGTGCAGAAAATCGTGTTCTGAAGTGTCGGGAAAACCGTCACTGAACACAAATCAGAACACTTTCGGACAGAAATTTTTGTCACTGAACAGCAAAAGTTGTACTTTTCTAACCAGAACAGTCCAGAACAGCGTCACTGAACAGACTATTTGTAATCTGAGTTCACGACAACGCTTGGAGTGTTGCCTGACTATCGGTAAGGAAGACTCGAGATTTATGTTAGGGCATATGAATGTAAATGGCGTAAAGCCCGATTTGGATAGTCCCAATCCCTCAGAAATCTTGCAGTTTGGGTTAAGGTACCAGTGCCAACTTGTTCGAGTCATTTGTGTACCAAAGACCTTTTACGTTTTTCAGAGATTACTATCTCAAATTTTTTTGTCAAAAATATACGATTGTTGCTCCGACACCGTGCTTCCGATTTCAAACTCGGAAGGTCATGAAGAATGGACATGTGATTCGGTGACTCCCATGCGTATAACTGCAGCCGTGTGACTAGATTGCATGGCGCCTGTTATGCAGAAACATCGAGTCCTTGGATACATTGTATGTAGTTAAGGACTACAAATAGTACCTCGTAGGTGGGAAGGCTTATTAAATTAAAAGGAAAAATGCTGCCTAAAATAGAGGATGTCGGAAGGATCAGGACTGAGTAAGTCAAATCAACTATTAGTAAAAAAAAAATGAGTAAAATTAGAACTTAATTCCAGCACATCAGCAACCGATGAAACCGAAAAGTAAGCAAAATGATTATGAACCAGCACCAAATCACAATCAACTAACTTGCTGAAGAGATTGGCATATTGAAACGAACTTGCTGGTCCACAACATATGTTGAAGGGTGATTATTTTGCTATTTTGTTTTCCAATGTTCTATTTTTTAAAGCTCGTGTATGATTCGTGACATCTGCTAAAATCAAGCGTATTCAATTGGTATTGCCATTTTATCATCAAAATATTCGATTTATGATAATACATTATTGAATTTTATTACAAAAGTCATGCTATGTGAAAAATGTTTTTCGAACACTTCAACTACTTTACGGTCGTCGTAATCGACCAAAAGGGCTATCAATTCAAGTGGATCACATTTCGCACCAATTTCACGCTATTGATCATCAAGCATGCGAGTGCATACGTAGGAGGAAAATATTGTTGCCATAGCCAGCGAAGGTTTGCCCATCCGTCGTCGTTCGCAGCAATTGAAATTGTGATACTCGACTACATGAAAGATCTTATGCCAGGATCTTGTTCTGAAATCTTACAAAATACAACGCGTGATTTGGCATCAGTAACTGAGAGCGCCGTGACGCAGTGGGTAGTGTGTCGGCCTCTGGCGCACGATGAGCGAGTTCGGATCCCGATAACACCAACGCCATCGAATGTTCATTACGCGGCTTCTCTCCTCGGCGGGGTATTGGCAAAACCTCCCGTAGTATACTAGGTCCCGTTCACTTGTGTGAAAAACAAATCGGACACAACCTAAGTGAATGAGAGAAGCTTGGCTCTGGCTCTCCGTGAGCTGTAACGCCATCTAAGAAGAAGAAGACTATTTTATATGTCAAATCACTCATATGTGTTTTTAGAGAGACCCAATATACCCAATATACTCGAAAAAGTGACTCAAAATTTTACTCTCCATATGGACTATTTAAAACGTGTCGCCATTTACACCATTTACACAAAATAATCTTTGGAAAGTAAATGCCAAGCATTGTTTTTGAGACACCCACCGACTAGTCTGCTGCGTAGATGCAGTGATCACATTACTCTGTCCTTCTGATCATGATCGGGACACCTATTCGTATTGGCGCCTCGGTCGTTCCCTTTTGTCCCGCCGCGTTGACAGTACCTGGTCTGTCCCTTTTGAGTTATAACCCGTAATAGCCAATAACCAAGCTCGTTTGTATTAGAAACATGCTCCTAGGGCCTTCAAGTGTGAAGATGCAGAAGTTCCAGTTTAGGTATTTTGAATCGCCAAGACCGAACAAAGCTGACTGAGAGATAGCTACCCTTAAGTGCTATCCTAATTATCGAATTCTAGGAATTTTTCAGGGATTCAAAAAAGCCCTAAACTGTAGGTAATATTGTTGTGGACGACAAAATAAATTTAGTTTTAAAAAACCGAAAATTGTCGTAACTTTTTGAACATAGCTTTGATGCCATTCGAGTAGAAAAATGTTTGGAAGCTGGTTTAACCTATAGAAAAGTGCGTTCAATTCTAAGGAAAATATTTTCGAAATCAATAAAACCATTCCTTCCAGACAACGTTAGTGTGTTCCAGGAGTTATAGCAATGATCGTACAAAGCCTGTCGTAACCCCTTTCACATAAAAATAAAAGATTCATAATTAATATTTCTAAAAGCTTTCCATTGCTTCTTTATTCATTCCGAAACCTATCAAAATGTAACTCCATTACACTACTATTACCGTTAAAGCTAAGAACAATTGTTTATCACTTGTTGTAAGTACAATTCCCTCCGATGCGCCAGGTCAATCCTGCTTCACTCCCCATTTCGTATTTCGCTCTTCACGGTTACGCCCTTTACCAACATTAAACTCATTACAAAATAATGAGACAAACTGCCCGTTAAAACCACCCCATGCACTAACTTTTAATCGTTAATCCCCCGATAAAAAACAAAACTCATTATCAACCTCAAGAGTGTGTCCCATAACCCCCAGCCCCAATTGCGTAGACGACAACGACTTCCACTTGACCCCATATACTCACTCGAATCCAAGAGTTTCTGTGTCCTCTGTAGTTCCCGTTCCGATTCCTTCTTATGCTCCATTGCCTTATGCGTTTCGATGAAGGCCAGTCGCTGTCCCCGATCCGTCAAGTACTTCGTATACATACCGGCCACATTGATGGCCGTATAAAGGATAAAGTTGGCAATTATTTGATACAGGATACATGGCGTATACTATCCGCGATGAAAAAAAGATAAATAATGAATCGCAGATAATAAATTTAAGTGCAAGCGCTTATCAACAGTTAACGCCATTCCTGGAATGGACGGATGGAGTCGTTCTTCCGTCCGTCATCTAGGGATGACGTTCTTTTGTTTTAACTACATAATTGACATGGAATGGGTGGGGATGCCACCCATATCCTGGCGGGAAAATTGAATTTAATCGTAATATATTCTGTGCAACATGTACTTACGGTTTCCTTTTGGAATTTAATTATAGTGATGACGGCTAAGTGGCAGCTAGCTGATATTGTGCCACCGGCAACGCACCATTTTAGAGGCAATGGCAGCATGGCATATGGGACGAATATCACAAAGAGGGTGTACCAGACCAGATACTCACGGTCGGCAAAGCCCAAGCCTTGTCCGATGAAACCTGCAGGGAAACAACACCGACAAATGAGGATGTATTCGATAGAGTTTTTTCTAGGCTAGGAGTGTAGTTGGGTTGTGTGGTTTAGGCTAGTTTGAGGAACTAATTACGAGGGTTTGTTAGAACGAGTTGTGAATATGGTAGTCTGTCCGTATACGCCTAATTTGGTTCATGTGGATAGCGAGTAACAATATACCCGTCATGAGCAACGGTGATTAACTTTTCATACACTTAATTCGCAACGTTGGCTTTTGCATGGTGAGCGGATCAGTTGGAGGTGGAACGGCGTGTGTTGGAAATTAAAAACCGAAGAGAGAGGGACAAAAAGCTATTGATAGGGAAAAAGTTCCATATAAAAAGGCAAATATGGCTCTTTCGACAGCTTACATACATTCGGTAGACAGCAAACCTCAGTGATTGAGGAGGGAAGACTAACGAGGCTAACTAAGTCTCAAGTTCAAATTTTGGTCGGACTCAATTCGAAAACATTATGAGCATTATGAGCCATTACGCGTGTTGGCCATGAACGTAAGCAAATGGGATATACTTTTGGGATCTCTTCTTTCCTTTTAACTGTAGTTATCACGCAAGAGTGTGAATAGCTTGAAATTTAACCACAAACTTCTGAGCCAAAGAAAGTTCAACATAATCGAGGGAGTCAGTTGCAAAAATATGTTTTTTTCCTTGTAAAGTAAACAACTTGCGCGCATTCTTCCATCAGAATATTAGTGGTGTCAGGCTTACAGACGGAAATCCAACGGTTGAAAGGGCTTGCTCTACCGCTAGGGCAGGGTTATCCAATTTGCATTTCGGAAAGTTAATATTAAGTAAAATTCATTTATGATTTGATGATTCATTTGATCTTGCTATAATGAATGAAATATGACATTATTCCATAGTCCTCGACAGGAGTTTATGCATAACTTGATTCTCACAAGGTAATTTTACATGACTTTTCGACACATATCGAGCAATAACTTTGTCATAACTTGCCGAATATTCATATTCAAAGGATTAAGAGTTAGCAGATTGTGCTAACTTAGCAAAAAATATTCAAACGATGAGAAATCATATGATCTTGGTGGCCTGTTCATATCATCCAGACGCTATGAGGTTTGTTCAAAAAATAAGGTGACTCTTTGATTTTCGCAACGTAATTTCGGTACCAACGTACGAAAATGTTGACTGTTGTATTTGCTGAATCTACTGCGAACAAAAAAAAAGTTTAGAAGTGGTAAAAGCTCTTCAAGAAGGCCGAGAAGAAGTTAAGGGCTGCCGTAGACGTCCAAGGAAGTCAACAACAGATGAAAACGTTGAAGCAGCGAAGAATATTGTTATGGAGAATTTTCAAATTACTATCAGAGAACTCATGCCATGAATTTTTATCAGATATTTATGGCGTGAAACGTGTTCAGCAACGTTGAGAAATTGCTAAATTTTGAACAAAAGAACCATTCTTCTAGTCAAAATCAATATCATAATCAGACCTTAGCCACCACATCCACCGGACTTGGCCCCCTGCAACTTTTATTCTCTACTCAAAACGAAGAAGACCAGATAAAGACCACATCGTTCTAAGAGCTTAAGGCTATACTAGGAGTCACATGTCAGAAGTGCTTCAAGGATTGAAGAAAGCGCTGGCACAAATAAAGAGTGTTTTTTATAGAGGTACAGAACTTTGAAATGGAATAAAACAAAGATGGTTTTTTTAAATTGACATGAAATTGACTTTATTCGAAAGATAATCTTCTGACAATTTAAATATAATTTCTGGCATATGACCGCCATGGCTGGCGGTGAATGGGCTCAAAATAAGATTGCCGTTGATCCCAATTTTCATAAGCGAATTTTGTTTAGCGATGAAGCTCACTTTTGGTTGAATGGATACGTCAATAAACAAAACTGCCATATGTGGAGTGATGATAATCCTCAAGTGTATGTTGAGGCACCGTTACATCCACAAAAACTGACTGTTTGGTGTGCTTTATGGGTTGGTGGAATAATTGGTCCGTACTTCTTTAAAAACGATGCTGGCCAGAACGTTACAGTCAATGGTGACCGCTATAGAGCCATGATTACTGACTTTTTCGTTCATCAATTGAACAACCATGATGTGCAGGAGCTGTGGTTTCAACAAGACGGCGCAACATGTCACACAGCTCGTGCCACAATTGATTTATTGAAGGAAACGTTTGATAACCGCATGACTTCACTTTACGAGCCCGTGAATAGGCCTCCAAGATCCAAGGCTGGCATGCCAGAAATTATATTTAAATTATAATGTCAGAAGATTATCTTTCGAATAAAGTCAATTTTATATCAATTTAAAAAAATCATCTTTGTTTTATATCATTTCAAAGTTCTATACCTCTAAAAAAATCACCCTTATATTATTAAGAGCGCAGCTAAGTTCTCGCTGTTTTTTTTTGAATGAAAATGCAACTTTATTGTGAAAATATGGTTACAAATGAATAATTCAAAGTATTGCCCATCGCTAGCGATAACTTTTTTCCCATCTTTGCGGCAGAGCTGGCATACCGTCACGGTAGAAGTGTTAGTCTTTTGAGGCTATCCGCGAATCAAGCCATTTTGAGATATCATATGAATGGAACTGATGATCAGCCAGACCGTGTGCCATCGAACAGAACAAGTGATAATCGGACGGCGCAATATCTGGGGAATATGGCGGGTGGGGTAGGACTTTCCATTTGAGCGTTTCTAAGTAGGTTTTAACGGGTTGAGCAACGTGAGGCCGAGCGTTGTCATGCTGTAAAATCACTTTTTCGTGCCTCTGCTCGTATTGTGGCCGCTTTTCGCGCAGTACTCGGCTCAATCGCATCAATTGAGTTCGATACCGATCCCCAGTGATGGTTTCGTTTGGTTTCAGCAGTTCATAATAAATAACACCGCCCCGATCCCACCAAATACACAGCATAACCTTCGCAGCGTGAATATTCGGCCGAGCCGACGACGTAGACGCATGAGTGGGCTGTCTCCATGATTTTTTTCTCTTTGGGTTGCTGTAATGAATCCATTTTTTATCATCCGTAACGATGTGATGAAGTAAACCTTCCTTTTTTGCCGCTGGAGCAGTTGTTCACAGACAAAAAAACGACGCTCAACGTCTCTCTTCAAATCATAAGGTACCCAAGTTCCTTGCTTTTGAATCATTCCCAACGCATGCAATCGCTTGAAAATAGCTTGTCGGGTAACTCCTAATACTGAAGCAAGCTCTTTTTGCGTTTGGCTTCCTTCACGCCAACGGTCGCCAACATCGAAATCACCGTCTTTGAAGCAACGGAACCAATCACAGCACGTTGTTTCACTTAGAGCAGCATCTCTATAACCTTTTTGGGGTTCTCGATTCGCTTCAGCCGCCTTTTTCTTCGAATGAAAGAAGAAAAGCAACACTTCCTGACGATTATCCGACATTTTCACACATCCAAAAGTATATGACGCAAAAACAAAATTACGAATGTGTTTAAACGATTTGTTTAGCATATGTCTAAGCTTGGTTCATGACACGTTTTGGATACGTCACAATTGACCAGCACTTACTAATGGAGCCATCTCTTCATAAACAGCGAGAACTTAGTTACACACCTAATATATCTGAGGGGATTACTTTGAAGGCAACAAAATGGATATTGAAGAATAAATAAATATTTTTCGAGAAAAATAAAAAAGTCACCTAATTTCTTGAACACACCTCACACATGTTCAGCGACTATCAAGCAATTCATATTATAATGACAAGCCTTAAATTTAACGTATACGTTCTTGGATAACAGTCCGTTGTAACGTACATATGTGACTGAAACGGCGATGTCAAATCCATACCTCGCATTAGATAATCGTGTAAAGAGGGTTTCAATTAGCGCGGGTAGATTTTGGTGGATTGTGGCGGCCGTGTTATATAGGTGACATTTGTCAAATCTATTTTTTATAATTCAGTTACTGATGCCAAATCACCATGGCAAATGACATGATTGAACAGCAGGCCTAAATGATAAAACTATATTATCAAAATGAGTGTCCATTAGTACAAACCTCGCGCGCTTTGCCCTCATTTTACGGTAGACGTGGTGGTCCTTCATAGTCGGCTCTTCAAAGTTGGTGGCCAAATTTGAAATGACCGGTTCGGTAGTTAATTATCCGGCAGTCATACGTCAAAGGAATGCAAGATCGGCCAAGAACATCACCGTGTACAACAGAACCCGAGGCAATCGATTCCTCGCCTTGCACAAGAACTCGGCCTTGTGCGGCCCCAATTTGGGCCAAAAAGTCGTCTTTAACGACGAGGCGCATTTCTGGATGAGTAGCTGTGTTAATGAGCCGACGTTGGTGAGACGGTCACCGTCAATATCGATCGTTACAGAACGATGATAACCAATTTCTTATATGGAAATTGAAACATATGGACCTAGACGACATATGGTTCCAGCAGGACGCCGCTACGTGTTACACAGCGGATGTCACGGTTGACATTCTGCATGGACGATTTGAGGGTAAGGTTATCCTCTTGCATAGGTGACTTGATTTGGTCATGTGATTTGATCACGCTAGACTTTTTGTTGTAGGGTTTTCTGAAGTTGTAGGTCTATATGTGTAAACCACAATCGACCATATCGATGGTATAAACAGGCCATCGCTCTTATTCAGCAGGATCAATGTGGGAGAGTCATTGAAAATTGGACCACTCGGATCCGTGCCACAGTAAGACACCGTAGTGCGCATTTGAACGATGTCTTATTTCATACATTATGGCATACATAGCCCTTTCAAATAGAATAAGAATTTTGTTAACACTTTACACACAGCTTGTTTTATTCCACTTAAACATCTACTCGCTCTTATTGGATAACCCTTTATAAATCATCACCAGTTTGACAAGCTCAGTTATATAAAATTCATCAAATGTTAATGGTGCCAAAGGATACATACCCGAAGTTTGTCTAAAAGCTTTCTGTCTCACACCCTACGTAGTGCAGACACTGCAGGCCCATCAACTAAACTATGCATCAGGCGGACACCTTTGTAAGGTTGTTGGAAGCAGCAAACGGAAGAGTGGGTTATTGGCACTGCCACGAAGTCTCGACTTGTTGGGACGTGGCGCAAGAATTTTTCAAAGAGGAGTCAATGAGCGTGAGAAGACCTACTTGATGAATATCAGCCTACCGCAGCCTTGGACAGACCGGTACACTTCCAACCCTTGTTCTTGGCGCAAGGTACCAGCTAAAAGCGCTGCGGAGAGAACACACAACGCCTATTTGAATGTTCGAGATATATCGAGACAGATATAGACAAAATCTTAAGCCTCCGGCGTGTGATCGAGCGCTTCATACCAATCCGTATCAGCGCTGCTCTTGGGAACATAAGCTCGATATGCCTTCACGCTCTGGTAGAAGAGGAGGAATTCAATCGAGCCTTCTATGATTTCCCAGGTTAGATTAGGTTAAAGAAGGGGAGTGTGATGCTTGATCATCACTTCCATTCGGAGGCCAAAGGGCACATTGTGATTCCCTTCATTTGTGGAGTACACATAAAATTAACCTGTCCTATCACGTGGTGGCTGAAGCCACCCCGTTCTCTTTATGATTTCAGAAGATCCGATATATGTATCTCCATTTGCTACGTCCGCAATCTCTGTAGAGAATTTTTGGCCCAGCGAAGAGAATCTTTGACCCAGTGGCAAAGCAGATGTTGGATTGTCTCGGTTCCTTCCTCATCGCCGCATCTCCGGCAGAGATCGCTGGATCCCGAATTCCATCTCCGGAGCATTTCTCCGATGGGTCAGTGTCCTGTGATCACTCCGACGAGCCGACGGGTCGAGTTTCGGTCCAGCGCCAAGAGCTTCTTTGTTTTTCCTATATTGAGCTCTGGTCACGATGATCTTGTCGTATGGCTGTCGTTTCTTGTAAGCCAAGACTAGTTGCCCTTTTTTTGTGTCATTTATGATCCGTTATAATGCGCTGATCGGTGGTTGCAAAGACGTGTCCACTTCGCTGATGTCCATTTCAGACCCTTGCTTGGCCAATTCGTCCGTTCTTTCGTACCCTGCGATCGAGTTGTGACCCGGGACCCAGCAGAGTTTGACTTTGTGGTGTCTGATGGACTTCAGTGAGTTGCGACATTTCATGACAGCGTTTGATCTCGTTGTACAGGATCCTATTGACTTCAGTGCAGCCTGGCTGTCTACAAAGATAGTGATATACGATGGTGGGATATCGGTTACTTGTAGGTGTTTGGCTGCTTTCTTTATTGCTAGGATTTCTGCTTGAAAGACGCTGCACAAACCGGGAGTCTAAATGATTCCTGTTTATACAGGGTATTAGAGTAGATCCCGGCCCCAATGCTTGTGTCCATTTTCGACCCGTCAGTGAAGAGGGTAATCTCGTGGTCGTTGATCACGGCGGTCGATAGCCACTCTTCTTTGATTTGTATTCAGAGAGAGAAGTCATTTTGGGGGGGAAATATAGTCGGTCATAGCTGCGAGGCTACTAAAACCATGCTTCTCTCCCAAGTCATCTATTATTCTGAGTATGGCCGCATGTCCATTGTTGGCTGGTTTCCACAAAGACTACTCCTTTGGTCTGAGAGCGCTTTTTGCAGCGCAGCCTTTTATTAATAGATCCAGAGGAAGCAATCCACCAGACTCCATAAGTTATAATGGGTCTGATGATTGCTGTGTACATTGAATGATGTACGGTTGCAAGCCCCATCATTTGCCAAAGGTCTTTTTGCATGCATGAAAAGTATTCAATCCTTTTTTCATCCTTTCCTCTTTCCTCCAAGTTCCATTTCCAGGAAAGTTTGGAGTCAAGAATGATGCCTAGATACACGGCTTCCGCTTTGAGTTTGAGTGGAATACCCTCTAACTTTGGGGGAGCAAATATCGGGATTTTCCTTTTCCTGGTGAACAAAACCAGCTCGGTTTTCTGGGGGTTTATTCTCAGATCGTTCTATCTTGCCCACGAGGAGAGTTCCTTCAACGCAGCTTCCATTAGTTCACTGATAGTTGGTAGAAATCTACCTTTTATCAAGATAACTAGGTCATCTGCGTTTGCTATTGTTTTTGTGCCTTTCTTCATGAAGATTTTAAGGATTTTATGTACTGTAAGTAGCCGCAGTAGGGGGAGGGGGGGGGGGTGAGAACTCCCCCCTGTGGTGTGCCTCTAGTTGTCACGTTCCTTATAGAGCTGTGTCCAATGTCTGCATCGATAGTTCTGTTATTTAACATATTTTCAATCCAGGTTACAATGGATTTGTCTACTTTTATGTCCTCTAGAGCTGTTATTACGGCCTCTGTGTTTGCGTTGTTGAAGGCTCCTTCTCTATCCAGCACTTTCGACTGATCTGCCTTCAAGGTAGGCGTGTTGAGTGTTGCATAAGTTGTGTGAGTTGATAAGTCCGCTGGTGTATAGGTCAAGGAGTCTTTCCAAGGTATTTAATATAAACGAGGAGAGACTAATTGGCCTATAGTCCTTTGCGGCAATACGGATTGGTTTACCTGCCTTATTAAAACTACCTTTATTACCTTCCACTATGTTGGGAGGTACCCCACGAGCAAGCAATTGGAAAAAAATGCTTACGAGGTGGGGTACAGGGTTGGTTTGTGCTTTTTGAAGCATCGCTGGCAAGATATGGTCCGGCCTCGGAGATTGAAAAGGTTTGAACGAATTTATTGCCCATGATACTTTATCCATTGTAATAATTTCGTTTATTACTTCTTCGGTTGTGTGAACCATAGGAACCGTCGTCCCGAAGGGGACTGTGGTTCCAGGGGTTTTACAACCTGGGATCTATGACATCCTAGAGCTATGACACCTAAATCAATGGTTGAGACCCATGTATTGCCAGACCCCGAATCGCCATCTAAGCTACCCGCACTTCTTCGAATGCTCAAAGTAATTTAAAAGCGATTTTCGGGATAGATTTCAGCTCTCCCAGTGATACTCCTTTAACCACGTTTCATGGAATGAGACAGTTCATATGCCAACATCTTCAGCGACTTTCGTTTACTTTTTTCGCGCTTTCATCGGCTGTTCATGTGCTAGGCCGTGCATCATTCTCGTCATCTCTAAAGTCTGTGCGGATCTTGCAATGGTGGCATATGCTATACTCAGAGAAAGGTCTCTCCACTCTATTGCATTATAGCCGATCGCATCAAAAGGAATGTAGCATTACACACATACATTTCAGACTATTAACCAGCCAACTGACGAAAGAATCACGCCAATCGGACTAATAGAACCCGAAAAATATCCAAGTTTCCTGTTACTTTTTGAACATAACTCGTATGTTTTCCTCATGTTTTCATGTTGATGGAGGATAAAATTTATTGTGCTGCAGAAGTATAGGACTTACTTCATCTTCGTCTTCTTTGGGTTTGGTTTCTTTAAGGGTTTACCTTAATGGTATCACTCATCCTTACAACTCAAAGCGTCTGGACAAATCTGGAATTATGGTTATCGGCGGAACGTTGAAGCTGGATTTATATGTAAGGCCCACGGGTGAACTTAAACATTCAAAAAGAAAATCACCCTAAACCAAACCTGTTCCCGAGATTGCTTGTAAAAAGATTAAAATCCCATTTCCACTCACTTTATCGCCTGCCACACCTCCCGTCATCCCTCATGTGACCGTTTAATAGCCCATAAGGCCAAAAATCAAAAACCCCATTAAATACCGCGCCACTCCAGTCGAAAAATTGAATTTCCCTATGTCACGAAGCGCACTCACCTAGCGAAACGCCAATTCTGTTGCATACTTTTCGATGTGATCAAAAAGAAATGTAAAGTTTGAGTGGCACTGGAGGGCATCGACCAATTTCCACACCTCAAACTCGACTGTCTGGATGAACGCTTTAGATGACTTTAATGCCAATGTCAAGTCCGGCGACCTTGGGCGTTTTACCGGATTCCAGGAAACCACTTTTCGGCTCTCGGCTCTCTCCCTCCGTAGCTAATGACAGAACGACACACATGACTGCCACTAATTAGATAGCCACAGCAACCAACTATCCCTAATTCTAAGAATTGGACTACTCTCCCCGGATGAAGAAGACCCCTCCCGTGACCCAATCATACAGTTTGTGCAAATGTTGTTGGTGAGTCGTTAACCTCAGTTGAATGACCATTTCGGCCACTGTGTCGGCGTAGTAGTTAGAAGTTTCCGGGCTACAAATCGTTCGAGTGTGTCACGTCCTCGTGTCATGTGTGCTTGTTAGTTGAATGATGCTCGTTGATAAGGGGGTGGGGATAAACCGCAGGGAACACGCAAATCGTATATGACGTATCGTAATTACCTTGAATGTTAAATAAGAGCCACGTGCAAACGGCAGCCCAATGGAGATAGTTGTTGGCGAAGCACCGCCAGAAGCCCAAGAAGCAGATCCCTAAGTTGGCGACCATACAACACACCGACCATGTGATTGCCACATCCAAGTTGACTCTCTGTAAGAAGAAATGAAGGCATAAGACGAACGCCATGAGGGAATAGATGAATGACTTTTATAGCTTACCGTGTCCGATTTGGTTTCAGCCTTCTTAAGTAACCAAATCAGAGCCAGGACAACCTTTAACATGAAATCGACTAGATTCACAATGATAAGGGATTTCTGCCGCTGTCGGTGGGTGTATGTCAAGTACGACCGCTCCAGGGAACTGTTCTTGAACGAATTGGTCAGCGACGGACAAAGGATTCCCTTGACTACGTTGGCACTCTTGAAAGCTGAATAGATTTCATTATTAAACGGCCTCGACTGTATGTGGTCTGCACATTCGCAGAAATCTGTAATTGGATGAAAGGTAATATGTAAGCATAAAGGAGTAACTCCTCTACTTACCACGACTGTTCAAGTCTCGACCGTTCATCTCCTTCCTACTGGTTCCTCGTGAGGCCCGATTGTCCTCGGCAAATATCCCGCAGCTCTGAGTACGTCTGGTTGACGGTTTCATCAATTGCGAATTGTTTTCGACAATCCTGACCGATTGACCACGCTGCGGGGATTTGCCGTTGCTCCTTCGACCGTTATTGTAGGCATAAAGACTATTTGATTGCTTCGCTGGTTGTTGTTCAGGCTGAAGATTAATGGTGGAGGGCAACCGGGCGAGGTTATTGGGCTCGTCCACTTGAGCACCATCACCGGGCAGACGGGGCAATTTCTCAATTTCCGTTGCCGAAAGGTCCTTTCAACGAAATGAAAGCAAAACGAGAAAGGATGAAGAGCGTATTATGTAGTGCAACATGAGAAACAGAATCAATTGAGTGTTAAGTTGGCTCATCATTGAATGACTATTAATCTGGTCAAGTGGTTAGAGCCGGACACATGAACATCATCACCGAATGCCTTGTGGTTGGGGGGTAACGGAGACGGGGGTTTACGTCAGGATTTGGAAGGAATTAAATGGAAGCACACACCTGTAATGCGATTAAACGAGAATCACTCAATTAGCAGCACTTAAGTGAGTCATTACGATGGTGAAGGAGTGCTGTTTGGTCGATACAATCGTTGAAGGGCGTTGGGTCTTCAATAGCACGAGTGGGTGGGCTTGTTTGTTGGCGTTATTTCATGTGTGGACGTAGGAGGAGGACTTGATTGCTCGACAGGAACCCCTTGTGGCAGGTGTATGAGTTTTATTATTGCCACAGGGAAGGCTGTTCGAGTATGATGAATAGGACTAGGGCACTGATGTGGTACTTGCGGGAACTGATTGTTTACTTAACAACTTGCTATGGACTAAGTCAAATGGAACTGAAGTAACTTCGCTTCAGGATATTGTGTGAGAACAATTACATCAAGCGCGAATGTAGATTGAGATCAGAGATTTATGAACGATTTTTTCCGTTCCAATACAAAGGCGCTAAAAAAGAAACACAAACTTCCCTGATCATCGACCATATTCATTACATTGTGGACAACGTGAAAGCCTGACTACTCCTGGATAACCGGAATTTTCTGAAAAGAACTTCAATTCATTCGTCTACATCAATACCATACTCTTCAAATAGTAGATTGAATTTGACCGAACGCGTCGAGCTTTTCCGGTCACGCTCATCCAAGCTTCCTGAAGCTTACATAGATTCGATCTCACCAAGTCTATGTTTTAGCACCTACTTATTGTAAATTACATCATAGCATCCTTCACTAAGTGACTTTTGAGCCAAAATCATCAGCGATTCCTATGGTGGTGGCTGTAACTCTCAACGCTTTCATGACGTTCTTGAAAACACTCTAAGAACTCTTTTTACTCATACTCGTAGCAGATTAACGAAAACAAAAAAAAAATTATTTTTGTAACTGCGCAATTTATGTAATTCTTATGAGAAAATCGAATGCAAATTTTCCGATCTAGTTTTTTCCCTCGACATCGTGTTGACTTTGTAGGTTCTATTTAGTTACAGCTTCAATCTCCCCGAATTTGGATTTTCTAACCAAAAGAGGAAAACCAGTGAGCTGCCTAAATCTTATCATCCTGCAATATCTGTCTGAGATCTGTCCTGCTGAGGTCCATAGAAAAACTTTTCGAACTTCACATCTGAGGCACACTGGAGAAATATAAGAACGCCCTATGTCCTCTAATTAGACATGAAGAGGAGTTCTTTGATATCTAGGAGACATTCGATAATACTCGATCCGATCACATGTACTATCAAAGGAGCGTCGATCATCCAACTAAACGTTTGGAAGCCAAATTTTTGGCAAGGTTCTGCGTAGTATCAGCGGAAAGAAATTGCTCGCAGTTTGGAGCATCTTCACCCCTTCTATGATCAATTGTCTTCGAGGACCCTTGGCACCTTTCACTAGCAAGAGATCACTAAAAATCATGAAATTATTGGAGAATCCACACGGATTTCTTCCTGGATTCCTTTATGAATTTAAAATGGGACATAATCCGTCATTGGCAATAAAAAACATTAATGACGCATTTGAGGATTCAGCGATAAACGAACTCATTATACGACTTTGGCTTGGAAAGTTCCAGAGATTTCAGCCTTGAAAAAGAACCACGTGGGAAGCCGGAAACGTTGGATGCCGACGATGTTTTAAGAACAACGGTGGATCCGCACCCAATGAAATCGGTGTGGGAGATTGCATAAATCGTGGGAGTATCCCCAATGACTATAAGTTGACACCTTTCCCTCATAGGAAAGGTAAAGAAACTCGATAAGTGGTACCCCTATTGTCTATCTTCTAAGTCAGAGTCCACCTAGTCCACTTTCTCAAGTACAGTCAGGTAGGAGGTTTGAATCGATTCAAGTCGGTCAGAGACCATATATACGACTATCTCCCAGTAGGTCCAGAATGTCAGCATAAGCCAGAACCAAGCTTCATTCACTTATTTTGTGTGCGATTTGTTTTTCATACAAGTGTACGGGAACTACAGTTTAATGCCGATTTCGAACGGCGAGCGCCGAGAAGTTTTTTCAAGGCAAGTGTACTGCGGTGGGTTTTGCCAGTACCCCACCGAAGAGAGAAGCAGCGAAATGAACATTCGATGGCGTTGGTGTTGGATCCGAACTCGCTCATCGTGCGTCGGAGGCCGACACACTACCCACTACGCCACGGCGCTCTCTTATTACAAATTCTTTTACCAAATTAAAAAGAACTGGTGACAAGGCGTCTCCTTGTTTTAATCCTTCACGTATTTTGAATGTTTCCGATAAAACGTTTCCTACGTTTGTCCTTTGTTTCACTTTTGTGCAATCGCAACAATCAGACTCTTCCGCTCGGAAACGGACCAGCCATGTAGACCATTGGGTCACATGTCCATCCTGCAACACATTACTTATTACCACAGTTTTGGACGCATTACCACTCACTTTCACCTTTGACAAAAGATTTGAGATACTGATCCCAACCACACAGCTAGGGAAAGCAGCGATTTCTTGCTTAATGTCAACGGCGCCAAGATGGATTCCGGTGTTGGCGCGGGCGTCTTTGGACCAAATCGGAGGATATCAAATTCCCTGCGAAATAGTCTTCTAAACCGAACTATACGTCATCCTAACGTGCATCAACCTAAACTTAGAAACTGGCATAAGACGTACCATCAATATACTCTCAGACAGTCAGGCAGCGGTCAAAGCGTTGGGCTCGTATAGTACGAACTCAAAATCCAGCAAGGAATGCCACGATGCCCTGCAAGATCTAAGCTAAAGAAATAAGGTCAAACTCTGGTGGGTGCCAGGTCACAAGGCGTAAAGATACATAGATGCCGAACTTTTCTGCGGAATCACCAACTCGAAGATTTATTTTCTCTTGGACAAGTGGGAAAAATCGCAACAACAATACTTTTGGAACAGCATTCAAGGACTCCGACAATCGAAGAGATTCACACGGCCTCTGAACAAACACTCTATCAATAATCTCAAATATAATAGAGTCGATATCAGAAGACTGGTCAGCTGCCTTTCGGGACACTGTAGTCTGAGATATCATCTTAACAAAATTAATCTCTCGTCTGAAGACGAGGAAACTGTAAAGCACATACTATGCGAGTGTGCTGCCCTCTGCCATTTTAGGAAGCGTATTCTCCTAAGAGAAATCATGACCCTGAGGGGATCGGCTCAGCTCCTACGAGGGACAGCTTTATTAAAAAAGTAGAGGAACTCCTCGTCTAATTAGCTAGCAGCCACAAGCGGCTGCTTCGTCTCCGATTATTTCCTTAACATATGATAGGTAATTGTTAGTGTGTTTGGTCATTCTTTTTAAATATGGATAGTTACCGAGCTTCTCCGTTCCTCGGGGATAATTTTATTGTTTCACATACAATAGTTGTGATGAGCCCATGTAACTTCCTTGTTACTTTTTCTCTTACGTTGCATACATTACAGATTACAATTAGTTTTAACTACAAAAAGTTTTTATTCAAACTATGCTTGAAAACCGCACGGACATTCCGAGCAACCCAATATGAAGCCCTCAAAGATTCGTATGTTCCGGCATAATAGGCGCCATGCAAACTTGCGTAACTACAGCTCAAGACACATCATTCTTTATTCTATTTGTAGGCCTAAACTGCAAAATTTCTAGGGCACTAGACCTGTTTTCCAATGTTTTCTAAGACATCTACATATGCGCCAACATAAAACTCCAGTGTGGCATCAAAGGTATAACTTATGTACCATTTGACCCAATTGAACTTCAACTAATTTCAAAGGGTTGTGACTTCGAAGCGTAATGTTAGCTGGTTTCATTGTTTATAAACTTGCAGAAGCTTTTACGTCTAAGTTTCGTGGATTTATTTTTATTTGTAATAGAAGTCGACCGTTCCAATGTGATAAGCTATCGTTAGAGCTTGACAATAGTGGCACTGTTGGAAGAACTATGGTGATGGTAGGGAATAGACTACGTCAACATCAAAAGTCGTTTGGAATATCAAGGCTGGAATTGAATGGCCTCAACGGAGAGTCGGGGAAAAATGGATACCAAGCTGAATATAACAAAGACAATCGCGCAACAGATATTGAAAACTAAATTGGAAAAAGAACAAAAATTTCACTGATCGAATGATTCGTGGATAAATAAATCGATCGTGTTTATTTAACGGAAAGGTCACACGAACATTTGAACCATCGATTGGCCACCAGAAGTCAAGCGCTACTATTTGCCATGGTTTGGTCTACTGTGACGGCCGTGAGGTCAAGGTGACATTGCATCTGCACAAAGCACGCATCAACCAAGAGTGATTAGAAAACAACGTCTCTCATGTCACCAAATGAAAATTCACTTGACTTTTTTATATAAGGCATTTGACAGTCAAAGGAGAACGCCAAAAATATTCGAGTGTGGATGCGCTCAAAAAAGCCCTTCTTTCAATTAAAAGAAGATCCCGTAGCTTCCAAAGCATTTGGTAAACTCCTCGGGTAATCAGATATTTTCCCTGGAAGACACTGTAGGTTCTTGGACATAAAGGTGTCTGTGGCAAAGGAATTACAAACCTTTCTAACTTAATTTAAATTCAACTCAGTTTTAGACAGTTGTGAAAAATCACAATACACAAGGTGATCCATTTAAACCTTCAACATTGGCTACGCTGTAGCTTTCGCAATGATTTACCGATCAGCTTATAGTAACCCGCGTTCGAATGCCCGGTCTAAGCCAATTTGTGCCATGGTCAAATACATGTCATCACGATGCACCGTTATCATGTGGCTTTTTAATAAAAACATATTCTCAATTGTGAAAGCGCAACGTGCTTATCATGCTCAATACTAAATGAACAAAGTGCCTTCAGACTATACGAGTACTATCAGGTATTTATATCAGAATGTATGACCACCGGCAAACTTGGTAATGCCAATAATCAAGGCCTACATTGCACGGGGCGGTCTGATGGAACACTGAGGCTGTACAAGCCAACGCTGAGAGATTATCGTCAATGTCGAATCGTAACCGTTTTTCGAGGTTTGGCGTCCCTCGCATGCCTCTCCGATATAAATTCGTCATGACTTGAAGTTATTTAATTAACGTCTAAACAGCGTTTGAACATAACACAAAACAATGATGATTCATGAGCGATGAAGCTGGTTTTTCTTTAAGTGAACCGTGAACAAACAAAATCGTCGATTCTACGCCAATGAAAAGCCTCGGTTAATTCAGGAGTATTCACTTCACGACAAAAACGTGACAAAATCAGAATCATTGTCTTCGAAGACGACGCGGGAGCAGATGTAACCTTGAACGGGGAGCGTTATGGTGTCATGATAATCGATTTTTTGGTGCCTATTTTGACCAGTAAGGGCATGGACGACTTTTGGTTTCAACAAAATAGCATACAGCCCGAGCCACGATCTTCTTATTGTGTTCCTAGTTCCTCGGTCGCTTTATTTGGAAAAATGGTGATTTTGACTGGTCCTCGTAATACGAGTTCGGTCCGATAAGTACTTAGCCTACAAATGAAAAATAAAAATTTTGGAGAAATGGCGATTTATTTTTTAATATAGTCTCCTTTTAGCTCGATGCACTTGACCCAGCGATGCTCCCACTTCTTTAAACCGTCTGAAAAATACGTTTTCTCGAGGTCTGCAAAGTAGGCCTCCGTGGCGGCGATGACCTCCTCATTCGACTGAAATGTCTGCCCGGCGAGTGACTTTTTCAAGCTTGGAAACAAAAAGAAGTCGCACGGGGCCAAATCTGGAGAATACGGTGGATGGGGCAGCAGTTCGTAGCCCAATTCGACCAATTCGGCCGTGGCGAGGGCGGAGGTGTGAGCCGGTGCGTTATCATGGTGGAAGAGCACTTTTGTCTTCGCCAAGTGGGGCCGTTTTTTCTTCAATTCGGCCTCGAATCGGCCCAATAATTTGGCAAGTACCTGTGACCGTTTTGCCCTTCTCCAGGTAGTCGATGTGGATCACACCTTGTGAATCCCAGAAAACGGTGGCCATCACCTTTCCGGCCGATGGGACAGTCTTCGCCTTCTTCGGAGCACGTTCGCCGGGTGAAGTCCACTGTTTCGACTGTTCCTTGGACTCTGTTGTGTACCAGTGGATCTGTCGACTGTCACGAAACGACGCAGAAACTCCTTCGCTTAAATGGCGTCAAACACTGCTCTGAAGTGGTCTCACGGTTGCGCTTGTTGTCCGGAATGAGCAAACGCGGCACCCATCGCGCCGAAAGCTTTCTCATGCCCAAAATTTCATGCAGGATATGACCCAGGCGATCTTTTGAAATGCCTACTGTCTCAGCTATCTCGCGCACCTTCAATCGGTGGTCTGCCAGTACGAGATCGTGGATTTTTGTCACGTTATCCTCCGTGGTAGCCGTTTCCGGGGCACCTGGACGTGGCTCATCAAAAACCGACGTGCGACCACGTTGAAACTCGTTAAACCAATTTTTGATGGTCGCCATCGAAGGAGAAGAGTCACCGTACACAGCATCCAAACGCTCTATGATTTCGCTGCGCGATTTCCCTTCCAAAAACAAGAATCGATTCACCGACCGATATTGCTCTTTTTCCATTTTTTCTGAAATCCGCGGACACTCCCGCTTCCAGACGCGGTCAAAACAAAACTAAGAGTCCGATCCGGCTGAAATTTCGCCGTCTACTAGAATGTACTACACGATAGTAAGTTGCTCTTGCGATACTGGCGCCATCTCGCGGTGAGCCTAAGTACTTATAGGACCATCCTCGTGGTATGTCTAGGCTTCACCTCCAGACTTCTATGTGAAGTTCAAGGCTAATGTTAAAAAGCTGAGGACACTTGAAGCCTTCTAAAGTAATATACGACATGAAATGGCCACTATTTAGCCCATCTAACCTTTATGATCGATTGGATCGGAATTCAAGGACCTCGTCAATCGAAGAATCCATTCAGCCGTGGAATAAATTTTCTAAACCCATCTAAAAATTCAAAAGAAATGATATCAAAAGACTCCCTATCGGAGTAGTTTGGTCTGAAAAGTAAGAGATTGGAGATTATGTCTTAAGGATGATGAGTCTGCATAGCACATACTATCGCTTGTGTTACCTTCTTTCACCTTTGGAAGCCTTGTTCTAATACAACCCGCGAAATTACTCTCAATAATTAAAAATCCTGTGACATTTTGTACATACCTAGTGTAGGCCATACACAACGATTTCAAAGCTATCGTAGGGTTAAATGAAAAAGACTGTGAAAAGGCTTCTCTCTCCATGCAAAATTGTTAAGACTTCTTCATCAATGACTTCATGAAAATAATCTTTAAATGTGATGGCAACCCTTAGTCAAAGCTACTAAAGGTGTCGAGAAAATTTCAATCAATGTAACCGCAACCCTTGTGATTACAAATGACTTCAATAGCAATCGTCGTTGATATGTTTCATATCCATATCCACGTTGAACAGATTGGTTTCCCAATTCAATGCACAAAAGACCTCCGGAACCCATAAGAGCGAAAAACAAAATTGGTTTAAAGAAAGTTTCTATAGAAAAAAAGGTCTAACCCGAGCCAGAGATATTCATTTCAAGGGCAATAAAACATCCCTGACATCGAAAAGGACAAATGCGTGTATCCTAACTGCCCAGCTTAATTTATTTTTGACCAATCCAGATATATCTTCTCGACCTTCAACGCTCACTCGACCCGTAAAACCTACTTTTGGTTTGATTTCCCCGGAATAGACGTGTTCTCATCACTCAAACTCGTACACCCACAAAGACACGCATTAATTACTGGCTTCGTTGCTTAAAATATCCGCCATGGGTTGTCAGCTTCTCGAGCTCGACATGAGCATACGTCACAGTCCTATAATTAGCTCGGCAGTCGGCTAATTGAAGGCAAGAGACCACATAACTACACTACCACCCCTGTTTCCCTCTCAGGATATGCAATATGATGCACGCATCTTACCTCCGCCTTATGGAATCCACTCTCAGTTAGATCATCGCAGTCGATTGTTGTCGCCATATTTGTAAAGCCACAGTCAGCGTCTTCCTCATCTCCACCGCTTGTCTCCTTCGATTGCGTCCAATATCCTTTCGATAACCTTCGACTCAAAGCAACTGTAGTCGTCGAGTCCCTACGCTGACTATCTGTTGCAGCCAATTGATCCAGTGGCGACTGACTTAAGCCACGGATGTTCACTTCGTCGGAAACCAATTTGTCCATAGTGCGTTCCTGGCTGGATCTGTAAGAAAAACAAAAAAACAAAAGGATCAAGAGAAATTCCATAAAAGTTTATAATTAAGGTTTAGGGAGATTTCGATTTTGTTTTCTGTGGGAGATTAATCGAATTCTGAAAGTGATTTGAGGACCCAGAATTCAAAGTCGGCGAAGAGACATCGGTAAATGGAAAATGCACGGAATGCGCCCTTCTGCCACTCCGTCAGTTGGATTTATTGAATATGCAAATTGTTTTCCTTTCTCTTTGGGTTTCCCTTTCCGAGGTGATGATGCGGGCGTACGAGGTGGAGGAAATAGGCAATCCCTGATGGAAATCAATTTTTTCAATGTTGTCCTTGCGGCAGGCACGCTCGTGTATCATTCGTGGTAATATCCGATGTTGTCAATCGTTTGTGTAACAGTTGCTAGACAATCTATTTAACACGATGCCGAGAAGATAACGTCAAGGGGGTGTTTATTTGTTCAAGGACAAGGACTATTTGGGAGACGACCTTAACCATTGAGGAAGTGATTTAAGTCAGACACTTACTAGCGAGGAGGGGTGAGATTGATTGTAATGGTGTCATGCTATCGGTGGAAGGGTTTCTAGGTTTGAGACTTGTGAGAATTTATAGAAAAGGGTTTCAATGAGAATTCGATTCAAACAACGTTGTCGGGAGGGTAAATATATATTTTTTTCCGGCAAGGATCGTGCTGCGAATGCTTAAAAGAATCCTTTTTTAAATTCTGCATGAGCGTTATTGGGTCTTTAATTTTCACTTCATGGATGGATGGGGAAAATGGAGAACCCTTTAGTTCTTCTGTCAGCAGATCTTTTAAAACTTTGCCATCAATGGGATATGTGAAGTTTTTTTCTTATAATTTCATTTTTTAAATTGCATTTATACAGATCTTTTCAATAGGGACACAACAAGTTTTCATTTAAATGTAAACTCACCCTTAATGTCAATGTCAAAACGTCAGTCAAGGCTTACATTATTATCATGCTGAGGTTTGCAGTGGAGTATCGTTTGAAAATTACATATTAAAAATTTCTGAGAATAAACCCCCAGAAAACCGAGCTGGTCTTGTTCACCAGGAAAAGGATATTTGATCCCCACTCAAACTCAAAGCGGAAGCCAAATATTTGGCATCATTCTTGACTCCAAACTTTCCTGGAAAAGGAACTTGGAGGAAAGGATGAAAAAAGGATTAAATGCTTTTTATGCATGCAAAAAGACCTTCGGAAAAAGATGGGGCTTGCAACCGTACATCATTCATTGGATGTACACAGCAATCATCAGACCCATTTTAACTTATGGGGCCCTAGACTGGTGGACTGCTAGCAGCATAAAAAGCTATATGAACATGCTCAACAAAGTACAAAGGTTAGCAGCAAGCAGGGTTGGACATGATACTTAATCTCCTCCCCCCTGGATCTATTCATAAAAGGCTGCGCTGCAAAGAGCGCTCTCAGACTAAGGGATTTCTCTCTGTGGAAGCCAGCCAACTATGGACATACGGCCATACTTAAGATAATAGACGACCTGGGAAGGAAACATGTTTTTAGTAGCCTCGCAGCTACGACCGACTATATTTATCCCCAAAATGACTTCTCTCTCAGAATACCAATCCTTTTCCCCGACAGAGAAGAGTGGGTATCAATAGCTGTAATCAACGACCACGAGATCACTCTCTTCACTGACGGATCGAAAATGGACACAAGCACTGGGGCCGGATTCTACTCTGACACCCTCCACAAACAGGAATCATTCAGATTCCCTGATCTGTGCAGCGTTTTTCAAGCAGAAATCCTGGCAATAGAGAAAGCAGCCAAACACCTACAGGTAACCGACATCCCACAATTGGATATCACTATCTTCGTAGACAGCCAGGCTCCACTGAAGTCAATAGAATCCTGTATAACGAGATCAAAGGCTGTCATGAAATGTCGCGACTCACTGAAGTCCATCAGACACCACAAAGTCAAACTCTGCTGGGTCCCGGGCCACAGCTCAATCGATCAGCGCAGTATACCGGATCATAAACGACACAATCATCAAAGAAGCCGACTCGTCTTGGTTTACAAGAAACGACAGCTACACGACAAGATCATCGTGGCCAGAGCTCAATATCGGAAAAACAAAGAAGATCTTGACGCTGGACCGTAACTCGATCCGTATGCTCGTCGGAGTGATCACAGGACACTGTCCCATTGGAGCAATGCTCCGGAAATGGGACTCGAGATCCAGCGATCTCTGCCGGAGCTACGGCGATGAGGAAGAAACTGAGACGATCCAACATCTGCTTTACCACTGCCCAACTCTGCAGAATCGTCGCCTAGCGTCGCTGGCCCAAAGATTCTTTACAGAGATTGCGGACGTGGCAAATGCAGATATATCGGATCTTCTTAAATGCATAAAGAGCACGGAGTGGTTTCAGCCACCACGTGATGGACAGGTTAATTATATGCGTACTTCACAGACGAAGGGAATCACAATGGGCCTTTTGGCCTCCGAGTGGAAGTGATGCTTAACCATCACACTCCCCTTCTTTAACCTATCCTAACCTAACCTAGTGAGGTTTGGCATGCTAGACCTTGAAAGACTATTTTTGTCCAAAATTTTTTGAACGTAACATCAGTGATTTCTAGTTCCAATATGTCGGTATCACAGTATCACGATTGAAAGGGAAGTCCGCATCGGCTTCCAACTGGCACGAGTCTGAGTAGTCCAATTTTCAATGACTCTTCTTCATAAGTCCAACTGAATTTGAGCGATGGCCTGTGTGATTGCGATTTATTTGGATAGACCTGCGACTTCCCATAAGAAAATGTCCAATGGCTAATTCGCGTCACCTCTACGAGAGGTAACCTTACCCTCGAATTGGTCATGCAGAATGTCAATCGTGGCGTCCGATATGTGGTACGTCTGTCTGTAGCCGTCCTACTGAAACCACATCGTCTAAGTCCATATGGTTGAATTTGTGTTATAAGAAATTGGTTATCATCCTTCTATAGCGCCCACAATTGATGACGACCGCCTCACCAATGTCGTTTTCGAAAAAATACGGACCAATGACGGCGCCGGCCCAAAATCCAAACCAAACGTTAATTTTTAAGGATGCATTGTCACCTGATCAAACTCGTGTGGGTTGGTATTCTTCCTTTTAACAGCCATTCATCCAAAAATGCGCCTCGTCGGTAAAGATAATTTTTTGGCCAAAATTGGAATCCTCTTCTGAATCCTCGCTCTGAAGCCGAGTCAGTGAACAAAAGGTGTTGCCTATGGTCATGAACCTTGAGCTTCTGGGTCAGTTGAATCTTGTACAGATGTAGGCCCAAGTCTCAACGCAAAATTCGCCAAGTCTGTGAAAGGCTGGGAATCGACTGCCTCTGCTTTGAACTTTCACGGACCGCGGCGATGTTCTCGGCCGATCTTTCCTTCCTTTTGACGTACGAATGTTGGTTGATTGATTACCCACCCTGTCGTCTCAAATTTGGCCACCAAATGTTGAAGAGTCGACTGTGAAGGCCCATCATGTCTACCTTAAAGTGGGCGCAAGGCGCGCAACGTTTCCACTAACCGCTCATTTTATGAAAAAAGTTTTATCATTTTAACGTGCTGTACAATTTGTGTAGCTTGCCATGCTGACTTGAAATGTTGACTGTGGCATTTGAGAAATCTAAAAAAAAAATGTTTATAAGTGGAAAAAGTTCTTCCCAGAATGCCATGAAGATGTTAATGAGGGTGCGCACCCTGGACGTCCCAGCACGCCAACAACGGATTGACTAATTGCTAATTTTTTGAACAAATTTTGACAAGGCTAAGTCGCATGATCGCCGCTCAAGAGCTATTGAGTGACGTGAATGACATTCCAAATTTGCTGAAAAGGGTCAACCATCACTGGTAATGAAACATGGGTATATGAGCACATTGGAAACAGCAGTGGTTCACCCTTTCCCAAACTGGAATAGAGATAGAACAAACCCTGCTAATCCACGATCAAGTAGTTCGCTTTCCAATGTTAGCAAGTTTTTTGAAAAAGTAACAAACAGAGTTCTGATCAAGTTAAAAACTAAATTCCAAAAGTAGGAAACGATTCTTTTTAGGACTCTGTTGTATAGGGCCTCAGACGCTTGTCTTGCTGGAGCTAAGTCACAGCAGTCAACTTGACCGCAGGGTAAAGATCATTTACTATCTGGTCCCAATAAGGCCCAACATTGTCTATTGTTGTCCGTTGTGGTTTAATGTAGCGCCATCTTATATAGAAAAGATTCGTCTATTCGAGAAGTAGTGCCTTAGGGTCTGTCTTAGACTGTACAGTACGCCAGAGTCCCAGCTCATTAAGTATTTCTATAAAAAGGTCCTATATGACGGAACAGATTCGACAGATTTCTCTTTAGAATGATCCGCAAGCACATCGCATTCGGGCTTTATTCCCCCAGAAGCGTTTCTCCATTTACTACCGCCACCGAGCCGCTAGGGATAAACGGCTCATCCGCGACGAGTGCAGTGATGTGTTCATGAGCTCATGCGTTATGTGCGACTTTGGATCCCTCGGTATCGGGGAAATTTGTCGACAGAAAATTGTCGACACGGACTTGTCGACGAGAAAAATGTCGACGGGTACATTTGTCGAAAGGTAAAAATGTCGACTGTGAAAGTTTTCGACAGGAAAAATGTCGGCATAATTCAACTGCTATCTTCACGCGCTCAATTTTTAATCCAGTTTAAATCGCGTTTTCAATTAACTTTTTGTTGTATTTTATTTCTTATGTAACCATTACAAACCAATGATTTTCTAATGTTGCATTGCATTTGATTGATCGACTTTTAATTTAAGAGAAAAAGCGGCTCAATAGGCAAAAAAATTATGTTACTAAATATTGCACGTGCAAGTTTGATTTTTTTTCTGAAATTTTAATTGCTACTAAATCACGCGCTAAATCTTAAATCCAGTTTAAATCGCGTTTAAATTAACTTTTGAATGATTTTTAAACCTTATCCGGCCACTTCAGACCATAAGCTTTCCAACGGTGTATCGCACTTGCCTGTGCGACTTTTAGTTTAGGAGGAGAAGCGGCTTCACTGGCGTATTATATAAATAGAAGATAGATGGAGCAATCACACTTAATTCTTCAGAATGTTTTGGTTTATTGGGGAACATTTCGGGTTTGTGGTACTCACACTATCTACTAAGTTCACATTTGCTCAAATAAATATGTTTTAATTTCATTTCTAAAGAGATAGTGCGAAATACGAGCAGCTGATTGAAATTTTTGAAACATGTACTCATTTTTGCTAGTGGTTATTTTCCATTTAGGGATCTCAGTTGGGTAAAGAGGTTGTGTTCTGCAGGCGTTTATTTTTCTGTAATGATGGTTGTATAAATTCCAGTTATTTCGCAGCTGTTGATTAAAATGATCACGTACATATACTTAGTAGAAAAAGTCTGCGTACAGTATAGAATAGGAATTTATTTTATGAAAAAAAAGTCGATACACACACTATTAACGTAAGAACATTCTATGCCAAATTTATGATTTCAATCTAAAGGTTCTCCGAACATCGATTTTATCTGGAAAAATATAACGGTACATGCAAAAAACACACGTAAAGAAAAAGGAACAGAGAATTACGCAGAAAAAGTCTGCGTGCAGTTGCCTTTGGTGTCGGAATTTACCTTATATTTTAAATATGTTTATGCTAAGGTCAGTTAATGGTTTTCCGCAAGGATCAGGAGTATCTTTAAGAGCAAAGTTATCTTTCATCCCGAAAATTTCCATCGGAATTTAAGCTTCGATGAAAAAATGAATACATCAACAGTAAAATCATCTCATGGAACGGACCTTATCGTCCATGAAGGGTTTATCTACGTGAAAGATAGATTCAGAGGACTCAACAGATACTTTAAATGTATCAATAGATCGTGTACTGGCCGTGGAAAGATTTGTGAAGGGGAAGTAGACTTCAAAAACACAAAAGTCCATTCACATCCTGCTGAATATGACAGAGTAGAAAAAATGTAAGTACAGCGGAACTTTGGTCGCTTGTTCGGATTTGTGTGACTCAGCATGTGTATTTCTAAATTATATTTTCAGGAAAACATTACACACAGCAAAAACAGCAGTCATTGAGCGACCTGAAGCTCCTATCAGATCAACCTATGACAGAATCGCAAACCTAAGACAGGAAGAATTGTGTGGTACATCGAATGCAGTTTCAGTTCCAGAATTTGAATCAGTGAAAGATGTGCTGAAGAAGGTGAGAGGCAAAACACACCCTACACTTCCAAAAACTCTGGCCGAAGTTGAACTTACTGAAGACATGGTCATGCTCAACAAGCGGGAGTTTGTTTTCAAGGATGGTGATATAATCATGTTTTTGGATTCAAACATGATTCCGATTCTACAAGGTGAGTCACTGTTGATGAGACCGGCTTTGTTCAACATCCAGCTCGTGGTGTGTGGGCATATATTCAAAGAAATGTTTAAATTTAGATAAACTCATGGATTTTTATTTTTCAGATGCACAAGTTATATACATGGACGGCACTTTTTCCGTAGTTCCGTCATTATGGACTCAACTTTACACACTTCATGTATTGTTTGGTAGCTCAATGGTGTGCTGTGCCTACTTTTTGCTTCCTGATAAATCTGAAGCAACTTATAACAAGATGTTCAAATTTCTATCAACTAAATGCCACATTAACGCAACAAGATTTCAAACTGACTTCGAGCGAGCGGCTATGAAGTCAGTTTTAGCTTCAATTCCTCAGTCATCAGTAACTGGATGCTTTTTCCATTATACACAGTGTATATGGCGCAAGGTAAATTGATCCAAAGGACGAATGCGATGACGGTGAGCTGAAACCAGCTAATATTTAATATTTTGAATAGGTGCAAAATCTTGGGCTACAGTCCGAATACAATTCAAACAATACTACTGTCGTAAAAGTAGTCAGAAGATTCAGTGCTCTTCCTCTTCTTCACCCCAAGGATATCAACACAGGTTACCTTTGCGCTGTGGGAATAATCCAGACAGTCCAAGATGTAGAACTACGAACGAAGCTCACACGCCTGTCAAACTACATGAACGATACATGGGTGAAGCAAACCGCTTTATTCAAAAGTGAAGAATGGTCCAAGTATGAAATTGAAGGTAATATTTTTCTTCGATGATATGCAGCGAGTCCAACAGGTGATCAGAAAGTTCTTTATCAGTTTCAAACTTCAAACTGCACCCACCATAGCTTAGCTTGTCTTTGTTGTTGTTGCTCGAAATCTTTTTCTTTTTGATCCATTCGCACAGCTTCATCTTTGAGTTAATATTTTTGTATATTATAGGACCACGCACTAATAACCATCTTGAAGGTTGGCATTCGGGTCTCAAGAAGACTATTCAAATAGATCATCCTAATCTGTACCAGTTCATCGAGGCAATCAAATATCAACAAAAACGGGTTGATCGTAAAATTGAAGCAACAAGGAATGGGAAAAAAGTCTGCGAGAAACGGCGGAAGTATGCTATTCTAGAAGAACAGCTTAAAAACTCGATAGATTTGTACAAAAACAAACCTAATCGTCCAGCTCATGTTCCTACATTTCTGGATGATGTGTCTCGCATGCTTAAACTTTCCTCTTAATTTCCTATTAAAATTGTTTTCGTGAATGGTTCTGTAATGATAAATAGCATGGTTTTTAGTTGGAAACTTTTGATTACAATCCTTTTGTGGACATGGATGACGAATGCGAATATTTCATATTGTCGACAATTTGTCGACATTTTTTATGGACGACATTTTTTCTGTCGATATATGTTACGGTCGACATTTTTCCCAGTCGACAAATATCCCTGTCGACAATTTTGTGTCGACATTTTTCCTGTCGACATTTATACCCGGAACCGATCCCTCCGATGGTGCTTAACTATCCGATTATTTATTGGTGGTTGTCGGGTGAAAATGCATTTCAAATCGGTGCATTACTCCGATGAGTCGTCCTCACTCCTTAGTTCGTAAGATAAATTAGGGTTAGCTAAGGGATCTTAGATGAGCTTGAGAACTGACTGAAGGCTTTTGGCCTTGGTGAAGTCTCGGGCGTAGAGAGTGAGCGAGATGACGATTTGGAAGGTGACAACTCGGAACGAGTGTTAGCTAACCTGATTATATCTAAAACCAAAGACTAAGCTTAGGATGGGTGGTCGTGGTGCAATAGTAATCATCACCGACTATTGAGCGGAAAGTCTGTAGTTCAAGTCTGTCCATAGCCAAGAACAATTCCTATACGGAAAAACTGTGCCTCAACATAAATTGTGAATGAGAAATGATAAAAAAAAAGATAACGAAGATGTAACACTCGGAGTATAAGATCACTTCATAATTCATACTCTGTGTGTGCATTTCCAAACCAATGACATGGAAACGGAAAAGAGTTACTGTGAACTACAACCAACGCGTACAATTCAATGGAATCTCCCGGCTCCTATCTAGGACAACCACCCCCAGAGAGTAGTGAACGAACATCTTCGACACAAGCCGTATGCACCCCGTGTAAAGGAAAATTTAGCTGAAATAAAGAAAACAAATAAACTCAAATTTTCTTTACATATATGTTTGTTTACCTTTCCACGCAGGAAAAGGTCCAAAACCCAGCCACCAGGTCACATCCACAAAGTATATTAATTAAACAAAAACACACGGATCAAACACAAAGAAAAAAACGATCAAAATACAAAATATAAAGAAAAAGCAAACAAACACAAAACATGCAAAAATCATACATTTTTGCGTTTTGCCGAAGACCACAGAGGTCAACGACACCAAACACAACGGCAGCAGCCACAGTCGCCGTTGACAGGTCCCGTAAACAGGGGAAATGCCAACGACGACTGGAAAGGCACCGTTCACATCGTCACCCAGCCTAGCCCTATAAAAAGCCGAGGCGATTAGCAGAAGGGCATTCAGTCTGCGAATAGAAACAGTCAGTCCGCGAGTGAAAGTGTCAACCAATCAGCGGAGTCCTAGCAAGTAACAAACAACAGAAGACAACGGGGGAAGACGAAGTATCAACTCACTAACGAGTTGCGTTCGCAAGGGGGAATTATCTTCAATTATTACTACATCGGGGTAATAATCGGGATAATAATTTTCGGCCTCGTCACCAAGGAGAAGGGACGAGCGTACGAGACTAGTTGGAGCGACCGCTCGACGAGTGAAACGGCGAGTAGCGTCTAATAGGGTGGACATCGGCTCTCTAATCCGGGTCGTAACCCAAAGAGACCGACTAAGGCCTGTCGGAGTCTACTCCCGAGGTAAGTGTCGTAGGGACTGTTCCGACTTGGGGTTCTGACCCGTCGGGGTTGACCAGACGGCACCGCCGTGCTCAAGGGCGTACGTCGATCCCAACTAGGGCCTAGACCGGGTTCTTACCCAGACAGGCTACGTCTCACACTGCTCCCGACTCAACCACCCGTCGGAACTCGGACTCGGGTCCTCACCCACTGAGAGATCGACGGGGTACTGTCTGCAGTACATTTGAGGTGACAAGGCGCGCCTACGACCAAGTGTCCCGAACGGGTCCCAACTCGAAGGGACAGCGTAGCGCGCAGGCCACTAGTACGTCTGCCGGTGTCACAAATAAAAATTTATGTGACAGATCCTGGCCCGGCGAGTATACCCCGGCCCAGAAAGCTCGTTACATTGGGTCCCATCCGTTCCTTCTTGTTCGTTTGCGCGTGTTGGTGGTGTCGGTGGTTCCATCCGCGGCTCGGCCCGTAGTGTTGGGAAACGGTCCGTTGAGCTGGCCAGCGACTGTAGGAGTCCCGCTACCTGGCGGCGCTTTCCCGTCGTTGCGTGAGGGTCGGTCCATCGGGCGCCCGGCCTGATGGAACCTTCCACGCTCCGCAGGGGGCTCGTAACCATGCACTCGGCGTAGTGTAGGAGGTGGATACCACAGTCATATGTATTTCGTTGGCGTGGTACCTCCAACGTGCGTAGAGGGATGGTGGTGGAGGTAAAAACCCGTATTTGGCGGTAGACCCGTTGGTACTCCAGGGTCAGATATAGTCGTAGAGCCCTGGCGACGTCGTCTCTCGGCCGTAGCCCTAACGACTCCACTTGTATAATGGTCGGCTCCTGGATTCCTTCGCACCTCGCTTGCTCGATTCCTCCCATCCCTGGGGAACAAATCAGGAACAGGTACCAGTGATTCTGGAGACTGACGGGGATTGCGACGAATTCCTTTTCAAAGATATTCGTGGTTTTGGCCCATCGTGCCACCCTCTCGTAGCCTTGGAGCGCATCTTTCCCACTGAGGAGTTGTGGAAGGAAGTGGGACCCGAAGATGTGCCACTTCATCCGTTGCTCCGGGTTCGCTACCTCTCGTAGGACCCACTGAAAGTAGAGGTCCACAATCGCGTCGTTGAGGAATCTCCCCTCTTCGAGTCGGCGGTAATCTTCTTCCCGGATCTCGATACCACCAGGTCCGGTTGGGTAGGTTACCAGTGGTCGATCTCCAGCCTGGTCGACGTCCTCTTCGTCCGATGAAAGGGTAATCGGTTCTGGCTCTCCTACTTGACTCGGCATTGTTCCTGTGGGTGAAAGAACGGGTGAGTGGATCTTGTGTGCGTTTGGAGGGTGGACAGACACACAGAGAGGCTATTAGTTGTGATAAGGTTGATGTTCTTAGTCCTGTTCCCTCGCCCGTCGACTGGTTCTACGGGGTCTTGAGGGTTGTTTTGACTTACTGTCGTTGGTTGGTTTTCCTTGTTTACTTGACACTTTCACTCGCGGACTGACTGTTTCTATTCGCAGACTGAATGCCCTTCTGCTAATCGCCTCGGCTTTTTATAGGGCTAGGCTGGGTGACGATGTGAACGGTGCCTTTCCAGTCGTCGTTGGCATTTCCCCTGTTTACGGGACCTGTCAACGGCGACTGTGGCTGCTGCCGTTGTGTTTGGTGTCGTTGACCTCTGTGGTCTTCGGCAAAACGCAAAAATGTATGATTTTTGCATGTTTTGTGTTTGTTTGCTTTTTCTTTATATTTTGTATTTTGATCGTTTTTTTCTTTGTGTTTGATCCGTGTGTTTTTGTTTAATTAATATACTTTGTGGATGTGACCTGGTGGCTGGGTTTTGGACCTTTTCCTGCGTGGAAAGGTAAACAAACATATATGTAAAGAAAATTTGAGTTTATTTGTTTTCTTTATTTCAGCTAAATTTTCCTTTACACCCGTCAAAGTTGTGTGACAAACACCATAAGAGCGTAACTGGGTGGGAATCATAAACAGTTGACGAAACTGTACAAGTATTCCTAGAGACAAGCAAATGACGAGTGAGGAATATGAAGTATTAAAACAGAGGAGGCGCCTTATAACCACTTCTTTTTAATTTGGTGGTGGGATACGTAATGAGATCACTTCTGGAAAAAATAGGAATAATCCTTAACCTTCCGACAACAATACTGGCCCTACTGGGGGATAGTGAGAAAACACGAACACTGAGGAAAAGAGAAATGCAGAAAATATAATAAGTAAGAAATAGATTCAGAAGTACTCGTAAGTGAAAAGAAAGAGAGTGCCGTGGCGCAGTGGGTAGTGTGTCGGCCGCTGAAGCAGGATGAGCGAGTTCGGATCCCAATAACACCAACGAATCGAATCGAATCGAATGATTATTTCGCGGCTTCTCTCCTCAGCGAGGTACTGGCGAACCTCCCCGTTGTACACTTGCATTGAAAAATTTCTCGGCTCTCGCCGTTCGGGATCGGCATTAAGCCTTAGGTTCCGATCACTTGTCTGAAAAAATTACCGCAAATGGAGAAAACTAAGTCATTGAGAGAAGCGTTAACTATAAAAAACTACATAAAATTTGCCATATACCAAAAGAAGAAGTCGGAACTTTTAACATTCTTCTTCTAGAATATATTGTACGAATTTTGTTCAAAAAATAAGGTGACTTTTGATTTTTCTCGAAAAATATTTATTTATTCATCAATATGTATTATATTTTTTAGTAACCTCTCTCATGCTTAATGCACTTGCGCGAGCGCTTTTACAAGCTTTCGAAACACTTCTGATATGCGCTTCTTGGTTAAATCTTGAGCACTGCTAGTGATGCGATGTTTATCTCCTCAATCATGGCATGGGTCAATGTCCTTTCATTGGTCTCTTCAATTTTGGAAAGAAAAAACTCAAATTCAGTTTCGGAAAGTTAAGTGAATGTGATGACATGATTACGGTATTGTTCTTGGGCAAAAATCGATGCTCATGTGACGACGATGTCCAGGGCGGGCGTCGTCATTAACATCTTCTCGGCCTCCTATGAACAGCTTGTATCACTTATTATTTGTTCTTTTTTGGCTCAGAGTAGATTCGCCATATGGCACAGTTACTTGGTAAGAGCACTTAATTTTATTTTCTGCCCTAAATTTTATGTCGATTTTTTTATCCATTTTTTTTTTTTTTTTTTTTGCCAATCTAACCAAAACACCTCTAACCCTTATATCTGTGACATATAAGCTAAACATACAAAATAACTGACAATATCAACACAAAAGGACATGTCCACCAAGAAAAAATTCAAATTGAATGCACTTAGCTCGCGAAATTCATAAAGTCACCTTATTTTTTGAACACTCCCCGCAATGGAACCAATGATTTTTTCTTCACATTTAGTTAGTCTGGGTCCAAAAGAGAGATTTTGGCAAGGCTACTGACCTTAAAGTACCCTTTTCTCGATGGAAAAAACCACAGACCTGACTTACTACTCTCATCGTACCGTCAAGGGCATCTTTAATTTAAAGGCGCACCATCAAGAAACTTGTGGTTTGAGGACCAATGCAAAAGGGGAGTAAGAAACTTTTAAGCTGACCTAAAAATTGAAGCTTCACAAAAACTGTCCCCAATAAATGGATTTTCAAGGCCTTGACAGCTTTACGAGAGCTTGACAGGAAGGACGGTCTTCAAAATTCCATTTCTAGGTTTCATATTACCGACTTCCTATCATGACACAGCATGGACTTTATTGAAAACACGCCTTTAAAAGTGAAGGAAAAACTGCACGAATTATGTCGGAGACAAATCAAGTTATGAGTTTCCCCCGACGAGATCGGGCAAAATATTAAGGCTAGCCAAAGCGCACAGCAATGTGTTGGTAAACAAATTCCTGTTTAAGCACAGTAACTCTTTCAATAAGTCTCGGTTTACTCACATGTACGTTATCCTTGAACTAGATGACTAAGAGCATACAACTGTTGAAATCAAACACAACGCACTGTACCGCCCCCAGATCAATTTCCCGCACAAGCCGACACAGGGGGTTCCGGCTCTCCGGCTCCAGTCGTATCCAAACACAATTGCCCTTTATTATCTGCGTCGTCGTCGGCTAGGATAGCTACCAGATATCCCACAGCACTGGTCTTATCACTAAACAAACACTAACTCTATCTCTATCTGATTCGTAGATACACTCACTCACACACCACGCGTGCACACAGATGGAAAACGTGAAGCTCTAATCGCCAAATGCATTCGAATGTGGATTTAATATAATTATCAGCGTGTATCCGTATCCGATTCAATGGCTACACCGCTATTCCAATAGGAAACCGAGTCGTATACCTCTGACACTGACACTCGTAGAGCACAAAACAAGCGTCTCAATAAGACAACAACTCGACACAAAAATCAATACGCGACGAATAGGAATGATTCACCGAAGAGAACGGAAACGGAAAAATGTAATGAAAAACCTACAACCGGAGCGACCACCTGTAACTGTCCGACTGACTAATGGTCGGGATTGACTTCGTGGCCACAAGATATACGCACACACACGACCCAGTTGCAGCTAGGACACGCACTTAAACCGTCATTCTTGGCTTTGAAAAACGGCCTGGAACAGGTGACAGACTTGTAACAACGCTTTGATGATCCACTGAGATATCGCGGCGAAACTGAATCCATCTAAGTGCTATAGCCAACGAATTTTTACTAACGCACCCGTTAGTCTGGTGGCGGTTATCAACCCTCATCATCGCTGTGTTTTAGCCCTGAGAGATATACTAGTACATACAATCGCCTGAGATACGGCGAATGGCTGTTCGGTCGAGTTGATTCGGCAGACGAGGGGGTATGTGGCTCGGAGCTCGGAGCTGGGAGCTTTGAGTTCGGGTTGTGCAAGTTGTTTAGGGCGAAGAGCGAAAAAAACGTTTTTGGTTATTAGCACTCCGTGGCGCATACGTAACCTTTACGTCTATTTGAATGAATATTTTCGTTTTTCTTTGTTCCACGGTGTTTCCGTTCCGTAGTATTGGTGGGCAAAGAATCTATAGCAACGTTATCGGCAGATCGCTGCGATGAACTGCGAAGGTGCTCGGCGAGTGGGTGGATTCTGCCTTTTTCTTTTTTCACCACGTTACGTATGCAACTTTTGATTCCTTTGTTTGCTTAACCATAAACAGGTTTTTTGGATATTCGGAATGGAGGCATCCAGCTGTCTGGTCAGAAGTACCGCGCGGGATTTCAAGCCACCACTCACCGTGAACCTAATGAGATTCAAATGAGAAATGCAAATACGAGTACTTGTTAGATGATCGCACACTACGACGGGCGAGGAGTGGGCGAGGAACGAGTGTCACCAATGGAGCCCATTGTTCCCTAACTTTGCAAATATTTGCTCATATGGTTGTCATATGCTACATGTGAGCGGCTAATGAATGACGTTAGGGTTGAGCTGGCAGATTTGTCTGTTTTCGATTTTTCTTTTCGCTTTTTTTTGTCTTCCTGCTTGATGTAGATAATTAGTCGGTGATAGGGAAATGATTGCGGATGTGATTTGGTTATTCTTGGGGGAGGCCACTGGACACCAGAGCGAGTGATTTCGTCATAGATGATAAGACTGGAAGGAAATGGTCTGACGCAAGGAAAGCGGATATTAACATGGGATGAGGGGATGAGCTATTTTTAGCTATTCCGTAGGGATTACCGGTACGCTTATGAAAGGAATATTTATGTATAGTGGATTGGGGTGGTTCTCGTAAATAGCACACGCCACCCAAGGGGTAGTGGGGTTCTTTGAAACAAATTTATTTTATTTCGTCATTCAAACGGGGTGTACTGAAAGGGTAACAGAAAGTGTTATCATCCCTTAAGGTAAACTGTCAGAACTGTCTGTTTGTCATCTAGGAATCCCAGGTCGGTTAATAAAAAAGCAATTCAAAGTAGTACCTGATGGGGGCTCTTATGAGACGTATAAGACGGCTATAAAACTACTATGGGGATGGGGAAAACGTCCCAAATCCCAAAAGTCCTAACCTATAGTTATAGAGAAATCTAGAAGATGGCCCCGTTGGGGCATTAGGGGAATTGTACACCCACACATGGTCTCTTAACAAACACAAATTCCTCTTAACCACAAATTCGCGAAATTGCGTTTCAATCCACGAATCAGAGAGTAACATTCGAGAAACGGCTGGGATCATTAATTTATTTCAACCAGTGTTAGGAGCAAAAAACACTTTAGTTGCTGAGATATGGGCTTTCGAAGTATACGATTCGGGTTTTGCTCATGCAAATTTGAAGGTCGAGAGTCTGCGAAAACAAGTGTCGCGGGAAAGAGTTTTGACACCTCGTCTTCAAGCCAGATTCATTATGTCAGGCCAAGTATCCTAATTTTCGCAGCTCCTATATCCTATGGTAAACCCATTTTTATCCTCATCAAACTCCATCTCTTACACTACAGCAAATTACACATTCGTTGTGACACCATATCTTCTCACTCTACTTCCTCTCTATCTTTCGTTGATGCTCTCCTGCTCCCTTTAGTCAAATTTTCTTGGAACATAAGTGAACCCACCCGCCTTATAGATGAAAAGGCGTGTGAGAATGTTGGTTGCACAAATCAGATTCAATTTGTTACGAAGCTAAAACAAACACAAGCGCAAAGGTCTCCATTTAACAGACAGGACTTCCTACAGATTTCGCTAGCCTCAAAAATCTCACCATTAAATATCGAGAGTTTTCCAATATTTCGCACCAAAAAGTACCAAATGTTTTTGATATACCCCGACAGTACATACATTGAAAGCGGATATCGCATCTTCAGCGCAGCAGAGCTAACCACGATAAGTTTTTTCGCTTAACTTTTATCACGACGACGATTTCAACCGACCTGGTTGCCCTTGTGGAGGCGTCCTACTAGCCGTCCTAAACTCAATTGACGCATTGCAATATTCTCTCTTCCGTTTCTCCACTTGGTTTCAATTATTTCTAAACCCTGCCGTCACAACCTATTTACCGGCCTATGAACTCTGCTTCAATTCAATTGATCATCTATCCCCTTCTTTTCATTGACCTTCCTCATCTTAAATGGGCCTCATCAGATGATCAATCGTGTTATATTGCCTCTGTTCCCACTGCTGCGAAAGAATATTTCTTTCTAGTTCGCCCTGCTAATTCACATCTTTCCCATTTTAACAGCTTAAAAATGACTTTTCCATCGATTTTTGCACTTTAATAAGCTGAACAACTGCCTTCATCAACTTAATCGGCTTCAGCTACTTAATCGAGACGCAAGTCAACTTTAAAAATTATCCGAAGTTCTTCTTTCAGTTTTTCACCTATAACAGAAATCGAATGGCTAAGCAACCCCTCTCTCCTTTATTGATGAAATCTCAAATGATTCCAACTCTGCCGCCCTACGGTCATAGCAAGGTGCTGGACCTAGTGACCTGGCCACGACTGTAACCGATTTCACGACACCCATACACAACCCAAATAAAGCCGCCCATGTCCACTTCCCATCCAGGATGGCATGGAAACAGGGACTGCACTCTGAGAACCATCAGGTAGCTTTTTTCACCGACGGTTCGAAAATGGAGTGTGGGGTTGGCTCGGGTATCTTCTCAGCGGAACTGAATATCTCCAAATCGTGTTCGTGTTCCAAGCGGAAATACTGGCGATTAAGGAAACTTGCAAGTTACTCACGCGCTATCCTATTACCAAGAGAGATGTCAATATATACATTGATAGCCAATCAGCTATCAAAGCCCTCGACTCTCACTCCATAAAATCCAAATTAGTTGCACAGTGCAAGGATGAAATCAGCTGTGCAGGAGACTATTTCAACATTACTCTCATTTGGGTTCCTGGCCACAGCAAAATAGAGGGAAACGAAAAGGCTGACGCTTTAGCAAGGCACGGTTCTTCCCTCGACTGTTCTTTGGCGGAGGCAGTACTCCCCCCATCCGACTGGTCAAGGCAAACCTTCTACAACACTTTCTCTCGAGGGCGAACTCCAGATGGTGCAGTCTTAGCAACTGCGTCATATCAAGGAAAACATGGCCCTCCTATAACAGGAAATAAACCCTCGACCTAACTAACAGTCCCCGACAAGAGATTGCCAGAATTGTAGCCATCTGTACTGGCCACTGGCCTGTCGGTACCCACGCTGCTAAGTTAGGCATCACATTCAACACCTACTGCCGAAGTTGCAAGAACCCACTGGAAAAGGAAACTCTCACCCATTTCCTGTGTGAATGTTCGGCTCTAGCTAGAACCAGACAGCGCCTACTCGGCAAAATCTCCTTCGACGACCTATCAGAATTCAGGAAAATAGGATTCTGTAATATCATCAAATTCCTTAATTCCACAGGATGGATATGAAACTCCAATAATAGCACACTAGGTCACTGAGTGGTGGCATCAAAACGGCGCATAAGCGCTAATTGGGCCTGGCATCTCGATATCAGGCGGCCACTCCTACCTACCTACCTACCTACCTACCTACCAACTCTGCCGCCAAATTTTTCCCAATACTTTTCAAATGATTTCTCGCAGACGACTCTTTTGATCCTGATTCTGCGTACCTCAACCAAATGTCTCCCTTAGACCACTTCTCCCACGTAGTGTTGACCCGTATTTCATTTAAAATAAATTAAATCCACTCAATAATGAACTCATTCATGGCCTCGATGGTTTGCCATATTTAAAAAATATACAATAATGTCTCGCTATCCTTTCTGTTCCTCACTCAAAAATTGTCAGTTTATCCCTTTCTGTAGGAGAATTCCGCCAAATATAAAAAACCTTCTTTATAACCCCCATACACAAGAAGGGTCCAAAAGGCGATGTCGACAATTATCGTCTCATAGACACCAATTTTATATGAAATCTTAAGCTTTGACCACAAATCTTTTATCTCTCCTCGACAACATGGTTTTCTCAAATGAAGGTCTACAACCGCAAACCTCGTCGAATTTGTATCCTTAACCGTGTCAACCTAATAACGTGACGAGACAATCGACGCTGCTTCAACCGACTTCAATGAAGCAGTCGATCAAATTTCTCATAGACTAATACTCTTAAAGCTGTCTGTCATTGACTTTGAACCCATTTAAGATCTCCATTTTCTAGCTCTTTTTCAGCTTCCTTTGGCGTCCCACAAGGTAACCACTTAGGTCCACTTCTTTTCATTGAAATGGTCATTGAACGCTCCTTCATCCCATTGTACGGCGGCGACAACAAACTCTTTAAGACCTTCCTTATTCAATTTGACTTCGACTAGTTTCCCATCTGGTGTTATAAAAACTTTTTGGAACATATCATTTCCAAGTGCCATTCGATCACTTTTTCAAGAAAACACATCAAATCTCCTCCCCGTCTCCAGTTTTTCCACAATCAACCCTTCCTCGTAGTCATATTATGTAAACAGGAGATCAATTTCCGTACACATATCAGTGAGATTATTCTTAAAGCCGGTTCAGCATTCTGTTTCGTGAAACGATGTTGTATAGTATTCTCCAACCTCTACATGACCACATCTCTTTACAGAATCTTTGTTCGCCCACTTCTCGAATATTCCACTGCTAATCAATTTACACTTGCGAAGTCAAGAGCTTCCAACACCATTTCCTACGTTTCCTAACGTCCAGGACGTTTCCTCGAGGTCTGTCCTGGTATAATCCTTTGTCTCTGCCTTTCTATCAAGACCACCTTAACTAATTAACTGTATTCACACGACTTACGAGTATCATTGACTGTGCTATCTTTTGAAACTCTACTTCGTTAATACTAACCCTGGTAATGCAAGAAATCTTCGTCTCTTTTATCAACCTACCTTCCATACCTCCTATTGTTCCACTGAACTTATCTCTTGTATGCTAGTTTGAGTCTCGAATATTAGTTCTCCTTTTTTAAACTTCAGTCTTCCCAATCAACCTCAATAACCTCCATCACGTAAATTAGGTTAGATTAAGTTAAATTAAAGTCGAGGTGGTATTAAGCTGAATAAATGAAGGTGTTGCCCCCCAAAATTATAAATTGAAGAACAGCTTAATTACCGAAGTGTGGGCGCTCGAACTCGGACTTTCTGGATAAAAAGTTGGCTTTTCGATACTCTTAACCTCAAGGGCATAGCTGTGAAAGTTATCAATGCTATTTCGGGTGTTTGTTTTATTCAATTAATATTTGGGAAAGGCTAGCCCCAGGCTTAGGAAAATCAGACTTTTTTTTACGAATAGCCTTATGCTGAAAGTCGTTCTTTTCTTTATATTGTGTGAAAGCGGAAAGAGTTTGTGACCTGCTATATTTTTTACACCTAACGCTTGCAGACCTTTTGTGGGGATATTTCAAGTTCCAGGCTTGGATGAGCAAGCCACATCTTCCAGAAACTAAAATTGAAATTTGGGCGCACACCTTAACATTGCGTCTTCTTCCAATTTCTCCGACGTGATATGCTTTGTTACCTTTTTGTATGCCAGGCTTCAAAAGTTTGACTCTTCGACAATGATTTACGTATTGTTGCCTAGTTGGTATTTCCAAGGTAATGCCTTAAAATTTTTCTTGAAATATTCACGCTATATTTGAACTTATCTACTTTTATTACGATGGGACCGAGCTTTCTAGACCTCTAGACTCTGACGCAAACTTGTGAGTACATTTGTAGATTCGTGAATTAGTTTTCATCACATATACCTTATGAACAAAATAAAGAAGTGGTGGGCTGGGTCATTTTTACATTTGGTTACTGATAGACAGGGTTATCCAATTTCTGGTTCCACCATTATGAAGAGCATATAGCATTATTCAAATATCCTGCACCGGAGTTCTGGTAGGACCTGATTATCACAAGACAATTTTCGATGACTTTTCGATGTCTCGGTCGTAACTTAGAAATGTTTGGTTTCTAAACAACAAGAGTTTTCGAATTGTTTTCGTACAAAAATGTATCGACGGAGAAACAGCCGATCTTGGTGTCCAGTTCTTAACGCCAAATCACAAGTTTACAATACGATGGCAGCCATATTGTCTGCAGAGCGTGCATTTCGATAACCGATAGGCCTTGAGACTTACAATCTTACAGTTTTTGCTATAGGTTGCTCAGATGGATGTTCATGCCGATCCACGGGAAACGTACCTAATACAGAATCACTATTTTTGCAGTAAGTTTTCACATTTTCGGCAAGTTTAGCGATTTTTAAGCGATCCATATTGTGGAATGCCAAGCCTTAAGCTAAATGTGTATAGTCTCCGATGGCAGTTTGGTTCGACGTAACTGATTGAAACGGGGATGCCAAATCCGAAGCACGAATTGGATAAGCCTATTCAATATAAGGTCGGCACATAGACAGACAAGTTAACACTCGCAGTAAGCTCTCAATTTATATATAAACGTTGGTGACTTATTTACAACCACCTCTCAGTCTGTCATAGCATTTCTCCCCTTTTTTTTTTTTTTGGAGGCTTTTACTATCTGTTGGAGTACTCAGACGTGAATACTGGTCCATTGTACTACCAGACAGACACATTTCTTTATTGTATTTTGCCCGTTCTTTAGTGATGTAGAGCTAAGAGATTCGACACACACCACGTCGGCACGGAGGGTACGCCAGAGTGGGCGCGCGAAGGCGGGACAGTCGCAGAAAAAGTGTTCATCCTCCTCGCAACATGCAGCACAGGTAGGCGTCTCACTGATGCCAAGCACGTAGAGGTGCTTACCAAAAGTGTGATGGCCCGTAGTGACGCCCGCAAGCCTTATGCAATAATTTCTCCTTAAGGATAAGAATAATGGTGCGGATTTCGATATCAGGGGGTACGCACTTAGTCATCCTGCATCCTGGATATTCTCTCCATCTATGATATTAAAGGCCCAATCGTTGATGTCGGATTTGTCCGTGAAAGCAGGTAGACCGGGGGTCCTGAGAAACTCTCCTCTGAGCTCCTTCTAGAGAGTTAATCGGAGATCTAATTTTCTGGGATCCCAGAGTAACATTCCCACTTTGTTCAAAAGGGTGTTGAGCTCATGCACTAATTTGGAGTTGGATAGAAGGTTGGACACAGCTTTTAGTGCAGCTTGGCTGTCACTGCGGTCGCATATGCTTTTTCCCTTCCACTTGTGCTTCACAACATAATGTATGGCCATTAGGATTGCTTAAATATCTGATTGAAAGACAGACGCATATTTTCCTAACGAGAAGTCCAGTCGGATGTTTTCGCGTTCAAAGAAAACTCCAGCGCCGCACCTCCGCCCAATCCTGGGGCCATCTGTAAAAAATGCGAAGACAGTCCATTCCAGGTTTAGTATTTGGCCAGAGCCAGTCCTGACGCGATGGAAATTTGACTGTGAAATTTTAGCGCAATATGATGGCAGGTGTCATTGCGTCAGAAGGCATATCCATGAGAGAGGGGTCGTAGAATATTTCTCGCACAAGTACACTCCAATGCAAGTTGTACCAAAGACCATTTCTCTTTAGGCGAGACATGACTTTCAGTGCGCACCCTCTGATATACACGTATATGTCAAGGGGTGGAAGATTCATCATAGCATCTAAAGCAGCGCCCGTGTGCTGGGGAAAGCCGACAACCGATGCATATGAGATTATCGGTCTTATTATTGCCGTGTAGGTCCAGAGGACCTTTTTTTGGCGATAAGCCCTATGTTTTGTCAAAAGCACCTTTGCATTGCCAAAAAGCTGACAGTGCTTTGGTGGTTTTTGACTCAACATGCTTTGACTAAAGAAGCTTGCCATCTAAGATGACTCCCAGGTACTTAGCTTCCTTGGATATCGTGAAGAGAAGGACATCAGCCTTAAGACGATTGACCGACGGCCCATGACTCGCACAACAGTCATCGATCACGTTTAGCGCCGCCTGTGCTTTGAGAGAGACAATCGCTTAACATGAGCCAACAGAGACAACGGCAACATCACCGGAATAGGCCTGGGCATAGACTTCAGAGTCATTGAGCAGAAAGTCGACCATCATGCACTATAATAACGGAGAGAACACGCCACCTTGCGGGCAGCCCCTGTCTACTCCAGACTTGACACATAGTCCGAGGTCTGCATCAGCGATCAATGTCCTGTGCACAAGCATTGCTTTGATCCACAAAACAATTGCTTCATCTACGGCATGCCGTCTAGCAGCGGCTCTTTCCTTTCGAGAGCGCATTCAATTCTCCCAACTAGATTTTGAAGCGCAGTCCTGCAGGACTTTCCGCGCTGATAAGATTGTAGCATCTCCGAGAGACGATGCATTCGAAGGGCAACTTTGCGCACGTGTCTACTAGTCTCTTCATGCTTTTCAGCAAGAAGGATGTTAGACTGATTGGTCTAAAACTCCTGGCGAGTGAGTAATTTACTTTCCCTCTTTTGGGAATAAAGACCACTTTCACCGCGCGCCAAGGAATACGTATACGAGTATAGGTAACTGCCAAGCTAGCTGTGAAAATTATTTTCAGAGTAGGAAGCAGCTGTGTTATATCTTTTCGCAGCATGGCAGGATATATCCCATCAGTATCCGGTGACTTGAAGCCATCGAAAAATGCCACAGCAAATTCAATGGCTTCAGTCGCTGCCAAGCGTGATGCTATATACCAGCTACGCCGAGTTGTTTTCATCTTTTCAGCCGCAGCTACCATGAAGGCGTGTGCAACGAGCCGATTTTTCTTTCAGTCTGATTTCCCGGGAAATGGGACTGAAGCAGTAAGCCGAGAGTTTCCGCTTCAGACTCAGTAAAGTTACCATCAGATTTTCCGAGCACATCCTCGATTTTTCTCCTTCTTCGATTTATGATAAGCTTACGAATAAGCTTCTTATATTCCTTTTGCTTCGATCGAGACTTATCTCAGTCATCTTCCTAGTTCGAATGAAGCGACCTATTCAGGAGACTTCTGGTTTCCTTGCAAAGACATTGGAGCTCAGCGTTCCCCCCGGGAACCAATTTCCTGCAAAGAGGTTTTTTGACAGGACATGCGAATTCAGTTGGTGATGGCGCTACTCAGGTTATGAACGGCATCCCCCACCAATTGCTTTGTTCTGAGTTTAGGTAGGGCTTGAGGGGAGTTCTCAAGCTCCTCTCTAAATCATACCCAGTCTGTTTTTCTCGGATCCTGCTTGGCTGTTTGACAACGTAGCTTCTGGTAAGGCTCTCCAGTTAGTGATGGCTTTCACATGCCTGTTAGACAGGGTTAGGTCAATCACCTCCTGTCGTCTCGTCGTCACTAAGGTTGGTTGTGAAGTGTACTTGTTGATGATAAGGTCAGACGAAAGAGTGAAATTTAAAAGACCGTCTCCTCTGCAGTTGCATTTGCTGCTGCCCCGAACAGTGTTTTGAGCATTAGCATCGCAACAGATGATCAGTTTAATTTTTTCCCCAAACCCGCTAAACTAAATGTGAAGCAGCAAATGTCCGTTTCTGCTGAAACCAGGTTTTCTGTTAATTCAAAGACCAAACAGAGTAAATGATAAACTGCCAAGCCAGATGACAGTACGCTGGCACTTTTAAACAGTTCTTTCCGGAACTCATTCAAATCAACCTATCGAAAGTTAAATATTTTCGGCATAACTTGATATTCCTCTTAATCTAATTAAGTAAAATCCAAACCATCTCGACCGTAGCCCAATCGAAGGTCATGCCTCGATCCTAAATAAACAAATTCCATCAAGTATTGACTGACAACACACTCGTACATATGTCAAACGGTTTTAATAAGTGCCACTCGAACACGGGCTGCATCCGCCTATCCCCAACAATTAACGTTGACTTTAAGTAAAGAGAAAAAATAAAAAACACATTTTCAATATATTCGGTTTCATTCTTTTGTTTAATTTTTTAGAAAGAGGCGGTCAATCGGTGTTTAAAAAACTTGCCGCTCAGTGTGATGAAAACACTCGCAAGCTATCGAACTCGATTGACATGTTAATTCACCCGTCGTTGTCCATCGAGGTCAATTTGCATGTAAGCGTGTGGCAGGCACATGCTTTCTGATCGTCCTTTGCCATGAAGAAACATTGTAAACAAGTACTTTGATGAAATTAAAATTGCGTCCCTGGTGAGGGAGGAGGGAACAGAGACTATGTTGAAGTCCAGTAAAAAAACAAAGCATAAGCATTAAGTTCGCATAATTGACCAGTAAAGTACCTTACAACTGTACAGGGATTTACTACGGAACTCGGATATACACCATTTCCTTCAGGAAGTTCGTATACGGAAGTATCAGTATAGACGACTGACGTACATCGTCTCTGAATGATTTATTGACATTTTGATTTGCCTAATCAGATCGAGTCGGCGACTCACGAAGCAAGGTGCATAGCAGTAGTGTCGAAAAGATGTCGATAACCTTAAGCACGCTTGAGACTTTGATTTCGATAAAAGTAGGTCAATTTGCAATTACCCGCGGACGAAATGTGATATAATTACTTGATTAAGCTGACGGTCGTAGTTGCCCGCTTGAATACAGACGCATTGGGAGGTAATTTATTGCAGCGATTATGTGTTAATATTTTATCGCCATTCAGAGAGAAGGAAACTCGAGTAGAAAGGTAATAAATAAAACCTTAAAAGGACGGGATACGAACGGCCATTTAGCTTTTGTGATCATTTCCTATTCATTTTTATTGCTTATCGGCATCGGCGTTTGCTTTTTATAGTCTTGATGGCGTAACTGAAACGCCGTTCCACTTAATCGAGCGAAATGACTCTTAATCTTAGTAAGGCAAATGAAGTTGTTCCTGGTTCTATACCTGGTTTACTGCATTTAAGCATTTAAATATGGGACACCGGATTCTCTGAAAACACCCATTTTAGAGAAAGAAGTTTGCTCCAAGCTTGATTATCTTCCTCAAATATGGAAAGCAGTTTCATTTTACATTCTCATCATAATAAGAGCTGGCGGGTTTAAATGGCAAAAGACTAAGAATAAAAATTAGATTAAGTCTCTAGAGTATTCGTATATCTGGAGAAGAGCTACAATCGACCTTAAGATGTACAAGTGTCGGTCATGTGGTTGTAACCAACGAATTCCATCCAAATGCTATGCAATTGCTTTAGACGAAATAATCGACCGCAGCCGAACTAAGAAGACCCTTGTATTGACCAATCCTTAGAATGGCAAATAGAAATCTATTACATCGGGGGGATACGGCAATATGCGTGAAGGCCTTCCAATACAACAGTTGACGACAATGCAAAATTCAATTTTGAAAACAACATTGACAGGTCGCTGAGTGGCGACTGGTAGTTTCTAAGTAAATATTACAAGTTCAGAAAGCACTATGCAAGGTGGTGTATAGATGGCGCAGGAACTGAATTGGTAACCGAGGCTAGAGCGAATTCTCGCAAAATTCCCCAATTTCATATCAGTAATATACGGATAGAGTGAAGCCAATTCAATCCTGAAAAGAAATACTAGTATTGCAAAAAAGGAGGGCGGCCAAGTCTTAAGTCGACTTAAAACATTTGAGCTTTTATGGGAGTGTTTTTTTAAAAACTCTGAGCCATTCCTTGAGATGAAAAGTCAGACAAAAATTTCCAAGCACTAATTCCAATTTTGTAAAATGTATTTACAAATGGGAATCCGCCGTATTCCAATATTTGTCAACCAATCTCACACGGGCTTTAAGGAAACAGGTACCAAAAATATAAAAATGTTACGTATACGCCCCGTGGTGCGAGGCGTCGACTGCGTCTCTCAGTCTCCACAGCTTCCTTCCCGACTTGCACATAACGCAGAAAGTTGGCGAGCATTCTGGCCTAACCGTTTCAGTCACTAGTTGGGTGGTTCACTGAGAGAAACCTACTTCAGAGGGCCAGTAAGGGAGCAGGTACCAAAAAACTAAAAATGTTTCGCCCCGTGGTGCGAGGCGTCGACTGCGTCTCTCAGTCTCCACAGCTTCCTTCCCGACTTGCACATAACGCAGAAAGTTGGCGAGCATTCTGGCCTAACCGTTTCAGTCACTAGTTGGGTGGTTCACTGAGAGAAACCTACTTCAGAGGGCCAGTAAGGGAGCAGGTACCAAAAAACTAAAAATGTTTCGCCCCGTGGTGCGAGGCGTCGACTGCGTCTCTCAGTCTCCACAGCTTCCTTCTCGACTTGCACATAACGCAGAAAGTTGGCGAGTATTCCGGCCTAACCGTTTCAGTCACATTTTACGCGGTTCCCCGAGGGAAACCTACTTCTCAGGGTCAGTAAGGGGGCAGGTACCAAAAAACTCAAATGTTACGTATACACCCCGTGGTGCGAGGCGTCAACTGCAGCTCTCAGTCTCCACAGCTTCCTTCTCGACTTGCACATAACGCAGAAAGTTGGCGAGTATTCCGGCCTAACCGTTTCAGTCACTAGTTGGGTGGTTCACTGAGAGAAACCTACTTCAGAGGGCCAGTAAGGGAGCAGGTACCAAAAAACTAAAAATGTTTCGCCCCGTGGTGCGAGGCGTCGACTGCGTCTCTCAGTCTCCACAGCTTCCTTCCCGACTTGCACATAACGCAGAAAGTTGGCGAGCATTCTGGCCTAACCGTTTCAGTCACTAGTTGGGTGGTTCACTGAGAGAAACCTACTTCAGAGGGCCAGTAAGGGAGCAGGTACCAAAAACTAAAAATGTTTCGCCCCGTGGTGCGAGGCGTCGACTGCGTCTCTCAGTCTCCACAGCTTCCTTCTCGACTTGCACATAACGCAGAAAGTTGGCGAGTATTCCGGCCTAACCGTTTCAGTCACATTTTACGCGGTTCCCCGAGGGAAACCTACTTCTCAGGGTCAGTAAAGGGGCAGGTACCAAAAAACTCAAATGTTACGTATACACCCCGTGGTGCGAGGCGTCAACTGCAGCTCTCAGTCTCCACAGCTTCCTTCTCGACTTGCACATAACGCAGAAAGTTGGCGAGTATTCCGGCCTAACCGTTTCAGTCACTAGTTGGGTGGTTCACTGAGAGAAACCTACTTCAGAGGGCCAGTAAGGGAGCAGGTACCAAAAAACTAAAAATGTTTCGCCCCGTGGTGCGAGGCGTCGACTGCATCTCTCAGTCTCCACAACTTCCTTTCCGACTTGGACATAATGCAGAACGTTGGCGAGTATTCCGGCCTAACCGTTTCAGTCACATTTTACGCGGTTCCCCGAGGGAAACCTACTTCTCAGGGTCAGTAAGGGGGCAGGTACCAAAAAACTTAAAATATTACGTATACGCCCCGTGGTGCGAGCCGTCGACTGCATCTCTCAGTCTCCACAGCTTCCTTTCCGACTTGGACATAATGCAGAACGTTGGCGAGTATTCCGGCCTAACCGTTTCAGTCACATTTTACGCGGTTCCCTGAGGGAAACCTACTTCTCAGGGTCAGTAAGGGGGCAGGTACCAAAAAACTCAAATGTTACGTATACATCCCGTGGTGCGAGGCGTCAACTGCAGCTCTCAGTCTCCACAGCTTCCTTCTCGACTTGCACATAACGCAGAAAGTTGGCGAGTATTCCGGCCTAACCGTTTCAGTCACATTTTACGTGGTTCCCTTAGGGAAACCTACTTCACAGGGTCAGTAAGGGAGGAGGTACCGAAAAACTAAAAATGTTATGTATACGTCCCGTGGTGCGAGGCGACGACTGCGTCTCTCAGTCTCCACAGCTTCCTTCTCGACTTGCACATAACGCAGAAAGTTGGCGAGTATTCCGGCCTAACCGTTTCAGTCACATTTTACGCGGTTCCCCGAGGGAAACCTACTTCTCAGGGTCAGAAAGGGGGCAGGTACCAAAAAACTAAAAATATTACGTATACGCCCCGTGGTGCGAGCCGTCGACTGCATCTCTCAGTCTCCACAGCTTCCTTTCCGACTTGGACATAATGCAGAACGTTGGCGAGTATTCCGGCCTAACCGTTTCAGTCACATTTTACGCGGTTCCCCGAGGGAAACCTACTTCTCAGGGTCAGTAAGGGGGCAGGTACCAAAAAACTAAAAATATTACGTATACGCCCCGTGGTGCGAGCCGTCGACTGCATCTCTCAGTCTCCACAGCTTCCTTTCCGACTTGGACATAATGCAGAACGTTGGCGAGTATTCCGGCCTAACCGTTTCAGTCACATTTTACGCGGTTTCCTGAGGGAAACCTACTTCTCAGGGTCAGTAAGGGGGCAGGTACCAAAAAACTCAAATGTTACGTATACACCCCGTGGTGCGAGGCGTCAACTGCAGCTCTCAGTCTCCACAGCTTCCTTCTCGACTTGCACATAACGCAGAAAGTTGGCGAGTATTCCGGCCTAACCGTTTCAGTCACATTTTACGTGGTTCCCTTAGGGAAACCTACTTCACAGGGTCAGTAAGGGAGGAGGTACCGAAAAACTAAAAATGTTATGTATACGTCCCGTGGTGCGAGGCGACGACTGCGTCTCTCAGTCTCCACAGCTTCCTTCTCGACTTGCACATAACGCAGAAAGTTGGCGAGTATTCCGGCCTAACCGTTTCAGTCACATTTTACGTGGTTCCCTTAGGGAAACCTACTTCACAGGGTCAGTAAGGGAGGAGGTACCAAAAATATAAAAATGTTACGTATACGCCCCGTGGTGCGAGGCGTCGACTGCGTCTCTCAGTCTCCACAGCTTCCTTCTCGACTTGCACATAACGCAGAAAGTTGGCGAGTATTCCGGCCTAACCGTTTCAGTCACATTTAACGTGGTTCCCTTAGGGAAACCTACTTCTCAGGGTCAGTAAGGGGGCAGGTACCAAAAAAGCTAAAATGTTGCGTATACGCCCCGCGGTGCGAGGCGACGACTGCGTCTCTCAGTCTCCACAGCTTCCTTCTCGACTTGCACATAACGCAGAAAGTTGGCGAGTATTCCGGCCTAACCGTTTCAGTCACATTTTACGTGGTTCCCTTATGGAAACCAACTTCTCAAGGTCAGTAAGGAAGCAGGTAGAAAAAAGCTAAAATGTTGCGTATACGCCCCGTGGTGCGAGGCGTCGATTGCGTCTCTCGGTCTCCACAGCTTCCTTCCCGACTTGCACATAACGCAGAAAGTTGGCGAGTATTCCGGCCTAACCGTTTCAGTCACATTTTACGTGGTTCCCTGAGGGAAACCTACTTCTCAGGTTGAGTAAGGGGGCAGGTACCAAAAAGCTAAAATGTTACGTATACACCCCGTGGTGCGAGGCTTCAACTGCAGCTCTCAGTCTCCACAGCTTCCTTCTCGACTTGCACATAACGCAGAAAGTTGGCGAGATTCCGGCCTAACCGTTTCAGTCCATTTTACGTGGTTCCCTTAGGACCTACTTCACAGGGTCAGTAAGGGAGGAGGTACCGAAAAACTAAAAATGTTATGTATACGTCCCGTGGTGCGAGGCGACGACTGCGTCTCTCAGTCTCCACAGCTTATTCCTCGACTGGCACGTAATGCAGAAAGTTGTATTCTGGCCTAAAGGTTTTAGTCACATCTTACGTGGTTCCCTGAGGGAAACCAATTTCACAGGGGTCAGTAAGGGAACAAGTACCAAAATTCTTGAATTCTTGAATCCGCCTTGAATCTGTTTACAAATGATTATCGTTTGGATGACATTTTTTTATCAGATTTCCGCATAATTGTGGTTTAACCTTACGAATAACTGCCCTGATTTCGGTGATTGGACCATTGGTGGAGCACTGATGTAAACTTAATTTTAAACCCAGTCCAAGGGAAGGAGTCTGATGTTGTGAAACTAGGTTCCAGTTAGAGAAATCACAATCCCAGGATATTTCTCACATAATAGAGGCAATGCCTCATCAGTTGTATGCCATGAGGCGCTGCTTAAGATGAAGGTCATTCAGGTCTATTGGCCAAATATGAGCTGAAAAAGGAAAATCGGTCTACATTGACTGGTAAAGCCATCTGTTCACTTAAACCCAATGACGCCCGTCCAAAAACCAAATATCAAATTCACGTGTCAACTGAACCTTCTAAGGATTTAGTTTAACAAATTTATTTAAAAATTGATGGAAATGTGTTAGGCTCAATTCCCGCGATCGCCGTTAAGTGGACTCACTGGGTTTTCAATCACTCTATCAACTACGGCGGCGATATTTTCAGCTGACCTTACCGGAAGAGGACGAGTTGGAGTCTTTATATTGCTAGCCCGGCCGAGACTAGTACGTACCTTATGAAACTTTTCTGCGATATTTTCACTGTTTTTGTAGTAAATTTTCACTATTTCAACACCTTTTTGAGTGTGCAATGATAGAAGGAAGGTCATCAAACTTCTGTTGAATGACTCATTACTATGAGCCTCCACAAATGAATAATTTTTCTATGATATCGGAAGGAAGGGATGCTAGGGAGAGATGAAGGTTTGTCGGTTATATGAGAAAAATGAGTTGTTTCCTACATTTCCGAAAACGTCATAGTGAACGGCTTACAAAACCAAAGCTCATCCAATGCTGTTAGTCAAAAAATAAGTAAATTTCCTAAATCCTTATAGAGCTCCCGTTTCTATAATAAAAAGTCGATAAATTCGCAACATTTTCTCTTGTAGTTATAACGATGTAAGAGTCATCGACCCTAAAATACAAAGATCTAATCTGATTCATCAAGAAAACGCTCTTGGTTCAAGGACCCTCGTGCTGTTTAAATCCGATAGATGCTTAGTACTTGCCAGATGTAATCAAATGCGAGGTTAAGGCTTACTTACCAGCACACTCCATACATAAAGAAGTCGTCGACTTAACTGAAATGCTGCGTCTCATTAAGTATTTATCCAGTTTAAAGTAACCTCTTCAATATTCCATTAAACACAACTTCGATTCGTGCAAATCCTTCAAAATCGAATTTACATCCACCCGTTGGACCCGTTCCTTCCTTCCCTCAGGCAATCTAAGAAATCATGGAGTGAAATCCGTCCAAACAAACTTTCCCATTCACGGAATTAACAAAAGTTCCGCACACAAATGCGACAACTCTGTCTCGAGCAAGTGCTTACACAATTGTTAGATATTGTATTTGTACAATAAAACAGCAAAAAAAAAAGTATCTTAGGCGAAGTACGAGACATAAGTTCATGCGAGTACATGGGATGTTGTGTGCCAGTAGCGAGCGTATGCTATGCATGCTTGCCAAAAAAGCTGAGTGCTTGGTTGGGAATATTCAAAAAATAAAATCCCTATATTTATCTACAGCCGATTCTATCGTACTTAGATGGGGTACATATCTATGTATCTACGAGCAAGTCGAATGAATTTATGTACATAGCTCGTGTTCTCTCCTCGCCCATACGGTCCCAGTGCACCGAATCCGAGTTCGAGTACGAGTGTCACTTGTACGTTTGTGTCTATTGCCTATACGGATGGACGGATGGATGGATAGGCTTGACTCGGGTGTTCTTGCAGAGTGAAAAAGTTGTATGAGATTGTCATACTCCGTCATGCCATGTCTACCTTCATATATGTAGTATGCGAGTTTGTTTCGGTTTTTTGTTTACTTAGCCAAATTAGGGGTTGCGCTGCTCGTACTATACCGCGGATATTTACTCGTAGATACTTTTTTCTTGGCTGTTTATGTTGTGTGTTGTTTTGTTTGGCGTTTAGGTTGTTGGCGGCATACGATGTGTATATCAAACTGGCGACTGATGAAAAGCTATCGCGAGAGATACCTTGTGGATGCAGTTCTGCTTGCCTGGTGGAAAGTTGTATATTTGTTTATTGACAGTGTATTTTTGTATATTTTCTCTCCCCTGGTTAGTCGATTAGGGTGGTGGTAGACAATATGGATATTTATCTGTTCACCTTGATGGCCTTTGTTACATCTATGTTACATCTATGGAGAGCGGTTGTGCGATGCATGCATTATGGTCATCTTGAGGAAACAACGTCGTCGTCTTTATGCATTTAGGACATTGAACCCTTTCGATTAGAAACCCAGTTGCTATATCGATGACTTTCATTCACAACCATGATGAAGTAGATCCTGGCTCAGAGAAAACTTTCACACTTGAGTTCGGGGAGGAAAAAACCTCAAGGTTCTGGCTACCTCTTCTGGTCGCCTGATAGAAACTTGTTATTGTATATTTTTATTATTCTGTGCAGATGTATAGATTCTTTTGGTTGTGGTACGCGCATGACATATGCGTACATGCATGGATCCATATGTTCATGGTATGGCAGGCAGATGTTGTCTGTAAGGAAACCAACCGCACAGTCTTATTTGGCCATTCTAACCGGGTGGTGGATGGAATACAGATGAGAGAACCCCTCTGCCAGCCGTATGCTTGCTTATTTGTAGGCCTGATTTGATTATGAGTTGGCCCTATAGCTGAGCAGTTAAGAGAGGAGAAAAAAGAACATAAACATGACTAACTAGGAAGACGGGGGCGAGAGGGTCTTTTTCGAGATCCTTCCACACATCCTTCGGGTACGTGTCGATTTTGTTTCGAGTCTTCCTGCTCGCCTGGTGCAAACTTGTTATTGTATATTTTTTTGGTATGTTTTTATAATGGCAAGTACATATGACAGAATGTGTTCGACTTGGGTCGGAAGGAAGGAAGGGGAATTACCTTAATTCTGAATAAGAGTTGGTAGTTTTGCTTCGATGAGCAGGAAACTTTCTATTTACTTTATGGGGATGAATCAAAAGCATATGAAAGTATGCAGACGTATTTCAGACATGTGAGTGATGGGAGTGGGTTATTATGCTTGGATTGTTACCTTTTCTTTCAAGGATAGGAAAGCGACAGATATTAGATGTTCTTTTGGTTGTTTTACGGAATACATACGCTTTCTTTTCATGTATGGCACTAATTTGCCTTAAGCCCTAGGTTAACACAGGACTCATTTCGCCAGTGAAAGAGAACCTGTCATGTTAGAGCGCTAAAGTCGGCCAAGGGGTGGTTGGGTTCAGGTCTCCATCTCTCCTAACCTTGTGCTATCGATTTCAGTGCACCAGTAATACTCATATAACTATCATATCCATCATGCGCTTGACAAAACAGACAGCTTGTTTTGCTTCTGATGCTCAATTGGAAGCAGGTGCAATGATAATAGGAAGCATTTACAGGGGCGCTGAAATCTCATTTTTGCAATTTTAATTGCCTTCCCCTACCTACGTTTTGGTACCCTTGAAAAGTATAGACCAATGTTCTTACGGTGCCCTCTACTTTTAAAGTTTTTTCGTCATACAATTGATGAAGATGTAATCAGCCTTTTATACGCAATTTGGAGTCGAATAAAACTCGTCTGGAATTGATATCTTACCCTGCTCTATACAATTGGGTTCTGAGCGTACGAGCGCACACTTTAACAACTACGATGCAAACTCGAGAAATCAGCTAACAGCAAGCTAAACAACTAATCTGACAAACAATGTGTAGATACACATTTATCAGCAAGTTCCAGACATGTTTGTCAAGCTAATAACCAAAAATCGAATGAATCGGATGAATATTATATAATTCCTGTTACTTTTTGAACATACCTGCATATGTTGTGTGAAGAAGTTTAGAGCCAATTTAGTGGTTGTTTTTTTCTTCATTTTAAGTAAAAGGCAAATATCAGACATTCATTATGAAAGTATGCGCCAAATCAAATCCCTTCAGAGACGATATCATTTCTTATTTAAATTTGCGTTTAAATTGATTCAGAAAAATAATTCCTTTAAAAGGTTAGTAGAACTGCCATTGTCCTCTGCGACAAATTTTATGTTAATCTTAGGATTTATTTATGTGCTGTGCTTTATGAACAGCTAAAAGCGAATGTGATGATTTCTATAAACTCTGATTTTATTGAGTAACGAAGTTGCATTTGAAATATTGGTGGTCCAAAAATGGTTTTCAATCGACCAAAAAAAAATCAACTCATAAACAATGTTTGAAAGAAATTATTGATTTGGTACTCAAAAATCCTCCTGCCCTAGACCGCTAAACTTGGTCACATTTACCGACACTGCTGTATTCACGGTTTTACTATCGAAAAAGTCGAATGCCGTTGGACTTGAAGGATTTAACCCTATGTTCATAAGGCTGTCACTCCCTACTATGCTAAACTATATTTTTGGATCCTAATGGAAGAGTTAAAGTTATTACTGTTACCAAAAAGGCAACTGCTGCCCTAGCGAGTATTGACTCTTGGCAATTATGCCTTAATTCAAATACTACACATAAGCTAATGTTAAGGTCGAAAGACATAGCTTTAAGTTTGTTCTGTATGCTTTAGATTTACAGTGCTTACACAGGGCCAGTAAGGTATTTCAGATTTTTTTTTTGTTGGAGCACTCAGACACAAATACTTTCCATTGTACTACCAAACATACACCTTTCTTTATTGTATTTTCCCCCTTTTCCGGTGAAAAGTGAGGAGGGGCTCCAGTGATGCGGAGCTAAGAGATTCGGCACCCACCACGTCGGCCCCAAGGGTGCGACACCGTGCGCGAGCGAAGGCGGGACAGTCACAGAGAAAGTGTTCTGCTGTATCATCCTCTTCGCAACATGCAGCACAGGTAGGCGTCTCACTGATGCCAAGCACGTAGAGATGCTTGGCAAAAGTGTAATGCCCCGTAAAAACGCCCGTTAGCCTTCTGCAATCATTTCTTCTTAAGGATAAGAAAAATGTTGCGGACTTCTTGCAGACATCAGGGCGTACGCGCTTAGTCATCCTGTATCCTGGATAGTCCCTCCATATACGACTGTGTGCATTAAAGACCCAGTCGGTGATGTCAGATTTGACCATGGAAGCAGGTAGACCTAAGGCGGGTTCAGGTCTTGAGAAACTCTCCTCTGAGCCCCTTCTAGCGAGTTCATCAGAGATCTCGTTTCCTGGGATTACAGAGTGACCTGGGACCCATACAAGCCTAAGTGAATTTAGTCTTCCGACTTTGTTCAAATAGGTCTTGAGTTCATGCACTAATTTGGAGTTGGATAGAGGGTTGGACACAGCTTTGAGTGCAGCTTGGCTGTCGCTGTAGACGCATATGCTTTTTCCCCTCTACCTGTGATTCACAGCATGGTGCATGGCCATTAGGATTGTGTAAATCTCTGATTGAAAGACAGGCGCATATTCTCCTAACGAGAAGTTTGATGAAAGAGGCCACAGTGTGTTTGAGTGTTAACCTGTTCCACCAAACAGCCGATGCATATGAGATTATCAGTCTTATCATTGCCATGTAGATCTAGAGGACCTTTTTCAGCGATAAGTCCCATGTTTTGCCAAAGGCACCTTTGCATTGCCAAAAAGCTGACAACGCTTTTGTGGTTTTTGACTCAACATGCTTTGACTGAAGAAGCTTGCTATCTAAGATGACTCACAGGTACTTAGCTTCCTTGGATATGGGATAGGAATTCCTTTTAGCACCAGCTGAGTAATGCCAGTATTTTTCCTCCTTCTCGTGAAAACAATGACATCAGTCTTAAGAGGATTAACCGACTGCCGCATAGGCCTGAGTCCAGAGACATTGAGAGCATCGTCGACCACATTTCAGATTAGTTATATAGATATAAAAACTAGTTTTCAGTATTTGTGTCTTGCATAATGTAGCTCTAAGTAAAATATGTGAATAAAAATGAGTTTTAAATTAAGAAAAAAAAAATAAATTACATAAACTTGCGTAGCTATAGAACAACCCTGTTATTTGTCGTCGATGAAAAGTCTTGATAAAAGGGAACTAACTCTCATACCCCTATTCTGATTTTCAAAAACTTTTGTTGGGGTTAATATCCTCTTTTCTTCATGGCACTTTTTAATTCTCGTATAAAAAAGGTTTCTCGCCAATAACCCGTCAAATGTGGAAGACAGGCTTGCCGCACGGCTCTATTCTTTGTCCCATTATGTTCCTCGTCTATGTTAATTATAGTAGTTACAATCATCCCTTTTCTATTTGCCGAGTTTTCTTTCCCTTTTTAATGAGTTACTAGGCCATCTCGGGAAGCGAGGGACTTAAACTACTTGTTTGACTTATTCTAACTTAATGACTAATGAGAACGGGTGAGGGGGCGCGAACCTTAGAAACTAAGACTGGAAAGAAAGAGAACACGGAGTTTTAGGCATGAAGTGCTGAGGTTGAAGTCGAGCCATATGAGGTGTGGGGGGTGGATAGATAGAAGAGACGAGGATTGCATGTATTACGGGGGTTAGTGTTAAGATATATGGAGTTATAAAGGGTGGCGCAGTCAATGGTACCTGTAAGAAGTCTATGAATGAAGATTATATCGGATACTCTTCTTCTCTCCTCCAAAAAACTCAAGTTGATTAGTTTAAGACGGTCTTGATAGGGTGGTAAGAACAAGGGATTGTTCCAGGGCAGACCTCGAAGAGCGAAGCGTAGGAACCGACGTTGGATGCTTTCGATTCTAGATATGTGGGTTTGTTGATAAGGAGACCACACTTGAGATGCGTATTCGAGAAGGGGGCGAACAAAGGTAATATGGAGGGATCGAGTCACGTAGGGATTGGAGAATTCTTTAGACCAACGTTTTACAAAACCGAGTACAGAGTTGGCTTTATGAATTATATCATTGATATGTGCGCGAAAATTTAGCTCTTGGTCACATAGTATACCAAGATCGCGGATAACGTGAACGGTGGAGATGGGCTGATTATTCAGGAAGTAGTGATGAGGGGAGGTTTGATTCGTTTACGTGAGAAGATGATTGATTGGCATTTGGAAATGTTAAGTTCCAAACAAGCTGTTCAGATCCGATTTAATAAGGGAAGAATCTTGTTGCGGGGAAATGGTCTTGAAGAACTTGGTGTCATCCGCATACAGTGAGAGGTGGGAATGTTTGATGACAAACTCAATGTCGTTTATGGTAAGAACAAAAAGAAGTGGATCTAGGTGGCTGCCTTGGGGAACGCCGGAAGAAGCTAAGAAGGGGTTGGAAAAGGCAGATCTGAAACGAACACTGTAGTAACGGTTTTTTAAATAAGAGGATATCCACTTCAACGCAGTGGGTTCAAAACCAAGGGAAGACATTTTGAAGAGTATTAGTTTGTGGGAGATTTTGTCGAAAGCTTTACTGAAATCAGTTGAAATGACGTCAACCTCATTTCCATTCTCTAAAGCTGAGAGTGTGAGGGACACAAATTCGACAAGGTTTGTGGTTGTAGACCTGCGTTTAAGGAAGCCATGTTGTTTGGAGGAGATTAGAGATTTACAGTGGCAATTTAGAGTGTAATACAAGATACTTTCAAAAAGTGTGGGTATGTGTGACAGTTTGGCCATGGGCCGGTAGTTGTTAACGACATTCGTCGGACCTTTTTTGTGAACAGTGGTTATAAAAGCGGTTCTCCATATCTGGGGAAATTCTCCAAGGGGCAGGGATAAGTTGAATATTTTTGAGAGCGGGACGGAAATAATGGAGGAACATTTTTTTAGTAATATGGCAGGGAGACCATCGGGCCCAGGAGTAAATTCATCATGCAGTTTATTCAATTTATTTTCATTGATATGGGGGTCAATAGTACGTGGGAGAAATGGTCCAAGGGAGGAATTTAGTAAGTAGTCGAAATAGGCAGTATCCGGTACAAAGGTATCATCGGCGAAAGATTGTTTGAAAAAGTTGGCGATAGTTTTGGGATCCTTCGAGGTTTCGCCACTGAAGGAAAGTGAAGTTTGGTAGCCATCAGATTTCCGTTTGTAGTTGATAAACTGAAAAAATGATTTAGGATCGTTAATAAGAATGGCTTGCATTTCGATTAAATGGCGTTCATAGAGCGACTTAAGGGCTAACCATAATAGACAGGAGCAAGCAGAAGCAAGCAGAGGGGAATGTCTTCTTACATGCAAAACATATGATATGCCCACAATGGGCAGATGTGACGTTTCGTTAAATGTTCGTTAACTGATGCGAGCAGAAGGAAGGTCTTCTTGAAAGAAGACATGACGGAAGGAATTTTTGACAAGTGACATTTGAGGTTAGGAAAGAGAAAAAAGATAAAATAAATATGGAATACGAGCTTGTTAACAAGTTGATTTCACTTGTGCAGGACAATAAGTGTCTCAATGATAAATAAGATGGCTTTTATTTCAATAAAAAGGAAAAAGCCAAAGCCACACCGAAAATAAACAAATCGAATGAAAACAATTTGACAGTTCCTTTCCTTCTGCTTGCTCCTGCTTGCACCTGTTCATCATGGGTATCGTGACGGTTCGTTGAAACAGAGGGGAAAATTTCGTTTGGTTCTGACATAAGCTTCTGCTTGCTCCTCTCAATTATGGTTAGCTCTTTATGCAGCTCTGTGAAAACAATGGATTCAAGTTTTAGGGAATTTAAAACATGGGGATATACTGAAATTCTTAATTGGAGAAATCGGCTCTATCACAATATCTTCCAAAGAGAAAGTTGAATATGAAGAATTATTTAAAAGTCCGGCACATGTAATGAAACATTCCTTGAAGTTTTTGCATTCATTTTATAATTCACGATAATTTATGCATTTTGGTATCGTCAAGTAATGAGAAATGGATGTTGCTATCTATTGTACATCCACAGGATAAACAAGGGATCATCTGAATGTTGACATTTTTATCTTAAGCTTCTATTTTACAGTTGACAATGTATTTATAGCCTTTCGTTGCCGGAAATCTGTTAAAGCCATGGCGTTCATGACTCACCTACTCCTCCTCCCTATTTCGACCCCCTCAACTACTAAATTATGGATTCAAATGCCTTTTGATTGTCCTAATTTATCAAGGATTTGGCGATGCTGTTTTTCTATTTTAGTCTCCAGTTGGTTGAAGAAATAGCAGTTTGACATTTGCAAAGCTATTATTGGGTTGACTAGAAAGTCAGCGCGGATTTTCAAGCAAAACATTTTTTTGCAAAAACATAATTTTAGCCACGGAAGTATTATGATTTTTCAGCGAAGAAACTGGCCAATAATTTTTGAGGTTTTCCAAAGAAGGGAAGTTCCAGCAGCGCCTAAAATAAGATTTTGGCGAATCTGTAAAATTGGATGAGATCTTTACGCCTTTCCTACTGATTGATTTCTGGATATCTATATTGGTCCAGCTGCAAACAGAACAATACTTGCGCGAATTTATTGTTTTCGAGCTGTGACTTACTAATCGATTAAAGATATTATTTGGTCGACATCCGTAGTAACTGGCCGACTAGGGCATCTTCTAGTGGCTAGAGACTAGAGGCATCTTCAATATTTTCTCATGTTTCTTCGCAACGATATTTAGCAAACTCCATATCCCCTCTGTATACGACATACATTTTTTCCTTTTCGTGTCAATTCTTACTTTTACGAGAAAAAAGGATAATACATCAAAAAACATGTATTTCTTTTCATCTCTAATGACATGGAAGGCATATTGAAAGTATGTATTTCACACCTCACATTGCCATAATCTTGCCAAATTACCCCTTTGAATGCCACGTTTTAAGAAATCCCCACTGACTTTTCAGATGATTCAATATGTCAATATACATAGGTTACATTTCGCTATGAAAAATTGGTTTGGAAAAGGATGCTTGCTCACAGGGTGTCTCTTTTGTCTTCTTCTTCTTTTCCTTTTTCCGGCGTTGTTATGGTCAGAAGTGTAGGACCATAACCTTCCCACTTAACTGCATTCATATTGGTCCGCTTGGGGAGTCTCTTTTGTCAATAGCTACAATCCTAGCGAACAATCCTATATGCGTACAAGATGTGTTCAAAGATAAGTGAGAATCTATCATAATTTAAAGGATTCTACAGGATTTTTCGATAGAAACATAACAATTTGGTTATATAATCAGTCAATGGGAAATCATAAGGCAAGGATTGGATTTCGATTATTGTGATTGGTAAAATTCTGAAGCGATAATCTCAGTTCTAAGAGCGCTTGCTCTAATTTTCGATCTTGATAATCGGAACACCATACAAGCTGTGCGAGTTCTTAGTGACTGTCTTATGCCAGTGAGCTGAGACACCGCACTGATCAGAGTACAGAAAATGTCGTAGCCGTTAGTCATCCGGTTCAAAATGAGCCAGAATCAAACCAGGCGATTCCAAGCCGTCCAGAGGAAATGGGAATCCCTCAGTTTACATAATGGCAAATTTTGACCAACTAGCTTACAAGAGATCTTTTAAAGCGTTGAGATTGTATTGGAAAATGTTAAAAGGAAATATAAATTTCATCGAAAACTGATTATTATATGTAGCTTTAGTATAACTTTGTCAATTAGATTTGTCAATTAGCTTTGTATGGCACGGGTTTCAAACCGGTGCGGTAGTGTGTTTGGGCCCCATTTTTTCGTCGATGAAAATGACCGCCATGTTATACAGCTTTTGTGTTATGCTGGAAGATTATTTTCAGCCAGAATTGGATGGACTTAACATCATTGATATGTGGTTCCTATACGATGTCACATGACACAAAGCCGGCCAAACAATTATTCTATTGAATGACTCTCTCTCGCTTCTGGATTTAGCGCCATCGGATTTCGTTTTATGGGCTTACATGGCAAGCCAACAACGTTAGTGGAGCTGAGGAACAAAATCGAACGCGAAATTGGCGGACGAAATTCCCGGACGAAATGTGTAAAAGAGTGGTAAAAAATTTAGTATGGGTCGTTACAAACGTGCTCACAGTGGTCCACAAACGAGATGAACAAGATTAAGAGTGTTTTTTTTAGAGGTTTGGTTTCTAGATTTGCAACACTGTTTCTATAGATTGACAATTTGACAGTTGGAAGTTGAATTGTAGTAACTACGTCTTGCCATTTACGATGGATAGATCAGTGCTGGAACAGCACATACAAACTAGTTCGTCAAACTTATTGTGCGCTGCGTCCATTCGACATAATCGTCTATCTGAGTAAGTTATTCAGAACACGATAAATCGTCTTGCACCACATACACTCTTGTGGATAATATCCATCCCCAAAGATGACAAACAATTCGAAGAAGTTATTGCCATTGTGGAGCACAGCGTTGAGAGGAATCCAAATGAGTCGCCACCGTGCACAGCCATTCGAGCTGTACACCCTTCCACTTTGTGGAAGATTTTACGGAAAGATCTTGGCTTAAACACTTATAACATCCAGCTTGTGTAAGAGCTGAAACCACCTTTGGAGAGGATAAAATCCAGAAGACCTTGTCGAGACGCCCTTACAACCATTAAAACTCACTATTTTGTGTGCTTTATAGGCTGCTGGAACCTTCTTTAAGAACGATGCCGGCCAGAATGTGGTAGTCAATGGAGAGCATTATAGAAACATGATTTCTGACTTCTTCGTATCTCAGTTGAATGGCATTCAGATGGCAGAGCTTTTGTTTCAACGAGATGGTGCAACATGCCACAGGACGCGTGACACCATCAATTTATTGCGGGAAATATTTTCTAAGCTCATAATTTCGCGTAATGGATCTGTGAACTATCCTCCACGATCCTGTGATCTCATACCTTTAGATTACTTTCTTTGGGGGAATGTGAAGTCACTAGTCTATGTCGATAAACCAGAGACACTGGACGATTTGGAAGTCAACAGTCGCCATATTATTGCTGATATACGTACCCAGTTGCTCGATAAATTTGTCGAAAATTGGACTTCACGATTGCGTTTCACTCGAGCTCCACCACGGGCATATGCATATTTAATGCATATTTAATGTCATATTTAAGCATAAAATTATCTATTAAATAAAACTAATCTCATAGACATTAATATTAGCCTCAAGTGTTTTATTTCATATTGAATTTGTATACCTCTAAAAAAAACACCCTTTATAAAGACTATTTTGAAGGGGACGTGTATGAATAAATAAAATTCCTGACATATAATGACCACGATCTATCGATATTTGGCAGGGAGTATTACTTTGTTTTTTGATATATTAGGCCGAAGTAACCTATACGTACCGGAATCGGCAAGACTCCGGTGAATATATATCATATCCAAAGAAGAGGTCTAAAAACTGACCTTTGTGGCACACCAGCCGCAGCGGTGACTAAAGCCTTCGTCCGTTTGATACCTTTACTTTTTGTTACTGAAGTAGTTCGTCAATATTCTCAGTTAGTAATATTGCATTCTCAAGCGCCCATCTGTTGCTTTGTGATGATATGACTTTCATGAACCATATTGTTGATCTAACTAAACTACATCCTTCCCTACTACTTTAGTAGCTGCCTGTATGGAGTCCACCACTCTCAAGTGACTTTCATACGACTGTCACTGAATATTCTATGGAGTTACGCTGAAGGATATGTTTGGAAATCCAGAGGAAAGCCTTGGTTCTTGCATTTGATAGCCATTAAAAGTTATCAAGCATTATTTTTTAATGCGGAATAGGAATGGGGATTGGACAACGGTGTGCAAATTCTGACACCTGAACCCATCTCGATCTATACTACTTCACATACCCCGCTTGGAAAAGCCACTGCGAATAAGTATTTGATGTCTTACTAGGTGTCATCATAGGCACCATATACACCACCCACTGAGGCACAATGCTCCCTTTTCGTATATTACTTATGCACAACAGAAACTTAAGAAAAGTATCCTCGAAGCAAGAGTTGCACCAACGGAGTGACGTAGTCCCTCCTCTGCTTTGTCATCCCATCGGCGACAACTCCAGCTTAAGTCCAGCGGGCGAATAATAAAGAATTATATATCGTCCTTAAAGCCAACATAAACAATACCAGCTCAGTGCTTAAATGCAAGCCCAACCCACACAGTGCTCCTGCACTTATAATCATACATTACACTCGCACAAAGAAATATTTATGACAGTCCAGCTATCGAACGTCTGACTCCTTCCACATTCCTCGACTCTTGGGCGATGTAAGTGAGAAAAAAAGGGGATTTAGACAACAATGAAAAGAAAAAAAAAATCAAAAATAAACCTCAAATGAAGGAGATTTGGCTTCCATTGTTTTTTTGTGATTATTCTCACTTCGTTGTAACGGTTTTCGTGGTAATCCCCATACTTTACGATTGAGACGAAAAACACAAAGTTGAAAATGAAACCCTGAGACGTGTCACAAGCAATAAGTATAAATACGACAGTTTTGACATGAAGAAATGTCAATGTCAAATGTCAGATCTTTTTTCTTGATGCTAATATGCCTTCCATGTCGTTTAATCATTGATTATTTCGGTATCAGTAAGTTAAATGCTGGCAGAAACGAGCAAATTCTATTCAAAAAAACATTTGAATTTATGCATTTCTGAGGAACTTATGAGAAATGACAGTCATATCAAACGTCAACAGGGCTATGTTCGTGGAGTTGATATTCCTTTGTATGTTGAAAAAAGCAATGCTTTTGTGATAATTGCCATCTTATTGTATTTGTGTTTATTTGGCGTCAGTAAAATAACTTTTTATGTCATACACTCATAAATTGGTAAATTCAAGAACGAACCCTCACGTCGGCATATAAATTCCTCCGATATCCATCAAATGTCATTCCTAAATCACACTGACGCCACTTGGAATGCTCAAAATCGAGATCGGTTCATGCGTTAAGCCTGTGCGTGCCCAGCTTCCCTTACACGCTGACTTCATCTTCCAGAATCTGTAAATCATTAATGGGACATGTAATGGGCTGGATATGAAGATTATCAGTCATCGTCGCATTATTCCTTATCATTGCATTAATTGGACATAAAAACCCAGCGTTCCGTAACCGCTACTTCCGTAAACTATATCGTTTTCTGTGCTCCACGACTGTCATTACGTTGACATAGAAAATTTATTCGCACATCAATTTTTATGCAAATATTTGCCTTGGTAAACACCAGACCCTTGGGCGGATCCTTTCCACGTCGTGCCCTCGTGGGTTTCAATTTATCTGGTTATTCAGCTGTGAAACCGTCGTCGAACAATTTTGAAATGCTTCACAAGCGAAGAGACGGCAAATGGGATGGGAGTCCTGTAGTTTTCTTCTTTGTAATACTCGACGGGGGAGCAATTGGATTATCCGTACCATGCGAGTGCATAAAGGAATGTCCACGACTAGGTGGAGAGCGAACACATGTAAATAATAATATTCTACAAAACATTTTTTCATTTGATCGACCCCATTTGAAAGGACTCAAGAGAACAATGTCCTCGATTAATTCTTTGCCTTTGTATGGTTCCTTGTAGGTCCGTACTATATAGTGGTCGTGTTCTGTCGGATAGTCGGGGACGGAATGCGATTGAATTTAGTTATAACGGGACTGAGGAGCTTTCCTTTCGCTCCACTCGTCTTTGATCGTTTTTCTACTCGGATATCGGAGTGTAGCTGGTATATGTGTTAAGGGATCCTTTCTGGTACAAATATTCAAATGAGCTGTGATTGTGCATAGATTTGTAGGGAAAAGGACAAGCTGATGACAGGCAATTGGACGTGTAGTACGCGATATGCTTGGGGCGTCGAAACGTATGTAAATGAAGCTTGAGGGCATAAACGTACCGATTTGCTCGAAGTCTGTTTTTAATTGAATATTCCAGGAAGCTGGTTTCAACATGGCCTGGGTTTTCTTTTGACAGAATTTCTTTTTATTCCTTTTCGGTCTCGAGGGGTTTGTTGAGTGATTGATTTTAATAAGTTTAAGGTTCCGACAAAGTTTTTATTGCTAAGTTAGCTAGTGCCTTTACAGTCTTTAATCAAATTTGTCAAGTATTTTCAGGTCATAAAATGGCTTTGATTAAGGTTTGCTGCTAGCCTTTACGTTTTAAAACGGGGTGTTGTGTACCTAGTTCTTGAAGAATGACGACCACAAATCAGAATCGAAACGGTGCCAATATACGAGAGAGAGAGTGCCGAAAATCAATGGTGATGTGGTGACTCTTTACGCCGATAGGGCGAGCTCGAACCCTGTATAGGGTGATCCAATAGCTGGCGCAGAAGTTTATATTAAATTAAATACATATACGAAGGTGGTCCGATAAGTACTTAGCCAACAAAAGAAAAACAAAATTTTTGGAGAAATGGCTATTTTTTTTTCAATATAGCCTCCTTTTAGCTCGATACACTTGACCCAGCGATGCTCCAACTTCTTTAACCCGTCTGAAAAATACGTTTTCTCGAGGTCTGCAAAGTAGGTCTCCGTGGCGGCGATGACCTCCTCATTCGACTGAAATTTCTGCCCGGCGAGTGACTTTTTCAAGTTTGGAAACAGAAGAAGTCGCAAGGGGCTAAATCTGGAGAATACGGTAGATGGGGCAGCAGTTTGTAGACCAATTTGGCCGTGGCGAGGGCGGAGGTGTGAGCCGGTGAGTTATCATGGTGGAAGAGCACTTTTTTCTTCGCCAAGTGGGGTCGTTTTGTCTTCAATTCGGTGTCGAATCGGCCCAATAATTTGGCATAGTACCTGTGACCGTTTTGCCCTTCTCCAGGTAGTCGATGTGGATCACACCTTGTGAATCCCAGAAAACGGTGGCCATCACCTTTCCGGCAATGGGACAGTCTTCGCCTTCTTCGGAGCACGTTCGCTGGCTGAAATCCACTGTTTCGACTGTTCCTTGGTCTTTGGTGTGTACCAGTGGATCCATGTTTCGTCGACTGTCACGAAACGACAGTCGACTCCTTCGGATCGCGCTTAAACAGCGTCAAACACTGCGCTCAAGCGGTCTCACGGTTGCGCTTGTTTTCCGGAGTGAGCAAACGCGGCACCCATCGCGCCGACAGCTTTCTCGTGCCCACAATTTCATGCAGAATATGACCCACGCAATCTTTTGAAATGCCTACTGTCTCAGCTATCTCGCCCACCTTCAATCGGCGGTCTTCCAATATGAGATCGTGGATTCTTGTCACGTTATCCTCCGTGGTAGCCGTTTTCAGGGCACCTGGACGTGGCTTATCAAAAACCGACGTGCGACCACGTTGAAACTCGTTAAACCAATTTTTGATGGTCGCCATCGAAGGAGAAGCATCCAAACCCTCTTTGATTTCGCTGCGCGATTTCCGTTCCAAAAACAAGAATCGAATCACCGACTGATATTGCCCTTTTTCGATTTTTCTAAAATCCGCGGACACTCCCGCTTCCACACAAAACGTCGAGTCCGATCCGGTTGAAATTTCGACAGTAGCCGTCTACTAGAATGTACTGCATAAGTTGCTCTTGCGATATTGGTGCCATCTGGCGGTGAGGCTAAGTACTTATCGGACCACCCTCGTATTTCATGAGATCAACACTGATTTTTATTGAATGAAAACCTTCGGTCAATAATAATGACGAGCGACAACGGTGTTCACAGTAACACAGCTTCCATTGCAGGGTCAAAATTATCGATGAATTTTAGAGGATAAATGTTTCATTTGAGGGTCTGAATTGCCGCTGGGCTATCGGCATATGCCTTTGCTCTTCAAATAACTTCACAGAAATAAGCCTAAGGTTCTCAAATTGCATATCTTTGGATACCAATTAAATTCTACCCCAACCGAAATAATGCAATCGTCACATGTCGTACGCAATAAATTGGTTGTTCGAAGGCTTATTTGAGCGACAACCTCAATTCATTAAATTTTGGGAAAAAAAAAAATTGCCAGCCAATAATAGCGCTCCTTTGAATGTTAACCTCTCCAGCGTCACTTTGAAAAAGTATGGACCTATGATGCCGCCTGCCCATAATCACACAATAACTTTTAGACTTCTATCGGCGCTCTTGAACGAATCGGAGGCGTTATAGGTTGTCTATATTCTAGAGTCTATTGTATATACGTACATATAATCTATAGGCGAGTAAATGAAGATCAACCTTTAACGTTGACCTAAGGGTGCCATAAGTGAGGCTCTCTTGTTGGCTTCGACGAAACTTTAGCGTATATGTGCAGCCTGAGTCCTCTACGCAAATGCCCTTAATAAACTTTAACTGCAAACCCTACGAGCGGCACCAGTACCGCCCACAAAACCTTTACCCGAGTTCTATCTCGGCAGTAATGTGACTGTTCCGTGCACTGATTGTAGCAAATTAACAATCTGTGAACCCACCAGCACCTGCGAGTGATATCGATGCATCCTGCCGCACGGTCGTGGCGCACCAGTACGTCCTTTTACACTCGATCAAACCGTTTTCGTCTGTAAGTACGAATCGCATTTACATGCATTGTGCCACTGCTGTGACTTGGATGCCTGTGACTGTGAGATGACCTGCCCGACCAACTGCAGAGTGCGAAGCATACAACTGCCACGACGGATGCCAATGGACTCGAGTATCGTCTATCTCGATGGGAACAATCTCATTGTCCTTGAGAGTCATACTTTCATAGGTCGGCGAAACCTGAAGCAATTATTCGTGAATGGAATCAACATTCGATGTATTACCCAACCTGCACATCCTGCATTTGGAAAACAATAAACTGGAAATCCCTCTTTGGCTATGAGTTCAAGCCGTTGGGTAAGCTCAAGGAGCTGTACCTGCAGAACAACTTGTTGACTACCACACACTACTCTGTCACCACTTACCTCGTTGCAGGTGCTGCGGGTGGTCGATAACCGACTGAGTATGTTGCCAATACGGCAGCTTAGATTGCTGCAGTTCAAGCAAATGAGATTGATTGCTCTTGGTCGTAACCAGTGGACCTGTAGGTGTAAGTTCCTTCAAGAAATGACCACATACGTGGCAGACAATGCGACACAAGATGTTTTCTGTGTCGCCGAGGGTAAGATTAGGCGAGACTTGAACGTTAGCATGCACTGATTACTTCGCAGGTGGTTCCATGCTTCAAGACTAAATCTCTTTACCATATATCCCACTTCTAGCTGTTGGTATTCGCCCTGGTCGAATCGGAGAAACGCGGTTCCTTTACACTTGTGGATTCGGAATCTGTTCCCCAACACCTGGTATTCGAGTCGGAAATTGGGAGACCACCATTGAGGGTCTGTTAACAGCAAAGGGATTTTACTCATGACGCGACGCATTATCAACTCCAAAATGTCGACTTGCGAGCCAAAAATTGCGGAAAGTCTTGTTTTTCGCCTCTAAATCGAAAATGCCGAATGCGGCTGAGGCGTCCAATGATTATAGAAATGTATGGTGGAACTTCTATAAGTGAAGGAACGTGCCACGAATGGTTTCAACGTTACAACGTGAAAGATATGAGCGCCCCGGACTGTTGAAAGTCAGGATCAATGTTAAATGCAATTGTCATAGGAGTTGCAGCCGAGGAATGTTGAGAGAAAGTGAAGAGTTCCTGCATGTTGCTCCAAACAGAATAAAGGGTTTTCTGAATGGCATTGTCACTGACTACAAATAGTAGATTCGATTATCCAAATACATCCATCATGGTGGTGATTGTGGAACCAAGTCGGTGTGTTTTACAAGCAGGAGGATCCACCGACCTCCGAACACAGCTAATGCGTTCGAGCCGAGAATTGAAGGAAAGATGGCTAGAACAGGACCAAATATACGGCAAAGTGGTTTTGCAGAATGAAAACGTTCCACCATATGTTGATCAACTCGTCAAAACCTCCATGGTAACCACGAAACGGGACGTCCTACCTACCATAAGCCATTGCCATACGATTCGATTTTTCTACTAAACCAAGAACTAGGTAAATATGTCTCATTAGGCATGCGTCACCTTAAAAATAGCTAGCGATGGGCAATCTTTCAAAGCACAATCATTTAACCGTGTTTCCGAAATAAAGCCTCAAATAAGGAAAACAAATTGCAGATTGCCATTTGTTGATATGTCTAAAAAAGCAGGACATAATGCCAAATTCCAATGTCGAATGTTTCAGTTAAGATTATTGATGAAGTGAAGAAAACCGAATTTATAGAGCACGACGAGATCAGGATCTAGTTCAGAGGCTAACTCGTTAACTGCGGCTCTAGACTTCTAAATTTCTGAAGTAGACAAATAGTACTTCATCTAGAATTTCACTTTCTCTCATGGGATTCTGGCCGTAGCGTGGATTTTTATTTTTCACCATCGGTTTAGCCGAGGTTTGTTCAGTAAATAAGGTGACATTTTATTTTTCTTGAAAAATATTTATTTTTTCATCAATATCTAATTCGTTCCCTTCAAAGTAAGCCTCCTCAGATATAATTTACTTGCTCCAGCGCTTTTTAAAATCCTCTAAGCATTTTTGGTATAGTTTATAGCTCGTTCAGCGATGCGGTCTTTATCTCCTCAATCGTTTTTGGGATGATAAATAGTCCATGTTCTGGCAAGAATGGATGATGAATAACGCCGCAACGTGATCAAAAAAAAAATAAATAATAAATAGTGAGCAAAACTTTTACATTTGATAGAAGTTAGTGTGCTTTTTTCGATCTTGTTCCTCCAGTCTCTGATGACCCTTTTTAGAAAATTTGGATCGTCAATCACGTCATTTAACACCTCCTGAACAATGCTCATGTGGTGGTCAAAATTTAGCAATTTCGGAACAAACTTCGCTAAAACACATTTCATGACCAAAATATTTCATGGAATGAGCCAACCGATATGCCAATATCCTTAGCAACTTCCCTTGTAGTGATTCGACGATTCTTCATAACAAAATTCTTGACTGCTTCAACGTCTAAAAAGAGCTCCGTCAATAACCTCTCCTCGGGCTCTTGTGAGGCCCTTGTACCACTTATAAATATTTTTTTTTTGCTCAGAATAGAATCGCCAAATACCACAGTCAACAAGTACGTTGGATTACTCAAATTGATTTTCCGACAATTTAATACAGAACATCTGATCCATTTTCCTTCAGTAGCCAAAAACTTGGCTCGCGAAATTTAAAAAGTTTATTCATAAAACAACCGGGAATTCTCGCTAGTTGTGGTCTTCTCTTCATGAAAAAAAAAACTTATTTCCGTGACTACCAAGGACTGGAGATGCTATACTGAAATGCTGAATGATTCCCGGGAAGCTTATCCCTTTAATCACCGAAGATTGAAGATGACAAATATGGATTTGCTGTTACAATTTTTCAACTTTCACTCAGCGGCCGATTTAGCTAGTAGTCTATAAGTACATTTTAGACAAGTCTACGAACCCAACTATGAAATAATTGTGCGAATCTTAGTAAAGCAACCCGCAAAATATTCAAATAAGTTTTTTATATCCAATCTTATATCATGTCTACTTACACATTTGCAAAATTCAAATCTATTTCAGAAGACCAACCTCTCTATCAGGGATCTAAGCTGAAGATTTACTGAAAGCAAGCTTTTATAGGGTGCCCTAAAGTTCACGACTTATCACATAGCACAGCAGTCTTCTCTGTGTATAACTATTATATTGTATTCAAAACATAGTTAAGTTTCATTTTGACCATCATTTACGTCCTTAAAAAGCAATTGCAATGAGAATCACTTGAACGCTTATCCTCAGGAGTCCAAGTTTGCTCATCTCCAAAACTTGCATTTTGTCGTCAATGGTCTTAATCAGCGAATCAGCGAATAACCACAGTCCACAGACTATAAAGCGATTTCGAATCCATTCATTTTACAAAAACAACTAAGCACCCGACAAGTGCTAATTCACTTACGTCACCATAATAACCACCACCGCACCAGTACAGCATCGCTATGACTTGTGTCATCAAGATCCTGAACGTCATACCACTTACGAGTAAGCACCATAATAAAATGCAATCGCACTCATTCACTTTGAGTGTATCTTTGACATAACCCGCTCATGTCATATACTCCCTCCTTGCAGTGCTTTCCCCCCTGATACCATGAGGTTTCAAATTAAAATCTATATTTGTGATGTTTTAGCCCAAGCCAGTGAGACGTCATGGTGCGGCACATGTGTGGCAGTTGTGAGTCGGTATTATCCATTTAATTGAATCGTATCCGGATTAGGATTTTGGGATTTTACACTTGAGGATTAATTAATTTCGCCTTACTTGCATGAATCCTTTTTAATACGGATGAATCCTAATTAAGAGTAATGCCAGGCGTCGAGAAAACATTCAGTTCAGGCATACCCGAATGATGTTATGGAAATTGGTTGGATTTAACATATTAAGGGACCGGTACTTGTTGATGGAAGGCTCATTAGTATCCTTGAATTAGGACGCTTAATTTGTCATTAGTTTTGTCTGAACAGACGGTGTGGGAATAGGTCTAGTGACCTATGGGATATGAACTGTGACATAGGCTTGTAGGTGACTGTGAATGATGGAAACTTTCAAGCTGCTCATTTGCGTTTTGGTGTTTATTATGAACTCGCAGGAAAGTCGAACGGACGTATTCAATTTATTTTCTGTTGAACTGAATTTATGACTGAGGCTGTGTCAGAAAGGCTTCAATGGATGTTGCTATACACAGAACATAGATTTTCCTTCTTACTCTAATATATGCAACCGTCCGATCAAGTAATATAGAAAACCCAATTTCCAAGTGGACTAAACAAAGAGGGGCTAAATCCCAAAAAAGGATTAAGAACAGGCAAGGGAGCACATTTATATTAGGGTATATAACTGCGGTTTTTTTTCAAATTTGAAAGTTTATTTAAGAAAAACATGTACAATAGTATTATTCAAAGTATTGCCAATCTGAAGCTATGACTTTTTCCCATCTTTCTGGCAATTCGTGGATCCCATCCCAAAAGAACTGCGCCGGCTTGGCAGCCAAGAATGAATCAAGCCAATTTTTGATATTCTGCTCTGATGTGAACTGTATTGCAGTGAGGGCGTACTGCATCGACCGGAACAAATGGTAGTCAGAAGGTGCAAGGTCTGGGCTATAAGGCGGGTGGGGTAAAACTTCCGATCCACTGTTTTCCAAATAGTTCTTAACCGGAATAGCAACGTGGGGCCGAGCGTTGTCATGATGGAAAATGATTGCCTCGTGTCTGGTCGCATATTCCGGGCGTTTTTCGGCTACTGCTCTCTTCAAACGGATTAATTGTGTTCGGTAGCGTTGTCCATTGATGGTTTCACCCGGTTTTAGCAGCTCATAATACAGCTTCTGATCCCACCAAATACAGAACATTACCTTCGCGCCATGGATATTCGGCTTTGCCGTTGATTTGGCTGGTTGGCCGGGATTCACATATGATTTTTTGCGCTTGGGGTTGTCGTAATGGATCCATTTTTCATCACCAGTAACAATCCGATGCAAAAATGACTTCCTTTTGTGGCGTTCCAACAGCATTTCGGACATGCAAAACCGCCTTTCGACGTCTCTCAGCTTGAGTTCATGTGGAACCCAATTTCCTTGCTTTTGAATATATCCAACTGCCTTTAAACGTTTTGAAATGGCTGCTTGAGTGACACCCAAAGATTCTGCGAGCTCTTCTTGTATTTGGCAACAATCTTCATAGAGTAATGCTTCCAGTTCTTCATCTTCAAACTTTTTAGGCTGCCCAGGACGTTCATCGTCTTCCAAGTCAAAATCACCAATTTTAAATCGTGCAAACCACTTTTGGCACGTTCGCTCAGCTAGCGCATGTTCACCATAAACTTCCACCAAAATACGATGACTTTCGGCAGCAGTTTTCTTCATATTAAAGTAATGAAGAAGAACTCCCCGCAAAAACACTTTTTCAGGCACAAAGTTCGACATATTTGAGTGAAAAAAAATTATTGTTGTTTACGCTTCAAATGAATGACATACGTATACATATACTGAAATGACGTACAATGACAGTAGCTTTCCAACGCATGTTCCAATGGAATAATAACAATGAAATAATACAAGTTCCGCCATCTCTTAGCAAACCGCACGAATTAAGTTATAGACCTGTTTAAAAATCATGTTTGGCCCATTGCCTTGGATTTCTCAAATAATGGTCCTCAATTTATCTCGAAGGAGTTGCGTGACTTTTATCATACATGACATCGACTTTATCAAATGCAACGGAGAGAATTGTGACTATATGTGGCAATGCGACTGTTAATTTTTTTATTATGGACGATAACTCATCTACACTAGCAAAGACACATAGACGAAAGTATAGGCTAAGATAGCTAAAAGCTAAGTTCTGCGTAAATAGATCCAGAAATCAACCGGGAAGACTACTCTTGGTGCAGATACCTTCAAGCATGGTCCGATGATCTTCTTCTTTTCCCCTTTTTCCCGGCGTCGTTATGGTCAGAAGTGTAGGACCATAACCTTCCCACTTAACTGCATTCCTACTGGTCCGCTTGTGGGGTCCGCCGGTTTGACCTCAGAAAGTAGCGGCAGGCTTCCCGGTTTGGGATTACTTCATCGCTGAGGCCAATCAAATGCTGGTGTTTTTGCATTTGTTTGCACCAATTGTTTTTCGGCCTCCCTTTTTTGCGTGTTGAAATTGGAATGTTGATTGATAACGCCTTTTGGACGGGGTTCAAAGGATCTCTCCTTTGCACATGGCAATACCAACTGAGTCGGTCGCGCTCTATATTTCTTGTGATGGTTTCTTTTACGTGGAGGCTTCCTCGGATCTTTGAACTTCTAATTCGCTGTCATGCGAAGCATCTTCATCTCAGCTGCCGTTAATTTGCTCTCATACTTTGTGTGCATTGTCCAGCATTGTGAACCGTATGTGAGCGCCGGACGTACAACTGAAGTGTAGAGCCTTCCTTTCAGCTTAGGGGGCATTTTTCGATCACAGAAGATGGCGGAGTTTTCCCGCCACTTCATCCACCCTACGCTTACGCGATGTTTGATGTCGTCATCACAAGTTGCTTCTCTATTAATCATAGATCCCAGATATTTAAACTTTTCACACTTGGGAAGCACTCTTCCATTCAAGTAAATGTCTGGAATAGGCTGATGAGGGTCAGAGAACGGGCAGCACAGATACTCTGTCTTCTTTGAACTAATACGATACCCGTGTCCCTCAAAAATGTCCACCCACACATCAAGTGCTCGTTGTAGGGACGCCTGATCATCACTTATAATGGCTCCATCGTCAGCAAAGAATAGCTGGTGCGCATTGGGGTCCGTCACTTTTCCTTCAAGCAAGCAATCAAGGACTGCTATAAAGAGCAGTGGGCAGAGGACGCTCCCTTGGTGTACACCGACTTTGATTGCGAACTCTTCGGCGACTCCTGCGGTGCATCTTACTCTTATCGTTGCTCTCTTGTACATGTCCATGATCACTCGCACGTAGATTTCTGGAACTCCTTTTTGTCTTAGCGCTACCCATAAAAGATCTCTTGGTTGCCGGTCAAATGCCTTCTCGAAATCAACCAACACCATATGCAAGTCCTTTGACGAATCACGATGCTTTTCCATCATGACCCTTATACTTTGGATTGCATCTGTTGTTGATTTACCCGAGACAAACCCGCACTGGTCATCAGATAGTCGTATAATTTTCCGCAGTCGGCTATCTAATACCCGTTCAACGATCTTCATGGTGTGCGACATCAGCTTGACAGAACGGTAGTTATCACAATTTCGCATATCACCCTTTCCTTTGTGCAAAGGAAGAAAATAGCTTTCCCTCCAATGATTAGGCATAGTGTCGCCTCTCATAAGTTTGGAGATAAGAACCATGAGCCATCTAGACCCGATGTCTCCCATCTTTTTCCAGAACTCAGAGGGTATCCCGTCCGGCCCAACAGCTTTTCTTTTCTTGGAGTTTTTAACCGCGTACCGAACTTCTTCGACTGTGATGTCGGATATTTCGGCATGATTCGCGGCGGCTCTTGGAAAGTACACTCGGGGAAACTGTTCGTTCAGAAGTTCCTCGCAATACTGTCGCCATCTGTGGAGAAGTTTTTCGTCTTAATAAACTTTGGGAAACGAATCTCCTGAGCATTGGCGGCTATCTTAAAGATATTTGCTCCTTTGTTCAAATTGCTTTGTCGAAGCTCCTGGGTAGCCTGGTTCCTGTCAGACGCGGAAGACGATATTTCTTCCAACTCCTGATAGAGGCCTTCCATGCTTTTCGCTTTGAATTCGGTGCACTTTTTCTTCGCGATACCTTTGCAATATCTATATACCTTTTCACGGCGAGCTTTTTCCTCTTTATTAGTAGAAGTGCACTTTGACCAAGCTTGGAAAGCCATTTTCTTTTCGTGTATCACTGCTCTGGCTTCGTCTGTCCACCACCAGGTTTCTTTTGCGTGTTGGCAGGGGCCTTTAGATGTTCCGAGCAGTGATTTGGCTTTCTCCAGGCCAGATTGTTGTAGGGAATCCCACATGTCTTGTGCTCTGCACTCCTCATTACCGACCTCATCGATAATGGAAGAGAGGTAGTTTTCCATGTTGGCGATAAAAGCTTCGCCTTTTCCTTTATCCAGCTTATACCACTTGATTCTCTCAGACACCTTCGTTTGCTGCTTTGACTTCTTTCTCGCATCCATAAAATATTCAGTCAGGAGGAGACGGTGTTGAGGGGCGATCGCGTCTCCCAGGATCACTTTGCAATCTTTAGCTCGTGGCTTCATGAAACTGGATACCAAATGATAGTCTATTTGAGTTTCATTTCCGTCGCTGCTATAAGTGATCAGGTGCCGGCTTTGTTTGACGAACATGGTATTTAGCACTATAAGACCGTACGACTTGCACATGTTTAGGATATCTTCACCTGAAGAGTTCCTGGTGCCGTATCCCAGCCCTCCGTGGTAGCCTTCATAGTCTTCGCTTGTCTTCCCGACATGTCCGTTTAAATCTCCCCCAACAAACAAAAGCTCTTCCTTTGGGATGATTTTGACAAGGTTGTGGAAATCTAGCCAGAATGCATCTTTTTCTTTTTGTTCGCATCCTACTTGAGGGGCATATGGGCTTACGATGTTCCACACCTCACCATGCATCACCAATTTGAGAGCCATCAAACGGTCACTGGACTTTGAAATGGTTAAGACGTTGCCAAGTAACTCTGCCGCAAGGATGATGGCGATTCCGTTTTTTCCTTGTTCCAATCCATAGTAAAACATCTTGTAAGCTTTTGTTTTAAAGTCCAAGAAACGTGCCCGATTACCGGTGTTTCGCCATTTCGTCTCTTGTACGCACAGGATGTCTACTCGCCTTCTAACCATCATTTCTTCAAGCTCATAGCTGCGCCCACTCATGCTTCCAACGTTCCAACTCGCGACCCTTAAATGTGGCTTACGCCGTTGCATTACTTTGGTATCCCCCGGAAATCCTATAGCTCTGACCCGAGAATTGCTGCTCGTCCCAGGATCACGACCGTTAGTAGTGCCTGGCGGGGTAGTGCTTTTCCTTTTAGCGTTCTTTTCCATAATGCTACGGTTTGACCGTTTTCTTTCTTAGCCTCATTTTGTGACACGGGCATGCTCCAGATTTTTATTTTTTTTTGTTTGATCCTACTCTTACAACACCGGTGATCTCCAGTCGTGTCAACTCACTGATTTGCCTGCACACTTGTGGGGCAGTTTAATGGTGGTATATGTGTCCCTAGGCTCACCTTGGTGTTTTCTAAATTGCCTAGATGTGATTTTTGTTTACCTTTGTTTAGTCGCCTTTTACGACAAGCGATAGGTATCGCTGCAGGGATATTCTTAACCCGTCCCTGCACGTGGAAGCATGGTCCGACGATATCAGAACCAAATGCGGAATCTCCCATCAATGGATAAGGTTACGAACGATGACATAGTTCTGCCATTGATGGAGTTTTCTTGAAAAGTTAAACATGATAAAAGCAATTAATAAAAACATTACTTATCAGAATTCAGACGATATCAACAGTAAAGTCTTGCAACTTCATCAAGTTGGCTCCAACTGGAAATTCGTTCAAGAATTTTTCAATAGAGACTTAATAATTTTGTATTTTAATCCAAGCCCTTCTTAGACATCTTTTATACTCGTCAGAAACGTTAGTCGAGACTTATGTTTTAATCGTTGAGTGAAAAAACAAATGAGCAACTTTTAAAAGTTATTAAAAATTACTACCCAATTTCAAAGTTGGGGTTCACAACTTTAAGAGCGATTTTACGGAAATCTCTTAGTTGACGTTATTGTGAATTTTGTGGAAAAATCTGAGCCCATACTCTTACGAGATGAAATTTAGTCAGGAACTGAAGCCTCGTAATCATTTCATTAGGCTCTTAATGCGCTCCACAAAAGTTTGAGAGAATCCTGAATTTCATAGAAAAATCATCTTCAGCCATGAAGCTCATTTTGGCCGCAAAGCTTTTGTCGATAAGGTAAGGCGCTATTGGACAACAACAAACTCACATATGCCTCAAGAGTGACTATGTGCCGTGTGGATTTCATGCCGGTGACGTGATTGGACCGTATTTCTTCGTCGATGAAAATGATTGCCATGTTTCGGTCATCGGAGTTCGCTATCATGCGATGTTGGAAGAACATTAACATCATTGGTACGTGGTCCCAACAAGATGGTGCCTCATAGCTAATCAAACCAAACAATTGACTTACTGAAAGGAGAATTCGGTAATTTGTATAATCTTGAGAAGTGATCCGGTGAATAACAACCATGGGACTGGGAACAATATCAAATGTGGTGGAGAGTGGCTCCGAATAGTGCTCGAGATGGTCATGTGAGCGAGACCGATTTCCGTATTTAAAGACCGTTGTTATGAAGATATCGTGATACACGCAATTGTAGACTTCTAAGCAAATCGGATAGTAAAACGAATTTCAAGCGTCATTCTGAGGTTTTTCGACAGATGTTACATGTGAACATACTTTCTGAAACCAAAAAAACGATAAAACGTACCGAGCAAAGCGAAAAGAGCACTAGGGAATTTATATGGTCATTCCACGTTGAGGAGATGTTAAACGTTACTAACGGAAAGTAATTAAATGTCAAAGTCTTTTTGGAAATTACTAAACACTTGTACAGCGTGCACCATCTCATATGGGTCGAGGTAAATTTCGAATAACTTCAACAATTCTCAACCGATTTTGGAAATTCAAAAACTTTTATTCAACTAAGACCTTTATAATTTGTTTTGATTAATGTTTGAAAACAATATCAATTAGATGACCGCCTTTATTGCCGATGCAAAAATGCAAAAATGGGCGCATTCTCCATGACATTTTCGAGCATTGCGGTCCAAATTTCTGCGATTTCCGCACGAAGGTTTCTTTTGAGCTAACTATTGCCTTCGGGCCGTTAGCAAACACCTTGCTTTTCAAGTATCCCCAAAGAAAAAAAGTCTGGAGGAGTCAAATCCGGCGATCTCGGGGCCAGTCAGTATCGCCCTTTTTTGACACCAATCTTACAGGGAACTTCTTACGCAAAGGTTCGTTGTTTTGTCCGCAGTCTTGTTGAAACCAAAAGTGAAATAAGTCTTTTTTACGCATTTCTGGGACCACATAATGGGTCAACATCCACCGATATCGATCGCCATCCATGAATAAATACCAACTTTGAAGAAATACGGTCCAATGATGGTTTTAGCGCATACGCCGGCCCAAATAGTAACTTTTTGATCATATCGCTCTTCGTGAATAATGTGAGCAATTTCGGTGCCCAGAAGCGACAATTCTGTTTATTAACTAAGCCAGAGAGCGTAAAATGTGCCTCATCGGTCATCAAAATTTGCTGCCAGAACTCCGGCTCAACATTAATCATTGCAACGACATTTTGTGCGTATGCCAAGCGCCGTGGCTCATCTTGTGGCAAAATTCTTTGAGTTATCTGCACTTTGTATGGAAATAAGTGAAGATCATCCTTTAAAATTCTCCGCAAAGTGGTCCCATTGATGCCTAACTGCTGCGAACGGCGCTGATGTGACAAACTTGGGTCTTCTTGAACACTGGCGTTCACAGACTGTATAGATAAGTTTGAACGCCGCGGACGTGGCCTAGGTTTCTCACGAGGGCTTGCCACAAATTGAAGAAAATTTGAGGCCCAACGACGAATTGTATCTTTTTTGGGCGCAACACGATCACGATATTTTGCACGATACGCACATTGAGTTAGCCCAATCGAATGTTCATTTTTAATGAACATTGAGTAGCCACCTCGTTCATGCGAATTTTGACAGCTCACGTGTGTCTCGTGACATATATCAAAGTCGATCATGCTTACTTAGTACTGTCATTTCATCGAAAGAGTTACATTCGAACAACGCTTACAAATTTTTGATTTTTATTATTGTCGACAATTTTACGGTCATCAAAATTGACATACTGAAGAGCTACGTTCGCAGCTACGTTATTCGACTACGTTCAAGATTTTACGGAAAGGCTTTTCATCTACAATCTTAAAAAATACAGCTCGTGCTCGAATTTCCGGTGAGTGGGCCTTGGAAAAGCTGGAAGAGAATCTACTTTTTTACCGAAAAATTTTCTTCAGTGACAAAGCTCATTTCTGTTTGACTGAGAGCGTTAATAAACAAAACTACCGTAGTTGGACGGATGAGAAACGTTAGGTAATACAAGAGCTGCCAATGCACCCGGAATCATTGGCCCGTATTTTTTCAAAGATGACTGGGAGAACAATGTTATCGTCATTGGCTTCCGTTATTTTTCAATGATTTCGAACTTTTTCGCCCAAAAGGCACAAATTGAACCTGGTCGACATGTGACTTCAGCAAGACAGTAATACATTCGATACCGCACGTAAATTGATGTAGCAATTGAGAAATGAGTTCGGCGAGCAATTTATCTTTGGGCCGGTGAATTAGTCGGTTAGACCATGCGATTTGACTATTTTTTATGAGGATACCTCAAACCACTCGTCTATGCAGATGAGCTAGCGCCAATTACAGCCTTGAAAGACAACATTATATATATTATAGACACGATTAAAAAAGTGATTCAAAATTGGACTCTTCGTATGGATAACATAAAACGTAGTATTGGTCAACATTTACACAAAACAATCTTCGAAGAGTAAATGGCAAGTATTTGTTTATTGACTTGAATAAAGTTGTTATACACCCTTACAATTTTCTTGGTTTTTTTTTTAATATTTAAAACCCAAACGTTAAAGAAATAACATATTACTAACATTTAGTTGCTTTCACATGATCCGTTCCCAGGCGTCAGACTGGAAAAGCAGAATATAATGAAATATTGTAACAAAAGAGGAAGTATAGCTTTAACAAAAAGCAGGATGAATATAATCGACATCGACTGCATGTGGCCTTATGGAAACAAAGCTTTCCACCAGATCTAGCGCATCCACATTGCGGAATTCAGAGAGTATGTCAGTGTCAGTCCACTATGAATCTCAACTTCTTATTTGAAAAGAACCGCCTTTTGGTTGATTATATTTAGTAATATATTTATATTAGTTTCTATTTCATATACTGTTTTTAGACTTTGCAAAGGCCTAGAACAGTGGAGGTACGACGTTTGATCAAAAACTAAAGTGACTTTTTATTTTTCTCGAATATTTATTTATTCATCAATATCTATTATTTCGTCAGATTCAAAGTAATCTTCCCTCCCAAATATATACACGCTTGCGCTTTTTCTAATCCTCGAAACAAATCTGATATGGTATTGGGGGTACAAATTAATTCGGTCCGTTTCCAAAAGATGGCACCACCTGCAAGTTGTGGTTGATCTTGGAAGCGATTACCTACTTCATTGGAAAGGTGTGACATCTGTCAACAATAATTAGTGTGCATCAGCGTCTGTTTCTGACAACAATATTGTTTTTTGCCTCTTCGAAAATGTCCGGATTTGTCTTAAATAAACAGCATTTGTGGGAAGTTTTGATTTTCTTTTTTAATTGGAAGAAAAGTGCAGCTGAAGCCCATCAAATGCTTGTAGAAGTTTATGGTGCATCTGCTCCGACCGATAAATCATGCAGAGAGTGGTTTCGACGCTTCAAAAGTGGTGATTTTAGCGTCGAAGACAAAGAGCGTCTTGGCCAGCCCAAAAAGTTTGAAGATGAGGAATTGGAGGCTTTACTGCTAAAACCAGGCAAAACCATTGATGGGAAACGTTATCGACTACAACTAATGCGTTTAAGCCGTGCATTGCGTGAAAAACGGCCAGAAACGACCGAAAGGCATGACAAGGTGATTTTGCAACATGATAACGCCCGGCCCCACGTGGCTGTAGCGGTCAAAAACTACCTGGAAACGCTGAAATGGGAGGTCTTACCCCACCCGCCATATTCTCCAGACCTTGCTCCTTCCGACTACTGGCTTTTTCGAAGGATGCAAAACGATTTGGGGAGTCACCGGTTCGGGTCTTTTGAAGAAATCAAAGAATGGCTCAATGATTGGATCGATGCCAGAGAGGACTCATTTTTTAGAGATGGTATTCGAAAATTACTAGAGAGATGGGAAAAAGTAGTCGCTTCCGAAGGACAATACTTTGAGTGAGATATTTTTTATGTTTTTTCAATAAAAAAAAAAAATTTGAACACGAAAAAACGGACCGAATTAATTTGTACTCCCAATATAACCTTGAGCTCTTTAGGAAGAGAAAAAGCTACATCACGCCAAGTTCAATTTAACGTGAAAGTTCTGTTTTCTTCGGCGATACTGCCGTGGTTCATCAAGAATTCCTGCCGGAAGGTCACACGATCAATGAGGAATATTACCTTGAAATTATGTGCCGCTTGCGTGAAGCAACACGAAGGAGGCGTCCCGATTTCGGGAAAAATAAATTCATCTCGATCGTAGTTCACGTCACTCAATAGCTTCTGAGCGATGTTTATGTGACGGTTCTTTTATTCAAAATTTAACAATTTCGGTGCAAACTTCGCTGATATACGTTTCATGCCCAAGATATTTAAAAAAATGTTATGGCATGAGCCAACCGATATACCAATGTTCTGAGCAATTTTTCTGATAGGAACTTGACAATTCTCTGTAAAAATTTTCTTCACTGCTTTAACGTATTCAATCGTTGTTGACGTACTTTGACGTCCAAGGCAGGCATCGTCTTTAACATCATCGCGGTCTTCTGTGAAAAGCTTTTGCCACTTATAAACATTTTTGTTGCTCAGAGTAGACTCGCTAAATGCCACAGTTAGTATTTCAATTACGCCGAAGCACTTAATTGAATTTTTCAAACAAAATTTTATACAAATTCTTCTATCCATTTTTTAATAGCAAAAAATCGCCAAGCACACCAAAATACGTCTAACCTTTATATCTGTGCAAAAGATGTGTTAGAAGACATGTGAACCAACATAACAAAAAGGAAGTTCGAAAATCGGATGTGCCTAGTAGAGCACTGCACGAGTAAGTAAAAAGTACTCGGAGGCATAATCACCGAGTATATCACCAAACGATGCGATTACATACTCGGCATCGTTTCCGAATGCATCGCCGATTCCTTTTCCGAAATGATTATGAGTAATAATCGTTACAACTGCATCGTAGCGAGTAGGTATCGTGAATCGTGAACAGTAGAGCTCTTGGGGTAGTATGCGAGTACCCGCGTTTGTCGGGTATTACCCGGGTATGCGGGTACCCGCGTTTGTCGGGTATTACCCGGGTATGCAGGTACCCGCGAAATCGGGTATTACCCGCATTACTCGAATACCCGGGTACCCGGGTAATTGCTAAGTTGGGTATTACCCGGGTAAAATCAAGAACAGACATAAATAAACGAGCTATCAGCTTATGTATGGTATTGTTGAGGAAGCAATCGTTGATCGATCATACTATATATGTTTTATTTGTGAAGCGCAGCAAACAATTGTAGTCGAAAACTTATTTTGTTTTCTCGGTTCCATACTTCTTTACGAGACTGTGATTGCTCGCTTTTGTTACTACTCCATACATGGCCATTTGATCGCATGATCTACCCGAAATGTCTCCAAATCTGTAAATAACATGTAAATAACCTATGTAAGTACAAGCTCTATAAAAGACACAGTAATGTACAGTCGGTGGTCGAATAAAGGAGTGACGCTCAAGCTAATCGCTAACCTGGGTTTTTTTTTATCCGCTCTGCTTTCTTTTCCTCGTTTCGGCCTTTACACAATGTCGGTCTCGGTATTAGAAAAAATTAGAAGTGGTGAATATGCGACAAAAGAAGTGAGTGGTCTTAGTAACGTGTGGACTTATTTTAAAAAAATCGTCAAAACAACGAATGGCAGTGAAGAAGTGCAACCTTTTGTAATTTGCGTCAAATGTGAACATGTTTTTAAATTTGGTAAAGGTGCAAGTCCATCTAATTTAAAGAAGCACCGTTGTTTTAAAGAAATATGTGAACTGGGAAAATCTGCATCTACATCCGCTGATGTGAGCAACAGTAAAAGGGCATGCATCGATGTGAAGGACTCGATAAAACAGAACATTACGGATAAGTGTGTACGGTATGCGACGCAGGATCTCCGCTCATTTGCAGCAGTAAACGGTAGTGGATTTAAAGAGCTAGCACGCTGTTTGGTAGAAACGGGGGTGAAACTGGGCACGAAAAACTTCGATATAAATGACATACTGCCCCATCCGACTACGGTTAGCCGTACCCTCCATAAAATTCACAATACAGAAATAGAACGTCTTGTTTCTGAGTTACAACCAGTGATCCAAAGAGGTAAGATCTCACAATTTTTGTTCTCTAAGAATCAAAAATAATATCAGAACATGTCGTTGCGTACAGGATGTTGTGCAGCAACAACAGATATATGGACGGAAACCAAAAAACAGAGGAACTTCATGGCCTTAACAGTTCACTATCTTGATTCGAATTGGCGACTTCATAGGTAAGCTGAGCAACACAGTAATAGACTTCAATAATTTTATTCTTTATATTTCAGTCGAGTGTTGTGTACCATTGAACTTTCGAATTTCGATGAGGAGCAAAACGCTATCCATAAAACAGGAACCAATATTCTTCGCGCGTTAGAAGAGAAATTAAAAGCTTTGCATTTACGAGATAATGTCCTTGAAAAACTGACGTTTACTACTGATCAAGGCTCTAACATAAAAAAAGCGTTAGAACAATTTTCGCGCATTAATTGTACTGCCCATATTTTGAACCTGATTTTAATACATACTTTCAAGAAATCAGTACTACAAGAAGTAGCACCTCGTATTTCAAAACTATTGACAAGTTGTAAGTCTTTAACAGAATACCTTAAACGAAGTGGTAAGTGTCAGAAGTTGGACACGACAGTTAGGCAAGAGTGCACTTCACGTTGGAATACAAAATTTGATATGTTGGTCTCGATTCGAAAAAATATTCAGACTATTGAAGAAATATTAGCGACTTCAAAGGAACAACATCGCCTTTATGGAATTGAGAAATATTTGTTAGATGGATTGATTAAATTTTTACAGCCATTTAAAACAGCAACTTTACTGTTTGAAGGAGATAGAAAGCCTACAATTCATTTAGTGCTCTTACACATGCACATTTTGAAAGAAAAAATAATAAAACTATGCAATGAACAAACATGTGTCGAAGTCCAAGCGGTTATTCGACATTGTTTAGATAATGTTTTTGACATTAAATTTCAACCACATCGGGTTCATAAAATAGCTGCATTCTTATGGCCTGAATATAAGCAACTACGCTTCTTAGACGACAATACGCGTGACGAAATTTATGCTCTCGTAAAGGATGAGCTCACTTGTATTCTCGCAAATCCTGAAACCTCTTCTACCAGTATTTCTTCTTCTTCTGATTTCCACGATATAGATTCTCATGGCAATAAGTCGGACTTCAGTGATGCTCAAGATGACGAGCAGTTCTTTAATAAATATAAAGATATTTACATAGATAATGATAATAATTGGCAGTCACAAGTTAATGTTGAAATGGAGTTATACAAAGGAAGCCGTGTCACTGACCAAAATATTTTACGATGGTGGCGAATCCATGAAAAGGATTTCCCTTTACTTCACCAACTAGGACGAAAAATTTTATGTATTCCGGCGTCTAGCTCCTCAAGTGAACGAGCGTTCAGTTCTGCTAACAGAGTGCTAGAGGAGAGGAGGAGTAACCTGAAGGGGGAGAATGTAGATGCTATATTATTTTTACATTCTGCGGGAAAGGAATAATAAAACAAATATATGTACATACATATAGAATTTCTTTCTTATGTTTTATATATGGAGAAGGGTTTTTTTTATCTTTTTTTCAAAACTGTGTTACTTTCTTTTTCCTAAAATTATATGTATGTACTTACTATTATTAACTTTTACTACTTATTATTTCTTGCTATTACTTATTATTATTTTTATCCTTATTTATTTGTGGCTAATAAAGTAAACTTTCTGTTTTGAATTTGTCTAATGTCACATTTCTCATCCGTCCTATAAATTCCTCATACAATGTTAGAAATTTTTCCAGCATAATCACAATTTCGCTGTTAGCGATGCCAACGATGCCTAACGATGCGAATGCGTAAATACTCGCCGATACCGATGCGAACGATGCCGAATACAGTAATATTCGCCGATGCCGATGCGGAACGATGCGAATACTTCTAGGCTGGGCGATGCCGAGTACGCACAAATATTCGTTTTACTCGTCGAATGCGTATTTGTATTCGTAATCGTACGATGCAGTATGCACTCGTGCAGTGCTCTAGTGCCTAGCTCGCAAAATTAAAAAGATCACCTTACTTTTTGAACAAACCCCGTATATTTGATCAGTCTCTGCTATCAGGTTCCTGATTTCTCTTGAAAACCACGTGCAGGGCTAACTGCCCGTGTTTATAATGAAACATGTGTCTTTAAAAGCAAACTGATGTTGTTAGGTTAAAATTCAACTTGGTCGTTGTGAAGGGCATGATTAGATTTAGTAGGTACCGTGGCACACTTATTATGTCTTGTTCCAAGGACTATCTATCTATATTGTTAAAACCCCTATAACTAAAAATTCTTCATGTAATGCGGAGATTTTTTAAAGAGAAGGAGAGAAAGGACAAAACTATTGAATGTGAAATGAGTTGAAACAGTGCAGCATGCAGGTCAAATGTATACAATAGCATGCTTTCGGAAATCTGTTTAGAGCCCACATTTTCCATTCAAGTGACTACATAACCAAGTTTCAGATATAGTCTGGCTGCGTTCACTTTGAAATTATAAAAAAAATATCTGCAAACATCAATCCACGTCAGTGGAAGAAAACTAGTATTTGACAATGGTAGCCAGCTCCACTTTCTACTCCAAATAATAGTGCTAACACCAGCAAGCTTGAACTACTGCGAAGTATACCACAATGAAAAATACTTCAAAAAATAATTACCTCAAAGACAATATTTTTGATAGGAACTAAAGAGTGATTAAGCACTCTAACGACGCCATAACCATGAACGAAAATGATTCATAGATTTCACGGCTCGGTAAGTTTGAGAAAAACTTGACCAATAGAGCGATCACGAAATCCTCAGCCAGCTTCCCAAAGATGTATTGTCTCCGTGTGGGGTATTTTATTACAAGGACAGATTTTCAGTACTCTATTATGATTCTGAAGAATCCTACTTTCAAGAATCCCCCGCATGGGATTTTCCAATAAAATCAGTGAAGCACGGAACATTTTTATTCACAAGGAATAGCGTCAATTCCCAAAATGAAATATCGTAAATCCTTTTACAACTCGAACCACCTTGCTTGGTCATAAATTCTACTTCGCGGAAGTCGTAAAGATATTTCGTGTAGACGGAATAGAAGAAAAAAACTGTCATTTGTCGAGTGGAGTGGAAGTACCACAACCCAATGTAGCATTACAAAACTTTAGAACTTACTATCTTTGCACACTATGAGGAAAATGTTTAGGTGGACTGAGGCAAGTGCAACCGGGAGGGATGTGGAACCATTTTTCTCTTCCGGCGCTTACGGAAATGTGTCTGCAGAGTAATTTGCAAGTGACTACGACTTGTAAGTGCGAACATTCAAGGGTATGTCGGGATGAAAGGAGCGGAAGAGATAGTAAAACTCATTTCTATGGAAGTGCTTAGGTGGATAGTTTGTGGGATATTGGCAACAATCTTTTTGGGATTGAAGAAAGTGGATTCTTGTTCCACGTGAAGAAGTAGTCACTTAGCAAGTATTATTCCAAGTTTTTTTTTATTGCTTAGACTGCTTTATCTATAGATATATAATATCTATAAAAATGAATGAAAAATCGTATAGATGGCGCCACTATTAGCTAAACCATATTTCAAACGATACGTGACAATCTGCCGTTTAGCTAATTATTGTCCCTCGTTTCGTAACTCATGAAGGGCTGTTCCAATTGAAAAAAAAATGTAATAACCATCGAGTAGCTAAGCATTTGGACAGAGGTACTAAAGCCCTTGATGGCTACAATAATAACATTTAAAGGAAGCTAATGTTGTAGCTGAAATCAATACTGTGCGACCTACGGAAATATTCAATCAAGCGAGTTCCGCTCACGCAAATGAGCCTAGTGCTTCCTAAAATAGCTCTCAACACCGTAAGTTAACGAAATGTTTACAGAAAACCAGCAATAAACGAATAAACTGCTACAACTTAATACAAGTTACCCGCTTCACCGTTGCCCAATAGCATTGTGTTCAGACATCCACTTACGTCAGAGAGTCAGAGTGAAGTGCAGACATGCGAATTAAAACCAATTAACACAAATCGACCCGCAATCCGAATGAATTATTTGCAAATTATTTAACCTTGACGGGAGAGCTCAAGATTAATCTTCAGTAATTAAAACATAATTCCCGCGACCACGATAAAAATGAGCCATGTCTAAGCGCTTATTTTCGACCTGCTTGGTTGCCGAAGGGGCCGAAAAAAACCCAAGAAATTGGGGAAGGAAAAATCCCTGAAATTAAAATTCACGACATACACTTTCTCGAGAATCCTGTTTAACGTTTACTGAATGTCTGAATAGATTTCGCGCACCAAATTGATGGTAACTCATACAGGAGAAGGTGCGTCTAAGCCAATTGCCGGCGAGCTGTTTACTGTTGGCTATTCCTGCAGTGGAGGGGTCATCAGTTGCCCGTTTTCCTCTAATTAATTTCTACGATGGAGGGTTGTTTCGGGCTCGTGTCGAGAACGAATAAATGTGGATGGATTTCGCACGTTCTGACGCATCCCCAGGATCATCAATATTCCTTTGCTACTAACTTGTTTAACTGCACGATTCGTGGCCACAGGGCGACAACTGTACTGAATTCGTGCGTGGAATTCATTTCCACTTGGAGGGCAGAGTCCAGTTGATCCTGCACCTGGACACCAAGCAAAAGGCACCATTCCGGTGGGCAATCATTTTTATGATATGACTTCAAAGAAAAACGCCAGTTGTACGTGTAAAAATCATGTACGTTGGTTTTAAGAAACGTTTTTCTCGGATCCAGTAGACCATATCTATCCGAAGGGGCGAGCTTGTGACCCAGAGCATTTTACATCTTTCCTCGTAGCACAGTGTTACATTGGAAGTGATTGGCAGTGCGTAAATATGTGCGTGAGTTTGGGATTCAAATTAGAAATACTCGATTGGGCGCACCCAGTGCCAAGCAAACCTTGTCGATTAACTTTTTTTTTCATTTTCGTCGTCTGTCTTGTGAAAATTCATTTTATATTCCATGGAAAGGAGGAGTGCTGGCAGGATATGCTCGTATTTAATGTTACAGTAGATTGGTTATTTACATATTTAAAATTCCAGCTGAGTGATGATTGAGTACGCTGGTACGATGATTGGTGAGGGATGTGGAGAAAATATTAACGAATTCTCGGGAAGGTACATCGAGTTGAATTATTTGGTGGAGATTTTTTTTTTGTACTTTCACATGATTTTGTATAAAGGCAACGTGGTATTAAAAACAAAAAGCCTTTAAGTTAAGGGTTTATAAGCGAACGGCTCATCATTTCAGTTTTCAGTTTTTGAAAAGAAATTTATTTATAAAGGACTGTCCAACAAGAGCTGCCTTTTTGAATTTGACATCATTGTTGAACTGTTGAACTGTTAAAATTTCGATAAATTGAAATCAGGAGATTGACACGATGATAACGACAAAGTCCAAGCCATTATTTCACTTACAATTCATGCATTCAAAAAAATATCGGAGATCCTATTTGCGAAATACTTCGGCATTTATCCGAAAACTTTATGAAAAAAAAAAAACATGAAATAACGATTAGGCTGTAGGCAGTTGATTATCTATACTCTATTTTCGGTGATTACGTCTTAGGTTAGGTTAGGTTAGAGAAGGGGAGTGTGATGGTTGGACATCACTTCTACTCGAGGCCCATTGTGATTCCCTTCGTTTGTGTGGGTACACATAAAATTAACCTGTCCTATCACGTGGTGGCTGAAACCACCCCGTGCTCTTGATGAATGTTAGAAGATCCGATATATCTGCATTAGCCACGTCCGCAATCTCTGTAAAGATTCTTTGGCCTAGCGACACTAGGCGTCGATTCTGGAGAGCTGGACAGTGGCAGAGCAGATGTTGGATCGTCTCAGTTTCTTCCTCATCGCCGCAGCTCCGGCAGAGATCGCTGGATCCCGAGTCCCATTTCCGGAGCATTGCTCCAATGGGACAGTGTCCTGTGATCACTCCGACGAGCATACGCATCGAGTTACGGTCCAGCGCCAGGAGCTTCTTTGTTTTTCCGACATTGAGCTCTGGCCACGATGATCTTGTCGTGTAGCTGTCGTTTCTTGTAAGCCAAGACGAGTTGGCCTCTTTGATGATTGTGTCGCTTATGATCCGGTATAATGCGCTGATCGGTGGTTGCAATGACGTGTCTGCTTCGCTGATGTCCATTTTAGCCCTTTGCCTGGCCAGTTCGTCTGCTCTTTCGTTCCCTGCGATTGAGCTGTGGCCCGGGACCCAGCAGAGTTTAACTTTATGGTGTCTGATGGACTTCAGTGAATCGCGACATTTCTTGACAGCCTTTGATCTCGTTATACAGGATTCTATTGACTTCAGTGCAGCCTGGCTGCCTACGAAGATGGTGATATCAGATGGTGGGATATCGGCTACCTGTAGGTGTTTGGCTGCTTTCTCTATTGCCAGGATTTCTGCTTGGAACACGCTACACAGATCAGGGAGTCTGAATGATTCCTGTTTGTGTAGGGTATCATAGTAAAACCCGGCCCCAGTGCCTGTGTCCATTTTCGATCCGTCGGTGGAGAGGGTGATGTCATGGTTGTTGATTACGGAGTTTGATAGCCACCCTTCTCTGTCGGGGAAAAGGATAGGTATACTGAGAGAGAAGTCATTTGGGGGGGGGGGGGGGGGGGGGTATAGTCGGTCGTAGCTGCGAGGCTACTAAAACCATGTTTCCTTCCCAGGTCGTCTATTATCTTAAGTATGGCCGCATGTCCATAGTTGGCTTGCTTCCACAGAGAGGACTCCCTTAGTCTGTGAGCGCTCTTTGCAGCGTAGCCTTTTATGAATAGATCCAGGGGGAGGAGTTGAAGAATCATGTCCAACCCTGCTTGCGGCGTGCTTCTCATGGCTCCCGTTTTACAAACAGCGGCTAACCTTTGTACTTTGTTGAGCATGTTCATATAGCTTTTTGTGCTGCTAGCAGTCCACCAGACTAGGGCTCCATAAGTTAAAATGGGTCTGATGATTGCTGTGTACATCCAATGAATGATGTACGGTTGCAAGCCCCATCTTTTTTCGAAGGTCTTTTTGCATGCATAAAAAGCGTTTTTTCATCCTTTCCTCCAGGTTCCTTTTCCAGGAGAGTTTGGAGTCAAGAATGATGCCTAGATATTTTGCTTCCCCCTCTAACTTTGGGGGAGCAAATATCGGAATTTTCCTTTTCCTGGTGAACAAGACCAGCTCGGTTTTCTGGGGGTTTATTCTCAAACCGTTCTGTCTTGAGAGTTCACTCAGCGCAGATTCCATTAGTTCACTGATAGTTGGTAGATATTTACCTTTTATCAAAATAACCAGGTCATCCGCGTACGTTATGATCTTTGTATCTTTTTCCATAAAGAATTTGAGGATCTTGTTGACTGTAAGAAGCCACAGTAGGGGGGAGAGAACTCCTCCTTATGGTGTGCCTCTAGTTGTCACCTTCCTTATAGAACTGTGTCCAATGTCTGCATTGATGATTCTGTTCTTCAACATATTCTCAATCCAGATTACAATGGATTTGTCTACTTTTATGTCCTCAAGAGCTGTTGTTATGGCCTCTGTGTTTACATTGTTGAAGGCCCCCTCTACGTCGAGGAAGGCTGCCATTGTAAACTCTTTTAAGTACAGCGAGCCCTCAATTTCACGGACAACACTATGCAGAGCACTCTCCATTGATCTGCCTTTGAGGTAGGCGTGTTGAGTGTTGCATAAGTTTCGTGAATTTGTGAGTCCTCTGATGTATAGGTCAAGGAGTCTCTCCAAGGTTTTTAATAAAAACGACGAGAGACTAATTGGCCTTTGCGGCAGTATGGGATGGTTTACCTGCCTTAGGTATGAAAATTACCTTAATTTCTCTCCACTGTGTTGGGATGTACCCCGTTCGCTGTCAATTGGAAAAAATGCTTCCGAGATGGGGTACAGTGTGGATCTGTGTTTTTTGAAGCATCGCTGGCAGGATATCGTCCGGGCCCGAAGATTTAAAGGGTTTGAACGAATTTATTGCCCATGATCCGCTGTGATAATCTTGTTTACGTCTTAGTATAAAATACAAATTTGCGCCTTTTCATAAAAATGTTGGGTTTTGTTGCTGTTGATTTAAAATGACACCTCTTTGTAGACGACTTTATACAAGGTGGCGCAAAAATAATCATCCATTAAAAAAAAAAAAAAACTAAAACAATTTATAAAAACCAACAAAGTTGACATAATGCTAATCTCCGAAACACGCACAAAAAAAGTTATATCAATAACCCAGGTAACAACATATTTCACACCAACCACCCAGACGGAAAAGCACATGGTGGTTCAGCGATAATAATCAGCCGAAATATCAAATATACTAAACTTAACAAACATGAAAAAGACTACATTCAATCCACCACAGCGCAAATAGAAGACACTAATGGGGCCTTAGTAGTTTCGGCACTCTACTGCCCGCCTAAACACGTAATAAGCATGGACCAATTTCAACAATACTTCAAGACACTAGGACCAAGATTTCTAGCAGGATGATATTTTCATTCCAAGAATACTGACTGGGGATCACGCTTTACAAGCAAGAAAGGCACAATATTATTAGATACCCTAAAAGCATGTAAAATCAACTTTCTAAGCACTGGAGAACCAACCTACTGGCCAAGTGATAAAAACAAGATGCTCGACCTTATAGACTTCTTTATTTACAAAAACATTAGACTGGAGCACCTAACAATTAAATCCTGCCTAGAATTATCATCTGACCATTCCCCAGTCTACTACAAAACCAACGCTGAATCAATAAAGAAGTCGACAATATAATGCAACAAATACACAGACTGGGATAAATGTAAAGAAACCATAAACCTTCATCCGTGAACTCGGCATCGTCTATAAAAACGACCCTGAAGAAGCCGTAATTCACCTCAATAACCTGATCCTCGAAGCTGCTGAAGTATCAACACCGAGCACGATCGCAAATAAGAAACGCCATTCCACGCCCACGCAAATTAAAAAGAAAATCAAAGAAAAAAGAAAACTTAAAAACAGATGGCAAATAACAAGAACTCGAGAAGACAAAACTAGACTCAATAAATCCATAAAAGAGTTAAAGGAACCACTAAAAGCTAACAAGAATAACAACTTCCTAAGGGACTTATCATCAACTAAAACAACAAACTACTCACTATGAAAAGCCACAAAAGATATCAAAAACTCTACAACACACATTACGAACAATCAATAACGAATGGGCCAAGACCGATAAAAAAAAGCTTCAATTCTCGCTGAAAATTGTAGAACTATCTTTACTAATGACATAAACAACTCAGACGTAAGCTTCCCTACGATTTCAAATAACCTAACAACAATCATCAGAAAGGTAACAATAAAAGAAATAAAGTACTACATTCAACACAAAATTAACCCGAACAAAAGTCCCGGATATAACACTGGACAAATATTAAAAGAACTACCCCAAAGCGCCCTTTTTTACCTCCGGAACCTTTTGAATACAATTTTTACTTTAAAGTACAGGTTAAGTTAAGGTTTGGAATATAGCCAAAGTGACAGCAGTTCCAAAACCTGGAGAAGACGCAGTTCCAAAACCTGGAAAAGTCGCTAACCATAGACCAATTAGCTTACTACCAATAGTATCCAAGCTATTCGGAAAAATCCTAATAAGCAGACTCAAACCAATAATAGACTCAAATAACATAGTTCTCAGCCATCAGTTTGGAATTAGATGCAATCACTCAACAGTACAATAAATACACAGAATAATTAAACAGATATCTAAAGATTTAGATGAGCTAAGTTATAGCACGGCAGTTTTTCTTGACATTTTGAAAGCCTTTGACAAAGTCTTGCACAAGGAATTTTTATCCAAACTACAAGGCTTACTTCCTACTCATTTCTTCCTAGTCATTAAAAGTTATATTACAGACCGCTACTTTTATGTACAATACAAAGACGAGCCCTCAAACCTACTTAAGGCAGAAGCCGGAGTTCCTCAAGGAAGCGTCCTAGGCCCTCCATTATACCTCAAATACATATCCATCAAAATATGATATCCGTCAAGTGACTGCCGCCAGTGTTGATACACATTTGTACCCGTTTTATCGCATTTTCCATGACTTTCCGCAAGATTTCCGGTGATAACTGTTCGCATTCCTGTCGAATATTCTCCTTAAGGGGTGCGATTCTCTGAGGCTTGTTGGTATAAGTCACGGGCTTAAGAAAGAAGTCTGAGATGGTTAAATCGGGCGATCTTGCTGGCCATGCCGAATCGCCAAAACGGGAGAATACGCGACCAGTAAAGGCTTCCTTCATAGTAACCATTGTGCGGTTTCATCATCTTGTGGAAACCACATGCCCACCAAGCCTCGCTCATCCAATTCCGGCGATAAGAAGTCGTTTATCATGGCCCTGTAGTGTTCGTCAGTAACAGTGACTGTTGCCGATGGCGTCCTCAAAAGAATAAGGACCAATCACTCTTTGGCTTTGAGTGGATGTAATGGCTCTTCGTGCATCACACGTGACATGAACGCCTCGTCGTTCATGATGATTTTCGACACAAATCGTCCTTTTCGTTGAGATTAAGGATGTCTTGACCGTAATTCACACGCAACTGGCGGTCAACAGGCATTAACTGATGCACTGTTTGCGCTTTGTACGGGAACATGTGTAAGTCTTCCTGGTCTGGTGATGCCCAATTGCGTGGCCAGTCCTCTGGTTGATGTTTCTTTGTTCTCAGCGACATCGGTAGCCACAACCGCAATATTCTCGGTCAAACGACCTGTCTGTGCATGGTCTCCTGTGGTTACAGTCTGTTCGAATCGAGTAGCTAAGCGCCGGATTGTTTGCCCAGTTGGCGTGACGCGATTAGGAAATCGACGTCGAAATTCACTTTACGCCAACACTATTGCTTGTCTGTTTGTATTATGCTGCTGTCTAGTTTACAAATGTCAGATATGATCGAAGTAGGAAGCAAAATTTATAACATATTCCTATAGGGTGATTTATTTTGTACAAGTAGCGATATTCATTGATGTTTCCTGGCTGGTCCTCAGAAACACCTTTTTTTTACTTCGGCCCATACTTTTTCAGGGTTCAAGTCTGGAGATGGAGGTGGCCATTCCATGACATTGACATTGTTTTCTCGAAACCATTACTTTGCCTTTTTGCTGTTGTGTTTGGGGTCGTTGTCTTGTTGGAAGACCCAAACCAACGGCATTTCGTCGGAAGCAAATGGCTGCATGACTTCATTCATTATTTGAACTGAACATAAAGGTGTTGGTCCAGTACGGATTATATCCAATAAATTGGACCAACACCATAATATGAAAAACAACTCCATACCATTATCCTGTAACCACTATGCTTCATTGTTTTAATGGTGTAGGGCTGTTTAAGTGCCATGTTTGGAGGTCCCTCAATCTCCGACAAATAGTTTTTACACTTGCCGAAACGTTCAGCTCCGTTTTTATTTCGATGACTGACTTGAATGGATACTTTTCTTACAATGCGCTTGACCAAATGCAGTGATATTGCTGGCTTTCAAACGCGACTATCTCCTTTTGGCTATTATTTTATTGTGTTTCTAATAATTTTGTTGGGGCATCCAAGAAACTCCCTGACTTCTGAATAGGATTTGCCGTGCGAATTTATTTTCTGATAGCATTTTTCTTTTCTAGAAACCTTGCTATTGTTTATTTTTTTTATAATTCGTGCAGGTTCAGGAGTGTACGCTCTTATGGTGTTTGTCACACGGTGGACGGGGTGCAGATGGTTTGTGTCGAAGATGGTTGTTCACTACTCTCCGGGGGTGATTGTCCTAGATAGGATTTTTTGAGAGATTCGACTGAATTTGTTCTAAGTTCTCAGTAATTTTTTTAATTTCCATGTCATTAAGATAACACCTTAATTGGAAATGCACACAAAAAGCGAGTGTTATGCCTTCGTCAGCACTTTTTGATCATCTCTCATTCCCAAATGATGTTGCCCAGTTTGTCCGTATAGGAACTGTTTTTGACTATCGACGAGCTTGAACTACAGACCTTCGGTTCAACAGTCGGTGATGCTTACCATTGCACCAAGACCACCTCACTCAATAATTTGTAAAAAGAAAAAAAATTGTCGACTGCCTCTGCTGGTGTTATTTTTTTTACCGCAGCTAATGTCCAAATCTTTTACAGTTTTATTGCTCCGGCGCGGCGTTTTAAATGACAACGCCGTCAATTTTTGATTTTTGTGTTCTGTTTTAGCAGCCACATGGACTGCTATACGAGGCATGTTCAAAAAATAAGGTGACTTTAAATTTTACTCGAAAAAAAAATTATTTCTTCGTTAATGTCTATTTCATCCCCTTGGAAGTAATCCCATTCGGATATAAGAAATTTGCACCGACAGTTTTTCAAATCCTCGAAGCAGTCCTGATGTGTCCTTTTTGGTATGGCATTGAGCTCTTCCAGCGAAGCGGTCTTTATCTCCTCAATCGTGGCAAATTTCCGTCTTTCAGTTTTGGGAAAAAGTTGCAGTGGGCATACAGTGGCTTGATCACGATATTTTTTTTTGGTCCAAAAGAAAAATCACACAAAAATTATGGGCGAGCATTTTTGTTTTCCCACAAATTCGGACAAGGTAATACATAACTTCAAGGTAATTTTCCTTATTCACCGTACAGCCTTGCAGAAAGAACTCATGATGAACCACGCCATGGCAATTGAAGAAAAGAGTGAACTTTCGAATTTGGCACTTCTGGATGCTTTCATTGGGATGATTAGTCTTTGGTTTTGACGTCATAACATTATACCCAAATTTCGTCCCCAACGATGACCCCTTTCAGCAAATCCGGATCATTCACATCACCCAATAGCTCCTGAGTGATCTTCTTCTTCTTCTTTTCCTTTTTATCCCGGCGTCGTTATGGTCAGAAGTGTAGGACCATAACCTTCCCACTTAACTGCATTCCTACTGGTCCGCTTGTGGGGTCCGCCGGTTTGACCTCAGAAAGTAGCGGCAGGCTTCCCGGTTTGGGATTACTTCATCGCTGAGGCCAATCAAATGCTGATGTTTTTGCATTTGTTTGCACCAATTGTTTTTCGGCCTGCCTTTTTTGCGTGTTGAAATTGGAATGTTGATTGATAACGCCTTTTGGACGGGGTTCAAAGGATCTCTCCTGTGCACATGGCAATACCAACTGAGTCGGTCGCGCTCTATATTTCTTGTGATGGTTTCTTTTACGTGGAGGCTTCCTCGGATCTTTGAACTTCTAATTCTGTCACGCTTTGTTACTCCCGCTGTCATGCGAAGCATCTTCATCCCAGTTGCCGTTAATTTGCTCTCATACTTTTTGTGCATTGTCCAGCATTGTGAACCGTATGTGAGCGCCGGACGTACAACTGAAGTGTAGAGCCTTCCTTTCAGCTTAGGGGGCATTTTTCGATCACAGAAGATGGCGGAGTTTTCCCGCCACTTCATCCACCCTACGCTTACGCGATGTTTGATGTCGTCATCACAAGTTGCTTCTTTATTAATCATAGATCCCAGATATTTAAACTTTTCACACTTGGGAAGCACTCTTCTATTCAAGTAAATGTCTGGAATAGGCTGATGAGGGTCAGAGAACGGGCAGCACAAATACTCTGTCTTCTTTGAACTAATACGATACCCGTGTCCCTCAAAAATGTCCACCCACACATCAAGTGCTCGTTGTAGGGACGCCTGATCATCACTTATAATGGTCCCATCGTCAGCAAAGCATAGCTGATGCACATTGGGGTCCGTCACTTTTCCTTCAAGCAAGCAATCAAAGACTGCTGTAAAAAGCAGTGGGCTGAGGACGCTCCCTTGGTGTACACCGACTTTGATTGCGAACTCTTCGGTGACTCCTGCGGTGCATCTTACTCTTGTCGTTGCTCTCTCGTACATGTCCATAATCACTCGCACGTAGGTTTCTGGAACTACTTTTTGTCTTAGCGCTACCCATAAAAGATCTCTTGGTTGCCGGTCAAAGGCCTTCTCGAAATCAACCAACACCATATGCAAGTCCTTTGAAGAATCACGATGCTTTTCCATCATGATCCTTATACTTTGGATTGCATCTGTTGTTGATTTACCCGAGACAAACCCGCACTGGTCATCAGATAGTCGTATTATTTTTCGCAGTCTGCTATCTAATACCCGTTCAACGATCTTCATGGTGTGCGACATCAGCTTGACAGAACGGTAGAACACAATAGCTCCTGAGTGATGCTATGCTATGCGAAAATTCTTTTGGTTAAAATTTAGCAATTTTGGAACAAACTTCACTGCGACACGTTTCATGCCCAAAATATCTGTAAAAAAATTCGTGGCAAGAGTCGACCGATATGCCAATATCAAAAATAGTGATTCGAAGATTCTTCATAACAATTTTCTTGAATGGTTCAAGGTTTTTAGCTGCCAAATGCCAAAGTCCACATTTTAAGTACTTACTTTGACGATTTAGATTCTTTGATTCTTAAATCCATCATTTTCAATAGCGAAAAATCGCCAGGCACCAAAACATCCAAATTGGCTGAAAATGTCAATACATGCTAGGGGCCGTGTGTACCAACATAACAAAAAACATTGCCGAATTCAAAAAGTCACCTTACTTTTTGAACAAACCTCGTACTGGTCAAAAAATCATCGAAATTACTAAAACGTATTACATAAAATCGTGTTCAATTCACCAACATTTTCGAAAGTTACGAGATATTTAGGGCATAAATGGTCGACCAACCGACTGAGCAATTTGGTGAATTACCACGAAATTCAGGTAAAGCTAGAGCAGACCCTCTAGGATGTCAAAACACGCGGTCAGGCAGGAATATTGCTATTGCTGCTGAAAACCCAAGAAAGAGTTGGCCTTTCTGCAACCTCAACGTTTGAGTATGCATCGGTACAAGATCCAATTGGTACTAGAACTGAAGCTACAAGTCCACCAACCTCAAGGTACGTTTACCGATTGGGCTGTGGAGCATTTGGAAACGAATCCAAATTTTGTCGAAAAAATCATCTTAAGTGATGAAGCACATTATTGGTTGAACGACAAATTTGCCACGTTTCGGGAGAGAGTAATCCACAGTAGTACCAAGCAGAAACCACCAATGAGACGTACCACTTAAAATTGTCGCCGACGTTTGCCTACATGCTGTGGCGAGCACGTGGGCACCCGGGCTTTTGTCAACAATCACGCACATTGTTAAAAATCCAAGGGTGTATGTGGCGGGAGTACACTGCGGTCAAATGAAATGAGCTCACACGTATTAACGGATAGAGTTCGTTAGTTACGGGTCTTATCGCTGGACTTCTTTTAAAATTTCAGGGTTTCGCGGGAAAAGATGTATGAAAGACGGTTTCTGGTTTTTGGTACCAAGAGCTTACTACTAGTGTGGATTGGGCCATAAATCTCCAGAAACGAGACTGGCCAGGCGATATCTTAGTCACTGGCAAATGATATCGTGCCTTGGTAACTGACTTTTTGGTATCTAGCCACAATTGGGCGACACGGATCTTAACGACATATAGTTCCAAAAGACAGCGTAATGCGCAATTAATTTTTGGAACTTTTTAGTTTCCAAAACACTTAGTGTCCAGAAGAAGCGAGATGGAATGATCGCCAAAATCGTGCGATCTAGCGCCCTTAAATATCATTAAAATCAGTGATGAGATCACGCCCGACTTAAACAAAATAGTCATACAAAATTGAATAATTGGATCGCGCCTCGTAAACGAAGCTGCGAGGGCCATTTGAATGGTACCACTAAAAAAATATGCTTTGTACTGAAATAAGGTTTCTGTCATATCTCTTACTTAACATTTAATTCAGTTTAAAAATCAAGACACACTTTATGAAATGTTTCTTATTAACGGTACTGCTCAAAATATGGGAAGTATGGCTTTGAAAATTATAAGATTAAGCATATCTAATCAAACTGCAATCATCCATCAGTAAAAATTTGCAGGTTAAGTAGCGTAAAGGTCAATGTCTCGCTCATCGATATCATCCATTGGTTTGAGGTAAGAGCTTGCCTACATCTATCTCTTGCAGTAGGCAATGGCAACGACCCTGTTCACAAACATTTTGAGACTTATAAGGCATGTACTCACATAAAACTTTACGAGAGGAGAAGGTCCTTCCCTCATTGGAGGTAATTGATTAAGCATGAAAGTAGTATGAAAATCTGTGAAGTTGAATCGCTGTAAATGGAATTTTGCTCAAGCTCGCTAGTACTTCACGAGAATTCGCAAATGTTCAAGATATAATTGAATCCGAGTATCCGGGTAGATATCAGCGAAGAAGTGCCACGCATGTACGTCTCGCTTACATGAATACCAAATACGGTTCGTAGGGACATGTAGACAAAAAGAGAAAATATCTTTTGTGAGTTGGGATAGGGAAAAATGGTTGAAAGGCTCCTTACCTGAGTACGAAATTTAAAATCTCAAAGGTATGGGATCATCATCAAGTTATCAAAGGAGTTCCATGATAAAAATACACAAAAACAAAATAATATCATCCTTATCCTCGAGGTAAGCTGGAGTAAGCATATGTAAAAAAATAACAGACCCTTGCAGCCACATGGCACCCATCCCAACCGTATCGGATAGGAACGGTATCGAATCACTCATCTGAATATTTAAGCGAAATCAGGAGCCCTTGGAGCATTAACCTTATCCAACCTTATGTTTGCATACTGATGTCAGTAAAAGGATGCGGAATGTAAACCGCTCTTGATAGACTCATCACAAGGGTTACAATACAATTTCATTACGCCGCTCCCACAGATACGAGCATCATCATGTATTCTCTTTATGCCGGCTTAAGATGGGAAATCTCAAGATCACAGTGATTCACTGGAGCACTCTAGAAAATTGTAACATAAATTGGAAAATCGTAAACGAGACAGGATTGTCTAGACATCAATTACAAAACAAACGTCCAGCGACATCTCTTTTATGTGCAAGTGCGACAGCAATCATGAGAAGACAGTGAATCTGATTGATTTTTCAGCAATGCTCCTTTGGCGGATACGAATGGAAGGATACCCAGTGCATGATTATTTAATGTCCTAATGTGTATACTCACCGCAGGCTAACCATCTCCTCCTCGTCGTCTCTCATAGTGGCAGTTGTTTGTCGGTGTCCTTTCGTCCCGAAAAGCAGCAAGACTGTATTGAGCAGTAACTTCTTATTTTAGATCGTCTGAATATATCCTTATTTCAGTTCACTTGATCCCCCGCCACTAATTGAAAACTTTTAACCTTTTAATTGCCGCCGGAGGAGTCCACTGATAAACACACAGTCACACTGACACACAATCGCACATAGTCCTGGCGCAACACTAAAGGACATACACTCAATGCCCGGCGAAATGCTTATCGTGGCATGTGTCTGCAATTCGATAAAATTATACTCCTCCGTCGGTCGAGTGCATATCCCGCCGACGAGGTATGGGCGTTATGGTAGAGTGAGAAAACAATTGAAACAGTATCCTGGGCGCAGTGTGCAGTTCTGGTGCCCCGCGGTGTTTAGTGGCTCGTTGGTTTCCGCATCCACCTACATGTACGGGCTTCTAGTATAGGTCGTGGTGATGGTGACAGGAGTTGTGGCGGTAATTTCACGACGATGGACGACAACGACAGGAAATATAAATTTCAGTTGGAGCTGCATACTTGCGAACAATGTTGGGTGAACGCTGGATGGGGCGCAACCAGAGTCCTGGTCGAGTGCACTGGAAATAAAAATAAGAACAAAAAACGAGAATGAGAGTGGGGAACGGAAAAGGCGGAAAATGAAATAAACGTCTTGGAATAAGGACATACGAGACCCCTTAAGTGGACGGTGGTGGAATTTTATTGTTGTCAACAGTTTGCAGCGAGAAAAAAGGTTATGATTTGTGGAGCTGATGTAAGGGGCTCAAGAGTTTCTATTTTTGTTTTTGCCTTTTCAGGTTTCTGGGTCTCAGACTGTGGAAATGAGGAGCAAGCGGATGGTTGAAAATATAAATGAGGCAATGCACGTTGAAGGTAGAAGAAAGGTAAAGCAAAGACAGTACACCTGGAGCCCTAAATCGTATGATTGATTTGTACAGACATAGCGAGACACCTCTTAACCCAAAGTGCTCGTCACATTAAGTTTATGACTTTAAAACTGGATTCGAGAAAGGCGCGGTGCAGATTGTCCATGACCAGGGAAGATCTTTAACCAATAACGAAGCGAGCTACGCTCCTACAGTTGGCGTAGTTATAAGGATTCCCTATCCTATGGTGCACTATATCTTTAAAATCAAAAACGCAGTTGTTGCGACCTCCATATATGATGGCACCTATCATGCTTCATTCCGCCTAGGCTGTTCAGAATTAATCGACCGAAACCAATGAAACTTGGTTTCGAAGTTTTTCTAAACTTTTAGGAAATTCAGAAAACGATCACTCGCCGTCTTTTTCAGCAGAAACTTATAAATTTTGGAACATGTTAGGAACAGTGGAAATGCATGGGGGGGATCTCCATGGGAATTCGGCAACGGCTTATAATAATTTCGTACATCTTCACTCAGATTTCATTGATTTTCGGAAAGCCCTGGCTGTTGCTAACCAAAAAAAAAAAAAAATAGTGGCCTACTGTACCAAAAAACATACAAACTCTTTAAAAACTGAAAAGACGCGGGTATCAATGCAAAAAAGCTTTTCCAATAAGCTTACCAAACTGACAACAAAAAAACTCAAACAAATCGGTCTAAATTGTAGCTTAGAGACGCAGTCACTACCTCGTATTATGGGGCGTATGCGTAACATTTTCCGATTTCTGTTGCCTGCTCTCTTACTAACCATCTAAGTTAGGTTTCCCTAAAGGAACCACGTAAACATTGACTGAAACGATTAGTCCCAAATACCCGCCAACATTCTGCATCATGTGCAAGTCGAGAAAGAAGCTGTGATGGCTGAAAGACGCAATCGACTCCTCGTACTACGGGGGGTATGCGTAACATTTTCCGATTTTTGTTGCCTGCTCCCTTACTAACCATATAAGTTAGGTTTCCTAAAGGAACCACGTACACAGTGACTGAAAGGATCAGGCCTGAATGCTCGCCAACTTTCCGCATCATGTGCAAGTCGAGCAGGAATCTGTGAAGACTGAGAGACGCAGTCGCACAACGAGGCATAGGTAAACGTAACATTTGAGTTTTTCGGTACCTGTTCCCTTACTGACCCTGTTAGACAGATTTTTCTAAGGGACCCATGTAAACTGCGACTGAAAGAACTAGTCCCAAATACCCGCCAACTTTCCGCATCATATGCAGGTCGAGAAAGAAGCTGTGAGGACTGAAGGACGCAGTCGACCACTCGCACTACGGGGCGTATGGGTAGCATTTTCCGATTTCTGGTGCCTGGTCCCTTACTGACGCTGTAAGACAGATTTTCCTAAAGGAACCACGTACACAGTGAATGTAAGGACTAGGCCTGAATATTCACCAACTTTCCGCATCATGTGCAAGTCGAGCGTAAGGCTGCGAAGGCTGAAAGACGCAGTCAACTCATCGCACTATGGGGCTTATACGTAACATTTTTTGACCTAGTACTTGATATTCTTCTTTTATCTTTTGAAAATGACCACAAACCAAGGTCGTAGCGTCACACAATTAAATCAGTATTTTAAAAAAACATCCCTAATGAGGAAATGCACATCGTTATCCTCTTATTCATCTCGATTTCCCTACTTCCGTAGCTCTATATAACCCGATAATAAAGGATCGTCGATTTCATGCAAGCAATTAGGTCAGACAGGCGGAAACACATGCACAAATTAATGCGGATTTATTCGACAGGAAGTCATTTATAGCCGCAAGAACAACAGATTACGTGCACATTTGCGTCATTGGTCTCACCCACCTAACCGCTATGCACTTGAATTTCAACGCACGCAGAATCAAACTGTCATTGCCTGCGTCCTACACAAACGATATGCGTTGGTATGCATGCTTCCATCGTCACTAATTAAGATTGAATTAATGACCTTTTACAACAAATCTAGTAGGACTTTTGGCTGTCCTTTAAGGAGGGTGAACAAGTCATTTACTGATGAACGGAAAGATGACAATTTTCACTATTTGCGCATCGAAAACGTCAGCGGAAAATATTACGCCCGAAGCACCTATCTCAGAAACATCCTCGAACTGTGCAAGGAATGCGAGTTCACGATCCTTGTGTCATGCATTGAATATCAAAGCGTCAAGGGAAGATGAAGGAAAAATATGATTTTTTCCGCTTGGCTAGCACGAAATGGATCGCACCTTGTATTGTGGATACATGGATCCTTGACTGGAACTGCACCACGCATACAAAAGCACATGCCATAAAGCAGGAAGCGGAAGTTACGCTCTTGTATGTTGTTATTGCGTTTTTTAGGTGAAAAACTATTAATTTACTCGCGTGACTACTTTGGAACCCAGACGTAAACTTGTTTTTGGCCAGGATAACCTTGAAAGCACTATCTCATCTCAGGTGACTGGGTTGGCATAACTCATTAGCAGACAAAGCGAAAAGGGATTTTAAGGTACAGACTCGTGTTTTCGATAAGAAACAAAAAGTATACGGGATGGAAGGAATGACAAGTGTTTATCTTCATTAGAACTCTCACGATAGATTGGATGATAGATGATTGAAACTGACAGTCTTTCTATCTACTCCTTCGACATCACTGTATAACCAAAGCTTTGGTTCAATAGTAGCGAGAGTTGGGTGGCACATACGCACGTACCCACACACATCACGTGGAAAAGATGTATAATCATCATCGTCATCCTATTCCCAATGCAAAAAGTCCGCATGTCGTCCTCCCGCACCCATCCAACCGACTGACTGCGTGCACGCCGCGCACGTAACACGCCCCCATTTATCCATGTAATCACGTATCTAATGACTCATTTATAATTAAGCACGAAAAATATTTACCATCCGGATTCAGTTCGTTTTTACTTGTTTACTTGAAGTTCACTCGTTAAATTTCACGAGTACGAGTGCGAGTGCGAGTGCTCGTTCAATATGTATTATATTTGTATGTTACCGGTGTGATATTTGTGAAGAGATTTTCGAACACGAGGCTTATCGGTTTGGGGAATAGCGAAGCAAGCTGGTCGCTTTGGTAACTTGGATTAAGTTGTTCTGTTATGACTTTCCATTGAATTTTAAGTCAAATGAGGATTTGTTAATGGAAATAGAGGTATTGGACGGGCTGACGTTGAATGGTGGGTGATTTGGCATGCTTCGATGCGGAGTAATGAATGATGCTGCTTATGGTGTCGTGGTGGAACGTAGATGGAAGGGAGATTGATGTTTGATTGGAGGTATATGATAATTCGGCAATTAATTTGAGAAATTTGTATTCAAGATGGGACTACTCTGATTATTCCAACGAGCTTTGGATTTTTTGTCGTATGGTATGTCAGCCTTTGTAATCAGCGTTCATTATGGAAAAGAGTTTTGATTAATAAATCAAATTAATATGCGTTGATCCATCATAAGTACCTTGTGGCCTTGGGCTATCTCAGTACAAAGCCAGGGGAGACATGATGTGGCTTAAAATCGATATTCCAAGCATTTGAAAAGCTCTAACGGACTAAGGGGAAACAAGTGGAAGCTTTCTAGCTGGGACAATGAACCGGGAATTCAGGCTAAAACGAGTTGATCAAAAATAGAAAATAAAAGGATAACCTACACCGCGTTGGAAATGAGAAATTAACTCTTTGACATCAGTGATCTAAAAAGAAGTATTAGAAGACTATGGAATGGGAAAACTGGAGCGGAAACTGCTCTGCAGTATACTACGGGAGGTTTATTCAGTACCGCGGTGAGAAAAAACACGGTGAAATACTACTTCAATGGTTTGGTTGTTGTCTGGATCAGATACCTGTGCCGTAGACGCCTGAGGTCTATACACTTATTGAGCTATAGTGCACTTCCATGTCTACTATATAGACAAATGGCGTCGTGCATCAATTATATTCGACATTTGTGAACTAGACAACTGCAGTATACAAACAGACAAGCAATGAAGAGCTATACTCCGCAAGAGCATGGAATAATTGTGTCGATTTTTTTGACCAATAATCGGTCGGTGGTGTTAGCCCAGCGTGAATTTCGATATCGATTTCTTAATTGTGTCGCGTCAAATGGCCAGACATTCCGACGCTTAGCTACTCGACTCGAACAGACTGGAACTACAGGAGACCATGCAAGGCGCGGCCGCCACCGGACAGGTCGTCCGACCGAGAATTGCGGTTGTGGCTGCCGATGTAGCTGGGAACAAAGAAACATTAACCAGACGACGGGCCACGCAATTGGGTATCACCAGAAAAACTTTTGTGAAAAACTTACACATGTTCCCGTACAGAGTGCAAATAGTGCATCAGTTAAAGCCTACTGGCCGCCATTTGCGTGTGAATTATTGTCAAGCCATCCTTAACCTCAACAGCGAACAGGACGATTTTGTGTCGAAAATCATCATAAGTGTCGAGGCGCTTTCCAATTAAACGGTTACGTCAATAAGCAAAATCTTCGCTTCTGGGCCACTGAAAATCCGCGTGTGATGCACATCACGCGGTAAGAGTGATTGGGCCGTATTTTTTCGAGGCCACCATCGGCAATGATGGACCATGATAAATGGTTTCTCGGCATTGGATGAGCGGCGCTTGGTGAACATGTGGTTACAACAAGACGGTGCAACCGCACACACAGCACGAGCCACAATGAACATTGAACGCGAAGGAAGCGTTTTCTGAAATCTTCCGTTTTGGCGATTTTTTTTTGTTTTTTTTTTTAGGGTTCGCGCAGGTTGAAAATGTACGCTCTTGTGGTGTTTGTCACACAAACTGGACGGGATGCAGATGGTTAGTGTCGAAGAAGAAGAAGTTCACTACTCTCCGGGGGTGTTTGTCCTAGATAGGATTCGAGAGATTCGACTGAATTTGTCGCGTTGGTTGTAGTTCACAGTAACTTTTTTGTTTTGAGTATTAATTTTGAAGTGATCTTATACTGCGAGTGTTATGCCTCCCTAAGCATTTTTTGATCATTTCTCATGCACAAATGATGTTGTTGCACAGTTTTTCTGTATAGGAATTGTTCCTTCCGCTTAACAGTCGGTGATGAATACCATTGCACCACGACCACCCCCTAATTTGGCATGGCCAGCAAGATCGCCTGGTTTAGCCATCCTAGACTTCTTTCTTTGGGCCTACTTGCAGTCGCAGCCCTTAAGGAGAGCCCTTATTGAGAATATTCGACAGGAATGCGAACAGTTATCACCGGAAATCTTGCGGAAGTCATGTAAGCAGTCACTTGACGGATATCATCTTTTCCAGAAAAAATTGTGAAGGTCGAAATAAAGATGTCCATCATTCACATTTTTTAGTAAAAAATGATTCAGAAACAAAATTGGATGATTAATTTTGCGCCACGTTGTATAATCTGTTCCACAAAATGCATTCTCAATACTCGTATGAACTATCGCAACTGTCATCAAGATCAAATAAAGATCAATCATGTCATGTCATTGCAAAGATCTTAGCTGGCATGTCACGTACGGCCAACTTTCAAAATTCGGTTACCAACCACTCTGAGTCTTGACCGAAGGTGGTTATAAACCGGACTCATTGGAAAGCGAAAGTAATAGAGTTGAATTGTACAGGCTCGTGATGTAACACCTATCGGAAAGAGAGCTTTAGAAAAGTATACGATTGTGCTTTAGAATAAATGCGCATTCCAAACTCAATTTAGGTGGGAATCAGGCGCAGCAATATTGTCTTGGACTACTAAATTGCTCGTAGAAAGCGAAGCAATAATTAAACGACCTAAGAAATGTCGAAGTTGACCAAAATCACCTTGAATTGCGATGTTCGAAAATGATGTTTAATCCTTTAGAGGGAAAGTTTTGTCCAAAAAGAGCTGTCAAGTTTCCGCTCCAAAGTAAAGGGGAATCGGAATAATCTACCTTCTAGCCATTACAGCACTGTAAGCGATCATCAAAATTATTGAAAACGTCAGATACTTGAGGTAAGAAATAGCCTTATGGGCGTTGGTGGAAGCTTGTAAAAATTGTACTGTAGCTGTTCTTCTTGAATGTTCATTTGAGTTAAGGTAACAGCCAGAAGTCGCGAAACATTAGACGAGTATTTTGTTGTGATGCTTTTTTGGCCAAACACTCGGATGCAATTAAGGCTTCATATGGCAGCGGAATGCAAAAAAAACTTTGTACTCCGATCTAATACATTGAGTTCTGTCCCATAATCTCTCCAGAATACCCAAACAACTTTGAGCATTCTCAGCCTGATTTTGTGCAAGGAATTCCTTATGAAATAACCATAAGCATCGTCTTGACTTGACTCTTCTGTATCCGCATTTTCTTCTCTTTCAGCTCATCTGGTGACTTCCTGGTCACGTTCTGCCTATGGACGAGTGACTCATATTGGAAGCACCACGCTTCGCCAATTACGATAGATGATTTAGCAGATTTCACTGCAGTTATTCACTGTCATGCCTTTTTGCTCGTCCGTGAGAGAGTGCGAAACATAATGTGACAAACTTCACTTTTAGGAATGTCAGTCAATGTCTTCTCAATAACTCTTTTGAACACACAACCGCCAGAGCACGGAATTTCTCGATCTTCTCGGGTTCGGTAAGCTTTCGTCCACAAGGTCCACGACCATCCCTGAATCTAGGAAACCAGTTAAATACTTGTACACAGGATAGACATTGGTCATCATAAACATTTTTCATCGATTGAAAAACGACCTATCGGACATACGCTAGATGGCGTTAGAAAGATGAGGTTTCGTACTAAAAAAATCTTCTCTGATAGCTTTGTGATTAGTTGACGCAAAAAGAAACCTCATTAACCGAATTTTCATATACAAATTGCTGCTGAATAGATACAAAATCGACCCCATGGTCCGAAGACGACAGTAACTGGTATGAAAAGTGGATCACTTACGACGAGCTCAGGTGAAACGGTTGTGGTCGAAGTGAGGTAAACCGGCGTAAATGGTGGCCAAGCCAGGTTTAATGGCCAGAACAGATTGGCAGAGAACGATCGACCATGAGCTAATCCCCTACGGCAAAACTTGGACCGTCTGAAGAAAGCAGTCGCCCAGAGCAGCCAGCCTCAATAGGACAGGTTGTGTTCCATGCGAAAAGGCGCGAAAGTAAAAGTTTCCAGGGTGTAGGGTGGATGGTCGACTGTTGGAGAGGGAATATCGAAAGAGCCGCTGGATTGCCAGTGGATTCTTTATTTTTTCGCCCCTAATTTGTTCGCAAGTTGAATTTTAAAAAAAGTAAAAAAACTCTTCAAATTATTTTATCTTTTTAATAGTCCATCATAAATTCATTTTTCAACGAGGAGTCATCGAGACTTAAGCTCGCAATGACGCAGGACTACCTCCACCTTCTTAAAACACAATTTGATGTGGAGACGTGTCTACAAAAGTTCAACTTAAGCCTGTCTCATTGGAAATAACTATCGTTGCGATGACCTTGGAAAAGTAAAAACTTGGGATTTATTAAGTATGGATCGAAACATAACGCGCTAGGTAGTAAAAATTCAGTGTTGCAAGTACTCTATTGCAAAGATAAATTGAATTTAATCAACCAATTCGAAATTCTTGGACCATTTGGTGATGTGAAGACCAGCTAGAACTCTTACCGCCATAGATGAGAGTGTGAACGAACGCCCATGCATGTCTATATTTTTACCACATTTTACATAAAGATTTTGGCCTATATGTATAGAACCTAAAAAGTTCAGTTGACTTGAGAATTGAAGCAGGCAAGTGCAACATCGAACTTGGATGTTGCAAATTTTTTAACAGAATAATTTTTATTTGGCACTATCCAACATGTTACGCTATGTTACTATTCATGCACTAAAGAAAATGTCAGAGTTATTCACGAAAGAAAGAAAAAAGGGACAGAGGCCTGGATCTTAACTAAACGGATGAGGATGGTCGTTTCGAGAGGAAAATTCTGTCAATCTATGGTCCCGTTTATATAAACGAAGAGTGAATGAGTAGATACATCGACGAACTGTACGGGCTGTACAGCGACATTGGCCTGGCACGAAGTCTCCGGATCCAACGTCTAAGATGGCTATGCCATGTAGAGCGAATGGACAACACAGCTCCGGCCCGAAGAGTCTTTGAATGCAACCCTGAGGGACGACGCAGCAGAGGACAACCGAATCTAAGGTGGCGCACTCAGATGGAAGGGGACCTTAACCAACTGGGAGTGCTGCACTGGAAATAACTGGAAAGAGATCGTGCCAGCTGGAGACGCTTGTTCGTTGAGGCCCAGATTCTCACCGGACTGTAGAGCCATTTAAGAAGAATAAGAAGAAGTATCACGGATGTGGAGTGAATAACGTTTTTGAGAGAAGTTGCGCTTCAGTGTTTTAATATGAAAGAAAAGTGTTGCTAAAATCATAGTTTATACACGTCGAAAGTGGCCTGAACGTTTTAAAAGTGATCATTTAGGCTTGGAAGACAAGAAACGACCTGGACAGCCGCATAAGTTTAAGGATGAAGAAAAAAAATTGAAGGAACTGCTTGATCATTGGGAGTTGACTTGACAACGGTAGGAAATACCTTAAAGTGCCATGGGAATGGTCTAAAAACAAGAAAGCTGGGTCCTATGTGATGAAAGCCAGGAACGTTTAAGGCATTTTATTTGCCTTTGGATAGTTGTTTAATCGACAGAACGTGCATGAATTGTCGATGAAAATTGGATCCATTACGACAATTCCAAGCTCCGAAAGCTTTGGATTAAGTCCGGCCGACGGCGAAGCCCAATATCCTTCGATTCAAGTTCATGCTCTGCATTTGCTGGGATCAAAAGTATAGTCTGTTATAAGCTACTTAAACTGAGTTAAACTATCACTGCAGATCATTACCACCTGCATTCAGAGCACTTGAGGCCTGTAATGAAGGAAAAGCAACCGAAATGTTTCGTAAAACACGACACCAAGCTCTTCCCTAAACTTTGCTGCATCTGATTATCACTTGTTTCGATCGATGTCTAATGACCCAGCCCAGCAGAAGCTTATAAAGATTGAAAGGAATGGGTCGATCCGTAGATTGCATCTAAAGATGAGGCATTTTAAAATGACGATATTCTAATTAGTATATGGTTGTTTTTCAAACAGAGATCTAACCACTCTTTATAAAAATGTTTTTTTTTTTTGTGAATTTAAAATGACACCTCTTATTGGATGACCATGTATAAAGGGATTTTTGGTTCGTTCCTTTTACTACCTTATCATTTTACCACCTAGCAGGGGCACAATTTACGTGGTTCCAAAGCATGATACCGCAAAGGGTGATATAACTGTTTGGTTTTTCAGTGTTTTATTTTTTACAGTTCGCGGGTGATTTATGATATACATTAAAGTCAAAAATGATTTATTAGTACTGCCATTTTATTACAAAGGGACTCACATTCGAAAAAAGCTAACAAAATGTTTGCTTTGTGAAAAAGAAAAGAAACTGTATTTCACGCACTTCGACCAGTTGCGATCGTCATAAACGACCAACTGAGCAAGCAATTCAAACCATAGTGACCACATTGCACATCAATTAACCTGAAGAGTGCTTACAGAGGAACATACTGCTGCTGCAATCGCCAGTGTTAATGGAGACCATGATATTTCCATTCGTCGTCGTTCGCATTAATCGGGATTGTGTTAGCTTAGCTACCTGAAAGTTGCTACGAAAGGATCTTGTCTGAAACCTTACAAAATTCACTCCGTGCAAGAACTGAGGACATGTGGTTCTAGTAAAACGGCGCTACATTTTTTTTTTTTTATTGTTGGAGGCTTCTACTATCTGTTGGAGCACTCAGACACAAACACCGGTCCATTGTACTACCAGACACACACCTTGTCTTTATTGTATTTTCCCCGTTGTCCGGAGAAAAGTGAGGAGGGACTTTAGTGATGTAGAGCTAAGAGATTCGGCACCCACCACGTCGGCCCCAAGGGTGTGCCACCGTGCGCGAGCGAAGGCGGGACAGTCACAGAGAAAGTGTTCTGCTGTATCATTCTCCTTGCAACATGCAGCACAGGTAGACGTCTCACTGATGCCAAGCACGTAGAGATGCTTGGCAAAAGTGTAATGGCCCGTAACGACGCCCGTTAGCCGTCTGCAATCATTTCTCCTTAAGGATAAAAAAAATGTTGCGGACTTTATGCAGACATCAGGGCGTACGCCCTTAGTCATCCTGCATCCTGGATATTCCCTCCATCTGCGACTGTAGACCTAAGGTGGGTTCAGGTCCTGAGAAACACTCCTCTGAGCCTCTTCTAGCGAGTTCATCGGAGATCTCGTTTCCTGGGATTCCAGAGTGACCTGGAACCCATACAAGCCTAAGTGAATTTAGTCTTCCGACTTTGTTCAAAAAGGTCTTGAGTACATGCACTAATTTGGAGTTGGATAGAGGATTGGACACAGCTTTGAGTGCAGCTTGGCTGTCACTGCAGACACATATGCTTTTTCCCCTCCGCCTGCATTTCACAACATAGTGCATGGCCATTAGGATTGCGTAAATCTCCGCTTGAAAGACAGACGCATATTTTCCTAACGAGAAGTGCAGTCGAATGTTTTCGCGCTCCAAAAAAAACTCCAGCGCCGGATCCCTGCCCAGTCCTGAAGTCATCTGTGAAAATGCGAAGACATTCCACTCCAGGTTCAGTGTCTGGCCAAAGCCAGTCCTGACGCCATGGAAATGTGACTGTGAAATTACAGTGCAGCAGGATGGCAGGTGTCATTGCGTCAGAAGGCATATCCATGAGACAGGGGTCGTAGGATATTTCTCCCGCAAGTACACTTTCACTGATATATATGTCAAGGGGTGGACGATTCATCATAGCATCTAGAGCAGCTCCCGGTGTGCTGGGGAAAGCCCCCGTGCAGCTGAGACAGACCGCTCTTTGGAGTTTGGTGAGTGAAGCCACAGCGTGTTTGCGTGTTAGCCTGCTCCACCAAACAACCGATGCATATGAGATTATCGGTCTTATCATTGCCGGGTAGATCCAAAGGACCTTCTTCGGCGATAAGCCCCATGTTTTGCCAAAGGCACCTTTGCATTGCCAAAAAGCTGACAGCGCTTTGGTGATTTTGGACTCAACATGTTTTAACCAAAGAAGTTTGCTATCTAGGATGACTCCCAGATACTTAGCTTCCTTGGATATCGGGATGGGAATGCCTTTTAGCACCAGCTGAGTAATGCCAGTATTTTTCCTCCTTCTCGTGAAGAGAACGACCTAAGTCTTAAGAGGATTAACCGACAGCCCATTTCTCGTGCACCAGCCTTCGATCACGTCCAGCGCCGCCTGCGCTTTGAGACAGACATTCGCTAAACATGAGCCGACAGAGAGAACAGGAACATCATCCGCATAGGCCTGGGCATAGATTCCAGAGGCATTGAGAGCATCTAGCAGAGAGTCGACCACCATGCACCATAACAGCTGAGAGAAGACGCCACCTTGCGGGCAGCCCCTGTTTAATCCAGACTTGACACATTGTTCGAGGCCTGCATCAGCGATCAATGTCCTGTGCACGAGCATTGCTTTCATCCACAAAACCAGTGCTTCATCTATGCCATGCCGTCTAGCAGCGTTTCACATGCTGTCGAAAGTAACGATATCAAAACCTCCCTCAATGTCGACGAAAATGCCTAGAACGTACTCTTTCCTTTCGAGAGCGCATTCAATTCTCCCAACTAGGTTTTGAAGCGCAGTTTCGCAGGATTTTCCACGCTGATAAGCATGTTGCATGTCCGACAGAGGATGCATTCGAAGGGCAACTTTGCGCACATGCAACTCTACTAATCTTTCCATGCTTTTCAGCGAGAAGGATGTTAGACTTATTGGTCTAAAACTCTTGGCTAGTGAGTAATCCTCTTTCCCTATTTTGGGAATAAAGACCACTTTCAGGAATAGGTATATAGGCAAGTGCCAGGCTAGCAGTGAAAATTCTTTTCAGTGTCGGAAGCAGCTGTCTTATACCTTTTTGCAGCATAACGGGGTATATCCCATCAGTGCCCAGCGACCTAAAGCCATCGAAGGATGCCACAGCAAATTCAATGGCCTCAGTAGTTGCCACGCGTGACGCAACATTCCAGCTACGCCGAGTTGTTTTCATCGTTTCAGTCACAGTTTCCAATGAGGGAGTGTGCAACGAGCCGATGACAGTCTGATTTCCCGGAAAATGGGTCTGAAACAGTAAACTAAGAGTTTCTGCTTTAGACTCGGTGTAGGTGTAGGCGCTACATGCCTCACAGCGTGAACCAATTGAAAAATGAGTTCTGTGAGCAATTTTTCTCGTCTTAGACCGGTGAATTAGCCGAATGGATTTGACGCCTTTATATAATTTTTCGCTCGTCTATGCCGATAAGCCAGTGTCAACTGCTACCTTGTAAGACAAGATTACACGTTTTATTACCTTGAAAAAATTATTCAAAATTGGACTCTCCCTGAAGACCTCTGAGAATGGCAGTTATTGATTTATCAACTTATATAAAAATTGTATAAACTCTTGCAATTGTTCTGAGTTCTTTTCTGCTATTTATAAGCCAAACGCTTAAAAAATCACATATTAGAATCGCAGGTATTTTTTGCATTCAGTTCATAATTCACCAGAAAGGTTGCTTTTCGGCATTGAATCATTGCACCCTCATTGCATTTTTGCTCATCCTGGATGAAATTTGAGGTCAGAATTCGGGCGCAGAATGACCTTTGCCAATCGTTGTTTCTTTGGGCGCAAGACGGAATTGACCAGCAGAGCACAGCACTCCTATTATGTGGTACACAAGCAGACGAGTATTTCGAAATGAAGAAGCGATTGACATATGATCTTCGATCTTCTTTGGTAGAATAAGAGGGAGACTCATTATATAATATTGATATTTTATAATATTAATCAAAAGATTTAAAAGATATAATAACGCACAATTGAATTCACATATCCTAAAGCTGTCAAGAACAAAAGCAAATGAAATGTTTCCCTAGGTATTTTAAAGAGCCCTAAAGCTCAATTTCTTTAATGATATTTCGAAAAGTTATATTTCCCTCGTAGAGATTAAATTAAAGACCATAAAAAAGGCAACTACGAATACATGTACAATAAAAAACCACACGACATTGAGGATGGCAAGCCACATGATTCACCGAAACATTTTTTGGTTAGTCTAAGTGGCCGGCAATGTGCAAAATGAATTTATTCCACATTAGGTTTAATTAAGGAACCCAAAATTCCAATGTCGGTCATGCGTGTACATTTAATTTGAAACAAAATCACTAAAGCGAGAAATAACAGTCACCGCACCTAATTGAGTTGGATTACTCGATTAAAATGTATGCAAATCTAAATATTAACTAAGGAGAGGAATGCCAGAGTCACTCAGATGAAGGACGCTGTCCTGATTGAGCAGGATTATATCCTTTTTTTTTTTATTGAGTTAATAGTGTTTTGTTCACTATGAAAAGCAATTTACCAAGTGGACAGGCAACGTGAGTTATTTTAAAGCCTTTCATTCTAGCTTTATAGACGATACATGCTATACCTTTTATAATTAATCCAATAGCTGTAACGAAGTCCCAGATATTATTTAACTGATTTAACGCTCATGATAAGACGACAAGAGGTTGATATGGACTAGTGCTAGGTAGTACTTCAAGTGGTCAATAAAGTCTAAAACTTCGATTCAGATCGTAAAATAATCATTTTCAAATTTGAGATAAAACACACCTGCATTACGAAGGTGGAAACCTATTTCACGATTCGCGATAAATAAATAATCCGACGCTTAGTGAACCTTTGAATTGATAGAATGAAGCAACATAGAAGGCCGGTTTCAACGCTTGGCTACAAAACAGACTAGCCTTGTAAAAACTCTTTAAATCTAAAGGATCGATATGCCCAGCTTTGCTGCCCCTGGATGCACTGAATACAAAGAACAAGTTAACTTCTGCCCTTCAACAGGTGTTATTTATATTTCGCGCCTATGTTGATCTGCCAATACTTAACTGTCGTTATCGACCTTTATTAAGTCGCAACTTGAAGATTATTAAATTTTGATCGATAAACATTTAGACAATTTAGTGAAACACTGAAACTTTCCTATGATGTAAAATGATTTTGGTTAACCAATCAGCGCTTTTTCGCAAAGATAAAAAGAATTTTATCAATAAATTTAAACTTCCAGCCAGCTTAAAACTCCCCACCTGAGAATGTGACCATAAGCCTAAGTAAATCCGTTTTGAAATGATCATAGAAATCAGGCCCCTCCACAACCACTTACCATAAAGATCTTGGCCTAAATACTTATACCGTGCAGTTGATAAATTATTAAATCCTTTCGACAAATGGAAATGAATGATAAGGATCATGCCCATTAGTCTGAATGGGTAAGTAGGCAAAGAAATTTAACAATCTCTCCATCTACAACAAGAGATAGATTCATGCAGTCTATGGGCTGTTGGTGTCTTGGGCCATCTTTTTTGGGGGGCGGTCGCAGTGCAATAGTAATCATCACTGTTCATGACTGTTGAGCCGAAGGTCTGTAGTTCAAGTCCGTCCATATTCAAGAACAATTCCTATGCGGAAAAACTGTGCAACAACATCAGTTATCAATGAGAGATGATCAAAAAGTGATGACGAAGGCATAACACTCGCAGCATAAGATCACTTCAAGATTCTTACTCTGTATGTGCATTTCGAATACAGCCCCTTAATGACATGGAAACAGAAAAGTTACTGTGAATTACTCAAACCCTATCTAGGACATCCACCCCCGGAGAGTAGTGAACGAACATCTTCGACACAAACCATCTGCACGCCGTCCTGGTTGTGTGACAAACACCATAAAAGCATACAGTCTTGAACCTGCACGATGTGTTATACAGACATAGACGAAGTTTATAATAAGCTGGACGACGGCATGTGCTACACAGTTGGTGATACAATGGTTCCATTGCTCATGAGTCCCTTAAGCGTTAAGAAGTCAAGACACAGTACGGACCGAAGGTATAGAGGTAGAGAGGGAAAGGAGGTACCGGTGCACATTGGTTTTAAATGTTTGTGGATTGTAATGAGTGGAAAAAGTTAAGCTGGAAAGAGGTCCCCACATTCCACGAGTCTCTAAATTTGACTGTGCGTCCGAAGACAGGCTTTAGGGTGAACTAATGAGAATTCCGGGCGAGACAAGTATCGCAGTTAAATTCCTTGAAGGGTTTGTTACAATAACGTAAAAACAGAGAGAGAGGAGTGATTGTGTCGATCGACTTCGCTATATAGTTGCCTCCTATGAGTTTTATCGCTGGCTTTTGTATTCTATCTAGCAGGTATAGGGAGGTCTTGTGGAGGATGTAGGCCTTGTAAATTGAAGCCAGATCAGAGAGAGTGAAATATTTCTTGCATCGTTTGGGACTATGTTAAAATTCTGGCCAATGCTCCACCATCGATTCATGTACCAAAGGAACAAGCTGCTATTATCTTCCCAATTCGGGCATCAACATGTTAATCGAAATTAGCATTCAATTGGGAGTTAACACCGAGTCTCTTACGATCTCAACTTAGCCATTATTCCACTGATCAAGCTTGATAGTGACAGGGGTAGGGGTATCCATTAAATTGTGATAAATCGCCAGATATTTCATGGAATAGATGGGAATTAAAAACTCATGTGTAGGCTGACGCGATAGAACCTATAACTTCCATTACCACCTTTATCAAATATTTCTGTAATTTTTTACAGCTTTCTCAAGCAAGTATTTTTAAATGATTTAGAAATAAATATAAATTTTCACCTGAAGACCACTGAAGAATTAATCTAAGTAGAGAACCATCATATTTGTTTAACGATGTAATTCATATCCACGGCGCAATTTCTCATAATAACATCTGTGAAAAGACGTATGTATTCAACGGTCTACGATAAGATTAGAAAATATTTATTTTGTTCTTCGTGCGTAAGTTAGGGCTTTGTAGAAAGCTATTTATCTTCGGAGTCATTTTTCAGGTATACTCGTAAGTTGTTGTCACATTGTCGTGTGCTAATAGTTTATTACATTTTCCAAGTAAATGTTTCTTGTTTTAGGTGAGTTTATATCAGCCATTCAGATCACCATGAGCATGCAACTTTTGTTATTTTGGCGCTTTATTGAATATTTAGCAGATCTCTCATTCTCCATCTGTCGAAGATGAATTTATCTATCTTACTCACTTTGATCCATCTTAAGAGATAACAACGCACTATAGTTAGACGGATTTAAAGGTAGGCTTCGCAAAGGCAACAGATTTAGTTATTTAATTGGTGCCATATCCGGTTAAAAGCAACGCCATTCAGAAAGATCAGGAACTGCATATTTATATGGAAATGAATGAACTTTATGGCAAGGGTTCGTAACAGTATTCTTACCCGGATCGACCTAAAGAACAGGTGAAGCGTCTTAAACACGAATGGTCTGCAAATATCTCCGGAATTCCTTTTATAAAAGCCAACAAATGACATGAGTCTGGTACTACCCACCAAGGTGCAAGCTAAAAAGCAAGCCCTCGTTACATATACACCCCGTAGTAAGAGGGGTCCAACTGTGTTTCTCAGCGTTCATAGCTTCTTACTCGATTTGCACACGATGCAGACAGATGGCGATGATTAAAATAAAGTTGAGAAGTTAAACAAATTTACTGTGGCACTTCTGTTGTTTCGAATGGTTTTTACACCACGAAGTGACTGCGACGTGGAAGAACGCAAACGCCTTGAAACGGTGAAAATAGCTTGAAGGTATTAGTGCATCAAAATTCATGTCGAAAAAAAAAGAATTTGCAGATTCTCAATAAGTTACTTTCAATCGTCTGGAAGCCTTGGGAATGGTCTAAAATCGAGGAAATTGGGTTTAATGAGATTGAAGCCGAAATGCGTTCCTCGGCGTCGCATCGGAGCGAGCTGTTGTTCCAATGACAATGGGGAAGGATTTCTTCATCGTGCGACCGTTGATAATTCAAGTGAAGATCTTGGCGAGTAGATTTTTGTGGATAGATTTTGGCAGTCTGTGGCGGTCATGTTGATCTGTTAAATCTGTTGTTTATTATTCAGCTACTGATGCCAAATCACCATGGCAAGTTACGTGACTGATCAGCACGTCCAAATGATAAAACTTTATTGTCCAAATGAGTGTTCATTAGTGCAAACGTTGTGAGCGTTTTATGATAGACGTCCTTCACAGTCAACTCCTCAACTTTTGGTGGCCAAATTTGAGACGACCGGTTCGGTAATCAATCAGCAAACATCCATACATCAGACAACACCAAGATCGGCAAGATCAGCAAGATCAGCAAGAACATCGCCACGATCCGTGAAAGTGTACAGCAGAACCTGAGGCAGTCGATTCCCCACTGTGCACAAGAACTCGGCTTTTCGCAGACTTTAACTTGGCGAATTTCACGTCGGGACTTGGGCCTATATCCGTACAAAATCTAACTGACCCAGAGCCTCGGAATTCATGATCATAGACAACGTCGTTTGTTCCCTGACTGGGCTTCGGGTAGTTTGGGAGAGGACCCCAATTTTGGCCATTTTGGCCATTTTCAAAAAGTATGTTGGTGAGGCAGTCACCGTCAATGGTGGGCATTACAAAACCAATTCTTTATGGCCCAAGTTGTACCATGTGGACCTAGACGACATCTGGTTCCAGGAAGACGGCGCTATGTGCCACACAGTGGACTCCAGGATTGACATTCTGCATGAACGGTTTGAGGGTAAGGTTATCTCTCGCAGAGGTGCCGTGATTTGGCCACCAAAGTCATGTGAATTGACCCCGTTAGACTTTTTCGACTTTATCATTAAGGGTTTGCTGAAGTCGCAGATATATGCATAAATCACAATCGACCGATGCCTTTAAGCTAACATAGGCCACCGCTCAACAGGAAGGTCTACTCAAGGATTTCGCTCAAGAGCCTCTTCATAAAATATCATGAATTTTTCAATATCTCGTCCCAAAAAGTGTTAAAGGATCTTGATAGCAATACATTCATTCAAAACGTATATCGCACCTTCAACGTAGTAGAGCTGACCACGACAAGTTTTTTCGTCCCTAATTGTCTCTCTCTCCCAGCAAAACGTTCACTCTGCCAAAATGTCCCTCTTCTTCTATTATCAAAATGTAAGAGGTCTTCGTTCAAAAACCCAAGCTGTCTTCCAACAGTCACATGCTCTACCCTTTGAAATATTTGCTCTGGCCGAAACAAACCTTACACCCAGCATAAATAACCTCGAACATCCTTTTTTCTCCGGCGTTGTTATGGTCAGAAGTGTAGGACCATACCCTTCCCACTTAACTGCATTCCTACTGGTCCGCTTGTGGGGTCCGCCACCGTAAATAACCTCGAACTGTTCCCATCAAATTTTAATGTTTATCGCGTTGACGAACTCAGCCGACCCACTGATGGTTGCCCTTCTCGAGGCGTTCTACTAGCCATCCTTAATACAATTGACTCTTCCCTTATTGCAATATCATCCTCCCCACTTCTTGACTTTGTTTCAATTAAGATTGCTCTGTCCCAGAAGACACTACATATCATTTGTTTCTATATCTTGCCCTCACAACCTATTGAATCCTATCAACCCGCCATTAACACAATTGACCAAATTGCAAGGATCGCCTTGCAGAGTCAAACCTTAGCCAAGTTAGTGGCGTCCTAAGCTCCATGGGTAGACAACTAGACCTCACATTCACAACCGATCCCCTCAACTCTTCTGTTTCACTTTGACCGCTTTCCTTTTCAACTTCCATCCTGCCTTCCTCCTTTCCCTTTTTCACGATTCTACATTACAGAACAAACCCCCTACAGTTCTGGCCCCTCACGACTTCCACAAAGCAAAATTTCACTTAATCAATGAATACCTTAAAAAAGCCCCTCTTAATTTTGATAACTTAACCGTAAGTGATGCAATATCCATATTCTACAGGGAAATATTTAATTCTAACTCTCTTTACGTTCCCATTTCACAACGCAAAACTTTGTCCACGTCCCCACCCTGGTACAAACGCAGGCTCCGTTCTCTAAGGAACAATAGAAATAAGCAGTGGACAATCTTCCTTCGCACTAAATCCCCTAATGACTTTTCTAACTACCCTCTATCTACGCTATTTAACTGAAACGCAAGTCAATCTTATAAACGATCCTAAGTCCTTCTTTAAGTCATTTTACTACAAAAGAAAATCTGAAGGCTATCCTACCTCTCTCCTTCCATGATCAAACCTCGAATGACCCCAATATTATGGCTAATTTTTTCGTCACCTTTTTTGAACAGTCTTTCGCCGACAACTCCTTTGTTCCAGACCTCTCTTACTTCAATTATTTACCGAATATTTCCCTTGCAGGATTTTTTCCTCGCACAGACGACTCTCATGTTATCGAAAACAAAATAAATCTACTTAATGATGAATTCACTCCTGGACCTGACGCTCTCTCTGCCATGTTTCAAAAAAAAAATGCTCCTCAACCCTCTCTCTCCCTCTCTCGAAAATCTTCAGTCTATCCCTATCCCTAGGTGAATTCCCCCACTAATGGAAAACCTCATTTATCACCCCTATACACAAAAAAGGTCCGAAGAACGTTGTTAACAACTATCGTCCCATTGCCAAACTGTCACATATACCCAAACTCTTCGAGAGTATTTTGTACGAAACTCTAAGTTTTCGCTGCAAGTCTTTAGTCTCCCCTAGACAACACGGTTTCCTCAAATGCAGATCCACAACCACAAACCTTGTTGAATTTGTGTCCTTTACCCTATCAGCCTTAGAGAACGGCAAAGTAGTCGACGTTATCTCAACCGATTTCAGTAAAGCTTTCGATAAAATCTCCCACAGACTGATACTCTTCAAATTGTCCTCCATTGGCTGCGACCCCTTTTTTTTGAAGTGGATATCTTCTGACCTGAGAAATCGCTATAACAGTGTTCGTTTTTGATCTGCCTTCTCTAACCCTTTTTTAGCTTCCTCCGGCGTCCCCTAAGGCAGCCACTTAGGTCCACTTCTTTTCGTTCTACCATAAACGATCTTGAAATGGTGATCAAACATTCCCACATCTCATTATATGCCGACGACACCAAGTTCTTCAAGACCATTTCCTCCAGTCATGACTCTTCCCTTATTCAATCTGATCGCACTAGTTTTTCCATCTGGTGTTGCAAAAATTGCTTAGAGCTTAATATTTCCTAATGCCAATCAATTACATTTTCACGTAAACGAATCAAACCTCCTCCTCGTCTCTACTTCCTCAATAATCAACCCATCTCCGCCGTTCAGGTCATTCGCGATCTTGGCAAATTATGTGACCAGGAGCTTAATTTTCGCGCAGACATCGATGAGATAATCCTTAAAGCTAATTCTGCACTCGGTTTCATGAAGCGATGGTCTAAAGAATTCTCGAACCCTTACGTTACCCGATCTCTTTACATAACCTTTGTCCGGCCCCTTCTTGAATATGTGGTCTCCTTACCAAAAAAACCCACATTTCTAGAATCGAGAGCATCTAACGCCGATTCCTACGTTCTTCTTAGTTCTTCGGGGTCTCCCCTGGTGCAATCCTTTGATTTTACCACCCTATCAAGACCGCCTTAAACTAATCAACATGAATACGTTGGAAGAAAGAAGAATTGTATCTGACATTGTATTCATCCATCGGCTCTTTCAGGTACCATTGACTGCGCGACCCTCTACAACTCTGTCTCTAACAATCCGCGCAATGTATGAAATCCCGGTCTCTTCTATCTGCCCACCCCCCGTACTGCCTATGACTCCAATGAACTCATTTCTCGTATGCTGGAAAACCCTTTAGCATGGACAAAAAAACCCTTTAGCATGGACAAAGACATCACAGGCATTATGCAGCACGATAGCGCTCGATTAAATGTTTCAGAAGTCGTTTAAACCTATACCAGACATAGCCCCTAAGTAAACCTCCATTGACAGAAAACTCAGCGTAAGAGCAAAGGTCTTTGATATGATTGGTGAGAACAAATCGGAGCCTTGCTTCTATCGAAGCTACTCAATGCAGGAAGTGAAGGATCCAATTCAAAACCCAAGTTGGTCTAGAAGTGAAAAAATTAGCAGATAATTGGAAGTTATTACCTCGTCAAGTCCGATGTAAATCTCTGAAAATTTCAACTTGAAATAGTAGACGACTTACGATTGCATTTTATTTTTGCTTGGGTAGAGCCTTGGTGAAGAAGGAGCGCCGTGGCTCGGTAATAAATTTTGACTTTTGACGCCAATCATTCAGAGTTCGATTCCCTGTGGCGAAAAGTCTTTGGAGTCGTATTTCTCGTGAGCTACCCGACATTCTCAAGGACAAGGAACATCTCCACTAGAGCATCATTTTTCATAGATTAGGAGGCGCATTAGTGTTAGTTTTGATACGTTAAAACGGGCCTAATTGGTAAACAATAGACACCAGAAATAGTAACTGTTAATCAGGAAAGACCCACTTGAAATATTTCTTAAGAGCTTTGGTCTGGTTTATTGGGACTTGCCTTGCCACCTACCTTACAGCTTTTGATTTATATAAGACTGGGCCATTACAACATATTTAATTGACAATAAGCAGTAGTCTTTCCGAAACTAAGTGCCATTGGGGATAAGTGGAGAACGGTCCACTTCGACACATGCTACAATTTTTATTAAAAACTCATTAAGACTGCTTATAGTCTCAGATAGCATTGTGACCCTTGTGTCCACTTAAACCTCAACCAAGTAAGCTTCATCTCGTAATAATAGGCAATTTAGATAGCCAAAGCTCCAGCCTTAAACCTTAAACAGTTGCCACTCCAATTACATAAACCTAGTATTCCAGCAAATAATAAAACCCATTCTCCGAACTATCTTGCATGCACATAATCATAACCCGCCAGGACACACTGTATGTGCTCCATTAAATTACACCGAATAGCCATAAGCGCTCTTCAGGGACTTTGGCCTTTAATTACTTCCGACTGGTTTCATTGTGCCCCAACTATACGGATAAGTCATTTGGCTTAGTAATTGTCCTTTTCCTTGAATCAAGAATCTCCTCGGCTGTCCATTAATGCATAACACAATAATAACAATCCAAGAATTTCGACAGCTTATGGTCGGTTAATTAATTTTAGTTCATCTACGAGCATTAGCGTTAAGCTGGATAGGCGACCTGAATTGACAAATGAAGAATTTGTGCCCACCTGGGATAAGTAGGGATAAGGCTTCGGGCTTTCGATTTTGTCATTCAGCCGGAAAATAATCGAAATATTTCGTTCCAATTAGTGTAACGCGAAAAATTATGATAATGACAATTGCTAATTAACTCCGCGACATGGAGCACGGCTGGACGGCGGAATCGAAGGAAAACTGCAAACACGCGCGGAATGATTAATCGAAATAGTAAGTTAATTACAAGCTGCATGTGAAAGGCACTGAGTGTCTTCGAGGAATTCGGATCGAAAACTTTCTTCTCATCTCTTCAACCCCCTTTAAGACAGCTGCTTACACCCTATACAATGTTATACATGCCTTTACGCCTTATCGGTGTTCTCTGAATTCACAAGTAACCCCACCGGCTTGGGGGTATTCGAAGAAGGTACACGTGGACCCGGAAATCTCCGGAATATTTCACATCGGCTCAGAACCCAACCGTCTAATTGCTTTCCACTTAACTTCAAACAGGGAAACAGGGTGAACGTGGAAACGGCTTTAAGGAATTATTCATCCCACTAGCTCAATCAATACGGTTGCTGGTTCTGTTTCTCAATGTTATCCTTAGGTTAGGATATCATCCCTAAAACAAATCCAAAGGTTATTCTTCGAGTGAGACTGTTTCTTTTTTTTTCGTTTGAATATATCAAAGTGAAACAAATCAAGCGAGAATCGGGAATCGGGCATAGGGTTTACCGCCATCGTCGTCGGTTTGCTATCCTTTCAGTTCATTCGAAATTGGGGAACGTTGACTTGTGGTGAGCGGAAGATTCTTTGGGGGATTTCGGCTTATTGGGATTTCTCTGTTATTCTAGCCGTCGTCTGGGATTTGGGAATGCGAATGGTGCGAGGACGATGCTATGGTGTTGGTGGCGGTTGGTTTGTGGGTTTTGTGGATTTGGCGGAGGTGTGGAGCAACCACGGAGCGTTTCATTAATTGATTTACACACTCGATGATTTTCAGCAATTCGGGTCGGTAATTTCGGCTTTGAATTATCATGATTATACAAGTTTGCAAAATTGTACGTTAGATGTTGACAGGAAGGACGCAAACCCAAGACGTTTAATTTGATTGAGAAATTTAGTTTAAGGAAACTTAACACCTTATTGGAGGAGGGAATCTTTTATTCAATTTTAATGTGGTTTGCTCAATGTAGTATCGATTAGACTGGTTAACTGATGAAATTAAATTTTAGAGCAATTGTCACCAACACGTTAGTTGTAAAGGTTATTTCCTATTTTTGTTTTTCAAATTAATTTTTATGTTTTTTATTCTATTTGTATTTACTATTGTAGACTAAGATTTTTAGATCCAACTTAAAAATATTCAATGTGTCTTACAGGCCATGTGCAGGCACGCGGTCGTCATTTTCAATTACTAATGCCTTTCGGTTTAAACCTATTAAAATTATTTCTATTTAACTACATTTTAAGACTTGATGTCTAGAAAAACTTTAATAAAAAACAGAGATTCACATCTTTTTTTTATTCTAAAGCTTACCTACCCAAAGCTGCTTAAATCTAATCTTAAATATAATCAGGTTGGCTAGCACTCGTTACTTTCGTTCTGATTCCATCCTAATTGCGTCTTTTAGTGACTGGGCACACTCTGCATGCCCAATACCTCACCAAGTTAGCAGGCCTCAGTCAGTTCTCAGCTTCATCTAAGTATGATCACAGACCCAACCTCTAAAAGATAACACGAACTTATGAGTAATGAGTATTTCACCGGAGTAACGCACCGCTTTGGGAAGCGTTTTCATCCCACAACCACCAAAAAAATGGGGTGCTGTTTAGGCACATTAGCGAGATCCCAGTCCGCCTTTGCGGTACTAAAACTTATGAGCACATGGCGCCCCGGTGACATCAGTAAACTATCGGAATACCATCTCTATTTTGCGCTAACCTCTTGTAACCATGCAGAAATGCTTCTGAGGAAATAAAATCCGATTGGAGTGTGCTCTTGTAATACCTACAATTAGGGCAATAAGCCCCGTAGATCAAGTGATTGTCGTTGGTCATACTTTTTGCAACTTTATATTCATACTTACTAACTTCAGCCACTTGCCACTCTAACTGCCTCATCAGGGCACGACACAAACACCTAGGCAGGCATTATCTTGAAGCAGAAGAAACCGCTGCTAGTTCACTCAAAAGTATACTAAGGTTTATCATGAACTCAGGATTTTTGAGTGAACTCTAAATGGAGGACATCACAATAGGCCCATCAGTGGCCGCAATGATTAGATGACATTGTCTCCCGCCCCCACTTCAATCTAAATCTAATCTAACTTCAGCCACAGTACGGTCACTGTTACAATCCGGAATTTAATTTTCTGTGGCTAAAAACCCATGTCCGTAACCATTTAATCCACTACTGTTTTATTTATAGATGTCCAAACCTATTCTAATTGGCTTCGACATTTAAGCCAGACAACACGCGAAGGATGGTATGTAGAGATCTTTGCTGAGGTAAATAATGGGACCCAGCTAGTAAATGAGCCTACACGAATACCTGACACTCTGGCAGATCATTCCGCCAACATCTTGGACCTGTTTCTCACCTCTCATACAGACAAATATTCTGTTGCCATATTGTCACCTCTAGGCTCGTCTGAACACTGTGTCGTATCAGCTAATTTCTCATCTTCACCCCACACATTTAGAGAACAAATTCCTAAAAGAACAGTATGGCAATACGAGAAAGCCAATTAGAGCGGCCTTAACGACTTCTTTAGGAATTATAACTGGTCATTATGTTTCCTCGATAGTGGTGTGGATGCCGATGCTTATATGATCACGAACATTCTTTTGCTGGGTATGAGATCCTTCATTCCTCACAGAGTGAAGAGAATCCCAAAGCAAATGCGTGGTATGAGTCGAGCTGTAAAGAGGCCATCAGGTTGAGAGAGTTGAGTTTTCGGGCTTACAAATCCAACCCTGAGGAAAACTGGAAAAAGTTTAAAAGGGCCAGAAATGACTGCAATGCAAGGGTAGCAAAAACTTTTGGTCATTCGTGAATAACCTATAGAATTCAGCCTCGTCTTGAATTCTCACGCTCATTTACAATGACATTCCAGTTGTCAGTTCTTAAGGCAAGGCCAATCTGCTTATTGCGCATTTCGCGTCTAGCTCAACGCTGCCAGATTCCACTTAAGAGCGTTGATTTCACCATGGGACAAATCCAATTTCACAATCGTACACTTGCAAGAGTATTTAAAGATATCAACGTACATAAATCCGCTGGCCCGGATGGTATACCCCCAATACTTGTGAAGAGGTGTACTTCTGCGCTGGCAAAACCACTGCGTAAGCTTTTCCATCTGTCCTACTCTTCAGGTCTGGTCTCTTTTCGAGTAGATGGAAAACGTCCCCCTTCTCTTACCGACCCATAGCACTAACGTCCCATCTTTCCAAGGTCATGAAAACGCTGATAAACCGTCGGCTTATTAAATGTCTTGAATCGCGGGAGCTCTTTTGTCGAAAATGCGTGCTTATGGTTTCGATGAGTCTCTTCTTTTATGGACTAGAAATTACCTTTCGGGCATTTCAGTTCAAGTTGTTTTGGACGGTTTTAAGTCTGATATTCACCAAATAAATGCTGGTGCCCCCCAAGGCTCAGTTTTGTCTCCGACTCTCTTTCTTATTTTTATAAATGATCTCTAGTCTATTACTTCTAATCCAATCCACTCCTTCGCTGATGACAGTACACTCAGCTCTACATATTCGTTCCAAGACTCACGACCCTGCTCTTCGGCTGTAGAATTGGAACGACAGCGTATGTTGAGCACATTGAATTCCGACTTTGACAGCATAATCAATTGGGATAAAAATAATAGAGTGAAATTCAATGCTTCTAAAACTCAATGCTGTCTACTGCCACTAAAGCGAACCCTTAATATTCAGCCATTATCCATGAATGACGCTTGTGTCGATGAAACTGTAAAACTTAATATCCTTGTGTGTGTATGTGTATCAACTTTCATCAAACTTAATTGGAATGAACATATATTTGAAGTCGCCAAAAACACGGCAAGCTTGAGTATAACGCTCATATCTGGTCTGGTGCCCCTAAGACCTCACTGAACCTACTAGATAGAATACAACAGCGAGCGATAAAACTTATAGGAGACAGTAATATCGCAAAGTCAATTGACTCGCCCGAACACCGACGTAATGTGTCTTCCTGGTCACTGTTTTATCGCTGTTTTAACAACCATTGCTCAAATGAGTTAGCCGATTGCATTCCCCACCTCCATGAATTGATCCGGAATACTAGTCTTGTCAGGAATGCTCAACAGTTCACCCTCAAGCCTGCTTTCGGACGTACAGAGATACGTTTTTCAGCCGCACAACACGATTATGGAATGTTCTTCCCAGCCCAATATTTCCTACTCACTACAATTACAGGCATTTAAGACCAATGTGCACAGGTACCCTCTCTCCCTTTCTCCCTCTATACCTTCGGCCCGTCTTGATTCCGGACACTTAGCAGAATCACTAGTACAGTCGGCGCAGCAATAACACTACTCGGTTCCTCTGGGTTAAAACTCGTTCGGGGCACTTGTTCGTAGTGGTACCTTAGTCACCTTATTGTTACTGTCGCGCGGACAGTACCTAGTCAGCCCCCTTCTGGGTAAGAACCCGAGCCTGGATTTTGGCTGGTGGTAAGCTATTGCGAGTAGCGTGAGGTCAAGCCCCTCTGGGCGAAAATCCATGTCAAAGCTCTAGCTGCTGTTAGCTTGGGTCCTCGAGCGCGTCTATAACCCTTGATTAGACCCTTCCGGGTTAAAACCCAAATCGGAGTGCTAATTACTAACAGAAGTTAACATACGAGGTTAAATATTGGTTAAAACCCAAGTCAGAGTATTAATTTTCGTCCTATCAATCCCAACTCATCGCTTACTCGCCGAGCGACAGTTTCAACTAGACATGTATTACTCTTACCGTGTTTGTTGTGATAGTTGTTGTTGCGGTTCCTGTCTTGCAACTTCCCGTTTTCTAAATCTTCTTCTTCTTCCCGTTTTGCAAATGTCTCGGCTTTTTATAGGACTAAGCCGAACGGCGATGTGAACGGCGACTTTTCAGTCGCCACTGACATTTCTCTTTTCTATTCTTCTATTCCCACCCGTTTAGCCGGGAGGGTCAATTTTCTAAAAAATTTACTTAATTTGGAAAAAAAATTATTAAAAATCAACAGTTACATCCACAAAGCCGTGATATACTTTTTTGTAAAGCCAGAAACCTCTTCTTTCATCTTGTCTTTAAACGAAGCTGTTTTAAGGAATAGTTTTTGAGAAATAAATTTTCAAACTCAAATTTTTGAAAAAAAAATTTCGAACTATTTTTTTTCAAAATTGTATGTAATTAAGTACTAATTTTTTTTCAAAAATTCAATTCTCTTATTAGTTTTTAGTTAAAAACAGAAACCCGGATGCAAAAATGTCTTGTAGTTTTCGAGAAATAAAAAAAAAACCCGAACCACTTTTTTCTAAGAAAAACCTTTTTTTTGGTTTTAACGCGGCTGGACTTGTAGGCAAATTAATGTATGAAACATTTTGACCTCTTTTTTATTATTTTTAAAAAAATCGGAGTTTAATAAATTTTCAATATGATCCCCATTTTTAAGAAGGCAAAAATTATATCTCCTTCTAATGGCTGCACATAAGTCTATGCTTGACAAATTTTCCTGCAATTTGACTCCAGCGACTTCAATCCGTTCTTTCAGTTGTTCCAAAGATACTATTTCCACTTCGTAAACATAATTCTTCATGAATCCCCACACATAAAAATCTAGAGGAGTTAAATCTGGTGATCTAGGTGGCCATTCCGTGGGACCCCTTCTTCCAATCCAACGGTCACTAAAATGATCATCCAACCAGTTTCTAACCCGTAAGCTATAGTGTGCTGGTGCTCCATTTTGCTGGTAGATTAAATTATCTGCTTCTCCATCAAATCGGGCAAAAGGTCTCGTAGGAACTGTAGGTATGATTCTCCATTAATAACGGCATGGCATTCAAAAACCGGGGCCGGATTACCCTTTGTCCAACAATACCAAGCCAAACATCACAGCTAAAGCGATGTTGTGATTTATTTTGTTTTTTGTTGTGTGGATCGGTGCTACTCCAATGATGCAAATTGTGGAAGTTAGCAACCCCATCTCTGGTAAACTGTGCTTCATCCGTCCAGAATATCCTTGCAAATTAGTTTCGTTCAGTTTCATCTCGAAGCAGTAATGATCGACAAAATTCTGCTCTCAAAATCTTGTCGTTTGAGGTGAGTTCCTGAACTGGCCTAAAATGGTACGGGTGTAAGTTTTCGGCATGAAGCACTCTCCATACCCTAGATTTGGGCACTCCAAGCATAATAGCTATCCTCCTTGTACTATGGGAGGGATTACGTCAATTCTTTCATCTAAGATTCCTGATCCATCTGTAACTGATTTTTCGTTTCTTCGATGCTCTAGCACTCCGTGCTCTCGCAGACGTCGATGGATTCTTGAAAACATGCTACGACTGGGACACCTCCGATTGGGATATCTTTCTGCGTAGAGTCTTTCGGCTTCACGATCTCGACCATTAGCTAAACCGTAGCAGAAGTGCATGTCCGTTAATTCTTCTCGAGAGTATGAGATTGACATCGTAATGTGTTGATGAGTTAACATCCAATTTGGAAATGGTTTTTTAGTAAAAATTCGATGCCTTTTATTTACATTTGGATTGCAAATATTTTGTTTTTCAATAAAGAAAAATTGCGGCTTTATTGTCTTAAGGTCCTAGCGGGTAGAACCCATCGGCGGCGGGCGGACCCAGACGAAATTGCCAGGTCAGTTTTCAGGCGTTAACCAGGAAAAAAAAGGATTAATCCAGGGCTATTCCAATGCTGTGCCACTTTATTGTATCCTCATAAAACTCCGATTTTTTTAAGAATAATAAAAAAGAGGTCAAAATGTTTCATACATTAATTTGCCTACAAGTCCAGCCGCGCTAAAACCAAAAAAAAGGTTTTTCTAAGAAAAAAGTGGTTCGGGTTTTTTTTTTATTTCTCAAAAACTACAAGACATTTTTGCATCCGGGTTTCTGTTTTTAACTAAAAACTAATAAGAGAATTGAATTTTTGAAAAAAAAATAGTACTTAATTACATACAATTTTGAAAAAAAATAGTTCGAAATTTTTTTTTCAAAAATTTGAGTTTGAAAATTTATTTCTCAAAAACTATTCCTTAAAACAGCTTCGTTTAAAAACAAGATGAAAGACGGAGCTTTTGGCTTTACGAAAAAGTATATCACGGCATTGTGGATGTAACTGTTGATTTTAATTATTTATTTTTCCAAATTAAGTCAATTTCGTAGAAAATTTACCCTCCCGGCTAAACGGGTTGGAATAGACCCCCCTCCCATACGATTTTTTTCTTGTCTTGACCAGACCTATACGCTCTAGCTTTTTGGCACACTGCTTGGGACACCCTGTATATGTATATGTGTGTTTGGACAGGAAAATTTTATTTGTTTCTTCTATTTCATGTACATACATATGAACAATAAAATTTTCTATTCGATTGATCAGACGAAGAGAAAGTTGGGTTAGTGGAACTGTAGCAATCATTTCCATTTTATCGCAAACCCAAGGAACCAGCAACTGAATGCCATTTTTAATATCCAAAACAAATATCGAATTTCCAAAAAGTGATAAAATTCAGGGAAAAAATTACACCACATGACTTAGTTAAGCACTGGGTCAGCTATTTAATCCTTCAGCATACTGCAACCCTATAGGTTTCACATCCGTTCTCAGATTGGCTTTTAACATATCGATTTGAAATCACCAGTTCAAGCGAAATTGTGCGCTCAAACAGGATTTGCCATGGCAATGCACTCTTATTATATTGTATTCAAAACATGTAAAAACTATCTATCTAGCAAAATATAAAATGAACAAAGCGCCTTTAGCCTATACCACCGGCAGTCTTGATAAGGCCGGTCATTAAGACTGATATGCAGCAACCAGCGTTGTGAGATCATCAATAACATCGAGTCGTCATAGTGTTCGCAGATTTAAATCCCTCGCACGTCTCTCCGACGCATAATTTGTAGTGATTTGAAGATATTTTCATAGGAAATTCAATTAACGCATCGACTTTTACCGATCGACAAGGCATGTCGCTCGGATTATGCAGGCGACGATTATTTTTCGCAAACAATCATCATGAGCGATGGGAAATATGTATCTCCGAATGGAACCGCGAATAAACAAAAATATCACTTCCAACAAGACAGCGAATCTCAATTTTTGATTTCACATTTTTAGGTCATCGCCGAAGGCGACTAGTATCCAAAAATATAAACTGCCTTCCCAACGCCATAAGATAAGACCACAGTGGAGCGATTATTTCATTTGTATTTCATTGCTTTGTTGTTCGCCACATTAGCCTTATATGTTAAACGCTTCTTCATTCCAAATGACACTGTAATTCTATTTGAATCCGGGCTTTGCTTTCCACAAGCTTTCTCCAATGTCGCACTAAAAAGTTGTTAAGAACCTCTTCCACCTGTATGATATGGTCTTCTTCTGACGCATCTTTCTATTTACAGAAAATTTGAAAGAAAATAAGCTTGATGTATGGGTTCATCAGTAATTGAGCGCAAATAACTGAACGGAAAACAAACAAAAATGAATACGAACCATTTCTGGAACAAGCGATGATAAAGAATTGATCACGTTCGATAATTAAAAGCATCAAATATAGTGGCCGAAAAATGATAATAGTTAGTCGTAGCAAGCAGATAGATAGAAGATAGACAGACAAAAGATGATGCTGGGGATATGCGGGGGCAGGAAAGAATTTTTTCACCTTGGGGAAATTCCCAGTAATCGACTCTTTTAGCGAATATCTCGAAAGTTTATGCCCAACAATTAATGATAACCGACACGATGGTGTCATAACAATATCTGGCCACGTCAGAAAGTCTGAACGCCGGCTATGTAGTGTAAGCCTAGTATCCTAGCCTATCTGAGTATGATTAGGCTTGTTTCAAGAAAAGTTTGTGAAATGCCCGTGATTCAGTACTTCAATCAAATATCAAAAACAAATTTCAAGAAAGAGGCCATGAGTTTACCTTACAAATAAAGATTACCAATATTAATAACCCTCTTTCTCTCGACACGATCAAGAGCTGCTTCATTCTCTTTTGATGAAGTCCATAGTAGGATCGAAATGGTATGATATTATAGTAGAAAAAAAAGTAAGGAAAGTTGGAAGAGTGATCTTATTACTTTGCATCCAAAACCATTTGTAATACCTTTGGCATTGGACTGAGTTTCTGGTAACATCTGGGGTTGTTTCCAGCCATATGTCCTCTAGTGCATTTTCTAGCTCAGACTTTTCCCCTAGTCTACTTGCAATGTGAGCCCCTAGATACTCCACTGGATTCAACCACTTCCTTGTTAATCATAAACCTAGTACCTGCTATGAACAGAGAATATAACAGCTAGGTGAGGACATGCAACATGGATGAGTATGAGTGCTACGTGATCGAAAGTAATTCTTATGTTTTCCTCTCCGAAAATATCAACGACACCAGGAAGATTTTCAATAAATTTTTAAAAAATAAATTTCAAATAAAATTCAATCTACGACTGCCAAGCCTTGTTTAAGTAGAAGTGTAAAGGTCCAGTGACACGAGTTTTCTTTTAGGTGTACGGTGAGCTATATCAAAATGACCATTACTTTAGCCCGCCCGCCTAAAGAACATAGAACTTCAATGGCTTGTGATTGCGATCTACTGGCATTGGAGTAATAACTCATGATATCCCTCTTTCATTTTCTGTTCTATGACAACTACTATGATCACGAAATATCAATCTGGATCCTTCGTCTTCACATGACCACAAAACTTTTTAAAGGATCAGTTCAATATCACCACTGCGACACCAAATCAACTCTCCACTTCGGTAGCGGCCTGCAAGCCAACTCCATTCGAAGCGCATTTCTAAATCAAATCTTCTCTCAGGCGTCGTCAAGGTTTTGTATTCAACCGAACCACGAAAGTTAACCACTCGGTTCATGCTTACTATTCCATGGCGGCGGTCAACTTGGCCGGACGATCTGGGCCGGACTAGAAAAACTAACACAATCCCGATTTACTGGGAGACGTTTAGTCTCTGTAACATTACACGGTACGTTGGTACAATGGATAATCATTAATCAATTTACTTACGATTTTGGCAGACTCGTGGCGGCAACGGGGGCTTCAGAATATGAAAGCGTTGGCGGCAAAAGTTAAAATAAAATAAAATGGCTTAACTCCGTTCAATCCGACAGCTCTCTTAGGCCAGTTTCCTTTTATATTTTGTAAGCTGAACACTGCCGCCAGAGTCGTTACAATTTTAAATAATAGCGCAATAAAATTCTCAATACTTATCATATTGAGTACGAGGCTGAGTTTTATTGCTACAAGCTCAACATGAGTTTTCTGGACCAACGCAAAACCGAGTAATGCTACATAGAGTATTCAGATGTACGTTTTTGATGGAGTACCTCATTGTTGGTCACTTAGACTCGTACTTTTTCTCTCTCTTATAGTAAGACCAATTTACCTACTGTAATTACGCAACTGCGTTTTGCCACCACGATCAATATGCTTTACTTTCGATTGATCCTAAGCAATCTAGTAGCGTAAGGGTGTACAAGAACCAATCTCATCTGTAAACATTTTGTACCTCCTGTAAACGGTCAAATAGCGTATAGATTCAGCGCATTTTTTGTTTTCATTCTTCTCCCGCCCCTAGTCGTATTCTAAAATTCGACCAAATATAATATACTCGAGTCAGTTTGCGGTGATCCTCTAGAAACGAACGTCATCCAAAGCCTCACTGTAGGACGGTCGACCAGCAATCGAATTACTGTATAGTGACACACTTTGACCCATACGCCTTTCACTATCAGGGAGAAAGAAAAACTTTATTTCAAAGCCTAATTTTTGAACAGTAGATTGTAAATTATTTTTTAGGATTTTTAGGCAGTCTATTTTATTCATAGTCCTTTCAATAAATATTAAGTTTTCAAGACGTTTTACTTCCATCCGTCTCCACAATACTTCCATTTTTTAGTGTGTAACGTCGCCAATCTGAAATATGTTCAACCTAAATTCATCTGCGAAAATTACAGAAGCCCAAAACTATTATTCCTCTTGAATATAGACCTTTGTATATTCCAGTCGCTTTCTTGATATTGCTCGCAGGTAATAGTCGGATATGGGTGACCAGATTTTCACGATGCGTCAGCTTCTAGAAAATAAATGGGAATTTCACGAAAAAGTACACAACCTATTCGATTTTGAAAAATTGATTAAGAATGTATCCCGAAAAGGTTGGTGAAACTGATAGCAGTATGCTGAAAGGGAAACCAAGTTAAAGTTTGAAACATTCAGGAAACGTGAAGGATTAATACAAGAAGACAATTATCATCAATTCGGTGCTGAAATACCAGGAAAATTTCTTCAGGAGAATGATAGGGGACATCCCTCAAAAGAATCACATCCACTCTAGCATACGCTGACGACTTAGACCGTCTCGGAGATAATAAGGAATTTCGCGGAAAATCTAATAATGGCAAGACACGAAATAAGTTTAGAATTAAATTAGGAGATAACCAAATATATGGCCACTGACCGACTTGGATCGATTCAAACCTTGTACCTGACTGTACTTCGTAAACGCTTTGAAAAGAGCTCCAATGTTTGAATACCATGTTGACTGCATATGAGCAACGCGAGCTTCTTTGCGATGAAGGAACTATTTCAAAAGTAACTTCTTTATCTCGTAATTTCAAAACCAATGTTTGTGTACTTATAGAACCATGATAATTCTAGTGACACTTTACGGATGTGAATCCTGGTCTCTGACTAAGAAAACAAGTTCTTAAGAGATCCATATTGGAAAACAGGACGAAGATTAAAATAAAATTAAAAAAGGCAAAAAAAAAATTCAAAAAGTAAAAAAATAAAATGTTTCTCTCGGTTTTTTGGACTTCATTAAAAGAACCCATTAATATTTTTAATATAAGCCTCGCCGCGTCGGGGGACCGCTAAGTGACGAAGGGTAATTAGTTATATCTACATATGTAGGAGTAATGTATAAAAAAAATATCTACTTAGTTTTGTACATCAATTTATCTTACAAGTCTATCTGCAGTATTTCGATATTGTACCACTTCTATATGAGGCGTTCGATTGAGAGCCGTGTGCGTTGCGTTAAAATATTTGATATGCTTGTTTCGGTACTTACTTAAGTTGTTTACATAGAGTAGGTCTTTGTATAATCCATGCTTCATCATTATCAATACTCTTTTTATTTGTATTCGGTTTTTTTTTTTAATGACTTACTTATCTGAGACATATTGGCATAAACCCGCGACTTCAAGTAGCCCCAAAGAAAGAAGTCTTAGATCGGGCGATCTTGCTGGCCATACCAAATTAGGGGGTGGTCGTGGTGCAATGGTAATCATCACTGGCTGTTGAGCGGAAGGTCTGTAGTTCACTAACAATTCCTATACAGAAAAACTGTGCAACAACATCATTTGTGAATGAGAAATGATCAAAAAATGCTAACGGAGACATAACACTCGCAGTATAAGAACACTTCAAAATTAATACTCAAAACAAAAAAGTTACTGTGAACTACAACCAACGCGACAAATTCAGTCGAATCTCTCGAATCCTATCTAGGACAACCACCCCCGGAGAGTAGTGAACGAACATCTTCGACACATACCATCTGCGCCCGGTCCAGGTTGTGTGACAAAAACCATAAGAGCTTAACTTTTGAACCTGTACGAACCCTTAAAAAAAACCAAACAAAAATAAAACAGAAAAATCGCCAAAACGGGAGATTCGCGACCAGAAAACGCTTTCTGCGCAGTGTTCATTGTAGCTCGTGCTGTGTGTGCGGTTAAACCGTCTTGTTGAAACCACATGTTCACCAAGCCCCGCTCATCCAATCCGGGAGTATGAAGTCGTTTATCATGGCAGCGTTCGCCAGTAACAATGACCGTATTGCCGATGGTGGCCTCAAAAAAATACGGCCCAATCACTACTCCCGCGTGATGTAATGGCTTTTCGTGCATCACACGCGGATTTTCAGTGCCTCAGAAATGAAGATTTTGCTTATTGACGTAACCGCTTAAATGGAAATGCGCCTCTTCGCTCATGATGATTTTCAACACAAAATCGTCCTCTGCGTTGTTGAGATTAAGGATGGCTTGACAGTAATTCACACGGGACTGAGGATCAACATGCATTAACTGATGCACTGTAAGTACTTGTGTAAGTTTTTCACTAAAATTTGCTGTAGGGTCCGTCTGGTTATGCCCAATTACGTTGCTCGTCGTCTGGTTGATATTTCTTCGTTTTCAGCGACATCGGTAGCCACATCCACGATATTTTTGGCCGAACGACTAGTCCGGTGGCGGCCACGCCCTGCATGTTCTCCTATGGTTCCAATCTGTTCGAGTCGAGTAGCTAAGCGCCAGAATGTCTGCCCAGTTGGCGCGACACAATTAAGCAATCGACATCGAAATTCACGCTGCGCTAACACCACCGACCGATTATTGGTCATAAAAAATCGACACAATTATTTTACGCTCTTGCCAAGTGTAGCACTCCATTGTTTATCTGTTTGTATACCGCAGCTGTATAGTTCACTAATGTGAAATATTATTAAGGTATGATGCCATTTGCAAAAATTATAACATCTACCGATGGGATGATTCGTTTTGCGTCACCTAAAAGAGCTGATGGCCTTGAAACGCCTGAACAGATCTTCATAAATTGTAGCTAAGAACCATCTCGATCACGCTAGCTTTCAGACAAAAAAAAATCATCAAAATCGGTCCATTCGTTCAGGAGCAGCGATGCCACAGATAGACACACAGACAAACAGCCACGTCAACCTTATAACACCCCTCATTTTGCGTCGGGGGTTAAACAGGCTGATGAAAGAAACTAAAGGGTCCGCCATCTAACTTTTTTTTTTCAAGTAGTGCTTAATTCGTGAATGGTAACACTTAGCTCATGTCTGATTTGACAGATAATTAGTTTTATCCTTCCGCTGAACGAATATGGTTGTATGTACGCTTGAACAACGCTAGGTAATATTGCGACATTACTTTGAAAATCATGGTAATGTTGCAGAATGTGTGCGAAAATTGCGTACGGATTTTGGAAGAAGAGAAGCACCGTCAGCTCCGTATGTTCGTTATCTTGTGAAAAAAGTGAAAGAAACTGGCATCCTCATCGATAAACCAAAGCGTGAAAAGCCAAAAACAGTGCGTACACCCGAGAATATTGCTGCTGCGGCAGAAAGTGTGCGTGAAGCGCCATCAACATCAATTCACCGTCGTTCTCAACAATTGAACATTTCGGAGACATCATTGAGACGAATTTTGCATAAAGACCTTGGTATGACGCCATACAAAGTCCAATTGGTTCAGGAGTTGAAGCCAACTGACCATCCAATGCGTTTTCGCTTCGCTAAGTGGGCCTGCGATCGACTTACAGAAGATGCCGATTTCGCCAAAAAAAATCATCTTTTCAGATGAAGCTCATTTTGATCTTGGCGGGTATGTAAACAAGCAAAATTGTCGCATTTGGGGCACAGAAAACCCGCACGCATACATTGAAAAGTCGGTGCACCCAAAACGAGCCACTGTTTGGTGCGGATTTTGGTCCAGAGGCATAATTGGGCCATTTTTCTTCGAAAATGAGCAAGGAGTGGCCGTTACAGTCAATGGCGATCGTTATCGGGCCATGTTGAACGAATTTTTGTTCACAAAAATTGAAGAGGAGGATATTGGCAACATTTGGTTTCAACAGGAAGGCGCTACGTGCCACACAGCCGAAGCTACACTCGATGTTTTGCGCCCTGTTTTTGAAGATCGCATTATCAGCCGCAGAGCTGATGTCGTTTGGCCACCTCGGAGCTGCGATTTGACACCGTTGGACTATTATTTGTGGGGTGCCGTCAAAGATAAGTGTTACGCCGACAAGCCAGAGACAATTTAAAGGACAATATTCGTGAAGCCATTGGTGAAATACAGCTGCACACAATCGATAATGTGCTTAAAAATTGGACCGATCGTGTAGGCTACTGCATGGCCAGCCGAGGCAGCCATTTGAATGAAATTATTTTCCATTATTAACCGGAAAGATTGTACTTTCAAATAAAAAAAGATATTTGAGAAAATATTCAGTAGTTTTTTTTATAGCATTTTCAAAAAAAAAAAAATATTTGGCGGACCTTTAATATACGTACAATTAAAAATCAATCATTACAGCCCCAGTACTAAAATCATGAAGACTAAAATGAGCAGCACACATAGAAGGAATGGACGGTGGACGAAAACCCAGGGGAAAAGGACTGCCAGGGAGACCCCGCCATAGATGGTAAGTCAATATAAGGATGAACGTAGAAGAGATGGAACAGAACAGTGAAATATGTAAGGAACAATGTAAGCCGTGAGGATATTAAGATTTAAAAATTGCTGGTCTAGTAAAGAACAATGGAATAAAAACAATAAAAATAAAGTTAGATGGAATAAATTAATTTGTGCTTTGAGTTATTTCTTATTATCCTGACAAAATATGCTTTGGTTGTGTATTAGTGATTCAACCGCCCAATGGCCTGGCCAAAAGTAAGTGTTGAATTTGGTTTTCTCACAATTTCGGATATTTTTCGGAAATTTGTTTACATTTTACTCATTTCACCTGATGTTTGTTAAACGATTGTTTTCAGAACTCATTGGTTATATGTATATCCATTAGGTTAGTGTCAAAAATCATATAAATAGACCACGATCATAGGAGGTACATTTATTTGAATACAAACCGTCAAACATCAAAGTGGAGAAAAACGAAATTAGTGCTGTCATCAAGTGAAAACTACCAGCCAAAGTCATACACAGCGACTTGGTGAAAACATTGGGTGATACTACTCCTCCATACCACAGTAAAACGCTGGGCCAAGGTGTATAAGCTGGCCAGAACATCAACTGAAGATGAACATCATCGACGCCTATCCACGACCCTCACAGAAGATAACATGAAAAAAGTCGAAAATGTTGTTGGCAGATCGAAGAGTGAGTATCATTCAGTCACAGGGATCACATAACGCAGCGTTCAAGGAATCCTTACCAACGAATTGCATATGAAAAATGTCTTATCGTTAGGTACTGAGAATGTTAACTAACGAGCAAAAACGAATCGCAAGATCCAAATTTTTGATCCTGAAACCAAACAACAATCGATAATTTGGAAGCCAGCCTCCTCCCCAACGCCAAAGCAATTCAAAGTGTCAAGTTCGGTAAGAAAGGTTATGGAATCCATTTTTTGGGACGAGGCGAGAAGTATCTTAGTATCCCAGGTTAAAGAAAGAGATGCACTTGTTAGGAGACTATGTAAAAAAAACATTTTTTTATGTATAATCACCGTATTTTAACTATCAATTAAATACAATGATCAATTCTTTTGGATCACCTCGTAGAAGTACTTTTTTGATTTATTTTATTCTTTTATAAAAATTGTATTTACCTGAACTTGAACTACTTGGATGAAAAGCAATCGAAAGCGCATTTGAGTGTCTTTGTGAATGAAAAAAAAGAAATCCAAAAGAGGTTTTAATCCAAAAGAGAAAAAATAACAATTTCCCATAAAAGTTCTACAAGCAATCGTGAAGCCAATGAAGACCTTTTGTTAACTCTTATCTTAATCTAATTGCGTTTCCCGACTAACCAAAACATCCGAACTGTTTCAACCCCAGTCCAAAAATGCCGATGTCGGGTAATCTTCCATTAAAAAAAATCACCAACCTCCCAGCCTACATTGTTTCCTCTCGAAAGAAGATTGACTTTTCACGTCCCCTTTCATTTAGAATTTTTTTTTCGTTTTTTTTTTTATGAAAAATAAATACATAGCGCATAGAACATACTTTCCCACCTCATTCCTACATGCACCCAATTGGTACTCAGCCAGTAGCTTAACATAGTCACATCAGCTGCTATGTCAATAAGAACACCTTATCTTAACCCTCTCTCGTTTCGATAAGTTAAAAGGCAATTGTAACAACATTGAGCTTTGGTTAGAACAGAAAAAGTCTAACGACTTATAAACAGCGGGCTTCTACGAAATCCTAAAAAAGACCAACGCATCGTGCATATCTGGCAAGCGTTCCAACTTTTGAAGGCGTCAAAAATCTTCTCAATCATCAGTGCGAATCAGCCATCAAAAATGATTTTCCCAAATACACAGCATTAGACAAACAAATGATCCGCGACATTTGAACATACCCTGCATTACCCCTCTACCCTGCAAGCCATGCATAATGCGAACGTAGTCCTCGCATCTGTTTACTGCATTCGATGTAAAATCCATTTAAATTCTACCTCGCCCAAAACTGCATTCTCTCAATCCAATCACATTAGCTCGTAAACAAATTAATTCCAATAAACTGCATTCGGACGAAATTATCTATTAAATATGCACGTCGGCCAAAGAGCGCGCACGACTACTGCATTATTCACTTACTTGAGTGGCAGACTTTGGCCTCTGCGGCGATTAGCGAAATATTTTTTGGTATTTAACATCACATTTGTGGCAAATGCATTATTTATAATACTCTTGTGGATACCGCGGGAAAACGCGAGTAAAGGCAAGTGATTAACGGTATTAACGAACGTCAAAGCCGGAACTCGAAAGCTGACGCGAACGATGAAGTAACTTTTTATGGCAGCTCTTGGCAATCACATCGAAACGTTATTCTAATTGCTTTCTATAAAAGGCTTAGTTCAATGGTTCATTAAACTTTTATAACGCAGTAAATGCAACTAGCTCCAAAGTCTAATTCAAATTGCAACTGAATAGGAGGGAATAAGTCATCTAATGACAGCAGCAGCTTGCTATCTGCTCGATGACTTCAACTCTTTTTACGACTGACTGAGTAACGTCAATTATTAAGACTCCTGAGATGGTAAATCTCCGTTTCCTCCTTCATTCCAGGTGCATATTTGTCCAATTGCCATTATTCATCGCTACAAATGAGTCCTAATTTGCTTCCGCCAATTTGTTACCTGCACAGGCAGTTCCCTGCTGTTATAAGGATCAGCTTGAGTATATTTTTTTCAGGAAAATAACAGGCCCAAATGAGGAAAGAATCCGTTACTAAGCTAGGATGCGGCACACATGAGCCGAATATTCTTCCAAGAAATTTTTATTGGAACATTTCTCGCTCCTCTTATCCACCATACACCGACCTATGGCACATAATCGGTAGCAAAAACAGGGAAAACACACTCATAACTGGAGGTATTAAGAGATAGTAACATTACACATGCATTCTTGTTTGTTATCTTTAAGATACGCGAGGATTTACAGTAAGCTAACCGGATCCATAAAGTTATCAAATAAGAGATAATTTGCGGCATTATACAAACAAGTTTGGAGCTATTGTTCCGACGGATGCTTACTTCTGATGAAGCGATTTGTTAAGCTTATTAGAATTACTCGGATCGGTGTAGAAAGTGAAGGAAGGCAAACAGACGGATTAATCTACAGTAATCAAGATTGAGCTCCAATAGTTTTTTTTTGTTTTTAATTTGAAACGTCGCATATAAAATGGGTGATCTGCACACTATACCCAGGTTTGAGCAGGCATCACGGTAGGATTAAAGCATCTTTCTTTTAACTTTTTTTGAAAAAGCTTTATTTTTTCTTGTTTCTCATTTAAATTTTTCGAAAAAAAGACTCATTATGAGCTCAGAAATTACAAACTTAGATAGATAAAGTTTTATAAAGGGTTTTTCAAATGACGCGGGTAGATGTTGGCGGCCGAGAACATCGCTGCGGTCCGTGGAAATGTACAGCAGCACCCGAAGCAGTCGATTCTTCGCCGTGCACAAGAACTCTTTCGCAGACTTCAACTTGTCGAACCTACACCCGTAAAAGATCCAACTGGCCCAGGAGCGTGAACAAAGACAACGCCGCCGTTCGTTCGCCGCGTATGAAAGAGGACCAACATTTTGGGCGAAAAATCATTTTTAGCAACAAAAAGCATTTGTGGTTGAATGGCTGTGTTAGCAATATTGCAGTATATGGGACAACACCAGCCCACACGAAGTTCACTAGGTGACAATGCACCATCAAAAAGTTATCGTTTGGTGTGCATTTTGGACCGGTGCGGTGGCGTCATTGGTCCGTAATTTTTCGAAAACAACGTTCGTGAGGCAGTCACCTTCAATGGCGAGTGCCATTGATTATAACCAATTTCTTATCGCCCAAATTGAACCCTATGGACCTAGACGACATGTGGTTCCAACAGGACGGTACTACGTACCACACAGCGCACGCCATGATTAAAATTCTACATAACGATTTGAGGGTAAGGTTATCTCTCATAGAGGTGACCTGAATTGGCCACCAAAGTCATGTGATTTGACCCCGCTAGACTTTTTATTGCGGGGTTTCTTGAAGTCGCAGGTCTATGCAAATAAATCACAATCGACCGAATCCCTTAAGGGGGACATAACAAAGGCCATCGCTCAAATTCAACATAGTGGTAAAGTAGATTGTTTGAATAGCAACCTTTATTATCTGTTTACTAAACATGTTCCAATTAAACGAGTTCGAAAAAAGTCTACAATTCCTTGGTTTACGACCGAGGCTTTAAACCTTATCAAAAAGCGCAATCTGCTTTACTGCTAATGGAGAAGGTTCTGATGCCCTGCTTTACTGAACGATTACAATGTCGCACCTAATGCAGTAACCTCAATAATTCGTAGGAATAAGCGAAATTACTGCGGCGAAATTCTCTAATAGCACAAGTTCAGGCTTCTGGAAAAATGTGCGCCAAAAGGGGTATCTACTCAAATAAGTCTATAGCTCCAAATGATATTGACATCGAGGCACTCAATCGCAATTTTGTTCAACCGTTATTGAACAGTGAACCACGAAGCTCAACTACTGTTCCAGCTTAGATTATGATCCAGACACTTTCTCACTCTCAGGTTTTGACGAACTTTGTGTTGTGCTCACTTTGTTCGGAATAAAATCGAATGCTGTGGGCTCGGATGGAATCCACCCCGTATTTATAAAAATACTTCTTCCTGGCATCCTACACCAACATACGCACATAATTAATGGCGTTATTACGATCTCTACTTTTCCTAAGAGTTGGAAAGTTAAAAAAATTGTTCCCTTGCCGAAAACAACAGCCTCTAACTGCACGGAGTATCGCCCAATAGCCATGCTTCCGTGAGTTGCGAACTTCTTAAGAACAAGAAGCTCATCACAAAGTCTCAATACGGTTTTCGCGCTAAGCGAAACTGTACAACAGCATAAACTAGAGTCTGTGAGGATATTCCCGCAGGAATGGACAGTGACATGGTCGGTCTAATGGTTTGCTTTAATTTCTCCAAAACTTTTGATTGCGTGAGTCATGAAGAGCTCATACATAAACTTAAAAGTAAATTCCTATGTGGTGAATCTCTTACTCTTTGTCATCTTATGTCTTCGTACCTTTCCAATCGGTCGCAATATGTGTATCTCAACAGTAATGGTTCCTCGTGTATTTCGGTTACCTCCGGTGTTCCGCAAGGCTCGGTGTTAGGACCGTAACTATTTTCATGTTTTATTAATGATGTCCATCAATATTTTAATGTCTCTTAGTTCCATATCTATGCTGATGATGTTCAAGTTTACTCTTTGTTTCCTAAGTCGTGTTCCCCCACCGCAATAGCATTATTCAAACAAGAATTTAATCCGTTGTTTCATTGTTCAGCTGACAATAGTTTGAAGCTTAACGCATCAAAAACGAAAGCGTTAATAATGTCGATAAGATAAAAACTTGGATACGTGCTTTGAACATAGTCTATGCTGGGCACATAATAGCGTAATTTCAAAAACTTACGCTGCTCTTATCCTTATCATCTAAGAGAAGAATCCAATTTGCCGACCAATGTCAAGCTGAAACTTGTAAAATCATTCACTCTACCAATAATTCTATATGGTTGTGAGCTTTTTGCATGTATAGATTCTGAATCTACAAGAAAACTTAAGGTAGCTTTCAATAGCTGCGCCAGGCACATGTATGGCATTCCCAGACACGTGCACATCTCTGACTTTACGAAAAAATATTGTTGGCTGTTCTCTTACAGCACTAATAAAATTTCGCACTTTGCTACTGTTGCACAAAATTATAAAAAAAGAAGGAACCAGATTATCTTTTTGATATGATTTGGAAGAGCACAGCGCTCTTCAACAGATATAAATATCTAGCAACATCCAGACAATTTTTTGTCCACGCGGCCACACGTTCATCTCGGCAGCACATTTTGGTGGAAGACTGTCATATGACTGTTCATCAGCTACAGCCTACATGATACGCTCTTGCGTGGACGACTTTCACTATTTGCGCCACTTATACCGATGATGTTATCAGGTCTAATTTCTTCTGTGGATAATACCTTTCCTGTGACTTATTAGTGATTTAGAACCATGATCAACGCTCTTATTTCCGCAAATTGATTACTTCGAACTGGAGGAGATGTAGTTCCAACAGCACTGAGCAACCGTATACACAGCTCGCACGACAATAGACATTTTGAAGGATGCGCTTCCCAGTCGTCTATTTTGCGGCTATTAAGCTGTTTGAAGTGGCCGGCAAGAATCAAACATTCCGGCGCTTAACTACTCGACTCAAACAGAGTAGAATCGGGTGTGGCCGCCACCGGACTGGTCGTTCGGCCGAGAATATCGCGGCTGTGGCTACCGAGAACAAAGAAACATCTACCAGACGACGGGCCACGCAATTGGGCATCACCAAACGGATCTTACAGCTAATTTTAGTGAAAGTTCCCATTCAAAGTGCAAACAGTGCATCAGTTAATGCCTGTTGACCATCAGTCCCGTGTGAATTGCTGTTAAGCCATCCTTAATCTCAACAATGAAGAGGACAATTTTTTGTCAAAAATCGTCATAAGCGACGAGGCGCATTACCACTTAAACGGTTATGTCAATAAGCAAAATCTTGCCTTCTGGGGCATCGGAAATCCGCGTGTGATGCACGAAGAGCCATTACATCCATTCAAAGCCACTGTGTGGTGCGGCGATCAAGTGGGAGGAGTGATTGGACCGTATTTTTTTGAGGACGCCATCGACAATACGGTCACTGTTACTGGCAAACGCTACAGGGCCATGATAAACGACTTCTTATTGCCGGAATTGGATGAGCGAGGCTTGGTGAGCATATGGTTTCAACAAGATGATGGAACCGCACACACACCACGAACAACAATGGATATTGTGAAGGAAACGTTGCCTGGTCGCGTAATCTCCCGTTTTGGCGATTTGGCATGGCCAGCAAGACCACCCTATTTAACCATCCTAAACTTTTTCCCTTGAGGCTATTTGAAGTCGCAGCCCTTAAGAAGAGCCCTTAAGGAATGCGAACAATTATCACCGGGAATCTTGCGGAAACTCATGCGGAATGTGATAAAACGGGTACAAAGGTGTATCAACCCTGGCGGCAGTCACTTGAAGGACATCATCTTTTCAGACTTAACTTAACAGAAACACTTTACTCAACAGAAAAAATTATAAAGGTCCAGATAAAGATTTCCATCACTCAAAGTCATTTTTATTATTTAGTGAAAAAGTAATTCAAAAACAATATTGGATGATTAATTCTGCGCCATCTTGTACATTTAAAAATCAAGGCATTTTCCCTCTTTACGAGTCACCAATATTTCTTCAACAAAAAAATATTTAAAATATTGCCTTGAAGGAGGGTAAGCTCCCGGCCTAATAATGAAAGACTGTGACTTTCAGTTAAAAAGTGTTTTCATTTTTCAAGATAATCTCCCTTGACTTCACTACACTTGGCCCAGCGTTTCTCCCACATCAGTATTCTTTCCCGGAAATTGGAGTCTGGAAGGCTGTGAAAATATTTATCCACGGCGCCTTCAACTTCTTCATTGAATGCGAAGCACTTCCCAGAAACAAATTTCTTCAGGTTTGGGGACAGATGTTAGTCTGAGAATGCGAGATCAATAGTATAGGGAGGGTAACCGAGCAAATCGTACCGCAAATCCTGCTGTTTTCCCATCGCCAACGCACTCCTCTGTTCAGGTGGGTTTGTTGTAGTTTTTTTTTTTTTCAATACAGGCTTTTTCCCCCGAATTTTGGCCTCCACTTACTCAAGAAGGCTGGAGTTATATTCACCTATAATTATTCTGCCTTCTGCAAGGTAATCAATCAACAATCAATCAACCTTTTGCATAAAGATTGCTGCGAAAATCATTTGCGCATTTGCTTTTGACCGACATTCAGCAAATGTGGCACCCATCTTAGGCAGAGCTTCCGCATCTCTGATTCTTCGTCTTCGACGAATGTATAACCACGTTTAATTTCAGCTACTCACTTTCTAACGGTTGACATCGACGGAGTTTTGTCAATTTCAGATGAATTTCCTTAGGGTTTTATCCATCGAAAACGAAAAACTTTATTACTGCTCCATTTCGTCCACTTTAACGAAAATTACGCAATACATCTACTGCAAAAATTGGTGTAAACAAGCGACATCTCTGTGTTAGGCCGAAAACTTTTCACCTTACTCTCGTAAAAGGCTAGTGAGTTGCACTCTGATACGAATAACACCATAATTGATTCCAGCGGCGAGGGAGATCTATCCTGATTGAAATGACGGAAAACCAATTTTTTTTTTACTTGCTGTGCCTTTAGTTTCCATCGATAAGTTTTGATGCAATCTTCATCTTCTGCTGGTGAAACATGTGCATCATGAATGTGTCTAGCTTGAAAACCATGGTACGTGTCAGGATTCAGGATTCCATGTTCATTTTCAGGATTTTTTCCATTTGAAAATTCAATGAGTATTCTTAGATTGGAGTCATCGTAGGATACAAACAAACATCGCCTCTCGGCTTCTACATCAGCCATATTTTGACTCACAACCAGTACCAGACTGGCCACTTTCTCTATGGGACGAATTGGTATTGAAAAATATGCCATTTCCACCTTAACCCATATTATAAATCAAATCCTTAGCTTTTCTATTAGCTTTTTGCTATACTCAGTGCTTCTTTATGAGAGGTTTCCTATGTTAGATAACATAAATGCTAACCCTCGACTGTCTGAATGATGAAAATGAAAATGATTCAATGAAATTGATGTCCTTTGATAACTCTCGGTCAGCTCCGGTTAGCTCGTCAACCAAAACCTAGCCTCCAAGTTAATAGTAGTCCGCCAACCAGGGTAAAACTTAAATAATTATAAATAATCTGGTTGAGAACAGGAAAGAAACTCTTCCCTATGAAAGATTTTAAATCGACAGTCGGTTTGTGTTTGCCTAGAATTATTCGACTTAAAAGCCGCCTATAAAAACGAGCTATACATAGCTATGTACTGTTCTAACATCTCTCTTTATCAGACTAGGTTACACGGGATAAGGGAGAAAGTTTTACTGCCGCAGCACTTGACTTGACCTTTTTATAATCATCTTGAAACAATATGGGATTAGCTCGTCGGAAGACAAGCTAAAATTCCAGGTATTCTAAAGTTTTGCAAACTCTTACCTCCACAGTAGCTAGGGTTCTAAAACCGGTCGCTATGAGCTCAGAATCATGTACTCTATAACACAGCCATGTTTCAGACTCATAGCTACTCGGCAAGGTTGGTTTGATATATTCGTATATGGGGATGGTCATTGTGCAATGGTAATCATCACCGGAATCATCAGCGGAAGGTCTGTAGTTCAAGTCTGTCCACAGCCAAGAACGATTCCTATACGGAAAAACCGTGCAACAACATCAGTTGTGAATGAGAGATTATCTAAAAATGCTGACGAAACGAAATTCATACTCTGTGTGTGCATTTCCATATAACACTCTAATGACTTGGAAACAAAAAAGTTACTGCGAACTACAACCAACGCGACAAATTCAGTAGAATTTCTCGAATCCCATCTAGGACAACCACCCACAGAGAGTAGTGAACGAACATCTTCGACACAAACCATCGGCATCCCGTCCAGGTTGTATGACAAACACCATAAGAGCGTAACTCTTTAACCTGCGCGAGCCCTATAAAAAAAACAGGAAAACCTTTGCCTGAGTCTTCCTTACCCCAGCTTTTCAAGGTAGAAGACTAAAAAAGTATTTGTTAATTTCATTGACCAGCACGGCAGATAATATCCGTTATATGTATGTATATCAGAAACACTATAACATGATTAGGGATAAACGAGGAGAAAAGCATCCGAAGGTTTACGAGCCAGACGTAAAGACAAGCTTAAGTAAGTGTATACTGACACTAAAAAAATAATACACAAAATCAATGTCTTGGCTAGAACATAAACATTGAGAGAAATGACTTCAAGCTTTCATAATATCGTAAGTACTTCATTTAACTCGGCACAAACTGCAATGGCCTTTCCGAGGATGTCAAGTGAAGATTTACTTTTCTAGGGTTAATCGACTTTCAGAGCCTTTTCTCCTAGAATCTTCGTGATCTACAAATTCAGACTGAACATCCGGCTAGTTAGCTATTAGATTCAGCGCTTAAATAGGTGGGACCATATCGAGCGAGTAGACAGCATGATTTTGAGCCGAAGAGCCATTACATTAAAATTTGAAAAGCGACGAAGAGAACTCAATCAAATTTGGTTTCAGCACAAGCAGCTAGTTGATCAGATATCATGTTGGTTAAAGAGACCTGTTATTTCAGGGCCTCACCCCACACTGTGGTGCTATGTGAGCATTGACTTCGAAGATCCTTGAACCTAGAGCTTCAGACTTGACACTTCTCTGTTACTTATTGTACAATGGTAATATAAACTACGAGTATTCAGAGTTTTAAGGCCAATATTAGAGCCTTATACAGACCAAATTGCTCAAGACATCGGTCTTAAATTGGACCAAGAGGTTATACACGGAAGGCAGAATATTTAATGTGTCGCATGAATTATCCAAGGCATCGCCGCTCGACTAGTAACACGTAACAATGGTATCTAACAACTTGTTTTAAAATATTCGAGGAAAAATATAAAAACCGTCTCGACATACCATCATTGACGGTCGTGATATTGCACAAGCTTCTTGCCATACAGGCACACAGGTTACTTTGAAAATTAAATATTCTTCGAGACAACATGTATGAGGTAAGTTTGACAGGAAACCTAAATTAAATTAACAAAAGGTTAGGTTTCATCCTATAAAAGCTCATTTCTTGATATCAAGCAAACCTACCCTTCCAAACATCTTGTTACTCTGGAGACAAGAAATCTCCAGCATAGACGAAAGCAAAGGTGGCAACATCCTACTAGACAAAAACCCATTTCGACAAACGTTGATGAAAAAGGTGAGATTGAATGAAAGACAGAAGAAAGGTTTTCTATGACGTTCAGTTCCTAACAAAGTAAAAGGAGACGGTATCAATATTACAAAAAGAGGAGCATCGTGGCTCAGTGGCTAAAATGTTGTCCTCCGTCGCTCATTGCACAAGACTTAAATTCGATAACAACCGTATATTCTCTGAAATAAAATTCAAACCCAGGTCCAAAGCGATGTAGTATCAAAACGACCCTTCAGCGCTATTAGTACCTAGACTGAGAGGGTAGAAAACGAAATTTTAATTTCAATTAACTAATTACGAAGCTCTGTATCACAAAAGTCTCTGATCAATATTTCGACTTCAGTTTTATGCTCAAAGAAATTCATTTTATTTAGCAGACAATGTGCTCTCGTATCACATTGAAGAATCAATTAATCAACGCCACTTTACATAAGAATCAACAAACAAAAGAAAAACGATCAGCTTACTCCAACAATTCATCACGCCATTACTACGAAATTAACGGTCAACCACAGAGCTTCGTTCGTAATTTCATTACGAAAGCATTCCCAACTAACATTCAAAATATTGATATTAAGCATCACAATCAGCAGGTCGACTATGTAACTGACCACCATCTCCATGGCAAGCCCACATATCACTTTTGTTTTTTTCTTATTTTCTTTCGCCACAAAAACCAACCTTTTCCGGTAAAAATCATCAAAAACTAATCTTCGTAAACATAATTGAACGCAATCAAATCAGAAATGTTACGTGTACGCCCAACTGATATAAACTTTAAAAATAAAATTACCTTTTACCATCTAGGCGATTAGCGTGACCGTTACCAACTCTTCCTCATAAGTCCAAAAACACATTTACTATTGCATGCTCCATTAAACAGTGCTCGGCTATCATGACGCCCATTAACAGCGGTAATGCAAGGTAAACAGGCAATAATGCAGCAAAAAAGAGTTTAGGAAATAAGCTATGGAATGATGGCACCTCATAAGGTATAAGTTGTATTTAAATAGTTGTGCCTTAAATTAGTTTTAAGTTGTGAAATATCACAGCGCATGGACGAAGTACAAATTAAATGCCGGCCTAACCTCATCCGAATTTCTAATCCTCTGAGACATTTCCCAATGGCTTTTGACTGCAGCTCCTTCTGAATTTTATTACCTACCCAACCGACATCTTTATTCAAATTTTAATTGGCCACTTTAGGGATTGGTCCTCAACGTCAATGTGACCTCACACTCTCATCCATTTTTATCACTTAAAAACGTTAAACCATTTCGTCCTTCCTAATTTCCCCTTAAATACAAATAATTATCCTTCGGTCCCTTCAATTTTGACCAGAAATTTGATTAATCACCCTCTAAGTGTCAGCTTAAAAGCCGTGTACCAACGGCTCTTACCCATAAAGCAAGCCCCACCAAGCACTAAAACAAAATTAGACACGAAAACGACGAGGAAAAAACAAAACACAATTTATCGAGGACCGCATTGTGTCTGGCACAAAGTCGCATCTAGAGGGCTGTTGCACTAAACATCGACACACGAGACGGCCTTAACCTAGTCAGGCAGCAGCTCAATGAGGAGATTTATTTGATGCTCCAACGATGCGGCACAAATTCCAAATCGATATGTGCTTCAAAACAAAATACTTACGTCGACCATCAATTGTTGTGAATATAATCGCCATAATCGCATGAGCTCGTCTAGTATCCTTTTATCCTTATCATCACTTTTCTATTCGAATCACTCCTTCTTCAGAGCTTTCACTATTTAGTGGAAACACTTTGCATTTCACTGACAACTAATCACGTATTTTCCACTTGAGATGGACTAATTTCACTTTCACTACGCGGGGTGGGGATACCTCCACGAAGGGGGTCGTCCTTTTTATTTCTTTTTTTTTTTTAACCAACAGTTGCGAGTGTAAATGCCAAAATTTCTAATCCCGTGGAGTGTCGGCGAGTAAACACGTCCGATTGCACAGAATTCCAAAAATCAACTGAATGAATTTCGCATTGTCCTTGTGGGCCAGCAGCGAAAACATCGACCGTCGAATTCGATACAAAATTATCCGTAGGAACAACGAGCGAGTCCTGTAACGAAACACCTGACGACGATGCTGACCGATGTACTAACAACTGCGGTAAACAGCTGGTTGTGTTGACGGTACAATATCGTAGTTATCAAGTGTAATATCGTAAATGCGAATGAGCGAAAGCTTTGCAACGTGTTCGATGGTCTAGGCTGGTGCTACTGGTGGGTAGCAGGTGGTCGATGGCTGGCGGTTGGCTAAAGTCGTACATGCCGATCGGCGGATGATACCGGGTATGTGGTTACCGGCTTCCGTTTGTTTACCCACCTTGCGAGTCAGTTTGTTTTCTTTTAATGGACGGAATCTAGTCAAGCGGAGAAGTTTTTTATTAGACGATTAGGCTTGATGATTGGTTCTGGGAATTGTATACTCTTTAAGTTGCTGTTACGCTGACTTATACACAATTTTTTGGTTTCGAAATTGGTCAATATTGGCGGTTTCAGTTCCATTGATACACAATTACTAATGGAATCGAATTGAACATTATTTACAAATTATGACGCCCATGAGACGTCATAGGTGTAAAACTACTCAGTGTCTCGGAAAAGTGCTAAATAATTCTATGGTAGACCGCAAAGCTATTTACCCAGCGGATATCAAGTCTCGGATATGACTAATTCAACCGAACACGCGGTCACTTTAGCTTCAGGTTTCTGGTTTCAGGTTAGTGAACATAAGGTGTTAATGACGCTACAATTTGCAAATTTGGTCTGAACTGCAAAATTTTTCCATTATCACCACGAACAGCTTTTTATGCGGGCAACCACAAGTCACAGCAATGGAATAACTTACTCATCACTACTGCGGATTCTGACTAGGTAATCAGGCCGACCTTCAGTCTGTTTGGCCTGTTTATTGTTTATTTTTTTTTTAATTTAAGAGGCTATTGCTTCAGTTACCAAAAAAGGCATTTCGACTAGAAAGACCTATATGACAACTGCGCGAATATATTATGAAGCTGGGAATAGGGATAATTTCATCAGAAAATACGACTTGTGTGGCTAAGCTTCCTAAGGTTGACACTTTTCAGCTTTAAGACAAAGTCTAAAGTCTATCTCGGAATAGTGGCTCCTCTTGATTTAAAAGGTTCTAAAATGTCGCCGTGGGTTTTCTGGACCTCCGCTCATAATTAGTCTGAGTCAAAGCTTCTTTTAGACAAGCAAGTTTATTCCTTTATTGATGGTATACATTTCGCGAAGATACCATGCACACTTTTTCTATGTCTTTGGAGTTTTTCCAGTATCGAAAACTTACTATAGCCCAAGGTAAGATACAATGCTGAAGCCTTCATCCCTTGGCAACGATCTCTGCAATCATAAAGTGTGTTTCAATATATTTTTACGAGGGTGGTCCGATAAGTGCTTAGCCTCACCGCCAGATGGCGCCAGTATCGCAAGAGCAACTAACCATCGTATAGTACTAGTAGACGGCTACTGTCGCCGGATCGGACTCGTAGTTTTGTTTTGACAGCGTGTGGAAGCGGGAGTGTCCGCGGATTTTAGAAAAATGGAAAAAGAGCAATATCGGTTGGTGATTCTATTCGCGCCGATTGAAGGTGCGCGAGATAGCTGAGACAGTAGGCATTTCAAAAGATCGCGTGGGTCATATCCTGTATGAAATTTTGGGCATGAGAAAGCTGTCGGCGCGTTTGCTCACTCCGGACAACAAGCGCAACCGTGAGACCACTTCAGAACAGTGTTTGACGCTGTTTAAGCGCAATCCGAAGGAGTTTCTGCATCGTTTCGTGACAGTCGACGAAACATGGATCCACTGGTACATACCAGAGACCAAGGAACAGTCGAAACAGTGGACTTCAGCCGGCGAACGTGCTCCGAAAAAGGCGAAGACTGTCCCATCGGCCGGAAAGGTGATGGCCACCGTTTTCTGGGATTCACAAGGTGTGATCCACATCGACTACCTGGAGAAGGGCGAAACGGTCACAGGGCTGTACTATGCGAAATTATTGAGCCGATTCGACGCCGAATTGAAGAAAAAACGGCGAAAAAAAAAGGGCTCTTCCACCATGATAATGCACCGGCTCACATCTCCGCCCTCACCACGGCCAAATTGGTCGAATTGGTCTACGAACTGCTGCCCCACCTACCGTATTCTCCAGATTTAGCACCGTGTGACTTCTTTTGTTTCCAAACTTGAAAAAGTCACTCGCCGGGCAGAAATTTCAGTCGAATGAGGAGGTCATCGCCGCCACGGAGACCAACTTTGCAGACCTCGAGAAAACGTATTTTTCAGACGGGTTAAAGAAGTTGGAGCATCGCTGGGTCAAGTGTATCGAGCTAAAAGGAGACTATATTGAAAAATAAATCGCCATTTCTCCAAATTTTTGTTTTTCTTTTGTAGTACTTATCGGGCCACCCTCGTATAAGAGATTCTCGAACATAGCAACATTTCTGTTCAGTATCTGACTTTCGTTAGCGTCGTAAGACCTTCGAAAAGTTCCGAATCGGTCCGTTTTTTTTTTAATTTAAAAACATCTATTTGAGGAGGCTCATTCGTGAGCTTAAAGAATACGTCAACCGACAAAATGGTCATTTATGGGCTGATGAGCAACCAGGAGCGACCTAAGAGCTGCCAATGCGTCTGGAAAAATTCTGTGAGTACTGTGGTGTATGGATATTCGGTTCCCTCTGCAAAATAGGGTTAAGAATATACCCGGTATTCGGAGTGCCAGTCGTAAGAGGCGACTAAATTCCTAATGGATCTCTGCCCCACGAAAAGAACAACAAAGATAGGCACAGAGCTGATGACTCACATCCACCATAACAACACCACACTCAAAACAACACGAAAAATCGTTAACCCACCTGGGTGTAAAATATGACTCATTTTTCTTAGGTAAATGGAGGCAAACTAGTTTCCCGATCGGATCTCTAGTCCTCTGATCGGAGGCTTGTCAAACACCTTGTACAGATCGGTGCTTTCCAGCGCTCAATGAAATTGGTAAGTATAAATTGGCCATCGCAGCGGTAAAGAAATTCGACTTTTAAACGGACCAGCCGTGGCGGTTTGGATACCCACAATCTTGGAACAGGATTCTTCATCAGCAACAAAATTGTGCAGGACGCGTAAATGACGTAGTGTTTTGCAACGACCGAATGTCGATGGGCAAAATCCGGGGTCCACGCTATAACAATGTACTTCGGACCATGTACGGTCCTAAGAATTATGAGGATGATGAGGGAAAGGATGCATTTTACCAAGCAATGGGTGAAATATTTGACAATTTCTCAGCGACGTGAAAATCGTACTCGCAACCAAATAAATAAACACAAAATAAAAACAAGAGGAGAAACATTCATTGTCATATTGACAACGTGCCTGAGACCATTAGATTAAAGATACCAAAGACGATCGGCTACGGCTGTCGTCACTATTGACAGATCCCGTAGGCAGGAGAAATGTCAGTGGCGATTGGAAAGGTGCCGTTCGGCCTAGCTCTATAAAAGGCCGATTCAGTTGTCAGAAGGTCTAGTAGTGACAACCAAGGACTGACACCAAGAAGAAGTCACAGACAACAACCAAGAAGGAGTAGCAAACGACAAGGAGAAGAACAAATACCGTAGAACAAAGGAAAACAAAGAGATCGAGAGTCCGGCCGAAACTACTCCAAGGCAGAACCACAACAACTACCACACGAATAAGGGAAGAAGTGTTCGTTAAAGCAACAATACAATGTTGACGCTAAGGTGGCATCACATTGCACAAAATGAAATTGTATTTAAAAAAAAAAAAAAACCCTTTCGACTACGTCGCTTATATATAAGCGACCACTAGTGTGTGGTCGACACTAGTTGAGGCAATCGCTCAGCAAGTAAAACGGTCAGTGGGGACTAATAGGACGAAATTGATTCTCCGACTCGAGCTTTAACCCACACGAGATATATCAACTCCTATTGGTATCTACCCCCGAGGCAAATACCGTAGGGGCAGTTCCCCGATTTGGGTTTTAACCTAGAAGGGCCTGACAAAACGTTATAGCTGCGCTCAAGGGCACAAGCCAAAAGCAGCTAGAGCCTCGACTCTTTTACTTTTAGCCATACAGGCTCGGCCTCACACTTCTCTTGGCAACCCATCACCAGTCGGGTTCTCACGCAGAAAGTGGTGCGCCTACTACACTAGCACACTGCCTCATCAAAAGATAATGGTCTTAGGGCGATAAGTTTCGTCAGCTCAAAATATATGATCGTAAAAATCACAACATTCAAACGCGAGAGAATACACCAGGCTCCATGGATATCATCCGATGATGTAACGGGCTACCAAATTGATCATTTTCTGATAGGCAGAAGACTCCATATCAACGTACTAGACGTCTAAGCACACAGAGGAGCGGATTGCGATTCAGACCACATCCTAATAATCGCCTAAATTAAAAGCTGAATCCAAAATCACAGAAACGGAACACAGGTATGTATGAAAAAAATTAGCGTTGAAAAGTTAAAGGACCCTCGCATGCAAAATCAAGACCAGGACAAAATTAATAACCGCTTCACCCTTGTAGATGGCACAAACTAACGACGAAAAAGGTAATAAAAAGTGTTGGAAAGGAAACAGCGAAAATAAACTAAGATGCAACGAAGAATACGAGGAAAAAGTAAAAGTCCGTTATGTTCTAAGACTTCAAGCCCTGGAAAATAGAGAACAAATCACTCGTACAAGATATCAAACCCTACAAATGGAAGTCTGTCATCTTTTTCAGTACAAAAAAAACAACAATGGAAAAGGAAAAGCCTGCTTACATTCAAGAAGATATGTGGCCAAAACCAATAGAGCAATGCGTGCAGGATTAAATGCGGTACGAAAAAGATACGATACGCAACGATAATGGAGGGCTCATTTCGGACAACGTTAGAGTTGTAGCCCAATGGAAAAGATGTGTCGATAAACTGCGTAATGTACATGGAGAGCCAACAGCAATGGAAACGGTGTTATCCACACAGCAGAGGTTCAGGTACAACAACCAACCATTGAGGAATAACAAAGCTTAGAAGCAGTCGGCTTAAGAATAACAAGGCCGCAGGAACTAATAAAATATGCTGGAAATGAATTTTTACTGAGCTCATTACAACTGGAACAATTGAGGCATTCCCGAGGAATGAAAAAACTCAGACACCATTTACGTACAAGGAACTGTCAAATATTTTCTTAAAGAGACAAAGTCGGAGACTACCAGCATGGCTTGTGGAGCACTCACTCTACGAGTGACCAGATTTTCATCATACGAGAGCTTTCAGGAAAACTCTGACAAAGGAAACAAAGGGCAAGCTAACATTTTATCTGAAATATTTGAGATACGTGAAGGATTAAACAAGGAAATGTGTTCTCACCACTTCTTTTTAATTTTATGCTAGAATTCGTAGAGGGGAATGACCCTGCCAAAAACATTATATACATCGAAATAAATAAAAGGCTGCATATGGGCAATGCATCGCTATTAAGGAAACATTAAAAGCAACTCTCGCAATTGTAAAATCCTAACTATACAAACTATAATAATGTCAATGGCACTTTGGAGATATAAAACCTGGTCTTTAACTAAGAAAGTGGAAAATAAATTGCAGGTCTTTGAAAAATTATCTTAAGGAGAATCTATTGTAGAAAACAGGACGAAGAAACAGGCGAATTAAAAAAAACTACACAATCAGAACAATCAATCCCAAGCATTGTTCGAGTAATACAATCACGAAGACTAAGATGGGAAAGACCCGTAGGAAGAATGAACAGAGGACGTACAGTCAAACGAATAATGAGTGGAAAACCAATCGCTAGGAAAGCGCGGCCTTCCTGGAAGGGATCGACCTAGAGGAGTGGGACAGAGCAGTGAAACATGAAAAGAACAGGAAGACCGTGACTTTTTTTTTTTTTTAATTCAGGAGGAAAGCGCATATCCGTCAATGATGAATGCTATAGAACAATGGTTCACCAAATTTTGTTGCCAATTGTTAAAGACATAGTCGTTAATAACTTATAGGTAGAGTTTTAAAATAATGGTAACGTCCACATGGAAAACGAAACCATTCAGCTGTTTAGAGGCAATTTTCTCCAAAACATCTTCTCAAGAAATAAATCATGTATTCTGACTCCGTTGTATTATTTTTTGTGAAATGTGAAAAGTCACTTGCTTGCGTTGATAAAGAACAATCAATCGATACCTTAAAAGCGAATATAACAATCCTTATTGGCGGAAAACCAGCCGAGAGTGATTGAAAATTTGACTCACATAATTGACCATCTGAGGGATAATCGTGGACAACATACGATTTCAAAAAGTTCTCTTTGCAATATATGCAATACATGAGAATGCTTGGTCAAATAATCTTAAGAGACACAAACGCGGTGCCGGATATTCGATGGGCGCACCAGCGGTAATGGGCAAAGGTACCAACTTAGACGAAAAAACATTTCGACCGACCCTGTAAAACTGGTTTCCCTGAAGGAACCACGTAAAATGTGACTAAGACGGTTAGGTCCAAATACGAATGAACCTTCTACATTATGTGCAAGTCGAGGAAGAAGCTCTAGAGACCGAGAGACGCAGTCGACATCTTGCACTACGAGGCGTATACATAACTTTTTCCAGATTTTTTTAGTACCTTCTGTCTTACTGACCCCGTGAAATGGGGTTCCCTTAAGTAAGATATTACTTGAACGAGTGGTTCTGAATAGGGGCCAGCTTTCTGCATTATGTTTAAAATTCAGCACTGCCACGTGCGGCCAATACACAATCGAACAGGAAGGTCTTCCTGCTGATTTCGCTAGCCTCAAACACCTCTTCATAAAATACCACGAATTCTTCAATATTTCCCCTCAAAAAGTCTCAAATGATCTCGAAACTTTCCGGCAATATATACACTCAAAGCGGATATCGCACCTCCAGCGTAGCCGAGCTGATCACGATAGGTTTTTTCGTTCTTAATTGTCGCCATCCCCCTGTCACCCACACCCTCTGCAAAAACCTCCCTCTTACTATTTATTATCAAAATGTAAGAGGTCTCCGCTCGAAAACCCAAGCTATCCTGCAACAATCACATGCTTTGCCCTTTGATGTCTTCGCGTTGACTGAAACGAACCTGATCCCCAGCATAAATAACCTCGAACTGTTCCCATCAAATTTTAATGTTTATCGCGATGACGAACTCAGTCGACCCACTGACGGTTGCCCTTGTCGAGGCGTTGTACCAGCCTTCCTTAATACAATTGACTCTTCCCTTATTGCAATATCATCCTCCCCACTTCTTGACTTTGTTTCAATTAAGATTGCTCTGTCCCAGAAGACACTACACATCATTTGTTTCTATATCTTGCCCTCACAACCTATTGAATCCTATCAACCTGCCATTAACACAATTGACCAAATTGCAAGGATCGCCTTGCAGAGTCAAACCTTAGCCAAGTTAGTGGCGTCCTAAGCTCCATGGGTAGACAACTAGACCTCACATTCACAACCGATCCCCTCAACTCTTCTGTTTCACTTTGACCCCTTTCCTTTTCAACTTCCATCCTGCCTTCCTCCTTTCCCTTTTGCACGATTCTCCATTACAGAATAAACCCCCTACAGTTCTGGCCTCTTACGACTTCTACAAAGCAAAATTTCACTTAATCAATGAATACCTTAAAAAAGCCCCTCTCAATTTTGATAACTTAACCGTAAATGATGCAATATCCATATTCTACAGGGAAATATTTAATTCTAACTCTCTTTTCACAACGCAAAACTTTGTCCACGTCCCCACCCTGGTACAAACGCAGGCTCCGTTCTCTAAGGAACAATAGAAATAAGCAGTGGACAATCTTCCTTCGCACTAAATCCCCTAATGACTTTTCTACCTACCCTCTATCAACGCTATTTAACTGAAACGCAAGTCAATCTTATAAACGATCCTAAGTCCTTCTTTAAGTTTTTTAACTACAAAAGAAAATCTGAAGGCTATCCTACCTCTCTCCTTCCATGATCAAACTTCGAATGACCCCAATATTATGGCTAATTTTTTCGTCACCTTTTTTGAACAGTCTTTCGCCGACGACTGCTTTGTTCCAGACCTCTCTTACTTCAGTTATTTACCGAATATTTCCCTTGGAACATTTCTTCCTCGCACAGATGATTCTCATGTCATCGAAAACAAAATAAATCTACTTAATGATGAATTCACTCCTGGACCTGACGGTCTCTCTGCCATGTTTCAAAAAAAAATGTTCCTCAACCCTCTCTCTCCCTCTCTCGAAAATCTTCAGTCTATCCCTATCCATAGGTAAATTCCCCCACTAATGGAAAACACAAAAAAGGTCCGAAGAACGTTGTTAACAACTATCGTCCCATTGCCAAACTGTCACATATACCCAAACTCTTCGAGAGTATTTTGTACGAAACTCCAAGTTTTCGCTGCAAGTCTTTAATCTCCCCTAGATAACACGGTTTCCTCAAATGCAGATCCACAACCACTAACCTTGTTGAATTTGTGTCCTTTACCCTATCAGCCTTAGAGAACGGCAAAGAAGTCGACGTTATCTCAACCGATTTCAATTAATCTTTCGATAAAATCTCCCACAGACTGATACTCTTCAAATTGTACTCCCTTGGCTTCGACCCCATTTCTTTGAAGTGGATATCTTCTTACCTGGAAAATCGCTATTACAGTGTTCGTTTTAGATCTGCCTTCTCTAATCCCCTTTTAGCTTCCTCCGGCGTCCCCCAAGGCAGCCACTTAGGTCCACTTCTTTTCGTTCTGACCATAAACGATCTTGAGATGGTGATCAAACATTCCCAAATCTCACTATATGCCGACGGCACCAAGTTCTTCAAGACCATTTCCTCCAGTTTTCCATCTGTTGTTCCAAAAATTGCTTAGAGCTTAATATTTCCTAATGCCAATCAATTACATTTTCACGTAAACGAATCAAACCTCGTCCTCGTCTCCAGTTCTTCAATAATCAACCCATCTCCGCCGTTCAGGTCATTCGCGATCTTGGCATATTATGTGACCAGGAACTAAATTTTCGCGCACACATCGATGAGATAATCCTTGAAGCTAATTCTGCACTCGGTTTCGTGAAGCGATGGTCTAAAGAATTCTCGGACCCTTACGTTACCCGATCTCTTTACATAACCTTTGTCCGGCCCCTTCTTGAATACGCCTCTCAAGTGTGGTCTCCATACCAACAAACCCATCCAACGCCGATTCCTAGGTTTTGCTCTTCGAGGTCTCCCCTGGAGCAATCCTTTGATTTTACCACCCTACCAAGACCGCCTTAAACTAAACAAGATGAACACGTTGGAAAAAAGAAGAACTGTATCTGACATTCTTTTCATCCATCGGGTCCTTTCAGGTACCATTGACTGCGCGACCCTCTATAACACTGTCTCTATCAACATTAACCCCCGCAATGTACGAAATCCCCGTCTCTTCTATCTACCAACCCCCCATACTGCCTATGGCTCCAATGAACCTATTTCTCGTATGCTGGGAAGTGTTAATTCGAATCCTTACTTCGATTTCAACCACAGCACTCGATGCCTAAAAATCCGCCTTTTTAACCACCCTCCCCTCTCTCCCGTTCTCTCTAGCTAGTAAGTGAGATTAGGTTAAGATTAGATTAAGCTAGCTTGAATTAAGCCCAATAAATGGAGGCGTTCGCTCCCGCGAAAATTAAAATTAAAAACCACGAATTTGTAATGAAAAATTTCGTTTGCCACATGTTGTCCTGAAGAGAAGAAAAAAAAGTAAAGACAACAACAAAAAAAAATATTTTTTTGTATGCTTAAAACGCTGTCAAAGGCAGCGAAGACGAATAACGATAGTTGGCGTCACCTTTAACAAATTCTGGAAATAGGGAAAATGTCAGTAACGACTGGGAAATTGCCGTTCACATCGCCGTTCAGCTTAGCCCTATACGATATTAATCAAATATTGGGCCCAAGCCTACAAGAGTTAGAGCCCTGACTCGGGTGTTCACGAGCTTGACCTCACACTGCTCCAAACCATTCGCTTTCAGTCAAAACCCAGACTCTTACCCAGAAAGAACTAACTGAATACTGTCAGCCCGAAAGTAGCAATAAGACCACTAAGGCGCTACTACGGACATGTGTCCCAAGCGGGTCATAATTCAGAAGGGAGAGAGACAAAGTTTGTGAGACTGTGGGTGTCACAATAACAAATTTATGCGACGGTCTTTTTTTGCTTTTATTATTTTTGTAGTCACGTTACAGCTAGACGAGAATCAGGTCGGAAACTTCTCGCAACCAATTGTGTTGCAATGATCCTTCTTATAAATGTATCAACAGGGATTTTCTTCAGTATCGTGATAAGACCGATAATCTAACATGCATTGCTTGTCTGGTGGAATAGGCTAACACGCAAACACGTCGTATCCTCTTTCACGAAACTTCAAAGAGCGGCTTGTCTCAGCTGTACTGGGGCTTTCCCCAGCACGCCGGTCACTACTCTAGAAGCTATGAGGAACCTTCCACCCCTTGACATATTTATCAAAGGATGCAAGGAACCTTTAATCAAAGGTGTATCCAGCTCTTTAACCAACTCCAAATTAGTGCATGAACTCAAGACCTTTTTTAACAAAGTCGAAGACTAAATTTACTAAATTTTGTATGGGTTGCCGGTCACTCTGGAAAGCCTGGAAATGAGCTCTCTCGTGAATTCTCTAGAAGGAGCTCAGAGGAGAGTTTCTCAGAATCTGCACCCACTTTAGACTCGCTTCCACGGTCAAATCCTTCATAAAACCCACACAATCGTAGATGGAAGGAATATCCAAGATGCAGGATGGCTGAGCGCGTACGCCCTGATGTCTGCAAGAAATTCACAACATTCTTCTTATCCTTACGGAGAATTGATTGGAGAATACTTGCGGGCATCATTACGGGCCATTACACTTTTGCCAAGGTACGTGCTTGGCATCAGTGAGACGCTTACCTGTGCTATATGTTGCGCGGAGGATGACAGATAGAAAATGAAAAAGACATACATCTGGATCCTACAGATAATTTATAATTCAATTATGAAATCAGAAATAACTGTAATATCCGTCCCACTGACCTATGAAAACTCAAAATATTCGCATTAAACAAACCGGAACAACAGTGTGCCCAAAATGCACTACCTACTCCTCATATTCAATATTTATTAATTTTTTTTAATTTTCTTTATTCGGAATTCAGAAAAGAAAACTGAAAAAGGGCCATATTTAGAACCACCCGACCAGCTATCCCTAAAATATTGCAATCCACCTACACACTCAACGAACAAGCCCCGGACAATTGAATGCAAAAAAAAATGTTCAGAGCTGTCGTTGATTTATTGCGTATCCGTTTTTTTTTCCCTTTCGTAAATGATAAAACATCTGCCAATCCAACAAATAACCGGATATTAAAAATATCACCGAACCCGGTCAGCCATTTGGAATTCCGGTCGGCAAGGTGTATGTATGAACATCGTTTTCATAACGAATAAAAATGAATAAATGAAAAATGAATTTTGACTTAGATATTGATTTAGTGATTTTATCCTTTGATCTGTAACACAATCATTTCGTTAGGGTAGCTACACATTGACGTTGCTTTCAGCTGTCAGCAGCAGTCAATACTCTACTTAAATCGATTCTGACAAAAGATCTATTGACATATCTACCTACTAGTGGCGTTCATCATCCCATCGATGAATTGTTTTTCTTTTGTTCAGATTGCTATGGGATTGATTTTCTCGGTTTTCAATACCACGTATCCAACCGCATCAAATGTCATGCAATAGAATCAGTTCGAGCACAGCAAAGACGTATTTAGGGAATGTTGTGGAACGAAGTTAAGGTGAAGATTTCCCTTGACATGTGAGTTTGGAGCTTATAACATTGGAATGGTAACCGGATGGTGGTTTAACCAACCTGTATAGAACAAAGCAAGATTCCTGTTGGAATTTTAAATAAAACAGACGGAAAGGACGCACACAACAATGACATTTCTGTTTATTGACAGGAGAATTTGAAACAACAATTTGGCACGGCAGGGAATAGTGCGTTTCACATGGTAGCTTATTGCCATTTTTAAAATATCGTGACATGTTTTCTTTGTATTAGTAAAAGTGATTAGCGCTTTATTCCATAGCTGGATTTATCATTTCGCACCCCCTCAGAACGCAAACTAAACCTTATTCACAATATTGACAACAATCACTTTTTTTTCGACATATCCACTATCGTAAAGGGAGACAATAGGGATATGTTATCAACAACTTAATCAGTCAGAATGTAATTTCAAGTTTTGTTTTACACTATAAAGGTGGTCCCAAAAGGTTTGGACGTCAGTGTGATAATGACGTTAATCATTAACATCATCACATGGTTCTCCAATAGCATATATTCGTACTTTAAAAGTTGTTGGAAATATTTTCGGTGTTCAATTATTTTTTGCCACCAAAAGTAGGTATAGAGACCTCAAGCTCAAAGTGACCACTGACATTTATCTATTTTATCTCGGATTTACGTCATACTACCATCATACTCCTAAGAGAGAAGAATAGTCGAAGCAATCCATATCGCCGACTGTTTTCTGTGCTTATCGACTTTTTAAAACGAGTAAGGCTGTGCTGCCCTCAGCCATCTTAGGAAGCGTAACCTCCTCAGAGAAATCATGACTCCAGAGGGGATCAGCTCAGCTCCTACGACAGAAATCCTCAGCTTTATTAAGAAAGTAGAGGAACTCCTCGTCTAATTGGCTAGCAGGCACAACAAACCTACATACTCTCGTCCCAGTGCTCTATGCTATCTGTTGACACTAGCCCCCAATTTAAAAAAAAATCGGTAATAAAGAGGGAGCTCGCCCATCGTTAATAGCGAAGGCCGTCACCGCACCATCGATACAAGTGCAGAAACGCAGCCAGAGTGACGACCGAGCGCTGTTTCTTCGGGCTCAGGAAGAATTTCAGTCTGACCTTGTACCAACCTGTAACCTTATCATCATTTAGTTTTAAGCATTTTAGGTTGATCTGCAATGTTAGATGTGAATTCACGTCAACTGTCTGCATCAAATTCAAGTCGTGAAAGTAGCTCTGGAAGCCAAGAAACGCAATCGACCGTCAACACCACGGGGCGTATACGTAACATTTTCAATTTGTTTGTACCTACTCCCTTAGGGGCTAGGGCAGCTCAGTTACCATGAAGGAATCACCCATGCTCGGACTGAAAAGGTTAGATCTGAATTCAGGTCAACTGCCTGCATCAAATTCAAGTAGTGAAATTAGCTCTGGAAGGCGATAAATGCACTCGGACCTAGGAACTACGGGGCGTATACGTAACATTTTCAATTTTTTTGTACCTACTCCCTTAGGGGCTCGGGCAGCTCAGTTACCATGAAGGAATCACCCATGATCGGACTGAAAAGGTTAGATCTGAATACACGTCAACAGTCTACATCAAATTCAAGTCGTGAAATTAACTCTGGAAGAGAGAAATGCACTCGACCATAGGCACTGCGGGGCGTATACGTAACATTTTCAATTTTTTTGTACCTACTCCCTTAGGGGCTAGGGCAGCTCAGTTACCATGAAGGAATCACTCATGCTCGGACTGAAAAGGTTAGATCTGAATTCACGTCAACTGCCTGCATCAAATTCAAGTCGTGAAAGTAGCTCTGGAAGCCGAGAAACGCAATCGACCGTCAACACCACGGGGCGTATACGTAACATTTTCAATTTTTTTGTACCTACTCCCTCACGGGCTCGGGCAGCTAAGTTAGCATGAAGGAATCACCCATGATCTGACTGAAAATTTTAGATCTGAATTCACGTCAACAGTCTGCATCAAATTCAAGTCGTGAAATTAGCTCTGGAAGCCGAGAAACGCTATCGACCATAGGCACTACGGGACGTATACGTAACATTTTCAATTTTTTTGTACCTACTCCCTCACGGGCTCGGGCAGCTAAGTTCCCATGAAGAAATCACCCAGGATCGGACTGAAAAGGTTAGATCTGAATAAACGTCAACAGTCTACATCAAATTCAAGTCGTGAAATTAGCTCTGGAAGCCGAGATACGCAATCGACCATCAGCACTACGGGTCGTATACGTAACATTTTCAATTTGTTTGTACCTACTCCCTTAGGGGCTCGGGCAGCTAAGTTACCATGAAGGAATCAGCCAGGATCGGACGAGAAACGCACTCGGCCATCAGCACTACGGGGCGGATACGTAACATTTTCAATTTTTTTGTACCTACTCCCTTACGGGCTCGGGCAGCTAAGTTACTGTGAAGGAATCACCCAGGATCTGACTGAAAATGTTAGATCTGAATTCACGTCAACAGTCTGCATCAAATTCAAGTCGTGAAATTTTCTCTGGAAGACGAGAAATGCACTCGATCATGAGCACTACGGGGCGTATACGTAACATTTTCAATTTTTTTGGTACCTACTCCCTTACGGGCTCGGGCAGCTAAGTTACCAAGAAGGAATCACCCAGGATCTGACAGAAAATGTTAGATCTGAATTCACGTCAGCAGTCTGCATCAAATTCAAGTCGTGAAATTAGCCCTGGAAGCCGAGAAACGCAATCGACCGTCAACACCACGGGGCGTATACGTAACATTTTCAATTTTTTTGTACCTACTCCCTGACGGGCTCGGGCAGCTAAGTTAGCATGAAGGAATCACCCATGATCTGACTGAAAAGGTTAGATCTGAATTCACGTCAACTGCCTGCATCAAATTCAAGTCGTGAAATTACCTCTGGAAGCCGAGAAACGCACTCGACCATAGGCACTACGGGACGTATACGTAACATTTTCAATTTTTTTGTACCTATTCCCTTACTGGCTCGGGCAGCTAAGTTACCATGAAGGAATCACCCAGGATCGGACTGAAAAGGTTAGATCTGATTTCACGTCAACAGTCTGCATCAAATTCAAGTCGTGAAAGTAGCTCTGCAAGACGAGAAATGCACTCGACCATGGGCACTACGGGGCGTATACGTAACATTTTCAATTTTTTTGTACCTATTCCCTTACTGGCTCGGGCAGCTAAGTTACCATGAAGGAATCACCCAGGATCTGGCTGAACATCTTAGATCTGATTTCACGTCAACAGTCTACATCAAATTCAAGTCGTGAAATTAACTCTGGAAGAGAGAAACGCACTCGACCATAGGCACTACGGGACGTATACGTAATATTTTCAGTTTTTTTGTACCTACTCCCTGACGGGCTCGGGCAGCTAAGTTACCATGAAGGAATCACCCAGGATCTGACAGAAAATGTTAGATCTGAATTCACGTCAACAGTCTATATCAAATTCAATTCGTGAAAGTAGCTCTGGAAAACGAGAAATGCACTCGACCATAGGCACTGCTGGGCGTATACGTAACATTTTCAATTTGTTTGTACCTACTCCCTGACGGGCTCGGGCAGCTAAGTTACCATGAAGGAATCACCCAGGATCTGACTGAAAATGTTAGATCTGAATTCACGTCAACTGCCTGCATCAAATTCAAGTCGCGAAATTAGCTCTGGAAGACGAAAAATGCACTCGACCTCAAGCACTACTGGGCATATACGTAACATTTAAAATTTTTTTGTACCTACTCCCTTACGGGCTAGGGCAGCTAAGTTACTGTGAAGGAATCACCCAGCATCTGACAGAAAATGTTAGATCTGAATTCACGTCAACAGTGTGCATCAAATTCAAGACGAGAAGTGCACTCGACCATAGGCACTACGTGACGTATACGTAACATTTTCAATTTTTTTGTACCTACTCCCTTACGGGCTCGGGCAGCTAAGTTACTGTGAAGGAATCACCCAGGATCTGACTGAAAATGTTAGATCTGAATTCACGTCAACAGTCTGCATCAAATTCAAGTCGTGAAATTTTCTCTGGAAGACGAGAAATGCACTCGATCATGAGCACTACGGGGCGTATACGTAACATTTTCAATTTTTTTGGTACCTACTCCCTTACGGGCTCGGGCAGCTAAGTTACCAAGAAGGAATCACCCAGGATCTGACAGAAAATGTTAGATCTGAATTCACGTCAGCAGTCTGCATCAAATTCAAGTCGTGAAATTAGCCCTGGAAGCCGAGAAACGCAATCGACCGTCAACACCACGGGGCGTATACGTAACATTTTCAATTTTTTTGTACCTACTCCCTGACGGGCTCGGGCAGCTAAGTTAGCATGAAGGAATCACCCATGATCTGACTGAAAATGTTAGATCTGAATACACGTCAACTGCCTGAATCAAATTCAAGTCATGAAATTACCTCTGGAAGCCGAGAAATGGACTCGACCATAGGCACTGCGGGGCGTATACGTAACATTTTCAATTTGTTTGTACCTACTCCCTGACGGGCTCGGGCAGCTAAGTTACCATGAAGGAATCACCCAGGATGTGACAGAAAATGTTAGATCTGAATTCACGTCAACAGTCTGCATCAAATTCAAGTCGTGAAATTACCTCTGGAAGCCGAGAAATGGATTCGATCATAGGCACTACGGGACGTATACGTAACATTTAAAATTTTTTTGTACCTACTCCCTGACGGGCTCGGGCAGCTAAGTTACCATGAAGGAATCACCCAGGATCTGACAGAAAATGTTAGATCTGAATTCACGTCAACAGTCTATATCAAATTCAATTCGTGAAAGTAGCTCTGGAAAACGAGAAATGCACTCGACCATAGGCACTGCTGGGCGTATACGTAACATTTTAAAAGTTTTTGTACCTACTCCCTTACGGGCTCGAGCAGCGAAACCCCGATCCACTCGTGTCTGTAGCGCCACCTAGGTGTAAGAGATATTCTTTGTTGACAAAACTTAATTTCAATCTGAGAGATCCGTTTTCCATTTAGTCTCCATCATTTGCAGAAGACCATGGGAACGATATAGAATTATAGCTGGATAGGGTGGTAGGAGTGGTTATTTGCTAGAACTACATAGAAAACCAATCAGCCCTGTCTAACAGGAAACCCAGGAACCTAAACAGAAATCGGATTTAATTAAGTGCATTTGACAAGGTTGAGGTATCATTATCCCAGCTGGTATCTATCGTGATCACCGACAAATTCGTCAAAACGTCAAAGTATAGTTAAGTTATAGATTAAGATAAGTTTTGATCTCCAAAGGCAGGACTACGTGGATGATGTTTATTATCTAGCGCAATGGAAAACAGCGATGGCCACTCTAACCCCAAACGTAATAGAGATAGGATAAACCCTGCTAATCTGCGATCAATTAGTTCGATCCGAATGTTAGTAAGGTTTTTGAAAAGGTAGTAAGCAAAGCTCTGATCAAATGAATTGATGAAAAGACAATAATCCCGGACGAATACTGGTTTGCGACATTAAGTGGAATAGGCATCAATGTATGGTGCTTGTCTGATCGATTTTGAAAAGGCCTTTGGATGCACTATGGTTATAAAGCCTGTTATATAAGTTTACCAAGCTAGACATGCCAAATCGCATTCTGTACATGATTTACGCAATGACTATGGGAAACAAGTTTGTTGTTAAATATGACACCGTTACTTCGAGCAGGTCCTTTGATATTAAGAACGGTTTACAACAGGGATCGGCTAACTCTCCATTACTCGTAAGTATCGACCCATGCGATCTTATAGGTTTTATCGACCACTCAATAGTGTATGCAGAAATTAAGGTCATCAATAAAATACTACAGTCTGACTTCGATCATGTGAGGAATATTGCGATGATTAGGAGTTAAAAATTAACTTCCAAAAGTTGAAAAGATCTTGAATAAATTTGTGATCATTGGGCAACATTGGGCCTATCTGCTAATAAGGCCCATCATCGCGTATGGTTGTCCGGTGTGGTTTAATTTTATACTGAAAAGATTCATATATTCGAGAGCCAGTGCCTGGATCTGTCCTAGAATATACAGAAGGCCATAGTCCCAATTCATTAAATGGTAACCTAATAAGGTCCTATACGATCTAAACAGAATCGACAATTTTCTTATTAAAGTGAAGCTCATTGCAAAGGCTATGACTAACGACAATAACCTGATCTCCGGGGTTTACTACCCGAATTATAGACACTACGAGAACGCACTCCGATCGGGCTTTATTCTTTCGGAGACATTTTTGCATATTGATTCCGAAAGGTTAGTGCATAATAGAGAAGGTATCCCGAAAATTTACCACCGCCACCGGGGCGCCAGCGACAAACAGCCCACCCGGTACGGATACGTTGACAATGCTCATGAGCTCATACGTTTTAAAACCCTTGGCACATTATTGGTTGAAAATGCTTCTCAGAGCGGTACGTTACTCCGATTACTGGCGATTTATATCTCAATATAGTCTACTTTTAGCTCGATACACTTGACCAAGCGATGCTCCAACTTCTTTAACCCGTCTGAAAAATACGTTTTCTCGAGGTCTGCAAAGTAGGCCTCTGTGGCGGCGATGACCTCCTCATTCGACTGAAATTTCTGCCCGGCGAGTGACTTTTTCCAGTTTGGAAACAAAAATAAATCGCACGGGGCCAAATCTGGAGACTACGGTGGATGGGGCAGCAGTTCGTAGCCCAATTCGACCAATTTGGCCGTGGCGAGGGCGGAGGTGTGAACCGGTGCGTTATCATGGTGGAAGAGAACTTTTTTCTTCGCCAAGTGGGACCTTCAATTCGGCGTCAGATCGGCCCAATAATTTGGCATAGTACATCCCTGTGACCGTTTTGCCCTTCTCCAGGTAGTCGATGTGGATCACACCTTGTGAATCCCAGAAAACGGGGGCCATCACCTTTCCGGCCGATGGGATAGAGGTCGCCTTCTTCGGAGCACGTTCGCCGGGTGATGTCCACTGTTTCGGCTATTCCTTGGTCTCTGGTGTGTACCAGTGGATCCATGTTTCGTCGACTGTCACGAAACGATGCAGAAACTCCTTCGGATTGCGCTTAAACAGCGTCAAACACTGCTCTGAAGTGGTGTCACGGTCGCGGATGTTGTCCGGAGTGAGCAAACGCGGTACCCTTCGCGCCGACAGCCTTCTCATGCCCAAAATTTCATGCAGGATATGACCCACGGAATCTTTTGAAATGCCTACTGTCTCAGCTATCTCGCGCACCTTCAATCGGCGGTGTGCTAATACGAGATCGTGGATTTTTGTCACGTTATCCTCCGTGGTAGCCGTTTTCGGGGCACCTGGACGTGGCTCATCAAAAACCGACGTGCGACCACGTTGAAAATCGTTAAACCAATTTTTGATGGTCGCCATCGAAGGAGAAGAGTCACCGTATACAGCATCCAAACGCTCTTTGATTTCGCTGCGCGATTTCCTTTCCAAAAACAAGAATCGAATCACCGACCGATATTGCTCTTTTTCCATTTTTCTAAAATACGCGGACACTCCCGCTTCCACACGCGGTCAAAACAAAACTACGAGTCCGATCCGGCTGACAGTAGCCGTCTACTAGAATGTACTACACGATAATAAGTATAGTAAGTTACTCTTGCGACACTGGCGCCATCTGGCGGTGAGGCTAACTATTTATCGGACAACCGTCGTATTTGTCATGGCTTTGATGGACTTAAAGTCTGAGAAAACAGAACTTTACGGATTGAAACCGCCGAGCCATGTCAGACGAGCTCATCCTCTTTCTCGTCTTTTTGCAGACCTGTTTGACCTGCGTCTAGCAAAGTGTGATATTCAGTCTATCGCTGAGATGAGTTAGTGGATCTTGACAGCCTTAAACTCCCGGAACTCGGTTATGTCCAGAGCAGCTATCGCGACGGGTATATTACAGAATATGAAAAAGTTATTCATGATATCTCAGAGCTTTCAGTCGCTCTGATGGTCGAAGCTTGCATGGTTTCTGATTTCTGATTTCTTTAGAGAGCCTAAGAAGACAGCTTAGTTTACATTTTCTGGGAAAAGTCGTAGTGCTCTGGTAATAGCACACTGACTGTCGAGCATAATTATAAGAAGACTATGTTAGGCTATGTCCCCCGTAAGAATGTTTCTTTTTCCTAGTCTGAGAGAAGTACAATATTTTTTTATCAATTAGCCTGGTCAACACTTCTCTTTCATAGGGTGCTCAATAAACCTTAATGTAATCACACTTGCTCTGGCTTACGCTGACGAATTCTGTCTTCAGAAAGAAGGTGAGAAGGCAGCTAGGAAAAACGAAGGAGGGAAGTCGATTTAGAAGCAGGTGAAGAGAAAACCAAATATATGGTTAGCGATCGACTTGCATTGCACAAAACTTGGGACCTGACTGTACTCGATAAATAATATTGAGGAAGTGAATATGTTGAAATATCCGGGAATCGTATTGACTGCCAAAAACGACACAAAAGGTAGAAAAAAAATATAAGGGTGGACCTAAAAAAGTGCGAGACATGAACAGCACACACACATGAGAAAAGCTTGGCGATAAATGCGATAAATTGTCAACGAGTCACTGAACTTTTGAGTTCCAAATGGCCGGTAATAACAATAATAATAGGTAAGCATACGCTTGATTGTAATAACGGGTCACACAAACATCGGCACTACAATCACGCGGCCACCTTTGAACTAATTTCCTTGGACTCGAAGCTCGTGACCAACAGACCAACACATCGACAAAATCACAGAGTTAATCAAAAGGTCATTAAAGGGTTAACGACCACTAAAATTAATTAAGAAGCCTTTCGAAGTTAACGCAGCTCCCTCAAATGCCGGTCAAATACAAATTTCAATTAAAAGACCAAACAAAGAAAATTAATCACCTTTAAAAGCAAATATTAGAAAGACCCCAAAGATCAAAGGCTCTGGGAAAAATCCATCAAACTAAATATTTGACTCCCCTTCTTAACACTACATCTGGGAAAAGCTAATTAACACCCTTTTTCACAGCCACTGTTTGCCCAACCCAATTTTCTCGACCTGTTCCTTGCATCAAGCCGTCACTCCCTTTTAATTAAATTTCCTCTTTGAAATTATCCTCCTAATCTACGAAGATCCCCAAAGCACTATGCACTTTAGTCCTGCATCCCATTCAGAGTTTAAGTGTGAAAAGTCAACTACACTTGGCACCTATCTAATCCCACCAAATGACGTCGGCAAGGATTCCAAGGGTTCAGATTGACAGCATAAAACTCCAAATTCACTCCCCAAACTAAGAACGGCAAACTTTAATCCGACGACTAATATACTAAATTCTCGCAGAGTATTGCAATTAAGATCCTTTGAGGCGAATAAAGAAAACATTTTCGAGTGCGAGGAAAAGACAACAACTAACCAAGTGTCTCTGGCGCGTAAGTACAATCCATTCACTTTCGTAAGAATACAAATTCGTTGTACTCGTATCGCAAACAACAATGTCCTTCGGCAATATTTTATTATTCAATTGAGAATAAGGAAATTGCCTCCCAACAGTACGAGCACAACGCACAACAACAACAATGTCGTCCACTTAAAGTTCATCAAAAACGGCAAACAAGGGTTTAAGGATATCCTAACGAGGACAAGAGGATACGAGCAAGTTTCTGTACGGAAGAGTGTGTCGAATCGTCCATGGACTAGGGCAATTTCATTAAGAGAACGCACAACACATCAATATAGAATGACTGGACGAGGCAGTTAGATAGTTAGGCAGTAACACAGCTCGGAGAGTGGAAATAGGCTGGGCAGCGCGCAGATATGACTAGGCAGGGTGTGTTTCCAGGACACAAGTGGAACTAGAATGTTATTAGCATTTCAATTGAGTTAAATCGATTTTGATTGGCGCTTTTGGTATTCTTATTGTCCTAGCAGGCCTTGTGTCTGAAGTACTAATGAGTGTGCTTGCTCCAGTGCCTGAGATAGTAAGTGTGGACTATGAACAAGGCTCTTCCTTACAGTGGCTCGATGTAATTCTGGAAAGACATTGTTTAATGAAATTTGAATTAATAACATGGTTGGGAAATGATAAGCATGGTAGGTGGGTAGGGGTGGCTGCCTAAGTGCAGCTCAGTTCAGGTGGAACTAATTTTGATACCACACCTCGTTTGACCTAGATTGTAAGGGGAAGTTATTAGAATTCTTAGATCCAACCTGTAGAGTTGAGAAAATTTATTACATTGGCCAGACTTAGGTTAGTGACTACAGGAAGTGTTTGGCAAACCCTCGTAACCTACGTTTTGTAAGTGATGGAGGAGGATATTGTGAGAACTGTAAGTTAAGTCTGGTAGCTTGAATGCCTATAAGCAAGTAGCCTGTACTGAGTCTTAAAGTATCAAAACGAAGTCTATTCAGAGGTTTGTGTTTTCTGCCTTTCAAACATGCAGGTTAGTAAACAGGAGTATCAGAGCTCTGTTGGGATCATACGGTCCGGTCACTTCTTTGAATCGGGTGGCGCCATAAGTTTCTATATGTCAGATGAAAGTGAGGATGCATATAAGAATGCTTAGTCCATCGGCGGAGTATGATTCCTGCTAATTTCGGACTTTTTGATTTTTATCTAAATTATGAACTTTTCATTGGGCCACCAAACTAATAAACCGAAGGTGAGGATTGAGCTGACAACGGCAGTCTACAACCAAAGAGTCGAGCAGCAATCAAAAGCAATCCCACTGATTTCGCTTACCCAAGAGTAGGATAACCACTTTTTATGTTTGCCCGTTAAGTCTTTAAACAAGGGCCCAAGGTATGAAAAGAGAAAGGGAAATAAGGCATCGATGCTTATTGGTTCAAATGCTTGTAGTTTGTAATGTGTGGTAAATATTGGGCTGGGGAAGACTTTCTATATTCGTATGGTCCGGCTAAAAAACGAGTCTCTAAATTGAGCAGGAGGACAGTCTTAAATCGATGGACATTCCTAGCGAGACCAATATTGCGGCGAACAAAGGTTATGTAGAGAGACCGAGTGACGTAGGGATTGGAAAACTCTTTATACCATCGTTTCACGAAACGGAGTGCAGAATTGGTTTTAAGAACTATATCGCTGATATGTGCAAGGAAATTGAGTTCCTGGTCTTATAATACGTCAAGATCGCGGATCACCTGAACGGTAGAAAGGGGTTGGTTATGGAAAAAGTAGAGGCGGGGAGAATGTTTGATACGTTTGCGGGAGAAAGTAATAGATTGACACTTGGAAATGTTAAGGTCGAGGCAGTTCTTGGAGCACCAGGTGGAAAAACTATTGAGGTCCGATTGAATAAGGAAAGAGTCATGTTCGAAGGAAATAATCTTGAAGATATTAGCGTCGTCGGCGTATAAAGAGATGTGGGAATGTTTGATAACCATTTCAATATCGTTAATGGTAAGGATAAAAAGATGTGGACCTAAATGACTGCCTTGTGGGACAGCGGAGGAAGCAAGGAAAGGGTTAGAGAGGGCAGATCTAAAACGAATGCGAAGAGGATGCCCACTTTAATAAGATGGGTTCAAAGCCAAGGGAAGACAATTGGAAGCCTATTAATCTGTGTGAAATTTTATCAAAGGCCTTACTGAAGTCAGTTGAAATAGCATCGACTTCCTTGCTATTTTCTAAGGCTGAAAGGGTGATGGATACGATTTCAATAAGGTTTGTGGTTGTAGACCTACCTTTCAGGAGGCCGTGTTGTCTGGGTGAGAATAAAGACTTGCGTTGAAGACTACAATTATCATACAAAATACTTTCGAAGATCTTGGGTATATGAGACAGTTTGGAAATGGGATGGTAGTTGTTGATGTCATTCTCCGGACCCTTTTCGTGTATCTTCTTCTTTTCCTTTTTATCCCGGCCTCGTTATGGTCAGAAGTGTAGGACCATAACCTTCCCACTTAACTGCATTCCTACTGGTCCGCTTGTGGGGTCCGCCGGTTTGACCTCAGAAAGTAGCGGCAGGCTTCCCGGTATGGGATTACTTCATCGCTGAGGCCAATCAAATGCTGGTGTTTTTGCATTTGTTTGCACCAATTGTTTTTCGGCCTGCCTTTTTTGCGTGTTGAAATTGGAATGTTGATTGATAACGCCTTTTGGACGGGGTTCAAAGGATCTCTCCTTTGAACATGGCAATACCAACTGAGTCGGTCGCGCTCTATATTTCTTGTGATGGTTTCTTTTACGTGGAGGCTTCCTCGGATCTTTAAACTTCTAATTCTGTCACGCTTTGTTACTCCCGCTGTCATGCGAAGCATCTTCATCTCAGCTGCCGTTAATTTGCTCTCATACTTTTTGTGCATTGTCCAGCATTGTGAACCGTATGTGAGCGCCGGACGTACAACTGAAGTGTAGAGCCTTCCTTTCAGCTTAGGGGGAAATTTTCGATCACAGAAGATGGCGGAGTTTTCCCGCCACTTCATCCACCCTACGCTTACGCGATGTTTGATGTCGTCATCACAAGTTGCTTCTCTATTAATCATAGATCCCAGATATTTAAACTTTTCACACTTGGGAAACACTCTTCCTTCAAGTAAATGTCTGGAATAGTCTTCTTTGAACTAATACGATACCCGTGTCCCTCAAAAATGTCCACCCACACATCAAGTGCTCGTTGTAGGGACGCCTGATCATCACTTATAATGGCTCCATCGTCAGCAAAGAATAGCTGGTGCACATTGGGGTCCGTCACTTTTCCTTCAAACAAGCAATCAAGGACTGCTATAAAGAGCAGTGGGCTGAGGACGCTCCCTTGGTGTACACCGACTTTGATTGCGAACTCTTCGGTGACTCCTGCGGTGCATCTTACTCTTGTCGTTGCTCTCTCGTACATGTCCATAACCACTCGCACGTAGGTTTCTGGAACTCCTTTTTGTCTTAGCGCTACCCATAAAAGATCTCTTGGTTGCCGGTCAAAGGCCTTCTCGAAATCAACCAACACCATATGCAAGTCCTTTGAAGAATCACGATGCTTTTCCATCATGATCCTTATACTTTGGATTGCATCTGTTGTTGATTTACCCGAGACAAACCCGCACTGGTCATCAGATAGTCGTATTATTTTCCGCAGTCGGCTATCTAATACCCGTTCAACGATCTTCATGGTGTGCGACATCAGCTTGACAGAACGGTAGTTATCACAATTTCGCGTATCACCCTTTCCTTTGTGCAATGGAAGAAGATAGCTTTCCCTCCATTGATTAGGCATAGTGTCGCCTCTCATAAGTTTGGAGATAAGAACCATGAGCCATCTAGACCCGATGTCTCCCATCTTTTTCCAGAACTCAGAGGGTATCCCGTCCGGCCCAACAGCTTTTCTTTTCTTGGAGTTTTTAACCGCGTGCCGAACTTCTTCGACTGTGATGTCGGATATTTCGGCATGATTCGCGGCGGCTCTTGGAAAGTACACTCGGGGAAACTGTTCGTTCAGAAGTTCCTCGCAATACTGTCGCCATCTGTGGAGAATTTTTTCGTCTTCCACAAGGAGTTGGCCTTCAGCATTGTTAATAAACTTTGGGAAACGAATCTCCTGAGCATTTCTTCTTCTCTGGGCGGCTATCTTAAAGATATTTGCTTCTTTGTTCAAATTGTTTTGTCGAAGCTCCTGGGTAGCCTGGTTCCTGTCAGACGCGGAAGACGATATTTCTTCCAACTCCTGATAGAGGCCTTCCATGCTTTTCGCTTTGAATTCGGCGCACTTTTTCTTCGCGATACCTTTGCAATATCTATATATGTACCTCTTCACGGTGAGCTTTTTCCTCTCTATTAGTAGAAGAGCACTGTGACCAAGCTTGGAAAGCCATTTTCTTTTCGTGTATCACTGCTTTGGCTTCGTCTGTCCACCACCAGGTTTCTTTTGCGTGTTGGCATGGGCCTTTCGATTTTCCAAGCAGTGAGTTGGCTTTCTCCAGGCCAGATTGTTGTAGGGAATCCCACATGTCTTGTGCTCTGCACTCCTCATTACCGACCTCATCGATAATGGAAAAGAGGTAGTTTTTCATGTTGGTAATAAAAACTTCGCCTTTTCCTTGAAGTGGCTTATGCCACTTGATTCTCTCAGACATCTTCGTTTGCTGCTTTGACTTCTTACTCGCCTCCATAAAAAATTCAGTCAGGAGGAGACGGTGTTGAGGGGCGATCGCGTCTTCCAGGATCACTTTGCAATCTTTAACTCGTGGCTTCATGAAACTGGATACCAAATGATAGTCTATTTGAGTTTCATTTCCGCCGCTGCTATAAGTGATCAGGTGCCGGCATTGTTTGACGAACATGGTATTTATCACTATAAGACCGTACGACTTGCACATGTTTAGGATATCTTCAGCTGAAGAGTTCCTGGTGCCGTATCCCAGCCCTCCGTGGTAGCCTTCATAGTCTTCGCTTGTCTTCCCGACATGTCCGTTTAAATCTCCCCCAACAAACAAAAGCTCTTCCTTTGGGATGATTTTGACAAGGTTGTGGAAATCTAGCCAGAATGCATCTTTTTCTTTTTGTTCGCATCCTACTTGAGGGGCATATGCGCTTACGATGTTCCACACCTCACCATGCATCACCAGTTTGAGAGCCATCAAACGGTCACTGGACTTTGAAATGGTTAAGACGTTGCCAAGTAACTCTGCCGCAAGGATGATGGCGATTCCGTTTTTTCCTTGTTCCAATCCATAGTAAAACATCTTGTAGGCTTTTGTTTTAACGTCCAAGAAACGTGCCCGATTACCGGTGTTTCGCCATTTCGTCTCTTGTACGCACAGGATGTCTACTCGCCTTCTAACCATAATTTCTTCAAGCTCATAGCTGCGCCCTCTCATGCTTCCAACGTTCCAACTCGCGACTCTTAAATGTGGCTTACGCCGTTGCATTACTTTGCTATCCCCCGGAAATCCTATAGCTCTGACCCGAGCATTGCTGCTCGTCCCAGGATCACGACCATTAGTAGTGCCTGGCGGGGTAGTGCTTTTCCTTTTAGCGTTCTTTTCCATAATGCTACGGTTTGACCGTTTTCATTCTTCCCTTCCTTTTTGACACGGGCATGCTCCAGATTTTTTTTTTTTTTTTTTGATTGATCTTACTCTTACAACACCGGTGATCTCCAGTCGTGTCAACCCACTGATTTACATGCACACTTGTGGGGCAGTTTAATGGTGGTATATGTGTCCCTAGGCTCACCTTGGTGTTTTCTAAATTGCCTAGATGTGAGTTTTGTTTACCTTTGTTTAGTCGCCTTTTACGACAAGCGATAGGTATCGCTGCAGGGATATTCTTAACCCGTCCCTGCACGAGCAGGACCCTTTTCGTGTATAGGTTTTATAAAAGAGGTTTTCCATATCCGGGGAAATTCACCTTGAAAAAGGGATAGGCTGAACATTTTTGAGAGAGCTAGAGAAAGGGAGGAGGAACAATTTTTTTTTAAATATAGCAGGATGGCCGTTGGAGCCAGCAGTGAATTCATCATTAAGTTGCTTTAATCTTTTTTTAAGGGTCGAAGGAGAAAGGTTGAAGTCACCGAAAACTAGGATCTCGTCTTGGGAATCCCGTAAATCAATGAAATTGTCGATTGTATCAAGTTGTGATGGCAAAATATAAAAGCAGATGACGTAGAACAATTTCCGGGGTAGAACAATCTTAATAGAAACAAAGTCGAGACACGGCGAAGATGAAGTTGCTATGAGGGAGGAGTCAATTGAGTCATCGTCGCTATTAACGTTAAAGTGTGATGGCACCAGTTCAAGGTTGTTTATACGGTGGATTAAGTTCGTTTCAGTTAAGGCAAAGATTTCGAAAGGTAAGGCATGTGATTGCTGCAGGACTGCCTGAGTTTTAGAGCGCAGACCTCTTACGTTCTGATAATAAAAAGTAAGAAAGAGGTTTTCGGGAAGTATTAGAGTGGCAGAGAGGGGGAGACTTTTAGGAACGAAAAAACCTATCATAATCGGCTTTGTTACGCTGAAGGTGCGATATACCCTTTGCGTTGGGGTTTTGGTGGAACTGCTGGAGAAGGCAGTATATAGAAATTTGGTGGGTAAAAATTTAAAAGAGTTTGGTTTGGAAACTCCATTATCGTGGAGATTATAGGGGGGCTTAGTATGCTTTTCACTATTATTAGAAACAAACTTATTATTCTTATTGCTAAGTTTAGGATTAAGCTTGATGGTAGATTTAGGGTGGAAATCACTCTTTTCATTCCATTTGATAAATGTAGTTCTACCGACAGTAAGTGGGCGGCTATCGGAGGTGAGAAATAGCAAAGCATATTTTGTTGCAATGGAGAGCTTTAATCTATTCGGTCCGAGATGTTGAAGCATTTGGCAGCTGAGTATTGGGATTTTGAAAATGTTTGTACCCATTGTTCCTTAGCGCTGGGGTCCTGTCCTTCAACCAGAAAGGTAGTAGTATCCTCGTTGCTGCTTTGAAGCTTTTGGAGGCGATGATTCCATTCTCCTAAGCTCCATGTTTGGCCAAAGCGTTCGATACTGGTTTCAATGGCTTCTATTTCAGGGAGTTGGTTTGTTTAGACAGAAGATGTTGTTTTGGGTGGCGGTGGGGAGCCGCGTATTAACGGGTCGGAAAGATTAGCTTCGAGTAGTTCGTCGCGTATAGAAGTGTTACCAAATTGGTATCATACTGGCCAGGGAAGTGGATGTCGTCTATTTTATGAGCTGCTGTTCTAGTCCTAGACTAGGTCATTTAAGGTGAACCTTGTTGTGGTAAGCTCACTGCTAACATCGTTTAATTTGTTAGCCATAGCTTCAAGCAGAGGATCAGGTTGATATGGTGAAGTATACTTTTTTTCGATGAGTGACTGAAATGAATGTCTCAATAGGAAAGCCCTTTTCTTAGGTTTTGATCTATTTATGCAGAATTTTTGAGACAATCAAGGTGATTCTGTATCTTACTTAATAGCTTATAAGATGCCCTACAAGATGGTGATATTGCGGCATTGAAATGAATTCAAAGTCGCATCGAAGGGAATTTAGGTTCTTGTTTATTTTCTTAAAAAGAACAGGGTTAAGGTGAGAGTTGAGAGTGGACACCAAGTCGCGTGTTAGTTCGGCGCTACGGTATTGGGTGAGTTGAATTCAGAGATATCGTTGATCAGTTTCACTAGGGCAGATAACTGTTTTTCACAAGAACTAAATTCAGAAAAAATCGAGCACTTCACAAGGTTACTTAAGTCTTCAACACATTTTGAGTTTAGGTCGAATTTCGCCGATAAGTTTTTTTTCACACTAGGTTGTTGTTGTTGAAGGCGAGAAATGCTCCGAAAAAAAAGTGGAACGATTTGCCGCAAATACCTCGGCACATAATACGATCAGCATTTTTGATGTCGGTGGCACAGTGGGCTAAAAAATGAGGAAGAGTGTCGGTAACAGAACAGAGCCTTGGGATACGCTAGCTTTAATAGTTTATATCATCGTGTATATAAATGGTAATTTTATTGCTGTTTAATTGTTTAGTATTTTACTTCTTACAATTGATTCGTGAATAATGACATATTTCAAAATTAAACATACTAAGTTAGTTTTGCCATTTTCCTGTGGAAAGACTTAGACTCGAACAATGCTTACGAATTATTGAATTTCATTATCAAAATTCGCGCTTTGTAAAAAATATTTTTCGCCAATTTCAAACATTGTAGAGTCGTTATAATTGATGTTCTGAGCAAGCAATTCAAGCCAAAGTGACAACATTTCACGCTTTTTGACATCGAACCACATACAGAAGAAAACATTGCTACTGTATTCGCCACTCTTAATGATAACCGCGATTTGCTCATTCTTTGCCGTTCGGTGCAATTGGGATTCTGTTACTCGACTACATAGAAGATTTTACGCAAGGACCTTGATCTTATAAAATATAGCTCGGGGCAGAACTGAAGTCGAACGACCTGTCCCAGTGCCGCATTTTGGACGTACCAAATTGGTACTTGGTTCAATGAGAAACCTAAGGCAATTAAAGAGCCCCCAGTATATCCAGAAAAGGCGGCGGCATCATTGGCCCGTACTTTTTCAAAGATGACCCTGAGAACAACGATACCGTCAATGGCACCCGCTTTCATTCATTGATTTCGAATTTATTTTCTAATCAAAACAGAAGTCAGACAGTCAGTGAGTGAGAGAGTGTGGGGTAACACGCATCGCGCCTTCCCTAAACCACAATTTCATTTATAGTAAATATCGAAAAGAAAAAAACAAAAATGATTTGTTTATGTACAAAAAAAAATCAACGCAGTGATACTAAAATAGAGTTCAATAACTGTAAAAAATTGTTTCATGCAAAGTGCGTCAATTTATTAAACACTGATCTCGAATACATGAACAAAAAACAGAAAAATTTTGAGGTGTTCTCAGTATACAACGTCGCGGCGAAGCTCTCTCTGTGCCGAAAATGCTCCCCTCCCGTCACCCCTTACAATCCCAACAGTCACTGAAAAAGAAAAACAAATAACAGAAAACATTACAATGGAAATGATATTCAATGAAATCGAAAACTTATGGAAAATAAACGAGGAATGCTTGGCCATGATCACTTCCTTGCAAGGTGAAAATGTCCAACTCAAGACCAAAGTGCGCGAGTTTGAAAATAAAATCAATACCTTAGAACAATCCAAACTCAAAAAATCGATTGACATTTTTAATGTGCCCAATGTTGACAATACAAATGCAATGGAAGCCGCGTTAAAAATTATTCGTCTTGGTGTTGGGTATGATCTTAACGAGCGCGACATTGATCCTTTCTACGTCAAAAAAATTAAAACAAAGAGGTACCCCTCTTCACCCACAACTGTACTGTCTCTGAATCTGACCCGATAAGTAATCATGGAAATGAAAAAGAAGAAAAAACTCTTAGAAGAAAATTATGATGGTTCGCAAATTTTTATTGATGAAAGTCTTACAAACTAAGTCTAAAAACTTTGATCTCTTTCTAACACATATAAACATATTCAATTCCAATGCAACTTTCATTGTACTCCCTGAGATCCGGGTTTATGACTATGAGCTATCCAACTATAGTATTCCGGGGTATGAACCTTACTTTAATTGTAATAACTCTTATAGCTCAGGAGGTGTCGTTGTTTTCATTAAAAAAGAGTCAGAAAAGTAGAGAAAAATAGTGTGTCCAGCGCTGATATCATAAAAATCACTTGCCTAATGAACCTCTTACGATTTTGTGTGTATATCGCCTGCATCGAATTCACGCAGGTATTGACGCTTTTTTAGAAGAACTTAATAGGTTACTTAAAGATGTAAAGACGAAGAATGCATTGGTAGTAGGCGACATTAATATGGATATTTTGAAAAAAACCAATGATTCATATAACTACCTACTTCTAATGTCTTCTTTCGGGTAAAATCATTAGTTATGGAACCAACTCGTATAACAGATAATACTCAAACATGTATCGATCATATACTCGTATTCGCTAGATTAGTCTCTAAATTTATAGATAGATTTATACCTTTTAAAACAGTAAATAAAATTAATTACAAAAAAATTAGTAGAATACTTAAAGTATGAATTCTGGGAGCCAATTTATGAAGAAAATAAACCATCCCTAGCTTATGATGTTTTTTTAAAAATCAACGAAGGAAGTCATATTCCTAAATAAAAATCACTTTCTGTGAAATGAACAGTTTGGTTTTCGAAAAGGTAAATCAACTAAAGAGTACATTCTAAAGCTGTGCACCGAAATGCACGATAGCTTCAATAATGACAATCATAATATGACACTGTTCATGACGGAAGCCTTTGATATGGTCAATCATGACCTTTCCTTTTTTTCCTTTTTCCTTTTTTTCCGGCGTCGTTATGGTCAGAACTTTAGGACCATAACCTTCCCACTTAACTGCATTCCTACTGGTCCGCTTGTGGGGTCCGCCGGTTAGACCTCAGAAAGTAGCGGCAGTATCTCTCCTTTGAACATGGCAATACCAACTGAGTCGGTCGCGCTCTATCTTTCTTGTGATGGTTTCTTTTACGTGGAGGCTTCCTCGGATCTTTGAATTTCTAATTCTGTCACGCTTTGTTACTCCCGCTGTCGTGCGAAGCATCTTCATCTCAGCTGCCGTTAATTTGCTCTCATACTGCATTGTGCATTGTCCAGCATTGTGAACCCAATAGGTGCATTGTGAACCCAAAATGTGAGCGCCGGACGTACAACTGAAGTGTATAGCCTTCCTTTCAGCTTAGGGGGCATTTTTCGATGACAGAAGATGGCGGAGTTTTCCCGCCACTTCATCCACCCTACGCTTACGCGATGGTTGATGTCGTCATCACAAGTTGCATCTTTATTAATCATAGATCCCAGATATTTAAACTTTCACACTTGGGAAGCACTCTTCCATTCAAGTAAATGTCTGGAATAGGCTGATGAGGGCAGCATAGATACCCTGTCTTCTTTGAACTAATACGATACCCTTGTCCCTCAAAAATGTCCACCCACACATCAAGTGCTCGTTGTAGGGACGCCTGATCATCACTTATAATGGCTCCATCGTCAGCAAAGAATAGCTGGTGCGCATTGGGGTCCGTCACTTTTCCTTCAAGCAAGCAATCAAGGACTGCTATAAAGAGCAGTGGGCTGAGGACGCTCCCTTGGTGTACACCGACTTTGATTGCGAACTCTTCGGTGACTCCTGCGGTGCATCTTACTCTTGTCGTTGCTCTCTTGTACATGTCTATGATCACTCGCACGTAGGTTTCTGGAACTCCTTTTTGTCTTAGCGCTACCCATAAAAGATCTCTTGGTTGCCGGTCAAAGGCCTTCTCGAAATCAACCAACACCAAGTCCTTTGAAGAATCACGATGCTTTTCCATCATGATCCTTATACTTTGGATTGCATCTGTTGTTGATTTACCCGAGACAAACCCGCACTGGTCATCAGATAGTCGTATTATTTTCCGCAGTCGGCTACCTAATACCCGTTCAACGATCTTCATGGTGTGCGACATCAGCTTGACAGAACGGTAGTTATCACCCTTTCCTTTGTGCAAAGGAGGAAGATAGCTTTCCCTCCAATAATTAGTCATAGTGTCGCCTCTCATAAGTTTGGATATAAGAACCATGAGCCATCTCGATCCGATGTCTCCCATCTTTTTCTCGAACTCCCGATCCAGGGTATCCCGTCCGGCCCAACAGTTTTTTCTTTTCTTGGAGTTTTTAACCGCGTACCGAACTTCTTCGACTGTGATGTCGGATATTTCGGCATGATTCGGGGCGGCTCTTGGAAAGTACACTCGGGGAAACTGTTCGTTCAGAAGTTCCTCGCAATACTGTCGCCATCTGTGGAGAATTTTTTCGTCTTCCACAAGGAGTTGGCCTTCAGCATTGTTAATAAATTTTGGGAAACGAATCTCCTGAGCATTTCTTCTTCTCTGGGCGGCTATCTTAAAGATATTTGCTCCTTTGTTCAAATTGTTTTGTCGAAGCTCCTGGGTAGCCTGGTTCCTGTCAGACGCGGAAGACGATATTTCTTCCAACTCCTGATAGAGGCCTTCCATGCTTTTCGCTTTGAATTCGGCGCATTTTTTCTTCGCGATACCTTTGCAACATCTATATACCTTTTCACGGCGAGCTTTTTCCTCTCTATTAGTAGAAGAGCACTTTGACCAAGCTTGGAAAGCCATTTTCTTTCCGTGTATCACTGCTTTGGCTTCGTCTGTCCACCACCAGGTTTCTTTTGCGTGTTGGCAGGGGCCTTTAGATGTTCCGAGCAGTGATGTGGCTTTCTCCAGGCCAGATTGTTGTAGGGAATCCCACATGTCTTGAGCTCTGCACTCCTCATTACCGACCTCATCGATAATGGAAGAGAGGTAGTTTTTCATGTTGGTAATAAAAACTTCGCCTTTTCCTTTATCCAGCTTATGCCACTTGATTCTCTCAGACACCTTCGTTTGCTGCTTTGACTTCTTTCTCGCATCCATAAAAAAATCAGTCAGGAGGAGACGGTGTTGAGGGGCGATTGCGTCTCCCAGGATCACTTTCCAATCTTTAGCTCGTGGCTTCATGAAACTGGATACCAAATGATAGTCTATTTGAGTTTAATTTCCGCCGCTGCTATAAGTGATCAGGTGCCGGCTTTGTTTGACGAACATGGTATTTAGCACTATAAGACCGTACGACTTGCACATGTTTAGGATATCTTCACCTGAAGAGTTCCTGGTGCCGTATCCCTGCCCTCCGTGGTAGTCTTCATAGTCTTCGCTTGTCTTCCCGACATGTCCGTTTAAATCTCCCCCAACAAACAAAAGCTATTCCTTTGGGACGATTTTGACAAGGTGGTGGAAATCTAGCCAGAATGCATCTTTTTCTTTTTGTTTGCATCCGACTTGAGGGGCATATGCGCTTACGATGTTCCACACCTCACCATGTATCACCAATTTGAGAGCCATCAAACGGTCACTGGACTTTGAAATGATTAAGACAGTGCCAAGTAGCTCTGCCGCAAGGATGATGGCGATTCCGTTTTTTCCTTGTTCCAATCCATAGTAAAACATCTTGTAGGCTTTTGATTTAACGTCCAAGAACCGTGCCCGATTACCGGTGTTTCGCCATTTCGTCTCTTGTACGGACAGGATGTCTACTCGCCTTCTAACCATCATTTCTTCAAGCTCATAGCTGCGACCACTCATGCTTCCAACGTTCCAACTCGCGATATGGTCAATCATGACACTCTACTAAATAAGTTATTCAAGGTTGGGATAGGTGGTACAGTTCATAAATGGTTCTCGTCATACTTATCATGTAGAACTCAGAGAGTAAAAATGGGTGAAATCTTCAGTAACTAGCTACAGATGAAAAGTGGTGTACCGCAAGGTTCAGTTTTGGGACCACTACTGTTTTAATATATGTTAATTCACTGTTCCATCAATATCTTTGTAGCAAAATTACTGCTTTTGCTAACGATATGGCATTAACTTATGACAATAAAAATATCTGTATCAACTTGTTGTTTAAAACTGTCTTTATCTGTCTATACGTGTGGTGACTATAACTTCCACGAAAACTTACCGTGCAATTCAAACTTGTTTAAGATTTAAGGGGTTGAGAACTATGTACAAGTATCTAGGCTTGTTAGTAGAAAGAAATATGACCTGGAAAGCTCACGTTGACGATCTAAAATAGTATATCTTATCTGTTACACGTAAAATATACTTTCTAAGAGAACACTGCTCCAAAAAAATAATGCTCATGTTCTACTACGGCATTGCGCACTCTAAACTGCAGTATGGTATTGCTAGTTGGGGTAGTGCCTACAGTAGCACGACTGAAGCCCTTGCAGTAACTCAAAAAAAAAAAAAATAGCTAGGTTAATTTGCAGGCAAAACCAATTTTCCCAGAGCTGGTCACATTTTCTAGTCTATCTCGACTGTGGCGATTTCTAAAAAGTCTCGCTGCTTCAAATTTTTCACCACGGCAGCTCCTAGGCTTTTCAATAAGTTACCAATTGGAATTAGGCAAATAGATCAACCCAAGCTATAGGGTTTTCCAAAAAGGACTTGACAACTTTTTTTTTAAATAAAACGCAAACCAATCGAGATATATCAAAAACTTTATTATTATCGGCTTGAAGTACTATCAAAACATTTATGAATGGAACTCGACTTCATTCATATGGCCACCGCGAGCACGTTTGCAGTGGTCGATTCGTTGGACCCAATTTTCGATGACTCGGCCACACAAACGGCCGCTATTTCGCGTTCAATGTTGGCTCTGAGCTCTTCCAACGTCGTCGGCTTGCTGGCATTAACCAATGACTTAACGTAGCCCCAAAGAAATAGTCTAGAGGCGTTAAATCGCACGAACGAGGCGGCTAATCGGCTAGCCCATTTCTGGAGATAACACGCTCATCAAACTTACTCTTCAATAAATCGATTGTAACGTGTGCTCTGTGGCTTGTGGCACCATCCTGTTGAAACCACATGTCGTCCAAGTCCATATCTTCCAATTCGGGCCAAAAATAATCGGTAATCACGGCGCGATAACGCTGGCCATTCACAGTAACGTGACGATCGTTATCGTCGACGAAAAAATATGGCCCAATAACGCCGCCGGCATGCAAACCGCACCAAACAGTTATTTTTTGTGGATGAAGAGGTGATTCATGAAGCACATGTGGATTTTCACCCGACCAATAACGCATATTTTGCTCATTGACGAACCCATCGAGCCAAAAATGGGCTTCGTCACTGAAGATGATTTTCCGATGAAATTCATCATCTTGGCGCATCTTCTCCAGAGCCCAATCGGAGAACGTACGTCGCTTCAAATGGTCCATCGGCTTCAATTCTTGAGTCAGCTCTTGTATGGGTGTAAACCAAGATCCTTACGCAAAATACGCCATAATGTGGTCTGAGCAATGCCCAATTCTTGAGAACGCCGTGGAATTGACTGATTTGGATCGTTTGCTACAGACGCCTGAACGGCAGCGATATTTTCGACAATTCGACCAACCCGTTGTCTCACTGACACGGCAACATCACACAACGAATATGTAGACTCAAATTTTTGCACTAAGCTTGTTATTGCCTGTCTACTAGGGCGAGAATTACGACCGAAAATTGGAGTTAACGCTCTTAAAGTTGCGGTCACCGACTCCGAATTTCGGTAGAAAATTTTTATAATTTGCAGACGTTGCTCGTTCGTGTACTTTACCATGAGGAAAATATTGAGCTTACTGAATAAATTGACAATGACAGTTCGATGATTAGTGAAAGGGTGCGTTCACAAATGAAATTCAAAGCTGTCAAGTCCCAATTGGAAAACCCTTTATTTCTTAAAGAATTAAGGAAATTCCTTTTCAGTATGGATAGCTCTACAGTCAAAACCTTTCTCAGTTAAACAAAAATAATAATCTTCACATTGATATCGTCCTTGCTACTTCTCATTTTTGCTTATGTTTGTATTTAATTTCCTAATCTGCTCACTCTTTTTTAAAATAAGTTGCTCATTTTTGTAAAATAATTATTCCATTTATTGCTATCTTTCTGGCTTTACCCCACATTTCATCTCCTTGATATTGAATTTTATAATATTAAATAGAAGGATCATTCACCTCTAGTCCCTTACGGGCTACAGAATGATACCATTTTCCTTTTCTTAAATAACTGTAAAATGTTTTATTTATTATCTAAAAATAAGAAAAAATAAAGAAAAGAAAAGAAAAGAAAAATGTTGTCGCAATCAATATTTACATAAAATAATCCTTAAAAAATAAAACGTATTATTTTGTTAACTTAAATACAAACTGTATATTTTGATTTAATTTTATTGTCCTTTGTTGACAATTAAAAACCAAGCATTTGAAAAATAGCATGTTACTTGTTTTCCAATTTGACTGGAATTATAATAAGTTGATGACTCGAAGGGGTTAATATAATCACGCCTTGGTGTGTACCTCTGCTTACATACCTGGTGAGGAGACAGTTGTCTAATTGCAGTTGGATGATCCTGGTTTCAAGCGTGGATAAAGTATTCTACCCCCATAACAATGACGGAATCTCCCAATGGAAAATATTATAGACAGAACCTGCGATGTCTACGAAGGTCGCACATATCAAAGATCTTGCCGGGAATATATACACAATATTCAAAATTGAATCCGATCAACACATGGAACTAATAGTTGCCAATCAACCTCTTGGCATTGTAGAAGAATTTTTGGCAAATTACAAAATGAGGCTGAGAAAAGAGGGAAATCCACAAGTAGACCAAACTCCTCCAAACTATATACATACATATATCCTTAAGGATTAATCACTTTCATCATATGCTTCGCTTTGTAGGCATTAGTGACTCTCGCACCTGTTATAATGACAAAAAGATCGATGAATCAGCAGAACATTGCGTGTTTACTCCGCCTATGCCCGCATGAGGCGTCGAGCTGTCCATCACAAGGACAAATGAATTGATCAACAGGTTGATACGAAAAATGTTGACGAAAATACGATTTGTTTACCAACGTACAAGTGGACTGTAGGCGTAGCCCCGATACCGTGCTGACAACAAAACAGTCATTGTCTTCAGAAGCGACATGTTATACTCGTATCAATGGGTTCTTTTTTTTTATTTTTTTGCCACTGCCCTGGGGCGCCAGGGGCAAATGGCTCATACGTGATGGGTACGTTGACAGTGCCCATGAGCTCATACGTTTGAGTACCACATGGGGATCTGTCGTGTGAAATTGCTTCCCAGAACAATGCGCTATTCCAGTAAGATGCTCCTCACTCCTTAATAAGTGGACGCGCCAGCTTAGATGAGAGCTAACTGAGACCTGTTAGTCCTAGTAAGAGCTAGGCCATGCGGATTGAGCGAGATGACGCAGACTAATCGGTGAAAGACGAGGTGGTCGTGGTGCAATGGTAATAAACACCGACTATTGAGCCGAAGGTCTGCAGTTCAAGTCCGCCCATAGTCAAGAACGATTCCTATATGGAAAAACTGTGCAACAACATAAGTTGTGAATGAGAGATGATCTAAAAATGCTGACGAAGGCATAATACTCGCAGTATAAGAAAATTCATACTCTGTGTGTGCGTTTCCAATATAATACCCTAATGACATGGAAACAAAAGAGTCACTGTGAACTACAACTAACGCAAATTCAGTCGAATCTTTCAAACCATATCTTGGACAACCACCCCCGGAAAAGTAGGAAATGAACATCTTCGACACAAACCATCTGCACACCGCCCAGGTTGTGTGACCAACACCATATGAGCGTAACTCTTGAATCTTCGAGAATTATGAAAAAAAAATGCGGAGGGTGACCACTCAGAACGAACGACGTGTCTGCTGGTCAACCAAATTATATTTAAAACTAGAATTAGGCAGCTTAGGGAAGGTTAAGCTTTAGAATAAGACAAATAAGTTAATCTACGTTTTTTAATCAAGCATTCTTCGAACAGAAAAGCTTGTAGTAGAGTTAGAGTCGATGTTGAGAATGTGGAAAGACTACTTCTGCAGACTATTTAACGACGATGATAGTCAAAATGCCGCCATCAGACAGAACGAACTATTCACTAGTGAAGCAGATGGAGTTTGTCCTGAACTTTTTAAAGCAGATGGTGATGAGCTGGTTAGAAACATGCACCAACTCATCTGCAAGACATGTTCAGAAGAAGAGAGCATACCCGATTAATGGAATCTCAGCATCGTTTACAACCTCCTAAACATCGCATATAAGATCTTCTCTGTCGTACTGTGTGAACGCTTGAACGTTCGTGGACCATCAGGCAGGTTGCTATCAGTGCGATTTCAAGACAGAAAAATCCACCATAGATATTCACACCCCTACAAATATTGGAGAAAACCCACGAGTTTCAGGTCGACTGCTTCTTTAAGGTCCAATGTTAAAAAAGGATTTAGACAGGGCGACGTACTATCATGTAATTTCTTTAACATCATTTTTTAAGGTGAGAAGAACTGGGAAAGCTATAAAAAAGTAAGAAAGGGTTTCCGAAAAAAAAAATTCTGACAAAGGACTCCGTGCGGACAGCTTGAGATCAACCTTTGAAAAGGTAAAGCCCATATCACCCATCAATTTAGATGTTGTAAGCTTAAAATCATTGAACGCGATCAATTTGCATTTCAACTAAATAGACTATTAGCCTAGGGAATAAACCCACCGATTCTGATAGTCTTAAACGCAAAACGATAGCCGTTATCTGATACATCTAGACAACAGGACTAAGGATTCAGATTTTTGAAAGATAGATTCAATTCGACGAGATATTAATATTCAAAAATCGATTTACCTGTATTAAATGCTATATGATTAGCAGCAACTTCTACATCAATTTGGCCAGCTGTTCGACGAAAGGGGACTTCCATAAAAAGAAAGAAACCGTCGTCAGTAGTGAGGCGTTAGCTCTTATCAGTTATCCCATCATTTGACTTTTCAATATACATTTTTAAGCATTATTCAAACCCTGTACAAAATTGAAATATGAAGGTCAAAGGTCATGTGATTCTCTCTGGCGCGTGTCATTCCCGGTGTTAAGCGCCGAAATCTATTTCCGCCTGTTCCCTCACTTGTATATCCACTTACTATCCGCCTGAAATCACTTCAACACAAGCCCCTTTAACGATTCCCATCCTCTTCTTTAACAGCTCCCTAAAAACATTAGTCGCTGAAGACCATGTTTCACATTTCCACCGACACACCCTTCTCAGATCCTTTAGCCTTCAATAAGCATGAAATATTGATTGAATTGCCATAAACTGAGCGACAAATGACTATTATGGCACCCCCCTAAGGCCGCCCCCTTGACAACTCGGAGTATCATAGTCATCGATTCGAGTCAGGCATTTAGTACTGTCATTCGGTGGGGAATATGCTCGAGTGTCATAGTGTGTGCGACACGAGGAATACCCACTTCACCTGTTGTTGTGCTGACAGGCGAATCCTTCCCGGTTTGTTGCCTCAAACACTTCTTTGTTCTTCGTTCTCGAATTTCACTTGGGAGTTCAATAGGTGATGAAGACGCTCCCATCTTCCTAGTGCCCCATCCACTTCGTAAGGATGTCGCCGCTTAAGCCCATTGCCATGCCTTCTAAGTCGCATTATCCCCATAAGTATCCTTAGGAAGACACATGATAGGTTCTACTCTAATTCGACCATAGCCTCGAGTATACATTTGCCGCGGTGTGGGGTATTATTCCTGAATCCTCGAGGCACTCTATCACTTAGTCAAGTCGAATGGGACAATTGCCCATGGGTGAATGTACGCTAATTCAGTTTGCCACAGAGTCAAAAGACAAAGTCAAGAGGAACTGGAATCATTGAATTGCCCTTCCCGCGAATGTTGACCATCGATCACGAGGAGCTTCAATGGTCGTAGAATGGATTGTCTTTCCGTTTGCCGGACATATCCTATTACATCAAGCGAAGGCACATTGATTTCAAGCAAAGAGTTGCCTTTATTTGGGTCAGTTGTAAGCGAAAAATCGGACGTAGGTGGGATTTCCAATTAGCCTTGGTGCCATGGGCGGGAACGAGTTGACACAGAAGGCACTGTTCATGGAATTCGACGAGAAAACTGAGAAAACACAATTCCCAGCTGACGGATTCGACAGTGCCGTTCGTATGTAAGCAGGACATGGAATTGTATCTCAAGGCGTTATATTCATGGTGTTGTTTTATGAGTTCACTGTCGCTAGGGGGATCCAGGTCAATTACAGTTGGAATGATGTAACGAGGGAGTATCGTTGTGTTGAGGTAATTTGGTAAAGTGGACTTCATGTAAATCTAATAAATCATAATCGCAACAGACGGATTTATGATGTAGGCGCACCCTCCACAAACGCACAGGTTAATCTCTGTGCCGGTAGACACGTGTAATTTAATACTTTTGCACAAAAGGGAAGGGGAAAATGAAATAAATTTTATTAAAGAGAATTATTTTTAGATAAGCTTCGCCAACTTCAATTAAATGTCCAATGTCAATGATTATTTTTAGGTAAAAAAAAAACTTACATTTATTGAGGGAGGTCCAAATGCTTTTGGAAGCGCACCGTTCGACTGGAACATTGGCCAGAATTCATTTAAAAAGGTTAAAGGTATTTTCGACTTTGAATTCGATGAATTGGTTATCATCTATGGAATAAAAAGATTTCTTTCTCCCAAAAAAAAATATCTCGAAAAATTAACCAAATGCACAATGAACTGTGAACGCTCTCAAATGTTCAACTGAAAATCTCATTCACAAACGAACGAGCAACAAAATTCTTCTCAACCAAAAAACTTTTTTCCACAATTAACTTTTTAAAATGTTCACTTCGAATTTTCCAAATTCACCTGTGAAAAATATTAACTTTTTTTAAATTTTCAGCTCAAAACTTCGATTGCGAAAAGCTCACTGAAATTTTTTTTTCAAAAAATTTATCGAATTTACAATCACCTTTACAAAAAAAGACAAAAACAAAAACAAATTTGTTTAAGAAATTAACTTTTCCAAATTTCGACTTCAAAACATTCGTTTCGAAAAGCGCATAATAAAAAAATCGAATTTTCAATCATCAGCTATGTAAATTCATAATAACCTGAAAAAAAAAATTTACTTCAAAATGCTAAGGTTAAAATTTATTCACAAAAATCTAGGCAAAAATAGCTTATTTTGAAAAAGTATTCAAATTTCCAATTATCTCTGAAAAATATGAACTTTTTAAAATTTTTAGTTCAAAACTAAGTCACGCACATAAGGCTTATTTTCATTTCGAATTTTGAGTTGCAAAAATTTAGCTTTAAAATCTTATCCCGGAAATTACCGAATTCACAATCACTTGTGAAAAGAATGAACATTCCCAAATTTTCAGCTCTAATCTTCAGTCGCGAAGATCTTGCTTCTTTCCGAAAAGAAGCCAAATTCAAAATAACCTAAGAAAAAATGTACTTTTCCAAATGTTCAGGTGAAAACCTCAATCAGAAAAAGCTCTTTAAATCCATTTCTCCAAAATGTTTGTTTTTCTTTTGTAGGCTAAGTACTTATCGGTATGTGAAAAATACTGAATTTTTTTCTAAATTGCTAGCTCAAAACTTGAATTGTGAAAAACTCACTGAAAAACTATTTTAAAACTGCACCAAATTCAAAATAACCTGTGAAACAAAAAACTTTTTGACTCATTTCCAAACTTCTGTCGCCTTTATCTAACTTCCAAAAAAATATTCTTCAAATTTTGACTTCAAGACTTCAATCGTGAATCATCAGCTAACTTTGTAAAAACCTAGGAAAAATTTTAACTTTGTTAAATTATTAGTTCGATACTTCAATCGCTCAAGTCTCGCTTGGAAATTATAATCAAAGTTTTTAGCTTTTTTTAGTTTTTAGCTAAAAAAAAATCTCAAATCCAAAATCAACTCTGAAAAGAAATAAGGTTCACTTTGGAAAAGTTCCAGGTTTGAGAAATCAAATCTCGTTAAATAGCTAACGTTACCGCAATTACCTACCTATGAAAAAATTAACTTCTTTCAACTGTTCACTTAAATGTCAAAATCTCGCTCATATGGCTGATTCCGAGAAAGAAACCAAAGCTTATGATCATCTGTGGGAAAAAAAATTTAACTTTTTTCAAATGTTCAGTCCATAACTAGAATTACGAAGAACTCATTGAAAAGTTATTTAAAAAAAAATCGTCGAACACACAACTACGGTGTGGAAATAAAAAGACTCTAATGAATCTAATTCCCAAATAAAGTGCCAAATTCATTATTGCCTGTGATAAAAATGAACATTTTCAAGTTTCAGCTTAAAACATAAGTCACGAAAATCGCGCTAGTTCCGAAAAATCACTTTTCAACAAAATTGTCCTTTAGAAAGGTTCAAGTGAAAACCCTAACTTCAACAAAGATAATCTTGCCAAAAAGACAAGACAATTTTTTTGACAAATATTTTCTTAGCCTGAATTAAGTTAATTTAGCCTAAGTATAGATATTAATAGCCGAAAGGCAAATAAATGTGCTGTTTATCTTAGAGTGTCCGCATGGGGCCAGTAAGTTATTTTAAGATATATAACATAATTAAGCTGGTTTTAAACAATTTTGTCTAGCGTAAGGTAGCTCTAAGTAGAACTTAATGAAAATGAATTATAAACCACGAACAAAAAACACATTTCGAGAAAGAGGCCTAATTGTAATCAATAAAACATTTTCTTTAAAAATTTTCCCAAATTTCCCAACAGAAAAAAAAATCGCTATCGTCCGTGGAAATTTCCAGTTCAAAACCTGGAACCTGATTTCCAAAAAAAAACAAATGTGTCTAATTCGGAAATTCTTGAGATAAAAAGAACTTTCCGTATTTTCATTTCGAATTGCAAGTATCTTAAAAGTCTAATATCACATGGAAAAAATAACTTTCTCCATTCCATTTGTTCAGGTGAACACCTTAATTACAAGAGCTTATTGCGAAAAATTGGTCAAATTTAATTGATCTCTGAAATATACAAACTTTCCCAACTTTTCAGCTGAAGCCTGCAATCGTGAAAAACTCACGGCCGAATTCGAAATCACCTGTGAATAAAAAATAACTTTTCACTCATTTCCAAACTTCGGTCGCCGTTATCTTACTTCCAAACAAATCTTCTTCAAATTTTGACTTCAAAACTTCAATCGCGAAAGTCTCATATAAAAAATAAAAAACCGAATTCGCATTCACGAACTAACTTTGTAAATGCTTAGGTTAAGATTTCAGTTGCAAAAATCTAAGCGAAAAAAAGCTTTTTTTGAAAACGAATTCAAATTCACAATGATCTGTAATAAATATTACCTTTTTTCAAACTTATTGTTCAAAACTTCTCTCGCTTATGGTAAGTCTCTTACAAAGTCAAGACAAGGTCGTTTTCACCTGTGAAAAAAATTCTCTTTGTTTCAATTTTCTGTTCATTACTTCAACCATGAAAAATTGAAAACAATCGCAATACTATGGAAAAAAAGGATTTTTTTTTTCAAATTTTCAGCTCATAGCTTGAATCACGAAAATCTCAGTAAAAAATTATTATATTATAAAAAAATCGCCGAATTCACAACTACGTATGGAAGCAAAAAAACTTTTTGAAGTTTTCGATTACAAAATTGGTGTTCATTAGGTTCATTCCGAAAAACTTGCCAAATTCACAATCATCAGCGAAAAAAAAATTTCCGAAATGTTTATTTGAAAACTCCAATCTGGAGGAGTTAGTTGAAATCATAATCACTACTGAAAAAAGGAACTTTTCCGATTTTTTTAGCTTCTATCGTGGATAACTCGCTAATAAGACTAAAAGCCACCTTCTTTTCAGTTCTCACTTGTCCAATTTCATAAGCAGTATCGAGTCAATTTGTCTTCCAACAGAAAATTCCAACCTTGTATCGCTGGCATATTCCAACCGGAATGCCAGAACCGGTGGTATAATCATCTTTACCTCAAAAAAATCCGTTCACAAAGAAGGAGCAATGAATCAGTTCGTTACTGAGCCATCATGCCACAATTCTGTCACTCAAACCAGTCTGCACCAGCAGCTGATGCCTCGGAAACATTTTCTCAAAACTCCCGACATTTTTTGATTGACGACTTCCCGTGAAGTTTCCTTACAACCCCTTCAAGGCTAACCCATACGTTCAACGGCGGTACAAGAACTCCAGAGCAAGCGATAACTACCCTACCGCAAGATCACTAATCAAATTTGTTTTTTCGCTAATCTGAGTGCGAAAAACGATTAAACATGCATTCAACCCAGATCGTAGCTGGTGCTCCAATTAACCTGGCAACGAATCAACGCCCAGCGCTTCTAGAAGTCTATTTGCGTAGAATTGCTTTTTTCGACACTTTAATTGTTCGGCGAGATTGATATCTCGCTAATTGACGTCATGTTGTTGATTTTTTAACACCCCATCGTTAATTTGACAATGAGTACTCGTATGTAGATACAGCAAATACCGGTAGCAGATGGTAGTCAGCGGTTACTATCTCATGAAATCATAAATCAAAATACTAAATGCCAAACGAAATTTGATGTAGTGGTGTTGCGGATACATCGCCAACCTTCCACTGTCGGAAGGTCTACGGTATCGACACACACGTATCCTCGTAGATGCATCATCAGAATTAGATTATGAGTCGCTCCACCTTGTCTCGACATCATTTGCCTGACAGATGTCTCGTCTGGCATTTTCTTATTATTGAACATTCCTGCATCGTATCGTGGAATGAGGCAGCCACCCTCGACGCCGAAGCAACCCCCATTCGTCGCCAAGTGCCATAGGAAACTGATGGTTCCCAGAACAGAGAGACGCTTCAAACGTGAAATATCGTAAAAGCTGCATGACCTAAAAAGCTGTTGCTTACAACCGATTCGAACAGGTTTGAGAGGCGACCGGTATGGCGTCTGGGGGTGGTTGTGGATTGGATTTATGTGACTGTAGATAGGACGGACTCCGTTGACGCATTTCATTAATAAATGGGCATTTGCAGTAATAAAGTATGATTATTGAAGACTATGAATTAGAAACTTTCGCTGATACAGTCGATGGAATGGAGATGGGGTAATCGGAATATCATAAGATTGAATGAAATGTACTATGGAGCTAAATACTTTTTTTTTATTAGGTATACAATTTTTCAGTTTGGATGTTGAAGCCATCCCAGACAGAGTCTTCTAAATTTACGGTTTCCTGAAATGCCATTAAGCAACCACAAAAGCAACTTCTACCCATACAATTCGAGTCCTGACAGCGATCGCTAGGAAGGAACTTGAAGTATGGCGATGTTCAGAACTTGTGTGGCACTCAGTTATATTTCTAAGTCCCGGACAGAATCGCATTTATTCTCTATCCTAAGGCTTGGAAAAGAGGTCACAGCCCAGCCAAGGCTTTCAACCCCATCAGTCTACCATCCTTAGACTAAAACTGTGGAATAACCGCTCAGTGCAAGCTTCTAAATAAAAATTTCCTTTTGCCTGATGAGTAAAATGTCTTATTTGCAATTGAATAGAGTATATATGGTACTTGAAAACGTACTTAGATGCCATACTAGGAGCTTAATTGATGTAGAAAACAGAGTAGAGAAGGTTAGCTTAGATTTATAAATAAAACTTTGCAGCAAAATTGTCGGTAAAAGGTAGAACCTCAAGTCCAAGTAGACTTTTTAAATGACTAGAGTTATTGTCCGTCTCATCCTCAAAGTCTATGGTGTGTTGTCTTCTGACATCGGGGAAATAGGGCTCGAATTACGAATCACGAATCAAGCCATCAAAGTTTTTTTCGTTTTTCTCCTAAACGGAGTACTCCCAAGAACTCACAAACTCACAAGAAAGCACTCGCAGCATAAGATCACTTCAAAATTGATACTCTGTGTATGCATTTCCAATATAACACCTTAATGACATGGAAACAAAAGAGTTACTGTGAACTACACCCAACGCAAATTCAGTCGAATCTCTCAAATCCTATCTTGGACAATCACCCCCGGGAAGTAGTGAACGAACATCTTCGATACAAACCATCTCCATCCCGTCCAGGTTGTGTGACAAACATCATAAGAGCGTACACTCTTGAACCTTCACGAATTATAAAAAAAAACTTGTTTGGAAAATATACGATGGTAAGATCCCTCTTTTGGCTGATGTGCTGAAAGGGCTGAAAGGAGCAGATTGCCCACTTTTTTATATCAGGATATTGGTTATATATTACAATTCGGAGGCTCGGTGGTGTGGTGGTGCTTAAGGCAGTTCTGTACTGAGAGTGTGGGCGGTTTGAATCCAGAAACTGTTACCTGAGTAAGATCTCCACGATTGGTGGTAGTGATATTGCCGTCCAATTCACGGACCGATTCGCAATTCATTAGTGTATGTGTTATAAGGCTCCGTAGAGTCGAGCTGCGGTAGGTAGAGAAATGTTTTCTCCAAGACTATCTCTTGTAGTAGATTGAAGGTAAGAGCAAATTTATATTCCGTCCGATATTTGTTTATCAGAGATCTGATTGATCGCAGAACCCTCAAACAGAAGTGTTGACGATATTGCAGGAGGCCTTTGTCGCCAAAATGTTTGCAAGTGGGACAAGTCATCAACTGTTGAACAATACGTCGGGGAAATCAAAGATTGGGTACTCAAAAATCGTTAACAACTATAAAGGGGTGCTTTCTGACTATGGAGCCGTCATGAAATGCATCATAATTGGTGTTAAGACTTGGACTTGGCTCCGTGTGGCATTTAGCTATTCAAAAAACACCGGAATCGCAGATGTTACAAAATGTCAGGATAACACTGTGCGATGGTTTTCGAAGAAATTAGTCAGTTGGAAGAAGGAACTTGAGAGCGGAAAACGTATGCCCCGTAAGATCAGATTTTGGAGAACACGTCTCTGAAAAACCGGTTTGGAACTGCCAAGGAAATGGAAAAGGATTTGACTTAGAGTTGTTCTATTAACATTAGCACACGAACTACTCAACGCGGACTAAATAAAGTAGGTCTATAAGCAGGTAAGCCGACAAAAAACCCGCTTCTGTCAACGATAATGAAGAAAAAACGATTGATGTAGGCCAAATAGCACCAGGTATGGACCGCCAACGATTGGAAAAGAGCCCATATTTTCGGAGGAATCTAAATTCAATTGGATTGAACCTGACGGAAAGCAGACAGTGTGAAGACTGGTGGATGCATAACAAATTGAAATCTTGCCATATTATACTTTTGAATGCAGCTAAATACAAAGGAATATTATAAGGAATAAATTCTATATTTCAGGATGATTCGTTTACTCGTAAATTTCCTCGCGCTCATAATGTAATAACAATCAATTTTGACCTAAAAATTTAAACTCGATTAAACAATTTCTAAATATTGTTTTATTCAACAGTGGAAATGGAAGGCAGATATTAATCTTGAATCTCTAAATTGGCCCGGAAACAGTCCTTACCTCAATATAATAGATAATTTGTGAACATTTATGAGCCAGAGAGTACACAATCTGGCACCTAAAACAATCGAAAAACTCAAAATAATTATAACGGAAGTGTGGGCTAAAAATATTACAACAGAAAGATCTAAAAACTTTAAGATTTTATACTACGAAGAATCTCAGCATTCGTAAAGGCTGTGAAGGGGGTGTTACCAATCAAAAACTGGATTTCCCTTTTAAATAACTAATTAGTGTTATTCACCAGGTCTTTTTTTTTGAATTTTGCAAACTATTGCCTGGATCTGTCCAAACGCAAGATAGAAGACTACATAAATTCTGTCATGCAGAGCCAGATGCAATAAACGGCTTTGAGGGATTTCCGGTTCTCAACAAGCATACCTCGCGATACGTCTCAATGAATTTTATTTATTCGCGAATTTCCAAAACGCGTATTTAGTGAACAACAAAATTAACTCCTAAAAATAGGCAATAATAATACTGGCGGTTGGTGAATTGGATTTAGTCGTTATTACGGTTCATGTATTTGATGGGATATATAATAATACTGGATATATTACAATAATGATTATAGTTCACATTCACTTCGCGCAAGTTTGCAGATATATGATATATGCGTATATGCGTACAGAGGGACAGACTGGGAAGCACATTGCGAGGTAGAAGACTAAAAAATTAAATGGAGAATTCTACCCCAATTTATATTTTTGTCTTTTTTTTTTATTCATGTGTAGTCTTTTTCTGACGTCAACCTACTCATGCGCTTCTATAATCGTTGTGGAAAATTTGACCACAAATGCGGAGATAGTATTGTGTAAGTAAGTGTATAAGTAGAGAGGAAGGGAACGCAATAAATAAGAAAGAATAGGCAAAAATTGCAATATTTATAAGGTCACCTAAGGAGCTAATCACAGTTTTATATCAATTTGATCACAATACATTAAACTCAAATTCAAAAATAATTTGTACAAAGCCTCAGGATGCCATTCGAATTATATGTATACGTGTACGAATGTGCCATATGAGAATATTTTGACGAGTTTGAGCTTAATTGGGTCATTATAACCTGTTGACATATGTCAGAGGCCATTCTAAATCGAACCTCGTTTGTTTCTAGTCTCACTTTTCTTATTCACGAAACTAAAATTGACACTTCGGAGAAGGCACTTAAAGTCAATTGGAGATATAAGCGCCTGGAAGCCATAACAGAGCTCTCATTTTAGGCGTACTTCGAAGCTTTTTGTATTTTATTAACCAATTTGAAATACTTTTTGAACAGAATGTATACCTCAACTTAAATGTCATTACGTTAGTAAAGGGTTATTGTTGCTCTAGTACTGGGAATTGGTATTAATTCATAGCATTTTACCACAGACGGCGTAGGTAGAACATGATTCGTCTATTACCTACGCTAAATATTTTCAGTGACAACTATTATGAGGCCGCAGTTTTAGTATCAATTGGATCGTGAATAAAGCCCATGCCATAATATTCATAGCCTAGCTACGTTGAGAGATGACAGAGCAACGAACAGATGAATTTTATGGGACGCAGCCTTTACAACTTCGTACTCCGCAGAAAATGCTGAAGTTTTTTTCCGGATAACGGGGAATTCTACTTTATTACTCCAATGCCAAAAAGAGATTCCGAGTATCATCTTATTTCAGTAGAAGTAGAGCATGGTCATAGCTCTAGCTAAGCTAGCCTAGGCTAATCGGTTTGCGCATTTGTAAATTGATGATTTTTCTAGACAGTCGCAAAATTTCTGTAATAGAGAACTTTTCGGTAAAGAAATTATCATTGGAGGTCGCTTCTGACTGCAATACCTCGTAATTGCACTTGAGCCGTGATTTGAAGGGAAAACCGCCGGTATATATCGAACGACACGTCAAAAAAAAATTACAGCACGCCAATGCCCCAAGGATGCCCAAAACGTATCCTCAAATGCGAAGTCCTACCGTAGTGTTATTATCATTACTATCACCGGTCATTTAGACCTTAGAGGTTCAGAGCTTTTTTTATAACCTTCGCCAAGCCTCCCTGTCGTGAGTGTGTTACTGTTCTGCCAACCTTATATTGTCCTCCCATTGATGGCGCCGCCTTCTTGACAGTATTTTTCCCTTGGGTTTACCACTCATTATTCTTTTGACTGTTTCTTTATCTATTCCACACAGACAATGCCCAAATTGGTGCTAGGGGCCGTTTTTCTGCAGTCGATAAGGCTACCAGATATTTTAACCCGTCCACTTTGTCGAGCACACAGTCAGGTGCGAGATTTGAATCGGTACAAGTGGGTCAGTGATCATATATTTGGCTTCCTTTTCATTTAATTATAAACCTATTTCCTCTCCTGCCATTATTAGGCTTTCTGCGTTTCTCTTAGATAGTCAGCGTAAGCTGGAGCAGATATTATTCCATTAGGGGTTATTCCCGTATTATGTTACTGAAGGAATTACTTTTCCAGTCCCAAATTAAAGAGAAGTGGTGACAAGTGGTCTCCTTGTTTTAAGCCTTTAGTATCCCTCTAAAGTCCTACGCCTTTTTAAAATCTACGAAAGTTGGTGAACATTTCGTCGAATTCCCATTTCTTTCGAGTGATTCCGGCTGAAAACACTCTGGTAGTCTCCAATTATTTCCTCAGCGTATGATGTTAGTCTCTTAAGTGTTGATAGTTCGCAGCACCTTGTAACAACTTGATAGCAGTAATATTCCTCGATTATTATTACATTATACTTTATTTTAAAAACGGGAATGATGACCAAGTTTTTCCATTCCTCGGGGGTAGTTTCGTTGTTTCATATTTATAATTTTTCTGTTAAATCGCCTCCCGTATATTATATTAATTCCGATGGTATTAGGTTGATTTCTGCGGCCTTGCTATTTTTAAGCCGATAGATTACTTCTTTGACTTCCTCAATGGCTGACAGTTCTACCTGAAACTCTGCCGTGTGGAAAACACCGTTTTCCATTGCCACTGGCTCTCCATGTGCATTAAGTGATTTATCAAAATATCTCTTCCCATTGGGCTGGATCATTTTCGTAGTCCAAAACGAGCTACCCGTTATAGTTGCGAATAAATCCTGATCTGGCCTGGTATTCTTCTGGTAGCTTCGGAATTTTAGTTTACATTTCTTGACTTCCTCTCAGGTGCGAAGCTATCTTGTATGCGTGATCTCTTCAGAAGTTTTTAGAGCTTCAAGTCTTAGAGCATTATTGACTTTTATTTTTCCTTCTTCGTCGTTCTTCGTTGAACCAGGACTTGTCTTTGGGAGCTTCGACATAACCTAGTTTGTTTTCCGCTGCTTTCTTACAACACTTTTCATGGTTGCCCGTACTGCTTCTTCCTGTCTGTTATTAATATCATCTTGACATGGATACAGGAAAGGAGGGTCATTTAGGTTATGCTAATTCAAAGAGGGGGAGTGTGATGGTTGAGCATCACTTCCACTCGGAGGCCAAAGGGCCCATTGTGATTCCCTTCATTTGTGGAGTACACATATGTATAATTAACCTGTCCTATCACGCGGTGGCTGAAACCACCCGGTACTCTTTATGAATTTTAGAAGATTCGATTTTTCGTCATTTATCACAGCTGGACAGCAGCAAAACAGTGGTTAGATCGTCTTCCCCCGATCGCCGAACCCCTAGTTTCATTTCCGGAGCATTGCCCCAATGAGACAGTGATCGAGTTTCGATCCAGCGCCAAGAGCTTCTTTATTTTTCCGATATTGAGCTCTGGCCACTATGATCTTGTCGTGTGGCTGTTTCTTGTAAGCCAAGACGAGTTGGCTTCTTTGATGATTGTGTCGTTTATGATCCGGTATAATGCGCTGATCGGTGGTTGCATTGACGTGTCCGCTTCACTGATATCCAGTTCAGACCCTTGCCTGCCCAATTCGTCTGCTCTTTCGTTCCCTGCGATTGAGCTGTGGCCCGGGACCCAGCAGAGTTTGACTTTGTGGTGTCTGGTGGACTTCAGTGAGTCGCGACATTTCAAGACAACCTTTGATCTCGTTATACAGGACTATTGACTTCAGTTTAGCCTGACTGTCTACGAAGATAGTGACATCCGATGGTGGGATATCGGTTACTTGTAGGTTGGCTGCTTTCTCTATTGCTAGGATTTCTACTTGAAAAACGCTGCACAAATAAGAGAGTCTAAATGATTCCTGTTTGTGCAGGGTATCAGAGTAGAACCCGGCCCTAGTGCCTGTGTCCATTTTTGATCTGTCGGTAAATAGGGTAATCTCGTGGTCGTTGATCACGGTGTTTTATAGCCACTCTTCTCTGACGGGAAAAAGGACTGGTACTCTGAGAGAGAAGTCATTTTGTCGGGAAATATAGTCGGTCGTAGCTGCGAGGCTACTATAGGTAGAACCATGTTTCTTTCCCAGGTCATCTATTATTCTGAGTATGGCCGCATGTCCTTAGTTGGCTTGTTTCCACAAAGTCTGTTTCCTTGGTCTGAGAGTCGCTTTTGCAGCGCAGCCTTTTATGAATAGATCCGGAGGAAGGAGATGAAGTCTCATGTCCAACCCTGCTTGCGGCGTGCTTCTCATAGCTCTCGTTGTACAAACAGAAGCTGACCTTTGTACTTTGTTGATCAGTCGTGGGGGTCATTTAACTTTTAGAAGTCCTACCGTACCCACCTGGCTCGAGCACTCATGGCCTGTCGGAGCATTGTCTATTGTGTCTAAAAATTAAGTGTTCTTTCAACTTGGTATTTGTAGCCTGCCAAAAGATGGGAAAAAAGTTCAATTCAACTTTTGGTGGCCAAAATTCAACAGGTTTAATACACAGGCAACAGTACCTCGCCGAAAAGCATGGTCTGCTAAGAACTTGGCTGTCATGCGTGAAAGTGTACGGTGAAATCTGAGAATATCAATTTCTCGTCGTCCAAAAAAACTTGGCCTGTCTGCCATATAAAATCTGATCCGGTCCCGATTATATTAAACTTTTTGAGAACTTTTGGTCATTTCGAGAGGCAATGAGGTGTATTCACCGATTGACTGACTCTGGATTAATTGGAAATGGACCCGAATCAATGACTTAAGCTGGACGATTTTGACATTGACAACATGGGGTTTCAACATCGAGCGATTTAAGTCATGACTATTTCACCGATATCGTGTGGCTTAATGTATTTAGATTTCCATTTTTGATTTCCCGAATTCGTCCAGATTTATCGTCATCACCGTCAAGCAGAGCCGTGGCGGATGACTTTAAACGAATCTATATACCACACTTAATGCCATAAAATGATCTTTCAAATACGAATTTATTTATCATGGATATCTCACAAAAAAACTTGTTTTATTTACATTTAAAAATTGGCATCTGGCATCTGTATTAAAAGTGCCTTAAGGTGATTTTCTTCCTCGTTCAACCCGGAGTCTGTATTAAATTCTATCTCATAGCCTTTATTATAGGGACTTTCTGATTTTATGCTCTTCGCTATATGCTTCTAACGCTGGCATATTCCTTTACCCCATTTTGGCTGAACGTGCTTTCTTATCTGCAACGTAGCAAAACTATAATATTTAACGACTTGCCTAACATTTAAACGGCCCCCGAGGAACGAATGATACGTGGATAGTCCAAATGCTTCTTATTGAATTGACAAATTTTTCGAAGGGTCCTTATTATCAGCCTTAACTGAAAGCGTAATAAAATCTTAATTAAATTCATCGATAAATACCCTTCACAGCTTCTAAGAACCAACCGCCCCTGGCGAAATCTCTAATTAAGACTTACCCAAACCTCCAATAAACTACTCCCCATTAATCCCTGAACGCCTCATATATGTACATATGTACGTAGTCGTCACACAAGTTTGACGGAAAAATCATTACGGGCCCCCACACACATCGTTCCTCTAATCGCACACCATCCATGTGAAAAGAATGTTAATTAACTTCACCACAATGGCAGTTACAATTATCCACCATAAAAAAAGGCTAAACATAAACTTATCCTTCAATGAAATTCAAAACAAAGTCCTTACGAAGCCTTCACGACGGAGTGAGTCGCATACATTATCTTCCAATTGCAATCTGACACACGCCTGTGATGGAGAAGTTTCTACCTCGCCCAACTATCTGACAACCGGCCCGATGGCACTTTACCGGACTGCGAACTTGTACTTCCATTTAATTTAGTTGAAGCATCTGTATCGGACGGATGCGATGGTGGAAGGTAAACGGTAAGTGGGGAAATCATTAAGTGTTTTACTGGTCCCATGTAAATGACAAGTGAGCATCCACTCTCCGCCCGTGGCGCACGAATTGGGACTTGAAATGGGCTCAAGTTTACCGTGCCAGTGTGCGGTCAGTAGAGACGCCCATGGGAGCAGCTCATTCCGTTTCGGTACGTGAGTTAATTTGTTTGAAAAGTTTATTTACGAATTTACGAGCCGGTGAGCTAAAATGAGGAAAATGAAGAAAGGGATGAGAGGGTTGAAGAGTTGCACTGAGGTTTTACATCTCTGTCAAGGTTGGAAGGACTTTTGTTTTCATTGCATTCGTGTTATGTTTTAAGCCGATTTACTATGATTATGTGCAGGCAATCATGGGTGGGTCTAGCTTAGTGTGTAGCTCTTGGGAGTTTAGCAATTCCAAATAACAAAATTGAATTGCAAAGTACAATTCAATCCAGAGCCATGGTTACTCGAAGGCATTCGATATTTATAGCTGATAGTTCCGTTCCAACATGCTAAAAGCCTGGAGAAGTACTTTCATTTAGAGAATTTTATAAATAAGTCCACAACCACTCGATCAAGGAATGGTATAGGGTTCTTCAACGCCCAGCTTCGGTTACTTCCTCATCCTGTCGTGACAGGGGTAGACCCGTGCAGTTTCCATCTTCCGAACACTCGTCTATTAATTTGTTTTTCCTGCAGCCTCCGAGCGAACGGAACAGAAATAAAATAATTGGATTGGTCACAGAGACCAGAGGAAGTGGTAGTTCTTTGGCGCGTGGAATGAAGAAACTCCAATTGCTTTGAATAGATTTTAGTAATGAAGTTAGTGTAATTGGGTTAGAACTCGTCCGGATGTTCAAAGGATTTCACTAAGAAGAATCATTCAAAAAGAATTAAGTTAGTTATACGAGTGCAGCTTTAGGAGCAGGCATTCCAGGCATTACATCGAATTCCTAACCAAGTACTATACTCGTACATATTTACTTCATAATATTGATCAGCAAAGTTAATGATCAGTGATCACCCCTCCACTAAACATGGTATAAAAAAAAGTCGTAGACATCTGAAAATGAAGAAAAAACTGGTTTAGAGAACTGAGCTGGGCTGTCTACAACCACTCAAGCTCTCTCGTTCCTAGCAAATACCAAATGAGCTCTTGCGACGTAGGTACGCAATGGTATGAAGAAAAATCACTATAAAAAGTCACTTTGCTTGAAAGTATCCCGAAGAAAATCCTATTTTCGTGAGTCTGTATAAAAAGTTTCTACCAGACAGGTTTCCAGTCGAAAGGCTTCCTAAAGCTTTACGAAAGCCATAATCATACCACCTTAATTGCGCTCGAAACTCAAAGTGTAAAATACTCGTATTGTGGCGAATTACATTCGTGCGACCACGTTGAAACTCGTTAAACCAATTTTTGATGGTCGCTATCGAAGGAGAAGAGTCACGGTACACAGCATCCACACGCTCTTTGATTTCGCTGCGCGATTTCCCTTCCAAAAACAAGAATCGAATCACCGACCGATATTGCTCTTTTTCCATTTTTCTAAAATCCGCGGACACTCCCGCTTCCACACGCGGTCAAAACAAAACTTGCTCTTACGATACTATCGGACCACCCTCGTACAGAGCTGAGAGTTCAGAATACCGCTGTCAACATCATTAATGGTTAAAATAAATATCAATGGGCCGAGATGACTACCTTGTGGGACACCGGAGGTAGCACTAATTGGATCAGAGATAGAAGATCTGAAGATAACGTTATATTGACGATCTTCAAGATAAGATTTGATCCATGAGATAAAACCGGGAGAGAAACCGAGGGCAGTGAGCTTGAGGTCTGTGGTGACAACGTCTACTTCTTTGCCAGCCTCGAGTGTACACAAACATTGTGAAACAAACTCGACAAGATTAGTGGTTGTCGATCGACCCATGTTGGTTAGGAGAAAATATGGGTTTGCAGTGAAAGAATAGTGCATCATAAACGATGCTCTCGAAAAGTTTGGGTATGCTTGAGAGCTTGGCAATGGGACGATAGTTGCACACATCATTTTTCAATTCTTTTTTTTGAGGAGTAAATTATACAGGGTGTCCCACGAGCAGTAAGCCAAAAGCTAGAGGAGTTAAATCTGGTGATCTAGGTGGCCATTCCGTGGGGCCCCTTCTTCCGATCCAACGGTCACTAAAATGATCATCCAGCCAGTTTCTAACCCGTGAGCTGTAGTGTGCTGGTGCTCCATCTTGCTGGTAGATTAAATTATCTGCTATGGCCAAAGGAACGTTGTCCATCAAATCGGGCAAAAGGTCTCGTAGGAATTGCAGGTATGAATCTCCATTAATAACGGCATTCAAAAACCGGGGCCCGATTACAGTTTGTCCAACAATACCAAGCCAAACATTACAGCTAAAGCGGTGTTGTGATTTATTTTGTTTTTTGTTGTGTGGATTGGTGCTACTCCAATGATGCAAATTGTGGAAGTCAGTAGCCCCATCTCTGGTAAACTGTGCTTCATCCGTCCAGAATATCCTTGCAAAATAGTTTCGTTCAGTTTCATCTCAAAGCAGTAATGATCGACAAAATTCTGCTCTCAAAAACTTGTCGTTTGAGGTGAGTTCCTGAACTGGCCTAAAATGGTACCGGTGTAAGTTTTCGGTATGAAGCACTCTCCATACTCTAGATTTGGGCACTCCAAGCATAATAGCTCTACTCCTTCTACTAAGGGAGGGATTACGTCGGACCAAATCCAAAATTCTTTCATCTAAGATTCCTGATCCATCTGTAACTGATCTTTCGCTTCTTCGATGCTCTAGCACTCCGTGTTCTCGCAGACGTCGGTGGATTCTTGAAAACATGCTACGACTGGGACACCTCCGATTGGGATATCTTTCAGCGTAGAGTCTTTCGGCTTCACGATCTCGACCATTAGCTAAACCGTAGCAGAAGTGTATGTCCGTTAATTCTTCTCGAGAGTATTAGTTTGACATCGAAATGTGTTGGTGAGTTAAGATCCAATTTGGAAATGGTTTTTTATTAAAAATGCGATGCCTTTTATTTACATTTGGATTGCAAATATTTTGTTTTTCAATAAAGAAAAATTGCAGTTTTATTGTCTTAACCCATTAAGAGCCAAGGGTATTTAAAATAAAAAACATTTACTTTTTGTAGCATTTTCTGTTTAATAAGACTAAAGTTAGGATATTTTTCAAAACAACACATTTAAAAAAATTTTTGGTAAGGGGATATAGAGGTTTACTTTTTTTAGTACAATGGGTTCATGCGTACATATTATTTTTTTTTTATGTGAACATTTTTAAAGCATTCTTTCCCAATACAAAGTGTAACATTACACATTTCACAACACCATTTCGATCTAGAATGACACTCGCGACATCTGAGTTGGTTTGTTAGTTTTTGGGAAAGTGGTACCCTATGCTCTCCGCAATGCTTCGTTGTACAGTCAGTCTAGGATATCCTTGCTTCAGTGTATGGAATCTTAGCTCTTGTGAATTCAAGTAGATCACCTCTGTAGTGGTTTACGAGCTTGTGAAGCTTCCAAGCATTGGACAAGGTAGATGATATCATAGATGTAAAAAGGTTCCACCACCATTTTTTCCCTCTGATTTGAATAGAGTATGTTTGAATGAACTGGTCATGTAGATCGACTCCGCCCATATTCAAGTTGTAATTTTTTAAAAGTAGGGGCTGAGGAATGTTTACTTTTTTCTGCTGCTCTTTGCTCCATCTCTTGACGGTTGCACATGGTTCGATCTTGTCGTAGTTCGTGGCCATCGTTACGATGCTGTTGTCCTTCCACTTCACAAAAAGTAATTTGCTCGTTTATCAAACTGGTAGTCAAAAGTTCCTCTATTCTGCTTTTGAAATTCTTTATTGTGTGGCAAAGGACATTTTTTTAACCGATTATCACGAGCTATTCCAGATGCTCTGAATCCCTTTTCTTTCAAGATCTTCATAAGCCCATAACTAGTAAAAAAGTTGTCAAAATAAATGGAATGGTCGCTTGGGTAGTCAACATTTTTCAAAAGATCTATAACAACTCTTGATCCCAGCGGAAGGGCTTTCAGAGATGACTTAACGTTCTTAGCACCGCAATATGTGTCAAATTGGTACATATAACCATCATTGCTGCAAAGCATCCAATTTTTGTAGCCAAATCTCACATTGTTTCGAAGAATGGTGACCAAAGTATTTTACCATTGATTCATCAATGGATAAATGCTCGTGCAAATATCCCCATTTTTGAAACTTTTGGCATAAAAGTTTACTGAGTGGTCGAAGTTTTGCCATTTTATCGTTTAAGTCAAGGTTATTATTATCAGCAAAATCTTTTAATTTCCTTGAATCTGTTTCTAGACATACTGTTTGCAACAAAAGGAACATGTGTGTCAGCTGCTTGTTTCCAATACATAAATTCTCTTGCCTCAGAGTGGTACCCCGAAAGTAGCAGTATTCCTGTGAACATTTTTAGATCTCCTTCATTGAAAGCAAAGCTGTGGTAGTTCTTTTGACCTGCATACAACATTGTTTGGTTCACAATAAGTTCTCTTACCTCGGAATCAAACAATTTTTCAAAAACTTGAACTTCGTTGAGTCCTACCAATTCTGCAGCACAGTTTTTGATTCTCGACAAGTAATTTCTGTTTGCTTGATTTCATTCCTTGACGTAATAGACTTTGTCCATAACGGAAGAGCTATTGACTTTTTCAATTCAGATAGTGGAACATCATCCTCACTATCAAAATCATCGTTGTCTGTTGCGAAACAAGAATCCTCGAAAATCTCCACCTCACCTGGAATATCTTGTGGCATCTCAACTGTCATCCATATCTTCTTCGTCTGTTACATAGTCCGCCGATGGCGGTATCATAACGATGTCGGCATTGACTATCTCCGGATTATTTGACACTTCCTCCAGAGCGGAATCAAGGTTATAAAACCGTTTAGTAGAAATCGTTTTAAAATCCATTCCGATTACTAAAAAAAAAAGGTAGGTATGTGGCCACTGTACTATTTAAAGTACATTCAGCTTTGGCTCTACTTGCTTCTGTCTATGCATAAATAAATATGTGTGAAGTTATTTTTTTTCTAATCTTTATGATTATTTAAAGCTATTCACAATGAAATAAAGAAAATATCTAAGTTGGTAATTTTTTGTCACGCACAAACTTTTTTGACGGAAGAAAAAGAACAACTAATTCAAAAGTACTGCGCGAAAAGTTCATTCGATTCATGCCTACTGCGATTCGAAAATAAAAATTGCTTGGAAAATTTCAAAAACTGGTAACTATGTCAAACGACCGTTTAAACAGTACAATTTTCTTCTCAGTCTACTTTTATCGATACATGAAGTAAATGTGTTTTGCTGTACTTTAAAAAGTACAATGGGAGAGAATGAGTTAAGGTCCTAGCGGGTAGAACCCATCGGCGGCGGGCGGACCCAGATGAAATTGGGAGGTCAGTTTTCAGGCGTTAACCAGGAAAAAAAAGGATTAATCCACGGTTATTCCAATACTGTGTCACTTTATTGTATCCTCATAAAACTCCGATTTTTTTAAAAATAATAAAAAAGAGGTCAATGTTTCATACATTAGTTTGCCTACAAGTCCAGCCCCGTTAAAACCAAAAAAAAGGTTTTTCTTAGAAAAAAATGGTTCGGGGTTTTTTTAATTTTTTAAAAACTACAAGACATTTTTGAATCCGGTTTTCTGTTTTTAACTAAAAACTAATAAGAGAAATTAACTTTAGAAAAAAAATTAGTACTTAATTACATACAATTTAGGAAAAAAATAGTTCGATATTTTTTTTTTAATTTTGAGTTCGAAAACTAATTTCTCAAAAACTGTTCCTTAAAACAGCTTCGTTTAAAAACAAGATGAAAGAAGAGGTTTCTGGCTTTACAAAAAAGTATATCACGGCGTTGTGGATGTAACTGTTGATTTTTAATAATTTTTTTTCCAAATTAAGTAAATTTTTTAGAAAATTGCCCCTCCCGGCTAAACGAGGGGAATAGACCCCCCCCTCCCATACGATTTTTTTCTTGTCTTGACCAGACCTACACGCTCTAGCTTTTTGGCACACTGCTCGTGGGACACCCTGTATAAGCATATTTCCAAAGCTGAGGAAAGAGTCCTTGAGAGATAGAACTTTGCAATAGAGCGGTAGAGGTCAAATAAAATGGTTCGCGCACTTTTTTAAAACTATATGTATGGCAGGCGGCCAGTGGGGACCGCGAGAGTAGTCGTATTTTTTCGGCGATTAGGTCGGGAGTTATGCTCAGTGAGAAAAGCGACGTCTGGGGGCTGTCTTTCAGATATTCAAATTAGTCGTGATCGTGTTGAAGATACTGGTCGATGAATGATTGGTTGAAGAAATGAGCAAAGAAGTTGGCGATTACTTCAGGTTCGTTGGAAGAGTAATTGAGAAAATTAAATGTAGCGGGGTAGCTATCGGTTTTTTATTTGTATTAATGAAGTGGAAGAAACACTTGGGGTCAGAAATAAGAAATAAGGGAGGATTGCATGCGGTTCAGGTATCGAAGGTAGAGTGACTGTGATAGCTGGGCAAATTTAGAGTAGGACTGCATGTAATTAGAAAGATCAGATACAGAGGAGGATCTAAGATAGGCATGCCAATTTTTGTTTCTTTATTGCGCAAAGAATGTAGTTCCTTAGTATACCAGGGTGGAGATGAAGTGTTTTTTTTTTTTTTTTGGTGAGTATGGGACTGAAAGAATGAAGCAGCTGAGTTTAGGGATATGTGTGAGTTAAGGTTAAGGAGGAAGTTAAAATTAACATTGTCGAGCAGATTATTTAGTTTCGCGAAGTCAGCTTTCCGGAAATTGAAACAGTACGTATAGGTATATTAGGAGGGAAGAATAGTGAATTGGGTCTCGAGTGAAAGAGTTACCGATAGAGGTGGATGAAGGGGGTCTAAAGTAGAGAGAAAATGATTGCTTGGGTTAACAACGCAGTTTACGGCATCAGATGAGAAAATCAGGTCGAGTTGTCTGTCCATGTTATTGGTGATATTACTGAGTTGCAGAAGGCCGGAGTCAGAGAAATGATCCGTGAAAAGGATTTCTTTACCTGAGGAGGGGTTAGCGGCGATATAATGGGTCTTATCATCGGATTGAACCCATTTCAGTTGTGGGAGATTGAAGTCGCCACAGATGATGATGATGTCATTGGGTTCGGCAATATCAAATATGGAGTCGACGAGATCAACGGCGAGTTGGTAGCAATGTGTGGGCTGTGAGGGTCTTAAGTAACAGCAGGCAAGATAAAGTTTCCGTTTAGGGAGACTTATTGCGGCACTAGTGAAGTTGAAGTCAGCGGAATTCGACGATTTGAAGGGCAAGGGATCAAAGCGGCTGTGGATTGCTATCAGAACTCCGCGACCATCCGGATCAACAGAGTTGTCGCGTCCATAGGTGGGGAGATGTAATGGTGTTTAGGTTAGGATTTAAAATAGTTTTTGAGATTAGAGCGGGTACTTTGCAAATGTGTGATGCGCTTTGAACTGACATGGGCGGCGGATGTGGAGAGGTCGTTATTTACATCAATGGGAGAGGTATTAAGGCTTTTGTGAAACCGGATAAAGGTCTTTTTTAACACGTGGGGGTCTGTGGGTAAGCCTTCTTAGTGGATTGAAACTAGGACGTTAGTTTTGCCGTCGATACAAATGGAGTCAGGTTTGTCGCGGAGGTAGGCCAAATAGAGGCGTACATTTTCGTAGATTCTTCTGTTTCTTAAACGTGACATAACGTCTTCGGTTCTGTGGATACGTGCGGCTATTACGAGGAGTCTGGGTGTTGTAATTGGGTAATGAATTAACAGTATTCGGGTACGTACTCTGTTAGGAGTATTATTAGGTGGAGGGATGTTGAGGGTAGTTGTTGATTTGGGAGCTATTGAGGGAGGAAGCGGTCGGGAGAAATTGGGGAATATTCCTGTCCTTAATTCCCAATTAGTTCCTAGATGGCGAGGGGGTTGAGAAGGGGGAGAGGGTCCAGGTTTGGGTGGGTTGCGGGATTAAGGAGTGTTGAGTTTAGACTTATATTTAGGTTTAATGTTGTTCTTACGATCCCTAATGGTAATCCGCATCCTGTCGAGTTTGATTTCCTTATTGGGCGGGCTGCGAAAAAGCCATTCATATTGCGGGGGGATGGTAATTTCGAAGCAGTTTCTGCGATGGAATTTGGGCGGGGTGAGCTTTGTGCATTTAACGAATTTGATGGCATATCCTTTCCGTGCAGGGACGCGATACCTCTCGCTTTTCTTAAAAGGCGACTAAAACAAAGGTAAACAAAAATCACATCTAGGCAATTTAGAAAACACCAAGGTTAGCCTAGGAACACATACATATACCACCATTAAACTTCCCCACAAGTATACATGCAAATCAGTGGGTTGGCACGACTGGAGATCACCGATGTTGTAAGGGTAAGATCAAACAAAGAAATCTGGAGCATGCCCGTGTTACAAAAAAAAAAAAAGGCAGACCGAAAAACAATTGGTGCAAACAAATGCAAAAACACCAGCATTTGATTGGCCGCAGCGATGAAGTAATCCCAAACCGGGAAGCCTGCCGCTACTTTCTGAGGTCAAACCGGCGGACCCCACAAGCGGACCAGTAGGAATGCAGTTAAGTGGGAAGGTTATGGTCCTACACTTCTGACCATAACAACGCCGGAAAAAGGAAAAGAAGAAGAAGAAGGCATATCCTTTGCGAAGAAGTTAAATACCCAGCGGTCGTCAGCGTCGCATGGGGCGTCCCATAGGATGTAGGTAGACATAGGGTCCTATATCATCGCATTATACTTGTGGAGCTTGTTGATTCTCTGTTCCCAGTCAGATAAGCTCCAAACAGTTCCGAATCGTTCAATGGTCGGTGCTGAGATGGGAGGAGTTGCGGTAGATGGGGACTTCAGAGGACTCATGCTGGTATGCGTTTGGACGGAAGATGTAAGAGGCAATGAAATGGTACGGGTGGTCGCGTTTTCAGAAAGTTCTTCCATAAGGGAGACGTTGTAGGTAGTTCCGCAATCGCAACCAGTTACCGGGGATTTGGATGGATTACTTTTTAGTTCCTCTATTATACTCTTGATCGCTGACCTTGTTAAGCTGGAATCAACGTTGAAACGCCCTGAAACGTCTTCGATTTTATTCAGGCAAACAAGTTAGTCGGATCTTTTGTCGTCCAGGAAGTTTAATTTAGCTGAATTTGTTGTTCAGTTCAGATGTCCCCAAGAATAGAATTAAGGTTCGGAGAAGCGGGAGAGCAGTTCGCGTTTACAAGCTTGGTCAGTGTGTTTTCGCGGTTATCCAGTTTGCAATTCAGCTAGGATATAAGGGAGAACAGGTTGTCATAATTTTCCGCACTTTTTCTAGCTGATTCGTCGTATTTCCCGAAAGCTGACTGTTGTTTCGTTGCAAGTTTGTCTATACAAAGGTTTATGAAGTCAAGGTTGTCGGTGAGTAGTTGGGAAATTTTTTTGTGAATACGAACGTAGTAAATATGTAAATATTCGTGAAGGTAGTTCTTAGCGTTCCTAGTTAGGCCAATGCAGATCGAGTGGAAGGTTTTCCCACCAATCCCCTTACAACCGATTAATTCAGATGAGTGAGCAGTCACCGAACAATTAATGGATCCGCAGGAAGGCATTATGCAAGTAAATTACTTCTTCATTTACAATGGTGTGGTTCACTGAGTTCTTACCGAAAGGTCGTACGGCCTTGAAGTTATGCGCCGGTTGCATGAAGCTATACGTAGGAAACGTCCAGATTTGTGAGAAAAAAAATCCAGCTGCGTATTTCTTCTGCTAATTATTGTACAATAACGTGATCATGTCTCAGCCATCATATTCACCGGAATTGGCAACCTGAGTGCTTTTTCTTTCTCCAAAGCGGATTAAGACCGCTCGCTCTAAGAGCTCAAGGCTATAATAAAAAGCGCACACCAGAAGTAATTTTCTTGAAGCTGACAAAGTGGAAATTATTGAATAAATAAAATAAATAAATTCTTCGAGGAAATAAAAAGTCACCCTATTTTTTGAACAAGCCTCCTATGTTGCAAGTCAAAAAAATAAAAAAATTAAAAACCACAGAATGCGTTTTGTTTAATTTAGCAAATAATTTTATTCAAAATTCTTCTCATTAAATTTATGTTCCTTATCGCTACGTTTATATCCTATTAATGCAATCGATACTTTTCAAATTTTCAAAAACTTTAGTAAAAATAGTCAAATATTTTGAAATTTCGTCAATTATTTAAAAAAAAAACAAGAAAAAAAAATTAATTTATTCACTCCAATGTGTTCTGGTGTTGTGACATCACAATTAAAATTTTGTTATTTTCAAAAAATCCTTCGCAATCACTAACGAATCCGCTTACTCACTAAAATATTAATAAATATTGTGAAAGTAGTATTCTCGTCTTCAACTTGAAAAACAAAAAAAAACATTTGGTTTCAACTAGTTCTTATGTTCATGAGTAAAAAACAAACTCGATTCGCTCCAAAGTGGCATCTAATAAATAAATTTTATTTTTTATTCCTTTCATAATAAATTAATTTAAAAATAACGAAGTTGCATAAGCTAAAGCTAAACAATATTTCGTGTTTGTTTTCTCTTTTCATAGTATCTAGGGGGCGAAGGCTCTTGGAAAACTTGTTCCTCTCCGAAGAATACTTATTGCTTGATTGGTTTCTATTGAAGAACCTAACAATCTTACTATAGTTTAGGTTGAGTAACATCTCCCTTTGAATTGTTTTTAAGAATATCTTTATATATTCGCTATGTTTACTGTAACAAATGTGAAATAAACGATAAACAAAATTGGTTTAAGAAAAAAGTTAACAAAAATAAATCGTTTTTAAAGTATAGGAACAGAAGTTTGTTTTTTTTTTGTTTTTTCCGCGCAAATAAACAAATTTATTCTCCCGTGTGGATCAGTAGATTCACTTGGATGGCCAACCATTCAGTCTAAAGATTCTTTCTTCTATATTTGTCTTTTTTTTTGGGTTAATATTCACTTTGTTTCACTCTTGAAATCCACGCACAGCGAGTCGGGCTAAGAGAATGCGCTCGTTTTTGTTTTTTTCCACGATCGAGTTGCACACTTTCGAGTTGTTTTTCTGACTTCATTTACTAACGATTAACTCTAACTTGAAGGTATATTCTTTTCCGTTATAAAACTAAGGCCTACATACTAAAGAGAGGGGAGAAAAGGAAACGAGAACGATTGAGATAGTGGAAGGAAGGAGAAGAGACTGATATATAGGAAAGAATAAGAAAAAAATGGATTGGATAAGGTAAAGTATGTCAAAGTTGTATAATCGTGATTGCCTTAACAATTCTAATTGCTTCTTCGATCCTCGTAATCGTCATCATCCTCCTCCTGATCCGAACTTTGCGCGTGATTTGTTCGCCTGCTGTGACGTCGTTCTACTGCCCTGTCACCGATACTATCCCCCGATCCTGTAGCCGTACGATAGGAACGTCTCGCTGATGGCGAATGATCAACACTTACTTCGGGTACATCATCATCATCATCATACTCATCATAGTCACCATTAATCGATCCACTCGGACTACCAGGTGGACTCAGTGCTTGAATGAGTTTTCCTTTCGATTCATTCCACAAATGATTGAGACGTTCCCGCCCGAATAATAGCAGGAAGGCATCAATGAATTCACGTGATTTCTCTTCCCACTTCGTAATGATATCACCTTTAACTTCAGTCATGACACGACGACCGCGATCCTTCAGCTCGTCCATTTTGTTTTGCAAACGGAACTTCTTTTCCGAGAGGAATGATACATTGAGCTCCTTGGCCGAGTAGCCGCGCGCCAAATTACGACGTACGTATAAGTCGTAGTCCTTGACGATGCGGGCGACTATGTCTGAGGTAGAAACTCCTGGAAGCAGAGAAGAAAACAGTTGTTAGAAAATAAGAGTAAATCCTAAAAGATCTGGTTATTGGTAAGGTTTCCAAAATGCGTGAACGACAGGGAGCTCGGATACAGGGTGCATATGCTTTTTGAGAACATCCATACCACAGGAATCAAGTTTTTTGTTTTTATTTCTTATTAGATCATCAACGGAGGACTATAACTTAACGCAAGGTATGAGAAGATAAGCTGCTATCATCGCTTGCTGCTATCGTCTCTATATGTGCGAAATGGGCTGATTTAGAATAGCCCCCGGTCGGTCGTACATAAGGTTCGTCGCGAAATGGAAGCATCAGCTTATGATACAGACTCTGGTGGAAAGAGAAAAACTTGAAAAACGTTCAGGCACTAGTAGGACTACGCTACTTATTCAACAAGTACAAGCGAGGGTTGACGAAAACCCTTCGATGTTAATGAAAACCATTACTAGGGACCTTAAAGTCCACGAAGACCTTCGCAGTAAATCATACATTATGCTCAGAGAACAGAAAACTATCCAAGCAAAGCGTCTTTTGAAGAAGCTTAAGCCCCTTGAAGCACTAAAATGTTTGAGTTTATTTTCCGACAAAAAAAAACTGTATCAAGACCAAAAAACCAACCGCATAAATGAGAGTTGCCTATATTCAGATCCTAGAAGGATTCCCCAAGTAATGCATGAGAAATTTCATCTTTAAAATTGTGAGCAATAAAGGACATGTTATATGCCGGCTCATTTCTTTCCGCTGCCACCTACACCGAGGATTTAGAAAACGTTGTGAAACCCTGGATACGCTAGGATAGATCACACACATTGCAGCAGAACTCTGCTCCTTCACGTAGAGCGAAGGCGACACGGGATTTGATGGCCGAAAATGTCGATTACCACGAATGGGCTCCTAGCGCCCCAGACCTTAATCCCCTGGATTAATACGAGTATGTATGGGGCATAGTGTAGCGTAAACAACCTCAAAACAGCATTTCTTCACTGAAGAATGATATAACTGCTAGCATGGTGCGGGCATGCAATCGTTTCCGGCCCAGGATTGAGCAAGTTATTGCCGCTAACAGAGATTTTATTGAATAATTTTATAATCAACGTAGATAAACCCCACATGGCTTTCCCAGGCCTGGTATAAGCTTGATCAATCGAGCCTTGTCGTTTGTATAGGGTGAGCCAACAACTACAGAGTGCGCCATCTCATATGGGCCGATGTAAACTTCGAATAACTTTAACAATTGTCAACCGATTTTCATATGACATAGCATTTTGGAAACGTCAATTCAGTACAATTTTAACCATAAGAAACCAAAAGCTTCACACCAAAAGAACGCGCGGAAATAGATTCAATGTTCATTAAAAATGATCGTGTTGCGCCCAAAAAAGATACAATTCGTCGTTGGGCCTCGAATTTGAGGTGAAAAGGTGAGCAACCTAGGCCACGTCCGCGGCGTTCAAACTCATCTATTCAGTCTGTGAAGGCCAGTGTTCAAGAAGACCCAAGTTTGTCATATCGGCGCCGTTCGCAGCAGTTAGGCATCAGTGGGACCACTTTGCGGAGAATTTTAAAGGATGATCTTCACTTATTTCCATATGAAGTGCAGATAACTCAAAGAATTCTGCCACAAGATGAGCCACGGCGCTTGGCATACGCACAAAATGTCGTTTCAATGATTAAATGCTGAGCCGGAGTTCTGGCAGCAAATTTTGATGAAAGATGAGGCCAATTTTAGGCTCTCTGGCTTAGTTAATAAACAAAATTGTCGCTTCTGGGGCACCGAAAATCCTCACATTATTCACGAAGAGCCGCTATATCATCAAAAAGTTACTGTTTGGACCGGTGTATGCGCTAAAACCATCATTGGATCGTATTTTTTCAAAGTTGGCGATACAGTGAATGGCGATCGATATCGATGGATGTTGGCGCATTATGTGGTTTCAGTAAGACGGCGCGACATGCCATACTGCGAACAAAACAATTAACCTTTTGCGTAAGAAGTTCACTGGAAGATTGGTGTCAAAAAAGGGCGATATTGACTGCCCTCCAAGATCGCCGGATTTGACTCCTCCAGACTGTTTTCTTTGGGGATACTTGAAAAGCAAGGTGTAGGCTAACGGTCCGAAGACAATTGAACAGTTCAAAAGAAACATTCATGCGGAAACCGCAGAAATTTCGACCTAAATGCTCGAAAATGTCATGCGCGAAAACGAGCCCATTTTTGCATCGGCAATAAAGGCGGTTATTTAATTGATATTGTTTTCAAAAATTAATCAAAATAAATTGTAAAGGTCTAAATTGAATAAAAGGTTTTGAATTTCTAAAATCGGTTGAGTATTGTTGAAGTTATTCGAAATTTACATCGACCCGTAAGAGATGGCGCACGCTGTAGCGCGTAAGTTTTCGTTAATCAATGCTGATCTTAATGGTTATAAATTCCGTTCATGGCAATTATGAATAGGACATAAAATTGGTCATATGACCTCCACGGCTTCTGTCGCAAGCGATCATCCGAAGATCAAACTTAGTTTGGAAGTTTGGGACCCTAAATTGTCGGCTATAGACGTTATTCCTCAAACAAATCCTGAGAAAGAAGTTGAAAGGTTTTAAATCGTATGACCTGGAAAGACAATTGTCTTCTCTAACCGAAATAAAATGATCTTCGTTAGCACCATCTTATTGAAATCAGACATCGTCCAAATTCAATTCATTCAGTTTCCGAAAGAAATAGTCGACCAATTAACAAGGGGCGATAACGTTGCCTATTCACTACAATTTCATTCCAGCCTCATCTGCGAAAAAGTACGGGCGAATGATGCCGCCTACCCATAGTCCGCCTTGACTTTCTTAGGTTGCATTGACTTTTCGTGAATCTGGTGTTAATAAGTGGACAGCTGAGTTTAAACGTCGCACTTTCCTCGTAGATGAACCACGTCAAGGACGTCCAAGCCATCCACACAGGAAACCATCAAAGAAGTGCATGATACCGTATTTAACGACAGGATGCGAATCTTCCACAAATAATTAGAGATTCGAAAGCTCTGCATAAGATGAGTGCCGTGTTTGCTGAATGCCCGTCAAAAGCAAGTGCGTAAACGATTTTCACAGCAGCATCTTTGGACCGATTCAATAGGGAATCAACCAATTTTGTGCGGCGATTTGTCACCATGGATAAGGCATGAGTCCACCACTGCTCGCCAGAAACGAAACAGCAATCCAAGCAGTGGGTGCAAGCCGGTGATTCAGTGACAAAGAAAGCGAATTTGCCGGAAAGACCATAGCCGTTTCGGGATTCAAAAGAAAACCTCTTGATTGACTGCCTAGCAAAAGGTAGAACAATTACAGGTGAATATTACTCCAAACTTCTTGACCAGATCAATGCCAAATTGGCCTGGCTTGGAGAAGGAAGAAAGCATCTTACACAAAAGGTGCATGTGGATGGGAAAACTGCGAGCTTTGGGAGACTGATTTAGCACCTTCTGTTTATTGCCAATTGGGTTGATCTCATTAGCTTCATTATACTCTTCTATGACCTCAATCTTTCGTACCGACTACAACCAGCTACAGAGACTTTAAATCTATCAATATGACTACTCTTATGGATGACTCCCTCAATTCTACGTTGCGTAACCTGTCCTACATGTCTTCCGTTGACGAGCAACTTGAATTTTTTACATCCACCATTAATAGCCTGTTTAAGAATCATGTCGAAACCAAAACAAAAGATGGAAGAAGTTTAAATGAGTATGCGATTTCGAACGGCTCAGGAACCTTGTTACGAAGGAAATCAGGAGGTCGAAAACTACGTTTTATAATCGAGGCTTAGACCTCAGAAAACATCAATATCGAAAGGTTAATAATCCAACATTTTTAAAACTAGTCATCCACATATGCTTTTGCACACACGAATAGCATCCTTAACACCTCCGTCTATCCTACATCCTTGAAGGCTTCTAGAATCATACCCGTGCTTAAACATGGAAATAATAATAACAAGGAATATCATCCGATTTCTATATTGCCATTCATATCTAAAGTTTTTGAAAAGCTTCTGAGCACGCAATTGAACTCGGTCTTAAACCAACATAGGCTACTTTCACGGTTTCAGTATGGTTTAACAGCACAGTGCGCTTCATCTACAGATTACGACGATGAGATCACAACTCATCATCCAGTAAAACCCTGCTTGGCATGGACTTTCAAAGCTTCCTGAAGTTTAGTATACTAACCGTCCTTTTCAAACTCAAAGAGAGCAAAGATCCATCATAACTTTACCAGAGAATGCGGCTAGCTAAATCTGAGAGAAGTGGAGCATTGATATTTCCTATTTTTAGATACAGGGTGACACTTGAAAACACTTTTATCAGCGCTAACATGCTGCTTAATCAATATTGAAAAAGATGAAAAGAGTGTGTGACATCAAGTTGTTCCACTTTGGAAGAATGGTTGGCACTTTCCCTATCATGCAATCGGTCCGACACGTGTCCGAATTTAACCTGCTAACAACAAACAAAATTTATAATCGCTACTATCTTAATTCCGCATATTCACGACATGGAAGTTTGATTACCCAGATAACCATTTTATCGCTGAAAATATCGCTTACCCTCTGTGCGCTCGGTCGCGACAAACATTCCCCTTGCCTTCAATGGACCGTAAATGTCATCAACGCCTTCACCAGTATATGGAATGTCATCGTGTGCAACAAAATCGATTTTGTTAGATTCAATAAACTCATCGGTTAATGTCCATGGTGCTTCACGGATTATCTATAAAGTAATTCGATTGCATTTTAACGAAAGACACAAACGCAAGGGCGGGAAGAAATAACTTACCTCATCCACATAACGACAGTGGCGAACTCCTTCGTAACGCTCGGAATCATTCATCACAGTACGTCCCTTTTTGCTGTGGGTCAACTCATCACTGCAGACGCCAACGATCAAGTAGACATTGGGGAAGATGTTCTTAGCCTGAAATGGAAACGTGGTTTAGGTTTGGTTTTCAAGGCAGTACGGAAGTAGTTCCGTAGATCGGTATAGAGGGGATAGTAATCCAAGAACATTAAACTTTAGTGTCGCCACGACCCTAAACGAGTTGAAGGCTTAAGAAGTAATTGGTCTTTCAGGTCAAGGTTTAAAAGTCATTTAACAACCTTGTCTGTTGAACTAATTAGCTGAGGCGGTTTATGGTTAAAATTTTAATGGCAGTTCGTGCTTTTTGGCATGTCTTACACCACGTTTCGTGTAGATTGCAAAATTGAGTTGTACTTAAAGGTATGTTTGAAGTATAAATTGTTTTTTAATATTCGTGACTAAGAATACAGGGTTATGAGAAATCAAGTATAGTTCAATGCGAGTCAACCATACTAAATGTCGAAATCAAGTGAATTAGTATGAAAGCTGGCAAGCAAGGTTGACATGCTAATAATGCGATTCCTTTCTCGTGTTTACCGGCATGATCTATGTGATTAAGAGAAAGAATGAAGCCAATGTTGGCTTCAGTTGATGTGAACTGTATTCTTGAAAGAACCATTGACCGAGGCAAGTGAAAATCAGAAGAGTCCAGATCTAATGAATATGTCGGGTGGTACGAGTATAAGACTTCCCATCCACCCACTGTTCAGGCATTGTCACGATGAAAATTACGCACTCTTTAGTAGATGGATATTCTGTTCGTTTTCTCGCCAATGCTGTCTTTTAATGAATCAGTTGTTGACGGTAAAATTGCCCGATGATAATTTCGCCACGATTCAACAGCTCATTGTAAATCCCTCCCTTTTGGTCTCACCAACAAGACAAAATCACCTTCGCATCATGAATATTCGGCTTCGGAGTCGATCTGCCAGGTTGGCCGGGCTTCCATATAGAAATTGTTTTTTTTTTTTTTTGCGTTCAACTAGAATTTTTAACATCCATAACCAGTTACCAGTTTTCAGCTCATATGGCATCCAGTTTCCGTGCTTTTGTAGGAATCCCAATGCATCCAGACTCTTGGAAATAGCTGCTTTTGTTATTCCTAACCATCCCGTAAAATTGATTGCGTTTGGCATGAGCCTTGAGAGAGTAATGCCACCAGATCTTAGCTTTAAGCTCTTTCATTTAGTCAGCCCGTTCATTGTTTTCAGTTTCCATACTACCACTTGTAGAGCAACGAAACCAGAACTCCATGTTTTCAACGACGGAGTGTGGTTCCCCGCGAATTCGAATTGCACTATCGTAAGTGCTTCAGTTCAAAATGAGTCAAATCAGTCGGTTCCCAGCAGGATTCCACACACGACTTGCTTACATTGTGGCAAATTTTATGTAAGGATCTTGACCTACACGCTTACAATACTAAATTAACTCAAGAACTGAAGCCCCATGATCATTTGTAACAACGAAATTTCTCCAATTGGCTCTGGGAAAGGTTTAAAGAAAATCGATGATTTTATCGAAAAATCATCTTTAGCGTTGAGGCTCCATGATCGCCATGAAGAGTCTATGGCACAGCGAAGCTAGGCACCGATTCTGGAGAGCTTGGCAGTGGCAAAGCAGATGTTGGATCGTCTCGATTCTTTCCTCATCGCCGCAGCTCCGGCGGAGATCACTGGATCCCGAGATCCATTTCCGGAGCATTGCTCTGATTGGGACTTCGGACTGGAGCTTCTTTGTTTTTCCGATATTAAGCTCTGGCCACGATCATCTTGTCGTGTGACTGTCGTTTTTTCTAAGCCAAGACGAGTTGGCTTCTTTTATTATTGTGTCATTTATGATCTGATATAATGCACTGATCCGTCGTTGCAGTGACATATCCGCTTCACTGATGTCCATTTCATATCCTTGCCTGGCCAATTCGTCGGAGCTTGAAGTCAAGATAATATTTGGTGTTGTGAAAAGAAATTAATTATTTTTTTTTATTTAGCATAGCTAGAATGATCCGATTTAGGTCAAATATGCACCGTTTTGTCCGACAACTTATTGCCAAAAGGTAATTCCATTATGTCCCTCTAATCGAAGCCCTCGTCCCTATCGCCGAAGAGCTGGGTCAGTCTTTTCGCAAGCGGCTTTCTTTGGGACAAATTTTTCATCAGCAAAATCATCCGGCATAGACAGGAACAAGTGGATTGGAACCTCAAAACCAAGCTCCCGGAGCTTCTGACTAGTCACTTTCGATGTGTGATTTGGCGTTGTTCTGATAGAATACAATTTCCAAGCCGCTTCTGGGCGATTACTTTTTTTCGGACAATCCACTTGTTGATAGTACAGGTCAGAAATAAGGGGGGCCTTAGGAAAGAGGCTCATAACACATGATTACCTGCCAATCCAACCAAACCGAAAGCAAAGCCTATCTGGCCGTCAATCCTTGCTTGGCCACCATTCGCGCCGGCGCACCGCGATTCAACCCCGACCGTTTTCGCTGGAAGTTTTGGTAAATGACATATTTTTCATCAGGTACCATCGGCTCCAGAAATGGGTCTGTTTTGGTCCGGGCCAGCGGCGTTTCGCAGATGGAAATTTAGTTCATGAGGTTTTAGGCTCCAACTCATGTGGTACCCATACATCGAACTTCTTTTTGTATTCAGCCTTATTCAAACGATTGCAAAAGGTTTTTTGTGTAATGTTTAGCTCTTGCGGCAATCGAAACAGTGCTTACATGACGATCAGACTCGACGTTTTTCATGAGTTTATCGACATTTTCGACGATTGGCCTTCCAGAGTAGAAGAAACACTGGTATATGACGTGCGTAAGTCCTATAGGTACATGAAATGTAGGTTAATAACACCTAATAACATCAAAAACCCAAAAATCGTAAAGCCGAAAGCATTCAGAATAAGTTTATGGACTAAGTTTGTCGCCTTGGCATTTTTTCATGATATAATTTCCGCTTTAGTTATGAAGGAAAAATTGCTATCTCTCGCCTTAACTGGCCATGAATCATTCGATCCTAATCAGCGGCAAGAACAGACCTACTTTATCATGTAGATAACAACTAAAAGTCACCTGTTTTGATAAGGCTAACACGAGCATGATTTCCTACAAGTGGTTAATTGTAGCGAGGCTCTAAATCTAGATGTTCAAATTGAGTGTCCAACTTAGGTTCTCTTCACTTGGACTACGTTGCAACATAGCTAAAATGAAAATCAAAATTCGCTCTCACCTGCATCAGCTGCCTGGCATGGCCCTGATGAAACAAATCATAGATCCCATCAGCATACACACGCACGCGTCTGGGCGTCTGTCCCGAACGTGCCATCTGATAAGTGATCTTCTGCGTATAATCGCATCGCTCGCGTTCGAGTGTTGCATCCTCGTCGGACGAAAACGGTGCCGGCTTACAAATTGTCTGAAAGAAAAACACAAAACCAATCAGTCATCACCCCCAAGCAATAGGCCCTTCTATCCAATTACAAATTTCTCAAGCATAATTTACGTTTCTCTATCAAAATAAATTTAATAATTGAACAGCAAATAATTCAATGAAAACTTAAGCCAAAAAAACAATGAAACAAAACACACGAATTCGCATGTACGAGTTGAACAAGTTTATTTATTTCCAATGCTCTCATTCCGCTGGAACGCGCAAAATTCCTTCTAGGTCACCTCTACTGGGGAGGGAAATGGAACAGTCATATGCGAGGCTGACGGTGGTGTGACACCGAGGTGGCGTCATCTGACTTATATTGTCGGGGAACTGTGCATGCCGAGATGCATTTGATCTTATCGGAGGAAGAACGACAATCTAGGCGATGTATTACGATCTCAATTGGAGTGAATATCTCACTATTTAATTTAGAGAAGCACCGTAAATTGGCCCGTAATTCGCGGCCATATCACCTGATACCTAAATCCAGAACAACGAAACACGATAGAGAAGTAGATTAGGCAACACACAGATAAGAAGATAGTAAGGCCGAGTGGGTCGTTTGTGACACTGACACCTTTATTACGCATGCAATTATAAACCTAAACTAAGTGTAGGCTCGGCTGCTTATTAGGTGAATCACCAGAGTTTACTTCAATGTAGACGCGACGATAGAAGGATGACGGTCTTGACAACAATCGAACGATTGCAATTCTGAAATTCACGCAAAGACTTTGGCACGGTCTTGTGTTGTCCGCTTATCGAAGTGACATACAATATTGTACATGATTCCACAATTTATTAATAGCAGATATGTGGTCCAAAGTACTGAGTAGGAATGGCTCGCCTGTTGTCGAAACAGAAGTGGTTGCTCACATCATGAGCGGCTTTCTTTGAAAATTTAATAAAAACAATTCGTTTTGTGCTTGGACATTGGGTAAACACATAAATTGAAGAGAATTTTGGATTTCGAATATTTATTTATTCATTTCTTTTAATAAAAATGCGTGAGAGTGCCATTCATGAAATCATTTAGAAAAATATATTTCCTTGCTCCCATCTATAAGGCAAGTAGAAGTAAGCGGCTGTGCCGTCAAGAATGTACTTTCCAACAGTCTATATCAATAAGAAGCAATCGGTTGAATGAGAGAACAGCTATAGGACCCATTACCACGATTGGTATATTCCAAGTATGTTCAAAAAGTAACAGGAATTTTGTCATTTCGCATGTCACGGTAGTCCGATTCAGGCGATCAAAACTGTATTCTAATAACGCGCTTTCGGGCATGTAGCAAACAAATGTAGGCCTCTTTCCCAGTCCAGGTCCAAGCCTTAGCTAAGAAGAAATTTTGCCAATGAAGCTCGTTAAAAGCGAGTTTTCCCACTGATGGTGCCCTCCGTCCTGATTCCACAATTGAAATTTAAATCAAACGTTGCTATACGAATGGAATAAAGCGCCGCAAACTTTTATGAATGATCGCCGAATCGCAATTAGAGAAGGCGCTGAAGATGTTACCAAATTATTGGCCATGAAATTAGTTGCGAAACAGTTGACAACAAAATTTGTTCCAAAAAAAATGCTACGAAAGAAACTTGCTCGGGGCTACTGAGGTATATCATAATAGATGATCGATAGGTTTTCGAACCGAGATTAAATCGCCCCATTGGTTCCAATTGAGGTCAGTAATGAACTAACCGAGACTTTCGATATTAAAATGTGGTTTCAGACAGTGTGACACATTTTGACACATTGGGCAAGGCACGTAGAACGAATGGACAGTGGACAATATAAGGATGGACCTAGAAGAGAAGGAACAGAAAAGCCAAACGTACAATAGACGGAAGACAATGATGAATTTCCAAGTTACAAATGGCCGACTCTTAAAAAGATCGGGTCCACTGGTCAATACGAATGAGGGTAGTCCGATAAGTACTTAGCCTACAAAAGAAAAACAAAAATTTTGGAAAAATGGCGATTTATTTTTCAATATAGTCTCCTCTTAGCCCGATACACTTGACCCAGCGATGCTCCAACTTCTTTAACCCATCTGAAAAATACGTTTTCTCGAGGTCTGCAAAGTAGGCCTCCGTGGCGGCGATGACCTCCTCATTCGACTGAAATTTCTGCCCGGCGAGTGACTTTTTCAAGTTTGGAAATAAAAAGAAGTCGCACGGGGCCAAATCTGGAGAATACGGTGGATGGGGCAGCAGTTAGTAGCCCAATTCGACCAATTTGGCAGTGGCGAGGGCGGAGGTGTGAGCCGGTGCGTTATCATGGTGGAAGAGCACTTTCTTCTTCGCCAAGTGGGGTCGTTTTTTCTTCAATTCGGCGTAGAATCGGCCCAATAATTTGGCCCTGTGACCGTTTTGCTCTTCTCCAGGTAGTCGATGTGGATCACACCTTTTGAAACGGTGGCCATCACCTTTCCGACCGATGGGACAGTCTTCGCCTTCTTCGGAGCACGTTCGCCAGGTGAATTCCACTGCTTCGACTGTTCCTTGGTCTCTGGTGTGTACCAGTGGATCCATGTTTCGTCGACTGTCACGAAATGACGCAGAAACTCCTTCGGATTGCGCTTAAACAGCTTCAAACACTGCTCTGAAGTGGTCTCACGGTTGCGCTTGTTGTCCGGAATTAGCAAACGCGGCACCCATCGCGCCGACAGCTTTCTCATGCCCAAAATTTCATGCAAGATATGACACACGCGATCTTTTGAAATGCCTACTGTATCAGCTATCTCGCGCACCTTCAATCGGCGGTCTGCCAATACGAGATCGTCGATTTTTGTCACGCTATCCTCCGTGGTAGTCGTTCTCGGGGCACCTGGACATGGCTCATCGAAAACCGACGTGCGACCACGTTGAAACTCGTTAAACCAATTTTTGATGGTCGCCATCGAAGGAGAAGAGTCACCGCACACAGCATCCAAACGCTCTTTGATTTCGCTGCGCGATTTCCCTTCCAAAAACAAGAATCGAATCACCGACCGATATTGCTTTTTCCATTTTTCTAAAATACGCGGGACACTTCCGCTTCCACACGCGGTCAAAACAAAACTACGAGCCCGATCCGGCTGAAATGTCGATAGTAGCCGTCTACTAGAATGTACTACATGTACAATAGTAAGTTGCTCTTGCGATACTGGCGCCATCTGGCGGTGAGGCTAAGTACTTATCGGACCACCCTCGTAGAACGAATGGACAGTGGACGGACAGTCAAACAAATAATGAGTGAAAATTATTAGGAAAAAAGCCGCGCCATGGATGGGAGGACAATATAAGGATGGGCCTAGAAGAAATGAGACCGAGCAGCGAAACATACAATTAGAAGCAACACACTCATGACAGGGACGCTTGCGAAGATTGTCAACGAGGCGCTGAATTTCCAAGTTACAAATGGCCGACTCTTAAAAAGATCGTGTGGGACCCATTGGTCAATACAAGTCTGCACTGTTACTCGCACATGCTGAAGATATTAACGTGATTCTACACACACTGCGAGATGTCTTTGAAACGTTTGGAAGCATTAAATTAAGGTCTGTTGAAGGGTGTCCAGATAAAGAAACTTTCTATAAAGTGTTCGAACATTTTTTGTTCATAGCGAACACGCTGTTAAAGTCTGCAACGTCGTCTCAACTGACCTGTGTAATTCCTGAGACTATTCGATGTTTGTTGGCCGAATTCGAGTCAACCGGCACATCGCAGCCAATATCGAATGAATGATCTGTACGGACTACGGAGGCAGTCAATCGTTTGTCGATGACAAGACAAGAGTTTGTGTTTTCTGGGCATTCAACCCGGCGAATTTTACTTCGGAATCAAGGTCTGTAAAAGTATTAAATTTACCTAACCCAAGAACTTAAGGAAAACGACCAAAGAGAACGCAGTGTGTTCGCTGATTGGAGATTTGGAGTAGTTAGAAGGTGACCCAAAATTCTTCTTCTGCCTGAACTACGAGTACGAGTAAATAATATGGATACTGACGACATAATATGGTCTTAATAGGACGATGATATTTGTCACACAGTGAATGCACCAACGGTTGAAGGCATGATTATCACGCGCAACCGAGATCGTACGACTCATTGCCTTTAAACTTCTTCCTTTGGAGCTTTCGGGACCTTGAATAAGTTCTCGCTGTTTTCCAATAGATGACGTTACCAGACGTTACTACACGCATGTATTTTAACATGGTAACGAATGAAAAGGAAGTACTGTAGGCAAGCTTGAACTCCAGGATATGCTAGTTCTCTGAAGTGTTAAGAATTCTCTTTAAAAAGCAAACTCAGCAGCTGACGCATACAGAATTCTTGTTGAAACTTGCAGTGATCATGCTCTATGACTTGTAGAAATTATTTTTAACGCTTTAAAAATAATGATTTTGATCTTGAAGATAAAGAACTTTCTAGCGCACCGACAAAGTTTTAAAGCGAAGAACTAGAAGCAGACTCATGAAGACTCATATTAGACGGTAGCTGAACTTACAAGATCATTGCAAGTGGATGGCACAAGCTTTTCGAAACATTTGAAAGCATTATTGTAGTAATGATTCAGAATCTGGGATACAAATGTCGAACGGCGTTTATTTTCACTGAACTGGTATTTCAATTACAGAAAAGGAAAGTTTTTTTTTCGATCGTATCGTGACTGGCAATCAAAGTAGATGTTGTATGATAACCCATCAACATCGCCGGCGAAAATAAAAATCTATGGTTCGAAGCTTTGGCCCTGCATTTGATGGGATCAGCAGAATGTAGCTTATTCTGATCTGATCTAAATAAACCATCACGGAAATTCACTATCTACTGCACGTTATATGAGCTAAGACACGACAAGGTGATTTTACGACAACGATCCGCCACATGTTACAAAATCCGTGAAAAAATACTTCGAGACGCTTAAATGGGAAGTCCTACCTCACATGCCGAATTCAAGTAAACTGCCCCTTCAGATAACCACTGTCATATGGCCTGGTTGAGCAGCACTTCCATACTTATAAGGTTGCCAAAAAATAGGTTGATCGGACGTGAACTGAAAGATGGGGAAAGGCAGTCACTAGCGATGGGCTTTACTTTGAGTGAAATTTTTATAACATCAAGGACTTTGTTCTTATATCTTAAATCGCAGGTCTATGCGAATAAACCACACATTTTTGATGTTCTCAAAGTCAATATTACGAACGCTGTCAAAAAAGCCAGATTGATTAGAAACATCATCCAATATTGAACCTCCAGAATACCTACCACCAAGTATAGCAAGACGTTATATTCCACCCTAAATGCCATAAAAAAATTCTTTCAAATAAAAAGCCAATCGAGTGGATATCTCACCCGCAACTTGTTTGAATTTAAAAATCGAGCACCCTTCTTGAAAGATCCTTTATATATCAAGGAATGACGCACAAGAAAGGGGTGGTCGTGGTGCAATGGTAATCATCATCGACTGTTGAACGGAAGGTCTGTAGTTAAAGTCTGCCCATAGCCAAGAACAATTCCTACATGGAAATATTGTGCAACTACATCAGTTGTGAATGAGAGATGATCAAAAAATGCTGACGAAGGCATAAGATCACTTCGAAATTCATACTCTGTGTGTGCATTTCCAATATAACACCTTAATGACATGGAATCAAAAGAGTTTCTGTGAACTACAAGCAATGCGACAAATTCTGTCGAATCTCTCAAAAAACCCTATCTAGGACAACCACCCCCGGAGAGTAGTGAACGAACATCTTCGACACACACCATCTGTACGCCGTCCAGGTTGTATGACAAACACCATAAGAGCGTACACTCTTGAACCTGCACGAACCCTATAAAAAAAAAGACGTCTTGGCCATAACATCATATTTGAAGCAGCAAAGGAAGGTGGTACATTGGCCTAGTAGTGACGCACGGTAACGACTAAGACCTGAGTAAAATAACTACTCTTTCCAACCGCTGCTTGTTTCTTGTCGAAAAACGAAAGAAACTCTTTACAAAACCTCTTTACTACGGCGTAGAGGCTAGGCCATTATCGAAATTGGATGAAAGTGCCTTGGCCGATTCGAGAGAACAATTCTACGCACTGTCTCTAACCTCTAATTTAGCTGGCCATGTAGAGCAGATGGACAGTGGATGGAAAGTTTTCGATTCCAAACCCGAGAGACGACGCAGAAGAGAACGACCCCATCTAAAGCAGCGCACAAGCGCAGGTGGACAAGGATCTCAACCTCAACTGTTCGAAGGTTAAAGTCATGCTGGCTGTAAGCGGCTTATTAGTTAAGGCTCAGGCTCACCTCATGCGTCATCTCAGTCCGTATTGAGTGCAATTCTGATCCACTCGACAAGAACGAGTTTTAGTCACAATGTCGAAGGAGTACTGCACAAAAAAACGTCAGATTTGTACCAAAACAGTCCATGACTTTGCACCATAATAATGCTTCTGCATACATCTCATTTCTTGTTTGTAAATATTTGGCCAAAAATAGCTGTAGAGATGCATAACCCTTCATATTCGTCGACATCACTCCATGTGATAGTCTTCAGTTCCCAAAAATAGAGTAAACATTATATGATCATCAAACGATCGTTTGAATAGGTATAATTAAAAGCAGATCGTTGAGCGATCTTAGTGCTTCCCTCAAACCAAGCATAATCATTTAACCAAGACAGACATATTGCACACATGACCAGTCTTAACCAAGCGTTAAAGAAATTAAGAAATGCAAATTTACGACTACAACTTAATGGGCTTCCGTCCGTTGGTCAGCGTGGCTTTGGTTAATTACGTCTTTCATGTCCTACAATAAAAACAAAAAACAAAACACGAAATTCACAAATTTCGACAGCAAAAGAAAACCAAAACATTCCGGGCAATCAACTATATTACGACAATTAAATCGTCAGCACAATTTAGAAATGACGTACGATACGAAAACATATGGAAGCTCTAAACGTGGCAAGGTATATCAGGTTTATATGAATTCAAAATCAAACACATACTATATCCTCTGGCAAGGACGAAATACATGTTTTCAGTTTACGGCCCATCTTATTATCGTCTTCACAACCTCTTTTTATATATCAAATCACACAACTAATTGCAAAGTCACTCACGAAGAGCAACACGACTGATCCTCACAAAATTCGAACCACAATCCAAAAGCATAAACTTTAAATAACACCGAACAGCTAACTACTCTCGAAGACTAAATGCACTTGTGTTGCCGGCGAGCGTAGAAGTCCAACTGACTACGTCTCAACATTCTCAAGCCCCCTCTGGGTGCAAATGTAAACAAAAGATCCGAATTTATCGTCTCCCCCGGCTGCTCCGTTCGGCTGAAAGTGCACATAACATGCGAGCACATACGACTATACCATTCCACTTCAATTGGGGCTAGTTTAGACGATGAGAAGTTAAGTACAACACTTGAGTCACACATGCATCATACGGTTGCGGCTGTCGTTTCGTAAATAGAATAAAATGCATTTTCGAAAACGAACGCGATATTGTGCGGTAGAACGTGATCGAAGCGGATAAAACGAAAATTACTTGCAATGATGAATAACAACAAATTATCGACGAACAACAACACGTGATGTTCGGCGTCTGTGCGATGATTGATTGAGTTTGCATTAAACTTAAATATGATACAGACGCATCGAGGGCAGAGTAACGTACCGATCTTCGAACTTCGAAGGAATCCTAAAAAAAAAAAGTAAAAGTACGTTCCCTGGAATGACTGTAACCCGATAGGACGGATAGTGTTTTTACTCAGACTGTTGCGTGAATCTTGATTTATGTTGTGACAAAGAGCCCCAGGAATATGGTCAAGTTCATGCGAAAAACTGATTTACTGACCTAAAACGGCTACCAAATAGATATCCACCGTACGCTTCATTACATAGTCTGCTGTCAATATCGATTTCCCAACGCCGGCCTAGTTCAGTTTGTGCTTGCAAATTAGTGATTCCCTTGAACTTCCACACTGCTGATCGCTCGACACCTCGGCACCTGATAAGTCGAACTATCAAACCTTCAAAAGTGGTAACGACATAGCTCACCCGAAGCTACATCTGACTGCTGGCTGGCAGTTAAAAACAGTTATTTTCTGGCAATTAGAATAAATATGATAATTAGTCGATTGACCGGTCACGTCATGAGATCTTTGCTTTGCTTGTCTCCGGGCAAACCGCCTCGAGCCACAGTAATCAACTACGAACGAGTATATGTATGATTTGCCAACGAAAAGCAGTCATGGCACTCATAGAGATCGAATGTCAAGGGGAACAAGACGCGATCGTGACAATTGTGTTCGTCGAATGGATTCGTTTTTCTCTTTTTTTTTTGTGGAACTTGCAGGAAGTCGATATTTTCTGAAAACAAGTCCAGTGACTGGATCGAATTGCAGTGTCTAGTGGCGCAATACAATTGCCTGGACTTTGAACTTGAATATGAGACAAAAAATATAAAATGACAACGAATGCGACAAGACAAAACACTAAAAGCGCTCGCTACACCTTAACAAGCAATTAATGGAATAACTCGATCCCTCAGAGGTATCATTAGCATGACCTAATGGTAGACGTCAACACTCACATTAACCACTTCACACCACACATTCCCTTACATACACACTCATCGTACTCACCATAAATTCGACAGCACTACTCGTCGCGCTCTGCGGTGGAATATACTTCTTCTTGCTGCTGCTTATACTGCTACTCGTCGAACAGTTTGCAAAGGTATCGGCACCTTTTGCCGCATCGACACTTATCGACACATTCAATCCATTATCAGCTTCGTCGCTGTTTCGCATTCCGGCATTGATAGCAGTCGATGATTTCAAGCCTGATGCATCATCCAAATGTACTGCATGACTTAATGGTGGCGCCTTCATCGTACTGGCTGACGCTGGCATCAAAAGTGCACTGTCGTAGGTTCGTTTACGTGACAACACTGACGCGGTTGGACCTGATGTTACTGCTGAAGTAGTTACCGGAGAGGAAGAACAAGACGAGGTAGAAGAAGACGACGACGACAACGACGATGTAGACGTCGCGAGAGTTGAGTGAGTTGTAATCGGATTATTTGCAAGTATCGACGATGATGCCATAGCAAAGATGAACGAATTTCAATCCCCGAATACTGTTCCGGCGGTTCGAAGAGAAAACCAAGGAAAAAAAAAAAGAAAAAAAAGCAAAAAACTAAGACACTGCGAACAGGTTTGTGTGTTATTAGCTTTTGTGCAGTGTTTAGTGAATAGGTAAGCAGCCAGAGGGTAAGGTGTTTCTGTTTTCAGTATCACTGTGGTGAGTTGATGTGTATTTCGCTTGGTTTTAATGACGTACGCTATGAGTTGAGGTGAGTTCTCTCGTCCCCTGTTGTTCTCTTCAGACGGGTACAACGACGATCTTTTCTGTAAGAGAGAAAGAAAAAAAAACCAATTTATTAAAAACAAGTTTTTGAAATAAGTCGAAAAAGAGCAAACAATAATGACTTAAGTATATGAATCATACATTCTCAATTATATTTGCAGATACTTCAGAGAACAGCGAGTGATTCTGACTATTTCCTTCCTTGATCCCGATCGGAAGACCCATATTTCGTATACAACCTAATCTTGAGCCGCGAAATATGACACCCATATGACACCACACTCGATTTCCTATCTCCGAATAAAATTTCGTATAATGAATTGCGTCACTAATGTACTTAAATTCAAAAATAGCCGTTTGTCAACTGGGGACATTGATAACTTACACTTCGCAAGAAAACTGATTGGCTTAGACAAGAGCGTGTTTCTGGGTTCGACAAACTAGCGCCAATAGCGTACGGATCTGAATATCTCTTATAAATTTGTTTTCAACGTTTCATCTTCATGTGCTTCACATTCATCTATGGGAATCTGTCAGTTCGACTAGTGCATCCAAACCAATGGGAATCTATGCTGCGTACTACAATAGACATGCATTGCATCGGTGATCGGTTGGTTGATTTTGAGGCTTTGGGATTTTACTATTGTCTGGATATGTTCTCGCAGCTCAGTGGAGTTTTTTTTGTTTTTTTTTTTATAATTCGTGTAGGTTCAAGAATTACGTTCTTATGGTGTTTTGTCACACAACCTGAACGGGGTGCAGATGGTTTGTGTCTAAGATGTTTGTTCACTACACTCCGAGGGTGGTTGTCCTAGATAGGATTTGAGAGATTCGACTGAATTTGCATTGGTTGTAGTTCACCGTAGGTCCCCTTTGTTTCCATGTCATTAAGGTGTTATATTGGAAGTGCACACACAGAGTACGAATTTTGAAGTAATCTTATGCTGCGAGTGCTATGCCTTCGTCAGCACTTTTTGAACATCCACCATTCACAATTGATGTTTTTCCACATTTTTCCGTATAGGAATTGTTCTTGGCTATGGACGGACTTGAGCTACAAACCTTCGGCTCAACAGTCGGTGATGATTACCATTGCACCAAGACCACCCGCAAGTTGTACCAAGTTTTTAGTTATAAATATTTCCATTCTGCATTTTGTTGAAAATGAATTAAGACGCGCTGTTTGCGTGACTGATGACCATTGAATGCCATATTTACACCTTTTGGGACCATTTACATTGCATCGGCTACGCATAAATTGTTTTGAAACGGTTGACAATGCATCGAAATTGCATCGATGGGTTTTAGAACTCGGCCGTCCATACAAACGTTCTACGTTTCTTATTCTGGCAATTTCACAATCTTACTCTTTGACGTATCGTTCTTTACTTTTGACGGCCTACTCTGTATGATAATTTATTTCGGTTATAAAGTAATCGGATAGGCTACAACCTTCGTCGGACATTCACACAGGCAAATGGAATGTAAAAGCCCGGGAAAGCATGCAACCTACGCTCAAATTATTCCCTGACTTGTGTCAGACGGTTTATCCCTTAACCCGGCGAAGACCTTTTACTGGGGAGAGAAAATAACAACGTTGCTAGTCACCCAAATGAAGTTAAACATCTAGGTATTGGCCCTGTTCTTAAACCCTATTGCAACCCCAATTAACTAACTAATATATATATCCAATGAAACAGCTATATTCAGTGCAGTAAGACTCATTTGCTCGGAAAGCACCTTAACATAATGACTATAGAGTCAGAACTTTTCGAGCTCGAAATGGTGAGCCTGCTACCGAATACCCTTTAATAAACGCACACCTTTAACCAAAAAAAAATTAGATATTGATCCAAACCACTCAATCTGAGATACCCTGAAAAACGTCAGAGGTTTCTACTTGCAAAGTTTCTAAAGCATATGTACACATGGCACACGCCAACATAAATTTCGAGCCTGCCATGTGATGTACAAGGTAAGATGTTATAATTTTTGCAATCTTACGTCAATCATATTTGACATTTGCGAACTAGAGAGCTGCAGAATACAAACAAAACAGACAAGCAATGGAGCGCTATACCAATAATCGGTAGGTGGTGGTAGCACATCGTGAATTTCGACGTCGATTTCCTAATCGTGTCGCGCCAACTGGGCAAACATTCCGGCGTTTAACTACTCGACTCGAACAGACTGGAACCATAGGAGATCATGCAGGGCATGGCTGCCATCGTTCGGGAGAGAATATCGCGGCTGTGGCTACCGATGTCGCTGAGAATGAAGAAACATCAACCAAGCGACGGGCCACGCAGTTGGGCAACACTGGACGAACCCTACAGCGAATTTTGGTGAAGGACTTACACATGTTCCCGTACAAAGTGCACTTAAGTGGTTACGTCAGTAAGCAAAATCTTTGTTTCTGGGGTACCCAAAATCCGCATGTCATACACGAAGAGTCGTTACATCTATTCAAAGCCACTGCATTGTGCGGGAGGAGTGATTGGGCCTTATTTTTTTCAGGATGCCATCAGCAATACGGCACTGTTACTGGCGAACGCTACAGGGCCATGATAAACGACTTCTTACTGCCGGAATTGAATGAACGGGGCTTGGTGAGCATGTGGTTTCAACAAGACAGTGCAACCGCACACACAGCACGAGCCACAATGGATAAAGGAAACGTTTCCTAGTCGCGTATCTCCGACAAGATCACCTGATTTAACCATCCCAGACTTCTTTCTTTGGGGCTACTTAAAGTCGCGGGTTTATGCCAACAAGCCTGAGCCAATCGCAGCCCTTAGGGAGAATATTCGACAGGAATGCGAACAGTTATCATTGGAAATCTTGCGGAAAATCATGCAAAATAAAACATGTACAAATGTGTATCAACACTGGCGGCAGATACTTGACCGATATTATCTTTTCCACTTAGCAGAAAATTGTAAAGATCCAAATTAAGATGCCCATCACTCAACATCATTTGTTTTATTTAATAAAAAAGTAATTCAAAAACAAAATTGGGTGATTGATTTTGCGCCAACTTTTAAAGGGTAGGCCAAATACAAGTTTCTTTTTAAAAATGCAATAAAATGAACAAAATTAAATTTTTTCCATATATTATGGCTTTATTAGTAAGAACAAACATTCCCATTAATTATGAAATACAACTTCATTCACGTGGCTGCCTCGGCTGGCTTCGCAATTTTCCAAGACCTTGTTGATGGTTTCGGTCTTTTTTTTATAATTCGTGCAGTTTCAAAAGTGTACGCTCTTATGATGTTTGTCACACAACCTGAACGGGGTGCAGATGGTTTGTGTCGAAGATGTCCGTTCACTTCTCTCCGCGGGTGGTTGTCCTAGACAGGATTTGAGAGATTCGACTGAATTTGCGTTGATTGTAGTTCACAGTAACTCTTTTGCTTCCATGTCATTAAGGTGTTATATTGGAAATGCATACGGATTGCTATGACGATATTGGCCTTAAGTGCATGAATCATTTCCAGATTGTTGGCATAGCACCGGTCTTTCCCGGTTCCCCACAAAAAAAAGCCTTGAGGTCAAATCGCAGCTCCGAGGCGGCTAATTGACATCCCTAACACGGCTGAATTTGGTGCGCAAGAGATCGATTGTGTCATGGGCCATGTGGCATGGCGCGCCATGCTCCATAAACCCTCGGTCCTCAAAATCCATGTCTTCCAATTCAGTAAAAAATAAAGTCGGTTAACATGGCTCTGTAACCACCGTTCACCGAAACGTTGTTCCCAGCCTCATTTTCGAAGAAAAATGGTCGAATGATGCCACTCCACAATCCGCACCAAACTCTGTTGATGCATTGGCTTCTCGATAATAATGTGTGGGTTTTCCGTTTGTTAACGTAGTCGTCGAGATGAAAATGCGTCTCGTCAGAAACGATGATTTTCCGCCCAAAATCGTTGTCCAATTAAAGCTGCTCTAAGGCCCAAACTGCGAAGCAATAACGAAGCGGATGGTCGCGCGCCTTCAATTGCTGAGTCAATTGGACCCTGTAAGCGAATAATCCGAGATCTTTGTGCAGAATTCTCCTCAGGCTAGTGCGTGAAATGTTGAGCTATTGAGGTCGATGGCGAGTTGATATTCGTGGACTGAGTCGCACACTCTCGGCCACAGCAGCTACATTCTCACCTGTGCGCACCGTACGAGGACTGGGACCATGAGTGTTGTCCACTAGCATACCAGTCTCTCGACCTTTTTGCACAAACTTGCGTACAGCAGGCGCGGTGGGTGTTTCATTTCGGCCAAAACCTATTTTCAAAAAACGCACGGTGTGGGCTACACTGCACTAACTTTGGAAATAAGTTTTCAATATTTCCCAACGTTGTTCAAGCGTAAAGTAATTCATTTCGTTCCACGGATGTATGATACTGACTTTCCGTCAAGATTTCAAGCGGGAAACAGCTGTCAGTTTCAAAATAACCGATGATTTTAAAAAATTATGAAATTACCAAATAACACTGAAAGCTCACATGGCATGAATTCAGAATCTGTTAAAGACTGCCATACAAGTTTTAAAAAAGAAAAACAAGGTCAAATATTAGCGCGTAACTGGACACAGAGGCATCAGGCGCAAGAAATGGCTGGCCTTTTAAGGGCTTCGTTATCATACAAAAGATTATAGGCATACATAGACGCATCGTTGCTTGTGCCAAAAGATCGAACTCCAGAATTGCTGCGGGGATTGGAGGAAGCCCTGGTATAGATGTACAAAATACATAAAATGTGGACTATTTTAATGGGGCCAAGATTGATGTAGGCCAATCAATAAAATTACCAAGAGAAGAGAGAATCGAATTGGTTGACCTATACACTTTGCCAAGAGAAGGACGAACAATGTGAGTTCGTCTTTGCATCGCATTAAATAGAGCGTAACATGGCTTGAGGTAGTTACATAAAATACTTTGTATTCGCCGGGTGAATGCAATTCAAGACCATCCATTGTATTGGGCCTTGAACATCCTTCACTGACAAAAATTACATCTTCCTGATTCATCCATTATTTTGCCTTCTGCCTCCATTCTTCCTCCCCTTCATTTCTCACAGAGATTTCGGCACAACTTGCTATTTTAAGTCTGATACCACTAACCAGCACAACACACAATTGTTTGCGCAAAATTCCATAGGCCGCACAAATTACAATATATAAATCAAAAAAATGTTGAAATAGAAACGATAAGAAAGCTAACATGACACAATTCTATTGGCACGGAAATGAGTGAAGTAAAAAGGAATTAGCTGATAGTATCACCCGAATATGATCACTGCACGTAGACTCGTACAGCCGATTCGCGTTGGAGGATTGCCACAACGCAATATGTTTTATGAAAGATGTATATTCAATTTGGCAAAAAGCAGCCGCACGTGCCGAAGCTCTAGTGCAGAGCCCCTGCCCCTGGGCTAGAACGGCACGCAGACCCTATATACGTACAGAAATAGCTTGAATGCTTGCTTTGTTGTTCGAATTGGTTTGAGATTTTAATTCAGTAAATTGAAGTCAATTTGAGGTATTAATTTGGGAATCAACTTGATTGGTGAGCATCGATCGGATGATTGAAGGCAGTATAGTGAGCGGTCGCGTGGCTTGCAGCAAGAGCAAGTTAATTGAAAATGCAATAAATGCTTTAAACACACGTGAAGGCAAAAAATAGGAGCAATTTATAGAAAACCCGTTCAAGTTGAATGCCCTCACACTCTTAACCACTCACCGAGTCTTCACAATCGATCATACCCACCCCCACATGTCTGTAGAGCTCATGGAAAAGAAAGTTGATTACCGTCTCGTGTTGGTTTCGAGACAAAAACTATAAAAGTCCTCACTTCATGTCTGTCCTGCTGAAACCCCATGCCACCCGTTTACTTAACCAGGTTCTCTTGGAGCACTCGAATCAATACCAATAATATCTACTGATGGCCACCCAGAAACAAGATATTAATACATCGTCAATATCTGGCCTAGATAAAACCGGGTTCGTTCCATAAAATCGATTGACTCACGCATTATCGCTCATTTCTACTCACACGGAATAAGTACGGATATGATAGCCAGTCTAATTGGTTTAATATCGCAGTCATTCGTTATGCAATGACAAGATAATGTTTTTAAAGGTTACTCTCCACAAAACGTGATTACATTTCTAGTGAAGCGAACCCTTATTAACCAATAAAGCAAATATGGTTCGTCTATACGCGAACGGCCGATAGAACATTAGTCATGTCTGTGGTTTTATTTTATTTTCTGTTTGGAAGTCAAGTTTTTTTGCATGATTGATGGTTAATAAATAAACAAATCGCGTCAGCTGCATTGTGGACTCGCACACAATTGTCGCTGTTGGAGACTAAATGAGGCATCTCTATATAAAGACTGATGAGGAGAGCAATTTAATTTATTTTTACGCGTCGAATCATATCGATTTATGAACTCTGGCTTTGTTTATAGTCTGTTCCACTGAATTCCAGTCGGTAAACGAAAAACACTCGTAAGTTACGTATTGTTTACGTTGGAGATAATTTTTTTTTATAAATTTTTTTGTAGATTACTATCGGTACAGGGAAGGCCAGATCGGAATGTGGAAACAGACCTAAAACAAACCATTAGACACTCATTAAAAAAACGTTTATTTGACGTCAAAATACTATTTTGTAGGAAAAACCAGCTAGCCAAACAATACAATAATAGTAACCCGAATTCCAGTGAAGGGTTTAATACGCTGTTCATATCGACGGAAGAATTTCAGATGATCATCGGGTCATTAAAGAAAAAAAAATCCGCTGGAACCGACAGAATATCCAATATTGAGATTGGACTCCTCTCTCTAATAGGTGTAGAGATCAATCTGTGGGAAAGTTATACAACCAACCCCTAATAGGGACCAAGACAACTTCTAGCCGGCTAATCTCGTATCGATAAACATTCTTCCGAGCACCAGCAAGTTTTTCAATAATGTGATTTACAAAGTTCTATTAAAACGGGTTGTGAACAGTAAAATATTTGGTTTCAGGTTGGACATGGAACTATTGTTCTTGTCTCATTAACTTGAGAAAAGCTTACGTATGATCAGAGCGACATAACTAGAAGCTTCGCCGAATGAGTAAGTTCACCACCGTGGAATGTTCAAAAAATAAGGTGACTTTAATTTTTTTGAAAAATGTTTACTTCCTCATCAGTAACAATTTTATAACCTTTAAAGTAATCCTCTCCCTCAGATATAATATATTTGCGCTGGCGATTTTTCCTTCTGATATGCGTTCTTTGGTATAGCCTTGTGCTTTTCCAGCAATGCGGCCTTTAACTCCTCAGTTGTGGCAAATCTCCACCCTTTCACATCGCAGGGGACCAAGTACGGGTTTGTTTTTGACCAAAAAATTACGCACAAGCAACGATGAGTAGCAGGTGCATTATCGTGATGCAACAGCCATTTTCCACAAATCTGGAATTTTTCTTCCCATTGCTTTACACAAACGGCGCATCACTTCAAAACAATATTCCTTATTAACCTGCGACCTTCTGGCAAAAACTCATGATGAACGCCATCTTGTAATCGAAGAAAAGAGCCAGCAAGACTTTCACATTTGACCCAATTCGGTCATTTCGTTCTTAACTCTTCTGGTTCTTTTGGTCAGAACTTAGCAATTTCGGAACAAACTTCGCTGATACACATTTCATAGCCCAATATATCTGAAAAATGTTCATGGCATGAGCCAACCGATATGCCAATATCTTCAGCAACTTCTCTGATAGTGATTCAACGACTCCTCATAAAGAGTTGACGCGCTGGAGCGCCTAAGGCGTACAATGACTGTCATTTTCTACATCTTCTGTGAAGAACTTGTACCACTCAAAAATTATTTATACCCAGAGTAGACTCGCCAAATGCCAGTTAACATTTTTAATACTTTGGAGTTCATAATCGAATGTATAGTTCACTCTTTATTGACTACAACATCTTGTTTAAAACAGTTGCATTCATGTCTATTAAATATACCCAAACTTGGCAGCACTTCGAGTGATCATATGGATAACGGTAACTCGAAAACCTCTGTCGCTCGCGTTGGACAAAAGACAAAAATAGGATCAGTATTTGAAATATTAAAAAAAAGTCGAAAAGGTCGAAAAAGTTTTTATAAAACTGTAAGTATTTTGTTTTAGGCTTATGTATTTAAATAAAATATAAAATTGTAACGTGAGTTTGAGAAGAAAAGACCAAAAATGGGCCGAAAAAACCAAACGTCAAATAAACAAAAACTAACAGCAAATCTCAGAACTTTGTTCATAATGCTCTGCTACTCCAAAAATCACATTGCAAACGAGGCAGACCGCGCAAAATGACTTCAAGAGGACGATCAAAAAAGTCAGCTGCAGCAATTCAGTGCGAATTAGGAGCTTCAATTTCATCTCGGACGGTAAGAAGGCGACTGATGGAAAAAATGAACCTATGCTAACTAAGAGACAAAAAAGAAATCGAATAGTGTTCGCGAAATCGCACCTGAATTATGATGGCCCAGTTAATGGGAAGAAGTGGAGTAAAATCCTTTGTTCTGGGGAATAAAAATTAAAAATGATTGATAACGATGGCAGGCCTTGGGTAAAGAGGCCAAGAAATGCTGAGCTGAACCCTCGTTATACCAATAAAACCTTTAAGCATGGTGGTGGTAATATTATGGTCTGGGGCTGCTTCTCGTGATATAGAGTCGGGCCTCTTTTTTGGATCAAGGTTACGACGGACAAGCACGTGTACATTAATATACTTAAAGACATAATGCTGCCTTGCTCCGAGTGGTAAATGCCACTGTCTTAGGAATTTAAACAAGGCAATGACCCCAAACACACTTCGGGTCTAGTTAAGAAGTGGTTTTCCCACATACACCGTTGACTTGGGCTGCGCAATCTTCCGCTTAAATCATATTGAGAATTTATGGGGGATTGTTAAGAAACAAATAGGACTAATGAAATTAAAGACCAAGGAAGAGTCGCGGCAAAAAGTACAGTCGGTTTGGTATGCTATACCAAAAAGTACTTGTTGGGCTTTGGTAGATTCAATGCCCCCTAGGAGGCATTTCGACAAGGGGCCATTCGACAAAGTACTAAATACAAATTAATATTACTTATGTTTTGTAAGTCATTCGATTTTTATTTTAGTTAAGGTTGTGTCCCTATATTATAGTCCTGCAAAAAAGTCTTTCGTATTTTATTTATACGATTTCGATTTTATTTATATTTTGAGCCTAATAATGAATAGACAGCACATTATTATCAAAAATGGCTTTATTGTTTTTCGAAGTATTCTCCGTGATGATCGATACACTTTTGCATGCGCTCGAATCAATTTTCTTTTCACTTTTCCACTCCGATTGAGGTATCTCCAAAACATGGGTCTTAAATGCATCAACGGCTTCTTCGGGCGCTGAAATCAGGGCTATATGGAGGATGACCCATCAATTCGACGTTTTGGCCAGTCAAATAGGTGGTTGTTTCAGTCGATGTGTGAGAGTTTGCATTGTCATTATAAAGGATGATCCTTCGTTGGCGCTTGTGTTTGAAAGACACACATTGTAGTCCAATAGTATGGCAGTATGTGGATCCACCGCTAAAAAATGTTTGCTCTTTGCGGGCCAAAAACTGGGATGATTTTTGACCTCCTCATGTGAAGTAAAAGTTTTACGTACAAACATACAAGTTTGATACTTTTGGCTAAGTACCAAATATGTATGCGGTCTCGCATTATCTTTGTGGAACAGCGCACTTTTTCTATTGGTCAATTCTAATATTTTCTAAGTGAATCATTAAGTTTGTCCAGCTCATAACAGTACACTTGACAGAAATCATCGTTATGTTGTTCGGTAGAAGCTAAAAAAAGATTCATTTCCAATTCCACCAAACAAATAGCATCAACTTTTTTGATGAATTTGAGCCAGTGAATCTGTTCTATTTCATGATCACTTGCGTTTAACATTGTTGTGCAAAGCCTATATCTCGTCCCCAATGATGATACGCTTCAAAAGTGGATAATTTTCTTTGAGAAGAAGTCACAGACATAAACGCGGCGGTACAAATTTCCTTCCGTAAGAACGTGAGGAATCCATATGTCAAGCTTTGAGGTGTGTCCAATGATCAGCGATCTCACGATAAATTAATGCCTTCATAGTGTCTTAGTTAGCTTGATCTGGTGGCGCATCTTCAACATCAAGATTGCCTTAAAATGCACCGAAAATACTGCTTTTTAGTTTCCATATATGAATCAGCACCAACCAAAACTACTGCGTAGAGCCAATCGAACTTTTCCACAAGCAAGACTTGCTATATCAGCTGTCCAAATATATAATGATTATGCAACTAAAGTGTTAAATTGGCTGTGAATAAACATACAATTAAGTCCTCTGTTGGGAAAAAACGAATTCACTTTACGAGGAACACAACTTGCTGTTCACATGGCAACCGGTAGAAAGTTCGCTGTGAAAATTGCCAATGCCACTTCTAATTAAAAATGGACTACAAAATGAACATGGTAAACCCACCTACACTTTCAAACATTTACCTATGTGATCTGATAGTTTTTACTTCGCCATTCCTCAGCGTATGCGGTGACGAGATGGCTGTTAGCAACGACTTCTCTACGAACGCAATGTCACGCTCTTCAAAGCTGAACGCTTTTGCGTTGCTGAAGAAAACCTCAGTCATTAACCAATAATGCAGCCTCTTCAAGGCAGTCAGTCGAACACTAAGGTCTGGCTTACATAGGTAAGTGTAGGTTCTGCATTTTAATTAAGAAGACTAAACTAGCTTTCGTAAGATAGTTTGCTTCACAAAATCAAAATAATCATTGGGTATCCGCGGTTTCTCAAAAGATGGCGCCAGCGGCTCACGTCGATCAGAAACGTCGCATGATAAACTTGAGCATCTGCTAACAGCTCCTCATCATTACATTTGTATCGGCGTCCCGTCCTTTTTTGTGCGTAAAGATGTTAACTTTCGAGTCGAGGTTCAAGAGTGTACGCTCTTATGGTGTTTATCACACAACTTGGACGGGGTGCAAATGGTTTGTATCGAAGATGTTCATTCGCTACTCTCCGGAGGTGGTTGTCCTCGATAGGATTTGAGAGATCCGACTGAATTTGCGTTGGTTGTAGTTCACAGTAACTTTTTTTTTATTTGCATTATTGGATCAAAATTCATTCAGATTTATACAAGAATCATTGGCCGAAGTTAGCAAGCCATTTCCCATCGTTTGAAAACTTTGGGAATGGTCTAAAGCAAGGAAATTCGGTGGCATACGAATTAAATCCAAAAGGCGTCGAACGGCGGTTTTTTCACGAGCGAACTACTACTGCGGTGGCAAGAAAGTATGTGTTTTTGTCATAGTATTGTGATTGTCAATGTGAGTCCATTACGTTAATGCAAAACGAAAAAAAATTACGGGGGCGCTGCGACCACGAATCAATATCAACGGCAAAGCCAAATATCCATAGATCCCAGCTCAGGTTGCGTATTTGAATTCCAACTCGGCGTGGACCAAAAGTCTGAACGAAATGTTGAAAGAAAACGGCCACGCAGCACGACAACCCTCGGCCTAATGATTTTCAGGTCTTCAAAGCCTATCTATAAACACTGTAATTGGCGTACCCCAATATGCCGTATTTTCCAGACACGGTCCCCTCTGACTTAGTGCCTGTCCCGGTAGAATTCGCATGACCTAGGTGAGCAACTCTTACGATCTTTCGAAGAAGCCAAGAATAGAGCCGCGGCTCGCCTCAAAGGGCAGTTTTTCAAACGCGAAATTGGTATGCTGCCAGGAAGATCGACAAAAATTGTAACAAGTGGATTCCGATTTGTACACCTGATAGTTGAACATTTTTTTCTAACATTAAGGTAGGTTCCAGCAAGTAACTTCTGATCACTGATCGAATCCTCTGGCCTAAACCAGAGTCACAATAAGTCGCTCACTGAAATATTTAAATATCTGTAACGGTTACAGCAAAATACCGGCTCCTCTCCTCGGCGGGGTACTGGCAAAACCCCCCGTAGTACACTTGCCTTGCAAAAGCTTCTCGACGCTCGCCGTCCGGAATCGGCTTTAAACTGTAGGTCCAGTTCACTTGTGTGAAAAACAAATCGTACACAACATAAGTGAATGAGAGAAGCTTGGCTATGGTTCTTCATGAGCTGTAAAGCCATCTAGGAAGAGAAGTTAAAGCAAACCAACTCAACGTAAGCCATACCCGACCATCCACCGACTCCTAACAGAAATGGGAAAAGTCATAAAGCTAGCAAAATTGGCCCAACACAACCTATCCCAAAATAATTTTCAGCAAAGGATTGAAACTTGGACACTCCTATCGCGTCGCAATCAAATAGCGTTTTTGAACCGATTCGTTATCGGAGATGAGAAATGACTTCTTTACAAAAACGTTAAACGTCGCCACCAATGACGGTCTAGGGGACAGACCAACACGACATCCTACATGTGGATATCCGACAATCAAAGTGCTACTGAGTATAGGGTGGGTCGCTGAGGGTATAATCCATTTAAAGCTATTGCCTCATAACCAGACTATCACCGCAGAAGTCTACTGTCAAAAGCTGTGCAGATTGAAGTCGGTCCTAGAGCAGAAACGTCTAGGACGGTATTCTATTCCATCAAGATAACACTCGCCCTCATACAGCTAAGACCACTCGGACACAGTTACAGGAGTTCAGTAGGGAAAAAAAGGAGGATGGTGTCCAAGAAGCTCTTGGGGTGTTTTTCTTTGTCAAAGCCAAACTTTTTTTTTTCACTGACAGCATCAATAGGTTGCCTGAGGTGGGCAAAAGTGTGGTTCAATGAAGGAAATCACATTGTCGAATAAATTTTTGGATTTGGTGTAAATGATTTAACCTTAAAAAGACGTTAAAAAATCGCGCGATGTTTACATTACAACCTGATATTTCCACTTTGCCCGTTGGCGATCTTACTGCGCCATTTCGTACCTCTTTCGACTCTGAAGGACGTTTTAAGCAAAATATCAAGCATGTACGTAAGGCAATGTTCTATCTATCGTCAAACTAATGGCATAATATTTTCATCTGAAATTGACTTCTGACGCAGTTGAATTACGTGATCTATTCCAAAAGTTAACACTCCCCCGGTAGAAATCAAATGTTTGATCTTTTCTTTCCTACTTTAAATCCACATAACAGGGACTGGCACTCGGTAAATAAAGAAGCTACCACATGATCTGTCGCCTCTTGCCGATTGGCTCATTAAAAATGCGTTCTCAAATGAATTCCTCGAATTTTGATTTTCTAAAAATACCTGCTGACTGCAGGTCTTTTTTTCGAATCTCTATTTCGAGTTTCCATCACTTTGCATACGAATGTATGTGCCTTTAATAAGTGGATAAAAAATCGTGGAGCACAGTTCGGAGCGGCCTCAACCTATTGCCAAAAAAAACGCGTTTCCGTTCCGATAACTCCGTTTTGCTCGTTTGCAATGTGCCACATATGATCTTTCAGACATTGCCATGCTAGCGATAACTAGAGCAACTAACTAAATTGCTATCAGAAAATATAAATTATAAATAGACGCCTTGGCAATTGGGAATTCCGATTAGACTCGTACATTGACAAACGGGCCGGCCATATGGCGAGCTTGTGCGTTATATCTTTTTATTTTTTCGCTTTCGCGTGTAGGCAGAGAGTATGCTAAACTCAATTGTACTTTGTATTGGTGACATTGAAATTTGGCGACTGGAATTCATTGATAAATTGCAGAAGTAGCAACCGGAATGAGAGGGGAATGAACGTTTAAAGTCCGTTCGTTGACATGGTTGTCGGCTTCATAAATTGGTTTTATTAGGCAAAGGCGGAGAGCCCAGAAACCATTGTTCGGAGACAAGAATATGCACTTTCTCGGAAAAAAAATATTTTTTTTCAAATTCAGAGATACAATTGCCCCACTGTCGCCTGAAACGAACGATGTTTTATCATTAGAAGTCGATTGTATTCAATATCAGCTCGAACATGATTTGATTAGATAAGTGCTTGCCATTTTCAAGGTTGACGAAAGGAAAATTCTTGATTTCCCCGACCTCCTTGGCACCTTGACACGATCATCTGTTATGTGGCCTCTAAGAACGTGCCAATGAGCTCAATTGCTTATCTCACTGACGGAGATTCAATTGAGTCCGGGTCAGATGTAACTGGATATACCTAATTCTCGTTATTCATTGCGCACATTAATCTTAATTCGTTCGCAAATCGCGTGACATAATCCTCAATTGTGCTGCGACCGAGTACACTGAAGACAAAATAGGACAAACACGCTGTTATAAGGTTTCATCTGCATTCTTAGAAGCAAGTGGTGCTGGTGAAGAGGATAACTTACTTTCCTTAAGGTGTTTTCAGACAAAATCGTGAATTCCACACACCACTAAAGGCAGCTACCCTCTTCACTGAATCAACACGAATGCCTTATGAAAGCCAGGCATTTGCATAGTCTCCTCCGAAATTGCCTTCGCTCCATTACAAGTGCATTAACGACTGATCTGAGTAACCGCCAAATTAGTAATTTCATTGAAACGAACTATCGTTCCTCAGCCAGGGCGTGCACGGTTGAGTAAGTGATAAATATTTACATACCCAACGTACGATGCACTTGCACCTTTCTACGATGCTATTGTTATCTTGCCTCCGGTGGCACCACCTCGAATTGACGACAAATTGTTTACACCGTCCTGCTTGTTTGCTTATGTGATGCCAAATGCTGTTTTGAATTAAATTCACTATATTTAGCTTGTGTAGAGGTTATTTTTGTTTTAGGGTCTTCTGATTTGCGCTCTGTCTCGTTGAACATCATTCGATCTTAGTGGACTCGTATTTATTCGAGACGTCAATAAGACGACTGTGCAATGATCTATAGCTGGTTGGCAAGGGTAGGGCTTGGCATTTTCAGTTTTTAATTGTTGAATTGACTTAAGGTCTGGTAACCTGTGTTGTACAGTACACAGAGTGGAGATAATTAGGCGACATAGGGTCAGGAATAGCAGTTGAAATAAATTATAGCGACAGATAGAGTATGTACATTCGTATGTCAAACGCACGTTGTGCTTCTGATAAAGTGCTACACGCCGTAATCAGAAACATTAGTTCATGTGCACATGGATGAATTGAAATATGCGACGGGGGGAATGCCACAACAATGCCTGTATGGGTGATGAGTGTGCGTACGAAGTATCAAATTGGGAACATCCGGGTTCTCGCAATAAATGGCATTAATAGTCAATGCATTAGAGTAGAAAATCAATTCAAAAGAGCACACGTACTATGCTAATAAGGTGGATAGAGTAGACTTACATGCACGTTGGCCAAATTGAGTTGAAATCACAGAGAAACAATGATCCCAAAAATTGCATTATGCCCTTCGAATCATTCAACAATATTTTATCGAACAGCAGGTGTCATTTTAAACCAACAGAAAAACACAGAAATTTGTATTTTATTCTAAAGTACAAACTCAGAGATTAACATTGAAATATGAGGGCTGTATGCGACTGATGGCACCACTGACGTAAAGTGTGTTAGCCATCATTGGACGCCATCGTTAAAACGATAGCTGTCAACATTTCAGACAGATCTATGAAGCAGTTTTGTTTTATTCAGTGTTGAAAGTCGTCAAGTTCGTGTTTACTTGCAACCATGGGGAAAGAGCAATATCGATGGAGTGATTTGATTTCTTTTTTGAAAACAAAGATGTTTGAGGAAATCAACTATTGGTTTAATAATTCAAACGTGACCGAACATCCGTTTCTGCCCAGGCCGTCCTATTGAAAGATATGGTTAACAAAATCAATGTTAACCGGCGAATATCAGACAGATTGCTGACAGAGTAGAAATATAATTTAAACACACACACAAATTCGCAAAAGCTATCGGCGATATGGGTAACGTGTTTGCTCACAGTGAAGCAAAAACCAAATCGCGTGACAACTTCGAAGATGAACCATGGATCCATTACACGCCAGAAATAAAAGAACAGTCGAAACACTAGACTTCACCCTGCGAACCTGCTCCAAAGAAGATGAACACGGTTTCATCAGGCGTCTAGAAATCCTGGCCAATGTTTTTGTGGGATTCTTCATCGATTTGGAGAAGCAAAGGGCTATCATAGGATAGTACTATGTTGATTTATTGGATCGACTCGATGCTGAACTGATGGAAAAACGGCCCTATTTGGCAAAGTAAGAAGTGCTCCTTCAACATGAAAACGCATCAGCTCACTCGTCGGCAATCGTCCACTTTATCCACCCTATTCTTCAGATTTTGGCTAATGCGATTTCTTTTTGGTTAACAACATGAACAATTGACTTGGCGGAAAGGAATTCACATCAAATCGAGGAAGTCAAATTGAAAAATAAATAAAAAGGGGACTTATCATAAAGCCCTTGTACATCCGCCACTGTGCTGCTGCAAATAATAACGCCTTCTTACAAATGTGGCTATATTTCGCGAATGACAACTTCTTCAAAAAGCTTGGGAAAACGGTGACCCCTTGCTAAATGTCAAAGGCCTCAGGTAATACACAGATGGCTCCAAGATGCATTCTGGCGCTGGCGCTAACATCTTTGGACCAAATCAGAAGATATCGAAGGCCCTTGGAACTACTCCTAGTGTCTTCCATGTCGAACTATACGCCATCCTAACGTGCGCCAACCTAAACTTAGAGACTGGTAAGAGGTATAACCATTAATATACTCTCAGACAGTCAGGCAGCGCTCAAAGCTTTGGGCTCGTATAGTACGAACTCAAAATCCGTCAAGGAATGCCACGATGCTCTGCAGGACCTAGGCAAAAGAAAGAAGGTCAAACTCTGGTGGATGCCAGATCAAAAGAGGCAACGAAATCGCCAACAAACTCGCTAGGTAAGTTTCCAGCGAAAGGTATATGTATATGTGTCGAACCTTTCTGCGATATCCACAAGTCAAAGATTAATTCTCTTCTAGACAAGTGGGAAAAATCGCAACACCCGCACTTTTGGAACAGCAATTAAAGACTCCGACGATCGTCTGAAACCGAATGTCAACTCTATCTAAAGGACGAGCAAACTTTAGAGCACATACAATACGAGTGTGCTGCCCTCTGCCATCTTAGAAATCGTATCTTCCTCAGAGAAATCATGACTCCTGAGGGGATCAGCTCAGCTCCTACAGCAGAGACATCCTCAGCTTTATTAAGAAAATTTGCACAATTCAAACAAAAAAAAAACCCATAGAAAAAATCGAATGGTCTTACATTGCATGATCAAAAACATGAAATCTTGGGACGGAATTGCAAATTTCAGTTCGAAGCACCAACTGAAGATAACAACTGTACAGCAAGACCGACTTAATCAAGTGTTTACGAGTACATCTGTCCATCGTCTGAGATGGCTGGGCCATGTAGAGTGAATAGACACCACTTCTTTGGCTCGAGGAGTCTTACGTTCAAATTGATAGGTAGCAGTAGATGAAGACCACATCAGAAGGAAAAGGATCTTAACCAGCTGAGCTAGCGGCACTAAAACCATCTGGCTAAAGGTCCTGTCCACGAAATTATTTATTGAGGAGCAGGCTCATCCCGAACTGCAACGCCATCAAAGTACGTTTGTAGGATTTTATGCATCAAAAGTTAGAGCAATGTTGACAGTTTAAAAATGTTGGAAGAGAAAGCTTGAAACATGGTTCATTCATAAAAAGCGCTTGTATAAACACAGCTTATCTAAGTACAGAGTTTTGCAATAAGGACAAAACAAATTTGTATTTAAATGTTGTAATTGGGACGTATTTTTCCATCGATGAAAAATTGGCCACGCTACGGCCAATAGAATTCGTTGCTATGCCAAGTTTGAAGCCTATTTTTCGCTAAAATTGGATGGCCCTGACATCAGTGATATGTTGTTTCCACAAGATGAAGCCACGTGCCACAAAGCTTGTCAAACAATTGATCCATCGAAAGCCTAATGTGATAATCATCTAATCGCCTCGCAAAATGGTTTAGTCGAATGGCCATGCAATTTAACAAGTTTGGATTTCTTTCTATTGTGTTACATTAAGCCGTTGGTTTATGCCAACAATGTTAGAGAACCTCAGGAACAATATTGAATGCGAAATTACAAGCATTTCAACGGATATGTGTGGGGAAGAATGGTGGAAAATTGGCTACACAATGCTGACTAATTCAATACCTAAATTGAAAACGTATTGAGCTATCTCAATTATACAATGTTTTATTTGAATTTAAGATTGTTGAGTTTTCTATTATTTGCAATACCTAGTAATATTCTTATCCATTAAGATGAGAATCTTATAAGTTTGTACAAGATTAAAAGAATACGAGGGTGGTCCGATAAATACTAACCACCAGATGGCGCCAGTATCGCAAGAGCAACTTACTATCGTGTAGTACATTCTAGTTGACGGCTACTGTCGAAATTTCAACCGGATCGGACTCGTAGTTTTCTTTTGACCGCGTGTGGAAGCGGGAAAAATGGAAAAAGAGCAATATCGGTCGGTGATTAGAGAGAGAGATAGAGATTTTATTTCGTATACAAATTTACAATGAGGTTGTCACACAATTTACATACAGAGATTCGATAACTTATTGTATATCTTTCAGCTGAAACATTATCTTTTAAAACAATAACTAAAGTGGAGGAAAATAATATTGACTTTGAAGGAAACTACGATAAAAACCTTCATAGTAAGTGAGGTACATGAGAAATAAGTAACAAATGAATAAATAAAAATAAATAAATAAATAAATATATAAATAAATAAATAAATAAATAAATAAATAAATAAATAAATAAATAATAAAATAATTGAATGAATAAGTTAGTAAATAAATAAGTATATATAAATGAATGAACAAAATAATTAGCTAAGAAATAAATAAATAAATATAATAAATCACTAAATAAATAAGTACAGAAAAAATAAATAATCAGTTAAATAGAACGAAAATATGTACAGAGATATTGATTAAGTATTTAGCTGGTTTATGAGAGGGTTGTCTGGAATAACAAGGTTTCGCAAAAAAGTGGACGTCAACTTAATGATTCTGTCGGAGATCAATTCAACATTCGATCGGAGATGAATATCAGTGGTAGAATGGTATCTAGATAAGTCAAGCATCATTTTCAAAAGTTTATTTTGAGATATTTGCAATTTTTTTATATGACATTTTGCACAGTTTCCCCATACTTGGCATCCATATAATAGTATTGATTGAAATACTATTTTATGGATAATGATTTTGTTAAAGCTGCTTAGCTTTGACTTTCTATTGATAAAAGGGTAAAGCATTGTGATGGCAATATTGACTATCGATGGTATTTAAGATGTGTTTTTTAAAAGTAAGTTTTTCATCTAGATGTATACCCAGATACTTTACAGTTGGTTTCCAAGCAACATTTACCCCACACACATTAAGTGGATTATGAGGAAGGTAGCAATTTTTCTCTTTCGACTGAAAAAGATTGATTGCACTTTTTCAGGATTGATTTTTATTTTCCACTTATTAAAATAGTTGACAGATATTCCAATCGCATTTTGTAGATTTGTCTCGATATTGAGACTAAACTCATGTGATGAGAATATACCTGTGTCGTCGGCGTAAATAGCTGTTCGACACTCAGGAAGCCGTGGGAAGTCAGAGGTATAAATATTGTAGAGCACAGGGCCAAGAACGGACCCCTGGGGCACTCCCGCATAAGGAGAATATAGAGATGATGCTTTACCATGGACGTAGACTCTAAAACGTCTGTTGGTCAGGAAACTTTGTATAGTTTTAACTAAATACAATGGAAAACCAAAGTTAATCATTTTATAAATAATACCATTGTGCCAAACGGAGTCGAAAGCTTTCTCAATATCTAACAAAACCAAGCCCGTAGATTTGCCCAGGGCACGGTTTTTCTTAACGTGGTCGGTCGGTGATTAGATTCTTGTATTTGGAAGGGAAATCGCGCAGCGAAATCAAAGAGCGTTTGGATGGAGTGTAACGTGACAAAAATCCACGATCTCGTATTGGCAGACCGCCGATTGAAGGTGCGCGAGATAGCTGAGACAGTAGGCATTTCAAAAGATCGCGTCGGTCATATCCTGCATGAAATTTTGGGCATGAGAAAGCTGTCGGCGCAATGGGTGCCGCGTTTGCTCACTCCGGACAACAAGCGCTACCGTGAGACCACTTCAGAGCAGTGTTTGACGCTGTTTAAGCGCAATCCGAAGGAGTTTCGACGTCAAGCACCTATGACTAGATTGAATGAGTATATTCGTTCAGAGGATGAGAAAGTAAATTTATTGAAGAGGTAATTAGGCTGTCGGGTATGCTAGATCTTATGAAGGCCAGTCAGGATATGGTAGATGAGGATGGTGTCAAATGTGCAGTAAAAAATTATCTTTAAATATAGGGTCCGCCAAATAACTTTTTTTTTTTTTGAAAATGCTATAAAAAAAACTACTGAATATTTTCTCAAATTTCTTTTTTTATTTGAAAGTACAATCCTTCCGGTTAATAATGGAAAATAATTTCATTCAAATGGCTGCCTCGGCTGGCCATGCAGTAGCCTACACGATCGGTCCAATTTTTAAGCACATTATCGATTGTGTGCAGCTGTATTTCACCAATGGCTTCACGAATATTGTCCTTTAAAGCGTCAATTGTCTCTGGCTTGTCGGCGTAACACTTATCTTTGACGGCACCCCACAAATAATAGTCCAACGGTGTCAAATCGCAGCTCCGAGGTGGCCAAACGACATCAGCTCTGCGGCTGATAATGCGATCTTCAAAAACAGGGCGCAAAACATCGAGTGTAGCTTCGGCTGTGTGGCACGTAGCGCCGTCCTGTTGAAACCAAATGTTGCCAATATCCTCCTCTTCAAAAAATGGCCCAATTATGCCTCTGGACCAAAATCCGCACCAAGCAGTGGCTCGTTTTGGGTGCACCGGCTTTCAAATGTGCGGGTTTTCTGTGACCCAAATGCGACAATTTTGTTTGTTTATATACCCGCCAAGATCAAAATCGGCATCTTCTGTAAGTCGATCACAGGCCCACTTAGCGAAGCGTTGTTCAAGCGTATACACAACCATATTCGTTCAGCGGAAGGATAAAACTAATTATCTGTCAAATCAGACATGAGCTAAGTGTTACCATTCACGAAATAAGCACTACTTGAAAAAAAAAACGTTAGATGGCGGACCCTTTAGTTGGAGATATGCTCGAGCCTATGGATGTTAAAAATAAAGCGCGCAATTCTGTTAATAGCTACATTAAGTTTTCGTTTAGATCTGAAATGTGAGACTTGGAAGCAGCAGGGTCTTAGCGATAAATATTTTGGTTTTGATAGAGATGTAGTGCTATGATATTCAGAGATTTCGCAACACGCCGTACACCTTTCCAATGCAGAAATTGGCGTGATCGTGCCATGCGAGAATGCGGTTAAAAATTAATCCTAGATCAAACTCTCAACAAAATCTATGGTGCACTGACCTAGTTTGATAGCCGGGAGTGTAAAATTTTACCACCAGCTTTCGGTATATGTAACCAGTGATTTCGATTTACTGAAATAGAGGCAAAGCGTATTGGCTTGGGCCCAGTCAAGGATACCTTGGATTCATTTTGGCAACGAATGCTACTGCCGGATGAAATGGAAAGGATATTTGTAGGTGCACGTCATCTGCGTACATGCGTATGTTACACAGCGGTGTTGACAACATTGGGTAATTCATTAACATAAAGCAGAAATTAAAATGGACCTAGGATGGAACCTTTTGGGACACCGACATTCGTGGAAAGAAGGTTCGACATTTAGTCGCCAATTACTATTTTCTGTTGTCTGCGAACCAAGTAGGACTGGAAGGGCCTTGCGGTATGCCTCGAAAATTTGAAAGTCAAGTAACGTAAGGATAGTCAACTCCTTTTAATTATTAATTATTGCATTTTTTCTGACATATATTTCAGTGACAACCTGCTTGTATCATTCCGTACATGTTGGAAAATGCTGCTCGAGCCATGGATTTGATTAATTCGACTTTGAGTGGACATTCTGAGAGTTATTAAAAAGTAAAGAAGTGGTTCGCAAGAATTAAAGTTAAAAACAAAAAAACTTCAAGTTTCACTGCAAGAAGAGCTTGCAATTAAACTTTACAGGTCACAATATCGCTTCGATGGCATGCAATGGGAAAGGCATAGAGGAAGGTAAATGAGGACCTTACGAGCTGACGGATGAAAACAAAAACCGAAAATCTGCTTGAATTTGCTTTCTGGCTCGAAAGAACCGATTTTATACGACAATCCTGCACACAGAAGAGCATCAGATGATCCACACCAGTTTCTTTCCAATAAAGCTAAATCCAAATTTCCACTCGCACACCTATCATTTGCAATGTTTACGCAAATTGAATATTGTTCCCAATCAAATGTAGCACTCGGTGCATTGATGTCCGCATAAGGTCATAAGCGGATACACCACCACACGTTGTTATTCAAGCAAGTGTTGATAATCAGCCGATACCTACTGTAAACAAACGATTGAAAATCTAGTCGACTTGGGGTCATGGTTTTAAAAAAAACATTTTAAACTCAATCCGACTAACATTGAGTTCAATTAAGACTACTTTCAGATGTCTTTCCAAAAACAACATCTGATTATGAGGAGATAAGCGTATAGGGCTCCCAGAATACCACTTTATATATGGTATAACCTCCAAAGCCAGATAACACGAGGGATTATTTCCTCTCAAGCCGTGCATACACAAGTATAAAGCCAGGGAAACCCAGATAACCCATGAGGCTAAAAGAGTAAATTCGTGTTAAAAAAAAAAGATAATTTCGAATTGCTGACGTGATTGACAAACACGAATACTAGTCTATCAGCCGATAGACGCCTTCCTAAAGTGTGGGAAATACAAGAAGCGAACCGGCAAGTGTTCTGAACAACCCCCACCGGCTAAGACAATTAATAGTTCCGCCCGAACACCATTCTTGACTGTATCACATACATATGTACGAGATTTTACGACAGAGTGAGAAATTCCCTTATTACCGCACCTCACGCTGCTTTGTTCAAAAGGCGCACAGCAAACCAACTGGAGCGTAAGGGAAAAGCAGGGCATTTAGCTACACGTTTCATCATCTATCCGAAATCCACGCGGTGACTCAGTAGTTACAGAAATCACCATCACAACCAACATACGAAACAACCACAAGTGGAATTGGGGGCCAATGACGTGGAGAATAAAGACCGACCTTTAGATCTTGTCGGATGTTCCTGTATACCACGCTTGTTCGTATTTCAATTATGGGAATTACAAATTTAGCAATCGTTCGATACTTTAGCTCTCGCCGGGGAATGCGTAAATCTCCACGTCATCGGCTGTTGGCAGTTTCTAGGTTGCGGAATGACAGAAATCCGGCCAACCATAAGTACGAAACGTAATCGTACTATGGGTGACGGTGCTATTGCGAGTACGGCAGTAGAGTGTATGCTTGCGTGTTCATTTATTTTTAATTCGTAGAAACCTTCCTATGAACAAATTGTTTTGATCATTTCTGTCGACTGATTGAAAATCTGTTGAGGCTCAAGCTATATGCTAAAGGTGAACGAACCGAAGCCGGTATTCAATTAAAAACGAGCTTTTATGTAGTTTTTGTTCATATAAAAAATTAATTCATGTCGATAAAAAGAGAGAAAAGATTCGCATGTCACGTCTTATCTGCAAGGCAACGTAGCGATCTCGCCCAGCAACTGCCACACTTCTCAATCTGCAATACCTTCATGAAATGACTCGTGCCTCTTGATCAACCCAGTTTTCAAATACCCTCGAGATGAGATCATGTCACGCCTCAACCATTTGCCTTTTACTTTCGCGCCAAATAATGCATCATATGATCGGTGTCACATTACTCTGAGTCAGATTGTTCAAGTTTCTTTATCCAATATGGGCCGATTCAATACTATCGATAGATAAATGTTCCATAACCAGAAATCGTACCTACTGTGGTGGAACTCCCTATCAAGTCGCGAACCAGTTATCGGAGTAGCTATGGCCAAATGTACGTGGATATTTATCAAAGTCTTAGTTTTACCACGAGTTCATCATGCACTTGTTTCGTGCCTTCCCAGCGTCATACCAGGCGAGAGATGACGCAAGAGGCTATTATTGGATTTATTTTCAAGAATTCTGGCTCATTAGAAAGGCTAAACAATTGTCATCGATCATGTCACCACAATCAACTTTAATTTGCATTCTACCGAGGTACCTTGGTCCAATAAGTGAGCGCATATAAAAGGAGAAACAGAGATACAATAAATACCAAATTGTCTGATCGTACGATCGAATTCCGGTGAAAGAACCGCCAGATATGACCATGAATGGTGGCTAACCACAAGAATCTACCTGAGCCTGTGGTGGTGCTATAGAAACCACCAAGCTGCATTTGATCAAAGAGGAACTGGTTAGGATCTCAGTATGTATTGGTTGTGTCTTCTTTTTGCCACTCTAGTGGTCCGATTCAAGTGATGTTTTTTTCGCAATGAGTTGCAGCTGCTGACGCGTAAGGCGTTGACTGAATATGTACATATGTTTTCCTTGAACTTGTTAAACATTTTGAAGGAGACGCTGTTTTTACCAGATGTACATGGACTCTATGAATGGCTAGAAAACATGAAATCATGCAATTGTGTGTTTAATATATTCCCCAAAGACTAAACGCCTCTAGAAAACACAGCTACCGGTTATTTGTATACATCTTCTAGCCGTACATAAACTCCCAAAACATTATTTTCGCTTCCCGGCAAACCCAAATGCCTCGGCCCACTGAGCATGCTCCCAAAAAACAAAAAATCAAAAATCAGTTTCCATCGCCTAGTGACGTGGCGATTATATAAACAACCGAACCATGCCTACCCCCATGATTGGCCACATATGTGTGTAGTTCATAATCAAAACATTCCATCTGTAGCCGAGTCTAGTCGGCTCCATGGCCTGATCAAATCACTCCCATCGCTGCGAATCAGAGGCCATTACTGTGCGAATCACAAAAAAACGACTGCTCCAAGATAAGCCAATATTTAATTATGGCAAAAAAAAATCAATCATGCAACCAAGTCGCACGACAATGCATTATGCAAGTTATGACTACCCACTTACCGTACGGGAACTGGGGCAAATGTCCGCTCGAATCGCACCAAATTAAAAACTTCACAAATATTTCACTATTCTCCAATGTTGACACGTTATCCACTCACAAAATCAATAAAAAAAACATTTAAGGTTCCCTAATTCACAGATAAACAGCTGGCGAATGGAGAATCTCTGACGAAAAACCCGGGGGAAATTAAAACTTTTTTTCGTTTTCGATTTATTCACCAATCGAGTGAGAAACAAAATGTTAAAACTCAAAAATGTTAATTATACACGAGGGTCCTTGTAATTTTCATGAAAATTATTCGATTTTTCGTGTTAAATCTGCTTTCGTTTGACTGATGCAGCGACTAACAATGGTGCACGTTCTGACGACGATTAGCCGAACGAACAAGCGAGTGGAAATCAAAAGAACGAATAATCGGAACGAAGGGAAGTAATTGAAACAGACACTTATCTGAATGACGTTTTGTTTTTTTTTTTCAAATTTTCCCTGAAAGAATAGGTAACAGATGCACTTTTGGCAACTGGCTTGGTTTTGTTGAGGTTAGAGAGAGACTGCAGGAATGGCGGAATCATATGGAACTGGTTTTCTGACAGATTTTCTCTTTTGGGTGTTCTGTTCCATGACAGTAGGCATACGAAACATTCGTCAGACTGGATTAGTGTGCGCTCGTTCTTCGTACATTGACGAGAAAGAGATGTAAGCAGTTGAACTATGTTTCAGAAACATGTTGCAGGAAGAGTTGGCAACTGTCAACTCTGTGCTTACACTAGGATATAAATATTTTGAAATCACAGAATAACCTGCTCCGTTATGGGACTTTCGCGCTGTGGAGGCATTTCCGAATATGCATTTTTACTACATATTTAACATCACCATTCAGTACTTCCCAATGTCGCTTGTCCAATTTAGCCACTCTCCTCCACCATAAAAAAATATTCAAAATTTAACGGCCTGTTAAAAATTCAAAATCCTTTACGCTTTCTTCTTTGCAAGCTTTGAGGCTGACATATAAATTGTGAGTCCTACTGAAGAAGCGTTATGGTGTTCACTTTAATCTATTGCCTGCCATATTAAGCTACATACGAGAGTCTTGTTTCAGCGGCTGTACCAGCATTGCCACTAACATCGAGTATTAGCATCAGAATCAACAGCACGTGGGCATCACTTCATTGGCTTCTGACTCCGGTGATACAGAGTTCGAAGACCGCAAGAAGATAACATTAATGAAAAAACCGAAATTCATACGGCTATAGGCCGTCTTAAAAAAATAAAATAACAGAGGCTCATACATAGCTTGATTGTTTGGCGACTGATGGCGATGACACGTAGTTCGAATCTCACAAACCATGTCATCGAAATCGTATTTCGCATTTTTTCTCCTCAGTGGGAGCTCACAAAGCCTATTCCCAGGGGTTTTTCTCAAAATTTGCCGAATGAATCCAACAAAACATAACTGGTTGATTGAAGGTCCTCCCCAGTATGTAATGCCAGCTATACTATAGATAACAGCACCATCGGCATTAATATCAGCTTTGGTATCAGCCTTGTGGCCAGCTTCGGCATCAGCCACGCCGCCAGTTTCGGCATCAGGTTCAGCATCGGCTTCGGCATCAGCCACGCCGCCAGTTTCGGCATCAAGTTCAGCATCGGCTTCGACATTAGCCTAAGCCATCTGCTTCGGATTTGCCTTTGGCATCAGCCTCGTCGTCGGCTTCGGTGTGAGCCTCGTCGTCAGCTTCTGTGTGAGCCTCGTCGTCGGCTTCGGTGTGAGCCTCGTCGTCGGCTTCGGTGTGAGCCTCGTCGTAGGCTTCGGCGTCAGCCTCATCATCCGTATCGGCATCAGCCTCATCGTCGGCTTCGGCATCAACCTCATCGTTGGCTTCGGCATCAGCCTCATCATCGACTTCGGCATCAGCCTCATCGTCGGCTTCAGCATCAGCCTCGTTGTCGGTTTCGGCATCAGCCTCATCGTCGGTTTCGGCATCAGCCTCATCGTCGGCTTCGGCATCAGTCTCATCGTCGGTTTCGGCATCAGCCTCGTTGTCAGTTTCGGCATCAGCCTCATCGTCGGCTTCGGCGTCAGCCTCATCATCGGTTTCGGCGTCAGCCTCATCATCGGTTTCGGCGTCAGCCTCGTTGTCAGTTTAATTAATCATGTATGTGTGCGGTCATTGCGGTGAAAATCTTCCCGTCGAAAGCGACTTTGCTGTTTGTTCGGCTTGTAAGCGAAAGCTTCATTTCGAATGCACGACTGTTACCGAAAAATCGTGGAGAACCATGGGCACGAGAAGAGACGCCTGGAAGTGCCAAACTTGCAGGAATTGTGGAGATGTCCAATCTACAACTGCAGCCAATAATTTGGTAATATCTGCTCCACAGACAATACGAGAACAGCCGTGCAAGCGAATGCGTGAGCTCAGCAGCCCCGGTGATTCAGCAAACACTACTCGTAGTATATCAACTGACAACAGCTCGTCTGTTATTGCGGAAATTCGTCTCCTGCGAAGGGAAATCAAAGAAATTGCAGCTAGCTGTGATTTCTTAGCCTCCAAGTACGATGAACTAAATGTAAACATGAAAAAGAACAATGACCTCATGGACAACATAACTAAAGAACTCAGTGAAATGAAAGAAAACAACAAAAGAAAAGACGTTATAATAGAAAACTTGCAAACACAGATTAACACACTGGAACAACAAATGATCAAAAATAATATTGACATTAAAAACATTCCTCCCACCCCTCAAGAAAACTTAATAGAGATAGTGAAGGGAATAGGAAAAACCATAAACTATGAGATTCACGAAACAGATATCACTGACATATATCGAACAAAAACAAAAAATCCCGAACGATCAACTATAGTTGCAACATTCGCGTCCAGCATGAAGAAAATGCAATTTATAAAACAAACGCGCTCCACTCGCTCTATCAAATTAAAAGCAGTACTGCAAAAAGCCAACAACTCCTTAAGCGAGAGCGCAGCTTTGCCCGATGCCACTGTTTATGTAAACAATCAGCTGACAAAGCATAATAAACACCTAATGTGGATGGCAAAGGAGAAAGCGAGAAAGGAGAACTGGAGATTTGTGTGGGAGAGTGCGGGTAGAATATTGGCTAGACGTAACGAGAGTACGCAGCCGATTTTAATAAATACCGTTGACGATGTAGGCAAAATTACTAGCACTCAATAACTGCATTGTGTGTAAACAAAACGAAACACAAAGCTCTTTTACATTAAAATGGATAACACAAATGAAGTAACTGTCGATCTGAATTGTAGGGTAATTAGTGATTTTAGCGGCATCAATACAAATGAATTAAATGAAAGTAAATGCTGCTTTCTTTGTTTTAATATAAGATCTTTGCGGAAGTATTGGAATGATTTCTGTCTAAATGTTAGCCACTTTATTAACATGATAAACGTAATAGTATTAGTTGAAACTAATATTGAAGAAGAGGAAGAAGGACATTACAGTTTAGATGGTTTCCAAACAGAATTTCTGAATAGAGATAAACGTAGAGGAGGTGGAATTCTAATGTTAATACGTAATGACTTACAATACACACGATTAACATCTGAAAGTATGTCATATGAAAATATCGTAATTCAAATTAAAGAAAATAATAAGTATAAATATGTAATGGGGATATATAGACCACCTGGTTACAGCCGAAAGTCGTTTATTGAAGAATTCGGAAACAACATTAGTCAATTGGGGAAAAAGAACGAGATTCTTGTAATGGGCGATATGAATATCAATGTGAATGATTTGGATTTGTATGGTGCAAAAGAATATCTTGAGATGCTAGCGTCACTGGGGTTGATTAATGTGATAACTCAGTTTACCAGGATAGATCTTAGCACAGGATCAAAATCAACGATTGACCACATCTTAACCAACACTTTGCATACCCAAATCAATTCTGCTGTAATAGAAAGTTGTATCACAGACCATTACCCAGTTATATACTTCTCACCAATACAAAAATCTGCTGATAAAGAAAAATCAGTCAACTTGCAGTTTATATCTAGCATAAAGGTTAATGAACTAATAGCAGAAACAAATTGGGATGAAGTTATTAATGAGAGTGATGCTGTCTCACTTTATCAGAAACTTCTTGATAAAATGACATATATTTATGAAAAAGCGACATACATCAAGCATATTAAAAACAGAAGAAAGGAAAATCCATGGATGTCTACAGATTTAATCGCCAAATGCAAAAAAAGGGATGGACTTTACAGAAGATGGAAAAATAACACACTGAACAAAACATATGAACTGGAATATAAATCTTTCAGAAACAAACTGAACAAGGAAATATCGGCTCAAAAATCACTATTTTACAAAAGCAAGTTCAACGGAGCCAGATCTGACCCCCGTAAAATATGGAGTCTTATCAACGAAATACTGGGAAGGAAAAAGTTTGGAGTTGATGAAACAATAACAAAAAATTTCTCTGGCAAAATGTGTCTGAATAACCTAGCTAGTGCATTTGCAAACAACTTCAGCACACAGGTTAGAAAGATTATCCATCATTGCGACGTTGCTACATCGTCTCACACATATACAAGAGCAGCCAACACAATCTTTGTACAGGAAACAAATTTCCATGAAATTCGACGAGCGATCAATTTGATGAGTGAAAACAAGTCACCGGGTGTTGATGGAATACGTGCCATTGATATTAAAAGACACGCAGAGATATTCATCCCAATATTGTGCAAACTCGTTAATCTGAGTATACATCAAGCAAAAATGCCGGAGGCTCTGAAAACAGCTGTAGTCAGACCAATTTACAAAGGAGGTATGAAAAGTGAGCTCACAAATTACAGGCCAATATCGATACTGCCAGTAATAGAAAAGTGTATGGAAGAGATCATAACCAAAAGGCTGCAAGAATTCATCGCAAAAAATTCTCTGATACATACAAGCCAGTATGGCTTTCAGAAAGAAAAGAGTACTGGTAAACTTTTAGGGGAATTTGCCAACTGTATTAATGAAAGTCTAAACAAAAGCTATCATGTACTAGTGCTTTTTGTAGATTTCAGTAAGGCCTTCGACACATTAAATCATAAAAAGCTACTGGAATCACTGGAATACATTGGCATAAGGGGTCTAATGGCAGATTGGCTAAAAGAATATTTACACAACAGGCAGTTTTGTGTCAAAATCAACCAGACATATAGTCAAAAGGAACGCGTACAATATGGAGTTCCTCAGGGATCGAAATTGGGCCCAATCCTGTTCATATTATATACCAATGAGCTGCTACGAGTGTTTAAGCAGGCAATACCATTCGCATATGCAGACGACACGGCGATAGTGGTGCGCCACAGATCTTTGAATATGGCAACCACAATATTGCAGGACGAGTTCGATAATGCTGTTAAATGGTGTCATGATCACGGTCTATCAATCAACGCAGCCAAAACAAAGATGATGCACATACGAAGTCCGCAGTTTAAGGCTACTCAACAACAAATATTTTTTAGAAATGATTCCTGTAGTAGCTCAATTCGCTGTCCGATTGAAATAGTAGAGAGCTATAAATATCTTGGCGTCACAATTGACAGCAATTTTCTATGGGATACGCATATCGACAACTTGCGCTTGAGCCTTAAAAAAGCTTTATACGCACTTAGCCACCTAAAGTTTCATGCCACAACAGCCATATTAAGACAAGTATACTATGCTTTAGTAGAATCGAAATTGAGGTATGGAATACTTGCTTGGGGTAATGCTTCTACAACGCATATTAAAAAACTTAAGAAACTACAAAATGCAGCATTGAGGAAGATAAGTGCAGAGAATTGGCGAAATGTTCCTGAACAAGAACGGTTTAAAGTTGTTCCAGTAGAAGATATCTTTAAGATGACCCTTATATTGGAGTACTATGACGACACTCGGTTCATCACACCAATCCAACATGGAATTAATACAAGAAGACGGGCTCATGGTATGCTTCAAGAACCCAGATTCTACAACAATTATGGGAGAAGACAGCTGAAACGCAGTGTACCAGAAGTCTTTAATGCTCTTCCACAAGAGATTAAAAATATTTCAAATATTAAAATAAGGAAAAAAACCGTAAAGAACTTTTTTCTAAACAAGAATATTAATGTGTAACTAAATCTTAATTCTAATGTCTTTAATTTTTTGTAAAATTAGTTAATTTCTTTCTTGAATTGTGTAATTATTGAAATGTATAAATGTAATTAAATTAAGCTTGCTATCTAAAATTCATTGTAACAAATTTTGAAACGCAATCTTCTGCAGAAAAGCCTTTATAAGGCTTCGCGGAAATGTATAACCATTGTACAATATTTTTCTGAAATAAAAATGAAATGAAATGAAATGAAAAAAAAAAAAAAAAAAATGCATCAGCCTCGTTGTCAGTTTCAGCATCAGCCTCATCGTCGGCTTCGGCGTCAGCCTCATCATCGACTTCGTCATCAGCCTAATCGTCGGTTTCAGCATCAGCCTCGTTGTCGGCTTCGGCGTCAGCCTCATCATCGGTTTCGGCGTCAGCCTCATCATCGACTTCGGCATCAGCCTCATCGTCGGCTTCGGCATCAGCCTCATCGTCGGCTTCGGCATCAGCCTCATCGTCGGCTTCGGCATTACCCTCATCGTCGGTTTCGGCATCAGCCTCACCGTCGGTTCGGCGTCAGCCCCATCATCGACTTCGGCGTCAGCCTCATCATCGACTTCGTCATCAGCCTCATCGTCGACTTCGGCGTCAGCCTCATCATCGACTTCATTAGCTTCATCGTCGGTTTCAGCATCCGCCTCGTTGTCAGTTTCGGCATCAGCCTCATCGTCGGTTTCTGCATCAGCCTCGTTGTCAGTTTCAGCATCAGCCTCATCGTCGGCTTCGGCGTCAGCCTCATCATCGACTTCGTCATCAGCCTAATCGTCGGTTTCAGCATCAGCCTCGTTGTCGGCTTCGGCGTCAGCCTCATCATCGACTTCGTCATCAGCTTCATCGTCGACTTCGGCGTCAGCCTCATCATCGACTTCATTAGCTTCATCGTCGGTTTCAGCATCCGCCTCGTTGTCAGTTTCGGCATCAGCCTCATCGTCGGTTTCTGCATCAGCCTCGTTGTCAGTTTCAGCATCAGCCTCATCGTCGGCTTCGGCGTCAGCCTCATCATCGACTTCGTCATCAGCCTAATCGTCGGTTTCAGCATCAGCCTCGTTGTCGGCTTCGGCGTCAGCCTCATTATCGGTTTCGGCGTCAGCCTCATCGTCGGCTTCGGCATTACCCTCATCGTCGGTTTCGGCATCAGCCTCACCGTCGGTTCGGCGTCAGCCCCATCATCGACTTCGGCGTCAGCCTCATCATCGACTTCGTCATCAGCCTCATCGTCGGTTTCGGCATCAGCCTCATCGTCGGCTTCGGCGTCAGCCTCATCATCGGCTTCGGCATCAGCCTCATCATCGGTTTCGGCGTCATCCTCATCATCGACTTCGTCATAAGCCTCATCGTCGGTTCCAGCATCAGCCTCGTTGTCGGCTTCGGCGTCAGCCTCATCATCGGTTTCGGCGTCAGCCCCATCATCGACTTCGCCATCAGCTTCATCGTCGGTTTCAGCATCAGCCTCATCGTCGGTTTCTGCATCAGCCTCGTTGTCAGTTTCAGCAACAGTCTCATCGCCCGCTTCGGAAGCTGCGATTTGACTGCACATAATGCACCTCCGGCATTTCACAGAGACCTAATCCGAAGTTTAATTCAATAAACGGATCCCACATGCCGAAATTTAAGCGACTTGGTCTCACACAGCACTCAACTTGTTAGAAGCAGATGAACTTATTTAGTAGTTCAAACAGTCTCGTTAGCTCCTTTATTGAAAATTTACTCCTGGTTGGCATCATATTTAACCGTTGTGTTAGGCGAAAAGGCCGCACTTCTTGACCGTCCCTGACCAACAGCAGGTGTTTCATACCCAACAGCTATTTCGCGATAAAAACGTAACAGGAAAGGGTAGGGAAACATTCGCTAAACTTACGCAAGATATCCACTTCACTTGAAACAAAGGCTCTACTCGTGGATTCGACTGATTCACGATATTGAACTTCTTTCGATATGACCCAGAGAAATTTTCTTTTTTTGTCTTGAAAGTGGACTTAACTGGGAGCTCGCAGCAGTAAGCAGCGTAAGTTATGCCCTTATCCCGCTTCGTACCGGCTACAGGTACTTCCAAAGAAAGAACACAATTCCATTAAACTCATTTCTATATCGGAGAACTTGTATTTAAAAAATAAAAAATATCCACGTACTCTACTATATTATAATAAGCCAACAACGCATCACTCCGTTACGCCGTAGAATTGTTTCTTTCCCGCTTCATGGTGATATTAATGTCATGAATCTCGACAAACGGCGTTGGAATGGGTGGCACCTAGTCAAGAAAACCAAAATTCAATTGCACATTCAGAAAAGGCAGTTATACGTGCCAACTCACCTCATCATCCTTTTCCCAAAAATCAAGCATCACCCGTGAAAGATGTAATTTAAGTAACTTTGCCTTTCGCGGCGAAAGACCACGCAACTCTGCCGCTATATGATTTCCAAACGCCCAATGCTTATCCGACTGGTTAAATGTATTTTTCGCTACTCGGGGGCAATTACTTTGAACTTGCGCAGAGCTGTTAACGCCATTGGATGAGGTGATAAGCGATTGGCTTTGGGGCGAAGATTCATGTGTTTCTTGTGAAGCGGAACAACTAGCCTCAACTTGAGGGATATGTGATTCGTCTTCTGAATCCGATCTTAAAATTTCCTTTGAGATAAAATAAAAATTAAAATATAGGAAAAAACACACAGGACCAACAAAGTTACCAAACTGCCATTCGACGGGATATTATTTGATTGCCTATGGATTGTCTTGTCTACAAAACGCATTAGTTTTTTGAACCGCCATGCTCTTTCACTGCGAGTACCGTGCATTTCCAAACGTTTCCTTCGTTTGTAAGTCCCTCGAAGACTGTGCCATTTACCTTTAACGTCCTGCCAATTTTCTACCTTGAGTTTCTCAGCGATTTCCTTCCATAACGCGGGTCTTCGTATACCAAAGTTAGGATTTCCCGGATCCCATATCGCTGGATGTGGCTTTACAAGTCTAATCAATTTCCGTACATTCTCGTCGGTCCAGTCTAAGCGTTCTTTTCTTTTTTCCACTTCTTTCATTTTGGCTCCATTCAGAAAATAATTACCAGTTTACTGACATTAAATGTCAAGCGTCACATATAATCCACTACACTAAACTTGTAACAGAAACCAGATGGTGGTTTCTGACTTATACAAACAAATGTAGTAAGCAATCTGTGCGGTATTGCCAGCTAAGAAATAAGATTCTTCAATGGCTGCAAACACCTCTAATAACTTACGCTATATGTATGGCTATGTATTTAGCAGGAGAGCACTGACCGGTATATGTTTACTCATATGGCTGACAATTTCTTTAACTGAAATCTGGCAATACTGGAAGTGACAATCAAGCACTTTTCTTTAAAGCTGTGTTCAATGACGAAAAGATCAGAACAGAACAGGACAGGACAGCACAGATTCGTGAAAACTGTCAGATCAAGTTAGAACAGAAAAAAACAGCCGTATGTTAGTTGTCAAAAAGCGGAAAACATCTTATATGTCAGATTGTAATAAACATGTTATAGAATTAAATAATAAACAAAAGTGAATTCACATAAAAATGCTTTGGAAGAGTTATGGTGGGCACTGATAGTGAAATTACTGTGATTAGTGACTCGTCAACAACATTTTTCAGTGATGATATGTATGTTTGAGCGAGGACTTTAGTGTTTTTTTCAATGACAGCTGCTTTTGACACTTTTCACGAATCTGTTCGGACTCCAGGGTAGGTGCAGAAAATCGTGTTCTGAAGTGTCCGAGATACCGTCACTGAACACAAAGCAGAACACTTTTGGACAGAAATTTTTGTCACTGAATAGCAAAAGGTGTACTTTTCTGTCCGGAACAGTCCAGAACAGCGTCATTGAACAGACTATAAGACTTTCGATCAATTTTCTTTCATTTGAAAGGTTAATTATTCTCTCCATATAAAAAACGACGATCCTGGAGTCGGAGACGGGGATAAATCACTGTCAGGGACTGATCGCTGATCAAAATATGCCTTCACTTCAAGCTACTTCTTTTAAGGTGGGTTTCGCTTATTTCACTGCAACCAAACAGAATTCCACCATGCGCATTCAAAAGGTATTTGGAAATACAATGGTGAATTGATACCCAAGTTCGAATTTTATTTTTCGGACAGAAATGAATTGCAGATTCTAAATCTAAAATCGAATGTAATTACCTCAAATTCATATAAACCAAATATGCTTCATTATTATGTTTCGGCATTTTTCGGTTCGAGTCATCGGTGAAGAACTTATGTGGTTTCTGGTTAAAAAATCTGGTACTATGTCTGAACTATACGACTGATGCATCAAGCCTTCCTAACCAAGCTCTTGCAATTTTTGACGGGTCATCAAAAAAGGTATTGTAAACCAACATTTTTCTTATAGTTCGATTCGGACCTTTTCCTTTAATTGCATCACATACGGGGATGGTCTGAAAAGTTTCCGACCTCAACGTGAAGATAGCAACAGTCGTCAATAAAAGCTAGTGAATGTAGTTGTGCACTTTTAACATTTACTCACCAAAACTTTAGCTATTTTGGATGCGTAGTTTTTATTTGACAGTCGTTTGAGTGAGTCGATGTGAGTGTTTTTGTGAGAATGGATAAAATGAAGTATCGAGCTGTCATTAAATGTTTGTTTTTGAAAGGCAATACGGCAACGCAAATCAAAGATGATTTGGACTCTGTGTACGGGGACTCAGAACCATCATTTATTTATCTCAGTGAAATGTTGGGCAGTTAAACGTGGCCATGAGAGCTTGGGAGACAATGAACGTTCGGGACGTCCAAAAACTGCAACAATTGACGATAACATTGCTAAAGGTCACCAAATGTTGCTAGGCGACTGACGAATTAAAGTGAGAGAGATAGCAGAACGTATGAAAATGGCATGAGAAAGCTATCCGCGCCTTGGGTGCCGCATTTGCTCACGTTAGACCAAAAACGTGTTCGAATGAACATTTCCAACCCTCTGTTGGCGCAGTTTAGGCGCAATAAATCCGAGTTTTTTGGGATAGTCGTGGAGTTATCTTAATCGATTATCTTCAAAAAGGAAAAACAATTACAGGAGCATACTAGGCATCATTACTTGACCAACTGAAGGCAGAAATTGCGGAAAAACAGTCACATTTGCAGGAAAAGAAAATCCTGTTTAACCAAGATTACACCTCAGTGGTTGCCATGGCCAAAATCCAAAATCCGCTTTACTCACCTGATCTAGCCCCAAGCGACTTCTTTTTATTCCCTAATCTAAAAATTGCACTCCAAGGACAGAGATTTTCGTCAAATGAGGAGGCAATTCCTTTATGAACAATTATTTTGCAGAGAAAAACGCCAGTAGTATTTGGGTAGATTAGAGAGGTTGGAGCATCGCTGGGAGAAGTGTGTAGAGTTACAAGAGGACTATGTAGAAAAATTAAAATAAATTTTATGAAAAAAATGTCTTGCATCATTGTTAGGTAGGACCACTCTCGTAATTTCTCTAGTTATCCGCGGTATAATTAAGCATTGATCGTCTGGCCAACTGAAAATACGAGGGTGGGTCAATAAGTCCGTGACTTTTTGAATAAAACACAGGTATTTGTTTGTGAGATGATTTCATGGTTGGAGTCAAATCTCTTTCCGCCAAGCCAGGTTTGGGAACAAGAATTAATTGCTCGGGTCTAAGTCCGTAGAATAGGGCGGATGAAGTAGCAATTCGTAGCCCAATTGATGGATTTTTGCCATGTGCACCCTTGCATTGTCCTGGTGGAAAAGAACTTCTTTCTTGGCCAAATGCGGTCATTTTTTTTTTCAAATCCTCATTAAATCGGCCCAATAAGTTGACATAATATGCGCCATTTATTGTTTTACCCTTTTGAAGGTAGTCTATATGTATTACATCGCGTGCATCCCAAAAAACGGTCGCAATGGCTTTATTGGCTGACAAACCCACTTGGACTTTCTTTGGCGCCGATTCACCCACTGTTTTGACTGCTGTTTCCACGTATCGTCCACGGTTACGAAGCGCGAAGTTGTCATAGGATTGCGTTTGTGGTCGATTGTGAACATACGGAAAGCTTTCCCATATCCAAGTGATCGTTCAAAATTGTAACCACTGAGCCATGTAAGATGCCTATCTCCTATCCACAATCTCTCTCACTTTCAATCTCCGATCGGCCAACACCATATCGTGCATTTTTTCAATTGTTTCGGGTGTAGAGACCTCAACTGGGCGTCCAGAACGTTCTGCATCTTCCATGCTTGTACGGCCACAACGAAATTCAGTGAACCACTTCTTTACCATTGAAATTGATGGTGTTGAGTTCCCATAGTATTCATCAAGCTTAGCCATTTTTTGAGTGATGGTTTTTATCAAAACACACGGTAATCTGCTATCAATGGCTGTCAAACACAAACTAAACGACGCAGCTTGTTCAAATTTTGACAGGAGTCAACTGACAGTTGCCTGTTGACAGGGGCAGTGTTGCCCTTTCAGTTAAGAGGCGGGAAACTAAAAAAGTCACGGACTTATTGACCTGCCCTCGTATGAAACTCATTGTATCCTTTCAGTACCAGACGAACAATATAACCTTTTTCGGTTTCTGGTTTCACAACACTTGTGAGGGCTCACCATCTCTTATCCACGATCTTTGACACTTCCGATTGTTGTATGTGATTCATTTTTCGTTACCGCATATGACACGTTTCAGGAATGTCCCGACTTTATTGCGTTTCAGCAGCGCATCTCAAATGTTAATTTGGTTTATTATGTGTTTCGCGCTCAGATCATAAGGAATCCATACATCCAGCTTTTTTTTGTAGCCAGCTTTGTGTAAATGGATCAAATTGAACGACCAGATCTGACGATTCATCTTTCACATCAAAATTGTGGGCGAACTATTCCTGCAGAGTACCTTCACCGTACACAGCACACATTTATTCACAAGCCTATGCAGCTTTCTTTGTCGTATGACCTATGTCCTTTAATCCATTTTCGAATGCAAGCAACTTTACTGCTCCAATTTCGACGTTTATACACTCAAAATAACGCTCGAACGGTCAACTTTCCAACGAGTGTCTAGGGGTTTGCTGCGATTGATAGCAGGCTCCGTTCTCTAAGAAATAAAAGAAATAAGCAGTGGACAATCTTCCTTCGTACTACGTCCCCTAATAAGTTTTCTAACTTCATGGGCAGCCTTCTCCACTTTCCCGACCTTCATATACCCCTCTATTAGCTCTATTTAGCTGGAACGCAAGCAAATCTTATAAGTGATCTCAAGTCCTCCTTTAAATTTTCGAACTACAAAAGAAATTCAGATGATTACCCTACCTCACTCTCCTTCCACGATCAAACCTCAAATGACCCCAATATTATCGCCAACTTTTTTGCCACCTTTTTTCAACAATCTTTCGCCGATGACTCCTTTGTTCCGGATATCGCTTACTTCAATTATTTACCGAATTTTTTCCTTGGACCATTTCTTCCTCATACAGTCGATCCCTATGTAATCGAAAACAAATTAAAGCTCCTCAATGATGAATTCCCTCCTGGACTTGACAGTTTCTAAAAAAATGCTCCTCATTCCTCTCCTTCCCTCTCTCAAAAACCCTCAGTTTATCCCTATCTCTAGGTGAATTCCCCCGATTATGGAAAACCTCATTTATAACCCCATATATACAAAAAAGGTCCGAAGAACGATATTAACAACAATCTCCTCTAGACAACATGGTTGTTGAATTTGTGTCCTTAGAGAATGGCAAGGAAGTCGAGGTTATTTAAACCGATTTCAGCAAAGTTCCCACAGATTAATTGTCTTTCTTTGAAGTGGATATCTTCCTACTTGGAAAATAGACATTACAGTGTTCGTTTCAGATCTGCCTTTTCTAACCCCTTTTTTAGCTTACTTCGGCGTCCCCTAAGGCAGCCACTTTGGCCCACTTCTTTTCGTTCTTACCATTAACGATATTGAAATGGTGATTAAACATTCCCACCAGACCACTTCCTTCCGTCATGACCCTTTCTTTATTTTATCAGATCTCTATAGTTTCTCCATCTGGTGTTCCAAAAATTGCTTGGAGCTTAACATTTCCAAATGCCAATCAATCACTTTTTCACGTAAACGAATCAAAACACCTCCTCGTCTCTACTTCCTCAATAATCAAGCCATCTCTACCGTTCAGGCTATTCGCGATCTTGGCATATTACGTGACCAGGACTTAAATTTTGGTGCACACATCTATGAGATAATCCCTTAAGCTCATTCTGCACTCGGTTTCATGAAACGATGGTCTAAACAATTCTGCAACGCCCCACAGAGGCACTTTATTAGCTTGATGCAAGCCTTAACAAAAAAATAGCTCGATTAACTTAGTAACTAGGTGACAGGGTGGAAAAGATTAAGGAGAGGGTGAAGCGTTGTGGTATAGGGCAATTCTAAGGCTGGACTTTTTGAGGTGAAGGTCGAAAAGATTGGTGTTAGCTTTGCGAAGCATTCTGGACATTGGTTCGTGGTAGCCATCATTTTTGCGATGGCTTATACAGAAAAGGAGCATGGCCCTAAGGTTACGTGGGTTGATGTTAAGGGGAATCATGTGCAAAATATTTGCAACATCACGTCGTTCTTTAAGGCGCTGGAAGTTGATTAATTTTAGGTGATCCGTATAAGGTGGTAAATTAAGAGGGTCAGCCCAGGGAGGGCCACGAAGAGCAAAACGAATAAACCTACGTTGAATGGGATCAATACGCGTAGTCTGGGATTCGTAGGAGAGGGACCAGACCTGGCTAGCATATTCGAGAAGGGGCCTAATGAAAGTGATGTAATGTAAGGATTCGAGAATCATTTGGACCAACGTTTGAAAAACCAGGGCAGAGTTGGGACGTTTGATAATGTTGTCGATATGAAGGCGAAAGTGAAGTTCACGGCCACAAATGACTCCTACATCAACCAAGAAGTTGACAGGGTGGACGTTTTTATTACGAATAATGTAAGTTCTGGTGCTTGCGGGAGTAAGTGATGGCTTGGCATTTACTGACATTGAGCTTGAAATTGTTTTTTTGAAACCAAGTAGTGAACCTGTAAAGGTCTGATTGGAGAGAGCTAGAGAGAACAAGAGAACAGGTTTTTAAATATTTTTATATCATCGACTTATGTGGAGAGCTGAGAGTTCAAAATACCGCTGTCAACATCATTAATGGTTAGAATAAATATCAATGGGCCGAGATGACTACCTTGTGGAACACATGGAGGTAGCATTAATTGGATTAGAGTTGGAAGATCTGTAGATAACGTTATTTTGACGATCTTCTAGATAAGATTTGATCCATGAGATAAAACCGGCAGAAAAACCGAGGTCAGTGAGCTTGAGGTGAGACATCTTGTCAAAAGCTTTGTTGAAGTCAGTGGCAGCAACGTCTACTTCTTTGCCAGTCTCGTTTTTTTGTGAAACAAACTCGACTAGATTAGTGGATGTCGATCAACCTTTAAGGAACCCATGTTGGTTAGGAGGAAACATAAACAATGCTCTCGAAAAGTTTGGGTATGCATGAGAGCTTGGCAATGGGACGATAGTTGGACACATCATTTTTCAGTCCTTTTTTGTGGACTGGAATGATATAAGCACATTTCCAAAGCTGAGGAGAGAGTCCTTGAGAGATAGAGCTTGCAATAGAGCGGTAGACAGTCGGGACCGGGAGAGTTATGTTCAGTGAGACAAGAGAGTCAGTCTTTCAGATATCGAAATTAGTCGTGATCGAGTTGAAGATCCTGGTCGGTGAATGATTGGCTGAGCAAAGAAGTTGGCGATTTTTTCGGGTTCGTTAAATGTAGCGGGGTAGTTATCGGATTTTCTTTTTGTATTAGGTTGAAAACACACCGAATTAAATGAAGTGGAAGAAACACTTGGGTCGGTTCAGGTAGCGGAGGTAGAGTGATTCACATAGCTGTGCAAATTTAGTGTAATTAGAAAGGTCAGATGCAGAGGAGGAGCTTGCCAATATTTTTGTTTCTTTTATTGCGCAAAGAGCGTAGTTCCTTGGTATACCAGAGCGGAGATGAAGTGTAATTCTTTTTGACTGAAAGAATGAAGCAGCTGAGGATTTTGGAGTAAAATAGCGAAACGGTTTCGTTTAATGATATGTGGGAGTTATGGTTAAGAAGAAAGTTAAAATTAACATTGTTGAGCCGATTATTGAGTTTCACTTTTTCAGCTTTACGGAAATTGAAACATTTTCAGAGGGAAGAATAGTGAACTGAGTCTCGAGTGAAAGAGTGGATGGAGGGGGTCTAAAGTAGAGAGAAAATGGTTACTTGGCAGTTTAGGACATGAGATAAGAAAAACAGGTCGAGTTGTCTATCCATGTTATCGGTGTTGTTACAAGAAAACTCAGCGACCATCCGAATCGGCAGAGTTGTCTCGTCCATCGGCCCGAAACAGAATGAAATCCGAGATGAATAACTCGCTGACTCCAATGCTGGAGCATAAATTCGTGTCAATTAGGGCAAATATACCGTAGGGTAGGCTTTGGGAATTAAGGAGTACTGCGGAGATTTCGGTGCGCAATCCTCTGACGTTCTGATAGTACTAGATTATGTTTTGGTAAGAAATATTCGGTGGGTGGGGAGATGTAGTGTTGTTTTGGTTAGGATTTAAAATAGTTTTTGTGCGCTTTGAACTAACATGGACGGCGAAGGTGGAGAGGTCGTTATTTAGATCAATGAGGGAGCTATTAAGGCTTTCGTTAAACCGCATAAAGATCTTTTTAACGCATGGGGGTCTGTGGGTATGCCTTCTTGGTCGATTGATCTCTCTACTTTGTTACTCTGTCCGGCCCCTTGTCGAATACGCCAAATTAGCGACAACCAATTGAGGAGAGTTTTTTGGTGGCTTTTGACCCCAATTGTTTATCCCTAGCGGCCATTATTGATTCTAGACAAGTGACATGAGATTTTATAGCATTCCCAAGACGATTTCGAACATTGGTAGCTTGTTGGTAAATTGCGGAGGGACCTTCAAGAGCTATGCTCCAGCCTGTGGTTTTCGGTAAGTAAATCGCGATAGAACAATTCTAACGAAGTGTTCCTCCACGCCATGAAGGGAGTTGATAGCGGCCAGCCTTTGTATACAAGGAGTACAAGGACTGTTCAATAAGCCAGTGACTTTGATGCAAGATGGCGCTCAGATTGCATAGGGGATATTTTCTTTCTTGTCATGGGCAAAAATAAGTCAAATAGATCTGTCAAACACTAGCCATTTACAGTGATCAAAATAATTTTGGTTTATGAGATTTGGCTAAAATGGAAATGTGGATTTCGTGTTTCAATAAAGCATTAAGCTCATTAAAGAGGCTGAAGATAAACTCCAAAAATGCCATTGAATTTCGTTTCTACCGTAGGAGCGCAATTGCGCCATTATTCTTTTTGGAATAATGCGGTCTTATCCTAAACACTCTACCTGCAGATAAGGAACATTTTAACAGAAGATTGTCACGACTCGTGTAACATTGGAGAATTCGTCTAGGATGATCGCAGTTTTGACTTGTTTGGGGTTACAACATTTCATAGTGTTGTATAAGAACATTGGGTCATCATGTTGTTCACCGAATTATGCTGATTGGGAGCATTCCCATACATTGTGGAGGAAATGAACTAGATTCCTCCAGTATTAGGACATCTATTCAGATAAGAAATGGGACAAGGAATTGAAATATTGATTTTATTAATTGTTTTGTTTTTTCCTGTGTTCGCTTCGAAGTTTCATTATTGTTTGCAACATTTCCAGCCGAAATTTGTCCTTCACGTCGATAGGTAGATCTTCCATGTAAGATAGCATCATTGTTAAAAACATTTCGTCGACACTTTTTTCTTCAATTTTTTTCAGTGTTCTCCCGAATCTGTCGCATAGGTCCTCCAGTGGGTTCGACGCTTTTCTTTTTCTTCCTAGTGGTGAGGAAGAGCGGGATTCGAAAGCCGAGCCGTAAGTGCAGTCTACGAAGGATGCCACCGATGTGTCTTTAACTTCATTGCATAGAGTCCTGGAATAAAATATTCATACACATAACCATTTGCTAATAAAGTGCCTAATTCAATTAAAAAATATTGCTTACCTTCGTGGTTTTATCCAGTTTATCAAAAACTCCATGTTTTTAAAATACTGCCACTCATCCGCTTCGCAGAATGCGCTACCGGACGGCTTTTCCCTCTTCTTCAACTCTTTGGTGAACCTCTCCCGCAGCAACTTCCATTTGTTCCTACATTCACTTTCTGAAATTCGTTATTGTTTAGGTCACTACGCTCATACATGTACGAACGTGAAAAAGTCCTTTGCGTTTACTTACCACTCTTTCCAACCGCTTGGGCAATTTTAGCCCACACCTTTGCCTTTTCAGTTTTGTTGAAATACAAAACGTCTGTTGGGTCGTACAAACACTTATTCTCTTCTACCATACTGACAAGCGAATTAATAAAATCGTATTCGGACATTCTTCACTCGTGTAATTATGTGTTTTTGCTGTCAAAATTCCGCGTCGTTTCATTGGGACGTAAGCCAACTTATGTTAACGAAAACTCAACGAAGACAATATAATTCCATTATGGTCTTGCTGTACGATTTGCATGCGAGAGGACATTTCAGTACGCTGATGTAGGGATCAAATTAGTCCCTAGTTCAGCGTAAGCCCAATTAATTCTGGTAAGTGGGACTAATTGTAACCTTGGTTGTGTCCCAAGAATTGATGAAAAAAGGTCATATACACAACGCCGCTTTTTATACAAAACAAGATACTTTGAGTTTTGATTTTGATTCATTTTGCCAAACAATTATTTATACCAGTTGGCCAATAAGAGACTAATCCTAGGCAATCTACAATAAATTCACACACTCTCAACTAATTTCCACCAAATGTTCCTCCCAAAATGTGATTAAAGCTCGTGTAAGTTCCCGTTTAAGGTAATCTGATTTATCGGGTGGAAGACAACGCAATTCTGTGGCTATATGGTTTCCAAAGGCCCAATGCTCATCAAATATTTCCTTCCGTGGCTGAGGATTAATGTGTTCACAGTCGTCTCTGAGGTCATTCGTTTCAGGTGATTGATTTTGAGACTTTAACCCGTCAACCTAAAAATATCAGTTAAAGAAATAAGTGTGTAATATGCCAATGAACCCACCAAATCCATGTCAGATGAAGTTACTGTCGGCAGCTGGGTTTTCTTTGGCTTTTTTATGTTTATGTACCACTTCATTAAATGATAAAACCGCGAACGTGGATGTCCAGTTCTACCTGTTGTATCCAATTCCGCATTTTGCTTTTTTCTCACATATGCAATTACATTTGTTTTTATATTAGTCCATTTGTTTTGACACTCTCTCCAGTCGTCAGTGTCCACTTTTGCGGCCAATTCCTTCCATAATTCAGGGCAACGAAAACCGTATGCAATGTCAGTTCGATCCCATAACCTTGGGTGCAATTTAATACCATTTATAAGTTTTTCAACTCTTTCGATCGGCCAATATTGTTTTAATTGACGCGAACCCGCTTTCGATCCTATTCGTTTCTTTTTTCCTTCCATTTCAAAAATACTCACAGCTTCGTAGTGAGTGACAGTCTAACGAATCTGTTACAGGCGCAACGAAACAAATATCGAACTAATAGAGTGTTACCACTGTCGTTTTTTCAAGTATTAGATTTTTTTTTTTTTAAGAAAATGTAGTTGTTCCTGAAAAAAACTAATAATAAACAAAAATTCAATAAGGGCAGATAAATGTTGAAATGCAATAAAACAAGCGTTGTGTGAGGTATTAACAAAATTCCTTTTTCTTGAAAGATCCATGTATGCCATTATGTATGGAATATGATATCGTTTAAATACCCGCTTCGGTTTCTTACGGTGGCAAGGATCTGAGTGGTCCAATTTTCAATAACTCTTCCGCAATAATCCGGCTGAATTTGAACATTGGCCTGTGTTATGTTCACCTTAAGGACATCGGTCAATTGTGATTTATTCGTATAGACCTGTGACTTCAGGAAACCCCATAAAAAAAAAGTCTAGCGGGGTTAAATCGTATGAGCTTGACGGCCAATTCACGTTACCTCTGAGAGAGATGACCTTACCCTCAAATACTCGTAGTTCATGTAGAATGCCAATTGTGCCGTCCGCTGTGTACCATGTAGCGCCATCCTGTTGGAACCACATGTCGTCTAGGTCCACATGGTTCAATTTGGGCTATAAGAAATTGGTTATCATAGCTCTGTAGTGCTCGTTATAGACTTTGACCGCCTCACCAATGTCTTTTTCGTAAAAGTACAGACCAAGGACGCCGCCGGCCAAAAGTCCAGTCCAAATTTTCGGCCAAAATTTGGGCTTCTCTTCTCGTTAATTTTTTTTCGAGGGTGCAAACACCCCCATTTATTGAGCTTAATTCAAGCTAACTTAATCTTTTCTTTTGGTTTTATTTGTTGCAATTATTTTGATCTTTGTGTTTTAATTTTCTATTGTTGTTTTCATTTATTTATTTTTTATTGTTATATTTTCTTTCTATTCTGTCACCCCCAACATATTTATAAATAGATACGTACATTGTTATGACATTCGACACTATTTATTATTCATTGTAATTTTAAATCTAGAATGTCACTATTTCCTTTATTATTTCATGTCACTAGTGCTAAGATATGTCAGAGTTTGTATTGTTAACAACTTGAGAAATAATAAAAATAATATTCAATCAATCAAAATAATGAATTAAAACTTAAATTTATTATATTTATATATATCCATATGTGCCTATACGCATTACCAGTAAAGTAAGTAAAATTGTATTATAACTTTTGTAAGTAAAATAGTACGGATGTTTAACGTAGAGTGTGGATGTTTAACTGTAATGATGATTTTGCCCCTACCAAAAGTTTTGCCCGCTGATTGATAATCGGGTCGGATACTTGGTCAGGTTGGCCGAACTGTAGGCTAATAATAACATCGTGGCTTCACTTTTTGACACCACTGTATTTTACGCCCAATCCGTAAAGAAATCCGTTTCTGTATATCGAACGATCAAGGCGAAACTCTACACTAGTGCAAAGTCCACCGTCACCATCACCGCACTCATCACCATCATCACCTTCATCACCATTCTCACCATCACCCCACTCATCACCATTAGCAATATCATTATTATCTTCACCATCACCATCATCATCATGATTATCATAATCAACACCATCACTATCACCATCATCACCATCATCACCATCATCACCATCCGCATCATCATCACCATCCGCATCATCATCACCATCCGCATCATCATCACCATCATCACCATCATCACCATCATCACCATCATCACCATCATCACCATCATCACCATCATGACCGTCATCGTCATCATCACCATCATCACCATCATCACCATCATCACCATCATCACCATCATCACCATCATCACCATCATCACCATCATCACCATCCTCACCATCATCACCATCCTCAACATCATCACCATCAATATCATCATCATCATCTCCACCGTCACCATCACCGCACTCATCACCATCATCACTTTCATCACCATTCTCACCATCACCCCACTCATCACCATTGGCAACATCATTATTATCTTCACCATCATCATCATCATTATCATAATCAACATCATCACTATCACCATCATCACCATCATCACCATCATCACCATCATCACCATCATCACCATCATCACCATCATCACCATCATCACCATCCTCACTATCATCGCCATCATCACCATCATCACCATCATGACCGTCATCGTAATCATCACCATCCTCACCATCATCACCATCCTCACCATCATCACCATCCTCAACATTATCACCATCATCACCATCATCACCATCATCACCATCATCACCATCATCACCATCATCACCATCATCACCATCATCACCATCCTCACTATCATCACCATCATCACCATCATCACCATCATCACCATCATCACCATCATCACCATCATCACCATGCTCACCATCATCACCATCATCACCATCATCACTATCATCACCATCATCACCATCATCACCATCATCACCATCATCACCATCATCACCATCGTCACCATCATGACCATCATCACCATCATCACCATCATGACCGTCATCGTCATCATGACCGTCATCGTCATCATGACCGTCATCGTCATCATCACCGTCCTCACCATCATCACCATCCTCAACATCATCACCATCCTCACCATCATCACCATCCTCAACATCATCACCATCAATATCATCACCATCCTCACCATCATCACCATCATCACCATCATCACCATCATCACCATCATCACCATCATCACCATCATCACCATCATCACCATCATCACCATCATCACCATCATCACCATCATCACCATCATCACCATCATCACCATCATCACCATCATCACCATCATCACCATCATGACCGTCATCGTCATCATCACCATCATCACCATCATCACCATCATCACCATCATCACCATCATCACCATCATCACCATCATCACCATCATCACCATCATCACCATCATCACCATCCTCACCATCATCACCATCCTCAACATCATCACCATCAATATCATCATCATCATCTCCACCGTCACCATCACCGCAATCATCACCATCATCACTTTCATCACCATTCTCACCATCACCCCACTCATCACCATTGGCAACATCATTATTATCTTCACCATCATCATCATCATTATCATAATCAACATCATCACTATCACCATCATCACCATCATCACCATCATCACCATCATCACCATCATCACCATCCTCACTATCATCGCCATCATCACCATCATCACCATCATGACCGTCATCGTAATCATCACCATCCTCACCATCCTCACCATCCTCACCATCATCACCATCCTCAACATTATCACCATCATCACCATCATCACCATCATCACCATCATCACCATCATCCCCATCATCACCATCATCACCATCATCACCATCATCACCATCATCACCATGCTCACCATCATCACCATCATCACCATCATCACCATCATCACCATCATCACCATCATCACCATCATCACCATCATCACCATCATCACCATCATCACCATCATCACCATCATCACCATCCTCACTATCATCACCATCATCACCATCATCACCATGCTCACCATCATCACCATCATCACCATCATCACTATCATCACCATCATCACCATCATCACCATCATCACCATCATCACCATCATCACCATCGTCACCATCATGACCATCATCACCATCATCACCATCATGACCGTCATCGTCATCATGACCGTCATCGTCATCATGACCGTCATCGTCATCATCACCGTCCTCACCATCATCACCATCCTCAACATCATCACCATCCTCACCATCATCACCATCCTCAACATCATCACCATCAATATCATCACCATCCTCACCATCATCACCATCATCACCATCATCACCATCATCACCATCATCACCATCATCACCATCATCACCATCATCACCATCATCACCATCATCACCATCATCACCATCATCACCATCATCACCATCATCACCATCATCACCATCATCACCATCATCACCATCATGACCGTCATCGTCATCATCACCATCATCACCATCATCACCATCATCACCATCATCACCATCATCACCATCATCACCATCATCACCATCATCACCATCATCACCATCCTCACCATCATCACCATCCTCAACATCATCACCATCAATATCATCATCATCATCTCCACCGTCACCATCACCGCAATCATCACCATCATCACTTTCATCACCATTCTCACCATCACCCCACTCATCACCATTGGCAACATCATTATTATCTTCACCATCATCATCATCATTATCATAATCAACATCATCACTATCACCATCATCACCATCATCACCATCATCACCATCATCACCATCATCACCATCCTCACTATCATCGCCATCATCACCATCATCACCATCATGACCGTCATCGTAATCATCACCATCCTCACCATCCTCACCATCCTCACCATCATCACCATCCTCAACATTATCACCATCATCACCATCATCACCATCATCACCATCATCACCATCATCCCCATCATCACCATCATCACCATCATCACCATCATCACCATCATCACCATGCTCACCATCATCACCATCATCACCATCATCACCATCATCACCATCATCACCATCATCACCATCATCACCATCATGACCATCATCACCATCATCACCATCATCACCATCATGACCGTCATCGTCATCATGACCGTCATCGTCATCATGACCGTCATCGTCATCATCACCGTCCTCACCATCATCACCATCCTCAACATCATCACCATCCTCACCATCATCACCATCCTCAACATCATCACCATCAATATCATCACCATCCTCACCATCATCACCATCATCACCATCATCACCATCATCACCATCATCACCATCATCACCATCATCACCATCATCACCATCATCACCATCATCACCATCATCACCATCATCACCATCATCACCATCATCACCATCATCACCATCCTCACTATCATCGCCATCATCACCATCATCACCATCATGACCGTCATCGTAATCATCACCATCCTCACCATCCTCACCATCCTCACCATCATCACCATCCTCAACATTATCACCATCATCACCATCATCACCATCATCACCATCATCGCCATCATCGCCATCCTCACTATCATCGCCATCCTCACTATCATCGCCATCATCACCATCATCACCATCATGACCGTCATCGTAATCATCACCATCCTCACCATCATCACCATCCTCAACATCATCACCATCATCACCATCATCACCATCCTCACCATCATCACCATCATCACCATCATCACCATCATCACCATCATCACCATCATCACCATCATCACCATCATCACCATCATCACCATCATCACCATCGTCACCGTCATGACCATCATCACCATCCTCACCATCATCACCATCATCACCATCATCACCATCATCACCATCATCACCATCATCACCATCATCACCATCATCACCATCATCACCATCATCACCATCATCACCATCCTCAATATCATCACCATCATCACCATCATCACCATCATCACCATCATCACCATCATCACCATCGTCACCATCATGACCATCATCACCATCATCACCATCATGACCGTCATCGTCATCATCACCATCCTCACCATAATCACCATCCTCAACATCATCACCATCCTCACCATCATCACCATCCTCAACATCATCACCATCAATATCATCATCATCATCTCCACCGTCACCATCACCACCATCATCACCATCATCACCATCATCACCATCATCACCATCATCACCATCATCACCATCATCACCATCATCACCATCATCACCATCATCACCATCATGACCGTCATCGTCATCATCACCATCATCACCATCATCACCATCATCACCATCATCACCATCATCACCATCCTCACCATCATCACCATCCTCAACATCATCACCATCAATATCATCATCATCATCTCCACCGTCACCATCACCACCATCATCACCATCATCACCATCATCACCATCATCACCATCATCACCATCATCACCATCATCACCATCATCACCATCCTCAACATCATCACCATCAATATCATCATCATCATCTCCACCGTCACCATCACCACCATCATCACCATCATCACCATCATCACCATCATCACCATCATCACCATCATCACCATCATCACCATCATCACCATCCTCACCATCATCACCATCATCACCATCACCACCATCATCACCATCATCACCATCATCACCATCATCACCATCATCACCATCATCACCATCATGACCATCATTACCATCATGACCGTCATCGTCATCTCCACCGTCAACATCATCACCATCAATATCATCACCATCCTCACCATCATCACCATCATCACCATCATCACCATCATCACCATCATCACCATCATCACCATCATCACCATCATCACCATCATCACCATCATCACCATCATCACCATCATCACCATCATCACCATCATCACCATCATCACCATCATCACCATCATCACCATCATCACCATCATGACCGTCATCGTCATCATCACCATCATCACCATCATCACCATCATCACCATCATCACCATCATCACCATCATCACCATCATCACCATCATCACCATCATCACCATCATCACCATCCTCACCATCATCACCATCCTCAACATCATCACCATCAATATCATCATCATCATCTCCACCGTCACCATCACCGCAATCATCACCATCATCACTTTCATCACCATTCTCACCATCACCCCACTCATCACCATTGGCAACATCATTATTATCTTCACCATCATCATCATCATTATCATAATCAACATCATCACTATCACCATCATCACCATCATCACCATCATCACCATCATCACCATCATCACCATCCTCACTATCATCGCCATCATCACCATCATCACCATCATGACCGTCATCGTAATCATCACCATCCTCACCATCCTCACCATCCTCACCATCATCACCATCCTCAACATTATCACCATCATCACCATCATCACCATCATCACCATCATCACCATCATCCCCATCATCACCATCATCACCATCATCACCATCATCACCATCATCACCATGCTCACCATCATCACCATCATCACCATCATCACCATCATCACCATCCTCACCATCATCACCATCCTCAACATCATCACCATCAATATCATCATCATCATCTCATGATAATCACCATCCTCAACATCATCACCATCCTCACCATCATCACCATCCTCAACATCATCACCATCAATATCATCATCATCATCTCCACCGTCACCATCACCACCATCATCACCATCATCACCATCATCACCATCATCACCATCATCACCATCATCACCATCATCACCATCATCACCATCATCACCATCATCACCATCATGACCGTCATCGTCATCATCACCATCATCACCATCATCACCATCATCACCATCATCACCATCATCACCATCCTCACCATCATCACCATCCTCAACATCATCACCATCAATATCATCATCATCATCACCATCATCACCATCATCACCATCATCACCATCATCACCATCCTCACCATCATCGCCGTCATCACCATCATGACCATCATCACCATCCTCACCATCATCACCATCCTCAACATCATCACCATCAATATCATCGCCATCATCACCATCATCACCACCATCACCATCATCACCATCGTCGCCATCATGACCATCATCACCATCATCACCATCATGACCGTCATCGTCATCATCACCATCCTCACCATCATCACCATCCTCAACATCATCACCATCCTCACCATCATCACCATCCTCAACATCATCATCATCTCCACCGCCACCATCACCACCATCACCGCACTCACCACCATCATCACCATCATCACCATCATCACCATCATCATCATCATCACCATCATCACCACCATCACCATCATGACCGTCATCGTCATCATCACCATCGTCACCATCCTCACCATCATCACCATCCTCACCATCATCACCATCATGACCGTCATCGTCATCATCACCATCATCACCATCATCACCATCATCACCATCATCACCATCATCACCATCCTCACCATCATCACCATCCTCAACATCATCACCATCAATATCATCATCATCATCTCCACCGTCACCATCACCGCACTCATCACCATCATCACTTTCATCACCATTCTCATCATCACCCCACTCATCACCATTGGCAACATCATTATTATCTTCACCATCATCATCATCATTATCATAATCAACATCATCACTATCACCATCATAACCATCATCACCATCATCACCATCATCACCATCATCACCATCATCACCATCATCACCATCATCACCATCATCACCATCATCACCATCATCACCATCATCACCATCATCACCATCATCACCATCATCACCATCATCACCATCATCACCATCATCACCATCATCACCATCATCACCATCATCACCATCATCACCATCCTCACCATCATCGCCATCATCACCATCATGACCATCATCACCATCCTCACCATCATCACCATCCTCAACATCATCACCATCAATATCATCACCATCATCACCATCATCACCACCATCACCATCATCACCATCGTCACCATCATGACCATCATCACCATCATCACCATCATGACCGTCATCGTCATCATCACCATCCCCACCATCATCACCATCCTCAACATCATCACCATCCTCACCATCATCACCATCCTCAACATCATCACCATCAATATCATCATCATCATCTCCACCGCCACCATCACCACCATCACCGCACTCACCACCATCATCACCATCATCACCATCATCACCATCATCATCATCATCACCATCATCACCACCATCACCATCATGACCGTCATCGTCATCATCACCATCATCACCATCCTCACCATCATCACCATCCTCACCATCATCACCATCATGACCGTCATCGTCATCATCACCATCATCACCATCCTCACCATCATCACCATCCTCAACATCATCACCATCAATATCATCATCATCATCTCCACCGTCACCATCACCGCACTCATCACCATCATCACTTTCATCACCATTCTCATCATCACCCCACTCATCACCATTGGCAACATCATTATTATCTTCACCATCATCATAATCATTATCATAATCAACATCATCACTATCACCATCATCACCATCATCACCATCATCACCATCATCACCATCATCACCATCATCACCATCATCACCATCATCACCATCATCACCATCCTCACTATCATCGCCATCATCACCATCATCACCATCATGACCGTCATCGTAATCATCACCATCCTCACCATCATCACCATCCTCAACATCATCACCATCATCACCATCATCATCATCACCACCATCCTCATCATAATCGCCATCCGCGCCATCATCACATCACTGTCACCGTTATCACCTTCATCACCATCATCACCATCATCACCATCATCATCATCATCATCATCACCACCATCATCACCGTCATCATCATCATCACCATCCTCACCATCATCACCATCCTCAACATCATCACCATCCTCACCAAGGTCATTGACCTCCTCAAGGTCATTGACCCCATCAAGGTCACTGACCTCCTCAAGGTCATTGACCTCCTCAAGGTCATTGACCCTACCAAGGTCATTGACCTCCTCAATGTCATTGACCTCCTCAATGTCACTGACCTCCTCAAGCGCATTGACCTCATCAAGGTCATTGACCTCATCAAGGTCATTGACCTCATCAAGGTCATTGACCTCATCAAGGTCATTGACCCTACCAAGGTCATTGACCTCATCAAGGTCATTGACCCTACCAAGGTCATTGACCTTGATCAGTTCAAGGTCGGGTGAATGACCTTGATGAAGTCAATGACCTTGATGAGGTCAATAACCTTGAGGAGGTCAATGACCTTGATGAGGTCAATGACCTTGAGGAGGTCAACGACCTTGAGGAGGTCAATGCCCTTGATGAGGTCAATGACCTTGGTAGGGTCAATGACCTTGAGGAGGTCAATGACCTTGGTAGGGTCAATGACCTTGATGAGGTCAATGACCTTGATGAGGTCAATGACCTTGATGAGGTCAATGACCTTGATGAGGTCAATCACCTTGATGAGTTCAATGGCCTTGATGAGGTCAATGACCTTGATGAGGTCAATCACCTTGATGAGTTCAATGACCTTGATGGGGTCAATGACCTTGAGGAGGTCAGTGACCTTGAGGAGGTCAGTGACCTTGAGGAGGTCAGTGACCTTGAGGAGGTCAGTGACCTTGAGGAGGTCAATGACATTGAGGAGGTCAATGACCTTGGTCAGGATGGTGATGATGTTGATGATGGTGAGGATAGTAATGATGGTGATGATGGTGATGATGGTGATGATGGTGATGATGGTGATGATGGTGATGATGGTGATGATGGTGATGATGGTGATGATGGTGATGATGGTGATGATGGTGATGATGGTGATGAGTGGGGTGATGGTGACGGTGGAGATGATGATGGTGATATTGATGGTGATGATGTTGAGGATGGTGATGATGGTGATGACGGTGAGGATGGTGATGATGTTGAGGATGGTGATGATGATGATGACGGTGATGATGGTGATATTGATGGTGATGATGTTGCGGATGGTGATGATGGTGATGATGGTGATGACGGTGAGGATGGTGATGATGTTGAGGATGGTGATGATGATGATGACGGTGATGATGGTGATGAAGGTGATGACGGTGACAGCGATGATGATGGTGATACTGATGATGTTAATTATGATTGTGATGATGGCGCGGATGGCGATTATGATGTTGATGGTGATGATGGTGATGAGTGGGGTGATGGTGACGGTGGAGATGATGATGGTGATATTGATATTGATGATGTTGAGGATGGTGATGATGGTGATGATGGTGATGATGGTGATGATGGTGATGATGGTGATGATGGTGATGATGGTGATGATGGTGATGATGGTGATGATGGTGATGATGGTGATGATGGTTATGGTGGTGATGATGGTGATGATGGTGATGACGGTGAGGATGGTGATGATGGTGATGATGGTGATGATGGTGATGATGGTTATGGTGGTGATGATGGTGATGATGGTGATGACGGTGAGGATGGTGATGATGGTGATGATGGTGATGATGGTGATGATGGTGATGATGGTGATGATGGTGATGATGGTGATGATGGTGATGATGGTGATGATGGTTATGGTGGTGAGGATGGTGATGATGGTGATGATGGTGATGATGGTGATGATGGTGGTGGTGGTGATGATGGTGATGATGGTGATGACGGTGAGGATGGTGATGATGGTGATGATGGTGATGATGGTGATGATGGTGATGATGGTGATGATGGTGATGATGGCGATTATGATGAGGATGGTGGTGATTATGATGACGGTGATGATGGTGATGATGATGATGATGGTGATGATGGTGATGATGGTGATGATGGTGATGATGGTGATGATGGTGATGATGGTGATGATGGTGATGATGGTGATGATGGTGATGATGGTGATGATGGTGATGATGGTGATGATGGTGATGATGGTGATGATGGTGAGAATGGTTATGATGGTGATGAGTGCGGTGATGGTGACGGTGGAGGTGATGATGGTGATATTGATGGTGATGATGTTGAGGATGGTGATGATGGTGAGGATGGTGATGAGTGCGGTGATGGTGACGGTGGAGATGATGATGATGATATTGATGGTGATGATGTTGAGGATGGTGATGATGTTGAGCATGGTGATGATGGTGAGGATGGTGATGATGATGATGACGGTGATGATGGTGGTGATGGTGATGATGGTGATGAAGGTGATGACGGTGACAGTGATGATGATGGTGATACTGATGATGTTGATTATGATTGTGATGATGGTGCGGATGGCGATTATGATGAGGATGGTGGTGATGATGATGATGGTGATGATGGTGATGATGGTGATGATGGTGATGATGGTGATGATGGTGATGATGGTGATGATGGTGATGATGGTGATGATGGTGATGATGGTGATGATGGTGATGATGGTGATGATGGTGATGATGGTGATGATGGTGATGATGGTGATGATGGTGATGATGGTGATGATGGTGATACTGATGATGTTGATTATGATTGTGATGATGGTGCGGATGGCGATTATGATGAGGATGGTGGTGATGATGATGATGATGGTGATGATGGTGATGATGGTGATGATGGTGATGATGGTGATGATGGTGATGATGGTGATGATGGTGATGATGGTGATGATGGTGATGATGGTGGTGATGATGATGATGGTGGTGATGGTGATGATGGTGATGATGGTGATGATGGTGATGATGGTGATGATGGTGATGATGGTGGTGATGATGATGATGGTGGTGATGGTGATGATGGTGATGATGGTGATGATGGTGATGAGTGCGGTGATGGTGACGGTGGAGATGATGATGATGATATTGATGGTGATGATGGTGAGGATGGTGATGATGGTGATGATGGTGATGATGGTGATGACGGTGATGATGGTGATGATGGTGGTGATGATGATGATGGTGGTGATGGTGATGATGGTGATGATGGTGATGATGGTGATGATGGTGATGATGGTGATGATGGTGATGAGTGCGGTGATGGTGACGGTGGAGATGATGATGATGATATTGATGGTGATGATGGTGAGGATGGTGATGATGGTGATGATGGTGATGATTGTGATGATGGTGATGATGGTGATGATGGTGATGATGGTGATGATGGTGATGGTGGTGATGATTTTGATGATGTTGATGATGGTGATGACTGTGAGGATGGTGATGATGGTGATGATGGTGATGATGGTGATGATGGTGATGATGGTGATGATGGTCATGATGGTGATGATGGTGATGATGGTGATGATGGTGAGGATGGTGAGGATGGTGATGATGGTGATGATGGTGATGATGGTGATGAGGGTGATGATGGTGATGATGGTGATGATGGTGATGATGGTGATGATGGTGATGATGGTGATGGTGGTGATGATGGTGATGATGGTGATGATGGTGATGACTGTGAGGATGGTGATGATGGTGATGATGGTGATGATGGTCATGATGGTCATGATGGTGATGATGGTGATGATGGTGATGATGGTGAGGATGGTATTTGTATTTTGTATTTCATTGAGTGTAATAAATAACACAATGCTACAAGACAATAAGATCTTTTAAGAAGCATAAATTGTTAAAATGACAAAGTCTGTAAATTTAAATTAATCGAATATAACTTTCAAAGAACAAAACTTAGGCCTAAACTAAAATTGAATATGATATAAAGCATGTTTGTATAAATATAAACATAATACGACAACCAATTATGTATTAAGTCGTGATTTTTTTTTTTTTTTTTTTTTTTTTTTTTTTTGTTGGAGGCTTCTGCTATCTGTTGGAGCACTCAGACACAAATACTGGTCCATTGTACTGCCAGACAGACACCTTAGATGGCGTTGGAGCTCATGTGGAGCCAGAGCCAAGCTTCTTTTTACTCACTTATATTGTGTGCGATTTGTTTTTTCACATAAGTGAACGGAACCTAAAGCTTAATGCCGATTCCGAACGGCGAGAGCCGAGAAGCTTTTTCATGGCAAGTATACAACGGGGGGTTTTGCCAGTACCCCGCCGAGGAGGGACGCCGCGAAATAATCATTCGATGGCGTTGGTGTTATCGGGATCCGAACTCGCTCATCTTGCGTCAGCGGCCGACACACTACCCACTGCGCCACGGCGCTCCCCATTAAGTCGTGATACTTTTATCAGAGAGGTGGATCAAAAGTTTTCTTTGGAATTCGGCAATCGAGTTTATTGTCTGCAGACCATGTGGAAGACCATTCCACAGACGAATTGCAGATATGAAAAAGGAATGTTCTCCAATGCAATGAGTGAATCGAGGTAAAGTTAGTTTCAGGCCGCGTGCTGAGTGCGCAAAGGTTAACATGTGATGCAAGTAATCAGGACACATGTGATGAATAATTTTATACAATTTGAGAATATTACGATAGCTCACAAATACATACAAACTTAGACCCAAAACATCAGTTGTTAAATGAGACACACTACAATACCCGGGGACATTATAGATAAAGCGGATATTTTTCTTCTTCTTTTCCTTTTTCCGTCGTTGTTATGGTCAGAAGTGTAGGACCATAACCTTCCCACTTAATTGCATTCCTACTGGTCCGCTTGTGGGGTCCGCCGGTTTGACCTCAGAAAGTAGCGGCAGGCTTCCCGGTTTGGGATTACTTCATCGCTGAGGCCAATCAAATGCTGGTGTTTTTGCATTTGTTTGCACCAATTGTTTTTCGACCTGCCTTTTTCTTTTTTCTTTTTTAAAGCGGATACAGTCATTAAAAGCAACATTTAATCTCCTCTTGCATTCAAAGTCAAGTTATGGATACACAGAACAATTATATGTCAAAAATGGCATTAATAAACACATAAATAAACGCATTTTCATAGATTTTTTCAGTACATGACTAAAATGTCGCAGGCATCGCAGACCAGCGTAGAATTTTTTAATGGTGTGTGCTGTTGCAATTCAGCAACTTAAGGAGGAATTAATGTAGTAGCCAAGGTATTTCACAGACTTCTCAATAGGAATAACACTACCATTCAATACTATCGAAGGAAAATCTCGCAAGTCAATTTTACTGCCTGCGGAAATAAGGCTTGTAGATTTAGCGGGATTAAGTTTAAGTTTATTAAGTGCTGACCATTTTGCTACATTGCTAAGTTCCTCATTTACTCTTGCTATGCAGTCGTCACTTAAACCGATGGGGCGAGTAATGTAAATTAAGGCGTCGTCAGCATACATGTGAAGTTTGCAATTTTGAATCACTTGCGGATGATCGTTATTGTACAGAGAAAATAAGAGGGGACCCAATACAGATCCCTGTGGAACACCTATATTGGCAGTATATGGATCGGACATCCCCATTTCTGTGATAGCCGTTTGGATACAATTACACATATATGTTTGTGTTAACCTTAAGGAAGATGGGGAGAAATTGAATTTCTGTTCCAATTTCGATAACAGTATTTAATGATCAATACAGTCAAATGCTTTCGAGAAATCAAGTAGTACTAAGACTCCTATGTCCCTCGAATCTAACGATGACCTAAGGTCACTTGTCACCTTCATAACCGCTGATTCACAGCTGTGTTTTGCTCGGAAACCAGATTGCCAGCACGATAGCAAATTATTCGCATTAAGATATTGCTGTATATGATCGGCAAGTATTTTTTCGAAGGCTTTAGCTAAGAAACAGAGTGTGCTAATTGGTCTGAAGTCCGATGGACTTTGAGGGCAATTTTTCTTCGGTATCGGAATTATGTTTGCAGATTTCCATTGGTCTGGAAATTGACAACTATAATTGCAAAAGTTAAAAAAATGCGTTAAGTAGGGAAGCAAATGAGGAAGAAGTAGCTTTAGAAATTTTGGATTGACGCCTTCAGGTCCTGCGGTGTTTGATTTAACAGACATAATTGCTTTAGTAACATCATATTCCGCGACACACTCAAAGGTGAAACACCATTGGACATGTCAACGACAGAGGGATTCGCAACTGGCACAACATAAGATGGACTATCTGAATCAGGTTTAAAGTAGCTGCTTACTACATTTGGACACAAGGAACAACTTTGAGCCTTATTAGTGTCTGCTACACCCAGATTTGCTAAATTTCTCCAAAATACTTTAGGATCCATTTTAGAGTCAAGTTGGCCTTTTACGTATGAACGTTAGGAGTCCTTAATCAGTGAGTTGACTTTATTTCGAACCACACAATACTGTCTTTTATTGAACTGTGTCGGGTTCCTCTTGAAACGTCTAAACAATTGTTTTCTTTCTTGTATAAGCTCTTTAATTTCATTTGAGTACCAGGCGCAATTTTTGGACTTGATTTGTTTCGACTTAATCGGAACATATACATCAAATAGAAACTTCACAAGACTATTAAGGTGATGAGGATGGAGATGATGGAGATGATGGTGATGATGGTGACGACTCTGATGATGGTGATGATGGTGACGACTCTGATGATGGTGATGATGGTGATGATGGTGATGAGTGCGGTGATGGTGATGATGGTGTAGGCAAAATTATTAATAGTGTATGATTTTCTTTGTCACCACTGTATTCATGTATCTATATCATTTATATATTATCAGTGCTGTACTCCTTTTTTTTATTTTTTATTTATTTCATTTTTGTTTTTATATATTAAGAGCACACTTATCCTAGACAAAAATTCTGAAAACTAGTCTACATAACAACTAACAAAAAATACCTTACTGGCCCTATACGGACATTGTAAAGCAAACAGAACAATTTCAGACTATGCCTTTCGGCCTTATGATTAATTTGCAATAATTAAAATAAATAAACAACTTAAGCGATATTTTTTAAAAAAAACTTAGCATCAGATCATTTTTTTATAAAAAGCACATACGTCATATACCTTTTGTATGTGTAATATATCTTTTTCTTTCATTATTGTTTTGTGATTTTTTTTGTTTTTGTTTTTTTAATTACAGCTAAATCTAAAGTAAGCCTTACAGCCACCCTAGCTTGTCTTAGCCTGTCCTAATCTATCCCAACCTACTCTTACCTCTTCTAATCTACCCTAGTCTATGCAAGCCTGCCACAAGCTTTGCCTTAAAGAGGCTGACCTATTAGAGTTAACCACTGACGCAGTCTTCTCCAGCCACCAAAAGCGTTGATGTTGTCGGGCGACGTCTCTTCGATCTTGGTGCGACGCTGATTTACTAAACGGAGGCGCTCGAGCGCGCGGAGCGCAACATCATGTTCGTAGAAGAGCCGCCGCTCCAAAGATTTACGGACCACGTTGAAGATTAGCGGTACCGCTGATCTATCCTGGATTAGCCCACATTGATCAAAATAGACGAATGCCTCTGGGGGGACAAAGCCGCTAAGGCGAACTTTCTCGTGGTACATGTAATTAGGGAAGTAAGCCCCGGAGATCAGGTTATTGACCGAAGTCATTGCTCTTGCAACGTGGCTTCGAATCAGCTTTATCAGAAAGTTATCCACCCGTATAATCCTGGTCCTATTGTATAGGATATCGTTCGAGTAAAATTTTGTGTATTCAGATCCGGGTGTCCTATATAACGCAAGACAAGTTCTGAGGCATTGTCTCTCATTAAACCACACGGGACATCCATAAGCAATCATGGGCCTGTTTAAGGCCATGAAGCAAATTACCTTTACTCTCGAATCAAGTTGGTTGCTATGAAACAGCCATCGCCAGAGCAGCATCTATATGTTTGTCAAAATATAGATACTGGTCTAGCCAGATCCCAAGGTATTTGGCTACATTTTGTTTCGCCAATGGGGGTCCGTCCGGTCCGAGAATTGAGAACCCGCGCCAATTTTTTCTAGTGTCGGGAGGCCCTAGCCAAAGGCGTTCTGAACAAAATAGTTTCTGATTTCTGGCAGTTAATTTTCAACTTCCAGTCATCACAATACTGCTGAATTTTTTCGAAGTCACGCTGCAAGAGAGTGACAATGACGTCGATCGTTGGACCTGATCTATACGCGATTAAATCGTCCGCATACGCTATTGAATGGTGAAGAAAAGCTGTCAAATCACTGAAGTAAATGTTGAACAGGATCGGCGAGTTCACCGAACCCTGTTGCAGTCCGTTGTTAATATCAAATGTTTGGATAGAAGTCACGTTGGCAATTTTCACTACGAACTTTCTACCTGCTGTACTGCTTAATCTGATCGTGTGATCCACCCGAAAGTTTCCAATTGCGGAATTATGTTCCGATACTCAAATTGTATATAAACCATGTAACCATCTTTCTTGACACAGTCCAAATAAAGTTGTTGTTAGTTGTTGTTTTTCAGTCTTTTTCCCTATTCCTTCTTCTACAATAGTAATTTGAATGCTATTAATCAATTTCCGACACCATGCAACATAAAGGATGTTCAAAGTTTCATTGGTTTATATTCGTACTTCAGGAAATTTATAAAAAAAATTTGCAAATATTGCAAAACCTTTATATGATCTTATTAAAAAGGATGCACCATTCACATTTGGCAGAAGAAGGTTTTAAATCCACATATTTCCCGTTGGGCCTTAGAGCTGCAATCCTTTGACTTTAGAATCGAACACAGACATGGAAGTCGAAGGACGCACGTAGACGCTTCAAGTAGATGTTTTAACATCCTTTATGTCACTGATGAATCTTTCGAATTTGTTCTGGCAGCTGCGCAAAGACAAGATCCTAACGCTGTTGCTATCGCTTCCGAGTTAGAAAAAGCAGAAAGCCCACTTTTTGAAATAATTGATGGTTAGTCTATCGTAAGGCTTAAAATAAAGTCCTTTTCTACGTACCATCCCATATGGTTAATCAGGTAATACGTACACGCCATAAAGCTTTGTGTCATGTGGGCTTCGAAAAGTGTTTTGAGCACATATCAGAAATCTATTGGTTTCCGAAAATGAAGGAGAAAATAAGACAGTACATCAGGAGTTGCCTCAAGTGTATCTATTTTAATCCTGAGTCTGGAAAACTTCAAGGTAATCTCCACTCAAAGGAGATATTCCTTTTGATACCCTACACGCTGACCACCTTGGCCCCTTGGCGAATTCACGTTCCCAGAAAAAGTATATTTTCTTGGTTATCGATGGTTTTACAAAGTTTATTAAACTGTTCCCAGTTAAGACAACTCAGAGTAAAGAGGTGATAGCTTGTCTAAATTTATATTTTGAAAACTATTCCAGGCCAAATAGAATAGTTTCGGATCGTGGATCATCCTTTACATCTAAAGAATTTTCCGAATTTCTAAGCAAAAGTAATGTTGAACATATAAAAGTTGCAACACATTCTCCCCAGTCGAATGGGCAAGTCGAGCGGATCAACCGAATTCTTGATCCAATGTTGGCGAAAGAATGCGACGCTCAGTCAACTGTGGAATGGGACAAGCATATAGCCGAGATTGAGTATACTCTTAATAATACTTTGAGTTGGAGTACAGGTTTTACACCCAGCATGCTTTTGTTTGGTAGGAATCAAAAAGGGGTACTTTGCGATAAGATTATGGAGTTTTTAACTAACACAATAGAAGATAAAAAAGTGGACATAGATAGCATAAGAACCGAAGCCGTAAGAAATATCGAAAAGAATCAGACTTATAGCAAGGTATACTACGATAAACGGCATAAGCAGCCACAAACTTATAAAAAGGGTGATTATATTATGATAAAAAATGTAGTAACAACTCCTGGTGTTAACAAAAAAACTATTCGCGAGAATTAGAGGTCCTTATGAGGTAAAAGAAGTCCTTCCTAATGATCGTTACGTCGTCGCCGATATCGATGGTCTACAATTAACACGAATGCCATATAAAGGTGTATCATCGCCAGCTAATATGAGGCCACATAGGTGTGAAGTAGACTTTGAGCTTGATACAAATCAAGGTGGCGATCCTCATAACAATACAAATATATAATGCAAATTTGAATTTCCTATTTTCATATTTTCATTTTGTGGACTGAAACCCAAACCATTTTTGTGAAGGATAATCGGAAATAAACGGAGAAGCTACCATATAAGTGTACTAATATTCATTTTCTGAATTATTGATACTACTAAAATATAATTTTTTTTTTCACTACATACATATATCACGTAATATAATCCCACATTTTATAAACAAACATTTATCTGTATGAATTGTATAAATAATATCAGACTAAGAAATAATTACAAGATACTCTGCGCTGAGCTTAAAAAAGAAATCCCCATATGTCGTGACAATTATTATCGTTCTCTGTTTCTAGAAGCTAAAGGAAATTTAGCTAATGAATGGCGTCTTGTTAATAAAATTCTGAATAAAACGTCCCTTCCTAAGAAACCGACTATTATCCATGTTAATGAGTGTGTAGTTTCCGACCTACTGACAATCACAAATGAATTTAATACATATTTTGTGAATATAGCTTGTTGTTTACCGTCTTTTTTAAATCCACCAGTTTGTGTTCAGTGCAATTGTCCATTGGAATTTAATGAACCGCTCCAAACTAAAAGCTTTGTTTTTGAGCCCATAACTGCTCTTGAGATTTTAAGGGTAATTGGTTATCTAAAGAAATCAAATTCTTGTGGCTTCGATGGTATTTCTAGTCTAGTTCTCAAATCAAGCGCTTGTTTTTTTGTAAATATGTTAGCAGTTATTTTTAATCGTAGTGTCTTTGAAGGCATATTTCCAGAAGAATTTAAATGTGCAGACGTAGTGCCCTTGCTTAAGAAAGGTTCTCCTACTCAAATCTCAAATTACAGACCAATATCTCTTCTACCAACCATAGGTAAAGTTTTTGAGAGACTTCTAAAAGATAGGCTAGTGAGCTTTCTAACCACAATAAAGTTTTTTTAATCCGGCTCAATTTGGATTTCAAAAAGGCAAATCTACTGAAGATGCTCTGTTGCAATTTTGTTGCCAAATAATGTCGAACCTTGATGAGAAAAAGCACACTGCTGGTTTGTTTATCGATATAATTAAAGCCTTCGATATGGTTAACAGTAGTAGGGCTATGCTGGTTCTAGACCAGGAAATTAGTCAGAAATGAGTCATCACCGTTCAAGGTCGTTTTTTTGACTTCAAGGCCGCTTTGACTTTTTTTTTCTGTTTTTTGTGTATTGTTTGTTCAAGACCGAAAAAATAAAATGATTTTTGATTTCTCCCCATTCATTTATCCATGACCCATAAAGTAAGTATGTGTGTATGTACATATGTATGTGAACCTGGAAGCAATGTGTTACCATTGAGTGTCATCATAATACCGATTTTACAGGATTTGTTTACTTGGTTCGTGCAGTCATTTGGGTCACCCAAGTGCGTAGCTTGCATAAATGACCTTAGCCGGGGGATGTTCGTTATACATCGAACATTAGAAAATGCTTATTCGGGGTTATAGAGTCGATCGCTTGTGCAGTGTATTTATATGTTTATGCTATGATTTATATGACGTTTTTTTAGTTTTAGTTGGGATTGCTGTGTTCTAGACATGCGGTAACGTGTCATCTGAGAGGAAGGCCGTTCATGTGTTGAGAGCTTCATGGTCGGTTGAGGGGGATTACTAATTTGGTGTGTGTTGCTACATATGTGATTTCAAGGTCGTTTTTGACTTTAAGATGACTTCGAGGCCGTTTGATTTCATGGTCGTTTGACTTGAAAGTCGTTCAAGGTCGTTTGACTTGAGGGTCGTTTGACTTGAAGGTAGTTTGTTTGTTTGTTTGCAGGTCGTTTGATCTGCGTCTGATTAATCTGGTGTGTGTTGCTACGAACAAAAAAATAAAAATCTGTGTACGGGGTCATTGACACTTTTTGCATTTTTAATATATGTATATACTTCACTGTAATAACAAATAATATGGATCCTCAAATTAAAGAAGTGATAGAAAGACAACAATCACATTTATTGAGTTTCCTTTTGTGGAGAAATAGTGATTGTGATGATGCCGCGAACATTGAAGCAAATTTAAAAAACTGCGAAAAAGATATGGAACTTTTAAAAAGTTGGTTACCTGATGTTAAGTTTACCGGGCAAAATTATTATCTTACATCACAGCACTCGGTACATTATCATCGTACAAACAACTCTTTGTTCCACAATCAAGTGAGGAGATATTAAAGTGGGAAGATCTCCCGAATTCGGCGTTTAAACAAAGGATCAGATCGGGTGTTATAACCAATTTAAAACACGCTGATCCTAAGCTTTTTCTGAGGGATTGCAGACCAATAATTATCAATCAACTGCAGGAGATAATCAACGAGTACATCAACATAAAAATGGTGGTGAGTTCCGGAAATATGATGATAATGAGGAGATGAAATATATAAGTACGAAGAATGTATGTATTAGTTTAAGTGATAAAAATATCATAGAAAATATTGTATCTGAAAATTTGGAAAGCCAATTACTAAACAAATTTGATGAGTTTCAAGAAAAAGATATTGGATGGGCATTGGCATCCATTATAAATATTGTGTTTAATATAAGTAAATATATACCAATGCAAGGTAGTTCCTATATTTAAACCCCGTTAAGTATTGCATATAAGAGAGCGATATGACGTTTTTTTAGTTTTAGATGGGGTTGCTGTGTTTACAACTCCAACAGTTAGGATGGGGAAAAAAACGTTCCTATCTAAAATTTGCAAGTTTGTATAAGATAAATTTGTATTTATCCCAACTGAGATAAGAAGAAGAAGAAGAAGTGGATATAAAAAGGTTAGGATTTTGGACAAAATCTATCAGTACTTTGTGAAGCCTTAGCAGAAATGAAGAGAGCTGCAATTTTAGAAAATATTCTGCTTGGGGACCCACATTCACTGAAAGTGGTACAGCAGCAGCAGCAGGAGGATTTGAAAAACAGTATGCTGGAGGGGTGTTTCAGCAGTGATATGCTGTCTACACCAGAACAGCCACGACAACAGCAATGGTTGCAGCAGCCACCACCAAATCATCATCAACAACAACAACAATTGCTGCCTACACAACAACAACAACAACAGCAACAACAACAACAACAGCAGCAGTTACCATCATCGAAAAAGCACAAGGCTGAAGAAAGTGTGGACAATATTTTGGAGAGCTTTAATTCGAATAAAATGTCGAGCACTTTTTTTATAAATAAGAAAACGATTAATATATCAGAGATAGAAATAAATAAATATTATAAAATAGACAAATTAAAAAAAATCCAAACACGCTTTGGGAATCGGCTATTAGCAGAGTTCCCAAGCACTCAGTTTTTTTTCCCAGCCCATATGGCTGAAAAGTTTCAGGATGATGAGATAGTCATCCTGAACAAAAATAATCAGAATTTATTTCTTGTTGCCACGAAAGAAGGTAACAAGAATTTAAGTTTCAAAATTATGAATGAAATGCAGGTGAGCCAAAAAAATTTTGCGCTCAACCAATAAAAAAAAATATAAATAAATAAACCTAACTGTTTTTATTTTTGCAGTATGCCCTTTCACTTGTTATCGTTTAAAGAAGGGACGGTCAGTTCACTTAAAATTTTTCTTTTCTGATTTTTTTTCAGCCATAGAGAAACAAAAAGGTAAGCAAAAGACGAACATTATCTTGTTTTAGTTAGAAAGAAATGTTTTGGGTGCAGGAAATTAAAAGTCCAAATATAAGTATTGTGTCTGCCATACAGCTTGGAAATATTTTAAAATTCTTCAAATTGATACAATAGTCCAAAACTTGGAAGTTTTTCTTACAGATCGTTGTTACTAAGCAAGCGCAGAGGAGAAGAGATTCCCGAAAATTTATCATCAAGATTGTTTGAGTTTTCTCCCAAATGAACATATAAATTGGTGGCACACTAACATATGAATGACGTAGACAATGTCAAGCCAATGAAGCTTGACAAAATTGGTGAGGAAGATATTGAACTTTTGAATCAATTCATTCCAAAAGAAGAAGAAAGTAAAAAACATGTTCTATGAGTGCACAACAAAAGTAGTAGATCTTCAAACAACTGAAGGAGAAGTAGGGACAAGAAACATAAAGAGGTGCAAGAAACATACGAAATATCGTGCAGTTAAGCTAAAGCTCTCAGGATTTGCTAAAATGTGTCAGTCCTTTTCGAAGAACGGTGGATTCTGGAGGTGTTGTCATTCTACACATTAAAGATGACAAACTTAAACATTTCTGCAACTTTGACGGAACTGAAGGAGTTCATACAACTACACAAGGAGAACATTCTAGATGAACATTTGGAAATGTTTCAAAACTGCATTTCAAGGTTATCTGAACATGAGAATATTTATATTGTTAAATCGAAATATGATCGTCATTTCACGACATGTTCATGGTCATCAGATAGTTGCCAAGTCGGGCCAGATACTTGTTTTTGTGTCATGTCAGATTCTATGTTGATAAGAATACGAAAACTAATGTCATTGTATGCCAGACTTAAATAATAGCGCATTGTTAATGTAAGAGAAAAGAAGAAATACCTGTAGTTAAAATTTTTTTAATAAAACAACTTTTTGTTTTTTAGACCATATTAAAATTTGTTTTTATTTATATACACATATATATTGTAAAGAAATTTTAAACATAGGTGTCCACAATTAAAAGAGTTGTAATTTTGGTGTCTGGAATAATTATACATTATGCCATTGCCTAAATAACGAATTATTTCTTGTGGTGGTTGCAAGTTGCCAAAACTATCAAAATATTCTACGTGATTTTTATCTTTTCTAATTGCCACCCAATGTGTGCCAGGCTCTGTAGATATGTCCAAATTGACAATTCCACATTCCGCTTCAAGTGGACGTTTTGGGAGCGGGTCACGCATGAAAACACCCCTAAAATTTGGTAAATCGCTTGCAAATTGCCTTAAATCAACATCAGTAAGAGCCCGTTTGGGTAGCATTTTTAATAGTTTTTTGGATTTGGACTCAAATATAATCCATATCCCTTCTTATAGGGTTTAAGATATAAACCTTTTCCCAGAGCGATAGCCTCCATATTTTTATTATGGCGATTCGATTCTTCTAATTGTTTTTTGGCCGCTTTTGCCTCATTTACAACTCGTGCAATAGTAGCTCCACCGGCTGACAAGCTTCCAATGGTCCCCAGAGCAGTCAATATTGGTATCAAAGGTAAGAATACCCTATTTTAGGTATAGGTATTATTCGGGGGACATTTATCGATAACCTTTTTTTTCCCTTAAACGATTTTTTTACAACTTTATTTGCAATTTTTATTGCACTGTCTATATCCTCTGGTTTTTTTGATTTAAGAGTTTTGTTGCTGCCCTTATGGTCTTATTGAAAAGATTCTTTCCACATTGAGATTTTTTTCTTCCGATCCCCATCCCAAATTTAACTTTTGCTTACATTGCATTCGTAACAAACCATGCATTTGCACGTTCACCTACACTACTATTAGTGGACTTAAGTCTTGCCTCAGCTTTGTCAGCCAACACTTGATCGGCTATGTGTCGTTTATTTATATCGTTAGTTTGAGAATAGATAATATCATGTTGTCTGCACGCACTATCTAATGGGTTAATTCCCTGATCACCTCTAGCAAGCCGTTTTTTTAATTTAGTACCAGGCCCACAAAATTGATATCCGGGTAAATGAATTTCCACAGGTAATGAGTTAATTAATTTGTTAATTAGTCCCCTCCCAGAGGCTGCTTTATTACGACTGATTCGATTTTCATATAATATTGTCATTTTATTTTGATTATCTATCTTATCGCTTAAAAAGCTTCCTTAAAACTGTGAGCGATTGAATAAAGGAATACACTTTTAATACGTTCTTGTCAGTTGTCAAAATGCATTTTATCAAACAACATAAGAGTATATCAATACGAAATATAGATTTCTCTACCGGAAATTTAGGTAAAACAAAGCACAGCTCATTGCTACCCAATTCGATAAGAGCCCTAATTGTTGGACCATCAAATTGCGGAAAGACTAATGTAATGATCAATTTAATAGAGAGTCCGAATGTACTCAAATTTAAAAATATTTATCTATACTCAAAATCTACATCCCAACCGAAATATAAATATTTACAAGAATTAATTAGACCAATTAAAGGTATGGGATTTTTCCCTTTCACCGAAAACGAACATGTTTTAGCACCGGAAAAAGCCAAAGGTAATTCTATTATGATATTTGATGATGTCGCATGTGAGAAACAAAACCATATAAGATCATATTTCTGTATGGGACGACATAAGAATATCGACAGTTTTTACTTATGCCAGACGTACACGCGGATTCCAAAACATTTGGTGCGAGACAATGCAAATTTGATCATTGTGTTTAAGCAAGATGATTTAAATATGCGGCATATACAGGGTGTCCCACGAGCAGTGTGCCAAAAAGTTAGAGCGTGTAGGTCTGGTCAAGACAAGAAAAAAATCGTATGGGAGGGGGGGTCTATTCCCCCCCGTTTAGCCGGGGGGGGCAATTTTCTAAAAAATTGACTTAATTTGGAAAAAAATTATTAAAAATCAACAGTTAAAGCCACAATGCCGTGGTATACTTTTTTGAAAAGCCAGAAACCTCTTCTTTCGTCCTGTTTTCAAATGAAGCTGTTTTAGGGAATAGTTTTTGAGAAATTAATTTTCAAACTCAAAATTTTGGAAAAAAAAAAAAAAAAATGTTCGAACTATTTTTTTTCAAAATTTTATGTAATTAAGTGGTAATCTTTTTTCAAACATTCAATTCTCTTATTAGTTTTTAGTTAAAAACAGAAAACCGGATGCAAAAATGTCTTGTAGTTTTTGAGAAATTAAAAAAAAACCCGAACCACTTTTTTTTAAGAAAACCCTTTTTTTTTGGTTTTAACGCGGCTGGACTTGTAGGCAAATTGATGTATGCAACATTGACCTCCTTTTTATTATTTTTAAAAAATTCGGAGTTTTATTATAATAAATTTTCAATATGATCCCCATTTTTTAGAAGGCAAAGATTATATCTCCTTCTAATGGCTGCACATAAGTCTATGCTTGACAAATTTTCCTGCAATTTGACTCCAGCGACTTCAATCCGTTCTTTCAGTTGTTCCAAAGATACTATTTCCACTTCGTAAACATAATTCTTCATGAATCCCCACACATAAAAATCTAGAGGAGTTAAATCTGGTGATCTAGGTGGCCATTCCGTGGGGCCCCTTCTCCCGATCCAACGGTCACTAAAATGATCATTCAGCCAGTTTCTAACCCGTAAGCTGTAGTGTGCTGGTGCTCCATCTTGCTGGTAGATTAAATTATCTGCTATGGCCAAAGGAACATTGTCCATCAAATCGGGCAAAAGGTCTCGTAGGAACTGCAGGTACGATTCTCCATTAATAACGGCATTCAAAAACCGGGGCCCGATTACAGTTTGTCCAACAATACCAAGCCAAACATTACAGCTAAATCGGTGTTGTGATTTATTTTGTTTTTTGTTGTGTGGATTGGTGCTACTCCAATGATGCAAATTGTGGAAGTTAGTAACCCCATCTCTGGTAAACTGTGCTTCATCCGTCCAGAATATCCTTCCAAAATTGTTTCGTTCAGTTTCATTTCGAAGCAGTAATGAACGACAAAATTCTGCTCTCAAAAACTTGTCGTTTGAGGTGAGTTCCTGAACTGTCCTAAAATGGTACGGGTGTAAGTTTTCGGTATGAAGCACTCTCCGTACTCTAGATTTGGGCACTCCAAGCATAATAGCTATCCTCCTTGTACTAATTGTACTAACGGAGGGATTACGTCAGACCAAATCCAAAAATTGCGGTTTTATTGTCTTAAGGTCCTAGCCGGTTGAACCCATTGGCGGCGGGCGGACCCAGACGAAATTCGCAGGTCAGTTTTCAGGCGTTATCGATGAAAAAAAAGAATTAATCCAGGGTTATTCCAATACTGTATCACTTTATTGTATCCTCATAAAACTCCGAATTTTTTAAAAATAATAAAAAAGAGGTCAATGTTGCATACATCAATTTGCCTACAAGTCCAGCCGCGTTAAAACCAAAAAAAAAGATTTTTCTTAGAAAAAAATGGTTCGGGTTTTTTTTTAATTTCTCGAAAACTACAAAACATTTTTGCATCCGGTTTTCTGTTTTTAACTAAAAACTAATAAGAGAATTGAATTTTTGACAAAAAATTAGTACTTAATTACATACAATTTTGAAAAAAAATAGTTCGAAATTTTTTTTTTTCTTTTTTTTTTCAAAATTTTGAGTTTGAAAATTAATTTCTCAAAAACTATTCCTTAAAACAGCTTCGTTTAGAAACAACATGAAAGAAGAGGTTTCTGGCTTTACAAAAAAGTATATCACGGCATTGTGGATGTAAATGTTGATTTTTAATATTTTTTTTTCCAAATTAAGTCAATTTTTTAGAAAATTGCCCCTCCCGGCTAAACGGGGGGGAATAGACCCCCCCCTCCCATACGATTTTTTTCTTGTCTTGACCAGACCTACACGCTCTAGCTTTTTGGCACACTGCTCGTGGGACACCCTGTATACAATGATCATGTGGGCGCCAATGACATGTCTTTTGAAATATTTATGCATTTATGTAGCAGGTGCTGGCAAGATAAAAATGGATTTCTCGTCATAAGCAAAGATGACCATATTGATTGTGGTCGTTATAGGAAAGCTTTTGACGTTTTTATACAACTATAAAATGTGAGTTACACACTATCATCTAATCAGTATTCTGTGAGATTGCAACTCACTCAAATATGAATATGAATGAGAAAATAATTAAAGATATAGTTAAGACTCGAAAGAGAAATTTCGAGATATAAAACTGGGAGGAGCTGATACGCGAAATTATCTAGAGACTTCATTAAAACCTATCACTAAGCCGCTCAAGGAACTAGTTGAAGAAACAAAGACTTTAAAGAAGGAACGACAACCGAACACGTATCCGAATAAAAATAATATAAGTACAATAGAAACAAGTACTCCATTGAAATCGAGTATGAGCAAACTTTTCAATGATTCAAGTACAAGTAGTAGTTATGCTGCTGATGCCGATGCTGCTGTTGAGGATGAAGGTGATGATGCTGATGACAATGATGAATATATGTCATTTTCACAATCAGATGATGGAAAACCCTTTGTCGATCTTACAACGTTGGAAAAGGCAAGCAAATTAGATAAGTTATATGGACCTTATCGAGATGTTAATGACAAATGGAAATTTGGTAATACAGCGTTTGAGTTGAATAATGATAAAATTTCAATTGCTAACCGGAGTTGGTCTAAGACACCTGGACTCTTTGAGCTGATCTTTTATAAAGTTCCAAAAAAATATGACGATGCAGATTTGCAAGCTTATAGAGAAATGTTGACACTAACAAATGCACATAAACGTAACCATAGTGCTAATGAACAAATAAAAGGTACTAAGGCATACAAATATATTAAAATAATTAAAAAATTATTTGTTAAAAACAAAAAAACCACAAACATACATAAAGGTTCCGGTATAATGAGATTAAATTATAAGAAACCCAACTACGTATATTGGAATGATCCTAATGAGTTAATAGATAGACTAAGACTCCTTATCGCTTCACAATCAGCTGGTCATACAAATCATAATAATGAAATAATGTCGATTATTGAAGAGTTGCGCGAAGAGAATATAATTGTGTAAATATGAAGTCAAATAGATCAATTTCAAAATGGTTATTGACAAGTTTGGACGTTCCTGCTATTGCAATCAAAACAAAAGGTATTCCAGAAGACTTATTTCAAAAGTCGGAGGCTTTCAATTAGACAGCGATGCACATATAAATATTAGTTTCAAGCGTATTAAAGATCTTGGTAGTCCTATAGCAAGCAGTGCCACAAATAAACTATTTGTTGATAATTGTATAAATGAACTAAATTCAAAACTTAGAAATGAAAACAGTAAAACATTGTCTAATATCAAACAGAACATTGATATAATATATGAACAACTTAACAGTATACAGAAAACAGTTGAAGAAAACCTTAAGGTCCATACATTTTATATTGATGAAAAGGTTCATGCAATCGAGGATATTTTATTTCAACAGATTATAAAACCCACCCCATTTGGGCTACAACATAATCAGTCCGATGACGAACGTGAGAAGAAGATTGGTGCAGGAACTTCACCGTCAAGCTCGTAAAACTTTTAAACGGCGGAGGGTAATAACAAAAGGAATAGATGACCTTTGGCAGGCTGATCTTGTAGAAATGGGGAACTATTCCAGCTATAATAATGGCTATCGTTACGTGCTGACTGTTATAGATACATTTTCAAAATTTGCCTGGATAGTGCCATTGAAAAATAAAAGTGCTCCTCTTGTGGCTAATGCTATGAAAGGTATATTCAAGTTGGGGCGAAAACCAAAAAATTTACAAACTGATGATGGCAGGCAATTCTTTAACAATGAATTTAAAAATTTAACTCTAAAATATGACATAAGGCATTATTCAACACAAAGTGTACTAAAGGCATCAATAGTTGAACGATTTAATAGAACTTTAAAGGGAATGATGTGGAAAGAGTTCAGCTACCGGGGATCATATCGATGGGTTGACATATACAAAACCTTAATTGATAATTATAACAACAAAATACATAGAACAATTAAAATGGCGCCAGTTAATGTTAATTCTTCTAATGAAAAATCTTTATTGAAAACTGTTTACAATCATTTGAAAATATTCAATGAGCCCAAATTCCATGTTGGCAATAATGTACGAATAAGTAAATATAAACATACTTTTGAAAAGGGACATTGGTCGACAGAGATCTTCCAAATCAAAACCGTACAAAATACAAATCCGGTTACATATATTCTTAAAGACTATGACGGTAAATCAATAAAAGGTGCATTTTATGAACGTGAACTACATCATATACAGATATCCAGACGTTTATCTTGTAGAAAAGGTTTTAAAAGTCAAAGGAAACAGAGTTTTTGTAAAGTGGTTAGGATTTTCGCACCAGCATAACTCCTGGATTGATAAACGTAATGTCTTGTAATGAAATTTAATCAATCAATAAAAATAATTTTTTAACACATAATTAGTTTCATTTTATTGTTGACTTTCATCATGTCAATAGCTCTCAAATTAAGCGGGAACTCATCTCGTCTTACTGCGGATTACTTTCCACCAATTCATTTAAATAAGAATTATGTGTGCGGATTGATCGATTTTCATACATATAACTCTGTACCAAATGTTGATATAGATAATAATTTATTTCACATAAACGATTTGGTTTTTGAAATTCCAGTCGGTTCATATGAGTTCGATGATATTGTCGAATACTTACAGGGAAAATATAAAGAAAAGAATCCGAATGGAAAACTTGTTATTGAGGCAAATTATAATACGCTTCAGACAGAAATAAACAGTACGGACAAAATTTATTTTAATAAAAAACGATCGATTGGATCACTACTGGGGTTCAGTGAAAGAATATTGGAGGCAAATCAAAAACATACATCAGATCAACAAATAAATATTACAAAAGTTCACGTTTTACGTGTGGAATGTAATATTGTAACTGGATCATATATTAACAATTCGCCAGCACATTGAGTGTCAGTCCAGGGTATAAAATTGATGAGAGCCCAACAAATATTATTTATTTCCCCATCAGCACTCAACAAATAAGCACGATTGCAATTCGAATTGTTGATCTAAACGGCAACCTAATCAATTTTCGTGGTGAAAGAGTAACGCTCAGACTCCATTTAAAACCGTTGGATCAATGATTATTTACAATAAAAATATCTCAGGACTGACATCACCAGTCACAACTTTACTAACAGTCAAACAAAAAGGACTTAAAACATCTCATGAGAGATTAGTACCAATATCGGTAGCTAATAAACAATACCTTAAATCAATAGGTTTACAATTAAAAAAAAAAATCAAAAAACAAAATATGAGTGAAATACTAAACATCGTACAACATCCAATTTCTGACGAAAGCATTATAAGAAAGGAATTTCATAGTTACATACCATATTTGCAAGCATTTAAAAGTAGTGATGAAATTCGTATATCTATTCAGAACCAAGATATTTTTATATTACCTAGCGAAAGCTATATTAATATTGAGGGATTTGCCACTCTAGATAATGGGGCAGTTTCATCGAATATTAAATTGAAAATCAATTGCGCAGCATATTTACTCGATGAAATTCGTTATGAAATTAATGGATTCGAAATTGATCGAACACGACATTTAGGCGTAACTACAACACTAAAAAACTATGCTTCTCTCAATAAGGATGAGAGTCTGATGTTAAAAAATGCCGGATGGTCTAAATCTGATGATATCGATTTAACAAATCGTTAATGGGTTTTGCCGAAGACTATAATCGAATTATTGTAAACTCTAAACATGAGTTGATTTTATTACGTTCAAAGACTAATCAAAATGTTGTATATTCAACAGATTTAAAAGAAAAAGTACAGCTAAATATAAACAATATCACCTGCAAAGTTCATCATATACAATTGGCTGATACTTCGAAACTGAATATTTTCAAAACAATCAAAAGTGAAACGCCCATAACATTAGCATTTCGTAGTTGGGATTGTCATTTCAACCCAACTCTAACTCAGGGAATGCATCACTTGTGGAATGTTAAGCTTTCACAACAAAATGAAACGCCTCGCTTTATATTATTAGCGTTACAAATTGAGGGCAAGTTTAAACATTGCGATGTAACGGATGCTAAAGTACATCTCAACTCAGAGACATATCCATATGATGACCTTAATCTTAAATTTGATTGTGATCGTTATGGCGTTTTATATAAAATGTATGCAAAATTTCAACAAGGCTATTACTTGGTAAATCCAAAACCTCTTCTTACACGTGATGAATTCAAGAGAATTGCCCCCATTATTGTTTTTGATGTATCACATCAGAATGAGGCAATCGAAGCCGGACCCATTGACATAAGAATTGAATTCAAGACATCTAAAAATCTTCCAACTAACACAGTTGCATATTGTGTACTCATACATGATCGAATAATAAAATATACTCCACTTACTGGTGAAATCAAGAGAATTATTTAACATAAGAAACTCTATAAATTCTATCAATTGAAGAGCAATCACTCTATCAGTAACATGCATACCTTCACATAGACATGACTGGAAAAGCAGTAATCACTTTAGACTTTCAAGGATTTAAGGGAAATAATAATGTGTTCATTATAAAGGAGCTGGCTATTACTTTTAATTCTTGGGAGTTTCAAATTTTTTTAATTAAGCAGCCGTATGAGTTCAGAAATTTATCTATGAAATACAGCTCCAACACCATCATCAATTTTGTGCGTTTAGAAATGCCGTAATTTTAAGGAATTATATAAACACAGAAATGTAGAAAAGCAACTTTCATTTATATTTATTGTTGTATATTAAATATTTACATATATATATTGGCTAAAAGATAACGGACTCGCGCCTTAGCATGTGCTGTAAATTATATCATAATTCGGTCTTGAACAATAAACAAAAACAAAAAAAACAAAAAAATCTGTTTTCATTTTTATTTTCAGGTTCCGCTTTATATTAAAGCAAGGATTATTTTTAGAATACACTGATTTCTATAATTAGATATTCTGATTAGAACAGCTTAAATGATTTAGGAATTGTAACAAGTGTCAATGACCCCGTACACAGATTTGTTTTGTTCGTATCAACACACACCAGATTAGTCAGACGCAGTTCAAACGACCTTGAACTACCTTGAAGTCAAACGACCCTCAAGTAAAACGACCCTCAAGTCAAACGACCTTGAACGACCTTCAAGTCAAACGACCATGAAGTCAAACGGCCTCGAAGTCATCTTGAAGTCAAAAACGACCTTGAAATCACATATGTAGCAACACACACCAAATTAGTAATCCCCCCTCAACCGACGATGAAGCTCTCAACACATGAACGGCCTTCCTGTCAGATGACACGTTACCGCATGTCTAGAACACAGCAATCCCATCTAAAACTAAAAAAAACGTCATATAAATCATAGCATAAACATATAAACACACTGCACAAGCGATCGACTCTATAGCCCCGAATAAGCATTTTCTAATGTTCGATGTATAACGAACATCCCCCGGCTAAGGTCATTTATGCAAGCAACGCACTTAAGCGAACCAAACGACCACATGCGCGAGGTCATAACCAATCGAACCGATCTTTTGTGCTTGAACGTCGAGTGGTCATTTATGCAAGCTACGCACTTGGGTGACCCAAATGACTGCACGAACCAAGTAAACAAATTCTGTAAAATCGGTATTATGATGACACTCAATGGTAACACATTGCTTCCAGGTTCACATACATATGTACATACACACATACTTACTTTATGGGTCATGGATAAATGAATGGGGGGAAATCAAAAATCATTTTTTTTTTCGGTCTTGAACAAACAATAAACAAAAAAAAGAAAAACTTGAAGTCAAAACGGCCTTGAAGTCAAAGCGGCCTTGAAGTCAAAAAAACGACCTTGAACGGTGATGACTCATTTCTGACTCATTTCCTGGTCTAGAACCGGCATAGCCCTACTACTGTTAACCATAAAATATTGTTAGGAAAATTGGAAAAAGCGGGTTTTCGCGGCTTCATGCTTGAATGGTTAAAATCTTACATAGAAAATAGGTCTCAGAGGGTGAAAATTGATGATATTAGAAGTAATGTCAAATTCATTAACTTAGGTGTCTAACAAGGTTCTGTATTGGGTCCACTTTTGTTCCTCATTTATATTTATTCGCTCTTTTCACTTGACTTTAAAGTCTACTGCTTTTGCAGATGATATTGGTTTTTCATATGGATGCAACAGTCCTTTAGAACTGGTCTGTGCCATCAATTGGGATCTTGATCTTCTACGGAGATGGTTTGCGGAACATAACTTAGTAATAAGTTCAAAAACAAAACTAATGCACTTCAGCCTTTCATCGCATAATTTGGATGTAAATGTTCATTTTCATGCTTCATATTGTAAAAAGTTTAAATTATCTACTTGTAACTGCATGTCTAATTTACCGTCATATACTTGTACTTCTAACTGTAGTGGGAACTGTTTCCAAGTCGAAAATGTTAAGGAATTTAAATATCTGGGACTCTTAATTGATTATAAAATGACTTTCATTAATCACGTGGATTCTTCTTCTTCTTCTTCTTTTCCTTTTTATCCCGGCGTCGTTATGGTCAGAAGTGCAGGACCATAACCTTCCCACTTAACTGCATTCCTACTGGTCCGCTTGTGGGGTCCGCCGGTTTGACCTCAGAAAGTAGCGGCAGGCTTCCCGGTTTGGGATTACTTCATCGCTGAGGCCAATCAAATGCTGGTGTTTTTGCATTTGTTTGCACCAATTGTTTTTCGGCCTGCCTTTTTTGCGTGTTGAAATTGGAATGTTGATTGATAACGCCTTTTGGACGGGGTTCAAAGGATCTCTCCTTTGAACATAGCAATACCAACTGAGTCGGTCGCGCTCTATATTTCTTGTGATGGTTTCTTTTACGTGGAGGCTTCCTCGGATCTTTCAACTTCTAATTCTGTCACGCTTTGTTACTCCCGCTGTCATGCGAAGCATCTTCATCTCAGTTGCCGTTAATTTGCTCTCATACTTTTTGTGCATTGTCCAGCATTGTGAACCGTATGTGAGCGCCGGACGTACAACTGAAGTGTAGAGCCTTCCTTTCAGCTTAGGGGGCATTTTTCGATCACAGAAGATGGCGGAGTTTTCCCGCCACTTCATCCACCCTACGCTTACGCAATGTTTGATGTCGTCATCACAAGTTGCTTCTCTATTAATCATAGATCCCAGATATTTAAACTTTTCACACTTGGGAAGCACTCTTCCATTCAAGTAAATGTCTGGAATAGGCTGATGAGGGCAGCATAGATACCCTGTCTACTTTGAACTAATACGATACCCGTGTCCCTCAAAAATGTCCACCCACATATCAAGTGCTCGTTGTAGGGACGCCTGATCATCACTTATAATGGCCCCATCGTCAGCAAAGAATAGCTGGTGCACATTGGGGTCCGTCACTTTTCCTTCAAGCAAGCAATCAAGGACTGCTATAAAAAGCAGTGGGCTGAGGACGCTCCCTTGGTGTACACCGACTTTGATTGCGAACTCTTCGGTGACTCCTGCGGTGCATCTTACTCTTGTCGTTGCTCTCTCGTACATGTCCATAATCACTCGCACGTAGGTTTCTGGAACTCCTTTTTGTCTTAGCGCTACCCATAAAAGATCTCTTGGTTGCCGGTCAAAGGCCTTCTCGAAATCAACCAACACCATATGCAAGTCCTTTGAAGAATCACGATGCTTTTCCATCATGATCCTTATACTTTGGATTGCATCTGTTGTTGATTTACCCGAGACAAACCCGCACTGGTCATCAGATAGTCGTATTATTTTCCACAGTCGGCTATCTAATACCCGTTCAACGATCTTCATGGTGTGCGACATCAGCTTGACAGAACGGTAGTTATCACAAATTCGCGTATCACCCTTTCCTTTGTGCAATGGAAGAAGATAGCTTTCCCTCCATTGATTAGGCATAGTGTCGCCTCTCATAAGTTTGGAGATAAGAACCATGAGCCATCTAGACCCGATGTCTCCCATCTTTTTCCAGAACTCAGAGGGTATCCCGTCCGGCCCTCTTCTTCTTCTTAATCACGTGGATTCTCTAAGAAAATACTTACGGAATGTGCTGCGGCATTTTTTCTACTTAAACAAAATCTGTTCTCAACACCTGCTTAAAACTATATATTATGGGATTTTTCACTCCAAACTTCAATATGGTATTGTGTGTTGGGGTGGTATTTATTATAACCATATCCTTCCATTGATTAAACTTCAAAAAAAAGTTGTAAGAAAAATTTGTCGTAAGTCTAGTGGACATCCTAGCTATCTGTTGTTCTGCGGCACAAACATTTTACCTGTTCGTCACCTATATTGTTTTAAGGTATTAAAATTGTTTTATATGAGATCCGGTTGTCGTAATTTTCGTTTAATATCTACTCATAATTTACGTGGTAACTCCGCTACCTTGTTATATGTACCGTCTTTCCGCACCACCGCTTATCGTAATTTTCATTCTATTTTGTGTTACAGATTATTTAATAAGCTTCCCCAGACGATCAGAACAATAACAGTATCTGGTACATTTTTAAGACGTATTAAAAGCTGGCTTCTTGACCAAAATTTTGATCATCTAGAATCTCTTATTATGCGCACAGAGTTTTAATCTCAAATTCTGTCGTACTGGTTAAATCTTAATTGCTTTCCTTAAATTGTAAAAAATGTACTTTTAAAGACTATGCTCTTATATAATTTAAACATTCTTAACTGCCATACATAAGATTTTCTTTTGGTTTTATTTGTTGCAATTATTTTGATCTTTGTGTTTTAATTTTCTATTGTTGTTTTCATTTATTTATTTTTTATTGTTATATTTTCTTTCTATTCTGTCACCCCCAACATATATAGATACGTACTTTGTTATGACATTCGACATTATTTATTATTCATTGTAATTTTAAATATAGAATGTCACTATTTCCTTTATTATTTCATGTCACTAGTGCTAAGATATCCCAGATTTTGTATTGTTAACAACTTGAGAAATAATAAAAATAATAATCAATCAATCAATCAAAATAATGAACTAAAACTTAAATTTATTATATTTATATATATCCATATGTGCCTATACGCATTACCAGTAAAGTAATTAAAATTGTATAATAGCTATTGTAAGTAAAATAGTACGGATGTTTAACGTAGAGTTCTCACTGTAATGATGATTTTGCCCCTAGCAAGAGTTTTGCCCGCTGATTGATAATCGGGTCGATTACTTGGTCAGGTTGGCCGAACTGTAGGCTAATAATAACATCGTGGCTTCACTTTTTGACACCACTGTATTTTACGCCAAATCCGTAAAGAAATCCGTTTCTGTATATCGAACGATCAAGGCGAAACTCTACACTAGTGCAAAGTCCACCACCCCATCCTCTATAAATGTTAAGCGAATATATATAATTATATTTAGTTGAAAAATATACTACAAATTGTACTGAGATATCGTCTACAGAATTATCACCCCCATCGTAATCCGTTAATTATCACCATTGCAATCGGCTTCATTGCCATCCATCACCATCATCACCATCATCACCATCATCACCATCATCACCATCATCACCATCATCACCATCATCACCATCATCACCATCATCACCATCATCACCATCACCATCATCACCATCATCACCATCATCACCATCAGCACCATCCGCACCATCATCACAATCATAATCAACATCATCAGTATCACCATCATCATTGTTGAGAACTAAAGAATTTTTAAGTTCTATAAAATCCACAAACAAAAGTCGAATTTATTCTTCTTAGTTCTTTATTGATTCGTGTTTATGGGGCGAAAGACGATTGTGGAATGACAAATTATATTTAACCAAGTGCCGCTACCCACACAAGAGAAACGGTGATACCATGTTCGTTAAGTCTTGGTGGTACGATTCCACCGTTCTGTAGTCGGGCGACGATGGTGCAGTGGTTGGTTCTTAAGGTGCGTTATGCTTTGTTTTGATGCACAAGATTGTAACATGCCGCCCCCCTTGAAAATCAGTGGGTTCTCAATAAGTATGTTCTGCATTAACTGGAAGCACGGCTATCTTGGTAATAGGACGTCTAGCGATGTTTCCATTACTGCGTATCGAGACCACTCGAACCTTACCATCTCGACCAGGATGTACGTCTATTATCCTGCCCATCCTCCATTTCAGAGGAGGTAAGTTATCGTCATGAAGTAGTACCAAGTCTCCGATCTTAATATTGGGTGAATCAGAAGTCCACTTATTTCTTGATTGAAGTAGATACAGATAGTCACGACGCCACTGCTTCCAAAAGGTATCGCGCATATATTGTATTCGCTGATAGTGCTTCAGACGCTCAAACCTTGAGCTTAACGTCGGTTGCGGTAAATCTGTAAGCGGCCCGCCTACTAAGAAATGACCTGGGGTTAAAGCCTCTTCGTTCGTTCATTTGACATTGGAGATATAGGCCGAGAGTTCATCACCGCTTCCACTTGGCACAAAAGAGTCGTCATTTCATCATACGTAAACGCACAATTTCCCACGCCAGCGACGACTTTTTGAATGTGCCTTTTGGCCACCTTGATTGCTGCTTCCCACAACCCACCGAAGTGAGGGGCCCTAGGTGGTATGAAAGCCCAGGAAATTCCATACTTCTGACAAAACTGCTGAACAGCATCCGAATTCACGCTAGTCAATACGCTGCGACAAATCTTCTCCAATTCATTTTTGGCGCCTATGAAGTTAGAGCCATTATCGGAATATATTTTCGAACAATTACCTCTACGTGATAGAAATCGCCGTAGTGCGTTAAGAAATGATTCTGTTGACATGTCTGGCACCAGTTCTAGATGGACCGCTTTGATAACGAAGCACACAAAAACGCAAATGTAGGCCTTAGCTGGAGGTCTTCCACGTATTTTCTGAGTGATGTACACGGGTCCACAATAATCGATTCCACTGATAGCGAAAGGCTTAGTAGGTGAAGCTCGTTCAGCTGGTAAGTCCCCCATAATCTGGCTTGCTAAAATAGGTTGAAAACGATAGCAAATTATGCATTTCCTTAAGACCGAAGAAACGGTTCGAAGCCCATTGACAATCCAGTAACGTCGCCTCAAAATGTTCAACACGGTTTGATTCCCAGCATGAAGATACTGCAGATGATAGTGCATGACCAATGAGTTCAGAAATGGATGTGATGAGGGCAATAGAATTTGATGTCTAGAATTGTACGACAGAGCTGAGTTTCGCAGACGCCCACCAACGCGCAAAATATTCTCCTCGTCCAAAAATATACTTAAACGAGTCAACGAACTATCCTTGAGCGGTTGTCCGTTGGCTAGAATATCTATCTCCTTTCGAAAGTGCACCATTTGGATGTTTCTTACGATTGATAGTTCCGCTGAGTTGATTTCTGCTGTTGTAATGCGTCCCTTTTGCTCCCACCTTCTCTTAATCCATCTGCGAATATAGCAAAAAACAATTATCAAACGAAAGTATGAATTTGAAAATTTGCATCGAACAGTTAAATCGCATATGTCAACAGCCCTTGCAGACACAAATGAAAATGCTAGCCTTTTCCTTTCAGGGTACTCTGTTGTAGATGATAGATTGAGATGTGGCCATTGAGCTGCTTCCAGCTTGAGAAAAGTTGGTCCCTCGAACCAAATGGTACTCTTCAGAAATTCATTTGGCAAACATCCTCGAGAAATTAAATCCGCCGGATTTTGTCGAGACGGTACGTGATGCCAAGATTCCTTTGACGTCAGCTGTTGAATTTTAGACACCCTGTTGGATACAAATATACTCCATTGGTTAGCAACAGATTTTATCCAAGATAGTGCAATGGTAGAATCGCTCCAATAAAAGGTTGATTCCAAGCTGATGTTCACTGCCGCCTTAACACGTTGTGCTAATTCTGCGAGAAGTAAAGCTCCACAAAGCTCTAGTCGAGCCAACGATTCACAAAGAATAGGAGCTACACGTGACTTTGCACAGATTAGACTAGTTTGCACATCGCCATTGGAAGACGCGCAACGAAAATAGATACAAGCTCCATATGCCCTCATACTGGCATCGCAGAAGCCGTGCATCTGAATTCTTGATCCCAACGTCACGCTTAAGCGAGGTATCTTGAGTGCTTGCAGGTCTTGCAGTTGGCGATAGAATTCCCTCCACCGATAATGCAAATCCTGAGGTAGACTTTCATCCCAGTCTATTCTCATTGTCCATAGATGTCGGAGAAAAAGTTTTCCGCTGACGACCACCGGGTTTATAAATCCTAATGGATCAAACAAACTTGCAATTTGCGAAAGAACGGTGCGTTTCGTAACTGATGTTTGTTGCATGAGTTTATCAAGACAGGAGAAAGAGAAGTTATCTGCAGATGGGTTCCAAAATAAACCAAGTACTCGAACGCCGTCACGATCATTAACCCTAACCAGTGTTTCCACTTCACTGGGGCACAAATCAGTTAAGACTTCATCTGCATTCGAGCACCACTTTCTTAAAGGAAAATGTCCCTTTAGTAGAAGACCCTTGACTTCTTGTTTTATGTTGATGAGCTCCTGAATTGAATTGGCCCCTGTCATCAAGTTATCGACATAGAAGTTATGCAAGACGTGGTGGGCTCCTATAGGGTAATTACTAGATTCATTTGTGGCCAGCTGTCTCATACTTCGTATGGCGAGATAAGAAGCTGAAGACGTACCGTACGTCACAGTTCGAAGACGATACATTTTTATTGGTCGATCAGTATTATTTCGCCATAGAATACACTGCATGTCTCGATCCCTTTCGTCCACCAGTACTTGGCGATACATTTTAACGATATCGGCAGTGATAGCGTACACATATAACCGAAAGCGAACCAAAATTTCGAAAATATCATCTTGGATCTTAGGTCCAACCATCAAAACGTCATTCAACGAGCTCTGAGAACTGCCTTTACAAGATCCGTCAAAGACTACACGTAACTTAGTAGTGGTGCTTTCGGATTTCAAAACGGGATGGTGAGGAAGGAAAAAGTGAGGAGTTCGTAGTTGTATTTTGGAGATTTCTTCCATGTGATTCAAGCTTAGATATTCTGTTATAAATTTGGTGTACTCGTCCTTTAGTTCAACGTTTTTTAAGAGTTTCCTTTCTAAACTTAAATATCTTTTAAGAGCGATATCATACGACTCACCAATCGTTGCAGGGTCTGTCCGAAAAGGCAGCCGCACTACGAATCTTCCGTCAACTTCTCGATGATGTGTGTTGAGGAAATGTTTTTCACACCTTTCTTCCTCAACCGTCAGAGGATGTTGTTGTTGAGTGTGGGTATCCAATTCCCAGAACCTGTGTACTAGTTGGTTTAATTCAGTATCCCTTTCAAATTGTGCCCTGTCTGCAGCTGTGAGACAATACACATTTCCTTTGGATTCTATTTCACCAGACACAACCCATCCGAAAAGCGTTTTTTGAAGAATAGCTGCTGATTGCTTGAGACGTATTTGGCCAACGGAGAGAAGACTGAAGAATATGGAGGCCCCAATTAAAATATCGATCCTTTGAGGTTGGTTAAATGATGGGTCCGCTAACTGCACATTGTTAGGTATGTCCATATGGCTTATATCAAAACGATTGACCGGTATGTTCCCCGTGATGTTAGGTAATATGTATGCTTCCAAGCTGGTGGTAAAGTCGTTTACCCTTGATTTTACAACGATGTGTGACTTGTAAGATGTATTAGTATGCGAAGATCCAATGCCAACGATAGCTGTGTTGGAAAAAAACCGTTTGAGTCCTAACAGCTGGGCTAGGCGATTCGTGATGAAATTAAGCTGCGATCCACTATCGAGAAGAGCTCGGCATGTAATGAACGAATTGTTTGAGGATTTGACTTGAATTAAAGCAGTTGATAAAATTACCTGGCTTTTGGGAACATCACTTACTGTTTTTCTTATTGATTGCATGGCAACGTGCTCCGGTGACGATGAGCCATCGTGTGTAATAAAGGAATGTGATGGTGGTACCGAGGTGTCAGCCGTGGTGTTTGATCTCGCAGAAGTCGAATAGTCCTTATGCAGAAGTGTATGATGGTTCCGGTGACAGGTACGACACTTGCTGGAGTTGCAATCACGACAGGTGTGGCTAGCCTTTAAGCAATTTATACAGAGATTTAATGCTTTGACCATATTAAATCTTTCATTGGGGGACTTGGCGAGGAATACTGTACATGAAAAGGCGCTTTTACACTGATGAGTGCAGAAGGGACATTTTGATGCTTGAGTTACAGAGAATGAGTTGACTCTGCACTGGAAGCGATTTGACTTGTGCTGTTGCTTGGTGGTGGATTGTTTTCCATTGTTGAATTCGATAAGTTCCAATGTTCTGCATCTCTTTTGTACAAATTCTGAGAAATCCTCCCACGTTGGTAGGTACGTGTTTTCACTGTCGTTCATACCTTGCTGCTTCTTCTCACCAAGTGATGTTGCATGCTCTTCCCACAATGCTGAAGTTGACGAATCGAGCTTGGAAGTTACAAAAGCTAAAAGTAGGCCGTCTGCTATTTGTTCCTTTGATGACAATGATAGAAGGGCTCTCATGTTTGCGTTGATGTTGTTGTTAATTCGAATTAAATGCTCAACCGAAGCGAAAGGAATATTTTGAAGATCAATGATTTTACTAATATGAATGCGATACAAATACCTTTTGTTGTCATATTGACCTTTAAGTATGTTGAGAGCCTTGGGATAGTTTTCAGCAGTGGCTTCCAACGACCGGATAGATTCATAAGCGTTACCTTCTAACATGCTCCTTAACCGATGAAACTTGTCGCGAGGGTCAGCAACCTTTTCATGCACCATCATATTGAACATGTTCCACCATTCCAAACATTCAGCGGGATCTCCAGAAAACGATTTTAACTTGTGTTTCGGGAGGTCATTAGAATATGATGCGGTTCCTAGAAATGCTGATTGATCCACTGGGCTAGATTGTCGTCGCCCATGTGCACTAATTGAAGCAAGAAGTCTGGCCTTCACTTCACAGTAGGATTCTTCAAAAGCATCGCGTTCCATGCCTTCGCTTTCGTCCATTTCTTCCAGCTGAGATTGAATGACGTTGAAATTGGCGAAATGATTTTCTAGAACACTCAATTTCGTTTCCAATTCGAAAACGTTTAACGAAACGATCTTTTCGGCTGAAAGCGCTGAGGCCATGCGCGTAAGATGACCTTTAACAACACCGCGCCTCGATCTGAGTTTCTTGACAGCTTCCATTTAACAATACCGAAAATTGAATTAGCGAAAAATAAACCGAGATCCCGGGTTTCGGCACCAATGTTGAGAACTAAAGAATTTTTAAGTTCTATAAAATCCACAAACAAAAGTCGAATTTATTCTTCTTAGTTCTTTATTGATTCGTGTTTATGGGGCGAAAGACGATTGTGGAATGACAAATTATATTTAACCAAGTGCCGCTACCCACACAAGAGAAACGGTGATACCATGTTCGTTAAGTCTTGGTGGTACGATTCCACCGTTCTGTAGTCGGGCGACGATGGTGCAGTGGTTGGTTCTTAGGGTGCGTTATGCTCTGTTTTGATGCACAAGATTGTAACAATCATCACTGTCACCGTCATCACCTTCATCACCATCATCACCATCATCAGCATCATCAGCATCATCACCATCATCACCATCATCACCATCATCACCATCATCACCATCATCACCATCATCACCATCATCACCATCATCACCATCATCACCATCATCACCATCATCACCATCATCACCATCATCACCATCATCACCATCATCACCATCATCACCATCATCACCATCATCACCATCATCACCATCATCACCATCATCACCATCATCACCATCATCACCATCATCACCATCATCACCATCATCACCATCATCAAGATCATCACCATCATCACCATCATCACCATCATCACCATCATCACCATCATCACCATCATCACCATCATCACCATCATCACCATCATCACCATCATCACCATCATCACCATCATCACCATCATCACCATCATCACCATCATCACCATCATCACCATCATCACCATCATCACCATCATCACCATCATCACCATCATCACCATCATCACCATCATCACCATCATCACCATCATCACCATCATCACCATCATCACCATCATCACCATCATCACCATCATCACCAGCATCACCATCATCACCATCATCACCGTCATCACCATCATCACCACCATCACCATCATCACCATCATCACCACCATCACCATCATCACCATCATCACCATCATCACCATCATCACCATCATCACCATCATCACCATCATCACCATCATCACCATCATCACTATCATCACCATCATCACCATCATCACCGTCATCACCATCATCACCATCATCACCATCATCACCATCATCACCATCATCACCATCATCACCATCATCACCATCATCACCATCATCACCATCATCACCATCATCACCATCATCATCATCATCACCATTCTCACCATCATTACCATCATCACTATCCTCACCATCATCACCATCCTCAACATCATCACCATCCTCAACATCATCACCATCCTCAACATCATCACCATCCTCAACATCATCACCATCCTCAACATCATCATCATCATCTCCACCGTCACCATCACCGCACTCATCACCATCATCATCATAATTACCATCATCACCATCCACAACATCATCACCATCAATATCATCATCATCATCTCAACCGTCCCCATCAGCGCACTTATCACCATTCTCACCATCAGCGCCATCATCACCATCATCACCATCATCACCATCATCACCATCATCACCATCATCACCATCATCACCATCATCACCATCATCACCATCATCACCATCATCACCATCATCACCATCATCACCATCATCACCATCATCACCATCATCACCATCATCACCATCATCATCATCATCACCATTCTCACCATCATTACCATCATCACTATCCTCACCATCATCACCATCCTCAACATCATCACCATCCTCAACATCATCACCATTCTCACCATCATCACCATCCTCAACATCATCACCATCCTCAACATCATCATCATCATCTCCACCGTCACCATCACCGCACTCATCACCATCCTCAACATCATCACCATCCTCAACATCATCACCATCCTCAACATCATCACCATCCTCAACATCATCACCATCCTCAACATCATCATCATCATCTCCACCGTCACCATCACCGCACTCATCACCATCATCATCATAATTACCATCATCACCATCCACAACATCATCACCATCAATATCATCATCATCATCTCAACCGTCCCCATCAGCGCACTCATCACCATTCTCACCATCAGCGCCATCATCACCATCCTCACCGTCATCACCATCAGCGCCATCATCACCATCCTCACCATCATCACCATCATCACCATCATCACCATCATCACCATCATTACCATCATCACCATCATCACCATCATCACCATCATCACCATCATCACCATCATCACCATCATCACCATCATCACCATCATCACCATCATCACCATCATCACCATCATCACCATCATCACCATCATCACCATCATCATCATCACCACCATCCTCATCATCATCACCATCCTCAACATCATCACCATCCTCAACATCATCACCATCAATATCATCATCATCATCATCATCTCCACCGTCACCATCACCGCACTCATCACCATCATCACCTTCATCACCATTCTCACCATCACCCCACTCATCACCATTAGCAACATCATTATTATCTTCACCATCATCACCATCATCACCATCATCACCATCATCACCATCATCACCATCATCACCATCATCATCATCATCACCATTCTCACCATCATTACCATCATCACTATCCTCACCATCATCACCATCCTCAACATCATCACCATCCTCAACATCATCACCATCCTCAACATCATCACCATCCTCAACATCATCACCATCCTCAACATCATCATCATCATCTCCACCGTCACCATCACCGCACTCATCACCATCATCATCATAATTACCATCATCACCATCCACAACATCATCACCATCAATATCATCATCATCATCTCAACCGTCCCCATCAGCGCACTCATCACCATTCTCACCATCAGCGCCATCATCACCATCATCACCATCATCACCATCATCACCATCATCACCATCATCACCATCATCACCATCATCACCATCATCACCATCATCACCATCATCACCATCATCACCATCATCACCATCATCACAATCATCACCATCATCACCATCATCATCATCATCACCATTCTCACCATCATTACCATCATCACTATCCTCACCATCATCACCATCCTCAACATCATCACCATCCTCAACATCATCACCATCTTCAACATCATCACCATCCTCAACATCATCACCATCCTCAACATCATCATCATCATCTCCACCGTCACCATCACCGCACTCATCACCATCCTCAACATCATCACCATCCTCAACATCATCACCATCCTCAACATCATCACCATCCTCAACATCATCATCATCATCTCCACCGTCACCATCACCGCACTCATCACCATCATCATCATAATTACCATCATCACCATCCACAACATCATCACCATCAATATCATCATCATCATCTCAACCGTCCCCATCAGCGCACTCATCACCATTCTCACCATCAGCGCCATCATCACCATCCTCACCGTCATCACCATCAGCGCCATCATCACCATCCTCACCATCATCACCATCATCACCATCATCACCATCATCACCATCATTACCATCATCACCATCATCACCATCATCACCATCATCACCATCATCACCATCATCACCATCATCACCATCATCACCATCATCACCATCATCACCATCATCACCATCATCACCATCATCACCATCATCACCATCATCACCATCATCACCATCATCATCATCACCACCATCCTCATCATCATCACCATCCTCAACATCATCACCATCCTCAACATCATCACCATCAATATCATCATCATCATCATCATCTCCACCGTCACCATCACCGCACTCATCACCATCATCACCTTCATCACCATTCTCACCATCACCCCACTCATCACCATTAGCAACATCATTATTATCTTCACCATCATCACCATCATCACCATCATCACCATCATCACCATCATCACCATCATCACCATCATCACCATCATCACCATCATCACCAGCATCACCATCATCACCATCATCACCGTCATCACCATCATCACCACCATCACCATCATCACCATCATCACCACCATCACCATCATCACCATCATCACCATCATCACCATCATCACCATCATCACCATCAACACTATCATCACCATCATCACCATCATCACCATCCTCAACATCATCACCATCATCACCATCATCACCATCATCACCATCATCACCATCATCACCATCATCACCATCATCACCATCATCACCATCATCACCATCATCACCATCATCACCATCATCACCATCATCACCATCATCACCATCATCACCATCATCACCATCATCACCATCATCACCATCATCACCATCATCACCATCATCACCATCATCACCATCATCATGACCGTCATCGTCATCATCACCATCCTCACCATCCTCACCATCATCGCCACCCTCAACATCATCACCATCAATATCATCTTCATCATCTCCACCGTCACCATCACCGCACTCATCACCATCATCACCTTCATCACCATTCTCACCATCACCCCACTCATCACCATTAGCAACATCATTATTATCTTCACCATCATCACCATCATCACCATCATCACCATCGTCACCATCCTCACCATCATCACCATCCTCAACATCATCACCATCAATATCATCATCATCTCCACCGTCACCATCACCGCACCCATCACCATCACCGCACCCATCACCATCACCGCACCCATCACCATCACCGCACCCATCACCATCACCGCACCCATCACCATCACCGCACCCATCACCATCACCGCACCCATCACCATCATCACCATCATCACCATTCTCACCATCATCACCATCATCACCGTCATCATCACCATCCTCACCATCCTCACCATCAACACTATCGTCACCATCATCACCATCCTCAACATCATCACCATCATCACCATCATCACCATCATCACCATCATCACCATCATCACCATCATCACCATCATCACCATCATCACCATCATCACCATCATCACCATCATCACCATCATCACCATCATCACCATCATCACCATCATCACCATCATCACCATCATCACCATCATCACCATCATCACCATCATCACCATCATCACCGTCATCATCACAATCCTCACCATCCTCACCATCAACACTATCGTCACCATCATCACCATCCTCAACATCATCACCATCATCACCATCATCACCATCATCACCATCATCACCATCATCACCATCATCACCATCATCACCATCATCACCATCATCACCATCATCACCATCATCACCATCATCACCATCATCACCATCATCACCATCATCACCATCATCACCATCATCACCATCATCACCATCATCACCATCATCACCATCATCACCATCGTCACCATCATCACTATCATCACCATCATCACCATCATCACCATCATCACCATCATCACCATCATCACCATCATCACCATCATCACCATCATCACCATCATCACCATCATCACCATCATCACCATCATCACCATCATCACCATCATCACCATCATCACCATCATCACCATCATCACCATCGTCACCATCCTCACCATCATCACCATCCTCAACATCAACACTATCATCACCATCATCACCATCCTCAACATCATCACCATCATCACCATCATCACCATCATCACCATCATCACCATCATCACCATCATCACCATCATCACCATCATCACCATCATCACCATCATCACCATCATCACCATCATCACCATCATCACCATCATCACCATCATCACCATCATCACCATCATCACCATCATCACCATCATCACCATCGTCACCATCCTCACCATCCTCACCATCATCACCATCCTCAACATCATCACCATCAATATCATCATCATCTCCACCGTCACCATCACCGCACCCATCACCATCACCGCACCCATCACCATCACCGCACCCATCACCATCACCGCACCCATCACCATCACCGCACCCATCACCATCACCGCACCCATCACCATCATCACCATCATCACCATTCTCACCATCATCACCATCATCACCATCATGACCGTCATCACCGTCATCACCATCATCACCATCATCATCATCATGACCGTCATCGTCATCATCACCATCCTCACCATCCTCACCATCAACACTATCATCACCATCATCACCATCCTCAACATCATCACCATCATCACCATCATCACCATCATCACCATCATCACCATCATCACCATCATCACCATCATCACCATCATCACCATCATCACCATCATCACCATCATCACCATCATCACCATCATCACCATCGTCACCATCCTCACCATCATCACCATCATCACCATCATCACCATCATCACCATCATCACCATCATCACCATCATCACCATCATCACCATCATCACCATCATCACCATCATCACCATCATCACCATCATCACCATCATCACCATCATCACCATCATCACCATCCTCACCATCATCGTCATTATCACCATCATCACCATCATCACCATCATCACCATCATCACCATCATCACCATCATCACCATCATCACCATCATCACCATCATCACCATCATCACCATTCTCACCATCATCACCATCCTCAACATCATCACCATCCTCATCGTCATCACCATCATCACCATCGTCACCATCCTCACCATCATCACCATCCTCAACATCATCACCATCATCATCTCCACCGTCACCATCACCACACTCATCACCATCCTCAAGGTCATTGACCTCCTCAAGGTCATTGACCTCATCAAGGTCATTGACCTCCTCAAGGTCATTGACCTCATCAAGGTCATTGACCCTACCAAGGTCATTGACCTGGTCAAGGTCATTGACCCTACCAAGGTCATTGACCTTGATCAGTTCAAGGTCGGGTGAATGACCTTGATGAGGTCAATGACCTTGAGGAGGTCAATGACCTTGAGGAGGTCAATGACCTTGAGGAGGTCAATGACCTTGACGAGGTCAATGACCTTGACGAGGTCAATGACCTTGAGGAGGTCAATGACCTTGAGGATGGTGATGAGTGTGGTGATGGTGACGGTGGAGATGATGATGGTGATGATGTTGAGGATGGTGATGATGGTGAGGATGGTGAGGATGGTGATGATGGTGATGACGATGAGGATGGTGATGATGTTGAGGATGGTGATGATGGTGATGATGGTGATGATGGTGATGATGGTGATGATGGTGATGATGGTGATGATGGTGATGATGGTGATGATGGTGATGATGGTGATAATGACGATGATGGTGAGGATGGTGATGATGGTGATGATGGTGATGGTGGTGATGATGGTGATGATGGTGATGATGGTGATGATGGTGATGGTGGTGATGATGGTGATGATGGTGATGATGGTGATGGTGGTGATGATGGTGAGGATGGTGATGAAGGTGATGATGGTGATAATGGTGATGATGGTGATGATGGTGATGATGGTGATGATGGTGATGATGGTGATGATGGTGATGATGGTGATGATGGTGATGATGGTGATGATGGTGAGGATGGTGATGATGGTAATGATGGTGAGAATGGTGATGATGATGATGATGGTGATGAGTGCGGTGATGGTGACGGTGGAGATGATGATGATGATATTGATGGTAATGATGTTGAGGATGGTGATGATGGTGAGGATGGTGATGATGGTGATGATGGTGATGATATTGATGATGGTGATGATAGTGATGATGGTGATGATGGTGATGATGGTGATGATGGTGATGGTGGTGATGATGGTGATGATGGTGATGATGGTGATGATGGTGATGGTGGTGATGATGGTGATGATGGTGATGATGGTGATGGTGGTGATGATGGTGATGATGGTGATGATGGTGATGATGGTGATGGTGGTGATGATGGTGATGATGGTGATGATGGTGATGATGGTGATGATGGTGATGATGGTGATGATGGTGATGATGGTGATGATGGTGATGATGGTGATGATGGTGATGATGGTGATGATGGTGATGATGGTGATGATGGTGACGATGGTGATGATGGTGATGATGGTGATGATGGTGATGATGGTGATGATGGTGATGATGGTGATGATGGTGATGATGGTGATGATGGTGATGATGGTGATGATGGTGATGATGGTGATGATGGTGATGATGGTGATGATGGTGATGATGGTGATGATGGTGATGATGGTGATGATGGTGATGATGGTGATGATGGTGATGATGGTGATGATGGTGATGATGGTGATGATGGTGATGATGGTGATGATGGTGATGATGGTGATGATGGTGATGATGGTGATGATGGTGATGATGGTGATGATGGTGATGATGGTGATGATGGTGATGATGGTGATGATGGTGATGATGGTGATGACGGTGATGATATTGATGATATTGATGATGGTGATGATAGTGATGATGGTGATGATGGTGATGATGGTGATGATGGTGATGGTGGTGATGATGGTGATGATGGTGATGATGGTGATGATGGTGATGATGGTGATGATGGTGATGATGGTGATGATGGTGATGCTGGTGATGATGGTGATGATGGTGATGATGGTGATGATGGTGATGATGGTGATGATGGTGATGATGGTGATGATGGTGATGATGGTGATGATGGTGATGATGGTGATGATGGTGATGATGGTGATGATGGTGATGATGGTGATGATGGTGATGATGGTGATGATGGTGATGATGGTGATGATGGTGATGATGGTGATGATGGTGATGATGGTGATGATGGTGATGATGGTGATGATGGTGATGATGGTGATGATGGTGATGATGGTGAGGATGGTGGTGATGATGATGATGGTGATGATGGTGATAATGTGATGATGGTGATGATGGTGATGATGGTGATGATGGTGATGATGGTGATGATGGTGATGATGGTGATGATGGTGATGATATTGATGGTGATGATGTTGAGGATGGTGATGATGGTGATGATGGTGATGATGGTGATGATGGTGAGGATGGTGATGAAGGTGATGATGGTGATGATGGTGATGATGGTGATGATGGTGAGGATGGTGGTGATGATGATGATGGTGATGATGGTGATGATGGTGATGATGGTGATGATGGTGATGATGGTGATGATGGTGATGATGGTGATGATGGTGATGATGGTGATGATGGTGATGATATTGATGGTGATGATGTTGAGGATGGTGATGATGGTGATGATGGTGATGATGGTGATGATGGTGAGGATGGTGATGAAGGTGATGATGGTGATGATGGTGATGATGGTGATGATGGTGATGATGGTGATGATGGTGATGATGGTGATGATGGTGATGATGGTGATGATGGTGATGATGGTGATGATGGTGATGATGGTGATGATGGTGATGATGGTGATGATGGTGATGATGGTGATGATGGTGATGATGGTGATGATGCTGATGATGGTGAGGATGGTGATGATGGTAATGATGGTGAGAATGGTGATGATGATGGTGATGATGGTGATGATGGTGATGATGGTGATGATATTGATGGTGATGATGTTGAGGATGGTGATGATGGTGATGATGGTGATGATGGTGATGATGGTGAGGATGGTGATGAAGGTGATGATGGTGATGATGGTGATGATGGTGATGATGGTGATGATGGTGATGATGGTGATGATGGTGATGATGGTGATGATGGTGATGATGGTGATGATGGTGATGATGGTGATGATGGTGATGATGGTGATGATGGTGATGATGGTGATGATGGTGATGATGGTGATGATGGTGATGATGGTGATGATGGTGATGATGCTGATGATGGTGAGGATGGTGATGATGGTAATGATGGTGAGAATGGTGATGATGATGATGATGGTGATGAGTGCGGTGATGGTGACGGTGGAGATGATGATGATGATATTGATGGTGATGATGGTGATGATGGTGAGGATGGTGGTGATGATGATGATGGTGATGATGGTGATAATGTGATGATGGTGATGATGGTGATGATGGTGATGATGGTGATGATGGTGATGATGGTGATGATGGTGATGATGGTGATGATATTGATGGTGATGATGTTGAGGATGGTGATGATGGTGATGATGGTGATGATGGTGATGATGGTGAGGATGGTGATGAAGGTGATGATGGTGATGATGGTGATGATGGTGATGATGGTGAGGATGGTGGTGATGATGATGATGGTGATGATGGTGATGATGGTGATGATGGTGATGATGGTGATGATGGTGATGATGGTGATGATGGTGATGATGGTGATGATGGTGATGATGGTGATGATGGTGATGATGGTGATGATGGTGATGATGGTGAGGATGGTGATGATGGTGATGACGGTGATGATATTGATGATGGTGATGATGGTGATGATGGTGATGATGGTGATGATGGTGATGATGGTGATAATGGTGATGATGGTGATGATGGTGATGATGGTGATGATGGTGATGATGGTGATGATGGTGATGATGGTGATGATGGTGATGATGGTGATGATGGTGATGATGGTGATGATGGTGATGATGGTGAGGATGGTGATGATGGTGATGACGGTGATGATATTGATGATGGTGATGATAGTGATGATGGTGATGATGGTGATGATGGTGATGATGGTGATGGTGGTGATGATGGTGATGGTGGTGATGATGGTGATGATGGTGATGATGGTGATGATGGTGATGGTGGTGATGATGGTGATGATGGTGATGATGGTGATGCTGGTGATGATGGTGATGATGGTGATGATGCGATGATGGTGATGATGGTGATGATGCGATGATGGTGATGATGGTGATGATGGTGATGATGGTGATGATGGTGATGATGGTGATGATGGTGATGATGGTGATGATGGTGATGATGGTGATGATGGTGATGATGGTGATGATGGTGATGATGGTGATGATGGTGATGATGGTGATGATGGTGATGATGGTGATGATGGTGATGATGGTGATGATGGTGATGATGGTGATGATGGTGATGATGGTGATGATGGTGATGATGGTGATGATGGTGATGATGGTGATGATGGTGATGATGGTGATGATGGTGATGATGGTGATGATGGTGATGATGGTGATGATGGTGATGATGGTGATGATGGTGATGATGGTGATGATGGTGATGGTGGTGATGATGGTGATGATGGTGATGATGGTGATGATGGTGATGATGGTGATGATATTGATGATGGTGATGATAGTGATGATGGTGATGATGGTGATGATGGTGATGATGGTGATGATGGTGATGATGGTGATGATGGTGATGATGGTGATGATGGTGATGATGGGGATGATGGTGATGATGGTGATGATGGTGATGATGGTGATGATGGTGATAATGGTGATGATGGTGATGATGGTGATGATGGTGATGATGGTGATGATGGTGATGATGGTGAGGATGGTGAGGATGGTATTTGTATTTTGTATTTCATTGAGTGTAATAAATAACACAATGCTACAAGACAATAAGATCTTTTAAGAAGCATAAATTGTTAAAATGACAAAGTCTGTAAATTTAAATTAATCGAATATAACTTTCAAAGAACAAAACTTAGGCCTTAACTAAAATAGAATATGATATAAAGCATGTTTGTATAAATATAAACATAATAAGACAACCAATTATGTATTAAGTCGTGATACTTTTATCAGAGAGGTGGATCAAAAGTTTTCTTTGGAATTCGGCAATCGAGTTTATTGTCTGCAGACCATGTGGAAGACCATTCCACAGACGAATTGCAGATATGAAAAAGGAATGTTCTCCAATGCAATGAGTGAATCGAGGTAAAGTTAGTTTCAGGCCGCGTGCTGAGTGCGCAAAGGTTAACATGTGATGCAAGTAATCAGGACACATGTGATGAATAATTTTATACAATTTGAGAATATTACGATAGCTCACAAATACATACAAACTTAGACCCAAAACATCAGTTGTTAAATGAGACACACTACAATACCCGGGGACATTATAGATAAAGCGGATATTTTTCTTCTTCTTTTCCTTTTTCCGTCGTTGTTATGGTCAGAAGTGTAGGACCATAACCTTCCCACTTAATTGCATTCCTACTGGTCCGCTTGTGGGGTCCGCCGGTTTGACCTCAGAAAGTAGCGGCAGGCTTCCCGGTTTGGGATTACTTCATCGCTGAGGCCAATCAAATGCTGGTGTATTTGCAATGTTTTTCGGCCTGCCTTTTTCTTTTTTTTTTTTTTAAGCGGATACAGTCATTAAAAGCAACATTTAATCTCCTCTTGCATTCAAAGTCAAGTTATGGATACACAGAACAATTATATGTCAAAAATGGCATTAATAAACACATAAATAAACGCATTTTCATAGATTTTTTCAGTACATGACTAAAATGTCGCAGGCATCGCAGGCCAGCGTAGAATTTTTTAATGGTGTGTGCTGTTGCAATTCAGCAACTTAAGGAGGAATTAATGTAGTAGCCAAGGTATTTCACAGACTTCTCAATAGGAATAACACTACCATTCAATACTATCGAAGGAAAATCTCGTAAGTCAATTTTACTGCCTGCGGAAATAAGGCTTGTAGATTTAGCGGGATTAAGTTTAAGTTTACTAAGTGGTGACCATTTTGTAACATTGCTAAGATCCTCATTTACTCTTGCTATGCAGTCGTCACTTAAACCGATGGGGCGAGTAATGTAAATTAAGGCGTCGTCAGCATACATGTGAAGTTTGCAATTTTGAATCACTTGCGGAAGATCGTTATTGTACAGAGAAAATAAGAGGGGACACAATACAGATCCCTGTGGAACACCTATATTGGCAGTATATGGATCGGACATCCCCATTTTTGTGATAGCCGTTTGGATACAATTACACATATATGTTTGTGTTAACCTTAAAGAAGATGGGAGAAATTGAATTTCTGTTCCAATTTCGATAACAGTATGGAATGATCAATACAGTCAAATGCTTTCGAGAAATCAAGTAGTACTAAGACTCCTACGTCGAATCTAACGATGACCTAAGGTCACTTGTCACCTTCATAACCGCTGATTCACAGCTGTGTTTTGCTCGGAAACCAGATTGCCAGCACGATAGCAAATTATTTGCATTAAGATATTGCTGTATATGATGGGCAAGTATTTTATCGAAGGCTTTAGCTAAGAAACAGAGCAATTTTTCTTCGGTATCGGAATTATGTTTGCAGATTTCCATTGGTCTGGAAATTGACAACTATAATTGCAAAAGTTAAAAAAATGCGTTAAGTAGGGAAGCAAATGAGGAAGAAGTAGCTTTAGAAATTTTGGATTGACGCCTTCAGGTCCTGCGGTGTTTGATTTAACAGACATAATTGCTTTAGTAACATCATATTCCGCGACACACTCAAAGGTGAAACACCATTGGGCATGTCAACGACAGAGGGATTCGCAGCTGGCACAACATAAGATGGACTATCTGAATCAGGTTTAAAGTAGCTGCTTACTACATTTGGACACAAGGAACGATTTTGAGCCTTATTAGTCTCTGCTACACCCAGATTTGCTAAATTTCTCCACAATACTTTAGGATCCATTTTAGAGTCAAGTTGGCCTTTTACGTATGAACGTTTGGAGTCCTTAATCAGTGAGTTGACTTTATTTCGAGCCACACAATACTGTCTTTTATTGAACTGTGTCGGGTTCCTCTTGAAACGTCTAAACAATTGTTTTCTTTCTTGTATAAGCTCTTTAATTTCATTTGAGTACCAGGCGCAATTTTTGGACTTGATTTGTTTCGACTTAATCGGAACATATACATCAAATAGAAACTTCACAAGACTATTAAGGTGATGAGGATGGAGATGATGGAGATGATGGTGATGATGGTGACGACTCTGATGATGGTGATGATGGTGATGAGTGCGGTGATGGTGATGATGGTGTAGGCAAAATTATTAATAGTGTATGATTTTCTTTGTCACCACTGTATTCATGTATCTATATCATTTATATATTATCAGTGCTGTACTCCTTTTTTTTATTTTTTATTTATTTCATTTTTGTTTTTATATATTAAGAACACACTTACCCTAGACAAAAATGCTTAGAACTAATTTACATAACAACTAACAAAAAATACCTTACTGGCCCTATACGGACACTGTAAAGCAAACAGAACAATTTCAGACTATGCCTTTCGGCCTTATTATTAATTTGCAATAATTAAAATAAATAAACAACTTAGGCTAAGAAAAGTGATATTTTTTAAAAAAAACTTAGCATCAGATCATTTTTTTATAAAAAACACATACGTCATATACCTTTTGTATGTATAATATATCTTTTTTTTCATTATTGTTTTGTTTTGTTTTGGTAAATGGGTTCATTGGAGCCGTATGAGATGCGGGGGTTGGATGGATAGAAAAGACGAGGATTGCGTGTATTACGGGGATTAGTGTTAAGAGATATGGAGTTATAACTGGTGGCGCAGTCAATGTTACCTGTTAGAAGTCTATGAATGAAGAACTCAATTGATTAGACGATCTTGATAGGGCGGTAAGAACAAAGGATTGTTCCAGGACAGACCTCGACGAGCGGAACTTAGGAACCGACGTTGGATGCTTTCGATTCTAGAAATGTGGGTTTGTTGATAAGGGAACCACACTTGAGAGGCGTATTCAAGAAGTGGCCGGACAAATTAACAAGGTAGAAAGATCGGATAACGTAAGGGTGGGCAACTCACGAAACCGAGTGCAAAGTTAGCGTTAAGATTTATCTCATTGATGCGCGAAAATGTAACTCCTACTCACGATTGGCATTTGGCCATGTTAGGCTCCAAACAGTTTTTGCAGCACCAGACAAAAAAGCTTTGAGATCCAACTGAATAAGGGAATGGTTTTGAGGACCTTGGTGTCGTCGGCGTACAGGGAGAAGTGGGAATGTTTGACGTAACGGTTTTTTAAATAAGAAGAAATCCACTTCAACTCAGTGGGTGCAAAGCCAAGGAAAGACAGTGTAAGAATATTATTTTGTGACAGATTTTGTCGAAGGCTTTACTGAAATCAGTAGAAATGACGTCGACCTTATTCCCATTCTCTAATGCTGAAAGGGTGAAGGACACAAATGCGACAAGGTGTGCGGTTGTAGACCTGCATTTGTGGCAGCTATGTTGTTTAGAAGAGATTTGCAGTCGAAACTTAGAGTGCCATGCAAAATACTTGCGAAAAGTTTGGTTATATGTGACAGTTTGGCTATGGGGCGGTACTTGTTAGCATCACTTTTCGGACCTTTTTGTGAATATGAGTTATAAAGGCATGTCGAAGAAAATTCTCCAAGGGACAGGAAAGAATAGAACATTTATGAGAGCGGGACAGAAAGAATGGAGAGACATTACTTTAGTAATATGGCAGGGAGACTACCGGGCCCAGGAGTGAATTCATCAATAAGTTGATTCAATTTATTTTGAATGATATGGGGGTCAATAGTACGTGGGAGAAATGGCTAAAGGAAGAAATTTGGTAGTCTAAATAAGTGGTGTCCGGTATACAGGAAGATTGTTTAGAAAGGTGGCGATAGTTTAGGGATCGTTCGAGGATTCGCCATTGAAATAGAGTCAGGTTGGGCAACCAACAGATTTGCTTTTGTAGTTGACAGACTGAGAGAAAGACTTAGGATCGTTTATAAGATTGGCTTACGTTTGGATCAAATTGTGTTCGTAGAGAGAGTTTCGAAACTCGGTAAATTAAGTTGAACTCCTGGGTCAGTTGGATCTTGTGTGGTTCCAAGTCTCGACGGAAAAATCGCCAAGTGTACATAAGTCTGCGAATGGCCGGGTGAAACGGACCGCGGCGATGTCCTCGACCGATCTTGCGTTCCTTTGAAGTACGAATGTTGGCTGATTGATTACCGAACCGGTCGTCTTAAATTTGGTCCCCAAGCGTAGGAGAGTCGATTGTGAAGAGCCACCACGTCTACCGCAAACTGGGCGCAACGTTCGCACTAATGAACACTCATTTTGGCAATGAAGTTTTATCATTTGGACGTGCTGTTCAATCGTGTGGCTTGCCATGGCGGTTTGGCTTCTGTTACTGAATAATAAACAACATATTTGATATATGTCACCAAAACAACATAGCTGCCAAAATTTACCCGCCCCAATTGAAAAACACTTTAATTAGCTTGACAAAATTCGTATATCCCAATATTTACATAGAGAAATTTAAAAATAAGTCATACGGTAGCACTGACAATGGCAACTCTCTTTTTTCGTTCAGTTCGTTCCAGATGTGATCGGTGATTTTAAATTGTCCAAATCGTAAGTGTGAACGCTCTTTCGACATGTCGTCCGATTTCAATTTTTTCAACTTTTTGACTTTGTTGATCAACTTGTCGTAAGGTGTGAACAGTTGTCGTACGACTTCAAAGCATTTTTTCACTTTTGCTTGTGACTTCAGAGGGTAAACACCAATATTGAGCGGAATGAATGATATGAGGACAAACAAGGAAAAAGAATTTTGGGTTGATTTCTTTGAAGTGTACCGGCAATTTTCAGAAGTATGGAAAATAAGGTACTTTATTCAGTTCGAAGCGTACGAGGTGTTATTAGATAAATATAAGCAAATTGATAAAAATGCATATTGCATTTCTCAGTATTGTATTTTTTTTTCTAATACATATGAGGCCTTATTTTTCTCAGTAACTCCTCATATGAAAATCCTCTGACGAATATTCGTACAATCCTCTCAACAACGTTACCATTCAGAAATTATTACGTTTTCCGACACTGATCGCTGATGCAGGCCTCGAACATTGTGTCAAGTCTGGAGTAAACAGGGGCTGCCCGCAAGGTGGCGTCTTGTCTCCGCTGTTATGGTGCATGGTGGTCGACTCTCTGCTAGATGCTCTCAATGCCTCTGGAATCTATGCCCAGGCCTATGCCGATGATGTTGCTGTTCTCTCTGTCGGCTCATGTTTAGCGAATGTCTGTCTCAAAGCGCAGGCGGCGCTAAACGTGATCGAAGACTGGTGCACGAGAAATGGGCTGTCGGTTAATCCTCTTAAGACCGATGTCGTTCTCTTCACGAGAAGGAGGAAAACAACTGGCATTGCTCAGCTGGTGCTAAAAGGCATTCCCATCCCTATATCCAAGGAAGCTAAGTATCTGGGAGTCATTCTAGGTAACAAACTTCTCTGGTCAAAACATGTTGAGTCCAAAACCACCAAAGCGCTGTCAGCTTTCTGGCAATGCAAAGGTGCCTTTGGCAAAACATGGGGCTTATCGCCGAAATAGGTCCTTTGGATCTACACGGCAATGGTAAGACCGATAATCTCATATGCATCCGTTGTTTGGTGGAGCAGGCTGACACGAAAACACGCTGTCTGCCTCAGTTGCACGGTTGCTTTCCCCAGCACACCGGGAGCTGCTTTAGATGCTATGATGAACCTTCCACCCCTTGACATATATGTATATCAGAGGGTGTGCACTGAAAACTATTTCTCGCCTAAAGAGGAATGGTCTTTGGTACAACTCGCAGTAGAGTGAAAGTGTACTTGAGAGAGAAATATCCTACGACCACTGTCTCATGGATATGCCCTCTGACGCAATGACACCTGCCATCCTACTGCGCTGTAACTACACAGTCACATTTCCTTGGCGTCAGGACTGGCTTTGGCCAGACACTGAACCTGGAATAGAATGTCTTCGCATCTTCACAGATGGCTCCAGGACTGGTCAGGGATCCGGCGCTGGAGTTTTCTTCGAGCGCGAAAACATTCGACTGCACTTCTCGTTAGGAAAATATTCGTCTGTCTTCCAGGCGGAGATTTACGCAATCCTAATGGCCATGCACTATGTTGTGAAACACAGATGGAGGGGAAAGAGCATATGTGTCTGCAGTGACAGCCAAGCTGCACTCAAAGCTGTATCCAATCCTCTGTCCAACTCCAAACTAGTGCATGAACTCTGGAATCCCAGAAAACGAGATCTCCGATGAACTCGCTAGAAAAGGCTCAGAGGAGAGTTTCTCAGGGCCTGAACCCGCCTTAGGTCTACCAGCTTCAACGGTTAAATCTGACATCAATGACTGGGTCTTTAACGTACACAGTCGCAGATGGAGGGATTATCCAGGATGCAGGATGACTAAGTGCGTACGCCCTGACGTCTGTAAAAAGTCCGCAACATTCTTCTTATCCTTAAGGAGAAATGACTGCAGAAGGCTAACGGGCGTCATTACCGGCCATTACACTTTTGCCAGGCATCTCTACGTGCTTGGCATCAGTGAGACGCCTACCTGTGCTGCTTGTTGCGAGGAGGACGACACAGCGGAACACTTTCTCTGCGACTGTCCCGCCTTCGCTCGTGCACGGTAGCGCATCCTTGGGGCCGACGTGGTGGGTGCCGAATCTCTTAGCTCAACATCACTGAAGCCCCTCCTCACTTTTCTCCGGACAACGGGGAAAATACAATAAAGACAAGGTGTCTATCTGGTAGTACAATGGCAGATAGTAGAAGCCTCCAAAAAAAAAAAAAAAAAAAACCTTTTCCGACCCATGGTTTAATCCACATTCATTTTTATCCTTTTTTCTTGTCTTTTTCTTCAATTTCGAGTATTTCATCAATAATCATCACTGTAACAAGAGCATGCGCCGCCATGTTATGGCTTCGACATTTTTTTCGCAAATGAAGTCTGTCAAGCAAGTTGTATGATGTGAACGCTAGGCATTATTTGGTCGTTCAACAAGTCGGATAGACAAATCGTAGAGTGTGAACGCCGCTTATCACCGTTCGCGAGTCGCGCAGATGGCATTCGACTCAAATGTCAAAATTTCGGCGAACTACGATTTTTCCGTATTACCGTTGGCGAACGTTCGACTGAATTTCTGTCTCTTATGTCAAAATTCAGTTCGTGACTGTGAGGCGAACGATTGCTGTATTCAAAAGAAACATTGTAAGGATGACAGAAAATAGGAAAATGTAAGTAATAACAAATAAGATGTATGAATTGAAAAAAAAACAACAGTCACCAGTTCAGCAAGCTGGTGCAACTTATGAAGGTAAATCCAGACATTGCCATGGGCATAGGGGCGTTAGCGAGCGAGATGAACTGCCTTCATTCCAATCATTTAAAAAAAAAAACAATACTTATCATTTAGCTTTTCCCGTATTTCTATTTTCAAATGTACAATATTTTCTGACACTTGATGCAACCAGTGAATTGACAGTTAGTCAATTGCTAGAAAAAAAACTAAATTGTTGGAAATTTGACGGTCCCATTCCTACTGTGATGTTGAACGGAAGGGTCTGTATTCTGAAAATAAAAATCCATTATTTCCCTCCCAGAAATCAAGCAGAGCACGCAAAAGCCGCAGGATTTGGGAATAAAAGTGAATATATTCGATTTTAAGGGCGAAAGACGGCGCAACTCTGCTGCTACATGATTGCCAAATGCCCAATGCTCGTCAATTTGGTCAGGAACGTTATTCTCTTGGGCGTTAATTTGTGCAAGACTTGATTCAGCTTGTGAAGCAGACATGACCTTATCATAAAAATTTGAAATATTAAGTAAAAATCGTATATTCCACCAGGAATTACCGAATTAATGTTTGACGAGGTGCTGCTGGGCAATCGTTTTTTTTTTTTTGACTTGTTCATAAATATCATGGAATTGTAGAAGCGGTAAGGCTTTACCGATTGGGATGCAAGACGATCGCCCTTCTGTAATACGGATTTTACCTTTTTCACATACATAACTCTGATAGCCCGTTCGCAAAACAGTCCATCTACCTTTGCATGTCTTCTAGTCCATGCCCACTTCCGCGACCACTTTCTTCCACAGGTAGAGCGAAGAAAGACGGTATGTAGGAGAATCCGGATTCTAAATGGTTGGGTATTTTGAAATGACTTTGACCAATCTTTCTATTTTCTCGATGGTCCAACGGTCTTTCATTGGTGGTGAAAAAAGTGGATTTTTTCTGGTTAACCCCCTCTTATACAGCTCCTAAATTCCATATTCCATTGGCATATTTACGGCACTAATGTAACAATCAAATAAAATCGATTGATACGAAACAGCAAATTCAAAACAAAAAGCAGCAACTGACAAATTATTCAAACAATACTCAGAGTTACCATTCGAGAATTTTTGTCCGAAAATACGTTCTTGCGTTATGATTCGTTTAGTTTTTGACATTCCTTAGAAGACACTGGCAATGAAATGCAGCAGAAATATATGTAAGCCAAGTGTCAACAAGGAAATTGGTCGATTTAGTGAATCCTGTTTAAATAATACGGAGACGTTCACAAAACTTCTGCCCCTACCTTACCTTGTGAATCCAATGGATCCGAACAGCCACTATTTTGCTACGCTCTTTCACTTCTGCAACGTTAACGTTTTTATAATCCTAATGGTATGCTAAACCTTAAATATATAGGGTTTTCCCAAAAGGACTTTTTTTTAAATAAAAAAATATTATCGGCTTGAAGTACAATCAAAACATTTATGAATGGAACTCGACTTCGTTCATATGGCCACCGCGAACACGTTTGCAGTGGTCGATTCGTTGGACCCAATTTTCGATGACTCGGCCACACATTTCGGCCGAAACGGCCGCTATTTCACGTTCAATGTTGGCTCTGAACTCTTCCAACGTCGTCGGCTTGTTGGCATAAACCAATGACTTAACGTAACCCCAAAGAAAATAGTCTAGAGGCGTTAAATCGCACGAACGAGGCGGCCAATCGGCTGGCCCATTTCTGGAGATAACACGCTCATCAAACTTACTCTTCAATAAATCTGTTGAAACCACATGTCGTCCAAGTCCATATCTTCCAATTCGGGCCAAAAATAATCGGTAATCATGGCGCGATAACGCTGGCCATTCACAGTAACGTGACGATCGTTATCGTCGACGAAAAAATATGGCCCAATAACGCCGCCGGCAAGCAAACCGCACCAAACAGTTATTTTTTTGTGGATGAAGCGGTGATTCATGAAGCACATGTGGATTTTCACCCGACCAATAACGCATATTTTGCTTATTGACGAACCCATCGAGCCAAAAATGGGCTTCGTCACTGAAGATGATTTTGCGATGAAATTCATCATCTTGGCGCATCTTTTCCAGAGCCCAATCGGAAAACGTACGTTCAATGGTCAAATGGTCCATCGGCTTCAATTCTTGAGTCAGCATGGGTGTAAACCAAGATCCTTACGCAAAATACGCCATAATGTGGTCTGAGAGATGCCCAATTCTTGAGAACGCCGTGGAATTGATTGATTTGGATCGTTTGCTACGGACGCCTGAACGGCAGCGATATTTTCGATACTTCGACCAACCCGTTGTCTCACTGAGACGGCAGCATCACACAACGAATATGTAGACTCAAATTTTTGCAGTAAGCTTGTTATTGCCTGTCTACTAGGGCGAAAATTACGACCGAAAATTGGAGTTAACGCTCTTAAAGTTGCGGTCACCGACTCCGAATTTCGATAGAAAATTTTATAATTTGCAGACGTTGCTCGTTCGTGTACTTTAGCACGATGAAAATGTTGGGTTTACTGAATAAATTGACAATGACAGTTTGATGATTAGTGAAAGGGTGCGTTCACAAATTAAATTCAAAGCTATCAAGTCTCCATTGGGAAACCCTTTACAATCAGCGAAAAGTTGTGCTTTTTAATTTGAAGCAAAACAAAAGGCTCGATTTATTTCTAATTTCATCAGACGTAAGCCCCAACACACCTTTTACGATATATCGTAATCCTAAAAACGATCGACCCGGGGCCACAGAAAAAAACGATATCGCGATTTTCATATGGAAACATCTTTACCATACAAGTGCTTATTCCCAAGGCTAGGAAAACGGACTACTCAATTATTTTAGCTCCGATAGTCTAATCTGGCAAAAGCATACTCTTGGGCTTTAGCGTAAACCCAAAAAGAAGCAAAGTTATCTTACATCCGGAGCTTGGCTCCAACATGTACTACCGGATCACATAAGCTAGAGTAGCTTTCTATGAATGCAGCAAAACTTTGAGTCAAAGTTAGTTATTAAGAGCCCAATTTAACTCTATGTATGTACAAAGCTGTTGTCGCCCCTTGTCCCTTGGGGGCCCGCTGACATCAGACTCAAAGAAGCGGACTACTGGTGTCCTAGATTGTCTGGCCATAACAGTACTCTGCTACTCCTGCCTGATAATCTCACATCAGCTTCGAAAGCTATTGCTGCTTCTCATCCAAACAGGAAATGATACCCTGGATATTAATTTCAGATTACTAAGTCATGATTTTAAGTATGGTCTTTTGAAATCAATTGGAAGTTTCGATTCGTATCACCTTCTTGTTCACTCAGACATCTTTCAAATAGACTAAGTGGCTATCAGGGAGGCTTGCAAAACACAATACCACCTGCCCCAAGAACACGGTCAAAGCAGTATGCAGACATAGTCGCCACCAAAGCTGCGTCCTCAGCAACTCAGTCTCCATTTGTTCTATACTGGTGGAGGAGAGCGAATCAGCGTCACTCTCGTCTGGGTTCCATACATCTCATGACATAGAGGGAAATGAGGAGGCCGACGAGCTAGCCAGGTTCGGGGCTCCCTTTAATACGCACATCAAAACTGTGGGCATCCCACAGAACACCTCAAATCAGACATCCTCCATAAACATATTGAATTGGCGTCATTCCGGTGTCCTCAGAATAGTGGCTATCAGTATAGGGACATTGGTAGTCACGCCGCCAAACTTGTCATGCCATTTAACATTCACTCCCGCAACACCCCTGACGAAAGTCGGCCAAGCTCTGCGAGCTTCCGGCACTTCTTCCGTGACTTGTCTGCCTGACGAATCCTGCTAGGTTTCCAAGTGATGTCCATACATGTTGAGTGCACGTCAAAATTGTAGAAAATATTGTAGAAGCACTTTCAACTACTAAACCTCTGGACATTTGGACTACAGAATAAGTATACTAAATCGTCCGTGCAGGGACGGGTTCAGAATATCCCTGCAGCGATACCTCTCGCTTGTCGTAAAAGGCGACTAAAACAAAGGTAAACAAAAATCACATCTAGGCAATTTAGAAAACACCAAGGTGAGCCTAGGAACACATATACCACCATTAAACTGCCCCACAAGTGTACATGCAAATCAGTGGGCTGACACGACTGGAGATCACCGGTGTTGTAAGAGTAAGATCAAACAAAAAAATATGGAGCATGCCCGTGTCACAAAAAAAAAAAGCAGGCCGAAAAACAATTGGTGCAAAATGCAAAAACACCAGCATTTGATTGGCCTCAGCGATGAAGTAATCCCAAACCGGGAAGCCTGCCGCTACTTTCTGAGGTCAAACCGGCGGACCCCACAAGCGGACCAGTAGGAATACAGTAAAGTGGGAAGGTTATGGTCCTACACTTCTGACCATAACAACGCCGGAAAAAGGAAAAGAAGAAGAATAAGTATACTAAATATTGTCATTGGGGAAAAACACAATCAACCCTACTTGGAGCCATCTAAGACATCTAAGCCATCACTGTCGTATCCTAGGAGCTGCTTATTTACTTTAATAATATGTCAATGATTCACACCGATTTATGGAAAATCTACTCCAATTTTTTATCGGCGATTGCGTGAATGCACCATTAGCAAATAAATGACTCATTTCTATTTTTAGCTCAAACGTATACGAAACGTCTTTTCGTAAACGTTTAATTTTTCATCACACAATGTGTATGCACCTTAAAACCGATTCGTTGTTTTCTCATATAAATGGCGCTTGCTCGCCATACTGTCGAACAAAACGTTTCGACTTCGCTTGGTTACCGGGTGGTGTCAAAGACGACGGCTAATTTTTGCAAATTATAGTGAAAAATTAATTTTCCAATCATAGAAAGTTTACTCACAAGATATTTCTCCACTATGGCTGGAGGAGGAACAGCATCAGGTGCCAAGGTGGTGCAAGTAACTAATATCGCACCACAGGCCACCAAAGACCAGATGCAAACCTTGTTTGGGAATATTGGGAAAATCGAAGAAATTCGCCTTTATCCAACCGTGCGAGATGTCTCCTGTCCAGTACAATCACGTATTTGCTATGTGAAATATGTGGACAATTCGTGTGTTCCCGTGGCACAGCACCTGACCAATACGGTGTTTATTGATCGCGCATTGATTGTTATTCCTGTTTTATCCATTCCAGAGGAATATCGGGCGCTCGAGATGTCGAAGAATGGAACGATCGTACCCGGATTGCAGAAACCCGACTCTAAGTTGCCGCCGGAGGTAGTTAACCGCATCGAGGGACAGTCGCCGCAGCAGGTAAAACGGAGGCGTAGACCTCGCCAAAGCGACATTTTATTAATCAATTCTAAACATTGCCAGGTGATACGTACGTACGATCCAAAGTTGACAGAAAACAATTTGCCCGAGTATCCTGCTCTACCGTCGTTCTACGATTCGAGGAAAATCGAGGAGATTCGTCGAACCATTATAGTGTGCGATGTGAAGAATGAATGGCGATTGGACGACCTGATGGATTGTTTCTCCCGAGCCGGCGAAGTTAAATACGCCCGATGGGCCGAGAAGGAATCAAAAACATACTGCATGATTGAGTTTTGTGAGCAGCAAAGTATAATTCACGCACTACGCATGCAGGGAATGGAGTTTAAGGGTGGATATTTGAATGTATACCATGCCACTGATTCTATCACTAAACCGGAAGCAAAGAGTAACGAAGCAGCACAAGCGGAAATCGAAGAAGCTATGACCATTGTTAAGGAGGCACAAAACATGATTTCAGCGGCAATCGACCCAGTTATCGGGATGTTGGCTAAAGACAAGCGTCGACGTTCGAGATCGCGTTCTCGTTCCCGAGAGCGACGTGCTTCACGTTCACGCTCGCACCGATCCCGGTCCAGGCGTAGGTCGCGCTCTAGAACGAGATCGAAACGATCACGTAGCCGTTCGAAACGGTCACGCTCACGCTCGAGACGATCGCATTCACGAAAGCGATCGCGCTCACGCAAACGATCACGGTCCCGTCGCAAGAGCCGTTCTCGTTCGCATTCAAAGCGCTCGAGATCGCGTGACCGTCGCAAGAGATCCCGATCCCGTCGTCGAAGCGCTTCTCGAACATCCCGATCACGACGGTCGCGTTCGCGCAATGCAAAACGTTCACGTTCCCGCGATCGTAAACGCTCACACCGCACACGTGATGAGAAGCGAAGAAGCCGATCCCATAGCAAGCATCGTTCATCTTCTCGCACCCACTCGAGTCGTACAAAGGAAGTGTCCGTCACGAAGTCGTCATCCAAAAGACGCTCACGCACACCCGATACTCGTAAAATCAAAAAAATCGTCGAGGAGGCCGTAGTCCAAAGAGACTATGATGCAGAGGAGAAAATCGGGCAGCGATCGAGTTCGGATAAAACAAGGAAATCGACTAGTGTCGAGAAATCCGACAACATGGACATCTCTAATTCGCCGTAGTTGACTATATAACTACTGATTACATTACTAAGCGTAAGATTTAATGCAAAAAAAAGAAACGAATAAACGTATATAGACATACTACAGTTTGTCTTTTGTGCAGAATAAAAATAAAGTGCCGCACTGGCATTCCAAAAAAAGCTAAACAAGCTGTTTTAATCTTTTTCTTTTTTTTTTATTTTTTTTAGGCAAAGGGCCTTCAAGAGGACCAAGTAGGAGAAGCTGAATCTCCTGTTTCTCTTTTTTCCTTTTTTTCTTGTTTTCTATTCTTCCTGTATTGCAGAGGGGATTCCAAAAAACCTGTCCGGGAAGTCGATTGATTGAGGAAATAATTTAACTACGAACGTCCAAGTGGACATAGATCTTTGGCTTCGAAATCTGGAAGTTCATGTACAGTGTAGCTTTGCATTGGGGTCACCTTGACTTAATTTTTAACTGGATGGAGACTTGTCCTGTGATACATGTACATCATGAATGAAGTGCATTCCGATCTTATGGCCCAATTAAAATTGTATTTCCATTCAGGTAAGTAAAAGGATAACTCCGTCGCTCAAATGACATAAATAACAGCATCGACAACCTACGCTATCGTAATGATAGTTCAAGCGCAGGAGAGAAAAAGGCGTCTAGAGTGGACCTAACAAATGTTAGGTCAGTAGACAGTCTATGATGCCAATGCACAGTGATACTCATCAGCTATCAAAGCCCTACCCTCAGTGCTCTCATCCTCCAAACTGGCGGAACAATCTATGGAGGCAGCAAACGAATATGAAAAGGTAAAACAAAATACCTCAGTCAGTACAAGCCACTAGCCTGTGAGTATAGGCAGTAGTCATACCGCAAAACTTGGCATACCATTTAACAGTCCAATCAAGGGAAATTCCGCATTACGTACTACTGCGAATGTCCAGCATTTGTAACACGCAGGTTCCAAGGACTTGTAATGACGCTAGCTCCTGCTTGGCGAATAAAATCAGTTTTCTCAACTCAACAAGCTGAATTTGAGCACTCCAACAACTTCTACACAGGCCAAACGTGGTGTGGCATCAAAAAGGCACTTCAATGCTGATTTCAATGGCACCTACCACAATGCCAAGGTCACTGTAACGAATTTTAATGCAAATCTACAGAGAGATAAGCTTGCAAGGGATCGTAAAGATCACCCAACCTTCATTCAGATTTATCATATCCCGACCGGCACGCGGTAGTTCAAGCGAACAGAATTGGCGAGCAGCACCGTGTGTAATATTACACGGACCATTTGGAGCCACTTTTGACCCCCTCATATCTCAAAAACTATTGCATCTAAACATGTCAAATTTGGCACATATATTGAGACTTGCGAAATACATATGTGCTCCAAATTTCATAAACACACCTTAAACGGTTATTTAGATATTCATGCCGATCATTGAAAACGGCGGATTGACTGCGGCGGGAGAATTTCCTACTTTTTCTGTTTTGCCATCATTGAATACGCATACGATCCGCACTCTATACAAACTGTGACGTTTCTCAACCGCAACACAGTTGATGTGGATTCCAGTCAGCAAAATGATGAAATTGAAGAAGTGAGTAAATCAGATAAATCAAATAAATACAGGTAATAAATAAAACAAATCGTCAGCAGTTCCAGGTATTGGTAGACCTTATGAAGAGGAATCCGGATATTGCCAGAAATTTTACAAAAAAAGATCCAGTGTTCGTCCGAAAGTTTTGGTTAAACTTACAGCAAGAGCTGAATAGTTTGGGGCCTCCTGCTAAGGAAGTATCAGAGTGGAAGAAAGTAAATTAAAATAATAAACTCATATATTTTCATATAGATCATTGATGAATGATGGATGAACTTGATTTATCTAACGGTAAGACTTTACTTTAGGTTTGGTCGGATCACAAATCTGCTCTTCGCAAGAAACTGCCACAACAAACGAGAGCAAAAGGCGGCGGGTGGAGGCGAAAATAAGGAGGTTTTTTCCACTCCTTTGGAAGAAGAGGTAATTGAGTTGATATGCTTAAAAGACTGTGCCGATGGTTAGCCTCAAACTAGAAGTTTTGGTGCACCATTGTTGAACATGGCTTTCACCTCCACGGCGGCGTTAATGAGTACCGTTGCCGACACTGAAATTGGGGGTATGTCTTGTGAGGACATAGAAAATGACCCGAACAAAACAAATATCCCAACGCCGAGTATAACAAATGAAACGCCCAAAAGAACTGTCCAGTGCCAGTTTGGTATCCACCCTCTGCTAAAAATCTCAAACATGCTGCCAACTTCAATTCTGGAGTGATGATGACCTGACAACTGGTGGTAGCTTTGCCTTCAACACGTCCAAAATGTACTTAAAACCAGCTTTATTTATTCCAAACTGTTTGATAAACCTACAATTAAAAATAGTAAATTCACGCTGACTAAGAAAATTGTTTTCAACTTCTGAGCATTGGGTAACAAAAAAATGTCCTTTGCCATACTTCTTATTTTGTGACGAATATGTCGGCAATCGCATAGATCTTCCTCCAAGTCGAAAAAAATTGCAATCGTGTCCATGATTTCAATTTATTTTGAATTTCAAATAATTTTCTTCCACAAACAATTTAAAATGACAGAACACAGCTGATGTAAAAGAAGGTCGGTAATGAGGTTCTACCGATCGATAATGTTGCGCATCCGTCGTTTTCAATGATAGGGTTAAACTGCGGAAGTGAAGTGATGCGGATCGGGTGAAGTCCCGCCGCAGTCAATCCGCCGTTTTCAATGATCGGCATGATTAACGTCCAAAAATCGTCATTTTTATCACTGACCTACATATCACAACTATAACCCACTTCCAGATGACCTATAACTATGAGATTTGATAAGTAATATCGTCATATACTCTAAGTACAGGAAAAAATCTGAAAACTATACATTTGCAATTAAATCATAAGAAAAATAGTCTTTATTTAAAACTGATTTTATGGGAGAGGGAGGTGAAGTATGAAACGGAGTAACACATACACAACTCTTTATTTTTCGAGGCTGCACGTTTTTTTGTCTGCGGTGATGCGTCTCAATTGTGTTCGTCACTAACGCAATGAAAGGATGTTCACATATACAATAGAAATGAAGGAAGATAAAGAAAAATAATACCATTGATCACAACACAATTATGTTTATATGTACACATTTACATATATGCATCTATGAAGGCGAAGATGAAGGTCCGAGATAATTTACATACATCCTTGAGTAAATTGAATGTGTACAATGATGGAGGACCGCTCAAGGATCTTGGATGAAAGAAAGAAAAAAAATAATGAATGAGATTGGGGGAAAGTGCGAAAGGTCAGGGGAGGGGAAATGTCTTATCTAAAAGACCAAATTAACCCATATTCTCCTGGCGTCCTCATATGAGGACGCAAACAACGGTAGTTTAAATTTCGTATGAATTGGAATCGTTCACGTCTAGTTATGTTTTTAACTATTTATTGGTTAGAGTAAATGTTATTCTTATATGGAAATCGCATTTCGTGAATAAAATTGGGATAGTAAAGACGTACTGCGCAACCAAAGAGTTAGAATTTCGTAAAAAGTGCTGAAAGTAAGTTATAATTTTTGTAATTGTTATTAAATCTTTAGACTTGTCTATTATTTGGAATATATGCAAATTATGTGTTTCACGTATAAGCATTCAAGTAATATACTGTTATTCAGTTACACAAAATTTTCTTGTGAATTTAGGTGTCCTCATATGATGACACTCGGAGATTGTGTATATGTACATATCGTTTTTTTTTTTTTCTCTGTACTAGATATTTGACACTAACTGAAGTTCAGGACATGGTAGAGCAAGATGATGCTGATACTCCAGACATTTTCACTGTGAGCGTCCTAACAGATGAGGACTCAGACGAAGAGGATGGAGAGAGCATTGCATTGAGAAATTGTCCCGTAATCAACTTATGGTTCCAGCTGAAGTGAAAGTTAAGAGACAAGAAGATGCACCTAACCTGGAAGATAAAAATATACAAAAGAAAACAAGTACGACTGAAAAAGATTTAAACAAATTACAATGGAAGAGGGGCGGAAAAACAATTCAGCCAGCTGAATTTTCTGTCGTTGCGACAGACGATATTGGTGAATTGACTTCTGTACAATATTTTGAAATGTTTTTTGATGATCTTCTGCTGGAAATAATTATAGATGCAAGTGCAGAATATTGCTTATCAAAAAATTGCCGGGATATAAAACTGACAAAAAGTGAGTTTAGGACATTTTTTGCAATTCTAATTATATCCGAATATAATCAACTTTTAAGTAAGGCGGATTATTGGAGTTCAGGCACAGGTTTGCGAAATATTGCAATCTCAGATGCTATGAGAAGGGACAGATTTGATAGTATCATGAGGTTTCTTCACTTTGAACCAAATTCGGACTTAAACTTCTCGGATAAGTACTGCGAACTTAGACCTCTTATATCAGATATGCAAAATTACGCACCAGCGGGGCCTATTTCACTTGATGAAGCTATAGTGAAATATTTTGGAAAGCATAGCTGCAAAGAGGCTATTCGGAATAAGCCCATTCGATTTGGCTACAAAGTGTGGTGTCAAAATGCGCCATCGGGATATCTAATAGCTTTTGACCCATACCAGGGAAAGACTTATTGCGGTGACGAACAAATGCAAACCAAATTTGGAAAATGTGCCTCTGCAATACTTCATTTGTTAGACGGATATCCCCTTAGCAAGTCTTCTTTTCCATATCATATTTACTGCGACAATTTATTCACGTCATTCAGATTGCTTGATGAATTTAAGCAGAGATGATACAATTGCACCGGAACAACAAGCCAACTGTTTAAGGATGGTTTGCTGTCTTTCTGATATAAAACATTTCGAGAAAGAGAAAAAAGGTTATACAGAAGTTGCTACCCTACAATACAACAATACCAACATTTTTTTTTCACAAGATGGAAGGACAATGCAGTTGTTTCTGTTGCTTCTACTTGTTTCGCAGGTGATCCTGAAGGAAGTGTTAGAAGGTACAGCAAAAGTGAAAAAAAAATATTTTCGTTAACATTCCTCATGCGATTCAAAATAACAATCGAAATATGAGTGGTACAGATAGAATGGACCAGAACGTAAACGAACATCGCATATCAATTCGTGAAAAAAAATGGTGGTGGTCATTATTCATGTGGGTGCTGGACGTTTCCGTACAAAATGCCTGGTTGCTGGCAAGGTCGAAAACTGCAAAACTGACGCAGAAAAATTTTCGTCGAGATTTAGCCATGTCATATTTATTGCAAGTGCGAGATCCACCAAAAATCAGCTGAAACTACCACATGGAATGCAAGTGGGACACTATGTCAAAAAAACTGACAATAATAAGCAAAGAAGATGCGCTGGAGACAACTGCGAGTCAAAAGTCAGGACTGAGTGCTCTAAGTGCAATGTTGGTCTATGTATTAGCTGTGTTCTGCCATACCATATACACAAAACTAATGCTTTTTTAAACATTAAACTTGTATAAATATTTAACTTTTAGGTATATACCTATAGTTTATCATTTATGATCTTATGAATATTATTAATAGTATCTGTTATCATAAAAAAATAAATTTTATTTAAAAAAAAAAATGTATCTATTTTTACATATATTCTACGAGTGTCCTCATAACTCCACCCACGAACCTTACTTTTTTTTTTTCGATTCATATTTTTAGTTTCTTAAGCCATTTCAAGGCATGCTGTTGAATTTCGATGAGTTTGAGTAAGTATTTCTTGCCTTCGGAGAATAAGGGTTAAGGACGGACTTGATTACGGAGGAATGCAGACAGAATTCTTGAATAACATAGAGAGAGCGTTTGAAGTGATTGCAGAAAAAGTAGCGGAAATTGAAAGAGATCGAGAGGAAGATGATCACGAAGATGATGGTCTGGAGAATCCACTGGAACTGTTACCTGTTGAAGCTGTGACTGCAATGGAAGATTTCAGAAATACTAAAGATTTGGTATCTGAAGATGAACTCGAACAAATGATAAAAGGTTTAAATGTAGACCAAAAACGTACAAGATATGTAAGACTTTATTAGATGAATTTACAACTTTGAGAATATTTGTTAGTGGGATAGGCGGCACGGGAAAAAGTTATTTAATCAATACAATTAAAAACTGGGTTAAGAAGCGAATGAATTAGTTATTTGCAGTAGCTGCTCCCACTGGTATTTCCGCTTTTAATGTAAACGGTCTAACAATACATAGGCTCCTACAGCTGCCTGTAGAGCATGGAAATTGTCCCAAGTACACTTCCTTATTATTGACTTAAAAGATGTAGTACTTTTAATAATTGATGAAGTGTCTAAGATTTCCAATATAACATTAATGTACAATACATACAAGTTAATATGGAAATCTCCTAAAATAATTAAATTTTTAGCATTCAATTTGTCTAAGAGGCATGAAAATTCTTCCATGAACGCTACAACATTAAATTTATGTAGTCTATAGACACATAAGAACACATATTCTACACGATTAATGACAATCGAAACTTTTAAAACGTCTGCACTACAAAAATCGATACACTTCTGAGTACTCCTCTTTGGTGAAGCAACCGACACCACCTGAAGCATAATTTTCATTTGGGCTTAGGTTAGGTTAGGTTTGAGAAGGGGAGTGTGATGGTTAGACATCACTTCCACTCGGAGGCCAAGAGGCCCATTGTGATTCCCTTCGTTTGTGTGGGTACACATAAAATTAACCTGTCCTATCACGTGGTGACTGAAACCACCCCGTGCTCTTGATGAATCTTAGAAGATCCGATATATCTGCATTAGCCACGTCCGCAGTCTCTGTAAAGAATCTTTGGCCCAGCGACACTAGGCGTCGATTCTGGAGAGCTGGACAGTGGCAGAGCAGATGTTGGATCGTCTCAGTTTCTTCCTCCGCAGCTCCGGCAGACATCGCTCGATCCCGAGTCCCATGTCCGGAGCATTGCTCCAATGGGACAGTGTCCTGTGATCACTCCGACGAGTTTTTCCGACATTGAGCTCTGGCCACGATGATCTTGTCGTGTAGCTGTCGTTTCTTGTAAGCCAAGACGAGTTGGCCTCTTTGATGATTATGTTGTTTATGATCCGGTATAATGCGCTATCGGTGGTTGCAATGACGTGTCCGCCTCGCTGATGTCCATTTCAGAACCTTGCCTGGCCAGTTTGTCTGCTCTTTCGTTCCCTGCGATTGAGCTGTAGCCCGGGACCCAGCAGAGTTTAACTTTATGGTGTCTGATGGACTTCAGTGAGTCGCGACATTTCTTGCCAGCCTTTGATCTCGTTATACAGGATTCTATTGACTTCAGTGCAGCCTGGCTGTCTACGAAGATGGTGATATTAGATGGTGGGATATCGGCTACCTGTAGGTGTATGGCTGCTTTCCCTATTGCCAGGATTTCTGCTTGAAACACGCTGCACAGATCAGGGAGTCTGAATGATTCCTGTTTGTGGAGGGTATCAGAGTAGAACCCGGCCCCATTTGGGCTTGCTAAGAATTTAAAACCAGGCAAATGGTAATCGTTTATCTCGAATTCGTAAATCCAAATTTCTGATGAATAACAAAGAGTTTGTTATGGCAGTAAATACATCACAGTTTGTGCTATTGAGATCAAGACTAGGAAGGTCATCGATTAGGTCAGTATCGAAATTCATTTATATGCACAAGTATCTTCACGTTGAGGTTGGAAACTTTTCAGACCACCCTCGTAAAAAGTTCGCAGATTCATTTGTTAGAAATGGGGTCGTTGAAAATTATTTTCCAAGAACATGACACTTGTTCTCTGCAACTGCAATTGCTATCTTGTTCGGGCAACTGCAATTGCTCTCTCCAACTGTTCTACTCGCAGCTCGACAATGGTCCATCGACCTTGAAATATCTTACTAGATCTATTCAGCAAGTCTTTCATTTTCTTGTAAGCTAGGCTAAATCTTTCCAGCTATGTTGTATTGTATCCAGTTGAAGTAAGTATTGTTGAATATTGCTTTTAATAACTCGTATTGGAATTCCGACAGGGTTCGTTAGGACTGATCTCCTCTTAGCCATTTCGCCTGCCCCTTCATTACGTCCCCCGGCATTCAAATAAAGATAAGGTTGTCCCAGGGTTGACTAGCTTTGTTTAACTAATAATGAGTAAGCGGGGCATATTTCTATACCCGCCGGCCGGGGGGAATAAATAACGTCATTGAAATGAACTTCCTAATCGACATGAATCGTTCACGTTCGGTAATGTAAATTGGGATTTCAGTAATCGTTCGAATCGAATTTAACTGTCATATTCTGTCCGCTGCTGTCCTTATGGGGTAACACCACTCTAGAGGCCGAAAAAAAGGTGTAATTTTGCGGATTTTTCATGGGATTATGGGAAAAGGGATTGTATGGAAATTTACAGGGTTTATTCAACATATATTGAAGTATAAAATTTTTTTTATTATCGATTTCGTGCAAAATGGCGGCGCCACAGCAGATCTCCGATGCAAGGTTTTTTTGAAGACGCTCCGCGGGCGTACCCATTCCTCGGCAACCGTGAGAGCTGGAACAAAAATCCAATTTTTTTTTGAAACTACATACTAATAGCTATAGTACGTAGGATTTTTCTTTTTTTTCAATTTTTGTAGAAACTGTGCATATCTGAACAAAAAGTATGAATTTTCGACTAAAAAAAGAGCAGTAAATTGTTAATAAAACAAGTAATTTTCAAAATATCAAAAAACGTACTTCGGAGGAGAATATATATATGAAGCTACTGTAAAAATTTTAAGTCGATCCATGCAATAGTTTTGAAGCTACGAGTAGCCCGATTTGAAAAAAACGAGAAAAACATTGAAACCGTTGAAATTTTTGTTTACCTCTAGTCTGCGATGCCTGCGCCGTACATCTGGCCGTCTCTGTTGATGTCGGACTCTTCCTCTTCCTTCCTTGCAGATTTTATGGACATCCGGGCCTCTCTGGCTTCGTTGGTCAACGATCGCTCGGAAAATTTGATGCGACGAGCGTCCGCCTCCACTATGCCCATAAGCAATAGAATTCGGCGCGCGCTTCGAGGCGTTGCGGCAGATTTAAGAATTAGACCCCTTCCACATTGAATATCAATGGGGCATATTTCTATACCCGCCGGGGGAAACATTTCGTACGTTCGCATTTCTATACCCGTCGGGGGGAATAAATAACGTCATTGAAATGAACTTCCTAATCGACGTGAATCGTTCACGTTCGGTAATGTAAATTGCGATTCCAGTAATTGTTCGAATCGAATTTAACTGTCATATTCTGTCCGCTGCTTTTCAATCGCGCCAAACATTTTTTTTAAGCATGTAAGTATTATTTAAATGGTTTGGTGGTTTTTTCAGGGTTTTTATTTTTTTATAGGAAAAAAATAACTAACCGGGAGCAGTTTTCATGCTTAATTGTACTGTTTTCATGTACTTAATGTATTAACAGGCGAATTATTCCACATTAAGTAGTCATGCATACTTCCCGGGTAACGTGCGTCTACAAAACGGATCGCTTGTGTATGGTCACGAATCTAAAGATCTAAATATTTCGTAAATTATCCCGCCATTTCCATATAAACTCAAATAAAATGCCGGTAATTTCAAATTTAATACGAATCAAATGTCAAATAAGGAATGGGAGTTCGAACTATTCGGGAACGATAAAGTAGTGCTCCCGGCGGATATAGCAATGGCAAGGGAGTGCGAAAGTGAATCGAATGTGCGTTCGATTCGAGCGACTATAGAAATATGCCCCAGCGACTTGAAGGCCCTGATACAGATATTGGGAGTTTTTGAGAGTGCAGGAGGTGAGCTTCTCTGTCTGGAAAACACAAGTATAATATGAAATAAGCGATTTGACCACGATACATGTTACTTTTTCTGAGATGTCTGCAGCAACCCCACAGTGCATCCGCGAGTCATCACAATGCCAATTCTTACAAGCACACAACAGAACGAAGAATGAAACACTGAAATTACTTTTTAATACATTTTAAATCTTTATTAATTAAGTTTAATTCTCCTCGTAATTTATCCATCTTCCACAGTGAATATTAGATAAATACATGTACATATAATGCTTGTTTATATCTTAATAAATTTTTCTATATAAATTCTCCTTAACTTACACTTAAATCGTTTTCTTTAAAATTATGATTAAAAAGAACAGAAAAAAGACGTTTCGTACTACTAACCGAATTTAATGAAAACAGAAAACCGAAAGGAAGAAAACAGAAATTGAATTAATAATAAAATATTTAAAATAGCAGCAGTGCGAAGGATTTGGTTTTTTTTTGCTTTCTTTTCCTGCGTTTATACATATAGTACTCCTAAGTAGACATCTATTCAACTATTGCATATGAAAAATAAAAATAAAAGGGGCAACGAAAACAAGTCTAGGACGAGAACGGCCCCTCTAGTTAGTTCATTTGTCATTCAAATAATATCATGAGTGAGATCAATTAAAATCTACGATTTAATAATTACTTTAAGTCGGCAAATCTCCGCGCGGTGTTGTCGCTAATTGATTTTAACTATTTTCCCGGTTTGTTTATACGTGAACGTGTGTGTGTGTGTGTGTGTAGCTTACAATATTCGTTATACTTAAGTTATTATTTCATACTTGCTTCGTCTTCTATTTGATTCTCTAATTCTTGTTCGATTTTATTTTTTAGTTTTTTGTTTGTTCATTTCCTGTTCTCTTACTATTATTAATGTGTACTTCAAGTAAAATTAAGTTAAGGATCTACTTTCATCGTTATGCTTGCTTAAAAGTCTATTTAAAATGTAATTTTGAAACTCAACTCATGTATTGTTCTCCCAATAATAGTGAAAAAAAGAAACCTTTTTCTATATGAATTTTGGAAAGAAAATTTCATTTCTTTTATTCTTTCTAAGGTTTTACGTTAAGATACAGTCACAGTTCATATGGTTAAAAAATAAATGAAAGAAAAAAAAAACAAATTAAAAGAAAATGTAGTAAAATTACTTTCGAGAACAAAATAAAGATAAAATGTGTTTTGCTTTGCTTATTTTGTTTTTTATCTTTGCTCGGACAAAGATGGTCATAATCAGTGACATTGGTTTGGTATTATCAGTTTTTTTTTGTTGTTTGTTTTATTTGTTTACTTGTTTAGCAAAAACATCAGGAGTCTATGGAAAAAAGGAAAAATATAAATTAGCACATTAAGACCCATGTAGAGAAGGAATCAGGACTTACCTGAAGTTGATTGCTTTGTTTGAGAGCAAACGATTACATTCTGAGCTGTCTGGCAGGGGCAGAATGTAATAATCACTTTCGGTGTTCTAAAGGAAATAGAAAAGATTGACATAGATCAGTTGTTCATATATTCCTAGTCACGAATACAATAAACCAATAAAAAACGAATAAAGCTACCGAAAAAGGAATGAATCATTTCTGGATTTAAGAACGAACGGCTGGACTCTCGCAGCCACAACCAGGAATATTCTAAACAATCGCAAAATCTACAATAAATCTGGCGGTAGCTTAACTATCGTTTTAAATTCTACAGAGAGTGGAGGGTAGAAGTCCATTATACTTGCGTGAATTGGAAGGCTCTATTAAGCATAGACAGAATGATTCGATTTAGATCAAATATGAGCCGTTTTGTTCGAAAATTAGATGCCATTTTAAAGGTTAGCGAATTACAGCCTTTTTTCATAAACCTCTCTTGAGGCGAAAAAAGGTAATCATTTTATGCCAGGCCTGAACTATAAGGTCTATGCCTAAGCACCTCAAACTAAAGCTCCCGGAGCTTCCTGCGAGTCATTATAAATGTGTGTGGCCTGCCGTTGTCCTAATGGAACGAAATTCCTCTCATATTGGTCACAGCTAGCCTCTTCTGGGCGATTGCTCCCTTCAGACGGGCCAAATGTTGACAGTTCAGGTCAGAATTAAGAGTTTTGCCGCAAGGAACCAGGTCATAGTATGATTCCTTGCCAATCTGACAAAACACACAGCAAATTCTTCAATCCCGGTTTGGCCGCCAGTTGCACCGGATCACAGCGATTTGACCACGACCGTTTTTGCTTGAAGTTGTCGTAAATGATCCATTGATTCAGTAGCCATTCCTAGGTGGAAATTCAGCCCATGAGATATTTTGCTCTTACTCGTGTGGCACTCATACTTCCGAGCTTCATTTTGTGTCTATCCTCCTTCAAATATTTATCTCCTGGACAATGCTAACAGCTTACATGACAATCAAACTCGACGATGTTCATGATTCCATCGACACTTTCGACAATGTGTTCCAGAGTGTGGTGTATCTTTAACAACGAAATTACCGGAACGGAATCGACGAAAGCAAAACTGGTATCAAACCCTATATTTATAACCCCACGTGGTGTACGTCCAATAGGACCATGACAACACAAGGTGCAGATTACAAAAGCCTTCTATTAGAAAAAGATTGGATTTCTTTTTACTACATCTTAATTTTGATTGCACATTGTCGACATGTTAAATTCCAGTTCGAAGAAACTATTTTTGGTCATAACACGAAGAAATTAGCCTCGCCGCCGATCATTCCGGACCCTTTTGGACAAAGCCAACGACCTGCTACTTACTATGCAGCTAGCTCTAGCGTACCCGTAGGTTTTTTGTCCGGACTGCATTAGAACAAGGTTGAAACGAAACCAGCCTATTTCCGCACTCGTATAGTTGCAAGGGATATGAAATATCTTGATATAACCAAATCTTCTGAGCCAGATGATATACGAGGGTGGTCCGATAAGTCATTAGCCTCACCGCCAGATGGCGCCAGTATCGCAAGAGCAACTTACTATCGTGTAGTACATTCTAGTAGACGGCTACTGTCGAAATTTCAGCCGGATCGGACTCGTAGTTTTGTTTTGACCGCGTGTGGAAGCGAGAGTGTCCGCGGATTTTAGAAAAATGGAAAAAGAGCAATATCGGTCGGTGATTCGATTCTTGTTTTTGGAAGGGAAATCGCGCAGCGAAATCAAAGAGGTCGCACGTCGGTTTTTGATGAGCCACGTCCATGTGTCCCGAAACCGGCTACCACGGAGGATAACGTGTCAAAAATCAACGATCTCGTATTGGCAGACCGCCGATTGAAGGTGCGCGTGATAGTTGAGACAGTAGGCATTTCAAAAGATCGCGTGGGTCATATCCTGCATGAAATTTAGGGCATAAGAAAGCTGTCAGCGCGATGGGTGCCTCGTTTGCGTCGTTTCGTGACAGTCGACGAAACATGGATACACTGGTACACACCAGAGACTAAGGAACAGTCGAAACAGTGGACATCACCCGGCGAACGTGCTCCGAAGAAGGCAAAGACTGTCCCATCGGCCGGAAAGGTGATGGCCACCGTTTTCTGGGATTCACAAGGTGTAATCCACATCGACTACCTGGAGAAGGGCAAAACGCTCACAGGGCTGTACTATGCCAAATTACTGGGCCGATTCGACGCCGAATCGAAGAAAAAACGGTCCCACTTGGAGAAGAAAAAAGTGCTTTTCCACCATGATAACGCACTGGCTCACACCTCCGCCATCGCCACGGCCAAATTGGTCGAATTGGGCTACGCTGCCCCATTCACCGTATTCTCCAGATTTGGCTCCGTGCGACTTCTTTTTGTCACTGGCCGTCAGAAATTTCAGTCGAATGAGGAGGTCATTGTCGCCACGGAGGCCTACTTTGCAGACCTCGAGAAAACGTATTTTTCAGACGGGTTAAAGAAGTTGGAGCATCGCTGGGTCAAGCGTATCAAGCTAAAAGGAGACTATATTGAAAAATAAATCGCCATTTCTCCAAAATTTTTGTTTTTCTTTTGTAGGCTAGGTACTTATCGGACCACCCCCGGAGTTACTACGAAGGCAAATCTTCTTCCCAGTCTAATTACCGAATAGTTGCATTAACGCCCTTTCTTCCTGTGACCATAGAAACGCTGATGAACAGTCAACCAGTGACACCAAATGTATAGTGTCCTTAGCAAGTTCCACTGTGAAATCGCATTGAGCAGGGTTTGGCATACGCTCATTTTGTCGAAAATGGGTGCATTTCCTCTTAGTATTGTGTTGGATGAATTCAAGGCTGATCTTCACCATGTAAATGGTGGTGTCCCTCAAGATTCCATATTGTCTCCAACACTTTCTCATTTTTTATAAATAACCTCATGACTTTCACTTTTAATGCAATTCACTTCTTCGCTGACGACAGTAGTTTATAGTACGTAGGAAAGCTTTTCATACTGGTATAGGGGTCAGTGACAAACTCAATTGGAACGACCATCAAAATAATGCTGCAAAAGGCTTACAATTCTTATACAGATGCAAGAAATATTTTTTCTCCCGACGATCCGTCTACTCTCGGGCATTTGTCTATGTTCAAAGTTTTACTTTGGTGGCAGGCCACCAAACAAGGGAGGACGGGGCGGACAACGGATGTGTACATCCACATAGTCAACTTAAGCCTACCTTTGACCGCGAGTTTTGCTGACGCGTAGAAAGCTTCACTAGATTTTAGACCCAGTTTTCTATGTTGACATTACAGCACTGGAGGACAGCAATAGAGTCTGATTATACAGCCATGAAAGTTTAAAGGCAATATCTGGGCCTTGGTGGTTAGCAGCATCAGTTCTATCTTCCTTGCGGTTCAAGCATATACTCGAGCTAATACTTTCTTCGTGATGTCATTAATAACAAAAGCGAACGTTCGTGATGTACTTGGCGACCACGTCATTCTCCTAAAAGCCACAAAAGAGGCGAGGTAATCCTGCATTGAGAGGCGCCTCTGTTGTTGGCAAGGGGAAGCAGACTACTTCAGAACCCCAAAACTTTTATTGAATTTCGCTTACTTCAGCTCGGCATTCCGTAAAGTAACCCCACAGTATATTATTATCGGAGTTAATCTGGTGATTGTGGAAACCATGTGCTATCACCAAATCGTGATATATATTTTTGAGGGAACAGCTCACGAAGTTGATCCATATTGGCCCTTGCAGTGTGAGATGTGACTTGTGGCCGAGATCATGTCCAGGAGCTTCTTTTCGTGCTTTTTTCCTTGATAGTGTGCGCATGGACCACGTCCGACCACTGCGAAATGGTGATTAACGAACCCTTGAGAAAAAAAATGGTTTGCGCCCCTACTGTCCCAGGCTCAATTTTAAACGTAAAATTTTCTGACTTTCTGACCGCCAATAACTACATATAAGGGGCATCACAAAGCCCCCAAACAGGGAACAAACATAAAGGCAAATAATACTTACTTGTTCTGTGAAGTCATGTTTGTAGATTTGGGTGGAAACTTTCATGTCAGAGAAAGGTCCTTTCAGCGCAAAGAAATGAATGCTAAGCGGCGTACTCGTCTTTGTCTTCAGAATGAGCTGCAAACAAGTACGTTAATCTAATTTTAAAACACAATATTATCGTAGAATTCACTTGGTATGTAATTGTCCTCTCATTCGACTGATGCGGATCCCTCTGACTGTTATTTATTCTAGATTTAACAACCCACTGTTGATTGAAAGCCGAAAACCTGGCCGTCTCGTAGAAGAGCTTGTGTACATATTCATCTGTTCTGTATGGCTTCATTTGTAGGTCTATGGGAAGTGATAAAATTAAAATCAATTGCACATTTCCTTCGTCAATACCGACGAACCGTTGAAAATTATCTTTTCATAACTTAAAAGATCGATTAAAGTATTGAACACCTTCTTCTCGTCTTTCATTTTAGCATCGTAAGCTTCTAGGGCGGACATGACCTCATAACCCGACTTGTGTGGGTGCAAACAAACTCTCTCATGTTCCGGAGCTATGTATGGGATTGTTATGACAAGAATTTTAATAATTGTTTGAGCCTTACTCTCATGATTGGGTCCACGCCACTGGCAACCGATCCTGGAGTACTTACACTTCGTTGGACGTTCTTGACATTCGTGCTGTTCGTGGCGGTCCAGAGACTTGTACGGAAATTCTTTATTGCAAAACTAAAATTAAAGCAAAAGCTATTAACTGACCAATGGCTGTAAATACAGTATGCTGTGACACATTTGATCGGACGTAAAAAAAATTACAAACAAAGGGTGGCTAAGCAACTAAGAGAGACCTTATAAAGTTGCTGGCTTTAATGCATACCTGACATTCACTCGGAAGTTCGGAAGCAGCCTTTTCCACGGCCAAATTTCTAGAAGCAGTGCTCTTTGAGATTTCAACGCGACAATTCGGGCAAGTGGCTACTTGATCTCTTAAGCTAGTTTTTTTTTTTTAAAAAAAAAGTTAAGTTAAATTTGTAAACAATATTTCGGTAAAAGAAAAAAAAATGTTTCCCGTTCATTTCCAACATACCGTCCATCGGCCAGTAAATGGGTAAAGCAGGCAGCGCACATCAAATGTCCCATTTGACACTGCAATGTTTAAAAAAAAAACGAAAAAAAAAGAATTATAGAAAGAAACATTATTGCCCGCATCTAATTGAAGAAATTAGTTTTTTTTTGAAAATTATTTATTAAATCGATTTTCATATAGAAACGAATGTAAACTTGCAACTCACTACATTATCTGTTAAAAAAATACAAAAAAGAACAAATTGATTAATTATTTTTTTATATGTTTAAGAAATCGATTTGGTTTTATGAGTTTTTTTTTTTTGGTTTTTTGTAAAATGTCTTTCTTAATCTAGATTTTAAAAAAAATATTTTTTTACCAATTATGTCTTTTTAATTTATTTTCCTAGAAAAAAAGAAACACAAACACGTACATATATGTATGTATGTATATGCGGTGAAACTGTAAGAAACGCTGTTCTCTGAAAATGATGGGCGACATAGAGAGAGAGAGAGAGAGAGAGATAGAATGTGGGATACAGAAAAGAGGATTGCGAATAAAACAAAAATATTTTAGGCGTATTTTGATTTTCTTTTTTTCACTTTATTTAAAATCCTTTATTGTTGCGCTTTTAAGAGTAGATGTACAAAACATAACTTACATAAATTTACATTTCGTTTTTTTTATTTTTGTTTTATTTTTTTTTGTTGGTTGGAATCTCTTTTTTATTGTTTTATACATTTCTTTTATTTTCCATTTTTACTATTTAATAATACAGAGACGATTACATAAAAAGAAAACATATATTCGCTCCGTTTAATTTAAGTATTATAATTTCTTTCGATTTATTTTATTTTTGTTTCATTTACTAATGATGCTATCAACTAAATAATAATGACAGTCGAATACCACACATACATGTATAAATTTATTTTATTCATTATGCGCTGTTTGTATAAGAGAATTTTGGTTATTTTTTTCGAGTTACTGAAAAAAATCGACGCCACTTTGGCGAATCAATACAAAACTACGTGACTTAACGCTACGCTTCTTTTCAATACTTTGATGAATGTTAATTCATTAGGTTTTAGATCTAGGTTGGATTATTTTTATTTATTTTTTATCTCTCGATGCGATAGAAATATCATGATACCTACTTTGTAACCTACTTGCCTACTTGTAACTACACTTAACCGAAATAAAATTGCGAAAGCAAACTTATACCTAAACTAAGCCAATTACCTCATCTACTTGTCGATCTCTTTCTTAATTTTTGTTAACATACGTAATTCTATTCTAGCTAATCTAAACCTTCAAATTGTTCACCTATCCTTACGTAAAAAGTGAAAATAAGACGAAAAAAAATAAGCTCATGCATACCCTATATCGCCCAGCAGCCTACTTAATCCTGTCTGATTAAAGACCTATCCGAACATTCGATTAATTTTTCCTAACTTAAATTTTAACTAAGCCTGTTCAAAAAAAAAAACCTCAACTGTGTAAATACTTCTCAGTTTTATTCATTAAATAAAAATAAATATTATTTTCTAAGTAGATGTTAAGAAATACCTTTTAAAGATGCGTATTATATATATATACATATATGTATATATTTTAAATAAGACATGAATATTAATAACGAAAAAACCCTCCACTTCGACAGATCAAACTAGCTAAATAAATAAGCTAAAATCTACGGGATTTATAACAGATCCAGAAGGAAATTTTTCAAATATGTCACTTTATTCGGAATTAGTACTCACCAAACTGTGGTGTAGTACAGTAGAAAATCTAACCTAACAGTGGGGTTAGCAGGTGGTAAATGAAATATATACCTTCACGGTATTTAAAAAAAGAAAAAAAAAAAAAAAAAAAGACTGTCACGACGAAATTGCCTTATTGCCTTTAGAGCGGTATTTCTCTAAAACTGATTTCAGAGTCTGCTGTCTAACTAGAACTAAAGTTTGGAGACTAATCGAGGCAACAGCGATAAGTTTGAGAAAGCTATAACTGGATGAATAGTGCTCGTATGTTACGCAGTGATGCTTGCGGAACGAATTTGTATCAAATTTGCCTGCAAAACTTCACCATATGAAACCGGCAGTGAAGAGCAGAGTTCACGATATATGTATATAGTAAAAAAAAAAAGTAGAAAAACCACCATTCACTTAATTTTTCCTTTCCTGACTGAAATTTTTATTTCTCTGTATTTTAGACCTTCCTAAAAACGACTCAAAAAGCTGAAAAAAAATATTTACCATTTATCGCCCCAAACAAGTCATAGCAAAGATAATCTCTTTCATCAATGAAAGCTCGCTGTGACTTGCAGAAAAATAATTTATTCGATTTTTAAGCCAAAAATAAATGATGCCCATTATCAATTAATTACGAACAATTAATGTTTACCAACGAGTATGTCAATCATCCTCGATTATGCTGGCCAACTAAATTTGCAAACGAATGTGTGTACGTATGATTGACATTGCACAACATGTCACACCACCACAGTACCATGAATAAAATATAAAAATAAAATTGATTTAGAAAGACAAACAAAATAAAAGAAAAACATACATAGGAAAACAGAATATAAATAAATAAGCAAATAGGAAATTTAAGCCATGTGCTGTGTTGGTTCACGTGAACACATTCTTTAATCAGATCGCTGACCTCTATTAACACGGTTTTCAGTGTGAGTTTCACTTTGTTTCGGCTTGATCGACTACCAGACGACGGCCAATGATGGTTGAGTTATATATATGTGAGGGCGCATGAGGAAAGGGACCTCCCGACCAAAACGTAAATTTTACAGGAGAGCGTTTTAAAGTTTCGAAAGTTAATAGTGGTAACATTGAGATCGTAATGTCTCGGATAGGTATTTAGGAAGCTACACTGATGCCGACCGCGACATTAGTAGCTCCGCTAGCGGCGATATCAGTAACTTTAAGTTAAGTTTTATCGGTAAGTTGTTTCACTTTTACAAATTAATTATTTTCCAATAAATAATAATGAATAATTTCGAAATACTTTTTGATAAGAGTATTTATTAGAGTATATATTATCATAATTTCGCAATTTTTCGGTATAAAAACCACTTGAGTCGATGCTCGTGGTCATTTAGCATCGATTTAGCAAAAAAAGTGAAAATCGAAATTTTGGTCGGGAGGTCCCTTTCCTCATGCGCCCTCACATATGTACATAAGTTGTTTTCTAACTTGATTAAGATGAGGAATAAGCCTGTAACCCATCCTTTAATAGACTAATTCTAACGATGAACAAAGAATGTAGGGATTCAATGAGTGACTACTCCCCCCCGGTATCGTACATAGCTTACGCATTACTGGTAAACATGGCATGTACACTAAGAAAGGTGTGCATGGAATATTTTTGTTTTTTGCCGAGGTATTTGTTACACAGGGCACTCAGACACCACTGGGGGTCCATAATAGTACCAGAAATACACGTCAAAAGGGGATTTGCCATCACCGCGAAATACAGTTTCGCTGACTTGGCAAGTTGAAGGCTAAAAAATTAACCACTGAGCCATGGTGCTTTCCGTAAACGGCATTGATCTAAAAGAACCCTAGGTCTTAAGCTGTTTTTGTTCCCCAATTGCCAGACTGAATCGACCATTCTTTGTTTTCACTCTTAAAAATCAACCGACCATAGCAATCATTTTCAGCACATAGGGCTGCGACACACAAGACTACTATTTTTAGTCAAATTCTTGGCATTAATTGTTAATTAAAATTTTAAACGTACGGTTTCGTCCTCGAATTTTATTTTGTTTAGACGCCTGGCTATTAAGAAAACACACGCATAACGTCCTTCATCAAAGATAGTCTGTCTGGGGGAAATGATACGATATAGACTTCTCCTACTGTTGAAGAGGAGTTTAAGGAAATTTGTTTTGTTTAATTTTAGAACTCCTAAAATAGACTATTTTATGCGAGACGTAGAAGTAGGTATGTATATCGTTTTACACACGGAAACCATTGAAGGAGTATGAAAAGACATTTCCGTTTTTCAATTAAACATTCTTCTGTGGTAGTAACTAGAAGATATTTTCAATGTTAGACACAATAATAGAATTTTAACGAATTCACTGAAAGTTGCATAGGGTTCCGTCTGTACCTGTTGACCTTGAGTCTATGAGATCACCCTGATGGTATGCGCAATTGGGTGTTGAACTTATAAAATTGAGTCTTCTGTTTGCGTGTAGTCGTGTAAATACCTATATAATAACTCGAACACGTGCGATCCAATTAGAATGTGTAGCCAGTCTCCTACTTGAAAAATTCTAATAGAAAAATGTCCCCCTAATTCCTTTAACCGACTTCACCCTCTTACTATCAACCGAAGATCATCTCGATCTCATTGATCTACAACCTCTGCTCCATTTGAATTGTTCAACGGTCGTTAAGATCACGATCGAAAGTGCTTCTGACATCTGCAATAATGAAAAGGCTTGTAACGAGTACATTGGTCCTAGAGCAAGTCTCAAAAAAAAAATTGGACTTGGCACTTGGTTAAAACCCTTTCTGAAATGTGCTTCTATTTATTATCTCTTATCGATTTTTTTCCACGAGTCATTCGGAAAAAAATCAAACAAAGCAATATCTAGATGCACATTGCACTTCCACTACAACTGTTTCGCCATACATAAAACAAGGCATCACTATACAACTACTAAAGTAATCTCCCCCCCGGGCGAACAAAGAAACCCGATACGACAAGTAAAAGAGAGACACAGACATCATGGAGAGCAAAATATCGTAATCGGAATTGAACACGAAAAGCAAAGAACAAAACGAAAAATCAACATATGTGTCGTTCCTCACTCAGCTGATGTGCTCTTTTCGTTTGTATTTTCTTGTTGTTATTCGTCATCTTATGCGAATGTCAATGTATGCATGGCTGTCAAAAACAGCTGGCCCTTTCTTTCCATCGCGCTTTGATCCGGAACTCTAGACCTAGGCTGTATGCTGTGTATTCGAGAGTATTGGTTCGCCGTTCTAACCGTGATTTGAGTCCATTCGAGTGTCTGTATATAGGGGCGCGATATATTGCCATTGTTTTTCAATCAAAATAAATATAAAGTGCTTCGGAAAAGATTCCACTACATATGAAGACGCGTATGTATACAATACGTAGTGCTTTGTTTAAGAGATAAATAGAAAACATTGCCAACTGGGAAACGTTGAATCGCATGCGATTACAACACCAGAAGTCAAGTTCATGGAAGGGCTTATTGAGAGACCTTGTTCCCTTACCGAGATCTAACTCGAAAGCAGCAGGTTAGATGACTACCTTACAGGGAAAAAACCTGTACTGGCATGTAATGCGTTTGAATTTATTCGATATCGGGGTATAAATAAAGAGGTAGTTTCACAAATCTTATTTACGTTGGAATGTAATAGCATGCGTGAGCGACAGAGATGGTAGGAAAACAAAACAAAGAAATAATAACAATTAATGGCGATTCGTTAAGCCTTCAGGCAATATGAAGAAAGAAACGTTGCTCGGTGTAGCACTAATGACTAATGGTTATGATAATAGCGAGTTGCGAATCGAATAGAACCAACGATGTTCGAAAATGAATGCTTGTTATCAATGGATACGAATATGGCATATAATAGAAATATTTCGTGTCTTGTGAAACATGATGTTTTGGGAAATCCATTGAAACCACATTACCCATTTGCCAGAAAATCAACTGATCTAAGGACCCTGCACTTGGTGACGCAATGTTGTCGATTATTCCCATTGTTTTCTGGCCCCATTGCAAAACCAACTAGATGCCGCACACTGCACGGAAGTGCAAGTTCACAAATCGATAAACATGACGTTAACAATATTTTTTGTCGCCTCGGAATAAAGACACATTCTGGCTACGTAGATATTCACCCGGACTGAGTGTCGCTCCCCTTATTTTTTTTCCAGCCAACACATTCACTTCACATAGATTTCCCTTTTTTTACTGCGCCATATCACTCTATTGCGTCGTTGCACTGTTGTTTTTCTATTTTCTTCTCTCTTTTTAATTCGCTTTATAGTTTTCGAGACCATACTACACGGACGAGTGTGGAAGTGGTAAATAGAAAACAAAAAGACTGACAGTAGCAACGAGAGTAATAACGCAGCTTTACCACGGTGCCTGTTCCTATCTCTTTCTTCATCGAAACGCAACCTTCCACCGCCTTCCACACAACACACTTCATCGCCGCCACCTTTTCTCCACTTCATCAAAAATCGACAACATCATGATCTTCTTGGCCACTCTTTGTACTGTTATTCTTACCCAACAATTGCATTTATTCGAAAATTCCAATTCGAATTGAGCATGCAATTGACCGACTCAATATAAGACAACAAGCTGACCAAGTCAAGGACGTTCCTGTTTATGAAATGTATCACGTCAAGGGAGGCACAAAATCACGCTTTAAAGAAAAAATAATCGCAAACAAAACATGCTTCTCACACGCATTCAAAGCATATCGCGCACACCGTAGCCGGTACACGCACGTACAGAATAGCAAGCACACATTTCGCATTTAGTATCCTACCTCCCTCCCCCAACACACACACACACACACACAACACTCACCCACAATTCAGGACGCATTCACGCACTCACCTGATACATGGCCGTTTTGGGTAGATCCAAACAGACAGCGCAACATAGTATTCCACCCAAACGATGTTCGAGCTTCTCTTGTTTCTCATTATGTGCCGTGGATGAGGTACCAGCAGCAGTACCACCACCACCGACACCGCCACCAGCTGTAATCATATCCATTTTCGGTTTTTTCGCTTCGGGCTCTTGCGGATCCCGACCAACAACCACCGACGATGTTCTAGCCGTGCCAGCACCCGATGCCGATGACGGATTAGCGGCCGACGAATACGACGAGGCCGATGCAGTCGACGAGCCACTACCCCCAGGTGATTGGGGTTGCAATTGTTGTTGCTGCTGTTGCTGTGGCTGAATATTAACCTGGGCACTATTATTGTCCACCATCAGTTCGGCAGCTATCAATGGAATCGAATTCAAATGACTGGTGGAGGTCGGGGGCTGCTGCACAGCCGAGCTAGACGATTCCACATCCGCCATATTTGGTTTTAGGAAGGGAAAAATTAAATGAAAAACTCAAATGTAAAACCAAAACTAATAATTTCTTCTTTTTTTTCCTGTGCTTTACGCTCTCCACTCGGCTCTCCCTCTCTTTCCCAAAGCTAACGAAAAAGTTTCTGTTCTCTCTCTTGCTGTTGGTCTAGTATCAACTGAGTTTTTCTTCAATTCGTTCTTTGTTTCGACCTTTTTCTTTTTTGTTGTCTTAGAACTTTATTAAATGTAAAACGGATAGGAAAACGATTACGATTGGAAAACACCCGAAATTCGGAGAATGTAGTAAACCTCACTTCACACCACCCACGGGCAGGCTGACGACGACACAACGACGAATGAACGACGAAATCTTGTAAGAATTTTTTTTTTCCTTCGTTTTTTCCGAAAAAAAAATAGTTGTACAGTTCGGTACAGGCCGAAATAGAAACGAAATCCAAGAATAAATCCAAAAAATAATAATAAAACAAGATGGAACACAAAATCGAAAACAAAACAAACTGTAATTTTCTTGTTTATGCTTGTTTTTTCGCTTTTCCGAGAGAAAACTTAATTGAAGTGAATTATTTTGAGAACAAAAAAAAGTTTTGCACACAATCTTGCAGCAAGGGAATAAGCAAGATGAAGAATTGAAATCCACACACGCTGGCTGTGTCACTCTGCGACAATGATCGAATCGAGAATGAGCAATGGCAAATGGAATTTGGAATAACATAAAACATACACTTGAGAGGAGATTGGATGAATGAGACACTACATGGGGCTGAAGCTGCTCGGTCGAAGGCTAGGTGTTTTGTCTGGTTGGTCGTCCGGTCGTCTCGCTTTGTTCACTGCTGCGGTTATCAATTATATAACCTGCCTTACTTATGCTTTCTCTGTTGTGTACTGGCGCTCACTTTAATGGGATTTCATTGTGTGTGTTGGGTGACTTGAGAGCGAGGCGAGAAATGCTTTCATTCCTTGGTTCTCGCTATAAAATCGTCTGTCAGTGCATCGTCGAGTTTTTTGACAAACGTACATACATATGTATATAGTTAAGTTTTGTGTGAAAAACTTTCAGGACAAGGAAAATCTACACAAATAATTTTCTTTTGATTAATTTTTGCTATTTTGTAACGAACACGATGCGAACCAACGAGTCTGACACTATTGTGTTCGTTCATTTGACAACTCGCCCTTGACTCCTGCTCGCTCCCGTCTCGCTTTCTCGCTGCATTCCGAATCAACAATGAGAGTGCATTTGCTAAGGCTCCACTCCAATACACATAGAAAGAATGCGGGAGGGAAAAAGCTCGAACAGATGATTGTGTTGAAGGGAGACGACCAGTTGTGACCGAGTCCTAAATGCAGCCGAAATTTCCCACTTAGTGCTGCCGAAGGACTATTTTAAGCTACACAATAGGTTGAACTAAATTTTTTTATATTCGTATATGCCTTATTCTATATAAAGGCCACTCCCTAAAAACAGATCACCCATTTATGGCTGCATATACCTATACATATTTATAAAAACGTGAGTCATGTTATCATGTCATTTTGCCAGGAATTGCCTGAAAAATGTCGCTTCAGAGTTTGCCTAATATTTTTCCGACAAACTGATCATCTAAGAAACAAACGCTTATTTGCGATAGTAACGCAGTTTTCGGAATCAGATGAGAATGCTGTTGGTGATATTGAGATAAGGTGAAGAAAACCAGGATCAAAGATACGACCTATGACAAGGATTTCCTTACCTTAAGGAAGGTAAGTCGCAACAAGTGAGTCTCATTGTCGGATTTAGGGTCAGTTGGGGTAAATGTAAACGGTCGTTATTTCAACAGTTTAAAATGAACTGTCGATTGCCAGAATAATAAAAAATCTGAATATGAAACGTCGCGAAACCAATGCACGTAGTCTCTTGCAGCTGGCTTTCGGAGATCGTTGGAAATTTTAGTCGTAAATGGAACATCAATCTGAAAAATGAAATTCGATTTTGTGAGCGTTTTTAATTGTTCTAAGAAAGTAAATTAATCTAGAATGGTAAAGTAAAAGATAATTTTATATATGTACATATGTATTTAAAAGTGCATTGAAGTAGTTTCTTTGATTAGACCGCACTTTTATATGTTCTTTACAGTTGTTTTTTGCGTGTTTACATTTACCCCAGTAATAATAGCTTATGGGGTAAATGTGAACAAGTTTTTGGGGTAAAAGTAAACGATCATTTTACTGATTTTTTTTTTCCATAACTCAATTTTTAGTATTTAAAATGCCCCGAAATTATATAAAAAAGAAACCACAACCTATTTACGATATTAACGACATTAAAAACGCTGTAAGAGATGTGATGGAAAAGAAAATGACATAGGTACCATCAAGCTGAAGAACGCTACAATGTTCCTAAATCTGTCATATTTCATAGAATTAAAGGCCGGCAAACGTCATTGGATGCAATTGGTCCAGGACGAGTACCCTCCATTCCAGTAGCAACTGAAAACGAAATTGTTCAATGCCTTGTTAGTCGTGCAAATATGGGAATACCATGTGACAAACAAATTTAGCGGTATGAAAACACCATTTAAGGACGATACTCCCGGCGAAGACTGGTAGGTACTTAGGATTCATGAAGCGGCATCACACACTGTCTTTAAAAAAGCCGGAACACCTGCAAAAATTGAGACAAGATGCCAGAAACCCGTTTGTTGTATACGATTTCTATGATAGGCTTCAAAAGGTGTTTGAAGTTAACAACTTGACAAATAAGCCACAGTACGTATTCAACGCAGACGAAAGCGGATTTCACAATGTTTACTTTGACCCCATACGCGAACACCTATCACTTAGGAGACGCAAGTAAGATGTCCCCATTTACCCCAGTATTTTTAAAAACGATGGGGTAAATGTAAACACTACCCTAGATCACATTTGTGTTCTTATACCTTAATTTGGAGAATATTAGTAAAATATCTGGTAAATATAATATAATATTCGTTTTCCAAAGTTAAAAAAGGTAAAAGTTCAATATTTTTTATTTTGCTGAAAAAAATTGCCTTTAAGAAAATGCAGAAACTGTCCCCATTTACCCCAACCGACCCTAGATCATTTCAAGTACGAAAATTAAAATTTGCTCCAGACAATGATAATGTCATTGAAGTAAAGATAAAATTGATGGAAATAAGTGGGTTTTAAGGCACAAATGTAACATAACAACAGGCAAGGTAAAGCCTCCATCTCGGGGAAGTTATAAAGGCACTTGTTAAATTGAAATCAGCGAAGTTTGACGATTTGAAGGAGAAGGGGTGGTGTGTGCTGTGAATTGCCTGCCCTGAACTAAACAAAATTAAATTATAGGTATTGAAGACACAATCATAAAAGAAGCCAACTCGTCTTGGCTTACAAGAAACGACAGCTACACTACAAGATCATCGTGGCCAGGGCTCAATATCGGAAAAACAAAGAAGCTGGACCGAAACTCGATCCGTATGCTCGTCGGAGTGATAACAGGTCACTGTGCCATTGGAGCAATGCTCCGGAAATGGGATCCGGCGATCTCTGCCGGAGCTGCGGCGATGAGGAAGAAACCGAGACGATTCAACTTCTGCTTTACAACTGCCCAGCTCTCCAGAATCGACGCCTAGCGTCGCTGGGTCAAAGATTCTTTATAGAGATTACGGAATCTTCTAAAATTCATAAAGAGCACGGGGTGGTTTCAGCCACCACGTGATAGGACAGGCTAATTATATGTGTACTCCACAAATGAAGGGAATCACAATGGGCATTTTGGCCTCCGAGTGGAAGTGATGCTTAACCATCACACTCCCCTTCTTCAACCTAACCTAACCTAGGTATTGAAGCAAAGATTTCTGGCAGTTAGACCAAATAGCCCGTAAGGCAGTTTTTGAGGACTAAGGAGTAATATGGAGGTTTTGGTCACAGTCTTCTGCCGTTCTAACAATAGAGCGAAATGTATTTGGGTGGAGAAATGCAACGGTATTTAGATTGGGGTTGAAAGGAGTTATTTAAGATAGAACGGGTTCTCTGCAAGTGTGAAAGGCTCTTGAAAATTACATGGGCAACAAACGTGGACGCTAGTTACGTCTAAGACAATAAGGATTTTGTGAAACCGGATGAAAGTTTTTTTTTCAGCTTCTGAGGATTAGTTGAGAGACTTTTTTAATTTTTTCGAGAACGGGATATGTATGTGTACGTTTTCGTAGATAACATTTTAATTTTCGGAAAAGACGGATTTTTAGACATGGAGTGCTGAGGTTGAAATCAAAGTAAGAATTCGAATTAACACTTCCCAGCTTGCGAGAAATGGGTTCATTGGAACCATAGGCGAGTAGGTGAGTAGTTAGAAGAGACGGGGATTTCGTATATTGGGGGGGTTAGTGTTGATAGAGTCAGAATTGTAGAGGTTCGGCAGTTAATGGTATGTGAAAGGAGTCAATGGATGAATAGAATGTCAGATAAAGTTCTTCTTTCTTCCAACGTATTCATGTTGATTAGTTTAAGGCGGTCTTGATAGGGTGGTAAAATCAAAGGATTGCACCAGGGAAGACCCCGAAGAGCTAAACGTAGGAATCGGCGTTGGATGCTCTCGATTCTAGAAATGTGGGTTTTTTGGTAAGGAGACCACACTTGAGAGGCGTATTCAAGAAGGGGCCTTACAAAGGTTATGTAAGAGATCGGGTAACATAAGGGTTCGAGAATTCTTTAGACCATCGCTTCACGAAACCGAGTGCAGAATTAGCTTTAAGGATTATCGCATCGAAGTGTGCGCGAAAATTCAGCTCCTGGTCACATAATATGCCAAGACCGCGAAAAGCCTGAACGATGGAGATTATTGAGGAAGTATAGACGAGGAGGAGGTTTAATTCGTTTACGTGAAAAAGTGATTGATTAGCATTTGGAAATGTTAAGCTCCAAGCAATTTTTAGAACACCAGATGGGAAAACTATTGAGATCAGATTGAATAAGGGAAGAGTCATGGAGGAGGAAATGGTCTTGAAGAACTTGGTGTTGTCGGCATATAGTGAGATGTGGGAATGTTTGATCACCATTTCAATATCGATTATGGTAAGATCGAAAAGAAGGGGACCTAAGTGGCTGCCTTGGGGGACGCCGGAGGAACGCCGGAGTAAGCTAAAAAGGGATTACAAAAAGCAGATCTGAAACGAACACTGTAACAATTACCCAGGTAAGAAGATATCCACTTCAAAGAAATGGGGTCGAAGCCTAGGGAAGACAATTTGAAGAGTATTAGTCTGTGGGAGATTTTATCAAAAGCTTTAGTGAAATAGGTTGAAATAACGTCAACTTCTTTGGCGTTCTCTAAGGCTGGTAAAAGATACAAATTCAACAAAGTGATTGGTTGTAGATCTGCATTTGAGGAGATCGTGTTGTCTAGGGGGGATTAAAGACTTGCAGCGAAATTCTTCTGTTTCTAAAACGTGACATGCAAGTTTCTAGCAAGTCTGACAGTGGGATGGGATAGTAGATCAAAGAAGATGAGGAGGAGATTGAGAGGGCTATGAGCTTGGGGCAAAGGGGATGTAAGTAGCTTAGTGGGCTAAGCGATATTGGACTTTGCACTACGGCAATCAGACATACCACTGTTATTCCATTTAATCTACAATAATTTTTGTGGTTTCTAATAATGATCTGCATCTTGTGCAAGTAAATTACTTTGTTGGTAGGGCATCGGAAAGGCATTCATATTGTATAGCGCTGCAAACCTTAAAATGGTTTCTTGTGATTGATTTAGCCGGGGTAAATTTCATGAGATTTTAAGGGCGTTTTACTATCGTAAAGCCACTAAGTAATTTGACTCATAATAAACACCCTTCTCATTTAAACTTAAGATCACTGGCTACTCTTTGTTTTTTTTACAGAAATTACTGTGGAAAAATGTCATCCAATAAGAGGTGTCATTTTAAATTTGGCGTTATTGTTAAACTATCAATATCAATACTATCAATATTCATGTAACATTGCGGTAATTTTTAATTGGTAAAAACTTGATGATTATTCAATATGGATCGATGCACTCCTAAAATGTAAGGAAAAATACATAAGCGGTGAAAGTATCGTGGAAATATCCTAAAATTCAAACTGTTTTTGGTCATCATCCATTGCTTTCTTGCCTATAGAAAATTTAAAAAAAAATTAACGCTTTCGGCAAGTTAGCTGTCGCAAAAAAAACACTGGAAACCCAAGAGAAATAGAGGAAAAACCTACGTACCTACACTGGGTGAATGTATGATGCAGTTTTTGGGCTAGCAGTGTCATTGGTCCATATTTTCTCGAAAATGATATTTGCAAGAATATGTGCTGCGCTACCGAATGGGATTGACTTAATATTTTTTGCTTAGGATTTGCTTTCAAGACCGCGCCATATGCCACAGACATGCTTTATTGCCAATCAAATTCCCAAAAGGAAGGTTTTATTTAGCCACCGAGAACGTACGATTTGGCTTTTTCCTTGAGCCTTTATCAAAGATAAAGTCTAAGCCAATGACCAATCACCAATCAAGAGCTAAAAAAAATACGAAGCTATTATTCGCGAAATATAGTGGCGAAAACGTGATGAAAAATGTCATAATGGATAGGTACTTGCCGGGGCTACAGTTTGATATTGGGTGATTTACCTCAGAGCTTGTACTTGAGACTCTGACTGATTGAAAGTATTACTCCTTTTGTTAAAAGTGGTGTGCATTTTGATTAATACAAAACGACACCTCTTACTGGAAAACCTTATATCACAGAGTGGGCCACTTGTTGTAGGTGAACAGAAGTACGAGGGTTGTCCAATAAGTACTTAGCATCACCGCCAGATGGCGCCAGTATCGCAAGAGCAACTTATTATCGTGTAGTACATTCTAGCAGACGGCTACTGTCGAAATTTCAGCCGGATCGGACTCGTAGTTTTGTTTTGACCGCGTGTGGAAGCGGGAGTGTTTTCCGTGCAGGGACGGGTTAAGAATATCCCTGCAGCGATACCTCTCGCTTGTCGCAGGCCGAAAATCAATTGGTGCAAACAAATGCAAAAACACCAGCATTTGATTGGCCTCAGCGATGAAGTAATCCCAAACCGGGAAGCGTGCCGCTACTATCTGAGATCAAACCGGCGGACCCCACAAGCGGACCAGTAGGAATGCAGTTAAGTGGGAAGGTTATGGTCCTACACTTCTAACCATAACAACGCCGGAAAAAGGAAAAGAAGAAGAAGAAGCGGGAGTGTCTTTCCATTTTAGAAAAATGGAAAAAGAGCAATATCGGTCGGTGATTCGATTCTTGTTTTTGGAATGGAAATCGCGCAGCGAAATCAAAGAGCGTTTGGATGCTGTGTACGGTGACTCTTCTCCTTCGATGGCGACCATCAAAAATTGGTTTAATGAGTTTCAACGTGGTCGCACGTCGGTTTTTGATGAGCCACGTCCAGGTGCCCCGAAAACGGCTACCACGGAGGATAACGTGACAAAAATCCACGATCTCGTATTGGCAGACCGCCGATTGAAGGTGCGCGAGATAGCTGAGACAGTAGGCATTTCAAAAGATCGCGTGGGTCATATCCTGAATGAAATTTTGGGCATGAGAAAGCTGTCGGCACGATGGGTGCCGTGTTTGCTCACACCGGACAACAAGCGCAACCGTGAGACCACTTCAGAGCACTGTTTGACGCTGTTTAAGCGCAATCCGAAGGAGTTTCTGCGTCGTTTCGTGACAGCCGACGAAACATGGATCCACTGGTACACACAAGAGACCAAGGAACAGTCGAAACAGTGGACTTCACCCGGCGAACGTGCTCCGAAGAAGATGAAGACTGTCCCATCGGCCGGAAAGGTGTGGCCATCACCTTTGTTTTTTGGGATTCACAAGGTCACAGGGCTGTATTATGCCAAATTATTGGGCTGATTCGACGCCGAATTGAAGAAAAAACGGCCCCACTTAGCGAAGAAAAAAGTGCTCTTCCACCATGATAACGCACCGGCTCACACCTCCGCCATCGCAACGGACAAATGGTCGAAATGGGCTACGAACTGCTGCTAGATTTGGCCCCGTGCGACTTCTTTTTGTTTCGTAAACTTGAAAAAGTCATTCGCCGGGCAGAAATTTCAGTCGAATGAGGAGGTCATCGCCGCCACGGACCTTGCAGATCTCGAGAAAACGTATTTTTCAGACGGATTAAAGAAGTTGGAGCATCGCTGGGTCAAGTGTATCGAGCTAAAAGGAGACTACATACATATATTGAAAAATAAATTGCCATTTTTCCAAAATTTTTGTTTTTCTTTTGTAGGCTAAGTACTTATCGGACCACCCTCGTAGGCTTATGAATTCGGAATACTATTCGAAAAACTAGTTTGTGGATATGGCGTATTGTGAAGAGCTAGAAATTTAATTGTCTCATTTGTGAATACAGTTTAGAAGAGATGAGACATTAAGAAGGAGTGGCAGAAAGTAGATTTTACAACAAAGTATACCCTGGCCATCTGACATCAGTCAGATTTGTTTATATTACAAAAAGATCTTTGAATCCATACGTTGAGTATTACAAAGGTTATTTCCCTTTAAGAATTGTATCATAAAAAATTTGATAAAACTACTTAATTGCTGTAGATAAAAATGCACCTGCAATTGACTGAAATAAGTACAATTACCATGAGTAATCACAAAACAGATATTTAAAACGTAACTAGCTGCTTAACGATTGCACTTGATAACAAGTTATGACTCATTATTTGAGTGCTGAAGAAAAGTACATTTAAAACCAATATAATTGTTGGTAATTTTCCTAATATCTTGCATTTATGTGATAAGAGGTATGAGGATTAGCTTGCAATTGTTATCAATTTACAACAATAGTAACTTATCGGTCTAGTTGATATAGTACCTAAGAACACTTGTACCCAGTGTAGCCTGAAAATGTCCACCCTTATCGAATGGGACTAATGGAAAATCTGTTTTACATTTACCCGGAATTACCTGCTTGCTTGCTGCTTACAAATTCTCTATTCAAAAGTTTACAGTAATTATATAAATAATCTTATTTACTTTTTCAAATAAACATTTTTCAATTTTTAAGCAATTTCGTATAACTAAAACAAAAATCAATTAACCTGTACTGAACGCACCCATTTGTCAGTTTAAAACGCCGTTCGTCCGTGTCATCTGCAACAAACAGCTATCTTCCTCATCCATCTGCCATTTCATTCAACACAAGGGAACTGTACACAATTCAAAATTGGATGGATAGTAACGAACATAACGAATTTCTCAGTGGCTTTCAATACAAATTATCCACACACTCCATCGCATCCGCAAGAAAATCCCGAAAACATTTGTGTGAAAAGAAAAAACCAAACAGAAACAATTAAATTCAGTGTACATAATTACAGATTGCATTTGCATTCATATATAAGATGTCAGACGTATTTATTGAAGCCGAGAGGGACATGCAAGTCCTGACGCAAAGTTATGTGCGGGAATTGGTGGAAATATGGAAGAAAATATTCGACGAGAATGCCTGCAAAGAGAATCTCGTCAAACTCACCGAGCACACGAAGAACTTTTTCGAAGATTTGGTCGTTGAATCGATGGAAAAACAGGAGCAAATTGAAAAGGAAATCGCCGATTTACGAAAGGAAGCGGAGGACCTGCAGAGACTTCTTAAAGTTGAAATCAATGTGCAGCGATCGAGCGATTTCCCGCTGCTGGTATTACAATCGGAGCTGGATGAGAGTCTAATGGATTTGCGTGAAACGTTGCGTCTGCGTAGGGAACAAATAGTAGAGCTTCTAATCGAGCAAGACGGTTTGTGCAGTGAGTTGGGCGAGGAACCGCGTCCATTGGTGGCTGATCCTTTACCGTCCGAGGCAGAAATTCAAGAATTCCGCCGTCATTTGAAAGGATTGAAGGCGGAGAAGGACGATCGTATGCAGAGACTCTGCGCTATGCGGCGGGAGATCAAGAATCTTCTCGAAATCCTTGAAATACAAGTGTTTTCCGATGAGGACGATCGGCTACTGAACTATCGTCAAATCAAGCTTAGCAAGGAGACCTTCGATGGACTGACAGAAATGCTCAATCGTTTCCGCGAGCAAGTTCTCGAACTGGAGGATAGTATCCATGGCATGCGAAGGAAACTGAACACACTATGGGATCGTCTGAACACTAGTCCGCAAACACGTAACAAGTTCAGTCAATACACAGATTGCACGCAATCTACGTACGACATCCTGCACAAAGAAGTCAATCGGTGCGAAGCGATGAAAAAGCAAAATATCAAGCTGTTTGTCGAGCAGATTCGCAAGGAGATCGTCGAGTGGTGGGATAAGTGCATGAAATCCGATGTGCAGCGAAATCGGTTCTCTAATTTCTACAGCGATTGCTACACCGACGATCTGCTCATACTCCACGAGATGGAATTGGAAGATCTGAAGCTATTCTACATGGCCAATGAGAAGATATTCCAGTTGTTCGAGGACCGGCGGGTACTGTGGAATCGGATGGTGGCTCTGGAACAAAAAGCCTCAGAGCCAGGGCGTTACAACAATCGCGGGGGGCAGCTATTGAAAGAAGAAAAGGAAAGGAAGACAATTGCTAGTAAACTGCCCAAAATCGAAGCGCTACTCACGGAACTGGTGAAAGCATACGAAGAGAAGGAAAACAAAAAGTTCCTCATCTATGGCGAGGATATCCTGGAAGTAATCGCAAGGGATTGGGAGAAGAAGCGAATGGAAAAAGAGAAGATGAGTAGTGCTCGCAAGAATCCACAAACGCCCCAGGCCAATCGCACGCCAATGTCACTCCGTTGTCAGATGTCGGCTTCCTCTATCAGAAAAACTCCGTCCACGACAAGCCTATCCTCTGCCGCCAGTTCGAACAAACGTAAGCTGTGCCCGGTCGAGAAACAAGGCCCCTCAGCCAAACGCAGTTTACTCACCGTCCTTAACAGTCCGAGTATTTTCGCACAATCCAGTGCGGCAAACACAAAAACTCCATTCAAGTCGCCATTCAAAAAAGCTCGTGTCATAGCAACGACCATCCGTCGTAGGTCGGCTAGGCAAAGTGGAGGCAACAAGAAACGACGTTCTGCATCTCGCGTTCCAAAAAGCGCACCTAAAATCACTATCACAGAGAGTTCCGACGTATCAGACACCGACAACTACGAACACTTCCAGAAATGCATTGAACCCGCATCGCGTTCGTCAGTGATGCTAAATTCAACGAGCACCGGTGGCAATAACAACCAGAAAGCGGCCAAGGAGAACATTCGCCTGCCTAATCCGCGTTTGGCGCGATTTCCCTCCAAACTGAATCTCTTTGACCAGCAGTCCCTACGCAAATCACCGGCGAGCCATCACTCATCCAACTCGACACTTATCCCATCCAGCAGCAGAAAACTGACGACAAAGAATCTTCCAATACTCATTTAACATTACTCAGCAACTAACCCTCCTTCCCTAGTTAATGTCTAACATTCGGGAACACTTATTGTAAGTCACTTAACACGACGGTGGTAGTGGATTAATTCATAGTATTCAATGTTGATTTATTTTTATGTTTTCCTTTTCCTATTCTTTTGTATTTTTTGTCTTTATCTTTAGACTTTGCAATGACCTTTGTTAAGACCTTATAAATGTAATAAATAAAGATAGTTATGAAGCTCTCTTAAGTCGAGAATCCTGTGTTTTATGCCCGTGTCAAGGAAACTGCGTGCGTCAATAAAAATGTTTTTTATTTTAAATAGAAACCTATAATCTAATAGATGGACTACGCGGCTCCGAACTTCTTCTGTTTGAATGCTGGAGGCAGCTGTTCAATCAACGAGATCGGGTTAACTCCGATGGCCACTAATTCATCCGCACTTAGCCACGCCAGGTCCACAAAGTGCTGCAAGAGACATTCAATTTATAATTGGCGCATTATCGAAAGGAAATTGGGTCTTACCTCAAAAGTAGACTGGAATTTGAGCGTTAGGCTAGCGACGTTCTTGTCTACCACCCGCTTGATCTTCTTCGATCCACCCTCGAGGTCCTCTTCCGGCGAGCATTTCCCCAGTACAAACAGATCCTTGTCGTTGTGTAGCGCAAACACATTTGAATTCCTTCGATCAAGCAGAATGTTGTTCACACAGAACATGTCAGCGTCTTGGACGAAGCGATCCTTGTCCGTGCAGGTAAAACACATCTCCTCGAGATCGTACTCGAAGATTTTCATATCCGAGAAGGCAGCAACCAGACGGGGCAATTCCTCATGGATGGCGATTGCAGTGGTCGGCGCGGAGTAGCGCGGCAAATTCAAATGATGTTTGTACTGCGATCCCTTTTTACTCCAGACGGCTATTGTTCGGCAGGTTCCAGCTGTCACAAAGTAGGTTCCACATTTGGATATAGTCACCAGGTGAATGGCATCTTTAATGTATTTCCTCGTTACGATGGTGTGCGAATGGTCTATATCTCCGTTGGATAGAATGTTAAACACGTCAACCATACCATCTACTTTGACTAGGAACACGGTACTCGAATCATCGGTGAATAGTATGTGACTGCATGCTGAAAACTCCTTTGGCAAATCCTTGATCCGCGTCAGCTGAGAGACTTTCTCGCCATTTCCAGCAACAAAGGAAAACAATCGAATCTCTGTTTTGGTGGAGTATGCCAGCCAATTTCCGTCGGGGGATAGCATAGCGCACGTTATCGTTTGGCCATGTTTGCTTCGCATCTCGAGCAGCTTTTGCGGGCCATTCTTAAGCACAAGGAGCTGTTTGCCATCTTGTAGCCTGTCCTCATTATCGATCGCAGGGTTGCCTGCATCCTCGGAAAAATGCTCCTGCTTGCCGGCGGCCGATCCCAGTTTCCATACTTCCACGGTATTGGAATATCGTAGAAGGAGAAGTCTCTTCTCCCTCGAAACCCAGGCACATCGACCCTGAAGGAACGGACCGTGCTTCACGATGACATTTCGCATGATAGAGGAGATACCAAGGTATCCGTCCAATCCACCCGAGAGGATTTTTCCACCCATGCATACGAGCGCTTTCACATCATGGTCGTGAACACTTCGCTGACGATACTTCACCCACTTATGCAAGGTTATATCTTCCCTCTTGATCTCGGTCAGTGCGTAGATTCGTATGATTGGATCAATTCCCGAGCATATTAGCATGTTTTCTTCTTCGTTCATCGCAACGGACAGAACATCGGCATTCAGCACGTAGTGTTCCTCGATATGAGCTGCCTTCTTGCCATCCCAAACCGTGACCACACCACGAGAGTCACCAGATATGATTGTCATATCACGTAAAACCTGCAAGGACCAGACAATCACTTCCTTTTTAGCCTCCAATCGACTTAGAGACATTTTGTGAATAGCATGGCCGGTATTCACATCCCATATCCGAATAGCCTCAATTCCGCCGGTTACCAAGATCTCTCCACTCGCATCGAACTTACAACAGAGGATACGGCCTTCTTGTTTGTCGAATAGTTTGTTGTAGACCATCTGGTCGTCAGTAATGTCAAATACGTTTATATATCCCTCTTCCGTGCCTACGGCTAATCGACTTCCTTCGTTGTCTACATCCAGACACCAAATCGCGTTGCCAGTAGCATACTGTGACTGCCGCTTATCCAGTGTGAGTAAATCATATTCAACCAGCCGACCACCTAATCCCACGGAGAACAGGCGTTGTCCAGACCATGCAATGCCTTCGATTGATGCTTGCTCGTCAGTGATAATTGTTTTCTCGTGATATGGTGCGTGTCGCATGTCCCACAGCTCTATCGTGCCATCATTTCTAGAAATTGAATTGCTAAACATACAAAATAGGCAGCAAAAAGGTGAGTAGATACCTTGCAACAGCGAGTTTCTTGTTGATTTTATTGTAGGACAGACAGAGAATCGAGCGCGGCGTGAGGTTGTAGAAGCGCACGTTGTGGATTTTCGTACGTCCATCTGCTTCTTGGTCTTCTTCCTTCATTATCATTGCCGTTTTTCCTTAGGCTTTGGCGAGAGTAAAAAGGACTGGAGAAAACGATTTTATAAACAATGGAGAACTGGCCACACGTGGTAGCTTCACCGGTTGAATATCTGACATTTTATACAATTGACAGCTGAATCATATGACAGAAAAAGTGGTTAAGAAGAATGGATGCGTTCGGGAATGCGACTTTGTAAATTTACTTTTTCGTTTGGTATATTATATAGAATATATTGGTGAATATATATTGAATATTGTTTTATGGGGTCTCCACGGTGAATTCCTTCTTCTCAGTGACATCAAGCTTTCTCATCTTAGATGGACGTTCTCAGACTATAAATCGTCTCATATTGGCTCTAATCTCACAACGGCCAAAGAAAGTGTCTTTCTAGATCGCCTAGCTGATTCCAACCGGCGCCAAGTTTCTCAAATTACACTGGTAGACAACTAGACATCGTTTTTATGACTGATCCATTTAATTACTAAGCCCTATTTCGCCCCCTACAACCTATCTACCATCGATAACTGCTATCCTTCTTTTCTTCTCTGATTCTGCCACATTCCTCCAGTACATCCGCCCTAAAGCGTTAACTTCCTTCGATCTTCATGAAATCTGCTTTAAATTTGAAAACCCAACCTTAAATCACATCAGATCCATATTCAACAGCTAAGTATTTGATTTCCCTCAAATATTGACAACATCTATTATAATCCCCAGATGCAAAAAAGGTTCAAAGAGCGATGTTAACAGTTATCAATCCATTGTCAAACTATCAGTCATACTCAAACTCTTCCAAAGTAATTTGTTTGAAGTCTAAATCAAATCAGTGTAAATCTCTAATCTCCTCTAGACAACATGACTTCCTCAAATGTAGTTCTACATACAAAACCACGTCGAATTACCTTACTTTACCTTCTCAGGCACTGATGATGACAAGGAAGTCGATGCTACATTTTTGAATCTTTTTCAGTAAGGTGTTCGGTAAAATTTCCCACAGATTCATACTCTTCAAATTGCCTATCCTTGGTTTTCAAACTATTATATTGAAATGGATATGGCAGTATTCGGTTTAGATCTGCCTTTTCTAGCCCTTTTCTTAGCTCCCTACCGCGTCCCCCAGGGAAGACACTTAGGTCCTGTTCTTTTTATTCTTATTATTAATGATATTGAAAATGGTTATTGAGCATTCCAACGCCTAACTGCACGCCGACGGTATTGTCAAATAATCTACTTAGCAATTATAATTTTAATTTCTTCTAAATTCTATCGCGGATATGTCCTTAGATGATACTCTATGCCTATCCAAAATCATCAGCTGACTTATCCTCCCCGTCTCATCTTAAGTCCACTCTGATGCACCAAGGGGCTGCGTAACAAAAGAGACAAACGGTGACAAGCTTACCTTAAATCCCGCTCTGCTTCGTACCTTTATACGTACTCTACCTCCGATACCTAAACTTAATTGTAATTCTCTCTTATCCAAGATCCCAAGAGCTTTCATCAGTTTTTAAATGCAAAAACAAAAGTTGTTAACTATTCCTCTACTTTTAATTTTCTCGATACTTTTCCAAAGATCCGAAAATAGTTGCAAACTTTTAAGCCCTTCAACTCGACTATGACAATTCGTTATATGTATAGAAGACTGCCCTCAGTGAATATAACTTTTGCCTTAGGCATCGAGAAAATTAAAGGCGTATACTCATCTAGTCCTGACTGCCTCGCCACTAACCAAATTGAGCTTATCTCACAAGAAGTAGACGTTGTTGCCACAAATTTCAACGACAACAATCTCGCATCAATTTATATTTCTTAAATTTACTGTTCTTGGTTTTCCGCCCGGTTTTATTCCATGGATTATAATCTATCACTAACACCGTCAGTACAATGTTATTTTCAGATCTTCTCTTTCTGATTCAATCAATGCCTGGAGTCCCCCAAGGTAGCCACCTTGGCCCACTGATAGTTATCCCACCCATTAATGATGTTAACTGTGTCGATATTAAAATCTCCAAACATACGAGTATATCTCTATTTCTTGCTTCCTCCAATCTGACCTAAATAGGTTTTCTAATTAGTGTCGAAGCCATCTCGCGCTCTATGTCAGCAAATGCCAAATTATCATTTACTTCTGTAAGCGCTTCCTACATCTACTAGAACCTAAATACGTTATCTGTCATGTAGTTGTTCCTTCTGTCAACTTTTCGCTTGACTTAGATGTCAAAGACCTTCGGCAAAAGATGGGGCTTGCAACCGTACTTTTATAACTTATGGGGCTAGCAGCACGAAAAGCCATATGAGCATGCTCAACAAAGTACAAAGGTCAGCCGCTGTTTGTACAACGGGAGATATAAGAAGCACGCCGCAAGCAGGGTTGGACATGATACTTCATCTCCTTCCTCTGGATTTATTCAGACTAAGGGAGTCCTCTTTGTGGAAACAAGCCAACTATGGACATGCGGCCATACTCAGAATAGTAGCCTCGCAGCTACGACCGACTATATTTCCCCCCACAATGACTTCTCTCTCAAAATAGCAATCTTTTTCCCCGACAGAGACGAGTGGCTATCCAACGCCGTGATCAACGATGGATCGGAAATGGCCACAGGCACTGGGGCTGGGCTCTACTCTGATACCCTGCACAAACAGGAATCATTTAGACTCCCTGATTTGTGCAGCGTCTTCCAAGCAGAAATCCTAGCAATAGAGAAAGCAGCCAAACCGAGTAAACCATATCCCACCATCGGATATCACCATCTTTGTAGACAGCCAGGCTGCACTGAAGTCAGTAGGATGCTGTACAACGAGATCAAAGGCTGTCATGAAATGTCGCGACTAACTGTAGTCCATCAGACACCACAAAGTCAAACTTTGCTGGGTCCCGGGTCGCAGCTCAATCGCAGGAAACGAAAGAGCGGACGAATTGGCCAGGCAAGGGTCTGAAATGGACACCAGCGAAGCGGACACGTAATTGCAACCATCGATCAGCGCATTATACCGGATCATAAATGACACAATCATAAAAGAAGCCAACTCGTCTTGGCTTACAAGAAACGACAGCCACGACAAGATCATCGTGGCCAGAAATGGAACTCGGGATCCAGCGATCTTTGTCGGAGCTGCGGCGACAAGGATGGAACCGAGACGATCCAACATCTGCTTTGCCACTGCCCACCTCTCCAGAATCGGCACCTAGCTTCGCTGGGCCATAGATTCTTCACAGAAAATGTGGGCAAGCAAATGCAGATATATCGGATCTTCTAAAATTCATAAAAAGCACAGGGCGGTTTCAGCCACCACGTGATAGGACAGGTTAATTGTATGTGTACTCCACAAATGAAGGGAATCACAATGGGCCCCTTGGCCTCCGAGTGGAAGTGGTGCTCAACCATCATACTCCCCTTCTTTAACCTAACCTAACCTAGGTGTCATATGTGACCGAAAACTTAACTTTCAACTTCACATCGACAACGTTATCAGACGCGCCGCCCTCGGCTTTGTGGAATATACCTTTTAACGTAGGTAAATTCATGTTGCCCTTCTTTAACTTTCCTGGGCTGATACCTATAGCTTAACACCTTATAAGGATCGCTCAATACTAATTGACCTACAACCCCTAGAAAAACGACGTAAAATTGAAGATATTCTGTTTGTCCATGATCTACTTAGCGGTAATATTGACTGCCTCACTAGCTCACTGCTTTGAATAATCCCCCAATCTGAGTTCCATTCCCCTCTACTGCATCAACTCCCATCAAACGAACTACGTCTACCATGAACCGATATCCAGAATGTCATGTCTGTTCGGTCTACATCTCTCCAAACCATGTCTTAGAAATGTCATCTACCACCGCCATTCACCTTCTTCTTAATAGACCCCTTCTTGAATGCGCCCCTCATACCCTTTCGGGTATCTCTGCAGATCTGTCTTTACTAACACTAAACTTTGTAATCTACGAAAGCCTAGTGTCTTCAATCTACCTGTCCCCTTTACCTCATATGGTAAGCTCGTATGCTACAAAATCATTTCGAACATTATCAATTTCGAAAATATGGAGCACAGGCTTAAGACTTGAAATGAAGGGGATACTACCTAAGTTTGACTTGCTCAACACTCGGAACCTTTCAGCCACTCTTTTGCGATTTAAGAGGAAATGCAATGGTAAAATCAATTTTCTGTTTTTTTTTTCCTTTTTACTGTTGGAAACTCAAACTCAACCTTTCGCTCATCACTAGCCAGTTGTTATCGATTACATAGGGAGAAAACCTAACCCGATTTTGACGTTAGCTGTCAAAGAAAAAACAATTGAAGAACACGGTCCGCACGCAGTAGTTTTGTTAAAATAAAAAGAACTGAAATTTACTAGCTTTTACTATTACGAATTAAATTTTACCATAAAATGGGTGATGCTGAATTAGAAGCCCTCCGCCAACAGAGAATGGCCCAGCTGCAGTCGCAATATGTAAGATTTTCATTGAAAAAGTGTTAGACTAGTCATAAGCGATGTCTCATCGGCAAATTCTCCATAAATAGCCGCAATGCGGCGACCAACTGTTGGTAAAGTTGTCTCAAATAAAAGAAAATACGACCTCTGCAGAAGGTCTGACGATGTAACCCACATTGTGCGGTCGAGAACCTTCCACGAGTCTTATAGAATGCGGTACACGATGCACCCGTATTGATTTCCTAACGTTCGTTTTGTTTCTATTTCAGGGTGAAGGCGGTGCCAATAATGCCGCGAAACAAAAGCAACAACAAGAACAGCAGGAAGAGATGAAACACTCTATCCTCTCTCAGGTCCTCGATCAACAAGCTCGAGCTAGATGTGAGTGGCAACTCTACCCTTAATCTTCATAATCATTCACAAGCTAAATTGTCTTTCCAGTAAATACTCTGAAGCTAAGCAAACCGGAAAAGGCGAATGTGTTCGAGAATATGGTAATCCGCATGGCACAAATGGGACAGATTCATGGAAAACTGGACGACGCACAATTTGTGTCCATTTTAGAGAAGGTCAACGCCCAAATGCCGCAAACCCAATCGACGGTCAAATACGATCGCCGAAGAGCTGCCATCGATTCGGACGACGACGAGGATTATGGATGCTGATAGTAAGGGGAGACGGATATTAAAAATGAAAACAGGCCTTCGCAGTTTCACTATCTCTTCACACTTTTGTTTTCTATTGCGCTATCGCTTCAAAATAATTTAAACACTTTAACTTATATGTACTGAGGGACACAATAAACAGGAAAAAGGAGATTAAATGCATCAATAAATAGACTAAACAGAGATCACAACAGAAAGAGTATAAGAGAAATAAATGTGGAACAAGGAGGAGACAGCTGTTTATTCCTTCTTTTCGTGATCTTCCTCGTCCTCCTCGGGTGCATCGAGACAGTCGCCGCAGAAAATCGAGTAGAGAATCAGGCCAAGGAATCCCAATGGCAGTCCGAATAATACCGACGTGAGAACTGGATTTCCAAGCCACATCTCTTTTAGCGATTTCTTGGCTTCGAAATACGCGCGATATAGACGCACTAGGAACGTATCGCCTCCGTAGACTGGTGCGCTGTGATTGGTAATCGATTCGAGAAAGATGTGCAGGGACTGCGGGGTCATTTGCAATGGGTCATCATCGGGTATGTGATGATGCTGAGTTGTCGAATTGATGACCACGATATGGGGTGTTGGCAGTGAGTCCATTACGATCGAATGAGCTATACTTGGGTCGCCGATCTAACAAATTTGAAATAATAAATCAGAAACCGCCTTGAATTCTATATAAAACGAGAACATACCCAGCCGAATTGGAAAAAGTCGTGGTAACGGTCACGATATTTCCGTATGACTCCCTCGACCATATCGCGGAACTCCAACTCATGCGTAGCCACTTGATTGAGCTTATCTTCTTCGACGACTGCGACCACCAACCATTTCTTTGTCTTCATCAATTGGTTTATGTTAAATCGTGTGATCTTGGGGAACGTTATGAACCTCTCCACATTCACCCAGTGGTAGATAGTCTCGTTGACCGCTGTCGGATCCATTTCATGAGCTACGTGAGCATGGGGGTACAAATGTTGCGATTCCTCTTTATACACTAACACGGCCGGTAAGTGCTCGATGTCAAAGTGCTGCTGAGCTATATCCTCTGTAGTGGCATAGAAAAAGCCATGCTCCTGATAGCTCTCTGCAGCATTGTAGTAGGTATCCCAAACAATCCCCTCCTGCTGCCCGACAAACATAAAGAACAACGTATGGGCATCTTTGAGCATGTCCACGCTCTCTGTCCGAGTGACAAGCTGCACTGGCGGTCCACTCATACGCAGAGCAAAGTCGACTAGTTCCTCCTTTGTGCGATCGCCGTTGAACACGAATTGCATATTGCCCTTGATAAACATGATTGTGGGATAGCCGCGGATGCGAAACTCCTTAGCAGCCACTGGAAAACGAGTGCAATCAATACGACCGACTCGCACATTTGTACTATGTAGCGCTTGTGCTACAAGACCGAAAATCGGTTCGGTACGCTTGCAATAGGCGCACCATGGTGCATAGAACATCACCAGCCATTGACCTTCGTGTCGCACGTCGAGGAAGCGATCAGTCAGCTCGAGGACGCGAGTTGCACTGCTAGAAGATGGAATTGCTGAAAGGGAATCGATCAGCCAACTGGATTGTTAATAAATTTTCACATTTTCGTTTACCAAACACAAGCAGAAAGGCAACTAAAAACGTTTTGGTCATTTGCACTAGCATGGTGAAGTGTGTATTACTTCGAATCTTGATTTAATAAGTGTAATCGATGTTACCTAACTGCATCACATAGTAATTCAATTCTGTCTGTGGGCTAATCACTTAACTAATTGAGTTAGTTAAAATCAGCGTTAAATCGCGGTTCTAATGCTGATTGTACGAAAATTTTCCAATAGTTGTCAGGACGAGGGGTGGGTTGGCAGTTGTTCTGATAAACTTGTCATTGGTTGGGGTGAAATGAAGTGTTAGCCGGCGAATTGGTGGATTCTTAGGGTCACGCTGCAAGGCTCGCCGAAAATATTTTTATTTGTTTGCTCTGATGTCGGTTGATTTAAATTTTATACATTTTACTAATGTATGATCAGCATGTTGAGCTCTAATTAAGAATTAGGCGCAAATCGTTTATTTGGAAGTATAGTAGGGACTCGATATTTGATGAATTCAACCTATCCGAATTCTAAGATTCCATTTAGAGGGTACAAATTGATGATCGCCTCTTTGAATTTGAATATATCGGCTCATCATTAAGCCCATTTTGGCATCCAACACTAAAAAGCCACAATAAGCACTTCATGTTCTCTGTGCCCATTGGAATGTCTAATTCCCTTCAAATTTCCTAGTTAACCCAAGACTAATTAAAACAACGTTTTCGATAGAATTGACAGCCGTCAAAAGTCGGTATTCTGTTTAAAAATATCAGCATGATCCCAGTTTGTCATTGCATTTTTAAGCGGATGTGATGAGACTCTTGTCCCGCGCTCCGTGACGATACGGAATGGCCAGAATACGATCTTACCACTAACCATTTTGGACTATATAAAAAAACGCCTCTGGGACATGACAATTAAGGGCTTAGGGCTATTGCTAGGATAAAATATTATCATACACACAAAGATTCTGAGGTTCTATGCGATTTGTGACAGATTCTAAACCATTGCCTGCTGAACGCCTGAATTTTTTTTGCATACAGCATAGTCATATGGGATGCTACAAGTTGTAATAAGTTTCATCAGAGCTACATAGAGCTACATTTAACAAGAAACGAATCTAGATATCTATTATGGATGCGGAATCACGATATTTAAGGAAATTTTTTCACTACCAATGGCGATAACATCGATGTTCGATAGAGTAAATGGAGTACAGTCTGCCCCAACTACTATTAACACGAGGGGTTGCGTCTTAGCGGCTCTGTCCTACCAGAGGCATTCCTTAGACCAATATGGGCTGCTCCAGGCTATATTGGCGAAGACCCTCACAGCCCATACATTGCTACCAACTCGCCGTTGATGTCGTCGACTCCATATTTGATATCACCGAACCCAATGACATCATCATCATCTGTGGCGATTTCGATCTCTTAATGGGTTCAATCCGATGATGAGACCCACGCCTCCTCAGGTAGAGAAATCCTTTTCACGGATCATTTCTCTGATTCCGGCCTTCTGCAACTCAGTAACATCACCAATAACACCAAATGGACAGACAACTCGACAACCATTAGACCCCCTTCATCCACCTCTATCGGTAGCTCTTTCACTCGAGACCCAATTCACTATTCTTCCCTCCGAAAATATGTACTGTTTCAATTTCCGAAAAGCTAACTTCGCGAAACTAAATAATCTGCTCAACAATGTTAATTTTAACTTTCTGCTTAACCCTAACTCACACATATCCTTAAACGAAACCCTTGCGCTATTTTACACCAAAATCCTCAGCTTTCAGTCCCATACTCACCAAAAAAGAACTACACTTCATCTCTGCCCTGGTATACCAAGGAACTACGCTTTTTGCGCAATAAAAGAAAACTTGGCACTCCTATTTTGTAGATCCTCTTCTGCATCTGACCTTTCTAATTACATGCAGTCCTACATTAAATTTGCACAGCTATGTGAATCAATCTACCTCCGATACCTGAACAGAATGAAATCCTCCCTTATCTCTGACCCCAAGTGTTTCTTCCACTTCACTTATACATATACATTTAACTTTCTCAATAACTCTTCCAACGAACCCGAAGAAATCGGCAATTTCTTGGCTCATTTCTTCAGCCAATCATTCACTGACCAGGATCTTCAACCCGATCACGACTATTTTCGATATTTGAAAGACTGCCTCCAGAAGTCTCTTGTTTCACTGAACATAACTTCCGACCTAATCGCCGAAAAAATACGCAACTTAAAGGACGACTACTCTCCCGGGCCGACTGTCTGCCTGCCATAGTATTAAAAAAGTGTGTGAACCATCTTATTTTAGCACTTACCGCTCTATTTTAAAGCTCTATCTCTCAAGGACTCTTTCCTAAGCTTTGGAAATATGCTTATATCATTCCAGTCAACAAAAAAGGACTAAAAATTGATGTGTCCAACTATCGTCCCATTGCCAAGCTCTCATGCATACGTTGTAGATGTTGTCGCCACTGACTTCAGCAAAGCCTTATACAAAATGTCTCACCAAATTATTCTCCTCAAGCTCACTGTCCTCGAGATCTCTCCCGGTTTTATCTCATGGATCAAATCTTATCTTGAAGATCGTCAATATAACGTAAACTTCAGATCTTCTATTTGTGATCCAATTAATGCTACCTCCGGTGTCCCGCAAGGTAGCCATCTCGGCCCACTGATATTTATTCTAACCATTAATGTTTTTGACAGCGTTATTCTGAACTCTCAGCTCTCCATATATGCTGCTGATGATATGAAAATATTTAAACACATATCTTCCCCTGTCGACTCCTGCTCTCTCCAATTGGACCTTAACAGGTTCACTACTTGGTGTCAAAAAATCATCTCAAGCTCAATGCCAGTAAATGCCAAACCATTACTTACTCCGGCAAGCGCTCTTCCTCACCACCCAGAACCTACATTATTCGTAATGAAACCGTTCCCCCTGTCAACTTCTAGGGGTTATTTGTGACCGTGAACTCAATTTTCGCCTCCATATCGACAACATTATCAAACGTGCTAACTCTGCCCTCGGTTTCGTGAAACGTTGGTCCAAAGAATTCTCGAATCCTTACGTTACGAAATCATTATACATCACTTTCGTTAGGCCCCACGTCTATGCTAGCCAAGTCTGGTCCCCCTCTTACGAACCCTATACTACACGTATTGAATCCATTCAACGCAGGTTTATCCGTTTTGCCCTTCGTGGCCTTTCCTGCGCCGACCTCCTTAATTTACCACCTTATACGGATGGCCTAAAATTAATCAAACTCCAACCCCTTAAAGAACGACGTGATGTTGCAGACATTATATTTATTCATGACCTTCTCAGCGGTAACATTGACAGCCCCTCATTATTGCACATGATTCTCCTTAACACCAATCCACGTAACCTTCGGTCCACGCCCCTTTTCCGTATAAACGCTCACCGCACAAATTATGGCTACCACGAACCAATGTCCAGAATGCTTCACCTCAAAAAGTCCAGCCTTAGAATTGCCCTATACCACAACCCCTCACACTCTTCTTAATCGTTTCCACCCTGCCAACTAGTTGATAAATTATAGTTAAGTTTTTGTTTTTTGTTAAGGCTTGCATTAAGCCAATAAAGTGCCCCTATGGGGGCGTCAAATCAAGAAACCTTTAACCCTCCACGTAGCCCGCAATTCCATAGAATAACGGTTCCTCTACGAACTTGATGTCGCGCTCCGCGAGGCCGAATGGCTCAGGTTCGGTAGGTCGATTTCACGCCGAGATCGAGGAGACGTCGTCCGAGAGCATCAACGCTTTTGATAGTTGGAGCGGATTTCGTCAGGGGTCAACTTTGATAGTTCAGCCTATTAAAGGCAAAGTCTGCCAAACACCTGCGGCAGGCCTACTTAGAATAAGATAAGTTGGCTAAGAGGTGGTGGGTAGCTTAAGATGAGTTTAGTTTAGTTTTATTTTTAATAAAATAAAGTAAAAGAAAAAAAATGGAGTACAGTAAGATGAGAGAAGTCAACGACAGTGAACAGAGGCAGGTACGTAGGTAAGGGTAGCTTTAACAGAGATCAGGTACAAGTAGCTTGAAGCGGCGTTTTTGCAACGGAGGAGTGATGATCTTAATTTTCGGTTATGACCTGTACGAGTGGCTGAGTAAATTCAGAGATTATAACAAGACCCTTTCAAAGACCTTGTTCTTTTCATGGTAAACGAATAAATCAAATCACCTTCCATTGATACAGGATCAAATGCCCTTTCGAAGCTTACTAGTCACGTATGTCAGTTTTGACGCTGTATGAATTCTATGAAATATATGTATAGCCACTTAAGCCTGGATAGTAGTCTATTTCTTCCCTGTTATTGTGTATTGCATCGATTGTAGGCATTCTATATTGGCTAACGCTTAAAATTTGAAACTTGTTCTTTGTATCCTCGACACGAATCACCAAATGTCAAGGCTCACCCGTCGGTGTTTCCTAGGAGATAATGTGTACAAGTGCGAAGCCACTGTTTTTAAGTAGATAGTGCTAACGGGGCATGCTAGTTAGAAATGTCTAATGCCAAGCTTGGGCACCTCTGCTAACAATGTCCTATAATTATTTGAAAGTATAGACTTTCGAGCTAAAAAAGCGTCATTCACGGGAAGTTTTATGAGTGAAAAAACGTGTGCCGGATGGTTTAAAATGTAGATTTCAACGTGGAAGACAAGGTAGGCTACGGGCCGGCAAAAAAGAACGTAGAATTGGAAGCGTTTCTAAGTCAAGATCAATACGCAGCAAACACTTGCAGACTTGGGAGTAATTCAAGGAGCCATTTCCCATTGTTTGAAAGTCTTGGAAATAGGGTGCCATACGAGTTTAGACTGACGTTTAATAACGATGTGGGTGGTCGTGGTGCGATGGTAATCATCACCGACTGTTGAACGGAAGGTCTGTAGTTCAAGTCTGTTCATAGCCAAGAACAATTCCTATACGGAAAAACTGTGCTTGAACATCAGTTTTTTCAATGATGATCAAAAAGTGCTGGCGAAGGCATAACACCCGCAGCATAAGATGACTTCAAAATTCATACTCTGTCATACTTCGGCAACAAAATATTTACTGTGAACTACAACCAATGCGACAAATTCAGTTGAATCGATTATTCTATATAGGACAACCACCCCCGGAGAGCAGTGAACGAACACCTTCTACACAAACCATCTGCACCCCGTCCTGATTGTGTGACAAACACCATAAGAATCTGCACGAACCCTATAAAAAAAAACCCAACTCTTCCAGCGGCTAGAAGGAAATGGTTTTCTACCATTTGACTCGCAATGAAAAGAGGAACCATGTCGATATTCCTTGGCGAAAGGAATAGAGGGGCGCCGCGTTCAGGACAAATATTTATGGCCAGCTCAGTATAGTATCTATGAGTTGCTGCAATTAGTTGAAATCAGCACAGAAACTTTAAGTCGAAGCATTTAAGGAAAAATGGCCACAATCTAGGTACTATAAACGCACCACTAAGTGATTTTTAAACACCACAACGCTCAACGACATGCTGGTTGATCGTTGAAGCTTACCTGAAAACATTGTGATGGAACGTCCTACACTACTCGCCGTGTTTTCTAGACTTCACTTCTGCCGATAACAATCGGTTTTGACTGTAGGCATATGGCTACTGGCTAGGGGAGGAGCATTATCGATCTTTAAAAATTGGGTCGATTCGTGGATCGTCTAGGAAGACGTGCAGTTTCCAACACGGAATCTATAATTTGTCAGAACGAAGGGCAAAAGCTGAAGTAAAGCCTAAAATCAAATACAAAAGACGACAGATTCTCATTGTGCACCTGATATTATAGCTGGACGTACAGATCGTGACGGACCAGAGTCAGGGCTTCTTTCAACCGAATATATTGAGTGCAATTAATTTTTTCCCGTAGGCAAAATAAGGCCTATTGCTTATCGCTTCTTCCAAAAGTCAAATGTTGGGATGATTTTTCCAGACAATTATACTACAGGGAGTCTCGAGACTTGGATATTGGACGATTCACAGCCTGGTGTTATTGCCGTCAGAAGTCAAAGAGTTTCCTTCTCTTTGAAGACAGAATTTCTTCGATGAAACAGAATTTTACTTAAAAATTATTCATTTAAGTGATCTGCTTAATCGCTAAAATAAAAAAATTACATCTCAAAATGTCGCCCATGACTGTACCAGAGATCCTGAGAAACAAAAAAAAAAGAAGGTAACAACCGGCGAATTAACTTGACAACTGTCACCTAGCTGTCACAGTCCAATTGTAAACGATTGGGTTTTGCTATTTTTTGTGCATTGCTTTTCAACCGTGTAATCCCATATACCACGGCAAATCCCTAAGTTCTTATAATAAATAATGAAAATTCGATTGATATAAAACTGTTTTCAGTGATTTTATTTTGTTTTAAATAAAATTTCCAGCACAAAGCCTTTCACTCTGTCCAGCTTAGATCTGCCTAAGGCATTAGAAACATTTGCAATCGAACACCTCGCAATGGAACCGTCGGCTTGTGAAGGTAATCAAAGTACGGAAATTTATCAAAATTGATTGAACTTTGTTCTTTAATTTATCAGCTCTCTGATTGTCGATATTAATTTGTGCTTTTGTTTCTTTGATTTTAGATCTAAAAGCATTTGAACGACGACTAACCGAAGTGGTTTCCTCGTACAGACCATCCACTCTGCGGTGGAGGAGTAAGTGCGCATCGCAAAATATGTTTCACGCTCGGTGGAAATTGAACTTAGTTTTATGTTTCAGTTGTCCTTGCAGTTATCTCGATGTGCACAGCAATCGGGGCATGGTATTGGCTGCGTGACCCAAAGACTTCTGTTGTTCCCCTCACGGAATCATTGCTCATACATCCAGTATTCTCTTTTGCCACACTGACGCTTAGTAGGTCTGACAATTTTAAATTTCATTCTAATAAGAATTCTCCTTGCAGTCATACTCTTCCTGTTTGGGATTCACAAACTTGTGATAGCACCACAAATCATTACCTCTCGTATGCGGCTGGTATTGGGCGATTTCAACATGAGCTGTGACGACACGGGCAAACTAATTCTAAAACCAAGACCAAACAATAACTGAGACACAGCCAAAAAGCCAAGAAGGCGAACTAGTCTTTAGGAACATAGAGTAGAGGAAGAGCGAAGAGGATTTTCTCTTCTTTTCGGTTGTTTGAAACAAAGTAGACGAGGACCAGTTGTTTGCTTGTGGGGTGATTGTCAATTGTCGCGTCGAGCTCGTGTTCGGCTTTTTCGTTGTAAATAAATATATTTTTATGGTTTTTTTCTGCCCTCAATTGACTGAGGTCATCATGTGCAAAAATAAATATAATGCGAGTAAAAACAAAAGTCCTTAACCACACATTTCCTCCAAAAGTTTGTTGCTAGGTTTGTTGAAATAAAATAAAAAAAAATATTACAAAGTAATCGTAATTTATATTGTTGTTCGCGGTCAGTGGCTTGGCGCCCAACATTAAGCTAGGGTAAGGGAATTCTTAAATCATCGGTAAAAGGAATATTGGGTAGTTGAGTGAAGTTGGATAGTGGATTTTCCATCGTTGCAAGGCTCTCGAACCTTTGAACACGATGTAGATCACAAGGAAGATCATATGAAGAAAAATTGAATTTACTACATATTTTCCCAAAAAGAAAAATAAATTTTCCTGCACAATATTTATATTATTTTACTTACCCGGGTGGGGGATCAAACAAAGACCCCAACTTAAACAAAAACACTACTTAGAGGAAAAACAATAAGAAAAAAAAGAAACAATCAAATAAGAATTTTAAAATGTGACCAAAGGTTAATGAAACAGGGGAAATGCCAGCGACGATTGGAAAATTGCCGTTAACACGGCCCTATAAAAGGCCGAGGCATGTGGCTGAGGGACAATCTTTAGTCGATGTACGCAAGCTGAATGCATGCCGGACGGACAGTATCAAGACGACAACAAACAGAAGAAAATTACAACAACCATGGCCATAACAGCATGGGTGAGAGAATAATTGAGCTGTCAGAGTGGGGCTTCGCAACATCAACAAAGCAGTGTTGACCTTAACCTTTGTGTCAATGCGAGTGTTGTACAACGCTTAGTCAATACGTACATGACTATACGTACTGTTGAATCAAGAATTTAAAGATAATATAATTACCATTAAAATATGTACAATGAAATAATATGATATTAGTTCTTTTTATGTTTATTTGAAGTAATTTATCGTCAACAGTTTTGACAGGTAGTAATATCACGACTATGCTGAACACAGACTGGTTTGTTACAAACTTTGAATTCCTTCCTAGTTGGACGTCTTTTAGACTGAGCATAGCATATGGTACAGTTGCCTTTCTGTTTTATGCGGCCAGTCTTATCACGTTCCTCTTGTGGGGCCTGGTGGCTGGAAGCTGGGTGTTCAACTCCTACACTCTGCTCTAGCATCGCTTCTATTCCATTCCTGGTGTTGAAGTTGCGGTAAACATATGGGGATTTCGATCGAGTCCTTATAGATGGCATTGCAAGGTTTTTTCCGAGATCCTGCAAATTTTTGCGACGTGTACATGTAGAAGTCGAAAGTTCCGGGTTATTAATTTTGTATATTACATGTGCTAATGCAGCAACGTCTAATATATTATAAAAAAAAGCTTGCGGCCACCTCTTAGTTCGACGTTTTGTAGAGTATTCGCAAAGCATTTTGTCCATAGTATCAACTCCGCCCTTAAGTCGAATTGTAATCACCCCTATTACGGAAGTCGTTTTATTTGTTCGACTCTAGTCGTTTTAGGAGTCACTTCATTTTGTAGTCGTTTATGTGTCGGTATTACGAAACTTAAACGACTCCACTCTCTTCTCATTTAAATTCCACATAGATTCCACACCTTCAACTATCTGTCAGATTGATTGATTGTCATATTGGTCTTGTGTTAATACAAATTTTGAATCAGATAATGCTATTAATAATGACGTTGCTGTAAATAGATTCAATTGTTTAATTGAATGTAATATTTATTTAAATGTAAAAATAAAAAAACGAATGAAAAATGTGAGATATGTATGTACATATTTTATTTCAGTCAAGACTACATATTTGAATTTGGTCTTCCATTTTCTTTGGTTGACTCGATTCCCAATTTTTTCTCTTCTCATTCTAATTGCCCCGTCTAATTGTCCATTAGTTTGAACTTATTCTCCTCCAGTTTTTGTTTCTCATATAGTTTTAGTTTTTTTTCTTTTGAATAAAAAAGCTTTCGTTGGTTTCGGGTGTTTTCCTTTAAATGCTCCTCGATTTTATGTAACGAGTAATTCACCGCATTGTATACATTTTCCTGCACCTGTTCTTGTTTACTTAACAAATTTTTCACACATGGTTTTGTACGGTTGCTCGTGGTTTCAATTGAACCGGAAGCTATTTGTTTCTGATTGTGATTAAACTTCAATACTGTTTTTCGGTGATGAAATGACAATGGGTTTTACCACTGTAGATGCTGAATCGTCCTGTCTTGATGCAAGTGATTCACTTAGACTAGAAGTGCAAGAAGCTTCAGTTGTTGTTTCCATCGGTGAGCATACAAACACCTTTCCAGGAGGATCCACTAGTTCATTCAGGGCGAGATCCTTGCTACTGTTTCATCAACTTCATTAAGTTGTTTTTGTTTATACGGTCCTCCTCCAGTAGACGCTTGTTCTTTTTTTATTAAAAGAAAACCTTAAGCTTTAGATCAAACGAAACCGTACATCAGTCTTAATAATTTGTTCATTATTACTTTGAATTGTTTGCATATACGTTTATGTATGTACATACCTTTTGCCATTCCTTTTCGTTTCGTATAGGTGGACCTAAACTGTTCAGAATTCCTGCTACTTCTTCCCACCCAGTATTTTTTGTTTGGCTAACACCTCTTCTGAAATTTGTTGCCAAAACCTTATTCTGTTCCATTAACTCCACTAGCCGCTTCATTTGCTTTGGGTTTGATATTTTTATCCTAAAAAACCGAATAAATTGTTCAAACTTTGGTTATTAATCCACTTAAATAAAAAGACAAAGAAAACTCACATCTTGAAGAAATTTCATTGCAAGTCGTTTAGAAAATCCTGATCGACTCCTTTTGTCGTATAACTTGTCGTTTTGTGACTCAAAAACGACTATCATAATACCGAAAACAATAGTTGTTCGACTCATGTCACTCAACAAATACGTTCCACACGAGATAATGACTTGAGTCGTTTAATGACGTAACCCAATTGTATAAAACGACTTCCGTAATACCGATTTGACGTAGTCGTTTTGTGACTCGGACTTAAACGACTTCCGTAATAGGGGTGAATATCTTATAATTTCCGGCTTATTTTTCAAACCAACAGTCGTTCTATCGAAGTGAATAGTGGACAATAAAATCACGGCTTTTTTCTTTTTTGGCACATAGGAACATAATGTAACATTTTCGTGGAACCCAAATTCACTTGAAAAGACAGCACGGTCTTTCAATGCCTGAAACTGTGTTGGTATATATGGCTTATTCTTTTGGAATCTAAACTACTAAAAAATCTAAATTCTACTAGTTGGAACCCTAAACTAGTCCCAAATTTCATCGCATGAGTTTTTTGGCTAGCTCAAGTGACGTGAAGAAATTGTCCGTCGTAACTGTTCGCCCAGTGTTTTTATAGGACAGCACTAGCTGAGTTACAACTTGCTCTCCTTGCTTTGTCGCTCGAGGTTGATCTGGTTCTTTGCCTGTGTAGATATCACCTTGTAATGGATATGATGTTTTTGCATCGCACAGCCACCAAATTTTAATACCGTACTTAGCCGGTTTCGATGGTATGTATTGCGTAAATTTAGTCCTACCACGGAAAGGAAAGAGCTGCTCGTCGACGGTAAGTGCCTCATACGGCATAGAATATTTACGCAAATTTCCGTTAAGCATTTGAAACAGGTGCCGCCTTGTCAGTTATCATACGCACATCACGAGTGCTTTCGTTGTCAAATCGGATATATTGGGAGATGCTTCAGAATCTGCATATACCCATAATATATATATGCCCTGTATAAAGGATTTGAAAATGTTTTCCACAGGTCTTTGGTATGCTCGTAATTTGATCGGGATACGCCTGCAGTTATCAGTATTCCCAGATATGCGTCAAATTCTTCTGTACTTACAGAGGTTTCCACTCTTTACTGCATTCAGGATTATTCTTATTCCACTTGTCATAGGCCCTTTTTGTTTTACGATTTGTTTCCCTGATAATTATGTCACACATTTCGTTGGTGAAAATACATTTGAAAGTTTGCAATAATGTCAAATTTCGAGTCGATGAATGTGGACCTCCATTTTGCGAGAGAAATCGACGAGGGCTGGGTTCTTCTCTTTTCCACTCAGTGCTGTCTCTTGCGACATAGCTTAGTATGGGTTCCACATGATCCTGCAAATCACTAGCTTCTTCCCCTTCATCTTCGTCAGTATCTTCATTTTACTGCAGCTCTGGTGGAATATTTTCCTGTTCAGCGTCGGAATCAATATTATTATCATGGGCAACAGCTACAGCTTCACCATCCTCCTCAGATTCAGCAACATCACCATGATCCGATTCTTCTAAGTCTTCACTATATAAAATATTTTCAAGCGCTTGACTCAAGTGTGCTTCTCTTTCCTCAACGGTCATCCTGTTATAACTTCTTGAAAAGACTAGTCTGTTGTCTGCCATATCTGGAAAAATCTATGATATCTATAAAAAAAAACAGCTAACATTTATAACCCAATACTATTATTCACCTTCTGGTTTTACACACAAATATTTTATTATTTTATACACAAAATTTGTAATCAAGGGAAATAACGCACTGAACTGGCTGCTGTGACTCAACCGTTTGTGTGCAAATTGCCAAGAAACTGCAAATGCTCTCAATACATTTACAGTAGTCAAAGTAACGGTAAACTACGAACGATAACTGTCAAGACAGATCACATTTACCATATTTAGCACGAACAAACAGGCTGCATACCCGGGTATGCACGTATGGTTAGTGCGTTGTACATTTGAAAAATTTGTTATTAGCAGATATTTATCTATATGTATATGTTTACAATTAATTGGAATTTGTTCAGTTTCCATTTTTGGGAAGCTACTGGAAAATTCAGCCCGGTTTGTAATGATTATCACCATGAATTTTGCATTTGAAAATCCAAATACATACCCAGGTATGTCGTATTGACACAAGGGTTAAGGCGACATCACACTGCAAGGTAAAATAAAAGAAAAATAATTCCCCTTTTTACAAACACGTCGCTTATAAACGAAGTGCGAGTGGGGTGGCCTACGATATCAGGAGTTGTCGCTCAGCAAGTAAAACGGTGAGTAGAGATTGGTAACACGGCAATTAATATTCACTCCAGTTTTAATCCATACGAGATTGATTAACTATTACCAGTACATACTGCCTGGGTAAATACATACCCCGTAACTAGCAGTTCGATTGACCGCAAGAGTCTGGTCAAGCGTTATAGCCGCCCTCGAGGACCCAAACCAAACTTACCCAAAAGGATCTGACTCAATACTGTCAACGTGACAGTGTCGATAAGATGACTTCTTCAGGCGCTAAAAAACGTTGGCCACGCAATTTATTCTTGATATGCGGGAATAAAAATAAGTAATTTGGTACCAAATCAGGGCTATATGGAGGATGACCCATCAATTCGACGTTTTGGCCAGTCAAATAGGTGGTTGTTTCAGTCGATGTGTGAGAGCTTGCATTGTCATGATGAAGGATGATCCTTCGTTGGCTCTTCTTTTTTCATATTTTACCAAACACTTCTGGTGAACGAATGGTTGTGTTATTCAGAATTCGCCGTTCTACGTTGCTCTAAAGGCACGGTTGCCACATGTCCGGTTATACCGAAGAAACAGGCGATCATTTGTTTCGAAGTGCTTCGCGCACTAAACACTTTTGTCGGATTTGGCTCATCTTGGAAGACTCATAAAGTGGATTGCTGTTTTGTTTGGGGTTCATACGCATAGATCCAAGATTCGCCGCCGTTATAGATGTTATACACAGCTTTTGATGCGCCGCGATTGTATTTCTTCAGCATATTCTTGCACCAATTAACACGAGCATCTTTTTGAGTTTTTGTCAAATTATGTGGGATCCAACGCGAACAAATCTTTTTCACAGCTAAATATTCACGCAATATCTTATTGATGTTCGTCATACTATTGCCCAAGGATGCCTCAATCTCACGATAAGTCACATGACGATCTTGCAATATCAGTTCGCGCACAGCATCAATGTTTTCTGGCACAACAATTGATTTTTGATGACCGTCACGACTTTCATCCCTGAGCGAACTGCGACCACGATTAAATTCGTTAGACCAGAGTTTCACAGTGGCCAAGGATGGGGCTTCATCGTCAAAAGTCGATGTTGTCAAAAGTTGATTTATGCACTCTTGTCTTGAAAATCCACATCAAAAGTCGTAAAAAATCATCGCACGAAAATGTTAACGAGTTAATTCCATTTTTTCGGTGAGACAAAATATGCAAATCACTGTAAACAACACAATTGTGCTGAAATGATAAAATTTTCTGACGAAAGTTATTGTTAAAAAGGTCAAACTTTCAATTGGAAACGTCAGTTGGCGCCATTAAACACTTAGTGTTGCCAAGGCTCAAAATGTAAATAGCCGCCTATGTAACTCAGAAGGACGGAATAGTTGCTAAAAGAAATATTATATAACTGCTCAAAACGTATCCTAACGAGAGGTTCCGCAGGGTGTTATATGTAGGTATTATCTCCGATCTAATTTGGCTAATAGTAGTTAATAATAATCGATAAAGTTATCATGGATTAGAGACTGGAATTACAGCTTTAGGCAGCTTTATGCCCAAAATCAACTTGACGAATGGGTTGCCATCTCTGCCCTCCGGCCATTCGAAAAAACAGACCTGGTCCTTTAAACTATACCATTCCAACACTCAGAACTTAACTGGACTGTGAATATTGCACTCTCGGTAAGTCAGGGATACAATAAAAGGGAATTCTGCTTCTTTGGGCTCAAGAGGCAATTGAGAGGTAGAGCCGCCACTCGAAAGAGCAAGGTTGCGCTATACAAAACATTTATGCCAGAAACAGCTGGCCAAAGGCCGTGCTGGCTGGAGACGCTTGTTGGCCTTTTCGAGGATAAAAGCGCATTATCGTGATCAGTGAAGAATTGAGTTCGTAAACACGAACTTGCTTTGGCAAAATCTCGATTTTCGAATTTTCCCATATAACCCCATAAAGGCCTGAACTACACATCACGGTCGCATATCGTTAATAGTGTAGATGTTGGCTGCACATTATTATATTAGGTGTACAACTAAGTTCTCGCTGTTTATCAAGAGATGGCTCTAGTAGTAAGTGCTGGTCGATTGTGACATATCCAAAACGTCATGATGATGACTTTTTGCGTCATATACTTTTGGTTGTGTGAAAATGTCTGATTTTGTGCCAAATAATAGTCATTTGCGGGAACAGTTGCTTTTCGTCTTTCATACGAAGAAAACGGCGACTGAAGCGCATCGAGAACTCCAAAAAGTTTACGGAGATGCTGCTCTAAGTGAAACAACATGCCGTTCGCGTGAAGGAAGACCGAAAATCTTCGAAGACGCTGAATTGGAGGCATTGCTCGATAAGGATTCATGCCAAACGCAAAAAGAGCTTGCTTCAGTATTAGGAGTTACCCGCCAAGCTATTTCCAAGTGATTGCATGCGTTGGGAATGATTAAAAAGCAAGGAACTTGGGTTCCTTATGATTTGAAGCCAAGAGACGTTGAGCGTCATTTTTTCACCTGTGAACAACGGCAAAAAAGGAAGGGTTTTCTTCATCGCATCGTTACGGGTGATGAAAAATGAAGAGAAAAATATTATGGGGACAGTCCGGTCACGCTTCTATGTTGTCGGCTCGGCCGAATATCTCCCTGCGAAGGTTATGGTGTGTATTTGGTGGGATCGGGGCGGTGTTATTTATTATGAGCTGCTGAAACCAAACGAACCCATCACTGGGGAACGGTATCGAACTCAATTGATGCGATTGAGCCGAGTACTGCGCGAAAAGCGGCCACAAAACGAGCAGAGGCACGAAAAAGTGATTCCACAGCATGACAACGCTCGGCCTCACGTTGCCCAACCCGTTAAAACCTACTTAGAAACGCTCAAATGGGAAGTCCTACTCCACCCGCCATATTTCCCAAATATTGCGCCGTCTTATCACTTGTTCCGTTCGATGGCACATGGTCTGGCTGATGAGCAGTTCCATTCATATGAAGACATCTCAAAGTGGCTTGATTCGGGGATAGCCTCAAAAGACGAACACTTCCACCGTGACGGTATGCGAGCTCTGCCAGAAAGATGGCAAACAGTTATCGGTAGCGATGGGCAGCACTTTGAATGATTCATTTGTAGCCGTTTTTTCAAAATTAAGTTGCATTCTCGAAAAAAAAAGCGAGAACTGAGTTGCGCTCCTAATAGATCAACACTGATTTCACAAAAAAAAAAAATCTTTATTTGACGAAAATTTCGACACCCACGGACTGTAGCGCCACCAAAAAAGAAGAACTCCATCAAGCCCTGAACTGGGTTTTTCAAGGTAGCATATCTCCGAAAGTGATGGCTTTTTCGCTCGTTATCGTGATCAGCAAATAAAAGAGTTGCTAGATATAGACTCGCTTTAGCAAAATCTCGACCTTCGAATGTTCCCACAGAACCCAATCAAGTCCTGAACCGCACCCTTCAAGCTCACGTATCTCTGATAGTGTTGATGTTGGCTGTCAATTATTGAAGATCAATACTGATCTCATAAAAAAAATGTTTTATTTGACGAAAACTTCGACACCACCTGTTGGCTCACCCTATGTAAAAATATTACTTACCTTTAGCTGTGTTTTGCTTCGGAACCTTTTGTTAACTTGAATTACCGAGGTCTCCAAGTCTCCAAACATATGAAGTGATGTAGATAACAAAGGTAATTATCTGGTGGTAAGCTCAACCTGAATCTGAGATCACCCTACTGTTGGCATCTGTCCACCGGCATAGTAAAGAAAAAACTCTCGGCATTCATACTCGTATATATATATATTTAATTATTTCCTTTTTTGGTACAAAAAAATGCAAAACAAAAATCTCTTACTCATTTGTATATAATTTAATAATAAATGCATTTTCATATTTTATTTATAGTGTTTTAGATGTCCTTCTGGTTTTTTTTTTTTTACATATATATGTACTAAATATATATATACGCGCTTCAGTTTTAAATATATTTTAATATATACTCGTCGGTTTGTTTGGTTTTTCATTTTGTCGCGTTAATTACGCTAGACACCTTCATATTTGTGTTTTTATTCTTTTAATTAAAATTTTTAGTTATTTGTGGCTAAAACTGAAAGTCCCTTAGTTCACAAGATGGAAAGGGTAATGCGTGCACTTGTGTTCGACTACTGTGCGGTCTATCCTTTGACGTGAGCTTTGTTTTTTCACTAGAACTAGTTGCAGTTTCTATTTATTTAAATACGTATACTATAATCCACAAAAAGAAAAAACGAACGAAGAAAAGGATAACAAGGAAAGGAATTACACTACACTCGTTTAAATAAATTATGAAAATGAACAGAAGAACAAAATCAACGTCTCACTACTCTGCTTCATTTATACCTCTTCTGTTTTATTTTTTGATGTGTTAAGGACTCTACATAATGCATATTCTACTTATGATTATAAACTGTTTTCTCCTTTTGTTATAATAAAATAATGTTTACTTACTAATTGTTAATTATATTTAATATTAAAAATGAATTTAAAATCTACAATCAAACGAAAAACATAATTTGTATGAATAAAAAGTGTACACTGCACGGCTTTTAGCTTTTTCGGCTTTCATTTGCGTGTGGTTTGCTGGATTTTGCATGTGTGTGATGGTAGAAGAGAAAACGGTAGGCTAGTGGGCTATTCGAAAAATGACTATTATGCCGCTAAGAGGTTTCGGATGTTCTTCGGCGTGTTCTCCTCGTTGAGGTGCTTGGTCGTGTAGCGTAGAGCATTGAGGAGAGGTTCTGCTTTGATAGCTGGTTGCGCTTGTAACAGTCGGACACAGCCTTTCACGTCGACGTGGGCACCGCGCGCAAAAGCACCAACCGGATGTACATGATCGTAGAGGATAACCAAGCCGACCATGACTCTGAGGACTAGAAGGTGGGTTTCCTCCCGCTCGATTTGTGATAAAAGTTTTCTTAAGAAAAAAAAAGTGGTTACAGGTTACATCATCCAATGACCACTGAGAACTTACGGGTTTTCCAGCATCCTTAGGCACACCTTGGCCATTGTGCCCAGTGTTTCTGTGGTATTCTCAACATCGTCGGCATTGTCGTGAACGAATTTCGACGTCGCTTCGCTAAGCACCTTGAGCATGGGTGTTGCGTGTGCATAAAACAATGACATACGGTTCGCCAACTCGGTGCTGACTAGAAGATTATTGGTGCTGTCGATACGTTGCCGACTCACTATGCGTCTGTAGTAGCTGAAGTCATTCTGTATCGCTGGAGTTTTCATCTAGAAAAAAAAAAAAAAACAAAAACAAAGAACAGAATTAGTGTCGAGATGCAACATTCTTAGTTTTTACGAGCTAATGGGATCGTTATACGATTGTGTGGTACACGCATCGTCGAGCACACTAAACGATTATTTACTGCTGCAGCTTAAGACACCGCATTTGGCAAAGTCATAAAAACCGCTGGCCGTACGAGTCATCAGATAGATGTGAGTGCGCTAAACAAGGGCGAATTAGAAACGATCAACGCGTGCAATGTTATTCTCCGGCGTCGTCTATGAATTAAAAATAGATGAGCACGACAAATGATTGCATTTTTGTACGTTGATGCCTCGATTGCAGGAATTAGCATTAATGATTATTGACAAAGATTCCCATATGGCTGGCTTTTATAAACGTTTTCCTAATGTGCAGCAATTAATCTGCAATCAGTTGCGTGATGATCAATAAACCGATCGAACCGACGTGGAGAAACACAAACGGAAATGGGTTGAATAGCTATGAAATGCTAGAGCGTTTCAAGTATGAAGAACAATGTGCAGTTTTTCACGCTATTCCGCACCTAGTGACCCTCATATCCTTCTCTGAAGCATGGAACAGAATAGGATCGACCAAATGGGTACTAGTCTGAGACTCAAAAGAACGATGACATATAATCAATCTAAATTCAAAATCAGAGTCAACGTTTTTTTTTTTTTTGAAATATTATCCTCACCACTCCACGCACCCATCAACCTATCCATGTCATGTCGAAAGCTCGTTTGCATAATTAACATATAAAAGAAAAAGTTACATCACCAGCAAACGTGTTGGCAAAGTCCTTAGCGTTTTCGTATTTTTAGAAATGATTTCCTTATAATCCAATAACACTAATAAGCAATTAACCGCCGTCCGCTGGGCCCACAGCAACCCACATAACCGGATTAATTTCCCATTCACAACCATAATTTATCCACCAACCTCCCTAACAACATAATCAACATGAGGATAGCAGAGTCTTACTATCGACTAGGCGATCACGCCCGTTTTCCCTTTTTTCTTTCCCATAAAAACGGCAAGGCTACATAGGATTCATTAATTCCCTCTAGACTGCGAGGAATATGTTGTCTGTTATCGTCCTAAGCGAGTGATATGAAGCAGTTTTCTGATATTTTTTCGGATGAATGTTTTTCATTTAGTTTATAAGAAACTAATAAACGCGAGGGCGTCTTTTATCAGCCCTCTATGCTTGTGTATTGGATAAAGGTCATGATTTGCATATCAATACCCGTACATGTATCATAGTTCCGGGGCATGTGTTTTCACGTGGTCGAGGGTGTAGTCGCGCGAGATTCGTGAAACTTGTCCATTTAATCATTTGGGTGAGGAATAAAATCGATGAACACACCCCGGAGAGGAGGTGCCAGTGTGGGTACAACATGTGTTTAATTGGTCCTGGATCTAGAACAACGAACGAGATTTTCTATTTAATTTGTTTGGAATTGTTACGTATCACTGTCTGATTTGATTGCAGCAGGTGCACGTGTAGAATATTTTCACTTGCATAACACCTGAATCATCTGGTGTTGTGCTGACACGAGTTGAACTATGTTCACACGGGTAGTATTACGACTTTAATGTGTTTTTGTGTGGAGTAATTGCTTAAATGTTATTATTTTTCATTTAGAGCGATAGTTTGGTTCACTTGGTTGGTTAGCAGACGTGAAATACAGGGTTTTTCAATAGAGACATAACAATTTTGTAATTTAACACGAACGCACCCTTAGACTTTTTTTTATGATCTGTCAGTGTCAAAACGTCAGAGGATGTTTACATTTTTCATGTTCACCAACAAGCAGGAATTATTAAAAATAATTACTGAAATACCAAATCGGTGGTCGCAATTTTCGGTTTACTAATCATCCCACCAGACAGGGTGTGCGTAATAAGATTGATAAATTCGAATCAATATATTCGCCAAAAATATCCCCGTTGACAGGAGCTGGAGCTCTTAGTCCAAATTACGGCAAATTGTGGGTGAAAATCTTACAAGATCAAATCAAGATTGGACTCGGCTTAAGAGTAAACAACATCCTGAATTTCATCGAAAAACTATCTTCAGCAATGAAGCTCGTCACTAATTTTGTTAATAAGTAAGTTCGCTATCGTGACATGCTGGAAGACAATTTTAGGCACAATTGGATGGAAGAATGCGAAGAAAAAGTAAAAGCCCGTAATGTTCTACGAGGGTGGTCCGATAAGTACTTAGCCTCACCGCCAGATGGCGCCAGTATTGCAAGTGCAACTTACTTGTAGTACATTCTAGTAGACGGCTACTGTCGAAATTTCAGCCGGATCGGACTCATAGTTTTGTTTTGATCGCGTGTGGAAGCGGGAGTGTCCGCGGATTTTAGAAAAAATGGAAAAAGGGCAATATCGGTCGGTGATTCGATTCTTGTTTTTGGACGGGAAATCGCACAGCGAAATCAAAGAGCGTTTGAATGCTGTGTACGGTGACTCTTCTCCTTCGATGGCGTCCATCAAAAATTGGGTTAACGAGTTTCAACGTGGTCGCACGTCGGTTTTTGACGGCCCCACTTGGCGAAGAAAAAAGTGCTCTTCCACCATGATAACGCGCCGGTTCACACCTCCGCCCTCGCCACGGCCAAATTGGTCGAATTGGGCTACGAAGTGCTGCCCCATCCACCGTATTCTCCAGATTCGGCCCCGTGCGACTTATTTTTGTTTTCAAACTTGAAAAAGTCACACGCCGGGCAGAAATTTCAGTTCAGTTCAGGGTTCAAGAAGTTGGAGCATCGCTGGGTCAAGTGTATCGAGCTTAAAGGAGATTATATTGAAAGTGGAACAAATGCAAGAACCAATGCAGGGGTGCCTGTTTGATTGACTTGGAAAAAGCCTTCGACACTGTATGGTTAGAAGGCCTTTATTACAAGCTCAGTCGGCTGGGCATAAGTAAACCACTGCTATATATGATTTTTGACATGTTAACAGGTAGAAAGTTCGTAGTGAAAATTGCCAACGTGACTTCTACCCAAACATTTGATATTAACAACGGACTGCAACAGGGTACGGTGAACTCGCCGATCCTGTTCAACATTTACTTCCGTGATTTGATAGCTTCTCTTCAATAGCCCATTCAATATTCAATAGCGTATGCGGACGACTTTATCGCGTACAGATCAGGTCCAACGATCGACGTCATTGTCACTTTCTTGCAGCGTGACTTGGAAAAAATTCAGCAATATTGTGATGACTGGAAGTTGAAAATCAACTGCCAGAAATCAGAAACTATTTTGTTCAGAACGCCTTTGTCTAGGGCCTCTCGAGACACTAGGAAAAATTGGCGCGGGTTCTCAATTCTTGGACCGGACGGGCGCCCACTGGCGAAACAAAATGTGGGAACCTTGGGATCTTGCTAGACCAGTATCTATATTTTGACAAACATATAGATGCTGCTCTGGCGAGGGCCCGGGGCGCTTTTGCTCTTACAAGATGGCTGTTTCATAGCAACTTGATTCGAGAGTCAAGGTAATTTGCTACATGGCCTTAATCAGGCCCATGATTGCCTATGGATGTCCCGTGTGGTTCAATGTGAGAGCTAGCTTAATGGAAAGGATTCGGGTGTTTGAGAGACAATGTCTGAGAAGTTGTCTTGGGTTATATAGGACACCCGAATCTGAGTACACGAAATTTTACACGAATGAGGTCCTATACAATAGGGCCAGGATTGTACGGGTGGATAATTTTCTAATAAAACTGATCCGGGGTCACGTTGCGAGGACAATGACTTCGGTCAATAACCTGATCTCCGGGGCTTACTTCCCTAATTACATGTACCACGAGAAAGTTCGCCTTAGCGGCTTTGTCCCCCCAGAGGCATTCCTCTATTTAGATCAATGTGGGCTGATCCAGGATGAATTGGCGGTTCCGGTAATCTTCCACGTGGCCCGTAAGTCTGTGGAGCGACGGCTCCTCTACGAACGTGATGTTGCGCTCCGCGAGCCCGAGCGCCTCAGGTTTAGTAGATCAGTGTCGCACCAAGATCGAGGAGACGTCGTCCGACAGCATCAACGCTTTTGGTGGCTGGAGCGGACTACGTAGTGGTTAACTTTGATAGGTCAGCCTCTTTAACGCAAAGCTTGCTACATGCCAATGGCAGGCTTACATAGACTAAGGTAGATTAGGTTAGAGTAGATAAGGGCAGGCTAAGGCAGGCTAAGGCAGGCTAGGGTGGCAGGTAGGCTTAGTTTAGTTTTAGCTTTAATTAAAAAAAAAAGAAAAAAAAACAAAAAAAAATACAAAACAATTACGAAAACCAAAAAAATGTATATATTTTAGTTAAGGTAGAGTTAAGTTATTCTTAGTTATAAGTTTCTTTGTTAAAAAAAAAAATGATCTGATTTCAAGTTTTTTTTAAATATCACTTTTCTTGGCCTAAGTTGTTTATTTATTTTAATTATTACAAGTAAATCGTTAGGCCGAAAGGCATAGTCTTGAGTTGTTCTATTTGCTTTAGAGTGTCCGTATAGGACCAGTAAGGTATTTTATGTCAGTTGATATTTAAGCTAGTTTTAAGCATTTTTGTCTAGTATAAGTGAGTTCTAAAAATATAAAAACAAAAATGAATTAAAAAAAAAAAAAAAAAAAAAACTACATATATTGAAAAATAAATCGCCATTTCTGCAAAATGTTTGTTTTTCTTTTGTAGGCTAAATACTTATCGGACCACCCTCGTAAAACTTCAAGCTCTGGGAAATAGTATAGAAATCACGCGACAATACGATAGAAAGTCAGCAGTCTCCTTCGGGATTAAAAAAAAAACAATAACGGCAAATGAAAAAGTTTTCTAACATTCAAAAAGACAGCAGGCCAGATCAGAATTTATACGCAATGATAATGGGGGACAACGAAGGAGTTGTAACCCAGTGGAGGAGTTTTTCCACCAACTGCTTAATGTACAGGGAGAGCCAGAGGCAATGGAAAACGAAAAGTTATCACACAACATATTTTCAAATAGTACTGCCAACCACCGAGGACCTAAAAGAACCACAACATCAGCAAGAATAACCAGATTCGCCCTAACGCCATCGAAATTAATAAAACGTGTTGGAGAGGAATTAACAGAGAAGTTACATGGGCTCACCACAGCTGCCAAATATTCTCAATATTCATATGATGGGATTACCAATGTGGCTTCGGTAGTTTGTTACTGGAATTCGTATTGAGATATCTTCAGGAAAATGAGAGGAGAATACCTCTTAATGGAATTCCATCCTAGCTTACGCCGTTCTGGACCTTCTAGGAGATAATGGGGAAACAATAAATTAAATGAGAAAAGCAAATATATGGTTATTGACCGACTTGAATCAATGAAAACCTCGCAACCTGATTCTACTCGATGAACGCCTTGAGAGTTCAAATATCTGAGTACCATATTGATTGCCAAAAATAATATAAGGATCGAAATTAATAAAAGGCTGCATATGGGTAACTCGTGTTTCTTCGCGATGTAATAATTATTCGAATCAATTCTTTTGTCTAGCAATGTTAAAATCTGCATTTATAAAACCATAATAAGTGACAATTTACGTTTATGAAACTTGGTTTCTGAATAAGAAGGAAGAAACCAGATTAAAAGCCTTTTAAAACAAGATCTTGAGAAGCGTCTATGGTAAAAAAAACAAAGCCAAAAAACAGGCGAATGAGAAAACTACCCAATGAAGAATTCGAGGAACTCTATTCAGCCCCAAGCATTGTCCGAGTAATAAAATCATGAAGGCTTAGATGGGCAGGACATGTAGAACGAATGGACAGTGAACGAACAATTATACGAATAATGTGTGGAAAACCCGTAAGAAAGATCTCCAGGAAGGCCGCGCCCTACGATTAGATGAGATGATAATATAAGGATGGATCTAAAAGAGATGAACAGAACAGCTTAACAGCTTAGCATGCCAAGGACGCTTGGCGAAGGGTTGTCAACGAGGCTTTGAACTTCCGAGGTGGGTTGTCGTGGTGCAATGGTAATCATCACCGACTGTTGAGCCGAAAGTCTGTAGTTCAAATCCGTCCATAGTCAAGACCAATTCCAAAACTGTGCAACAATATCACTTGTGAATGAGAGATGACCAAAAAGTGCTGACGAAGGGATAACACTCGGAGCATAAGAACATTTCAAAATTCATACTCTGTGTGCATTTCCAATATAACACATGGACACATGACATGGAAACAAGAAAGCTACTGTGAACTACAATCAAAGCGAAAAATTCAGTCGAATCTCTCGAATCTTATCTAGGACAACCATCCCCTTAGAGTAGTGAACGAACATGCTCGACACAAACCATCTGCACCCCGTCCAGATTGTGTGACAAACACCACAAGAGCGTACAATCTTGAACCTGCACGAATTAGAAAAAAAAAATGGCCGGTAATAATAATAATATGAAAGCCTTCGATTTTCAGTTAATTTCAACACACTTTATCCGGCAATTCTCCAACATCAGTGTTCCTTCCTGAAGGTGAAAGTCTGGAAGGCTTTGAAAATATTCATTCACATCACTTCTTCATCGGATGTGAAGCATTTCCTAGAAAGAAATTTCTTTAAGTATGGGATCCGATGAAAGTTTGAGGACGCCAAATCAGGAAAAAAGGGAAATGGCCGAGAAAATCGTACCCTCAATCCCGGAGTTTCCTCATCACCAAAGCACCTTTGTCTATAGATGCGTTGCCTTGGAGAATGATGATTTTTTCTTCTTCAAGCCAAGATTCTTCTGGCGAACTTTAGCATCCAGCTGGCCAAAAAGGTTGTAACGATATTCCCCTGTAATCGCTCTATCTTTGAGAAGGTAATCAGTTTACAGGACTTTGGCATCCATGCGCGCTGGCCATGACCTTTGCGGCAGATGCGATCGACTTCGCTTCCTTGGGCGCTGAGTCACCGGCTTTCACCCATTGCTTGGATTGGAGTGAATCCCAATTAAATAGGTCCAAAGAGTGCCACGATAAATCGTTTGCGCATTTGCTTTTGATCGGCATCCAGAAAACACAGCACTCATCATGCTCAAAGCTTCGGCATCTCTAATTCTTTGAGTAGCTTGTTTCGCATCCTTTCTTTCGATATCCCCGCAGCCGCAGTTATCTCACTCGCCCTTTTTCGAAGGTTTCTGTTAATGGTTGAGGTTATTGGCTCTCCTCCAGGTGGATCGTTTTCTAGGGATGTGTGAACACGCTTTAACTGCCACTTTTTCACGGTTAGTAGCGAAAGAGTAGAGTTCCAGAAAACTTTGTCGACTCCGGATGTATTTCTTAAGGGGTTAATGCGACCAAAACGAAGAATTTTATGACCACACGAAACTTATGTTTATCCACATAAATATTGCAGATTGTAACGCCATCTATGTATCTGGCCGAGACCTTTCCAACTTACCTACGTAGTTATCTATCAATATTTATTTTTTCCCCTTCCCCCTCAGATATAATAGACTTGTGCCAGCTCTTTTTCCTATTCTCGAAGCACTTCTGATGTGCGCTTTTAGGTATAGCCTTAAACTATTCCAGCAAAGCGGGTCTTTATCTCTTCAATCATGGCAAATCTCCGTCCTATCATGGGTTATGGCAAGCCTTATGAATGAGGCATGATCAAGGAAGGCATGATCAGTCATAAATCTTTTTGTATTGCTTCATGCAAATTGCGCATAACTTCAAAGTAATATTCATTATTGATCGTACGACCTTCAGGCAAAAACTCATGATGAACCACGCAATTGGAATCGAAGAAAGGGCTTTTTTCGGTCTTGGCTCTTCTAGTCGGGATGTTTTGGTTTTAGTTTCGATGTCATAACCATATACCCATTATTCGTTACCAGTGATTACTCTTTTCAGAAAATTTGGACCGCCATTCACGTCATTCCCGATTCTCATGCGAAGGTTAAAAATTTTGCAATTGCGGAACAAACTTCGCTGACACACGTTTCATGGCCAAAATATCTAAAAAAAATTTCATGGTATGAGTCAACCGATATGCCAATATCCTCAGTAACTTCTCTGAGTGTGATTCGACGATTCTTCATGACAATTTTTTTTTCACTGCTTCACGGTTTTCATCCGTTGTTGATGTGTTAGGACGTCTACGTTGGGATTCGCTATTAACATTTTCCCGACCTTCTGTGAAGAGCTTAAACCATTTAAATACATTTTTATTTTGCCTAGAGTACACTCGCGAAAAGCTACAGTCAATATTTCAAGTACTTTCGAGCACTTAATTTTATTTTTCAGTGGCAAAAAATAGCCAAGCACAGCAACACCTTTATACAGAGTGCGCCATCTCATATGGGTCGATGTAAACTTCGAATAACTTCAACAATTGTCAACTGATTTTCATACGTCATAGAATTTTGGAAACGTCCATTCAGTACAAATCGCTTCACACCAAAAGAACGCGCGGCAATAGTTTAAATGTTCATTACAAATAAACGCTCGATTGTGCTAAATTTTCGTGCGTATCGTGCAAAATATCGTGATCGTGTTGCGCCCAAAAAAGATACAATTTTTTTTAATTTGGTTCTGTGGCAAGCCCTCGTGAGCAACCTAGGCCACGTCCGCGGCGTTCAAACTCATCTATTCAGTCTGTGAAGGCCAGTGTTCAAGAAGACCCAAATTTGTCATATCGGCGCCGTTCACAGCAGTTAGGCATCAGTGGGACCACTTTGCGGAGAATTCTAAAGGATGATCTTCACTTATTTCCGTACAAAGTGCAGATAACTCAAAGAATTTTGCCACAAGAGCCACGGCGCTTGGCATACGCACAAAATGTCGTTGCAATGATTAATGCTGAGCCGGAGTTCTGGCAGCAAATTCTGATGACCGATGAGGCACATTTTACGCTCTCTGGCTCAATTAACAAACAAAATTGTCGCTTCTGGGGCACCGAAAATCCTCACATTATTCACGAAAAGCCTCTATATGATCAAAAAATTATTGTTTGTTTGCGCTAAAACCATCATTGGACCGTATTTCTTCAAAGTTGGCGATCGATATCGGTGGATGTTGGCCCATTATGTGGTCCCAGAAATGCGTAAAAAAGGCTTAATTCACTTTCGGTTTCAACAAGACGACGCGACATGCCATACTGCGGACAAAACAATGAACCTTTTGCGTAAGAAGTTCCCTGGAAGATTGGTGTCAAAAAAGAGCGATATTGACTGACCTCCGAGATCGCCGGATTTGACTCCTCCAGATTATTTTCTTTTGGGATACTTGAAAAGCAAGGTGCATTCTACCGGCCCGAAGACAATAGAACAGCTTAAAAGAAACATTCGTGCGGAAATCGCAGAAATTTCGACCGAAATGCTCGAAAATGTCATGGAGAATGCGCGAAAACGAGCCCATTTTTGCATCGGCAATAAAGGCGGTTATTTCATTGATATTGTTTTCAAAAATTAATCAAAATAAATTTTAAAGGTCTAAATTGAATAAAAGTTTTTCAATTTCCAAAATCGGTTGAGAATTGTTGAAGTTATTCGAAATTTACATCGACCCATATGAGATGGCGCACACTGCACTCTAAAAAACAAACTAAATATCCAAAATAGCTGCCAATATCGACATGTATGAGGGAACATGTATAACAACATACAAAAAAAAATCGAAAATCGAATGCACTCAGCTTGCGAAATTCAAAAAGTCACCTTATATTTTGATCACAGCTTCTATATAATTCCACGAAAAGAGACACTGAAGGAAGGGAAACAATATTTCCATTTACAAATTGAATTAATGGTTAAGAAATCAAAAGCCACTCGTGCGTTTCACTGTGTTCACCCAAATTTTGCAACTCGATTCGTTACTTCAAATTTTATTCAAATTCTTCTAATGGTGATATTCTATCGGTTGGGACGGATCATAATTATTCGACTCATAGCCATAGTCCGCTGATGACGGTTGTAGGGGTAAAACACGACCTTTTCCCGATCGAAGCGGTGGATAATACTGACTAGAAATTGCCGAAGTATGAAGACGACTCCGCGGCACGATTTGCGGTGTTTCAAAACCGTTCACAATTGGCCCGTAGTCCGGTCTTGGGTAATTCAGGATGTCAAACGATTCGAATTGTCGCTGCTGCGGTCGCTGCAACTGAGGTTGCGCTTGATAGTATGGGTACGACTGCGACTGCCACGAATAGTCTGGAGCATCATCAACAACAATTGGCGACTGGAAATACGACGACTGACTGCAAACCGATGATATCAGCAATGCTAAACATAACTACAATGAAAAAGCGTGAAAATATTGTTTTTTGTCACGTTAAACTTGCTACTTACAAGCCGCAACATTATTGGAGAAATCAACAAACTCGGTTCTTGTTAGAAACTGACTCGTATTTAAAATAGCTTTGTGCTTTTATACTACCCGGTAGCCTTGTACATTAAATATTAACACAACCCCCCTTAAAGTGCACCGCGTCAATTGTTTATTTGTTGATTTCATTTTTATAGCGTACGAGTACTCGTAAACTGATTTACTTAACCACAAGCGATGAATAATATGCAGGCAATTAATATTGGTCGTTAGCCGCCTGGGCTAACCATGACCTTCACTATTCAATCTCAAACTGGATCTAGATGGATATGTCTTTCCCGTAGTTCAGCTGTACTTCTTTGTGGATCGGAAATGAGGCATTTCTATTCTAGTCAGGTACGCAGTGATCGGCCTGTTTATACCCCTGATAGTGGTGCTATGTCGGTCCTTAGTTCATTTTATGTGATTTTATTGCTCTTGAAAAACAATTCGAGTTTTTGCCTATTCACTGTACCCCGACCTGTGAACTGTTCACTCAGATCAATTAACAAGGGTTCTTGGGTGAAAAACACTTAAACTTGTATCAAGATGACAATTAGGTGCCCCACCACAGAGCCTCAGGCATATGTGTAAGTGGAGCCCAAGCCCTGATCTCATAAATAATTTCCACACATCGTTGAGGATCAGCAGCCGTTTGTGTAGGAAGTTACACTCAATCAGCTAACCATTCAAACTTGTTTACGAGCACACGGGCTCTGATCAACGATACGCGACTGATTTGATGAATGGTTATTACCCGCAATGGGATACGGTCTATGCCTCTGCATATGTCGTTTAACTTAATTCGTTTCCTAACCCACTGATTGTGGCAATACCAATCTGGCGCAATCATCAAACACCTACTCACCTTGTACTCATCGAATTTCAACACGAATTCTAGAATCTCTGCCAATTGCTTGACCAGCGCCTGTTGTGTCTCCAGATGCTGAGTAGGATTCAGTTTACCGCCAACTAGCTGGCCCAGAAGCTTCGGTACGATCTTCTCCAATTCCAGTGAGTGCTCGTAGCAACGCTTCAGTTTGATAACCAACGGCAGGACAGCGTTCCAGGCTTTCTCTTGACACTGTGGCGATGGTTCCGCAATAGCCTCGCGGATCTCCTTACCAGCACCCTGTAAATAGATGGAAATAAAATGTAATTAGCTTAAAAATCCACGAACGATGACAGAGAAACGCATTTTTTGCAATCATCATATGAATGGATGAGTAGAGGAGAAACTGACACAAGTGTCTAGCCAGATAAGGAAGTTGTTAGGAAATGCGTGCAACGCATGTCGTTGTCTCGTTGTTGGCTCGCTTGCCGGTGTTATGGCGTGCCCATTTGATCGTTGCTATAATTTACTTCATTCACTGCAAGCCACTCGGGTGAGAAGAATATTAATTAATTAACAGAATCATCGTTGATTGGAGGGTGTGTGTAATTGTGAGGCAAAACAGAGACGAGAAATCAGCGACAAACGATGGAGACGGAAGTGATGGGTGTGACAGGTGCTTCAATAAAAGGACATGCGTTTGCACTGAGACTTTTATTGCAGCAAAAAAAAAAAAAACGTCGTAGGGAAGCAAAATGCCAGTGAAGATTGACCTAAAAAGGTAACACAATGCACACTATGAATGAATCAGTCAAGAGTTGTTTACAGAAAATGGTTTAAGGAGCGGAGGGTTTTCTTTATGATCTCTTCATGTCTTTGTATAGTCATTGTGATGTCCACTATAGTCGTTTGTAAGAGTTTCTTGCTTCTGCTGTACGTTAATTCAAGTTGTGCAGAAGGTTATAAAATAGGAGAATAATATGGCTTTATGCCAGTGTGGTTGGTAATCTTGGAGATTTTCGCTGGATGGCTATCATCCCACGACACATCATCATGTCATTTTATGGCACCATTAAATGGTGCTAGCGGTGGTGGCGAACCTGGAATTAAATCAACAAGCCTTTCCAGCCGGGGCGATCTTTAGACATCTGCTTCCGGTGTCACCCGTCCATTTGACTGAAGTCCCCCTCCATCGAACCATGAGTATGAAAATATACAGGTTGAAACCTATCAGATTAATCACGGCTTTTGCATAGTACGGCAAAAGAGTTTTTATAGGCGATGCTTAGAAGACTTTTCCTTGGGCGATTTCATTTATCGGACATTATTTCCGTCAAGCATATTATACAGATAGACATGTTCCCAACCAGCTCATCTCCAGCTGGTTCAAATCGCGTGATTGGTACCGGACTTTAGCTTCGATGTCGCTATCTTAACCTCATTTAAGTCGGGTGGATACAATCCTCTCCCTTCTTGTCCAGTATGAATGTTTTTTTCTGCCTTACAGCCTAACTATCATCACAGTCAGAAGACATGGTCTTTTCATATTGTCAGCTTTGACTTTGAGTCAACTACAAGTTGTCCGTGTTCATCCTAAGAGGCTTTAGCCCCTGATTTAGAACTTTGGCCTACGCTTTTTATTTTGTGGTAAAATTTTCGAATGTTATATCAATTTCCCCATCTTCTCGATCTCGCGCTTCTCTTACTCTACCTGTCTCCTTCTCAGGAACATATGGTCCTAAAGGGTGATTTCTTTACTGTTTGGTTTTTCAGTTTTCTATTTTTGACATCTCAAGCGTGATTCGTGACATGTGTCAAAGTCAAATATGCTTAGTTAGCAGTGCCATTTCATGGTCGAGTGACTTGCACAAGAACGCCTACAAATTATTGAATTTCATTATCGAAATTCAGTCAATGTCGCCCACTATCGGACAATGATTTTGAACTTTTGCTTTAAAAAAAAAAAAACACGCGTTGAACCTGGTCGACATGTGATTCTAAAGCGAGATGGCGCTACATGTCACATAGCACGCGAATTGATGGACCAATTGAGAATTGAGTTCGATTTCGGCAATTTGGTTTTCTTTTTGGACCGGTGAATCGGTCGGTTAGATCGTGGAATTTGACTCCGTTAAATTACTTTTTATGCGGATACGTCAAATTACTCTTCTATGTTGATAACCCAGTGCCAATTACAGCAGGACTGTTTCTTGTATTTTTTTTAGAAATATCAACCAAAAAAATCAAAAAAAACGGGGTGCAGATAGTTTGTGTCGAAGATCGTTCACTACTCCCCGGGGGTGGTTGTCCTAGATAGGATTTGAGAGATTCGACTGAATTTGCGTTGGTTGTAGTTCACAGTAACTCTTTTGTTTCCATGTCATTAAGGTGTTATATTGGAAATGCATACGCAAAGTATGAATTTTGAAGTGATCTTATATTGCAAGTGTTATGCCTTCGCCAGCACTATATGATCATCTCTCATTCACAACTTTTTTTTCAACACAGTTCAGACACAGTTCAACAACACAGTTTTTCCGTATAGGAATTATTCCTGACAATGGGCGGGCTTGAACTACATTTTAAAAGTAAATGGCAAGCATTGATTTATCAACTCAAATAAAACTCTATACACTTTCGCAATCTTTCTGGGTTTTTTTTAACAATTAAAACGAAGCACTTAAAAAATCAAAATTTATCTTTAATTAATTTCGATGAAACGTGGCTCTGTAATCTTTCTGTTCGTCTACATGGACCTGTCTGCATTCGTCTTTATACCATTGTCTATCAGTTTTGTAATTGATAGCTTACAGCCGAACACATCAGAAGCGACTCTGACAACGTTTAATTTGCTGTCCTATAGTTTTTGCAGATTGGGCGCCTTGAAAGAGATTTAAGGAGAATCTGCGAATGTCTTGACGTTCTCTGCAGGTTTCCGTCGTTCAATTTTGGTGATCTTACTGTACGTCCGTATTTTGACTACAACAAGGTAATGGTGCTCAACTCAATGTTGGCTTTTTGGATGGCTCATATCTTCTGGAGACTGGACGAGTGTCTGGCAATCCAAATATGATCAACTTCCACCAGTCTGAATCCGTTTTCTGACATTGTGGTGTAGGTATAGCTTTCCTGTGCCTCGTTCAAAGATGTCATCCAGATTCATCCTCACGTCTCAGGTTCCTACAACGATTTTAGTGTCATACCTTACTGGTCCTATACGGACACTCTAAAGAACCCAGAACAACTACCATCACCCATCATTCTCCAGTCTATCCTAGCCTACCCTATATGCGAGGGCGGTCCGATAAGTACTTAGCCTACAATAGAAAAACAAAAATTTTGGAGAAAAGGCGATTTATTTTTCAATATAGTCTCCTTTTAGCTCGATACACTTGACCCAGCGATGCTCCAATTTCTTTAACCCGTCTGAAAAATACGCTTTTTCTAGGTCTGCAAAATAGGCCCTCGTGGCGGCGATGACGTCCTCATTCGACTGAAATTTCTGCCCGGCGAGTGACTTTTTCAAGTTTGGAAACAAAAAGAAGTCGCACGGGGCCGAATCTGGAGAATACGGTGGATGGGGCAGCAGTTCGTAGCCCAATTCGACCAATTTGGCCGTGGCGAGAGCGGAGGTGTGAGCCGGTGCGTTATCATGGTGGAAGAGCACTTTTTTCTTCGCCAAGTGGGGCCGTTTTTTCTTCAATTCGGCGTCGAATCGGCTAAATAATTTGGCATAGGTCAGCCCTGTGACCGTTTTGCCCTTTTCCAGTAAGTCGATGTGGATCACACCTTGTGAATCCCAGAAAACGGTTCCCATCACCTTTCCGGCCGATGGGACAGTCTTCGTCTTCTTTGGAGCACGTTCGCCGGGTGAAGTCCACTGTTTCGACTGTTCCTTGGTCTCTGGTGTGTACCAGTGGATCCATCTTTCGTCGACTGTCACGAAACGACGCTGAAACTCCTTCGGATTGCGCTTAAACAGTGGTCTCACGGTTGCGCTTGTTGTCCGGAGTGAGCAAACGCGGCACCCATCGCGCCGACAGCTTTCTCATGCCCAAAATTTCATGCAGGATATGACCCACGCGATCTTTTGAAATGCCTACTGTCTCAGCTACATATCTCGCGCACCTTCAATCGGCGTTCTGCCAATACGAGATCGTTGATTTTTGACACGTTATCCTCCGTGGTAGCCGTTTTCGGGACACATGGACGTGGCCATCAAAGACCGATGTGCGACCACGTTGGAACTTGTTAAGCGAATTTTTGATGGTCGCCATCGAAGAAGAAGGGTCACCGTACACAGCACCCAAACGCTATTTGATTTCGCTGCGCGATTTCCCTTCCGAAAACAAGAATCGAATCACCGACCTATATTTTCCATTTTTCTAAAATCCGCGGGCACTCCCGCTTCCACACGCGGTTAAAACAAAACTACGAGTCCGATCCGGCTGAAATTTCGACAGTAGACGTCTACTAGAATGTACTACACGATAGTAAGTTGCTCTTGCTAAGTGCTTATCGGATCACCCTCGTAAGCCTGCCATTGGCGATTGACAGGCTTTGCTTTGAAGATGCTGAACTATCAATGAAGAGGCAGCCACCAAAAGCGTTGATGCTGTCGGACGACGTCTTCGCGACCTTGGGGTGTAACCGACCTATTGGATCTGAGGTACTCGCGTTCCATAGCTCGACATCATGTTTGCAAAGGAACCGCAGCTCCACCGGGCTCCGTGAAATATTAGTGGAACCGCTAATCTATCATGGATCAGCTCACATTAATCCAAATAGAGGAATGCTTCTGGAGGGACAAAACCGATAAGGCGCATCATTGTGGTACAAGTAATTAGGGTAGTAAGCCCCGGAGCTTAGGTTATTTACAGAAGTCATTGCCCTTGCGGCGCCACTTCGAATCAGAAAATGGTCCACCAGCAAAATCCTACTCCTATTGTATAGGACCTTGTTAGGGTAAAATTTCGTATACTCAGATTCGGATGATCTATATAAACGGAGACAAGTCGTCACAAATTGTCTCCCAAACACTCGAATCATGGATTAAGACCATTTAGCAGATTAACTTCACCCTGGAATCAAGTATGCTAGTGGGCTCGTAGATAATCTGGAGATCCCCGTTTGAAATGAAAAGGGTGTTATCCCCTTCACTGACGACGTCAGTATTTGCCTTGAGTGGGTCGTCTTCTGTTAACGCATATTAAGCCTATGTTTCCGAGATCAGCTTACGAGTAGTTGTAGATTATATTGAGGAACTCACACGCTGGGAGCTTAAAACATTTTGCCTAAGTCAGCATTTTCCGTAGTAGATTTTACAATTTTTCACCCAATCAATCTTCATTGAGCGCGGGGACGTCTGATTTACATCAGCTTAGGACCTGCCCAGTCTGTTAAGGGTCCTCATAGTCCAACTACTGAATCGAACCATGTGATTCGTCCGTATCCGTGTCTGTTACCCCTGAGCCGGGTACTCATTCGCCACAGAATCAGAAAATCATTGTTTCTGCCGTTCCTATTGCAATAAGCTATTATGAAGCTAACTAAAAGTTTTTTTTTTTTTTCTGACACACATAACGCCTTGGAACACTCCTCGTGGCAATATCCTTCCCTTCTTATATGGAACATTTGCCAATCCTTCGAAACAATTTGCATTTGAATAATTATCATCATGAATTCAAAACTCAAAACTTACAAACTTACATTTATTCCCTTTGTCCTTGTACTTGGGGAAAAGAAAAAAATAATCCTTCGGTTCAGGGCTGACGAGAATTGTTTCACTTTTTCAAGTACAACAGAGAAGGCAGGAAAAATAAAACGAAACTTAATGGAATTCCATCCCACGTGAGACGTAAGCCGACGTCGGTTGTCACATTTTTTTTATCCTCGTCCTCCATCTGGATATTTAGTTTAAAGAATCATTACGAGTAGGAAGAATAAGGACGTCTCTACCCGGGGATTTGCACAATGTTGCCGCTGTTATTCGTGCATACCCACGTCTATCATTGTGCATCCCCGTTCGTCTATTTCTTGGTTTGACTTAAGTCTTTTCCGGAGCAGAAGCTGCACGTGGTGCTGGCATTTTGCCGTGCTGATACTATTCATTGTTCCTTCTCGGAACTTCCTTTTGGAAATTCGGGCGAATACGACATCCACACACAGATATACAGGCTCGAGTGTGCTTGCATTGTACTCCTTAGCTGGTGTAATGAAGAATGGAACACGCAAGGGCACATGGAAGACTATCAAGACGATGGTGCAGTGTGAATGTCCTTTTATGCCGCAGGCGACAATGTAACTTTTTCCAAACATTCTTATGCAATGGTTAGTTGTCAAGTGTCTGGTCGTAGTGGTTGCTGATTGCTTGCTTGTTCTTAGCGCTGACAGGGATGTGATGTCTGAAAGAATGTTTAGAACAAGAAGACTTGGTGGCTGCATCAAGTGCAGCATGAATTGCTCTGAACTACTATTGTACTACTAGCCCTACTTTATCGCCAGCACGTTGGTTGAAACTGAATTAATAGAAGACGTTCTCGTGCTCGTTATAAAGTGTCATTATCCTGGATGCACTTGGCGCGCTTAGGTAGTAGCTTTCAATAGTGCACTAAGCTGTTCTAATTGAAAGGACTTGAAATCAATGACAGGGAAAGAACAGTGCCATCCAATACTATGATAGTGCACAAGTGCGAGTATTAATGGTTCCTGAATGTGCGTCTTTTTTGTATAGTCTACGTACCCTGTACTTGTGTGCGGCGTTGTTTCTTCCTTTTGTTGTTTTTCTTTGTCTCGAAGCAGGTGCTGGGTTCATTGAGATACATTGACATATTATATGCAGGCAGCTGCCGTTGTTTTCTTTGGACGTGACGGAGAGGGTAGAGGCTAAGAATGATAAATTGTGATGCACCAACTTCGGGGAGAATAATGCCGGCCGAATGAAGTGGATATTAAGGATGAATTAATCAAATAGCAAATGTCACGTTGTTGAGAAAACACTTCCAGATTATTTCTTTGACAGGGCGGCCGCAACGCTCTGAGGCGGTTATAAATCCCGTGAAAGTTATATTTATTTAACCAAGGAACGAAATAGTGATGGACGCGCGTTATTAAATGGGATTAAAGTCCTAAATTTGGGATTTGGCCTACTTTTTTCATTGATAAGTCTGAAAATCGTTATTGTACCTTAGCTTTAATGGTTTCTATTGTTCGTCATAGTCATAAGAATGCAATCGCATGCAAATTACGCTCCAATCTACCTCACCTCCGTTCGTATACCGCAGACTACATCACATCTTCCCTCGACTTCAATAATGCGGTGTACTCTCACTTTTCTTGAATGAAAATCGTGCAACCCAGTCGCGAAATTCCATCTTCCGATTTTCACTGATGGCTCCAAGCTGTAGCACAGTGTAGGATCGAAAATATTCTCGACACAATTGAATATCTCAAATTCATTCCGTCTTCCGTATCACTCGAGCATCTTTCAAGCTGAAGTGACAGCAAAATACTCACAACTCAGCCCGCCCCAATTACACATCTACCGTTATTTTCAGCGACAGCCAAGCCGCTATTAAAGCTTTTACGTCTGTTACCAACTTTTCTAAAACTGGTGGAACAATGCAAAAAAGAAATTAAACGATCTGGCGATTGGACTGACATCACGCTTCTTTGGGTTTCAGGACACAGCAACATAGATGAGTTAGGCAAGCTCGGGGCCACCTCAAATTCTCCTACTGATACTATGGCCTCTCGTTCAACCTTCTTAAAGAGCCAACAGCCTGCAACATTTTTTCAACATAGCCAATCGTGGGTGTGCTAAATCAACTAGGTACAGGATATCAAGAAAAATCAGGCCCTCCTATTTAAAAAAACAAAACAAACGACGTCCTCAATGAACAACACTCCAACATAGCTAGAATCGTGGCGGTCAGTACGGGCCATTGGTCTTTAGGCATTCACGCTGCCAGAATAGGCGTCTGGTCTTATACCCACTATCGTAGATGTCAGAGTTGTCACAGCTTGGTGGTATCAAAACGGCGTCTAAGCGCTAATTGTACCCTGATGCGCAAAGTCATTTCAACCTACCTACTTGTAATTCAATCCAATTCAATTCAATTTTATTATTGTATAGATACAATAAATTTGTACAGTAAGACAGAGTCTTTTTTTAGGTTAGTGGATATTTCTAAAGATATAGAGAGGTAGGGGAAAAGGAAAAGGGATAGAGGATTTTAGTTCAGGCTTGAAAAGTAATTTAAGACTGCGTCCTTAAAGCTTGGAGTGTTATTTAATCTTTTAATCATATCTTCGAAGCCCGTGGATTTAACGAACCGCATCATTACAAGCTACTTGAAGCCTACGCTGAGATAAATAGTCCAGATTACCATAGACGACTTCAGAGTATGTTATTATTAGAACAATAAGACTCAGTACAAGTTTTCGTCGGGTTTCAGACGGTGTGAAGCTAGATGTTATCCACAGCTTACGAAGGCATCTATAAATCCGGCCAATCACCACATTTACGTGATCATATCCTGAGAGATTATTATTAATTACAAACCCTAAGCTAGTAGCAGATTCAACTATGTCCAATTTGCTGTTTCCCAGGCAAATAATAGATGAGGTATCAAGCTGAAATCTTTTGTTTGCAATTGGCAAAATTTTGGATTTTGTTGGGTTAATTAGTAAACTATTCAGTGTAGCCCATCGGTATATGCTTGCCAAGTCAGCATTAAGCAAGTTAACGAGCTCATCAGTTTTATGGAAAGGGCGACCTAGGTATAGCTGGACGTCGTCCGCATAGAGGTGTAATGAGGCACTCGGGCATACGAGTGGCAAATCATTTATAAAAGTGCAGAATAAGATAGACCCTAGAATAGAACCCTGAGGAACGCCATGGGTGACAATTTTGGATGCCAAAAAGAGTCATCGTTGACAACTCTTTGCATAAGTTTTAGAGCCCTCTCCTTGATTCCAATTAGGTGTCCAAGTTTCCAGCAGATAATATCATTGACAGTGTGGAACGCTTTCGAAAAATCAAGCAGACAGAGAAGAGTCAGATTCCCCTTATCAAAAACACGTCTTATCTCTTCTAATACGTTGACCATTGCGGAAGAACAACTATGGCCTTTCTGAAGCCCGATTGGAAAGTACTAAGAAGTGCATTACGGGATAAATGGTTTTGAATCTGCTTAGCTAGGATTTTTTCGAACACTTTTGACAGACATAGTAAGATGCTGTCGGCGCGATGGGTGCCGCGTTTGCTCACTCCGGACAACAAGCGCAACCGTGAGACCACTTCAGAGCAGTATTTGACGCTGTTTAAGCGCAATCCGAAGGAGTTTCTGCGTCGTTTCGTGACAGTCGACGAAACATGGATCCACTGGTACACACCAGAGACCAAGGAACAGTCGAAACAGTGGACTTCACCCGGCAAACGTGCTCCGAAGAAGGCGAAGACTGTCCCATCGGCCGGAAAGGTGATGGCCACCGTTTTCTGGAATTCACAAGGTGTGATCCACATCGACTACCTGGAGAAGGACAAAACGGTCACAGGGCTGTACTACGCCAAATTATTGAGCCGAATTGAAGAAAAAACGGCTCCACTAGGTGAAGAAAAAAGTGCTCTTCTACCATGATAACGCACCGGCTCACACCTCCGCCCTCGTCACGGCCAAATTGGGCTACCAACTGCTGCCTGATCCACCGTATTCTCCAGATTTGGCCCCGTGCGACTTTTTTTTGTTTCCAAACTTGAAAAAGTCACTCGCCGGGCAGAAATTTCAGTCGAATGAGGAGGTCATCGCCGCCACGGAGGCCTACTTTGCAGACCTCGAGAAAACGTATTTTTCAGACGGGTTAAAGAAATTGGCGCATCGCTGGGTCAAATGTATCGAGCTAAAAGGAGACTATAAATCGCGCTTTTCCTACCGTCGAAGCAATTCCGAAGTGCGCTTTTTGGCATAGTTTTGAGTCCTTCCAGCGATGTTGTCCTTATCTTCTCAATCGTGGCAAATCCCCTACCTTTTATGACACAGGGGGCCAAGTCCGGAGAATACGATGGCTGAGGCATGATTACGGCATGAGTGAATATTATCGTGATGCAACAATTATACATTTTTCAAGATGAAGGCGTAGGAGCTTCCAATGAAGAACCACGCCATTGCAATCGAAGAAAGCAGTGAGCAAGACTTTCACATTTGACCGAACTTAGCATACTTCTTTTGGTCCTGGATCTTTTGGACGCTTCTATTGGGATATTTTGGCTTTGTTTTCGATGTCATAACCGTATAGCCATGTTTCGTCACCAGTGATGACCCTTTTTAGAAAATTTGGATCGCCATTCACGTCATTCAACAGTTCTCAAGCAATTCTCATGCGAAGGTTCTATTGTTCGAAATTTCGCAATTTCGGAACAAACTTCGCTGACACACGTTTCATGCCCAAAATGTCTGTAAAAATTTCATGGCATGAGCCAACCCATATGCCAATATCCTCAGCAACTTCTCTGATTGCGATTCGACGATTCTACACAACAATTTTTTTTCCCTGCTTCACGGTTTTCATCCATTGTTGATGTGCTGGATGTGCTGGAGACCAGGGCGGACATCGCAATTGATATCTTCTTAGCCGTCTTTGCAGAGCTTGTATCATTATAAGCCCTTTCGTGCTCGGAATTCTTCTAGCCACGTGACACAGATTATATTCAAGCACGTTGGAGCTCTTAATTTTATTAGTCAAAATGGCAAAAAATCAAATGGCTGACAATGTCAAAGACACTAAAAATTGAGTTTCTCAAATTTAGTGTACCTAACTAGCAAAATTCAAAAAAGTCACCTTATTTTTTGAACCCCGTAAGAAAAACCTTAACCCTTGCTTTATTTTTATAAGGGTAACATTTTATTTTCGGGTAATTTTTAGTGCGTTGTAAGTGATTTTTTGTGCATTAGTTTGATTTTTCGTGTCATTTGAAGTGGTTTTTATTGACACCTCCGGGAACAAAGGGTTAAGGAGTCATCACTTCGCAGGCATCGAGATTAAAAGCGCCTGTTTTAGGGATTAGAAGAAGCGCCAGCATAAATATATAATATCTAATGGGGGCTATATTGAAGGGGATAATACTGATGCAGACGAATAAAATAAATTATTTTCAAAAACTGACAATTCCTGTTACTTTTTGAACATACCTTATTATTATTATTACCGACAATAAAGAATTCAGAGTTACAGAGTCTCTTTGACAACCCTTCGTCAAACCGCCCTGTCATGGAAAAACCGCGCAGAATGCTACACACGCCACAATTCAAAGGTGGCCGTGTATTGGATTTGAAGGGGAACATAATTAAAGGAGCTGGGCAGAGTTCCAACATACCGCACACGATGATGCGTAATGAAAGCCCAAGACACACTCTGCCGGCACTTTAGAGTCTTATATAAAACACAAAGCTAACATTTATGAAAAAGTTCCTCATCCTTGAGGGAAAACTTTTTTCATATCTGAAACATCCAAGGTTTCCTGGATGCAAACTCATTGCATAGATAAACACCGAAGCTGCAGAGTTCAGTAACGAATTATTCAACAGATTTTTAATCTCTCATGAAACGAGTTCCCAAGCCCACTGCAGAGCGATAATTAATTCCACATTTCAACGACTTGAAATACCCAGAAACGGTTGTCTTCATCGGTCTGTTTGTCCGAATCACATGTGTGCTTATGGCCAAATAAATATTAAACGCCCCCCGACCAACGCAAAGCAATTTTGTTTGCGGACTAATTTGTATTTCAATTCATTTTTGTAGGAAAAAAAAATCAAATCATAACTCTCCCGAAACAACACGATAAAGAGGAATATAGCATCACCATAACCGCTAGATATGCTAATTGGAAATGGGAAATATACAATACAGCCGAGCGGTCGTAAGTAGATTGCGTCTGCTATACTCTTTTAGAACATCTTTTACGGTCAAAATGCAAATACTTTATAGTGGAAACACAATCTGGCTTTGCCGCGTGCCGACTTTTGACAGGCTTTGCACTGCTTTGCACCGACTTACGATCTCTTACGATAAAATGTGTCAAAACGCCGGCAACCCGCAATTTGCATTCACAATGTGGCTTTGACACAGGAGCGCGTATAGAACTTAGGAATATGACAACACTAAGTTCGGTTTCCTCAAAATCTTTACGTATGATTTCAGTGCAGAAAGAAGTGTAGACTGGTGTTATTATTATTTATATGATTTAATTGAAACATAAAAAATCAGCTCAAATAAAGGTCTACGAATATGAAAAAAAGAAAAGAATTTATTTCTCTAACCTCCATCATGATTAGTTTGTATCGAAAAGTCCAATAATAAGCTATGAAAATATATGCATATTGAAACGAACAACTCGGAGCACAATACGTTACTCGCTTTTGCTAAAATCAAACAAGTCAAAGACAATTCATCTGTCAAACGCAGGTCTGAGTAGAGAGTAACTCTACTCTGGCGCTTTGCTTAACTTTACGATATTTACGATATGAGGTCGAGCAAAAGCCTGAGGTAACATTGTAGGAAGCTCCATAGGATTTCGTTGTTTCTACTCATGCTGTCAAAGTCGGCACGCGGCAAAGCCAGATTGTGTTTCCACTATTACGGTTCGCGGGCGACTTCTTTGTTTTGTGTCGGGAATTTTGCCAATTTTCCTACATTTATGGCTTTCCCCGTATCGAAGGGAACTTCCAATCACGGATAGATGCCACTATTAAATGCATTTGCATGTTTGTCGGTCATTATTGGATGCAACACGAGAGTTAAATTTAACCTGAAACCAAATTGGCAGTTCTGGGCCATATCAACATACCACCTTTGATATAAACCCAGCATCAGAACGCGAGCAACCTGCTGGTGCACGGTGTGCTACAAGGAATGTATCGCGGTCAGATACATAAAACGACGAGCAATGAGTAACGATAAATACTTTGTTGATTATTCTATATATAGTTAGCCTCAATCTCTCGTTTTTAGACATTTTTCCGCTGCGCCACGCGGCAAGAGGACCTTAATACTCGCTAATTGCACACTTTTCGATGGCTTCCAACCGAAAATATTCTTAAATCAAAGCTAATCATATCCGAAAGACAGACAGACAAACAGACCGTTAAACAGCTGCGCGTGAGAATTCGTGTAGTTTTTATTCTGTCGTTGGTCTTACATATAATTACATGCACACGATGCGATTATGTGCAATTAAACGTGGTATGCAGCTATAAGATACATAGAACATGTATGTAGTGAAGAGCGAGAACCGGATGCACGGGTTTTCAGACTCAATATTCTTGTTCATTCAACCCTCGGCCCATTATTCCGTATGAGAAGGGTTGAAGAAATGTGGAAATCTGTTCGTGAGCTGCAATTTAGCAACCCCATTACGTCGGAAGCAGCCGGAGACGCTCATTACAACGACGGGGATGTTGATGTCGGCGGTTTATGACTGCTTTATGTTGCGTTTTTATTGGTGCGTTTTCGAGTGCTTTCGTGATGAATACCCAGGAGGAACCCCTTCGCGTGGCTTTCGTGAGTTTTGACGACAACGCAGTCTGTGAAAAGTCATCGAGTTAATGGATAATTCCAAACATTCGCTCATATGACGTCGTACAACTTCATGAAAGAGAACCGAGTGATTGGATTTTGTAAGGAAATCCAACCCGAGTAAAAGGTCGTGCTAAAAAGCTCTTCTGTTCACACCAGACATGTTCACATAAACTTTCTGCCGTCCTAGTTAACCAATTTAAGAGTAACCTTTTGAACAAAAAGGAACTAGTCTGACGCAGAAAGCCGCAAAAGTTTGGTTCTCAAACGAAATTCTGGACGTAACCCACTTACAACTTGCACTGGCGAGGAAAAAGGAAAAAAAAGGAAACTACCATGACGACGATAACAACAAACGAACACAACTAAAAACCTGGCGTCAGATCGTCTCCGTCCGATACGAACCTAACTCACTCCCTTTCCGTTACTGCTTCCATGCTTCGGACTTTTACTTTGGTTTCGTGTCTCTCGCAATTTCATTGAGTACGTACGAAATGAAAGAGGGACACAAAGGAGCAAATAAAAAAGCAAAGACATTCCATAGTTCCTTGCTTCGTTTTGGTTGGTTTTTGCTGCAGCGAATTTGGTTCGAGTAACGATCCGTACAATTGGGGTCACTGAATCTCGATTCCTCGTACGTTTTTCCTCGTGGAAAATGCACTCGGATATTTATTTAACCAAAAAGACCGAATAACTTAAACCCTAAGCTCGTCCTAGCCCATAAACTCTGTTCTACCGCAAAAAAGACGAGAATCATTCCTTCACTTAAGCGAACGATGAGTAGCACTCCATATGGAGGGCATGGAAATTGAAATTCCAACCAGCACGCCATCGACTGATTGACGTTTGTCCGTTTGTCTAACAGAATTCCGTGATTACATGCCGGCCGGGGTTTGTCTACAACTCATACTCGACTCGTACCAAGTCGGGTGTAATCTACAAACGGTTGAGCCTTAAAAGGATCGACTCGTCCGGTCGTCACATTTATTATCTCAACACATTTTCTTCCATGTATCTTGAGTGTTAGATAGCATGCTTCAAGTAGTCATATTAATTATTTGTGCTACCCATTACCCTAGCTGTGGTGGCAAACAGCTCGATGATGATAATTGAATCTGCCTTTATCGCCAGACAAGCATCACCCCGGGCCGGCAGAGGTGACGGGCGAGATACAATGTAGTATTAATCGATAATGTACTCGTGCTGGTGCATCATCGCGCATCGTGCTGCTAAATGAAGAAATTTCCTCCCGTTTTACCATAGCACATCTGCAGTTACAATTAATGTAACAACTCCGTATTGGAGTTGTTATTAAATACTGGAAGTTGGATTTATTTGCATTGGGCGCTATAAAAGGAGAGATTTCTGTTAGGTTTAAGCACGGAACGGTAAAAGGAGTGCAATTTGTTGAAACTATCTAATTATTATTATGACTCAGTTTCAGCATTATTCTTTAATATTTTTTCTCTATATTGGAGCTGAAGCCGCCCATTCTCTTCCCTGTCTGTCATTTAATCACAATGGCATAGTTTAGTACTCGTTACTTGGATTTTTGAAAAACTTTAGCGCTCCAAATTCGTATTTCTTTTTCCATTCGGAGCATGCTCCATGAGTTCAGAATAAATTGACCGAGCATTTAGAGTAAGAACTTAGCGTTCCCGTTCCTGAGAGTGACAGCAGAGAAAACAAAAGAAAATAAAATCCAATGGAAGACGAGGCCAAATTACCAAATTTTTTTCCCCCAAATTTCATTTATTTTATTGCATAAATATTATTTTGGTGCATCAAGTTGTGTTCAATTTTTTTGGGAAAATCATGTGTGACTTTCGATACCACGGAAAAATAATTTTAAAAATGAAATATCAAAACGAAGTTCACGTTTCAATAGTAGAAAGCTGTCCGATTTCGTGTGAAATATGAGTGAGGATAGCTCAGATGTTGTCGATATATCAAGCAAGCAACCTTAATATTGATCCCCACAATCTATGACTATTGAACTGTCTGAGCCTGTGGCAAATTATGAAAATCTACCCCCGACACTCTCAAACGACAATCACCATGATCGCAGTTTGAAATTCCTTAGGGTCTAGTGGTGAATGAAGGAGTGAAGAACGTTAAGCCGAAGGTTAAAGTAATGAACCAACACTTCAGTCTAAGATTTTTCTCCATGTGGATGGATCTTTGCTAATATCCGAAAATAAATCAATACTGTTACTAAGAACAAAAATGAAGTGCCTCAAGTGATTTCTATAAACCGATGCGAAGCTGTTATGAGAGCACCCAAACGATAAGCTCTACAAAATGTTTGGACTGTCTGAAATCTTCGTGAATAAATTACACATGGACGAAAGCCCTTCTGACGAGGGAGTCTATCGTTTAAGCAGTACATGCCGAACAAACACAATAAGTATGGCATGAAAGAATTCAAAATGTGCGATCAAAAAGGACATCTCTCCAACGTTAAAGTTTATACAGTCAAAGATGTCAAAAGAAAAGCATCGATTGCTGCACGTGCTGCTGGATCAAGGTAGAACTGTCTACCCTGAGAACTGGCATTTGAGTGTCTACTTGACCACAACTCTGCTAGAAAGACAAACTCAACTCGTTGGAACACTATAGGGTTTACGCAGGTTCAAAAGTTACGCTCTTATGCTGCTTGTCACGCAACCTGGACTGGGTGCAGATGATTTGTGTCGAAGGTATTCGTTCACTACTCTCCGGGGTGGTTGTCCTAGATAAGATTCAAGAGATTCGACTGAATTTGTCGCTTTGATTGAAGTTCACAGTAGCTTGCTTGTTTCCACGTCATTAAGGTGTTATATTGGACATGCACACACAGAGTATGCATTTTGAAGTGATCTTGTGCTGCGAGTGTTATGCCTTCGTCAGCATTTTTTTTTTATTATCTCTCATTCACAACTGATGTTGCACAGTTTTTTCGCGAAGACTGCCGAAAATTGTTTTGCTTGGACGGTTATAATGAAACCAATTAGAGGAACAATTGATTCGCCACATTGGCAAAAAAAAAAGGTTTTTGTCCTAAGTTGAATACTTTTTTCACCTTAAGAAGGATTTATACTATAGTGAAAAAAAGGACGAAGTCTATTCAGCCTTATGTTTTGTCAGAGTAATAAAATCACGAAGATAAAGTTGGGCAGAACACGTGGAACGAAGATAATATGAATGGAAAAACCGAAGAAAAAATACCCATAGGAAGGCCACGCCTGGGAGGACAATATAAGCATGGATCTAGAAGAGTTGGAACAGAACAACAAAACATGGAAGGAGCACGCTTATGACAGGGAGGCTTGCTGAAGGGTTGTCAACAAGGCTCTGAACCTATGAGTTCCAAATGGCTGGTAATAATAATAAGCATCGAATAATGAGGTCTTTGAGACTTTAGTTATCTCTATAGTGTGGCGCATAGACCAGCTAGCACATCGCGAAAGTCAATACAAACTTAACATATCACTTAATAAGTTCATACAATGGCACATAGACGGCGTCACATTTGACAAATCCGTATGATTTTTAGGAAATACGGGTAAAACTACCATTTAAACAAAGCATTGGCTTGACATGAGTTACACTAATTCTGCTCCATCAAGACAAATGATAGATAGTGGTCCTAAAGGATGTTTTTTATAGAGGTATAGAACTTTGAAATGGAATAAAACAAAGATGATTTTTTTAAATTGACATGAAATTGACTTTATTCGAAGGATAATCTTCTGATATTATAATTTAAATATAATTTCTGGCATATGACCGCCACGGCTGGCTCGGACGTAGTCTAATCTGGAGGTACAATTTTCGATGATTTTTTCCAACAATTATTCCATCAACCCATAAAGCACACCAAACAGTCAGTTTTTGTGGATGTAACAGTGCCTCAACATACACTTGATAATTATCATCACTCCAAATACGGCAGTTTTGTTTATTGACGTATCCATTCAACCAAAAGTGAGCTTCATCGCTAAACAAAATTCGCTTATGAAAACTGGGATCAACGGTAATCTTGTCTTGGGCCCATTCACCGCCAGCTGTGGCGGTCATATGCCACAAATTATATTTAATGTCAGAAGATTATCTTTCGAATAAAGTCAATTTCATGTCAATTTAAAAAAATCATCTTTGTTTTATTCCATTTCAAAGTTCTATACCTCTATAAAAAACACCCTTTATAAGTACCGGCGATTCTGAACGCTCACAAATATTGACGGTTGTTTCAAAAAACATTAAAAAAAGTTTGGCTTGGCCGATCGTAAATTCAAATTGCGTTAGATATCTAATACGCTAAAGATAGATGGCTTTTTGCATTCAAGCATCATAAAGCCTTGTTCGATATGAGTATCGCGCTTGTTCGAAGTCGATAAAAACAACGGACAATCGACTTTCAGAGCGCTATTTTGGAGCTGTTTCTCGTCATGCGGTATGAGACAACGGATGAAACATAGATCCATCACTACTCTCATGAGTTAAATCGGCAATCATTTTATTCATCGATTATCTTGAGAAAAAAAGAACCATCGACTATTATATGGAAGTATTGATGAGTTTGTAGAAAGAAATTGTCACAAAAAAAACGACTCAAAATGGTAAAGTAGAAAGTTCTATTTCACCAAGACTAAACACGTCTCACAAGTCTATCGCAATAATGGCAAAATTGGACTAATTCCACTTTGAATTGTTTTCCCATCTAGCGTACTCTCCGAGCCTGGACCCAGCGACAAATACCTGCGTGCAGACCTAAAAAGAATGCCTCAAGGCAAAGGATGTGGCGGATTGATTGGGTAAATTGAAGGCTATTTTAAGGCTGAAAAGTGAATTGAACCTTTTGGGACGCGTTAGAATGAGGTTATGAGAGAGACTATGCTGATGAATTAAGTCGAATTCTGCCTAGAAGTTGTTCTTTTATTTATGATGCTAGCAACGTATTAAGGGATGTGTTGTATATGTCTAGAAAGCATGGGCAATCAAATTAATAAGAATAAAGGGTGGGCTAATACAAGTTTCTTTTTAAAAATGCAATAAAATGAACAAAATTAATTTTTCGTCCATTATTTATGGCTTTATTAGTAAGAACAAACAATAATTATGAAATACAACGTCGTTCAAGTGGCTGCCACGATTGGCTTCGCAGTAGCGCATTCTGTCACCCCAATTTTCCAAGACCTTATTGATGGTTACGGGCTGTAGCTCACGGATTGCTTGGATGATATTGGTCTTAAGTGCTTGAATCGTTTCCGGATTGTCGACAGAAAATCCTTCACGGTTCCCCACAAAGAAAAGTCCAAAGGGGTCAAATCGCAGCTCCGAGGCAACCAATTGACATGGCAAAAATGGCTGATAACACGATTTGGGAATTTGGTGCGCAAAATATCGATTGTGGCATGGTGCACCATTCGTCCAAATCCATGTCTTCAATTTCAGTAAAAAAAAGTCGGTTAACATGGCTCTGTAACGCCAACCGTTGACCGAAACGTGGTACCCAGCCTCATTTTCGAAGAAAAATGGTCCAACTATCACTCTCTGTGGACGCATTGGCTTCTTGACACTAGCGTGCGAGTTTTCCGAGCTCGATATGAAAATGCGCCTCGTCAGAAAAGACGATTTTTCGCCCAAAATCGTTGTCTAATTCAAACTGCTTCAAGGCCCAAACTACGAAGCGATAACGAAGCGGATGGCCGCGCGCCTTCAATTGCTGAGTCAATTGGACCTTGTAAGCGGATAATCCGAAATCTAGGCTAGTGCGTGAAATATTAAGCTGTTGAGATTGATTGCGAGTTGATGTTCGTGAATTGAGTCTAACACTCTCGGCCACAGCAGCCACATTCTCATCTGTGCGCATCGTACGACGACGGGGAGCAGCATACCAGTCTCATGAACTTTTTACGTACAGCAGTCGCGGTGAATGCTTCATTTCGGCCAAAACTTTTTGGGCTTCACAGCACTCACTTTGGAAATAAGTTTTCAATATTTCCCAACGTTGTTCAAGCGCAAGGCGACCCATTTCGTTCCGGGGAGGCATGATACTGACTTTCTGTCAGGATTTCGAGCGGGAAACAACTGTCAGTACTAGATGGCCCACCCTTTACTTCTCACGAACTTTATTCAATTTTCAAAGAATTTGAATTCTCTCACTTCTTGTACGCTAAATAGAGGAAAAAGGATCCTATTTAACGCCAGTATTCTAATAATGAACAAACGAAAGCAAAGTATCGCTGGAATTTTCTGAATTTCATTCATTTTCAATACATTCTTGATATACTATTTGAAGGTACCAGCAGTCCAACCCAGAAAATCTCAAAAACGATTTTTAAATCGTCGGCATACTTAAGAGACTGATAATTTTGGTGGATATTGATTATGTCGTTAATGAACACAAAAAAAAAAAAAAAAAAGAAGAGGCCCCAGATGACTCCCTTGAGGGACTCCGGAAGGGATATGGAATTGGAGCGCGGATTGTTAACGCGTACAAATTGAACCCGAAAGAATGATTTCAACATGCTTGAGTGTTATCCAAGTGAGTAAATTACGTAGCATTGGATGCCATTTCCGAGGCAATGCACAATGTAGTTGGAAAAGATTGCTAGACTCGCGTTAGTAGATTTATCGACAGCGAAACCATGTCGATAAAGACGATAAGAAAAGCTAATTAACTCTATGACAGTTTTTTTAACCGTTCGGGAATGGCTGCAAATTTACAGATAGGACAACCATTCGATTAAACACAATTTGCAATGGAAAAGCAATAGCTTGGCAACATCTCCCTAAGAAACCCTGTCTTTTCGAGGAGAATAAAAAAACCCGCTTTATCTAGTAAATACTCGTACATCCGTGTACATGCGCAAGTAAACACACAAATAAAACTGCACTGCCAAGAGCAGCAGTGCAAACACACATGGAATAATAATTACAGTAGTTCATAACAGACAGAAAGGTTCGTCTTTCTATTCAAACATGCACGTGTATGCACCACCCTTGCTGTGCACATATAAATCTAATCCCCCAACACCTTGAGACAATGGCACTCGACGTACGACGATGAGGGCTGTAAGGCATACCACCCAACTAGTAGTCACAGTGACTGTGCATAAAGACTGCCAATTTAGAAATGTCGTCCCTCTCTATGGAGTGACGACTGAGACTGTTTGTTGATAACGAGGATAACGATAGTGGTGTCCCGAGTAAGTTGCGCGGGTGTCCTCGTACGTGTAATGACAGATACAGTTTGTGGCCTATTCAATGGTAAATGTGAATAAGGACATTTCTAGGGAGAGAACCACGCGGGGAAAGACACGGCATTTTTAATTAAAAACTCTCCCCCTACACACGGAGTCCGATAGAACTGAGATTCATCATTCATTAGTGGCTTGCGGTTCTTTTTTATGCTATAATTCCCGTCTTACAACAACTCTTATGGAAAGATCTAAAACATGATTCATAACAGCTCGTTGTCAGCACTGATGCCTATGTATAGAACACTCCAATTTATCCCTATCTCCTCTCACTCGAGTTGTTCTTTAATTTGCTGATAGCAAACTATCAGAATTAGTTAATCTTAGAAAAAGGGAAAAAAAGCTCCGAATTACAGTCAGTAAAACCCTTTAATAACCCCATGATAACATGCTTTTCCTAATCGAATCAATGCATCAAAGCACTTAGGCACGAAGCCTTATTCACTCGGAGTGATTGACTAATGGTAATTACTTCGAGTGTAAAAATATTACACTGACCATGTGATAAACACATTTTGGCATTCAGCTGGCATTTCATAGTTAGTTCGCGCGCACACCAGCACTAACGCCAGTCGAGGCGATAAGATAAGTTTTGCAAAACAAATAAACGACAAAGAAAAAAGGAAAGAAAACACAACGAAGCAAGAGTGAGGGAATGGTTAGTAGGCGACAACAAATGCGTCACTTGTACAGGAGAGATGAGTGGAACTACGAGATGGGAACTGTCTTGGGTTAAACAGGAAATTCCATTACACAGCATGTCATTTCTACTAACCGTCTTATTTGCGTTTACATGTTCTCCGAATATTTTTCATTTAAGAACCGCTAATCAGAACTGACTAACAGCGATTCATTTGAATTTCGGTTTGATCCAAATTTTAGACAAGTTTCGATCACGATAGCAAGTAGTCTGATCTACTTTCCCAAACAGCAAATGCTCCATTCTTCTTGAAAAATCATTCTGCAAACTAAACTTTTGCATTGCAACAGTTACACCGTTATAATCAATTGCACATATGCAATCGCTCTCGTCCGAATACGTACGAGTATGTTCGCAAACGAGAAAACTCGTGCATAAATAAATCTAAAGGCTTACCGAACATGCACACGAAAGAGAGAAGAAAAAACTTAACTGGTGCATTACCCGGAATGCGGATTATTGTTATTTCAAGCCGCCGTTCATTCACCTAGTGGCTAGGCAGTGTGAGGCCGGCCTGGAGACCGAGCGAACGAATTAACTCAAATTGCATTGATTCTTTCTGCCTGAAGGTGCATAGCCAGGTGAAGAAACCAATTGGCGTGTCTACGCTCGTACCCTAACGCGCGTATACAATTGCTATTTATTTAAGAATGGAGTTAGCTAACAGCAAAATCAGTTAATAGCTGTCGGTGTGGAAATGGCATTTGAATTACGTGCATTAATCTGGTCTTACCATTACCTTGTAGCTGAGTGTTCACTAAAGAGCATTGGCTATTATGGGCTGATTCATCTAAACGGTAAATGGTTTGAGGATCTTCGAACTTTTTATATGAATATTCCTCATTTTCAGTCGATAAATTTGGCAGCACTGCATGTTATCCTGTTGATATCAGAGATAATCTATTCCATTCCGGAAGATACAGGGTTTTTAATTGGCACGGGTAGATTTTGGCGGCCATGTAGTTTAAGTGACGTCTGTGAAATCTGTTGTTTTTTACTCAATGAGTGATGCCAAATCACCATGGCGAGTAACTGATTAAACAGCACGTCCAAATGATCAAACTTTATTTTCAAAATTAGTGTTCGTTAGTGCAAACGTTGCGTCCATTTTACGGTGGACGTGATGGCCCTTCACAGTCGACTCTTCAACGTTTGGTGGCCAAATTCGAGACGACCGTAATCAATCAGTGCGTCAAAGAACGCAAGATCGGTCGAGAATATTGCCGCGGTCTATGAAAGTGTACAGCAGAACCCGAGGCAGTCGATTCCACGCCATGAACAAGATCTTGGCAGACTTCAACGCGAATTTTGCGTCGGGACTTGAGCTTATACCCGTACAAGATCCAACTGACCCAGGAGCTCAGAGTTCGTGACCACAGGCAACGTCGTTTATTCGCTGACTAGGCTTAGGAGCATTTGGACCCCAATTTCGGCTGAAAAATCGTCTTTAGTGACGAGGCGCATTTTTAGATGAATGGCTGTGTTAACAAGCAAAATTGCCGTATATGGGACGACACCAACCCACACGAGGTTCACCAGGTCACAATGCATCCTCGAAAAGTCGCCGTTTATTGTGGATAGTGCTGGCGGCGCCATTGGTCCGTACTTTTTCGAAAATGACGTTGGTGAGGCGGTCACCGTCAATGGCGCTACAGAATGATGATACCCAATTGCTTATGGCACAAACTGAACCATAAGGACCTAGACGACGTCTGGTTCCAGAAGGCAGCGGTACGTGCCAGACAGCGGTCGCCACGATTGACATTCTGCATGAACGATTTGAGGTGACGTGAAGTCATGTGATTTCACCCTGCTAGACTTTTTCTTGGCGGGTTTACTGAAGTCACAAGCATATGCGTATAAACTACAGTCGACCGATGCCCTTAAGATGTCCTAACATAACAAACGCCATCGCTCAAATTCAGCAAGATCTATGCGGAAGAGCCATTGAAAATGGGATCACTCGGAGCCGTGTCACCATAAGAAGCCGAGGCGGATATATGAGCTACGAGGGTGGTCCGATAAGTACTTAGCCTCGCCGCCAGTATCGCAAGAGTAACTTACTATCGTGTAGTACATTCTAGTAGACGGCTACTATCGAAATTTCAGCCGGATCGGGCTCGTAGTCTTGCTTTGACCGCGTGTGGAAGCGGGAGTGTTTGCGGATTTTAGAAAAATGGAATAAGAGCAATATCGGTCGGTGATTCGATTCTTGTTTTTGGAAGGGAAATCGCGCAGCGAAATCAAAGAGCGTTTGGATGCTGTGTACGGTGACTCTTCTCCTTCGATGGCGACCACCAAAAATTGGTTTAACGAGTTTCAACGTGGTCGCACGTCGGTTTTTGATGAACCACGTCCAGGTGCCCCGAAAACGGCTACCACGGAGGATAACGTGACAAAAATCCACGATCTCGTATTGGCAGACCGCCGACTGAAGGTGCGCGAGATAGCTGAGACAGTAGGCATTTCAAAAGATCGCGTGGGTCATATCCTGCATGAAATTTAGGGCATGAGAAAGCTGTCGGCGCGATAGGTGCCGCGTTTGCTCACTCCGAGAGTTTCTGCGTCGTTTCGTGACAGTCGACGAAACATGGATCCACTGGTACACACCAGAGACCAAGGAACAGTCGAAACAGTGGACTTCACCCGGCGAACGTGCTCCGAAGAAGGCGAATACTGTCCCATCGGCCGGAAAAGTGATGGCCACCGTTTTCTGGGATTCACAAGGTGTGATCCATATCGACTACCTGGAGAAGGGCAAAACGGTTACAGGGCTGTACTATGCCAAATTATTCGCCGTTCCGAATTGAAGAAAAAACGGCCCCACTTGGCGAAGAAAAAAGTGTTCTTCCACCATGATAACGCACCGGCTCACACCTCCGCCCTCGCCACGGCTAAATTGGTCAAATTGGGCTACGAACTGCTGCCCCATCCACAGTATTCTTCAGATTTGGCCCCGTGCGACTTCTTTTTGTTTCCAAACTTGAAAAAGTCACTCGCCGGGCAGAAATTTCAGTCGAATGAGGAGGTCATCGCCGCCACGGAGGCCTACTTTGCAGACTTCGAGAAAACATATTTTTCAGACGGGTTAAAGAAGTTGGAGCTGGGTCAAGTGTATCGAGCTAAAAGGAGACTATATTGAAAAATAAAGCGCCATTTCTCTAAAATGTTTGTTTTTCTTTTGTAGGCTAAGTATGTACTTATCGGACCACCCTCGTATGGTCTACATAATGGCATACATGGGCCTTTCAAATAAAAAAAGAAATTTGCTAACACTTCACACACAGCTGGTTTTATTCCATTTCAACATTTACCCGCTCTTATTGAAACACCCTTTATGAGCGGCTGATTAGGTACACTCTATTCACATCTGTCGTCACCTTGACAGCTACCTGTCACTCATCCCATCCAAGTGACAGACCGCAAAGCCAAAGCAAATCATACCGTAAACTTCAATGTTTCTTGTCCCTCGAATGTTTGTAAACAGATCCCCCGTATCAGTGTCACATGTCAGCCGACAAAGCTTCTCCATCCACCACCAGTCAAGTTGAATGATTCAACAAGCATCAATCAAACTGTCATTATTACCGCGGGTACCTGTGTGTGCTCTCGCACATGTCATCGGCATAGCAAAGGAATGACACTTTACTCCCGTACAAGGTGAAATCCATAAACGATCAGTTGCGGTTGATTTCTTCTAGCTCTCATCACAAACATACATCAAAACTGGGCGATGGCACTACATATACCCACGACTGACACACAAAACCCAATCGAAACCGAGAAAAAAGAAATCTCCGTGCCATAAAAGACGGGCATATGACCGGCGATAGACGAGGACGAGGTTCTGTGTACAGTAAATGCGCGTAATTCAAGTGTACTACGCGGCAGGCTTAAGTACTAAATTGAGCCGAGACCGAAAGATGCAGAGGCCCTCACACTGGCCGGTGCGCGGTCGGATGAATGGTGGCGGGTTAAATGAAAGTAAGACGACCGGGTAGTGTATGATACTCCAGCGACACATGCCTTAGTGGACTTGTGGAGAAGATGACGAGTCATTCATCCACGTCAGTCTCATAAATATTAATGATAAAGTCATTTGTAGTTAACGTCGTTGCTCACCACTTGGATGCCGAGTTTTTTTTTTTCTTAATTTTTTTTGCACAGCGAGTAAGGGAATTTGTATACAAAAGCAGATAGTAGCTGGAGCGGAGGGTGGATGGTTGGGTGAGCAATTTGTGGTTTTAGGTTTTGTGTTGATTTCTTTTTTTTAGTGGCAAATGTCAAGTCAAGAGCGAGAAGTATGACGTTTTAATGACATTTAATCAGAGTTATTTGATTAGCACTCACTCCAACCGGCTTGTTGGGCAATTATTCTTTGCGTTTGTGTGTTGCGTGTTTTTGGGTTGATAACCGTGAACTATCGATAATAATGAACTAACTGTAAAAGGTAGGAATTGCCCATTTATGAACATTTTTATATGGTAATTGAGTAATATCTTAAGAGGGAATAAAATGCGCCAATAACGATGTTTTACCATGCTCTCAGTAGGGTCACGATATTAGAACTGTGTTCAAAAAATAACAGGAAATAATCAATGTACTAATCCAGTAAGCCTTCCACTTCCCAAAACACTTTTGGAACTCGATCTTCGAAGCCCCTTTACGTTTACGCTTGCGAAACAAAGCTCCTTTAAGTTTATCTTGATCATTGGAAAAAGACAAAAGTACCACGCAGTCATGTATAGCGAATGCGCAGGCAAATGTTTACGAACAAGTAATTAAGTGTAGCAGGTGCATAAGTGAAAGCCAAGAAGTTATATATAGGTAGTTTGATTACAAGTATGTACCTAGGTACGTTTTATGTCTATCTTCACCCATTCCTCCATCTACAAAGGCAGATGCCAGTTCCGACATCCTTTTCAAGGGATTCATACAGGGTGACAATATGGTTTGTACAAAAATATCGAGAAAAGTTTCGCAAAAATAGATTTATTTCAAATTTTGCTTTTCTATTTTAGATTTCGTAGGGTTCTAAAGGACAAGCGTGCAAGCTTCTTCCACTTTTAGGAACAAAAAAAAGTCTGCTAAGACCAAGTCGGTACTGTAAGGGGATTGGGAAATCGTCGCGACCCTTTTTTGCGTCAGCTAGTCAACAGCTGTGGAAACTTTGTCGTGATGAATTTACAATTTCAGTTTTCTTAGCAGATAAAAAGCAACATTCAATGTCTGCTCCTCAAGTACTAATTAGCACTTAAAGCGGTTCATGATGTTGACCCACGTTCAGCGCAGGGCTTGATTTCCACATTCTCGCAACATCCTTGGAAGAGCGTGTGCCGCTCAGAAATTTCAATATACTTTCATCTGAGCACCATAGTGCTGTTATGCAATGCTGTGAGCCATGAAAAAAATCTTAAATATGGAGTTCCACAAGTATCTGTATTGGGACCTATGCTTTACATATTGGGGGTACAAATTAATTCGGTCCGTTTTCAAAAGATGGCGCCACCTGCAAGTTGTGGCTAATCTTGGAAGCGATTACCTACTTCATTGGAAAGGTGTGACATCTGTCAACAATAATAATTAGTGTGCATCAGCGTCTGTTTCTGACAACAACATTTGTTTTTTGCCTCTTCGAAAATGTCCGGGTTTGTCTTAAATAAATTTAAAATTGAAAAGCATTTGCGGAAAGTTTTGATTTTCTTTTTTAATTGGAAGAAAAGTGCAGCTGAAGCCCATCGAATGCTTGTAGAAGTTTATGTTGAATCTGCTCCGACCGATAAATCATGCAGAGAGTGGTTTCGACGCTTCAAAAATGGTGATTTTAGCGTCGAAAACAACGAGCGTCTTGGCCAGCCCAAAAAGTTTGAAGATGAGGAATTTTGGAGGCTTTACTGGATTAAGATCCGTGCCAAACGCAAAGTGAACTCGCAGAATCGTTGGGAGTGACTCAGCAAACAATTTCCGTTCGGTTAAAGAAATTTGGATTTATTCAAAAGCAAGGAAATTGGGTGCCGTACGAGTTGAAACCGAGAGATGTCGAAAGGCGATTTTTCACCTCGGAACTGCTTCTTGAAAGACGTCAAAGGAAAGGATTTTTGCACCGGATCGTGACTGGAGATGAAAAGTGGATATACTACGATAACCCCAAGAAAAAAAAAATACTATGCAAAGCCTGGTGAATCCGTTCCATCATCGTCTACATCGACGCCAAAGAAAAACATCCACGGTTCAAAGGTCATGCTCTACATATGGTGGGACCAGACGGGTGTGGTGTACTATGAGCTGCTAAAACCAGGCGAAACTATTGATGGGAAACGTTATCGACTACAACTAATGCGTTTGCGTGAAAAACTACCTGGAAACGCTGAAATGGGAGGTCTTACCCCACCCGCCGTATTCTCCAGACCTTGCTCCTTCCGACTACTGGCTTTTTCGACGGATGCAAAACGATTTGGGGGGTCACCGGTTCGGGTCTTTTGAAGAAATCGAAGAATGGCTCAATGATTGGATCGGTGCCAGAGACTGTATTTTTTACGTTTTTTCAATAAAGAAAAAATTTTGAACATAAAAAAACGGACCGAATTTATTTGTACTCCGTTTTCGTATTTCGTTTGCATTATTCGATTTGACTGCATTTATCGTTTTCCCTGGTTGAAGAAATAAAAAGTGGATTGAACCTTTCGATGCCCACCAGATTGTTACCATAATCTTTTCTGGGTGAAGCTAAGTTTGGGGGTGTGCTGTGGGACGCATTATGTCCCAATTTGAACTCGTAAAGGAAAACAGTACAAGTTTGAACCGTCGACAGCATGATATAAAAATTCCTAGAAAACAAATAACTACTTGCGTGTGCAAAGTCGCACACATCAAGCACACATACCACTTTATCTTATAAAAAAAAAGGACTAAGTGAAAAATCGGACATTGTGGTACAACGTAATAAAGGGTGTCTCAGTAAGAGTGCACTTTTTAAAATTGGAATATTTTTTTTTCATGCAAGTGGCAACTGTGAAATTTGACAGCTGTCACCTCTGTTTATTCCGATTATTAAAAATGGAGCGCTTTTCGAAAGAACAACACGTTATAATTGTGAAAACTCATTATAAAAAGGGGAAAGTTACGCTGAAACCGCTCGCAAACTTCGCCAAATTTTCAGCCGAGAAAGTGCACCTAATGTGTCAACCATTCGAAGAGTGGTCAAAAAATTTGAAGAAACTGGGTCAATTATGAATAATAAGAATCCTTTGCGTCAACGTACCGGTCGGTCTCTTGAAAACATTGCTGCTGTAAACGAGAGTGTCGCCGAAAACCCGAAAACATCAATTCGACATCGTTCTCAACAACTGCAAATTTCACGAAGCACTACGCAGCGAATTTTGACTAAATACCTCCACCTTCATGCGTACAAGATTCAGTTAACTCAGGAGCTCAAACCAGCACACCACGGCAAGCGCCGGCAATTCGTTCAATGGGTAATGGAGCAAAGTGAAGTCGATGCCAATTTTTCGAAAAAAGTCATTTTCTCCGATGAAGCGCATTTCCATATGAATGGCTTCGTGAATAACTACACAAAATTGTCGAATTTGGGACTCAGAAAATCCTCATGCAATCCATGAGAAACCAATGCACCCACAACGAGTAACTGTCTGGTGCGGATTTTGGTCAGGCGGCGTGATTGGACCTTACTTTCTTGAAAATGAGGCCGAAATTGCAGTGACTGTGAACGGCATTCGTTACCGGAATATGATAACGGACTTCTTGTGGCCTCAACTGGACGGCATGAATCTGGACAACATGTGGTTTCAGCAGGACGGCGCAACCTGCCACACCGCGCATGAAACAATCGACTTATTGCAGCAACGATTTCCAGAACACATTATCTCACGAAATTCTGATGTCAACTGGCCACCAAGATCTTGCGATTTAACGCCGTGCGATTTTTTTCTTTGGGGTTTTGTGAAATCTCGGGTTTATGCGAATAAACCGGAAACAATGACTGAGCTCAAATCGGAAATCCAACGCGTCATCGGTGAGATACAGCCACATCTCTGTGCAAAAGTCATCGAAAATTTCATGAAAAGAGTAATGGCCTGTCATCGGTGCCGTGGGGGTCATTTGCCGGATATTTTATTCCATACTTAATCGGAACATGTCTTCTTTACAATACAATAAAAATATCACAACTCTGTCATAAAATACTTGTTTTTATTTTAAAATGAAAAAGTGCACTCTTACTGAGACACCCTTTACAATACGTGTGCCGACTTTACTGACCTCTAGACGAGGTTTTCGAAACGCCCTATACAAGTTGACGAAACAATGTCTATAAAGAACTCTTCGATTTCAAATTGACAGCCGCGATGGCCTTCAGAGTATATTTGTACGTCTAGCTCGTTCAAGATAGCAGTGAATATGAGTATGAATCTGAAAACAGAACTTACGCTCAGAGTTGATTGACAGAAAAGCTTATATTCGTTCTATATTTACAAAACCTGGTTTCAATTTCATGAATGTTTTCCCTCTTTATACTTGCAGGTGGAATATTTAAAAAAAAGCGAAAACGATTGGATAAGCTTAATGATGACAAATATTACATATGGCCTTTAAAAACTCGCGCCTAGATGTTTGTTGTAAGTAATTTCCGAACTCTAGGTTTTTCATTAAGTCGTCTTTGATGTTCGTGAAGTAGACACATGTACAATTTCAACCATGGATAGTTACACGCTAGGGCAATGCAATTAAAGTTCTGAAAAATAAAAATGATCAATTTGGTCCAATAAGGCTTTGCAGTTGTATCCTTACTAAATTCAATGACCACAAGAACGGAAGCAAACAGGTCAATGCAGAGCTTTCGTCAACCGGTTATTAGAACAAGATCACGCAAAATCTTCTTTTAGTGATGAAGCTTATTCCACATTCACCAAAAAAAAAATCTCCCATCTGGAGAGAAGAAAATCCTCGAATATCTGGTGGTTTTTGAGCTCGTGGAAGCTGGAGAGCGCCGAGTAACACAACACATTAAGACATTCGCAACGAAATTGATGAACGTAATGCGCAACTTTTGAAGTACCTTGTACAAGTAGATTTCTCGTTATAGAGCTGGTGATATCTTTCAGTGGAAATTAGTTCGGCACGTTGTCAAAAGATGGCCCTGCCTGTTATAAATGGGTGGTCGTGGTGCAATGGTAATCATCACCAACTGTTGAGTCGAAGGTCTGCAGTTCAAGTCCGTCCATAGTCAAGAACAATTCCTACACGGAAAAACTGTGCAACAACATCAGTTGTGAACGAAAGATTAACAAAAAGTGCTGACGAAGGCATAACACTCGCAGCACAAGATCACTTCAAAATTCATACTCTGTGTGTGCATTTCCAATATAACATCTTAATGACACTATAACATCTTAATGGAAACGAAAGAGTTACTGTGAACTACAACCAAAGCGACAAATTCAGTCGAATCTCTCAAATCCTATCTAGGACAACCACCCCCGGAGAGTAGTGAACGAACATCTTCGACACCAACCATCTGCACCCCGAATTACAATATAAAAAAAAATATGTTTCATAGTCACAGCTAATCTCAATGGTTTCAGAGAGCCAGACATCAATAATACATATAAAGTTTATCACTTTGTGTTTCATAAAAAGTTGTTTTTTTTTATTGTGTTGACAATCTTCCAGAGAATACCTACATATATATCATGTAAGGAATGGTTTCGACGTTTTAAGAATGGCGACTTCAACGTTGAAGACAAAACTCAACCAAAAAATGTGTAGACAAAGAATTAGAGGCATTACTAGATGAAGATCCGAGTCAAATGCAAATGAAGTTTGCAGATTGATTGGGAGTAACTCAGCAAGAGCTTTTTGTAAGATTAACATCCAAGGGAATGATTCAGAAACAAGGCAATTAGGTTCGTCATGCATTGGAACCGAGAGATATTGATAGACTTGCGAGTACCTGCTTCGAAGTCAAAAAGAAAAGCTTTTTTACATTGAATTGTGAATAGTGATGAGAAATGGATGTTCTACGATAATCCCAATAACACCTTAACATCAACACCAGATAACATTTGAGCTCGAAGGTCAGGTTTGGGTGGGACCAATATAATACAGGATATCTCATGGCAGAGTTAGGATTATCAGGCGCAGATTAGTCACTAGCTGTGATCTGGGGCACACCGTGATACGTGCAAACGAAGTTTTTCTCAAGGAAGAAAAATTGTTATTTTTTTGTTGGAGACTTCTGCTATCTTTTGGAGCACTCAGACACAAAAGTTGGTCCATTGTACTGCCAGAAAGACACCTGAGATTTATTCACTTATGTTGTGTGCGATTTGTTTTTTCACACAAGTGAACGGAACCTAAAGCTTAATGCCGATTCTGAAGGGCGAGAGCCGAGAAGCTTTTTCAAGGCAAATGTACAGCGGGGGGTTTTGCCAGTACCCCGCTGAGGAGAGGAACCGCGAAATGAACAGTCGATGGCGTTGGTGTTATCGGGATCCGAACTCGCTCATCTTGCGTCAGCGGCTGACACACTAGCTGCGGAGTGTGATGCAAAAATCCAAGAACATTTTTATACTTTTTGATTAAAAATAAACTTCCTTAAACGTACAAGGGGTGTTTCAAAAGTAATGATAATCGGTTATTTCCCACGATTCCCAGGAGGTAAGGAGAAAAACGAAATTAGAGCTTTCATCAAGTACCTCTGCTTGGAAATACCGTCGACCAAAGACATATACAGCGACTTGGTGTAAACGTTGAAGGACACTGCTACTTCATATTCCACAGTAGCATGCTGAGCCAAGGGGTTTAAGCTGGGCCATCATCCACTGAAAATGAACATCGCACTCATTCACGTCCCTCACTGAAGATAACGTGAAATGTGGTGTTGGCCTGTCGAAGAGTGACGATCCGGCATATAGCTGAGGCCACAGGGATCTCAGATGGCAGTGTTCAAAGAATACTTGCGGCCAATTGCATATGAAAAAAGTCTCTACACGTTGGGTACCGAAAATGTTACCTGACGAGTAAAAGAAACAACAAGGCCAAATTTCGAGGGTGAATCACGCGATGTTCCAAGCAGATTAGGAAATATTTTTGTCATGTTTCGTGAACATGGACGAGACCTAGATCCACCATTTTGATCCTGAAACCACACAATAATCAATGACTCGGAAGCTAACCTTTTCACCGACGCCAAAGATATTCGAAGTGTCAAGTTTGGCAGGAAAGGTTATGGCATCCGTTTGGAATATTTGAAGAAATATCTGGAAACGGGAGGCACTATTTCGGTATCTTACTATGCAGACGAAATAAAAAGATTGCGGGAGGACATTGAAGAAAAAAAAAATCACAGCAAACAGCGAGCTAAACTGCTGTTTTACCAAGACCACTCACGGGCTGGAAAAGCCGCAGTTTCGATGTCTGCCACTCAAGAAACTGGATTCGAACTATTCGTATAGGAACACCCGCCTTATTCGCCTGAGCTAGCTCCCAAAGACTTTTTCCTCTTTGCTCGACGCACGCAAAACATCCGAGAGAAGAAATTTGTAGACGATAACGAAGTTATGCCCACGCTGAAGCGCTTTGGCAGATTAGGAGCCTTTTATTTTCATTATCATTACTTTTTGATCACACCTCGTACGAGCTTTTTCTTTAATTTATTTTAAAAATTCAAACTCTGTCGTGGGGCACCCTGCGTAGTATCAGTGATAGCTGATTTCTCCTAACCATTCAATAACATCGAATTGAATTGTTAATGGATTCAGCAATGAATTTCACAGTTACGGTTAGCAACATAGACAAATAACAAATAAATTTTATCAATAGCCAAAGAAAATATGACGATTCAATTTCTGATTCCATTGCCTGCTGCCAGCTCTAATAACTTTTCAGACATTTCGAACATAAACGCCTCTCTTGTTTATTCCTCGTCTGAAACGAGCAATTTAACAATAAAAAAAAATTTAAAGATTTACTGTGCGGTAACGTAAACGAGCAGTACACATACGTATAGGTGGATCACCTCTCCGTTAATGTGAGCTGTGCCACGGTATTCAATGATGTACTTAATTGGATGGGTTGAGGCGAGTACAACAGGCAGTGCGGAAAGGACGGAAACCACCTTAACATTATGTCGTTAATAAATAGGTATAAAAGCGACGATTGCATCCGCAAAACGGAATAGTTTGTTGAAGGGTTCCTCTTAGTTCACGCGGCTGTGCACTAGAGAAAAGGAAGAAGAGAGCATAAAAGTCAGTTTCCATACCGAAGTGTAGTGTAAGTAATGCAGCGGAAGTCTTTCGAGCGGAAAATTTAATCGCTTTCCCCTACTGACCAAACAGCCCGTGTGCACTATGGTCATAAAGGAAGGAAAATGATAGAAAAAGATAGAATCGACCACTGGCCTGGCACTGGTCCGTGTTGATAACTTTTGTTTTTATTCATTTTTCATCTGTTGCTGATTTATATAGATCGCTTCCCACCTGTTTGCCCCTTTGAGAGACTGAAACCGATACCCATAGCTGTCACTAATGAGATTTATTTTCGCCAACCCATAGCGAACATGAAACGTATGCGCTTGTTAGTCGTACCAACGGCCATAGTTATGTGACAATTTTAGAAAATGCACCTTATACTCCAGGGCGGACGTGAGGCAATTGATACGAGTAATGAATATCTGTTGCCTCTACTGAGTGGGCTCATTTTCGTATAGTGGCAGATGGCTATAATTTGATATAAATATGTCGACGGGCCAACTACTCCCCATTAACACCCACTCGACAGTTGAAAGCGATCATTTTGAGTGTGGAAGCAACCCACTTTCACTCGCTTCTCCCACATAGTAAACAATTCCATTTGCTCATCTAAAAAACAATAAAAAAAAAAAACGCCCGTTCCCGACCACACAAACTACCTACCTTTCCGCCCAAACTAGAACGAAGGGCATCTACATCAAAGCTTGCCATCCAGTACCAGCGATTCATTTGGTAGGTGCCACTTGATTAACATAAATTACCATTGTTCACCCCTCAGCCACCATTTATGGGTGACAATTTGTTTTGATCCCCACCCCACACTCTTATCATTGAATGTAAACATTCCAATGAATTTTAAACACACACTCGTACCACATCGGACAAAAGTGGCTCCGGGCCATGTTGACGCAGAATGGATCGCGACGAAGCGAACGACCAAACAACCAAGTAAGAAATCTAAAGCGCTGCATAATGCGTCCCTAAATTGGTGTAAACAGAAACAAAAAGAAATGAAAACGGCTTGTCGCTGCACTACTTCCGGTCGCACTGGAACGGAGCTTAGACACAGAAACAAAGTGACATGTGCCATCAGAGCCTTCTTTCCACCCTCCTGCCTAAGAGTTGGTATGTGGCAAAAGAGAGAATACAAAACAGCTTAGGGTAGTCTCTCGTGGGACCATTTCGATCCCAAACCAAGCCACACTCAGGCCAAGTGAGCTAAACCAAAGCCAACGGACAGGCCCGACCGCATACGTTTTGTCATTCTAAATTATTCGGCGAGGTCTACACGCTGCCCCCTTTAACGGCGGCTATTCTGATTATGGATATTACTTATAATGGCAAGCGTTAAAGTGTAGTGAAAACATTTGTAAAATATTTATGTACGCATAAGCACTTCCGTTTTTTTCTTTTCACTTTGGGTTAGGGGGAGAGATGACGACTCATGCGCCGGATATAAATCGTACGAGCAATCATGTATACACAGATGGCGCGGAGAAAATCGCTGCAAATAGATGGAATTCGAAATAAATTATTCGTCGAAATGGATACATGTCTGCTGGTCGAGAGTTACATCGACCTTGAGGGCGAGTCGTTCCATAAACAAATTCCTTAATGATATCATCGCTGGTGTACTGCGGTCCATTTTTTGATACTCCCCTTTGGTATCGAGTCACTTTCTATCATGTGACAAAAGTCGATTTTGGATAAGAGAACTGAGTGGAAAGCAAGTTTTCATGATATGAAACGATAAGCCCCGTTTAGATTTAGGGTTCGTCAGTGTTCTTTATAATCTTTTCGAGGCACATGACGTATTTGGCATTTAAATGGGTAAACAAAAGTGCTAAAAATAGAAGCGATGTAAATCAGCTACACTGCGGGATTAAAATTCATTCGGGGCAGTCCCTGCATTATAAGTGAGCAAGCTAAAAATAATTATGAAGTTCACAGAATTGTTTATGATCTCGGGAAGTTTTGGGATTAGGCTAACAGAAAGGCTGTATAGTTTTGAGAAATAAAGAATGTTGAGGCAGACTCTAATCTCGGAAATAGTCAACAATACATGCTAGATATCGTCTTCAAAACAATTTTACGACCTCACCTTGCCACGTTTTGTGATGTTTTATGTGTTGTTGGGTTGTGTTGTTTTATGGGCTTTCATTTATTTATTTATTTTTTACTGGAGGCTTTGCTATCTACTGGTGTACTCAAACACAAATACTGTCTCATAGACAACTTACTTTATTGTATTGTTTTCCTATTCTAGAGAAGAAGCTTCATGATATACTCGTAAATCTAAGGAAGGCAGCTGTTACCACAGCCTGCGATGTGGCGGTGCCAAGCAAAACAGCAACCCGCAGAAGCGCCCCATGCTGCTGGTGGAATGACGAGATAAAAACGTTGTAAAGTCCAAAGGGCGAGAGAAAGACTTGGTTTTCAACAGCACCTCGACACCTTCAAACAGACAAGGCGGGAGCTAACGAAGGCAATCAAAGGGAGCAAGGCAAGATGCTTCAAACGTATGTGCGAAGAAGCCGACACTTACCCATGGGGCACGGCGTATAAAGCGGTGATGGTCAAACTAAAAGGCTACAGGTCCCCACAACTAACGTGTCCAATACTGGTGAGAACCATAGTAGTGGAGCACTTGTGCCCTAAAAGGCCAGATGCGATGCCCACAATCGTCTGGGAAGCAGATGCTGGGATACTGTCCCCAGCCATTACGCTGAACGAACTGCAGAGAGCTCTCGACAGAGTAGGAGACAAAAAGGCGCCTGAACCCGACGGAATATCGAACAAAGCATTGAAGACTGCTATTCAAACAAGGCCTGAGATGTTCATAGCAGTCATGCAGAGATGCTTAAATGAAGGAGTGTTCCCAAAACCATGGAAGTTGCAACACCTAGTAACTGCTGCTACTCAAGGGAAAAAACCACTCGGAGTACCATCGTCATACCGCCCGATATGCCTGCTCGATACAGTGGGAAACATTTTAGAGCGGGTAATATACGAAAGGCTACTTAATGTAGCAGAGACGAAGGGAGCCCCCTCAAATCATCAATACGGATTCCGAAAGGCACGCAATCCAAAAAGTAGTCGATATTGCGTCTGAAGCCATAGTAGGACACTCATGGAGGCGGGGGTCAAACAAGTACTGTGCAGTAGTGACTTTAGACGTTAAGAATGCGTTCAACTCTGCCGACTGGACCCTGATAAGAAGGTCGTTGGCAAGAATGGAAACACCTCACTACCTGCTAAAGATAGTGTCCGACTACCTCAAAGACAGAAAACTGAGGTATGTCACGAAGGAAGGAACTAAATATTACGAAATCACCGCCGGGGTTCCTCAGGGATCGGTGTTGGGCCCACTTCTTTGGAACTTAATGTATGATGGTGTCCTAAGGTTAAGGTTTCCACAAGGAGTAAACATCAACGGATTCGCAGATGATATCGTAGTAGTTGCAAAGCACACACACGAAGTAGAATCAGCCACAAACAGAGCAGTTGTCCAGATAAAGCAGTGACTAGAATCTGCAGGCCTCGAACTGGCAGACCATAAGACGAAGGCCGTCCTCATAACAAGCAGAAAAATTGTAGAATACTTCGATATTCGAGTGGGCAACCAGAATATCCGATCCAAGGAAGCGGTCAAACCCCTAGGAGTGGTGCTCGACAATAGGTTGCGGTTCAAATTACACGTGGACTATGTGAGTAAAAAAGCATCCTCACTACAAACCGAATATGCGAAGAGGATTCTGCTGGGCAGAGTGGTGAGCTCAGTCATGCTCTATGCTGCACCAGTGTGGGCAGAAGCGCTCAGGAGGAAGGAAACATGCCGAAAACTGTCATCGGTATACCGACTCTGTGCTCTATGACAATAAGCGGCTACCGGACGATTTCGAACGAAGCTGCATTTGTTATTGCTGGGATGATCCCCATTGACATTCTCGCCGAGGAGATGAAAAGAATCCAGCAGAGGAAACTCTCAAGGCCAATCTTTGCCGGAGAAGTAATAAAAATCAAGGAAGAAGAGAGATTGCGCTTAATGGCCCAATGGCAATCTCGGTGGAATAAAACCCTAAAAGGCAGATGGACCCATACCCTGATTCCATCAATCGATATATGGCTTAACAGAACACAAGGAAACTGCAACTACCATCTTACGCAGCTCCTCTCTGGGTACAGTGGTTACCGTAAATACCTATGTATATCAGTTGGGGCACGATACCTCTTCTCTTTGTCCGGACTACTCAAACCAAGAGGAAGACGTGAGGCCCGCAACCTTTGAGTGTAGACGCTTCACAGATTGGAGAGGCACTCTACTAAGACCAGAAAGTCGGTGGAATACTGGCTGACGATCTGCACCCTAATCAAAAATGTGCAGACAGAGTTGAGGCGAGTAGAAGCGGCAAGGAAACCAGAAGAGACCACAAGAACAACAGAAGCAGGTGGAAGTCTACAAACTCAGGAGTAGCATGAATTGCTTACCAGCCCCGCGAAGTAATACTTATCGGCAGTCCCGCGGGGAGAGTGGCAGATGAGTGCAGGGTGGGTTTAGTACGTAGGCGCAGGCTTGAGCATATACATAGGCAGGGCCTGCGAATCGTGCATCCTAGCGGCACGGACCTCTAGTATCTATGAAGATTCCACATCCGTTGCCGCAAACAAACATTTAAGACTGATTCATGGGCTAGTTTTTTTTTTGTCGGCAAATTTTACCACACGTTTTGGGGTTTTCGATAAAATGGAAAAAGAGCTTTTTATTTTTGGGCGGAAAAATAAAGTGAAGAAATAAAAACGAAGTTGGATGGTATCTATGGAGGCCATCATTTAAAACCCTTAGATATTGGTTTAACGAATTTAAACGTGTTTTTGATGAGTAGCGTCCATGCCGGCCGGCAGATGTGGTTACTGAAGAAATCGTTGAAAAAGTCCACATCTATCTCGCTGATCGACGAACGTGCGTGAAGTAGCAGAACGCTGTCGGCACTATGGGTGCAGCGGTTGCTGACAATGGACCACAAGCGGATAAGGCTAACTATGCCGAAACAGTGTTCGGACCTCTTTAATCGGGGATTCTCGGGAGTTTTTGCGCAGGATCGCTACCGTGGATGAAACCTGGATACATTATTATACGCCAGAGACCATACGGCAGTCCAAAAAATAGATGTTTAGTGATGAATCTGCTCCGAAGAAGGCAAAGACGGTCCCATCAGCCGGAAAATTCATGGACACAATTTTTTCGGAACTAGAAGGGAGTAATCTTCATGGACTTTTTGGAAAAGGAAGAACAATCACGGGGCAGTACTACAGTGAATTATTGGACCGATTCGACAAGGAATTAAAGGAAATACGCCCCTTACGTTGTTTGTTCTTCAAGACTAGTTGCTGCGAAATTAAAAGAATTGCTGCCACCCATCGTACTTTCTTCAGTTTATTTTAGAGTTTGAGAAGTCATATTTTTGGAGAGTGAGAAAAACGGAAAAAGATGGAAAAAAAGGAGATTACGATGAAAAATAAAAAATCTGAAAAACTTGCATTGTCATTTCCAACGCGGGTATTTATTGATCACTCCTCGTACAATAGACAAACCTAAAACGAGTGAGAAATGCTCTTCTGAGGTCATGCTGGTCAACTCATCGGAGATTTCAGAGTGTACTGCGATACCAACAAGAGTGAGTTTAGTCTTTTGACTTTATCCAAAGAGCTCTTGAGTTCACACACAAAACCGGACCTAGGGTTGAGCATAGCATGGATCGCAGGCTGTTTGTCATCACATATACAGATGCTCTGCACTAAATAATGCATGGCCAGTAGAATAGCCATTCTTTGCTTCGAAGATAGACGCATACTTGCCTAATGACAAGTGCAGTCGAACATTGCCGTTGCTCTATGAAGACCCCAGCATTAGACCTCTTATCCGGATTGAAAGCCGTCCGTGAACATACGAAAACGTTTCTTCTCGGATTCAGTCTCGAAAAGGGCTACACACTATGGGAAACTAACGGTTTAATTTCAATTCGACTAAATGGCTATCTTTGCAGAAATAAGACTGGGGTCATAGGATAATACTCGCTCAAGTTTATTAATCTCATTTCCAATTGTACAAAAAATATACAGCCCATGGTAAAAATATCGAGGATTGGAGATAAGTTTAGCAGAGCCGGACGCACTATGGAAGCCTCCGTTCAGTCAAGCAAAACCGTTCTTAGGTGTTTGGCGAATGAGGTTGTAACATGTTTATTCAATAGCCTGTTCCACCACTGATGCTTATAAGGTTATAAATCTTATCATTTTTAAATCTAAGGTCTTCTCAGACACAACCTTGTATTGGCAGTAAACCAAATGGGCTTGAGCCTGTATTACCCATAGTGGGTCACTGTACGGGTGACTCCCAGATATTGGGCTTCCTTAGTAATCGAGATGGTGGCGTCGTTCAGCACGAGTTAAGTCATTGACGTTCATAATTCATCCTTCTTAAAAAGAGAACAACTTTCGTTTTAAAGAGGATTAAGAAGAAGAGAAATGGGCTCTCATTTCTAGCGCTTCATTCTTTAATCATGTTTAGCGAGAAATAGCTGCCCAATATGAACCGACAAATAAAACGACAAAATCGTACGCATAGGCCTTTGCGCAGGCTTCAAAAACGTTTAGAGTACTGAGCAGATTACCATGTATCATAACAACAAGTACAGAACACCATTCTGCCTTTGTTAACCGCAGACATGACACACCGATCGGAGCTTGTGTAAGGACCTAAAGTCCTGTACACAATAACAATGATTCATGTACACCCCATGGTCGAGCAGAATTTACAATTTTCAAAAGCCGCCACGATATAGTTAGAAGAAAATACGCATGGTGTAGCTTTGAAGCGCTCCCTCCCAGGTTCTTCCTCGCTTATAAGCGTGTAGCTCAAAAAGAGGATGCAATCGAAGTGTTATTTTGCGCACGTGCTCTTGTACTAGCCTTTCTATTCTTTTCAGCTTGAAGACCAAACTGTTCTTGGCATGTTTTATATACTTTTAAACACATTTTCACTCGTTAAGTTTCTTCCCTTTCGAAAAGCATACAATTTTCTAATGATCGGTGGGTTCATTTAAATAGGTTTTAAAAATCAATCTTATCTAATCTTTCACGTTGTATAAATAATTTCAAGTGAATATATTAAATAGATGCTTAAAATGTAAACATTTGAGCCGATGTGAATCACGAGCGGTATTTATTTACAGATTTAGTTACCAAATATGGAAGTTCAGAGCTATTCCACCACTTTTTTTCCTCTTTTCTTTCCGACGTAAAAATTCAGCTCGCATGTTACTCATTTAATCCTTATCATGTGCATACCTCGGAAACTCGTTCAAAAATCCCATAATAACATGAAGAAATGATGGGATTACACGGTACACTGCACATTCATCAAATATTTCACTCTAGACATCGATGTAAAACGAAGTTCGATCGATGCAGTAGTTAAGTGTGTCTCTACAAGCTGACCTACATCTATCGGCCGAGCATGCATTCTGTAAAAAAAGAACTGTAAGAGAAATTGTATGACGATGTGACAGGGATGCGTTCAAAAAGTAATGGGCATTTTCGATTGGTGAAGAAAATTATTCGTCATCAATGGTATCCATTTCACAGGAGGCCTTATTAGATATAACATACTCTCAGGCAGATGGTCAAGTCTCTTTTTGCGGAAAGTCAAGCCTTTAAGGCAATATAATACAACATGAGAAAAAAAAAAAACAACTACCAAAAAGCTTTTTTGTTTTTAATTCCAAAATCTTTTAAGGTTACAGTCTATTCAAGAGCCTCAGAGGTTTAAAAATAGGAGGCACGGTGTTAACGACTCTTGAATATATTCAAATTGTCCGTACTCATTCCGAATTTTAGTAATTAGAATGATAGTCGAAGTCTAACCTTCCTTATTATTTCGAGTTGAAATTAACAAGGAGTCTTGAGTTGAATTAGTCTTTATCTCAAAGTGAGTTTTATGAAGAAGTGGAACACTATTATCATTATAATTTAAAACAAGTCGTAAAAAACGTTTCATTCAAAGTATTGTCCATCACTAGCTAAAACTTTTGCCCTTCTTTCAGCAGCATACGAATTCAGCGATAGGAAAACTACACGTCTTTTGAGGCGATCCATGAATAGACTGAATTTTTGGCTTTTTCGAAAGTCCATGTCATACGACATCGTTCGGAATAGGTGAGAGTCGGAAGGGGCGTTGTTTGGAGAGTGAAATAGGACATTCTCCCCTTTTAGGATTACCAAGATTTTTTTTATGACCTAAGCAAAGTATACAGCCCCTATAAGCGATGTTATCTAGAAAAATCATGTTATCGGGTTTCTATTCGTATAGTTGGCGTCTTTCTTTCAATACTCGACTCTTTTACACCCTGCTGATCGCACCACTATCTTATGCAAATTTTCATCGTCATTTAAATTCGAGGCAAAAATCGTTTGCTTTTCTGAGCAGATCGTAGATGAAAAAAAAACCCTGTTCGACTTATTTGGGACTCGGCGCAGCGCGGCACGGCATTTGTATAGCATTTGCTTCTGAATTCTATCAAACGTTTCAAAACTGTTCAAACTCTGCATCATCTACTTGTAATGATTTTGTAAGTTCAGCTAGCGTCTGACTAACTAAGTCTTCATGAAATAGTGCCTCCAATTCTTCATCTCGAAACTCTTTCGGTGCGTGAGAGCGTTCTTTACGTTCAACATTAAAATCATTATTTTTGAAGCTTCGAAACCAGTCACTGCAATCTGTGAGCAGGTGAAGCTCACACCTTTTTAAATAAAATAGTGCAATCAAATTGCCCTCAAATACTCTTTTCTTGGATCGAAACTCAACATGTTGAAGCGGCGGAGTAGTTCTTTCTAGAGGCGTTGCAATTTTAGATTATATGCACGGGATTCTGTTATCATCTGTTAGTACACAGTATAAAGTTACTCAAACACTTATTATAAACTGTGTCAGAGATATTTGCTGATTACTTCTTACTTAGGTGGCGCTACAATCCGGTTTAAATCTCGGCCTCAACCAACCAGCGTCACTACCCGGCACGATCTCTTGCCAGTTGTTTCCAGTGCCGCACTCCCAATTGGTTAAGGTCCCCTTCCACCCGTGTGCGCCACCTTAGATTCGTCCTCTGGTGCATCGGAGCTGTGTTGCCCATTCATACTACATGGCCCAGCCATCTTAGATGTTGGATCCGAAGATGTCGTACTATGTCACTGTACAACACGTCGGTGTTATGCGTCTTTTTAGATAACAGCATACACCTTATCTTTCCTTCATTTACCGAAAGAGCCATTTCAGTCGTTTTTGCTTCAATGCTTTCGAACGCTTCATTTACGTCTCGCTGTGTTCGTCCCATTGAGTCCATATCATCCGCGTACGCAAGTAATTGCGTAGACTTGGCATAGATCGTACCTCTTGTGTTGACCAGTGAGTCTCGTATGATCTTTTCAAGCACGATGTTGAAAAAGTTACACGACAGTGCGTCACCTAAATCCTTTTTTAACATCGAAGGGCTCAATTAGTTCGCCACCGACCTTAATGAAGGAGCAAGAATTCTCCATTGTCATCCTTCACAATCTGACGAGTTGGCAGGCAGGGACGTTAAAGCTAGACATGGCTCCGTGTAGCTCGTTTTTGTGCACACTGCCATACGTAACTTTAAAATCGACGAAAAGGTGATGGGTGTCGATTAGGAGTTCTTTGGTCTTCTCCAAAATCTGCCACAGTGTGAATATTGGTCTACTGCGGACTTGCCTGGCCTGAAGCCGCATTCATAAAAGCCGATCAGGTTGTCCACAAAAGCCTTCAAGCAATACGGCAAAGAAGATCTTATATGCGATGATAAGGAGACTTATTCGCCTATTATTGGCGCGGTTTTAGGGGCCTCCTTTCTCATGGGCAAACGATGGAATTCCATTCGTCGGGCTTTCTTTTGACTATATTTTACAGATGAACTGGTGCATGCGCCCTACCAGCTCATCTTCAATCGCCTTAAATAGCTCAGCCCAGACGGGCTGGGCCCGCGGCTTTATTAGTTTTAAGTTTCGGTATTACATGCCTAATTTCATCTAGGTCGGGTGGACCGAATTTTCTTGCATATACGTCCGTCGCGAATGGATCATTCTGCCCGACAGCGGTATCAGATCTATATTCGCCGTGATTCAGTTTGCAGAAGTGGTCTTGCCATATCCTCAGCATCGATTGTGACTCTTCTACTTGTGGTCCACCTTCATCCCTACAGGCTTATGCTCTGCCTTTATAGCCCTGGCATGTTGGCTTTATTTTATCGTAAAACTTGCGAGCGTTGTTCCTGCGGTCGCATTTCTCCGTCTCCTCGATCTCACGCTTTTCGTGCTTTATTTTTTCTTCCTTAAAAGCTCCCCCTTCCCTTTCTGTTCGTAGAGCTCATGAGCAGCTTTCGTCCACCTATGTACAATAGCATGACTTTGTGGCAGTTTGCTTTGCTACATGTGTTTGTTCGCATTGCTAATCAAAGCAGGGGTTTCTAGCTAGTGCCGGTTTGAAGCCCATCACATCAGAGACAGCGTCTCTCGGATTGTGCGTGATTGAGGGAAACTCGATCGGCACAGGTCCTTACTTTACTTATAAAAAAAATCTTCAATAAACTGTGTTCACATGATAGTTCCCTTTAAAAGTCTTTTTCTTTTTGGGAACGGAAAAAGTAAGGCGGATGCTTATCTGACAGTTATTGACGTTTGTGTATCACCGTCGTTCATACCCCACTATATAGAGAAGACTAAGCTATGAAGTGTAAACAGATGCATTATTGTGGTATAAGAGCTATAAATTGTTTCGCCACAAATCTGGGCGTTTTTCTAATTGCCCCACGAAAACGGCGTGACCGTCTGACTTTGTGGCAAGAAGTCAAAGAGATATAAAAAAAAAAACACATTTAACATAACCTCCACATACGACCGCACTTGTCGAGCTGTTTTTGGTTTTGGTAATCCAGTGGGTCTCTGGTGAAACCATTCATTACTTATTTGGTTGTGAATCGTTTATAATTATTTCATTCACTTTTGCTGGGGCGTTCAGATCGCTCGCCTTCAAGGTTTTCTTAAAAAGGCTAATACCACTCGTAAGCCCCAGTTTTATTCACTAAAATCTCTATGTTTCTGGAATATGATTGCACTTTATTTTATTCTTTTAGTCAATTCTTTTAGCGCATTCTCTAATTCATTTCGTAAACAAAAAAGTAATGGCAGATCGTACCAAAACACAGGTAAACTCCTTCACAGTTAATGACAGACTAAACAATCAATTTGGTATACCATGTACCCGAATTAATACGGTTCAGTCATGTATACTAATAAAATGAGGAAACATACGAATTGGACATACAACTTTCGAGCTTTCCCTTATTTTTTGAACACACCTCGTAACAATTGGATGGGTAAACAGCTGCATGCTGGAGTGCATTTTTATAGCACCTTCTACATGGCAGCTTATTCTTTTGTGGGCTTTTTTATCCTTACCAGATTTACAATTGAATTTAGCGCCGTATACTATACGCGCCTAATTTTTTTTTTTTTTTATAATTCGTGTGCAGGTTCAAGAGTGTACGCTCGTATGGTGTTTGTCACACAACCTGGACGGGGTGCAGGTGATTTGTGTCGAAGATGTTCGTTCACTTCTTTCCGGCGGTGGTTGTCCTAGATAAGATTCGAGAGATTCGACTAAATTTGTCGCTTTGATTGTAGTTCACAGTAACTTTCTTGTTTTTATATCATCAAAATGTTATATTGGAAATGCACACATAGAATATGAATTTTGAAGTGATCTTATGCTGCGAGTGTTTTGCCTTCGTCAGCATTTTTTGTTCATCTCTTATTTTCAACTGATGTTGTTGCTAAGTTTTTTTTTAATAAAAAAACATTTTTCTTAGCTTAAGTTAGTTATAATAATGTTAATAGTAAATTTATGTAGTCGTCGAGAGGCATATGTCTCAATTGAACTGTTTGTTTTAGAGTGTCCGCCTAGGGCCAGTAAGATAGTTACATTTGTTAAAATAGTTAAGCTAGTTTTAAGTATTTTTGACTAGGGTAAGATAGGTATAAGATAATATGAAATAAAAATGAATTTAAAACTAAAAAAAAAAATCTAAACTGATGTTGTTGCACAGTTTTTCCCTTTGTTCCTCCGGAATTGTTCTTGACTATGGACGGACTTGTACTGCAGACCTTCGACTCAACAGTCGGTGATAATTATAATTACCATTGCACCACGACATCCCCCGATCATATACTTAAAAAAAAAACGAGGTCACATCAGCATTTTAGTGTGACGGCCAGCGCGCTAATCCTCCTTTTTCTTCTATTAAACTCTAGTAAATTCAAAATGCATCGATTCCCCCTTTATCGGTAAAAGCAGTTTATAGAAAACTCAATTCGCAGGTCAAAGGGTTAGAGATAACGAACCGAGATAGATTGATGCCTCTTCCACTAAGTCCAGCCAAACCGGATGCATGGCATTAATTACCCCATTTTAGTAGTCCAATTGCATCTCAAATGCAACGACCATGAGACCCAATAACATATAGTGACAGCGAAAATTAAAACAAAAAGCTATCACAATCGCAGCATCATGTCGGGTTGACATTTGATAACTTTTCTATGTTCAACAAAGAGCCCTACATGCAAGCGCGATGAAAAATAGATTTCATAGTCACGCCCCAAATTACTGTCAGTCATCATTTATCGGCTGCATTTCATATACGCTGAAGCAAGGATAGCCTTAGATAAAGCTAAAGCGAGATCGAGTGAGTAAAGCACGATAATTTGGACGCGGCCAACTGTGACTCTAAGTAGTATAATCAACAACGTACTGTTTCGGGGTTTTACGGTGTCGCCTTTCATGGGAAAGGAAGGGAAACAACTCCCATAAATCAATACGAATTGATTAGATACAGACGAGGGGAAGGCTAAACTGCGTCCATGCTTTTAACTTTTTTGTGACCTATAAAGGGATTTGGTTTTGTAGTTTAACTCCCTTTTTATTAATTTGTTTTTTTTTTCAAGTTCTTTTCCAGATACTGGATGCTTGCCAAGAGTGGAATTGTAAACGTGAAAATTTGCTGCAGATGACTTTTAATTGCCTCACCTCTGCTGTGTTGGCAGTTAGGAGAAAATTCGTTTTGTTTTTCATAAGGAGTTTATCGTGGGGTTAAATTGTGGTTGTTAGCTTTTCAACCTGTCCTTAATTTGTTGGGGTCCTCTTTTCTCTTTGACTTGTGTGGTTTTTACAATTCGTTACTTTGTTGTTATCTTTTGTTTTTTTTCCCCACTCTCAACTTCCCATTTGGTAGACAAAAAGACTAGAAATAAGAATAATACTCCGCCGGCGCCTCCACAATTCCAATGCAGTTCCATAATAATAAATCAAAATTGATTGACTTAATCAACTTCTCATTACACGATTACGCGCCGAATAAAACTCGTTTGGAGCTGATATCTTAATTTGTACACAAGTTAGGCGAAACGAAAAATAACTCACTAGCGTTCAAACGTACACACAAACACAGATAGGCGTCGAAAGGTGGAGAACCATACATACATATGTGGATGTTTTAGATTTCTGTACTTCACGAGGAGCATTCATTTAAACTGGTGTAAAGGACAAGCTTGGATTTCCATTGGTCCACTTCTCCAATTAGAAATCCTGATAGGCCCATGCGGGTTTTACGGACGACAGCGCACACCCTGGCGACATGATATTGAGCACTTACCAATTGGATGGTATACGAGAATAGACTTGACACCTCCATGACGCTCGACGTACAAACCTTTCCATTATCATGTACTTTTCACAATCGCAAATTCACTGAATGGAGGGAACTGCCAGGCAGCGACACGAATCCCTTCCCCTCGTCATTGAACTCTGCCCCTTTGCTCGTCTATCAACCGCTATTGTTATGCACAAGCTTATGAGTCAATTTAAATTCGATCTTTGACCCGTCAATTGAACAACTCACCAGAGTGTCGTCTGTGGGAACAGGCCACTAATAATGTCACAATTCTCGACTCGACTGGTTCGAAACCCTACACCGACCGTTGCTCAACTGGATTTACTAAAAATAACGAGAAAAAAAAATCAGTTGCTCTTCATCCAGTATGTAAAGTCACGTTTCCAGGAATCTGGTATTTCTGCTGTTGCCCACTCATCAATCAAAATGTGCGAAAATGTGACATCATAGTGTACGAATCGTAAAGCCTAAGAACCAAGACGTAAGCGGGTTTCAAAAGCTTACATAGGTGAACAGAATCCCCACATGATTACGCAGTCGAGTTCAGTTAAGATACCACCAGATGACAGGCTTGCTGGCTTAGTCACCCACGATTGTGAGTCACACACGGCGCGCAATCTCCAACCCGGTGCTCGTACCTTTGTTCCATTGATTGTTGTTTTACTACAGAAGCACAAACCGGCGTCACGCTGCATGGGCGATTAACCGTTTCTGTGATCAGAACATGATGGGAAATCACTTTTCGATCTTGCTTGGCTGTTTTGCGGCCCATATCTATTGAATTTAAATCGGAAAAATAAAAAGCAAAGGAGGGCGTTCGGACTTAAGAGTTACATTGTGAGTCATGCGTTGATCTTTGTATTGTGTGGATTGGGAAATATATTTTCATCGCTTTCCACTCTTCTGTGTTATATCCGTTTTATCTGATGCTAATCCTACTCCAAATGGGAATGGAGGGAATATAGTGTTTTAATAGAGAGCCATCCAATAAGAGGTGCCATTTTAAATTGATCCAAAGTGCTAAATTGTTATATTCAAATAACGAACAAATTCTGAGGCTAGTAATGTAATGTCACATGTCTATCTCGGCCCTGCCTATAAGTACTAATTACTTTGATAAACAATTTTATTGTTGGTAGAGCATTGATTTAGGAAAGAGTTTTAGTGTGTTAAATCGCACGATCACTCCGGTTAAATAATGTCTTTATTTCAAGAATTTACACGCCGAGGAAATTGGTCACGCAATAGTTTCATTACTTCACGAGTGGCATGTGGCGCCATGCTACTGAAAATAAATGTCGTCCACTACAATAACACTAATTTCAGGCGAAACAAATATGTTCTTGGGCGTGACAGTACCAATCAACCGACTATTTGGTACCCTTAAAGACTAGACACCAGGTTTGCAGTTTGGCAGTCTTGCACACTTTTTTTTTTAATTTGGACTACATATGTATGTACATATGTACATACATACATATATGCGTCTCTACAGATTCGGCCTCTTGATTTTTTAAGCGTTTGGTTTTTAATTGTCAAAAGAGAACAGAACAAAATTGTAAAAGTGTGTGGAATTTTTATTTAAGTTGATAAATCAATGCTTGCCGTTTACTTTTTAAAGATGTTGATGCTGACCAAGACTATCTACGTTCTAAGTGTTCCGTACGGAAAGCCCAATTTTGAGTAACTTTCGAACACATTCGCCGGTATCTTGCTAATTATACGTGTAATGTATTGTTAGGCTGCAAGGACGACCTGAATCTAAAGGCGTCAAATCTCACAATCTAGCCGGTTAATTCATCGGTCCAAAACGAGAGATAAATAGCTCACCAAACTCATTTCTCAATTGGTCCATTGATTCGCGTGTTGTAAAGTAAGTGGCACCGTCTTTCTGGAACCATTCGTCGTCCAGGTTCAGTTCGTGCATTTTGAAAAAAAAAAAAAGTTCGGATAGCGGGCGCCATGACGGTTACGCTGTTCCAACAGTCCAATACGGTCCAATGATTCCGCGGAACGATAAATCGCTACAAACAGTGCATTTTTTCTTTTTACATGAGGATGCTCATCGGACTCAATACGGCAGTTTTGTCTCTTAACATATCCATCCAACCACAAATGAGTTTTGTCGCTGAAGACTATTTTTCGATAAAAAAAAGTGAATCTTCATCTTTTTTTTATAGGGTGTTTGTCACACAATCTATACGGGGTACAGACGGTTTGTGTCGAAGATGTTCGTTTAGATGTGCCGAGGGTGGTTGTCCTATAAAGGATTGGAGATATTCGACTGAATTTGTCGGGTTGGTTGTAGTTCACAGTAACTTTTGTTTCCATGTCATTAAGGTGTTATATTGGAAATGCACACAGAAGGTATGAATTTTGAAGTGTTGTCTTCGTAAACATTTTTTTTTTAACTACTCTCATTCACAACTGATGTTGTTGAACGGTTTTTCCGTATAGGAATTGTTCTTGGTTATGGACAGACTTGAACTACAGACCTTCCACTCAGTCAGTGATGATCACCATTGCACCATGACCACCCCCGATGAACAGCTGAGCTTTCCTAAGGCTCACTCACAGAAAACTCGAAGCTGTGGCAGGTTGTTTGACTTTAGTTCTTGCACGATCTGGATTTTGTATCGTTTTAGACCAAGATCCTTGCGTAAAATCTTCCACGTAGTCGAGAAATACAATCCCAGTTGCTGCCAAGACTGGAACTAGACTAGTCAAGGTCATCATTTACACTGGCGGAAAAAGCAGCAATGTCTACCTCTGTATGCCCTCAACGCATACAGCTACTTGTAAGTGGCTTGATGTCCAATATCGGAGACTGGTTTAAAATTTCGTCACCATGGTTGGAATTGCAGACCTCTTACGTCGATCATGTCACCCGTAAAATGGCCGATGTGGGCGAAAAACATTTTTCACAGAGCATGAATTTCGATAATAAAATTTATCAATTTATGAGAATTGTTCGGATGAAATGGCAATGTTAACTGAATATGTTTCACTTTGATACATGTACGAATGACGCGTGAGCTGCTAACAATAGAACGCGGAAAAACCAAGCAGCAAAAAAAATCATAAAATAAATTGTTGTTCGAAATTTCTGGCAAACCTTATCAGGTATTCACTATGCAACTGAGTGTCGAACGAATTTAGCCCGCTTTCAATGTCATTATTTGCTCTCCAATTGTGCGAAGTGAAAAACAGTTCCCAAACATACGAATGTACGTACACATACACATAAAAACAATTCCCCAAAAATTGTCGGTGCAAGTGCTAGAAAAATGTTGCCTCATTAAACAAGATTCCTAAGCATTCTCGGCGACAATGTGATCGTTTCTACCGAGATTGCCATTAGGATAAAAAGCCTCTCGATTTCTGAATTGCCAGGGCCGTTCATGGATAATGGCAGCAGGTCTGGATTATGTCTCAACGACAGGGACAAACGTTGTTTCTCAGTGTTTTTAAAGCATTCAATTCTTATCTAGTGTTTTTGAATTTTATGAATTAGACATACACTGCTATTCAGTCGATTAACCGAAGGGCAGGGCCGGGGTTCCTCAGGGATCGGTGTTGGGCCCACTTCTTTGGAACTTAATGTATGACGGTGTCCTGAGACTAAGGTTTCCCCAAGGAGTAAACATCATCGGATTCGCCGATGATATAGCTATCGTGCTGGTTGCAAAGCCCACACACGAAGTAGACTCAGTCACTAACACAGCAGTTGTCCAGATAAAACAGTGACTAGAATCTGCAGACCTCGAATAGGCAGACAATAAGACGAAGGCCATCCTCATAACAAGCAGAAAAACTGTAGAATACATCGATATTCGAGTGGGCAACCAGAATATCCGATCCAAGGAAGCGGTCAAATACCTAGGAGTTATGCTTCATAATAGGCTGCGGTTCAAATTACACGTGGACTATGTGGGCAAAAAAGCATCCTCACTACAAACGGCTCTCTCCAGGATACTGCCAAATGTGGGTGGACCGGGACATGCGAAGAGGATTCTGCTGGGCAGAGTGGTGAGCTGAGTCATACTCTATGCTGTACCAGTGTGGGCAGAAGCGCTCAAGAGGAAGGAAACATGACGAAAACTGTCATCGGTATACCGACACTGTGCTCTAATGGATGATCCCCATTGACGTTTTCGCCGAGGAGATGAAAAGAATCCAGCAGAGAAAACTCTCAAGGCCAACCATTGCCGGAGAACTAAGAATAATCAAGGAGGAAGAGAGGTCGCGTTCGAGGTTAGAATAATACCTCAAAGGGCAGACGGACTAAACAGAACACAAGGAAACTGCAACTACCATCTTACGCAGTTCCTTTCTGGTCACGGTGGTTACTGTAAATACCTATATCGGTTCGGGCACGATACCTCTCTCTTTGTCCAGACTGTTCAAACCAAGAGGAAGAAGTGAGGCACGCAATCTTTGAATGTAGAAGCTTCACAGCTTGGAGGGGCACCCTACCAAGACCAGAAAATATAATTCAGCAAATGGTAGAGTCGAAGGAATAGTGGCTGACGATATGTACACTAATCAATAATGTGCAGACAGAGCTGAGGAGAGTAGAAGCGGCAAGGAAAGCAGAAGAGACCACAAGAACAACAGAAGCAGGTGTAAGTCTACAAACTCAGGAGTAGCATGAATTGCTTGGCAGCCCCGCGAATGAATACCTAGCGGCAGGCCCGCGGGGAGAGTGGCAGGGTGTGGTTTAGTACGTAGGCGCAGGCTTGAGCATAAAGGCAGGGCCTGCGAATCGTGCACGCTAGCGGCACGGGCCTCTAGTATCTATGAAGATTCCACATCCGTTGACGCATCAAAAAAAAAAAAAAAAAGGCTCACAAAGAAGACACACAAAAAAAAACTTATTACTTGGGGCGTAGGAAAACTCTTGTTAAGATTTTCGATCAAAATTTGATATTCGACCGTTCCTAGTTGGTGGTCGAAAAAAAACACCTTTCTTGCCTCCCCTTGAATATTAACAATCGCTAAATATAAATATGAATTAAGCTTACCCCCCTAGGAGCGATTCGCTGGTTGTCTGTATACTCATATGTATATCTCTGAGTGAGTCTATTAGTCATTTTTTTTTAAAAGCTTTCGAAGGAAATTCGAAGAAAATATTTTCTAATTAGTGTCTCAGCAAATGATTTGATTAGGAAAACCCAATTAGTTCCCATTTGCATACTTCTCAAATCACTGCCACACGATCGACGACCCATTAAAGAATGTTGTTAATTGGGCCGTTGGTGGGGTTTTATCTGAATTATCTAATTTAAATATCGATGAAATGCGTGTGGCATTCTGTACACATTTCTGGGAAAACATTTTTCTGGGAATAGGGAGTAATTATTATTGAGGTGTATTACATTAGTTTGAGGAAAAACGTATTAAGAGATTTTTTGTCAATTTGGATTTAATGTTTCACTTAAAAAATTAAAATTAATTTAATTGAAGTACATATTTCCCAATAGCATCTAAGGCATTGTGATATCTTGTGAGCAATACCAGAATTCCATCAGTTTAGAAACATCTGGATGAGAACTCATTTTCAGTCTATGTTTGATGTGAAGTTTTGCAGAGATCATAACAAGAGCCTGGCCTAAGCTATTCGGTGAATTAAGACTTACCAGCTTAGCTCTCTCAATTTTTGTTGCGTTATTAAAGACATTCGTGGTCCGACCTTGACTATACTCTTTCTACTGGGAAATTCTGAACAGTTTTTCTTCGAATAGCTTTTTGCAATCTGGTTAATAAAGATAAGAATTAGGTGATTAACGATTCTAGCACCTCACCCACCCTACACAAAAGAAAAGTGTTTGTGTTGCTCCGCCTGGTTTTTTTCACGATCTTTTTCAAATGACACTCTCGTATTTTCCGCTCTTCTCATCAACGGTTATAACATTCTTATGGGTCTTATAAGGATGGATTCGGCCATCAAATTTTACACAAATTTTTCAAAATTTTTGTGGTCAAGATTCAATTCTAAGGTAATTTTTGCGGTCGTCAACATTTTCTACAAAACATAGAACGACTGTGGCAAGTTGCATCTTTCACATCGAAATATCCAGAATGAAGGTGAGCCAACCACATACATATACGCTCTTGCATCTTGACTGCACCAATTTTTTCCGGGGCTTGAGCAGCGTTTTAGCCTTCTTCTTAGTAAAATACCTAAATATAGTGATTTTTTTTCAAAAATGTAATCCCTATCAACCACTACCCCTTGATAGCTTTAAGTTACGACTTTTTTACCACATCACAATGCCTTCCAAATTCAGGAAAAGAGAATTGAAAATAAACGGTTTTGTGGCAATCATTACTAGTCACTTAGGGCGTAGCTTAAAACAGATCTTCTTTCGGCATTCATATCATCAGTTCACACAATGTAAAAAGGACCTATTTAAAAAGAGAATGAAAAACCATAAAATTCATTCATTTTATTCAAAATAAGCTTTGAGACGATCGATTTGCACGGTCCGAAAGGATGTCGAATGGGTGTTTTCGGTGTAAACGCTTTAAATGGACTACACGTCCAGTAACACGTAGCAAGTAGGCTGACTGCAGCTTAGTTCACGAATAATTACCACCGTAGCGCCATTTTGATACCACTATATATTTAATTAAGGCATGAATAGGTTTCATCTACAAACCAGGACAAGCTAGTTATTACCCTCGGACTATTTTATACTGCCCTAGAGGGATTGGCATGTAGTTTTACTAACACAATATTCTGTGGCGATTTTAAATGTAACCTCCTGGACAAACATCGTTTAATCGGCTTTCGGGAGCACATTCCTTTTTCTTTATAATAGTTATATAATTCGTGCACCTTCAAGAATGTACGCTCTTATGGTGTTTGTCACACAACCTGGACGGGGTGCAGATGGTTTGTGTCGAAGATTTTCGTTCACTACTCTCCGGGGGTGGTTGTCCTAGATAGGATTTTAAAGATTCGACTGAATTTGCGTTGGTTGTAGTTCACAGTAATTCTTTTGCTTCCATGTCATTAAGGTATTATATTGGGAATGCACACACCGAGTATGAATTTTGAAGTGATCTTATGCTGCAAGTGTTATGCCTTCGTCAGCAATTTTTGATCGTCTCTCATTCACAACTGATGTTGTTGCACAGTTTTTCCGTAGTTATAGGAATTGTTTTTGACTATGGACGGACTTGAACTACAGCCTTCGGCTCAACAGTCGGTGATGATTACCATTGCACCACGACCACCCCACATGAAATTAATTGACCTTACTCTTGTCCGCGTTACAACTTAAGTAACTGTGCTTGCACCGGAGAAGAATATTTTAAAGAAAATGCTACCTGCAACTCCAACTGCTTTCAAATTGAAGTAGTTGCGAACTTTAAGTACCTCGGTACTACTATCGACCACAACATGAGTTGGACAGAACACATTTCAGTATTAAAACAGTACTTGCGCTCCTCCCTACGATGCATTTATCGTCTCAGTAAATGTTGCTCTAAACAAACTCTTAAAACGGTCTATCATGGGATTTTTCATTCGAAACTGCAATATGGAATTAGCTGCTGGGGGAGTGCTTACATCACCAATCTAAAACCACTCGTCGTTTTGCAAAAGTGTGTCGTAAGAAGGATAAGTAATGCTCACCGGCTGGCCCATTCTATGGTTTTGTTCAGGGCTTTAAAAATACTGCCATTAAGACATTTATTCTATTTTAGAGTCTGTAAGATATTCTTTATGAGAGGTGGTTACTTGCAAAGTCCAATATCTGATTCTCTTAATTTGCGCAGTACTGCACGCCATGTTGTTGAAATTCCAGCCTTTCGAACGACTCACTACAGAAACTCCTACCCAGTTGTATCTTGTAAACTTTTTAATCGCCTTCCTTTTAATATAAGGCTTATAGAAAACCAAGATAAATTTGTAAAGAAAGTTAAATCGTGGCTTCTAGATTTTGATCATAATGAGATTGAATTTTTGCTTACTTATCTTTTATAAAAGCGCATGTGATGGAATCGCATAGGAACCTATGGTACGTACCTTCTGGTACTTTTTATTTTATGTACTTTGCATTCAGTGTGTACTAAAATTATAATATATTATATATATCATATATATCATATTGTTTTGTATAAAATGGCATTTGACACTATTTATAGCTATTAGTAGCAGAATAAAAAATGTCATTAACTATTCTCTAGTGCCCTAAGTAAAGTATTGTAGCTAAGAATTTTGTAGTTTATAAGAGAATAATGAAATAAATAATAAAAAAAAAAATAAAAAAAAAAAAATAAACAGGTCTACCCCCATCTAACCTACATACACAACATCCACCTTACCTCCATAAGGTATTGAATTACAGCTAGCTTTCAGCACCAAGTTTCTCAAAGCATGACACTTTTTGTGGCATATCACGATAAACACCAGTATACTGAGTCTAACGTCACGTTCAAAGACTTTCGACAGGACGCCGGCCGTAAGTATAAATTGCCGAAGTGTGGCAATAGTTACTACAAATTCAGGAATTTGGTCTAGGGAAACGAAAGCCGAAAGCTTTTTGTAAGATTAATTATAATCAGCTGATCCGAACCTCCTAGTGCCAAGTAGAGGGAGTACTGCTTCGACTACCGTGTTTGCTTTCGATCAGTCACTTTACATTTTATAGACTGCGAAAGGAAGATGTTCTAGAATTATTACCATCAGATGCCGGGGGATTCGACCAAGTGCACCCTGCTACCATATATACATATTACCTTTTATAACTTGTCTTTAATTCTATCCTAACAACGTCGGTCTTTCTCACTCAGTGAAAGGAGCCCAATGTTCTTCTAGGCAAAAAGAACTGCAATGGAATATGGACCAATAGCAATTCTGTCATTTCTTTCAGATGTATTTGAGAAAACCATCTTTAAAAGAAAAAATCTTCAATCTAACTCCATCCTAAACGTGGAATGAACATCATGCTACGCTCTTAATATTCTTCGATGTATCCAAAGCTTTCGATACAGTCAATCATTCAATTCTTTGCTCAAAACTTATGACTATACTTTCTTAAAAGGCTCTCAAATTCGTAATTGCAAGGAAGAGAGCAACAAATTGTAGCACGCGCACGGAACTCGTCTTTCTTGTCGGTAAAGTGTGGGGTCCCGCAAGGGTCGATCCTTGCTCCACTACTATTCTCTATACGTGAGACAGCGAACTTCCTAGATTAATAAAGTATTGCTCAATTCATATGTTTGCTGACAGCATTCAAATTCACTTAAGCCGCCCACTTAATCGTGTAAATAAAAATAAAGACCTCCAGCAAATATTCGATTGATCAACTATGAATGATCTACGTTTGAATGCTCAAAAATTGAACCCTTACGTGGTGCACATACATAAACGCCTCTATTGGCTAGGTTTATGGTGATCTTGATGCTCTCTTGTCACTAAATACTTTATCGTCATTTGTCACCTTGTTCGATCTTGGTTAAAAAGAAAAGTTGTTAGAATGCTTCGATTCAGTCGGTGGAAAATTGGCCAAGTTGAGGTAAGCCATCTCAAACAGATCAGTAGCCCCAAGCTTGGTTCACTCGTTGGCCTTCTCATTCTATTTCTTTTACATTGACCTGGAAGTCAGAAGAGGGGATAGTGCTTTGGTAGTGGCTTCACTATTGCTGAGCATATTTTTAAGGACATGCATATTGTACCGAGTGTTTTACACGTTTCTCGGGTCGGCTTAAAAGATGCTCGGAATGACGGAAAGACGATACGAATTAAACATATTCAGCTAAGTCGAGAAGACCATAATCCTAAGTCGTATTTCATCATGGAGCCATTAGTGCATTTCTGAACTTAGTATTCTGAGATTAGTGTGTGGGCTTTCAACTCCTCTCTAAATGGAAAGCCAAATTGTGCTGTATTACTAAAGTTAACAATGGGGATAGCGTGAATGGTGTACTCTATGGGAACAGAAGGTAGATACGCAGGCAAGACATACATTACTTGCAATGAAGATTTTGAAGGATATTTGATGAATTCATATACAGTTCTTAAGGCACCTTCGATTATCGCATAAAGTGATCCAATTCGTCGGCCGGATATGACATCCTTGTTTCAATCACAACCTCAAATCGAACTGTCATCCGAGACTGTATATGTTTAGTCTAAGGTTTACCATTTTGCAATATGCAATCGCTGAAGGTGTTGAAATTATAAAAACTTACTACGAACATGGTGATTCTGTGGTACGTTTTCTGCATTACGAGTAGATTATGGTCGACATAGCCGTCTCAATGTTAGCTCGTTATTGAAGCTTTCCAACTCACCCAGCTAAATACGTGACGTTACATATTACAGTCGACTGCTATACGAGCATACTGTAAACGGTTTTTGCTTTTACAGTACCATGTTCAGGAACAAGAGCATGTAACACAATTTCGACTTAGCTTTTGTGGAATTTCAATTCTGTGTCTTTGGCGTCGTAGAGTCGAAGACACAGAATTGATTCTCTAATAACTGAATCATGTTGTTTCCCTATAGGCAGCGAGTAGTACAATAGGCCAGTATTTGCATCTAAGTGCTTCAACAGATAGTAAAGGGTCCGCCATCTAACGTTTTTTTTTTTCAAGTAGTGCTTATTTCGTGAATGGTAACACTTAGCTCATGTCTGATTTGACAGATAATTAGTTTTATCCTTCCGCTGAACGAATATGGTTGTGTATACGCTTGAACAACGCTTCGCTAAGTGGGCCTGCGATCGACTTACAGAAGATGCCGATTTTGCCAAAAAAATCATCTTTTCAGATGAAGCTCATTTTGATCTTGGCGGGTATGTAAACAAGCAAAATTGTCGCATTGTCGCACAGAAAACCCGCACGCATACATTGAAAAGCCGGTGCACCCAAAACGAGCCACTGTTTGGTGCGGATTTTGGTCCAGAGGCATAATTGGGCCATTTTTCTTCGAAAATGAGCAAGGAGTGGCCGTTACAGTCAATGGCGATCGTTATCGGGCCATGTTGAACGAATTTTTGTTCACAAAAATTGAAGAGGAGGATATTGGCAACATTTGGTTTCAACAGGAAGGCGCTACGTGCCACACAGCCGAAGCTACACTCGATGTTTTGCGCCCTGTTTTTGAAGATCGCATTATCAGCCGCAGAGCTGATGTCGTTTGGCTACCTCGGAGCTGCGATTTGACACCGTTGGACTATTATTTGTGGGGTGCCGTCAAAGATAAGTGTTACGCCGACAAGCCAGAGACAATTGACGCTTTAAAGGACAATATTCGTGAAGCCATTGGTGAAATACAGCTGCACACAATCGATAATGTGCTTAAAAATTGGACCGATCGTGTAGGCTACTGCATGGCCAGCCGAGGCAGCCATTTGAATGAAATTATTTTCCATTATTAACCGGAAGGATTGTACTTTCAAAAAAAGAAATTTGAGAAAATATTCAGTAGTTTTTTTTATAGCATTTTCAAAAAAAAAAAAATTGTTTGGCGGACCCATGTGGCGCCAGTTCAATGCTCTTTTTTGAAAATCCCTTTTAATCTTGGAGCAAATCGACATCAACAGTTCTGAATTTCCAGCCGGAGATGCATGATTAGCATATTCTGGATCTAAATATTGTCCGATAACTCACATTTCTGAATCAATTTAACAATTTCTCGACAGGATTGATTCAAAATGCCTCGTTCTTCCCTGTATTGATGTAAACATTCAACATCGGAAATAGGCAGACGTTCTATATTTATGGCTTGACATGTTGTACCTTTCCTTTTACAAACATTTGGCGCGTGTCCAAGGTTAATGAACCTTATCGTATATGGAGGAATAAAGCGCGTAGGTTGAAGGGAGAGGAAATAGAGACGAATTCCATAGACATTCCTTTTAACTAACTTGCCAAGGAATTCCGTATTCGTGTGGTTTGATTAAAGAACGAATCTCTGAATTCGAAAGCACGTCCGAAGGCAGGCGCCATGCATTTTTTTCCCCCTTTTTTAGGCATTTTGGTTTTACATTTTCTTAAACCTTCTCCAATACTAGACAAATGCTTAGATAAAGGATGTTTTTTATAGAGGTATAGAACTTTAAGTTGGCAACACTATTTTAACTGGCGGCCATTTAATCAGCTGTCAAGTGATTTATTTTTAGTTTGGTTTAGACTGACGCCTGAACAACGCTTCCAAATTGTGCAAATTTATTTTGAAAATCATGGTTCTGTTCGAAATACGTATCGCGCACTACGTCCATTTTACGGTCAACATAATCGTCCATCAGAACAATTAATTCGATTAACTATGGAACGTTTTCGCACCACGTTTACTCTAAATGATAATACGCATCCACAGAGACGTCTTACAGTGCGTACAGAAGAAGTCATCGCTGCTGTAGAGCGTAGCGTAGAGGAAGACCCGAATCAGTCTATCCGCCATCGTGCACAGGAATTGGATATGTGCCCATCCACTTTATGGAAGATTTTGCGGAAAGATCTTGGTTTGCGTGCTTACAAAATCCAACTCGTGCAAGAATTGAAGCCACAGGAGCACCTAGCAAGTCGTAGATTCGGTGAATGGGCCCAAAACAAGATTGCCGTTGATCCCAATTTTCATAAGCGAATTTTGTTTAGCGATGAAGGTCACTTTTGGTTGAATGGATACGTCAATAAACAAAACTGCCGTATTTGGAGTGATGATAATCCTCAAGTGTATGTTGAGGCACCGTTACATCCACAAAAACTGACTGTTTGGTGTGCTTTATGGGTTGGTGGAACAATTGGTCCGTACTTCTTTAAAAACGATGCTGGCCAGAACGTTACAGTCAATGGTGACCGCTATAGAGCCATGATTACTGACTTTTTCGTTCATCAATTGAACAACCATGATGTGCAGGAGCTGTGGTTTCAACAAAACGGCGCAACATGTCACACAGCTCGTGCCAGACATGCTTTATTGAAGGAAACGTTTGGTAACCGCATAATTTCACGTTACGGACCCGTAAATTGGCCCCCAAGATCATGCAATTTAACGCCGCTTGACTATTTTCTGTGGGGATATATGAAGTCGCTAGTCTACGCCGATAAACCCGAAACGATTGACCACTTGGAGGACAACATTCGCCGCGATATTGCCACAAATGTTGGAAAAAATCATCGAAAATTGGACCTCCAGATTAGACTACGTCCGAGCCAGCCGTGGCGGTCATATGCCAGAAGTTATATTTAAATTATAATGTCAGAAGATTATCTTTCGAATAAAGTCAATTTCATGTCAATTTAAAAAAATCATCTTTGCTTTATTCCATTTCAAAGTTCTATACCTCTATAAAAAACACCCTTTATAAGGTCAAGCTTCGAATATTGCAAGAATTAAATTAAAATTCCATCTGCGAATCTTTACCGTAGCATGCGAAACGATTCGGTCTTAAAACTATTTTCCGTTGACAAGAGCGTGAATAAAGGCAATTTTACGCGTTTTAGAAATCAATATGTAACGCCTGCAATCAAAGGCAATAGCAAAGACCGGGTACTATCACTGCTTTTTGCTTTTAACGAAGTTTGACGCTGTTTGTAACCTCCATATCTAACGAGTGCTTTTCTAGTGCTGATAACACGTTGATGCATATTATTTCATTCCTGGTGATAAGGCTGGATATCATATATGATACAAAAGCAAATAAGACTGCTCACATCGCGCGGGGCGGGATAAATTTGCCAAGTGGTATGGCAGGAACATTGGCATAGAGCACTGCGACCAGTGTAGGTCCATTGTGTTTTCTAGCCAATTAGACGGGGAGTTCCTCTACTGAGCTGAGCTGATCCCCTCAGGAGTCATGATTTCTCTGAGTTGGCAGATGGCGCCTCCTAACATGGCAGAGGGCATCACACTCGCATAGTATGTGTTCTGCAGTTTCCTCGTCCCCTAGACAGAGTCGACACTCGGTGTCAGACAAGAGGTTAATTATGTTAAGATGATATCTCAGACTACAATGCACTGAAAGATAGCTCACCAGTCTTCTGGTATATCATATACGAGTCCAACGTTTTAAGCGCTGCCTGACTGTCTGGGAGTATATTGATGGTTATACCTCTTATGCCAGTCTCTAAGTTTAGGTTGACATACGTTGGGATGGCGTATAGTTCGACTTGGAAGACGCTAGGACTAGTTCCAGGGCCTTCGATATGTTCCGATTCGATCCAAGCATGCCAATGCCGGGATTTAGCCATCTAGGCCTGAGGCCGCTGACATTTAGAGATCGCGGCTTTTCCAAGCTGTACGGTTGGGGATCAGTATCTCAAATCTTTTGTTAAAGGTGAACTTGTGTGGTAGTGCGTCCGAAACTGTGGTAATCATATCCAGCTCAGGAAGGTGTTGTAGAATGTGACCCAATGGCCTACATGGCCGGTCCATTTCCGAGCGGAAGAGTTTGATTATACTGTGTATTGCAACCTTTTTAATAAAAAGGTGCAGTGGAGTAATTCCGATCATTGTCTCTTGGGCTGTCGTCGGGCAAGTTGGCATGGCCCTGTAATGTCAAGACCTGCTAGCCTCTGAAGGCGTTGAAGTTTGACTATTGTAGTTTTCTGTTCAACTTTTGTACTGCAGACGCATGAATGACGATAGAATAACGACAGGCTCACAGTGCCTTAGTTGCCTTTGCAATTTGCTTTTGATGTTGGCCAGGAATATTTTAGAGAATGAAAACGGATGTCTGGGCACTTCTTGTGCCAGTTTTTATATTCAGTGATAAATGGAGGCCAATTAATCAGGACTGCATTAAACTCAGCGCCCTTAAACTTGAATTTTCAATGGTCTCGAGAACTTCGAAGGATAAATTCTCTGACGGATATTCTCTTTAAGATCTTCCGAAATCCCTGGTTTGTTCTGCTAGACTTCAAAACCTTGAAGAATAAAGTCCGGGCGGACAAAATGGTGTGCATTGCTGGGTAGAGCCAACTGCCAATACTGGATATTAAGCTACCCAGAAAGACATCATTGAAAATGTGTGTTGGCGCTCGAGGTGTAACTGCACTTTCACGGTTATGTTGGAACCACAAGGCTTCCAGTCCCAATTCACCAATTTGCTGCAATAAAAAATCGTTGATCATGGTTCTGTATAGCTCACCAGTCACAGCAATTGTGCTACCTACGCGTCCTCAAAAGCCGGGGACTAGCGACACCTCGTAATGGCGTACAGTGAATTTGAGTGAATGGCTCTTCGTGAATGATTCTCGCATTCCCAGTGCCTCAGAATTTATCTGTTCTTTCACAATTTTAATTAATTTCGATCAATAACTTGTTGCCATTTTAAATTGAAGAACTGGTACATCGACCGGCAAAATCGATGGACAGGAATAGGTGGTATTCACTTGGTGCCATCATTCCGATATAAGGTTCAAAACCAAGCTCCGGAGCTTCTGACGAGCCACTATCGATGAATGTGGCCTGATGGAACAATATTTCGCCCTTATTGCCTTCTTCTTCTTCGGAGCAACTCGGGCGGACCATTGGTCCGAATTAAGAGCTTTGCCTTTAGATAGAAGCTCATAAAAGATGATTCTTTGCACATCCCACGAAACCCACAGTAAAATCTTCCTGATTCTGATTAATCCCAGCTTGGCCACCATTTACGCCGGCCCGCGATTCGACTTCGACCGTTTGTGATTAAAATTGTCGTAAGTGGACCACTGTTTTATCGCTAACTAGTCATCATCCGTTTCAGAAATGAGCCGGTTTTGTTGCGATTCAGCAGCCATTCGTAGATGGAAATTTGTTCTACTAGGTTGAGTGCGTTGACTCGTGTGGCACCCATACGTTGAGCCTTTTTTTGTGGAACCATTTTTGAGCCTTATTCAATGGCCCCTAGGCAATCGGAATAGTGCCTTCATGATGATCAGTCGCAACGATTTTCATAGTTTTATCGACATTCTTGACAATTTAATTTCCCATTTATTGAGCTTAATTCAAGCTAACTTAATCTAATCTTAGTTTAGTCTAACTTATTGCTAAGGAGAACGGGGAGGAATGGAGGGCATGGAGTGCTGAGGTTGAAATCGAAGTAAGGATTCGAATTATCACTTCCCAGCATGCGAGAAATGGGTTCATTGGAGCCATAGGCAGTACGGGGTGGGTAGATAGAAGAGACGGGGATTACGTACATTGCGGGGGTTAATCTTGATAGAGGCAGAGTTGTAGAGGGTCGCGCAGTCAATGGTACCTAAAAGGAGTCTATGGATGTAAAGAATGTCAGATACAGTTCTTCTTCCCTCCAACGTATTCATGTTGATTAGTTTAAGGCGGTCTTGGTAGGATGGTAAAATCAAAGGATTGCACCAGGGAAGAGCTCGAAGAGCAAAACGTAGGAACCGGCATTGGATGCTCTCGATTCTAGAGATGTAGGTTTGTTGGTAAGGAGACCACACTTGAGGCGTATTCAAGAAGGGGCCGGACAAAGGTTATGTAAAGAGACCGGATAACGTAAGGCTTCGAGAATTCTTTAAACCATCGCTTCATGAAACCGAGGGCAGAATTAGCTTTAAGGATTATCGCATCGATGTGTGCGCGAAAATTTGGCTCCTGGTCACATAATATGCCAAGATCGCGAATGACTTGAACCGTGGAGATGGGTTGATTATTGAGGAAGTAGAGACGAGGAGGAGGTTTGATTCGTTTAAGTGAAAAGGTTATTGATTGGCATTTGGAAATTTTAAGCTCCAAGCAATTTTTGGAACTATTTTTGAAACTATTGCGATCAGATTGAATAAGGGAAGAGTCATGACTGGAGGAAATGGTCTTGAAGAACTTGATATCGTCGGCCTATAGTGGGATGTGGGAATGTTTGATCACCATTTCAATATCGTTTATGGTGAGAACGAAAAGAAGTGGACCTAAGTGGCTGCCTTGGGGGATGCCGGAGGAACGCCGAAGGAAGCTAAAAAGGGATTAGAAAAGGCAGATCTAAAAGGAACACTGTAATTGCGATTTTTCAGGTAAGAAGACCACACTTCAAAGAAATGGGGTCGAAGCCAAGGGAGGACAATTTGAAGAGTATCAGTCCGTGGGAGATTTTATCGAAAGCTTTACTGAAATTGGTTGAAATAACGTCGACTTCTTTGCCGTACTCTAAGGCTGATAGGGTGAAGGACACAAATTCAACAAGGTTAGTGGTTTTAGATCTGCATTTGAGGAAAGCGTGTTGTCTAGGGGAGATAAAAGACTACAAAATATGTACTCTCAAAGAGTTTGGGTATATGTGACAGTTTGGCAATGGGACGATAGTTGTTAATAACATTCTTCGGACCTTTTTTGTGTATAGGGGTTATAAATGAGGTTTTCCATAAGTGGGGGAATCCACCTAAGGATAGGGATAGACTGAAGATTTTCGAGAGAGGGATAGAGAGAGAGTTGAGGAGCATCTTTTTAGAAATATGGCAGCGAGACCGTCAAGTCCAGGAGTGAATTCATCATTAAATAAATTTAATTTGTGTTCGATGACATGAGAATCGACTGTGCGAGGGAAAAATTCGGTAAATAATCGAAGTAAGAGAGGTCTGGAACCAAGGAGTCGTTGGCGAACGATTGTTTAAAAATGATGGCGAAAAAGTTGGCGATAATATTGGGGTCATTCGAGGTTTGATCATGGAAGGAGAGAGAGGTAGGATGGCCATCAGATTTTCCTTTGTAGTTAACAAACTTAAAAAAGGATTTAGGATCATTTATAAGATTGGCTTTCGTTTCAGTTAAATAGCGTTGATAGAGGGAGTTGTGAAGAGCGGTAAAGCGGAGATGGCTGCCTAGGTAGTTAGAAAAGTCATTAGGGGACGTAGTACGAAGGTTGCTTATTTCTTTTTTAGAGATATTCATTGGCGGTAGTGGTTTTGGTGGCAATATAAAACGATTTATCGTCTGATTGGGTCCATCAAAGATGAGTAACGTGGAAGTAACCGAAAAGAGGGATTTCATCCTGAGGGTCTCTTAAATCAATTATTCGGTCAATCGTGTTAGTGGCGAGTTGATAGGATTCAATAGGTTCTGAGGGCAAGATGTAGAAACAAATGATGTATAATGTCTTTTGAGGAAGAACAATCTTAAGTAAGACAAAGTCGAGAAGTGGGGAGGATGATATTACAATAAGGTTAGAGTCAATTGTATTAATAACGGCTAGATAAGGGCAACCATCAGTGGGTCGGCTGAGTCCGTCATCGCGATAAGCATTTAAAATTTGATGGCAACAGTTCGAAGTTATTTATGCTGGGGATCAGATTTGTTTCGGTCAGAGCAAGTAATTCAAAGGGTAGAGCATGTGACTGTTGGAAGACAGCCTGTGTTTTTGAACGAAGACCTCTTACATTCTGATAATACAAGGTAAGAGGGACATTTTGGCAGAGTGAGCGGCTTGCTGGGAGAGAGATAATTAGGGACGAAAAAATGTGTCGTGGTCAGCTCTACTACGGTGAAGGTGCGGTATACGTTTTGAATGAATGTATTGGCGGAAGATATCAAGATCCTTTGACACTTTTTGGGGCGAGATATTGAAAAATTCATGATATTTTATGAAGAGGTTCTTAAGGCTAGCGAAATCCGTGGGGAGACCTTCTTCTTTGACATCGAAATTACTGGAACGGAATCGACGAAACCAAAAATGCACGTGATCGGCTGTTAGTATCATAACCACTATTCACATTTTGAGCCGCCTCGCTTGCTTTTTCACCAATTTGACACATTTTCTCTTCGCTGGTGGCCATCTTCGACGCGCGCTCAAACAAAACCGAGTCAACTACTCACAAAACTGTCAGAGAAGGTCGAAACCTCATCTTTTCAGCGCCATCCTGTGTACGACCGATTACTAAAGCCATCTGTTGGAAAAATAATGGATTTCGCTTTACTACACCTAATATTAGTCACTCTAGACGGTCGTAGCAGAAAGTACACTGGGGGATGAGCTCAGGGCTTACTCCTTATTCGAAAAGTTCACCTTACCGACTGGCATTGTACGTCAAATTAGATTACCGTTGTTTCGGATGGCTGAAGGCTGCTCTCTTTAATAACTTCATTAAACAAGGAGCAAAAGATCGTGAAAGAAAGATATCAGAAGTCTCATTCTCTTGGGAGACTTTAAGGAACGCACCCTTAGCCAAGATTAAAACGCACTCCTTTAGACAAGTAGTCTGCCTGTCCCCTTCCCAAAAGGCATAGCGAATCGTTGCTTCCACTCACCTAGTCACGCGAAAGGCAAACGTCTCGAGTCACCAACTCTTGTCGACACTTGACAGCTGAACAACGTGAATAACGCGCAATCGTCTCCCTCACCCCATATGCGTTACTACGTCCCTGAAGGTTAAAAACTTTTCCACGCAATCCAATCCGCCCAGCCCACTTCCACACATCCACTTACCTTGTACACTTGAATCTCGTCCAGCACCGCGTCCGACTCCTTCAGCACGCGTTCCACCTCCTCATATATCTCGCGTTCCGTGTCAGTTGGTGCAGCATTTTCAAAATCCAAAAACACATCATACGACTTGGCCGTGCAACAATTGGAATCATCCCGAGCCAGTAAACTCAATAGCTTCCCCATTGTTCGGTTTTTTTTTTTTGTTTTTATATTTTCACCTTCGTCTACGTCCAATGCAATTCCCAGCGATCAACCACCAACGAATCGGGAATTTTGTTTCACTTTTCTTCGAAAGACCCACGGAGAGGATTCTCGGGCGATTTTCTCTTCCACGAATGCGATAAACAAATCCGATATCGAAATCCAATTGCAGAGTGCAGGATGGCAAGCGGGCGGAAGACCAGACGAAAGAGAGAGCGAGCGAGCGAGCGAGCCGAGAACTTTTCTATATGTATTGGCACAAGTGCTCTGGTGGTTTATCGGATGTCCCCCGGGCAGTGGATTTTATTTCTTTTTTTTTTGGCTGGTTTCAGTTGAACACAATTTGTGGAATACAAAAAAAAATCACTTCTGACTCACATCAGTAGCACTAATCATACGTCGGAACGCTCCTTTCTGATTACTTCCTCCTCTCCTTGGGGTTTAAACAAACAAACACAAAAGAGTCGTTTTCAATGTAAACAAAAGGCAACGAGGAAAAAAGTTTTCCTTTCCGCAACGTGCAAGCAGCAAGACGCAGACAGACAGGGGCAACGCAAATTCTATTGTAAACAGATATGTGACGATCTCTGAGGAGGCGCGCACAAGGAGACTCTCCACTACTACACAGGCAGAGCGAGGAGCAAGACCGAAATACGGGAGTTGAACCGAAAAAAAAAAAACGCGTAAAATGTGACGATGAGCAAGTGTAAATCCTCGGCAGCGCGATTATATACCAGTGGGGTGCGTTCGGTTTGGTTATTTTTCACAACTTTTCGGTTGTTTTATTGGGAATCCACAGTCTGGCCAGATGTTTTCAAGACGACCCAACAAGGCACATGGAAATGCAATAAAAATAAACGGCAAAACGCCAATAAACTTTCTAGGAAAAATCTATTTCGATTGGGAAATATTTGTTTTGAACAGGAGCGGAATAAGGGAGCATCACACACGAGCACACGAAAGACAGGAGACGACGGTAACAACGACGACGGTGACTTCTTCGACGAGCAGCGCACTGTGTAGAGAATTTTGCGCGTGTATGAAACGTGATAATAATCCGCACGACGAGTGATATTCTGTAAAACTTAATAACCGAAATGAAATGAAATGATAAAACGCAGAGACGATTGCTGGTTGCTGAAGTGGCTTGACAGGCTGATTTGTTATCAGAGAATGTAGCGAGCAACGCGAAAGCTATGGGAGCGACCAGAATGCGCAATGAACGCACAGCGGAGGTGAAAATTGACTGAAAGATTACGGAGCGGATACGGTATATTGCTGGTGCGTGGATAAACGCGGATGGTGGAACTGAAGAGAGATTCTCTTAGAATTCTGACAACGTCGGGTAGGTAGTGTGGTTGGTTTGACAGTTCCAATGGGGTACTTTCACGGTTAATTTTGAAAATAAATTTCATTTTAAGTTACGCGAATTTAAACTTGATTGTGTAAAAAATTTGGACTCGTTTATAAGATGGATTTTGTAAAATGTTTCGTAAAAGAATTTTTGAGCAAATTTTATTTTTCATTATCATTAAACAATAGCTTCTTGTACACGTTCCCTCTGTTAACTTTTGATTGAATGAAAAGAGTTGTGCAATGAAGCCTGGTTTATTTAGCCGCAGAGAAGGTGGGCAAAAATCCTGTTCTTCTAGTCGGTTCCGCTGGAGAGTTTAAGGTCTTACTCGCATGCATCAAACGTGCGCAGTGGACCATTAAGAAGGAGGCACAACAGACACGTAACTCTCTGGTGGTGTGAGCGAAAGAACCGTGCCGAGGGACGGAAGGCTGGAGGTTAAACCAGACCAGCCCTAATGAGCTGCTTTGGGTGCTTTGGAAAGGCCTATAGTATACATGCCTAACCACAGTAGCACCGGCAATGCTGAGTTATATCTTTTCCATGCCGGCTAACTCGTGGGGTCAAAATTTACAAGGTAATAGTAACAAACAAAATCCCTCGGGGGTTACACCCAAAAACGCTTAGAAAAACGCTTCCCAGGCAACGACATCGGCCCAAGGAACTAAATAAGAACCACGAAGACGGCCTACAGGAAGGGACGTGCTGCTTTTCGGCTAAGGGGATTGGAAAAAAAGGCAAGTACAATTGGAACGGAAAGGATGAAAGGCCTCGTACCAATGGGAACAGAAGCTATAGAAGAGCAGGAGAGACAACCTAGAAAGGGACCTCCCGCATCCGCTTCCACAGCCAAAAGAAATGGATGGGCATCTAAAGAGCCTGAATCTCACGATCACCCACTTCAAAGGGACATAGGAGCACGGCGACGGTGCCCACTCTCAATGAGATGGTGAGAGATCATCTAGCGGTAATGATCATAGATCGGAGCCATGAGGAGGGCCACATCACATGAGTACTGGAAAATCCTCGAATAACCTCCATGTACAAAAACAGCCCGGAAAAGAAGCTTCCCTGTTTCACCGATAGGGGCTGGCTTCATCGGTACTACAAACTTATTGCTTGGGACGAGGAGAGCGCTGCATCCTTTCTTACGGCCACTGTTGCCGCGGTGGACAATTTGTGGAAAGGTACCAAGCCGGGGGTTGTCAGCAAAAATGAAATTTTGCCTTTGGTCGTATTAAACGAGTGTCAAAAGATTTGAAAAAACCATACGTCTATGGATCCGTTCATGTTACTTCTACGCGCCGGCTCGCAGAACATCCAATCAAGCTTGGTTCCCACATTTTTAAACACACATTTCCTCGTTTACAAATGTTAATTGTCTTCAATTCGCTCCTTGTAGTCTTCTGTAGAGAGCGCCGTGGCGCAGTGGGTAGTGTGTCTTCCTCTGACGCACGATGAGCGAGTTCGGATCCCGATAACATCAACGCCATCGAATGTTCATTATGAGGCTTCTCTCCTCGGCGGGGTATTGGCAAAACCTCCCGCAGTACACTTGCCTTGAAAAAGCTTCTCGCAATCGGCATTAAACTGTAGGTCCCGTTCACTTGTATGAAAAACAAATCGCACACAACATAAGTGAATGAGAGAAGCTTGGCTCTGGCTCTCCGTGAGCTCTAACGCCATCTAAAAAGAAGAAGTCTTCTGTAGTTTGACTGCTTCATCGTTGTTACCTGAAACTATCGATTTTACGATGAAAACAACTTCATGATCGAAAAGCTTTGTGGCACAACGCACCTTCGCACTGCTTGAAGTACTACTATAGCCCCCATTACTCTAAGTTTTATTTTTTTAAATCATAGGGTTCTAATAAGTATCATAGGGGGTTTTGGCCCTTGTCAGAATTCAATCCTTTTATTATCAGCGCCTTGGGCTAACACATTTCATTGGACCACGGCAACATTTGCATAAATGGTGAAATTGTTATAATTTCTAGCCATGTACGAGCAAACGTCTAAATTTAAATTACTCCACGCTGTCTGGCCCGGATTGTTAGCCTCTCGACGAACGCCGCAGAATTGCTTCATCCATCTGCCCTTTCTAAAGTTTCTAGACACCAAACCAAGCCTCTTTGCCTGTAATTTCATTGCACCAACTGACTCTACAGTAAACCTATGTCTGGAATGCTTCCCTTAACACCACACCTTTTTTCTCTTCACTAGTTTCACAGTCTATTTCTAGTCGAGTCTAAACTAAGTTGACAAATTAATAAAAATATCTTCTATAAGTGGAATGTATACAGAAGCATTTAAATGAAAATGGCCAAAAATATTTATTTCGTTGCATTTCTAGCTGAATCCACCCATTTTCCTTATTTCAATTTCTATTTTAGCAGTTTATGGTTCTCAGCTCAGACAACAACCATGCAATGTTTCTCGCAGTATGCTCTTCTGCGATTATTCGAGTTCTCTTCCGGAAACGGAAAAGCGGTTGATTCAAGTTCTGGTTTAGAAACTTTTGTTCTTAAGAAATCAAAGACCAAGATACATACATATATGTACGAGTATTTCGGTTTTTGGCAGTAAGAATGTGAGCTGAAGTTAACAGCTATTTTCTGTTTGATTTATTTAAGAGAACAATTCGTTATCAATATTCAAATAATTTCCCTTTTCCCAATGAACATGTTCCAGCGAATTATCGGTGATGAATTTGGGGTTGTAAGACGAACATTGGTTCTTAATGGGGCGGTTAAGAGTCAACCAGTTTTGGAACATATTAACGTCAGTCGTGACATTGTTTTACGTATCAAAGCATTAACCGTCAATATATTGACGTGAGATGTCAGGGGCTCAGTACGTAAGTCGGTTTCGTTGTGTGGTTCGTGCATAATTTTTACCGATTTAAATCAATTAACTCAACTTGTGCATGAGCCATCGCGTATCCTCGACATTACTGGTCATATCACCGACACGCTGGGCATGTTTCTTACCTCTCAGCCTAACAAATACGCGATTGATGTATTGTCGCTTCTAGGCTCGTCCGACCACTATGTGATATCAGCTAAATTCTCGAGCTACCACCACTAAAGAAAAAGCTCCTAAAAGAACGGTATGGCTATACGCGAAAGCCAATTGGTGCGGCCTTAGCAACTTCTTTGAGTCTTTAACTTCCGTGCTTCCTCGACAACGACGTGAACACCGCAGCTGATATTATAAAAAATATTATCCGAATTGGAATGGCAAATTTTATACCTATAGGATTAAAAGCACCAAAAGATAAAATGTGGTTTGACTTGAGCTGCAAAGAAGCTATTTGGCTGAGGGAGCTTCCCGGCCTATAAGGCAAACAGATTTGAGGAAAGCCGAAAACAGTACATACGAACCAGAAATGATTGTAACACTCACATTCGACGGGCTAAATTCTAATTCGGCCGAAACTGAGACTTAAAATCCTTCAATGTCCCAAAGGTAGCAAAAGTTTCTGGTCGTTTGTAAAAAAAAACATAAAAAAGCTCAACTGCGTCGTCGACAATAACATTCTAGCTGTCACCCCCTTAGTCAAATCTAACCTAGTTGCTGCCCACTTCGCAGCCAGTTCACAGCCTCCAGCTTCTACTTTGTCTCGCCCTGTACTAGAGTGCGTCAATTCCTCCATGGGACAAATCCACTTACGCACTCGTACAGTCGCAAGGGTTCTCAAAGAACTCGACATACCCAAATCGGCTGGTTCAGATGGTATTACCCCAATAGTTCTGAAGAGGTGTTCTTATATGGCAAAACCATTGCGTAAGCTTTTTCACCTTTCCTATTCATCAGGGCTCTTTTCGAGTAGGTGAAACAGCATTAGTAGGGAAAACAGCATTAGTAGGGAAAACAGCATTTGTCCAGCCTATACCCAAAAAAGGCGAATCTTCTTCTCCCTCTAACTCTCTAACTACCGGCCCATTGCACTAACGTCTTTCCAAGGTCATGGAAATGTTGATTAACCAGCTTATGAAATATCTTGAAACACGGAAACTCCTCAATGACCAACAGTATGGTTACCAGATTCACTGGTAATTTGATGATATATCTCACTGGAATCGCTCGCTTCAGCAAGCAGGTAAAAGCAAAATAGTTGCACTGGATTTTTCGAAAGCATTTGAGAGGGTCTGACATGAAGCCCTTTTGTCGAAAATGCGTGCTTTTGGGATCGATGACTCTCTTCTTCAGTGGATAAGAAATTACCTTTCGAATCGTTTAATTCAAGTTGTTTTGGACGAATTCAAGTCTGACATCCATTTCTTAAATGCTGGTGATCCCCAGGGCTTCGTCTTGTCTCCGACACTCCTTCTCATTTTTATAAACGATCTCCTGTCTGTCAACAGTGAGCGGCAGCGTAGATTAAGGTCATTAAATTCCGATATTGGCAGCATCATTGCATGGGGTAAAAAGAAAAGAGTGGAATTGAATGCCTCCAAAACACAGTGCTGTCTCCTGTCGTTAAAGCGTATCCATTATCCATAAATGTCAATTGCATCTCAGAAGCCGAAAAGCTTTCAATACTGGGTATGTGTGTTGCTAACAATAATTGGAACGATCACATATTCAGTGTCGCCAAGAATGCTGCGAAGTGCCTAGGCTTCTTATACAGATGCAAGAAATATTTCTCACCCATATATCTGGCTACAATCTATAAGGCGTTCATCCGCCCTAAATTAGAGTTAAACGCCCATGTCTGGTCCGGTGTATCCAAGACCTCATTAAACTTACTAGACAGAATACAAAACCGCGTGATAAAAATGGTAGATAACTCCAGCATTACCAAAACATTAGATTGGCTGGAACATTGCAGGAATGTTTCTTGCCTTCCTCTGTTCTATCCTTATTTCCACAAAAAATGCTCTCATGAAATAGTCAGTTGCATTCCGCCCTTCAACATTTCTCCCGCAACACACTTCTCTCTAGGAATGTTCACCAATAAACTCTAAAGCCCACTTTTGGAGGTACCGGTCAAATATAGAGAATCCTTGAATCCCCCGAACCACACGAATCTGGAATTTCCTGCCGGATTCGGTCTTCCCCCTCGACAAGCATTTAAGACCAATGTCCATCGGCATCTCCTCTATCCATCTTATCCCTCTTCCATTTTACCTTCGACATAATAGGGTTATTAAAACTTGACTGCGCACATATTTTTATTTTTTTTTATAATTCGTGCGGGTTCAGGAGTATATGCTCTTATGATGTTTGTCACACAACCTGAACGGGGTGCAGATGGTTTGTGTCGAAGATGTTCGTGCACTACTCTCCGGGGGTGGTTGTCCTAGATAGGATTTGAGAGATTCGACTGAATTTGCGTTGATTATAGTTCACTGTAACTCTTTTGTTTCCATGTCATCGAGGTGTTTATTGGAAATGCACACACAGAGTGTGAATTTTGAAGTGATCATTAGCTACGAGTGTTATGCCTTCGTCAGCACTTTTTGATCATCTCTTATTCACAACTGAGTTTTAGTTTTTATAAAAAAAAAACAAAAACTGGTCCAACAATTCGCTTCGTCTTTCTGAAACCCCATAACGACCATCTTCAGCTTGTGCATTTTGGGGACAAAAAAGTTCGAAATCGAATTCTTGCACGAGCTGTATTTTGTAGGTCTGAAGACCAAGAATCTTGCGTAAAATCTTTCACGTGGTTGAGTAACACAATCCCAAATGTTGCGAACGGCGATTAACGGACAAATCACAGTCTTCACCAACTTTGGCGGATACAGCAGCAATATTTGTGGCTTGATAGCGTGAAATTGGTGCGAAAGTTGGTCATTATGGCTTGAATTGCTTTCTCGGTAGATGGATTACGATGACCTAAAATGGTCGAAGTATGCGAAAAACATTTTTCACAGAGCGAATTTCGATAATAAAATTTAATAATTTTTGAGCGTTGTTCGGGTGTTACTCTTTCCGATTGACTTTGACAATGAGAAACCAAACAGCAAAAAATATCCTTATTTTGTTTTTTCTACGAAGGCAGTCAATGTGTTAAGGTGTAAGGGGATGGCAGTGACATTTTTCCAAGAATTACCTCAAACCACACTATCGGGGTCGCTATATTTTCGCTATTTATAAAGGGTTTTCCAATGGGGACTTGACAGCTTGGAATTTAATTTGTGAACGCACCCTTCTACTAATCAGCGAACTGTCATTGTCAATTTATTCAGTAAACTCAACATTTCTGTCGTGGTAAAGTACACGAACGAGCAACGTCTGCAAATTATAAAAATTTTCTACCGAAATTCGGAGTCGGTGACCGCAACTTTAAGAGCGTTAACTCCAATTTTCGGTCGTAATTCTCGCCCTAGTAGACAGGCAATAACAGGCTTAGTGCAAAAATTTGAGTCTACATATTCATTGTGTGATGTTGCCGTGTCAGTGAGATAACGCGTTGGTCGAAGTGTCGAAGGTTAGGTTAGGTTAAAGAAGGGGAGTGGGATGGTTGGACATCACTTCCACTCGGAGGCCAAGAGGCCCATTGTGATTCCGTTCGTTTGTGTGGGTACACATAAAATTAACCTGTCCTATCACGTGGTTGCTGAAACCACCCCGTGCTCTTGATGAATCTTAGAAGATCCGATATATCTGCGTTAGGCATGTCCGCAATCTCTGTAAAGAATCTTTGGCCCAGCGACACTAGGCGTCGATTCTGGAGAGCTGGACAGTGGCAGAGCAGATGTTGGATCGTCTTAATTTCTTCCTCATCGCCGGAGCTCCGGCAGAGATCGCTGGATCCTGAGTCCCATTTCCGGAGCATTTCTCCAATGGGACAGTGTCCTGTGTCACTCCGACGAGCATACGGATCGAGCTACGGTCCAGCGCCAGGAGCTTGTTTTTCCGACGTTGAGCTCTGGCCACGATGATCTTGTCGTGTAGCTGTCGTTTCTTGAAAGCCAAGACGAGTTGGCCTCTTTGATGATTGTGTCGTTTATGATCCTGTATAATGCGCTGATCGGTGGTTGCAATGACGTGTCCGCTTCGCTGATGTCCAATTCAGAACCTTGCCTAGCCAGCTCGTCTGCTCTTTCGTTCCATGCGAGTGAGCTGTGGCCCGGTACCCAGCAGAGTTTAACTTTATGGTGTCTGATGGACTTCAGTGAGTCGCGACATTTCTTGACAGCCTTTGATCTCGTTATACAGGATTCTATTGACTTCAGTGCAGCCTGGCTGTCTACGAAGATGGTGATTTCAGATGGTGGGATATCGGCTACCTGTAGGTGTTTGGCTGCTTTCTCTATTGCCAGGATTTCTGCTTGGAACACGCTACACATATCAGGGAGTCTGAATGATTCCTGTTTGTGTAGGGTATCAGAGTAAAACCCGGCCCCAGTGCCTGTGTCCATTTTCGATCCGTCGGTGAAGAGGGTGATCTCATGGTCGTTGATTACGGCGTTTGATAGCCACTCTTCTCTGTCGGGGAAAAGGATAGGTATACTGAGAGAGAAGTAATTTTGGGGGGGAATATAGTCGGTCGTAGCTGCGAGGCTACTAAAACGTTATTGGGCCATATTTTTTCGTCGACGATAACGATCGTCACGTTACTGTGAATGGCCAGCTTTATCGCGCCATGATTACCGATTATTTTTGGCCCGAATCGGAAGATATGGACTTGGACGACATGTGGTTACAATCGATTTATTGAAGAGTAAGTTTGATGAGCGTGTTATCTCAAGAAATGGGCCAGTCGATTGGCCGCCTCGTTCGTGCGATTTAACGCCTCTAGACTATTTTCTTTATGGCTACGTTAAGTCATTGGTTTATGCCAACAAGCCGACGACGTTGGAAGAGCTCAGAGCCAACATTGAACGCGAAATAGCGGCCGTTTCGGCCGAAATGTGTGGCCGAGGCATCGAAAATTGGGTCCAACGAATCGACCATTGCAAACGTGCTCGCGGTGGCCATATGTTCCATTCATAAATGTTTTGATTGTACTTCAAGCCGGTAATAAAGTTTTTCAAACATCTCAAATGGTTTGCGTTTTATTTAAAAAAAAGTTGTCAAGTCCTTTTTGGAAAACCCTCTATTTATGAGCCTAATAATAAAAAGACAGTAAATTATTATTAAAAATGGCTATATTGTTTCGAAGTATTTTCCGTGATGATCAATACACTTTTGCATGCGCTCGAACCAACATTCGTAACGCTGTATGGAGGATGACCCATCAATTCGACGTTTTGGCCAGTGAAATAGGTGGTTGTTTCAGGCCCCTATTGCGAGTGCCGATCAGCGATCGCCATTTATCGATCAACGATCGTCGATTGCAGATATTGGTATTGTGGATCTCGATTGTGATCGACAGTTGTCAACTTGACACTCGCTTGTTGTCGATCGCAAAATACTGATCGTTGCGTTCGGGTAAAGAAATATATATTTTTTGAGCGTACGAAATGTTGTAATTTTAATAAAAATAATGAATTTATGGAGTATTTATGAAATTCTAATACAGGTCAAAGCAGGTAGCAATAGTCTACTTCTCCATCGATTGAGTTACACAATACCAAATCCGAAATCAATCGACGCAATCGACAATTATCGAGTCGATCGCTTATCGACATTCACAATAGGGGCTTCAGTTGATGTGTGAGAGCTTGCATTGTCACGATGAAGAATGATCCTTCGTTGGTGCTTCTTTTTTCGTATTTCACCAAGCACTTCTGGCAAACAAATGGTTGTGCACCATTCAGAATTCACCGTTCTTCGTTGCTCTAACGGCATGGTTGCCACATGTCCAGTTAGATCCAAGATTCGTCACCTGTAGATGTTATACAGAGCTTTTGATGCGCCGCGATTGTATTTCTTGAACATTTCTTTGCACCAATTAACCCGAGCATCTTTTTGAGTTTTTGTCAAATTCTGCGGGATCCATCGCGAACAAATCTTTTTCACAGCTAAATATTCACGCAATATCTTATTGATGCTCGTCATACTAATGCCCAAGGATGCCTCAATCTCACGATAAGTCACATGACGATCTTGCGATATCAGTTCGCGCACAGCATCAATGTTTTCTGGCACAGCAATTGATTTTGGATGACCTTCACAACTTTCATCCCTGAGCGAACTGCGACCACGATTAAATTCGTTATACCAGCGTTTCACAGTGGCCAAGGATGAGGCTTCATCGCCAAAAGTCGAAGTTAGTTGATTTATGCACTCCTGCCTTGATAATCCACGTCAAAAGTCGTAAAAAATCATCGCACGAAAATGTTCACGAGTTCATTATATTTTTTCGCTGAGACAAAATTTGCAAATCACTGTAACAACACAAATTGTGCTGAAATGATAACGTTTTCTGAAGAAAGTTATTGTTAAAAAGGTCGTGCAAACTTTCAAATGGTCAGTTGGCGCCATTAAGCACTTAGTGTTGCCAAGGCTCAAAATATAAATAGCAACCTATGCAAGAATCAAAGCGTTCGCAAAGCGCAGCAGAGAAGATCTCGTATGCGATGGTAAGGAGCCTCAGTTGTTGGTGTAATTATAGCTCCTACTGAGATTAAGCTAAAAAAAAACGAAACCAACCTAAATGGTAAGCTCTTTGCCATGTTAATAAAACACAAAATGGTTTTCTGGAATTTTAAGAGACTTTTTCTTGTTATCTTTATTCATTTGTTTTCTTGTTTTGTTTTTGTATTTCTCACAGTTCACAACCTTACAAATTGAAAATTGATATAACCAATACTAATTTCATTTAAGAATATATTTATATTTGTTTTCATTTTATTTTACTTTAATGAAATGAAGGAAGAGGAAAGAAAAACAAATTAAATTCTCCTTATTCATAGTTTTTTTTTTTTTTTTTTAATTTTTTGTTGTTTGCTTTATTTTTTTCTAGCTCCTGTTAATTAGCTTTTTGTTGTAACAAACTTAAAAAAAAACGTGTACTTTGCGTGTTGTAAATGTGTTTTGTTTTTCTCTCTAGTTTTACTTGTTCTTCTGTTTGTAATACTTTGTTTCTGAATTGTGATGTTGTTTTCTATTAAAATATTGTTTTTTTTTTAATTTTATTTTAAATATATATTTTGTTTGTATATCGGTAAATATATATATATGTATATGATTTCCTATATAATTTCTTTACGCGGTGTTGTTTTGACTTTTGTTAGCGATGGTTTTTCTCTTGATTTGTTTAAAAAAAAAAATCCAATCAACATAAGATAAAAAGAATTTGTTCTTAAAATGGCATGTGGGCTAGACTTGTTCTTTAGTTGTAATGATATCAGCTATTTACATGTCGGTAAAAAATAAAACCAAAAAAAATAAACTGCTGAAATATATTTGCCTGTGTCGATTGTATTTTGTTTTCCTGCTTCGGGATATCATTTTCGCGAATTTTCATTGTAAGGAAGAGATTTTTCATTTAATATATATTAAATAAAAAAAAATCATACAAATACATTTTTTTTTTTAATAGTTTATTTTGGATACATCGTACAATTTGGCACATTTTATTTTATTTTAACGTGTTACTCATTATGGGTGTATGATTTTCTTGTTTGCGTTCGTGTGTCTCTTCTTGTAGTTTTGAATTCTATTTAAAACTCGTTTACTTCTAATATTTATTCACTCTACAAAATATTTATGATTTTTATTTTGTTTCTTGTGTTCTGTATTCATTTTACCACTAAGCTTAAAAGTAGATACGATATTCCTTTTATATTATTTTCTTCTTGTTTTAGCATTACTACCATTGGATTTGTGTATATTTATATTATTTTTGTTTGAAGGGCTAATTAAAAAAGAAGGATATTTTCAATTTATAGCTGCAGTGAGATTCAGTCAATGCAATTTTGTTTTTTTTTTTTTTGTTTTTCTTACAAGAAGACAAAAATATATTTTTATTTTGTTTTGCTTCTGGGGCGAAAGAGATTGTATTTTTGTTGATCTCCTAAATCTTTAACAACTTTACACAAGTAAATTACACAATTTTTTTTTGTTGCCTTTTCATTTAGCGTATTACTTTTTATTTAATGTTTACTTTTTAGAAAAAATGATATACACTACCGTCTATTGCTTAGTGCGTTTATACTTTTCTGGTTTTATTATCGGTATACGCTTGTAATCTTACTACATTTGTTATTTTCGAAAGCTATACATTTGGCAATTTATGGATGTATTTTTAATATTTATCTTCAAATATTTATATTTGCGCGATTAGAAAGAAAACGGATTTTCTTATTTAACTCTAAACACTTAAAAGCATAGTAAAACACAACTATCAAGGAAAAAACATTTAAAAAAAAATCAAAAAACGCTATCAACTATGCAGAACATAAAAAAAAAATTAAAGTAATCCTTTGGCTTCACATATTTAAAGAGAGTATTTATTATTAATTTTTAGTTTTACTTTAATTCCTAACAACTAGTCAAAATATATTTATTTATGTAATAATTATTATTAATATTAATAAAGTTTACTCCGTCGACTGTTTTTGTTTTTTTTTGAGAGATGAGTTGATATACAATTTTTTTTTTTTTTGAAAGACTATTTTTTTTTCTTGCCATGTGCTTGAAAATTCGTGAAAAATGTGCAAATTAGGTTTTCACTTTTGATGATTTTTTTTAAGGACAGAATTAGTTTAGTTATCCGGTGAAAAATATAATTTTATTATATTTTTTACTGTTTACACTAAAAGTTTATGTTTAAATATTTTTTTTCATTGAGCAAACACTACATCAAACAAATAGATGTAGAAATTGATTTTTTTTTAATTTAATTTTTTTCTTGTTTTAATATTTACCTTTTTAATGAACTATGTTTAAGATTATGTGTATGTACTAAAATTCTAGAATTCAATTGAATATTTTGTTTTTGTTTTTTTTTTTTTGAAGGACTAAAAGCAAAATAAAATAGTTTGAAGCTTATATTTTCTCAAGCATTCGGTTGCTTTGTTTTTTGTGCTTACACTGATTTACCAGTAGGCTTTTTCGTTTCGAAGATGATTATAGAGAGGGAAAGAAAAATTCATCTAAAATGTAAATATATATTTGTAAATATAAATATATATTTCTTTATTTCCATAAAGGACTATATAACGAAAGAATGAGAAGATAAAGTATAAATAAATGGTGCGTACGTAGTTGATATATCATTAACAATATTTTTATTTTGAGCATAAATTCAGCTTTTCGAGTATATTTAATATTTATTTACATAAATAAAGGAATAAACAAATCAAGGGAGTACAAACGTTTCTTTTCTGTTGTCATGAGAATTAAAAGTAAGAATTAAAAATAAAACAAAATTGACTTCAATTTCGAGCTGCCATTGCAAAAGGGTTGAAAAAAATACAAATGATGTAGAAAATAAAAAGGAAAACACATAAATCGATCAATGTTTAAAACTAGAGTAGTGTGCGTTCATGTAAAACTAATTGTTTTGCGAAGACATATTTTTTTTATATTTTTTTTTAACTTTAATCTACCACTAAATGGAAATCTCCTTCATTCGAGAAAATCCCTTAATCTCAGCTTATCTCACAGATTATTACAATACATATGTACGTTCCTATGTTTGTTCAAAACTAACGGTACTTAAATTAAAAATAAAAATAAAAATTAATATTTAATGTGAAAGAAAAAAAAATGACTATAAGCTCCTGGCATGAAACGAGGAGTCTTGTGCTCAACGAAAACGTTTGTGATCATGAATGATTCCTTGTTAATTAAAGTCTAAGGACTAAATTAAAAAAAAAAAAAAAAACACATTTCATAGGGGAAATTAAAATATAATAAAAACTGACACTTTTTTTACTTTTGGCTTTGCTAGTAAAATTTGTTTCATTTCTTATTCATTTTGTTCTTTACATTTACGAGTAATCTTTTACGCAGTCATGTATGGGAGGCAAAATAAAATCCTTTTCCTACTCATTCTTTTTTTTTTTCCGTCTAATTTTGTTTTTTTTTTTGAGAGTATTTATAGATCTAGTCATGGATGTTATTTGCTTTTTGTTATCATTTTTGGTTGTTTTTTAAAATCTACGTTTAATATCATCATCGATTTTCTCTTATTAAATTGTCATGGCATATCATGTTCCTTTATGTTGTATTACTTAAAGGAGTACATGATGAGAAAAGGAGAACATTTTGATCTTCCAGAAAATGTGTGATGTGAGAGTTACAACTCTATGCTGAGTATTAGTTTGGATGAGTATTAGTGTTGATTAAGACGTAGTTCTATGCTTAATATGGCGTGAAACGATTATACCCTCCGCGATACATTTGTGCCTGGAACGAGACATTAAGTCGTTAAGCTCTATCCTAAAAAGGTAATAGAGAAAATGTAAAATTACCCCATATCCAGGTACTGGACCAATCCCGTGTCCCAAGTATGGATCGGCGTACTCTCGTGCGTAGCTAAAGTCGTAGATAAATAAAATTTTAATCATTTTATGGTATACAATAGAAGAAAGATTAAAAATATCGAGGAAGTGATTGTTTGCGATTTTCTTGATTGTCTTAAAAAAGAGTCTTGAGCTAGGTATATTAGTGAGATCTTGTCTATTCTTTTTGGGGTTTGGGAGTATCTTTCGATTTGCTCTTTTTCGGTTGCTGTGAAAAGATAAGTAGATAGATTTAGAGGAAGGGATAGATAGAGAGAAATGAAAATTTAATAAGAGGAAATGAATAATCCGCAAGAGGAACAACAACCCACTCTCAAACAATCAACAACCGTCAACTATCGCTTTCTCATTTGTCGTTAAACTTACCCGGCAACTGCGGCGTAGCCAGCTAAAGCGGGCTGTGCAGCTGCTGCGGCAGCCGCGCCATAAGCACGTGCTGCCACCGCTGTATACGTAGTGGCTGCGGTGTATGCCTGTTGGGCTTGCGACAAAGGTGTCTTTAACAGTGGTGCTGTGGCCTACATTACGCGGACAAAAAACAAAGTTTTTTTTTTTATATTTTTTAAATCTTTATTTTCACATCTTTAGCTCTTTGTTTTCTAAGTTTATAGTTTTATTTCATTTTGTTTCTGTTTTAAGTGAATTCCACTAAATGGAAAATGAAGCTACAGTAGAGGAGAGTGAGAGGAGGGAAAGCGAAAATAAATGAGAAACTGAAAAACCAAAACCAACAGATAAAACGACAAAACATGCTTTCCGCTCGGTGCAGCATCGTGAGGGACAAAAGTGTGAACAATAAAACGTTGCCCGCACCATCAAAGGACTCCAAAACTGCTGTGTTAGTTTGTGGCTCTTCTGCAGCATGAAGTTGGATTTTTCCACACAAAAAAAAAATGGTGCTATGGTTAAATAAAACCACATTCATCTCTACATACATACGTGAATGTTAGGGTAAAAAAACAGGAAATTAACAACTTGTGATGTGCTCGTATATACAACCCAAAAAAAAAAATGAGCGCCTTTCAGCTGTGTTCTCAGAGATACAATTGACGTTCTGCCGGAAATTTACTTCCAACCAGGACGACGGCATGAAAAGGCACACCTCCTTGTGAACGTTACAAAAGACTCATCTACACCACGGACAGGGAAGGGAACTCATGCAAGCGATCAAACATTACTTCTACCAAATAAAACGGTTAAACAGTGGTGAATAATTCAATTCAAAAACACGAATATTTCGCACATAAAACACAAACTGGACATAAACGAGAACAATTTATGGCTGTTATGCATTCAATATGTACATTGACACTTGTTAATTTCAAGAACAAACGAAATGAAAATTAAATACGAAAAAAAAAAACAACGCAAAACTCGTAGGTAATGTTTCAATGTTGTTACCAAAACATTTTGAGGAACCTGGATGCGGTTGATCGAATGTGGATTACTGTTTAACGTTGTCACTGTGCGGCGCTGTAATTTGAATTTGCAACAAGATTTGTTTTTTTACCGTTTGTCTATTTGTTTCTTTTATTTTTTTTTTGTTTTTTTAATTTTTTTTTCAATTTTTTTATTTGAAAATATATTTTAGGTTTTTAAAAAATTTTAATAAAAAAAAAATCGAATTGCGGCTCAAAAAATTACGAAAAAAAAATTAAAAGTTAGTACGTGTAAAAACGTTTCGGTATTTCTTGTCTTTAGCGGTTTTGGGTTTGGTTGTTCGTAGATGCCAGTATAAATACACAATTTTTTTTTCTGTTTATTATTTCAACATTAATATTGATGTGCACCTTTGTTCGGTTATTAAGTAAAGAAAACAAGAAAATATTAGATCTGGAATTTATATTATTTATCAATCATCCCATTTTCAAAGCAAAATTTTTTTTTATTATACAATATGAAGAGTTATCCAATAAGAGGTGCCATTTTTATTTCGTACTATTTTGGTGACTTTTGGTAAGTAAAGTCCTAGAGTTGATAATATGATCCGTGCATCCTCCTAATTCATTACATAAGCGGTAGTAAATGGTACTTCTATAATTCGCCTTACTTTAGGTCATTGAGTGACTTATAACTTAGGTGTATCCATTTCGAGATACATAATTACAGGGGTCATAACCACTTTACCACTTTGAAAGGCATTTTTCATAAAGATATTGACCTTCACATTTATAAGGTCCAGGTAACACATTAGTTGAATGCAGCACATCACGCACAATGGCGAATTTTCACTGATCTTCTTCGTAACTGACATTACAGCCCGTTGAGGACCAGAGCCAATCATCTAATTAATGTGTGATTCTATTCTTTTCGTAGGTGAACGGGTCCGCTGTTAATTGTCAACTCGGAACGGCAAAGTTGAAAAAGCTTTTTCCAGACTAGTATATAAGAGGGGGTTCGATCAGTACCCCGTTAGGAAGAAACACTGCGAAATACCGAAAACCCCATGTTATCGGCGACTGAAGCCAATACACCAACCTCGGAGCCATGGTGCTCTTCATAAATAAATTTCAGCGTTCGTTCGGCAGTCAGCTGACTTCTACTGAACAGTCAGGTGTGCCCATTTTGAGACGATCACAGGAATGGAGCCTGTTCACAATCATTTCGCATCGTATTTCCGCATAAATGCACACCACCGTACTAAAGCTGTTTAACAGAAATTAGCCTGAGTGATGCTGCACATCCTACCCTGAGACTTCTATATCAAATACTAATGATCACCACCAGTAACAATACTAGGCAAAAAAAAAACGCATTTAATGCTGTCTGGTCAAAGATTGAGAAGATGGAAGCGCCTTACTGCTTTACCAACAGGAAACTAAGATAAGATAAGGAGTTCCTCAAGGTTCCGTGCTAGGTCCCCTCTTATGGAACCATATATACGACAGCGTCTTGTGACTAAGGCTTAAACAGGAAGTAAATATCATAGGCTTTTACAACATTTGCAAAGCACATTTAAGCCGTCTAGTCAGCCACAAACGCAGCAATTGCTCAGATCAAGCCGTGACTTCAATCTGCAAGTTTCGAATTAGTCGACCACAAGTTAGAGGCGACTATTACCGAGTTTCCTTCTCGGGTCACGGGGCGGATCGCAAACCGATTTGGTCATGATAGCTCGTCTTATTGGACGTAAGGCACGCGATCTTCGACTGTAGCTGCTTCATAGAATGGAAGCATGGCGGAATCGGAAAAGTACTGGATGGATATCTGTGCTCTAGTAACAAACGTACAAGCTGAACCGACCGGAATTGCTTGGCAGCCCTGTGAAGTAATACCTAATGGTGATCCCGGATAATGGCTGAAGAGTGCAAGGGATAGTTTAGGACGTAGGCGCTTACCTGAAAAAAAATCCATTGTGAATGCTAGTGATGCGGATTCACTCCTCATTCATGGGCGCAAAAAACTCTATCTTCCACGATAAACTTCACCTCTAGACCGGTGGGAAAAACCAAACAGGCTAGCAGCAGAATCAAGAGTTGCAGCCCACAGTAATACAGAAGGGAATGAAAAAGTTGACTGACAAGCAGACTCGAAGCCACCTTTTATATCCACCTCGAAACAGTGGGTTTTCCTTCGAAAGATCTAGAATCAAAGCTGTTCTATTACTTCGTAAACACAGCTAACCATCGATAGCCTAACTTAGCAAGGAACAGGCTATGTAGGAAAGGCTACAAGGGTAAAACACTAGACCTCTGAAATAGCAGTTGTTCTAATATTGCTAGAATTGTGGCAGTCAGTAAGGGGCAATGGTCCATATGCAGTGTCAGTCATCCAGTCACAGCTGCTGCAAACCCAATCAGAAGTGAGTTCATCCCACTCCCTCTGTAAATGCAACTTACAGGTTCCGCGCCTTCGGTAAACACTTTTGTTTGAGGTCGCTAACCTCAGCCTGGCCATTATAATTCTGTTCAACTGTAAAGGCTGGATTTGAATATCCCAACAATTTTTAGTCAGTCAAATGGCACTAAAACAGCGCTTTATTACCTACCTATTCTATAAGACTCATTTCGATAGGCTTCCGAAAACCCAAAAAAAAAATTGTCGAGCGATTTTGAACTCAAGGGCAATATTTTTTTTTTAATTATGCTGGAGGGACCTTTCTCCTGAAATTGCTGCTATGGACACGGAAGACTTTTATCTTCAAGAGGACAATGTTTTTTTTGCTGGACTTATGATTTCTCAAAAAGCAGACACCAATTGGCTGCCAAGATCTTGCGATTTCACATCTTGGACCTGTTCCCTTTTGAATATTTAAAAGATGTAGTATATGACAATACTCCAACAGTGAGTCATGCACTAAACGAAAATATCAAAGCTCATATTTGCGATAAATAGTCGCAATTGTGAGAAAATGTGATAAGAATTTTCACCAAAATAATGATGGTTTTTAGGCACAACCGAGAGGGATTTCAGGTATCGATCGTATTTCATTACTAACTTCAAGGCTTGTTGTTTAGATTTATATAAAAATTTCACCATTTTCCATAAAAATATTGTATTTTGCTATTGATTTTAAATTTCACCTCTTGTTGGATAGCACTTAATCAACGAAATGCAGTTAACTTTCATAATTAATTTTTTCAAATAATATTAAAAAAATCCTAGTTTGAATGTTTCAATCATTGTAGAGTTAAACGCGTAATAAGTGGTATTGACATCACATCCAGCACTCAATTATACTCACAAATGGATATTTTAAACACAATAAATTCAATTTGAACGTTTTTCAAATTTCATAAACGCAACGTTTGCATAATCCCATTTGAAAAAATATAATTACCCCCTTCGTATCATTCGATCCATTCACAATTTATACTGAATTAGGCAGGCTATTAATATTACAAAGGAATTTATTCATTTTCATAAATTTGCAACAATTTAAGCTTTAGGCTAAAAAAAAACAAAAGGAAATGGAAAATGCCTCTATTTTCGTACGTACATATACGAGTATGTGCAACGCAGACCTCGTTTCCGTAGTATCATTCGCAGCTGCATAATTTTTTTTATGGTAACTGGAAACCATTTCCGTTTAAGCGAGAGAGTGTGAATATTAAAATAAAAGAATCGCGCACCTCGACAAAGAACGTGAATGGCTTTCATCTCAACTTCCTGCTTAATTGCGTCCTCTTTCTGGCATTTGAGTGCAAAACCAAAACCAAAACCGCGTTACCACGGATTTGTGTTTATTACCCATCTCGCTTGTGTAATACAACATAAAAAGCGTTAACATTATTTAGAAAAAAAAGAAAATTATATAAACTAGAGGAAAAATGTTTCTACTTCTAAATATATATTTGAAGTTTCGTTCATTAGCTAAAGAAAAAAAATATTTTGCATTTGTTTCGGTGAAATTTGTTGATTTTTTTAAATTTTCTGATTGGAAAAAATATTTATAAAAAGTATTTTCCTATTTTTTTTCGATGATCATGAGCGGTGGTATGTTACATAAAATATAAAATATGAATTATATATATTCATATGCAGTTTAGTAGTAGTAATAGAATATATGTATGTAAAAAATCTATTTTGAGACACATAAGAGAAAAATGAAAAATGTACGCTAACCCGTAATTCACAATTAATACAAAAGTTAACACTAAGGCCACAATATTAATCATTTTGTCTTTTTTGTAAGATCAAAAAAATTATTTTTCATATTTATATATATTAATAAAAACGAAGAGTTTTCGTAAATATGTTAATCAAGAAAGTAAAGATAAAAAAAAATTAAAATAGAAACAAAAGAGTTCCGATGAGAAGAACTACACTTCAAATGCAAAAGTAAAAAAAAAAATTAAAAAAATAACGAAAACGACTGTAAAAGAAATAAGAAATGTTAGAAATAATTACATTCAATATTGTTGGCTGTGCGGGAACCTCCGTGACTGGCTTGGCGGTCTGCAAATTCATATCAAACGTTATTTGCTTTTTTTTTAATTTTCAAATTAAAACATAAATATAAGAATGGTTAGGGGAAATGCGTGCAATTATTCGATATTTACCTGGAATCGAAGATTGGGATCAGCGGTTGCGGCGGCTGCGGCTAAAAATGGATCATAGTACACGCTGTGGCAAAAGAAAAAATCGAAGAGTGAAATTTAATTGAAATGAAATTAATTCGTCTGGAAGAGAGAACATTTCTGTAAAAGCAAAATTCACTTCGTTCTTTTTTTGATTTTAGATTGTTTTTGCCTCTGTTTTCGTTTTAACTTTGGACTTAATTTTAATAGATTAATAAAATAAAAAAATAAAAAAAAACATAAATAAATGATTGCATTTCTATTTCCCTAACCAAATTAATTTTCGTTCAATCATTGGCTTACATTTATGGAATGTTCGTGGGATTGATCCAGATAATGCCCTGTGGATTCTCTTAAAATAAAATATAAATCCTGCCCTCTGTTTTCATCAACTTAACTTATGTGTGGGTGTTTTTGTAAATATTTCTTTCTTCAGTACCTTGTCAATAATATAACAAGAGATAAAAGTGTTTTGCATTTACATAACATAACGAAATAAGGGAATTTGGGAAATTAATAAGCAAGGTCATGGAGTGTGTGAGTTACTTTTGTAAATACGAATTGAAAAGAAGATGACATCTGTGCGAAATCCGTAAAGCCTAAAGGTATACACAGCATAGTATGAAAGGACGCCAGCTGGTACTGGGAACGGAGACATTCCTTCTTGTGTACGAAATGATAAAGACATTTCTTGGAATAATAAATTCTGTTCTTAAATAGAGTATTGACTTATTGAATTGGTAACGTAATGGATCGACAAATATACTTTAAGGAAATTGATTCCCGCAAGTAAACTTTGAGCAGGAAAATGAATAATAACGATGAGAATCGTTGCTTTTGGAAATAGTAGCTTAGAGTACTTATGATAATTATAATTGTTATTATATTATTTTTTTAGGGACATTTTTCAAATATGTCAAAATATTTTTTTTATTTTGAAAAAATATTGAAATACTGGTGCGACTAACCGATGGCATAACTACTCCATAAACTCCATAAGGTTAGTGCCAATGATGACAAATATTATATTTTGGGGGTAAACATCTGTCAATAAAATCCATCATCTCATAGGCTGTGATTATACCGACAAAATGTCAAATTTTCTGCCATACAAGTAGTTTCCAGGCAATTTTATTTCTTTTTTTTTTATATGGTTCGTGCAGGTTCAAGAATGTACGCTCTTATGGCGTTTGGTACACAACCTGGACGGGGTGCATATGGTTTGTGTCGAAGATATTTGTTCACTACTCCCCAGGGGTGGTTGTCCTAAATATGATTTCAGAGATTCGACTGAATTTGCTGCTTTGGTTGTAGTTCACAGTAACTTTTTTGTTTCCATGTCATTAAGGTGTTATTTTGGAAATGCACACACAAAGTATGAATTTTGAAGTGATCTTATACTGCTAGTGTTATGCCTTCACCAGCACTTTTTTGATCATCTCTCATTCACAACAGATGTTGTTGCATAGTTTTTCCGTATAGGAATTGTTCTTGACTACAGACCTTCGGTTCAACAGTCGGTAGTGATTACCATTGCACCACGACCACTGAAGCTCATCGATTGTTTAGGAAGTTTATGGTGAACATTCAAAGGACTTGTGAACGTTAGTGTATACGTTTCAAAAGTAGTGATTCTGGAATAGACCAGACCAGCGAAAAAATTCGAAGATGCAAATTGCGAGGACTATCAGATAACGACGCGATGCAAATACAAGAACAAGTCAAAGAAGCACTGAGAGTGAAAGGCCAAGATCCATTTCAGAAATTTAGCTTGTTCGGTACAAAGTTAAAGGCTTCTTTGCATAGAATTGTTATGGACGATAAAAAGTGAATCTATTTCAACAATCCTAAGCGCCCTAAATTATGGGAAGATCTTGGTTATAACAAAGGGTATATTTTGTATTGGGTGGCATCAGAAGGGAATGCTGTATTATTTACTGCTAATATCTATTGAAACGATTACTGACGATCACTATTAACATCTGATATAACTGAATCGGGTATGGAAGCAAACACGACTAGAAGGCACTCTTTAGTTATATTCCATCAGGTTGTCAAATATTCTTATAAAGAGACTGACATCATGAGGTAAGGAAAAAGATTATCAGTGTGACTTCAGGAAGAACTGATGACTGACCAGATTTTTACAACATAAGGGTCCACCAGATTTTATAAAGGAATGTGACTCTATATGCCGAGCGGTAATGAATCATGTTTTTGTAAGACCTGAGAATCCTGAAAAACTTGAATAAATTGATACCAATATGCCCAAAGAAGCAAAGGACGAATTACGAGGTTTTCAGAATTATGAGCCGTTCAAAAAATAAGGTGACTTTTACATCTCTCGACCGAAGTACACTCGATTTTCAATTGTTTTTGTTTTTGTTATGTTGGTACACATGTCCTCTAGCATATGTTGACATTGTGAGCCATTTTGATATTAAGTTTGTTTTTCGCAGATATAAAGGTTACACGTGACACGTGTCTCCGTGCAGGGACGGGTTAAGAATATCCCTGCAGCGATACCTCTCGCTTGTCGTAAAAGGCGACTAAAACAAAGGTAAACAAAAATCACATCTAGGCAATTTAGAAAACACCAAGGTGAGCCTAGGGACACATATACCACCATTAAACTGCCCCACAAGTGTACATGCAAATCAGTGGGTTGACACGACTGGAGATCACCGGTGTTGTAAGAGTAAGATCAAACAAAAAAATCTGGAGCATGCCCGTGTCACAAAAAAAAAAATAAAAAAAGGCAGGCCGAAAAACAATTGGTGCAAACAAATGCAAAAACACCAGCATTTGATTGGCCTCAGCGATGAAGTAATCCCAAACCGGGAAGCCTGCCGCTACTTTCTGAGGTCAAACCGGCGGACCCCACAAGCGCATCAGTAGGAATGCAGTTATGTGGGAAGGTTATGGTCCTACACTTCTGACCATAACAACGCCGGAAAAAGGAAAAGAAGAAAGGTTACACGTGAAAATTGTTATGTAGAATCTTCGAACCACTACCAGAGAAGTTGCTGAGGATAGTAGCACATGGATGGGCTCCTTTTTCAAATATTTTGGGTATGAAACGTGTGTATATGAAGTTTGTTCCGAAAGTGGCAAATTTTGACCAAAAGAACCATGGCATGAGCATCGCTCAGGAGCTGTTGAATGACGTGAACCACAATGCAAAGGATCATTACTTCTGACGAAATATGGTTATAATCATGACTTCGAAACTAAGGCCCAATCATAGCAATTGAAGGGATCAGAACATCCAAGATCGAAAAAAGCGCGCCAAGTTCGGTTAAATTTAAAAGTTTAGTTCAATGTTTCCATCGATAACTATGGTTCTTGCCGAAAAGTCGTACGGTCGTGCATCATCTTATGCATATTTTGTTTGGCTAAAAATGCCTCAACCACCGTATTCGCAGACTTGGCCCTCTGCGATTTTTTACTCTTCCGAAAACGAAAAAGACCCAAAAAGCGCATATCAGAAGTGCTTCTACAATTAGGAAAAGCGTATTATATATGAGGGGAATTACCTTGAGGTGTATGAAATAGACATTGATGAATAAATAAACACTTAAGAGAAAAATAAAAGTGTCACCTTAGTTTTTGAACAAAAGGTAAATCTGAAACATTTAATACATGTGAAGGACTAAAACAAGAGACTTGTTACTACTTCTTTTTAATTGGGTGCTAGAATAGGCTAGTGATCCGTTCAGGAAAATTATTGTGTAATAACCCTTAATGGAATTACATCCGTTCTAGCTAACGTTGACGACCTGGACTTTCTAGGAAAGTGCGAATAAGAGAGTAAGAGAAATGCAGAAAGTGTAATAGCAGCAGGAAAAGAAGTAGGTTTAGAAGTAAATGAAGAGAAAACCAAATATACTGAACGACCTAGATCGATCCAAACCTCGAACATAACTGTACTCGATATATACCTTGAGAAAGTCAACAATTGACTGTCAAAAGCAACACAGAAATCGAAATAAGTAAAACGATGCAAATGGCAAGGCGTGCTTCGTCGTGATGAAGAAACTATTCAAAAAATTATTTTGTTCCGAACTATACCACAACAATGCCAATGACAATTTTCGGACATAAAACTGACTAAAAAGGATGAATGTAAATTTCGGGTCTAAAGCAGAATCTATGATAGAAAATAGGGGGAAAACAGGGAGAAGGGAAACAATTACACAATCAAGATCACAAGGAACTCTATTTATCTCTAAGCATTGTCCGCCTAAAATAAACGCGAAGACTAAAATGAGGCGGGCAGATAGAACGGATGGACAATGGACAAACAGTCAAAAGAATAATTAGTGGAAAACCCGAAGGAAAAAGACGCTAGTAAGGTTAGACCGTAGATGGGAGGATAATATAAGGATAGACCTAGAAAAAATGGAACAAAACACTCATAACGTAGGATTGGCAAGGCTCTGAACTTCCGAGTTCCAAATGACAATCAAAAATTATAATAATGGCAACGGTCTTCCACATGTCGCAAACTAAGTAAACAACTATTTGGTAAATATTAACTGCAAAGTTCTGCCCCACCCGCTGTATTTACCAGACTTGGACTTTCTGTTTACTAGTTGTTTCGATCGATGGAGGACAGACTTTCGGAACAGTACTTTCACGAAGAAGAGAAAAAGTTGCTTAGCCTCAAAAGAAAGCAGTGGTATTGGCGCGGAATCTATCAATCGCAAGAAAGATGAAAAAAGTCATAGCTAACGATATTTGATTATTGGTTTCATTTCAAAATAGACACTTCATATTCACGCACCCGAAAATAAAATTAAATCCAACGCATCCAGAGCTAAAAACAGCACCTAACAAATCTGATGTACGCAATCATCTCTATAATCGAGTTATGGCAGTTGGTTTTGTCATTTAACGTCTATTTCGTAATTTTACTAGTCTCTCCATCAATTGTTATTTATTTTATCATTTTCAAGTAATGACATTTTGGCATAAAAATCAGTGTAACATCAGTGCTATTAAATGTGCTTAAAAGACAACCTGCACGGTTGGCTCTGGGTACTTAAAGTCCCGAAATTGAAATTCGCACAACGGTTGTATTATTGGATTCAATATAAAGTTCCATGTCCATTTTTATTTAAGGCATGTGCAGTATACATTTTCCAATTGCTCTATGCCTATTATTGAAAAAGGTCCCTTTTCTCCAACTATCTCTGTTCATTTCCGTCGATCCGTTTCTTCAATTTCCGATGACAAAAAAGAAAACGACAACTTTGGCTCGTTGTTTGCCGCATCTTCATAATTTTTAGGTACCCCTTCCATTCTCGTCTGAATGAATTCCTTTTATGATTAATTTCATAACGAAATTTTAGATAAAAATGGGTTTTTCTACATTTTATTGCAGAACATTTGTCATTTCAAACAGAGAGTTGTGAATTCGTTTTAATAATATTTCTGCTATGTTCTTCGGTCATTTTCTTTTTCGTATTGCCCCAATTCATTTGTCTATTATCCTCGTTGGCAGGCTTTTCCTTTTTTTCTATTTCGTTTGAAACGGTGGAGATGTTCATGAGAATTGATATAGAATTGAAAACATTCATTAACGCCAAAATATACGGGGAACAATAAAGATGTCAAAATTTGATTTGAAGGGTTTGGCAGGATGTTGAAAGCATAAAAGATACCATATAAAAGCCGTAGAGAAGAAAATATGAAACGAATAAGCATGAAGCGAATGAAGAAAATTATTCGTTTACCCCATCTTCCTGTTTTTCATCAAGGCTGGCAGCCGATGCCTATCGGCAATGGAAAATAAAATTCGAAGAAGAAATGGTAATTTCGAAATTAAATAAAGTTTCAAAATTCAATTTTTCCATCTTTGTGGGAAGCTCAAAATTAGTTAGTTTTGCCACTGGGGATGCTTTGATTTTCGCGGTGTTTGGCCACCATATCAAAGCATGGTCGGGAGGGCCAACGCACTTAATTTCGTCAAACAGTTTCGGGACATAAAATGAAAGAAGATCTAAGTTTATAAGCATAGAGTCTCGGTTACCTGCGCCCAAAGTTTCTTAATACTATCGCAATCAGCTTAGACGTACACAACCCAATCTTCTTCTTCACAACATTTACTTTGCTATCTCCCTCCTCGGAAACAGAAATTGTCTAGACCGTCAATATCGAATATTTATGAAGCGTAGGGGGCACGAAAACACCACGTGAGAATTACTTTCGAGCTCTTTTAAATCTAAGGTGACGGAGCTGCTTGAGGCAATGACTGGTCTGCAAAATAATTACTTTTATAAGTAATTATAAATTGAGAGCGCTTTTTCGAGACCATGGTTTTCAACTACATAATCAAGGTCGCAGTTCGGGACCAAATGCCTCTCTTCAGTTATATCAGTTTAAAGCATTCAAATATTATAGCAACGACTTCATCTTCCTATAAAAGTAATTTTTCTCTGCAAATATTGCATATCCATTCTAGACTATGAATATTGAGAAAGTTGAGTTTCATACTACACAATTGAGCTCGAAATACAAAACCATAAGAAAACGGATTACACAGGAAACAAGGAAACAAAAGCAGCGATGGCTTCGTTTTATAGCCCCGAGGCAAAACTATGTACTGTCGTGAGCATTCCTCTATAATGCAAGTACTTTGTAGACAAAAGCCAACGCAAGAAACCTCCGGTTAAGGTAGATTCCTTTAGACCACCTACTCAATGTAAACGATGGTAATGTAATTGATTAAATGAAATGCACATAAATAACATTATTTACTGTTATATTTCCCGAATCCTTATCAACGGAAAGCAGCAACAGGAAGACCAAGCCTTGTTTACAGCGAAAATGGTACTAAAAAAGAATTTCTCCTCTCACCGGGAGGCAAAATGCGTAAATAGAGTAAATAAAGTGGAGTTTTTTTTAGTTTTGGAACAGCGCTTTCTTTGTATAAATTACAAACAAAGGCCTTTGAGGGTTTGAGGCTTGATTATTCTCCCTTATTCTATTTAAAATATGAACATTTAAGTGATTTAAGAAAACAAGGACGGGACAAGTGCATGATAGTAATCTACCTTTCGTGGCAGCTCACTAGCTGAAGTGTAGTATGTGACGCAGGATGTTTTAATTTCAGTTCAACACCTACTTTGAATTTATTGTTTTAGTGCAGGCTAAGGAGGTATTTATCACGCCCATGATATTTTATAATGCCGCGAGTGTGCGGACATTGTTAAGGAGCACACGCTAGTTAGTTTCCGGCACGGTGTCAAGTGGGGAGTGTTAGGATAAATAATACCTGTTCTTAGGTAAAATATAATTGCGGTGTAAAACCATGTAGTTTATGGCTTACACCGTTATTTCGTTTAGGAGTAATATCGATGAACACGAAAAGGTTTTCGTTTCAAACATTTGTTCGATACGTGACGGTATTTTTTGGTATAAAGTGTATTTTTCTTAGTCACATAGTAAACCGTGTTTATATACCTTTTTTCGATTACCTTTAAAAACCTATCGGAATGGAAATATTAGAGAAATACTGATGAGCATATCGGTGGATGTATGGTATGCTCGAAATGATTTTAAACGGCAGTTATTTTCCAATTATTATTTGTAAATAACTGCCGGATTCAGTGAACTCAGCAATTTTAGATCAATTTTCAGAATTTTATATGCAATTTTGTATCACGCGAAAACGGTCTTTTTTACCCAGATCAGTCGATTATCGTTTTGTGATTAGAAGTGTAAAATCCGTGTATATATTGTGGATTTCAAAATCATCTCGATAAAGTAAGAAAATTCATTTTACTCTTCAAAAAAAAAAAGCAAAAAAAAAACCAAAAACCAAAAACCGTGCACAAACACTAAAAGCAAAAGGTTTCGAGTAAATTCAAACAAATAAATCAATATTTGCAAACATAACTATCATTCCACTGAAACAAACAGCAAATCTATTTGAATTTGGATCAAATCTCCACACAATGATGCCACTCAAGTGCATGCTCACAAAATATTTTCCAGTTTGTCGGTCTTGAATTATTTAATATTTCATGCTCAACTGTTTAAATCATTTCCAATCTCATACTCGACATGAAGAACAACAAACAATAAGAAGAAAAAAAAAAACAAATAAAAATATTTTGAGTAAATTGTGTGCATTAATTTCACACAGGTACTAGCTACTTGTATTGTGTAGGCTTTATCTACTGTATACCGATGTGGCATCGCATAGCTCGTACGTGTAACTACTTACGGTGTGAATCCATGCAAAGCGTTTGCTGCCGCCGCTGCTGCTGCGGCAGTCATCTGTGGGCCCGGTAGTCTTCCGGTAGCTGCAGCAAATGCTGCTGCAGCCGCAGTAGCAGCCGGTGAAGCACTTGGTGTTGGGTATAGAGCTCTTGCTCCTCCTGCCCTTTGAATTGGTACTCCACGGATAGCAGCAGCTAATTGATTTCATGTTCATTGTTTGTTCGTTTTTTTTTTGTATGGTAGATATATTTATAATTTTGTTTTTCGGTGTTTTATTATGAGGAACAATCGTGCAGGTGTTAACAAAGGTGGGCAAAACATAAAAAGAAATAAAAAGAAACAAAATAAAGGAAACCAATTAGTGACATGCATGTTAGTATAAATACAATAAATTTTTGTTTAATGGATAATAATATTTAAGGGCGTGTAAACAATGTTATTCAATATTCATACCCTTGACAGTCCCATTCATTATAAGTGAAGCTTTTTATTTGTACAAACTTGCGAATAAAACTGGCAAAGTTTCGAAAGAGTTTTGTGTAGTTGTGTTTTTTATTTTATATATACAGACTGTAAAGGCTGACAAGAACAGTATTAAAAGGTATTATAGGTTACATCATTCATCTTGTATGCTTCAATAATTAAACCGCTTACTTACAATCCTAGTGATGAACCAAAAGAAGCGGACATAAATCATGGATCACCCAACAAGAGGTGTCATTATTAATACTCAGCTGTCATTACGAACAAAAATAATAAAAAAGTCTTCACACAACGTTTTGAACTAGTAAAAATTTAGTGCAAGCACGGTCAACATATCACGCAAAGATTTTGTAAAGTTCGTACTGTTTCTGGTCACCACCACGCACCTTCTTACACAATTATAGTGAATTTAATTGAAGAAATAAAAGAACGTCTTGAATAGGCTAGTGAAGAGTCCAACTCGATTTCGTCGGGGAAGATCAGCTGAAAATATTGCCGTCGCAACATTACAGAAAAACCAGGTGTATCCATTTCGAGACGATCACGGATATTGGGTTATCGCAACCATTTTACATCAAATTTTGCATAACTTTCTTGGTCTACAAACTTATAAGATCCATTTAATTTAAGAGACAGGGAATGAATGAACAACATCATGATATTGAACATAAAAAACATTCTGAATGGTGAGGCTCATCTTCCTTTGACTCTGAAGACCCGAGAGACATAATGGAATGACCTCCCCTCCACAACAAGAGACGATTTTTGTCTGTAGGTTTCATTGGGCCACATTTTTTTCGCCTGTGCAACCCTTTCGGACAGAACGTGGGGATAGATTTTTTGGCCTGAAATTGGTGATATAGACGTGGACGATATGAGTAGTCACCAAGACGGTGCTACAAGATAACTGGTTAAACAGTAATTTTATACTCTATATTATGCATGGTTCAGTAGTAAGTGATTTGGTTTCTGACATCAAAATCGTATTTCGCAGTGGGTTTTCTTAGGGCTGCGGGCAAAACACTCTTTAGTGCAACAGTCTTCGGAATCGGTTATGAGAGGAACTCCATTTCATCTATGGGAAAAATGAGACATGCCTATCCGAGGTTATTAAGGAAAACTGCGAGTGGTTACCCATATACTGGTACGCCAGTTGTAATAATAATAATGATGTAGGAGATAAGGTCCTGCATTAAGAAGATTCAAGATTCACTAAAAGAAATATCGCAGCTCATACGGAAACATGACTATTAGTAGCCAAACTCGAACGGGGTATTTGGAGGATATTATAACATCTGCCAATTGCCATAACTAACCTCTAGGAGTTTTATTTTAACTCAAATGTTGCATTCTTCAATTATTTAAAGTGACACCTCTTATTGGATAACTCTATACGGTTTGTTCAAAAACTAAGATGGCTTCCTGAAGTTCGGGAGCTAAATAAAGGTAGTTTTTCTTAGAGGTTTGGTTTTTACGACAAACAGTGCGAAGAGAAGAAGTTATTGCCGTTGTGCAGTGTTCAGGAGAATCAGAATGAGTCGATTCATCGGGCACAGAAACTAGAGCTATGTCCATCCATCCATTTGTGGAAGATTTTACGGAAAGATCATGGCCTAAAAGCTTATAAAATCCAGTTTGTGCAAAAGTTGTAACCGCGTGACCATTATACGCGTCGTAAGTTCGGTGAATCGGTCGAAAACATGATATCAGCTTAATGGGGACAATTTTTGGTTAAAGGGATATGGGCAAAGCAAAATTGTCGTATTTAGAGTGAAGAGAATCCAGAAGCCTTTACCGAGACGCTCTTACAACCATTAAAACTCACTTTTTGATGTGCTTTATGGGCTGATGGAATCATCGGCTCATTTTTCTTTAAGGACGATGCCGGCCAGAATGTTACCGTCAATGGAGAGCGCTATAGAAACATGATTTCTGACTTCTTTGTTCCTCAGTTGAATAGCAGTGATGTGGCAGAGCTTTGGTTTCAACAAGATGGCGCAACTACCACACGGCGCGCGACACCATCAATTTTTTTCTGCAAACATTTATTGGGCGCATTCAACTTTTTTTGGGGGTATGTGAAGTGACTAGTCTATGCCGATAAATCAGAGACATTGGACGATTTGAATGTCAACATTCGTTTTATTGCTGGTTGCTCGATAAATCGATAAAGCTGTCGAAAATTGGACTTGACGATAGCGCTTCATTTGAGCTAGCCGTGGCACGCAAATCCCCGAAATCATATTTAAACACTAATGGCATAATGGCATCTATTAAATAAAGCCATTTTATATAGACATTAACATTAGCTTCAAGTGTTTAATTTCATAATGAATTTGTATAGCTCTTAAAAAAACACCCTAAAATTGGATTCTCGATTTACTTTTTTGTTATGCTGGTACACATGCCCCTAACATAAGTTGAAATTGTCAGTCACTTTGGATATTTAGTTGGTTTTTCAATGATATGAGGGTTAGACGTGTGTTGGTGTGTTTGGCAATTTTTTGTTATTGAAAACAAAGTGCAGAAGAGCTCCAACGTACATGAAATGTTGACTGTGGCATTTCGCAAGTCTACACTGAGCAAAAAATAAAGGTTTATAATTGGTACAAGCTCTTTAGAGAAGGCCGGGAAGATATTGATGACGATGCCCGCCCTGGATGCCTCAGCACGTCAACTACGTATGAAAACCTTGAAGCGGTGATATTGATGACGATGCCCGCCCTGGATGCCTCAGCACGTCAACTACGTATGAAAACCTGAATGGGTTCGCTCATACCATGAATTTTTTTTCCCTATATTTTGGACATGAAACGTGGCAGTGAAGTTTGTTCCGAAATTGCTAAATTTTGGCCAAAAGAGCCGATACTACTGCAGCGCTCAAGAGCTGTTGAATGATCTGAATGACGATCCAGATCTGCTGAAAAGGGTTATTACTGTTGACAAAATATGGGTATATGGCTACGACGTCGAAACCACGTTAAGAAACGACGTTAAGACCAAAAAAAGGACGGTAAAGTCAAATGTGAAAGTTTTCCTCTCGGTTTTTTTTATTAATTACAATGGGATGGTGAGTTATTGATGGAGGGTCTTCGGGTCAATAAGCAATATTACCTTGAAGTTATGTGCCATTTATGTATGTGAAGCAATACGAAGAACTCTCGGGGATTTTCGGGCAAAAACTTCATCAATCATCGTGGCTTGTGTGTAATTTTTTGGCCAAAATGTCTTTACCAAGCTTCAGCCACCGTATTTTCTGGACTTGGCCGCCTGCACCTTTTTTCTTTTCCAAAAACTGAAAAAAGTCATGAAAGGGCGGAAACTTGCCACGATTGAAGAGATAAAGATCGCATAATGGTAGAGCTCAGGGCTATAATAAGAAAGCGCATATGAGAAGTGTTTCGTGGATTGGAAAAAGTCCTGACGAAAGCGTATTTTATCTGAGGGAGATTACTTTCTCGAAGAAAATGAAGTCACCCTCCTTTTTGAACAAACCTAGTAGATATTTGTCGCCTCAGTCTAGCGGGCCATTTGGGAGATGCTATATTCCATTACTAATTTCAAATTGTAGACTTTATAATTGTGTACATAAAATAACTATTTTTAATTATTTATCTTTAAAAGGATCTTAGAAATGGTATTATACTCGTAGATCATAATGCGCAGAGAAAATTTGTTGCAGTAGGCTAAGGACATTGGTAAAATATATCTAATGTCCTTAATTTTAGACAAAAAAATACCTCAGAACCACAACTGTTTATTAAATATAATAGAATATATTATGCGAAAGTCTTTTTAATAATGTTTCATCTAGAAATGTTATTCTTTAAATCATTGATGCAATTGTGATAGTAACTCTGGCACTTGTCCCATTTCTAAATAATCCAACTTCCTTCCTCTTTCAAATAAATATGTTAGGTCGAAAAAGCAAAGACAGTAGGGCCTTTTATTACATTTGATGAATTAAACTGAACGATAATTTGACACGACACATCAACGCGATAGGATAAAGGCGAAATAATGGCGAAGCGAAAAGCATAGAGCACAGTGTCAAGAAGAAAAGTGTTATATCATCTCTTTTCCATTTTTAATTCAAGTTTCCCAAGCTCCACGAAAAGTAGATGGATTATGGTTTTACTCTTTATAATTTTTTCAAAAATTTAAATTCGCTAAAACAGTCGTTATATTAACTTAAAATAGAGCCAGCCCATTAGGAACGTTCGTTATCGAAGCATTTATACTTTAATGCAATAGCTATAATTCATACATAAAATTGAAAAACAAATGCATTAACCAATGCAACTTAAAATAAATTACAGAAAAAAGTACATTTTATCTCTTGTTGTTTCAGTAATCTTGGTTAATGAATGTACATAATTTTAAGCCCTGAGACTGAGGATAAATCCAAATAATTAGCCGTGCCTATTTATTCAATTTAAATCTTGCATAATTTATATTTAATTAATTGGAGACTGTAATAAATAATGGAAATTTAAATATTATTTATCCCTAAACCAATTAGCCGATCAATCTATATTTTAAAATACAAAAAATCGTACACAATTTCTGTAGAAAAAAAACCAAAAAAAAAAAAAAACATTTGTGTAAAGTAGTAAGTTGCATTTACATTTCACAGGACAAAAATCTTTTCAATCAAAATCGGATCGAACACTGATATATATATTTACCTATATATATGTGTACGAGTAATATATTTTATATTATATTCAATTACCATGCATTCGTGCATATTTATTTTATCTCTCAATGCATATGTATTTTCATAGATATTTATAATTAATCCATTGCTTAAAATTGGGGATTACACAGAACACTATTTCAATATATATATTTGTTAATGAAAAATATTTATATGTTTTTTGATTTTAATTCAAAATCTTGCTGGCGATGCTCTATTTGGTAAATGCTAATGGAGAGCGTGCAAAATGGGCTATAACATTGTTCCTTCATTGATTAAAAAAAAATTAATAAAAATAAATAGAATTAAAGAAAAGATATATTTATATATAATATAGATCACACAATATCTCAATGAATTTTTTCTCATCTCATATAATATTCATTACAAAAAAGCTTTATATTCACGTTGATAACAACCATTGAAAAAAAAAGGTGAAATGAAAACCATTGTCGAAAGGAAAAAAAAAACTTTTCATTTAGCATTCAACATACGACAGGGGTTAGAAATGCAATCATAACAATCGTCTTCGAGTTTAATGCGTAAAATAAAAATAAAATTATAAATTTGAATAAATAAAAAAGAGTAACGAAACGAGTAAAAAGTTAAAAAACGAAGATTTCAACAAGGTGAAGGAAAAAAAAAAACTGAAAACAGAATACTTATTGAATTTTGCTTTCATTCTTGTCTTCTCTTTTCATAGGCGCTTTTCGGTTAATGTTTTTTTTTTTTGTTTTTTTGATTTGTATGTACCTCCGTCTTTGTGTAGCGGCACGTGGCGCTAATACTAGTGGTGTAGTTGGAGCTAAGGGTGCTGCAGCTGGAGCAGCTGTCGGATTAATGGGTGTAGCACCGACTGTAGCGCCTAAGAACGGCCAAGTCATCGGTAGTCGGTAACCTTGTTTGTCATATAATACATTGATTTAATCTTTTCCTTTTAATACATTATTTTTTTGCAAAATAATAACAAAATAAACTAATAAGTTAAACTTTTTAAAAAACCAATAATTTGTGCTTAAGCACTTGAACTAATCTTTTTCATGGACTTGTAATGAATCAATGGATACTTGCGAAGGGATTCAGTCACTTTTCCGGCCGAAATTGCAATTTAAATTTCTTTAAAATCAGTTAAAACAGAGAATAAAAAATTATAATTAACGTCCATTGATTCCATTAAAGTTTCCGAAAACAAAAATATAAATAAAATAAAATTGATTAAAATTCTCGACAGTCTTCATATCTTATTCGAAAAAGAGCGGAAATAAAATGAAAACCAAAGCACATGAAAGTAGTGAACACAAAATACATATCTACCCAAAAAGAAACTTTGAATAAATGCATGAGAAAACATTTCCAAAATCAAACCTTTTCTTTTTCGAAAAAAGAAAGAAAAAAAAATAATAAAATTAAAAAAAAAAAATCAAAAATAAATGGAATCATGATCGTTATTGTTATTACTATGCGACCTACAAAGGAACTTCACAATTCATATAACAATTAATATTAAAAGCAATTTTATATTTGTATTAACTTCATTTTTACTTAAATTTCACTTAAAAAAAAAATGAAAAAAAAACACAATCAACAAAACTCCAGAAAACTTCGTTAAGGAAAAATAAGAAATTAAAAACGAAAGTTATTTGTATATCCATAATCATTAATCATTTAGAGAAAGAAAGTACAAACATAATATATATATTTAGAAAGAAAATCCCTTTACAAGAATGAAAACGAACGAAGAGAAGAAACAACACAAAATGTTTGATATGTCTCCAGAAGAAAACAGATCAAGAATAAATTAAAATATTTATATATACTATGCTGCTTTTATATAAATGCTTTTTCCATTGCCTAAAATAAATCATTTAAGAAAAAAAAAAACAAACAATCATATTTATTTGGTTTTATAAATCCAAAAAAAATGAAAACCAAATAAAAAGAATGAAAGAACAAACGAAAAACTTTGAAACACAACTTTCATATTTGCTTCTGTCACGGTGCAAAAAAGTTTCAAAACATAAAGATCATTTCTTTGTTTTATATATTAATGAAGAAAAACTAAAAATTTTTATCTACAAATTTTTATTTTTCTTTTTCAATATTTTTAGTGTTAGTTTAAGCCTATAGAGAAGTAGTTGGGTAAGTGTTAGCATTGCCCTGCTTATCGGTTTTAATATTGAATAAAATCAAAACACAACCAAAAAATATTACCCTCAAGTTAAATAAAATAATTTTAAATTAATTTAAATTAATTTGTGGAAAATAAATTAAATTTAAATTAAGTTTTGTTAACGAGTCTTACCTTCTGGCCATTGAACGCAAACTGTCACCAGCGAAAGGATAAAAAAGAAGAGAAAATTATTGTTTTAGTAAATTAGTTTCTTTTTAAATAAAAAAATGTTTTTTTTTATTGGTCGAGTAAATAAATTTGTGTTTTTTTAATTAGTTAATTACATCAAATGCACGTTTTAGAATCAAAGCTACTTCCGGTTGCAGTAATTTATGTTCATGAAATGAAAAATTTCTAAAATACCTAGGGACACCTAATACACTACAAGCCAGATAAAAAAATATGAATAATTGCATGAATTTTCCATTTAATAAAAAGGACACAAAAAATTTAAAAAATACGAGCAATTTAAAGCAAAACTGAATAGGCCATGTCGTTATTTTAATTGCTCACACATAACACGTAACGTACGTTATTATAGCCAGCTCATTCACCATGGAAAGATTTTTGTTTTTTGGATAGCAAAACATAATAAAATGTGTTTCGAATACAAATTCGGAAGGACATATTTGTGCTTATTAAAACCAAACATATTACGTCTTTAAACCGCCTGTTTTGGTTTGAATTTGATTTAAACACTTGTCTCCTCCTTGCATTGTGAACAATTATTTAAAGCTGTCATCTAAGGAAGAGCAAAATGTGTGGATTCAACTTCCGAAAACAATTTTCCAATAGAATGAATTCACAATGAACAATTATTAAAAAATATTTACTCGTACCTAAACTGACTTGTTGTGTAAGACATATCTAAAGAACTTTCCAATCATGCTTATCCCACATATAAAATAGATATAAACGAGCTTATTTTATACACCGAGACATAAAATCATTGTAGTTTTTCAAAACATCGACTTTATAATGATGCATTCAGCATGCATTACCAAAATTAAAATCTGCTTCTCGAAGCATGCATTCACGATATTAAACCAAAAGTTTTATAATTTTAGCTAAACTCCTATAAACTAAAATTCGAAAGTATCGAAAACTCTAATCGGCGTCACACGTCTGCCGTGTGGGCGAGTAGACGGGAATACGGAAGATCAATTTGAGCTGAGCTCCTATATTTTTTATGGTATATTCCCGGAATTAAGGTAAAATATGATTCAAAAGGATTATGGAAATCGCATTAACCCGAAGGACAATTTTACTGGATTTCGCTTAAGTCGACTAACGTCGCATATATCTTTTTCTCATTTTCAGTAGTTGTGGGCACACTGCTTTGCTAGTAGATTGTCCTCATACTCAACGTTATCCTTTGCATCACCGAGAACGGTGTGAACTTTTCAAACACCTCTGCAATAGTTTGCTCATCCACAGGCGATGTGTGGATAGTCGGTCGTTCTCTCAAGCGTCGAACATATGGTTTCGCGATTGGGTGTACGAGGACTACTGTGTGGCATGACACACATGCAGATTAAGAGTATTATTCTACGAGAACGAAATTCAGAAAAGGACATCGAAAATATGACTATTGCAAAAAGGTAGGAAGCCGAAAGAATTATGTATAATAGTAGCCGCAGCACGAACCGTATAATACGACTAACGAGGCAGTAAAGAGTGTTTTATTCTTTTGCCAGCGTCAGCTGCTTATGCCGTATATTCCTGAGGAAAAAAGCGATTTTAATAGAAACTTTATTTACAAAAGAACAAAATGAAAAAGAGTCATGCCATCACCTCTATCACCACAGAAAATTGTACGTTTTCTTTCCCTAAACTTTCATGCTTTTGTAAATTATCGTGCTGATATTGAATACATAAATATTTATGTTGCACATGCCTTCTATACATTTACATACATTCACATATAACACAGAACCTATTTTACAAATAACCGAGCATTGTATTCGCTTTATACATATGTAAGCCATAAGTGTTAATTATTTTTGATTAGTTTTAAAAAAATTATTATTCTTTTTTGTAAACTAATTTTAAATTGCTTTGATGGTATATTGCATTCATTGCAAGCTTTTATTATAATTAATTGTTGTTCATTTCGCTCACCTAGAGCTGGAGCCGCTACGGCACCTTCTTTTGTTAGACAAACTGATGTAAGGTGTTCAACGAAGGTAAATTGGAATTAAAAAAAATTGAAAAAAGAGAAAAGAAAAATAAAATTAAACAAAAAATACACATTCGTGGACGTATGCCTTGCTTAGATACATATATGAATATGTCGAATATATAAATTGGGAGCAATTATTTTAAAAAATAAGAAAAAAGATGGTGTAAAGGCAGAGTGAAGGATAGAAGGAGCTCACCTAGAATCGGGGCTACATACATGCGAATCTATTTTTTTAGACTTAAACTAGAAAAACTTAACCCCAGCTTGGTATCAATTTTTTTTGTTTCCAGTAAAGTTTGCGATAAAATAGATTTATTCGAATCGCTTAAAATCGCAGTATTATTTTGGAAAGTTTTTTTTTTCTTGATAATATTTCAAGAAGGTGCACCTAGCTAGAGTTAAGAAAACTTGTTTTTTCTAAAACTTGGTTTGAAGTAATGTTTGTAGCCATTTGGAAAAGAAAATTTCTTAAAAAAAAAACACTAAATAGTGATTGTCTAATCGATTTTCTCCATATTTTTGCCTTTTACTAAAATTATGTTAATCATTCTACATTTCTAAAGCCAAGCATTTTTGTAATAACTTGGATTGCGCTCTTAAACCGATTGGGGCAAGACTATGAAATGGAGTCTTTCAAAAATTGGGCTTCGATTAAAGATTTTATTCAAATAATAAGGTGACTTAGTTAGTAAGCGAAGACAAAACCTTGAACTTGTTGGAAAATTTATATTGTAGTTGTGAATGTTGTTTATAAGTTCAGAAACGTGGGCGGTTTAGAAAATAAGAAAGGTAGTGATCAAAAAAAAAAAATTATCGGAGGTAAATCGCAAGAAAATGAAGCAAACCCCCAAGGCACCAGTAAAATTATTGACCGCGCAAGAAAATGAAGCAAATCCCCAAGGCACCAGCAAAATTATTGACCGCGGAGATCTCTGGAATCATTAAGAAAAACATTCTCTGTGGGGCCAGTATGGGGGGTTTGCCGTCAAATAATTTTAATGGCAGAGTTGCACGTCGCAAACTTTTAATGTCCAAAGGTAACAAAGGAAAAAGACTCGCATTCATTAAAGAGTTAGGAAGATTGTTTGAAGTTTATTGAAGTATAGAATAAACCAACAAAATTGGTCTAAAGTGAAATTATGTGGCCCCCGCAGTTCAAAAAGATTACATGATCTGCCAACATCAACCCCAATAAATGTTTGTGTAGCTGAGTTATTAGCAGCAAAGCCTTTCTTAGAGAAGCTCCACATCGCGAAAAATAAGTTTTAAGCTCAGATTTCTCCAAAAAAAAAAACTTGTTGATAGTACGCCAGACTATGAGCCCTTATAGTGGCGCAACTATATACTAATGTACCAGCCACCGCCTTTATTTTATGAAATTTTTGTAATTTTTTAGTCATCTAGCCCGCAAAGTTGGGGTAGGAAAATGAATGCAAAGGCTTTCCTGTCTGTCAGTATGTACAGATCGAAATAGAAGTTTGCAAATTCAAGGTAGATGACCTGAAATTGTAGCTTGACTCCCAGCCCATCTTTTTTTATTTTATGCGAATAATCTTGTGAGGATTGAATGTAAAATTTCGACCATGGACAGCCACGCGTTAGAGCAACACCATAAAGTTATTTAAGCTTATTATGAATTGATCAAGCCAGACCACATGGCGCCCGACAAAAACTATAAAAATGGAAAGTTAAATCGGAAATTATTAACCCCCCCATTTCCCCAGATCTTACTTTTTCAGATTTTTGTCTGTTTCAGTCTTTTCAGAATTGTGAAAAATGTGGCTCCTTATGACGTTATTGAAGGAAAAGTACAACATTTCTGTAAAAATAGGATCCGTAAGCCTATGAAATGAGAGCACTGTGGCGCAATGGGTAGTATATCGGTGAACTGACACGCGAAGAGCGAGTTCGGATCCCGATAACACCAATGCCAGCGAATACTTATTTCGCGCCTTCTCTCCCAGGCCACCTTCAACCAATAGTCAATTATTGGTTACAATAGATATGCTTGAATTGATAAATCATGTCAAAATATTTGATGAAAAAATCTCTTCCGAATATCAGGCGAACCCTAAGTCCACCCACCGAAAGCAAAAAAAGCTCAACAATTGATTGATCATAATGCGCTTGCTCATAATTCATTGCCTGTTGGAAAATATTTGCTTAAGCATTGACGCCTTTAGCCTCATTATTTGCCTGAAATGACTTCGCGCGACGTTTTTCTTTTACGAAAAAATAAAATAACTTTTGAACAGGATAACTGGTGTTCCGCTAAGAGACTGATACCGAGTTTTTGAGAAATATTTACGGAGTTGAAGGAAGCGCTGATAGGCAGACTTATATACCATATAGAGCAATCCGATTCGTGGTCCGAAATTGACATCCCTATTTCAATCACAAACGTCCAATCTAACTGTCGTCCGAGATTGTATATGTTTAGTTTAATATTTGCCATTTTACATGGGGAACAACAGCTGAACGTACTAAAATTTTTAAAATTGACTACAATGGGGTGATCGTGGTGCAATGGTAATTATCACTGACTGTTGTGTCGAAGGTCTGTAGTTCAAGTCCGTCCATAGTGAAGAACATCTCCTATACGGAAAAAACTGTGCAACAACATTAGTTGTGAATGAGAGATGATCAAAAAAAAGTGCTGACGAAGGCATAACACTCGCAGCATAAGATGACTTCAAAAATCATACTCTGTGTGTGCATTTCCAATCTACAGCCTTGGCCAAAAGTATTAGGCACCCTTCAAAATTCGTTATATTTCAAAAAGCAAAAAGTTGAACGGAATGAAATGAAATTAGGACATTAATAAGTGTTTTATTATTATGACGACATAAACCGTAATATTCACAGGAATAACTCCCGAGAAATGTTTTGACAGCAAAGAGAAAAAGAGAAGGGTGACTAATACATTTGGCCAAGGCTGTAGTACCTTAATGACATAGAAATAAACGAGTTACTGTGAACTACAACCAGCGCAAATTGAATCTCTCAAATTCTATCGAGGACAAGCACCTTCCGGAGAGTAGTGAAGGAACATCTTCGAAACAAACCATCTACACCCCGTCCAGGTTGTGTGGCAGTGTGCAAACACCATAAGAGCGTACACTCTTGAACCTGCACGTATTATAACAAAAAAAAAAAAAACATTTCTGTAGAAGGTCTCGTGCATTTCGAGCACGACATAACCGTCCGTCTGTGTGTGCTATAGACAAACTGTAAAAAGAGACTAACTTAAGGCCTTTTAACTTTTTTGGCCTCAAATCGATTCACCAAGTCGGAGCCACATTTCACACAGAACGCCCCGTTTTGGCTTCATTGCAAGAAAAAAAAATTGAACGAGGAATTTTGGTATGTGAACTGGCCATTAAGATCGTGTAATTTGTCACTGTTGGATTTATTTTTGTGGGGCTATGGAAAAGAACGTACCTATGCCCACAATCGCTAAACTTCTGACGTATTGAAAACGAATATTCATCAGGATCTGGTTCGGTTATTGCGCGGCATGTGTCGAGAAGTTGAACTACTTTGGAGGATATTTGAACAATGTTTGTATTCTATTCATAATGGTAAGCTCTAAGCAATATGTTGAAATAAGAAAAATGATCGAAATCGAAAACAAATTTCATGTTTATAAAATTTACTTTCGGAACCACAAATTGGATCGTCATCTGTAATCGAAAAGTCCCCAGATGAAATTGTTTTCCATGCGGTATGATGGATGGATTTCACAAGCACTATATGATGAGTCAAATGCTCGTTGGCCATGGAAGGGGAAGCAGATATATAACGTTTGAAGCCTTAACGATGCGTGAACGACAGTGCACCGATCCGGAAGGCCACCGAACCAAATTGACATGACCAGGCACAAAACTCGACCGTTGAGGGAGCCCTCGATCAGCTTGAAACTATGTCAAAAGTCGAGCCTTGGCACCTTTAGCTTCTTTCCTTTCCCTGTGCTCACCCTAATTTATCTGATAATGCGCTGCTAAAAAAAAAATGTTAAATTGTGGTAATTTTCAATATATTTCTTTTTGATTGTTAGGAGAAAAACGATTAAACAAACTTGCTGCATTATTATTAAATTAATTAATTCCGAGGTAAAGTTACGGAAAATATTGGGATGGGAAATAATTATCAAATATTTTAAAAACAGCCTAAAAAAATATTTTCCCTTTTAATTACATTTAGCGGGGGATCAGATTGACTTTGCAAATGAGTAAAAAGCAAAATACAATATCGCCAGTATCGTTAATTACTTCAGGTTAAGCTCAAATATTTGATAAGCAGCCCGACGCCCCCTAGCCTCCCACATATTATATATATTTAAAGCAAACATTTTCATAATGTCGATGTACTAAATACATATTACGACTACCATCCCACAATGAATTTATTCCGATTAGATTACCGCCCGCTTCATTTCCAATTAACCCCACATTCTTTATTTTACATTTTGTGTAGCCACAAAATTATGTGTCGGAATGAACGGTCCCCGCAGAATAACGCGCTCAAAGGAGAGCCAATTTAATTCTGAACTTAAAATAAAATAAAAAATAAAAAATCACCTCGGTTGTGTGATTACCGGGACGCTCAAATGAACAAAAGACTTATTTTCCATTTTGCCCACCCGCAAAATATGTAAATATTTTCGAAAAATTAAATTTCAAATTTTCCGGCGGTGGAGTGGGAGGCAGGGCAGGGCTGTATTAACTTGACAACTGTTTCTCATTATGTGAATGACAACCAGGGAGAAAACGCCTTAATTAGGCCTGTGATGTAAACGCAAATTAATTTCACTGTAATTCCGCTGTTTCAAGCTGCTTTCGGAAAAGTGGATTTTTTTGTTTTAGTCAAAACACGAAAGGACTGTATACATTGACTGTTTAAAATTCAAATTACAAAATTCTGTTTACAAATAATTTAATCACACGACTTAGTCCGAAGAAAGCAGGCTGACGAAGTTGGCGTATAGTTCCCATGGTACAACTGATGGGACGTGGGCGGTTAGAGGACCTGAAAGATGATTTCAAAACTGTATTTTCCTCTTTTCTAAATGAAAAATGCGAAATGGAAATGATTTCATTTCCTCCAACGAAGAATATCCTATTAAGGCTAAGACAGGCATAAAGTTTGGTCGACCGTTAGACGTTGTTAAGCCCCCATAGCCCTTCTTCGCCGTACTCGTTTTGTTTCGTGAGAATTGCCTTTGCAATTTGTTTTCTTCTAATTTTGCTTTCTGGCCGACAGAGTTCTCTAAATGGACGCATTGATGCATAAATCCTTTAGCTTAACTTTCTAGAAGGACGTCATGTCATCGTTCAATGCGATTGAGTATAAGCGACCGAGCGGACTCGCTCCCGATGGAAGGGGCGGCTATATACGCTTTTGTCATTCATATTGGACATTGGACCAAGCCCTTAAAGGAAATTGACTATTATTTGCCAGCCGGAGAAGTGTTCAACCGTAGTTTGGTGAGTTCATAACAATTTGGATGAGTGTGTCCGGGAAAATTAACTGAATTCTGTTGCTTCTCTTCGCTTGGTTTGTGGAGCGAACGTGTTCGGGGTGACCGGGGGGGGGGGGGGTGAAAAGGTAATTTAGAAAAGGAATTTTTATGGTTATGAGACGAGTGTTTATCGTAGCATTTTCGTTTGTGGTGGAAACCCTTTTCTAGTGGACTTCACTAAGGCGGAAATGAAGTGGAATACCGAGACTTTAACAAAGATATCGCAGGCAGTTTAGAAAGGATGGTTAAGTCCTTTCTTACTTCGTATAAAATAAAAAGATAATGCAGCAAGTTTAGGAGCACATATAGCCCTCCCATTAGGGCCACGGTTAGTACAGCTACAAAACAAAACGAACTCCACAATACTTAAACTAGAAACACAATGTTTATTATTTAAAGGAAAAAAAATTGATTAGATAGAAGGAAACACGAAGGGATTCGAATAAAAGAGAAACGATTGTAGTTAATCGCGATGGGAGATGGAAAAAATCGAGCATTAGTGAAAATTATTCTCAATTATTATTCAGAAAGGGATTAAAAATAAATTGATCACGAGTTTTAGAAGTTAAAAAATTAAACTAGATAGAAATAATTCAAATGATGGAAATACGTAAAAGATATGAGGTCCTTGATACGTAAAATAACGATGTAATGGATATGAGATAATTTAAAGCAACTTACCATTCGGAACTGTTGGCACTTTTTTGGTTTGTACACGAGCTGTTGCGTTGTTCACCTATTTTTTTTTTTGTTTGTTGTGATTTGAGATTATTTTGTGGATGTTTATTAGTTTTTTTTTTTTTTTTATTAAGGAGAGAAAATAAAATAGATTAGTATGGTGTGAAAGAAGTTTTATTTTGGTTTTTAAATAATAATCGAAAAGTTAAGTGAACGTTTTGAAAAATATAAATATAATCAGGAAAAGATGTCTACAAGTATACTTTTGAAATTTTCAAGCATGCCTATCTCTTTTCTTTGACGAAATAAGCACATCTTTACATTTCAAGGAGCTTCGACGACCCTTGTGACCCTTTCCTGTACAAACGTAAATTTCAAACAGATTTCTGTGTAAATATACTCAACTCGTCCTTTACTTTGTATCGAGTACCCCTTTCGTCAATCATCCACTTATCAAAGTTCAAAATAATCCGAATGAATTGGTTTTTAACAACAAAGCACCCTCAAGTGCATGTACACATTTATAACAATGAAATGAAACCTCTTTCACGGCCTCCTCTCACACAAGCATGTATCTTCAATAACACAATATTCATATTATATTGCCAAACACCCTTTTGCAGATAATTAAATAACTTGAGGAATTCTCTATTGAATTTCCAAATATTTGATAAACTAATAGCCAACATACAAGTTTTCAGTACTCAGTTCTAAGTGCACTTTGAAAGCACATTGCATCTGTGCCTTGTATGCCGGCAGTTTCGTTGGAAAGTGTCCAACGACAGCCTTATCCTTTTCTACGTAAAACCGCATGCCATAACGTTTGTTATTAAAATAATCACTACGAGCCATACTCGAACTTGTACTTGCACTATATTAAGTGTATATTGATAGCTGTTGCCGGGTAGTTTGGTGCAGTGCTATAATACTATGTGTCCTTTCGACATTTCAATATCATTCCCTCACTTAATTGGTACTTCTAAATACAGTTCCATATTGTGTGCATTATAAGGAACTATGCAATAACGGTTGGGTGTAGCTATAGAATGCAAGCGACAATTTTGGGCTTGCACTTCGGTGCTGCTGTGCTATGTAATCAGCCATAAGGGAGTACTCACAAAATTTCATTAGAGGACTCTTTCGGCTCGTTTTCATGAACTTTGTTTCATGTAATAGGCTGTACGGATGGCTCACAGTTTTTGGGGAATTGCACATACTCGTATGTACCTATTATGTCCTTCTCAGTTTAAGGAAATGAAAAATAATTTTCTCTAAATAATTTAAACGACTTACAGCATTTTTCACCACATAGTTTAAGCTTAAACTACAATTAAGGAAAGTGAAGTTTGCCATAAAAATTTAAAAAAAGAGTATGGTTTTGCCATTTCATAAAAAAAAAAACAAGATGGGATCAGCTCGCCGGGAGCCAAGCTACAATTCCAGGTCTTCTTGCTTAAATTTTGCAAACTATTCTTTAACCGAAAATTTAATGATGTGGATTCAAAATAATTCACCACTGGTGGTTGAGGTATTGGGTTTAATCGTCATTGCGGTTCATATATTTGAAGGGATATATAATAACACTTGAAATACTATAATACATGTTTATAATTCACATTCGCTTCGCGCAAGTCTGCATTTATATGATATATTCGTACAGACAGACAGGAAAGCCTTTGCATAAGTCTTCCCTACCTCAGCTTTGCAAGGTTGAAGACTAAAAGTGTTGCAAAACCCAAGTAAAGTATTTTTCAATAAGGGCGGGTGGATGTTGAAATGGAATAAAACAAGATTTGTGTGAGGTATTAACAAAATTCTTTTTCCATTTGAAAGGCCCATTTATGGAATATGACATCGTTAAAATGCACGCCTAGGCTTCTTATGGTGGTACGCATCGGAGTGGTCCAATTTTCAACGATTCTTCCGCATAGATCCGGCCGAATTTGAGCGATGGTCTGTGTTATGTTCACCTTAAAAGGGCATCGGTCATTGTGGTTTATTCGCATAAACCTGCGACTTCAGGAAACACAAGAACATTTTTAGCGGGGTCAAATCGCATAATATTGGTGACCAATTAACGACATCTCTGCGAGAAATAACGTTACCTCAAATCGTTCATGGAGAATGTCAATAATTGCGTACGCTTTGTGGCACATAGTGAGCGAGGGTGAGCGCCTCACCAACGTAATTTTCGAAAAAGTACAGACCAATAACGCCGCCAGCCCAAAACGGTAACTTTTTGAGGATGCATTGTGACCTGGTGAACCTCGTGTGAGTTGGTGTCGTCCCATATATGGCAATTTTGCTTATTAACACAGCCATTCATCCAAAAACGCGCTTCATCGCTAAAGATTAGTTTTAGCCCAAAATTGGTTTCCTCTTCCAAAAGCTTCGAAGCCCAGTCAGCAAACAAACGGGGTTGTCTATGGGCATGAACTTTAAGCTTCTGGGTCAGTTGGATCTTGTAAGGGTGTGGGCCCAAGCCCAGACGCAAAATTTGTCAAGTTAGTCTGCGAAAGGTCAAGTTCTTGTGCACGGCGAGGAATCGATTGCCTCGGGTTCTACTGTACGATCTTGCGTTCTGTTGACATACAAATGTTAGTTCATTGATTATCGAACCCGTCGTCTCAAATTTGGCCATCAAAAGTCGAAGAGTCGACTCTGAAGGGCCACCACGTGGGTGCGACATTTGCACTACTCATTTTGATAATAAATTTTTATCATTTGGACGTGTTCTTCAATCGTGTAACTAGCTCTATTGACTTAGCATCAGTAACTGAATAACAAACAACAGATATCACCAAAACAACATGACCGCCACAGGCTGCCAAAATCTACCCGCGCCAGTTGAAAAACCCGTAACAAACTCGGGAAATGTGAAATGTGAAAACAAATCACGTAGCAAGGACTATTTTCCATGTTTCGGTACCCTCCAATAGATGAGTAAGCAGTCACAATCAAAAAACAAATATTCCAACGCACATTCCGCGAATACGCGAATATTACACCAATTCGCATCTATAACATGCAACTAGAGGTTTTATTAATTTAAATCGCGTCACAAAAAAAAAAATGAAACCAAAAGCCAAACACAGACCAGCCTCCCGCAACATGAGGAAAAAATTCGCGTTTATTACAACTAATTCTGCAGTACACAGTATCCAATTAAAACAGCCTCATACCCATGTATCCTTCGCATATTTATTTCAATTTAAAAGTCATGTTTTCAAAAGGGTTTTGCAGGATATGTAGAAATATGTCATTCGACTGCGGTCGGGCGATATCTGATAAATGCACAAAATCTCTCCTATAATGTACACGTACTGTCCCTTCCTAAATAAATGTATTCGGAAGCCCTATTGTAGACTCTACTATTGTCGGAGAATGGAATCATTTAAGCCGCCCTTTTGTGTATCATAGTTTTGCGTCAATTTATTTAGCCCAGCGGCACAATTTGTGTTTTGCTATGTTCGTTACTAGTCGTTGTATTGTACTTGCTCGGTTTTTCGGAGGATTTTTAGATTAGATTTTATCATGTGCTTGCTGGGAGGGGTCTTTGGGAGGATTGATGGATCTATAAATTAGATGAGAGGTTCACTTTAACAACCCGGATGGAGTTATTTCATGAGGCACATTGATTTGCGAAGAGAAGAGAAGAGTTTTTGATGATATCGTAATTGAAACAAATGACAACATGACATTTTGCTTATTCAATTGCGGTTAAATGAATTAAAAATGCAATAGTAGGGAGAGTAATCGACGGATGGAGTTGTAATGCAGGAATGTTTGATAGTCGCGAAGCTTTATAAATAGCAGTAGGTGATATTATTGTTTTTGACGGTGTATATGGCGAATGGGAACTAATTAACAATGATAATAGGGAGATTACAGAAATGGCCTTTACGGCACTAACGAAAATGGATGGATATTATGGTAAGAACTTTTAAAATTTCTAACAGCCTTTTAATCCTTAAATAGTAGAGCCAAGTTGCCGAATATAGGAGAGGAAGTCCCAGCTTTGTTTCTCGCTTTCTATCTTCATAAAAAAATTGCACTCCCACACAAGTGAAGTTTGAACCTTAAGTTGGTTTTAGTATTTTAATTTAATTAAATCGCAGCCTCTACTCAGCAGTTACTGAGACTGAGAACTACAATCAACGCGACAAATTCTGTCGAATCTCTCAAAAACTCCTATCTAGGACAACCATCCTCGGAGAGTAGTGAACGAACACCTTCGACACAAACCATCTGCACCCCGTCCAGGTTGTGTGACAAACACCATAATAGCATGCACTCTTGAACCTACACGAATTATATAAAAAAAAAAAAGCCCCAAAAAGAAGACTTGTAAAGTCTCGACCCAAAATTACGATGAAAATTCACTGAGGTATATCAGCGTATTAACAAAGGTACCCTTTGGAGTGTGTATAACAAAACTTCATACTTCATCGAATTGGTCAAATATTGTTCTGGACAAATTGGTTTTGCTATGAGTTCTACTTCATTACTTTAAAAAGGGCTGCCGAAAGTCATCGTATTTTGGTGGATGTTTATGGTAACCATGCAAGCATATCGCAAAGTGGTTGGCACATTTTAAAAGTGTTGATTTCAACTTGATAGGCAAGGAACAATCTGGACAATCGCAGAAGTTCGAAGATGAATTGTTCTTCAAACAGTTTAAACTATGTCTGAATTATTGGGAGTTGACTTGTCAGTAAGACTCATATTTAAAGAAATAGAGATGAGCAAGAAAAGTGAATTCCATACAAAACCAAGGGGCACGACAATCCCAAGGCATGGCTTAGGCATGCATGTATTTAGTAGGATCAAAACGATGTGGTCTATTATAAACCGACTATAATAAATGAGCTTTAAGGAATAACAGCTGGAATACTCAATGAGACATGACAAAGAGATTATGCAGTACGATACTGCTTGTCCTCATGATTAAAACCAGCAAAACATTCCTAGAAAAGCTCAAATGGAGTGTCCTACCCCTAAATTCTTAAGACAATGCGGGATTATTATAACGAGGTGGAATAAGGTTGATGATTCTTAAGAAGCGAGTGAAATGAAATCCACTCGCAGTCTTTTTCGTAAAAATACATACCAGTGCAAGCAATTAAACTGCTAGCGAACACGGAAATATGGTTGTTCATACGATTGTCATGAAAATAACGAACTGAAACGTTTAAACAACTTTATGCTATTATGTTTATGCTGGGATTGGGATAATGGTTTCACTCAGCTGTACTCGTATACCCTAAGGTTAGTATTAGCTTTCGTCATGTTTTCTGTGGAGAAAAAGAAGCTCTGATCAACAAAGATTACGTTGCTGTGGTTATAGTCAGTGAAATGTCGGTTTATTGTCCAACCAATGGTAGTGACTGAATTAACAATTTTATTTTTATAGTTATTCCGATTTATAACAGGTAGGGAACACAAACTAGAATAATTTTTTTGAAGAGGGAATTATCTGTGATTTGCAAAATAGTAACCTACTGACATGCGTAAGTATTTTTTACCTCCTCAATAATAAGAGAGTTGTGTGAATATGAAATGTCGATATTTTTGCTCAAAAACTTAATTTTTTTCGAACTTAATGAATGATTTCAATAATCAAGGTATTGGCCGTATTAAGCTATAATTGTTTGCCATCTCTTTTTGTGTTTATACAACTGTCTTTTAGGGCCAACCATTGATCAAAACAAGAAGTAATCAGAAGGTCTAGTTAATACAGCGAACGTTTGCCATTTTTTTTAAATTGGTTTGCAATATGTGGGCTAAGATTGTTGTAATGGAAAATAACTAATGAGGGTCTCTGGGTACATACTAGTCATTCTTGCTTCCATGCTCGATTCAATTTTATAAATTGTTGGCGGGAGCGATACCCAGTAATCAAACTATTCCCTTCTAGTCAGACCAAACACAAATTCTACTTTCCGTAGATATTACGTCTACTAATTGTGATTTTTTGGTTGCAGGCTGTCGCCAGTAACAATTCGTTCCGAAAACCTTTTATTTAAGCGATTAAGAAAAATTTAAATGAACCCATTTTCATGTACTTGGAAACAGTTGCACGATTAACTTTCAATGCTTCTGAGAGCTGTTGTATTTGAGTCAAGTGTACAGCTAATGATGTTGCAATTCGGAATCTTCGGGTTTTTCTCTTGTCATTATCATTATTTTTGAAACGAACAAACCAAAGATCACAAGTTTTTTGAGATGGAGCGCACAAAACTGATGACTCTCAGCCGCGACTATCTTTGGAAAAAAAAATTCAATAACACTACTAGCGAATGGTCCTTATCTTTGCATCCATTGATTAAATTTAAAAATTAAATTAATTAAATCGAAATTTAATTAAATTAAAATTAAAATTAAATGTTTAACTCCTTAATTCAGCCTCAAGCTGAAGACAAGTAGAATAAATGGACAGTGGACGAAAATGAGAGGAAAGCCCGAAAGAAAGAACCGCCAAAAAGGCTGCGTAGCACATAAGACGATGGACCAAAAGAGATGAAACAGAACAGCGAAACATGAAAAGAACACACTCATGACAGGGAAGCTTGGTGAAGAGTTGTCTGAGTTGTGGCTCTGAACTTCCGGTGGCCGATAGTTAGACGCCGTCTGTATGTACATATGTAGGTAGGCCGATCGACGTATATTTACAAACTATGAAATGTCGTTAATAAATAAGCAGAAGAATATCGGTCCTAATGCCCAACCTTGGGGCACTTCACCAAGGATTCTTAAACAGGATTTTATGATTTACAATTTCAAAGGCCTTTGATAAGTCTAGCAACCAAGGATGGAAATATAAACCTTGTTATAGTCTTGCGTTCGTTCTTCTAGCAAAATTTGATACAGGAATTTATTAAGTGCTTCATTGTCATCTTATGTTTAACCATCATTTTCTTAAACGATTTTAGCAGTCAGTTTCTTTGCTATTAGCAATTCCAATTCATCATCAATCACCTAAGCAAAGAAGGAGACAATTTGAGGTGAAATAAGTACGATGAAATGTACTGGAAAGTCATGGCCATAGAAGATATTGGAAGATAGTGGGATCATCATAAAAATAAAGTACATCCTGATCGGGAGTCCAACAATTTTTTTTCGCATGGGATGAAGTTTAGTTTAGAGGCGTTAACGTTTAACTATGATACACACAGAATACTGATTGTGTAGTTACGCGCCGCTGGGTACGCCAACCAATTATTTTCCGATGGTTCACGCGTTCATTTGCTGTATACTTTTCCTTAGTTTTTATAGATTGAACTACATACCTCAGAAGTAAACCAAGAACTTTTTTTTTTTTTTGGGAGGCTCCTACTATCTGTTGGAGCACTCAAATACAAATACTGGTCCATTGTACTACCAGCAGACAACTTTCTTTATTGTATCTTCCTCGTTGTCCGGAGAAAAGTGAGAAGGGGCTTCAGTGAAGTAGAGCTAAGAGATTCGGCACACACCATGTCGGTCCCAAGGGTGCGCAACCGTGCCCGAGCGAAGGCGGGACAGTTGCAAAGAGAGTGTTCTGCTGTGTCATATTTCTCGCAACATGCAGCACAGGTATGCGTCTCATTCACATGTAGAGATGCTTAGCAAAAATCTGCAATAATTTCTCTTTAAGGATAAGAAGAATGTTGCGGACTTCTCGCAGACATCAGGGCGCACGCGCTTAGTCATCCTGCATCCTGGATATTTCCTCCATCTACGACTGTGTGCATTAAAGACCCAATCGTTGATGTCGGATTCGATCACGGAAGCAGGTAGACTTAAAGCGGGTTCAGGTACTGAGAAACTCTCGTCCGAGTCCCTTCTAGCAAGATCATCAGAGATCTTATTTCCTGGGATCACAGAATGACCTGATCCTTTCGACTTTGTTCAAAAAAGTCTTGAGTTTATGCACAAATTTGGAGCTAGATAGAGACAAACTAGTTTATTCTAAATTTCAACTGTTTGGGTTGGCTTTCCATTCTTCTTCTTCTTCTTCTTTTCCTTTTTTCGGCGTTGTTATGGTCAGAAGTGTAGGACCATAACCTTCCCACTTAACTGCATTCCTACTGGTCCGCTTGTGGGGTCCGCCGGTTTGACCTCAGAAAGTAGCGGCAGGCTTCCCGGTTTGGGATTACTTTATCGCTGAGGCCAATCAAATGCTGGTGTTTTTGCATTTGTTTGCACCAATTGTTTTTCGCCCTGCCTTTTTTTTTTTTAGTGACACGGGCATGCTCCAGATTTTTTTGTTTGATCTTACTCTTACAACACCGGTGATCTCCAGTCGTGTCAACCCACTGATTTGCATGTACACTTGTGGGGCAGTTTAATGGTGGTATATGTGTCCCTAGGCTCATATATGTTGGTTTTCTATTAACATGAGGATTAGATGTTAATCGGTATTGTCCCCCGAAAGCCGAAGGACAGTGGCCCAAAGGGATTCAAGTCTTTGAATGCCAGACGTCTGGGAAAGACGGAAGTTTTAGACAAGACAAGTATTGAAATCTGTTTAAACAGAAGAAAAATCGATGAACACGAAACAATTTTGAAATTATTGACTGGGAAAATTATTTATCGCAAGACGAGGAGAGTAAGTAGCAATTCAATTGAAAAGCACGCGAACGTGCACGTACTTTTCATAAACATTTTGTGTTTTTCTACTGATTTAAAATTTACTGACTTAATAATTTAGATAGCTTTTTAAATGTTGGTAATCTAAGTCTTTCAACTTCCGAAATTGAACAAGCTTTATCTGATGTCAAAGCTGACACTCGGCTTGATATGGATAGAATCCCTCCTATTGTTTTACAAAGATGCTCGAAAGCATTTGCGATACCTCTAAAAATTATCTTCAACCGTTCCCTTGAGAGTGGTGAGTTTTTAAGGAAATGGAAGAATTCTGAAATTTCACCAATTTATAAATCGGGAAATAGGCAGTATGTGTCTAACTATAGACCTATTTGTAAGATTACAACAATTCCAAAAATTTTTGAAAAGTTGGTTTATGATAGATTATTTCCGTTGCTAAAAAGCATTATTTCTCCATATCAACACGGATTTGTTGCTGGTAGATCTACCAGCACAAATCTTACAATGTTTTCTAATTGTGTTTTTAATAGCTTTGAGGAAGGGTATCAAATTGATGTTGTCTATACAGATTTCTCTAAAGCATTCGATAGGATTAATCATAATATATTACTTATTAAATTAAAAAAAATTGGGTTCCACTCTAAATTTTTAAAATGGATAAAAACATATTTAAAGGACCGTACTCAGTATGTGAGGATAAACAACACTCTCTCCTCACCCATCAAAGTTACCTCGGGTGTGCCGCAAGGAAGTCATCTCGGCCCCCTTTTTTTCCTTTTATTTGTGAATGACATCCCCAACGTGTTTTTAAATTCTAAGTGCCTAATGTTTGCGGACGATTTGAAACTTTTCCGGTGTATAAAAACAGAACAGGATTGCATTTTATTGCAAGATGATCTGGAGAAATTATCCAATTGGTGTTCGTTTAACTCCCTACACCTAAATATTTCTAAATGTCAGAGTTTAACTTTTTGTAGAAATCGTTCACCTATTAATTTCCGTTATAAAATAAATCATTCCTTTCTTTCAATAGTTACCTTCAAAAAAGACCTTGGAGTTATCTTTGACCATAAACTTGATTTTGTTAAACACATAGATTATTTAGTTGCTAAAGGCAATTTAATGTTGGGTTTTATCTTGCGCAATTCAAAAGAATTCAGCAATCCCCACACGTTGAAAAGTTTGTACTTTGCGTATGTTAGATCTACACTGGAATACTGTAATACTATTTGGAATCCTGCGTATGAAACTCATTCTTTTAGAATTGAGAAAATCCAAAAACGCTTGACTAGAATCCTAGTAAAAAGGTTACACTGGGAAATAGATATGCCTTCTTACGAAACAAGATGTAAATTGTTTGGAATATTACCTCTTAAAATTCGTAGAAAATACTCTGAGGTGATGTTTATTCGTGATTTATTGGCAAATCATATTGATTGTGCCGATATTTTGGCCTTAATAAACTTTAACGTTCCTGGGAGGATGCTTAGAAGCAAGTTGTCTTTTAAAATTCCATACCACAGAACAAATTATGCTGCCAACGAACCATTGTCTAGGTGCCTAAGAGTCGCTAATATATTTTGTGATATGATTGATTTTAATTTAAGTAGACTTGCATTCAAAAATAAATTGCTACTAATTTTAAGTATCTTTAATGGTGGGAATGTTTAATATCCAATATCTTGTACAATTACAATACTATTATTTTTATTATTCTAGTAATCACTAAAGCACTGTAACTTTGTTTGATGGAATAAACTAAACTAAACTAAAATGACACCTTTCGTTGGATGGTCGTATATTATTATGATTTGGGGAGAACAAAATCTATTTCAGTCCCCTCATTTTAACATACGCAATCAACTAAACCATAAACTACCAACTTTTAATTTGCTTTTGACAACTTTTCCAGAAAAACATCGAAACTATCGTTAGAGGAATACTTTAGCCATTTATCTAACCCCAAGGTAGCAGCAAGGAGTAAATAAAAATAAATTCCCCCCAAGAGCTTCCAACTTTCCGTCCACTACATATGTATAAGTGCATGCAATAGCGAATGGTAGTTAGATACTATAATTCATGAAATTGCAATTCATTCCATTCAAACAAAACCAATTCCCGGCAATCCGCCTTTCTGACCTTAGCACAAAGAAGAAAAAAAAACTTCGCTAAAACTCCAAACAAGCTTTGAACATGTGGTACACTCTATTCTATAACACTAAGCCCCATCTCTGGAGTACAAAGTGTACGCTCTGTTCCGAGGAATATATCTCGAACACAGTGAAAACAAGAAGACCTCCAGAGCGTAAAATTCTCTAAAATTCTTGCCTTTCTAACTGAATTCGGAAACACTTTGCTTTCTGTTTCAGTTTTTGCGTTTTTTCTGTTTTTTTTCTTTCTGACGATTTTTTTTATCATCTATCCTTGCCCCGTCGTGCATCTTCTTGGAAAACGTATTCCATTTCATGTAGACGAACAACCCCTTTCATATGAACATCTCGTCGGTTTTGAATAGCAGAGTGACGACTAAAAAACTAATTAAAAATAAAACATTCATTTCGAGTTGTTAGAGAGTGAAACTTTGAACGAGGCCCGGTTCGGACGTAGAGAGCGACGAACGGATACATGGAAAGAAGCGAAACATAGAGAACTTTTACTTTTGGAGATTAAAGCCACAAGGACCGGCCTCATTCCGTAGTCATGTCTCTGGTCGGTACCCCTGTCACAATCCTTTTCGTAGGAGCCAGTGTAAATGTTGGAAAACATCAACAATGTCTTACAAGCTTGTTATCTGTCTCGTTTAAATGAAAAACGGATATCATGTTGTCATCGAAAGGTGGTGTATATCTATTGGATTACAAATAATTTTCATTCGTTGTAGGGGTAGGCAGCATCATCGTCAGCGGGTTTTGAAACAAAAAGATCGAATAAGGAACTTTTTAAATTAAGTGAAAGGAAGCGTAAACGAAGAGGATATTGGGCTTTACGCGGAGATAACACTTTTACACTTTCGAAACAATCGACCATGAAATCTAGTACCGAGAGCCGCACGTAATCTCTTTGGAACGATACAAAAATATTCTCATCAAAGAGAAGAAAAAGTACATAAAACAAAGAAAACGAGAATAAAATAAAAATAGGGTTTGCGAAGCGGTAGAACAAATTTACCTCCACAAAGCATAATTGGAGCCGAAAACGGAAGCATTTTTATGAGTTTTTTTTTATTTTTGTTTTTGGTGTAATCCTTTGAAATGGGTTTGAACAGAATAGAATCATGGACCAATTGAACCAGCGAGAATGAGTAGACAAAAGGGATGAATACTGAAGAATGTTCGGATGAATGGTTATTGGAGAACCGAAATTTGTTTCAAATGCAGCGAATCAGCCTTTGATTGAGTTCAAATCGAGCTGTTTTTCGCTGTTCTTTTTTTTATGTGTTGGCAAATGGACACAAAAGAGCTGAAGCATTTCTCTCAGTATTTTAATTGTAATTTTAAAACATTTTTTTCCCCACTCACATATTAGAACTATTTGTTCTAAATGAGGAATCACAATGAAAAATGCTTTTCGTTTGTTCATCTGATATCAAAACATGGCATAAACATCAATGAAATTGTTTTAATTAATTTAAATATATCTTTTAGTATTGAGGTAAAAAAAACTGTTCACAATCAATTGGGAATCACTTAAAGTTTTGCACCAGAAGTGCTATTGACGTAGGGGAAACAGTGCTGCCAAAATATTAAAAAGAAAACATTTTACGACTTTTTAAGGGAAGAGGGTATGAGCACCTTGTTTATGTGATTCAACAAAAATCAACACCAGAACCGCAGGACGCTATGACTGGTCACAAACCGAAAGTCATTCATTTACATAGCCAGCTTTTTTCGTCCTTTGTAGCACGAGTTTGGTTTTCAGAAAATATTTAGTTTACCATTAAGAGAAACGGCAGAAAAAGGATATTTTTCTAATACTACACCAAACTTGCATCCAAATGTTGAATATTCATGCGACAAGGGTTCAGTCGAGTTTACCTTACAGCAAAGAGAGGAATAAATTACCTCAGCACCTAATAACAAACAGAAGGACCTTGCAATTCAACTTGCGAAAACTTCATCTCTCATGCATGTTTCGTAGACGAGACTACTCGAATGAAATGGTAATTTCAAACGTGGTCCGGCACGAGCGACGAGAATGGAATTTCAAAAATATTGCTTTTCTCGTAATCACTACCATCTCTCGCGCGAGTTGGTCATCTGTTGAACACGACGTGATTGTCGTTTGGTAACACCACCGACCGGGGTGGAAATGAAGATAATATCCCTAAGCTTACGCCAACCAGCGGGAATACAAATTCAAGCTCATTAATATTCTTGAATACCTCTGAAGGGATTTCCCATTCACCAAAAAGCCATTTAGTCGGGCAATTCAAATAAATGGTGCGTCTATCAAGCTTTATCCTTTTTTTGCGCCTTGAATTTATTATGGTTCCTGAATTGGACAATTAGTCTGCTATAATAGTATTCAACTTTTTTGCTTCAAATACCCATTAGTTCATTACAGTTGAATTCCGCCGGCAATTTGCCAAGCTTTCTACCTAATCCCCCTGCCCCGAGAGAATAAGCCATTTACACCTCCAATAGAAATAGATCTTTTCTTGCAAAAGAATAAATATTTTTAGTCAATCAACAATGAAACTCTAGTTGTCCTTAGCTTTTCTATTATAGTAAATACAACACCGATCCTTTCTTCGACTCTTGGATAACAAGTGCGGACTGAAAGTGATAAACCGAGAACAAAAGCTGCTCCTGGTAGGAATGTTGATTGGATTCCCTACAATCGGTGGTTGGAAAATAGAAATCAATTAAACACAATAAAGAGAGAGAGGTTTGCCCTTGTACTAGGTATGCTGTTCGATTTCAGGTGGAAATAGGTCAAAGTGAGCGAATGGATGGAATTCATTTGCGGCTGATGTGGTTTGATGTTCGATTTGAAGAAATTTATCGAGAAATGTATTTACCTCGAGTATTGTGAATCTAATTCCAATTAAGACACAGAAAGGGTATTGAAAGATGAACAGATGAATACGACGAATTGTGGACATGACGTAGAGATGCAAATCGTATCGATTCATTTTAAAGCTTTTATTTAAATAAAATGGATACAAAATGGATAACTCATTTATGATATTGTCCATTGTTAGCCATGACAAAAAACTCTTCACATTTTGAGTGACTGAAGTGAAACATATTCCAGAAAGAGCCTTCTTCATGGATCGAAACAAGTGGTAATCGGATAACTAAAGGATGTTTTTTTTAGAGGTTTGATTTTTAAACTGGCAGCACTGTTTCTAGAAATAGTCAATTTGACAGTTGAAAGTTGATTTGGGCTTCGTACGTTTTGCCATTTTACGATGAATAGATTGACGCCAGAACAGCGCATGCAAATTGTGCAAACTTATTTTGAAAGCCATGGTTCGGCTCGCCAAACTTATCGTGTGCTATGTCCATTTTACGGTCGACACAATCGATCATCACGATGAATCCTATTAGCACCACATACACTCTAGTGGATAATAATGGATAATGGATCCCCAAAGACGAAGAAACAGCGCGAAGGAAACAAGTTATTGCTGTTGTGGAGCGCAGTGTTGAGGAGAGTCCAAGTGAGTCGATTCGACATCGCGCAGCAATTGGTGCTATGCCAATATGCCAATCCACTTTGTGGAAGATTTTAGGGAAAAATCGTGTCTTAAAAGCTTATAAGATCCAGCATGTGCAAGAGTTGAAACCGTGCAACCATTTTCGGTGAAAACATGACTCAGCTTGATCCTCATTTTCAGCGCAAAATGTTGTTCTCTGATGAGGCCCATTTTTGGTTAAATAGATATGTAAACTAGCAAAACGGCCAAATGTTTAGTGGAGAAAACTCAGAAGCCTTTGTTGAGACGCCCTTATAATCCCTAAAACTCACTGTCCGGTGTGCTTTATGGGCTGATAGAATCATCGGCCGGTGCCGGCCAGAATATCACCGTCAATGGTGAGCACGATAGAAACATGATTTCTGACTTCTTCGTTCCTCAGTTCAATGGCACTGATGTGACATAGCTTTTGTTTTAACAAGATGGGGCAATATGCCACATGGCGCGCGACATCATCAATTTATTGCGGGTTATTGCGGGTAATTTCGCATAATGGACCTTCCATGATCCTGTGATCTCAGATCTTTATATTACTTTCTTTGTGGGGTACGTTAAGTCACTAGTCTATGCCGACAAATCAGAGACATTGGACGATTTTGAAGACTACATTCGCCTTATTACTCGTATTGCTGATATACGGCCCTTGTTGCTGGATAATATTGTTGAAAATTGGACTTCACAAGTGCGTTTCATTCGAGCTAGCCGTGGCGCGCATATGCCCGAAATCATATTTAAACACTAATGGCACAAAAGTATGTAGTAAATAAAGCTAATATCATAGACATTAACTTAAGAGTCAAGTGTTTTATTTCACTACGAATTTGTATACTGCTAAAAAAACACCAAAATTTCCCATCCGATATTCTCCAAGGAAGTTTTAACGGGTTGCGCAACATGTGTTTGAGCATTGTCATGATGGAAAACCAATTTGTCGTGCGTGGTCTCCCATTCCGGCGGTTGTTTTCGTTATTGCTTGGTTCGAACGTCATCGATTGTTTGACCACTTCCCAGCAGTTTATAATAGATCGCTCACCTTCTGATTAGTACACAGCATTACCTTGGTAGCATGGATAATTGCTTTTATAGTCAGTTTGATTGGTTAGCCGGTTTTATCAATAGATTTTCTACGGTGCAACCTGCAAAAGATCCGCCTTTCGTCGCCAGTAATAATGCGATGCAAAAAAGACAAAAAAGATCCTTAGGACTGCGCCAACTACAGAGGTATAAGTCTCCTGAACATCGCACATAAAATCTTCTCTGCTCTGTTTGGCTTCAGGCTAGGGAAGTCTGTCGTCGATTAAATCGTCACATTACGGCAGATCCCGGAGAAAAGCAATGAATTTCAGGTCCACTCCCACCACCTTTTTGTCGATTTCAAAGCCGTACGACATCGACATCGTAGTTAGAGACGAGCTATACAACGCCATGTCTATTTTTGACATCCCTGCTACGCTCGTTAGACTATGCAGGATGACTTGGGAGAATGCTCGCTGCTCCATTCGATTCGGTGCAGATCTAACTGACAGCTTTGATGTCAAAAAAGGATTTAGGCAGGGCGATGCGCTTATCGTGCGAAACTCACTGGCACAAGAGGCACAATATATTCCAAACCGTCACAAACCTTCGCTTACGCGGATGACATTGACATACATAATTGGAATAACTCTTATGTCAAGGAAGCGTTTACCAGTATTGAGGGCGGAGCGGCGAAAATTGGTTTGGCGGTAAATGAAGGCAAAACAAAATACATATGTATGTCATCAAAAAAAGGACGGTCAAGATCATCTTGGCCAAAACGTCAATAGTAGCAGCTATAATTTCAAGGTAGACAAGGACATCGTCTACCTTGACCCCGGAGTTGCCTGGAACACCGAAACCAGCTACGAATTCAAACGCAGGATCACTTTTGCCAATCGCTGCTTCTTCGGGTTCAGGAGGCAATTGAGTAATAGAGCCCTCTCCCGTACGTCCAAATTGACTCTCTATAAGACCCTTATTATCTCGGTGCAACTGTATGACGCAGAAGCGAGGACCCTATCAAAAGTGGATGAAAAGGCCCTTGGCCGTTTCGAGAGAAAGATTCTAAACACAGACGGGTGATGGAGGAGAAGATTCAAGCACGAACTGTACGGGGTGTACAGCGACATGAGCCTGTAAAAATGAGAAGACAGTCCTCTCCAAGTTCAGTATCTGGCCCGACCCAGACCTGATGACATGAAAATTTTACTGTAAAATTATAGCGTAATAAGATGGAAGAAATTATAGCGCAATAAGATGGAAGAAATTATTGCGTCGGAAGGCTTAGACAGGGGTCGTAAGATATTTCCCGTGCAAGTAATGTACACTGTCGTTCCAATGCGAGGTGTACCAAAAACCTTTTCTCTTGAGGTGAGATATGGCTTTCAGTGCGCATCCTTTGATAAATATAGGTATATCAAGGGGTAGAAGGTTCGGAACCGGCATTAAAATATAGGTCCATTTCACTTGTGTCAAAAACAAATAGCACACAACATAAGTAAATAAGAGAAGCTTGGCTCTGGCTCTCTCTGAAGGAGAAGGAAGGTTCATCATAGCACCCAGAGTAGTGCTCGGCGTGCTGGGGAAAGCCCCCGTACAGCTGAGACCAACCGCTGTGTGAAGTTTGGTGAAAGAGGCTACGACGTGTTTGCGTGTTAACCAAACCTGTTCTACCCGACCACCGGTGCATATGAAATTATCGGTCTTATATTTTGGTCCCATATTTTGCCAAAAGCACCTTCGCATTATTAAAAAGCTGGCAGTGATTTGGTGGTTTTTGATTTTGAACAAAGCTTGCTATCTAAAATTAATAAGGATGCCTTAGCTTCCTTGGATATCGGGATGGGAATTACTTTTAGCACCAGCTGATACATGCCAGTATTTTTCCTTCTTCTCATAATATCTCAAGAATGTTGTGTCTAAATTTTAAGTCGATCGGAACAAAATTGACGAAGTTATGACTATTTTTATACCTACCTGACTCGAGCGCGCTATTGTTATTGTTTAGTGTTCAAAACTTTAAAGCGTTTTTCCCACAACTCACGTTTTCAAAGTCGGTGCCCCTCATAACTTCAAAACTACTGCACCGATCGTTTTGAAATTTTGAACACTATTTCTGTACATAATTTACGCTGGAGAGTTTTTTTTCAAATTTGTTAATATTTTTCATTTTACAATAACAAATTAACCGATTTTTTCGCCTTTTTTCCTTCAAAGTGTTCCCAAAAAGTGAAAAATTTAAATTTCGAAAATCCCCCCCAGCGTTACCTGGGCAAAGCGATTATCTAACGATATAATTTTGATTTTTTGATTGCATATGATCCAGCACCGAGTTATGAGGGGCACCGCAATTCAACTTTTTTTCCGAAACGCTCCAGAATAATTGCTGCCATTGCCGTATTTTTTAATATTTCTCGATGAAAATTTTACACAATATTCTTCAAATGTCATGCTATAATGTACCATTGGCTTTAATAAATATATTTGGACTGTTTCGTTAAAAAAAAAATCACAAAAATGTGCCTTTTTTTACACGAATTAAACCTACTTCCCCCTTGAAAGGATTAACCGACAGTTTATTACTCGTGCTCCAGTCATCGATCACATTTAGCGCTGCCTGTGTTTCATGACAGACAATCGTTAAACGTGTGCCGACAGAGAGATAGAGATAGAGGGCATAGATTCCAAAGGCATTGAGAGCATCGAGTAGAGAGTCGATCACCACCTTGCGGGCTGTCCCTTTTTACGACGAATTTAACACATTGTTCGAGGCCTGCATCAGCGATCAATGTCCTATGCATACGCATTGCTTTGATTCACAAAACCAATGTTTCATCTACGCCAAGCCGTCGAACATGAGCCGAGTCAGGTTTCTATGAGAGACGATGGAGTAGAGGACGGCCGCATCTTAGATGGCGCATACAGCTCGAAGAGGACCTCAACCAACGAAGGGCGCGGCACTGCAGGGAACTAGCGAAAGACTAGATGGAGAATTGGTTGAAGCCCATGCTCGCCCTGAGCTGTAGCGCACATTAAGAAGAAGAACAACAAGTAGCATTTCGGACAGGTAAAATCGCCTGTCGACGTCTCTCGGCTTAAACTCGTAAGGTACCCAATTCCCTTGCTTTCGAATCACTCCCACTGCTTCTAACAGTCTGGACATTGTTGCTTTGTCAACATTTAATGATTCTGTAAGTTCATGCGTTTAACACGGATTTTCATCTAGAATTGCTTCCAATTCTTCATCTCCAAACTATTTTGGCCGTGGCGGACGTTTCTTGTCTTCGGTGCCAAAACTATGAAATCGATGGAATATGATCACCATTTTTATGTTTAATGTGTCAGCAGTTTAAGTTTTGAACGAGAATGAAGAATGTTAAAAGTTCTACTGAATTGTCAAACTATTAGGCTGATGATGGCTAACCACCAGACCAATGCTGCCAAAGATTCAACATTTTATGTTTTAAAATAATTTAATCAAAATATGGAACAATTGTCCTAAATAAAATTGATCATGGATTCAAGGCAGAGAAAATTACTTAACGAGGCTGGGATAAGCAGGATTACAAAGTAACTTTTAGTCCTAGAACTTACTAACTACGGCTTAACGTGCAAACGAACGTTCATCTTACCTTCTCGCTGCTCGGAGATCTCACAAATCATTCATCACTCTTCAAAATGCGCTTTTTTATCAAAATATCTGATTTTCAATTGCAAAAACAAGTTTTTTGCTTAAAACTAAATGAAATAAAACAAATAAAGAAATTAAACAAAAATAAATAGCTTATGATCTGAGCTAGTTATTTTAACGTGTTTGCTATTAGCATTTCGAAATACGCCCGTTAGTACGGTGGAAACACCGAACATTCTCTTAAGTAAAATAAAAACGTAAAGAAATGAACAAAAAAAATCGATGCAAGCACATTCGATCGACAAGTGAAAAAAAACAAAACAGAAATAATATGACAAACATAAAAAGATACAGAAAAAAGTTTGAAATCTCAAGGCAACATAAATACTAAAACTAACATGAGAAAGAAAGCACTCTGTTGTGAGACCATAGAGTCGCATATGAGAGTCTAAACGTTAGAGATTTCGTAATTTCGTAAGCGCATTCTTCTAAGAGTTTTGTACACATTCAGAAGCATCCACTAGAATACGAATATATTTTTGCGTTAAATAAATAAGAACACCACATGAAGAACAGCAAATGCACCTAATCTTAAATGCTACGTAGAGAAATTAATGTATTTAAGGCGTTCATTTCATTTAGCTTAACAGCAATGCGGTTTCGTTTATGCACTTTATAAATTGCTTTTCAATAAAAAACCCAAAACCCAAAGTTGAAGTCAAAAAATGTTCATCATTTGCACAACAAACTTAGCTATTCATGCTTTTCAAGTCAAGGATTAACATTTAAAACAGAAAAAAGTCGCAGAGATGCAATGCAATGCAGTCGAAAACAAACGATCGTGTCCTTAGAGTTGCTAGAACTATTTTTAAGTAGTGACCAGTAAAGCTCTACCAAATGTGATAACAAGACCGTGGGTCTACCCGAGGGCTTACAAACAAAACAAAGTTATTTTTCACTCACTCATTATATTTTCAAGATTTAAAAATTAATTTTTAGAGCCCTTTTGCTCTTATCAAAAATAAAATCATTAAAAAAAATTCCAGCGATGCATAAAATTAATTAAGACCTTTACACTCCCTAAACAAACACTGACTTCGACAGTAATTGGTAAAAGGGACATTCAACTATATACGGGTATTCAAATAAACAAGACCGTGATTTCAGACAGACTGCATTCATTGCACAATCACAAGAAGGAAAGAAAAAAAGGTGCAAAGAAAGACCATTGAATTTCCGACTCGAGAACCTTGAAATCATTTCATCATCTACCTTCGACTCCCTACCAACTCTACAGCCACACAAAACAGCTAAGGATAAAATGTCCTTAAAACATGTAGAAAAAACGAAAGAAAACATACCCACAAATATCATGCCATTTGTTGACTCCGTTCGAGAAAGAAAAACCACTTCAGAGTATTTTCACCTCAATTTTCGAGCTCACATTGGTTCTTTTTACCTGTTTAACCCCCGACGATCTACCGAATCAACCCCAACAAGAGAAACTCTTGACTACAAGAACCATAAGGGTGGGGGGGGGGAACAGCACAAAAGGAACAAGAATAGTAAGGACATTAACCTTCTTCGGTTGCTGCTGAAACCCAAAACCAAAAAAATAAAACAAAAGCCGGGAAAAGCCAAACATCAAAAAATCATACACATAAGCATGGCAGCAGTTTTTAATGAATTAAATTACGAGTATGAAGCAAGTATCATTCATTTAGGCAAATAAGATTTAAGTTTGATGTATGGCGGAATAAACGACCGACAGCAGAAGAGGTAGGAGCGTAAAGCAAACTTTGATAATCCTGCCTCATACCAGGGCTCCTCGGGCTCTCTTCGAACTAACTACCATGACTGTTTTATGCGCCGTTAAGCTCGTAGTAAATATCAATCTATGGTAGACTAAGGATCCCTTTTTGCAGTTGCAGTTATGGCTGTTTTCTGCAGCCGAAGCACCGGCAGATAATTCTGATATAATTAAAAAAATTACTCGCGCTTAAATTATTATTTCTCTCCGTTGCCTTTTGTTTTCGCTTTGTCTTATGTTTTGTAGATAAATCATAGAGACGTTGAGAACCATCCTGAACGCGGGCCTGGGGTGTAAAAAGAAATCCTGGCTGGAAATGAGGCGGCGAACTGCATGTGGGCATGAGAAGAAATGAAAATTTATTCTTTTCATTAAGTTGCTGGCTGACTGGCGTGGCAACACAATGTTGTAAATATTTTTATCCTTTAGTGGAATTTAATGAGCTGCAAGATGGGGTAAAATGAAGAAAAGCGAATAAAGGTGTTGGCTATGGGTGCATAAATACCATTCAAGTCGCGGCGGAATTTATTCAGCCGAGGCTTGCATCAATGGCCAGACGGTACTTGAGATTTTATTTAAATATTATTCAGGTTGGATGAAGTCTAAAGTGCTGAATACGCTGAATACATGCTACGACTCAAGATGCGTCTCGAAAGCAGTCTCATTTTGCTTGAAATTTCATTTATAATGAACTCTGCGTGTTGCGGAATAATTTAATTACCAACAAAACCCTAAGAAAGTGCATACAACTGTCATTCCTAGTTCTAGTTTTTGAATTCAAACAGATGATGTTCTTCAAGTTTTCAGGTTGGGAAGTCTGCCAAATACCCTCCACAATTTTCTGTTCGAAACAAGCAGATAAGCAACAGTTGTGTGACCTATAGCCCCAGAAAATGTTCCCGGTCAGTAATGAATTATAAAAGTTTTACGAAATGGGCATCAACTTTTGGTTTACTTCTTTAACTAAATTTGCTAAAGTTGTACCTGGCAGTTTGTCCTTGCATACAAAAGGCATAGCATTCACGTTCCAAGTCTCTAGTTTCTCTTCGAGGTAATTCGAAATGCCAATTTTCGGAACTCACCTCATTCATGTTCCATTGATTGATTAATATGCTCTTCATATCCCGCTGGTTGGAGCCTTGCCCAAGGACATTGACTTGGGTTCAATCATATGGTATATCACTCATCTGCGGTTTATGTAAAAAGGTTTTTTTACTCATTCCCTTCATTTCCTTTTCCCTGTCATCGAAAATGTCACCGTAATAGAATCACACGACTTCGAACCCGCATTACACTTCAAGTGTACCTTTCGTTCCTAGCGCTTTCAGGATCCATGCAAACTGGATAAGATTCCATATCAGGCGACTTTGCTTAGAATTGCATATTCCATCGTGCACTCGACGACTCAATAAAGTCAACACACGCGGATGTAATGTGACATATGGTGTGTGCGTCTTGAATACGTAATTCCCAACCGAAAAATGGATCTTGAAGGAGAATTTCAAAACCAGAAAAAGGCACTGGACGTTTACGTAATAGGATGCTGCACTATAGAACGTTTAACACATGCACGCAATAGTCATGTGCGAGAGTACCTCATATGGATTCCGCGACTTCAGTGATGTTGTTGAACTTTTACGTCCCAGGGTGATGACTGATCGAAATGTACTCGAATGTACTAATGACCTCCTCCAACTTCCTCGCATATGCGCGGTTATTATAGAACTCTTGAAACCTTTTCGGCAAATAGAAAATCCTAATGCAATGCTCGACTATTAGCCCGCTATCACCGCAAACCGGAGCACAACATTTATTGCATTCTGTCTCGGCAAAAATGTAAACACAAAAAACGAGTCAAAAAAATATAAATCAGCCCAGAATCTGAGGGATAAACTATTTTATCCTTAAATTCCCTTAACCGCCATCGTAGTTGGCAGCCGTCAGGCATTCCATTCCGATACTACCGCTTCAACTGCATGCATAACATAAAATGCACTTAACTCAACTTATTGCTGCTGTGTTGCACATACTAGCACGACAACGACGGCGGATGGGCTCCCTTTCGTGTTATAGTTCGTATAAATCGGATGGGATGGGACGGGGAAGGCGCTTATTGGAGGCTGCATCTGCACCGGATGATTTTGTATTATCCATAAAAGTTGCTGATATGAAATAACATTGTACATGAATGTTTCGGGGCTTATTTGAAATGTAAATGTAGTCAAGCCCGTTGTAGCTAAAGCTCTATTTTATACCGCCCGCTTGTATGGCGATCGATTTCGGTTTTTTGGAGTTTAGTAATAAAGTCTTGTTGTCAGTGGGTTGTATTGTATTGACTGCAGATGGCCTGCTTTTATATTCTCTCGTGTATCGGATGGGATGCTAGTTTAGGGTGATACCCTGCCACGTTAGTATTTGCAATTCGACATGTTAATAGAATGTTAAACCGAGCGGAATCTTTTGAATGTTTAGTTTTGTTTTTGGCAGCACTGACAGTTCAGCAATTTGCGCGCCAATTATGAACGGGATGGAGCAATGAAGTCAAATTGCGAATTCAAGTTATGCGGAGAAACAAAAACTTGACATCGGATTCGTTATGCACGAAAGGATGTTCCACTTAACGGTCACATTCAGCTTTCTACGAAAATGCTTTTAGTTATTTTAGGAGTTTACATTCTTCAAAAACTGAATGAAAAGCCTAGTAGGTAAGCGTTTATTGACTGCAGTATCAGTAACAATAGATCGGCAGGAATCGAATAGAGCGGAAGCCTACTATGGGTTAATGCTTTCATTTCCACGGGAAATGGGAAATAATCCAATTATATAGAGCAAGTTGTACATCTGTTGGTTGCATGGAATCATTAATAAGTACGTCATTGGCGCCCAGCAATTACTGAAATACATGGTCATATCGGCCATAGGCTTGAGATAGAAGTTCATGGCTTTCGTAAGGGTGTTGTATTACTCATAAATTATTTCATCCAAACCAATGTGTTTCATTATAATTTATAATTTGCTGCCCTTTCTGGAGTAAAGTCATGATGTCATGAGCGAAGAAATTACAAAATGTTCAATAAGTAACGAGAATTAAGTGATTCCGCGGGCTGTACTCCGATTCATTTACGTTTTTCGTTATGTAGGTAAATTTTCCTAGAACATGATATTAAACTTTTCGGAAACATAATAGTAAACATGTCTGAAACATGATATTAAACATGTCTGAAACATGTTTAAACGACGTCTAAGCATTTTGTTAAACATGTAGATAAGCTTGCATCTATACATTCATAGCCAAATCGGTTGCTTTGTTTGCCCTCAGCTATCAAAAGGTGACATGTGGCTGTTGACAATTTTTCAAATTAGAGTTCGAATCGGTCATTTTTAGAGTGGTCTTGTGAGTCTTATAGGTGTATATATTTACGTTCGCACTTTCATGAACTGTTTTTAATGGCACACTTAAGAACAATTAAGATACCAAAATTGAAAGTATTTTATACGACGCGTAATTGCATAATGGTATTAAGTTTTCTTTAAAAACAAACAAAATTGTAAACTGGAGCTGTTTTGGCGTCATAAGTATATGGGTCTCCAATCGTCAGAGGTACCAAGTGAGAAGCTGGTAGTTTGGACTAGACCAGCTGTACTCAAAAATACATTTTTTCGTTGTTATGTTGGCAAACATGTCTGAACAAAATCTATATATTGCTAAACTCGTTGCTAGACTGCTAAACCGTTAACGATTATAGTTTACTTAAGGGCTATCCAATAAGGGGTGTCATTTAAAATGAAATAGTATAAAAGGGAAATTTCTTCGGTGATGTTTTATTCGTTCGAAACCATGTTTCACGAGCTTAATACGCGATTCTACATGCAATTAAGATGTACAATTTAAGATCATGGTCTCTAGTTCAGCTAAGGGAACTGTACAAAGCTTATAAAGATAGTAATGATAGTAGCCTATGTACACTTGTTAGACAAGGTGCTAAAGGCAGAATCCCACAATTTTCTTATGAAATGATAATTCTGTTAGGCGTTATGGCATACAAATGTCATGCAACAGACGAAGAATTGTCCGTTTGAGTGTTTAAATCGTGTTCTTTCTGGATATACACCTTATAATCGATTTGAAGAGTCATCCAATAAGAGGTGTCATTTTAAATTTCGCGACGTTGTTGAGTTGTAAATATTCAAATATCATTGCGATGAATTTTGATAAGTAAAAGCTAGGAGTTTATTATATATGGATGATATGTCCTTGCATAATGTGTTATATAGATAAGTAAAAATTCACAACAAATAAGTAAACAAATCGCAAAAGTGTTTTGTATAATCCGCACTGTTTCTGATCATCAAGCGCCTTCTCGCACAAAAATTGTAAATTTAATTTGTGAAGATTCTAACTCGCATTTGTCCGACAAAAGTCAGCCGAAAACATTTGACTAAAAACGCAGGTGTGGACATTTTAAGAAGATCACAGGAACTGATCTTATCTTCGCCTGGATTTCGCATAACGATATTGGTCTACGCACTGATAAAGACACCCGAAGTACAGCCAGTAGGCATACTTCCCGTACTTTCGGTGATCTGCTTCTTAACTGGCTAAAGCCCAAGGAGAATCAGAACCGAGGTTCCTCTCGATCAAATGCGTTGTGTGTAATACGTTTCTACCCATAGGTGAAAGGGACGTACCGTTTATTGCCGCCGCAGAACAGCGAACAGGGTAGGTGAAGTATGTATAGCGCGAAAAACGACTTTTAATGACTTTTGATGATTTGGCTGTCGTAGGACTTGAATACCGTGTTATTGGCGCCAGATGCGATCACACCAACTCTGAAGAATCCTTGTCCTCCTTAGTCCACCCCGCTCATTGGGTGCTGAAAATGAAAGAATAAGATCGTGAGTTTTTACACTAAATTATTACGAGCAATGAGGCACATTTCTATTTGTATGGCTCCGAAAATTCAAGAGACATATTAGATTTGTTCAAAAAATAAGGTTACTTCTAGGTTTTCCAATCTTCAAAGCACTTTTGATATGAGATTTTTGGTATAGCCTTGAGTTCTGCGGTGCGGTGGGAGAGCGATGCGGTCCTTATCTCCGTCCTTTTATGGTTCCGCTCAGTTTTAAGAACAGAAAACAGTCGCACGTTCAATGGTTTTGGCCAAAAAAATGCGCACAAGGAACAGTGTATAAATGGGTGCATTATCATGATGCAACAATCATACATTTTCTTCTCAGGCATTTTCTTGGTATTGCTTCAAGCAAGCGAGCCATAAAATCAAAATAACATTCCTAATTGAATGTACGACCTTCCAGTAAAAACTCATTCTGAACCACGCCATTGTTATCGAAGTCACTTCCATCTGGTCACTTCCATTGGGACGACTTTGGTTTCGACGTCATAACCATAAAACCCATGTTTCGTCATCAGACCCTTTTCAGCAAATCTGGATCATTCCCGTAGTCAGTCATTCATTCACGTAATTTACCAACTTCTGAGCGATGCTTATGCGACGGTTGTTTTGTTCAAGATTTAGCAATTTCCGAACCAACTTCGCTGATACACGTTTCATGCCCAAAACATCTGAAAAAACATCATAGCATGTGTCAATCGATATGTCAGTATCCTTCTCAACTTCTCCGATAAGGATTCCTCGAAAAATGTTCGTCACGGTTTCAACGATTTCATCCGATGTTGACATGCCGGAGCGCCTAGGACAGGCATCGTCATTAAAATATTCTTCTGAGCTGTTACTATTAATAAATTTTTGTTTAGCTCAAAAAAGACCCGCCAAATGCGGGTACGTATTAATTTAATTTTCAAACAAAATTTAGTACAGCCTTTTGAGTCCATTTTGTTCAATAGCAAAAAAAGCGAAAAGTACACCAAAACACGTCTAATCTTAATATCTATAAAAATCGAAAGATTGAATGCACTTAACTAGCAAAGTTTAAAAAGTCACCTTATTTTATGAACAAATCTCGTAGTAGAACGATTTCTCAAGCCACGATGAGCGACAGTTTGATGCGATCTTCGGGCTCGCGGTGTTATTGAGCCACATTTTTATGGTTTTTTTTACGTCCCGGATGATGCTCGCTGACTTATTTTCTTGCTTGAAATTGGTCTTAAGATTGACGACTTTTTATTTTAGCGATACGGCTACATATGCCACGTAGCCGGTGAAATTACCGAATCGAGTGACAAATTTCCAGGCAGCGTTTTAATTTCTCAAAATTGAGGCTTTATTGGCTGCTGAGATCACGATTTAACATCGTAAAGCTAAGGCTATTCTAAAAATGAAATCCACCCCAGCAATTCCTGCAAAAGTAAATATCAGACCGCGCCAAGTAGCCGCAATTAGACGAAAACGTGATGAAACATTTCCTTACAGAATGACAATATTCTGTTATTAATCGCAGACCTTGTGTTTTAGTATCGAATAGAAATTTTTCTACTTTTCATAAATTATTTTTGTTTTTACTTAAAATTACACCTCTTGTTGAATGACCATATAATTTATATTTTTGGGACTTCCCACTTCAGCCTAGTGAGCATAAAATAAGACGAAATATTAAATTGCAGCGTATTACAATATTCTTTAATTTTGAACCTTCAGTTTAATGTACTCATTTTATTTTCCTCTAAGCAATTAAAAAATTCAAGGCAACAATAATAAAAGAAATATCCTTCCCCACATTCGTATTCAAAATAATAAATATTATCATTTCATTTCTATTTTAATCGCATCATTAAGAGCGCGTCGAAAACAATTTGGTTACTTCGCGCAAGTTTGATCAATACTTTCACTTTATGGCATCAGAAGCTAAAGTTTGAAATAATTTTTTAAGAAGACAATCAAACTCGCTAGACTCTTTTAAGCGTTTGTTCAAATTATCGTGTCAGCTCGTATGATTTATTCAAACAGCTGCCAGCCATGGTAAAATCCACTAAAAATGTCTGCAAATTTTAATCCCGCGCTATTTAAACGTAACCATAAACGAAAAAAAAAACGGATTTATTTCGCGAAATAGTATGATCTGTAACAATCATAGAGGAAAGAGTCAAACATAAGGACAAAAGCTTAATCGGGCCACTGTGCGACTGAAAAATAAAGAATCTAGCCATATTCTAATTTAATTAAAATTCACATTCGAAAAATACGTGATGCGCTAGCACACGCCCTAAATTCATCACGCAACTTGCCACACAACCAATTAAAATAATATTTCCACCGACCAGAGAAGGAAAACCAAAAGTAAAAAACTGAATATGGAATGGCAAAATACAAAAAGATAAGAACAAAACCTGATGGGAATGCATTCAGAGGTTCACGAAACGCAAACGAAAATTGAATGCTACCGTTATAATTAATACATTCAAACTGAAGTACGTTTTTACGTTTTTTTTTTCTTTTGTTATTGCTTTTTTTGCAATTTTTCCATGCAGCGTGGAAGCTCGTCATGCTGATGAATACATCATTTCGACGAAATGTATTTCATAGCGGTAATTATCTCAAAGTGCGAGCATGTATTGTATGTATGGGCAGGGATGAGCGAGTAATTAAAAAACAATCGAACAACGCAAACAAATTAAAGTTCTTTCGCTTGCATAGTGTATGCTGCAATAATACATGAGCCACTAGTAAATATGGACGTACATGCCATACATGAAATCTTTTTTTTTTTTTATTTAATTCTCACGAATTTAAATGAATGAACACCCTTTGTGCCACCTTTTTTTCTATGGTACAGTTGTGTTCAAAATAATAGTAGTGCGCACCACAACACTCCTTTAACGAATACTTCAGCTTGTATGCACGTGCAAATTTAGTTTTAAGTTTTTTTTCAGAAACTAACGGAATATTTCAATCCAAATTACTGTAAAATTCAGAGCAAATATGTTAAAGATCAATGCATGTCACTCGATTTTGTGATCTCGTTGGAAAGAGTACTGTTCAAAAAAATAGTAGTATTATCAGAAAAACTATTTGTATCATAGAATTGACTTTTATTGTAGTGTTTTTTTAATAGAAAAGTAAGTACTCTCTTTGTCTTTTTAAAATTAGAAATCAAAAAACAATTTTTTTGGCGAAATATATGTACAGTGGGAAGAGGCAAGCATTGCAGTCAAGAAAAGCGAGACTTAATCATAAAATTAAGAGGAGACGGAAAAACTTATGCGGAAATTCAAAATTTGTTAAGCTGCAGTCCCACTGTAATAGCTAATGCCCTTAAACATGTCGAAAAAGCGGAAACTCGGGGAAGAAAAAGAAAAACGAACGCTGTAGACGATAGGCGCATTGTACGATACAGCAAGCTTCATCCTTTTGCGTCGTCATTCAAAATCCAGAAAGAGCTTGAAGTTCCTGTAAGTGCGGTTACTGTTCGTAGACGTCTTTTAGAAAAAGACTTGCATGCATGAAGTCCACGAAAAGTTCCTCTACTGACGAAGAAAGACCTCAGGAGCGGTATAGAATTCGCTAAAAATCACGTACAGTGGCCAGTCGAAAAATGGCACAATGTATTGTGGACGTACGAAAGTAAGTTTGTTCTTTTTGGAGGTACTGGTTCCCGGCATTATATTCGTCGCCCACCCAACACAGAACATCAACCCCAATACACAGTAAAAACGGTAAAACACGGAGGGTTGAAAATATTAGTTTGGGCATGCTTTTCTTACTACGGTGTAGGGCCTATACATCTCATAGATCGAATTATGGACCAACATCTCTATGTAGATATTTTACATAATACAATGCTACCCTAAACTGAGTATGAAATGCCGCTCAAATGGGTCTTCCAGCAGGACAACGACCTGAAACATATGAGTCGATTAGCTAAAGAGTGGTTTCGGGTTAATAAAGTTGATGTTACGCCCTGGCCTGCACAGTCCCCCGACCTTAACCCCATAGAGAATCTATGGGGTGATATTAAAAAAGCCGTAAGGGAGGCAAAACCATCGAATAGTCGGGAGCTTTGGGCGATAGTAAGGGATTCGTGGACAAAGATCCCAGACGAGCGTTGCCGAGGCTTAGTAGGCTCCATGCAACGTCGCTGTAGATCTGTACTAAACAATAAGGGCTTTACGACAAAATATTAACAATAATTGTGTTTTATAATTAGTTAGATTCACTTTTTATTTCATTTAGAGCCCTTTATTTAAAAATAATACTCGTACTACTATTTTTTTGAACAATGAATTTCTCCTGTTAAGTTTGTTTTCAGCTTATTTTATTATGTTTATCAACGTTAGGAAGCTATGACTTAATCTAAAACACTCAATTATATTTAAGTTTTGTATTTTTTTCTATTTTAACAAAAAAAAAACCGCAAACAATCTTTTTGAAACATTTGTTTGCTTTACTATAGGGCACTACTATTATTTTGAACACAGCTGTACATATGAATTTTTTTTTTAGTGAGTGGTTGATTGTTATTCACCGAATAAACACCACAGGACGAAAAAGCAATTAGGCCACAAAGAATAAAGAATTTCCGGCCAGATTGCAATACATTGTGCATCGCTCAAAATTTTGGCAAGAAAAAATGTTTAAAAAAAAAATACTTGAAGCGGCATTTCGCCGAGTTATGTTGGCTCAATGCAACAACCGACAATATGGCATGGAAATAAAACATAAATATGCTGCAGGTACCCGGTGCTTAATCGAAAACGTATAAAAATACCTATAAAAGGGGTCAAGTAAGCACGTGTGTGCGATCCTATCACTTTAACAAAGATAAGCCGAAAGCCATTCGTCAAAAATTTCAAAGTATACTTGTACCAAAAAACACGATCAATATATTCAAACAAAATTGTTTTGTTTGTCTGTTTCGGTTTAAACTGACTAAAAACCAAAAAAAAAAAATTATTTCTATATTCAAGTAAATACTAATTGTATGGTTTATATAGGTATATGTTGATTATATGTATATTTATATATTTAAGTAATAAAAAAATTGTTCATGCACACCTCAATCTTGCGTCCCTCAACCACAGTGCCGTGAAGACGTTCGCGTGCTCTCTCCGCATCGCCACTATTAGCGAATGTTACAAAACCGAATCCCTACATGCAAAGGACAGAACAAAGATACATGCAATTTTTCTTTATGTTTGATTGCTGTTGGTTTAATTTATTTTTTGCTTTTGTTTTTCATAAATTTGGTTTATTTAATAAATATGTATTTGTAAATAAATTTGATTTTTGCATGGACTAGGTATATGGTAAATAAATAAATACTTTATTTGCATTTAATATAAAATACTTAGAAAATTAATTAAAATTAATTTCGCTCGAAAACAACATGACAAGTAATATTTGTATTAATTTAATTTAATTTTGCTTATGATAATGGTTGGCTTACCATTTGTACTGACTGATGGGTCGCTTTAATAGATTTTACATCTAGATTTTGCTCAGATTATATTCGTTTGTGCAAATGAGAATCCCCCGTTTTTTTAATTTTTTTTTATATAAGGTTCGCGTAAGTTCAAGAGTGTACGCACTTATGGTGTTTGTCACACCATCTGGACGGCAGATGGTTTGTGTCGAAGATACTCGTTCACTACTCTCTGGTGGTGGTTGTCCTAGATAGGATTCGAGAGATTGGACTGAATTTGTCGCATTGGTTCTAGTTCACAGTAACTTTTTTTGTTTTCATGCCATTAAAGTATTATATTGGAAATGCACATACAAAGTATGAATTTTAAAGATTTCCAATAGATGGCGCCAGCAGAACACGATTGTCGGACATCAGGAATGTCGTATGGTAAGAATTTCATCGGTGTCATACATTTTTTGTGCCAGAAAATGCCAACGACGATAAATCATTTGCGAAAAGTTTTACTTGTCGCCTTTAAATTGAAAAAATCTAAGGCTGAGTCCCATTAAATGATTATATAAATTTGATGAGAGTGATTTCTCTGCGGTGTGGTTTTTCAATGTTCTGCTTTTGACAGATAATGCGTAATTCGTCGCATGTGTCAAAGTGAAACTACTCAGTTAGCATTGCCATTCTATCATGAAAAGACATACGCGTGCACAACACTTACAAATTTTTGAATTTTATTATAAAAATCCATGCTCTATGGAAAAATCTTTTTCCGAACGATCTGTCACAGCGTCGAATTTTCGGGGAGTGGGCCTTAGAAAAGTTGGAGAGGATCCAATTTTTTTATCAAAAAATTGTTTTGAGCGACGAAGCTCATTTCTGGTTGAATGGGTATGTTAATAAACAAAAATGCCATATTTGATTCGATGAGCAACCTGTTGCAAAAATTAAATTTTTGATGCGATTTATGCCCCGGCGGAATAATTGGCCGTGAGAACAACCGACAAAGGTGCCCACTATCGTTCATTGATTTTGAATTTTTTTTATTAAATGCATGAGCTGAAACTGGTTGACAGCAAGACGGCACTACATGGCCCAAAGCACACAAATCTATCAACTAATTCATAAATGAGCAAGTTATCTCTCGTCTTGGACCGGTGAACTGGCCGGTCAGATCGCGTGATTTGACGCTTCTGACTACTTTGTATGAGGATACGTCAAATAACTCGTCTATACTATTAAGCCAGCATCGATTGCAGTCTTAGAAGACAACATTGTACGTGTTGTAAATGCTCCGCTCAAAATTGGATTCTCCATACGGACCACGTAAAACTTAGTGGTGATTACCTTTTACAAAAAGTAATCTTGAAAAGATAAATGGCAAAAGTTGTTTTATCAACCTAAATAAAAATTGTGTACACTTTTGGTATTTTCCAGTTATTTTGTTGACAATAAAAATTTAAACGTTAAAAAAATCACATATTATTAGTGTTAACAAGGATCATTCCGAATCGTTGAGAAAGTTTTAAGAAGTAGATTTGAAGGCATTACTAGGTCAACTTTTATGTCAAAAGCAACAAGATCATGTAGACTTTTCCATCGTTGGGAAGCCGTGGAAATGGTCCAAAAGATAGGAAATCGGGTTTTTTTCACAATCCAACTGAAAAGTGGACTCATTACTACAATTCAAGGTGAAAGAAATCGTGGGCGGGCCGCTATCATGTATTAACATATATGGCCAGGCCAGTATTTGGTGGGACCAGTTTGATGTGGTATATTATGAGTTGTTGTGACCCGGTATAACCATCAAAGGAGCTCTCTACTAGACACAACTAATGGGTTTAAGTTGATCAGGGAAAGAAAGAATGTCCACAGCACGAGAAAAGACACGAAAAATTGAGATTCCAGGATCATATTGCTCGGCCATGTTCTGTTCAGATCGTTAAAGCCTACGGGAAAACCCTCAAATGGTATTACCCGCCGTATCTCCAGACATCGTCCCATCCCACTGCCAACGCATAGCCAGGTCGAGCAGAGTTTATGATTACTTCAAGAAACCTAAATCTGGATCAATTTGTAGATCGCCCCAAAAGACGTGTAGTTTTTCAACGCGGAACCCGTATAATGCTAGAAAGATGGGCAGAAGTTGTAGCTAGTGATGGACAAGACTTTCAAGAATAAACGTGCAACCTTTTTTCTTCGAAATAAAGGTCTAAATATTCGAAACAAAAAATGAAAATTTCCATTTGTGACATCCATTTTTCCTGATGGTGGAGCATCCAGTAGTGGTTAAAGGAATTTTTTTGATATTATACAATATTAGGAAAGGATAGATTCCGGAAAGGACATAACTTCTCTGAGATAAAATACGTTCCTCATTTGGTTAAATGGCGTTACCCTCTAGAGTACTCGTGTGTGTTCTGCAGATTCGTTATGCTCAAGACAGAGTCATTATTCCGTATCGTTGAAAATCTTTTTTGTGGAAGTGATAACTCATACCTAAGTGTCCTCAAAGGACAAGTCTTTATTAAAATTCGGGATATTTCCAGCGACGAATGGTTTTCTTTGAACTCTGTTCTAATAAGATAGCTCGGCGCCTACATATTATCATACACTCGTATGTACCTTTTACTGCCATTCATGTCCCTATATCCCAGTATCGTTTTATTGGCACCACTTGACATATTTTGATTTCATGCTGTGTGCTCAATGCTTTAAATGCTGCTTATTTGTCGGTAGACATGTTGATAGTTACACTTCAACAGCAGTTCCGGGCTTACATTCATTCCGGTTATATATGTAGCTGATGCTTAACTGGGATTCATCAAAACTTAAGGCAAAAAATACCAGGGCCGACACCTGATTTCATTTCTGAACCATCTAAGATTTGTAACTTTTTGCAAGGTATCACAGGCTTAACGATTTGGGATCAATACTTAATCTTTTTGTCAAGGTTCACCATTTCAATGCAGATGAATACTCTTTGGAATCTTTCTGAGCGAAGGGGTCCTTCCGCACTGCGTACAGCTGTTTTTAAATGGAAAGGGAAATGGAGTAAATAAATCAATGAGTTTTGGATTGCCGCTAAACAGAATAGCTTAGCTCCCAAAAAATCTCAATGTCAATGACTATTGCGATATACATATAACCAGAAGTCAATCTTAAGTTTTAATTACTAGGAGACCCGCTGTCTCGACCACACCTTCTTTAATCTTGAGTTACGACCAAATTTTTTATTTTCAGATTTATTCAAAATAATTTTGCTTCAAAGATTGAGAAATGCGACCAGGTTTACTTGGGTTTTGAAACTTAACAGTTTTGAAGGCTAATGCTTTTTCGAACGCCAATTTATTTGGACATTGGCAACAAATCGGCATCAATGTTCCTACCAAAAATCAACTTTCCAGATGAGGTACAATTGCATCTCGTCAGATATGTTAATGAGAAAAACCAGTGTTTCTAGCTAAACAGCAATCAACGAAGAGCAAAACAACACAAAATGATTCCCGAGTTGGTGAAGTTGCTTGGCCTGGACGAACCGGCGATTTGACACCGTTGAACTTTTTTTGACTGGGATATCCTTAACGATCGAAGTGACACAGATCGAGCTATTTACTCCTAATAAAATAGGGTTTTAAGCCATAGGAAACAGATGGAAAATTGGGTCTAGCTGAGAAAGCAATTATGCTAAGAAATATGTATCGACTGGAACTAAGCTTATTTTGAAAATTTAAATATATCTAAAATAAAACTGGTTTTCATATTGGGCCCACAGCCTCTTAAACTGTCGTCGGGATTCGATCAGGTGATACTTATGTCAGGACTATTAACTTGAGCCCAGTTTCAATACATTGACACACACTAACATTGAGTTTAACTTAGTCGAACTGGTTAGACACTAAACTCCGCATTCTCAGAAGCAATTCTGAATCGTCTATTTAACAAAAACCAATTTTGGCTTTGAAAACGATGAAAGACATTACATCTAGACGTATACGTAATATTTTGTCACACCTATCGTTTTCGGCTCAATCTACATAGTTCCATTTATTCCATTGTCTGATGCGACAATTTGAAGCTTGATCATCCTCCTTCTGAAACAATATTTTCCAAAACTGCTAGTGGCACAAAAACAATTAAGAGAGACACCTAAAGCGTTAACTTGACTCTAGTCAATTATTAACTGTGTGCACGAAAGACTACGATCGAATCATATCATCCCATTTACCACCACACCTTAAGCAGACATTGAACTCGCACAATCAGCCTCATTATCAGCTAGACAATCACCACAATAGCTTTTGCTAAACATTAATAAAACGACAGCTAGCCTCAATCTTCCTAGCTGCCTGTAGGCTGTTGTCATAGAAAATCCTTTTAATACCAACTTTCTATTCGGTGCATGCCCATGCATTTCAAATTACACATTTCCCTCTAAACCATCAATGTCAGGAAGCAAGCGGATAGTAGGTTGTCCCCGACAGAGCAACACAAGTAGGGAGTCTTATGAATATTCAATTGCCCCAACAGTGCATTCATCATACAAAGACAGTGCAGTAGCGACCGAGTGAGTCGAGCCAAAGTTGAAGTTAGAAGCGAGAAATTGTGTACATGGTGCGGATAGCAACTACATATGTACGTAGAACTCCCCGGTTGCTGTTGATAATCTTGACTGCGTCCTCTCTCGCATTGAGGTTGTCGCTGGCATGTTCAATAGCTTCAGACCCGACAATTGAACAACTTCACACTGTTCGCCATGTAAGTGCTCCACGAGCAACATGCAGTCAAGGGCCGTTCTATGAATGCACATTGCACACATGTGTAAGCTCGTGAAAGAAGGAGAACGACGCTCCGGGTCGATTGGTCTCCTTGTTCCACATTACATATCTTGGATTTTGAGAATGTTCTGATTCTGATTCTATGCACCAGAATGGATGTATTGTCAAGCGCCCAGAAGGATATTAAAGATAGAGAGATGGCAAATTAAATTTTCTATTTCTCCACAAGGAAATACAGGTAAGTAAAAAAGGATCCGACAGAAGAGCGGAAAAGGCAAGCGTAAAGGACGTTCGTTCCTAATGACTGCTCAGCACTTTCTCATTAGATATTCCCTTTTCCACATAATTACCTATCAGGAGTCAATTTGCAAACAACAAAGTACTCGCTTGAGTATAACCAAACACGATAGTATGTTAAAAGCATGTAGAATAAAAAAGGAGAAAGACAATAGAAGGATCCTTGCTAGCAGGAATCCTTATCTGGAAAGACATACATCCACTTCTTCTCTATTTTTTCAGTTTTAGCTTTTGTTTTATATGCAGTTTATCACGTACATATTCGTATCCTGGTGGAAAGTAGCGGCAGAGCAACAGCAAACAGAAACAAAAAAAGAGTCTGTATCTCATGCATCCTGCATGTGTAGCATGTTTTATTCACTTGCCATATAATCTCCTATAAACGATCGGAAAATAGTTCTTCGCTCGTCTGCATCCCCCTCGTCGGGCGGTGCTCGGATGCAAATAACACGACTACTCTCACAAGAAGACGATAAAATAAAATCCGAATCAAACTAAAAAAGTTGTGCACCAGCAGGAGGAGGAACAGCAGTAGGACCTGGGACATAAGCGAGGAATTACGAAGAACATGAAAATTGGTAACAATCTGCACCCACCCGGCCACAAAACCGCCACCCATCAACAAAAGGGGAAGCCAGAAAAAAAAATGGAGAGTTCCATACACAACCTTCGAACAATCGACGCGGCAGGCAAGAGGACAGATGTACGAAATATTCGGAATATCGAAAAGTTTTGCCAAAAGGAATGCGGACGACAAACAACAACCGACACTGAGCGGCAAATAACATACAAAAAGAAAAAAATGCTTTTAGAGATTAATTTGGAGAATCGTCCTTTCTGCTCGGAAGAAGAAGGATATGTTTTGTTATACCCTCCACACACGTCTTCCTGTTCATCCTCTATTTGTTCTCTGCAATTGTTTTCGAATGTCTGGATTAGATCCGAAGTTTTCGAGACAGTTGTTTTCGTTTTTCTTTTCGGTTTTCTGTTTGCTTATTGATGGTTTCGTTTGTGTTGTTTTTTTTTTTTTTTTCTTTGGTCGAGGTCTTAAAGAGTCCTCTCGACTTGAGGGAGATTAAACACGACATAAAGATCTTCATAAAACTCAAAGGGATCCAACTTTGAAATTTATACAAGGACATACTTAAGGGGGCTTTACGAAGTTAAATATTTTGAGCACTTTAAAATGCATAAAATCGAAGAAGGGATTAGATTACTTGTGACAAGAAGGCTCACAAGTACTCTTGGACAGGTGACTGGGCTTTTTAGTGCCATGACAAGAACCAATAAATCAATGCCAGATTATAAGTTGAGAGAGTTACATAGTTGGGGATGTCCTCTTTATTGAAGACTCCTTAAAGTGCCATTGATTAATTTAGACTTCTATAGGCACCGAGGCAGTTTAAATTTTAAGATAATTTTATAGCAAAAATATTGTAGGTTTATGGAAGCATTCATAACCTCTGGATGATGGCAGTTCATACAAAACATATGGACTTTTTTTAAAAAGCCATTTATCTGTGTTCAATCGATGAAACACATTCTTCACAAGGTTTTTAGACATAGTTTCCGGCAGTTGCCCACCAGGGCTGGACCTGATGAATGTCAACTGGCAGACAACATTTTCGACCAGTTTTTCAACTTTTTTTTGTGGCCTTAATAAAAGGAATAATGTTGGCTTCTAATGCGCCGATTGTTGTTAATTTATCAGCGTAGACAAGATCTTGGTGGACAACTCACAGGCTTTCTTCTTCAAGCTAATTGTTTCCTTAATAGCACGTAGCTGCATCTTGCATCAATCGTATGATTGTGGTTCAATTGGCAAAAAACATAAATCATGGCTCTGTAGCGAACACCGTTGACCGTAACACGATGATTAACCTCATTTAAAAAACAAAAAAAATAGGTTCCATGACTCCACCTGCCCACAGTCCGCACAAAACTGTGTATTTTTCGAAAAGTCACGGCGTTAAAATAACCCCATGTCTCTCAATATCTTCTTCGCTCCAAATACGATAATTTTGCTTACTGACATGCCCAATGAGCCGAAAGTGAACCACATCGCTGACAATAAGTTTTTGGTAAAACATGTCAGTTGATTTTTATTAAACGAAATTTCGAAGCAAACCATAGTCTTGTAAGGTATTAAACCAGAAATTTTAAGTAAAATTGTCCATAAAGTGAAGATGGTCTATTCGAGTGCAATAAAATGCAAGTGCTCTATAAGTTGGGCGCACATAACCATCATTTTGGAACCCACAAGGTGCACCATCTCATATGGGTCGATGTAAATTTCGAATAACTTCAACAACTCCCAACCGATTTTGGAAATTCAAAAACTTTTATTCAATTTAGACTTTTACAATTTATTTCGATTAATTTCTGAAAACAATATCAATTAAATGACCGCCTTTATTGCCGATGCAAAAATGGGCTCGTTTTCGCGCATTCTCCATGACATTTTCGAGCATTTCGGTCGAAATTTCTGCGATTTCCGCAGGAATGTTTCTTGAGCTGTTCTATCGTCCTCGGGCCGTTAGCATACACCTTGCTTTTCAAGTATCCCCAAAGAAAAAAGTCCTGAGGAGTCTAATCCGGCTATCTCGGAGGCAAGTCGCCCTTTTTTGACACTAATCTTCCAGGGGACTTCTTACGCAAAAGGTTAATTGTTTTGTCCGCAGTATGGCATGTCGCGCCGTCTTGTTGAAGCAAAAAGTGAAATAAGCCTTTTTTACGCATTTCTGGGACCACATAATGGGCCAACATCCACCGATATCGATCGCCATCGCCACTGTATCGCCAACTTTGAAGAAATACGGTCCAATGATGGTTTTAGCGCATACACCGGCCCAAACAGTAACTTTTTGATCATATAGCGGCTCTTCGTGGATAATGTGAGGATCTTCGGTTCCCATAAGCGGCAATTTTGTTTATTAACTGAGCCAGAGAGCGTAAAATGTGCCTCATCGGTCATCAAAATTCGCTGCCAGTACTCCGGCTCAGCATTATTCATTGCAACGACATTTTGTGCGTATGCCAAGCGCCGTGGCTCATCTTTTGGCAAAATTCTTTGAGTTAACTGCATTTTGTATGGAAATAAGTGAAGATCATCCTTTAAAATTCTACGCAAAGTGGTCCCACTGATGTCCAACTGCTGCGAATGGCGCCGATATGACAAACTTGGGTCTTCTTGAACACTGGCCTAGGTTGCTCACGAGGGCTTGCCACAGAACCAAATTGAAAAAAAAATCGAGGCCCAACGACGAATTGTATATTTTTTATTATTGATGATCATGCGATTCTTTTGGTTAAAATTTAGCAATTTCGGAACAATTTTTGCTGTCCAGCCTTTATATCAGTGAAAAACTAACAGTAATAAAAACTGGAAAGTTGAATGTATGCAGGATTTGATTTAAACGCATTTGGTTTTATTTTCTAACAAGTGTACTTTTGTTGTTTTATTATAACTAATTATTATTGTTACAATTTTATACTTGGCGTTTGACGACGACTAAGAAAAAACAAAAGAGCCGCCTCCCTAGTTGACTGTCGTTGAACGAATGGTCCGTGTTGTTCTGCGTGTTCGTCTTCGTCTCTTTCGTTTCGTTCCGTTTGTGAATGTTGTGCGCTGTTTATACTGTGTGTGTCGTGTGTGTTCGTTCGATCGTTTTATGGTCGGTGTCTGTAGCGTAGCCTAGTCGCCTGATTGTTACAAGTTAGGTGGTCTGTTTGTGTGGCGTGATGTTCGTCGTCGCAGTTTCGCTCCTATCCCACACGTATAATACTTATCCCGCGAAATTCAAAAAGTCACATTATTTCTTCAACAAATCCCGTACATATCAGAAATGTTTATTGAACTCCCTAAAAGTGTCTGCATTGAGTGGAGACTAGGACGAAAAATGGATTTATGATGACCAACCAGGAAATACTACGTGACGTCCGGCCAGCACGGTACATCGACTCCGAAGCTGAATATTAATGGTGTGAAGGTGGTGTTGTGTCGTGATATATAATACTATGAGCTGTTAAATCCTCGAGATATTATTATCGGGCAATTGCACCATCTGCAATTGGCTTATGGTGAGCTGAGGCGTCGAGGGCAGTCATCATCGCCAACGTCACTAATTTAATTTCTTGGCAACCGTTATTCCGCTCTTCCACACAATTTTTATTTTTTTTTCAGATGAGGGTAATACAAGGCGGCCCAAAGGTACCACCCTATTGGAGACTGGTACAAGTTTTGCAAATGGCGGCAACTTACTTTTCTACTGAAAAATTCGACAGTAATTTTGGCGCAACATGAATTTCAGCGCAGTATTTCAGACCTTGATATTGATCGGTCACAAACTAAGGTATTTGGCCGCTCATCTCGAAGAACCTGGAACCATACGTGACAGAAAAGTCGTAAAATTATTTCTTACTGCTGATGATGTCGCACATTAGACCGTATCGCTGCCCAAAAGACGTGCCATGCAATTGGCAATTGTAAACAGGCAAAATGGAAACAGTCCATCGATTACTCTCTGCAGGCTGTCAACCGAATCTTAACAAAGCTTCTGGTCTCAACCACGAAGTAGAAAATTTTCGGTCGAAATTTATTATGAGCGACGAGGCTCTTTTCCATCGAAACGGATGCGTAGGCAAACAAAAGTTGCGCATCGAAAATCCAGGTATCGTTTACGAGCCTTCACACCCGCTCAAAGTCACTGACGTGGCGCCATTTATACTGGTTGTGTTATGGGACCTCATCTCTTGCAGGACCCAATTATTGTGTTTGGTGACCGATATGGAACAATGGTCAACGAATATATTTTTTTTGCTATAAATTAATGAGAATTGAAAGTGGAGGACATGTGGTTTAAAAGGATGGTGCAACCTAAAACCAGCTCTAGAGACATTGGGTATTTTGAAGGATGCGTTTCCGGATCGCCTTATGTCGGTCGACAAGATCGCTTGATTTGATCGTTTCAAATTCTAGATTTTTTTTAAAGTCACGGGTCTATTAGGGCAAGCCACCGACTCTGAAAGCTCTCGAAGACAATACCCGACAAAGGTGGGAAAACTTATCGCCTGCAGTAAAGAGCCCAAAATAGTCATTAATAATCCCAGCGCCCAAAAAGTAATTGAAAAAAAGTAAAAAAAAATAGCAAAATAGAAGTTTCGGCGTTTCAAATGATCTTGAAGCCTCAATTCTTGAGTAAATTTGATCTTGCAAGGGCATGACAACAATGTGAACTGAAGGAATCTCAATTCCTGTGAATGGCTTGAAATCCAGTGAATTGGCTCAATTTAAGCTAAGGCACTTACGCTGCGATATTCCCGATACTTCAACCCGCGCAGTTGTCCCACTAGCACAGGAAAATTCAAAAGGGACTTCATTGACTCCGCTGAGCGAAAGTTGTAAAAAGCGTTCTTAAAGTTTCGACCACCTGTTTGCAATCATGGTCATAATTTTTAATAATGTCCAAACATTGTTTGTTTTCCAACTTCACCATAATTAAATTGCAAACCTTAACTGACGTTTCAATATTGACGGATCATAAAAAAAAATTAAACGAGCGTATGTATTAAAACACAAAATTGTTATGTCTCTATTGTATATCCGCGTATAATCCTCGAAATAACCATACTCCTGTTATTTATTGAACACATCTTGCACTTTGCGTACCTTGGTCCAGAGGTTAAACGTCGTGGCGTCGTTGAAGGAACTCAAAGCAAAATTATTACCATTCAAGCCCCCCATATTTGCTTAGTGCTGGAATGATCTCGTTCATGTCATAAAGGTAGTGTTTCGGAAAAGTTGCGAGCATACACCTCGACTTTGGGGACTAACAACTACCTCAGCATCGTCTAACTTTACCTATATCAATAAAACTACACAAGTCGGTCTTTTGGCTTTGCTTACTATAATCCGAAAATAAAACTCCCGCACATCTTAAAAGTTTAGCCACCGCGACACACACACTCAAACCACCAAAAGTTCAAGGAGCATTCTAACCACGCTATAATACCTCGCTCTCGTGGTAATATCATTCAATTACGGAAAAAACACAAGAACCCTTGAACCATCATCCCAAAGCTCTGCTCTCAAACCACAAAGATTGTACAGAGAAACTACCAACCCACCGCCATCATAGTAAATGAACTTCCGAATGGTTTCAGCAGATTCCAGACTCATCCACTCTACGGTTCCGTTTGCCAGCTCATATGATTATAATCATCCTCTGTGGCAATGGAAAAACTTTTGCGTGTTGTAAAGTTAATATTTTCTTTGGAGCGAAGAAAGCAAAAAAAAAGGACCTCAAACCAAATAAAATCACTTATACCCATCTGTTCTGGTTTACTTTCCTGATAAGCAGAATTGCTGCTCAAGTATATCTGTCTGTCCCCGACCATCAGAGCGGAGTACATCGAAAAGCCAAAGAAGTCATTTTTGCTCTAGAGGGAGCTTCTTAAAATCCACCGCACTGTCGTCCCTTAAGTGACGTCGCAGCCGCTGCGCTGCTTCTTTCTTCTGCAGGAGTGCTCTTCCGTTGTATCCTTGTATCTCTTCCTTCATTTCTTTCCTTCTCTTGATGGCGGACGTTTTAATAAGTTAAAACTGAAACTTTTCTTGCAAAACGAAATTAAAAAAAAAAAAAAACTCAAAAGTATATATAAAGCAACGGAAACGAGTGCTTTTTAATTTTACAATTAAATCTTTTGTCAAAAAGAATAGGCAAGAATAAAGCTCGCGAGGAGGGCCATAAGATAGAAGCAACGAGGACTCTCGCGCGATGCAAGAGAATATTTAATTGAAGATAAAGACGTTTGCATAATATCGGAGCGAAGTATCTTCTATTCAAGATGATGTTGTCATCGTACTTTTTTGTTTTTGTTTTGATGATGACGAGCTCCTAGAAAGGATATATATCCGTACATGAAAAATGACGACGATAATGATTCTCGCAGTAGCTTGTAGGGGGGTTAGAGTGCGCGTGTGAAGACTCGTAAAATTTTATTGACCCATTATCGTTGTTGATGTGACTACGCTTAGGCGAAGGATCCTAGGTGGAGGAGAACTCCTTTGAGTTAATCAAATTTTGAAGGATCCACACATACTCCGGTAGGCAGGGGAGTGCGCAGGTACGTAATTACCGCCACCTTGACAAAATCCAAAAGTTAATAATGGAAGCATTAGCATTTTGAAAGGAAGGAAGGAAATAGCGCAATGCATTTTGGGCGACATTCTTCGTGTGCCTGAAAACAGGCGCAACTCCTGGGAAGTGTGCATAAATTAATTTTCTAATAAGGAGGGTGGTACCAGAAGGCTGCAGATTCTGTGAAGTGGGATTTCGATTCGAGAGTGTTTTTGAGGAGTTTCAAAATCTGAAATTTGATTTGTTACCGAACGAATGGACAAGGACGATTTACAATAGGTCCCGGAGCAATTGCATTGTTACAGCCGTAGAGTGTAGGAAGTTGAACGAAAGTTAAGTTGAATTGGTGCAATTCATTTCTGTAAATGAAAGGAACCAGTTAGGAGCAAAGTCATTGTCGGCATGAAGGCATGCCTTTCCAAGTGCAAAACAAATTAGATTTTCTTAGGCCCAAGACAGAGAATACATTTTCTTAATTCCATTGCATTCCTGAGTAGGCAAAGGAAGTTCATATTTTACTGAATTTTAGACCTCTGGAGCTCTGTGGAAGATATGTGCACGTTATGTCTAGGTATATGTGTGTATATAAGTCCTGCTCAAGATCTCTCTTCCCAGCTCAATTGATGGCAAATCGTATAATCGGTGAATGGATCGTAAATTCAGAAACGTATTCGATTTCTATTGTCGTATTAAAGATGGCAGGAGAGTACCTTTGTATTGGTAGAACAATTTACTACTAATTAGTAATTTAAATAAAAACCGTTTTTGGAATACATTTGATATAGATTTGTCCGTTTTTTGTGAATCGTACACCGCGAAATGTAGTAGCTCCTGAACTTTTTTATTTAAGAGGAGATTTCTTAATGATCTTTAGAATTGATGGAAACATAGAAAGCAGCAAGCTTCTGGATGGTCGTTGGAGAGGTGACAGTTAGAACGTTACCTTGAGTGCATAATCATTGTGCCATATTTTGCAGCATTAACGCTTTTGTTCTAATAATCTTAATGTGAAAGAAGGGTTAGGCTCTGGTCGTTCAATCATTGAAAAAGCTGATGAAACTTTCGAGAAGATCCAACAAGATAAGCACATCAGCAGTGTCGATATTGGTATGGAGCTAGATATTGACAACAAGGCTGTTTAGTATCACTTACACAAAGCTGGCTACAAAAAGAAGCTCGATTGATGGATGAGCTCCCGGGTGGTCAGACCATTCATTCTCTATTCTACTTTGGACAGTAAAATTATTCGAGGCAAATAAAGAACTGAATTACAATAAATAATAGGAAAGGTAGTGTCTTTCACCATGACAAAATTCGAACACACAGTATTTTGATGACCCGCCAAAAAATTAGAGAGATTGTTTAGTTAGTTTTGATGCATCCACCGCATAGTCCAGACAGCACTCTCTGGCTACCACTCGCGCAGGTTCATGAGTTGCGCTCTCTAATTGGTGTTTGTCACACAACCCGGACGGGGTGCAGATGGTTTGTGTCGAAGATACTCGATTACTACTCATAGGGGATGGTTGTCCTAGATAGGACAACGAGGGATTCGACTGAGTTTATCGCGTTGGTTTTAGTTCACATAAACTTTTTTTTTTGTTTTGTTCCCATGTCATTGAGGTGGTATATAAGAAATGCACACTCAGAGTATGATTTTTGAAGTGATCTTATACTGCGAGTTTTATGCCTTCGTCGGCATGTTGCAATGAAATTAGTTTTGCTTTCAAAAGCCTGTGAAAACGTACAAGTAATGAGATGCACTATAGTACTATAATGACCAAGATAAGATGCGGCACATATCGAAAGGGAGCTCGGTTTAGAGGCCCCTAAGTTATAAAAGTCACATGAATTTAAGCCCAAACAAAAAAAGTAAGGCTGAATAGAGCGAAGGTCATTTGACGGCGTGAAAGTACCTTTAAGCACCGTTTCCTATGATCATTACATTTAACAGTTTAAGACGTCGTGATAGGCGATGAACGCTCTATGTTTGGAGTGTGGAGTTCAAGTAAATGCGGATGCATACTTAATTACGAGTATGTAATATATTCTAGAGTGATTTTATTGTTATTTGATTTTTTAGTCTTCTTTTTTAGACAGCTCACGCGTGATTCGTGACATGTGTCAAAGTCATACTTGCTCAGTTATCACTGCCATTTCATCATGAAAAAATCTACACCCGCACATGCTTACAAATTATTGAATTTTATTATCAAAAATGTTTTCGCACACTTTAACAATTTAACGACCATCATAACCGAGCTAGTGAGCAAGCAATTTAAGCCATGATGTCCAAATTTCGCACCAATTTCACGGTATTGAACATCCAGCCACCTACTTATATACATAGAGTGTGTGCAGATGGAAATATTGCTGCTGTATCTGTGTGTGTATTAATACCGTGATTCGCCCATTTGTTGCCATTCGCAGCAATTCGGATTGTGTTAATAGATTTGGTGAAGGTAAGGTTTAGACCTTACAAAATACAGTTCATGCAATAACTGAAGCCGAAAGTCCTGACATAGCGCCGAGTGTTTGGGGAAAGAGCCTTAGAAAAGCTGGAGGGAAATCCGCTTTTTTATCAAAAATTTGCCTTCAGCGACGAAGCTAATTTCTGGTGGAATGAGTATTCTACCTGCCTCGTAAAACCCGGCGGATATGTGGTCCAGCCGGCCATTCTACATGATACAGAGCACGCGAATCGAAGATCAATTGAGAAATGACCTCGGTGAGCAATTTATTTATCGTTTTGGACCAGTGAATTGGGCGAATTGACGTCTTTATACTATTTTTATGGGGAACCGCCCCTTATCTAGGCCGAAAGCTAGAACCAGTTGCGGCCTTTGCAGACAACATTGAACATTACGACTCAAATATAGACTCTAAAGGGTGGGCCAAATACAAGTTTCTTTTTAAAAATGCAATAAAATGAACAACATTAATTTTTTTCCATGTATTATGGCTTTATTAGTAAGAACAAACATTCCCATTAATTATGAAAGGCGACGTCGTTCCAGTGGCTGCCTCGGCTGGCTTCGCAGTAGCTCACAGATTGCTTGGATGATATTGGCCTTAAATACTTGAATCGTTTCCGGATTGCTGGCAATCTTCGGCCCTTCACGGTTCCCCAAAAAGTCCAAAGGGGTCAAATCGCAGCTCCGAGGCGGACAATTGACATCGCCAAGACGGCTAATAACACGATTTGGGAATTTGGTGCGCTAAAGATCGACTGTGGTATGGCGCACCATCCTGCATGAACCAGAGGTTGTCCAAATCCATGTTTTCGATTTTAGTAAAAAAAGGTCGGTTAACATGGCTCTGTAACGCCCACCGTTGGCCGAAACGTTGTTCTCAGCCTCATTTTCGAAGAAAAATGGTCCAATGATGCCACCACTCCACAATCCGCACCAAACTGTCACTCTCTGTGGATGCATTGGCAATGTTAATGTAGCCGCCGAGATGAAAATGCGCCTCGTCAAAAAAGATGATTTCTCGGACAAAATCGTTGTCTACGAGTAATTCAAGCTGCTCTTTCAATTGCTGAGTCAATTGGACCTTCAGGCTAGTGCGTGAAATGTTGAGCTGTTGAGATCGAAGGCGAGTTGATGTTCGTGAATTGAGTCTCACACTCTCGGCCACAGCAGTCACATTCTCAACCGTGCGCAACGTACGACGACGGGGACCATGAGTGTTGTCCACTAGCATACCAGGCTCACGACATTTTGCACAAACTTGCGTACAGCAGTCGCGGTGGGTGCTTCATTTCGGCCAAATTTTTTTCTTAAAAAACGCACTGTTTGGGTTACACAGCACTCACTTTGGAATTAAGTTTTCAATATTTCCCAAGGTTGTTCAAGGCGGCTCATTTCATTCCGGGGGGGGGCATGATACTGACTTTTTGTCAAGATTTTGAGCGGGAAACAGCTGTCAGTGTCAAAATAACCTATGATTTAAAAAAAAAACACTAGATGGCCCATACCCTTTACGTATGAACCTCTTAAAACGTGGCCGTGGTCACCGTTAACACCGAGTAAAAAGTAAATGGCAAGCATTGATTTATCATTTCAAATAAAAATTATATAATTTTTGAAAATTTTCTGTGTTTTTTTTTTACGATTGAAAACCAAACTGTTAAAAAATCATATATTAAAAGGTGCCTTAAAGCTTTAGGCATACAAAAATCTCAGTAGGAGATGCCAGATTTTCTAACACAATTTATAACTGTTTCCTTCAGGGTATGTTGCAATCGAACCCATCACAGAAAAAAAAACACCAGCCACGATCGACCTCAAGGATGTCATGCGCCAAAAATGGTAAGAAATCGGCGTTCGTTGGTCGTCTCAAGAGCAGAGTTCGAGTGAAAGGCGATCTTATGAATTAATTTATAAATTTCGATTATTTAATAAACAAAATAAATATTCATATTATTAAATAATTATTCAAGTTTTCTGATTTGGTGATCGTGCATATCAGTCATTCCATACATTCATTTATTGAAGCACGTTCTAAAGTTGGGTCGTTATTCATAATGAAAATTTGAATCATGGAGCATAAGTAGATGATGTCCCCTGTCATCTTCTGTTAAGTGAAAATCGGCATGTAAAAGTTATTCAATAATAGGTGTCATTCTATCCCTATTAGTTGCAACTGTACTTAATTATCATTCCTCCAACGAGTTAGTCACTCCAATTTCTGTTTTTTTAACAGACTGAAAGAGACCTGACTGAAAAGCCAGGTGTGTCCATCCGCCCTATTTGTAACCATTTTGCATAAAGATCTTGGCCTACACGGTTGTAAGATCACGCACAACTCTCTATTTTCGCTGATTGGGTGCTCGAAATGAATGACCAAGATCATAATTTATTTTGAGTGAAGTTTATTCCCAAAGAAACTACAATAAAAGAAATATGAAACAACCTCTCCTACAACAAGTGACAATTTGGTGCGGTTTTCGGGCAGGCGGTGTCATTGGGCCAATTTTTATTTTTTTTTGAAAATGATGCTAGTGCGACTATTTCAGTGAATTGATGAAGTTACACAACAAAATCGAAAGTGGATTCTTTTTATTTTTACAAGAACAGGGCCACCTGCCACACAGCTGGTGAAACAAGGATGATTTTCCGAAGAGCCCTCGATTGGCCGCCGAGATCGTGCGATTAAACACCATAACTACACTCTCTTCCGGGGTTATTTAAAAGACAGAGTCTACACCTATGACCAATCATGACTAATCACAGAGTTAATACATTAAATAAAATAAAAATGTTATCATAAGTATGTTGAGTTTTTCTCTTGATTTAAAATGACACCTCTTACTGGATAACCCTATGCTTCTGGATGGAGTACAAATATTTTGTGGCTGTTACTGTTTTAAATTAATTATTTATTTTAAAAATTATTTGTTATAGCAAGTCGAAGAATAAAGCCACCATTACCTTTTTTTTTTTTTATTTATGAGGAGTCCACAATATTTTTAAATTGTAGGTATGTCATTTTAAAAATAAAATTTCAAAATTCATACTAGTTAAATTAATTGTTTCTAAAATCGATTACATCACCTAAGATCAGGGAAAAAAACATTTGTTTTTCTACTTTATTTTTACACATTTCACAAAGTATCACAAGTTGTTTTCAAGCGAAACTGTTAATATAATTACTTAATCTAAAAAAAAAGAATATAAAAATGGAATATATACATTCATTCCGCAGTTTAGTTTCCGGCAATTGCGAAAATTGAAGCAAGAACATTATCTAATTCATATTAAAAAGCGTCGTTAGTTAGATTGCCATTGCTTTTATATTCGCTGTAAACTTTAATGTAACGATTTTAATGGAAGGCGATGGGAATTTGTTCATTAACATGAATGTATATATGCTACCTAAACTTTTTTTTCAAATACTTAAAACAAATAATAATTTTTGCGTTTTTAAAAGAAGTGGCGAGTTAGGCGGTAGATCGTAATTGGAATGGGCAGTGTTCATGGTTTACGGACGTATAAAAGCGAAGGAGTGTGCGGCGTTAATTGCAAATTGTTCGACTTTTATGGGGACGATTGTGTTCACTTTCGAATAGAATTACATATCTCGTTGAAGACAATCCAATAAGTAGAATGGCCGTTGTTGAAATCGTATGTTTTTATGATTTGCTCTTATTTATGACTTATCTTAAAAAAGTTTTTAATTGTACTTTTTAATACTGTTTCTTGGTTAAATAAATGTAGGTACGAAATGACGTACTCCGGAAACGAGGATATTTTAGATGGTGTTAATGTCTCAACAACAATCTGGTTTTTTGCTTTATTTTGATATTTTGCGTTTGTTTGTCGATTTGGTTTGTGATTTCACTTTTTATGGGAAAAGATTTTTAAGAGCTTTGCTTACATATATTTTCAGAAGTCTTTTGCTTATATTTTATCCGGGAAGACTATATCCTATCCTGTCATTCATTATGATCATTTCTTCATCATTTCCAGTGGTTGAAAACTTACTATTTAAAATGACTCGGTTGAGGTCGTGAAAATCTGACGCAAGTTGGCTTATGAAGCCTGCTTCTACTTAGTCCATGGTGACGTCTCCCCATTCCATTACTAAATTAACCTTGGCCAAACAGATTGTAAAAACAGACGGACATCCAGACACAAACTTAGCTACAATACCTAGAATACTTGATTTATTTGCAACTATGCATGTAAGGTCATAAAAAACCAAAAAAAAAAATTTAAAAGGATCATTTAAACAACATGGAAAGAGAAAACAATACATACCTTGCTGCCGCGCTCATTGAATATAATTTCTACATCAAGTATGGTTCCAAATTGCTAATTATTTTTGGTTTTGAGGATTTTTTTTTATATTTTTTTGGATGTATAAACGGATGCAAAACGACCACAAATCAAGGGGTTGGTTTTGTTTTTATTTTAATTTTGTATTTTTAGTTTTATTGTTTTTTTTTTTTTTGCGATTACATGGTTTCAGTTGAGGGAGGAACGTTCAAAAAAAGAAAAAAAGAAAAAAGAAAATAGTTTCCATATTAAAACAAATGGTATACAATCAAGAGCGAGTATAAGTCGTATAAAAAAGAACTAGTGATAAAAAAAATTAAAACAAGATTTAAATAAAAAAAAAAAAAACGAAAAGCTGCAACAAAATGTTTCAAATCCAACTCCGAATGCAAAAAAACATTCAAAAGTTAAAAAAAAAAAACGTTTTTCAACTCTAAGAATACAAAATGGCAAAGAATCTTTTATACTCTCTGTCTCTAGTAACTAGATATTTATATCAAAAAACAGAAAGTAAAAGAAAAACTTTACAAAAAAAAAAAAAAAAAAACATTGCAATAACACAAATAACGACTACGATACATAAAAAGGAAAATGTGTGCTGCGAACTCACCCCAAACATGGCCCGCAAGTCGGGATCACGAAATCTGAACGGAATATTCGAGACATGCAGTCTCTTTGGTTGACTCTTATGATCGATGGAGACTAGATTTGAGGGTAGCGAGACAGCGGGTGTTGTCTGCACGGCTGATGTCATTATACCGCTGACGGCTGCATTCAAGCTCGCTATGACTTGTGATGTTGTCTGTGAAGCTACTGTACTGGATGATACGGCACTCGGGCCCATTATGTTTGCCTGTAAACTGGATGGAAGACCACTGACAATGGATGATACAATTGTGGCAGTATCAAGTCCGGTTGATGTTGCAGCCGATGAGCCAACTACTACATTGCCGACGCCACTTCCAACATTTCCAGCTCCTACCCCACTCACAGTGACGGGTGCCATCTGTTGCGAGCTGGTTGTGACAGTTGCCATATTACTACTATGCGAAGCAGCAGCAGCGGCGGCCATTGCTGCAGCAGCAGCATTCGTATTGCTAAGGATCATCTGCGTGGTGGCAGCTGATTGATTTGCACTGTTCATGTCGAGTAGACTACCACCGGCAGCAGCAGCAGCCACAGCCGCTGCAGCAGCACTGGTGGCAATGCCATTTGTTGTCGGAGTAACGGCAGTGACAGCTGCTGCCGGAGTTGTATTACTTGCACTGGAAATAGCTACATTTCCACCCATGGTGATGCCTGACACTAGACTTGTGTTACCGGCTGATGTCGGTGCTGCTGATGCTACACCACCCGCTCCTGATATGCTACTTGAGGATGCCGATCCACCCCCGCCACCGCCGCCGCCAGCCGAGCCTGCGGTGCTATTCTGTCCGCCGGCATTTGGCTCCGGTTCGGTTTTGATCAATACTGATGACTGTTGGATAGGAAAGAAATAATACAACTCAATTAGAATTTATTTAAGCTTGACTAAGTAAAGGGATGCAAGTAGAATTGGGAACAAAAAGCGTAACATTCCACGCCGGTTATGGATACTAACACCATAAGTGAGAGAGAGAGTGTGTAAACAACAAACAGCATGTCCAAGAAACAAGTATTACAACTAAACAAATACCTTTTTATAATATATAAGATTTGTTTTCTCTAGAAAATGCATGCGATGCTTAATTGGATACAATCTTCATAATCTGTCTATAAACAAATAATTTTACTTCGTTTGCTTTTATTTTCATTTGCCAGCCACCATCAAATGCTTAAACACACAATTCACGCACCAGACAATGTGTTAAAACATAGCAAACAACGAAAAGAATATTTAATAAACATAAACTGAAGCTAGAGTTTGAAAAAGTAGTTAAAATCGTACCTTTGCATAAATCATTGGGCTCAGCATTCAGATGTGTTCTGTGGTGTCAATTTTGTTATGTTTAAATTATATAACAGTTTTCTCCAAATATTATTCAAATATACCCAAAAAAAAAAATTAATACAAATTGAAAGAATTCTTGGGGTACCACAGGAGTGGCACCTAGGACCTGTACTTTTAAGAATTTTCCTTTTACGTTCTTCTTAACGAATTACTGATATTAGGTTCAATTTTCAATTATGTTTAGAGGTTGCAAATGTGCCTGCTTTTAAAGAGTGGCTAAACATTCTCAGTCGAACAATTCCCGTTTATTTTAATTATTATCACAAGGTCGAAATGCATAGTCCAAGTTGTACTGTCTGCTTCAGAATTTCCGTATAGCCAGTCCATTCCAATGAATTATAATAAAAACTAAACTGAAAAAAAAGTAGCGCGGCCAAAAGTTATGAGCATGTACAGAGTAGGCCCACATTTTGTAAATACGATTAGACTATGGATAAATATCAATATCGGGCCAAAACCAGTCCGGGCCGGAAAGAATTATTTTCATATCTTCACGAACACTTCCAAATTCGGACAGGGGTCTAGTGTTGGGCTCTATTTGCCAGGCAAATATGCGTCTGTCTTTCAAGCAGGGATTTGCGCAAATGGCCATGCGTTTTAAAGTGAAGCCGAGGTGAAAGAAAAAGGATATCTGCGTATCCGAGCTGCACTCAAAGCTGTGCTTTAACTTTCTAATATTTCTAAAATAGTGTGTGAATTCAATATCTGTCTGAACAAAGTCAGAAGTCAAAGTTACAAAGCAATAGACGCTTCTTTCAGACTCGCCGATATACTCAACGTCTTTCAGACAGCAGCTCTGGTTATCAGAGAAGCTTGCGAAATATATTGGGATGAGCCTGAAGACGCTTGGTAGAATTGAAACCTTCTCTGATAGCCGATAGCGGCTATTAGGGTTACGTCGCATAAAGAATACAATTTGTTGGAACCTCGATTATTAAGATTTGTTAGCCAAGACTAAAGCAGATGAAATTGCCAGAGCGGGCGTGGCATTTCGCCTGAGTTAGGTTCATGTAATCAAAGCCTTCATTTCTACCTTAAATTTATAAAACTCCCATTAATTTTTGAATATAAGGGGTTTGTTCAAAAAATAAAGTGACTTTTTGAATTTCGCGAGCTAAGTTTAATTATTTTTTTTTATGTAGGTATACATGACCCCTGACATATGTTGATGTTTTCAGTAAGTTCGTTTTTCACAAAAAAGTGGTTGAAAAAAGTGGATCTAAAAAGCTTTATTAAATTTTGTGTCAAAAATAAAATTAAGTGTTGACTGCGGCATTTGGCAAATCTACTTTGAGGAGAAAAAAATTATAATTGATACAACATCTTCACAGAAGAGAAGATTTTAGTGATGATAAAGCAGTGAAGAAAATTGCTATGGAGAATCGTCAAATCATTATCAGATAAATTGCTGGGCATATTGGTTTATCGGTTGGTTCAAGCCATAACATTTATTGGGTTTAGGGCATGAGACGTATGTCAGCGAAGTGTGTTCCGAATTTAATTTAAATTTTAATCGAAATCTTGACCAAAAGAACCATCGCATGAGTATTGCTCAGAAGCTTATGAATAACGTAAATGACGATTCAGATTTGCTGAAAAGGGCCTTCATTGGTTTCAAAACGTGGGTATATGGTTATGACGTTGTAACCAAAGCCCAATCATCCCAATGGAAGCGACCAAAATAGAGAAATAAGACATAAGATAAGAAAGGACGGAGATTTGCCACGAGGAAATGAAGACCGTATCACTGGAAGAGTTTAAGGCTGTACCAAAAAGTGTCATAACAGAAACGGTTAGAATATCGGAAAAGGCACTGGCGCAAGTGTATAATGAGGGGGATTACTTTGAAGTGAACAAAATAGATATTGATGGACATAAATAAAAAAGTCACTTTATTTTTTGAACAAAACTCGGATATCGTACATACAATTATGATCAAATTGAAATATGATTTCGCTTATAAATTTTAAAATTTTCAATTGTTCCTCAAAATCTATACTTCCCTTTCAAAGTAATACCACAAACGAAAATGGTGGTTGTGGAACTACAACAAATGGGTCGAGTTTTTGGCCATTGGTCACGAATAATCAACGCAGTGTGAGACAGTGCCCTATTGCGGCCAAAAGTTGTCTCGTCACAAACCTGGCCTTTTGGACCACATGGTTTTTCAGAATTGTTTGAATTGATTCATACGATATGCCAAAAGTCGTATCGCAATAGTCAATCGCAAATCTTTGAATATCAAATCTTCAATTTCTTCAACGTTTTGCCCTGTTGGAAACAACTTTTTTTTAAAGACTTTCTCTGCCTTTTCGGAATTATATACATTCTGCAACCTTTTTAAGGTTTCTGTAGCACCAATGATATTCCGCACATAAAATTTAATACAACCTCTTTGGTCCATTCATTTTTGGTGGTTCAAGTGTAATATGAAACCAATGGAGGTAATGACTTGAAATTTGGCACAAACGTCAATGACAGTACTACCATCATATTTTTTTTTCTGAATCAATTTACGTGTAGAGTTGAAAGTGGGAAGTCACCCTTCAATTTGATCACATCACATACAGCATCATCCAGTTAAAGGTGTCATTTTAGATCATAAATAAAAAATAACATTTTTGTAAAAAGTTGTGTTGTTTTCATTTTAACCTAAAGTATTAATTCTCACCCTAGTAACGGAATACAATATCTAACAATATCCGCCTCGGTTCTACAAACAATAACCATCCTTTTGAAAAAAATCATAATCGTTAGAGGAACATCAACGTTCCAAAAAGTATAATTGTAATGGTTTTTAATCACATGATCTTGGCAGGTAATTTAAGTTTTTTTTGAGAAACCAGACGTCAAGTAAATCCGTCATGCGATAGAGGCTGCTGACTGCCTTTAGGTGTGGTAATCTCTTCACTGTACGAGCATTGTTTTAAAACAGATATACATAGCTCAAGGACACCGAAAGTCCAGGATTTACAAAAAAAAATTACATTCGTAGTGGATAAAGATGTTGCTCCACTATTTATTTTCGGACTTCTCCAAAAAACTTTGTGTACATTTGCTGGCTTCAGTTTGTGTGAAAACTGGACCTTAAAAGCATATAGGGTAAGATCAAGATCAGCAAACATCTGGTTGCGTATAGGCTTAGTTCCTGTGATCGGCTCGACATGGTCATATAGGTTTTACGTAACGCTCTCGGGATCGACAGCGATATATTTCCAACGGATAAACTTGAGGTAAGATATACGAAGGGGTTCTTGATCACAACCAAAAGCAGTATTAACTTTGAGAAATGTTCCTGCGATAATTCTACCACTTTTGAACCGACTCTTTTCACTATTTCAGCACATTGTGCGACTGTGGATCGATTCGAATTTGATGACTTCCGGGCTTGTACTTATCAAAAGTTATCAAAATGATAATTCAACAATGGCGCGAAATTTAAAACAATAGTTATTTTATTGTGACTCAGAAAGATAAGGTCGCGCGGTTGTACGGCGTTTGCGATTTAAAAAAAAAACCAGCCACTCAACGGCTAATTTTAATTGAAGGGTCTAAAGTATGAAAAAAGTTGTCCACCAATTGGTTGCGCTTTGCTATAAGCTGACCCTTCTAAGTATGTGGTATGGAAATACTAATGATACAATTGTTTCAAATGTTGTTTGTATTTTTCTTACATCATTTTAAGTAATGTATTCAGCAATAATATCATAGACAGTGGTTGTGACTAATCAATTAACTATTTCCAGAACGAAACCCTTGACTTCCCCTTTGTAATGGCTAAACTAGTATTAACTATTAATCAATCTGTCCAGTTGGTTAGAATTCTCTCATGTAAACAAAAAAAAAAGTGAATCTTCTGTCACAAAGACAAGTGACATGAGGTCAGTTGGGAAAGCACTTTTAATCAAGTGGTGTCAGAGTGGATATTTTATAGATCATTCTAAACTGTCTGAAAAGTTTAAATTGTAACCAACTGTCATTTCAACATGGTCGTGTTGTTTCCATTTATTTTCTAGCATGAAAAATCTGTTCGAGTCCTACAATCACGACTGAATCACGTCCGATTTACTTCATGCAGAGCGGCTATAATTCTAGCATAAATAGTCCACTGTCCCCCTTAGAGTCCGATTTCGAAGGACTGAGAAATGAATAACACAAAATACCCGTTAATGCAAATTCACATTCATGAAATTTTCAAAAGCAACTGCAAAAAAACAAAAACGAAGGAAGCATATCCCTTCAAACGACTACACCAGTGTCCTGATAAAAATAGCTCTTCGAGGGATTTAAATTCCACTCGTGTTGACCATTTCACACCCTATAGGTACAACACGAGAAAATAAAGGGAAAAATCAGTCTTCTCAGGTGCTTCATAACATTTTAAAAATAGAAACTCTCTCGCCCTCAACCCCGTTTCACTGGTTTACATATATAATTTTTCAGCTCATTCTCCGTCTTCATCCACGAGAACAAAAGGTAATGTAAGGCCGTGTTGCTCTCTCACTCTAGTTTCCACTGTCTCTAAGAGTCACACAAGTCCCCATGTGGCGTAGATGTACCATTCACATCCACATCATTTGGATGGCAAGTGGAGCATGAAAATGCAGTGACAAATCCCACTCAGTTGAATAACTTTGGTTGTGTCCTGAAGCGTAAGCTTGTTTGATTCAAGGCGACAGTCGAATGGATAGACTCTACTTTGAAAATTAAAAAAATAACGTGTTTTTGTGTCCCAGTGCAAGTAAAACGTGATGCACTTTGGTTGGGAGGCTTGAATGCTTCTAGGACCTAAAGTGGCTCAGTTTTTTTCGGCAACTTGGATACGTGTACTAAACTGCACATTTGACTCTTGATCTACATTGTTTGAATACTACGTTTAGAGGTTTATTTTTGGGCTTTATTGTATGGCTTCTAGGAGACATCCATTAAATGAATTGAAAAGAAAGGAGCTCATCTGTCGCTCTTGATTGTAGTCTTTCCCTCCTAGACTAGACATAATATTATTGTTTCCATGCCATTTATGAGACTGCCGAAGGACGTCTTTAGCCAATTGATGACGACATCGAAATGATAATCAAACGAATCCATTCAATGGCAAAGCAATTTCCCGTCTACTTATTTACCTTGAAGCTCCGAGATTGGATCTCTACGTCTTCAATGGAAATTTGATATTTCGGATAAGCCATAACGTTGCTTAGTCCAAGAAAGCAATATTCGTAAAAACTATAAAATTCAATGGCTACTAACGATTATTGCCTTAAACAGCATCGATAACAGATATTTGAAAATATGCTATCGTCCAAGTGGTGCCAACTTCTCTGTGCTCTCGACCGAATGATGTCACGAAGTTATATTAGCCATAACCACACTTTCAGTACTTGACTCATAGTGACACCATGACAGATATATTTGCTATCGTCATCTGTATCCTTCGGAAATGTGCAAATAAGGACGAGCACTTTTAGAGAGACCAAATACAAAAAAAAAAAAAAACCAAAACACAACAAACTGGAGATTAGTCCTCGACTTAACCCCGAATAAACTCAGTCAAGAGTGTTGCACTTTTCGTTCCAAGTGCCCCCTTGTCTTTGGTACATCACCGATTTCCCGATATCATCAACCCAACTCTCTGCTCTACTCAGCAGAAACAACAAGGATATCTCTCGATACTCGTAATATTAGACAACACCCATACCCCAGGACATACTTCCCGTCGGATAGAGATCGCACAAGAGCCCTAACGTCAGGATGTCATCTCGCTGCGTTACACAATATCAAACAGCAGCTTTCCATCTGACGTTCGAGGGCGACCGTATCGGGGATTGGGAACACCGGTATGGAAGAGGCAGGAACATTGTTTTCAGTTTAATTAAAACGCTCGAATGTTAGCATATCATTATGGGTTCCTGGGTGGTATTATCCTGCTCCTCGGCTGCTCTGTTCTTTCGCATTCGTCCCCGATAGGTCTCTGTAGCGAGAAGGAAAACAGACGTTGCTTTTTCCTTTTGTTCTTTTCTTTTGTCTCATTTCTGAGTTGCGCGGTTGTATGTCCTTTTTTTTGCTCCTGTTTGTCCTGTTTTATGTGTGGCTTAAATTCTTGAATTCCCGGTGTGGGAAAGGTCTTCTTTTTTTTTGCATCTCGGTGTTAATGGATGTTCTAAGATGCGATAAGTGAACTCCCAGTGGATACCGTTGGGTTAGTTTCTTAATGTTTGTGTTTTTGGTTTTTTATTTTCTGTTGCTGCTTCTCGGTTTTGTTTAATTTTTGTTTTGTGTGTGTTGGGATGCCACGAGATGTTTTTCGAGGGGATGATAGAGATTGATGAGGAAAGTTTCGAATGCGAATTAAGGGTAAGGTGAGTGGTGACGGTGGTGATGTTCGAGTTTAGGAAGTTTAAAAATAAAAACAAAAGACAGATGAATTGAAAAGTGTATCTCGTGCTGAGGGCGGTGGCAATATATAAAGATTAACAAGTTTTACGACTTTTTTCGATGATGCAATTGTGGCCCATCGACCAGAAAAAAAATGATCGGAGTTAAGAAGACAAACATCGGCTCATAACGATGCTTGTGAGCCCAATATTCGTATTGCATGATAGCTATGTCGACTCCTGACAACCTTGACTAACTTTGTTGTATCGATAACTTATCCGTACAATACGGATCTGTTTTTTCCTCATAGGTAAACGGATGCGAAAAATGTTCGCCATTTTGTTAACAACCTTCTCATTTTTGCTGCGGAATATTCACTGTTTAAAATCCTCGTGGTCTGCGCAGCTACATGCTTAGTTCATGGCAAAATTGTATTAAATTATCTTGCCTTGCTCTCCTTGATGGCCTCTTCGAGCTTTAAGGATTTAAAAAATGTTGTCCATTTTCAGTCAGTTGACCAGTAAATTCAGTTTTAAATTTTTTTTCTAGGACATTATCGGACCATTCTTTTCCCCTATCTTCGTGGTTTGGTCCAGTTGTATCAAATAGAACGATCTTGGCGGAAACAAATTTTGTGAGGCAATAGAGCCATTGTTTTACTAGCTGCTTGGCCTGTTATCCTGCTGAAAATGAAGTCGCCCACGTCAGCAGTACCAAATTCAGGCAAAACAAGTCAACATCGTCAGGTAATTCATTTAATGAAACGATCGTATCATCATCATTTTATAAAAAATATAGACCAACGACAACGCCAGTCCAAAAATTGTACTGAGTCGTCACTCATTGTAGATGGAGAGGTCGGAGCCGGATGTGACATTCAATCATTTCCAAAAGTCAATCAGCGAGCGTACGACATTGGGCACGGCTTACTGGCTTAAAGCTTTGTGCTAATTGGTCCTTATAAGCATGTAGTTCAAGTGGTTACAGATAGGCCCAATATCGTGATAGTCACAAAATGGGATAGTCCCGATTTTGAGACACAGACTGAACGGCTGAACAAGAGGGCACTTGATGGTGACCAAAAACATTTATGAAAAGTTCCTCCTAATGTATCGCTATATTTGTAGTAAGTTTTCACAATTTTAACAGCTTCAGCGTTTGTTAAACGATCCGTATTGTAAAATGGTAAACCATAAACTAAACATGTACAATTTCGGATAACAGTTCGTTTTAACGTAGATGTTTAAAACAGGGATGTCAAATCCGGACAACAAATTGGACAACCCTGTATTTTCTGGAGCATGGTAATAATCGATATTTTTCCCCCCATTTTTTGAAGATATGTGACGGAATGAGACACTAGGGTGGCGTTAAAAAAATAATAATTTCATTTATTAGTCCGTTTACTACGGATTCAGGCTGGTGGACTTCGAGACTGGATGTAATCTCTTATTAGCTTAGCAGCACACGTTCATTTACAACATTTTAATATCCATAAGAAGTTATCGTGGCCCCCTGTACTCATTAAAATTGATCACATCGATGCTCCAGCATTCTGGAAGCTACCAGGAATTGACATCGACTCGGATTAATACCCTGTCGTACTCAATGTATGGACGCGGATTTCATGGGATCTCAATCAATTTATCGTTGGCAAAATGTAGTCGCAAGAGACGGCCGCACTTCTCTCAAGACCCAATCGATCTTGGATACACCACAGATACATTGTTTAAAACGCCATGAAGGCTGCTTCTGATGATGTCAGTTTCAAGGCAAAACGATGACGATTGCAGACAGCCAACGTAGAGAAGCAGAAGGCATACATGGGTATGCTGCATCGACGCACTGGAAGTACGAGATCAAGGAGATGGAGAGATACTGTTGCAGAAATTATGTTCAAAAGTTTAACCAAAAGTATACCGAATATTCTAAGGCTATAAAGCCAGAGCGCAAACCTGCAGGCATAAACGTAGACAATTTAGTAGAGGAGTCACAGTCATTGCCGCGAATATGAAGAGACCACTTCTGCAGACTATATATGTAAGGTCGATTAAAGTTAGAATATTGCTGTCAGACAAAACGAACCATTCTTATGGGGTCAGAGATAGTGATACCGAAGGTAGGTGCAGACAGACTACCTGCCGATTTATTCAAAGCAGCTAGAGTTGGTTGGAAACATACACCAACTTATCTGAAAGGTATGATTGAAGTAAAGCGTGCTCGATGAGTCGAATTTAAGTATCGTTTGTGCCAATTAGAGACAGATTCACGCTCTGATCGTTTAAGATATCCTATGGAGTGTTGTATGTACGCCTGAAACCTTTAGTGACCAATTCGTTTCTACCAGTGTGGTTTCATACCAGGAAAATTCTTAATAGACCAAATATGCTCTTCATGCAGATCTTGTAAAAACAAGAGGCACGATGAATTTTAAGTCTTCAGAACTGATTAAAAGCGCAGATGATTGAACAGTAAAACGTCGACGAAGCTCTTGAGAGTATTGAAGCAGAAGCGGTTGAAGTAGGTTTGAGAAAAAATACGGGCCAAACCAAGAACATAATGTTATGCTCAGAACTGAGGTATTGGCCAGAACGCCTCCTCCTCTAGCAGCTATTACTTTAAGGTAGTCATGGACTTCGTCTACCTTGGCTCACTAGTGACAAGCGGCAATGACACCAGCACTGCGATCAGGCGCAGAATAACCTATCGACAAATCCAATGTAACTCTTTAAGGCTATACTGCGACCTCGGCGAAATCAGCGTATAAGATGGTTGGACTGTGTCAAGCGAATTAACACTACTGCTCTTATCCGAAGTGTCTCTAACGGTGGAAAGGGATCTCAACCGACTAGACGTGGAAAATTGCCATATATTTTGGAAGAAAAGGCTTGACGCTGGTGTATCATTTGTGTTATTTTAGGTCAAATATTTACGAACGAGCTTAAGACTAAGCAGGTGCGTTGTCGTAGTTCAAAAGCCTAAAATTGTCTCGTCATAAAACAGGACGTTTTATTCAACTTCTTTTACAAAATCGACATTGCACCTGGAGGTGTTCCTTTTACTAATCATTTCACTTTGTGTCAAAAACTCATGGTGCACTACGAGGGTGGTCCGATAAGTGCTTAGCCTCATCGCCAGATGGCGCCACTATCGCAAGAGCAACTTACTATCGTGTAGTACATTCTAGTAAACGGCTACTGTCGAAATTTCAGCCGGATCGGACTCGTAGTTTTGTTTTAACAGCGTGTGGAAGCGGGAGTGTCCGCGGATTTTAGAAAAATGGAAATAGAGCAATATCGGTCGGTGATTCTCACAGCGAAATCAAAAAGCGTTTGGATGCTGTGTACGGTGACTCTTCTCCTTCGATGGCGACCATCAGAAATTGGTTTAACGAGTTTGAACATGGTCACACGTCGGTTTTTGATGAGCTACGTCCAGGTGCCCCGAAAACGACTACCACGGAGGATAGCGTGACAAAAATCCACGATCTCGTATTGGCAGACTGCCGATTGAAGGTGCGTGAGATAGCTGAGACAGTACGCATTTCAAAAGATCGCGTGGGTCATATCCTGCATGAAATTTTGGGCATGAGAAAGGTGTCGGCGCGATGGGTGCCGCGTTTGCTCACTCCGGACAACAAGCGCAACAGTGAGACCACTTCAGAGCAGTGTTTAACGCTGTTTAAGAGCAAACCGAAGGAGTTTCTGCGTCGTTTCATGACAGTCAACGAAACATGGATCCACTGGTACACACCAGAGACCAAGGAACAGTCGAAATAGTGGACTTCACCCGGCGAACGTGCTCCGAAGAAGGCGAAGACTGTCCCATCGGCCGGAAAGGTGATGGCCACCGTTTTCTGGGATTCACAAGGTGTGATCCACATCGACTACCTGGAGAAGGGCAAAACGGTCACAGGGCTGTACTATGCCAAATTATTGGGCCGATTCGACGCCGAATTGAAGAAAAAACGGCCCAATTTGGCGAAGAAAAAAGGCTCACACCTCCGCAATTGCCACGGCCAAATTGGTCGAATTGGGCTACGAACTGCTGCCCCATCCACCGTATTCTCCAGATTTGGCCCCGTGCGACTTATTTTTGTTTCCAAACTTGAAAAAGTCACTCGCCGGGCAGAAATTTCAGTCGAATGAGGAGGTCATCGCCGCCACGGAGGCCTACTTTGCAGACCTCGAGAAAACTTATTTTTCAGACGTGTTAAAGAAGTTGGAGCATCGCTGGTTCAAGTGTATCGAGCTTAAAGGAGACTATTTTGAAAAATAAATCGCCATTTCTCCAAACTGTTTGTTTTTCTTTTGTAGGCTAAGTACTTATCGGACCAACCTCGTATGCCGCAAAAATTGAAAAACACAGGGAGCATGACTATGTCCATACAACGGTTTACGAACACATTTTGTAGAGTAGTCACAGTGCTACAGGATTTGCACCTAAAACTTTGAAGGAAATGTCATAGCCCGATCTGCCGACGTCTTCAGCGACGTCTCTGATTGTTGATTTGTTGGGTAGTCCACGGTACTCGTCATCTTCAGGGTCATTTTGGGTTTACCCTGGACTCTGGGTTTGTTGACAGAAAACTTATCAACATTTCCAAAACTGTTGCACTTAAAGAGTATACTATTCTTTTAATAAAGTCGAATGCCAGTTATCGGACCCATTTAGTAAATCCCGAAACTACAAAATTCCTGTTACTTTTTGAACGAGCCGCACAGTGGAGTAAATCGGTCAAGCGATGTTGAAATTCTACTCGGTCTTTTACTCATCTGACCATTCCCAGGTGCTACAAGAGCTCGGCAGGCAATTTGTTTGCGGTTCTGACATTACGAACTTAAATTTGTCTAAGTCGACTGGTTGGAGCAATGGATTGCCTTCGTTCTGGGTCGTAATGATCGTTATACAGTATGAAAAAAATGAGTTTCTAATAATCTCTGCGTCGGCCGCTGTAATAACAAAAAGAGGCACCTTGTGTTCCCTTTTTTACCCATCTGCGGAGGCGTGGATGGGGCTAGGCTTTATGTGCTCGTAGCTTTTCTGACAGGTTGTTTAGGTTTTTCATTAACCCATCAGTGGCATTAATCTGTTAAGAGATCTGATTGACGAATGGCGCGTGATGTTTAAACCGTAACTGTACATACTACAATACGTAATCATCAAATCCCGAAAGGGTTTAGAATCACTCTGCTCACCCCGTCCTGGCGCCAGCATGAATTCAAAGTCATTAATCAAAGAGTTCGACTTTTCCAAATAAGCAACCGCAGATGTGCTCGTACGCGTCACTAATCAAAACCAAATTACTCACATTTACCTCCAAATCCATTTTTTAAGCGCTTTGCATCGTTCCATGCATGTGAAACCATATCACACCAGATAGGCCTGGCATTAATGACGTTTCCCCAGCCGAGAAACGAACACGAATTCTATTGAACAATTTTCCACTCCACATGCTCTTTCGGCGGTGTTTTACAATGAAACGACTTTTTAATTACCCGCCCATGTTGCGCCCGCTGCGGATACGCCTTACCGGCACACTCGCATTGTAGTCACAAAGTAAATTCAACAATTTTCCAAAACATTAAGTAATCCCAGTTAATTACATGCGCTGTCAAAAGAATTTACAACAAAAGTGCAAAACTCCATTATTTCGGATATCTGACTTGTCCTCTTGCTAGCTTTTACGTTCATCCTCCTCTTGGTCTGCATTCCTCGGTGTGCTCCAGCACCTGTACGCCACCTTATCGTTAAGTCGACTACCCTGGGGGGGAAATGCTATATTCCACAGTGGTAAACATCATAGGATAAGTCCTTGCGGCGCTATGAGCTTATCCTTACTACAGAAGCACTCCCACGCGGCATCCCGTCCAATGACACGAAATTATATCTAAGAATTATGTGTACACACTCAATTAAACCGAATCTTATGCGCAAATCCCGCACACAAATCCATTCGCGCCAAAAAGGATACACAGCGGGTGGCTGCCTGGGTAAATGGGCTTTTGCACGTAAATACGATCGAGATGTGATTACAATGGCAGAGAATGGTGCGGAGACCACCAAAAAATGGCGAAAATATGCTAACAAGGGAGCAAGCATGCGAAATATATTTATGACGTCAGGCCGTCCGTCGTCATCGTCGTCGTAAGGCATTTCCATTACCATGTTTTGCAAACTAACAGGCTCTCGCCATGCTTCCATGTATTTCTCTATTTTCGAACGGCTTATGGTAACAGTCCAGTGGCTGACTGAGGATAAAACAAATTTGCAGAGGACAGTCAGAACTGGAAGGAGGGGTAACAACACAAAAGGGTGGTGGTACCAGGGCAGGCTACCGAAAACAGGATTTCGAAAGATCCCCCCCAGCAAAACAACCGCTTTATGCATTTTCGGGGAGACTTTTTACACGCTAATCTGATGATTATGCCTTCAACAACTCAAGACTTGGGATAGAACGCACGAGCGCCAGATACGACCATAGCACGACGTCGGACGTATGTCAGCCGGTGAGGTTTCTGAGGATAGCTGGCGTGCGTACAATGAATTGATGATGATGCAGCCATTCAAATGGATGCGCACGAGGAGGTGGGGCTTGTTTGAAATTCATCGAGAGCACATGCGAGGCATTTTAAGGGTAGCAATCTCCTGCGGCTAACCATTGAGTGCTTACGATGCTGGAGGGTTTCGTTCGGGATGAAATTCGTAATTGAGTTGATGAACGGATTCCATCGATCTACCCACACGATTCTCTGACATATTCGAATCCAACGAATAAATTTGTTTTTTGAGCGTTGTGCGGATGTATGTTCAGCGAAATGCAAATTCGTTTGCTTCGTTTATTTTTTTCAAATTTAATTAAAAATTAAATTTTTTTCTACATATTCCGCACGGAGATGGGCAACGAGGATTTGTGTCTGTGGTATATGAGGCAGCGGCAAAAAAAATGATTGGGGTTCCTCAATGAAGCATAATTGGGCCCATATCGTTTGCATGTTTTAGAAGTTATTTGCATATGAGGGCAATGAGATGAGGTAGTAGGCAATTCGATTTTTTTAGCGACCGACTTTCTCCCAGCGGAAGGTATAAACTTATAGAAAGTCCTTCTATAATATTATGTGGCCCGACTTGTTCATAGATACATATTTGTTGCTTCCGAGTATTTGATTATCGGAGGAGCTTCGCATCCTTTGAGTTAGAACTGCCGAGATAACAAACTATTTTAAGAAGGGATGAAAGCATCCGCCTAGAGTGATTAAATATAGCTGTACAATCCAGGGGGACACAGTCGTATAGGAGAAAGTGGTAAGAGGGAGCGACTGGGAACCACTGTTAAAGGAGATTAAGGAATATACTAAAACATAAAAAACAAAATGAGTTTTTGTGGAGTTGATGAGGTTATATAAAAATAATAATGAAAATCCTACAAAAACTCTGGATTTGAAAGCAGTTTGGAATATCGAGCTTGCTTCTATTGATCTCTATTTTATTTCGAAGTAAAAGGTAAACCAAGAAGAGGTGTCATTTTTAAGACAACAAGAAAATGCAGCTTTCTGTACGGATGGTCGTGATATTCTTATTCTAATCTAAAGTACACATTTTGCGGTTAATTGTCGAATACGAGTACAAACATTCACTCCTGTTTGTCTACAATTAGTCGATATTTTGATGGTATTTTTCATCGGATCTTTGCTTATTGCGGCTTTACCTCATTAGCAACAATTCTGTTTTACCAATTAATACTTAAATCGTTGGGTCATTATCGTAGGCTTTATCGGTCTCAAAGGAAACAGACTAATGGTATTAAATCGCGGAGTCCCTGGGGCCAATTACCCATTTCATAGCGATATTCTTCTCAATCGCCTATGTTATGCAGAAGTATTTTAATCCTAAAGGGTATATGGCAGATTGGCGACTTCAAAAGGCAAACAAGTAAACTACAGGGGGTAGTATTCTGCTAAGGATTACCAGAACGATTTTGATGAATAACTCTTGATCCAATGTGCTTCACTGTCCCAACTTCGGCGGTAATATTTTTAGCTATTTTAAAGTGAGTTGGAGTCTTTATATCAATAACCTGATATCACTAACCCTGATTTTGATTGTTCAAGGCTGGTGCGCAATTAAAAATCATACCTCTTGTTGGATGACCATTTACACTAAGGCTAATCAACGAATATAATAAACATGTTGTTTGTACATGAAAACTACACCGATCAAAGCAAATCTATCCAATGTAACACATTTTTTAGATGGGCCAGGAACATAGGATTACCAGGCTGATGGCTCCTAATATTATCCCCGACTACCAGTACGTTGGATCACAGGGAAGCTGCGTAACCGCGCCACCTAAGCTTTTCTTGTTAAGATAAAATAATATACCTTGAATTGTAGAGGAAGCATAATTTGACCCAGCTGAAACGACTGATTTTTTTGCTGTTTGGTTTTTCAGTGTTCCTTTGTAACAAAATTGCGCATGATTCGTGACATGTGTCAAGTTCAAGCATGCTTAGTTAGCACTGCCATTTAATAATGAAGAGACTTGTACATAAACAACGAATACGAATGCTTGAATTTTAATATCAAAATTCATACTCTGTGAATAGTGTTTTTCGCGCACTTCGACCACTTTACGGTCGTCATAATCGATCTACTGAGCAAACGGTTTAAGCCATAGCGATCAACATTTAAAACAATTTCACGCTATTGGACATCAAGCCACCTACCAGTATGTGTAGAGCGAGTACAGAGGAAAATATTGCTGCTATATCCGCCAGTGATAATGAAGATCGTTCGTTCGCACCAATTGGTATTGTTATTACTCAACTACGTGGAAGATTTTAGGCAATGATCTAAGTATAACACAGATCGACAAAGAGCTGAAGCCAACCAGCTTGCCAGAGCGTCATACTTTCGATGAGTGGGCCTTAGGAAAGCGCGAGAAAGATCCGCTTTTTTATCGGCGACGAAGCTTTGGTTGAATGGATATGTTAGTAAAGAAAACTTCCGCGTTTGGTTCAATGAGTAACCTCAGGCAATTGCCAATGCACTCGAAAAATGCACTGTTGGGTGCGGTTTATAATCCGGTTGGACCATTTGTCCGTATTTTTTCAAAGATGACCCTGAGCACAACGTTACCGTCGATGGCGCCCGATATCGAACCTTTTTTTGCTCACAAAGCACGAGATGAAACTGGCCAACATGTGGACAAGAGTTCGTTGAGCGATTTATCTCTCGTTTTGGATTGGTGAATTGACGTCTTTAGACTATTTTTGGATCTGTATACATCAAATCAGCGTGAGCCTTGAAAGACAAAATTACGCGTGTTATTAGAAAAGTACCAGCTTCGAAAAAGCGACTCAAAATCTCTGTATGGACCACTTAAAACCTAGTCGTGGTCAAAATAAAAAATGGCAAGCATTGATCTAACATCTCCAATAAAAGTCTTATGCGCTTTTGTAATTTTTCTATTCTTTTTTTAATAATTAAAAACCAAACACTTAAAATATCACATATAAAGGATTTTTCAATAAGGATGGGTAAATGTGGAAATGGAATAAAACAAGCTGTGTGTGAGGTATTAACAAAATTCTTTTTTTATTTGAAAGGCCCATGTATGCCATTATGTATGAAATATGACATCGTTCAAATGCCGTCTCGGCTTCTCACAGTGGCGCGGATCAGCGTGCTTCAATTTTCAACGACCCGTCGGCATAGATCCGGCTGAATTTGAGCGATGGTCTGTGTTCATATTAAGGGCATTCGCATAGACCTGCGACTTGAGTCTTCTACGAGAGATAACCTTACCCTAAAATCGTTCATATAGAATGTCAATCGTGGCGTCCGCTGTGTGGCAAGTAGCGCCGTCCAGCTGGAACTACATGTCGGCCAGGTCTATATAGCTCAATTAGGGCCATAAGAAATTGTTATTATCGTTCTGTAGCGTTTGCCATTGAAGGTAGCCGCCTGGTGAACCTTGTGTGGGTTGGTGTCGTCCCATATATGGCAATTTTGCTTGTTAATACAGCCATTCATCCAAAAATGTGCCTCGTCGCTAAAAATAAATTTCGGCATAAATTGGGGTTCTCTTCCAAATGCTCCGAAGCCCATTTGAACGGTGTTGTCTATGGTCATTTGAGCTTTGAGCTCCTGCATCAGCTGGATCTTGTACTCGTGTGGGCCCAAGTCCCGACGCAAAATTCACCAAGTTGAAGTCTGTAAAGGCCGAGTTCTTGTGCACGGCGAGGAATCGACTGACTCGGGTTCTGCTCCATACTTGCACGGTATATGGGATCAAATAGAACTTCACAAAGTGCCATCATTTGGAAGATTACATAAAGGTATTGAAGACCTACGCACTATATACTTCAAACCTACATTTTGTCCAAATATAACCGGGACTAAGTAGCTCAAACGGTCAGGGTTGATGGCAATTTTTGTTTGCTATACTGGTACAATTGTCATCTATTTTGACGCTATTTGTCAACTAGTTCGCTTTCGGAGACTTCGTAATATCGAGGACAAGAGCATTTAAGTTGCACAGAGTATCCCAAGAGGATAGTAAAGGTGTTGACAACTTGCATCGTCCGAAATGGCCTGCAAAGGTAGTTTATGAGGAAGATGTTGCTCGAAAATCAGCTTGAAAATTGATTTACAAACTTTAGCTAACTTTTTGTAACACGGCTTTTTTCAAAAGAGCTGAATTTTCTTTAAATGCATCACACAATCCCACATTGAAGAAGCGCATCATTATAGCTGACTTGGGTTTATACCAAAGAAAACAAAATGTGTGTCCAACAATTTCGAAAAGTTTTTAGAACCCCAAGCTCTCATTAAAGCGGATAATTTTGTTATCTCAAGCTATTCTTGAAGACAGAAACTAAAGTTCAAATTTTTTACGTTTTTTTTTAATTCTCCTATCTCTACAGAAGCATTCTTATAGCACACCTCTAGCAATTACATATGTAAATCAGGCTACGTGCACGGAATACATTTTCATACTCGTGTACACCACTGACCGAAAAAGTTTTCAACAAAAGTCAGGCGAGGCATTAGTGTATAAAAAGTCCAAGTCCACTCCAAGAATAAATGCCATCAACAATAAAGCCCTGACCGGAAAGACTCTGCCTGACAATTTGCACATAAATTTGATCCGAAAAAATGAACCCAAATTCAAATCGACAGCTGGAGCAAAGAAGTCTCCGCAACAGATCGACATAATGAAAGAAACTTGAAACAATAGACGAACAAAAAAGCCCATTAGAAGTCGTACAACTACGACATCATCATCCTTTTTAGTTCAACATTTGTCTTGTACTCTTGTTGCCCGAACAAAGGACGAACGAGAGAAAAACAAAAATCCCATTGTCACACCTTTTGCTTACAATGCAGGAAATATTATCAGATGCGAAGCAGATACCAAGTCATTTAACAGTTGTGCAAACACGACACCACTCCAATAGGACAGGACAGCCCAGGGCTTCGCTGGGTTCAAGGAGAAGTAAAAGGACAAGCGAGAAAAAAATCTATGATATTTGAAGTCAAATATAAAGGATGAATGTGGAGAAAAACCGCATTGAAACAGAATGCCTTGGGACGTGCTTGGAATAAGGATTAATCAAGTTATTGGTCGGATCCCTATCATTCTTAAAGGGATGACAAGAATAGAAGAATAGAAAAGGTGAAAGCAAATGAGAAGCACGAGAAAAAAAAATTCGACTCAATCGAATTTTGGCGCCCACACCATCTTATGTCTTCCTTGGCATTGTCCTTTTGCTGCTCGTATTACATTTTAGCAAAGCTGGCAATTCAGTAAGCTGCCCTGTCCTAATATTGATGCTTTTAATGAAATATCCCTTTATTTTTGCTGCTTACAACGAAATCACACGATGCTGATTGGAATCACAATCACAAAGGTAACTGTAGAAAAAAGGAAAACCAACGAACAGGGATAGTAGGATATCAACTCCGTCAAAGCATTAATGCTTGTTTGCTTGGTAATTATACTTGCCCGGAGGTTGGATCGCGTTCCGAGTGAAATGTGTAGGAAGTTAATGAGACGTGAGGCAATATGTATACACTTGCCATTACTCCAACAATCTCTTATCCGAATGCAGGACGAATGGCAAAGGGATACTCCGGTTACGGAGGCTGAACACGAGAAACACCTGAGAAGTGAAGTGCCAACTATTCTACGTGTTTAGCATTTCGAAGCGACATTCAAGGCGAACGAATGCGTGTGGGTTGGTTTAAAATTGCTCCTGAAATTAACGGTGCGCGAAGAATCTCATAAATCCAAGCAGAAACTGTTTAAACACTTTATGAATGAAATGAATTCGTTCCATTTAATTGCACGCGTACTCAATTCTCAGAGGATGAGGAGAACTGGACGGGTGGATGGAAGTGAAATTCCATCATCAACGCAAACACATTAAACAACGTACTGTTCACTCGAACGTGGCCTCCCCGCGGACTGCTTAAAAAATAATTTTTTTTCTCTTCCTTCAATCCTATCCTGCAAATCCACTCGAGACTGCGAAATAATTTTTCCTTCAAATTAAAAGTAAACATTTTCCCATCTTTCAACTACTTGGTATTATCCTGGAAAGAGTTGGACGAAGAGGAGGGATTTGCCGTACGTATCCACTTCCTTGTCGGTTCTTATGATTTTGCAGTTTCCCTAGTGCATAGTATAACGAGTACAATATAGCCATCACGTCCTTCGGGTATACATATTAACCCGCACGCCCACGTGCATACACACGTTTCGTCATGGAAGCAAACACATTTTCGAGTATTCCAAGTAATATTTGATGTCCTTCGAGTGTCACACTCCCAACGCACGCACAGTTTCCGATACTGTGTCGGGATAACAAGCTTTCAAATTGCAATCATGTCACACACAACTCAACAAATCTTTCAGAATTGAGTCATAAGATCTCTCTCCACCACCTCGAATCACTAAATTCGATTTATATGTACTACCTACGTCGGCTTGGACAAAAGCCTTGTAATCTATTATTCCCATGAGAAAAGGATACAATGGAGTCGGCCGACGAGCAAACAAATGGTAGAGGGAGCCATCCGACGCCGACATACCAATTACATATTCTATTGATGCTGGAACGGAGGTTTCTCGTGTGGAAGAGTCAGTTCTGACTGAAAGGATCGGAGGCAAGCAACAGGATTATGACTTTGTTTAGGACGATGACGATGATTTTGAAAGACTTAATCCAAACGAAATGAAATGAAAGGTCAGGACGAATTAAGATTCACCTTTCCTTTCCCTCTTTCTTGGTGCGTTTATTTGGTTAAAGTCCAGTGTGTTTTTTTTTTTATAAGAGTCCTGTGGAAGTTAAAGCAATTAGAGCAAATTGCTTTGCCTCAGGTTATTTTTGTAATTTAAAAACTGTTTAGTCGACCGTAATTCATTTCCTCTTTCTTACTTAACTCTCTTCCTTTCTTCGCATCCTCGTCATCCTTATACTATAGGCATACTTCATTCAGGACTTGCGGATGAGAAGATAAACTTTTTAACTACTCTACTCTACAGTTATTCCTGAAATATAATTATTAATTCAGCCACAACCAACCTGACCATAGACAGTGTACGTTCATTACAAAAAGAACAAGTATTGCCCTACCATTGGAATTGAATCCCACGTAGCTTTGTACACGTCCATATGCAGTTTAGTGCAAACCAGGATATCTGTAATGTATGTAGTTGAACAAAGTTTAAATTGAAATTCTACAATACGAGTTGGGTGAGTTGAAATTCTCGTCATTGTCTCTCGTCTTGCCCGATAGACAGGGCAGGGAACTGAACTTCATTTCATTTGTCGTCTTTTTTTTTATTCCGATTCTAAAAGGGACAAGTACATGGGAAAATTGGAATCGAATCAATTAGGATGTACTTTCGATTCAATATTGATTTTCTTAGGTCGAAAGGACACTTTGTGGACGATTTGCGTGGTTTTGGTTCGGTGGAGGGTCCGAAAATCAATAAACACGATTTAAGAGCAGTTTTAGAACAAAGTTTTGTCTGAAGATAACTGGAAACTAAATGTTGCAAAACAAGTATGTAATTAGGTGAATCATCCATAGATAAATGTCCTTTATATAGCTATCCAGTGGCTTTCAAACTATCGACTTTATTCACCTTTCTCCTATTACTTCGCTTGCTAGGACACAAAGTTTCTACGAACTGTAGAATACCGATTAGGACCTAATCAGAAGGATGCGAGCAGCTGTTCAGAAATGTCCAATGCGGCGCTGACAAAGATATTTATTTATCTATGATGTCTCTTAAGTTTGTCTAATTCTGTAGATCAAGAGCGGAAAACCCTTGATGGCTCAGAAAGAAATGTTCGGCGTGATATTTGCAGGGAATTGAAGCACAAAATGGCTAGGTTGCTGTGGTATTGGCCTAGTTATATGAAGCCTATGTAGGCTAAGATACTTCGAGCCAAGGAGAGGCACGAAATTACAGGCAATGATTGCATCTACCGTGACGCATATCAGTAGAACCTAGTATGAGGTTTGGTGTCAAAACAGCATTTTAACGCTAATTGTACCTACATACTCTAAGCCATAGCCAGTATTACTTCTCCTAAGAGAGAGGAATCAAAACTCAAGAAAGGAAGCCTCTGTAGTTCCTTTGAACCTCTGCCTCTTGTGTGGCGTATAGTAAAGGCGTGCAACTTCACAAATTGTTTTAATCCAATTCGCTCTACGAGAGTGGTCCGATATGTACGGCAGATGACGCCAGTATCGTAAGTAACTTACTATCGTGTAGTACATTTTACTGTCGAAATTTCAGCCGGATCGGACTCGTAGTTTTGTTTTGACTGCGTGTGGAAGCGGGAGTTTGGCGGATTTTAGAAAAATGGAAAAAGAGCAATATCGGTCGGTGATTCGATTCTTGCTTTTGGAAGGAAATCGCGCAGGGAAATCAAAGACCGTTTGGATGCTGTGTACGGTGACACTTCTCCTTCGATAGCGACCATCAAAAATTTGTTTAACGAGTTTCAACGTGGTCGCATCGGTTTTTGATGAGTGACGTCCAGTTGCCCCGAAAACGGCTACTACGGAGGATAACGTGACAAAAATCCACGATTTCGTATTGGCAGACCGCCGATTGAAGGTGCGCGAGATGGCTGAGAAAGTAGGCATTTCAAAAGATCGCGTGGGTCATATCCTGCATGAAATTTTGGTCATGAGAAAGCTGTCGGCGCGATGGGTGCCGCGTTAGCTCACTCCGGATAACAAGCGCAACCGTGAGACCACTTCAGAGCAGTGTTTGACGCTATTTAAGCGCAATCCGAAGGAGTTTCTGCGTCGTTTCGTGACAGTCGACGAAACATGGATCCACTGGTACACACCAGAGACCAAGGAACAGTCGAAACAGTGGACTTCACCCGGCGAACGTGCTCCGAAGAAGGCGAAGAATGTCCCATCGGCCGGAAAGGTGATGGCCACCGTTTTCTGGGATTCACAAGGTGTGATCCACATCGACTACCTGGAGAAGAGCAAAACGGTCACAGGGCTGTACCTACTATGCTAAATTATTGGGCCGACTCGACGCCGAATTGAAGATAAAACGGCTCCACTTGGCGAAGAAAAAAGTGCTCTTTCACCATGATAACGCACCGGCTCACACCTCCGCCCTCGCCACGGCTAAATCGCTCGAATAGGGCTACGAACTGCTGCCCATCCACCTTAGTCTCCAGATTTGGCCCCGTGCGACTTATTTTTGTTTCCAAACTTGTAAAACTCACTCGCCGGGCAGAAATTTCAGTCGAATGAGGAGGTCATCGGCGCCACGGAGGCCTACTTTGCAGACCTTGAGAAAACGTATTTTTCAGACGGGTTAAAGAAGTTGGAGCATCGCTGGGTCAAGTGTATCGAGCTAAAAGGCGACTATATTGAAAAATAAATCGCCATTTCTCCAAATTTTTTGTTTTATCGGACTACCCTCGTAAGTTTCAGCTTCACTCCTCTTCATCACATTTGTGGATTTTAATATATAACACATATATTTTTTGCGCGTGAAATTGTTGGCTTTGTCATTTTAAAGTAAATTTTTGGGTTCGCCTTAATTTTTCAAAATTTGTGAATTCTTTGCTATTTGGTTTTTCAGCATTCTATTTTTTATAGTTCCCGCGCGTTTCGTGAAATGAATCAACATCTTACTTGCTCAGTTGGTATTGCCATTTTATCATTACGAGCTATCACCCCAAACTTATAATTATTTAATTATCACAATACGTGTGTATGTACAATACAATGTCACAATACGTGCTCTATTCGATTTCGCGCGCTTCGACCTTTTACGATCATAGTAATCAACCACTTGAGCAAGCAATTCAAGTCATAGTGACCAATTTTCGCACTAATTTCACACTTTTGGACACTAAGTTACCTGCTTTTAAGCATAGGAGAATATTGAATATTGATGAGTGGGGCTTAGAAAAGCCAGAGGAATATCGGATTTTTATGGAAAAATTGTCTTCGGCGACGGAGCCCAATTCAGGTTGTACGGGTTGACGCCTTTAGACTATTTTTTATGGGGATACTCCAAATCACTCGCCTATGTCGATAAGCCAGCATCTTTTGCAGTCTTGGAAAACATTATAAGTGCTAACAGCGAGAAAGTGACTCAAAATGGAACCATCCATATGCAGCACCTAAAAACTAGTCATGGTCAATATTGAATGAAATAATCTTTAAATGGCAAGCATTGGTTTACCAACAAAAATAAAAGTTGTGTACACTTTTACAATTTTCCTGTATTTATTGTTCAAGCAAAAACCAAGTACTTAAAAAATTACATATTATTAGTGTCACGAAAGGACGTGGAACACAACGGCGTGGTACTACTACATCAGATTCCATATCAAACGCAACAAAAAGGTTTGGATTTAGACCTTAATTTGACCATTAATTTCTCATGGTTGGAAAACCTTTGCAATGGTCTAAAACCAAGGAAATAGGATGCTGTTGGATTTAAACCCGGGAGACGACGAAGGACTTTTTTTTGTTTTTGAGAGCTGCTGCCCCAAGAGCAAGAAGGAGAGAGTTTCGTCCAAGTCAGACATCCGTGAAGAAGCAGTACATACGCGACTACGCAACAATGCGTATACACTAAAGTGGTTCATCCTACTTTAATCGTATTCTTCAGACAGGCCCCCTTTCAACTATTACATGTTCGGATCGATGACGCATGGTCTGGCTTAGCAGCATTTCCGATCTTTTAAAATTGGGTCGATACGGAGATCACCTCAAAAAAGATGCAGTATGCTATCAGGCAGATGGGCAAAAATGATGACTGGTACAGGACAATACTTTTAGGATTAAACCTGAAACCATTTCTCCGACAAAAAGCTCCAAATTAAAAAAAACAAAAATCGGACGAATCACCTGATAGGAAAGTTTTTAAAATTTTGTTTTCTTTTGAGTTTGTTTTACTTAGAAAGCTATGATTTACATGAGCCGTAAACACATTGCAGATGATGAGCGCCGGGTTAAAACGATTGCCAAATCAAAATCAGAGAAGTTGCTGAAGATGTAACCCACCAACTGGCACATGCCGTGACATTTCCTCGAGCATCTCGGGTGTGCAGAAACAAAATTTGTTCAACAGTGCTGCCATAAACGTACAGCAAAAACAGTGCCAATAAAAGTTGCGTCGTAAAAGGATCGATTGAGAACCACTTAAACTTAATTGGCGATATCAGATGGGTGTATGGGTCTGACGTCGAAATAAGATACATATAATAATTCCAGTGGAGGCATTCTTACTCGACAAGACCGAAAAAAGCTCTTCAAGGAAGGTCTAATGTTCACGTTCGCTGTTTTTACAAGTTGGGGCAAAATTAATCACCCTATCGAAAAATGTTATAATTTTTGCAAATGGCGATGTACGTCAATTATATTTGACATTTGTGAACTAGACAGCTGCAGCATACAAACAGACAAGCTCTAAGCTCCGCACGGGCGTGGAATAACTGTACATTTTTTCGCCCAATAATGGGTCGATGGTGTTAGCGCAGCGTGAATTTCGACGTCGATTTTCTAATCGTGTCACACCAACTGGGCAAACATTCCGGCGCTTACTTACTCGACTCAAACAGATTGGAATCACAGAACAGGAGGGGCGTGGCTGCCACCTGACTGGTCGTTCGATCGAGAATATCGCGGCTGTGCTGCCGATGTCGCTGAGAACGAAGAAACATCAACCAGACGACGGGTCACGCAAACAGACCCTTCACAGCGGGTGAATTACTGTCAAACCATGCTTAATCTCAACAACGAAGAGGACGATTTTGTGTCGAAAATCATCATGAGCGACGAGGCGCATTTCCACTTAAACTTTTACGTAAATAAGTAAAATCTTCGTTTCTGGGGCACTGCAAATCTGCGTGTGATGCACAAAGAGCCATTATATCCAATCAAAGCCACTGTGTTCACGCGGGAGGAGTGATTGGGCCGTATTTTTTTTAGGACGCCATCGGCAATGCGGTCACTTTTACTGGCGAACGCTACAGGGCCCTGATAAACGAGTTTTTACTGCCGGAATTGAATGAGCGGGGCAGTGAACATGTGGTTTTAATAAAGCGGTGCAACGACTTATACAACACGAGCCACAATGGATAGTTTGAAGGTTTCCTGGTTGCTTAATCTCTCGTTTTGGCGATTTGGCATGGCCAGCAAGATCGCACGATTTAATCATCCCAAACTTCTTTCTTTGGCGATACTTAAAGTCACGTGTTTATGCCAACAAGCCTCAGACAATCACAGCCCATTCCCGACAGGAATGCGAACAGTTGTCATTAGAAATCTTACGGAAAATCATGGAAAATGCGATACAACGGGTACAAATGTGTATCAACACTGGCGGCTGCCACTGGACGGATATCATGTTTTCTACTTAACAGAAAATTGTAAAGTTCCAAGTAAAGATTTCCATCATTCAGAATCTTCTAATTTTGTTTAGCAAAAAAGGTATTGTAATTCAAAAACCAAATTGGATGATTAATTTTGCGCCACCTTGTATTTCAATGTTATGGATTAAGAGTCCTTCCAGGATTGTAGCCGATAAGCTAGGTTTACACTAATATTTTTTGGAGTAAGCTCCACTTGAAAAATCAAATATGCAGATGCGTTTGAAGTTCCGAAAATCCAAGAATGATTGTAAACTACATGTGGGCTTTATACTCTCGCCTCAGGGGTCGTAGCTGTTACCCTGAATAGATTGTGATATCGAATGTGCTAATATGCAAGATATTAAATAGATAAAGGGGGATTGGTTTTTTGCTGGGAAACATTATGGTAACGCCTTTTATTGACATATGAAGTGGAAAGCTCATGCCAACATTTTCCCTACAATATTGCTGCCCAAAATGTGCTAAAAACTGGACTCAAATCTAATTATTTTCCTTGTAAGAACTTCAACTTCCCAAACACTTACGGTAATGTCCTTTCGAGTAAACTTTTCAATCGATATAACCATTATCCCGGTGACATTTAAAACCAACGACCTTTTGGACTTAACTCAATGTTATCAGATTATAATTGAAAGCCCTTTCACGAGATAAGCATCGCTCGCACCCAGGCACGTACGCACGTCATATATATATATATGCGATTAGAAAGCTAATCAGAATACCGTAAATTACGTGATAATCATTTTCATTTCGAAAACACAACTCGTTTCTAATCTCGGCACAAAATGCTTCGCATCTCCCACGTGTTGGGGGTAGGATACCCAATACCTATTCACCCACCAACAGTCCAATAACTTTAAAACACAACACAACCACTACAGCGCACACATTCCACTCGTAATAATGTCTTTAATCACCCCCGATTATAAACACATTTCCACCGGATACCCTTTCATTATTCAATCAACCTAATTTCGCTTTAATTACGTTGTCGCGTTATCGTCGTCATGGAGTGATACATAACGATGCACAATGCTATAGAACGTTCTCTCCAGCTTAATTGAATCGGCCACCCAGTCATGTACTCTCTAATTCGCTGTCAAATTTGTCATCCTGAAAACCCTTGTCGTCTCATCCTTCCTCTTGTTGCACTCACACAATTACGATGACGGACGCGATAGTTCGTAACAACGTAACTCTGCTATTAGACCATACTGCAAATTCAGCTCCAAAAAAATAATGACAAAAAGGACATTATTAAAGCAAACAAATATTTAATGAACTCGCAATATTGTATGCGGAGAAAAATCCGTGCTTGCAGAATTTATGAGGTTGCTTTCAGAAATTCACAGCAGCTGATGCTGAAGCTATAATTCATAATTTTTTTTCACTTTTTCCCTTTTTTCGCGTTTGGGTTTCCTGTCGCCCCCTCTTTTTTTCCCAGTTCCTCTTTATTATTTTCGTTTTTACTCTGTGGTAAAGTAGGAGCAATGGTAGATGAACTAAAAAAAAAAGAGAAATATCCAGGCAGTTTCCTCTCGATAAAATTCAGCATAAAACAACGGCTCTGTTTGGTTGGGTGGCTTTTTATTTATTACTTAAGTTATTGTGTTAACGGTATGAAATCGTTTAAATATACTACAGGGTGGGAGGATGTAAGGTACATATAAGCTTCTTAAGCGAGACACGGCAATTTTGCTGGCCTTTGGGATGTTAAGACACATCCATCCGGTTGTCGTTAGCGCGGCTATTTTCGCTCGTAGATTGCACGTAAACAATTAGTGGAAAAAGTCAGCTATACTCGTTGTCCTGCTGTTGAAAATTTGACATCGGGATAAATATTTAATGAATCGTCAACGGACGGGACAACAAAGTACCAAGCAGTTATCGTTTCCTCTTCTCCATCCGGTTCCGTTCCCATTTCATCCATTCGATATCAAACAAGAACAACAAACAAAACCCACGACAAAACGGGTAACGTTGCATGTCGTTGTCGTTATTTTTTTCCCCACTGATTCCCTCTGACAGAGAATGATTCCAAAACGGATGGTAGTCACTGTGCGGAATACTCAGAGCAGCGAAATTGTCCTCGCAATGGATACCCATGCGTTCGTAAACAACAAACTCAAACGAATTGATTTGTGTCCTATCGCAATGGTGGATATTTCCGTGTCCCGGCCTCTGGCTCCAGCGACTATGTACGCACAGCCGGATGAGATATGAGTTGCGATTTTATTCCTGTTGTTTTGTGGGTGTGGTCAGCAGGATTTCGATTTTCATACGTAAAGATGAATGATTGCATGGGCAAAGGGAGGTACTAAGTAATGGTAGATAAAGTACAAAAAAAGGCGGGAGCGGGAAGTAAGGTTTACCAGCTATTGACCTCTTGCAACTTGACATCGTTTATGCATTTCAATCTCTTTAAGAGGTCAGCAAACACGGTTCAACACCGAACCGACTGACAGCTATGACTTTGGATATTCAAGGATTTTGCTCCGTACTTAGAAACTATGGTGACAGCAGAACGGAGTTCAGCAATTGACATTTTGCTTTTTCATTCAGAGATATGAAAAGTGAATGTCGAGGTCCTTGTCCGCTTCGAGGGGAAAATATTCAAATTTTTAGAGGCAGATTCAATCTCGAACTCTTCAGGCGGTACGGATAGGCAGCTTCAAGAGCCTTGAAAATGGGGGAAGGAAATGATGATCGAAAGACCTTAGACGTTAGACAACTGCCACAAAAAATATTGACGTCATTTGGCCATAACACACATAACACACACCATATGCCATCAATTTTCTTTCTTAAGCATTACGAAGAAAGTGGCTACGATAAGATTAGGTTATTAAGGAGGCAGTATTAAGTACGACACAGGTCCGATAAATTCCCTGAAGGAAGTGTAGCGATATTATTGTTTAATAGTCTCACACGGATGGCGGCTAGAGATGGTATGGAAAATTGTGCGTGTTCTTTGTATTTGTCTTATAGTTCACAGCATGTTATGTCTTTTGTAATTGCAAAACGAAGATTTAACTTCGTAGGTTATAACGAGTTTAACGTTTTTAACAATGGAAAGCTGTGATATATGTAGATACAAGGTGCGTTTAAAGAAAAGTTATTAAGGTGTCCAGTGCTGTTAACAAATTTCGATGTGCTTTGATACGATCGGAGATTTTTTATCATAAAATGAGTCACAGTGTGCTATCAAAATGGAGTAGTCAGAGAAAATTTAATTTTTTTGAGCTAGACGAGTGACCAGATTTTAATTATAGGCTCGCAAGAAGACCAGCGCAGTCCGGTTGACAACAGAGCTAAAGCAACTCAGGACCAGGACCCGAACGCTATTCAATAGAGCAAAGATCACTAAAAGAACCGAAGACTGGAATAACTACAACTCCAGCACAAGAGCAACAAAGTCTCAATCCTGGCGGGAGTTCTGCGAGTCAATAGAGGATCTCAACGAAGCCGCGAGGCTCAGAAAGATCCTATCCATGGACCCCTGCGTCCCGAGATTCATACTTAAATCAGATGGTTCTTGGACAGAATTCAGTCCAATTCCTTTCCAGAGGAATCCCTAGAACTGCTGACTGAAATCCACTTCCCAGGTTGTAAAACCCCTGAAGCCACAGTCCCCTTCGAGACGACAGTTCCTACGGTTCGCACAACCGAAGAAGAATAAACGAAATTATTACAATGGATAAAGTATCATGGGCAATAAATTCGTACAAACCTTTTATATCTCCGTGGCAGGACGATATCTTGCCAGCGATGCTTCAAAAAACACAAACCCACACTGTACCACACCTCGTAAGCATTTTTTCCAATTGCTTGAGCGCGGGGTACATCCCAAAAGAAATAAAGGTAGTTTTCATACCTAAAGGAGGTAAACCAATCCATACTGTCGCAAAGAACTATTAGTCTCTCGTCGTTTCTATTAAAAACCTTGGAAGGACCCCTTGACCTATACATCACGAGGACTTATCAGCTCACACAACTTATACAACACTCAACACGCCTACCTTAAATGCAGATCAGTGGAAAGTGCATAGTGTTGTTCGTGAAATTGAGAGCTCAATGAATTTAAAAGAATATACAATGGCAGCCTTCCTCGAAATAGAGGGGGCCTTCAACAATGTAAACACAGAGGCCATAATAACAGCTCTAGAGGACATAAAAGTAGACAAATCCATTGTAATATGGATTGAAAATATGTTGAAGAACAGAATTATCAATGCAGACATTGGACACAGCTCTATAAGGAAAGTGACAACTAGAGGCACACCAGGAGTGTTCTCTCCCCCCTACTGTGGCTTCTTACAGTTAACAAAATCCTCGAATTCTTTATGGAGAAATACACTAAGACAATAGCGTCCGCGGATGACCTGGTTATCTTGATAAAAGGTAAATTTCTACCAACTATGATGGAATCTAATGTGAACTAATGGAATCTGCGTTGAAGGGACTCTTCTCGTGGGCAGGACGGAACGGTCTCAGAATGAACCCCCAGAAAATCGAGCTGGTCTTGTTCACCAGGAAAAGGAAAATCCCGATATTTGCTCCCCCAAAGTTAGAGGGTACTCCACTCAACCTCAAAGCAGAAGCCAAGTATCTAGACATCATTCTTAACTCCAAACTTTCCTGGAAAAGGAACTTGGAGGAAAGGATGAAAAAAGGATTGAATGCATGCAAAACAACCTTCGGCAAAAGATGGGGTTTGCAACCGTACATCATTCATTGGATGAACACAGCAATCATCAGACTCATTTTAACTTATGCTATGTGAACATGCTCAACAAAGTACAAAGGTCAGCCGCTGTTTGTACAACGGGAGCTATGAGAAACACGCCGCAAGCAGGGTTGGACATGATACTTCATCTCCTTCCTCTGGATCTAATCATAAAAGGCTGCGCAGCAAAAAGCGCTCTCAGACTAAGGGAGTCCTCTTGTGGATGACCTGGGAAAGAAACATGGTTTTAGTAGCCTCGCAGCTATAACCGACTATATTTCCCCCCAAAATGACTTCTCTCTTAGAGAGAGAAGAGTGGCTATCGAACGCCGTGATCGCCCTTTTCACCGACGGATCGAAAATGGACACAGGCACTGGGCCCGGGTTCTACTCTGATACCCTGCACAAACAGTAATCATTTAGACTCCCTGATCTGTGCAGCGTTTTTCAGGCAGAAATCTTGGCAATAGAGAAGGCAGCCTAACACCTACAGTTAACCGATATCCCACCATCGGACATCACTATCTTCGTAGACAGCCAGGCTGCACTGAAGTCAACAGGATCCTGTACAACGAGATCAAAGGCTGTCATGAAATGTCGCTTTATGTGTCCATCAGATGCCATAAAGTCAAACTCTGTGGGGTCCCGGGTCACAGCTCAATCGCAGGGAACGAAAGAGCGGACGAATTGGCCAGGTAAGGGTCTGAAATAGACATCAGTCAAGAAACGACAGCCATACGACAAGATCATCGTGGCCAGAGCTCAATATCGGAAAAACAAAGAAGCTCTTGGCTGAAGAAGCTTGACTGAAACTCTATCCGTATACTCGTCGGAGTGATCACAGGACGCTGTCCCATTGGAGCAATGCTCCGGAAATGGAACTCGGGATCCAGCGATCTCTGCCGGAGCTGCGGCGATAAGAAAGAAACGGGAATATGTTGCAGCGTGAGCTTCTTCGCAATAAAGGAAATATTCCAATCAGTTCTTTTGTATTGCAATGCCAAAATTCATATTTATAAAACCATAAGAACGCCAGTGACATTTCACGACCACGTAAATAAACAAAACATGCGATATTATGCCACCGAAAGCCCTCAGCTGACGCATGCTAGGCCGTTACTTCCCCCTCGTGTTACTGTGTGGTGCGCAGGTCGGAGAAGATGATAATCGGTCCATACTTTTTTGAAGAACAGGGAGCGAACGCTACGGTTGTCAGTGAGAGCTATCTAATGATGTTGAAGAAATTTTTTTGCCATAACTGAGAAGAAAACACGTCCGAGTGTCGCACACATGGTAGCGCCACATCGCATATTTCTACGGATGTTTTGAATCTGTTGAAACTGAAGTTCGTAGTCCCGATTTAACGCCGCCGGATGCCGGATACCGGTCCAAAACGATAGATAAATTGTTCACCGAACTTCTTTCGCGCGAGTTTTGTGGCATGTAGCGCATGTAGCCTGGCTGGAATCATATTTCGACCGAGTTCAGCTCGTGCGTTTTGGGCAAAAAAGTTCGAAATCATTGAACGAAAGTAGGCGTTACTGCGGTCACGTTGTTTTCTTTGTCATTTTTGGAAAAATATGGGCCAATGATTCAGCCGGACCATAAACCGCACCAAAAAATGCATTTTTCTTCGAATGCATTGACAACTCTTGTATTGCTTGAAGTTGCTCATCATGCCAAATAGGGCAGTTTTGTTTATTAACACACTCGTTCAACCAGAAATGAACTTCGTCCCTGGAAACAATTTTTCGAGAAAAAGTGGATCTTCGGCCAGCTTTTCTAAGGCGCAATAACCGGGAATTTGACGCTGTGGCAAGTTGTTCGGTTTCAATTATTGAACGAGCTGTACTTTTTAAGGTTTTAGACCAAGATCCTTTCGTAAAATCTTTTACGTTGTCGAATAACACAGCCCCATTTGCATTGCTGCAAATGGCGGCAAATGGAAAAATCAAGGTTTTCATTAACACTGGCGAATACAGAACAATACTCCCTCTACGCATACGGGTGTGTTACTTGATGTTCAATAGCGTGAAACTGGTGTGTAATTTGGTCACTATAACTTGAATTGCGTGCTCATAAGGTCGATTATTACGTCCCTATGGTTGAAGTGCGGGAAAAACATTTTCCAAAGAGCACGGGCTATGATAATAAAATCCAATAACTGGTAAATGTGGTCTTTCCATGAAGAAATGGCAATGCTAACAGAGCATATTTGACTTTGACACATGTCACTTATCACGCTTGAGCCGTGGAAAATAGAAGACTGAAAACCTTTTGAGTAATTCTGGACTGACTTTCTAAATTGCTTGTTGCAGTCTGGTTAATTGCTGTCAGTAGAAATTAGAATCAATTTTTTGATCTAGGTTCTAGCATCTTATAATGTATGATTCCTGGTTCCGAAGTCGTTTATGTTGATTCCCTTTGCTTTTTCCACGATATTTTTCGAACGACATTCTCGTATATTTTTTTTTCTATCGCTAGTTGTTACATTCTTCACACGAAGTAGAATCAACCACAATCACAGCAGTTGTCCGCTCAGGAGGAAGGAAACATGCCGAAAACTGTTATCGGTATACCGAGTCTTTGCTCTAAGGACAATAAGCAGCTACCGGACGATTTTGGACGAAGCTGCATTTGTCATTGCTGGGATGATCCCCATTGACATTCTCGCCGAGGAGATGAAAAGAATCCAGCGGAGGAAACTCTCAAGAACAACCATTGCCGGAGAAGTAAGAAAAATCAAGGAAGAAGAGAGGTTGCGCTCGATGGCATAATGGCGATCTCGGTGGAATAATATCTCAAAGGGCAGATGGACCCATACCCTGATTCCATCAATCGATATATGGCTTAACAGAACACAAGGAAACTGCAACTACCATCTTACGCAGTTCCTCTCTAACCTAAATCGGTTCGGGCACGATACCTCTCCTCTTTGCCCAGACTGCTCAAACCAAGAGGAAGACGTGAGGCACGCAATCTTTGAGAGTAGAGCTTCACAGATTGGAGAGGCACTCTACCAAGACCAGAAAATATAATTCAGTGAATGGTGGAGTCGGAGGAATATTGGCTGACGATCTGCACACTAATCAAAAATATGCAGACAGAGCTGAGGACAGTAGAAGCGGCAAGGAAAGCAGAAGAGACCACAAGAACAACAGAAGCAGGTGGAAGTCTACAAACTCAGGAGTAGCATGAATTGCTTGCCAGCATCGCGAAGTAATACCTAGCGCCAGTCTTGCGGGGAGAGTGGCAGATGAGTGCAGGGTGTGGTTTAGTACTTAGGTGAAGGCTTGAGCATATAGGCGGGGCCTGCGAACCGTGCATGCTAGCGGTACGTGCCTCTAGTATCTATGAAGATTCCGCATCCGTTGGCGCGGATGTGGAAAAAAAAGTTGTTACATTCGTTTTACATACATATATACAAATTCGGTTCATAAAATTGTTCAATCAATTGATGCGGCACCCTAATATTGAGTCCGAAGCAAATGATTTGATACTCTTTTGTGGTCACTGTTTAGTTCTTCAGCATGTAAATGCAACTTGAGTAAAGCGCATTTTTCACATCGAAAGTATTTGATAAAGCACTCTGGCCGTAAACATCACCTTTTCACCGGGCATTTTCGCTCCTAGTAGTAGAAGTAGTAAAATAACAAAATATAACGACTTTATTCAGAATTTGGAGCCATTTCCACACTAATATAATTTTTGAAAAGATTGACAACATGCGTTACAGAACTGCCTAAATGGAAAAAACGCGCGTAAGTACGACACGACTGATAAGTCTCTCCCGGTACATATATACCAAACACCATCTGGTAATAGTGCCTCAATACCTTTTCCTGAAAACCAATCATGCCGCTCATTGAATACGGCGGATTGACTGCGGCGGGAGAATCTGTCACTTTTTCTGTTGATGCGGATTCTAGTTAACAAAATGATGAAATTAAAGAAGTAAGTAAAATAATCGTAAATAGCTACAGGAAAATAACTAGAATAATGTATTTAAACCCAGCTTTGTTTATTCTGAACTGTTTGATAAATCTACAATTAAAAATATTAAATTCACGCTGAATAAGAAAATTGTTCTCAACTTACTGAGCATTGGGTAACAAAAAAATGTCCTTTGCCATACTTCTTATTTTGTGGCGAATATGTCGGCAATCACATAAATCTTTCTCCAATTCGAAAAAAATCGCAATAGTGTCCATAATTTCAATTTATTTTAAATTTAATTTCAAATTTTCTTGCACAAACAGTTCAAAATGACAGAACACAGCTGATAAAATAGAAGATCGGTAATAAGGTTCTTCCGACCGATAATGTAGTGCATCCGTCGTTTTCAATGATAGGGTTAAGCTGCGGAAGTGAAGTGATGCGGATTGGATGAACTCCCGCCGCAGTCAATCCGCCGTATTCAATGATCGGCATGAATATTAAATATTGCCTTTCGTGAGACTGCTTTGAATAAAATCGGGGCTTACGACTGGCGTCGTTTCGCAAGTGTATAGCGAATCCTTGAGAAGGCTATCAAAGAACTTTTTAAGAAACGAAAGTCCAGCCACGGAACCGGATTTATGAACTAATTGTTTATTATATACATATATATTTCTGCGCATGGTAGTGGGTTAAGTTTCATTGATCCCCGAACTATATAGACGTTAGAAAAGCACTGATTTAATTCCAAAGAGGCATCCACCATATGGCTGGACCATACTGAGTTATTTTAAGCTGTCATCATTTGCATACACGGGAGTTTTGCATAAATGGCGACTCTGAGTAGATGTTGCGCCTGATAGGTTCTTAGGCTTTTGGTTACTTACAAAACCAAGTTCAATAAAATTGTTTCAAATGGGTGTAAAAAAAAATATTATTTTTGAAAAGATGGCTTAACTTTAGAAAATGCAAAATTGCTCTTCACCTTAGGTTCAAGCCAAAGATATTTCGATAGAAAACTTCAATTTTGCATTGGCAATTAATAATATCTAGAATGGTGCTAAGAAACACTTACTTTTTAAGCATTGCACACACAGAACACACCTTCACATCAAAATTTGTAGCATACACGCACAATGGCCTACTACTTTACACCGCTTTTTTGTTTTTTACAATTGTGTGCATGACAGACAACAGTTAAAATATGATTTTAATCGCAGTGCCCTAAGCAATTTATGTTTTTTTGTTTATCATGCGTTTTAGTTGCTTATATTGTTCGCTAAATATAAATATAAATTTCCGTATACAATCAAGTTGAACAGTAATTAAATAGAAAAGTATAAAACAAACCATAAAACAAATACCTTAAACCAGTACAAAATCAAATCAAAATCGAGAGTTCAAACTTGGTTTGTTTTATTTCGTGTCATGCCTCTGTTTTTTCATCTATTTTTCGTACATGCTTTTTATTTGTTCCTAAATTAAATTCTTTTTTTTTTTTTAGTCACAAAAAGTAACAAAGTGAAAAAAATAGAAAAAGGAATTCAGGGAACAATTGCCATGTCCTTCCGGTGGTGGACAAACTTTTTTTCTTTTTAATTATCGCACACAACTACATTCATTTGAAAATCCACTTGCAATTCTTAACTACTTAGGTTTCTATCGTTTTTCTTTTTAAGTATATATTACAAAACAAAACTGTAAATAGACAGGAAAATAAACAATTTTTTTTCAAGATTCCAAGTAGACAAAAAAGAAAAAACAAAAAGCAATGGAAAGTAGACAAGAAAAAACAAAACGAAAAATAGAAGTAAATGAAAAGAAACGCAAGTCCAACTTTGAAGCATAATAACAATCCCGCGACCAAACAGCATGTGCAGTGTCCTTCAACAAGGAAATATAAATACGTTCCAGGACGAAAAATTAAAAGAAACAACAACAAGGATGCTTTGCAAAGAACAAAATGTACAGGCCACACAAGACAAACGATTTTTTTTTTTTCAAATAGGATGCTGCTGCTTTGTGTTTTGTTTTTTAGGAGACTCACTATGCTGACAATGGGTTGTTGCTGCTGCTGCTGTTGTTGCTGTTGTACAGTGGACGATTGTTGTTGCTGGGAATCAATTCCGTTGGAAATACTATTGGCAACCGAAAGCGGAAGAGTTAATGTGGTGGGCTGAGCCGACGATGGCACTGTTGAGGTCGCAGCAATATTATTCAATTGCTGCTGTGGAGGGATTCCTAGAACTGATGTGGAACTGTTATATTGTGATACTGATTGCTGTTGTTGTTGCTGCTGCTGCTGTTGCTGTTGTTGCTGCTGTTGGTGGTGATGCTGTTGCTGCTGTTGCTGAAGACTGGCCTGTTAAACATAACCAAGGAAGGCAAACGGAAGTTGCATTTCAATTGTCTCAACATCAAACTCTCTTCTTCTTCTCTCTCAATTTCATCATAAAACGCAAACAAATATGAAGGGGAAAAGGAACAAAAAACAAAAAAGAAAACATGACTCTTGCGACCCAACACCAAGTACCGAGTATGTGAGATGTACGAATAAGTAGATGCGGATGTACGATACCTCACTTAACGTTAGGTCTTTTCATGCACTATCAAATCAATTTTTTTTTTATTCTTGTTTATATATTTTTAAGAAAGAAGTGAAAAGTAAAAAATAAAAAACTAATAAAGACAACAATGTGAGCGTAAGCAACAATTCCTAAGCTTTAGGCAATAATGACTCGACACCAGTCGTGGCAGGGAAGAAAGGAAGTGGCAATTAATATCGTTGTTTTATGGTGGCACTGATAACAATAACTTTGATGAATAATCAATAAACAGTCGTACATTGAATAAGGTCATTACTTTTAAGAAACAATGGTCCTGTGTATCGAGCTAAGGACATGATACAATGAAGCAACATAATTACTTATTGATGGAAATATTGGAATTGCCGATAGTAAAGTTTCACAAAAAAAGGTTAATTGGGGCAATTGGTCTACTATCAACCATTTTACAACAACTTAAAAATATTTTTTATTCATTATAAAAAAACAGCAGTCAATTGAATTGTTTTGCGAACCTTTTCAAGTGCTCATTATGGAAATTTGTGTCGAATTAAATTGGTCTGAAGTCGATATCATGATTTGTTCTTGAGATAGGCGAGACGGAAAAATGGTTCACATAGGCACGTACACACACACATAGTCGGATATATGTATGTACTCCTCTAAAAAGAACTCTAGGAGTTTATTTTCAAAAGCGGTTCTACTACAATAACTTCCAAATGTGAGAGAATAACTAAAAGAATAAAAGCATTGACTATTTGGAATCAATTGTTATTTAATTTGCAGGGAATTGGCCGTACTGGAATTGGAAAAAAGATATTCGTTTGAAAATTGGCAGTGTGGGATTGAACTGTGCTACTCATACAATCTAGCGCCTATTCGAAAACTAGTTATAAGTGATGATTAAAAATAGTTTATATGATGTTGCTGGTGAGGCAGAATTCGAGGAGGTTGTACGTCAACTCGACTGGGAAATCAAGAGTTTAGATCAAACAATTAACACCAAATTGACCAATGAAAAACCTGTTGTCTTTCATTTTAAGAACGAGAACCTTCGATCAGACAGACTCTGATGACAAATCAGGAATCGCTAGATTTTGATTGAGAAATTTTGAAGCTCCTGCCCTACACTTCAGACTTAGCACCACCTGACCAAAACTTATTCCTAATTTCGAAGAATATTCACTATACAATAATATGCTTGTGAGCCTTCCACTCGGCACTTCCATAACATGTATGATTGAGTCTTTCAAACAAAAATCCCAGGAGTCCTTCACCGATTATATGGGGCTTTTCAATAGGGACATAACAATTTTGTATTTCAATGCAAACGCACCCTTGAACTTTTTTTTATGATCGGTCAATGTCAAAATGCCAGTCATCGTTAATATTTTTATCGCGACAAAGTTCAAAAACAAGGAACGTTTGGAAATTATTAAAAAAATTACCGAAATTCTGAGTGAGCTGTCGCAACTTATGAGCTCTAGCTCCAATTTTCGGTGCTAATAATTGTCCCTCAAATGAGAGATTCGGCTTACTATAGCGGATAAAATCGAATCAAAATATTCCCTATTTAATGCTTTTGTACCAGCGAGACAATTCAACGGTTGAGGTACCAACAATTTTGCAGCGCCATAAGTGCTTCAGTTCAAAATGATTCAAATTAGTTGATACCACGCCGATTCCACAAGAATTGGAAATCTCTTAATACATCAAGATCAAGGCTTAGGCGCTTACAAGATCAAATTAACTCAAGAGCTGAAGAACTTTAATCGATTCAAGTGCAGAAACTTTTCCGGTCAGGCTCTGCAAAAAGTTTGAAGAAATTCCTGAATCATTTATAGTATAGCGATGAAGCCGAGTTTTGCGTCCGTTGCATTGTCAATAAGCAAAATATTCTTTACTGGACAGCAACAAACCTACATATTTTTTAACAGCCACCATGGTATCCATTAAAAGTGACCACCTGGTATGGATTCTATGAAGGTGGTGTAGTTGAACCGTATTTCTTCGTCGATGAAAATTATTGCCAAATTACGCTCAATGGAGTTCGCTTTCGTGCCATGTTGGAAGAATATTTTTGTCCAGTCCTGGAAGGATTTGGCATGTGATATGCGACTCCAACGAGATGGTACCACATGCCACACCATTGGAATAAATTTGAGTCCGAAATCGACATTTTTTTCAAGTACAAAATTGTTATGTCCTTATTGAAAAAAAAAATTCTGTATTATGACTAAAAATGATAAAATATTGTAGCTGGAAAATCGATTGATTAAGAAAACCTTTTTAGCCAGGCTTGCAAATGTAAGTCATACTTCCTATCGAGGAAACCGAGTCAGAAAGTCTACCTACACGTACAACCTACTTGGCAACGGAGGATTAGTTCTCACTCTTCGGAAATTGATGACGCATGTAGTAAGGACAAATTCTGAGGTTTTTCACCCATGAACTTTACGAAAATCGTTTCAGAAATTAGAAAAACAAAGGAGTATAAGGTAAAGTTTGGTTTCTTCCAACTATAAGGGCACGTTTACCTCTTCTCCGAAAAAGATATGAATATTCCAAGGGCGCAAGACAATCGTTATGCTCGTGATCCATATTTCAGAGATTTCACTCCCAAACTGACTAAAACAAAAATTGTATGATAGTCTCATCGGTCGAAGAGGGTAAGAAATGTGATTTTTAGAAGGATTCATTTAACTACACCTCTTTGGTGCACTAAAATGAGAATGATACGTTTCACTTTAAGAGTTCGGACCTTTTCCCGAGCTATAAGAAAATAAATAACCAAATTAAAGCCACGTGAAGGGTACTTCACACAAATGGTCTTATTTCTAATGGTTCTCTTGGGGAAAAGAGTGTCAGAAAATTCCACTTAAAGAGGTTTTTACGAAACCCAACTACATGCCCAGTATATGTACAATTCTTGGGCAGAAAGCATTACCTAAAATACGGAAAGACTTTTATAAATAAATTATCATATATACCTACGGAAGGTGAACTAGTAAGAGGCAAGTATTGCCGGGGGTTGTATAATGGCAAGGAAACAGGTAAATTAATTCATGTGCGACCTATAGAAAGAGCTAATAATTTTCTCTACAGCAATGTCAAGGCAAGGATCGAACATAATTTAAAGCGTACTCCAAGAACAGAGAATAGCTGATTTCATATGGATACAAAGTGTAAAAAGCCTATTAAATGGAATCGAGAAGCACGTACAGCTTTCATGCCCTTTTAGCAGCACTCTGTTATGGTCGATAAATCATCTTTACCCACTTTCTTATTCCTTCCGGCTATTATTTCCATCGTGCATTTCAAATAAGTGAGACTCTTTAATTTAAATTTAATAGAACCTAAGGTCTAGGAATACATCCTTTTCACTTCTTTTCAGACAAAAAAAAAATCATTAAAAATCGAAAGCGCTATAATACAATTTCACTCATCAAACACAACTAAAGTCCGTTCAATCCGATCGCTTCTTCATCTTCATGCAGTGAATACAATTGTACAGAAAAATCAAGCTTTTTTTTTTAAATATAAACAGAAGCTAATAAAAACCAAAATCACACTTTTTCTTTAACTTATAAGTAAACTTATTTGTATAAAACAGTTTTTCTTGTATGTACACTAACAGCCACTAGAAAAGGACATTCCTCCGGATTGGTTTTTCTTAAAATTTATTTTAGTTTTGCAATACGTACGAAAAGATACACGTGACAAGAACATTTACTTAAAATAGTCAATACGTAATGAAGAATTTGAGAAAAAAAAAAACAACAAAAGATGTAAAAACAACTTTTATGGTTTTATAGTGATATTCCCCCGGCCCCTTCGCATGCATTTTCTAGCACCGTGTTTAAATTTGAATTTTTTTTTTTGTGCACTTGCTTCAAAAAAAAAAAAATAAAAATAACTCGCTAAAGAGGAAGGAAACTTTCGTGTCGTAAGCTTCACTCCGTCCCTTCCATTCTACTTGGATTTCCTCCCTCATTAATAAGTAACTAACTTAACAAGAGAGGTAGCAAAACAAAACAAAACAAAAAAAAACAAAAAACTTCCCCTCAAGCCCGTTTCCGGCGCCTGATTTTCAAGTATCCAATACCAAACTGTCCAGAAGGACAAAAAGTTAAATCAAAACTTGTCATTCTTTTTGCTATTTTTGTTCAAACAAAATCCACAGAAAAAACAACTGAAACACTAAAAAGTCATAAAAAGACTATCAACGGCTACTCACTTTTTTCTGCTGCAAATAAATCTGTGCTGCAGCAGCGGCTGAAGTCACAGGCGGCGGTGCACCATCTGGTTTCATTTGTGATACTTGTTCAGCTTTGACAGCAGCCACCGCCATTGAGAGACTATCGGCAGCCCCGACATTAGCTGGTGCCGGTGGATATCCTGTCGGGGCACCTGGAAACGGGCCCACGCCAGCCTGCACCATGTGCTGCAATATACAAAAAAAATTCAAATAAGTTCAAAGTCGTACGAATAGTCTATAGTGAAAAGCTGCAATTAGATCGGCAATAGGAGGGGAAAGTGGACACCCACAACTATGCTATTAAATCCTAGATGCCATATTGAACCCTGCCAACTGACAGGATATGAAAATTTAATATAAAATTGTGTGATGATGACGATGCCCCCGCCCGAGTGGTCGGCCAACGAGCAGGATTCGTAGCCATACGATACGAATTCCAATTAATGCATGACCAAGGGTACATTTACATGAGTTGAATGGATGGCGTGTGTGTACGGCGAAGGTGAGTAGGAAAAAATCCCCGGGGAGTGTATTTTTTTGTTTTATTTCTCGGCTTTCGGACAGGATGGGATTGTGCTGTCCATTCTCCGCTCTTATAAGCTATACAGAGTAGTTACCGCCGTGTGGACATGATGTCCCTAAGAGGCTTTTGTATTTTGTTGAGGGAAATCATTGGAATTGTTGGTTTTTTTTTGGCTTTCGAATTGTAATGAAGCTTTGCTCTAATGAAAAATTAGAAAGCAGCCTTTTATCTGACCATCGAGAAGACGCGTATGCTGCTTAACTGTCGCAACTCCTGGTCCCATGACAATTCATGAATGACTTCTCAACCTTACACAGAATCCTATAAAAAGGGAACGAAATACATAGACTCATTCTTGCAACTCTAATTGCGAGTCTAATGGCAGGAAGTTACTTAGAAAAACCCTAACAGATGCTGCTCGCGTCGTGTTGCTAAGCGACATTGGCTACCTTTACACGCGTGAGGAGGACGATTTTATTCCATATGTGTGAGTGGGATTGTCAAATATACTACTAATCTGAAAGTCACGTGTCAGGGGAGAACACAATGGCGTCGTTATATAAGAGAACACACGATTATCCCCCAAATTAGTTTTAAGTGCTTTGAGCTTTTAACTTGATAAGGGCTGCTATGTGGAATGTATTTGGTATGAGAATATGTATAGAGAGTCAGTTGAAACAAACTCATTCCATTAGGACTAGATAGTGAGTTCCAAATTTTGAATTGGATTCGGATATTACTGTTGATCCCATTTTCGAAATTACCTAGTTGAGATGAACTCAATCGGTCCAATATATGATAATTTTCGTTCTTGAGGTAATTGTCGAGTGATTGTCCTATCTAATTTCTCTCAAGAGTTACCATAAATTGTGATTTGAAGGTTTGAGATGCAAATACTTGGAGAATATTTACATCAACATCAAGACAAATGACGGAATGTAGCTTGGAAGGCGACTGCAAAATGTCGATTGGTTGGTTATGGATTTAGCAATCAAGTACCCTTCAATACATGTATCTCATTTCAAGCCAAATTGTTGCTGGAAGACCATGCGCCGAAGAATTGTATAAGTGATTGTCAAGGGCTATCCAACAAAAAGTGTCATTTCAATACAGTGGAAAAACACTATATTTTTATTAAAAAGTCCGGGGTACAAGGATAAAGGATAAGGTATAAAGGTCTACAATATTTGCCAGAATGTCCGCCGAGACTATGCCTGCAAGCTGTCATTTTTTGATGACTTTCGACCACCGGCTATATTTCGCGAATAAAAACTCAAATATTTTCCTTCAGTGGATGAACAGTTCATATGAGACTCCCTGCCAATACAAGGGGTACGTTATATTTCAAGTCTGGGCAATTGCTTGCGTACGCGGATGACATTGACGTTATTGGGCGAGCACAGCAAGACGTCAATGAAGTGTTCAGAAGCATTAAAGCAGGAGCGGCTAAAATGGGTGTTTCGGTGAACAAAGGTAAAACCAAATATATGTTGTCATCCAAAAAAGACACCGACGTCTTGGCCAGAACGTCATAAATGACGGCAACAAATTTGAAGTGGTCAAAGACTTCGTCCTTGGTTCACTAGTGACCAGCGACAACATCAGCGCTGAGATCAAACGCAGAATTACTCTTGCCAACCGCTGCCTCTTTGGGCTCAAGAGGCAATTGAGAACGAAAACGGATGAAGATGCTCTTGGTCGCTTCGAGAGGAAAATTCTGCGTTCGATCTATGGTCCCGTTTATTTAAACGGAGAGTGGCTGTACAGCGAAACGACGGCTGTAGTACGACGTTTCCGGATCCAACATCTAAGATGGCTAGGCCATGTAGAGCGAATAAGGGACGACGCAGCAGAGGACGATCGAATCTAAGGTGGTCCACACAGATGGAAGGGGACATTCACCAACTGAGATTGCAGCACTGGAAATAACTCGCAAAATATCGTGCCAACTGGAGACGCTTGTTGGTTGATGCTCAAATTCACATCGGATTGTAGCGTTATCTAAGAAGAAGAAGAAGCATGAACAGTTTATGGGGCATTGGATATACTCCTTAACATATCCTAAAGAAAAGAAAGGGCAACACTTACAGTCGATACCTTGGATTAACGGGCGGATACGTAACGGTTTTCTAATGTTAGTTCTCAATCCCTCACTGCCTTCGCGAACTGTGGTTCCTTGAAGGAAGAGTGTTTTCTTCCCTAGGAAGCTTCCTGCATTTTTTTCGAAAGTAGCTGCGGAAGCTGAGCGATACTTCGCACTACGAGGCCTATATATAAGAGTTTTCCATTACTGGTTACTGGTACCCACCCCTTCATTGCCTGTACGACCAAATTCTTCTAAAGGAACAGCATAAAATCAAGCTTAAAAGGTTACATCAGACTAGTGGGCTGCTTTCTTAATTTTTTTCAAGTCGAGAAAGAAGAGAAAGCTAAGGAAGCTGACAGATGCTATCGAAACGGGGCAGATACGTGACATTTTACCAATTTTTGTGGTCACTGCCTCACTGCCTGTGTGAACCAGGTTTCCCTGAAGGGACAGCTTAAAAGGTTACAACTGAATATAGGGCATCTCCCCGTTTTTTTTTCAAGTCGATAAAGTAGCTGAGGAACCTGAGAGATGCTGTCCAAACCTCGCATTACGGGGTATTTATGTGGGTGGTCCGATAAGTACTTAGCCTACAAAAGATTTATTTTTCAATATAGTCTCCTTTTAGCTCTATACACTTGACCCAGCTATGTTCCAACTTCTTTAAATACGTTTTCTCGAGGTCTGCAAAGTAGGCCCCCGTGGCGGCGATGACCTCCTCATTCGACTGAAATTTCTGCCCGGCGAGTGACTTTTTCAAGTTTGGAAACAAAAAGAAGTCGCACGGGGCCAAATCTGGAGAATACGGTGGATGGGGCAGTAGTTCGTAGCCCAATTCGACCAATTTGGCCGTGGCGATTGCGGAGGTGTGAGCCGGTGCGTTATCATGGTGGAAGAGCACTTTTTTCTTCGCCAATTGGGGCCGTTTTTTCTTCAATTCGGCGTCGAATCGGCCCAATAATTTGGCATAGTACAGCCCTGCAGGTAGTCGATGTGGATTACACCTTGTGAATCCCAGAAAACGGTGGCCATCACCTTTCCGGCCGATGGGACAGTCTTCGCCTTCTTCGGAGCACGTTCGCCGGGTGAAGTTCACTGTTTCGACTGTTCCTTGGTCTCTGGTATGTACCAGTGGATCCATGTTTCGTCGACTGTCACGACGCAGAAACTCCTTCGGATTGCGCTTAAACAGCGTCAAACTGAAGTGGTCTCTCGGTTGCGCTTGTTGTCCGGAGTGAGCAAACACGGCACCCATCGCGCCGACAGCTTTCTCATGCCCAAAATTTTATGCAGGATATGACCCACGCGATCTTTTGAAATGCCTACTGTCTCAGCTATCTCGCGCACCTTCAATCGGCGGTCTGCCAATACGAGATCGTGGATTTTTGTCACGTTATCCTCCGTGGTAGCCGTTTTCGGGGCACCTGGACGTGGCTCATCAAAAACCAACATGCGACCACGTTGAAACTCGTTAAACCAATTTTTGATGGTCGCCATGGAAGGAGAAGGGTCACCGTACACAGCATCCAAACGCTCTTTGATTCCGCTGCGCGATTTCCCTTCCAAAAACAGAAATCGAATCACCGACCGATATTACTCTTTTTCCATTTTTCTAAAATCCGCGGACGCTCCCGCTTCCACACGCGGTCAAAACAAAACTACGAATCTGATCCGGCTGACAGTAGCCGTCTACTAGAATGTACTACACGATAGTAAGTTGCTCTTGCGATACTGGCGCCATCTGGCTGTGAGGCTAGGTACTTATCGGACCACATTCGTACGTAACAGTTTTCCATTCTTGGTCTCCACTCTCTCACTGCCTGTACGAATCAGGTTTCCCTGAAGCAACAGCATCCAGCTAAGAGATGCTGTCGAAACCTCGAACTACGGGGCGTATAAGCAAAATGTTTCCATTTCTGGTACCATCTTTACTAGAGCTGTGTGAGAACTCGCTTGATGATGACCAAAAAGAGTAGTGACTTTGGGAAACTAATTTCAACTCTTCATTTTAGTGCTTTTTCATTATTTCAACAACTTCCCTGATTACACTTACTAGTAGTTATCGCAGTGATAGTTGTGTACCAACAACTTAAGAATGGCGCCAATTTCAAAATGACACCTCTTGTTGGATAACTCTTTATTTAAATAATTGATAATTCATGGCAACTGTTTTTTTTTTATTAACGTATTTTATATCGATACAGCCTTGAAACGAGAAGATTACTGAATATTAAAGCGAGTGTGCAACTCCTTGAAAATGTAAATATGTGAAAGCCCAATATAGTGTGTAAAGAAAGGTTGCCAATAAGTAGCGCGAATACAAATACCTTCGTTTGAACCAATTAAAAACATTCTTTATCATCCCGACGGTAAAGTCCCCTAAACAGTTCGCTACTCGATCCAACAAGCCGACTTTAATTAATTCAAAAAGTTAACACAATCCCACCTCATATCCGACACAATCAATCAGTAGTGCAGCAGATTTTAATGCATAATGAGTACAGACATCATACGTTCATTAAAATTAATCAACCATACGCGTTCACACCTCCAATCAAGTGTCTACTCATTACTATCCGTCTGCTCCTGATCCATTGCAAGCAGACGTGATTAAACGACGGGCAACCCAAGTCCTTTTTCTATTCTCCGATTTCCCCCAATTTGCTTAATATCTAAATATCAATTCTCCTAATTAGGAAATAATTAATTAACGATGAATGAGCGTGTTTCTTGACTCCAATCCGACCCGCCATCCCAAGCCGCCAGAAGATACAATTTCTCGCTCATTCTATTTTGGGGCGAAACGAAAAAACAAATGGATCTTCTACAGGATGGATCCTAGGTGCATGGCAACAGATTACTGGGAAGCAAGGAACGACGGAGTGAGACTCTGAGAGGCCGGGGCGCCGGCGAGTGCCTGGAACTCGTTAATTTTAATCATTGCAACGTGAAAAGGAATTATGTGTTTTTATCGTTCTATAAATATAAAAGAAGAATTTATCTACTGGCTGGGAGTACATAGTGTTGTGGGTGTGCTTCTATGCAAAGTCGAGTCCGGGGCTCGGGCGTATTCGCATTAACAAAATATATCATTTTGGGAAAGGATAATAAAATTTCAATTCTACGAAGAAATATCCTTTTGGGGAATTTTCTGATTTATGGACGATGTCGTTTCTGTCCGCCGGGTACAGTTGTGTTTAAAAAAAAATGTTTGCACAGGGAAAATGGATAATTATAATCACTAAAAAGTGTGCGAGGCGTGGGAAAAGGTCGAATTATCTGTGGCTGAAATGAGAGTTAGTACAAGTAAAGGGCAAACCCGTTTCCAAGGGAGAATGTCAGAGGTCGTCAATTTATGGAAAATGGTTGGGGTCTTTGCTTAAATGGCATAGGATATCGAAATGAATTTTATATTAGTTCTCCGACCTTTATTTAATTTTAAACCATCGAGGTTATGTTTATCTTACGAGGCGGATCTACTGCATTCGTTTAGTTTGGCAAACTCTTTGAAATGTACAAGTTTGAAAAAGATGTGGGTTGTGTCTCCGCTAACGAAGATCATTTTTGTTCTTTAACCATTTCTCTGCTGCTGGATATGAAGTGTCAAGAAAACCTTGATAGATAATCTGCATTTGAAGCTTGAAATTATATATTAAAAAAAAAAACTAGCGCAAAGCCCTTTTTCAACTTCTTCATCGATTAGTTGCGGTAAATTTAATTTCTTTTATGAAGAATGCCGTCGCGCTTCTGGGCTCGATTGGATTCTATTTTTATAACAATCGTAATCATTCTATGACTAAATTAGCAATTTCCGCGATTTCAAAATCTGATACGTTACTAATCGAAACTTTCGACTGCCAGTGTACCCATACGACGGGTACCGAAATACAGCTAAGAACAGACGTAGAATGTATAAAATGTAAAACGTAAATTCACAATTATCTATGCGCATCGCAATTAGCTTCATTTAAGTTAATGCTATTTCCGACCGTTGTACAATCCCATTTACGCAACCACCTACCACGTCTCGTCTACCATCTCACTCAGGCGCATTTTCTCTTTCGGCTTTTTTTTCCCGTCTCATTTCTCTTTGTCTGTGTCGCTTGCCATCGTCGAAAACCGACTTCATGAATACATTTGCAATATTAAAATTCGGTAGGTCTGTATCAACCCCATAAAAAAATTCCATTTAAATCCTACGGAAACCAGATACAGATACTTCGTTCAAATTGCGGTAGTACCAACACTCGCTCCTCATCTGTTTCGTCTTCCATATCCCATTCTTGTTTATGACACTTAATTGACAGACATTCGGACCGAAGAGCAATAAGTACATGTACGTATGCATGGACGAGGTTGGCCAGGGCCACAAGCTTCACTACCGCACCTCCCCCCGAGTATAGTAGTGTACCATGGTAGTTGGTGGTTTAAGATAAAAACCAAAACTCCTACAAGTAATTCATTCAGGTTTTAATTAACTTTCATCACTCACTCCCTCCGGGACGCTAGATACGTTGCTGCTGTGGGGGGAGCATCGGGTTTAGATGGTGGCGTACGGAAACATTGCCTTGAAAAATTGTTCTGTTGATGGTCGTAATTAATTACGTTTTGATGAAAAACCGTCGTCACTTTGTTTGCTGAGAGGATATGTATACATTTGATGAGGAGGACTTCATCCACCCAATAGATGGCGCCACATATCTCTCACTCACAATTGCTTGTTTTGAACGTAACTGAACCACATGGTCTCGTGATATTGGAGGATTGCAGTAACTGCAGAGCAAGTTGTTGTGCAACTGGCATTGGCAACAAGAAATAGCTTAATTTAAGAATCGAATTAATTACATGATCGTTTATCACCTTCATACGCAAGTGCATCGGTGGAGGACGTTCTGATATGCCTCGTTGAATTCCACACGTTTCTCTATGTGAAAGTATCTATTCGGTATACGAGCGTCTAGTGTTGGTCTCTTTCGTGCTCGTGAAAGGTCGATTGAGTGTTTTGTTGTTTTGGTTCAAGAATGCACCCGTAGTGATGGTGTGCATCTGGTTTAATTAAAAATAGTCTGCCAAGAGTTTGTGTCCGGATACTAGTGCCACTGTAAGCTGCATTGTTGCATAGCTCTCAGACTGATAAGTGCACAAATGCAATTTCGAGGAGAATCAATACAGACACCCGGAGATTGTGGGGTTTGTGGTGGGAAGATACAAAAGGAAGACAAACGTTGAATGCAGTAAAAATTACATTTTTTTCTCTTTCACACACCGACATGGTTGGAATGCAAGGAGCTGTATGTAGATATTGAATTCCACTAAGGAAAAGTGGACACGACAATATTCTCCTTTGGTGGGATTCTGAGTATTATCACATGCAAATGACTGTTTGATTTAAATTTTGCGGTGACCATTAGTCAGTCCTTAGTTTACACAAACTGTTGTGGCAGTGTCATTACATTTTATTCTATGGTTAAATTATAGATATAAATCGAAGGTTTTTACAGTGGCCATAATCATAAATCACATTGTATGCACGCCGTGTCTATTATCAGTCTTTGTCAAACGATCGATCGATTCCAACTGGCATTGGCCTGGATATACGGAAATTAAACGTATATTGAATGATGGACCTTCAAGCACCTTGCAACTGAATGACGCAAGACTTATGCATAAAAAAAATAGGAACAAAAGATTCCTTCTCCACCAGGTGGTCGACAATGCGATTTGTTTCAGCATTGACAGCGTGACGCATAGTATAGTGATGGTGCACAGGTGCATGCTGTGTCATCCAAACTGTGGCCATCTCCGGCTAGCTTGTCAGCATGCTTAAAGGGGACCAAGAGAAAGGACAGCGTGACCTAATCACTGTGAATTGAATGGACCATACTTTCATTTTTTCGAGTTATGACTTTTTTATGAGCATGGTTTCAAAGATACGACATCAATAAGTTTTTTAATTACACAACGTCCATCTCTTATTTACTGCCTTGGGTGTTGCTCATTGTCAATAAAACCTCTCGTAGCAAAATCATTAATTGCAGATATCAGCAGGTATTATAGATCAATAAAAGTTTATAACGTACTCCATGCGAAACATAGTGTGGATTAAAAAATAAATCGACGGCTTAATTTATTCAGTGAACTTCACTATATTATGTTAATGAATTACTTTAAGGGCTCCGTGAATTACCAATTGCTTGCCTTTCGTCTATTATTTCGTCTTCCAATCAAGATTTAACCTTTTAGGAAAAAACGATTGGTGCATTAAAAGAGTGTTTTAAGAATACTAATCTGGCGTTTAGCTTTGTGTTTATGGCCAACTTTCACCCATTTGCGGCTATAGTCTTCTACGTTTTTAAATTTTAACGGAAAATGAAAAACGTTTCGTATTGTTCTGGGTCATCATTTACGAGTATTTCCATTCTACAAGTAAACGAAATTCAGACACAAATTCTAGAAGGTATGATACTGGCAACGTCAATTGTGATTTCCGTCAAACTGTCTTTGTGGAATCTTTTATAGAATTAGAAATGCACTCTGCCCAAATAATCGGTGGTTAAGAAGATATTGACGAGGGACAACGCACGATTTAATGCGAATTATAGAGTAAGATTGCAGCCACAGGGTGGGCCAGGTTTTGCTGTAGTCTTTATACTCATATGTAGTTCTCCTTCTTTTGACATGAGTGCGATATCAAATGGAAAATCACTCGAAATAAGTAGTAATAATTACAACTTGATCGTGAAAAGGTATCACATAAAGGGCTATCCAATAAGAGATGTCATACTCAATTTCGCGCTATCAAACTACAAGCTAATTAAATATGCGTGATTCGCTCGCACACAGCATGCAGAAATGGTAAAAAGTCATTACAAAAAATCGCGGAATGGGTTCTCAAAATTCGTACTACTTGTGGTCATCATCAAATCCATTTTTTTTTTGCAAATCTAGTGAACCTAGATTATAAATAAATTCCAACGTTTCGGATGGACCATAACTTGTATCTTCTGGGCGAGATCAGCTTTAAATATCGCTACCGTAGCTTAGAATGTGATTAAGAACCCAGATGAGTGTTTGAGAGAATTACAGGAATTGGCCCTTCGTGCTACCGTAATTAACTTAGAGACCTTGACCTATATAAAACCAGTTGAGGCAAGTTTTTAGCCAGTAGACTTTGCAAAACACCTGATTGGGTGGTGGGAATGAATGAACGAGATCATGGTTTTTAGCAAAAAAAAATTATTCCGATTGATGAAGCTCATTTCCACTTGTTTAACCCAAGAGAAAAAAAGAAATAATCTTTCCTTCCTTTGCTGGGGTCTCTGGGTTGGTAGAGTTATCCGGTCACCTTTATCGACAATGATACTGGTACGATCGGTTCAATGAATCGATTGCGTTACCGGAGGATGTTGACCGACCTTGTTTGCCTGAAATTGGTGCAACGAACGATAGTACGTTTACATACCTCCAGCAGGACAGCGTCACAGAAACATTCCAAATGAAAAATGGCTCTATTGCATGACAAATTTACTAGAAGTGTGATTTTTCGAAATGCAGGTTCGATGCGGGCAATTGGCCATTACTACTACTCCGTTACTTTCAATTGATCTAAAATGACATTCATTGTTGGGTGATCGTACTACCTCTGAACTGCACCCGCAAAACACCATAAAATGAATTTATCATAACATCATAAATTCATAAAAATTACGAGTAAGGTTGAGGATGTCGGATCTACAAACTTGGCAAAGATCACGTTCATCATCGACAAACATTTCGTATGCATTGCGTGAGCGAATGAATTTGCTGCGGAAAATCTTTACGAATGGCAATGGCGGGCAAATCACGGTTATTCGTTGTTTTAAAACTGGTAAAAATTAAACCAAAAACGAATCTGTTATGATAATGGCCAACGAGTGGAGTGATGAGGGCATTTGTCCAAATATTGTGTGTGATGCCCACCAGAAACATCCTTCTTAGTACTTCTAGTGACCGTATCTCCGCAACTAAATCTTTCTCCGCAGAAAAGAGCTCGTTTCCGTGATCACCGTGAAATGGGAAACCTACTCATGTACTTGATGTTGCAAAACTTCGATTTTCAAGTTTTCAGAACAATCCCTCGATTGAGTAACTTCAAGTGGCCGTATCTCCATAACTTTTTCTGCAGAAAAGAGCTCATTCCCGTGGTCACCGTGAAATGGAGAAGCTGAATGTACACTTACTCTTACAGAATCTCAGTTTTCGAATTTTCAGAAAAATCCCCCGATTGAGTACTTCAAGTGGCCATATCTCCGTAACTAAGGCTTTTGCAGAAAAGAACACATTCCCGTGATCACGGTGAAATGAAGAAGCTAAAGATGCACTTGCTCTTGTAAAATCTCGATTTTTAACTTTTCAGAAAAAAGTCCCCGATTGACTACTTCCAGTGACCATATCTCCGCAACTAAATCTTTCTCCGCAGAAAAGAGCTCGATTCCGTGATCACCGTGAAATGGGAAACCTACTCATGTACTTGATCTTGCAAAACTTCGATTTTCAAGTTTTCAGAAAAATCCCTCGATTGAGTACTTCATGTGGCCGTATCTCCATAACTTTTTCTGCAGAAAAGAGCTCATTCCCGTGGTCACCGTGAAATGGAGAAGCTGAATGTACACTTACTCTTGCAAAATCTCGATCTTCAAATTTTCAGAAACATCCTTCTTAGTACTTCTAGCGACCGTATCTCCGCAACTAAGTCTAAGATATGGAGAACCTTAAGAGCTCATCGCCTTCGAAGCTATTATACATATTCCTTGTAAAACCTTGGTCATGTCCTTCGGCTTCAGAGTGAAAGTGATATCCGGGCACACACACAAAGCATTATCGAACAAATATTGACTTTGATCCTGATGATGTATGAGCTTATTTGCAGTCTTATCCATTCAAGGCTTGTATTAGAAGATGCAAGCATGTTCGAATGAAATTTTAAAACTCCTCCAAACATGATAGTATCCATTTACAACATTTTATCCTAAAAGAGATGTCTCGTAACCAAGATAGTATGAACAAAGTCCATGCGATTTCGTTTGACGGGATCAAGTAAAGTACTTGCTCGTTACTCGTAGTGGTCAATTGAAAGCATGACAAGGCTAGAAAGGGGGCAGGTACAAAAATGTCTTGTAGGGTGAAGTGTCTTCAGTCCCTAACGATTCTTTCTCAACTTGCATATAATGCAGAAGGTTGGCTGCATTATGACCTGACTGTTCCAGTCACATTTTACGTGATTTCATTAAAGAAACTCATTTCACATGGTCAGCAAGGGAGCAGGACCCAAATTCGAAAAATGGTACTTATACCATCCGTAGTGTGGAATGTCCACTGCATCTCTGAGTTTCCACAGGAGTCTTTCTGCAGAAAGTTAACATGTATTCGGACCCAGTTTAAATTGAAAGCTTTGTGAGATAAATCTCTATACGCTCGATAGAGTTGCCGAAAGTGGACCGACAAGCAGTGCCCCATTAAAAGTAGCAATTTACCAATATTGAATAGTAAATTATTGAAAAATCGAAGATCATCGGGAAAATCCCTCAAGACGTAAGTTATTTTTATATCGCCTGTATTCGTCCCCTAGACCACAAAGTGACTGGGTGAGAAATCTAAGAATTAAACTTTAAGCCTGCTTTTCTGAAATTGAAACTTATTGAACTATTCAACTGGACTAATACCTGTGTAAACTTTAGTTATACCGCGTTAACGCTGCTTCCAAGTCATTCCATTTATCTAACGCATTACTAGTTGCACAGTGGATGTCAACAGAATCGTTTCGATCTTGTTGTTTTTTACATCTCTTAAAGTCAATAAAAAAATAAAAATTAACTCAACCCTTATCACCGCGTCTTAGTGGTTCTCACGGCGATGACATGGGGTTCAAATTCCACAACAGCCAAGTCTTCGAAAGTTACACCCTCACGGGAATCTGACAAACCTTCTGTAGTGTGCTTGTCTAAAAAACGTTTAATGAAATTCGCTGCTGGACGTCAGCTATAAACAGTAGGTCGCATGTGGGAAAAAATGAATCACAGCCAATATATGTACATAAATAGGTGACTTAGCGCCCGCTAAATTTACAAAGATTCTTTCAATAAAGATTCTCAATTTTTCGCGTAAATAAAATGAGTTGTGTGTCAGATATCCACTTGATTAGGTTTTTTTTTTTATTTTCATGGTAGCACAAGTTCGGGACACTCGATGACTTATCATTAAATCTGTCTGAACTTGCTGACTTCCTTATTTTCACTCCGAAACATCGATTGTCCAAAGGTCAATCAGCAAACACACGGTGTTGCGTACTTTGTAGATTTTATCCGGCTACAGACCCATATCCTGACCGCCAAGTTGAAGTCGCAGAAGGACCAAGTTTTTGCAAACTAGTCGCCTCTGCAGGACACTTGGGACGAGAATAAAAATCACGTAATGCGCGGAATATTTGTCGAACGGAGCCCTGAATTTGAAAATATGAAATAAGAATTTGCACACGTCGTTCAACGCTCTAACCTTTTATGAACTTATTTATATTAGGTTGTACCTCACGAAATGTCTGATTTTTCACTTATTAGAAGCTGTCGAGTGAACATCTGTATAACACAGTGATTTTTCGACGGTTCAAATTCGTATTATTTTCCTTTATATTCAAACTGGGCCATAATGCGTCGCTGGCAGCCAAAAACATAAATGACGCAGTTGAGAATATAGCGGTGAACGAACGCACCATTTGGTGTTGGTTTGATAAGTTCCGTTCGGGAAATCTAAGCCTCAACCGTAATTGACGACGCCGTTTTACGAGAAACGGTGGATGCAGACCCAACGAAAACGGTACGGGGCATAGCACACAACATGGGACTATCGCCCATGACAATAAGTCGACACCTATCTCAAATAGAAAAAGTCAAAAATTCGACAAGTGGGTACTCCACGAATAGAACGAGGCCCAAAACTACGCCGTTTAGAAACCTGTACATCGCTAAGTCTAAGGCACCGAAATGTACCGTTTTTGCAGACGAAAACCCAAAGCACACCCCCAAACTTGGTCTTCACCCAAGTTAAATAAATATTGACTTTTAATTTAAAAAAAAAAAAAAATTGGACATTTCATGTGGGAGAACCTAATACCTTTATGTATATGCTCTTCATTCATGTTTAACCAGATAAGGTGGTAGGTACAGGGGTAAGATATGGAATCTCATCCCGAGCTATAAGAGCCCACGTTTCAAACGAATCTCCCTTGCTCCAGCGAATCGAGCATTCAGTTTCTCCAAAGCTTTGGATAAACAAAAAAATTTCATATTCGATAAAAACACTGAATCACAATCAATATCAGTCGATCGAAAAATGTCAGGCCATAAGAAAGATCTTTTACTCCGCGGCTATAACAAAGAACTACATCAGCACGTAAGGCAAATGTTGAACTTTTTTGACAAATATTTGTTTTTTTTGTTTGTCGATTATGTTAACGGTTTTTCAATTTCTGTGTCCGAAAATAAATTTATATAAAACACATTAACAAGTTTCGATTTCGATCAAATTTTTATTTCAATATAACGTTTGGACCTTGCCATTATGAACGGCAATATCTCGGCCATAACTTAACTAGTAATCGTTTTTAAAGAGTTAAGAGTTTGTGGATTGGCATAGCCTCACAAAAAGAAATCCAAAGGCTACAAATTACACGATTTTGGTGAGTAGCTTATGTACATCACCAACATGCCAAATAATTTGTTCAAGTAGTTAGATGTAGAACCGTTTTGTTAAAATCACACGTCTTTCATACCCATATCTTCGACTTGAGGGCAAAAAACTTGCTTAATATTTGACTATAACGACTTTATTACGTTTACTTATAGTAGTCAGATGGCGTATTTAGAAGATAGATAGGACTTGAATCTTCCCTAACAGAGCCAGTCTCTTAGATTTTTTTTTTTTAACAATGTTGGCTATGACTCAGATAGACCGATTATGTCGATCATAATCTGCTCATAATGAGAGAAATGCATATATTAATCACTTTTCTATAAGTTTTCACAATTCTTGCACGTTCAGCGATAGTTAGGCTATTTTAAAATGTCAAATTGTATTGTTTATTAAACATAATACAGTCTCGGATGATAGTTCGGTTTGACGCTTGTGATTTAAACAGAGCTGTCAAAGCCAGACCGACGTTATGACAAGTACCGTGTTTAACGGCTGATGGCACCACTGGCGCAAAATTTCATCATTGAACAAGAAAGCCAACATTTCAGGCAAATTTATCGGGTACTTCTGTTTTGATAGATGTTTAAAGTCGTCAAGTTCGTGTTTGTTTGCAATTAAAGGAAAGTTGTAGGCGGTTTACAAGGCCATGTAGTGTCGATGACCACCACTAGATATTGGTGTCAAGCGTAGCCGAATATCCGTTTTAGGTGGAGAGCGTCCGCGACGACTGAGGTGACTACAGAAGATATGTTTACAAAATGCATGATATTGTGTAGCAGATCGACGTGTGAAGATCAGACAGATGAGTGACATTGAAGACATCTCAAATGAACGTACACAAAATTTTCTGCACAAAAACGGTACCGCATGACAACTTCGGAGCACTGTTTGGACATGTTTAAGCGCAATTCGAAAGAGTTTGTACGATGTTTCGTGACCGTTGACGAAACATTGATCGATCACTACACCCAACAAAGGAAAGGACGAAAGCAGACGGCAAATCTGTTCCAAAGGAGTGACTTGTTCCGTCGACCATAAAAGTAACGGCCACGGTTTTTTTTTTTAAATTTGCGAGGTCTCCTTTTCACCAACTATTCGGAGAAGGAAAGGACAATCACGGAGCAGTACTATAGTGATTAGACCAATTCGATGCTGATTTGATGAAAGTTCCCCATTTGAAGAAGAAAAAAAAAATGCTCTTTCACCATGAGAGCGCACCAATTCAGTTATCCGCAATCGTGTCACTAAAACTTGTCGCATTATACTGCCTAATCAATCCTATTTTCCAGATTAGGTCCATCGCGATTTCATTTTGTTTCCAAACAAGAAAAAATGGCTTTGCAGAAAGCGATGCACGTCAAACGAGGATATTGTCGCTGCAAATGAAGAATATTTAATAGGTACTCATTATACAGCTCTCGTATTGATATATAGCCCTCCCTCTTTCAGAGTCTCTTCAGACGAGCTTGAATATTTTTCGCTTCGTATATCACGAAAATAAATAACGATATCGACTCAGGACCAATTTATTTTGTCGCATAAAAAAAAAATGTAATTTTGATGTTGTTGAAAATTATCCTCGTCTTCCATCTCTCGGGAACAATTAATGGGAAGTTGGTAGTTTGGTTAGACCAGTCAAACCCATGAGCCTCTTTATTTCTTTTTGTTGCATACGGCTTTATTGGGTTATATATTTTGGGATTTTAAAAACGTCGTCATAACAAACCAAAAAAACATCATATGAAAATCATCTGGGCATTTATGAGTAGGTATTGACAGGAAAAGGAGTGTCCGTATTATAGATAACTGAAAGTCTAGAGAGAAATTAATTTGCTTGGCGTGGCTTGTTGGCTTAGCTCTAAGAAATGCAGGTTATAACGACACCCACTTTAACGTTATGCAATACTTCGTGAGTCATGGAGTACAATTTTTTAATAGATTTCATTGACAGTTCTAATGGGTATAATAGTAGCATGGGTAAATGTCATTATTATTGATTCCAAAGGATTTCTGAGGAGAGTCAAAGTAATAACATTTTTTTTTTATATATCGTGTAGGTTCAAGAGTGTACGCGCTTATAGTGATTGTCACACAACCTGGACGGGGTGCAGATGGTTTGTGTCCAAGATGTTCGTTCACTACTCCCCGGGGGTGGTTGTCCTAGATAGGATTTGAGAGATTCGACTGAATTTGCGTTGGTTGTAGTTCACAGTAACTCTTTTGTTTCCATGTCGTTAAGGTGTTATATTGGACATGAACACACAAAGTATGAATTTCGAAGTGATCATATACTGCGAGTGTTATGCCTTCGTCAGCACTTTTTGATCATCTCTCATTCCCAACTGATGTTGTTGTACAGCTTTTCCGTATAGGAATTGTTCTTGACTATGGACGGACTCGAACTACAGACCTTCAGCTCAACAGTCGGTGATGATTACCATTGCACCATGAATTTGATATATACATTTGTTCAAAAATTTCAGGATTTTAGTAATGAAATTAAGGGAAAAAAATTAATAGGTAAATCGTTGAATAATTTCAAAACTCAGACTTCAGGACCCATTCGACCAGAAAATTGAACATGACTCGTCTTTGGCACTTACCTGCAACGAAAAGAAATGTAAATAAAGTCATTAGTGATGTGAAGTCCTCGAAAATACATTTCAAAAATCAATGAAATTCAAGACAAGTTTAAGTAAATGCGGAAATCGTCGCCCATAAAAGTGGAAAAGAGCACCCGTGTTTGGTATTTGCATAATTAATTCAAATTTAAGTTTCAAGTGGAATTCAAATAAAAAAAAACATTAAAAATTACGCAGAATTCGTACCGACCTATTGGTCAGTGTCCTTCAACAAAGCACCTGCTAACCACTTGATTATGACACTTACTTAACTCAATTACCGAACAAATTTCCGAATCAAGTATGTGTCATCTAACTGACTCTTTACGGGCAATCTTTCAAAACTATTCAACACTGTTTTGAATATATTTTTAGCTACAAAACAATTATTTCCGGCACTCGATTTACCCACAAACCCAACTAAATCTGCACCGCAACACAAAGCACAACGAATTCAATAAAAACAATTTAAAAATAAATCATCGAGTCAGATTCCAAGCTCCCAAAAATAGCGGTCAAATGCATTTGTAATGATTAGTGCAAACGAGTAGAACCGAAATCAAAATCGAACACATTCAGTACAGCACCACCGACCAGAGATGCTCGAGAGAGAAGCTAACACGTCGCCCAGTTACGAACAGTGAAGGATTGAACGCGTATCGTGTAAATATTTCATCTCAGCTGACTGACATTTCCATTTCATGCTCGCCGTCCGTTGTGTTCTTAATGTAATTGATGTCTTGTCACAACACCACACCGACCGACCCATTTTGTCTTTGTGTCTTTTTAATTCTGTGGACATTTCATTAAAGACCAAACGCTCCGTCGCTGCACAGTTGGCGATCGAGATGAATTAATAAAATTGCCAAGATTCACCGCATGCAATGTCATCGTGATGGGAACGGCAACATACTGCCGTGCGAGGTCCTTAACAAAAGGAAGACCACCACTACCACATCCCCTATGTATCGCTGTCCGTTCGGGCACGGCTCAGTTGCGTCCGTTGTTGAATGACCGGCCGGTTGACAATCGTTCTTGCCAGTTGCCAGCATGCCCAATTCATGGTATCCGGTCGTATACGCAACCTTCTTTATTAGTCGCTTATTAATGGTTGCAATGGGCTTTGGCGCACTATTTAATTAGACTGACTTTCGACATTTTTTATTGGATGCACGTAATGATCGCCGTGCAGCGGGCAATTTATTCTGCGGCGCATTTTCGTACGCGGCACGGTTCAATGTTGCCTAAACGGTTTTACGCCTGCATGGCGAATTAGAAACGAAAACAGAAATAACGCTTTGCTGCGGTGGTCGTGGTCGTGTACGACGGGTGATGGATTTTCGACCGCACGAATGGCAAAAAGGATTCTAGCAGGACGCATGAGTTAGCGGAGGATGGGAAATAAAATCACGTCACAGAGTCTGATGAAATTCCATTTAAATTTTAAATTGGTTATCCATACCCCCGATGGCTGCGTTGTAGCAATCCTTATTGCCACCCGCTACTACCATTTCAACTGCCGCTGTTTCAGCTGCCGGTGTTCCGCACCCTTTTTTCACTGAAAATAAGCATCTTTTGTGTACTCTTCTGTCGATAGTCATCGATTTTATTTTCCTCTCCCGTCATCGCTCATACAAACAAAAGCGACATGGAAGGAATGGGGGCAACATAAAAGGATTCCTCTGCTTATGGGGTGTTATTCTACAGGAAAAAGAAAGAACAAGAAACACAGGTGAATGGATTCGTTCGTCGAAATCGGTACCAACACTTTAATACATGGATCGATTGACTTCGATTTGAAGACATCATCCCAAATGTGACATTTTCCACATCCAACCCTCCCCACGAGATGGCAGAATATTCACTCAATGACGTATCGATGTATGTAAAAGGATATTTACTTTCGATATAATGATGTCGACAACGAGCTGCAGGGTTGGATTGCTCGGGTATTCGCAGGTGTACGAGGATCTCACTATCCTAACGTTACCATGGCTACTGGGACGTACACATCCTAAAATCCGATGGTTATATGAGAGGAGTTCAAAGCATTTTGCAAATTATTTGCGATACAATGAATTTGCGTGGTTTAAGCTTGCTATTAGAGACCTATGAAATAAAATAATTGAATGCAATGGATATACGAGTACATAGATACAATAGGCTGCGCTGGGATTTCGATATGTTCGGGATACGTGGCTCGAGGGGTGACATGGGCGCAGATGCGGAAGGTTGCCGAATTATAATTTGAGTATAATTGATGCTGCCATCAATTTTACGTACATTTTGAAATGAGTACCAGCAACTTGGCCATCGAAAATACGTCGCTATGATGACGTAAGATGATTGAGAATAGATTCAAAAAGGTTAGAAAGGGAAATTTCATTCAAAATTTCAATAACGGATTGGAAGGGGAACCGAAGAATGATTACATGAAATAGTCCGAAATTCGAAGAATGGCGCCTAAAAGTAGACGGGGGAGATATCTTTTTCCATAAATATTAGATTGTGTTGATAAGGTCCTTGGGGAATTTGAAAAGGCAGAATGGGAAGTTATATTTAAAATTTAATTATCGACGTAGGGAACAATGGGGGTGGAAATTAAAATTGAGTCAATTAGAGCCGGTTGTTCGAAATTCGAACAACGGCGCCTAAAACCAGGCAATAAATCACGGAATAAGGCCATTTAAATCAGATTTAGGCAGAAATCGGGGCCCATTACAAGAGATTTTAAAAGTTTTATTATTCAACGAAGTAGCATCTTACAGAAATGTTGATGTCTCAGGGGAGATAGGTAGCAGGATCGGATAAACAGATTTCTTATGATAATGAGATGTTTTAATTAAAGCTGTCTGAAGACATTAGCGGAACTATAAGAAATTCTCACTCTCTGGGCCTTGGACCGTTTTGGATGAATTGGTTTTAGGGAACCAGAGTGGAAGAGCTGCTGAAAGGAATAGCTGTGCGTACATTTTTAATTCAAGTAACAAGTTGTCAAGGTCGCGGGTTGAATTTGCGTATGCCTTATTTGCGTTAGTCAATATGTCGGAAAATGATGTGCATGTTACTGGCAAGCCGGTTATTTAGTTTCAAGTAATATGACAAAGACAGAAAGGAAAGTATGATAATGATATAAATACACCATACCTATGGCTTACGAGTGGTGTACGCGTTTTCAAAGAGGCCGGAAAGATGCTGAGAGCGAAGAAGGCCCTACACATCGATAACCGGCGAAAATTTAAAAAAGTAAACGAAATGATGAACGATGGTTGAGTCATAATCGGACAAGTTGTTGAAGAAGCTTTTACCTTTAGTTAGCTTTTACCATTAATTTTTTTCCAGACCTTTTTTTTGTAAAATCAACTTCGTGACTCTATGAAACTTCTGAAATGTGGGATTACTAATGAAGAAATGAAGATTTAAGGATATAATTTCAAAACTAAGATTCAGTCTTGTTAAGTATTCAAGAATCACCAAAACCGAAACAACTGCGACCTAAAGATCAGGTTGGAGGCTTTTGCTGTCTGGACCACTCAGGCAAAATAACTGGTCCTTTGTACTGTCAGACAGGCAACTTTCTTCATTTTATTTCTCTGTTAAGAGGAACATCAGTGATGTAGTTATGAGGCACGTTGAGATGCTTATCAAAAATTAAGTGGCCCGTAGCGATCTAAAAGATTTAAAAAAAGAGCGGAGTTTGCTTTGCGCAGCATTCTGGACATTGGCTCATGGTAGCCCTAGTTCGTTCGGTGGGAGTGGATGCGAAAGAAGGGCATGGACAGAAGGTCTTGGGGATTAAGGTGTTAAGGGAAATCATTTAAAGCCAGTAAATATTTTCGGTAGGCAGGTATGCCTGCGACCTTGCGCCGTTTTTCTAGGGGCTGTAGGTTGATCAGCCCAGGGAAGACCACGGAGTGTAAAACGAATAAACCTGAGTTGGACGGCTTCAATGCGCAAAGTATTGATACCATAAGAGGGAGATCAGACTAGTACATTCAAGAAGGGGCTTGAGGAAGGTAAAATAAAAGAATTTCGTGACGTAAGGATATCAGAACTCCTTGGACCTACGTTTCACAAAGCCGAGAGCGGTTTTAATAATGTTGGCGATGTGAAGGCATAAGTTAAGTTCTCGGTGACAGATAACACCTAAGTTAACAGAAGAAACAACCTGATGACCAATAAAATAGGTTATAGGTTTGGAGGGTTTTTTGACACCAAGTAGTGAATCTGTTTACGTCGGATTGGAGGGAGCAGGAAACACCAGGAGAAGATATATGTTTAGAGATGTTCATGTCATCAGCGAATACGGAAAGGTGGAGATGACAACACATTTAACATCATTAATGGTTTGGATAAATATCAGTGGTCCTAGGTGGCTGCCTTGGGGGACTTCAAAGGTGGTATTGATTGGACCAGAAATAGAAGACCTGAAAATAACATTGCATTGACAGTCTTTGAGGTAGGATTTGTTTCATAGGATAAAACCGTGGGGGAAATCAAAAGAATGAATTCAATAAGTATAATTTGATGCGAGATTTTGTCCAAGACCTTGATGAAATCTGTGGCAGCAATGTCTACTTCTTGGCTATCCTCAAATCTACACAAGAATTGTGAGACGTGGATTTTGGATCAATTAGGTCAGTCGTTGTCGATCGACCTTTTAGGAATCCAAATTAATTTGGGGAGGAAAGAGGCTTGCGGTGAAAAAAATATTACATCGCAGACGATACCCTAAAAGAGTTTGGGAATGCGACTGGTGACAGTTGGATACCTCATTCTTGAAATGGAACTTTGAGTAAGAATGTGAGGGATAGGAGCCGATGTTTGACTTTCCTAAAACGGAGGAGTCCAGGCCCTGACAGTCTTCCTTTGAGTTACATATTGTATTTTCTCGTAGACTAAGGTAGGAGTTGTATTCACTGACGCTCAAGACTTCTGAGGGCAGTATTTTATACAATGTTTGGTGAACGACTGGCTAAAGAAATGGTCAAAAAGGAGGCAACTTTATAAAAAAAAAATTAAAATAGGGCGATAAGGATAAGCTTTTGTTTTTGCGTTTATAAAGTGGTAGAAGCTCTTGAGATCAGTAGAAGAGAAGATTGCTTCGGTTCGGGTATCGGAGATAGAGAGATTTGCATAGTTGTACGAATCCCGTATAAGACTTCAGATATGTAAGTATAGAAGTCGAAAGCAGAGCAGGATTTAAGGTAAGTCAACCACCGTTCGCTTCTTTTGTTCTGCAGGGAGGAGAGAGTGGAGATTAGGTGAATTTATTTTTTTGGTGAATATGGGAGATCTGATGACTTTGGGACAAATTAGGCGCAGAACAGAGCCAAATTATCATCCAAGAACGTGTGGACGTTAGGGTTCAGGAGAAAATTAAAATTAATAATGCTGAGCAGGTTAGGTTTGCCAAGTCTACTGTTCGGAAATTGGAGCAATATGTATAATCGGAGTGGATAATGATGAAGTGATTGTCGAGTCAAAGGGTTCCCGATAAGGGTAGATGTAACGGGGAAGAAGTGGTTACTTGTGATAATAACACAGTTTTCTACATCAGATGAGAAGATCAGGTCAATTTGTCATTCATGTGAGTTGGAGGAACAGGGTTGGAGAGGCGATTTGTGAAGAGAATTTTTTTACCAGACGAGGTGTTAGTCACGGTTAAGTAAATCTCGTCGTCGAATTAGGCCCATTTCAATTACGGAAGGATTTACTTAGCGAGTAAAAGTTATTGGCGGTGGCTTAGGTTGTTTTTATGTTAAACTGTTCTAACGATTGAAGCGACAGCTGCTTTTGTCGGAAAGCTCTTCTTTCCTGATGCATAGTACTGTGCCAGAAGTCACTTATTGGAAAACTCTATGGACCATCTTAGAACAACTACCAAACAAGTGTTTCCAGAATTGGCAGTTGACAAGAAGGTCTCTTACCCAAAATTGAGTTTCAGCTTAGGTCAGGATGTCAAGATAGCTTTAGCTATCCAAGAGCTCTAGGCAGTTCATCCTTCCTTAGCCAGAGAAACCAAGCACTGCGTTAGATTACGAGGTATATGGTGCGGCAGTTTTAGGTTTTGAATGTTGAGGTCGGGTAAGAGTCCATGTCAGGGGGAGAAAATTCCACTCATCTGATTTAAATTTGGAAGTTATGAAGTGCAAGTCGAAAAGAATGGAGTACGCTTTGCCCAGCATTCTGGACAATAATTTCAGGTAGCCATAGTTTGTTCGATATGAGGATTGGTGTTAGGGGAAAGCATATGCAGCCCAGTGGGGCAGTCAGCCCCTAAGTAATAAGCGGGCGATTTAAACCCTCTTCTAATTACTTTTTGAATATACTATCGCGTAAATGACCGCTGCTAGAGCAAATTGCGTTTTTTTTGTGCTCCATCACTTTTCGAATTGATTAAGGAGACTTTTGGAATCAGAGGCTTGTTCAAATAACCCTTTGTCTGTTACCTTAACGCCAGCATAAAAAAAATGCTATCTCATTGGCCGATATCGCTCTTCTATGAGGATTAGGGCAAGATTCGTCTTCGAGGATCATTGGAAGAACAGTTCAATGATTTTTTTCCTCAAAAATTGCGACCTGAATAATCAAGAATTAGTCAGGGAGAGGTTCCTTGATAGTTAAATGAGGATTTCAATATATTATAGTGTTTCGAAATTCAAACGCGCCATCGGCTTGTGCCAGGTTCATCACGAAATTCGTATATAAAGAGCGTTTTTCTTAAGAGATATACAAATTCAATATGAAATAAAATACTTGAAGCTAACGATAATATCTATTATATCAGCCTTATATAATAGATAAGTTCATACCATAGGTGTTTAACACGTTCGCGGACAGAGCGGCATATGCCGCTGAATTTTGTTTTGTTTGCTGAGACAAAGGATTTCAACTGTCCGCGAACGTGTTAAAATGATTTCGGTCATATGATAACAAACAATAATAAACACTGAGCGTCCACTACCATGCACAGCGGGGAGGGAACACTACCTTGTGGGCAGCTTATATCAACCCCGGACAGGAGACAGTGATTAAGATTTATGTAGGTGAAAGAGAAAGAAATTCCTATTACTTTTTGAACACTTAGAACACGGGTGTGATGATAAATATTGGACGAAATTCATAAAAACCACGACCACACCACAAAAAAATAAATAAATAAATAAATAAAAACAATAAAATTAATACATTTCTTTGATGCTACATGGGATTTGACACGTTTGCCATATGCCCACGATACCTCACCAGATGTTCCATTGAAAATAATTAATTTTCAATGTACGTGATGGGCACTTTGTTCAAAATGTGTGTCACAAGGCAGAAGAGGAAGTCGCACGTTTAAATGATTTATAATTGACCATACATATGCATTGAATAGAATATTTGTTCACATATCTATCTACAGTAACTTGTTCGATCATCGAAATGACAGATTTTAAGACTTGCTTCTTCTTCTTTGTTTGCCAATCCCAGTGTGCTGTATACGATACGGCGAAAAACGACAACTAAACAACGTGGCTTCTATCTTGAGTTCAAAAATCGCGTCATGCATTCCATTAGTCACACGCAACAGTTGCCTTTGATTTCGCGAACTCGCTTTGACGTTGTTCTTCTCTTATCTTTGGCCATTCAAAATATTTTTTTATGTTTCAAGCTAAATAAATCTCTCGCATCTTTATGCGGATTTCATCAGTCTGAATCAGCTAAATCGCGCAGATATCAAATCTCATGATTGTCACAACCACACATTTTCATCGCTTTGATGGCGAGTCACACACTCGTACATGCCGAAACTCATAGCGGCGTGCGTTCAAGATAAATAAACATCAATAAAAATATTTAAATATTTTGTCAACTCTCCGCGGTTTTGGGGTCAAAACCAGCCTTAACAACCGCCACATATCGACGTTGTCGTAGTTCTGACGATAATATGTATGGATAGTTGCCATCATCCACATGAGGTGTAGTAGAAAACTCAATAACCATCAACTTATGGCTCGAATTTTCTTTCCACATTTGTTGACAACAACCTGGCGACACACATTTTCATTTCCATTTTCATCGCGGCTCCCAGTGGAATGGCCAAAACAAGTTGTACGCGACGACATGCGGGCTGTCTGCTTCTTCTCTAAATTGGAAGCTTGTCATTCCAATTGCCGTTTGAGTAGAATGCGGACCGATTGCAACAGGTTTGGAGACGCAAAAATGTGTTTCAATTTTTCTTTTTTGGTTTTTTAATGACCTCATGATGTATGGTTTAGCGATAAGTATTCGCACAGATGGCAGATAAATAGATACGGCCTTGGAAGCCATGCTAAAGAAGTGTGAATGATGGTGACTGAGTGTGATGTCAGATTGGTAGAGGGAATCAAATAAATCTCCTCATTAATCCTCATTTAGCAAACCCCTTTTCCAGCCGAGCCATTAGGCCGATGTTATATGTCGCATTTACTGAATTCAGGACTTTTCCTTAATTTTTTTTTTTTACAGCTTTCATATTCCCTCGAGCACCTTAGCTCCACATGAGAGTGAATGGAAATAAAAATGAAAAAAAAAGGCTTGAGCAACTGTCATCCTTGGATGTGGCCTTGGGTTAATGCGAACATCATTTTCGAATCTCACAGACGAAGGGTTATCGAGATAACTTCAAAAAAACTATGACAAGGAGACGAAGGAAAAAATCGAAAACGAAATAAAAGTGACATTATTGATGGCTATGAGTAGTAAACAAAACAAAAAGGTGATGTAAAAGGAACAACGGGGTAGACATTGACAGATTGATGGATATGTTCGAAAGATCAGTGAACACAGATGACATTGGATTCGGTTGAATGTGTTCCGATGGTCATCTATTTTTGGTGACAGTTTCTTTTGATCGGTTTATTATTATTTTCCCTTTCGCTTAAGCCGTTCAATGGGTTGGGATGTGAGAAAGATAAGGTAATAACTAGGTTATGCTAGTTCGAATTTTAACACGGTTCAGCGGTGATGATGAGTACAAGACCACTTATCTTAGAGTAAAATTAGATTTACTCAGTACCATATGTAAATTTTGGAAATTATTTTAGCCTCATATTTTAAAAAGAGACCTTCGAGAAAGACGAACAATTCTCCTTTTTTTTCTGTATAATTCGTGTAGGTTCAAGAGTGCACAGGTTCAATGGTGTTTGTCACACAACCTGGACGGGGTGCAGATGGTTTGTGTCAAAGATGTTCGTTCACTACTCTCCGAGGGTGGTTGTCCTAGATAAGACTTAAGAGATTCGACTGAATTTTTGAAGTGATCTTATGCTGCGAGTGTTATGCCTTCGTCAGCATTTTTTTGATCATCTCTCATTCACAACTGATGTTGCACAATTTTTTGCGTATAGGAATTGTTCTTGACTATGGGCGGGCTTGAACTACAGACCTTCAGCTCAACAGTCGGTGATGATTGGCATTGTACCACGACCACTCCCTGTCTCATAATCTACTTTTCAAAATATTCAAAAATTCAAGTTATCCCCAAGATTGATCACTTATTCAGTTGATTTTACTTGTTCAACTTTTAAGAGAAATTAAACATCCCCAGACTGTCTGGGTTTTTTTTTTACTTTTACGACCCGGCTGTGGCCAAGAAAATAAACTTTGATCACCCTGATGGAGTCACTTTGAGCGAATCATGCATAAGAGCTTGGGTTTCTATTCGCATAGGGCATGTTCGAACATTGCAGTATTTATGCACCTAGATTAATGATGTTAAATAATCAGATAGTCAGAATCTAGCGACAGTTAAGCAACTTTTATTTACAAATTTTCGTTCATAATGCAGCAATTTGGAATAATTCTTGGCTTATACGGATAACATACAAGGCAATTTCAGGGATCTGAAACCGATATTTTCCGACAGATGGCGCTAGTGGCATATACTGGTAAAAAAGATAAAGATTGGCGTCGCATAGTTTTCCGCGCATGTAAAGTCTTAGTTCTCGACTTCGTGTCGAAAAAAATTGCGGCCGAAGAAGAATGATGATTTTAGTGAACACTGCGTGGAACACAAGGAGCATCTCGGACCGGTGAAAAAGTTCGAAGACGCAAACTTAGAGGTTTGCCAACCATGTCAAACGCAACGACAACTTGCAAATCGATCGACTATAATTTAGTTCGTTGGAAACGTGAACCGACATAGTATATTATGAGTAGTTGCATCTGGAAACCATCACAAGAGCTCTCTACCTTCCTTTGAACCATGTTTTCCGAAAGGAACTACGTAAAATGTAGCTGAAGCGATTAGGCCTGAATACAGGCCACCTTTCTGTTACCGAGAAAGAAGCTGACAGACGCCACTGACCCGGCACTAAGGGGCGTATGTGTAACATTTTTCTGCTTTTGGTGCCTGCTGCCTTACTTATCCCGCAAGGTAAGATTTTGGTGGCTTATAGCTGTCAAGTTGTTTTGGCAACATATTTCAAATCTGATTATTTTTCAGTTACTAAATGATAAAACTTTACTACTAAGCGTTGCGCGCGTAACGCCTATTTTACGGTAGACGTGGTAGCCCTTCACGGTCGACTCTTCAGCGTTTAGTAGCCAAATTCGTGCGTCAAACGAACGCAATATCGGCCGAGAACATCCGTGCAACTGTACAGCAGAACCTGAAGCAGTCGATTCCTCGCCAAGCACAAGAACTCGGCCCTACGCAGACTTCAACTTGGCCTACATCCGTACAAAATCCAACTGACCCATGAGCTCAAGGCTCATGACCATTTGTTTCCTGACTGGACTTCGAAATGTTTGGAAGTGAACTCCAATTTCGGCCGAAAAATCGTCTTTAGCGAAGGAGCGCATTTTTGGATGAAAGGCTGTGTTAACAAGCAGAATTGCCGTATATGGGACGACACCAACCCACACGAGGTTCACCAGGTGATAACGTATTCTCAAATTCTCAAAAACATTCCTTTGGTGTGTATTTTGGGCCGGTGGCATCATTGGCCCGTACTTTTTCGAAAACGACGTTGGTGAGGCGCTCACTGTCAATGGCGAGTGCTGTAGAATGAAGATAATCAATTTCTTATGGCCCGAATTGAACCATACGGACCTAGACCACATCTAGTTCTAGCAGGGCGGTGCTACGTGCCGTGGTAAGTTTGGACTTACTTTGATTATTTACTGAATTTCTCTCGTCACCGAAGGTAACCACTTAGGTCCACTTCTCTTGGTTCTTACCATGAACGATATTGAAATGATGATTATATATGTATTCCTGCATTTTTTTTATAGAGGTCCAAGAGTTACGCTCATATGGTGAATGTCACACAACCTGGACGAGGTGCAGATGGATTGTGTCGAAGATGTTCGTTCACTACTCCCCGAGGGTGGTTGTCCTAGATAGGATTCAAGAGATTCGACTGAATTTGTCGCGTTGGTTGCAGTTCACAGTAACTTATTTTGCTGAGGTGACATGGATTGGCCACTAAGGTCATGAAATTGTGGGGTTTTCTGAAATCGCAGGTCTATGCGAATAAACCACAATCTACCGATGCCCTTAAGGTGAACATTAAAGAGGCTATCGCTCAAATTCAGCCGGTTCTATGTGGAAAAGTCATTGGATATTGGACCATTCCGATCCATGCTATCGAAGGAAGCTAAGGCGGGAATTTGAACGACGTCATATTCCATTCATAATGGCATACATGGGTTTGACAAATTAAATTTTGGTAATACCTCACAGCTTGTTTTACTCCATTTCAACAGCTACTCGTTCTTATTGAAAAAACGTTTTAGGTTACCGCAGTAGAACCATGCAATGTTTAATTGGAATGATTAGGTTGGAGTACCCGCCTACTTTCTACATTATGTGTAATTCGCGAAAAAAGCAGTGGAGGTTAAGAAACGCCGTCGACACCTCGCACAACAGGCGTACAATAAGCCCTGGCAAAGCATTGAATTCGCCTGTTACCTTAAACCCAAAATGTCACCTTCGAATTCTAAATGCACATAGTACGCCATTGGTATCTCGTCCAATTAACTATCTGCCAAGTATGTCACGTTTTGCTATTGCCAATGAGGAAGTGATTCGCGAATTAAATATAGGTTACCTTGAAAACGATTGCCAGGTCGCAAAATCTTTAATCAAAGACAAATCAACTTATTTCCTTCACGCCGTTATTTCATCACGATCGGTTCGGTGATTTCCCCATCTGCGATCCACCAACTATCACCACGTAATATGTTGCAATTGTGTTTATTTCCAAAATTCTCTAAACGCACCAAATGCTTTCTAAACAAATTTAAATAAATTGCAGAGGAATGAAAAATTTAGAAAAAAAAAACCAACAAATTCAATCAAATCGAGCCGAATAACAACTCAAATTGTTTACGACCGGCACGTGATCCAGTATCTGATTGCCCCTAAATAGACTCCACATACGCCTCGCGAAAATGGAAAATAAAAAAACCGAATCGTCCACGTAAACATTAATAGTCCGCGCACATTTGGGGTGAAGTAACAATTACTATGCCGTAACATCAACGCTCGACGACTGGCCGATGGACGACGCGACGACAAAAATTCGTTTCTGTTGAAGGAAAGTAAAAAAAAAAAAAAGTAGTCAACCAGCTAATTGCGTCACCCTGTGGTGGTATGAACTCGAGCACACATTCGGACAGTCCATAATCAATTTGACATTCCATTCATCGTCGCAAAGTCATCACCGCGAAAACGGACAAGACATAAGGAAAACAAAAAAATTGGTGGACCGTTGACTATTCCTGGCACGTATCTGCCAGTGCTTACCTCGAGCGTTCAAAAGTCAAAGTCGATCGGTATTCCGCGCTCAGTACTCCCTGGTTACAGCAGCAGTCGAAAACGAATGTGGAAAAAATCTCGTTTGACGGTTACCCATACGAGAGTCCATATAGTTCCATATGCACACGTATGATGAAGTTTTTTTTCCGGTTTCAAGGCATAAGTATCACTTGGCAGTTTCGTTTCCATCTTCTTTCATTTCGACCCTACGTCCAAGACCAAGTTATGATTCAATGAGCCAATATTGTTCGTGTAGATTCTATCCAAAATATGGAAAAACAAAGTTTTTGATGCACTGCAGGGAAACCCCATCGTTTTTCCCACATAAACCAAACGCTGTGATGCGAGCGTTGACGGTGGTACATTTTTGGGTAAATTCGACCAACCAACAGTGGCTATGCTAACAGTTCAACAATTCCAGGGGGATGTGTGGTCCGTGGTGAGGAGACCCATTCGGCCATTTCAAGTTTAAATCCATCCAATAAATTAATTAAAAGTTTTATTTTTTATTTCCTGTAAATTTTATTGTTGCTTTGCGTCCAACATTGACGAGAAGCACTCGAGAGTCAGTGATTCGATTCGATGATTGCGGGGCAAATTTAAAATCGAATTGCACTTTATCCCGTTTTTCCAGAAACAAATGCAAATTAATACAAAAGTTTTGGAAAAATCTGTTTTACGGTGGATTATAAGAGCGGAATGGAAATCACCCAAATGGAGGCTTTCGTTTACCGATGTTCAGAAATTAAACCTTTGAATAAAACATTTTTTTAAAAACCTTTTCATTGGGTAGAGGGTATTGACTTTCGGTAGAAGGAAAAAAAAGGAAGTTCTGTACTTTTGGCTGATCTTCTTCTTCTTCTTTTCCTTTTTATCCCGGCGTCGTTATGGTCAGAAGTGTAGGACCATAACCTTCCCACTTAACTGCATTCCTACTGGTCCGCTTGTGGGGTCCGCCGGTTTGACCTCAGAAAGTAGCGGCAGGCTTCCCGGTTTGGGATTACTTCATCGCTGAGGCCAATCAAATGCTGGTGTTTTTGCATTTGTTTGCACCAATTGTTTTTCGGCCTGCCTTTTTTGCGTGTTGAAATTGGAATGTTGATTGATAATGCCTTTTGGACGGGGTTCAAAGGATCTCTCCTTTGAACATGGCAATACCAACTGAGTCGGTCGCGCTCTATATTTCTTGTGATGGTTTCTTTTACGTGGAGGCTTCCTCGGATCTTTGAACTTCTAATTCTGTCACGCTTTGTTACTCCCGCTGTCATGCGAAGCATCTTCATCTCAGTTGCCGTTAATTTGCTCTCATACTTTTTGTGCATTGTCCAGCATTGTGAACCGTATGTGAGCGCCGGACGTACAACTGAAGTGTAGAGCCTTCCTTTCAGCTTAGGGGGCATTTTTCGATCACAGAAGATGGCGGAGTTTTCCCGCCACTTCATCCACCCTACGCTTACGCGATGTTTGATGTCGTCATCACAAGTTGCTTCTCTATTAATCATAGATCCCAGATATTTAAACTTTTCACACTTGGGAAGCACTCTTCCATTCAAGTAAATGTCTGGAATAGGCTGATGAGGGTCAGAGAACGGGCAGCACAGATACTCTGTCTTCTTTGAACTAATACGATACCCGTGTCCCTCAAAAATGTCCACCCACACATCAAGTGCTCGTTGTAGGGACGCCTGATCATCACTTATAATGGCCCCATCGTCAGCAAAGAATAGCTGGTCCACATTGGGGTCCGTCACTTTTCCTTCAAGCAAGCAATCAAGGACTGCTATAAAAAGCAGTGGGCTGAGGACGCTCCCTTGGTGTACACCGACTTTGATTGCGAATTCTTCGGTGACTCCTGCGGTGCATCTTACTCTTGTCGTTGCTCTCTCGTACATGTCCATAATTACTCGCACGTAGGTTTCTGGAACTCCTTTTTGTCTTAGCGCTACCCATAAAAGATCTCTTGGTTGCCGGTCAAAGGCCTTCTCGAAATCAACCAACACCATATGCAAGTCCTTTGAAGAATCACGATGCTTTTCCATCATGATCCTTATACTTTGGATTGCATCTGTTGTTGATTTACCCGAGACAAACCCGCACTGGTCATCAGATAGTCGTATTATTTTCCGCAGTCGGCTATCTAATACCCGTTCAACGATCTTCATGGTGTGCGACATCAGCTTGACAGAACGGTAGTTATCACAATTTCGCGTATCACCCTTTCCTTTGTGCAATGGAAGAAGATAGCTTTCCCTCCATTGATTAGGCATAGTGTCGCCTCTCATAAGTTTAGAGATAAGAACCATGAGCCATCTAGACCCGATGTCTCCCATCTTTTTCCAGAACTCAGAGGGTATCCCGTCCGGCCCAACAGCTTTTCTTTTCTTGGAGTTTTTAACCGCGTACCGAACTTCTTCGACTGTGATGTCGGGTATTTCGGCATGATTCGGGGCGGCTCTTGGAAAGTACACTCGGGGAAACTGTTCGTTCAGAAGTTCCTCGCAATACTGTCGCCATCTGTGGAGAATTTTTTCGTCTTCCACAAGGAGTTGGCCTTCAGCATTGTTAATAAACTTTGGGAAACGAATCTCCTGAGCATTTCTTCTTCTCTGGGCGGCTATCTTAAAGATATTTGCTCCTTTGTTCAAATTGTTTTGTCGAAGCTCCTGGGTAGCCTGGTTCCTGTCAGACGCGGAAGACGATATTTCTTCCAACTCCTGATAGAGGCCTTCCATGCTTTTCGCTTTGAATTCGGCGCATTTTTTCTTCGCGATACCTTTGCAACATCTATATACCTTTTCACGGCGAGCTTTTTCCTCTCTATTAGTAGAAGAGCACTTTGACCAAGCTTGGAAAGCCATTTTCTTTTCGTGTATCACTGCTTTGGCTTCGTCTGTCCACCACCAGGTTTCTTTTGCGTGTTGGCAGGGGCCTTTAGATGTTCCGAGCAGTGATTTGGCTTTCTCCAGGCCAGATTGTTGTAGGGAATCCCACATGTCTTGTGCTCTGCACTCCTCATTACCGACCTCATCGATAATGGAAGAGAGGTAGTTTTCCATGATGGTAATAAAAGCTTCGCCTTTTCCTTTATCCAGCTTATACCACTTGATTCTCTCAGACACCTTCGTTTGCTGCTTTGACTTCTTTCTCGCATCCATACAAAATTCAGTCAGGAGGAGACGGTGTTGAGGGGCGATCGCGTCTCCCAGGATCACTTTGCAATCTTTAGCTCGTGGCTTCATGAAACTGGATACCAAATGATAGTCTATTTGAGTTTCATTTCCGCCGCTGCTATAAGTGATCAGGTGCCGGCTTTGTTTGACGAACATGGTATTTAGCACTATAAGACCGTACGACTTGCACATGTTTAGGATATCTTCACCTGAAGAGTTCCTGGTGCCGTATCCCAGCCCTCCGTGGTAGCCTTCATAGTCTTCGCTTGTCTTCCCGACATGTCCGTTTAAATCTCCCCCAACAAACAAAAGCTCTTCCTGTGGGATGATTTTGACAAGGTTGTGGAAATCTAGCCAGAATGCATCTTTTTCTTTTTGTTCGCATCCTACTTGAGGGGCATATGCGCTTACGATGTTCCACACCTCACCATGCATCACCAATTTGAGAGCCATCAAACGGTCACTGGACTTTGAAATGGTTAAGACGTTGCCAAGTAACTCTGCCGCAAGGATGATGGCGATTCCGTTTTTTCCTTGTTCCAATCCATAGTAAAACATCTTGTAGGCTTTTGTTTTAACGTCCAAGAAACGTGCCCGATTACCGGTGTTGCGCCACTTCGTCTCTTGTACGCACAGGATGTCTACTCGCCTTCTAACCATCATTTCTTCAAGCTCATAGCTGCGCCCACTCATGCTTCCAACGTTCCAACTCGCGACTCTTAAATGTGGCTTACGCCGTTGCATTACTTTGCTATCCCCCGGAAATCCTATAGCTCTGACCCGAGCATTGCTGCTCGTCCCAGGATCACGACCATTAGTAGTGCCTGGCGGGGTAGTGCTTTTCCTTTTAGCGTTCTTTTCCATAATGATACGGTTTGACCGTTTTCATTCTTCCCTTCCTTTTTGACACGGGCATGCTCCAGATTTTTTTATTTTTTTTATTTTTTGATTGATCTTACTCTTACAACACCGGTGATCTCCAGTCGTGTCAACCCACTGATTTGCATGCACACTTGTGGGGCAGTTTAATGGTGGTATATGTGTCCCTAGGCTCACCTTGGTGTTTTCTAAATTGCCTAGATGTGAGTTTTGTTTACCTTTGTTTAGTCGCCTTTTACGACAAGCGATAGGTATCGCTGCAGGGATATTCTTAACCCGTCCCTTTTGGCTGATATAATTGCATTTTTCTATAGTAAATATAAACGATAGTGAGTACGTTGGTAGGTTAGACCAGAGGAAGATGCGGAAGATGCCGCACCGGGGCGGAGATGTGTGTCACACATTTAAGTGGTGATATGCTATTATATGACTACGACGCCCTCTTGTTGGCATTATTTTCTTATTTCCATTTACACATTCACTTTCATCCCCAAATAGTGGATCCAATGCTATAATAAAGTAGTTATCGTCCATCGTTTTTTCTTTTCGTAGATAAACATTTGCCTAAATTTTTGGCAGCATATGAATTCCATATTAGAAAAAACTGGACGTCTCTTGAGACGATCCATGGATCGCTCCAATTTTTGACTTCTTCAAAAGATTAAAAAAAAATTAAAATTAAATCTGGAAAAAACCGGTGAAGGAGGACGTCCCATTTCACTATTTTCAGGTAGGTTTTCACGCGACTTACATACATATTATGGCCATTTCTGCTGTAATGCTCGGCTTAAACGCATTAGTTGTGTTCGGTAGCGATCCCCTGTTATGGTTTCACCTTTTTGTAGCATCTCATTATATATGACGCAGTTAGTCCCCCGATTTTTTCTCGTAACTATTCACTTTTCAACGCCAGTCACAAAACTATATATTTAGAAGGCCTTTACCGCTGGATCTGCTTTTGCTTCTTCTTAGATGGCGCTACAGTCCGGTGTGAACCTGGGCCTCAAACAACAAGCGTCTCCAGCTGGCACGATCTTTTACCAGTTGTTTCCCGTGCCGCATTCCCAGTTGGTTAAGATCCTCTTCCACTTGTGTGCGCCACATTAGATTCAGTCGTCCTCTGCTGCGTTCCTCAGGGTTGGATTCGAAGACTCTTCGGACCGGAGCTGTCTTGAGACGTCGTACTAGGCCGTTGTATCTCCTCATCCGTTTTCGTTAAGGTCCAGGTTTCTGTACCGTAAAGGAGGACCGGGATGATCAGTGATTATTATAGTGCTGCCTTGCTTTTCGAGAGAGGGCTATGCTTCTCAATTTCCTCTTGAGTTCAAAGAACCACCGGTTGGCAAGAGTAATTCTGCGTTTGATCTCAGCGCTGGTGTTGTCGTTGGTCAGTCCTTGAATACTTCAAATTGTAGCCGTCAATTGTGACCTTTTAGCCAGGACGTCGATGTTTCGCGTCTTTTTTGGATGACAGTATAAATTTGGTTTTACCTTCGTTCACCGTTTAGCCGCTTCTGCTTCAATGCTTTTGAACACTTCATTGACATCTCGTTATGCTCGCCCAAATTACGTCAATATCATCCGCGTACAAACTTGAAATAGATCGTACCTCTTGTGTTGGCCAGTGAGTTTTGCATGACCTTTTCAAGCATGGTGTTGAAAAAGTTATATGACAAAACGTCACCTTACCTAATTTTTTAACATCGAAGGTCGCAGTTTATTCGCTACCTACCTTAATGGTGCAGCGAGAATTCCGCTGGAGCAGCTATAGACATGTGAAAACAAACGTCGTTCGACATCAGACGGCTTTAACTCGTATGGCACCCAATTACCTCACTTTTGGACCATTCCTAAAGCTTTCCAACGATAGGAAATGATTTTTTTGTGGTACAGCCAATCAATTTGCAAGCTCTTGATGCGTTTGACATAGACTTTGATCCGGTAATATCACCAATTCTGTGTCTTCAAACTTTATCACCGGTCCGGGACGCGCTTGTCTTCTATATCGAAATCACTATTGGGAGTACAAATTAATTCGGTCCGTTTTTTTGGGTTCAAAAATTTTTTTTTTATTGAAAAAACGTAAAAAATACATCACTCAAAGTATTGTCCGTCGGAGGCGACTACTTTTTCCTATCTCTCTGATAATTTTCGAATACCATCTCTAAAAAATGAGTTCTCTCTGGCATCGATCCAATCATTAAGACATTCTTCGATTTCTTCAAAAGACCCGAATCGGTGACCCCCCAAATCATTTTGCATCCGTCGAAAAAGCCAGTAGTCGGAAGGAGCAAGGTCTGGAGAATACGGCGGGTGGGGTAAGATCTCCCATTTCAGCATTTTCAGTTAGTTTTTGACCGCTATAGCCACGTGGGGCCGAGCGTTATCATGTCGCAAAATCACCTTGTTATGCCTTTCGGTCGTTTCTGGCCGTTTTTCACGCAATGCACGGCTCAAACGCATTAGTTGGAGTCGATAACGTTTCCCATCAATGGTTTTCGCCTAGTTTTAGCAGCTCATAGTACACCACACCCGTCTGGTCCCATCATATGCAGAGCATGACCTTTGAACCGTGGATGTTTTTCTTTGGCGTCAATGTAGACGATGATGGAACGGGTTCACCAGGCTTTGCATAGTATTTTTTCTTCTTGGGGTTATCGCAGTATATCCACTTTTCATCTCCAGTCACGATCCGGTGCAAAAATCCCTTCCTTTGATGTCTTTCAGGAAGCAGTTCCGAGGTGAAAAATCGCCTTTCGACATCTGTCGGTTTCAACTCGTACGGCACCCAATTTCCTTGCTTTTGAATAAATCCAAATTTCTTTAACCGAACGGAAATTGTTTGCTGAGTCACTCCCAACGATTCTGCGAGTTCACTTTGCATTTGGCCCGGATCTTGATCCAGTAAAGCCTCCAATTTCTCATCTTCAAACTTTTTGGGCTGGCCGGGACGCTCTTTGTCTTCGACGCTAAAATCACCACTTTTGAAGCGTCGACACCACTCTCTGCATGATTTATCGGTCTGAGCAGATTCACCATAAACTTCTACAAGCAATCGATGGGCTTCAGCTGCACTTTTCTTCCAATTAAAAAAGAAAATCAAAACTTCCCGCAAATGCTGTTTATTTAAGACAAATCCGGACATTTTCGAAGAGGCAAAAAACAATGTTGTTGTCAGAAACAGACGTTGTGCACACTAATTATTGTTGACAGATGTCGCACTTTCCAATGAAGTAGGTAATCGCTTCCAAGATCAGCCACAACTCGCAGGTGGCGCCATCTTTTGAAAATGAACCGAATTAATTTGTACCCCCAATACTTCCGTAACATTGAAATCATTCGCGACACATTTTTTTACTAACAGAATCCTCATCGTACATTTCTGTAGTCATTTCGCCTCTCCCTCAGCTGCAGATTTTTTTCGACTCGCAGACTCCATTCATTTGAGACGAGTTCTTTAACTGTTAAGAAATATTTCCAGCTTAAATTCGAAGACATGTTGAACTAGAACACAGTTACCCATTAGTTCCGCTGCAATTTCAATCAATACATGCGAAGTTAGTTAAAAAAATAAATAAATTTTCTCGAAAAATATTTATTTATTCATCAATATCCACCTTAAAAGTAATCCCCCTCGGATAAAATATACTTGCGTCAGAGCTTTTTCGAAGCCTGGAAATACAATACTTCTGATGAGGACTACATATAGCCTTAAGCTCTTCCAACGATGCGGTCTTTATCATCTCAATCGTGGCATTTTTTTTATAGGGTTCGTGCAGGTTCAAGAGTGTACGGGGGACGGGGTGCAGATTGTTTGTGTCGAAGATGTTCGTTCACTTCTCTCCGGGGGTGGTTGTCCTGGATAGGATTTTTTGAGTGACGACTGAATTTCTCGCGTTGGTTGTAGTTCACAATAATTTTGTTGTTTCCATGCCATTAAGGTGCTACATTGGAAATGCAGACACAGAGTATGAATCTCGAAGTGATCTTATGTTGCGAGTGTTATGACTACATCAGTCCTTTCGGTTTTGGAAAGAGAAAAAGGCGCAGGAGGCATGATTACGATATTGTATTGTCGTGATGTACAGTCTTTCATTTTTTCCACAAACCCGGACGTTTTTTTCGTATTGCTTCACGCAAACGGCTCATAATTAAAAGGTAATATTCCTGATGAACCATTCCACTGTAATCGAAGAGAATAGTGAACAAAACGTGCTTTTTTCGGCTCTTCTGGCGCTTGTGAGGGTTAATTTGGCTTTGATTTCGACGTCATAACGATATACCCATGTTTTATCACCAGAGTTGACTTTTTTCAGCAATCCAGGATCGTCATTCACGTCAGCCAACGCTCTTGAGCGACGTTTATTCGACGATTCGACAATGTCGATATATCTTAGGTAACGCGTGCACCAACATAACACAAAAACGAAAAGAAAATCGAATTTGAATCGGGAAATTCAAAAAAGTCACCTTAGTTTTTGAACAAACTTCGTATAACGTGGATAAAGTTCACAAATATAATGATGACAACTTGTTAACAGATGCCCAAGCTTACTATGTGACGTTTCCTATCAGCATACACTGCTAGCGCCATCTATCCGAAAACGGTTCCATATTTGTATACCTGATGCTTAGTCGGGTTGCATATAAAGTTGGTTGGGGTGTTCTTCCACTTGAGGCCGTAGTGTTAAACTATTACCACGTCCTTCCGATTAACATTCGAAGGTATTTTGAGCTTGAGCTTTGCTATACACGCAATCCATTGCCATCGGTGTCGTTACATATGTAGATTTTGGAATCGTCGTTAGCTGGAAAATATATGATTTTGTACATCTTATCAAGAAAGAGATGGTGGGCACAGAATAAAGCTGTCTTTTCCAGAATCTGGCTTAAAGACAAATGGTCGAACTTTTAGAATCGTGACTACATTGACAAGGACAAGCCAATTTGTTCCTAAAAGCCTTGAAACCAATATATATGTAGGTAGCCAAATGAAAACAAAGTAGAGGGTGGTGTAATTGGACCAAGATGCAGCCTAAATTTACTCCTCTGCAATGAGTCAAATATATTTCAGGCTGAGCTATTTGCAATCAAAGAAGCAGCACACAGCATCAGCGAGATCCACTTACTCTTTATTCTCAGACAGCCAAACGGTTCGTAAAGCGCTAAAGAGGTACACTTTCAGCTCTAGGACTGTCACAAAACACTAAACAAACTGGTAGTAAATAACAGATCAAAGTTGATTTGTGTTCCAGGTCATGAAAGCCAGACAATGAAAAGGCCGACATACAAACCAAGAAAGGTGCTCAGATACCTTTTACGGGACCATGCCCTCTGTATGGTTTTGAAAATTCAGATATAAACCTATATTTACACAGTTGGATCATTAAACAAAAGAATCAATTCTGGAACAGACAGGAGAGTATTAGAACAGAATCACAATCCCACACGTGCCAAAGAAGTTCTAGGACTTAATAAAGCCGACCTAAGACTGCTATATGAGGCTCTAACAGGACACTGGACATATAACTACCACCTTCATAAATGGCTCCCAGCGGCATAAAAATCTTGCCCGAGAAAGATTTAAAATGACAAGCAAAACAACAATAATAGGAAAAGATTTCCAGGCAATCCCACCTGGAGAAGTAGGCAGCACTTAAATCCTAGACCAAAGAAGAGAGTACAATAGATCTTTATGGTCGCAAAACTAGTGTCCAAATAGGGTTCTAATGGGCAATGTTTAATGGCAAGATGTCGGCTTCGGTTCTAGATTTGCAGCCACCATGCAGGGGTTTTATGCCGTGGTTACATTTTCTAACCTACCTGATATGGTACCTCGTCCCTTTTATTCGTTTTCTTTTTTTCTCGGAGAATGCAGAATAACTTTTCAAGGCAGTGTCCTCTTATCTGCATGTGCTTTTATACACTCGTCGTCGAATCCAGTTTTTTTCTTGGTGGGGGTAGTTTGAAACCTATCGATGTCTAACACACACTGTGATTTGAGGGGGACTACGCGTGAGGTAGAAACTCAATCGGCAAAAGTTATAGCTGTCATTCACGTCATATTTTATTGCTGTTACTCGTTTTCTTGCTTCGCTTACACAAGGTACTGTTCCTGTAGAAATTCTGCACATAGAGAACAGTCTAAAGCGGTTACTCTGCTCAAGGGTATTGAGGTGAAAATAACCACCGCCAAATCAAAGAGGGATTTCAAATAACTCAATAAAACTTCGATGTTATGCAGCTAAGAAAGGGTTGTCAGTCCTCAGTAAGGATATATGTATATTGGTGAGGAATTAGAAGATAATGGTAGCGGGAGACCAAGCGTACGTTTTGGAGTCATTTCTCATGGGAGGAGAATTCTACATACATTACAGTTCGAAGACACAATATAGTGTGAGCCAAGAACTAGTGGAACTAGTGAGGAAGTTCTGTCTTAAATATTACACACATTTTTGGAAAAATCAATGTTTGAGCTATGGCAACAGTAAGTGGGAAACAACGTCATTCATGTGACCACCCCGTCTTCTGTTGGAAGCGATCATGTAAAGGTCAAAATTATGGGTAACTTTTTGAAAAGTAAGTGGGGCCGCTATTTCAGTTTGGATGATATGCCTGAGCTCCTGAATTGTGGCTTGGATATTGCCATCGAACTAACTCCTCAAAGCCCCTGCAGAAAGCAATATGACGGTATCAAATCACATGACCTCGGAGGCCAATCGACTTTTCTTCTAATCGAAATAATGTGATCTCCAAATTTCGTAATCAATTAATGAATAGGCTTATGTGCCATCCTATTGAAACCGGTGGTCGTCCAGACCCTACTCATACATTTTGGGTAGAGTAGTCAGTCAACATGTTACAATAACGCTGTCAATGCGCCTCCAGGCTCATCCTCATTTTGACTCATCAGGCAAGATCAAATCTGATTAAAAATTGTCTGGGCGACATAACATCCATTTAACAAAATGGCGATGTGGTAAGTGGTCTAAAGGCCTCAATTGATATAAAATTCGGATTTTGAAGATCAACCTTTTAAATTTGAATTAAGGTACCTAACAGGTTTCGAACACTTTCAATCACAACAGTGATGTTTTGTCCCAATACTGAACTAATTTCTTCAAAACGCTTCGTTATTGCACGAATTATGGTCTCGCTAGCACGATTAAGTTGACCCAACAATTTTTATACAGATCGTCCAATTTCAGGAATACACTTATGGCAGCGATGGTTGGTAAAGGGTTACCAAGAAGGCTCTGAGCTTTTGAGTTCCAAAAAAAAATACATAGCTGCGCGGTAAACGGCCACATGATTAAAATTGTCAAAGACTGGGCTTGACATCTGTCAAAAAGATCAACCATATTGAAATAAGTAAATGACAGTTATTGACAGCCAACACCCACACCATCTGTTGGTTCACCCTTTATTTAATTGGTAATTCACATCAATATTGTTTGCTGTCACTGAGTGTCGTGTCTTCATTGGGTGACACTTCGACTCATACTCGACTGACAATGTATCCGAATTTGCTTTCTAGAGACTTGACGTTGTCGACTGGCTGATAGCTTTTTCGATTTATCATTAATGTAGCGTGGTGGGCAACTTCAACGCAACTTCAAAGAGGCAAACATTTTCATTCAAAAAGTCATTAGCAGAAGCATGACGTCGACACGGATTAAAAGAACAATGAGCCATTGGATTCATAGCATTTCTTTTCATTCAAAAATCCTTTTGTTGGCTCCATCTCCACCATGAGATCAGACATACATAGGTCTTCTCCTCTAGCAATTCAACTGAATTCCCGCCTACGGTTACTTTCGACCCCTGACCGCATATTAAGCAATCTTCCATCGAATCCACTTAAATCTTAATTACAACTCACTTAACCAAATGAACAATTAGCATTTGAGAGCAATAACTAAAACCGAATTTCGTCCGCTATAAGCGAATACTGAATTAATCATCCAATTAACTATCCAGATATCCGCTGCGTACCCGTACTAACTACGACCAACGGACACATGACACACGGCAGCCGTTCGGTAAGCCCGTTCGAAAGAGAAAACAAAACAATCAATTTAAATTGTTCGCAATTTATTATGTTATATTAAGATCACTTAATGAAATACAGTTGCTGTCGACAGTCGTTGTGGCGCGGCGCGTCGCTTTGCGTCATGTTGTATTATATTGGATTCGAAATACCCCCAATTCGTCGGTATCACCAGAGCAAGATGCGATGCGGCAGCGAACAGAAGCATTTAAATATAAATATGAGTGCTTTGCAACATGCTTCGTTTACTGATGATTTAATGGAACGTGGAGAAGTAGTCGGGACCGTCGTTTCCTCAATTCTTCCGCATGTCCGCCCCACAGTTGCCAAGTGGCCGGTTTGCTCGACTTCTCAGCGTGATGTGATGCGACATCTCTTTCTATATTGCTCAATCGTATCATCAACATCAGTACATTGCATTCGTATGCGACGGTGCAGGGAGGGAAGGAGTACAGTAGGTTACATGAGACATCCACATGGACCAAATTAGACCGGAAACATTCAATTGGCGTGAATAAAGCTTTCATCTGTTCTCTGTATCATTCGCTCTCGTTTCTTGATACATGGATTCGTCGAATAGACAACGAAACATTCGTACATGCGAATGGTGAAGTGAGAGAGTACGAATAACTCTGGTCGCTATCCCCGAGTTGACAAGGATGGGAATTGTGTGATTCTGGAAGGTACCAGTATACATCCAGTTCTAAGGGGGTAGCTACAACATAAGTGATTGAAAGATTGAGTTCTCTCAGTAGGATATGAATGACACAAGTTCGGTACTAACGTTAGCAGTTATATACGCTTGTGTAGGAGACACAAGTACTTGTTGGATATCGAAGTGCTTCCCTCATCGGTCGGCAATGTTGTGTGAAGTTGATTTTCATCTTCTAATCGTTTAATTAGTTTCCATGCGATGACATCTTTACCAGATGAGACGACGGGAGAAACGCTATGCAGACGGTAGAGAATCTCCTTGCTCGACTGAGTTATGCTATCGATGCCCCGTAATCGGTGGCGGTAAATTGAATTCGAAGCACATTTAGGTTAGGAGGATGCCTTCGATGGAACTTTGAAGGAAATTTCTAATTGATTGAATAGAATTTGCTGCTGGAGCAGACTCAAGCACGGGAGTAATATGAGATGGAAGACGACTGACTCCGTTTGACTTGATTAATTACGCGCGTCGTAATTGGATTTCGAAGAAGCTCCGAGGTTCGCTATGGTTACGTACGGAACTTTGCCCTGGCATGCTTTTGATGAATTTTAAAATTTATTGCAAAGACAAATAGCACGAGTACTTCCGTCTCTTGATTGAATTAAGTGGAGATGAGAGACGCAAAAGACCTGGAAAGTGGCTGTTTATGGGAGCCTTACCCTACCTAATCTAAGTGCAGAGGTACCCGGAGAAAGGTCTTGAAATAGGCAAGTGGAGCACGTTCTTGTTTACAGATAGATTCACGATTTATGAACCGTGATCGAGGAGAAACGTCTTACGGAATATTATAGCGAAAGAATTTCTTTCTCAGTATCAAAGCTTATTCAATTCCTGGTTGTGCACCTCCGCATACTGCGTGAACATTTGTTTGGTTCAAGAACCTCAGAATCGTTCGACACCTGCACCGAATTTTAGCAATGCGATGCGCTGTCGTTTGATTTCTTCAATTTGGTCCTCGAACAGATAGTGCGGAGGGCAGGTGTTAACACGGAAGGCACTATCTACTACAAGTCGGTCCAATGGTTGGGATAGGCAGACGATATAGACAATATTGCGTGTTCCTGTGGTAGAAGCCTTCAGAAAGATCAGGCGATGCGAGCTGGTCTGAGGGTAAATGAGGAGTAACCAAGTATATGTTGTCGAACAAAAACCGATCCGTTACCCTATCGAGGTAGTTCCGAGTAAGGAGTTTGTCTACCTCGGAATAAACGAACTCCACAAACGACATCACAGTGGAGATCCGGCGCAGAATGACCCCTGGCCACTACCAAAACGCCGAATTTTTTTTGTATAGGATTCGCACAGGTTCAAGACGGAGGTGCAGACGGTTCGTGCCGAAGATGTTCGTTTCATTTTTTTGTTTTCATGTCATTAAGGTGTTATATTGGAAACGCACTCACTGAATATGAGTTATCAAGTGACCTTATACTGCGAGTGTGATGCCTTCGTCAGCACTTTTTTATCATCTCTCGTTTACAACTTTCCGTATATTAATTGTTCTTGGCTATGTACAGATTTGAACTACAGACCTTCCGCTCAACAGTCGTTGATGATTACCATCGCACCACGACCACGTCCAGAAACGCTTTAGAAAACACTTATCCTGCCACTCTTGCTTTATGGAGCTGAAAGCTGGACGATAAGCAGGACGGCAGAGACGATTCTGGGATCCTTTGAAAGAAAAATTCTGCGTCGGATATTCGGTCCTATCTGCGAGGAAGGCGTATCTAGGAGAAGACACAACCGCGAACTTTATGAGTTGTACAAGGATGTCGATGTAGTACGAAAAGTAAAGATGAGTTGACTACACTGGCTCGGCCACATTGTGCGCATGAGTACAACGCATCAGCTAAGAGGAACTTCAGCTAATTCGAGTCTCATGGTTCGAGAATGAAATGAAGACCAAACGTCCGGTATAAATACAAAGTGATCGCGGATGCAAGACGACTTGGTATTGACCGTCAAGGATGGAAGGCAGTTTTTGCACAGGCTCAAACCCTCAATGGATCGCTGGCACCTTTGAAGTACTAGCGTATAAGCAGGGGAGTAATGTAGCACCCAAGATAGTGCGACGAACAGAGGAGACTTTTTGTCATTCGTTCATAATTTACAGTTGTTCATGCCGTTTGGAGCCCATACCGCAATATGAAATAAAATTATGTATGCTTAACAAACTGTCCAACAGATGATCATAGCGCGTGTAGATTTTGGCGGCCTGTGGCGGCCATGTTGCTTTGGAGACATCTGTCAAATCTGTTGTTTAGTATTCAGTTGCTAATGCCAGATTCCAAATTTACACGATTGTATAGCACGTCCAAGTGATAACATTTTTTTTTATCAAAATGAGTGTTCATTATTGCAAACTTTGAGAGTGTTTCATCTGTTTTACGGTAGACGTTAATTTATAGTCGATTCACCAATGTTTGGTGACCAATGCTGAGACGACAAGTTCGACAATCAATCAGCCAGCAATCGCATGTCAAAGGAACGCAAGATCGGCTGAGAATATCACCGCGGTTCGTGAAAGTGGACAGCAGAACCCGAGGCAGTCGATTCCTCGCTGTGCACCAGAACTCAGTTTTTCGCAGACTTCAACTTTTCAACTTGCAGAATTTTGTGCCGGGACTTGGGCCTACACCCATACAAGATCCGATTGACCTAGGAGCTTAAAGTTCATGACCATAGACAACGTCGTTTGTTCGCTGACTATGCCTAGGAGTGTTTGCAAGAGGGCCCCAATATTGGTCACCGTAAGACATATTCTATACATAATGGCATATAAATAAAAAAAGACTTTTGTTAACACCTCACACACCACTTTTTTTGTTGCATTTCAACATCTACTCGCAATATAAGATCACTTCAAAATTCATATTCAGTGAGTGCGTTTCCAATATAACACCTTAATGACATGAAAACAAAAAAAGTTACTGTGAACTACAACCAACGCGATAAATTCAGTCGAATCTCTCGAATCCTATCTAGGACAACCACTCCCCGGAGAGTAATGAACGAACATCTTCGACATAAACCATCTGCACCCCGTCCAGGTTATGCGACACACGCCACAACAGCGTATCTCTTGAACCTGCACGAACAATATACATATGAAAAAAAAAATGGCACGATATCAGCGGTCAAACTTGTCACAACAAAAACACGCTTTCATTGGCTATGTGGCGGGATCTGGCTGAAAATAAACTTCGACCAGTGATACCACCAGCATAAAAACCGCCACAACTGTTATAGGTAAACTGGTTGTTTCAGTATTTTTCTTGGGTTTTTGGAGGAAATTGAAATTGAATTGAGAAGCAAACCTTAAAAATCATGATTTTGTACATCCAGTTACAACACCCAATCAGCAACCTTACTCGACTCATAGACCTCGTTTGTAACTTACATGTTGTAGAAGAAGGTTAGGCAAAATTCAGTGCAAAGTGGATGCGTGATCGTCTCGAAATAGACGTGATTGGGTTTTTATACACCCTCCCAGCTACGGGAGGGAGGGAGCTACGAATTTGAGGCTTAGTAATATTAACCTGCCCGAGACATTCAAGTTCATCGATGAGATTTATTATAAATGTTGTAAAAGCGCTTGAAGATGACCAGAAGCAGAATGAATTCTCCGAAAAATGTCTATGATATTTACAGCGTTTTAGCACGTTGTACGAGTCCTTGTTGATCCACCTCATAGTTTTCACTTATCAAAAGTCATCGCAACGATACTTAATTGCTGACAGTTCATAAATAGCGAGTAATTTATAATGACACCTCTTGTTGGATGATCTCACTAGGATCGCGAAGAATTTTCAACTTTTTCAAGGCTCCGTGGATGATCAGACACTACCGATATGGCCTTTGGTTCCCGGTAACAGTAAGTCATCGAAATTGTCGAAACTTCGCAGGGTGTCTCTCAGCGGGATACTGACGAAACACTGTATTCTTGTGGCAAACTTTTCTAGGAAAAGCTTCTCGAAATCCATCAATGGGAGTAGGCGAATCAAGGTGAATGAGGAAGACTTTCTTTTTGAATGAAAATAATCACCTATTTGGCTTTGTTCCAGCAGCATTCTCGTACCACCTACGTTCAAAATTCAATTTTGGATACCATTAGAGTTTCCGAGATGCGTTTTTCATCAAACTTTATGGCTTTCTTTATTTTTGGACATTAGCTCGAACGTGGCAGGTGCTATCATTGCGCTCTAATGAAGGATGGGTTTATGATGGACATTAGTATCCCGCGAAAGCTGGAAAATACAATACCCTAGGTACGTCAGAGCATTATCACCTAAGCATCCCCGACCGCACTTCCCCACTGTGAGACGTAATTATGATTTCAAATTAATAGAATACTAATTCCCTGCAGGAATAGGTCAGGGTGATAGCCTCAAAGTATTTTTTCATGAAACTACTGGAAACCACGGGGTGTCAGTTAATAATCCACTGTCTCGAATGACACCAACAAAGACAGGAAGTTTTTCAGAAATACTGCACCCAACTGTGTCACTGTGACGGAAACAGGTAAATTCCCTTTGATCAATGGCATCCTTGGAGTGTCCCCGATTCGTTGCAACGTCTTCTCATCTTGCAACCAACAATATTACTTCTTGAAAGAAAATAATACATAAGCGTTCAATTGTCATCGACTCCTCTTCCTTTGGTGTCACATCCATTCTAATCATTCTCTCACATTGCAAAGTGGGCCATTCGGTTCCATTGTCCACCTCCACTCAAAGCATACCTCGCAAATACCTCAACATTCAATTGTCACTTGCAACTATGCAATAAGTCCCAGCTCCATTCCTATCTTCTTTCCATTTCCACTTCAAATTGATTCAAAGATAAATTCCTTCCACCTCTTCGTGGTCCAACTGACAATCAATGTGTCCCGACCGAAGCTTTTATTGTCACTTGGACACCCCAAGAAGAATAACAATGAAAAATAAAAGCGAATGCGATCGGAGAGACAACAAGAATGAGGTGGAGAAGACGTTTCAGCTGAGAAACGTTGCCAATTTGTCAAACCGTAAAATTCCACTACAAAGACAACGTTGATATGTCTCTGAGGTGGCATTATTATTGCTTTATCCTTCCACCTCCTCTCCAGCAATGGCATTGCATCAAATTCAAACCATATGTATCAACCGAAGCGGGAAGATGATGAAACTGAGACAACTGAAGGCGGTGCATGGAAAATATCCATTGCAAGACCAGAAATAGATTTTCCGCCTCCAATCGCTCGATGATTTACAACAAAGAAGGAGCGTAAGGAACTCATTAGCCACCTTAACGGTTACTCAAAAATCTATTTCGAATGAAGCGCTCTGTGACGCATTGCATACATGCAGTCACACTTAACATGCGGTGGCTCCATGGGAACAAGATGAGATTTCTCTTTGTCATCGGATGGCCTTCAGCGTCGCATAAATTTTCGCTAAAAATGTTCTTTATTTGTTTTTCTTTTGGATTCGCATTTTCAAGGCACGAATTTTCGGCATAAATATTGCTCCTAAAGCTCTGTGTGCTAGTGAAAACACAGCGAGATGTGGAATGAGTGGGATGCAAGGTGTCTGCGGGGTCGATTGTCAAAGTTTTGTTTAAGGGCACTAGAGGCCTTGGATAAAATCTTCGACTTTATTGTTTTTCAAACTAGATCGGAATGCGTTGACTTATTTGTGCATATGGCGCCCAATACTGCAACCAGCTGTTTAACTTTATTTTTGACGCATGTAAAAGACGAGCGAGTCTGCGGCTCGAAGTATATTCTTTTTTCTCTCGTTCACTTGGGATGTGGCGTTTAGCATTTTACTACTTTATTCACATTCTGAAAATATCGTCTTGTTTTATTCGCCTATAAATTGGCTGTAAGACAAAGTCCGATGGCCTGCGAATAGGGGTGTTTATTGCGAATTTTTTGAAATTGTTTCAAAAGCGCGTCACATATTAATAAACAATACATAATTCGAGGTTCTGTACCAGCTCAATGGTGTCGAGAAGATCAGAGATCAAGAATATTGCGTGCATCATAATAAAATTTCAGCTAAGCATACGAGGTGTGTTCAAAAAGTAGCAGGAACCGTGTAATTTAGCAGTGTGTTGGTCCACTTTGAAATTTTTTTTTTCGTTTGCATAATTTCTTATAGGTAAAACTAAAGTCTACAAGAGATATACGAGTAAGCACTCCCAAAAAGGTCGTAAAAATCACCCAACTAATTTAAAAGTGGATTAAGTGACGAAATTATTAAAAACGTTCACTAAATCACAATCAGGAAAAAACGCTTAGGATTTCGGAATTGTTGGGTATGGAACGTGAGGCAGCAGACCTTTGTTCGCCGAACGGAAGTTGAATGTTGTTTGCCGAACGGAAGTCGATGATCAAATATAAATCAGTTAATCCAGTAAAGGCCTTCAGAATCACCAGGTTAAAAAAAACGTTTAGAGAAAAATATCATATAATGATGCCCCAGCCTCATGTGACTTTAGAAAGCCGTCGAGGGAGAGTCATTTAAACTTCGAATAAGTCTACTGTCCTAGATAGCACGCAAAGGGTTATCATTAGAAAGGCGGATTGTGGTGCAGCCCTTTAGAATTGTACCCATATAAAGGTTTTGTGATTGGCTTTACATTCCTGAAACCTTTAGAAGAAGGGTTTAACTGTGGGCGTAGAATTATACCGCAAAATTGCCATTGAACCCTACACCGTAGAAGGTTCTTTTTTTAGAGGTATACAAATTCAATATGAAATCAATCACTTGAAGTTAATGTTAATGTTTATGGTATAACAATTTTATGCCATTAGTGTCTAAATATTATTTCGCAAATAATTGCACTCGAATGAAGCGCAATCGTGAAGTCCAATTTTCGACAACTCTATCGAGCAGCTGGGGTCGCATATCAGCAATAACACGACAAGTTTTGACTTCTAAATCGCCCAACGTCTCTGGTTTAACAGTATAGACTAGTAACTTCACATACCCCCAAAGAAAGTAATCTAAAGGTGTGAGATCACAGGATCGTGGAGGCCGGTTTTCAGGTACATTGACGGTAACATTCTGGGCGGCATCGGCCTTAAAGAAATATGAGACGATGATTCCACCAGCACACCAAACAGTGAGTTTTAATGAATGTAAGGGCGTCCCAACAGAGGCTTCTGGTTTTCCCCACTCCATATTAGGCAATTTTGATCGTTTAAGTATCCATTTAACTAAAAATGTGTCTCAACGGAGAACAACATTTTACGTTGAAATTGAGGATCAAGCGGAATCACGTTTTAGGTCCATTCACCGAACCTACGACGCGTATACGTACTTAGCCTCACCGCCAGATGGCACCAGTATCGCAAGAGCAACTTACTATCGTACATTCGTACTATCGTAGTACATTCTCGTAGACGGATCGGACTAGTAGTTTTGTTTTGACCGCGTGTGGAAGCGAGAGTGTCCGTGGATTTTAGAAAAATGGAAAAATAGCAATATCGGTCGGTGATTCGATTCTTGTTTTTGGAAGGGAAATCGCGCAGCGAAATCAAAGAGCGTTTGGATGCTGTGTAGGGTGACTCATCTCCATCGATGGCGACCATCAAAAATTGGTTTAACGAGTTTCAACGTGGTCGCACGTCGGTTTTTGATGAGCCATGTCCATGTGTCCCGAAAATGGCTACCACGTAGGATAACGACAAAAATCCACGATCTCCTATTGGCAGACCGCCGATTGAAGGTGCGCGAGATAGCTGAGACAGTAGGCATCAAAAGATCGCGTGGGTCATATCCTGCATAAAATTTTGGGCAACAAACGCAACCGTGAGACCACTTCAGAGCAGTGTTTGACGCTGTTTAAGCGCAATCCAATGTCGTTTCGTGACAGTCGACAAAACATGGATCCATTGGTACACACCAGAGACCAAGGAACAGTCGAAACAGTGGACTTCACCCGGCGAACGTGCTCCAAAGAAGGCGAAGACTGTCCCATCGGCCGGAAAGGTGATGGCCACCGTTTTCCGTAATTCACAAGGTGTGATCCACATCGACTATCTGGAGAAGGGCGAGACGGTCACAGGGCTGTACTATGCCAAATTATTGGACCGATTCGACGCCGAATTGAAGAAAAAACGGCCCCACTTGGCGAAGAAAAAAGTGCTCTTCCACCATGATAACGCATCGGCTCACACCTCCGTCCTCGTCACGGCCAAATTGGTCGAATTGGACTACCAACTGCTGCCCATCCACCGTATTCTCCAGATTTGGTATGGTGCGACTTCGTTTTGTTTCCAAACAGACCTCAAGAAAACGTATTTTTCAGACGGGTTAAAGAAGTTGGAGCATCGCTGGATCAAGTGTATCGAGCTAAGAGGAGACTATGTTGAAAAATAAATCGCCATTTCTCCAAAATTTTTGTTTTTCTTTTGTAGGCTAAGTACTTACATACGTAATGTTCACACGGTTTCAACTCTTGCACAAGCTGAATCTTATAAAGCTTTTAAGCCAAGATCCTTCCCTCAAATTGTGGATGGGCATAGTTCCAATTGCTAGGCACGATGACGAATCGACTCATTCGAATTCTCCTCAACACTGCGGTCCACAACGACAATAACGTCTTCTCGTCGCAATGTTTTTCGCCTTTGGGGATGTGTATTTTCCACTAGAGTGTACGTTGTGCGAAGACGATTCATCGTGTTTTGAATAACTTGCTCAGATGGACGATTATGTCGACCGCAAAATGGACGTAGCGCACGATAAGTTTGGCGAACCGAACCATGGTTTTCAAAATAAGTTTGCACAATTTGCATGCGTTGTTCTGGCGCTTATCTATTCATTATAAAATGGCAAAACGTACTAACCACAAATTAATTATAAACTGTCAAACTGGCAATCTTTAGAAACAGTGTTGTCAGTTTAAAATCCAAACCTCTAAAAACAAACATCCTTTATTTATAAACAGCGAAGATATAATTTTCAATTAAAAAAAAAACAGGAAAATCTGATGACCATCATCCTCTCCTTCCTATTTCTTAAATTATGACACCTCAAATGATCTCAATACTATCACCAACCTTTTTGTCCTATTTTCTAAGAACCTTCGCCGATGACTTCTTTGTACCTGATTCGACTTTCTTCAACTATTTGCCATATTTCTCCCTCGTCAGTCCCTACGAAATTACTAGGTTGTAAAAAACCTCTTTTGAAACCTTTTTATATATAAAAAAAAGAGTCAGAAGAGTGATGTTAGCAATTGTCCGTCCATTGCCAATCATATCATCATATCATATACAGACATACCTCGTCTCTTCGAAAGTTTTTGTATGAAATCTTAAGTCTTCAGAGCAAATCTCTAATCTTATCCATGGCTTTCTCAAATGCAAATCTACAAACGCACTCTTTGTCGAATTTGCGTACTTCTACCCCTTAACCTTACAGAATGGCAAGGAAGTCGACGCTAAATCAACTTATTTCAGTAAGGCTTTTGACTACTTTTCTCACAGACTAATACTCTGCAAATTTAACAGCTTTGAGCCTATTTCAGCTCAGTGGATATCGAATATCTTCCTAGACGGAAAGCCGCTATTACAGTGAAAGTTTCAGATCTGACTTTTCTATCTTCCCCGGCGTCCCTCAAGGCACTCACTTATGTCCACTTCTTTTCACTCTTAACATTAAGGATTTTGAAATGATTATTCAAGTTTCCTACATCTTATTTTTGGCCGGTTCTAGGTGACCTGCTTGAATGAATCTCAAGTGCAGTTTCCTTTCGAACATATTCATAGAGAACAAGAGCAGAAACAAGAGCACCCAACGTCGTTTCCTATATTTTTCCCTTCGAGGTCTGTCCTGGAAGAATCCTTAGTTTCTACCTTAAACTAATCAACTTGAATACACTGGAATGACGAAGAGAAATATCGGACATTCCTTCGTTCATCAACTTTTCTTCGACACAAGCCCTCATAAAATAAGAAATCCTCGTCTTTTACCCCTGGACCTCCTGTGGCTTCAATAGTTTATATCTCATGTGCTACGAAGTGTTAATTCGAATGTTATCAAATTCGACGTGTACCTCAGCTTAAAAGTCCGTCTGACTCGTCCTCCCTAATACCAATCAAAGCTTTTAAGTTTAGTTTGAAGATTGCTTATATTAAGTCAAATAAATGGCCCACCAACATTAAATTAGCTAGGAAATCAGGATTCAGTTACTGAGCCATCGACGTTAGGGCCCACTTTTTGCTAATAATGATGGCACTATTAAGTCCTTTCTATAACTGAACTAGAAGATAAACAGTGATTCATTGTTGCCTTGAAGAAGCCGATCTCTAACAGCATGCTATGCTCTTCTTAGATATTCTTACTATTTCCAAAACAAGTTGCTGTTGATGAGTGTTACGCCGCGGATTAGGTTATTCAATTTCGCATTACTCATGATAAGAAAGAATCGAGGACACGTCTTAATTGATTATTATTGCGAATTCAATTACGTTTTATACTTCAGGCGGAAGTCACAGAAATTTGGTAAGGTGCGAGTAATACGTTTCACATGTGTACCTAATCAAGGCCTTCATTAGTCAAGCTATCGGAATCGATCACAAGCAGTCGAAAGTTCTCAAAGACCTTGGGAGGCACAAGTGCAATCGAACATGTCACTATCCAAGCAACACATCTATGTAGGAAGCAGTCTTCAAATGCCATCCACTGAACACCGCCAACAATATCCTATTGTTAGCATGTCATGATGTTACCAAATTGCCCATATCACTTGCCACTGAAATGTCATCGACGAAGAAGCGATAAACGTATATAATAGGTCAACATGGCAATAGTGCATCATCACCTCTCCATCGTATCGAATAACCAACCAACACAGGTCTCAGCAAACATACGTCTTCACGATTTCACGATTTTCCATCACTCCTCCGACTAGTGCCATTGATCCATACCTCAATTAACCGCCTTCGAAGATCACGTTTTCAATCGTAGACTGTGATGCAACAGTGTTGCACTCGCATGCCATCTTCTTCACAGTATGCAACAGCGACCCGCATCTACCATTAAACAGGTTCTTGAGAGCCGAAGCCACGTCGTTGTTGTCGCTCGTTACACAACATGCTCTTTACATCCAGCTGGCATGCAACTTGCGGCACACTTTCCCACATTCGATGATACCTCCTCGCGCCGCTCTGAATTGTTCATGGGATTCCCCCTCGTTAAATGTCATTCACACACGGAATGATGACCTTTGCACCATATCTATGCACCTTGATCTATTTCATGTTACAAATATAAATAAATAATTCAATCCAACTACGGACAGAAGGTATGAAACGACCTTCCCACTTGCGCATTAGACTGGAATGAAAAAGCAACTTCACCTCACTACATCGTACTGATTGAAATATTCCAGAAAACGAAATGAAAGAAAAGAGCCCACACTCGAAGCAAAAGCAAGTGGTTCGAGATACAACAGTCGAACGAATATCGGAGGAGCTAATAGAGATCGCTCCTGACATTGACGAAGTGCTCGAACAATTGCGCTACTTTGGAGATAAGGAAAGCACTTGCCTCGCATGTGTCAATCAAGGCGGCAATTCCACAATAATTGACCGATGTTCCCGTCGTACCAGCAGGGCTGTGTTACGTACTTGCAGCACCAGTCCATGCGGGCCGATATGGCTGAGAAGTCGACTAGTCATTTGACATATTGCTAAGTGGATTATTATTGAAATTCCTTCAAGTGAAAGAATTTGGATTAATATCGCAAGAATGATGAGAGGATATGGTGACGGCGGATAAGCGATCCTGTGTCAACCAGATGTGGAGTGTTTGTCGGAATCATTAATCACCGTAGGTCGATTCTGTGAGTGTAATCAATTTAAAAGCTTTGCACTTTTCCTATCTGCCTTGCGCTGTTGGGCGGGTGAATTAGGTAAATGATTTTTCTTGCTATCAACATTCGTTCCGCTTCCACAAATGGTTGCTCTGGTTACGTGAATTGTCCCCAGATGGCCGGGATGCCAAGTGAAAGATGGCCGAGTGAGGCCGAGTGATTTCTATTTTAAGAATGGCATTTTGGGATTTTAAAAACGAAAATCGGAAAATCGAACAGAAGCGCCTTTAGAATGATGAGCTTCGAAACTTTCTTCCTATTCTATTTGAAAGAAGTGGTTTTTGGAGAAAACTAAGGAGGCCTGCTGTAATGTGCATTGTAGAGATAGTGAAGAGTCCAGAGCACAAATGGGTATGATGAGCCTCGTGGTCAGTCGTAAATACCGGTGTACGTTTTCGGATTTTAGAGTTTTTAGAGCTTATAGATCCACGCATATGTCGTTCAAAAAATAGCAGGAATTTTGATCTTCGCGGATTTTATTAGATTATATATTTACAATGTTGAAAAATTGTTGAATGTGATGATCATGTGTTAAGTAAGTTGTCATCTATCGAGAGGTTCGGCGAAAGAGTTTGGCGAAACGAAACAGCAGTTCAGGCAGTGCGTGGAAGCCGGTGATTCAGCATCAACGAAAGCAAGGTCGATCGCATTTACGCATCTAGGTCATGGCCAGCATGTTTTGGGATGCGACAGGGATCCTGTTAATTGATTACCTTGAAAAGGTAGAACAATTACAGGCGAATATTACTCTGACCTTCTCGACCAGTGGAACCAAGGACAATGGGAAAAATGCCTGGTAATGGGAAAACGGCGGGATTTGGGATAAGATTTGCTTGGCCTTCCCCCTCATTATTATATTGCCATTATAATAATATTGCCATTATTGAAGAAATATGATTTTGGGAAACGCCTCACATCCAGTGAAGAAGTTAATAGGGCTGTAGACGAATACTTCCACAGCCTTCGAGACTCTCACTTCCGGAAAGGAACACCGATGTGGAAGAAACGCTAGACCAAGTCTGTTGAAGTCAACGAAGATTATATAGGAAAACTGAAGATCGCAGTCTTTCATTGTCAGGCCGAACCTTTTTCAGCTTATTGCCACTGAGCATCGGGAACAAGTGGTTCACTGGCGGCATCATAAGAGCTCAAAAGTTTTAGTACCGCAATGGTGGACTAGAATTTAGCTAAATAGCACGCCGATTTATGGTGGTTGACGGGTGGATACAGCACCTAGAACATTGCATTAATACTACTTAGTTCGTGACTTAGTTTAGGATTAGCTAGGGCAGCTTTTGAAGGCTGTCATCATGTTTAGATGAGCTTAAAAAATTACCTGGGCCTCTTAACATTGGTGAGCACTCGGGCATGCAGAGACACATGACAAAACCTGGTCGCTGAAAAACGCAATGCAAGCTGATTGTATTTAAGATTAGTGCTTGAGCTAGGTTAAGCTTTAGAACAAAAAAAAATGAATAATATAGGTTTTTTAAGAAATTTTTCTGAGAAAAAATAATTTATAGATAAGTTTAAGCCAAAAGGCATTAGTGATTGAGAAATATAGTTAGACTTAGAGAGCTCGCTGAGGGCCAATAAAACAGAAAAGATCTTTTTGAGTTAGATTTTCTAGTTAATAAAAATAGAATAAAACCAATAAGAATGAATTGAATCTAAACTGATACTGAACTTTAGTCATAAAAATCAATTCAAATAATTTTTAAAGACAATTGGGGCCTCAGACGAATTTAATTTCATTTATTTTCAAAGACATATTTAAAAAAAAAAAAAACAGCATTGCGTTGACAAATGTAAAGAGCTGATTTCCGATTTTACTTTTTTTTGTCTATTTCGAAGACTAAATGAAGATTTGTAAACAAAGTCACCTTTCAATTTGATCGTAGTCATACATCACTCAATGAGTTCATAGAATCCTAATAAAACAACAAATTTTGGGTAAAATTCAGCTTTATTCATCCGTCTCCTTCAAGACCAAAGCTTCATTAACACTTTGATCATCTTTTTGTAAAATCATTTATCATTGGCTTCAAACTGCCGATCGGTTTCGACATCCACTTTAACGCAAAATCTCTTTTCCTTGAGTCTGCAAACAGGTAAGAACGAGTAGATGTGGAAATGGAATAAAACAACCTGAGGAATTTACAAAATTCTTCTTATATTTAAAAGGCCTCTATATGCCATTATGTACGGAATATGGCATCGCTCAAATGCACGTCTTGGCTTACGGTGGCACGGATCCGAGTGGTCCAATTTTCAATGACTTTTCAGCATAGATTTGGTTGAATTTGAGCAATGGCCTGTGTTATATTTACCTTAAGGACGTCGGTCAATTGTGGCTTAATCTCATAGGCACAGGATAAGTATACCTCGCCCTCAAATCGTTCATGCAGAATGTCAATCGAGAAGTCCATATGGTTCATACGTTTTCGAAAAGTACGGACCAATAATGCTTCCAACCCATAAACCAGACCAAACGGTAACTTTCTGAGGATGCATTGTCACCTGGTGAACCGCGTGTAGGTTAGTGTCGTCCCCTGTATGGCAAGTTTGTCATCTAAACATGAAAATGATTCTCACCTCTTAAGATGATTTTTCGGCCATATTTCGGGTCCTTTGGAAGGGGACCAAAGGGCTTCAAAGCCTAGTGAGCGAACAAGCACCGTTGTATATCGTCATGAATTTTGAGCTCATGGGTCAGATTGCTTTGTTTGTTTAACGTGGACACCTGCCTTGTCAGCTTAATTCCACGGTGGGCCTTCCCACAAGGAGTTGATCGTCAACAAACGTCCTTCTATTGCAACTTAAGTACCAATTCGAAGCCATGGGAACAGGGAACAGGGAACATGAGCTTCCCCCTTGGTCTCGGGCGAGGCCTACCCAAAACCTCATACCGATCTAAGGGTCACGGCGACCTTTTGCAAACAACTACTGTTGTTTGTAACGTCTTTCATTTCCCGCGATTTGGGACAACCACAGCCCCCACGATACTCCCACAAGGGAGCCTGCTGCAAGGCCTACCCGGCCTCGGGACTGTCATTTTACTGACATTACTATCCCGGGGGCCCCTGTCTCCCGTGGTTCCAGAATTAGGCCTCTGGTCTAGCCGTTACTCCCAGTTGGGTTACCCTACACCCCAACTGAGAGCCTTAGATTGATAGGAAGAGGAAGGAAAATTAGCTAAACGGCTGAATAGCAAAAAAAGTTTGCTTTTGTTTTCCGCCAGAGGAGTATTCAGGGCACAATTGATATGCACCCCAAAGCCCGACCCTCCGGCGGGAAGCTCATGGGTCAATTGGATCTTGTACGAACGTTGGTCTAAGTCCTGAGGCAAAATAAGTTAAGTTGAATTCGGCGAAAGGTAGAATTCTTGTGCACGGCGATGAATCGACTGCCTCGGGGCCTGCTGTACACTTTCACGGTCCGCGGCAGCTTCTCGTTGGCTGATTGATTATCGAGCTGGCCGTCTCAAATTTGGCCACCAAACGTAGAAAAGTCGACTATGAAGGGCCACCACGTTTACCGTAAAGTGGGCGCAACGCGCGCAACGTTTGCACTAACGAACACTCATTTTGATAATAAAGTTTTATCATTTGGACGTGCTGTTCAATCATTATTATTTTGTCATGGTGATTTGGCATCAGGAACTGAATATTAAACACAGATTAGACAGATGTCCTCAAAATCAAATGGCCGCCAAAATCTACCCACGCTAATAGGAAAAACCCTTTAATTTCTCTATACCATGTTATAGCGTACGCAGATGACTTATTCGCGTACGCGTCAGGCGCAAAGATCGACGCCATTGTCATCTTTTTGCAGCGTGACACTGGTACTGGAACTGGTACTCTTCCACGCGGTTCAAAATTCCGTCGATTCCTCTATTGACAAGATGTCGCGCTCTGTATTTACTAAGAATCATATAGATTTTTCAATAGTGGCGCCACCTATATGTCATAATATGAACGCATTAGGTGATGTGTAATATAAACAGCACATCAATAGCCGATGAAAAAATTCTACAATATATCAGGGAAGAGGTTTTGTTGTAAATCTTTTGAATTTCGTATAAAAACAGGGGTGAGTTGCTGGGTGAAACCCGATTAACTAAAACGAGTTATAAGAGGTCTCTTGTAATCTAGTTGTAAGAATATGATGCAAAACTAAGTTTCCATCGTCCCAGCTGGAAGGGCTTCCTAGGACTCCAAGATCAAAAAAAATGTCAACGGAAATGGGCTGGAATGAAGGTAATTTTATCATTGGATTTTAAGCGTATAGTGATCTCCGGGTGTCTACCGATCAATAAGGAGTCCCACCTACAAGTGCAGCGGTATTTGCTCGAAATAAATAAAAACGTTCGGAATTATCGCCTTTTACTTCAAAACAATAATTGCAATGATGATCAAACCTACTCTATATTAGCTCAATGATATCCCGATGACTCATAGAAAGGGCTTAAGTTCACAAGCTGTCGATGACACCCTTGATTCCAAATTAAAATGCTCGAAGTGTTTCGGAAAACGTGTCTTTTGAAGCTACATTTCAAAATTAAGCTATAAGTTTTGAAAGAAAAGGCGACTGTGTAACTCCTATGTTCGAAACCATTAACACAACCACCAATTCTTCATACCCATTACAAGTCACATCCCCCCACATAAATTCACTTCACATAACAAATGATTTACATGCAATACATGTCCAAACTAAGCCCTCAGGACTACTACAACTACTACCACGACTCCATGTTCCTCTTATCCTCGACACTCTAAAAGCACTTTACTATAAAATAAATCACCGCATAAAAACAACAAAAGAAAACAAGCGACAAGTTCTCTCAATTGACATGCACAATAGACCCACAGCCGCAGCCCAAGTGATTTGTTTCCCGCCGTTCCATCCAGGATGTTCCCGTACGAGACTTATACGACCCCAACACTTTAGCTATGCAAGCACGCAGTCAACAAACAACACCCAACACATTCAGAAGGGGAAGAAAACTAAACGAAAAAACCATTGTGACCACGCATTTTAGTACCTCATTCCAGGATTTTTAATAAGGACCTCTTAAAATACGATGTTTTGCCGTAACCAATGCATTATTGTTCCTGATTTAACATGTATAAATGGCAACAAACACACTTAAGAAAATGAGTTACAACCATCAGCAAATGAGAAAAACAAAGATCCAGAAGGACAAAAGGACGAGAGGCAACTGTCTTGTCATCTACTATCAATATTCGATGAAGAATACATTATCGTTTCCTTGTTAATATCATTGTTTGTGAAAAATGGGAAAAAAGCTTCCAAGTTCCAAGGTTGCAACCTGTGTGGGCAAAAGGATACGCCACCCAACCTGCCAGTACCTCATATATGTATCCTTTCTTTTCCTGTTTTTGTTCTCCTCTATAGAAAAGAGTACCATAATGTAAATGCGAGGATACCGTGTTGTCCTTTATAAAGTGTATAACAAAGAGATGTATCTCCGGTACGACGGAGGAAGGACGAAGAAAGGAAGAAGGATTCACATTAGTCTGCTTGTTATTGTCCTCGTGTACGGGATATGGCCGGTGTTCGCGCTCATATGCAATTTTCTCATAACATCGTTAAGGACACTTTATTTCCGGGATATGCCAGTCGAGGGTAGGATTTTTGATTTTTGTTTTTTTTTTTCTCTTCACCCCGTTGTGTCCTCTGCACAAAGTTTGACTACGATTGGTTGTGTAATATTTCTCGTCCCGTGGGAGAATACAGGATACATTAGACCAAGGATGCTGTGGAATGCGACTGTTGTTTAACAACAATGCCGCGTTAGTACAACGAATATACGAATAATGCAGACGACAAGGTAGGTTGGCATGGAACATAAGGATACCCATAGCTAAATGAAGTTCGCATGTCTTCATCAGCAGTAAAAATAAAACGATGAATCTTTATTGCCGCTATTGTTGTTACTACAATATTATACTTGGGAACGCATTTGTTGCGCGCGGTGTCCCGAATGAATTTATTTTTCACAGTCACGACGATGTCGTACAGGGGATCCTCCTGCTGTGCAGAAGGAAAACGAATAAATTTGACGTGTGCGCTTGACGGAAATTGCTTTGGTTTCTTAGGGATTTTAGGCTCTTTTCCACATGAGCGATGTCGCAATTTGTTTAAAGTGCGTGGAACTGTGGTTGATGTTTAGCTAATCTACGACAGGAAAATGAAGATACTTATTTGACGGATGAGTGGATATACATAAATAAGGAAGGATATAATTCTACCCAAATCCCAAGCTCCTAGGCTCTTTTATTGTCGTTTATTGACCTCTTAACCGCCCTCAGCTGCGATGGACTGCAGAATGTTGTGCACCACACAGGCTTGGCATATCAAACCAACCGCAAACCAATGCAGCACTCTCCTCCACTGCTGTCGGTCTCTGAACCCCCTACATAGCCGACTGGCATGAGCGCAAGTACCCTGTTATGTGGTCGGAGATACTGTTGAATAAGACCTCAAACAAAAATGGCGTATAACCGAAAAATCGTCAAACCGCACTGCCAACTACGCGGGGACGAGAAGTGAAAGTTTTCTTTGATTTCTCACAGCATGTGACAGGTGCCGATGATTGGAGGGTTTTGTGGGTTTCGACCGATCTTGTCGTAGTCGGTGAGTGGGATTGCTTGGTGCGATTGAAAGTTGCGTTTCAATCAACGATAATTATGTTGTACATACCAACATGGGGGTACATCAATGCAAGGTGATTAAAGCTGATTTCCGCATTGTAACGTTTTGCATGATTGACTTACCTGGAAAGAGAGAATAGAAGAGAATTGATTAGTCATGGTGGGAAGTGTTTTTATTTTTTTTTTATTTTGAAAGCCATGCTGCAATAGTTAAGATGGAATGCATGCTCTTTGCTACGTAATTGATGACTTTAAAGGGTCAAAAGGTACGATAAATATATTGGAGGATAAGAGTGGATAAACAGACGTGACAAAGCTAAAGTGTGAGCCACCAAAAATGGCGATAGTCATGATGGGATCCAAAGGAGTAAATCTGTAAATAAGGAAAGATGATTGGATGGTAAGTGGAAGAGAATCATTTTCCGTTAGTAGAGCGAAGTTTGATGTGCACGATTAGATGTGGTAGAAGGAAAACAATTTATGATCAAATCAAAACCAACTACCGGCGATGTTCGAGGCCCTTTACGAGGATGCCAATCCAGCGAAAGAATAGTAAAACTTTGCTGCTTATATCACCCTCAAAAAACCTATGCCGTCTTAACAGAATTCCTATTACTTTTCGAAGACACGTCAAATCGATGCGGTTTCCTGAGATATAGCTTCGAAGTGCAGTGGAAAATAAAGTCAAAGTTTGAGTTCTTGGGTGTGACTGCCCCTCTGAAACCATTTGAAGACAGTTTGTCAGAAAAAGAAAGTCGAAATTATTGTGATAAAACCTGATCAGTTCTTTATTATGTAATTATGTGCCGAAAGAAATTGGACCGAAGTCGAAAAACACACGAATGTAAAATACGTGAACACGCATACATAGATATTCTGCTAAGTATGGTGGATTCGAGTTATAGGGGCCTTGGAACATGAAATATGTCAACAATTTTAATTTGAAAAAATGTACCCATTCCAACAAATGGAAAGTTAATAAACGGTCATCCAACAAGGTGTCATTTTAAAGCTTTCGCCGTTATTGAACTATCAACAATTAACTGTTATTGCGATGAGTTTTGATAAAATAAAAAAAGGAGGTTATCAAGTATAAATCGATATACATCTTCACTACGTGCTGAAAATCAAAATAAAGAACGATAAAAATCTCGTGGAAACCGTTTATTTAATTCGTCCTACTTCGATCATCATCAGACGCCTTCTCGCACATCCACTGTGAATTTAATCGATAAATTTGAACGAGAGGAACAGGTTGGTGATGTACTCGTATGGCAAGGTCAGATGAAAATTTTGTAGCCGAAAGGTCTATAGGGGTGAGCACCGTGGCGCAGTGGGTAGTGCATCGGCCGCTGACGCGCGAGGAGCGAATTCGGATCCCGATAACACCAACGCCATCGAATGTTCAATACGCGGCTTCTCTCCTCGGCTCCTGGCAAAGCCCCTAGCAGTACACTTGCCTTGAAAAAGCTCCTCGCCGTTGGTTACCGGCATTAAATTGTAGGTCCCATTCACTTGTGTGCAAAAACAAATCGCACACAACATAAGTGAATAAGAGAAGTTTGGCTCTGGCTGGTCATGAGCTGCAATCCCATCTAAGAAAAAGAAGAAAGCTCTAAAGGGAAAGGGTTTCGGTTCAGTAAATGGAAGACCCCCAACGCCTATAAAGCAGTGTGATGGGAGGGGCCGGGTAAAAAAGGATTGAAAAACTGTGGCATCTACTACAAACTCCGCGCTACACAGAAAACAACAAAAAACTTTATTTGGATAAGTATTTGTTATTCGAGATGGACTTGAGACAGTTTTAAGCGAAAGAGTATATCAATCCATGAAACATGAACTTAGTAATCATAAACGTCCCCGTCACGAGAAAAAAACTGATTCGCAGCTGATTTCTATGACTTTCGAAATAGAATAAACGATTCATGCCCCACCCAAGACTAAAAATGGTTTTAGGAAATCTTAATGCGAGACTGGTTAAGGAGGACGTCTTCGATCTTTCGCGGAATATAAAGCCTACATAGTGGACTCTGTAGCGGAAAGTCATTCCTGACGATCTCCTGATGACAACCAGTCAAATTGATTATATCTCGACCTTTCACAGGAGACAACATTGATTCGGATCGTAACCTTGTTACTCTGATAATATCAGGCACCAAAGCCACCTTTACCAAGTCTTTGTTAAGCCTTTTCAAGATCCCATGCATGTAATTTGCATAAACCACAAAACAGCGATGAAGACGTTGGCAAAACGCCATCAGGGGGCATCTGATGCGCTCGGCTTCAAGTCCTAACCTGCAAGAGCCTCCTGGTTTGATAATGGCTGCAAACAGACAAATGTAGAGAGCAGAATACATGGCTACACTACAACGACGGATGAAGATAGCTCGTGCAAAGGAAAAGAAAAACGAGTAAGAGAAGGGCGAAATCGAGGAGATGGAAGGATGTTATTGCAAGTATGACATTTGATTTGATTTTATATGACGCCCCCACAGGGGCACGTTATTAATCTAATGCAAGCCTTAACAAAAAGAACTTAATTAACTAGGTAACAGGGTGAAAACGATTAAGGAGAGGGTTGTGGTATAGGGCAATTCTGAGACAGAACTTCTTGATGTGAAGGTCGAAAAGATTGGTGTGAGCTTTGCGCAGCAATCTGGACTTTGGTTCGTGGTAGGCATAATTTGATCGGAAAAGGGGAATGGACCGAAGGTTACGGCGATGGGGAATTATGTGCACTAATATGGGGCTGTTAATATTACCACTGAGAAGGTCGTGAATAAAAATAATATCTGCAACAACGTGTCGTTCGTTAAGGGGTTGGAGGTTGATGTTAAAGTGAATGATGGTTAAGGTGGTAAATTAAGTGGGTTAGTCTAGGGAAGGTCACGAAGGGCAAAATGGATAAGCCTACGTTGAATGGCTTCAATATGTGGGTTTCGTAAGAGGGAGACCAGACTTGACCAACGGATCACAAAACCGAGGGCAGAGTTGGCACGTTTGATAATGTTGTCGATATAGAGGCGAAAGTCAAGTTCACGGTCGCAAATGGCCTTTGGATCAACCAAGGAATTGGCAGGAGAGCGGGAACACGAGTCAACAAGGGAAGATATGTGTTTAAATATTTTCATATCATCGGCATATATGGAGAGCTGAGAGTTCAGAATAACGCTGTCAACATCATTAATGGTTAGAACAAATATCAATGGGCCGAGATGACTACCTTGTGGAACGCGGGAGGTAGCGTTGATTAGATCAGAGATAGAAGGTCTGAAAATAACGTTATATTGACGATCTTCTAGATATGATTTGATCCATGATCCAAAACAGGGAGGGCAACCGAGGGCAGTAAGCCTGAAGAAAATAATTTTGTGAGACAATTTATCAAAGGCCTTGCTAAAGTCAGTGGCAACAAGTCTACTTCTTTGTCGGCTTCGAGTGCCCGCAAAGATTGTGAAACAAACTTGAATAGATTAGTGGTTGTCGATCAACCTTAGGAGAAAATATGGGCAGCATAAACGATGCTCTCGAAAAGTTTGGGTGTGCATGAGAGCTTGGCAATGGGACGAAAGTTGGACTCAAAATTTTTCAGTCTTTTTATGTGGACTGAAATGATATATCATATTTTCAAAGCTGAGGAAAGAGTCCTTGAGAGATAGAGCTTTGAAATAGAGCGGTAAGTGGTAAAATAAGATGGTTCGCGCACCGGGAGAGTAGTCGTCCTTTAAGTTGCGTATTTTTTCGGCGATTAGGTCGGGAGTTATGTTCAGTGAAACAATTGACGTCTGGAGGCAGTCTTTCAAATATCGAAAATAGTCGTGATCAGGTTGAAGATCCTGGTCGGTGAATGATTGGCTGAAGAAATGAGCAAAGAAGTTGGCGATTACTTCGGGTTCGTTGGAAGAGTTATTGAGAAAATTAAATGTAGAGGGGAAGTTATCAGTTTTTTTTTTTGCAAGTGGAAGAAAAACTTGGGTTCGGAGATAAGGGAGGATAACATTCAGTTCAGGTATCGGAGGTAGCGCGATTCACATATGTACATACATAGTTCCTTCGTATGCCAGGGCGAATATGAAGCGTAATTCTTTTTTGGTGAGTATGGGATTGAAAGAATGAAGCAGCTGAGGATTTTGGAGTAAAATAGCGCAGGAGTTTCATTTAAGGATATGTGGGTGTTATGGTTAAGACGAAAGTTAACATTAACATTGTTGAGCAGATTATTTAGTTTCGCGAAGTCAGCTTTCCGGATATTGTAACGTATTTTCGAAGGGAAGAATAGGGAATTGGGTCCTGAGTGAAAGAGTTACTGATAAAAGTGGATGAAGGGGGTCTAAAGTAGAGAGAAGATGGTTACTTGGGTAAGAACGCAGTTTACGGCTTCAGATAAGAAAATCAGGTCGAGTTGTCTGTCCATGTCATTGTGATGTTACTGATTTGCAGAAGGCCGAAGTCAGAGAGATGGTCTGTTAAAAGGATTTCTTTTTCTGAGGAGGGGTTAGCGGCGATATAATGGGTGTCAGTATCGCCTTGAACCCATTTCACTAGTGGGAGGTTGAAATCGCCACAGATGATGATAATGTCATTGGACTACCAAACGTAAAACGACCATGACAAGGCTATAAGGCCAGAGCACACGCCTACAGAGATGGACACGGACAACTTGAAGTGGAGTCACAGTCGGTAATAAGAATATCAAAGAATTAGTTCTGCAGAATACCGCCGTCCGGCAGAATTAACTGGACGAAGACGAACAAGACCTTCATCAACCCGACTTGAACGATGTTACCATACCGACATCGAAGTTGAAGTCTAATAAAGTTGGCTCATACGAACTGCCTGCAGGTTTTAAAGCACCTAAAGATGAGTTGGCTGGGAATATGTAACAACTTATCTGGGAGATATGATAGGAGGAAAGCATTCCCAATGAGTGGAATCTCAGCATCGTTTGTGTCAATCCTAGGGCCTCGCTCGTAAAGTCTTCTCTGTCGTACTCGATAAACGCCTGGTTTGATAACTGGTAAAATATTGCCTATATTGCGAAAAATTATAAACTACCTGAATCTGTCAAAATGGGGTCTTCAAAAAGTACAAAATGTCGTAATTGTTGAAGACTTCTCTGGGTATCTATCAGACTTAATGGAGGACTTAAAGCAAAGTTGTGTTTCAGAAAGCCCTTACTTTAAGCTTAAGGCACATACGCCATTAAAGCATTAGGAAATTTAAACAATCCGAGGTCGCACGAGATCTCACACACGAGAAGAGAAATTCACCAAACACAATTTCAAATTTAAATCAAGAAGTCTTTCAGTCAGTATTCCTTTGAATGCTGTCCTGAAGTTGGAAATGCTTGTTCGAATGTGAATTGGCAGTCAAGTTGTACCAAGTGTCGTAAACTAAATAAAAGCTAATTTTCGTAATGGAAGATTTACAAGGCCTGGATTTTTAAAAGCGCTGGCATTATGACTAGTCATGCCACCTCTGGTGATACAGAGAAGAATATGTATACAGCATTGGGGTATCGGTTTTCTACAGTCGACTATGTTTAAGTGATTAGGAAAAGCTGACTTTCTGTTCTTTCGTTCTGAAGGTAAAAATGCTATCCATTTGCACTACATTTGGAACGACAACTTGAGTTTGTTGTGAGGCAAAAAAAACCCTTTCCTTCCTTTGTGATGTGTTAACGTAGACAAGTTTTTTCAAACACTCATAATATTGTAACCAAAAGCATTTTGCTACTCTTAGTGCCATCGATCTAGAATGACACGCTTGTAGGTTGCAGTCTCCATTTGGAGTAGCTCCTTCCCAAAAGTTCAAGCATTTCGCCATGCCTTCAAAAACAAACAGAACACACTTGCATTCCAATGAAGAACACTGTTTTTGTTTGACGCCCTAAGCACAATTCAGAAAAGGCGAAATCGCCTTTAAGCTACCTTGCCGTTTTTATCGAATTCGAAAAATAACTTTTCAACTCGTTTCCACTTGAAATGCCTCAGGTCGTTTCACATTTCCACGTCATTGCAAGTGAAGTGAGCTTCTTCTCCTATTCCCCCATCCTTTTACCTTTTTTTCTCTCTCTGCCGTTCTCAAGTTGATTACGATTAAAACAAAAATCACACGCTAACCACAATGCGACTGGCAGCCAGAAAACTGACAAAAACCCTATGAATTCGCCCGCTATCCACTCATAAGGATGAAAGTCCGTTTCTTCAGCAAACTTCTGTCGTAATGTGTTCCGTAGCATTACCGTCATAACTGTGCAATTCACCAACCTTTCAAAAACACATGAAACTAAAAAAAGAAGAATTCAACGAATGCCACCATCACAGAAACGACTATTCTACGGGAATTAAGGCGAAATTTAAAAATTCACTTCATTCGTTCATCAATTCGTTGCTCCGACACCGGAACCGGCGACATTGCATCCGGTTCATTTCCACTCTTACTCTCCAACAAGTAACAGTCTCCCATTGTCCTTTTTCTCATATTCATCTGGAAACTTCATTTCCCTGGTGTAGCGGGCGGAATGGTCAATTGTCGTGCGCCGTGGCTCGTTCCACCCAACCAATTATGTGCTCGTGAAGAATTCGTTTTTATTCCTTTAGGTCGGACAGGATATAAATTTAATTTTATATTACGACGTACTGAAATTTTGTTTCTATTATATTTAATAACATTGTTCGTTTGAGGCGTGATGCAGGAAGGAGTATTGCAGGCGAGGAGCTGCAGTTTCCCATGGAAGCTCTCCATGGCAGAGCATTAGTTACAATTTCTTCCTGTAGCTCTTCGTCCTTGGTTATCTCTTTTTTTTTCTTCCTCTGAAAGGGGTCAGATGGATTGCGGAAGGTGGACAATGGATTGCGGGTGGATGACGTTAGTTATTATTGCTCCTGTGTGGAATGGTAAACAAGGAAACAAAGCAAACCGATTCTTCTTGCTGATCACTGTACACTTCCGCATTTTGTTTGGTCCTGGAGAGAGAGAGAGCAGGAGGATGAGTTTGCGAAAGAAATTCGAACTTCGGCTCGAAATACGAATGGGAATATGGTGGCGGGAAGTATGAAAGAGGATGTTCAAGCCACAAATTTTGTTTAGCAGGAGAACAACAAGCAGTCATTGGGGGAACAAATAGCGTCGGAGGTGGAAGCAGCCATGAATACAGTGGCGTCAGCGAGTATGGAGTAATGTAACACGAACGTGTAGTGTTTATGATTTATGATCGAATTTCCAAATGTGGATTTCTCGACGCCATTACGGTTTTTCGTTTTCGTGTTCGTTTATTGCTTTGCTGTTTTTCAGTTTCTCTTTAAATGTCTCTCGGGTGTTCTCGTGCAGTTGTCCAGGAATATAAGGAAGATGAAGAGAGACATCTGAGTGGTAGCGCGGAGGAAGATCTCCGTGGCTAATGGATGTGGAAGATGAATTGTTGATTTATGTTTGCTTGATTTAATCCGGTGATAAGTGGCCATAGGCACATCCTTGGATATTGGACTACTTGATGAGATATGAGAGAAGTGTCTCACACTGAATGATTAGGGGAGGAAGGATATATATTTTGGACGCATTATAGGTCGGCATAGGGGAGATCAGGCGACTATGATTCAGTCATTCTGTTCGGATTAAGCTGGATTAAAGTGCGTATTTTTGTCCTATGAAAAACGCGTTCGAAATCGTTTAAAGATCAGTCTGCAAGTTGGCAAGATGTAGTTAAAAACGGGCTCTGTTTTTATACCAGACCAAAGAAGTATTGTAATTTTCTAGGGAATGACTCAACTGAACCATATCCCCTATTCGCATCAATCACGACACTTAAATTTCTAATTTCCCTTCTACCTCCAGCAGCTCCACCAAATTGCCTTGTTTTCTGAATATAATGATTTATAAAGATCCTATTTGCTGCTAATGGTCAACTGCCTATCTAAATGTGTGATATACGCCATAAACCACTGACTTGCCATTTTGGGTCACTTCAAAAATGCTTCCCAAAAATAACTAATTAAATTTGACAAATCACACTCTCCATTAAGGCCGAAAACGGATAAAACCTCAAGACCTTTTTCGCACTTCCCCGTCACCACTCACACTCGTTCGAATGTCCTTTTCGGCAATCACAACTGCCAGGCGTCAACAAATCTTTATTACACGACTATAAAACTGTCCGCCAGAATTTTATTGCAATTTGCCTACAACGAACGACGTACGTAGATTACATTTACGACATCACCATTTAACCGAGCACATGCCCGCACCGCCAATCTGCAGGATAAATAAAAAAGGACATAATTAAGATATCCAATTTCCTTACCGAACGGTCTGGCTGGGGAGCTCTGATACTCCACCACCGCCATAAACTGGGGATGAGAATAATTAAAAAATATATATGACATACAGGAACCAGCGGCAGGATCGGAAAAGGACGAAAGAATGAGCCTCAAACATGGAATTAATTAATAAAAACAAAAAAGCGTCGGGATTATTTTAATAAAATATTTAAACAACAAGCAGCATTGAGCAAATATTTAACTCACATGAAAATGTGTAATCAGAGGGCGTTACAGTGGTGGAGTTGTCGGCATCTGACGATGATGGTCGCAGCTGATAATTGCATGCATAAAGGAAGGAAGACGTCGCTCATTAATATCTATCTTTTTTTTTTTTACTCATACACTTCCTGTTTGTATATTTCACTTCCCTTTTAATAAAAAACCGTGTTCAAATTAATTGAAAATGCATTTACGCGACTATATCACCGGCGATAGTAACAGCAACGACAACATGCAGTCATACATGACATGGGCACACGTTCAATGAACTTCAATCACGTTACACTCATCAATAAACGATTTCGATGATTAAGGGTGCTGTTTGTCGTGTTGTAAGTGAAGGATATCCAATAAAACGAAAAACAGCAAAAGGATACTGGGTGGAAAATAATTTTAATCCTTGCTCATATATTCTGCCGCATGTGACTAATGACAAAACCTCCGGCAAAGCGATTAATAATGTGAAGCCATTATGGGGGATTTATTTGTTGAAGTGCATGGCGGCATTAAAAAAGAAATTAATTGCAAAGTCGGGACGCGCTTAAGGGACATGGGATTCGACGTGAGTGGAGTTGTGGGAGTTGATGGGTGTGGTTGCTCGATGTGACAGTGAATAGTTCGTGACTGACTATTGCAAAATATCCTTTACTCATCGAAGTCAATATTTTGATGACGGAACATTTGTTTTTTGTTTTTTTTGTTATTGCTTTGTTGTAATGGGTAAAAGTGAGTGGCAATTGATGGGTATGTTGTTCATTGGGCTGAGGGTTTGTATTTAGGATGACATTGTGACAGTTTAATTGGAGGTTATTTTTATCATTCGGTCATGGCTTTTACATTTAGCACATGAAGGTCCACCCATTTGTATGTGAATTGGGCGACATTATTCATTGCAAATAGTAGATTGACCTATTCGTCACCTAGCGCTTCGGAGCAATTAGTTGAAAAGGTGGTTGATGTGTGTATTGGGTAGATTCGCTTTGAATAAGTATTTATACTAAAAGTGCCCGCATAGCTCGCTCGCTACGTGCACTTCTTCTGTAACGACTTCCATTCATATAAGATGTTTATGTTTAGGCATGAACTAATCGATTCGGGAAAAGTAAACCACAGAAAGGAAAATCATGTCTGACAAACAAACGAAGTAACAAGCCAGAAACAATATTAATTGTGGGAACATGCGCTATATCTACGTCACCCGCAATCTATAGTATTTCAGAATAAGCAATAAGACGGGTTTAGTCAACCCTCGCAAATCGATAACGTTCAGGCTTTCTCTCGAAATTAGGCAAAAAATCGATTGGAATATAGGACAAAAGAGGAACATTTATTCACCGCAGGCCGATTGAGGAAATGGGGCCTATTCAATATCTAAATTTGGAATTACATTTTAGAGAGAATTAGCGGAAAGGTTAATTATCAAAACAGATTTTCTGTAAGGTTAAATTCAACTCTAAGACAAGTCATATGTAAACAGAATGATTTCGCATTGTCAATGTCTACTTCAGTGATTGCATATTATAGACAAAAAGTATTCAGCGCCGAGCTGAATTCAAATGTGAAGTTATTTTCCGATAGAAAGAGGGGAAAAGTCTAAATTCGTCGAAAATAATTCAATTCAGCTGGGGCTGAACAATCGAATAATATATTTTACGAAGTGCTCTGTGCTTAACATTAAGTCAGCTCCTTTTTTCAATACATTTTTAACTTCTTTTTGTTATATCTAATTAAAATAAGTTAAGCAAAATTTAAAACAAAAAATTAACATCTGAATTAATTCAGTTCTCAGACGCGTTATATTCAAAGTAAAACGGATTTACGATGTCAAGTAAAGAAATATCGTCAAGCTATAAAAGAAATATCGCAAAACTAGTAGCATTTTAAAAAACAAATTTTCAGCACATAGCTGAAATAAAAAAATCCGATTTTTTTTGGATGTAAAATGTTGAGTAATTTAAATTTATCGAAGATGGCGCAATTCAGCTCGTGCTGAATTGTCAAATAATATGCTCCAAGAAAACACTGTGTTTAACTCAACTCTCAAATGGGCAACACTCAAACTTAATGGAATGAATATACAATAGTAACATCCCACTTTTATTGAAAACTGTTTGAGTATCCGAAAAATATGGCAGTTTATGGCAATTTATTTTTCAATATAGTCTCCTTTTAGCTCGATACACTTGACTCAGCGATCCTCCAACTTCTTTAACCCGTCTGAAAAATACGTTTTCTCGAGGTCTGCAAAGTAGGCCTCCGTAGCGGCGATGACCTCCTCATTCGACTGAAATTTCTGCCGGCGAGTGACTTTTCAAGTTTGGAAACAAAAAGAAGTTGCACGGGGCCAAATCAGGAGAATACGGTGGATGGGGCAGCAGTTCGTAGCCCAATTCGAACAATTTGGCCGTGGCGAGGGCGGAGGTGTGCGCCGGTGCGTTTTCATGGTGGAAGAGCACTTTTTCCTTCGCCAAGTGGGACAGTTTTTTCTTCAATTCGGCGTCGAATCGGCCCAATAATTTGGCATACTACAGCACTGTGACCGTTTTGCCCTTCTCCAGGTAGTCGATGTGGATCACACCTTGTGAATCCCAGAAACCGGTGGCCATCATCTTTCCGGCCGATGGGACAGTCTTCGCCTTCTTCGGAGCACGTACGCCGGGTGAAGTTCACTCTTTCGACTGTTCCTTGGTCTCTGGGGTGTACTAGTGGATCCATGTTTACTGTCACGAAACGACGCAGAAACTCCTACGGATTGCGCTTAAACAACGTCAAACACTGCTCTGAAGGGGTCTCACGGTTGCGCTTGTTGTCCGGAGTGAACAAACACGGCACCCGTCGTGCCGACAGCTTTTTCATGCCCAAAATTTCATGCAGGATCTTTTGAAATGCCTACTGTCTCAGCATCTCGAGCACCTTCAATCGGCGGTCTGCCAATACGAGATCGTGGATTTCTATTACGTTATCCTCTGTGGTAGCCGTTTGCGGGACACATGGACGTGGCTCATCAAAAACCGACGTGCAACCACGTTGAAACTCCTTAAACCAATTTTTGATGGTCGCCATCGAGTCACCGTACACGCTCTTTGATTTCGCTGTTTCCATTTTTCTTAAATCCGCGGACACTCTTCCACACGCGGTTAAAACAAAACTACGAGTCCGATCCGACAGTAGCCGTCTACTAGAATGTACTACACGACAGTAAGTTGCTCTTGCGATACTGGCGCCATCTGGCGGTGAGGCTAAGTACTTATCGGACCACCCTCGTAACACCTTAATGGCAGGGAAACAAAAAAAGTACTGTGAACTATAACCAACACGACAAATTTAGTCGAATCTCTCAAAAAATCCTATCTAAGACAACCACCCTCGTAGATTAGTGAACGAACACTTTAGACACAAACCATCTGCACCCCGTCCAGGTTGTGTGACAAATACCATAAGAGCGTACACTCTTGAACCTGCACGAACCCTATAAAAAAGGTAATATTATTAATAAACAGCATTTTCCAGTTAAGTAAAGTGCAGGTCTTAGAGGGTGAGACTCGAAGAAGGATGGATTACTACACCACTTTCCTGAAAAAAAAGCTTAGACATTAGAAAACAGTACAATTACCGATTATATTCAGCAGAAAGCTGTTCTACAAACGTAGATTTAAATATGTTAAAAAAGGGTGATTTTTTTGCTGTTTGGTCTGCTGGTGTTCTATTTATGATAACTCACGTGTAATTCATGGCAAATGTCAAAGTCAGGCATGTTTAGTTAAAATTGCCACTTCATCGCGAAAAGACGTGCACTCGAGTAACAATTAGAACTTATGGAATTTTACTATCATAATTTGTGTTCTATAAAAAATATTTTTCGCGCACTTCGACCATTGGCGAAACTTGGCAAGCAATTCAAGCCATAGTGACCAATTGCGCACTGCTTTCAAGCTATTGTACATCTGGGCATCTACCCATATGCGCAGAGTGCGTACAGAGGAAAATATTGTTGTAGTATCCGTCAGTGTTAGTGAAAACCGTGATTTGTCCATCCTTCGCAGTTCGCACACATTGGGATTGTGATACTCGATTGCGCGAAAGATTTTACGCAAGGATCTTGGTCTAAAAGTTTACAAAATATAGCTTGAGCAATAACTGAAGCCGAACTACCTGCCACAGCTTCGATTTTCCGGATTTACGGATTTACGTTAGTGGGCCTTAGAAAAGCTGGGGAATTTCAGGTTTTTTTACGGAAAAATTGTCTCTAGTGACGAAGCTCATTTCTGGTTTAAAGGGTATGGTAATAAAACAAACTGCCATTTTCCTGTGCTCTTTTGACAATTAAAAACCAAACGCATACGAAATCGTATATTATATTTCAAGAGATAAAAACAAAATCGAAAATAAAAACATTTTTTTGACATAAGGTAAATTTATATTTATAAATATATATTTATCAATTTAGCTGGTCCTAAAAAATAGAATATAATACTTCAAGGGGACATCTATTCAGCGCGTGTTCCTCACCCGATTTAGCCTTAGACGTCTACCATAACTACGCATCTTAAACCGATATCGGCAAATCTCAAAAAATGGACAAATTAAAAGGCCAATCCCTACCATCAAATTCATCCCGATTATCTCTTTCCCTGATGTCAGATAAAAAAAATTACATCGACACTATCCGTCAGTAAAACACCCGACTTGACAATTTCCTTCAGCTCGTGACTGTGCCTACGTGTAAAGCCAATCAAAACCAAGTGCCTCTGATAATGCGCGTTATTTGATTCTAATGTGTTCTAATTCATGCTCCCAATCACCTTTACAGCCATCTAGGACACATACTATGTAGATACACCGAGTCCTGCACAAGCTTCATGTTCCAATTGTAACGAAATATGGTATACCATCGAGACAGAGAAGAGACAAGAGAAAGAAAACGATAATAATCGCGTGTCAAGCTTAAATCAATGTCGTTAATGGAACAGTAAGCTAAAAAGTAGGAAAGAAGCAGAAAAAACATTATTGTGTTCGCGAAATTAAGGATAATGATGGAAAGAGAATACAACAGGAGTTCAAAAAATAAAGGCAAAAACAACATTCCACCGAATGACTGACATTTATCCAACACATTTTAAATGTTCGTGAAATCTCATCCCTGCACCGCTACCTCGAGCTGAATAGCACTGCTCCGCCCTTTGAGTCATTTCAGTCACGCGATGATCCTTGACACATACCTCCTGCTCCATATACCCCACACGCTCAGCAGAAAATTTATTTCCAAAAATAAAAAAATAAATGAAAACAAATTTTAAATAATTGAAGCACAGAAATGCAGGATGATATATCGTATTTCTATCCTCGTCCTTCGGAAACCCATAATCGATACAAATGTGTACAGAACCCTAAATCACTCACACCCAAGCGCCAGGCGATAGAAATCCACTGAAATATAAATAATTCAGCGTAAATCGTCACCAGGAGTTGCGACAATCAAACAAGGATTTGCATAGAAAAAAAAAACTACTCGCAAGATGATCAACAAATTTGTTTTTTTTTTTTTTGTCCTCCCTGTGGGTTATCGAGTCCAACCACCGACACTTGTAGGTGGTTGGCGGGTCGATGGCTCCAACACTTGATTCAAATTCATGACAGTAACTTCTACACCCACCATTGTCCGTGATTAACGTCCTCCTTGAGCACACAAAAGTATCTATCCAAAAGGAACCGAGGGATCGAAAGAGGAGAGAGAAAAAAAAATAAAAAAAAAAACCATTCCTGTTTGGGAATTCTGGCCACAGCGAATGGTGCGCCTGTTGTCTATTCATAGTCAGCGGAGACTGTTCAGTACGGATAGGTTACTATTATACTATGTATCACACCACGTCATGGTACTCCACCTGGCTTTGCTGTGGTAAGTGTCGCTCGACCGGAGCTGGGAGAAAATGATTGACTATGACTCTAATTGAAATTCGGATCACGCATATCCTGGAACAAACAATATTTACAGCACATTTCCATTGTCTCTGTCGTTATTCCTTTATTTTATTCTTTCTGCTCATTCGCTCCTCCATGTCGCTGCCACAACAGCCCGTCATCGGGCTCCTGCTTCTTTGGGTTCAGGTTTTAGGCTGCATGCAAAACGAACCTCAAGAACTTCACAAGTCCCGATGTGGATAGAGGTGTTACGTGCGTGTATTATGTACTTTCAGTTTTTCGGCCTTATAGTAAATGCTCTTCGCTTTCAGTCCTTTCATTATCATTCCCTCATCATGCGGCCGGAATGTTCAGTTTCCGTTCCGGTCTACTATATTCGCATTTCGTTTTCATGCCGCCCGAGATAATTTGAATTTTCGAAATTCGTTGTGTGCTTTTTTTCGAAACAGGAAGAGCTCGCTATGGGTCGAGCTTTGTTCCCTAATTAATATTTAAGGCAGACGAGAACCCGAGAGATGTTTTTTTTTTTTTGTTTTCCGTTTTTTGCCATCATGCCCGGGACGGAGGGTGGTAAACTGGAAATGAATTTTACTTTTTCGGGCGTCTAATTTGGATATCAACAACATGAAATAGGGACGAGCGAGATAGGGATGAAGAGAAATAATGGATGTGCAATAGGGCCAGGCCAGAATAACGGACGATGTTGATTTTATTTGAATTCGACGTAAATTGAAATTAGAAGATTTCGCTTTGATGGATCTGATTGAAGAAGGTTCCATTTCAGAGGAACTGCACGTGGCGGCTTCTGGTGGAGGTGGCTGATTGGTAAATATCGAAATCGAGCACATGGAATTGATGTTGTTTGAACCTTTCTAGAAGGAGCTTTGGTTTCACTGCCTTCGGAGTATAATTTGCAATTTTTTTCATTAGGTTTATGGTAGTGAAAAATAATATGGGAAAGCTGTTTTTTTCCAGAAAATAAAATAAAATCAAATGAATTCCCCCGGCTTAAAAGCAATCTTATGATTAAGTTTCTCCGACTAATTTCTGCGATCTTAATTAATTCTGAGGAATGTGCTCCAGGGTTTCAGAGTTTTTGTAGAGAGGAGCTGTACAAACTCATCCAAACCTTCACCGTCAGAAGATTCAGCCTAGTTACACGCGAATTTTTCAACATGGATTTGGAGAATACATATTTGAATACAGTTTCGATTTCATTGAACGACGACAAGTATAGGAAAGGAACGCGTTTAAGAATAATTAAGAGTAAAACAAAATATGTGCTATGAACCAAAGAGCACGCGCAAGAATGACAAATTGGTGGGAACGCCTATTACGTTTCATGGCAATGAGACTTTGTCAGCCTCGCAAATTCAATAACGTCTCCGAGGAGATCAAGCAGACAATTACTCGTGCCAATCGTTTGGCACAAATTGTCTCGAATTCTTTGAGCTAAAAAGGGAACTCAGAAACAAATTCCTCTCTGGGACGACTAAGGTAACGCTTTATTGTGCAGAAGCATAGCACCTTTTTCAAACGGACGAGACGATTTTTGGTCTTTTAGGATGATGATTAGGTAGTTGAAAAATCGAGGTTTGGTGGGCGGGTTAGCATTCGGGACTGTACAGCCAACTAAGTAAGATCAATGAAATCTATATGAATCTTTAACAGCGCCAATACAAAGCCTACTCTTTCGGCAATAAAGTCAGACTTCGGAAGGGGTATAAGTATAGAAAGCAAAGGGAGGTTGATTGCACTTGCCTACTCATTGTTCTACATAGAGTTCAATAGCTCTTTGGCATCTAGAATGACCTGTCAGTAATGTATGCCTGGAGGCTTTGTTCTCCAAACGGACCACATTGAATAGCCTCCAGAAAAAAAATCTGCAAGTCGTCCTATTTGGGATTAGTGATTTAGGCATTACAGAAATGTATTTCTGGGTGTGACAAGTTGACCTCAACTATCAACTTCGCAGTTAATCTCTTTGAAGAATGGAGACAAGTACCCGACAGGTACCTACAGTTTGCCAAAAAACAATATAAAAAAAATTAACCTAGTCAGCCCTTCGTTAAAAATTGCGCGTCGAATAAAACGCGTTCTTAATTTATTCCCAAGATATGAGTTACGCAAACGTACAACTCTAAAAAAAAAAAAGAACCGACAGGTTCCAACCCTACAGGCCTCAGGACGTGGAGGTACAAGCATGTAAAAACATAATAAAATAATTATCGATTAAAAAACCGATTCGTATAGCATTGCTTTGATACATGTTTCAAACATGTTTCCGCCGCGTTTAACACCATGTTTCAGACATGTTTCCCAAAAGAACAAATTTACAAAATTAAGTAAACAGATTAATACAACCAGGGAAATAACTTGTTTCCCAATACTATTTGTTGAAGAAGTCTCTAAGATAAGACCCGTAATGAGCTCAGCTCTCAAGAATTATTTTTAAAAAATGTTAAGTAAGGTCCTGTCCTATTTTTAGAGAGTCAAAACACACACAAGGCTTGAGAAAAGGGCTCAACTAACTTCGCTGAATTAGTAATCTCTTTAACCAAAGGTAAAGAGATGCTCTTCGTAAAGAGCAAGAAGTTTACTCCGGCCATTTCATACAGAAGAAATTGCTTCAAGGTTTGTATCCCTCGTAAATGCATTCTCAATGAAGATTAAGCTGGACAAAATGTAATCACTAGTTTGGATAACAAACATCAGGTTAATAAGCATACCGGACGTACACTAGATGGCGTTAGAAAGATAAGGCTTCGTACTAAAAAAAACTGCCCAGACAAAAATGCTCAAAGATTCTCAAAGTTGTAACAGGTTCTGGAAGGCCAATAGCCGAAAATGTCGAAAAAACATTGAAATCATCGGGATTGATTGTCATGTAAGCACTGTTTCGATTGGGCTGATCAGGGGGTAATATAATACAAAAAGCACTTTGGAGCCATTTGCATAAGGTTAGTTTAAAAGGGAAGCCCGATGTATGTCTGCCACAAGAGTTTACGCAAAAAAATCTCATCGACTGAAATGTTCATCCGTGAATGGCTGCTCAATCGCAGAAAAACGAGCCCATTTCTGAAGTCAGTGGTGACTGCTGTTGAACAGTGTATCACTCACAATCAGTCCAATTGTCCAAAAAGTCCAATCAAGTCATTAACTACCTTCAATCCTCACCCACCTCTTCCCGATATTTGACTCCAAACGCACTCCAGTATAAATCCAGTACAGCATAGTTGCATATCCTTCGAACCCGCGTCGTAATTCGGACCACGTATCACGCCAATACATATAACTCAACCTCAACCCTCAGAATCCTTAAAACAATTTATATTCTAACTTAATACTTTCTCGCAAACCCAACCCCACTTCCCTCCTCCTTCGTCGCCAACAACTCCCGTCAGTCATTCTTCATCTTTCTGGGATCCACTCCTCCCTCCCACGTTCAAATTTACCAAACACCTTGCCGAAATGAAGGCTGAAGAACGATATGTCATATCACGACTAAGTGACTGAAGAAGACAAAATTGATTCTATTGACATTGACGACAAATTCGAAACAAATGTCGTAGCCTTGATCCACCAAGAAACCCTTCCAGACCCTCACTTTATGCGACTACACTAAAACCCAATAAAATAGCTCTCTGATTTACTCTCTTCGTCCACTCCAACGGCCTTTTACACCTACAGAGAACTGGTTTTGACTTCAAAAACTATTTTGAATCCTAACCTAATCACTGTTACATCTCTATACCAACCGCAGAGTTCAGTCCAGACCAATAATTTCGCAGTACTCCCTAAAACTGCCTTACGACATTTTTCTTTTAAATGAAACTAATCTATGCCCCAATACGAGAGGTAGTCATATCTGATTTTACTCTGTGCCGTGCCAAAATTTTGCCGATCTGTACTGTCGTGGGGTTCTCATAGTAATAATAATCCGCTCCGATGCCTTATTCTTCAAATCGTCGAACTCCGCTGATTTGAATTTTACAAGTGCCTTACGAACATACCCTAGATGGAACAAGCCACTTATTGTCATCAGCTTCACAGATCGTTTCTTCGGCTCTTGTCTCCTCCAACCTAGCAACACTACCAACTCTAACTCGTACGTGTCATCGTGTCATTGGAAGATACTCTTACCCTATTATACTACAAAGCCCTCAGTTGTCCCTCTTTATCCTTTTCAAATATAGTGACCATAGTCCGAACTGCAGTGGCAGTTATATAGAAGTTTTCTCAAAAACCCTTGGAACTACATATAAAGGATGTTTTTTTTAGAGCTATACAAATTCAATATAAAATAAAATACTTGAAGCTAATGTAAAAGTCTATGATTTTAGCTTTATTTAGCAGACAATTTTATGCCATTAGTGCTTGAATATGTTTTCGGGCATATGTACGCCAAGGCTAGCTCGAATGAAGTTTAATCGTGGAGCCCACTTTTCGACAACTTTATCGAGCAACTGGGGCCGTATATCAGTAATAACACGGCAAATGCTGACTCCCAAATCGTCTAACGTCTTTGGTTTATCGGCATAGGCTAGTAACTTCACATACCCATACCCGCAAAGAAAGTAATTTAAAGGTGTGAGATCACAGGATCGTGGAGGCCAGTTCACAGGTCTATTACACGAAATTATGCTCCGATTCCATCCCAGCCCATAAGCACACCGAACAGTGAATTTTAATGGTTGTAAAGGCGTCTGGACAAAAGCTTCTGGGTTTTCTCCACTCCAATTTCGGCAATATTGCTTGTTTACATATCAATTTAACCAAAAGTGGGCCTCACAGGGAGAGCAAAATTTTGCGCTGAAAATGAGGATCAAACTGAGTCATGTTTGGGCCAATTCACCACGTATAATGGTCACATGGTCCCAACTCTTGCACAATCTGGACCTTATAAGCTTTTAGACCAAGGTATTTCCGCAAAATCTTCCACAAAGTGAATGGGCATAGCTCCAACTGTGCACGATGGCGAATCGACTCATTCGGATTCTCATCAACACCGCGGGCCATAACGGCAATAACGTCTTCTTTTCGCACTGTTTGTCGCCTTTCGGTATGCGTATTATCCATAAGAGTGTATGTCGTGCGAAAATAATTCATGGTGTACCGAATAACTTGCTCAGATGGACGATTATTTCGACGGTTAAATGGACGTAGCGCACGATAAGTTTGGCAAGCCTAACCATGGTTTTCAAAAAAAGTTGCACAATCTGCATGCGTTGTTCTGGCGTTAATCTATTAATCGGCAAATGGCAAAACGTACTAACCACAAATCAAATTTCAACTGTCAAATTGACGGTCTGTAGAAACGGTGTTGTCAGTTTAAAAACCAAACCTCTAAAAAAAACACCCTTTATCAATGAACCGAAAAAAAAAAAAATTGTTCGATATGTCTGTTGAAGAATCTAATAATGCGCGATCAATGATCGATTAATTAGTGTTTATTACTTAGTTGGACATCATTGATAGTGACCAGTTTCCATTTTAAACATGTGAAGCTGTAAAAGCTTTGAGCAATGACAAGACAGAACGCCCCAAACGTTTAATTTTGTGTTAATTTCTATAGATTCCTCGTGCATTGCCAAGTATTGTACGTAAATCTGTCAATTCCGACATTTATGATCGAAAGAAACTAATTTACATGATAAACATGTCGTATTCACAAGTCATCGCACGTGCTAATGACCCTAATTGTTTTACAAAGCATCTTCATTTCGATTCGTGCAGACTTGGTTCACGCTTATTTCCGTGACTCATGTGAGCTGAATAAGCTTGTAGCAAATGGCACATTGCACATTCAACAATGTTGACGAATCCGTTCCATTAAATATCGCAGCTTCCCTCGTTCACCACTAAATGACTTCCTCCATGCCCTTGCCAAGTATCCAACCACTCGAAGTTTATTCATATTTTTCGCATGACAAAGCACACGGATGACTACAAAATCGGTGCTATAATCCATGCATTGGGACCACTGCCAATATTTGAAATTGCCTTATATACCACCAAATCCCATCGGTCCAGATCAAGCGTTGAATGCATGCAAGTAGATGAAACAGCTACTAAACTTTGATTACTCGTAGTAGCAATAGTTGCTAGGACACAACAAGAAGGACATTCTATTAAGGGGAAAGAAGGAGAAGAAAAAGCTTCATTAGGCGAAAATTAGGAGCACAGCAGCGCCAGCATTAACGAGCATTTTCAAATGAATGCTTAATTTTAATGACACCACTCCTTGGGGCACACACAACCCGACGTACTTCAATTGTTCGCCCCGAGAAGTTCCAGCAATTTCCTCTCGAACGATTTTCCAAGTAATTTCCCACCAGCATCGTCTCATGGAATAAAATTAAATTTATCGAAAATGAAAAGATAATTCAGTCATCAAGTCGATGCTGGTGTCTCGGTTATGCATAAGCCTTTCGCCAGAACGGCGTGAAACGAGCAACAGGACTTGGATCGCAATCAGATTGTAGTCGAGTTGTGGTGCACGATTATCCAAGTCGAATTACAATTGCAGTCGCACTATTGCTCGAGTGCATCCAAAAATATCCGACGACAAGCAACGGATGCACATGTGCCTTGCATGTGGCTTGAGACAATACGAGTATACTGCTTCCAGTAAACTTCATTTGTGCTCTGTCGCTTTGGCGATGGAAGTATGTATCTAAAATTAGAAGAGCAGCAGGATGGCTACAGTCACACATGTGTGCAGATGCATATTGGCAGTGGATCAGCGAACGCTCGGTCTTGTTGTATCCGAGTGATCAATGGATCTAGATGAATCCCATGGGCAGTGACGATGATGAGTGCGTCTGGAATACACAAATGCCTAAACAAGGACTGCATGCATGGCGATTGAACAGAAGCCAAAAAACAACAGGAAAACGACAAGATGAGTAAGATGAAAACAAGCCAAAGGCGTCTTGGCGTGCACGCAGAAACTAGAAACGACAGCAGGAGATTAAAAATATCTCAAAGCGGTTGTCGTGTTTATTTTTTGTTTTTCTCCTTTCTTCCTGGCGTTGTTTTTGCTTTTTTCGAAAATGGGATTGTTGCTCGTTTGGTGGAGAGAAAGGGCCGTTCCTTGTCTTTAATTGGTGTCTTTGTACACGCCAGATAGAGGAGGCGTCTATTTATAGAAACACGATGGATTACGGTTCAGTGGATGGAAGCAGATAGAAGCAGATGCCAGAGCTTGTTTTCGAAATGTTTCACGTGTATATATGTATGTATGGTCTCCAAGGATGTAACCCCGGTTTTCATATACGCCTAACAACGAAGGAGTGCTTCTCTAGGAAAAGTAGAAATTTAGCAGCAATTAGGAGCTCGAGAGTTCTGGAAAGGCAAATCGATTCGAGTGCAGTGTTTCTCGGAAAATCCCAACACGTAGATTGGCCTTTTTCGTTTGAAGTTTCGCCGCCACTGAGGTGGGGGTCGTTTCTTCCGTGCATTACGAAACCATACTTTAGAGAGTCTGAGTCCTTGACATGATTGCATCCTCAAAATGCACAACACAACAATCTCGCTTGGGAAGCTTGCATTCCGAAATCAAAGGCTTTTGGCCTTTCTTCTCTGTTTATCATATACGAATTGACAGCAAGTCACAATCAACAGCAACCAGATGCGAGTCAACATTCCGCGTGATCACCGACGGTGTTTATTCCCAGACACTGACATCGCACGCCTTTGTTTGCACGACCGAGACTTCTGTGTAAACGCAGCCGCGTGTAAACACGCGTACCGAATCTTTACTTTGCTTGCAATACATTTTCCCCTGACTATGTTCTGTATCTATTTGTCTGTTTGCATTCTCATTTTTCTTTGTTTTGTTTGTCAAGATCGATTGAAGGCCTTTGTGGCCTGGCGGGTTCCACTTCACGCTAGCATTGTGGCGCTCTTTGATTTTAATTATTCGTCTAGCTGAAGATGTGCTTGTCTGCCATGATACGCGATATGCGTCATTCGGGACAGACAAAAAAAATTATTATTATTTGTAGATTGAAAGTTTAACCAAAGACAAGACGGTTCCGAGGAAGAGATCCATCGTGTCGTGAGCTGAATACGAATTGTATTCATGCGCTTTGTGCGATCCATACGACGCGATCGCTTGCGTATTGAAGTGTAAATATTTGCTGAAGTGTTTTTTTGTTATACGATTTTTAAGGGGAAATTACCTGGCTTATTGCGAGGGGAGACCCTTGAACGTAGAGGTGAGGTTATTGAGTGGAGACGTTTTTTTTTTGTTCGACGGAACGTAAGATTGATTGAGTTGGACAGTTTTATTTATGGCGGATTGTCATTTTGGGATAATCGTATTTGGGATAACCATTTTCGGAGCAGAGTTAAATGAAATGTTGGAAGACGTGGTTTCGTGATATGAATGGTTGGTTGGAGTGACGTGAGAAGCTGGCGTCGGATCGATGCGATTGCTTTATGGCAAAAGACTAGTTAGTATTAAATGCAGTCGTTTTTGAAGTATTGGAAATGTCCTAATATCTGTGTGTGTGCGCAATGAATTTTGATATGTAACCAATTAGGGCTCCATTAGGGCCTTTTTCTAATTAGCCTATAGGATAGTATAGTAAACAGTCATATACTGTAGTATACAGACCGACAAAGGGTTTACACCGGACTTCTATTACCTATGCTTGTCGAGTCGTAACAGGCTTTAAATGCCAAGGACGGCCGACGTAAGATGTATTCAAAAAACTAAACAGAATTGAAGGTTTTCAAAAAGCCTATAATAGTCCCCAATAAATACAGAGTTATCCAATTCGTGATCCGGATTTGATATGCCTATTTCAAACAAATATGTAAATCCGATCTGGCATCCGAGGCTGTATATGTTTGGCTTACGGTTTTCCAGCGAGACCATCGAGAAAACAGTGGACGTGTTAAAAACGTGAAAACTTGCACCAAAAATAGCGACTCTGTAGGAGGTAAATTTTGTACATTACGAGCAGATTATGGTCTCCACAATCGTCCATGAGCACTATAGGAAAAACTCTAAGACCCTGCCCCTCTTACAGAAGTTTTAAGGCATATTCTTCAACGAAATTCATGATTTGCAACAAATATTACGTTTCGATCTATCGTTTTCATGCCATAGAAAAATGTTACCGAATTCTTCTGGGCTCAAATGCAAAAGGTCATGTTTATGCATACAAGTCCCAAGCCCTTGACGCTTTGAAAACAAATATTCGTCAAGTTATGGCGGAGTTATTGCCCGATATATGCCGAAAAATTATCGAAAATTACCTTGTCAAGATCAAGTCCTGCAAGGACTCCCGTGCAGGATATTTGAATGATATTGTATTTTCTTTAAAATGGTATGATCCAAACGTTATATTGGAATAAAAAAAATTTACCGAAATCTACATCATAAAAAGTTTATTCAATTTTACTTTCAGAACCGCAAATTGGACAACCTTTTATTATACACCCTGACGCGCATGAAACAAGGTCTTTAAATTAGCTATCTCAGCTAAGGGCAGATAATTCCATTTTATGAAAAAATGCGGCTTTTTTTGTGACGGAAAAGTCACACGAAACCATATTTGCAGGCTGGGACATCGTAACAGAATTGTTTTTGGTAAAATATTTTCAAACACGCAACGAAGAGCAAGCAGGTGTATCCTCACGGTACAAAGGCCATGAATTGTTTCTCCACAAATCCGGAAGTTTTTGTTTTTTCTTCATGCAAATGTAGCTGCCCATCTTGGTAGCACTCCTTACTAGGCACTCCACTTGGTAGACTTCGAGGTCAAAAGCGAAAACCAAAATGAACATAACCTTCACATTTGAGCGCACTACCGTCGAGTTTTTTTCCCAGTCTTGACGATTCTGAATGATTCCACTGGAACGATTGAAGCTTTGACGTCATATCGGCAAACCCATCTTTCATGACTTTCTGTGACAGGTTTCCGTATTTCTGGCTTCATTTAATTAATTTTGTCTAAAAACATCTGAAAAATATATACAGCATGAGCCAACTGATATGCCAACATCTTCGACGTTATCCCTGATTGTGATTGACGATCATTCATAATCATTTTGTTCACTTCTTCCTGGTTGTTATCAGTTGTTGGTTGAAAGGAAAAAGGCGCTCGTCGTCTTCATCTTCTTCCCGACTTACCTAGAAGCATTTACACCACTCGTATTCCCAGTTTTACTCATTGTAGACTCATCAAAAGCAATATTTAATTTAATTTACATCCCCTATTCGTATGAAAATTATTGGTTTGTTCGGAAAGTAATTTTTTTCAAACCCTTCCTTGACCTTATAATTCTCTTAACTTAGTTTAAAGATGAAAGGACACAACGCGTTTGTTTGAGCTATTATTGGTTTTTATTTTACCGTACCAACTCGAAAAACATATTGGTATGCGGAGGGGATACAGCAAGCGAATGAATTTGCCAGAAGTATACATTTCGTTCAGGATAAATAAATATTGAGTGGGGACTTTCCGGCTAACTTAACAAGTCCGGGCTTCATCGAACAAGCCTTTCCAGTTGGCAGGATCTTTAACCAATTATCTCCAGATCCCTTTTTATCTGTTTGCGCCACCTTAAATGCCGTCGTTCTTTTAAGCGTCATACCACGGGGTTGGACTTGAAGACTTCTCGGACCGGGGCAGTGGTTGGCTTAGACTCTGTTGGCTCTGTGGCGACTAAGTACAATCCGTACAATTCTTAGTTATATTAACTTCTCCTATCATCCTTAAGGTGGAACCGCTCAAGGGCATTTTCATTCAAGCATCTGCGCTGTAGAGGAGGATCGGGAATACTGGGGTTTTGTAAAGAGCGACAATACACAGGTTTTCCAAGGGAGGACTCCACTTCTAAATTGTTATGGATTGATGTCGTTGCCGCTTGATACTGGGAAGTAAGGTAAAGTTCTGCCCAAGACTGTCTTTTTTTTTTTGATGACAGTATACCATATGTTTGATTTTGTTCTCTGTTACCCTCAGACCCATTTTACTCATGTACTGGACGTATTGGACGTTCTTGTCGAGGATGATATTGAAAAACCATTCATCGCCCTATTGAAACATCGAAAGATCTGGATTAGTTCATTGCACGATTAGAGAAAAATGGCATCCTGTTAATGTTAATCATGACATGACTCTGTATAATTCTTCTTTATAGTCTTCTTATAGTCATATGCAGCTTTAAAGTCGACAAAAAATTGTGAGTTCTGACCTTAAACTCATGGGTCTTCCATCAAGATCTGCCGCAGCATAAAGGTATAGTCTATCCACCTTCTCTTTGCATGAAACCACAATAGGAACCTATGAGATTGTTCAGGAACGGTTTCAGCATTCACACAGTAAGGCAAGGAAATTCTTATGGCAATGCTTAGGAGACGTATACAGTTATAAAGGGTCCGCCAAATAATTTTTTTTTTTTTTGAAAATGCTATAAAAAAAACTACTGAATATTTTCTCAAATTTCTTTTTTTATTTGAAAGTACAATCCTTCCGGTTAATAATGGAAAATAATTTCATTCAAATGGCTGCATCGGCTTGCCATGCAGCCTACACGATCGGTCCAATTTTTAAGCACATTATCGATTGTGTGCAGCTGTATTTCACCAATGGCTTCACGAATATTGTCCTTTAAAGCGTCAATTGTCTCTGGCTTGTCGGCGTAACACTTATCTTTGACGGCACCCCACAAATAATAGTCCAACGGTGTCAAATCGCAGCTCCGAGGTGGCCAAACGACATCAGCTCTGCGGCTGATAATGCGATCTTCAAAAACAGGGCGCAAAACATCGAGTGTAGCTTCGGCTGTGTGGCACGTAGCGCCTTCCTGTTGAAACCAAATGTTGCAAATATCCTCCTCTTCAATTTTTGTGAACAAAAATTCGTTCAACATGACCCGATAACGATCGCCATTGACTGTAACGGCCACTCCTTGCTCATTTTCGAAGAAAAATGGCCCAATTATGCCTCTGGACGAAAATCCGCACCAAACAGTGGCTCGTTTTGGGTGCACCGGCTTTTCAATGTATGCGTGCGGGTTTTCTGTGCCCCAAATGCGACAATTTTGCTTGTTTACATACCCGCCAAGATCAAAATGAGCTTCATCTGAAAAGATGATTTTTTTTGGCAAAATCGGCATCTTCTGTAAGTCGATCGCAGGCCTACTTAGCGAAGCGAAAACGCATTGGATGGTCAGTTAGCTTCAACTCCTGAACCAATTGGACTTTGTATGGCGTCATACCAAGGTCTTTATGCAAAATTCGTCTCAATGATGTCTCCGAAATGTTCAATTGTTGAGAACGACGGTGAATTGATGTTGATGGCGCTGCACGCACACTTTCTGCCGCAGCAGCAATATTCTCGGATGTACGCACTGTTTTTGGCTTTTCACGCTTTGGTTTATCGATGAGGATGCCAGTTTCTTTCACTTTTTTCACAAGATAACGAACATACGGAGCTGACGGTGCTTCTCTTCTTCCAAAATCCGTACGCAATTTTCGCACACATTCTGCAACATTACCATGATTTTCAAAGTAATGTCGCAATATTTCCCAGCATTGTTCAAGCGTATACACAACCATATTCGTTCAGCGGAAGGATAAAACTAATTATCTGTCAGATCAGACATGAGCTAAGTGTTACCATTCACGAAATAAGCACTACTTGAAAAAAAAAACGTTAGATGGCGGACCCTTTAGTTGCCGCCTGACATTTTTTGTGATATGTTCGTTTACCTACGGTTTCATTATTGAAAAATGTCCACTACGCATGTTTTTGAGAGGACGAATTACTGTCGATTTCAAGCTCGCATACGACGGTATCTCTAAAGATAAGCTATACGAAGCCAAGTTTTAACATCCTTGCTGAACTCGTCAGGCTGTGCAGAATGACTGAGAAATCCTCGCCGCTCCAGTAAAATCGGTGATGAATAAAACAACACTTTCGATGTTAAAAAGGATTCAGACAAGACGACGAAGATTCAACATTATATTGTACTTGGAAAAATCGTTTGGGTCTTCCTGGCTAATACCAGAGGCACGTGCTATTTTAAATCAGCACAATTGCTTGTATATACACATATGACATGGACGTTATTGGACGAATATAAAGAAAAGTAAGTGGAGCGATTGGGAGTATTGAAGCATTGACGGCCACAGTGTGCCTGAAGTAAATGCTTTCTAAAAGAAAAATGCGCAACACCGACGTTTTGGACAGAACGTTATCCTTGGTAGCTATAACTTCAAGGATTTGATCTACATATATTGTTCTACTGCGCTAAGATAAGATAAAGAAAACGCCCTTGGACGATTCAGCAGGGAATATTTTACATGAAATCTGAGGCCTAATTAATATTAATAGGGAGTGGGGACGAAAAAATCACGAACATAGGCTTCAATGTGTCAAACTTCTTAGATGATTGGGCCTTATAGACTTTGGCTCGAAGAATCTTCGATTCCAACTGTGAGGTGCGTGGCAGTGGAGAGCACAATCGACTCTGAAGTCGAGCATACAGCTGACAAAATATTGTAGTGGATGGACCGGCTTGTTAATCTAGGTCCAGGTTTATCCCGATAAAAAATGTGCATTTTTCTACCGATTTAAAATGACACCTCTTGTTGGATAACATAATAACAAAAACATAATCAGCCAAATCTAACACCACAGAAGTGTTTGCTTTCCTATTTATTTGTTGGACATGAACATCTTTTAGGTCTCTAGTTGATCATATACAGATTAGATTTATTAATTTATATACAGAGTGCGCCATGTCATATGGGTCGATATAAACTTCGAATAACTACAACAATTGTCAACCGATTTTCATATGTCATAGCATCTTGGAAACTTCAATTCAGTACAATTTTAACCATCGCTTCACACCAAAAGAATAATTTCAATGTTCATTAAAAATGAACGCTCGATTGCGCTAACTCAACGTGCGTATCGTGCAAAATATCATGATCGTGTTGCGCCCAAAAAAGATACAATTCATCGTTGGGCCTCGAATTTTTTGTCAATTTGGTTCTGTGGCAAGCCCTCGTGAGCTACCTAGGCCACGTCCGCGGCGTTCAAACTCATCTATTCAGTCTGTGAAGGCCAGTGTTCAAGAAGACCCAAGTTTTTCATATCGGCGCCGTTCGCAGCAGTTAGGCATCAGTGGGACCACTTTGCGGAGAATTTTAAAGGTTGATTTTCACTTATTTCCATACAAAGTGCAGATAACTCAAAGAATTTTGCCATAAGATGAGCCACGGCGCTTGGCATGCGCAAAAAATGTCGTTGCAATGATTAATGATGAGCCAGAGTTCTGGCAGCAAATTTTGATGACCGATGAGGCACATTTTACGCTCTATGGCTCAGTTAATAAACAAAATTGTCGCTTCTGGGGCACCGAAAATCCTCACATTATTCATGAAGAGCCGCTATATGATCCAAAAGTTACTGTTTGGGCCGGTGCATGCGCTAAAACCATCATTGGACCGTATTTCTTCAAAGTTGGCGATACAGTGGATGGCGATCGATATCGGTGGATGTTGGCCCATTATGTGGTCCCAGAAATGCGTAAAAAAGTGCGACTTGCCATACTGCGGACAAAACAATGAACCTTTTGCGTAAGAAGTTCCCTGGCATCCGAGATCGCCGGATTTGACTCCTTCAAGCTTATAGCAAGATACATATATGCTAACGGCCCGAAGATAACAGAACAGCTCAAAAGAAACATTCTTGCGAAAATCGCAGAAATTTCGACCGAAATGCTCGAAAATGTCATGGAGAATGCGCGAAAACGAGCCCATACTTGAATCGGCAGTAAAGGCGGTCATGTAATTGATATTGTTTTCAAAAATGAATCAAAATAAATTGTAAAGGTCTAAATTGAATAAAAGTTTTTGATTTTCCAAAATCGATTGAGAATAATTGAAGTAATTCGAAATTTACATCGACCCATATGAGATGGCGCACGTTGTATGGCTTTCAAGGCTTGACGTAGTCCGTAGCCTATGCAGCTATTAAGCGGAGAATTAAAGGAGTTCCCTGTATAGTATCATGGGCTGTCGGTTAATCCTTTTAAGACTGATGTCGTTCTCTTCACGAGAAGGATGAAAAATACTGGGATTGCTCAGCTGGTGCTAAAAGGCATTCCCATCCCGATCCAAGGAAGCTAAGTACATGGGAGTCATCTTAGATAGCAAGCTTCTTTGGTCAAAGCATGTTGAGTCCAAAACCACCAAAGCGCTGTCAGCTTTTTAGCAATGCAAGGGTGCCCTTGACAAAACATAGGACTTGGCTTATCGCCGAAAAAGGTCCTCTGGATCTACACGGCTGGATCTCACATGTACACGTTGTGGCCTCTTTCATCAAATTCCAAAGAGCGGTTTGTCTCAGCTGCACGTGGGTTTCCCCACCACAACGGGAGCTGCTTTGGATGCTATAATGAATCTTCCACCCCTTGACATATATGTATATCAGAGGGTGCGCACTGAAAGCCATGTCTCGCCGAAAGAGAAATGGTCTTTGGTACCACTCGCATTGGAGTGACGGTGTACTTGCGTGAGAAATATCCTACGACCCCTGTCTCATTGATATGCCTTCTGATGCAATGACACCTGCCAATCCTACTGCGCTGTAATTTCACAGTCACATTTCCATGGAGTCAGGACTGGCTTTGACCAGACACTGAGGATTGATTAGACTGTTTTCGCATTTTCACAGATGGCTCCAGGACTGGGCGGAGGTCCGTCGCTGGAGTTTTCTTTGAGCGCGAAAACATTCGACTGCACTCCTCGTTATGAAAATATGCGTCTGTCTTTCCATCAGAGATTTACGCAATCCTAATGGCCATGCACTATGCTGTGAAGCACAGGTGGAAGGGAAACAGCATATGTGCTTGCAGTTACAGCCAAGCTGCACTTAAAGCTGTGTTCAACTCCAAATCAGTGCATGAACTCAAGACCTTTTTGAACAAAGTCGGAAGACTAAATTCGTTAAGGCTTTTATGGGTCCCAGGTCACTCTAGGATCCCAGGAAATGAGATCTCCGATGAACTCGCTAGAAGGGGCTCAGAGGAGAGCTTCTCAGGACCTTAGGTCTACCTGCTTGCACGGTCAAATCTGACATCAAAGACTGGGTCTTTAATGAACACAGTCGTAGATGGAGGGAATATCCAGGATGCAGGATGACTAAGCGTATATGCCCTGATGTCTGCAAAAAGTCCGCAACATTCTTCTTATCCTTAAGGAGAAATGATTGTAGAAAGCTTGTGGGCGTCATTACGGGGCATTACACTTTTACCAAGCATCTCTACGTGCTTGGCATCAGTAAGACGCCTACCTGTGCTGCATGTTGCGAGGAGGATGACGCAGCAAAACACTTTCTCTGCGACTGTCCCGCCTTCGCTCGCCCATGGTGGCGCAACCTTGGGGCCGACGTGGTGTGTGCCGAATCTCTTAGCTCTACATCATTGAAGCCCCTCTTACTTTTCCACGGACGAACGAGGAAAATACAATAAAGACAAGGTGTCTGTCGAGTAGTACAATGGACCAGTATTTATGTACATATGTCTGAGTGCTCCAACAGATAGTGGAAGCCCCCAACCAAATTTAAGATAAAAAACGACACACTCGAGGTCTCGAAAGCATTACCCATTTAACATAAAAGCGATCTTAAATTCAAGTCGCAAGTTCCGAGCAACTTATGCTGAAATGCTCCATTCATCGGGGATGCCTCCTTTCGACCATGTTTTATAGATAAATGGGTACGTGTTCTCGGACAAATCACTTCGAGCTGCTGTTAATAGTTCGGAAGGGAGTCTGTCGGTGCCAGCAGCTTTACTAGAACTTCAGCTTGTTCAAGTCGAGTGGACGGAATTCTATTTCGCCTTCGTCCATAAACGTCGCATATTATTTGAAATTGATTTGAGTAGAAATTCATATGTAAATATTTTGAGGACATGTTTCTTGATACAATGACATAGAAATAGCGCGAATTGGACTGCTGTAACCCGTGAAAGTAGACAATTCCCGGTACTTTTTGAACAAATATCCAGGATTATTAAATTGAAGTATCTTGCTTTATTTGTTCCTCGACAAGGAGGAGTATTTGGGCAAATGAACATTATTGATCGCTAATTCAATATTGGTTCAGACTCTCACGTGGATCTGGCTTTATATGTAGGTAATCTTCCAGACATTTGACAAGTTATTTCGCTGAACAAAATTTTAGTTTCCATGGCATGAGTAATTCCTGTAGGCATTAGTGTATAAGAGTTGAAGTTTCACCTATTATAGTGAAATGACATGAGTGGAACTTGCTGCATTTGAACTCCTCTGTCAAGTTCTAGGAATTCAGGTCTAGACTGTGGAATAACTGACGTCTGTTAATTATGTTTTTTTTTTTGTAGCATTTGTGCCACCTAAAGCCAACAGTTATAACAAAATTGCGATGAAACAGTATATGGCAGCTACCGTTCTATTACGATTGCTACTTTCTTCCAAGAAAAGCAAAACTGGTTTCGATTCACTTTAGATTCTACCAAAACGCAGGAATAGGTAACGATCATTAACCGAAAAGTGGGTCGCTTCTTCATTTGATTATGAAAGGTAAACGAATCAGAGATCAAAGTCAAGATTTTGCCAAAATCCGCAACACTTCAGTTTTATTGGCAATGAAGCAAGTACTTTTGATTGCGTCGGTTGCTTAATTTACGAAGTGTGATGTAAGAGCAAGATCAGATCGATGTGGCGAGTGACTCGAAAGGTGTGGAGCTAAGACTCGTATAATTTATTGCATCGCACGTTCATATGACATGTTGATTGGCATTGTGACATGTAGGGCGATTCCTAACCAAATGTTATCTTTTCAGTTAAAGTCCGAAGGACAGAGAAGCGCTGAATATGTCTTCATCGCAATCGACTTCTTTCACAATCATTGCTCTGTTTCTTATCATTATCCGCGGACGTTATAGAAACAGATCGATCCACTTATAGTCTTATCTGCCGCACTAGATGAACCGAAGTCCCAATCAATGTACCCATAAGTCAATGCTGGATGTTGATGCAATGGCGACAGTCATCATTTTAATTTCACACTACTGTACCCATGTGTTTCCTAGAATCTGTTATTTACGTATTTAGATCAGAAAATGAGATCATCGACTTATAAAAGTGACATTTCGACCGACATATGCCGTAGAGTTCATGAGACAAGCGTTAAGAAATGAACTCGAAAAACACCCGATGAGTTTAAAAATCCCATTCTTTACTCTCCCCTTTCTCCCGACGACGATAGAATCTGGTTTATGTCTGACCCACTGGGCAGCACACTCGACAGCAAGCCACACAGACATTGGTATGTTTGTTAATAAAACCAAACACAACGAGTCGCACAATCTACGCAACATGTACACATAGCGCTCGTACATCATCGTCATCATTATCATCATTATTATCAGCAGTATCATCAGAAGCTCGAGAGAATCGAAAGTATTCTCGTCGACTCGTAGTACATGGCCGATGCGGCGCGTCGTGGACAAAGAGAATGACCAATAAAAAGACACAACAAAAACGAGTGAAGACGGACGAAGGAAACGACCACCATTGTCCATTCAGTGCAGATACACACTATACACTCGCAGATACTGTGCTTCGATACTTTATTGTAAATGAATTCGACCTCGGGGGCAATTTATTTTCATTTGAAATGAAGAAGTTTTTTTTTTCTTTTTCTGTTTCGTAATCCCCCCTTCACTCCGTCATTCTTGGTGCCATTGGTTTGGGATGGTGCACGGATTTGCTGGTCTGCAAATGCGTCTAAAAACAGAGATTTAAGTGTACATACATATATACATGATACAACTGATTAATACGAATCTATTTGGCGGACAGGTGGACGAGCAAGCTCAGTACACAGTGCTGATAAGATCAATCAAAGGCATCGGGGAAAAGCAAAGTACCAGAAGGCTGATGATTTAGGCCTGTACTCTTAACAATCTAATTCGATTGATATCAATCACGCACCAGCAACGAGTTAAAGGCAAAACCTGTTCAACAGCGCAAGAAACACGAGAAGCGATATGCAAATGAACTCACGAGCAACTCTTCCTCGCAACGGATGTACATGTCCCCGGAATGCAACATTGTGCTATGCAATCGATCCAGAATGAGGGACGCCAATACCTGTCCATCCAGTAAGTCCGTTTACCAGCTCCCTCACCACTGTTCTGTTATCGCAACGAGGCAGACGAATAATTGCTGAAAATTAATCATCAGAAATGTCCTTTCTCTCATCCGTTGCCGTGTCGTGTCGCTCTTTACGTGCGTTCGTAACAGTAGACAATCACCACCAACATGCGCTGCCGTTGCCGCCACCGCCGACGACCGAAACGATAGACGATTTTCGAAAATTGATTGCGAATATTGTGTGCATCCTTCAGGAGTCAACAACTTGCATCAGGGATGCAACCATATCTACAAGTACGATGAGACTAGTCGAGTGTGCAGTATGACGGTATGTAGGTCTTCCTATAGCATGCTGATCAGAAAAGAATGGCGAAGAGGATGAGGATATTTCCTGTCAACTTTGACTTTAATCAAAATTGCCAGTTCAGCGTGAGATAATTGATTGGGTGGCGCTTTATTAGAGAGATTATACCAAGCAGTAAGGGATATCCAATTCCAGGAGTTGTACAGGAAACAAAAGAGAATGGAGTCAGTCAAGTGGTGCGCACTGGAGCCGTGCGAGAACAGCTTGTTAGTCGTGGACCGAATGCAATTTACGATTGATTTAATCCATGCGTTTAACCCTATAGGGAGTCACACCCCGGATGGAAAGTCAATTGTTACAATCAGGTACTGTGCAAGGAGATGGAAATTCACTTTATACATTCGGTTCACATTCAAATGTCACGTCAAGTAGAAAGGGAATGAACATGCGAATTTATGCAATTAGTAATCCTTTGGAGCCTTACGAAGACTGTTCTTTTTATAGTGAGTGAGTAAGGCATGAAAATTCCTTCCAGGATTCCATCTTGTTTTCTTTAAAATTGGATTTTAATTATCCTTAAAGGCCGTCATAAAGAATGTTCTTTTGTATAAACAGTTTACTGCGGAGATGGAAAACCCTATAACTACGTCCGGTTTCGTCCCCTAATCCTTAAGAAAAAAAGGAAAACAACAACAAAAACCCATTATCGAACGGGAAAAAATTTCATTCTATCCTTTCGAAAAGAAAAGATATTAAACAGCAACTTGCAATTTTACATCAAAGATAGCCATTTATGAGGAACCTTCCTTCTATCTTTTTCGCTCTTGGCCCTTCTACAAACATGGTATGTATGCCCGGCAGGATATATTCATTTGTCCACCGAAAAGAAAGGAAAACATCCGCCCAAATTCCTACTGAAGAGTTCATTGAATAAAAAAAAATAAGAAATATAGCAAGGATCTAAGCGAATTGGAAAGGACTCACGAGACATCGTCGAGTGTTTGGATTGTAGTTTGAGATAAAAATCCATCCTCGAATGAAAATTCATGCGGAAAATTGCCTTTCTCCGGAGAAAAACCTATCTGCCATCATGCCCGGTTAGCGTGTCGCATGTAGTCGTGAATCCAGCTTCCCCGTCCTTATTTAGGAACGTGACTTTATCTTCCCTTGGACAGAAACAGGAACACTACTAGCTAAAGGGTTATCATCATTTCGTCCTTCATCCTCAATTTCGTTATTGTTTTTGCCTCCAATTCGGCGCGCCTTCGTATCCTCGTTGCCCCACTCGATGGTGCAACAATAGTGACTTGCGATAAGGGATTTGAGGAGCATACGAGTACACGAATGCCAGTGATGACGAAAATTCAGTTCGATTTATTGGACTAACGTTAACTTCCCGGATTTACTGCACAGACACAGAGAAGACAAAGTGGAATGACGAGGAGGTTTATGGCTCCATTCTGGCGATCGCCCAGTTGGAAGGAATGATAACACAGTAATGACAGTTGTTATGACATTAGATTTGGATTTGGATTTATCAATTTTCTTAAACTAGTTGTTGTTTTTCGTTATTCTTACGGTTTGCGGGTATCCGAAGTATGGATGATATTTGCTGCTGGGATTAGAGATGCTTACCTGGAACGAAACGAAATGAAAATTAGTTTTAGTTAAAAGTTATTCGAATTGGTTAAAGCGTTCAAAAGCAGACAGCTCATGCACTCTTGACATTGGACTCTTAACTTGGACGGAGTGGTTTTTAATATAATGCCAAGGCTAGAGTTTAATTAAATTCCACTTAATGTCGAGAGTGTATTGCTGTTGTATACGTTGTTCGTGTACGTAAGGAAGATGATGAACGATGATTAAGTTGCTGGTGAGCTGGGAATACTAATGCGAGAGTAATTTTTTTTTATGTGGCAATTTTTATGTGACAGTGGTTCAGCGGCAGATGGCTTTTGTTTTCTAATGCAGGCAGGCGCCGTATGGTTTTTGAGATTTATTGGAGTCACTTTTATTACGTGGTAGATTAATATCTTACATGGCGCGATGGTACTAGATTAATTGGCTGTGTTTGTACAATGTGTATATGGAAATAGCAACGATGTGCAATGTTAGTGCAGGGTGTCTCATAGAAACATGCAGCTTTTGAACTGTCGGTAATTTCTATTTCAACTGGTCGGTGAGTGGCAAATTTGAAATTTGAGTTGTAAATGGTTTAGTCGTTGACATTAAATATTTTAGTCGTTCTGCGAAAAGTCGTTTTCCGTGCAGGGACGGGTTAAGAATATCCCTGCAGCGATACCTCTCGCTTGTCGTAAAAGGCGACTAAAACAAAGGTAAACAAAAATCACATCTAGGCAATTTAGAAAACACCAAGGTGAGCCTAGGGACACATATTACCACCATTAAACTGCCCCACAAGTGTACATGCATGCAAATCAGTGAATCAGTGGGTTGACACGACTGGAGATCACCGGTGTTGTAAGAGTAAGATCAAACAAAAAAATCTGGAGCATGCCCGTGTCACAAAGAAAAAAAAAAAAGGCAGGCCGAAAAACAATTGGTGCAAACAAATGCCAAAACACCAGCATTTGATTGGCCTCAGCGATGAAGTAATCCCAAACCGGCGGACCCCACAAGCGGACCAGTAGGAATGCAGTTAAGTGGGAAGGTTATGGTCCTACACTTCCGACCATAACAACGCCGGAAAAAGGAAAAGAAGAAGTCGTTCTGCGAAAAACATCATCAAAACATCATCATCATTCGGCGATGTTGACAAATATAAAATGTTTCCGGAACAGGCATGCAACGAACTTTGAAGGGTAAGCTGCACCATTAAGCCTACAAATCTAACTGACACTAGAACTGACGCTAAAAAAATCACGAAAAGCGCCGAGCGTTGCATTCAATAAGTACACGGCCCAGACTACAATAAGCAGGTTTGCGGTGTGCGACTGATCTTCCCAAACTATCTATCTCTCACTTGGTAGACTAGACACAAAAGTCTTGTCGACAATGACAAAAGAAGTTCACTATTAATCGAATTGTCCTGTTCCAAGGCTGATCTGTAGTGATTGCTTTTGAACGTAAACTCAATTGGAACTCAAGAAAGTGGCGAAACCATTAATGTCGCTGCAGTTATGGTAAAATATGGAGTCTTCCACTGGTTATATACCGCGGTGACGAGACTTATCATCATAAACGCTTCTGTAGCATGGTGGAAATAGACAGCAGAAAACTTTAATTTCCAAACTACGACGACTTCGAGAACTCGCGTGTCTCGTTATAGCAAGCGCAAAACTCCACTTCACATACACACATAGAAAGAGAGCTACTCGCAGTGCAGTCAGGCTCCACGTGCTTGGCAAGCACCACGACATAAAACTATTGAGTTATGAGTCCATTGTTCAAGAACTTCCAGAGTTAGAGAGCATAAGTGCAATACATCGTCTTGGTGTGGCTAGTTACGGACAGCATTCAGATCTAATCTATTTCCGCACGTTGTGCAAGGGAGCAGAGCTTGTTACGTACACGCCCCGTAGTGCGAATTTTCGACAGCGTCTCTCAGCCTTTCTAGCGTTCTTCTCGAATCTCACATGATGCAGAAAGATGGCTCGTCTTCAGACCCAATCTTTTCAGTTTCATTTTACGTCGTTCTATAGGGGAAAGCTAGTTTACACGGTCAGGAAGGCAGCAGGTACCAAGAACGGAAAATGTTACGTATACGGCCCGTAGTGCGAGGTTTCGACAGAGTCTCCCGGCTTCCAGTGCTTCTTTTTCGAATTGCACATGATGCAGACAAAATTAAAAAGAAATAAATTTCGGTTACTAACACAGCAAAGAACCTACTATATAGGATAGTATTTTTAATTGGTTTGAAACTGTTGGGGGGGATCTGTTCAAGGATTGGTATTCAGATTCAGGAATTTTCAAATTCCCACTGGGTAAGGTTGAAAGGATAATACCCCATTATAGGTACTTAGATGGCGTTCCAACGAATTTTTGAATATTTGAATACACTCAAGCCAAATGCTAGCTTAAATATGGTACTCGTAAGGACATCGAACGTTCTTGAAGGCCGAACTTTCTTATGTGAAGCCAAAAGTTGTTTATTTCGGTTGATGCCTGACTTTAGTATCAAAGTTAGCGTATAATAAAAAATCCTCGCGGTTTCTAAGGTAGTGAATGGGTTAGCAAAAAAGTTGATGCTGGCGTCGTGTTGTTACGTCGCTTTGCTTGTTTACTGGACTGGAGAGAGACATGAAACAGCTCAAGTAGAACTAAATATCAATGATTATCCCTGGATGTCAATGCATAATGCATTTGCGGCTACTAACGATTTCGTTATGACTATCCTTGAAATCAAATAAAGTCTGAAGCTTAATGACACATGAAAATGAAGTTACTTTCAAAATTTACAACTCGAATCTGCAAGATAAACTGCTTAAACTATAAACATCGTAACCACAGACATAATGTCTGCTGATAACCTCCGATCGGAATATCCCCATAAATCAAACACCCCACCTCACCCAATATCCACATACATACATATATGACTCTATGCGATAGCTGAGCGAGTGTGAGCATATCTGATTGCATACCGTATCCTCGTGCAGTTAAATTCATTGCGTGGCTTAAGCATTTACCCAAAATGAATTTTAACAAACCTTCATTTAAATAAAATACAAATTCATTGTCGAAACCACCCATAGGGCACTTACACACTTACTCGTACATACTATATATGTGCCCAAAAATATTTATTCAGGCATATTCGGGGCATTGGGTTGCTAGGAATCCTTGGAAACTTACTTATACTCAAGATTCTAGTTAATTAAATTATAACAGATTCAGATTTATTGAAAGGCATTTGAAAGCTATTTCACCACACCCTTCAGCTCTATAGAATCTCGTTATACGATCGTTCTCGCTTCAATTTGCATCTCTTGGATGGAAAGTAATTGCATCACACATCCATGCGTGTGTGCCTGATAAGGGATCTACTTAATGTCGAATAAAAAAAAGTGCCTTTCGCCCTCATTTTACTCACATCATCCACCTGGATGGAGTGAATGACTCGGACGAGTTAAGGGCGGCGGCCCGCAGCCAATCTACGAGCCATTAACGAAAAAACAAATCTGTATACGTGTATCTATAGGTTTGTACACAATTTAATTTAACATAAATCACGCAATTTACGCTGATTTTGTGACATAATGGGAATTGTGTGGTGTAGGGATGGATCCGCTGTGCGAAGTGATGTGGGCATGCGAAATCCCGTGGGGGGTGGTTCGAGGGATTTATTTAACGACTCAGCGGTGGCGTAATCGTGGGCCTGTGGTTGGCCTGAGTTTTTTGGTTTCACTATTTCGAGAGTTATTGCCAATTATGTACTTGTATTTGCAATGCCACTATGAGGTACATATCTTGGTGTTGCTGGAGATATCTGCTGATAATTAGTAAATATTGACCTAGTTCTTCGTGATGTGGATTTTTTCCATTATTTTGAAATGGGGCCCTCCAATCAAGCGAACGGATGAGCAGCCACCAGGGGTAAGGTTGAGTAATGCGTTTCCACTTGAGCTAATTGGGAGGGAAGATGCAATGAATATTGGAAACGGAAAGAAATGAAAAAGAAAAGGGCAAGTGGTCATTTAATTCACTCATGAGTGCTCAACCATTTAATTGGGTAATTTAGCTAAAGTGCGATGACTGCTTCTGCATGGCGATATGGCTGGATGGAACATAGACTGAAAGATGCGTATGTGTAGTAAAACGGAAATGTGGATTTGGATTTTCACTTTTAAGTCATAATGATAGGGTCTGGGTATTCATTTCGTTTACCGAAGATGGCCACAATGTGCTACGCTTCGGAGGGTGATCGGTGATTTATTTTTTTTCGTATTCTTATTATCGCGCTACTGAAGCGTGAAATGAAGAAATTAAATTGGAGGGGGAGGCAGGAATCTGAAGTTACTGATGAAAGGACAAAGACGAGTTCAGTCTCCGAAGATAATATAACAGGGTCAGTGACCATTGGCCATGTATGCCCTCAGGCAAAAGCGAGTAATGATGTAGAAGACCATGCGATATTGTGAGAAGATATCATCCTCTAGGGACTTAAAGAAGATATACGAGAACAAAAATTGCTTTCACGGTGGTAAATTTGGAGAAAACTTACTTTAAGCTCATAATAAAGGATCATCCAATAAGAGGTGTCATTTTGAATTTCGCCCCATTTTTTAATTGTTAGTATTCACCTATTGATGCGATGACCTTTAATAAGTAAAAACTACGCAGTTGTTAAATATGGCAGGACGTACACTAGCACAACGTAGTGACGGTGCATATATCGTTTAAATGTTTTGTAAAATTCGTACTACTTTTGGTCAAATATCATTATTTTCTCAGAGTTGTAATGAATTTAATTGGCAAATTTGAATCTCTAAGAAAAGATAGTGGTGTTAAGACTCCATCCACAACGAGTGACAGTTTGGTCCGGGTTTTGAGCTGGCAGTGTCGTTGGGCATCATATTCTGGTCGCGTGATTTAAGGTAATGGAGACTTTATCTGCCTGCCAAGCTCATGTGATTTTACACCCTTAGACTTTAGCCTTTGGGGCTACGTTAAAGATAAACTATGTACCAATGCTCCACCAACGATGTATGGTGACTATTTGGAGATCGACCCGATGCGGGCGATTGGTTGATATGTATGTATCGTAACTAACCTTAGTGTTTGTAACTTAGACCGAAATTAAAATATCACCACTTGTCATAAAAATATTGAATATTTCCATTTATTTAAAATGACACCTCTTGTTGGATAACCGGTATTATAGATTCGAAGCATTTAAAGAACGCGAGATAACTTGAATACATCCCTCCATAAGCAGTTCAATCGCCGCTAATCCTTTCTTTAACCGGCTATTTACCCGTTTCAGACAACCCTAGGCATTAATTACCTTTTCCCTTGTATCCTTGAATCGCAACTCCCGCGCGATCGGTTTCGTTTAGTTGCATCACGATCCTATACTACCATCCCCTCCCCATTCAACCACCAGGCAGTTAGCAAGCTTGTGAAACAAAACAAGCCGTTTCTAGAATCCATTTCCCCTAGCTTGAGCCACCTATTCCCCCGCTTCCACCCAAGCCCCCCGGACTAGACTATGATTACCCGACTAATTGAAGTCAATAGGCGGTACACAGCAGTCCCACTATCCCTATCCCCATCTACCCGTATGTGTACATGTCTCTCTAGAAAATTGCCAATCAATGCCAAAAACTAATTTCTCCGTTGCACAAGCACATCATAGACATATACTGCGTCGCGCGTCGTCGTTTGCTTGTTATCATTGCTGCTCCACCGTTCGTTGATCAGAAACAATTGAAGTCAATTAATATTCATGCGATGTGTTGGGAGAGAAGAGCTCCCTCTTCCTAATGGCATATTAATTTGCAACCCTTAGGCTTCTACTCTAGCGCCGTATTGTCATGTTACTACACTAACTATATCATCAATGATGGTGCATGGGAATGGGGTTGAGGCAAGGCAACCCTGAAAGATAATTCATTTAGGCTGAGTAATTTTTCCACAAGGACCTATGTATATACGTATCGAGAGCGTCGTTTCATCAATTTCGACACTCATACGGATCCAATAAAAATTTAATTTTATAAAACGAAGGTAAGACGTCATCTAGCACTTAACTCAATGGGCCACGGGTTCTTAGCTGTTCCCCGAGGATAATGACTTTGTTTGGTAGTTTGCATCTAAATGTTAAGACTACACGACGCATTGGATGGACTCATTGGAATAAGTGGTGTAGACGGTGGATATGGGTGAGTGCTATGGTGGATTGGAGGATGCAGAATTAAGAGCGATCCAAGGAAAAACTGAATTTGTTTTTCCTTCTTTCGTTTTATTATTTTTTTTTTTTTAGCATCCCCCTCCGGGCCGAAGTGGTAGCTCGTTAAAATCCCATAAATGCTGATGGGATGAATGTGGGATTTACTCACCGGGAAAATGACATTCAGAGCTTCGTAGCAAGCTTCATCCTTAGCCCTTGTGTATGAGCCGCCATCGTCATTGGTATTGTGTTGGTTTGTGCGGTGGCGGTGGTTTCATGCCGGATCTTCATTAGCGCGTTTCACAGACAGAAAACGCAGTTGAAAAAGAAATGCGATGGAATGAAAAAAAAAAAACACAGCAAGCCGAACGACAATGGAAAGAAAGAAACGGGGTGGAAAAGAAGAGAGGAAGAAAAAAGGATTCCGGCGTTCCCGCATCGTGGACGCAGGAAACGGAGGAAGATGTAGCAGTTCCGCTGTTGCCATGCAAATATCGACCGGATTGCCTTTGATGAGAGAGCTTCAACGTTTACTGGTTGTCTTTCGAATATACTTGCTGATTCTTTTCTCTTACAAGGTTGTTTCTGCGAACTCGGCGAATGGTTGTGGAGGAGACGCCATTGTAGTTAAATCTAATTTGTGATCCGCGTCGACGAAGTGGGTGCAGTTTGGTCCTCGTCTTTTACTACGAGGCATAGATGTTATTTGGTGGAAACACAACAAGATTCATAGAATTGAGTTTGTGCTTAGAAACATACAACCAATAAACAAGTATGTTACATTATATGTTTCACAACTACATACTGAGCTGGCTTGGAAAAAGACAAAGGATTATGAAAAGAAAAACAGATATTCCACTTTAACGAAGCCCTAGGCGAGCATTAAACGTATCGTTGTTGAGTCATAAAAAATCTCTTGTGGCAAAACTACTTCTAGCTTTACGACAGTAAAGAGACCAAACCAGAACTTTGATCAAAGTATAATAACCGCCATGAACGAATGGGATTCTGAGTGAGAAATTCCCCCTACTACCAAAAAAACGGGAATGGTGTTCCACACGGGTCCGAAAAGGGTCCACTACTGTTAACATAGATCACTGTGCCATAAATTTTCTTATCAAATTCAAACTGCGTCTATACAGTTGTGTAGTGAAAAACTTACTCTATTTTTTGTTTTTCAAAAATAGAGAAAATCATAAAGAGCCATCATTTCGTAAGCATGAATGAGTTCAAAAACGTGCCGTTGTGAAAGCTAAAGATCGAGTTGAGGGCATTCGCAACAGTCTGGTCAATTATGTATAATCGTTTCGCGATGTTTATTATCAATGGGCTGTTTGCAAAACCCTCTGGTGTATGTTTGCCTATTAGAAGCTCCCCGAAATTCTCCGTTCGGATTTGACAATGAATGATTCACCCATGGAAAGAAATGAATCACAAGAACATAGGTGATTGCTTTAAATTACGTACTATAACGTCAGTTATCATCGTCAGTTATTATCGAGTGCCAGAGAATAAGTGAATTTAAAACAGCAGTTGGAAGTAGAAATTAAAGTAAAGAGAACTAATTGTCTAAATGGTTTGACCGATTTGAAACGATCACCTTAGGAAGCTGATGCATTTGCTGCATAGATTGATTAGTTTCTTGATTGGTTTCTTTGCGTTAACTCATGTGGCTGCCACATACCGAGCTTCCTTTTTTATCTAGCCTTATTTAAATTGCACCAAATCGTACTAAATGCTTACATGACGATCACTCGATAATGCGCATGTTTTACTGCGCTTTTTTACTTTCAGATGTCTTGCTTGCGTTTTCATCTTCATTAAAGCAAAACTGTTTAAAAAAAACTTCTATCAATCACCTAATTATAAGGAATTTTTTTTTAGTACGAAACGTCAACTATACGTCCTAGTCTTAGTACTTTGTAGCACCGCCTGTAGCTTTTATGACCGCTCTTCTTGGCATAGTGTTTTCGGATTTACTCTTTTATAACATTAGTCCGAACTCCGTTTATGACTGTTTTGAGGCCTTCAATTTTTTAGGTGACTTTTGTGTATTTTTTGACTCACCACCGACCACTGGTTTTCTATTGTCAGGGATATTACCTGGCCAATTTAGGGTTTCAAGACCAATATTTGTCTTATATTGAAATATTTGTTTCGAAAAAAAAAAACCATATTTAGTGTGATGGTGAGGTTAAATATTAGGTCAAGAAGTAAAGGATATGGGATCAATACCCCGATTTGTCATACATCCCGAAACCATAAAATGTGGCAAATGTTTGATAGTGGGAATATCAAATAAATTCGGATTAACCAGAAAATGTAACCCATTTTACAAACGTCGGCAATCCATTTCTGGTGCTGTTTGGCCCAAATCAATATTTTTTTTCTTCAGACAGAAACTACTAATTTGCAGATCTACGTACTTGAAGACCCACTTCATTTAGCCGGGGCTGAATACATTTTTTTCGCGCAGATTCAACTCTTATGGTGGTTGTCACACATGCTGGACAGGGTGCAGATGGTTTGTGTCAAAGATGTTCGTTCACTACTCTCCGGGGGTGGTTGTCCTAGATAGGATTCAAGAGATTCGACTGAATTTGTCGCGTTGGTTGTAGTTCACAGTAACTAAGGTGTTATATTGGAAATGCACACACAGAGTATGAATTTTGAAGTGATCTGATACTGCGAGTGGTATGCCTTCGTCAGCACTTTTTTTACCATCTCTCATTCACAACTGATGTTGTTGCACAGTTTTCCGTATAGGAATTGTTTTTGGCGATGGACAGACTTGAACTACAGACCTTTCGCTCAACAGCCGGTGATGATTATCATTGCACCACGACCTAACGTTTCTAGCGTTCTGATATTAATAGAACATCTCTCGTGCAAGTCTTCTTTTAATTATTTGGCGTTGCGCCTTCCGCGCCCAAATTGCGTCTTTCTGCCGACCTATAGCTAATTTTTTCATCCGCCGCCTCGCAGTGCTTTCATCACATCCTATAATATACGCGATTCGACTATTTTTAATATATTTTTACCATCAAAAGGTCCAAAATCACCCTAAAACTCCCTATCTCCTCACAAAATACTTTATCGAGGTCTAAAGTAGTGATACGCGTGTTCCGACTTGAGTGTTTTTTCCCTCTGTACATCAAAAAGAATAAGGATATCAAAGGAAAGTGCAATCCTACCCGCATACGTGTTAAAAATATGAAAGGAACCCGCCCACAAATTTTAAAATCATAAAAAGGTTCTAAGTGCGGGTTTTTTTTTGGGATAAGGTAAAAGTAAGTAAAGTATCATCCAACAAGAGGTGTCATTTTAAATTTCCTACGTTTGTTAAACTGTTATATTTCAACTATCTGCAATCAATGATCAGGGGGATTAGGACAATTAACCGCAAATGTGATGAAAATATCACCAAAACCTTAGTACTGCTTTAGGTCGTCATCAAGCATGACCATTAACGAATTTATGCAATAAAATTTAACCCGGCGGACAAGTTAATAATATGAATATTCGAATTGTTCGTCTAGTAAGGTCAGCTATAAGTATCGCTGTCTTGATTGAGTGTTACTGAGTGCAGGACCAAACAGCCGGAAATGTGGAAAAACGTGTAATGAACAATTTAATCAATAGAAAGACTTTTTTAGAGGCAAGCTAAGCCGGACATTCACCCGATTTGGTATTCCATTACTGGTTTCTTGCCTAAATCTGTGTATAGTCGCCTATTAATGAAAACAGTGGACTAATAGTCTTGTCTACTTATTTATCTGATGGAAACTGTAGTGTAATCGAAGTAACAAAACATATTTTAAGTGATTAAAAGTCCCCATGATTTCGGATTTACCAAAAAGACAAAATCTGTTAGAAAACCCACTCTAGCATGATCACTTGAGGTATCGCGTGATCCCACCACCTAGCACAAAGATTCTACCTCAAAATGCCAAATAATTGTTTATCAATGGAAGCCTCATTAAATCATCGAAATACCAAGCATACCTACGTAGTGTAATGCTACCACTTTGGCAACTTCATCGCCTCGAGTGTGTGACACACTTCACAAGCCCACACTGGAGGTCAACCATATAACCAACGCAAACGCAATTTTACATAATTTCCCAAAGTACTGCTCATCATCATATCCAAGGTTATAACTGCCGCTGCAATTGCCACGTGAAAATTTCTTTCTTCTCCGTTGCCTTCCTCCTCTCAAGTGTACACACTTGGGCCATAAAAAACAATTAAATACTTAAAAATCCCAACTTAATTGTACAGCTCAATTAAGTGCGAGCGTTTGTTCGCCTTTTGTTTCATTGTTTACTCCAGAAAACAGGTTCCCCGGAACAAACGAATAAAATTACCGCTAAATATGAGGAAAAAAATCGTAAAAGAAGTATTTCAAGTCGTTAAAAAAAATGGTTTCTGTGTCCATATTGTGCACAATACGACTTATATACGACGATTTCCAGGAACTCTTGAATTGCGTGATGTATGTATCGCATCCCTACGTACTATGGGCAGGTTAAAGAACCCTTACTTAACCTTACACTAGCGGGACTGAATAGTTCCCATAAACAGCGAGTGGATGTAAACACGGTTGAATGGCCAAGATTACGTAGAGGATTTTGTAATAACGACCTGTTTACGTTTTGACAAACGATTATCGCAACTATTTCTCACGCAAAACATATCAGCTACGCCACCGGACGTGGATAGAAGATCCTCCTTCCCTAGGATGATATCCGCTCGTTTAAGACTCACAATAGTTAAAATTAAATTTCTTTATAGCATCACCGACATGGTGGTGTTTGGGTGCTTAAAATAATGCGATAAAATGCTCAGGACAGACATTACATTAAGCAAATGAGTTGGGTGGTGGGAAGGAGCATGGATGTTACGATGTGGTGAGTTGGTGAATGTGAAATTAGATTTCGCAGAGGGGCTTTTGAGGGACATCTCAATGGAGTGGAAAAGCAAAACGAATACATAGAACGGGCACGTTTCACAATAGGAATTTCATATCACACGCCTCACATAGGAGCGGATGGAATGGTTGGTGGATGAAGTAAGAGTAAAAGGATTGGTCGAAGCTAACACGGTTATATAGTCGGGGAAACGCGAGGAAATGCAATTCTATCAAAGCACTTCCCTCGCCAGCTTCCCATTTCCATATTACCTCCCGTTGAGTTCACTTAACCGAATCTCATTAGCATCAAACCAAACGTTTATTCACCTCAATCTACTGCCACCCCCTTACCCTACGTGAAAAATAAAGCGAGCAAAAAACCAGACAATTCTGACAGCTACAACGACATATAAAGTATAAATTCATCTACCCCAGCTAGTATTTCGCACCAAGGATTTTAGCGAGGGAAATTCTTCATTTACACGCGGCAGGATTATGCAATTCCCTGTGACGTGTATGGGCTTTTTAGTGAATCCTGATATGCATGAGGTACTCTGCGCCGTAACTTTGGTTTCTGCACAGTACCACCACCAGTACCGTGTATCCAAGCATCCAATCATCATTATTGCATCATACACATGCACCCATCCGCAGTTCTTGCATAATCGTGAAAACGTAATTACTAGGATTATTTCACCGAAGGACTCAACGACGAGCCGAATGTGACTCTGATGATGATGATAACGATGGTGGTTGTGAGCCGGGCCGGGGTGATGGACGAATGGGCATTTACATACAGTTTCATTCGCGCGGTAGTGAAATTCATTTAGCTATTTTCGTGAATATTTCCCTGTACACGCCATGCATCCTTTAAGGACATTTCATCATTCGTATTGTGATGCCAGTATAAAAACAGAAAAACACATGTGCAAGTGTGTGTGTGTACTGTGTTGAGCAATCTCAATTTGCATTACCAGCCCGCAAACATCAAGGAACAAGAGTAGTACATCAACCATGTAACACTACTGTTTTCCTCGCTCTGGACCATGTAGCAACTCTACGGAACGGTACGGTTCACCACGTCATGCCGGCGTTGTCGTCGAACAACAATATCGTTTGCAGTGTTGTTAAATAAGAAGGATTAAGCATGTCACCTCGTCAACAACATCGTCGTTCCCAACTTCTTCGTCTTCGTTTACTCCTTTTTTGATTTTGTACTTCTCGTTCTCGTTCTCTACATTCGCGACTTCATTTGCTTAGATGAATTCCAACTGTTTTGCTGATTGTATTCGAATTTATCCATGTTGCACAGGACTCGCGCATATGTATATATGTGTGTGTCTAGTGGTGGAATGAAAAGCTTTTAATTAAAATCTCACGCCTAGATTTTTGGCATACGATTTGATACCTCAGTCGAGATTTGTGTTTTTGTTCTGCATCTTCGAGGGTAACGAGTCTGAATAAATGAACTTGGTGGATGGATGCGGTTTCGAGTCCTGGGGTTGGGTTTTTGTATTTTATGAATTTACTTACTGAGGGTTCGGATGACTTTGGTGAAGCAGGATTAGAGTGAAAGGTTAATGCGGGTAACAATACAGATGGAAAATATGCGGATGCTAGTCGGGGGAAATGATTTACCTCAAGGGTGAGTCTTTACTACTGTACGAGGAGTTTTCGTGGAACTATAAGCTGTGCTGCTGAGATAATATTCTGCAAAATTATAATGAAAACCTTGTTTGAAAATATTTCCCTTTCAGAGAGACAATCAGATTATTATCGTGTTTCGTGTTTCATTTAACATTTTGCAGGGTTTTCTAGGTTTGTCTTACCTAGTCTAACCCTGTTGATAAGCTCATAAATTATATTACAGAATATTTAGCAACGCAATTCATTTTCATTAAAATTAGGAGAAATTAACAAGGCTACTGTGTGGAAGAGTTATATTGAATGAGCGTCCACAAATTTAGACATAAATGCAGGGTGGTTGTACTTCAGCAACTAATTTAAAAAAAAACTGTGACTTTGTAAGTATGTAGCTAATAGAACTGCGTCAACGCTTCGCCTAATAACAGTTGACCTTATTGTTTACCAGCGTGCAGAAGCATTTGCGTTGAATCGAGCTACGTTCCTGACGAAGCGACAGGAAAATTGCTGCAACGCAACCCTGTAACATGTACTGGAAGGCGAGCCGACGCTCAAGAAAAAAGAAAAGTTTAATAGGACAAAGGAGCTACTGTGGTTGCATACGAACAAGTCCTGACCAAACCAAAACGATCGTATTTATTTAAATTGTCAAGCGCCACTATTTGCTATGGTTCATCACAAAAAAAAAAATTAAGTTTGGATACGCTCAAAAATCCCATGTTCGAGAACCTAAGAGAAGACAGCTAGCCGCAGCCTAGCTTCTCGATCGACTCAAGATCAAAATTCAAGCTAAAAGCCCCCATATCTCTAAAAGAATGTTTGTTTTCCAATTTTTTTTTTCAAAACTTCAATTGTGCCACCCAATTCAATTGGGGGCGGGAATATTCACTCCAATTGCTGTTCTTGGTCAATCCCATTTTTTTTTGTCCCGATAATGTAGGTGTAGGTGATCTTTTATTGGATTGCTTAACCCAATAGGCATTAGGGGCAGTAAAGTTTTTTCGCTCAGAAAGTTAACCGGCATGTTTATCATGAACTCCAAGATCGAAATGTCGACAATGGTATCTGACATCCAACCTCAAACGAACATTTTTGACAACAAAAAAAATTGGAATATTGATCCCAAATTTTTTAGCCTGAGGGACTTGATGTGTCCTGCTACTGGTCTTCTAATGGTACATATAATTCAACCATACCAATTGCATATAGATATAATGAGGTGTTGGCTGGTATTTCTAGCCCTAACCCTAAAGAATCAAAGACATCAAGAATGTGTCACAGTGTCCTCCAAGCCCAGCTTCATATCGGCATTGAAAGTGTTACTATCAACATAATGCCGACAGCCACGCAGCATTCAAAGCGTTAAGTTCACGTAACATGATCTTCAAAAACGCGAAGGACAGCCACGATGCTCTGTAAGGCCTAGCCAAGAAAAACAAGGACAAATTCTGATAGTTATCGGGGTACATAAGCAATAGTGATAACGAATCACCGACCATTTAAAAAGGTTCATATATGTACGAGTATGTGGACAGCTTTTGAGGTACTTTCAAATCTAGAACTAGTATGCTTTAGACTGTTGGTAAAAATTACAACATCCGTCGTCGATTTGTACGTTTTGACAGTTGCTGGAAAAATCCTTGAATTGAAAGTCGACACCCAACACCTCTATCGATTTTAACGCCACATATGAAAGCTTCACATTATTATTATTACCGGCCATTTAGAACTCGAAATTTCTGAGCCTCGTCAACAACTTTTCGAAAGCTTTCCTGTCAGGAGTATGTTCCTTCCATGTTCCGTTGTTCTATCCCATCTCTTTTAGGTTCATCGTATATTGTCCTACCATCTATGAGGCGAGCTTATTGGTAGTTTTTCCACATACGAGGGTGGTCCGATAAGTACTTAGCCTACAAAAGAAAAACAAAAAATTTGGAGAAATGGCGATTTATTTTTCAATATAGTCTCGTTTTAGCTCGATATACTTGACCCAGCTATGTTCCTACTTCTTTAAATACGTTTTCTCGAGGTCTGCAAAGTAGGCCTCCGTGGCGGCGATGACCTCCTCATTCGACTGAAATGTCTGCCCGGCGAGTGACTTTTTCAAGTTTGGAAACAAAAAGAAGTCGCACGGGGCCAAATCTGGAGAATATGGTGGATGGGGCCGCAGTTCGCAGCCCAATTTGGCCGTGGCGAGGGCGGAGATGTAAGCCGGTGCGTTATCATGGTGGAAGAGCACTTTTTTCTTCGCCAAGTGGGGCCGTTTTTTCTTCAATTCGGCGTCGAATCGGCCCAATAATTTGGCCCTGTGACCGTTTTGCCTTCTCCAGGTAGTCGATGTGGATCACACGTTGTGAATCCCAGAAAATGGTGGCCATCACCTTTCCGATGGGACAGTCTTCGCCTTCTTCGGAGCACGTTCGCCGGATGAAGTCCACTGTTTCGACTGTGGTTGGTTTCTGGGGTGTACCAGTGGATCCATGTTTCATCGACTGTCACGAAACGACGCAGAAACTCCTTCAGATTGCGCTTAAACAGCGTCAAACACTGCTCTGAAGTGGTCTCACGGTTGCGCTTGTTGTCCGGAGCGAGCAAACGCGGCACCCATCGCGTCGACAGCTTTCTCATGCCCAAAATTTCATACAGGATATGACCCACGCGATCTTTTGAAATGCCTACTGTCTCAGCTATCTCGCGCACCTTCAATCGGCGGTCTGCCAATAAGAGATCGTGGATTTTTCTCACGGTATCCTCCGTGGTAGCCGTTTTCGGGGCACCTGGACGTGGTTCATCAAAAACCGACGTGCGACCACGTTGAAACTCGTTAAACCAATTTTTGATGGTCGCCATCGAAGGAGAAGAGTCACCGTACACAGCATCCAAACGCTCTTTGATTTCGCTGCGCGATTTCCCTTCCAAAAACAAGAATCGAATCACCGACCGATATTGCTCTTTTTCCATTTTTCTAAAATCCGCGCAAACTCCCGCTTCCACACGCGGTCAAAACAAAACTATGAGTCCGATCCGGCTGAAATTTCGACAGTAGCCGTCTACTAGAATGTACTACACGATAGTAAGTTGCTCTTGCGATACTGGCGGTGAGGCTTAGTACTTATCGGACCACCCTCGTATTATTCGTTTGACTGTTCGTCCACTGTCCATTTGTTTTCTTCCTTCTTAGTCAAAGATGAGATTGCACTGGATTTATAAATACGGATTTCGACATTGCGGGACAAACCAATTGTTTTGATTAGTGCCTTCAACGCGAAGAAGCATGCGTTACCAATATGCAGCCTTTTTTATACCATTTCGGCGGTCAATATGGTACAAAGATATTTTAATTCTCAAAGCGTGCGAGGTTTGTATCTATCCAAGTCGTGACCATATATTTGGTTTTCCTTTCTTTTACTTCTAAGCTTAGTATCTTTCCTGCCCTTATTAGACTTTTTATAACTGTTCTTAACTGTTAACCTCATTATCTCTCAGAATGTCTAGATCGTCAGCGTAACATAGAAGGGATGTGATTCCATTAAGGGTTATTCCCCTCTTATTTTCCTGAAGGGATTAAGAATTCCAGCACCAAATTAAAAAGAAGTGGCGACAAGATATCATTGTTTCCCTGGTAAAACAAAGGACATTCGTCGAGCGGTTGCCCCTCAAGCCAAACTGGTAGTCTCCGACAACTTCCTTAGCGTATCATGTCCGTCCCTTTAAGAGAATATTTTTATATCGATATTTCTCGGTAAACGTTCCATTGTGTTCGGTCGCCCTTTTTAAATACGTGTATGATGGCCGAGATTTCCCATTCCATTTTTTTCTTTGTTTTTCCGGCAAGTCATCTAATCATGCAAAAACGACTACAGAGAAATTTCACGGTTCTATGAAAGGACGTATCTCCGAAGTATCCACCAGGGACGACGCGTTGTCACGCGATTTTTCCAAATAGATTCGGAGGAAAGCATTTTGTATGAAAAGTGTCCGGAAAAGATTCGGAAAAATAAATTAGTTTTAGATGGTAATGCTACAAAACCTTGAAATTCTTCAAAGTACATCCCTTGAGCTTCGGCAAATACTTGCCATCGGCTTTTCCGCGATTCAGAGGATACGTGGTAGCTAGATTTCGGAAAGTCCTCAAGGGTACACGTGTAAGCTTAGGCACTTAAAGCCTACAAAATTAATTTCGAGGGGGGATTAAATGTTTGGGAGATGAGCAGACATATGTATACTGGGCTGGATTAGGGAATGGTGGGGACTTCATTTTGTGATGGTTGCCCTCACCCAGTTGACAGCAATTTGCGCACACGTTGCAAGTTGTCGTCGGTTACTGCCGCTTACTGCCGTTCAGCTCGGGGCTCGTTCTCCACACCCTATCAACCATCTTTAGCGAGCTTGTGCCACTCCAACTCGATCCAGCCTGAACTAAGAATCAAATACGTCCCTGGTCTGAACGAACGCTTTAAATGTAAGACTGTCACGAATGTTCCCCATACTTTTTATACAAACCCTGCATGAAAACGGCATCCACGTTGGATTTGACAAAGTCAGTGAGCATTCTAGGAAGGCTTTCTCCACCAAAACGCATCCGCGGTAGTAGACGATAGGCGATTCAGACGATTCGAGGTGAAGAGACTTTGGCTATCAGGATTAAGGCTGCAATATCAATATGGAAATCAAACGTAAAATCGCTTCTTAGCGCTGTCTCTTTTGGTCAAGAACACAAAGTCCTCTCTTGAATGATCAAAGTACCTGTCTTTAGGATGATCGTTATCCTAGTCTCGTTTCATAACAGATACATAGAAGTATGATCTTCATATTAAGTAGATCGAGAGATTTTTCTTTGCTTCTACATATCATTTTTGTGGTATCATGGACTTTATCGTCTCCGTATGTAGTATACGTCTTATATAACGTTATAATCAAAAAGTCTTTTATATTACAGCGTGCGCCATCTCATATGGGTCGATGTAAATTTCGAATAACTTCAACAATTCTCAACCGATTTTGGAAATTCAAAAACTTTAATTTAATTTAGACATTTACAATTTATTTCGATTAATTTTTGAAAACAATATTAATTAAATGACCGTCTTTATTGTCGGTGCAAAAATGGGCTCGTTTTGGCGGATTCTCCATGACATTTTTGAGCATTTCGCTCGAAATTTCTGCGATTTCCGCACGAATGTTTCTTTTGAGCTATTGTATTGTCTTCGGGCCGTTAGCATACACCTTGCTTTTCAAGTATCCCCAAAGAAAAAAGTCTGGAGGTGTCAAATCCGGCGATCTCGGAGGCCAGTCAATATCGCTCTTTTTTTAACACCAATCTTCCAGGGAACTTCTTACGCAAAAGGTACATTGTTTTGTCCGAAGTATGGCATGTCGCGCTGAAACAAAAAGTGAAATAAGCCTTTTTTACGCTTTTCTGGGACCACATAATGGGCCAACATCCACCGATATCGATCGCCATCGCCACTGTATCGCCAACTTTGAAGAAATAACTTAGTTCAAATATTGCGCTTTAGTCCGCGAAATTTACCACGTGCTCCGGAATTGTCACAAGTTCCACAAGGTTCTCCGAAAAATCTCTTTCAGATAAAGACATCGTTTCGTCAAACAGACTATAACGTGACAAAATAGCTTAACCCCCACCAATATACTCGTACAATAGTGCTGGGTTATCCCATCTTTATGTCAAGCTCAGTACTAAACATCACTTTCAAAACAAACTTGTCTTTCATGATGTTTTGAAAATAAACTTTTCGGTAAAACCACTTTTCGTATAACCTCGTGTTCCATATACCCTCAATCTCACGCCGTAAATCACTCTTCACGCGCAGAAAATTTCCCCAATAAGGAAAGAACGACAGGACAAAGGACTACGAAAAAAAAAATTGAAAATCCATCTCAAGTATGTCACTGGCTTTGAGAAGCAATTTATTTGCCTTTCGCTAAACCATGGAATCTAAGAAACTTAAACTTTCCACTCTCAGTCAAATAGTAGTCCCGACCATGTTATCCTTCCTTCCTTACCATGTACGATGTTCCAAGGACGTCTTGAGGCTCTCCGGCCATATACTTGTAACAAAGTTTAAAATCAACTACCAACCGAAAACGACAAACGACGACTAATACTAAATAAATCACCTAGTTGTAGTGTTCCGGGGATGAAAATCAACTCCTGCAGTGGCAGCAAATGTATAAGGAATCTAGCTCGAGGCGAGCACCGAAACGGATTCTCTAAGAAAGTAATCACTTTTAAATGCTGCATCAGATGGAAGTTTCTTCCCACACCTCTCCGGTAAGAAAGTGAACGCTAGCAAGGGAAGCCGGGATGACTTGAAATAGTGAATGCAAGTTTTTACTGATCCTTTAGGGTAGTTTTCCCCTTACTTTAATCCCGGCGAGATAACAAACAATGTTGTGGAACAATTCGTGCACTCTTAAGCCAGTCGAGGGTGTTTGCCCTTGAAGTCAAAGATTATCTCGCAAGATACAGGTGCTGTTGCCGTGGCCCGTTCCAGTACAGAAACCGAGGGTTGGATCGATTTCCCTTCATGCGTTCGCTATAATAAAGCGTATATCTTCCATAATTACATTGCACATAACATATGAAATACTCCACGACCTGCTGAATCTATCGACCTCCCCCATGTTGCCACGAGAGCTCGATACAAGTTAGCTGGCAAAACATTTATCGTCGATGTGATCAACGAGCTCGCAATCGGCTACAAACAACCCTTAAAGGTAGTAAATTTCACATAAGCGAATCTAAAGCTGGAAAATGTTACCCTAATGTCAGGCCTATATCAAAATAATAATCATGCTTATACGTATCTATGTTATGTACGTGCGGATGCCGCGTTCTATGCCGAGGGAGTGGAGAGTAAAAATTAACGCCCATCCGTGCGCCCAATAAAATCAACCCGGGCGTTTGTGTAGAGGGCGTGTATAAGGCGTAGGCTGGTACGCATACGAGTGCTCATCGCCATCGTCGCTTTTATGAACGATTTTGTCCCCTTTTCCATTCCGGTGAACAAAAATAAAATAATTTTCCAACTTGAAGTTAAAAGTGCGCTGTTTTTCATTGCCACATGGGTGAGGGATGACAGCTTCCATCGGGGGTGACTGAGAGGTCCTTCCAACCTTACAGTTTCTTTTAGGGTCTTTTTTGTTTTGGATGAAAGCACGCTTGGAGTGTGCAATTTACATATCTTGTAAAATATTCATGTTTCATCCCCTTTCGGGGTTATTTTGTGTTTCTTTAGGATTTTCATATTACGCATGTGTGCTGCACAGGGTGATAATAATACTACGTTCTACTAAACGCTCGTCATAGAAATCAAAGGGATACGTGGATGCTGTGAACCTGGCTATAAAACCGAGACGTGTAATTTTGTTTTTCCTCAAAGCAACTACTTTTGCAACACCCTGTTGTCCATTTTTTAAGAGTTTGGTTTATTTCGGAAGCAATCAGGATTCACCTGATGGGTCATGAGTATCCTTCAGAGATTTGCACTACAACAGAATGTCGCACGTTACTGGGGGATTGTGCTGGAAATAAAAACACAGGGAGACACATATAATTTTAATGTTGTTCTTATTTTTTTGTTAATTATTTCCTGTTCCTTCTGATCCACTCGTGATTTTTCACTTTCTTCACATCCACACATCAGCGTGAGGATAACAAAATGCATTTTGTATGTCAAGTTCAGAAGGTGTTCTAAAATTAATCTGACAGCATGCAAATTGTTCAAGTATAAAGTGGAGAAGCAACTACGTGTCAGTGTTGAAAAAAAAAATTATGACAATGCATACGAGGGCAGAAAACGTATTCAAATGGAATAGCATGTGGGAGTGCCTCGAGTTCTCAAAAGTTTCGGAAAATTTGCGGAAAACTTTCCTCTTTCGGAGAAACATTTTGCAATTTTTATTTCCAAGACAAAAAGCAAGTTGAAAATTAGTGTTATGTGTCTTGCTTCAATTGGGTTAATGTCAGTGGTTTTCGAGTGAATACTTTGTATAAAAGTTTCTTAGACAATCATACGATGTGTATGACCTTCGGTTAGACTATTTTAATTCTTTCAACCACTTTTGGTTTTCTGCTTTTTCTAAAGATTCGATACAATAAGGATTTGTCAAGAGTATTGCTGAGTATTTGGCCGGAAGTTCACACCACATAACAGATTTGCAATTTTTTAAGACTCGTAAATGAGAAAATGGGAATACGGAAAACCTGGTGGAATTGGCCTGATTTTTATATTAATAAACAAACGTTTGAAGAACTATAGTGACTGTTCACAGGCAACGGCTTGATCATTATTTCTATAGAAGTCATCTCCTGAATATTGTAGTGGCAGACTGTGGCTCAGAGGTTGGTGTATTGGCTTCTGCGACCGATGACACGAGGTCTGAATTCAGCACCAACCAAGTTAACGTGCTCGTATTATGCCCTGTTTTTCTTCAGGGAGTTATAGACTTAGTTCCCTTTAGTATACTTGTCTGAAAAATGCTTCTTTAGAAGTAATTTATCACACTATTTTGGGGGTGCCTTTATTCATATGGGTATTAGGAGATCAGTTACAAAATCCTAAAAATTATGCGTACACCCCCGTTGGATAATTTTTCGGCAACGCCTCACAACTTTCAGAATTTCTTTCTAAGCTTGCACGTAATGCAGAGAGTTGCTGGGTATTCAGATCTTTTAAAACTTCTTTTTCAAGACTTGCAATGCGAATAGTTGCCTTGTATTCAGAGCTAATCGTTTCCATTACATTTAAGGTGACGCCTTTGGGGAAACTTACAAGGGGTGATCCAAAAGAATTGGTAATCGGTTACTTCGAGTCCGCATAAAAATCAAAAAAAAAAAAAAAAACAAGTTTTTCCTTTCTTATATACATTCTAAGTTAGTGTAAACATGTCATAAATAGCCCACGAATTCCAGGAGGCGCATTCATTTGAATACGAACCGTTGAAGAAATAACATGAACATAAAGAAAATCGAAATCGGAGCTGTCATCAAGTACCATCGGTTAAAAAACTGACTTGGTGCAAACATTGGGGGACTATGCTCCTTCATATTCCACAGTAGCACGCCGGCCGGGTCGAGGAGTCTAAGCTGGTCGTCGAAAATATAGTGTTGTCAGATCAAAAAGTGATCATCAGGCCTATTGCTGAGATCACATGGATCTCATATGGCAGCGTTCAAAGAATCCTTGCGGACGAATTGCATATGAAAAAGGTGTTGGGCGTTGGGTACCGAGTGTGGTAACCGACGAGCAAATGAAAAAAAATTAATCGACATTTTGAGGGTGAACTTCTCGAGCAGATCTAGAAATGTTTTTGCTACGTTTCGTGACCATGGACGAGATCTGGATCCACCAGTTTGATCCTGAAACCAAACAACAATCGATGACTTGGAAGCGAGCTTCCTCACCGACGGCGCAGAAATTCAAAGGGTCAAGTTGGGCGGGAAAGGTTATGGCATCCGTTTTTTGAGACGCTCAAATAATATAGGTAATTATGGTGGAATATTTTGAAAAGGGAAGCACACCGTCGGGACCTTACCAAACAAGAAGATTGCAGGAAGTCATTAAGGGGGATAGCCACTGTGATGGGTAAAAAATTGTTTTTTTTTCTTTTGTTTTAAATGAAAGTTTATATTTTAAAAAATGCGTGTACAAAATTGAAATTCAAAATTTCAAAAATTGACTAAGCTACAGCGATTTTAGTGGGAGCATGTAGGCCGACTGTTTGTCGCTTGACTTTCGGATCAGAATGTTACGCTTTTCAGTCCCTTGCTCTAATGTATCTAACATTGTGTGACGTAGTGGACTCTTTTCTTCGAATTTCTTTTTGTAATATAAATCTCTCTTATGCAGGCTTTAAAATACAATAGTTCCTTTCATCAACTTCAGTACCTAGAACTTCGGCAGATGTTCAGTTACTCTATGATTTCATTGCGAGAGAAATGGATTAAAATCTTTAAACGCGTTTTTCTCGAAACGGCTTTTTTCAAACTGGTCGCATCGATAACTCGTCAATCGGTCAATTCTTAACCGATGTTTAAATTTTTTTTTTGTTTTGTTCATCTTAGTAGTGGCTAAGGTTAAGCGTAGCCGATTTGGAAAATTTTGTTTTTTACTATTTTTTAAACTGTTTGAAAAAAAAACGGTCGAAAAAATGTAAATATTTTTAATCGGTCGCCATTTAGTTAAAAATAAAAAAAAAACGGCTACGTACAACGATAACTACATTCATAAAAATTATAATAAAATTTTTGTTTGATTTTTAAGATTACTGGCTTTTGAATAATCGTTGCGAACATGGAGGGGGAATTTTTTTTCAGGCTCTACGGCATCGTTTATATTGTTGAAACTATTCAATATTTTTCAATAAAAATTGTGGAAACATTATTGGATGTGTACTTAATAAAATAAAAAAAACCCGATCCAAAAATTCCTTCATTTACTCGCTCAAAAAAATTCTTGAAAATCACTCATTTTTGGGGCCGTCACAGTGGCTATCCCCCCGGTCAAGAAAGGAGATTCGATCTGCTCAAACCCCCGTCCTGTTCGCCAGATCTAGATCCCAGTGACCTCTCCCTCTTTCCTCGGTCCAAGGAACATATCCGAAGCAGAAAATTTGAAGACGATAGTGAAGTTATGGGAGGGCCAAGATAAAGAATTTTATTCAAAGGGAATCGAAGGTTTAGAAAAATGAGGTCCTAAATGTACTGACTAGAGGCTATGTAGAAAAATACATTTTTATTTTTATTATCATTACTTTTGGATCATCACTCGTATGAAAAAATTCTAAGTCCCGAAAGCGACTCAAGTTTTCAATGCAAAATTGAATATCACTCTGAAAATCTGAATCGTTTACTCCAACAAGTGTCTGACAGAAAACTGATATTTTAAAAGAATTTGACAGGATTGAAGATCTTTACAGAATGTTTCAAAAGGATTGGAATAATATTCGATTTGTCAATATTCACCCTATAAACTTTGGTGTACCTCAGGGTTATGCAACGTCGCAGTACTCTTTCGGGTTTTTATAAATGATCTCCTGTCTAATACTTCCAATCCAATTCACTTCTTCGCTGATGATAGTATCATTAAATGAGTTGAAAACAGCAGTGTGGAATTTAGTGCTTTCAAAAGCAGTCATTAAAGCGTATCCACGGCGCACAGCCTGTGTCCGTGAATGGCACCTGCATCTCAGGAACCAAACAGCTTTCCATTCTGGAATGGTGCGCCAGTGACAACCTCAATTGAAACAACTACAGACTGGTTATCGCATAAAATGCTGTGAAATGCATAAGAGTATATGTAGATGTAAGAAATGCCCATCAACCTGGCCATACAAGACGTATACCTTTAATAGCAACAATTCGGAGTTTTATGCAGTTGTTAGATATACATAATAAAAAATCACAAGATAAAACTCATACGAGACGGCAGCATTGATTGACTCACTGGAACACCGCAGAAATGTTTTCTATTGTTTTTTGTTTCAAGTCCAGTCCAGAAGAAGACTTTCGGATAATTTTTTTTTACAGGCACGGCTTATGTATCCTATTTTATACTATATTGAACAGAATAATGGTGAATCGTGTTGGTAGCATCTTCCATTTAGTTGACATTCTTAACAAAATCCGGCAATAAAAGTTCGCAGCCAATTATAACAATGTCTTCGCAAGAGGAGTAACAATTCTAGTTAGTTCCAAAAAAAAAAACCAATGCCATGGTACGATAAAGTTAAATAATACAAATAGGAATTGTGAACCCTTTTGTATGCTCTGTAGACTCCTTGTCCTATTGCGCATCAAATACTTCAAGACTCCATCTGCCAAGAATGTATGATTTTATTTCTGGAAACAGAAGGAAACTTTTACACAATTACTTCTCATTCCCTACCAAGACAATCATTCACTGGAAGAAATGACTTGGGTCGCATCTGTCGCTTGTCAGACAGCCTGTCAGCTTAATTGCTTCTCCTTCTTCTTTGATTTTCCCCTTTTACCAACATTTGCTAAATCATTTCTTTTTCAAAGTGAAAATTCCCCCCACACACACATCCTAGTTTCCTTGACAATATTTTACCGTTCAAAAATGTATTGCGTAAGTGAAAAACAAAAATAATACTTTTATCAGGATTGAACGAATGTTTGGTCCGTCCGTCAGGCTGTCAATAGGAAATTCCCATCATAAATAATGTCCTCAATGTTATTTGCCCGATTGACCCTCGTCACTTCCGGGCTAACAACTCTAGCTGCTGCCGCTTTGGCCGGTGCAACTTTGTGATCCATCAATTAACCACATTCGGCTCTTTTTTTTTTCCCTCCTTACTTCCACCCCTTTTATTCGTATACCGCCCCATCGTCGTCCTTTTTATACTTTTATATTAGACTTCTGTTTAGAAATAACATACGATTCATTAACCTTCGTCAATCTACGTCTTTTATGTGTTTAGCCTTGGGTTTGGTTCGGTCCGTCCGTTGTCTAAATCGGTGAGGCGCGCTTTGGGGATAATGTATCGTAACTTGTCCCAAAACCGGGCTAACCCTTATCCTTAAGATAAATTACATTCATTCCCGTTTAAGGGTGATTTATTTATTTTTTTCTTCATTCTTCGCTTCATTGTTATTTATTTAGAGCTGTGGCGAGCCAACCTAGCACTTAGGGGTAGTTCAGCCATTTTAGTTTTATTTTAATTAGGCGGTCTTGATGAAATGAAAAATGATTTGACAGCATACCACTCGCTATTACATAACATGCAAACTGTTAGGTAACCGGTGATTAATTCCAAATAAATTGAATTCAATGAAAAGACCCGATCGAAAGTAATCAATCTGGTGGTTGGCAGTTGCTCCATTTACATTTACATTCGCGTCTCGCGCTGTCAGACTTAAACGGTGGACATTTGCGATGGGTCGTGAATTAACTTCGAGGCAAGTTTATTTACTCAATCGAACCTATTTGAAATGGTCAAGTACTTCCGGGACGCCGACGACGGGGAGAGTGGCTTATGGTGGTATGATAAAAAGGGGTGTCGGGATGATTAATTGGCGTTGAATTGCAGGAAAGAGAGAACTCGTTCGGTAAATGGGGATTTATGATTACAACAAGTGTTGTAGCTGGACACGGGCTAGATGGTATAATTGACAGGTTTTGAATTGGTGTTGGGGTAAAACGAAATCGCTGGTGGGGCGTGACCCGGTCACCTGCGCTATGCAGAATGTCATTTATCTTACGAAGTCCACTTGAAAATGGAATGCTGTCCGAATTCGACCTATTTCGAAAGATTGGAGTTTACTCTACACGTCACATATCTGAATGCTTAATGGCATGTAAATGCCATTGAGGTAGGTTGAGTTGTTTGGCGATACTTTATGGCTTTCCCTGATGTCACAGGGCTTTGGTTGGCTATTTTATCGGGAAGGCAGATAATTGAGATAATTGATAAACGTTAGGGAAAGGGATTGTTGTTATGTCTCCAAGTTAATATGTGTCGGAGACACCTATAGTACCGCGATCATAATATACATTTTAGCGTTTTCCTGTAACTTAATGGAATAAGGGATGAGAAGCGGTATCGACCTATTGAAAATATTTGAATGGAAAATGCTAAATAAAAGGTGAGCTCAAAGTAATAGACATATAATTGACATAAAATCGACGTCAAGCTGAACTGCAAATAGTAATAATTGGTTCAACAGGCAATTTGATTCCCTTAGAGGGGTGTCTTCGAATGAATCTGCATGTCGCGTTTAAGACACTGCATTTTTAGAGTCTATTATAAAGAATTCAAAGTTGTCAAATCAACATTTCAGCAGACATTGGTTCCATTTTACTCATTTTAATTAACAATTTGTGTTCAAAAAGTAAGAGGAATTGTATATTTCGCTTTCGAATAAAGTCGCGAAGATGCAGAAGACGACGAACGCCTCTGACCATCAGAAAGTGAACAAAATAGTTTAAAAAGACTCATATCATGAAATCTTCTTGAAACCATGTTTCAACACTGAACATGCATTTCGACAAATGGAAGTTGCATAGGAGCCACTTTGCAATAGAGCTTCTTAAACATGCCATAACAGACAGTAGAAGGAAGATCGCAAAAATCGACCTTAGCTCGACAAAAATGGTCTAATTTTGAGGTAATAGTCTCGGCTTGATAATGAAAGACTAAGATTTTCAGTTAAGATTCCTCTACGTAAGCTCCCTTGACTTAAATACACTTGGTCTAGGGTTTCCCCAATATTATAAGGTTTACAACTTTGCTTCCGCCGTTTGCCGATATGTGGCGATAATGGTAAGTAGCGGTCGAAAAAAGCAGATCGCAGATGTCAGGCAGTTGGCTTGGACCTCGGTCTACAGAACACCCTTCAAACATTAGTCGATTTGTGTCTGCATCAGAAAGTTGTTTTCGATTGAAAATGTCAGTTTACGAGCCAAATTCTCGTCAATTGCGGGAGGTGTTACTGTTTTGCTTCAATATGAAGAAAACAGCGGCTGAGTCTCATAGAATGCTCTCAGATACGTATGGTGAGGACGCTAATAGTGAAAGAAGGCGTCCTGAGTGGTTTCAATGCTTTAAGAACGGTGATTTTAACGTTGAAGACCGGCATAGTGGTGGAAGAGAGAAAGTTTTCGAAGATGCAGAATTGGAGACATTGCTGAGTGAAGACTCGCGTCAAACTCAAGAAGAATTGGCACGATCAGTGGGAGTGACACAGCAAGCCATTTCAAAACGTCTCAAGGGCATGGGCATGATTCAGAAAGAAAGAACTTGGGTCCCGTATGAGTTGAAACCAAGAGACGTTGAACGGCGTTTATGTGATTGTGAACAATTGCGTCAGAGGCAAAACCGGAAGGGATTTCTGCATCGCATTGTGACCGGGGAAGAAAAATGGGTTCATTACGATAACCCTAAACGCAAAAAATCATGGGGATATCCCGGCCATGCTTCCACGTCGACGGCCAAACCGAATATCAAGATGCAAGATCATGCTCTGCATTTGGTGGGACCAGCTCGGCGTCGTGTACTATGTATGTATGAGGTGTTAAAACCAGATGAAACAGTCACAGGTGCTCGTTAGCGAACACAATTTTGAGCACAGTTTGAACAGAGCATTAAAAGACAAATGGCCACAATGAGAGGCACGATAAAGTGTTTTTGCAGCACGACAACGGTCGACCCCACGTTGCAAAAGAGGTCAAAACGTACTTGGAAACGTTAAAATGGGAAGTTCTACCCCACCCGCCGTATTCTTCAGACATTGCTCCTCTGACTATCACCTGTTTCGATCAATGGCGCATGCCCTGGCACTTCCGATCTCATGAAGAAACAAGTTGGATCGATTCGTGGATCACTTCAAAAGAAGAACAATTTTTTCGACGCGGGATTCGTACACTGCCCGAAAGATGGGAGAAAGTATGTAGTTGCAAGCGATGCCGTTGAACCTTCGGCTTCCACCCAATGTTTGGACTGCTGTTTCATTTCTGGCGTGTAGTGGTGGACGCATGTCTCAGGCATGGTGACTAATCACGGCACAAAATCGGTCAAATGCCCTATTAAATCGGTCCTTCCCCTTTTGATCACATTCAGCAAATGCAGAACCCATCTTACGCAGACATTATTCCCTGTGCAAAATATTTCGCCTCCTTTTTCAATACCCCCATAGCTTCAGCTACCTCACTAACCTTCAGTCTCCTATCGTCCGTCACGATATAATCCATTTTTTCGATTCTGGTTGCGGTTTTTGGCTATCCTTCATGTTGGTCATCGAGGGATATGCGACCACCTTTCAATTCAGCTACCAACTCTAACGGTTGACATCGAAGGAGCAGAGGCCCCGTAAGCTTTTGTTAACTTCGGATAAATTTCCTTAGGGGTTAATCCATCCACGTCGAAAAATTTTATCCATTTTAACGTAAAGCACGAAAGACGTCTGCTGCACAAATTCGTATAAACATCTGACTTGAGGGAACAAGTTGAAATGTTTCATATGACCTCATGACATGTGCAACCATCTAGGAAACATACATCTTTCCTGATTAGAACAATTCCCTGTCTCAGGGCGAGAACTCTTCGCCTTACCTACGTTTTTTAACGTTGTTTTTTTTTTTTTTTTTCAATTCTCGAAACAATTGATAAACTCGATTTCCGAAATCGTCTTCGGTTTACGAACTATTCTATGAACTCGAAATGATGTCCCTGGAGTAGTCTTTTTATTACATTGAATAGCCAAAAATCACTCCGAGCTGAATCAAGCGAACCCGGTGGTCTCGTGGCTGCTTCATAGTCAGAAATCGTCTTTTTACAGATATTAAGGCGACGCTGTTTTTCGAAGGTGTTTTAAAACTAAACGAGATGCGCCCGAAGGCTGAAGGCTATTAAGAAAATTGTCTGAATTGATATAGTATCTGGATTGCCAGTCATATCAAGTCTTTTTAACATGGTAACTACAAAATTTTTGATTTCCCTGATGTACTGTAATCGAATGATGTTTCTGGCCGATTTGGAAAAACTAAACCCTTTCCAAGATATTTCGTGTATAGGGCTTGTACTTTTTTTTTTCAAGAAAGCCTGGTCACTAAAGACCCTCTGCAGCAAAAATTTCATTCCGCAAATAAAATTCAAGGCAACTTCTTTACTCAATAAAAGAGTTTTGTGTTCACAAAGCACAAGAAATCAATGAGATAATGGCATGAAATTTAACACAAACGTCAATGATAGCACTACCAACTTATAAAAAAATATTTTTCTGCCTTATACGCGTAAAGTTTAAACTGGAAAGGTACCTTGCAGTTTGATCCCAGTAATAGTCTACCATCTACCATAAATCCTTACCACAAATTCAAACAATCAATAAGGATAGGGCTACCAAACGATTCATGGTTTGCTCACATTTCATTACTTGCCCATACATATTTGGACAACGTCTTTATATTGGTCAAAATTTTTGAGCATACCTTGTACTCAAATCCCAAAAGACTTGACTACAAGGTCAAGAGTCACTAGCTATTGATAAACACAATACCAGATATAGCCTGATACGCGCCCCAACTCCCACATATTACGTTAAAATAAGGAAATGCCAGGGACCCTGCTATCATCCGACGTAAAAACATTGCAGGTATCTCACGTTGTTTATTTCTCATTCAATCCGTAAATTCGTTCATTGAAACCAAAGGGTCTTTCTATTTTCCTTCGCCTTTTTTTTTTAAACAATTTAAGTCCCGTCCCAACATTCTGACACACCCCCCATAGATATCCTCAGTAAATCTCTTTCATTTCCAATTCAAACCCGTCCCCTATCGCAAATCTTCGTTCGAGAAAATTGAATTGAAAGCCACTAAAGTAGATTAAAAATGTTCAGTAAAATAAATTCCCATGAACTTATTACATCGAAGTTGCGACGACCATACTTACAAGCGACTTATTTCAAACTTTATGGCTTCGAAGAAAAGTTGATTTTATCTCTTCTTGTCTTAGGCTCCCAACTTAACTTTGTTTATCGATTAACGACATAACTTGGATCCCATTTCGGTTTCGCTTTTAAACCGCTAAATAGCCTTTACCAATCTTGGCCAGTATGCACGCTATTAAAACCGAGATAAAAAAAGGTCGAAAAAAATTAAATAAAATTCAACAAGTAATTGTGATGACAATCACTTGGACACTAAATCTCTGTCTTCCTCCTAAACACAGTCGAAAATAAAAAGATCCTTATTTTATTTTATTATGTCCTGCCCAAGCCGGCGTGCTCCTGCCTGCCACCACTATCCTATTACCACCATCCGACCCGTACTATACGCTATCCTCGTACTTGTCGTCGGCCTCGCATGCAGTTGTGTTTTCGTTGTAATTGCACTTTGCATCTGCATCGAATTGCACAGCGCTAGATCCTCACTTCGCCGGATTAAGCTTCGTTTATTGTTATTACTGTTTTTCAAAGGAACGAAGGACGGTAACAAAAGTGGGCAGACAAGAAGGAAACTATCTGTTTTTTTGGGGGGAATTGTTGCAGTTGCTTGTTGGATGGGATCCAAAACAATTTATGTCAGTTTTAATAACACTCAGATAGATAGCTCGAACAGCGCTACATGCAATGAGATACTTTCTACCCCGTCTGTTCATCTTCATTTTCCCTTCCACTTTTGGTTTTATCTTTTTCTTTTGAACGCGCACATATTGGCAGTCGATTGGACTTTTTTCACTAAGGGCGAACAATTGCAGTGAAGGGACCGAACGGAACGTTTTAATTGTCTCGCACTAGTAGTAAGAAATCTCAGAAGTGCAATAGTCAAGTGCAATTACAATTGCAGCCAAACTGCACTTCAAATCAATTGGAAAGCGAGAGATCTTAAGTGACTAGCGTGGTAGATTGAGATTCGATAGAGTGGTTTTAGAGTTTGTGGCTCAAGGCAATCGGTGGAAGCTATCCGAATAGGGATCAGTAAATTTTCAAGTGTTATAGGGGGTCACGGTGAGTCGGTGTTTCACGCGAATCTCTATCGTCATTTCAATATGTGACAACCTCTCTTGACACTCAGTCATGGTGGGTAATGTTTTTGTTGAGCTGTTAGAATCGGCGGAACAAAAAGCTGACATTTCTGACAGCGTCGATAGCAATCTATACGGGGTATTTCCAATTTTACTACGGAGGTTGACAGCAGATGATACCTAAAAAAACAACACACTCGTTGATTTCTATAAAAAAAGCAGGACATCATGACCTAGAAAGGTCTATTGTATCACCTGACGAGAAACTACGACTGAGGCTCGTGAATGGGTGTGACGTGTGTATGTAGGCATGTAAATGCCATATTGTGTAATATGCCACAAGTGTAGAAAAAAAACAAAATTAACTGGGTTTAGAAACTAACCTCAAGGACAAAGGTTGGTAGAGTTGCAAGGAAATTGAATTGATAGCTACATTTGGAGAGAGACAATCCAATAAGAGGTGTCATTTCAAATATCGCGCCATTGTTAAACTGCCAGCATTCAATTATCCCGCATAGCTTGTTAGTGAAATGAAGCTTCCAACTAGTAACAGTTGAAAAGATTGCTAAGGTGCTTAGCTAAGGGTGTGATTAAAAATTAAAGTGTGTCCATTTCGAGGCGGCCACAAGAACTGGGCCTATCTGCCCCATATTTTGCATACATACACGCTACAGAATTGAAGTCAGCAGGACCCGCACATTGGTGTCATCTTTTTCAAAATGGTGCTGGCGTGACCGATTTTACTTTGGCTGAATTGAGTGCTATAAAGGCCATCTAGTGGTTTCTTTTTTAAATCATAGATTATTTTGACAGTGACAGCTCAAATCCCGCTCAAAATCTTGACAGAAAGTCAGTATCATACCTCCGCGGAACGAAATAAGTCGCTTTACGCTTGAACAACGTTGGGAAATATTGAAAACTTATTTCCAAAGTAAGTACTGTGTAGCGCAAACAGTGTGTTTTTAAAAAAAAAGTTTTGGCCGAAATGAAGCACCCACCCCGACTACTGTACGCAAATTTGTGCAAAAAGTTCGTGAAACTGGTATGCTAGTGGACAACACTCATGGTCCTCGTCGTCGTACGGTGCGCGATAGATGAGAATATGGCTGCTGTAGCCGAGTGTAAGACTCACTTCACGAACGTCAACTCGCCATCGATCTCAACAGCTCAACATTTTACGCACTAGCCTGAGAAAAATTCTGCACAAAGATTTTGGATTATTCGCTTCCAAGGTCAAAAAAACGCAGCAATTGAAGGCGCGCGACTATCTACTTCGTTATCGTTTCGCAGTTTGGGCCTAAGAGCAGCTTGAAGTAGACAACTATTTTTCGCGAAAAATCATGTTTTTTGACGAGGCGCATTTTAATCTCGGCGGCTACGTTATCAAAAAAAAATTGCCAGATGCGGCTCGGAAAACCCGCACGTTATTGTCGGGAAGCCAATCCATCCACAGAGAGTGACAGTTTGGTGCGGATTGTGGAGTGGTGGCATCATTGGGCCATTTCTCTTCGAAAATGAAGCTGGGAACAACGTTTCGGTCAACGGTGGGCATTACAGTCGTGGTGCAATGGCAATCATCACCGACTGTTGAGCTGAAGGTCTGTAGATAGCCAAGAACAATTCCTATACGGAAAAACTCTCCAACAACATCAGTTGTGAATGAGAGATGATCAAAAAGTGCTGACGAAAGCATAACACCCGCAGCAGATCACTTCAAAATTAATGACACGGAAACGAAGGAGTTACTGTGAACTACAACCAACGCAAATTTAGTCGAATTTCTCAAATCCTATCTAGGACAGACACCCCCGAGTTGTGAACGAAAATCTTCGACACAAACCTGGATCCCGCCGTCCAGGTTGTGTGACAAAACACCATAAGACATAAGAGCGTACACTCTTGAACCTGCACAAATTATAAACAAAAAAAAGTGTTAACCGATTTTTTTTACTGAAATTGAAGACATCGATTTGGACGACCCCTGGTTCATGCAGGATGGCACGCCATGCCACACAGCCCATGCCACATTCGATCTTTTGCGCACCAAATTCCCAAAGAGTGTTATCAGTCGTCTTGGCGATGTCAATTGATCGCCTCGGAGCTACGATTTGACCCCTTAGGACTTGTAGGGAACCATGAAGGACCGATGTTATGCCAACAATCCGGAAACGATCCAGGCACTAAAGGCCAATATCATCCAAGCAATCCGTGAGCTACAGCCCGGAACCATCAACAAGGTCTTGGAAAATTGGGGTGACAGATTGCGCTACTACGAAGCCAGCCGAGGCAGCCACTAGAACGATGTTGTATTTCATAATTAATGGGAATGTTTGTCCTTACTAATAAAGTCATAATAAATGGAAAAAAATAAATTTTGTTCATTTTATTGCATTTTTAAAAAGAAACTTGTATTTGGCCCAACCGTTAGATATGGACGAGCCTTATTTGCCATGATGAGACATGCCACAGAGCTGGTGAAAAAAAAAAGTTCTATTAGGTGACAAGTTTCCTCGGCGTGTGATTTCTCGAGATTGAAACTTTAATTGGCGGCCGAGATCATGGAACTTAGCACGACTAGACTTTTTCCTTTGGGGATACCTTGAAAATAAAGCTTATCCAATGCTCTACTAATATTTCATGCATATAAAGAAAATATTAGAGTTGTTAGTCGCGAAGTACAATACAAAAAAAAGGCCGGTGACGCTGATAAAAAATTAATGAAAACTTTCTGCGATTAGTAATAAGTTTTTGCGATGTGTTTTGTGACCTATGTATGTAGTTGAACATATTTTAGGTAAATGCTACTCGAACTTCTGTGTTCGACTTAAGTGGACCAGTGGCAGACAGGAAGATACGTTCTGTCACTCAATGTCACGTGCTTGTGACTTTCCTTATTTGTAACAATCCACGGTTTCACCGTAAATGCCTTATGTTCCAAGAGTTTTATCAAAAACATCCCATATATTATGCATAAATATCATCCATTCTGGCAGAAGTTAACAGTCAGATTAGGTATGTCACATTACTGTCATAACTTGATTGACATTCCGCCCCATGAAAGGCACCACACCCGTCTAGACACAAGCACTTCCGAAATCCGAAACAAAAAAACAAAAACCAAATAAGCTCGATAAGAATTAAGAATGTAAAAAGTATGAAAACAATCTCAGATTGAGCTCAAATATTTAACGGAGGAAAAGTAAACAAATCACTCACGCGAAAGTGCACTTTGCGACAGGAGGTTGGCCACCCTCGTTTCGCTGCTCGCAATGCTGACATGCTTAAAAGCGAAGCGAAACAAAACGGATAAGGGTGACCCTTGCCAGAGAAGCGTATACAGTGAATCACTTAAGGTGGCGACGTATCCCAGCACTGTATGTGGAATTAGAATGGCATATACCAAAGTCAAACGAATATAAATGATGAGTCCTAACACCTCGCAATGCAAACACAACCAGAGGGGAGGAGGAGACGGATGAGAGACAAAGCAACAGCAAGGACGATACACGAATGACATGGACGGCGACGTGGGTGATTTAAGTTATAGCGTTGAAGCTTTTTTTTTTCTTCCTCCTTTCTTTCGGATGGAAGTTCAGCGAACACTTTGAAAATGTAGTGCGTTGCTGCACTAAACACAGGCTTGATGGATGGGAGCTCAGTGACAGGGTGCAAGGGAAGGGAAATTAAACAAATGAATCACAAACGACGACGTTCGATACACGAAGATACTAGAGAGGGAAAGCGAAGAAAACGAGGACGAACTGGTTGACAGTTTGACTTTTTGATTGTGAAGACAAATGCTTTGGTTAAAGTTTAGTAAAACTGTTTTACTGAAACGTATGGTCGGTCGGTTGGAAGAGCTAACATTAATCTTTGAGGATTAACCTTGCTCGACTTGGAAAGTGTATTCCGTTGACAGTTGTTAATTAAGCGGCGATGTTTTATGGAAGAAAGCATCTTGTAAATGGGGTACCACAGGAGTGGATTCTTGGTCCTGAACTATTTCTTATTTGCTTTTCAAAGTAAATACATTTTCTGCATCCAAATTTAATTAATATACAATCTTCTGAGTATCTGCAGCAGGTCTATCAAAAACAAATTCCACTGCATTGAGCAAATTTATCCATCAGCCGTGCCAGCAGACTAACCAAATCTCTCCACTTTTATGTTCTTTATGAATTCCGCACCGAAGACGTGGTGCATTTTTGAATTGCAAAGAATCACCGAAGTGAGGCGCGAAACAAAAAGACGACAAAATCAGCAGCAGATACTACAAAAAGGAATGAAACCAATTTCTCGAGAAAAAAGGATCGTCGTTCACCGAAATAGCTCCGCAAACTATCACAAAACTGTTGTTTTCGAGAGCTGCCGTCAGTTCTCAGTCTCCTTTAGTGAATATCTTTTTTGTATCTCTGTCGTAATTTATACAGTCTTGAGGTTGCGTTCGTATGCCACAGTGCCATCGTCTGTCTTCCGACAAAGAATAAACCTCAAGCAAACGAACACAATTATTCATAGTGATGAGAGGCATCGGCATCATGCTATTGGGGTGGGCAACGTACGAGTATATACTACCTACAATGGTGCAGAAGAAAGATACGATCCAATGCAAGGATGGACCGACGTCAGGACGTCAAAATTTGAATATTTAAAAAAAAAAAAAACAAAACAAAATGAAAACAAAGAATCACCAAACAAGGAAGACAGGAAGAAAAGAAATTTGTTTCGTTTCCTTCAAATTTTATCTGAAAATTCGTCCGAAAGTTTTGTCTGGAATTTAGTTTCCCTTCGAATATTTATCCTTTTTTTTTGTTATGTTGGACCCAAAAGGGAAATATGCATATTAGGCTTAGACATTCCAATTTTGCTTGATTGCGTTGAGTGAGTGCGGTCTGCCTGGCAGGAGTTGTGATTCCTTAAGGATTCTCGGAAAGATACAAAAACCGGCGAGAAGCAGATAAGAAGGAAAAATCAAGGAAGTTTGAAGAGCTGCAAGCGTTTTTCCTTCGATTTAGTTTCTTTTGTGTTTTGCTTGTCGTTTATGCTTCACGAGCAAGTTTTCCGAAAGACGTTTTGCATTGAGTGTGTTGTACATAATCAGTTGAGAACAGAACGAATTTGTGTGTCCACCAGCAATAAGGAATAGTAATAAGACGAAGACTAACTTTAACTACAAAAAGCTTCCTTTTTTTTTGTTTCTTAGAGGTGCAACAAACTGATGAGATTTATCAGGTACCTTGCTGTAACCACATCAAAAAGGTCTAACCACAAAATAAAATTCAGTTTTAGGGGATTTAAAGGAAGTTTTTTTTCGAATAGCTAGTCAAGACATTGTCCATCCAAGGAATGTACCATCAAGGACGGCTAAGACGATGTTATTTTTCTATAAATATAGACGGGCAAAATCAAATATCCGATCTTTTTCTCCACAAAACTGCTTACATTGGCAGTTGGGGTGATCGTGGTGCGATGGTAATCATCACCGACTGTTGAGCGGAAGGTCTGTAGCTCAAGTCTGTCCATAAGCAAGAACAATTCCTATACAGAAAAACTGTGCAACAACATCAGTTTTAAACGAGAGATGATCAAAAAATGCTGTCGAAGGCATAACACTCGCAGCATAAGATCACTTGAAAATTCATACTCTGCATGTGTATTTCCAATATAACAACTAAATAGTATGAATGGTATGGAAACAAAAAAGTTATTGTGAACTACAAGAAACGCGACAAATTCAGTCGAATCGTTCGAATCCTATCTAGGACAACCACCCCCGGAGAGCAATGAACCAACATCTTCGACACAAACCATCTGCACCCTGTCTCGGCTGTGTGACCATAAGAGCGTACACAAACACAATTGAACCTGCATGAACCAAAAAAAAAAATTGGCAGTTGGATGAGTAACGGCCGATAGAGTAAGCAAGAAAAAAATGATGTATAGGCTTTCAAAAGGTACGGAAAGAAACTATTAGTAGGCATCCTTATGGTTTCGACGCAGTTACGAACTTCATCCATTCGTTCATAGCAGGATGATTCCACAAAAGAAAGGTAGAAAATGGATGGGACATAAAAGTAGCCTTATTAGCCAAAGTCTGTGAAAACTAAGGGAAATTGAGTGAATGGGCACCACAGTGCGTCCCAAAATAGTTTTATTCCAAACTTTAAAAAAATGGTATTTGGTGCAACTGGTCTACGAACACAAGCTACCATCATTCAGTTTTCTCAATATTCTCGAGATATGCGTCTCAAAAAATAAGTTCACGAACACACCAGATCTCTCTAAAAACGGGAGATTCGAACTCAAGACGCTTCAAAACCAGGCGACATGTTCAATTAAGAAAATAGAAAATGGTATCAAAACATTATCTCTTTTACAGCTGAAAATAGACTAAAAAAACAGTTTGACTAGCAATACTTCGATACATGTTTGTCAGTATGTTTCAGACATGTTTCAGACATATTTATCTACATGTTTCGAACATGTTTAGCAAGGATTGAATCGAACTAAAATTATTCGAATCCTGCTACTTTTTGGAGAAAAGGAAAAAGTGCGAGTTCAGCGCTCAAAAATCATTCTTGAAAAGGCAACTTAAGGTCCTTTCTTGTTCTTATAAAGGAAAGAAGGAAGTGCTATTTGCGTCTGCCGCTCAATGTACATTGCCAATTATTTCAGTCTTTTATTACCTGGAGCATATGATCTTCCATTACCACAAGATCTATTAAGTTCTACGGAATCGGTAGAAATGGCAAACGAGTCTTCTGGTAAAGAGGAGAACTACCCCTAAGCTCCACGGTATATATAAGAGTCCTTTTGAGTGCATCAACTATCGATGAGAATATCATAATAAAGTGAAATCGTGGAAAAATCAGTTTTAATCGAAACATGACTACGTGGCTCGGTGGCTAGTGTGTTGGCTTTTGACGCCGATGACATAGGGTTAAAATCTTCCAAGAGCTAAAACATCGAAATCGTATTTCGCGGTTCTTGCAGGGTTAAACCCCTGTACTATATTTCTCTGGGAAAGGGTTCTTGATTTTCGCCATCCGAAACTGACAATGAACTTAGATACCTTTCACCTAGAGGAAGGAATGACACATGCACGAAATAGGTGATTGAGAAAAGCTTTGGCCCTATATGTGACATCCTTAATTTGATATATCCTATATTTGACATCCTAGTTTAAATCACATACGTCAAACCTAACTTTCATCGGAGGTTGCGCATGTTTACTTTGAAGGCTGCCATTCTACAATATGATCGTTTACCGGTCGCTGAATTGTAAAAAAAATAAAGAGAGTGTTTCTGTTACAGTAGTCCTAAGGCCAGCATCCATCAACAAAATTGATCCTCTGCACAAGCTATTGATCAAAATCCTTCGCGCTAAAGTCAAATGGTAGCGAGAACTGGCCACCAAGATCGTGTGATCCACCGCAGTTGGATTGTTAAGTATCAGGTTGTAACATAAGTTTTGCGCGACTTGTGAAGATTTGTTTAATGTTAAATAATTTGCTACAACTGCAAAAATTGAGTCGTCAAAGTAGTTACAACACTTTTGTCCACCTCTCAGGCAACTTTTAAGCAGGCACCAAAAAACAATGTTTGGCTCCGAGAGCCTCTTGGACATAAGCCCGGGATCTAAGATTTTCGTCAACAAGTTTTGCGGACTTCGAAACAAGTAGAAATCTGGAGAATAAGGCGAATGCCCCGGAACGTTATCCCGATGAAATTTTTGTTCTAGTCTCTAGATTCTGCACAGTTGTTGACAATAGCCTTCTGCGGCTATAGTTCGCATACGAGGCAGTAGCTCAAAATGGATTATTCCCTCAACATCCCACCATGCACTCAGTAACACTTTGAGTGGATAAAGTCCATCTTTGGAATGTTATGCTGGTCGGCCTTCTGGACTAAGCCATTAGTGGCGACGTTTAACGTTATTGTAAAGAACTCGTTTTCATCTCCGATAACGACCTAGATTCGACCTAGGTTCTTGATTATGATGCGACAGGAATAGCCCCCGAAAAAATGCGCTTGGTTCTGAGTTCGTTTGTTTTTGTAGATGAATTAAAGCTGACATTTAATAGTATTTGTTAGGACTGAAGTTATGAAAAATGAGAAAATTTCTGGTATTACCCAAAATACAAAAAAGTATAAAAAAAAAAACTTCTTAGACGTTCGGACGGCTAATCCATATTAAGATATTATCTCTTGCACGGTCGGTTTTCTCTTCTTCTTTTGCTTAATACCTCACATGCTTATGCCTCACAGAATTAGCTTCCATGAACACACTGTCGGTTTCAAACTTCAAAAACCTATTTAAGAAGTGTACATCTAAGAATCTCATAAGATTATCCCGTCGAAACCAGGAAACCGATTCTAAAGCCGACACCAAGATTCAATAAACTTGAGTCTAATAAATAAAACTTTTACTTACTCTCCTAGAAACTCACATTTTCTCCCTGGTTAAGTGTAAGATTTTATAGCAAGAAAAGTTTTACGCAAACACAAGAGAAAAATGAGACGAAGAAAAATCGCAACTTTTCATTAGCAAGTGTACAACCTGTTTGCATACGAGGAAACGTCGCACTCGTATCGTACAAGTTAACACCGAATCTTACACCACCCGATGCTCCACATATTTGCACACGGCGGCACCCAACACCTTATCTCAACATATTTGCACACGGCACTCCACACCATCCATTGCGATCACCTTCCAACAACGTGTCAACGTGTCAACACTTGCTCACCGGTCCTACGCCACATCAGCAGTCTGGACCATTCGACACCAATGCATTCCATCACACCGCGGGTAACATGAAGACAACTGTAGGAAGCACAGCAGCAGTGGGGATTACTTAGTCGATAAGAAATTAGTATTTAAGCATTAGGAAAATAAGTACATTTGTTCAGTCATTCAGTAGTAGGCAGTTACGCTGTCCGATAATAAACGAATAAATATTTTTTTTTTTTTAAATTTTAAACTTGTAATTGTTTAATTGGCGCCCGAGCAGGGACCACAAGGAGAGCTAACACCTTTACTACGTTAAAAATCGAAGTACAATACGAGAATAGTAAACGGGATAACGAGCTAGCACGCTAACCCCGCGAGTGTTTTGAAAAAGTCTCTCTCTTGTGGTCCCCCCGCGATCGTGTTGTGGTGAAAGCAGCAAAGGCTGCAAGGGCCCCGCAGTAGCCCCGATACAAAGGGACAAACCGGAAGCTCGATAGAGCTCGCCGCACCACCCGGTCAGCAACCCGGCTAAAAATTTAGACAAGATGATGGCAGTAAAAATTAGTGTAGTGTAAGTGAAAATTAAATAAATAGAAAACCTGAAATTAAGTTAAGTAAATTAATGAAAGTAAAGTTATTTTGTTGAAGAGAATAATTTAAGATTTAGATTGTTAAAGAGGAAGATAATTGGTGGTTTAGTTAAGTGTCTAACATATTTTTATTATATATAAAAAGGAAAATAATATAATCCAAAGTAAAAGTTAAGTGTTAAAGAGAAGATAAGTGTCTAGCATATTTTTTATTAAATATATAAAAGAAAAAGGGAAAAGGATAGAATAATACAAAGAAAAGTTAAGTTGCTAAAGAAAAGATTAATCAACGTAGTAATTAAGTGTTCAAAATATTATTTAGTGAAATCTGGTAAGTTGAAGAGAATAACCGAAAAGAAATTATTTGTGAAATTAATTGTGGAAATTATAAAAATTATATTCTAATACGTTATCAATTGAATATTCCTTTCGTAAAAATCATAAATTAGTCATAGTTATACTCCTGCTTAATAGAAAACTATCGATCTGGTCACACTTTTATTTTCTCCCCATTCCACAAATCGAAATGCCAACTACCCGAAACCAAGCGGAGCAAATAGCTGCCGCCCAAGCTAGATCAATTCCGCCTCCTACTAACCCAACAGCAGATTCCCAACCTACCCAGAATATTCCCCCATTCTTGCCGTCTCACGATCCAAATCAGTCATTCCAATCAACTTCATCTCGTCCCGAGGCCCGAAATACGCCCGACCAAAACCCCCCAATCTCTGGAGCCTCCACAAGCTCCGCACTGTACGGTACTTCGTACAGCGACCCGCGAGAGGCTGAGCCACCTCCAGAGGCGAACAATCGCATTCAAACCATAATATGGTGGGTGAATGCGAACGCAAGCGGCGAGAAGGCATGGCATGCGAAGATAATGAAACCACTGACGCGCTCATCCGAACCGAAAGAGGACGATTCCAATGAGTGCGTTACGTTAAGCAGTTCAGAGGACGATTGTGATGACGACGTAGATGATTTTCTGTCGCCACAATTGATTCTCGAATTAGATAGTCGTTTTTATTTGCAAAAGCAGCAGGAGGATTTAGCAAAAAAAGGGCATCAGTAGAAAGTCCCATATACGAAACTGAGCCCCCGTTATAAAAAGGAAATAGTGTCGGAAAATAGAACGACAACTATCCTAACTAAATCCGGCAAAATAGTCCATAAATCTTTAATAAAAAATCAACCTTTTCTCCCAGGTTAATGATCACTCAACTCCTACTTGTGCCAGTATGTGCAGCGGAAGTTCAAATTCTAGAGTATACAAACGCACAACTGGTAACCCTGCACACAGGTGTGGCTAATCTGCAATCGGGAACGTATAAAATAATACACGTTATTGACTTGGAGAGATACCTGGACGTAGCAAACCAACTGGAGATCGCCATAAAGAACTCCCTTAATATTAACCATCCCAGCTTCCCACTACTTTCCATCGAAATATCACTAATCAAATCACATATCCGTCGACCACTAACAAAGCCAACCACTAAAAATAAAAGATCACTAGATTTCGTTGGAAGCGCCTGGAAGTGGATTTCCGGTAGCCCGGACCAACATGATTTCGAGATCCTTAGAGAAAAAATTAATAACGTATTAGATAACAATAATAGACAGATAGTAATTAACAAACTAATAATAGATAAAATTAGCGAGCTCTCAAATATTACAAATAAAATGAATAATCAAATAAAGAAAAGAACAAACGAAAAATTTTTGATTAACATTAAGTATAAGATCGATTTGCTAAAAGAAGAAATTGTAAATGTAGGGTACGCCCTACACTGGGCAAAGGTGAACATTGTCAATACACACATATTATCTAATATGGAAATGAAACTAATAAAAAAAATTATAAACAAAGAGAGCATACCATTTAATAATATTGAGCAAGCGATAGATTTTGCCGAAATTAAAATAGCATTTAATAATTCAGTTATGTTGTATATTATAAGTTTACCGACAACAGAGAAAGAGTCCTGCGAGACTATCATTATCAAAGCCGTAAAAAAAGGCAATATTATAAATAAAATTCCGTATACTGAAGTTTTAAAATGTAATAACAAAATTTATGGCATTATGAAACCATGTAAATCATTCAATAATATTTTTATATGCCCTAGAAGTAATGTTGTAGAAATAAGTAATTCCACCTGCATTCCCCATTTGCTAAGAAGCTGGCAGCCGCATTGTACGACCATCAACAATCACCACATACCCGACGTTGAGGAAATAGCACCCGGCATCCTTTTCCTCAACCAGTACACCGGACCAATATCCGTAGATGCAGATCAAATGACGATCAACGGGACGTTCCTAATAAAATATCACAACGCAACCGTGGTAGTAGGATCAACTGTATTCAGATCGACAGAAACAACCCAGTTCAAGCCCCTTCCTGCCATATTACAACCAGCATCGGGACAAAAAGACATCGAGGAAACACTATCGCTGGAATTAGTAAAGGACCTACATCTCAACAATACCCGATACATAAAACTACTCAACGACAGCTTCGAGACTGGATCTGTCGTTGGCATCGGTATTGCAATTCTTCTTCTTGCAGCCATATCCATCATCATCCTGAAGAGAAGCTGTAAGCGCAAAATGACCGAACAACCAACCGTGGTAGAAGAAGCTACAGATGAACCAGCACCTCCGCAAATGCCACCAAAGGACCTAAATCCTCAACCATCGACAAGGACGTCGACATCCCGGATTAGTGCGATACCACTCTTCTAAATTGTATTGCGAACGAGGACGCTCGAAATTTAGGTCGGGAGGAGTTAACACCGAATCTTACACCACCCGATGCTCCACATATTTGCACACGGCGGCACCCAACACCTTATCTCAACATATTTGCACACGGCACTCCACACCATCCATTGCGATCACCTTCCAACAACGTGTCAACGTGTCAACACTTGCTCACCGGTCCTACGCCACATCAGCAGTCTGGACCATTCGACACCAATGCATTCCATCACACCGCGGGTAACATGAAGACAACTGTAGGAAGCACAGCAGCAGTGGGGATTACTTAGTCGATAAGAAATTAGTATTTAAGCATTAGGAAAATAAGTACATTTGTTCAGTCATTCAGTAGTAGGCAGTTACGCTGTCCGATAATAAACGAATAAATATTTTTTTTTTTAAAAATTTTAAACTTGTAATTGTTTAATTTACATCATACCCGGTGAAGTATAGTTTCGAACGAACAGATCCTTGTTGAAAGGCTTTCCCTTTTGTGCTATTTTAGGAAAAGCAATATGCGAAAATGAAAATGCAGATACGAACACTAACTACTTCCATCGTAGTCGTTTTCCCATTCCTCCCCGCTCGTCACTCGATGTGGAGAATATGTCATCGTTTATTCGTTATGGTTTAGCATTTCGGGGAAAAGTTTGTCACTTTCATCAACTTGTATCTTTGCATTGAAAGCAAAAACCAAAAAGGAAAAAAACGACTTTGTTATTCCAATTTTCTCGAATTTCTCAAATCTGACTCCCGCTTTCGTTGCGCGCACAAGAAACAAGAAAACAAAAGACGAATAGGGAAAGGGGAAAAAGATGCCAAAAACATCCTCGCAACATCCTAGCGCAAGTGTGTTCTGCCCCGGCTTGCGATTAAAAAGCAGTCTTCCTGGAAAATTCATAAAGCCTCCGAGCTACAGATAAATTAGAGTACATTGTTTTCTCACTCGAAGGGCGAGTCCTAAAAACGGGCGCTATAGCGTGGGCGCCAAGCACACAGGATGTGCGATATGCCATCATGGTAGTGGTATAGATCTTTCCCTATTCTATTGTCTTATCCTAACCTCTACTCATAGCGTGCAGTCATTATCTGCATCTACAAGTGCGGAGACTTTAAGAACAGTTCGTATATTCGTTGTTCGCTTAAGTAAAACACAAAGCCGAGGAAGAACTAAAAAGTTTATTACTCGTTCGCTTCCATCCTTGTTCACAAAATTTTACTTTCCTTCTCGTTTCTCGACGGATGGAGCTGCCAAAAAAAAGGAAAAAAAAACTAGATAAAGACGCCCCGACGTCTTCGAGGAAATAGATGTGTGGAACGAGGGCAAGACTAGCGAAACACATAAGCAGTAACAATAAGGACGCCAATAAGTGTTGGATGGAGGTGGGCAAACAATTCGGCTCCCGAAACCAACCCAAGCGATGCTTTTCGCTTTTCAATATAGTGATGTAAAGCAGCGTCGATACGCCATATAGCGTCTTTCGAGACGGAAGTGTTACTCACAGGATAACCGGGAAAAATGGAACGAGTAGGGAGGGTGCAAACTCAAAAAATTTGATTCAAGACATAAGAAGAAAGAAAGAAAGTTTAAGTTTTATGGTAAGTTTGAAGAAAGTTTTATCTAAGCTATGAACGGCTGGTTTAGGTGGTTTGGAGTAGCGAGAGGAGAAGTGCTTGGATATGGGAGGTAATATTTGATGTATTGCGCCCCGCGGAGTTTTTATGAGAATGAATTTCACAACATTCTCTCGTATAAAGTAACGGAAAAAAGAGCAAAAAATTTGATGTATCGTAAAAAACATAGTGGTAGAAGGTCATCCAACAAGAGGTGTCGTTTAAAATTTCGCGCTGTTGTTGAAATGTCAACATTCAACAGGGATTGCGATAATTTTTGATATATAAAAACCAGGAAGTTTCTAAAAATGGACCCAATACACACTTGCACAACGTACCGAAATAGTGAAAATTCACTATAAAAATGGTGAATGGTGATAAAAATTTCGGAAAACTTTCCTAAGGTTCATACTGGTTTTGGCGCGTTATGGCTAAGTAAATTTTATTTGATGATGAATTCTAACGGTTCGTTCGGTAGAGTCACAAGCCTCACATCTGATAAACAATAACTTTATTGAGTAATTAATTTCCGGGATTATCCGTGATTTATCGCAATGGAGACTTCAATTGGCTGTCGATATCATGGGGTTTACCATCATCATAATATTTTCTTTGGAGCTACGTTAAAGATAAATTCTACGCCAATGCTTCACTAACGCTCCATGCTCTAAAAAAAAAATGCAGGGCTATTAGTCACGGCCGCAATTGTGTGAAAACATAATAAAAAAATCAAAAGAATGACTTTTTGCAGGGTGAGCCTGCGCACATTTGGCAGATATTGTATTACATTTCTCAAGACAGATTTTTTACTTTAGAATAAAGTAAAATATCCCCACTTTTCACGAACAGTTTTTGCATTTTTTTCTTTATTTAAAATAACACCTCTTGTTGAATTATCCTACGGATGGTCTGACAACCTTACAGCTACCTGACATAGTCATTTTGACAAGTATGATATGGGAGCTTCGTCCTAACAAAGGCTAGTAATGTGCCCTAAAAACGATTTCAGGAAGTCATCGTCATGATTACACAAAAGCTTTAATCGAAGCCTTAAGCCTGAAAAATCAACAAAATTTTCAATTTACCTTGTGCGTGTGAAACTTTGTTGTCTAGTACCTTATAGAGCTTTAATCAACCAGTTCAGATTATTTACCTAAAGGGTGGAGACTTTTTAAAAATATATCTTCACAACAAAGACGTGCTTAAAGCAAACCCCAATTGATTGAGCTTAAACTATCGGCTCTTCGGCGGGCTTAAGGCTATTCTTGCCATGACCTCAACTCTATAAACACCTCCAGATTTGTCTATAAAGGTTTTATAGGTCCAAAACTCGTTTTATCTTCTTCAATATTGATTTTTTCAAAAAGGTATGACAAACTAAAATCCCGTGGCTCTAGAGAGCTATTTTATTTAAGTAATGATAAAAGAAGATGTAGACCTGGCAGGGTGTAGTCTTTCAAGTCGTTAAAAATTATCATTTGATCGAAAAATGTTGTAGCCTCTGCTTTAAGCATAGTAGGTTTGCATACAAACATTTCGTTTTTTTTTTTTAATTGCTAATCAAGGCCTTTAAAAAGGATTTAGTTTAACTTACTTCGGCTGTGAGAAGACTCCAGGCTGTATTACATTTCCATATCTTACATAGCTAGGAGCTTAATTGAACTAAAAAGGTTCGGTGTCTGTTAAGTATAAAGCCTTGTCATGTATGATATTGTCTGCAAATCCTATATGGAAGTATGCTAGGCTCCGAATACAACTCTGAACATGGGAAATTTGGCACATGTTTTGTGTCTATGGTTAGTATCTCTCTTATTTATAGGAAATAAAATAGACGACAAGCTTTCATCGCATCAGTGTTATACCTTCAGCCTAAGGAACACCTTAAACCGAATTGCTAATCACCGGTTATACGATAAGACAGCGCAAAGCAAACAATCTCTTGTGACACGACAGCAGAGACAGTGCTACTAAGCTACTTGTAGACTTTCTCTCCCATTACTCAACAATTTGATCATAAACACGAGCGCAAAACTAACTTAAAATTTGTGTATAACACTTTGCCACCGGTTAAGACTTAACCGCCGACTTCCTGATGTCAATCTTACATCACTCCCAGCTAAAAAATAAATTAAACTCCTATCAACCGCCATCTGTATGGTCCAACTCCCTCCCACTGCGTTTATAATTACATGGGAATTCCAGCCCCGAACAAGTCCATTTGTTGTAATATCGGAGGTAAATCCCCAATGCAATTGATCTCCAACAATCCCATCAACACTTTTCAACGCAAACAAGCTGTACACCCGTTAATGTTCGTAAAATATCTACAACAGATCGTGGCCGATAAAGAAATTCGACTCACTCAATCCGTTACACATTGTTTACCATCCACTATGCCATCGGTCCGCACATCAAAACCAAAGAGTGTGGAACTGCTCCCGACTGCCTCCGGTTGGCCAGTAGTTAATCAAGTTTAAGTGCAAACCAAGTGTGTTTCTATTTACCAACACACATCGGTACTCGGGACTGATTTTAGCTCTTAAGGGTTCACCGTTTTCGCAACATGCCATGTGCGACCGGTCTATAACAACCAACTACGTATGAGTGCTACACTACGAACACCTTGTACTTTAGTCTGCTCTCTGGAGGCACCACTTACCTGCAACGAAAAAGTGGAAAAAAGAGAGAAACCAATTAGTTTGATTCAGAGATTTGTGATATGTAGAAAGTATTCAAGAGAGGGAAGAGGGGGATAAAGGGGGACTGTCCCAGTGGACGTATGGCTGCTGTATGAATGGATGACATTCGGAGTGGAAGCAATCGAACTCGAAATGGAACTAAATCCGAATAAACACAAACACTCGTTAAAGGCATCTGGAGCTACAACAGAAGCTGGAAGCACCATGCACGAGTGTGCCACGAACGCTGAACGACAGACAAGTGAGTACTGCATATGACGGTAACACCAGCGCATAGTGCAACTCGTATATGGACGAAATCGAGTATGTTGCTGAAAAGTAGGTGTAACCGCGTTAAAGGAAAGTAATAAGCGACATCCTGGCGCAGCATTGTAATTAAGTTAACAACTCGCTAACAGCTGCATTGCGATAGTGTGCCACAAAACCGAGATATCGTTCAATATCCCCGCCACAAATGTGAATTGCCCGAATGCTCGTGCGGCAGCCACTCTCCTCGGGTGAGCAGTATCGGGTTCGAGATATTTGAAAATTGAGTTGCATTCGACACGACACGGAGCCTTGACATTACAATTTCGTTACGTTGACTATAGCAAGAGTCGCTGTGGTGAACTGGAGGAAATGAAACTGTCAGGAGCAGTAATTAAGATTAGTAGATGGAATTATTTGTTATTAGTGGAATTGTTCATATTCTCAACGGGCAGCTATGAGTTCCATAGCGTGTAAGCGCGACAACAATTCACATAAATTGTTAACGAGGACTAAGAGACCAAGGAGGGTTGAATGGATACCGGAGACCTTTCAAAATAACATCGAAATGTAGAAAATTGGGGAAAAGTTTGCAATTATAAATTCCATCAAAATCTTATTCAAATCCAGTGCTGAGCTGAAGTTACAATAATTTGGGCGATCATTGTTGGAGGTGTTATTTCACAGCATAACGTTTTTAAAAACGATGAATTAGACAGCTGAACTGAAATCAACCAAGAAAGGTGACGAAGTCTGGAAGAGGAACTTGACTTTTGTCACATCAATGTGGGGTATATCCCTTCAAATGGTATAAAAACTTGCTCTACTTCTGATAAAAGGCAACTTGTCCCTAACATGCATTAGGTTTAAGTTGTAGAACAGAATTTTTGCTTCACTTCTGCAGACTTCTTTCATTCTACCAACGAATTTCTAGTCATGAACGGTACCTTATCGATCGATCACTTTCTTATGATCTTCTCGCATTATCACTTAATCAACATGTGACTGTAGCTTTAAGAGCTTTGACGAGACCCCAACTGGCATTTGTAACGAACCATATCGTGCGCTGTCATTTTGTTTATGGGCGGCGAGGGGGATTCAAGTTACGTCCGGGAATTTGACTGATTACTTTTTGAAATTACAACATTTTGAACACATTTATCTAGGTGGCACCTCACTGCCAGAACAAATCAAGTCTTAATATACGAGCATGTGTCGGGTAATCCCCAAAGTTCGCAAAACGTGGGAGGCAGTTGTGCTTGTTTGATGTTGAAAAATGTAGTAAACGCTTAATAGAAATTATGTTCAGCAAGTTCTCTAATAATATCTCTGGTGTCGTACACAAAGTCGTATTTATTTAAGAACCTCTGACATCATGCCCCTTGATGAACCCTCATAGGTCAAAGTTATTATCGTATTGTCGAGGGTAATTTTCAACACGGGCACCATATGACTTGTTTTTCTCAAGCTTTCTCTCCGCACATAATTTTAGTATATTAATTCGATTTTTAGTTCATAGTTTGCCGTTAAGAAATTTGACACATAGCAATAAACAGATTGAAATCAAGTCCCACTCAGGGTATCAATATATAGGTGCAAAATTAATTGGCCTATTGTAATGTCCCCCATTTAGAGTTTACTCAAAAATCCTGAGTTCATAATAAAACTTAGATTGCTTTTGAGTGAATTAGCAGCATTTTCTTCAGCTTCAAGATATAGGTAATGCCTGCCTAGGTGTTTATATCGTGTACTGATGAGGCGGTTACAGTGGCACAGTATGTGCTCTGCTGTTTCTTCGTTACACATTCTGCAGGTGTCATCTTGTGTGATGCCCATGGGTTGTAAGATGTTTGTTGACCGGGCAGTGTCCAGTGAGGAATCCAGCGACTATACGTATCTGACTCTTAGGAAGTACAAGGAGTTGTTTCGTTAAGGGAAGTGGTTGGTAGGAACATCTTGGCTTGTCTGCTACCTTCCGTTTGTGTCTAGTAGTGGTTGGCCGTTTTCCTAGACCAATCCTTTATGTAACATTTTATGGTGCTGATACGTATGCCGCAGATTAGAAGTGCAGCCTTGCTATCAGAGAGAATATAAATGTTTTTATTGGTTATAGGTCTGTTTATATTTTCTCTGAGGCCGAGGTCCTTTGCGAATATCTCTGCTTGAAATACGGAGTTGTATCTGTCTATGCGGTGAGAGATGTGTGTTCCAGTGTTAGCTCCGTATACTCCAGCCCCAACACCATCCTATGTGCACCATACATAGGATTGACGATCGAAGAAAGGTCTATTTTGTTCCTAGGTGTGTCGAGAGGGAATTGTGACCTTAAAGTTTTGGCTGAAGTTATAGCTTGGAAGACAATTCTATATATTCGGTATTTTTAGTTCATTAAGAATGTCAGTATGAAAAAGCCTAGAGTCATCTTCCACGTTCGCCAGTAACAATGCCCATATTGCGGATAGCGTCCTCAAAAAAATACGGCCCAATCACTCCTACCGCGTGAACGCCCGTGGCTGAACAATGGCTTTGAGGGGATGTAATGGCTCTTCGTGCGTCACACGCGAATTCCCAGAACCCTAGAAACGAAGATCTTGCTTATTGACGTAACCGCTTAAGTGAAAAGCTTGATGGTAATTCACACACGACTGACGGTCAGCAGACATTTACTAATGCACTGTTTGCACTTTGTACGGGAACTACATACCTTGTATTTCAGTTCAGACATGTCGTGATGTTGAAAAGACTTAAAAGGTTGAAAGGTTTTCGAAACACACGGGAGCAACTTACTACCGTGTAGTACATTCTAGTACACGGCTACTGTCGAAATTTCAGCCGGATTTGAGAAAAATGGAAAAAGAGCAATATCGGTCGGTGATTCGATTCTTGTTTTTGGAAGGGAAATCGCTCAGCGAAATCAAAGAGCGTTTGGATGCTGTGTACGGTGACTTTTCTCCTTCGATGGCGACCATCAAAAATTGGTTTAACGAGTTTCAACGTGGTCGCCACGTCCAGGTGCCCCGAAAACGGCTACCACGGAGGATAACGTGACAAAAATCCACGATTTCGTATTGGCAGACGCCAGAACAAGGAACAGTCGAAACAGTGGACTTCACCCGGCGAACGTGCTCCGAAGAAGGCGAAGACTGTCCCATCGGCCGGAAAGGTGATGGCCACCGTTTTCTGGGATTCACAAGGTGTGATCCGCATCGACTACCTGGAGAAGGGCAAAACGGTCACAGGGCTGCATTACGGCAAATTATTGGGCCGATTCGACGCCGAATTGAAGAAAAAACGGCCCCACTTGGCGAGGAAAAAAGGGCTCTTTCACCATGATAACGCACCGGCTCACACCTCCGCCCTCGGCACGGCCAAATTGGCGAACTGCTGCCCCATCCACCGTATTCTCCAGATTTGGCCCCGTGCGACTTCTTTTTGTTTCCAAACTTGAAAAAGTCACTCGCCGGGCAGAAATTTCAGTCGAATCAGGAGGTCATCGCCGTCACGGAGGCCTACTTTGCTTCTTCTTCTTTTCCTTTTTATCCCGGCATCGTTATGGTCAGAAGTGTAGGACCATAACCTTCCCACTTCCTACTGGTCCGCTTGTGGGGTCCGCCTACTTTGCTATATTGAAAAATAAATCGCCATTTCCCAAAAATTTTTGTTTTTCTTTTGTATTTATCGGACCACCCTCGTACACAGTGGTACGACTATAAGGTAAGAAATGGAGTAGGATCTCCGCCTCGGCTCAACATAAAAATATAAATTTTGAAGATGAAATTTTTCATAACGTTTGCGACGGTGTTTTACAAATAACAGGTCTGATAGCTTATTTTAGTGCATCCTAACATAAGCAAAGGAAAAAGTTGAATGCTACTTAAACGCACAATCCGGTGAAATTTTTTCATCGAATATATGTAGAAATGTTCAAAAAGTAATAGGAATTGTATTATTTCCTAGGTTACTTTGATCTGATTTCTGGATTTTTCCATTGTTATAAGATAACATAGCTAAAGCCCGTTGGCATATAAAGGGTTCATATGATATTAAAGAACATCCATCATCATATCTATCACGGGCAATTTCTTGTTTTTGTTTCTTATTCCGAGTATATCATCAATGCAGGACTATAACGAAACTCAACAATTTAAAAATCATAGTGTTATTGCCGCTATATGTGCGACACCCACGGATTTAGAAATATCCAATTTTCTGAATTGTGCCTGATCATTCGTACATAAGGTTCGCCGTGACTTGGAAGCACCAGCTTACAATACAGATTCTGTTGCAGAGCAAAACAACAAGAGGAAAGTTCAGACAGAATTAGAACTACGCAATTTATTCAGTACATACAAGCGATCGTTGATATAAACATTTCGAAGTCAAGAGAGCCATTGCTAGGAATATTGAAGTTTCGGAGGGTCTAACCCGTCGACTTTTCCACGAAGACCTTCGCTATAAATCTTACGGTATGCGCAGAGGACAATTTATATCGGCACAAAGCTTAAGCACCTTGAAGCCCCTAAAATGTTGTGGGTTTTCTCTAATGAAAAGAATGTTAATCAAGACCAAAAAATTAACGGCGAAAATGATAGACTTTCAGATCCTACAGAGGTACCCCATGTTATGCACGTGACATTTCCAGCTACTGTAATAGTTCTAGGAGTTGGGAGCAACGAAGGATATAATATGTCCACTTTGTTTTTCTCCTCAAGGACTTTGAGTAAATGCTGCCGCCTACATCGAAACGTTGTGAAACCCTGGATTGATAGCGTTCGCGGGAACAGATTCCAGAAGGACTCTACTCCTTAACACAAAGCGACGGCGAATAATAGTTCACCTCGATCTTATGGCCTCCTTCCCCCCAGACCTCAATCTCCTGGTTTATTATATATGGAGCGTAGTTGAGCGTGAGACCAATTAACATTCTCATAAAACTATTTCTTTAACTGCCAACATGGTGAATTTGAATAAAGAGCATTTGATTCGGGTAAGCAATCGTTCCCGGCCCAGAATTGAGCAGGTTATTGCCGCTAGTGGAGATTTTATTTTTAATCAAGAAGTCACTCAGTGTTGTGCAAAAATATAAGCAAATTAGTTTCACTTTCAATTTGTCCTTAAATACCATGCGCACCAAGTATACGAGGGTAGTCTATAAAGTTTACGATCTCAACGTGAAGATAGCAGCACTCGTCAATAAAAGCTAGTGATTGTGCATCTTTTTACAGTTACTCACCTTTGAGTGAATGGATTGAGTGTATATGTGGAAATGGACAAAATTGAGTATCGAGCTGTCATTGAATTTCTGTTTTTGATAGGCAATAAGCCTACGCAAATCAAAGATGACTTGGACCCTGTGGGGACTGTGTACCATCATTTACCACAGTGAAATTTTGGGCAGCTGAATTGATACGTGGCCGTGAGAGCTTGGGAACTGCTTGGCAACTGACGATGACATCGCTAAAGTTCACCAAATGGTGCTAGGCGAATACCGAGTTAAAGTGAGAGAGATAGCAGAGGCTATGAAAATGTCCACAGACGTGTTTGTCACATATTAAATCAAGATTTAGGCATTAGAAAAAGCTGACGCTCACGTTAGACCAAAAACGTGTTCTAATGAACATTTCCAACGCTCTGTCGGCGTAGTTTGGGAGCAATTAATTCGAGTTTCGGCGCCGAATAATAACTGCCGGTGAAACTTGGATACAAATACAGTCAAAACAGTGACTGCAAAGGGGGAATCGGATCGGAAAAAAAAAAACAAAAACTGTTTGGCTACTGTTTTTTGGGATAGTCATGAAGTTATCTTAATAAATTATCTTCAACAAGGAAAAACTATTACAGGAGCATACTATGCATCATTACTTGACGAACTGAAGGCGGAATTTGCGGAAAAACGCGAAAAAAAGACAACGTGTCGTCTTACACCCTAGCGGTTGCCATGCTGAAAATCCACGAATTGAGGTTTGAACTGCTTGACCATCCGCCTTACTCACCAGATCTAGCCCCAAGCGACTTTTTATTATTCCCTAATCTAAAAACTGCGTTCAGAGGACAAAGATTTTCGTAAAATGAGGAGGTAATCTCCTCAGCGTCGGATGATTGCAGAAATGTACACTTCTAAATTCATACTCTGTGTGTGCGTTTCCAATATGACACCTTAATGACATGGAAACAAAAGAGTTACTGTGAACTACAACTAACGCAAATTCAGTCGAATCTCTCAAACCCTATCTAGGACAACAACCGTCGAAGAGTAGTGGACGAGCATCTTCGACTGCACCCCGTCCAGGTTGTATGACAAAACACCATAAGAGCGTACACCTGCACGAATTATTAAAAGAAAAAAAAAGTGAGGCTTCCATAAGTGAAGAACATATGGTAGATAGTGATTCCGGAGCTGAAAAGAAGGAGCGCCCCAGACTGATGGAAAAATTTGAAGACGCAAAATACAATCATTGACCATTACACAGCAAGATTCATTACAATTTTCAAAAGCGAAAGAAATCATGGGGGCGCAACATTCTAGGACGAAGATCATGCTGTGTATTTGGTACAACTAGCCTGATGTAGTATGTTATATCATGAGTTTGTGCAATCTCTTGAAACAACTGCAGGAGCTCTACCGAACATAACGGATGCGTTAGGGATGAGTAAGTATTGTAAAAAAAATGGTCACAATACGAGCACCAACTATTACTTCTTTCCACCGATTCCGCATGAGCTGGTTTAACAACTTCTGATCTTACGAAGAAGCCAACATTTGGATCGATTTGTGGGTTGCCTGATAACACTGTTCTAAAGATGTCAAATCACAGACCCATGAATATTTCCATTCACCGCAACTGCCTCCTTAGCCTCATCTTCGATACCATAAACTTATAATCCGCACCACGCAGTTGCACTTTTTGGAGAATACATTTTTTTTCGCGAATATCTTGAGGGTTTTCCGGTATCCAGATACGATTTGAATCAGAAGAACAGACCAAGCTGACGACCAATATTCTGGCAATCCAACAACCATTGACTCCATGACTGGAATTTTGGCCAACGCTGTACTTGGCTTCTGTCAAAAAGACCTACCACAGTGAATTCAGTAAATGACAGTAGCTGGCAGCAAACATCTACACCATCGGTTGGCACAGCCTTTATAAATTGAAAATACAGCGCCAGAAGCCGTCCAGTGAGCCACGATATTCTTAAAATCCCTCTATTTCTTATAGGAAAACCTTCAACGGATTTAACCCTCGGACTAACGCATGAGTCTGGCTGGACCTTTTTTGATTTTTGTTGTAATTAAAACATATTTATAATTGAGCTAGCGACTTGGAATTTCATGTAGCTAAAATTTGGTCAGCTATCAATCTGCACAAAAATTAGGACGAACAAATCTATACAAGGACTTTTAAAGGGATGTGTTTTGGGGTCTGACCGAACCTCATGTGTTACGAATGTGAAAACCAAAGCATGTGTCAGTCCGAGAGTTAAGCTGTTGCGTAAAATCTTTATAGTTTAAGCAAAAGTGAAGCACCGAAATAAATCACCTTTATTATTGTTTTCGAAAGGTTGACACAAAAGCCTTTACAAATCACCCGAACCCATCTGGCATCTACTAATGATTCATACATCCTTTGTGTTTCTACCCAAATACTAAATACGCTGCTCAGTACGCCTCTTCCCTGACATATGACTTCTACCTCGCCTCCAGGCTGAACGAAAAAGCACCTGTATTCAATCAAGATCGTTGCCAACCGTTGCTACGGGCCACCCACAAATATGGTACTTTGTTACTTGAAAATCCTCTAAGGACTCACAACTCCGAATAAAATTTCCCGTCAAACGAAACGTCTCAACTATCCACTCAGCCATCCAAACGCAAACGCCCATCGCAACAGAATGAATACAAATCAAATGAGATCCCTTACTCAACCTTCTTCACGACCCTTCAAACAAATGGCATCTCATCATATCTTTTTCACTCACATCTCCGCCCGCTCATACCACCCCATAGCCGTCAAAGAACATTACTCAACCCCCCTGGTACTAGTATCTGCCGCCATATATCAGTGCTGCACATGTACATACACTAATTAATGTTGTCATTTATGCAGACATGTGGCATGTGTATGCGAAACGGAATAAATACGAGCAGCAACTCACCTTTCGCGCTTTCGTGCTTGTCAGACATTTCCTTCTTCTTCTGTTTTGTGGTTATAACAACAAACTACTGTCGATGAGAGAGATACGAGCCTCGAACGAAATTTAAATTTACATTCAATTTGGCACGACGATGGTCAGGAGCGCCCGTCAAGGTCGAATAAAGTCAAATGCAGCTACAAGCACTTGGATACCTGGTTGCATGTCTCACATCTCTGCCGTTAAGTGTCAGCTACCAGACACTCGAGTTTGTGCAGGAGCTTATGGCGGATAGAAATCCATGTGGGACGGACGTGACCACAAAAGAGAGTCTTCATATTGTATTTCTCCGTTGGTCGTACTCGTCCCTTTTTTTTTAATCCTGACGAAGAACAATCACGGATGTTTCGAGAGGTAATTGCGTATCATTCATTGAAAGATGGATGGGAGATACACGTTGGAGGGTGTTTCAAATACACACAGATACCACTGTCTAATCGGACTTAAGTAGCCTGACAATGGAAAAGGAATTGCTTCGCCATCCTCGAGTCGCATGCAACTGACAGATGAGGAGACTTCAGAAAAAGGGACGTGAGCTTGAAGGCGTGGCGCAGTGTACACGTTCACATAATAAATTCATGTACACTAGTGTGGGCGGACGGATAACCGAAGTGCGATTTTATTAATGAGCCGTTGAATTATTGAACGAATTGTCACACCGAATGATTACACTCGTACAGGACATGTCTGATAAATCGCCGGGGATTGGCGGCCACGGATTAAGGATGACCCCGCAATGTTTGCCAGCGGACGGCGCTGCAGAAGGAATTAGAATTTATGACTTATCTGGGACAAGCGGATTTTTCACTAATCATCCGTCATGATAAACGACCGCGATGACATCAATCTCGTCTTTGATGGATTAAAGACTAAATCCTCGACCATCGACGAGATATTTCATGCAATTTATCATTAGAGCTGAATGCTAGCATGCAACTATTTTAAGCACAAGGTTCAACGATAATTGCAGGAATGGATGAGCTGAGCAATCCATACGTATCTATCACATCCACCTGTAGTAAGTAGGAGCGATTAAAATTAATCGATACCTTACTCTCTTGGCACGCTACGGATTTAGAGCAAAATGCCACGTTGAAGAAGGAAACGAATCCTTTTCTTGTAGTTTTCCCACAAACTAACTATCTGCTGCACAGTATGACGGTAAGTGCTTATTATATCTGCCGGTGTATCTCAACCGTAGCTTGCCGTGTGCTTGATATCGTGTCTGGCTAACATAATTTTATCCTTTTCCTTTTCTCCCTCTTTTCGTGGAGCGACTAATTGCCTCACTAAAGGAACGACGAAGGGAAAGGATCGAATAAACCTTTCCTTGCCGCGTCCTAGTATATAGTTTGTCTTACGGACGTTGAAGGACCGACTATTGTCGAGACAAATGCACGCAATAAAATCGAAGATAAAAACAACTAGCCGATTTAAACTGCCGCATGCGATCCATGATAAACACCTTCACCTTTACCCAAGCCCCAAGTCGTACTAGTGATTGAGTAATTGTTCCATAGCCCGATCGGGCAAGCCAATTAGGTTGAATGATACCGAATATTTCGGTGATTTGAGGGTACCTACATTCGTTTGTTCGAGCTGAAAATTAAATTTAATTTTCTTCATTTTAAACTGGCGGCAGGATAAGAGGTTCAAGAATGAGTTTCTTGGCAAACAGTCGAAATGCTATTTGAATTGCATGACTTGGGTGGTAGTGTGCTTGGCTAAACGATGGATGATGTGCGGCGTATGTACTGAAAATGTATCCCGAGGCAACGTATTAATGAAACTGTAATGGTAGTGGTGGTGTCTTGTTAATTTGTGGTCTTTGGGATGCAAAACTTGCGAGAATATAGAGAATCGTCAGAGTATCCTGTCATGAAGGATACAACAATCAAATTGGTTTCGATGGGAAGCGAATGCATACGGTGCAACCGCAAGTGGTTCCTGGGAATTAGGTATCCACTCTTCATGTTGCTATTGTTTGGCGGATGAGTTTGGCTCAGAGAAAAGAGGGGTTGGAATGGACGATAAAGATAGACTGCATTGAGGAGTGCAGGGTGTTTGGCGAATGCTGAAGAAATTCGTTGAATTGATTATAGAGAAGATGGATTATAGAGGGCTTAGCGATGTGGTTTGGAGAGTTTAAATCGAATGACTTGAATGCCAATGTGTTTATCCTGGCATATGCTGGCAAGGACCTATTGTAGATACAAAATTCTCATAAAATCAATTTTATTTAACTACTTGGGTCGGCTGAGGAAATGGCAAATAATTTGACTTTCTAATAGTGCTTTATTAGAATCGTCGATTGAGCACATCTTTGTCACAAATGTCTACTTGAGGGACAGAAAACCAAAATTAAAATCTGTTAAAACTTTGAGACTACAATCTGTAATTTTTTTCACTTTTTATAGAGTCTCAGCCAGTTGGTTATGGACCATTTCTGTTTCCTCTTCGTTCTAGAGTACAACCGTGATAATTCCTCTAATTAACCAGACAGGCATGTAGTTCCTAGTAGGGTATCCATATGTCCTTAGGCACTTTAGGAAACTTTGTGAACATTTTACACTCAGCGAACTTCCTAAGGTACGATATGTGTTCAAAAAATTAAAGGGATTTTCGATTTATGAAGATAATTCTAACCTCCTCCTCACAATGAATGCCAAGGCTAACCAATCTCCAAATAAGTTTTAAATTCGATCAATGGAATAGCATATTTATAGCTTTCTGAGGGATGCGCTCTTAGTCTCACCTATAACTGCCGAAAGAGTTTCGGAGGTTAAAAAAACTGCGTAAGGCCTTGCTTGACGAACGTAAATACTCGGTTATAATTGCAGACTTGGCAAATTATAAGGTGGCTAAATAAACAGCAATTTTTCAAAAAGTATTCGTTTAATTGAAATTTTATTTTATCGCAGCAAAAGACTTTTCAATAAGGACATAATAATAAGCAGCAATAATTAAAATATCCAGCAGGAATTCAATACAGCGTTTAGTACAAATGCTAAATTTACGTATGAAATTCAGTCCCGTTCATACACAGCCCATTGCAATGCCATCTGTGATTCATCTCTGTCTGTCGAAAATCGCTACTGAGCGAAGATCGAATTTAAGTTATATTTCAAGTTGGGCAAAACTACTCAAGAAACCAGTGTCCATCCCCTACACATGTATTCCACTGGTTTGCTAGATTCCCTAATGGTCGTGAAGATCTTGAAAATGACCAAAGCTCACCGAAGCCGAGAACTTCGAGGAATGACGAAAACATCGCAACAGTCAGAAAAATTCTGTGTTCTGATCTTTGCGTGTCCAACAGACATATTGAGGATATGACTGGCACTTCCTAAGAGTTTGGTCCATCTCAGTCTTACCGATGATTTAGGAAAGAGCCCCTGGGCGATTTATTTACGACATGTCGACAGTCGATGAGCCGAAAAAGAAAAAAAGTGCGGATACAGGAAAAGTCGAATCAAGACGATGCTCACCTTCGATTCCAAGAAATGTAATCCATAGAGAAATCATTAGAATAACTATAGTCTCAGACAGCCAAGCGGTTCTTAAAGCACTAAAGAGGCACACTTTCAACTTTAAGACTGTCCGGGAATCTCACAAAACTTTAAATAAACTGGCAGTAAATAACAGACTAAAGCTAATCTGAGTGCCAAGTCATAGAAACCATGAAGGCAATGAAATGGCTGACATACAAGCCGGGAAAGGTGTCCTGTTAACTTTTATGGGGCCATCCCTCCTTCATGCTTTTGACAATTCAGACATAAACCTATATTTACACAAATGGATTATTAAACAAATGAACCAATTGTGAACAACAGAACCACAATCGTAAACATGGCAAAGAAGCTTTAAAGCCGACCTTTGTGAGGCACTAACAGGACACGGGGCATGCAACTAGCACCTTTATAAGATGGGGCTCTGAAGTAAAAAAAATCCATTGGTGATGTGGGCAGGCTAAAGAAACTATGGAACACATACTGACCGTCTGCGCAAGCCTTGCCCGAAACACATTCAAAATGACAAGTAATACAATCATAATAGGAAAAGACTTCCAGGCAATCCCATCTGGAGAAGTTGCCAAATTTTTGAAAGCAGCACTTAAATCCTAGACCAAAGAAGGGGATACAATAGATTTTTATGGTCGCAGTACTAGTGTCTTCACCCGAGTTCTTCAATTCAAATTCTAGAGAGGTTATGGGTGTCCGAGAGGTTAATCGTGTCCCAAGGTAATACAAAGAAGATGGCAATTGGTTTCTGTTGCATGATCATACCCCGTGACCAGAATTTTAATTGTAAAGTATCACAATGCTTGACTTCCTACCTTGTTTGCTTGATCTAGCGTCGTGCGACTTCTGGCTATTTTCTAAACTTCAATTAATGTTGAAGGGAAACGGTCGACATCCTCAAGGCTATTCCGGCCCTGAGTACAAACTTAAATAAGTTTTATGATCGCTTATAGCTGACAACGTTTCATTGACTTGGAGGAGGACATTTTAGATAAATATGATTACAGGAATGCACTGAAAAGCAAAAGCGTATTTTTCTTAACAGACTGACCATCGCGAGTACGTTTGCAGCGATCGAATATTTCGACCAATTTTCAACTAGTGTTCCACACATACAATATTGGCCTGGACGTTAACTATTTCGCTTTCGATATTCTTTCTGAGCTCCTCTGACGTTGTTTTTCTTTTTATGTATACGGTTCTCGCAGGTTCAAGAGTTATTCTCTTATGGTATTTGTCACACAACCTTGACGGGCCGCGGATGGTTTGTGTCGAAGATGTTCATTCTTTCCGGGGGTGGTTGTCCTAGATATGATTCGAGAGATTCGACTGAATTTGTCGCGATTGTTGTAGTTCACAGTAACTTGTTGGTTTCCATGTCATTAAGGTGTTATATTGGAAATGCATACACAGAATATGATGATTGATCTTATACTGCGAGTATTACGCCCTCGTCATCATTTTTTTGATCACCTCTCATTCACAACTGATGTTGTTTGCACCACGACCATTGCACCATTGATAGCATAAATCAAAGATGAACGTAACCTTAAAGAAAGAAATCCAACAGTATTAAATGGCATGAGCGAGTTGGTCGTTCTCGAGATTACAAAACTAACGAACTTCCCCTTCAATAGATCGATTGTTAGAAAAGGTTGACATGTGGCACTATATTGCTGAAACCACATATCCAAAATTAGTATTCCAACATGGCAAGATAGCGAACTCTATTAGCCTCTATTGATCACATGGTGATCATTTTCATCGACGAAAAAATAGGGTCCAATGACAACTCCGAGAGGAAATCCTAACCAAACGTTGTTTGGATGTAATTGAATCTCTTGAAGCACATGTGAATTATTGCTGTCCAATATCACATATTTTACTTTTTGACAAAGCCATTAAGCTGAAAATGAGCTTCATTTAGGATTTTCTTCAAACTTCGGAGAAAATTGGGCTTTTGATCGGCTCAAATAATCAAGATGCTTCGGTTCCTGGCTAAATCTAATTACTTAGGGCATTAGTCCAAGATGTTTACGTAACATCCGTTGGTAGACTGAGATATTTACAAATCTTGTAAACTGCTGCGATCTTAAAGATGCGATCACCGGAAATAATATTTAATAATTTTTTAAACTTACTACGAGAACAATGTAAGCCTTGACTGACGTCAAAATTGTTATGGCCCTTTAATATGACTTTATAGGAAGAAAAAAAACCAAATATGAGTTTAGACTCCTTTTTTAAGTTTCGATATGGCCGTCTTTAGTGTGACTTATAGCCTTGAGCCATTCGAGGATTTCTGTTTTTTAACCACTCGTGACTAACGCGGGATTGCAACACTTCTGCACGATTGTAAACAATGAACCAAACAGCTATTAGGCGAAACGTTTACGAAGTGACAGTCTTCTGGAACCGATTGTAGTTTAATTGAGACGCATGGTCACATTATAAACAGGCAATGAAGTGGAAGTAGAGGCGTTATGCCATGAATTGTTTTACTGCGTTGTCTTTTAATGGTAAAAACACAATGAACACCTTCACACTAGACCATATTCATCATGTTTTTTTCAGTCTGCGTGATCCGAAATGTCTTCACTGGAACGATTCCGATTTCACCTTATTTTCGACGTAAATCTACATTCCGTCTCTGGCACATTAGCCCAGCATGGCTACTGACTTCATTCCGAGCATCTTCCGTCATTAACCCTTGGTTCTGATCGAAATCAAACAGTTTTGGAACGAATTTGTATACTGCTTTCGAAAAAATGTCAAGACATCAATCGATATACCATCATCTCCAGCGGCTCCTCTGTCTGTGATTCAGCGATAGCTCTGATCTCGATCACCTTTAACTTAGTCTTTGACAAAGTCACCACAGTGACATCATTATAACTCAACACCCTTGCCAAGATTTTTGGGTATTTTTACTTATCAAACAATTTAGGAAGGATGTGTGTTTCCATGAACTTAAGATAAAGCGGAAATGACTACGTGACTCCATTACGTAAATGACTGCTAGTATGATATCTCGTGCCTCTCTCCTTACTGAAACCACTCGAGATACAGCGAAGGAATAATAAGTTCCTCCCACGGCAATTTATTCTCCCAGCTACAGTTAAAGATCAATGAGAAACATCTCGACTTCAGGAAAGTTATGTCCCTTCAGCTTAGGCGACAGGTGCAATATTCCCACAACATACTTATGATAGAGAAGGTCACACTGGGTGGTGGTATACAAATTTTTGTAAGCAGATTAAACAAATCATTCAATGACAGTGGCATTGATGGACAAAGAGGATGTTTTCGCCTACGCCAGAGTGAATGTCAAGACTGCAGATAGTAACACAGTAATGCTATTACACTTGACTCCCCATTTAATGGTATTAATGATGTCCACAATCTATGTAGCTTCAATCATTATATTGACCCGTGTTGTATGTTCGAAAAAACGGATTAATTTTTAAACAATACAGTTGCCCCAATCAATGTGAAAATTTATCAAGGACACCAGTAAAGTATTTTACAAAAAAAAATCTAAAAACTTTTTTTTTTCTTTTGAAAACGTGTTTTAACATTCAAAGATGATTTTGCACTCCAGTTGAAACGGTCCATAGCCTTGATCCACTAAAATCCCAATCAACTGAACATTTTTACCGAAACAACCTTCACTGGTTGTCGATACGAGTATCCCGGTAGAGAAGAAGAACCTCGATTCAGTTGCTAATAACCTCGAATTTACTAGAAAAATGTTTCCACCCGGCTCCCAATATAGAGCACCTGCTCTTGGCATCAGCTTCGGTCCTTACCCTACCTTACATTTAATTGAAGACCAAACAACCGACTCGACGGGATCAAAGCAGCTCGATAGGAGAGGCAAAGGTAAATAAACAACTGATTGAACGAAATCTCATTGAATATTTACGCGCTCACAAGTCCTCATCGTGTTGTCCCCCTTGCGCACAGCAGCCCCCTCACGGGGTGGCTCGACGACAGTATCCATTTCCGCAGAACTACAAAAGTAAATTATTTTCATACTTTTAATGAAACCTACATTCCCTTCAAAAACCCACAAAGTCCACGAACGCTGCTTGGATATCATTTCCCCTTAATCGTTTGTGGCAACCGTAGTTGAAAAAAAAAAAAAAAAAAACATCGAGGAAAGGATTTAAAAGCGACATGGAAACTAAAGTGAAATAACGATTCACTGAAAGGGTGGAGCTGTATCTAGAGCTAGTCCTCCTCCATGTATACTGCGACTACTTGCATTACCGGAGACAAATTGAATATTTAAAAAGCTCTGAGCGTGACGAGGTTTTGTAATTTCGAAGACAAACGGGGAGCGCACCGACAACGGAACGAACGGACGCATGGTCTTACTTGGCACTGGTAGACGTTTTGAATTAAAGATTGGAAAACGATTTGAGGGCGACACGGAAGGAGATTGAAGAGAAGGAAAGTGGCTCTTACGGGAAAGGGTTAAGGTTAGAGGTTAACTCAATTTGAAAGGATTTCAGTTTTTCTTTTTTGCAGGCCGCGGTAATGGTTTATCTTGATTGGGAATGTGGGATGTACAAGACGAAATTCGGTGTGGTGTCTTTCCGACTGAGCGGCAGAGATAAGTGGTAAGTTTTGGATTTTCTTAAGAAGGGTCTTTAGACTTTTATGAAAATGACCCGAATGCGAATGATAAATTACTATAAGACAAAAGCAAATTTCGAATTATTGAATCAAAATGGATTATAATCCTCGAAAGATAAAAACTGACAGATGCCATCAAAATTTGATCCTAAACTTTTGAACTAACGATATTCAATTTGAACATCTTCGTTATCTTTTTTTTTTTGTTTTTATCAGTCAAGAAAAGGCGTAGATGACGCTTCAGAAGACATAATTGATCCAATATTACATTCGGCTTCAGTGGAGTTGACCTTTATTGCGTGATGCGAAACAGGAGGACCTAGACCTTTAACTGAAACCATGAGAGCGCTCTGTTTAACCGGGTAACAAGAATCAGCTCGATACTAACACATGAAGGGTATTTTTTTTAGAGATTTGGTTTTTAAAACTGGAAAACAGTGTTTCTACAGATTGTAAATTTGACAGTTGAAAGCTGATTTGTGGTTAATACGTCTTGCCATTTTATGATGAATAGATTATCCCCAGAACAACGCATGCAAATCGTGCAAATTTATTTAAAAAACCATGGTTCGGTTCGCCAAACTTATCGTGCGCTGCTACGTCCATTTTACGGTCGACATAATCGCCCATCTGAGCACGATGAATCGTTTTCGCACCACGTATACTAATACACTTTGTGGAAGATTTTGGCTTAAAAGCTTATAAGAACCAACTTGTGCAAGAGTTGAAACCTCGTGACGTGTCATAGGTTCGGTGAATGGTCCGAAAACATGATTCATCTTTCGCCGGGTGAAGTCCACTGCTTCGACTGTTCCTTGGTCTCTGGTGTGTACCAATGGATTCATGTTTCGTCGACTGTCACGAAACGACACAGAAACTCCTTCGGATTGCGCTTAAACAGCGTCAAACTCTGTTCTGAAGTGGTCTCACGGTTGCGCTTGTTGTCCGTAGTGAGCAACGCGGCACCCGTCGCGCCGACAGCTTTCTCATGCCCAAAATTTCATGCAGGATGACCCACGCGATCTTTTGAAATGCCTACTGTCTCAGCTATCTCGCGCACCTTCAATCGGCGGTCTGCCAATACCAGATCGTGGATTTTTGTCACGTTATCCTCCGTGGTAGCCGTTTTCGGGGCACATGGACGTGGCTCTTCAAAAACCGACGTGCGACCACGTTGAAACTCGTTAAACCAATTTTTGATGGTCGCCATCGAAGGAGAAGAGTTACTGTACACAGCATCCAAACGCTCTTCGATTTCGCTGCGCGATTTCCCTTCAAAACAAGAATCGAATCACCGACCGATATTGCTCTTTTTCCATTTTTCTAAAATCCGCGGACACTCCCGCTTCCACACGCGGTCAAAACAAAACTACGAGTCCGATCCGGCTGACAGTAGCCGTCTGCTAGAATGTACTACACGATAGTAAGTTGCTCTTGCGATACTGGCGCCATCTGGCGGTGAGGCTAAGTACTTATCGGACTACCCTCGTAGGTATGTACCAGTGTGGATTCCGGCCTGGCAAAACAACTATAGACCAGATCTTCATTTTACGTCATGTCGTGGAAAAAAACAATGAGTTCCTAGTCGATACTCACCATCTCTTTATCGACTTTAAAGCCGCATACGAACGAAAGCATTCATCGTCAAGAGCTCTACAGAACGATGGGCGAATTTGGAATCTCGGGAAAACTGATTCGGATGTTTCGCGCAATACTTTAAAACTCGCGAGGCACTGTGCAATTTGGACCTCATATCTCCGAACCTTTCACAACATGTACCGGATTTCGCAAAGGAGACGCGCTGTCGTGTGATTTCTTCAATTTAGTCCTTGAAAGGATAGTGTGGCAGGCAAGTGTTAACACGGAAGGCACTATTTTCCTCACGAGTGTCCAACTGCTGGGATACGTGGGCCACATTGACATCGTTGCAAGCTCCCAGTGCGTCGAAGTAGAGGCATTTGCAGAAAAGACAGGGCTCGTTGGTTTTAAAGTAAATGAGGATTAAAGAAATTATATGCTATCGACTAAGTTACCGCCTTGGGCAGAACGTAACCATCGACAGAGATAACGTTTTGGTAGGTAACTTGAGGCTCAGAAGCTTGGGCTTCTGTTCAAGGCCGCTAAGTGTACTGCTTTGTCCATCGTCCCGTCAGGCAGGGACAAGAAAATTAAAGTCGTCAATACTTCTCGATTCCGTCAACCAACTAACTGCGTCAAAGGAATGGAGATACATATCTTGGAGTGGACTTTAGGCCAATAGGACCAAAAAAAGCTGACGGTACACATATCACCAAAGCCCCTTTGAAACCGCACCTTCTTATCACTAAATGCTATCTGATACCTCGCCTGTACCATAAGCTCGTCCTCGCCGGTACAAATCTGGGTAAACTCAAGAGCATTGGACCTGCAAATTCGAGCAGCAGCGCGCAAATGGCTTCATTTGCCGCACCATGCTCCAAGAACCTAACGGAGGTTTGGGTCTGCCTTCCTATGAAACCAACATCCCTTGCTTGATGCGTGGCAGGCTACAAGCACTAGGAACACTTCTCCTGTAGTGAGAGCCCCCTGCGAATCCTTCTGGGTCCAGCAACGGATTCTGTGGGCAGACCGAGCTCTCACCAAGGCCGAGGGTGTCTCCCTCAACAACTTCAATGAAGTGGAAAAATGGTGGGCCCAATCCCTGTACAATATCGTTAATGTACACGAACTTCGCGAAAGTGGAAGAACGAACTTCTCAAGCTCTTGGGTATACGGTGGCATGTACATCTCTGGACGGGACTATGTCCAACACTAAGAGTGCCACACAAATTGGTCGCGGTGGAATAAGATGACGCAAACTGGGCAATGGCACAGATTTGGTGTGGGATCAGCTGGTGAGAGCGAAATAAAAACTCAGGGTAACTTGCGCCCTGCCACCTTACATGACAGCAAGCAAGTTCCGGGTATGCGTAAGTTTGTCTGCCTCGCGGCAAATATTAACTCAACAAATGACAACTTAGTGGAATCGAAGAATCAACCTGGCAACCGGTGCTACTTTGGTTTGTCAAAACAGCTGGGGTCAAAACTTATGACAAGGAAGTTCGAAATTACTCTCTATAGAATATTGATCTTGCCAGTCCCGCTTGACGGAGCAGAATGTTGGACGATAAGCAAGAAAGCAGAGATGCGCTATTGAAAGAAAAATTCTCCGTCGGATATATGTATGAAGGCATAACCGCGAACACTAGGAGCTTTATAATGATGTGGACGTAGTCTGGAAGGCAAAAATCCGTTGACTACATTGGCCCGGACACATCGAGCGCATGGACGTTCGGACCACGTTCCAACAAAGAGGGTGCTCGAACCCCAACCACCTGGTTCAAGAAAGCAAGGGAGACCGAACCTCAGAGACCAAGTGATTGCGGACATGTCGACTTAGTACAACCATCAACCTCCTCCTCGAAAACCGTACGAAATATTTATGGAAAGAACAATATGTTGTATGTTTGGTGGGATCAAAAGAAAATGGTGTACTATGAACTGCTAAAACCTGGTAGAACGATTTCTGGGGATCGCTACCATCAACAATTGATAAAATTGAGTCGATAATAATTGGAGCAAGACCTTTTAGTCCAAAACCCAATAAGACTCTGAGATAGGAAGCTAAAAGACACACCTGTCGTTGACCTCTAACGCACGATGAGCGAGTTCGAAGCCCAGTAACACCAACGCCTTCAAATGTTTATTTCGCGGCTGCTCTCCTCGGCGGGGTACTGGCAAAACCTCCCGTAGTACACTAGCTTTGAAAAGGCTTATAGGCGTTCGCCGTTCGGAATCGCCATTAAACTGTAGGTCCCGTTCACTTGCGTGAAAAATAAATCGCACACAACAAGTGAATGAGAGAAGCTTGGCTCTGGCTGTCTGTGAGTTGTAACGCCATCTAAGAAGAAGAGTGGTCGCTAACTAAAGGTTTTAATGCATAAGTATTGAATGAAAAAATAATAATATTGACAAATCGATCAGCAACCATACGTCAACGCATTTCGAAACAAGGGTGTCCACAACTCCATACACTTAAGCATTGATAGTCGGTGGCAGGTTGGTTGTGGGACTCCTAGCTTAACGAATTTTGGATAGAAAGGCCTATCGACAGTCGTTCTTAGACCTCTAACGATGGAAATATGTGTCAAAGCCTAATGTTTGTAAATCCGGGGGAATTCTACCTAAAATGTGTCCAATCTCTGTAATCGGAACTGAGTCGAGCAACATTTCGAGTCGTTCTTGCAAAATACTACTACCTCGTTCCGGGCGAGAGTTTAGTTGCTTCAATTCGACCAAGGAAACCTTGAAGCTTTTTTGTTTGACTGAATTTTTTATCATTTGTAGCTATAAAACAAGAATTTTAATGCGTTACTGCGTCGCGTCATTTGTGAAGTTTTTATTTGTCACATGTCAAAAGTTGGCAGCATATTTTCTGTCATGATATGTCATTTTCAATAGAAGGAAAAATAAGGGCAAATGAAAACAGAGAGTGGAAAACCATGTATCATGTGCTTTAGAAATTTATATTCAGTAGTCTAAAAACGCTTTTAAAATGTGAGCAGCACTAGTATTAAATATGTTTAATGCCTTTGAGGTAATGATGGCATGCGCTCCATCATTACGAGACAATTTTACGAATAGATAGAGTGACTTTTGAGCCACGTGTTGATAAAAAAAAAAATCAATCTACAACCTTGTCTAATTCAATTCCCATCAACTGAAGACTCATGAAATCCGTTCACAACCAACCCCATATCCAGCAGATGTTCGACGTAATAAAATTATTTTCCAAACGAATGAACGAATGAAACCTATAATTTACGACCTCTGCCACGCCTTTGATACCCAATAAAGAGAAAAACATTTATTCACCAAATCACACACGTACTCATCATACTTGTCACCGAAAACCATTTCAAAAGAGTTATGTATGTCGTCCTTCCTCCATTAGACATTCATTGAACAGCAAAATAAAACGAAAGCACAAGAGGAAGCAAAAACAGCAAATTTAAGAAAAGGTCTTCGAGGGTTGTTCTTACATCTTCGTACGGATAAGATGAAGGAAAACGGAGAGAAAGAAAAATAATTGCTACAATACATTCCTCGAATGTCAGCTAGTGAAGAAGCAAATATGGAAAGAGGTCATGATGGTGGCTAGGTGGGTTGCAAATGTACGTTCATTGTATGTACGGTAAAGCCACTTGGCCTGACGCTCACCCTTAATGTCAAAACACGTACTTGTAAGTCAACAGAACACAACAAAGAGGCCAGAGAGACGAGATGGTCTTCAGAGCTTGATAGAAAAGTAGAGAAAGAGAGAGAGGGAAAAAATAAACACGTGTATCTTACCCCCGGTTTGTCCATGCATGGTCGAATTAGCACTGCAACCCCCGACAGCTTTAAATGCTAACCCATGGGGAAATATTCTTTTTCATTAAAGCAAAGTTGTAAAATTTCACCACCACCTCATCGCAAAAGTTGAGGGAAAAGCCAACGGAATAGAACTCCAAAAAAGGCAAAATGTATATCGACAGCATCGCACGAGGGTTGAAAGATACGAGGATGAGGAATAATCTATGTCCCCCGACTAGCCCTAAAGGTGGTCAGGGACATTTCTACTTTGAAAGTGATGCGAATAAAAACGTGCTGCCATGCCAACCCAACTGGCGAGTGGTTATTCTAGATAAACCCAAATTCAACTGCGCGGTGCTTTTCATTTTGTAAAAAAAAAAAGAAAACGAAGAGAAACCAACGCCCGTCCGTTTTTGCAATGTTCTCTCCGCGCTTAATGTTAAAATGCTTGCCCCTTGGCGGTTTAGCCAATTGTAGGCAAAATTTGAATTCAGTTTTTCGTTGCCACGTCCTCCCTCCCAGTGTTTGTGATGTACACACAGCCCTTGAGCAATGCGTCGACTTGGATTTACTTCCATCCATACATATACTTATATTCCACCCACCTCTACATCTCTGTGTATCTATCGTTCCATTTTCCATTTGAATTCTGTCCACGGTGATGGGATGAGGGAATGTAAAATTAAATTTTTCACTTGCCAAGTTGAAAGTTTTAAATACGCCGCCACTGTTTATGATTGGACAACGATTTTTAAGTATACTCGTAAGTCTTCGGTTTTACGGCCGTGACGTTAATGTTCAGGTGGAATTGTAGGAAATTCACAAGGCACTATGGTGAATTGACAGCGATTAACGGTTTTAGAAGAAACGTTAAAGTTGGCTTAAGACCCCAAGGCTGGCGGACTATCGACGACTGGATAATTGATCCATTTGGAAGCCGTTAAAAAAAATACCTCAAACTCGTTGACAGAAGAGAGATGGGTGAGAGTGTAAGTTCTCGAATAACTTTTTAGCTCGACATAAATTCGCACTCTAATAGCCCCTCGGGTAATATTAAAAACTTCGCGAATGTTTTGACGAGGGAAAACGGGAAAAGGATGAAAAAAAATGGGAATTTTCGCTGCCACTTTCGGATGGCCGACATAAAACATAATTTCAAAGGACCAAGCGAGATCCTATCACAGATGAACCGCAACTGAAGCGAACCCATCGGGAAGGGGTAGAAGCAAATAAAAGTCACGCCAAAACAATTTTAAAGCCGACTCCATTAAAATAATTTCATTGAACCTCGCAGTCCCTTCATCTTTCATTTCCTTCTCTCTCTCTCTCTCCCGCTTCCTCTCAAATTGGATCTATTAGAAGAAAGAAGAAAAAGGGGCGCAAATCGGTTTTCCTGTATCCAGGCAGTGCACGGACAGACAGAGAAAAGGGGGGGAACAAAGGGAATGTGAGATGTCCATTATGAGTGGCGATAGTGTATAGCACCAGCTAGGAACCACTCGGACATAATTTATTGTACCCAGAAGAGGAAAGGACGAGATTTCATTTTAAACGCAACCTTTTGAGTTTTTTTTTTGTTCTCCGCTAAGGACTTTATCTTATCCCACTTCCGCCCTAGAGGGGATTTATTCTCATTTTATAGCCCATCATCTTGCACCTGTTGTATGATTTATTATGCAATAAGCCCGATGGAGAGGAAGTCGATCCAAACGAGTATTTGATGGCCGCTGGATCCCTAAAGAAACACAATGCAAAACCATAATGAGCACTTATTGTGAGACTGAAAATGTATGCCTTGACCATAGTCACGGACTGGGTTCTAAATTGACGCCATTATGGCTGGCCCTGTGACGGCATTTTCCTCCCACAATCGCCAAAGAAAGGAAGAAGAAAGAGGAGATAGCAAAGAAAAAACCAACAGCAATGGTCTCCCCTACACATCCGCATAGGTAGTAATTATGCGACCGACGTCGTCGTTGCGTCGTCACCGTGTTCCATAGTTTGAGAACAAAAGATAAGTGCTGCCGGAGTGTAAATTGTCCTTGATCCATGTGGAGAGGTTCAAATATTGTATAGACACCCGGGCTACCGTCGAGTTTAACATTCTATGCAAGTGGCCGACGAGGTTAATGAGAATTTATGGGTTCATCGTAACGAAGTTCACACGTTCTTTTACGCTTTACTTTTTGGTTTCATTTGCCTTTTGTACTTGTACTCGATGGTTTCGGTATGTTTACGTGGAAAGTTAAAGGGCGAGGTCAGGGATAATTAATTTCTTACCATTATTGGATGAATGATTACTTGGAGCACTTACCTGGAATGGGAAGAGAAAAGATAGCATTTGTTAGAGACATACATATATTGAATTTTATGGGTTTTTACTTGAATGCTTTTAAACAGGGAAAAAAAACTAATTTTAAGCCGAGCGATGGACATGTTCAAAGAAGTGAACACACTGGATGGAAAGCCGTCAGTACTGAGAGCCGGTGCTAACAAAATAATCCGGTCTCAATGTCATTTGCCTTCACCTTCACTTACTTTGTTCGTACAAAGGTAATTGATAATGGACCTTCGGATGATAGAGAACTGGCAATTAGTCGGAACTTTGTATAAATAGCAATATTGTTAGCCAGTCATGGCTAATCAATTGAATAAGCGTGCCATGAAATGGATAATTGCTAGTCCCAGTGTACTGAAGGAAAGGCACCATAATTGGTCCGGTACAACCTGATGGAATAATAGCTAAAATAAATTGGAATGATCCATTTGAAGATATTAAAATTAAGGGTTTTAGAATACTTGGATGTTGAGTAGCTATCAGAAAGAAAAACTAGCGCAACCTATAATTTCACTTGCAGGATATCAGTTCTCCAAATTAGATGATTGTGGAGCAGAAGTCGTAGGAGCGTCGGCCCAGTGTTTACGGTGTTCTTATACTGCAATAGCAAAGCCATCGAAATTTTATTATAGCCTGGTACAATGAAGCAGTTGTTGTGTCTGAGGGAAAGCAATAGAAGGAGTCCCTGTCCGAGATTTGGTAAACAGGGCACGACCAATTAATACCAATATAGCAAACCTCTGACAAATGTTAGGCAAGCTTGAACAAGACACCTGACCGAATTCATGCCTAGAAAGTTCGGTATAAGGTATAAGCAGCTAAGAGCTATTATTTTCAATTGACAGAAATTGGAAAAGGAAATGTTGGGCTATGCTGTGGATCCGTCTCAATGTAGGATTTTATTGCTTATTAAAAAAATTCCCATCTAAGGTAAATGGAAGGAAGTTTAAGGATTTATCAGATGCTACGTGAGAGCAACATTAGGAAAGGTCCTTAACTGTGTTACGGGCCAGTCCTTTCAACGTATTATTATAAATTTTAACGGCCATTTGTAACTCGGAAGTTTAGAGCCTCGTCGGCAACCCTTCGTCATGCCTTCCTCTAACGAGTGTGTTCCTTCTTATATTGTCGTCCCATCTACGACGCGACCTTCTTGGTGATTTTCTTTATTGTGGTTTTCAGGATCGTCATCATAAGTAAGAGCGAGAGTGATTATAATCATCACTTTCCTGAAGGGATTTCATTACGTAGTCCATCTCCAAAAGAAGTATTGACAAAGCATCTTGGTGATTTAAACCTTCACGTATCTCGAAAGTTTCGTGGTTTTAATCGTCCCTTTATGGTTGTTGTATCAGTTTCAGCAAATTTTTCGGTACATCTTTCAAAATCTACAAATAGTTGACGAAACATCGCGTTGATTTCCTATTTCTTTTTCTAAAAACCGTGGTATAGGCAAAATCTGATCACTCGCCGAGTGGTTCCTCCTGAAGCCGTACTAGAAGTCACCGATTTTTTCCTTAGTTTATGATGTCAGTCTCTTTAAGAGAATATTTGACAACATCTTGTAACAACTTGTTAGCAGCAGTATTCCTCGGTAAATCTATCATTGTGTTCTGTCACCCTTTTCTAATATTGGAATGATGAACGAGCTTCCATTCCATTTCATTTGTTCCATATACCATAGCTGTGATGAGCTCATATATGTTAACTTCTCTTTTAATTCCTCTTCAGCCCGTTTTATTAATATCTATTGTAATAAGGCGACGGCTGTGGCCTTATTATTATTAAGTCGATGGATTGCTTTGTTAACTCCTTGGACGGTTGGTAGTTCTACCTGAATTTCTGTTGTATGATTAACATCATTTTCAAATGAAGCTTGCTCTCCATTTACATTAAGCAATTTATCGAAATGTCTCTTTAATATATCCTCACCTGCCCCGGTGTTTTTTTCGGATTCCCCGAAGGAAATGTCAGAATTCTTTTCGTAGGGTCTGATATGTTGTACGCGTGATCTGTATTTTTCAGGGTTGGAAGTCTTAGAATATTACGGATTTTTACTTTTCCCCGCATTCTTTGTCGAAAGCTTATTTGGGAGCTTTACAATAACTAGGCTATTTCGCTGCTTTCCTGATAACACTTGTTATTGTTGGTCAAACTGTTTATACCTGCCCTGTTTCGTCGTTAATTTCCATGCCATCTAATAGGGCAAACCGGTTATTTAATTCGTTCTGGTTTTGGCGAATTAATACGAAGCACAATTACGTGCTTAAAGTTGACTAGGCATTGTCTTTTCTTTCTGAAATTATTATTAGAAATACGATCTCCAACCCTAAAACAGACAGAAAACAACAATTCACCCTTACTTCTAAGATATTAAGATATGGAGTCTCCCAATTTCCCAGTTATCATATGGAGGACACCGAGTTCAGAAAGAAGGACCGTGAAGGATGAACGTGTGACCTGATGGCTTACAAGCTGGGTTATTTTATGGGTGAAATTAATATATGAAGTAGAGCAAGTCCAATCAGTAGTACTTGCATTGCCGTTGGCATCTACAGTGTTGAAAATTACGGAAACTCGAATTGGATCACCCTATTTTGTCTCTTATTTTCAAACAAACAAGACAGGTCTATTAACATGGCTATTATGCTTCCTTACTCAACTCCTCAGTGGTGTGTGTTTAAGCCTAACAATCAAGGAAACATACCCCTAGTAAAAAGTGATTTTTTTGGAAAAACCAACACCCGAACCACGCCTATAAATTATTGAATTTTTTTTTTATCGAAATCCCTGCTCTAATTTACAATCGTCAAACCTAACTTCTTCTTAAATGGCCTTACAGCTCTTGAAGAGCCAGAGCCAAACTTCTCTCAATCACTAATGTTGTGAGCGATTTGTTTTTCAGACAAGAGAACATTACATATAGTTTAATGCCGATTCCGAAGAGCGAGAGCTTTTTCAAGGCAAATGTACACTGGCAAGCAGTACTCCGTGAAATAAACATTAGATGACGTTGTTGTTATCGGGATCCGAACTCACTCATCGCGCGTTAGCGGCGGTCGCACAACCCACTGCACATACGGCGCTCTTAACATTAAACTTAATTAAACTTAAATTCAACTCAAGGCAAGCGAATTTCTCACCAATTTCACGGTATCCGCCATCAAGCCACCTACCCGGAAAGTGCTTCTTCTATTACCTAGATGGCGCTACCGTCTAGTGTCAACCTGGGCCTCAACCAACAAGCGTCTCCAGTTGGTACGATATTTTGTCAGTTGTTTCCAGTGCCGCACTCCCAGTTGGTTAAGGTCCACTTTCATCTGTGTGCCCCACCTTAGATTCGGTCGTTCCTCAGGGTTGGACTCTTCGTGCCGAATTTTCCTCTTGAAGCGAACAAGGATATCTTCATCCGTTTTCGTTGTAAAGGAGGACCGGCATGATCAATGATTTATATAGTGCTACTTCGGTTTTCCGAGAGAGGGCTCTACTTCTCAATTGCCTCTTGAGCCCAAAGAAGCAGCGGTTGGCAAGAGTAATTCTGCGTTTGATCTCAGCGCTGGTGTTGTTATTGCTGGTTACCAGTGAGCTAAGGTAGATGAAGTCCTTAATCACTTCAAATTTGTAGCCGTCAATTGTGACGTTCTGGCCAAGATGTCGGCGTTGTGGGTTTTTTTTGGATGACAACATTATTTGGTTTTACCCTCGTTCATCGAAAGGCCCATTTTGGCGCTTCTGTTTCAATGCTTTTGAACACTTTATTGACGTTTCGCTGTGCTCGCCCAATTACGCCAATACCCTGAAAGTGCGTACAGAGGAAAATATTGCTGCTGTATCTGTCCGTGTTAATGAAGACCGTTCGGCGTCGTTCGCAGCAATTTGGGTTGTGTTACTCGACTACTTGGAAGTTTTTACTCGTTCCAAAACCTTATAAAATACAGCTTGTGCAAGAACTGAAGCCGAACGACATGCCACAGCGTTGAATTTCCGTTGATTGGGCCTCAAAAAAGTTGGAGGACGATCCGCTCTATTATCATAAACTGTCTTCAGTGACAAAGTTCATTTCTGGTTGGACGAGTATGTTAGTAAACAAAATTGCCGTATTTGGTTCGATGAGCAACCTCAAAAAATACAAACAATTGCGGGGTGGTCGTGGTACAATGGTAATCGTCACCGACTGTTAAGCCGAAGGTCTGTAGTTCAAGTCCGTCCATAGTGAAAAACAATTCCTATACGGAAAAATTGTGCAACAACATCAGTTGCGAATGAGAGATAGTAAAAAAAAAAAAAAAAAAAAAATTCTGACGAAGGTATAACACTCGCAGTATACGATCACTTCAAAATTCATACTTTGTGTGTGTATTTCCAATATAACACCTTAGTTACTGTGAACTACGACCAACGCGACAATTTCAGTCGAATCTCTTGCATCCTATCTAGGACAACCACCCCCGGAGAGCAGTGAACGAGCATCTTCGACACAACCCATCTGAATCCCGTCCAGGTTGTGTAACAAACACCAGAACCTACATGAATCAAAAATGCACCAGTATAACCTGGTCGAAATGTGGTTCCAGGAAGACGGCACTACATACCACACAACGCGGGAATCGATGGGCCAATTGAGAAATGAGTTCGGTGAGCAGTTTAACTCTCATAATGGACCGATTAATTTGGCCAGCTAGATCGTGCGATTTAACTTCTTTAGAGTATTTTTTATGAGAGTATATCAAACCACTTGGCTATGCCGATGAGGGAGTGTCATTTGTAGCCTGGTTGTTAACAACACACTAGTCGATATGCTTCGAAAACTGATTCAAAATTAAGATTCATATGAATCAACTCAAACGTGTCATGGTCAACATTTACACTAAAAAATAAATGGCATTAATTTATTTATCAACTCAAATATCCATTTTATTCATTTTTTAAATTTTCCTGTACTCATTTTAACAATTACAAACCAAACGCTTAAAAAATCACATATAATTAACCTACGCTCGCTTTTTTAATTGAAATCGAACTTTTTCTACTTCCAGTCTAGACATATAAAACGCAGAGATTTTAATGACATAATGGCAGGTTTGGAAAAACTAGTTTTGATTACCCATCGCAATTTTACATTATCTTGCGTGAATGACGTAACCACGAATTTAAAACAAATAAGTTGAATCATATAATGGATAATGGCTATCATGTGGCTATGTGGCTGTGAACCCGACTCGTCGAAAAATGCAGCACAATTCCATCGTGAACCTGTATAATATCTTAATCTGCCACAGGCCTACTACTAATTATTTCATTCCACAAATGAATCACAGGTTCATTGCGCGAAGGAATTCCCCTGCAGCATCAAATGAAAGAGAAAAAAAAACGAACTGTCAAATCAAATTTGACACATTTTGATGAATATTGATTACCCTCGAAACAAACAGAAAACAACTAATACAGTTCACCTCGCCAGCTCATAGACATGGAGCTATTGATTACCAATAGCCGGCATGTCGTCAACCTCCAAAGCATTGTTCGAGTATTCCGTCACCTATCAAGCAGCTAATGCAAAACCTGTTAGCCATTATACAATTCAACTGGGTTCAGCCCCGAGCAGGTCTAGTTCAGGCAAATGACATAAACTCGATCATACACTTGCGCTCCCGAGAACTTAAGCGTTCAAGTGCAACGATTGGCACTTGACATTTTATCGTGTACCAGGATTCGGACGCGATCCAGTTAGAGATCTAGGCTGAGCCACACCTCAGTATGTCAGTATGCCAACGTGCCGTCGCCATCTGTATGGATGTAGACGGCTTTTATGTTTGGTTCTTTTCGTCCTCGTTCTAGGGCGGCTACTCGTTTCTTTCTTCCTCCTCCCTTTCAATTCCTCCGACTATTTCAATTCCGGTGACTGTTGTTCTTTCACGGTTACGTGGACTTTTTGCGATACGGTGTTGTTGTTTTATGCTGTGCAAGTGTGCTCAGCCTTCGGTAGACAGTGGTTGATATTGGAAGGTACCGGTGAGGATGGAAAACGGAGATATGTATAACAAACAGGTTTCGGAAGACCACTCTTAGTCCGAAGGGAAACTGGGTTAGGTTTTTTCGTTTTTATTATTTATTTTTATTCGTCTGCGTATCTCTTGTTTGTGCTTTAAACACTCAGTGTTCCATCGCAATCACCGCCGTCATTGCCATTATTGTCGGTGTAATCATGTCAGTGAAAGTCGTCTGCTTGTCACCTGTTGTAAAGTGATCCATTCGACGAGAGTTGTATAGCCGGTCTGTGCATGGATCAGATGTAGGAGATGGTTATATAAGACGATGAAGGTGTGTGTAAATTACTTGTCGAAAGAGATGTTATTTGCTGGTGCAAGTGATGTCTCTAATCGCTGATGGCGATGACTAGATGATTGGACGGTGGTTATTGAGGGGCTCAAAGCCTATTCAAGCATGAAGTATCGAATGCAGATAGACGGATTAGACCGAGTGGAACGATTAGCTATCGTGCGAATATGTTTCCTTTCGAATAGACAATCACTTTTTTTTTCCTCTGTAGCTAATGATGATGGGCAAAAGTACATCAATTTCCCATTGTAACCGGTTTTTTTTTCATATTTTTGTTTGGGATTCATTACTCTTATCTCTTGTACATTGGAGCGTCGTTTTTAATGGGCCATGAGCAATTAACGAGAAGAACCCAAAAAAAAAAAACAACATTGGAATTACCAAATCCGCGTCGAGCTTTTCTCGCCGTCTCACACGCCAGCACGCAATATTTCCTATTTCCTCAACTTGAACTGCGTAATAAATGGCAGATACTTTTTGATTTGAACTGCGATGTGTTGTGCAAGACGATTAATTACCGACTTGATTCGAGGTACCAGTAGCATCTAATGCGGGCTTCCGCGTAGGTAAGTACACCTGTGCTCAACGGATCGTGAAGAATTTCATTGCGAATGCCTGCCAATAGCCACTTGTATGCAACTCCGAAGACCGCACTGTGAGGTAATAAGAATAAAAAAAACCAAAACCACAATACCACATAACCACTGCATAAATGGTGATTGGCCAGGAAAACGTTCAAGTCGAAAAATGTGTTGTTTTTTGTCTGCAAACACGTGAGTTAAGTCATCCATTAAAGGTTTTTCTTCGACTTGGCCTTGGAAGTCGTCGTCGTCTTCGGTGGCTTGGTTTTCGTGGTCAATGGCAGCATCGTCGCGGCATGCCGACCGCGGAGAATTGAAACGAGAGTTTTTTTTTCCTAATTTCTTTCGTTACCTGTCGTTGATGCTTCTTTTTATTGTTCGTAAATATTTTTGTGGAAACCTTTTTTGCTAACGAAAACACAAAAAAGCCAGACAAGAATGAATAGTTGGATGCGACCTTGAACCGCGATTTGACGGTAAGTAAGATTATCTAATAACTCTTGAGCTTTTCGTCGCCTTTACACCATTGGGGCCATGTTTGTGTTCAAGTGTTACCATAATGGAGCTCTTTCATTACATACTTGTCGTGACTGACTTCAAAGCAGAATTCTTTAACAAAGGAACCATTGAGTCGTGGATGGTTTCCCATACAAAAAATTCCGCGGAAAGAGAGAGAAATTAATAGATTAACGAGGCCTGAGTACACGGAAAGATGGATCCATTGATTTATGATTTCCCCCCCTCTGGGAAGTACTACAAGCTATTCAAAGATAGGTGCATCGTGGGGCCATGCCTGAAGTGTGAAAATCTCATTGGCAACGTCTTTTTTCGAGGAAACAATTGGATTCGGAATATCATCTCTTTTTAATCACAGGCAGGTACTTAATAATCGTTATTAATCGACGTTAAATGGGGTTTGCCGGTAAAAAAAAGCAAACTTTATGCTGGCTTTTTCGAATTCCAGACGTAGTTGTAATTCAGACGAAGGGTGTTCATAAAATTAGAGGAATTTTCGGATATTTAAAAGAAACTTATACACTCGTCCACCATAATGTTATTTATTAGAATTTAATCACGTATGTGAGCGCTTCCTCTCAAATACTTCTGGAATTCAAGGCGCTTTTAATCTCATCTATCATCTGCTTGCTACGTGACGACTCTGATCTAACTGATTTTTGAGAAAAGAAAGTCATACGAAGTAATTCTTGGCGAATACAAGTCCATTCGAATTCCCTTGATCCATGTTTTGATCAGAGGTTGCTAAGCTTCTCTTCCTTAATGTCCCTATGACATTGAAAAATGTCAGCGCACAGATAATTGTTAGATATGTTTGCCAACACAACAACGAAACAAATTTGCGAATCGAATGCAGCCTGTCAAATTACAAAATTCCCATTACTTTTTGAACACAACTCTCACATTTTTCATAAAGAAAAAGCGCAAACTCTACATAGTACCAAATAAGACTCATTTGAACATGATAAAAATGGTGCGGAAATATCTGTTTCGCTTAAGAAGATAGCCAAGAATTACAGCCCATGATATTGTGGGGCTGATTCCAGTTTAGACCCCTCTAACTGGAATTGTTCTTTCATGACGAGATCACCTTTTTCTCTTTGTTTCTTCATGTAGTCTCTGACAAGGCTAATTCTCTATTTGATTAGAGTATGCATTTTTTTTTGCCTTAGCGTAAGGTTCTTTAATGAAAAGTACCCCTTTAAGTCCATAATTTATGTTCCTGGGCTAAACAAGAATGGAGTTATTCATAATCCTAAGCATGATATGAAAGCTCAAACTGATTTAACAAACTATCTTAACGCCAACTACATTGGTTTGTGTACGATGTGACCACGTGGCAGGTGTCCTCGGACAAGGATAATATTTAAGGTCAAGTTCAAATATCTCTTTATAAATAAAAAACGAGAAGAAACCAATCAATCCTAGGGCGTAGATGAACAGAAAGAACTAAATACTTTGTGGGTTCAATTTATACATAACTTGAAGTCTAAGGCAGGAATGGTCAAGGAAGCCTTACTGGAGGGTGATCGCGGTGCCATGGTAATCATCACTGATTGTTGAGCGGAAGGTCCTTAATTCAAGTCTGTCCATATCCAAGAACAATTCCTATACGGAAAAATTGTGCAACAACATCAGTTGTGAATGAGAGATGATCAAAAAAATGCTGACGAAGGCATAACACTCGCAGTATAAGATCTCTTCAAAATTCATACTCTGTATATGCACTTTCTATATAACTACCCAACACCTAATGACATCGAAACAAAAAGATTACTGTGAATTACAACCAACGCGACAAATTCAGTCCAATATCTCGAATCCTATTTAGGACAGCCACCCCCGGCGAGTAGTGAACGAACATCTTCGACACAAACCATTACCCCGTCCAGGTTATGTGAAAAATTCTATAGGTCTAAGAGCGTAACTCTTGAACCTGTGGAAAAAAAAAAACAGCCGAGCGATAAGTTTTCGCATTCCCGTCGAATATTTTATTTGGGAGCTTCTGGTTTTTTTTGGATATTCTTCCAAAAACTGCAAAGATTGAAGCATGAAACAATCAAATCGGGCGATCCTGTCGGTCAGTGCTAAACGCCCAAGCCACAAGTCCTAATTTCCGACAGTAAAAACTCGCGGTTCATAATTCTGTAATCCTCACAGTAACCGTTACCCACGACAACCTCGAAGATAAAATAAGGCTCGATGACACATCTGGCCTAAATGACGCTTCATGAAAGGACTTTGAGTAAATGGTGGATGACCCGTGGAATCTTGCGTATCCGCTTAAAGGGAAAATGGCCTTATAACAAATTTCCACCGCCAAAGCGTCCAAGTCTTCATAGAGGTCAGCAGAGCGTGGACGTAGTTTAGGCGTAACTACGGTCTGCACGCAGTAGTTGATTGACTCCTTGACGTTGTAAGAGAATATCTATAAGGCTTTTATCAACGTTTAGTGGCAAATAGCGTGGCATTAATCGGCGAGGCGGGCGGCTATACGCCGTCGAATGTGACCAGTTAGCATATAATGGTCGGAAAGTCTAAGCCAAAAGCAATGAGGATTTATTCGTAAAGAAATAGTCACGCGAGTTCGGCGATCTTGAGGAATATAGTGTTCAATGGTTTGTAATGTACAAGGTCTAGACCAAAGTTATCCTGTAACGAAGTAATCTACGATAATCTGCGTATCTGCTTGGCTGTTCATTAGCTTTTGGCTACACCGTTTCAGTGTTTTCTCCAGCAGAAGAGATCACGATAAGCGAGTATATACGTATGTACAATGTATTTATATTCAAAAAATAAAGTAACTTTTTATGTTTGTCGAAAAATGTTGTCCCCTTTATAGTAATCCTCCTTAGAAATAATACACTTGCGTCAGCGTTTTTTTCATCCTTGAATCACGTCTGATAAGAGCTTTTTAGATAGCCTTGATCTCTTCCAACGATGCGGTCTTTAATTATCTCCTCAATCGTGGCTTATCTTCGTCTTTTCTTCTCAATTTTGGGAAGTGAAAAAAAGTCGTAGGAGGCCAAGTCCAGTGAATATGATACAATAGCTGAGTAAAGGAACGTTACGCATTAGTAATGATGAGTGAGCAGGTGCATTATTGTGATACGACAGAAATGAATTTCTTTTCCGACCAATCTGTATATTTTCTTCGTATTGCTTCCCACAACCTGTGCCTCGAGCTAATATTCCTCATTAACCGTATGACTTTCCGGCAAGAACTCATGATGAACCACGACATTATAGTCGAAAAGAACAGTGAATAAAATATTTACATTTAGGCGCACTTGGCGTGTTTTTTTTCAGCTGTGGCTTTTCTGGTTGCTTTCATTGGGATGATTGGCATTTGGTTTCGACGTCATAATCCTGTTTCATAGTCATGTTCCGTCACTAGTGGTGACTCTTTCCAGCAATGAGCGATGATCTTGTGACGGTTCTTTTGGTAAAAATTTAGTAATTTCGGAACAAACTTTGCTGACACACGTTATATGGCCAATATATTTGACAAAAAATTCGTAGCATGAGCCAACCATGTCAATATCCTCACCAATTTCTCTGATAATGATTCGACTATTCTCCATAATAAATTTCTTCACTGCTTCAACGTTTTCATCCGTTATGCTAGGGCGTCCAAGGAACATTGTCATTACGATCGTCTCGGCCTTCTGTGAAGGGCTTTTACCACTTGTAAACATCTTTTTTGCTCAGAGTAAGCATTTTTAGTCAACATTTCAAGTTAGTTGGAGCAAAAAGTTTTATTTTTTTGAATGGCAGACAATGTCGATATATGTAAGTGTACATGTGTACCAACATAACAAAAAACAAATTGGAAAGTCGAATCAACGCAGTTCGCGAAATTCATAAGTTCACCTTATTTTTTGAACAGACCTCATTGAATAGTTTCAGTTGCAAGTAGCGGCAACGAATATCAAGCGGCGATCTTAAAATTTACATGAAACTGGAAGGAATATCCCAGAGCCCACCTACACTTTGAAAACACGAAATTCCGTATGAACGCAGCACACAGTCTGATGTCAGTTCTTATCTCCCTACAAGTAGCTGCAATATAAATCTCAGTCCAAAACAACATCTCTACTCTTCACCGCTAAGCGATTGCACATTACCCATTTTAACAATCACCAGTGCTTGGTTTCAGCGATAATTCAAGTCTAGCAATCAAACCTCAAGTACGAAAGGAATCTTCCCTCGCTCGTCGATAAGTATTTACTCAAATATACGCGTATGTGTATGGCTAGCGCGATAAGGTATCACGCCGTTCGTTAGCAAGTTCATCCCGTAAGTCAATTTTAGCGCCAATCGCTGATACCAAGTAGCGAATCTCCACAAATAAGCGCACCCTAGGAGTGAAGGAAACTTTTCAGAAAACTTTTAACAGCCGCCGGTTGAACTGATTGCAAACGTCTATAAGTACCCAAGGTTAAGGTTGTTTACACTCAATGCCACTCGCGGGTTCTTGTTCCATTCCAAAACGAGTGGGTTGGGCACGATACAATACCGACTATCTGTCGGATGCGTTGAAGCATCTTTCCAACGAATAGTAAACAGCAAAAATAAATACAAAATAATTATGTATTTGGTAATGACTATACGGAAACACCCGCGCATGACTTGATGCTACCCTGGAGCTACAGCCGAGGGCTGATGAAATTTTCTGGAAAAAAAGGCGCAGCCAGGATGTGCAAATAAAAAAAAAAAAGAAAACGGATCCCCAAAAAAAAGGGAGAAAAAGCGAAATCGAACAAACTGGAGAAAAAGGAAATGAAAAGAAGAATCCCCTCCTCTCATGTCATGTTCAATAAATCTCCGCCATAGCGACAGCCATACAGACAGATACAAAAACAACAAGACAGGAAAGAGAGTAAATTATATTCTACTCCTGCCTGAGGGATATCCCATTGGAACAGACTGTGTGAAAGTCAAAGGCAAACGTTAATTTTTTTTCCATTTGTTGTTTTTCATTTTATCTGCTTTTTTTTTCTATTTGGTTACGGTTGACATGGCAACAGTGACATGAAGATTAAAAGAAAACAGTGGCACCTAACAGAGCTCGGATTTCATTAAAAGATAAAAAAAAATGCGGTTGATGGCTTCTAAGGGAGTGGGATGTGCTCCAGCCACGAGCTTTGAAAAAGCGGAGGTGGGTCGTTTGTCATAATGAGTGATTATTCCATGGATTTTTTTAATTCCAAAAATCTGAGATTTAGATTTGAAAACAAAAATACTTATTCGCGTTGCAGAACTCCAATAGCAAGGGGTACCACAGGAGTGCCTATGAGAACCCATTCTGTTTTATTAAACAGTTTCAGAAGACTAGGAAGCATTTATTTTACTTCAATTATAGAGGGTTTTGTGTACGTTCGTACTTTTCAGTACATAAATCCTTTTCCCAAAATAAGTTTGTCTTTTTAGAAATATAAAACATTTGTTCTAAATTTAGAAATTCAACCCTTTCTGAAGGACCAAAAGCACTACGATCAACACAACCATAGAATGCCTTTAAGAACCTTTCCTGTTAATTTAAAAATGTTTTGTGAACTCTTTAATCCCTCTCGAACACTGACTGCTTTCACGACTACCCTGACAAGCCCCCATTAACGACAGATGACAAACAAAACAATCTCCTCTCACAGAATTTAAATCTCCAACTCCAAAATTCCATCTTCATTTCCATTAACAGTCGGCTTCCACCCAACTTTCACCCGACCGTTCCCCGATGAACATATTGCAACTGTTTGAATAGCATTCAGTTGAAGCCTCTCGACTGAAGATGATGTTGAAGTGATTACATATTTAAAGGTAAAAATAAAATACAAAACAGAAAACCTGAAAAACAAAGTCGTCGGGGGTTAAGGCTTTTCATCGCTAGCCCCCCTTTAGGTGCAAGCAAAACGATTTTCCTGAAGAGTCCTTTTAGTCTTTCAATTTGTTTTTTTCTCCTACTCCTGTGAATTTTAATTACACGAATCAACAAAATGGAAGCATACAGCTCATCAATCAGTTGTCTCGTCTTCGCAGTCTGAGGCGTCATATCTCTCTCTCGCAACTAGCTCATTTCATCATTTCACCCCAAAATTAATTCAAGAACGATTAATCCATTCCGTCCCGACGCACAGCGAATTTTCAAACAAATCCTGTGAAAATATCCTTTCCCTTTCCTAAAGCATTTGTGTTTATTCCGCTTTAAAGGATCCCCATCCAAAAGCTGGTTGGTCAACCAATAATGGATTTTCACCATCCCATCGCCGACAGCGCGATACAACCACTCACCCACCTGCTATTCTCTTCAGCACACAAGTACATTGTTTAATGTCGTGCTTAACAATGGCATAAAAATTTTCGGATCACAATTATTCGGGGGAGTGAGCCCAGTGGCACGCGTACAATTATGAATCCATTTAAATGTAATACAGGATTGACAGCCCTGCCTCGATTCCAGAGAGCTGGCTGTCTGTGTGTTGTGCGTTCAAAATCATATTTTCAACCCTTATCCGCTCTCTGTGTGCTATGCTTTCCTACCCTTGATTTTGTCCTTATAGTTTGCATTGCATGGTACAACAGCAGGGAAGAAAACACGAGACAGAATGACGGAGAGAAATCAATGGCCAAAGTTGATTGAAAACTGGCAACAGCGCAAAGGATAAGAATCATAAGGGTTGAATGGCAAGCACCACGAACATTCACAGTCTGCTGTAAGCAACGTGGTAAAGATGTTCACTCGCGACAATGGCCTGGGTATAGGAAGTCATCCAGCCACCACAGACCAGGGGGAAGGACATTCCATTCCATACAAACCGAATCTCTTAGATGAAAATCGATTTTTTTGAACAAAAACAACGAAAAGCAGGAAAACATAACATTACGGAAGCAAGTTTGGCTTTAATTTCCACTTTGACAAGTGCCAGCCCGGAGGTAGCAGCAAGGACCTTGTTGAATATTTGAATACGAACGATTCGATATGCACGAAACCATTAATTCGTACATGAATTACGCGCTTTTCACCGTTTCCATTTTCGGCACAGATGGGTTCTATGTGCGAATGGGGAGTTGTTCTCCTTCCGAAGAAATTGCACAGCAAATATTTGCCGAGGCGTCCGCTTTCACGTCCCTTTATCCATTCGCAAAGACGCGGCTCGTTCAAATTGCGATTTTGTGAAACGCCCTGAAATCGAGGGGCTTTCCAGTGGCTTGGGGCAATAAAAATTACAGTCAGACAGGCATGTGGGTAATTTTGGGCCCTATACTCGGCATGGCACGGGGACGGTATAGCAAAGCCAGCGAGGAAATCCGCCTGTCAATTTAAAAACTGTCACACACGACGATGTGGGCCGGATATTAAAATACGTAATGGTCGCATTGCGGCGTCGATGGCACGGATGCCACGGGGTGGTGTCATCAAAGGAACATAAATGTTTTTACGAACGAGCGAGTCTTGGAATTACTTGAATGGATTTCTATTTAATGGGTAGGGCTTCATACACATGTATGAGTATGAATCAGGACTTTCGCGTTGGCGGCGTTTTTACTTTTCCTGTTTTTTTTATTTTTATTTTTATGTGGTGTTTCTTAATTAGAATTCTAAGGCAGTGGTTAATGAGCATGGTGCTAATAATGGGTTCTGTGAGCTTTGGTTCGATTGAGGTCTCTTTGAAAGTAAGAATAAAATTCGGAGATTACTTTCAAGGGAATATAAATTGGAAAATTCATCTTAATCCCTAGTCCCACGTTCCAAAAATGTTGTTATGGAATTTTGCAGGATCCTGCAGTGAGCAAGGAATAAAAAATAATTTTACAAATCATGGTTAACGACATTCGCATAAAGTCGTTTTATATGGAAGGTAGAACACGAAGCCATTTGAAAAATCGCTTTCAAGATCGAAATGGCATCATGGTACACCCACTGGGTGAGAAGTTTTCAACTAGCAATAGTAGCATCAAATAATGGTAAGGTAGAGCCTTAATAACTTTGTATTTAAATAAAACACCCAATTTTGGCTAAAAATTATCTTCCACCATGACACGAAATCCATTGACCTTAACACGGCGACTATTTTCATCGACGAAAAGATGCGGTCCAATCACACACCGGTATGAAAGCCACATATGGGTTGTAGCTGCTGTCCAATTAAGCATACATTGTTTATGGACAAGCCCAATAAGCCAAAAATGAGCTTCAGCGCTGGAGATGCTTGAAGCTGTTGCCACTTGATCTTAAGTTCTTGAGTTAATTTGATCTTGTGAGGGTGTAGGCTAAGATCCTTATGCAAAATTGGACTAAGAGATTCTGTATTCCTATGAACGGCATGGAATCGACTGGTATGCCACAGCCGATTGAACTGAAGCATTTATGCCTACGATATTTCTGGTACTTCGATCGATACGTTGTCTCACTGAGAAGTGGGTATTCAAAAGTGAACCATGGGAAAGGGAAGACTCCTGTTCATCCTTAAAATTTAGAAATCGACTGAAATATATAGTATGTATAACAAACGTCGTTTTAAGACATCTGCCAATTAAGGCAGTATATGTTCTCATCACGCTGTTCAACAACAATCTGAACAATATTCCTTATCAGCGGTGGTCCATCCTATCTTTAAACGGGTTGGACATACAACAAACCCTGTTAACCTCCGGCCAATTAGTTTGGTTTCAAATGTAAGCAAGGTTTTTGAAAAAAAGTAGTAAACAGAGCTCTGATCAAATGGATAGAGGAAGTGAAAATAATACCGGACAAGCAGTTTGGTTTTAAGGCGAGGCATGATGCTATTCACGTTGCGTTAAAACTGGTTTTCGACATTCAGTGGAATAAGGCAAAAAGCCCACGTACGTGTGCTAGTCTGGTAGACTCTGAAAATGCATTCGGCATCGTATTGTTAGAAGGTCCGTTCTATCAGCTCACCAGGCTAGGTACGCCAAACGACCTCCCATACATGACTTCCTTAGACTATGGGTAAGAAGTTTGTTGTTAAATATGACAAAGTTACCTTGAGCAGGATCTTTGATGTTAAAAACGATTTATACCAGAGGGTTAACTCTCCAATACTATTTTCCGATCTCATAGATTTTCTCAGCCATTCAACAGCGTATACAAATGATTTAGAAGCGTACAGATCAGGTCGAAAAATCGAGGTCATCAATGCAAATCTGCAGTATGACTTCGATCATATTAAGAGATATTGTGATGATTGAGAGTTAAATTATAACTTCCAAAAGTCGGAAACGATACTGTTTAGGTCTCCGTTATACAAGGCCTCAAGAGATACCAGAATGAACCAGAGAAAATTCGCGGTCATTGAACAACATGGACAACCATTAGCGGTGAGAAATGCGGTAAGATATCCTGGTATCTGGCCTGACCAGTATCTATATTTCAATAGGCAAATAGATGCTTGTCTTGCTGGAGCTAAGAAAGAGTATGACAAGAAAGGCTGTCTCACAGCAGTTACCTTGCCCGCAGGGTAAGAATAATTGCTACTCAGCCCTAATAAAGCCCATCGCCGTGTATGATTGTCCTGTGCGGTTTAATGTAGCGTCATCTTATATGGAAAGTGTGCGTGGGAGGCAATGCCTAAGGACCTGTCTTAGAACGTAAAGAACACCAGAGTCCTAGTTCATTAAGTATTATCCTAATAAGACCCTATATGACGAAGAAGGTCTAAACAGAATCGATAATTTTCTTGTTAAAATGACTCGAAACTAGCTTTGAAGGCCTGTAACTAGCACCCTTCGGTCGGGCTTTATTCCCCCAGAAGCTATGGATTTCGAAAGGTTAATTCAAAATAGAGATGGTAAATTACTACCCTCGTCGGCGCACCAGAGACAAGCGGCTCAACCGTGAGGGGTACGTTGACAGTGCTCATAAGCCCCCACGTTATATTACCGCAATGGCGGACTAGGATTTCGCCGATGAGGTCGTCGGGTGAAAACGCTTCCCAGGACGATGCAATACTCCGGTAAAATCCTCCTTGGATCGAAAGTAAGGTTACGGTTAGTTAGGAGATCTTTTGGATGCCTGGCGCGTCATTATGCTATAAATAAACAGATCGGGTAGTATGCAGAGTGAACGAGGTGGCGAAGCACAGTCACTGAAAGATGCAATCAAGAGAGTGACCACTCGGAAGGAATCACTTGAGTTTTTTGTTTAGGAAATGAATAGAACAAAAACAATAGAAAAAAAAAAACTAGACAAAAATGAATTTATCCACTATAGTACACATGGATGTTTGGTTGGATGGATATTGCTACCAAAAATTGGAGGAAGCGTTCTTAATTTGCAACCGCCAACTCAGTAATCCGAAAATATTTTTAAATAACTTCTAAACATTGCTCGTTCAAGAAAATCACCATGATAAAAATTTAAACCGCGACTGAGGTTTTGCCATTGATAGATTAAAAAAAAAAATATATTGTGGGTTGGTATTAAAATACACAATTGTTATGTCCTTATTGAAAAATCCTCTACTATCTTTGTTAGATGTTAGACACTGATGTTACGGCAGCGCTTCTCCTAAAAGATTTCATGGCATGAATCTGATTGTTATTCAGCGATCGTTAATAATCATTTTGTTAATTCTGGTCACATTTTATTCGGCTATCAGTGACCTGGAGTATATGGGCGCTCGTCTTCAACGTCTTCACAGCTTTCTTGGAAAACACTTATAAAAGTAAAAAACTCTAGGAATATTTCATAATGTATTCCAATCCAATTTTAAAGTAAGATTCAATTTAAATTCTTTGATTCAAATATAGTAAATTATCGGCGAAAACTCGTGGGCAGCTATAAGTGGACTAAATGATTGGTGTAGCTAGCAACACTGACATATTTACCAGCATCAAAAAATCATATGAATTGGATTAATACAACTTCGAACATTCCTTATGCACTTTAGGGTAGTGAGGGGGTTAACCACTTGAAAATTAAAACGATTACCACAGGGAGTGGAAATTCGGGAAGAAATTACCAACAGAGGGCTGAAGATTTCCAACCACTTACGAGTATTTTAAGATTCTATTTCAGTCTAACCTTAAATGTTAATTTTATATTTCGTACTAACAACCTTTTAGAGTTGGAGGGGGCTTCATTATATTTACTTCGGAATCAATAGGATAATTCATAGAAGAAGGTACAGAAGTCTCAATGATGCACTCGGCTTTTCGCCATAAATAGGATACCACAATAGTACTACAAAAACTTCCGAGGGTTGCTGCTTCTAAACTTTTTTGTTGTTAATTAACTTAATGAAAATGCTTGGCCGAATAAGGGTACTTAACTAAAGAGGCAGGTTACTGAGGTGGTGGAAAATAGCTCCAGATATAGCACAGGTAGCACCGAAATCAGAAAGAAATGGTGCCTACACATATCCATTGGATATTTCACCGCCTGTTGGATAAGTGTTTACGTATAACTGAAGAATTATGATAAAGACCAATATATAAACCATTTTTAACCAGTAGTCCAATAGCGTTACCAAACTTGCAGCTAAAGTGTACCTCGAACACGATCACGTCTCCTGGATGTCAGACAAAAAATAATCATTCAAAAGGGGCACGTGTTTCATTTACCCTGATCTCGTATCATTAATCACCCAGATCCCCTGTTAATTGAAAAACACTAGACTAAAAACCGTCGTACACGATCCGTCGATTATCGCATCCACTGAACAGATCAACACGACGATAAGATAACCTTTATACCCATTCATGACGCCGACTCGTATTCATTTTCTAACCGCTACTCAACGTCGATTGCACCACTCCTCCCGATAATGTATGTTTAAAAAAAACAAAGTTGAACTTGAACTGACAACTGCTATAGAAATAATAAAAAGCATCACAAAAACGAAACCGCAATCATCAGCACCACAACTCGTTCTAACTTATGTCACAATCAACAACAATGACACTAAATCCAGTTTGCAGCTTTGTATATCCGACTCTTTTGTTTTTTTGCAGTTATTGCTTAAACAAATGTTTGACTAACATCCTTACATAACGTGGGTTTATTGACTTTAGTCGAGAGGAATTTAGGAATTTTACTCATTGGCATGCAAATGAAAGGCGGGATCTGACCAAAAATCCGCTGGACAGTGGTGGATAAAAGTGATGACGAAGTGGTTATACCATATTGAGAAGTTGCCGAAATGAAATCGATAGTAATAATCCATCGATTTGGCAACAGACCCATAAAAAACGAGTCTGTCGAAAAAAATCTTTTAAAGAGTGCTCGAATGGAGGCGAATAAAAAGCGCGAAAAAGTGAAAGTGTTTAGAGATTCCTAGATTTCTCTCCCATCTTCGGTGGGCTGTTTAGAAATTCCAAGTGCAAGTGTTTAGATGCCCTTGAATATTAAAAATGACGCACACGAACCTCTCTATCGCCATCTGCGACGAGTCTATCTGCATAAGCATTTGCAAATAAATTAATCAACATCTGAAACCATCTTCACTCCATCTCCCCAGCCGGACTTATTTGCACAATGTCTATTTTTAAATATATTTTCAATTGCACAACATATTCTCACATTCAAGTCTCACAAGAGACTTCAAAATGGCAGCACATCCTCATTACCATTCCGTCCCTTCCTGACACCCTACCGCATCTGTCTTAATATTCTCAATAACTAATGACTTCATGTCCCCATATGCTAGAGCACTAGGCATTCTCATGCTCAGCAATGATTCAATCAAATAAGAAGAATAGCCATTCAACAACCAACTCCCTCCCGCAATTACAATAGTTTTATGAATAGGAAAATACAAAAACAAAATTAAACATACAAAGCTCTCAAATCGTGCACTCGGAGGTTAGCAGCTTGTTAAAATTAAATGGAAAATAAAATAAATTAAAACAAATTGCCTCATCGTTGCCGGCACCGCCACTGGGTACGTTGAATCAATGCCCAATCAACCCGACATCTAGTCGCAATCAATTGATCTGATGATTAACAATCTTCCAGTGGCGTAGTTGCCGCAGCAATCACTATGGTTTCCGCAACACCACCAGAACCTTTTAGGGAATTTTGGCGGTCCCAGCTTAGACTAAAAGCTAATAGCTGCGAAGTAGGCAATTGAGAATACTCCGACATCTCTTCCGGTTCTCTTGAGAGGGACGTTAATCACCATCACCCTTTAGGATAGGCTGAAAAGTGTAAGCAAAAATTGCCATTACATTATGAACTGAAAATTGCTATTCAGTCGTTGATGGGCGTGAGAAAGCTTTGACTGATGACGCGTTGATTAATGGAGAAATTCAAACGCAAAAACACTGAACAACAAAAATCTTCCACCGGCGGACATTGACTCCCGGAGCTATTTAGAGGGGATGATTAATGGTGTTGACGATTGTTGCCATCAAACAGTCATTATGCCATACTATACGTGCAGTTCGCATTTTCATCAGGAAAAGTGATTTCGATGAGTTCAAGGTTGTCGTCGATCTGCTTTTGCTGTTTCCTCTTCACTTTTTTTTTTTTTTTTTTTTGAAAAGTGCGAAGGCAAGTCTTTTCGAAGTGGGTCGATGTGAAATCGAGTGGGCGGCTGATATTATCTGGGATACGATGCATATGACTATAGACAGCCGGGCGACATGATTCGATACTTAAGGAAGTGGGGTGAATAAGAGTATCTCGTTCTTAAAGTTGTTACATTTCCCTGTTACAGAGAAGTCTTAAAAGTGTTAATTGGTAAGGAATGTCAGAAACAAGCATTTGTCTTTTTTGGATTTCATCGTTTATCAATTTCTGGTGAGATATAATTTTTTTTGAGATTTGTTACGAAAAGGGCGCATCTGTTTCCTAATCTGTGTGAACTCTAGTGTCTAGTAGAATTGTGCGTGAAACAGAAGTATAGTATTTTATAGATATACCAACAACATGATACTTTATACAATTACATATATTTCGCACGTTTTCTCATAACTAAAACAAATTTCAAAAATCCAACAAGAGGTGTAATTTTTAAGTACAGAATAGAAAAACGCAACATTTTTATGAAAATGTTTTTTGATTATGTTTTCGCGTAACTGCAATCGTATTTCGCGAATAACAACTCTGATATTTGCTTTTAATCTGCTGAATAGCTTGTGACACCGTTCTCTTGGAAGCAAGCTTCGTTTATATCCAAAGGCATTGAGAGCCCAGAAAGCGTACCAAAATTTCACTCGTTATTGAGGAAACGATTATTGAAAATTATGCATGCAAAATATGTCGCGGATAAGCCCAATTTCTGTGATCGTCTAAAATTGGACACGGCTAGGTTTTCAGTCACATTCTCAGCTGCGACGGCTGATCTAACTAGATGATCAAAAGAGGGAGCCCTCACATCAGTAATTTATCCGAAATGTTCAAATTTACCGATTAAATTCGCAAGAGCTTGGCAGAAAGGCGTTTGGTGATGACCTACAGCCAAAAATATGAATTTTACAAAATTTGTTTGCGATAGGTTCACCTTTTTGAAGTGAATTTTAACTTTTTCAAAACATTGTGTAAGAATTTGTAGGTCTATTGTTAACAACCTACTTTCAACTATCAAAAATCTTCTTATTTACAGGAAACTGTCGACACTTAAATGTGGGAATGTGGGAAATTTAAAATGACTTCATATACGAGGTGCGTTCAAAAAATAAAGTGACTTTTTATTTTTCTCGCAAAATATTTATTTATTCATCAATGTTTCTTTTGTTCCCTTCAAAGTAATAGCCTTAGATATAATACACTTACGCCAGCAAGTGTCTTCCATATGCGTTTTTTGGTATAGTACTGAGCTCTTCTTTTTCTCCTCAATGGTGTTTTCAGTTTTGCGAGGAGAAAAAAGTCGCAGGGGCACAAGCCCGGTGAATGCGGTTGCTGAGACATGATAACGGTATTGTTTTTTGTTATCGGGAGGCAATAACCATGTATTTTTTCTGCACAAATCTTGACGCTTCTTAATATTGCTTTACGCAAACGGCACAAAACTCCGAGGTTATATTCTAAATTGATATTCTATGACCTTCCGTCAAGAACTTATGATGAATAACGCCATTGTCATCGTTCATTTTACAGAACTGGGCGTGTTTTTTCGGTCTTGGCTCTTATGGTCGCTTCCATTAAGACTAAAACGCTTTGGTTTCGACGTCATAACGTGTTTCGTTAACAGTGATGACCCTTTTCATCAAATCTAGATCATCATTCAGCAGGTCCAGCGACAGTTCTTTGGTCAAAATTTAGCAATTTCGGAACAAACTTCTCTGACATACGCTTCAAGCCTAAAATATCTGAAAAAAAAAAACTTCATGGCATGAGCCAACCGATGTGCCAATAACCTCAGGAACTTCTCCGATAGTGATTCGACGATTCTCATCTGTATCAAAATTTTCTTCACTGTTTTAACATTTTCATCCGTTGTTGACGTGCTGGGGCTTCCAGGGGAAGCATCGTCATTAACATTTTCTCGGCTTATCACGTTTTTTTTTTGCTCTAAACTTTATATCTATGAAAAACAAATTTAATATTCAAAATGGCTGACAATGTCAAAGTATGTTAGGGGATATTTGTACCAACATAACAAAAACAAAAGAAGGAAACTCGAAGGTATACCTGGCTAGGAAAATTCGAGAAAGTCACCTTACTTTTTGAACAACTTTTTAAAAATCTTCCAAAAGTCGTGTAAAGATGTCAGTAGAAAATAATTTTTGAACGCCACATTTTTTTTTGTCAAAAAATAATCTACACTAAGCGTATAATTCGAACCATGGATAATTACTCGCTAGAGCAACGTGAGTTATTCCAATTTCATATGAAAATCGATCTTTAAAAAAAATATATGAAACTTCGCATTTTTGAAGTGTCGATAATCGTCTAAGTCTAAGAATCTCATTTTATCGAGGCTTAAAAAAAGTCTGGCAGACGTAAAGTAGATGCTCTACCGAGAACTTTGCTACGTGGCGCTGAAGAAATTTCGACATCGACATTACCAGGTAACTATTAGACATTCATCTATCGACTGCTTGGGGTATTTAACAAAAAAAAGGATTTGCATTGGTACATTGGTTACAAATTGCAATTAACACAAGAACCGAAACCAACAGATCATAATAATCAACGCAGAACTTTCAATTGTTTGTTCGAACCTGGTGCTGGGCTTCCACTCAAAATCATCTTTAGTTATGAAACTCACTTCATATTAAATGGGTTCCTTAACAAAGAAAATTGCTCGCATCTGGGGAGAAGAATATCTGGAATAATTTTAGAAAAATTATTATCTACATCTGGCTTTTAGGCTTGTCCATTTTTCTTGGAAGATAAGATCTCCAATGGAGAGCGCTATAAGTGAATGATTGAATATCTTTTATGACCCGACTTGAAGAACCAGACATCGACCCGCCAAAAGGGGATGGGGCTATGAGTCACACAACACGACAAAACAATGAGCTATTGCGGTCTAAGGGGATGTTACCTAAACTGGCCACCTACTAGTAGCATTACGCGATTAAACTCCATTTTCTTTGGGTTTTTTTTTTTTATTAAAACTAAGGCCCATGTGGATAAGCCAACAATAATTGCAAATCTAAAAACAACAATCGGCCCGAAATAGATAAACTAAATGCGGTTATGTGCTAATAAGCTGCCGTTGCTCGCTCTCATAAGCATTTTGCTGTCCGTGGAGCTCGAACATGCTTACTTATTGTTCGGTCGGTTATCCATAATAGGTGCATTGAAGTGACAAAGTACTCACCAATGAGATTCAATTTTTAAATACCCTCTTCCGGGGCATGCAAAAAGTAACAAAAAAAAATATATTCAATCACCGACTACGTGCACATAGCAGCGAGCACTTGACGGGTAATCAGAAATTCAAATTTTCCTCGCGATTAAGCTTGATCCATCCTGACTGGAGTGAATTAATATCCATTAATTCCATATCCAACGGCTCCATAGGGAACCGTTCTTCATTTCAGCCCCAGAGAGAATGAGGCTATCGGTGCAGATCTTTATTGTGAAATGTGACGAAATTCTATTGAATCACAATTCTTAAAATACAAAGGGGTGCCATATACCGCCTTAGCGGAAGAAGGGCAGTTCTGCGACTGAGTCACGCAAACCCAATGTTCGAATGAATTGTTCAAGAAAATTGAAGTATTGAAAACTAATATCAATTTCCTCAATCACAGATCACATTCGTTGGCCGATTGCGTAATAACAAAATCCAAAATGCCCCATAAAAACCGAATGAAAATTCCTAGTCGACGGTATTTTTAGAATTGGCAAAAAGCATGCTAAACGAAAATGCAAATTTCGTAGAATGACACTTCCCAGTCGTACAATCAATTTCAATTAAATATGCGTCAACTTGTTTCGAACAGTTCACGCGAGAACTCGTCTGTTGTTTTACATCATCGTCAAGTCACCAGCATAAGGCCGCTGTAGCGATCTTAAGAATTATTCATTATTTCACATTAAACCTCTAATCCTATGATTAATAGCAGTTTTGTCGCTCACCGAACAACAACTCACACCCATTCGCAGTGCCTCTCCCAAGAAATCTTCATGAAAACATAAAACAACGAAAGAAAAATAAACACTCTCGCTTGTATCTTTCATCGCAATCCAGCAGCTCGAGCTGAATTTGAGGCTAAAAATAATTCCATGATATGCAACCAGTACCCCATGCGTCTATTGTGTTTCAGGCATGATCTCTAAAGCACATGGAAGGAACGTGCAGCACGTCTGATACCCCACCATGCGTCATGGATTTTCAGTAATTAATTCTATTTCATGGCACTCAGAGCCTGCCTTCATCAAAATGACGATCTTAAACGTCAAAGGTCGCTGAAAAATCGACAATCTCAAATACGAAAGATGTCACGGATAGTACGTATTCACAATACTTGTTACTCACTTTCAATGGATAGCTATTACCGTCGTGTTATGTAAGTTGGTCAAGTGTTGTCATTAGCATTCCACACCGTCGCTGCTGTTGGGGTCATAGAACTTTGTCGCTATCGTGTTTGCGAGATATTAGATACATGGACACACATTGAATGAGATAACTAAAAGATACAATGTGACGAAATCGTCTCCATGTGTGCCTACCTATAGGTTGACGAACGTAAGTTAATGTTGATGATACTGGAGAGTTGATCGTTCGTTAAATTGAGCGCGGGAAAGCAAAACAAAAGCACAAGTGAAGGCGATCTGTGAGTGATGTTGAATGGGATCGATAGCTTTTAATCGATTTGTCTCACTTTGAAGTTGTAGGCAATTAGCGCGATGATTCGATATAGTTTCGCTCGAGATTCTGGTACTGGTTGGACGAACCATAGAAGAGATCAGTCACTGAAGATACATACTGTAGCCGGATAAGCTAAGATTGAAGAGGAATGTGTGCCGGTTTTCCTTTTTTACGACACGCTTTACGATCTACATATGGACAAATCCATTTTTAACAAAAATTAGTCCATTAGTCGAAGAATTTTTATTTGAAAGAGCGATTTACGAGTGCAAAGTGAAGAATTCAGCTGATGATCATGCTGTTAACCTCTGGCATATGCTCTGAAATCCTCTCAAATTATACAATCATGGCAATGAAAATCGATATAAAACAAAATGTCAATCAGGTCTTTTCAGAATATTTTCTGTCAGCATATGGCCTAAGTTAGTAGAGTTTAAGAAGTCAGCAATCACAAACCACTGAAATGACTATGTGTTCTGTTGACGTCTTGATTTCTTCACGTCATGGCACAGTACAAATTTGCGTTTTCTGTGCAGCCCAACTAGTACGAGTGCATTTTTAAATGAAGTAGTTTATACTGGAGTGGGTAGAATCTATTTGTACAAGGTTATTCAACAAGAGGGTTCATTTGAATTTTTGCGCCTTTGTTGAACTCTCAACAGTCAACTATCACTGTTATGACTATTGACAAGTTAAAAGCTTTTTTTTTAGTTTATAATTCGTGCAGGTTCAAGAGTGTACTTTCTTATGGTGTTTGTCACACAACCTGAACGGGGTGCACATGGTTTGTGTCGCAGATGTTCCTTCACTACTCTCCGGGGGTGGTTGTCCTAGATAGGATTTGAGAGATTTGGCTGAATTTGCGTCGGTTGTAGTTCACAGTAACTCTTTTGTTTCCATGTCATGTTATGTTATATTGGAAATGCACACACAGAGTATGTATTTTGAAGTGATCTTAAGCTGCGAGTAGTATGCCTTCATCAACACTTTTTGATCATCTTTCATTCATAACTGATGTTGTTGCATAGTTTTTCCGTATAGGAATTGTTAAAATTAAGAAGTTATTGTAAGTTGAAAGTAAGAAGTTATTGTAATAGATAGACACACACTCGCACAACGTGTTTAAATAAAGAACGTTTGGCACAAGAACGGTGCGATATCGCGGGAATACGAGGGTGGCCCGATAAGTACTTAGCCTCACGGCCAGATGGCGCCAGTATCGCAAGAGCAGCTTACTATCGTATAGTACATTCTAGTAGACGGCTATTGTTTACTTTCAGCCGGATCGGACTCGTAGTTTTGTTTTGACCGCGTGTGGAAGCGGGAGTGTACGCGAATTTTAGAAAAATGGAAAAAGAGCACTATCGGTCAGTGATTCGATTCACCGTTTTGGAAGAGAAATCGCGCAGCGAAATCAAAGAGCGTATGGATGTTGTGCACGGTGACTCTTCTCCTTCGATGGCGACCATCAAAAATTGGTTTAACGAGTTTCAACGTGGTCGCACGTCGGTTTTTGATGAGCCACGTCCAGGTGCTCCGAAAACGGCTACCACGAAGGATAATGTGACAAAAATCCACGATCTCGTATTGGCAGACCGCCGATTGAAGGTGCACGAGATAGCTGAGACAGTAGGCATTTCAAAAGATCGCTTGGTTCATATCCTGCATGAAATTTTGGGCATGAGAAAGCTGTCGGCGCGATAGGTGCCGCGTTTGCTCACTCCGAGAGTTTCTGCGTCGTTTCGTGACAGTCGACGAAACATGAATCCACTGGTACACACCAGAGACCAAGGAACAATCGAAACAGTGGACTTCACCCGGCGAACGTGCTCCGAATAAAGCGAAGACTGTCCCATCGGCCGGAAAGGTGATGGCCACAGTTTTCTGGAATTCACAAGGTGTGATCCACATCTACTATGGAGAAGGGCAAAACGGTCACAGGGCTGTACTATGCCAAATTATTGGGCCGATTCGACGCCGAAAGAAAAAAACGGCCCCACTAGGCGAAGAAAAAAGTGCTCTTCCACCATGACAACGCACCGGCTCACACCTCCGCCCTCGCCACGGCCAAATTGGTTGAATCGGGCTACGAACTGCTGCCCCATCCACCGTATTCTCCAGATTTGGCCCCGTGCGACTTCTTTTTGTTTCCAAACTTGAAAAAGTCACTCGCCGGGCAGAAATTTCAGTCGAATGAGGAGGTCATCGCCGCCACGGAGGCCTACTTTGCAGACCTCGAGAAAACGTATTTTTCAGACGGGTAAAAGAAGTTGGAGCATCGCTGGGTCAAGAGTATCGAGCTAAAAGGAGACTATATTGAAAAATAATTCGCCATTTCTCCAACATTTTTGTTTTTCTTTTGTAGGCTAAGTACATACTTATCGGACCCACCCTCGTATATCATAAAGTTCGAACTGATTTAGATCATCATCAAGCGCTTCTCGCATGGTGTAATGAGGATAAATTTGAACGTCTCGACAAAATTGGTGATGTGAAGGTTAACTGAAAATAACGCTGCCATAGATGAGAATCTGCTTGAAAATCCAGTTGCATTCATTTCAATCAGAGTGATTGGACCCATCCGCAGCCACTTAACACAGCAATTTGGATTACGATCTTGCCCTACATCGCTGACTGGGTGCTGGAAGCGAATCAAATGGATCATGATTTTTTACACAAATTATCCTGAGTAACGAGGCTCATTTCTGTTTTTCTAAATCCGCTAACCCAAGAGTGCCAATTTTTTGCGGTTTTTGGGCAGGTGGTGTCATTGGGCCACATTTTTTCTTTTCAATTATTGGATTGCGGTTTTTCTCTTTTTGACAGATCGCGGGTGATTGGTGATAGTATTGTCATATCATCATGAAAGGACTAACACCTGAGCACGGCTTACAAGCTTTTAAATTTAAGTATCAAAATTCGCGTGATCAATATTTTTCACTCACTTCGATCACGCAAACAGACTACGAGCAAGCAATTCAGACCATAGTAACCACATTTTGCACCAATTTGACGCTATTGGACATCAAGCCACCTAAACGTATGCGAAGGGTGAGTACAGAGTGACCGTGATTTGTCATGATTTTATGCAAGGATCTTGGTCTAAAACCTTACAAAATATAGCTCGTGCAAGAGCTGAAACCGAACGACCTGTCACAGCGTCGAATTGTTGGTGTATGGGTTTTGAAAAAAATGCAATAACTAGCTGCCAATGCACGTGGAAATGCACTGTTTAGTAAGGTGTTTTAGCCCAAATGCACGAACTGAACCTAGTCGGTTCCTGCGAGATGGGGTTACATGCAACATTACACGTTAATTCATAGTCCAATTAAGTAATGCGTTCAGTGAGCTATTTATCTTTCGTTTTGGACCAGTGAGTTGGGCTAGATCGTGTCATTTCACGCATTTAGAATATGTTTTATGTGGACGAAAATGTGAAAAGGCGTGGTCAGCATTCACACGAAATAATCTTTAAATAATTTCTGAATGGCAAGCATTGATTTATCACCTTAAATAAAATTTCTGTACACTTTTGCAATTTTCTTGTGTTTTAAAAAATCACATATGATTTAGTTTAATTTTCGTGGGACAAACACCCCCATTTATTGAGCTTAAGTCAAGCTAAAACTAAGACTGGAAGGAGGGAAGGCTATTGAGAAGACGGAGTTTTAGGCATGGAGTGCTGAGGTTGAAATCGAAGTTGATATTCGAATTAATACTTGCCAGCATACGGGAAATGGGTTCATTGGAGCCGTATAGGGTGCGGGGGGTGGATAACGTAAACTCGCCTATTTCCGACCACTGAAATTCTTTCTCTTTTCTTTCGTTTAATGTGAGAAAACTATTGAACGAAATTAATTTCTAAAAACGGATTCTAAAAGTATAATATTTCGAACATTCAAAATGTTATCACTCGTTATTTTTTGTTAACGAGAAATATTTTTAAAAAATGTTTATAAATTCAGCTTCTCGAGGTGGTCGCATGGCCGTATTTCCGACCACTAAAACCCCAATTGCCGATTACCGACCACTACTAGGCCTATTTCCGACCAGATAAAATCGATTGCAAAATTAAGCTGATTTAAGAATAATTATGTACTTATAGTATATTAAAACTGGTGATAATTGAATTTTAAATAATAACACATGTAGAAATAGTTTAATTTAAAAAATGTATTAATAAAAAAAACGAACATTTCACAAAAAAAAAATTTTCATGTCATAACAAAAAATAAGTTATTCTTTAATATTTCATAACACTATCATAAAACTTCTAAACTCTACGTTATTTTAAATACATACATTATTTTGACTTCTAATTAATTTAATTTTAGGGACATCACACGTCCCGCGGTTTGTCATCATTGTGGGAACGTCTGTTTTACAAACTATTTCATTTATGGAGTATTGGCAAATATCCTCTTTATCTGGCCATTTCCAATAATGGAGTATTGGCAAATATCCTCTTTATCTGGCCATTTCCAATAATGGCCACTTATGGCCATTGTTTGGATTTCAAATTGTTCATCGACGATTTCCAGCACTGTTCCCGGAAAATATTCTCCTTCGTAGTTGACAATTACGAAATCTCAAATTTTGTAAGATGATGATTCTTCGCTAATTGCCACAGTTGGTATCATTTTTGGTGTCTTTTCGTTTATTTTCGTACCTTTTATTTTCTTCTTTTTTTGTGGAAATTCTGGCCAATAAAGTGCATTTTTAAATGGCGAGGTATAATGAGAGATGTTGGAATCTTCAATATTTTTGGTATGTGTAACTTCCTCGGCATTTCCTGAAATCGGCATAGAAGCTTCAATACAATTATTAGTCCTTTTCCAAATGTCATCATTGATATCAATTTCCCTCAATGTTTCATTTACACTTTCTATATTTACATCATCTGGACCATTGTGGGGTTGTGGTGTGTGATGATTCCTCTTTAAATTATGCCAAAAATTGTAAAATGCTGCATACTCTGTTTCACCACTTCATTCACCCTGTGCAGACTGGAACTGTGATAATATGTTTGGGTTGAGTCTTTTTTCAATTTCTTGTGCTAATTGCAAATCGGTGAAGTTCTCACTATTGTCACTGTTCACTTGTACATCAGTATCCCCATTAATTACTAATTGTTCACGTGGTGGAGTGTTAATACTTTTCAGTAATTTAGAATAGTCTATAGCATTTTCGTCAAATGGGAAAATGCCACAAGCCCGGAATGAACTATTAACTAAGTCCGGAGTTATCACTTCTTCAATGCACACTTTCAAAATATTTGCGAACTATTCTCTTTATAGTTTTTGGCCTGTATTGCTCATACGCCATTGCGTAATTTTATTCCGCCAAGCACTCTTTAAAGGATAAAAAATACCCACATCCAATGGCTGTAATCGATGAGTCGTTATTTCTCAATGACAAAGTAAAATAACGCCGAACATTGTTTGCAAAATAAAGCAGAATTCAGAGAGAAGGCAAAATGGGCGTACATTTTTAAAGATTTTCGGATATATTTCAGAAAGCAGTGGTTAGAAAGGGTAAGAAATAGTTTTTCGTGTTAATGATGAAAGAAAATAATAGTTATGTTTTTGCATGAGTATAGTAAAAGTTTTCGGCCATTCTATTCGCGCGAATTTTGAACTTTTATGTTCTCTAATTTTAAATTCTTAAATAAATAGAATGACCGAAAACTTTTACTATACTCATACGAAAAAATAACAATTGCAGGCAAATTGTTCAAAGTACCACCAAAGTATATTGTTAAACTCTCATATTCTAGGAATTTATTTCTTAAACGTTGTTCTGTTATAAATTATTAACATGGGTTACCGTATAGGCAAAGTGAAATAAGACCGAACATGAAAATTCGGCGCTATTTCGCTTTCATAGAGTGAAATAAGGCCGAATTTGAGAATTCTGCGTTATTTCGCTCGGCGTTATTTCACGGCACCCACCCAGTCCTGGATGGAGGACAGCTTAAAATTATTTATTATTTGGTTTTTATGGAAAAATAACCGATCATTAGGCTAACAATAGCGCCAACAAATTTGGCGCCGTCGTGTCTCACTTACTAGAGCTATTCCAATTTTTATTATTCTCCGACGAGAAGATATTGGTACCGTCATATCTTATAATTTTATGCCGATAATTCCTTAAACAAAATAATAAGTACACGGATATTTCAAAAATACTTAAAGACTAAGCCGGTCGGAAATAGGTCAATAGCATAAATCCCGTCATTTGCCTACTACCGACCAGTGGTCGGAAATATGGTCAAGTGCATTTTTCCGTTGTTGCATTTCCGACCACAACATTTTCATGTTTTTTTTTTAATAAAGTGAAGTAATGATTAATCATCATTGTATATTATTAAAGTTAAAGATGCATACTAACGTAAAAGTAAAACTTTTTCACCTCAAATCTTCAAAACTGTTTTAACAATAGTGAAAATCGATACTCCAAATTTAAGGATTTTCAGATGATTTTTTACAGTGAACTGAGTTTTCGTCATTAATCCATTATTATAAATTCAACATATGAAAGTTAGCTAATCGCTACTTCAAATATTTGAGCATAAAAACTTGCAAAATATGTTTTGATAAGCCTTAAAGTAATTGTATGTTCCAAAAAATAATTATTAACAAAAATAAAAAGTGGTCGGAATTAGGAAGGTGGTCGGATATCGGTCAACTTACGTTAGATAGAAGAGACGAGGATTGCGTGTATTACGAGGGTTAGTGTTAAGAGATATGGAATTGGTGGTGCAGTCAATGTCATGATGTCAGATACTATCCTTCTTTCCTACAAAGTACTCAAGTTGATAAGTTTAAGACGGTCTTGATAGGGTGGTAAGAACAAAGGATTGTTGCAAGGCAGACCTCGAAGAGCGAAACGTAGAAATCGACGTTGGATGCTTTCGATTCTAGATATGTAGGTTTGTTGATAAGGGGACCACACTTAAGATGCGTACTGAGCTCTTGGTCACATACATATTATGTCAAATTCGCGGATAATCTGACCGGTGGAAATGGGCTGTTTATTGTGGAAGTAGAGACGAGGAGGAGGTTTGATTTGTTTATGTGAAAAGTTAATTGATTGGTATTTGGAAATGTTAAGTTCCAAACAATTTTTGGAGCGGAAAAGTTATGAAATCCGATATGTTATGAATTCCGATGAATAAGGGAAGAGTCTTGTTGCGAGGAAATGGTCTTAAAGAGCTTGGTGTCATCGGCGTACAGTGAGAGATGGGAATGTTTAATGACAAGCTCAATGTCGTTAATGGTAAGAATTAAAAGAAGTGGACCTAGGTGGCTGCCTTGTGGAACGCCGGAAGAATCTAAGAAGGGGTTGGGAAAGGTAGATATGAAACGAACACTGTAGTAACGGTGTTTTTTTAAATAAGAAGATATCCACTTCAACACAGTGGGTTCAAAGCCAAGGGAAGACATTTTGAAGAGTATTAGTTTGTGGGAGATTTTGTTGAAGGCTTTACTGAAATTAGTTGAAATGACGTCGACCTCATTTCCATTCTCTAATGCTGAGAGTGTGAAGGACACAAATTCGACAAGGTTTTGGTTGTAGAAGCCATGTTGTTTAGAGGAGATTAGATATTTGCAGTGGAAATTTAGGAAATTTGAGAGCGGGGCAGAAATAATGTAGGAACATTGGTAGGGAGACCATCAGGGCCCAGGAGTAAATTCACCATGCAGTTGATTCAATTTATTTTCAATGATATGGGGCTCAATAGTACGTGGAAGAAATTTGGTAAGTAGTCGAAATAAGTAGTATCCGGTACAAAGCAGTCATCGGCGAAAGATTTTTTGAAAAAGTTGGCGATAGTGTAGTTGTAGAAGTTGGGTAGCCATCAGATTTCCTTTTGTAGTTGACAAACTTAAAGAAGAAGTTAGGATCGTTAATAAGATTGGCTTGCGTTTCGATCAAATGGCGTTTATAGAGAGTTATGCAGCTTGGTGAATTTCGGATAAGTACCAATGTAGTTAGAAAGTCATTGGGGGATTGAATACGAAGGATGATTGCCCGCAGCTTGTTTCTTGTGTTTCTTAGTGAACGGAGCCTGCGATTATACCAAGGAGAGGAGGTAGATTACTGTTTGGATCGGGAAAGGGGAACGTAAAGAGAAATAGAATTGAACATTTTCGTTTAGTTATTGTAAGGCTGTCAAAATTGAAGGAAGCGTTATTGAGATATTCATTGATTAGGTTGAAATTTGCTTTGTGGAAGTCGTAGGACTTAAGCGGAGGGGAATTATTCAGTGGTGGAGAGCCGTGAAAAAATGAAAGAAGAAGGAGGATGGTAGTTGTCGATTGTTGATAAGGAAAGGGGACAAAGCTAGCTGTAGTTAGCTATAATTAAAAACAATTTAGCTGGTCGTGGACGACGTTTAACTATTTCCTAAAAGAGACAGGTTCAATACTTTAAAAATTTCCTGAAAACCTGTTGTTTGAAAATATAGATTTCAAAATATTGCGGTCTAACACCCTCGATCTTTTCCTTAGCGACTATCTTAAAGATAAGGTCTACGTTAATGTCCCATTAACGATATATGTATACAACAGAAAAATATAACACAGCTGTTGTTCGCGAAATATAGCCGTAATTTTATGGAAAACATGGTTAAAATGTACAGCAAAGGAAAGACTATTTATAGCCAAAAGCGAGGCGGACATTTGGCAGATGTTGGGTCTCATTACTAACGTCTTGGTTTATACTTCGGATTAAAATAAAAATATTACCTCTTTTTATAAAAAAATTGGATTTTTCCTTAATGATTTAAAATTACACTTCTTTTTGGGTGACGAGGTACGTTCAAAAAGTATCGGGAATTATGTGACTTCGCGGGTTGTACTACACCGATTCGAGTGATTTCGTTGTTATGTTGGCTGGTACGGGTATGTCTCCTGTTTAATCTGTCGTCAACTCTCACTAATGTTATTAGTGTTTTGGGAGTTTTAGTTATTACAAAATGTAACATAATCTTCATTAAATTTTACTGTAAGGCTGCAGCACACCAACTATTGATGAAAACGTTGAAAAAGTGAAAAAAAAAATCATTATAAATGAGCGTCCAATGATAATCAGAGAAAACGCTGTATATGTTGGCGTATCAACTAGTTCATGATACATACATAAGTAAACTACGGGTTTTGGATGCCAAATTATTTCAACAAAAATGTGGGCGAATGAAGCTACTGAAAGCTTTATAAGATTTGAAGAAACGTGGGTTTACGAACATGACATCCAAACTAAGATTTATTCGTCCCCGCGGATGCATTTCAGGACGGTAAAAGTTCGATAAATCTGAGTTTGATCACGATCATTCTAGTCTTTAATTTTCAAAGGCATACTTTCTAATGCGTTGTTGTCACAACAAGAAACCATCAATAATTAATGAGAAATACATTTGAGGTAAACAACGCTTTTGCACCACGATGGTATACGCAGGTGGTATACTACTTGTTCGTTTTAAGCAAGCACAGATGAGGTTATATAAAAACATGGAAGATTGAGTTCCGGAAGTGTTCTACCTAGAATTAAAAGGTAATTGCCAACTCCGAAGGCTGAATTTCGAGAAGCCAGGCAGCACCCTGGTGATGAAAAAAAAAAAAACAATTTCGAGGTCTCACCTCAAGCTCCTATTCGATCCCGATATAATTGAAACAGAGGCGAACTCCTCACCCACTGAGACATGACGCTACCAAATGCCTTACTAAGCATAATAAGCTTAATCTCGGTAAGAATGGCAGAAGTATTAAGTGCGTTTGATATCCATTGTCTGACTACGTAGCCGGAAGTGTCTCACTTAATTGGACAAATAATGTTCGTCAAAAGTTATGTTCAAGATATGTTCGCAACTTATCTCATCTCCCTACACACTGTTCACACACATGTGCAGGATCATCGATTTCTGGTGACCTCATTGTGTGGGTTTGTTTCTTTGTTCTTCTCTTTGATAAATCTGAACCAAACCTGCCAACTCTACCTTCATTTAAAATGATGCGTATGATTCTATCCACGCTCATCCTCTTAGTGTAATTATCCTGAAGAAAATGAAAAGGAACACAAAAAGAGAATGTCACCTCCTTTCACTCCTTATCCGATGCCTTTAAGAAGAAAATGGTTCTTCCTGGGCTTTAATTAAGCCCACATTTTCGCCGATGTCCCTTCGTACGATACCATTTGATGGTTTGGCATTCTGGTGGCGATGCTGGTGATGCGTTCCCTCATGACACATGTGCATTCTGTGGACTGCCATCGAGTTGGGAGCTACCAGCATTTTATTTTTCAATCGGATTCTTTAATTTCCCTCTCAACATGTACTGCTGTACGTACTCTCGCACCATGCGACATACATATGAAATGCAGCATGCTGTTGCCATTCATGTGGAGCACATCTGACGCGGAATTCATCTTTTCCCACCAAATAGGGGTTGGAAATGGTCCGCTTTCGACTCAATCCCATAAATCTTCAATTCAGTCCTTCACTCTGGAATTCGAATCTCCCTCCATCGCACTTTCTTTCATGTTCTTTTCCTTAATGGCGTTGTCAATGGCATTGCTCAAGTATCCGAAAATAACCAAATGCACAGCGCATATGTTTAATTAAAATATTTGATCCCCACATCCATCTGCGGAAATATATCTTTCTTTTCGCATTATGGATATTCACGAATTGTCCATTGATTTATTAAGTGAGAATGGTAGCTCGGCTCGGTGTGTTGTTTATGCACCGCTTTGTTTACCGCTGTGTCATGTTTCGGTCTTTCTATTTTACATTCAAAAGATATTCAGATACTTTGAAGTAAATTGTAGATATGTTGGCTGTTGGCTGCCGGCGCGGAATGAATGGCCAACGTTTTCGGATCGAGGCCGCGACGTGTTTTCTTTTTCCCGCGATCGTTTACGGACGCTGAATCATCCACTGACAATGCACGGGAAGATGAAGCGTATTGTTCAGGCGGGGACTATCCATCGACCGGGAGAAGCTGCATTCTAGTATTCAGCTAAAATTTACTAACAGTTCGCCGACGAAACTCCATGTGTTGAGTGAAATTTATAAATAATCTTTTCCTCTTTTCGACATTGCTGTTGTCTCGTTCGGCGTAGAACGAACGTAGTTCAACGAAATCAAATAGCCGCCACGTGGTCATAAAATATAGATTTGAGTCACTGGTCTCGTAACGACCGCTTTCGACTAGTGGGGAGACAACGGAAAAATTACTAAAAAAAATGTTTAGTTAACAAATTGGACAAGCTTCGAGATACGTTCCAATTGTGAAGAAAAATGGATTCAGTCGATCCTGTATTGATTCAGATGGCGTGCGACTGACAGATAGCATTCATCACATGAGCTTATCTATGAAATTAATCACATTTTAGCGGTTTTGTTCTAAAAATCATGTCAACTGCAATACTGGCAACGCCAGGCGGACGTGAAGACTTTCAGCCGTTGGTCCTCATTTAATATTAGAATCATGCAAGAGATAGTTCTGAATATTCGATAAACTACTCGCCCACTCGTTCGTATTTCCCGTCGAAGAAATAAATCTAAAAGCCGAAAACACGACCGTCGATCAAGAATCCCAGGTCGTTGCTCGCTGTAATTTGTTTTTACATAAATTATTTTATCTACGACAGTCGGAAACATTCGCACGTGCAACACCGTCCTCATTGCCACCACTAAGGGGAACTAGAAAAAATCAAACACACACATGGCACATAAACCTGTAACAACGATAGAAGAAATTTCTTCAAAAAACAAAAGAATTTCATAATAATCGACCATAGAAAACCAATGACGGACCGGCTCAAAGGCGTACCTATAAAGCAACGTCCGTAGAATATTTAATGTAATTCGATGAGTACATGGTGTGGTGATTGCTTTTTTTAGTGCTAGACCTTAAACGTAATCATTATCGGAAGTCCGTAAACGGACGTTAAAAAGCCAACTGATGATCGCCCGAAAAGCTTAGATAATGCATTTATGGAGTCTAATTATTATTTTATTGTCATCCGTTTTGATTCACAAATTGCCGGGAATCACGATGTGAGTCGAAAAAAGTTGAGAAAAAAAATCCGAACATGAATTTGAACGGTTCACCATTTTATTTTAGAAAATTTGTTTTACTAATGAGCTTCCCTGTTGACATGCAAATTTTTCTTTGAGAATCTTTCAGATGAAATTCTATGTTATGTTAAGAGACTTGACATTTTTCGGGGGAAATGAGTTCTAAACATTTATTGAAAACGTGATTCAAATGGAAGAGCTTTCATGTTTTTCTTTTTCTTTTCGTGGAATCAAAAAATAAAGATTAGCTAATAAAAACCGTACAAAACACCGAATTTTCCTCAATTCTTATGGATATTCTCGATAAATATCACAAATCGGAACTTAATGGCAACACCTTTGTCATCCATCAGGTCGGCCTTTTCTCTTTGAATTGGCATAGTCACGCAAGTTGGTCACAATACGAGGGCGGTCCGATAAGTACTTAGCCTCATCGCCAGTATCGCAAGAGCTATCGTGTAGTATATTCTAGTAGACGGCTACTGTCGAAAGTTCAGCCGGATCGGACTCGTAGTTTTGTTTTGACCGCGTGCGGATTTTAGAAAAATGGAAAACGAGCAATATCGGTCTAGGCGACACTATGCCTAATCAATGGAGGGAAAGCTATCTTCTTCCTTTGCACAAAGGAAAGGGTGATATGCGAAATTGTGATAACTACCGTTCTGTCAAGCTGATGTCGCACATCATGAAGATCGTTGAACGGGTATTAGATAGCCGACTGCGGAAAATAATACGACTATCTGATGACCAGTGCGGGTTTGTCTCGGGTAAATCAACGACAGATGCAATCCAAAGTATAAGGGTCATGATGGTAAAGCATCGTGATTCTGCAAAGGACTTGCATATGGTGTTGGTTGATTTCGAGAAGGCCTTTGACCGGCAACCAAGAGATCTTTTATGGGTAGCGCTAAGACAAAAAGGAGTTCCAGAAACCTACGTGCGAGTGATCATGGACATGTACAATAAAGCAACGACAAGAGTAAGATGCACCGCAGGAGTCACCAAAGAGTTCGCAATCAAAGTCGGTGTACACCAAGGGAGCGTCCTCAGCCCACTGCTTTTTATAGCAGTCTTTGATTGCTTGCTTGAAGGAAAAGTGACGGACCCCAATGTGCACCAGCTATTCTTTGCGATGGGGCCATTATAAGTGATGATCAGGCGTCCCTGATGTGTGGGTGGACATTTTTGAGGGACACGGGTATCGTATTAGTTCAAAGAAGACAGAGTATCTGTGCTGCCCGTTCTCTGACCCTCATCAGCTTGTTCCAGACATTTACTTGAATGGAAGAGTGCTTCCCAAGTGTGAAAAGTTTAAATATCTGGGATGTATGATTAATAAAGAAGCAACTTGTGATGACGACATCAACCATCGCGTAAGCGTAGGGTGGATGAATAGGCGGGAAAACTCCGCCATTTTCTGTGATCGAAAAATGCCCCCTAAGCTGAAAGGAAGGCTCTACACTTCAGTTGTACGTCCGGCGCTCACATACGGTTCACAATGCTGGACAATGCACAAAAAGTATGAGAGCAAATTAACGGCAGCTGAGATGAAGATGCTTCGCATGACAGCGGGAGTAACAAAGCGCGACAGAATTAGAAGTTCAAAGATCCGGGGAAGCCTCCACGTAAAAGAAACCATCACAAGAAAGATCGAGCGCGACCGACTCAGTTGGTATTGCCATGTTCAAAGGAAAGATCCTTTGAACCCCGTCCAAAAGGCGATGTCAATCAACGTTCCAATTTCAACACGCAAAAATGGCAGGCCGAAAAACAATTGGTGCAAACAAATGCAAAAACACCAGCATTTGATTGGCCTCAGCGATGAAGTAATCCCAAACCGGGAAGCCTGCCGCTACTTTCTGAGGTCAAACCGGCGGACCCCACAAGCGGACCAGTAGGAATGCAGTTAAGTGGGAAGGTTATGGTCCTACACTTTTGACCATAACGACGCCGGAAAAAAGGAAAAGAAGAAGAAGGAAAAAGAGCGATATCGGTCGGTGATTCGATTCTTGTTTTTGGAAGAGAAATCGCGCAGCGAAATCAAAGAGCGTTTGGATGCTGTGTACGGTGACTCTTCCCCTTCGATGGCGACCACCAAAAATTGGTTTAACGAGTTTCAACGTGGTCGCACGTCGGTTTTTGATGAGCCACGTCCAGGTGCCCCGAAAACGGCTACCACGGAGAATAACGTGACAAAAATCCACGATCTCGTATTGGCAGACTGCCGATTAAAGGTGCGCGAGATAGCTGAGACAGTAGGCATTTCAAAAGATCGCGTGGGTCATCCTGCATGAAATTTTGGGCATGAGAAAGCTGTCGGCGCGACGGGTGCCGCGTTGCTCACTCCGGACAACAAGCGCAACCGTGAGACCACTTCAGAGCAGTGTTTGACGCTGCTTAAGCGCAATCCGAAGGAGTTTCTGCGTCGTTTCGTAACAGTCGACGAAACATGGATCCACAGGTACACACCAGAGACCAAGGAACAGTCGAAACAGTGGACTTCACCCGGCGAACGTGCTCCGAAGAAGGCGAAGACTGTCCCATCGGCCGGAAAGGTGATGGCCACCGTTTTCTGGGATTCACAAGGTGTGATCAAAATCGACTACCGGGGAAGGGCAAAACGGTCACAGGGCTGTACAATGCCAAATTATTGGACCGATTCGACGCCGAATTGAAGAAAAAACGGCCCCCACTTGGCGAAGAAAACATGCTCTTCCACCATGATAACGAACCGTCTCGCACCTCCGCCCTCGCCACGGCCAAATTGGTCGAATTGGGCTACGAACTGCTGCCCCATCCACCGTCACCTTCGTTTTGTTTCCAAACTTGAAAAAATCACTCGCCGCGCAGAAATTTCAGTCGAATGAGGAGATCATCGCCGCCACGGAGGCCTACTTTGCAGATCTCGAGAAAACGTATTTTTCAGACGGGTGAAAGAAGTTGGAGCATCGCTGGGTCAAGTGTATCGAGCTAAAAGGAGACTATATTGAAAAATAAATCGCCATGTCTCCAAAATGTTTGTTTTTCTTTTGTAGGCTAAGTAAAGGGTTTTCCAAAAAGGACTTGACAACTTTTTTTTTAAAATAAAACGCAAACCATTTGAGATATTTCAAAAACTTTATTATCGGCTTGAAGTACAATCAAAACATTTATGAATGGAACTCGACTTCGTTCATATGGCCACCGCGAGCACGTTTGCAGTGGTCGATTCGTTGGACCCAATTTTCGATGACTCGGCCACACATTTCGTCCGAAACGGCCGCTATTTCGCGTTCAATGTTGGCTCTGAGCTCTTCCAACGTCGTCGGCTTGTTGGCATAAACCAATGACTTAACGTAGCCCCAAAGAAAATAGTCTAGAGGCGTTAAATCGTACGAACGAGGCGGCCAATCGACTGGCCCATTTCTTGAGATAACACGCTCATCAAACTTACTCTTCAATAAATCGATTGTAACGTGTGCTGTGTGTGGCACCATCCCAACTTGAAACCACATGTCGTCCAAGTCCATATCTTCCAATTCGGGCCAAAAATAATCGGTAACCATGGCGCGATAACGCTGGCCATTCACAGTAACGTGACGATCGTTATCGTCGACGAAAAAATATGGCCCAATAACGCCGCCGGCATGCAAACAGCACCAAACAGTTATGTTATGCCACATGTGGATTTTCACCCGACCAATAACGCATATTTTGCTTATTGACGAACCCATCGAGCCAAAAATGAGCTTCGTCACTGAAGATGATTTTGCGATGAAATTCATCATCTTGGCGCATCTTCTCCAGAGCCCAATCGGAGAACGTACGTCGCTTCAAATGGTCCATCGGCTTCAATTCTTGAGTCAGCTTGATCTTGTATGGGTGTAAACCAAGATCCTTACGCAAAATACGCCATAATGTGGTCTGAGCGATGCCCAATTCTTGAGCACGCCGTGGAATTAACTGATTTGGATCGTTTGCTACGGACGCCTGAACGGCAGCGATATTTTCGACACTTCGACCAACCCGTTGTCTCACTAAGACGGCAACATCACACAACGAATATGTAGACTCAAATTTTTCCATTAAGCTTGTTATTGCCTGTCTAGTAGGGCGAGAATTACGACCGAAAATTGGAGTTAACGCTCATAAAGTTGCGGTCACCGAGTCCGAATTTCGGTAGAAATTTTTTATAATTTGCAGACGTTGCTCGTTCGTGTACTTTACCATGATGAAAATGTTGAATTTACTGAATAAATTGACAATGACAATTCGATGATTAATGAAAGGGTGCGTTCACAAATTAAATTCAAAGCTGTCAAGTCCCCATTGGAAAACCCTTGACTTATCGGACCACCCTCGTACTTTTAAAAAGTCCCCTTATTTTTTGTAAGTCGTTGGAAGAAAATTTTCCCGAATACGTTATTTCAAGAGGAGACGAAGAGAGCGCCGAAATTGTGCGATTTACTGCCTTTAGAGTTTCTTCTGTGGGGCTACATAAAGTTGCTGGTATATGACAACAAATCGGCACCAATTGATCAACTTCTTACAAATCATTGGTGAGATGCAGACCATATATACAATTTAGTCATAATAAAATTTGACCTACAAGATAGAGGTAATTTTAATGGTACTGCATTATGCTTGCTTAAAAAAATAAATAAAAATATAACAAGGGTTAAACAAGGTTCTTGGGGGTGACTGATCTCTGTACCTCAATCACCACCTTCTCGCATTTTAAACTCTTAAAGACCAGTTGCCAATTTACTTCAGATGCCTAGAAAAATCGAGTGTAGTCACACATACATACAAGCAGCGAAATATCATATATTTTTATTATAAACAAGAAAACCACCGAATTCGAATTGATGAAAACTTAATCAACTTTTCATTACTCAATTACGAGTCGAAAAAAACTACTACCGAGTTGGCATGTTATTTTGTTTATAAGATACGCGAGACGAAAAAAATTCATGAACGTATGAAAATACACAAATGCGTAGACATATCGCTAGAAACGACGGATTCGGCATCAAAATGTTAAAAAGTGTAAATAAGTACGTCGAAAAGACTTTTTTCCCAATTTTTAGCACACAAGGCCAAATTACAATTCAGCAACTGTTGTCCATAATATCCCTAGCCCCATGAAAAAAACATGTCACAAAAGTCTGTTAAAGGAACACTTAGTTTATTGAATTTACCCCAGAAAAGACACATATTTTATAGGCCAAACAAGAAACAAGTCAAATTAAGGCTAAAAGCTCCACATTCCTCTTCGAATAAACCATCTAAGATATGTTCCTTATACCAAGAATTGCATTCGTAAATGCCCATCGCATCCCAATGATGACTCATCTCAATCACGATGTAATCGAACGAGATATCCTAAAATCCAATATCGAAATAACCGAAACCTTTTTTATCGCATTCTCCCATCGTTCGATTTGAAATCGCATTTAACCCCGCATTGCAATGTCCCTGTCCAAAATCAAACTGTTCCATCTGTTCATCTCCATAAACCCACAGAATTTACCCAAGACTATGGATCGAAGAGGGGAAAAGCAAAGAGTAAAAGAAAACCATCCTAATACACCCCCATAAACATTCGCTCAATGCCAAGGCACATGTGGACTAAACAAACACCAACATGCGACTGTAACGTTGAGATTTCCCTACGAGACTTTTTTGTTTGAGGTAGCTCTAGCGCCATCCAAACATTTGCTTAACCCCATCATCACTTCCTCGTCCGTTTTCTCCATTGAAAAAGGGATGCGATAAATATAATATTACTGCATTCGATGTACGAATGCAGATTCAGATTCAGATTCTCCGATTCCCCCTTCATCCATCCCGAAAAAAAGGGAATCCTGGACTGGAAAAAAGGATAAACATTTTTTTTTTGTCATTTCAACTTACCGGATAATACATTCCTTGCGGAGGAAGGAAAAATGCCCCTGAGCCCCACAGTTTGACGGCTTTTTATTAACCTTTCGGGGGATGAAAAATAAAAAACGAAACGAAAAAAGGAAGAAACGCAGAACCAGTGAGACGTAGAGACGAACCGAACGGATTAATCGTAGTTGAGGAAAAAAAATGTACGAGGAGAGATGAGATAAAACGAAATAACGTCGATGTCCTGGCGGATGAACGACGACAACGATTTACGATGACGACGTTCTGATGCACGGCAGAGGACGGGATATCCTTTTCTTCGTCGCTTCTTTCCTTTTTATTTATTTTTCTTCAATATTCGATGGCAATATTTACTTTTATATTTATTTTCACTTTTTTTTCATCAGCCTTTCTGCTTTGACTATACTTCCACGCACAACACTTTCACACGAGAATTTGATTTTTTTTACTTCTCCTTTTCGCTATTTATTTTGGCACAAAATACTTATTACAATACACTGTAAGGACGAAAAACAAGATTCAGTTAAAGGAAAATATGAGAAACAAGTGGGTGATGGTAGAGAAAAAACAAAATAAATAAATTTGACAACAGTGCCGATCGAAGAGGGTGTTTTGACGCTACGAGGTACGGTCTGTTACGATATGGCGGTACGGTGCGGGGATGTTGTGTGTTGCTGTCGTGACGGGAGGGTAGAAAGACACTTGGGAATCCTGTTTTGCAGTTTATCTATATTTGATTGTCCTGGCGAGAGACTGCGACTGTAGGGAGAAAGTGTATATTTGGGGCGTTTGGACATGCTGGTTAGGATACGGGCAGACACGTGGAACTAAGGGATAAAAAGTGACATATCAAACGGTGACGGAATGTCTCGCGTTTCTAACCTTAGCTATTTTTTGGAGATGATAGAAAGAGGATTTCAGACGGGAATCGAGGCATATGGCTTAACCATTTACTATATACCCCCAATAAGGCGCTTTGAGCTATAATAGAGCAAAATGAGAGCCTTTTAGCTTCGATTCTTGAATGGAGTCGAGACCAATTAAGTGTTCTGGGAAATGGATAAAGGTAGCAGAAAAGTGGCGAGTTTTTCCCAGAATTACTCAAAAACCCAAAACAGCTTAGTTAGGGTCTGATCCTATCCAGAATTCTGATTGATTTCTTAGGAGCGCTTTTATGGAGTGCAGAAATAGCTTTTCAAGCAACCCATGGGTGTAACACAATTCATAAAGGTTCAATTGATTTCACTTTAATTCCCTTGCTTTCCATTATTTTTAACTAAATTAAGCTCAACGTCTAATTACTTTTTAAGTCCTGTTGCTTATAAACAAAAATAAATCCTCACAGAAATTCCATTCATCTGGCAACACCACAAATGGATGCTGCGTGGAAGGCCATCCCGAAACAAAACCCAAAAAGGCCAACACACCAAAGGAACCTCACAAAAGACTCAAATTAGAAGGACAACAAATCGCAGCGTTTTATCCAAATTTCACTAGCTACCCTCTTGAAATGCGAAGGTCCTGAACCAAACACAAATCACAAACAAATTTCTGCCCATCATTTGACAGCTGATTTAATGGACGAAAATATCCTTTATTTGGTCCTACTACACAGTGTAGGGATTTTTCTTCTCCTCCATCTCAACTTTTCACCATCACATTGGGCACGGAATTTCTGCTTGTTTATCGGATATTCGAATTTATCCAAACGTTTCCGAGCACTCACGCACGACAGAATATCGAGAAAACCGCACCGAGTAAAAAAATAAACAAGAAATCGACGAAGAAAACTGATTTTATGGGTAAAAATCCCGAAATAAAACAAGCAGAATACCACATTCCTCCACATGGGGTTGTTGGAACACGGACAAGCAAGAGAGCAAGGAAAAATACAAGAAAAGCAGCAACGAAGAGAGTATATTCGTAGGCAAGTAGGAAAATGTGGAAAACCGTAGAAAGACGGAGGGAATCGTTTCGACTCTTATGCTGCGCTGCTCTCCTTTTTCCCGTGTTCCTTTTGTTTGCGTACAAAAAACAGAAACAAATGATGAAAATTCTTTTCCACTTTATCGTGAGCTTCTTTTGCGCTCTATGTGGAGATAAGTGATGCTGCTGCTTGTGGTTCCTTACTATCCCTAATTCGTAGTAACTAACAAGCCGAAAACCTCAATTGTGATTGCGGTGGCGGTAGTCGTAGCAAGTGAATGAAAAAAAATAAATTAGCAAAACACATAAAGATCACAGAAAACTCGAGCGAAATGAGGGTTCGAGGAGGTCCCCGTGGCACACAACACACAAACATAGCAACGCACGAGTGATTTTTTTTCTTCCTTTTTGTGCGTTCATTTCATGTTATTTATTTTTAAACTTTTGTTTCTTTGTATTGCCAAACTCCGAAACACCTCGGAACCCGAAATTCTATCACTTTTTTGACTATTTTGTTTCACCAATTCACTTTGCGTTTCGATTATTATTATTCAACAGTGAAAAATTGTATTCAAGCATTGTATTCCTGTGACGTTAACCCGAACGGTGAGAGGACGATCGGAGGGATCAAATGTGACCATCAACACTACTAACCCCCAGTGAGATGAAGGGACGACGTTGATTGAATCGTCAAGAGGTAACTTCAATGGTTAATCATTGATGAGACGGATCTTCCGGAGAACATGTTTTTTTGTTTATTTTTTTTTTTTCTTTTTCTATATTGAGAAACGAAAAAAATTTATTCTTCCAATTTGGTTTTGATTTATGTGTAGAGTGGAGAGAAATAAGAATTTTGCGGTATTTCACTCAACACAGCACTGCGACAAACGGTAGACTGACATTCGGTACGGAACGAGAGAGAGAGTAGAGTTGATTTTTGTGGGATTTTCTTTTGTGTTTTGTGCAGATGGTTTGTTGTTGCTCGTCAACATTGCTCTCGCTCTTTGGTACCTTGCGCTTCGTTGTTGTTTTTCTTTGTTGACTATGGTTCTGCGCATCACAGTGTTTTTGATGGAAGATGAGATGAAAAGAAACGAGCATGATTCGGAGGAAAGAACGGGAGAGAATGCGTGAGAGAGTGAGTGGGGTTGTGGATTAGAAGAATTCAGCTATGGCTGAGTATGCGAGATTAGATTCAGCAATGTTAGCGGATGGCTATGGAATGGAGAAATGTCAGATAGCATGTGTCAGAATATCAACTAGATTAGTAAGAGTAAGAGCGATAGTGTGTGAATGAAAAAATGGCCGATTGTTGATTTCGGTAAAAATGTGCGAGAGTGAGAAGGAGGGCGATATTTTGATAGGAGTTTGGTGTACAGAACTGTTGATGGTGGTACCTTGGGGACAGTTAAGGCAGCAGCGGTACTCAAACTGTTTTGGGAAATTGTTCTCCTAAAATTATTATTTCTTGTGTAAAACTTTTTCAATCGAATTTTGATACTGCTTTGTTTTTATTTTAAAATACTTCTTTCCTGATAAAACCTTATTTGGTTTTCGGAATATAAATTCATAAATCGCATATGGATTTAACAATAACCGCTTCCGGAAATGAATAATTTTTATAAATAATTGTTAGATAGGAACGGATTCCACACGGGCCTGAAAGATAAATACGAAATAATAAGTCCTTCTTATAATAAGTCTTGCCATCTAACTTAGATAAGACTCAGTACTCCCGATGAAGATAATAATTCTAGTCCTAATAAAACATTTTTTGGTGGTTGCAGAAAATACCAATAGCTTGAATTGCCCTAGCTCTCAATCAGTAACAGTAGTAAGAAGTCTTTCAGTAACCTACGCTGGGTGTGATACATCTTATACTTTGGGTAAAAGGGACTTATTCTATTGCCGAGTCCGAATGGCGGAAAGGCTTTCCCATATAAAAATAAATTGGCGCTGGTAGGTAAACAATCGATCCGTATAAGTGTACAGCAGAACCCGAGGCAGTCGATTCATCTCCGTACACAAGAATTCGGTCTTTCGCAGACTTTCAATTCGCCAATTTTGCGTCGGGACTTGGGTCTACACCCTTACAAAATCCTACTGACCCAGGACCTCAAAGTTCATGACCATATACAACGCCGATTGTTCGCTGACTGGGAGCTTCGGAGCTTTTAAGAGGTCTCAATTTTTGGCCGAAAAATCATCTTTAGCAAAGAGGCGCATTTTTGGATTAATAGCTGTGTTAACAAGCAAAATTGCCGTATATGGTCACACACGAGCTTCACTAGGTGACAATGCATCCTCAAAGAGTTACCGTCTGGTGTGGATTTTGGGCCGTCAGGGGGTTGTACTTTTTCGGAAACGACCTTGGTGAGCGCTACAGAACGATGATAACCAATTTCTTATGGCCTAAATTGAACCATATGGACTAAGACGACATGTGGTTCCAGCAAGATGGCGCTATGTGCCACACAGCAGACGCCATGACTGACATTCTGCATGACCGATTTGAGGGTAAGATTATCTCTAGCATAGGTGACATGAATTAGCCACAATGGTCATGCAATTTGACCCCGCTAGACTTTTTCTTCTGGGGTTTTCAGAAGTCGCAGGTCTATGCGAATAAACCACAATTGTCAGCTGGCTCTATGCGGAAGAGTCATTGAAAATTACACCACTCGGATCCGTGCCACCGTAGGAAGCGGGAATTTGAACAATGTCAAATTCCATACAGAAGGCACACATGGGCCTTTCAAAAGAAATAAGAATTTTTGTAACACCTTGCGCACGGCTTGTTGTATTCCATTTCAACATATCCCGCCCTTATTGAAAAACTCTTTACTGTTGAGGGAACAATGCGAAGTAGGTTTTTGGTTAGGGGATTCGCTCTGTGTCATCAAGTTCGTCAGAAAGCAATTACTAATCTCTGAGCCAAGTTATTGCTTAAAAAAATATGCAATTATTACACTTTTTCAGAAAATACCCTCTTAATTCGCCAGCCTAACACATTTATACATATTGAAAGTCCAGAAAGTCCGCCATCAAGGAACATCTGCCATTTCTCTGGCTACTTATGGAGCATCTCTAAGACATTCTATCAAAATTCAAGCACTGAAGCCTGAAAAAAGTTAACAAAAAAAGAGTAAAAGAAACTTAAATTACGTGACAGTAAATAAATAAAGAGTCTTCTGCCACCTATCTGAATGGGGGTAGTAGAAACCCTTCAGTAATGTCCTTGCAATAAATCATCTTGTGGCCATCTGTGTTCTTTTAATCACGAAAGTAACCAGAAAGTCATTAGTGTTCTCACCACCAGCCCATGATAATAATATTCAAAAAGCCTCCCAAAAAATTACGTGAATGTTAGAATGTTTTTCATGCGGTCAGTTCAAATTAAACAATAATTTCTAATTACTGATGGTAAGTCTCAAAGTTAACATTTTCCCAGTTGTTTTTAAGTATTTTTTAACGACAATTTCCAAGATGAGATTTCTTTGCATTTTAATAAAATGTTTTTTATTCCTTACCGTTTACGAGAAAAACAATTGTTTTAACATTGAATTCTTACCTGCAAATAGAAAGAATTAAAAATACATTTAAAACCTTTTAACCAAATTTTTAAATAAATTATTGAAAATGTCTTAGGTACAGTTTGAGAGCTTGCGTTATTAATCATTCGAATAATCTTCTAGCAACATTTGTTGCTAGGCAGAAAACCTATCAACACTGAGAAATATGACACATGCGCTCTTGCCGGTTAAATTTATGTTGCCCTCATCCCGGAGAAGAATAACAACAGGAAATGAAAGAGAGGATAAAAAAGAGGAAGAGGGAAAAACGAACAATCCCACTTCCAAAGAGAGTAGCAAAATGCAAAAGGAAAACTATCCATAGTCCTCCCACAAGCTAGCTTATGCGCCACTATCCTACGTCCAGACAAAACAAAAGAAAAGGAAATAACCGAAATAGGAAGTAAAAAACAAAAAAAAAAAACAGTCCAAACTGCACACCGGAACTCCATCGAGTCTATAGCAACGTCATCGGAGATGGAACTGGCGGGAGAGAGTCTTTCATCTCCACCAGCAAATCCGGTTTTTTCTCTTTTATTTTATGGAGGAGCGTGAAGGACTCCATGATGACACTGGTCGTGGGCGAGTCCCACCCACCAGGAATGGTAATGATGATGGATTTATTAACGCTCCCCGCTTAAAGCTGATTTAATATTTTGCTCCCATGTCAAGCTGGAGAGCTGTTATCACATAAAAAAAGGATTCACTCCACCAACACCACCACTCTGCTGGAGCCTCCACTGCCTGGTCTAGTTGGCCACAAGTGAAGGCTTTTAGGAAAGATTGATTTATTAGGTACATATACACCACACAGTGTCTGTCTGTGTCGGTAAAGGGAGCGAAGGCTGGCTTCGCTCAACATTCTTTGGGGTTTTTGCATCTATTCGTGCGGTCCGCTGTCGTTCACGTTTAACTACGGTTTCGACGAGCATTTAAGGATTTTGCCGTTCACCGATACAATAGAGCAGCAAGCGCGGGGGTGTCCAAGCATGTGTACATGTACATGTGGTGAAGAGATTGTATAACGTTTGGTGTAAATGTAAACGGGTGACCTGGGGAATCATACTAGGGCTACGTGCGAGATGCTCGAATATTGAACAAGGTTAAGGGCTTGTTAAATAGTTTCGGTAACCTTAAGGTGTTTGAACCTTGCGCTTGGATGGATAAATTATTGCCAAAGCATCATTAGAAGCGTAAGGTATTGTCCCCAGGTGAGGATGACGGGTGTTTGGATTCCATACGGGCTTCAAAGGACATTGATCATTCTATAACTGCACGTGATTGTAGTGGTTTTATGAGTACCCTCATAAGGGGTGTCGAAGGAATCTTCGAAATCTTTAATATCGCCCAAAGCCCACATCTGCCGTACAATCCCTGAATCCGAAGTATCATCCGGGGGTGGGATCCGAGGAAAATCTTGGAAAATTAAGACATAAAACAATCAATTCCGCTCGCATGGCATGAGGGTAATGTCTGATTAAGGCACGCATGAAATTAACTCAATAATTTATTGAGACGAATGTATTTGCCTCCCACTCACACATGCCGATGTGACAGGGTTATTGTTGTAACCTGGAATTCCGCGAACAAAGACGAACGCCTAGATTTCGAGCTAAATGAGGAGCTATTCTCACCTACGTAAGTGTAAAATGATCCCACTTGAAATCCAAGGACGGGACGGAGTAATCTTTGTCAAGGGATACGGTAGACGTGGTGGCTCGTTAGAGGGGTGAGTTTTCCTTTTATTAGTCACTTTTTTGTTATTGTTGTCCTCTCTTTCCAATCCACTCGCTATTGTATGAATAGAAGCGACATTTCGGGGATAAAGTGGAATTGACATAATTGAAGAGTGAAAAGCAATTTACGCTCCTCAGATACGGGCAAGTGTAATTCATGTCAATTAAGACGGAGTCAAAGGTTTTTACTTTCGTTTAACACGTTTTTGTAACTTTTTTCTTTTACTGGATCTCTCGCTAGATAGAGGATGATTGATTACCTTTTTGGCGTGCGAGTACTGAGCAGGTAAGTGGGTTCGGATTGTTGGGAACTAGGTACCTTGGTAAAGGTGAGTGAAAAAAGTCTCATCGTAACACGGTAAGTTGTCTCGCCGAGTTTCGAGTTTGTGGTAAATGGTTATGTAATTAATCCTTTGTTCGCAGGTACGTAGATGGTGCTCGTTAGTATACAAAATTTACTCCTTTGAGTGCACGGATCAAGGGGATTAGAGGAAGTGATGACAAGCTCATCAAAGACATTGTTAAATTGATTGTTGCTAAGAAGCGAGTGAAGTCTATGGCTACACGTTACGCCTTAAAGAAAAATAGAAATATTTATGGGAAGAAGACCGGGTGACATGGTTGGGAACGTCATACGTTTTCTATAGAGATCATGACATGACATAAACGAAATAGGAAAGCGTGCAGAAAGAAGTGTTTGAAAGGTAGACTGTTCAAGTCTTCAATGTCATAGAAGGTACGACAAGCAATGATCATCATATGCACTTCTACAGTGAACGATAAATTTGAAGGAGGAACAAACTGAGAAATCCGAAGTCACGAATGAACAGAGGCACAAGGCAACTTGGCGAGAATTTTAATTCACTTTTATTTGCTGTTGGCAATTTCCGCTATCCACGAAAGACATAATAACGTCTGCCCCATTGCATACATCCCATTCTTTTCCGAGGAGAAATAAGATGTAACTTCAGGAAGGTGAGGATATGGGCTTCGAATTCCACAACAGCCAGGTCGATTGCGAGTATATTCCTCAGCGGGGTACTGCCAGATGTTTGCAAAATCGCCAACCAATTGACTGCCCTAGAAGCTTTCTTTTCGATTTTCTGATGTCAGGGGTCTATCAGAATCAAATATCAGAATAGTCCACAGACTTTGGAAGCTCTCAAAGAGCAAGAGCTCATCGTCTGAAGTTCTCACCGAAACGATGGAAAATGGGCTAAAATTATCAATGATGTTCGGTCAGTTTGTGATTGCAGGAAGCTTCGACTGTCGCGCTAAAGAATGATATTTCTATTGTTTGGTTTTTCACTGTTCTATGTTTCACAGCTAACGTATGGCTTGTGTTCTTCTTCTTCTTTTCTTTTTTCCGGCGTCGTTATGGTCAGAAGTGTAGGACCATAACCTTCCCACTTAACTGCATTCCTACTGGTCAGCTTGTGAGGTCCGCCGGTTTGACCTCAGAAAGTAGTGGCAGGCTTTCCGGTTTAGGATTACTTCATCGCTGAGGCCAATCAAATGCTGATGTTTTTGCATTTGTTTGCACCAATTGTTTTTCGGCCTGCCTTTTTTGCGTGTTGAAATTGGAACGTTGATTGATAACGCCTTTTGGACGGGGTTCAAAGGATCTCTCCTTTGAACATGGCAATACCAAATGAGTCGGTCGCGCTCTATCTTTCTTGTGATGGTTTCTTTTACGTGGAGGTTTCCTCGGATCTTTGAACTTCTAATTCTGTCACGCTTTGTTACTCCCGCTGTCATGCGAAGCATCTTCATCTCAGCTGCCGTTAATTTGCTCTTTTTGTCCAGCATTGTGAACCGTATGTGAGCGCCGGACGTACAACTGAAGTGTAGAGCCTTCCTTAGGGGGCATTTTTCGATCACAGAAGATGGCGGAGTTTTCCCGCCACTTCATCCACCTTACGCTTACGCGATGTTTGATGTCGTCATCACAAGTTGTTTCTCTATTAATCATAGATCCCAGATATTTAAACTTTTCACACTTGGGAAGCACTCTTCCATTCAAGTAAATGTCTGGAATAGGCTGATGAGGTGTCTTCTTTGAACTAATACGATACCCGTGTCCCTCAAAAATGTCCACCCACACATCAAGTGCTCGTTGTAGGTACGCCTGATCATCACTTATAATGGCTCCATCGTCAGCAAGAATAGCTGGTGCACATTGGGGTCCGTCACTTTTCCTTCAAGCAAGCAATCAATGACTGCTATAAAAAGCAGTGGGCTGAGGACGCTCCCTTGGTGTACACCGACTTTGATTGCGAACTCTTCGGTGACTCCTGCGGTGCATCTTACTCTTGTCGTTGCTCTCTCGTACATGTCCATAATCACTCGCACGTAGGTTTCTGGAACTCCTTTTTGTCTTAGCGCTACCCATAAAAGATCTCTTGGTTGCCGGTCAAAGGCCTTCTCGAAATCAACAAACACCATATGCAAGTCCTTTGAAGAATCACGATGCTTTTACATCATGATCCTTATACTTTGGATTGCATCTGTTGTTGATTTACCCGAGACAAACCCGCACTGGTCATCAGATAGTCGTATTATTTTCCGCAGTCGGCTATCTAATACCCGTTCAACGATCTTCATGGTGTGCGACATCAGCTTGACAGAACGGTAGTTATCACAATTTCGCGTATCACCCTTTCCTTTGTGCAAAGGCTTTCCCTCCATTGATTAGGCATAGTGTCGCCTCTCATAAGTTTGGAGATAAGAACCATGAGCCATCTAGACCCGATGTCTCCCATCTTTTTCCAGAACTCAGAGGGTATCCCGTCCGGCCCAACAGCTTTTCTTTTCTTGGAATTTTTAATCGCGTACCGAACTTCTTCGACTGTGATGTCGAATGATTCGGGGCGGCTCTTGGAAAGTACACTCGGGGAAACTGTTCGTTCAGAAGCTCCTCGCAATACTGTCGCCATCTGTGGAGAATTTTTTTCGTCTTCCACAAGGAGTTGGCATTCAGCATTGTTAATAAACTTTGGGAAACGAATTTCCTGAGCATTTCTTCTTCTCTGGGCGGCTATCTCAAAGATATTTGCTCCTTTGTTCAAATTGCTGTGTCGAAGCTCCTGGGTAGCCTGGTTCCTGTCAGACGCGGAGGACGATATTTCTTCCAACTCCTGATAGAGGCCTCCCATGCTTTTCGCTTTGAATTCGGCGCACTTTTTCTTCGCGATACCTTTGCAATATCTATATACCTTTTCACGGCGAGCTTTTTCCTCTCTATTAGTAGAAGAGCACTTTGACCAAGCTTGGAAAGCCATTTTCTTTTCGTGTATCACTGCTTTGGCTTCGTCTGTCCACCACCAGGTTTCTTTTGCGTGTTGGCAGGGGCCTTTAGATGTTCCGAGCAGTGATTTGGCTTGCTCCAGGCCAGATTGTTGTAGGGAATACCACATGTCTTGTGCTCTGCACTCCTCATTACCGACCTCATCGATAATGGAAAAGAGGTAGTTTTTCATGTTGGTAATAAAAGCTTCGCCTTTTCCTTTATCCAGCTTATACCACTTGATTCTCTCAGACACCTTCGTTTGCTTTTCTTTGACTTCTTACTCGGCTCCATAAAAAAATCAGTCAGGAGGAGACGGTGTTGAGGGGCGATCGCGTCTCCCAGGATCACTTTGCAATCTTTAACTCGTGGCTTCATGAAACTGGATACCAAATGATAGTCTATTTGAGTTTCATTTCCGCCGCTGCTATAAGTGATCAGGTGCCGGCTTTGTTTGACGAACATGGTATTTAGCACTATAAGATCGTACGACTTGCACATGTTTAGGATATCTTCACCTGAAGAGTTCCTGGTGCCGTATCCCAGTCCTCACTGGTAGTCTTCGATTGTCTTCCCGACATGTCTGTTTAAATCTCCCCCAACAAACAAAAGCTCTTCCTTTGGGATGATTTTGACAAGGTTGTGGAAATCTAGCCAGAATGCATCTTTTTCTTTTTGTTCGCATCCTACTTGAGGGGCATATGCGATTACGATGTTCCTCAAGCACCTCACCGTGCATCACCAATTTGAGAGCCATCAAACGGTCAGTGGACTTTGAAAAGGTTAAGACGTTGCCAAGTAGCTCTGCCGCAAGGATGACGGCGATTCCGTTTTTTCCTTGTTCCAATCCATAGTAAAACATCTTGTAGCCTTTTGTTTTAACGTCCAAGAAACGTGCTCGATTACCGGTGTTTCGCCATTTCGTCTCTTGTATGCACAGGATGTCTACTCGCCTTCTAACCATCAGTTCTTCAAGCTCATAGCTGCGACCACTCATGCTTCCAACGTTCCAACTCGCGACTCTTAAGTGTGGCTTACGCCGTTGCATTACTTTGCTATCCCCCGGAAATCCTATAGCTCTGACCCGAGCATTGCTGCTCGTCCCAGGATCACGACCATTAATAGTGCCTGGCGGGGTAGTGCTTTTCCTTTTAGCGTTCTTTTCCATAATGCTACGGTTTGACCGTTTTCTTTCTTCCCCTCCTTTTTTTGACACGGGCATGCTCCAGATTTATATTTTTTTTGTTTGATCTTACTCTTACAACACCGGTGATCTCCAGTCGCGTCAACCCACTGATTTGCATGCACACTTGTGGGGCAGTTTAATGGTGGTATATGTGTCCCTAGGCTCACCTTGGTGTTTTCTAAATTGCCTAGATGTGATTTTTGTTTACCTTTGTTTAGTCGCCTTTTACGACAAGCGAGAGGTATCGCTGCAGGGATATTCTTAACCCGTCCCTGCACAGGCCAACGTATGGCTTGTGTAATATGTATATCTAAGTTAAACGTACTCACCTAGTATTGCCATTTTACTGTGGAAAAACTTACAGTTGAACAATGTTCACAAATTCTTGAAATTTATTTGTTTATTATATACAGTTTGACCAGTTTGGGGCCAATTGAGGGTGACCAAAATTCGCACCAATTTCACGCTGTTAGATATCAAGCTAACGTAAAATGCGTACAGTAGAGTACATTGCTGCTGTTTTAGCCAGTGTTCATTAACACATCCGTACATAGCAGTTACTCAGCAACGTGGAGATTTTTCGTAGGGATCTTGGCTAAAACTTTATAAAATGAAGCTCACAAACTAAAGTCGAATGACCTGCAATATGGTCGGATTTTTGGTGAGTAAGCCTTAGAAAAGCTGGAGCAAAGTCTGCGATCTTATCGAAAAACTGTCTGCAGCGATGAAGCTCATTTCAGGTTACCATATTTGGCGCGATGGGCAACCTCAGGCAGTCGAGCTGCAAATGCACATGAAAAAGTGCACTGTTCGGTGCGTTTTATGGTTCGTTAAAACCGTGGCACCCGATATCATTCAATGATTTCGAACTATTTTTGTCAGAAAAATGCAAGATTTGAACCTGATCGACGTATTCCAACAAGACAGCACACTATACACATTACGCGCAATTGTCTCACGTTTTGGACAGGTTAGCTGGCTTATATCGTGGTATATGACGCTAATTTACGCTGATTTAGAATATTTTTTTATGAAGATAACTTGTCTATCTCTATAGACCAGAGTAAGTTACAGCCTTTATATTACACGTGCTTTAACGAGATAGCTAAAAAAGTGACTTAAAATTGGATTCTTTGTATGGAACACTTAAAATGTAGTCCCCGTCAAAAGTTATATAAAATAATCCCTAAAGAACAAATGGCAAGTATTGGTTTGTCAAATCAAATAAGAATTTTATACACTTTTGCAAATATTCAGTTTTTTCTTTTGATGATCAAAAACCAAATGTTAAAAAGATCAAATATAAAAAAAAGTTTCAGTGAGGTAACGTTTAGGAATTTAGCACACACAACATTCAAAGATGCTGGTCGTTGTGTTCTGATATTATCGCAAACATTATCCGCATTGGCATGGCAAATTTTATTCCTAGTAGGATTAAAAGCACAAGGCCAAAGGATAAAAAGTGGTTTGACTTGAGCTACAAAGAGGCCATGAAGCTGAGGGAGCTAAGCTTTCGGAAATATAAGCAAACAGTTCGGAGGAAAACTGAAAGCAGTGCATACGAGCCAAAAATGACTGCAACACCCACATTTGACGAGTTAAATTCCAATCCAATCCCGGCGTAAGATCCTTCAACGTCCCAAGAGTAGCAAACGTTTCTGGTCGTTTGTAAAAACATAAAAAAACAATTGCGTCGTCTATACCAACACATGATACAATGACATTCCAGCTGTCACCCCCGTAGACAAAGCTAACCTATTTGCTGCCCACTTCGCAACTAGTTCACAGCTTCCAGTTTGTACTTGTGCTTTGTCTCCCCCTGTACTAGAGTCCGTCAATTCCACCATGGGACAAGTCCACTTCCGCACTCGCACAGTCGCAAGGGTTCTCCAAGGGTTCTCAAAGACCTCGAAATACGCAAATCCACTGGTCCAGATGGTATTGCTCCAATAATTCTGAAGAGGTGTTCTTCTACGCTGGTAAAACCATTGCGCAAACTTTTTCACCTCCCCTACTCTTATGGGCTCTTACTGAATAGGTGGAAAATAGCAAAAAAGACGAATTTTCTTCTCCCTCCAACTCCAACTACCCATTGCACTAACGTCCCTTCTTTCCGAGGTCATGGAAATGCTGATTAACCGTCAGCTTATGAAATATCCTGAATCACGGACACTCCAATCCATTGGTGATTTGATGGCATATCTCACCGAAAAGGAGAGAATCGCTCGCTTCACCAAGCAGGTGAAAGCAAAATAGTTGCACTGGATATTTCTAACGCATTTGACAGGGTTTGGCATGAACAGCTTTCGCTGAAAATGCGTGCTTTCGGGATCGATGACTCTCTTCTTCAATGGATTAGAAATTACCTTTCGGATCGTTCAATTCAAGTTGTTTTGGACGGATTCAAGTCTTCCAAAGGATTTCTTAAACGCTGGTGTTCCACAGGGCTCCATCTTGTCCTCAATACTCTTTCTCATTTTTATAAATGATCTCTTGTCTGTCACTTCTAATCCAATCCACTCCTTCGCCGACGACAGAACCCTTAGCTTCTCATATTCGTTCACTACTTTAGGTCCCTGTTATTCGGCTGTAAACAGTGAGTGGCAGCGTATGTTAAGCTCATTAAATTCTGATATTGACAGCATTATTGCATGGGGTAAAAAGAATAGAGTGGAATTTAATGCCTCCAAAACACAGTGCTGTCTCCTGTCGTTGAAGCGAATCACCAACCCGCACATACTGGGTATGTGTGTCACTAACAATCTTAATTGGAACGACCACATATTCAGTGTTGCCAAGAACACTGCAAAATGCCCAGGCTTCTTATACAGATGCAAGAAATATTTCTCACCCTTAGATCTGGCTACAATCGTTCATTCGTCCTAAATTAGAGTTTAATGCTCATGTCTGGTCCGGTGCATCCAAGACCTCATTAAACCTATTAGACAGAATACAAAGCGATAAAAATGGTAGATAACTCCAGCATTACCAAAACATTAGATTCACTGGCACATCGCAGGAATGTTTCCTGCCTTTCCCTGTTTTATCGTTACTTCCACAAAAAATGTTCTGATGAAATAGCCAGTTGCATTCCGCCCCTTCAACATTTTTTCCGCCCACCAATATACCTATACATATACTAAAGCTCACTTTCGGACGTACTGCCAAATATAGAGAATCCTTCTTCAGATTCGATCTTCCAGCCTCAGTATAACGTGCAAGCAGTTAAGACCATCCCTTAACCTTGTGCCCGCCATGTGTCGCCGACATCTTAAGGTAATGAAACCTCGAGTGTGCGCAAAATATAAAAAAAAAACAGAACACATTTTGATTTGAAGTCATCCGCAAGAGACTCACTAAATTTAGTTCTTAAATGTATATTAGAGATCTTGAGCTAACAGGGTTGCACACGATCCAAAGTGCTTCCAATGAATGAGGCGATTAAGTCTGAGTTCCGATTTCGGTTATTCTAAAGGATAACCCAAGGACGGTGTCGATGCTGGCTGTCAATTGCTGCCATTTATTGTATTCAATACGAACTTTTTGATAGATGTTAAGCTCAGTCCTTGGTAATTTTAGCCGTGGGGGCATGTTTGTTATTCAAGTCATTACGAAAATGGAACAATTCTAAAAGTTAAATTTCGTAAACTTTTCGGTCAACATGTCAACTATGCCCTGGAAAGCTTGGAATTCATGCAATGCTGAACCGCGTCGCTGAAGTCAACAATTCGATCCCACTTACGGCACTTTATCGCGAATTTCAAAGGTTGATCTTAATTTACACAACAATTGAAGCCTTTAGACCATCTACGATTTCGCCGATTCGTTAAATTGATGTCGGATCTCCAAATAATTTGTCATCAAATTTGATCTTTTCTGATATCACTTTTTTTAAACGTGTACATAAATAAATACACGAGATTTAGTGGATGCCAATAACTCAAGGGATCCTTCTGATAATCGCCCACACATTCGAAACCGTCGTAGTCACATGAACGGTTTTGTGTTTCATTAATAATTGTCATAAACCAACCTTCATTAATCAATAAAGGCTGATAATGATTTCTCAGAAAATATATATTTAATTTAACAAACACTTCCATACCGGCTGTTGGCTCACCCCATTTATCGTCAACTTCTGAGCTTCCGTCATTCGAACTTTGTGTCGAACTTTGAAAACGCACGTTTCATATCTAAAACGTTGCGGCGTAAGCAATTTGAATATCTTCAGTCATTTTTCTGATTATGATTCAGCGATAATCATTTCTACAATTTCGGCTATTGAGTTTCTAGCCCATCAAAGGCCCTCGTTAGGTTCAACGTCCTTCTTGTAAGACCCACAGTTTGGCCACAAGCAATAGTTAACCTTAACATTTCAAACTTTAACTTTACATTTCAAAGTTTTCAGTGCTTACTCCAATTTAATAGCAAAATGTTTAAAGTAATATATGACTAGCCTCACATTTTGTACGAGTTTATCAGTACATCAACAATAAAATCAAAGCAACACAACCCACGGAATTCTTAAATTCCTTTTACTTTTTGAACAACCTTTTCTTACAAGAGATGTCATTTTGGATCAATAAAAACAGCAACAATTCAATCAGAAGTTTTGATGTTTACATTTAAGTCTAAAGTATAAGCTCTGAAATTAGTAATTGAGTACAAATCTGCCGAATTTCTGTTTCGATTCTGTCGATAATATCCATCCTTTTGATGAAATTTTTCATGACGTGTTCGAGTAATTCCGGCACTAATGTCCTTACTACATGAGCCGATCATTGCATTGGTACAGATTTTACCTTTATCATAGACCTAAAGGAAAAATTCGGCATTAAATTGCATGATCTCGGCACTTGAATGAAGTCTCTATTTCGACTAAGTCCAAAAAATTTCTAACTCAATAGACATTGCTTCACTAACAATGTGGCATGTGACCCCATCCTGAAAATGAAAGTCGTCCAATGTGGATTGCACCAAGGCAAAAAAAGAGTTCAGTAAGGCAATTCATCAACAGTCGCATCAGCAGCATGGACAAAATAGATTCTGGGGTGTGTGATAGAACGGGAGTAAGTAATAGCTTGACATTTACTAACATTGAGCCCGAGATGGTGTTTTTTACACTAAAAGTAAACCTGCTTAGGTAGGATTGGAGGGAACAAGAATCAGCAGGTTAATATATACATATGTGTGCCTAGAGATGTTCATATCATCAGCATATACGGGAGGGTAAGAGTTCATGCTGACAAAGTTGACATAATTATTGATTAAAATTAATATCAATGGGCCGAGATGGGTACCTGGAGGAGCTCAAAAGGTGACATTAACTGGCTCGGAAATAGATCTAAAATCAGCGTTATATTGACGATCTTCTAGATAGTATTTTATCCATAGTACAAAACCGGAAGAAAACCAAGACCAGCGAATTGAAGAAGTATAATTTGATGTGAAATTTTGTTGAAGCCTTACTCAAGTCGATGGCAACAACGTCCTCCTTTTTTTTAACGTCCCTGAATGAGATAAACTCAATTAGGTTAGTGGTTGTCGACTAATCTTTTAAGAGCCCATGTTGGTTTTGGGAAAAAGATGGGCTTGGAGTGAAGGAAATTGTTTCGTAGGCGATACTCTGAAAAAGTTTGAGCGTGCCTGAGAGCTTGGTATTGAGGCTATGCTTGGACGTAATTTTTTGTTGGGATGATGTAAGCATTTTTCCAAAGTTGAGAAAAAGTTTTTGCGTAATCCAATTTTGAAATAAGCTAGCGAGGTATAGGTTTTTCGCATTTATTTTAAAAATATGGAGGCAGACTGGGCTGGATTGTAGACGTTCATAACGAAAATAGTCATGATCGGGTCGTAGAATTTTTTTGGGGTCATTGGAAGAAGTATTGACATAATTAAAAATACGAAGATGTTTATCGGTTTTTACGAAGTGGTAGAACCTAGGATTGAATTCGATTCAGTATTGACAAAGGACAGGTTCACATAGTTGTGCGGATTCAGTGTAAGGCTGCAGGTAATTAGAAAGGTCAGATGCATAGAGCGGGTTTTAGAATAGATCTACCACCGTTCGTTACCACCTTGGTGTTTCAGGGTGGCGATGAAGTGCATTTCTTTTTGGCGAATATATAATGGATAGGATGAAGCAGCTGAGGATTTTGGAGTAAAATAGTGTAAACAGAGTGCAAACTTTACGAAACGGTTTCTTCAGTTTCTGTTTTTCATCGTTTCCGTAGCAAGGTTTCACCTTTTCAACAGGTCGCGCGATCTTTATTTGATAACCTCCTAGTTTTTGTTTATTAAAACTTATCGTCTTGATAGTTGAATGGAGATAGTTCAATAAAGAGAAGAGATTTAAAATGACACCTCTTTATATGCACTGCTTGAGTCACACATAATCAGTAGACAAGCAATAATGGATAAACATTAACTCAGCATTGCTGATAAATATCTATTATGTTAAGAGGTATTGTTGTGACAAAAGGAGTATTCTGGTCCGGAACAAGAAAAAAATGCCCGATGCCCGCCCGAAAACCGACGAATGTCGTTCTCTAAAAGACGGAGGAAGCAGAGACCAAAAAAGGAATATATCGGTATGTATAATGTGTGACTATCCATCAAGTATGTGTGTTTGGATTTAACTTGTCTGAGCTGTAGCTACCATAGTTTCTTCTTATGTTTTGCACTAAGAACCTCGACAGAAACAAATAAACTTTATCCCCGCAGCTAATAAAATCTTCCTGATCTTTGGATTTACTGCAATTAAACTGTCGAAAATAGGATTAGATTTGTAACCCACTTCAATCAGATAATTGAGTTTTCTGAATCCTGACGAAGAATAGTTGTTTTCATTGTATTCAATGAAATTCAATTTCAGAAAGGGACCTCATGCAATGTCTAAACTAATCTCAAAAATGTATATTTCTGGACTTTCCAGAGTTTTCCTTTATTGCCTCCATAAAATGTCTTGTGTCTTGTGACTCTCCATTTCGATGATGAAATGCCATTTAGATTTTCCGACATCCCACTCCCACGTTCCTAGTTCTCTATGCCAATAATAATAAATTAACCTAACTGGTAGCTTCCTTAAGCACATAACCCAGACTCGAGGCACTTTACTTAGTCCTCTTCTAAGAAAACATCACAGTAGCCATCCGGTCGTTCTCGCAACATCCCACATACCATGCACAACACTCACTGCACCATCTAGACAATGGTTCATACCATCCCGCGGTATAACAATTTCCATCCCCCTAATAACATTACAACCACAAATCGCTTGTAATTTTCCACAAATCGAGACAAAATTAACACGCTCATTAATTCCTTGACCAAGCTACAATTCTGTAACATTTTCGAGGCTTATAGTAGCACGCATACCAGCAAACAAAGCCACAGTAGCTCGGAGAAACTCTGAAAGCGAGAACGAGCTTCCGAGTAACATTCTGGTCACTCGAGTATGAGGCACTTTCCCTCAAATTAATCCAACTGAATCCACATCCGCATAGTCACTCGATTCGCCTCTCGCCATCACCGCAGTTGCTTACGAGCACCTGGACACAGTATGCAAGGACACAAACGCGTGGTGAACCGCAGGGACGAGCACATCCCCTTATTACACCATCCACCCACAATCACACGCACGTAATGTGTGTTTCGTTATCCCCCTGCTTATTCACCAATCCATTTTATCTCCTCCTCAACCACTTGATCCTTAATTGCGTCCATAATTCTCGTTTTTCTTTTCAGTTCGCTTTGTGCTCTTGACCAAGAATTCCTGGTATCACTGGTACAAATAACAATGTCCTTGTCTGTTCGAAATTTAAGAAACCAACCGAGAAGGACATTACGTGAACGATGTACGTAGCAGGAGTACTAAATAAAATTGTTTCTCTTCTCGTGTCCGCCGACGACGATGATGACAACGAGGAGGGTAGTAAAACAAAAACAAAAGAAATGGAGATAAGCAGCGAAAAGGATCCGTTTTCAGGCATCGCATAAAAATTCCCAGATTAACGATAATGACACACATCTACAAGACAGTATGGTACGCTGTTTCCTCTACCAGCGATACAAAGTGCGTTGAACCGAAACAATGTACAACAAGCCAGCCAAACCAAGCTGATGTGGGGCGTACAGTGCTCCCGAAACGAACAAATGCACAAAGGCACTCGTATCCACCACGAGTACTCGAACAACAACAGACAGGACAGATGAGCGGAATGAAATTCCTTGATGCTATTACCATTTTCTTAAGGTTTCACATTTAATATCCCACTGTAAGTGGAACGAAAGTCAAAAAAATGCGCACGGGGGGGCTGACAGGGGGTGGTAGGTACAACATTTGTTCAACCCTCATTTATATTGTTCTTCAGATCAAATTATTTATGTGTATCTACCTGCGAGAGAGTCCTCACTTACATCCATCCCTACAATCTTTCAGTCAAGCATGTCGGTCGCTGCTTCTTCGACGTCCGACTCCCGCATCCCCGCTCGACGTCAGGGAAAAGATAAAGTAACCAATAAATTCGAATGTAAGGGTAGAAGTAGTGGGAACTGTGGAAACAGTAGTAACAGTTGCGATCAATTTTCCTGGAAGAATGTGTAATATTCTGTAAATGTGAGCTCGAGGTGCTTGGATGCTTGGCCAAACCACCTACTCCTATTCCACGAGCGATGGAGGAGCAGATGATCTATGCGAGACATTCGTATATACGCGTGTGCGGGAGGGTTATGGTCTGGGTATTCCTTCCTCCGTTTTCTTGTGTTCTTTTTGGTTGCATTTAGGATTTGAAAGATGGGATTTAATATTGCTCTTTACATGTCTGCCATTCTGACTGACAGTCATGATGAAATGTTCGATTAAATTGTACGAGTTTTGCGTGACAGTTGTGACAAAATGTTTTCGGTTGACACGATTTGTTTTAGTTTTAAGAAAACTGACCTACAAGAGGACATAGAGCAGGAAATATATAATCTCTTGATCCAATTCACTAGGACACACAAGAAGAAGGACTCTGACCATGTGTTCTTTTGCGAATTACAATGGCTTAGCATGCATATACATACATATGTAGGTCCTGTGTTTCCGAAATATTAGAAAAAGCTGAGTCCCAATTCTACGTAAGGAAACCTGGGAATACAGACCCTGACCAAGGACAGGATTACCAATCCAATAGAAGGTCCCAATTGCTAGTGACGGAAGACGGAGAAGGGGTGCTAATGCGACAATACATCTAGACGACGATAAAGGAATCTTAAAAATCAATCAGCGGTAACATTTAGAAGTCCAGTCAGAGCGAACAGGTTCAAGCACAAGAAAGCCCCTTAAGAGCCAGTTTTTAAAAAGGGCTTAAAGGAAAACCCTGAGTTACACCATTGTCGGTAAAATAAAGCCGAATACTGATGGGCCTCAGGGTATTCTTAATAGAAGCGTGGTTCTTCAAGTTGGGGGTTGTGCGAAGGAGGAACCTACTTACCAGGGAAAAACTTACAAAGATCAGAGAAGACTGCTTAGACTGCTTTGAGGCGATTTCCGAAAATAAGTCTTGAGATACCGTCATATACAAGCCTATAAAAACAAAGTCTGGAGTCATAAGTCAAACTAGCATGCACACCGCTACAGAAGGTAAAGAGGGAAGATGCTCCTTGCTTCGTACAAAAAAAGAAAAAGGAAGTTTGTGAGAATCCCAAAGACAGGAGATTGGGTTCGAAAGCCGTACTAAAGGGTGACAAGTTAAAAAGGAAATCTACAGGGCTTATAGGGGGTACAATCTTTGGATAATAAATCAACAATCAATGCCGAACCACCTCGTTAGACCATAGTTTTAGGCAATAGTCTAAATTTCGCTGTCAAATCTCAGTCTTCCACGACAAACATATTTAAATAATCCATTCACTCGATTTAGAAAATGTTAGAAGAAGACTCGAGTTTAAGTCTAAAAGCTATTATTGACAGGATCTATTTCAAATCGATACAATTGCCGGCATATTTGGACGGCATTGATGTTGCTTGATAAATGCATTAAGAAGTCATTGAGGTCGTTATTATAATTATTATTGATGGCCTTTGGGACTCGGAAGTTCCGAGCCTCGTTGACAACCCTTCACAAGAATCCCTATCATGAATGTGTTCCTTCCATATTCTGCTGTTCTGTTCCATATCGTGTAGGTCTACCCTTATATTGGCTTTCCTGGCGATCTTATTCTATTGAATTTTCCACTCATTATTCTTTTGACTGTTTGTCCACTGTCAATTTTTTTGCCGTTTTTGGCAGTCTTTCTCGAAGCGCTTAGTGAGTGCAGTCAGGCGCAAGATTTGGATTGATTCAAGTCAGTTAATGCCCATATTTTTGATTTCCTCTAAATTCACTTTTAAAGCTGTTTCCTTTCCCGCCCTTATTTAAATGTTGTTTCTTCACTATTTCCCAAAAGGTCCAGATCATTAGCGGGCATGATCATTAAGAGTTATTCTCCTATCATTTTCCTCAAGGGATCGCATTAGGTATTCCGGCTTCAAGTTAAAGAGTTGTTGTAACAACGCTTCTCCTTGTTTTAATCCTTCACTTATCTCCAGTGCTTCAGATAAAACGTTTCTCTTTTTTTTAGGCATGCTCGTATCAGTTTCACTTGCTTTTTCGGGATTCCCAACCTCTCAAGGACGTGATACATTTTCGATTAATTTATAGAGTCATATGCCTTTTTAAAATCTACGAATAGTCAGCAGGCCATTTCGTGGAATTCCCATTTTCCCAAATTCTGTCGCACAGTGAAAATCTGGTCACAATTCATGCTGAAGCCACAATGGTATTCTCTGAGTGGCGTCAAAAATGGTCTGGTGATCAAATTGAGTACAGTTATCTGTAAAAACCGTACTGAAAGTCAGTATTGAAGTATCGGAGCCCACCTAACAATCATACCTAAACAATCAGGATGACGGGGTGACCTAATGCATCACATACTTAAAATTCATGAGGACCATACACGCCATCATTGATTAGTTATTGAACTCTTTCAAAGTAGTGAAAAAGGGATAAATTAATGGCAGACTTCAGGATGTACGTCCAGTAACATGGTAGTAGTGGATTCTAGACGACGACGGAGTTCAAGAGATGATATTAGCCTGTTTACCCTAAGCACTTCCACGAATTGAAGCACTTTCAAGCTCCTTTATCTTGACTCACTGTGCGCGATTCTCGATGGTATATCTAACTTGCCCCACCCGGAGGATCGATTGGAATTTGGAACTAATTCGTAGCGGTTTTTTTTTAAAGTGAAATATTATCCATCGCTAGCCAATACTTTTTTTTCCACATCTTTCGAGCAGGATATGAACAATACGTTGGGAGAATACCAGCCTTCAGAAGCGAACCACCAATCCACCCACTTTTTTGCAATTCTCGGAACTAAGTTTCTCGGACAGGTCATGAGTCAATTTTTGGAACAAGTTATAATCTGAAAGGGCGATGCCTGAAAAATATGTGAAATATGGTGAAGTATAATAGGACTAGTTTTCTGGTTTTTTTGACCGATTTGACGATGTGCGGGCGAGCAGTGTTGTGCTGTGAAATCCCTTTGTCGTGTCTTTCAAAGTATTCCGGGCATTGATGTGGATGGTTGACTGGGTTTCACCCATGACCTTCCATCGCCAGTTATAATTGGGTGCCGAAATCCAAAGTCGAAGCAGCTGTTCATAGAAGAAAAATGCTTTAAGAAACTCTTTGGGCTTAATTTGTATAGAATCCACTTTTCTTGTCTTCCATATTTCCATAATTCCCATGCATTGAATGCGTTGTCAACTGGTGGTCGTGGTGCAATGGTAATCAGGTCTGTAGTTCAAGACCGTCCATAGTCCAGAACAATTCCTGTACGGAAAAACACCATCAGTTGTGAATGAGAGATGAACAAAAAGTGCTGACGAAGACATACCACTCGCAGCATAAGATCACTTCAAAATCCATACTCTGTGTGTACATTTCCAATATGATACCTCAATGATATGGAAACAAAAAAAGTTACTGTGACCTACAACCAACGCGACAAATTCAGTCGAATCTCGCGAAACCTGTCTAGGACAACCACCCCCGGAGAGTAGTGAACGAATATCTTCGACATAAACCACTCTTGAATCTATACGAATTATAAAAAAAAAAAAAAAACCTACACAGTTGCGACAGTTTTTGAACTTTGGTGGCTGTCCAGGTCGTTCTTGTCTTCCAAATCGAGATCACCACTTTTAAATCGTGAAAATGAAGTGAAAAAAAAAATACTCATAATCCAGATTCACTTCGACGCGCTCTAAATCCAGAGGTACCCATTACTCGGTTTACAACTCTAGTCGATTAGGTTTTTTTTATTCCAAGAGTATGAACTAATGGTTAATCTTATAAGGAATAGGTCTGTCACCGACCTTTAGCCCTCTAATTTACTTTGTCTAATTTTATTGTTATTTTTTCAAACATTTGGTAATATTTAAAAAAACAAAAAACAAACTTTAGCGCTCTACTGTCGGTTCAATGCCGTCAGCATGCGGCAACGATTTGTGATAAATCGTGTCAAATGATGTGAAAGAATAAATGGAAAAATGACAATACAAACGAAAATATAAGAAGTAAGCAGGACTCATGACGAGATTTATGTGTCGTGAAAATCCAAGGACATACTGCACTCCTTTCCATGTTTTCTTGCCCACCCCTACTCAGGATCCGATAACACAGAAAGGCAAGAGAGGTGTACAAAAAAAACCAGAGGAAAAGGGTAGGGAGAGGCGCTTGGAAAAAGAGAGTTTTGCCTTAAGGTGAAATCGTTTTGTTTCAATTCTTTACCGTGAAGTTCGATACCTTAACATGTACACGTAACACTTCTTAGCATTTGCCTTCCCTCTCAAGTGAAGGGATCCGGGTATATATTTATACGTTTGGGTGGATATGTTGCGAAAATGTTCACAATGTACGATGATGATGAATACACTCCGTTCTCTCGTCTATACACCTACCCCCGGGTACATCCCTACCATCCCTTTGCTTTTTCGTGCATATACAAGGAGCGTGTTGGATTAAAAGTGCGAAACGACATAACTTTCGTTTTGTCATTTAAATGTAGTTTTAATGTCTTTTTCAAGTTCGAGTCGGTGGAAAGTCAAAAAGGCCCTACGCCAGCACCAATTCCCTATATCCAAATGAGCAACCACATTGTCATCCTCACTGTCAGCAAGCAAATGACACCACCCGCCGCCACCTTACCCTTAAACTGTCAACGACCGGGTTGGGAGCACTAAAACAGCTAAAACCTGTTTATTTTGCATATTAGGAGCGAGGAGGGGGGGTCGACAAGCGCCGTAAATCAACTGAGATACGAAAAGCGGAAAAGTGCTGAGCTCTGAGGACAAACATTGCCGCAGGTTCAGGGTGATCGCCGGGAGGGACTTTTGCCGAAATCCAATAAAGGAATCATTAAAAAGTTTGTACGTCTTTTTCCGTTTTTCTTTCATTTTCCTTGAAGTTCCTGAACAGGAACGGGGAGAATTGGACAAGTGTGTGCCGGGGACGAGTGCGACTTGTGTCGACACATACATAAATACATTCTTGTAGTTTATATTGTTGTGGTTTCGTGCCACAGATGTCATTGGCAGACGTTTCCTCGTGTACCGAGAGCTGAGTATTCTTATTTCGTGTGAATAATTCATTGGACGGGGAGTTAATCCTGTTGGATCAATAATGGATTTTGTAATGTGCTAATGTGCCGGAGGTGGTGATGACGATTCCGTGAAGTCTGGGGGCAAATATCGCAATTTATTGTCATGTTAACAATCGGATTGATGGCGAGGGTTAACTGGTGTATCGACTGGGGGCTATAATCGGCATAAGAGCATGGTTGGGCCATGTGATGTGTGAATGAATTAAAATGGAAGAGTAGGCACGGGAGTGGAAATGAGTGACAGGGTAAAGATATTTCCAGTTACTGTCGTGTTTGCAAAATGTTGACAAAGGACTTGATAAGTTTGCTAAGAGCGTGTGGAAATGGATTGCGTGTTGCTCACATTATGTTGTTAATCATGGTTAGCTATGGAATCCTATGTAATGCAGAGTACAATCAGCAGTTGTGTTCTAAATTTTCAGGAAATCCGGTGGTTGGGACAATGAGGCCATTTGGTTTATCTTGGAATACAGGTTCACGGGACATGTGTTAATCATAAACAGCTGAGACGCATTAAGCGCTTGTTGTGCGGAATTATCATTATTAAAACATCTTTTCGTATTAATCATATTTCCTATAAAATGTCGGTTCAAGATGCTATCATCTTGTCGGAACACTTTTCTCAAACCAATCTTTAGTTAAAATTGATAAAAGTGATAGAAAAAGCTATTTAGGGTACTCGTGGTATGACATCATGTTTTGAGCCTTGATTAACATTTTTTTTTCTTATTTCTTGTTTTCTTTTTTCTTTGTAAAAGATGGGTGACGGGGAGGCCAGATAACATGCTTCTCGGGCAAGGATGTGGTTTCTATTTCATATTGAAAAATACGCCAAAGGCTAGATACAACTTGGTTAATGTTTAGATAAGGGGCGGCCTTTTTGTTTCTGGAAAAAAGTTGTGCTTTAAGCCTAAGGCTATTTCTCTATTCGGTTAATCTCTTTAACGTAAGTTTCAGTATTAATGGATGGGACAGGAAAGGAGCGTGTTGCACTACAGGTTTTGGTTTTTTTTTTCTTATAGCTTTTAAATTATTTGTTTGCGAGTATAATCTATGGAAGATATCCTCTGACCCTTTTTCTAAATACATATTATATTTACCAAAATCAGATTGAAAAGGAAGCCTTTATAACCGTTAGCTAATCAATTTATATACATTTAAGCACCAAAAGGTAGGACGTAACAACTTCTCTGATGGTGATTCGACGATTCTCCATAAGAATTTTCTTCACTGTTTCATCGTTTTCTTAGGTTATTCAGTTGTCCAGGGTGAGCATCATATTCTCGGCGTTCTGTGTCGAGTGGTAATAAACATTTTGTTTTTGCTCAGAGTCGACTCGTCAAATGCCACAGTCAAGATTTCAAGTACGTTGGAGAACTTAATTTTATTTTTCATACAGAATTTAATACAGATTCGTTGATCGTTTGTTTTCAATAAAAAAAATCGTCAAGCACACCAAAACACTTCTAACCTTTATATTTGTCAAAAGCAAACCAAAATTCAAAATCAACCACCATTCGATAAAAAAAAATCGAAATAAAATGTGTTAAGCTTGCAAAATTAAAAAAAGTCACTTTATTTATTGAACAAAGTTCGAATTTGTGCTTAGGTATAATTTATAGAATTACTACTAGCCCCGCGTTAATGTTGCAATAAAGCATATAAAACAATGACTACTGTGAATTAAATGGCCAATCATTTAGAAAAACATTAAATAAATATTTAATCATAGGATGGGAGGAGACTCAAGATTTATTATCTGTTTGCCAAGGGGTAACACTGCACCCGTAGTTTGTACTCATGAGCATTTCTATATTATCCCCTTTTTTCGTTCTTCTGTTATATGTACACTCATTGTTGAAAGCAAGCCAGTCGATAGAGCATTATAAAGGATAATCCAATAAGTTGTGTCATTTTCAATTTCGTACTATTGTTATTGAAGTGTCATTGCGAATATTTTTGATAAGAAATACCAGGAATGTGTTAAATACGTTAAATGTTAATATCGATAAACACAAACGCATTCATAACTGGTCTTTTTGCACGACCACATATAGTTAATTTGACCGATAAATTTGTACGTATGGGATAGGACAGTGATGCGATGACTCTAATCCACTTTTGTTCAGTAAGGTCAGTTGAAAATATCACCGCCGTAGTTGAGAGTGTGACTGAGAATCCAATGGTGCCCATTTTGAGATAATCAGACGATCCAATTTAAACCAAATTTTGAAAAAAGATGTTGGCCTGCATGCTCATAAGCTCCGCCAACATGTTATAAAGCTGGTGAAACAATGACTCTATTGTGTGACAAATCAAGTATCCGGGATGTGAGATCCTGGACCATGTGATTTAATGGTATTATGCATTTTTCTTTAGACCTATGTTTAAAAAAAAGTCTAGGCTAATGCTCAGTGCTGTTATTCGCGAAATTATTCAAAGACGTGAGGAAATATTATATTTTTTCATTTGAATTTGTGATTTAGATTAAAGTAAAAATATCACTTTTTATAAAAAAAATGATTCATTATCTATTTCATTTAAAATTACACCTCTTGTTGAATTGCTTGTGTGTTATATAGGAAGGGCCATCTAAACTTCGGCAACCTTATAATAGCCTGAGTTCAAAACCACAGCAAAGCAAAATAGTGTCGTGGAATAATACACGCCACATTTTTCTTCGAATGAAGCGGTGAATAAAAAAAAGTTGTGAGTTCAACCCCGATAAAAGAAACCTCAATTAATACATGAGGGACCTCTGCATAACTAATACGTAACTTTGGGCCGTTTTTCTCGAAGACGATGCTGGAGCCGCCTGAACCGTATATTGAGAGAGTTATTGGGATCGAAATAGAAGTTCTTCGATGTTAATTGTGACTAATGAGGGCATGGGCTACTTTTGTTCCGCGTTCACACAGCTCGAGCCACGATCACTTAATTGCTTCTTTTGGAGTTTAAGTTGACTTCTGCACTCATTTGACAACGGCTCGAGAGTTGTTCCTGTGCACTTATTTGAAGTCCATATTTGACGTCTACCATCCTCGAATTCCAGAAGCCTTAATGGACAATATTTCATATAAAGTGGCTGCTATTCAAACCAAAATAATTCGAAAAGTGGTGGAAAATATCAAAAAACGAACCGATTACCTAATTCGCTCTGATAGCGATCATCAAATCGAAAAGTTCAAAATAAATGAAAATTTATTATTGTACAGGAAATAATTTAATTTTTTTTTTCAATACTATTATCAAAAACATCTTAGAAGCTTAAAGTGGCCCAACTGTTATATCAGTCATTGGTTTCTGAAAAAGCAGACTTCCGTAAAAAATGTTGGTTCATCGCTGGCAAAAAAAATTATAAAAAGCTTTCCAATTTTGTAAACTTAGTTAGTAAAATGCGTCTAGACGAAAAAATGTATCATGTGCCCAACCAGCAATATCATTGAAAGGCTGTACTTTGCACGTTAGCATTGCTACTACAACTCTGCGCCCCGTTAATTGTAAGGATTCAGCTTAATAGCCTGCACTCATTGTTATTATTATTGCGCACAAAGGCTAAACGAAATGGTCATGGAGAAGCACAGATGATGATGCTCTCTTTCATTTTAGGGTAGTGAAACGTTTCACGTTTCTCGGCAAATATCCAAAAGTATTAAGAGAATCTTTAGATAATACAATAATCACTGTTTTGTGCGGCATTACATCTGACAAAATAACCGAAACATATCGTTTTCATAGAATTCATGAAAATTTCAAAGCAGTTGATAGAGAGTACTATTGAAGCTTGATACATAATTTTTGAATACCGGCCGAGGGTTGGAATGCTGGCCTACGGCGCTAAAGACCATGGGATTGAATGCCATAGTTAGGGCATCGAAAATGCATTATATTTCACAATGTTTCCATTTAGTCCTCTTATATTGTTGTCCAAGAAAAGAAAAGCTGTTGGGCCGGACGGGATACCCTCTGAGTTCTGGAAAAAGATGGGAGACATCGGGTCTAGATGGCTCATGGTTCTTATCTCCAAACTTATGAGAGGCGACACTATGCCTAATCAATGGAGGGAAAGCTATCTTCTTCCATTGCACAAAGGAAAGGGTGATACGCGAAATTGTGATAACTACCGTTCTGTCAAGCTGATGTCGCACACCATGAAGATCGTTGAACGGGTATTAGATAGCCGACTGCGAAAAATAATACGACTATCTGATGACCAGTGCGGGTTTGTCTCGGGTAAATCAACAACAGATGCAATCCAAAGTATAAGGATCATGATGGAAAAGCATCGTGATTCTTCAAAGGACTTGCATATGGTGTTGGTTGATTTCGAGAAGGCCTTTGACCGGCAACCAAGAGATCTTTTATGGGTAGCGCTAAGACAAAAAGGAGTTCCAGAAACCTACGTGCGAGTGATTATGGACATGTACGAGAGAGCAACGACAAGAGTAAGATGTACTGCAGGAGTCACCGAAGAGTTCGCAATCAAAGTCGGTGTACACCAAGGAAGCGTCCTCAGCCCACTGCTTTTTATAGCAGTCCTTGATTGCTTGCTTGAAGGAAAAGTGACGGACCCCAATGTGCACCAGCTATTCTTTGCTGACGATGGGGCCATTATAAGTGATGATCAGGCGTCCCTACAACGAGCACTTGATGTGTGGGTGGACATTTTTGAGGGACACGGGTATCGTATTAGTTCAAAGAAGACTCAATCTGTGCTGCCCGTTCTTTGACCCTCATCAGCCTATTCCAGACATTTACTTGAATGGAAGAGTGCTTCCCAAGTGTGAAAAGTTTAAATATCTGGGATCTATGATTAATAGAGAAGCAACTTGTGATGACGACATCAAACATCGCGTAAGCGTAGGGTGGATGAAGTGGCGGGAAAACTCCGCCATCTTCTGTGATCGAAAAATGCCCCCTAAGCTGAAAGGAAGGCTCTACACTTCAGTTGTACGTCCGGCGCTCACATACGGTTCACAATGCTGGACAATGCACAAAAAGTATGAGAGCAAATTAACGGTAACTGAGATGAAGATGCTTCGCATGACAGCGGGAGTAACAAAGCGTGACAGAATTAGAAGTTCAAAGATCCGAGGAAACCTCCACGTAAAAGAAACCATCACAAGAAATATAGAGCGCGACCGACTCAGTTGGTATTGCCATGTTCAAAGGAGAGATCCTTTGAACCCCGTCCAAAAGGCGTTATCAATCAACATTCCAATTTCAACACGCAAAAAAGGCAGGCCGAAAAACAATTGGTGCAAACAAATGCAAAAACACCAGCATTTGATTGGCCTCAGCGATGAAGTAATCCTAAACCGGGAAGCCTGCCGCTACTTTCTGAGGTCAAACCGGCAGACCCCACAAGCGGACCAGTAGGAATGCAGTTAAGTGGGAAGGTTATGGTCCTACACTTCTGACCATAACAACGCCGGAGAAAAAAGGAAAAGAAGAAGATATTGTTGTCCAGGAAAACTTCTCTTAGTTCGTTGTTTGGAGTCGACACTAAATATTAGGTCCTCCTATTGGGAAGATAAATTAAATCGTACATCTGTAGGTGACTGAGAGGCTTGATCTACAATAGGCTGTAATAAATGATCCAATTTAGGGGTTCGAAAGTAAATTTAAACAAAACAGATTTCGATCAATCAATTTTTTTTTCCGGTATATTATCTTGATCTTCCATTACGAATGGAATATATAGGTAATAAAGGTTCGAATGTTCGAAAATCAGCGGGTAGAGGTAAGTTGGGGAGGCATCGTTGGATGCATATTTTTTGTACTCACTTCAATTTATGCAGACTGAGTAAACTGGTCCGAGAACGAAACTTATCTAGTCGTGGATGCAAAGGCTTAGACAAGAAGGGACAATGGTGAACAGAACTCCTCCGGGACCATCAACATCAGCAGCGACGTCGGAACATGTAGCTCATATTCGACAATTATGCGAAATCCGCGTAAATCCATAAGAAAAATTGCGGCCTCTACGGGAATGAAAAAATCAACTTCATACGTTATTTTGAAAAAAAAAAAAAACATTAATGTTTCACCCATACAAAATCCAAATCGGGGAAGGTCGCAAGGAAAGTGACTATCCTTTGCGAGGAACCTTCGCAAATACAATGCTCGAACGCTTAGCAACATATTGTTTAGTGATGAAGCACATTTTCATATCGACGGCTACGTAAATAAACAGAACTTGCGTTACTGGTACCTAAACAACTCTAAAGAATGCCATCAAAAACGTTTACTTTGTCTCAAAACGACGGTATGGTGTGCCATTTCTGCCCGAGGGATAATTGGCACTTATTTTTTTCAACCAACAAGAGACAGTCACTGCTGAATTGTATTGCCAAGTTTTTGTTGCCGCAACTGCAACTGTTCCCCGAGCACAACAATAGAGCGCTATTTCAGCAAGACTGTGATACACCACACATGGCTAGGATCTCGACGGAGAATTCGAGCGCCATTTTCTCGAACAAAATAAATCAGACAGTATGGAGACATACCCTGGAAAACTCGCTCTCCGGACCTCACAGCATGCGATTTTTTCTTGGGGGGATATCTCATGTTAATGGTTTAAAATAACAGTGCTCCAACAATTCAGGCCCTACAAGAGAATATTCGCCGCGAAACTGCTGCCATAGGATCAGCTCTTAGTTCACGCATTATTGCAAATGTGAAGGTCCGGCTGTAAGAGTACCTAGAATAATACTGGCGTCATTTAAAAGATATTGTTTTGAAAATAATTCTTTTTTATAAAAATAATTTAATTTTTTATTTTTTTTATATAATTCGTTTATATAATTCGTGCAGGTGCAAGAGTGTACGCTCTTATGGTGTTTGTCACACAACCTGGACGGGGTGCAGATGGTCGAAGTGTTCGTTTACTACTCTCCACGGGTGGTTGTCCTAGATATGATTTCAGAGATTCGACTAAATTTGCGTTGGTTTTAGTTCACAGTAACTCTTTTGTTTCTATGTCATTAAGGTGTTATATTGGAAAAAATGAAATCCGCATCATGACTGTACATTTTCCCAAAATAAAATATTACTAACAATTTTCAATTTTTTATTTATTTTCGATTCTGGCAAGATGATTTCTGATGACCATTCGACCAATATAAGCAATAGCCGTAACTTGACGGATTCTTGTTTTCAAAAGTTTGCAGACCTTGTGCATAAGCAAGATCTTTTGCATAGCTCCACGAAAAGAAATCGAACAGCTACAAAGCACATGATCTTGGTCGCCAAACTAGTTTTGAATTTTTTTTCTCGCGATAAAAGGCCAAAACGTGTTGTGTTGTGTAAGTTGTGGCACATGTTTTATATATCTTCGAATCGAGACTCAAAAATTTGGCTAATATTGGCCCAAATACTGTGCTCGCTGTGAAATCGGTTGATATTAAAACTTAAAACATCTGTAGCGCAGCCAGTCTCATCGATTTTTTTATGCTTCCGTCTACAGTAAGCTTAGATGGACGATTATGTCGACCACATACAGCTCGTAATGCGTTAAGTGTATCTACTACAGAATTACTTTTTTCGTAAGATTTTACAATTTTAACAGGTTCAGGGGCCGTTCCTTGTAGCCGCATTAAACCCTCTCAGCTATGTTCCTACGAAAAGATGGCCTTTCAAGATTGTTTTTATTTCTGAGAAAAGAAAAAAGTCAGATGGAGTCATATCAGACGCACTTGGGGCTGAGAAGTTATTACAATGCTGTTTTTGGCGACCAAGAAATGAAGTGGGAATACGAGGTTGGTATACTATTATGGTGTAAAAGGCATAGGCATTAGTTCTTTTTGATTGCTTGATCATGTAGATTCATCAACTCTCATAGTGCGAGCCAGTTGTATTTAAACATTTTTAACAGCTTATAGTATGATAAGTAACTGGTTTAACTGTTACATGTTTATCAACATGTTTACAAAGGCTACGATGAAAAAATAAAAAACAAAATTAGGGGAAGAAGATTACTAGGATTATGGACTTGAAAAGACATTTAACAATGATCTTTTGAATATGTTTATTTTTTAAGCCGTACAGATGTGTCAACATAGACTTGATCAAGGACTGACTTGGGTGCGTCGGGTCTTCTTTTACATAAATCTTTAAGGCCAGATTTAATACTGACTAGACAGCGAATGTACAATGTCACCACCGTAAAAAGCGGTATCAGAAAGCTCGCCTTGCGTCATTATGTCCACATTTCCTGATTGATATACGTAGCAAAAACAAAAAGTAAAAACAGGAAATAAATAAGCGCACGTTTAACCATGTGGTCACTTGGTTTCCGTCCATTAGTAATTTTATATTTTCACTGCTACCGCTTCGAAGAACCCTAAGCTCATAAACTTCAAGATTGATACAAGTCGTAAAGCATAGCCGTTCCTGGGGGTGTACTACCCAACGGCACGCTTGGGTGTCAAAGTTATTCATAGACATTATGTCCATCTCATTGCATATACGCCATCAAACAAAACCACAGGAATACCACAATAATGCACTCAACACCAGTTCAAGGTCCTTGTGGTCGCAACAACATCTGGCTACGAACGACACAGGAGAAAACAGGAAAAAACCATCCGAGTGAAGTGGATTCAAAGTCATAAAAATAACTTGTTTAATGACACGGAATAATAGATTTGGTTCGACAACCAAAGCTATTCGATGAGCGCAGAGAGCTGTCCGTAACTTGGGGGTGTGAGTGGGGGAGGGAAATCTAATTCTGGTCAATGATGAGGCAAGGGAACTAACTCCGTTGTGGCTATTTTAGTTACTGAGCTGCCTAAGGCTCTCTAGATCTGATGGATTTACTTCGACAGTACGAATAGGTATTCATAGGTCCATGGTATATGACGAGAAGAATGAAACTATGAAGCTGAGGGAAACAATCTATAAAATCTGAAGCAATTTTCGCAACAAATTGACTAAATTGGAATTAAATCCATAAATCATTTCGTGACATTTAATAGCGCCTGGTGGGTGGGTATATATCGTATCATGGTCAATGGAGGGGCTCAAAGAGGTAGCGTGACATGGCAGAATATTTTTCGGAACAAGCTGTAATATCACAATTTTCCAAACGTTAGCACCCTCATCGAAACCCCATTCATTAAAGTCAAAATGTAATTCTGTGTCGCTTTAAAGGTCCACACAGCCGTCGAGGAAAACTGATGCCGAAGTCCCCGCCACGTCCAATGACCAAATCCTGCTCCAACAGCCCGAAATTTTTCATCCACAAAAGAGAAAACAAGAAAAGTTAAAAGAAACAAAACCGGACCAATTGACAGCGCTGCATAATGAATTCACAGGAACAAAGGGATTCTACCCGCTCGACTTCTCACCTCTGTACTACCGTCACATGCCACTCTAGTACGCGGCAAGCATTGTCGACGTAGAAGGAAACAATTAAAATGTGTTGCATTCACATCCCTTTTGCTCCCTCTCATGTTTGCCTTTGCTTCACATCACAGCATCATCGTGCGCCCTCGTTGGAGGCAGACGACTACCGTCGTCGTCGTCCGCGTCATATTGTCACGACATAACATTTTCGCTATTTAGAGCGGATATCCTCGAATGCAACAGTAATGTTTCATAATTGTTAACATTTCGAGTGGCGCTTAATGATGCCAGCCGGTTGTTAAGAGCATAAAAACAATTTAAGCGTTAGAAGCATATTCTCATTTTCCAGATGCATTTGTCAGCCTCAATCCTCTAAGACCCGATGCCTAACAGATGTGTGGAGACTCCGTTCGAATTCTATTGAATTCGAGTATGTACAACACTACACTGGAGCTTAGTAATTGACCAGGACCTTTTCGGGGCATAACAGTCGATTCCACAACACATAGCCAATCGATGGATTCCGACACAGAGTGTGTATCCCTGTGTCCGTTCCACTTAAAATCGACGAAGCGAAGGGAATTGAATGGAAAACTTTCGTCCAGGAAGCAGTTGTTCTGCAGATTCCACCGCACTCACCGGGAGCCAATGAAAAATTGCTTAGCTAGAGGCTATTGTTGGGCTCACATCCAAATGGTAAATTGAATTAAGGCATTAAGATGGTGCCGATGATGAAGTTGGAAAATTTTCGGTGAAAATTCCATTTCATTCTGCATTGAGACGGTGAATAGATCATGAATGGCCGCTGAGTCCAACAATGAACCAGGTGGACGATGATAGACGATTGTACACAGATGAGAGGGTAAACAGCAGGAGGATTATGATTGTGCCGCCAACGAGCGTCCAACCGGCTGGAGTGACGGGAATATACCGGGACTCAATGGTGGAGTTTCTTTTGTTGCCGCGCTATTGCGCCGTCCGGGAGCACCACTCTATGGACGGCAGTCTCGGTTTCAGCTTTGTGAAATATGCGGACGATTTTCGGACTCGGTTATTTTAATTAAATCAGAAAGTGGAAGCCGGCAGCGGGTGGTCGACCGGACGATAGTGTACTGGGGTTCGGTTTTCGTCGTGCCTCGCTCGAGCGGAAGTTGAGAAGATCTGAATTATTAAGTTGCTGCTGTGCTTGCGGAATGAAATTATTATGATTCGGTGAATTTATAAAATAGCGTGATGATTGAAGGGCCGATGTGGTGTTGGGGATGCTGATTGTGATGCTGATGACGGTAACGATGATAGTGATGATGATGATGGGAGAGGCTTAGTAGACAGCTGACGCTTTCTTTGTAGTCGCATTAGGGAAATACAAAAATGGGTTCATTCGTAATTAAGGATTATCGTTAGGAGGACTACCCGGAGGTGAATGTTTCGAAGTTTGCTAGGCTTAAAGTTAATCCGTTGAGTGGAAAAAGTTTTAGTTTATAAGTTTAGGAGACAGTTTCTTACTTAATTTGGTCCTTCCGTTTTCAACAGTTTCTTGACAGTTATTTCCTAAAAAGTTCTGGGAAGCAAGCTGACTGGGTGTTTGTTGAATGGATTGTGACTGTGGACTTAATTTAAGCACCAGGTGATACTGTTTGAGATGACTGTCACCGGAAAAGTGTATGGGAGTATTGAGAGTGACGACAGACGTAATTCAATTTGTTTTTCAATTGGACGTCAAAAGTTCTTAACTTAGTTGTAACCAGGTTCTTCGAACTTTTTCTGAAGAAGTTGATGAGTTCGACAAATCATTGTATACTCGATAAGAGCTCATTGCGCTTTAATTTCGATTTCTTTCAAGTGTCAACATTTCATTTATACCGAAATATCTTGTTTTAAAAAAAAATCACTAATGAAGGACCATGAAGACTTGATGTTCCTCTTTCGTCTTCAACCCGGAGGTCAAATGGAAAGGAACAGTGAGGCTAACATCTCTTCAGACAAGGCAATGAGATCTTACTCAAAGAAGATACATAAACGCAGAATATGATGAAATAGTAATCACTTCAACCTTTCAAAAACATCGTTGATGTTTATCCTAAGATTCATACTGCATTTGTTGTTCCCTTTGCGTTTTTTCGGATTGAATTTAATCGAAAAATCTGGAGAGACAAGTAATGTGACGACTCCAACCCGTGCTCGTCTGTCAAGGTCAGCTGAAAATATTATCGCCATAGCTGAGAGTGAGACTGATATGTATTTAAGGCTTGTTCAAAAAATAAGGTGACATCTTATTTTTCTCGAAAAATATAAAGTCCGGCGAATATGATAGTTGAGGCATGTTTGTTTTTGGCCAAAAAATTACGTACAAGCAACGATGAGTGACCAAGTGCATTGTCGTGACTACAGTACTACCTCCTGGCAAGAACTTATGATGGACATCGCACATCGCTATTGCCATCGAAGAAAACAGTGAACAAAATTTTCGCATTTGTGCTTTTTGCCTTTCGCCTTTTCTGGTCGTTTTCTTTGGGATGATTGGGCTTTCGTTTCGATGTCATAACAATACCCGTCACCGATTATGACCCTATTCAGCTGGATCATCATTCATATCCTTCGATAGCAATTTCGAAACAAACTTTGCTGATACTCGTTTCAAGCTCTAAATATCTGGAAAAAAAATCATGGCATGAGCCAACTAATTTGCCAATATCCTCAGCAACATCTCTGATAGAGATTCGGCAATTCTCCATGACATTTTTTTTTAACTGCGTTAAGGTTTTCATCCGTTGCTGACGTGTTAGGGCGTCAAGGGTAGGCATCATCATTAACATCTACTAGACTTTTGTGAACAGATTGTTCCACTTATAAATATTTTTTTTCTACTCAGAGTAGACTCGCCAAATGCCGCAGTCAACATTTCAAGTACGTTGGGGCACTTTTTTATTTTTCACGCAGCATTTATTATAGATTCCATATTTTTCCAAAACAAGTCTGTACTTTATATTGTGAAAAACGAATTAAACATCCAAAATCTGGTGGACTGCTAGCAGCACGAAAAGCTATATGAGCATGCTCAACAAAGTACAAAGTTCAGCCGCTGTTTGTACAACGGGAGCTATGAGAAGCACGCCGCAAGCAAGGTTGGACATGATACTTTATCTCCTTCGTCTGCATTTATTCATAAAAGGCTGCTCTCAGACTAAGCGAGTCCACTTTGTGGAAACAAGCCAATTATGGCCATGCGGCCATACTCAGAATAATAGATGACCTGGGAAAGAAACATGGTTTTAGTAGCCTCGCAGCTACGACCGACTATATTTCCCCCCAAAATGACTTCTCTCTCAGAATACCAATCCTTTTCCCTGATCAAAGGCAGTCATGAAATGACGTGACTCACTGAAGTCCATCAGACACCACAAAGTCAAACTCTGCTGGGTTCCGGGTCACAGCTCAATCGCAGTTAACGAAAGAGCGGACGAATTTGCCAGGCAAGGCTCTGAAATCGACATCAGCGAAGCAGACACGTCATTACAACCACCGATCAGCGCATTATACCGGATCATAAATAATACTATTTTAAAAGAAGCCCAATCGTCTTGGCTTACAAGAAACGACAGCCACACGGCCAGAGCTCAATATCGGAAAAACAAAGAAGCTCTTGGCGTTGGACCGAAACTCGATTCGTATGCTCGTCGGAGTGATCGCAGGACACTGACCGATCGGAGCAATATTCCGGAAATGGAACTCGGGATCCAGCGATCTCTGCGGCGATGAGAAACCGAGACGATCCAACATCTGCTTTGCCACTGCCCAGCTCTCCAGAATCAGCGCCTAGCTTCGCTGGCCCACGGATTGTTTACAGAGATTGCTGACGTATCAAATGCAGATATATCGGATCTTCTAAAAATTCATAAAAATCACGGGGTGGCTTCAGCCACCACGTGATAGGACAGGTTAATTATATGTGTACTCCACAAATGAAGGGAATCACAATGGGCCCTTTGGCCTCCGAGTGGAAGTGATGCTCAACCATCACACTCCCCTTCTTTAATCTAACCTAAGCTAAACATCCAACATGGCTGATAATAAATATTAGGAGATATGTATACTAATATAACAAGAAAACAAAATATGAAGATCGAATGTATCTAGCTCGTGGAATTAAAAAAATCACTTTATTTCTTGAACACACTTCGTAATGTGTGTTTTGGAACAATCTGCGCCACGTACCTACCTATATATTTATAAAGTCCAGAAAAGAACTTGAAGCTAGATCAATCAAGATATTATTTCCATCTGCCTCGGTATTTTCTCGGTCGCATCTGGAAATAATGCTAGAAAGAGCGTCTGTTTGGTGTGGTTTATGAACTGGCGGTATCATTGAATCAATTTTTTTTGAAAATATTGGTACTGCGGATCTTTCAATCAACAGACTACGTTACAAAATAATGTTGAATGACTTTATTGCCTGAAGTTGGTGGAAGTAGACAACGCTTATTTATAACTGCAGATGATGAAAGGTGGCACAACTTCCTTGGACGTGTGATTTCTAGAATTGGAGATTTAAATCAGCCGCCAAGATGGTGTGATTAGTATCATTATTATATTTCTACAAGGTATGTGCTAAAAATTAAGCTTACACTAGCGCTTTAATTCGTGTATCAAAGGTGGGCACGATTTGCCGAGAACATCGCTGCGGTTCGCAGTGTACAGCAGAACCCGAGGCAGTCAATTCCTCGCTGTGGGGGTGGTCGGGGTGTTTCGACTCTCAGTCCGTTTGAGTCCGTTCATAGTTAAGATCAATTCTTATACGGAAAAACTGTGCAACAATATCAGTTGTGAATGAGAGATGATCAAAAAGTGCTGACGAAGACACAACACTCACAGCATAAGATCACTTCAAAATTCATGCTCTGTGCGTGCATTTCCAATATAACATCTTAATGACATGTAAACAAAAGTGTTACTGTGAACTGCAACCAACGCAAATTCAGTCGAATATCTCAAAGCCTATCTTGGGCAGCCATCCCCGGTATCGAATATCTTCGACACAAACCATCTGCACCCCGTCTGTGTGACAAACACCTAAGAGCGTACACTCATGAACCTGCACGAATTATAAAAAAAAAAAAAAAAGGACTCGGCCTTTCGCAGACTTCAACTTGGCGAATTTCGCGTCGGGACTTGACCCTATACCCGTACAAGATCCAACTAAGCCAGGAACTCAAAGCTTATGATCATAGACAATGCCGTTTGTTCGCTGACGGGGCCGAAATACCATCTTCAGCAACGAGGCGCATTTTTGGATGAATAGCTGTGTTAACAAGCGAAATGCGTATATGGGACAAGACCAACTCACATGAGTTTTACCAGGTAACAATGCATCCCCAAACAGTTACCGTTTGGTGTGGGTGTCGGACCGGTGGCGTCATTGGTCCATACTTTTTCGAAAACGACGTTGGTGAGGCGGTTACCGAAATGGTCCAAAGTGAACCATATGGACCTAGACGACATGTGGCAGGAAGGCGCTACGTGTCACGCAGCGAACGCCGCGATTGACATTCTGCATGAACAATTTGAGGCTAAGGTTATTTTTCGCAGAGGTGATGTGAATTAGCCACCAAGGTTATGCGATTTGAGGTTATGAGATTTTTTCTTGTGGGGTTTTCTGAAGTCGCAGGTCTATGCGAATAAATCACGATTGACCGATGCCCTTAAGGTGAACGTAACACAAGCCATCGCTCAAATTCAGTCGGATCTATGCGGAAGAGTCATTGAAAATTGGACCACTCAAATCCAATAAGATGTATATTTAATGGCATACATGGGTCTTTCAATTGACAAAGAATTTTGCTAATACTTTACACACGGCTTGTATTATTCCATTTTAACATCTACCCGTCCTTATTGAAAAACCCTATACAAAGGCATTTCTGCATAGGAATACATGATCAAAAGTTACATCGAAATATATTATTTCAGACCTCATTATTATAACATCAGAGTGTGTACTTTAGATTAGAATAAAATTATCACCACATTTCAATAAATGTTGCATTTTTTCATTAATTTAAAATGACACCCCTTATTGGATAGCTCTTTAGGAGTAAAACTAGGGCTTATCATTGCAAGAAGACCCTGAGTATGTTCAAGAGGATGAATGTCCTATTCATTCAGACGTGAAAAAATGTATCGACTAGATTATAAGCGAATCGCAATCAAAGGAATTGCAGACTATATCGTCATGTTATTGATTCATGCCACAAAACCATGACAATGCAAAGAAAAATTATCCGAGATTGGAATTTATAATATTTAATGCGAACAACATCAGTGTATAGAAATAAATAAAATTATTTTCAAAAACCGGAATTCCTTGTATTTATTAAACAGACCTCGTTATTCATGCTTGGGCTGCCATTTGAGCATGCCTTTGTGTACCCGAATAGAATAGGTTATTCCCCAATTTTGAAATCTATATGTTTTAAGGCCGTCCATTAATTCATTACAGGATGCCATACCAACCAGTGCACGTGTCTCATTACCCTAAGCCTACCCTACAACCAGTAGTTCTTAACGCAAAAGGCCTATTTCCGTCCCAAAATGCTCAACGAACCGCAAGTGTTTGCCATTGCAAAACTTTTATGTACCACACACAATTTTAGCCATTCTCCACCCACTGGCGTCCCCAAATTAAAACATAAAATACCTCTTAACAAAACTCATTAAATGAATTTAATTTTACTCTGCTCCCTTTCATCATCAAGCCCATATACACATGTTAAGCTCGGGTACGAGTTCTTCGAAAGTCAGCCCTCACATGACAATGGCATTACAGCCACATGTCGTGCCCGGCCACGTAGAGGCCTCCGTTGAACTTTTTGCCCCTCGTTTTCAAAGTTATGCAAAGCATTCATCTATCGGCAGTTAAAATATGACAGTGTATTGGTGGATTAAAATCCTTTCTGCCCAGAACCATCGCTATCGTTGGTGTCACGCGGGGGAAAAAAAAGAGGAAACGAATGAAAGGCATTTCGAATATCTGCCATTCGCTGTGACTAAAACACATTTTTCAACACCTTTCATGTTTGCGGCTTGAAACTCTGTAATTGGGCAGATGGACGGGTGGAGAAATCATCAAACTTTTTTTTTTCGCGTGTGTATCTAACAGTTCGGTAGCCTGTACAATGCCGGAGCTAACTGTCAAAAGGGCATGCCACCAACCCCGTCGACATACAACATACATTCATCTCTTTTGACGTTACCCGTCACCACTTTGCCCCATTCATTACATCTGCAATTGCACATTCGTCCTTTTAGCGGAATATTCGTGTCGCCCCCACTCGTTGACATCAGACTGAAAATAAAAGGAAGCGGACGAATGGAAAAAGAAAAAGTAACTCTGCCGGCACTCACTCATCATAATGAAATCAACAGTCAGGGAGCGCTCATATGTGTCCGGGTTAATGGAATGCACGTGTGAACGAACTTACTGTGTAATAATTTCGACGACGATGAGGACGACTTGTATGTCCTTTCGGGTATGAACGAATGGAGCCTGACAACGGGACCCGAATGTATGCTATGTGCGTATGGTTTTGGTCGCAAAGACCCATCGTATTTCTACAGTCTTTTGATGAAAAGCAACGTAAGCAATTTATTAATTTCTGTCAAGGCTTTCACGTATGCATGTCATGTGGAATGGAAAACATTTTGCAAGCGCCAGCGGTCCTAGTGGACACGGATGCGGATGCACACTGCGATGACATTTCACCTAGGGGGGGAGGGGCGAATGATGTTTATTTCGACTTTTCGTCATTTTTGTATTCGGCACAATTGGCCTCATTAAATATTCGAGATTCACGAGGATTGTACAGGATCTGCATACGACCGTATATCGTATATGAAGTATATCCTGTTTTATGAGCGTGAGCGGTTCTATTAATCAATGTGCTGTCATTGCGTGGGATTGTTGGAATTGTAATAAAATCATAGTAAATAGTACACCCAGTTATGGGAAGTCGTAAGTAATAATTTTCGGTGTTGAGCAAATTTGTTGCGTGTCGCATGTGTGGTGGCATGCGTGCGAGGCGCCTGAATATTTGAAGCGTTTGCTCAATTATCCATGAGGGAATTGGACGAAAGGACAACACAGAGCAGTCTGAGGGTGTATTAACCGGATTTAAAAAAACGTGATATCGAAAACGATTGTTTTAAAGCTATATCGTAATTTACGATATTGCGAACATGGTTCTACTGTGATCCCATTCAGGAAGATATGGCGTTGTTTCGTGAATCTTCTCGCTCACTGGGTTTATTCGGATGAGTTCAGTTTTCACATTACTTTTTCGATATTTTAAGAAACTTAGTTTTCGACCTCACACTACGATAGTCCGTCTGTCAGGCTTCTTTTCAGATAACAGTCTACTCAAGGGCTTACGATCCATATACAAACAACAAGCTTAAATGGTTTACTTAGCTATCACCTACATACTACGGTTGCAAAATTGTCTCCCTCGGCAATTTATGAAGCCGAAGACCATCAGGCGAACAACCTGGACCTATTGACTTCACTCTGTTTCGCAATAACCAGTGTGGCATTATCGCTCACCAAATCCAATCGTTCATGTCCCCAATCTGCCCTCGGCGTTGACCCATCTCAAACGCCATGCATATTGAAAGCGGTACATTAATTGAACCCGAAACAATACCCCTGCTGCCCGCCCATCCTGTCGTCGGTCACACGACATCTGTAATTACGTTTCAGCCTATCGATGTTCCACCAAACACCATCATTCATGGCGAACACACTCACACACGTACGTGTACGCCTCCATAACACTTATCCTTCCTCGACGGCTGAATAGTTGTCCTGACAAATTGGATGCGAAGAGCTCCACATCGTTGGCTCGGCATGCACTTAAGTGCCTCCTGATGCTTGCAATAAAATCTTCAGCCCCTAACTGCCACCATAGCGCTTCCTTCAATCGCCCTGTCGTGGATGAATTTAAATTTTCATGTCCTGCTAGATTAGTTGCTGTTACCCAGCTTTTAGAAGCTGTAAGGGATGACCAACAACTTCATTCCTCCATGTTGGTGCGCCCTTAATCCTGCCTTTCCTTCTCCCGCACTGATCGAGGGAAGTGGACCATGAGGAGGAAGAAAAACTTGTTTGGACGGTAAACAAACACACACATCGCAATCGCTTCGGGGATTCGCAATAATGCATGATACATCTTAATGCGCACGGATCCTTGCTGATGAGGTCGGAATGCGATTGGAGAATAAAAAGTTTGAACGGAAAAAAAAACCGACTGCACTTCCTTGGATATTGGCCAAACTGTCAATTCAATTGAGAGTCGGCATTCTTGCAAAACAATCCACATCCTACCATCATCGTAGATAACGAAATGTCGATCCGTACTAGACGCCACCAGGCACGAATTCGTGAAAACAAACAAACAAACCAATTGGAATTCCAAGACGTTGCACAAGAAACGGGCACCACTCAAGGATGCCGGCCAGTTTGTTTTTGGTGTGGCCCGTTGGATGATGGGCGAGGCTCGACTTGTTCGACTTCTCGATTTGTCGGCTCATTTTTGCGGCCACTTCCGCCCCGTTTAAGTATCTCACATCATAATAAAAAACAAAACGTTCAGAAGAAAAAACGCGCCAGCGGTGCCATCAAGACGAGCTGCCATTTCGCAGTGTTCTCACGTAGTTCCATCGGAAAATTTGTGTTGTATCTTCCTTTATCGTCTAACGTTGCGCTTCTGGCGGAGGCACAGATTTGCAGCGCTTTTTGCGGTGACGCGTCTTTGTATAGAGATTAGATGGAGTTTTTTTGACAGAAGCATATGGCATGGTTTGCAACTTGCAACTTGCAAAACATGCTCTTCAAAGTTTCCATCTTTTCTCGGGCCCGAGAGTGCTCGCATTTGAGAAAGTTTTTATTCGACTGAAAGGAGACACGATGGCGTCCATACAGCATGGCACATTGTTCAGACGAGGAGTGACGGTCTCGGTTCGTTAATTGAAAATTCCACCTGCAAAGCTGACCATTAATTCTTATTTCCCGGAGCAGCCTCGGTTGGTGTTTCTTTTTCTGGTTTTGGAGACGATTAGGGCATCCGACATTGAAATGGAATTGTGGGACACTTATCTGTAGTCAGAGCGACGTCCGGACTAGTGAGTGGAATTTTTTCGATGTTTTGAAATGCTTTCAAGTTGTCGTCCTCCTCTTTGTGTGGTGGGCGTTTGTTTTGCAAGTTTTCGACCACAAATGGCAAGCGGAATGAGCTTAGCCAAGCAGGTAAGCACCCTGTCGAGGATTTATTAAAATATCCTTGAAGTGGTTGTAAACAGGAACAAAACATTGCCATCGAAATGGTTTCACTTTGAAATGGCCAAAATGAGACACTTTGAAAGCCAATCCGAGTGACGACTACCTTGTGGACGTGCATACGTGAGTGGGAGTGTTGACAACGGTTGCTAGAGCATTCATTTGTCCGGCGATGGTAGGAGTCACATGTGTCGTTAGGGGATGCGGTCACATGGGGGATTGAACAGAAAGGAAGTGTTTTTCGAGTTCTAAATAGTTGGATTGAACGAACTGGTAATTGCCAGTAGTGAACACAACTATGCAGTGGTGATGGACAGTTCTGAAACTCAGAGGTGTGTCTAGGAAAATTTTGGAAAAATGGAAAAGTGGCGAAAGTATTTTGGTAGAGAAAGTTAGACGGTTGAATTGGATAGGTAAGGCCACATGACTTTTAATTGTGTCCATTCGCTTAAATGCGTTTTCTGTGAACGGTCCCAGTTGAAAACCATAATGTCCTTTCGAGAAAACGTTTATCCTCGTCGGAAAATAATGGGAATCTCGTGATTTAGTTGATTCTTAGCGAGTTTTTCGCCGTTGTATTGGCAAACAAGCTTCAAATGTATTTGAGCATTGCTAATCAAACGAGCATCTCAGTTCATCAACAACTGATTAGAAGGTAGATAAAACGAACAAGACGATTATGAACGAACGCTAAGGGCGCCGAAGATGTTGGCATACCAACTGACTTACGCGATGAAATGTTCGATAATTTTTTGGGTATACTCGTAAAACGGTGTGGCAGTAAAATTGTTCCAAAACTATTGAATTTTGAACGAAAGTAGCGGTGAGTGGAAGTTGTTCAGGAAGAACGACACATAACTACAACTGAATTTGTTTTAACAACATGGAAACATGAATAAACGGAAATAACACTGACACTGAGGTTTATTGGTCCCAATAGAGGCGTCCTTGGTCACGAAAGCTGAAAAAAGTTAGTCAACTATAGTCGAATGTGAAGGTCGTGGTCATGGTCAAGACACACATTGAATGCTTTGTAGTACTCGATTTTAGCGGCGTAGTGCATTAAGGTAAATGTTCCGTGCAGGGACGGGTTAAGAATATCCCTGCAGCGATACCTCTCGCTTGTCGTAAAAGGCGACTAAAACAAAGGTAAACAAAAATCACATCTAGGCAATTTAGAAAACACCAAGGTGAGCCTAGGGACACATATACCACCATTAAACTGCCCCACAAGTATACATGCAAATCAGTGGGCTGACACGACTGGAGATCACCGGTGTTGTAAGAGTAAGATCAAACAAAAAAATCTGGAGCTTGCCCGTGTCACAAAAAAAAAAAAAAACAAAAACGGCAGGCCGAAAAACAATTGATGCAAAAACACCAGCATTTGATTGGCCTCAGCGATGAAGTAATCCCAAACCGGGAAGCCTGCCGCTACTTTCTGAGGTCAAACCGGCGGACCCCACAAGTGGACCAGTAGGAATGCAGTTAAGTGGGAAGGTTATGGTCCTACACTTCTGACCATAACAACGCCGGAAAAAGGAAAAGAAGAAGAAAGAAGAAGTGCATTAAGGTAAATGCTCAAAACTAGCTTAATAATAACTTAACTGACTTAAAATACCTTACCTTGTAGGGCTACACGAAAACTCTTAAGTAAACGGAAAAACTTAAAAATAAATAAAATAAATGAATAATTAAGGCCAAGAAAAATTCAGTTTTCAAAAACTTAGCATCAAAATATACTTTTCTCTTCATTATTTAAAACTTTAAACTAACTACAACTAGATGAACCCTACCTTATCCTACCCTTATCTACCTTTACTCACCCTCGCCTATGTAAGCTTGCTATTGTCGTTTAGCAGGGTGTGCCTTGAAGGGGCTTACCCCTTCGTGGGTCGTGGTGCAATGGTAATCATCACCGACTGTTGAGCGGTAGGTCTGTAGTTCAAGTCTGTCCACAGTCAAGAACAATTCCTATACGGAAAAGCTGTGCAACCACATCAGTTGTGAATGAGAGATAAACAAAAAAATGCTAACGAAGGCATGACACTATAAGATCACTCCAAAATTCATATATAACACATTAATGACACGGAAACAAGAAAGTTACTGTGAACTACAACCAACGCGACAAAATCAGACCAGGCACTTGAATCCTATCTAGGACAACCACCCCCGCAGAGTAGTGAACGAACATCTTCGACACAAACCATCGGCACCCCGTCCAGAGCAAACGCCATAAGAGCGTACACTCTTGAACCTGGGCGAACCCTACAAAAAATATAAAAAAAAGGAATAAAATGCTGTCGGACGATGTCTCCCCGAGCTAAGCGCGATCTGCTTGGCTTGAGGGTTTCGGGCTTAGAGAGCGTAGGGAGCTTGTAGAGGAACTGCCGTCAATCAGATTATTGATTGCCCTGAAATGGACTTTGAATTAGTTTTATTACAAAATGGTATACCTGTAAAATCCTAACCCTACCGTTACTATAAAATGTCGTGTACTCATATTCAGATGTTTTATTTAATCCGAGAAAATACTTAAGACATTGTCTCTCAAACACCCGAATCCTTTCCATTAAGCTAGCTCTCACGTTAAACCACATCCGAATTCCATAGGCAATCAAAGGCCTGATTCAGGCCATGTAGCAGGTTACCTCCACTCTGAAATCAAGTTGGCTGAGAAGCATCTACTCGATATGTTTGTCAAAATATAGATATTGTTCTAGCCATATTCCAAGGTAGCTCACTATACTTTGTTTCGCTAGTAGACGATCAAAATTCGGCCCAAAAATTTAAAACCCGCGCCAACCTTATCTACTGTCACGAAAGGCCTTAGAATAAATTGTACGCGTACACTATGGAACAGTGTAAAGAAGATATCAGATCACTGAGGTAAATATGTATTAAATGATTGGCAAGCTCACCGTGCCTTGTTGCAGTCCATCGTTCATTTCAAATGTTTGAGTAGAAGTCACGTTGGCAATTTTCATAAAGAACCTTCTACCTGTCAGTATGTGAAAAAAATTATACATAGCGATACGTCGGTGTCGAAAGCTTTTTCTTAGTTAATTAGGCAGGCACCCGTGCATTGGACCTTGTATTTGCACCCTTGGATATGCGATACAAGTTTCGAGGTGACATGCGTAGTGAAACTGAATTGACACGATAAAGTGTTTTGCCACATGACGACGCTCGGGTCTAATCTACCAGCTCGGTAAAATCTACCCAGAAACCCAGAGATGGAATTACTTACTCCACCCGCCGTATTCGTTAGATATTGTGTGTTCCGACTACTACTTATTCCGATCATTGACGCGTCGAAATGTTGTCGATTCGTGAAAGGACTCAAAAGTCGTGCAGATTTTCCAATGTGGAATTCATATGCTCACGAAAGATGAACAAAAGTTGCAGCTAGCGACGGGCAATATTTTGATCGACATGTTGTTTGCGACTTACTGCGAGGATTAATAAGGGCCTTAATAATATATCACTATGATTTTAAGTCCTGTTTCAAAACTTTACTGAAGCCATTGATGAAACCGTAAGATTTGTTTAATAATTTCCGAGCGGTGAGTGTTTATCCGGAAGCAGAGCCCGCGAGTGTTAATATCATAGCGGTGGTGGTGAAGAAATAAATGATGTTGACCAACCAAAACTTGATCTTAGCGTGGATCGAGGGAGCAATAATATTTTCATTGAAACGTCCAATTTGGAACATTTAAGAAGCCTTTTCGTCACGTTCGCCGGGATTGGTTGCATGTTAATACAGTCGGCAGATATGACTTACTTTTTGACGTTAAATTATATTTCAACTACCAGCCACTCACCGCTCTCGTTTTTTTTTTAACACCTTGGCTTGCTAACTTCTTCTCAACCCAATTTCGGAATGCCTTTCAGTTTGAAATCAGAGCCAGTTCGAGGTTCTTCCAAATTTTTTGTGCAGTATACTTTTATCACCGAGTCTAGGAATTTGACCAACTGCGTTATGGTGAGAACAGATAGATCGATTAAATCATCGAAGAATACTAGATCTGTCTTGGCGACTTTTTCCTTGAAAGAGCTTAACATTCACAAAGTTGGTGAAAAGATGTTTCCTTGGATTGGGTGGCAGCCGTGGTAATGGTTGCTGTGACGTGCTGTGGCGCATAGGTGCCGCAAACAATCTGGAAATATTTCTACGATTGCCCTTTAAAATCTTTCATATCATCGGACATTGAAATGTAGATGGATGCAGGCTTTAGAGCTCATCCACTTTGTTTGACAGATATTTAGTAATTGACTCTGTGATTGAGTGTGATGCTCAATGTATCGAGAAGTTGGTATTGTTCATTGTTGTAAAGGGTGATAAAGCTGTTTGGTTTTTCAGTATCTTATTTTTGACATCTCACGTATGATTCGTGACATGTATTAAAGTCCAGCATACTCACTTAGTATTGCCATTTTATATTATAGAAAGACTTACTTCTAAAATATGTGTGTAAATTATTGAACTTGATTATCAAAAATTGTGCTCTGTGAAAAATGCTTTTCGCGCTGTCATTTTACCGTCATAATAACAGATCTACTAAGCAAGCAATTCATGTGCTTGGAAAATGTTAATCTGGAATCAAGATGGATCTCTAGGTATTGGTCTGATAGTTTCCAAGGGATCGCTTGGTGGTTAAACATAAAGTGATTCTTTTCGGTGTGAAAAAGTAGTTTGAATTTTATCCGCATTAAGTTTGATTTTCCAGTTATAATAATATTTTTGTATTATATCGATCGAATTTCTAAAGTTCGACTGAATATTATGACCAAACTCAGGCGACGATAGTAAAGTTATGTCATCTGCATAAATTGTAACATCGCAACATGTCAGTTTGGGAAAATCAGAAGTATATTGTATATTGTACAAGACAGGACCAATAACTGAACCTTGGGGTACACCAGCATCAAACATAACTAGATCAGACGCTCTACTATTTATAAAAACTTGAAAAGCGCGGTCCGACAAAAAACTTTGGACAGATGAATAGAGGGAAATTTTTGTTTAACATTTTGTAAACGAGGCCAATATGCCACACAGAATCGAAAACTTTTTCTATGTCTAACAAGAGCATGCCCGTTGATCTTCCTGTTGCAAGATTTTTTTTCCCATTAAATGGCATATCCTGAGAACTTGATGAGAAGTTCCGTGGCCAGGTTGAAAACCAAACTGCTCATCAGGATAAAATTTCTTTTCCTCGATCGTTCTGATAATCTTACTTATACCACTCAATAAGCTTATTGGTCAATAATTTTGAGGATCATTAGGAGGTTTTCCTGTTTTTTGGATTGGGACTATTTTTGCTATTTTTCAAGCATCGGTGAAATATTGCACCTTAAGGCAAACATAAATAATATAAGTTAGAAATATAACACCTATTTAGGCGGGTTCTTAAGGCAAACAATCTTAACATTAAAAATGTGGAACGCTTCTGCCGAAGCAAGCACCGGTGATCAATTTATTTCTGGTTTTGGACCGGTGAATTGGTCGGCTCAATCGTGCGATTTGATTTTGATACATCAATTGGTTCATCTATGCCGGTAAGTTAATTGCAGCCTAGGTAGACAATATTACATCGCTTATTTGTCAGATAGCAGCCAACTGTGCAGGGACGGGTTAAGAATATCCCTGCAGCGATACCTCTCGCTTGTCGTAAAAGGCGACTAAAACAAAGGTAAACAAAAATCACATCTAGGCAATTTAGAAAACACCAAGGTGAGCCTAGGGACACATATACCACCATTAAACTGCCACACAAGTGTGCATGCAAATCAGTGGGTTGACACGACTGAAGATCACCGGTGTTGTAAGAGTAAGATCAAACAAAAAAAAAAAAAAATCTGGAGCATGCCCGTGTCAAAAATGAGGGGAAGAAAGAAAACGGTCAAACCGTAGCATTATGGAAAAGAACGCTAAAAGGAAAAGCACTACCCCACCAGGCACTATTAATGGTCGTGATCCTGGGACGAGCAGCAATGCTCGGGTCAGAGCTATAGGATTTCCGGGGGATAGCAAAGTAATGCAACGGCGTAAGCCACACTTAAGAGTCGCGAGTTGGAACGTTGGAAGCATGAGTGGTCGCAGCTATGAGCTTGAAGAAATGATGGTTAGAAGACATCCTGTGCGTACAAGAGACGAAATGGCGAAACACCGGTAATCGGGCACGTTGGAAGTTAAAACAAAAGCCTACAAGATGTTTTACTATGGATTGGAATCCCCTTCGCTCTTCGGGCGCCTTGTCGCGGCGGAGGGGCTTAAGAGGTCAATGACCTCGAACTAAGACCCGGAGAACCCCGAGTTAGTCATGAATGAATGGACAACCAGATGGATGGAAATACTCCAGGTGGCACCCGCAATAGCGGAAATCCACCCGCGATCTCCCTGATCGCGGCCGGGGCAAGGATTCTGGAGGCCCCACCAGTCATTCTTAACTCTCCGGCAGCCCGGAACGACACCGACTCCTGCGGCTCATTGTCCGATCACTTGGTTGGACTGAGCGTGAGCGGTGCAACCGACAGAGGCGACACCGACGATGGTGCGGCACGGGAAACCGCCAAGGTTGAACGAGCCCCAGAATTGGGACGTGCTGTAGATTGCACTGCTAAGTGCCCAAAAAGAAGGAGGAAAAGGCGTGCCCGAAAATCGTGCAAAGAGGCTGGCACAGCCGAAGGCACGAAGATTGAGGGCGAACCTCTGGGAAAGGCAGGTAAGAGGATCAGATCGGCGGAGGTATCCCCTACCGAAGCCCATCCGACCCTCTCACCTGCAGATCCCGCACTTCTTGCCGGCGCGCAGCGCAGAAAACGTCGGCGGCTAGTAAAGGCTGCTGCTGGAGGCACAAGCATGCCAGCACTTTCGGCATGCGCCTCAAACACTCCTCCTCTTATTGGTGACGGTCAAACTCCCAATAAGAGCGTGCCAAGTTCCAAAACTGACGGAGCTGAAGATGTTCAGGGTCCTGTCATGGTCGGTGCCACCGCCGAAAAAGGTGATGATGCTGGCAGACAGACTCTGATCGCAGAAGGCGAAGCGGTCTTGGATCATAACAACCCTCAGGCTGGCAAAGCTGTTCGAAAGTGGCGTCGGAAGGGAGCAGGAGCTCGAACCGAAAAAGGTAAGAGCACTTGCAAGCGGAAGATGGCCGCCGGGGACAATCTTGCTGGGGAGAGAGAACGTGATGTCTCCTCCTCTGATATGGCGGCGGGAAATCGGAGTCCAAAGGCAGATGCGGCGATCAATAAAGATCAAAGCAAAAACCTGAAGACGGAGAGGACCAAAGGCTGCTCATCGGAGGCGGGCACTTCACACAAAAAAACCCCTTCCTCTGGAAAGGCAACACAAATGACCGTAAAGAGTCGAGACAAGCACCTCTCCTACAAAGAGGCAGCCATCTCCTCCGAAAAGGTCAGAATAGGGAAGGCTGACAGTGACAGCAGAATGACCAGCGCAGATTGCCAACACTGCGAGGATCATCTACTGGAGCTAGCTTCAGCAACAGGCTTCTGTATTCAAGCGGAGAGGTCTGCTTTGATGAATGGTACCTTCGTGGTGAGCTGTTCCTCTCAGCAGACATCTGCCTGGATCAGGAGCATGGTGCCGAAAATCCCCCCCCTGGGAACTAGCACTTATCAAGTAGTTAGTCTCCCGAAACTAACGCGCGCCATCTGCTGGATTCCGGGAAAACCCGGAAACAAGCTGAAAGTGCTGACGCGACTACGTGCGCAGAACCCGGGACTCGACACGAGGGCCTGGACTGTCTATTCCTACAAGGAGAAAAAGAACTCTCTGAAAAAAGAGGGCTTCACTCTGGTAGTGGGAATGGACAATGGCTCTGTTGAGGCCCTGAAAACCGCGTACGACTCACGTCCCTACTTCGGCCTTGGTAGGATTGTATTCCATTTTGATGTCAAGTAGTCGAAGGATGGAACGTGTTCCCCAGTATGAATCCATGATTTTTACTCAGATCAACCTACAGCATTGCAAGGCTGCTACCGCTCTTCTAAGTAGCAGAATTGCATGCAGTAGTACAAATCATCACATTGTATCCATTCAAGAACCATGGGTGTGGAACAAACGCCTGTGTGGTCTTGGTGGCATACGTGATGCTACAATCCTTTATGATGAGCGATCCGAAAGGCCCAGGATCTGCCTCATCATATCGAATACGCTATCGGCAACCAAACTTGGTCAATTCTGTGGTCAAGATCTGGTAGCTGCGAAAGTGAGCTACAAGGCGCACGGAGAAATTGAACACTTCGTCGTGGCGTCTGCTTACTTCCCCTACGACACGGTACTACCCCCGCCACCTAAGGCGGTTTCCGAACTCGTAGAGTACTGTGAAGCCAGAAGGATTGGACTCATCATCTGTTGCGATGCTAACGCTCAAAACACATTTTGGGGCAGCAGCAAATGCAACCGGAGAGGAGACCATCTTTTAAACTTCATTCTTTCGTCTGACCTTTTCATCAACAATGTTGGCTCTCTACCAACCTTTGTGACGGCGAGACGACAGGAAGTGATTGACCTAACCTTATCTAACAGGCATGCGAAGGCCATCACTAACTGGAGAGTCTCACCAGATGTTACGCTGTCAGACCATAGATACATCGAATTCCAATTGAAGTGCGGGATCTCCCCCTCGCAGCCCAAGCGGAATCCGAGAAAAACAGACTGGGTGCGATTTAGGGAGGAGCTTGAGAAATCCACTCAAGCCCCGCCTAAACTCAAAACTAATCAATCGGTGGAGGATGCAGTTCATAACCTGAACAGCGCCATCACCAAATGTTTTGAACTCGCATGTCCTGTCAAAAAACCTCCCAACAGGAAGCCGGTTCCCTGGTGGAATGCTGAGCTCCAACGGCTTCGTAGGGAAGCCAGAAGTCTTCTGAACAGATCGCTTAAATCGAACTCGGAAGATGACTGGAATAAATATCGATCGAAGCAGAAGGAATATAAGAAGCTTATTCGAAAATCGAAGAATGATTCCTATAAGTCCTTCTGCGAAGAGATCAAATCCCTGAGCGCGACCAGCAAGTTGGTTAAAGTCCTCAAACGAGGAAAATCGACAAGGCTGGAGGTACTCAGAAAGTCTGATGGTACCTTTACCGAGTCCAAAGCAGAAACTCTTAGTTTACTGTTTCAGACCCATTTTCCGGGAAATCAGACTGTCATCGGCTCGTTGCACACTCCCTCATTGGATACTGCGGCTGTAGCGATGAAAACAACTCGGCGTAGCTGGTATGTTGCATCACGCGTGGCAACTACTGAGGCCATTGAATTTGCTGTGGCATCCTTCGATGGCTTTAAGTCGCCGGGCACTGATGGGATATACCCCGTTATGCTGCAAAAAGGTATAAGACAGGTGCTTCCTACACTGAAAAGAATTTTCACTGCTAGCCTGGCACTTGCCTACATACCTATCCCTTGGCGCGCGGTGAAAGTGGTCTTTATTCCCAAAATAGGGAAAGAGGATTACTCACTAGCCAAGAGTTTCAGACCAATAAGTCTAACATCATTCCTGCTGAAAAGCATGGAAAGACTAGTAGAGTTGCACGTGCGCAAAGATGCCCTTCGAATGCATCCTCTGTCGGACATGCAACATGCTTATCAGCGCGGAAAATCCTGCGAGACTGCGCTTCAAAACCTAGTTGGGAGAATTGAATGCGCTCTCGAAAGGAAAGAGTACGTACTAGGCATTTTCGTCGACATTGAGGGAGCTTTTGATAACGCTACCTTCGACAGCATGTGTAACGCTGCTAGACGGCATGGCGTAGATGAAGCACTGGTTTTGTGGATCAAAGCAATGCTTGTGCACAGGACATTGATCGCTGATACAGGCCTCGAACAATGTGTCAAGTCTGGAGTAAACAGGGGCTGCCCGCAAGGTGGCGTCTTGTCTCCGCTGCTATGGTGCATGGTGGTCGACTCTCTGCTAGATGCTCTCAATGCCTCTGGAATCTATGCCCAGGCCTATGCGGATGATGTTGCTGTTCTCTCTGTCGGCTCATGTTTAGCGAATGTCTGTCTCAAAGCGCAGGCGGCGCTAAACGTGATCGATGACTGGTGCACGAGAAATGGGCTGTCGGTTAATCCTCTTAAGACCGATGTCGTTCTCTTTACGAGAAGGAGGAAAACAACTGGCATTGCTCAGCTGGTGCTAAAAGGCATTCCCATCCCTATATCCAAGGAAGCTAAGTATCTGGGAGTCATTCTAGATAACAAACTTCTCTGGTCAAAACATGTTGAGTCCAAAACCACCAAAGCGCTGTCAGCTTTCTGGCAATGCAAAGGTGCCTTTGGCAAAACATGGGGCTTATCGCCGAAAAAGGTCCTTTGGATCTACACGGCAATGGTAAGACCGATAATCTCATATGCATCGGTTGTTTGGTGGAGCAGGCTGACACGAAAACACGTTGTGGCTTCACTCACCAAACTCCAAAGAGCGGTCTGCCTCAGTTGCACGGGGGCTTTCCCCAGCACACCGGGAGCTGCTTTGGATGCTATGATGAACCTTCCACCCCTTGACATATATATCAGAGGGTGTGCACTGAAAACTATTTCTCGCCTAAAGAGGGATGGTCTTTGGTACAACTCGCAGTGGAGTGAAAGTGTACTTGAGAGAGAAATATCCTACGATCACTGTCTCATGGATATGCCCTCTGACGCAATGACACCTGCCATCCTACTGCGCTGTAACTACACAGTCACATTTCCTTGGCGTCAGGACTGGCTTTGGCCAGACACTGAACCTGGAATAGAATGTCTTCGCATCTTCACAGATGGCTCCAGGACTGATCAGGGATCCGGCGCCGGAGTTTTCTTCGAGCGCGAAAACATTCGACTGCACTTCTCGTTAGGAAAATATGCGTCTGTCTTCCAGGCGGAGATTTACGCAATCCTAATGGCCATGCACTATGTTGTGAAACACAGATGGAGGGGAAAGAGCATATGTGTCTGCAGTGACAGCCAAGCTGCACTCAAAGTTGTATCCAATCCTCTGTCCAACTCCAAACTAGTGCATGAACTCAAGACCTTGTTGAACAAAGTCGGAAGACTTAATTCACTTAGGCTTGTATGGGTTCCAGGTCACTCTGGAATCCCAGGAAACGAGATCTCCGATGAACTCGCTAGAAAAGGCTCAGAGGAGAGTTTCTCAGGGCCTGAACCCGCCTTAGGTCTACCAGCTTCAACGGTTAAATCTGACATCAATGACTGGGTATTTAACGTACACAGTCGCAGATGGAAGGAATATCCAGGATGCAGGATGACTAAGCGCGTACGCCCTGACGACTGTAAAAAGTCCGCAACATTCTTCTTATCCTTAAGAAGAAATGACTGCAGAAGGCTAACGGGCGTCATTACGGGCCATTACACTTTTGCCAGGCATCTTTACGTGCTTGGCATCAGTGAGACGCCTACCTGTGCTGCTTGTTGCGAGGAGGACGACACAGCGGAACACTTTCTCTGCGACTGTCCCGCCTTCGCTCGTGCACGGTGGCGCACCCTTGGGGCCGACGTGGTGGGTGCCGAATCTCTTAGCTCAACATCACTGAAGCCCCTCCTCATTTTTCTCCGGACAACGGGGAAAATACAATAAAGACAAGATGTCTGTCTGGTAGTACAATGGACCAGTACTTGTGTCTGAGTGCTCCAGCAGATCTGCTCATGCGGCAGAGCTACTTGGCAACGTCTTAACCATTTCAAAGTCCAGTGACCGTTTGATGGCTCTCAAATTGGTGATGCATGGTGAGGTGTGGAACATCGTAAGCGCATATGCCCCTCAAGTAGGATGCGAATAAAAAGAAAAAGATGCATTCTGGCTAGATTTCCACAACCTTGTCAAAATCATCCCAAAGGAAGAGCTTTTGTTTGTTGGGGGAGATTTAAACGGACATGTCGGGAAGACAAGTGAAGACTATGAAGACTACCACGGAGGGCTGGGATACGGCACCAGGAACTCTTCAGGTGAAGATATCCTAAACATGTGCAAGTCGTACGATCTTATAGTGCTAAATACCATGTTCGTCAAACAAAGCCGGCACCTGATCACTTATAGCAGCGGCGGAAATGAAACTCAAATAGACTATCATTTGGTATCCAGTTTCATGAAGCCACGAGTTAAAGATTGCAAAGTGATCCTGGGAGACGCGATCGCCCCTCAACACCGTCTCCTCCTGACTGAATTTTTTATGGAGGCGAGTAAGAAGTCAAAGCAGCAAACGAAGGTGTCTGAGAGAATCAAGTGGAATCAAGCTGGATAAAGGAAAAGGCGAAGCTTTTATTACCAACATGAAAAACTACCTCTCTTCCATTATCGATGAGGTTGGTAATGAGGAGTGCAGAGCATAAGACATGTGGGATTTCCTACAACAATCTGGCCTGGAAGTTCGGTACCCGGTTAAAAACTCCAAGAAAAGAAAAGCTGTTGAGCCGGACGGGATACCCTCTGAGTTCTGGAAAAAGATGGGAGACATCGGGTCTAGATGGCTCATGGTTCTTATCTCCAAACTTATGAGAGGCGACACTATGCCTAATCAATGGAGGGAAAGCTATCTTCTTCCTTTGCACAAAGGAAAGGGTGATACGTGAAATTGTGATAACTACCGTTCTGTCAAGCTGATGTCGCACACCATGAAGATCGTTGAACGGGTATTAGATAGCCGACTGCGGAAAATAATGCGACTATCTGATGACCAGTGCGGGTTTGTCTCGGGTAAATCAACGACAGATGCAATGCAAAGTATAAGGGTCATGATGGTAAAGCATCGTGATTCTGCAAAGGACTTGCATATGGTGTTGGTTGATTTCAAGAAGGCCTTTGACCGGCAACCAAGAGATCTTTTATGGGTAGCGCTAAGACAAAAAGGAGTTCCAGAAACCTACGTGCGAGTGATCATGGACATGTACAATAGAGCAACGACAAGAGTAAGATGCACCGCAGGAGTCACCGAAGAGTTCGCAATCAAAGTCGGTGTACACCAAGGGAGCGTCCTCAGCCCACTGCTCTTTATAGCAGTCCTTGATTGCTTGCTTGAAGGAAAAGTGACGGACCCCAATGTGCACCAGCTATTCTTTGCTGACGATGGAGCCATTATAAGTGATGATCAGGCGTACCTACAACGAGCACTTGATGTGTGGGTGGACATTTTTGAGGGAAACGGGTATCGTATTAGTTCAAAGAAGACAGAGTATCTGTGCTGCCCGTTCTCTGACCCTCATCAGCCTATTCCAGACATTTACTTGAATGGAAGAGTGCTTCCGAAGTGTGAAAAGTTTAAATATCTGGGATCTATGATTAATAAAGAAGCAACTTGTGATGACGACATCAACCATCGCGTAAGCGTAGGGTGGATGAAGTGGCGGGAAAACTCCGCCATCTTCTGTGATCGAAAAATGCCTCCTAAGCTAAAAGGAAGGCTCTACACTTCAGTTGTACGTCCGGCGCTCACATACGGTTCACAATGCTGGACAATGCACAAAAAGTATTAGAGCAAATTAACGGCAGCTGAGATGAAGATGCTTCGCATGACAGCGGGAGTAACAAAGCGTGACAGAATTAGAAGTTGAAAGATGCGAAGAAGCCTCCACGTAAAAGACACCATCACAAGAAATATAGAGCGCGACCGACTCAGTTGGTATTGCCATGTTCAAAGGAGAGATCCTTTGAACCCCGTCCAAAAGGCGTTATCAATCAACGTTCCAATTTCAACACGCAAAAAAGGCAGGCCGAAAAACAATTGGTGCAAACAAATGCAAAAACACCAGCATGTGATTGGCCTCAGCGATGAAGTAATCCCAAGCAGGGAAGCCTGCCGCTACTTTCTGAGGTCAAACCAGCGGACCCCACAAGCGGACCAGTAGGAATGCAGTTAAGTGGGAAGGTTATGGTCCTACACTTCTGACCATAGCGACGCCTGAAAAAAGGAAAAGAAGAAGAAAAAAAAAAAATAATTGTGGAGTGTGGAGTGGTTGTCCTAGATAGGATTTGAGAGATTCGACTGAATTTGCGTTGGTTGTAGTTCACAGTAACGTTTTAGTTTCCATGTCATTAAAGTGTTATATTTGAAATGCACAAACAGAGTATGATATTTTGAAGTGATATTATGCTGCGAGTGTTATGCCTTCGTCAGCACTTTTTGATCATCTCTGATTTACAACTGATGTTGTTGCACAGTTTTCCCGTATAGGAATTGTTCTTGAACTACAGACCTTCAGCTCAACAGTGGGTGATGATTGCCATTGATAGCCAAATGTCAGCCAACCATTGCACCACCACCACCCCACGACCACATTAATTTAACTTCAAAGTCTGATTTTAAATGTGAGACACATGAGATACGGGACTTACATTTTAATATTCCCTACTACAATGCACTGCTTATTTCAAAATCAATTTGAATGCACCCTTTTGTGACGAAAAGTACGATATTGTACAATACATGAAACACCCATTCCTTCACACAACACACGTATGCCTTTACGAGAAAAAAATTGTTAAGAATCTACCATTTGATCCCAAATTGAAAAGATATTTTACTTTCCATTTGATTTCCTTCTCATATCTAAAACTGAACGCTGGCAACCCAGTTTTGCCAAGCATCACAAGAACATTGTCTTCCTCCTTCCCAACAACCCACTCCACTACCACCTTGCAACCGAAAAAGATAGCTTTCATCCCCCACGGCGAAGCTCGAATGAGCGAAAGAGATGCATAGAGATACAAATGCATCAGGTGCAAACCGTTACTATATTACTTGCAAATTTTAATAAAAAAAAAAATCTGCAACTACAAACCCAAATCTCGTCGTTGATTTCATCCCATTCCTCATTCAATTCTTGGTTAATGCTTATATTCCTGTAAAAGCTTCCCCAACATCCAATGATGACGTGCGGTTTTGGGTGCATTAGCAACAATAAAACCACAAATGTTCACAAAACAAACAAATTTAACAGGAAATCATAAAGAAATTTAAACGAAAAACAACTAAAACGGGAAATTAACTTTAAAACGAACAGAAAGGTAACGAAATGAACAGAAAATAATGAAAACAAACGAAATAAATGAAAAAGAAATGAACAGATAATGGGTACCGGCAGCCGGACGTAGTGAAATTGCAATCGGAACTGCAATTCTCGCTTCGGCGGAACATCCGGAAAAGGGAAATTTCCCACTGGAGAGTTGTCGCTGAGACGGGAAATGGGAGAACTTCAGTGGTTTATGTATCAGATGGCAGAGTGTATAGAATAAGGGTGTATGCTTCTTGGATATTGTGGTGATTGGAGACTAGTACAAGCTGAAACCGTTAGCGAAGCCGACAACCAGTTGTGGTGGCTTGTTGAGAAATGTCACTAGACGAGATTTTTACCAAAGTGGGGAAAATCTATTGCCAAATCCTGATTTAATCGCTCTCGTTAGTGATAAATTGCTTCTAAGATATAATCATTTTCATTCATCCTTCAGTGAGTAACAAAATATCGGCAACCTAATCACACCGAATGAGTTGTCGTAGCCCATATCCACAGGACATTATCCCGAGTCGTTACCCAACACTTGTCTGAAACGTCCATTTGATTGATTTCAGTCGATATTAAAAAAAAAAAAAACAAATGACGAATATTGAATCATCATGCAATATTATCGTCACACACATCATCATCACCCACCACTGCAGTGACACTAGCTCTGGAAGTAGTGGACACTGGCGACCAAGTATATTTACTGAGTTCCTCTAGTCCTTATAAGCACCCGAACTCTACTCGATGTGCGACCAATGAATCGATGTAAGATGAACCAAATTCCGGCCAATCGTTACAAAAGCACAATAGTCGTGTCTGAGAGCTATCCAGGAGACCACCCTCGAGAATCAAGGAATTCGGGACATTCAGTTGGATGGCATCCACTTGTGTGCCATTAATTTTTGTAATCGACGCAAATGCTTCTGTTTTCACAGGACATTAAGCTCAACAGCATAATTGCCACAACATTTATTTCCTCTCCAGCCTCGTGTGCCCATCAATGCACACCAACTGAGCCTGCTGCTCGTATAATATGTTTTGTTTATCTATTCATCTTATTTAATCAATTTAGTCATATTATTCTAGAGAATCTCCGCCGGACAGTGACGCGCAGCCACCGTCGACGCAGAGCAAGATAAATTTGCTTCAATAAATCAAAATCTTCAGGAAGAAAGAGACGAACGACTTAAAAAGCAACATGACGGAAAACAACGAAAAAAAAGGGTAATCCCTGACGGGTTAGGAGACTGAGGGCGACGTTGAACGGCTAAGAGACAAAACAATGTCACTTAAGGGACGTGTGGCATAGTCAGCTAATTAATCAAAGATATTTCATAACCATCCGGCATTTGGAGCTATTTGAATGCCGCTGAATTATATTTGGTTCCGCTGAATATTGCTGAATTGAGCTGAATTACTACAAATGGTGATGGAATATGTGACAAACCAAATAAACATCCCCAATCCCTAACAAAAACTCACATTTCACTCTATTTTCCCGCTACGTTCCTTGCGCTGTTCCGGTATTTTCACAGTCAGCAGTTACTTAATCCAATTTATTGTTCTCGAATCCGCTTTACACCAAAAAAAGAAAACAAACAAAGAAAAAAAACGAAAATCCTGAAACATTTTAAAGATATTCCATTCGCACTCCTCTGCGTTGAGTTTCCTTTCAATTACGAGTAGCTCGTGTGGGTGATAAAATATTGTATGGATAGTATACAACAAGCTTTTGCTTCTACCACGGCATAACCGCAAGTGTCTGTGTGACATAATTAATAGGCGACGTTTAATCGAACACATTCGGCATCGCTTGGTGATGAATTAAGGAAAGGCGCGGTGTGATGTGATTGAAGTTGTTTAGTTGTTGCGGACACGTTCAGTGACGCGGAATTAATTTCTTGTCAGAGCAATGAAATTGAAAGAAGGTGGAGAAAGAAGAAAAAGCCCGAAAGTAGTCCTATCATTTTCCAGCCGAGTGCCATGTAAAAGAATTAATTGAGTAAGGATGTCGGGAGGCAAGAGAAAGGAGAAAATGATTCCATCTTTCCGTTGATTGTCATTTACTTTGTCAGGACTTTGTCTGGGGGAAGAGATGTATTGTCAGCAGTTTTTTTTTCTCTTTTCCCTGGCTGAGGGCAGAAAAATCCCAATTTTTTTCTAAGCGCCTTAAAAATTACGAGCATTTTAATTATGGGCATCCATAACTTTTTCGGGACGACACTTGTTTGAATAGGAAATTTTATTAGCATCTTTCGAAGGTACGGGTGAGTGTGCAAGATTTTTAACTTCGGGTTAATTTGGACCGGGATCGTCTGATATGCAGGGACTTTCTACTTAGTGAATCTCTTGGCTTTTGAGCAGACAGCATGTTTATAATGGACGTTGATTGCTTTTCCTTAAAAAAATCCGTCGCCTTTTAGGTAAATTTAATTAAGTATGGAATTTAATTTCCAAGGTCTAAGCCTGGAGATGGATACACGTGTAAGGGCGAAGTGGAATCTGCCGAAGCTGAAACGGGACAGGCTGAAACGAGAAGGTCTTGATCAATCGCTGTTAACCCTTATAGCTTTTGTTTTTGTTGGAGCTTCTGCCTTCCGCTGGAGTACTTTAATACAATTAGTGGTCCATTCTACTCTCAGAGAGACAATTTATATAGAATTTTTTTTCTCTGGAGAAAAATGTAAAGAGACGTTCATGATGTAGAACATAAGCATTCCTAGAGGCTTCTCAGAAGTCAATTCTCCTTATTGATAAGCGAAAAGTCACAGCATTCCGGCTTGAATGCTTCCAGCCTACAACCAGGGCGGTTCTAGCATTCGTGATTATGTGTCCGTAAAGCAAAGTCGTTGACAAAGCAACCAATTAAAGATATGGGCAATGGTAAAACCAGGTTCTGCGAGACCTTCCTCTGAGTCTCTTTTGTCCATATCATTGAAAATTAAAATTCTCCAGAGAAATCTGAGAGCCAAACTTGTTCAAGGAGATTCTTGGACCTCCTGAATATTTTTCATATGGTAAGTGGACAAATGTTGCTCGTTTCATCTATCCAACAAGAGGTGTCATTTTAATTTTCCTGCCATTATTGAACTGCTGACATTTAACTAACCATGCGATATCGAAGTTGTTCAGTATGAATCAGTATACATATGTATATCCATACAATGTGCTGAATTAGTGAAATTTCACTTCAAAACTCTAACTCACTTCAAAAACTAATGTTCGTACTGCTTTCGGTCGTCATCAAGTGACTTCTAGCATAGCTTTGTTGAATTGAATTGATTAATTTGAACGTCTCGGGTAGGCTAATGATTTGGGATTTCTAACTCATGCTCGTCTTCGCAACTCAAATATAATAGAGTCGATATCAGAAGATTGGTCAGCTACATTGAGGTATCATCTTAACAAAATTAAACCCGTCGGCTCTGTCTAGAGGACGAGGAAACTGCAGAGCACATACTATGCGAGTGTTCTAACCTCTGCCAGTTAGGGAAGCTTATCCTGACCTCGTGCAGGGACGGGTTAAGAATATCCCTGCAGCGATACCTATCGCTTGTCGTAAAAGGCGACTAAACAAAGGTAAACAAAAATCACATCTAGGCAATTTAGAAAACACCAAGGTGAGCCTAGGGACACATATACCACCATTAAACTGCCCCACAAGTGTGGGTTGACACGACTGGAGATCACCGGTGTTGTAAGAGTAAGATCAATCAATGCTAAGTTTTTCGAAAAATAAACATTTTCTTAGCTAAACTATTTTCTTTTTCATATTATCGTAGTCTTGTAATCAAGCATTAAGTCGAAAGACATAGATTAAGTTGTTCTGTGTGTACTTTAGAGTGTCCGTATAGGGCCAGTAAGGTATTTTAAGTTTGTTAAGTTATTTAAGCTAGTTTTAAGCATTTTTGTCTAGCCTAAGATAGCTCTAAGTAAAAATTGAATAAAAATGAATTAAAAAAAAAAAAAAAAAAAAAAAAAAAGTAAGATCAATAAAAAAAAAAAAATAAAAAATCTGGAGCATGCCGTGTCAAAAAGGAAGGGAAGAAAGAAAACGGTCAAACCGTAGCATTATGGAAAAGAACGCTAAAAGGAAAAGCACTACCCCGCCAGGCACTACTAATGGTCGTGATCCTGGGACGAGCAGCAATGCTAGGGTCAGAGCTATAGGATTTCCGGGGGATAGCAAAGTAATGCAACGGCGTAAGCCACATTTAAGAGTCGCGAGTTGGAACGTTGGAAGCATGAGTGGGCGCAGCTATGAGCTTGAAGAAATGATGGTTAGAAGGCGAGTAGACATCCTGTGCGTACAAGAGACGAAATGGCGAAACACCGGTAATCGGGCACGTTTCTTGGACGTTAAAACAAAAGCCTACAAGATGTTTTACTATGGATTGGAACAAGGAAAAAAACGGAATCGCCATCATCCTTGCGGCAGAGCTACTTGGCAACGTCTTAACCATTTCAAAGTCCAGTGACCGTTTGATGGCTCTCAAATTGGTGATGCATGGTGAGGTGTGGAACATCGTAAGCGCATTCACCCCTCAAGCAGGATGCGAACAAAAAGAAAAAGATGCAATCTGGCTAGATTTCCACAACCTTGTCAAAATCATCCCAAAGGAAGAGCTTTTGTTTGTTGGGGGAGATTTAAACGGACATGTCGGGAAGACAAGCGAAGACTATGAAGGCTACCACGGAGGGCTGGGATACTGCACCAGGAACTCTTCAGGTGAAGATATCCTAAACATGTGCAAGTCGTACGGTCTTATAGTGCTAAATACCATGTTCGTCAAACAAAGCCGGCACCTGATCACTTATAGCTGATATAGCACTTATGATTCTGGGAGACGCGATCGTCCCTCAACACCGTCTCCTCCTGACTGAATTTTTTATGGATGCGAGAAAGAAGTCAAAGCAGCAAACGAAGGTGTCTGAGAGAATCAAGTGGTATAAGCTGGATAAAGGAAAAGGCGAAGCTTTTATTACCATCATGGAAAACTACCTCTCTTCCATTATCGATGAGGTCGGTAATGAGGAGTGCAGAGCACAAGACATGTGGGATTCCCTACAACAATCTGGCCTGGAGAAAGCCAAATCACTGCTCGGAACATCTAAAGGCCCCTGCCAACACGCAAAAGAAACCTGGTGGTGGACAGACGAAGCCAAAGCAGTGATACACGAAAAGAAAATGGCCTTCCAAGCTTGGTCAAAGTGCTCTTCTACTAATAGAGAGGAAAAAGCTCGCCGTGAAAAGGTATATAGATATTGCAAAGGTATCGCGAAGAAAAAGTGCGCCGAATTCAAAGCGAAAAGCATGGGAGGCCTCTATCAGGAGTTGGAAGAAATATGGTCTTCCGCGTCTGACAGGAACCAGGCTACCCAGGAGCTTCGACAAAGCAATTTGAACAAAGGAGCAAATATCTTTAAGATAGCCGCCCAGAGAAGAAGAAATGCTCAGAAGATTCGTTTCCCAAAGTTTATTAACAATGCTGAAGGCCAACTCCTTGTGGAAGACGAAAAAATTCTCCACAGATGGCTACAGTATTGCGAGGAACTTCTGAACGAACAGTTTCCCCGAGTGTACTTTCCTAGAGCCGCCCCGAATCATGCCGAAATATCCGACATCACAGTCGAAGAAGTTCGGTACGCGGTTAAAAACTCCAAGAAAAGAAAAGCTGTTGGTCCGGACGGGATACCCTCTGAGTTCTGGAAAAAGATGGGAGACATCGGGTCTAGATGGCTCATGGTTCTTATCTCCAAACTTATGAGAGGCGACACTATGCCTAATCAATGGAGGGAAAGCTATCTTCTTCCTTTGCACAAAGGAAAGGGTGATACGCGAAATTGTGATAACTACCGTTCTGTCAAGCTGATGTCGCACACCATGAAGATCGTTGAACGGGTATTAGATAGCCGACTGCGAAAAATAATACGACTATCTGATGACCAGTGCGGGTTTGTCTCGGGTAAATCAACAACAGATGCAATCCAAAGTATAAGGATCATGATGGAAAAGCATCGTGATTCTTCAAAGGACTTGCATATGGTGTTGGTTGATTTCGAGAAGGCCTTTGACCGGCAACCAAGAGATCTTTTATGGGTAGCGCTAAGACAAAAAGGAGTTCCAGAAACCTACGTGCGAGTGATTATGGACATGTGCGAAAGAGCAACGACAAGAGTAAGATGCACTGCAGGAGTCACCGAAGAGTTCGCAATCAAAGTCGGTGTACACCAAGGGAGCGTCCTCAGCCCACTGCTCTTTATAGCAGTCCTTGATTGCTTGCTTGAAGGAAAAGTGACGGACCCCAATGTGCACCAGCTATTCTTTGCTGACGATGGGGCCATTATAAGTGATGATCAGGCGTCCCTACAACGAGCACTTGATGTGTGGGTGGACATTTTTGAGGGACACGGTTATCGTATTAGTTCAAAGAAGACAGAGTATCTGTGCTGCCCGTTCTCTGACCCTCATCAGCCTATTCCAGACATTACTTGAATGGAAGAGTGCTTCCCAAGTGTGAAAAGTTTAAATATCTGGGATCTATGATTAATAGAGAAGCAACTTGTGATGACGACATCAAACATCGCGTAAGCGTAGGGTGGATGAAGTGGCGGGAAAACTCCGCCATCTTCTGTGATCGAAAAATGCCCCCTAAGCTGAAAGGAAGGCTCTACACTTCAGTTGTACGTCCGGCGCTCACATACGGTTCACAATGCTGGACAATGCACAAAAAGTATGAGAGCAAATTAACGGCAACTGAGATGAAGATGCTTCGCATGACAGCGGGAGTAACAAAGCGTGACAGAATTAGAAGTTCAAAGATCCGAGGAAACCTCCACGTAAAAGAAACCATCACAAGAAATATAGAGCGCGACCGACTCAGTTGGTATTGCCATGTTCAAAGGAGAGATCCTTTGAACCCCGTCCAAAAGGCGTTATCAATCAACATTCCAATTTCAACACGCAAAAAAGGCAGGCCGAAAAACAATTGGTGCAAACAAATGCAAAAACACCAGCATTTGATTGGCCTCAGCGATGAAGTAATCCTAAACCGGGAAGCCTGCCGCTACTTTCTGAGGTCAAACCGGCAGACCCCACAAGCGGACCAGTAGGAATGCAGTTAAGTGGGAAGGTTATGGTCCTACACTTCTGACCATAACAACGCCGGAGAAAAAAGGAAAAGAAGAAGAAGGGAAGCTTATCCTGCTCAGAGAAATCATGACTTCTGAGGGGATCAGCTTCTACGAGGGACATCCTCAGCTTTATTAAGAGAGAGGCACGATAGACCTATACTGGTCGCAGTGCTCTATGCTAAAAAAAAACGAACATCCTTCGAATATGACCCACGTGAAGGGCGGCCAAAACAGAAAAAGTGCATGAAAGGGTGCGAAACATCTTGTACGAAGAATTTCGAAAGCAAAAGCTCCGCGGAAGATGGGTGCCACATTTGCTAAATGCCGATCAAAAGCAAATGTGTTTCCCAGCAATCTTTGAACCAATTTAATAGAGATCCGACCGATCTCGTGAGGCGATTTGTCACCACGAATGAGACATGGATCCACTATTATATGCTAAAACCAAAACAACAGTCCAAGCTGTGGATAGAAGCTGGGTAGGCGCAAAAAAAAACAAAGTCGATCGCATCTGCAAATATTACTCCAACTTGGCACTAGCCAAAATTATCGAGAAGAGGCCTGACTTGAAGAGGCAAAAAATCGTCTTTCATCAGGACAATGCCCTTGTACACAAAGTTGCGTTGGCGATGGGAAAACTCCGGGATTTGGGATATGGATTGATCGGCCATCCCCATATTCTTCTGATCTAGAACCATCAGATTTCCATCTGGTCCTGAATTTGAAGATATTTATTTCTGGAAAGCTTCACATTCAATGAAGAAGTTGAGAGTGCCGTGCCGTAGATGAATATTTTCATAGCCTTCCAGACTCTCACTTACAGGAAGGTATACTGTTGTTGGAGAAGCGCTGGACCTAGTATGTTCAAGTCAAGGAATGTAGAAAAATAAAATTGTGTCTTAATTGAAAATCTCAGTCTTTCATCGTCAGGCAGAAATGACAGATTCGAACTCAAATTCGACAGATTGCCAATAGTAAAATGTAATCTCTTTAACACCTGAAAATAGACTAAACAATCGATTTGACTGGTAGATACATGTTTACGAGGCTGTTGCGAACAAGTTTCAGTTATGTTTATCAACATGTTTAAACATGCTTTAGACAGCCTGTGAATCAGGCTAGTATAGCCCCCGAAATTATACAATTCCCCTTACTTTATGAACACACTTCCATATAATGGCTAAAGAGGTCTCAGAGAATAGAAAAAAGCGTGAATTTTAACCCTAAATAATCATTGGGAAAAATCTAAAGTAAAGCCCTTCTATATTCTCAGAAAGTTGAAACATACCGCCAGTCCCGGAAGTATCTTGCTCTGCATACATTTTTTTATGTTGTAACTGTTGCTACAAAAAAAAGTCTTTCACGGCCCATTTAGATCTAGCATATTCATTTAATATGTCATCTTCTCGAACTGTGCACTAGTGTCAAATACTGAGCACACCAGTGTCTCTACACAAGGTATGCAAAGAGAGACATTTGAGAAACATTTAACAACTTCGGAGTAGGCTTTTCCTTTAAAAAAAACAAACCGCCAACAATTTTTTTTCCAGCTTTACCACATATTCACTACGCAATTATATTTCCAATGTAACTGGTTCGGAGTCAATATCGTTACTTGCTTCCGACATATTTTTTTTTGTTGGAGGGTTCTACTATCTGTTGGAGCACTCAGACATAAATACTGGTCCATTGTACTACCAGACAGACACCTTTTTTTATTGAATTTTCCCCGTTGTCCGGAGAAAAGTGAGGAGGGGCTTCAGTGATGTAGAGCTAACAGATTCGGCACAAACCACGTCGACCCCAAGGGTGCGCCACCGTGCGCGAGCGAAGACTGGACAGTCGCAGAGAAAGTGTTCTGCTGAGTCATCCTCCTCGCAAAAATGCGGCACAGGTAGGCGTCTCACTGATGTCAAGCACGTAGAGATGCTTGGCAAAAGTATATGGGCCTGTAGGCCCACAAGCCTTCTGCAATAAATTCTCCTTAACGATAAGAAGAATGTTGCGGACTTCTTGCAGACATCAGGTCGTACGCGCTTAGTCATCCTGTATCCTGGATATTCCCTCGATCTACGACTGTGTCCATTAAAGACCCAGTCGTTGATATCAGAATTGACCATGGAAACAGGTAGACCTAAGGCGGGTTCAGGTCCTAAGAAACTTTCCTCTGAGCCCGTTCTAGCGAGTTCATGGGAGATCTCATTTCCTTGGAAGTGAATTTAATATTCCGACTTTGTTCAAAAAGGTCCTGAGTTCATGCAGTAATTTGGAGCTGGATAGAGGGTTGGACACAGCTTTGAGTGCAGCTTGGCTGTCACTGCAGACGCATATGCTGTTTCCCTTCCACTTGTGCTTCACAACATAGTGCATGACCATTAGGATTGCGTATATCTCTGCTTGCGTTTGTCTTTCGCATTTTTTCCTAACGAGAAGTGCAGTTGAATGTTTTCGCGCTGAAAGAAAAGTCCAGCGCCGGACCTCCCCCAGACCTGAAGCCGTCTGTGAAAATGCGAAAACAGTCCTTTCCAGGTTCAATATCGGCCTACAGCCAATCTTGGAAATTTGTGTTCCTGCATAAGGTCGCATATTGTCAGGATGGCCGCTTTTGATTTAACCACACAACGTTTCATTAGTACTGCGTATATGTAAGCGAATTTTCATACTTTCGTAGGGCAGTTTCCAATTCACTTAAATTGTTTGCACTATAAAGTATGGGCTTGTTCGCCCCCTGATAATAAAATCCATTAAGTCCTCCTCTTCAATCGAGCAATTTCTTTCATCGACAACACATATTGTTGAATGGTCTCGTCACGACACTTTTTTCTTCCATGAAGCTCGTTATAGACGTCCGCCCTAGTTACGTTCTTCCTGAACTCTTGACATATGGCCGTCTTCAATTGCTGCCAATTTTTCAGGGTGAGAGTTCTAACGAAGAGTTTTGCAGTTACTACGAGAAGTCTCTTGCCATAGATATATTTGATCCTCTCGTCTAAGCCAAACAATTCACAGCATTCTTCGAACTGCTCAGCCAACGCAGTACAGGAACATGATCATCGTCACTGAGAGGGGTGATAGAGTCTTCGATGTCTTTAAAACTAACGGGAATGGTTGCCCCAACTCGAGGATCTTCTTCTGCCGCTTGCAATTCCCGTAGTTTCCTTTTCAATGCAGCAATTTTCGTCTTCTTTTTTACTATTCTCCGCAACCGGTCAAATTCTTTGTCCACGTCGTCTTCCTCCGCAGCTTCCGATTCTGCATCATCTTATATTACGCGCTTTGTAGACTGACCCGACTCACCTGCGCCAGATTCCCCGTTTATTAATTGGTGTTCCTGCATCAGTTTCAGTAAATCGTCTTGCAAGTAATCTTGCACTGCCTCTTCCACTCGCAGCTGAGACAGACCGCTCTTTGGAGCCACGACGTGTTTGCGTGTTAGCCTGTTCCACCACCAGAAGACCTTTCTTGGGGATAAGCACAATGTTTTTTCAAAGGCACCTTTGCATTGCCAAAAAACTAACAGCGCTTGGGTAGTTTTTGACTCAACATGCTTTGACCAAAGAAGCTTGCTGTCTAAGATGACCCCCAGGTACTTAGCTTCCTTGGATATCGGGATGGAAATGCCTTTTAGCACCAACTGAGTAATGCCGACATCAGCTTAAGAATATTAACCGATAGCCCATTACTCGTGAACCAGTTATCGATCTCATCTAGCGACGCCTGCGCTTTGAGACAGACAGTCACTAAACATGAGCTGACAGAGAACACAGCAACATCATCCGCATATGCCTGGGCACAGATTCCAGAGGCATTGAGAGCATCGAGCAGAGAGTCGATCACCATGCATCATAACAGAGTAGACAGGACGCCACCTTGCGGACAGCCCCTGTTTACGCCAAACATTACACATTGTTCGAGGCCTGCATCAGCGTCAATGTTTGTGCACAAGCATTGCTTTGATCCATAAAACAAGTGCTGCATTCAATTCTGCCAACTAGGTTTTGAAGCGCAGTCTCGCATGATTTTCCGTGCTGATGTCGAGAGAGGATGCATTGGAAAGGTAATTTTGCGTATGTGCAACTATACTAGTCTCTCCATACTTTTCAGCAAGAAAGATGTTAGAATGATTGGTCTAAAACTCTTGGCGATTGAGTAATCTTCTTTCCCTATTTTGAGAATAAAGATCACTTTCACCGTGCGCCATGGGCAAGTGCCAAGCTAGCAGTGAAAACTATTTTCAGAGTAGGAAGCAGCTGTCTAATACCTTTTTGCAGCATAACAGGGTATATCCCATCAGTACCTGGCGACTTGATGCCTCAGCAAGTTCAGTGGCCTAGTATTGCCACGCGTGATGCAATATACCAGCTACGCCGAGTTGTTTTCATCGTTTCAGTCGCAGTTAACAATGTAAAAGTGTTCTACGAGCCGATGGCAGTCTGATTTCCCGGGAAATGGGTCTGAAGCAGTAAGAGTTTCCGCTTAAGACTCGGTGAAGGTACCATCAGACTTTCTAAGTATATCCAGCTTTGTCGATTTTCCTTGAGAACATTAATCAACTTGCTGGTCGCGCTCAGGGATTTAATCATTTTAGGGCTAGGTCAATCACTTCCTGTCGTCTCGCCATCACAAAGGTTGGCTGAAAACCAACATTGTTGATGATAAGGTCAGACGAAATAGTGAAGTTTAACAGCCTCTTCTCCAGTTGCATTTGCTGCTGCCCCAAACAATGTCTTGAGCATTAGCATCGCAACAGATGATGAGTCCAATCTTTCAGGCTCCACAGTACTCTACGAGTTCAGAAACCGTCTTCGGTGGCGGAGGCAGTACCGAGTCGTAGGGGAAGTAAGCAGACGCTACGACGAATTTCAATTTCTCCGTGCGCTTTGTAGCTAACTCAAGCAGCCGTCAGATCTTGTCAACAGAATTGACCAAGTTTGGTTGCCGATAGTGTGTTCGATATGATGTGGCATACCCTAGGGCCTAGGCCTTTCGGATCGCTCATCATAAAGAATCGTAGCATCACGTATACCACCAAGGCCACACAGGCGTTTATGACGTTACTTGCTTCCGAGATACACGGGGCGAGAAAAATGTTGTTAAAAAAATAAGGTGACTTTTTATTCATCTTGAAAATCATCTCCTCAATCGTGGTAAATCTCCATCGTTTCAATTTGGGAAGAGAGAAATATCGCAGGGGGCCAAATTCGATGAACACGGTGGCTGAAGCATGATTACGGTATTGTTGTTGGCCACAAAATGATTAACGAGCAACGATGAGTGAGCAGGTGAATTATCGTCATTCAACAATCAACAGCCATGAAGTCTTTTCTCACAAATCTGGACGTTTTCCTCGTATTGCTTCAAGGTATTGAATTCATGATGAATCATGCCATTGTAATCGAAGGAAATAGTGAGTAACCGAACTTGGCGTGCTTTTTTCGGTCTTGGCTTTTCTGTTCACTTCCATTGGGATGATATGGCTTTTTCATCAACAGTGGTGAAGCCTTTCAGCAAATACATATCATTATTCACATCACTCAAAAGCTCCTGAGTAATGTCCATGTAACAGTCGTTTTGGTCAAAACTTAAAAATTTCGGGACAAACATCATTGGCATAAGTCTCATGCTCAAAATATCTGAAAAATGTTCATGGCATGAATCAACTGATATGCCAATATCCTCAGCAACTTCTTTGATAATGATTCGACGATTCTCCATAACAATTTTTTTCATTGCTTCAACGTTCTCACCCGTTGTTGATGTCCTGGGGCATCTTCTTGGCCTTCCCTGAAGAGCTGGTATCGCTTAAAAACATTTGTTTTTTTTTAAGAGTCGACTTGCTAAATGGCACAGTCAAACTGGAGTACTTAATTTCATTTTCACACAAAATTTAATACAGATTCTTCGATCCAAATTTTTTCAATAGCAAAAAGGGGCCAAACAGATCAAAACAAGTCTTAGCTTTATATCTGTGAAAGACAGACTAATTACCTAAAAGGGCTAACAATATGAACATAAGTTAGAGCACATATGTAGGTGTCAAGATAAAATAAAAAGAATCGAAAATCGAATGTCACCCTATTTCTTGAACAAATATCGTACATAAACGCAGAAGTCTCTATATATGTCGATTAAGATAGGGATTCGAGTTGTTAAAACATCGAAACTGTCAGTTTGAAACCGGACCCATTACTAACGTGTTCACATTACTAACGCCCGACCAATGATCCATGTAAAATAATATCCGAGCTGTTGCTCGCCCAATTATGCAAAAAGGTAATGATAAATGTCATCAAAAGACTACTTTTAGGCATAGCCAAGTCAGATTTTCAATTGATATTGATTGGCATTATCACTAAGGGAAAAGAATCTTCATTTTTCATAATAATGTCACCCTTTTCAGCTCATTTCTAATAACACCCCTTGTTGGATAATCCTATAACCTTTACATCCCTTGAGTAAAAATCAAGCCGATTCCCAGCATGAGTTGAATATTAACTTGACATTTCAAGGTCCTCCCCTCCTTCTTTTCAAAATGAAAGAAATGTAATAATAAGCTTTCAAACAAAAAAAGGACTAATGCTATGAAAAATGACGAGGTGATGAGCATTCGCGAAACAGCGAGGATATCCATTTTTCATTTCTGTTAAGTAAATAACGTGTCAAGCCTCGTGAACGTCAAAGCTTATGATGAGGAAAGGCAATGATACCCACGGAGCTTCAACGCTGTCTAAATGACTTATGCATGCATCATGAGATTTCCATACCCCAGTAGCCGGCTACTCGGCTTGTTGTTGGTTTAAAGAAAATCCTATTAACCGTAAAAAAAAAGAGGAAGAATGTGACAACGTGTGTGTACCTCGTTTAATGGAATATTTCTGTTTTGTGAATAATTCAGCTTTTGGGAGTGAGGATCATGGGTACATAAGAGTATCGAAGAAGCAGCAGGATGGGGTGCATTTTGGGATTTTTCAATTGGCCGTGAATTCTTGGGTTTTTTATCTATAGCGCAGGGGATATGTGGATGTCATTTCGTTTATTGAATCCTTGGATTCAAGAAGTTCAATGCATGTCAGGGATAATCGAGGTTAGTCCCTCGTGTATGTATCACAGGATGTGAGGAAAAAAAAGTTTAAATTGAATTTTCGAGTCAATTTTAATGGACTTCCACAAGGCTGCAGTTCGGAGCCCATTCTTTATATTAAAAAGTAAATTAATGATTTTCGGATTAACTCTTAGATATCATGTAAGCAATACTCAAGGTTAAGAATACAGCCAATTCACCTTCGACATTATGGTATCCTGCTGTGGGTATCTGTCAGCAACCGGCCGGATATTCGTGCACCACCCACCGTTACAGTAATTACGTATAATAGTACAGTTTCATTGAATTGATTAATCACTCACCTGTCTCTGACGAAAATCCATAACAGTGACTGACGTCTTTAATTCTACGGCAGACATTTAATCGAATGTTTCCGTGCGAAGCTGAGTTGCCTTTACTAGTTTACAAGTTAACGAGTTCACTTCCTTCACCTCGACGGCCGGTCCGCTTGTCCTGATCCTCGGGCGGCCAAGTGTCCCGTGTTCGTTCCTCTGCTGGAATCTGATGTATCTGAGCGCCGGTACGAGTGGTGGTCGTATGGTTGAGCTCGTGGTTGAAGCAATTATTTTTCGATTTGCTTTACTGCGCCCGGAACGAAATTTATTTCAGTTTCCTGTCGTCGGCGTTGTCGTCGTTGGGCTCACGTAACGTGTTGTGACGTGATTTCGTCCTTTTGGTCCTTAGATTTCTGGGTTTTGTTCTTTCGATTGTTTGTCGTGATGATGAATTAAAAACGAAAATCGAATAACAATTATGTGACGTGAAGGAGTCCTGCGTGTCTAAAAATGGCTGTAGTGCATACAGGTGTGCTCGCCGATGCTGACGTTCGCTCTCACCGGATATGGGTCATTTCACTATGGCTTTGTCGGATTCGGTTGGGTTATGGTGGAAAAGCGATTTAATTTCTGCTTTTTTGCTGCTTTTCTATTAACGCGGAACGGGTATCGTATGCTAGGTGAATGGTGATGGTGGTTCGGTGGGCGGATGGGTTTCGTCTATCTACAGCCGGTTGGATCGGTGAAGTTTGGACGACTCACCTATGAAGAAGAATGACAAAGATTAATAAACGTTAGATTTCAGTCTTCGACGAGATGAGAATGATTATGTGAAAATGTTGTTTTTCCGAATTTCGTATGACACGTGACAATGAGGTTGTGTGACATCAGCTGGAGGAAGCGGCTGTGCGGTTTTGTGCTGCCTCTGCAGGATTTATTGGAGATTTTCCGGGTTGAGTGCGAAATAATGAGCGTGAATTGCTTCCGCTCGGTTGGGGGTCGAACGAAATCTGTTTTAATCTGAACACTTTAATGATAAACGAGGGCCTCGTACATCCTTGGCGGTGAGTTTATGTGGGATTTAGGGAGAAGCAAACGCTGGCGGCTGCTGAAGAGTGGTTAACCTAGTTTTGTGGGTGGCGTGCTTCGATAAATGTTTGCCTCCAAGTTTAATTGAATTTCTAAAGAGACGAACAACGAAGCGATGCTGGTGGATGAAATTTTGCTTATTTCGTTCATTCGAAAAGAGCTGCGGTTTATTGGATGAACATAACTTTCGGAATTTTGTTAGATGCCAAACTTTGTAAGTTGTTAGGGAATCAATCAAAATGTTGGCCTTCAAGTTGGTCCGGGGGATGTACGGATGAGTCTTGATTTGACACTATTAACTTAGAGTTAAGAAGTTTTTGTGGTTTCGAAATAAATTATGTTTTCTACTAGATTAGGCAATATTCAAATTTCTGAAGCCTTAGGTAATGCTTTGTGTATCTCACCCGTGCGGTGAATATTAACATTTGAAATGTAGGGGTAAGATTGTTGTACTGCTCATATGTGCAAGTGTTTAAGGGAAAGGTTATCATCAGCATATATCGCTGAATATTAATCGAGAAAGGGTCGCTCCACGCGAGAGCATATTATTCCACGTCGTGGCGGTGCTACCTTTATGGGTATTTCCTTTGTAAATGCGAGCTGCGTGCTTTACAAAACCGCAGATTGGTATCACAACAGACTCGGATTCCAATTGCTTTATAGTAGCAAACGCGTAAAGGACGATGATTTTTGGCTTGCCAGATTGTTGAAAGGGACATGTGCCTATGAATAATTTACGAAACGCACAAATTCTTTGAAGTAGATACCATAATTAAACAGAAAGTACAGCACGTGTAGGACCAGAGCCTCGCTCAATCCACTATATTGTGTGTAATCTATTTCTTCATGTGAATGAAAAGTAAGAATTTATTTTTTTCAAGGGTAGTAGGGAAGAAATACTGCAAACTACGATTTGGAAAGCTTCAGGGTGGTGGACTTGTTATCGGATTCAAATTGCTACTGGAGTAAAAAAGGCTTACAAACGGGCTTCAATGCATTTTCACTTTTAGAAATGACTACAGGTATTGTTGCCTGATCGGGAGTCATTTAATGAAGGGGATTAAGTGGATCTAAGTGCTTGTACTTACGCGTGGATAGGAGATTAGGACGAATAACAGACTTGAATTTGCGTGAACGTTCTTCATAAATCAGCACCTCATTTCCAACGATTTTCTCTCTCTTTAATTTCGGTGGAATTGATATGCTCCGGGAAGGTGAGAGAACCGGAGAGAACCTTTTTAATAGACTTGGATTCCAATTAACTACTCTACTACCTACAACAAACCTATTTGAAATCGATGGAAAAAAAGCTATATTTTAAGAGAGCGTAGTCTCACCCCAACTGCCTTGTAATATAAAAGAAAATATTGATTCTAATAACTTTTAAAGATGATGTCGATAGTCTCTATTTGGGCCCGTTTACCGCTTTTTCAACGTTTTTGTGAGAATTTCGGGGGATCAGTTCTCGCACTCTTGTTGGTTGTTGTCTTTGAGAGCTTTCAGTGTCTGTGGTTTGCTCTAATAGACCCGTGGGCTAAAGAAACTCCATGGAAAAATGCCTGAAGCAGTAGAATCAAGCAATTTTGTTGGCTAAAGGAAGTCGCTAAGACACGACGTTGGGCGACGTGGAAACGTGGGAGTGTGGTTTAGACTCGATGACTATGTCTGTTTAGCTGATGGACCAGCACTTTGAAAAGGAACATTTGCAAGTCCTTGACCAAAATGCTCTGCTCCAGAACCGAGTGTGTTAGATCCAATTGAGTGCCACGTCGTCTGGTCGACGTTGTCAGCTTATCCGCGATATCTTCAGCTCGTGGAGCCGAACAATAAGATACTTTCCGATGGCTCTTCTGCTAGGTGTCCTTAAACTTTCTTCCAGGTGTATGACTAAATATCTTAGTGTTTGAACAGTTAACATAGGCCGGTCGGGAAATTTTCATAAAAAAAGGCGACAAGTGCTCTGGTATCTTGAGAAGTGGTATACTTCTCTGCTCCTCTTTGCTCCATGGCTTGCCGACTTGTATTCTGCATCTGTCTACTTTACAAATATTAAAACATCCCATAAATAAAAGATTTTTCAGCAAAGGCGGGTAGATATAGAGATAGAGTAAGACAAGCTGTGTGTGAGGTATTAACAAAATTCTTTTTTTATTTAAAAGGTCCATGTATGCCATTATGTGTGAAATATGACATGATTCAAAAGCCTACCTCGGCCTCTTACGGTGGCACGGGTTCAAGTGATCCAATTTTCAATGACTCTTCTCCATAGATCCGACTGAGTTTGAGCGATTAGGCATCGGTCGACTGTGATTTATTCGCATAGAACGGCGAGAGATAACCTTATCCTCAAATCGTTTATGTTGGATTTCAATCACGGCTTCCGTAGTGCCGTCTTGCTGGAACCACACGACTTCACATGCCCTCGTTCTCGCTGTTGACGGTGACTCTCTCAGCAAAGTCGTTTTCGTAGAAGTACGTATCAAGGACGCCATCGGCTCAAAATCTATACCAATCGGTAACTTTTTGATGCAATATGATGCAATGTCACCCGGTGAACTTCGTGTGGGTTGGCCATTCATCCAAAAATGCGCCTCGTGGCTAAAGATGGCTTTTCGGTCGAAATTGGAGTCATCTACCAAACGCTACGAAGCCCAGTCAGTGAACAAACGGCGTTGTCTATGGTCATGAACTTTGAGCTCCTGGGTCAGTTGTTCAAGTCCTGATGCAAAATTCGCCAAGTCTGAGAAAAGCCAAGTTCTTGTGCCCGGCGAGGAATCGACTGCCATGGTTTCTGCTGCATACTTTCACCGCAGCGTTATTCTCGGCCGATCTTGCGTTCCTTTGACGTACGGATGTTGGCTGATTGGTTACCGAAACTTAGCCACCAAACGTTGAAGAGTCGACTGTGAACGTCCACCACGTCTACCTTTTGCACTAACGAACACTTATTTTGATAATAAAGTTTTATCATTTGGACGTGATGTTCGACCGTGTAACTTGGCATATTGATTTGGCATCAGTAACTGAATAATAAACAATAGATTTGGCAGATGTCACCAAAACAACATGGGCACCAAAATCTGCCAATAGAAAAACATCGCATTCCATTCATTATTCAAGCCAAAAAAAATTTACGCTCCAGTCGCACCAAACTAAATTCCCCTCGTTATGGATGGGGCGTTTGTTTAAGGATCCTTGGAGGCCGGACGAATAGAAATGGATCTCATTACTTACAATAACTTTGCATATAAACTCTCACGATCTTGTTCATTATTTCGAACGAATCTGCGAATTACAATCTAGTGGAAAGTGGTAATAGTAATAGTTGCAGGTGGTCCCAATTCCTGTGTTATTTCGGTTTGCAGCTGCAACGATATTTTCAGTTGACCTTAAGCAGGTAAAAATGAGCTGAAGTCTTCACAAGACGACTCAATTCCCTATATCTGTGCGAGAAGGCGTTGATGATGACTAAAAGTTATTAGTGTCTATCAGCATCCTAGTATCAAACATCATCAGAAACATAATTAAGTGTTGTCAGTTCAAAAACTAAAAAAAAGTTAAAATGACACCTTTTGTTGAATGACTTTGTTCTGTTTTTATCATCCGTAGCAATCACTTAAAATATGACGTTCTGTTCGAGTAAGCAGTCTGAGATTAAAATTCTCTGTTCAATATATTTTCGGCATTCTAAAGTTGTGGAATTATCCAATACCTGCAAAACCTAATGCTGAATAAGAGGCAAGCCATTCAGATGAAAGGACTTCGTTCGAAAAGCTACTCTACCTGTTGCTTAGTGATATCACATATGTACCTGCTGGAAATAATCCGGTCAATCTGGTGTCTAGAGAGCCAGAATATAAAATACCGTAATATCCTGCCGAGCGTTTTTTTCTTAGGAGCTTTGTCTTTGACTTTACTCACTATTCAACTTTTCCTGCTAGCCACGTTGATTTTAAACAAATTCAACAAAAGTGCTTACCGCACAGTAGGTAAGAATCATGCACGCTGATTTGTTTACCGCGTCCACGCTCGAAGTGGAGTTGAAATGGGTAAACAAATTGATCAATTCCCAGAGAGCCGGACCATCCCATTAAGTAATTTGGGAAACAATTTTCTAAAGCATAATAAGTTGGGGCTACAAAAGCCGTTTTTCGTTTTTCTCTTTGATCCTTGTCATCCAAAGTGACCAAGGATACCTGTGGAGCCGCCGAAAAGCTGCTGAAAATTTCTTGATCAATATCCCTGGTGGACAAGTTTTTATTCCCCTAACCTATTAGTATGCACGCAATAAAATTATCGGAAGACCCATTAATTTTTACTCAATCCTCTAATTCATTACTTCCTTTTTACGGTTGAAGACCCAAAAGCTCTCCTTATCCAAAGCACATTCGAAAATAAAATTTCCAAACTGCACGAAGGTTTCACTCCACAATCATTGCTAATGGCACGAACTATTTGTTCCTTCTATTATGCCTGGCAACCATGTTCGAATTTCATGCCACAAACATTCGACTAGCATACAAGGATCCAATCACGTGACTTGTGCATATTTATACACAGAGTTCGCGTTATAAAAAAAACAGGCACGCTACGGTGAACCTATCTGCTTGTCTCACATGCCGCCACTTACGTCCGTCCTCAATCCTCGGGTAGTTACATTGAACAAATAGCTTCCAATGACTAAGCAATTCTTTCTCCCCTTTTTAGTAAGATATCCTTGTCATGCAATCAACAACTAACAATCCTTTCCTCCCCTGATTTTAGGTCTGTCGTAAAATTAAGATCTCACACTCCTCGATGGGGCATTACAATTACTTTTAACACGATAGCTATTTCAGTAACAGGTCCTCTCCTTTTTTTAAGGGACGAAAAAAGAAATGTTGACAGTTTAATATCAATTTTGAAAGGATATTCAACTTAAGCCACAGAGTCATGGGACACAATCAGAGACGGATGTTTATCAAGAAGTCCTTTGAGGAGTGATGACAACGAAATTGTTATTTATTCCTATCTCCTACCCTAACAAGGGACAGTTTTTGGCTGTCATGACAATCGCCAAACTAGAGGCTTTTCGGGAACAGAATAAAAGAATGGACGACGACGAATAGGAAGGATAATAGAAGGAACTTTTGTTTTGGCGACTTTTTTTCACATTCCTCACTCGCCAGAGGGATATCCGTGTTCTCTTTTTATACCAACCATTTCCTGCTATCCTTCCCACAATTTTCAGAGAGACAGAGGAACGAGTAGAGAAAAAAGAAAAAAAAACTTTTCCTAATTTTCAAACTTCGAAAGTTTGACCGGTTTGATGGTAACCGGGGAGGGAGCCTCCGACCGACCAAGCGATCAATCGTCTTTTGGTGGTGTCATCAAGGATATGGTTCTTGTGTTTCGGGCATGTTGTCGGTGATGGTTGACGTTGACCAGGTTCTTCCTTGCCCCAGTTTTAAAGTTCAAATTTAAGGGAAACTATTTTCCCAGGAAGCCGGAAGGACCTGACATTCAATTATCACGTAAATGTAATTTAAATTGAAGGGATAAATTCAAAGCAACGATAAATCTTTAAAGTTTGCTTATTCCCAGTGAGAGATGTGAAGGGGAAGAAGATGGAACGGGTAGTGAAGGCCGTAGAAGTGAAATATATTCCTGGAATTAATTGAAAGAAGTTTAATTGAATACAAGCGCAGTTTAAAATATTTCATTAGTTACTGCAACATTGCGCCAATGGTTGTGTAGTTGTTGGCAAAGTTTAGCGTAATCCTGTTAACGCTACTGGATTTCCTAGCTCTTGCAAATCCTTCGTATACAGACGCTCAGCTTAACGGAGTGAAGGTTCAAGAGAATAAGAAGATCTATTTGAGTTGAAGGGGTTGCCACTGGGTGGAAAGTGAGTTGGAGACTTCCTTAAGTCGGCACTTGATTTAGGAGCTGTAATCACTTTTTTGACTTTTGTTTTTTTTTGTGGGTACTGTTACCTTGAGAGGATGTATATAGCCAAGTTACAATCATGGTGTGGTGTGTACATTTGTAAAATTTCCTCAGAATAGTCTACAGGAAGACTCAAAACATTAAGCACCTAGGCAAGTGATGTATGTTATGTGGCTTCTACATATATTTCTCCTTTAATGTCCCCCGAGGGACCTGAAAAGAAATGCCAAGTTCCAGCGGCTTTTGAAGGAACTTTAGTATAAAGAGTGTGAGAAAAAGGTCGGCTCAAGTCATATTCACTGTGTTTCCTCTTATCCTCACATCAAAAACATCCGAATTTGTGGCGAAAAGTTCATGGTAACGCAACATAATGCTTGCGTATTCGTAAATATTTGGCTAAGAACAACATGCGGCTTCAGCATCAACATTTAGACGATAAAGTTCAGTGTAACTTTTTTTTATTCGCAGAAATAACGACAAATTTGAAATGCCGTCGTTTGGCAATTATACGGGTAGATGAGCGTATCTCAAACGGGGCGCTTACGCAACAATTTTCCGTTTTTGATGCCTACTCGTTTACTGACCGCGCCAGCTGGGTTTTAATGAAGAGCAACTTATAATATATATATATAAAACGTTAGATCTGAATGGGAGTCAGCTTTCTGCATTAAAATCTGCTCGAGAAAGTCACTGCGGAAGCCAAGGAATGCTGTCGACAAATCGCACTATGGGGCGTATACGTAACATTTTTCATACCGCGTGAGCTGGGTTCTAATGCAGGAACAACTTACAATGTATCTGTTCTATAAGGAAGGTGACAACTAGATGCACACCACAAGGAGGAGTTCTCTCCCCCCTACTGTGGCTTCTTACAGTCAATAAGATCCTCAAATTCTTTATGGAAAAAGACACAAAGATCATAGCGTACGCGGATGACCTGGTTGTTTTGATAAAATGTAAATTTCTACCAACTATCAGTGAACTAATGGAATCTGCGCTGAGTGAACTCTCCTCGTAGGCAAGACAGAACGATCTGAGAATAAACCCCCAAAAAACCGAGGTGGTCTTGTTCACCAGGAAAAGGAAAATTCCGACATTTGCTCCCTTAAAGTTAGAGGGCACTCCACTCAAACTCAAAGAGGAAGCAAAATATCTAGGCATCATTCTTGACTCCAAACTCTCCTGGAAAAGAAACCTGGAGGAAAGGATGAAAAAAGGATTGAAGGCTTTTTATGCATGCAAAAAGACCTTCGGAAAAAGATGGGGCTTGCAACCGTACATCATTCATTGGATGATACATACACAGCAATCATGAGACCCATTTTAACTCATGGGGCCCTAGTCTGGTGGACTGCTAGCAGCACATAAAGCTATATGAACATGCTCAACAAAGTACAAAGGTTAGCAGCTGTTTGTACAACGGGAGCCATGAGAAGCACGCCGCAAGCAGGGTTAGTCATGATTCTTTATCTCCTCCCCCTGGATCTATTCATAAAAGGCTACGCTGCAAAGAGCGCTTTCAGACTAAGAGATTCCTCTCTGTGGAAGCAAGCCAACTATGGACATGCGGCCATACTTAAGATAATAGACGACCTGGGAAGGAAACATGGTTTTAGTAGCCTCGCAGCTACTACCGACTATATTCCCCCCCAAAATGACTTCTCTCTCAGTATACCTGTCCTTTCCCCCGACAGAGAAGAGTGGCTATCAAACGCCGTAATAAACGACCATGAGATCACCCTCCTCACTGACGGATCGAAAATGGACACAGGTACTGGGGCCGGGTTTTACTCTGATACCCTACACAAACAGGAATCATACAGACTCCCTGATCTGTGCTGCATGTTCCAAGCAGAAATCCTGGCAATAGAGAAAGCAGCCAAATACCTACAGCTAGCCGATATCCCACCATCTGATATCACAAGAACTGCACTGAAGTCAATAGAATCCTGTATAACGAGATCAAAGGCTGTCAAGAAATGTCGCGACTGACTGAAGTCCATCAGACACCATAAAGTTAAACTCTGCTTTGTCCCGGGCCACAGCTCAATCGCAGGGAACGAAAGAGCAGACGAACTGGCCAAGCAAGGTTCTGAAATGGACATCAGCGAAGCGGACACGTCATTGCAACTACCGATCAGCGCATTATACCGGATCATAAGCGACACAATCATTAAAGAGGCCAACTCGTCTTGGCTTACAAGAAACGACAGCTACACGACAAGATCATCGTGGCCAGAGCTCAATGTCGGAAAAACAAAGATGCTCCTGGCGCTGGACCGTAACTCGATCCGTATGCTCGTCGGAGTGATCACAGGACACTGTCCCATTGGAGCAATGCTCCGGAAATGGGACTCGGGATCCAGCGATCTTTGCCAGAGCTGCGGCGATGAGGAAGAAACTGAGACGATCCAACATCTGCTCTGCCACTGTCCAGCCAGATTCTCTCCAGAATCGACGCCTAGTGTCGCTAGGCCAAAGATTCTTTACAGAGATTGGGGACGTGGCTAATGCAGATATATCGGATCTTCTAAGATTCATCAAGAGCACGGGGTGGTTTCAGCCACCACGTGATAGGACAGGTTAATTTTATGTGTACCCACACAAACGAAGTGTATCACAATGGGCCTCTTGGCCTCCGAGTGGAAGTGATGTCTAACCATCACACTCCCCTTCTCTAACCTAACCTAACCTACAATGTATCTGAAAACGATCTGAGAGGGTGTCAGCTTTTTGCATTAAAACTTGGTCGAGAAAGTCACTGCGGAAGCCAAGGAATGCTGTCAACAAATCGCACTATGGGGCGTATACGTAACATTTTCCCGTTTTTGGTGCCTACTCCTTTACTGACCGCATGAGCTGATCTAATGAAGAAGCCACTTATAATGTAAACGAACACGTTAGATGTGAACAAGAGTTAATTTATATATAGTAATATCAAGAACTTTGAAATTGTTCTGGCGCGCTTATCAGTGAACTTTAATAACAATATTTCTTCTATAAATCACGTATGCCCGACGTTTTGGCATATCTGTAGCGATTACAGTCGGAACCTTTGCGAATGTATGCGTTGAAAGGTTTCTGATGTGTTTCTATCCCAGTGGAACGTATTTGATTTTTACTTTCCAGATTGTACGCAGGAAACACTTAATCGAAAATCAATTTTTTCCCCCCGTTGTGTTGCCTGTAATCATTTTTTATGAATATCAAACCGGTGTTTATTTGGTTGATTTGGAGCGAAATTATATTCAAATTGGAGAAGAATTGGAAACGTTGAAATCGTGTCCTTACTCTGACATCCGGTGGAACAGTTCGCCTTCGTTTCTCTACCTTACGACGAGTTTATCGTCTTTCTCTACTTTTCCTAAAACGGTGATTAAATTTTATTGCCAGAATCTGTTTCCATGGCTAACTGCTTTTTAACGTAAGAAGTTTTCTGTAGCTAACTACTATCCATTGCCATAACTATTTGGTGTAAACAAACATGTGAATTAAAACCGAACAGTAAGTGAAATTCTCGTTTTAACCAGTTCGTTTCTCCAAACCTATAAATCAGCAGAGTATTTACGGGAACTACGATTGAAACATATAACATCGCTCGAAACTCGCAACCTCCATTAGCTGCTGTCAAGCACGTTTCACTACCGCTGATCATCAAAAAGCAATTAATCACAGGTCATCCGGAAGCAGCTACACATGTTCAAGTGCATGTGATTGTTTATCTTCCGAACCTCTAGGTAAATGAAAAAGAAAAAAATACGAACCTCAAGGATAACATTTTAAAAGCAACGTCAACACCAGCAGCAACCTCACCGAAAAAAAAGCAATTTGTTTCCGAATGTAATTCCGGAAAGTCGAAAAGTCACCACCGTGTTCGCTGAAAGGAAAAATTCGATTACCCCATCAGGGAATGAAACACGCATGTCGCGCCCGATCGCAGTATCCTCCAAATCTAATTACCGATGTAATCAGATACCATATCTGTATTTATTGCATCTCCGGTAGCCTGTCGATGGAGCGATTGGAGTAATTATGACTCAAATGACCCATCTGCACCCTAAGCAGTGGCCAGTCATACTGCTCGCGAGCTGGACGGATCGCCGGTTGGTTCAATAGGAAATAATGGTATTTCTAAACAAGAATATTGATCCGATATTACGGTATTGGATGGCCGCTTGAAATGAAGGTCATGACTGATTGAAACTTTTCAATGGATTTGCATTATTGAACTGTCCTGACTTCATGAGAAGCATTGATGACTATAGCGGCGGGATAACACGGCTGCACTCCGAAAGCAATCGTGTCCATAAGATTTTAATGAATGCAAAAAAAACTGATTGCCATTGATGGCAGAGGAATCGAATTGGATTTGAAGTCCTTGGAACGAATAAGAGAGTTTCAAATATTTTTTTGCACATCGAGTGAATTCCGAGTAAGGACTTTGAACGGAAGCGACTGCAATAAAATTCCATTTCAATGCCAGACATGGATGTTGGCAAAAATTCATAGCTCCTCTCCATATATGCAAATAATTGTTTTTTTCCCTTGCATGCATTTTAATTTCTCGATTAGCCTTTGTTGCTTCCGGGCATGATCTCGATGTGGTACCACTAAATTGCCTCATGGTACACATCTATTTCTCATTATAAAACTTTGCGGATGGCAGTTTTTGTTCTCTAATTTTGGGTTAATTGTTTTGGACAACAGTACTCGGGGGCATTTGCTTAATCCTTTGCAGTCGGTTCTAATACTAAAAATAATCTCGGTGTTGGCATCTCGTTTTTAAAAATTTCGAGTTGAACAAGTGACACTTGACAATCTTATTTATTTCATTATGTTTCTTTTGGAAAATTTGCTGTATAGAGGGTCTTGGTGACAGGGAATCTAGTATGCATGGGATATGGAAAACTAATACAGGATAGGCACCCGATTATGTGCTAGATGGTAGATGCTTGGCACTGGTATACGTTTTGAAGGGGTGACATGTTAAATCCATGTTGTCCTACATGCTGTAGTCCTTTTTTAGAAAGACATTTCTAAAGAATTTCTAGAAGCTAGTGGCAGTATACTGCAGATGACAAAAAGCTGGAGGGACAGGGAAGTATTTTAGGTACTATTTAGTTTTTTTCTTAAATGACTTTTTTATAGGTGCAAGTGTGTTCAAAAAGTTACGGGATTGATGAACGTGATTTTTCCTTATAGTAAAAGCGCGCTTAAGTGCTTAAAGGTATTCTAAGTAATCATTGCCAAGACACAGCATGGATGGAGAGAAGTGTAGTGCACACTAGGTTTAAATTCTTGTGTTTCGTTACATGTGGGAAATATTGGGCTGAAAGAGCATTCCATATTCGTGTGGTTCGTCGTCTTAAAATTTAACTATACGTCCGAAGACAAGCTTAAGGGTAAATTGATTGAAACGAGTATTGCCATCGAATTCTTAAGGAGAGAAGTACCATTGGCTAGCTTGCTTGAGCATTATTTTTTGCAATAGCAATATAACGATGATAGACAGGAGACATTGCGTCGATATTCAAGCCAGCCATGCGAACTCGTAATATCAATATCTCCTATAATTTTATCTAGCACGTCCAAAGAATCCTTGCGAGCACCACAGAAGATATGGGCATTGTATTCAAGGCTAGGATGGATGTTGGTTTAAAGATCGAAGCGAAATCAGAACGAGTGAAATTTTTCATGCATCGTATAAGGGAACCTAGACATTTCGCAGCATTCTTGGCGTCCCCGGATGTGTGAGCATTCCAACTAAGTGCTATATTGACGCACATAGCAAGGACGGACGGTTTTTTGGTTATAACGACAGAAGTGCCATTCATGAATAATGGGTAGTACACAGCGTTGGGTTTTAGAAGCATTACGTTGACTCTCCAATTCTACGGCCGAAAAGCAGCGACATGAGTCTTGGAACAATTATGAATAGATGCCAGTGCAGCCGTCAACTAAGGAGTGGACAGTAGCAGACAGAAGATCATTTATAAAAATGAGGAAGAGTACCGGAGACAGAATAGAACCTTGGGGGACACCGATATTTTATTTGCTTGAAACCACTCAAATCAACTTGAACGGAACGGCCCTAGGTAAATTTTAGTCCAAATTAGAAGAATAACCTGGTTGCGTAGTGTACCGTCAGCTGTCAAAGAGGTAAAATCGCGTTATTGGAACTGATCATTTATATATGTATAAAAGGTGGCGCAAAATTAATCACCCTATCGGAAGGTGTTATAATTTTGCAAATGGCATCGTACGTCAATCATATTTGATATTTGTGGACTAGACAGCTGCAGTATACAAACAGACAAGCAAAGGAGTGCTATACTCCGCAAGAGCGTGGAATAATTGTTTTGATTTTTTTTGATCAATAATCGGTCGGTGCTGTTAGCGCAGCGTGAATTTCAACGTCGATTTCCTAATCGTGTCGCGCCCACTTGGTAAACATTCCGACGCTTAGCTACTCGACTCGATCAGATTGGAATCACAGGAGAATATGCAGGGCGTGGCCGCCACCGGACTGGTTGTTCGTCCGAGAATATCGCGTCACTGTTACTGGTGAACGTTGGAGGGCCATGATAAACGACTTCTTACTGCCGGAATTGGATGAGCGGGGCTTGGTGAATATGTGGCTTCAAAAAGACGGTGCAACCGCATATACAGAACGAGCCGCAAGGGATATTGTGAAAGAAGCGTTTCCTGGTCGCGTAATATGCCGTTTTGGCGATTTGGTATGGCCAGTAAGTTCGCCCGATTTACCCATCCAGACTTCTTTCTTTGGGGCTACTTGAAATCGCCGGTTTATGCCAATAAGCCTCAGACCATCGCAGTCCTTCAGGAGAATATTCGACAGGAATGCGAACAGTTGTTACCGGAAATCTTAATGAGTGAACTCATTAATCAAAGTAATGGCCATCGTTAGGTATGACTTTTTCCCATCTTCCATCTTCATTGATGTTTCCGTGTCAGTATCACGATTAGTCTTTCGAGGCCAATTCTTCACCAACAAATTTATCACGTCTTCGTAAGAATGAAAGTGTTGTTCTGCAAAAAATGTTGGGGTCCTGGGTAATGGTTGCGAGGTATTAAATGGTTGGCCACGCATAACTGTTTGTCCATGTGATTTTTAAAATAGGTCGACTTTTTAATCGCGTGTAACAACGCGATGCTCAATGCGACGCCTATGTAACATTTCTGAAATGGTTTTTGAACCCATTTTAATTCATTTTTTATCTTTTCCTTTTAAACATTATGAACCAGTTGTACGATTCATTTCCAATGCTTCTGTGAGCTGTTCTTGTGTTCGAGTCGAGTCTTCATCTAATAATGTTTGCAATATTTCTCTATTCTTCTACGGTTTTCGTCGTGGATGCCAAAATAACCACCTTTAAGCGAATAAACCAAAGTTCATAAGTCCTTTGAATTGTAGTATGTTAACCATAAACTTTCATTAACAGTCGATGACTCGATGACTTTCAACAGCGGTTATCTTTGGAAACAAATAAAATAATGAAACTGCCTGTAAATGGTACAAGATTTTCAAGGGCTCGCTGGGTCCGAAGGTAGTTTATCAGCAATGATTGGTTATAGTGCAATGGTTAGATTTTAGTTATCATTTATGTGAAATTTACCAAGCTGGAAACTTAAACCACAATAGCTCAATGTTTTGAGGTATTGTGTGGCTCGTAGCTCCATCTTGTTGAAATTGGCAAACATCTGTGTCTATATCTTTTAGTTGGAGCCACGCCATGCAGTCGATGGGTAAGGAAGTGGGAATATCGAAGATTCTTCAGCGACACTGAGCTACAGCAGCAATGTACTTGAGAGAGCGTCCATTTTTGGCTATTCTTATATTGTGCTGGGACCTTGAATAAGTTCTCGCTGTTTCCCAAAGGATAAGGTTGCCAGGACCACGTACATGTAGTTAAATGTGGTAAAGCAACTGCAATAAAATACTCTAGGCGAGCTTGAATTTCTATGTACGTAAGTTCGTCGAAATGTAAACAAACGTGTCGAGTTTCGGCCTAAGGAAAGAATATTTGTGGGGAATACCGTTGCATTATTTTGTTCAAAAAAAAATCTGTAGCTGAAGTACAAAGAATCCTTGCAGAGACTCATAGTGAACATGCTCTGTTGGAAACGACATGCAGAAATTGGTTTCAATGCTTCAAGAATAATTGATTTTGAAGATAAATAACGCTCTAGCGCACCGAAAAGTTTGAAGACGAAGTATGGGAGGCATTACTTCATGAAGACTCATGTCAGGCTCTAGCTAAACTTGCAAAATCATTACAAGCAGATGACATAACAGTTTCGATAAGTGTGAAAGGATTAGAGTTGATTCAGAAGCAAGGAGTTGAACTGCGGTACGAGTCCAAGAGATGGCTCCCTTTCACGTGTGAACTGCTTCTTCAACGGCAGAAAAGAAAAGTTTGCTTGGGATACTCTACGAATACTTTAAGTGTAAGTCGCAAGGTTAGCCTGGTCGTATTTTATGCTATCGACTCCAATTAATGATTTTGAGCAGAGCAGACACGGAAAAGTGATTTTGCTACATGACAAGGCTCAGGTACATATTGCTCAGGTCGTTCAAATCTACCTAGAAAACGTAGATGGATCCTATCCCATCCCTGGTATTTTTCAGACAACCCCCTCCAACCACCAGGCCAGGTGGGGCAGCACTTTAAATCTTTCGATGAAGCCAAAAATTCAGTTGATTCGAGGATTGCATCAAGTGATGCGCAGTTTTCTCAACGTGGAATTTGTATGCTTCCCGAGAGATGGGTAAAAGTTGTAGCTAACGATGGACAGTATTTTGAGTGACATGATTTTACGACTTACTTTAAATAAATCTAAAATATTCAGAATAAAAAGCGAAAAATTCTTTTTCTCCCTATACTAGTGAATTATTTTGAGAAAATGGGCAGCAATATTCCAATCGGACTGGATTTAGCACATAAATTCGGTTCATAAATTTAAAATGAGGGATTTAAAAGAGATTGCGTAATTTTTACTTCACACCTCAGAACCATACTATAAAAGGCACTGTTTCATCCTATAGCTTTAGTTTTTAGCATGTATCAATTCGCTGAAGTGTTCTAATTTATGTCATGTCAAACATAGCAGTATACGTGGCCAAAACACAGCATTTGCGGGAAGTCTCTCTTTTCTTTCTTCGATAAAAGTGCTGCTTAAAACCATCGAATGTTGTCGGAGATTTACGGAGATCATACTCGTTGAAACCATACGAGTTCTGGTTTTGATGTTATAAAAGTGGTAATTTTGACACCGAAAGTAAGAAATGGTCTGGTCAAGCGAAACAAAATCGAAGACGAAGATTTGGAGCATAACTCACTGAAGTCTAATGCCAAACGCAAGAAGAGTTGGCGGAATATTTGGAAGTGATACAAGCAGCGATTTCTAAGCGTATGAAAATATTGCGATTGTCGACATTTTCATTTTAAGGTAAGATTGGCACAAAAACAGGCAGAATATGGGTCTATAATTTTCCGTCATGACCATATCTCTCCTCATGTTGCTACACCGATTATAAGCTGTTGGATAGGGTAGGAAGTCTCATCGCACCCGCCGTATTCACTAAGGCTTGCCCCTTTTGATTTTCACTTGTTTCGGTCAATGCAGAATGCTCTTTCAGAAATAGAGTTCACATCAACAGACGGCATCGAAAGTTGGTTTCCCTCAAAAAGTTTTGGGCAATGTGTCCATATATTTTCGCACAAATGGCAAAACGTTATAGAAATGGGCTTATTTGTCGCTGTATATCTACCACCAAAAAACCATGGTTTTGAGTCGAAATGTGATTTTATTCGGGAATGTAGCTTATTTTTATAAAGAACATCAAGTATATTAGAGACCGCGGTGGTGCAGTAGGCAGCGTATCGGCCTCTGATGCGCGGTGAGCGAGTTCGGATTCCGACAACCACAAACGCAATCGAATGCTTATTTTGCGGCTTCTCTCCTCGGGAGGGTACTGGCAACAACCCCCGTAATAAACTTGCCTTGGAAAAACTTCTCGATTCTCACCGTTCGGAATCGGCATTAAACTTTAGGTTCCGTTCTCTTGTGTGAAAAACAAATCGCACACAACAGCGAATAAGAAAAGCTTGGCTCTAGCCTTTCATGAGGCACGCCATCTAATAATAATAATAATATTAATATTGGTATATTAGGTACCAGTTGTTACTTGACTACAGGCCTAAAGCATTACATAATCGCCTTAGAACCACCTTTATGAATAAGAGTTCCACATGAAGTTCGAAAATTGTCGATGACTATTGAAATACCATTTAGAGTATAATTCTCTCAAGTACTGATGTCATATTCTCACGATCTCTACCGGAATCCAGGCGAGTTATGATCGTTTCACACAAAACTGTTAAAATAGCAGTTGTGAATGACCTTTCTTACGATCATCTCCCCGTATTGTGTAGTGTTCTCCTAAAACCTGATAGAAGTGATAAAAATTATATTCTTGATATTAAAAATTATAATTGGAGGAGGAAAGAGATAATTTGCATTAGGTTGACTGGTCACGATATACCAACTAATTATGCTAGCGCCTCCATTGATAGACGATAGACGATAGATCGATAGACGAAAAAATACATGTTTTCCAGGATGCACTGGAGTAAGCTCAAATGCATATAGAATGCTAAAACTCTCCCAAGTCTTATTTTGGCATTGATTAAAATAAGAAATGCTTTTCGGAGAAATTGGCAGAGGTATAGGTTTCATGTCTTCCTTGAGCATATCAAAACTTTTAATAAAATTATTAAAGAAGAAGTTCACCGCTCCGTGCAGGGACGGGTTAAGAATATCCCTGCAGCGATACCTCTCGCTTGTCGTAAAAGGCGACTAAAACAAAGGTAAATAAAAATCACATCTAGGCAATTTAGAAAACACCAAGGTGAGCCTAGGGACACATATACCACCATTAAACTGCCCCACAAGTGTACATGCAAATCAGTGGGTTGACACGACTGGAGATCACCGGTGTTGTAAGAGTAAGATCAAACAAAAAAAATCTGGAGCATGCCCGTGTCAAAAAAAAAAAAAAACTTCTGACCATAACGACGCCGGAAAAAGGAAAAGAAGAAGAAGAAGATTAAAGAAGAAGTTCACCGTTTCCGCAATATTCAGTGGACCTCAAGGCTCCGAGCCCTTTTGGAACATTGCAAACATCAAAGAGAAACACAGCGTTATTCCTTCGTTTGCTGATGTCCCATCTTCTTCAACTAGCACCGAGAAAGCTGAAATCCTTTCATCTTCTTTTCAGTCCAATCACCTAATTGCTAATGAAATGGGAAATATGGAGACAGGTACACTGGTATACAATGCCGTTTCGCAACTAGCATTGACGCCGGTAAACATTCAACAGAGTATATACGCTACCTACGAAGAGTTACTGTATTATATAAAAAATCTAAAAAACAATAAGTCCCCTTGTATTGATAATATTAAAAATATTTTTATAAAGTAATTACCCAGAATCGGCATAGATTCATAATTCATAATTCAATTCATGTATTCTATTGCAATATTTCCCAATGGCATGGAAAAAAGCCAAAGTCATTCAAATATTAAAGCCTGGAAAACCTGCAAATAATTCTACGACCTATAGACCAATTAGCCTTAAGTTCTTTAGACAAATTGCTTAAAATAATCATCAAAGACAAAATACTCAGAGGCCAAGAGGCCCATTGTGATTCCCTTTGTTTGTGGGTACACATAAAATTAACCTGTCCTATCACGTGGTGGCTGAAACCACCCCGCGCTCTTGATGAATCTTAGAAGATCCGATATATTTGCATTAGCCACGTCCGCAATCTCTGTAAAGAATCTTTGGCCTAGCGACACTAGGCGTCGATTCTGCAGAGCTGGACAGTGGCAAAGCAGATGTTGGATCGTCTCAGTTTCTTCCTCATCGCTGCAGCTCCGGCAGAGATCGCTGGATCCCGAGTCCCATTTCCGGAGCATTGCTCTAATGGGACAGTGTCCTGTGATCACTCCGACGAGCATACGGATCGACTTACGGTCCAGCGCCAGGAGCTTCTTTGTTTTTCCGACATTGAGCTCTGGCCACGATGATCTTGTCGTGTAGCTGTCGTTTCTTGTAAGCCAAGACGAGTTGGCCTCTTTGATGATTGTGTCATTTATGATCCTGTACTAGGCAGATCAGTATGCACGGGCTTAACTCCGCTACTGAAAATTTTTGATCGAGCGAGCAAATTTGTTGTTTTATCAACCTTGCTCTCGCTCCACATGGCACTTTTCTAAACTCGTTATTTCTCACTATTTTTCAATCAAACAATTTCATTTGATAATTTATGGCTCATCTACAGACCTAGATCTATCGAATGACATGCTGCACACATGTGTGGTTATAGCCGATATCTACATTTAGTGCGTACAAGATTAGTCCGAAATCGTTTTCGGACCACTATATTCCCCGTACATGCACGCGCTAGGCCAAAAAGTGGGTGATTGCTCTCGCTCCGCTACGCTCCGCTCGATCAATAATGCGCTGATCGGTGGTTGCAATGACGTGTCCGCTTCGCTGATGTCCATTTCAGAACCTTGCCTGGCCAGTTCGTCTGCTCTTTCTTTCCCTGCGATTGAGCTGTGGCCCGGGACCCAGCAGAGTTTAACTTTATGGTGTCTGATGGACTTCAGTGAGTCGCGACATTTCTTGACAGCCTTTGATCTCGTTATACAGGATTCTATTGACTTCAGTGCAGCCTGGCTGTCTACGAAGATGGTGATATCAGATGGTGGGATATCGGCTACCTGTAGGTGTTTGGCTGCTTTCTCTATTGCCAGGATTTCTGCTTGAAACATGCTACACAGATCTGAATGATTCCTGTTTGTGGAGGGTATCAGAGTAGAACCCGGCCCCAGTGCCTGTGTCCATTTTCAATCCGTCAGTGAAGAGGGTGATCTCATGGTCGTTGATTATGGTGTTTGATAGCCACTCTTCTCTGTCGGGGAAAAGGATAGGTATACTGAGAGAGAAGTAATTTTGGGGGGAATATAGTCGGTCATAGCTGCGAGGCTATTAAAACCATGTTTCCTTCCCAGATCGTCTATTATCTTAAGTATGGCCGCATGTCCATAGTTGGCTTGCTTCCACAGAGAGGAATCTCTTAGTGAGAGCGCTCTTTGCAGAGTAGCCTTTTATGAATAGATCCAGGGGGAGGAGATGAAGAATCATGTCCAACCCTGCTTGCGGCGTGCTTCTCATGGCTTCCGTTGTACAAACAGCGGCTGACCTTTGTCCAGACCAGACTAGGGCCCCATAAGTTAAAATGGGTCTGATGATTGCTGTGTACATCCAATGAATGATGTACGGTTGCAAGCCCCATATTTTTCCGAAGGTCTTTTTGCATGCCTAAAAAGGGTTCACTCATTTTTTCATCCTTTCCTCCAGGTTCCTTTTCCAGGAGAGCTTTGAGTCAAGAATGATGCCTAGATATTTTGCTTCCGCATTGAGTTTGAGTGGAGTGCCCTCTAACTTTGGGGGAGCAAATATCGGAATGTTCCTTTTCCTGGTGAACAAGACCAGCTCGGTTTTCTGGGGGTTTACTCTCAGACCGTTCTGTCTTGCCCACGAGGAGAGTTCACTCAGCGCAGATTCCATTAGTTCACTGATAGTTGGTAGAAATTTACCTTTTATCAAGATAACCAGGTCATCCGCGTACGCTATGATCTTTGTGTCTTTTTTCATAAAGAATTTGAGGATCTTGTTGACTGTAAGAAGCCACAGTAGGGGGGAGAGAGTTCCTCCTTGTGGTGTGCCTCTAGTTGTCACTTTCCTTATAAATCTCAGTATATTCATAAGGGGTTCACTGCCAAAAAATCAACAGGAGTAGTCCTCCTAGATATTGAAAAAGCTTTCGATGCATGATGGATTACTCTATCAAATGATATTGTATGCATTTCCAACATACTTAACAAAATTAATTAAAAGTTTCCTCGAAGTACGGTCCTTTTGCGTATGTGCCAACAAAACTTTATCTTCTGAAAAAACGATCTCTGCAGATGTTCCTCAAGGATCTGTTATTGGTCCTGTGCTGTTTCATTTGTACATGTCCGACTTTCGGTCTCTTTTTAATTGTGAGTCTGCTATGTTTGCCGACGGTACATGTATTTACTGCTCCGATGAACTTGCTTCTGTAATAGAAGCTAACCTTCAATCGGGGCTAAATACCATTGTAGAGTTTTGTTGTAAATGCAAAATTAAAGTCAATGCTTTGACTTTGACGCAAGCTATCTTTTTCACCAAAAAAAAGAAAACGATTTTTCTTGCCAAGCAGCGATCTAAGAATTAACAATGACGCCATAGTTTGGTCGGACAGTGTCAAGTATCTAGGTATCACATTAGATAAAAAATTAACTTACAGTAACTACATTTTAAACACCATTGGTAAAATAAATAAGACTATTAAAATGTTATATCCACTTATTAACAGAAAATCAATGTTAAGTCAGGAAAATAAACTTATAATTCTTAAGGTAATTTTTTGTTCCTTCATGTTTTTTTAATGTCGTCCAGTCTGGGGAAAAAGTGCAATAACACATATAAATATATTGCAGATAGCTCAAAATAAATTACTTAAACTGATGCTTAAGCTACCTTGGTACTTTTCTACGCGTAAATTAGCCAATATCGATAGTGTTTCTACCAGAATAAGCAAATAAGATAAGATACAGATTAAATTGTGAGATGTCTGATAACATCCTTATTAATACTTGAATTAGCAATACATATTAATTTAGCATCCATGTATTTATTTATTTATTTATTTATTTTACTTATTTATTTATTTATTTTATTTATTTATTTAATTATTTATATCATTTTATTACTTTTTTTTTGTTTTGTTTGTTACAAATGAGAGATTTTTACTTATCATTTTCCTCTCGACTTACGATTTTGTTTTCTTTTCATCTTGATTAATGTCCAAACAAATAATTATTCAGATGTAAGACTAAGTCACAACTCAAAAACAGAAAACTGAAAATAGCAGTTTCTTTTGCAGAAAACCATATATAAAAAAATTAAATAAATATTCTCATGGCATTTTCCAATGAGCAAAAGAAATTGCCTTTTCAAAATTAAAAGTTTACACCCATAACGGTGTTTTCGTGTTTGACGTTTAGATTGCAGTCGTTTCAAAAGGCGTCTGATATAATTCAATGTGGCACCTAAAGCCGAAATAGAGAATTTCAAATGGTTCTTGTTTATTTATAATTCACAATCACTCACTTTGAAGCTCATATTTATGTATAGACATGTAATATTCATACGACTTGTGAAAGTTATTTTTGCTTGTAGCGTTACGGCGTGTCGTTCCTCATTCAATGCCCTGGCTATATAAACTGAGTCCACAAGAAGTAAGAGAGAATAAATTGCGTTGTGCACGGGAGGTTTTACACGAAACTTACTTTGAACTTTGTTAATCCCAAGCTCCAGTCATGAGGTCAACGGGTGGCTTTGGGTACTACTTGACAAAACCTCTTCTCATTTCTTATTTATTTCAATGGCAATTTCTTGTCCAATTTCATTTTCCCACAAAGTGGAGTTATTTCCAGAAAATCACCTCGCTAATGGGTCGCTAAAGTATTGCATTTGTTTTTCGCTCTGCCTTCCCGCCGCGCCGTCCCACTGTGCAAATAATTACTTTTCATTAATGAAAACCAAACCAAAGAAAATCGCCAGATATACCGAAATGAAACGCCAAATTTATTCATCGACCGTCACTACTCAATCAATAAGTTATGATTAAATCGTTCAGCACGTAATAATTTCAAGATTTAACGAACTGTTTAACCGCTTTGAAGCGATTTATAAATTGAGTTAATCCGGATTCTCTGAAATCACCGTTTCGCATGTTACGAGCGCTTATCGCATCGAGCACCAACCGTGCGGGCCAAACGAGTAGTTTTTTATAATATTTGAATACCGCATAAGCCATTGCATGCTGAGTGGTATAACCACCCGTCATAGCCAGTTCGTATCGTAAACGCATCATGAGGGTGTTCGAAACATGATAATAACTGTTATGTCGAACTCATTTATAAATCACCAATGCCGCCCAATTGTGCGTACGGATGAAGTCAGGTCGGTACTGGAAGGGCTGGCGACGTGTTCCACACCCGCATGTACACAATTACTGCAAATCGTTGCTTGACGTTGTTATAGATTTTACTTTTGTTGTTTTATTGTTTCAGCAAACACTGAAGCTGACAGATGTCTAAATATTTGTTTAAAAATTCGAAATGGAAGTAAACAAATAACACTCGTAACTCTCAACGAGACAATCGCCAGTTGTAGCGGTTTTTAAATCATAACACAAATTAGCATACGAACAAGGATAAGAGCCATTGACATGTTTGTTCCTTGAAGTACAACATCGCACATTAACATAATCCTTGTTACGAAAGTAACGCCCAAACACTTGACTGCTTTACTCGTTCTCGCCTTCACTTCGATGTCGTCCTTCTTATCGTCTTTCCTTTTGTTGGTGTTTCTTTCCCGCTTTTTCTGTATTTGTGTTTATTTTTCACTTTGGCAATGTGGCGAACTCGCACTCCCGCGTTCGTTCCTCTCGGCGCTACAGCCAATTTCCATTAGGTTTAATTAAAAAGTTAAACTCGTACAATTCACCTTTTAATTAGTTCGACGGTGACTGCTACAGTCATTTCGAGTTTCGAATTCGGTTCGTGAATCCTGTCCAGGGCTATTGCCAGCGGTTTCAATTCCGTTAAATCGATGAAACCCAACTGGAAAATATCGGGCAGCCGGAAGCCGTCCCGGTCGATGTTAAAATTTAAACTTAATTTCGATCAATTTGTTGCGTATTGGTTTTATTTTGGTTTTTGTTTGTGCTTTTCATGATTTTCCCTTAATTGCCTGGTCAATGAAATTTTCAAATATTTGTTGTAGCAAAAACATACAATAAAGTGGTGATAAAAAAATATGTGGAAGGAGCAATCAATTTTTTTTTGCGTGTCGTATCAGACGACGTCGACTGCCGCCCGTAAATGTGCTCTTAATCTACCCGTGGGTCTTTCCCCTTGCCAATTAGTGTCATAATTTATTTTTATGGAAGAGATTTTCGGTCGCTAGGTTCAAAAATATAGGGTTGTGCACTGAGAGAAAAGATACGGTTTAATTAAGAAAATGAAAAAAGGATAGTAATTGGTGTAGTACGAGGAATTAACGGTGATTTTATGTTTTTCCTGATTACGTATGTAATTTAAGACCAGGTTTGGTTGTAGAGCTCATTTTAAGACATTGATGGCTCTGTAGGATTTGATGGACGACAGCCATTAAGCAGACTTTCGACAATATTTGATGAAGACAATAACAATTTCCACTGTAGGGGATTTTGAACTGTATATAGAAGCCACCAAACTTCAAGTCTAGTGGTTAGACGAGTCAATTGCTATGTTATTATCTGTTTGAAAAAGGGTGAGTGCCATAGGGGGACTTAAAGATCTTTAATCTAGATTCACATCTTAGTCTCCATTTAGATGTATTGACATCCACGGAGAAGCAAAATAGCCATGGATCGAAGACCCTGCTCTCTAAGTAGGTAGGTTTAGGTGGCTACCTGACTATGCACGTCAGGGTTCAATTAGAGCCTAGGTGCCGATTTGATGTCACAAAATTCGTGAAACCTAAGGGATGTGAAGCAGAATGTTCATTGGTATGGAATGGGCACTCGTTGAGAAAATGGTGGGTGTTGTGACAACTACGGCTGTTGGTGCTAGACCGGATGCCTATTCTTGCAGCGTGAGTTCCTATAGGCCAATGGCCCATACTGACCGCCATGATTCTAGCTATATGGGAGCTTTGTCTATGTCTAAAAAATGTTGCAGGATGTTGCCTTTGAGAAGGTTCAGTGACAGGTCCACAATTTCACTAGGGGAGTTTGAAGTGGCCACGAACTTGGTTAACTCATTGGCCTCCTCACTGCCCTCTATTTTGCTGTGTCTTGGAACTCAAAGGAACGTGATACTAGTCCAGCCGCCAGCTCGTTTATTTGTTTTGTTGCATTGATCCACCAGTTTAGAGAAGGTGGTAGTAGCGGCTTGACTGTCGGTAAACATGTAATTGGCAGGCTGCAGGGGGCGATTAAAAAGGCTGAAAAAGAGTACGGGGGTTGGATGGATAGAATAAACGAGGATTTCGTATATTACGGGGGCTAGTGTTGATAGAGACAGAGTTGTAGAGGGTCGCGCAATCAGTGGCCCCTGAAAGGAGTCGATGGATGAAAAGAATGTTAGATAGAGTTCATCTTTCCTCCAACGTGTTCATGTTGATTAGTAGAAAGGCGATCTTGGTAGGATTGTAAAATCAAATTATTGCACCAGGGGAGACCTCGAAGAGCAAAACGTAGGAATCCGCGTTGAGAGGCGTATTCAAGAAGGGGATGGACAAAAGTTATGTAAAGAGATCGAGATTATGTAAAGGGTTCGAGAATTTTTTAGACATCGTTCCACCAAACCGCTTGCAGAATTAGCTTTAAGGATTATCTCATCGATGTGTGCGCGAAAATTTAGCTCCTGGTCACATAATATGCCAAGATCGCGAATGACCTCAACGGTGGAGATGGGTTGATTATTAAGGAAGTAGAGACGAGGAGGTGGATTGATTTGTCTATGTGAAAAGCGATTGATTGGCATTTGGAAATTTTAAGGTCAAAGCAATTTTTGGAACGACGGATGGAAAAATATTAAGATCTGATTGAATAAAGGAAGAGTCATGATAGGAGAAAATGGTCTTGAAGAGCTTGGTGTCATCGGCATGTAGTGATATGTGAACGGTGTTCGTGCTGCAAGGATAATCATCATCGACTGTTGAGCGAAAGCCTGTAGTTTAAGTTTGTCCATAGTCAAGAACGATTCTTATACGGAAAAATTATGCAACAATATCAATTGTGAATAGGAGATGATCAGAAAAATGCTGACGAAGGCATAACACTCGCAGCATAACATCACTTCAAAATTCATACTCTGTGTGTTCATTTCCAATATAACACCTTAATGACTTGGAAGCTAAAGAGTTACTGTGAACTACACCCAACGCGACGAAATCAGTCGAATTTCTCGAATCCTATCTACGACAACCACCCCCGGAAAGTAGTAAACGAACATCTTTGACACAAACCATCTGCACTCCGTCCAGGCTGTGTGACACACACCATATGAGCGCAACTCTTGCACCTGCGCGAACTCTTTAAAAAAAAAATGTGGAAATGTCTAATTACCATTTCAATGGACCTAAGTGGCTACCTTCGGGGACGCGACAAATTCAGTCAATAATCGCGAAGTAAGCGAAGTCCGGAACAAAGGAGTCGACCGCGAAAGATTGCTTAAAACGGTGGTATCTATCAAATTTTCTTTTGTAGTTAGTAAATTTAAAGAAAGACTTAGGATGACTTATAAGATTGCCTTGAGCTTTAACTAATTAGCGTTGATAGAGGGAGTGGTGAAGGGCGGTAAAGTGGAGTGGAGATGCCCAGGTAGTTGGAAAGAAAATTGTCCACTGCTTATTTCATTTGTTTCTTAAAGAACGGAGTTTGCGATTGTACCAGGGTGGAGAGGTGGACCAAGTTTTACGTTGTGAAATGGGAATGTAAAGAGAGATAGAATTAAATATTTCCCTAGAATATGGACATTGCATCATTTACAGTTATGTTATAAAAATTGAGAGGGGCTTTTTTAAGGTATTCATTGATCAGGTGAGATTTTGCATTGTGGAAATCGTGACAGGTCAGAACTGTAGAGGGTTTGTTCTGTAATGAAGAATCGTGACAAAAAGAAAGGAGGAGGGGAGGATGAAGGTCATCGATGGTTGAAAGGGAAAGGGTCCACTTTGGGGAGTACCTCTATTGACGAATTTTGCCTCTTACGTGGATTTGGCATTGAAGAACGACCACAATACGACAAAATTATTTTGTAGGAGAGCAATACGCGACTGCGTGTTGCTCAAGTTGTTAAGTCCTACCTGGAAACTGAGAAACTACACTGATTGCCGTATTTTTCAGACATTGACCCTTCCGATCCCACCGGACTGGCCGAGTAGTACTTCCCATCTTTCGAAGAAGCGTTCTGAATGTCCTTGTCAATGAAAGTTATTTTTCACATTTTCGAGTGCTAAATTAAAAAATGTTAATTTGTGACATATTTCAATTGATTGTTGGAGACAAAAGGATATTACCTAAATATAATGCCAAATGAGTGGCTAGTATATCATATCTATAAGTTATATTCGATTCCCTTTCTTCTTTTAATCGATTCACGTTTTAGCGCCAATTTGAGCTTTAATTAGAGTAAGTATTTGCCCATGAATACCGAGCCTATAATCGGTGAGAAATTTCGCATGTAATTGGAACAAGTCGAAAGTGCATGTCAACAATAGTACAGCATCAGTCAGCGATGAGCGTCTTGGGAGAGGGACCTAAAGGACCCACACGCATCCCATAAATAATGAGAAGCATCGTGAGTGCTGATATTTAATTTAATTTGTGTCACCAGAATGTACATACACATGGTAATACAGAACACTGACATGTACACCGTGTATTGTATGCACGTCCTGATAGGTGATGATAGATAATGTAATCTGATTTACATTTCACCATATCACCATCACACCTTCCTGCCTCCGTACACATGCGATCGTATCCTTTTCATTTTGTCTCTGCCTGCCGCTGTCTATTCCCACGCTTGTGTAATAGTGTGCCGAGTTGTAATACGAAGGACATGGCACTTGGGTAATATTTTCATTTACAGCACGGCTAACATCATAAAAAGCCGCATTATTTAGAGTGTTGCTAACGTTACGAGGCTAGAGGATGTGATATGAAATGAGTGACGGTGCGGTTATGCGAAGTGGGTGGATGGGTGGCTGGTGGCGGAGAGATAATGAAGAAACGTGTTTGGGTGTATTCAGTAGAAGAGTAACGCGCCGGGGATATTTGAATAAAAAAACAAGAAGAGGCTTGAACAACGCACGCCACAGAGGGATTAGGTGGGTGGCTTGATTTACCTCGCAACCAAGCACCCTCCGTGATGAGCCAGTGTGATGAACTGGATAGTTTCGAGAATTCTCGCTCTTTTCCCTCCTTTCTTTTGCTTCCATTCAAAGTAGATAGGTTTGATTAAACACTGAATGGACCGGATGGGTTTGTGGCAGATGCTACTGACATTGCGCTCGTGAAGATCTAATTTTGGTTTAACATAATGCTCGTGTATGTCGATGGAGGGTTATGCGTGCGTGGATATAAGTGTCTGCGGGGATATGGTGGAATAATTTTCATTTTACTTTGCCTCGAAGAGTTCAACTACGGAAAGAAGCTAACGAGGTGAGGCTAATGCTGCAAGAATAGCAATGCGATTCAAGTTTACTTTGCCGGGGGTTTCGTAAGTTTAACAGTGTGGATTGAAAGTGAATCAACATTAAGGAATAGTTATAAAAACAAACCTTTGTTAATTTACACCAAGGATATGCGAATATTATTTCGACTCCCTGCTGTTTACTTAGCGTCTTCGATGAATTTTTGAATTTACTTAAACATTTAAATGTTGCCGAAGTAACTAATGCGTAAATCACCAAGCTATAATCTAATATAATAATCTATAATCTATAATAATTGGATAAATTCCAAAATCTGTGCAAATTCCACAATTTGGGACGAATTTTTCACTGTATGGCAAATATGGATTTTAGACAGGTTGTGAATTTGTTTGAATTTCTTTTTTAATTACAATGAAGGGTGATTTTTTACTGCTTGGGTTTTCAGTGTTCTATTTTTGACATAATTTGTGGCATGCGTTACAGTCAAACATGCTCAGTTAGCATTATCATTTCATCGTGGAAAGACCAATAGCTGAACAACGCTTACAAATTATTGAACTTTTTTACCAAAATTATGCGCACTTCGAGCTTGTTACGGTTATGATAATAGACCTACTGAGCAAGCACTTCAAGTCATTGTAAGAAAATTTCCCATGAATTTCTCGTTATTAGACATCTAGTCACCTACTCGTATGCGAAGAGTGTATGCAAAGGAAAATATTGCTGCCGTATCCGGCGAGAATAATTTAGACCGTATTTTATCCATTCGTCGCCACTACAGAAATTGAGAGTGTGTTACTCGTGGTAGATTAAAACAAGGATCTTGATCTAAAACCTTACTCGTGCAAGAACTGAAGCCGAACAACGTGTCACAAAATTGAATTTTCGATGATTGGACCTTAGAAAAGCTAGAGCAAGATCGGTTATTTTTATCGAAATTTTTTTTCCGCCAATTGATTGTATGTATTTCTGGTTGAATATGTATGTTAATGAACAAAAAGCCAAACTTCATCCGATGAGCAACCTTAGCCAATATAAAAGAGCCATTGCATCCACAAAAATTAACTGTTTGGTGCAGTCTTGAGGAATCATTGGTCGCATTTTCTCTCAGGTGATCTTGGGAAAAAACGTTACCGTTTGTGAAGCCCTCTATCGTTCAATGATTTCGAACTTTTTTTTACCAATAATGTACGAGCTGAAACTAGGGTGGTTTCTATATGCTACACAGCATGCTTATCCATGGATCAAGTGAGAAATATGTTCGGTAAGCAATTTATTTCTCGTTTTGGACCGGTGAATTTGCCGAGGTCATCGTACGATTTGAAGCTTTGAGAATTTTTTATGGGCATACGCTAAATCACTTGTCTATATCAATCGTAGCCCCAGAAGATCAAATTATATGTGCTATAAGCGAACTACCACCCAATATGATCGAAAAAAAGTGACTTAAAATTAGAGTCTCCATATGGACCATTTAAAACTTAATCGTAGTCAACATTGGCACAACCTGATCTTTAAAAAATAAGTACCGCCTTATTAAGTCAAATAAAAATTGTATACACTTTTGCAATTTTTCTGTACCTTTCACGCTAATTGAAAACCAAGTGCTTATAAAATCACATATTATAAATTCGGTTAATTCTGACAAGGGCTCCAATTATAACAAATTTTTGGAAATGGGAACATTACTTCAATACTGATTATAACCAATTGCAAAGATTCCGAACAAACTAAAAAAAATTTCCAAAATTGGAACAAAATTTTTCGAATTCCAAACTCCAATATTTTAGTTTAGTTTAGTTTAGTTTATTCATATACCGAGCTTAACTCTAAAAGATTTCAGATACAAATAGCTCAAAAAAAAAAAAAAATGTGTATATAAATGATTAATTCTTCTTTTCCTTTTTCCGGCGTTGTTATGGTCAGAAGTGGAGGACCATAACTTTCCCACTTAACTGCATTCCTACTGGTCCGCTTGTGGGGTCCGCCGGTTTGACCTCAGAAAGTAGCGGCAGGCTTCCCGGGTTGGGATTACTTCATCGCTGAGGCCAATTAAATGCTGGTGTTTTTGCATTTGTTTGCACCAATTGTTTTTCGGCCTGCCTTTTCTTTTTTTTGTGACACGGGCATGCTCCAGATTTTTTTGTTTGATCTTACTCTTACAACACCGGTGATCTCCAGTCGTGTCAACCCACTGATTTGCATGTACACTTGTGGGGCAGTTTAATGGAGGTATATGTGTCCCTAGGCTCACATATGATTAATAATAATAATAATACTAAATTACAGGATATATAAATTCAGAAGGGTTTGAAATTAAGTATATTTTCAAATTCAGGACATAAGATTCATTAGAGATAATTTAAATTTCGATCTATCATCACACAAGTCTATATCAGCACAAAGAGAATTAAAAAGATTAATACATTTTGTTAAAGGTTAATTGAGTCCATAGTTGTAAGGATGCACCTTGTTGAATAACAAATTTCTTGTTCGAAGTATTCTTTCTGGAGCATATAATTTCAAATTTTTAAGTATATTAGGACATATAATTCTGTACGAAAAGACATCATGAATAAACAGTATATATTGAACATTGCGCCTTTTTTCCAAGGTATCTAGACCAATTAGAGCACATCTTGTATGATAAGGTGGCATTGCATCAAGATTCCATCTCATTTGTTTTATTACAAATCTCGTAAAGGACTTTTGCACCCTCTCAAGTCGTATTATAGAGTTTGCATATTTTGGACACCAGACTATAGAACAATATTCAAGGAAAGGACGTACGAGTGACATATAAACAGACTTCAAGGCATACGGATTCGAGAGATTAACACATGTTCGCTTTAGAAATCCAAGCATCGAGTTAGCTTCAGCAACTACATAATCAATGTGGAACGAAAAAGTAAGTTTCGTGTCGAAAATAACACCAAGATCTTTAACTTCGGTTTGTCGTGTAAGACTGATATAACAAATAGCATAGTCACAAATAACAGGTATTAATATATGAAAAACAGAGAACGAGTGGCATTTGCTTATATTTAGGACAAGTCGATTACTCTCACACCAGTTAGCTACTGTGTTTAAATCATGTTGAAGATTCTCACAATCACGAATGGATTTAACACGTAAAAATATTTTAAGGTCATCAGCATACATCAGGCAATTTGCATTATTAAGCAAAGATGGAATTTCATTAATATAAATGATAAAGAGTAAAGGCCCTAGGTGACTGCCTTGTGGGACACCAGATAGTTCGAGACTGGCAATACCCAATTTTTACAAATTGCTTCCTGTTTGATATATAACTAGAGATCCATTTAAGTAAATTGGAATGAATTCCAAATGAATACAATTTGTCTATGATGATACTATGACAAATTGTATCGAAGGCTTTCTTGAAATCTGTAAAAAATTACATCAACTTGATATCCTGATTCCACTGAATCAATAAGATATTTAGTGAATATAGTCAAGTTGGTTAATGTAGATCTACCAGAAACAAATCCATGTTGTTTTAAAGATATACATATGTTCTTTAAACGCAAAATACAACTTTTTTGTAATAATCGACTCAAACAATTTCGGAACAGCTGAAATCTTACAAATGGCTCGATAATTTTCTACATTATGTCGGGATCCAGATTTAAAAATAGGAGTAATAAATGAGCATTTCCATTCATCTAAAAATGTCCCCGAGGATAAAGATGTATTAAAAATGAATTTCAATGGTAAGGACAGCGATAAGTTGCATTGCTTAATAAAATCAAATGGAATTTGATCAGGTCCAGCACTTTGGCCGGTGTTCATAGATGATATGCCTTCCAGAATATCATCAATTGAAATGTACAATGAACCTAAATACGTATTACAATTAAGTATATTATTGTTAAAACATGGACTAACATTCGAATAATCAACATACACTGACTCAAAGAACTTAGCGAAAAGTTCACAAGTGGAATCAATACTATGGGACACAATCCCTTTGAATTCCATATTTTGAATGATACCATTTATCTTTCTTTTGCCATTAAGAAATGTCCAAAAGGCTTTCGGATTTTTTGAAATCTGTGACTCAATGTTTATAACATACTGTTTATATAAAAACTTGTTCAAAAATTCATATTCTCTGCGTAGTTGACAGAAACGTTTTTTATCTAATTCAGATCCAGACTTTTTAAATAATTTGAATGCTTTGTTTTTAGCATTTCTCAAATTATTTAATCTTAAATTATGCCATGGTAATTTAAACGATCGGATGTTTCTTTTAAGAGGAACGAATTGAGAGCATCCAGTATTTATTATACTTAAAAATCTATTATAGACTTCTTTAAGTTGCAAACCAGAAAGAATATTCAACCAATCAACCGAGGAAAAATAATTATTTAGAGCATCATAATTCGCCTTAGAAAAATTGTAAATCTTTTTATACGAATAATTATTTGAATTTGACGTTACTGATGAAACAAGACTGCATTTTAGTTCTAGACATAAAGCAATATGATGAATAGAATTCTCTAATATAGGGCATAAAACTTCTCTTACAGTACAATACTCATATAATTCATTATTTACAAACATTAGATCAAGTATTCTATGCAACGAGTTATGACAACAGTTTTTTTGAGACATATTAACAGCAAACATGGAATCAATAATTGTAAACTCACAGTCTGTTCTCATATTATAGGGGATTAAATATTTTGGAGAGAAAGAGTTTTTAGACAACCCTGCCAATTGTCATATGTTAAGAATCTCAACTGATCGTAAACTTTAAATTTGGGCTGATTAAGTTTTTGAGCAAAATTAGTGCAAAGTTCAGAAAATTTCAAACATTTCCGAACAATTTGGGATTATGGGTGAGTTGACACCAAATTTTAAAAGTTTTGATTACACATAATCCCCACTCGACTTCATTAAATATGATATTGGCCAATCGAACGCTGCCATTGTTGATGAGCATTGAGTTCCTTTTATCTTATTTTCAAGTTTTTCTAGAGCCTGTGGCTTGTTTTGATAAATCATGAATTTAATAAACCCCAAACAAGAAGACGTAAATGGTCAAATCCAGTGTAAATCGTCAAAATCAGACATTGGGCGACTCGAAAATGTATTTCTCAAAATGTTTATTGATGCGCGACCTGTGTGTGCGATTTTACATCCTGTTGGAACAACCTGTCCTCCATTCAATCATGATGAATTTCGACCTAAAAGCGTCCAATTGGCCGTAGCGATTCAGAATTAGCTCAAGGAAAGAACATTTTTCATGTCATAATGCGCTTCAGGGATGAACGTGTTTTGGCCAACAGTGTGGCACCTCCACCAACGATGAAAGTTTTTCCGAGACATCTTCAGCCATAGCAGCAATATTCCCATCGGCACAACGATACCTTTCGACGCCTCTTCTGACAACTGCTGTTTTAGTCGCTTTAAGATGAGGAGTATATCATGTATTCTGCGTCTGTTTACTTTACAAATATCAAAGCAAACCTGATAGTTGCCGCTAGTTGCAAACTACATAGCATCTTACAATACCTATAGAATGATACATTTTGGGCAACTTTGCACAGTGACTAAAGTAAAACAATTTTGAGATTTTAGGACTTTGTTGAATTCTATTGTAAGAATAATAATTTACCCGGAAACGTTAAATGAGGTTGTTTGCACTTGAACAAATAACAAAATTTGGAACAACATTTGATTTTTACCAAAAATGTAAATGAATATTGATTTTTTTTCAAAATTCTGACAATTTCAATAGAGTTGTAGTTTTTTTGTGTTAAAATTCTAGTAAATAGATTACTTACTGTACAATAAATTTGGATCAATTCAGCAGCCTTGAATCAAATTAATGGATTTGAGAGGGCAAGAGATTTTGGAATTAATTCCAATATGTAGCGCCCGAACTGGCACGCAATAAAAGCCCTTTGTCGTTTGTAAGACTCAGCTAAATTTTATTGAAAAAGATTATTTAATTTAAAAAAAGGACACATAAGACGCCGGTGCTTTCGTCTGCGACAAGCCTTTGGAAAACGCCAAGGCTGTGTCACTCAATAGACGCAAGTACCTCTTGATCAAATCAAAAAAAATTGTATCCTCCTAGGAAGGGCCTTAGAGTAATACTTCTTTTGACTTGATCGCGACTACTCTACTTATGCACGATCCTGCACGAAAAGAAAGCTTTTCAATGAAAGTTTAAAATTAATATTAACAAAAGCTTTTTTTTCTTTTTTTTTTAAACAAATGTCAAATTCACAATAGAGTCATTCACAATAAATAAACAATAATTCATTTTATAGTTTATAATTACAACATAATTCAATAAGTCAATAAAGTTAAATTAAATTCAAAATTCAGTAAATTTTAATGTCTATGCTACAAAATTCAATAAAAACAAATTTAGAATTCACTAGATTATTTGTTGCTGCTACAAATATATATTATATTTTCAACCATTTTCCCGATGTGAAAAGACCATTTTAATCTGCATAATTTGATCCAAATTTGTAAATTTTGAACAATCTCCATTTTCTATTTAATTGCCTCTCTTGTGACAACGCAGGTGGCACTTTTATCACATGATATGGTATGCACTTATTTTCAGTGTTAAAAGATGCTAATTTGGCACCTTAATATCTGTTGTTTATTTGTTAAGGAAACAAGCCCTACAAGTGACATAAACGATGCTTTTGAAGGAGACATATAGACTTAAACTTTCTGTCTGAAGTGATTACATTACGATAGTTGTCTAAAGCTACTTCCTCAAGCGCAAACTCTAAATCCTTTCCTATCATTTTGCCAGACATCAACTACGTCCTAAGAACAATTCGAATTAAAGAGGGAACCTCCATAGAAGTGATAACAAACACACACATCCTTTTAGTCTTGGCTCCTAATCCGGCTCTCTTCGTTCCTAGCCTTAAGTCGCCAATCATTCACTCACATGCACCAATCTCCCTGCCACGGCACTATATGTATGTAGATATGTATGTCGATCCCCAGTCATACCTCCTAACAGGCACAAAAGGATTTTCTAACTACATTTTCACTTTTCCATTTCCTTTTTGATGGAACAAGGTACTCGTACATACGTTTGACATTTATACTCCAGCACCGGGCATCCAGTATGACAGAGAGAAGAATAAGCCGCAGAATCAAACGCAGAGCGGCACAATGCCAACTTGGACAGATAAATCCGAGTACAAGGGGAATCTACTAGCTTAGCACATGCATTATATATAGCATGTTCTCGCATCTGACGATTCAGATGGAATGATTCGTCTTGATTGTATCCAGTTGTAGAGAAAAAACAACAAAAATAAAGCAAAGACGGATGAAAGTATCTGACACATTATGACGATTTATCTGGTAGCTAGGCTTTGTACGCCATGTGCCGGGCTAAATTAATGTCTTCTAAATACGACTATATCCGTTATGCTCGGCTCGAATGCGACAAAAATGTTTACAATGACATATACGACAGCGACAAAGCACTTGTACTACTGGGCCAAGCGACTCTACAACGTGAATGTATGCCATATCCACCCTAGGATGTCGCTTGCTTCCCTAAAACAATTTTTGCTCCATTGGATGAGTCTATTTTTATATTCCTCCCCTATGCATGGTGCGCCCCTATATCATGCTATATGCTCGGAAGTGCGAGTGGACACTTGTCTCCTTGGCTGCGTCACTTGGTACAATTTTATTTTATTTTTTATTTCTTCCTCTCTCTCTCTCTCTCTCTAGATTGTTTTGTATCCTATAAATCCTGTATCGTTGGCATTACAATAAGTTGGCGTATCCTTGCTGTTTGTTTTGCACTGTTCTTCCTACTGCCTCCTCGACTCATCATAGTTGAATAGTAAACGAGGTGGAATCGTGTTGTGCTACTTGTGAAATAAGAGTGGATCCTTGAAGAGGAGGGACTACTATGACTGCGAGTATTGTATACACTTTCATGTTGGACAGGATTTTTCTTCCGTCGTTTGTTCTCCGTCGAGCCTAGATTGCTCTGCAGCATTCTCTTATTTTTCTTCTCGACTTTGGGGGTATGGAGAATGTTTTAGATAAGCAAAGACGCGTTTAAACATTTCACTCTACGGCTCATTTGTCGCAGTTGTCGCATCTGACAAAAGGTCCTTGTCGAGCGTTTGCTGACTGCGGAGATGACGTAGCGGTTGTTTTAAAAATAATTTACGGTACGGACGTAATGAGAATGAGTGCTTTTGTGGCCGCAGCCTTGTAATTAACAGGATAGGGAAAGGAATTGAGCTGTTTAGGAGAAAATGTAGTCAAGTCGCCGGAGGCTTGTGAGCAAAGTGTTTTAGATTACAATGCGATAGAGGATGCAACCTGAAGCCTGCGGCTTTACGTTACCTTGGGCTGTTGTGTTATTTTGAAAAGAATACTCTCTACACCGAGTTGTTTGCGAGGCAAGTGCTTCGGGCTTTAGGACAATGTTTTCGCTGCTATTGTCGCGTAGAAGCTCTTAAGGAGCATGCACTTCCCCTCGGGTTGAATGTATTTTTCCCTTGAGATTTACAAAGCTGTTACGCAATTCGCCTAGGTACATTTCATTACTGCTATTAGAGAGTAATGACAACGACATGTCAATCGTGCGATCTTTTACAAAATAGGTCAACCTCGCCTTGTCTTAAAGCGAATAAAGGGGACTTTTACCATAGCCTTAAATGTAATAATCATATAAATAGCTCATGAACCAGAATCGATTTGTAAAAGGATTTCCCCTCATTGAATTGATTTAATTAAACCAAAAAATGGCTCACTTTAATGACAATTAATTGGTTTTTATAACACGGATATCTCTTTACGCCACACACTTTGCGTTGTTTTTTACGCAGTACTTCCTAAAACATTTTAAATATAATGTCGTTTAATTAAATTTCGCGGAAATAAAAGGACACCCGACAGAATGCACTTTTACAGCAAAAAAAATTATAAGGAAAAAACAAAAAAAAAATCGATTTTGTTTATGGATGCATTTTGATGCGATTAAAATCCTCTTCAAAAATCATCTAGGATGGACTTCCTCGTACTCGGGAAATGAATTGTTAATTGAATAGATTTAAATTGAAATATATCACAGTGATAGCTGCTTCCAAATCATCAAATTTCTATATTGAATCAATAAATATTAAAATGCAAATTTAAAATATTTAAAATAAATTATTGGAATTTATTTAAATAATTTTATTTAAAGGGGTTTTTAAGTGACACTATTATCAATTCACTGGGCTTTAGATGAGTATAATAAAAGCCTTATTGCTAACAAAGTCAGGATAATCCTGCAGAACTACGACGGAAGCATTGATGATATTTTAATATGACGGGTTACCAGATAATTTATGAATAAAATTTGTTTCTTTGCGTTCATAAATGAGTGACACGTTCACTAAGTTTCATTGATCCGATTTTCATTATGCTTAATTACTTCGGGGCCAAGCAAATCTAAGTGAATTTTTCAACCTTATTGGGAATGATTTTAAATTTAAGTTAAAGGCGGGCCTCGACTAGTTAATTTTTGAATTACACTTTATTTGAACAACAACAGCTCTGAGTAGACTATTTGTTTGGGGAGAAGAGTTTAGAGATATCTATCCGGATGGCGTTTGGTATCATATACTGGGCAACACAAACCAGATTGAATCACTTTTGAAAAGTGGTATTTCAATCTACAATTTCATTCAAGGTTTCACCGATCATGTCAATCTTGTCAAAAAATGTGCTAGTTCGAAAAATCGCTATTTTTTTGTTATTTTACTACGAAAAAGGAAAAACGTCTTGAGAGAAAAAAATGTGTGGTGTTTACGGCCAATATGCTTTATCAAATGTAGCAGCATGTAAAGGGCCTTTCAATTGGCGCGGGTAGGCGCCATGTTACCCATGCTGTTTTGGTGACATCTGTCAAATCTGTTGAATAGTTACATAATTGAATAACACATCCAAATGATAAAACTTTATTTTCAAAATGAGTTTTTACCGGTGTACACATTGCGCCAGTGTACACATAGACGTGGTGACCCTTCGACAATTGACTCTTCAACGCTTGATGGCCAAATTCGAGACGACCGGTTCAGTAGTCAACCAGCCAGCATTCTTACGTCAAAGGAACGCAAGAAAGTGTGAAAGTGTATAGCAGAATCCGAAGTAATCAATTTCTCGCTACACACAAGAACTCGGCCTTTAGCAGATTTCAACTTGGTGAATTTTGCATCAGGACTTGGACCTACTCCCATACAAAATCCAATCGACCCAGGAGCTCAAAGTTCATGACTATAGACAACGTCATTTTTTCGCTGACAGGACTTCGGAGCGTTCGGAAGGGGACATCAATTCAGGCCGAAAAGACATCTTTGCCGACGAGGCGCATTTTCGGATGAATGACTGTGTTAACAAGCAAAATTGTCGTATATGGGAAGACACCAACCCACACGAGGTTCAACAGGTGGCAATGCATTCTTAAAAAGTTACCATTTGATGTGGATTTAAAGCCGGTGGCGTCATTGGCCCGTACTTTTCTCAAAATACGTTGAAGGCGGTTACCGTCAATTACGAGCAGTGCAGAACGTGGACAACCTTATGGTCTTATGGTCCAAATTGAGTCATATGGACCTAGACGACATGTTCTTTCACTAGGACGGCGTCGTGCTACCACGTGATTTGAGGGTAAGATTTTCTCTCGCAGAGGTAACGCTAATAGGCCACCAAGCTTAAGCGTTTTGACCCCTAGACTTTTTCTTGTGGGGTTTCCTGAAGTCGCAAGTCTATGCGAATAAACCAAAATCGACCGATGCCCTAAAGGTGAACGAAACACAGGCCGTACCACCATAAGAAGCCTAGGCGGACATTTTAACGATATCATATTTCGTATATAATGGCCTTTAAAATAAAATATTTGGTAATACCTCAGCTTGTTTTATTCCACTTTAACACATTGGTAAGGTTGGATACACAAACATGCTCAATGTTGGTTGCCTAATCAATTAGAAAAATTTTGTAAATTGAATCAGTACATGAGAAACGAAAAGAAAAATATCGTTGCAGAAAGGTCGTGGAAAAAGCGAGGTAAGCCCTCAGAAACGATTTCAAAGCCAGGAGTGACCCGTCGCATAAGGTTTGTTGTGCTTGAGTTGGAAATAATAGGTCGAAACCGATCAACCATTCAATTTTAATCTTCACTGCCCGCAAGTAATTCCAAAAAAAAACATCCTAAATTGATATTTTATTTTCAATTTTCAATGACTGAAGGGGAATTATCGTCCATTATGACAACTCGAGACCACACCGATTATAAATGACTCCGTACAAATTCAGAGAACTTGGATTGGCAGGTATGATGTATTATATAGCCCCTACCTTGCAGCTCCACGTTATCAAATGTATCAATCTCTGCAAAAATTTCTTGGTAAAAAGAAATCCACTTCAAAGCCTTTTGACATAAGATTTATCAGTTTTCTCGTGAGATATCTCATTCATGGAATTATGGAACTGCCTACAAGATGGCAAATGGCCTATTATTACTTATTATTACTTTAGGCCATTTACAACTCAGAAGTTCAGAGCCTCGTTGACAACCTCGGCAAATCTCTAATTCATGAGTTCCTTCCATGATTCCTTGTTTTGTTCCATCTTTTCTAGGTCTCTAGGTTTCTAGGTATATATAATTCTTCCACCTAGGGCGCTGCCTTTCTGGTGATCTTTATCTTACGAGTTTTACACTCATTATTCGTTGCATTGTTTGTCCATTGTCCATTCGTTCTACGTGTCCTGCCTACATTATTGTTCGCGATGGTATTACTCGGGCAATGCTTGTGTAGTTTTTTCATTAGTCTGTTTCTTCGTCCTGTTTTCCACTATAAGATCTTGCTTTCAAAGACTCTAATTCTATTTGCCACTCGTCTCTTTCTCAAAGCATTTATCGAGTACCAGTTATCATATTTTTGGTTTCTTCCAATTTACTACTAAGCTTAATTACTTTCTTGCTATTATTAGACTTTCTTCATTTTTCTTAATTATTGTTTCCTTAACGTTTCCTCTTTATCCCCCAACAGGTCCGGATGGCTCGTGTAAACTAGAAAGGATGTGATTCCATTAAGGGTTATTTCTCTCTCATTTTCCTAAAGGGATCACATTACGAATATCAGCATCAAATTAAAAAGAAATGTTGACAAAGCATTTCCTAATTTTAATCCTTCACGTTTCTCTAATAATGCTCTAATGTTTCAGATAAGACCTTTTCTTCTTTAATTTGCCCTTTATGTCCCTTTAGGCAAACTTGTATCAGTTTCACCAATTTTTTCGGGAAGGTTACCTTACAAGGACATGATACTCGTAATGGCTTATGTGTATTTAAATTAAGGTTATTCTGAATAAAAGAAATATTTAGTCAAGAAATGACAAAATATCTTTACATACAAGTCCTTTTTTCATAAAACATGTTGCCGAAACGGCGCGAAGAAAGCATAAGGTTGTAAAACAAGCTGTTTTTGAGTGGCTGTTGCTGAAGGTGTGCTTCTCCTTCATAATCATTCCCCTAATAACTTTGCCCCTTTTTTTTTTACTTATCTGTGCTCTACGCTATTTGACTGATAACCGAACCAACATTTTAAGTGATCTTAAGGCCTTTTTACCAGTACCAACCTCCCTCTTCTCCAATGGTGGAACCTCAAATAATCCTAACGCCAACTTTTTTACTTCCTTTTTTAACCAATCTTTCGCCGAAGCATCTTTTATACTTGATTCCGGTTACTTTATCGGCTGTCCAAATTCTTCCCTTGGACGATTTCTCCCTTGTTTTTGTTTTTTTTTTTTGCTCTTATGGTGTTTGTCACACAACCTGGACGGGGTGCAGATGGTTTGTGTCGAAGATGTTCGTTCACTACTCTCCAGGGATGGTTGTCCTTGATAGAATTTGAGAGATTCGACTGAATTTGCGTTAGTTGTAGTTCACAGTAACTCTTTTGTTTCTCCATGTCATTAAGATGTTATATTGGAAGTGCACACACAGAGTATGAATTTTGAAGTGAATGAAGTGAATTTTGAAGTCGATCCCAATACCATGAACATAGCTGAAATCAACTTATTGACAAATTTATTTTTGGTTCCTTGGTCTCCTTGCCATATTTCACATATGATGAGCTTACCCCTGTATCTAGGAGCCTAACTATCACAATATTCTCAAACTCTTTGGAAATATTTTGTATGAAATTTTGAGCTTTCACTGAAAGTCTCTGATCTACCCTAGAAAACATGGTTTCTTCAAGCCTACACAACCACAAACAAACCTTGTCGAGAGGGTAGCAAGGAATTCGATGCTATCTCAAACAATTTCAATAAAGACAAAATTTCAAACAAACTACTACTTTTCCATTTTAGAACCCATTTTTTGAAGTGGATAACTTCTTACTTAGAATACCGCTATTACAGTGGTCCTTTTAGATCTGTCTTTCTTATTCCCCTCTGGCATCCCATAAGGCAGTCACTTTGGTCCACTTCTTTTCATTCTCATCATTAATAATATTGAAATGGTCGTTAACCATTCCTATATCTGACGCGGAGGACACTAAATTCATCATTGCTCGGGACAAGATTCTTCCTTAATTCAATCGGATCTCAATCGCTTTTTTTTATCTGATACTCCAAAAACTGTTTTGAACTCAACATATTCAAGTGCCAATTAATCATTTCAGGTGCTTCGCGGCCTAGACATATTATGTGAATAGGACCTTTATTTCTCTAGCATTCGGTTTTGTTTAAGAATTTCTATAAAATCTAGGTGATCTGATTCATCTACATAAGGGTTGTTCGCTTCGTTTTGGTATACACTTCTAAAGTGTGGTCTCCTCACCGACATTTTCGCATTCCTAGAATCAAAATAATGCAATGTCATGTCCTTGGTCTTTGAGAATTGTCCTGAAATAATCCTTTGTCTCTATTTCCCTGTCAAGTCCTGCCTAGTCAACCTGAATATGCTGGAAGAGCGAAGAGTGATAACCGACATCTCCGTACTTCGAATATTAACAAGTTCGACCTCTTCGTCAGTACTTCAATCAACCTTGTTTAAGTATTGTATTAGCTTGTATTAAGCTGAATGGTATCGCCACCACCAAAATAAACTCGAGAACCTTAACTCACAACCGAAATTTGGCCACAATAGCCTGAGATAAATTCTTCGTAAATACAAAAAGCAATATGACCGCCCGCTGCGTTATCTATTATTTGTTTAAGCTCTAGACCAGCTGGAAATTGACAGTGACGTTGCTAAAGTCATCTTTTCAAACAAGGCGCGTTTTCGTCTCGAGAATTATGTTAGCGGACAGAACTGGCCTATTTGAGGCCAAAAAAAAATCCATTTAGTCATAGAGAAGGTCCTTAGGGCTTGACTGGAGGGGCGTCATAATTGAAGGTGAAGATGGCAACAGCATTACGATCAATGAAGAGCCACACCAAAACCTGATTTATTTTTTAAATAGACGTAGGTTAGTTATGACTGGCAGGATATCGCCATGAACCCATAAACCCACCAACAATTGTTTTAAGTTCAGTTTTTTGGTGTTTTTGCTCATATGGTTTAGCCATCGCAAAGCTGCCATTTAACGCCATTGGAATTTTTTTTTTGTATGAAAAAAGCGGCTTATGTAGCACTCTTCCCTTAATGGTGAAACATTTTCTTGCGACCTGGAGTTTTTTTATATTTATAACAGATTTGGACATTTTCCATCATTTTTCCACGACGTACAATATGTTTGTTTCTAGAACACGAATGTAATATATTCAAATAAATCTCGAACTCGGATATTCTCATGAGGGTATGGAGGCGTTAAATTTCGTGAATGCTGCAACTAAATAAAGGCGTCGCAAATCGGAAAAAAATGCTACTGTCTCACCACCCTATTTAGGTCTTGCACATACATTTATTTAACCTCTATTTCACGCTATGAAGAAACAAGAAAGGAAGTACGAAACGAGAGAACGGGAAATGCTTTTCAGGTGATATTTTCGAATACTCTGCGTAGATTGTGCGAAAAATGCCTTACGGAATCTTCCGCTGCCGAAGGATATAGGATATGTTCGGCATGCAGTAAATTGTGATTAACTCTCGAGGCGCACCGCCCTCGTCATACAAATTTATTTCGAAATTCACATTGTGGGATCATAATTAAAAATGGAAACGAAAAAGTTACTGTGAACTACAACCAACGCAAATTCAGTCGAATCTCTCAAATCCTATCTAGGACAACCACCCCCGGAGAGTAGTGAACGAACCACTTCGACACAAACCATCTGCACCCCGTCCAAGTGGTGTGACAAACACCATAAAAGCATACACTCATGAACCTGCACGAGTTATTAAAAAAAAGAAAGTAATTTTGAGATTGATATTTCAAGTGCGTTCTAAGAACGTTAATGTGTAACTAGTTTTCGACGTCGACGGCACGAAGTCGAATCTCAGTAACAGCTAAGTCATCAGAACTTTATTTTGGCCTTCTGTCCACAAGTTAAGGGGAAACTTCTCCAAATACGGCTTTCTGGGCATGCGATAAATAGGCAATTTTCAACTATGGGAAAAAATTAATCACAGACTCCATAGGTGAAAGAGAAAAACTTCGGTTCTGGTTGTCAGGATGTAACATTATGTGGCATATAAAGGGCTATCTACATAACAATATGTGTCATTTGAAATTCGGCGCTATTGCTGAACACCTAATTATGAGGGCTATGTCTTTTAAAGGTTATTAAATAAAAATCGATGAATTTCGCATAAAGATCTTGGTCTACATGCTTAGCCTTATGGTACTCTTGATACGAGGATCGAAGCCAGCAAACCAGAAATAATGATTTATTTCCTTAAATCATTGATTAAATCAACGATTATCCTCAGTTGTGACACATCCATTAGAGGCTCGGAAGACAACCTTGATTGGCAGTTTGGTGTAGCTTTAGGGCATGAAGGCGTTACCAAACGATGCTGACTGTTTTATTTTAGCAAGATCTTGCCTATGCCACATGGCCTTTATGGCTAATATTCATGTTGACACTCTACCAACGACTGAAGTATCAGAGCCGTTATAGGTGAGACAGATTGAAAAATTTCAAAACCCGATAGAAAAAATATCGAAAGAAATGACTACTTGCAGACAGAGTCAAGATAGGCCCTTGGCAGAAGTTATATTCAGTTACTAACCTTAGAATTTGTACTTTAGAATTTTAAAAAATGAATACAACTATTTTCCTGTTTCTTTAAAATGACACCTCTTACTAGATTACCTCAAATTTTCCGTTCATTTGTTGGAGTCTTCAGATTTTAAAGCATCCAATTTGTTTAACCAAAAGTTGAATACATTTCGGCCACTATAATAGGGACGAGGGGATTACTATGGTTGAGGGATTCTTTTAGCCCTGCTGATGTTTATCACATTAAGATACTCATCAAGTTGATTTATAAGTTAAAATGTAAAAATACGAGGGGCAGTGAAAGTGACGTCAACATTAAAATCGCCTTGTGCGTGTAATATTTTATATTCCTGCGTACAATTTAAATTCACTGCCTCTCCGCTCCCTCGGTGTAATGAAGCTGCCAAGTTACCTATATATGTACCCCCCGAGATGAATAAAACATTTTCAGCTCTATCAAGTGTCGCCCATTTGAGTCCGAGTCCACTGCCGTCCGTAATCCACGACTATAAGTCCTTAATGTCCATGTTCTTAACTTCGTCCCTATATCCTTCCCTGCTCCGACTTCCGCTACTGGCGACGAATTCTCGAGATTTATCAAGCCAACCTCCACCGGTCTAATTCATTGTTTATCCAATCATTATAAATTTCACCACCAGCCACTGCCTATGCTCAGATCCATATCTCACTCTCCCGACACTTTACATTTGCTTACGCATACACACAGCCGTATGTGCCTAAACATCGCACAGATGCGTAGATAAATATTTCACCGAGCGCACATTGTGCGTGAAATAATTTTAACATTCATGGCGACCGGTGCACGTAGTGGCTTGGGTCCGGAAAGGTAGGTGGAGGAGTGGATTCTTGACTTCAACCTCAGCCACGCAGCATACATATACCCATTGGCACACCACGTATGTTTTCGAGTGATATATGAAGATCCCTAGTGCGGGTTTCGGATGCAGAGAAATGTTTACGATCTCGGGTCTTGCGGAAAGGGAATTTGGAACTCCGGTTATAAATATTTAATTCCTTTTAAATGCGTTGAATGACTCCTCCAAGAGGCTGCTTCCTCGTTGCTCCTTGTTTCCTTGTCACATCCTTCTTGTCATCCGTTGAAATCCGACTGGATAATGGTAACTTAGCAGAGCTTCACATGCAATTCATATGGTGTAGATGAGAAAATTACAATTATAATCAGTAAGGCAACCTACGAGCGAATTAGGTGCATGAGCAACCGTATGTTTGGACATGGCAATGCATTTCCTCCAATCTTAATGGTTCGATACTGAATCATCGCCGTACATACATACATATGTCTCGATGAACACGAGTGCGAGCGCAGTTAGTGCTTTTGATGAATGTTATTAATGCTAATACACAAAGGACCATAAGCCTGCCTTTCGGTCATTTACCCAATCTTCTCTCAAGTGACTGCTTGTATAAACGGATCGCAGGGAACTGATGTGCCCTTAATTACAGTCAACAGTCGAAGATATATGTAGTGACAGCGACGACTGCTGGGAATGTTCGGAATTCAAGGAATGCCATCTGGAGTACGACGAATACGAAAGGAAGAAAAGGTCTTCTTGAGCGGTCATTAGTTGGATATGGGATGTGAATGAATGGATGAACGGTTGAATGAATTCGATATACTATTGCGGGAAACTCAATTAAGTAGACTTGATTACGTTTTGGGGATCATTTGTCTTTTTCGGCTCATATTTTGTGGTGTCATCTGTGGGCACAGAAGTTTTGCTTAGGATTCATGGTTTTGCTAAGCAACAAATTGGAAAGACGACAAGACCAGTTATTTGGTTTGTATATGTAGTAGGCGTCAGGGGTGTTTCGAAATGAGTTGGGAATGAGTTTATGATACGATGACGTAGACAGGATGATTGGCAGACAAAAGTTCTGATTGAAATGCGAAAAACTCATTGGCTAAAGCGAGAAGCACGATTGATTGGAATATGTTTGTTTATAGCGTTTGTGGTAGTTAGGGACAATGTACCAAATTTATTGTGAATTATTCAACAGCTTGTGGCAAATCACCATGGAGGCTTATAGTGTTAAGCAACATGTGCAATTCATCAAATTGGTATCCTCGCCACAACTACATTTATACGTTAAAGTCAGACTCTCTTCCACGAGGGAGACATTTTGCAGGAATATTTCATACTTAAAGCTATAAGAGATTGGTTAACATAAAAGCAAGGGTTTATTGAATGTTTCACACAAAACTTGTTTTACAATATTTACATTTAAAATTTGAGCATTCTTTCTGAAAGACTCTTTTTTATGTCAGTAGATGAGCATTATTTGATGAATGCAGGAAAAGGTAATCAAAGCATTAGCAAACAATTAGAATATGCTGTGATCTTAAAAGTATCCAAATAATGAACATCTCAACTAGAAATCAGTATTGACCGATATAGCAGACACAAAAAGTGATGGAGAATAGGATTCAACCATGAACTGTTCAGCCAATGCTTACCTTAGTAATTGAAGAAGCAGAAATTGACCGCAACTTCCTTTGCAGCACTAGAAGCAAGAATCGCATTAACTGAAGTGACTGTTGGTCGAGGCTCAGATTCATTTCGGATAGTTGTTTCGACGACGTTTATCAGTTATGACCACAGAAACTCTCTGATTGCACAATATGCCTGCGTTCGTTTCGAAATAGAAAGCCTTGTAAGAGTGAAAAAAACAAATCTTCTTTTCAAAAATTTTCTTTTTCTTCGCCGTCATTTCCTTCAGTGGAAGGAAGTTGCAAATCTTTAGCAAAAATTGTTTCGAAAAAAAATTTTTTTTTTCTCCTGCAACAAGTTAAAGTTTAGGCCTTATTTTTCCATCGCTCACCTAGTTTGAGTGAGATGTATGTTACCTATGGAAAGAATCTACCTCTTTATTATATTTACGGGTTGTGTTCAAAAAGTAACCGGAATTTTGTTATTTTGGTTGTTGACATTAGAATAACCAACCTATTTGGCAGGAACTGTACATGCACATTCCTAAAAATTAAGAGATATAATACGAATATGTGAAAAAAATTTAATTCCAAAATTCGATGAACGTGGCTTGAAATTGCTCAAGTCATTGACAACGGATGACAGACTAAACAATTTAGCAATGAATAGAGACATATTTCCCAGCAGGTTTCAGACCTGTACACTAATATATTTAAGAGCATATTTACTAACAGTACAACTAAAATTAGAGTGAAGCAGACTAATACGACCCGCAAAATTATAAAAATCTCGTTACTTTTTGAACATTTCTATATACGAATGTAACTGTGAAAAGTGACTTTCCATTTAAACTTTTCGGAAAATATTTGTTATAGAATGGTACTATCATTGACGTCTGTTTTAAATCCATTCGCACGGTGGAGTTCATAGTTTATAGCCATAGCTACACTTGTGTTTTTTAATTAACTAGAAGTGGATCTGGTCATTTTTACAATGTCTCTTTTTACTGAGCAAAAAGTTGCATTAAATTTTATTTGAAGAACGAAATTTTTTGCTGAAATAACGCCAAATGAACAAGTTGTACCAACAATTCTAGGAACAACTATTTTTTTTTCAACTGGCCAAGAACATAAAATGATGAACAATGAGTCTTGAAAATCAGAGATGTAATACACTAAAATAGTCAATTTATCATTGGAGATTTTTTGATATTGTTATACTCGTATTGATCAAAATTTGTTGAAAAAAAAAATATTTTGGCACTTAGGCAACCATCATCTTGATTGGTTTTAAAAACTATCAATTTCTCTGATAGCATCGCGTTTACATCTATAAAGAGATGAATTTTGATTATTAAGCGATCGCGAAAGGCATAGTGTGACTTTGGTTATTCAAAAAACTAAAAATACCACTCCAGGGACTCCGTCTCGACTTCATAGAAGAACTTCACTTTGTATCAATAGATGAACTGAAGGTCATTTCGGAAATTGGGTTTAAAAACTGTTACAAAAATATGGAAAAAAAAAGTTGGCATAATTGGATTTTGTCGGAAAAAGATAAACTAGATTCTAGAACTAGAAGAATCAATAAAAATTGTAAACTGTATAACCAAAGCAACCTTTCAATTTCATCAGAGTAGTACTGGTATATTAGCTGAAAATGTTTCAGGGAATAATATAAGACGTGAGTTCAGCTCTCGAAAATTTAACAATGTCCAAAAATTAAGAATTTTAGGGCCAATATTTTCCTTGTTATCCATATTTACCTAAACCGTGTCATATTTTAAGCTGAAAAAGTAGGTTCAGGTGTGCCCCTTGTTTAATCAAACTACAAGCTTTCCATTTGCAAATCGAGGAGTATTTTATTTTTTTTTTTCGGGAAAAGCAAATAAAAGCGCCAATTAATTTTTTTTTGCGGACCCTTTTACGTGTTCAATAAACAATGATTCATCGAATGAATTTCAGAGTAGAAATTATTATTTGCTCTCGAGAGACTCGTATGTATATTAAAATGTGTAAATTCAAGTCGGAGGAATTTAAAGATACGAGAACATTTACTGCTGGATCCCCGCTTATCTTTTCAGCTTGCTTCCTTTATATTGTCATATAAAGGCGGTTGCTAGTAGTGTTAGCATTCGTAGTCATATGGCTCACAAAATTTGGTCAATATCTAACATCGAATCTGATCACTAACAAGAGGGTTGGTTGGTTGATGTTAACCCAGTATAAAGACAGACAACACTCAAAAGGGTTGCATATAATTTTCAACATTTAAGTCTCTCTAGGGTTATCTGAATGCTTGGTTAGAGTTTCAATTGTCAACAATTTTGAATGCAGTTTCTAGTATATTAATCAGTCACAATAGTTATAACTCTGTCAATAGACGCTTACATTTTTTAACAGTGTTATTATTCCAAGAAAGGGTGTATGGAAAATCAAAATTCAGTTTACAATGGCTATTAGTCTTAAGCTGTGGCCTCTATTGCAGTTTCCATGAGCCTAGTGTTGATAAGCGTTTTTGGTTATTATGCAACATGAGTTGCGCTCAACAAAGTGTTAGAGACTTGAAACACAATGTATGCTTCACCGACCACCTGCTTGGATTTCTTTATTAACTTCATTTAATTCCTGTGGGCGGAGGTATATTCAAAAAAAGTTTGTGGAAATAATTTTATTTATTTATCAAATAGCACGGTGAAAAAAGCATTGCACTTGTTGATCCGCATCCTTATTCATCGTTGGATCTTGCAGCAAGAATCCATCGCTCCCTATATAAAGGGTGGCCCAACCATAATGCACGATGTTAATTGTGAGTCACACCTTAACGTCAAGTTTTTTTGCCCAACTTAATTTGACATTTCTTTGTTTCAGTGTTTGACAAATTCAACCATGGAGAGGTACACAATTGAGCAGCGCGTTAAGATTGTTGAAGCCTTTTACGAAAATGGGCGTTCAAATCAAAATGCATTTCGTGCATTTCGTGATTTTTTTGGTCAGCATAATCGACCAAATGTGTGCACAATCGGTAGAATTGTGCGCAAATTTCAGCAAACCGGGTCGGTAAGAAATATGAAAACACCTGTGCACGCTCGCCCAGTTCGTTTTGCGGAAAACATTGCTGTTGTTTGCGATAGTGTGGCAGAAGAGCCGTCAACCTCGACTCGTCGTCGTGCCCAACAATTGAACATCACTGATGCGAATTTTGAATAAAAATTTTAATTTACACGCTTACAAGTTTCAATTGACTCAAGAGCTGAAACCTACTGACCATTTCAAGCGTCGTCAATACGCCGAATGGTTGGTTGAACCGACAGAAGTGAATGGTGACTTTACAAAGAAAATCATCTTGAGCGACGAGGCACATTGTCACCTCAGTGGATTCGTTAACAATTCGTTGTGGCCAGAAATTGAGGATATGGACCAGAACGATATGTGCTTCCAACAGGATTGTGCCACTTGCCACACAGCCAACGAAACAATGGCTCTTTTGCGCGAGAAATTCAATGGCCGTGTTATCTCACGCCGCGTCGTGGCGATGTTAATTGGCCAACACCGTTGGACTTCTTTCTTTGAGTGTGTTCTATGTCGTTTGACTGTTTGTCCATTCGTTATACCTGTCCTGCTCAAATTATTCTTCGCGATTTTATTACTCGTATAATGCTTGGCGCATTCGAGTTCCCGGAGTTCTTGATTGTGTAATACATATTTTCCTTTCGATTGTTTTTTCGTTCTGTTTTTCACCATAGATTGTCCTTAAGATTTTGTCACATCTTGGTCACATCACTTATAGATACAGATTTTGGCATTGCGGGACATAAGAGTTGATTTTTATAGTTCCTTCATCACGAAGAAGTACGTGTTACCAGTGGCGGATTTACCAGCAGGCTGAGTAGGCTGGAGTCTAGGGCGGCAGATTTAAGGGGAGGCAAATTTGGGACCAAATTTTTTTTATGTCTTACAGAAATTAAAACAAGCCGCGTGGTGTCGTCGGACACCCGATAGGAACGAAGTTTCTTACGCTGTTCGATAAATATTTCATTAATACATTTTGGTAAATTTTTTTTTTTTAAATAAACAAATTGAATGTTCAAATTCAGGCATCTACCGTTGATTGTATCACTTGCCGATCTTTACGACATTCTTTGCAAGTTTTTCGTTACTGAACGAGAAAATTAGAAGTACATATGTATTTCGAAGAAAATGTGATTGAATTATAGTAGAAACACAATGTGGCGGTCGGTCGCTGGCGCGTTGACAGATCAACTAGAAACAATGGTATCTTTTGGGGAAACACATAATATGACCTCAGACGTTTGATCGGCTTTTTATCGTAAATATCGTAAGATCTACCTCAACGCCGAAGTAGAGCTACTTTCTACTTTGTCGTGCGTTTTGACAGATGACAATGCTTGTATAGGTGCGCTGTTTGTGTGTATGGGTTGTTTGAAGGAAAATTACTTGCATTTTGTCATTTTCTCGATCTTTGAATGTCCGAGCGCCTGAAGCCACATTTCGTTATAGAAATTCCTAGGTCGTGCGTTTGATATTAGTTTATCGTAAGTCGGTGCAAAGCCTGTCAAACGCGCGACCGCGCGAATGCCACATTGTGTTTCTACTATTAAGCGTGTCAAAGCAGTATACAAAACACATGAGAATAAGACAATCGAAAAGGAAACAAAACTACGATAAAACAGCCGATGAAGAAATGAGAATGCCTGCCGGTTATAAAGGGTCCGCCAAATAATTTTTTATTTTTTTTAAATGCTATAAAAAATCTACTGAATATTTTCTCAAATTTCTTTTTTTATTTGAAAGTACAATCGTTCCGGTTAATAATGGAAAGTAATTTCATTCAAATGGCTGCCTCGGCTGGCCATGCAGTAGCCTACACGATCGGTGTGCAGCTGTATTTCACCAATGGCTTCACGAATATTGTCCTTTAAAGCGTCAATTGTCTCTGGCTTGTCGGCGTAACACTTATCTTTGACGGCACCCCACAAATAATAGTCCAACGGTGTCAAATCACAGCTCCGAGGTGGCCAAACGACATCAGCTCTGCGGCTGATAATGCGATCTTCAAAAACAGGGCGCAAAACATCGAGTGTAGCTTCGGCTGTGTGGCACGTAGCGCCGTCCTGTTGAAACCAAATGTTGCCAATATCCTCCTCTTCAATTTTTGTGAACAAAAATTCGTTCAACATGGTCCGATAACGATCGCCATTGACTGTAACGGCCACTCCTTGCTCATTTTCGAAGAAAAATGGCCCAATTATGCCTCTGGACCAAAATCCGCACCAAACAGTGGCTCGTTTTGGGTGCACCGGCTTTTCAATGTATGCGTACGGGTTTTCTGTGCCCCAAATGCGACAATTTTGCTTGTTTACATACCCGCCAAGATCAAAATGAGCTTCATCTGAAAAGATGATTTTTTTTGGCAAAATCGGCATCTTCTGTAAGTCGATCGCAGGCCCACTTAGCGAAGCGAAAACGCATTGGATGGTCAGTTGGCTTCAACTCCTGAACCAATTGGACTTTGTATGGCGTCATACTAAGGTCTTTATGCAAAATTCGTCTCAATGTCTGCCGCAGCAGCAATATTCTCGGGTGTACGCACTGTTTTTGGCTTTTCACGCTTTGGTTTATCGATGAGGATGCCAGTTTCTTTCACTTTTTTCACAAGATAACGAACATACGGAGCTGACGGTGCTTCTCTTCTTCCAAAATCCGTACGCAATTTTCGCACACATTCTGCAACATTACCCTGATTTTCAAAGTAATGTCGCAATATTTCCCAGCGTTGTTCAAGCGTATACACAACCATATTCGTTCAGCGGAAGGATAAAACTAATTATCTGTCAAATCAGACATGAGCTAAGTGTTACCATTCACGAAATAAGCACTACTTGAAAAAAAAAACGTTAGATGGCGGACCCTTTACTTTCATTTCTCGTCCTCATTGATCGATTCATATCCGAATTAGAAAAATGACAGGAGGCCTACAACGGGTTCAATGAAAACTTTTCATTTCTGACCAAAAATAAGTGAATTGTCATCATCAAGCCTCATGGAAAAAGCCCTTTTCTTGGAAGGAATGTATCCTAATAATTTATAGACTTAGTTCAAAAATTCGTCTGAAAGAATTTCGGTAAAACCAGATTCTGGATCAATGAAAAGTCTATCTTCGTTCCTGCGAAAACGTTTATCGAGAACAGTCAGGTACGAAAGCTGGATCGATTTATAATTTCAGCCTTAGAGGGTGGCAAGAAGTTCGATGCTATCTCAACTGATTTCAAGAAGGATACTATTCCAGTTAAACCTATTTTAGGAAGTGAATATCTTCTTAGGTGGAAAACCGCTATTTCAGTCTTCGAAATAGCGAAACATCAAGTTTCCCAAGACATTTTTCTCTTCCCTAATTGAAGCATCCCTCCCCCCTTTCTACTTTTTCTTTAATCAACCCATCAACCCATCAACTTCGTGGCCAGCTGACATTATGTAAGCAGGATTTCAATTTCCTTATATATTTTTGAGATAAAATTCTTTGTGAAATGATGGTCTAAGGAATTCTTCCAATTCTTTTAATCCGATCAATCTATATTGTTCCCCTCCTTCTTGAATGCGTCTCTCAAATGTGGTCCTTACCAACACACTCACATTTCCAATATCGAGCGCAATCATCGTCGTTCCCTATGTATTGCTCTTTGAGGTCTGTACGTCTCCTCAACTGCCCTCCTTAACCCCAATCTTAATTGATCGAGCGGAGCGTAGCGGAGCGAGAGCAATCACCCACTTTTTGGCAATATAGTGGTCCGAAAACGATTTCGGACTAATCTTGTACGCACTAAATGTAGATATCGGCTATAACCACACATGTGTGCAGCATGTCATTCGATAGATCTAGGTCTGTAGATGAGCCATAAATTATCAAATGAAATTGTTTGATTGAAAAATAGTGAGAAATAACGAAAAAGAAAAGTGCCATGCGGAGCGAGAGCAAGGTTGATAAAACAACAAATTTGCTCGCTCGATCAAAAATTTTCAGTAGCGGAGTTAAGCCCGCGCATACTGATCAGCCTAGTAATTAGTTTCTTACTACATATTTAGGTTAAATTAAGTGTGTTAAGCTGATTAAAAGAGGGTGCTGTCAATACCCAATAAAGCCCGAGAACTCGCAACCGAAATTTTCTTCGTAAATACCTTGAAGCAAGATGACTATCTGCTTTGTCATCTATTTTATTTTTTTTTGATAGACCCACTAATCTTCTGACAAGCAGTGAACTACATAATTATATACTTTTCGGGCGAATCGGCTTAATTCCACCCGCGAACCTCCAAAATTCCCTTTACTTTTTGAACAAACTGTCTGCATATGCCAGTCCTTTTAATTCACATTTCCTTTACAAAGTGCCATGTAAAATTAACATTATTTAATTTTTTATACTTCTGTATCATCCTCATCTACTTCACCTCCTTGCAGCTATTCATCATTATTATCTTTTATTGCTATTTTGAAGTTATGCTCCTTTTTTCGCAGTCAGAGTCAGACATCCTTGCGGCTTTTAGGTCTGTAGAAAACAGCATAAAATTCTCGAGCAATATGCAATAACGATGTAGTCAGAAAAGTGATGTTTTTATTGCCGACAAGGTATCTAAGACAACCTCGAACGACGAGTATTCTTCATTTTTATGGGGAAACTTAACCTGCTGATACAAGTGACTTTGCCAGACAGAAAAGGACAAAAAACAAATACTCGTATATGCACGAGTATTTATCTGAGTAATTGTTTTTCTATAATACCATAAATGTCTCAGTTGAGTATGAGAATAAATGTATGTATGTTGAACGCTGTTGGAGCAGGATTCGAATTGGTCAGTGTGCGTGTACAAATTGCTATATTTCGAAACATTACGACACAATAAATTCGCACGACAAATAGTACAAAAAGCTTAATAACCAAAATCCAACGAAGCGCAGTCTATAAGGTCACCGTTTACGACATTTCTCCATAGCATATTGGTCATTCATAACAGTGTTTGAATGTATCCTGCTTATAATTGCGCTACCATCTCATAAACAATTGAAATCCTAGAAATGAAACAAATTCATTCACAAATTATGGTACACAAAAAATAAACAAAACATGTTGTTCGTTCATCCACGCGAAGCACACACTTATGGGCATGAATAACATTCGAACTTTTTCAAAACCTTCATGCCGACATCCTGCCTAACTCGGAGAGGGAGTGGGATGTATTTTATGTTATGAAACTTCATGTTTATCTCCTTCGAGTTCTTTGAGATTACGCTCCCTCCCCATTTCTTGTTACTGTTCTTTTAAGACTGATTTTTGTATCATCTGTTGGTAAATATGCCCACATACATACATACATACGAGCATTGGAGATAGAATGGGCTTGAGCATATCCTTCTTTCATTCCTTTGTTGTCGTTGCCATCGTTTTGATGGCCTTTTCCCGGCAGAAATGGAGAAAAAGTAGCGCGTTCATCGCATTTGTCACATTGAGAAATTCACCAAGCATGTCGAAAGTATGCCATATGGAGTCGGGGGGAAATCCTTAATGTGCACACAATAACGACGATGATGATGTTGACGATGGTATACTCGTAAGTGAGTGAATGCGATAAACATTTATATGATTTAGATTAGACCTAATGGCTGGCAGACATGATGTGATAGGATATTCCACAGCTGTAAATAGTTATTTTCAGTTACTTTCCGAACCCTTTCGTCCTGTCAGGACGACGGTTAGTCGATAGACTCGTTTTGTTGGAATATTGCCAACGCAACTTGTTGGATATTGTATTATTTGTCTGTGAGTGAAACCTTGTGAAATGCATTGTTTTTGAATCTCTCTTTGATTGACGTTTTTCTATTTAGTGACAGTTCATAGTGTCAACTTGAATGACAGGGGTTAATTTAGCATCGTAAATTCGTCGAATCGTTGAATTATTGAATCGTTCAGACATTGAGTTGATGAGTCATTGAGTCGGTTTGTCATTACATCGTTAAGCCGTTAGACGGATTGGCGGTTAGGCTCAATGACAGTAAGATCGTAATAATGTAGTGTCATGTGGTCGAATAGCAAAATGCAATTATTTTAGCAATTAATATTGATGCCATTAACTGGTGGAAGTGCTGTTACCGCTGGCGGTCGTTAGAATGTGAATGACTCTATACAATTATATTACAAGCCACATTTAATCAGACATACACATCCCTATGCCCAGAAACAAGGCCTTTTTTGGTGAAATAGGAAACTTTCATTAAGAAACCATCTATAAAGGTATTTAAACGCAAAGTAAAAAGAAGCGAGACAAAGGCATGCAACCCATGGCATTGATGATGGTGTTTTGCGAGAATATAATAAGAGCAATAGTAAAAGTTGGACACTTTCCGTCCATCGGGAATGGTATCCTCGTACGTCGGTCGTCGCACAGCCAGGCAACGACGGAGGCAATGGAAGTGAAAGCTTGTCAGACGTGATGCGAAACTTTATCTTAATTGCGTGCGGATACAGTTCTCGAAAACAATTTCAAAAAGAGAAAGAAAAACAAGAATTAATTGTCTTGAAGATTTACGTCATTCCAGGGATCGGAGGATGGAGAAATGATTTATCGATTGCGGGTGGGAGGCAAAATGATATTTTTTGTATCCGTAGCCAGTAACTTAATATTCAGTTCGAATAATGTGAGTATTCATGAACGAATTCCAATGGCGAACGAGAAGCAAAAACAGAATTCGGAACTCGATGGGATTCACAAAGTGTTAGAGGTTCAAAGGGTTGGAATCTTTGAATTAAATTCTTTCCATTGAAGACATATGTACGTCCGACATTTATCTATCGAGCTAAGCAATTCACAAAACCACTTGTTTCGTCGAATCCCATCGCCATTCGTTACAACATCGCTTGATATCTCTCGCCTCAACGCCTCCAAGGTGAACAGTACCGAAGAATTGGAACGAAGGATGAACAAAAAATCCTCCCGTTTCAGTTTTTCATCAAAATTCAAATGAAACCAAAAGGCAATCAACTTTACAGCATAGAAGGCACAAGCAGCAGGCAGTCGCTGACATTTGCATCGAAAGGATGGATGTGGAACGGGGGTGTTGCTGGGTTGAAGCAGGAATGTCGCGAGCGAGAATCTATGAATGCCTTGGGGGTTCTTGGTTTGAAAACAGTTTCCTGGGGTGTGAATGGCACATAAAGAGTTTTTCCAGTTTATTTTTTGTGGGAAATACTACTCTTGGGACGTACCAAGAAAAAATTAAAAAAAAAAACAGTTTGCATAAATAAATGTATCTCTTGGTTATAGGGAGTGGAGAATTGGGATTCTTGATTATCCGCTCATCAATATGTGACATGGAAACGCGACGGAGCTTGTTAGCAATAAGGGAAAGCGTCCTAGTTACACCGTGAATATTCGGAGATGATTTGTTCATGATAACCAAGTATGCGCTCGCGGAGCTGGAGCATGATGACTATCGTTGATTGGAATCAGAAGAGTGCCGAAGTAGAATGTGTATCTTATTTCCTGCGAGATTCTCATTTCTTCTCGTGCTAGACTTATGAGGCACCTTAAATTATGATATGTTGGGAAGTTAAGATCCGATCTTCCGAATTACCTTTTTTTAGAATTTAACATTTTTTGCACCTCTACTGCGTTTTATACTATTTAAAGCACGCGACTAGCTACAATAGTTGCCCACATTTCTGGCAGCATACCTACAAAATCGAAGTTGAAAAGGAACATCATGTCTTTTGCGGCGATCCAATGATAAACCCAATTTTTAGCTTTTTCGAAAGATCTGGAACGGTGCTCAGCCAGCTAGAGTCGACGTTCGGCACAGATTGCCGTCAGAAGGGTAGTGATGGAGGATATTGTTGGGATCAACCAAAGTCAATCGTTTCGAATATGAGGATTAAATAGAAAAATAATAAGGAAAGCAATCCCCTTCGTAAAATAGAGGAACAACTAGATTAATTACAACTCATAACGTGGGATTTAGAAAATGGCTTTTTTCATATCCCCGGAGAAATGGCAAGTGTAGGTCATTCGGGACCCGTTGTGAAAATTTGAATTCTACAAATAAGTCGGGGAATTCTAATCGTCTACATAGATGAGTTAAGAGGCTCGAGTGTGGCTTCAAAGAATAACTTAAAAATCCAATGTTTAAAGTGATATCGAAAATAGATGTGCCACAAATCCATTCGTTTAATTACCTGAAAAGAGGTTGGGTAACAAGACCAATACTTATGATTTTTTAGAATGGACCGAACACAGAATTAAATATAGACGCAGCAAGAGACGGCTATGGAGCGGTGCTTTTACAGCGTGATTTATAAGAGCTGAGCAAAAATACAGCCCATATAAGCTGAAAGTTTTAGCTATTGTTGAAGCGCTTAAGAGATTTAGAGTGTATCTTCCAGGACAGAAATTTAAGAGGATCACTGACTGTAAAACATTTGAATGTACAATGCGGAAAATTGAACTAAAGTGAAAAGATGGACACTACTCTTGGAAGAGTTTTATTATTTAATTGAACATAATGAGGTGGAACATTCCAGGTCGTACCAGGACTGGAGCCGAAAAAGAACGTGTTCATCTATGTAAATGAGAGTCTTACAAAGAAAAATCTCTCGCTCCTTCGTCAAGCTATTCGTCTAAAGCATCGTAAACAGCTTTTCTCCATCTCTACCAGGTATGGCTCTGTTGTTGTAAGAGAGTCTAAGCACGGAAAAAGCATTACAATCGACGATGAAAGGACTCTGAATGCCCTTGCCAAACGATGTCAAGAAGCAGAAAATACCCGAGACAACGGCCACAAAAGCAGTATCATAGCCTAAGTATCCTCTCTTTTCCATACTATTATCATACATCATATATATTATTACTATATTATTTTATTTTATACATTACACATTTTATTTATACATCCTCTATTTCGTCCCCTTAAATATAAGTTCTTTCTAATCCTAACCTAATCTAATCACATGTCGCCCATAAATATGCTGTACTTTTTATCACTTAAATCTGACCTTAAATTAACCAGTCTGTTAAAACTATACCATTGTATAAGTGTTAGTGTTGCTCGCCTTTGTTGTTTATTTTCAAAATTATGACCAGCATGTTGCAACCAATTTTAAGGGGTAATTCCATCAACGTATCGCAAACTCTACTTAATATTCTCTGCAAACAAAAGAACGGTTTTCACATTTGTCACTTGAATGTACAAAGCATTAAAAACAAAATTGACGATTTACGACATTTGTTCAATAATAGCGTAGTTGATGTTCTTTGTCTTTCTGAAACATGGTTAAAGAAAGGTATGTGTTCCAAACTGTTCAGTGTTAATAATATGCGTCTCGTACGAGCTGACAGACACCGGAAAGGGGGTGGAGGTGTAGCCATTTATATTAAAAAATGTTACAATTTTCATGTCATAAAGATATCTAAACCAGATGATCTGGTGGAGTATGCTTTCATCGAACTAACGGGTGACGGTGGTAACTTATTGATAGGTTGTATTTATATGGCACCTGATGTTGCGAACTACTCGCACATTAGAGACGTACTCGAAGAGCTTTCCCCTCAATATTCCAAGATAGTAATTTTGGGTGATCTAAACATCAATATTCTTAGCACCGTAAACAAAACAACCAAAGAAGCAATTGAGTCACTCAACTTTACATTTGCAAATCACACCGAACCAACTCATTTTGAACCCAATAGCCTACCCTCTTTGATAGATGTTGCCCTGTTGTCTCATCCAAACCTTATTATGCATTACGATCAAATCCTAGCCCCTGCGTTCTCACATCACGATATGCTCTTCTTAACAATAAATACCCTTCCAGGTAGAGTGAATGAGGTAATTCATAAAATATACCAATACACTGACATTAATCTGGAACCCCTATTTAATGAATGTCAGAGTTTGAATTGGTGGCCAATCTACAGTACTAATGATACAAGTTTCCAAATTGAGTATTTTAATAAGAAAATACAATATCTTTTTAATAAGTATGTCCCAGTTAGAATACGGAAAAGGGTAACAAATAATATTCATTGGTACACACGAGAAGTGCGTGATCTCATCGAAACGCGAAATCGATTGTACTCCAGGTGGCGACGATATGAATGCACAGCCATTCTGAGAGAGTTTAAAGCCACTCGCAATGCAGTAACATTACTTATTCGTAGGAATAAAAAGAACTACTATAGAAATAAATTTGGATCTTCCAACACTAGTTCTGAATTCTGGACAAAAATCCGTCAAATTGGGCTTTCGTCTGAAAAGGCTTCTATCCCGAATGATATTAACATAGAAGAACTTAATGAGAAATTCACATCCATATCTGCGGCATCCACAACAAGCAGTCCGACCATCCTCCCAGTTGAGGAAAATCATGAAAGAACGTTTTCTCTCTCCCGAGTCGATGAAATTGGTGTTGGAAAAACAATTCTAGGCATAAAATCTAAAGCAATGGGTTCCGACAACATTGATCCACAATTCATAAAAATTCTACTCCCAACTATCATTCATCAAATTACATACATTTTCAACACAATCATAACCACCTCTGTTTTTCCCGAAAATTGGAAAAGTGCAAAGATCCTGCCCATACCTAAATCGTCAAATACTTCGGAATATCGTCCTATTGCTATTCTCCCATTCTTGAGCAAAGCTTTTGAGACGATAATAAGCCAGCAAATCAAAACCCATCTAAATGAAAAAAAACTGATTACCAAATACCAGTCGGGCTTCCGATCCAAACACAACTGCACCACAGCACTATTAAAAGTATGTGATGACCTACGTACCGGCCTGGATAGCAACTATCTAGGACTGATGGTTTTCTTAGATTTCTCAAAGGCATTCGATTGTGTAAACCATAAATTACTCATAAAAAAACTACAAACACAATTCCTGCTTGAAAGCTCCTTGTGCAATCTTATTGGTTCATACCTTCTTAATCGCTCGCAATATGTATTCCACAACAATAAATGTTCATCATGTCGTCTTGTTCCTTTAGGTGTCCCACAGGGATCTGTACTTGGACCACTCTTATTTACATGTTTTATAAATGACATATCCGAACATATAACAACCTGTGAGCATCACATCTACGCTGACGACGTGCAAATATATTTAATGTTCCCAAAATCGGACAAAACCTTAGCTATAAGTATAATGAATAGGGAACTGAACAAAATTTATGATTGGTCTCTAGACAACCGCCTTAATATTAATTCTTCCAAGACCAAGGCCAATAACCAGCCATAGAACTATTGTTACCTTCCCGCAGTTGTGTCTAAATGCTAATCCTATTGACTACGTAGATAACATTAAAAACCTTGGAGTCTATTTTCACCATAATCTTAAATGGAATGTACATATAAATAAAACTGTGGCCAAGTTATACAGTGCTCTGCGCGGGCTCAGCCCCACTGCAAAATATCTCCCGACGAGTATAAAGTTAAAGCTAGTAAAATCATTTATTTTACCCATCTTGACATACGCTTGTGAAATATTTTCTAATATGGACCATGAGTCCAAAAGAAAACTAACGGTGGCCTATAATAGCTGCGCGAGGTATATATTCAGCGTCAGCAGATATGAACACATCTCTAACCTAACTAAACAAATAGCCGGATGTTCATTAATGGGCTTACTGAACTTCAGAACTATAATGACTTTGCATCGAATCCTGACCATCAGAGAACCCGGGTATCTTTTTGAAAAAATAAGATTTGCCAGAAATCAAAGAACTATGCAACTAATTCCCCCTAGATGTAAATATCTTAACACTTGCCGACAATTTTTTGTCCACGCGATTCAACTTTGGAATCTTTTACCCCTGGAAATAAAGCGCACCCGCAACACAAACACTTTCAAAACAAAAGTTCTTCAATATTATGCAGACAATTTTTAAGGTTAGAATAAATGAAATAGAATTTCAAGTCCTGTATCTCATTTTTCTTCCTTTTCACATTTCCATCTTCCTTTCCACATCTCTTCTTTCACTCATATAGTTTAAGTAATAGTTATAAGCATATATTTTATTACAATGCAATTAATAATTATATAATAAGCACATGTACATTTGTTACCATATTTATTGTTACTGTTACATACTGTTTACTATACATATACTGCAGCTTCTTCACGATATATAAAAGATGTATCTTATCTTATGTGAATGAGGAATTATCAATAAATACAATACAATACAATACCTGAAAAAAAAAAACATGCTGAGAATTTAGGTCATAGCTTAGTTGTTCTCTTCATAATCAGTTTGGAAAATAGTAACTTTCTTTGAAAACTAGCTGAATCTCAACGCAAAGACAATCATTTAAATTCTGTTAGAGAAATTTTAAAAGAAAAATCATAAAAAGGTAAAGTGATAAACAAAATAAAGTACCGCGCCAGCAACAGGTCTAAAATTCGTGCACCGCCACTAAAAAAAAATAAAAAATTGAAAACCCAGAAGCAGCTATAAAGAGATAAACTCATAATAAAAGAAGTCTAAGACAAGGTCATTTTTATTAAAAGAAAATGCTGGAAATTATTTAAAGGGAGTCTCTCATATCGAGGTTGCGAACTAGAATTTCAAATCATATATCTAATTGAGTACTTTGTACTTTGGCAGAAAGAAAAATTACAACATATACCCAAAAGAGAGCAGTCGCTGGACATATTCCACGTCGATCTCTTAGGTCCTATGCAATCTAAAAAAAAATTACAGATACATTTTGTCGGTCATTCACCAGGTATTAGGTTATTTATAAAAAATACCCTAAAAAGCGAACAAGGAATTCAAAAACTGCAGATCATAAGCGAAACTTTTGCGATTCTAAAGCAAATGTTGCGAATAAGGAAAGAGCATTCACGGAAAAATTATTTCAATGATTACTATATGGATTGTAAAATCAACTTTCAATATTTTTTATTGCAATGAAAACACGAAATACATAGATTATAGATTATGGATGTCATGGGGATGAATATATCTGACAATTTAAAGAAGACACAAGAACCTAAGGAAGAAATCAGAAAAATACCAGCTGAGAACAAACATAATTTCGATAACCGAAATAAGGCATATAATTTGGAAGATCTAGTGGCAATCGAGAAAGTCCAATTTGTCGTTGGTCAAAAGATTCGATCAAAGTGCATGGGACCGTATTGCATCGCCGACGTTAAACTGTTCGAATGGTATCATGGTATCAGTTTCAGAAAGAAGGTGAGCCTGCAGGACCTATTAGCACTGAAATTAAGGCAGACAAGATAATACCAAGACCCAACTCAAAAGATTATGACCGGCTCTCCATCCATGACGAAAGCTACATAAGGTGCGTCCCAAAATGACTGTGCCATCCTCCAAATGTTCTGCGTAAATAATGCGACACAAGTAATTGGAGAAAAAATTACACACTTCTTTAAAGCATATTCAAAAATATAAAATATACTCAAAATTGCAACTATTTCGAAGTATTCACTGTTGCAGGCATTTCGGCAATCACCCACAAATTTAGTGTCCCATAAAGATGGAGCCAAGCTCCGACTGTAGCTGGTTTAATACGTTTTACAATGTATACTTTGTGGCTGTATGGATAACGATGATTTGCTCTCGATCAGTGTCGATCATTTCGTGCTTAAGTAGACATTGTCAAGGTGGAAAAGTCGTTAAGTGAATTCAAAAAAAAAGGTCAAATAATTGAGTAATTGAAACAGCTCATTCAAAATTTTAAGAAATTGTGGACTCTTTATGGCACGAAAATCATTAGGCCGTCTGCCGGCATTAACTAATCACCATAAAAGATGCACTTTCCAGGAATTGTCTAATTGCACAAACAGTATTCGACGTGTTGCAGCATGTCCTGGAATAAAAGCCGCCAAGTCCACCGTTTAAGGATTTGTAAGGGCGTTCGGTTGGCTGCAATCGAAAATGATGAAGCCGCAACCACCTCTTACCATAGCATAGGACGACCAGATTGGACCTAAGTCTAAGGTCTTGTTTGACTGGAACCTTTTAACCTTTCCGTCTAATCAGATAGTACACGCTAAAAAATCTGCTATCCATCAGAACCGAACATTAAGGCCGAAAGGCATAGTCTGAAATTATTTTATTTTCTTTATAGTGTCCATTTAGAGCCAGTAAGGTGTTTTATGTAGGTTGTTATTTAAGCTAGTTTTAAACATTTTTGTTTTCTTCTACTAAATATAAATAAAAATTTATTTAAATTGGAAAAAAACTCAACTTAACTGGTATTCGAGTCAAGCTACAAGATCTGTTGAGCGCATTTTGATGACTGACTCTATTTACAAGCCAAGATCGATGTCTCTTCGGGATAGTGTGAATATTACCAAGAGAAGACAACTTAATTTCTGACCCCAGCTTATTCGTTGTCGTCCGATTTCTATCGATTTCTCCGAAAGAAACTTCTGAATAAAATAATAGTTGCTGATGTACGAACTCAGAAAAAGGTTCTTTATTAAATAAAGGTGGTGAAGCAATTTAAAGCAACCAAGCTGTTTTTAACAATGCTCAGACGGATCAGATGTATGGAATTTAATTTACATAATACAGGGTCCGCCATCTAACGTTTTTTTTTCAAGTAGTGCTTATTTCGTGAATGGTAACACTTAGCTCATGTCTGATTTGACAGATAATTAGTTTTATCCTTCCGCTGAACGAATATGGTTGTGTATACGCTTGAACAACGCTGGGAAATATTGCGACATTACTTTGAAAATCATGGTAATGTTGCAGAATGTGTGCGAAAATTGCGTACGGATTTTGGAAGAAGAGAAGCACCGTCAGGTCCGTATGTTCGTTATCTTGTGAAAAAAGTGAAAGAAACTGGCATTCTCATCGATAAACCAAAGCGTGAAAAGCCAAAAACAGTGCGTACACCCGAGAATATTGCTGCTGCGGCAGAAAGTGTGCGTGAAGCGCCATCAACATCAATTCACCGTCGTTCTCAACAATTGAACATTTCGGAGACATCATTGAGACGAATTTTGCATAAAGACCTTGGTATGACGCCATACAAAGTCCAATTGGTTCAGGAGTTGAAGCCAACTGACCATCCAATGCGTTTTCGCTTCGCTAAGTGGACCTGCGATGGACTTACAGAAGATGCCGATTTTGCCAAAAAAATCATCTTTTCAGATGAAGCTCATTTTGATCTTGGCGGGTATGTAAACAAGCAAAATTGTCGCATTTGGGGCACAGAAAACCCGCACGCATACATTGAAAAGCCGGTGCACCCAAAACGAGCCACTGTTTGGTGCGGATTTTGGTCCAGAGGCATAATTGGGCCGTTCTTCGAAAATGAGCAAGGAGTGGCCGTTACAGTCAATGGCGATGGTTATCGGGCCATGTTGAACGAATTTTTGTTCACAAAAATTGAAGAGGAGGATATTGGCAACATTTGGTTTCAACAGGACGGCGCTACGTGCCACACAGCCGAAGCTACACTCGATGTTTTGCGCCCTGTTTTTGAAGATCGCATTATCAGCCGCAGAGCTGATGTCGTTTGGCCACCTCGGAGCTGCGATTTGACACCGTTGGACTATTATTTGTGGGGTGCCGTCAAAGATAAGTGTTACGCCGACTAGCCAGAGACAATTGACGCTTTAAAGGACAATATTCGTGAAGCCATTGGTGAAATACAGCTGCACACAATCGATAATGTGCTTAAAAATTGGACCGATCGTGTAGGCTACTGCATGGCCAGCAGAGGCAGCCATTTGAATGAAATTATTTTCCATTATTAACCGGAAGGATTGTACTTTCAAATAAAAAAAGAAATTTGAGAAAATATTCAGTCATGCTATAACATTTTCAAAAAAAAAAAAATTATTTGGCGGACCCTTTATATTGTTTTACACAAGAGAGAGGACGAGAAAAAAATATGTGCAAAATCATTTTCGAACTGAAATGGGTTTACATATAACATATACCAGCTATATGTAACATATTCGATGATATTTTCAAAATTACCAGGCAGGGCTTGATATTATTCATACCGCGTCGAAACCCGCAACAGATATCAAACAGAACAAATGCAAGAATCAGTGCACGCGTGCCAGTCTCATTGACTTGTAAAAAGCTTGCGACATGGTTATAAGGTCTTTATTACAAGTTGGGCATAAGAAAACCACTTCTATATATTGTATGATAATTGTCATGTTGACAGGAAGAAAATTTGTTATGAAAATTACCAACGAGATTTTTAGCCGTACTGCAACAGGTGGCCTCGTCGATCCTTTTTATCATTTACCTCAGTGATCTGTAAGCTTCTCTTCACCATTCAAAAAAGCGTATGCAAACCATTAAATCGCATACGGATCAGGTCGAACGATCGGTGTGATTGTCATTCTCACGCAGGAGTATTGAGTTGATTTTCTACTTCCAGAAATCAGATCTCAATTTTTGGACCGGGAAACAAATTGTAGTCAGATACCTTGGGGTCTTGCTAGACCAGTATCTATATTCCGGTAGTCCCATATCCTGGGACGCTTTCGCTCTGAGAAGATGGCTATTCTCATAGCAGCCAATTTGATTCCAGAGTGAAACTAATCTGATAGATGGCCTTAATCAGACTTAAGATTGCTTATGGATGTTCTTTGTGGTTCAATGTGAGAGTCAGCTTAAGGGCCAGCTGGAAAGGATTTGGATATTCAATATCTCAGGACTTGTCTAGTATTACATAAAACACCCGAATCTGAGTATACACAATTTTACCTCAAGAAGGTAAGATAAGGTGAGTTATGCCAAATAGAGCTAAGATTTTACGGGTACAGAGTTCATTGATAAAGCTGATACAAAGTCAGGTTGTAAGAGCAATGGCAGGCTTGCAGAGTCTGAGGTAGGTTAGTTCTTTAGTTGTAAGTTTAAAAAAACAAATCTGATACCAAGTTCCTTAAAACAGTTTTTAGCACAAATCATTTATATATTTCTAACTAATCTTAAGGTCGTTTTAAGTATTTGCTCTGTTGGCTTTAAAGTGTCCGTATAGGGCCATTAGTTATTGTACGTTAGTGAAGTTTTTTTAGCTAGTTATAAGTACTTTTGTATAGCGCATATACAAAAGAAAAATTAAGAAGAATGATGAAGGATTAATAAGAGGGTCTTACGTTATATAACAAATATTTTCAGTAGGCATGGCTATCACTCGGCAAGTATAGCCTCAACACTGCACAATTGTAAGTGGGAAAATATAATTCGCCCTCTTGGGTCCGTAAAATATTGATTCATGGTGAATAAAAAATTAGATATTTCGTGGTATTGCCAATAGGCCAGTTGTCCGAAGATGCACAAGAGTCACGCAATAATGCCTAAAAGAAAATAAGGTTAACTCTCCACAGAAAATACTCGAGAGCATCAACAAATGAAGACGTTTTCCACATTTTGTTATTTACATTTGATCAATTTATCAGGAAACCGATTGACAACGTTTCTAAAGAGCTGTTGAAAAAAGCAGAGCTGCTCTTATATTTGTCTGAAAATTCTAACTAATCACTGGAGGCTAGAATGAATGTTCTAACTTCGTGCTATGAGTGATGTTTGTATGATAAGCCTCAATTGTATACTAAAAATGTGAAATTCGAATTTGTGGGCAATTTTTTTATGATATGTGCAGTATTTAAAAGCTTAAATAATCAAAATTATGTATTCGAAGTTTGAAACGATAAAAGTTGGTTGGTTCCATAATGTAGAGAGCCAAGCAACTGTTGGCCGAGCGTTGTCATGCTGCAAAATAATTTTGTTCTATGATTGCTCATATTGTGGCTCAAATGCACTAGTGGTATTCGGCAGCGAGTTTGCGTCATGTTTACCCATGGTTTCAACCCATAATACACTATGCCCAACTTATCCAACCAATTAAACAGCAAAAGCTTCTATCCATGGACCTTTAACCTGGCCGTCAATATTGGCGATGGTTGCGACGCTCCCCCGATTTCTCTCGCTTTGGATTATCATTGATTTCAAGTGACTGGAGAGTCACAATATGAGGCAGAGAATGAGAGTATTGGGGCCGCTGGAGTAGCAGTTCGCTCTCGACGCCTCTCTGCTTCAGCTCGTATATTTTTTTAATTTCATCGTTTTTAGACTAGACCAATGAGGGTTGTACGATTAGAGAAGACTTGCCAAGTTGCGGCCAATGAATCTGCAAATTCTTATTGCTGCTACCAGCATTTTGCCCAGTATGTACCAGCGCCAGTATGTATGTGCCAGCGCCATCTGTTGCGCGGAACGCTCATATGATTTCACCTCCCATATTCCTAGAACAAATGATGATGGTGGACTCCGACTTAATTTTATTCGACGTATTATTGCATAGCGAATAATCGATAAGACTTGCGAAAAAATTAATTTGGCGGTTTTTTTGTGCAAAACTATTGTAAATTATTTTTCCCTTTGAAAATCGCAAGACCAGATGTTGTTATCGACACGGAAGTAATTTCCTTCGACACATAATTGCAAATAAAACGCTTCATAAGGCTTGCAAAAATAAAAACTAGCTGGCAGTTTGTTTTTTTTTATAATAAAAAGACTATTGTAAAGTTGTTGTCAACTCATTCTCTAGAATCAAAAATAGAATGTTAGTAGTTTGATCAGGCCAGTAACACTTAGAAACTACGCCTCGGCATATTCCAAATGCATACTACAAACATCAAATATCCGCCCTAATCTCTATGAAACCAATCAAAGCTTTAAGACCCTCCTGACAATCCTATTGTTTCTAACACATAATACCAAAAAAAAAAAATGTGTCCTCAAGAAGCATAGGTATTCCCATACTCCTCCAAGCATCTCCTTTTCAAAGGGCACTTCCCTGCCTTCAAAACAATAAACACTCAAACCTTTAATTCAAAAACACCCAACAAGCAAAAAAGAAAGGATGATCTCCCACCGAAAACTATCGACTATGCCGAAAGCAAACATCACAATAGACCGAGCCGTTCGAGTACCTTGTGTTTCGAGCCTCACTCGGAGCGTCGTGGATGGGGAACTCCGGAAGCTCCACTGTTTGCACTATGGATTGCGTGTGACTGACTGACGATTGTTGTTCAAATTGTTGGTTTTTGTTCGGGGGAGGGATTGTGGTGAAGAAACCGGTCGGAAGTCTCACCTTGTCCTTTTTTCAAATATGCTTCTAACATTTGCCTTTGTTTGACAAGCAAGGGGCAGTTGCTCTGCCATTTTATTGCTTATAGTCGAGCAAAAGAAACACAGAGTGATTGTTGTCGTGCTTTATGTGTGGAAAAGGGGATTATCAATGGCCATTCAGTTTGTCCTCCATATCAGGCTGCTGAATTTCATAGACAACCTGGATTCTTATATCTCTTGGAAGCCATTATATCCGTATTTATTTGGTGTATGAGTTGAAAAGAAATGAGTGAAAATAAAAGGGAAGCGCAAAAAAATTGGGTTAAGGTTGGATCGCAATGGAACGTATGGCATAGAGAGTGTGTGGAGTCAGGTTAAAGGTTCCACGAGGGAATAAATCAAATTCATTTAGCCAGAAATTTGAAGCTTATGCAATTTGGTTGACGGAAGTTTTGAAACAGCATTGAATGTGAAGTGCTGCGACAAGTCACAAACTTGAACTCGCTTGTGATATTTTGTGAAATGTCAAGGAGGCGGCATGAATCCTACGAATGAGATTGGTTTACGAGGCCAATACTTGTTGGTATTCTCAGAAAAGAATCCAGAAAAGTTGCACAAGAGTCGTATGGGAAAAATGTGGAATTCCTAACGAACTTTTCGTGCTATTCTGAGGATACCCAGAATTGTAATTCGATTTAAAGTGGAAGGAAGTATATCAATTTTGATCAAGACTTTTATTTATAAAAGCAAATCATAATAGAAAATCAATGATTCTGCAAAGTGAGGGATTTTTATTAGTCGCATAACACCTATAAGATAGGTGTTCAAAAAATAACGAGACTTTTTCACAGTTTAACAGACCATTTTTGTATTCGTCTATTTCAATGACGTCTTCTTCTTCTTCAAAATAGTTCTATTACATGATTCATAAGCTGTTATGATACGTTTAGATAGTTCAGTAGCGTTTTTGACTTCATGTGGCGGCTTCCGATAAGATTTATCATAGGGGGCGCTCCGATTGTCATTCGGCAATAATAATTTTGTTGTTTTTCCACATTTCGATGTCCAGCTTGTTAGTTTAAAAGTTAGAATATTCCATACGATTTTTCAATAGGGACATAACAATTTCGTATTTCAATACAAACACTCACTGACATATTTTTATAATCTGTTAATGCCGAAACGTCATCTAAAATCCAGAATTTTATTCTAATGAAACATATGAATAAGTAACGCTTAAAAGTTACTCAAAACTACTATCGAAATCGAATCGGAGTCGATGGTTGTAGCTTTAAGGGCGCTTACTCAAATTTTCCGTCGTAATAATAATTATCTCAATAGACAAACTGTGTGCGCCTTAATGAATGATTTGGAATCAAAATATTTACTATTGAATATTCGCGTACTAGTGAGACAACTCACCGGTCAAAGTACCGAAAATATTGCAGCAATAAACGCTTTAGTTCATCCCCCGTACAGGAATTGGATATCTCTCAGTCCATATTTCGCGTAGAATTTTAGATGCGGGTCATAGCCTTTCAAAATCAAGTTACCTCAAGAGCTGAAGCCTCTTGATCAACTGAAGCCCCAAAATATCTTCGATTGGGCTCTGCAAATCAAGAATATTTCAATTGGCGTGAGTAGATTTTAGCGGTCTGTATTGGCCATATTATTTGTCAAATCTATTATTTATTATTCAGTTACTCATACCAAATCATCATGACAAGTTACATGATTGAGTAAGCCGTCCAAATGATAAAACTTTGCAAACGTTACGTGCGTCGCGCTCATTTTACGGTAGACGTGGTGGCCCTTAACAGTTGACTTTTTAACTTTTGGTGTCTAAATTTGAGACGACCGGTTCCGTAATCAATCAGACAACACTCGTACGTCTAAGGAACGCAAGATTTGCCGAGAACATCGCTACGGTCCGTGAAAAGTGTACAACAGACCCCGAAGCAGTCGATTCTTCGCGTGCCCGAGAACTCAGCCTTTCGGAGAGACTCGGCGAATTTTGCATCGAGACTTGGACCTAACCACGTACAAGATTCTGACCCAGGAACTCAAAGTTCATGACCATAGACAACGCCGTTTGTTCGCTTACTTGGCTTTGGGACATTTGGAATAGTACCCCAATTCTTGTCGAAAAATCATCCTTAGCAATGAGGCTCATTTTCGGATGAATGGCTGTGTTACCAAGCAAAACTGGCATTTTGGGACGACACCAATCCATACGAGGTTCACCAGGTGATAACGCATCCTCAAAAATTACCGTTTTATATGGATTTTGAGCCGACGGCGTCAATCATTTTCGAAATCAACGTTGGTATGGCGGTTACCGTCAATGGGGAGCGCTACAGAACGATGATAACCTATTTCTCATCCCCCAAATTGAACCATATATGTTAGACATGGATGAGATGTGGTTTCATTAGGATGGCGCTACGTGCCACACAGCGGATTCCACGATTGATATTCTGCATGAACAATTTGAGGGTAAGGTTATCTTTCGTATGGACCTTTCGGTTCCGTGCCACGGTACGTAGCCGAGGCGGGCATTTGGACGATATCATGTTCCGTATATAATAGCATACATGGGCCTTTTGAGTTAATGAACAATTTTGGGTATACCTCGCACACAGCTTGCTTTATGTCATTTCAACATCTGCCCGCACTTATTGAAAAACACTTTATTTGAAGAAAATCCTGAATTCCATCGAAAACTCATTTTGAAATCATTTTGGGCCTAATGGCTTTGTCAGTAAGCAAACTATGCAATTCTGAACAGCAACAAACTTACTTGTGTTTCAAAAGACACCACTGTATCCACAAAAACCTGACGTGGGATTTCAAGCGGGTGGCGTGGTTGGGCCCTATTTTTTAGTCATTGAAAATGATCGCCATAATGCAGTCAATGGAGTTCGCTAAGGTGCCATGTTGACATATTATTTTCGGGAAGAATTAGATGGGCTTGACATCAGTGATATGTGGTGCCAGCTATGCGACACGTGGCGCCATCTTAGCTGGTCAAACAATTGATCTATTTAGAGGGAAGGAAAGAAAATGATCCGGTCGAATGTCCACTCGCTCATGGGACTTAACGCCATTGGATTCATTTTTTTCGTTGGCTTATCCCAGCAAGCCAACAACTCAGACATCATACCAAACGCAAAACTGGTAACGTTTGAAACGTAGGGAATGGTTATCCTTTGCACACATAGGGGTGGTCATAGTAGAGCAAGAGTAAATCAAGTTAAGAACTTTCCAAATACCATTGAGATTCTCTAAGTACGTAATGTTTTATACTCAAAACCATATCCTTTGTGCGAGCAAGGCATGTACATCGGTCGATTAGGATGATGCCCATCAAAGAAACGAGGAAATGCAAATGTGCATACGGAACTGTATATAACCCTAATGCACTTAACTACCATTACCCATTATTCACCTGTACAAAAGGTGAAAGCTATCCTAAGCAGTTGGGTACTGACTATCTCTCAGATAGGCATCTGTAGTTGATGTACCTTAAGTTCAACAATCTATTGATTGCGTACAGAAATAGCTTTTAAATTAAGGTTATACCAACTAATTTCATTTTAAATTCAAATGCTTCGCCTCCCGTAGTTTGTTTAAGGAAGAACTAAAATCGATTGCCCGTCGTACTATAAGCACGTCTTCCGGCCATAAAACCCTCTTGAAACTCAAACTCGCAGCCTCAGAACGACAAGACCGGAATGTTTATTACAGCGCCATCTGTTGGCGAATTTCCCAAAATGTCGCAAGTCATACCTAATAAGCATTTTTTCCCCCACAGTAATATATTCAAGTCTACACGTAGACGCACAACTAGCCAAAGTCAAACTCAATATCCAACATGTGCGCCCATCACACGCACGCCTAATTAAGGCCCCAAAGTCACGTTCCTGGCGCTAATCAATTCGCCACCCGCATCTCCAGCTCAGCATCTTTTGCAATACATAAATTCATAAATCACCGGAAAATCCAGTCATTCTCATAACACACACATATCCACTCAGTGAGGGTAAATCCTTTTTTAAAGATTGGCTTTCGGAATTCGCAAAACAATATTTCCGCTGCTGTCGAACATACACATTTCCAATGTCATAAATCTGACACTTGCTTTTTGGCCACTTAAAATGTAATTTATGACCCTCATCGGCAGATAGTGAATAAGTACTTGCCTCAAATCAACAGGACTCTCGACCTTAACGAGTGCGAGGTAAATGGGGGTGGTTTGCCCCATTCTTCTTTACATATCCTGCCCCAGTTATCGTGCACTATAGTATTAGTAAACCGAGAACAATCAAAACAAACAATGAACGAGGGAAGGAGAACAAATAAGGAATGAAAGGACGAAAGAACGAAACCAACTAACGAGCGAGTGTTCTTCGCTATCGTCATCGTCGAATAGATGAAATGTTGACAATTGTCAGGACTCAGCTTCCATTTTTGCTTTCAAACTATCCACAACCCACTACCTAATATTACAATACGTTGTGTTATCCTTTTTGGATGTTCTATTTGTGTATCTTTATGAAGGATGCGTGCGAAGTGACCTTGCTCTGTTGTAAATGGAAGTTTGACGAAGTGTCATAACAACGAATAGAAACGAGCAAAAGCTATAAAACTGGAAGGGTATAGCATATTCCTAGAGATGATTACACGCGTTCCTTGCTACTTTGCCCGGTATGGGCATGCTACATACCGACTGCGTTGGGTAAGATATGGAAGCAGTTTATCGTAACGAGGACGTGCATGTGGATAGCGGAAGACACTAATTGAATTATTCGAATTCGTGATCCTGGTAAATAGCAAGAATGAATGAGAATCAGAATGTTGCTGATTGTGTGGATCGTGAGTTGCTTGTTGAATAAAACAGACACTTATCCTTCAGTACCAACCATTTATGTAGATGTAAGTATCCTTCGGCGCTGTACTACGACTGCTTTGAGTACGTAGATTCTAGCAGTAATACAAGGTACAAGTATAATGTATCCAAGCGGCCAAGCGGCAGGGAGGTGGTAATCCTAGGAAGGTAATAATCCTTGCGATATCCTTGAATCGTCACTTTTCCATATTATCACAACACTCGAGCACTTACTTTCTTTTCTCTTTTTCTATTTATTTATTTTCTTTTCGCTTTTGCGGATTTTTTTTTTTCGCTTTTTCTAGATATCCTTCGGGTTAAACACTTGAGATATTTTTTTTTATTCTTTTCATTCACTTTGCCAAACAGCAGCGGTACGGATATGGCTGTCGGTTGACTGTGCTTATCCTTGCATTGCTATTTGCATTTCACTGGAGGGATTTTTGAAAGTAGATTTCACTTTGAGATAGAACTGAAGCAGGGAGGAGTGTATCACTAATACCAACTGTTTTTGAAAACGAGAGCGTGGTACATACACGTATTTCCAGTAAGGACCAAAAGTTACTACTGACCTAACTTTTCGTTTAAGGATAATTGTGTTTCTGTATAACAGTGAAGATGGATGCCGTTCGTTGTGACGTTCGTGGATTTTACGGTTTTCGTTTTTGTTTTATTCTGTTTAGGCTCGGTTGGAAGTTGATTCCAGTTCCGTCTGGCGTTTGGAAAAATGGAAATGGGAGAACAGAACGTGGGAGAGCGCATGGGCTGTGCGAGTGGGCGTAGGGTTTTTACTCCGAAGGACTTGGGTGATTCTCTTTCGGAGCTGACGATTCGGTTTTCGAATTTGTTTTGCTGTTGGTTTTGTGGAATGAAACGGGGGGGGGGCGATTGCGGATGTGAAATCATGTGAAGCTAATATTCTCTGGAGGTATTCCATTAGAAGGTTGTAATTCCCGACGAGTAAGGTGTCTTTCGTATTGCAATGTATTTAATGGGAATGGGGGGTGGAATTGAGGATTTATTAATCTTTTAATTTACCACGATTTTTTTTAGATACCGTAGGAAATGAGCCTTGCGGGCTGGATTTATCTCCATTCATCAGCTTGTTGCTGTAATAAGAGTAGATGACTTCCCTCTAAAGCTTATATTAAAGTAGTTGATATTAGTAAAAAGCGTACTTACTCCTGATAGTCTGGGCATAAGGTTGGAACCTTTAACGACTGTACGAAGCCGGTGGAAGTTGCGTGTTTCCAAACAGATCAAAACATGCACAGTGATGATAAGGGGCTTCTATGGAAAGCGTTCTATATATTATGGCTGAGTTCAACATATAACCGGAAACTGGAAACAAACAGAAAAAGCCTGAGCTCTAGCCCCTCTCTTGAGTGAAATTGCCAATTATAAATTATCTATTAAAAAGCAAACCAAATCGACCTTAATTTCCTAGAGCTTACGATCCACAATATTTTTTTTAAATATTTAATAAGAAAAAATATCAGGAAACCATAATACTTTTTGAACAGAATAAGACTAACAAGAAAGGTATTAAATCTGCATAACTCTGTCAAAGTATCCTGGCACCCGACAGCATTTAAATCCATAAAATTCTAAAATTACTAAACAGACGTTAAAGAAAAAAAACATTTAAAAGCGAATGCATTTTTAAAAACATACACATCCATTCCTAATTACTCTCCAAGGCTGGTAGACAGGAAGCGCTACATTCAAATCACATGAAAAATACATACGCTTCATTAAAAGTTTTCCTGTTTACGAGGTGCAAACTTTCCTCCACTTTCTGACTCTCTGGGGTTCATCATTTTAAATTGAAAACAAGGTTTTTTTTTTCTGTTTACTTCTAGGATAAATTTTTATTTCTAATGAGTTCTGTCTTTGAGTCGGACGGTAAGTTCGAAAAGTAGTTGCGGAATGTGAGTGGCTTAATGTTAATTTTTAGTCTACTATTTGCGACTTAATCTGGCTTTGGTATCTCTAATGGTCATAAAGTAGGTAAAAAAAACTTTTACACCCCAGGTTGTGTAAAAGGAAAAAATATATATATGTATGTATATGTACGTATTATTTATACCTGCAATTAATACTTGGGTGCAACTCGTTTGTTTATATAATGGCCTGCCAACTACTCGGCACTGAAATGGCATGACTGTGAATAATTTCTGGACTTGTCTTCAGCCATTCCTCAAAAAGTTGTGGATTTAGTTTACTTTTGTTCGATTTTTTTCTTCTCCTTATTTTGTTATCCAAAATATTGGGTTCATGTCTGGTCGTTGGGGTGGCGTGACAAGTCGATGTGGGACATTATACGATGGGTGATCCAAGAGTAATGATAATCGCTTATTTCCAGTCTACATGTTTGCTTATACATGTTTGTATATCCACTAGGTCAGCGTAGAAAGATCATATAAATAGATCAAGATTCCGAGGAGGTACATTCAATTGAATATGAACCGTCGAAGGGATAACATCAAATGGAGAAAAACGAAATTAGAATTGGCGAATACATTGGGGGACCCCGCTTCCATATTCCACAGTAGCACTCTGGACCAAGGAGTTAAGGGTGGGCAGAACATCCACTAAGGGTAAGTCCGCCCATCCAAGTCCCTCACTGAATATAACGTGAAATAGGTGGAAAATGTAATGTTGGCAGAGCGAAGAATGAGTCAGGCATACGAGGGTGGTCCGATAAGTACTTAGCCTACAAAAGAAAAACAAAAATTTTGGAGAAATGGCGATTTATTTTTCAATATAGTCTTATTTTAGCTCGATACACTAGACCCAGCGATGCTCCAACTTCTTTAACCCGTCTGAAAAATACGTTTTCTCGAGGTCTGCAAAGTAGGCCCCCGTGGAGGCGATGACCTCTTCATTCGACTGAAATTTCTGCCCGGCGAGTGACTTTTTCAAGTTTGGAAACAAAAAAAAGTCGCACAGGGCCAAATCTGGAGAATACGGTGGATGTGGCAGCAGTTCGTACTTTTTTCTTCGCCAAGTGGGGCCGTTTTTTCTTCAATTCGGCGTCGAATCGGCCCAATAATTTGGCATAGTACAGCCCTGTGACCGTTTTGCCCTTCTCCAGGTAGTCGATGAGGATCATACCTTGTGAATCCCAGAAAACGGTGGCCATCAGCTTTCCGGCCGATGGGACAGTCTCTGCCTTCTTCGGAGCACGTACGCCGGGTGAAGTCCACTGTTTCAACTGTTCCTTGGTCTCTGGTGTGTACCAGTGGATCCATGTTTCGTCGACTGTCACGAAACGACGCAGAAACTCCTTCGGATTGCGCTTAAACAGCGTCAAACACTGCTCTGAAATGGTCTCACGGTTGCGCTTGCTGTCCGGAGTGAGCAAACGCGGCACCCATCGCGCCGACAGCTTTCTCATGCCCAAAATTTCATGCAGGATATGACCTACGCGATCTTTTGAAATGCCTACTGTCTCAGCTATCTCGCGCACCTTCAATCGGCGGTCTGCCAATACGAGATCGTGGATTTTTGTCACGTTATCCTCCGTGGTAGCCATTTTCGGGGCACCTGGACGTGACTCATCAAAAACCGACGTGCGACCACGTTGAAACTCGTTAAACCAATTTTTGATGGTCGCCATCGAAGGAGAAGAGTCACCGTACACAGCATCCAAACGCTCTTTGATTTCACTGAGCCCTTTACTTTCCAAAATCAAGAATCGAATCACCGACCGATATTGCTCTTTTTTTAAATCCGCGAACACTCCGCTTCCACACGCGGTCAAAGCAAAACTACGAGTCCGATCCGGCTGGAATTTCGACAGTAGCCGTCTACTGGAATGTACTACACGATAGTAAGTTGCTCTGCAATACTGGTGCCATCTGGAGGTGAGGCTAAGTACCTATCAGACCACCCTCGTACAATAATAAAAACGTTAGAAAATCTGTTTGCAATACTTTTTTTTAGCCTCTGTACAAGTGTCCTCATAATCTGAATATAAAGAAGCTGGATTTCAATAATTTTTTTTGATTTGTTTATTTTTTTCGCTGTTTGTTGCTATTCGAATGCAATTTATTAAGGCTTTGCTTTAACAAAAATACCTAAGTAGACAAGCTCTTTAAACCACTAATCAATGTTGTTTTCATACCAAAAATAGAGAAGACAAACGTAACCGAAAGACTGCAGAACGATTAGATTACCATCGTTTCTACTGAAAACTATTGAGAGAGAAGGGCAGTCAACCTGAATCTGCAATGGTCAGGGAAAAATTGAGGGAATTTTAAGGATAACTCTGCAACTTATAGCATTTTTTTCGTTATAAAAACTAATTTAAAATTTAATTTTTTTAAAGGGTCTTAGTACGCATAACATACAGACGTCGAATGGAACTGCTCCGGAATCGATATCATTATTTTTGTTTGTGATATGCGAGATGAAAAACAGCTTTCAACAGCACCTCAATTCTAGAGCTTAGTTGTTGACGACATTTTTAAAAAGAGAAGCCACGAAGGCACTGTATTAGAGATCATCGTGACTCAGCCGTTAGGGTGTTAGCTTGTAGTGTCGTTGAGATGGGGCTTGAATCGCGCCACAAGTAAATCATTCGAATCGTATTTTCCGGTAATTCCCGTCAGTGGACTATCTGGAAGTCCAATGGACCAAAATACTATAAGTCTCTCAAAAAAGTGCAATGTCAGGCATATGATGATATCGTCCCATTCGTGAGAGATTAATATGTATAGAGCCCTTCAAGTAACGAGTGAATATTGTGATGAGCCCCCACAAAAGTATTAGGCACAAGACTAGTGCCAGCAAGGGAAGCTTTGGTATGCCTGTAAAATAAACTCGGCAAATCGTGGGGATGAAAACCAAGAATGATGGAAATATGCACCACGGGGTCACCTGGTCACCTATGACCCATTTCTTGAGATCAAAAAAGTTGACTTCAGTACCAATACCATGTCAGAAGACATTTAAGTTATGGCTTGGCGGCATCATTGGGCCCTAATTGTTCTAAGATAAGGTTCGTAATGCAGTTACATTGAATGGAGAGCGTTATAGCAACATGTTGACCGGCATCCTTGTTCTAAAATTAATTGAACTAGTTCCGAACGACCTCTTACACAAGCCTTCAAACAATAAAATTATTGGATACGAAATTTAATTATCGCATTATTGCGAGGAGAAATTGTTTGGCCTTCGAGATCGTGCGGTTTAGATAAGACTTCTTTCTGTTGGTTTACTTGAAGGGTAATACCATATCAGTGACAATTCAGGAGCTTGGACAAAACATTCAAGCTGAAGTTGTAAAATTGTTACACTTATTCTTCGAAAAGTCATCGGTAATATTAGCATTTGAGTAATCGCCTGCAACCCAAGCTGTGATGGTCACATGAACTTGTGACATTGTGTCTCACTTGTGTATAAATCGAATTTCAATAAAGATCAACACTTATTTAATGACATCATGTGCTTAAGAAATAATCAGAGAGCATCATTATGGCTTCAGAAGGAATTGTTCGACCAGGTTTTCACCATACAACTTTTAGAAAAGAAATGAGAAATGATTCACCAACTATTTAAAAGGCGGACTCTATAAACCGATCGAAAATGTATCATATCCTTGTGTTGATGGGAATCCCGAAAATGCTTGTGAAACTGATGTGCCTAATAGGAAACAAAGGACATGTTAAAATACATAAAGCGTTGTGTAAAATATTCGAGGTACGTGAAGAATTAAAACAAATGGACTCCTTGTTACTATTTCCATTTAATTTAGTCCTGGAGTACGCAATGAAATACTTTCAACAAAATTATAGACGAAAACCTTTAACGAAATCACACCCGGCCTAGCTTATGCTGACGGTGTGGCGCATCTGGGTGTTAAGATAAATGCATGAAGCCTAATAATTACAGAAAAGCCCACTTCCTAGTAAAGGAAGAGAAACCCGAATATATCGGTCACCCCTGACTGTACTCGATAAACTCTTTTTAAAAGTGGACGAGCTCAAATAACTTTGAATCATATTGTCTGCTGAAAACTGCATAAAGACAACGCATGCTCCCTCGCAGTGAAGGAACTACTAAAAACCACTCGTATAAAACCATAAAAAATGTAAGTTAGAGTCAGAAGACCAGGACACGTAGAACGAATGGACAGTGGACACATAGTCACCTGGAAGTACAATATAGGGACGGGTCTTGAAGAGATGTAATAGAACAGCGAAATATGGAAGAACCAACTCATGGCAGGGAGGCTTGATGTAGAGTTGTCGACCAGACTCTCAGCTCCCGAGTTCCAAATAGGCGTTCCTAATAATAATGGTAATTAATTTTACAGAAAATGTGTGAAAATTAGCACACGAGCTGTTGGCTCACCCTGTTCCTACAATTCGAAGTTCTGAACGGCACTAGCACCAGCAGAAAATATTGAACCTAGTGAGAAATATTAGAAGCGGAAAAAAGCAGTAACGATGGACAGCAAAACTTTGCTATGAGGGTGTTTGAAGGCATGATGTGATTAAAGAAGTTGATCTTGCTAGAAAAGTGTTTCATAAGACTTTCTTACGAAATTGGAACTTGAACAATGATCAAAAGTAGGTTAAATCGTTTCTGGGCAAATATAACCAAAGGCTTAAGGCCAGTATATGAGTTGACCTGAATAAAGGTAATCCTTTCGTACTATAGGGATTTTCACCGGACTTATGACGATGTGTCTAGCTAAGGCAAAGCTAAATTTTCCAATGTAAAAGTAAACAATTATTTAACCATAAAAAAATTATTGCCATCATTTCTCCTCTCATCGCTCATTCTTTTGTGTGGACATTAAATTTAATTTCAACGTAATAGGTGCGGTCTTTAAAGTGGCGGACCCCACAAGCGGACCAGTAGGAATGCAGTTAAGTGGGAAGGTTATGGTCCTACACTTCTGACCATAACGACGCCGGGATAAAAAGGAAAAGAAGAAGAAGAAGAAGGAGATGGGACATATAACAGCACACAGCATCAGCGCCAGGAGACCCACTAACACTAGGATAACACAAGCCAGGCGATTGTCTAAGGCTGTTTGGGTATGTCACAAAACACTACACAAACTTGTACAATAGTACATAACAAACTAAAGCTGATCTCGGTACCAGGTCATGAAAACCATGAAGGCAATGAAAACCAATGTAGTTTCTCAGATACCTTTTATGGCCATCCCCTCTTTATGGCTTTAACAATTCAGACATGGTCAATGGATCACTAAACAAAAGAATCGATTCCGGAAGAGACAGGAGAGTATTAAACACTCAGGAACGTTCATGGAACATAATCACAATCCTAAACGTGTCAAGGAAGCTCTAGAACTCAATAAAACCAACCTGAGAGTGCTATGTGAGGCACTAACAGGACACCGACAGAAGGGGCATGCAGTTACCACTTTTATAAGATCCAGACCACGTGTTGGGTCGCCGTTTACGTCTAGACAAATACATATTAGAGAAGCATCGAACATCATGGTCGAATGTCAAATAATTAGAGATTGAAGTGCGATAATAAATAATATAAAGGGTTCACATTTTTTAGAATCAAATGTAGCAAAGTAAGTCCTCCGAAACGTCTTGGACTACGAATGGTAAATATTAAGTGTTCCTCAGAGTTGATTCTCGTATGAAGAACAGCTTCAATTATTCCTCTGTTGGATTTGAAATCATAATTTTCTAATGTCCAAAGCTATTAAATATTTGCGGATTTTGCCAAAATAGATCTGATCGAAATCGATGCTCTAAGTCTTAGCTTATTCATGGTATGGAATCTACCCTTACTCGGGGTCTAAGGGATAATGTACGAGAAGTCTGATTCAAATTATGAGCAGTTGAATCATGCGTGTTTCATCAAAGGATCCACAGCCATATTTTTCTCAAATCCTTTGCCAGTGTCTGGATAAGTTCTGGTAAAATCAGCTTTTTGGAACATTTTCATTTGTTTCAGAAGCTGCCATTGAAAGTCTGAGAAATTTACCTTTTTTCGAAGTGAAGGGTGAATGCGTAATATTTTTTTTTTGTTTCTTAACTTAAACCTATTTTTATTTCTGACTTGCAAATTTATGAAGTGAAATGCGACAATGCCGCTCAACCAATATTATCTTTCATCCTCTACTCTATGAGCTGAGTAGGAGGAAAGCTATCCATTACAGGTCAAATGACCAATTATAAAAAAGTGGAAGACACTGACTTACATAAAAGATTTATTTACACAATAAAAACAAAATGTTTAAGACATTTTTCAAATCAAATTCACAGAACTTCTACAGAACTTCAACTCAAGACATCAAACATCTGGCACGTGACCGTGAAACCCCTTGGAAAAGGACATCTGCTAACGCGGCACGTGGTTATGATGATTTAAAATGCCAAATACTTTCCTAAGGCCAAATATCTCATAATCCCATCAAAACACTAGACGGCACTTCAAAAAGGGACTATTCCATCATCCGCATCAACCCGGCAATAAAAACCTCCTCCCACGCAAGAAATAAAAAAAAAACAAAAATCAAATGAAACGAATTTCCATTAATCAAAACAACGCAAAGACTGCTTATCCACGCCTTAGCCAAAGCGTCTACATAAATAAATAAAGAACTGTCACTTGGCCGGAAGCGTTCCGGTTCCCGTTGTCACCCTCATCGTAGTCGTATCCGTAGTCCTTTCGGTAATGTTTTATTTATCGCCTTTCTCTCATCTTAATGGTGATTTCATAGATACTTTTACATCCATTCCCCACTCGTCATTTTTCTCTTATTCTTATTTGATTACAGATAATTCCATTTGTCAGGTCGGTAAGTGGCAAAGAGCTCTCAAAAACTTACCCCTAGCTTATGAGCCACAGTTATAAATTGAGTGTCATTCGACCAAGTGTCGGGTTGCGTCGGTTGAGTGATAATGGGTGATTAATATATGCAAACAATATAGCTGCCCAAGCCTGTTTTTGGATTTGAAAATGTAATGTATACGCTCCGTAGTGCCGACGGTCGAGTGCATTTCTCGGCTTCCACAGCTAATTTCACGACTTGAATTTGATGCAGACTGTTCACGTGAATTCAGATCTAACATTTTCTGTCAGATCCTGGGTGATTCCTTTATGGTAACTTAGCTGTCTGAGCCCGTAAGGGAGTAGGTACAAAAAAACTGAAAATGTTACATATACGTCCCGTAGTGCTGATGGTCGATTGCGTTTCTCAACTTCCAGAGCTAATTTCACGGCTTGAATTTGATGCAGACTGTTGGCGTGAATTCAGATCTAATATTTTCTGTCAGATCCTTCGTGATTCCTTCATGGTAACTTAACTGCCTGAGCCCGTAAGGGTATAGTTACAAAAAATTGAAAATGTTACGTATACGCCCCGTAGCGCTGACGGTCGATTACGTTTCTCGGCTTCCAGAGCTATTTTCACGACTTGAGTTTGGTGCAGACTGTTGACGTGAATTCAGATCTAACATTTTCTGGCAGATCCTGGGTGATTCCTTCATGGTTACTTGGCTGCCCGAGCCCGGAAGAGAGTAGCTACAAAACATTTGAAAATGTTACGTATACGCCCCGTAGTGCTGATGGTCGATCGCGTTTCTCGGCTTCCAGAGCTAATTTCACGACTTGAATTTGATGCAGACTGTTGACGTGAATTCAGATCTAACATTTTCTGTCAGATCCTGGGTGATTCCTTTATGGTAACTTAGCTGCCCGAGCCCGTAAGGAAGTAGGTACAAAAAATTTGAAAATGTGACGTATACGCCCCGTTGTGCTGATGGTCGATTACGTTTCTCGGCTTCCAGAGCTAATTTCACGACTTGAATTTGATGCAGACTGTTCACGTGAATTCAGATCTAACATTTTCTGTCAGATTCTGGGTGATTCCTTTATGGTAACTTAGCTGCCCGAGCCCGTAAGGGAGTAGGTACAAACAAACTGAAAATGTTACATATACGTCCCGTAGTGCTGATGCTCGATTGCGTTTCTCAGCTTCCAGAGCTAATTTCACGGCTTGAATTTGATGCAGACTGTTGGCGTGAATTCAGATCTAATATTTTCTGTCAGATCCTTCGTGATTCCTTCATGGTAACTTAACTGCCTGAGCCCGTAAGGGTATAGTTACAAAAAATTGAAAATGTTACGTATACGCCCCGTAGCGCTGATGGTCGATTACGTTTCTCGGCTTCCAGAGCTATTTTCACGACTTGAGTTTGGTGCAGACTGTTGACGTGAATTCAGATCTAACATTTTCTGGCAGATCCTGGGTGATTCCTTCATGGTTACTTGGCTGCCCGAGCCCGGAAGAGAGTAGCTACAAAACATTTGAAAATGTTACGTATACGCCCCGTAGTGCTGATGGTCGATCGCGTTTCTCGGCTTCCAGAGCTAATTTCACGACTTGAATTTGATGCAGACTGTTGACGTGAATTCAGATCTAACATTTTCTGGCAGATCCTGGGTGATTCCTTCATGGTTACTTGGCTGCCCGAGCCCGGAAGAGAGTAGCTACAAAACATTTGAAAATGTTACGTATACGCCCCGTAGTGCTGATGGTCGATCGCGTTTCTCGGCTTCCAGAGCTAATTTCACGACTTGAATTTGATGCAGACTGTTCACGTGAATTCAGATCTAACATTTTCTGTCAGATCCTGGGTGATTCCTTTATGGTAACTTAGCTGCCCGAGCCCGTAAGGAAGTAGGTACAAGAAAACTAAAAATGTTACGTATACGCCCGGTAGTGCTGATGGTCGATCGCGTTTCTCGGCTTCCAGAGCTAATTTCACGACTTGAATTTGATGCAGACTGTTGACGTGAATTCAGATCTAACATTTTCTGTCAGATCCTGGGTGATTCCTTTATGGTAACTTAGCTGCCCGAGCCCGTAAGGAAGTAGGTACAAAAAATTTGAAAATGTGATGTATACGGCCCGTTGTGCTGATGGTCGATTACGTTTCTCGGCTTCCAGAGCTAATTTCACGACTTGAATTTGATGCAGACTGTTCACGTGAATTCAGATCTAACATTTTCTGGCAGATCCTGGGTGATTCCTTCATGGTTACTTGGCTGCCCGAGCCCGGAAGAGAGTAGCTACTAAACATTTGAAAATGTTACGTATACGCCCGGTAGTGCTGATGGTCGATCGCGTTTCTCGGCTTCCAGAGCTAATTTCACGACTTGAATTTGATGCAGACTGTTGACGTGAATTCAGATCTAACATTTTCTCTCAGATCCTGGGTGATTCCTTCATGGTAACTTAGCTGCCATAGCCCGTAGGGGAGTAGGTACAAGAAAACTAAAAATGTTACGTATACGCCCCGTAGTGCTGATGGTCGATCGCGTTTCTCGGCTTCCAGAGCTAATTTCACGACTTGAATTTGATGCAGACTGTTGACGTGAATTCAGATCTAACATTTTCTGTCAGATCCTGGGTGATTCCTTTATGGTAACTTAGCTGCCTGAGCCCGTAAGGGAGTAGGTACAAAAAAACTGAAAATGTTACATATACGTCCCGTAGTGCTGATGGTCGATTGCGTTTCTCAACTTCCAGAGCTAATTTCACGGCTTGAATTTGATGCAGACTGTTGACGTGAATTCAGATCTAACATTTTCTGTCAGATCCTGGATGATTCCTTTATGGTAACTTAGCTGCCCGAGCCCGTAAGGAAGTAGGTACAAAAAATTTGAAAATGTGACGTATACGCCCCGTTGTGCTGATGGTCGATCGCGTTTCTCGGCTTCCAGAGCTAATTTCACGACTTGAATTTGATGCAGACTGTTCACGTGAATTCAGATCTAACATTTTCTGTCAGATTCTGGGTGATTCCTTTATGGTAACTTAGCTGTCCGAGCCCGTAAGGGAGTAGGTACAAAAAAACTGAAAATGTTACATATACGTCCCGTAGTGCTGATGCTCGATTGCGTTTCTCAGCTTCCAGAGCTAATTTCACGGCTTGAATTTGATGCAGACTGTTGGCGTGAATTCAGATCTAATATTTTCTGTCAGATCCTTCGTGATTCCTTCATGGTAACTTAACTGCCTGAGCCCGTAAGGGTATAGTTACAAAAAATTGAAAATGTTACGTATACGCCCCGTAGCGCTGATGGTCGATTACGTTTCTCGGCTACCAGAGCTATTTTCACGACTTGAGTTTGGTGCAGACTGTTGGCGTGAATTCAGATCTAACATTTTCTGTCAGATCCTGGGTGATTCCTTTATGGTAACTTAGCTGCCCGAGCCCGTAAGGAAGTAGGTACAAAAAAACTGAAAATGTTACATATACGTCCCGTAGTGCTGATGCTCGATTGCGTTTCTCAGCTTCCAGAGCTAATTTCACGGCTTGAGTTTGATGCAGACTGTTGGCGTGAATTCAGATCTAATATTTTCTGTCAGATCCTTCGTGATTCCTTCATGGTAACTTAACTGCCTGAGCCCGTAAGGGTATAGTTACAAAAAATTGAAAATGTTACGTATACGCCCCGTAGCGCTGATGGTCGATTACGTTTCTCGGCTACCAGAGCTATTTTCACGACTTGAAATTGATGCAGACTGTTCACGTGAATTCAGATCTAACATTTTCTGTCAGATTCTGGGTGATTCCTTTATGGTAACTTAGCTGCCCGAGCCCGTATGGAAGTAGGTACAAGAAAACTAAAAATGTTACGTATACGCCCGGTAGTGCTGATGGTCGATCGCGTTTCTCGGCTTCCAGAGCTAATTTCACGACTTGAATTTGATGCAGACTGTTGACGTGAATTCAGATCTAACATTTTCTGTCAGATCCTGGGTGATTCCTTTATGGTAACTTAGCTGCCCGAGCCCGTAAGGAAGTAGGTACAAAAAATTTGAAAATGTGACGTATACGGCCCGTTGTGCTGATGGTCGATTACGTTTCTCGGCTTCCAGAGCTAATTTCACGACTTGAATTTGATGCAGACTGTTCACGTGAATTCAGATCTAACATTTTCTGGCAGATCCTGGGTGATTCCTTCATGGTTACTTGGCTGCCCGAGCCCGGAAGAGAGTAGCTACTAAACATTTGAAAATGTTACGTATACGCCCGGTAGTGCTGATGGTCGATCGCGTTTCTCGGCTTCCAGAGCTAATTTCACGACTTGAATTTGATGCAGACTGTTGACGTGAATTCAGATCTAACATTTTCTCTCAGATCCTGGGTGATTCCTTCATGGTAACTTAGCTGCCATAGCCCGTAGGGGAGTAGGTACAAGAAAACTAAAAATGTTACGTATACGCCCCGTAGTGCTGATGGTCGATCGCGTTTCTCGGCTTCCAGAGCTAATTTCACGACTTGAATTTGATGCAGACTGTTCACGTGAATTCAGATCTAACATTTTCTGTCAGATCCTGGATGATTCCTTTATGGTAACTTAGCTGCCCGAGCCCGTAAGGAAGTAGGTACAAAAAATTTGAAAATGTGACGTATACGCCCCGTTGTGCTGATGGTCGATTACGTTTCTCGGCTTCCAGAGCTAATTTCACGACTTGAATTTGATGCAGACTGTTCACGTGAATTCAGATCTAACATTTTCTGTCAGATTCTGGGTGATTCCTTTATGGTAACTTAGCTGCCCGAGCCCGTAAGGAAGTAGGTACAAAAAATTTGAAAATGTGACGTATACGCCCCGTTGTGCTGATGGTCGATTACGTTTCTCGGCTTCCAGAGCTAATTTCACGACTTGAATTTGATGCAGACTGTTCACGTGAATTCAGATCTAACATTTTCTGTCAGATTCTGGGTGATTCCTTTATGGTAACTTAGCTGCCCGAGCCCGTAAGGGAGTAGGTACAAAAAAACTGAAAATGTTACATATACGTCCCGTAGTGCTGATGCTCGATTGCGTTTCTCAGCTTCCAGAGCTAACTTCACGGCTTGAATTTGATGCAGACTGTTGGCGTGAATTCAGATCTAATATTTTCTGTCAGATCCTTCGTGATTCCTTCATGGTAACTTAACTGCCTGAGCCCGTAAGGGTATAGTTACAAAAAATTGAAAATGTTACGTATACGCCCCGTAGCGCTGATGGTCGATTACGTTTCTCGGCTACCAGAGCTATTTTCACGACTTGAAATTGATGCAGACTGTTCACGTGAATTCAGATCTAACATTTTCTGTCAGATTCTGGGTGATTCCTTTATGGTAACTTAGCTGCCCGAGCCCGTATGGAAGTAGGTACAAGAAAACTAAAAATGTTACGTATACGCCCGGTAGTGCTGATGGTCGATCGCGTTTCTCGGCTTCCAGAGCTAATTTCACGACTTGAATTTGATGCAGACTGTTGACGTGAATTCAGATCTAACATTTTCTGTCAGATCCTGGGTGATTCCTTTATGGTAACTTAGCTGCCCGAGCCCGTAAGGAAGTAGGTACAAAAAATTTGAAAATGTGACGTATACGGCCCGTTGTGCTGATGGTCGATTACGTTTCTCGGCTTCCAGAGCTAATTTCACGACTTGAATTTGATGCAGACTGTTCACGTGAATTCAGATCTAACATTTTCTGGCAGATCCTGGGTGATTCCTTCATGGTTACTTGGCTGCCCGAGCCCGGAAGAGAGTAGCTACTAAACATTTGAAAATGTTACGTATACGCCCGGTAGTGCTGATGGTCGATCGCGTTTCTCGGCTTCCAGAGCTAATTTCACGACTTGAATTTGATGCAGACTGTTGACGTGAATTCAGATCTAACATTTTCTCTCAGATCCTGGGTGATTCCTTCATGGTAACTTAGCTGCCATAGCCCGTAGGGGAGTAGGTACAAGAAAACTAAAAATGTTACGTATACGCCCCGTAGTGCTGATGGTCGATCGCGTTTCTCGGCTTCCAGAGCTAATTTCACGACTTGAATTTGATGCAGACTGTTGACGTGAATTCAGATCTAACATTTTCTGTCAGATCCTGGGTGATTCCTTTATGGTAACTTAGCTGCCTGAGCCCGTAAGGGAGTAGGTACAAAAAAACTGAAAATGTTACATATACGTCCCGTAGTGCTGATGGTCGATTGCGTTTCTCAACTTCCAGAGCTAATTTCACGGCTTGAATTTGATGCAGACTGTTGACGTGAATTCAGATCTAACATTTTCTGTCAGATCCTGGATGATTCCTTTATGGTAACTTAGCTGCCCGAGCCCGTAAGGAAGTAGGTACAAAAAATTTGAAAATGTGACGTATACGCCCCGTTGTGCTGATGGTCGATCGCGTTTCTCGGCTTCCAGAGCTAATTTCACGACTTGAATTTGATGCAGACTGTTCACGTGAATTCAGATCTAACATTTTCTGTCAGATTCTGGGTGATTCCTTTATGGTAACTTAGCTGTCCGAGCCCGTAAGGGAGTAGGTACAAAAAAACTGAAAATGTTACATATACGTCCCGTAGTGCTGATGCTCGATTGCGTTTCTCAGCTTCCAGAGCTAATTTCACGGCTTGAATTTGATGCAGACTGTTGGCGTGAATTCAGATCTAATATTTTCTGTCAGATCCTTCGTGATTCCTTCATGGTAACTTAACTGCCTGAGCCCGTAAGGGTATAGTTACAAAAAATTGAAAATGTTACGTATACGCCCCGTAGCGCTGATGGTCGATTACGTTTCTCGGCTACCAGAGCTATTTTCACGACTTGAGTTTGGTGCAGACTGTTGGCGTGAATTCAGATCTAACATTTTCTGTCAGATCCTGGGTGATTCCTTTATGGTAACTTAGCTGCCCGAGCCCGTAAGGAAGTAGGTACAAAAAAACTGAAAATGTTACATATACGTCCCGTAGTGCTGATGCTCGATTGCGTTTCTCAGCTTCCAGAGCTAATTTCACGGCTTGAGTTTGATGCAGACTGTTGGCGTGAATTCAGATCTAATATTTTCTGTCAGATCCTTCGTGATTCCTTCATGGTAACTTAACTGCCTGAGCCCGTAAGGGTATAGTTACAAAAAATTGAAAATGTTACGTATACGCCCCGTAGCGCTGATGGTCGATTACGTTTCTCGGCTACCAGAGCTATTTTCACGACTTGAAATTGATGCAGACTGTTCACGTGAATTCAGATCTAACATTTTCTGTCAGATTCTGGGTGATTCCTTTATGGTAACTTAGCTGCCCGAGCCCGTATGGAAGTAGGTACAAGAAAACTAAAAATGTTACGTATACGCCCGGTAGTGCTGATGGTCGATCGCGTTTCTCGGCTTCCAGAGCTAATTTCACGACTTGAATTTGATGCAGACTGTTGACGTGAATTCAGATCTAACATTTTCTGTCAGATCCTGGGTGATTCCTTTATGGTAACTTAGCTGCCCGAGCCCGTAAGGAAGTAGGTACAAAAAATTTGAAAATGTGACGTATACGGCCCGTTGTGCTGATGGTCGATTACGTTTCTCGGCTTCCAGAGCTAATTTCACGACTTGAATTTGATGCAGACTGTTCACGTGAATTCAGATCTAACATTTTCTGGCAGATCCTGGGTGATTCCTTCATGGTTACTTGGCTGCCCGAGCCCAGAAGAGAGTAGCTACTAAACATTTGAAAATGTTACGTATACGCCCGGTAGTGCTGATGGTCGATCGCGTTTCTCGGCTTCCAGAGCTAATTTCACGACTTGAATTTGATGCAGACTGTTGACGTGAATTCAGATCTAAAATTTTCAGTCAGACATTACTCCTTTCGGTAATGTTTATTTATCGCCTTTCTCTCATCTTAATGGTGATTTCAAAGATACTTTTACATCCTTTCCCCACTCGTCATTTTTCTCTTATTCTTATTTGATTACAGATAATTCCATTTGTCAGGTCGGTAAGTGGCAAAGAATTCTCAAAAACTTACCCCTAGCTTATGAACTACAGTTATAAATTGAGTGTCATTCGACCAAGTGTCGGGTTGAGTAAATCCTTTTATCCATTCAGTTGTCTTGAAGGAGATTTTCATGGGATTTTTTTTTTGTGTCCGCCGGATGGAGTGTTGACGGTTTTTGTCGCGTGAAGAGGGAATGTTGTAACCAAGTAGCCCTACTCACCAACTCGCGCTCGGCCTTGTATCGCTTTAATACTTATCCATTACGGGAGAAGTGATGAAAGAAGACAATTAAAGTCGAGCAAAGCCATTTAAAGTTCGACTTTCATCTGGCATTGAGGGTCTTGATATCTGTTTTCGAGTTGAAAAAAACGAAAAAGCCATTTAATGTGCAACTTTTTACATGATGTGCCAAGAGGGACGCGCAAATATTGTACTCGTACATTTATTAGTTTGCTTTTCAGTTTGCTTCTTCTGTTGTTTGCCTCATCTTGTCTCTCATATTGAAGAGATTTAATGAACCGAGCAAGAGGGGATTTAAATAGCTATCCCGGCAGTACAGTGGCAGTCGAGTTGCTAGGTAGGTGCTATGTATAGTAGGCCAGCTAGGTGGGACGGGTGGTGCGATGAAATTACAAGGAAAGGCGTTGGAATAGAAAATCATTTTAAATAGGGCAGTAGGATGTTTTCTCGAACCGATGTTTCCCGCAGCGCCTCGTTGGCTTGGCATCCCAATCATGATAATTAGACTTGAATACATTTACAAGCAATTGACGTTTTATTCGTTGTGTGATTGTCTTTTGAGAATGTGTGTCTTTTTAAGAAGGGTCATTTTGATTGGGGACCTGAAGTTGGACTTTAGATGATACGGAGTGGAAATTTCAAATGGCAGTGGGTAATTAACGAGAAAATTTTTGTCGACCGTGAAACGATTTAGTTGAGTGTGGGCGTCTACTTTGCATGATTATCGGTCTTAGGATTAATAGGAGAGTGCTAGTTACGGGCGACAACATATTGATGTGTTCCTTTGGATGAGTGTAAAGGGAGCCAGTCATCATATGTCCATAATGATGAAGGTGAAATAATTTACAGTATTGTGCTAATGGATTGCAAGTTTTCTCCGAGTATTTCCCCAATGATTTGTTTCGAATTTTCTAATTCGATAAAAACATGTCAATTAACTTACAGGCACTTATTTATTTGTTTATTTCATATATTACGAAAGCTTAAGCATTATTTTTTTTTTTTATTTATTTATTTATTTAAGAATGGATGTACAAATAAGACTTAGTCTTTTATAGTACTTAATGACATTTTCATTTTACAGGATTTAGTTTTAATAATTATTTAATTCAAAAAAGTTTCGATTGAGGAGAGGATAGGAGGGGAGGGAAATTGTTAAGAAGAATACTCTAAGGCGGCTTTTTTAAATTGGGTGGCTCCAGTTATTTGTTTTATAGTTGTAGGCAGAGAGTTCCAGAGTCTGCTGACATAGACGAAAAACAGACGAGAAGAGTTCATGTAATTCGAGGAAGGAGGTTAAGCGTCCTAGCTGAACGGGCAAATTGAAGTTTTTCGAACAGGTATGGTGGCGATATTTTCTGTATTATTGTGTGCAAGAAGACGCAGCACCTAAATTGCAGAAACTGCTGCAACGTGCACCCAAGGATATTTTTGTTGTAATTAGATATGTGGTCACTGCGCCGGAGTCCATATACATTTCTGACCATATCATTGAAGGCAACAGTTAATTTATACTGAGATAAGGAATCAAGTTTGCAGTACACAACTGAAACACAGTCATATATGGAATGAGTAAGGTCTTAACAAGTTTCGGTCTTGTATTTAAAGGAGTAAAACCAGGGAATAACCAAAGCTTACGTAGACCAGCATAGATTTAATGTGTAGTTAATGTGGCTTACCGGCGAGAGAGAACTGTTCATTTTGAACCCCAAGTTGGTTGCAGTCTCCACAAACTGCAATTGTGTGCCTTTGAGGTCAATTGGTGACAAAAGTTCTGTATTACGAGTTTTTTTTAGAAGTTAAGATCAACTGAGATTTTGTTGGATTGAGAGTTAAGTAATTACGGAGCGACCATTTGTATATTGCAGACAGATCCTCATTCAGCAAGACAAGATCCTGAACTAGATTTATGGGTCTAGATCAGTATATTTGCATATCATCCGCATAAAAGTGAATGCTAACATTTGAACAAACTTCAGGGAGGTCATTAATGCATATGCAAAACAAAATAGGACCCAGAATCGAGCCTTGAGGTACTCTTGAGAATATATTCCTAACATGAGATGATTTATCACGAACCACAACTCTTTGACAGCGATTACTTAAGTAATTACTGATGAGGCGCACCGAACTCTCACTAAATCCAAATTAGCTTCTCAATTTCTGACGAAGGAATGAGTGGTTGACTGTACCGAAAGCTTTTGAGAAGTCAAGGAGGCAGACTATTGTCACGTAGTCCAAGTCGTAGCTAAACCTAATGTCATCGAGAATTTTAACCATAGCTGTAGAGCAACTATGGTTAGCTCGAAAACCAGACTGGACCGACGCAAGTAGGTTATGTCGATTTAGGTGATCTGAAATCTGCTTAGCAATGACTTTTTCAATGGAATGACTTTAGCCAGCTTCCAACAAGACGGAAATGAGGATGAAGTTATGCAAAAATTAATTACGTGTGTAATTGCGCTAAGTAGGTGGGCTAAGATCATTTTAATAAACCGAATAGGGACTCCATCCTCACCAATAGCGTCGGACTTGAGAGATCGAATGATGTGAATGATGTCAGTTTCCGATACAACTTCGAATTCAAAAGCTGTTTGCGGTTCAGGAAAACGTTGTAGGTTGGGCAGAGGAGTATTTTCTACTGAGTTGGATATAAAGGTATTATTAAGATCATCAAGATCAGGGATGACGTCTATAATATCTTTTTTACCGATACTAATCGAACGCAAGTTTCTCGACAGAAATGTCATGATGAACTTCAGGTGTAAACCACGGACAGTTTCTATTGCGCACCATCACTGTTTTTAAAGGCAGGTGGTTATTGAACAGATTAAGTATCAGCGATTGCAGTAAGTCAACTTTATCACATACATACATCTGGGACAAAATAACAACTATGCCAAGGGATTAGACTCGCTTCCAATTGCAAGGCGTAGTTATCCACAGATGCAAAATATCTGAATTGAAAAGTCGAGGGTGATGAAGAACGCGGTAAGTCAATGTTATACGTACAGAATAAAAAATCGTGATCTGTGACACCCTCCAATAACAACTGATCCTCTAGTAACACATTCGACCTATCAGATACCAACAGAAGGTCAAGCAGTTTCGGAGAGCAGTTAGGCGCGAAGCGAGTGGCATAAGTTTTAACAATAACTAGCGCGGATGTTGCAATTAGGTATACAAGTTGGAGTAAGAAACGATAGAGGGTAACTCATTTATATATAAGGAAAATAAAAGAGGACCCAGGATGGATCCCTGAGGCACACCACACCGATTGGGTAGAAAATCCGATAAGGAATTTTTAGCCAAAACTGCTTGTTGACGGCTGCCCAGATATGAAGACAGAAGACTAACAGCGGAATTAGAGAAATTGAACACCCTAGAAAGTTTGTGACATAAATTCTTATGGTTGACTGTGTCAAATGCTTTTGAAAAGTCGAGAAGTACGAGAAACGTGCACTCGGCGATGTCTATCTTCTGCCTTATGTCATCAACCACAGAAAGCAGTGCCGTAGAGCAACTATGCTTAAGGCGAAAGCCTGACTGCTTAGAAGTCAAGAGATTATACTGATGGAGGAACGTATTAATTTGCTTTTGCATGATCCTTTCAAAGACTTTCGAAAGAAAAGAAAGAATTGCGATCGGTCGAAATTCAGTACCTGAGGTGTTTTTAGGCACGGGTATGATCTTTGACGTCTTCCAGAGCGAGGGAAAAACACTCGTAGTGAGAATCTGGTTGAAGATGTGAGTAACAAAAGGCAAAAGCATTGGGAAGATTATTTTAAAGAATTTGGGGTGGATCATGTCTATTTCAACTGCATTGGATTTTATGGAAAGCAGGCTCTCCACTACATCTACCTGTTGAATATAGGAAAAAGAGAACGACTCATTGTGAATGAATTGAGAGTTTGTATTTGGGTGGCTGTTAGATATGAAGGAAGGAACGCTGACTAAAGAGTGAGAAACGAAATTCCTATTTAATTCATTGTCTACTTATTAGCCACTCATCCTTTTAAGCATCGTAAGAGCCTTTGCCAAGTGAACCCTTTAAACCCTGTTTTTAAGATACCCCACATACTCTCTATGTGGCTTATAGGCAAGGGTACTAATTTCCCGAGCCGCTGAGAATTATTAACCGAAGTTTAACCTGTGTACCCAACTCTCGACGAGCATAGACAAAAACGTCTGAACACTAAATATTAAATTTGGTCTTCTAACTAAGGCCCAGACCAAAATTTACTATAAAATGCTAGTCTAACAATAAGAAGTTGTTCTTACACCTAGCTTACCTTCTTTGACGGTATTTTGAATTTGGTGTAGTAGAACTTTTTTTTGCTACACTTCCTTTTTTTTGCACGCCCACGGAATTTTTTAATATCACACGACAGGCTGAGGTTATTAAATAATGAAACTGAAGGCTGGCGACGACTAGAATGAAACATTCGAATTATTTGAATACCTCTATTTCCTCCGGTTCATTTTATAAAGAGTTGATAGCTAGATCTTTTGTCCGGCTATCATATATCTCGCGAGGCAGTTTTTAAATGCAGCTTTAGTGAAAACCGAATGCTAAAACTGCCTATTAATATAATTTCTGTAAGTAAATATATTTCTTTAATAACTCTCATATCATGAATCAAATGCTTTGTGCAACTGAATAGTGAAGAAACCACTTTTTCACCTCTAAGGCGAGGTCTTTTCACGGTCCGATTTAAAACAATAACAATAACAATAACAATTTTTTCTGAAAAGTGTTTCTTTTACAGGTTCAGAAATTTATGATGAAATTAAATACTTGGAGCTAATGCTGAAGTTCATTGTATTAGCTTTGTGTAATAGATGATTTTATGCCATTAGCGTTTAAATATGTTTTTGCTATATTCGCTCCATGGCTAGCTCGAATGAAGCGCATTTGTAAAGTCCAATTTTCAACAACTTTATCGAGCAGCTGGTAATCATCACCGACTGTTGGACGGAAGGTCTTTAGTTCAACACTGTCCATAGCCAATAACAATTCCTATATGAAACTGCTGTGTAACAACATCAGTTGTGAAAGATAAAAAAAATGCTGACGAAGGCATAACACTCGCAGAATATGATCACTTCAAAATTCATACTCAGTGTGTGCATTTCCAATATAACACCTTAATGACAAGGAAACACAAAAATTACTGTGAACTACAACCAACGCGACAAAATCAGTCGAATCACTCGAATCCTATCTAGGACAACCACCCCCGAAGGGTAGTGGACGAACATCTTCGACATTAACCACCTGCACCCCGTCCAGGTTGTGTAACAAACACCATAAGAGCGTAACTCTTGAACCTGCGCCAATCCTAAAAAAAAAAACAAATTTTGATTTCCAAATCGTCCAACGTCTCTGGTTTATCGGCATAGATGGGTGAATTCACATACCCCTAAAGAAAGTAATATAAAGGTGTGAGGTCACAGGATCATGGAAGTCAGTTCACAGGTCCATTATGCGAAAAAAGGCGCTCAGCAAATTTTCCCGAAATGAATTGAAGATGTCGCGCGCCGTCTTGTTGAAACCAAAGCTCTATAATATGTCATTCAACTGAGGAACGAAGAATTCAGAAATCATATTTCTACAGCGCTCTTTATTGACTGTAACATTCTGACCGGCATCGTCCTTAAAGAAATATGGGTCGATATTTCCACCAGCCCATAACGCGCACCAAACAGTGAGTTCTTTTTTTAATGATTCAAAGAGCGCCTCGACAAAAGCTTCTGGGTTTTCTCCACTTCAAATTCGGCAATTTTGCTTATTTAACCAAAAATGGGCCTCATCGGAGAACAATATTTTGCGTTAAAAATAGGGATCAAGCTGAATCATGTTTTATGCCCAATCACCTAACCTACGACGCGTATAATGGTTACTCGGTTTCAACTCTTGCACAATCACATCACATAAGCTTTTAAGTCATGATGTTTCCGTAACTTCTTCCACAAGTGGGATGGATATAATTCCAATTGCTGTGCACTATGGCTCATCGACTCATTCGGATTCTCTTCAACACTGCACTCGACAACGGCAATAACTTCTTCTCTTCGCACTGTTTATCGCCTTTGGGGATGCGTATTATCCACTAGAGTGTAGGTGGTGCGAAACAATTCATCGTGTTCCGAACTTACTTGCTCAGATGGACGATTATGTCGACCGTAAAATGAACGCAGCGCACCATAAGTTTAGCGACCCGAACTATTTTTTTTCAAAATAAGTTTGCACAATTTGCATGCGTTGTTCAGGTGTCATCACCGACTTTCGACTTTTAACTGTCAAATTTACAATCAGCGGGAACAGTGTTGCTAGATTAAAAACCGCACCTCTACAAAAACGCCCTTTAACTATGATATTATCCTGTTTTGTACAGAAGGTCAATCAAAACGTTGAGGAAAAAAAAATTGTAAATGCTTTTCACAATGCTAAAGTAATGATAATCGATTACTTCCTGTCCGTATAAAAGTTTAAAAAAAAATGTTTATGTTTTCCGATTCCCAGGGGTGCATCCGTTATTAGCGCTTGAAAACACTCTCTTCCAAAAACATGCACAGCGACTTGGTGAAAACATTATAGGAATCTACTACTTCACATCTCAAAATCCCAGGCCAAAGAGCTAAGGTTGGACAGAAGATCCACTGAAGATGAACATCGCGAAGGACAACTATCCATCTCCCTCACTGAAGATAACCTGAAAAAAGGCGAAAATGTTGTATTGGCAGACTAAAGAGCTACCATCACGCATATAGCTAAGGTCAGAGGGAAGGCGGCGCGGCGTTCAGAGAATCCTTGCGAACGAAATGCATATGAAAAAAACCTAAGCATTGCGTCCGAGAATGTTAGCAGACGAATAAAAGAAAAGTCGAGTCGACATTTCTAGGGTGAATCTGGAGAAATTCCCAGCAGATCAGGAAATATTTTTTTGTTACGTTTCGTGACCATGGACCACAGGCGCCAAAAAAAAATCCAAAATATCAAGTTCGGCGGGAAAGGTTATGGCATTCGTTTTTTTGAGGACGCCGAAGGAATAATTATGGTGGAATATTTGGAAAGGGGAGCTACTATTTCGAGATCTTGTGATCTAATGAGAAGATTGCGAGAGATCATTAAAGAAAAGAAACGCGGCAAACTGCGAGATCAGAAAGTCGCAGTTGCCATGGCTGGGTATTCTATACCCTCCATATTCGGCAGATCTAGCTTATAATGACTTCTATCTTCTTCCACGGCTCAAGGAACACATTCAGGTCAAGAAATGTGGAGACAATAGCAAAAAATGTTTTCCTAAGGGAATCCTGTATTTAGAAAAAGTTGGACTAAATGTATCGACTTGTTAGGAGACTATGTAGAAAAATTATTAATTTTTTCTCCTGTGATCTGTGTTTTATCTTCGTTATCAATAATTTTGGATCATACACCTTTCTACGACACAATGAATTAAGTTTTCACTCCGAAAATAAAGGGATTAAGAGAAAACATATGTTAATGCTTATTTAGTAAGAAATATAAGTTATTCGACGAAACAGCCCGAATCCATGCTACCTTCGACTTCGGCATCACAAGGAGCACGGTATTTTTAATGCCTAAAAGAAGGTGGAACAAATTTTGAAAATATCTCAAAATGGGGCATTTCGAAAAGTTTAGAAGTCATTATGAAGCCAAATGATTTTCATTTACTTCAAAAATAAAAAAAAAATGGGTGTAGAAATCGACGTTGATTTTTTAAGCGTTTGGTTTTTAATTGTTAAAAAAAGCAAATGAAAATTACAAAAGTTTTTATTTTTTTTATTTTAGTAGATAGATCGATGGTTGCCAATTATTTTAAGAATTATTTGGTTTGAATATTGACCACAATTACATTTTAAGTGGTCCATACGAATAATTCAATTTTAAATCACTTTTGCGAGAATATTTGCTGGTATCTCAGTAATGACGCGTAAAAATGTTTTCCTCCAAGGAGGCAATTAACGCTGACTTGTTGGTATACTCGTAGATGAGTGATGACGTATCCGCACAAGATGTAGTCAAATCACCTGTCCAAAACGAGATATAGACTGCTCATTGAACTTATTTCTCTGCTGTGTGTCATGTAGCGCTGTCTTGCTAGAACCACATGTCGACCAGGCTCACTGCGTTTAGGGTTAAAAGAAGTCGGTAAACGTTGATTGATAACGAATGTTTTAGATGGTAATTCGGTAATTTGATTCTGGCGTAAAATCTTCCACGTAGTCAAGAAACACAATCTTAATTGGTACAAACGGCGACGAATGGTCACCACGGTCTTCATTTACACTGGTGGATCCAGTAGCAATATTTTCTTCTGTTTGCACTCTACACATCGATGGGAAATTTGGTCACTTAGGCTTGAATCTACTTGGGCAACATGTGGCCGAGCGTGGTCATACTGCTAAATCACTTTTCGTGTCTTTAATTCGAAACGAAGCTCCTGTGAAGTTCTCACCCATACATTGTACCATATAAGCTTCGATCAATGAATGTTTGTCTCATCTGCGGCTCCTCTACGTTATCTTTGGGATATGGTACTGGAACCACTTTTGTACGACAGTTACAATACGAAGCAAAAAAAACAATAGTTTGCTGGTGAAAATAACGCCGTTCGCCGTTTCTAACCTTCAATTCGTATGGTGGCCAAAATTGTGACATTTGGACTACTCCCAAGGCTGTCCAAATGCTTGTTACGTTTGAAATGGATCAGTATTCAGTAATAACTCCAATTCGGCGTCTTCAAACGTTTTTACTGGTCCGCAACGCTTCTTGTTTTCCATGAAATCGAAGCGACCGTTCTTCCATTAATAATTTTTTTTTCTAGTAATTGATTTTTCGGTGTTTTATTTTCGACAGCTCCCACAAATTTGCGACATATATCAAAGTCAAACATATCCAATTAGCATTGCTATTTTACCACGAAAAGCCTTACACCTGATCGACACATTAAATGATTGATGATTTTTATTATTAAAATTCGTGCTCTTTAAAAAATGATTTTCGCATGCTTCGATCATTTTAAGTTCGTCGTAATCGACCTACTGCGCAAGCAATTCAAGCCTTCTTTTTCTTGTTGGAGACTGCTGCTATCTGCTGGAGCACTCAGACAATAATACTGGTCCATTGTACTGCCAGACAGACACCTTAGATGGCGTTACAGCTCATGAAGAACCGGAGCCAAGCTTCTTATTATTCACTCATGATGTGTGCGATTTGTTTTTTTACACAAGTGAACGGGACCGTAACACCTAATGCCAATCCCGAACGGCCAGAGCCGAGAAGCTTTTTCAAGGCAAGTGTACAACGGGGGATCTTGCCCGAGGAGAGAAGTCGCGAAATAATCATTCGACGGCGTTGGTGTTATCGGGATCCGAACTCGCTCATCTTGCGTCAGTGGCCGATACACTACCCACTGTGCCACGGCGCTCTCTAGGTATGTACTACCTTCATTTTGTTTAGGGCTCGTGTTATGTTTCTACTTTCAAAGAATAGAAAAGAAAGAAAATAACTTCTTATGACCTGCACTCACGATTTATTCTGTTCCCTTCATCAACTTCTTCATAAAATTTCAAGAGTCGCATCGGGCCAATTTCCTCTACCTTTTCTACGTTGTCTTGGTAAGCTTACCAAAGTGAACATGATTAAAACCTATTTCCAAATAAAAAGTCGGTCCGATAAATATTAAGCCTACCAAAGGAAAACAAAAATTTTGGAGAAATGGCGATTTATTTTTCAATATAGTCTCCTTTTAGCTCGATACACTTGACCTAGCGATGCTCCAACTTCTTTAACCCGTCTAAAAAATACGTTTTCTCGAGGTCTTCGACTTAAATTTCTGCCCGGCGAGTGACTTTTTCAAGTTTGGAAACAAAAATAAGTCGCACGGGGCCAAATCTGGAGAATACGGTGGATGGGGCAGCAGTTCGTAGCCGAATTCGATCAATTTGGCACTGGCGAGGGCGGAGGTATGAGCCGGTGCGTTATCATGGTGGAAGAGCACTTTTTCCTTCGCCAAGTGGGGCCGTTTTTACTTCAATTCGGCGTCGAATCGGCCCAATAATTTGGCATAGTACAGCCCTGTGACCGTTTTGCCCTTCTCTAGGTAGTCGATGTGGATCACACCTTGTGAATCCCAGAAAACGGTGGATATCACATTTCCGGCCGATGGGACAGCCTTCGACTTCTTCGGTGCACGTTCGCCGGGTGAAGTCCACTGTTTGGACTGTTCCTTGGTCTCTGGTGTATACCAGTGGATCCATGTTTCGTCGACTGTCACGAAATGACACAGAAACTCCTTCGGATTGCGCTTAACAGCGTCAAACACTGCTCTGAAGTGGTCTCACGGTTGCGCTTGTTGTCCGGAGTGAACAAACGCGGCACTTATTGCACCGCCAGCTTTCTCATGCCCAACATTTTATGCAGGATATGACCCACGCGATCTTTTGAAATGCCTACTTTCTCAGCTATCTCGCACACCTTCAATCGGTGGTCTGCCAATACGAGATCGTGGATTTTTGTCACGTTATCCTGCGTGGTAGCCGTTTTTGGGGCACCTGGACGTGGCTCATCAAAAACCGACGTGCGACCACGTTGAAACTCGTTAAACCAATTTTTGATGGTCGCCATCGAAGGAGAAGAGTCACCGTACACAGCATCCAAACGCTCTTTGATTTCACTGAGCCCTTTACTTTACAAAATCAAGAATCGAATCACCGACCGATATTGCTCTTTTTCCATTTTTCTAAAATCCGCGGGCACTCCCGCTTCCACACGCGGTCAAAACAAAACTACGAGTCCGATCGACAGTAGCCGTCTACTAGAATGTGCTACACGATAGTAAGTTGCTCTTGCGACGGACCACTCTCGTAAGTCTGAAACATGGTGGTCTACATGTATCTAATAATTGTTAGTCAGTCCGGTTGTTAGATTTTAGCCTTCAAACAGGTTACACGGGGATTGAAATGATCGGCGATTTTTTAATTACATGTTCTTAGACATCTCCACACTTTGAAGCCACGAGAGTTGAAAGCTGTCAATTTGTGAGGGATCTCTACGATCATACGTTCATACATTTTTTTCATGGTAGCAAATTAAGATATCAACTCCGGATGTGTTTTAATCGACACAAACGCCTGTTTCCTTAATAAGGAACTTATTTTGTGTGATCTTGACCGGTCGAGGCGTTTTAAGTACACCGGTCTCTAATCTCCAAGTGTACCAAACCGGAAATGTACATACTGCGACTGTTATGCTTTCGTCAGCATTTTTTGATCATCTCTCATTCACAACTGATGTTGTTACCCAGTTTTTACCGTATAGGAATTGCTCTTGGCTATGGACAGACTCTCTGTGTCTAATATAACACCTTAATTACATAGAAACAAAAAAAGATTTTGTGAACTACAACCAACGCGACAAATTCAGTCGAATCAATCGAATGCTATCTAGGACAACCATCCCCGGAGGGTAGTGAACGAACTATCTACACCCCGTCCAGGTTGTGGTAGTTTGGGTCGTTGGGTAGTTGACTATAATTCCATTTAGACAAAAATGTCTATAACCTTCTCAATGAAATTGAGGATTGATCCCATGGAAATAGAGATAACTTTCTCAAAAAAAAATTGATTTCTCGTTCCGTAGGGCATCAAAGGGTACATAGTATGTGTTCCAAAGTTTCGTCATTTTCAAGACAGAGGCTTCAGCCTGTATGAATTGTTTTGCAGGTCTCAGAGAGCCATTCCGTGAAAGTCTTCTGATATCGTCTTTATCGAAGTTGAGAATATTTTAATGAGTTCGAGGGAAGTTCTTGAATGACGCAGTCCTTGAACTCTATTTCAACAGGACGAATGTGATTTATCTCAATGGCATGTTGAATATAAATGTGAGAAGGTCTTTCTGACAAGTAGGTCGGTGGTCTTGTTGTCACTGACGCCTCCGTATTTCGAAGTGCGTTTGTTTTGTTAGTCTTTGTTTTTCTAAACCAAAACGGATGATGAATCGTACAAGTTACCACCTTCCCAACTAACACTTGAGCAAGCTTCAGTTGCATATACGATGTTTTTATCGTTGACATCGGTTATTGATTTGTTGGGATGGCCAGGGTGTTTGTCATCGCTAACGTCCTCGTATCCTTCTTGAAACGCCTCTACCATTGATAAGCTCCAGTTTTACTTATAGCAAACGCATGAATCGGATTCAGACAATCTAGGAAATTATAAAACTTCCATTACTTATTGAGCACGATTTTCTATCTAAATATGTATTCAACAATACGTGAAACCAAGATGAGCTCATAAGACCATAATCCAGTTCTGGTACCCTTTTAAAAATTAATTTTCAAGGAGCTCCTTCTGAAGAAAAAAGAAACAAAAGCGAAACATAAGACTCTATTCCAAGAAGGGTTGAACTCCCTCCCAATCATACAGATTAACTGATTCGAAGATATCAAATCCTTTCTGAAAACAATTCCTTATGAATTCCTCCCATCGCCATAGCAAGGTCTTCCGCCTGAGCACCCATTCTTCCCCCGAAAGGAATGAAGGTATCAAAAATGCATGCCCAATCCGGCAGTCAGATTCCAATCACACTTCCACTGTTCGTCGAAGAGCTGTCGGCAGCACTAGAGTTATGACTTTGAAAACTAGTTGAATTCCAAAGTGTCTAATGTAGTTTGATGAACCTCAGCGGTTGCTATCGATCGGATGTAAGATATTCTCCCTTCCAATTAAGAAACAAAATTGATGTTTGAATAAATCCATTCATCCATCCATCCATTCATCCACACGTCTATCGGTCCGTGCTTGGCCCCAAAATGGATGCATTTCCTTCACCGGGATGAATGGAATTTCTTTGCGAACTATCTGTCATGGTGGAGCAAGTGCTTCGTGCAGATTTAATTAAATTCTAAAAGCAAGAATCCATTGACAGACATTCAGCATGAATACGTTTCGATAACCGACGTCAGGAAATTTTAAATGATAGATTCATGCACAAGTAGTGTCTGCGGCACGAAGGATGAAGTGTTGGCTTCTGGTATCTCGTATTTTGCATCTGGGTGTCACCGCTATTTGACCAAGTGTTTGTATTTGAGATTTGAGAATTCATTAGCTCAGTGATCCATGCAGTGGAAATGCAGTAAGATTCATCATTGTTAACGCCGGTAGGTAGCAGATGGAGGCCGACCACAAATATGGAAATGCAATATCCTGACAACGAGTGACTCGCACAACACACACGTTTCCATGATGAGCGGACGATTTTGATACGATTGATACGCTTACATAATAGGTGGAACGGACTTATTGTGAAACGACCCGTTCGAGCTTATTAAATTCGAACAAATGCATGTGGTACGGTCTCAAAAGTTGACAAAGAAATCCAATTTCAATGACACAAAGCATAATCCTGCCGGGTTCAAATTCGTTGTGACACAATAAACGAGCAGAATCCGCAGATCAACTTACAACTTAGTAACACGACAGAAGATATCCAAATACGACCACCGAAGGCCTGCTATTCATCTTCAAGGACACGACAGGCGGCGCGTGTGTTTGTATGAACAAATTCCAATTTTGAAAACATCCAAGAAACCTATCACCTCGTCCGGCGCAAGGTATCCAGCTCGGTCTTCTAACGTGACCCCGACAAATTGAAATGAGATTTCTTTTCATCACAAATCCTTCGAGAATAAGCAGGATATGAGTGATGCATGGTCTTTCTACTATGCTGGGGTTGAGGTAAACACAAAATACGAAAACAATATTTGCTTATCGTCCCGTCATGCATGAGCATGAGCTCAGCTGATTCGTTTCAAGTGGTTTGCATGTACATGACTGCATCCTCTCAGCTCGGAGATGGTTGCTGGAGCCATTTACTATGTATGTGACAGACTTTGGACGTTGACAACAAAATGGAAACCACCCTTGCAGACGGCTTGTTTGCATGGTCGGTGGGTCGGGAGTGCGTTGCCATGCTTTGGTAAAGTTTTGATGTTGATGGAAAATATTTCCAAATAAAATGTATTTTGAGTTAACTGTTTGACTAAGTCATCGCCATATGTTTGTTCGGAAGTTTAAATGAAACACTTGATGGATAGTGAATATGCGCCAAGCACCACTCCAAGTGTGACATATAAACGTCAACTGGGATTTGTGGAAATGAAGGGATTTGGGGAATACTCAAAAGTGGCAGTTTATGAGCGTTGTAACGCATGTTGAACGTCGAGCAATTATGGGATAATTTGGAATCAATCAAGACTTTTTTAAGCGTTATTGCAGTGATTGACGGTTATGGGACTTATTTGGGTGTTCATTATGAACGTCATTCATGGTTACGTGCACTGGGGAATATGAGTGAGTGACATTAAGGGGATATTCGTAGATAGATGGATACGTTTATGGAATAAATAAGTACACAAGCACCAAGCAATGTGTGAGGTCCATGGAAGCCTGGGTAGAGACAATATTGTTGAACTTACAACATTAAAATTAGAAGAGCATATTCGCAACATATTCGAAGCTATCTAAAGTTGCGTTCCTAGAATGTTTAAAAGCGTTTACTCCAACTTCAACTATGGTTTTTGGGATAATGCTCACGAGCATAGAAACTAGTTAAACTTTTCATTTAGTCCCTTTGAACTTGAAACTCCAACTTGAAGTTTTGTTTTCAAAAAGTTAATAAGAACCTATTCAGCTTTTCGCTTCGCAGTTATGCATCGAAGCTAAGATATAATACAGAAGAAGGAAGATATTACTACGTCTTCGTTGGAGTACCTCAAGGTTCCGCTCTGACTCCCTTACCTTATGTTTTTGCAACATGTGCTCTACAAAGGGTAAATGACATCAGTTTTGGTGACAACATAGCTATCATGACCATTGTATTTTACATTCAAGTTTTGAAGTCAACCACAAATGGGACAACTGCCCATAATATGGAGTGTCTTGAATATGCAGGTCTTGAGCTGGGCGACTAAAAATGTGGAATATATCAATTTTCGGGTCAGATTGTTCACAATGTTCGATTAAAGGATGCGATATAACATTTGGGAATGACGCTCTATAACAGCTGCGGCCTAAAACGCGTCATCTTTACTAACGACACTCTACAGAATACTACTAAACGTAGGTGAACCCGGATTCACAAAGAGAATCCAATTTTCTGAAATGTTTAGTTCTGCTCTCTTATACCCTGCACCAGACTGAGCAGAAGCTCAGAAGAAAATTAGTTTGCTTTTTTTGGTTACGTCAGCGGATGTGTGATCTTCTAAAATACCATTAACCCGCGCATGTACGATTCGAAAACCTGAGTACTCGAAGCTCGTCTACATACTTCAACCACTCTCCCCTCGGCTCTGCCATTAGGTATTACTTCACAGGGCTGGTTAGCACTTTATGCTCTTCTTCCCGTATTTGACATTACTTGTTGCGTGGGATCTGTCGTTTGAGTTTGGTTGCACTCCCTGACTCTTTCCAGCCGCCCAAGTTCCTTCATGATTATCGCTCCGGTTAGTTGCACAGCGTCCCATATTGCGCTCGATGACAACATATGGTTTAGAATGGTCTTCGGAGCTGGCATTTCTCCAATTATTTTTTCTAGACCTCTGTGTTCTGAAAAATGTGGGCACTGAAAAAATACATGCTCTACGTCTTCTCTGTCCTATTCACTGTTTGGACAAATAGAAGAATATAAACCTATCTAGATAAGCTCGAAAGCAGCCATGTCAGGTTATGAATTGGGTGAGATAAAAACCGACATCTCCGTGGTACCGATTTATCCATTTTTTATATCCGGTATAAGTCGATAGGTCCATCTTCCGTTTGTTGACTGATTCCGTGTCTCTTGCCATGTTCACATGCTTCGCTGTCTTCCTTCCAGCTTAATATCTTTGACGGAAGAAAGAGGTTCCCGGATTTTAGCATCGTAGGTCCTTTGTAGCTTGATAGTTAAGATATCCGCCGGTAGCATTCCCGTGATAACATATATAGCACCTTTTGTTATCGTCCGAAATTCCTAGGAATAACACTGGATCATAAACTCTCATGGAATGCACACCTAGATAACATATACTCAAAGGCTGTAAAGGCCTTATGGTCCCTAAAACAGCTGGTGGGCAAAACATGGGGACTCAACCCAAAAATGAGTATATGGATATACAATCAGATGATCAAACCAACCATACTATACGGCGCTGCGGTATGGTGGAGGAAATGCGTTCAAAAAGGAACAATACGCAAACTCAACAAAATACAAAGACTAGCATGTATTTGTATAACTGGAGCAATGAAAACCACTCCAACCGCTGGAATGGAGGCAATCCTAAACATTCCGCAGTTACACACTGACGTTCAGGCAGAAGCGGCCAAACAAGCCCTAAAGATACAAAGAACTTATAACTACAAAAAAGGGAACCTGACTGGACATCTAGAGATTCTAGAAAAGGTCGACAACGTCTGGGAACTAACTCGTGTAAGTGACCTAATGTTCCCTCAGCTGAACTTTAAAACACACTTTGAAATACTCATTCCAAACAGGGAGGAATGGAAAAACAATCCCCCTTGGTTGAAGGATGGTGCCCAAAAGTGGTTTACAGATGGGTCCAAATCCGGATATAAAGTAGGGGCTGGTGTGATAGGACCTAAATGTAGCCTTCACATCCCTCTCTGCGGTGAGTCAACAATATTTCAGGCTGAACTGTATGCAATAAATGCGGCGGTACACTACATTAGTGAACAAAAGCCCAATAGATTAAAGATACCCATATTCTCGGACAGCCAAGCGGTTCTCAAAGCTCTAAGAAGCTATACATTCAACTCTGAATGTCTGGGAATGTCACCAACGATTAAATAAACTGGCGATAAACAACAAAGTAAAGTTGATTTGGGTGCCAGGTCACGAAAACCATAAAGGCAACGAAAAGGCGGACATACAAGCCAAAAAAGGCGCCCAAATGCCTTTTACTGGACTCTTCCCCCTTTATGGATTTGACAACACAGACACAAATAAAATTTTAAACAAATGGGTCATCAAACAAAAGAACCAATTCTGGAACAGACAAGAGGGCTTAAAACACTCTAAAATCTTTATGGAACAGAATCACAATCCAAAACGTGCAAAAGAGGCACTAGAACTAAATAAAGCCGAACTAAAACTGCTATGTGAAGCTCTAACAGGGCACGGCACTTGCAATCACCACCTATTCAAAATGGGTCTCAGCAGCACTGAGTCTTGCAGACGATGTGGGCAGGATAAAGAGACAATGGAACATATACTCACAAAATGCCCAGAACTCACTGAAGAGCGACCCGAAATGTCAACAAAGACACAACTAACAGGGAAGGACTTCCAGGATATCCCATCTAGGAAAGTTGTTAAATTCATGAAAGCAACACTAAAATCCTAGATCAAAGGAGGGGGTACAATAGATCTTTATGGTCGCAGTGCAAGTGTCCTGTAATGACACACCCCATACTATTCAATTCAATTCAATCGTCCGAAAAGCCGAGCACACTCTCAGTGTGAAAAGTTGATTGCCGGAATTAATTCTTCTTGAGTGGGACTTAATTTTCACTGCCTTTGCCCATATTGGTGCCGCACACATTATTATTGACTGCGCCACTCTTGACAAAATTAGTCTCCCTTGTTGTTTGGGTTCTCCAAAATGAATTATTATTCTAGATAAAGCAGCACACTATCACACAGAACACTATCGTACAAAATGTTCCACAGGATAGGACCTCGTACCGATCCTTGTGGTACTCGGCCAGATATGTGATACCGTCTAACTCCTCCGTCGGTATCGTAAAACAGGTATCGTTTCTCGAAGAAGCTTAATATTAGTGTAATGGAGAACCCAGTCATCCTCATTTCTCTAACTGGGCGTATAATATGTCTTCAGAGTTGAACGCATTTTCGACGTCCAGTGATATTACGGCACCGTATTTTTTTACGCCTCCTCTCCATATCCTGCCCTGAATAGCTTCTGCCAGAATAGTGGTTACCCTCTGTATAGCATCGATTGTAAAACGGCCGTCGCTTGTCTATAATTCTCTCCAATATTTTACACATTGTGTCATAGGCATATGGGACGGTATGACGAGCGACTATCTGGTGTTTTTTTTTCCACCAGACGTTGATTTTCTAATAGTCTGGAAAGACTCCTTCTATTAGGCACTTATTATACATTCCTAGGAATAGTTTTATGTTTTCTTTTATAGCTAGCTTAAGGGCGTTGTTTGGAATGCCATCCAACACAGGTGACTTATTGTCATCGAACCGTCTGCACACTTCTTGAAGTTCTGTTTCCGTGAAGGTTGCGTTTTCATGTATTTCTGCTGCTGCATCTATACGCTCTACTATTGTTTGCGGTGGAAATAGTCCCGACACTATTTTTTGCATTAGCTAAGGCCATGAGGGTTATGGTTCCCTAGTGGTGCTTTTAAGTTTTGCCATGACTGTTTTGTAGGCGGTAGCCCAAGGATTTACATCTGCTTGCTGTCAGAGTTCTTTAAAGCTGTCACTTTTACTTCTTCGAATGGCTAATTTCAGGTCCCTACGTCTATCCGTGTATTGCACCTGTAGTAGCAGTCTTCTCGCTCTATGGCACTTGCTGCATTTTGCTGTTCCTGACCTGATTGTAGACTCGCTAAATGTGAAGGTGAAGGAGTCTTCGTTCAGTGTGCCTAGCTCGCGCGTCATTCGTTGTGCTTTTTTGGTAGGGGTTCCTGGTTGGCTCTCCTTGGTTCTATTTCAAACAGTATGGCCAGGTGATCGTTATGGGTATACTGTTTACTTACTCTTCACTTGGCGCCTCTCGCTAGGGAATTAGTTGCAAAAGTGATGTCAACTACCTATGTCGTTTCTGCTAAAGGTGTGCTCGCTTTCAATATTGAACAGTATTACATCAAGTGACGCTACAGTTTCTAGTAGATCTTCAACTCTTCTATAAGTTCGAGTACTGCCAGGATCAGTGAACCATGTGCTGAAGTTCTCAGCCGAGATTATTCGTCTACGACCTCTAGCACCAGCCACGAGCCTATCCCGGAAATCCTCAAAAGTGCTGTTTGAAGATGCATAACAACTGTAGATATGGACACCCTTAATCTTAGCTCGAACGAAGCCGGAGTGACTTGTCATCATTTCTTTCTTTAAAGGCATAACCTCCACAGGTCCAAATAGCTGCTCTTTTTGGATCATCAGCTACTCATACCTAAACTTTGTTATCCAGATTCTTATACTGCTCGCAAAGTATGGCAAAATCGAATTTTGACTTGTGAATGGCTTGTGTTAGGAGGTCCTATGCTGCTTCGCACAGTGATTTAATAGCAGCACTTTCATATCCTTCTTGCGGTTTTTTCATATGCTTTTATATACTGCGCTTCCTGCGGCGCTCTTGCATCATTGGTGCAGTTCTTGGACACATGGCCTTTCTGTCCACAATTGACGCAATCCTCACTTCTATCCGACTCGTTTATCTTGACACGTCTTTGCTAGATGCTCGAAGTTATGAAGTTAAAACACCTTAAACATCGCAGCGGTGAAACTTTTTTCCCGTATCCTGCATAATGTAAAGGCATGTAAGATTTTTTAATCAAGAAAATCGCCGATATATTTCAAGCCTCATGCAATCTTTTTAAAGGCTGATACCAAATCGGTTTACTGGTTTACTAGCAAAGTACAGATTTGTGCATATTTCTCAGTATGCATATTTCATCTCAGCATGAAAAAAATAGTCTAACTGACTAATAACAACCCCCAATGTTATAAAATTCCCGTTACTTTTTGAACATACACATTTTACTTGGAGCATACAACCTGAAGTGCTTTCCTATGCCTAAAAAGTTAGTATTAATGCAAACCTGGAAATAGGCGAAGTGGTATTTAATTTTGACGCTCACTGTGTCAACTCTTACCACTTGAAGCAATGTTTGCCACCTGTTCCTGCCATTTGTCCCCTATGGAACACCTATTCTCACCAAATCCAAAATCTGTGTTAATGACAACATTAGGGAAAGAAAAACTCATCGACAAGGTTACATCCTGCGTATCAACAGGTAGGACAATATTCATTTATCATGTGCACCAGTGCCAAGCACCCGACACACATTCAGATGCCAATCCACCCACTTCAACTCGTAATATCATTTAATTATGTTGAGTGCATGCCAGAGTTCAAGAATTTACGATCAATTTATAACTTGTGGTGCCAGTAATCACCCTAATCCATATTTACGTAAGCCGTGTGCTCTTTCAAACCGAGAAACTAGGTTTATGGCTGCGACTGGTCTACCCAAACTAAAGGCTTCCTTTTTTTCAATTTAAGGTTGGCAAAAGTTCTTTACGTCCCTATAATCTCCTCATATAATCAGGCTTGACGTCAGTTCAATCATCTTAGGCAGTTGCTCCACAGATGCTTAACTACGTAATGCTGTTATGCATTTAAATTTAACATAGGGTAGATGGTTGAAGAAATGCTTAAATACTTACTAAATTGTAACTAATGCCCGCAATATTGGCAAGAATCCATAATGCCCAATACCTAATGGGTTGTTCCGATTCTCGAAGCACTTCTGATATGCCCTTTTGGTATGGTCTCCTCCAACGATGCTGGTTGAGAACAAAAAAAAAGGAGGGAAATCACTAAGGGTCGGATGAATACGGTGACTGAGGTATGATTATGGTAATGTTTTGGCAAAAAAACTACGCACAAGCAACGATATTCCTTATTAACCATACGACCCTCCGCCAATAACTCATGATGAACCGCGCCATTGTATTATGAGAGAATAGTGAGAAAACCTATAACATTTGGCCGAACTTGGTGTGTCCATCCCTCCAACATATCTGGACTTCGTCGACTCTCCATAACAATTTTCTTCACTGCTCTAAGGTTTTCCAGGGCAAACTAGTCATATGCTACAGTCAACTTTTGAAGTACGTTTGAAAATGGCTGATAATGTCTGCATATATTAGCGGACATACTAACAAACCAAAACAAAAATCGCGAAATTCCGCATTTTAGAAAAACGAAAAATCTTTACTGGCGCCCGGGCAGGGATAGCTCCAACTTTCCCTTTTTTCAAAGTACATAAAGTAGAAAGGTATATTATAGCTTTGGATAGTTGATGATATCGAAAAGGGCTCCAATGGAGGGTTAAAGACTGTGTGATATGTCGATACCCCGAAGTCGCATGAGTGATATGGTAACAGAGTCAAAACAAGTTTGTGAAAATAAAACTTCTCCAAGAAATCCTTAGGTAACGTGGTGCAAAAAAAATTTGCTTAAAACTTTCGACACGGTCACTGGTTTAACCTGGAGCAATTGCAGCAGATCATGAGCGTGGATCATGCACGAGAACATGCATATTTTACTTATGCTTCAACGTCTAAGATTGATATTTAGAAACTGCCTTAATTCTTCTTAACAGACATTTGCTGCATTCTCTAGTCTTTTTTCAAAAGATTTTTTTACTTGTACATGCCAGTGACATCCTCTGAAATTACTACTTTATTACTTGAATATGGAAAAAATACTGACGTCCTCGTATACGAAGTCTTCATATCTTAATACAAGTTTATTTTTTTATAGGGTTCACCCAGGTTCAAGAGTTACGCTCTTATGGTGTTTGTCACATAGCCTAAATGGGATATAAATGGTTTGTGTCGAAGATTTTGGTTCACTTCTCTCCGGGGGTGATTGTCCTAGATAAGATTTAAGAGATTCGACTGAATTTGTCGCGTTGGTTGTAGTTCACAGTAACTTTTTTTGTTTTCTTGTCATTAAGGTGTTATATTCGAAAAGCACACACAGAGTATGAATTTTGAAGTGATGTTATTCTGCAAGCGTTATGCCTTCGTCAGCATTTTTTGATCATCTCTCATTCAGAAATGATGTTGCTGCACAGATTATCCATATAGGATTTGTTCTTCGTTATGGACAGACTTGAACTACAGACTTTCCGCGCAACAGTCAGTGATGATGCACCACGTCCACCCCCAAAGTGCAAGTTTATGGTGATCATGCTCTAGTTGAGCAAACGTATCCAAAATGTTTTCAGCTTTTTAAAAGTAAAGATTTTTGTATAGAATGAAAGGAGCGACCTGAACAGCTGCAAAAGTTCGAAGATGAAAAAATCGATTAACTTCGTTCACGTTTTAAAAGTAGAAAAAAGCCTTAAGACTATAGAACTGTTCTCAAAGTTTTCTTGTTGGATATTCTATCTGAGTGTTTGTTTGGCTTTTTCTATTAGACCCGTGATTTCAAAAACTCAAACAGAATAAGTCTGGATTGATCAAACAGAGCGACTTTGCTGGCCAGAGGCAATCGCGAAAAGAGAGACATTAGATGACCCGGGAACACAACCCTCACCATATCTATTGTCATGCGAGCTATGTGTACGGTTGCACGGTCTTGTTGGAACGACATGTCCTCCAATCCCAATTCGTCGACTTGCAATAAAAGCTCGTTGATCATTGCTGACAAGCCGCCGTAACTATATTACTCAAGGCATCTTTGAAAAGTGGGGCAAGTCTTTTGACCTTGAGTGGATGTTTTGGCCCTGAAGATCAAATTTTGTTTTCTTACTTATCCGTTGAGATGGATGTGCTCGTCCCTCATGATTAATTTCGACTAAATATCGTTTACTTCTACGTTGAGATTCAGGAGAGCGTGAACTTAGTTTGGAAGCGATGTACTGTCTAAACTTTTTGAGAAACTTTTTTAAGTATTTCACCAAAACATCCTGAAGAAACTAAGGTACGGGTACCATAAGGGTCAATTACTTTGATGGCTCATCCGAAGCATTTTCATCCGCTACGGCTACCTTTTTGTTCGGCCAAGAACTAAGACGCCTCTCGGCACCTTTTCGATCACCCGTTTCTCCAATCCCTTTAAAGTCAGTGACTAAAGGCCAGTGCCGAAATTCACATTGCACCAAAATCTCTGGTAAATTATACAATAACGAAAATGTTTCTAGATCTTAATGAGTACAGCATAGCTTGTATGTTGACATCGTTTGCAAAAGACGACAATTGAATAAAACATGATACCAAACTCACCAAGAGGGCAAAAGGTCAAAAGGTTGCACTCTCTAGAGATGAATGGACAAGAAAATTACGGATACACGGTTGAGCTCAACTCTATTCGTTAGTTAGACCACGTCCGTAGCCAACTCGTCTTGGCTTACAAGAAACGACAGCCACACGACAATATCATCGTGGCCAGAGCTCAATATCGGCAAAACAAAGAAGCTCTTGGCGCTGGACCGAAACTCGATCCGTATGCTCGTCAGAGTGATCATAGGACATTGTCTCATCGGAGCAATGCTCCGAAAATGGAACTCGGGATCCAACGATCTCTGCCGGAGCTGCGGCGATGAGGAAGAAACCGGGAGGATCCAACATCTGCTTTGCCACTGCCCAGCTCTCCAGATCGGCGCCTAGCTTCGCTGGGCCATAGATCCTTCACAGAGATTAAGGCCGTAGCAAATGCAGATATATCGGATCTTTTAAAATTCATAAAGAGCACGGAGTGGTTTCAGCCACCACATAATAGGTCAGGTTAATTGTATGTGTACTCCACAAATGAAGGGAAAACCTAGACCAAGTCCGTAGATAATCAAATCGGAAAATAAGGATGTGGGCATGACAGGCGCTGACTTTATTCCAGTAGCTTACTCACATTATTGTGATACAACGAAAGCAAAAAAAGTAGATTTTCGATCGACAAGAGTCTTTATCCTCTTTTTCGATGTGTAACTTATTAACGCTCACTCGATATCACGATGCTAATGATATACACATTACAAGGGTTCGATCTTAAGGGGCTTTGCATTTTATAAAGTCTAGAGAGCTAGGGCTATTTCAACTACCGCGTGGAGCTTCACCCAAAATTTTGAACAAAAACTATTTTAATTCGATATACATATGTATGTCGGTTCTGCATCCTACACAACCAAAATTCTACTCAAATCCAATCAATGAGTTATTGGAAAAACGATGAACACTGCTAAGCACTTAACTTAGATTAGATTGTGAGGAAGTCCGTGACCTCCAGCCACTTTCTACCAAAATAGTCAAAATAAACCCCAACTACATGGTTGTTTATATGCATGCCGTACCGTATCACACCAACGCACTTCCGGCGCGAGCATATCCTCGCCACCATTTTCAAATGCAATAACAACGATTAAATATAAAACAATGAAACTATACGCAAACACCATCCACCCAGCGCCGCCATCATGGCCCCACATGAAATCATAATCAAATCCAACTCCGACTGACTGCCCTTAATCCGTGCAGCACCGTTTTTAATGCCCTCGTTTATTGTTCCTGCCACACAATTCGCAACTATCTCAGGCAAATCACAAACTTTCCAATCCTTATCGAGTTAGCGGTTCAAAGGCACGCATGCAAGTAGGATGTGTTAGTCGACCTCCTTCTTCACAGGAACTTTCTCAATCCACTCGGAAATCTGCCTCAAAACACACCAACCCTATGAACTGCAATTGTACCTTATATTGTTGTTGTTTGTTGCCTCTGTTGCACACGGATTGCATCTGCCCAAATGAAGCCAGCGTCTGTGAAAAGTTTTCGCACCGAAAGTGTTCAAACAAAAGTTCAACAAAAAAACAACTAAACAAGGCGAAAGAAGAAGGAGAAACTCCGTTTAGTCGAAGGATATTTTCTCGATAACCTAACGGTTCTTTGAGGAAATTCTCTCCGCAATCTCACTACAACGGAGTCGGGGGTTAATGATATTTTAATGGAGAAATTCCTTCACTGACTTGAGAAAGTTTGTTGAGATTTTTCTTACGCTGACATATGCCACTGCTGGGCGGATGCACCCCACATGGAAGACGACAAAGTGAGTTAGTTCGGGTCTCAACTATGCATTCGAAAAGAAGCTGGTAATGACGTCCAAGAAGCGAAAAGTTTGTTGCAAAAGAGCTGTCCACTCTACCAGGCAGCGACGTGAATTAAAGCGACAAAAACATTATGCCGTAGATTGGAGAAGGCTTCAGTTCAAGTGTCATCACAGGATACTTAAGCTTCAGTTTGGCGTAAACGAGCATGTAATAGCAGTATTACTCGTACGTAAACGCCCTGTGGGTCTAACAACTATTCAGGAATTGTGTTTCGTTGTAAATGCCCGCCCTACATCAGGGCCCGACTCGACTTTCGTAGTGGGGTACATGCAATTGGATTGTTGGAACAAGAAGAACGCCCATGCATGCATGCTGAGTGGAAGTCGTTCGTCCGCTGCGGGAAGCGAACATTTGGTTACAGCATTTGTCATCGGCTGTTGCACGTTGACTCTTTGGTTCTTACTCAGTGTGCCACTACGCTGACGGTCGCTGTTGGTTGATGCTGTTACTTGTGCGGCTGGTGTTGTTGTTGCCATATTCAATTGGGAGCGCTCATTGTTGCAATTTTTAATTACAACTCAAAAGCATTTACCTCGGTTGAAGGGAAACTTATTCGGATGATGACGAGGGCAACCAGCACACCGTGCTCTTGCACATACATAGTATAGCTTTACATCGTCCTGCTCTTGAAGAGCTTAGCAGTAAGCACTTGGATGGTATGGAACAATGTGGCGTTTGGTATTAACTCAACTGTGTTTGGATGGATGAAATGAGGTTTCATCAACTTCCCCGGTATGTTGGGCAGAGTATCAAATAGGAGTTGAACGTATTAAAGAAATCGTTTGACGTCAGTGTATGGCATGGAAGATGAAGGACGAAACCAAGGGAAATTGAGAAAACATGGCACGTGGCTTGCCTCTCACTATACCACAACAGAGGCGCGTAATCTCCCTTTCTTCTCAGTTGTGCGATTCTGTTCGACTTATGTACGTACTCGTATGTCCTCAGTTGGTGGAAACGAATTGTCGTTTAGATTAATTAAAGACGATTATGCACCTTCCACAAGGTCATAAGTCGCACACCTGCACTCTTGAATCTGCATAAAGGACTTGTGATTGTGAATACTTATGGTAATGTCGATGATGAAAGTAGGGCGGAAGTTAACATGTACCGTAAAACCCCCACAGAGTGAAAGAGGGAACCAAGTCCCTATATGCAGAGGAAATCTGATTTCAAGAGATGTAGGATAGCATCCACCAGGATTCATAGAGACAACCTAGCCGAGAAACTTGAAAAGACAAACCAAGAAGACAACAAAATCTCCTTTTCGAAATATGCAAATTGATTGATTGTAGTTTGGCGCCAGTTGTTGCTCAGTTTATACATCCCTTGTCGAAGTGGGTGTGGTGGCCGAGTATCCAATGGAATCCTATTGAATGGAATATTGATTTGGTGTAAAGTGGTCGCCGGTGATGATGGCGATGATAAATTGTTCGGATCCCATCCAACGAGGGGTCGTTTCTCTTCCTTTTTTTCTGTTTCGAAAAATGTCCTTATCTTCCTTTCCACTTTCGTGGATCGTATTCGGTTGTTTCAAGCCATACGATGCTGAATATTTATGATCGGGAATCAATTTAAACATTTATTGAGAATTTCTCGTTATTGAGTGGAGTGTCCTTGTTGTTTGTTTTGTATTGTTGATGTTGTATGCGAGTATTATTGAGTGAAGTTGTATGACCATGGTTTATGGAAGCTCTGGTAGGGGCGTGCTATGTTGTGACGAATTGGTTCTTGGTTTACGACGTGACATATGACGATGGTTTGTTTTTTGGATGTTTCTGTTTTCGGGAATCGGCCGATACACTTTTGTCATTTATGACTCTTTTGTATCGTTCAACCCTCCGAAAAAGTGTAGAGAAGGGCTGGTTTGGGCGACTCTACGACTTTGCTCGGAAGCTGAGGACGTGTTTTGAATCATACTCAGCTCCGAATTCCTTCAGAGATATCAGTTAATATACCTAAACTATAAAGTATCAAGTGCAAACTTTGTTAAAATCTTTTTTGAAATAGCTTTTAGGGTTTTAAAGCAGTTTATATGACATATAAAAATATATACTAAAAACGCTTGAGAACTACACTACAAAAACGACTAAAAACCATCCATAAAAAGCAAGAGCTTATAAGCAGTTTCCCGACACATTCAACATTTATTCGTTCATAAAAAAACGCATTTTCTTTCCATACAACGGTGAAAACAAGCTGTGCCATCAATGCCACCCCAAATGTGGAAAATCTGGATGGATTCCGACGGGTACATTTTTTAATTGTCACTCATTAAGCTTAATTGTCATTGTAAAACCGTTGCTACCTCTGAATTCTGCCTCATGGCAACGTTGAAAACGACACGTCTGCCGGGACGGATGACTCGGATTAGTATTCTTGATGTCATCCCCGCCTTCAAGCTGCTAATGGCTTTGTGTTCTCCATTTGGGTGAACATTTTTTTGTTCATTCCGCCACACTCGGCTTGACATGTTCTTTAATTGTTCTTTAATTCTCTCTTTAAACACACTATCCTCTCGTTACTATGACTGTCACCATGGTGTCTGGCGGTCCCGAACTGGTAAATTGCAATATCTTCGTCGATGACCGTGGCTGTGTTTGTTCGAGCGACATTTTATTTACAGAGGAATCTAATTATTGTCAGTAAATTCCTTGCCGAGTAAATATTATCCTTGAATCGGATTCGTGCCGACAGAGTGTTTTTCTTAAGTCTTAAGGATAAGTGTAATGGTGGATGCAGCCCTTTTATTTCAATTGCAATGACGATGGCAATGAAAGTGAACTTCCGGCGCTTGCCACATGGGAATCTCGCTCCATTGCTAGGTGAACATTCAAGCCGGGTAGTGGGTCACACGGTGTTGGATTGTGAGCATTCGCTTTTATATTCAGCTGTTAGTCTTCATTTGAGGAGCTTTCATTGTATGAGTTGGATGGTGATAGGAAAATCGTTAAGGTTAATGGTTGACTGGATGCTATAGGAGGAACTATTAAACTATTAAACTTAAAGAAGAGGATTTTTTTGAGAATGTAGCGACTCGGTTTTCTGTGTAAGCACGTTGTGGCTATTAAAGTTTGTATTTTCACGATACGCTGGTTTTTATTAGGATTAAATCGATTGCCATAAACGACGTCAATGGAAACAGAATTAGCTGAGAGCCGAACTTATTGTGGAATTAATTCATCGTTTTTTTTTAATTAAAATTGGTTATTTGAAATGAAATTGGAAAACTATAATATTCATTGGATTGTGGACGAATATCATGTCGACAGAGCGCCTCATCTTTAGATGCAACCCCCTACAACCTATTTTTTGTAATCCTCATTAGAAGTAAGCTTCTGCTCGGACAGCTCATGAGTAATCGGTCGGAGCAAGTAATATTTATTTATTTAAATCAAACAGATTACTCGTATAGACTGCAAAATACATATAATTTATACAAGTTAGCCATTAAAATTGGATGAATACAAGAAAATCTTTTGTTTAAATACATTTCTTAAACTATTTTGTACATTTCTGATCAACTAGCACTTGCGATAAAGCTTTAGAGGAAACTTTAAGCACAGAACCCAAATATTGTATGTCAACAAAAATAACAACACCTTATTTACAATGGAAGAAATAAATGATCTAGTTATGGAAATGATTAATAAATTAGGTTCTTGTAAGACAAAAGCAGACCAATTTAACGTTATCGCACATTTAGCGACGAAATTTTTATATTCAAATGTCAAGTAATAAGATTTGTAATAATATTAATATTGTAACTTGGGATGCTAGAAGTATTTGCAAGAAACAGGTAGAACTCATGCACTTTGTACACACTAAAAACATTGATGTAGGATTAATTAATAAAACCTGGCTTACGCCAAATTGTCATCTATCATCTTCTGACTTCAAATGCTATCGCGTTGACGGAAGTGACAGAAGCGGAGGGGGAGTTGCGTTTCTCATCAGGAGATCAATTCGACATTCCCTTTTATCCATTGTACGAACTAAATTTATAGAGAGCCTTGCAATCAAAGTCGAACTTAGAGAAGGAAAGGCAATTACTATTATCTGTGCATATTTCCCAGGAGGTGTAATTAATAACAGCAAGAAAATAGGTCTAGCTAATGATTTCAGGAAATTATTTAGTACAAACGGTGATTTTGTAATTGGTGGAGATTTTAATTGTAGAAGTAGAAATTGGGGTTGCAGTAGGGGAAACGCCTGGGGAAATAAACTTACAAACCTTTGCAACATATTTCCAATTACCATTTCATATCCCTTTTTTTTTTCTAATGCATTTTTATTTTTACTTGAAATATTACCTACTTAAAATTAGACAGAGAAAAACGCTTAAATCTATCTTACTGAGCTATTTCTTAGAACAACTTACTGGCCCCATGCGGACTCTCTAAGTTAATACGATAAGTAACTTAAAACTATGTCTTTCGACGTCTAAACTATGTTGGCAATTCTTATAAGATCAATTCGATTAGGCTAAGAAAAATGTATGAAAAAACTTAGCAAATGTGTTTTTTTTTTGTTTTTATATAAAATAACTTAAACTAGACAAAAAAATAAATACACCTATCTATTCTGACTAAGACTACTTAACCTACATGTTTTTTTTTTCTATTCCCAATTCTACCTTATGCTAGGCATAGCTACCCTAAGCTATGCGAGCCAGACACTGGTGTTGTTGGCTGGCTGGTGTACCCTATTACTCACTCGTCGACGGTGTCCCCTCCAGCCACCAAAAACGTTGGTGCTGCCGGACGACGTCTCGCCGATCGTGACTCGAAACCGCCATACTAAATCGGAGTCGCTCCGGCTCGCGGAGCACAACATCGCGCCCGTAGAGCAGTCGCCGTTCCACAGCGTTACGGGCCACGTGGAAAATTACGGGCACCGCATCTCTATCCTGGATCGCAAGCTCGAAATAGCGCTCGTTGGGGTAGAACGCCCCAGAGATCAGGTTGTTGGTCGAGGTCAATAGCCCTCGCCATGTGCCTTCGAATTAACTTAATCAAAAAGTTATCTGTTCGAATAATTTTGGCTCTGTTATATAGGACCTCATTGGAGTAGAATTTTATGTACTGAGATTCTGTTCAATCCAAGGCAGGACCTCAGACACTGCCTCTCAAACACCCGAATCCTTTCCATCAAGCCAGCACTCACATTAAACCACACGGGGCATCCGTAGGCGATCATGGGCCTGACTAAGGCCATGTAGCAGATTACCTTTACCCTGCGGTCAAGATGGCTGCTGTGAAACAACCATTTTGCCAGAGCAAAAGCGACTCGAGCCCTGGCCAGAGCAGCATCCACATATTTGTTAAAATATAGATACTGGTCCAGCCAGATCCCGAGGTACCTGACTACACTTCGATTCGCCAGTGGGCGCCCGTGTGGTCCAATGATTGAGAACTGGCGCCAGTTCTTTCTAGTGTCCCTAGAGGCCCTAGACAACGCTGTTCTGAACAGAATGGTTTCCGATTTCTGAAAGTTGATTTTCAACTTCCAGTTATCGCAAAACCCTTGAATCTTTTCTAAGTCAAACTGCAAGAGCGTCTTAATGACCTCGACTTTCGGACCAGATCTGTACGCAACCAGATCGTCTGCGTACGCTATTGAGTGGTGGAGAGAACCTAGCAGATCACTGAGGTAAATATTGAACAGGATCGGCGAGTTCACAGTGCCTTGTTGTAGTCCGTTTTTAATGTCAAATATTTGGGTAGAAGTCACGTTGGCAATTTTCACAACGAACTTTCTAGCTGTTAACATATTCAAAATCATATATAGCAGTGGTTTACTTATGCCCAGCCGGTTGAGCTTGTAGTAGAGCCCTTCCAACCATGAAATGGAAGTCGTCAAAAAAACGTTAAAGACAGGAGAAAAAATTCAAGTTCCATGCCCACATCAAATGAGTGGACTCTACGAGTACGATCGCAAGTCGGATAAATGGTGGAAGAAGATATTCTACAGGTCGATAATGATGGCAGCAGTCAACGCATGGGTCATTCACTCTGAAATAAATCGGAAAAAAATGCCAAATGTTCGTAGATCAAATCATCGAGGTCGTCAGTCAGTTAGAGGAGTAGGATCACGTCATCTGCCAATCGGGGGCACTTCCCGACGTCGGTGTGTGAATTGTGCGAAGGCTAAGAAGCAAACTCGCACCAAAACAATATGCAAGGAATGCGACATTATTTTGCGCCGTACCAAACTTCTTCTTCATCTTTTCCTTTTTTTCCGGCGTCGTTATGGTCAGAAGTGTAGAACCATAACCTTCCCACTTAACTGCATTCCTACTGGTCCGCTTGTGGGGTCCGCCGGTTTGACCTCAGAAAGTAGCGGCAGGCTTCCCGGTTTGGGATTACTTCATCGCTGAGGCCTATCAAATGCTGGTGTTTTTGCATTTGTTTGCACCAATTGTTTTTCGGCCTGCCTTGTTTGCGTGTTGAAATTGGAACGTTGATTGATAACGCCTTTTGGACGGGGTTCAGAGGATCTCTCCTTTGAACATGGCAATACCAACTGAATCGGTCGCGCTCTATCTTTCTTGTGATGGTTTCTTTTACGTGGAGGCTTCCTCGGATCTTTGAACTTCTAATTCTGTCACGCTTTGTTACTCCCGCTGTCATGCGAAGCATCTTCATCTCAGTTGCCGTTAATTTGCTCTCATACTTTTTGTGCATTGTCCAGCATTGTGAACCGTATGTGAGCGCCGGACGTACAACTGAAGTGTAGAGCCTTCCTTTCAGCTTAGGGTCATTTTTCGATCACAGAAGATGGCGGAGTTTTCCTGCCACTTCATCCACCCTACGCTTACGCGATGTTTGATGTCGTCATCACAAGTTGCTTCTCTATTAATCATAGATCCCAGATATTTAAACTTTTCACACTTGGGAAGCACTCTTCCATTCAAGTAAATGTCTGGAATAGGCTGATGAGGGTCAGAGAACGGGCAGCACAGATACTCTGTCTTCTTTGAACTAATACGATACCCGTGTCCCTCGAAAATCTCCACATCAAGTGCACGTTGTAGGGACGCCTGATCATCACTTATAATGGCTCCATCGTCAGCAAAGAATAGCTGGTACACATTGGGGTCCGTCACTTTTCCTTCAAGCAAGCAATCTAGGACTGCTATAAAGAGCAGTGGGCTGAGGACGATCCCTTGGTGTACACCGACTTTAATTGTGAACTCTTCGGTGACTCCTGCGGTGCATCTTACTCTTGTCGTTGCTCTCTTGTACATGTCCATGATCACTCGCACGTAGGTTTCTGGAACTCCTTTTTGTTTTAGCGCTACCCATAAAAGATCTCTTGGTTGCCGGTCAAAGGCCTTCTCGAAATCAACCAACACCATATGCAAGTCCTTTGAAGAATCACGATGCTTTTCCATCCTGACCCTTATACTTTGGATTGCATCTGTTGTTGATTTACCCGAGACAAAGCCGCACTGGTCATCAGATAGTCGTATTATTTTCCGCAGTCGGCTATCTAATACCCGTTCAACGATCTTCATGGCTTGACAGAACGGTAGTTACCACAATTTCGCGTATCACCCTTTCCTCTGTGCAAAAGAAGAAGATAGCTTTCCCTCCATTGATTAGGCATAGTGTCGCCTCTCATAAGTTTGGAGATAAGAACCATGAGCCATCTAGACCCGATGTCTCCCATCTTTTTCCAGAACTCAGAGGGTATCCCGTCCGGCCCAACAGCTTTTCTTTTCTTGGAGTTTTTAACCGCGTACCGAACTTCTTCGACTGTGATGTCGGATATTTCGGCATGATTCGGGGCGGCTCTTGGAAAGTACACTCGGGGAAACTGTTCGTTCAGAAGTTCCTCGCAATACTGTCGCCATCAGTGGAAAATTTTTTCGTCTTCCACAAGGATTTGGCCTTCAGCATTGTTTTGGGAAACGAATCTCCTGAGCATTTCTTTTTCTCTGGGCGGCTATCTTAAAGATATTTGCTCCTTTGTTCAAATTGCTTTGTCGAAGCTCCTGGGTAGCCTGGTTCCTGTCAGACGCGGAGGACGATATTTCTTCCAACTCCTGATAGAGGCCTCCCATGCTTTTCGCTTTGAATTCGGCGCACTTTTTCTTCGCGATACCTTTGCAATATCTATATACCTTTTCACGGCGAGCTTTTTCCTCTCTATTAGTAGAAGAACACTTTGACGAAGCTTGGAAAGCCGTTTTCTTTTCGCTTTGGCTTCGTCTGTCCACCACCAGGTTTCTTTTGCGTGTTGGCAAAAGAAAAGAAACCAAAAGGAACCTTTAGATGTTCCGAGCAGTGATTTGGCTTTCTCCAGGCCAGATTGTTGTAGGGAATCCCACATGTCTTGTGCTCTGCACTCCTCAGTACCGACCTCATCGATAATGGAAGAGAGGTAGTTTTTCATGTTGGTAATAAAAGCTTCGCCTTTTCCTTTATCCAGCTTATACCACTTGATTCTCTCAGAAACCTTCGTTTGCTGCTTTGAATTCTTACTCGCCTCCATAAAAAATTCAGTCAGGAGGAGACGGTGTTGAGGGGCGATCACGTCTCCCAGGATCACTTTGCAATCTTTAACTCGTGGCTTCATGAAACTGGATACCAAATGATAGTCTATTTGAGTTCCATTTCCGCTGCTGCTATAAGTGATCAGGTGCCGGCTTTGTTTGACGAACATGGTATTTAGCACTATAAGATCGTACGACTTGCACATGTTTAGGATATCTTCACCTGAAGAGTTCCTGGTGCCGTATCCCAGCCCTCCGTGGTAGTTTTCATAGTCATCGCTTGTCTTCCCGACATGTCCGTTTAAATCTCCCCCAACAAACAAAAGCTCTTCCTTTGGGATGATTTTGACAATGTTGTGGAAATCTAGCCAGAATGCATCTTTTTCTTTTTATTCGCATCCTACTTGAGGGGCATATGCGCTTACGATGTTCCACACCTCACCATGCATCACCAATTTGAGAGCCATCAAACGGTCACTGGACTTTGAAATGGTTAAGACGTTGCCAAGTAGCTCTGCCGCATGATGGCGATTCCATTTTTTCCTTATTCCAATCCATAGTAAAACATCTTGTAGGCTTTTGTTTTAACTTCCAAGAAACGTGCCCGATTACCGGTGTTTCGCCATTTCGTCTCTTGTACGCACAGGATGTCTACTCGCCTTCTAACCATCAGTTCTTCAAGCTCATAGCTGCGACCACTCATGCTTCCAACGTTCCAACTCGCGACTCTTAAGTGTGGCTTACGCCGTTGCATTACTTTGCTATCCCCCGGAAATCCTATAGCTCTGACCCGAGCATTGCTGCTCGTCCCAGGATCACGACCATTAGTAGTGCCTGGCGGGGTAGTGCTTTTCCTTTTAGCGTTTTCCATAATGCTGCGGTTTGAGCGTTTTCTTTCTTCTCCTCTTTTTTTTGACACGGGCATGCTCTAGATTTTTTTTTTTTTTTTTTTGTTTGATCTTACTCTTACAACACCGGTGATCTCCAGTCGTGTCAACCCACACTTGTGGGGCAGTTTAATGGTGGTATATGTGTCCCTAGGCTCACCTTGGTGTTTTCTTAATTGCCTAGATGTGATTTTTGTTTACCTTTGTTTAGTCGCCTTTTACGACAAGCGAGAGGTATCGCTGCAGGCATATTCTTAACCCGTCCCTGCGCAGGTATCAATTACATCTTTTGTAAACAAATAAAATCGCAATTTCAGTAGCAAGATAATATTAGGTATCAAACCTCTGTGTAAAATATTGTGCGGTAAATTTTAACAAAAATCTGAATAAAATATATAAAAAAGAGGAAGTGACATTGAAAATCGAGGAGATTTGAGAGAAGCAAAATCTGGTAATAGACTGATGTTCTATTAATATTTCGAATAGCATATCGAATCTGAGTAACTGTTGGCACACTTAATGCCTTTGCTAACTTTAAATCGTTTCCGGAATCGGGCGTTTGAAAATGACAAAAAATTTAAACTCAATTTCGAGAAGCGTTTGGCATATCCCTTCAGAAAAGCACACACAAAAGTGTGAACTCTATTCAGATTTCATGCTTCGCTTCATAGTTAATGGTAACTACCTTTCCACGTTCAACCCGGGAACAATCCATCATAATCCAAAATCCGCTCTCAAAGCCCCAGATGCGTGCTTTATACTAACCCATCACCGCTGAATAAATCTGACATAATTGAATGGCCACACACAACGTCAACCAACCCCGCAAGGACAACGATAATGAAATATAACTACGACTACAAAGCCTGCTCGGTTCATGTCGGTTAACGCGAGTGATAGCAAAATAAAAAGACCAAAAACCACCATTTCCGCGGAACTATTTCATACATGACATGTATGTCACTCAACGACAACGTCACCGCATCGCTGATTTCATGCCGAAACCCATCGCCCGCGTTACGAATCTCATGTCCTTTTACCCGTGTTAACCGAAACGGGCCGTCCACCGATGCTGGGAAACTTACCTCTTGAAAGGTCACAGCCTCATGAACCCATCGCTGATTGATTTATGCCCGAAGAGTAGATACTGTACGCACGGGTCATTTACGGTGTGTGTAGCAGGGATTTCCTCTCATTCGACGAGTGGACCTTTCGCAGGAAGGTTGATGAAATGTTATCATACTACTACGACGCTGGACCGTCGTAAATCACTTTGGCTTCGGATTTCGTTCGGCCTGATTGGCGCAATCGACAAATGATGAAAATTTAAGAAAGGAAGCGAATGTTCAGGAATTCAAAGAGTGTTTCTTCGTTTCAAATGGAGGTTTAGTGGTTGGGGAGATTTGGGTTAGGGTTTCCGGACGAAAGGCACGATTGTGCCATTTACAAATTGAATCGCTGAGAGCAGTATTCGCAGACAATATATCTACGGCAAGCTATTAGCATCCTGGACGGAATAAATAAGACTTGACTTGAGATAGGGTAAGCTTTAAAGACTTAAACAATGTCAAGGGGGCCAATCTAAGCTCAAGAGGTTTCGAAGATTTATATTAGCAGAATAAAATCTGACGGAGTCCACCACGGAGGTAATCTTAGACCAATTTTCTTTTATAAGTGTATGATTCTGTTATAAACAGTTTTCGTAGTTTCCAAGATTGTTTCTTTACACGTTCGCCTTCGTGAAAACTTATCAAATCAATAAATAGCTATAGCGCAATCTGGGACAGCAAACATTTAAGTGCTTTGATTCTTTTTGTTCACTTTTTCTCTTCAGTTTGTAGCGAGCAATATTCGAGGACAATTCCTTTCTAATTTGAATCCACCAGATCGATACATACTCATATGTACATAGATACCGTTAGTGTGCATTGTTGGGCAAACGCTCGAGCATAAAAAGCAATATCAAGTCGTCTCCAAGTCCATTGAAGCTTGACTGCGGTACAACTATATTCGCTTATTGCACCAGAAAAAAGGAGCAAACAGGAAGAGCGTGTGTTTATTGTATAACGAAAAAGAGGGAAAAAGAGTAAAAAATGGTTTGTGCGAGAAAATTGGTATTCGAAAGCATAAAGATGTCGCTTTTGCAATTGAAATGAGAATGGGAATGTCTGCATCTGCCTCCGATAGCCTTAAGCTATGTGTATGATCAACTAGCTTTAAGATGGTCCATCGAAAAGCAAACACTCAATGTAAAGAAAAGGGCAGACAAAAGGATATTCAACCCCATTTTCCTCATCTAGCTGGATGTGAACCCTTTTTTCAGTCACATCCCCACCGACATACACACAAAAACTGAAACGAATCCTGCTAGAAGCTCTGGGGAATGTACTCAAACATACCACATGCTGATATTGTTCTAATTATAAACACGACGGTCACTGTTAACCACCGCCCATTGTCCGATATCCTAAGGGTTATGTACATGTGTGTATACGTAGAGGCGGTGATATACTCTTGTGGGTCCTAGTTAGATCCTAGATAAGTTTCGGACGAAAATTATCTCTACCACTGCCGTGTGGGGCGTTGCAAGTGTGTCCGAGCGGGCTGTGTTAATTGGGTGTTGTTAAAACAAAACTTGGTTAATTGGCTCAGGTATTCGGGCCATAGTTATACCATACGAAAAAGGATGCTTGTCAGACTTATATATATATATACATACGCTAGACTGGATGTGTAGAGTTTACGGACATCGCGTTGGACGTTTGACCAATGATTTGTGTAGACAGCTTCAATTAGGAACAATTTGTATGGTTTAATCGCATTAGTGGGCGGCTGGGTGTTGGTGGGTGTACATCTACATAATGTTGTTGACGTCAGGGCCGGACGTTAGGGTTGGTCTGGGAATTTATGAAAATAAAAGCAGCGTCTTAATAGAGGTGGACTAGGAAATGGAGATTATTAGGAACGTTAATTGGTGGCTGGGAACGCGGGTAGCCAAATGAAATCAACTGGCGGTCTATACAGTTCTTTGGTTATGTGTTACCTTGAGCCACTGATGATTGCAATTAATTTTTTTGTGTTTCTGCTTGCGGCATATAGAGGAACAGATGAACGTGAGTACGTGATTTTTTGCAGTTTTTAATCGAAATATATTTACATTTGCACGAATACTAGTTTACAGGACCACGTCTTAGGGCCGTGGTTGTTTCTAATCGAGCACTGATTGGTCGGATTTTTCAATAATTTCTTGATGAAGACAGCCTTAGGTGTCATCTTCAGTGAAATATTTTTTTTTAGTCGGATTAATGGCACATTCAAAGTGTGTTCAAAAAGTAGAGGGAATTTTCGGTTTTTGAATCTCTTTAGATGAAGTTACAGCTCAAGACCTAAGCTCCTCTCATTCACTTATGTTGTGTGCGAAAAAGTCGCACGGAGATATGACTGGTGGGTGTTGAGCTTGGACCATCATTACACCGTTGTGTTAGGCCAAATATTTAAGAAAAAATAATGAAGTCAGAGCAGATGCGTTACCTTGGAGCAAAAGTTAAGTTAGTTAACTATTTACCTACATGTCTGGAGGTAATTTTCTTGGATTGTTTCACCCAAGTGATGCATTGAGGATGAGTTTCGAATACGATTCTGAAGATATTTTCGGTCTTGGTGAACCATAATACCTTCAACATCACATTCAATAACCTATCCGTGCAGGGACGGGTTAAGAATATCCCTGCAGCGATACCTCTCGCTTGTCGTAAAAGGCGACTAAAACAAAGGTAAACAAAAATCACATCTAGGCAATTTAGAAAACACCAAAGTGAGCCTAGGGACACATATACCACCATTAAACTGCCCCACAAGTGTACATGCAAATCAGTGGGTTGACACGACTGGAGATCACCGGTGTTGTTAGAGTAAGATCAAACAAAAAAATCTGGAGCATGCCCGTGTCAAAAAAAAAAAAAAAAAAGGCAGGCCGAAAAACAATTGGTGCAAACAAATTCAAAAACACCAGCATTTGATTGGCCTCAGCGATGAAGTAATCCCAAACCGGGAAGCCTGCCGCTACTTTCTGAGGTCAAACCGGCGGACCCCACAAGCGGACCAGTAGGAATGCAGTTAAGTGGGAAGGTTATGGTCCTACACTTCTGACCATAACAACGCCGGAAAAAAGGAAAAGAAGAAGATCACATTCAATAACCAACAAGGGCACTAGACTTTGGTATATTGGCTTCCAAAGCCGGTAACACGGGATCAAACCCTTTAACAGTCATCGAAGTCGTATTAAGCGGTGTTCTTCCTCAATGAAGTACGGAAATCCCTTGCAGTAGATACATTTTAGTAGTTCTGTATCGCTATTATAATTCATCAAATGTCTCTTGAGCAACATCTGTTTCCCCTTTTTTTGCTCGAAAATTAAAGATTTTAAAATAAATGTTGCTATCATTGGCGATGACATTTAATGAGAACTGAATGATATGAACCAGTCAACCAGACACTTTTGAAGAACATTTCGTTCCCTTTCATCATGCCGATGCCGATGAGACCTGCATTCTAAGTTTCTTCACCATCCTCTAAAACTCTTTAGAATAACTGGTAAATTATAATAGTTTAATACGTCAACTTCAGAGGGATTGCCCTTGATGGTCAAAAGGGAAAATTCATTGATGACAGGCCACTTAAGCATGTTATCTGCAGTCTTGAGTGTAGCGACTCGAAATCGATTATAGCTTCTTGTATGATCCCCCGTTACTCTTTCTATTCTCCGCTTACTTGAAGGGATGGCCTTTTTTCGCAATATGATAAGGTTTCCGACGGGGTATGATTACATCCAGTTGGCACACGGAGAACTGCGTGATTCTTGTTGAGCGTTCAGCTGCCTATGTTGTTGGTGATGATATAATCTTAACGTGCAGTCTTATGACACATGTTGGCGTAATGAAAATAAGATAAAAAGCAGTGTCGAACAATATTCAACGGCTCGATCAAGTGCCGCTTCAGTATTCAAAAGAATTTGACGTTGCTCCGTGGTTTCATAAAATTATTATCAATTATTAGCAATAATTTTTTTGTGGTATACTAAAACATACGACAAACTTCGATTTATTAGTATGCAATCTTGAAGCGCTTGTATATTTACCCGATTTAATTTTTGTCTCGGAAATATGGATTTTTGCATGTCAAATTAACGATTTTTCAATTCCGGGATATAGTTTTTATGCTAGTACAAATGAATCATATTCAGCAGGCGGAGTAGGGGTTTTTGTTCGTGGTTCTATTGAATTTAATATATACCATCATGGAAATTGCAATTCCGCGATACTCAAAACAAAGACTGTGAACCTTATTAATCTAGGTGATTTAAACATTGACATCATATCATCAACTTCAATCTTAGAGTCAAGTCTTGCGACGCAAAGCTCCAATACGTACCATAGCAAAAGTAAGATATAATTTACTTAACTACGGTTTGAAAACTGGGAGGTTGTTTACGTTAAAAACGATGCTTTTTTCGCTTATAACTCTTTTCTAAAGATATTGCAATCTCATTTAAGTTCAACAACCTTTCGTTCTCAGGTGAGGAAGTCGAAATTAAAACTTACTCTATGCTTAATAAAATCAAGCTTAAAAGAGTAGGAAATGCGTAAAAAATCCTGACAATTCTGCACTTCGGATTCGCCTCAAACGTGTGTCTATTAAGGTTAATAATGAAATTCGATTATCTCGCGATAGATTCTATTATTCAAAAATGAGCAACGCACAGGGAAACCCTAAAAAGGAATGGGAAGCTATCAATACCATACTGAATCGCAATGCCTCTAAAATACCCAACCCTATTGAACTTGCAAGGGATAAATCTATTGTCAATGATCCAAAGATAGTTGCAAATATTTTCAATGATTTTTTTGCTACAGTTGGTGAAGTGTCTTCCTCCAACTTGGGACCTGAATATTGTTTGGATTGTGAAGCAAAAAATCTGATGGAAGAATTGGTTTACAGTGACAGCTTCTTCTTTCGACCAATAACTACTGGTTTTGAAGTTTTACACTTAATTAATTCCCTAAATCGTTCCCCTTGCTGTGGTGATGATAGCCTTTCTAATTATATCCTAAAGCACATCGCTCTAAATATAAACATACTCGCTTTCCTCTTTCATCTAAGTATTTCCACTGGTACGTTTCCGGACAGGTTAAAATGCTCAAATGTACTACCAATTTTTAAAAAGGGCAACAAAAGAGATAAAACCAACTACAGGCTACTTTCGTCTATCTCGAAAATCTTTGAAAAAGCTGTTAAAAGTAGGATTCTGCGGTTCCTGGGCAGAATAGATTTTTTTCAGTCCTTTGCAATATGGCTTTAGGAAAGGACTCTCTGCTGAAGATGCGCTTTCCGGTTTTAAATATTTTAGTGATAATCGAATTATCAAACTCGGGGTACCCCAGGGGTCTGTATTGGGCCCTACTCTCTTCCTAGTGTATATAAATTCCCTGTTTCGTCAGCCTTTTGCAGGTAAAGTTATGGCTTTTGCCGACGATCTCGGTATTGCCTACGATTCTCTTAGCCACCTTAAGCTAGTTTCTGACATTAACTATGATGTGCACTTGAGACTGTGAATCGCCAGACATAAACTTAAACAAAACTAATGTTTTTCAGCCTTAGATCGCAGATAATGCCGGACCCTCATGAAGCTTCCTCTGAAATTACGTTCGATGTTCACTCGGCCTATCAAGCTTATTATTTTGAAATTGATGTAGTAAATAACTATAAATACCTAGGTGTTACAATTGATAAAACATGAATTGGTCTGATTATATTACAAATTTGAAACAGTATCTTCGTTCTTCTATCCGGGGTCTGTTTCATTTTCGTAAATATTGCGCAACTACTTGTTTAAGAACTGTTTACTTCGGTTTAGGATGTTGGGGAGGTTTTTTTTTTTTTTTTATTTTATTTTGTTGGAGGCTTCTACTATCTACTGGAGCACTCAGACACAAGTACTGGTCCATTGTACTACCAGACAGACACCTTGTCTTTATTGTATTTTCCCCGTTGTCCGGAGAAAAGTGAGGAGGGGCTTCAGTGATGTTGAGCTAAGAGATTCGGCACCCACCACGTCGGCCCCAAGGGTGCGAAACCGTGCACGAGCGAAGGCGGGACAGTCGCAAAGTGTTCCGCTGTGTCGTCCTCCTCGCAACAAGCAGCACAGGTAGGCGTCTCACTGATGCCAAGCACGTAAAGATGCCTGGCAATAGTGTAATGGCCCGTAATGACGCCCGTTAGCCTTCTGCAGTTATTTCTTCTTAAGGATAAGAAGAATGTTGCGGACTTTTTACAGACGTCAGGGCGTACGCGCTTAGTCATCCTGCATCCTGGATATTCTTTCCATCTGCGACTGTGTACGTTAAAGACCCAGTCATTGATGTCAGATTTAACCGTTGAAGCTGGTAGACCTAAGGCGGGTTCAGGCCCTGAGAAACTCTCCTCTGAGCTTTTTCTAGCGAGTTCATCGGAGATCTCGTTTCCTGGGATTCCAGAGTGACCTGGAACCCATACAAGCCTAAGTGAATTAAGTCTTCCGACTTTGTTCAAAAAGGTCTTGAGTTCATGCACTAGTTTGGAGTTGGACAGAGGATTGGATACAGCTTTGAGTGCAGCTTGGCTGTCACTGCAGACACATATGCTCTTTCCCCTCCATCTGTGTTTCACAACATAGTGCATGGCCATTAGGATTGCGTAAATCTCCGCCTGGAAGACAGACGCATATTTTCCTAACGAGGAGTGCCGGATCCCTGATCAGTCCTGGAGCCATCTGTGAAGATGCGAAGACATTCAATTCCAGGTTCAGTGTCTGGCCAAAGCCAGTCCTGACGCCAAGGAAATGTGACTGTGTAGTTACAGCGCAGTAGGATGGCAGGTGTCATTGCGTCAGAGGGCATATCCATGAGACAGTGATCGTAGGATATTTCTCTCTCAAGTACACTTTCACTCCACTGCGAGTTGTACCAAAGACCATTCCTCTTTAGGCGAGAAATAGTTTTCAGTGCACACCCTCTGATATATATGTCAAGGGGTGGAAGGTTCATCATAGCATCCAAAGCAGCTCCCGGTGTGCTGGGGAAAGCCCCCGTGCAACTGAGGCAGACCGCTCTTTGGAGTTTGGTGAGTGAAGCCACAGCGTGTTTTCGTGTCAGCCTGCTCCACCAAACAACCGATGCATAAGAGGTTATCGGTCTTACCATTGCCGTGTAGATCCAAAGGACCTTTTTCGGCGATAAGCCCCATGTTTTGCCAAAGGCACCTTTGCATTGCCACAAAGCTGACAGCGCTTTGGTGGTTTTGGACTCAACATGTTTTGACCAGAGAAGTTTGTTATCTAGAATGACTCCCAGATACTTAGCTTCCTTGGATATAGGGATGGGAATGCCTTTTAGCACCAGCTGAGCAATGCCAGTTGTTTTCCTCCTTCTCGTGAAGAGAACGACATCGGTCTTAAGAGGATTAACCAACAGCCCATTTCTCGTGCACCAGTCTTCGATCACGTTTAGCGCCGCCTGCGCTTTGAGACAGACATTCGCTAAACATGAGCCGACAGAGAGAACAGCAACATCATCCGCATAGGCCTGGGCATAGATTCCAGAGGCATTGAGAGCATCTAGCAGAGAGTCGACCACCATGCACCATAACAGCGGAGACAAGACGCCACCTTGCGGGCAGCCCCTGTTTACTCCAGACTTGACACAATGTTCGACGCCTGCATCAGCGATCAGTGTCCTGTGCACGAGCATTGCTTTGATCCACAAAACCAGTGCTTCATCTACGCCATGCCGTCTAGCAGCATTACACATGCTGTCAAAAGTAGCGTTATCAAAAGCTCCCTCAATGTCGACAAAAATGCCTAGTACGTACTCTTTCCTTTCCAGAGCGCATTCAATTCTCCCAACTAGGTTTTGAAGCGCAGTCTCGCAGGATTTTCCGCGCTGATAAGCATGTTGCATGTCCGACAGAGGATGCATTCGAAGGGTAACTTTGCGCACGTGCAACTCTACTAGTCTTTCCATGCTTTTCAGCAGGAATGATGTTAGACTTATTAGTCTGAAACTCTTGGCTAGTGAGTAATCCTCTTTCCCTATTTTGGGAATAAAGACCACTTTCACCGCGCGCCAAGGGATAGGTATGTAGGCAAGTGCCAGGCTAGCAGTGAAAATTCTTTTCAGTGTAGGAAGCAGCTGTCTTATACCTTTTTGCAGCATAACGGGGTATATCCCATCAGTGCCCGGCGACTTAAAGCCATCGAAGGATGCCACAGCAAATTCAATGGCCTCAGTAGTTGCCACGCGTGACGCAACATACCAGCTACGCCGAGTTGTTTTCATCGCTACAGCCGCAGTATCCAATGAGGGAGTGTGCAACGAGCCGATGACAGTCTGATTTCCCGGAAAATGGGTCTGAAACAGTAAACTAAGAGTTTCTGCTTTAGACTCGGTAAAGGTACCATCAGACTTTCTGAGTACCTCCAGCCTTGTCGATTTTCCTCGTTTGAGGACTTTAACCAACTTGCTGGTCGCGCTCAGGGATTTGATCTCTTCGCAGAAGGACTTATAGGAATCATTCTTCGATTTTCGAATAAGCTTCTTATATTCCTTCTGCTTCGATCGATATTTATTCCAGTCATCTTCCGAGTTCGATTTAAGCGATCTGTTCAGAAGACTTCTGGCTTCCCTACGAAGCCGTTGGAGCTCAGCATTCCACCAGGGAACCGGCTTCCTGTTGGTAGGTTTTTTGACAGGACATGCGAGTTCAAAACATTTGGTGATGGCGCTGTTCAGGTTATGACCTGCATCCTCCACCGATTGATTAGTTTTGAGTTTAGGCGGGGCTTGAGTGGATTTCTCAAGCTTCTCCCTAAATCGCACCCAGTCTGTTTTTCTCGGATTCCGCTTGGGCTGCGAGGGGGAGATTCCGCACTTCAATTGGAATTCGATGTATCTATGGTCTGACAGCGTAACATCTGGTGAGACTCTCCAGTTAGTGATGGCCTTCGCATGCCTGTTAGATAAGGTTAGGTCAATCACCTCCTGTCGTCTCGCCGTAACAAAGGTTGTTGAGAGCCAACATTGTTGATGAAAAGGTCAGACGAAAGAATGAAGTTTAAAAGATGGTCTCCTCTCCGGTTGCATTTGCTGCTGGCCCAAAATGTGTTTTGAGCGTTAGCATCGCAACAGATGATGAGTCCAATCCTTCTGGCTTCACAGTACTCTACGAGTTCGGAACCCTCCTTAGGTGGCGGGGGTAGTACCGAGTCGTAGGGGAAGTAAGCAGACGCCACGACGAAGTGTTCAATTTCTCCGTGCGCCTTGTAGCTCACTTTCGCAGCTACCAGATCTTGACCACAGAATTGACCAAGTTTGGTTGCCGATAGCGTATTCGATATGATGAGGCAGACCGTGGGCCTTTCGGATCGCTCATCATAAAGGATTGTAGCATCACGTATGCCACCAAGACCACACAGGCGTTTGTTCCACACCCATGGTTCTTGAATGGATACAATGTTGGGGAGGTGCTAACCGCATGAAAATTCAGCCTCTACATATACTGCAAAAACATTATTTAAGAACCTAAAAATCCTGTCGGTTAGGCACCTGTATTACTACACGCTGTCTGAAATTTTCTTTATGAGAAGTGGCTATTTGGACAGCCTAATCTCTGATGCCCGCAATTTACGCAGTAACCTTGAATTCCTGGGAAGCACACTCTTTTTCGAACCACCCACTTTAGAGACTTCTACTCCGTAGTCAGCTGCAAATTATTTAATCGTCTTCCTCCTTCGATTGGCATAGTTAACACACGAACATCCTTCCTAAACAAAGTCAAAAATTGGCTTTTTAGTTTTGGTCACAATCAAATTGAAGTGTTGCTGTCCTACGCCATTTAAGCACTTTTTCCTCCGCCAAGTGGGGCCGTTTTTACTTCAATTCGGCGTCGAATCGGCCCAATAATTTGGCATAGTACAGCCCTGTGACCGTCTTGCCCTTCTCCAGGTAGTCGATGTGCATCACACCTTTCCGGCTGATGGGACAGTCTTCGCCTTCTTCGGAGCACGTTCGCCGCGTGAAGTCCACTGTTTCGACTGTTCCTTGGTCTTTGGTGTGTACCAGTGGATCCATGTTTCGTCGACGAAACGAAATGACGCAGAAACTCCTTCGGATTGCGCTTAAACAGCGTCGAACACTGCTCTGAACTGGTCTCACGGTTGCACTTGTTGTCCAGAGTGAACAAACGCGGCACCCAGCGCGCCGACAGCTTTCTCATGCCCAAAATGTCATGCAGGATATGACCCACGCGATCTTGTGAAATGTCTACTGTCTCAGGTATCTCGCGCACCTTCAGTCGGCGCGCCGCGGCGGTCTGCCAATACGAGATCGTGGATTTTTGTCACGTAATCCTCCGTGGTAGCCGTTTTCGGGGCACCTGGCTCATCAACAACCGACGTGCGACCACGTTGAAACTCGTTAAACCAATTTTTGATGATCGCCATCGAAGGAGAAGAGTCACCGTACACAGCATCCAAACGCTCTTTGATTTCGATGCGCGATTTCCCTTCCAAGAACAAGAATCGAATCACCGACCGATATTGCTCTTTTTCCATTTTTCTAAAATCCGCGGACATTCCCGCTTCCACACGTTGTCAAAACAAAACTACTAGAATGTACTACACGATAGTAAGTTGCTCTTGCGATACTGGCGCCATCTGGCGGTGAGGCTAAGTACTTATCGGACCACCCTCGTAAGGTAGCTCGCACAGCGGAACTCAGCCAACTGGGGAGACGCTTGTTGGTTGAAGCCCACTGTAGCGCCATCTAAGAAGGAGAATAAACTCTGCGTGATATATTATGAGTTGTTGTATGGGACGACTAATTTTCCAGAATTTCTGTAATTTATGATGAGCTATCTCTGTAAAATTCAATTGCGAAATAACTGTAATATCGGTCTATCTATCTATCAACGAATTAAGAACATGTCGAGGAAATCAAAGATTTAATACTAAAAAATCGTTGATTGGTCACTACAGACCTTATTGTTCTCGTTGACAAATGGCGTGGAACCATTCAAACAATTTACAATTTACAAGTGCTATTTGGGCTTTAGACGCCCGTCATCCAAATTGGTTCCAAAAACACTCAATTTCTTTGAAGAAGAGCATCGCGTTAGCATAGTTCCCATCGGTATACAATAACCGCATTCGCTTGATTTAGTTTGTGTGACTTCTGGCTGTTCAATAAACTAAAAAGACCACTAGCCGGGGACATGATTTCAAATCGATAAAGGAAATTTAAATTACTGAGTGGAGTGAAGGCCATTTCGGAAATCAAGCTTACTTAATTGGAGTTCGACGTCCCCGCAGGGACACTTTATTTTCTTAATGCAACCATTAACAAGGACTATTTGAAGGAAAAAGATTAAGGGGAAGGTGAATGGCGGTAGAGGATATTTCTGAGGCCATTTTTCGTGAGGTGTAGTTTATTACCGGTAAGTAGGGCATGGATTAAAGTATTGTATGTAGATTGATTAGTTTTAAGCGATCCTTACAAGGCGGTAAATTGAAGTTATTAGCTCAGGGAAGAAGAATAAACCTACGATGGATAGTCTCAATGCACGCAGTAAAGAGGAGCCAGACTTGACTAGCATATTCAACAAGAGGCCTGATGAAGGTAGCGTAAAAGAATTTCGCAACGCAAAGCTTCGAGGACTCCTTGGATCAACGGCGGAATTTTCAGTTTTGAGAATGTTCTTGATATGCAGGCGAAAGTTAAGTTTACGGTCACAAATGACCCCTGGATCAACCAACAAGTTGACAAGGGGAACGGTTTCATAACGAATAATGTACATAGGTTCTGGGTGATGAGGAAAACGCTTGCGGGAGTAAATGATGGCTTGGCATTTACTGACATTGAGCTCGAGGTGGTTTTTTTGACACCAAGTAGTGAACCTGTTAAGATCTGATTGGAGAGAGCCCGAGTTAACAAGGGAAGACATGTATTTAAATATTTTAATATCATCGGCATATATGTAGAGCTGAATGTTCAGAATAACACTGTCAACATCATTAATGGTTAGAATAAATATCAATGGGCCGAGATGACTACCTTGTTGGACACCACAGGTAGCATTAATTGGATCAGAGATAGAAGATCTGAAAATAACGTTATATTGACGATCTTCTAGGTAAAATAAAACCGGGCGGGGAACCGAGGGCAGTGAGCTTGAGGAGAATACTTTGGTGAGACATTTTGTCAAAGGCTCTGCTGAATTTAGATTGCGAAACAAACTCGACTAGATTAGTAGCTATAGATAAACCTTTAGGAACCCATGTTGGTTAGGAGAAAATATGGGCTTGCAGTGAAAGAATAGTGCATCATAAACGATGCTCTCGAAAAGTTTGGGTATGCATGAGAGCTTGGCAATGGGACGATAGTGGTCGATACGGACGATAATAAGCATATTTCCAAAGCTGATAAAAGCGTTTTTTGAGAGATAAAGCTTTGAAATAGAGCGGTAAGGGGTAAAATAAAATGGTTCGCGCACTTTTATAAAACTATTGCAGCCAGACAGTCGGGACTGGCTTTTCGGCGATTAGGTCGGGAGTTACATACATATGTTCGGTGAGACATGAGACGTCTTGGGGCAGTCTTTCAAATATCGATCGGTGAATTTATTTTATTATTTCGGGTTCTTTAGAAAAGTTATTAAGTTATAGATGTAGAGGTATAGATAACGGTTTTTCTTTTTGTATTAATGAAATGAAAGAAACATTTGGGGTCAGAGATGAGGGAAGAATGCATTCGGCTCAGGTGATGGACGTAGAGTGATTAACATAGCTGTGCAAATTTAGTGTAGGATGCATGTAATTAGAAAGCTCAGATACAGAGGAGGATTCAAGACAGGCGCGCCAATATTTGTTTCTGTTATTGCGCGAAGGGCATAGAGCGGAGATGAAGTGTAATTTTTTATTGGTGAATATGGGACTGAAGAATGAAGAAGCTGAGGATTTTGGAGTAAACTAGGGCAAGAGTTTCATTTAAGGATATGTGTGAGTTAGGGTTAAAAAGAAATTTAAAATTAACATTGTTGAGCAGATTAATTAGTTCTGCGAAATCAGCTTCCCGGAAATTGAAACAGTACGTGTTTTCGGGGGGAAGAATAGTGAATTGAGTCTGTAGTGAAAGAGTTACCGACAATGGTTAAGGATGAAGGGGGTCTAAAGTAGAGCGAAAAGGGTTACTTGGGGTAACAACGCACTTTACGGCATCAGATGAGAAAAACAGGTCGAGTTGTCTGTCCATGTTGTTGGTGATGTTACTGAGTTGCAGAAGGCCGGAGTCAGAGAAATGATCCGTGAAAAGGATTTCTTTACCTGAGGAAGGGTTAGAGGCGATATGATGCATCTCATCATCGGATTGAACCTATTTCAGGTGTGGGAGATTGAAATCGCCACAGATGATGATGACGTCATTATGTATCAAATATGGAGTCGACGAGATCGTGAGGGTCTTAAGTAACAGTAGTTAAGATAAACTGCCTCTTTAGGGAGCCTTATTGAGGCACTAGTGAAGTTGAAGCCGATGATTTAAAGGGAAAGGGATCATAGCGGCTGTGGATTATTAAGAGAACTCCGTGACTATCCGGATCGGCAGAGTTGTCGCGTCCATGGGCCCAAAACAGAATGAAATCTGAGATGAATAACTGGCTGTCTTCAATGCTGGAATATAAATTCGTTTTCGTTCGTTAGGGCAAAAATATCGTAGGTTAGGTTTTGGGAATTAAGGAGTACTGCAGAAGTTTTGTGTGCGTAATCCTCTGATGTTCTGATAGTATAAGGGTATGTCTTCATAAGAAATATTCGATGGGTGGGGAGATGTAGTGGTGTTTAGGTTAGGATTTAAAAAAGTTTTTGAAATTAGAGCGGGTACTTTGCAAGTGTGCGATGCGCTTTGAACTGACATGGGCAGTGAAGGTGGAGAGGTCATTATTTACATCATTTGGGGAGATATGTATTAAGGCTTTTGTGAAACCGCGTGGGGGTCTTTGGGTAGGCCTTCTTAGTGGATTGAAACTAGGACGTTGGTTATCGATACGATAAAGTGACGGTCTTCTGCGTTAAGTTCGGAAAAATGTTTGGTGAGTTTCGCCGTTGGAGGGAGGTGTGGCTCTAGAAAGAAGGGTAGGGCCTGAAGGGAGTTTTATGAGAATTTGAGGAAGGAGACAAAGAGTGGTGAAATTAATAAGAAGAAAAATGTTGGCACAAATATAAAGTGCCGGATCGGAGAAGAAGACGAAATAGATTTAGAAGAACAAAGAGCGTCACCTAACTCTTGTACACCATTTGCATGCTGGCAATGCTACCAACAAAAGTTTGCTACATTTACTAATATAATCCGTCAAAAAACAAAGTTCCCGTTACTTTTTGAACGAATCTCCCATATGAAAGGTTGGCAATCGGCTGGTTTCTTTTAGATTTACATTGTATTTCGGCATTGTAAGGTCCTCAAGCCATCAAAAACGTGCTCTAATCTTGGGTAGACTGTTATGCCAGTCGAGTTAGCCTCTTGATTGAATTTATAATTCAAAACCAACAAGAAGGATTACTCTTTTAATAAATGATTACCTTAAAAATGTTTCTTTTTTCATAACAAAATGCTCGCCCATCCTTTATTAAGTTTTAAATAAAATATCATGCCTTCCCTCGGCACTATTTTTCCACTGCAACTACGAGCAACTTACAATCAGTACCCAAAACCATAAACATAACTCTTCAGCCCACTCCTGGGTATGACTGGCCCCCGTGGGATATTCATTGCACTGAAAATTCCGCCTTCGAACAATAAAATTTCCAAAAAAAAAAAACAACTCCAAAAAGGTTAACCATCCCTTCCCCCGCACTTTGAATGTGCTGAAAAATTCAGTACCCGCCTTTGTCCTGTTAAAAAATAAAATAAAAACCAAATTGATTACCAACCAATGGAGCCACACGTGTATTCCAACCCCCAACATATCCCGAGTGAACACATTGATTTCCATAAATGTCCTTGAAAATCTATTGACTTACGCCAAATGAATCAAGAACAAAACAAAATAAACGAGCGCACCGCACCCTCACATACAATCCGGCCGGGCCAATGTAACATATTTATGGAGATACTTTTGTGGGTTGAGATTTATGGATGTTCCGGCGAGTAAGCCGAGAGCTAGGATAATCCTATTAGCGGGCCGCATAGGGTAGGATATTTACCACAATTTCATTTCGTTTGCTTTCACTTGGCTTTCACTTTGCTTGCAGATTTCTTCCATAGTCCACCTATTTGCTTTCACTTTGTATCCCTTACGGTTGTGTGTATGCGTGGTGAGAAATGTACCATAAAGCCCAGGATTATGTAGCCGGGAAAACGGTTTTTTACCATGACATCGGGGGCAGGAGTGAGAATGGAAGAATTATTCGAGTTAATAAAAAGAGGCTCAGGGTTAATTATCAGAAAGGATTCTGTTTATTTTTTTGGGAAAGGATTTTCTGTATGTATTTATCCTTTCGAAGGAATCTCGCAATTGTTACTGTTTCATTAATTGAATTTCATTCCTTCCTCACGGCGGAATCAACTTTTCAGCGAAGGATTTTCCATGAATGCAAGCGTCATTTGAGCAAGATAAAATATCTGCACAGATTGGGTTAAATACTTAAATTCAAGGAACGAGACGTGTATAGGGGTGTATTGCGCGTCACACTTAATAAACATTCCACATGGAATGCACCGTTCCTGTTGCCGCCTTCTTGTGGTATACCTTCTAGGTCGCTTTATGAACTTAATCTTGTCGGTTGAAATTAAATAAATGTTGTGACATATTTAATGCATGAGCGACTTGCGGGAAAAGGAGCTTGTTTCCTTGCGACGGTTATTCACGGATGTATGGTACATATTCAGGTGTTTACTTCAAAGGAAGTGAAATTCGTGGAAGCGGAGTTTATTTCCTTAACTAAAGCCGTTGAGGAGGGTGCGAGTCGACAGGTAAGTAAGGTTCCCATTCAGTTTCTTATGCTCATGGCTTTCTTTTGCTGGATGAACCATGTGTTTGTGACGAGGAGCTTAGTATTTTTGCAGATTGTAGTTTATGGGTTTACATATTGAATGAACTAAGCATTTGAGCGAGATTTAGCTTGCGATAGATGTGATGATTAGTCGAGTCAGAACACTTGATTTCGCTGTCAGCATTGATCCATTCACGACAGACGATGATGGAAAATAATTCCTTTGTTAAGATACCAATCCTGCCAGATACAGAGGGGAGATGATCTGGTTGAGAGCATGCACCAACTTACATGTAAGAGATCTCTAGAAGAAGGTCCGCTCGACTAATGGAACCTTTGACCGCGCCAACAATAGAGGGATCAATCTGAAATAAGTCACTCGGTTCATATCACAGGGAAATCTATGGTCGACCAAAATCAATGAATTTCAGATCGACAGCCACCTCCTCTTTGTCAACCTAAAGGACGTTTATGACACCGTACATAAGTATAGCAAATACGAGCCGTATAATGTCATATTTAGTTTTGACAACCTTACCGAATTTGTCAGACTCTGCAGGATTGTTAATCCTGCTAATAAGATGGGCGAATGTTATAGCTAACGATGGACAGTACTTTCAAGACCGAAGAATAAGGAAAAGTTCACGACGTGCATTGCTACTCTGGATCTAACCTTGCTGTGGACCTTTTTTTGTGTGAAAATGAACGGTGTAAAGTACGCCCTCATTAAGATTGTGTACGGCGTCTATGAGCAATAAAAGATTTAAGGAAGCAACTCCACAATTTTTGCGAGTACACTGGAACTTGGGATGCACAATTTATGCCTTGACTAGAACGTGAATATGGACAGGTATAAGAAGCTTTGAGAAAGCTCGAGCTTCGTACATAAAATCACGCATAAACAGTGTCGTATAAATGAAACTCATGATTTTGGTGCAGCTATACAGCGCTATGTTTTTATTAAAGCAATATTCAGCCTCGGTAAAAGACCACCTTGTTAAAGTTGAAAGACTTGTAGATTAGTTAGACGACTTCTTTATTCAAGAGCTTAAATATGACTGACCCCTTGACTCTAACTTAAACGTACATACATAAGTAGCTTAGAAGAGAACGTAACTGAGGGAGAGTGAATTGGGAATAATACGTTATACAACATCTTCCCCATTTGAAGTTAAACAAAGTTTTTTTTTTTTTTTTTTTTTTTTTTTTTTTTTTTTAAGTTAAATAAGTTAAAAATAAAAATACACAATTCTTAATAAAACTATAAAACTAATTAATTTCATACGTAAGAATCATAACAAAAATAACGTTATCATAATAATTCAATTGGTAATATTAAACAATAACATGTTGGTACTATTTTCTCCCATATCTAGTTTTGTTTTCAAGTTCGGATCATATTTTCGCGGTATTATTCGTCTCAAGAGATTGTTGTTGTGTTTCTGTTTCTTTAGGATTTGTATCTAAAATGTGTTGTCTATTTCTTCTGTATATATTTCCACTTTGATCCTTTAAAATATATGATTTTGGTTCTTCACATTTTTCTATAATCAAACCTGGTGACCAATAAGAAGTAGGATTTTTCCTATACATTATTTTTTGTCCTGGAATTAAAGGTTTTAACGATTTAGTTGTAATATTATAATATCTTTTTGTTTGTTCACTTCTACTTTTAATATCTTTTTCATACTTCTTACTGTTAACTAAATATTTGATATGGCGGGTAATTTTGTTCTGAGTTTTCTGGACATAAGTAATTCTGAGGGTGAAGGAAGCTTGCCTTTCGAAATAGTCCTATAATGCAATAAAAAAATATAAGGATCGGACCCTGATTCTTTACTTTTAAGTAAAAGATTTTTGATGGTTTGGATTGACCATTCTGCCAAACCATTCGATCTTGGAAGATAGGGACTTGAAATCTTATGCTCAATATCCCAGTCATTGCAAAATTGTTTGAATATTTCAGAGTTAAATGGCGGACCATTTTCAGACACCATTATTCTAGGTATTCCTTGGCGAGCAAAGATAGACTTAAGTTTGTTGATAACAAAGTGGCTACTATAACCGGAGGGTAATAATTCAATTTCAATGTATTTCGACCAGTAATCGACGACTAAAATAAAAGTTTGTTTGTTAAATTCAAACAAACCAGTACCTACTTTGTAACAAGGAATTTCATAAACTTCATGTGGATTTAAAGGTTCTTTTGACTGTGCAGGTCTATGACGCATGCAAATTTCACAACCAATAACTATATTGTAAATGTCGTTATTTATATTGGGCCAAAAAATAATATCTTTTGCAAGATTTTGGCACCTTTGAATACCTAAATGTCCTTCATGCAAAAGTTGTTGTCCGGTTAGATTTAAGCAAAATATTGTAAATAATATTTAGTTCATCTTTTATGTTATAATAAGGCATACATGATTTAAAAACATTCTTTTTGTTGCTTGGCCAACCATACTTAATGTATTCTTTAATTTTAGTGATGACTTCATCATTATTACCAGCCTCTTTAATTTTATTTAATATTTCTGGAGAAACAGACAAATTTGAAATCAATAAATTACAATGAATATCTAAGTCTTTTTCAAATGTTTTCATAACATTTTCCGGCGATGCTGCTCTCGTCAGCGTATCAGCGGTATACATGTATTTACCAGGCCTATAAACAACATCTAACTCATATGATTGTAAGCGGAGCATAAATCTTTGAAGTCGAGCAGGTATTTTGTACAAAGGTTTTGTGAACAAGGGAACGAGCGGTTTATGATCTGTTTCAACTAGGATTCGTTTGCCATAGACATATTGGTGAAATTTATTGCAACCGAAGAGAATTGCGAAAAGTTCTTTCTCAATCTGTGCGTAATTTTGTTGACTCGAAGTCAATGTTGCAGAAGCATAAGCAATCTGATTATGGTCATGTGAGATAACTGCACCCACTGCGACTTTAGACGCATCTACTGATAGGGTTATTGGTTTAGTGGGATCATAAAACGTTAATATTGGAGCACTTGAAATTATGGATTTTAAATTTGTAAATTCATTTTCATGAACTTCATCCCAGTGCCAGGCAATGTCTTTTCTTAATAGTTGGCGAAGATTATTGTTATGCACAGACAAATTTTTAATGAAACTTCCTAAATAATTCACCATACCTAGAAACCTCTGTAACTCCTTGACTGATGAAGAACGAGGCATGTCCTTAATAGCTTTAATCTTGGAGTCATCTGGTCTTATTCCACTTTGATTAAAAATATGTCCAATAAATTTGATTTCGTTAACAGATATATTTGATTTATCTTTATTAAATTTAAGACCGATTTTTCGAGCTCGATTTAAAACTTTATCCAAGATCGCGTTATGTTCTTTCATTGTCGAAGCATGTATTAAAAAGTCATCTATGTATATAATAAGGCCTTCAATATCACCGAATTGCTTTATCATTTCAGCATGAAAAATTTCTGGGGCCGCATTAATTTCAAATGGTAGACGTAAAAAACGATATTTTCCAAATGGCGTAATAAATGTACACAATCTGGATGATTCATCATCTAATGGAATAATCCAAAACCCAGAATTTGCATCTAAGGTGCTGAAAATAGTTGAGCCTTTAAGTTTTGATTTGCACTCGTCTAGATTTGGAAACGAATAATGGGATCTTAATATAGCTTTATTTAAATTTCTTAGATCAAGACAAAGACGAATTTTCCCGTTAGGTTTTTAAACTAACACTACTGAATTTACCCGATCAGTAGGCTCTATTATTCTCTCTATAACTTTTAAATTTTCCATGCGGTCTAATTCTTCTTTCAACAATTTCTCTAAGGAAAATGGAATTTTTCGGGGTGTATCGACAGACGGAATAACACCGGGAATAAGTTCCAAATGACACTTGTTTTTTAGTAGCCCAAGACCTTGAAAAACATCACTATAATTATTTAAAATTGTTTTGCAACTTTTGACATCTACATTAGATTTAATATTAAAACTATCAGAGCTTGAATACGAATATGAACTTTTAGAATTAGAATAAGATTTAGTCATGCATGCAACTTTTATTTGATCTACCTTATTAATTAACTTAAGTTGAACACACGTTGATAGCCCGAGTACGGCATGGCACTCAATGTTCAATATTTGAAACTCGATCAAAAAATGTTGTCCAGCATATTCACACTCTAAACTACAACATCCAGCAACAGGTAAGCGTTCTCCACTAAATGTCATGATGCGAGTCGATGAATTTAATAACCGATTAGAGGTGCATCGCAACTGATTGAATTGTTGAAGCGACATAACATTTGCTTGCGCTCCCGTGTCAATTTGGCAGTCAATTACTTGGTCCATTATCTTGAGAGAAATTATCCAGCTGTTTCTTGGCAAAGATGTGATTGTGGTTTGTTTCAACGCCCCCAAGAAGAATGTTTCTGAATCTTCCGATTGGGATTGACGATCGACATCCACATTTCGTACGTAGGCGGGGTTCTTGTAACACATTTTGGAAAAATGATTTTTGTTTTTGCACGTATTGCAGGTGACGCCAATTGCTGGGCATCGGTATCGATGAATTTCACCACAACGTGAGCAAGGGCCGTTTGTTGTTTTTAAATTCTTGTTTTTATTAACTAAATCATACGAATGTGTAGCAAATTTCTTTTTGAATTGAACTCTTGACTTTTGAGTGTCAGACTTTTGTGTGTTGTAATTAAAATGACGTTTTGGCTGTGCATGTCGGTTTATGGCATTAATGGTATTAGTGGAGCTTTGTATTTCCAACTGTTTCGCATGATCTGTCGTAAATTCAATGGATTTTGCAATCTCAAGAGCTTTTTCGAGCTTAATTGAACCTTCGTTAAGTAAGCGCTCTTTAATTTTCGTCCAATTATTGCTTAAGCTACATACAAAAATGTCTCGCACCAATTCCTCTCGAATGTCATTAAAATTACATGAGAGACTAAGATTTTTGAGACACGTGACGTATTCATCTATAGACTCACCAGGTTGTTGAGATCTTGTAAAGAATTTATGTCTTCCATGGCAATATTGACTTTCGGCATAAAATAGGTTTCCAATTGATGTACTAATTCTTCAAACTGAACGGTGTCTAAGTCCATATTAAATGAATTAAAAACCTGTAATGAATCCGGACCCATGTGATAAAGCAGCAGGGCAACCTTCCTTTGATCAGTTTGGTAATCCAGACCTGACGCACGAAGAAATATTTTAAATTGTGGATACCAATTTTTTCAAGTTAACGGCAGATTGGGCGCTTTTAAATCCATGGGTAAAATTGTACTTGCAAACGAAGGAGCCGCCATTGTTGCAATTGAGCCACTAGCTTTTGCTTTCTGTTCTGTTTCTTTATCAGGCATTTTTAAAGGAATTATTACTTTTGACGATTTTATTTTAATTGAAAATTAAAAAAAGCACATCTGACACCATGTTAAAGTTGAAAGACTTGTAGATTAGTTAGACGACTTCTTTATTCAAGAGCTTAAACATGACTGACCCCTTGACTCTAACTTAAACGTACATACATAAATAGCTTAGAAGAGAACGTAACTGAGGGAGAGTGAATTGGGAATAATACGTTATACCTAAGGGGTTTTTCGATTTCGAGGAAGTAGAAATAAAAGTTCCGGGTCGATTCAAATCGCGAGGGACGACGTAACAGGGAATAATTTATGTCAGGTGATGTACATAGATGGAAAGATAGAGACAACTTGAAGAGTGGTACTGGGGCAACTGGCTGAAGATTTTAATGGTGAATGTAAGTCTTCTAAGAAGAAGGGCTAAAACTATGGACGCAACAGATGAGAGCTTGGTTATATTGGGTATATTAGCAGAGATGGAATGGCAGGATACACGATCATTAACGACAAAAAGGGTCATCCAACAAGAGGTGGCAATATTTATTGTTTTTTTTTTTACTCATCATTTTTTACCATTCATCAAATAGTCTTTACAGGCAAGGCCGATCATTTCTCATCTAGCATTATTAGACTCAAAATATTTATCTGACACAAAAATGTTGCAGTTTTCGATTAATCTAAAATGACACCTCTTGTTGGATAGCCCTCTACGTAGGCATTCCTAGATGTTAAGGGTCTGAACATGTGTTTTATCACAACCAAACTATTCCTGGGGCTCAATGCTACTAATACCGCTAGCTCAAGGAGATGCTTACAACGTTTTGAACATAATAAATAAAGCAAGTTTGCTTGTGAACATCGGAATCCTGTATAACAGAAGCTACATGTAATAGATAGAAGACACAGAAGTGTGGGTGGGATGCTTCTTATTACGTTGTCTTAAGCGTTAAAAGGTTTTGTAGATTACCAAATGACTTTCGTTCAAAATTTGGAAGCAAATTTTGAAAATAAGCAAAAAAATAATCTTAAGCTTTTCGGGGCCTCTTATTTTGATTAGATTCCAAAGGCTCAAACTGAAAACTACTGAAGCCTTACGAAAATATTTAAACGAATTCCCTGACGAATGCTTTAGAAATCTGCTCGTAAGACAACTTCGAAAACAGAAGTGTATCAGGAAACTATATTCATAGAATTTGCTCGTTTCCCCCAGCTACTGTCCATTTCACATTCTGGTACTATCTCTGTGGGACACGACGATTAATAGCAATCTAACAGAGATTTTCGATACCAAGAAAGCCTTAAACAAGATGATCCACATGCTTGCAAACGTTTCGAATTTCAGTTTGAACAAGAAATGAGACAAAAACCCAATCCCCCAAGAATAGTAGACTTTCTTAGTCATTTGCTAATAACCCTCAGGGAAATATCCTCATCGTTAATACTTACACTCACCCAAGGTAACACACCACTGTTACACCATTAGACAGAGCAAATGTGCTTGCTACTTATTTCGTAGGCATCTGCCCATGGCATTCAATTTCCATCTTGCTAAAGACACGGAAACGCTGATAACCTGTCATTTTTTAAATAACTTTCGCTCCACCGGCGAAGTGGGCTGAAACAGGATTGTTGCCTTTGAAAAGAAGTTGGTTATGAACATTTTTACCGGAAATGGGATCGACGTTTCACTTCTTAATTTCTTTTGAATCGATCAATACAAGTCATTTTGGATGGATTCAAGTTTAAAACTCGCTAAATAAATGCTGGTGTCCCTCAGGGATCCCTACTGTCTCCGAGACTTTTTCTCAATGATCTCCCTTCTGTTATTTTTAATCCAAAGCACTCCTTTGCTAACGACAATACTCTTTACATTTTACGTTTTACAAATTCGTTACTTTGGCAGTGGAACAGAAACAGCAGCATTCGATTATAAAACATTCAATTCCAAGTGAAATTGACAGCATCGACAAGTGGGGTAAATATGATGAGAGTAGGTTTTACTGCTTTAAAATCATGCTTATGTCTTTTGTTGTAGAATTGTTGTCTCTTGTTATAGAAACGTAAGTCGACCGAAAAGCTTATCGTATATGCGTTAGTGACAACCTCTATTGAAACAACAACATAACAGGTATTGCCAAGGATACTGCGGAATTTTAAGGATTCTTATATATCATAAGATATCTTATATAAAGAGGAATCCGCCGTATCGCCGATAACCATATTCTTTCCGATAGCCCATCTTTCTTGTAGCATACGAATCGGAAGTGATGCTAAGACAGGACATCAATCAGGACAGATGGTATTCGGAAAGGAAGACGCTTCAATGTTTCCAGGTGCCAACCGTTGCCGTGCTGCAAAATCACTTTATGATATCGTTGTTCGTATTGTGGTGGTAGCGAGTTTCTGTGTGAAGAAACATTTTCCCCGACAAAAAAAATAAATAAATTTTCCCACACAAATATGTATGGTACGGACCCTAACCTGTGAGAAATGGCTTAGGAAAAAGGATACGAAAATAATTTGAAATGTTTTCAACATACTTACTGTCTAGGGCCACAGATCAAGGACAGCGAAGACAAACAGCTACAGCTTTCGTTTAGGCAAAATGTCCGTGACAGCTGGAAAAAATGCCATTAAAAACGTCTTCGACTTAACCCTATAAAAGAGCAAGATATTTGGATGAGGAACAATTCGTGGTGAGTCTTTGTACAAAGTACAAAGTGAAAAAGCTATGACAACAAAGAGAAACCATCTGAGGTAGCAATTAATTATTGTATTTGTCACAAGAGGGTTTCGCAGAAATTTAGCATCGATCAAATGGCGTGTGAATTAAATCTAAAGGTGACACTAAACAGCAAGGGAAGAAAAAAATTAAAGCAAGTCGTTAGCGTGTAGTTTTGCCTACGATAATTAGAGCTATCGCTAGACGGGTAAAACAGTGAATAAATGTTTATACCGCCGTAAGAGGTTAATAATCCGACTTGGGTATTAACCCTAAGAGCTGTAAGGGGGTGGTCGTGGTACAATGGTAACCATCATCCACTGTTGAGCGGAAGGTCAGTCGTTCAAAGTCTGTCCATAGCCAAGGACAATTCTTATACGGAAAAGCTGTGCAACAATATCAGTTATGAATAAGAGATAATAAAAAAAATGCTGACGAAAGCATAACATTCGCAGCATAAGATCACTTCAAAAATTCATACTCTGTGTGCATATTTCCAATATAACACCTTAATGACATGGAAACAAAAGAGTTACTATGAACTACAACCAACGCAAATTCAGTCGAATCCCTCAAATCCTATCTTGGACAACAACCCCCGGAGAGTAGTGAACGAACATTTTCGACACAAACCATCTGCACCCCGTCCAGGTTGTGTGACAAACACTATAAGAACCTGCACGAACCCTATAAAAAAAAACTAAAAAAAAACCCTAAGTGCTACTCCAAAAACTTTTGCTCCGACTTGGCTTTTAATTTAGAAAATTCTGGTCGAGCATTATAATCACACTCGAAAGCCCAAACTTACTACAGGTAAAGCTCTGACTTGAGTTTTTACTCAACTAGGCTTGGCTTTCATACTACTAGAACCATTTGCTATTAGTCAGCATCAGAACTCGGATTTTAACCCAGAAAAGATTGACTGGACCTAAGTGTCATTACGAAACAGAGTATTATGGTCGCTACGTCGACAAAGCTATTGAGCCTGTGGGTGTCACAAAAATAAGCTTATGTGACGGGCCTAGACCTGGCAAGTATATCCGGCCTAGAAAGCCCTTGTCACATCGGCCTCAATCCATGAATATTTAGTTTAGGCACAGCCGTTTATGCATGGTTGCGGTTGTACAATTTTTGAACTATCTACTTTTCAATATGCGATATAGAAAATCCTTTTCGTTCTCGCTGGAGTAGCGGTTGGCTCGTGAAAAAGCGTCGGTTCTGCCTCAACTCGTAGGACAATTTGCTTTTCGACCATTCCAAAGGCCTGCAGACAAAAGCAAGTTGCTTGAATGAATCTATATCTTCGTGTTGCGTTTGACATAAATCTCGGTCCAGTAACGTCTCGAATTCTAGGTCATCAAACTTTTTCATTAGCCCGGGCCTTATGTGATGTGTCTGGTCTGACATTTCTGACCATCATGTTTTGCCAGCGCCATCCATTGGAAAAATGACAAATTCTTGTTTATACACGTGGTAGACGAAAGCAATATTGTTTTCTGCCTCCGATCTAGGTATCATCTACAAAACGCACTCCCTGCCTAGCTAAAATTCAATGATAAAACCTGGGCTGGTGCACCCAAGACACAGTTGCACTAAGCCACACGATAAAGCTCATAGAAGATCCCAGCATCACGGCTAGAGCTTCTTCAACTAAACGAAGCAAATGGGCAGCTCCTGGCTAGTTTGGTCTTTCCTGCTCTGCATGACTTACAGACATTCAAGATCAATACGGCTTCCTTCTATTCCTCTGCTCGTCAACGACCGCAGCAGAACTTTATATCCTAGATGATAGAAATTCCTTAACTTCGCATGCGCTAAACATAGAATAAGCAAATTTGAAAATGAATTTAGAAATTTTTGAAATCATAGATAGCATCTCTTTGTCTTTTAATAACACAATATGAATAATCCAGTTAAAGTGAGATCAGAGCAACTAGTCGCATCATAGAGTAGCAGTTATAAATAAAAAGGCAAAGCAGCAATAGACCTAATCTCAAAAGTGGTCAATCTCTCCTTTGATATACAAAGATATAACGAGAGCAGCTATTGCCAGAACAATAAGCGCGTTCAGCTGAAACGTAAACCGAAGATAAAATGTATGCAAAGAAGAGAAGAGCCAGTGCAACTTACCGTAAAAAAGGTTTCTAAACTGATCGTTGAGTTGAAGAATATCTTCATGTCGAACCTCTTTCGTAGTGTGTTTCGTACGGACTTTAAAAACGACTTTGTTTCTGCTGTGTGTGTTGATTGGTCTTTCCATAGTAACTCCTCGATCTGATCCAGAAATTCTGATTTCTGCGGAGAGTGCGATAATAAGTATTTCAAAATGTCAATAAAGGTCATACTCAACCTCTCTTTTGAGGAATGAATCCGCGGCGCAGAGACACAGATAATCCCAGACAATGTACACAAATATCCCGATATTGAGGGATAAAATGCATTGGCCAATTGGTTCCGGTGTCCCTATATACCAAGATGTTTCGTAATGGAATATTGTGTACGATGCTGCTAGCAGACACACTGAATTCATGAGAACCAAGAATGACAATTGGTTTTGTAGAACTTCATTCACTTCCTGGGCAGCCTTTCCCATCGATTCCAACCTCTCAGCTAAATTCACTATAGCCGCTGGACTTTGTTGCAGTTTTTTAGGGATCTTAGATATTTCTGCAAGCTCCACGATGTATATGTTGTCGTTCGCTATTTGGATCGGGACTTCTATCTCCCGTTCCATAATATCAGTACGAATGTTTTGCAGTTCAATGAAAGTGATCCATGAGAGCACATTTTGCAGTTTCACTGAACAGCCGAGAGCAAGATGAGGAACAGACATTGCTGTGAAGAGCATGGATTGCCGTACTGAAGTTTGAGGGAAGTTCAATCGAATCATCGTATCCAAGACAAATCCAAAATTCCATATGAACCCTGAAAAGAGCCAAAAGTAAGCCACGCTTTCCTGCCACGTCCAATCCGACTTATTGGTTTCAGGTAAAGTCTTGACGAAACTGTTCAGCACCCTCATATTATGCCTTGCGTCGAATATAATATGCAGGGTGACAATCATCCCCATCAGCAGATGGAAGCGAAGGCAGTTATACAAAACCGGGGAGACCTCGTTCAGAATGTCGAAAATCAACAATTCACTAAAATGCTGTTCGATGCAAATGACGTACCAAATGACTCCAGAGCCAAAATGGATCAAACTGATGATTGTGATATGGAACTTCCGCCTTTTACAAAACGAGCATAGCTGACTTCCGCCCAACAGAAAGAGCACATTCAGTACACAAAAAATGCGGTTGTTATTCATGATGGTTCCAGTACAGCTAATATACAGCTTAGATACGACCGCGATTGAAAATCCACTGATTATTGTTGGTTACGGTTTATGTTATTCAGTGGTAAAACTGTAACTTTGCTTAAGCTGATGTTTATCTTTCTAACAAGCGTGACTGATGCCGATAAAAGTATCATCACAAGGTGCAAGTTGATTATTAAAATGTCATAATCATTTTGAAAACAAAAAATAAACTGATTGAAAAATCGACAAAGATGTGTGCTGATAAATACGCCGTATTGATACTTACCCAGTTTGAAGGCTTTCTGGAAGCCGAAGGCATGTTTCTTAGGGAAACGTTTGTGTATAAAAATAACAGTATTTCATGCATAATTGCTTAATGAGAATCTGATTAGCTCCACAAAAGAAATTGAACGAAACGTATGACCTTTAGAAAGAAAAGATCGATTTTAAAAGAGTTGTAAAATATTCCAATTTTTTTTTGTTGCAATAACAAGTTGACAAAAATGCTTTAAGTGAAAAGATTTGACCGAGTGAGAGCTAGTGCTGAGTTTTGGCTTAGGAAAGCCTACTTCAAACCGGTCACACAAAAAAATATTACGTATACGCCCCGCGGTGCGTATGGTGAACAGCAGCTGGCGCCTTCGGGTGTGACTTTCTCAACTTGTCCACAATGCAGAAAGCTGTATCCTATTCAGATCTAATGTCTTCAGTTAAATCTGAGGTGTGTCCTTCTGTGTGCTCAACTAGGTTAGGTTAGGTTAAAGAAGGGGAGTGTGATGGTTAAGCATCACTTCCACCCTGTGGCCAAAAGGTCGGTGGTTGCAATGACGTGTCCGCTTCGCTGATGTCCAGTTCAGACCCTTGCCTGGCCAATTCGTCTGCTCTTTCGTTACCTGCGATTAAGCCGTGACCCGGGACCCAGCACAGTTTGACTTTGTGGTGTCTGATGGACTTCAGTGAGTTGCGACATTTCATGACAGCCTTTGATCTCGTTATACAGGATTCTATTGACTTCAGTGGAGCCTGGCTGTCTACGAAGATAGTGATATCCGATGGTGCGATATCGGTTACCTGTAGGTGTTTGACTGCTTTCTCTATTGCCAGGATTTCTGCTTGAAAAACGCTGCACAGATCAGGGAGTCTGAATGATTTCTGTTTGTGGAGGGTATCAGAGTAGAACCCGGCCCCAGTGCCTGTGTCCATTTTCGATCCGTCGGTGAAGAGAGTGATCTCGTGGTCGTTGATTACAGCGTTTGATAGACACTCTTCTCTGTCGGGGAAAAGGATTGGTATTCTGAGAGAGAAGTCATTTTGGGGGGGGGGGGATATAGTCGGTCGTAGCTGCGAGGCTACTAAAACCATCTTTCTTTCCCAGGTCGTCTATTATTCTGAGTATGGCCCCATGTCCATAGTTGGCCTGCTTCCACAGAGAGGACTCCCTTAGTCTGAGAGCCCATTTTGCAGCGCAGCCTTTTATGAATAGATCCAGGGGGAGGAGATGAAGTATCATGTGCTTGCGGCGTGCTTCTCATGGCTCCCGTTGTACAAACAGCGGCTGACCTTTGTACTTTGTTGAGCATGTTCATATGGCTTTTCGTGCTGCTAGCAGTCCACCAGACTAGGGCGCCATAAGTTGAAATGGGTCTGTTTATTGCTGTGTACATCCAATGAATGATGTACGGTTGCAAGCCCCATCTTTTGCCGAAGGTCTTTTTACATGCATTAAAAGCATTCAATCCTTTTTTTCATCTTTACCTCCAGGTTCCTTTTCCAGGAGAGTTTGGAGTCAAGAATGATGCCTTTTCCTGGTGAACAAGACCAGCTCGGTTTTCTGGGGGTTTATTCTCAGACCGTTCTGTCTTGCCCACGAGGAAAGTTCCCTCAACGCAGATTCCATTAGTTCACTGATAGTTGGTAGAAATTTACCATTTATCAAGATAACCAGGTCATCCGCGTACGCTATTGTCTTTGTGTCATTCTCCATAAAGAATTTGAGGACAGTAGGGGGGAGAGAACTCCCCCCTGTGGTGTGCCTCTAGTTGTCACTTTCCTTATAGAGCTGCGTCCAATGTCTGCATTGATAATGCTGTTCTTCAACATATTTTCAATCCAGATTACAATGGATTTGTCTACTTTTATGTCCTCTAGAGCTGTTGTTATGGCCTCTGTGTTCACATTGTTGAAGGCCCCCTCTATATCGAGGAAGGCTGCCATTGTAAACTCTTTTAGGTTCAACGAGCTCTCAATTTCTCGGACAACACTATGCATAGCACTTTCCACTGATCTGCCTTTAAGGTAGGCGTGTTGAGTGTTGCATAAGTTGCGTGAGTTGATGAGTCAAGGACGTTGACGTATAGGTCAAGGAGTCCTTTGCGTATGGATTGGTTTACCTGCCTTAGGTATGAAAACTACCTTTATTTTTTTCCACTGTGTTGGGATGTATCCTGTGCGCAGGCAATTGGAAAAAATGCTTACGAGGTGGGGTACAGTGTGGGTCTGTGTTTTTTGAAGCATCGCTGGCAAAATATCGTCCGGCCCCGGAGATTTAAAGGGTTTGAACGAATTTATATAACTTTACCCGTTGTGATAACCTTGTTTATTACTTCTTCCTTTGTGTGAACCGTAGGAACCGTCATCTCGAAGGGGACTGTAGTTTTAGGGGTCTTACAGCCTAGGAAGTGGGTTTCAGTCAGCAGTTCTAGAGATTCCTGAATGGATTCCGTCCAAGAACCATCTGGTTTAAGGATGAATCCCGGCACGCAGGGGTCTTTGGATAGGATCTTTCTGAGCCTTGCAGCTTCGTGACGGTAGAAAATATCTTTTTTGTTTTATTGTAATAAGAGTATTTCATTAATAATTTCAGAAAATGAACCAAATTTCCTTAATGAAAGAGAAGAGAATGACGCAAAAGAAGAAAATATTGTCACACCATCAAACGCAACGGAAATTGGATCAAGGAAACCAGCAAAGCTCCAACAATTGCATCAGAGGCAAATACATATACAGGAGCTACACAGTCTCTGAAGTTTTGAAGAGAGTTGGCAAATAGTCGAAAGAAAGGAACGGGAGCTTACGAAAAATGTACCGATCCTTGGATCAGTCAATAGACCACCAGAAACAAAGTAATTTGGTCCAGGAACGACTGTTGGAATAGAATAAAATGCATAATCGCCAAGTGAAACAAATTGCAGCAGAGGAACTGCAATATAAAAAACAAATATACACCAACAATACTTGGCACTCAGAGTACTGAGTATAGGAAATGAAGTGCAATGACACATTTACCCTAAAGACTGATTTTTTTAAATATGTATTTCCAAATGCCGATAGTTCGCACTACTATGTTACGACCTTTGCTATGACTACTATAAAGCCTACTTTGTGGAGTACTAACACCAGCGTTTCTAAATGGTGTGGTAAGTCATGGCGACCAAGGATAACCAGTATCTCATAGTTTAAAGGAATTTTGTAATATAACATTATTTCTCTTCCCCGCCTCATATTACTGATTTAAAGTAAAATAAAAAAAGGCATTGCTATTGCCCTAAATAAAACCATCATGGCTGGTTCAAGGATTGGGATTGGGATCGGATTGGGTCTATACACCTAATCCGCTGCTTATCTAAAAAAAACAACATGGCAAAAGCAAGTAAATCCTTTACATTCATTACTTACTGTCTTAACATTTAGACTATATGCCTCTTTTCTGTTGTAAAATAGATTTGCATTTTCTCCTGGCAGCTTTGCAATCTTTATATGTGTTCCATCTATGTACATTATAGCACCTGGGGTCCTTGATTTTTCGTAATAATACAATTTTGGCTCCCACTCTTCCAATGTATTTAAAACCTGGGAAAGATCAACTGAAACTGTCGGTTGTGCCATTCCAACATCAAAGTCCTTGCCAGTACGGGTCTGTTATCCACCCCAAACCAGGAACCTTAAGCATGCTGCCAGCTTAAATTCCGGAGTCAATGATGTGTAGTTCTGACCACTGGTGGCAGTTTATTTTTCAATATCTCCAAAACATATTTGAAAGATATTTTATTTAGCCTGAAATATTTTACAAATCTGAAGGAAAGATGCATAAATGCATCATAGATGCATCCGTTATCGACCTAAAATATTCCAGAAACTTCGTCATGTCCAAACTAATTTAGAGAGTATAACCTGTGAGCACGATGTTGATTCTCTCACAAGTAATTTTACTCAGCAAATCCACAACCCAACTGATGAGAGTAGTTAAGAAGAACTCTACCAATAAACTTCCTTCCAATATATCAGTTCTCACAAAGATAAATATGTTTAAAAGGAATTGGCAAAGATATAGACAAGGTAAACAAGAATCCCGACATAGAAAACCTAATAACCAAAAGAGTTATGCAAAACTTTTCTTGAACTCACAATATTAAAGATACCAAGGCTTAAGAACTCATCAAAAACTTTCATCACAGACATCGTGATACAAGATGAATGCAAATGCAGTCGCTTTAACTTCCGACCATAACCATAGTATATCGATAAACTTGGGTGATATGCATACAGACATTTTTATGAATAGTACTATACAAGCATACCTTAGATACGTCTTCCTCTTCTTCTTAGATGGCGTTACAGCTCACGGAGAGCCAGAGCCAAGCTTTTCTCATTCACTTATGTTGTGTACGAATTATTTTTTACACAAGTGAACGGAACCTACAGGTAAATGCCGATTCCGAACGGCGAGCTTTTTCGAGGTAAGTATACTACAGGAGGTTTTGACAGTATCCTGCCAAGGAGAGGAGCGGCGAAATGAACTATCGTTCGAAAGAACTAAAATGATATTGAGGTCTTTAAAAAATATCTTTTAGCTTAGAAGTCTGATGGGTCAGGTTCAGTAAAAAAATCGTTTCTTAAAAAGCTACCGAAAATTGAGATCAATATTATGATCCACATCATAAGTGCCTGAATTTAAAACACCCATACTTAAAGTTCATAAGCCCATAGCTACCATCGCATCAGCTAACTCAGTAGCTTGAGTAAGCTTTATGAAAAGGTGCTTAAAGAAAAGATCATGATTTTCGTTGATGACAAACTTGATATTAGCGATATTCCTCGGTATTTTTTGCATTGTGTTCGGTCACCCTTTTTAAATACGGGAATGATGATGGAGTTTTTACATCCCTCGGGGTTAGTTTCATTGTCCCAAATAGATGTGATGAGCCCATGTAACTTCTCTGTTATTTTTTTTCCTGCATATTTTATTAATTGCAATGGGTTTAGGTCGATTTCTGCGGTCTTGTTATTCTTAAGCCTATGGATTGCTTCTTCTAGTTCCGCAATGGTTGGTAGTTCTCTACCGGATAACACCGTTTTTCATTGCTGCTTGCTCTTCATATACATTAAATATTGAATCCATTGTAATATCTCTTCCATTGTACTACAACTCTTTCGTTGCCCTTAACGAGCTCCCCATTACTGTTACGAATAAAATCTGATCTGGCCTGGTATTCTTTTCGCACATTTTTCCTGAATTTTAGCAAACATTTTCCTTTGCCATTGTCGTGTTTTATCCCGGAGGAGATGGCTGACTTCATTTCGTAGGGTGTGATAAGAAACTTGTATGCATGATCTCTTCGTTATTTTTCAGGGCTTGGTGCTGCCTACGAGGATCCTTTAACTTTTCAACGTTGAATTTGTTCATACATTCCTGTGCTCTGCTTCTGCGAATTTGGATTCGGCTTTTACTTTTGGCGATAATTATGATGTGGTCTGAATCTAAATCCGCTCCTCTGTAAGCTTTAACCTCTAGTATGTTTGTATTAGTCTTCTGTCTGTCTATCACCAACGCCATCGAATGTTTATTTCGCGACTGCTCTCCACGGCGGAGGACTGGTGGATCCCTCCGTAGCCTTGAAAAAGCTTCTCAGCTCTCGCCGTTCGTAATCGGCATTAAACTTTAGGTCCCGTTCACTTGTGTGAAAAACAAATCGCACATAACATAAGTGAATAATAGACGCTTGAACAGATAGTAGAAGCCTCCAACGAGGAAAAAAAGGCTCCAACATTTTCATGTAGTAGGACTGAGCCTTGCTTTTTTGCCAAAGCAGGTTGCTTTTGATATCCACTTCATTGTCAAAACGAGGGGTATTTTATTTTTCGGCGTTGAAGCACTACCTATGTAGATCTTTTATGATTGCCATACAAAATCCACTTTGCAACACATTTGAAGGCCTAAGCTCAGCAAGGCATATTCCAGCGATGTCTAGTTCCAGTTCATATGATACCATCCCTCGAGTTTTGAGTTATTATTCCTATAAGAGATAGGTGTCAACTTATTGTCATGTGAGTATTCCCATTCAACTCACATAGGAAGAGAGTTCAGTTTTGAGTATTGGACAAAAACACCGATCCAATCCATTTAAATTTCCACTGTCCCTCACCGCTAAATACTTGGGCATTATCCTAGACCCGAAACAGCCGAAATTTCAAACAGGAATATATACGTAGTGTTCTATGCCTGCAGCAAAATTTTGCGCAAAAAGCGGAGACTTGAGACTAAGTTAACTCTGTGATGTCCGCCATTACCCTCACTTCAACAACGCAACGCCAGTTCTATGTAGAGCGGAAAAGAAAGATTGCACGTTGATTTCAGATTATCAACTCTTGGTCTAGACTAATGGCTCCAAGGTTGAGCTTGAAGTAAGATCAGATTCTTTCAGCCCAATTGAATACTTCAATTTCATAACGCCTCCCTGTTCACTCGAGCTACTTTCAAGCACAAGAACTGGCGTCCAGGAAGGCTTGCAAAACACTCAGTACATCCCGGTCATATCTATCTGCAATGATAGCCAAGCCTCGATCAAAGCCTCAAAAATCATGTCATGCAAACTTGTCAAATTTTGTTTTGGGCTCCAAGCTTCAAAACTGTATGTTTCCCGCTGAAACACCTCAAATCAGAAATCATTCCAAACTTCCTAGACACGTGCAACCACACCTAATATCAAAGAAATCCTGACCTACCTATTACTGTAATCAAATTGAAAGTCCACATTTAACTTGGGGACTTCTTTTATACATTCCTATAAATGTGAAATGTGAGCAACCGAAAGTGAATTGAAAGTGATTTTTACGATGTATGACTTTATCGAGCAAAGAAGTTGCTTAAAACTTTGTTTGCGGAGTGAAATTTCAGCTGCGGGAACCGGTCTCATTCGAGAAAGAAATATTTAAAAACAATTGAGCGAATGGCCATAAACATCAATTAAAAAACCTATGAATGAAGTCAAAAATGGTACTCAAAAATCGTTGATTGACCATTGAAGATCTTGCGGATATTGTCGGCATATCGTACGAATCAATTCAAATCATTTCGAAATACCAGTTGCACTAGTTTACCTTCAAAAAAACACAGTTTTCTAGAAAAATCTTATTATTGTTACTACCGGGCATTTGGAACTCTAAAGCTCAGAGACCGGTTGATAACCCTTCGCCAAGCCTCCCTGTTATAAGAATTTTCCTTTCATGTTTCACTGCCCTGTTCCATCTATTCTAGGTCCTCCCATCTACGGCGTGGCCTTTCTGGCGTTTTTTTCCCTCGCGTTTTCCGCTAACTATTCTTTTGATTGTCCGTCCACTGTCCATTTGTTCTGCATGTACTGCTTTCTTAGTCCCCACGATTTTATTACTTAGACAATGCTTGGGACTTAATAAAGTTCCTCGAGTTTCTGGTTGTGTAGTTCTCTCCATTAGCCTTAGATTCACCTTAAGATCTTGTTTGCATAGACCTGAAATCTATTTTCCTACACCTTAGTCAGAAACCAGGATTCACATCCGCTGTGTCACTGTCACTGACATAATTATGGCTTTACAAATACGGAGTTTCACATTGTGAGACAAAAGAGTTGTTTTGAATAATTCCTTCATCTAGAAGGAGCTCGCGCTGCCCTTTTTATTTGTTTCGATCTTTATGTCGTTTCTGGCAGTCAATACGATATCCAGATATTTGAACTCATCCACTTTCTCAAGGCACTTTCAAACAAGGCGTTTGGTTCTTTAACGCATATTTACGAGTATGTATATCGGTTTCACCAACTTTTTCGGGATTCCCTACCTTAGAAGGACATAATGCATTCTCTATCATCTTATAGTGTCGTACGCTTTTTTAAAATCTGTTTCGTGGAATTAAAAACCTGTCGTTTGGAGAAAATCTGATCCATAGTCGAGCGGTCCCTCCTGAAGCTACTGGCCTATAACCCTTTACACCCAATCACACTAAAGCCTGCATCAACTTCTTCGCAATAGCCCGACACTTGTAACACCCAGGTCTTGTGCAGTTGGTACATACTTGTAAATTTGTAAATATTGCGGGTACAAATTAATTCGGTCCGTTTTCAAAAGATGGCGCCACCTGCAAGTTTTTGCTGATCTTGGAAGCGATTACCTACTTCATTGGAAAGGTGTGACATTTATCAACAATAATTAGTGTGCATCAGCGTCTGTTTCTGACAACAACATTGTTTTTTGCCTCTTCGAAAATGTCCGGATTTGTCTTAAATAAACAGCATTTGCGGGAAGTTTTGATTTTCTTTTTTAATTGGAAGAAAAGTGCAGCTGAAGCCCATTGAATGCTTGTAGAAGTTTATGGTGAATCTGCTCCGACCGATAAATCACGCAGAGAGTGGTTTCGACGCTTCAAAAGTGGTGATTTCAGCGTCGAAGACAAAGAGCGTCTTGGCCAGCCCAAAAAGTTTGAAGATGAGGAATTGGAGGCTTTACTGGATCAAGATCCATGCCAAACGCAAAGTGAACTCGCAGAATCGTTGGTTAAAGAAATTTGGATTTATTCAAAAGCAAGGAAATTGGGTGCCGTACGAGTTGAAACCGAGAGATGTCGAAAGTAGATTTTTCACGTCGGAACTGCTTCTTGAAAGACATCAAAGGAAGGGATTTTTGCACCGGATCGTGACTGGAGATGAAAAGTGGATATACTACGATAACCCCAAGAAGAAAAAATACTATGCAAAGCCTGGTGAACCCGTTCCATCATCGTCTACATCGATGCCAAAGAAAAACATCCACGGTTCAAAGGTCATGCTCTGCATATGGTGGGACCAGACGGGTGTGGTGTACTATGAGCTGCTAAAACCAAGCGAAACCATTGATGGGAAACGTTATCGACTACAACTAATGCGTTTGAGCCGTGCATTGCGTGAAAAACGGCCAGAAACGACCGAAAGGCATGACAAGGTGATGATAACGCTCGGCCCCACGTGGCTGAAGCGGTCAAAAACTACCTGGAAACGCTCAAATGGGAGGTCTTACCCCACCCGCCGTATTCTCCAGACCTTACTCCTTCCGACTACTGGCTTTTCCGACGGATGCAAAACGATTTGGGGGGTCACCGGTTCGGGTCTTTTGAAGAAATCGAAATTTTTTAGAGATGGTATTCGAAAATTACCAGAGAGATGGGAAAAAGTAGTCGCTTCCGATGGAAAATACTTTGAGTGATGTATTTTTTATGTTTTTTCAATAAAAAAAAAATTTTTGAACTAAAAAAAACGGACCGAATTAATTTGTACTTCATACGATATTGTAAATTTAACCAGTTTTCTCGACACCACATGCCTATATTGAATAGCTCAAGTTTGACCTACATCCTGCCTGCCTATCTAACAGTAAAGAACCCTAAAAATCTCACGCTTTCTCCCACAAAAAAAATGTTGAATATAGTCTTCAAGGAGAAGTTTGGATTCACTTGAGAGCTTCTTCGTCCTAAGAGTGAAAATCTGACAAATCACCATAAAACGTTATAGCGTTGGAAAACCGCAGGGTCTGCTGAAATCGTGCCTAAAGCATAATTTCTCGAAAATTGTCTCGAAAAAATCGAATACTTAGCAAAGACTATAAATCGAGCGTCCTAGTCGATAAACCCTTTAGTAATATTATTATTACCGGCTATTTAGAACTCGAAAGTTCAGAGCCTCGTTGAAAATCCTTCGTCAAGACTATCTGTCATGAGTGATAGACCCTTTACAACATAATACCTTTAAAATAACGATAGAGTAGCTCTGTTATATGAGTTGCTCCGTACATCCAGTGATATCCATTTAGCCTTCTGCATTCTCTTGTTTATTTTTTGAGCTGGCAAAACAAATTACGGTCGTTGTAAAATACTACGTCCATTACAATGCACAATCCTGATTGTTTCAAGTATACCCATCCTTAACGCCGTTCCGTTCAAAAGTCGAACTTCTGTACCGTCACGATACCCAATTTTAACTTACTAATATCATAGAGGGCTGTTTGGAAAGCGCTCTGTCTGTACAAGCCTCGAACGTTCCATGGACCTATCATTAGTTTTTGTGCTCTTCTTTTCATGGACGCTCTCCCATAGATAGTTCCCTCCCAGAGATCCGATCGGGGAATTAGTTTACCTCCGTAGTGTATGCTGTCGACTGTCAGTTCTCGGTACTTCTGTTGTTATTTAGCGAGATGTTAGGGCTTAGCTGCTGATATTTGTATGTTGGTTAGTTTTAAATTTGCTTAAAATCGTTAAAACCGTTGAGTTTCTGTCATTAGTAGTTGCCTAGTTTCTTTCTTTTAATTCGATTTCTTTATCTTCTCTTCTTGTTCTTTGTTGAACAATTTTTCCCAAGTATTCCGAGAACCTTTAAAGCTTTCTGTCTATTAGTCTAAGCTCCTTTCTGCTTTCAAGTGTTTGGAATTTGCATAATTGGTCGTTTTAGGTTTTTTGTGGCATTCTCGAATGAGTTTTCCGTGTTACTTTCATTCGTTGGTTTCCTTAAATAAGTACAAGTTGAGTCCTTTTTTTTAGGTCTTAGCAGCATTCCTTAATTGCTGTATAAGATTATTGGATCTATTTCCACTTTTTCTTGCTCTTCGTTTTGGTGCTATTGAATATATCTCCAATCGAATGGGTGATGTTTATTCGACATCTTTCATTCCTTGATCTCACAAGCTGAGTATCTGATAGTCCCTGTTTGAAATGCAATTTTAAGTGTGAGCTTTATTAAAAGACTTTGGTGTTCAATTCAATTAGGAAATCCTATCGCCTCACTTCCCGTCTATGTTCACTTTCCATTAGTAGTTCATGCAGCCCATAACGCAAATAATACGAACTTTCAATAGTTGCAGCTAATCCCATGATATATATACATAAGTGAGCAACCAAGTAGTCGTAAATTGTTCGTTCCTTCCTCACATCATATTGATCCAATCGCGTTCCATATTCGGAGAGCCCATTCTGAAAAACATTGCAGCACTTCCCCCATATCAAAAACTCCTTCCGCAATTACCACTTCAGCTCACCAAAGTTCTTCCTCCGCAGCCAATAAACCAGCACGACTATTCAGTGCACGTCCTTCATTCCACATTACGTCACGGCAAGTGCCAAAATGATCTGTCGCAATCGATTCCACCTGAATTCCACTGCAATTTTGAAATATTCTACAAAAACGAGTATCAAAAAAACTCACTTTTTAACTTCACTGCAATTTCATAAAATATATTCGCACCTCTCCTTGCCTCATACCATCACTGCCCCATAACGAGGACATAACTTCATCCTGTGGCAAAGAACAGATTCAATTACTTTCCACATGAACTAGAGTGAAAGTACTTCGTCCTTTCCATCCTTCTTCTCCTTGTCGTCATCATATGCATCGTCGTCGTCCTGATTTCCTATTGACGTTCATTCATCCGGTTTCATTTATCCCGCGCGCGCACACACACACGCACATGTTTCTGCACTCACTGGGTCATGATGGAGCAATGGTGGAACGTCAGCAGGTGCGGTGGATAATGATTTATGAAAGTGTTTTCATCTCAAATTCCACCCAGACACTAATCGTTTGTCATGTGAGATGAAACTTTTTACTGCGCCACGACGGTAATTGCAAACGTAAGTTAATAACAACAACTCCGAGCATTAGCCGCGAAAATGTGTCATAATATCCGCTTAAGGCGGATCGGCAAGTTTTGCTCAAATGCCGAATTGGAATTTCGTAACCGGAACACGTGTAGTCGCTATAAACTGTGTTTTACGGCCGGAGGTAGCCGACATGTTTGCGTCCTGTCTTCTATCTTTCTTTGCATGTGGACCATAAAGAAATGGTTAGGTGTCCTTTGAGGGATGAATAATTAACAAACCGGAAAGAGCAGTTTATTTTCTGTTGTAATGTCCTTCAGCTCCATTTAATTGGGAGTAAATTGTGAACGTTGGCCATCCGAGCATAATTGAAGGAAGCATCAAATGACCGAGGGCCTTAATGACGGCTTTAAGTTTCACGAGAATTATTTTCGACTTTGCTTTAAAATTGGGCTTACACCATGATGTCGATAATATATTATTAAATACCATCCACAAAAGGTTGAAGCTATTGCGTAAAATCCTCATTATGATCTCGCGTAAGCTTTGAGTACTTTTAAAACTGTTAAATTCCCATTTATATTCAATTCTACAGCTTTATGTCCCCTCTGCTCTGTACTGTTTTTCAATCAAGCGGTCGTCCTACGCTCTATCCACCCCAATCACAGTATCGCGATATCGACATACCACCCCGGGGCTATTGTTCTCTTTTGTTGCGTTTTTTTTTTTTTTTTTTGGATGCGTCAGACGACTAGTAACTTGGTACATCTGCAATTTGTTCGACCGATATCCTTCCAATTAGCTGTCAATCCTATATTGAAATTAAATCCAGCGCGGCCCAACCCACACCGTTCAGCAGCTGCCAGTGTAACAATGGACAGTCCTTCATATACACTATATACGAGCAGACGTATCATTCTTATATTGCCTTCAGACCTGCTCTCGTTCACCCACATCAGCCAGCAGCAACGTTGTGAAAGCAAATCTCTCCACGTGCTACACACCAACATCCCCAGAAAGGACACTACCTCGCGAGTTGAGTTTATTTTTACAACATAAACATCACCGCCCGTCCCATCCTCGCCGCACTTCTGTCAATCCTATTACTAAGCCTCCATGCCACAGGACTATATTCGTTTCCTCTGATACAACTTTACCTCCAGGTGCCTTCCTACCATTCATCATGACGAGCTTCTACACAACTCTGTAAATAATTCACATTGCGTGTTGGTAGTCGTATGCATGGTAGTTAGTTCCGTTTCCGTTAATGCAAATGCCGTATAATAAAACGAAAAAGGACTCGCATTCACCTCGTATGCAAGTGCGACTGCATCGTGAAATGGGTAATAGAAAATAGAAAATGGGAAATCTACACAAATTTGTTAGTTAATTAGCTCCTAGGCAGTTGGATGCAAATTCTCAGGTTGCCTCATTAGTCGATGAAAGCATACGGCACGATGGAGGCCACGATGATGGTGCTAGAATTCATTTACACTTTTACACTTGTCGCGCGTGCGTTACTTGCATGCATACAATGTAAACATATGAGAAATAGGATAAAAGCATTCGAAGGAGGGTTCCTTCAACTGACATTGACGTGATATTAAATTTCCCTAAAATGCATGCTTTAATGGAAGGAAAACTAAAATCTTCTCCCAACACTGACCGCAGATGGATTTACCGACCTATGGCGGGAAAAAGGATGAAATTCAATTTACATACACTTATCGGCGAATCTTTTCAATACAAACATCCACAGATGCAGCTCGAAATAGGAAAGCCGGCTAGATACCCCGGGTATATGTGACAAAATTCATGTAAAGCACCACTGGCATCACTATCGACAGAGAATCCATGAAGCGTTTTCTTATACCGCTTGCCCTCAGATATTGCACTCGAAGTTAGTTTGGATTGAGTGTGGATTTTATTGCTATGCAACTGGTTTTGAGTTTTACCCCGTCGTCGTGCCGCTTCGATGGATTCGGAATGCCTCACGGGCACAAAGGATGGAATGTGACATGGGTGCATGCATATGGCAAGTGATTGCTAATACGAGAGAAATGGCTAAAGGAAGAGTGCAGTTCAAATGCAAGGATATGTACATCAATGGGTGAGATTGTGAGTTTGAGATACATTTCACTGGGGATTTGGACGTAGGCATGCATGGGTGCTTAGATAAAAGCATTGTTGAGCAAGTGTGTTGATTTTGTATGTGAGATTATGCATCCATTCCTATGATGTGAAAGTTTTTAGGGTGAGACTCGTACTTATGTACGAGTTACGTGTTGTTGGCTTTCGAAGTGATCTATGGCAAAGTGTCATCTTTCCGGAGAAGTAAATTGAACCCGATGCCTAAAGGCCAAAGGGGAGGGTTACTGACTGAATTTTGATGGAATGTAATAAAGTGTCCGGATGAGTGATCACAGAGCCATTATGATGGATGGTAATTAAGTAGAGGTAAGTCCCATTCATTTACATAATATACTGCTTTGTACTTTGACAGATAAATCGATGTTCAAGCAGTTGGAAGGAAAAACATAAGACTTAATTAAACGTCTACAATAAATATTGGGGCTTAGAATTGAAAGTAAGACAAAGGAGGGAAGATCATACATGCCAACAAAAGGAGAAGAAGATCTCCATGCCTTATCAAAAGGTAATGGTCCCAGGACAATAAGATAAGCCAGCTCAAAAAATATGAAAACTTATGAAAAATATGAAATGTGAAAATTATAATATGCAAAATTTCAAGGGAGAGAATAAACAAGGCAATCAAATTGATAATTTTCTGATAAATAGAAGACATCATTCCAACGTACTAGATGTCATATAGAAGAGCGGTCTACATTAAAATCATCGTTAAAATCAAAAGCCGAAACCAGGTTCGCCCTATTAGATGGCTTTTAAACTATTTTTACTATTTTTTTTTACTATTTTAAACTATATTGCAAAGCTCCAAAAGTATTGGTTCGACGAAGAATGCGAGATTTTGAAAAGTTATTATTTATTTTCTTGATTTGTTAAATTGTTTAAGATTCTTAAATTATTTTGATGTTATGAATTTATATTTTTGTTAATGTTTTAATCACTGTACTTGAGTCTATAATTTCTGTGAGTCACTGTCAATGCATATCACGCCATCCTCGGTTGATGTTAATTTCAGCCAATGAACGGGAAGCAAGGATCGTACGATCTTTATCATGCAATTCAGATGCATCTTCATGCAAGTATTCTTTTTCAAATATGCGTGTGTGTGTGTGGCACGCTTTTTTCTATTTGGGGACAATTTCGGCAATTGTATTCTGAACGCCGAGGCAACCACAAGTGATATTTATATATTTAAAATATATAAAACTAAATTGTTTTGTATCCGCAATTTTAATCAATTATCGAACAAATCCATTCCATCGTCATTGTCCGATATTAGTCGATTCATAAACGCGAGGAAAAACTAAAAGTCCGTAATGTTCTAAAACTTCAAGCCCTGAAAAATAGCGAAGAGATCACGCGTGTTACGTCAATGCCTACAATGCATTCAAAGGCATTGACCGAACCCCAGAGCTCGTTACTTCCGCACAAAAGGTTTATTGCTTGATCGACAAAATTAAGTTCGATGCGCTTTGGCATATTTTCATTCTCTTTCGGCCATAATTTCCGTTGTCCAAATTTCGTAATCGAAGTAATGAACCTTCTGTGCTGAGCTAGCTACTAAGTATTTTTAATTAGGTCATAAGAAATTTCATTGTCAAATAATAATAAAATAAAGACAGTCTTAAGACCGAACCAAAACACTACGGTTGTGTTTTTATTCCATAACTGGCGCAGTCGGTTAACTTGTTATCAAAAGATATCTAAGTTCGAATCGCGAAGAATATATAACAAAAATAAGTTGGCTAGAAGTGAAGTGACTGAAAAGTGAAAAACGAATCATAAGCGCTTATAAAAAAAAAACAAAAACAAAGAAGATTTAAACAATGGCAACCAGCTCAACACCGACAACAGAGGAAGCACTGAGGGCGCAGATATCAACCCTCACGGCGATAATCCAGGCACAGGAAGAAAGGATGCAGCAGTCAGACCCCCGTCCAGCAAGTTACCACTGCCAGTTCGGGATGAGCCCAGATAAAGTCCTGAATCAGTTCCGGCAACTTAAGCCCTACAATGGAATGGATGATTACAGTCTTGCATCCTTCTTCAAATCTGTGGAGGCAACACTACAGTTATGTGGCAATAATGAGGAGCTCTACAATTATGCTGTAAATATAGTTACAACTGAGAAAATATCAGGGAAAGCTGCAGTGTGCATTCGACTACTGGGACATCATGCTACATGGACAGCGGTGAAGGACCAATTGCGACAACATTTCCGACCAACGAGGACCTACTCGGAAGTCTTCAATTATTTGCGATATGTTAAGGTTAGTAATTTAAGAGAACTTTTTAATATATTTAATAATGCCAATCTTGAGTTAAACGAAATTTACGACTATGATGAACTAAAGCCAGCTTTATATAATCCTAGTCGTATAGAAAGAGATCTCAAAGAGATTCTCTTAGAGAAAATAGATGGCATTATTAGATTACATATTGAACTAGATCATAGTATGATAGATATTTATAATAAATACTCAAAATTAAAGTTATTAGATGACGAGAGAACAATAGATATAAGGCACAAAAAAAATTAACAGTAGAAATATAATACAGCAAAATAAAACTTTTCCTTGTAATTGGAATTATAATTCAACTCGATCAGGTAATAATATTCCTAGTAAGAACATGTCAAATGAAGGTGCACAACGACATTCACTACAAGATAACTTTCACACTCACTATGGAAACCCCAACCAAAGATTTTCGGGAGCCAGTCCCTCTGTTCGAAATCAATTTTCAAATGCAAACCAATGCAACTATTTTAACTTAGATCAACCACCCCATAGTACTAACAAACCAAGGGAATCCAATGAAAATTTTCAAATACCGCCTCAAAACAAGACCTACCGATAGTCAGGGTAACATTAGGAAACCAAACCATAAAATGTTTAATTGACACAGGATCAACAACTAGCATAATAAAGCCAAATATATTACGTAACTACAAGCAGGAAACATTACCCAAACCTAAGCACTATTTAACTCTTAATGGTCGAACTGTAATTACCGCAAGAATTAAAACTCCTGTCCCTTCCGAATTTGGAAGTTCGGGTACTATAAATTGGAACGTTTTCAATATAAATAGTAAGGAGTATGACGCAATTTTAGGTCTAAACATTCTTGTCCCATATCAAGTCAATATTTATTTGAATCAGAAATGAGTTGAAATTAAAGGAAAACAATTCGAATTTATTACAAATAATTATCCCATTGACCCCAATAGTGTTTGCTCTCTAGAACCTATAGATCCTTTGTTAGATCACGTTAATGTCGATCACCTTAATGGAGAAGAAAAGATTGGAATTAAGAAACTACTTAGCGAATATAAGAATCTCTTTTATAAAGAAGGCGATAACTTAACATTCACTCACGAAATTACTCATGAGATTATTACTACAACAAGTAATCCAATATATTCTAAAATATATCGGTATCCAAGAGTACACGAAACAGAAATACAGCACCAAATAAACGAGATGCTACAGCAGGGCATTATAACGGAAAGCAACTCTCCCTACAATAGTCCGCTATGGGTTGTCCCAAAGAAGACTGACAAAAATGGAAATAAAAAATGGAGGATTGTTATCGACTATAGGAAGTTAAATGAAGTTACAGTAAGCGACAAATTCCCAGTACCTAATATTGACGCGATATTGGACAAATTGGGTAAATCGCATTATTTTTCTACTCTTGACTTAGCTAAAGGCTTTCACCAAATTTTAGTCAGGCCTGAGGACAGAAAGAAGACTGCATTTTCGACACCATTTGGCCATTTTGAATACGTGAGGATGCCATTCGGCTTAAAAAATGCACCCTCAACGTTTCAAAGGTTAATGAATTCTATTCTTAGAGAGTATATTAACCGGATTTGTGTTGTGTATTTAGATGATATACTCATTTTTAGCACATCACTCCAAGAACACTTAACTAATATTAGAAAAATTTTTGAAACACTTAAGAAAGCGGGACTCAAAATTCAGATTAACAAATGCAATTTCTTGGCTAAAGAAACGGAATATTTGGGGCACATACTTACTTCAGAAGGGGTAAAGCCTAACCCTGACAAAATTGTCGTCATCCGAAACCTTAAGCTTCCAAAAACCCAAAAACAAATTAAATCTTTTCTCGGGTTAACTGGTTACTATAGGAAATTCATCAAAGATTATGCCAAAATCGCATACCCAATGGTGAAATACTTAAAAAAAAATTCTAAAGTAAACGTTAATGATCCCAATTATATTTCCGCATTTGAGAAACTAAAAGACGTTATTACTGACTACCCAATATTAAAATATCCCGATTTTAAAAAACGCTTCAAATTAGTAACTGATGCAAGCAATTTTGCATTGGGTGCCACCTTAATGCAAGATGGACACCCAGTTTCGTTTGCTTCTCGTACTCTTAACGATCACGAAAAGCATTATTCCACGATCGAAAAGGAACTGCTTGCAATAGTTTGGGGAGTTAAATACTTCAGGCAATATCTCTTTGGGAAAGAATTCGATTTGTGTATTGACCATCAACCAATACGCTGGTTACATACAAAGAATATAGGAAGAGATTTAAATCCACGACTCCAACGTTGGCTTGTACAGTTAGGAGAATACGAAGCTAAAATCGATTATGTAAGAGGCAAAGAAAATAAATTGGCTGATTTTCTTAGCAGAATTGATTCGAGTACTAACGAAATTAACCTGTTGGAAACAAATACATACGACCAGATGCCTATACTAGATACAATAGTGAATCGGTTCAAAACACAATTGATACTATGTGAAACAAAGGAAAGAGAATCTACAAATCTATTCAACAACAAAAGGATATTTATTGAAAAGAATGACATACCAAACAATATTGCTGATATCGTCCGAAGGCATGTCAGTAAGGGAAAAGTTGGAATTTATTCACAATTAAATAGTTTTATGTTCAATCAAGCACAGCGAAAATTGCTAGAGATATTCCCAGCTAATTCTGGTATAAGATTCGTTAAATGTTGCCACTTCGCAAAAGATCTAACTAATGAGGATGAAGCTATTAAACAAATTTCTCTCTACCACAAAGTAGAATCTGGACATTCTGGTATAATCGCTAACTATGAAGGTATGAAGCACAAAATCTTTTATCCAAAACTTAAGATTTTAATCAACAAAGTAATAAATAATTGTGACATTTGTACAGCTGCAAAATACGACAGAAACCCTATTAAAAAGAAATTCCAGTTAAGCGAAACACCTACTGATCTTAACCAAATAATTCATATAGATACTTATGTCAATTCTAAGCATTCATTCCTAAATTTCATAGATAAGTTTTCTAAACATGCGGTCAGCTTTTACCTTGAAGATAGAAACAGTAGGACCTTAATTGAAAAAATACGCCAATACATTTCCATCAAAGGAAAAATGACAAAAGTAGTTTGCGATAACGAGTTCAACAATGTTAATTTGAAGAACTTCTTTAAAGAAGAAAACATAGAGGTTCATTTTGTAAAACCAAACAGCCACACCGGAAACGGCGACGTCGAACGACTTAATAACACACTAACGGAGCGAATACGTGTTTTGAATTTAGAGAATAAGATACCAATTAAAGAACAAATGTTTAAAGCCGTAGAACTTTACAACCGTTCTTTTCACTCTTCTATCCAGACCACACCCCTTGAAGTTCAAAATAATAGAATTGATAAGAATATAATAAGCGATAGGTTAAATAATTACAAAAGAAAGGTCATTACCACTAGGAACAGGTCTCGAGAAGAATATAATGAAGTTCGCCAAGAAGGGTTCATAAAGAATTATACAAGTGTTAGACATAAGGAACAACCGAAGTTTAGAAAATACCCTTTGAGCAACGTTCACGAGTCAAATATTAAACGTCCCTTTAAATTTACAGGTGGTAGTTCCTCATCTGTTACTACTGGCTCTGATACCCATGTCACTCCAAACCTTGCAAATTGAAAAAATCGATTCGCACCTCGGATACTCAGAGATAAATATTGGTAAAGTAGAAATAGTTTGTAACTATGACATAATTTTACATATAATAGACCCTGACGAAATATTAGATACACTCAAACAATTCACTAAAATTCTAGACCATATTGACATAGACAAGGACCGAAAAAACTTGTTAGTAGGAGAAGTAGAAAATATTAAGGGTAAAGTTTTAACCATAATCCCACATAGGTATAAGAGGAGTCCCTTTAATTTCGTAGGCAGCGTCTTCAAATGGCTTTTTGGAACACTCGACGATGAGGATAAACAAAATATAGAAAAACATTTTTCGGTTACAGATGAAAATAACCATGAGATCATAAGAACCGTAAACCAACAGATTAAAATAAATGAAAATTATAACGAGAGCATTTCAAAATTGAAACAGACAATCGAAACAGATAGACAAAGAATTTTAGAAAAGTTTAACCAAATCGAAGGTCTCTCTGCAAGGCTTCACGCTGAAACCTTTTTCATCGAACAAATGTTTAAGCTTGGGGCTCTCAAGGAAAAGGTTGAAATCTTACAACAAAATATAGCTTCAGCAAGATTAGGTGTTCTACATCCTAACCTGCTAAGTTATGAAGAAATCGTAACCCACAATATTGATTTTAGGAAACTCTCAAATATTCGAACAGGCGTCGCTACTTTTAATAATAATAAAATAATTTTTGCCATTAAGCTACCAGCCAATTTTACGATCACTAATAAAAAAGTTTTAATGCCCATGCCGAACAAGAACAACATTGAGATAGTTTCTGATTTCGAAATTATAGTTGAAATAGAAGGAATAGCCTATACATTCGAGGAAAATAAATCCTTAAAGGAATTAAAAAAGAGTAAAAACTGCATTTTTCAACAAAATTGTCCCCTTAATACAAATGCTTTAGAGCAAATAATAGAAATCGATAGCACAACATTAATTTTAAAAAACATGAAAAATAAACGGTTTCAAAGCAATTGTGACGAAAGAAATTTTGCACTCAATGGAAATTATTTGTTTTCCTTTAACAATTGCACAATCTCATTTAATAATATAAAATTTTCCAATACTGTATTCGAATATAAAGATAGTTTTGTTATTCCAAATAAAAACCAAACGCTCCCTATTGAAAAAATACTGACATTTGACGACATAGTTCTGAAACAAGAAAGTAATATTAAAGCCATCGATGAATTAAATTTCCACAAAAGTTTAAATTATAGCTTCGTAAGTGTAACCATTCTTATATTGATTGTCATTATTGTAGTAATAAAAATAATACGCCAAAGACAAACTAGATTAAAATTACAGTTAAATACTAGTGTTAATAAGATTTAGGAAAATGGAATCATTCCTAACGACGTACATATTTGTTCTATCAATAAGATTAAAGAAAGCTATGGAATAAAATAGAATATAAGAACAAAAAAAATATTTTTTTTTAAAACATAAGAAAATAATAACTAATATGTAAGTATATAGTGAGATCCAGGAGTATCTCACAGCTAGGGGGGGAAGTGTTACGTCAATGCCTACAATGCATTCAAAGGCATTGACCGAACCCCAGAGCTCGTTACTTCCGCACAAAAGGTTTATTGCTTGATCGACAAAATTAAGTTCGATGCGCTTTGGCATATTTTCATTCTCTTTCGGCCGTAATTTCCGTTGTCCAAATTTCGTAATCGAAGTAATGAACCTTCTGTGCTGAGCTAGCTACTAAGTATTTTTAATTAGGTCATAAGAAATTTCATTGTCAAATAATAATAAAATAAAGACAGTCTTAAGACCGAACCAAAACACTACGGTTGTGTTTTTATTCCATAACTCGCGTACAAGAAATCGAGCCCTCAGCCATCTTCTTCGGAATAAAAAACGAAGAATGTACGGCTAAAAATAGGAGAGTATGTATGACTAAACGCTGTACGAAAAGGATAGCAGACCAGATCAGGCTTGTTTCGCAATGATAATGAAAAACATTTCACTTCGAACAACAAAAAAGTTGGAGGCCAATGGAGGAGATATTTCGATAAACCGCTTAATGTATGTACATGTCCATCCATAGGCTTAAGGCTAACAAGGCCGCATTAATAGACATTATACAATCGGAATTAAAAAATATGCAGAAGAAAAATTAACAGAGAAGTTACATGGGCCCATCATAACTACGAGTATTTGAGACAATAAGACTATATTTGAGACTAATAAGTAATGGAAAAGCCCGATCATCATTATCATCCGTATTTAAAAAGGGTGACCGAATACAATGTAACAAGGTGCTGTTAAATATTCTCTTAAAGAGACTGATTTCATACGCAGGGGAAATAATCAAAGACTACCAGTGTGGATTCGGGAGAAACCACTCGACGAGTGACCGGATTTTCACTATACGACAACTTTTATAAAAGAAATGGGAATTCCACGAAACAGTATACCAGCTATTCATCGATTTTAGAGAGGCGTATGGCTCATATCAAAAATGTATCACGTCCTTTTAGGATTAGGAATCCCGAAAAAGTTGGTGGAACTGATACAAGTATGTCCAAAGGGTAACAAGGGACAAGACAAAGTGGGAACCGTCTTATCGGAGACATTTGAGATATGTGTAATTCTTTTTAATTTAGTGCTGGAATTCGTAATGAGATCCTTTCAAGAAAATGAATAAGGGAAATAACCCTTAGTTAAATCATATCGGTTCTAGTTTATGCTGACAATCTGGACCTGCAGGAAACAGTTAAGAAAAATGTACGAGTAGAAAGTCTAGCAATGACAGAAAAGGTTGTAGAATTAGTAATGAATGAAGAAAAAACTAAATATATAGTTACTGACTTGGATCGATCCAAATCTAACGCTTTGAGAAAGTGGATGGGCTCAAATATCTGATTTTGACTCTTTGAAAACAAGATCTTAAGGACGATTTATGGTGGAAAACCGGACGGAGAAACGGGCCAATGGAGAAAACTACACAATCAAGAGCTCTTTAAAACTCTTAACTTTATTAAGCCCAAACATTGGCCTAGCAATAAGATCGTGACAACTTAAATTACTACTAGAATATATGGTCAGTAGACCAGCAGTTAAAAGAATAAACAGTGGAAAACTCGAAGAAAGGGACCGGCCCGTAGAAGGAAGGAAAACGTAAGGGTTAACCTTATGAGATGTAACAGCGAAATTTAGTAAAAAAAAATGGGAAAATCATTCCGGAGTGCAAAGCTAATATTTGGTGTCTGTCACGTCTCAATTTAACAACACGTGGAATTTCTAGAACATTACATGTTGCTTAACAAATTGTGGCATGGAATTTAAAAAAATATCGTGAGACCGGACCTATCAGCAGAGAGAAAGGCTCAGGAAGGCCAAAAAAGGTGACCCCAGTGGAAGATCGTTTTTTGGTGCTGTACAGCCGTCGGCATCGGTTCAAGAAAAATAATTTCGTAAAGCTTAGTGAGGAAAAGGCTCGTGAAAGCTGGATTTAGAGCACTCAAGTCAGTACTGAAGCCGGATTTTCCAAAAAGAGTCAGAGAAAAACGATTGCTTTGGACACTCAAGGCATGTGCAACAATGCTCTTTTCTGACAAATCAAAGTTTAAGCTGAGTGTTGGAGATGTGAGGATTCTTGCGCGAAGAGAACCAAAGGAACGACTGAGCTCTGAACGCATCTTACGGATGCCTCCCAAAACTGAAGGTGTGATGGTCTGGGGATGCTTTTCTGGAGATGAAAAGGGTAGAATGATCTTCTTAGAATCGAAAGTCACTGCAGAAGGTCACTGAAATTGGTCCTTTTTGACAAAGTCATAAATTCAGTCTGGACAGCCATCAATACCTATGACGAAGCTGAATTATAATGGACCCAAGCTCATGCTCTGAATTTGATCAGAAGCGTGTGGTCTACTATGAGATGTTCAAACTGAAGGTAATGCGCTTGAGCCGCTCATTGAAGGGAAAATGGCCGAACTACTCCCAAAGACGCAGCATTCTGTTCTTTGGCTCATGGTAGCTATAGTTAGTTCGATGGGAGTTGATGGGAAGGAGAATCCTGGATAGGATTCTTACATAGAAGTAGCAAATAGCTGACATTTTAGGACCCGTACACCGCTCGAAAGAGTAACATAGTCAATAATAATCGATGGCATTACACAGCAAAGACTCCAAAAACCTGCAGCTCTTCGAATTTATCTCCAGTCTTGATTGATTCCCCCTGTTATTTCATTTTTATGTTGGTAAACGTGTCCTTAACAATCTGGTACTACTACTAGTAAAATCTATTTTAAGTCTGCTGTCAGCTGCTAAGGACGTCACATGTGGCTTGTACGATCAGCAATTTTTTCACATAATGTTTTTTTACATATCCTTCAAGGGTTCAAGGCTGTTGGCCTTCAAGGTAATCAATACCTTCCATTTTTTTATGAATTTCAAACAAAAAGCTGCGAATGGAAGTTGCCTAGAACTTTTTAAATAAAGCCCACAAGGAAATGAAACCTATGGAAGCATTCTGGATCATTGAATTCGTTGAACTCGATCGTTAAATCGACAAGTGCGCTCAAATATTAATGACACGCTCACGGTGCTTTTCGATTTTAACAACATATTGAAGTCTTGCATCATATTTAAAAAAAGCGATGTCAAACCAGACATCTAGGGCTCTTCAAGATGATGACAGAATTCGGAATTCCGGAAACGTGCTATATGCTATCGACAGAATGATCTTTCCATAGGCAAAACATAACCATCAACAACTTGGTCTACCTCGGAACAAACTTTAACTCCGCAATGTGGAAATCCGACAAAGAATCACTCTGGGTTTCCACCGCTACTTTCAAGAAACTAAATCCAAAACATCTAAAAGCAAAGTTCAAAATAATGGAACTGTTATCAGTCAGTCCTGCTTATTGACGATCTTGCTAAAAAAGTTTTCGAATCCTAAAAGGTAAGGGAAACTTGGTTTCTTGCTTAGAGACCAAGTGATTGGGGAGATCAAAGTGGGCCCCTCCAACTGGAACAATGCGCCCGAGACCGTAAAACTGCAACCAGGCTCAAACCTTCCAAGTCTGACTCATTAGGTAATAACCTGCCACGAAATCGAACAACCAAGTTTAAGTGCAACACCGTTGAGGTCTAATAAAGTAATATAAGGCAAACAGCAATACTGTATTGACGTTCCAGTCACCATATTCGCCAGGCATTAAACTCTTTTTTGTGATTGACAGAGCTAAATGCTATCCCTGAGCTCGAGTTCCAGTAGTTATGCCTAGTTTAGAAGAAGGCTGGGTTCAGTGTGTGATATGAGACTATTGTGAAAATATTTAAAAAAAGACAATACGAAAAGCCCATTTAAGCTTTTCGAACCTAGAAAAATGTGATTTCCGTAGAACTAGACAAGCTTTGTGTGTTTTCGATTTATACTGACTATCTTGTTGATTGGCAAGCAATTTCTGGCTGTCTATACATTTTTACCGCATCGGATGGAACTCAGAACTCGAACTCACATTTTCCCCTCCATTAATGTGCGTTCGATCATAAATCGCAATTCGGCGAAATTTATCATCTCTATCCACTCGCAATATCGTAAACTACGCTCTCAGTTTATACGATTCAAACACTTAATAAATATATTAATCCCCGTTATAAATCGTGTCATAAAATTGATCTTGAAATTTTTCTTTAATTTTTGCATACTTGAGATAAGCGATACTTGAAATAAGCGATACGACTCATAACCTCTGAAAAGGTGTCGTTAACGTTTGTGACTTTTCTTTACGAGATTCCATTAATATTTCATCTCGGGCTATTCTTTCCTGTAGCATTTTACCGTTATCAAATATATCTTGCGTCACTGTTTCATCGGCTTACTATTACCAGGAGATACAATGGCTCATAGATGTATTTCAAATGTACGTTCACCTGCCGTGCGGACCGAATCTTCTTAAAGCCTATCAAAATATGTTGTTTAACGCCTCGGGTGCCCTTCCACACAAATTGTCTCATCTCGAATGCTATTACCGTCAAGTCAAGAGCTATAACATAGTAGAAGACCATGATTCAGGAAAAAAAAAAAACACTTCCGCCCTGAAGCATTCAGTGAAACTTATCTGTTAGATACAAATTAAGGGAGTCCCGTTTAAAGGTTTTATGAATCCGTCCGCTTTCGTCGTCTGGGTGGAGTCCTCCATCATAAATCTCAAAACACCTTTTGTGCTCTAAATAGGGATTGCTGAATCAAGGTTGAGGGGAGTTTTACTGCTTCGATGTATAAAACGAAACGGAGGGAGAATGAGTGAAGGATACACGTGGAGTCGGTCGGGTGTCCTTAAAAACGATGATTTGGTACAATTTATGACGGTAGGTTGTTTGATTATTTTTATGAAGGGGGCTTGAAGGATTATTGGATTATATATGCCCATGGATTCTGCAGGCGTATGGGTGGGTGAGGTTGATAGTACGCACTTCGTGGTTTGTTGCACTTGACTGTGGAATCTAGCGGTTTTACTGTCGCGAATTTGTGGCTTTGTTATGCGACTACTTGACTCCATTCAAACGATGCGAGTAGGATGGTTGGAATATATAGCAAATTGTCGCCTTGGAAATGCCGTGCCATCACATACTCGTATGTTCGTTTCTAGGGCAGCAGGGGGCATGAGTTCAACCACAAATTCTGGTCATTGTGGCGACGAAGTTTTGCGGCAACCCGAACACTGGATGGCATAGTAGCTGTTTGGTTTTTTTGCTGTTCATTTTAAGGCAAACACATAAACCCAGATGAAACATTGTGCCATAAAAGTACTAAGTACCAGATGGTTGCTGGTCAAGTAAACCGCTGAAGGCACATAAAGTTCAAATGATTGCTTCTCTTCAAGTTAAGAGAAAAGGAGTCCGTCGTCTTGCCGGTACTTCAGTTTGTTTTAAAGTATTTTAATTATTTTCGTAGCACAATTTAAAATGTCGAGGAAGAATGGTAATAACAGAATACTTTGGGTAAGTTTCGAACTATTGTATAAATTGAGCAATCATTCATTGAGACAGACCTATCCAAAAAGGATATCATCTCAAATCAATAGAGAAATATAAAGTATTCGTAAATACCCTAAATTGGAAAATTTGGAATTTTATCTAACTATCTTGGGGTTATCCGAAGTTCTCGAAGGCATTTCCTCACTAAAGACCGACCAAACACATGTTAGCAAGTTCCACAGGCGTTTCTTCAAGGACCAAAAGACGTTCATTGCTTTAACATCAATCTTCGTTCCAACTGCATGTCCCCATGCACAAAGGACCGACGATAGATGAGAACAATTCAAGCTCGAACTAAAGATCTATCTCGATGCTGCTTTATGACATGACGACAATAAATTTCTTGAAGGAATAAACCGTCAGCACCATGGCCACAAGGACTCCTAAGGAATATTGCATACCCGCGACGATGCAACCACGCGGTACAGTTCAAGGAACTCCAAATAACTGTAATTATGCTGAGGAATCGTTGAGAAATGATGGCAATAACATGCGTTATTTGCTCTTACCCACATTTTTATCATTTTCTTCGTTTCCCCCTCCTGTCCCTGCTTCCTGTTACGGTTTCCGTCTGCCAACTGGAAAGTTTCCTCCCTTTGAGGTTATGTTTGCTCAGATTTCTTTTTTTTTTCTCTTGATGCTTTCAATTCTTTTATTCCCGTTTCCTGAGCAATCAGATTAGAGAGAAAAACAAACAAGAGTGATAGGAAGAATCTTCCGTGCTCCTTCGAGGTCCTTACAGCTTGTTGATGTTGACAGTTCTTTATTATCTTCTTCCAGATAATGATGAATGACCGCTACGGAAATGTGGCAGCAGACGAAGAGCGGCAGGGGTTTGGATCACTAAGTGATTCCCGGAAAGATTGTGAAATTCGACATGGATTAATGCGTTGACAATATCGGTTTAAAGAAAATGTCCTTAATTTGGCGCACAAATATGGACGATTTTGCTAATGATCAAAAGATTGGAGATAGTCATCGACAAGCAATGGCCGAAATTCAACAATTGAATGAGCCACCGGTAGTTAACCTATTTGTTCCTCTCTTCTCATCGGCACATCTGTTTGCGCACGTAACGCAAATGAATAAATTTGAAACCACCCGAGACATACTGACAGACTGACATACATACTGACATACCGAGACATACTGACATACCGAGATGTATGTATGTACACAGCTTCACTCCATAGATGCACATTATAAACCGACTAATTCCATGCAAGAGGATGAGTGTGGGGTCATTGATGGTCACCTCGGCTCATTGGTATGCCAAATTCGAGGTGTCACAACCGCCGGTGCGAGGAAGCACGTTCGACTTTCACCTTCAGTTGGGCGGCAATGAAACGATATCATGGGAGGTAACCATGCTGTGGCCACATCACCCAATATACATACGAACGAGTTCATCGGCTGAACCACCTTCCTTAAGGCAGAAGACCATTTCGAAGGGTTTTATGAGTTTTCGTCTCTAGTGACAGGAAGGCCGACCGACAGTGTCATTGGCATTAATCATGTAATGAGACGTCAGCCATTGGCATCGTGATAGACTGGGCTACATTTAAAATTCATTCCCGGGTATAAGACCAACAAAAAAATCTCTATTAAGGCCAACTATGTCCCGAAGGCGGCCCTCGTCGGCTGTGTCAGTTCTCCGACGCCACTGTGCCGGGATGAATAATGTAATTCGTGTACTAACAGCATGGAGACGTGGTCGTGGAACACCGCAAACATTTCCACTTTCACAAAAGCCGAAAAACCAAAAAAATCTGGAATGTGGCAAGAAAGCAGAAAAAAGTTACATACACGCCACCGTGGGATACATTTGGATTTTTTTTTAATGTCGAGGGCGGCGTTGAGTTCCTCGTCAGGTATTCGGCTCGAGAGGTTTACGTAAATGTGCGACATACTCGTACATGCGAATTTTCGAGGCCAAATGAAAATTTAAATTTCTGACCCGAGTCGAGGCAGAGTGCCGATGCAATCTTAAATTTTTTTTTTTTTAATTTCGGGGTAGTGGCTTGTCGTATTCCGGCTGTTATACGAGTTAATTTAGCGCACAGTCTTGCAGCAAATATTTTTTTTGTTGGTTTTTCATACCATTTAAGATCAGTAATCATATTCGGAACTGAATGGAATACATGTAAAGTGTGGTGGATTTAGCTTAATCTAACTTAAAAATTAAGGGGGGGGGGGGGGGGGATTAACTTCCCAGCATACGAGAAATGGATTTATTGGAGCCGTAGATGGAACCTGAGGTGGGGAGATAGAAGTGACGGGGATTTCGTACATTGCGAGGGTTAATGTTGATAAAGACAGAGAGTAGCGCAGTCAATGGTGCCTGAAAGGAGACGATGAAAGAAAAGAATGTCAGATAGAGTTCTTCTCCCTCCAAAGTGTTCATGTTGATTAGTTTAAGACGGTCTTGGTAGGTTGCTAAAATCAAAGGATTGTGCCAGGGGAGACTTCGAATTGCAAAACGTAGGAGCCGGCGTTGGATGCTCTTCATTCTAGAAATGTGGGTTGGTTGGTAAGGGGACCACACTTGAGAGGCGTATTCAAGAAAGTGCCGGACAAAGGTTAGTTAGCTTTAAGGATTATCGCATCGATATGTGCGTGAAAATTTAGCTCCTGGACACTTAATATGCCAAGATCGCGAATTGCCTGAACGGTGGAGATGGGCTGATTATCGAGAAAGTAGAGACGAGGAGGATCCGTCTAAGTGAAAAAGTGATTGATGGGCATTTGGAAATGCTAAGCTCCAGCAATTTCTGGAGTACCGGATGGAAAAACTATTAAGATCTGATTGAATAAAGGAAGAGTCATGACCGGAGGAAATGGCCTTGAAAAACTTGGTGTCATCGGCATGTAGTGAGATGTGAGCGGTGATCGTGGTGCAATGGTAATCATCACCGACTGTTGAGCGGAAGGTCTGTAGTCCAAGTCTGTCCATACCCAAGAACAATTCCTATACGGAAAAACTTTGCAACAATATCAGTTGTGAATGGGAGATGATCAAAAAATTCTGACGAAGGCATAACACTCGCAGTATGAAAACTTTAATGACATAGAAACAAAAACAGTTACTGTGAACTACAACCAACCCGACAAATTCAGTCGAATCTCTCGAATCCTATCCAGGACAACCACCTCCGGAGAGTAGTGAACGAATACCTTCGACACAAACCATCTGCATGCACCCCGTCCAGGTTGTGTGACATACACCATATCAGCGTAACTCTTGGACCTGCGCGAACTCTATAAAAAAAAATGTGGGAATGTCTAATCATCATTTCAATATCGTTAATGGTAAGAACAAAGAGAAGTGGACCTAAGTGTCTACCTTCGGTGATGCGAGAAATTCAGTAAATAATCAAAGTAAGCGAAGTCCGGAACAAAGGAGTCGATGGCGAAAGTTTGTTTAAAAAGGTGGCAAAAAAGTTGGCGACAATGTTGGAGTCATTTGAAGTTTTATCATTATCATTTGTAGTTAGCAAATTTAAAGAAGGACTTAGGCTTGCCTTTAAGATTGGCTTCGGTTTTAACTGAATAGCGTTGATAGGGGGAATAGTGAAGGGTGGTGAAGTGAAGATTGCTGCCCATGTAGTTAGAAAAGTCATTAGGGGATTGAGTACGAAGTAAGATCGTCCACTGCATTTCTTTTGTTTCTTAGGAAACGGAGTGGGGAGGTGGGCCAAGTTTTGCGTTGGGAAAAGGAAACGTAAAGAGAGGTAGACTTAAAATATGGATATTGATTATCAAACTAGAGAGGGGCTTTCTTGAGATATTCTGATTTGGTGAAATTTCGCTTTGTGGAAATCATAGGAATGCAGAACTGTAGGAGGAGTGTTCTGTAATGGAGAATTGTGAAAAAAAAGTAAGAAAGAAGGGAGGGTGGAAGTTATCGATGGTTGAAAGGGAAAGTGGGCAGAGTGAAACAGAAGAGTTGAAGGGATCATTTGTGAATATGAGGTCGAGTTGACTGCCCATGTAGTTTAAGACGCCACTAACTTGGCTAAAGCTTGAACATGTAAGGCGATTCAAGAAGAGACATTTTAAAACGATTGATCGTCAGATTGTACATATTTAAGATAAGGAAGGTTGAAGTCACCGAAGAGAATGATTATTTGGTCAATTGTTTTTGGCGAGTTGATAGTATTCAATAGGTTGTCAAGGCAAGATATGGAAAGAAATGATGTATAGTGTCTTCTGGGGTAGCACAATCATAATTGAGACAAAGTCGAGATGTGGGGAAGATGATATAGTAATAAGGGAAGAGTCAATTGGACTACTAGTAGGAGGCCTTGACGAGGGCAACGATCAGTGGCTCGGCTGAGGGGGAGAATTGCCGGAAGAGGGGGGGAATTAGGGACGAAAAAATTTATCGTGATCAACTCTACTACGTTGAATGAAGGTATTGAGGGAAGGTATCAGGATTCTTTGACACTTTTTGGGACGGGATATTAAAGAATTCGTGATATTTGATGATGTGGTTCTTGAGGCTGGCGAAGTCCGTGGGGCGACCTTCCTGTTGAATGGAGACCAAGACGCTTGTGTTTGTTTTACCTTCATAGCAAACCGAGTCTGATTTATCGTGAACGTAAGCCAAAAAGAGACGAATGTTCTCATATGTCTTTTTATCTCTTAGTCCAGAGAGAACGTAGCAACTTTGGGTAGGGTCAGTAGTTAGTTGGGTAAGTTTATCTGAAGAGGATCAACGAAAGAATGTGTGGTGACGGAGGAGTGGGCAAGTGGGGCAAAAGTTGTTGGTGCAGGGAGAGATGTTGGAGGCGATGATTGTAAGGCGTTGAGGACCTCGGAAATCCAGATACTTGGCTCCGGACGTGAGGTTAAGGCTAGGAAATTAATTCGGTACAGGTAATTGGGATTGAGGCGCGGTGATAGTTATTGGAGTCAGATTGAACGCAACCGTTGACGTTGGGGAGTTGACGGAGCTGTGAGAAAGGGATGTAGGTAAGAAAAGGAAGGGTGTAAAAAAGTTGGAAAGAGTTTAGTTTTAAAACTCCAGTTTTGGTGGGAAGAGGGGGGAACCTTGGGATGATTGATTGATTTGCGTTGAAAATTGTTAGGTTTACAATAAGGGTTGGGACCAGATATAGCAGCCTGCTTTTTAGCTACCTTTGGTTTTGGTTTAGGAAAACTTTTATCAATTTGCAAAACCTTATCAGAGGGGTTAAAGAAAAAAAAAAGTTGTTATCGCTGAATTTTTGGAGCCTGTTGTTCCACTCGGCTTGAGTCCAAGAGGTACCAAAACGTTGGATGGTCGGCAACTGAGCTGGTTGGTTAGTTACGTTTTCCAAGGGTGGTATTGTTGATGGTAGAGTCCTTGATGAAGGTGGAGGTGACCGTAAGCTTTCGTTTTTATCCATGATCGATGTATCGTAAGGCTGAGGTTAAGGGGCGTCGTTAGATCTAGTTGGCATGAACCTAAATTCTTCAGCTTAGTCGCCTAATAATATACGATTAGCAGCGACATCATTACGGAGATCATCGAGCTTATGCGTAAGATCTAAGAAACGAAAGTCACTGCTCGAGTTTTGGAAACAAGTTTCTAGGTTGGATCGCAGGGTTTATAGCTGGTAGGTGGGAGTCCATCGAATTTTGTGGATTAGCACACGAGCACCAGACCAAGAGTCCAGTCATAAGGGTCATAAGGGGGAACATTTAGGTTCACCTAGTGATTTGTTCATGGAAACGTCGATTGCTTCCAAATGTTTGTCCAAGGCTTTAACTTTGGATCTCAGCGCACTTATAGGCGCTTCAATGTTGTTGTTTTTGCACTCGTTGCAACAAAATAAAAAAAAGGACTGCTATAGTCTTCCAGGTAGACACTGGCACGCTTACTAAGACCGCGAGTGGAAAGAGTTGCCGCAGATACCATAACCGTGCAATAAATCGGCATCGGCATTGATAATGGGGTTATTCGATGATAAATGACTAAATAACATTCCAATCACTTTTGAATTTTCGGTATATTCCCGGAACAAAAATGATTACAAAATTACCGTTACGTTTTTGTTATAGAATAGATACATAATATAAATTAACTAATTACGTTATTTATTTGTTTAAAAAAAAAATATTTATTTTCTAATCTTTTTTGGGTATAGGTTACCCATGAAATACAAACTTAATCTAAACTATATCAATTCTTACTCTAGCTTAAATACTATTTCGTCGTAACCTGCTGCGACGTCGGCGTGTGGGATCAGGTGTCGGCAACGGTGAAATTCGCCAGACGACAGTAATGCGCGGCTCAGGTGTCGAACGTAAGTCCACGCTCGGACGAGATGTTCTGGGCTTAGGTGTGCAGCTCAGATGGCAGCGTGTGCAACCTTGGATGGATGGCTGGTGCACAAAGTGTTGACCGGGCAGATTCCGTCACGTAGCATGTTGTTTGTTGCATATCGTGGGACGAAATCTGTTTCGCGTTAACTTATATCTGTGTATTTGGACTGACATTTCACTTGACAAATTCTCTTTGATTATAGGTAGCTAGTGCAACCTGTATTCGCTTGAAATGCGTTTGTGCCCTCATATGTGGCAAGTCTGATCAGAAAGCAGATACTGGAGATAGTGAAAACTACATACATGTTTGATGCCGAAGTAAATATTTACTCATCTTTCTTGGTTTCGAACGAGGCATACGTGATTGGTCAATTTTTCTTCATCTCTCATTAATAAAGCTTTCTAGTAAGGAAGAAAAACGAACATACTGACTAAGAACAGAGGTTGTTTGGTAAAGGTGGCTAATTGGCTACAACTCAGTCGAGGTACCTTTTGTTCGATCTGGGTCGTAAGGAAACCTTTTCAGGACGATCGGAAGAAGTTCTGAGGAGAAAATCTTGCCGATTTCGATGACTTGACTGTTGTGGGATCTCAATCTTGTATCATCGGTATCAGAAACCAATACTATATTCAGTCCACAAAACGGTCAACACTTATTAAGCTCGTGTGAGCAAGAAAAAATTTAAATAATATAAGTCTAAGAAGGTTGATAATAACAATATATGTATGTGTAGTATAGTAATATAATAATAATAATCTATCTTCCTTTTTTTTCGTCCATCGAAACGTGGTGCTCTGAGTTATCAAAAGCCTGTCTATGACCCTCAATCACAAGGATATAGTCAGTCAAGCATGAATAATATAAATACGAAGTCAGACAACTCAGTTGACCTGGAATAAACCATACAAGTACGAATATGTATGTAGGTTATTTTGAATTCATTTAAGGAAAACTTATCTTCGGAACAGGGTATCACCCTTCTGATGCTTTTTATAAGAAGTTTTAGAACTCGGACGCTTATATTCAAAGTTTCAAGCAAGATTTTCCTTAAAATATCTCTCGGAGGGAGGTTTTTTAATTTACCTTGCTCCTACCTTAGAAATAGGCATAAGATCCGTGCTGATGACACTTATGTATGTATGTACGCATCGAAGATTTCAGTTTCAAGCATCAATGATCCATTTAGATTCCTAAAACAGGTGTTTCTATTTATATTCAGAATTCCAATTAATATTAAGCCTCAGCTGAAGCCCTATATGAATAGTGAATATGAACCACAACTGCTTCATGCTTAATCACCTAACCCAAAACTGGTCAATTCGTGGTTTGCCCAAAAATATGTAGAATTGCCTACAAGCAAATGCACCGATTATTCATTTCAATTCAAATCCAGTTTATTAGCATTTGGATTTCACTATCGATCAGTGCCGCATCCGTTCATACCTTCCCATAATTGAATGAAATTGATACCCAATGGCCATTCCCAATCGGCCTGGCATTTATCCATTAACTAAGCAATAAATCACAACAAAACTGTTTGCCGCCAAAAATATAAAAAAAAACCAAAACTAAATACGACGAATAACAGCAACAGTTTTGCATAATTGAAATATTTATAACCGTCCGATTCAAGACCGCAAAGCACGACGATGAATACCTCCGCCTCGCTATTGTGTTCCAGGATATGTTTGCCATTGTATACATTTAATGTCGACGGTTAGAGTGGACAAAAAAAAAATGGCAAGAGGAATATGGAATATGTACAAGAGCAATGAAAGGACGAAACAGGAAACGAGGAAAGGAGTGGGGGGGGGGGGGGGGGAGGGAAGGGGAAGAATCTGTGGACGCCAAAATCGATATTAGCTTAGGCAGTTGACATGACACAAATTTTTTTGTGTTTCTCCTTGTCCTTGATTTTTGGAAAGCAGGACACTTTTTGTCTGCCATTCACTCTGGTGGAATGTTTATGAATTCGAAATAATGTTCGAAATTGTACTGAAGGTACTGCTGAGGAGGTTGAAAGGGCAATGGGTATACATACATACATATGTAGGTTCTACATGCAGCTCATGCATTTATGCCGATTTAATTGGGGGAGCTGAATCGATCGGTTTGTAAGTGGTGCTTGAGATGTGCAATCATTTTATGTTGTAATCGATTGGGCAGGATGGGCTTGGTAGTGCCATTGACTGGCAATAAGTTTGCTTACCTACTGGACTGTGGGAATCATTGACTTTGTAAGTAATGGATTATTGGAGAGCTTTCATCGGTTTTGAATGCTCAGAAAAAAAATCAAGTATATGGTTACAGAACTAATTGCAGATAATTAAGAGTTAAACGATGGTGCTGACCTTGTTAACATGAGTATCCTCATTTGTCGAAACCTTGAGGCAGTACAGTGTGTGTTTAAAGGCAAAAAGTTAGAATTTTTATTTAGGAAGGTGTTAATTTAGAACTTGACATATATTTATGCGGTAATATTATTCAGTATCACATCCTCTCGAATAGACACTCAAAAGAGTCATCAACATAGTAAAGAATAATAAAGCCAGATAACTCCCATCAAACCTAATGCCAATCCTAGTAGGCAACTAGAGCCCGAATCCTTCTATCATCCTTCTATACCACAAAGTGTAAAGAGATGTCGCAGTCGCAAGTGACAGCTAGCTCATGAATTGTTCATCAGCTCAAAGATGTCGAAAAGGCATCTTTTGGTCACTATCAAAGCGTCAAAACAAACAAACTATGTTTTGTGGCAAGTAATCAAACAGATGAAATGTCTAATGCCTAGAAACGAGGGAAGTAAAAAATACAAACCAACCTACATACATAGGTAGAACTAGGTATACTGCCAACGCTGAAAAGATGGACACTCAACTGCGCCATGCGTTTCGGACATCAACCTTATCATGAATACTATAATGAGCATAGGCATCAGTACCAGCTTCGGCACCCGTCAGCCATCAACAGCCATTGAACATCAGCACCAACAGCAGCATCAGAACCAGCATCAACTTCGACATCAAGATCAACATCGGAGTTGGCATAAAGTTCAACATCGGTGGTCAACATCTTCACCTGCATCAGCATCAGTACCAGTATAAGCGCCAGTAGCAGCACCAATATAAGCGCCCAAATCAACATCAACACAGGCATCCGCGTCAGGATCAGTACGAGCATCATCATCAAAATTAACAGAAGCACCAACGCCAGCACCAGCACACGTGTCCACACGCATCAGCATTAACATAAGCAATAGCATATACACCGACTTCAACATACGCATCATCATCTGTATCTATGCTTCAATACTAGCATCGGCATCGGTAGAGGTATTCCATTCAGCATCAGCACCACCATCAGCATCAGCATCAACATCACCATCGGTACTGATACCACCACTAGCACGGCCATCAATATTCATGCCAGCATATGCATCAGTATCACGATTAGTATCTGCATAAACCATCACCCGTCACCCATCACCAATTAACCATCACCCATCATTCGTCACCCATCACCCCCCATCACCCATCACTCATCAGTCATCACCCATCACCCATCACGCAACACCCACAACACATCACCCATCATCCATCACCAATTAGCCATCACCCCTCACTCACCCACCACTCATCACCCATCACTCGTCACCCATCACCCATCACCTCCCATCACCTATCACCCATCACTTATCACTCATCACCCATCACCCACCACCCACTACCCATCACCCATCACCCATCACCCATCACCCATCAGTCATCACCCATCACCCATCACCCAACACCCCTCATCACCCAACACCCCTCATCACCCATCACCCAACACCCCTCATCACCCATCACACCCCATCACCCATCACTCATCAGTCATCATCCATCACCCATCCCCCCATCACCCATCACCCATCACCGTCCTGTCCCTAAGGCAAGGCGTTTTGCGACCTGTACCGAGGCGTGAATGGTGCAGGGGATAAAAATCAATCCAGCATCCAGCACCAGCATCAACATCGGCACCAAGAACAACATCTGCATAAACATCATAATCAAACACACTGGCACCAGCACCTGTATTAGTATTGAAACCGCCACCAGCACCTCCACACGCATTTGCATCTATATCCATGTCAAGATATGCGTTCTTCTTCTTCTCGAGCGCTACAGTCCGGGTCTCGACCAATATGGCCTTCCAGCTAGCACAATCTTTCACTAACCTTTTCTACTGCCGTATATCTAGTTGGCTGAGGTCCACTTCCACCTGTATACGGTACCTTAGGTGCCTCTATTTCTTCGTCCCTCAGTATTAAATTTAAAGATTCTCCGGGTTGGAGCTGCTGTGTCCATCCGCTCTACATACCCCAGCCATCTTAGGTGTCGCTGTACAACCCGCAAAGTTCGCCTGCGCTTGCGCACGCAAAATCTTTCTTTCGAAACGGCCAAGGACTTCCTCATACGCTTTCGAAATGGCACTGCTTCTGTGCCGTACAGCAGGACCGGGATAATGAGGGTCTTGTATAGAGTCCACTTGGTCGTACGAGAGGGGGCTCTATTATTCCTACTGCCTCCTGAACCCAAGAGTGATTCTGCGTTTGATTTCGGAACTGATATCGTTGTTCCAGGTCATTGCGGAGCCAAGGTAGACGAAATCCTTAACTACCTTAAACTTTTATCTGCCAACGTCCTAGCCAAACCATCGGTGGTTAGCGTCCTTTCTTGATGACAACATAAATTTAGTTTTGTTCTTATTTACTGCCAAACTATCGCCGCCACAATACTCGTAAACGCCTCATTGACATCTCGCTGTGTTCTTCCGATTATGTCAATGTCATTCGCGTATGCGGGTAGTTGTGAGGGTTTGAAATAGATTGTGTCTCTTGAGCTGGCCACAAGACAACGCATCGCCCTGTCTAAATTCTCTTTTGATATCAAAGCTATCGGTCAAGTCCGCACCAAGCGCTCTCCAAAGTCACCCTGCATGACAAGTCTGACGGGTTTAATCGGGATGTCAAAAATAGACTTGTCCCTAATTACGTTGTTAAGACTTTGAAGCCGGTACATGCTGAGTGTCGACCTGAAATTCATTAATTAATTGGTTTTTTCCATGATCCGCCGTAGTGTGGAGATTTGGTCGATGATGGACTTCCCTGGTCGGAAGCCACACTGATAAGGACCTTTAAGCTTATTGCTGGTAGAAACATATGGTGGACACGCACCATCAATTAGAACATGCGAGACATGATTTCGACAATTTAAAAGTGGTGATTTCTGGAAACCCACAAAAACAAAAGCAGTCATTGGATGATGACCCAACTCACATTTAACGACAATTAGCAGACGCATTACATGTGTCACAAAAGACAATTAGCAGACGTTTACGGGCAATGGGGTTGAAACACGAGTTGAATGAACGTCAAATGGAAAATCGCAAAGTCACTCGTGAAATGCTGCTTCAACGCCACGAAAAGAAATCAATTTTCCCTCGGATTGTGACGGGTGACGAAAAATGGATATATTTTGAAAACCAGAAGCGGAAAAAATCGTGGCTTTTATCTGGCGAAGCTTAGGCAAAAAAAAACCATGCTCTGTGTCTGGTGGGACCAGAGCCGTATGGTGCTTTATGAACTCTTGAAGCCCAGCGAAACCGTTAATACACAACACTATCATCAACAAATGATTAATTTAAACCAAGTTATAATCGAAAGACGACCAGAATGGGCCACAGGACATGGCAAACGGATTTTGTTATACGACAACGTGCCCTCTCACACAGCAAAACGAGTGAAAGACACCTTGAAATCGCTTGAATGGGACATCTTTCTGCAACCGCCGTACTCCTTGCGCTTGCAGAGCAGAACGAATGGATTGCCGCGAAAGATAAGCAGCTTTTCTGGCATGGTATTCATAAATTATCTGAAAGATGGCCGAAATGTGTAGAGGCCGATGGCCAATATTTTGAATTTAAAAAATTAATTTTACTAGAAAATTACTTATTTTTCTTACCAAAAAAAAAAAACGGAAAAAACTTATGTATACACCTGTTACGAAAGGCTTCATGGGATGCTAAGGAGACTTATTCTTTTTAAATTAGCGCAGTCAAAGGAGTCTACTTTTTTCTGAATCAGGAAAACGATACTGGGACTCCATTCCTCAGACGTGCCTTCCTCTGACCATATCTTACAGATGAACTGGTTCGTGCTCCTAACCAGGTTATCTCCAGCTGCTTTGAAGAGCTCAGGAGACAGTCTGTTTGCGCCAGTATCTTTCTTCGACTTGAATTTTGATATGGCAATCTCAACCTCGTCGAGGTCAGGAGGACGGAATTCTCTGCGATCTTCGTCATTAAGAAATGGATCATGCTCCCTGATATCGGCAGTCTGCAGAAGTGTTTTTTCCATATTCTCAACATCGACTTCGATTCTACTACTAGGCGTCCGTCCTCATCCCTACAGGCCTCCGTTCTAGCTTTATAATTTTGGCAGGTTCAGTTTATCTGTAATACCTTCGAAAGTTATGCCTGCAATAACACATATGCACTGGTGTCGCGATTGGCATCTGCATCAGGCTTGGAACCAGCACCACCATAGTACTTCGCTATGGAAAAAGATCAATATGCTCTTGACCGATCGAGACAAATATTACTTTTCTAGCACCCCTTAGTTTGGATCAGCGAAGCTACCATGGAAAACTGTGATTCACCTTCAGGACCTTCCTTCCTTCTTATCTATCGTTCTTGTTCTGGTTGTGGGCAAATCGATGCTTCAACTGACTTTATTCTTGTCCATTTCTAATGCTATGATTATGCATTTCATTGAGAGTCCCTAAGTATTGCATTCATAGCCGGAACAACATCTCAAGATGGCCATTTTTACTGAAGCACAATTTCCTATGGGTTCAAGTACCATACCACCCGTCTTCCGCGAGTTGTCCTTCCTCGAAAGGAGATGACAAGTTGCTTCAACAGGGAGAAGTATCCCTTAACAAGGTCTCCTTCCAACTGAGCGAACGATAATTTTATGACATCGGTCTATTTAATGAGATACTAAATAATGACTCAAGCATACCGCCGACAGAAGTACATCCGGCTACCTAAATGGCGATTTCTACACCCCCCAACCGGATTGTTTCCGACCGCGTACTCATTATTCCCCCAACTGGCGAAATCTGTTTCAAGTGAACGACGAAATGAGGACTACAAGAAGAGAAAGGAAAATATTAACATAAAAGGAATTCGATTTGAGCTCAGTGGAGCGCAATCCGATGTCACTACCACGAAGCACCAATTGCCCTCATTGAATCCCTCTCTTCCACCTTTCAACCCCAATAGTCGAACAATCGTTTCCAAATCTATTCTCTGTAATTGTTATCTCTACTGTATCTGTATGTGGAGCCCCGGCATCCGGGAGGGAAGAGTGAATGCAACCCAGTTTGGTTTAAATATTCAGGATACAATGAATGCTTGTATACACACTCCTTAGAGCACTTGTCGTGCTCTGTGCCTCTTGTAGATGGGGGATAAAATCAGTTATAAGAAATTCCGAAGAGCATCAAGGAATTAAAATAATTTCCTCCCAGACTGCTGACGAGTGGAACCGAATTAAATTTCCTCACAGATCGGATCCGGAAGCGGCAATGACGAACCAGGGACTCGGGAACCGGGCTCTCAACAGTTTGAACTTTCGGTCCATGGATGGAAATCTAAAATATAAATTTGATTGCTCCAGATTATGAAATTTCTGGCAACGTGTGGTTTTTCATGTGCCTCCTTTCGTAGACTATCGTTGCTTGCCGCCGGGTCGAAGTGATTCGGGGGTAGTTTTGGTCTTTTCGAAGTTTGATGGAAACATTCTTAAAGTGGGTTCAAGAGCTATTTAAATCTTAAAATCCTTTCCTAAACATCGAACGCCGAAAAAAGTGAACTACTCGCGGGATAGGGTGTCAGGAAACACTTGCAAGGCGACATCGACAAAAACGGAGCTTCTCGCTTAAGCAATCAACACCATTGGCGGAAGTACAATTTCATAAAGCAAAGAAACCCAACACCCGTAGAATAGGAGGACACAGTGAAAGAGCATAGTCAGAGCAGGAGCTAGTGCTCTTGGAGACTTATAGCTGGGGCGTGTCTTTAGAACAAAAATGCTTTTAAATTCGTTGTATTGTCTAAGTGATGTTTATAGACGAGCTAAGGAGGCGATGACAAAGTGGATAGTGGATGGAAAAAGAAGAAGAAGAAACCATTTTTCATCATCCACCCACTTGAATCTCTCGTGTGTTGCTACCATGCTAACGACAAGAACGAAGACGAAAACGATGACGACAACGAACGACAGAGGATGACGGAAGTGCATTTTTATTCACTTTGACATCCCGAGGGTTGGGGAGTGTTTTGTCATATGCTCGTAATACGATTAGATTGAGTGGAAAAATGTGATGTTTTATGTATAGCTATACTCGAATGGGTCGGATGGGGTGAATATTCGTTACGAATGCACCCAAGAAATTGGGATGAGCCAGAGGGAGTTCAGTTTTTGCCAAGGCTTATGAGTGTTGGGTTTCATTTGTCGATGTTGCAACCCTAAGATGTGGTTAATTAGTAGTTGGAAAATATCAAATGAACTAAACTTAAAATAGTGGTTCATACACACAGTGTAGACAACACAATACAATATGAGAAACCGCTCCTAAACAGCACATAGCTAGCAGGGATTGTGCGAAATTCCTCCACGTGGCCTGATCTTAGGCTAGTCTTTCTACTTCGGGACGAGTTCTGCCAGCTCGTCGATGCTCTTTCTCCCCACGTCATGCGAGGCCGACCATATTCTGAGTACCTTGTGGATTTACGCAGCTAGAAAGCTCTCTGAAGAAAACATAAAATTCAGGGTCCTACTCAGGCCCTACTTTGTCAGCAAATACCTGTCGCTCCGGTTTATGCTCTCGGTGGTCTTTCACATCTCACATCCATAGACGAAGACGGATTTGACATTGGAGTTTTAGAGAGGAAGAAAGCTGGTTGGATCTTCACAATTTGCTTCCGCTTTGTAGACCGTCCAGACGTCGATTTCTGATTCCCTGTCTTTGCAGAGCATGCTGCTGAGGTCAACATCTTCGATCGATACCCCGTTGAGAGAGATGATTTTCTCGCATTTCGTGCCGATTCTCATCAGCTTCGTTTTGGCGATGTTAATTCTGAGTCTATCTTTAGAAGCGTTGATGTTGAGCACGTACAAATTCTGACATGCGACAGATGTCATCCGCGTAGTCTAAGTCATGGAGTTTCTCGGTCACCACTGGATTCCATTGAGAGCTTCCGAGTTGGTGCGCATGAGGACAAGGTCGAGGACAGCGATGAAATGCAGGGGAGATATAACGCACCCTTGTCTCCTCTGGTGTTGATGAAGGCTGTGCTTGTAAAGGAAAATTTGAAAGCTTAAAACAAAACTGAAATAAATAAATTTTCCTTTACAAATATACATGTTTCACTTAACTTACCCGAGTCCAACCAAACATAAACAGAAGTAAACAAAGAGATAGAATAAACATACTCAACAGAAACAAATAAAACACATAAGTAGAAAACAACCACCAAACATAAAACAACTAAACACAAAGATCATTAAATAAACACAAAATTAAACACAAAACAATCAAACAAAAAGCACACAAAAAAAAATTAAAAACATTAATTTTTGGCAATTAGCCTAAGACCAATCAGGTCAAAGACACCAAAGACGAACGCCTACGGCTGCCGTCACCGTTGACAGATCCCGTATACAGAGAAAATGTCCGCGACGACTGGAAAGGCGCCGTTCACATCGCCGTTCGGCCTGGCCCTATAAAAGGCCGAGGCAGTTGTCAGAAGCAAGCCGAAACTACACTGAGGTGGAACTACGACAACAATTATCGTTGATGCTATGGTGGCATTACATTGCGCGAAATCAAAAAAATATTTTTTTTTACCAAAAAAAAAAAATAATAAAACCCGGGACGAGTGTATGGTCGACATTAGTTGGGGTGATCGCTCAGTGAGTAAAACGGTGATAGTAACTAATAGGACGAAATTGATTCTCCGACTCGGGTTTTAACCCATATGAGACCGACCAACTCCTATTAGGATCTACTCTCGAAGCAAATACCGTAGGGTCAGTTCCCCGATTTGGGTTTTTTCCCGGAAGGGCCTAACCAGATGTTATAGCCGCGCTCAAGAACACAAGCAAACAACAGCTAGGGCCTCGATTGGGCTCTCACCCATAAGGAGACTGACTGGTTGCGGTCAACGCGACAGCTACGAAGTGACAAGGCGCCGCTACGACCGAGTGTCCCGAATGGGTCTCAACCCTGAATGATAGAGGAGTGTGCAAACTACACTAGCGCGTCTGTCGGTGTCACAAATAAATTTATGTGACAGATCCTGGCCCGGCGAGTATATCCCGGCCCAGAAAGTACGTTACATGCTCTCTGTACTCTTGAAGTTCACCGTGCATGGAGTCTCTGGGTACAATTCGCGTACGAGGTCAATGACAGTGTTTGGGTCTCCAATGTTCTTCCACGCGTTCCAAGAGGAAGATCGGGCTGTTCCACTCAACAGATTGTTTAATAATCATTCTCATTGCATTTGCGTGGTGAACACAAGCAATTAGGTCTAAATCCAGCCTGGCTACGTCGAAGGTGTTCCTCGATGATTGGTGCGATCCTCAAAACTCAAGGTGGCGAGCAGTTTCCGAATCGTGTTTAAAAGAGTGATGCCTCTACAGTTTTTACATTCGCTCATGTTGCCTTTCTTCGGGATGGGAATGATGGCGCCCTTCTTCCAACTCTCGGGAATACGACGAGTAGACCAAGCCTTTGCGATGATGGAATGATGTGATCAGTGTCATTTGTGACCCAACTACTCTAAATAGTTCTTTGCCGTTCTTCAGTCTGCGAATCGTGGCTTCGATCTCAGGAACTGTTGGAGGCGTCGCGTCGTCTGGATTATTCTTCGTGGATTTCTGCGCACAGAAGGCGAGAATGGGATGTACGCCTTAGCGATCAAGTTGTTTCTGATCTGATGTGAGCATGTTTCTGAAAGTTCGCTGTTTCCTCCGCATTTGACTTCAAAGCAAATACCAGGCCTGGCCACTATGGTGTTGTGTGTGACCGCCGACCGGACTATCGCTTCGATCTCCCCACAAATTCCCAAGCTGTCACCGGATTTTGGAGCCGCTCGGTGTCATAACGTCTCTTTGCGGGAGCCTGGTGGTAGGCCGCAGCCGAACGAAACCCAGCAAAAGTTGATGATCGCTATATGTATATGTCGGCGTCGCGAATGATTTTCACGTTCTGCAGAGAGCCAAGGAATCTCCTGCTGATCAGGAAGTGATCGATCTGGTTACGAGTAATACCGTCCGGTGACAGCCAGGTGTATTTATGGATGTGGTGGGGTGGGTCACCAATAAAAACGTGGTGAGCGGACCAATGGTCGAGAAGGCGATTTCCATTGCCATTGTTTCTGCGTGAAGACCAATAACGGCCTTGAGGTTGTGGTTGTCACAGATTACTTTGGCGTTGAAGTTGCCCATGACAATTTTCACATCTCTCTTAAGAGAGGACGCGGGGCATGCTTCCGCTGGTCACAGAAGGTGTCCTTGTGTTCTTCATCATCTTGTTCGGTGGGGGAGTAGTATTGATATGATCCTGCTTACAAGCCAAGACCGATCTCTTCGTAGCTGGGGATAGTGCTCGTAGAATACCTACACCGTTCTTGTGGTACTCTCCCGTTTGCGTCTCGAAATCGCCTTGCCCTTTCCTTCTCATTTCGGAAAGTTCGAGACCTGTAAGTGGTATCGTGGCATCTAGGTGCAGTTTAACCCTCTATTTACCTTTTCATTAATGATTCTGTTTTACATTTCGACTTATCGGGTGACGAAAAACTCCCAGTTACGTTAGAGGATCATACAATCTGGTGTAATAGTTCAAAAAGTAACAGGAATTATGCAATCACGGGTAATGTACTGGTTTAATTTGGGCGGTTTTTTATTGTTGCACTGTTGGACATGTCCAAGAAGTGTTTAAACATATTAGCCGGTTACATGAAGTACCCTAAAAATGAAAAAAAACTTATCGCATTATGGTGAATTTTTTTAAAACGGTATCCTACCGCTCATGCTCCATTGCATTTTCGGCTTAAAATGGTGTTACGGTATTGTAATTCCCATGAATAGGGAACACCTGAAAGGGCTGTCGCCTCGCGACCACATATGAAGTTGGTAGCGCAACGAAATGCTAGGCGAAAAACTGAGTTCCGGAAACTATTCGAGGGTGGAAAAAGCTCTTTGAAAAACTTTATTGAAGGGAAAAACATTAATATAGACAATTAAACAAAATTTGTCTCGAAAACCGAAAATTCCTGATATTTTGTCAACTCACCTCTAACTCGATATCACGCTGATGTTAATGAAATCAGTCAAAACGGCAGACCCCATATTGGACTCACTTTTTGTCCACATATCCTTTGTTGGCCAGGAAAATGAACTCTTGCGGAGTCCTTCAAGAAAACTCAAGACGTATACCCTGTACTCATTCGTTTTAGGACTCAAACCAATGTCCAATGGTTTCTGATGTTAATGAAATCTTATTTATCACCGTCGTTTGCAGTGTCCTATAAAATTTCACAGCGTCGTATTGCATAAGTTTTCCATAGAACTCCTTCCTCCACAGCGTCACCCTTTCCTCACAAAGTGATACAAAAACTGCGATGCAATTCAATTGCTGGCAATTTCTTTGCAATTGCACTTCACTCCGTTTCAATCGCAGCTACGCAAAGTACTTCTCGCTTCCAAGGACGTCATCTGCATCGGGCGGACATCCGCAAGCGCACGTCATTGAATCTCTCACTGTCACCCTTGAAGCATCCTCAAACAGAAATTAATTTCCATTCTAAGAAAATTCTGTTTGTGTACAACGTCATCTGAAAAATAGCATTTATTCGCCATCCATCATGAGATCCTGTTGACACAATTTCAACGATCTCTCCTATCGCCCGCCCGGTCACACCTTACTCGCCCGTAGTGCCTTATTGATCCATGGAAGGACGTGCTTTTAGTAAACTCCTTCAGAAAAATTTGCCGGAATCTCGAGAAAGTGACAAAGGCCCTCTCGCCGGCGTCTTGCTTGCAGGAAGTACTCGTACTTGTATTCTATTTTCGTCTCCCATTCTTATCCACCTGCCTCCAATTGATTTTGTTTTCCACTTTCTATCCCCGTAAGTCTACCTCCGAGTTTCAGCTCCATGTGTTGATCTACCCTACGAGGCCAGCATACTTAAGTGTCATCGTGAATGAACGAGGGACTTGCATGCATCCGGCAACAACGTTCGTAAACAACTTTTCAACTTCAAGATTTGCTCATGCAAATGAACGGTATCGTGGACAATCCTTGGACGAAAAAGCGAAAGGATTCTTACACGACTATGCCATGTAAAATAGTTCGAGTTGTTGAAGGTCGAACGTGCACTTTGATCCACGAACCGGATGTTGGGACATTGGCCAACAATTCACGACACATTGAATTTCAAGCGAAGAAGGACATTCAAGCAAAGCTCCGATTTCTCAAAAAGTATTTCAATTACTTCACAAGGGGACAGCCACTCCCGGGTGGGATGGGGTTTGGGGTTAAGCAACAGCACCGACAGGATGACGAACGTCCTTAATTAATGCAAATGAATTAATTATTATTCGTAGATGGTGAAACGCTTGGGGTTTCGTCGCCCTCGGCTGGACGACAGACGGGCGATAGGCGGACGAAACAACTCAGTATCTTAATCTCAATCAGTTCTAATGCGAAGGTGTCAATTTTCCCACTGCGGATGGGCGATAATTTATAACAGATCCTTCAATAATAATTTCGATATGGTGATGGGGTGATGAAGTGATAGGATGGTATGGTCGTTAATGATTTATGGATACCGAAAGGGTTCCCCTTGCTGGTTTGGTTGAGATACAAACAAAAAGGCAAAAGCACTTTATTAGGGGTGATTTGCATTCGTATCTCATTCGCTTCATGCTTCGATGAGTGGCAGTTAAATAGACGGGAGATAGGGGGACTTGCCTCCGGCAGGTATCGGGGCGAAACCAATTAGGGCCAAGTTCAAGATGATAATCCTCGTCCTTGCTGGATTTCATGCACATAATTACGAGTGTCTTCCGCTCCCGAATACAAAATGGCGTTACGCTTTCTTCTTTCCCTCGCTTTGTCGTTGGGTTGATTTGTCTCTGTTCGGCTTCGAAGTCGCCGTAGATTTTCTGGGCAATTACGGAATAACCAAGAGAGTTTAGCTTTTGTCGCCAGCGAAGTGTCGCTACTATGAGTAGTATGCTCTTACTTCAATCTTGTGCAGGTGTAAGATCAAGTCAATTATCCGTGAATGTCCTTCGTCGTTGGCGAAAGAGGCAACAAAGTACTAGAGTTTTATGGAATGGAAAGGACTGGCGGTATTCTGTTTTATTTAGCGAATGGTTGTAGAAAGGTGCGGGAAGCAATAAAGTCACACAAATGTTGCTGCAGGTATCTTAGAAATATCGTGTTTAAAGCAACTATTTCACGGTGTACAGTGCGTTAAGGATAATTTCGCAAGGATTCGGGTTGCTGTCGTATTTGTCCCCAAGGATATCCGTTGTATTGATCCCATGCACATTCGTTAAGAAACTCTAATGGATCCGGCCAGAAACTATTAGCGCAGAAACTAATATTCTATAGGGTCATGGGGGTACCTTTAAAATTAGTAAAAAATGGGTTTATGCAGATGAGAAAAAGAATCGGACCTAGGACGGAACCTTGGGATACCCCTAAGCTAGGAATCATAGGGTCGCTGATTTGATCAACTTTATGTGTTCGATATTGTTCCTGAGCTCGACTGACGTCGTTGACTTGTTGCCATAAACATATGGCTTAACGTAAGCTGATAAAAAGAATTCCAACGGCGTTAAATCGCATGAGCCAGATTACCATTCGGTCGTACCATTTCTCGAGATTGCACGATTACCGAACTTTCCCTCCGACAGATCGGTTGTTGGTGAGCCATGTAGCACTCTCTTGTCGAAACCACATGTCACTGATTTCAAGTCCTTCTCTTGAGTCTCTTGAGCTTGTTGCTGTCCAATCATGGATCACTGGCAATGACATTAAGTAAAACCATTGCTTTTTTGTTTAAGGTGTTGTATTGGAAATGCACACACAGAGTATGAATTTTGAAGTGAAATGGCTTTTTAATGAAATTCACGATTTTCTTGCATAGCCTACTTGGCTTCAGTTGCGAATCAGTTCAGTTCTGTCAAGATGCAGGCCAACATCTTTACATAAGATTCGCTACAATGTGGCCTAAAAGATGTTCAGTTCCAGTGAACGACGTGGAATCGTCTGATTTGGCCGATTTTGAACTGAGGCTTTAGGGCGACGATATTTTTAGTACTTTTACCGTTACATTGTCTCACTAGCACAAAAACATTTAATAGTGAATATGTTAATTAGAATTTATCCACTATAGTTCGCACGGCTTTTCTGATGAAATGACTTTTACGACCTAAAATGGAAGAAGTGCTCTTAAAATTTCAACCACCGGCATAGAACTTCAATAATAATTTTCAAAAATTTGCAGGGATTGCTAGCTTATATGTTTTACCAACAAAAAAAAAAATAATGCTTTTGTTGATGTTTTAGCATCAACAAATCGGAAAACGAGTCTAAGGATGCGTTTGCATTAAATTACAAAATTGTTATGTCCTTACTGAAACACGCTGTAATTACTTGGTTTTGTCCTCATTTACTCTCAGGCTCACTTCTTCTTCGATGCCCATCGACATTCATTCCCGTCGGTACCATCTGCATATGAAAATCATATGAAAGTCGCCTTGGCTAAAGCCTTTCTTGACATTGAAGGCCTCAGTTGGCTCGTTACCGGCCTTGATGATCAAGGAACTGTAGAGTCTTTTCCATTTAACAATTCAGAAGACATTCCTGTTACTTCAGCAGTTTCATTAGACTCCAGCTGTGGTTCAAATATATTGAAGGACGTTTGACTTGAGGAGTTCCCGCCTAACACTGCTGGAGGTGACTCGAACCTGGCTATCTCTCTAATTCGTCGGTCACTCTTTATTATTTATATTTTAGTGGCGTGGAATCCAGAAGAAATTGATCATGATCCTGCTGCTACCCCGCTAGATTTCCTTTATGCATTATTCTGCCAGTCGGAAGAACGTGACTGTCGATAATAGGTGTCTGATGAAGCCATGACTATCATTGCAGGAAGCTGTGACGGCTCTGTATGCCTCCTTAATCGTGAAGAAGATAGTCGACATTACACCGAGATCTATTTTAGAGTTAAGGTACGAGTGCTGAAAACGTTCATATTCGCGAGCAGCAATAGAAAAGCTCTGATATAGCTATACGGTCTAGGTAACCAGAAGCCCGATTTCTGATGGCAACATTGGTTACCATGTTTCTGATATACGTGCAGCATGACGTTATGTGCTCCGCTGGATCATGATCTTATGACCCCCGCGTTGTCGATTGCTTTGAACCTTGTCTATATTATAAACTTTGCTTACATTTCTGTCTCAGACTTAAAAAGCTACGCCCACCTTCGGAACAAGGTTTTCTATGTTGGATTTGCTAGAAGCTTCGCGTCTAGAATAACGCCCAAATATTTGGTACTTAAGAATGCCATTATTAAAGAAGACATTCTTGTGAGCTTGAAACTGAATGGCCTGCCCAGATTTCTATTAGTGGTCTTAATCGAGTACACAACAAGTTGGCTCCAGATAGCTAGAGAAGTGTCTGATATCGATCGAATGTGATTCAATTTGGTTAGTTCTCAACCAGAAGACCTGCAAGTCGGTTTAGGGAAATTGGATTGTGAGAATCGTGTGCATAAAATCCACTAGCACAACTCCTTTTTCGGACGCAATATAGTCTCCCAGAAGACTTTGTGTCATAACTGGGTAATTGTTGTCATAGGATGTCAACTCCACTTTGAATATATCGTCCTGAACTTTGCGACTTAACTAGGCTCATGCAACTATCTTACGATTAAATTAAATTATATAGCCACTGCGCACCCAATGTCGACCGATGCTACCAACCAGCTCTCTAGTATATCTTTTCAGAATGCCCTTACGTCGGGTTCTAGATTCATTGGTAAAGGCCTTTGATAAAGGACGATTATCGACGTCATTTAATTACATAAATTATTACCCAAACCCTCCAATACACAGGGAAAAGCCGACATGAATAATTCGCAGACAAGGCACTCAAATTCCTATTAGGCAATTCGGAGAAGTCCAAAGAGAGCCAATACCCGTCCTACCTTAGCAGAACTTAGCTCTGTCCAACGAAGTAATCACTCATCCGTAAAGTCAAAGATCCCCAAATAGCAATGAAAACGTATTTCGCTTTAATTTTTCTTTTCGACCTCGGAACAAAAGTCCTTCGACTACACGTTCCCCCTTTCGAACTTCATCCTCTTTACGATATACTCCCGACCCTCCCGGTTTTCATCGTTTAAAGAACATTTCTTTCCGACATTCTTGCATCCATTTAGCGTTTACTTGATTTCCTTCTCGAATTCAAGGACTCCACTCACAACAAAGAGAAATCCTGACAAAACAACGGCGAGGAGAAGGCAGATCCGGCAAACAAAAGAGGAAAAACGATTGCGAATTCTATTTGCCTTTCATTAAACGATGGAGAATTGGCTCTCTTAGGCGACTAATGTAAAATGAGGAAAGTTCGCCCCCAATCTGCCTGGCATCCTCCTATTCTAGGAACCCAACAGCCGCGTCGTTGCATTCATCACCATCCATCCCAGCAGATGAACGTGGAGTCAAAAGCAATTCTACGTGATGGAACCTGGACAGCATGCTGATGTTCCATACTGCAGTTGGAATGGTCACTGGAAGGACAATACTGGTTTCAGCAACAACGGGAGTAGTCCGTTGTAACTCATACCAACTCGTCACATGCTCGTATCCCGTTCGTCTTCCTGTCGAGCTTTAGTAAATCCAGCTTAGAGTTGAATGGAGCCGGTGCTGTAGTTCCACATAATTACGAACAAAGGACGAGTATGTGTATGTGTATGTGGAATGGTACGACGAACCAGACGTTCTCATGAAGCACTTCATCCATTCATCGATTTACTTTTTACGAGTTTATGCTAATTTTCTTCGGATCCACTTCGTCCTTTAAACGGAGTAGCATATATGTAGGATATCGAATTCATGACTATAGGGTGCTCTGCTTCTCCAGGATATATACGAGTATATAAGGGCAAACTAGGAGCTGGTGCGAACTGAGGGAATAATTTTTTCTCCCTTTCCTCAGTTGTCTGTCTGGATATGGGGAAGGAAGAGGACGACATAAGAGGGATTATAACATTACCGATTGCCTTTGGGAAACTTTATCTTACGGTCTTCTTTTTTTTTTTGCTTTTATTTTTGTTTCCTCGTCCTTATGGCTTTGATTCTTTGTCTTTACGTCGGAGGAAAATGAGACGGAGGCCTGTACATTGGGAAATCAATTTTTGGTAGGTAAGAGGCTTAAAGCCGATGGGATAAATGAAAATTTCAATTAGGTTAACGTCAACACTAACGGCTTAGAGGCTTGACAGGCTGAAGGTTGACTTACAGAAATGGCGCTTTGGATTCTTGAGAAATTAATTTTCCATTTCGATTAAATTTGATGTATTTTCATGACGTTTTAGGCAGGTCTTCATTTGTGTAATGCTTTATCATCGTGGATGATCTGCATAACAACCTAGATTGGAACGAAAACCGACTGAAGTACGGTAGGTCGAGCTTTTTTAAAAGGTCATCCAATTCATGGTCCGGATTTGGCATTCCTATTTCAATCACTGGTGTTAGAGCAAAGTTGGTTTCGGAGCTGTAAGTGAAGTGAAGAGGAGTCTTAAGGCCATATTGTCATAGAAATGCAACTTTTATATAGCTGACTGATGCCGTTAGTGAAATTATAAGAACTCCCTCTAAGAGCTCTCATGGCATTATGATATCATAATTAATGGCAAGATCCAGGCAATACAATTAAATAAAAATTGCACGAAAATCAATATCATAAATACATTTTCTTTAATTTTTTTTTTTGGATCACCTGTATAATATCCACTGATATCCGATGTGTGGGTTAAAAAAATGTTAATTTTCCAGCGATTTTTGACACCATCGAAAATCCGTGTAGACTAGATTAGCGTGAAAATTTATTAAGTCCGGCGTCATTTGTTTTTTGTTTTTTTTTTTTTAGGTCAAGAATGCTAGCCTGGATTCGGGCGATTTCTCTAATTCTAATAGACGGTATGATCAATTTGACTCTTTATTCACCCAGACATTCTAGGACTGCAGGCTAGCTTGAAGGCATAGTATGCTCCGGAAGCAGATCCCCTACGCTACCGTGCCTTTCAGAACGAGCTGAAGTCTTGGCTGTATGACTATACATTCTTAGTCAAGCCATGTTTACAATTGAGTTCGATACGATACTACCTTGTTAAGATTAATATTGAACCAAACTTTCACTCTCTACATTTCCCGTCAGCTGTGTATAGCACGTCAAAAGCTTTCAAAAAGTTTTCCTTTGCCGTTCTTGGAGGTTCTATTCAGGGACTCTTTGAGCCGAAGCTGTAGTGTTTACTTTCTCAGCTTAGTTTTCCGAAAAAATACCGCAGTTGCCCAGGTACCATATCACATTTGACATTTGTACCTTTACGGAGTTTAAAGCGGAAACTCTTAGTTGACTGCTTCAGACCCATTTCCCTCAAAATCAGACTGTCGTCGGCTCGTTGCATACTCCCTCAATGGAAACTGCGACTGAAACGATGAATACAACTCGGCGTAGCTTGTATATTGGCAGCGACTGAGGTCATTGAATATGCTGTGGCATCTTTTGATGGCTTTAAGTCGCCAGGTACTGATGGGATATACCCCGTTATGCTGCATAAAGATATAAGACAGCTGCTTCCTACTTTGAAAATAATTTTCACTTCTAGCCTGGCACTTGCCTATATACCTATTCCTTGGCGCGCGGAGAAAGCGGCTTTTATTCCCAAAACAGGGAAGGAAGATTACTCACTCGCCAAGAGTTTTAGTCCAATCAGTCTAACATCCTTCTTGCTGAAAATTGGAGAGGCTAGTAGAATTGCACGTGCGCAAAGTTGCATTTCAAATACATCCTCTCTCGGAGATGCTACAAGCTTATCAGCGCAGAAAGTCCTTCAAGACTGCACTTCAAAACCTAGTTGGGATAATTAAATGCGCACTCGAAAGGAAAGAGTACGTACTGGGCATTTTCGCCGACATTGAAGGTGCTTTTGATAACGCTACTTTCGACAGCATGTGTACCGCTGCTAGACGGTATGGCGTAGATGAAGCACTGGTTTTGTGGATCAAAGCAATGCTTGTGCACAGGATATTGATCGCCGATGCAGGCCTTGAACAATGTGTCAAATGTGGCATAAATGGGCTGCCCGCAAGGCGGCGTCCTGTCTACTCTGTTATGGTGCATGGTGGTCGAATCTCTACTCGATGCTCTCAATGCCTCTGGAATCTATGCGAATGATGTTGCCGTTCTCTCTGTCGGCTCATGTTTAGCGAATGTCTGTCTCAAAGCGCAGGCGACGCTAGATGTGGTCGAAAACTGGTGCACGAGAAATGGGCTGTCGGTTAATCCTCTTAAGACTGATGTCATTCTCTTCACGAGAAGGAGGAAGAATACTGGCATTACTCAGCTGATGCTAATAGACATTCCCATCCCGATATCCAAGGCTAAGCTAAGTACCTAGGAGTCGTCTTAGATAGCAAACTTCTTTGGTCAAAGAATGTTGAGTGTTGAACCACCAAAGCGCTGTCAGCTGCAAAAGTGCCATGGGGCTTATCGCCGAAAAAGGTCCTCTGGATCTACACGGCAATGATAAGGCCGATAATCTCATACGAATCGGTTGGCTGATGGAACATGCTAACACGTAAACACGTCCCTTTCACCAAAACTCAGGTGTACGGGGACTTTCCCCAGTATAACGGACGCTGCTCTAGATCCTATGATGAACCTTCCACCCCTTGATATATACATATACATATGTATATATCAGAGGGTGCACACTAAAAGCTATGTGTCGCCTCAAGCGAAATTGTTTTTGGTACAACTCGCATTGGAGTGACAGTATACTTGCGCGAGAAATATCCCACGACCCCTGTTCCATGGACATGCCAATATCGGCTGGGTCCAGATTTGAACCTGGAAAGGATTGTTTTCGCATTTTTGCAGATTACTTCAGGTCCGGGCGGAGGTCCAGCGCTGGAGTTTTTTTTGAGCGCGAAAACACTCGACTGCACTTCTCGTTAGGAAAATATGCGTCAGTCTTCCAGTCAGAGATATACACAATCCTAATGGCCATATTGTGAAGCACAAATGGAAGGGAAAAAGCACTTAAAGCTGTGCCCAACCCTCTATCCAGCACCAAATTATTGCATGATCTCAAGATCTTTTTGAACAAAGTCGGAAGACTAAATTCACTAAGGCTTGTATGGGTCCCATGTCACTCTGGGATCCCAGGAAATCAGATCTCTGATGAACTCGCTAGAAGGGACTCAGAGGAGAGTTTCTCAGGCCCTGAACCCCCCTTAGGTCTACCTGCTTCCACGATCAAATCCGGCATCAACGATTGAGTCTTTAATGCACACAGTCGTAGATGACGGGAATATCCAGGATACAGGATGACTAAGCACGTATGCCCTGATGTCTGCAAGAAGTCCGCAACATTCTTCTTATCTTTGAGGAGAATTGATTGTAGGCGACTTGCGTGCGTCATTATGGGCCATTAGTGAGACGCCTACCTGTGCTGCATATTGTGAGGAGGATGACACAGCAGAACCTTGTCTCTGCAACTGTCCCGCCTTCGCTCGCGCACGGTGGTGCGTCCTTGGGGCGAACGAACTCCCCTTGAGCTTTTCAAGGACCCGAAATCTACTTTCTTCCTTCTTAATCAGAGAGCAAATTTCACATCCTTAAAGTGTCACTGGTTTTATAATTATGAATTTTTAGATTGCGGGCCAAATTCGGCCAGTGACCGAATTATGATTTTCTCTTCATTTATCTTTAAATCTACTTCCTTTCTTGCCCTTAGTACATTTTGTGCGTTTCTCTTAACTTTTTTCTCACTATCTCCCAGAAGGATCAGATCATCTACGCGATCAATTTATAGAGCCATACCCCGCGTTTACACTTGTTTAATCACTTATTACATATTTCAGTAGATTTGCGTCGTTATAGACTTCAGTTAGCAATTCAGTTCCATTTTTCCACGTTTTTATCGATTGCTGACGTGCTAACGTGGGCAAGGGATCTGTCATATGTAACAGTTTTATGCCTCTCTTGGAAAGGTCTACTCGATTCTATGAAATCCGTACTTGATTAAATTCTGATTAAATTAATCCATAGCCTAATAAACGGTCGGTTTGGAAGCAATATCGTGTATATACGAGAGGTGATCCAAAAGTAATGATAATCAGCTATTTCCAGTCCGCATAAATATCCAAAAAAAAAAGTTGCTATATACCCACTAGGTTAGCGTAAATTGCTGAAAAATTGGAGAACTCTGTTCCTATACATTCCACAGTAGCTCGCTGAGCCAAGGAGTTTCAGCTTCGTAGAGCTGCCACTGAAGATGAACATCGCGAAGGAAACTAATCCTCGTCCTTCACTGAAAATAATATAAAAAAAAGTTTAAAAATGTTGTGTCGGCAGATCGAAGAGTGGCCATCAAGCGCATAGCTGAAATCACAGGGGTCTCATAGGGCAGTGTTTAAAGACTCCTCGGAAATGAATTGAATATAAAAAAGATCTCAGCGCAGTGGATGCCGAGAGCGTTAACCGATGAGCAGAAAAGGAGAGTCAATATTTCGAGGATGAGTCTCGAGAAGTTCCAAGCAGATCAGGAAAAGTTTTTCTTAAGTTTCGTGACGAGACCTGCCGGCGGCGTTTTTTGGGACGCTGAAGGAGTAATTATGGTGGAATATTTGCAAAAAGGAGCCACTATTTCGGGATCTTACTACGCAGACCAAATAAAAAGATTATGGGAGGTTAATAAAAAAAAAGATGCGACAGATGCACAGATGGTGGTAATGATCATCGACTGTTGAACGGAAGGTATATATGTAGTTCAAGTCTATCCATAGTCAAGAGCAATCCCTATACGGAAAAATTATGGAACAACATCAGTTGTGAATGAGAGATGGTCAAAAAGTACTGACGAAGGAACAACACTCGCAACAAAAGATCACTTCAAAATTCATACTCTGTGTGTGCATTTCCAATGTAACACCCTAATGACATGGAAACAAAAAAAGTTACTGTGAACTACAACTAACGCCACAAATTCAGTCGAATCTATCAAAAATCCTATCTAGGACAACCACCCCCGGAGAGTAGTGAACGAACACCTTCGGCACAAACCATCTGCACGCCGTCAAGTTTGTGTGATATAAACACCATAAGAGCGAACACTCTTGAACGTGCACGAACCCCTATTAAAAAAGATGCTTGAACACCCGTTCTAGTCGCCAGATTTAGCTCCCAGTAATTGCGCCCTCTTTCCTCGGGAGGGTTAAGATAAAGAAATTTTTTCTAAGACAATCCTTGGTTTAGATAAAGCATGGGAAAATTTTTATTTTTTAACTGACTTGTTAGGAGACTATATAGAAAAATACATAATTTTTTAAACTAACACATAACCACCGTGTTTTATTTTCATTATAGTTACTTTGGATCATGCTTATTGATATAAATATAATCCATATGCTGACATAATGAAAATTCACTACAACGTTAAAATATCGCGCGAAGGTTCGTACACGATTCGTCTGACATTTAAAATAAATATTGTCCCATCTGTTGCTACAATAAATGCCACGTTATTGTAGAGCCATTTTTTTTTTGTAAGGACAACAACTGGAGCAGCTGGAAGGGGGATATAGTTAAATTTGTAGTTTTAAAGAATAGGAAAAAACTTTAGTGTAGATTTTCCAAAGGAATTTTTGTCGGCTGAACTCAAGCTTTGACTTATTCACTGAGACATTCCCTGAGATAATGTTAGGGTTGTACTATTTAGGGTTGGTCGATATTGCATTACATTACTTACTCCAAGGCTTGTATACTATATTAAATCAAAAATATTACCACTTCTATGAAAGTGTTGTATTTTGACACCTCCAAGATATTTAAATTGACACCGCTTATTGGATAAATTTATATTCATATATAGGCTTGGTGTGTATTGTTCTAAAGCATTTGACGGCATAATTTGTTGTTCTCCTTATTTGTCTTATAGTAGCCAACATTTTTTATAGCTTCTTAAAAGACCTAATATCCTACACACAGAATGGAAAACGACTTTCCATTAACTATTTAAGGGAATCATCAAGATCCCAAAAATCCTTTTGCGTTGCCGATGCTGGGCGATGCGAGTTCTTGATAAAATAATCACTTTTCCAGGTAATACTGCTACTCATCTATTCAAACGTGTCAATGCAATTTGCTCTTCATGCTTAAATGCGCTCGATAGAAGCTGTATCATAAGAAAGTTTGTCTACTCCCCGACCACTGGAACTTTTTAAAATTAATTCCTTGATATCGTATTGACTCTGTAGCTCTTATACTGCCCTAACAGGGCCATCAAATCATCAGCCCTTTATACGGCGAATTCGACGGCTTAGAAAACTTAGTCATGCCCTGCGTTCGCCATTAATCGACCTTTAAACCGTTTTACTGCCCTTTTAATGTGCTTCCCCAATAAATAAAAGCCTTTTTGGTGATAAACAACCTCGAAGTAGTTCAACCAGATGGCATGGTCATGGGATGGCTTTGAACATTAACTGAAAGAGTAGATATTATCTGGCATGAAGTCGAGCGATTAGAGAATCTTCTATTAAGAAGTAATGAACAACAGATGTGCGTGATTTAAGACCTCGACGATACATTGGATATTGAGTAAAGTGAGTTTAACATAAGGCTTCCCTGGAAAGTTTAATGATTTCCAAAATTTAAGTCTATATTTCAAGGCTTAGGGATAGATAATTTTTTTTTATAGCGCTTGAAGTGAGAATGAATCACAGTGAATGTGATACATCAGGAATCACTCCACTCCAGAACCTCTAAAACGGCAAACAACTAGTACACTGCTCCTGATGGCGCCATTAATATCGGGTCACAGAAACCCTACTCGCATAAACAAATATTTGATCCAACAAGCGACATTGATTGCGACGAGCTCGAAAGAATAAAGCAAAACAGAAGAGCAAAAAGTGGAGACAAAACGAAACCGCACATCCTGTGGTACGCTGAGAATCCGACTGCAATTGTGTGCACGGCTTCTCTAGATCATGACGTGCCGCATCGTCTACGTGACCCCTCGACAATAAGAATAATTTCCGTTTAGTAAAATAGTGTATCCGTATCCTGACTAACCGAGAAACCGAGAACGCTACAATACGAGAGCCAATGGAACGTGATTGAATAAGAGTAGATTCGGTTATGGTTCTCCGCCCGAGGACCGGATGTCACGGGCTGTCTTGTTAATAAAAAACCTACCCAACCGCCCTAAATGCCCGATCAACAAAGAGGATGTGGATATAGATCATGACCATTCGTCACTTCTAAAACATGTAATGGATTCAACCAGAAGAAACGGTTTCTTGGGGGTCCAGGCTCATGGAATTTATGAAGCTAATCACGGTCCCAACTGATTCGATTGCTTAGCCACACGGATAGTGCTTGGTATCGCGCTTAAATCAATCAAATTGGTTTTATCCATGCGTCCTGTCGGATATATGTATGTTACATAGATACACTCGTCGTTCTCTGGTATTTGAGCAATTTATTTTCTAATGAAACATAGTTTCCTGCAAAGACCACCATCTGCACCGCTGCCACAAGAGGAGGTCATGTTCGGATGTACGCGGACAGAGTCAGTCGAACACGGAATGCGTCCTCTGCTTGCTTCCTTTCACCACTTGCTTGCGCCGTACATGACTTCCAGCCACTTGGACTCCCTCTCTCGGTTGTGCTGATTCCCTATCTGCCATTTCGACGGTCGGTGGTTGGGGGCAGTATTTCAATTCGAAAACAGGCGCGCGTTTCATTGCAGCGGTTGAAATAAATCAAACCCTCTGCCGCTGTTGGGGGAAAGTAGTTTTTTCCCTGTTTTTCTGGTCGCGAATTTGTATCACTTTTGATGGCTTACAATGTTGCAACGTGCTCGGAAGGGAGTCAGTTAATAGCAAATGCAATATGAAAAGGAAATTTTCAGTACAACCCACAACACATAGATACTTTTTTGTTTTGATTTCTGACTCGAGTTCCTATTCACGTCAGCCGGGTCGAATTTATTCCGTCCTTTGGTATCTATTGTTGGCACAAATTAACAAAGAAAAATCCAATTAGCTTGAATTACAATACAACTAGAATTGATTAAACACTTTGTTGAAGATACCTTTTCTCCAGTGGATACCTGCTTTATCGTAAATTGGAATCGGAATACGAGTACACTAATTCTGAACAAAAAAGGACGATAGCGACTGCAAGTACAATCAATAATCGATTAAATCGGTATCGCCCCGTGTAAGTCGCGGTGCGGCATAATTTTCCGATGTGTCAAGCAGCTGCTTGGAGGAGGGGATCCATCTATCTACTTCGACTATCCCCTCTTTTTCGTAGTTAAATAGCCAATTTGCATAAATCTGCTTTTGGCTCATTGCGCGTGATCTACTTCGAGATACGAGGTGCGGAAAAGTTGTTGAAAAAGCGGTGAGTAAAGGACGACAGCTCCAAGGAAGTTTTTTTTTGATTATTAGATACCAGACAAGTGTCAATTGTGTTTGATTTAACTCCAATCTGGTAAGGTGAGCTCGTCTTTTTCTCATTTCTCGTTAGAAGCTCACGTAAAGATACTTTGAGATGATTCAAGTGGTTTTCTTTAGAGTCGTGGTAAAGAGGAAGCCAGCCACAATGTTGTGGTAGAAAGAAAGATAACGAGTGGAGTGGATATTAGTGTTAAGCTGAGATTAGACGACCTGTTAAAAGCACCTAATTGATTAGCCATGACGTCAAAGAAAAATTCAACATACGAGTTGCATTGTATGTTGTTTTGGCAACGTACATATGTATGTGGTTGAAAATGATAAGCAACAACGCAAAAGATATGAAAGTTATACGAAAATGTCAGATTTGGAGAAAGAGTTGGGTGCGACTTCGGGAAACAGAAAGTTTGCTGCTTGAATACCGTGGCGACAAATCGCGCTTACATCAGAATTTCATACGGATGACGGCTGAACAGTTTAATAAATAACTACTACTAATTATGAATGACAGGGATTCAGTTTATGGATGCACATTATTGGCCTTCAGGAATGGCATTAGCTTGGAATGGATCCAGTTCGTCGTCTGTAGTTCAACTGCGCCTTGCCCGGAATTTTGTTCATGTAACTTGGCCAAGTTTCTTCGATAGTGACATTGATGATGCAATCAGGAATATACTTCTGCTGGATATGAGATCCTTCATTCCACATACGAGGGTGGTCCGATAAGTACTTAGCCTCAGATGGCGCCAGTATCGCAAGAGCAACTATCGTGTAGTACATTCTAGTAGACGGCTACTGTCAAAATTTCAGCTGGATCGGACTCGTAGTTTTGTTTTGACCGCGTGTGGAAGCGGGAGTGTCCACGGATTTTAGAAAAATGGAAAAAGAGCAATATCGATCGGTGATTCGATTCCTGTTTTTGGAAGGGAAATCGCGCAGCGAAATCGAAGAGCGTTTGGATGCTGTGTACGGTGACTCCTCGCCTTCGATGGCGACCATCAAAAATTGGTTTAACGAGTTTCAACGTAGTCGCACGTCGGTTTTTGATGAACCACGTCCAGGTGCACCGAAAACGGCTACCACGGAGGATAACGTGACAAAAATCAACGATCGAAGGTGCGCGAGATAGCTGAGACAGTAGGCATTTCAAAAGATCGCGTGGGTCATATCCTGCATGAAATTTTGAGCATGAGAAAGCTGTCGGTGCGATGGATGCCGCGGTTGCTCACTCCGGCAACAAGCGCAACCGTGAGACCACTTCAGAGCAGTGTTTGACGCTGTTTAAGCGCAATCCGAAGGAGTTTCTGCTGCGTCGTTTCGTGACAGTCGACGAAACATGGATCCACTGGTACACACTAGAGACCAAGGAACAGTCGAAACAGTAGACTTCACCCCCGAGAAAAAGTATTTTTCAGACGGGTTAAAGAAGTTGGAGCAGCGCTGGGTTAGGTGTATCGAGCTAAAAGGAGACTATATAGAAAAATAAATCGCCATTTCTCCCAAATTTTTGTTTTTCTTTTGTAGGCTAAGTACTTATCGGACCACCCTCGTAAGGTAAGAAGTGCTCGTCAAAGCAACGATGCAGTGTTGACGCTAAGGTGGCATCATATTGCACAAAATTAAATAAAATATTTTTCTTATAACACCTTTCGACTACGTCGCCTACAAGCGAGGGACGAGTGTGTGGTCGACACTAGTTGAGGCTATCGCTCAGCGCGTAAAACGGTGACTGGGGACTAATTGGATGAAATTGATTGTCCGACTCGCGTTTTAACCCACACGAAATTGATCCACTCCTATTAGTATCTGCTCTCGAGAAAAATGCCATAAGGTCAATTTCCCGATTTGGGTTTTAACCGGGAAGCGCCTGACCAAACGTTATAGCCGCACTCAAAGCCACAAGCCAACAACATCTAGAGCCTCGAATCGGGTTTTTACCCAGACAGGCTCGACCTCACACTACTCTTGGCAACCCATCACCAGTCGGGATCCGGGCTCGGGTTCTCACCCAGAAGGTGACAAGGCACCGCTACGACCGAGTGTCCCGAACGGGTCTCAACCAAAAGGGACAGAGTAGTGCGCGAATTACACTAGGACGTCTATCGGTGTCACAAATAAATTTATGTGACAGATCCTGGCCCGGCGAGTATACCCCGGCACAGAAAGCTCATTACAGCAGTACACGAAGAACGAATGGACAGTAGACGAATAGTGAAAAGAAAAATGTGTGGAAAACCCGAGGGAAACAGACCGTCGGCAGCCGTGCCGTAGGTTTGAGGACAATATAAGGATAGACTTAGAAGAGATGGAGCAGGACAACGAAGCGAGAGGCTTGTTTTCCAAATACCGGCAGTGATAATAAGAGCGTTGTGACACAGGTTGAGAGAACCATACTACCGGATTTTTTGTCAATGATTATTGCGTTCTTCGATTGTCGTGGTCTTTTCTACCAGCACCAGGTGCCTCGTAAGACTACTATAAATGCCAATTATTACATCAAAGTACTGGAACAGCTGAGCCGTCACGTGGCGAAGAAACGGCCCGACATTGCGAACAACTGGATCCTTCACCACGACAATGCGACACCGCATACAGCGCGTGTTGTGCTTGAGTTTTTAGACAATCACGGGATTCCAGTCATGCCGCCCCCTCCCTACTCACCTGACTTGACTCCTTGTAATTTTTCGGTCGTTCCTGAGCTGAAAAAAACGCCGTCGACGTCGTCGTTTTACCCATAACTCCGCGATTGTAAAGGCTATGGGGGCGACTTTCAAGCAACTCGAAAATGATTTTTTTTTCAAACGCGTTCGCGAAGTGGCAGACTGGCTAGGAACTGTGCATAAAGTCGAAGAGGAATTACTTTGAAAGTCTGTAAAAAGTTTTTTTAAATACATGCATTTTTAAATTTTTCCTGACTTTACTGACAGTAGTTTTTGAAAGGCCCTCGTATGTGCAAGGGTCACAATTAACATTGAAGAAAAAGTCAATGATACTGGCGAATAAAAAAAATTCCTTTCAAAAACCAAAAGCTCGCGATATTTTTTGAACACCTTCATAAAAGATCAAAGTTTGAGGAATCACATCTCGAGTACCATAAATCATCTTGTTGTTTTGAGTCGACCTATTTCACTCATGCTTAGGAAGCACAAGGACTACAGCAAGGACATTATTCTCCATCATACTAATGATAGGTCGTATTAAAAGCAATTTGACTAGAATCTTTATCGCTACCAAAAGCAAATGAGCCACTTGTAGGCTTGAAACCCCGTCGCTATTCCCACAGTAACATGAGCGCAATTGTTCTTGAAGTCCATAGTGCCATTTTAACCGTTTTACGAGTTCACCTTTCACGGCTGTAAAACCCACCGCCACGAGTTACTTTTCTACCCCATTCCGAGGTAACGTTTGGCCACATAATTTTACTTCTTAAAAAATTCCATCTTCGTCATAAACCCCGCACCATAATACACCTGTCGCTGGTTTTACTGCTCGACTTCTTGTTTCATCCGAGAGACGCCATAAGCATCATGAGCTCCTTTAAAATTTCCTTACTGCCCAGACAAGTACGAGTTCAGGCAATCACTGTCCCGTGTTGCAGCAACACCTGGGTAATGAAAACGTCATCATCATATTTTTCCGGTCGGTCATGTAATTAAAATTCATTTATCTCCAAGCCGGGTTGAGTCGCTTTTAATGCACAACCGTCTGCTGTTGAATCAGGGCCACTAGAGACCGAGGGGCGAATAACAATGACCCAAGCAATGGCACTAGCCTCGAAGGAGCAAAGAAAAGGAGAGGGACAATGTCACGTTTTACTTTTAATTAACATTAAAATGTCACGTTGTTCCTTATCCTATCTTGGCCGAGAGACGCGTCCAACTGGGAGGTCTATTGTGGATTATACAATACAATACAAAAAGTCTCGATTAGTGCCCTTTCCTGCATGGTTTCGTCCTTCGGATGCGGTCGTTATTTGGTTTTTTCGGTGATTCGTTCGTTGGCGTGACTTGTACCATAACCCAATCAGTGGGAAAGCTAGGTACTTTCAGGTTGTTCTTCGAAGTTTTGTTTATGTTTTCCAGTGCGAAACATATGTTCCCTTAGATCAATTGTAAAAGATAAACAACGCCATAGTCTCCATACACAAAAGTTCCTAACGAACAAGCAGAACGCAAGATGGCATTGTACCCAACATACTCACACAACCTGCAACTAACAAACTTCATTAAAACTTTATCCACTCGCTCATGGTTCGGCAAGCATTCCCGCTGAGCAACACGCACTGACCAATGAATCATGACCAAACCAACTCCAGTAAACAAGTTTCAATTTGGACTAAATTCAAATTGAAGTCATACGACTGGGAGTGCAAATGGAAAAGGACAACTTGTTGAAGGATAAAATCATTATAATTGTCTCTAGGTAATAAGGAGCAGAGGATGTGACCTCAAACCAGAATCAATCAATCAGCTGCTTTCCATGCCGGGTTCTATTGCACCCGTCCACCAGCACGCTTTCGGAATCCAGAGAGGTACCCAATTTACATAATCACATCTGGCAATCCACACTAGAGGGTTGCTGACTAGATGGAGGGATAGCCTACTGTGCTGTGATACGATGGATAGTGGTACGATAGGATGTGATGGGGTATAATGTGACGGGTTAACCCTATCAAATGGTTATATTCACCGCATTTTAAATGAATCCAGTCTGTTTTCGAGGATAATCCAATGTGGCAAGCCGTGTGAATGTTCAAAATATCCCGAATGTGAAGTGGTGACTATGGTTTAGAGACAGTGGCGATGAGGAATTTGAATGATTCTGTAAGGGTTGCTTTGGACGCAGGATATTTTTAGAACGCAATGTGGTTTTTTACTTTTGAATATAAGCTTTTATCTATTTATTGCATGAATCCTGGACCCTTATTGGCTTAAAAAAAGATAAGGCTTGATAAGGATTAGATTAGATTTGGTTTGGAGCGTCCCTAGACTGTCAGTTACTACGACTGGATGGAACGATTTTCCTTGTTAAAAATAAGTAGATCGTAGCCAGGCATCGAAGTAAGGCCAAAAAAAAAAAGAATAAAATGAGAAAAAAAATAAAAAATAAAAAAAAAAAAGTCTTCGATAGCTTTGGAAGGTCGTATTAGGGAAGGATGTGTCCAAAACTATTCTGTGAATTTTTTGGTTTTTGAAGAATTTTTTTATTATTTATCCCTTTCTGCAGAATTTTCCAATAAGGACATAACAACTTTGCATTTAAATATAAAACAGATTAATTGAGATATCGGGCCCAATTTTAATCCAAATGTAGTACACCTTTCGGACACGTTACTAAGCTATTCCAACCCTGTTGGCTTTTTGGCATAAACATATTACTCAACGTATCCTCTTATAGAGTAATCCAACCGACTGGAAAATTCTTCGAAATTACACTTACCCTAAAATGAGGATAATCCAATCACACCTCCTGCATGAAATCCACATCACACCGTCACTTTTGATATATCGATGAAGTCTCTTGAAACACATCTGAGTTTGCTGCTGTCTAAAAACGCTTATATTTCTTATTGACAAGGACATTTAGCCAAAAAGGCTCATAAGTCATCATAGAAGATGAAATCCAGGATTTTTGTAGTGTCTAATTGGAATGTAGCTTTAGATCATCGAGAGGCTTCAGTTCTTAAGTTCGATCTCGTCAGGGTGCAGGTCTAAATGCAAAATTTGGCAAACGGAGAATTTGCCAATTTTCGTGACCGGCGTGGAATCGCCAGTTCATTTCGAACTGAAGTCTTTACGGCTACCACGTCTGTTACGAAACAATCAGCATCGATCTAGAGAGCGCCGTCTTGTATGACGATTTCTTCATGATCGAGTATCCTCAGGAAGGTGGCGACAGTGGCAGATGGAGAAGGCGTCACCCAACAGTATTAATCATTTGGTAGCTGGAGCGAACTTCGTCAATGCTCCATTATAATAGCTTAGATTCTTCAAGCCAAACTTGCAAAGCCCCAATGGTAATATAGAGTAGGGGAAGAAAGCTAGGGCGCTAGATATTTCAAATTTAGTTTAATTTTAGTTAAAAAAAAGAAATAAAACTAAAAAATCCAAAAAATGAATAAAACTTAATATTAAAAATGAAAAGATACGTGAGCTAAATGTATGTTATGTATGCAATAACGAAAACGAGGTTTGTTCAAAAAATAAGGTGACTTTCTAAATTTCTCATATTGCGTAACATATGTATGTAAACACTGTCAGCCATTTTCGATATTTCATTTTTTTTCACAGGTGGTTAGACGTGTTTTGGTGTGCCTGGCGATTTTTTTTCTATTAAAAAATTATGGATAAAAAAATCTATATCAATTTTTGTGAGAAAGACCAAAATAAAGTGCTTCATCGAATTTGATATATTGACTGTGGCATATAGCAACTATTTTCTTAGTAAAAGAAATATTTATAAGATCTCCGCAGAAAGCCGATAAGATGTTAATGACGTTGTCCTAGCCCATCTACAACGGATGAAAACGTTGAAGCAGTGAAGAAAGTTGTTATGGAAAATCGTCGAATCATCTCGATTGGCTCATACCATGTATTTTTTCGGATATTTTGGCATAAAACGAGTATCAGCGAAGTTTGTACCGAAATTGCTTAATTTTGATCAAAAGAACCGTCGCATGAGCATCGCTCGAGAGTTACTGATTGGCGTGAATGCATATCCAGATTTACTAAAAATGGTCATCATTGTTTTCGAAATAAGGATATATAGATTATTTCGGGTATAAGGGTATATGATTATTATTTTCATGGTTATGACGTCGAAGCTAAAGGCCAATCTTCCCAATGGAAACGACCAGAAGGGCCTAGAGCGAAAAAAGCACGCCAAGTTCGGTCAAATGTGAGTTTTCTTCGGTTTCAATGGCATGATTCAATATATGTAAGTTCTTGCCATTTAGTTAAATGTAAGGCAAATAAAAATTGAAATGAAAATTGGAAAATTTGCATGAAGTAATACGAAGAAAACGTCCGGATTTGTAGGGAACACATTTTTAGCTATTATGTCACCATAATGCAACTGCTCACTCATCGTTGCTTTTGCATAATTTTCGGCCAAAAACAATACCATAATCTTTCTTCAGACACTTTATTCAACGGACTTGGCCTCCTACGACTTATTTTTCTCTTTCCGTAACTGAAAAGACAGAGATGGAGATTCAACACGATTGAGGACATAAAGGCCGCATCGCTGGACGAGCTCATGGCTATACCAAAAAGCAGTTATCAGAAGTGCTTCGAGGATTGGAGTAAGCTTACTTTATCTGAGGGGCATTACTTTGAAGAGAACAAAATAGATATTGGTGAATAAATAAATAAAAAGTCACCTTATTTTCTGAACAAATATGGGCTGAGTTACGGTAGGTTAAGATAAATATAAATTTGATGAAAAATCAAAAAATTTGATGCAATTTTTTTTCGTGTAATTTCCTTAGTTATAAAATCGTGTCTTCATTTTAACTTAACCTTGAAGTTGAGGGACATAATTATAAGTTTTTGTCTGTTCTGTTTACTTTTGAGTGACCACATAGTATAGTCAGAGCAATATGATAAAATATTTAAGCTAGTTATAAGAATATTTGTGTAGCATAAAACAGTTCACAATTAGATTAACAAAAATGAATTAAGAACTTAAAGAAACACAAAACCTTACAGCTGCCATATTTTCGGTACTTCAACCGATTCATTATCTTATTGGCACAGGAACATCTAACATAATCACTGTTGATTCGAATTTCTTTCCACTATATAAATCTGGTGCGACGATTACCGAAAATTAGAGTAAGTGCTCTTAAAGTTGCTCGGTAACTACCACTTCTGAAGTTCGGTAGTAATTTTTAATGATCTTAAAATGGTATTCCTCTTTTCCAAAGCCAATACATAGAGATGTATAACTTCTTTGTATTTTCAGCCTTAAAAGTATACACACCTTACTGAAAGTTTATTTCTAAGTTTTGATAAATTTGTCCTTAAGCATCTAAAAGAAAGATGTTTAATAATTTAATAATTTTTAATTAATTAAAAATTAATGTAATCGTACATTTTGAAAGTAAAATAAAACTAATACCCAAAACCTTTCTGAAATTTAGGAAGTCGAATAATCAGTTAGTCTATACACACGCCTTAAATTTTTTTTATTTGGTCTTTTATTAATTCTGTAAAAAAAAGTCTATGGGTATTCATGGGTACCTATCTACAAGTTCTTTCTTGGAACGAGTTGGGTTCCAAGATCAGTGTACAATATAAACACTTGATATGCACATTCCGAAGCTACCTGATGGCTTAGTCTACTGGATTTTCTTACCAGAGAATTCTTGTCAGATGCTCAGATCTCAGCCTAACGATTCTTAATTTAGCTTACTTCTCACCGTATATGATTAACGCCTAGAGATCAGATTGCAAGTCGATACTCTTTATACTGACTTCAGCAAAACCAAGTTTTTTTTTTTTGAAAAAAAAAAATATTTTAAATTTCATTCCAAAATCTTAGACAGTTAGAGAACAAATATTAGGTGTTTCATATGCATATCTGTGGTGTTCCCCAAGGTAGCCACTTACGTCCACTGCTTTTCATAATTTTCTTTGATGACATTACTTCCATTATTAAAAATTACAAGCTTAGATTATTACCATCTCACTCATAATGATTTATACTCATTTCCGGGCTGGCTTAGAGCGCCAATAATTTAACACTTAACAGCAAATTTACATACTTTGTATGGTCTCGTTTAGAATACGGTGGTGTGATATGGAACAAAGTTGAAAGTTCATTCTGATGTTAAGAAAATTCTTTGACAATTCACCAAATATTTTTCATTTCAATATGCAATGGGATTTTTGCCCGTTGTTTGTGGTCTTGCTTATCAAGTCATTAGAATCAACCTGTACTATTCATGGTGTAATGCTGGTGAGGGATTTGTTATACTGCCATTGGAAATAGCCTCCACCCTATATGTACCTGTTATAGTCCTATGAGCCAGAGTTTTCTCATTTGAAATACCTAATAAAATCCCTAATAAAAGCTTAAGACCACTTGTGGATAAAATTTATAAATAAATAAATAAAAAGCAAAGAAACGATGCGCCCTTAAGGGTCTCTTTTTTTTAGGAACCCGAAAAAGTCATATGGATTCGGCGAATATGTTCTTTAATATTATGAATATTCTTTCCTTCAACGTATTCATGTTGATTAGTTTAAGACGTTCTTGAAATGTGGGCTTCTTGGAGGAGACCACACTTGAGAGACGTATTCAAGAAGGGGACATACAAAGATTATGCATAGAGATTGGGTAACGTAGGAGTTTGAAATTTTTTAGACCATCGCTTCACGAAACCGAGTGCTGAATTAGCTTTAAGGATTATCTCGTCAATATGTACGCGAAAATTTAGCACCTGGTCACATAATATGATGGAGATGGGTTGATTATTGGGAATATAGAGACGAGGAGGAGGTTTGATTCGTTTACGTGAAAAAAGGTTGATTGGCATTTGGAAATGTTTTTAGGACACCAGAATGAAAAACTATTAAGATCTGATTGAATAAGGGAAGAGTCATGACTTGAGGAAATGGTCTTGAAGAATTTGGTGTCATCGGCATATAGTGAGATGTGGGAATGTTTAATCACCATTTCAATATCGTTAATGGTAAGAACGAAAAGAAGTGGACCTACGTGGCTGCCTTGGGGGATACCGAAAGATGCTAAAAAAGGGTTAGAAAAGGCAGATCTGAAATGAACACTGTAATAGCGTTTTTCCAAGTATGAAGATATTCACTTTAAAGAAATTGGATCGAAGTCAAGGGAAGACAATTCGAATAGTATTAATCTGTGAGAGATTTTTTCAAAAACTTTGCTGAAATCGGTTGGAATAACATTGACTTCCTTGCCATTCTATAAGGCCGAGACAATAAAGGACACAAATTCAACAAGGTTTGTGGTTGTAGATGACACAGGGATCGACTGTACGAGAAAGAAGTGGTCCAGGGGATAAATTTGGTAAATAATCGAAGTAAGCAGAGTCCGGAATAAAGAAGTCGAGAACAAAAAATTGCTTAAAAAAGGTGGCGAAAAAGTTGGTGATAATATTGTGGTCATTTGAGGTTTGATCATGGAAGGAGAGTGAGGTTGGGAAGCCATCAGATTTTCTTTTGTAGTTAACAAATTTAAAGAATTTTTTTTTATGGTGTTTTGTCACACAACCTGGACGTGGTGCAGATGGTTTGTGTCGAAGATGTTCGTCCACAACTCTCCGGGGGTGGTTGTCCCAGATAGGATTCGAGAAATCTACTGAATTTGTCGCGTTGGTTGTAGTTCACAATAACTCTTTTCGTTTCCATGTCATTAAGGTGTTATCATTGGAAATGCACACATAGAGTTCGAATTTTGAAGTGATCTTATGCTACAAGTGTTATGCCTTCGTCAACATTTTTTGATCATCTCTAATTCACAACTGATGTTGTTGCACAATTTTTCTGTATAGGAATTGTTCTTGGCTATGAATAGACTTGAACAACAGACGTTCCGCTCAACAGTCGGTAATGATTACCATTGCACCACGACCCCTTGGGATCACTTATAAGATTGGCTTGCTATTCAGCTAAATAGCGTTGATAGATAGAATTGTGAAGGAAGACTGTCCACTGCTTATTTCTTTTCTTTCTTAGGGAACGGAGTCTGCGATTATACTAGTGTGGGGAGGTAGGAAAAGTTTTGCGTTGGGAAAATTTCCTTGTAAATTTTGAATATAGAATCATTTAAAGTTAGATTATCAAGGTATTTGAGGTATTCAGTGATTTGGTGAAATTTTGTTTTGTGGAAATCGTGAGAAGGTAGAACTGTAGGAGGACAGTCCTGTAATCGTGAAAAAAGGAAGGAAAAAGGGGAGGATTAGAGTCTTGCTTTTCGCCAAAATCAAACGAACAAACTGTTAAATGTGGTACATTATTGTGGTTTAAGAGTGTTACCATCCTCGTAAATTGGTTTTGCGAAAAGTTCTACTTCTTTAGCTTAATATGACAAAAACTCCTGCTGAAAGTAATAGTTTTTGGAAGCAGTTTGTTCTGCGTGAGTTTGAAGATTGAGAATTGGAGGAACTGCTTATCTCAAACGCTTCAAAAATTGCCTAAGTCGTGGGGTGTTGACTTGTCAAAATTAGAAAAACATCTTAAAGCCTGATCCAAAAGCCAGGAAACCGAGGGAAGGGCATTCTATTCACCTTTAAGCAGTTGCTTCGACGGCTAAGCCTACCAACCATATCCCAACCCTACTTCTCAGTAGCTGAACGCATTTGTCAGACATGGTTACCAATCAATAACACCGCACCAATCAGATAAATGCAACCCACAAAATTGCAAAATTCTTGCTACTTTTTGAACATACATAATTCAAATATAAATGCTAACACCTGACGTTGACGTTGACTTCTTGCTTCTTCAATTTTCCTAAAGACCTTGATACAGTTGGAAACACTCAAATAAAAAATATTATTAATCTTGTTGGGATACAAAAATCGTTTTTCTATGTCGAAATAATACTTTAGGGAAGGAAGTCTGATAAATAAATGATCCTGCCACACCATTAATAAAAGGATTTGTGATCCCAATATCGCACGCAATTCTTATACCATCCCACCCATTTCACGCAACACGGCGCCGAGCCATCGATTCATTGGCGATGGCTATGCGTAACGAAGGTAAAGGTAGAAAGCTGGCAGCAAAGATGAGAACTATAGTTTATCCCCCAAAAACAAGATAGGAATAAAACCCTTCGCGATAATCGCACGCCCAATCCTACCCCATATTCGTACACACAAACCCCATTCACAACTACTCGCAAAACAACTTCCCTCTCTAGTGTCCCACGGAAAACAGGAACCGGGTAAAAAAACCCACAAAAACTAATAGTCTCTCCGGGCCGGGATATAAAACCATAATCTTAACTACGTAACCATCGTATCCATATCGTTTTGGATAATTTATGTGGACACGATAAGAGTTGTTGTAAACTAGAGTGTGGGACTAATCGTTTTAATCATCGCCCTGGGAGTCATGATAGCGCTAACCTAATAGCAGCGAGCACTTAATTGCTATCACTACTTTGGTGACTCGCTATAGAGCAACTACAAAGGCATCTTTATCGGTGGCTTTGGGAACTTTAAGAAAAATGCTAAAAAAGAAGCGAGATTGACCCAGTATCACCACAAAGGATTAAATAACAAATAATCATTCATCAAGAATACACAAAAACCGTTGTAACATGCATTCACTCAAAGCGAATCATCATTCCTAGCCAATTTGTAGAGAAAATTCTGCAAAACCCATAACGAAAGTCTAAACGAGAAACCGGAAATGCAAATAGCACGACACTCCACATTGCCAATGTCCGGAAATCCATATTTCCATATGTCCTCGGGAATTTGTTTACTCCTTGTCGCCCATGTACGACAACGAATCCATTGTTCACCACGAAACTAGTACACCACGCTTTTTTTTTTTCTGCGCTCCCTCTGTCTCGCATCCTGTGTCCTGACGGCTATCCTGAGTATGCAACTGCAAAGGTACGTCAGGACTGTAATATTCAAATGCATTCCATTGCAAATTGGCCGAGAGCAAAAAAAGGGAAAGAAAAGAGTTATTTAAATGACATTTTGCTGAGAGGGAATTCGCTGCTATTCCAGCCGGTAATACAGCTATTCCACGATCGTCTAACGGTAAGGTAGTTTCGAATATTCCACAGTTAAGACGTAAACGTCATGCATGAAACATACCGACGGGTGATTTATGCATTTTAGTCCTCTGCCAGGACGAAAGTGAAATGAACATCATGCAAGGACGGATTTTATTACCCTAACACCTCCTCCACATTCCACACGCCATGCAGCGGTTGGAATTATGACATTTCATATCACTAGCGGTCGTGAAAATTTGCATAATTACACGAATGAAACATTCAACTCGTCGGGAGTACTCGCATGTTCATGAGTTTAACTCGAAATGTCATCAGAACAAAGGGCTGAAGAAGTTCGTCCTCAGCTTTGTTTTATTGCCGACAATAGGCGGCTGCTACGGTTTGTGACGGAAGACAACTTTTACGAACTTGCCACGAAATTTTCAATAAAACTTGAGCTGTATGGTAACTTGCGGATGCAATTCCCTCTTGTGGAACGTGATTGTGGAGTGTTTGTTGCACATTGACGGAGAAGTTTTAATTCACACTGGAGAGATGAGACAACAGTTATTGTTCAAAGTGCTATCACGGGTGACACAACTTTATTGAAGCCACATCTCATGCCTAGCGGACGCATTAAAGTCTTTTTTTGTTCGGAACCACTCTCGTAAGCCAAGAGGATGTCGAATTAAAAATATTTAACTTCTCGTCAAAAATACCTTTCAAAATGCCGCACTTCAACGCAATAAATTAATCACACCTCGTACGTTATGAAATAACGTGAAATCTATTCTCAGTTTGTAAGACGAGTTTATATTTTCGGATGTTCGACACGTCGCATACAAGCCTTCCAGTTATTTATGACAAGTGCGATTGTGTTTTCTCGCTTTTCGAGTTCGATTAATGTCTATGCCATCATCTGGTATAAAACAAGCGCCAAAAGCCATCGAAAACTTCCTGTTTGTGATGTGCGCAACGACGGGAGGTCGATGGTGTGCTCATATTGCTTGTATTGAATCGAAAGACGAGGTTTTCGGTTTACGGATGAGGTTGAGACGTGCAAATATCTATGGGGGAATTTCTGTCCATCCAATGAATGAAGTTTAACATTGAATTCGATAATTGAATCGGAATAGTCATAGACAAACGGTAATTAAAATTAGTTTTGTATACAACTTGAGGGGAACGCTTGTTGAATGTCATTCAAGGCAATTTGTAGTGATCGTTTCGTTGCTTAAACTTCTTATCGACTATAAAATTGATTTTAGTGGTTTCGAATTTCGGCAAATCTTCTCCCCAAATTAAGAATTTATCGCACACTTGTTCGAGAGAAGTTTTTCGTCTCGGAAATCTTGAGAACAAATAGTGGTGTCAACTGCGGACCAATTCCATTCGATACACAACTGCATCTTGAACAGGTGAGCAAGCAATTTGAACGCTTGCCCGTTGTAAGAGCTCCTGCCCAGCCCAGCGCAGCGTACAGAAATATTGAGCTCACCACTCTGGAAAGCAGAATCCTCCTCGCGTATTCCGGTACACCAATGTTTGGCATCATTCTTGAAAGCACGCCTTTTTTCGACATGGGTCTTAAAGTTAAGTCAGTTTGCGACCATTACTGCCAAGTCACTTTAGGCCTGATTGATAGGCTCACAACTCGAAAGTTTGCATATTCCACAGTCATTCAGCTGGCTATTAAGACAGCAACCGTCTTGTGGAAAGTTTGTGTGTCTATCTGCCTAGCTAGAATAAGCTATTCAAGGTCAGCAGACTCTAGTCAATTTTTGAACCTGGCGATCGCCTCATCAGTGGATATGTTTCACTAAAGTAACTTCGGCGATGTCGTCAGCAAAACCGATAATATTGACTCCTTGTTACGTTAATCGCAAAATTCCATCATACATTATGTTCCATAGAAGAGGCCCAAGGACTGATCCCTGGCAGACTCCCGCGGAAATATTGTAGTATTTAAAGCCATCGTCCGTCTGATACCTAAGCTTTCTGTTAGTGAAGTAGTTAAGAATTATCTTCACAAGGTAATGTGGTGTATCCATTCTGATAAAATGGATACCTCCTAATGCAGGACCAGTTGCAGAATTAAAGGCATTTTTAAACGTCCAATCTGTACAGTGTTTCATTGCGCCCCCTCGCCATCTTTTCTCCCGTATCGCTTCAGCTGCTGTATCTACATATTACCTCTTTTATGGCATCGATGGTACAAAGCGATTCTCTAAAACCATATTGATGGTCAGGCAAACCTCCTCCATCCTCCGCCACGCGATCATACTACCATATTCGTTCTAGGATCTTTCCTGTTGTATCTAGCAGTCATATTGGCCGGTACGCCGAAGGTTCTCCAGGTGGTTTGTTTCGTTTAGATAGCAACACCAGATGTTGTAGTTTCCATGGTTCATGGAAAATTCCCTCCTCAAGGCTCTACTATTGATAATTGTTGGGCAGGATATTAGCTTGGGCCTACTGCCGCTTAGCTTCTTCGTCACTATTCTATATGCTAGCCCCCATGGATCTAGATCTGCTTCGTTGCAGAAGCGCCACATGGTAAGAACATGGTAAGAGTAGGCATCTAGCGACAACTACTCACCATTGAAAATATTTGAGCTAAAAAAGCTTTCCGCCTTCGATTCAACCATAGACTTGTTCGCCGGAGCCTATACTGAAAGAACGTATCGCAAATGGTATCAGTTATGATTTCGATTTAGAATCCAAAGGGCGTCCCGGACCGGTGAAATTGAAGGAAAAATGTGCCACAATCCGGGCAAAGTAATCGGCCACATGTTGCTCAGATCGTTGAAACCTACTTGGAAACACTAAACTGGAACATTCTATTGTCCCGATTACAGCCTGTTGCGGTTGATTCATGGCCTGGCAGAGCAGCACTTCCGGTTGTTTGCTCGGGGCTCGCCATAGAGACTTGTAGTTTTTCCAGCGTGTAACTCATATCCTGCCAAGAATATGGGCCAAAAGTTACAGCTAACCTACTTTCAAAAATGTAATCATTATTCAGAAAGAACGGGAAAAGTCCTATAGGTACGTTGCTACTCTGGATCTAAGCTGTAGAACTTTTTGGCTAAAGCATGAATATGGACGGGTATATGTAGCTTTAAGAAAGCCAAGGGTTTCGTCTACAAAGAATTACGCAGGAACAGCTTATACCATAGGTCTCTTTCGGAAACCCATGTGACTCATGATTTTGGTACAGTTATACGGCGCCAATACATGGTATTAAATCAAGATTCAACTTCGATAAAAGGCCGCATAAAGGGGTAATTCAATGCAAAGCAAATAAAAATAAGAGCTCTGGGCCAACTCCGATCCTGTAGGAAGACGCAACAGAGGATGACTATACCTAAGGTGATGTAAAGGGTTTTTCAATTGACGCGAGTGTATTTTGGCGACCTCTGTCAAATTTACTATTTATTATTAAGTTACTAATGCCAAATCACCATGGCAAGTTACACTATTGAACAGCACTTCCTAATAATAAAACTTTATTATCAAAATAAGTATTGTTAATGCATACCTTACTCTCGAAACGTAGTGCCCACTCGCAGTTGACTCTTCAATATTTTGGGGCAAAATTTGTACAGCAGAACCCGAACCAGTCGATTCCTCGGCGTGCATAAGATCTCGGCTTTTCGCAGACTTCAACTTGGCAAATTTTACGTCGAGACTTGGACTTACATCCGTACAAGATCCAACTGACCCAAGAGCTCAAAGTTCACGATCACAGACAACGCCATTCGTTCACTAACTGGGCTATGGAGTTTTGGAAGAGGATCCCAATTTTGGCCGAAAAATGATCTTTAGTGACGAGGCACATTTTTGGATGAATAGCTGTGTTAATAAGCAAAATTGCTGAATATGGGACGACATCAACCCACACGAGGTTCACCAGGTGGATAATGCATCCTCAGAAAGTTACTGTTTGGTGTGGATTTCGTCACCGTCACCGTCAATGGCGAGGGCTGCAGAACGATAATAACCAATTTCTTACGGCCCAAATTAAACAATATGGACCTAGACGAAATGTGGTTCCTGGAGAAAGGCGCTACGTCCCACACAGCGGACGCCATGATCGATATTCTGCATGAAAGTTTTGAGGGTAAGGTTATCTCTCGCAGAGGTGACGCCGCCAAACTTTTTCTTATGGGATATCCTGAAGTCGCAGGTTTTCTACAGAGCTTTCTGGGCCGGGGTATACTCGCTGGACCAGGATAAATTTTATAAATTTCATAAATTTTTTTGTGACACCGACAGACGTGCTAGTGTGATTCGCGCACTACTCTGTTCCTATGGGGTGAGACCCGGGACACTCGGTCGTAGCGGCGCCCTCGTACGACGTGACAATCGTAGCTGTCGCGTTGACAACACTCAGTCAGTCCCCTGATGGATGAGAAGCCGAGTGCGGATCCCGACTGGTGATGGGTTGTCAGGAGCAGTGTGAGGACGAGCCTGTCTGGGTAAAAACCCGAGTCAAGGCCTTAGCTGTTGTTGGCTTGTGCCTTTGAACGCGGCTAAAACTTTTAGTGAGGCCCTTCTGGGTTAAAACCCAAATCGGGGAACTGACCCTACGGTATTTGCTTCGGGAGAAGATACTAATAGGAGTTGATCAGTCTCATGTGGGTTAAAACCCGAGTCGGAGAATCAATTTCGTCCTATTAGTCCCCACTTACCGTCGTGGCGATAGCCCCACCTAGTGTCGACCACACACTCGCCCCTTAATTGTAGGCGACATAGTCGAAAGGTTTTTTTTTTTTTTATAAAAAAACATTTGGATTTCGTCAACACTGCGTCGTTGTCTTGACGAACACTTCTTACCTTTTCTGCCTTAGTGTAGTTTCGGCCGGACTTTGGCTTCCTTTCCTTTGTTCTATGGTCGTTGGTCGCAAATTCTTCTTGGTTGTTGTTGTTTCGACTACGTTGTCACTGCTTGTTCTGCCTCACAACTGCCTGGGCCATTTATAGGGCTAGGCCGAACGGCGATGTGAACGGTGCCTTTCCAGTCGTCACTGACATTTCTCCTGTTTACGGGATCAGTCAACAATAACGACAGCCGCAGCCGTTCGTCTTTGGTGTCTTTGACCTGATGGTCTTAGGCAAATTGAAAAATGAATGTAATACATACATATGTTCACCTTTTGTGTTTATTTTGTGTTTGTTTACTTTGCGTTTAATTATGTGTTTATTTTGTGTTTATATACAATGTTATATGCTTGTTTATACGGTGAGGTAAGTAAAACATATTTATATGCTTGTGAGGGAAAATTTATTTTATTTATTTCTAGGTTTGGAAATTTTCCTTCACAGTTTGTGCGAATAAATCGCAATCGACCGATGCCCTTAAGGTAAACATAAGACAGACCATCGCTCAAATTCAACCGGATCTATGTGGAAGAGTTATTGAGAATTTGACCTTTCGGGTCGGTTCCACCTTAAAAAACCGAAGCAGGCATTTGAGCGATGCCATATTCCTTACATAATGACTAAAAATAAAAAGAGTCATCCAACAAGAGGTGTCATTTTAAATGCGCCGCCTCGTACAGCTACATACATATATTGATGTTTATCGATCAACGTGAGCGCCTTGGACAGATAATTAATGTGAAGAATGGCGAAGTCAGCTGAAAATATCGCCGCCGTGGCGGAGAGGGATTGAAAGAGATGATGAATCTATTTCGCCGTAGTCACAGGAATCGAGCTTATCTACCTTTCATTGCATGTTGCATAAATGGTCCAGTTGACACAAGAACTGAAGCCACTAAGTCATGCACAGCACCATACGTTTGGACTGTATTGTACGTGATACTGTTTACTCAAAAAAATAAAATTTCATCAAAGAGTATTTGTAGGCAAAGCCGAAGCTGATACCTAGCATTACTAGCCTCAGAATTCTCATCTTAAGCTAAAATAAAAACATGGCCACTTTGCACAAAAATGTCACATTTTTCGATTAATCTAAAATGGCACCTCTTGTTGGATAGCTCTACACATATGTATTGCTAATTCCTAAGAACTTGTTCTTGTGGTTTACCATAGTCAAACTTCTTGTGAAGCTCAAAGCCATTAACACCGCTAACTCCAGGCGATGTTTACCACCCTTGGACTACCTAATTAGGTAAGCGAGTTGCTTGTGGGGACCAGAATCATTGTAGGAAGCTTTATGCTTACAGTCTTACAGAAATATAACAGATAGAAGACACACTAGTATGGGTGAAATGCTTCTTATTATGTTTTCTTAGAGGTAAAATGGTTTTGTAAGTTACTAAGGTCCATATGGTACAACCATAGACATTTTATGATTTTCGCTCAAAGTTTAAATGAACTTTCCATCAATTACCAATAAGTGTTTGAATTTGATATTTAGGACTCCACTGCTGGCCGAAGCCCCTGTCTTTTTCCACCACCTAATTCCTAAGCTTGGCCTCCAAAAAAAGAAAAAAAACTCATGAATGAAGCTGTGCCTCAAGTTGTTCGATACGAGACCCATAAGCATAAAAATAAAATCTCGTTTAGGGGATGTTTAATTTGATTAGGTTCCAGAGACTCCAACTGAAAACTATTGAAGTCTTACGAGAATAGTTAAACGAATTCCCTGACGAATGTTTCAGAAAACTGCTTCGCCAGACTATGTCGAAAACAGAAATGCATCAGGAAACTATATTCCTGGAATTCGCTCGTTTCCCCCGGCGACCGTGCATTCCACATAGTTCTGATTAAATCCGTCTAAAGTGGTTATAAAGCTCAGACTCCGTTGCAATTCTACACTCCTGGCATTGGTGATAGTGATGGCAACGTAGCTGGAATGAGCATTTCAAAGCTCAAAGGCGGAGTCCTTTTATGCACTAGCACGCGAAGCTAGCATCCTTGCAACTCAATTTATAGCATTTCCCTAGAGAAAAGAGGGAGGATGGGAGAATACCAAAAAACAAGCAAAACCGAGCAAAAGGGACAAAAGGAACTCAAGACTTATTTCCGCTCTTATCAATGGCAAAATAAAATGGTTGTATTCCAATCCTGGCTATTAGCCGGCAGCAACGTTTGCTCATTATTTTCCAGTCACTACCGCCGACGCGCTACGTTGTGCACGAAGAATTTCATAATTTTAAAATAAACGCTTCGTAAGTAAACAATGAATCGCCACCTCACCGCCCTCCCGTCGACTCTATCATTGCGAACACTGTTGCTGGTAAACACTCATTTCCCTAGGGAACAAGCCGATTCCGACGTCTCTCTTCTGTCGCTCTCTTTGTTTGGCTTTCTAGGTCGCGGTTCTTTGCAGGCTCTAGTCATCATCATTCTCGTCGTCGTCGTCGTAATCTTCTTTTTTTAGTCCACCTAACACCGAAAACAGGAACAGAGTGTAGTTCACGGTTGAACAAAGTAGTCACGTGAATGAGTGAATGTTTTCCATTGTCTTCTGCGCCAGGATATGATCCCTCCACAATAGCCAACAAGTATTTTTGGCAAAAATTCAACAACAACCTTTCAGAGGAATCTCTTCTAGTCCGTGCACTTCGCACGAGCAGATAGCCAAAATCGTTGTCACACTGAAGGGTTCTCCTTTTCAAATGGACATCGAGTACACCCCCCAAGCAGCGACACACAGCAAAGGAGCGGAGTACCGGCAATGAACAGTAGAGAGGTACTCATACATGCATGGGAGTAATCCTTCCGGCGGGCTTTGTTTTTCCATTAAGCTGGCAGTGGCCACTCATCCTCGTGCTCGATCTGGATTACAGTCCAACTCGTATGGAAACAAAATGATTATTATCGCGTGGCGACAAGGAGATGAGGTGAGCTGAATTCAGTTTTACTGCTTCCCGATTTGTTGCACACCGGCCAGCAAGGACGATCCAACGAGACCGGACATATCTGTTTCTACATGGTTAAGGATTTACACTCGCACCTTAGATTTGGGTCATGATGCCAACGAACATGTGGAAATAATGATTCCGATTATTTGATAGTTTGCGGAAGAATATATTTTTGGAGCAGCGTTCTAGCATCCTGCTCGTAAATCGAGCTTTTGAGTTCTCGAGTGTCAGGAAGTTTCGAAAAGTAGTCAAGTGTATCCATATACCGTATCGCTGGGTATGAGTTGGGTCTTAGAATTCCAGCGAACTGGCAGATGCAGAGTCATAGAAGAGTTGCATGCAGATCTGCTGAAACCTTTTGTGAATTGTTCTTTTCGTACTGCTGAAGGAAGGTATACATTTACAACGAGGAACAGACTGCATCCCAGTTACATAAAGACAAAAAAATTATTATTGCTTCATACCTTTTTCTCATAAGCTCAACATGTCTTTTGTCGTTGCCAAGTCTTCCCCTCAAAAGAGTAGAACGTTCATAAATAGGGTGAAATGGTGTTTGGACTAGGTATCATTGCAGATGCAGGAGTAATCATTGTGGGAATTCCTATTGCAATTCCTTACGATTCATTGATTATGTCGTGTTATGTCGTGTAATGTCGTTTGTATCAGTGACATCTGCTGGAGTGTAGCATCAGATTGGATGTTGTGAGAGAAGTGGTTCACGGCGATTTATCCAACGAGTGTCAGAACATTTGAGACCCCCGTTTAACGCCTAGATGACACCAATCACTACCTAGTTTTAAAAATTTATATACGTTCCTCAGGTATATGTAAATGCACGGACAATATCGCTGTATTATTGGAACCACATGTCGTTCAGGTCCATGTCATCCAATTGAGATACCAAACAGTCAGTTATCACACCCCAATCTCGTTTCGGAAAACACGGGGCCCAATGACGCCACCTGTCCAAAATCCATCCCAAACAAGGAGCTTCTCCGGATGCAATGGAGACTCTTGATACTGCTGTGGATTTCTCAAATGAGCGTCGTACAGGAACCGAACGATCGAACCGCTTTCTTCTAATTTCGTTATAATTCGTTGAATTGCGAGCTCGATTGGACGATCACATTTCACGAATTTTTAAAATAAATTTCCACAAATTTGAATTGATGAATTCCGAAAAAGTTCGACGCATCTCTTACCTATGTTATGTGTGGTTCTTGCTATAGGAAAGGTGAAAGGGACTCCCAATTTCGTGCTGCTGAGGTGAGACATCACGAGATACGAACCCCATGTCATCGGCAAGAGGTTCGAAAAGTTAACACAATAATTCCTCAGAAAGGTTGTCCCTCAGGCCATATAACGATAACATTGATACATGTCCAAATACCTATTCATAGCTTGCAGTTAGAGATGGAAAACTCTAACTACTCGTAGATAGTGATCGGAGCCTTGTTTAATAGAATCTGAAGTAATGAAAGTGCGGAACTACCCGAGTTTATCCGCTTTCTAATTGGGTGTGATGTTCAACAGCGATACTACGGAACGTGGGTATAAGTCCAGAGAGTGTCGACACTGGTGACGGCTTTTTCGAGGTCGGGGATCCACAGAAGAAAATCAATGTGTTCAGCACTGCTTTTGAGCCTGTGTATCGAGCTTGAAATGTGACCTTTTGAACCACTCAGAACTCAGCGCTGAAATAGAGAATCGGCGATCTGATCTTGCGACGATGAAAACCTTGCGAATGGCATTGTCGCTAACAATCGAATTTCTGTCGGTTTGTTTGTGAGAAGGGATGAACTCCGGTGCATTCTGGGCTCACTTACAATCTAAAGTCGACGGGAATAGATGGTATCCCAAAGGCCGTTGGGATTTGTTCCACAACGCTCTGAATAATAACAGCGGCTGTCGACCCTATCCCTAAATGGAATAGAGGTAGAACAAACTCTGTTAATCTCCGATCAAACCGAACAATCAATTTAGTTTTAAGATGAGGCATATGCATGATACGAGTACTATTCACGCTGCGTCAAAACTGGTTTCCTACATTCAGTGGAATAAGGCAAAAAACAAAAACAATACATGGACGCTTGTCTTTTTGTTTTTTTTTATAATTCGTGCAGGTTCAAGAGTGTACGGTATTATGGTGTTTGTTACACAACTTGGACGGGGTGCAGATGGTTTGTGTCCAATATGTCAGTTCACTACTCTCCGGGGGTGGTTGTCCTAGATAGGATTTTGAGAGAATCGACTGAATTTGCTTTGGTTGTAGTTCACAGTAAATCTTTTCGTTTCCATTTTGGAAATGCACACACAGCCTACTGCGAGTCTTATGGGTTCGTCAGCACTTTTTTGATCACCTCTCATTCACAAGTGATGTTGTCGCATAGTTTTTCCGTACAGGAATTGTTCATGACTATAGACGGACTTGAACTACAGACCTTCCGCTCAGTAGTCGGTGTTGATTATCATTGCACCACGACCACCTTTGACACCATATGGTTAGAAGGTCTGTTCTATAAGCTTACTAGGCTCGGCATGCCAAATAATCTTATGTGCCAAGATATCTATATTTCCATAAACATATAGAAGCTTGCCTTGTTGGAGCTAAGAACGCCTTCAGTATGACAAGGAGTCTGTTTCACAGCAGTCAACTTGACCGCCCCTAATATGGCGAATGGTTGTCCAGTGTGGTTTAATGTCGCACCAACTTATATAAAAAAGATTCGTCCGAAAAGCTGCCTTAGGGTCTGTCTTAGAATATATAGCCAATATCAGTTCGTGGAATATTAACTTAATAAGGTCCTGTATGACGGAGCAGACCTAAACAAAATTGATTTTTTTTTTGTCAAAATGACCCGAAGACAGTGCAACGACTATGACTAACCGAGATAATCTGACCTCCGACGCTTGAGTACGTTATACTACCCCTACGGTGGACTGGGATCTCGCCAATGTTGCTAAAGAGTAAGCCGATTTTTGGAAGTCGTAAGATGAAAACGGTTCCCAGAACGTAATTCATAAGTTGGATTAAGGTTAGCTAGGAAATATTTTGGAGGCTGAGCGCATCATCATGCTTACATGAACCTGAGAACTAACTGAGACCTGTTAGCCTTAGATCTCGGGCATGCACAGTAAGCCAAATGGAGAAGTTCAGTTGCCGAAAGATGCTATCAGGCGGGTGACCACTCGGAACGAATAATACGAGCGCCAGCCAATGTGATTATATTTAAGATTGGAATTAAGCAGCTTAGGGAAGGGTTAGGCAATCCGTGCTGATCCGTGCTGGGACGGGATAAGAATATCCCTGCAGCGATACCTCTCGCTTGTCGTAAAAGGCGACTAAAACAAAGGTAAACGAAAATCACATCTAGGCAATTTAGAAAACACCAAGGTGAGCCTAGGGACACATATACCACCATTAAACTGCCCCACAAGTGTACATGCAAATTAGTGGGTTGACACGACTGGAGATCACCGGTGTTGTAAAAGTAAGATCAAACAAAAAAATCAGGAGCATGCCCGTGTCACAAAAAAAAAAAAAAAAGGCAGGCCGAAAAACAAATGCAAAAACACCAGCATTTGATTCGCCTCAGCGATGAAGTAATCCCAAACCGGGAAGCCTGCCGCTACTTTCTGAGGTCAAACCGGCGGACCCCACAAGCGGACCAGTAGGAATGCAGTTAAGTGGGAAGGTTATGGTCCTACACTTCTGACCATAACAACGCCGGAAAAAGGAAAAGAAGAAGAAGAAGAAGAAGAAGGGAAGGGTTAGGCAAAAAAAAAGGATGAATCTAGGTTTTAAAATAAATTTTCCTAGAAAATCCATTTAAGTGCTTTTACTTGTGTATGGGTTCAGTTACGGTGTTGGATCAGTGTCCTGAGTGTGTTCGTATCCACCCGAAACGCTGGAGGTTTGGCTCATAACGAGCGTCTTTTTGGCTTGTTTTTTTTCCTTTTTTACATTATACTTTCTGCTTTACATATTTATTATATCTGTTGGTCTGTCGCGTTTAAGTTTTCGTTTTTGTGTTTGTTTTTAATGTCATTTGTTCTTTGTTTTTAATTCTTTGGTACCAATCTGCGTTGATAGTAATTCTTGAGATGTTGTTTTCCGTATGCTGGATTACTTGAATGTTTAAAGTTTTTGAAGTTCTCCACAATTGTAGCCAATTCGTTCAGATAAGTTTTATCATGGTTTTGGAAATTAGTAGTTTGTCATCTCTTGATAGCCTAGAGAATATGTTGCTTCCATGTTAATTTACTGCTAAGTACTTGGTGTGATTCCTCAATTATATAGCCACTAACCTCGCCCCCTTGGAATGTTGCGCTGTCGGAGTAGGAATATCGGCTGTGTACCATATATCAAGTAAAGTATTGGCCCCAATACGCAACGTTGAGGAACGTCAGATTATACGATGCGCAGTATGGAATATTCGTCCCCGTAATACATACAATAGTTTTTGTATTATTCTGTCGATATATTTAATTTGGGTGGACAGTAAAGTGCCGAAATTGTGAGTGATCCGTATACGTCTTCTGTATGATCATCGCTTAGATAGTTCGGATTTGTAGTTCTTTTGTGATTTAATGTTTTGAAGTACATAATTTCTGTAGGTAAATTGTATTTCTGGAATCAGCAAGATGTCTATGGAGTTAGTCTTGGTCAATAGTTTCAGTTCGTTTGCGTGTTGCTGGAATACGCTAGCGTTCCAAATAGCAATTTTATTTCGGTCTTAATTATTAATTATTTAGTTTTCTTTACAATATTATAAGCACATTCATCATGTTAGCGACCGACGGTCACTAGTTGTTGTTCCAATATTTTTAGCTCAGTAAGGTCATTTGGGGCTGCGTTTGCTGTGGGTGGTTAGTGTTATGAAAGTAAGTTGGATGGCGAGGCTTCAGTGAATTTGCTTTCTTTTGTCTGAGTTTGAGTTTTTGAAGTTTGAGAAACGGACTTTTCGGCCTTTGCATATGAGACATTTGCGGACGGCGGTAGCAGCGTTAGTGATAGGTTAGGTTAGGTTATGTGGCTTCCCTCCGTAAAAGCGGTGGGGATCACATAGACCAAGAATGGTCCATTGTGCTACCACTTGAGTCGGCTTGGTCACCGCTACTCGTGGAACCATTTTCGAATAGATCCGTTAGTTCATTAAGAAAATTCTTCTAGAAATCGTATTCTTGAGGCGGCTAGTGCAGGGCAATTACATAAGAGATGGAATGGAGATTCTTCTTCTTCCTCATCAGGACACCTACCGCAGTAGTCGTTTAATGGCAGTCCTAATCTGGCCGCATGTTTCCCTAAGGCAGTCCTGTTAGGACTCCGATTAGGCTGCTTATATTCTGCCTGCGTATTCTTAACAGGCTTGTGGTTTTGCGTTGACAGTACCGGCCAGATTTGTCTCGCATAGTTGCATGTTTCTCATATGCCTGTTGCAATGCATTTTTCGAGATTTTATGTTTTTGCGTTTCCATTGGTGGGTGGATTTCCCCTTTAACAATCGAGAACTTCAGTGTGGTGTCTATTTTGGCTAGTTCGTCTGCTTCACAGTTACCTGGTATATCGCTATGCCCAGGTACCCAGCACAACGTTCTGATCTTATTATTGGTCTTATTATTGGTGATTCGAGTGCTTTTATTGCAGCTATCTCTGTAGATGACGATGTCTCTGTTGTTCATCGATCTCACAGACAGCCAGTCTGCGGCCTCACGAATTGCCGTTAATTTAGCTTGGCATATGCTGCAGTATTTCGGTAGTCTAAGGGATTGGCTGATTTTTAGGGTCGGTGCGTAGACACATTGCCTGTCTTAGACCCTTCTGTCTATATTTCCATTGCAGTGCCTATTTTTTGTAAATTCATTCCCCTCCCATTGTAGTCGGTTGGGAATTGTTGTTTTATAGAGAATCTTGAAGTCGAGGGTCGGGATTAGATAGTCCGTGACTTCAATAAGATCATTGCTTTGGCGAAGAATACCAGCGTGCCCTATTTCGGAGAACTTCCAGTGAGCGGATTCCTTAAGTCGCAGCGCCGATTTCTTTGCCTTTTTTATGCCAAAGAGATCCAAGGGGAGTAGGTGAAGCATCGTTTCGAGGGCTGCAGTGGGGGTTGTTCGCAGTGCGCCTGTTATCGCGATGCAGACCATCCCTTGAACTCTGCTTAACAGTTTGCAGTAGTTAGATCAGCACAGTGCCGGCCACCAGACATGGCATCCGTACATAGAGGGTGGTCCGATAACTACTTAGCCTAAAAAAGAAAAACAAACATTTTGGAGAAATGGCGATTTATTTTTCAATATAGTCTCCTTTTAGCTCGATACACTTGACCCAGCGATGCTCCAACTTCTTTAACCCGTCTGAAAAATACGTTTATTCGAGGTCTGCAAAGTAGGCCTCCGTGGCGGCGATGACCTCCTCATTCGACTGAAATTTCTGTCCGGCGGAGGTGTGAGCCGGTGCGTTATCATGGTGGAAAAGCACTTTTTTCTTCGCCAAGTTGAGCCGTTTTTTCTTCAATTCGGCATCGAATCGGCCCAATAATTTGGCATAGTACAGCCCTGTGGCCGTTTTGCCCTTCTACAGGTAGTCGGTGTGGATCACACCTTGTGAATCCCAGAAAACGGTGGCCATGGTGGCCGTTGTACTTATCGAACCACCCTCGCAGGTCTAACCACGGTATACAGCCAATGAGTAATATGGGGTTTGATACACCATCTTTTTTCTTTTATAGTGTTCGTGCAGGTTCAAGAGTGTACGCTCTTATGGTGTATACTCTTGGACCCCGCAGATGGTTTGTGTCGAAGATGTTCGTTCAATACTCTCCGGAGGTGGTTGTCCTAGATAGAATTCGAGTGTATCGACTGATTTTGTCGCGTTGGTTGTAGTTCACAGTAACTTTTTTGTTTCCATGTCATTAAGGTGTTATATTGGAAATGCACGCTCAGAGTATGAATTTTTGAAGAGATCTTATGCTGCGAGTGTTATGCCTTCGTCGTTTTTTGATCATCTCTCGTTCACAACTGATGTTTTGCACAGTTTTTTCCGTATAGGAATTGTTCTTGGCTATGGACAAACTTGAACTACAGATCTTCCGCTCAATAGTCGGTGATGATTACCATCGCACCACGACCACCCCATCTGATGCCAAAGGCTATTTTGCAGGTGTATAGCGCAGTTGTTGCTTTCTTGATGCGTTTTTTATTCGAGTATCACGCCAAGGTATTTGGCGTGGTCTGCGAATCAAGGTAGGTAAGTCCCATTGAGTTTTGGTAGAGTGATTTGAGGAAGGGATTTATTCCAAGTCCGCAATTCTCTGCCCAATTTGCCAGTTTGCCTAGGCCTATAGCGTTAGTGATAGTACTGCATGTAGCGGGAGGTTGGGCAGTAATTTCGTATGTGGCCGTATCTTTGGCAGTTACTACATTGGGGTTGTCGCTTCTTTTATGAGAAGGTTCAGAAGTTACTTTGCATTATTATTTAGGAACTATAATTAGACTAAGAGTGCCCGCACAGCGTTAGTAAGGCAGTAATGAGATACAATATTTAGGATCTAGGAATGCCAGCCTGGAAATGAGGCCTCAAGTCAGTTTATCTCAATTTATTCCTCACGAACTACTAGAGCCAAGAGCCAAAGAGACGGGACATTCTTTCTAGCTGATCAGGGTCATAAGTTATGAAGGAGGCTCTCACTTACGATCGTAATTGGGACAATTTGGGACAATCAATGAAGTATAATGAAGTGAAATAAGTACCCAAGAAGTAGAAGGGACCTTTCACGGATAAGATATGTTCTCGTTAAGGTTTTCCCTCTATATAAACCTCTCTTTAAGAGCCCTGCTTTCCGTTGCACATGCAATATGCATGAGTAGATGCATGAGGATGTACGTTCTAAATTTTAATCACGAAACTATCGTCTAAAGGACATTTTAGATTCAGGAATTAAAATCCATGAATTAATTAACCGCCACCGCTATGAGAACATGACACAGCACCACGCAATGCTAGTGGAGAAACAGAGCAAACTAAGGGAGGCAATGGTACAATGGTACCACGATACAACACTCGTACAACAGTTAAATGCTTTTCGACATGCAACAGCCATTTAGTATTCCTGCCAAGCGTTTCCACACAATGTACGCCTGCCATTTCAACTACACAGTCAGTAACTTATGCAGAACAGTTACTTTTCTGACATCGTCTGTTTACAAATTCAAAACAAAAGAGCCGGAAGTCCTCCTCCATCACATCAGTCGTTGCCGCAAAAACTGCGAGAAACAGAACCGCAGACGAAACTGATGGAAAACAGCAAAAACGCAATGAAAGGAAGAGGAAAAAAACCGTCAATTAAAATACTTTCCCTACTTGCATCCCTAACACCGTGAACGACGACGAATGGTTATTTCTCTTCTTCTCCTCTTCCCGGTTCGTCACATGTCCCATGAGTGAGGATAGACCCTATGGAAACGTACTTAAATGGTAACGTAAGCCCTTATGGGTGCTCATGAATCAACGGTACAAGGGGCGATAAGCTAATAAAGTAGTCTTTACGGTAATTTATCCCAAGCAAACAACTACCATAGCCTTAACCATTTTCCCTGATAAACGCCATAATTTTCTGCTTCCTCACTCGAATCTCCACTCCTCGATCGGTCTTTTCCTTCCCCATCTCCGGTCATTATCGAACTTGCAAAAGGTCCAATTTATGCCCTTATCCGATTTCGTAGCCTTTTTATGTGCTGCCACAATAGCAAGCACGTCTGTCGTGTCACCTCACCTTACCTTGTCCCCTTCCGGCTTACACAATATATTCTTTATCGATACCCCTTAGTCCCACACCCCATTCGGCTTCGTATGACTTTATGTCTAAAATGTGGAACGGAGACACTCAAAGGATTCAATCGGGTATTGAGTATTTTGAATTTACAACGTCTTCTGCCAGGCAGCCGTGAGCCATGAAGTTCATGATTTTGATTTTCAAACCCTCGCTGCGCTCCTTGCGAACCGTTTCAATATGTCAGTCGAGTGTACTCCTACGTTGGTGTTTTGACGGTTTCTTTTCAATTCGAATTCACCGCCTGGGGCCGTTTAAGTCTCGTTGAATGTATTATGTGATTTTATTGAAACGATTTATGCCAGAACCAATGCCATTGTCATGCAGCAGGAGCAGCATCAGCGTTTCCGTTTGAGGGCGTTTACGGAAATGATTTCCTCTCGCGTTGCTTTGGTGGATTTTTATGGCACCTTGTGTGGTTTGAATGCTTCTGATTGAGATGCTCGCTGCGGAATCCTGGGGAGCGGGCAATGAGGGTCTTATGAAGCGATCAACTCCCTTGCAATCAGAACTGATTGATAGCTCACTCGACGACTCTGGATTTATACAGTCTAATTAGGACGATGCGCATGATTGATGGCTCTAAGAATGCATTTTTCCCGACTACTTTCCGCTGCATGGTTATATGGCTCCAGCGAGTCCACTTTCAAACTTAACACCGAATACCAAACTAACATCCCTCCTTCGGGATGGCCATCTTCCGTATGACAGTGTGAGCAGTTTCCCTTCCCCTCTCGCGATTCCACTTAGGAGATGATGGACCAGGAAATAGGAGAGCGACATGCGTGGAAATCGATTTCCAACGATTTTCCTTCTCTTTCGGAGTACGGCGTGAGGGGTTGGATATTTCTTTTTCGCTTTTTTATCACTTTCCCTAGTTTAATCACTGTAGTGAGATGTTTCACGCAAGAGGTGTTTATTGGATTACCAGCCCCAGGTGAGTTAGACACCTCCACGAAGCCTTGGCAAAGGAAAAGAAAAAGGCAGTCTTGTCTCGCTTACAGTTTATTTTCCAAATTCAATACAATAACAAAGAATGCCACGCGAGATGGGAACGAACACTAAGATCAGACACTACTCATAGCACCTTGTAGCGGCCCTTGTTGAAGACGTGATGCGCCGAGCTAAGCTTGAGCAGCTCTTCCTTGATCAATCGGGTTATCTCGCGTTTGGCCTTTTGTACCGACAATTCGCTACAACTCTCGATCGCCAGGTACAGTTTGCGTTCTCCCTCGGGCGGATTCTTTCCGGCCGGAACGTAGGTACCTCTGACGGTCAGACCGGCTTCCGAGTATTCGGAGATCTGAGCGAGTGCTTCTTTCGAAGTCACCTTCCATCGAGCTTGTTGCGGGAAATCGTTGATTTCCAATTCTTCCTCGTATTTGGTGAAGACCGACTGTTGGAGCGGCGACAGGCAGTCTTCATCGTCCTTCGGCTGGTAGTTGAGTTTGTTATTGAGTTTGGCGGCCAGTTGCTCGACTACTGTACGGGCTGTAATCATCGGTTGAGTCGGTGCGCCTTTCATGATCAAATCGGCGGCTGCCTGCTGCGGTGGGACGCGGGTTTCACTCGTCAGGTTCTTGGCGGTATTGATCTTCGATGCGAGTTTCTTTGCGAGCTCGAATTTATCGGAGCCGGCTGAGATGGCCGTTGGAGTGGTTGCAGTTGCGGTTGTAACGCCAGTCGCCGCAGTGGGAACGCCTGCAGTGGATACTGTAATCGTTGCAGCTGGTGGGGGAATCACTGGAGCGATGGAGGTTTCCTTGATATTACGCTTGGCCGCAAAGAGCTGTTCGATTTGTTGATCAATATCTTGCTCAATATCCTCTTCGTCGTCGGAATCAGCCAGACCCAGAGCGGCCTTTTGTAGTTTCTTACTTTCCTTGACGGCATTGGCCTCTTGCTCGTCGAATTTGAAGCCCTTCCCACTGAATCCACCTCCGCTGTGTACTTTCTTGCCCTCGGCTTCCTGTGACGTCTTGTAATCTTCCCACATTTTCTGAATATCCTCCGGAACGGCGGCTTCTGAGAGCTCTAATGCTCGAATGATATCGCCGGCGAAACGGCCTTGATCTGGAGTGAGGAACGTCCAAGCGATACCTTTATTTCCAGCTCGTCCAGTGCGTCCACACCTACAAACACAGAAACAGTGATGAAAATGAGGAATGAATCGAAAGGATTTGTACAAACCTGTGGACGTAGTCTTCGTAGTGATTCGGGCAGTCGTAGTTAATCACGAGGATTAGGTCCTTTACATCCAGTCCTCTGGCAGCCACAGAGGTAGCAATCAGAAGACGGACTTTGCCCGATTTAAAGTCGAGAATCGTCGAGTCCCGATCGAACTGGTCGATGCCACCGTGCAGACTCATGCATGGATATGACGCCTTCATAAGATCCTTCAGCAGGATATCGGCGTTTTCTTGCTTATCTACGAAAACGATTATGCTTCCGTGTTCCTGGTAGACTCCGAGGAGCTCGAGGAGCTTGAAGAATTTCGCTTCATCCTCGAGAATAGCGACGTTTTGCTCGACGTCCTTACAGACTACCGAACGTCCGCCAACGATTACTTCGATTGGCTTCTTAAGTATCCTCCGAGCCAGGGCCTCCATCTGTCGCGGAAACGTCGCACTGAACATGACTGTCTGTCGATCAGGGCGGACGTTGTCGATGATTCGCATCACCTGCGGCTCGAAGCCCATGTCAAACATTCGATCGGCTTCGTCTAGCACGATGTACGTCACTCTGCGGAGGTTGGTCACGCGCCCGGAATTCGCAGCCAACATATCAATCATGCGACCAGGCGTGCACACAATAATCTCCGCGCCTCGCTTGAGCTCGGCTATTTGCTCTGAGATCCCTGTACCCCCATAGACGCAGACTGCCCGGAGGTTTAACGCCTTCGAAAAGCGTTTGATATCCTTACCTATTTGCATGCAAAGCTCCCGTGTGGGCGCCATAATAATCGAGATGGGGCCATCGCCGTCCTCGATCGGTGGCTGGTCGAGAATGTGCCGAAACATAGGCAGAATGAAAGCAAGAGTCTTGCCACTGCCGGTTTTTGCGATACCAATTAGGTCGCGGCCGGACATGATGGCCGGAATGGCTTGACATTGGATTGGGGTGGGTTTCTCGAAGTTGAGTTTCTTGAGAACGTCCATCTCCTTCTTGCTAACGCCGCACTGCGCCCATGTCTTAATCGGTTTCGGGCAGCCCTTACCCTTGACTTGAATACCCTCGAGCTCGACGCGGTACTTCTCCACCTCGTGCGGCTTCATCTTGGCCAACTCGGGCACCTCGACGTAGAAATTCTTTCTGAACGGTGCGTAGTTCACGTCGGCATGGTTGATCTTCGCCAATTCTTTCTTGTGCTTGTTAGCCAAGTTGGCTGCAGTGTCTTTGATGTTTTCCAAGTCGTCGTCGCTCGAGTAGTCCATGCTGTCCTGGTTCTGTTCAATCAGTTCGCCTTTGTTGATCGCCGATGTGGTTTTCTTCACAATGCCGGTCATGATGACGACTCCTTTAGTGTCGTTCTTCGGGGGATCGACAATGTTGTTGATTTTACGCACCTCCTTGTCCACCTCTTGCATGTAGGCATCCAACGGATCGATGTCGTCGTTCTCTTCTTCTACTTTTATTGGTTCTTCCTCTTCTTTTGGTTTTTGCTCGTCGATCGGGATTGGCGACTTGGTTTCTTTGATTTCTTTGGACTCCTTATCGTCCTCATCATCAGATTCGTCTTCTAAACTCCACTTTTTAGCATTTGCCGGCGTGGGAATAATCAGTGTCTTTAGTTCCTTCTTGTTTGCCTCGAGTTCTTTGAGCTTGCGCTCGGCTCGCCAGCATTCGATACGTTCGCGTCGCTTAATCATCTCCAATTCGAGTTGACGCTGCTCTTCCTCCTTGTCGATTTCTTTATCCGGACTTTCCTCCTGCTTGACCTCGACTTTTATCTTTTCGATCACTTTTTCCTTAACTGGTGATATTGTAATGCGTTCATTGCGTTCATTGCGCTCCTTGTCCTTCATGCGATCCTTCTCCCTGTAGCGATCGCGATCGCGATCTCGATCACGTTCGCGCTCTCGTTCCCTGAAAGTCTCCTGGTTGCTACCATGATTATTGCTGTTGCGACTGAAAATGGATTTTCATCAAATAACCGAAAAAGTTTGGCGAATTTTAGGAAAGACTTACCTTTTGGATTGGTCGTTATCTCTGTGACGTGAATTGGAGCGCCTTCGGCGTTTTTCATCACGTTTTCTATCGTCTCGAGCGTGGGGACGCTTACCATCGTCCCGCGAACGCTCATAGTCGTCGACACGTTTCCGGTCCCGATTCGGTGAACGTGAACGCGACCGACTGCGGGAATATCTCCGACGTTCACGGTCTCTGTCGCGGCTGGAAATATACGAGTATTTGTCGGCTCTCTTCATAATTATTGCAGGTTTTCTTGTGTTTACAACTTACGTCGAAAACGAAGACTTTGACATTAGCTAAATGAATGACAAACGTCAGTGTGGGTGCTTGAATGTTGGAGGGGGAATGGGTGTGTTCGATGTCGAATATCAATCTACGCGTTGCCAAGTGGCTTTTTTCAGTTGCCCTTGTCAGTTTAAATCGCATGCCGAATGTATAGGAAATTTTAGATTAATGTGACAGGAAGCATCGGCATTGGCGATGAAAAATATCCAGAAAAACACCTAGCATCACATTTACAGTTTAAATCACTTTTATTTTCTCCATTTAATAATTTAAAATATAAAAACCACAATCAACTGGCTCATCTCGTGCTCACGACAGCTTCCTTGCGCGCAGCATCCTGCAGCAACTGGGTGTCGACCTCTTCACCAGGCAATTGGACGTAACGCACTACGGAACCACGTATAAAGCAATTCTTCACCGACAACATGTGCGGATATTTATCCGGATCTGTCACACTGATTTCAGTCAGCTTAATATTTAGGTATTGATCGACGGAATGAAGGGTTCCACAAATGCTGAAACATTCAGATGCTGGTTAGGAGAAGTAACCAATGCGACAAAGTCACTAACCTGAGATCGTTCTTCAGCTCAACCACCACATCCTTGCCGACCAGACTCTTGAAGAAGGAATAGAAGAGCTGAGAATGACAAAAAAAAACGAATTTTTGAGTTTTTGGCTAATATATTATTGGATTTTTGAGAATTACCATTTTTCCGCCGGTGGATGATGCCAGTTATTTACAAACTTTCTGATAGAATAATGTGCGTTTGACATGTGTGAATGTCAGAATGGCATTGGAAGAGTTCAGCCGAGTTTTGCTTTGAATTCAACGCCTGGTCGAGGGCTGACACTTTGCAGATTAAGAGAAAAACACAAAAAAAGGGCCCGAGAGTGAATACATATTATTGAAATATTATGGAAGAAGAAGTTGTAATTGGGCCAGTTATTTTTATCCGATTTGCTCAATACTTTTGTGATGGAATTATGTTCGAAAAATACCGGAATACTATTAACCAACCGTTTGCCTGCCTTCAACTTTTAAAGAAGTTGGTTGTATGGGCAATCGGCTTATAAACGGAACAAAAAACTCGTATACATGAAGGCTGTGATACATTAAGGGTCCCTAAAAGTCCCATCACAGAAACATCCGCTGAAAACGTGGAAAAATCAAGGATATTATGAACATGGGCTGAGTTGTTTTTCTGTGAAGTCTCTGAGAATTTGTTTTTCCTCTGACATAATCGGATTGGTGTGTGTGCGTGTCAATGAATGTTTCGAAATAGCGTTGTGTAAACGTATGAATTAGTGAAGCGTGAAAACCAGAAACCATCAATCTGGTTTCTGGTGAAAACACGTCTAGTTAGGACGTTGGTTCAAGTGTCATTGTAAACAGCGCGCAAAGCAAATCTAGGAACTTATGTGAGATAAAAAAAAAATGAAGATATTGTCTCATATGAATGGCAAATACTTGTACGTTGGGAGCTATAGTTAAGACAAAGCAAAAGGAAGTCGTGCCAAAAGACATTCAAAAATGCAAAAATCCAGGGCAAAGATGACAGCTACTACAACGTCGAAAAGGAAATAAAGAAAAAGCAAAGCGGTTACATGACAGGAATGATGTCACCTTAATTTTTGAACAAACCTCATACAGCGTCCAGCTGTATGGTCTTGCTGCATTGGTAATCATCGCCAACTGTTGAGTCGAAGGTCTGTAGTTCAAATCCGTCCATAGCCAACAACAATTTCTGTACAGAAAAACTGTGCAACAACATGAGTTGTGAATGAGAGATGATCAAAAAATGCTGACGAAGGCATAACACTAGCGCTATAAGATCACTTCAAGGTTCATACTCTGTGTGTTCATTTCCAATATAATACCTTAGTGCCTGTTCACATTGGCGCGGGAAGGGCAAGCGCAAGAAGGCAAATAGTGTTCACATTGGTGGAAGCACACTTGAATTTTTGACAAGTGGAACGCATGAATCGGGTCATTTTCATTCAGTCGCCTTCGTCCAAGTAGTCATTTTTGCAAGCCAAATGAACTTGTTTGTCCAACAGTCACGAATAAATGAAGAAAAACTCTCAAAAATGGAACGAATTTAGAATGGAACGGTTTGCTTCACCCGAAAATCCAAATTGAAGATGGATTTTCGGTGCAAGCAACCCTTCTCGTTTCCACTTATTAAAAATCGTTCCCTCTCTTTCAAGCAATTTGGTGCGCTTCCACCAATGTGAACAGGCACTTAAAGACATGAAAACATAAAAAGTTGCAGTGAACCAACGCGACAAATTCACTCGAATCTCTCCAATCATATCTAGGACAACCACCCCCCGAAGAGTAGTGAACGAACACCTTCGACACAAACCATCTGCACCCCGTTCACGTTGTGTGACAAACACCATAAGAGCGTACACTCTTGAACCTGCACAAATTATAAAAAAATAAAAAAAAAAATTAAAAAAGTGGCCGGGTAGTTGAAAGGCAATACAAAAAACGGTAATAATATGGAGATCGATGCCAGATGAGTAAGTATTGCGATCGCAGAACCTCGTAGCTTTGCTTACGTCGGACATCAATGAACGTACTGGTAGACTATGAAAAATTAAACAACTCCACAAAGGTTTTTCCATTGGCGCGGGTAGATTTTGGCGCCCTGTGGTAGTTATGTTGGTTTGGTGGCATCTGTCAAATTATTATTCAGTTACTGATGCCAAATCACCACGGCTAGTTACATGCTTGATTTGTACGTACAAATGATAAAACTTTATTATCAAAATAAAGGTGCGCTAGTGCAAGCGTTGCGCCCATTTTACGGTAGACGTGGTGACCTTTCACAGTCGACTCTTCAACGTTTGGTGGCCACATTTGAGACAACCGGTTCGGTAATCAATCAGCCAACATACGTCAAAGGAATGCAAGATCGGCTGAGAACATAGCCGTGATCCATGAAAGTCGATTCCTCGCCTTGCCCAAGAGCTCGGCTTTTCGTAGACTTTGCAGATTTTACGTCGGAGTTTGGGCCTACAACCGTATCCGATTCATCTGACCCAGGAGCTCAAACTTCATAACCATAGACAACGCGTTTGGACCTCAATTTTGGCCGAAGCGACGTAGCGCATTTTCGGATGAACGGCTGTGTTAACAAGCAAAATTGCCATATATGGGTCGGGACCAACCCACATGTGGTTCACCAGGTGAGAATGCATCCTCAAAAGTTAGCGTCGATGAGGCGGTCACCGTCAATGGTGGGCGCTACAGTACGATGATAACTAATTTCATATGGACCTAAACGACATGTGGTCCCAATAGGACGGCGCTACGTGCCAAACAGCGGACGTCACAATTGACATTTTGTATGAACAGTTTGAGGGTAAGTTTATCTCCCGCAGGCCGATTGGCCACCAAAGTCATATCATTTGACCCCGCTAGACTGTTTCTTGTGGAGCTTCCTGAAATCGCAGGTCTATGCGAATAAACTACAATCGACAGATGCCCTTAAGGTGGATATAACACAGGCCACAACTTAAATTCAGCCGGATCTATGCAGAAGGGTAATTGAAAATTCAATCAATCGAATCCGTGCCATCGTAAAAACCGAGGCGGACGTTTGAACGACTTCATAATGGTATAAATGGCCTTTCAAATAAAAAAATAATTTTGTTAAAACCTCAGACACAGCTTTATTGCATTTCAATAGCTACCTGCCCTTGTTGAAAAACCATGTATAACCACCGAATTAAAGAGATTGGTATTGCAGACCCGAGCGGCGAGTTTCTGTTTTTTTTTTTTTTAATTATAGTCAGAGGCTTACATTAAAGGAGGGCAAACCAGAGGAGGCACGACCAGAAAAAAAAAAGTTGCGCCAAGTAAGCTTATTATATAAGGATGTTATAAATCTTCCCACAAAGATGAAGATTGATAATGCAGGAATGGGGGTAGCTTTCTTAAAAGACACGTCTTCTCCGAAGATGCGACGTTTTAAGATGTTGCAGAGGCCGATATGCTCACATAGTAGATGAGTGTCATTTTCAAGCCAGTGTTTGTACTCTGCCTCTGGAGAGAGACTCATTTTATTAAGGTGATGTCTCATATTACAGCATCGCCGACAAGTCTTTTGATATCCTCTCTCTTGAATATTGTCTGTGTTGTGTTGTGTCTTTTGATATAGTACCGCGGTTAACGAAGTCTTTGAACTCTGTTCCATTGGACAAAAAATAACCCAAAATGGGTTGATTTTACACATGGGAATACCATATAAAAAGCCCTTTCTGGCCAACAGGTCAGCTAATTGGTCCCCACTGATGCTTCGGTCCCTATCAAAGTTTGACGGTTTTTTCTCTTTGTTATGATCTTCACATAGCCTTCAAGACTAAGGCAGATAGCATAAGTACAGCTTAAAAAAATTTAAAAATTACTACAAAAAATCTGAGTCTATAGTCGCAACTTTAACGGTGTTTATTCTAATTTTCGGTCTAATAATCGTCCCACCGCAGAGACTGTGCAAGCTACAGTGGACAAATTCGCATTAACGTATTCACTATGGAATGCTCGTATGTCACTCAGACAGCGCACCGGTCAAAGTACCGAAAATATCACAGGTGCTTCAGTTTAAAACTAACCAAATCGATTGATTCCACACCGTTTACAGGAACCGGAAGTCTTTCAGTTCAAAAGATCTTGGCCTTACAATTTCAAATAAGCTCAAGAATCAGAGCCCCTTGATCAGTTGAAGCGCCAAAACTTGTTTGATTGGGCTATTCAAAAGCTTGAAGAAAATCTTGAATTTCATCAAAAATCATGTTCAGCGATGAAAGTCGTTTTAGCTTTGTCAATAAGTAAAATAGCAACAAACCAAAACACGCTGTAAGAGACTCTATTGTATCCATTGTAAAAAGTGACCGTATGGTGGTTTTCATCTCGGAGACGTGATTGGACCGTACATTTCATTGATGAATATGATCGCCCTTATGCGGTCGATGGAGTTCCCTATCTTGCCCTGTTGAAATATCATTTGTTGCCAAAATTTGATGAACTTGGCATGATTGATATATGGCTCCAGCGAGATGGAGTCACATGCCACATAGCTTCGGCAATCATATAATCTTGAAAACTGTGCCGAACGAATGGCCACCTCTCTCATGCGACTTATCGTCGTTGGATTTCTTTCTATATGGTAGTCGGTTCTGCCAATAAGCCAGCAATGTTAGAACAGCTTAGGGACAATATCGAAAGCCTAACTGCCGAGATTCTGACCGGTATATGTGGAAGAATGGTGGAAAAATGACTCAAGGTACAAAAATCCGCTGGCCTCAAGGTAGTTCCTCCATACCTCTGAAGAGGTGTTCGTCTACTTTGGCAAAACCACTGCGTAAGCTTCTTCATCTGTCCAACTCTTCTGGTCTCTTTTGATTAAATGGAAAAGAGTCAATTTAAGGCGTTTTGGGTAGTTTTAAGTCTGATGATCATCAATTAAATGTTAGTGTTCCCCGAACTCTGTTCTGTCACCGATTTTTTTAATTTTTTTAGAAATGATCTCCTGTCTGTTACTTCTAATACAACCCACTCTCTCGCTGATGACAGTACTTTCAGCTTTTCATATCCCAAGACTCACGTGTTGAAACCGCAAAACTTTCCATCCTTGATTTGTGCGTTAATAAATCACTTTGTTGGGGTCGCCAAGAACGCTGCGTTACTTAAACGCTAGGTTTACTTAAACAATGCAAAAATATTACAGCCCCTCTGATTTGACTTCACTGCATAAGGCATACATCTGCTTCAAGCTTGGGCTGATGCCCCCAAGGCTTCCATGCAACTGCAAGATAAAGAGTTTTTCAATAAGGACGGGTAGATTTTAAAATGCAATAAATCAAGTTGTGTGTGAGGTTACACCAAAATTCTTTTTTTATTTAAAAGGCCCATGTATGCCATTATGTATGGAATATGACATCATTCAAAAGCCTTCCTTGGCATCGAGTGATCCAATTTTCAATGACTCTTCTGCATAAAGCCGGCTGAATTTGAATGATGGCCTGTGTATCGCTTACCTTAAAGGCATCGGTCGATTGTGGTTTATTCGCATAGACTTGCGACTTCAGGAAACCCCACAAGAAAAAGTCTAGAGGGGTCAAATCGCATGACCTGGGTGATCAATTTCCGTCACCTCTGCGAGATAACCTTACCCTCAAATCGTTCATGCAGAATGTCAATCGTGGCGTCGCCTGTATAGCAAGTACCGCCGTCCTGCTTGAACCATATGTCGTCTAGGTCCATATGGTTCAATTTTGGCCATAAAAAACTCGTTATCATGGTTCCGTAGCGCTTGCCGTTGACTCACCAAAACCTTTTTCGAAAAAGTACGGACCTCAATTTTTGGGGATGCATTGTCACCTGGATAAGGTGGGTTTTTTTTTTTTTTTATGGATTCGCGCCAAGAGATGTGGAATCTTCGATCAAGATACTGGTAGCCCGGACTACCAGCATGCACGATTCGGGTGATATTATTCTCCTTTTTCCACATGCCACATAGCTTCGGCAATCACGCGCCTGCATACTAAACCACACCTTTGCACTCTTCAACCGTCCGCGTCCTCTTCAGCTTTTGGACATTGTGGACACAGTGGAGAAAAATCATGTCCATGTACAAGTACTTTCTGTAGCCGCCGTGTCCAGACAGAAACTGCGAAAGGTGGTAATTACAGTCCCCTGCTGATCTTGATGTCCAAGTTTTGATAACGGGAATGAGCCTGTGCGTCCATCCTCCTTTTGTGGAGACATCCCATCTAGCTTGCCACATTACTGTGGATGCTGCTCGTTCTTCTTCTTTTATGCGCCTGGTCTGTTGTCGGTCAGACGTTAGCCTGCGGTGTATTTTCGTGAGCTGGTCTGCCAGGATGTCGATGGGTAGCATTGCTGCTATGACGAACGTTGCATCATCTGGAATGGTCCTGAATCCGCTGATTGTTCTTATCGCGCAAAGTCTATAAACTGACGTCATCGTCCGTTTCAGTAGTCTGCCTGCGAGTGCACCTACCTACATTTGGGAACATTCGTGAGAGCGCTCCTTGTGTATGTGTTGCCTTCTCGCTGGCATACATATACATTATGTGTTCCCCAAAAGGAGAGCCTGTTATCAAGCATAATCCCTAGGTACTTCATCGATTTCTTAGACCTAATCGTCTCATCGCCGACTAAAAAGCTCGCATGTTCCACCTTCTTGCGGCTGGTTATGAGCACAGCCTCCATTTTGTGAGCCGCTTTTCCAGGTCGGCACTTACCAGCCAATCTTTCACCTTAGAGATGGCTGTGTTCGTGGCAACCTCCACTTCCTCTAGATATTTGGTCACTGTGACAATGGCAATGTCGCGCTAGTCGTAGAACATACATAATGTTCCACTGTAGAGGGCCAAGGACTGATCCCTGCGGAACTTCCGCCGTTATGGTATAGAACTTGACGCCTTCATCGATGTAGTATCTAAGCCTCCTGTTGTTAAATGTATAAACTCGTTTCTTCATCAAACCATATGAATAAGCAATGCTCTTTTCAGCCCAATATTGCACCGGCACCTCATTTCCTTTTCCAAGATCAGTTAACAATATTCGTAATTTTTTTTTACCCGGTCTAACAATAAAGGAAATCGATTTCGAATGTGCATTTCGTTTTCGACTCATCGGAGCAACAATTGCAAGCTTTCGAATGTTTTCAAAAAGCCAATAAAATAAAAACACGTTTTATTAGAAAATATACATTTCTAAATAAAATGTACTTAGGTATTGAATACACCCATTACCCTAACTGAATACTGTCATCGTCTTTGATACCTGTCAATATATCAGATGATAAGCCGAGACTGTAACCAAATTAAATTCATAAACCATGTTTGAGAGGGAATAACGACATATAGAGCTTCTGAAACTGTCGCATTTTGAATTTTCTTCGTTTTTTTTTAACTCCACCATACACGATTACAACCATATACAGAGCTTATGACCTTCTGGTAGGGCACTAACGGATATCACTTTCACTATCTTTGGACCCTTAAGCTCTGAATTACCTTACCCCAGCCATCAAAGCTCAATCAGCTTATATGAGCTGAAGATAATCCACGACTTATTTGAGTAATCTCAAACGATTACCATGTCCATGACCACAACGACAATCTACTTGGAATCACTATCATCACACAGATAAGCCTTAGGTTAGTCATCCGAAGTCCCCAAAGCCCAAACATGCCCACGAGCAGTAGACAAGAGCATATCAAATATACCTCCTCCTGCTTGACTAGACTAGCAGCATCCAACTCCGATAAAACCCACGTATCCGCCCCTTTGAGTATAAATACACCCCAGCCGCATGGAATCGCGTTAATAGTATTTAAAACTTTCCCCCGGTTACATGGATACGGTACTTCTTCGGTGATATCAGTGAAAGTGAATTTAGTGAAACCATTAACCCTATTAATGGGCGTATTCGTCACATTTTTGCTCCAAGGATACGCCACCATGTCGAAGAAAAGACATTTTCTGGTTTCCCTTGTGTTTCTTATTATAGTGATCCGAAGTGTGTCCTGTGATCCAGAAAGCCAGTGAGTGCCTCCCAATGAATCCTTGGTGAGAAGTACTTTTAAAATTTCCTCTTTTCTTGCTCTTGAAAGACCAAAGATCGTGTCTCGTGACGGCGACTTGGTCTTTGAGTCAGCTCGGGATAAAAATATCACAATTCGATTAAAAGGAGCCTCCAATCTGATGATAAACGATGTCGACGTGCTGGATGCCATTCAGAAGGTATCGCTTCAACTACTGCCTGGGGACGAGGTAAATATCGCTTCTCTGCCCGACTTAATGGATCTCCTGAAGACCGATTTACGATCCTTGACGTCTCGCTTGATACGACTAGAGAACAGGTTTGTTGTACTCGAATACGTGAGAATTGTTGTGATCCTGTGTATCTGTAGAACAAGCTCGACGCAACAGGGGGTTGTACGCCGCCTTGCGGCCCGTGTTCGATCGTTAGTGAGGCGTGTTAACGATCTAGAAAGCAAGCTAAAGGAAGACGACTGCAGTCCGAATCCGTGTAAGAATGGCGGAACATGCTACGATCTCTACGAGAACTTTCACTGCGAATGCCTGGATGCCTGGACGGTACGTAAGTTCCCATAAGTATTCAACAAATCGTGCTTGATCTCTTCGTTTTTAGGGTAAAACCTGCGAGCAGGACGTGGATGAGTGTTACACCTATGCTGGCACTGAACTCGGCTGCCAACACAATTCAGAGTGTATCAACACCCCCGGAGGCTATACGTAAGTACTCCATCTCGAGAGTAGAGTCTCGCTGCGCTGTACATATCTCCTTTTCCATAGGTGCGTGTGTAAGAACGGATTCAGAGGTATCCATTGCCAGGAACTTGGCAATGACTGTTCCACGTCGCGCCCGGGTGAGCTATGTGGTCACGGAACTTGCGTGCCGGCCAACAATCAACTCGGCTATCAGTGCCTCTGCGACGCCGGCTGGAAGCTGGATAATCAAACCCAAGCCTGCTCGGTCGATGTGAACGAGTGTCTCGAGATGTTGGTCCCATGTCATACCAGTTGTATCAATCTGCCCGGCAGTTTCATGTGCGGTCCGTGCCCGAATGGCTACACGGGAAACGGCATCAAATGCCAGGATATCGATGAATGCGCGACGAACAACGGCGGATGCAGCACGTCGCCAAAGGTCCAATGCATTAACACAGAAGTGAGTAGTCTAGCTATCCATTGGTGTCCGTTTACTTAAGGTCTGTTTAGGGCTCCTATCGATGTGGCAATTGTCCACCCGGATGGACAGGCGATGGTCGGTATTGTAGCCAGTCGGAAACCAATGACTGTGCGGCGAGCAACATTTGCCATCCACTCGCTCGATGTGAATACATTTCGAACGTCGCGGTATGCGTATGCCCCGAGGGAATGACAGGCTCTGGATATGGACCAGCCGGATGCCGATCGGGCTCTTCGAATCCCTGCAACGAGCACCAGTGTCAGGTATGCCTATCGACGTGACCTGAACAATGTTCTAATTGTTTGGGTTCCAGAACGGCGGTACATGTGTAAGCCGCGGGAGAAGCTACAGCTGCATATGTCCCACTGGATTTGTGCCACCGTTCTGCCAGAACGCGGATCCATGCGCCAGCAGTCCTTGCCTTAATGGCGGCACTTGTATACGTATGGTACCCACTAACACCTTCCGTTGCGAGTGTCCAGCATCTGCAACAGGAAATCTTTGCGAGAATTCCAGATCACCTAAGGGATGCGGGACTGTGTTCCGTGACCGTACCGGGGAGCTTACGTATCCACCTGAAGGCGGTGAATATCCGTCGAACGTAGGGTGCGCCTGGGTGATCCGAACCACCACCGGCAAAGTTTTGAACATAACTTTCACCCACTTTGATGTCGAGCCCCATCCTGACTGTAATAAGGACTTCCTCCAACTGAACGACGGACGTTCACTGGCCACACCGCTAATCGGTCGATTCTGCGGTAATCAACTACCAAACGGCGGCAACATCTTGCTCTCCCAGGAAGCTGTATTCCTATGGTTTCACACGGACAATGAGACTAGTGCGACCGGCTTTAGCCTGACCTGGAATACTACAATGCCGGTTTGTGGTGGGAATAAAGAACTACAATTCGGCGATCACGGAGTGATCAAATCTCCTGGATATCCAGGTATGAGCCCGCCAAATCGCGAGTGTCTTTGGGTGATCACGGCACCGTACGGTCGGCGTATTCTCCTCCAATTTTACGAGGTTGTCATGGGTCGCTCAAGAAATTGCACGAAAAACTCTCTGATCATCTACGACACCAACGAGGTCTTGGAGCGTGTCTGCGAAACTAGCCTTCCGTCACCAAAGTACACTTCTTCCAACATCGCGAGAATTCATTTCAGCACCGATTGGAATCGCCAGACAAGCCTGTTTCAAATCCATTACGAAGTTGAGGCCGGACGACCGGGCTGCGGCGGCCTCTTCACCGAACCAGAGGGCAAAATCCAATTCACACTAGACACGGGCGGATGTGTGTTTCTCATCCAGCAACCGGCTGGAGTCCGGATTAGTTTGACATTCCATGAAATGGACCAGATTATAAGCCACTATTCGATCAAGGTGCTTGTGATACAAATATTTTCGGTCCTAATGGACACTAACACTATTCTCTTGCAGATCTACGATGGTAGAACTGACGATGACCCCTTGTTGCTCCAGGCGACTGGCGTGAAACCAGATAATGTAACTTCGGCCTCCAATTTCATGCTGATTAAGATCCTTATACCCACGATCAACTCGAAGATGGTATTCCTCGAGGCGACCTATAAGATGGGTAAGTCGACGATCATTGATATGACATCGAGCTGATGTTCCTTTGCCTAGTTTGTGGGCAGCTCTTAAACAACATGTGGGGCGGCTCGTTCTCCACGCCGAACTACCCCCGGCCGTACCATAAAGGATTGACTTGTAAGTACCTGATTGTTGGACCGGTCAATTCAATTGCACACCTCAACATAACCGATTACGACATCTCGGAATATCCCGGCGTATGCGATGACAGCTCCGACTACGTCCAGGTAAGTCGTTGGCAATCGGATTAGATCATAGTCATTCATAGCGATGCGTCGTAGTTCTTCTACAACACAAACGGGCCAGGGGAACGTCATTGCAAGGATTCCGTGATGCATATTGTCGCGCCTAGCAATTACCTTCGTATCGAGTTCCATTCCAGGGATAACCCACAGCAGCGTAGGGGGCTTTCTGCTTCATACGCATTCGAAGCGATCGGATGTGGCGGGGTCCTTCGAGACACCGAAGGAGTAATCGAAAGTCCCGCCTATACGAGCGTGATGTATCCCTATTGCGAGTGGATTCTTGAGGCTCCGGAGACCCACGTAATCAATCTTGATCTGCAATACGAGCGAACTGGCACCAAATGCGGAACTGACGAAATCGATCTAAGGATATTCCTAAACCGAACTCAAGGGGCTGACCTGATTGAGAGGTAACCATACATCGGCCGCTTGTGGATCATTCAAACTCTCATATTGACTTCTCGCAGCTACTGTGGCCAGCAGAAACGTGTGATAACAACCGTGCAATCCAACTTGGCGACCATTTTTCTTAAGCTCAACACGCCTGCTGAGAGCAACAGCGTTGCTCGCCTCCTGACGGGCAAGTACAAATTCTTGGATAGCGCTACGGTCTGCGGGCACAACTACACCACCTTGTCAGGCTATATTCGGACACCCGGATGGCCGCGTGAGTATCTCCCATACCTCGACTGCGTATGGGTGATTCACGCTCCGTTGGGACATAAGATCGAACTCGTGGTGAAGAACTTCACGCTCGAAGGTACTCGTTGCAATAACGACTTTCTGGAAATCAGGTAGCGTCGTCCTTCAGCACATATCTGCTCCCTAACGTTTCCGTCTTCTATAGAAATGGCCCGAGTAAGAGCTCACCTTTAATCGGAACCTACTGTGGCATCGAGATTCCCCCACACATACCCTCCTTCACCAATCACCTGTACCTACGATTCAAAACTGATTCCACAATTGAGTATCCCGGGTTTGAGATCCTCTATCGACAAATGGCAACCGGATGTGGCGGTACATTGAACTCACACTCTGGTTCCATAGCATCGCCCCACTACCCCGAGATCAGTCGCGGCCCGGTGCAATGCGATTGGAAGATCTACGTGAGCCAGGGATCCGTGATCGATGTCGAAATAACAAAACTCAGCCGTGAGGCAAACCTATGCTCCAGCGATGTCCTCACTATATACGACGGTGACAGTGCGCTCTCCAATCGACTCCAACTCAACTGCTCCGATTCGGACACATCTATCACGTTCACGTCTAGCGCGAATGTGATTCACGTCCGATATTCTGTGCCATCTGTCGGTGCTGCCAGCGGCGAACAATTCTATCTCGCCTACGATACAAACTGTCAACACACGTTGCCCTCCTTCAGCGGTGTCATCGAATCGCCTAATTTCCCTTCTAACTATCCCGGAATGCTTAAATGCGAATGGAACATCATCGGACGCAGTTCGGACACCTTCAATCTGACGTTTTCACATTTCGAACTGGAGGCGACCGATCAGGAATGCATCTACGACGTGTTCGAGGTGATCGATATGAAAGGTGAGGATCAACTGCAGACGCATCGGATCTGCACGAATCCTCCGGAAGTACTGTCATCGGATGGCAATCGTTTGGTTATCAAATTCAAATCGGATTACAAAGATGGCGGCATTGGTTTCCGGCTCGAATTTAAACGGAACGGATGCGGTGGGTACTATACACGATCGTCGGCGATTTTTTCATCACCAAAATATCCTTTCGCTGTTGATGTGGACTGCGAGTGGGTGATTGAGGTGACGTCTGGCCAACAGATCGTGCTAGAAATATTTGACATACACATCGAAAGCGAGAAGCCTGATTGTTCGGCAAACGGGTTGATAGTAAGCTCATCAGTACCCATCAGGAGTGCGTCCACAAACTCTCATATTTCTTTATTTATAGGTGAAAAATGAAAAGAACGACGAAAGGGAGCTTCTGAAGGAGTGTAGAGTTTCCCGCATGCCGATGACAGTGACATCTCATGGACGACGGATGTATGTCCGATTCTATTCGGATTCCGTTCGAGTTCGAAAATACTTCAAGGCATCCTACCGTACACGGGATTCAAGTAAGTCTCCTCTGATTGCCTCTTTCCTGTAGTTCATTTCCTATTATCTGGCTTAGATTGCGGAGGGATATTCCGCGGCAACTCGGGTGTCATCACGTCACCAAACTACCCACAAAACTATCCCGAAAACACCTATTGCGAATGGATGATTCGAGTCGAGAGCGTATCGACCATTGAGTTTATATTCGAAGATCTTAGTCTTCCATTCGGAAGCAATTGCTCCAAAGGTGCCGTCGAAGTATACGACTATCTTCCTAAAAACTTAATCGTTAGCTTGTGTTCGGATGGATACGGAGTGAAGCATGTGTCACAGAGTAATATGATCAATGTGTACCTAAACTCCCGTGGCGGTCCGCCAGCCAAGGGCTTTCTCATGAAATACAAGAAGGTCGGCATGACATTTCATTCCCTGATCTGTATACAAAATCTGGTTTTGTTTTCAGGCATGCAGTGGAGTCCTGACGTTGAGAAGTGGATACTTAAAATCCTACATTACCGATGATACCTGTAGATGGGTAATTCAAGCGAACGACACGAGTGCGAAGATCACGCTTAGTGTCCTGCGTATCGAGTGCAGCTGTGATGATATGAACGCGACCGAGTGTCACAAGACCCGAGGCATTGAGGTCTGTTTGACTAACCATAAAAAAGTCACTTTAATGACGTGCAATCTTGAATCTTTCAGGTCGCTACTCTTGGAGGAAAGACTCTGTTGAGCTGTTGCGATCACCATCCACCAGCCTTTACTTCCGACTCGCAACAACTGGTCGTGACCACACGGAATGTTCTGTTCATCGGAAGGTACTCAACATTAGAAACAGCTTGTGGAGGATTTATCACATCGCTCCGCGGGACGTTAGCATCTCCATATTACCCAGAGTCCTATCCATCGAATATGGAGTGCATGTGGACGATAAAGGCTGCACCGGGCAGCTATCTAGAGTTGAACATTCTCGAAATGGATATAGCAAAGTCGGATAATTGCAACGAAGATTACTTAGAAATCCGAGAGAAAAGCTCAACCGGTAAGCTCCTGGGGCTTTTCTGTTCAGACACACTGCCGGACGAGGGACTAAGGATTTTTGAACAGGTTTGGATAAAGTTCCGGAGCTCAGAGAATACCATTGGAAAAGCATTTAAGATCTCATGGACGCATGGTAGGTCCCTCTTTAACCGCTTCGCTAGTCACCTTATTCATTTCGCTCCCCTCTCTAGCTCAATTGAATGAAATTAGCGGTTCTAGTGGTATAATTCAGGCCCCAACGATCGCCGCCATTCGATCGGAGAAAAATCCCTTCCAATGGCGGATCACCGTGACCAGTGAGAAAGTTATCAAACTGTCATTTAGGGAATACAATGGCGGCCTACAACTTTATGATGGCTATGACAATACTGCATTACCGATTGACATACAGCTGTCACCGTGGGATGTCACATCCCATATGAATGTCATCTATCTCGTGAGCGACAATCAGCTGCTCGATCAATTCCAGATATTCTGGCAAGCTGTCTCTAAGACTGCTGTGACAACCGAAAGAAACTCCTCCGCATGTGGCGGCACACTGGTTCTTGCATCCGATTTCATAGGAAAGATAGTATCACCCGGCTACCCGGATGGCTACGAGAACGACCTCAATTGCGAGTGGCTAATCAAGCCTGCCGTACCGACCGAACACGCTGTGGTCGCTATAAATGATGTTCGCCTGGAGCTCTTAACTAGCTGTAGTGTGGATTATCTGAAGATATCCTCTTCGTCGAACCTGATCGACTGGAATGAAGAGCTGAAGGTCTGCGACAATTCGCAGATAAAAGCATTCTCGCGAACGGTCGTTCATGGAACGCCATACCTGAAACTGGAATTTGTAACTGACCCGTCGATAAATCGAACCGGTTTTGAGGTCACCATATACCCAGCGTGTGGTGGTAATTTAACCGGATCCGTTGGCAGAATCCCTGACAGTCTTTTCAAACCCGAGCAGATTCACATAAGAGCATTGAAATTGAACTGCACCTGGCACGTAGAGGTGCCCTCGGGTAGACAAATCCGTTTCAACTTTCAATTCCCGTTTGATGCCGGACGATCTGCGCCTGACATTTGTACCAAAACGTACACTCTAATTCGTGATGGTGTCGATGAAGGAGCACCAATCTTGTCGCCAGGCCGTATTTGCTCGTCGACAAAGCTGAATGGAACCATCACGACTTCCTCGAATCGGGCGACCATCAAGTACATTTTCGAAGACTTCAATCCATTCCTGACGCAGTATATAAAACTGTGGAATCTGACTTACCGCGCGTTCAGTGATTGCGGCGGAGAAGTTCGATTGACGTCATACTCCAGTTCGATCAACATAAGCTCGCCGAACTATCCGAATGTACCGAATCCGCATATCGAGTGCACGTGGACGGTGGTCGCACCACCAGGCGAGGCGATCCAAGCCGAAGCAGTTGATCGTTTCGATATGAATACACGCAAATGTGGTCAGGAATTCATCGAATTCCGGGACGGCGGCACCCGGCTAGCGCCATTGATTGGCAATTACTGTACACGACCGCCTGTCGTCCGATCATCCGGTAACATTTTCTACATACGTTACCGTACCGACATCCCCGAGCCGCGAAACGGTTTTAAACTGAACGTTTCTCTGACAGGTTGTGGCGGTACGTTCACACAGATCAGAAACGTCATAACATCGACCAACTATCCGGCACCAGGTGGCTATCCATCGAACTCAGTATGCGACTATATTATCAAGGTTCCGGAATTCTATCGCCTGAACCTGACATTCACCGACATCCACTTGCCCTATAATGCCTCGAACGTAAACGCATCAGAACGAATCGAGGTCTATCAGACGTTTAATCGCGACTCCACAAATCTCATCGAGCTGATGACTGTGATCTACGGAAACGTAACGATCATGCCCGGGTTCGAAGCCGACACCAGCACAGTGTTGATCCGTTTTGTATCGTCCCGAGCGAACAACGTCTATCGCGGTTTCAGGCTGAAGTACGACCGATTGTTTGGATCATGTTCGAAGGAAGTAAATGGCGAGAGCGGTGTGATCACGTCCCGATTGATACCCAGGCGACCGCCGTTATTTATCTTGTGCCGATACCGCATCACTGTTCCGAAAGGGCGGCGTGTGACAGTAAGAATTCTCGAAAGCGACGGTCTACTGGTAGGGTCTAGGACTTTCACGGTGATGTTCTGGAATGACTTTATGATGTCGTCACGAATCACATCAGCAGATTTCCGCAATTCCACTTTTGACAGGCCTGTCTCCTCCACAGACAACCGGATGTACATCAGAATCCTTGGATCGCAGCTATTCTCGCCACACACTCTCAAAATCGAATACTCATCGTCTGAAGTGTCTTCTTGTCCCGACGATATCACCGCCGATTCCGGTTCGATCTCAATAGCAGGAATCGATCTGACACAGAACTTCTACTGCACGTCCGAGATCGTCCTGAACGGTCGGGAAACTATTGCATTCAACGTAACACGCTTCACCGTCGCAGGCATTATGGGTCGATTACCGATCTATGCTGTCCGTTTCCAGGGCTTGCAGACCCGAAGCAACCAAGTGGGTCTGAATATGAATTTGACAAATTCCATGGTTCGCATGTCATCCAGGCATATACTGCTAACCATCAGCCAAAACGAGATCGGCAAACTACTGAATTTTGAAGCCACCTTTAGGAAGTATCCTTGCGGCGGTGAACTCGGACTCTCTCGTCAGTTTAGTATCTCGTTTGGAAACTTAACGAACATCCCGGGAGGACTAGAATGCGTTTGGTTCTTCTCAAACGCCGTCGGAAAGGCTTATGATGTGTTCGCGAATATAAGCTTCTCTTTGCCATGCGAAGACGAGTACTTAGTTTTGCATTCGGGTGTGTCGATCGATGAGCTGCAAGTCGCCAAGCTGTGCAAGGACTCGACGTTCAACACGACTCGCGTGACCGTGATTCCATTCTACGTGACATATCACACGAGTGCGTACCAGCCCGGCAATCCAATGCAGGTCGACCTACGAGAAGCTCTCATGTGCGGCGGACAGCTGGAGATAACCCTGCAGCAATCGATCTATCTCAACTCGAGAGATTATAAGAACAACATTGAATGCGTGTGGGATCTGCGCACCACACGCGGCTTTTACTTGCGTCTGGAGTTCATTGGGCGCTTCTTCATCGAGTCGAGCAAGGACTGCACCAAGGACTACCTAGAATTGAGACAGCAGAAAAATGGTATCTGGATGACCATGGCGCGATATTGTGGTCGTGACACACCACCAACAATCAACACGACGTCCGATCATCTACAATTGATCTTCCGCTCCGATGATGCTGTTACCGGTGACGGATTCGCCATGCAAGTCAAAAGCACTTGTGACCTCGTCATGAACGTTACTAAAGAGCCTCAACTGATCTGGTCGCCACTTCGATGGAGCATCAACAGGCACCGGTTGAAGTGCAACTACGTTCTGCAAACAGACACCGATCACTACATCGAAGTCAAATTCAAGCGTTTCGTGCTAAGCTCTCGAAATGTGTGCTCCCTAAGGCGGATGACTGTCGAGAAGTGGACGGACAACTCAGATCTGACATCGTTAGAACCATGGTGTGAAAGCAGTTCGGCAACGGACATACGCGCGAAAAAACTCATCAAACTGACATATGAAGACGCCATTGACGCTGGCGACTATTTAATTGAATACATGCTGACCACGTGCGACGGGACGATCGAACAGCCTCGCTGGATTGAGAGCTTAAAGGACAGCGAGGGGTCAGCATACTCGGCCAACATGCGATGTTCGTGGAAAATAATAGCTCCCGATGGCCATAATATCTTCATTCAGTTCAAATACATTGACATGGAGAAGGCCGATGACTGTGCATTGGACTACGTGGCAGTGTACCGTGGAGCAAAGGTCGACAATGCCGAGAGACTAGGAAAGCTGTGCGGTAATATAACGCTGAATGCGCCGAGTTTCCTGATTGAAGGCAACCAAGCGCTAGTAGAGGCAGTATCCGATGCCAGCATCCAGTACAGGGGCTTTCTTGCACAGATCATGTTCAGTAAGTCTTGTGACGAGCGATTGAGTTTGAGCGAAGCAAACTCACCGGTCGATATCGAGCGTGACTTTGATGTTGGAGGCAATGCGGTGATGCACTGTGTATACCGACTGATGGCACCGCCAGATTATCGAATTCAGATCGAACTGACTGAAATGCGTGTGAATGCGGAGAATACTACGTGTGGCGAAGAATGTGAAAATTGCAATTTTGTTGAGATCCTGAACAGTTTCCGGAGTGGTCACTTCGTATTCGGTCGGTATTGTAGGGCGGGCAGTGTTAAACCGAAAGTTGTCACGGCTTTCAAGGACGCCACGATTCGATTGAATCTCGAGCTACCTGGTCAGTACCGGATCAAGATCAATTTACAGCTTGTCCCTTCCTTATGCGGCGATCAATCAGAATATAAGCTAGAAGGCGAGAGTGTAAGTGAATTTCAAGGCTTGCAAAAGGGTCTAATCGTAATTTTGTTCTATTTTCAGCCCATTCAGTTGCTAAGTCCGAAGAGGGCAGATGGACTCTATCCGGCCAACGTCCACTGTACGTGGAAATTCTTCTCGAAACGACCGTTTGAATTGAAGTTCCAACCATTCAATTTGCAAAACGAATCGGATGTGACTGGTTTTTGTCTCGACTATGTCCACATCCGGTACACAACGTCGGTAAGTTATCAATCGTAAGTGTGTTCAATAACTCTATTCGAAATGGGACATTTCAGACTGACAGAACGATGAAAAATGACGAACACTGTGGTACCATTTCATCGTATACACTTGCGGTTGAAAGTATGACATCGGATTCCTCTGCCGAAGTCACTTTTCATACAGATGAAGCCATCGAATCTACTGGATTTAAACTGCTCGCATCGAATAAACTTTGTAAGCAAAAGCTTTTTCATTCATTTGTATCCCTGTTGACCAATCGGTTTTATATCTAGCTTGCAACCAGGTGTATTCCGAGTTGAGCGGAGTCATCAAAATCGAAACGGAAAAGGAACTGACATGTATAAACGACATAATCCTACCAGAAAACTACACCGTGAACATTGTAGTGTCTTCTCTGTCATTCAACGATAACAACTGTTCCGTGAACTCCCTAAAAGTAGCCTAAATTGCTCGAAAATCTTTCGATTCATTAATTAAACTTTACTCTTCAAAGGTCTTTGATAAAAAAACAAATCGACAAATCCACGAGATTTGTGTGTTCCAATTTGGTACGAAAAATTCGTTCTTTTCGACAAGCCAAATTCGTCTGGACTTGAAAGCTCCGTCTCACTTCGTTGTGTCGATTGCATATTTTGGTAGTCATGATCCGCCCTTCCCGGGATGCGGAGGGAGCATTCAAACGCCGAATGGTCTCATAGCCAGTCCCGACTATCAAAATTACAGAAATAGAAGCTCTTGTCGATGGAATCTAACAACGACAGCCACGAATCGGTTTCAGTTGTTTTTTAACGGTAATGACTACATGAATTGTCACAATAAAAATGCATTTATTTTCTCATGGCATAGAGTTCAATATGGGATCGATTTGTAAGATGGACTATCTGGATATCTATGAAATAGCGAAGGATGGAAAGGAGACATTATCCCGACACTATTGTGGATCGGTTGGTATTTTTCTGTTTTGACACATGTCAAATTAATATTTTTCTCTTTACTCAGGAACTACTAGAAACATACAGATCGAAGAACAATCGTATCGCGATCGTTTCGGTGACTTCGCCAGATTTTGACGGCACTGGATGGCAGATTTCCTATTATACATTTGGAGACGAGGCAAATAGGATTAACTTTATGGATTCTATCAATCGTGTAATTTATGATCAAAATGACTTCTGAGATTTTCGAAAAATAAAGAAACAAGCTTCGAACCAAAAGCTATTCCATTCGACCAACAAAGGTGTATTCATCAATTGGGTTATTAGGTGTCATTAGTCCTTCCAAAATACTAGTTTCCCATTTGGTACTCTTGCAAATTACAGACCAGTGTACTTAGAAGAGCATTAGTTTGCAGCTTTTATGTTATAAAATTGATGTGAGCCCAATGAGCTCTTTATTACGCAAATACGTGTCGAATAAAGTGCGTCTGGCATTCATAGCTCAAGTTGTATCCAAGATATTCGTAACGAACTAAGGTTTATGACCGTATACACACATAGACATATCCCGGGAAAAAATAGTTTCAGGCCTCAAATGGTGAATACTCGTACAAATTTTTCGAAAACATCGTCAGACATATCAAGCCACTTGCAACCACTTTGACAGCTGATAGTCGACTAAAAATCAAGTTTGCTTAATAGGCGCAGTTACATGTCTCCAATATAATCCGGACATGCTTCCCAACATAACAATGGAAAAATAGAGTGAATCGAGTGAATACAGCCAGCTATATTCCATAATTCCCGCTACTTTTTGAACATGATATTGGCTAAAATGGTTTCTCTCTTATTTCTTAAAGCACTCCCTTACCGACCGCGTTAACCTTTTGTCACCTGCAAGCTGTCTATTGACATGAGCTCATTCCAAAAAAAAAAAAGCTCCAGGGCAAGGCTACCCATAAACCGGAAAAAAGCCTTCTACTAGGGCAACACGAAAAAAGGTGTGAATCGAAAATATCGTAGTTCAAAATGAGTCAAACCAATCGATTCAAATTTATAGAAATTGAAAGTGTCTCAGTCCACATTGTGGTGAATTTTGCACAAAGATCTTGGCCTACGCCATTACAAGATCAAATTAACTCAAGAACTGAAGCATCTTGGTCACTTGAGGCACGAAAATGTCTCCAACTGAGCTCTGATCGCCATGTTACGGTCAACGAAGTTCCCTATTGTGTCATGTTGGGAAACTAGTTTTAGCCCAGCTTGGCACGACTCGACATCAATGATATGTGATTCCAATATGATAGAGTCATATGCCACATAGCTGGCGACAGATGTGTAATCACGAGAAATGGTCACCTTCAATGGTTCTCTTCTTATGGGCTTTCGTTAAACTGTTTACTCATACCAACAAGCCAACAACTTTACAGGAGAAATCTTTGTACGATTTAATAGAGAATCAACCGGTTTTGTGGGGCGATTTGTCACCATGAATGAGACGGAGGTCCAAGCAGTGAGTGGAAGCCGATGGTTCAGCACCAAAGAAAGCGAAGTCGATAACATCTGCCAGAAGGGTCATCGTCAGTATATTTTAAAAAGGCAATACAGCTACAGGCGAATATTACTCTATCCTTCTTGACCAATAGGATGCTTAAATTCGCGAGAAGAAGCCTGATTAGAAAAAAAAAATTTTTCAATCATCGTGCGTCGATGATAAGAAGACTGCTGGGTTCGAGGTACTATTTGCTCGGCCATCCCCATTATTCTCATGATTCGACACCCTCAGACTTCCAGCTGTGCCCAAATTTGAAGAAATTTTTTTCTGAGAAGCGCTTCGCTTCTAATGAAGGAGTTGAGAGGGCCGTAGAACAATATTTTCATAACCATCCAGACTCTCTCTTCTGGAAAAGAAGTGACAAATCTGTTGTTCAGTTACTGACGCCAAATTATCATGGCAAGTTACAGAATTGATCAGCAGGTCTAAATCATAGTTTTTATTATTAAACTGAGTATTCGTTAGTGCAAACGTTGCACTAATTTTACAGTCGCCTCTTCAACGTTTGGTGGTCAATTTGAGGCGACCGGTGATCAATCAGCCAACATTCGTACGTCAAGGGAACGCAAGATCGGCCGAAAGCATCGCTGCGGTCCATGAAAATGTACCGAGCAGAACCCGAGGCAATCGATTCCTCGCCATGCACAAGAACTCGGCCTGTCGCAGACTTCAAATTTTGCATCAGGACTTGGGCCAAAATCCAATTAATGCAGGAGCCCAAAGTTCATGATCATAGACAACGTCGTTTGTTCGCTGACTGAGCTGGCTTAGGGAAGGGGACCTCAATTTTGGCCGAAAAATTATCTTTAGCGACGAGGCGCATATTTGAATGAATGGCTGTGTTAACAAGCAAATTGTGGTATATTGGACTACACCAATCCACATGAGGTTCACTAGGTGACAACACATCCTCAAAAAATTATCGTTTGGTGTGGATTTTGGGCCGGCGGCGTCTTTGGTCTGTCGAATTTCGAAAACGGAGTTGGTAAGGCGGTCACAAGAGAGCGCTACTATGATAACCATCTATAGCCCAACTGAATTGAACTATATGTACCTAGACGACATGTGATTCCAGCAGGACGGCGCTACGTGCCTCACAGCAGAAGCCACGATTGACATTCTGTATGAACGCTTTGTGGGTAAAGTTATTTCCCGCAGAGGTGACGTGAATTGCCCACCAAGGTCATGATTTGAGCTCGCTAAATTTTTTCTTGTGGGTTTTCCTGAAGCCGCGAATAAGCCACAATCGACCGATGCCCTGAAGGTGAGTGAGACAGAGGCCATCGCTCAAATTCAGTCGGATCGATTCAGTCGGAAGATTCATTGAAAATTGGACCATTCGGATCCGTACTGCCGTAAGAAGCCAAAGTGGGCTTTCGAACAATGTCATATTTCGTACATTATAGCATGCCTGGGCCTTTTAAATAAAACAAGAAAACTGTTTAAACCTCACACACAGCTTGTTTTACGAGTATTCCATTTCAAAAAGGAAAAACCCTTTATACAACATCGAGGAATATCGCAGCTATCAAGTTATTTCAGCTGTTGTCAAATATTCTCTTAAGGCGGTTGACAACCCACTCGTACGCTAAGGAAAAATTCGGAGAGTGTCAATGTGGCTTGGATGGAGAAGCCACTTAAAGAGTGACCAGACTTTCACAACAGCTCTTAGAAACGAAATGAGAGTTCCACGAAACGGTCCATGAACTATTCGTAGATTTTAAAAAGACATATGACTGTGTAAGCGGTTAGAAAACAGCGGTGGTCCACCTATCCCTGAACGGGATAGAGATAGAACAAGCCCTGCCTAATCTCCGGGCAATTCATTTGCTTCCAAATGTTGGCAAGGTTTTTGAAAAAGTAGTAAACAGAGTGCTGATAAAATGGATTGAGGAAAAGAAAATAGTACTGTAACAAGGCAAACAACCTTGATGCTTGTCTGGTCGACTTCGACACCATATGGTTAGAAGGTTTGTTATATATGCTTGCCATGCCAAATCACCTTCTGTACATGATTTACGTGATGACTATGGGAAAGAAGTTTATTGTTAAATGTGAGAACGTTACTTTGAACAGGATCTTCGACATTAAAAACGGTCTACAACAGGTTTAACATCTACACAAGCGATCTTATAGGTTTTCTCGCTACTCAATGGTGTGTGCAGATGATTTAGTAGCGTACAGATCAGGTCCAAAAACTGAGGTCATCACCACAACGCTGCAGTGTGACTTCGTAAACAGATATTTCGATGATTGGTTAAAAATTAACTTTCAAAAGTCGGAAACGATACGTTAAGGCCTCTGTTGCAAAGGGCTTCAAAGGATACCGGAATGAACTGGAGGAAATTCGCGACCATTGGGCAACGTGGATAACCATTAGCATTGAGAAACAAGGTTAGACCTCTTTGTATTTGGCTTGACCATTATCTGTATTTCAATAAACATTTAGAGGCTTGTCTTGTAGGAGCTAAGCTTTCAGTATAAATCCGTTTCACAGTAGTCAACTTGACTGCAGGGTAAAAATCATATGCTACGTGACCCTAATAGGGCATATCATCACGTTGGGTTCTCCGGTATGGTTTAATGTAGCACCAACTTATATAGTAAAGATTGGAATATTGGAGAAGCAGTGCCTTAGGGTCTGACTTAGAATACACAGAACGACAGAGTCCCATTTCATTAAGTATCACCCTAATAAGCTCCTGTACGACGGAGCAGGCCTAAGCAGAATGGAAAAGTTTCTTTTTAAAATGAATCCAACGCACATCGCAAGGGCTATGACAAACGGTCGTTGGTGGTTGTTGCGTCACTCCGATAAGATCCTCCTCACTCCTTAGTTCGTAAGTTAGTTTAGGGTTAGCAAGGGGATTTGTGGAGACTGGGCGCTTTATCATGCTCAGATGAATCTGAGAGCTGACTAAGGCATGTTAGCCTTGGTGACGCTTAGAGCATGCAGAATGAGTGACATGGCGATGACCAGTCGCTGAAAGACGCAATCAGGAGAGTGACCACTCGGAACGAAGCGCACGGGTGTTTGCCAACTTGATTATATTTAAGACTAGAACTAAGTAGCCTAGGGTTGGTGAAGTTCTACTAACCTACTTTGTAGGCTAGCGACCCATTGATGGTCTGAGGCTGAGCTAAAACTGCTTTCCATCCTTGACGATTCCGGGCATTCTGCTTCCAGTTATCAAGACCAAGTTGTCTTGCATCCGCGATCACTTGGTCTTTGTACCGGAGGTTCGGTCTTCCTTTTCTTCTTGAACCAGCAGGCTCGGCTTCGAAGACCCTTTTTAGCTGGAGCGTTGGTACTCATGCGCTAAATGTGGCCGAGCCAGTGTAGTCGGTGGATTTTTACTTTCCGTGTTACATCCACATCTTTGTACAGCTCATAGAGTTCCCGGTTATGTCGTCATCTGACGGACCTCAGAATGAGCTCTGCGTCCTTAGACAAACTCCTTAACTACCTCGAAATTTAAGCTGTCGATTGTTAGGTGGGGGATAATGGATTGATTTTTGCTCGACAGCATGTATTTATTTGGTTTTCTCCTCATTTACCTTCAGACCAGCTCGCTTCGCCTGTTCTTCAATCGCTTCTCCAACAGCAAGTTTTGAACACGCGACTATGTATATATCGTCTGTGTATTCCCACAGTTTGATCGACTTGTAGAATAGTGTCTTCCGTGTTAACACATGCCCTCCGCGCTATCGGTTCGAGATTGAAGAAGCCACATGACAGCGCATCGTCTTGCCAAAATCCGGTGCAGGTGTCGCATGGTTCTGAGGTTCCTGAACTGTACCAAACTGCACGGTACATCCGAAACAACGGGATCAGTTTACCAGGGGTCCCGAATTCGGCCATAGTATCGAAGAGTTCTATGCAATGAATGCTTCCGTATGCGGCTTTGAAAACGATAAAAAGATGAAACTCTTTGGCCTGTTCCAGGATTTGCCTTGGTGTGAAAATTTGTCGATTTGATGGGCCGGAAGCCGCACTAGTATCTGACGATTTGTGTGGTGCAAAAGGCTTTAGACGTTCACACAGTACGCTGGATAGGATCCTGTAGGCAACATTTAGCAGGGATACGTCTCGGTAGTTTGCGCACGAGGTAGGATTACCTTTATTGAGGATAGGCAATCGTCGGGCATGCTTTCGTCGTCCTAAATTCTGCTGATGACCTGTTGCACGCTCTCCACCGAAACATCACCGCCCGCCCTGAAAATCTCTGATTGAGGACCATCTGAGCTTGCAGCTTTGTTGTTCTTCAGCTTTTTAATAGCTGTGCAGACTTCTTCAATGCTGGGTGGGAAGACTGCTGCATCGCCTTGAGTTGGGATTTCTTCGCATTTGGAAGGGCTGCTCCTCCTCCTCCTTTTTTCTGGCGCGGTACTCTTTATTTCCGTTGCAGCGCCTTTCGATATGCCTCGTCGGTTGCTTCCATCTACGTTTAACGTAGGCATATTGGAGAGTCTTTCGCCCAGTCGCTCTCTGTAGCCTCTGGCAACCTACGGTATGTTCTGGCGTCGAATGTCAAAGCAGAATTTTTTGTGTTGGCGAAACTTTCTGACATTGCTGCGTGCTGCTAGCGGGTAGTGGTCAAAGGTAACGTTAGCTCATCCAGGATGTTTGACGAGTGCCTTATGTCAATGATCATATGATCGATTTGATTGGCAGTTCGACCGCCCGCAAACTGCTAGGTTACTGTGGGGATTTACTTGCGAGGGAATCCTATACTAGTTATCATCTATCCGAGGCAGTTAGCTCGGTCATAACAATAGGTTTTTTACATGGAGCCTGGTCGGCTTGATATAACGCTCTCTTGCCCTAGGTAAGGGCGGTGGCTGCATACATTAGTTAACCTCTAGTTGGGGAGGCTATCTAAGGGGCGCTGTAAGTCGACTTGACTGTATGATCAGATCCAAGCTCTTTAGATGAAGCTTTAGGATAACAAACATTTTTTTTCTACGAAATCGATAGAACTGTGGCCTTAATGAGGGCTTATGGCCTTAATTTAATAAGCAAAATTAAAAGTTTCAGTGCACGCCCTTTGTCGAAACCTGAACAGAAAATGCGTCTAATCCGAGTATGATAATGTAATGTCATTTCAGGTTTTAAGAATGTCAGAATAGACAAAACGTGCATCACAATGAGGGTGGTATGCATGGCGTCTGTAGTCTAACCAAAGCAGTGAATATTTAAAAGAATCCACCTTTATTAAGGATCAACTATCGCCTTCCCGCTGAAAAGATCTGAGTTCAATTTGGTCACAAATAGGCAAACAATTTTTCCTTTTTTAAATAATATGTTTAAAATGTTTTTATTTACATCGCATCTAATCTATTTCACAGATTTTTTTTCTTTTTACTTTTCTCTTATTTCTACTTTAATTTACTTGTTTTTTGTATTTGTGTTTGTGTCGTTTTTATAAATATCCTTAACAACTAATTGATCTTGTATGTACAGATGTGATCTATAATTGCATTTTGTATCAAGTTTTCAACTTGTCCATAAATAATTAAACAAATCTGTATGTTGTACGTATATTTACAAAATAGCATCTTCTACCAAAAGAAAAACTCAAAGAAACAGAAAAATAACCGGACCACCCTGTAGTTCTCTCTGACAGCTGATGTTGCAGAACAGGGTTACCACGCACTCTCTCTTATTCGCTCGTTCTATTTCTAATAAATTCGTATTTCCAATTCTCGAGTTTCTATTTTTAGTTAATTAACATTCACGGGTCGCAAGCTTTGGCTCACTCTAGTCCTATTTGACGTTTCATTGTTCCGAATTGAAGTAGGAGTTCTGCATTAAATACAATTTGTCGATGGGATTTATTATGTTGGCGCTCAGGTTTCCCAGCGAGTCGTGCGAAGACGTGCCGTTCGACGTGTGTCCATGGCTCGATTGTAATTCGAGGTTTTGAAGTGACAGGGAATCGGCGTCATCGTCTAGGTGATCGAAGTTGCTGCCATCTAGGGAGATGTCAGAACTACAGAAGCTGTCATTCGAGTTTGCCGGATAGTCTGAAAGAAAAGGAAACAGAAATTAGATAAGAACACTGTCCAAGGGAGTAGTGATGTTTAACAAACCATCGGGGGAGTATGGAAGATTTGGATTTAGCGGTTGCGTCGAGAACGACCCGAGGTAGCCATTTTCACTGCCCGACGATTCTTGCTTGCCGCTCTTATCATCCTTATCCTTGTCCGATGAATTCTTATCACCATCCTGTTTCGACTTTCGTTGGATCTTCTTCATTTTCGCCCGCTGGTTCTGGAACCACACTTGTACTACCCGCACGGATAGGCCAGTATCCTTGGCTAAGGCCTCGCGAACTTTTCGACACGGTTTCGGCGATTGATCGAAGGAAGCTTTGAATTGTTTTCGTTGCTGTGAAGTGAGAATGGTTCGCGGTCGTTTCGGCCCGCGTCGTCCGTCTCGCGGTCGAAGTATATCGTCCTCGTCGGCACAATGTTGGGCGAGATAAAGCTCTTTCTCTAGATCGTGTCGATAGCAGAAGAGTTGCCCCTCACGAAGGAGAAATTGTTCGCCCTTCTGCAGAGGCTGGCGACAAACATAGCAGACGAAGCACGATAGGTGGAAGATGTAGTTTTGTGGTCGCATGACCATGTCATGCGGCAGAATAGGGTGACAGCATCCCGTACATTTAACGCCGAAGATTCTAGAGAAAAAAAAAGAAAAAAAAACGAGTTATGCAGACGATGGTTTCGTACAAGCCAACACAAATGAATAGTAGTCAAGGGGACAGTGAATAGCAGCACGGAATGCCTATTGTATACATTGTCAGTGAGGGAAGACAGAAACTCCACCCGAAAATCCCAACCCCGTAGCTTCTTCCTCATTCTTGGATTGATTTTTCTTCGTTTCCTTTTTTTCTTCCGCCATTTTGCTAAGGATTTAATATTTTTTTTCTGCTTATATCCTGTCTCTGCTCTTATTTCCTCGGGTGCTTTGTATGAATACGTTTATGTATTGTCGGGCATTCTTTTCTTCTTCCCTTGAAGGAAGGACTTTTTTCCCTTCGCTCTATTGGTTTCGTCGCGTCTTCCTTTTCATATTCGGATTTCGTACATAATGAAGTCGGGCGAGGGACTTTGTGTCAAAATATACGAATATGCTTCAAGGATATTGAATGGGGATAGATGATGAAAGAAAATAAACACTTGGTGTTGAATTGAATATGAAAAGGCGCTACTGATTCGGAAAATTCAGTGAAATTCTATGAATATTCGAATAATTTTGAATAATTCGAAATCGAAATTTAATAAATTTCTGCTTTAAGGTTGTCAAAGAGGGGTTTTAAGGTAAAATGTAACGCGGGCCTTAAAAGACACTTTGACATAATTGATGAATGTCAGGTCATAAAATTGTTTTAATTGCTGTGCCACCTACCTGTCATAGTCCATTTTACAGTAGAGCTTGGAATTCCTGACATAACACGTATGACTCAATTGTGTCCCACAATAACAGCACGCCAGACATTGTTCATGCCAATTCGAGTCGCCGACATTCATTAGATATCGATCCTGAATCTTCTGCCCACATCCTTCACAGATTTCGTAGTTTTTTTCGCATTTAATCGTGCCGACTTCTGAAATAAAAAAAAAACAAGATTATGTCAAAATAATGACACATTCAATGTCACAAAGTAGTCATTAATCACTTGGGGGAAAATGATTCTTTCAGTCATTTGGCTGAACTTTTTGAACACTCATATACATATGTGCATAAACCTATCATAAAGCACACCTCGCATGGAAGGGCAATAAATGATATACGACCCAACATAGTTCACATGAGGAGTGGCTGATGTAATCCCCCCCAATCCAGAAACAAAAAGAAAAATAATGAATCGATATTTATGATAATCAGAGATATCGAAAGGGTTTTCACGATAAATAATCGACACCGAGAACTTTGGGGTAATTCGAGTGGTTCAATCCTAAACGAGGAAACCGAATAGATTGACAGGAGGCGGAAGAGGGAGTTTGCCAACCGGACGACGTAATTTATTTCTAATCGCGCGTGAACTGTTTGACTGTTTTGGCAGGTATATCAGTAAACAAGGCTCCATTTATGAGGGTCCCTGTCCCCTTTTATTGCTTGCATTTGAGGTTTTGTTGTTTTAGTCGGCGGGGTTTTTATTTATCATGTGACAACGAGTGAAATGCCTGTGATAGGTGTAAGTGTCATTTGGTGATTAATTTATCGAGGAGGGTGTAGAAAACAAAAACAAATGCAATAATTGGGAGAAGGTATGAAAAATACTCGCGGGAACGGGGACTAAATGCGGCGGATAGAAAGCAATTGCCAATAAGTTGATACTTGATGGTCGATGGTTGACAGTCGATGATGACTTTATCGATAATTGCAGAGGTGCTGCTCGTAACGAAATTCCATTGAAGTGTTTGTTATTTGAATTTGCTGGAAAAAGATTAGGAAGGAAGAGGTGCCTGCGGACAATAAAGAACAACTCCATAGGGTATTGCCTATTAAGCTTCACTGCTCTGCTATTTCTTAAAAACGGAGAGTTTTAAACTTCCTAGCATTAGTGACTTTTAATAGCCACACCAACCTTGTGGTGTTTTTACTGACTCAAGCGCATAAGAGGGATTTTAGTTTTGAATTTCTAAAACCTCAAAATATGTTGAAATTCATAATCTTGATTTGGCAAACGCTCATCAAATAAAGGGGAGCGAAACTGAATTGGAGTTAGAACTGAACCCTGAGGAACTCCAGTTTTTACATTCGTTTGTCGTTTTTGGAAGCCATCAAGCTCGATATCGTCCACAAACAATGCTTGTTATTTGCATTGTAAAAGGTATTGAGATAATGGCGGATGATATTAGCTAGAAGAGACGTAACCGGAAAAGAAAATTTGTTTAAGAAAGAAAAGGAAAGGATGGAGTCTGTGAATAATTCCAAAAACAAGGACTCGTCTTGTTTCATGCCGGAGGTGTGATTGGACCGTGTTTGTTGTCGATGAAAATTACCGCTATTTTGCCATATTAGAAGACTAGTTTTCGCTAAAATTAACATTCTTGATATGTCATCGGTGATAAGTTATTCCAACAAGAAGGTGTCACATCCATCACCCATCAGAAGGCATCACATTGATCTGTTGAAGCGAGGGTTCGACAATCGTGAAATCTTGGGAGATCGTCTGTTTGAGTGGTCACCTCGCCCATGCCGTTGAACCTCTTCTTATGGGCTAACGTTAAGCCGTTTGTTTATGCCAACAAGCCAACAATGTCACAGGAGCTCAGGAACATCATCGAACGCGAATTTTCTAACATGCTCGCGTTAGTAATTTGGAATAGATTGAATTTCATATTTAAACTTAATACACTTCATCCCGATATCTCAATTACTCCGTGTTATTTTTTAATAGAAACTTGTCATGTCCTTATTAAAAAAAAAACGCTTATAGTCCGTGCAATGACAATATTCCTGTTACTTTTTGAACACATTCCGTAAATATTGCTATTTTATTGCAAGAAAAAAACTGCTTGAAATTTACTAATAAAAAGGTACAATCTAACAGAGAGTGTCATGTCTTGTATGCCATGACGCCATTGTGTAAAAAAAAATCAAAAGCTGAGAAGTGTCAGGGCGCGCTAAGGAATGGTAGGGTTAGTGGGATATATTTAGTCGTAATAAGTTCTAATGAAGTTCACTTACAACTCTAGGGCTGTCTAGGATTGTCACAAAACACTAAGCAAACTGGCAGTAAATAACAGTCTAAACCTGGTATCAGGTCATGAAAACCATGAAGGTAATGAAAAGGCTGACAGACAAGCCAAGAAAGGTGCTCAGATACCTTTTACGGAGTCATCCCCCTTTTATGGTTTCGACAATTCAGACCTAAGCCTACATTCTCATAAATGGATCATCAACTAAAAGAACCAATTCTGGAATAGGAGGGTCTTAAGCACTCAAGTTCATGGAACAAAATCACAATCCCAAACGTACCAAAGAAGCTCTAGAACTTAATAAAGCCGACCTAAGATTGCCATGTGAGGCACTAGCAGGACACGGGGCATGCAACTACCACCCTTATACCTATAAAATGGGTCTCAGCAGCACGGAAGCAGCTGTAGGCGATGTGGGCAGAGTAAGGAAATTATGGAACACAGAGATGATCAAAAAGTACTGACGAAGGTTTAACACTCGCAGCATAAGATTACTTCAAAATTCATACTCTGTGTGTGCATTTCCAATATAAGATCTTAATGACATAGAAACAAAATGAGTTACTGTGAACTACAACCAACGCGACAAATTCAGTCGAATCTCTCGAATCCTATCTAGGGCAACCACCCCCGGAGAGTAGTGAACGAACATCTTCGACACAAACCCACTGCACCCCGTTCAGGTTGTGTGACAAATACCTGAACCTGCACGAATTATAAAAAAAAAAAAAAAAAACACGTACTGACCAAGCCTTGCCCGAGAAAGATTCAAAATGATCAGCAATACAACCATAACAGGGAAAAACGTCCTGGAAATCTCATCTAGAGAAGTCGTCAAATTTTTTAGAGGCAGTACTCAAATTCTATACCAAAGAAGGGGGTACAATAGATCTTTATGGTCGCAATACTAGTGACACACCCCGAGTTCTTCAATTCAATTCAAGACTGAACACGTCGGCAAGGTAGTGTGGCGCCATTCTAAATATTTGAATTCATTTTCGCTGTCAATTGCCGGTGTTTTCGTCGCGATATATTTTTCTACGAAATAAAAAAAATCAGCGGTGATGTGACCCTAATCACAGGTTACAATTTCTGCCTGTGTCCTAAATTTTATAATCAAAATAAAAGAATTCTAACCACAGACAATATAAATTTATTTAAAAACCAAAAGATCTACGAAAGATATGAAAAAATGTACGTCCTTTGTTGAAACCTGTGCAGAACAGTCCTTAAATCATCTATTTAGATAACCGCTCAAAGAATTACTACGAATTGAGCCTCTTGCAAAAGGTAATCCCCTGTCGGACGCCAATTTATAAAAAATGTGAAATGTATTCAAAATACAATTCATTAAATGTTGTATTAGATGATTGTTGGGTTACCGGAAGCATCTGAATAGCATCAAAAAATTCTAGTCACCTTGGTTGCTTACTCTGCCGTCACCCGACTATTATTAATTTGCTTACAAAAAAAACTTGTAGTTGAGCTGCTAAAACGTTCTGGATCATCAAAAAAACTATCTTCGATGACGTGGAAATAGTCAAAAAACACAATAAATATGAAGATTCCCCAAGTCAGAATTAAATAATCAGTAAAGACATCGACGTAGACTTGGACAGATTGAACAATTTTCGTCGCCAAATTAAGTTAACAATGATGCAACCAACATATTTAATCGGAAGATGTTATAGTTTTTGCAATTGGCGTCGGGCGTCAATCATATTTGACGTTTGTGAACTATACCGCTGCAGTATACAAAGAGACAAACAATGGAGCGCTATACTCCGTTAGACCGTAGAATAATTGTATCGACTTTTTTGATCTATAATCGATCGGTGGTATAAGCGTAGCGTGAATTTCGACGTCGATTTCCTAATCATGTCGCGCCAACTGGATAGATATTTAGCTACTTGACTTGCAAAGACTGGAACCACAGGAGACCATGCAGGGCGTAGCCGCCACCAGACTGGTCGTTCGGCCGATAATATCGCCACTGTGGCTGCCGATGTCCAAAAGAACCAAGAAACATTAAGCGACGGGCCACGCAATTGGGCATCACCAGACGGACCCTATAGCGAATTTTTGTGTAAAACTTACACATGTTCCCGTACAAAGTGCAAACAGTGCATCAGTTAATGCCTGCTGTCCGCCAGTCACGTGTGAATTACTGTCAAGCCATCCTTAATCTCAGCAACGAAGAGAACAATTTCGTGACGAAAATCATTATGAGCGACGAGGCGTATTTCCACTTAGGCGATTACACCAATAAGCAAATCTTTATTTTTTGAGCACTGAAAACCCGCATGTGATGAACGAAGAGCCATTACATCTACCCAAAGCCACGGTGTGATGCGGCGTTCACGCGGGAGAAGTGATTGGGCCGTATTTTTTTGAAGACGCCATCGGCAATACGATCACTGCGAACGCTACAGGGCCATGATAAACGACTTTTTACTGCCGGAGTTGGATGAGCGGTGCTTGGTGAACATGTGGTTTCAGCAAAACGGTGCATCCGCACACACAGCACGAGCCACAATGGATATTGTTATGGAAACGTTTCCCGGTCGCGTGATCTCCCGCTTTGGCGATTTGGTATGGTCAGGAAGAACGCCCGATTTAACCATCCCAGACTTCTTTCTTTGGGGCTACTTGAACAAGTCTTAGACAATCGCACCCCTTAAAGAGAATATTTAAGAGGAATGCGAACAGCTATCACCGGAAATCTTGCGAAGTAATGGAAGTCATGTGGCTGCAGCCACATAACGGGTATCATCTTTTCCACTTAACAGAAAAAAAATGTAAGGGTCCAAATAAAGATTTCCATCACTCAGCATGATGTTCTTTATTTTATAAAATAAGTAATTCAAAAACAAAATTGCATGATTAATTTTGCGCCACCTTGTAGAAGCCCTCATCCCACTAACCTCTCATATTTCACAAACCTCTCTGCAAGTGAATTTGTAGCCAGCAAAATTGCTCGCCATGGACGAAAACAGGTGGTATTCACTTAGTTCCAGATCTGGACTAAAAGGTGGGTGCATAAGGACATCAAAACCAAGCTCTTGGAGAGTAAATTTCGACGTATGTGGCAAGGCGTTGCCCGGATGGAATAATTCCTCTTCCATTGACTCCACTTCTAGGCAATTGCTTCCTTGGTACAATTCCAAGAGAATTAGGAGTTTTGCCATAGGGGAGCAGCTCATAGTAGATAATTCCCTGCCAATCCCACACACACGATCGTTTTCGCTTGGAGCTGTCGTGAGTGATCCACTTTTCATCACAAATCACCAATTACTTCAGAAATCAGTCGATTTCGTTTCGATTCGCAAAGGTAAATTCGGTTCGTTAGGTTTTGACTGCGTTAACTCGTGTGGCGCCCCTACATCACACTTTTTTTTGTATCCAGCCTTATTCAAATGGTAGCAAATGGTTTATTGTGCAACACTTAGGTCCTAGACAATCGAAAGAGTTTAAGCACTGTCGATCAGACTCAGTGATTTTCTTCCAGAACGTGGTGCATCTTCGACGAAACCAAAATTGTGAGCCATTGGTCGTGACAATATCAGTACCATATGGACAGTATCAGTACAGGATGGCCGTTTCGATGGCAAGTCTCGTCGTGGGACTTGAATTTCTTCTCTATTTTCTCGCCATGATCCATTTTAAGAATATTTAGCTCTTTTGGAAAGGGCCGCGTAGGGTATCAGCTAAAGTATTGCGAACTGACTTGTGAGAGATGGATAGTTCTTATGAAAGCTCCTTTAAACTATGTCACGGTCGAGAAGGGATCTCATCACTAAGTCGATGTTTTCTTCAATAAGGCTCTGTCTCGGATGAGACAAGTTTTCAGCAACTTCACAGCCCTTTTTTTTATCGGTAATGAAATTCGTGAAATTCGTCCAAATTTGTCATGCAATGGAGATAATGGCTTCACCGGCTGTGTGGCCTGTGGCGCCGTCCTGTTGAAAATAAAAATCTTCCACGTCTATAGTACCAAGTTTATTAAAAAAAACAGTCAATAATAATAAAAAGGATGGCCTAATAACCCCGCCTGGCTAAAAACCGCACCAAACTATCGTAAGTTCTATATGAACAGGTTGCTTCAATACTTACTTAAGTTTACAGAAAATCAGATGCCACAATTTTGTGGGTTTATGTACTTAGAAAACTAGTAACTTACTAACGCAAGGTTAAGAAATCGGAGCTGAAGTCTAGTAAAATTTCTAACGTGAGCACACCTCTGCTGCACTATTTAAAGCAGCTGGAGACGAATTTGTTAGGATCGTGCAATATCAAATCTGTAAAATATCGTTGAAGGAGAGCATAATTTGCCCGGTCCATAAAAACCTGTAACTGCGCCAATTAGGCCCAATGCCCAGTCTTCAGCCCCATGGGAATAAAAATGAACCATATCACTATGTAAAAAGTCATTTAGTCAGTTAGTCAAAGTACGCAATTATACGTGGTCTACTGGCTTTAATTCTTATGTCAATTGGGGGTGGTAGTGATGCAATGGTAATCATTTACCGAGCGGAAGGTCTGTAGTTCAAGTCTGTCCTTAGCCCAGAACGATTCCTATACGGAAAAACTGTGCAACATCAGTTGTGAATGAGAGATGATAAAAAAAAAATGCTGACGAAAGCATAACACTCCCAGCATAAGATCACTTCAAAATTCATACTCTGTGTGTGCATTTCCAATATAACACCTTAATGACATGGAAACAAAAAAGTTACTGCGAACTGCAATCAACGCGACAAATTTAGTTGAATCTCTCGAATCCTATCTAGGACAACCACCCCCGGAGAGTATTGTAGTTAACGAACATCTTCGACACAAACCATCTGCACCCCGTCCAGGTTGGGTGACAAACACCATGTAATATGTAAAATGTAGTGCAAAGAGGTAGGCACAATGCCTGTGATTACATATCCCGAAATGGACACACCTAGGTTTTAAGTCACACTTTCAGCTATAGCAATACTGCTTTAAGGCGACTTTGCCGATTGTGCTTGGTGGTGCACAAAAGCAGTACGATTTTTATGAAGGGTTTCCGCGACATTTTCACTATTTCAGTCCAGTATGTACGAGTAGGTGTGTTCCAATTAATTTAATGACCGCCTAGTTTTAACATATCAAAATTCATCACAGTGATAGTTAACCATTCAACAATGGCACTAGATTTAAAATGACACCTCTTGTTGGATGACAGTCTAGATTTCAACAAAATGTTGCATTTGGTGCAAGGAGCCCTAAGGCTCGTCCTTGATCAAAGTTAAAATATATTTATTTTGTTTCTCAGGCAGATCTCAATGAATATTTTAAAAATAAACCCAATTGGAACGTGTCGGTCGCACCTTGAATTACATCTGTCCCTAGGTAATAAAGGCTTTAAGGACGATTCCATAAAAATTTTCATTATTACCTCAGTGATCCACTATATTCTTAAACCAAAAATCCCGACATTAATTCTAACTCCAAACACACTTTAATCTGCGCCACATAGCATTACTTTAACACTCAACCACACGCCCACGCCATTCGTCTATCAATCCCATCCGACTACGTGCTTTCCTGCGGACCGTAAACACCCCATTTTGCCAATTGAAAATCGTCGAACAAAACAAAAATTTAAAACTTTATAAAAACCAAAAAATACAATCAACCAAAATGCGTACTCTAAATTCAAGTCAGCCAATTTTCAGTTCACGGCTCATGGCTAAGAGGTAACAGCTCACCTGGCTACAATGCGTGGTCTGGCCGCACCAAAGTAACAATGAAAACAGAAATTAAAAAAAAAAAACAAAAAGAATTTAAAAAAGCGAACAAAACTTTCGGAATAAATTTATTGATAAAGGTAAATTAAACCGCCCTCTGTGGGATCGAAAACAAACGCGACCACGAGTAGTGGTAGCAGCACAAACTGCGTCCTTTATCGATTCACATTGATTCCTTTTTCTCGGTTTTTTTTTTTCTGTTTTCCGTTTCCTGTTTTAAACTTCTATTCCTATGGGGTATAGACGGCTTTTGTTGTCTATCGGTCGACAGCGCATCGATCTGTCAACAATAAGGCCAGTCAGCGGGATGGATATAGTGGCGCCCCATGCGACCACAACAGGGGGATATTCAACAACAAAAGAAGGTGAATGTGGAGTAAGGGAAGTCTGATGGACTCACACTCTGATGCTAAAGTTCTGTTCGGCAATACTTTGCCTCCTGTCAGGTGAACATTCTTTTTTAGCGTTTTTTGGGTTGTGCTAGTAACCTTTACGATTTTGATTAGCTCTCCTGAAACGCAGATTCAAGTGACATCTGTCCCCTGGAATAGTTTCGAAAAGTCATCAGAAGTCCAGGAAAGAAAAGGTGAATTGACGTGCGTTTCCATGGGCGGCAGAATGCCACCCATACTCTACTTCAAGGGCCTTGAAGCATTTGTAGAATTTGCACATTCAACCTCTCTGCTCTTTCTTTAGTTGGATTTTCTCGGCCCAATTGGCCCCCTGAGGCCCAATATGGACCACGTGTGTCTATCCTATCCATGTGGATATTTCGTTGTATGTTGCGTTGCTTCGGTATCCTTGCAATGTCCAATAACTTTCGGATCGATCGATGTTCGGAGAATATGCCTACGGAAGTGTCAATATGGCAGGAAGGTTCCTGGAATCGTGTATGCTAGCCTTCATCTTGAGCAAACGTTCAAATGCCTTAAATACTCAACACATAGGAAAATGTCGTCTTGCACAGGTGTCGTCCTCATATGAGACATGTGCATGGGGATTTCGAAAGAACACCTATCCATGAGTGATGGCTAGGCATGGGAAGTAGATTACCAAATCAACCAAATTTGCATGTCCTTTTCGGGTCCAAGGAGAAGGACACCTGTGCATTGCATGTGCGCTTGTGTGTTGTAAGTGGTTTCCGGTGCGGAGGAGATTTGTGGTTGTGCTTTGGTTTTCAGTGTGAATAAACTTTGAAGTTTTTATGAGTAAAAGGCATTCAAGATGCTCTCTTGGATCAGAGTGTGCATTGTGACCGGTAAGTTTGTGTGCCGAGAAGAAACTATTTTGGGGAAATTTAGAGAATGAATTGGGATTGTCAAGTGTTTTGTGGTAGTTCTTAGTCTTGGCATGGTATAAGGTGAAAGTTTTTATCCATTTTATCATTTAAATTACACTACATGTTATAAACTTTCGTTAGGAAGTAGCGATTTAGATCCTAGTAAATCGAGAACTCTCGCAAAGTGGCACTTTAAAACAAGGTTTTAGATCAAGTAAGCTGCCAACATGAGTCCATGTTGAAGGAGCACTTTATAAGACACATATCATGAGGGATAGCAGACTTATCGGAAAATCAGCGTATAGTGCGCTTGTAAATTAAAGACATTTTATCGCCGCCAAAGAGGCAAAAAAGACCGTCATGAAGTGAATCAAAGACAGAGACTGAAGGGGACGATCAGCTGGCTCAGCATAAGAAATTAGTAATGAGAATTCCCTCATTTATTTTATTCGCAGATTTTGAAAAAGTATATCGGGCCTTTACTCCTTAAGCATTATTTAATTCGTCCGAGGTAAATTCTGAGGACCTCTTAAAAAGTTTTGTCTTTCGCTATAACTTAGCTCCAACCTTACTAGTTTGTGGAAGTTGACGGAAGGAAATCCAGCAAAAAACCTCCATTGGCAGCCGTTGGCGCCACTTGCAAATTAAATATTGCAAGCTTTGAGTTTTCCACACAAAATAAATTTTAAATTGCCTGTAAATACTGATATAAAAAATGGTTATTTCTATAAATCGATAACTTTTGGTGCATTAAATGGTAATTATTTTCTAAATGGGCTATTTTGGTCTAACATTTTATGGTCAAAACATATTACTATCTTTGACAAATACCTAAGTTATATTGTTGGCAATATAGGAAACTTGATTTGGATCACACATATTTTCAAAACATGAGGTAGTTATTCTGAACCAGTCATATAGTAAGAGTTCCCAATGTGTATAAGCGTCGACTTATGTAATAAGCTAAAACGGTTTACCTAGAGCTTTCTAAAAACCCGATTAACCAGTGTTCTGAAGAAAACTTAATTAGTCCTGTTGCGCCACTTTGTTACGACTAAAAGGTAGGATATTCAGAAAGTAAGTGAAAAGGTGGAATGGTATTAATGCAGCTGTGGCAGTGGACGTTAGAAGCCAATAATCCGGACGACGGAAATTAATGAGTTTCGTGTTCAGTCTGACGCCAAGACGCGTGCATCTTTGCACTCTTATCACTTCGGAATGTGACTGTCACCATATTCAAAACATCTGTTGCGGTCTGACTATCACAAAAGACGCTGATACTATCAGTGGTAAAAGTGACCTTCTAGAGCAATCGACATGTCCAGAACCTATGACATAATATTTACTACATTAAGGGGTCTGAAGCACACGGTTGTGCATAGATTTTGGGAGAAGCCCAATTTAAAATTGTCTGCTCTCGATCAGTAACTTATACATAAATCCATCATGAATTCAGCGGGCAATATTGAGTCTGTGGGTGTAATTTATGTTTATGGTTCAACAAAAGTTGTTTTTTCTTTTGTGTTTTTCAAGGTGTTGCTTTTGTTATCCTGCCATTGATAACAAAAGCAACACATGGCAACGTTAAAATTGGAAGGAAATTGAAGGGATAATGGTCTCGCTTCAGAGCAGTCGCAGTTTGGGCAAATGGAAATTGAGTGTTTGTTATATTTTTCACTTATGTGATTCCGGGTGATGCTATTGGTTTGCTTTAACTATAATCCTTTCGTAATCTCGCTCTTTCTTTCCTTTTTTCATGAACCTCCATTACAAAACAATCCTCCTACAGTTCCGGCCTCTCACGAGGCCAGGCAAAATTTTACCAAAACAATGAATAGGTACCTTAAAAAAGCCCCTCTCTACATAACTGTACTTGATCCAATAGAAATATTCTACAGGGAAATATTTCATTCTATGTCTCTTTACGTTCCTATTTCCCAATCTGGAAATCTGGACAATCTTCCTTCGTACTCGATCACCTAATGACTTTTCTAACTACATGGGCAGCTTTCTCCACTTTACCGCCCTTCACAACTCGCTCTATCAACGCTATTCAACTGAAACACATGCCAATCTTAAAAGTGATCTTATGTCCTTCTTTAAGTTTGTTAACTACAAAAGAAAATCTGATGGCTACCCTTCCTCACTCTCCTACCATAATCAAACCTTAAATGACCCCAATATTATCGCCAATTTTTTCGCCACCTTTTTTTTAAACAATCTTTCGTCGACGACTTCTTTGTTCAGGACTTGGCTTACTTCAATTATTTACTGAATTTTTTCCTTGGACCATTTCTTCCTCGCACAGTGGATTATCATGTCATCGAAAACAAATTAAATCTACTTAATGATGAATTCAATCCTGGACCTGACGCCCTCCTTGCCATATTTTAAAAAAATGCTCCTCAACCCTCTCTCCCCCTTTCTCAAAAATCTTCAGTTTATTCCTATCTCTAGGTGAATTCTCTAGGGCTATGCAAAATTTCATTTATATAGGGGTTATAGAAAGGTCCGGAGAACGATATTAACAATTAAAGTTCCATATACCCAGACTCTTCGAGAGTATTTTGTATGAAATTCTAAGCTCTCGCTGCCGTCTTTAATCTCCCTAGACAACACGATTTCCTCTATTGCAGGTCTACAACTACAAACCTTGTTGAATTTGTGTCATTTACCCTATCAGCCTTAGAGAATGGTTAAGAAATCGACTTTGTTTCAACCGATTTCAGTAAAGCTTTTGATAAAATCGCCCATAGACTGATACTCTTCAAATTGTCTTCCTTAGGCTTCGACCCCATTTCTCTGAAGTGGATATGTTCTTATCTGGGAAATTGCTATTACAGTGTTCATTTCAGATGTGCCTTTTCTAACAATTTTTTAGCTTCCTCCGGCGTCCCCCAAGGCAACCACTGCAGTCCACTTCTCTCCGTTCTTACCATTAACGACATTGAATTGATGATTAGACTTTCCCACTTTTTTTTTTACAGAGTTCGCGCAGGTTTAAGAGTTACGCGGGGTGCATATGGTTTGTGTCGAAGATGTCCGTTCACTACTCTCCGGAGGTGGTTGTCCTAGATAGGATTCGAGAGATTCGATTGAATTTGTCGCGTTGGTTGTAGTTCACAGTAACTTTTTTTGTTTCCATGTCATTTAGGTGTTATATTGAAAACGCACTCACAGAGTATGAATTTTGAAGTGATCTTATCCTGAGAGTGTTATGCCTTCGTCAGCATTGTTTTTGATCATCTCTCATTCACAACTTATGTTGTTGCACACTTTTTCCGTACAGGAATTGTTCTTTGCTATGGACAGACTTGAACTAAAGATCTTCCGCTCAACAGTCGGTGATGATTACCATTGCACTACGACCACCGCACACATCTCACTACATGCCGATGACACCAACTTCTTCAAGACCACTTCCTCCGGTCATGACTCTTTCTTTATTCAATCAGATCCATCTCGTGTTCCAAAAATTGCTTGGAGCTTAACGTTTCCAAATACTTATCAATCACTTTTTCACGTAAACGAATCAAACCTCAATAATCAAAACAATTCTACCGTTCAGCTTGGCATATTAGCCATTGATTAGGAGCTACATTTTCGCGCACATTTCTATGAGATACTCGTTAAAGCTAATTCTGCACTCGGTTTCGTAAAGCGATTGTCTAAACAATTTTCCAACCCTTACGTTACCCAATCTCTCTACATAACCTTCGTCCGGTCCCTTCTTGAATACGCCTCTCAAGTATGGTCCCCTTACTAACAAACTTACATTTCTATAATCAAGAGTATCCGACGCCGGTTCCTGGTCGTTTTGCTCTTCGAGGACTCCCCTGGAACAGTCCTTTGCTTTTACCACCCTATCAAGACCGTCTTTAACTAATCAACATGAACACGTTAGAGGAAAGAAGAACTGTATCCGACATTCTTTTCATCCACCGATTCCTTTCAGGTACCATTGAATGCGCAACCCCCTATAACTCAGTCTCTATTAACACTAATCCTCGCAATGTACAACCCTCCGTACCGTCTATGGCTCCAATGAACCCATTTCTCGTATGCTGGGGAGTGTTAATTCGAATCCTTACTTCGATTTCATCTTAGACTTAGATGGCGTTAGTCTCCGGAGTTAACCTGGGCCTCAGCGAGTCAGTCGTTCCAGGCAGTACCATCTTCACCTTCCAGGACCCATCATTTATTGTAAATTGTTTGAGGTCATTTCCTCCTGTGAATTCTATGATTTAGGTGGTCCATTGTTGCGAAATTTGGTCACAATGGTTTAAATTGAAAAGCATTTCCCGCATATCATGAATTTCGATAATAAAATTCAATAATTTATAAGCGTTGTTCAAGTGTAAGTCTTTCCATGATGAAATGGCAGTGATGGCTAAGTGTGTTTGACTTTGACACATGTCAAGAATCACGGGTGAGCTGTCAAAAATAGAACACAGAAAAACCAAATAGTCTGCAAGTTCCAGTCAAAATTGAAAATTATTTCGTCAAGACTATTAGTGATCAATTCTTTTGGTTATTTTTAGAATATCATCATCATGTTTAGATCGTTTCACTCAAAGAGTATAGCATTAGCAAAGTTATTAAAACGAAAAGTTTTTTTTTTCTTTTTAAATAAAGCCAGCATCTTGCGGAATACATTGTAGGCCTAGACCACTCGAATTGCTTGTAGTCTGTAATTCAATAAGAGATGAAATTTTGTGTTCTGCGCGCACACAACTATCATGGCGATGACATATAATAGGTAAAAATTAGGTGGTTATTAAATAAGGACAATACCGACTCACACAATAATTATTTTGTCGGACGGGTTAGCGATATAGAAATAAGATGGGATCAGCTTGCCGGGAGATATGTTAAGCTACAATACCAGGTCTTCTACCATCAATTTTGCAGACAGAAAAGTCTTTCCTACCAGCTTTGCAATGTAGAAGGCTGAAACTAGGCCGACTAAATATATGGCCGCAATAGTTGAGTCCGACTTAAAACACAGGGGTGTTCATTTCGAGATTGTCTCGTCTTGTACCCACATTTTGCAACCCGATCTTGGTCTATGTGCTTATAAGAACGAGTTGATACAAATACTTAAGCTAGCAGACCCCGTCCAATGCCAAACTTTCCGTGGTTAGAAATGAATGGACAAGATCATTATTCTTTAAGTAACATTTTTCTGACGAGTAATGAATCATCCTCTTTATCAAAGATGAGTGACTGTTATATTTGGACTTATCAGGAGCGATGCTAGTATGCGGCTCGTTGCCAAACTGTGTTGACCAAAATTGGTGCTACGGGCGATGCTTGCTACGTGCCAAAAAGGTGGTGGGAACAATAGCAATATTGAGCGAAAATAGAGTGAAATGGGGATTCAAATTCGACGTCGAGCTCAAACTCCACGCCAATGCTCCACCAACAGATTAGAGTTGTTATCCGCGAGATACAGCTGCATTTCTGTGGAAACGTGGTGCAAAATAAAGCAGGAAGAACTGAAGCCGGCATTTGGAAAATATTGGATTACACTACTTGGTGAAATCGGTTGCTGGACGAGCTCTGCTATCCCGAAACGAGCAGTCAAGCGGGAATACTGATGTGGTTGGTGAAAGTGTGGCTGAAGACCAAAACTTCCCGATTTCTCGGCATGCACAATGGGATGGCCTCCTTGCGACCACAACTTGTGACTTGAATTTTGCGAAAAGATCCGATTAAGACAAAAATGAAGCACCAAGATCACCAAGCTCGCCGTACATTGAATCGATTTCGCAGCTGTTGTAAACGGATCAAAATTTCATAGAAAAATTAATTTTCAGTGATGAAATTAAATTAAATTAAATTTCAGTGAAGGCATGGTTGAACGGAAAACTATCGCATTTTAGGGGAGAGCAATCCACGGCAGTATCAAGAGTCTTCACCTGCCCAAAACTTACTGTTCGACGCAGATGCTGGGCAGGCGACATCATAGGGCCTTACACCTTTCAGGATGAGAATAGAATGACGGTGAAATTATCAAGCTATTTGTATGAAGCCGGCGTAGGCATAGGTTTCTTCCGCTTCCTCATCTAAACAAACTACCCGAGAACGGTTTGATGTTTGGTCTGTTAGTTGCTCAAACTTCTGTTGTACAAAACGAATGTTTGATCAGCCTTCTGCTAAGTATGTAATTTGTAGGTCCTAAATTCGATGGTATCTAGAATACAGTTGATTAAAACAGAAGAGATTTGTCACCAAAATAGCATAATATTTGTGAATATTAATGACGAAATGTATCGGCCTGTGATAACTGTCCTTTGGTAGCCTCAGTTGGACATATAGTTTCAACAAGATGGCACAACGTACCATATATCGGGTATTATTTTGGAGTTGATACAAGAAAAGTTTCCGTAACGCTTTATTTTCAAAAGGGATATCATGGAATGGCCGCCGATTTAATGACCTTAACGTTTTTTTCTCGGGGGTTGCCTTAAGTCGCTAATTATGGCAACAAATCAATAACAATTAACCAAGTGGAGAATAATTCCATTCGAATCATTGGTGAGTACAAGACCCATTTATGAACGAGAGTCAAAATTAGCCCCCTCGAAGTCAATCTTACCAAGCCCCTTTCTATAAACTTAAATAAAAATATCAACAGTTTCCACAAAAATATTTAGTTTTCTATAAATTTAAAATGACACCTCTTATTGGATGAGCCTATTTACTCATTATTGTCAAAACGGAATATGAGTTAGATACAACGGAAAGTAAACTGAGGTATGTATGTATATAGTACATATGCTTTAAATATTTTAATCATTTCTTAAAGTACAATTTAAAAACGACATAAGTTTTGCTTCATACGAAGGAAATTGATTAAACAGTGATTTTTATTAGTTTTGAGACGCTTTATCAACGCGTGTGTTTCCCTCTTATTATCTCTATTGAGCTATCCTCACATTAGTGCTTTTTTACGATTTCTAATTGGCTACTATTGGCATATAGTCTTCTAATAAGAACCCCACATAAAGTTTCAAAATTTGACGTCTTGAAACCTGAATACGTGAACAATCTTATCGGAAAATGTCGTTAACTTTGGTGACAAAACTGAGATTAGACTTGCTTGCAGAAGTCACTGACCGCTGCTCTTAGTTATTGAAAGTTCAGTCCTTTGAGCAATCAACTGATTAAATGCCACCCAAACCCCTTCATCGAATTTTCCTTTCGAAGAATATTGCGAATATTGCGACTTTTTCCCATACCCATCCGAGACGAAAGTATCAAAAACTACTTGAGCAGTTCCAATTTCATTTTCTCTTAATCAAAAATCAAAATCATAATCTGAAAACGATTTTTAGTAAAATATTTTCCATAAACCGCCTAAAACTCAAGCAAAGAAAACTTTTCCACAGTTTCAAAAATGTACACAACCTTGCAATATCAAAGTAAAGCCACCATTTGTGTCCTTAGTGCCAACATCTTGCTCTTCATAGGACCGCTTAGTACCTTAGCAATTAAATTTTTCGAAAAAAGTTGATCCTACAACGCACATTATAAAGGCGCCTTAAGATCTTGGTCATTTTGAAGAATAAGCGCCTTTTAAAGACCCAATATTTCTAGAAATGGTGTTGTCAAGATTCGAACATCATGGCATTGGCGTCAAGGGCCAACATACTATTCCCTGATTCGCATTGCTCTTAGAGCCCAATAGTCAATTTTAAAATTTGAAATATAAGCGCATTGTTTGAGAATTTTTGCATGTCCATATCCCGGTAAACTCTTGAAATAGTACATATAAAACAATCAGGAAAGTTTCAGTATTATTGGCTATCAGCTTGGGCACGTGATTGGGTGCGTTCAACATCCGACGCTAGTATATCGACCCCAAGAAGTACACAGCAATTACAGATGACACAAAGAAAAAATACCGTCGCTTGACTGTAATCATCATTATAAACAGGACTTTTTCAAGCAATCTTTATTGCTACGGACGGAAATTAAAAAACTTTTTTTTTCTATTATTTGTTCAGTTAATAATGCAAAACTCAATGAATTAAGCAATATATCTTAAAATGAATGTTTGGCGTCGAATAAATAAAAGTCGTTGGCTTTTTAAACCAATAAATCTACATTACCGACGGCAGTAACGTATTTCTCTAACAAATGTGGTGAATAGGTTGGCAATGATCAAACCCACATGGTAAACGAAACTCGAGTTATTTGAAACAAAGAAACTTATTTGTGTCGTCTGAACTTCCCCTAACCGGCTTCTACACTTGGTTTTGGAAATTTACTAAAAATGTCAGCAATAACGGCCTGACAATCAGTCCATGTTGCGTCCATGCACTATTTACCTGTTCGTCCATTACAGTCCGACGTTTTCGTACTGCCACCGTCCATAAACCGATTAGCCGGGTGATGGGGATGATGGTGATGATGCATCATAAGTCCACCGCCAATAGACACACTTCCGCCTCCAGATACCCCACCAGCACTACCACCGCCGTTCATACTCCCGACTCCACCACCACCGCCGCCATTGCCGCCCACTCCCGAGCTTAAATTAGTCGGCATCGGATAGAATTCCAACATTTCATCAACTTCCTTTGCGTTATTTTTCGATTTCTCACTTTGTTCACTCGAAAACACTGAAACAAAAGCTCAAACTTCTTAGCTTCAAGCGGCTCCTATGGGCAACAAAACAAAAAACACTCAAACTACAGGCACGTGTTGTCGGTAATTCAATAGAAACTTAATGCATTGCATCAGAATCAGTCGTGCGAAGAATGATTGCCGCGAATAAAACGAACATACGAGTACGACACTCTGTGGAACACGTCCGCCGACCGTTAATGCCAAGATGCATATGATCGAGCTACTGCGATACGACGCCACCGAAGACCAACCGTTCGCCGGGACGGGGATAAAAATAAACACACGAAGGAAATTCGCAAACATTCCACCCCTTTCTTGCTAGTGCAATTGTCATCAGTATCGGGTGATTATCCCTTCCAAGTCTGCGCAACGCATGGCGTACAGCACAGAGAGAAAGAGCGAGAACGAGTAATTCAGCGTAATTCACCCTAAGGACTCGTTTGCTTCGTTTGTTTATGGGCAATTTTTGACAATTAACTTTTGCCCCAATGCTCTGCGCATGTTCGGAGTGATTATCGTTCTGTAGCAAACCCACCCTTAATCGGAGAACTACGAATGGAAGGAACAAATATGCGTTCAAGTGAGACAAAAGGTCATAGTCAGGAATGCTCCTCCTTCCCGGTGATGATTGGCTGAACACTTCCCCTGACTGGCTGCATGTGAATGACACCATTTTGCGTTTGACGTGTATGGGTACTGGACACACGGCGCATGTCAATCCAGGGAAATTCCCAATGGGATATTTTATTTCTTTGTTTGATTTCTTGCTGAAATTGGTTTTTGCTTTTGTTGGTTGGTAAAAGAAAAGCAGAAGGACGAACTACAGCTGACAAGATGAAAGGAAAGAGAAAAGAGAAAAAAAAATGGTGTCCTTGTTTGTCAAAAAAATGAAATGGCACAAAGAAGGGAAAGGAAAAAAAAAACTTAAAGAAAAGAGGGAAAAGAAAAGTTATTGGGAGGGAAGAATGTTGTTCTTTGTCCCAACTTGGCAGCCAAAGAAGAAAAAGGGGGATCCATGCATGTGTGTGTGTTTGTTCGTTTTTTTTCCCATCCCTCGGCCCTTGTTTATGTAACTTTTTGAAAGTTTCCCTGCCAGAAGGGTTCCGTACTTTGTTTTCAATATCATGTTTACAACAACGGTATTTGTTGTACTTTGTATGCATATGTGGACGTCCGAATTCGGGGTTAGTTGTTTGCTCCTTCGCTGCCGAAGTGGGGTCATGCATTTTGATGATGGACTTTAAAGTTCAACCGAATGGCTTGACTTTTCTTATTTTTCATGGATTACTTGTCATTTCCTTTGGTGAATTATGTACACATGCATACCACACATGCATATGTCAGTCATTCTGGGGATGTTTTCATTGTCATTACCTACCTTTTTCGAACATAATGAAGAACAGTTACAAGCCTAGGATATGGTATATGTATATGGAGAAAAGGCCATTCATAAAAGTTCGCTTTAAATGGAAATGTTGAGTTAAAATGAAATTGGCGCCAAAATTATTCCTTCCAAGGGTGAAGGTGAGTTCGCAAGAGTATCGTTAATAGTATACAAATGCACATACATATAACGGTTAGTTGTTATAGAATTAATATTTTTATTGATTTTACGGTATCCACAGATTTTTTTTTTATAATTCGTGCAGGTTCAAGAGTGTACGCTCTTATGGTGTTTGTCACACAATCTGGACGGGATGCAGATGGTTTGTGTCGAAGATGTTCGTTCACTACTCTCCGATGGTGGTTGTCCTAGACAGGATTTCAGAGATTCGACTGAATTTGCATGGGTTGTAGTTCACAGTAACTCTTTTGTTTCCATGTCACTAAGGTGTTATATTGGAAATGCACACACAGAGTATACATTTTGAAGTGATCTTATACTGCGACTGTTATGCCTTCGTAAGCATTTTCTTGATCATCTCTCATTCACAACTGATGTTGTCGCATAGTTTTTCCGTATAGGAGTTGTTCTTGACTATGAATGGACTTGAACTAAAGATCTTCGGCTCAACGGTCGGTGATGATTACCATTGGACCACGACCGCCCCCCAGATATTTTAAGTCTAGTCAACTGCTGTCAATCCCTGTTTGCCTGTTTGACAGGTTTAAGGTTAGACGACGTACAAGCGATGACAACTCTTATTGACAGGAAGGAAGTCAACTAGATACCAGCTGATCAACAAAACGGCTTATAAAGGGTCCGCCAAATAATTTTTTTTTTTTTGAAAATGCTATAAAAAAACTACTGAATATTTTCTCAAATTTCCTTTTTTATTTGAAAGTACAATCCTTCCGGTTAATAATGGAAAATAATTTCATTCAAATGGCTGCCTCGGCTGGCCATGCAGTAGCCTACACGATCGGTCCAATTTTTAAGCACATTATCGATTGTGTGCAGCTGTATTTCACCAATGGCTTCACGAATATTGTCCTTTAAAGCGTCAATTGTCTCTGGCTTGTCGGCGTAACACTTATCTTTGACGGCACCCCACAAATAATAGTCCAACGGTGTCAAATCGCAGCTCCGAGGTGGCCAAACGACATCAGCTCTGCGGCTGATAATGCGATCTTCAAAAACAGGGCGCAAAACATCGAGTGTAGCTTCGGCTGTGTGGCACGTAGCGCCGTCCTGTTGAAACCAAATGTTGCCAATATCGTCCTCTTCAATTTTTGTGAACAAAAATTCGTTCAACATGGCCCGATAACGATCGCCATTGACTGTAACGGCCACTCCTTGCTCATTTTCGAAGAAAAATGGCCCAATTATGCCTCTGGACCAAAATCCGCACCAAACAGTGGCTCGTTTTGAGTGCACCGGCTTTTCAATGTATGCGTGCGGGTTTTCTGTGCCCCAAATGCGACAATTTATACATACCCGCCAAGATCAAAATGAGCTTCATCTGAAAAGATGATTTTTTTGGCAAAATCGGCATCTTCTGTAAGTCGATCGCAGGCCCACTTAGCGAAGCGAAAACGCATTGGATGGTCAGTTGGCTTCAACTCCTGAACCAATTGGACTTTGTATGGCGTCATACCAAGGTCTTTATGCAAAATTCGTCTCAATGATGTCTCCGAAATGTTCAATTGTTGAGAACGACGGTGAATTGATGTTGATGACGCTTCACGCACACTTTCTGCCGCAGCAGCAATATTCTCGGGTGTACGCACTGTTTTTGGCTTTTCACGCTTTGGTTTATCGATGAGGATGCCAGTTTCTTTCACTTTTTTCACAAGATAACGAACATACGGAGCTGACGGTGCTTCTCTTCTTCCAAAATCCGTACGCAATTTTCGCACACATTCTGCAACATTACCATGATTTTCAAAGTAATGTCGCAATATTTCCCAGCGTTGTTCAAGCGTATACACAACCATATTCGTTCAGCGGAAGGATAAAACTAATTATCTGTCAAATCAGACATGAGCTAAGTGTTACCATTCACGAAATAAGCACTACTTGAAAAAAAAAACGTTAGATGGCGGACCCTTTAGCAGCCAAGGCCAAAGAAAATAATCATCAATATGCGCAAGAAGACACAGGAGACCTGAGGTCTTCCATTGAGAAAGTCAATAAGACACCGTAGAAAGAGGCAACAATTTTAGTTATGTATCGGAAATGCCAGTGTGCGAGAAGCGCGAATGGCATGCACACACAATTCCAAGAGCGAGACGGCATCATCTACGACTATGTCAGGAATCCTGAATGGGGCTTTTACTAGACGGATAAAGCAACGCGAGAAGGATTTGCGCAATCAACAGTTGCGTCACGTAAACTTAAAGTCAAACGGACAACAAGAAATACCACAGACATGTAACGGACAACGAACAGCTTGTCGATATTAAACGTTCTAGATGGGCTAGTAGACAGCAATTAACGAGCCGTTGGTGTTAGTCTTGGCACTATAGAGTAAAATGTTCATCATCTGTTATTCTCTTTAAGAAATTCTATGTAAAAAATTGTGGTACCAAGAGGAAGGTATGCCAAGCCAAATTAAATTTTTCACAATGTAGCAGGATTTAGAAAGGATATGGTTGCAACTAACGAATATTTGCAACTAAACGAATGATGACGATACACTTTTACGTCCAGCAGCAAACTAAAATTTGAGAAATTTCAATATATAGGAAAATCCAATAAGAGGTGTCATTTTAAATCAACCTGAAAGCGCTACATTTTTGTGAAGAATGGTAATATTTCCATTTTAATCTAAAGTGTAAGCTTTGAGGTTGATAATGAAATAAAATATCAGCCATATTTCCGTCTCAGCTCTGCCCATAAATAGTCTTCCTTTTGATACATTTTCGTCACCTTTTCGCAAAATTCCAGTTGTATTTCGGAAAACTTCACTTTAACTGCATGACTTCATCTTTTACGAATCCTCAAAAAAAGTCCAATGGTGTCATTTCGGATGATGAACTGGACTCGTCGTGCTGGCTAAAAATAGAAGTTGTCCCTGATGTTTGTTCACAAAATAAGGTGACTTTTGATTTTTCTCGACAAATATTTATTCACTCATCAATCTCTATTTTATCCCCTTCAAAGTAATTGCACTTAAGTATAATACACTTGCGCCAGGACATTTTCCAATCCTCGGAGCGTTTCTGATTTTTGGTGCAGCCTTGAACTCTTCCAGCGATGCGATCTTTATCTCCTCAATCGTCCACAAACGTCCATCTTTTTATGGCTCATTTCAGTTTTCGGAGAGAAAAAAATCCAAGGGGGCCAAGCCCAGTGAATACAGTGGCTGAGACATGAATGGTTTGGTTTTGGTTTTGGCCCAAAAATCACGCTTTAATTTTGGGTCTTCTGGTCGGTTTCATTGTCATGGATGGACTTTGATTTCGATGTCGTAATCATATACCTGTACCCATAATTCGTCACCTGTAGTGAACTTTTTTCAGAAAATCTGGATGGTCATTTACGTCATTCAACAGCTCCTACACGATGTCCATGCGACGGTTCTTTTGGTCAAAATTTAGCAATTTCGGACCAAACTTCATTGACACATGTTTCATGCCCAAAATATCAGAAAAAAAAATCATAGCATGAGTCCATATCGTCAGCAACTTCTTTGATAATGTTTCGATGATTTTCCAATGTTTTTCACTGGTTCAACGTTTTCATCCGTTGTTGACGTAGGCACTGAAGCGTCCGGGGCGGACATCGGCATTAACAACTTTTTCGGATTCTGTGAAGAGCTTGTACCATTTATAAAGATTTTGTTTGCTCAGAGTAGATGCGAAAGTCAGTTTTATTTTTCACACAAAATTTATTCCAGATTCTTTGACCCATTCTTTCAATAGTAAGAAATCGCCAAGCTCAACAAAATGCGTGATATTCTTAGTAATGAATATCAACACATGTTAGGAGACATGAGTACCAAGATAACAGAAAAAAGTTTGCAAAATTCAAAAAGTCACCCTATTTTTTGAACTTGCCTCGTTCAGCCATAACACCAATTTCAGTCGCAAATGGTAACACCGTCTGTTCAATAAAACGGTCGCGTCATCATCAACAGCTACAAGAGGTTGTTCCATAAGTCCCTTGGCTTTTCGAAGACCAGACAAATGGAAATGAGTTTCTTTAAGAATCGTTTTGTGTCAAAATTCATTCATAACGACGTTGTGCAATGTCTGGTGGCTTTAATTCTTATGTTACGTCTTCCTTATAATCATATGGACAAAACTCCTTATGCCAAGTTCAGTGCAAAGTGTTTACCTTGATTGTCTCAGTCACCCTCTCTGCTGCGGTGACCATGTTTCCAATTGATCTTACGGGTTAGTAACCTGTCCTAGACGTTTAAATTCGTCTATTAAATTCACTATGATAAAAAATAGTGCAAACCTCACGAATAGCTTTCGCGAACTTTTCACCGTTTCTGTAATGAATTAAAATGTTGTGCGAATGTGAATCGATCCATATTTGATAATCGCAAATTTTGGAATGACACCTCTTGTTGGATAGTTATACTTCTGTAGGTATGTCCTTATAAGTAGGGACATAAGAGCATGAGGCATCATTATAGTGTTGTTTTAGGATAAATACTTACCAACCAGCAATGACGTGTGAGTGCATTATCCTGGTCCGCCCCTGTAATTAGTTCTCTTTAGATCCTTCGTCCTTGTGGCGGGGAGTACTCGTATATTGGTTAAATAACAACACTTAAGAATTAACATGAATGCTTCCACTGCCACTATTTCTACTTAATTTCGACGTTCAGGTTCACTAGATCTCTCAGTAATTCTGCATTGGTATTGACTTCATTTAGCGACCCTTGAGCAACTTCTATTCGCTGCAACTAGTCAACATACTACCTTGGCTTGCAGCGTACAAAGGCTATTCAGCCATGTATATCAACACAACAAATAAAAAAAAAGGATTGGACCAATATGACGCACGAGAATATAGAATTCCTGTTACTTTTTGAACATACCCGCGTTTTGCAATTGTTTCCGAAGATAACATGAATTGTATGAGTTTTTTTTAACTTTTATCAGTTCAATCATACTCCCAGATTATTGAAACATCTCGCTCACTGAAGAACAATGAACTCCTCTTCCAGTGCACTCTTGTTTCCCACCGTTTTCGAATAAACAAATATCGTCATCCTCGTCGTCCAGATGTCCCCCGAAATGTTTATTTACTCAAACTCGTTATTGCTGCCCGCTGTCTAAGGGCTCTTCAACACCTTCCGATCCCCCATCTCTTTCGCATCGTCCATACCAACTTCATCACCGTCATTCAATCGATTTGTCACAAATGTTTACGCCGAGCCGCCATCCGATCGTTGATGATCACTTAATGATCGTGAAGAGATACCCAAAAATAAACATCGTGCCAGACAGTCCGGCAACCCTTTTCTGCCTCCAACAACAATTTTTCCTTCAGGCACGAGTAATGTGACTCAGATTGTCAATGGGAACTCAACATGCAGCCTACAGTCCGCGCTCAAGTAGGCCAATTTACGAGCCCCGCCAGTCTCGCTCCATGCTGCAGTTATCAAACATCTGCGAAATTAGTCCGAAGCCATAAATCCTTCATCGAAGAGTCTTATCCTCTATGGTATGAGGGTATGCGTTTCACCGGAGGATACCGTGAAATTAGACCTCTTCGCGCACTGTGGGATCTGTGTTTACCCACTTGAGAGTCAAGGAGACGATATGCACCAGCGCAGGCACACTCTATGGCCAGATGTCCATATACCAAGGCATGGAGCGGCTTTTCCTTGAAGAAACAGCGAGATAGTGACAATCTTCCTCCAACGGCATGTGGATGGGTATAGAACTCAGCTACACTATTCAAAGGATTCGAAGATCCACTCGAGTCCACAGAAGTCCTGCTGTGATGACGAAATGTTGTGATTTCATTTATTAATCTCACCGCACTAGAGAGTTGCTACTCTGGCGGCAGGAGTGGCCTCGTGAGGTGATCCTGTGCGGTCGGTGATTTATCCTTTTTTTGTCAAATTCACGCATGGCTGGAAATGGATAAAAGAGTTGTCGGGAATCTGCCTGTATGACGTGGATAAGGGAGGACGAATGCAATGAAATGGGATCTTAAGTGGATATTTATTTGAATCACGCTTTGCTGGCGATTCGAGTGGATTGCATTCGAATTCGGGGTGAGCAGTGTTGTGTAATTGAGATGTCATTAGAGCGTTATCCAGATGTGCGGATAAAAAAGGTAAATGTTGTTGAAGCGGGTGAATAATTAGCTACGGAAGGAGTAAATATTGCCGCAGCCTTTTGGTTTCTGTGTCGGGGATAATTTTTTGATGAAGCACACTTCGAATTCCATAATTGCTTTTTCCGATTATGGTCATGATGTCATAATGACATTTCCTCAAATACCAAACGGAAATAATCGATAATGGAAGTCTAGAAATGGAAATGGTAAGATAGTCTGTCTATATGTTTGTGTTCACCCCTGGTGAACAGGTGTGTTCAAAAAGTAATGGGAAAATTGTAATTTCAGGGGGAGCTTTAGTCCAGAAAAAAAAATTAAATAAACGACCACGAAACACAACCTGAATAGTCGTTGAAAATGTTGGCGGATCAATTGGGTTATTCTATGAAACGTTTTCCCGTTTTGGGTATGAAACGTGTTTTTGTTTCGTTTTCGTTGGCTGTTGCCGGATTCGAACCCCGTGCCATTGACAACAGAAGACCAACACAACACCAACCTCGGAGCAACATTGCCCTCGTAGAGGCCATCAGGTGACTTACCACATGCAATCGTCGTTCGTGAATAAGTTGCATAGCTTGTTCATGTAGAAGCTATGTCCGTTGTTTCTCTATAATGGAGCGGACAGAAAGTTCGGTCAAAAGTTGGGTGATCAAAGTGCGAACCTTCAGCGATCGCAGAAGCAAATGTAGGTGATATTATCTACAAATATAACCTCTTAGGAGCCAGCAGACAATTTCCACATTTTAATTTTCATAAAGAGATCTGGTGACCTCCTCATCAGTTGACAATCAACCCAATGGATTCAGACCCCTTTGCCTTGCCATACTATAGGTAGATGGCAGAGAAACTAACGACAAAACAATTAAAATACAAAGTGGTGCAAAATTAATCATCAAATTTTGTTTTTGAATTACTTTTTTACTAAACAAAAAAAAAATTTTTGATTAATGGAAATCTTTATTTGGACCTTTACAATTTTTTCTGTTAAGTGAAAGAGGTAATATCCGTCAAGAGTGGCTGCTACCAGTGGTGATACACATTTGTACCGATTTCCGGTGATAACTGTTCGCATTTCCGTCGAATATTCTCCTTAAGGACTGCCCCAAAGAAAGAAGTTAAATCGGTAGATGGCTAGATCGGGCGATTTTCTGGCCATGCCAAATCGCCAAAACGTGAGATTACGTGACCAGGAAACGCTTCCTTCACAATATCCATTGTGGCTCGTGCTGTATGTACGGTTGCGCCGTCTTATTATAATCACATGGCCCGCTCATACAATTCCGGTAGTAATTCATGGCCCCGTAGTGTTCGCCAGTAACAGTGACCGTATTGCCGATGGCGTCCTCACAAAAATAAGGCCCAATCACTCCTCCCGCGTGAACGCCGCACCACACAGTAGCTTTGAGTGGAGTGCGGTCCTTCCCGTGTCACTCGCGGATTTTCAGTGCTTTTATTGACGTAACTGCTTAGGTGGAAATGCGCCTCTTCGCTCATGATGATTTTCGACACAAACTCGTCCCTTTCGTTTTTGAGATTAAATATGGCTTGACAGTAATTCACACGCGCCTGAAGGTCAGCAGGCATTAACTGATGCACTATTTGCACTTTGTACGGGAACATGTGTAAGCCTTACACTAAAATTCGCTGTAGGGTCCGTCGGTTGATGCCTAATTGCGTGGCCCATCGTCTGGTTGATGTTTCTTCGTTCTCAGCGACGTCGGCAGCCACCGCGATATTCTTGGCCGAACGCCCAGTCCGGTGGGGGCTACGCCAGTCTGTTCGAATCGAGTAGTTGAGCGCCAGAACGTTTGCTCAGCGTCGAAATTCACGCTGCGCTAACACCACCGACCGATTATAATTGGTCAAAAAAAATTCGACGCAATTATTCTACGCTCTTATGGACTATAGCGCTGCATTGCTTGTCTGTTTGTATACCAGTACTTCAGCTGTCTAGTTTACAGTTGTTAAATATGATGGATGAACGACGCTATTTACAAAAATTATAGCATCTTCCGATAGAGTGATTAATTTTACGGCACCTTGAAGAAGCAGTACGGTCAACAGTAAAAACTAGGCTATTGTAGGGCCCGAAAAAGGAAGCCTTGGTTCGACGAAGAATGAGAGGAAAAAGTAAGAGCCCGTAAGTTTCTAAGACTTCAAGCCCTGGAAAATAGTGAAGAAATCCTGCTTACAAGATATCAGACCCTACAAAAGGAAGGGTCTCCTTAGGGATAAAAAACGACAATAACGAAGGAAAAGTTCACTAAAATTCAAGAAGAATGTGCGGCTGAAGACACAACAGGATACAAGGCCAGATCAGGACATACATACATATATACAACGATAATGGAGAGCTGGTTTCGTACAACGAGAAAGTAGCTAGCTCCAGCCTACCAGTATATGCGTTGACTTCGCCTTATTAAAGTACATAATACTGACATGTAGCAGGTCCACTTACGTAGATATTCGTACAGTTGCCGTTGATTCGAAGGATCTTGATATAGGAGTAAACAAATCCTCAAACCCAGACAGTATAGTTTTGAAATAGTGTTCACCACTATATGATAGTGCTATCAAACCCATTGCGTAAGCTTTTTAACATGCTCGTATCCTATTCTTCTCAGTTCTTCACGAGCTCGTAAAACACGGCATTTAAGCAGCTCGTCACTACAGAACAACGAATTTTCTTCTCCCTTCAATTGCCTTCAATTACGTTGCACTAAACGGGTGAGGGCAGATTGTTGCGGTTTTGCCGAAAACACATGCATTTGGGATCGACTCATTCACAGATTATAAACTGTCTTTTGTATTCTTTTGATTAAAGTCTAATTTTCACTATAAAAATACTGGTGTCCCTCAGGGCACCGGATTGACTCCCACACTCTTCTCATTTTTATAAATGATCTGTTGCTTCTAATCCAATTCACTTCCTTGCCTACGACAGTTCCTTACTATCCATATTAGTCCCCAAATTCCCGACTCTGCTATTCGGTAGTGGAATTAGGTCAGTAGCTAGTGTAGTCATAGTTAAACGGGGTAAAATCAGTAAAGTGAAATATGTTTCTTGTAAAATAGATCACTGTGAATGGCACATGTATGTGTGTTAGTGACAAACTTAGAAATAAATGCCGTATGATAGCAAAATGCGAAGGAATAGAAGCAAGCAATATTATTCTCCCACCGGTTAGGGCATGATTGTATGGGTATATGCCTTACCCGCGAAAATGCTCACGTCTGGACTTGGGCACTTAAGACCTTGTTATATGGAATCCAAAATGCGTCATAGGAGAATCGTAAAAATTCTAATAAAGCCTATGAGGCAAGCAAACTTGTCTGTAAGATTTAAAAGAAGGTGAAGAAAATTTTAGCATGGCCTACCCGATCCATAAGAGAGGGAATTTCTATAATGCGCCAATTATAGGGACATAAGTCTCCCAAGCGTCGATTATAAGATGTTCTCTGCCAACCTGTGTGAAGGCCTGAAACCGTCTGTTAGGTAAATATTAATGTGGTTTCAGGCCAGAAAAATCCACGATAGATCATATTAAGCTAGATTTTGAAGAAGAACTATAGATTTCAAGTCGACACACATCCCTTTTTGCGGCATATGACAGTGGCTATCCCATGCCGCTTTTTAATGTTCCTGCTAAAGATAGCTGACTATGGGATAGACAATACAGAATTTTGCTGGTCCATTAGGAACGGTAAAAAAGGATTTAGAAAGGGTACCACTTTGCACCTGATTTCTTCAACATCATCCTTGATGGCTAATTTTTTTACTGTTTGGTTTTTTAGTGTCCTAATTTAGACAGCTGATACAAGATTTGTGACCTGTATTAAAATCAAGCCTATCTAGTTTTTATTGCCATTTGACCACATTTACAAATCCTTGAATTATATTTTTAAAATTCATGTTCTGTGAAAAATGATTATCACGCCCTTCAACCATTTTACAGTCGTCATAATCGACATATTGGACGACAAAAAAAGCTCTGTTTATTTTTCTCTTTATTTATTAAATGGACTGTATTTCAACCTTCTACTCTGAAGGATTGCACACGAATGATCTTCGATAGATCGCATTGATTCCACTCCCGGTAGTGTTGCTCGCATGGCCCAGCACGACCGTGTCGCCTTGTATAACAGCTTTCGATAGTTCCTTTGCTGACCTTCTTGGCTTTGGTATTGCTCGTATCACCGCTCCCGTTCCTCAGTTCTACGTCGTCGCTCAGTTTCCTTGTTCCGTGCGCGCTGTACAGAATCAGGTACACGCACACATGCATGGCAGATGAACAGCTCTTGTCCGGGTCCTTCATACGTTCGACTCCGAGTATCGTATGGTTTCGTGGTATCGTGCCGTTCTGTAATGCTGCTGTATGTCCTGAATAGACATCAAGTATGCAGTATGCGTACAGAGGAAAGTATTGCCGCTGTGTCCGTCAGTGTTATGAAGACCGTGATTTGTCCCTTCGTTGCCGTTAGCAGTAATTGGGATTGTCTTACATGAAAGAGGAGCAAGGATCTTGGTCCAAAAGCCTTATGAAATACAGTTCATACAAGAACTTAAGCCGAACGACCGAACTTAGTTAACATGCCACCTCCAAAGTGTCGAATTTTTGGTGAGTGGGCCTTAGAAAAGCAGGAAGAAGATCCGCTTTTTTGATCGGAAAATTGTTTCCAACGACTTATTTCTGTACAAGAGCTGCCAATGCATCCGGAAAAAAGCATTGTTTGGTTGAACGTGAGAACAACGTTATAATCAATGGCGCCGGCTACTGTTCAATAATTTTGTTAATTTTTTTGCTCAAAATGCAGGAGCTGAACTTGGTTAACATGCGATTCCAGCAAAACAGTAATCTGTACGAGGGTGGTCCGATAAGTACCTAGCCTCACCGCCAGATGGCGCCAGTATCGCAAGAGCAACTTATTATCGTGTAGTACATTCTAGTAGAGGGCTACAGTCGACTGTCTGTACTGTTTCAGCCGCATCGGACTCGTAGTTTTGTTTTGACCGCGTGTGGAAGCGGGAGTGTTCGTGGATTTTAGAAAAATGGAAAAAGAGCAGCAAATTCGCTCGGTGATTCGATTCTTGTTTTTGGAAGGGAAATCGCGCAGCGAAATCAAAGAGCGTTTGGATGCTGTGTACGGTGACTCTTCTCCTTCGATGGCGATCATCAAAAATTGGTTTAACAAGTTTCAACGTGGTCGCAAGTGAGTTTTTGATGAGCCACGACCAGGTGCCCCGAAAACGGCTACCACGGAGGATAACGTGACAAAAATCCACGTATTGGCAGACCGCCAATTGAAGGTGCGCGAGATAGCTGAGACAGTAGGCATTTCAAAAGATCGCGTGGATCATATCCTGCATGAAATTTTGGGCATGAGAAAACTGTCGGCGCGATGGGTGCCGCGTTTGCTCACTCCGGACAACAAGCGCAACCGTGAGACCACTTCAGAGCAGTGTTTGACGCTGCTTAAGCGCAATCCAAAGGAGTTTCTGCGTCGTTTCGTGACAGTCGACGAAACATGGGTCCACTGGTACACACCAAAGACCAAGGTACAGTCGAAACAGTGGACTTCACCCGGCGAGCGTGCGCCAAAGAAGGCGAAGACTGTCCCATCGGCCGGAAAGGTGATGGTCACCGTTTTCTGGGATTCACAAGGTGTGATCCACATCGACTACCTGGAGAAGGGCAAAACGGTCGCAGGGTTGGACTATACCAAATTATTGGGCCGATTCGCCCACTTGGCGAAGAAATTGGATCAAATTGGGCTACGAACTGCTGCCCCATCTACCGTATTCTCCAGATTTGGCGCCGTGCGACTTCTTTTTATTTCCAAACTTGAAAAAGTCATTCACCGGGGAGAAATTTGAGTCGAATGAGGAGGTCATCACCGCTACGGAGGCCTATTTTGCAGACCTCGAGAAAACGTATTTCTTAGACGGGTTAAAGAAGTTGGAGCGACAGGCGGCTGTGATATTACCGGTGAGATCAGACTCAGAATAATCCTTGCCAATCGCTGCTTCTTTCGACTCAAAAATAATTGAGAGATCCAATTCTACTGATCCAACGTCTAATATAGCTGAACCATATAGAGAGATTGTCCACCATGTAGCAGGAAGGAGACATACCGATTAAGACCAAGAGTGAAGTTCAATAATAGGCAAGGGTAAGCGAATATCTTTAAGAAACGAGCATTTGGAAAATCCTCTGCTTTGTTGCAAAACCTTGAATCACAGTTTACAGAATTCCAATGGGACTAACTCTTTTTCTTCATTCATCAGCTGGCATCGTCCCCGTCCATCGCCTCAGCCACAAACAATACAAAATGGTAACAGAAAAACAACCATAGGAAGAGCAACAGCAACACGAATCCACGATTCAAAGGATTTCGCGATTTTTCCAACCCAGTCAACAGGCAAAATCGGCCAATATTAGGGATTCATCAAAAAGGATTTGTTTCAGATGGGAATTTTATTTTGTCTTTCCTTCCTTCATTTTTTTTTCTGCTGTATTCCGTCCCTCTGCATCAAAAGGATATTAGCGAGCTTGTTATTTGCTTGCTCTTTTCACATCCCCCGTCATCCGCGTCATTTCATGCCGAAAAAAACAATGAAGCAAAAATGCGTACAAGGATAATGGTTAAGGGCACAAGATGAAACGAAGATAAATGGAAATAATTCGCAAGTGATTTTTATTAAGGACCAGTGAATGTATTCCTAACAAGCTCGACAAAGCACACGACTCGAAATTAAATTTAAACTTTTTTTTGTTTTGCACATCCGGTCGCGTTTTTTTTTTGTTGTTTTGTTTTTTGTTTTCAATTTTTCCAATTTCGACTTAATTTCCTTTCGGTTTTTTCCTCTGTGTGTGGGATGGAAACACGAGAAGAAACATATCCCGGACAAATGTGTTCCCATTTTGTTAAAAACCATTTCCTTTTTCCTTTTTTTTTGTTTCATTTTTCAACATTTTTATTTTAGCCCCGTTCCTTCCTTCGGTTAGTGCTCATTCGATTGTTCAAAGACGGTCGTAATGGTGAAGGGGGTGGAGAAGGCACTCGCTCCTTGATTTTATTTAATTGAATTCATCACGAACGAAAACGAAGCAAAACAAGAAGGAAATGCCACAAAAAAAAGCAACGAACACACCAACCCAGGTCCAATCTCATGTCCGAACCGAACATGGATCTCGTACGCAAACCGGAAGCAATGAGAATGGGGCCTGTTTGTTGGGGGTCGCCATTGAACCAGTGAATTGTTATCCTCCGATAAATAATTCTAAACTTTTTTACTTTCAGGATCCGGTGATGGTCCATTTCTATATTCGACAGGATTTAATTAAAACAAAGAAAGGACGAACGGAATCGGGCGAACAAAAAATGCCACAAAGGGAGCCTACAAGTATGCAAAAAGAAATTTAGGACCATTTGGGGGGGATGGAGTTCAATATGTAGTAAATCGGTGATTTTTTTTTTCTATCCGGGGGTGGCAGGGTCGGATTGAAATCGATGCTCTGTCGTTGGAGTCAATTTATGTCGATGTTGATTAGTGTCACTGGGTGCCAGTCGACGAGGACATTTACAAACTCGAGTTGAAGTAAATTACTCGTTTTTGTCAACCCGAGGCCCAGGCCAAAGCTAAAGCCGTTAAGTAGTCATGGGGGTGGCCTTTGTATACTTTATTAACCTTACTAGGGCAAGGACTACAAATTGGGTTCGGGCATGCTGAAAGTTGATATGTTATTAAGGCATCAGACGTCTTCGAGGGTATTAATGACAAAAAAAAAAAAAAACAGAAAGGAAAACGAAAACTTTCGAGAATGCTTTGCGTAAGATTGGGTCCTAATTGCGGCCGGTAAGTACGTCCACATGCTGTGGATACCATCACCACCACTATGCCTTTGGAGGCGTTTGACTTCATATAAATTTGGCTGGAGGCCGGGAAACATTGATTTGATGGTGCAAGTTGACGGGACATGAATCTACTTCGAAGGGCCGGGAATTTAATTAAAAACAAGATGAAAATCATTTCGGGTCGGATTCGATAGAGCAGGATATGCGTGTGTAGTTTAGAGAATTTCAAGGACCAGCCGATGGTCGGCAATTCTAAATAATTTAATCGAATTGGATAGCTGATCTCTGTATGCTAGGCATTCCATGACTTTCATACATCCAAATGATAGCACATTGCACTGTCGCATTGTATCGGTAAACAATTGTCTCACGGGAACAATGACATGAGATCTCATCTGGTGTCTGTGATTGCTTGTAGGGCATCTGGACTCACTTGCTATTTGCTTAAAGTGCAATTATCCGATTTTGAATTTCGGTTTATTTGCCGAAATCTCTTTGTCTCGTTGCTGACTTTGTTCAAATGCTTTGTTTACTGTTGTCAGTGTTAAATGAGTGTTTGTAAAAGGGAGCGACGAAGGCTGTGAGATGAGATGGGAAGGCACCCTCTTGTAGATGGGTGCGATTAGATCATAGATTACAGAATAAATATTGTGTGAATTTATTGAGGGCAGTTTGCTCGGTAGACGGTTAGTGGGTGATTTTCGGCATAATGGGAATGGGAATTGTTAAGGAGGACAAAGGTGTAGAGAGGGGCTTAAGCAGACTGGTGAGTGGACGACAGACAAAAGTGAAAAGCCTCTTTGACCAAAAGACCAAAGCCAGTGATTGTATGGCAGTTATATTGACTTACTTATGTGAATTGTTTGCAGTCTCCTTACCTATCGGGCTATCGAAACCCACATCCCATAGAAATACAGGAAAACCTTATTAACAAATGCACTGCAGCCTAAGGACCTAATGTGCTTCTTTGTAAATTTTAGTCAACTTTCGAACCAGAGAGAATACTAAATTTAAAGTTTTCCCTCAAATCCGAATTTTAAGACGAGATTGAGATAAGAAGTTAGGAAACCTCATTCTGAAACTTGGTATTTGTCTAAAATTTGGTGGACTGAGATCTCATTCAATTCGTTGCAGAATCTTCAAGATCCTTCGTTAATAGCTCACGTTTTCTTACGGTGTCATTTAAATTTGTAGTGTCGGAAAGAAATACGGTTATATTCATGGTCCAACATTTTGCCTGTTTTTAACTAATGATTTTTTCCTCCTTTTTTGCCTGTGTTTTCTGAATTTCTAAATCCGGGTTTGATTTCTCATGATACAAATGGGTGTTTCAGAAAGGATTTTGAGCCCTTTTTCTAGCATATTCGTCCGTTATTTCATTTTTCTTTGTTCGTATTGTTATTGAGTCCTAGCTTGTTGAGTTTGCAGAGACATTCCCATACAACTTTAGACATTATAAGACGAGTGCTACTATTGAGAGTTGGAAATAATTCGTAGCGTTTTCATTATCAAAAAGAAAAGAAACCGTTTCTTTAAAGTTAAATTGAAAAACCATTTATTTCGACATACAAGGAGGCTGCAGTCGCTTGTGGTATCGTTTCGCTGCAGCATGTGCATGTGAGCGAAGCGAGGTAAAACTTAAAGGTAAAGTTGATCTCAATTTATCGAAAACAAATAAAATGAAATGAACTCATGTTGGCGCTAAAATATTTCAATAAACTCTTGATACTACGTGTTGATTTGCCATGAGTCATATTGATGTTTTTCAAAATCTGTCCGATTTCAAATGCTGTTTTTGAATGTTTTTTTCTCAATCGGACCTCAGGTGTTGAATTTGAGACTAATGATTCAAATCTGTTCACACGGACTTCCTCTATGCTGATATTAAAAACTGTACCAATGGTGTGTGATTTTTAATAAATGCTTCAAAATAGAAATAAAGATCTTAACTCTTTTCGTGAATCCAGATATCTTTGTATTTTCAGACAGTAACTTCCTCATTTCTCGCGAAATTCTACTTTCCGGCTTATTCCTTGGTTCATACCCAAAATGTTTGGCTAAACATTTCCGCCATAAATCAAAAATTTCAAAATTTTGAAAAAAAAATGAAAAAAAAAAAATTTCGAACTATTTTTTTTTCAAAATTGTATGTAATTAAGTACTAATTTTTTTTCGAAAATTCAGTTCTCTTATTAGCTTTTAGTTAAAAACAGAAAACCGGATGCAAAAATGTCTTGTAGTTTTTGAGACCCGAACCATTTTTTTTCTAAGAAAACCTTTTTTTTGGTTTTAACGCGGCTGGACTTGTAGGCAAATTAATGTATGAAACATTGACCTCTTCTTTATTATTTTTAAAAAATTCGGAGTTTTATGAGGATACAATAAAGTGACACAGTATTGGAATAACCTTGGATTAATCCTTTTTTTTAATTGATAACGCCTGAAAACTGACCTGCCAATTTCGTCTGGGTCCGCCCGCCGCCGATGGGTTCTACCCGCTAGGACCTTAAGACAATTAAACCGAAATTTTTCTTTATTGAAAATCAAAATATTTGCAACACAAATGTAAATAAAAGGCATCGCATTTTTAATAAAAAACCATTTCCAAATCGGATGTTAACTCATCAACACATTCCGATGTCAAACTCATACTTTCGAGAAGAATTAACGGACATGCACTTCTGCTACGGTTTAGCTAATGGTCGAGATCGTGAAGCCGAAAAACTCTACGCTGAAAGATATCCCAATCGGAGGTGTCCCAGTCGTAGCATGTTTTCAAGAATCCACCGACGTCTGCGAGAGCACGGAGTTCTAGAGCATCGAAGAAGCGAAAGATCAGTTACAGATGGATCAGGAATCTTAGATGAAAAAATTTTGGATTTGGTCCGACGTAATCCCTCCCTTAGTACAAGAAGGATAGCTATTATGCTTGGAGTGCCCAAATCTAGAGTATGGAGAGTGCTTCATACCGAAAATTTACACCCGTACCATTTTAGGTCAGTTCAGGAACTCACCTCAAACGACAAGTTTTTGAGAGCAGAATTTGGTCGATCATTACTGCTTCGACATGAAACTGAACGAAACTATTTTGTAAGGATATTTTGGACGGATGAAGCACAGTTTACCAGAGATGGGGTTACTAACTTCCACAATTTGCATCATTGGAGTAGAAAAAGTTCATTCTTAGAAAAAATGGTTCGGGTTTTTTTTTTTAATTTCTCAAAAACTACAAGACATTTTTGCATCCGGTTTTCTGTTTTTAACTAAAAACTAATAAGAGAACTGAATTTTCGAAAAAAAAAATTAGTAGGTACTTAATTACATACAATTTTGAAAAAAAATAGTTCAAAATTTTTTTTTCAATTTTTTGTTTGAGTTTGAAAATTAATTTCTCAAAAATTGTTCCTTAAAACAGCTTTGTTTAAAAACAAGATGAAGGAAGAGGTTTCTGGCTTTACAAAAAAGTATATCACGGCATTGTGGATGTAACTGTTGATTTTTGATATTTTTTTTTCCCAAATTAAGTCAATTTTGTAGAAAATTGCCCCTCCCGGTTAATCGGGGGGGAATAGACCCTCCCTTCCGTACTATTTTTTTCTTGTCTTGACCAGACATATACGCTCTAGCTTTTTGGCACACTGCTCGTGGGAAACCCTGTATAAGCTTCAATATTTTGAAATCGTGATTTCTTTATTAAAACACGGATTATGTTTGCACTTTTTTGGATAAAAACGTTCGAAAAGAAAGAATCTTCAAAAAAGACAAGAAATAGCGCGTGTGAAAATTTTGAACTTTCAATTTAAATTTTTTTCATCAATTAATTTTTTAAATTAGGACCAAAAACAAAATTCTGTTTTTACAATAATTTAGATACCTTAAAATACTTTCTGAGGGTCCAAAAATCATAAGGATCGGTTGAGAAATGGCTGAGAAACAATTTATCTTAGATCGCAATTGAAGTCACCCGATGAGAGCTCCGCTTCGCTTCGTTCAATTATTCGTCGCTAGCCACTACTTTCTCTCCATTCCGACCGGATGTGAATACCATGTAGAACGCCTCGTGGTGAAACAAACCTGCGAATCGATCCATTTTTTGCAGTCCTTCTAGTTCCTGTTTGGACCGACCATGGGTCGTCAATCGAAACAAGTGATAATCAGAAGAAACAGGGCCTAGATAATACGGCGGGTGGAACCTCCTTTTTGAACGTTCCTAAATATGTTTTGACTGGTTTTACGGACGAGCATTGTCGTGTTGCAAAGTCATTTTTTCGTCTCCTTCGAAGTATTCCAACAGTTTTTCCGTCAACGCACAGCTCAGGCGCTTTGATTATTTTATTCGTTTTGAGCAGCTCATAACATACCACGCCCTTGTGATCCCATGAAATACAGAGCATGAGCTTTGGAACCCCTGATAAAGATTAAGGGCCAGGCTTAATCCACGGCTTTCGGCGTTTGTAATCAAAAACATCTCTTTCTATTCTGCCGTTGGAGCAGCTATTCACAGGTGAAAAAAACTCCTTTCGATGTCCCTTAGTTTCAAACCATGTGGAACCCAGTTTCCTCATTGTTGGATCATTCTCACTGCTTTTAAGCATTTTCCTAATATGCACAGCCAACTTTCAAAGATTTCCCAATTTTAGATCGGTTTGATGTGAACCTTCCAGTATTAATCTTCGAACTTTTGACGCTGTCCAGATCATTTTCTGTCTTCCAAGTCGAAATTACAACTTTAAAAACATGCAAACCACTTCCGAGACATTTGCTCATCTAGAGAATATTCACCATAAACTTCCACTACAATACGATGACTTTCGGCAGTACTTTTTTCATTTTAATTAAATTAATGAAGTAGAACTTCTTGCAATAACAATTTATTCACAATAAGGTTCGACACATTCGATAAATCACGAAATATTGTTACTCACGCTCCAACCAGTGACATTCGTGTATTGAAACTGATTCTTAATGACAGCTGTTGTACAGAAAATACTTGGCGAAGGCAATAGATCAAGAATGGACTAGAGATGGCGTGCTCTGGTAAAACTACCAATTAATTCCAACTCTCAATAGTACAATGGGCGCATGGTACTATTTCATATATTTTCACTCGTAAGATGTTACTATCTAGTCAGACCAAAAAAGTTGAGCTCCCTGTTTCCTTATGTTCTTAGTTCAGTTTTTGATCCGCCCGTATACATTCCACTTGCTGTGCTGGTAATCTCTGCGTGGCATCTACCTGTCACGTGCATTGATCATCCCTATTTGAGAGTCATTAAAATTTAAAAATGGATTTTCTAATGCCGTCGTCTCCGCCTTAAGGCTTTGAACACGTTATAGAATTTTTACTATTTTAGGGATCACCTAGGATCTTATAAATCGAGTCTAGATGTCAGTAGCCGCCTTCAACATTTATAAAGTTGATATCAATTATTTTTCAACATCTACTTTGTCCCATTCAAATTAATCCACCTCAGATGTAATACTTGCGCCAGCGCTTTTTCTAAGCCTCGAAGCACATCTTATATATGCTTTTTGGTAAAGCCTCGGCTCTTCTAGCAATCGGTCTTTATCTGTTTCTAAAAAAAAAACAGTCGCAGGGGCCCATGCTAGGTGAATACGGTGACTGAGGCATGATAATGGTATTGTTATCAGCTGAAAAACTACGGCACGACTTTTCGTTAAGAGCTTATGATGAACTAAGCCATTGTAATCGAGAAAACAGTCGCCGTTGCCTTTCTGGTCGCTTGCAATGGTTTCGATGCCATAACAATATACCAATATTTCGTCAGCAGTGATTACCCTTTTAAAAAAATCTGGAAAGTCATTCACGTCATTCAACAGCTCCTGAACGATGCTCATGCGACGGTTATTTTGTTAAAATTAAGAAATTCATGATATGACACAAAAATTATTCATGATCTGAGACAACTGATATACCAATATCCCCAGTAACTTATCGACAATTTTTCATAACATTTTTTCACAGCTTCAACGTATTCACCTGTTGTTAATGTGCTTGGGCGTCCAGGACGGGCATCATTATTAACGTCTTCTCGGCTTTCGGTGGAGAGCTTGTACCATTTATAAACACATTTTTTTGCTCAGAGTAAGCTAGTCAAATGTAACACTCAAAACTTCAAGTTCTTTGAAGCACTTAATTTTATTCATTCACTTTTTCAATAGCAGAAAATCGTCAAGCTCACCAAAAACACCTTTATAACTGTGAAAATTATGCTTAATACCCGAAATGGTTGACAATGTCAACATTAGTTACGTAACTCCAAAATCGCATGTACTTAGCTCGCATATTTCAATAAGTCACTTTATTTTTCGAACAAGCGTCGTATGAGGTTTTCTTCTCTATTTCCGAGAAATCCAGATGGTCAGCTCGTCCGCTCCAATTTACGAATGTGATTCCATTAAAGCACATTGATAGACTTGACCTCAGATTGGGGGGGAGGGGTGTCTCAGCAGTGTGCCAGTGAAGCAGTCAGTGAGTAGATCATGGGCAAACAGAATATCTGCGGTAAGGCGGTAAACTATAGGTATCAGCCCAGGAAAGTTAAAGAAGGGCAACATGAATTTACCTACGTTAAAAGGTAAATTCCACAAAGCCGAGATCGGAATTAGCGCGTCTAATAACGTTGTCGATATGAAGTTGAAACTTAAGTTTTCGGTCACAGATGACACCTAGGTTAGGTTAGGTTAAAGAAGGGGAGTTTGATGGTTGATCATCACTTCCACTCGTAGGCCAAAGGGCCCATTGTGATTCCCTTCATTTGTGGAGTACACATACAATTAACCTGTCCTATCACGTTGTGCTGAAACCACCCCGTGCTCTTTATGAATTTTAGAAGATCCGATATATCTGCATTTGCTACGTCCGCAATCCTAGTAAGTAATCTTTGGCCCAGCGAAGCTAGGCGCCGATTCTGGGGAGCTGGGCAGTGGCAAAGTAGATGTTGGATGGTCTCGGTTTCTTCCTCATCGCTGCAGCTCCGGCAGAGATCGCTGGATCCCGGGTTCCGGAGCATTGCTTCGATAGGACAGTGTCCTGTGATCACTCCGACGAGCATACGGATCGAGTTCTGGTTCAGCGTCAAGAGCTTCTTTATTTTTTCCGATATTAAGCTCTGGTCATGATGATCTTGTCGTGTGGCTGTCGTTTTTTGTAAGCCAAGATGAGTTGGCTTATTTTATAATTGTGTTATTTATGATCCGGTATAATGCGCTGATCGGTGGCTGTAATGACGTGCCCGCTTCCTTAACATACATATGATGTCAGTCGCTTAAAAGAACATTTGACAACACTTTGTACCATGTTGGTTGCTATGATATTCCTCGTTCCTTTTTAATTTCGGTAATGATGGGGAGCGCCGTGGAGCAGTGGGTCGCGTGTCGGCCTCTGACGCGTGATGAGCGAATTCGGATCCCGATAACACCAACGTCATCGAATGTCTGTTTCGCAGCTTCTCTTCTCGGCGGGGTACTGGCAAAGCACACTTGCCTGCTCTCTGCGGATGCCCAGCATTGGTAAGTCGCAGGTTCTGCGCCTTTGGCAAATACTTCTTCGATGAGATTGCCAAGCTCATCTTGGTCAACATAACCAGTTTCCATAACTCCACGGGCTGGATTTCAATGAACATCTCTCTTGACATCCTTCAGGCTTCGCGAGCTTTGTGGCATCAAGACGGGACATGAGCGCTAAATGTACACTTCATAGTCAGGTAGCCATGTCAATCTACGGTAATGATGACCGAGTTTTGATGAGCCCATGTAACTTATCTGTTAATTTTTCTAGAGCATACTTTATCAATTCCGTTGGCATTAGGTCGACTCATGTTCTTTGTTCTTCCTAAGTCGATGGATTGAATGGCTTCCTTTACTTCCTCGATTGTTGGCAATTCTGCCAAAGTTTCTGCTGTGTGGATAATATCGTTTTCCAATGCTTTTTGCTATCCATGTATGTATATTAAGCCGTTTTTCGAAATTGATCGACAAATCTTTCGTTGTCCGTATCGAGCTCTCATTATCGTTGCCTGTATAAATCATGCTCTGGCCTAGTATCCTCTTCGTATAGCGCTTATCTCTCTGTTACTTGCCGAAGATTCTTCTTGAACTTTAGAATTTTTTTTCATCCCGAAGGTGACGGCTGATTTCTTTTCGCAGGATCTGATATCTTCAATTCAGCGCATTTTAAATGATTCAAATTATATGAAACAGGGTCTAACGAGCTTTCTGGGCGGAATTCAGGTCCATTACAAATATTTGTTATTGTGACACCCGCAAACTAACTAGTTGGGTCGGCGCAGCAATAACACTACTCTTTCAGCCAGTTTCTTCTAGGTAAGAACCCTGGGTAAGACTGTCGAACCCCACTTTGACAGCACAACACATTGTCAAGGTGCGCCATCTCATATGGGTCGATGTAAACTTCGAATAGCTTCAACAATTGTCAACCGATTTTTATATGGCATAGCATTTTGGAAACGCCAATTCAGTATAATTTTAACTGTGAATAGCTCCATACCAAAGAAACGCGCGGCAATAGTTTCAATGTTTATTAAAAATGAACGCTCGATTGTGCTAACTCAACGTACGTATAGTGCAAAATATCGTGATCGTGTTGCGTCCAAAAAAGATACAATTCGTCGTTGGGCCTCAATTTTTTTTCAATTTGGTTCTGTGGCAAGCCCCCGTGAGCAACCTAGGCCACGTCCGCGGCGTTCAAACTCATCTATTCAGTCTGTGAAGGCTAGTGTTCAAGAAGACCCAAGTTTGTCATATCGGCGCCTTTCGCAGCAGTTAGGCATCAGTGGGACCACTTTGCGGAGAATTTTAAAGGATGATCTTCACTTATTTCCATACAAAGTGCAGATAACTCAAAGAATTTTGCCACAAGATGAGCCACGGCGCTTGGCATACACACAAAATGTGGTTGTAATGATTAATGCTGGGCCGTAGCTCTGGCAGCAAATTTCGATGACCGATAAGGCACATTTTACGCTCTCTGGCTCAGTTAATAAACGAAATTGTCACTTCCGGGGCACCGAAAATCCTCACATTATTCACAAAGAGCCGCTATATGATCAAAAAGTAACTGTTTGGGCCGGTGTGTGCGCCAAAACCATCATTGGACCGTATTTCTTCAAAGTTGGCGATACAGTGGATGGCGATCGATATCGGTGGATGTTGGCCCATTATGTGGTCCCAGAAATGCGTAAAAAAAGGCTTATTTCACTTTTGGTTTCAACAAGACGGCGCGACATGCCATACTGTGGACAAAACAATGAACCTTTTGCGTAAGAGAAGTTCCCTGGAAGATTGGTGTCAAAAAAGGGCGATATTGACTGGCCTCCGAGATCGCCGGATTTCATTCCTCCAGACTTTTTTCTTTGGGGATACTGGAAAAGCAAGGTGTATGCTAACGGCCCAAAGACAAAAGAAACATTCGTGAGGAAATCGCACAAATTTCGACCGAAATGTTCAAAAATGTTATGAAGAATGCGCGAAAACGAGCTCATTTTTGCATCGGCAATAAATGTGGTCATTTAATTGATATTGTTTTCAAAAATTAATCAAAATAAATTGTAAAGGTCCAAATTGAATAAAAGTTTTTGAATTTCCAAAATCGGTTGAGAATTTTAGAAGTTATTCGAAATTTACATCGGCCCGTATGGGATGGCGTACCCTGTACTGTATTTCAGTTCTATCTGCTGCTGTTTTGATACCTCCGACTAGATGACTCACCGGAGATTGTCCCTCAGCTAAATGCCTTGGCCTTTTTGAATGGCCTTCGCGAATGGCAATCTTCCAGTTGTCACCAACATTTCCCCTGTTTGCCGATTTTTGCAGCGGTGACTCCAGCTATGGTTCGTCGTCGTTGTCTTTGACCTTTAGTCTTGGACACTTTGAAAATAAAAAAAAAAAGTTTTATTTGTTTTCGTTTTAGTTAATGTCTTTGCTTTTTTTTTTGCTTAGGTTGGGGTATTCGTTTCACGCGATTTATTTGCTTCTTTTCTTTTTCGGGAAAATTGGGTCTTATACGAAAATCCGCCTTCAAGGCAGTTTGGTTTGTAGCCAGCTTTCCATATAATTGCTGTTAATAACTCAATTTAAAACAAATTTGCCGAATTTTGGACACAAGTCTCAACAAAATTTGTCTAACAAACAGAAGCGTTTTTGCTCCCTGTATGCAGCTGCATATCGATTCACCTGTCTCTTAAGTTCACAATTAAAGCTTTAGGTTCATGGAACATGTTTCAGCTTGAAAATGAGAACTTTTAAGGGCTTCTCCTACTCACCACAACTCCTACTAATATAGAGACGAACAAGGTTATATCGTGGCTTTGTGTACAAACCGGCAAGTCAAACAAATCAAACGTTGCAAGCTTCAAGCACTCCTCCAACCATTTAATCTGCCCATCATCGATTCCAGATATTTTATTCTTCCCCCGGCATTTATCGATGCTCGCTTTCCCATCTAAGCCTCATACGCTCGCATACTTATGACTCTTATCATCGTCGACGTCGAGTGCAAATATTTGCCTGCATCGCACAAAAACATACCCTCGGGCCACTTGCAGCAGCACTGCACTGCGCTGCACCCCACCGTCCACCGACCGGCTGAAAAGTGAAATCGAAACTCAACTTTACAATCCACGAGTACTTGCAAGCAGCAAAAACAAATAAATAGAAAAACAAATGTACTTTCGATTTTTTTTCTTCCATTCTTCATTTCGTTTTGGAAATGAAGAAAAATTTAATAAAAATCGCTCAAGAACGGCATTCCATATAGTCCGCACCACCTGTGGATTGTGTCTGCAGTGCAGCTTATCGAATATTGAAAAAGCAAAAAAACATTAACAGGGGTAGCCGACAACTAAAGCGAGTATGATACCGATGATGCCCGATTTCCCAAGCTGATAACGGCCGATATTCGCGATAGAGACATCATCAAAAGGCCGTTCTAATAGCTCGGAACAAGCAACACGGCCACGTGTCAATCACATTCTAGAGCGACGGACGATGTGTTTAAAAAACGAGGGGCGATGAGTGCGTGATTTTGATTCTGATTTTGTTTTTTAATCCTCGTTCCCTGGGAATGGTGTGAGTTTCTGATTATAATCTGGAAGTGCATGTTGCAAAACATTCGAAACAATTAAGTAGAGACACGCGTGAGGACTGGTGCTGCATGTTGCTGTTTAACTTACAATTGGCATCGTTCGGCTCATAAGTGGCTGATTAAATCCGTTGTAAGCCGGCCATGTGAAATTGATAAAATCGTTGAAAGGGATGGCAGTAGGGAGGGGATAATAGACTTGTATGTTATGACTGATTAGGCTATTTCTGGAGCAGCATCAAGCTTTGCTTCAACCTCTGCTCTGCTGGCTTTCTTCATCGTTTGATTCTGATTATTCCCGGGTGATAATATTTTATTTAAAAGTTTCCAGAAAAGTGTTGAGCATGATCGATGCAACACTGCTTTCTACAACTAACTTATCTCTCCGAAATAGTGTGTTCTTTATATCCCGTCACTTTCCCGAAAGTTGCTCACTATGCTGCGGTGCGGAGGCTTAGTACAGGAAATGTCTCTCGAGACCTGTCTTTTGAGGAACCCGAAGCTAAGAAGCAATTACGGATCCTACCATACCTTTCCTTTTCCCCTAACTCCCCTAACTCCAAGGTGGAACAACATACGCCGATGGATGCATGACTAAGAGGGTGCTTTGTTATAGCATGCGAACATTGGATCCTGGGCGACTTCCGATTTCACTCCAGCCTTTCTGCAGCGTCTCAGGCTCCGCTATAGGTGATCGCTCTTTCCCGTGTACTCGTGGGAACAAAATTTCTCAACCAAAAATTAACAAATGCCACTGTCGTCAGGGTCTATAAGCCCTCAACGGCACAACAAAAAACAGCACTGTCTATATATTTGCCGACATTGCCACCGGATGGAAAGCAGAAGATGTGTCTTCATTCTCCGATTCCAGCTCTACTCTCTGTGTCGACCCTGTGAATATTCTCTCAGATGAATCGCAGAAGAAAACGAAACCACCGCTATTCTACCACCTGTTGGCTTCGTCAAACTAAAGTCGTCTGAGCAGAGACGCGAGAGATAAAGCTCTAGTATACGCAACATCTGCTCCTGCTACTAAGAGTCCGGAGCCAAAATGAGGTCGTTCCGCCGACAACCCCCCGCTGAATCTTGCCGCCAAACGCAGGAGAATTCGTAATCCGCGAGCCGACAAAGAAGCTACAGTACTGTAGCTGGAAAAATAAGACGGCGTCGACTCGGATGTAGACCATTAGGTCATATGTCCATACTACAACACCTTTCTGAGCTGATCACCACAGTTTCAGACGCATAACCACACACGACCAAATTTGACAAAAGATTTGAGATATTGACCCCAAACTGCACAGCTTAGGAAAGCGATGATCCCTTGTTAAATGTCAAAGGTCTGAAATTGTACACAGATGGCTCCAAGATGGATTCCGGCGTTGGCGCTGGCATCTTTGGACTCAATCGGAAGTTTTCGAAGGCCCTGGGAATTAGTCCTAAACTTAGAGACTAGCATAATTGGTGTAACCATCAATATACTCTCAGACAGTCAGGCAGCGCTACAAGCGTTGAGCTCGCATAGTCCGAACTCAAAATCCGTTAAGCAATGCCACGATGCTCTGCAAGACCTAGGCAAAGGAAATAAAGTCAAACTCTGGTGGCTTCCAGGTCACAAGGGCATAAAAGGCAACGAAATCGCCGAATTCGCTAGGAAAGGTTCCAGCGAAAAGTACATAGGTGCCGAACCTTTCTGCGGAGTTCCCAAGTTTAAGATTAATTTTCTCTTAGACAAGTGGGAAAAATCGCAGCACCTGCGCTTTTGGAACAGCGTTTAAGCTCTCCGACAATCGAAGAGATTCATACGGCTCCTTAACAAACACTCTATCAATATTCTCAAATATAATAGAGTCGATATCAGAAGACTGGTCAGCTACCTTTCAGGACCCTGTAAGGTAGCTGACCGATATCATCTTAACAAAATTAGCCTCTCGTCTGAAACAGAGTGTCTACTCGGTCTAGAGGACGAGGAAACTGCAGAGCACATACTATACGAGTGTACTACTGATTCAGAAGGGATCAGCTCAGCTCCTACTCCTCAGCTTTATAAAGAAAGTAGAGGAACTCCTCGTCTAATTGGCTAGCAGCCACAATAGACGTACTGTGGTCGCAGTGCTCCATGCTATCTGTTAGCACTAGCCCCCAATTAAAAAAAAAATCCCGTCTCCGTATAGCCGAATCTTGTATAAGTATATAAAGTATAAAAATATCAACTCTTTTTCAGTGTCCTCTTGCTCAAGGGTCAAGTCGTCAGACACGATAGAGATAACTCACCATTTTTCATTCAGTACTTCCAAAAACTTTTCGAAATGGTTTTGGTACAAAGGACTCGAAAGTGATTACTTTAAAGTGACTACATAATGAATGAAGCGCACAATTTCCTTTAATTAAAAAAATGAGGTATTGTTTACACAATCAATCGATTTACATCAATCAGCTGATTGAAGATAATTTTGTTGAATTTTTCAGATAGATGATTCAACGTGTATTCTAAAAAACAGTGGCTATAATCTGCCTGGCCGATTTTACCCTCTTCACTTTCTTTAGAGCCAGTTCGCATTCAGAAGCATACTGTTTCAATTGATTCTTGGTCTCTCGAGTGTAGTAGAATAACCATGTTATGTTATGAGGCAGAAATTCTTCGGAGGCTAAGATCTAACGCATTCTGTATCTTCAACTACTTTGGTTCGCCGATCAGTCAAACAACCAATCATATCGTGGATTTCGTCAATCATTTCGGTTGTAGCCACTTCTACTGGGGATCCCAAATACCATTTTACCAATTGTAAACGAATTAAACGTAGCAGCCAATGTCCCAAGAATTTTATCCAACTCAGCTTCAATATTTCTCGATCATTCGAAAATCGTTCATTTCCAATTTTTTCAATATAGTTTATTGCTGTACTCCGAAATTATTAAAATGTATTATAAAAATCGTCTTCTATTAACGTAAAAATCGTCCAACAAAGTGAGCCAATCACACGAATTATAGCAAAATTTGGGGAAAGCGCGTCGGCTCTGAAGGAGTAGTCCCTCTAAGACGCCAAAACGAGCTAAAAGTGTGGCTGAAGACCCAAACCTCTCTATTTCTCGTCGTTCACAAAGACTTGATCTTTCTGAAATCTCAACTTGGCAAATTTTGAGAAAGAACCTGTAAGATCCAATTGGAACAGAAACTAAAACGCCAAGATCACTGAGCTTGTCGTACGTTCGCTGATAGGGCTTTGAGACAGTTTGAAAAGGATTTTTGACGAAGGAATCATCTTCGCATTTAGGGAGTGTGTAATTACAGCAGCATCAAGAGTCTCCCTTGCATCCGGAGAAACCTGTGGTTGGTGTGGATTTTTGACAGGTGGCGTCATTGAGCCATACATCTTCCGAAATCAGAATAGCCTGACGATGGCTGTCAAAAACGAACAGTTTCGAACCATAATTACGCGCCCTTCGAGCTTTAATTGGATAACATGGACTGGGTGATATGTGGTTCCAACAAGACGGCGCAACGTTCCATAGAGTTCAAATCGAGTCCTATAAATGAAAGCGCGGAGGCCATTTAAACAATGTCATTTGTAAAACAATAATGGCATTAAAGGCTTATGTGGTACCCCGCACACAACTCTTTTTTCCAATTTTAAAGACACTCTTAGTTAAAAAGGTCCTATTTAGAAGACACCCGCGACGAAAAATCTGTACCAATATTGAAATCATTCCGTTTTTTGTAATAAAAAAACCATACGCACCTAATAAAGTTAGTCCCCAGTTGATATTTTAATTTGTTAACCAGATATGGATGACGAAGAAAGTTCACAAGGGGACGAGCTAACTGATATTTACATACATACATAAATATTTTTCAAACCGATAGTTTCGGATTCTATAAGGTAAAGTGCATCAATCGATTGATTGATTGGTAGATTCATCAATATATATAAACAACCAGTCAAACCAGTTTTGTGAGTAGTTCATTGGTCTCTGGAGCCGATGATATAGTCTTTGAATCCCATCACAAGTCATCGTAGTCCGAAATTAGTCCTTTAGGATCAGTAATAAAATTCGCAAAGCTTGAACTTATACTCCCAATCCATTATTATAATTACCAGTATGTGGAACACAGAGCTTCAGAACCTCGCTGATTGCCCTTCGATAAGTCTCCCTGTTTTTATTTTTTTTTTCCAAGTTTTGCTGTTCTGTTCCATCTCATTTATATCCATCCTCATATTATCCTCCCATCTATGATGCGTCCCTGGCGTTGTTATTCCCGCGGGTTTTCCACTCTTTGACTATTTGTCCACTGTCCATTCGTTCCACGTGTCTTGCCCATCTTAGTTTTCGCTATTTTATTACTTGTGGCTGAATATTTTTAATCCATTACTCTGATAAACTCTATTAATTATATCATGTTCGACTAATAGAAAATAATCATACATTTTAACACGGATCAGAGGTATTTTGGAAAAAGAACGAAAGTACAATTGTATGACGCGCAGGATGGCATCTACGAGGTCTGTCAAATAAGTTCCCGGACAACATTTTTTGCGCGCTGTGTGGTAACACTGACGTGGTACCGAGTTACGTTCCATATACCTACATCTGTCTAATTGTTGCATACGAAGTTTCAAGTGGATAGGTTGCGTTCTCGAATTTTAGTGAATTATTTTTCGAAGTGAGTAAAGTGAGGCATGCCGAAATGGAAATCGATGAAAAAATTGAACAACGAGTCGTGATTAAATTTCTTCGATAGTATTTCTTCGATTGCCGGGGGTTGATACTCTTGGAGTGGATGCCGCAGGTTCGACAATAACTGGGGAGGCCTATAAGGAGACAATGAGGCGGTTACGAGAGCGGATACGTAAGAAAAGACCCGATTTGTGGAAAGAGAACTCCTGGATTCTTCACCACGACAACGCACCAGCACATCGGTCATTCACTGTGAGCAATTTTTTGGCACGAAATCGTACAACTGTGCTCGAACACCCACCCTATTCCCCAGATCTCGCACCCTGCGACTTTTTCTTATTCGACAAGATCAAGGATTCCAGAAGCCGAGTGGGCCAGGTGTTTCGAGAGCTGGAAAAATCGAATGCGGCGGTGCATTGCTGCACAAGGGGACTACTTTGAAGGGGATCGTTGTTATAGAGCCTAATTTGTAAAATAAAAAATTTTATAGCGGTTGTCCGGGAACTTATTTGACATACCTCGTATATCATTTGTTGGCAAAAACCAAAAAGTCGACTGAAATTCATGTACATATTTGGCATCACAACATTTATTTTGTGATTTTTCTCGTTCAAGACGCGACAGCTATTCTCGAACTGTGCATCACACCAATAACAATATTTCATTTCAATTTAAACCTCATCGGAGAAAGCTTTGGACTGATTAGATAAATAAAGATTGATGTCTACAATGAATATGTTTCAATTAAGCAGGAGTGCCAGACAGCCTTCCTTCGTCATAAACTTAATCATGAAAATAAGTTCGCTAGAGTCTTCAAATTCTAGGTTCGGCAAATAGTTAAGAGTTTTCAGGAGAATTTGAAATTCGTATAACACACCTGTAAGTAGTATGGTCCGTGTTGAGGCTTCTTAGGGCTTGAACGGCCACATTTTGACTTATAAGTAGACATAAAGTTTATAAACTTATAAGTTATTATCAAATAGTAGCCAGTTCCGTCAGGGATAACCACTAGAACCAATTCGTTAGATTTGAATCCCGATCATAACTCGGAAATTATTGGGAGTACAAATTAATTCGTGCCGTTTTTTGTGTTCAAACATTTTTTTTTATTGAAAAAATGTAAAAAAATACAATACATCACTCAAAGTATTGTCCGTCGGAAGCGACTACTTTTTCCCATCTCTCTGATAATTTTCGAATACCATCTCTAAAAAATGAGTCCTCTCTGGCATCGATCCAATCATTGAGCCATTCTTCGATTTGTTCAAAAGATCTGAACCGGTGACCCCCCAAATCGTTTTGCATCCGTCGAAAAAGCAGGTAGTCGGAAGAAGCAAGGTGGGGTAAGACCTCCCATTTCCGCGTTTCCAGGTAGCAGGTTTGACCGCTACAGCCACGTGGGGCCGAGCGTTATCATGTTGCAAAATCACATTATCATGAGTTTCGGTCGTTTCTGGCCGTTTTTCACGCAATGCACGGCTCAAACGCATTAGTTGTAGTCGATAACGTTTCCTATCAATGGTTTCGCCTGGTTTTAGCAGCTCATAGTACACCACACCCGTCTGGTGCAGAGCATGACCTTTGAACCGTGGATGTTTTTCTTTGGCGTCCATGTATTGTAGACGATGATGAAACGGTTCACCAAGCAAATGCTGTTTATTTAAGACAAATCAGGACATTTTCGAAGAGGCAAAAAACAATGTTGTTGTCAGAAACAGACGCTGATGCACATTAATTATTGTTGACAGATGTCACACCTTTCCAATGAAATAGGTAATCGCTTCCAAGATCAGCCACAACTTGCAGGTGGCGCCATCTTTTGAAAACGGGCCGAATTAATTCAACAGATCACTTGCAATTTTGCCATCGCCAATCTGCAGCAATTGCTTTGAAAACTCATGTGCTGATGGATCATTTTGAAGACGCACACGCATATTTATGTCAAGCGATAACTTCTGTACATTTCGCCAAAGAAACGAACTTTTCAAACATACATTAATCTCATCAGCTGGGGTTGATCTGAATAATTTGACCAATTCATTGTGCTGATGGAAAAATCTTTGCAGCTCACTTACGATTTCTCTTCTTTTATTTGAAGCAATTGCACAACGCTGATTCAATTGACTGTTTTCATTGCCAATGAAATATATTTGCAAGAACTGATGATCAACATCTGGGAATGACCCAGCTCTATGGTATATCTGACCTTGAATCTGTAATATATTTGAAATACATTTGGATGACGAATCTGAATTTTTGAAGACATCAAATATAGGGACGGCACATAAATCAAATTTCATATCATCCATTCGATGTAATTACATTAAACGTTGGCATAAATCCATCTCTTATAATATTTGTAGCTGCAAAAGATGTCATTTGGAAGCATGAATTGTACTTTTGAATATTTGTTAAAAAAAAAAAGCTTTGACTTTGGTGAATTGCCATAAACTAATGAATGCAAAGTATATGGTGGAGGTTCTAATACAGGCAATATAACAATCCCACCAGCACAGCACATGCCAGGCGTTTCGATCATAAATTTGAATGCATTACAATGCACGCATTTTTTATTCATTTGGCCAATATAAGAAAGCATACTGTAATTAATTGTGCTATCATTAAAAGCTGACAAAATATTTGTCGTATACTTTGCATTAAGGAACGTGTTACTCACAGCTATCAATGTGCGCCTACGTATTTGTTTTTTTTTTTTTACATATGGGCAAAGTCAAATGTTAATATAAAAAGTCATAACTCACGAATGCGTCGAAAATTTCGTTAAAACTTTACATAAACCATCTACACGACCATACAAACAAATCCTAGAAATTTGATCAAATTCGGTTTGACCGTTCATAGGTTATAAAATCACACCAAAACTTGCAACAATTTTTTATATACATATATAGATGACGAGACTGAAAACCCCGCATAAGACTCACGAACAGCCAAAAACATGCACAAAAAAAACTCATTGGCCGGTACTTTTTTCAAAAATGAAGCTGGAGAAGCAGTTACGGTGAATGGATGGCGTTATTGCAACATTTTGACGAACTGAATGATGAATGATATTCGGTTCCAACAGGATGGCGCCATCGTTCACAAAAGCCTTCAAACGAAGACTTATTCCGTACGAGATAATATTATTTCAGTTAGAAGAGAAGTTGACTGGCCTCGGCTATGGTCATATGATTTGGGACCTATAGACTTCTATCTGTGAGGTTATTTCATGAGTTAAGTGTTTACCAATAACTCAGCGACAATTCAGGACCACAGCCATGTCTCAATAAAGACCAATATTGCTTCTCACGAAAAATGTATTTAATTTAACAAAAATACCCACACTAACTGTTTACTAATCTAGGGTTTAAGCTAAGGTTTAAGAAATATGTCAAAATCATCCCTGTTCACTACAAAAGCGACTGTGAATCCGATCACTATATTAAATTTTGACCTATTAACTGCGTTCCATTGAGAAGGCCAAGCACCTATGATAGTTGTTAGGGGATGTCAGAGTCATGCCAGGTTTGTTCAAGAAATAAGGTGACTTTTTAATTTTTTGGGAAAAATATTTATTAGCCTGCAACTGAGCTTTTTCCTCGGAGCACTTCTGATATTCATTTTTTTTTTGGAATAGTCTTGAGCTTTGTCACCGGTCTTTACCACAAGATTCAATTTGACAAGTAATTTTACGGGTCTTTTAGTTTTGAAAAGGGAGAAAGTCACAGGATGCCAGGTCCGGTGAATAATAAAACACATGAGTGAGCGCGTACAGTATCGGGATTTCGGAACAAACTTTGCTGATGCAGGTTTCCTGCCCAAGATATATGAAAAAAAATTGGTATGAGACAACTCGATATCCTCAGCAACTTCTGTGACAGTGATTCGACGATTCTCCATAACAATTTTCTCACTGCCTCAACGTTTTCATATGTTGTTGACGTGCTGGGGCATCGTCACTAACATTTTCTAAGGTTTCGGTAAAGAGCTTGTACCACTTATAAACATTTTTTCTTGTTCTGAGTGACTTGCCAAAGACCAAAACTTAATATTTAAAATGGTTGACAGTGTCAAAATATGTTGGAGGACATGTGTAATAACAAATTGAAAATCGAATGTACTTAGCTCGCGAAATTCGAAAAGTCACCTTATTATTTGAACAAACCTCGTACATCGCTTTATGCCTGATGCTTGTCCAATCAAAGCCCATCCAATTCTTTTATTATTTTTGCCAATATTTTAGCTTAATCTAGGCGAAAGCCATCTGTTTCCGCATGGCATAACCAACAGTTCTGCACTACTCCAAAAAGAAATCGCAAAAACGGTCGAGCTCCTAACCAATTATAAGGTGGCTATAAGGACGGTTAAATCCCTAAATAATTTACCGATCTTATTATTATTAAATCATCTGAAAGCAGCTACTGAGATCCTTTTTGTCAGGCCCAAGAAGGCTAGAGCCAATATTTCTATTTGAAACTGGGCATTGAATTTGCCTGCAATTGGACGGACATTAAGGAATCTCTATAATGACCGATGTCGCTTGACAAAAAAATTACAATATAAAACCAGAAAAGAACGAAAATTTAAATAACCTCCCCTTGTATACCCGATTTGTAGACATACTTTTCGAAACTTAAATCTTTCAAGATCTAAGGCAATCGGAAAATGTACTCCAAATGGAGATTTCCTCCCTATCCGTATGCGTATGTAAAACTTTGATGTTCTTCTTCCGCTCAACTCATATGTGCTCCACGCCTTGTGCCTTCTTGTCTTGTACCCATGTTTACTTTGAACTTCTTCTACACGTGTTCGCACATTAATAATAGAAACCAGCGAAAGCAAGACCTAAACACAAAGAAAGGGGAAACTTTGTCGAGTAGGAAAAAAAACTTCTCACCGCAAGACACCACACAAGGAAGCGGCAAAGATACAGAAAAGGAAAGAAGCATTTTTGTCGGCTTAAACTCTTATACTCGAAGGTATTTGCAACAAGCTATGGGGTATAAGCTCAAAGTTTATCCTTTGCCAGGCCCTCCATCATCCTTGGTTTTTGTGTCTTTTTCAGTTCCCTGAGCAGACTACAATTTCTATGACTTTTCGTCGGTCGTGTTTGCTTAAACAATTCTTCGTGGCTCCGCTAGAAACCGCAATTCATTTGCTCCATGACGAAAAGATGGATAGATGACAGCTCTATGACTTTCTCACGCCTCCCCCTAGATATGCTCGCTACTATTCATGCAGTCGGTAATGAATAATTGAAAAGGACGTCGACTTAATATCATATTCAATAGCGGCTAATCCCCGACTACCGCTAAACGATTTCCAAGCAACCAGCCTGGTCACGCCGGGTAATCCATTCTATCCCGCTCAGCACGTGTCGGCAATTGTTCGATTCACGCATGTACATATAAAATGAAAAACAATTTGAATTGGAAATGGAGAAGACGAGCAGTTGGTGTCATTGAGCACTCCTTGCCGGCCCCCGGAGGGCACACTGAGTTCGTGCACGGTATTAGCATTCTACCGAGTGAGCGGACCGATGATGATCCTTGGAAAACAAATAACCAATACTCGGATCCTTGGGTCATGTCGGAGGCTACGGTTTTGATGTCTTTCCATTCTCCCTTCTGGACGACTCATTGTCATCCTGCGAACGTAGTCCGAAGGATATTCTATTGATCGGTGTGCGAAAATGGAATCAAATGAGAGACACCGGTATGAGGGTGATGCGAAAGGGAAGTAGAAATATTGACATGTAGTGTCCTTTGGCATCACACACGCACACACGGCAAGTCGTTGGGTGTACGAGTATTTACTTTCGCTTGGTGTATAAATAACTCAATTGTTTGTTGACAGTTTCATGCCACGTGACTCTAGTTGCTTTGTGCTGCTTGGCTTTGTGCGGATTTTTGCCTGCCGGATGGATGGGCGAGCGATGAATATCCTTTGTGGGTTCTGGGTGATATTAAAAAATCATTAAAGTGACTGGATGATGGATGATCGATTTCAGATTCCTATGTCTTTCTTGAAGGTGTTGTGTAAGTTGGGCCACAAGTGATCATTGATCATGGATCATAAGTGACTTTTAGAGAAGGCTAGCTTCAAGTTGGTTTTTGATATCCCTTTAGAGGTCTTCCAAGAACCACTCTAGCTCTAATTTTAGTATCACTAGCTGCTAAATCACTGCACCGCGGTCTCATGTCTCTATCCCTAAAGAAGACATCGCTCTGTTTATTGTTGACACTCTCGCGGCTATTTTCTGGTAAATTAAACATTAAAGGGGTGGTTATCGTGTGCGCTCGCAACTCAAACATACCAGCCACGTGACTGTCAAAGCAAAAGTGTGAGACTTTCGCTATCATCCACGGATGCCACCGCCCCTTCTTCCAATGAACTGACGCACTTTGACGTTTAACTAAATATTTACGCCACGCGTCGAATAGATTAACAAATTGGCAAGCAGCACCCTTAAACACACGTCCCGTCGAAAATCACCACAGCAACCACCCACCGCTGGCCGGCTTTAAACCTGTCGCACACCCACCACGACGAAGACGTCTTAATGACGTCTGATTTAGTTTACGAACACCTCCACCGAAGTGGAAAAACTTCTTCCTGCTCCCGGCCCACTTTGCCCTCCCCCCTTGGTTGTGTTCCGGAAAACAATTTCGGATGAAAAATATTTAACAAAACCCGAATACCCATTCCCAATTGGACATTGCGCATTCACCGCTGCTAGGAATCATGGATCTGGAATCGGGGCAATGCACTCCTTCGAAAAAATAATAAACCAATGTCGGAGGAACACCGAACGAGCAACAATGACATTGAGAGTGGAAATGGACTATGGCCGGTGGTAGGTGGACGGATGGACCTTTTCCGGTGACATTGTGGAGGGACGAGCAGCACCGAGATAAACATTCATTGCCAACCGCAAAGGATACAGAAAACATTCTATTTGAGTGTTTAATTTAGCACTAGTCCTTTTGTTTTTATTTTTGTTGTGTTTTTGCGGTTGAGGCGAGGTGTTGCGGAGAAACTCTCGAACGATCGGGTGAGCTGGCTATGGTGGCGGTGACAATTTGCTCGGTGTTCTTGGTTCATTTGGTTCTATAGTGGAGAGTTCGTGTGGATTCCGGGAGAAATAAAATATTTGTTAAATAAAAGACAGAAATTGCTTCTGAGGGAAAGGAATGCGACTTGCGATGAGTCTGGGTGGACGGATAATCGTGATCCTTGCTTCGACCTTATTAAATTGAGTTGTAATGAGCGTGAGTTACTCAAAAATGACAACACTTGAGGATGTGTTCATAGATAATGTCATATTTTAATTTTGAGAGTTTCGAGTCAGGTAGCTTAAGATTAGCTAATTTCTGGATTGCCTAGAATGGTTTTTTTGATGTAGTTTTCGACCAAAAGATTTTTTCTTTTTTCACATGATTGCAATCTAGTCATTTGGGCTAATAAGCAATTTTATGCGGATTTAATTTAAATTTTGTCATTTCAGGATTTCCGCCCATCCGCGTCTCCTGACAGATGTTAAGATGCGTTCTATTCTTTTTTTTTTTTTTATGTTAAGTATACATACGTCCGGGCAAATACATATGTACGTACATTTCTTAATGTGAGTGGTCCTCTTTATTTAGACCAGTTCAAATGGCTTTATCCTTTTGAGTCTTCTCACTATATTTGCATTGTCTAAAAGTTGCACTAATTGCCAAAAAAGGGAATTGAATTTCTTACTTTTATCATTAACTCGTGTCTTAAAGTTCAATATTTTCCAGATACATGGAAATTAGCAAAGATAATTCCAATACCAAAGGCAGGAAAACCTGTAGACACACTCGAAAGTTACAGACCCATTAGCCTACTAAGTTCAGTAAGTAAAATATACGAACAAATCATTAAAGAAAAACTATTAAATATAATAGAAGCTAAGGAAATATTTCCAAACGAACAGTTACCACGGAACTTCACATCAAGTTTTAAGAATATGCAATATCATTAAGAAGAATCGTGCAATAGGCAAATTTACCGGCATGATACTGCTTGATATTGAAAAAGCATTTGATTCAGTGTGGCATGACGGACTCATATACACAATGTTAAGTTTTAATTTTCCTCCATTTTTGTGTAAAATTATCAAAAGCTTTGTGTCAAACCGTAGTTTCAAAGTGTATGTTAATAATCACGCTTCTGGTCTTATCCCTTTTTATGCTGGAGTACCGCAAGGCTCAGTCCTAGGTCCAATCTTATATAACCTTTATATATCTGGTTTTCCCAAACTTCCGTTCTGTGATGTGGCAATGTATGCAGACGATACCGCAATATTATCGTCTCATGAGTTCGGTTTCAACATTGAATCGAACTTAAGAAATGCTGCGATACTATTAGAGGAATATTATAAGAAATGGAAAATAAAGCTTAAAGCCGACAAGATTCAATCTACCTTTTTTACTCGAAAAAGAAAGACTTGTTTCCTACCGGCTAATCAGCTCAACATCTTAGGTAATTCAGTACCATGGCGAACATCTGTGAGGTATCTCGGTATATATCTTGACCAAAAATTAATCTTTAATGTGCACAATGCTCAAACCCTTAAAAAAATTAATATTGCAACTCGGATGTTATACCCCTTTATTAACCGTAAATCTATGCTTTCAAGTGAAAACAAAATAGTTTTATACAAAACAATATTTCAAGCAATTCTTCTTTATGGGTGCCAAGTTTGGGGTAACTGTGCCAAGTGTTATATAAAGAAGTTACAAATCTCGCAAAATAAAATCCTAAAAATGATGCTCAAGCTGCCTTGGTTTCATTCGACTATAGATTTGCATCACAGAGCTAATGTTGAAATGATCTTCTCCAGAATACGCAAACTATCTGAAACATTTAGAATTAGATGCGATATTCCCGAAAACCCTTTATTAAATGAGTTAAACCAGTACCATAACACATGATTCCGTTACCCACGCAATTTTATCTATTGTATATATCTGTTATATTTGTTTATCTGTTTGTATATCTGTTTATTTATTTATTAATTTATTAATTAATTAATTTATTTATTGATTTATTTATTGATTTATTTATTGATTTATTTATTGATTTATTTATTGATTTATTTATTTATTTATTTATTTATTTATTTAGATATTATATCACTATTATTTTTATTTATATCTCTATTTATTTATTTATTTATTTATACATTTATTTATTTAATTATATAATATACATATATATTTATTTATTTATTTATTTACTAATTTATTTATTTATACTTATGATTTTTGTTATTTATTTATTTATCTATTTATTTGTTTATAAATTTCATTAATTATTTATATATATCATTTATTTATTTATTAATATGCTTATTTATTTTGACTTATATTTTGCTTTATAGTTTTTGTTTTTTGTTTTTTTTTTTAATTTTTAAATTTTTTTTTTTTTTTCTTTTGTATTGGGGTTTTTTTTTCGTTGTTTCCCCAGAATGTTTGCCTCATATAATTTGTATATTAATGAACCTGTAAAATATTTCTCAGTAGTAAGATTTCTCTTGTAAATCATAACTCTGAACAAAATATGTAAATTGTGCGATAACTAATGTAATTTATAAACGAGTTCACAATAAAATATAAATAAATAAAATAAATAAATAAAAGTTGCACTGCCTCTGTGTTTGTGTGTACTTCAAGTCTTGATTGCCTTCGTGCAGTTTTTTGGACCTCACCCATGACTAATTCCACTCCCAACTCCCTGTGAAGGTCCTTATTTCTTATGTACCATGGTGCATTTACGATTTTCCTTAGTACTTTGTTTTTGGAATTCTGTATGATGTCTATATTGCTCTTTTTCGTACAACCCCACAGTTGACTGCCATATGTCCATATTGGCTTATATAATAAAAGCTTATTATAGACTGATAGTGAGGAGTTCTTTCCTATCAGCCAATACATTTTTCTGTATTTTATTTCTAATTCCTCTTTTTTCTTTTTAACGTGCTCTTTCCATCTTAGTTTAGCATCTAGCGTCATGCCATGATATTTCTCTGTGTTCGCATACGGTACTATTTTCTGGTAACCGGGATTTGTGTTACTGCTTTCTTAGTGAAATTTATGTGAACTGATTTGCTCTCATTAAGCTTGATTCGCCATTTTATCGTCCAATTACAAATGTGGTCTATAGCTGATTATAGCTTCTGTGTTGATTCCACATTATCCTTTCCCACTGCAAGGATTACAGTGTCATCGGCAAACGTAGCCAATGTGCAATATTCTAGTTCTGGGAGATCACATGTATATGGAAGATACAGAATCGGACCCAGCGCACTGCCTTGTGGGACTCCTGTCTTAGTTTCCGTTAATTCTGAATACGAGTCTTCCTGTTTTATTCTAAAACATCTCTCGCTTAGGTATGATTCTATGATTGCAGCGTATTGTTTTGGTAGGACACATCTTAGTTTATGGTTAAGTCCTTCATGCCAAACCTTATCAAAGGCCTGCGCTACTCGTACATCTAGAAACACTGCAGAACATACTTTTTTTCTTCTAAAGATTTTTCTATGATGTTGACTATTCTGTGAACTTGATAATTTGTTGAGTGATGTCTCCTAAATCCGAACTGGTAGTTTGGAATCAGATTTTTCCGTTCAATAATACTATTAAGTCGTTTGACAAATATTTTTTCGAATAGTTTAGATAACATATAACCGGTAGTATTGAGATTGGTCTATATGATGTCTCTTCGTTTGGTGGCTTTCTAGGCTTAGAGATCATTATTACTTCGGACACTTTCCATAAATCAGGAACATATCTCATTCTAAAAGCAGCACTGATTGAATGAGTTAGTTTAACCACAGCTTTTCTTGGTAACTGCTTCAATATTTAACCGGTTATAAGATCATAGCCGGGGCATTTTTTTCGTAAGTCTTATTTCTTCATTTTCTTCTTCGAATGTTTCCGCAGGAGTCCATATTTCTTGTTCGTTGTTTGGTTGAAAAACGTTTTTTAGGTATTCTGCGAATATTCTGCATTTGTGTTCGTTACTTCTAGCCGAATTTCCTTCCACTGTTTTAATGGGTGGTATTGGAAAAGTTTCCCTTTTTGCATTCCTCATTGCCTTCCAAAGCGAATAATCGGTTGCTTTTTCGTTAATGATCAGATAATGACTGATGGAGTCTTCTTTTAGCTTCTTTTCTTCTTCTTCTTTTGTCTTCTTAACTGTTGGATGAGATTGTTCAGTTTCGTTCTGTCTTGGGGGACTCTAGTCTGTCGCCATACTCTTCTCGCTCTTCTTCTATCTAAAATAAGTTCTCTAATTTCCATGGGGTACTTATTGCCTTTAGATATCGTTTTTATTTCTGATGTGTTTATCATTGACAAGTTTTTCCACTTCTCTATCCAGTTGTTCAGTATTACACATTGGCACGCTTAGTTCAATTCTGTCTTCCAGGGTCTTCTTGAAACTTTCCCAGTCAGTGTGTTTGTTCGTTAATGTTGGTTTGCTTTACTTCTGAATTACACGCTCACTCAATGTGAGTAGTATGTATTGGAGAATGATGACAGTTTAGATCGTTGAATTCCTCTATTTCTAGACAGTTTATAGACATGTTTTTAGTTATGTAAAAATCTATTACGTCCGGTATTTTATTTCGGTCAGTTGGGCAGTATGTTGGTTTTCCGGTTGACATGACTTCACATCCATATAGTTTAGTTGCGTTGAGTAATTCTTTTCCTTTTGCTGTCGTTAATCTTGATCCCCAATAAACATGTTTTGCATTTTAGGAGGACGAGAAAAACAACCGACACTTCACACTATAGTACTTTCTTTATTGGTCCCGCCAAGTGTGTTACACGATCTTAAATAGACTGAGGTAACCGGGAGAATCGCGCGATCAGGTTCAAATTCCTTAGCCCGGAATTAACGGGCATATTTACTTGTCCGAAATATTGAAACATGTACACAGGGTGTGTATAAAGTAAAACCAGGATAAGTGAAAGTAGCACATTTTGTTAAATCGCCTACAATTCGGCCATCCTGATCGTGTAATCGTCCCGATTACCTGTTAACAAACATTTTCCATTTTCAGCAATTCATTTACATTCATTTCATATCATCAGTTATTTTAACTTAATCTAATACATGCAATTCATAGTATAAAATTTCAAAAACAAAATAGGTACTTCAAGCTGTTGTCAGAATAAAAAAAAGAAGAAATTTCATCCGCAGAATTGGTATGTGTTTCGTTTTCCTTTAAACTTCTTTCACACCTTCGAATTCATCTTGTTTCAAGTCTGTCATCGGCGTCATGTATTGTCTCATATTACGTGAGCTACTGACTCCCTTGTAGGGTATCCTGGTTAATTGAAGCCCATCTATATCACCGACAATATATCGATCGTTGCGTAAAACCTTCTTGATTTCGTAGGGACCTCTATACTTGGCTAGCAGCTTCTTATTCACACCTGGTGTGGTAACAATATTTTTAAGCATGACATAATCACCCTGTTTATAGTCTGTTGGTTTTTTATGCCTACTGTCAAAGTGTTGTTTACTACGCTCCTGCTCTTTATTAATGTTCTCTACAGCTTTCTTCCTAACCTCCCCTAAGTCAATACCTGGCTCGGATTTGCTATCTAAATACTCTTTCACCTTATCGCACAATTTGCCCTTCTGATCTTTACCAAATAAAAGTTTACTTGGAGTAAAGCCAGTACTTCGATTTGTGGTATTGTTTATAGCGAACTCAATCTTAGCAATATTCTTGTCCCAATTTCCTGTGCTGTTAGCTTCACACTCTTTTGCCAACATTGGCACTAGTACTCGGTTTAACCTTTCCACCTGCCCGTTGGATTGCGGAGAATGAGTAGCAACTTTTATGTGCTGAACATCATTAGATCGCAAAAAATCAGCGAATTCTTGGGACGTAAAGCAAGAGCCACGATCTGACACGATCCGATTAGGTCTCGAATAATTTTCAAAGTATGTCTTCAAACATAACACGGCTTCTTTACTTTGAGTACTCTTTACTGGAAATAACTTTATAAACTTCGTAAAACCGTCTACTATCACAAAGAGATGTTTGCTCTTGGAATGGGAACACGAGAACGGGCCGAGATGATCTACATGTAGAGTGTCGAAAGGGGAGTTCCCCTTTGGTATCGGGTGTAAGGTGCCTTCGGTTTTTCCAGACTCGGGAGAAAAATAAATGCATTTAAGGCATCCCTTAATAAATGTCTTCACTTTGTCCTTCATCTTAGGGAACCAATAGATTTCAGATAGGTGAGAAAAACATTTCTCGACACCTAAATGGCAAAGGGCCTCGTGATGTGTTCGAATGACTTCATCTTCCATATGCGATGGAACATAAAAGAGAACCTTGTCATTACGTTTACGGTAAATCAATCCGTCAATCATCTCAAAACAGGGACTTTCGTTTTTCTCTAACTCGCGAGCAATTGTAACAATTTTTGGATCCTGCCTTTGTGCAACCGCAAGGATAAACTCAAAGGTTTCATCGTCCACGTGAAGAATGTTGAATGATCGACTCAGAGAGTCAACATGCGACATACGATCACCCTTTCTATGTTCAACCGTGTAGTCAAATGACTGGAGCTCTAATACCCAACGAGAAATGCGAGGATTAAGCATCTTTTTGTTCAATGTCAGAGCGAGCGCTTGACAATCCGTTATTATTTTAAATGGTAGTCCTATTAGATAAATCCGAAATCTCCTTAAAGCATAGATTATGGACAGTGTTTCCAATTCGTAACTGTGGTACTTACTTTCTGAGTCCGTAGCACGTTTCGAATAGTAAAACACTGGATGAAATTTATTATCTGTTTGCTTTTGAAGCAACACTGCTCCGAATCCAATGCTACTCGCATCGCAGTGCAATTCAGTGGCGTTATTTGGACTATATATGGATAGTACAGGTGCAGCCAACAATCTGTCTTTCAATAGTTGAAATGTTTCCATTTCCTTCACGCCCATGGAGAACGGAACGTTCGTTTTTATGAGATCATAAAGCGGTTTTGCAATATGTGCAAAATGCTTGATGAACTTCCTGAAATAAGAACATAGTCCAAGGAAACTATGAACATCTTTCGTACAACCGGGGATTGGAAAGTCACGAACAGCTTTCAGATTTGCGTCATTGGGTCTAACACCTGTCTCATTTATAGTGTAACCTAAATACACGATTTCTGTTTGTAAAAACAAGCATTTATCCAACCTAAGCTCCAAGCCTTTAGTTGTTACGATATGAAGAACTTCTTTAAGGATTTCCAAGTGCTCTTCAACAGTTTTCGTCGCAATTAGGATATCATCTAAATATGTTAAAATCTTGGACTTAGAAATCAAATCTCCAAAAATGTGTTTCATGAAGCGCTCAAAAACTGACGGCGCATTTCTGAGACCAAAGGGCATTTTGGTATACTCATATTGTCCGAAGGGGGTTATGAAAGAAGTATACTTCATAGATCCCTCTTCCAACGCAACATGGTGGAAACCATTTTTCAAATCTAAAGTCGTAAAATATTTCTTCTCTTTAAGACGATCAATATGATCCTCAATCAGAGGTAGCGGATAATTATCTCGCAGGGTGATTTTGTTAAGTTCCCTAAAATCTACACAGAGCCTTAACTCCCTATTCTTCTTTTCGACCAATACTACTGGTGATGCATACTCCGAATTGGATTCCCGTATAACACCTTTATTTAGTAAATCTGTTATAATTTCCTGTAACTTCACCTTATGTGAATGAGGTAAGCGTCTCGGCGCATAATGAAATGGTAAATCTTTCGATAGTATAATTCTCATCTTAAATTCACTTTCATCTACATACGTGTTTCTCTGACTAACTAAACAAGCTGACTTCACCATGTCTTTCACAATTACTTTAATCATAGAAGGTAAGTTTTCATTTACATTAATACAGATATCGAATTCATTATTGCTTATATCTATATTGAGAATTTGATCTAAGAAATCTTCAGTTTTATCTATGGTACTTACAAGACTTTGAGACTCACATGTTTTATCCGATGATTCATCCGTCAGACTTGGAACAAGATGATGATTCGTTGCGTTCAAGTTTCTTGGTGAACGTGATATACAATCATTTTGCACCTTTGATTTTGTTTCAGGCATCTGCAACACCATACCAACTTTGCTGATGAAATCTCTTCCCAGTATAACTGGATAATTCATGGAGAAGTTCTTTACTACAAGGATTTGCAAATTGATTAATAAATGTTCATAATAAATACATGATTGGATACTTCCCAGTACATCAAGGCGGCTATTATTAACACCACAATAAGTTTGACAATTAGCATCGGGAGGTGACATCATAAACGGCGGTAGAAATTTTTCCTGAACGAAGCTTATGGGGCTTCCTGAGTCCAATAAGGTTACCAGAGTCGTTGAAGTCTGAGAATTTCCTTTATGAAACTTGTAGTACAGTTCTCTTTCAAATTCATTGGCTGGAACGCTGTTCTTTCTGCCAATATTTGGAGTACTAAAGATGTCCATACTACCGACGTTCTTCATGCTGTTGCTGTTACTAGTGCTATGGCTGTTGTTGTTGCTATCATCGTCGTTGATGCTGTTACTGGTGTTCATGCTGTTGTCGTAGTTCGGGTGAACAATATGAACTGATGGGTTATTGCAATTTCGAGCGATATGTCCTAAGCCACCACATTTGAAACACTTTGTTTGAGCACTATTTTGATAACGGGGTTTTATTTCGAGTGAGTTATCTGCCGTACTAGTTGTTTGAGTAGGGACTTTACTAAGTGTGCTTGTGTGAACTGAACTGATTCGGGTATTTCTTGGTGTAAAATTACTTTCGCGGCAATTGTTTTTGAACTTTTCATATTTGCGTAATGCGAGTTTCAACTCTTCCATATTGTTTGCGCCATATAAAATACTTTTGTTTGTTTCAGTGTCATAAACACCTTTGATGATCAGCTGCATTAGATCTTGCTCTTCTATGGGATTGTGAGAAGCAATCTCCTGCATGGCCAAAACATATTGTTGCATGCTCTCTTCTCGTCTTTTCTTCCGATCCCTTAGCTCGTTGTATATGTCTGCTTTGGTGACGAGTTTTTTAAATTCACTCACTAGTGCTTCTTTTAATTCCTTCCAGTTACGCACATCTTTAGATCGTAAACAAAGTTTTGCAGTACCACTAAGCAATCTTTTTCCAAAAACAAATTTGGTATGATCATTTAAAGAGAAAAGCTCCGCGTGCTCTTCGAATTGTGATATCCATCTGTTCACTGGAAAATTATCGTCTCCGGTGAATGGACACATCATGTCTTCGAAATCTCTGAAGCTATGAAGAGAACCTGATAAATTGCTGGGAACATCTTCCTCTAACTGCAGCTCCCGTAGCTTCCGTTTGAGTTGAGCTATTTCCTCCTTCTTCTTGAATACGGCACGCAATCTCTCCAATTCCTCATCCAGATTGTCTTCGTCATCTATGTTGTTGTTAGACACTTGCACGTTTTGGGATAATGATCTGTCGACAGTTTCCACGCCATTATGCTCCTGGATCAATTTTCGAAGGTCGCCATCTGAGTAATCTTGAACTATATCTTGCACTCGTAGTTTTAGTTCCGCCTTGCTGCCACTCGCCTGCATCTTAAGAGATCGCAAAATGTTTTTAAGCGTTGCAACTGTTGCAGTATCAACAAACTGGAACCACTCTTCGGACATTTGGATACTCGCGATTACAGATTACAGCAAATTATAATAAAAACTCACGTAGTCAGATAAATCAAAATTGTTTCTTATTTTTTTGGCGACTATAGAAAACTTCATGCGTTAGGCAAAAGAAACTGAAAGTACAGTCGAAAACAGATCCCACTTCTGAATTTGTAGGAGGACGAGAAAAACAACCGACACTTCACACTATAGTACTTTCTTTATTGGTCCCGCCAAGTGTGTTACACGATCTTAAATAGACTGAGGTAACCGGGAGAATCGCGCGATCAGGTTCAAATTCCTTAGCCCGGAATTAACGGGCATATTTACTTGTCCGAAATATTGAAACATGTACACAGGGTGTGTATAAAGTAAAACCAGGATAAGTGAAAGTAGCACATTTTGTTCAATCGCCTACACATTAAAGTCCCCTCAAAATATAAATCTATTTGCCAGGTTTTTAAACAGTTTTAGGTAATCTTCTGATTTGAACGAATGTTTTGGTGGGCAGTAGATTGAGACTATGTCAAAGCAAAAACTTTTTCCTCTTATATTCACAACTGTTGGTTGTATTTCTTTGGTTTTATAGTTAAATTGCTCGTGATGTTGGACGTTTTTTTCTTATTATAACTGCGCTTCCTCCTTTGGCTGAGTTTTCGGTATGGGCAGTATGATAAATATTAAAATTTCTGAATTTTATGAAGGATTGGTTAGTTAAGTGTGTTTCTGATATAAGACACACTTCAATCTTCTCTGTATCGAGGACTGCTTGCAAATCTTGTTGGTGTTGCATTAGTCCATTGGCGTTCCAAGTTAGTACTGTGAAATTATTGTCCATTTTTTGGTTTCTGTGTTATTCCTCCATTGCATGCTTTGCATTCTAAAATTGATATTCGTTTTTCTAGCGCATTTAGTTTATCGACTACAAGATGCAATGTCTGCTTAATTTCATCTTTTTCACCATCGTTTTGGTGTGTTTGAGGTTGTTTAGGTTGGTTTTTAACATTAGCCGTTACTTGGGTGTACGATTTCATATTGCTATTTCCTTCCTTTTTTGTGTTTTTGTTTTTGTTATTAATTGTTACATCATTGACTGCTGCTGATTTTTCTGGTTGTTTTCCGTGATTATGTCTTTCTTAATCGTGCTTCGGTTCCTATCTTTTTTCGACCAAAAGATGTGTGTGAAATATATTTATATCAAAGCTCTTTGAAAGAGTTAGTGGGAATGCTACATCGCAAAGAAGAGTTGGTTGCATCACATGTTTTCCGACTGAGTTCAGAGAATTTCACGCAATAATTCAAATCTGGAACCAACGGTCAAAAGGAAACGTATCCTTCCCGGAATGAAAATTACGTGCAAATTTTAAATGATTTGAAGGTAATAAAAAAGAGCAACAAATATTAATTTCTTTCAAAATCGCAGACGATTTCAAATCATCTAGAGCAGTGGTTTCCAAACTCTTTTGGCCCACGGACCCCCTTTCATAGTCAAAACTTTCCCACGGACCTTGGGTGAAAAACTACATATTTTCATAATAGAACAATTAAAAATTTAACTTTGATATCTTGAATGGTAAATGGTAAAAATAAAATATAAATAAAACATTTTGTTAAAGAAGTATTTATTGAAATTATAACTTCTGTTTTAACATACAAAAAAAAATTAATGACTTGGATGAACCTGATGGGATGTTATGAGTGTATTTATGTCTGGCTCAATGTTTGTGAGTAGCAACCGCAAATCCCCACGAGTACTAATTTCTAGTCTGTTTCTTTTTTTTGTAACGAGGCTCATAACGGAACTGAATCCACGTTCTACCAAATAGGAAGACGGAAAAGCAATCAACAGCTTCCGTACAATAACCCATAATGCTGGATATAAAATTGGGATCTGTTTTTGTAACCAGAAATTGTCGTATCCCTGCTTAAACATTGGTTTCAGCTCCGCATTTGTGGATAATTCAATTAATTGCTCCCGTATTAGTATGCATTCATCTGCATTTGTGCTCTGAGTTTGACTACTTGCAAAAGGGTTCAACACCCATTCGGGAATATCCAAGTGAAAAATGTCTTCAAATCTTTGGTTAAGGTCCGAATGAAGCGCCGTTAAGTGTTGACAATAAGCAAACAAATCTTCATCTCTATTTTGCAATTTTGAAAGATTAGAAAACTGAGAACATTCTCCTCTTCCCAAGTTTTGTTTGTATAGTAAAAGTTTTGCAACAAAGGCAGATATTACACTTTTAGTTTTGATTAAATTCAATGTGTCACCTTGTAGTTTCAAATTAGTCTCGTTAAATCTGGCAAATAAATCAGTCATATAAGCGATGTCATTTTTTGAGATTACTAAATTGTGCCGCAAATCATTGTCTTTACTCTCCAGGAATTCCGACACTGAATCAAAGAGGGAATAGAAGCGATCTAAACACGCACTTTTAGATAACCAACGTGCTTCTGTGTTAAGTAGTAAACGATTATAGTCATCATCATTTTCCAAACAAAGTTGAGCAAATAATCTCTCATATAAGGCATTCCTTTTGATGTAATTAACAACTCTGATTACATAATATAGTGATTCATGCAAACGTTCACTAAGGTTTTTGGCGACCAAATGATGTCGATGAATGACACAGTGTACCGATAATACATTCGGTATAACTTAACTATAACGGAGATGATATTACTCAAGGGTATAGCTTTTACATCGAAAAATCTTTTTAATTCGGTAAATAACGTTTCACCTTTCGTATCAGTTTCCAAACATTTAGCAAATAACAATTCTTGGGAAATTTTTTCTTCTTTTACAAATCTCACATAAGCTAAAAGTAAAGCTTCGTTTCCTGGTAATGTTGACTCATCAAGCTGTATAGAGAATTCAGATGTTCACATTCAGAGTAGTCACATAAAGAGTTTTCTACACTCTGAGCTATTTCGTCGATCCTTCTTCGTACAGTATTATTACTCAGTGAATTTTTTTTTATAATATCGGAAGCTGGTTTGTGCAACACAGTACGTATTACCTCACCCACAGCTGGTAGAATAAGTTCTTCGCCAATAGTGTGCGGCTTTCCGGACTTCACAATCATTAAAGAAATATTATAAGAAGCACGCAGTCCATCGTCATCTCTCTTAGATGTTGCCCCTATAAGTTCTTGCAATGTACATATGTACGTGTTTTCAAATATTTTTCTTTGATTTTTTGAAAAAACGGTAAATCCTTTTCTTTTTTGTCACTATGGATTTTTATTAAATGTTCCTTAAGCTTGGAAAGTTTCATTGAATCGTTTGACATCGTTTTATTACGTAGAAGACAGAAAGGTAAAGTACTATTTCCTGGTGACGGAATAAAGCCATATTTAATGTATTCAACACTGTATTGTCTGCATTTTTTCTTCGGCTCACTCATACTGTTATCTGAAAATAAGGCACAAAAAGATATAGGAAAATATATACATATATCAACAATAATAATAAATAATTCAAAATGAATTAACAACAGGATATAATAATATACAGCAATTCCAAACATTCACGGAAGTAAACGAAAATATAAAATAGTAAGCTATAACTTTTAGGGTGCATTATATTAAATTATTAATCCCAATATGTCTAAATTCTTTTACGGAATCATTAATAATATATTCTTTAGAAACACATCTGTGTTAGAAAACACTTTGTTGATAAATAATAAATAATTTGACTATTAAGAAAATAAATATTACAAGAAAAGACAAGTGTCAATATCAAAAACTCACATTACTAGTCGCGGGCGGTACGGAGTGCCGAAAAAAGCAATATCTTACTTTGGAAGACCATAACTGACTGAAGTGATGATAAATCGAAATATGCGGCACGTTCCAGTTAGTATATTTTTCTTGGAATACTGAGCAGCCTGCCGTCGACTCGAATACCTGAAAATTTAAGAAATCCTAGAAAGCGGCACTGGGTACCGCCATGTGACCGGCACCGGGTTAAGTTTTAATAAAAAAGAAATCCTTAGTGAATGTTACTGTACTGATAACTGTAATATATACATATATTTTTTTTAATCAACTTAAACAAGAATATAACTTTGCTTAAATAAATTTAAATTAAAGAGATATCAATTTTATTCAAATATACTTACGCAACGAAAGTACGCTATCTGCATATCTATTTTTGTCCAGGACTAGGAAAATTTGTTGTATGCACTTGTAGAAATCTGCCTGAATCACCTCCATGCTTATTATTACTTGTATTCTATGCACCTGTCTATATTTATATTTTACTTAGGATCTAAAATTCGCTAATCAGTTATTCATTGTTATTTATTTCAACATCCATATAAGTACAAATGTGTCACAATTTTTTATTTTTTTTTATCTTGCGCGGACCCTCCGACGTTGTTCAGGGACCCCCAAATCGATTTTAATTTTCCAGGGACCCCCTGAATGATCCCAGGGACCCCTTGGGGTCCGTAGGGACCACTTTGGGAACCACTGATCTAGAGACTTACATTTTTTTTCAGAGCTTTGTTTGTCATAAAATCTAAGCCAATGCTGCTCTAAAGAATTACAACCGCGATTCTAGGAAGACCTTAGCAGATGTGAGCGGAAAGTTCGTACTTTCGGTTAAAAAAAGAAAATCAACACCTTACCTAAAAATACTGTATTTTCCTATTGATTTAAAATGATACCACTACGTGGTATGTTCAAGGAGAAACAGGTATTGTTTCCCGATTCCTCAAAAAAGGTTGCCACATGCTCAAAAAAAGTTATCCTACCTAGTGCGCAAGATTTAGATTTAGATTAAGGTGGGGGGAGGGACAAAGTCGCCTAATCACTGCAGCATCTGATGGGTCTATTGTGATATCCCCCATTCAAAGTTCACTCAAAAATCCTGAGTTCATATAAAACTTAGTTTGCTTTTGAGTGAACTAGCAGTTATTTCTTCTACTTCAAGATAATGCCTGCCTAGGTGTTTGTGTCGTGTACTGATGAGGCAATTACAGTGGCACAGTATGTGCTCTGCTGTTTCCGCCTCTTCGTTACACATTCTGCAGTTGTCATCTTGTGTGATGGCCATGGTTTTAAGATGCTTGTTGACCGGGCAGTGTCCAGTGAGGAATCTTGTGACTATACGAATCTGACTCCTAGAAGTGGTTGGTAGGAACATATTGGCTTGTCTGCTACCTTCCGTTTGTCTCCAGGTGTGGTTGGCCGTGTTCCTCAACCATTCCTTTATGTAGCATTTTATGGTGCTGATAGGTATGCCGCAGAATTGTCTTGCCATCATGAATGGTGATGCAGAGCCTTTTCTTACTAATAGGTCCGCTCTTTCGTTTCCTATATGGCCACTGTGCCGATGTATGTATGAGGTGAACTCTTTTTGTGTTTTTTTTTGTTTTATAATACGTGCAGGTTCAAGAGTGTACGCTTTTATGGTGTTTGTCACGCAACCTGGATGGAATGCAGATGGTTTGTGTCGAAGATGTTCGTTCACTACTCTCCGGGGGTGGTTGTCCTAGATTGAATTTGAGAGATTCGACTGATTCACAGTTTTGCTTCCATGTCATTAAGGTGGAAATGCACACACAGAGTATGAATTTTGAAGTGATCCTATGCTGCGAGTGTTATGCCTTCGTCAGCATTTTTTGATCATCTCTCATTCAAAACTGATGTTGTTGCACAGTTTTTCCGTATAGGAATTGTTCTTGACTATGGATGGATTTGAACTACAGAGGTACGGCTCAACAGTTGGCGGTGATTACCACGACCACCCCCTGGACAACTGGTGTTGTATTTGTAAGCAGTTCCATACCAATTTAGAGGTGACTTCGTAGCTTTTGAGGGCTAAAAGTGCAGCCTTGCTGTCAGAGAGAATATTGATGTTTTTATTGGTTATAGCCCTGTCTATATTTTGTCTGAGGCAGAGTTCCATCGCGAATATCTTGCTTGAAATACAGAGTTGTATCTGTCTATGCTGTGATAGATGTGTGTTACAGTGTTAGCTTCGTATACTCCAGCCCAACATCTTCGTTCGTTTTGGATCCATCTGTGTACCATACATAGGATTGACGATCGAAGAAAGGTCTATTTAGCTCCCTGGTGTGTCGAGAGAGAATTGTGACCTTAAAATTTTGGCTGAAGTTATACCTTGGATGACAATTGTCTATATGGGGTATTTTTAGGATTCCATGCCTGTTGAGTTCATTAAGAATGTCAGGATGAAATAGAATGGAATTAGAGTCATCCTCCGCGATAAGTTTATGAGCGAATATTATTGCTTCTTTTTTAAGTTAGAGGTGTACGGGTGGTAGGTCCGTAATGACTTATAGCGCTGCTGTGGGGTTGTTCTCATAGCTCCTGTAATACAGATACAAGCTAGTCTTTGTAGTTTGTTGAGCTTGACTTGTACTGATGTTTGTTTTGTTTTGTGCCACCAGACGGGAGCAGCGTATGTGAGAACTGATCTGGTAATGGCTGTGGTATAACCAGCGAGATATTTTATGATTAACGCCCCAAGTTTTTCCAGTGAGACTTTTGCTGGTTAGGGACATCCTGGCTTTCTCAATGGTTTTTGTGATGTGAGAGTTCCAAGTGAGCTTTTCGTTTAGTGTTGCACCTAGATATTTGGCTTCGTTTGAGAACTCTATTGTTTCACCAAATAGAGTGGGTTTTTTGAGTTTGTGCCTGCTTCTTCTTTTGGTGAAAGCGACTATGGTACTTTTTTTAGGGTTGACCTTCAACCTTTATGCACCAGTTCGCAACAAGGCTGAGTGCCCTTTGGAGGAGTTCCGAGATTGTGTCTTCGAATTTTCCTCTAATTAGGATCACAATGTCATCAGCATATCTTTTAAGTGTTTTGGCTTTTGTCTAAATGTCAAAACGAATCTGTCGTTTATCCGACATCGATATTTCTGCCGAGACATGCTAGTTCTGAATGTAATTGCCTATGAATGGGGTGATTAGGGTGAGATCCAAGTTTTCTTCCCTGATTCTGTTCATAAAGGCAGGGCTATTTCCATGGTTTAGAATTTCTAGATTATTTTTAAAAATAAATTCTGAAAGGTACTCACCTCTACTGTTAATGTCCGAGCTTCCCCATACTGTGTGGTGTGCGTTGGCGTCACAGCATTACCTCGTGCGCAAACTACCGAGGCATATTCCTACTAAATGTTGCTACAAGATCCTATCCAGCGTACTGTGTGAACATCTAAAGCCTTTTCGCATTGCACAAATCGGCAGAAACAAGTGCGACTTCCGGCCCGCCAAATCGACTATAAACCAAGTTTTTATACTAAGGCAAATCCTGGAACTGACCAGAGAATTTCAAATCGATACGCACCATCTTTTTATCGTTTTCAAAACCGCATATGAAAGCCATAATTGCAAAAAAACTTTTTAATGCGATGGCTGAATTCGCGATCCCGGTAAAACTGATCCGGTTGTGTCGCACCACGCTTGAAAAAAAACACGAGGCACCATGAACACTGTTCAACACCTGCGCCGGATTTCGAAATGGCGATGCGCTGTTGTGTGACTTCTTCAATCGAACAGATTGTGGGGAGGGCAGGTATTAATATGGAAGGCACTACCTCCTACAAGTCACTGTTGGAATGCGCCGATGATAAAGATATTATGGCGTGTTCCCAACATGGAGTTGTAGAAGCCTTCAGAGCGATTGAAGAACAGGCAGAGCGATCTGGTCTAAATATAAATTACGAGAAAACCAAGTACGAGTACATAACGTCGAGCAAAAATCGAACAATCGGCAGCTTCAATTTCGAGGTAGTAAAGGAGTTTGTCTACCTTGGGCCAAACGTGAACTCCACTAACGTCATATTCTGCCAATCTTGCTTTATGGAGCCGAAAGCTGGACGATAAGCAGGACGGCAGAACAGATTCTGGGATCGAAAGAAATAATTTTTCGTGGGATATTTGGTCACATCTGCGAGATAGGCGATTGGAGGAGAAGACACAACCGCGAGCTCTATGATCTTTACAAAGATGTGGATGTAGTACGGAAAGTAATTCGTCGACTACACTGGCTCGGCCGCATTGAGCGCGCGCATGAGTACCAACACTCCAGCTAAGAGGGTCTTCAAATCCAGGCGTCGTGGTTCGAGAAGGAGAGGAAGACCGAACCTCCGGTATAAAGGCATAGTGATCGCAGAATAACTGAAAGCAACATTCTCGGACCGTCAAGGAATGAAGGCAATTTTACTAAATATCAGGTGCGTTCAAAAAAAAGGTGACTTTTTGAATTTCGCGAGCTGAGAACATTCGATTTTTGAATTTTTCTTTTGGTTAAGTTAGTAGATATGTCCCTTAACACATGTTGACATTATCAGCCATCACGGATATTTAGTTTGTTCTTCAGAGAACAGATAGGTTAGAGGTTAGACGTGTTTTGGTATGCACAGGGTTTTTTTTACTATTGAAAGAAAAATATCGAAGAATCTATTCAATTTTGAGTGAAAAATAAAATTAAATTTACTTGAAATGTCAACTGTGGCATTTGCCTGAGCAAAAAATAATTATAAGTGGTATAAGCTCTTCAGAGAAGGCCGAGAAGGTTTTAATGATGATGATGCTTGCCCCTACAGGACGTCAGCAATGGATGAAAACATTGAAGCAGTGAAGAAAATTTTTATAGAATATCGTTGAATCACTATGAGGAAGTGGGAGATTGGATGTTGGAGTTGAGGATATTGGAATATCAGTTGGCTCATGCCATGAAATTTTTTCAGATATTTTGGACATGAAACACGTGTCAGCATAGTTGTTCCGAAAATGGTAAATTTTGGCAAAAAGAACCGTCGTATGAGCATTGCTCAGGAGCTGTTGGATAACGTGAACGACGATCCAGATCTAATGAAAGCCCAATCATGCCAATGGAAGACCAGACCAGAAGAAACCGAAAAAGCACGCCAAGTTCTGCCAAATGTGTACGTTTTGTTCATTGTTTTCTTCGATTACAACGCCGTGGTTCATTATGAATCCTTGGCGGAAGGTCGTACGGTCAATTAGGAATATTACCTCGGAGTTATGCGCCGCTTGGGTGAAGCAATGCGAAAAGAAATCTCGAAATTTATGGGGAAAAAATTCATGGCTGCTGCACTACGATAATGCACTTACTCACTTATTGTTGCTTGTGCGCGATTTTTTGGCCAAAAAAAACATCGTAATCATGCCTCGGCCCCTATATTCATCGGACTCGGTCTGTGCGACTCTTATTTCTCTTCCGAAAACTGAAAAGACTTATGGAAGGACGGCGATGCACCACAATTAAAGAGATATCTTCGCTGGAAGAGCTCAAGCCTGTAAACAAAAGTCCATATTAGAAGTATCTCTAATGCTTTGTCGAGAAAAAATGAAGTCACCGTACTTTTTGAACAAACCTCGTACACTTTTATGGGAATGAGAACTTTTAGCGTTTCACCTAGTTCGCCAGCATAGAAACCACATGTCACAATATGTTTCACTTTGAGTTGCCACTTATCGGGTGCATACTGTACATATACATATATTCTGTATATTGCGCAGAAAGTATTTGGTTGAACATCCGCTCATTGAATTGTAAAATAATTATTGTCAATCAATTAATCGGATGCCATTGGACTCTATCTTAAGCTCTCTGCATTACAGATTTGTCCTACAAGCTCAGGACAAAGAGGAGAAACTCAAATCTTACTATAAAATACTCTATCGACGCACTTTAGAGCGCCTGCTGATGACGCGTTCACTAATAGAACATATATTGCCTGACTTTCAATCTCAAACTGTGATATTTCAATATCAATTAAAAAAACAATGAAAATTAAAATAAAGATCACTTGATGAACGAACCCGTCAACAACTAAACGACTGTATAATTCGTCAATTTCTGTTCACACTCTTGGTTCAGAACTTGGGAAGCAGTTAAAACTCGTTGCTTTTCAAAAATTTGTATTTTCGTTCCTAATTTATTGGGCCATGTCTTGGAATTTGCAATTACATACTAAGGATATTTGAACTTGAGAGATGACAGTAGTAATCGTTAAAAAATGATTTGAACTAATGAACGGGCAAAAGACGGTTTAACGATTTCCGTCAACCAGAGACTAAACGCCAAAAATTCAATGAACACATAAAAACTCATCATGACCCTCCGCCACCACTGTTTCTCCAGCTTACAGTTCCATTCAAAAAAAGCTAAACACTACTTAACTCCAACCATTAGTAAAGAATCGTCGGAATTCTTCTAAAGAGCTCGTTGTTTATTGTCTTCATTCTATTTTGTAATGGTGGATACAAGAGCAACATCATAAAATAAAAAATGAAAAAAAAAATAAACAAAAACCAATTGAAAGCAACGAGGGAGAGAAAAACTGGGGTTACCTTAACCTCACTCATTCATCCCTTCGAATAAGGGTGAAGCCATCATTTTCCTTCTCATTACAAGGTCATTCCAACGAAATTGAAAGAATGAACGCATAATGATCCCGGGAAGCACCGACATGACCCACCGGGAACAAGGGAGAGCATAACAAAATGGGACAAAAAGACAAACACATCCTTGTTTGTCAGAATATACGACACGAAATACGAAGAAGTTTTTGAAATTCAAGGAATGCAGCATTTTCTTCTTTCTTTATAACAAGCAACGAAGTGTTTCGTCCGGGATAACAATTCCACCACCGCCATTGCTGCTTGTCTTAAACACGGGAAGAGGGGGACTAAGGATACGCAGGAATATTGAGACGAGTTGCTTACGCGACGTTTTAAGATTCAAATTTAGAGATTTCCACCAGCCAATGGCATGACTTTGACTTGGTAAAGCGATAGTGTGGGTTGGGATCCTTAGTCGTTTCTGTATAACCGGGGGTTGGGGCCAATTTTCTTTCTCGGGTTGTCGTGTGAGAAATGAAATTCGGAGAAAAACGAACGTTTGCATTTCGCTACACGCTTAATTGTCGAACGTGAATGTCATTTTCCATTTTCTAAGAGTGTTGGGTGGCACGGAGGGTTGATCATGGCGCAGGTATCTTTGGAAACGTTGAAAGTTGATAATTTTTCTCGTTTGTTTTTATTACACACGAGGAATGGCACTTGAAATTTCAAGGCACCTTCGGGTGTTTGGCGGTAATTAAGGAATTCCTGATTGTGCTTTAAGTCATACAAGATTTTCTATCATAAATGCCAAATGTTTGCCAATCGTTTGATATTCAATCTGCATCTGCATTGCTTTAATCAACCAATCCATCCTCCAGCAGAGAGGACGTACAAGACAAATAAATACCAGATTCCTACACTCCACAGGCCTGCTGTAACTCCTCGATTGTCGTAATAAATATTCCCTTTAATCAATAGCTCAGAAAAGAAAAAACAAAAAAAAAAAACAGAAAAAATCCTTCAGATGAGAAAGCAGCAGAGATCCTTGCGTATTCAAAAACTCTCTGCAGCTCGATGACAAAGGAATACCGAGCATACCAACCTGGCGCTTGTCGACAAAACTGAATACCGAATAAGTTCGAAGTACTCGTTCGTGTTTAAGCACAGGACAACACCACTCCTTAGAGCGAAATAGGACGAAAGCCTCATCTATCAACCTCTCTCCCGAGCAGACAGGACTTTGGCAATATTAACAAAAAAGAAATAAGAAATGCTGTCACTCGTCTAGGAGGAAAGAAAAATGTTTTCCCTTCCATCACGCCTTCGGTTTATTTCTTCAATTTCGCTTCGACTCCTTTCTCGTCCCATCCTTCCGTTGACACGCAGTCAACAATCAACCATGATTAATGTCCATTCGCATGTATAATACCTAGGACTTGAAAAAAGAGCCGAAAATTCCTCACACGCTAATTGCCCACATTAGTAGCAATCATCCTCGCGATCAATCGCTCTCCATCCCACCTTATCGTCCTTTGTAACAGTCCTTTTTTGTGTTTTGTTGGGTCTCGTAGAATTAACCCTGCTTAGGTGCAGATAAGTCTATTTGTAAACAATTTAAACAATCCGTGTTGTAACCATCCCCCATACCCCGGAGTAATGTTTCGGTAGTAATTATGGGCGAGTAATCCTGCCACGACAACCGAACTCGTTCGTATGTATGTATTTGTTTTCCAAATGAATTGAATTTAACGAAATTCGTCCTGAAACATACATGTTTGTACGCCAGCCGCCGACAACGGGGGAGGGAAGTCGAGGGAAAAAAATTTAAATAAATAAAATATTTCAATTCTCATTGTTGGAATTGTTCGGCGCGCAACACATCCATATTAGCTACGCAAGGACGAGGCGTAAAAAAAAAGGAAACCGGGCAAAAAGGACAACAAGTATGGGTTCAGCCTGATTGTCTGCTATGCGGTAGGGTGGTGGCTATTCAAACTGCGTACGAAGGAACGCACCTGTCTCGGTTCACAGATTAATAAGCGTCAGGACAATGAGCAGGATGCTGAGTTACAAGCATTGGGATGAGACATTTATCTGGCAAACGAGAAGAGAGTGAAATCTGACTTTTCAGCGAATGGCGGTGAGTTATTTCAATAAGCAAATGGGAAGAGTATGAATAAAAGTATGTTGAATACTTGCGCACAGATGGGAAGATGGTCTGGCCTTGTGGTCCTTCTGCAGTATGCTTAAAGTGGAATGTGTACATTTTGGCAACTTTGGCAAATTTCTTGTTGCCCAGGCGTTTACTCTTAATCGCTCATGGAGATGCAGGCTATTGGAATGGATGTCTCCAACTCGGCAAACCTCCGGTCGATAAGCTTTCATCTTAGCATCAGCTTAGTTAAGTACTCCTTAATTCCCAAAACCTACCCTACGATATATGTATGTATTTGCCCTAAGTATTTCGTTCAGATTTCATTCTGTTTCCGGCCGATGGACACGACAACTCCGCCAATCCGGATTCTAGTGGAGTTCTCTTAGCAATCAACAGCTTCTATGATCCCTTGCCCTTCAAAGTGCTTCATTCTTTCAGCCCAATACTCACCAAAAAAGATTTGCACTTCATCTCCGCCCTGATATACCAAGGAACTAGGGTGTTTGTGCAATAAAAGAAACAAAAATGTTTACACCTATCTTAGATCCTCCTCTGCATCTGGCCTTTCTAGTTTCATGCAGTCCTACTCTCCCCCTCGCCCCACTCTACCTCCGATACCTGAACCGAATGCAATCCTCTCTTATCTCCGACCCCAAGTGTTTCTTCCACTTCATTAATACAAAAAGGGGGTGGTCGTGGTGCAATGGTAATCATCATCGACTGTTGAGCCAAAGGTCTGTAGTTCAAGTCCGCCCATAGTCAAGAACAATTCCTATACGGAAAAAATATGCAACAATATCAGTTGAGAATGAGAGATGATCAAAAAGTGCTGACGAAGGCATGACACTCGCAACATAAGACCACTTCAAAATTCATACTCTGTGTGTGCATTTCCACCTTAATGACATGGAAGCAAAACTGTGAATCAGTCGAATCTCTCAAATTCAATCTAGGACAACCACCCACGGAGAGTAATGAACGAACCTTTTCGACACAAACCATTTGCATCCCGTCCAGGTTGTGTGAAAAACAACAAAAGATCGTACACTCTTGAACTTGCACGAATTATAAAAAAAAAATAATTTTAATTTACTTATTAACTCCAACGAACGAGGCCAACTCCTTGTGGAAGACGAAAAAATTCTCCACAGATGGCGACAGTATTGCGAGGAACTCCTGAACGAACAGTTTCCCCGAGTGTACTGTCCAAGAGCCGCCCCGAATCATGCCGAAATATCCGATATCACAGTCGAAGAAGTTCGGTACGCGGTTAAAAACTCCGAGAAAAAAAAAGCTGTTGGGCCGGACGGGATACCCTCTGAGTTCTGGAAAAAGATGGGAGACATCGGGTCTAAATGGCTCATGGTTCTTATCTCCAAACGTATGAGAGGCGACACTATGCCTAATCAATGGAGGGAAAGCTATCTTCTTCCTTTGCACAAAGGAAAGGGTGATACGCGAAATTGTGATAACTACCGTTCTGTCAAGCTGATGTCGCACACCATGAAGATCGTTGAACGGGTATTAGATAGCCGACTGCGGAAAATAATACGACTATCTGATGACCAGTGCGGGTTTGTCTCGGGTAAATCAACAACAGATGCAATCCAAAGTATAAGGGTCATGATGGAAATGCATCGTGATTCGTCAAAGGACTTGCATATGGTGTTGGTTGATTTCGAGAAGGCCTTTGACCGGCAACCAAGAGATTTTTTATGGGTAGCGCTAAGAGAAAAAGGAGTTCCAGAAACCTACGTGCGAGTGATCATGGACATGTACAAGAGAGCAACGACAAGAGTAAGATGCATCGCAGGAGTCACCGAAGAGTTCGCAATCAAAGTCGGTGTACACCAAGGGAGCGTCCTCAGCCCACTACTCTTTATAGCAGTCCTTGATTGCTTGCTTGAAGGAAAAGTGACGGACCCCAATGTGCACCAGCTATTCTTTGCTGACGACGGACCCATTATAAGTGATGATCAGGCGTCCCTACAACGAGCACTTGATGTGTGGGTGGACATTTTTGAGGGATACGGGTATCGTATTAGTTCAAAGAAGACAGAGTATCTGTGCTGCCCGTTCTCTGACCCTCATCAGCCAATTCCAGACATTTACTTGAATGGAAAGAGTTCTTCCCAAGTGTGAAAAGTTTAAACATCTGGGATCTATGATTAATAAAGAAGCAACTTGTGATGACGACATCAACCATCGCGTAAGCGTAGGGTGGATGAAGTGGCGGGAAAACTCCGCCATCTTCTGTGATCGAAAAATGCCCCCTAAGCTGAAAGGAAGGCTCTACACTTCAGTTGTACGTCCAGCGCTCACTTAGGGTTCACAATGCTGGACAATGCACAAAAAGCATGAGAGCAAATTAACGGCAGCTGAGATAAAGATGCTTCGCATGACAGCGGGAGTAACAAAGCGTGACAGAATTAGAAGTTCAAAGATCCGAGGAAGCCTCCACGTAAAAGAAATCATCACAAGAAATATAGAGCGCGACCGACTCAGTTGGTATTGCCATGTTCAAAGGAGAGATCCTTTGAACCCCGTCCAAAAGGCGACATCAATCAACGTTCCAATTTCAACACGCAAAAAAGGCAGGCCGAAAAACAATTGGTGCAAACAAATGCAAAAACACCAGCACTTGATTGGCCTCAGAAGAGTCACCTTTCAGTCTTATCACGCTCCAAATTCTGGAAAAACCTAGCATCATTCTTCTTAGTAACTGCAAAAGGCTTACAGATCTCTCAACGGACCAGTACGCTTTGTCTGTCAAACGCCTCAAAATGCTTGTCATCAATGAGAAGAAAATCAGAGCTGAATAAAATAAACAAGTTCCCTGTTTGGCTCTACAATGGACCAGTAATTATTTCTGAGTATTTTTGCAGATACCATAAGACTCAAATAGGGAGCTCCGTGCCCTGTGGTTATTATCAAAGCCTCTTTCGCATATAGTATAGATTCGAATCGATGCAACAGTCACATCCTAATAAATACATTCGCTTATTTCAATTACTGGGTTTGTTCATTAAGGTTTCGCATTAAAAACTTTACAGCAATTAGAGGAGGGCTGCCGTCGATTCGATCTAATTCAATTTCCTGTCAGTCGGTTTTAATCTGATTCTGATTAACATGTTAAAAACTAGGACATTTATTTAATTTTCTAGTACTCCGAACCCTCGCTTGAAGTCTACGTCAATCTTTCCATTTATCCAAAGGGCACTGTAACAAATTGGGACGGCTCCGCAAGTTCGATGGCGCCTTCACTGCTAACTATAGTGAAACCTTAGAGATATTATTCGAGGTAGACTTCCCTGGTTCTGCTCTCCGATACTGCTTCAGTACTGCTTCGATTACCACCAAACTTCTGACTAATAACCATACGTTTAACCTCCTTTAAATCATACAAAGGGTAAAACAGGTCTTCCCAGCCCATCTTTAAAAAGATATGAATATGTTAGATCCTATTTGGAGAGGATTTAACTTAGTTTTCCTATCAATAATTAGGAAAAGCTAACCTTCTTCAGAGATGTCGAGTCTCCAAAGAAATTACCTGAGGGATAAGTCTTCAGTTTAATTAAGAAAGTTGAAAACTCGCTTAACTGACTTTCTTCACCCGATAAAGCTTTTTGGTCAGACCAAAAATGGTGCGCAAAATTTTTATGTTGAATGGGCCAAGAGCTTCCTCATCCGCTTTTTTTTGTAGCGTATTGTATAAAATCATACTGGCCTTTTGAAAGGGAGTTTTTAAACTCCCTTAAACAGAATGACTCTGTTTTGATATTGCGGCTTGTCATTGCAGAGTTCCTAAATTCCCCGTGGTTATAAATCAAACCTCTCATGTTAACCAGTGATTTTATTAAGACCAATCCTTGAGGTAAGATCTTGGCTACTTCGTTACAGACCTTGACGGAGCAACTCAAGTACAATATAACGATCTTGACCAGTATATCAAAACTAAACATGGTGCTGCATAGCTCACTTCTATACAGGCTCGTATAAAGTCTGTGAATAGATGAAAGACGTCGATTTGAAATGTTTGGATCTTCTCCAAGATCTTCCCTATCGGGAGTAAATGACCCATTTTCGACTTACTTCATTCAACACCACACTCATTTGAACCCTTTAAACTGTCAACGAATAGTTTTAGGAGCTAACACAATTCCAGTGAAAATAATTGTTAAGGGGACTATCCTGGAGCAATTATTTTGTCAGTTGCTCGGATACCATAGTTCGTAGATAAGCTGATGCATCAGATAATTTTCAATTATTTTGAAGAACTTACCACCCATTAATCATTTTTAAGCTGGTTAAAGTGACTACCTGGTTGCTGTTGCCTAGAGATTGCTCTTTGCAGAAGTGAACTCAGCATTGACAATGAATACTTAGTATTTCAGACGCTCGAACGAAAAAATCACCGACTGTTGTGCCGAAGGTCTGTAGTTCAAGTCCCTCCATAGTCAGAACAATTCCTATATGGAAGAATTGTGCAACAACACCCGGCATAACACCCGGAGCATTAGATCATTTCTATAAAACCTTAATGACATGGAAACAAAAATAGTTACTGTGAACTACAACCAACGGAAGTTCAGTCGAATCTCTCAAATCCTATCTAGGACAATCACCCTCTGAGAGCAGTGAACGAACATCTTTGACACAAACCCTCTGCACCCCGTCCAGGTTGTGTGATAAAATCGTACATTCTTGAACCTGCACGAATTATAAAACAATAAAATATGCACTACCCGACGCTTTCAAGATCGATTACAATTAGTGTGGGTCTGGACAAAATAAGGTTAAGTCGTAGTTTGCTCTTTATTTTAAAGACCATAATTCTGGAATTGAGTTACAATAGTTCTAGCTCGTTGAATGTTTTTTTTTTTGATATTTCTTTTTCCAACCTCTAATTTTAACATTCAACATTACGGATATCGTCATTTCACATTAATGAACTACGCCTTCCATAATGTCTATAAAATTATGCAATTGACGAACGCGCTCCTTTTAAGAGCTACCTCTCACCTTTCTGTCAAATGAAGCAAAGGCACAACCACCACATCATTAAAAAACCAATATCAGTGTTGCCAATAAGGGTTTTTCATTTTAATTCGACAGTTGTTTGGCATTTAAAGGACGATCAATGAATTTATGAAATTTACTAAGACAATAACCAAATCAATGAAGCAAATTTGCATTCCTTCACCACTTGATCGACTGGAAAATTTCAAATTAGCCGTCGTCCCCTACACTCCCATTTGCTGTCACCATGACTGATGCTACTTGTCCATTGTCCTCCTTTACTGCGAGCGTCTGCCTCTCTTCCACTAAGAATGCTAATTTCAAGCTCCAATTAGTCTTGAGATGATTCAAGCTCCACACTCCGGACAATCGTCAACATTTGCATTCCGCGCCGCGAGAAAAAGAATATTCGAAGGTTTTTTTTTAATTAAAAGTTGTTCAGTTTTTTTTTCTCTTAGATTTTGTGTTTAGTATTTCGGGGGTTTGAAAATACGAAGGCAACCTCATTTGTAATTTTGACCAATCTGCTGCCCCAGTCGTGCTGAAGTTGAAATGGAAATGAAAATGAAAATGGAAGCTTTCGAGTGCGTTATTTAAGGCTGTCACTCTGCCTTGGCAGATGATAATTTCCTCTGTCCCGGCACTCGGTCATATGGGTCGCAGCGTGTGCGGTGTGGTTTTTTTCTCATTTCCCTCCGCATCCTGATACTTGAAAGTGATTCATTAAAAAAAAAAAAGTAAGTTTGTGGTTCTAGCCTTTATTGCTTCGAATTTTGATTTCCTTTTTTCTGGCGTTTTGAGTTTTTAATTTAGAAATCACTGCGTTGTCCAGAATGCAAAATGCTCTACGTCTTCGTCCTGGCAGGGTGTGATTGTGATAGAAAGAAGGACACACAAATCCCTCATCACAGTTTGTTATGATAAGACTAAGGAAGTCAGGGCTGAGTGTGGCTGGAAGGAAATTAATTCAAAACTAATTATGCCACGCATACCAAGGATTCCCTTATATAGAATCCTGTCCGGAGGAAAGTGGACTTTTATGAACTGTTCCGTAAACGAAAACCAGTTAACCGCATATGTGCTGCAGCAGTGCAAATGGTCTCCATAGCCAAACTACATCGACTCCAAGTGCCATTCACAGGGGAAGAACAAACAAACGAAAAAAGATAGAAAACAGGAATCGATGTCCTTTTGCACACATTCCCCAAACCGCATGCATTGTTGTTTCCAACTCGCTGACCCATTCAATTCCATTGCCAATCCTTCGTGTCCTTGTGTGTTTGACATCGGATTCTGTCGCTCAAGCGCCTCGGCGAACTAAACGGGCAACACTGTTTGCTCCGAGGGTGTGTTCATCGGGTCTATGGTACTCAAACGAACATCAAAGGATTGTCAATCGGTTCGATTGTGATGCCACTTCTGTTCGGTATGTCCTGCACCTATTGACACAAGGACAGAAGCACTGTCGTTCACTTACTCGCTTGCTCGTTCGCTCGTTGTTCGACAACCGTCAACCGATCGACCATCGGTGGGTACATAGCACTGTGGTCCAGCATATCAAACAGAAATTTGCATTTCGTTACGCCATCGAAACGCAATGGGAACATGAACAGAAGCAGAGGCAGGGCAGCATGAATGGAACAGGTTCCGTGGTGAACACGTGAACGAGCACCAGTGACGGCAGTGTATTCAGCACTTTTTTTCTGATTTCTCGATTCGAAGCAACCCTTACATAGGGTAGGGTTTGAGTCGCTGTACAATCGAATATCGAAACAGGGAGGGTTCGAATACGTTGCTTCGGGTGTTTTGAGCATCAGGACGACTACAATCGGCTTTATGGGGCTGAAAATTAAATGATTGATTGAGAGCGAAGCGAAACTAATTAATGTGCGGTTCCAAGTGAATAGTGTAAACGAGGGGTTCACCAATCAGCTCTGCAGGTGTGGAGTGAATCATTTTTTTTATGACGAATCGACGTGAAATGTAATAAAAGGATTCGCCTAATCCAAAAGCAACAGCGTCGGAGTCAAGTCCATAATTACGAGGACATCACCCTTTTCTAGATTGAGCTTCCACTTCCCAGGTCGCCATTATCATTGAAGACGACCCGCTGATGCAAACAAACGCCCTCGACGATGACGCCTATCTAGGATGTCACGCAATGTCGGTCGTGGTCGTGGCATCCTTTCGACCTATGAATCCATGGAAACATCTTGAAATTTAAATGGAAACATATTGGAGGCATGTTGCTTTCGTTTTATTATTCCTTTTTTTTTTGGGATATTTTTGTGCGTCGTCATGCACATCACTGGCTTCTTCGTACGCCGCCCGACATCAGCATTATTTTAGGACAGCTTTCTAACACAGGAAGAAGCCAAAGAAAGAAAAAAACAACAAAGCGAAAATCATCGAAGGGGGAAAGGAAACATGTGCTTTTGTCAGGGACGACGGCGTCACGTGGTCAGGACATAAAAACGTGATGGAACTGAAAATGCTGCGACAAAAGAGCAAGTATACCGATGGAAGTTGCGCAGCAGGCGGCACTGTCTACATGGTATCTGTTGGGAGTGTGAAAGGCGAGGACTATGTTTCGTCTTTTAGGTTTACTTTTTCTGGGTTTCTAGTGATGATGACGCCTATAAAGCGAATTGTATCACCACGAATATGTACAAGGCGTTGCAGCAATAAGAAACATTTTGTCTTGTATCGACGTATTGGACGATAAACATACAGCGTCGTATCAATTGTTATTGACGGTGATTTGCATCTGAAATAAAGGGATATGACTTGATTTTGGAAGGATTTCTTTATCGACGAGTTGACAGCTCACAACATTGCAATTATTGAGCAGACAGCGGTCATGGAAAACGTGATGGAACATGGTGACGAATAAGGCTATAAAACTGATATACACTCGAACTCTCAGCTACTTCATAAGAGATTTGTTCAAAAAATAGCAGGAAGTTTCGGTTTTTGATAATACCCTTCAAATTAGTCAACAGTTGAGACAATATACGTATTTTGATGGCGCTTTTTCGAATCTTTGTTCTTTTTTAACTTTGTTCAACGAACAGGATCAAGTGCATTATCCCTGTGCAAAGAAGATGTAACGGTGGGAATCGGACATTTTCCGATAGATGGCGCTAGCTGTGCATCCCCGTCAGGAATCTAAGATCGGAGACGTTATATAGTAAACCAGGGCATTTGTCAACAATACTGTCAACAAAACCGTGCGATTTGGGCTAGTGCAATTGAATCCATTAAACTACAAAAGGGCTATCCAACAAGAGGTGTTATTTCAAATTTAACGTCGTTTTTTGACTGTCCACACTAAGCTGACTACTTTCGGTAAGTTAACGTTAGGAGACTAATAAATAAAATATACTCGAAATAAGCGTCGAGGTAGTCGTAAGTGTCGGGTAAAATCATCTCAAAAATATCGCCGTCGTATCGTAAATTGAAAACCTGAGTTTGTCCAACTCGAGTCAGTATTAGGAATCGGGTTTATCCGCCATATATTTAGATCCCAGTTTACATAAGAAGTGAAACCAGCAGAACATGCACAATGACATACTTCTGCTAACTGAGAACGGAAAATCAATGAACAAGATGAGGTTAATTTCCAATTGGTCTGGCTCCTTAAATTCAACAGAAATAATGGAACAGCCTCTTCATCTACAGCGAGTGACAGTTTGGTACGATTTTTGGCTTGGCGGTGTCATTGGGCCATATTTTTTTCGAGAGTGATGCTGGTGATGGCTTCAGCGCCGGTGGTATTATCTGACTTTTTTTTGCCTGAAATCGGGCCTAGGCACGTGAAAATTGGTTATTTCAGGTAGGGCGTCGCGACGTACGACACAAATAGTGAAACAAAGGGTTTTTCAATAAGGGCGGGTAGATGTTGAAGTGAAATAAAACAAGCTATGTGAGAGGTATTGACAAATTTTTATTTTTATTTGAAAGGCCCATATATGCCATTATGTGCGGAATATGACGTTGCTCAAATGCCTAACTACGAGTGGTCCAATTTTCAATGTCTCTTCTGCATAGATCCGGATGAATTTGAATTTTAAAGGCCTCGGTCGATTGTGGTTTATTCGCATAGACCTGCAATTTCAAGCCCAAAATCCACACCAAATGGTAACTTACTGAGGATGCATTGTCACCCGGCGGACCTGGTGTGGGTTGGTGTCGTCCCATATACGGCAATCTTACTTGTTAACGCAGCCATCTACGAAACGCACCGAATTCCAGTCAGTGAAGAAATTGCGTTGTCTATGGTCATGAATTTTGAGCTCCTGGGACAGTTGGATTTTGTAAGGGTGTAGGCCCAGGTCTCGACGTGAAATTAGTCACGTTGCAGTCTGCGAAGGGCTAAGTTCTTGCGATTGTTTACCGAACCTTACTTACTTACTTAGATGGCGCTACAGTTCGGGGTGAACCAAGGCCTCAACCAACAAGCCTCTCCAGACGGTACGATCTTTGGCTTCCAGTGCCGCACGCCCAGTTGGTTGAGGTCCCTTTTCACCTGTGCGAGTCATCTAAGTTGAGGTCGTCCTCTGGTGCGTCGTCCCTCGGGATTGGAGCCGAAGACTCTTCGCGCCGGAGTCATGATGTCCATTCGCTCTACGTGGCCTAGCCTTCTTAGACGTTGGATCCGTAGACGTCTAACTAGGCCGATGTCGCTATACAACCCGTACAGTTCTTGGTTGAATCTTCTCCTCCTGTTTACACAAATGGGACCAAAGATTGCACGCAGAATTTTCCCCTCGAAAAGCCCACGAACCTCTTCATCAGCTTTTGATAACGTCCAAGCCTCAGCGCCATAGAGGAGGATCGGGATGATTAAGGTTTTGTAGAGGGATACCTTAGTTTTTCGAGAGAGGGCTCTACTACTCAATTGCCTCTTGAGCCCAAAGAAGAAGCGCTTGGCAAGAGGTATTCTGCGCTGGTGTTGTTGCTGCTTGGGACGAAGTACTCGTACTTGACTACTCCAAAAATATATCTGCCGAAGGTTACGTTCCTTCCAAGACGTCGGTGTTGTGCGTCTTTCTTTGATGACACCACACTCGTAAATTTTGGTCTTGTCCCCATTTACCCTTAGACCCGCTTTAGCCGTTTCTGCTTCAATGCTTGTAAACGCCTCATTGACGTCTCGCTTTGTCAATCCAATAACGTCAATGTCATCTGCGTAGACAAGCAATTGTGTAGACTTGAAGTAGATTGTACCTCTTGTATTGGCAGCAGAGTCCCGCACAATCTTTCCAAGTATAATGTTAAAGAAATCACATGACCGAGCGTAACCCTGTCTAAATCCTTTTTTAACATCGAAGATCTCGGTTGGTTCACATCCGACCCTAATGGAGCAGCGAGAATTCTCCATAGTCATCCTGCACAGTCTAACGAGTTTGGCAGAAATGTTAAAACATGACATGGCTCTGCATAGCGCAGTCATAGGGATATTCTTTCATATGGACCGGGCAAACGATGCTGAGATTCCATTCATTGGGCATGCTTTCTTCCGGCCATTTCTTCCAGATGAGTTGGTGCATGTTCCTGACCAGCTGATCGCCAGCAACATAAATAGTACAACAGGGACTCCGTCTGCTCCAGCAGCTTTATAAGACTTAAGTTTTGATGTTGCTATCTTAACATGGTCGAGGTGGGGACGGGATTTTCATTATATAGTCTGCAGAAGTGGTTTTTCCACAGTCTCAGCATCTAATTTCGTCAACAGTCACGAAACGCATTAGAAACTCTTTCGGATTGCGCTTTTGTCCAACAGTCCTCATGAGCAGACGCGACACGTATCTCACCGAAAGCTTTTTCTGACCCATTTTTTTGTGTAGGATATTTTGTATACATTCAATAGAGATGTCAACAATGTCAGCAATCTGTCTAAACTTTACTCTGCGATCTGCTAACACGATATCATGAATTTCGGGATCTTTCGTTCCATCAAGCTTGAAGTCAGTAAACCAATATCTGATGGCGCATGGCCCTTATAAGCAGCACGAAACTTCACTTTAATTTCCTCCAACGTCGTCCCATCCAAAATAAGATAGCAAATCGCTAACCTTCATGATTTGAACAGCTATCAAACAAAACTACTCGATAAAACTGGGAAATATTGACAGCGATCATTTTAAAGATAGTGTTCGTTAATAGAATACACATTTTCCCATCAGTGCCATCTGCCGCTAAGCTAGGGTGCTTGTCATATAGCCCTCAGTGCAGAGGCCTATTTGTTTACGTAAACAAACAAGCTTGTCGCATCTGGCAAAGAAAGCCTAAAAAACATAGTTCGGTGCGGTTTTTGGTGAGTGCTGTCATTGAACCACCTTTTTTCGAAAATAATGTACTACGGTTTCAGCGAATAGATTGCGCTACTTAAGAATTTTGACTGCCTTTTTTGCTGTCTGAAAGCGGTACTTTGAACGTGAACCACATTTATTTTCAACATTATTAACCTATTACGTCTACGAATATTCAAGCTCTCATTCGTAGGATACAGTCAAAATTTCGTGAAAACGTCATAGACACTTGCATAAACTGAATGATTGTTTAGAGTAGAGCTGAGGCAGTCTGGGGATCGGAAAGCAGGGGGTTTGTCCAAATTGTTCGTTTGCAAATTTCAAACCCGTTTATCTCCAAAACGAAAGTTCCAATCGTGAAAAGGTCATAAATATAGCTGCCGGAAGCAAACCAATAAAAACAGGATATTTTTCTCTAATTTTTGGTATATCCAGTATTAACTGTTATTAATATCAGCAGGTATTGTATGTCATAATTAGAGACTATAGAGTCTTTTGCGTTAGATTAAAATAAAATATCACAGCTTTCCATAAAAAAAATTGAATTTATCTTCTGATTCAAAACAACACCTCTTGTTGGATAGAGGATTAAGTAGGTTAAGAATTTATTTTTGTTTCTTTTTTCAAACCCTATTGAAAAAAAGCCTTGACCGTTTACTTGACATTGAAACCGTCCGCCTATTGTTAAGAAACCCTTCCGAACTATACATTTGCTATCGTCTGCCCATCTTATTTGGACTGTCCGTCCATCATTTTAGGACCATAAATGTATCATTTCCTTAAGGTGGAAGAACGAAGCAGTGCCAGTACCTATTGACTTATTGGAACAGTTGCAAGTTTCTTCTACCTTAGGGCACCTCGGAGGGCCGACACACGTTTCAAGCCCAAAATATTGGCCCAAATACATGGCATTTCATAAATATTTTCAGCCTGCTCTAGTCGAAGGTCATCGCTATATGGTAGTTTCTCTTGCATCGAATTCCCCATATCGATATTCATTTCTAATCAGCCTTGGGAATCTGGATTCTTTTCAATAAGCTAACAGCTAGCTCCTCGTGTTCGAGGATCAAAATTTATTAGGTTCATTCGAACTTAATCAACATTGAGATCAAATGTACTTTTTAGTATCTGTAAAGCCCCTCAGAGTGGACACAGACTTTTGCTTTGATTGTCTTATGTCTTTATTACTGCCTTATCTCATCATTTCTTCAAAAACCACTTGTCTATTCAGCCTCAGTTGGCGACTTAAATTCAAGTTTTGATTAAGCGTTTCAGTGTCCTTAATACAAATCCTCATTGATTCCACGCACACACTTGCCACACCACATTAAGCCCTTCTAGCTTTTGATCCCAGTATCCGCCCCATCCACTTACCAACATTTGTGTTTGCTGCCTGAGAAATCTTTCCAAAACCGCACACACCCATTCCCACAAGCAAACACGTGCGATAACTTCCTCGACTCTCTTAAAACGAAGTTCGAAAGCGGCTCCTGACGAATTTATGAAAGTCAACCTTCCGGCAACACCGCCTCCTCCCATCATCACACTCCACCCCTAAATGAGCATAAATTTATTAACATTCAAAAGGATCCCCCGGCAGAATATTTATATGTGCGTATGCCAATAAGTCTCCGAGCTCGACAGGCACCTTTCAACTCCGGGCGTAGAAATCTTTTAATCCCTGAGATACACTGACTGCGTGAGATCTCTCACGATTCAACCATTAATGATGTTGTCATGAATAAATAATTCTCTCCGTTTAGCCTTTTTAATGGGTTTGTCCTCTATGTCAATGTCGGCGTGAGTTGTCGGAGTTAGGGAGCGAGCACACGTTCCTTCGGCCATGACGATAGGAACCACGACAACAAGGCACCAAATCAGTTATGTATTAAGTGTGCGCTGAGAAAACTACAAAAGTTGACAGCAGTTCTGTGGGACACTTTGAGGTTTTAATTAAATTGGAAAAATTAAGCATCGACACCTCATGTCGGGGCGGTGCGCTCATAGCATAGTCTCGTATCTACCACATAGTTGTGGGATATCAGTGGGTTAGACGGTTTGATGGTTCAATGATGGTGCGCGAAACGTTCGACGGGCGGGAGATATGTTAATTTTATTGTGATTTATGGCTGCGATATGCAAGGATTAGGAAGCGAGATATTCAATAAGGATATAAGCATATTGTAGATATATGTATGTATGTGTGTTGTTCAGTTGAACTTTAAGCGCCCCCTCGGTAGCGAATGGGAATCGGGTATTTCGAGTTCAAAAATTTCAATTTCCGGAAATACCGATTTGTGCAGGTATCTGACATTTGCATGCCACCTAAGCCCATCAAAGCCGCTCGTAACAATGTAACGATTTCAGGTCCACTTATCCGGCAATTTGTGTGCAGCTCAACTCAACTGCATTATGAGGCATTGTGGTCAGTCAACAGTGGGATAAAGTTAGTAAATCATTGACCAAACATTGAAACTGTTGTGCTTTTTTAATCGAAAAAGTTTTGTTTTAAGGAATGGATTCCCAGCAAGGTCATGGTCTAGCACCAATGTATGTTGATATTGAAAGGTTGCATATAAAAGCTGACAATGAATGTATCACTCAAAGAAAAATGCACGAGTAAACCAGCTTTTTATTCTCCATTTTTAGACCGTTATATTTTTTTTAAGGGTTTCTAAACCTTTTTTCGTCTCGCATATCTCAAGACCAAATAACGCTATCGATCGCGGACAGATTTTATTTGACGTGTAATTATATGTTCATATATGTATCTATTACCCACTTGATAGGATTTTCTAACAATTTAAATTAACTATTTCTTGTTTATAAGGAAAAAAGGTGTTAAATTGTCGCAACATTTTTCTCGTTTCGCGTACCCACTAGCCAAAACTATGGTCGCACTCTTGAACCTACTCGAATTACGTCTTCACTCAGTGTCCATCAATAAGGCAATTAGGACTTAACGATTTTGTATTTTAATGAATACGCAGAATAATTGAGACATCGGCCTGAAATGTATTCTAGGTTTAGTACATATATTAAATTGGAGATGGAGCTCGATTTTTGTTCATATTATCCCCACGAGCACGTTTACAATGATCGATTCTTTGGAACCGGTTCTCGGCTTGTTGGCAAAATGGCTAAACGAAGCTCCATAAAAAGAAATGCAACGTATATCGCATGAATGAGGAGGATATGCACGTTTTTAAGGCTGCGACGACCGACTCAAAATTTAGATTTTTTTTTTTTTTTAATTGAGGGCAGATAACATAGGGCCCTGCGACCAGAGTATGTCTATTATATTGTGCCTGCTAGCCAATTAGACGAGGAATTCCTCTACTTTCTTAATAAAGCTCAGGATGTTCCTCGTAGGAGCTAAGCTGATCTCCTCAGAAGTCATGATTTCTCTGAGGAGGATACGCTTCCTAAGATGGCAGAGGGCAGCAGACTCGCATAGTATGTTTCCACAGTTTTCTCGTCCGTTAGACAGCGTCGACACTCTGTTTCAGACTAGAGGTTAATTTTGTTAAAATGATATCTCAGACTACAGTGCCCCGAAAGGAAGCTGAAAGGTCTTCTGATATCGACTATTATATTTGAGAATATTGATAAAGTGTTTGTTCAGGAGCCGTATGAATCTCTTCGATTGTCGGAGTCCTTGAACACCGTTCCAATAACGCAGGTGGTGTTGCGATTTTTCCCCCTTCTCTAAGAGAAAATTAATCTTTGACTGAGGTCTCCGCAGAAAGGTTCGGCACCTATGTACCTTTCGCTGGAACCTTTCCTAGCGTGTTGGTTTTATTGCCTTTAACGTCCTTGTGATCTGGCACCCACCAGAGTTTGAACTTATTTCGTTTACCTAGGTCTCGCAGGGCATTCCTTAATGGATTTTGAGTTCGTATTGAGACTATAAACATGGTTATGTCTCTTATGCCAGTCTCTAAGTTTAGGTTGACGTACGTTAGGATGGCATATAGTTCGGCTTCGAAGACACTAGGACTAGTTGCCAGGGTCAACACCGGAATCCATTTTGGAGCTATCTGTATACCACCTCAGTTCTTTGACATTTAGTAAGGGATCACCCCTTTCCCAAGCTGTGTTGTGGGATCAATATCTTAAATCTTTTCTCAAAAGCCTCCGAAACTCTGGTAATCATATCCAGCTCAGGAAAGTGTTGTAGTATGGAACTGTGACCCATTGGTCTACATGTCCGTCCGTTTCCGAGCGGAGGAATCTGATTGTACTACGTATAGCAACCTTTTTTAATAAAATGGTGCATAATTCCGATGAGGGCTACAAGTTGACATGGCACCTGTAATGCCGAGACATGCTGGTCTTTGAAGGCGTTGAAGTTTAACTATTGTAGTTTTCTATTCAATTTTTTTCAACCATTACCTTTCGAACTGTTCAATTCAAATTGTTTTGGATGGGTTCAAGCCTGATATTCACCAAATAAATGCTGATGTCCCCCAAGGCTCTGTTTTGTCTCCGACTCTCTTTCTCATTTTTATAAATGATCTCTTGTCTGTTATTTCTAATCCAATCCACTCCTTCGGTGATGATAGTACTCTCAGCTTTTCATATTCGTTCTAGGACCCACGTTCCGGCTCTTCATAGAACTGGAACGGCAGCGTATGTTAAGCACATTGAATTCCGATCTTGACAGCATAATCAATTGGGGTAAAAATAATAGAGTGGAATTCAATGCTTCTAAAACTCAATGCTGTCTACTGTCGTTAAAGCGGACCCGTAATAATCAGTTATTATCCATAAATGGCGCTTGTGTCGACGAAACCGAAAAACTTTCCATCCTCGGTATGTGTATCAATACCAAACTTAATTGGAATGATCACATATTTGAAGTCGCCAAAAACACGGCAAAATGTCTAGGTTTCCTCCCCCTCCGATTTGACTTCAATTTATAAGGCCTACATCCGCCCCAAGCTTGAGTATAACGCTCATATCTGGTCTGGTGCCCCTAAGAGCTCATTGCATCTACAAGATAGAATACAATAGCGAGCGATAAAAATTATAGGAGACAGTAATATCGCAAAGTTAATTGACTCGCTCGAACACCGACGTAATGTGGGTTCCTTGTCACTGTTTTATCGCTATTTTAACAACCGTTGCTCAAATGAGTTAGCCAATTGCATTCCTCACATCCGTGAATTCACCCGCAATGCTCGTCTTGCCAGGAATGCTCATCAGTTCACCCTTAAGCCTGCTTTCGGACGTACAGTTAAGTTCAGAGATTCGTTTTTCAGCCAAACATTCCAAACGATTATGGAATGCTTTTCCCAGCCCAGTATTTCCTACTCACTACAATCCACTGACATTTAGGACCAATGTGCACAGGTACCTCCTCTCCCTTTCTCCCTTTATACCTTCGGCCCGTGCTGTGTCTTGATTCCGGACACTTAAGGGTAGTCATAATCCCTTTAGCGCGCGCAAATTATAAAAAAAAAAAATACAGCAGACGCATATGTAATGATAGGTCTTTTTATCGCGGTATATAACCAGTGGATTACCTTAAGTCTCAATCCCCAAGTTTTACCGTAGGTGCGTCGACAGAGTGCCTTAGTCGCTTTTGCAAGCTTGCTTTTGATGTCGGAATTCCAGTTAAGTTTTTGATCGAGGTCAGTATCTAGATATTTGATTTCTGTAAATCCAATGTTTGTACCGTTTAGGGAAACGGGGCCGTTTTGTGCTTAATAATTTCCAAAGAGCACCCCCTTTCGTGTACTTCACCATGATAAATATGTTTGCCTTAGCCCACGTTCTGACGGATTGACATTAAAAGGTAATAAAAAGGGTTTGAACGTAAGTTTGAATTAAAATAAGAAATTGTTACGTTCCTATTGAAGAAATTTTAACTTTCATACTCATTACATGAAATCAATGAATGGTAAATGGTTTTCGAATGGTTTTTCCATCCTGAATTCAACTAACTGCCATAAGAAAGTTCCGGAGGTAACCAGAGTTCAGTCACCGAAGCTCGTAAGCACTTATTGAAATCTATACGATAAAGATATACGAGATTTTTTCAAAAACTCACGTGACTTTTTGAATTTACAAGCTAAGTGCATTTGAGTCTCAGACTTGTTTTTTTGTTATATTGGTACGCATGTCCCTTAACATATGTTTGCATTGTCAACTGTTTTACTAGACGTATTTTGGTGTGCGTGGAAAAAAAAATCTGTTTTAAATTTTGTGTGATTTAACGTACTTGAAATGTTAACTGTGGCACTAGACAAGTCTAATTTTAGCAAAAAAAGACAGTTTATAAGTGGGAAAGCTCTTCGCAGATGTTGATGATACTGCCCGTCCTGGACGGCCAAGCATTCCAACAACGGAAGAAAGCATTAAAGCAGTGAAGAAATTGTTAGGGACAATCGTCGAATCACTATCAAAGAAGTTGCTGACAATATTGGCATATCGGCTGGCTGATGACATAAACATTTTTCAAATATGACTTCGGTTGTTGCAAAAAAAAGTTTATATGTTTCAGTTGCTTGATGCAACTATTATCGAGGAATATCACAGCTTTGAAATGCTTATAAGGTGTTGTTAAGTATGCTATTCGTAGATTTTAAAAAGGCGTATGACACTAAAAACCGATTGGGAAATCCAAAAAGGTTAATGAAACTGATACCAGCATACTCAAGGAGATGCAAAGGACGAGTTAAAGTACGAAACATTTAAGATACGTGAGGGATCTTGAAACAAGAAGTGCCTTATAACCACTTTTCTTTAATTTGGTGCTGGAATATAGGTACTTAATGAGATCTCTTCAGGAACATGATAGAGGAATAACCCTTAATGGAGCCACATCCGCTCTAGCTTTCGCTAATGACTTGAATCTCCTGTGAGATAATGAGGAAACAGCTGGAAACCGTATTGACTACCGAAAATGCCATAGAGATCGAGATAAATAAAAGGCTCCATACAGGTAGGTGATGAAGGAATTATTCAAAACAACCCTTTTGTCGCGCAATGTTAAAATCCGTATTATAAACAAGCATACAACTTTAATTATGCCAGTGCCACTTTACGGATGTGAGACCTGGCCGTTCTTAGTCGGAAGAAGGAAAATAAATTTCGGGTCTTTGAAAACAAGATCTTAAGGAGGGTCTATGGTGGAAAGCAGGAAAAGAAACAGGCGTATGGAGAAAACTACACAACTACAGGAACCCGAGGAACCTAAGCATTGTCCGAGTAATAAAATCGCGAGATGGGTAGGACATGAATAACGAATGGACAGTGAATGAATAGTCAAAAGAATAATGTGTGGAAAACCCGAAAGAATCAGATTGCCAGGAAAGCCGGGAAAGCTACAAAGAAGTACTATAGATAAGGTTAAGTTTCAGTGTGCGTTGGTTCGTCGAAGAATAAACAATTTTTTTGTCAAGAAGACATTTCAAAGCATTAGGTATGATTCAAAAGCAAGGACATTGGGCGCCGTACGTATTGATTTTGTGATAAAGTTACGAGTAAAAGAACATGGTGGGATTCGTAGAATATACAGAGTGCGCCATCTTATATGGGTCGATGTAGGCTTCGAATAACTTCAACAATTGTCAACCGATTTTCATATGTCATAATATTTTGGAAAGGCCAATTCAGTACAATTTTAATCATTGCTTCATACCAAAAGAACGCACGGAAATAGGTTCAATGTTCATTAAAAATTAACGCTCGATTGTGCTAACTCAACATGCGTATCGTGCAAAGTATCGTGATCGCGTTGCGCCCAAAAAAGATACAATTCGTCGTTGGGTCTCGATTTTTTTTCAATTTGGTTCTGTGGCAAGCCCTCGTGAGCAACCTAGGCCACGTCCGGGATGTTCAAACTCATCTATTCAGTCTGTGAAGGCCAGTGTTCAAGGAGACCCAAGTTTGTCATATCGGCGCTGTTAGCAGTAGTTAGGTATCAACGGGACCACTTTGCGGACAATTTTAAAGGATGATCTTCACTTATTTCCATACAAAGTGCAGATAACTCAAAGAATTTTGCCACAAGATAAGCCACGGCGCTTGGCATATGCACAAAATGTCGTCGCAATGATTAATGCTGAGCCGGAGTTCTGGCAGCAAATTTTGATGACTGATGAGGCACATTTTACGCTCTCTGGCTCAGTTAATAAACAAAATTGTCGCTTCTGGGCACTGAAAATCTTCACATTATTCACGAAGAGCCGCTATATGATCAAAAAGTTACTCTTTGGGCCGGTGTATGCGCTAAAACCATCATTGGACCGTATTTCTTCAAAGTTGGCGATACAGTGGATGGCGATCGATATTGGTGGATGTTGGCCTATTATGTGGTCCCAAAAATGCGTAAACAAGGCTTATTTCACTTTTGGTTTCAACAAGACGTCGTGACATGCCATACTGCGGACAAAACAATGAACCTTTTGCGTAAGAAGTTCCCTGGAAAGATTGGTGTCAAAAAAGGGCAGCATTGACTGGCCTCCGAGATCGCCGGATTTGATTCCTCCAGACTTTTTATTAGGGGATACTTGAAAAGCAAGGTATTTTCTAACGGCCCGAAGACAATAGAACAGCTCAAAAGAAACATTCGTGCGGAAATCGCAGAAATTTCGACCGAAATGCTCAAAAACGAGCCCATTTTTTCATTGGCAAAAAGGCAGTCGTTTAATTGATATTGTTTTTAAAAATTAATCAAATAAATTGTAAAGGTCTAAGTTTGAAAAGTTTTTGAATTTCCAAAATCGGTTGAGAATTGTTGTAGTTATTCGAAATTTACATCGACCGATAGGAGATGGCGCACGCTGTATTTTATTTAGAGCTGCTCAAGCCCAACGAAAATATTTGGAAAAAAGCTATCGAAAGGAACTGACGCGTTTTAGTCGACCATTAAACTAAAAACAGGTACAATGCGAACAACGGCAAGACAAACTGATTTTACGCCATGTCAACGCTGGGCTGAATGTTGCTTAAGTCGTTGAAACGTAACTAGAAACACTGAAACGGAACGTGTTACCCCACCCGCTATAGTCTCCAGACACTCGTCTTTTCAGCTACCACTTGTTCCAACATTTGCCGGGATAAAGATAAGAACAATAATCCTTAGTTAACACATTTGAAAAACTTGGATATCCGAGGTTCATACCATAAATACCACGAATTTTCAATTCTTAAAAAAATTAATATGGTCATTTACAATAATGTAGTATCCATCAAAACAGTTTATTATGCTCGTGTACTTCTAAAACCCCATCTTTGGGATAGCACTGACCCCTGTTGAGCATATACGAGTACTGTAAACTAGGACATTACAAGAGTGTTTTTTGGCTTAGTATTACCATGGCCAAATCTGGGTGTTTTTGTCAGGGTTATGACAGGGACACATAGAGCACTAAGCCGTCGCTGTGTCTTTCAATAACACAGTAAGCTGTTTCTTGTAAATTTGGTAGCAATGTGGGACTTTTACTTTACCATCACCTCTGCTCATAAGATTGGAATATTTACCCTTCGTTTTATTGCAGATAGGACGTGCAATCTAACGCTTAAATACATCTCGTACTTAGGACAAACTCTGCCTGGTGGAAGGTATGAAGCCTTAAATTTCCATCACGCAGAGGTTATAGGATTTGTTTGAAAAGGGAGCTACGAAAGTAGCATTCATTCAGCGACCGTGAAAGCACTTAAGTCCCATTTATAATACATTTTAGAACGTGTTGTCCCAAGCTTAATATTACGCAAAGAAAGTTAATATTAAAAATCGGGTGACTCAGAATACACCTTGGTCTAGCTATAAAAATATTTTTCATTCCCTTAAAATCTTCGAGATCACACTAAACTGGCACAAATCGTGTGTCAACATCTTCTCTAAATAAAAGTACCGGTCCTAAAAGCCTACCCTGCGGTCAACCAATAATACATGGTTTGAATCCTAGCTAGCAGTTTAAAAATAAATCGTTACAAAAAGCCTAAACTCAATTTTGTCGGATCCACTGTGCGGATCGAATATCGAATTGAAAAAAAAAAATTGCTGGTATCCGTGGGCGGTAGTCAGTCCTGCCCACCGTCCTGTAAATCGAATGTTCGCAATAATTGCAAATACGTCCACCCCGCAACACAACCGCCATTCACCCATGCACTGGCTTCGACGCACAATGGTTTACGGTCAACAGTCGACGCTTAAGTTCACCTACGCCACCACGAGTATATCCAATACTCGTATGCATGTCATTCTACCGCACTCCAGCAATACCCGTCCCTGCGAGTGAAAAACGGAAAACTGAACAAAAGGATGCGTACCGAGTGGTGGAACCATCGGGATGGGTCTTCGTTTCGAAACGATAGAGAATCGATATTACTTGAAAACAAGCGAGCAATACGAAAAATGTTAATCGGGATGCACTCGCATTCACAGTCCCATTTGTCCCTGTCAGTTTTCCTGTCCTCATTCTCGTCCTCGACCGGGCCTCTGGTGGCGGAAATGCAATTCGAAATTTCGTGGTTTATTGGTTAATGTTATGCGCATTTTGCAAATTGCTTTGGTCGAATTATCGGGTGAAGTGCCATTTTTTCCGGTCGCGCGTTCGTTTTACCGCCTTTTTGCTTTTATGTCTGTTTCCCTTTTTTTTTGTTGGTTTTTTGGTCGGACATATTGTGTTTCCGCTTGTGCGGCAGACAGAGGGAGGAATGGAATTTCACATGCATTTTTTCATTGGATTTGAATGTAAAATATTACATTTAAGTGGCACGTTGAAAGCAGTTGAATTGCATGAATTCGGAAACCGGAAACGATGATGGTGAATGGGGCTTAAGGCGGCTGCCCAATCGCAGCCAAACTAACTGTTGCGGTTAATTATCAATTTTAATTTTGTTGTAAATTGACGGAGTTGCTTATTTTATTTAATTCGCGGTCGAGTTGATTTTTGATTATTACGGGGCGATAGTTTGTGGTCGCATAAGCGCATAGTTTCGTTGTTTATTTCCATCTGAATTACGAGGGAAGTTGGTGTAAATTGATTTTTTTCGTGTTGTATTCGGGAATGGCAGTTATGCATTGATTCTGTGTTATTTGTTTCGGGTTTCATTCATGCCGTTCACGGAAACAATTAACAACAAATCCATTCTTTAAATTCCTCCTAAAACTACTTGTTCCCAATCCTATGGATCAAGCAAAATCTTTTCTTTCACTCATCCTTTTCCTAGCTTTGATGTTGGTGTCTTACAACATAAAACCGAAATGCAATCACGGCAACATTAATGTGAAAGAAGGACTAAAGGAAGGCAAAGGAACTGCTGACTATTCAACTGAAAAATAATTACCAAGAGTCAGTCATCCATCTCAGTGGATGAATAAACGTTATGTGTCCTGTCATAACGTCTGACATCTTGCACCAGCTTCTAGTCCGGACGCTTTGTTGATTTTATCACCACTCAACTGTGAAGAAAATAAAAAGGGAACCTTGCAGCGACAGCCAAACGACGATGATGAGAATGACGAGGATGACGATGGCGATAGCAATGGCGATGGCGATGGAAGAAGCGACAGCTAATCTTTTTCTTTCCTCTCGTTTAAACCATTTTTACTCGAGCTTTGTTGCTGGTCATAAAGCGAGTACAATACCGACCGCCGAATGAAATGTCGACGATAGATGGCAATGACGAGGACGGTAAAGCCGCGTCAACATGATGGGTAAGCCCAAGGATCTCGCAAAAACCGCCATTGCTGCATCACTCCCTCATATTTTTATGACCAGAATAATCTTTTATCTTTATGTTTGGCAAGGATTTCCACATCCCAAAGAGCACAAAGCATACAAGCTACAAAGCCATAGAGCTCTAGAGCTGTAGAGCCACCACCAGTAGAGTCATAGATATTTACTGCGGATGAAGTATTACGATCCTTCCTCCTTTCTATTCTTTCTTCCTCCTTTTGTGTCCATGATTTCAGTATCGAAATATCCATGTGTTTGTTCGCCTATCGTCTATCGGGGGCGAGGTGGGGATTTTTTCGAGTTCCTTCTCTATGTACGAGTGTGGAAGGATTAATGTCCCACCGGTAGTGGGTAGAAACTATCCGCGTGTGTCTGTGTGTTCAAGGATTTCATCACTACCACCCACTGTGCAGTCAAAACAAAACAAAAAAGCAAGGAAATACCAGAGCTACACGAAGATTATTTTCTTTCATCCCTGGTGATCCAAACACAACCCTCGCTACAGCGGGCAAATCCTTTGCCAAAGTCAAATAAAATGAGAACTTATTTGTCTACTGCTGGAACGAAGGACTTGGCTTAAGTAGGAGTTTCTTCATGGAACGCGGCATGTTTGTTTGTAGGCAGATCCTTTTCGTAGATGTTACAGCTTTTATTTGTCCTACTGCAACTTGTCCTTCGGCAAGGGATCGACATAGGGTAAGGTGTTCGATGCCTTTGTATACACCGCGTGACGTCCTTTTTCGTCGATATCACAGCAAAAACCTACTCGACTTACCCTATTCCAAGCAGAAGTAAAGCAAATACGAAAAGTCGAAAGCCATTTTGTCAATCTGGGGTCAACTAAATTCGTATTCCTTTCCCCTCCTCCCACCCCCCACTCGGGTGTGTAGCTCGGAATGGACTCACATTCAAGGATAACAATAATGTCTCAGGATATGTTTGTTCTTGTTTGGTTTTATTTCGTTTCATTTTCTTGTCTTTTTTTTATGTGACGCGCCTGATAGTAGTTGGGAAAGTATAGGCATTAGTAGGTGGGATTGACAAAGCTCGTAAAAATAACAAAAATTCGCCGGAAGGAGGATTTCAGCATGAGCATGTTGTTTTATGTATTCCTTTGATGTTGTTACAAGGCTTCATGAAATAAATAAAGTCTTATTGATGTTTGTTACAATGTTTTCAGGAGACTGGAGACGAAACGTTGTGAGATTCGCAATCAAAGTGATGAAGATTTCTTAAAATAAATTTTGAAAATTCAGTTACCTCTCATTGTGAATCAAGGCTTCAGAGATTAAGTTGATATACTTATCGTGAACGAGCCATCTCAATAAAATAAGCGATTAGTCTGTTCTAGTACCTGATCAGAATGATCTTCAGGAACTATGGAGCCACCAATCGGAAATGTTAAGGGTCCGATGACATTTTTCTTAGAATTGAAACTTTTTAGGGATTTGTAAAAATTATTCAATTTGTGCTTAATTTTGTATTTAAGTTTCATATGTGTGTGACTGAGATGAAAAATTTTCTCATAAAGAGCAATCCAATAAGAGGTGTCATTTTTGATTTCCGAGCCTTTATTGAAATGTCATTGCGATGAACTTGGATACGCAAAAACTAGAAGACCATTAAATCTGATACAACACATATTCACACACCGTCCTGAAATAGTGAATATTCAACACAAAACGGTGAAATATCGAAAAAACCTTGCGTAAAATTCGTATAGAATTATGATGCTTATTTCCATAATTTTTTTCTGACTAAGGAGGGTCATTTTTATTTGTGAAGCAAAACCCTCACATTTACGAAAGCTTGATAGACATAGTGGAAAAACTTCCCATCCAGAAGGAGCGAGGCTATGGTGCGGCTTTGGAGCTGACGGCCGTTGGGCTATATTTTTTCAAAAATGCTGCTTGTGCGATCGGTGAATAGTTTTGACTGACGAACGGATCGAATGTTGATGACTGATTTTTTCTTGGGTAAAATTGGCGTTTCGGTTGTGGACGACGTTTATTTTCAGCTTGATGGAGCCATGTGTTACACAGCTGATTAAATAAGAGCTTTATTGGGTGACAGATTACCTAAAAGTGAGGTTTCTCGAAAAAAGTGTTTTAATTGGTCACCGGGATAATAACCCTTCAGTGCAGGGTTTCCTCTACGTTGTGACAAATACGGCAGGGGACCGGATAGTTAAGCCGGATAACTATTCTCGAAGCATGAGTTCCTATATGGCAATGGTCCGGACTGACCATCACGATTCTAGCTATGTCGCTATGTCGGAGCGGTGTCTATTGAGGAAGTTATTTGTTTCGCTCATCCTAGCGGACGAGCCCATGGAGGATCAGCAATAATAATTAGACAAGATATTAAATACAATACTCTTCAAGAATATGCAAGGGACTACATACAAGCAACGACAATTCAAATAGAGGAAGCATGCGGACCACTAATTCTATCTGCTCTGTACTGTCCACCAAAATATACAATAAGTCCTCAGCAGTATTCCGAGTACATCAAAACATTGGGCCCGCGTTTTATTGCAGGGGGCGATTTAACGCGAAACATGTCGACTGGGGCTCAAGATTAACCAGCAAAAAAGGGAAAAATCTTATGGAGGCTATAAAAAAGAAAATAACTCCAAATTCATAAGCACTGGTGAGCCAACCTATTGGCCAAGTGACTTCAAGAAAAAGCCAGACCTCACTGACTTCTGTATTACCAAGAACATTAATCATACTTGTTAAGAATCAAGATACACCTGGTCGTCGATAAAACAATATCGACAGAAGAAAATCTTTATATCCCACTTTCATATAATATTGTTCCCGACCACCATCATTCTTTTCCTTCCTTTTCCCACTCTGTCCCGAGAAGCCAACCAAAGTAAGCGTCTTTGTAAACCACTTATACTTATACTTGTAAAATACTTTAATTAAAAGAATAAACTACCAAACAAGAATTTGAGAGCCGCTTTAGTTGTTTCCATTGGAGTTTATTCCGCTTTGAAGGATTAGCAACAATACTCAATTAAGCATAAGCTCCTGTCTTGAACTGTCATCTGACCATTCCCCTTTTATAGTCGAATAGTCCACTACTACAAAAGTACGATGCCCATTCCCTTCTCTGACCAACCATAAAACCGATTGGAATGCTCTTCGAAGAGTCATTGAAGCAAAAATTGACCCAAGGATTCCTCTTAAGACACACCATGATCTTTAAAACGCTATTATACACTTGAATAGCACAATACGCCAAGCAGCAACTAGAACAACGCCTGAAATCAAACCAATAAATCTAACAACTATTACACCAAAAATTATTCGACAAAAAATCAAAGAAAAACGAAAACTACGAAAAATTTGGCAATGTTTGAGCAAAAAGCTGAAGAAAGGAATTAACCACCAACCACCTCTGATGAAAACTAATGGTACTTGGACCAGAACAGGCACCGAAGAAGCAAAAACATTAGCAGAATATTTTAAAACAACATTCAGCAACGGCTCCAATAGACGAAATATACCACCCCCAGATAGAAATATCTTCACATTTACGAAAATGGGAATAAAGAAAATACGAACCAACGAAATAAAACACTACATAAAAAACAACGTAAAATGTAAAAAAAACACCTGGGTATGACCTAATAACAGGAGAAATACTGAAAGAACTGCCGGATAGAGCTCTTATTTATATTAGAAATATTTTTAATGCCATCCTAAGACTTGACTACTTTCCAAAGGTATGAAAAGTTTCCAAAATAATAGCAATCCCGAAACCAGGCAAAGATGCTACAAGACCATCATCATACAGGCCAATTTTTTTTTTTTTTTTTTTTGTTTATTTTCATTTTTTTAAAGCTAACAAAAATTCATTTAAAATAAATACACAATTCAAGATAACAGCTTCAAAAATTTGAATAAATAGATAGCCATTCTATAGTCATTGAAAATGGCTAGTGGCGAATGACTCTTCCACAAGAACATAATAGAGAGAAAAAAAAAAAAAAACAATAATAGAGAAACATAAGTTAAATGCAAGCAATGAGACTACAATTAAGATAAAGAGGAAGAAATCAGAGTAATGAGAACTATAATAAATAGATTTTCTAAATTAAAGTAAGAAACAATTGTTTGACCATTGAATTATCCATTGAAAAAAGCCAGTGTTTTACTTTGCTGCAAAAGAGGTTACGCACTCTTAAAATTCGAATATCATATGGCAATTGATTGAAGAGTTTTGGTGCTGACACAGTGAAAAAATTCGCATAGTGAGTTTTATTTGAAGATGGCACATCTACAATATTTCTATTATTAACACGTAAACTATATATTGCTGAGCTTCTTAGCATATAACCGCTGCGCAAAAAGAACACTTTGAGAACTTTATAAACATAAAGATGTCTTAAAGGCAGAATACGAAGATGATGAAATAGTGGCCAGCTTGTTGTTAGTCTACTTTTTTTGCAGATAATCCTAATAATATGCTTTTGAGCTAGACAAAGAGGCTCAAGAGTATTGTAGTAAGTTCCACTCCAGCTTGATAAACCATATTGTAATTTGGAATTTACAAGTCCATGGTAAAATTTCAATAAAAGTTTTGTCGAGCAATATGGTTTTAACATGAATATATTGCGATTTACAGAGACCATATACCTTTTCAAATCTGCAATATGTGCTTTCCAGGATAGGTTCTTATCTATTAAAACACCAAGATACTTAAAACTACCAACTGATTCTATCTTAAAGCAGTTCTCAGTACATTTAGCATTCCTATTGTAATTACCTTTACCGCAAGTGTGAGAAGATAAAAAAAGTTGTTCACACGCTGTAGAGTGAAAGTATACATCACAGTCAACCAGGTCTGAATCTTTCAAATTAAAAATCATAAGCTTAGTTTTTTCACTTATTAGGAGCTTATGTTTTGCAAACCATTTCCTTAGAATTTGCAGATCTTTATACATTTTTGTTACGGATTCAAACAGAGAGTTGTTCGCATATGTAAATGCAAGGTCATCAGCAAAGGCTGTAACTCTACTACTAAATATAGAATTGCTGCTGAAATATAGAATTCACATAAATTAAGAATAAAATTGGACCCAAGACAGAGCCTTGAGGAACGCCGATATTTATTTCTAGCTGGTTACTAAAGACACCATCAAGTTTAACCCGTTGAAATCTACCGCTTAAATATGTTGAAAACCATTCATGGACAGAACCTCTAAAACCGATCTTATATAATTTATCTAACAGAATATTATGATTAACCATATCGAAAGCCTTGGTCATATCAATAAACAAACTTATAGTGTTTTTGTTGTTGTTGACGCCTTCGTATAGTTCACTACACAGTTTAAGTATGGCATCTTCAGTGGATCTACCTTCACGAAAACCGTATTGCGCACTGTTAAAAAATTTAGTTTTGTTAAGAAAAGAAACTATTCGGCTTTTCATTAGCTTCTCAAACAGCTTAGAAAATGTTGAAAGCAGAGATATGGGTCTATATTGGCCTATTTGTTTTCGGCTGCCCTTTTTGAATAAAGGAATAACTTCAGCTGTTTTCAATGATTTTGGGAAGATACCGCAGCTGACACTAATATTAAATATATGAGCCAATATATCAACCACGTAAAGAGCAACGCGTTTCAAAACGCAATTTGTGACACCATCCGAGGTACTGGAGTTCTTGTTGTTAAGATGCAATATTCTTTTATATATTTCATGCGAAGTGAAAGGTTCGAACACAAAGCTATTACATTGAAGATCGTCTTCAACTAAGTCCGAGAACAAATCACATTCACAATGACTTTGAGGAGGGCAAGGCTTTGAATTTGCAGCAACGGATGCGAAGTATTTGTTAAAATTGTTAGCGATTACTATCGGGTTCGAAACAAGCACGTTATAAATTTTTATCTCTAGAGCTCTATCTTTTGCTTCTTGTTTATTCAGTATACTGTTAACAACTTTCCACTCTTTTTTTATGTTGCCCTCACATTTCTCTAATTTATTGGAGTAAAACCTATCTCGACTAGCCTCTACCTTTTTTTTCACAACCTTACACAATTTAGTAAAAGATTTTTGAAGTGTTAAGTTTTGAGGATGACGCTTACACCTTTTCTGCAACCTATTTTTTTTGTTTATCAATTTAAGTAAACCAACGCCAATCCAAGGCCTGAATCTTTTTAGCTTTGGTGTTTCTGACCGATTAGTTGTGGCATTCTCTATATATCCTTTCAATGTTTCCAGAAAAATATCGTACGCAGATGAAGGATTAGCTTCCTCATAAACTTGAGTCCAAAATTCATACTTAAGATCGTCTTTTAATTTCTCAAAGTCTACAGATTTTCTTACAGAAAAAGGAATGCATTTTTTGCTACTAGATTTACTATCAGACATATATTAGTATCAACATACCACTAAAACAGAAACACCTTATCCCGAACCACAAATTTGGATTCCGACAAAATCACTCTACTATTCAGCAGGTTCATCGAGTGACAAACAAAATTCTAAATGAGTTGAAAGTGCAAAAATACTGCGTAGCAGTTTACTTTGATATTGCTAAAGCATTCGATAGTGTGTGGCACAAAGGACTATTATCTAAACTCAAGACAATGCTACCGGACTACCACCAACTCATCAAAAGTTACTTGGACAATCGACACCTCTACCTGCAATATAATGACAAACAGCCAAACTTATGTGAAATCGAAGCAGGGGTTCCGCAGGGTAGTGTACTAGGTCCTATCTTATATTTACTCTTTACTGCGGGCATACCTAAGCCACTTACACACGACACTACGCTAGCAACATTCGCAGACGACACAGTAATTCTTTCCTCACTCTCTTGCTTACAAGCTGCTACAAATCAAACAAAACAAACGCTCGACAAAACAGTGGACTGGTTCTGCAAATGGGATACACGACAAAAAGGAATTCTAAACCTAAAGACATCACAATTAACAACAAAAAAATTACTCTTGACAACTCAGTGAAATACTCGTATCTAGGCACAATAATAGACAACAAACTATCATGGAAAACACATATAATTTAAAAGCGAAACCAAATCAAAAACAAATTTAGGCAACTATAATGGCTTCTAGGAAGCTAATCTAAACTCTCTGTAAAAACAAATTTTTAATCTACAAAACCATAATAAAACCAATATGGACCTATGGCATGTTAATATGGGGAACAGCCGCTAAATCAAACATCGACATCATACAACGACTACAATCAAAAATACTTCGGACGATTGTCAATGCACCCTGGTATATTTCTAATGAAGACATACATCGAGACCTCAATATATCCACTAGTAAAGACGAAATGTAAAAACATAGTATAAATCACCAAATCAGAATCTCATATCATCTAAACAACGAAATACGAAATCTACCTCACCAAGAAGCTAACACGAGAAGATGACTAAAAAGACTGAGGCCAGTAGATCTACAACCCATATAAATGTTATGTTAACATCTGTTATAAGAGTATGAGTAAATGCGATTCATGATGGCAAACTTTGTTAACAACTTAAAGTAGAAGAAAAGTAACGTAAGAAAAAATGTTGTAAGACACTGGTCTTACGATCTAATGTATCCAATTATATCTTTTAAAACAATTACTTAGAGTCTTAGGACAGATGTAATCAAAACTTGGAAATGAAAACAGAAAAAAAAATAGAAGGGCCAGGTTTCTTTTATACCAGGTTTCTAGTTGATTTAGCCCACCTGCGATAGGCTATTTTGAAAAAGTGTTGCAGGATGTTGCTCTTGATAAGGTTCAGAGACAGGCGCACGGTTTCAGCAGGGGAATTTGAGTAAGCCTCGAGTTTGGCTAACTCATCGGCCCTCTCATGTCCCTCTACATTGCTACGTCCTGGAACCCAAGGAAACCATAATCCAGCCGCCAGCTCGTTTCATTTCTCTTGCATTGATCCACCAATTTAGAGAGAGCTTTAATAGCGGTGAACGTGTAATTGGCGCGGGCTGCACTGAGTACTTTGCTTCCCACATCGCTACCACTACAGCTTGAAAGATGCTCGAGTGATCGGGGAGATGGAATGAACTTAAGATATTCAGTTGTGTCTAGAATATTCCCGATCCTACACCGTGTTTCAGCTTGGAGCCATCAGTGACAATCAGAAGTTGGAATTTTGCGACTGGGTTGCGCGCTTTCCATTCTTCTCTGGAAGGAAAGTGAGAGTGCACCACACAATTTGAGTAAAGGGAAGGTGTGATTTAGTCCGTAGGAAGCGAGACCAAATTCGTGACAGAGTTCTGCCGTGGCCATACGATCTGGGTGGCCAGAAGCCCGCTTCCTTAAGTCTGATGACGCTGCACGCCGCCGTTATTTGTTGGAGAACATGCCACCAAATTAGGAAGCTATATGTGAGCATAGGAGGGACAACGGCTGTGTACATCCATAGTGGTGGATGATCTGACTTTACAAACGCACCAAACATCAATCGCCTGCTAACGTTCGATCAGGCTAGATTGAGTTTTTCGTTCGCCATCGAATTATTGTGTGTGCATTTCCAATATAACACCTTAATGACATGGCAACAAAAGAGTTACTGTGAACTACAATCAACGCAAATTCAGTAGAATCTCTCAACTCCTATCTAGGACACAAACCATATGCACCCCGTCCAGGTTGTGTGACAAACACCATGAGAGCATAACTCTTGAACCTGCACGAATAATACTAAAAAAACACAAAAACTTGTGTTGTGTGCGATTTGTTTTTGTTTTTTTTTTCACACAAGTGAAGAGTGATTCCAAACGGAGAGCGCCGAGAAGCTTTTTTTAAGGCAAGTGTACTACGGGGGGTTTCACCAGTATCCCGAGAGAAGCCGCGTAATGAACATTTGGTGGTGTTGGTGTTATCAAAATCCGACCTCGCGCATCGTGCGTCAGAGGCCGACACACTAGCCACTGCACCACGGCGCTCATTGATATTGGACATGCTTTGTCTAACATTCAAGGATGAAAACATGTCACAAACTGCAGTTTTAAAGTGCCACAAACTCTTCAAAAATGGTCGGGAGAGTGTAGAAGACGAGCCCCTCACTGAACCGACGACGGCATGCAATGTTTGCTTGATCGATTACCTGGCGCAAAACAACGTCGCGACCATTCCCCAGTCCCTTACAATCCTGACTTGGCTCTTGTTGGACGATCATAAATGGCATCCGCATAACTCCGCAACACTTCGGGGAACCTGTGCTTCAACGAACCAGCCCCTACAGCCGGCATGATTCCAAACTATTGCCGCACGCCCAAGCCAGTGAGCTCCCGCTCGCCTTTAATCTAAGTCTTATAGCCTAACGTCCCCGTTTACCAGAATAAATTTATATTAAAATCGCAGCCCTTTCCTTTATATTTCATAGCTTAGGCGTTCCTTTCTCGTCCATGAGGGCGAGCTTAGCAACCATATAATATGTTTTCATAGCTCTTTCCTCCCCTTCCTTAAATTTAAACAAAAAATGCTTTGTCTTTATCTCCATTATTTTAAAAACTGACTTTCTGACATTCATGTTCCTTATAACCCGAGTACAATGTCATCCACATTACCCGGTGATGACTGCATCCCTGCGCAGTCAAAATTCTCCACCTTGCAGTGCTTAAATCAATTTCACTGCTTCGCATAAATGTAAACGTTACCCTCGACCCACGTCACTCGTGCCTGCTTGCACCCTCGCACTATTACCTCGTAATTCCGGAACAAATACATAATTCTTCTGCTTTCCTTCCAAAACGTATTGTTTTCATCCTCGAATCACTTGTCGCTGCCGACAACCCAACCGGACGCAACCATCATCCACCATCTATGATAGTATCCGCCACCCTTGGCGTATCAAAATCGAACCCTCGTTTAGTGACGAATTAGCAAACGACTGTGACGAGAGGGTGTATTGCATAGTTAAACATCCAGCACAACCATCGTTGGAATTTCATCGAACCCTCCTCACTGTGCATGACCCGAACAGAGGAAGGACGTAAGTCCTTTCAACCCCCAATAAAATTTGTCACGCTCTTTTAGAACCTGATTGTTCTTTCATTTGGCTGTAACGAGTCGATAGACGTTTAACATTTAACGATAGAAGTTGGACGTTTAACCTCCGCCATGTTGTTATATCTGTCGGAGCCGCTATGCCTGTAATGCGTGTCCGTCGTCTCCACGGCTTCTATTTCTTTTTCGTTTTCGGTCGCCGGCTTATTGACAATTTTAACGATTTAATAATCAATCAGTCCGCCCGCTAATAAAAGCCGGTTTTATTTGTAAACACACGTTAAACGTTCTCATTAAGTCACGCGCAAAAAAATGACGGCGAAACGATCTAACGACCAAATGGTCTGCTGGTGTCGCCACATAGCTGCACGGAACTGCTTTAGAGCATTCCGAAGGACAAAGATTTCTGACTTGATAGTTCGATGCTCGTTCGCGCGGAGGTTTTTAATATTATTCCAGGGTTTTTGTATATTTTTTTGTCTCTACAAGATTCAGGGAGATAAAAGTGCAGCTTAATGTTTATGCGTGAAGTTTGAGCGGCGGTGTCATCATCTCGAATGTGCACGTCCATTTAACGAGGCAGCAGACGGGTACGAGGAGGAGGGTATTACCGCGGCTGGAGCTTTAGATTTGTTTTGTTTTTACTTGTTTATGTCCAGTTCGTGGGTTCGGATTATGACGATGATTAAATGGTCGGACGGATAAATGATTTGGCGTGAAAAGTGGCACAGCCATTCGTGGTTAAGTATGTGGTTTGGAGTGGTTATGCGGTCAGTAATGGCTTCTGAATCATAAATGAAGAGAACCCTGCCACAGAATCATATTTTTTGAATTAAAGGAAAATTTATAGAGCAACCAAGGTTAAGCTACGCCACTGAAGATATTTTTTATAGGAAACGCTTAATACCCGCATAGAAGCATTTTTTTATGGGCGCTGTCGTCGAGAAGTTTATCGTCGAATCAAATCATAATGTGTGATCTTAAGAGAGTTCTATGGCGGGCATAGCTCCTCAGTCTCAGGGCGACTACTTTCCTTCCAGGACAATGTTCCACTGTATACCAGAAATGATTACTGTCATTGTTAAAATGAGATGTGTTCATTGAATATTAGTTTTTTAAATCCTAAGATCACATACACCCCGTCGATTGTGAGGAGTCAAGACCGGTTCAAGAGGGTACCTCATAATAATTTGCATGAAGATTATATGGAATCGAGCAAATGGTAAGGAGAATGCCGACTGCCCTTTGAGAAGTTTAAAAACTTGAATAGCACAGGACATCATACGATTTCTCACATTGAGTTCGATCTCGGTTTTTGTATTTTTCCCAAGTTTCCGAGGAACCGAAGTGTGGAGTCAAGACACGTCGCCACCAGAATAGCCTCTGTTTGGATGGATGCAAGTAGGTATATGTAGACGACGAGGTTGGATTTTATTACTTGTTTCGATATAAAGTTTCAGGGAAGCCTTGGTAAATGCGACGGATGGGATCAAAGCTGACCAATGCGACAGTTGACGCAGTTATCTCCAATGGAAGTGAATCATTCAACCACATAGTACAAATATCGATCGAATATCGAATGATCGACGCAATCTAAGCATCTATTGGAACTTGTGAATCTGGCCTCTCTGACGCAGCCAGCGCATCTAACGTATCCAACGCACCTAATGCAACGAAAATATCTGATGCAAGCAACGCATCAGCTGCAAGCAACGTATGTGTACAACTAATGCACCTGAAGCAACCAGCCATTTGACGCAACGAAATCATCTGATACGTCCAGCGTATTTGACGCAAACTCACATTTGACATAACTAGGGCATCTGACGCAAACGAGACATCTGATGAACGCATCGAATGCAGCGAACGCATCTGATAGAGCGGACGTGTCCTATGCGCAACCAGCGCATCTGATTAAATCAGAATTTAGAATGAGACGTTCGACTTAAATGGCCACCGACGTTTGCCTACAAACTGTAGCGAGCACGTGGGAGTTTGGGGTTTGTCCAAATTATGTCAACAATCACGCACATCGTTCAAACACCCCAACTGTGTGGCGGGACTACATTCAATACACTCAAATGATCTCGTACGTAGTCACGTATATAAACCCGTTTGCAACACGTTTGGTCGTTATGAACTTAGACATTTATATAAAGAAATGGGTTTCACGGGGAGGGACCTACGTAAGTCGGGGATTTCATTCTGGTTTCTGGATGTAACCAAAGAATCGCAAACACGCATTTGACGTAACGAGGGCCAACTAAGGCACCTGAGTCAAGGCATTAGATGCCACCAAACCATCTAACGTAACCCAGATATCTGACCACACACTGTCCAACCTTATAAAAAATAACAAAGACTAAAACCCGAATGATCCATCTCTTAATGCCGAAAATCGCAAAGGATTCCGTCGTCTTGGCTTAATATCAAAAGTCAAGTCGAATAATGCAGGTGGAGATGAACTGATTAGGACCATGCATCAGCTCATCTGTAAAATATGGTCAGAGGAAACGTACCCAAGGGATGGAGTTTCAGCATCGTTTGCCCGATCCACAGGGAAGGAGACTCCTTTGACTGCGCCAACTACAGAAAAATTAGTCTACTTATCGCCTACAAAATTTTCTCTGCCTCTCTGTGTGAATGCCTGTAAGCCTTTTGCAAATAAGCTGATAGTTCCTTATCACTGTGGCTTCAGGCCAGTAATCGACCAAATTTTCATACTACCATAGATCCTGGAAAGGGAGCAGAAGCTTGAACCAAAAAGGGTAAGAACACTGGACAACCGGGGACAACCTTGCTGGGGAAAGAGAACGTGATGTCTCCTCCTCCGACGGGTGGTGGCGGTGGGTAATCGGAGTCCCAAGGTAGATGCTCGATGCTCTCAATACCTCTGGAATCTATGCCCAGGCCTATGCGGATGATATTGCTGTTCTCTCTGTCAGCTCATATTTAGCAACTGTCTGTCTCAAAACGCAGGCGGCACTAGATGCGATCGAGGACTAGTGTATGAGAAATGGTCTGTCGGTTAATCCTCTTACGACTGATGTCGTTCTCTTCCCGAGAAGGATGAAAAATACTGCCATTACTCAGCTGGTGTTAAAAGGTATTCGCATCCCGATATCCAAGGAAACTAAATACTAGGGAGTCATCTTAGATAGCAAGCTTCTTTGGTCAAAGCAAGTTGAGTCCTAAACCATCAAAGCGCTGTCGGCTTGTCTCATGGATGTGCCTTCTGACGCAATGGCACCAGCCATTCTACTGCACTGTAATTTCACAGTCACTTTTCCATGGCGTCAGGACTGACTTTGGCCAGACACTAAACCTGGAATGGACTGTCTTCGCATTTTCACAGATGGCTAGAGGGATCCGGCGCTGGAGTTTTCTTTGAACGCGAAAACATTCGACTGCACTTCTCATTAGGAAATTATGCGTCTGTCTTTCAATCAGAGATTTACGCAATCCTAAAGTCCCTGCAGTATGTTGTGAAGCAGAGGTGGAAGAGAAAAAGCATATGCGTCTGCAGTGACAGCCAAGCTGCACTCAAAGCTGTGTCCAAGCCTCTATCCAACTCCAAATTAGTGCATGAATTCAAGGCCTTTTTAAACAAAGTCCCAGGTCACTCTGGGATCCCACGAAATGAGATCTCCGATGAACTCGCTAGAAGGGGCTCAGAGGAGAGTTTCTCAGCACCTGAATCCACCTTAGGTCTAACTGCTTTCATGGTAAAATCTGACATCAACGACTGGGTCTTTAATGCACACAGTCGTAGATAGAAGGAATATCCAGGATGCAGGATGACTAAGCGCGTACGCCCTGATGTCTGCAAGAAATTCACAACATTCTTCTTATCCTTAAGGAGAAATGATTGCAGAAGGCTTGCGAGCGTCATTATGAGCCATTACACTTTTGCCAATCATTTCAACGTGCTTGGCATCAGTGAGACGCCTACCTGTTCTGCATGCTACGAGGAGGATGGCACAGCAGCCGACGTGGTCTGTCCCGAATCTCTTAGCTATACATCACTGAAACCCCTCCTAACTTTTCTCCGGACAACGGGGAAAATACAATAAAGAAAGGTGTCTGTCTGGTAGTACAATGGACCAATGTTTATGTCTACCTGAGTGATCCAACAGATAGTAGAAGCCTCCAACAAAAAAACAAAAAAAAAATATCCTGGAAAAAACCAACGAACTTCATTGGCAGATCCAAGTTTGAGGCAGTTAAGGACTTCGTCTCCTTAGGCTCCGCAATGACCTAGAACAACGACAACATCAAAGTCGACTCTATATAAGACCCTTATCGTCCCGATCCTGCTGAGCGGCGCAGAAGCATGGACCCTGTCGAAAGCGGATGAAGAAATTCTTGGCCAAATTCAACCACGAACTATATGGGTTGTACAGCGACATGAGTCTAGTCGGGCATCTACGGATTCCACGAGTAAGACCGGACACCGCAGCTCTAGCCCGGAGAGTCTTTGAATCCAAATCCGAGGGACGAAGAAATACTCGTACAGGTGAAAGCCAACTGTGTGTACGGTGCTGAAAAAGGTTAGCAAATTATCATTCTAGCTGGAGTGGCATGTTTTTCGAGGCCCAGTTTCACCCCGAACAATAGCGCCAGAGAAGAAGAAGAAAAGTTCTTCGTTTCGTATACAATCCTAAAGGTGGCAAATGCGCCGTAAGTACCGATTCTAACTTTAAGAAATATGGCAATAAACGAACACATCCGCACTAACATCCGATTACTGGAGTAATTGCATTGCGGGGGGACACTTTTCTAAGCTGTTCATAGGACCTAAATATCAAGAAGAAAAGATATTCCTTTAGCCATCATTGGGCTCTGCTGTCAAGCACGTTTAATTGTCTGACTTCAAGTGTGACTCTAGCGACCGGTTGAGCTACGAAAAACAAGCCTTTTGATTGCGAATAGTTACCATGAAACTACCTAAAAACAGTCTTTCTTGGTTACTTCCAGTAAAACCATCACCGCATCTGTCCCAGGCAATATAAATATAAGGTTTGTTCAAAAAGTAAGGTGACTTTTAATTTTTCTCAAAAAATATTTATTTATTATTCAATATCTATTCAAAGTTATCCCCCTCAGATATAATATACTTTCGTCAGGGCTTTTTTCGATCTTTGAAGTATCTCTGATATGCGTTTCTTGCTATAGGCTTGAGCTCTTCGGGCGATGGGTTCTTTATCTCTTCACTGACCCGTGATGACCTTTTTCCGAAAATCTGGCGCGTCATTCACGCCACTCGCGTCATTCAACAGCTCCCGAGTGATGCTTATGAGACGTTTCATGACCAAAATATTTGAAAAAAGTTCATGCGACGAGCCAAACGACATGCCAATATACTCAGCAACTTCTCCGATAGTGATTCGGCGATTCTCCAAAACGTTTTTCTTCTCTGCTTCAACGTTTTCATCCTTAATTGACGTGCTGGCTTGTACAACTTATAAACACTTTTTCGCTCAGGGTGTGCTCGCCAAATGCCACAGATTCTTTGATCCACTATTTTCCATATCAAAAAATCACTAAGCAAACCAAAACAGTCTTTCTACTATTGTAACATTTCAACCTGGTGGACCAAGTCTCGACCAGCCTCAAACACTAATGCTTATTTAGATCTCAGTTCACGGGACATTTCGCCTTGAAATTTAAAACTGATTGCAAAGTTAAACAGTGTAGTCTCAACAACACCTACATTAAAGGAGCTGGTTGAAGACGACCCATAGGAATACGCCTCGAATCAACGACCATCTGTTCCACTAAAAGCCATTGGACTTATTCCCCACTTCGAATAAGTAAATCACGCTACACCCGTTGATAAAGAAGAAAAAATCATCTCCGTCTACCCCGCTCCATGCAGTCTGCCCCGAAGGCCCCGAGGGATCGTCGATAAATCATTTCGACTTTCTCTAAATCAATATTGCGCCCTCCGAGCGTGGAAACGCAACGAGCATCACCAGTCGAACTCCAAGTTACCACACAATGCCCGCGCACACGTCCTCATTAGCCACTCATTGACCCAATTCATCTTAATTTTCCATACACTCCAGCCACCTCCATTGTCATCACCTCAAATGTAATGAACCCGTTCCTTCTTGGAATCGCAGCGTCTATACGTTCACACTACACAGCACCCCATGACCTGGCGCTGAAAACTTTTGACAAATTCTGCCCCAAAATCTCCAGCATCCATTGGCATTCATTAGCGGTATCAACGCATTTCTTTTCGTTTTATTTATAGAAATCAGGGAAACTGCCAAAATCAATGTGCCGAGCAGGCGTCCAAGAAGATATCAAGAAAGATCCAAGAATATTCAAAACAGTACTCGAGCGGATGTCGAGAGAAAATTTCCCCGTACGCGTCGTGGCAGGGGAAATTTCGATAGGCGGTCCGCCTCCGGATCTCCCCTTTTTGGCGATGCAACCTGCGCAATCGCCTGAAGGATGTTTTTGCATTATCCTGGCTGACGGAAAGAGAACTCAAAGTGGATACAATATGGCGATGCTCACGGATGCAATGGCTGACTTCTCCTTTCCGTGTTTTTTGGGGAAATCGTGGACATTTTTCCGCACATGAGAATGCACGCGTGTGTGTGGGTGTGCCTTGGACACAAAGATGAAGGACGCGATTTGGCTAACAAGCGTGTAGGAGTGTTGAAGTCCGAAGTCATTGAAGCGATTTATGCATCAAAGGAAGTGAATTTTTTTTCTGCTCCATATTTGGAGAGTTTCCTTTCAATCGGCTGGTCGGGATACGAATATCCTTTTGCATACAATTAACCGTCGGTAGTGCACTAAACAGTTTGTTTATCCTTCTTTCTCGACTAATATAATTGCATAAATGACACAAGGACTAATTAGTGAGAGGAGCAAGCGAAAATGATTGAGGATCAACACCACGTCCCGATTTCAATGTGTAAGTATCCTGTTCATTGTTTTGATTACGATTTTCGTTACCGAGGAGGACTGCACGACCGACGGGGGTTGCGCGAAATCGCAATGAACAGAAGGACAATGTAATCGGATTAAACACTTGGGCTTCCATTGACTGATATTCGTGGTGTGTGACAGGGTGTCACACAGGACGATTAAGCCGGGCATAGAATTCAAGCTATTCCTGCTACACCTGTTACATTTGGTTCGAGGGCAGACATTATCAATGACATATTGGACAACGTGATTAGGAGTAGAGTTCTTAGATTATAGTTCGGTGAGGTCGCGTGGACAGTCGGATGGTAGCGGCTTGAAAGGATAATCCTATTATTCTATTATTGGCGAATAAGTGTTTTTGATTTGTTCGAGAGTGGAGTGTTGTTCCTTTGTTTCGATGCTTTGTTTGCTGTGATCACACGTTAAGTTGATGGATGTCGGATGATATGTTGACGTATTGCATGTAACATATGGTGTATAGGCACTGAACACTCCGTTGGTGGTAGAACTCATCAGAGGCAGTAATGTGGGCTTAGATTTAATTAATATCATGCGGTGCTTTGTGGTGTTCTCAAGGTAACGGGAAAAACAAACAGCGAATGAGGATTAGTGAGTGTGATATAGCTTCCGAGGACAAAAGTGAAAAGCCGACGGCTTAGAGTTGATTCAAATTTTTCAAAAATGATAAGCTGTTGCTTTTGTAATGCCGAATTTCATAGTGATCCTTCAAATAACTCTTTTTGCAATTTTTCGAAGACGTTTTTGACGGCTTTTTCATTATTTAATAGCTTTTCTACCAACAAGTGTGCTAAATGAGTGAAAAAGAGTTGGCGATAGGACGAGTCATTCTAAGTCGTGTTTAATTTTTGAACCGTAGCTCTTGGTACAAGCGTTGAAACATCTCCTCGATCTCCGTTGATCACTGTTTAGCGAGTTGTTTTTGATTCATTTCTGGTGACAGTTTTTCTCAGTGTTAATAGTTTCACCACTTTTTAAGAAGGAAAGTGAATAATGCCAGCAGAAGACCACCAAATATTCCTTATCTTTTGGCATGTATTTCAATAGATCATCAGCATCTAGCATTGTGTGGATCGGCGACGATGATCGTAGATAATTAACTTTTCAAAAATGAATCGTTTCATTGCTTGAAAAGCAGAAAGGAGCCGACGTACATATTTTGTTTTGCGAAGTAAAATATTGCAAGACGCCCTTACAGTTTGCAGATCGTCATTGTCGATTGCTGGTGCTGTATGTCTCTGTGGCTCGTTTTCACATCACCATGGCTGTAGGGCTCTTGCGTTTACTATGCAAAGTCCAAAGGCGTTGTTAATGATTTAGGACTTGTAAAGTAATAGTAATCTTTGTTGATTAACATCTATATTCTTCTGATTGGCAACCCTGGCTTATCACTTTATCGTCTAGAACTTAACAGAACTCTTCGCGCCCGGAGTAATACGAAAATCAACAACACCACCAATTCCACAACATTTATCGTTCCACCCTCGCAGATTGATGCTTGGTTGCACATGTACATATGTTTCAATGAGTTTTATAACGGTGATTTTGGTGCTACCTCAGAATCTTCCTTAAGAGGTAGGTTATTTAGTACACCGTACATCTGATCAGTTGTGAACAAATTTTCCTTTTCGGGGTCGTAGGGTGTTAGAGAACATAGTTTTCACAATTTTTCAACGACCTTCTTATGTCCCCGAGCTCTAGACTGCCTTGCTCTGGCTTCTTATAATCGCTTTATGGTTAGCTACGAATTCTAACCTGTCCACAATCAGAAACGAAAGAAGTTTTTGCATTTTTATCAGCAATACAAATCGAGTGATCACTTTACTAAGAATTTTTAGAGCATTCTTCCGATTTATGCTACGGAATATCAGTCGCATTTTAAAGCCCGAAAACTTCTATTTCATTCCATAAGTCATTTATATGCTTTAAAATTGTACAGTGACTTCTTCTTTTCCTTTTTCCGGCGTTGTTATGGTCAGAAGTGTAGGACCATAACCTTCCCATTCCTACTGGTCCGCTTGTGGGGTCCGCCGGTTTGACCTCAGAAAGTAGCGGCAGGCTTCCCGGTTTGGGATTACTTCATCGCTGAGGCCAATCAAATGCTGGTGTTTCGCATTCGCCTAAATTGCCTAGATGTGATTTTTGTTTACCTTTGTTTTAGTCGCCTTTTACGACAAGCGAGAGGTATTGCTGCAGGGATATTCTTAACCCGTCCCTGCACGGAGTGAAGAAGTACTTACTTAACGAAAGGACCATGCCTCAAAATATGAAGGGAATTTGCCATTATGTTATTATTATTTATATTACCGATCATTTGGAGCCTCCCTGTCATGAATGTGTTCCTTCCAAGTTTCGCTATTCGGTCCTGTCTCTTCTAGGTCCATCTTTATAGTTCCATCTTCCGCCTACGATACAGCCTTCATAACACTTTTCCCGCGGGCTTTGCACTCACTCTTTTGATTGTTCGTCCATTGTCCATCCGTTCTACGTGTAATGCCCATTTTAGGCTTCCCGATTTTATTACTCGGGCAATGCTTGAGGCTGAATAGAGTTCCTCGAGTTTTTGATTGTGTAATTTTTTAAAGTTTTTTTTCCATAGGCCTGTTTCTTCATCCAGTTTTCACCATTGATTCTCCTGAGGGTCTTGTTTTCAAAGACTCGAAATCTTTTTTCCTCCTTCTTAGTCAGGGACCAAGTCATTAAAGCCAAGAGGCTTTAATGAAGCAAATGGGTTACACATGTATCATTCAAAATATTTTCCATCGCTGGCCACTACTTTCTCCCATCTTTCGGGCAGTGTACGAATCCCGCGTCGAAAAAATTGTACATCTTTTGAAGCGATCAACGAATCGATCCAATTTGTGACTTCTTCATAAAATCGAAAGTGTTGGTCAGCCAGGCCATGCGCCATTGATCGAAACAAGCGATAGTCAGAAGGAGCAATGTCTGGAGAATACGGCGGGTGGGGTAGGACTTCCTATTTTAACGTTTCCAAGTACGTTTTGACCTCTTTTGCAACGTGGGATCGAGCGTTGTCGTGCTGCAAAATCACTTTATCGTGCCTCTCGCTGTATTGCGGACGTTTGTCTTTAAATGCTCTGCTCAAATGCATTAATTGCGTTCGATAACGAGTACCTGTGATTGTTTCACTTGGTTTTAACACCTTATAGTACACGACGTCGAGCTGCTCCCACCAAATGCAGAGCATGATCTTAGAGCCGGTTTCGCCGTCGACGTGGAAGCATGGCCGGGATATCCATATGATTTTTTGCGTTTAGGGTTATTGTAATGAACACATTTCTCGTCTCCGGTCACAATGAGATGCAGAAATCCCTTCCGTTTTTGCCTCTGACGCAACTGTTCACAAAAACACAAACGCCGTTCAACGTATCCTGGTTTCAACTCATATGGAACCCAAGTTCCTTCTTTCTGAATCATGCCCATGGTCTTGAGACGTTTTGAAATGACTTGCTGTGTCACTCCCACTGATCGTGCCAATTCTTCTTGAGTTTGACGCGAGCCTTCACTCAGCGATGTCTCCAATTCTGCATCTTCCAAAACTTTCTCTCTTCTATGCCGGTCTTCGACGTTAAAATCACCGTTCTTGAAGCGTTGAAAGCACTCACGGCACGTTCTTTCACTAACGCGTCCTCACCATACGTTTCTGAGAGCATTGGATGAGACTCAGCCGCTATTTTCTTCATATTGAAACAAAGCAGTAACACCTCCCGCAAATGACGAGAATTTGGCTCGTAAACTGACATTTTTAATCGAGAACAACTTTATGATGCAGACATAAATCGACTAATGTTTGAATGGTGTTCTGTTGGCCCAGGTCCAAGCCAACTGCCTGACGTCTGCGATCTGTTTTTTTCGACCGCTACTTACCGTTATCGCCACATATCGGCAAACGGCGGAAGCAAAGTTGTACACCTTTAGTTTCATCGAGTTTCAGCGAGTTTTCCAATTCGTGAAATTCTTCTCGAATTCGATCTCGTCTACATAAGCCGAATAATATTCCTTTAAGGTTCTATTGTAAATATATGGCGCACCATTACTAGGTTGTTTTTGACCAATTAAATCGCGTATTTTAGTCGTGTACCTTAGGGCCGCCTACACTTGTAGCATCTCATAGTGCATTATGCTATTAATGTCGAAAACTACGATGAATATGACCTTTTTATACCTTTCACATGTCCTGTCACCTGTTAGATTCTGACGTTCGAGTACTTCTGTAGAATGAAGTCGACTACTTCATGTGGAAGCTAATCTCATGTAACAAGTCTTCAGGAACAACCATTTACTCCTTTCAACAGTTTCATATTTAAAACAAAATTGTATGGCATGAGACAATTAATAGCTCGCGACGCAGCTGCTTCTGTGATTGTGAATCAGCTATCAGCCATAATCATGTCGTTCATTTTATCCATGTTGCCGCCCGGGCGCTTTAATTTTTAACGTTTTTATGGCCCCATTGGAAATGATTATATCTCTCGTAAGCCCTAATTTTAATCATGGCATCCTCACTAAAAGCTACGCTTAAAAACAAATATAAAAAATCAGCAAAAGAATAGTAGAAACAGCCGTTATGGTTAACTTTTTAAAAGCTTTTAAACCATAAATGAAAAAGAGTATGATAAATATAGGAATACTGGAAAAAAATTGAATGTATTGCGACCGTGAATAAGTCGGTGTTTCCCAACAGATTCAGATGCATCTTTATAAAGACGCAAATCAGACGCTAACTGAACTTGCAAAATCATTACAATAAAATGACACAACAGTCTCGAAACGTTTGAAAGCATTAAGAGTGATTCAGACGCAAGAAATTTGAAGCTGAGAGACTTCAAACGGCATTTTCTTCACTGTCTCAACGACAGAAAAGGCAATTTGTGATGTAAAGTGGATACTGTACGATCACTCTAAGCGTACAAAATCGTGGTGCATCCGAGCAATTAAGGAAAAACTGCCACCATACGAGCAACCTACCAGTGACAACTTACGTACCTGAAACTCTAAGAAGGAAAGCCCTTCCCCACACTCATTGGCCATTGGCCCTTCCGATTATCACTTGTTCTATTCGATGGTGCATGACTTTGCTAAGCAGCACTTCCACTCTTATGAAGATACCAAAAATGGATCAATTCTTGGATAGCCGCAAAAGACATGTTGTTTTTTCGACTGGAAATTCATATGCTGCTAGATAGTTTGATGCGAGGACATATTCAAGGTCCATATACAATTATTTTATTTTATTATGCTCAATTTAATAATTTGTAGGGTCATTTGTAGAGTAAAGACTCTAACAAAACAGTTGGACCTATCGGGCATCGAAGCAAATAAAATACTTGATTACTCCGCCGAAGTGTCTTCAAACACTTTTGATTGTTTTTGTTTTTTTTAGTTCAATCCTTAGGTCTAGGCAACATGTTTCGTACATTGGCTGTCATTCGGACCCAAACATTTTCGATTGGATTGAGGTTTGGCCAAAAAACAAATCAATTAATTCAGTGGTGCTATTTACTAAGCGTACCCTATGAAAAGATAAGTAGTCATCTTGGAAATTGGGGCCCTAAACCTTTTTTATGTCAGACTCCAAACTGGGCACAACTCCGTTTCATATAATGCCTTCACCTTGGGGTTAGTGCTTGACTGTCCTTTCCACAGGTTTTCATATATCACCTTGTCTTCGCCAGAAGCTGCCAAAGCCATCGGGTCCGTATGCTATTGGACCCGTCCGATAATGTGGCACTTGACCAAACGGATTCAGTCCGATTTCCAAACCGCATTTTCAAAACGATCTTCAAACTTGTTTTTTAATTTAATTTGATCAATTCTTTTTTTTTCTTTTAAAGGGGCTAGTGCTAACATATAGCATGGAGCACTGCGACCAAGGCAGATCTATTGTGCTTGCTAGTCTTTCACACGATGAGTTCCTCTACTCCTCTACTTTCTTAATAAAGTTGGGGATGTTTCTCGTAGGAGCTGAAATGATCCCCTCAGGAGTCATTATTCCTCTGAGGAAGATACGCTTCGCTTCCTAAGGTGGCAGAGGGCAGCACGCCCACATAGTATGCGCTCTGCAGTTTCCTCTTCCTCAAGACTGAGTTGACAGTCGGTTTCAAACGAGAGGCTAAGTTTGTTGAGCTGATATCTCAAACCGCTAAGGTAGCTGACCAGTCTTCTGATATCGACTCTTATTATGTTTAAGAATGTTAATAGAGGGCTTGTTCGGGGGCCGTATAAGATTGTCGGAATCCTTGATCGTTGTTCAAAAGAACAGGCGTTCCGATTGTTCCCAATTGTCTAGGAGAAAATTAATCTTCGATCTGGGAACTCCACAAAAAGGTTCCTATGCATCTATGTACTTTTCTAGCGAGTTTATCGTCGATTTCGTTGCCCTTGTGCCCTGAGTTTGAACTTATTTCTTTTGGCTAGGTCCAGCAGAGCATTGTGGCATTCCTTAACGGACTTTGAATTCATGCTATACGAGCTCAATACTTTGATAATTATACTTCTGTTAATTTAGGTTGTGGCACGTCCGGAATTTAATAAGGTCCTATTGGAATTGGTGTAACTTAATTTCCTTACCCTTTTCTTCAAGCGGGTGTTTTTGTGTAATATTGAAATACAAGTAAGCATTGATCGCCGATCGCACCAAATTACATCGTACATCATTGACAGTTAACACACACACAATATAATCGGTTTGGTCAGAGATTTAATGACATTTTTTTATAAAAGTTTACCGACACAAAAACCTAGAACTCACATGAATCGGATAACAACTCGTGAATTTTTGAACATATCTCGACAGTTCTAGCCTCCATTTAAAAATAAAACTCAGAGGGTCGAGGCTTAATTTTTTAAGTTGTAAGAATGAGGTAAAAGATTGCATTTTTTGCCAACATTTTCGAAAACTTGCATTTTAATTAGTGCTGATTTACAAATGACGATTAATCCCTCAAGCTATATGAAAACAGTAAAAAAATATATGATAGGTTCAATATTTAGAAAATAATTCTAATTCTAATACTCAAACTAGGCATTTCTCAAGAGATTTCTGTCGATAGCTCGAATAGCCTTTACGTTCAATCTTTCGGCCACATCTAAATTGGTTTAACATATGAGTTAAAAAATTTTTCGATCCATTCCATTATACGGTCCTGAAACATGAGTTTCCATAGTAGTCATATTGATCGAAACCAGATACAAGCCAGCCAAGGGAATCTTTAGGTCTATACTATGTTGATCTCTCCCACCACATAAATTGAAGGCTCCTCCTAGTTGTTATTGATTTCTTCAATAAATATTAGAAGCAATCAACTTGCCCCTTTCCAGAAAGGAACATCACACAAAGCATTTCTACCTTTATGTCGATCTTCCGAAAAATATTTGCCATCCCGCCAGACAAAACGAAAATTCCAGCTCGACAACCTGCTCCGCCGATATTACCGCATAAAACCACACTCTAAGCAAAACCAAACAACTAACTGACTGCTCAAAGCCTTCGAGCCACCGCAGCCCACATGTGTAAATCCGAAATCCACTATAAAACTTTTCACATGTTGCACGACGACAACATTCAAAGGGTATTTACCCACCCATTCCCGACTGCACAGACAAACAATATCCCACCCCACCATACACACGCTTACTATCACGTTATGAGCAATTTCTAAAATAGTTGAAAACTTTAAAACACAGTTCCGTTGGATATGAAGTGTCACCAGCCACAGCAGCACCAGCACAACCAACAGCAACAACAGCATCCGCACCATTGTCAACAACCGATTGTATCCGGTCTTGGACCAGGGCCGGGAGTCGTTGGGCCACCACAGCCGCTACCTCCACCGCAATCAATGACAACCGGAAACGACAGAATGTTAACAAGTGCAATCATTCAACCGACAATAACCGAAGCAATGTCAGATGTCGGTGGTGTCCTCGGAAGCAGGACTACCAACCACAATAACAATCCCACTAACAGTAGTACTAGCAACAACATGTCCAGCTCAACCAACAACAATGGCACTAGCGGCAACAGTAACAATGTCACCATCGCCGATAACAATATCAATGGCAATCATAAAACTAATAGTGTCGGAAGCCAACATCATGAACACACTCCACACCATGCCCCATCACCTGCCCACCACTCGAGGACAATACTCAGTGATTGTAGCAGTTCCTTGTGCAGCATGCAAAATTGTGGCCCGCAATTGCAGCCCCATCATCCTCATCCGCATCATGCGTCGCTAATGCAACAACAACAACACCATCATCATCAACAGCAGCAGCAACAATCACTGTCCACGGTACTCGCGGCTGCTGCAGCAGCTGCTGCCGCTGTTGCTGCTGCTTCCGTCACCACCGCCTCAGCACTAGGCAGTACGGTGTCCATGCAATGCGGCTACTGTTGCCAGACAATTTGTGATCGGTACATAATGCGTGTAGTGGATACGTCATACCACGAGGGGTGCCTCAAATGTGCAACGTGCGCTATGCATCTGGTGCATTCGTGTTTCATGCGGGACGGCAAGCTCTATTGTCGCATCGACTATGAGAGGTGAGTCCTTTAGACAATTAAAATGTTCTTATTAGAGTGGGTAGTCGAAGGCTTATCCTTTGAAGTGTCGTTTTTAGGGTGGGGTCATGGAATGGTACTTTTTTCTGAAGGCAATTTTCTCTTTTCTATGGAGCTACATTCGGGTCTAAATGTTATGTTGTACATGACAACCCTAGCTTACATGTAGCTATTAATGCCATTCCTGTATCGTTTTTTTTTTTTTTTTTAATCTAAGGCTCATAGTTAGACCTCCTTTTTTAAAGAAGAAGATACATTTGTGACTTACGATTCTTGAATCCCAGTAAAAGATAGGGATCCAAGAAACTTAATTGAATAATAATGCAGGAACCCTTTTAGTGGTATTAATATTCAATTTTTGGTCCTAAGTTCGTTCATGTTAGCCTTTCACTTGATTTGTTATAGTCATAGAAAGACGAAGGTTATGGAGGAGGAAGAGATTTGGAAACACTTGTTTTATTATAGAATCTTTGCGGAAGTTGCAGGATTTACTCATACATAACGTACTGCAACTCTTCATATTTTCATCTACGCGCCTAGCACTTTGACTTTGCCTACAAATGGTTCACGTCAACCCTGTAATGCCCTGTTTCCAATTTAAGCTTGACAGGTCTCGCAGTTAGGTACATACCTAGTTCAGACTTCCAATATTTTTTTCATAAATTTTGACTTCAGCACCAAGAACTCTAGGTTGATCAAAATGACGATAATGCTACCGAACAGAAGTTCCTTAGGCGCAGTATTACGTAATAATTAACGTTGACAACCATATTGCATCAAAAGCAGGGATTGCATTCGAAGCGTAGCAGTGCTTCTTGCAATTCTTCAAATGTTTACATACCTTTTAGCATACCTACAGCAAGGCTTATTTGGGAATTTCGAAGTTTCTTGTACATGTAGCCAGCTCAACAGGAAAAAACAGCTTACACCCGATGCCAGGATACTCTTTAAATTAGAATCTGAATTAGAATGTGTTGTTTTTCGAACTTTCCCGAGGTACTGATTTAGCTGACGCAACCTAGATAAAGCTATAGTGTCGAAATCGATAACAAAGCTGAATATACGTGGTCACTCATAAATAAAGTTTCCGTTGTGTTATGTTTGTCTTAGCCTTTGTTTGCTATGACATTCCTCACTTTCCGAGTCAATTTCGAAATCAGGAAAAGTCCTTTCGAAAGTCAAATGGAATCTAATAGGGAAATATTGAGACACATGGCAATCCACAGTCATGTATGAATGTGAATTCTGGCACTCATTTGCCTCTAGGCTAAGGCCATTTAATGGATTTATGAGAGACGTGTAGTCTAAAATTGGGTTGAGGACTATCAGTTTACTTGAGTTTATAATTTTAAACAGGTCATCTATTATCACTCATGACTGACACTTCCGGTGCGTTAATTTTTTTAATATTTTTATTTACTTCAAAAACCATTACCATGATGAAAGGGATTTCTAAAAGTAGCTACTACAGAATAGCCTTTCAGGCTATTGCATAATAATAAAAGTGAAGCCTTGTCTATCATATGAGGCATTTCTCGATGCGAAGGTAGGAATGACACTTTTCGGAAACCACTGTCATATGAATTCACTTGCGCTGACGTATCTAACTTTCTATTCATGAGCGTAATCAGACCGGAAATGTTATTTATGTGTGACTGATCACAGATACCCAGTTTTACTATGAGTACGAGTATCATGGTTATGTATGCGATATGCGAACGAGCCTTATTAAAATATACTTTATTTTCAAAAAAACGCATTTTGATTGCTTCCAATTCTAATTGCGCCTTAAATAAAATTAGTATAGCTAGTGAATATCTGTGAATATCTAGTGAATTAACAAGCTTTGTCAATCAGATCGAGAACCCAACAGAGGTGAAAAATCTTCGCCACCGTTTCAGATTTATTTCAGATTTTTTTTCGGATATAAAATAATTTGAGGACCAATTGCTACGAACCTCCGAATAAATTGTTCTCTGGCAATTCGTCCAGAAATGTAATCAGACCATTAACATCTGCTTTCTGCATAGCTTCTAATCTTTGATTTTGTCTACCTGTCAATCGGCAAGCAGCGCCGGGTCGCACTCCTGCATATCCCCCTTCCCTCTCATGACGCTGACTGAGTGCTAACGCAACCGTCGCATAGCCGGTCGTGTGTGTTGCTCTTTGCTGTTGAAGCAAATCTTACTATCGTAAGGGCATAACACCTAAAGTAGTTTGTTTTTTTTTGCAAAACCGGCGATAGAGCTTCAATTTACGGCTCTGCTTCATCGGTGTTGTGTCTTTATATGTTTCGTAGGTTGTTCCGATGAGGGATTTTTGTGTGTAGTCTTGCAACATTTATAGGTTACGGAAAATTTCTTTGCCACGTACGAGTATGTCCACGCTTCCCTCCATAAACCGGGTTTTTTGGCACTATGTGAAACACTGGTCGATGAAAAATCCGATCCCTTGGCTTTCAGTCGTCCACGGCTATATCCACTGTGTGCCATTATTCATATTCTATCAAGTTCTCGCCGTTTACTTCCGTAGCCATACATACTCGTATAGCCATTTGTCCTCCATTGTGCACTCGACGCACTGCCTGGTTCCATCCAGAGGATTGTTTCCCTGTTCCCTCGCACTGGAATCGTTTTAGCGGGCGATTACACAGTTCTCGGTGGCTTCGACATTCTGGACAGAGAACACCCGAAAAAAGGTATGTTGAGATTTTTGCCGAGTTCAATCAAATAACTCAACAAATGAGCCGCTGCGTATCCCCGATGTTGCTGGTCATGCCGCCAACACGCTAAGCTTGTCTCTTTCCTCGTAATAAATACATAATTGATGTATTGTCGCCTCTAGACTCGTCCGACCACTGCTTGATATCAGTTAAATTCTCGAGCTCCCACCACCCAGTTAAAGAAAAAGCTCCTAAAAGAACAGTATGCGGACTTAACAACTTCTTTCGAGGCTTTTGCTGGTCGTTTTGCTTCCTCGACAACGACTTGAACGCCGCAGCTGATATATTCCACCCCTTAAACAACGCTAACCTACCACTTCGCAGCTAGTTCACATCCTCCAGCTTTTTCTTTGTCTCCCCCTGTACTAGAGGGCGTCAATTCCACTATGGGACAAATCCATTTCCGCACTCGTTCAGTCGCAAGGGTTCTTAAAGACCTCGACATACACAAATTCGCTGTTCCAGATGGTATTGCCCCAATAACTCTGAAGAGATGCTTTTCTACGCTGGCAAAACCATTGCGTAGGCTTTTTCATCGTGATTTTTCTGGGCTCTTTCCAAGTAAGTGGAAAACAGCATTTGTCCAGTCTATGTCCAAAAAAGGCGAATCTTCTTCTCCTTCCAACTACCGCATATCGCATCAAGGAAATGGAAACGCTGATTAACCGTCAGCTTATGAAATATCTTGAAACACGGAAACTCCTCAATGAACGTCAGTTTGGTTTCCGTAGCAACAGATCCACTCGTTTCACCAAGCAGGTGAAAGCAGAATAGTTGCACTGGATATTTTGAAAGGATTTGACAGGGTCTGGCATGAAGCCCTTTTGTCGAAAATGCGTGCTTTCTGGATCGATGACTCTCTTCTTCAATGGATTAGAAACTACCTTTTGAATCGTTGTTCAAGTTCAAGTTGTTTTAAACGGATTCAAGTCTGACATCCTTTCTTTACTGCTGGTGTTCCCTAGGGCTCTATCTTGTTTCCGACACTCTTTCCCTTCTTCTAATCCAATCCACACCTTCGCTGACGACAGTACCCATAGCATCTTATATCGCCCTAAATTTGAGTTTAACGTTCATGTCTGGTCCGGTGCAACCAAGGTCTTGGTTAAACTTCCTAGACAGAATACAAAATCGCGCGATAAAACTGATAGGTAGCTCAAGCATTACCAAAACATTAGATTGGCTGAAACATCGTAGCCATGTTTCCTGCCTTTCCGTGTTTTATCGTTACTTCCACAAAAAATGCTAAAACAGCCAGTTGCATTCCGCCCCTTCAACATTTCTCCCGCAATACTCGTCTCCCAATATACTTTGAAGCCCACTTTCGGACATACTGCCATATATAGAAAATCCTTTTTTAACCGAACCATACGAATCTGTAATTACCCGCCGGATTCGGTCTTCCGCCCTCGGAACAACGTGCAAGCATTTAAGACCAATGTCCATCGGCATCTCCTCTATCCCTCTTCCCTTTTACCTTCTGTCCTCACTGTGTCGCCGACAAAATAAGGTTATTAAACCTTGAGTGCGCGCATATTATAAAAAAAATTAACACGAAGAATGGAAACCAAAAACGCATATCAATGAGACGACAAAGAAGTTGGCCATCAAGCGTGTCTTAACTTTTCAATTGAATGAAAACAGTTGTGTAAAAGGTTGGTTCAAAAACTAGGGAGACTTTTTATTTTTCAATTTATTAGAAATTTCTATTTACTTATTCATCAATATCTATTTAGTCCCTTCAAAATATGCCCCCTCAGCTATAACACAATTGCGCCAGCGCTTTTAGCAATCCTCGAAGCACTTCTGGTACGGGTTTTTTGGTATAGCCTTGACCTCTTTCATCTTAAGGTCTTTATGTCCTCCATCATAGCAAATTTCTTTCACGGTTGTTTTTAGTCAGATGGAAAGAGAAAAAAGTAGCAGGTTCAAAATCCGACGGTGAGTGAGCAGGTGCATCATCATGATGCAATAGCACAGCTTCAACTTATTGACCGTAAGACCTTTCGGCAAAAGCTAATGATAAACTATAGCATTCTAATTAAAAAAGCAATGAGCAAAAATTTCACTTGCTCTGATCTTCTCGGTCTTGGTTTTTCTGGTCGCTTCCACTGAAATGATTGGGCTTTAATTTCTAGGTCATAGCCTTATACTCATGATTCATCACCAGTGGTAACCCTTTTCGGCAAATCTGATTGCTCTTTTGGTCGAAGTTTAGCAATTTTAGAACAAACTTCGCAGACACAATCTTTGTCCCCAAAATATCTGAAAATAATTAATTGCATGAGCCCACCGATGTGCCAGTATCCTCAGCAACTTCTCCACTACTTCAACATTTCCGCTGTAGATGTGTTGGGGTGCTTAGGGCGTTGCCATTCCTTGAAACTTAACTTTATTTTTCACACAAAATTCAATAACTTAAACTTTTTTGATTCATTTTTTCAAAAGCAAAAGATCGCCAAGCATAACAAAACACGTCTAACCTTTAGATCAGTGAAAAACTATCTAAATATCGAATCATGTGCACCAAAAAACAAAATTCAATTCAAAAAGTCACCTTATTTTCTGAATAAATGTCGTAATTTAATTGGCGGGTTTATCTATAAAACTCGATCCGATGTATGACTCTGTTGCATAGATCTGGCTATGGTTTGAATGATGTTGATTTTAGTCGACTCATTGTTGCCCGTTTGTTGCCATGAGATAGCAACTTAAAAGATCTAAGAGCGTTAGATCGCCCGATGTGGGCGACCATTCCGCATGGCCTCGTTTGGAAGTAACATATTCTGGAAATTTTTCTTATAATAACCCCAATGTAACACCTGATGTTTCCCACCTTGGGCTTTTTTTTTTTTAACCACATGTCATGCAGTTTTCTGTCATCCGATTGAGGCCATAAAAAGCGATTATTAAGGCTTGCTACCGTTCGCCATTGAAGGTTAACTGCTGGACATACTCGTTTCATTAGATTATTCTCTCCCCAAATGCGGCAATTTCGCTTGTTTACGAATTCGTTCATTCAAGGATGTACATTACCACTGAATATGATCTTTTCGCCAAAATTTGGATTAATTTCTAACAGCTCCAGAGTCCAATCAGCCAATGTACGATGAGCTGGGTGATCATGGGGCTTTAGATCTTGTGTCAACCGAATCTTATATGGAAGCAAGCCCAGGACTTTCGCAAAATTCACCAAAATGAGAGCGCAGAGAATACAACTCATTTTTCGCTTTTTCCGAATTTCGCGAAAAATCGTTGAATGCTCGCTCGATTGGACGATCCTCTCGAACAGAACAATTTCAAGCGCTGTTGAAAAGTATTATACTTTATGGTAAACTGACAGAACACAAACGTCAAATAATGACATCGTTGTCTTGAAACGTCATAGTTAGGACATAGCCATTGTCAGGACGGTGGTAGTAGAGTGATGACCCTAAAGCAAAGGCTTTATTTGCCGTAGCCCTATCGTCGCGTGAAGCATTTTAGCATTTGCGATATGAGTTCGAACTATTTTAATCTGTTAATAGTAACTTTTCAAATCAGATTCACTGGACAATTTTAACGAGATCTGAACTGATTATTGCTAACCAGATGTTGTAATATCCTTCACAAGCAACCAGTCTTCGCTAGGAGGACAATCGACAAAAAAGTCAACACGTTTTATGGGTTTTATTATTCATAAGAGCTTACCTTTACTTCATTTAGCTTAAGTCCATATATTGAATATCCTGTCAACATGTCTAACTCTAGCGGTTTCTCCTTTAAAAGACTCCCCTTTTAACTTATTTTCTTTTTTTTTTCATCCACAAGGATAACAAAAAATATATTATTTCCAGACTCTTTATTCGTAATCGTTGTCTCGGTTGCGGGCACAAGATTGGCTCCGATGAGCTTGTCATGAGAGCCCTCGACAATGTTTTCCATTTGAAATGCTTCGCTTGCGTCGTATGCGGTGTCCTATTGAAAAAGGGCGAACAGTATGTCATCAAACAAGGACAACTCTTCTGCCGATTCGATTACGAGAAAGAAGTGGAAATGCTCCAAGGATACGGTATAGCGCTTGTGTTTACTTAAATTTCACTAATCACACTTGAAACGTTTGTTTTTTTTTTTTTTTCATTCTTGTCTTTTATGCTCCTTATTCGATTAGAGGATTTCTATGGCGACGATTTGTTTCCGGTGAAATTAGATGGCAGACGAGGACCAAAGAGACCGCGGACAATATTGAATACACAACAACGACGAGCATTCAAAGCGTCGTTTGAGGTATCGCCGAAGCCGTGTCGAAAGGTTCGCGAAAATCTAGCCAAGGAGACAGGTTTGAGCTTAAGGATCGTTCAGGTAAGTGATTGTAAACAAAACAGATTAGTAATGAGTGGTTTTGAAAGGAATAATATCGGAATAGGTGTGGTTTCAAAATCAACGTGCAAAGGTGAAGAAAATTCAGAAGAAGGCAAAGCAGGAGCAAAAGGGAGCTAGTGAAACGGACTCACAGGAGTCCGATAGCAGTGTAGCTAAGGTTAAGGATGAGGCTCATAGCGACAGTGAGTCGTTAGAATCACAATTTTCCTGTGGCAATAAGGCGAGATTGATCAAGGATGAGGTGCAAAGCGAGAATGGTCCCTTCAACTGTACGGAAACTAATAAAGGTAAGTGGGACGATCAAAGTCTTAAATGACGACCACGGTGTTAGCGACAGAACTAAACTTGCTGATGACACCGACGTTTTAAGTTGGTTATCTTAAATAGGTAAACGGCGAAAATTGGAGAAATTTAAAGAGCTCGAAGAGCCTTAAACAGAGAGTTTAAAACAACGCTCTTCCGCAACGTCAGAGATTCCTCCCATACAATGTCAATAAGTTTTCACCATCCCTTTGACTGAGCTAAGCATTTGTTTAGAAAGTAGAAATCTGTTTTCAAAGACCAGAGAAAAATCGCCCATAATCGATGAACAGGAAAAAAAATCGTCTTGGGTCAGGAAGTATCACTCGTCTGATGGGAAAGCCATGGAAGTCAGGGTATAAATATTTTACTGTACGAGGTATGTTCAAAAATAAAAGGAATTTTAGGTTCATTCATTCCTCCACAACAGTATCAATATCTCAAAAATAATTTCCATTAGATAGGTAAAAGGTAAGCCAGCAGATGGTGTGGATGTTTGTTGTCAATAACTGTCATTTATTGAACTCAAGGATGTCAAGTAATCTGCCAAATTTCTGTCCTGTAGTTGTTTACGATGCACCGATGCGTATTTATTATTCAAGCTTATTACTAAAATGGGTGATCTAAATTGTTTTTCAATAAGTGTGGGTAGATGTTGAAATGGAATAAAACAAGTTGTGTGTGAGGTATTAAGAAAATTATTTTTTTCATAACGTCGTTCAAATGCTGGCCTCGGCTTCTTACAGAGGTACGGGTCCGAGTGGTCCAATTTTCAATGACTATTCTGCATAGATATGGCTAAATATGAGCGATGGCATGTATTATGTTCACCTTAAGGGCATCGGTCGATTGTAGTTTATTTGCATGGACTTGCAAGAAAAAGTCTTGCGGGGTCGAATTGCATGAAATTGGATGTCAATTCACGTCACCTTTGCGAGAAATAACCTTACCCTCTTCAATCTTCACCAAACGGTAACCTTTTGAAGATGCATTGTTACCTGGTGAGCCTCGTTCAGGTTGGTGTCGTCCCATATGCAGCAATTTTGCTTATTAACACAGCCATTCATCTAGAAATGCCCCTCGTCGCTAGAGATGATTTTCAGCCAAAATTGGGGTCTTCTTCCAAACGCTCCGAAGCTCAGTCAGCGAACAAACGGCATTGTGTACGGTCATGAACTTTGAGCTCCTGGGTCAGTTGGATCTTTTATGGGTGTAGGGCCAAGTTCCAACGCAAAATTCGCCAAATTGAAGTCTGCGAAAGGCTGAGCTAGAAATCGATTGCCTTGGATTCTGCTGTAAATTTTCACAGACCGCGGCGATGTTTTCGGTCTATAAAGCGTTCGGAATCGTTCGTCTCAAATTTGGCCACCAAACGTTTAAGAGTCGACTGTGAAGGGCCACCACGTCTCCCGTAAAAGGAGCGCAACGCACGTAACAATTTCATTTCGATAATTATTTATACTTGCTGTTCAATCCTGCAACTTACCTTGCTGATTTGACGTCAGTAACTGAATAATAAACAAGAGACTTGACAGATGTGACCAAAACAACAAGGCCGCTACAGGCCGCCAAAATCTACCCTCGCCAATTGAAAAAAACCTTTACAAAATAATGATTCTATAGTATGCAGGTCTTGCATATTTCGAGTAGGTTATACTTGACGTGATTGCCCATTGAGCTGTGGGTACTGTGTCGGCCTCTGACTGACGATGAGCGAGTTCGGATCCCGACAACACCAACGCCATCGAATGTTCATCACGCGGCTTCTCTCCTCAGCGGGATACTGGCAAAACCCTTCGTAGTACACTTGCCTTGAAAAAACTTCTCGGCGCTCGCTGTTCGGAATCGACCTTAAACTGTAGGATTGAAAAACAAATCGCACACAACATAAGTGAATGAGAGAAGCTTGGCTGTGGCTCTTCGTGAGCTGTAACGCCATCTAAGAAGAAGGAAGAATTTGAGAATTTGAGCAGACAATAGTCACTTTTGTATAGAAAAAAATCGAAGAAACGTAATATGTTACAGAAGTCTTAAGGAATACTCACTATCAAAAATCTGGCTCTGCAGAAAATATGACTGCCGTTAGTGAAAGTGTTGAGGAATCGAATCGAATCGAACTGCAAGAATTTTCGTGGAAGATATTGACATTATATTTCAGTCAAAATGGTAAAATCTAGCCAATATGTGGAAATAAAAATTTGATCTGAATCTAAACCACAAAAGTGTTTAATATTAATTTACTTTCGGAACCATAAATTGAATTACGCTTTACTTTATATTCCGAAGAATTTGCTGCACACTCATTCCATTCAATTCTTTTTACTTTGAGAACCAAAAAATAGCGAATATTTCGAAAACAACGATAAAATCAGGCGATTCGGACTAATCATCCAGTAAAATTACAAAGTTCCCGTCACTTTTTGAACACACCTTATATTTGTACATAAAACGGCATTAATTAATGCGAATGTTAACTTAATAAAAAATGCTATTTCTTTTGAATTCGACTCGGTTTCAGTAGATAAGTAAATGTGTTTAATCAATTTAGGAGAATTTGTGTGTCTTATTCATGATTAACCAAGCGGACACATCCCAAGTGACACGAGTGGTAATTAAATTATCCCTAGTATAAACAACCTTGAACTATTCCCATCCAACTTTAACGTTTATCGCAACGATGATGTTAACCGACCTACTGATGGTTGTCCATGCCGCGGTGTTCTTCTAACTCAATTGACTCCTCCCTCATAGCAACTTCATCTTCGCCATGTCTCGACTTTGTTTCCATTAAGATTGTACTACCCCGGAAATCGGTGTACGTCATCTGCTTTTACATTTTGCCATCACAACCTATTGAAACATATAACTTGGCCATTGATACAATCGATAATTTAATTGATTTACGAGATCCCCAAGACGAGTACCTAGTTTTCGGTGACTTCAACCTTCCTCACCTTAAATGGATCTCTTCAAACGACCACTCTAATCCCACTGCAGCCAAAGAATACCTCCTCTCTGATCGATTCAAGCCTTAACCAAGTCAGCGGCATTTTGAATTACATGGGCAGACAACTCGACCTCATTTTCACAAGTGACCCCTTCAACTCCTCAGTTTCAGTTTCTTCGCTGTCCCTATCAACCATCGACAACTACCACCCTCCACTTCTTCTCTCGTTCTTTCACAACTCCCCTACACAGAACTCTCCCCCCACTGTTCGAATCTCTCACTTTTTTTTTAAATAAAACGCAAACCATTTGAGATATTTCAAAAACTTTATTATCGGCTTGAAGTACAATCAAAACATTTATGAATGGAACTCGACTTCGTTCATATCGTTTGCAGTGGTCGATTCGTTGGACCCAATTTTCGATGACTCGGCCACACATTCCGGCCGAAACGGCCGCTATTTCGCGTTCAATGTTGGCTCTGAGCTCTTCCAACGTCATCGGCTTGTTGGCATAAACCAATAACTTAACGTAGCCCCAAAGAAAATAGTCTAGAGGCGTTAAATCGCACGAACGAGGCGGCCAATCGACTGGCACATTTCTTGAGATAACGCGCTCATCAAACTTACTCTTCAATAAATCGATTGTAACGTGTGCTGTGTGGCTTGTGGCACCATCCTGTTGAAACCACATGTCGTCCAAGTCCATATCTTCCAATTCGGGCCAAAAATAATCGGTAATCATGGCTGGCCATTCACAGTAACGTGACGATCGTTATCGTCGACGAAAAAATATGGCCCAATAACGCCGCCGGCATGCAATCCGCACCAAACAGTTATTTTTTGTGGATGAAGTGGTGATTCATGAAGCACATGTGGATTTTCACCCGACCAATAACGCATATTTTGCTTATTGACGAACCCATCGAGCCAAACATGAGCTTCGGACCGAAGATGATTTTGCGATGAAATTCATCATCTTGGCGCATCTTCTCCAGAGCCCAATCGGAGAACGTACGTCGCTTGAAATGGTCCATCGGCTTCAATTCTTGAGTCAGCTTGATCTTGTATGGTCTGAGCGATGCCCAATTCTTGAGAACGCCGTGGAATTGACTGATTTGGATCGTTTGCTACGGACGCCTGAATGGCAGCCATAGTTTCGACACTTCGAGCAACCCGTTGTCTCACTGACACGGTAACATCACACAACGAATATGTAGACTCAAATTTTTGCACTAAGCTTGTTATTGCCTGTCTACTAGGGCGAGAATTATGACCGAAAATTGGAGTTAACGCTCTTAAAGTTGCGGTAACCGACTCCGAATTTCGGTAGAAAATTTTTATATTTTGCAGACGTTGCTCGTTCATGTACTTTACCATGATGAAAATGTTGAGTTTACTGAATAAATTGACAATGATAGTTCGATGATTAGTGAAAGGGTGCGTTCACAAATTAAAGCTGTCAAGTCCCCATTGGAAAACCCTATATATATTCTACAAAGAAATATTTAATTCCTTCTCCCTTTATGTACCCTTTTCTCGACATAAAACCTCCTCCACCTCATCACCATGGTATAATCGCAGGCTCCGTTCTTTGAGAAACAAACGGAACAATCTCTGGACAACTTTCCTTCGTACTCAATCCGCAAATGACTTCTCTAACTATTTCGGTGCTTACCTGCATTTTGTAGAGCTTTATAAATCTCTCTATCAACACTACTTAGTTGAGATGCAAACCAACCTTATAAATAATCCCAAGTGCTTCTTTCAATTCGTTAATTACAAAAGAAAATCTGATGGCTACCCAAACTCACTCTCCTTCAATAATGAAACTTCCAATGATCCTCATTACATCGCCAACCTTTTTGCCACCTTTTTCAATCAATCTTTCACCCATGATTCCTTTGCACCCGAACATACTTATTTCAACTATTTACCAAACTTCTCATTTGGACCATTTCTCCCTCGTAGTGTCGACCCCGTTATTATCGAAGAAAGATTAAAGCAACTTGATGATGTATTCACCCCTGGCCCCGACGGCCTCCCAGCTATATTTTTAAAAAAAAAATGTCCCTTTCTCTACATCTCTCAAAAATCTTCAGCCTATCCCTTTCCCAATGTGAATATCCCCGGATATGGAAAACCTCTTTTATAACACCTATACACAAAAAGGGTCCGAAGAATGACATTAACAACTACCGTCCCATTGCCAAACTGTCTCATATACCCAAAATCTTCGAAAGTATTTTGTATGATAATTTAAGTTTTCAATGCAAGTCTTTTATCTCCCCCAGACAGCACAGCTTCCTTAAAGGTAGGTCTACAACCACAAACCTTATTGAATTCGTTTCCTTCACCCTTTCAGCCTTAGAAAATGGCAAGGAAGTCGATGTTATCTCAACTGACTTCAGTAAGGCCTTCGATAAAATTTCACACAGATTAATACTCTTCAAACTGTCTTCTCTTGGCTTTGAACCCATCTTATTAAAGGAGATTTCCTCTTACCTGGAAAATCGCCACTACAGCGTTCGCTTTAGAGCTGCCCTCTCTAACCCCTTCCTTGCTTCCTCCGGTGTACCCCAAGGCAGTCATTTAGGCCCACTTCTTTTTATCCTCGCCATTAACGATATTGAAATGGTTATCAAACATTCCCACATCTCTCTATATGCCGTAGATGCTAAATTCTTTAAGATAATTTCCTCAGAACATGACTCTTCCCTTATTCAATCGGACCTCAACAGCTTTTCCACCTGGTGCTCCAAGAACTGCCTCGACCTTAACATTTCAAAGTGTCAACTTTCGCCCGCAAACGTAATAAACATCCTCCCCGTCTCTACTTTCTCCATAATCAACCCCTTTCTACCGTTCAGTTGATCCGTGATCTAGGTGTATTATGCGACCAGGAACTCAATTTCCTTGCACATATCAGCGATATAATTCTTAAGGCCAATTCTGCACTCGGCTTCGGTCTAAAGAGTTTTCCAATCCCTACGTCACTCGGTCTCTCTACATAACCTTTGTTCGCCCTATTCTCGAATACGCGTCTCAAGTGTGGTCTCCTTACTATCATTCACACATTTCCAGAATCGAGAGTATCCAACGTCGTTTTCTCCGTTTTGCTCTTCGCGGGATAGTCTTACCCTGGGACTATCCTCTGATCCTACCTCCCTATCAAGACCGCCTAAAACTTATTATGTGTACTTTGAAGTCGCTGGAAGAACGAAGAAGGATATCCGACATCCTTTTCATCCACCGACTCCTCTCAGGTACCATCGACTGCGCGTCTCTTTATAACTCTATCCACGTCTCTTCTATGTACCCACCTCTCGTACCTCCTATGGCTCCAATGAACCTATCTCCCGTATGCTGCGGAATGTTAATGCGAAAAACTGTTTCGGCTTTAACATCAGCACTCCTTGTCTAAAACTCCGTCTCAATCGCCCTCTTTCTTAGTTTCCTAGATTGTAAGTTAAATTAAGTATGTAGCTTGAATTAAGCACAATAAAATTGGGTTATAGCCCCGTCCAAAATCAAAAAATAAACTTTAGGGCCCCCGTACACTAGGGTACATGCACCCTTAATCATCAACAAATTCTATAAATTTATGAGCAATGATCCTCTAGTGCCGCAGCTAAAGCTTCTTCGAGCTTCTGACATGACAATGAGTGCATTCAGTGCTCCATGATATTTTATTATGTTATATTCACGTCTCTAACTCTTCTCTCGATCTCTTATTTTTCGTTTTAGAAAATTGCAATAAGACCAACGAGCCCATCCTCAACACGATTCTTGGTCTAAGCTACGCCACATTCCAGCAGCTCATGGGTCCATTTAACCAATCGCCTATGATCAATCCCATCGACCGGCTGTATAGCATGCAGAATTCATACTTTCGTCCCGAAGATATCAATTTCAATGAATGCAAGGATCCCAGCGACAACTAAACAAATCGCAAATTGTTTTCCCCTTAATGTATCTATTTAGTAAAAATAAAATAAATTAAGCTTAACTGCAGGTGCATCCTTTCCTCTCGAATCTGACACTCAACTGAACGACCATTCGTCTCGGACGTTTGACAAATTACAATATATAAAAAAAAAAATATGAACTAGAACCAACATTTGTCACAGGAAACGTGCGGAAAATGTCCTTTCGCCATGCATTGTTCTTACGCACATCAAACGAACCGAGCTGTGGAAGCAGTCGGTCTTCAGTCGGAGTAGTTTGCGGCTGGAATGCAGTCGAGGGGTGACTCAAATGACAGGGCCCAGCATCCCTCGTAGTTACCTTAGAATTTATGCAATTTGTCACAATATGTGTCACATTAGGCAGCAATTGTGTGTGTCGCATAAATAGACTCGGGCAGGGGTGAATCGGTACATACGTTCGTGTGTGTAATGCGAGAAGGGTTGTCCTGGCGAGGGAGACGCGAATTTTCTTGACATTAATCAGGTTCATCGGTAAAGAGGAAAACAAGGAACTGATTATCCGACAAGGGATGAATGACTTGACTATAGTGTAAAGTCAGAATCCTCGCTCCTGGGTAAGAATAAACCTGTGTTCAGAGCACTGGGCGCTGATGGTATAATTAATTACCATTTTATCGGTGTGTTAAAATGCATATCACGACATCAAATTGAGGGTTGAAATTGGCAATGAACACGTGGTTTTTGATTTTTGCTTCCTTCCGAAATGTGGTGCATGAGTTTTGGCCTCGGACACGATTGTCGATTCTTTTATTTTGGTTTTTTGTTGATGCTTGTAACAGTTGTGATGATGCGGCAAATTCGGGTCATTAAACATGAATCATTTTTTGAGCACCGACGGAAATCGAAAGGTTTGGTCACATTAAATTCTTTGCTTCTGAAGAGGACCATTATAGCACCAGGACAGCGCCAGAAGACATGAGTATAATTTGAACGGTGGTGTCCAAGACCAAAGGCAGGTTCAGGCTGGGACGTGCTGCTCTCAGGCAAGTTTCACTTCGACGAAAGTATGTAGGTCTGTTGCGTTATTAGTATTATTACAGGTCATTTGTGTTCCTTTCATTTTTCGCCGTTCTTTCCATCTCTTATATTGGCCTCCCATTTACGGCCCCCCAGGCCTTCCTACTGGTCTTTTCCTTACGAGTTTTCCACTCGTTCTACGTGTACTGCTCATATTAGTTTTCGCGATTTTATTACGCGTACAATGCTTGGGGCGTTATCATGCCATACGATTTACATGAGACATTTCAGTAAGCTGGTGTAAGCCCATTTAATTCTATTATGGTTGAGCCTTGAGTCTGAACAACAGAACTCATCCGCCTTCAACAGCGTCCTCTGCACCATAAAGCAGGACTGGGATGATCAGAGTACTATACTAGTATAAACCCAGTTGGGTTCACGAGAGATTGACTTTTATAAGATCGTGCACTAGGGACTTGTGAGTTTCGCACGATCTTCTCAAGTATGATGCTAAAAAACAAGTACTGGACAGCGCGTCGCCTTGCCTAAAACCTTATTTGAAATTGAAAGTCTCGGTAAGTTCGTTACCGACCTTGATAAAGCAACTAGAGTAATGTCAAAACTAGACATGGCTCTGTATAGTCGTCGATAAGGACATATCAGGAAAAATTGCATGAAACGTAATTGCATGAAACATCGATCACGCAGTTGGTCGTTTATGTTCTCTCAAAACAATATCAACCGCACGACTATCTTAAGACTCTTTTTAGTATCTGTTACTATGTGGTTTAAGTCTTTTAATAATCGGAAACAGCGCGTCAGAGTTAATGGAGTCTTAAGCGACGTGATAATATCGCCAAACAGAGACGTGCCACAAGGTTCGGTACTTGGACCATTTCTGTTTCTGGTGTACATAAATTCCATTTTCAACTTACCTTTAAATGGACAAATGACTGCCTACGCAGATGACTTAGCGCTCAGCTATGTGGAAAAAACTGTCACACATTAGGAAGATAAAATTAAAGAAGATCTACATATATACCCTATATACTGTAAATTAGGACTGAAATGAAAGAAACTAAACTAAACTAACTAAAAAAAATGACAGCACAAAGCTTGATGTGCTCAAATGAGAAATCCCTGGGTCGAACAGTTCTGCATTCTTTTCATCATATTTTTTTTTTTTTGATGCTTCTACTATCTCTTGAAGCGTTCAGACACAAATACTGGTCCATTGTACTACCAGACAGACACCTTTTATATTGTATTTTCCCCGTTGTGCGGAGAAAAGTGAGGAGGGGCTTCAGTGATGTAGAGCTAAGACATTCGGCACCCACCACGTCGGCCCCAAAGGTGGTGCGCAACCGTGCGCGAGCGAAGGCGGGACAGTCGCAGAGAAAGTGTTCTGCTGTGTCATCCTCCTCGTACTTGCAGAACAGGTAGGCGTCTCACTGATGCCAAGCACGTACTGGCCCGTAATGACGCTCGTAAGCCTTCTGCAATCATTTCTCTTTAACGATAAGAAAAATGTTGCCGACTTCTTGCAGACATCAGGGCGTACGCGCTTAGTCATCACCCAGCATCCTGGATATTCCCTCCATCTACGACTGTGTGCATTAAAGAGCCAGTCGTTGATGTCAGATTTGACCGTGGAAGCAAGTAGACCTAAGGCGGGTTCAGGTCCTGAGAAACTCTCCTTTGAGCCCCTTCTAGCGAGTTCATCGGAGATCTCGTTTCCTGGGATTCCAGAGTGACCTGGGACCCATACAAGCCTTAGAGAATTTAGTCTTCAAAAAGCTCAAGAGTTCATGCACTAATTTGGAGTTGAATAGAGGGTCGGACACAGCTTTGAGTGCAGCTTGGCTGTCACTGCAGACGCATATGCTTTTTCCCCTCCACCTGTGCTTCAAAACATAATGCATGGACTTTAGGATTGCGTAAATCTCTGATTGAAAGACAGACGCATATCCTAACGAGAAGTGAAGTCGAACGTTTTTGCGCTCAAAGAAAACTCCAGCGCCGGATCCCTGCCCAGTCCTGGAGCCATCTGTGAAAATGCGAAGACATTCCATTCCAGGTTTAGTGTCCAGCCAAAGCCAGTCCTGAAGCCATGGAAATGTGATTGTGAAATTACAGCGCGGTAGAATGGCAGGTGTCATTGCGTTAGAAGGCATATCTATGAGACAGGGGTCGTAGGATATTTCTCCCGCAAGTACACTTTCACTCCAATGCGAGTTGTACCAAAGACCATTTCTCTTTAGGCGAGAAATGGCTTTCAGTCTGCACCCTTTGATATGTATATATGTCAAGGGGTGGAAGATTCATCACAGCATCTAGAGCAACTCGCGGTGGGCTGGGGAAAGCCCCCGTGCAGCTGAGACAGACCGCTCTTTGGAGTTTGGTGAGTGAAGCCACAGCGTGTTTGCGTGTTAGCCTGTTCCACCTAACAACCGATGCATATGAGATTATCGGTCTTATCAATGCCGTGTAGATCCAAAGGAGCTTTTTCGGCGATAAGCCCCAAAGAGGCACCTTTGCATTGCCAAAAAGCTGACAGTGCTTTGGTGGTTATGGACTCAACATGCTTGGACCAAAGAAGCTTGCTATCTAGGATGACTCCCAGGTACTTAGCTTCCTTGGATATCGGGATGGGAATGCCTTTTAGCACCAGCTGAGTAATGCCAGTATTCTTCCTCCTTCTCGTGAAGAGAACGGCATCAGTCTTAAGAGGATTAACCGACAGCCCATTTCTCGTGCACCAGTCTTCGATCACATTGCCTGTGCTTTCAGACAGACATTCGCTAAACATGAGCCAGCAGAGAGAACAGCAACATCATCCGCATAGGCCTGGGCATAGATTCCAGAGGCATTGAGAGCATCGAGCAGAGAGTCGACCACCATGCACCATAACAGCAGAGACTAGACGCCACCTTGCGGTCAGGCCCTGCTTACTCCAGACTTGACACATTGTTCGAGGCCTGCATCAACAATCAATGTCCTGTGCACAAGCATTGCTTTGATCCACAAAACCAGTGCTTCATCTATGCCATGTCGTCTAGCAGCGTTACACCTTGCTGTCGGAAGTAGCGTTATCAAAAGCTCCCTCAATGTCGACGAAAGTGCCCAGTACGTACTATTTCCTTTCGAGAGCGCATTCAATTATCCCAACTAGATTTTGAAGCGCAGTCTCGCAGGATTTTCGGCGCTGATGAGCATGTTGCATGTCCGAGAGAGGATGCATTCGAATGCCAACTTTGCGCCTACTAATCTCTCCATGCTTTTCAGTAAGAAGGATGTTATACTGATTGGTCCAAAACTCTTGGCGAGTGAGTAATCTTCTTCCCTATTTTGGGAATGAAGACCACTTTCACCGCGCGCCAAGGAATAGGTATGTAGACAAGAACCAGGCAAGCAGTGAAAATTCTTTTGAGAGCAGGAAGCAGCTGTCTTATACCTTTTTGCAGCATAACAGGGTATATCCCATCAGTGCCCGGCGACTTAAAGCCATCGAAGGATGCCACAGCAAATTCAATGGCCTCAGTAGTACCACGCGTGACGCAACATACCAGCTACGCCGAGTTGTTTTCATCGTTTCAGTTGCAGTTTCCAATGAGGCAGTGTGCAACGAGCCGATGACAGTCTGATTTCCCGGGAAATGGATCTGCAACAGTAAACTAAGAGATTCTGCTTTAGACTCGGTGAAGGTCATCGGACTTTCTGAGTACATCCAGCTTTGTCGATTTTCCTCATTTTTGAGAACGTTAACTAACTTGCTGGTCGCGCTCAGGGATTCGATCTCTTCGCAGAAGGACTTATAGGAATCATGCTTCGATTTACGAATAAGCTTCTTATATTCCTTCTGCTTCGATCGATACTTATTCCAGTCATCTTCCGAGTTCGATTTAAGCGATCTATTCAGGAGACTTCTGCCTTCCCTGCGAAAACATTGGAGCTCAGCGTTCCACCAATGAACCGGCTTCCTGCTGGGAGGTTTTTTAACAGGACATGCAAGTTCGAAACAGTTGGTGATGGCGCTGCTCAGGTTATGAACGGCATCCTCCACCAATTGCTTTGTTTTGAGTTTAGGCAGGGCTTGAGTGGATTACTCAAGCTCCTCCCTGAATCGCACTTCATCATATGGTACATAAAAAGCCGAGCAATTTGGGGTGCATTTTGAAAATTTTATTGAATTTCACAATGTTCTATGATCACTGTAACGAAATCTAAACTACAATTAGAGTAGGTCTAACAACTGAAATAAATAGTTTTATCAAAGCAAATCACATTCGTTTGTTTACATTGAAATATTACGGCTGAAAAAATCGACTGGATCATGGGCCTCACTGCGTATATAATTACTTGTATTCTGTTTTTATTGAGCGAGGTGATCGCCATTCAGGTGTTACGTACACTACCTGGGTTGGAATTCAGTGAGAAGTGGATAAAAGACCGGCTTCAAATCCTGTATTTCCAGCCACATTTTATTTCTGAATTTCCCTTATGATAGTCGTCAATGGTAACGGTATTTACTGTATATTGTACCTATATATCAAAAAGGGGTTTTTAAATTTAATTCTCACTTTTAGCAATGTGTATATTTCGTCTCTTACCCGGAGTTAGGACACGGACTTTGAAGCATATCCATGCCTTTATGATGCTCGGAAATTATGTTACTTTTAGGTGGACAGTGTTCGAGTTTCGTAAAATGAAAATGTCGGAGAGAAGTTCTGTTGCTCTTTCAACCCCGTCAACTGTCCACATGAAAATGACTCCGATTGTTTGCAATTATTACTTTTATCACGTAATATGCTGCGATTATTCGTATGAATCGCATATTAAAAAGAATGTTTCAATTATACCGTTACGAGTTATCTTTTTTTGCTCAAATATTGTGTGTCTTAATCGTTTGCGAATGGTGCCCGCCGATGAGCTATATGAAGTTATGGTATTTACTGTCAAAAGGGCTTAAGACAAGACACGTCTTACCACTGAATACTAGCTTACTATTGAGCCTTGAGAGATTTAACCTAAAGGACATTACGTATCTGTAAATGTAACAAATAAGAATGATTTGTTCGCAAAATAATTCTCGTACTTACCTTCGAATCTGGCAGATCTAAAGGATTGGACTTCGATCCTAATATTCTCTTCTTTTCTTCGTTATTGATATTATTAACCACAAAAAAATGGAATACTATTCATTATTTAATATTCTCAATTTAAAAATTCACAAATTCAAAATTTGAAAGAACCAAAAAAGTTCTTTGAAATATCTAGACGTATTTTTCAGTTGTTTATGCGGATTGAAACGGCTGGCGCTTAAGTGTTGTATACCGACACTTGAACGACTAAAAACTGACTCTCGAAAGAAAAAGTATTTTGTATTTAATTTATTTATTTGAGTGATGTTTCACAGCAAGATTCGTATTTTATTTTATTTAATTTTTGGGTGAGTTTATAGGTTTAGTTATCATTGGCCAGGTGTTGGGAGAGTAAAGTTTTAAATTTGTTGATGCTTGTGATTCTTCTAAACGCGATTGGCAACGTGTTCCATAACAATGTAGCATTAACAAGAAACGAACGTTTTGATTGAAAGCAGTTGAATCTTGGTCGAATAAGTATGTTAGTGTGATTTGAACTGGGGAGAATGTGTCTGTTGCACAAGTAATTCGGTTCAGGAGTTAGCATTATGCTGTGCAGAGGAACAATGGATTTGAATTTCACGAAATTGTTAAAGTTCATTCCAAGTAGAGGGTGCGCCATCTCATATGGGTCGATGTAAATTTCGAATAACTTCAACAACTCTCAACCGATTTTGGAAATTCATAAACTTATTCAATTTAGACCGTTACACGGTTGAAGCCGAAGTACTAGAGGCGATGAGATCAACTTCGACCGAGCAGGCTGGTAGAAAGGAGTCAAAGTCGTCGGTTGTGACAATCAGAGATCCCTAGACTTCTTAAAGCGCACAATCGACAATTGCGGCGAAATCTGGCAGAACGCTAAACTCGAGGTTATCCCTCGCTCGATGCTTCCGCTTCGCATGTTGGCTTCAATATGGATCCCTGTACCGGTTCCCGAAAAGGACGAGTCCATATTGAAGCTAATTGACAAGCAGAATAAAGAGCTTGACACTCTCAGCTGGAGAATAATTTCTTCAGCCAAGAGTAAGAACGGAGTGGGAAAGGACCTCATGGTTTCCATTGACCAAAAGTCACTCGACCACATCCGCAGCAGATCTGGCAGCATCAAGTTCGGACTGGGAACCCTGGAGGTAAGGCTCCCCAATGAACGCGACAAGTCAAAGGAGGCTGCTAGTGGTGCAAATGAATTTACACCACTGCAAAGCAGCCACCGACTTGATGATGTACATGCTGCAGGAAGATGTGGATATAGCCTTAATCTAACAGCCTTGGCTCCTTAGGAACAAAATTGAGGGATTAAGGTCTAAGGCATATAATTTATACTATCCACATACTGAACGTAAGCTACGAACCTGTATAGGCGCCAAGAAATACTTAAACATTTTTCTCCAAGGACCCCTGCGTCCCGGGATTCATCCTTAAACCACATGGTTCTTGGACAGAATCCAGTCAGGAATCCCTAGAACTGCTGACTGAAACCCACTTCCCAAGCTGTAAAACCCCTGAAACCACAGTCCCCTTCGAGACGACGGTTCCTACGGTTCACACAACCGAAGAAGTAATAAACAAGATTATCACAACGGATAAAGTATCATGGGCAATAAATTCGTTCAAACCCTTTAAATCTCCGGGGCCGGACGATATCTTGCCAGCGATGCTTCAAAAAACACAGACCCACACTATACCCCATCTCGTAAGCATTTTTTCCAATTGCCTGCGCGAGTTACGTTGGTAACCCTCAAGCATACATAAATATATGTACATCACCCAGCAACCATCACCTATCCAAATGTAATCCCCACTCTGTGTTCTTATCAGCTATCGGCATTGGCTTGATAGCTTCTTGTTCAATTGCCAGATCCTCTATTTGTTTACGCTATGTGATGTGCAGCGTCTTTTTCCTAATTGTTATCTCTCCTATTTGTTTACGCTATGTGATGTGCAGCGTCTTTTTCCTAATTGTTAGCTCCTCTATTTGTTTACGCTAAGTGATGTGTGGCGTCTTTTTCATTTGTTAAACCCCTTGTTTGTTTATGCGTTTGGGCGAGAAGAAAAGCGAGTGATGCTTCTGGTTGGTGGGTGATCAGCCAGTTAGTTGGAGATCACAATCCAAAGTGGGAAGTGATCCTAATAATAATAATAAGAAATTTAGAATATAGAATATTACCGAAAGTTTAAATAAAATTAGTGAAAGTTTAAATAAAATCGAGGTGTTTAAATTATAAAAATAGAATTTATAACTGGCGCAGTCGGTGTTAGGATAGCCCTGAATCAAATCTTAAGTGAATATCAGTAGCTTCTGAAATCTAGTGATTCGTATAGCACACAGTTTCGAAGGCAAATCGAAACTGGTAATTTTTAAGTTTTTGGTGCTGAGAACCTCTCCTACAGTGCAAAGTCCTAATAATAATAATATAACAAAAGAAAAAAAAAAAAAAAAAAAAAAAAAAAAAAAAAAAAAATTTTTAAACAACAAACAATAAAATAATTTAACTTTGGTGCTGAAAACTGAAAACCTCTTCTACAGTGCAAAGTGCAAAGCAAAAAAAAAAAAAAACATTGAAACTACAAAAATATCGAATTTGATAAATTGGCGATAACAGTTGGTGCTATAATTTCTCCTGCTACGTGGGACAAGTCAACAAGAACAAACACAAAAACAAGAAACATTAATAAAATTAGTTGAAATATATGTACGTACGTATAAACGTGTAAAAAAAAAAAAAAAAAAAAAAAAAAAATTATATACGTACATATATACATATACATATATATATATATAAATAATAATAATAGTAAACAAAAAAAAAAAAACAAAAAACAAAAAATACATATACATAGTCCTATTGAAAATTATAGATCTTAATACATACATATATACATAAATATATACATACATTTATATTAGTGCGAGGTAAGTCATATTGTTAAATATATATAAAAATACCCATGCCTCCAGTTAGGAAAACTCTAATAAAGAGAGTAAAACCCACCAGTATCAAAAAATATAATAAACAGATAGTAACTGATTGTGAAGAAAAATATTTCAAAACCACAGCCATGAATCCTGCATATTCTGCAAATTTAAATAACGGCTCGAACAATCTGAATGCAGTCAATAATACACTGGATGCTTTTAACTCATTAAGAATTCCAGACGCTGTAAAGGACATACCGACCTTTGATGGCAATCCAAGATTGCTTTTCGACTTTTTAAATAACGTCGAAGAAATTCTGTTGCATTTACAAGCTTTACAAGGTACCAGTTATTGCAAAGTTATATTAAGGGCTATTCGCAACAAAATTATAGGGCAGGCTAATGAGGTGCTAAATATGTATGGCACTCCCATAGAATGGGAGGAAATAAAAAACAATTTAGTACTTCATTATGCAGATAAAAGAAATGAAACAAGCCTCATTCGAGATCTTCACCAGCTAAGACAAGGTCAGGATAAGGTCGAAGCATTTTACTCGAAAATAGTTGAAATATTATCCACTATAACAAATCATGTCAGGCTACACGAAAGAGACGCGAATGTTATTTTAGCTAAAGAGAACCTTTACAGAGAAATGTGTCTCAATACATTCTTATCGGGATTGAGGGAACCGTTAGGTTCTACAATAAGGGCAATGAGACCTTCTAAGCTACCAGAAGCATTAAGCTTTTGTTTAGAAGAACAAAACCGTTTTTATTTTCAAAATCCCCAACAGTATCAGAGTAGAAGACAAGCAAAGTTTACACCTCCTTATAACCACAGCGAACCAAGTATCAAACACCAACCTCCTAGATCAAATATATTCTCATATAGAAATAGTAATCCTTTAACCACATACAGGAATAATGATTCCTCACATACAAACCAGTACAATAACCCTCGAAACATATCCAATTACTCTAGCCATTCAAAATTTAACAATCCTCCTAGATATGTTCCACCTCCTACCCATCAAACCCCAATAGAACCAATGGATGTTGCTAGTGGTAGTACAAGAAACATGACTAATTATACACAACCATTTAGGCAACAGAATTTTCATAATATTGAATCTAACCATTACGAAAATAGTAGGTCAGATAATTTCGAAACAGAAGCAAACTCTTTTCCCCAGAACTATTATCAGCATTTGGAATTTCCAAATTATCCCACTGAAACAGAAGTTGGCGACCAAAATTTTCCTTTACTAGCCTCCAAAAACCAATCGGATTCTTAGACGTAAAGAACTCTAATTCAAATGTGGATACCTTTTCACGTATCGAATTGTATGCTAACGAAACATCTGCATTAGATAGAAACACTCGAGATAATGACTCTATGATAAATAATATCGACTTGTCAGGCAATGTATTAACAATACATTCCATGACAAAACTATCTCCTTACGAATTACTTACAGGACACATAAATAAAAGACAACCTTTTCCTTCTAACGATGGGTTTAGAACGGAACAAGAATATCTTAGAAACCACATCAAAAACTACGAAAATTTAGGAAAATTAGGTCACAAGCAAAGTTTGAGTGAGAAACAACAATACATAGGTAAACTAAATGAATCTCGTATAGATCCCCCTAAATATAGACCAGAAGAAATAATTTTTGAATTAGACGATAGACGAAACAAAATAGCACCCAAATTTAATGAGCATATAGTAAACAAAAATAATAAAATAATAATAGATACTTCCAAGCGTAAAGTGCATAAAGAAAAAATTAGAAGAAAGAAAAGGAAGAAAAAATAATAACATTGCAATACCTAGTCACCAATTTTACAGTGTGATCGGGTAATTATTTATTAAAAGTAAATGAAATCAGTAATGCAGAATTCATAAGCTAGTGTAATTTTATTATTTCGATGTACCAGTATATACCATAGATCTGATTTTATCATACATTTTGGTCAAACCCTTTAAATTGCAGACTCACAAATATGAAAAAATAAAAATAAAACTATGTTATTAAATATATACCATATATAACGAATAATGTATTAATTTCCAATTATTGTAAATATTTATAAGTTAATAATTAAGTCAATATGAATTCTTATGTAATTATGTTTTCCGATTTCACACTAAATCCGTGTAAAATCGATTTTTCGGTGGGAGGAGTTACGTTGGTAACCCTCAAGCATAAGTTAACACCGCTCACCCCGAATTCCCCAACAAACCACTCACCTACATTTTTCCACCTTAACAACGTCCATTGACCCGGCGGCGAACACGAACCGCAGCTGCAGTGACAACATGATTTTCCCACCTTATCAACAACAACGAAAACGGGAAGGCGAATATCCAATAACATCCGGCCATCCACCAAGGGCAACACACCGGCGATCGTCGCACTCCCAAAGTGGGACGATATCGGGTTACGAACCCAGCGCAGACTGCGAACGATGCAGTTTCCACGGTTGCGGCGTTCATAGGTTTTAAGTTAGAATAAGGTAGCTCGTAAGTTTAGTGTTAGTTTGGGATTGAATTAATAAAGTTCTTTTTTTTGAAAAATCCGCGATACGTAAAATTAACTGGCGCCCGAGCAGGGACCCCGGAATTATAAGTCGTAAAAAGTATACGCGTCCGCGAGTGTCCTAAGAAAAGTAAAAAAATAAAAAATAAATAGTTGTTAAAGTGCGTGCGGAAGAAACATCCCAGAAAAAAACCAAATTAACACTCAACTACATCTGTGTGGAGGAAACGAGGCCCCCCAGTAACCGGAGCAACAGTGACCGGACGAAAAGGAAGCAGAACATCATCTGTTAGCCGCCCCACCATGAGAAATTTTTTATTCATGTAAGCATCTTAATATTGTCATACATTAATTATTAAGTGAAGTGAAATTATTGAAGATTAAAAGGAAAAAGAAAAATTAGAAAAAGAATTTGTAATTTGAAAAGAAAATAAATTAGAGTAAAACACAAGAAAATCCTATATCAATTACTAAACAAAGTGAAAATTTTGAAAGATTCGAAAGAAAGAAATTAATCTAGGAAAAAGAATATTATAATTTTTAAAGAAAATAAATTAGAGTAAAATACAAGAAAATCCTATATCAATTACTATACAAAGTGAAAATTTCGAAAGATTCGAAAGAAAGGAATTAATCTAGAAAAGAGAATATTATAATTTGAAAAGGATATAAATTAGAGTTGAAACACAGAATAATATTAATAACTACTAAGTGAATCAGTAATAAGTGATAAAACGATACCTTGAAAATTAATAAAACAAAACAATTATCTTGAATATTGAAATTGAATACGTTTATATATAAGTTTATACTATAAGTCTATATTTTTATACAATTTTTATACGACACTATTAATCATGCCGCGAAACGAAAACCTAATCGCGCCTCCCAGGCTATCCTCAAATCCTAATCCCGCCCCCGAAAATCCCGAGTCCAGCTTTCAAAGCCGAGTCACTCAAATCGTCTCTCAAGTCCTAGTTAGGGAAATGCCTTCGATTTTGGAACAGTTTCTCAACGCGCGTTCCGAAGTAATCACTGAAGGCGACCAGGTGATCGCTGATGATCAACGAGATAATATTTCCGAAATGGACAGAATACCGGACGTAGTCCGAAGCCTTCGAGAGTTTTCGGGTCAACCCGGTGAATTCGGGTCATGGAAAAAAAGCGTCGACAGAATCCTGAAACTCTACGAACCTTTAAAGGGTACGCCGAAATATTTCGGTATCCTAAACGTCGTTAGAAACAAGGTGGTCGGCCAAGCCGATATAGCTCTCGAATCGTACAACACCCCGTTGAATTGGGACAGTATAACGCGTTGCCTCTCTCTGCATTACGCAGATAAACGCGACCTCGGTACCCTCGAGTACCAAATGACCGGCCTAGTTCAAGGCAGTAGTACTGTGCAGCAGTTCTACCAAGCGGTCTATGCTCATTTGTCGTTGATATTGAACAAGATTTCCATTATGGAAATGAGCCCGGAAGCTATGAATGTTTTGATTAGGACGTACCGCGATAAAGCGTTAGATACGTTCATTCGAGGACTAAAGGGTGACTTACCCAGGCTCCTCGGCATGAGGGAACCCGCAGATCTCCCTCAAGCCCTACACCTCTGTCTAAAACTCGAGAACATGAATTACCGTACACAACACGCTATCCACACGGTCGGTCATATTCGAAAGACCGAAAACAATTTTCACACTCGATTGCCACCTAGACAATACCCCCATAATCCAAATACGCCACCAAAATATCCTTCACAACCATTCTATCCCGAGCTAATGCACGGTCCGCCGAGGCCCCCTAAGCCTCCAACCTTCCAGCAATACCCTTACTTCCATAACCAACGACAATTTAACCAACAATACAATACCCCTTTCCAACAACCCAACACATTCAATAGGAATCCGATGTCCAATCCCTTCCATCAACCGCAGAGGCCAAGCCAACCGAAACCAGAGCCTATGGATACAAGCACCATACATTCAAAGCAGGTTAACTACCAAAACCGACCAAAATTTAACCCGATTCAGCAGGCACAAAAGAGACCCGCCTGGTCTGCCCATGCGCAGCATCCTAGTAAGATGCAAAGAACCTTCCACACTAATACTGACATTACCGAACTCGAACACGACCAACAATTCGACCAGACAATAGTTGACTACCTTGACACCTACGAACAAGTTGGTAAAGACTTCCCCGAGTACCAAGAACCAGACTGCATAGACGAGCAACCTTGCGACGAGGGAGAAGACCCGAATGAGATCCATTTTTTAGACTAAACTGCTCTTCGCTTCCGTATTTCGAATACAGAACGAAGAGCGGAAATGTACTAAAATTCTTAATTGACACTGGATCAAATAAGAATTACATTCACCCTAGATGCGTAAAAACAACAATAACGAACGAAAACCCTTTCCTAGCTAACTCCGTGGGCGGTAATGTCAAAGTTACCCATCATGCGATGTTAAATCTTTTCGGACCTAGAATAAAAACTCTCAAATTCTTCGTGTTACCCACACTCAAAGCCTTTCACGGCATCGTCGGCAACGACAGCCTCAAGGAGCTAAACGCTGTCATACACGTTGCAGAGAACTTCATTACCCTTGACAACTCCCTGAAAATCCCTATTAAACAACACCTATCTCAATCCGTCAATAACCTGAATGTCAGAACATCCCATTTGAATGACAACCAAACATGGAAATTGTACGAAGTCCTCAACAAACACCCCAGACTATTCGTCGAGCCTGATGAGAGACTTACATACGCCACCGTAGTCAAAGGCGAAATAAGGACAGTAGACAACAATCCAATATACTCCAAATCCTACCCGTACCCCATGGCCCTCAAGCCAATAGTGGATAAGGAAATTGAAAAGTTGTTAGCAGACGGCATTATTAGACCTTCACGGTCGCCGTATAACGCACCGGTCTGGGTAGTACCAAAAAAGACCGATGCGTCGGGCGAGAAGAAATTTCGGCTGGTAATCGATTACCGAAAACTAAATTCGGTTACTATCGCCGACAGGTACCCGATACCGGAAATTAATGAGGTGCTAACAAATTTGGGAAAAAACAAACTCTTTACGACATTGGACCTGAAGAGTGGGTTCCATCAAATACCACTCAAAGCAGCAGACATCGAGAAAACAGCATTTTCGGTAAACCACGGAAAATTCGAGTTTACCAGACTCCCTTTCGGGTTGAAAAACGCGCCCGCTATATTTCAAAGAGCTCTCGACGATATCCTACGAGAGCATATAGGAGTCAGATGCTACGTCTATATAGACGACATTATTGTCTTCGGTACCAACGAAGAAGAGCATCTTAGGAACCTCGAACTTGTACTTGCCACCCTAGAGAAGGCGAACATTAAGGTACAGATGGACAAATGCGAGTTCTTAAGAGACTCCGTCGAATTCCTCGGGTTTATCGTCTGCTCCGACGGGATCAAAACCAATCCTGCTAAGGTCAAGGCCATCTCGGAATTTCCACCACCAACCAACTTGAAGGAGCTAAGATCTTTCTTGGGCATGGCTGGATACTATCGTCGTTTCATAGCTGATTTCGCTAAGTTAGCCAACCCCTTGACATCACTCTTAAGAGGGGAAGAAGGCCACGGGCGTGTGTCGAAAAATGTGTCCAAGAATGTCCCAGTGAAGTTAGACGAAAAGGCATTGGAGGCATTCCAAGCTATAAAGAAATCCTTAATGTCGCAGGAAGTTATACTGGCCTATCCTGATCTAAAAAAAGAGTTTGAATTAACAACAGACGCATCCAATTATGCGATTGGCGCAGTCTTGGCCCAGGAAGGGAAGCCTATAACCTTCCTCTCGCGTACCTTGAATAAAACCGAAGAAGCATACGCGGCCAACGAAAAGGAGATGCTCGCAATCATCTGGGCATTAAACTCCTTGCGCAACTTCTTGTATGGTTCTCAGAAGGTGAAGATTTATACCGACCACCAGCCGCTCACCTACGCCCTTAGTAATCGGAATTCCAACGTAAAGATGAAAAGGTGGAAAGCCATACTCGAAGAGTACAATCACGAGCTAATTTACAAGCCCGGTAAGACGAACATCGTGGCGGATGCATTATCCAGGCCTCCACAAGGGTCTAACATCAACTCCCTAACAGCCACAACACATAGTGATGATAGCTCACCACAAAACTTGGTACAATTTGCAAACGCCCCCATCAATGCATTCAGAACACAAATAATCCTGAAAAAAGGTGAACAGTCAAATTACGAGTACCAAACACCTTTCCCCAAATACCACAGACACACTTTTACCGAGACAAACTACAACAACGAAAATCTCATAGGGATATTTAGAAGATTTCTCAACCCCAACGTGATAAACGCGATTATGACCGACGAGGAAACTATGGGAATTATTCAACCTATCTATTCTCTCTATTTCAATAACTACAAAATTCGGTTCACGAGGTCACAAGTAGAAGACGTCCCCAATGAAACACAACAGGAAAACTTAATTATAGAAGAACATAAAAGAGCGCATCGCAATGCTGTAGAGAACAAACTACAAATTATTGAAAAATTTTATTTCCCTAGGATGAACGCGAAGATCAAGAGATTGATTGGTCAATGCAAGGTCTGTAAGGAAAGTAAGTACGAGCGTCATCCACCAAACCCCATCCTAAAACCCACTCCCATACCTTTACATCCTGGACATACAGTCCACATCGATGTGTACTCGACTGAACGTCACTTAGTGCTCACCGCCTTGGACAAATTCACCAAGCTTGCACAGGCAAAGGTGCTGAAATCTCGTGCCATAGAGGACATTAAGAAACCTCTGAGAGAGCTTCTGTTCTTCTTCGGTATTCCGAAGCACATCGTTATAGACAACGAAAAGTCCCTCAACTCTGCGTCTATTACATTCATGATGGAGGATCTTCTTAAGATTCAAATCTTTAAAACTCCCACGAACAAAAGCGAGGTTAACGGACAAGTAGAGCGTTTCCACTCCACGCTCTCCGAGATCATGAGGTGTCTAAAAAGAGACGGAATGAACTGTCCATTCGAAGAACTCCTTACTCAAGCGGTGCATGAATACAATTCTACCATCCACTCTGTTACCGGCAAAAGGCCGTTAGACCTTTTTTATGGCAGAAACATATGCAACGAACCGGAAGGCCTTGAAAAGGCCAGAGAAGAAATTGCAGAACGTATTAGACAAAAGCAGCAGAAAGATCTAAGTCATCACAATAAACATCGGAAGAGCATAAAAACGTATGAACAAGGGCAAACAATTTTCGTTAAAAACGACAAAAGACACGGCTCAAAACTCACTGCACGGTTCAAGGAAGAGACAGTTAAACAAGACAACCCTACTACAGTACTAACCGATTCAGGAAAAATAATACATAAGAGCAATATAAGACAATAAACAGCATTCCTTCCTTATCTCTTTAACCCAGATGCATCCTTACCACCCTGAAGGCGGACACCCAAATTCTAGACTACACCAACTCCCAAATCCTCATCCTGAATAACGGCACCGGGAGAATACAAACCGGAAATGTAAAGCTTGTTCACACCATCGAGATATCCCAATTCCAGACTTTCCTAATCAACGCCACAGCCCTAACGAATAACCATATCCCAAGGACAAATCCCTTCTTACCTATCTTAGAACATGAACTTCACCAAATAGAAAAACTTATAGGTAACCTCCAATCCCACAAATCCAAACGTTCCCTAAACTTCATAGGATCAGCCTGGAAGTGGATCGGAGGAAATCCGGACCACGATGATTTAATGTTATTAGAAGATAAGATTAATAGTGTAATAACTAATAATAACGAACAATTTTATATCAATAGGAATATTACAGAAAAGATAAATCAAATAACTAAAGTAACCAATAATATTGTAAATTCAATAAAAAATGACCAGATAGCAATACATGAATTAGTTATAAGTCTAAATTTGAAGGCAAAAATAATTAAAGAAGAACTAACAAACGTGGTATATGCAATAGCAATGGCTAAGGCAAATATTCTAAATTCAAACATATTATCCAAACATGAAATTTCTGTAATAATAAATGAAACTAACTCTTCAAAAATGCCCTATAGAAATGTTGAAGAAGCCTTGCAATTTGCGGACATTAAGATAGCGTTAAGTAATAATAAAATATTATACATCATTAACATACCTAAGACAAATGAAGTTCTATACGAAAAAGTATATGTAAAAGCAATTAAAAAAGGAAATAGAATCATAAGTAACATAAAATACGAAAATATGCTATTAAACAAGAATGAAACAAAAATTATAATAAGAGAATGCAAAACAATTAACAAACTATCGATATGCAAGCAAGAAGATGTATTAGATATAAGTTATGATAAATGTATCCCTAGATTATTAAGAAGTAAGAACGCCACTTGCTGTATAATAAACGCCCAACATATCCCAACCATAGTGGAGATCGACACCGGCCTCATACTGCTGAACGACTTCCAAGGGAAAATAGGAATCAATGGGACATACCAAAACCTCGTAGGAACGTATCTGGTCAGATTCTACAACGACTCCATCACCATAGGAAATACGGAATACACATCTAAGATAATCACGGAGATTCACGCGTTGCCGCCACTACTACAGCAATCGTCAGTGGAGAACGAACTGGAAGAGGTACTCTCCTTAGAGCTCATTAAGGAGTTACACATAAACAACACCCATCAGATTGACCTCATTAACAAGGAGAAAAAAGTACATCAAATCATAGACTGTGTAAGTTTCGGAGCTATCTTCATCGTGGTAGCAGCAGCAGCAAGGTTTATGTGGGCAAGAAATTCAACCAATCCTACGATAACCATAGCCCCCCAAACCAGCCAGAGCATTCCAGTTACCTACAGTCCTACTCCTGAGAAGAACCCGGTCAAACACCACTATCACGGCAGCATCTACAATCTCCCGTATTTCTGAACCAGATGCTATGTGGGGACACATAGTCTTAAGAGGGGAAGAGTTAACACCGCTCACCCCGAATTCCCCAACAAACCACTCACCTACATTTTTCCACCTTAACAACGTCCATTGACCCGGCGGCGAACACGAACCGCAGCTGCAGTGACAACATGATTTTCCCACCTTATCAACAACAACGAAAACGGGAAGGCGAATATCCAATAACATCCGGCCATCCACCAAGGGCAACACACCGGCGATCGTCGCACTCCCAAAGTGGGACGATATCGGGTTACGAACCCAGCGCAGACTGCGAACGATGCAGTTTCCACGGTTGCGGCGTTCATAGGTTTTAAGTTAGAATAAGGTAGCTCGTAAGTTTAGTGTTAGTTTGGGATTGAATTAATAAAGTTCTTTTTTTTGAAAAATCCGCGATACGTAAAATTAACTCATACATAAATATATGTACATCACCCAGCAACCATCACCTATCCAAATGTAATCCCCACTCTGTGTTCTTATCAGCTATCGGCATTGGCTTGATAGCTTCTTGTTCAATTGCCAGATCCTCTATTTGTTTACGCTATGTGATGTGCAGCGTCTTTTTCCTAATTGTTATCCCTCCTATTTGTTTACGCTATGTGATGTGTGGCGTCTTTTTCATTTGTTAAACCCCTTGTTTGTTTATGCGTTTGGGCGAGAAGAAAAGCGAGTGATGCTTCTGGTTGGTGGGTGATCAGCCAGTTAGTTGGAGATCACAATCCAAAGTGGGAAGTGATCCTAATAATAATAATAAGAAATTTAGAATATAGAATATTACCGAAAGTTTAAATAAAATTAGTGAAAGTTTAAATAAAATCGAGGTGTTTAAATTATAAAAATAGAATTTATAACTCGCGCGGGGTACATCCCAACACAGTGGAAAGAAATAAAGGTAGTCTTTATACCTAAGGCAGGTAAACCAACCCATACTGCCGCAAAGGACTATAGGCCAATTAGTCTCTCGTCGTTTCTATTAAAAACCTTGGAAAGACTCCTTGACCTATACTTCACAGGACTCATCAACTCACGCAACACTCAACACGCCTACCTTAAAGGCAGATCAGTGGGAAGTGCTCTGCATAGTGTTGTCCGTGAAATTGAGAGCTCGTTGAACTTGAGTTTACAATGGCAGCCTTCCTCGATATAGAGGGGGCCTTCAACAATGTAAACACAGAGGCCATAACAACAGCTCTAGTGGACATAAAAGTAGACAAATCCATTGTAATCTGGATTGAAAATATGTTGAAGAACAGAATTATCAATGCAGACATTGGACACAGCTCTATAGGGAAAGTGACAACTAGAGGCACCTCCCCTCTACTGTGGCTTCTTACAGTTAACAAAATCCTCAAATTCTTTATGGAGAAAGACACAAAGACAATAGCTAGATACCTAGTTATCTTGATAAAAGGTAAATTTCTACCAACTATCAGTGAACTCATGGAATCTGCGTTGAGGGAACTCTCCTCGTGGGCAAGACAGAACGGTCTGAGAATAAACAGCCAGGAAACCGAGCTGGTCTTGTTTGATATTTGCCCCCCAAAGTTAGAGGGTACTCCACTCAAACTCAAAGCGGAAGCCAAATATCTGGGCATCATTCTTGACACCAAACTCTCCTGGAAAAGGAACCTGGAGGAAAGGATGAAAAAAGGATTGAATGCTTTTTATGCATGCAAAAAGACATTCGGCAAAAGATGGGGCTTGCAACCGAACATCATTCATTGGATGTACACAGCAATCATCAGACCCATTTTAACTTACGGGGCCCTAGTCTGGTGGACTAGCACGAAAAGCTATATGAACATGCTCAACAAAGTGCAAAGGTCAGCCGCTGTTTGTACAACGGGGGTCCATGAGAAGCACGCCGCAAGCAGGGTTGGACATGATACTTCATCTCCTTCATCTTCATCTCCTGGATCTATTCATAAAAGGCTGCGCTGCAATGAGCGCTCAGACTAAGGGAGTCCTCTTTGTGGAAGCAAGCCAACTATGGAAATGCCTCCATACTTAGAATAATAGACGACCTGGGAAAGAAACATGGTTTTAGTAGCCTCGCAGCCCCAAATTCCCCCCAAAATGACTTCTCTCTCAGAATACCTATCCTTTTCCCCGACAGAGAAGAGTGGCTATCAAACGCCGTAATCAACGACCACGAGATCACCCTCTTCACCGGCGGATCGAAAATGGACACAGACACTGGGGCCGGGTTCTACTCTGATACCCTACACAAACACGAATCATTCAGACTCCCTGATCTGTGCAGCGTTTTTCAAGCAGAAATCCTGGCGATAGAGAAAGCAGCCAAACACCTACAGGTAACCGATATCCCACCATCGGATATCACTATCTTCGTAGACAGCCAGGCTGCGCTAAAGTCAATAGAATCCTGTATAACGAGATCAAAGGCTGTCATGAAATGTCGCGACTCACTGAAGTCCATCAGACACCACAAAGTCAAACTCTGATGGGTTCCGGGTCACAGCTCAATCGCAGGGAACAGGGAGATCAGAACTCAACGTCCCGACGAGCATCAACAAGGCGCGCTCGACCTACTATCCGTTGAGGAGTATATGCAGATCTAACCAACTTTCTTCCTGTCTAAAACTAAAACTCTCAAATCCGTCCTCCTATGATATGGATATGCGGCTTAAAATTATAGCCACACCGTTGAGAGAATAATCATTTTTTGGATTCCTAAAAAATCCTAAACATTTCACAATTTTTAGGCAGAAGATGCTCTGAGGTCATTCCAATTAAGGTTGTCATTAACGTACATTTCAAGGATTCCGAGACGCAAGTTCGATTCATTGATATCAATTGCAGGGCAGGACCATGTTTCAAAGGCAGGAGACAGCACTGTGTTGTAGGAGCTTTAAATTCCATTATATTGTTCTTGCCTCGCTTGAGGCAAGACTTAAAGCCAAGACTACCGACGATTACAATGTAGGGATGAAAGTAACAGGCAGGAGATCATTTGCGAATATTGAAAAAAAAGTGTCGGACCTAAGATGGAACCCTGAGGAACACCATTGCTAATATGGTTGACACCAGACTTCATCCATTGAAGAAGAGATGCATCGATTCCAAATGCAAGCATTTTCGACAAAAGTATGTTACATGCTTACAGTATGTTACATGCTTTCAAAATGTCAGGGACAACAGTTTTGCTTTCAAACTATACATAATTGGTTGGAAACCGTCTTACCTCTGAAGAAGCCCAAAAGAGAAGGATACGTCCACGCATACCACAAATTGTGTCGAAGGGAGTCAGAGTCTGCTACTCCCTCCCAAGCAATTCCTCATTTTTCCGCGTAGATGTTGGAATCACGAGTACAAACCGTCCAATGACAATAATTGACTGAGGACTTCTAGATAGGATAACTAGGTCCGAGGTTTATAAGCAAGTTTTGAAAAATTACTTACATCAAGCAAAACGCCATAGCCATACTTAACTTATCAGCTTTTTGAGCAGCTGTATTACCTCTTAGAGAAATACTTCATAAGTTTGGAGCCAGATTTGAACCGGATTAGACTATATATTTGCGACGACTTATGCAACCAATTTGCTGAAAGTTGCTTTTTTGTATTCTTTTTAGTCTTCTACCTTGCAAAGCTGAGGTAGGGAAGACTTACAGACATATAAATGCAAACTTGCGCAAAGTGAATGTGAATTATAAACATGTATTATAATATATCCTATCAAATACATGAACCGTAATGACGATTAAACCCAATTCACCAACCGCCAGTGGTGATTTTTTCAACTATGCTTTGTAGATCCTTTTTGTAAAAGCCGGCGAATGGCTAGCTGGGTGTGCGTTTAATTTGATTTAACGTCCGATTTACAAGAGTCATGGATTTGGGCAGCATAAGGACGCAAAGCCCTGGATAACAATAAAGCTCTCTTGCCATATACGAGTATAAAAGTAGATAAAAAACATCCACCAAAGGCATTTCATTGGCTTTTTTCTACTTTCTGTCCAGAAATACTCTTCCTAATCTCCTTTTCAATAAACGAGGTACAAGTGTATCGTGTTAACTCTCCCCGTGAAGCTATCGTTTAGTTACTTTCGACTGAATTCATATTCGCAAAACGGCGCATTCGATGGCATGAGTAAAAGTTAATGAAAACACTTGAAATCAAGAGCTTACATACCGAGCTGTTGGCGCCAATAGTGCCTGGTAAAAGGCACTTTTCCTGGACTCAGGCAGGTCCTTGAACTTGAACAAGCGTTTATATTAAAAAACTCCGCTGTGGAGTTTGTCGGTCCGCGCTCTATTTTTTGTTATTTTTTTTTTGGGGAACAGACTTTATTTCAATATCGCTGACAGATTTTTTTTTGGAAATTAGGCTATCTTTGGCAAATTTTAGTTACAATCTCGTACTCGTTTGGGATACATTTCAAATGAATTGAAGGCACTTCTTTCACTGAAGAAGTCGCTGCTTATCTTCGAGGTTTTTTCGTTGCAAACCTGTTTCGAACTAAGCGTTATCCAAAGCTTAATAATCCGGAAAGGATGATTCCAAGAAAACAATTCCCACATCAGTGACAGCTGTCCCACTTGACCTCACAAAAATATGCTGCAGTTGTGATTGCGTGCTTACTCGCTTCATTTTGTGGAATTTCACATCGAACCCCACGTGCTCTACTCCATCATCCTCTACGACATTTAAGGACTTTGCAAAAAGTAAAAGCAAAAAAGCATCAAAAAACCCTTCATCTTCAGTGAAGAATAGAAAAAAAAAAAACTATATCAAAGGACCTACTATCTACGTACACACATAGTAGTGGCATGGAGCAAACCACACACATTCACTAAGCTCACTATTATCCGACCTAAAATCACTAGTGTCAGCAGCTGTTGGCCCACTCTCCATCAGTTCTCGTATATTAACCGGGATAATCGCCCATAGGCATGCAAGCACACACATCCCCATCGACAGTCCTGATGGCGGCAGCGGCAGTGGCAATGGTGGTGGTAGTCGTTGGCGGAATCGGTATCAGTGGCTGTGGCTACGATGCCAGCAAATTGGTGCACAATGCTGTAAGCCACCCAGCTACGTTGAGGCGTTCGAAAAGTACGAGCCCTTCACATCAACCGCATATGGAGGAAGTTCAAACCGTCAGAGATGATTGCCACCGATGCTAACCCGTCTAACCCGTCTTCCCTTACGGCCATTTCGCACATGCTATTCAAATTTCAAAATCGTATTCATATTCATGCACATGTACGCGAGCACGGTTACCCGTATGCCAGCTACTGTCGAGCAGCGATTGGCATTTGGCATTTATAATTTCCACTTGGAGTGAGTATCTCAAACGTTTTATTAAACACTCGACGTACGAGTAGACCGATGGAGTAGTAGGAAGAAAGTAAGAGAAAATGGGGAGAGAAAGGATGAGAATTTCCACTTCAAAAGAAAAAAAATTGTAACATCCTGCACCGCCCAGACTGTCGCGCTCCCCGCAAGCAGCAAAGTAATGAATTCCGAAAAGGAGGGCACATCTTATCCAAATCCGAAGTGAAATGAATAGACGACACCTTCGAATCCTAATCAGTATCGCATCACAGAGACGGTGACTTCATCGACAACGAAAAGACGTTACCACATCCCAGGACAACCAACAAGCAGCGACCGACAGCCACAACCCTTTTAAGAGCACAACATCCATGCAAGCCCGCGAAGAAAGCATTCACGAGAAGGTGACAGCTTGGAAAATCTCGCAATTGTCATGAATCGGTAATGGCTGGAAAATTATGTAAATGCTCCTGAATTCACCTTTGACATCCTTCATCCAGGGAGCGGAGGAGGCGGGTCAGGCATTGTTCGTTCACTCATCTGCAATCGTCATTAGGCACACTTCGCCGGTTAGCATTGGTTGTGCTTGAGGCACACGAGTAGAGGAGGACCCGTTTCTGGCTTCATTATTAATCCCAAGTTGCGTTGTTGAGTAATTTATTGCATGCTGACTTGGTGAAGGAAGTCGTCCGGATCCTTTGCAGGTGGATTCGCACGGATTGTACGAATATATTTCGCGTCTACCGAAGCAGCAGAGGTAAACATACTTAAGTATTGGAATGATTAATTCGCGGGAATTTATTTTGGAGCAGTGATGACAAAATGTTGTTGGTGCTGGAGCACGGAAGTGGGTTTTGTTTCGTTTTCTTGTGCTCGAGCTCGTGGCACTTGTTTTGTCTTTGGTACACGGGATGTGGAAGGATCTGTTTCCTTTCGTTGAAAATAGAGTCTGCAGTGGAGTTGGGGATTATATTTCTACAGTGTTGGGCGCTTTAGCTGGTGCTTCTACGATTTTAGAATCAATTTCTGGGAGAGGACTTGGCGGGGTCATTTACGATGTTAAATCTTTGATGGTTCAAGGCAGTCGTGGCAACCTGGCTGCCAAAATAGCGATCAATAATACTTCAAGGAGCAAGTGTAGGAGCATTTGGATTGGTTTCACATTGCTTAAAGCATGACGAATACTAGAATACTACTGTTTACTAAGCTAGAGCCCGCACTCTACAATGTTTCTCACCCCGGGGCTAGTAAGTATTACTCAGAACTGGCTAGCGATCTTTGCTCTTTTTTCTTTCAGTGGTATTCGTACTTCGTCCTCCATGGAAGATGGCATCAGAGATTGAGCTGCTCAATATGTCCAATATATGTAAATTGACGCGTCCATTTGCACTTTTGATAAATGCTACCACTTCTCCTACCATGTCAATATACCTTGCTTTCTTTCCTTCCATTTCATATCCTCGAAATTGCGATTGAAAGAATTAATTTTCAAAAAATCCTTGACTGCATAACATTATAGTTAACGTCTCTCGATATTCAATATTCTGCGACACGATCGCGCGAGCTCTTGACATCGACTATGGTCATCTTCCTATCTGATCATGCTTCTTCACTCTGGTAATGACAATATATTTTTGCTGTGACTGCCATATATTGACAATTCCTTTTATCAGATTGAACTGACAGTTCTACTGTCAATTAGAGTTTAGATTTATTTTATTTGTGTTGTTGCGGACACCAACTATGACATTAACTTTGTTGTTTTCACTCCATTTTCCACTTCAAAAGTATTGAAAAAATGTCAAATGTCACGTCAGCCCAATTACATTAAGAGAAAACAATTTTGACACATTCCATCACGCATGGCAATCATTAAATCTGCAAGCAGACCAAGGAAATGTAATTGAAAATTTGTCAAAATTATTTTGACATATGCCAGAGTTTGACAATGACATGACTGCTTTGAACAGCTTTTTACACGAGCACATAACAAAAAGAGTGAAAGACGATCTTACTCAGGTATGAAATCGAAAATGGGTGGAAATATGTCAAAATTGTCTTCTCGACGTGTTTTTATACTATATATACGAGTATACAAGTAGGCATGAGTAGTTCATGGTTTTTGTTAAAATCTCGCAATGACGATGGTGTTGTGACTAATTTCACATATGATAGCTATATTTTACTGACAATTACATGTCACCTATGAATTTATTGGACAAGTGTAGTCAGACCTGAACTTGAAACCCATTTCTGCCCTGTCATTCTACACTTTCTAGTCGATGGCATCAGTATTAAGTTACAAAAATCAGTCAACGCATTGACTCCCTGACGTCTGTAACTCGCGTATATTCTCCCTATCGGGCGGCGTTAGAAAGATTAGGTTTCGTACTAAAAACAAAAATTCTCACAGTTTTGTGATTTGTTCAATCAGTTTTCAGACATCTGAGTCGATGAAAAGTGGATCAGTTACGATAACTTCGAGCGAAAACGGTCGTAGTCGAATCGCACTGTTCGTAAATGGTGGTCAAGCTGGGATTGATGGCGAGGAAGGTTTTGCTGTGTCTTTGGTGGGATTGGAAGGGTATCATCTACCATAAGCAGTTTCCCTACGGCAAAGCTCTTAATTCTGATTTGTACTCACAACAATTGGACCGTCTGGAAAAAGTAATCGCCCAGAAGCGGCGATCTTCTCTCATTTGGCCAATAGGAGAGGAATTGGGTTTCACCATCAGTTCCTGCGCATTGCGGACAATTTTGCAGGTGAAAAATTCGCCTCACGAGAGGCTTGTGAATAACGACTGCCCCAGTTTTTTTGCCCATAAAGCCGAGGGCCTTCAAAATGGTAGAAAGTTTTCCACCAAAACGGCGCATATTTTACGCAAATCCGGTCATTTTAACTATGCTACATCAAGTCTTAAATTTTATGCAAAAATAATGGATTTCTTTTTACCCCACCTCATAACTTATTCCTTTAATCCTTAATTTAACTATTGGTTTGAAGCAGCTTGTTTATGTGTTGACCGAGTTTTGGGACTTGATGTCACCTCAGCAAAACTCACTTTGCCTGTTGATTTTTTTGATCTTCTCTTCAGTGATCCCCGAAAAATAACATCGAAGGAGTTTAGTATACGATCGCAGCTATCCAAGACTACCATCGAGAATCCATACTAAAAGCTGTCAACAAGATTACTAGACATCGTTAAGTGCTGAGGATCCGATTACACTTTTTAAAGACTTTACATAAAGCTTTTTCCTTCAATATTGCCTTGACAATTTTAAATAAAATGCAGAATAATTGAGATATCGAGTTTGTTCAAAAAATAAGGTGACTTTTAGAATTTCGAGTGCTAAATGCGTTCTATTTTCGAATTTCCTTTCTGTTGGTATCGTACACATTTTTCCTAACATATGTTGATATTGACAGCCATTTCAAATAAAATACCCTAACGTATTTGAAATGTTGACTGTGGCATGTTAGCGAATCTACTCTGAGCAAATAAATATTTATAAGTGAAAGAAGTTCTTCACAGGAGGCCGAAAAGATGTTAATGATGATGCCCATCTTGGATGCCCCAGTACTTCAACAGTGGATAAGAACGTTGAAGCGATGAAGAAAATTGTTATGGAGTATCGTCGAATCATTATCAGAAGTTGACGTGAATTTTTTTCAGATATTTTGGGCATGAAACGTGTGTTAGCCAAGTTTTTTTTCTCTTGAGCTTACTAATTTTTGGATGGTTCTTTTTTTAATTTTTTGCAGCTGTCCATAATTGCGCTTTTAAGTTCAAGAGCTTCTCCTAGGATACACCAGTCTTACTAATATGCCCCATAAGTTTTCGATTGGGTTCAAGCCTGGAGAACGTGCAGGCATAATTGGAATATCTCTGTCGAATATCTCTGTAGAAGAAGCCGCCACGTGAATTGGAGCATTATCCTGTTGAAATTACATGAAATTTCTTTTTTTCTTTTTTTATAATTCGTGCAAGTTCAAAAGTGTACGCTCTTATAGTGTTTCTTAATTGTCACACAACCTGGACGGGGTGCAGATGGTGTGTGTCGACAATGTTCGTTCACTACTCTCCGGGAGAGGTTACCCTATAGGATTTTAAAGATACGACTGTATTTGTCGCGTTGATTGTAGTTCACAGTAACTCTAGGATTTGAGAGATACGACTGCATTTGTCGCGTTGATTGTAGTTCACAGTAACTCTCTTGTAAGATTCAGAGTATGAATTTTTTTTTTTTTTTTTACTTTATTTCACGTAAAATCTTATGAACAAAAATTATACAATTACGTAATAATTAACAAAAAGATTTTGTGAAATAATTAGGAACATTCTATCGTCGAAAGACAAGTGGCCAATGATCCATCAGAACAGATTTGACATTAATCTAACATTGGTCATTAAGTGAAAAAGTAAATTCAAGATTTTTGATTATAATATTGTACTTATAAATGAAATTCAATGAAAGCTATTATATATGATATGTACAAGAACTCAAAAATTCAACTAGCAGAAAATAAAATAAAAGAAAAAACAGCAAATACACCAAAACATACGTTTAAACTATAACATTTAGTAATGAATCTATTTCCTCAAAATTAAAAGTAAAGAGAAATAGTTTCAATTTTTTCAAGAAGGTCGCTTCAATTCTCTCACTTCTCAGATTAAGAGGTAAATTATTAAACAAGCGGGGAGCAGTGACATTATAGAAATGAGAAAAATGTAATTTTCTTACGATAGGTACATTTACTAAGAACTCGTTATTGACACGTAGGTTATGGGAGACATACCATCTTGAGAAGTAGTATCCAGATCTGATAAAAAATAATTCAAGCACTTTATAAAAATATAAATGTTTTAGAGGAAGAGTATTAAGTCTCTTGAATAACTCAAAACTATGAGCCCTACGATTAACTTTAAACAGGGTACGAATCGCGTGCTTTTGATTTACAATTAAGGGATCAATTTTATTAGAGGGTGTACCACCCCAACAAGTTAGTCCATATTGCAGCTTTGATTTAAATAGACCATTATATACTAGCTTTAATATGGGTAGGGTACAATATAGACTAAAATGATAAATTTGACGTAAAACATAATTTAGGTATTTGGACAGATGTGAGGTGTGATCTTTCCAACTTAATTTGCAATCCAAAATTATCCCCAAATATTTGAAACTTTCAACACTTTCTATATTAAAGCAACTAGCCGAACAGTGTTATTAATAGCATTGTAAGAGATCTTATGAAGTTGATGAATACAAGTATACAGATTGTACTTAGTGCAGGTAAGTGAATGATATGTTAACTCAATCACTTCAGGTAGGGCACCAGAAATGTTGAAGATCATAAATTTGTTTTTTTTCACTTACGATAAGCTTATGAGAATAATACCATTTTCGAAGAATTTCTAAATCATGGTTAACAGACGCATACAAATTAAACAGGTTAAATTCGGAATACGACATAGACGTATCATCAGCAAAAGCTGTTACTTTACCTTTAAAACGTTGGATGAAAAGGGAATTAACATAAATAAGACCCTTGTGGAACGCCGAAATTTATATTTTTTTCCGAACTACAGCTGTTTTTAATTTTTACCAACTGTTTACGATTTTTGAAGTAACTTGCTATGATCCACCATATCGAATGCTTTAGTTATATCAATAAATAAAGTGGCTGCTATCCCGGAGTTGTTTAAAGTTTGATATAACTAACTACAAAGTTTCAAAACAGCGTCTTCAGTCGACCTTCCTTTTCTGAAACCATATTGAGAAGCATTTAAGAAATTAATTTTGTCTAAAAAGGACAACATCCTTGTTTTCATGGATTTCTCAAAAACTTCGGCAAAAACAGAAAGAAGAGAAATAGGACGATAGTTGTTGAGACTCGTTTCACCTTTTTTGAACAGTGGAACAACAGTGGCTAGTTTAAGTGCAGCTGGAAATATACCTTTCTGGATGCTAAGGTTGAAAATGTACATTAGGATATCAGAAACTTTATACGAAATATTCTTTAAAATATTATTGGAAATTATATCATTTGCGCTGGAACTAGATGTTTTTAGTGACATTATAATATTATGAATTTCCAATGAAGTAAAATCTTCAAAGAAAAAGCTTTGGGCGTTATAGCAATCTTCAATAATACTATCTGAACATTGACATGAGTTTCCTGGAGAAGTATAATTAATATTGGCATCTATATTTGAAAAATGATTGATAAATAGATTAGCCACAGATGTAGGATCATTAATTAAGGAATTACCGTGCATTATAGAAATATCAGTCACGGGTTTTTTCCTGTTAAGGATCTGATTTACTATTCCCCATTCCTTTTCAGAATTACCTAAGTTTTCCGCAAACTTTGTCCTGTAATAATTTTCTTTGCATCGCGGAATATCAGCTTTTAGCTCAATACAAAGTTTGTCGCAGTATTTTTTAAGCCTGTTATTTAAATGCTTTCTCAATTTAGCATGCTATTTGTTTTTTAAATTAACTTTCTTGAGTAAATGCGCGTTCATCCACTCTTTTAAGCAAACCCGTTTTTTATTATAAATTCATCGACTGTTGTTTGAAATATGTAACTGAATTTTCTTCAAAAAGATAGCATCTGAAGGATTATCTGTATTATACACTTCTTCCCAATACTCAAACGTTAATTCAGAATTAAGCGCACAAAAATCAACTTTGTTTACTGAGTTCCCACGAATCGGCTTAAGCCACGATATGCGACTATCAAGTTGAATGGTAGTTAATTTATGATCAGTAATTTTAACATCATATACTTCTGTTTTAGAAGTAATGGAATTGTTTCTATGTAGTCGAATAAATATGTGATCTAAGCATGCAGATTTTCTAGTAGGTTTGTTAACCAAGGAGCTAAAGCTAAAGGAAGATAACATCGCCAAGAAATTATCGGCATCAGAACTGTTAGATAAAATATCAATATTAAAGTCGCCTATAAGAATTTGGTTTTTACATATGGAGGAATCTAAAAACTCAGAAAATTCAACCAGGAAAGCATTCAGTAAATAAGTGCAATCTGTATACTCCAACAAAACTGCATTGAACGCCAGATAATTTAAAATTTAAGCAAATTAAGTCAGCACTTGAAAGAATGGGTTTTGATACATCACAAACAATATCACTCCTATAAAAACTGACACTCCACCAGCTGAATAAGATTTATTGCAAGATGCCGCGAATGTAAAATTAGGAATATGAAAGTTCTCAATTTCAAGTTCATAAATCCAAATTTCTGAGACAAATATGAAATCAGGTAAATGATCGAGAGAAGCAAGATGGGCAAGAAATACAATACATCGAAATTTTTACGAAGACTGCATGAGCTACCATGTACGGATGATGAATGCAAAAACAATTCAGTGTGCTATTGTCTAAATGAGAAAAGCTAGTACTACTTTTTACATTATCATTATGAGAATTTAATAAAGAAATAGAATTAATAATACTTGTCATAGCAAATAATAATTAAGAAGTAATAAAACCATTTTTAGAGAAATCCTCATAATTTAAAAGCTTAATTGCTCTGTCACCTTCTCTCCTTCTGATGAAAACATATGTAAGAATCCCTTATCCATATATATTTGCACTTGTTTTGCAATTTAAGCTGCTTAGCTTTCTTCAAAAGAGATCTTGTGTATGCAGTGAGGCATAGTGAAGTGATCTTATGCTGCGAGTTTTATGCCTTCGCCAGCGATTTTTGATCATCTCTCATTCACAACTGATGTTGTTGCACAGTTTTTCCGTATAGGAATTATTCTTGACTATGAGCGGACTTGAAATGCAGACCTTCAACAGTCGGTGATGATTACCATCGTACCACGATCACCCCTCTCCACCCTAAATTGACCAGTTCTTCGAGAAATGGTATAAGGGTTTCCTCTAATACGTCTTGGTACTTCCCCGCATTCTTGTTAGGAACAATTGCTAAACAAGATGTTCCATTCCAACTAAAGGCGCCCCATTAAACCACCTCCTCCATGCTGACATTAGGAAAATTATTGAATTTCTTTTTTTTTTTTAAACCATGCCAGTAGTGTGCCCATCGGCCGGGCCGGACGCCGTCTTAATTGAACTTTTTTTCCACTCCACACAACTTTTCTGCATTCTCCATCAAAGGTCAAATGTTTTTGAATCTAACCCAATCTGGTCGTCCTATGCTGTATAGTAAGAGGTGGTTGCGACTTCATTCTTTTCTATCGCAGCCGGCCGGACACCTTTACAAATCTGTTAACGGTGGATTTAACGACTTCTATTCCAGGTCATGCTGCAACACGTCGAATACTGTTTGTGGAATTATACAATGCGCCTTTTCTGGTGATTAATTAATGCCGGCGGACGGTCTGATGATTTGTTTGTGTCATAAAGAGTCACCAATTTCTTAAAATTTGGAATGAGGTGATGGGAACGATTTAACTGCCTTCCAATTTCATGTGTAAATGTGCCACTTTTCAATAGTTCAATTACTTAACCTTTTTGGAATTCACTCAACAACTTTCCTCTTCCCATCTTGACAATGTATACTCAAACGCGAATTGATCGACACTGATCGAGAGGAAATCATCGTTATTCATACAGCCACGGAGTACAAATTGTAAAACATGTCAAAATTCTACCATTAGTGAAAGAAAACAGCTGCAGTCGGAGTTTGGTTCTATCTTTATGGGATACTAAATTTCTATGTGTTTGCCCAAATGACTGCAAATGACAATTAATATTTCGAAATAGTTGGAATTTTGATTATGTTTTATATTTTTGAGATGATGGCACTATCATTTTAGGACACATCTTATGTTACCTTTAAGTATAGGACTCGATCTGGTTCATATGACCACCGCGAACATGTTTGCGCGATCGATTCCTTGCAGTCAATTTTCCTCCATACCAATCAGCTGGGACATTGGCTATGTTACTGTCGATATTGTTTCTGAAGTTCTCCCTTTGATGTTGTTAACGTCTTCGTATAAACAATGATTTGACGTAACTTTGAAGGTAATCTAACAACGTTAAATCGCATGGCCAGGTACCCATTCGATCGGACCATTTCTCAAGAATCTGGATCTTTCCATTCAATTGATCAATCTGATCAATTGATCATCTTCTTAAAACGACACACACTGAAGTTGAGTTCATCAAATTTTAGCCAACATTGCACGATACCGAACTCATTGACCGATAATTTTCATCGACGAAAAATACGGTCCGAATGAAATCCACAACCCAATATCACTTTTGGTGAATGAAATCGAATCTCTTAAGACACATGTCGGTTTATTGTATATTTGGCCCATTGAGGAAAAATTGGCTTGATCGCTAAAATGACTTTTCAATCAAATCTAGGATTTTTTTACCTGATGGCTAACTACCTCCACTCTCTATCGCCAACTTTTTTGCCAACTTTTTACTACTTACTTCGACTACTTACCAAATTTCTCCCTTGGACCATTTCTCCCACGTACTATTGACCCCCATGTCATTGAAAATAAATTGAATGAACTGCAATGAACTTACTCCTGGCCCCGATGGTCTCCCTGACATATTACTAAAACAATGTTCCTCCATTATTTCTGTCTCGCTCTCAAAAATATTCAACTTATCCCTGTCGAGAATTTTCCCAAATATGCAGAACCGATTTTATAACTCCAGTTCACAAAAGAGGTCCGAAGAATGTTGTTAACAACTACCAGCCCATCTCCAAACTGTCACACATACCCAAACTTTTCGAAAGTATCTTGTATGACACTCTAAGTGTCCACTGCAAAGCTCTAATCTCCTCTAAACAACATGGCTGCTTCAAATGTAGGTGTACAAACACAAACCTTGTCGAATTTGTGCCCTTCACACTCTCAGCATTAGAGAAAATGAGGTCCACGTCATTTCAATTGATTTCAGTTGAGCTTTCGATAATATCTCCCACAAACTAATGCTCCTCAAAAGCTTGGCTTTGAACCCACTGCGTTGAAGTGGATATCTTCTTATTTAAAAAACCTTACTAAAGTGTTCTTATTAGATCTGCCTTTTCCAACCCGTTCTTAGCTTCTTCCGGCGTTCCCCAAGGCAGCCACCTAAGTCCACTTATTTTTATTCTTACCATAAACGACATATAGTACGCCGACGACACCAAGATCTTCAAGACCATTTCCTCGCAACAAGATTCAACAGCTTTTCCGTTTGGTGCTCCAAAAATTGTTTGGAACTTAACATTTCCAAATGCCAATCAATTACCTTCTCACATAAGCGAATCAAACCTCCCCTTCGTCTCTACTTCCTCAATAATCAGCCCATCTCCACCGTTCAGGTTATCCGCGATCTTGGCATACTATGTGAACAAGAGCTCAATTTTCGCGCACATATCGACGATATAATTTATACGAGGGTGATCCGATAAGTACTTAGCAGTACTTAGCCTCACCGCCAGATGGCGCCAGTATCGCAAGAGCAACTTACTATCGTGTAGTACATTCTAGTAGACGACTACTGTCAAGTAGTTTTGTTTTGACCGCGTGTGGAAGCGGGAGTGTCCGCGGATTTTAGAAAAATGGAAAAGAGCAATATCGGTCGGTGATTCGATTCTTGTTTTTGGAAGGGAAATCGCGCAGCGAAATCAAAGAGCGTTTGGATGCTGTGTACGGCGACTCTTCTCCTTCGATGGCGACCATCAAAAATTGGTTTAACGAGTTTCAACGTGGTCGCACGTCGGTTTTTGATGAGCCACGTCCAGGTGCCCCGAAAACGGCTACCACGGAGGATAACGTGACAAAAATCCACGATCTCGTATTGGCAGACCGCCGATTGAAGGTGCGTGAGATAGCTGAGGCAGTAGGCATTTCAAAAGATCGCGTGGGTCATATCCTGCATGAAATGTTGGGCATGAGAAAGCTGTCGGCGCAATGGCTGTCGCGTTTGCTCACTCCGGACAACAAGCGCAACCGTGAGACCACTTCAGAGCAGTGTTTGACGCTGTTTAAGGGCAATCCGAAGGAGTTTCTGCGTCGTTTCGTGACAGTCGACGAAACATGGATCTACTGGTACACACCAGAGACCAAGAAACAGTCGAAACAGTGCCCTTCACCCGGCGAACGTGCTCCGACGAAGGCGAAGACTGTCCCATCGGCCGGAAAGGTGATGGCCACCGTTTTCTGGTGGCCACAAGGTGTGATCCACATCGACTGCCTGGAGAAGGGCAAAACGGTCACAGGGCTGTACTATGCCAAATTATTGGGCCGATTCGACGCCGAATTGAAGAAAAATCGGCCCCACTTGGCGAAGAAAAAAGTGCTCTTCCACCATGATAACGCACCGGCTCATACCTCCGCCCTCGCCACGGCCAAATTGGTCGAATTGGGCGAACTGCTGCCTCATCCACCGTATTCTCCAGATTTGGCCCCGTGCGACTTCTTTTTGTTTCCAAACATGAAAAAGTCACTCGTCGGGTAGAAATTTGAGTCGGATGAGGAAGTCATCGCCGCCACGGAGGCCTACTTTGCAGACCTCGAGAAAACGTATTTGTCAGACGGGTTAAAGAAGTTGGAGAATCGCTGGCTCAAGTGTATCGAGCTAAAAAGAGACTATATTGAAAAATAAATCGCCATTTCTCCAAAATTGTTGATTTTCTTTTGTAGGCTAAGTACTTATCGGACCCCCTCGTACGTGTCAGCGAGTTGACGTCTCAGGGGTGATGGCAAACGAGTACATGGCACGTTGACGAACTTTTAAACCTTACAAAGTTCATGTAATTGTTGAAATTTCATGCATTATATTGAGTTGACCATTTACTATTGATAGAGTGGCAAGGCAAGCTCTCAGTCTTTAAGAGTGTGGCCGCCAAGACAGTGTGATTTATTATAATGTGGCTGAAGTGACATCTACGAGTAGTAGAAATGGTTTACGACAATGCAATTGAAGCTAGTTTTCGTGTCAATGTTTTTAGGTTTCAGCATCCCTGAAGACTTAACGGTAAATTTTTCTATGAAAATAAAGGATTAGTTTTAAAAAGGGCTGCTAAGTCCGTTCATTAAAATGTGGTCTTGAAGCCTCTTCCAAGCTTTCAGCAAAATTACGTTCCACTTTAGTGCAATTGAAGCTTAAACACTCACTTTGTTGCAAGCGCGAATCAAATTTATTGTCTGACTTCCACAACGCAGATGGAAGCACAATAATTCACACAAATCCTCACGGGACATGCCTTTCAATCTCGGCTCCTTTCAAACACGTCCGTTTCAAGGTGCAATTGGCACATCCTTCCCATCATCTAATACGTCTTCATGCAACCATAGCACAATACAATCTGCCGCTGTAGAAGCGACGCTTGTGTACTGGTTAGTGCCTAAGCTCCTAGTCCAAGTCGAAACATAAATGAAAGAAGCACGCGTTATTAAATGGGCTATCATGCATAAATTGCACTTTGTATTCCGTTTCTTTCGCTTTCTTCGTTGTACGATGTGTCTGTTGTATTGTTACTGCAAGGACACCCTCCAAGCGTGAAAGTGTTACATTTCCAGGCAGCACAGCCACGGCAATAAAGACGGTGCCATATCGTATGCAAATATACGTTGGGGATGTGTATATCTCCTCCGCAAGTACCCGGGATGGCAAGTAGAGCGAAAAATAGTTTCAAGGATACCCGCCATTGGGTGGATGACACTCAAAGGGGAGAACCAAAGGCAACAAGCACGAAAAAAAATGTGGAAAAATAATAATTGAGTTGTTGGAATGCCTTTCGTTTGCCACGATACCTTTAACTGAGCATACGAGTTACGAGCTACGAAGAAAGGAAAATGAGAATGGAAATGGAAATGGGGAAAAAAGTCATAAAGTCACATTAACACGTATGAGTTGCCAGGATATTAATATGCCGTTTGGTATCTAGTACACTCTGCCTGTTTGCCACGTACGGACGGGGATCGTATACGCATGCATGGATGTGAGTGAACGAACGGCATAGAGTGTGTGTCGCTTGGTGACTGGCTAACTGAACGTCTGCGTCTGTCATGTCTGGCGTTTGCATATTACTTATTATTTCTATTTTTTTATCTTTGGACTGCATAGTTGCTATAGGGTATGTGGACATTGTGGCAAGAAGCAACAAAGAACAGGGCGAAGTTTCCTGGGAAAACACCGAAACAAAGATGGCTCCATCACATTTTTTCCTTTTTTTTATTCAAATTTTTTGCGTAAATTATACATTTTCCTCCAAACACAATTATTAGAATATTTCTTACTTATGCTGGCGCATTTTAAATAGCATACAATCAACGAAATTTCTCGCAAGACCCAGCTTCCCAGCATTACATCCTGTCGATAACCAAGAAAAGGCGCTGAAAGGAAAAACTACTTTTTCAATAGCTCGTTACCACAGAAACAGTTCTATTGCATTATAGCAACCGTTGTTGCGATGAAATATAGCTCCTTTTCTGCGAATATTGCAATATCTCCTTGTTGCACATCATTTAAAAGGGACTTTGTGTGATTTAGATGTTTCGAAGTCTTGGTTACATACTGCTACCGCGACGTCCTTCATTATAACAAGTTTATTAGCTTGATAGTTGCATTTTTTTAATATCTCTTCAAGTCCCTTCGAGGATGCTAGAGTCTGCCTGTTGCATCTTACGGCATTCAAAAACGATAACAATTTTCCAACTTTTTACAAATTTGAAAACACTACCCACATCAACAGGTTCAAATCCCCATTTACAACTGCCATTCGAATGCAAATTCGCCGCGATTACGCGCCATCATATGCACGTTAAGCGAAAGTTGAAATGGCGCCGTAGGCAAATATGATTTTTATAGCTCAACCGCAAAGAGAGAAAAAAGCATTTGTATGCTTACCACTGTGATTTTGATAAAATTATTGGGTCGCCGCAGCCATTCGTCTCGATTAAAGTTCGATTTTGTCCTAAAAAGTATTTTGGTGCGCAGTAAGGGATGGAATTGAATGTCAAACGAGATGTTAAACAAAATATGGCGGCGGGTTATTAGGTGGTTGTTGGTTCACATGTTGTGGTTATGATCTTTGCTAAACAATTAGGTCGACTAACGAGTCTCGACTTTGATGTGGTGGAGAGGTTTAGTGGATGTCAATTGGGGGTACTCATGAAGCTGGCTGGGGTTCACTGAAGCTCTCGACATGCAAGCAAGTGTCGAACGCAGCTTACCATAGATAACCCGACAACTCAAAGCCGGGTCGGAAGTGATGTCGATAGAAGCGGAGCTTAGAAAATAGATATTTGGTAACTCACAAGGAGTGGAAGCTTGGCGCCATATGATCCACATGATCGGAAAAAATGTAGTCAATCGCAACCAGCTCAATACTACTCTTGAAGATTATAACCAGTGAAGTCAGCATTTTGCCTTAAGATCAAGACAACGCAAAAGAGCATCCTTAAGGTTATCGGACCAAGCAGTATAAGAGTGGAATGTGCCTCATCACTACAACATTTCCTTCACGCACGCAGTAATCAAAAGTAGGTTGTTGTGCAAGTTTTTTATGGATATGCCGCATCGAAGGAGAAGAGCTGCTTTTGGAACTGAAAAGAAAGGTTTTCGCGCTTTTCAGAAGAAAAAACACGAGAAGCACGAGGTCGAGGCGATGGAGCGATGGCGATCGCAGGAACAGCGTCGAAAGTTGCAAAGGGTGAAACACACTCCAGCTACGAGGGTGGTCTGATATGTATGTACTTAGCGTACAAAAGAAAAACAAAAATTTTGGAGAAATGGCGATTTATTTTTCAATATAGTCTCCTTTTAGCTCGATAAACTTGACCCAACGATGCTCCAACTTCTTTAACACGTCTGAAAAATACGTTTACTCGAGGTCTGCAAAATAGGCCTCCGTGGCGGCGATGACCTCCTCATTCGACTGAAATTTCTGCCCGGCGAGTGACTTTTTCAAGTTTGAAGACAAAAAGAAGTCGCACGGGGCCAAATCTGGAGAATACGGTGGATGAGGCAGCAGTTCGTGGCCCAATTCAACCAATTTGGCCGTGGCGAGGGCGGAGGTATGAGCCGGTGCGTTATCATGGTGGAAGAGCCCTTTTTTCTTCGCCAAGTGGGTCCGTTTTTTCTTCAACTCGTCGTCGAATCGGCCCAATAATTTGGCATAGTACAGCCCTGTGACCGTTTTGCCCTCCTCCAGGCAGTCGATGTGGATCCTTATGAATCCCAGAAAACGGTGGCCATCACCTTTCCGGCCGATGGGACAGCCCTCGCCAGAAGAGTCACCGTACACAGCATTAAAAGGCTCTTTGATTTCGCTGCGCGATTTCCCTTCCAAAAACAAGAATCGAATCACCGACCGATATTGCTCTTTTTCCATTTTTCTAAAATCCGCGGACACTCCCGCTTCCACACGCGGTTCAAACGAGTTCGATACGGCTGAAATTTCGACAGTAGCCGTCTACTAGAATGTACTACACGATAGTAGTAGTCGCTCTTGCGATACTGGCGCCATCTGGTGGCGAGGCTAAGTACTTATCGGACCATCCTCGTAGACCTAACGAACTATGCAAGGATAAACACGGACAACTTATAATCTAGTCACTACTACACTACAAAGAGTACTACTTCTGTCGGCTGTATAACGGCAAAGTTGGCAAAGTTGCCATTGTCAGGCAGAACGAATTACTTACGATGAACGAAGACGAGAGAGAATTCTATCCAACTGAGTTGAACGAGGTTAAGATAATGATAGCGAAGCTAGCTAAAGTCTAATAAAGCTGCTGACGTAGATGATACTATGAGACATGGTCGAGGAAAAGCCTGAATAGAATTTCTATTTCGTTGACAGCGTTCATAAGGAAGGGGATCTTTGTAGCAGCGCCATAAACGTGTAGCTTATACAGGTTGGCTGATATGAACTGTTGACAACTTCAAACGTTATAGCATTATTGCTCTGTTTTAAGTGGAAAATCCCGACCGGCTATTGTTCATAAGCTAGAACATTTGAAAGTGAAAAAAAATGTTTGTGAATCGCACCATATCAACACCATTTCAAGACGCTATATTGGTCCGAGAGAGAGAGCAACTTCGCTAAACGTGATTCGGAGTGTGAAGGATAGAATCGAACAAAATTCTTTGCGTAGCCAGAGAAAAATAGTTTCTGAGCTAAATATGTCCAGAGAACGATTGCAACACATTTTGAAAGATTGGGGTCGGCCTCAAGACTTTAAGGTTCCAAAAAGTGCACGATCGCGCAACCAGCCAGAAAAGAGGGTGGAAAGAGTAAAAGAGTTGATGCGTTTTCACGCAAGCGAAGCAACATGTGTAATTGAGGAACAAGTCAATTAGCAAAATGGTCGAGTTTACATAGCAGAGCGATCACATAAAAATTTTGGCCAAGGAATGGGCAGCAGAAAACAAGCACCACCATCGGCTTGGTGTTGTGGGCCGTAATGATTGTCGGTGGTCTCATCTCGTATTTTTGGACTATGATGTCCAGATAAACGCGATCGTTTAACGTGAAACTATTTTGGAAGCTTGCCTGGAAGCATTTCCAAATGGATATTCCAACAAGACTTTGCATCTTCCCCCAAGTCTGAGCAAATCAAATTCGCGCTTGATTTCATCGACACAATGGCTATCGAATTCCTCTTTTTCGTGAACTCGTGTGCAGTTGTTTGTACAACTCATTCGGAGTCTCGCTCATTTGCATTTGCAACCAATCGCAGCTGATGTGTCGCAGTAGTTTTGTACAAAGAAAAACCTTGTAGCATCAAAACAGAATCATGAAGGATTGTTGAAAATGTTTAAGGACTCTTTACCTTGGAATCGAACAGTAGAAAGATGGTTTGCTGCTGCGTTTAAGAGTGTCTTGAAAACGTCGAAAAAGGCATCAACACCAGAAAACATAGGAAAATACAGAATATGATTATGAAAAATCATCGGTTAATCGAGAGAAACTTAGTAGAAGTCCTAGACATCATACAGGGCAGCGTGAGCAATATTTTGGTTGAAGTTTTGGATTACAGAAAGATGTGTGCAAAATGGGAGCAGCATTTATTAACATTTTCTCAAACACATTTGGAACGTTTGAGAAAGGATAAAAAGGCTTTGTGCGTCGTTTTTTCACCTTGGTTTACCATCATGTTCCTGAATCCCGGTGTGAACCCGGTACTCAGCTTCAAAACAAGTTGGGGCCGAGAAATCGACCAAGAGTGTATCAGCTGAATGGATTTTCTGAGACCAACTGGATGTAAAAATCAAAATTAAAAAATGTAGTGCGCCATCTCATATGGGTCGATGTAAATTTCAAATAACTTCAACAATTCTCAACCGATTTTGGAAATTCGAAAACTTTAATTTAATTTAGACCCTTACAATTTATTTTCATCAATTTTTGAAAACAATATCAATTAAATGACCGCCTTTATTGCCGAAGCAAAAATGGGCTCGTTTTCGCGCATTCTCCACGACATTTTCGAGCATTTCGGTCGAAATTTCTGCGATTTCCGCACGAATGTTTCTTTTGAGCTGTTCTATTGTTTTCGGGCCGTTAGCATACACCTTGCTTTTCAAGTATCCCCAAGAAAAAAGTGTGGAGGAGTCAAATCCGGCGATCTCGGAGGCCAGTCAATATCGCCCTTGTTTTACACCAATCTTCCAGGGAACTTCTTACACAAAAGGTTCATTGTTTTGTCCGTAGTGTGGCATGTCGCGCCGTCTTTTCGAAACCAAAAGTGAAACAAGCTTTCTTTACGCATTTTTGGGACCACATAATGGGCCAACATCCACCGATATCAATCGCCATCCACTGTATCGCAAACTTTGAAGAAATACGGTCCAAAGATGGTTTTAGCGCATACACCGGCCCAAACAGTAACTTTTTGATCATATAGCGGCTCTTCGTGAATAATGTAAGGTTTTTCGGTGCCCCAGAAGCGACAACTTTGTTTATTAACTGAGCCAGAGAGCGTAAAATGTGCCTCATCGGTTATCAAATTTTGCTGTCAGAACTCCGGCTCAGCATTAATCATAGCGACGACATTTTGTGCGTATGTCAAGCGCCGTAGCTCATCTTGTGGCAAAATTCTTTGAGTTATCTGCACTTTATATGGAAATAAGTGATAAGTGGTGCCACTGATGCCTAACTGCTGCGAACCGCGCCGATATGACAAACTTGGATCTTCTTGAACACTGGCCTTCACAGACTGAATAGATGAGTTTGAACGCCGCGGACGTGCCTAGGTTGCTCACGAGGGCTTGCCACAGAACCAAATTGGAAAAAATTCAAGGCCCAACGACGAATTGTATCTTTTTGGGCGCAACGCGATCACGATATTTTGCACGATACGCACGTTGAGTTAGCACAATCGAGCGTTCATTTTTAATGATCATTGAAACTATTTCCGCGTGTTTCCAAAATGCTATGACATATGAAAATCGGTTGACAATTGTTGAAGTTATTCGAAGTTTATATCGACCCATATGAGATGGTGCACTCTGTACATCACAAAAATGTTTCATCAATATAATGCCCCCTCTGACACAGCTTAAAAAACAATCGCTTAACTCAGTGAATTTAAGAGTGAATTGTGACAACACCCACCCTGTTCGCTAGACCTGGCGCCCTCAGTTTTCTGGCTATTCTCAGAAACGAGGACGTAATAGCGAGGAAACGTATTTCTACAGTCTTCCGGAATCTCACTTCAGCAATGGAAAGCGTAGATTAGATCACTGGAACAAGTGTATTGAGTAGAAGTCGTGTTTTTCTTATCGAGCGACAAAACTTACTGAACAACCTTGTAATTAGTAACAATCACCATGCAATAGCCCTTCTGCCGTGCTGTGGGAACAACTGAAGTCATTCAAAGTGGTTATAAGTCATGATAGATCAAATGTTCCCATAAAGACAGATTTTGAAGACGCACGAGCTTCCGGTTGACTTTATATGGCAGAGTCACGTCATATTTCGACCTCCCTGCCAAACTCATCAGGAATGCAGGATGACTAAGGTAGTTAATAAACTAACCGAGGCTTCCTATGTTAGAAAAGAATTAAGAGAGGGCGACGCATTTTCACGTGATTTCTTCAACATTCTCCTTTAAAAAAGTGTGTGGGACTAAATCGCAGACTGAAATGGATCTGTGGGTCCAGCAAAACCCAATTAAGGAAGACTCGTTACAACAACATCTTAGCTACAGCGTTAACTTTGGCACCTACGACTATGCGACTATGACTTTGAATTAGTCAAAGATGTCATCTAGGTTGGCCTATTATATAATTGGGTAATATCAATGTTCCACTTCTCTCAGATGAAGCGAACCGAAGTCTCTGGTAAAGGCGCTTTGCTCTGCATGAGTTTGAAGAGGAAAGTTAGTATCCCAAACTTAAAGAGGCGTTGAAAGTCCATGCCAAACAGAGTTTTAACGAATGACGAGATGTGAACCCGTCGCCATGATCTGTATATGAAAAGTAGTGTGCTGTTAAGCGCAACGGTTAGCTTGCGTGAGCTGTAACTTTCGAGATCGCAGAAGACTGGGAGTGAATACGTTAAAATAGGGATCAGTAGCGTCTTGACGAGCATTGATTTAATGCTAATTGGGAGACAATTTCCAGCGTAACATAGTATACGCGTATATATACCGTAGATGCGATCTGTTACATTGGTGATGTGATCCCACCACTTAAGCTGTTGATTAAAGATGACTTCAAGGCTTTTAACTTTTAAAGCCTATTTACATAGTCGATGTTACTTTCGTTGGCTTGATTTGGTGGAAAGTTACTTAAGTCTGGGATAGTACGGCCTATGAAAATAGCTTGGCTCTTGGTGGAGTTGAGCATAAAAGTTTATTTTTACATGACCATCGTGTAACGGCATGGAGATCCTCATTTAACCGCACAGTAGCATCTACCTTTAGGTGTAATGGGTAGCTGATGTATAATTGGAGGTCGCGATCCGAGAATCATGGTATTACCAGGTTCAATGAAGATTTCATGGCAAACAATGCCATCGCCAGTGAGGGGGCTAATACCCTGTTCATTTCGATGGAAGATCTTCAGATGATCTTTCAGTCATTGAAAAGGAAAAAATCCGCGGGTATCGACGGTATATCCAATGTTGTGCTTAGGCATATTCCAGCAGTGTCTGTAGAGAGGTACACCATCTTGTTCAACAATGCACTGAATAGTGCATATTATCCAGTGCACTGGAAGACAGCGGTGGTGCAACCAATCCCCAAGAAGGGTAAAGACACCTCTAACTCGGCAAATCTCCGGTCGATAAGTCTCCTTCCGCGTATCAGCAAGGTCTTCGAGAAGATGATCGATAGGGCCCTGTCTAAATGGGTTGAGGACAATAAAATCATCCCGGATAACCAATTCGGTTTCAGAGCGGGGCATGACACTATTCATGCCGCGTCGAAACTTGTATCGGATATCCAATGGAATAAATTCAAGAACCAATGCACGGGTCCCTGTCTGATTGACTTGGAAAAAGCCTTCGACACCGTATGGCTACAAGGTCTTTATTACAAGCTCAGTCGGCTGGGCATAAGTAAACCGCTGCTATATATGATTTTTGACATGTTAACCGGCGGAAAATTCGTTGTAAAAATTGCCAACGTAACTTCTACCCAAACATTTGAAATCAAAAATGGACTGCACGGGGCACGGTTAACTCGACGATCCTTTTCAGCATTTACCTAAGCGATCTGATAGCTTCTCCATCTCTGGGCTGGACGGGCGTCCACTGGCGAGACAAAGTGTAGTCAGGTACCTTAGGATCGTGCTGGATCAGTATCTATATTTTGACAAACATGTAGATGCTGCTCTAGCAAGGGCCTGACAAGATGGCTGTTTCATAGCAGCCAACTTGATTCCAGGGTGAAAGTAATCTGCTACATGGCCTTAATCAGGCCCATGGTTGCCTATAGATGCTTAATGGAAAGGATGCGGGTGTTTGAGAGACAATGTTTTAGGACTTGTCTCGGGATACATAGGACTCCCGAATCTGAGTACACGAAATTTTACCCGAACGAGGTCCTATACAATAGGGCCAGGATTGTACAGATAGATAATCTTCTGATCAAACTGATTCGAAGCCACCTTGCAAGAGCAATGACTTTGGTCAATAACCTGATCTTCGGGGCTTACTACCCCAACGATTTACATAATGAGAGAGTGCGCCTTACGGTTTTGTCCCGCCAGAAGCATTCCTCTATCTGAGTAGATGTGAGCTGATCCAGGACAGATTGGCGGTACCGCTAATTCACGTGGGTCACAATTCCGTGGAACGGCGATTCCTCTACGGACCCGATGTCGCGCTCCGTGAGCCCGAGCGCCTCAGGTTCTGTAGATCGATCTCACGCCGGGATCGAGGAGACGTAGTCCGCCAGCATCAACGCTGTTGGTGGCTGGAGAAAACTCCATCAACGGACACCTTTATATGAGCAGCCTCTTCAAGGCAAAGCCTGCCTAACGCCAATGGCAGGCTTACATAGGCTAGGATAGGGTAGGTAGGGTAGGGTAGGTAGGGTAGGGTAGGGTAGGTTAGGGCCAGTAAGATAGTTATATTTGTTACGATAGTTAAGCTAGTTTTAAGCATTTTTGACTAGGGTAAGATAGATATAAGATAATATTAAATAAAAATGAATTTAAAACTAAAAAAAAAAAAACTATAATTGGAGGTCATGTGCGTACATACGAGAGTGGTCCGATAAGTACTTAGCCCTCTTCTTCTTCTTTTTCTTCTTTTCCTTTTTCCGGCGTTGTTATGGTCAGAAGTGTAGGACCATAACCTTCCCACTTAACTGCATTCCTACTGGTCCGCTTGTGGGGTCCGCCGGTTTGACCTCAGAAGTAGCGGCAGGCTTCCCGGTTTGGGATTACTTCATCGCTGAGGCCAATCAAAAGCTGGTGTTTTTGCATTTGTTTGCACCAATTGTTTTTCGGCCTTTTTTTTTGTGACACGGGCATGCTCCAAATTTTTTTATTTGATCTTACTCTTACAACACTGGTGATCTCCAGTCGTGTCAACCCACTGATTTGCATGTACACTTGTGGGGCAGTTTAATGGTGGTATATGTGTCCGTAGGCGCACCTTGGTGTTTTCTAAATTGCCCAGATGTGATTTTTGTTTACCTTTGTTTTAGTCGCCTTTTACGACAAGCGAGAGGTATCGCTGCAGGGATATTCTTAACCCGTCCCTGCACGGAATCGATAAGTACTTAGCCTACAAAAGGAAAACAAGAAATTTGGAGAAATGGTGATTTATTTTTCAATATAGTCTCCTTTTAGCTCGATACACTTGACCCAACGATGCTCCAACTTCTACTTCTCCAGGTAGTCGATGTGGATCACACCTTGTGAATCCCAGCAAACGGTGGTTATCACCTTTCCGGCCGATGGGACAGTCTTCACTTTCTTCGGAGCACGTTCGCCGGGTGAAGTCCACTGTTTCAACTGTTCCTTGGTCTCTGGTGTGTACTAGTGGATCCATGTTTCGTCGACTGTCACAAAACGACGCAGAAACTCCTTCGGATTGCGCTTAAACAGCGTCAAACACTGCTCTGAAGTGGTCTCACGGTTGCGCTTGTTGTCCGGAGTGAGCAAACACGGCACCCATCGTGCCGACAGCTTTCCCATGCCCAAAATTTCATGCAGGATATGACCCACGCGATCTTTTGAAATGCCTACTGTCTCAGCTATCTCGCGCACCTTCAATCGGCGGTCTGCCAATACGTGATCGTGGATTTTTGTGGCTCATCAAAAACCGACGTGCGACCACGTTGAAACTCGTTAAACCAATTTTTGATGGTCGCCATCGAAGGAGAAGAGTCACCGTACGCAGCATCTAAACGCCCTTTGATTTCGCTGCGCGATTACCCTTCCAAAAACAAGAATCGAATCACCGACCGATATTGCTCTTTTTCCATTTTTCTAAAATCCGCGGACACTCCCGCTTCCACACGCGGTCAAAACAAAACTACGAGTCCGATCCGGCTGAACAGTAGCCGTATACTACGTACTACACGATAGAAGTTGCTCTTGCGATACTAGCGCCATCTGGCGGTGAGGCTAAGTACTTATCGGACCACCCTCGTATGTACCTTACAGTGTTTGAGAACGGTAGGAATGTCGTTATCAAACAGGGAGAACAGTAAGGGCCCCAGGATAGATCCTTGAGGGACCCCCGTTTTGGTTTTGAGAAAGGTGGAGAAGTTACCGTTAGCATACATGGTCCTTATCAATTTCAAAGCAAAAGTCTTCAACAATCTTTAGTAGCGCGAAGGTGCAGCTATGTTTTGGCCTGAAACCCGACTGAAACGATAAAAAGAGCTTATGTTGATTTAGGAAGGACTTAAATTGCGTGCTCAGAAACTTTTCGAAAACCTTGGATATGAATGGCAGTATAGCGATCGGACGATATTCCTTATCATTATTATTTCCATTTTTAGGAATGGGTACGACTTTAGAGGGCTTCCAGGAATTAGGGTAGACAGAGGTGGTAAGTCGGCTATCACATGCGGCCTCACGACTCACGACTCACATAAGATTAAAAGAGAAAGGAGATGAGTGCGAATGAGATGGAGAATTTGATTCCCGGTGAGTCGCGGGCGAAATTCTTCACGACTCGCATTGACGTTTCTCTTTCTCTTTGTTCGTTATTTTTCATTTCCATTTCATTTCTATTCGTACTTTGTGGGGAACGGACGCAATCATGTCGGATGCAGAAAATGCGTAGAGCTCTATTTTATCTCACGGAGACAACTTCAAAATGAAAAAAAAAGTAAGCGCTCGGCTCACGGAATTTAAATTGAAAGAGGAGATGAGAAGTGAGTCGTGAGTCGTGACGCCGCATGTGATAGCCGACTAAGGATGCTATTAAATACATATTTGAGAGGTTTTAAGACGGTGTGGATGATTAGTTTTAAGAATTTGGGATTCATGTTATCCAACCAATGGGGTTAGATTTGATTGCAAGGGTCGATTTAAGCACATTCTCTTCGTATTTTCTAGAAAAACCAAAGCTATAAGTCATGTTGGAGGTATTACGGGGATCTATAACGTCGCACTCGTTCGGATCCCCATTGCAATTGTCAGAGAGAAGTGCGACTGAAGCGAATTTCTTATTTAGCTTTTCGATATTGATGTCTTCTAAGATCTTAGCCTTGATTCGTTTACCCATACCTAGAGTCTTAATAATCTTCCACGTTTGCTTAACGTTTAAGCCGGTTTTGAATTTGGATTTGATTTTCGACCTCCTGATTTCCTTCGTAACAAGGTTAGTGAGGCATTTAAAATCGTATAGTAACTAGGGGAGTTTAAACTTCTTCCATCTTTTATAGGCTCTGACTCGATTTATAATCCGTTTTTCAATATGTCTAGTTAACCATTGGCATTTGGTGTTCTGGATGGTGAAGTTTTTGGTCGGGACATGATTTTCAAACAGTTTATTAATGGTAGATGTAAAAAACTCAACGGAAAACATGTAGTACAGGTAATGCCAATTAGTATTGAGAGAGTCATCGATAAGACTAGCCATGTTAAAGTCTCGGTAACTGATTGTTGTCGTTACGAAATTCTACTAAGACTGAGGTCATAGAAGAGGACAATGAGATCGTGTTTTGTGAAGCCGGGAACACCAAGCTGGCTATAGAAGTTGATGAGATCAGTTCTATTGACAATAAATAAAGGGTGGGAGTTGAGTTGTCGACAGCAAATAGGTTGACGGAGCTTAGGAAGTTTATGAAACGATTTACTTGTAAATCGTTACGGCTTAGCAGATTAATGTTGAGATCACCGGAAAGAATAATATGCTCATAGCAAGCTCCGAAGCGTTCGATGATGTTAGTTACAATGGTAGTGTCCCTTAGATTTGGGGGCTTGTAGATGAATCCAATTAGACATTTTTCGAAGCTAGATAATTTCAAGCTTGAACTTGAATTTCCGATTAATCTGCTGGCCATTTTGTCCTTAACAAAGATTACAACACCGTCCTCTCCACTCTCGACATGATCGTCCCTATAGATTTTATACCCTGACAACACAATGCCCGCATTTTGAAAGCAGCTGCAGGCCAAGTTTCGGAGATATTAGGTGTGCAACAAAGTTCTCGCTGTTTATCAAGAGATGGCTCCAGTAGAAAGTGCTGGTCGATTATGACGTATCCAAAACGTCAAAAACCAAGCTTAGACATATGGCAAGCAAACCGCTTTGACACATTAGTGATTTTGCTTTTGCGTCATATACTTTCGGTTGTGTGAAAATGTCTGATTTTGTGCCAAATAATCGTCATTTTCGGGAAGTGTTGGTTTTCTTCTTTCATTCGAAGAAAACGGCGACTGAAGCACATCCAAAAAGTATACAAAGATGCTGCTCTAAGTGAAACAACGTTCGCGTGAAGGAAGGCCAAAAACCTTCGAAGACCCTGAATTGGACGCATTGCTCGATAAAGATCCATGCCAAACGCAAAAAGGGCTGTATTAGGAGTTACCCACCAAACTATTTCCAAGCGATTGCATGCGTTGGGAATGATTCAAAAGCAAGGAACTTGGGTTCCTTATGATGAGGCGTTGAGCGTCTTTTTTTCGCCTGGGAACAACTGCTTCAGCGCAAAAAAGAAGGAAACTTCATCTCATCGTTACGGGTGATGAAAAATGGATTCATTACAGCAACCCAAAGAGAAAAAAATCATGGGGACAGCCCGGTCATTCTTCTACGTCGTCGATTCGGCCGAATATTCACGTTGCGAAGGTTATGCTGGGTTATTTATTATGAGCTGTTGAAACTAAACGAAACTGGTGAACAGTATCGAACTCAATTGATGCGATTGAGCCGAGCACTGCGCGAAAAGCGGCCACAATACAAGCAGAAGCATCAAAAAGTGATTCTACAGCATGACAACGCTCAATCTCACGCTGCCAAACCCGTTAAAACCTACTTGGAAACGCTCAAATGGGAAGTCCTACCCGGAAGTCCTACCCGGAAGTCCTACCCGGAAGTCCTACCCGGAAGTCCTACCCCAGATATCGCGCCGTCCGATTATAACTTGTTCTGTTCGATGGCACATGGTTTGCCTGATCAGCAGTGCCATTCATATGAAGACATCTCAAATTGGCTTGATTCGTGAATAGCCTCAAAAGACGAACACTTCTACCGTGACGGTATGCGAGCTCTGTCAGAAAGATGGGAAAAAGTTATCGCTAGCGATGGCCAATACTTTGAATGATTAATTTGTAACCGTTTTTTTCACAATAAAGTTGCATTTTCATCAAAAAAACAGCGAGAACTAAGTTGTGCTCCTACAACATAGAATATTCATTTTTCCCCCTTCAAATATCAGTTTGAGTTCGTTAATGTGCTTTTTTAAACTTTGAGCATTAGTGTGACAAATAGAAAGACCAGAGTACCTATTACAAAAGATATTCAGCATCAGACGACTCTTGTAAGTCTTTGTACCAATTGATTTTGACGAATAGTAAAGGTTATGATACTCGTAGAACCCCAATCTGCACAGGCAATACAGGCCTCAATCGATTAAAAATTCCGAAGATGACTGGGCCATCCAAACAACCTTTAGGTACGTCGAAGAAGTGGATAACAACTGTATGAACTTAAATGGCGCACAAAGACCTAAAGCGATTTTAACAAACTGGACATTCGGCACTACTTTTAATTTTATAATTTTTAATTTTCGTGGGGACAAACGCCCCATTTATTGGGCTTAATTCAAGCTATCTTAATCTAATCTGACTTACTAACTACCGAGAACGGGAGAGAGGGGAGGGTGGTTAAAAAGGCGAAATTTTAGGCATCGAGTGCTGAGGTTGAAATCGCATACGAGAAATGGGTTCATTGGAGCCATAGGTAGTACGGGGGGTGTATAGATAGAAGAGACGGGGATTTCGTACATTGCGGGGGTTAGTGTTGATAGAGACAGAGTTGTAGAGGGTCGCGCAGTCAATGGTACCTGAAAGGAGCCGATGGATGAAAAGAATGTCAGATACAGTTCTTCTTTCTTCCAACGTGTTCATATTGATTAGTTTAAGACGGTCTTGGTAGGGTGGTAAAATCAAAGGATTGCTCCAGGGGAGACCTCGAAGAGCAAAACGTAGGAATCGGCGGTGGATGCTCTCGATTCTAGAAATGTGGGTTTGATGGTATGGAGACCACACTTGAGAGGCGTATTCAAGAAGGGGCCGGACAAAGGTTATGTAAAGAGATCAGGTAACGTAAGGGTCCGAGAATTCTTTAGACCATCGCTTCACGAAACCGAGTGCAGAATTAGCTTTAAGGATTATCTCATCGATGTGTGCGCGAAAATGTAGCTCCTGGTCACATAATATGCCAAGATCGCGAATGACTTGAACCGTGGAGCTGGGTTGATTATTGAGGAAGTAGAGACGAGGAGGAGGTTTGATTCGTTTACGTGAAAAGGTAATTGATTGGCTCCAAGCAATTTTTGGAACACCAGATGGAAAAACTATTGAGATCAGATTGAATAAGGCAAGAGTCATGACTGGAGGAAATGGTCTTGAAGAACTTGGTATCGTCGGCATACATATAATGAGATGTCAGAATGTTTGATCACCATTTCAAGATCGTTATGGTAAGAACGAAAAGAAGTGGACCTAAGTGGCTGCCTTGGGGGACGCCGGAGGAAGCTAAGAAGGGGTTAGAGAAGGCAGATCTAAAACGAACACTATAATAGCGGTTTTCCAGGTAAGAAGATATCCACTTCAAAGAAATTGGGTCGAAGCTAAGGGAGGACAATTTGAAGAGTATCAGTCTGTGGGAGATTTTATCGAAGGCTTTACTGAAATCGGTTGAGATAACGTCGACTTCTTTGCCGTTCTCTAAGGCTGATAGGGTATAGGACACAAATTCAACAAGGTTAGTGGTTGTGGATCTGCATTTGAGGAAACCGTGTTGTCTAGTAAAGATTAAAGACTTGCAGCGAAAATTTAGAATTTCGTACAAATTACTCTCAAAGAGTTTGGGTATATGTGACAGTTTTGCAATGGGACGATAGTTGTTAACAACGTTCTTCGGACCTTGTTTGTGTATGGGGGTGGTAAATGAGGTTTTCCACAAGCGGGGGAATTCACCTTGGGATACTGATAGAGTGAAGATTTTCGAGAGAGTGAGAGAGATGGTTGAGGAGCATTTTTTTAGAAATATGGCAGGGAGACCGTCAGGTCCAGGAATGAATTCATCATTAAGTAGATTTAATTTGTTTTCGATGACATGAGAATCGACTGTGCGTGGAAGAAATGGGCCAAGGGAAAAATTCGGTAGATAATCGAAGTATGAGAGGTCTGGAGCAAACGAGTCGTTGGCGAAAGACTATTTAAAAAAGGTGGCGAAAAAGTTGTAGATAATATTGGGGTCATTCGAGGTTTGATCGTGGAAGGAGAGGGAGGTAGGATAGCCATCAGATTTTCTTTTGTAGTTAACAAACTCAAAGAAGGACCTAGGATCGTTTATAAGATTGGTTTGCGTTTCAGTTAAATAGCGTTGATAGAGGGATTTGTGAAGGGCGGTAAAGTGGAGATAGCTGCCCAGGTAGTTAGAAAAGTCATTAGATGATTGAATACGAAGGAAGATTGTCCACTGCTTATTTCTTTTGTTTCTTAGAGAACGGAGCCTGCGAATATACCAGGGTGGGGAGGTGGACAAAGTTTTTCGTTGTGAAACGGGAACGTAAAGAGAGATAGCGTAAACTATTTCCCTGTAGAATATGGATATTGTATTATTTACGGTTAGGTTATCAAAATTGAGAGGGGCTTTTTAAAGGTATTCATTGATTAGGTGAAATTTTGCTTTATGGAAATCGTAAGAGACCAAAACTGTAGGGGGTTTATTCTGTAAAGGAGAATCGTGAAAGAAGGAAAGGAGGAGGGGGGACGAAGATGGCTAACAATTGTACTGTAGGTTCTTGTTGGCTGAAGCCCAGGTTCGCTTCGGACTGTAGCGCCATCTAAGTAAGAAAGTTTGTAGTTGACAGTTGAAAATTGGCGCGAAATTAGAAAATGACACCTCTTATTGGATAACCTTTTACCAGCGATAAACTTACTAAAAATATAAACACCAGAATCGAATCAGTTTTGAAAAAAAGAAATAAAATTCGAATTTATTTTGCCAGAGCATAGTTCAATAAATAAATAAATAATTTACAAAATCACAAAATGAGATACCTAACCCTAAATGAATCTTTCCCGCTTTTTACATGTAAAAAAAAAACAAAAAAACTTCGTTTGTGCGAATTATTATGCGTCCGTGTGACTAGTAACATAGAAAACAGCCTCCAAAAAGAGTAAACAGCAACAAAACAATTAAGCGAACGACACAAAAAAGCCTAAATCTCTAAAAAAAAAACTCAAAAAAATAAAGAGAAAATGAAATAACATTGAAAACCAACGGAAAGGAAGGAGAACATTTTGTCTTTTATCGTCTAACAGTAACTTAACCAGCCTACCAAAATATAGCCGAGCTAATCTAGCTCTCCCGTGTATACATAAATATCTATCTTTACTCGCATCTAGTCGATACTCTAAAAATAATGTTTTTCTAATTCTCAGTGTAGATGAACAATCGATTGGATCGATGATAGTGAGAGATGAAGAGAATGCTGGTAGCGGAAGTATGAGAATGAGAGTCACCGGTAGGTGACTTAAGGCCTATTCAATAAAGCACACACAACCGTAGGTAGCTTAGTATAACGCATACGTGTAGAAAATGAGAAGAAAACTAGGAAAAGGCAATGGAAAAGCGTTTCGTTGGACTCTAGGATCATCAGGTTGTTGGTGGATGGTTGGTTCGATATGATGGGATGTTGAATGCTTGGCTATTGTATGGAACAGACAGCCGACGAGCCCGAGTACTGATTGTTGAGACGACGCTTCATTCCTTCAATGTATATATCACGATTGAATAGTCCAGCGGCTAGTGGAATGCTGCAACGACATGTTGAGTTCGGAAAATGTCGAATGTAAGTATATAGGCTACTCACGAATCGGTTCCTGCACGAATCGAGACTTTGAACAGGGCCCAGACAGGTTTGTGATCCGATGAAGTGATCGATGGTACCGAGTCGTACAGCAAACACTGCACCATGGCGGGTTGGTGGGTATTCACGCCAGTTATGGTGCTCGGTCGTCGCATATTCAAGCCCTGCGACTGCCTGTATTTAAACAGGATGCGATCCGTGTACGCCGGAGCACGCTGCTTGCTCGACGTGTCAAACTGCTGAGTGCCTGGATCATACTGAAAGCAACGACTAAAAATCATTCCCCTCCTCACGAATCCACGTAATACTCACCTTGTAGGTTGGTGGAAATGTGATGTTTGCCTCCATGAAACCGCGGAATGCAGCTCCATCAGCCAGAACCGACGACAGCTGATCTGTATGCATGTAGCCATGTGGCAAATGGGACGGCAACGGGAACTTAGTATTCTGTATCCATTCGAGAAGTTTCTCGCGTGGCTCGCCGAGGCGAAAATTCAAATCGCCGCACCAGAAGACGTTGTCGAAATTCTGCGTTACATCCTTGTTCTTATGGCGCAAGTGGAGATTCTTCGGCAAGTCCAGGGCATGGATTATACGCTTAACATCGGATACACGCTCCTTGACCTTCTGCTGATGGGCTGTCAGATGAGATGTTACGAAGAGCATGGAAGTGCCGAATAGGCAGAATGAAATGGCTACAGCGCCTTTTGTGCGAAACGCCGTGCCGGGTCGCACGGACATGCTGGCATCTTCCGGAGCCGAACAGAACCAAATGAGATCGCGGCGCATGTAAATGGCTAGATGGAGTGTTCCTAATGTGGTCGAATGAAAGAGTACATGAGATGGTCCGAGGGTTTCTTGTAAAGTAACTTCCCATTCGAAACGTTCGGGACAGGTTTCTTGCGTACCGACAGCGACAAGGTCAGGAACGTGTTCCATTGATGCCGGCAAGACGAAGTCGTTCATCTGCCTGCATGGGTTTGGGTAAATAAAATTCAACTTTAAGTTACCGCAACAAGTACTCACTTGGGCGGACTCTGTCCGTTCATGTTCCACGTGCCCACGAATACTGTGATTTCCTTGGTCGGTAGCACCCGTATCAGCTCACTTGGTCCAAGTAACGATGACGAGCCCAACCTTCCAGTAAGATTACTCCTAACACAAACGGTCAGAGTTGAAAAGCAACTATCATCATATCCTACAGCGTACTCACCGCTCCCTGGCCTTCTCCGTAGGAATGAGACTCAGCACCTGTGCCGCCATCAGAGCCTGCCTCGCCAGCCCCGAACCAGAAGGAAATTGTTGCGATCGCGGCGTTCTCGATGATGAGATAAACTCCTGCGATAGCGATCGAGCCCCATCATTCGAATCCTCAGCGATTGTGATTTCCGGTTGCGTCGAGATGTTCGGCGAGGACATATGTTGGGTTCCAATATCGTTGGCCAGTTCCTTCCCGGGTGGCAGGAGTTTTAAACGCAATCTCGACCGACAAGCTGTGATAGCGATCGATCGCGGGACATTGCACTCGCTTTGGGTGCTCTTAACCGACGAATTCGATGGCGAACTATGCGAATTGTTGAGCGACTGCAGAAGTTTTCCATTCACTGGAGTCTCCGGTGCGCTGCTGCATTCCGTGATTGTCTCCACCCTGGCATTGTCATCAAGGTGTAATATGAGATTCTCCCGACGAAGGGCTCCAGCGTCCGGAAGGGAATTGTAACGTACACTCACCGGCGGAGTGTTGGGCTTCCTGTCCGCCTTACAGCACAAACTGAACTGGTGACTGAAACGGTTATGATTCGAGCTGCTACTCGAGCTACAGTTTGATTTATTCCTGTGTGGACGGTTTTTGTTCCTTCGCTTAACGACTGCTTCGGCACCCAGGCTATCATCACTGTTAGTGTTCACGAAATTGCTGTGCACATTGTTGCTGCCATTCTTCGCGACTCTTGTCCCGTATTTCTCCGGCGAGCACTTTGCAAACGACACGTCATGCATGGTATTACTTACAGAGCCTTTCAGGTCTCGCTCCTCCAGCATGGGATGCGGTTCGACTTTAGTCGAGCGTTTAGGCCACAGACCACCGAACAACGTTCCGCCTCCCTTACTCGACTTTGGACTAGACGTGATGCGTTCATCACTACTCGTGCGATCCATCACGCACAGCGGCTATTACAAGCGATTATATATGTTATTCTATACACGCTAGTGTAACTACACTTACTACGAAGCTGGTCACGATAACTAAGGCTAATGAGAGTAAATATCACGAGAATGTTGACTAGAATTTAATATGATGGCTATTGTAGAGGAGGCAAATGGGTCTACGTCAGCGTAAGGAATTCAAACACTGAGATCACACGCCCACGCCTCTGACTAGCGAATTACCCCAATTCGAAGAGAATTGGCACCGACGTTCTGATTGTTGTCGTTGCCGTTGCCTCTGCGGCTGATGCTCCTATTAGTGGTGGTAGTGATGGAGGTGATACTGGTGGTGGTGACGGCGGCAGCGGTGGTGGAGATGTCCTCTTCATGACGCACTAGTTCTCAGTAGCCGTCTCGTGGTTCTATTTATTCGCATCTTGGGATAGTCACTTTGGCATCTTCGCTACAATTGCTTCCTGATTCTTCTGAATGAAAAAATCAATAAGTCATCACGCACGCGGTGAAGCAGCCGTCCTTATGTTTGCCGTTTGTCTCGGTGATTTGCTTGATTTGGTATTTGTTCTTGAACTAATTGAAATCACGATGCTATTATCTGATGGCGTATTTGTCTATAAATAATATGCAATTGAACTGGTCACAGATTGTTGCCTTCTTTTCTCCTTGTATCAGATCACATCGTCATTGTGTTGGAAATCGTTTCTTCTTTTTTTTTTTTTGTTGGATTTGGATCACTGTCAATTGTTTATGTAATGATTGGATGGGATGTGCGGTGTGTTAATCCGTGTGAGATGGTTGTCTCGTGCGAATATATCTTGAAGTGTTTTTATGATTTTATAGCTGGAACTATTTTATTTATAGTTGACCGTAAACAAAGAGCGGAGGAGACTTGGCAGAGGCAACGTACACGCTGGACGAACAGCAGGAGAGATTTCCTTGGTTTGTGGACAATTTTGTTTGTAGTCCGAGTGACGGATAACTGCTCGCTCTTGCTCAGTTTGACTTGAAATGGAAAATGTCATGTGAAGTGAGAAATGCCAAATGAGTGTGTTCGTTTTGAGTGCAAATGGGAGTTTTCACAAGATCTGTTTGTTTTGACATTTTCTTTTTTTTTTGTTATTAAAAAATAATTATTTATGGTGACAAATCTTCACCTCCTTCTTAGTTGTAATTGAAATATAAATTTAGAAAACCATCTTGATAGCGGGAAATTCTAGCAACCTACATTGATACAATAGTGGGCAAGTACAGTGGCAGAACTCCTATTTTAATGAATATTTCAGAAACAAATTTATTTAATTCCAAATGACCATCTTTCAGCTCTTCAAACTGATGACAATTCTCTTTCTTAAGGGTTTCTATAGTTCTTTCAACTTCAGCCTAACGTATGTAGCTTCGTTTGTACAGCGTGCGCCATCTCATATGGGTCGATGTAGATTTCGAATAACTTCAACAATTCTCAACCGATTCTAGAAATTCAAAAACTTTTATTCAATTTAGGCCTTTAGAATTTATTTTGATTAATTTTTAAAAAACAATATCAATTAAATGACCGCCTTTATTGCCAATGCAAAATTGAGCTCGTTTTCGCGTATCCTCCATGACATTTTCGAGCATTTAGGTCGAAATTTCTGCGATTTCCGCACGAATGTTTCTTTGGAGCTGTTCTATTGCCTTCGGGCCGTTAGCATACACCTTGCTTTTTAAGTATCCCCAAAGAAAAAAGTCTGGAGGAGTCAAATCCGGCGATCTCGGAGGCCACTCAATATCGCCCTTTTTTGGCACCAATCTTCCAGGGGACTTCTTACGCAAAAGGTTCATTGTTTTGTCCGCAGTATGGCATGTCGTGCCATCTTTTCTAAACCAAAAGTGAAACAAGCCTTCTTTACGCATTTTACCACATAATGGGCCAACATCCACCGATATCAATCGCCATCCACTCTATCGCCAACTTTGAAGAAATACGGTCCAATGATAGTTTTAGCGCATACACCGGCCCAAACAGTAACTTTTTGATCATAGAGCGGCTCTTCGTAAATAATGTGAGGTTTTTCGGTGCCCCAGAAGAGACAATTTTGTTTATTAACTGAGCCATAGAGCGTAAAATGTGCCTCATCGGTCATCAAAATTTTCTGCCAGAACTCCGGCTCAGCATTAATCATAGCGACGACATTTTGTGCGTATGTCAAGCGCCGTAGCTCATCTTGTGGCAAAATTCTTTGAGTTATCTGCACTTTGTATGGTAATAAGTGATAAGCCACTGATGCCTAACTGCTGCGAACCGCGCCGATATGACAAACTTGGGTCTTCTTGAACACTGGCCTTCACAGACTGAATATATGAGTTTGAACGCCGCAGACGTGGCCTAGGTTGCTCACGAGGGCTTGCCACAGAACCAAATTGAAAAAAAATCGAGGCCCAACGATGAATTGTATCTTTTTTGGGCGCAACACGATCACGATATTTTGCACTATTTTGTTGAGTTAGCACAATTTTTAATGAACATTGAAACTATTTCCGTGCATCCTTTTGGTGTAAAGCGATTCATATTTAAAATTGTACTGAATTTACGTTTCCAAAATGCTATGACATATAAAAATCGGTTGACAATTGTTGAAGTTATTCGAAGTTTACATCGACCCATATGAGTTGGCGCACTCTGTATAAGCACAATGTACGAGCATACTCGTATCTAGTTCCAGTTATCTACAGAGTTCATCATGTAGGCGACCAGATTTTCGGGGCTTGGTAAGTTTACCACTTGGCTGTCCTGCGCGAAACGGCTACAGTCAAAAACTGCGTGTTCGGCGTCCTCCTCATCATTTGGACATTGTGGACATAGTGAAGAATAATCATGCCCAAATTTCTGCAGCCGCCGTGTCCAGACAGAAACTGCGAAAGGTGGTAATTACAGTCTCTTGCTGATCTTGATATCCAAGTTTTGATAACGGGAATGAGCATGTGAGTCCATCTACCTTTTGTGGAGACATCCCATCTAGCTTGCCACATTACTATGGATGCTGCTCGTTCTTCTTCTTTTATGCGCCTGGCCTGTTTTCGGTCAGACGTTAACCTGCGATGCATCCTCATGAGCTCGTCTGCCAGGATGTCGATGGGTAGCAATCTACCATCGACCATCTGAGACGGTCCTGAATCCGCTGATTGTTCTTATCGCTCAAAGTCTACAAACTGACGTCATCATCCGTTTCAGTTGTCTGCCTGCGAGTGCACCAGCCCATATCGGAGTAGCATACAGTAGAACTGGACTGACAACCCTTGAGAGTAAGACTCTGCGTGCACATCCACCACAATTTTCAAAAGTTCGGCAGTGTTTTTTTTTTTTTTTCGAAATATGCTAATTGACTACGTCTGTTATTAGCCGATGGCCTAAAACGGACTGAGTTCCGTAATCTTGGTTCAAGTTCACGCGACCGTCGCAGAGAGCCTATCTAACCTACCTACCTACCTAATACTTACCTTCTTCTCTAAACCCTATCTACCTAACCCTCCCTACCATCCCTAACCTTCCCTACCATCCCTAACCACCTACCTAACCTACCTACCTACCTAATACTTACCTTCTTCTCTAAACCCTATCTACCTAACCATCCCTAATCACCTATCTAACCTACCTACCTACCTAATACTTACCTTCTTCTCCAAACCCTATTTACCTAACCCTCCCTACCATCCCTAACCATCCCTTCCATCCCTACCATCCCTACCATCCCTACCATCCCTACCATCCCTACCTCCCCATCCCTACCATCCCTACCATCCCTACCATCCCTACCATCCCTACCATCCCTACCATCCCTACCATCCCTACCATCCCTACCATCCCTACCATCCCTACCATCCCTACCATCCCTACCATCCCTACCATCCCTACCACCCCTACCATCCCCAACCAACCTACCCACTCCACCTCCTCCCCGCTACTGAATACCCAAGTCTGATTTTTCAATATTTATTAAAACAAAAAAAATCAATTCCACAAAATATTTTCGCAAAGTGTTTTTCGGCAAGGTATTTTTCAGCAAAGTGTTTTTCGACAGAGTGTTTTTCGAAAAGGTGTTTTTTTGCTAAGTGTTTTTCGGCCAAGTGTTTTTCGGCAAAATGTTTTTCGGCAAAGTGTTTTTCGATAGTGTTTTTGGAGAAGTATTTTTGGCAAATAGTTTTTCGGCAAAGGGTTGTGTCTTTTGATAGTGTTTTTCGCAAAGTGTTTTTCGGCAAGGTGTTTTTCGGCAGAGTGTTTTTCGAAAAGGTGTTTTTTTGCTAAGTGTTTTTCGGCAAAATGTTTTCGGCAAAGTGTTTTTGGAGAAGTGTTTTTGGCAAATAGTTTTTCGGCAAAGGGTTGTGTCTTTTGATAGTGTTTTTGGAAGTGTTTTTCGCAAAGTGTTTTTCGGCAAGGTGTTTTTCGACAAAGTGTTTTTCGGCAGAGTGTTTTTCGAAAAGGTGTTTTTTTGCTAAGTGTTTTTCGGCCAAGTGTTTTTCGGCAAAATGTTTTCGGCAAAGTGTTTTTCGATAGTGTTTTTGGAGAAGTGTTTTTGGCAAATAGTTTTTCGGCAAAGGGTTGTGTCTTTTGATAGTGTTTTTGGAAGTGTGTTTGCAAGTGTTGCAAGGTGTTTTTCGACAAAGTGTTTTTCGGCAAATTGTTTTTTGTTAATGATAGGAAGAATAAGGGTAGAAGTACACAAGAACTTTTGACAAGTGGATTATTGAATCGGTCGATTCGCCATCGTGCACAGCAGTTGCAGCTATGCCCATCCCACTCTGTGGAAGATTTTGCAGAAATATGTTGGCTTAAAAGCTTTCCGTGCAGGGACGGGTTAAGAATATTCCTGCAGCGATACCTCTCGCTTGTCGTAAAAGGCGACTAAAACAAAGGTAAACAAAAATCACATCTAGGCAATTTAGAAAACACCAAGGTGAGCCTAGGGACACATATACCACCATTAAATTGCCCCACAAGTGTACATGCAAATCAGTGGGTTGACACGACTGGAGATCACCGGTGTTGTAGAAGTAAAATCAAACAAAAAAATTTGGAGCATGCCCGTGTCACAAAAAAAAAAAAGGCCGAAAAACACCAGCATTTGATTGGCCTCAGCGATGAAATAATCCCAAACCGGGAAGCCTGCCGCTACTTTCTGAGGTCAAACCGGCGGACCCCACAAGCGGACCAGTAGGAATGCAGTTATGTGGGAAGGTTATGGTCCTACACTTCTGACCATAACAACGCCGGAAAAAGGAAAAGAAGAAGAAGAAGAAAATGTTGGCTTAAAAGCTTATGAGATCCATCATTGTGCGCGAATTGAACCGCATAACCATTATATACGTCGTAGGTACGGTGAATGGGCCGAAAACATAATTCAGATTGATCCTTATTTTTAACGTAAAACTTTGTTCTCCGATGAGCCCTATCTTTTTGGTTAAGCGGATATATATAGCAAAATTGCCGAATTTGGAGTGGAGAAAACCCAGAAGACTTTGTCGAGATGCCCATAACCATTAAAAGTCTCTGTTTGGTGTGCTTTATGGGCTGGTGGAACCGCCGGCCGGTTCCTCAGTTGAATAGCATTGGTTCCAACAAGGTGGCGCAACATGCCACACGCGATATCATCAATTTAACTGGGCTCCACGACCCTGTGGTCTCACATCTTTATATTACCACTATATCCTATACCATCACTATATATATACCATCTTGGAAGTCAAAATTCGCCGTGTTATTGCTGATATACGGCCCCAGTTGTTCGATAAAGTTGTCGAAAATTGAAATGTTGATTGCGCTTTATTTGAGCTAGTCATGGCATGCATATGAAAATTATGTTCTTTTAATGTAATTAATGGCATAAAATTGTCTATTAAATGTAGCTAACATCATAGACGTTACCTTCAGCTTCAAGTCTTTTGATTCATATTGAATTTGTATAGCTCAAGAAAAAACAACCTTTATTTTCTAGAAATTTCCTCTTGTGATTACCACTCGTTTCATTCGCAGACTCATGGCCTGTCTGAGTGTAATTTTTATGAGTATTGGGAAAATTTGGTCGATTCGTGGATTACTTTTAAAAACCAATCGTTCATCCGACACGGTATACTTAACCCGGGGGAAGTAATAACTTCATTGGAACAATTTTTTTTTTAAAGACACTACGAATTAATCCAAATGCCAATGGCAATAGTCTTTTTACAATAAAGAAGAATAGATCTAACTTTGACTTTGACCTGCAAGCGCTCCTTGTATGTGATGCCTTCTCGCTGGCATACCTTATGTATTCCCTAAAGGAGAGCCTGTTATCAAGCATAACCCCTAGGTACTTCATCGGTTTCTTAGACCTAATCGTCTGATCGCCGATCAAAAAGCCCGCATGTTCCACCTTCATGCGGCTGGCCTCCATTTTGTGAGCCGCTATTTCCAGGCCGGCACTTACCAGCCAATCTTTCACCTTAAAGATGGCTGTGTTCGTGGCAACCTCCACTTCCTCTATATGTTTGGCCACTGTGACAATGGCAGTGTCGTCAGCAAAGCCGGTAATTTGTACTCCAATGGGAAGTGCTAGTCGTAGAACGCCATCATAAATAAATAATACAGTAGGGGTTCAAGGACTGATCCCTGCGGAACTCCCGCCGTTATGGTATAGAGCTTGATGCCTCATCGGTGTAGTATCTAAGCTTCCTGTTGTTGAAGTAGTCCATAACTATTTCCAGCAAATAGGGAGGGGTACCCATGGCAATTAGGGACATTTGTATGTGCGTCCAGTTCGCTGAGTTGAAAGCATTTTTAACATCCAGCGTAACTACTGCACAATATTTCTTTTCTCCTCCTATCCTCTTGGATGGCATCTGCGGCCAGGTTTACCACGGATTCTATTGCGTCGACCGTTGCCGAAGCCGAACTGGTTGTTTGACAGTGCGCTATTAGCTTCCGCTACCGCCAATAACCTATCATATATAATTCGTTCCAGTATCTTACCTAGTGTGACAGATTGGGCCACACGAGGACGGTTCTTCAGGTGGCTTTTTACTTTTAGGCAATAGTATCAAGTGCTGCAGTTTCCACTGTGTGGGCAAGACTCCCTGTTGTAGGCATTTCCCCAGAGTGTGCTGGGAAGCGTCTGGCCTGGCCTTAATCGCCGCTTTGAAGGCCTTATTTGGGATGCCATCAGGTCCGGGTGTTTTGTTGTTTTTCACCTTAGAGACGGCTTTGTATAGCTCCTCGAGAGTAATTAGAGCTATCTCCTCTGTGCTGATCCTTGATCCTTGTCGTGCTGCTACTAGTAAGCGGTTGACCTCGTGGAAAAAGGTGTTCTACTATTTGGGTGAGCATATCAGGGTTTGTTATGTATGTCCGGTATTACACGTTGCAGTAAACACTCAAATGAGTGCGTTGTCAGGAACATTCAGTTCCTGGGTCAGTTGCATTTTGTACAGGTATAGTCCCAAGTTCCGACGCAAAATTCGCCAAGTTGAAGTCTGCCAAATGCTAAGTTCCTGTGTACGACGAGGAATCGACTGCCTCTTGGTCTGCTGTACACTGTCACGGACCGCGGCTATGTTCTCGGTCGATCTTGCGTTCCTTTGACGTACGAATGTTGACTGATTAATTACTGAACAAGTCGTTTCAAATTTGGCCACCAAGCGTTGAAGAGTCGACTGTCGAAGGGCACAACGCAACGTTTTGATAATAAAGTTTTATCATATGGACGTGCTGTTCAATCGTGTAATTTGCTATGATAATTTGGCATCAGTAACTGAATAGTAAGCAATAGATTTGACAGATATCACCAAAACAACATGGTCGCCAGGGGCCGTCAAAATCTACCCGCGCCAATTGAAACACCCTTTAGTGACTCGCCAGAAGCTGCTTAGTTTTGAGGTTCCGAACCTAGCACCAAATGATTATCACCTGATCCTGTCCATGGCGAACGACTTTGGTGGTGAGCAATTCTTTTCAAGAGAGGGTTGTGAAAAAGACTGCGCAGGGTGAAAATAATCAAGTAGTCCATCCACTTAATGATAGATCATGTGAAGAAAACATCCATTCTTAATCTAAATATTACAAGCATGCGTACAGACCGGGCGTAAAAGCACCTTTGCCAAACACTGGGCTCAAAAGGCAATCGGATGACCGACTCCGTTCTCTGCTAAAGAATATAGAAAAGACCGTGGCTAATTCCGGAGAACAAGTCCTCGTGTAATATTGGATACCGTTTGAAGAAACTAAGAATGGAAAATGAGATTCAATCAAGAACTGTGGAGGTACAACCATCTTGGTCTGGTTAGGCTTGTTCGAAAAGAACGCCTAAAATGCCTAAGACATTGACCTCAAGGGATGACGACCATGTTGAGGACATATGTACATCAGCAGTCGCATGGCAAAGTGCCAAAAAAAAAATTTGATCAAAAGAAACTTAGTTTCCAGGCTATCAACAAGCATGTGGCGCACGTTGAATGAACTTAGCCTCACAGAACTTTGGCTCACAGCTGGAGCAGTTTGTTTCGAACGCCCTGTACAATACTTATACGGATGCGAAGGACCGTGTGAAAGGATCGATGGTTATTCTAAATGCTGGTCAAGCTCACGGGGAGTTTTACGAATTCATTTACAATTTTCGTAAGAAATTTAGATAATCTGAAATGTGAATTCTGATGAATGTTTATTTATGGTGAAATGTCAACCGAAAGACTACAAATCCTTTGATAAGTGCTGATTCCACTAAATACTGTAAGCCGAAATTTAACATTTTTCACACAGAATTACAACCAATCAACTGAACCCATTTAATATAAGAACATCGGTCCACTTTGTGGGCACCTTCACTGTCGCGTTATGGGAAATTATGGTAATTTACGAAATATCCCTTGTGACATAAACTACCGAATGGTTTGGTTAGGCAAAAGGGTTGAATTTTTCATGCATTTTGACAGTTCTCTCGAGAAGCCCCAATCGCGAAGTTCCGCTCTAGAAAACCGTCTCCCGTGCATGTTTGTTTGTGGTTAAAACCAACCAAAAAATAATAAAAAAAAGTGAAAATCACTTGGAATTAAAACTATTTCAAAGTGAATAGGAAATTTTCGTGTGAAAAGTGTAAAAATCGCTAATCGCCATGGCAGCTAACACAATTCTATTTGACTTTTCGGTGGATCCAGCAAAAACGCAAGATTCCAATCAGCGGCAAGAGATTGCGAAAATAATTCGCTCCGAATTGGAGCACATCTTCCCGCAGGTCGAGTTAGTCTATCACATGCCGACCGACGATGGATATTTTTGTGTGCTGTCTGAGAATAAGCAGACGATTATAACGTTCCGGATTTTCGGTCAGGGACTGATTACAATCAATGTGGAGTACTATTTGGAGGAGGGCAAGGATCAGCTACTCTCGTTCGATGTAATTGCAAGCGAATGTGGTTTTATTCATTTTTATTTTCTGTTATAATTTATTGTTTTGTAAGTGGAAATAGTAAAATCAATGCCATCAAGGTCAGGATGACCGCGAATCGAAGAGAACTTTGTGCTAGGTACTCCGTATAGCCGCCTAGGCAATCGTCTCGCACAGATCCACATTCACATTGACCGTGATGACTTATTGATTTTTCCGCGCCGAAACAAATTCGCAAGTTTCTTTGGCTTTATTTTCATTTTGATTGTTCTTTTTTTTATACATTCGTGGATGGTCTTGTATTTGTATCTCACGCCACCATACACGTTGAGTCGATAGCGTCCGTGGAAGCACATGGCCGGGAAGCAAGAACGGAGGAGCCAGAAAACGACGACCGAGCGGCCGTATCACATGGCTGGGTTGGGGACGATCACCTCCTCGTCGATGATGAGCCGTCGGCGTTTGCCTTCCTTTTGCTTTTCATTTGCTTTATTGTACTTTACTTCTGCCGCGTTTCTCAATAATCAACAGCGAAATGAAATGATTCAGCTTGATTGTTGGTTTTGTTTTGGTTATGATTTCTTTTCAGTTGTTTTCTCCCCTTATGCCGGGATGCAATACGCTTACCGAGACAATTTGCATTTGGAATCCCGGCGTTGTTGCGTGGGTTACGTAATTGAAGATATTCCGTGGTTTGTTGTGGGTAATTACTTATATAATTTGAACGAAGTTCCGGTTTTGCAGGCGCGAAACTGGGTTAACAAACTCTGACGTAGTTACCTGGGTGGGTCTCAAGTACATTTTGTTGTGTCGTAATTAGAATACAAGGCCATTTCTAATCGGAATTATTTGCTATGCAACCAGCGCAAACGTGATACGAATGCGCATGTTGCTGGGCGATAACAGCTTGTAAATAACTTGCGGTTTTACGATTGCAATGGCATGTGATCTTCATGCCTAGCTTTCCCTGGAAACACGGGTTTTTTTTCTACGTTACTCATCTTTACGTTATTCAAGTGGAATTCCAGTTCGGATGTATGTACATATATTAGATGAATAGTTCAAATTATCTTTCTTGCAACTGTGGTGGGAGAACAGTGAACATGCCTATTGCATCCCATAGACACTCGAACATGATGCGATAGTGAAGTCAAGTTGAGATCAATCTACATTATTTGTTACGACACATGTCGTTCATATCACTCTAAATGAAGCGGGAAGGCGGAATATATGAACACCAAGTACTCTTTTGTACAATACTGCGATGTGATTCTATGAATTTGGAGATAAAAGGTAGGCCGAAAGCCTAACAGACACTCTACTATTCAAATAACTTCGTGGAATCACTATTGCAATTACAATAATGGTTTGACGAAAGGTATCCCTTCTGCCCCCTTCAGTCAAAATTACCCAGCAGGTTAGTAACTGAATGCCGCTATGCTCTCTCTCGTCCAAGGGATAAAGACGTATGAAAACCTACCTACCTCCATGATAAACCAGACTCGGTCTGCTGTGAAGGTAAAACGAAGACTAGTGTAATGGTCTCCATTCAACAGGAAGGCATCTCTACTGACTTTGCCAACCTCAAGTGCCTCTTTATTAAGTATCACGAGTTCTTCAAAAAAGTATCGAACGATCTAGATACCTTTCGTCAATATATTCACTCAAGGCGGATATCCCACCTCTAGCGTAGCAGAGCCGACCACGACAGATATTTTCGCCCCTAATTTCCATTCTCTGCCTTCCCCTCATGCTAACCTTCCTCTCACCTTCTATTATCAGAATGTAAGAGGTCTTCGTTCAAAAACACAAGCATTCTCATGCTTTACCATTCCAAATTTTCGCTCTCACTGAAACCAACTTGATTCCTAGCATGAATAACCAAGAATTGTTCCTATTCAATTTTAACGTCTATCGCGACGACGATCTCAACCGACCTACCGATAGCTGCGCCTGTCGTGGCGTTTTAATAGCCGTCCTTAACTCAATCGACTCATCCGTTATAGGAATATCCTCTTCTCCGTATCTCGAGTTCGTTTTAATCAATATTGTACTGCCCCGTAAAGCGCTCTATATCATCTGCTTTTATATCTTCCCATCTCAACCTATTGAATCCTATGGACTCGCCATTAATACGATTGATAGCATAAATGATTTACGGGATCCTCATGATGAAATTCTTCTCTTTGGTGATTTCAATCTTCCTTCTCTTAAATGGGCTCCATCAGACGATCGATCATTTTACATTGCCACGAATCCCTCTGCTGCGAAGACGTCTTTTCTTAGATCGCCTAGCTGATTCAAACCTTAGCCAAGTTAGTGGCATTACAAATTACACCTGATCTTCACAACAGGCCACCTTAGTTCATCTGTTTCCCTTTACCCCCTTTCCTTATCAACCATCGACTACCATTCTCCCCTTCTTCTTTCATTTTTTCACGACTCTCCACCACTGAATACTTCCCCTTCGCTTAAGTCCTACGACTTCCATAAAACAAATTTTAGCCTAATCAATGATTATCTCAATAAAGCCCCCTTCAATTTTGACAGCCTTTCAATAAACGACGCCATATCAATTTTCTACAGAGAAATATTCAATTTTATTTCTCTTTACGTTTCCCTTTCCCGATCCAAACATTTATCTACCTCCTCTGCTTGGTATAATCGCAGGCTCCGTACTCTTCCTTCGTACTCAATCCCCCAATTACTTCTCTAACTACACTGGTATTTATCTGAAATTCATGGAGCTGCATAAGTCGCCATTTAATCGAAGCGCAAGCCAATCTAATTAACGATCCTAAGTTCTTCTTTCAGTTCGTCAACTACAAAAGGAAATCTGATGGCTAACCACATTCACTCTCCTTCAATGGCGAAGCCTCGAATGATCCCAAAACTATCGCCAACTTTTTTAAACCATCTTTCGCCGATGACTCCTTTTTACCGTATACTACTGACTTCGACTACTTTCCAAATTTCTCCCTTGGACCATTTAGATGAAGTGGATATCTTCTTATTTAAAAAAACCGTTACTATAGTGTTCGTTTTAGTTCTGTCTTTTCCAATCCATTCTTAGCTTCTTCTGGCGTTCCCCAAGGCAGCCACCTAAGTCCACTTCTTTTTATTCTTACCATAAACGACATTGAGTACGCCGACGACATCAAGATCGTCAAGACCATTTCCTCGCAAAAAGATTCAACAGCTTTTCCGTTTGGTGCTCCAAAAATTGTTTGGAACTTAACATTTCCAAATGCCAATCAATTACCTTCTCACGTAAGCGAATCAAACCTCCCCCTCGTCTCTACTTCCTCAATAATCAGCCCATCTCCACCGTTCACGTTATCCGCGATCTTGGCACACTATGTGACAAAGAGCTCAATTTACGCGCTCATATCGACGATATAATTCATAAAGCCAACTCTGCACTCGGTTTTATGAAAGGTTGGTCGCCCCTTTCTCGAATACGCATCTCAAGTGTGGTTCCCTTATCAACAAGCCCACATATCTAGAATCGAAAGCATCCAACGTTTCGCTCTTCGAGGTCCGCCCTGGAGCAATCCCTTGTTCTTACCGCCCTATCAAGACAGTCTTAAACTAATCAACTTGAGTACTTTGGAAGAAAAACGAAGACTATCCGACATCATCTTCATTCATAGACTTCTTACAGGTACCATTGACTGCGCCACCCTTTATAACTCTATATATCTTAACACTAACCCTCGTAATACATGCAATCCTCGTCTCTTCTATCTATCCAATCCCCGTACCTCATATGGCTCCAATGAATCCATTTCCCGTATGCTGGCAAGTGTTAATTCGAATATTAACTTCGACTTCAACCTCAGCACTCCATGCCTAAAACTCCGTCTTCTCAATAGAGTTCCCTCCTACCAGTCTTAGTCTTTAAGGATCGCGCCCCCTCACCCGTTCTCATTAGTTATTACTATAAGTTAGATTAAGTTTAGCTTGAATTAAGCTAATTAATTGGGGTGTTTGTCCCCACGAAAATTTGAGCTGTATCTTGTTAGATTTTTAGTTGAATTTAACCAGTTGCACTCGAGAGTACATGGCTTCCACTGCTGGTGTTTAGGGACTAATACGTCACTAAATTATGTAAATGACATGTAAATGCATCAGTAAACCAGTTCGCAGGCACCCGAACTTGGTAGACTAATTGTTTGACTCTCGATTCTCGTTCTTCACCATCCCGAAGACAAGCTAGATCAACTTAGACTTGGTATACGAACCAAGTTTTCATCATGGCATCGGATGACCACGGGCCGTATGACGGTCAGAGATTTTCATTGTCGTTACTGAAAAGCTCCCCACCTGGAATGTTGAATACACCCATTCAAGTCAGTGAATGGGAAAACCGTTTGCATCACGTTTCAATAATGATGAAAAGCTACAACGAATAGCTAATGGATTACAAGTCCAACGATTCGTGCTGGTATGTGTAGTCATTTGTGACACGATCTCTGCCAAACGTTGCAAGAAGGACATGGGAAGGCGGTAAGGTAAGGCGCGAACATAGGGATGTGCATCAGTTACTGCTTGTTTTTATCCTGCTGTCCCAATGAAGGGACGCTTTTCCACTTTCTCTTACATCTCCTTTCGTACACTGCTTTAGGTTGTTAGATATGGTTAAGATTAAGATTGAATACCAAATTTGTAATTCCAAAAAAATGTCCTTACATCTATTACAAATGAGAAAGGCTTGAATGGTAATATCGGGTGGCTGAGATGCACTGTTACCTGCTTCACGTCGTTGTGTCTGCCAAACTACGAACGACAGCACGCTGAAACCTTGGCAGTTGTTAATTCATTTCGTTGTTGACAAGCGTGTGACAGATTCTTTTTTATCGCATGTTTAGTTTTTGTTCTCTCGACAATGGAATTCAAACAACGTTATTGGCCTTTTTGAGTGGCAAATCAAAATTGGCTATTGTTCGCGACCTGCAACATTTTTAAAGTATACAAAAAAAAAAATTTTGTGTTTCGCACTATATCGCATCACGACAAAATTTGAACACTTCAAAGCGATAAAGAAATGATTCGGAGTGTGAAGGCTAAAATTGAACGAAATTCTCGGCGTTGCGGAAGTGCACAATCTCATGTCTGGCCAAACAAAATAAGTTAGAGAAATAAGAGCAAAAGATTTGATCCGCATTCACTCAAGTGGCTACTTGCCACGCATCGTCTTCTAATGGTTTGAGCCGCAATTATTGCCGATGGTCGGTCTGCGCTTGTATTTTTGAACCGTGGCGTTAATATAAACGCCTTGCAAGCTGCACTGAATTCGTGGGCGTCCAAACATATCGGCCAATCTCCTTGAAGATTTCAAAGGGACCTTCCCACTGTTCTGCACTTCATTTCCTCGACACAGTGGCTGTCGAATTCTCCCGATCCGAATAGACCTCTGTGTCTGGGTCATATTGAAGGCGATACTACAAAATGAAGGTGCGTTGGACAGACACGCTTGTTTGCAACGTCTCAAGGTGGACATGCCGAAAATATTAGTTAGATCCTTGAGTTTGAATATATTTCCAACATTTTTTTTCTTTGGATTCAATAAAAAATATTCAGAGTCAGTTCATGACAGCCACCCTGTACTTTCAGGGTTTCGAGAAGCTCGATTATTTCAGTGAAGACTGTTCACCGATAAATTTGGGAAGTTCCAAATCGAAATGCCAAAAGACAAAAGTCATTTGTATAACACATTTGGAGATGTGTTCAAAAAGTACGGGAAAATTGTAATTACACGAATTGTAATAGTTAGCTCTACTCGAGAATTCAATTATTTATTTGTTTATAAAATGAGATGCAATTTTTATAAATAACCGATGAAAATGTGGAAAAGTTGAATCAACTGATCAATCACCTTATCGCAGTCAGAGTTGTTCCTTATCAACGACGACTAACGACAGTAAATTTTCTCGGATGCCTAAGGTTCGTTTTAAAACTGTTGAATGCGGCGAATGGAAATGAAGTAAATCGGCGAGTCTCAGTGGAAGCATTCTGAGACCGAGAAATGCTTTCCATCTTCTTTTCCTTTTTTTCCGGCGTCGTTATGGTCAGAAGTATAGGACTATAACCTTCCCACTTAACTGCATTCCTACTGGTCCGCCTGTGGGATCCGCCGGTTTGACCTCAGAAAGTAGCGGCAGGCTTCCCGGTTTGGGATTACTTCATCGCTGAGGCCAATCAAATGCTGGTGTTTTTGCATTTGTTTGGACCAATTGTTTTTCGGCCTGCCTTTTTTGCGTGTTGAAATTGGAACGTTGATTGATAACGCCTTTTGGACGGGGTTCAAAGGATCTCTCCTTTGAACATGGCAATACCAACTGAGTCCGTCGCGCTCTATCTTTCTTGTGATGGTTTCTTTTACGTGGAGGCTTCCTCGGATCTTTGAACTTCTAATTCTGGCAAGTTTTGTTACTCCTGCTGTCATGCGAAGCATCTTCATCTCAGCTGCCGTTAATTTGCTCTCATACTTTTTGTGCATTGTCCAGCATTGTGAACCGTATGTGAGCGCCGGACGTACAACTGAAGTGTAGAGCCTTCCTTTCAGCTTAGGGTGCAATTTTCGATCACAAAAGATGGCGGAGTTTTCCCGCCACTTCATCCACCCTACGCTTACGCGATGGTTGATGTCGTCATCACAAGTTGCTTCTTTATTAATCATAGATCCCAGATATTTAAACTTTTCGCACTTGGGAAGCACTCTTCCATTCAAGTAAATGTCTGGAATAGGCTGATGAGGGTCAGAGAACGGGCAGCACAGATACTCTGTCTTCTTTGAACTAATACGATACCCGTGTCCCTCAAAAATGTCCACCCACACATCAAGTGCTCGTTGTAGGGACGCCTGATCATCACTTATAATGGCTCCATCGTCAGCAAAGACGATGCACATTGGGGTCCGTCACTTTTCCTTCAAGCAAGCAATCAAGGACTGCTATAAAGAGCAGTGGGCTGAGGACGCTCCCTTGGTGTACACCGACTTTGATTGCGAACTCTTCGGTGACTCCTGCGGTGCATCTTACTCTTGTCGTTGCTCTCTCGTACATGTCCATAATCACTCGCACGTAGGTTTCTGGAACTCCTTTTTGTCTTAGCGCTACCCATAAAAGATCTCTTGGTTGCCGGTCAAAGGCCTTCTCGAAATCAACCAACACCATATGCAAGTCCTTTGAAGAATCACGATGCTTTTCCATCATGATCCTTATACTTTGGATTGCATCTGTTGTTGATTTACCCGAGACAAACCCGCACTGGTCATCAGATAGTCGTATTATTTTCCGCAGTCGGCTATCTAATACCCGTTCAACTATCTTCATGGTGTGCGACATCAGCTTGACAGAACGGTAGTTATCACAATTTCGCGTATCACCCTTTCCTTTGTGCAAAGGAAGAAGATAGCTTTCCCTCCATTGATTAGGCATAGTGTCGCCTCTCATACGTTTGGAGATAAGAACCATGAGCCATATTGACCCGATGTCTCCCATCTTTTTCCAGAACTCAGAGGGTATCCCGTCCGGCCCAACAGCTTTCTTTTTTTGGAGTTTTTAACCGCGTACCGAACTTCTTCGACTGTGATGTCGGATATTTCGGCATGATTCGGGGCGGCTCTTGGAAAGTACACTCGGGGAAACTGTTCGTTCAGAAGTTCCTCGCAATACTGTCGCCATCTGTGGAGAATTTTTTCGTCTTCCACAAGGAGTTGGCCTTCAGCATTGTTAATAAACTTTGGGAAACGAATCTCCTGAGCATTTCTTCTTCTCTGGGCGGCTATCTTAAAGATATTCGCTCTTTTGTCGAAGCTCCTGGGTAGCCTGGTTCCTGTTAAACGCGGAAGACGATATTTCTTCCAACTCCTGATAGAGGCCTTCCATGCTTTTCGCTTTGAATTCGGCGCACTTTTTCTTCGCGATACCTTTGCAATATCTATATACCTTTTCTCGGCGAGCTTTTTCCTCTCTATTAGTAGAAGAGCACTTTGACCAAGCTTGGAAAGCCATTTTCTTTTCGTGTATCACTGCTTTGGCTTCGTCTGTCCACCACCAGGTTTCTTTTGCGTATTGGCAGGGGCCTTTAGATGTTCCGAGTAGTGATTTGGCTTTCTGCAGGCCGGATTGTTGTAGGGAATCCCACATGTCTTGTGCTCTGCACTCCTCATTACCGACCTCATCGATAATGGAAAAGAGGTAGTTTTTCATGTTGGTAATAAAAGCTTCGCTTTTTCCTTTATCCAGCTTATACCACTTGATTCTCTCAGACACAAGAAATGCTTTCCAATGCAGTTTAATGTTAAGGTAATGCCCACTTAATTTTTTTTATCTTGACACGAAAGAGCCCCTTAAAGTCCTAACAAGAAGTACTTATAACTAAGCGCAACACTATATTTTTTAAACAATTGTTTTTACACTCAAGCATATCACCAGCAGAGCTACAAGCTGTCGCGAAGATTAAGTCTCACTCAGGGACTCAAAGTACCCTATTGGGGTCAAATAAATAAAGTTGTTTTCAAAAGATGAAGGTTTCTGCTATTTTCTGAACACACCTCATATGGCAGTATAAACATACAGTGATGAACAAAAAATTTAATGCGCCTTGAAGTTTCTTCAAATTTATTGCTGTAAGTAATTAAAAATGTTACTTATGGTTTTTATTTTTATGATTTGGGCGACTCCTGGCATCGAAGCTATAATTTGCTGGTATGCTTTCAAGGTCTCCACTACGTTTTTAACCTGCTTCCATAGGTTTTCTATTAGATCCGCTTATTAGGCAGGCCACTCTAAAGAGTCTTCTTTCTAATTTTGGCAGGGTGCATTGGTTTCTTGTTGAAACGTCCACAACAAGGACATTTTATCCTCAGCATATGCTATTGTAACATGGGCTCTTCTTCTTCTTAGATGGCGTTACAGCTCACAGCTCATTCACTTATGTTGTGTGCGATTTGTTTTTTACAAAGTGAACGGGGCCTACAGTTTAATGCCGATTCCGAACGGCGGGAGCCGAGAAGTTTTTTCAAGGCAATTGTACTACGGGGGGTTTTGCCAGTACCCTTAGGAGAGATGCTGCATAATGAACATTCGATGGCGTTGGTGTTATCGGGATCCGAATTCGCTCATCGTGCGTCAGAGGCCGACACACTAACCACTGCGCAACGGCGCTCTCGGTCTGTTAATATTAATTTTTATTCGTCATAATTCTATTTATAAGGGTCACATACGTTGTCTTCTCATTCCCTATCTACTCTCCACAAATTTGCGTTATATCCTACAAAGAATAAATACAAAATCAGGTTGGAATAGTCTTCTGTATTTATTTTTTTGTCCACCACTGTATGTACTTAATATCGGCAATTTCGCGGCCACTTCAAGCTCTGTGAGTTTTGATCCAAATGCCGATGTCTTCTGAACACACTTAGTCCGTCCATAGTCAAGAACAATTCCTATACGGAAAAATGTGGAAAACATCAGTTGTGAATGAGAGATGATCAAAAAGTGCTATCGCGGCATAAGATCATTTAAAAATTTATACTTTGTATGTGCACTTCCAATATAATACCTTAATGACATGGAAACAAAGGATCTACTCTGAACTACAACCAACGCAAATTCAGTCGAATCACTCAAATCCTATCTAGGACAACCACCCTCAGAGAGTTGTGAACAAACATCTTCGACACAAACCATCTGCACCCCATCCAGGTTGTGTGACAAACACCATAAGAGGGTACACTCTTGAACCCGCACGAATCATTAAAAAAAAAAAACCTTGGAAATAGGAATCTGCCGTTTATTTCAATACTTGGAGTTTTATTTCGGGAAAATGGCTATAGGGAAAAGATAAAAAAGAATGAAATAAATTACAAATATTTTTTTATTATGTATAAAAAATTACATCGGTTAAGTGGCCGCCATTAGAATGCAGACACCCATGAGCTCTTTTGATAGCACTTTCCATGACGTTGCCGGCGTAATTTCTGTGATTCTTCTCGAATGCTGAGTTTCGGCTCCTCTATAGTGTGTGGTTTGCTAATGTAAACCTTTTCCTTCAGGTAGCCCCATAAAGAATGAGAATAAGCTCAATATCTCACGAGCGGTGTGAGCGGTAGCTCCGTCTTGCTGAAATCACATGAGCTCAACATAGTTGTCTGTTTGCATGAGTGGAAAAAAAAAGTCCTGAAGCATTGTTCTGTGGCGATGCCCATTAACTGTAACGCTTGCACTCGCATCATTTTCAAAAAAATATGGCTCATAAATCTTACGCGAGGTTAGTCACCAAACAGTAACACGAAGTGAGTAAAAGGACGTTGATGGAGATTTTTGGGATTCTGTGTGCCCCAAGATGAAGATGTGCTTCGTCGCTCATCATAAAATTTCCGAAAAATTCTCGGTTATTTTCGGCGATGTTAAGGACAGTTCTGCAGTATTCCAAACGTTTTTCTGGGTCACCAGGTTTGAGTTGTTGAACCATCTGGATTTTGTAAGGGTATAGGTGCAGATCTTTCCTCAAAATCCGATGAATCGTGCCACGCGATATACCTAACTGCGTTGAACGTCGTCATGTCAATGTTTCAGGATCGGCTGCAACACTTTCACTAACGATCTGAATGTTTTCGGTCGGTCGTCCATAACGAGGTCTACTTTTTACACCATTTACACAAATAGTGGGATCTGTTCGAGTATTTCGAACTCCATAAAATGGCCAGTACGCACGTTGAGTGTAAATTATTGACCGACTGCTTTCCAAAAATAATACGACGATTTGTGCTGGCTGTGCGATCGTGTAGTGGTCCATGTCAAATCTCCCAAGTCTTATGACTGAAACAAAAAAAAAAAAAAACTGCTCAAAAATATCTATAAATAAAAAATATCTATAATTACGAGGGTGCTCCGATAAGTACTTAGCCTACAAAAGAAAAACAAAAATTTTGGAGCAATGGCGATTTATTTTTCAATATAGTCTCCTTTTAGCTCGATACACTTGACCCAGCGATGCTTCAACTTCTTTAACCCGTCTGAAAAATACGTTTTCTCGAGGTCTGCAAAGTAGGCCTCCGTGGCAGCGATGAACTCCTTATTCGACTGAAATTTCTGCCCGGCGAGTGACTTTTTCAAGTTTGGAAACAAAAAGAAGTCGCACGAGGCCAAATCTGGAGAATACGGTGGATGGGACAGCAGTTCGTAGCACAATTCGCCCAATTTGGCCGTGGCGAGGGCGTAGGTGTGAGCTGGTGCGTTATCATGGTGGAAGAGCACTTTTTTCTTCGCCAAGGGGGGGACCGTTTTTTCTTCAATTCGGCATCGAATTGGCCCAATAATTTGGCATAGTACAGCTCTGTGACCATTTTGCCCTGGAGAAGAAAAACGGGGGCCATCACCTTTCCGGCCGATGGGACAGTCTTCGCTTTCTTCGGAGCACGTTCGCCGGGTGAAGTCCACTGTTCCTTGGTCTCTGGTGTGTACTAGTGGATCCATGCTTCGTCGACTGCCACGAAACGACGCAGAAACTCCTTCGGATTGCGCTTAAACAGCGTCAAACACTGCTCTGAAGTGGTCTTACGGTTGCGCTCGTTGTCCGGAGTGAGCAAACGCGGCACCCATCGCGTCGACAGCTTTCTCATGCCCAAAATGCAGGATATGACCCACGCGATCTTTTGAAATGCCTACTGTCTCATCTATCTCGCGCACCATCAATCGGCGGTCTGCCAATACGAGATCGTGGATTTTTGTCACGTTATCCTCCGTGGTAGCCGTTTTCGTGGCACCTGGACGTGGCTCATCAAAAATCGACGTGCGATCACGTTGAAACTCGTTAAACCAATTTTTGATGGTCGCCATCGAAGGAGAAGAGTCACCGTACACAGCATCCAAACGCTCTCTGATTTCGCTGCGCCATTTCCCTTCCAAAAACAAGAATCGAATCACCGACCGATATTGCTCTTTTTCCATTTTTCTAAAATCCGCGGACACTCCCGCTTCCGTACGCGGTCAAAACAAAACGAGTCCGATCCGAAATTTCGACAGTAGCCGTCTACTAGAATGTACTATACGATAGTAAGTTGGTCTTGCGATACTGGCACCATCTGGCGGTGAGGCTAAGTACTTATCGGACCACCCTCGTAAAAGAGTTATTAATTTTTTACATAAGAAAGAGACTTTTGGTCCACCCTATAGTTAAAACAATTATTTATTCCTTTACATAGTCTTCCAACAAGTCAATTCAATGAGTCCATCTTTTTCCTAAACCCAGGATTCACTTTAAAAAAAAATACTTTGCCTTGACCCTCCCAAAACTCCTCAACAGCACCATAAATTTGCTATCGTTTTCAAATTTCTTGCCTCAGATGTGTTCTTTGAGCCGGGGAAAGAGGTGGAAGTCACTGGTGAATAGGTCGGATCTGGCTTTGGGAGCCAGTACGTTGTCTTGGTGAAACAGCAGGTCGTAGTTTGCCGCGTCCTTTTTCTCTAATGACCTTCCCCAATCTTCTTATTTGGTCTGCGCAGTAAGTAAGTAAGACCCGAAATGGCTTCCTTTTTCAAATATTCCACCATAATTAGTGTCCCAAGAAACGGATGCCATAACCTTTCCCGCCGAACCACACACTGAACTTTTTGAACGTCGGTAAGGAGGCTCGCTTCCAAGTCATCGATTGTTGTTTAGTTTCACGACCAAAATGGTGGATCCATGTCTCGTTCAAAATCCTTTCCTGAACTCCTTGGAACTTGTCGAGATTCACCCTCGAAATATTAATTAATATTCTCGGTACCCAACGCGCAGAGACCTTTTTCATATGCAATTCGTTCGAAAGGATTCTTTGAACACTGCCATATGAGGTCCCTGTAACCTCAACTATATGCTTGATGGTCAATCTTCTGGCTGCCAACACAACATTTTAGACTTTTTTCACTTTATCTTCAGAACATCAAGTTTCATCTTCAGTGGATGTTTGGCCCAGCTTAGACCCCTTGACCGAATCTGTTCTGTGGAATATGGGGGAGCAGAGTCCCCCAATGTATTATCACCAAGTCGCTATGTTGCTATGTATGTCTTTGGTAGACAGGTTTTTTTTTAAGCAGACACCCAACGACCCAAATTTTCCGTCGAAAGTGCTGTCATACGTCATAGGGTGATGTCAGAATAATACTGCTTGAGCAACATGTGGCGAAGCGTTGTGCAGAAAAATCACTTTGTCTGGTTTTTTTTTTTTTTCATTCAACGGTTCAAATGCATTTGTCGTATTCGGTAGCAAGCTTATCTGAGCTGTTCCCATCATCACATCAATCACACAGCATGAGATTCGATGCATGAATGACTGTGGCGGCTCCAGAATATTTTTCGCTTTTGATCTTAGTCCGAATACAATGCAGAAAAGTCAAAGACCAAGGCGTTTATACAGTGGGAAATGGCATATTGAGTTAAAGTTCGACGGTTCTCGATCCAGTAATGCCTCCAATTCTGCGTTTTCAAAATTGTCTACCGCACGGGGATGCGGTCCAAAATCAAAATCACCACTTTTTTAGCGATGGAAGCATTTGCGACACCTTTCGCTAATAGAAGCTTCACCATAAATTCCTATTTATATTTGACACGCCCAGTCATGAATTATTTTGAATTAAAGGCGGAAAGGAGTTGTTGACAGATGTCCAAGTTACCATGTAAGTTTTCTGACCAGCATGTATCGCTAGCTAGTGGATTCCCATTTGTGCACCTAATAATTAATTTTCTGCGAGTATCTTTGGGGTATCTTAATTTTTTTTTCACCGCCAGCGTATTTTCTATTTAAATAAATATAGCCGCTTGTTTACGTTCTTTTTTCAAAAGTATTTTCGTAATAGCGCCGCGGTGCAATGAACTGCCAAAATGCACCTCATCGTTGCGCCCAGTCCATTGCAATTAATATTCTCTGTATTTTTAAAGCGTGTTGGACCCGCGCCAATGACAAAATCTGATTTCCTCACCTTAACCACGGATGTTCAGTAACATTTTCGGCACGCGAACGAGATTCGCCACCAGCAGTGTGGCCGAACAGCATCACATGGTATTTCTGTTCTATTTTCTGTTTGTTTTATGTTTAATTAGTTTTCATTCGATTTTGTTTTTTGTTTTACTTCTTCGTTCATAACTCACAACTCATCAGATTAAGAGAAGAAAGTAAGAATTATTGAAAGAGCTCATCGTAGACTTACCGTGCACGCACGTTAACATACTTTTTGTGTTCTGCCGTATTTATGTTTTGTATTAAACGAGATTTGATTTTATATTAAATATAAATGAAAGTGAATTTTCTTAAAAATATTACAGAGCATCAGAGCTATGGAACTTATTTTACGTAAAAAGTTAGATTCGAAACGTTCGAAGCATTTACCGCCGATTAAGCGTGGTGGATATATTGATATTTACATGACTAGCTCAGGTCAGCAAACTAGTAAAATGCTTTTATTTTATTATGAAACCCAATTAAAATCGATCTTTTCAAGAACAAAACGATATCAAAACACTTTTAAATAAACCGAAGCTAAATATTGAAGTATAAACGAGACTACAATGTATACTTTGCTATTATTTGGATTGTATTTGATAAAAGTTTAGTTTTCAACACAGTTCTTCCTTTTTTGATTTTCATTCATTTTTTAGTGTTTTTTTTTTTCATACCTATGTGTCATGTGGTAGTTGCTGTGCTGAGAGGCGGAATGCAACTGCCGCAAAGAACTGACTTTTCGGAACGGGGGAGTTTAAGTTCGACGTGGCGATTTCTCAAAAGGATCTTAGCTATCAACTGCTTTTTTTTTTAATATAGTAATCATGCTTTTGTAGAAGAGTTTTGGCCTCATTGGGGCTTGTGTAGCAGCTATTAAGGCACATCTTAATTTTTTTTTATCGAATCGACACAGTTTCATCCCTTTTTTGTCACTTTTCTGTGGAATACTCGTTTGGAAGGTGACATTGCTCTTTTAGTAATCCATTGTGTTTGGTTTGGTTCACCTCATTATTTCTTGGGTTTTGACTTTAATTATGGACCTACTTCGGTTGCCCGACCAAGGTTAATTCAAGAAATATTAGGACTTTGAAATTTCATCCATTCCAATCAGAACTAGAGACTGCTACGATACTGCCCACACTTTTACGCCAGCAGGGTGGACTTCGTGCCTGGGTGCCACGTCAACCAACCGAGACTTACTTGACATCAAGGAATATTTATTTCAGAAACGACATCAGAAAGACTAATTTTTGAAAAGAATGAAAACGGATGACGAAAAGTTGATCGTCCATGATAATCTGTACAACTTGGAAGGCAAGCAGAATATCATGCTCTCTGTATGGTGGGATTTAAAGGGAAGTCGATTGAGATACCCGTTTATTGAACAGAAAAAGTAGAAATCGGACTAGGCCATTCAAACAAAATGCCCTTAATTAGTGGATCGAAAGAGTTGCTGTCTTTTACTACGATTACGTCAGGTCCAACATCAACGACATCATACAACATTTAGGAGTTTTTTTCGCGGCAAATTTTATCACATCCGTTTTGGTTTCGATGAAATGGAAAAAGAGCAATATCGATCCATAATTCGCTTTTTATTTTTGTATGGAAAAAAAATGTCAAGAAATAAAAACGAAGTTGAATGCTCTCTACGGAGACCTTTCACCATCATTGTCAACCGTGGTCGTACATCTGTCTTTGATGAGGAGAGCCCAGGCCACTCGGCAGACGTGGTTACTAAAGTCCACGACATAATTCTCGGTGATCGACGAACAAAAGTGGGTGAAGTAACAACGCCAATCAATATTTTACGAGGGTGGTCCGATAAGTACTTAGCCTCACCGCCATTCTAGTAGACGGCTACTGTCGCCTAAATCAAAGAGCTGCTGTGTACGGTGACTCTTCTCCTTCGATGGCGACCATCAAAAATTAGTTTAACGAGTTTCAACGTGATCGCACGTCGGTTTTTGATGAGTCACGTCCAGGTGCCCCGAAAACGGCTACCACGGAGGATAACGTGACAAAAATCCACGATCTCGTATTGGCAGACCGCCGATTGAAGGTGCGCGAGATAGCTGAGGCAGTAGGCATTTCAAAAGATCGCGTGGGTCATATCCTGCATGAAATTTTGGGCATGAGAAAGTTGTCGTTGCGATGGTGCGACAAGCGCAACCGTGAGACCACTTCAGAGCAGTGCTTGACGCTATTTAAGCGCAATCCGAAGGAGTTTCTGCGTCGTTTCGTGACAGTCGGCGAAACACGGATCCACTGGTACACACCAGAGACCAAGAAACAATCGAAACAGTGGACTTCACCCGGCGAACGTGCTCCGAAGAAGGCGAAGACTGTCCCATCGGTCGGAAAGGTGACGGCCACCTTTTCTGGGATTCACAAGGTGTGATCCACATCGACTACCTGAAGAAGGGCAAAACGGTCACAGGGATGTACTATGCCAAATTATTGGGCCGATTCGACGCCGAATTGAAGAAAAAACGGTCCCCCCTTGGCGAAGAAAAAAGTGCTCTTCCACCATGATAACGCACCGGCTCACACCTCCGCCTTCGCCACGGCCAAATTGGGCGAATTGGGCTACGAACTGCTGTCCCATCCACCGTATTCTCCAGATTTGGCCCCGTGCGACTTCTTTTTGTTTCCAAATTTGAAAAAGTCACTCGCTGGGCAGAAATTTCAGTCGAATCAGGAGGTCATCGCCGTCACGGAGGCCTACTTTGCAGACCTCGAGAAAACGTATTTTTCAGACGGGTTAATGCAGTCGGAACATCGCCGGATCAAGTGTATCGAGCTGAAAGGAGACTATATTCAAAAATAAATCGCCATTTCTCCAACATTTTTGTTCTTCTTTTGTAGGCCAAGTACTTATCGGACCACCCTCGTACGTGACAAATTATACGTAAGAAAGCTATCGGCCCGATGGGTGCCGCAAATACTGACAATGGAAAATAAGCGGATAAGAATCGCTCTCTCAACTTCTTCAATGGATGCAAAGTGCTTTCCAGAAACAATTTTTTTCAAGTTTGGGAACAGATGGAAGTCGAGGGTGCCATCGCCAAAACTTGTGTACGCTGGTGCATTGGTGCGCTGTCCTGGTGAAACATTTTTTCTTCTTCTTAAAGCCAGGCCTCTTCTCGTGAATTCCGGCATCCATCTGATCAATAATTGTTCTGCCTTTTGCAAGCTAATCAATTATCAGGATTCCTTTTGCATCCCAGATAATACTGGGCATGACCTACCGGCAGATGCGATCGCTTTCTTTGTGTTGAATTAACGGCTTCCACCTACTGCCTGGACTGCTGTTTCGTTTCTGGCGTATAGCGGTGGACCCACGTTCAGGGTGACAAATCGGCGCACAAAATAGGACGGATCTCTATTGAATCGGTTCAAAGCTTGCTGAGAAAATCATTTTCGCATTTGCTTTTGTTGGCACCCATCGTGCGCTGAACTTTCGCATCCCCATAGCCTCAGCTCAGCGGGGGTGGTCGTGGTGCAATGGTAATCATCTGTAGTTCAAGTCCGTCCATAGTCAAGAACAATTCCTACACGGAAAAACTGTGCAACAGCATCAGTTATGAATTGAGAGATGATCAAAAAGTGCTGTCGAAGGCATAACACTCGCAGCAAAAGATCACTTCAAAATTCATCTGTGTGTGCATTTCCAATATGACACCTTAATGACATGGAAAACAAAAGAGTTACTGCGAACTGCAACCAACGCAAATTCAGTCGAATCTCTCAAATCCTATCTAGGACAACCACCACCGGAGAGTAGTGAACGAATATCTTCGACACAAACCATCTGCACCACGTCCAGGTTGAGTGACAAACACCATAAGAGCGTACACTCTTGAACACTTTCATTGTTCAACTTCGAACTTTTGCGGCTGTCTTGGTCACTTCTTTTCTTCCGAAGCGTTTGTTCAGCTAGAGCAATATCACCATAAACTTCCACTAAAATATGATGACTTTCTGCTCAGTTTTTTTCATATCAGAGTAAAACTGCCCGTAAAAACAATTTATCGGTAACAAAGTTTGAATAATTCGATAAGATTTGAAGAGTTGTTATTCACGCCCCATCTGAAACTGAACTCTAATGATGATATCCTACATACGACTTCTCTGGTAAAACGCGACGACTTCGCAAAGGAGAGGAATGGGAACAATTTTTTAAGGAGCTACAGCTGACTACTTCGATTGCGTCTTTACTCTTGATTAACACGAAAATGTATTTTCAAAGGCTTTGCCTACGTCTACTTTCTGTATGTTAGGTATGACATACACAAATAATTAATGGCTACAACCTAAAAAAAAAATCGAAAGACAGTTTCCCAATCCAATATGTTTCAGTTGACACATTAAATTTCCCCTAAATACTTAATAAGATCAATAGCCTCGAACCGAGCTTCGAATTTAGATGCATTGACTCTTAGAATTCATCTAGAGCCTGAGAAGAACGCACTTAGGTGGGGTTATGCCTATGCGACTTCGAGTTCATAGGACGACTGTGACGATACGACAGAGGTTGGGAATGGATAAAATACCATCGAATTAGTCAGAGCTTCTAAGCTCCTTTAGTGCATTTGTAGACAGTATTAGGAAAAATCAAACGACTCCTAGTGAATTGGCATGTTATATTATATAGTGAACGGCAGTGAATAATTAAACTCCCCCGTTTCCGAACATTAAGTTTTCATGTTTGATTTTTCATTTCAGCCATCCAACTCATAAAAATCGACATTTTTGAAACCAAATAAACTTACTTATAAATAAGTATGAAATGCTAAATATCTTCTTATCCTTTCTTTTACTTCCACCAATTGTTTTTATCCTCGACAATCTTCATTTTTTCACTCTTTTTTAAAATCACTTTTGACGCTAAAGCCACAAAGTGAGAACGAAACTAATTTGTTTTTTAAATAGTTTCCCATCCAACAGCCTAAATTAATTTATATTTCTCAATTCCCGCCTTAAAGCTTTATTTTAATAAATATTTATATTTTTCCATTTTATTTGCTAAATAAAAACACACAAAATAACTAATAAAAATTGATAAAATAAAAGAATTAAAGAAAAAAGAGAGCGGCAGAGTGAAATTGCCTCTAAAGTGGATAAAACATTCAAAGACACGTTTAGATACATACATATTGTACCTCGTTAGCTAGCTCGATTTTTGTAAATGCTCTTTTTAACCGGAGTTGATGAGTGAGTTTTTATTTCCAACTTTGATTTCTTTCCCTTGCATGGTATTTAATAATTTTTTTTCCTTTTTTGATTCTTATTGCGTTGCGTTACTTTCATTGACTTCGAATTGAGTTTGTTCTCTTGGTTTGTTTTATTTCGATTACTATTCGTATCTCGGCAATTTGGATCATTTGCATTTGAAAACGTGTTACAGAAACAATTGGGTAGAGATTGCATTAGATCCATTTAAGTCACTCGACATAATCAAATCGAATTTGAGAATTCTTAACTTCATTGTGCATTTTCATTTTCAGATGGAGTATGCTCTGGTATTTAGTGCAAATTGTCATCAGTTTAACTCACACAGAACGTATGTGGTTGAAATGCTGAAGCCCATGAAACTGTGAGCGCATGCATGTGGGAAATAAGTCATGTGCTATAAGTGATTATGTAAGACAAGCTAGAGCGATTAAAATTTTCTTTGAAATCCAATAATGAGACGTTTTGTGGATCACAACGGGTTTCCCGACTTTTATATCTTACTAGTAGTCATAGGGCTTTTCCTTCTGAATATCTGGGCAATAGTTTCGTAAACGGTGAGCTATCGGCTGGTTTAATATTAAAAGTGCTATAAAAAAACGGCGTCGAATATTTAAAAAAAAAAAAATTATTGAAAAAATTAAATTTTCCGATTAGTAGTGGAATGTAATTTTATTCAAATGCTCAAATGGATGAATCGGCTTGCTCTGCAGGGCACATACTGTCTGCCTAGTTGTAGAGAGCATTTTCGATGGAAGAGGCCCTATATTGTGCTTAAGTGCCTGATTCGTTATAGAATTGTATGCGTTGTACAGGCTGCGCCATCTCATATGGGTCTATGTAAATTTCGAATAACTTCAACAATTCTCAACCGATTTTGGAAATTCAAAAACTTTTATTCAATTAAGACCCTTACAATTTATTTTGATTAATTTTTCAAAACAATATCAATTAAATGACCGCCTTTTTTGCCGATGCAAAAATGGGGTCGTTTTTGCGTATCCTCCATGACATTTTCGAGCATTTCGGAATTTCTGCGATTTCCGCACGAATGTTTCTTTTGAGCTATTCTATTGTCTTCGGGCCGTTAGCATACACCTTGCTTTTCAAGTATCCCCAAAGAAAAAAGTCTGGAGGAGTCAAATCCGGCGATCTCGGAGGCCAGTCAATATCGCCCTTTTTTGACACCAATCTTCCAGGGAACTTCTTACGCAAAAGGTTCATTGTTTTGTCCGCAGTATGGCATGTCGCGCCGTCTTGTTGAGACCAAAAGTATTTTTTACCAAACAGTAACTTCTTGATCATATAGCGGCTCTTCGTGAATAATGTGAGGATTTTCGGTGCCCCAGAAGCGAGAATTTTGTTTATTAACTGAGCCAGAGAGCGTAAAATGTGCCTCATCGGCCATCAAAATTTGCTGCCAGAACTCCGGCTCAGCATTAATCATTGCAACGACATTTTGTGGGTATACCAGGCGCCGTGGCTCATCTTGTGGCAAATTCTTTGAGTTATCTGCACTTTTATGGAAATAAGTGAAGAATATCCTTTAAAATTCTCCGTAAAGTGGTCTCACTGATGTCTTACTGCTGCGAACGTGCCGATATGACAAACTTGGTTCTTCTTGAACACTGGCCTTCACAGACTGAATAGATGAGTTTGAACGCCGTGGACGTGGCCTAGGTTGCTCACGAGCGTTTGCCACAGAACTTGAAATTGGAAAAAATTCGAGGCCCAACGACGAATTATACCTTTCTTGTGCACAACACGATCACGATATTTTGCACGATACGCACGTTGAGTTAGCACAATTGAGCGTTAATTTTTAATGAACATTTCCGCGCGGTCTTTTGGTGTGAAGCGATGGTTAAAATTGTACTGAATTGACGTTTCCAAAATGCTATGACATATGGAAATCGGTTGACAATTGTTGAAGTTATTCGAAGTTTACATCGACCCATATGAGATGGCGCATCCTGTATCTATAAAGGCTTCTGAAATAAAAAAGTATAACATCATCGTCAATTTTTGTTTATTTTCCCAACTAATTTAGGAATGAAAATAATCAAAAGACATCAATCTTCTGATTGCAATAAGTTCAGCTTAAATTCACGCAGTCGTTCTAGATCTCGTTTTAGCTGATCATGATCCAAGGCGATTTTGGTTAATTGATCGCGATCACCTAATGGGTCAGAATCTCCATCACGATTATGATCTGGATCGCGACCTAGTTTTGTCAGTCCCGATCACTTAATGGATCCAAATCACGAACATGACTATATTCAAGATCGGTTATGTTCGTGTCCTCCGATCACCGTCTGCTATTCGTCGGCAAGTGTATCAGGCCCCTTGGTTACTCTCAGACTAGGTTTTCAGTAACACTCTCGGCTAAAGTGGCTATATTTTTAGCTGATGTTGCCCGACAAACACGAGCTGGGGGTCTTCATATCGCTAACCTTTCCTAGACGTTCAAATGTACCGATTCAATTCACTGTGTGAGGAAACACTTGATGATGAGCGATATTTTCATCATTTTCGCACTATTTCAGTTCGATCTTCACGTTTTTAATTATTAAAAACTATCGCATTGATAACCGACTACTGACAGTTCAGGATTCTCGTGAATTTTAAAATTACACCTCTTATTGGATAACCATTTATAAAGAGTTTCTCTTTTAATTACATGTTATTTAGACATTAGCAATACTGATTCGTTCAAAGTGTTAAACTCTGCGGTATGTAATGAATCGCGCTTTACATCTGAACAACAGTTGGAAATACTGGAAACCTATTCCCAAAGCGAAATTTGGACTGGAAGTGGCCCGAAATTTGGGTCGAAATTATATGCCAAACGCCCGTGCTATACACACATTGAAGCAATTTCGTTGATTGATTTCGTACGCGTTGATTGATAATACAAATTATCCTCATCTCCGTCCAGCACGCTTAGTCGTGTATACTGTCCCTCTGGCTGAAAGTGTATCCCGAAACCAAAAATCCCAATTTGATGTAGAGCCACAAGATTTTCCTCGCCAATTACACGAAATTCGCCCGCTTCTGATCGAATGCTTCTGATTTTTCTGTTAATTAGCACATAGCATTATTCGGCTGGTACCACTTCTCTTTCCCTTTCATGGAATTTAATCATGCCTCTGTTGGGAATGCCGTAGTCAGTAACACGCTGAGTAGCTTAAATTTTGAAAAAAAATGTGGTCCGATGACTCTACCAGCGAACAGACCGGCATTTCGATAATCTCAGATTATCTGCATGATCTAAATGCGATAATTTGATATACCCATTGTGCCAACAATCAGTTTCCTCCACAATTTTTCGATAAGTCTGCGGATTTTGGGCCCATTTACCGAAATTTCGAAGCAAACAATGGTCATTCGTCTTCATGTGTAAACTTGTAAGCTTTTAAATCAAGATCTTTGCGTAAACTTTTCGAAAAAGTGGTCGGGTAAAGACCAAGCTATTGTGAACGATGTCGAATTGATAAATACGGAAGACTCTCCCGAACGGATGCAATTTTCTTTTCAGTACGCACTCTTCATAGCATCTCGATGTCATTTCATCTTACTAAGAAAATGTTGTGCGAAAACGGTCAGCAGCGGTCTGAGATGGTCGGGTATAATATGATCTAGGTGCTCTATAAGTTTGGCGTATAGAACCATAATTTTGGAATCAAATTATCAAAACTGTATGTCATCACGATAAAAAGACAAAGACTATTGACAGTTTGCAGTCTGACAATTGGTTTGATACATAGATATAACTGTATCAAGCTAGTACCTGGCTTTAAATAAAAACACCCTTTAATTTAAAAAGAAACCAGCCGATGAGATTCTTAGAGTTCTTGTTGTTAATGGAGATAGCTAGCAAGCTTCATGGAATGGGCTAGGCCAAGACCTGAACAAGGGCATCAATTATCGGCATTCGATTTATTTATTAAGACACGGATTAAGGCAAACTACCGAAAGAGAAAAAAGGCGTAGTTTGTAAAAGACTCAGTCAAAGCTGTTATGCCCCATAAAATGCGCTCACAGTGTACACTCAGGATTTCAACCAGATAGTCGACCACCATTCTTCCTTTCAGCTCATGAACTCTGTATATTTCTTGAAACACATTTTGGCGGCGGTTGCTCATCCTGCTTGAATATGTTTCGAAAAAAGACGCCGCAGCCAACCATAATCCACACCTCACATCGTCTGCATTGCATCTGTAGAACCAAAAAAAAAACAAAATGAAACAATCGTCTGTCCTATTGCCGAAACCACATCCAAATCGTATCCCATCCCCCGCAGCCCCATATCGACCAGTCCCCCTCACCATCACCATCACTCTGTCCCATTTAATTTGAATTGAATTTATTTAAAATTATGATTTTGTTTCATGTTAACTTCATATTTATTTATTTTTTTATTAGTCATCCAAACGACTCGAAAATACCTTAGCCAAGAAATTAAAAGTTCACTCCGGACAAGTATTACCCCCATTGAAACGTGGCGATGTATCTAGGTATTTTCCATCAGCAGGTAAATTAATAATAATCAAATCAAACTTCTATCATCTAAATGCTATTCGTAATCTAGTTTATTGCCTATTGTATCTAAAGCTGCTTGAACTTTATTTGATTTGATTCTCTGTTCAATCACGTTCATATGTATCTAATCAGTTTTGTTATAGTTTTAAGGAAGCATTCGAGAATCGTTTACATTACATTTGTTTCGATTTTTTGTTTTATTGTCCCAATGCACTGTTTTTTTTTTTTTAAATTAATTTCCTTCCTACATGTTGTGCATCGTTTTGTTGATTTCGATCTTGTTATTCCGAATCTACGCTTGGTTATACGTTATACAAAACCTTTTTATGTAAATACGTCATTTTTGTTTTTTGGTTTTGTTCAAAACTACTTTTTACTTACTTTTGATACTACTAAAAAAATGATACAATTCGAAGCGATTTTTTATTATCTGTGTGTGTGATTAAAACTTAATCTAGAAGTTAGAAAAGTGAGGAAATATTTTGGGATGCTGTTGTTCACTGGGAGTTGTTTCATTTCAGATGAGCGCATTATCGAATACGATATCGATTCGCTGGTTTACGAGACACGTTCTCCGTTCCAGAAAATCCAGATACTACACTCGAAGACTTTGGGCAATATGCTGATCCTTGACGAATTGCAAAGTAAGTACATTTTTTATCGTTTCTTTGTATTTTTTTTTTTTTTTCAATAATAAAAATAAACAAAATTATCGGAGTAAAATCGAGGACTATCCAATTCGTGGTCCGGATGTCATCCGAATTGTCATCCGAAAATGGATATGTTTTGTGTAAGGTTTGCCATTTTGCAGTATAGATCGTTTAACAATTCCTGAATATGTTAAAATTGAGGAAACCTTTTTTAATAAAAAAGTCGGTGTATGGTGTGCAATTAGAGTGCCGTTCGAAAAATGTTGGTCTAACATTTTATTACCCTTTTCGGGCGCAGTTCTTGGAATTTATGAAAGCTACGGGTTTTTTTGCACTAGGTGGCAAAATGTCGTTCAAATAGCCCATAAAAGTCGATGTTATTATGAATAAGAGGTGCATTTAGCTCGTGATAACAATCCGAAACGAACCGAAGTAATTTAGTGAAAAAAAATGGGGAAAAATCAGTTCGGAGTGCAAAGCTTATAAAGGGTGTCTCAGTAAGAGTGCACTTTTTCATTTTAAAATAAAAATAAGTATTTTATGACAGAGTTGTAATATTTTTATTATATTGTAAAGAAGACATGTTCCGATTAAGTATGGAATAAAATATCCGGCAAATGACCCCCACGGCTCCGATGACAGGCCATTACTCTTTTCATGAAATTTTCGATGACTTTTGCACAGAGATGTGGCAGTATCTCACCGATGACGCGTTGGATTTCCGATTTGAGCTCAGGAATTGTTTCGGGTTTATTCGCATAAACCCGAGATTTCACAAAACCCCAAAGAAAAAAATCGCACGGCATTAAATCGCACGATCTTGGTGGCCAGTTGACATCAGAATTTCGTAAGATAATGTGTTCTGGAAATCGTTGCTGCAATAAGTCGATTGTTTCATGCGCGGTGTGGCAGGTTGCGCCGTCCTGCTGAAACCACATGTTGTCCAGATTCATGCCGTCCAGTTGAGGCCACAAGAAGTCCGTTATCATATTCCTGTAACGAATGCCGTTCACAGTCACTGCAATTTCGGCCTCATTTTCAAGAAAGTAAGGTCCAATCACGCCGCCTGACCAAAATCCGCACAGTTACTCGTTGTGGGTGCATTTGTTTCTCATGGATTGCATGAGGATTTTCTGAGTCCCAAATTCGACAATTTTGTGTATTCACGAAGCCATTCATATGGAAATGCGCTTCATCGGAGAAAATGACTTTTTCGAAAAATTGGCATCGACTTCACTTTGCTCCATTACCCATTGAAGGAATTGCCGGCGCTTTCCGTGGTCTGCTGGTTTGAGCTCCTGAGTTAACTGAATCTTGTACGCATGAAGGTGGAGGTCAAAATTCGCTACGTAGTGCTTCGTGAAATTTGCAGTTGTTGAGAACTGTCGAATTGATGTTTTCGGGTTTTCGGCGACACTCTCGTTTACAGCAGCAATGTTTTCAAGAGACCGACCGGTACGTTGACGCAAAGGATTCTTATTATCCATAATTGACCCAGTTTCTTCAATTTTTTTGACCACTCTTCGAATGGTTGACACATTAGGTGCACTTTCTCGGCTGAAAATTTGGCGAAGTTTGCGAGCGGTTTCAGCGTAACTTTCCCCATTTTTGTAATGAGTTTTCACAATTATAACGCGTTGTTCTTTCGAAAAGCGCTCCATTTTTAATAATCGGAATAAACAGAGGTGACAGCTGTCAAATTTCAGAGTTGCCACTTGCATGAAAAAAAAAATATTCCAATTTTAAAAACTGCACTCTTACTGAGACACCCTTTATATTGTGTTTGTCACGTCTCAATTTGACAACATGTGACATTTCTAGAAGATTAAATGTTGCTCAACAAACTGTCATGGGACTACCAGCAGAAAGAAAGGCTGAGAGAGGTCAAAAAGGACGATCCCAGTGGACTATCGTTTTTTGGTGCTGTTCAAGACTTCGGTGAATCGTAAAACCGATCTGTGTCGAGCTACAGTAAAAATCATTTCGTCAAGCTCAGTGAGAAAAATCCTCGTGAAAGCTGAACTTAGAGCACTCAAACCAGTACTGAAGCCGGGACAACAATAGTCAAAGATTGCTCTGGTACCATGAGCATCTTAAATGGAATCAAGACTGGTCACGCGAAGAGAACCAAAGGAAAGACTGAGCTCTGAATGCACTTTACGGATGCCTACCAAAACTGAAGGTGTGGCGGTCTGGGGATGCTTCTGTGGAGATGAAAAAAATAGAATGGTCTTTCTAAAATCGAAAATCAATGCAGAAGCTTACCTACGGGTTCTGGAAAACGTATTAAAGTCCTCTGCGCTGGAGCTTTTTGGTGACACTTGCAGATTAATTTTTCAACAGCACAATGCTCCTTGCCATACAGCCAAAATTGTAAGTATGAACTTGACCGGGCCTGGAACACCATACCTGCTTCCACATGGAAAAACCTATCTGAGTCAATGTCTCGCCGATGTTCGATTGTAATAAAAGCAAGATGAGGTCCAACAAAGTACTAATTAGATAGAGAATGTTCCTGAGAAGCAATAAAAAAACGAAAACACTGCACCAATAAAGCATTTTTCTTTAATCCCTAACAATGAGGCAGGTACCTAAAAAAAACATTTTTCGGTCTAACAACTTTTTGCTCTCGTGGCTGCGTGAAAAAAAAAAACTCTAAATGTATCGTGAAGCCATTGAAACCGCATAAAAAACAAATCCTCATTATAAAATATGTAGTTTTTGCAACAAATTTCACAAAATTCGAAAAAAAAAAGTTTGACCAAAATTTTTTCGAACGGCATTGTACGTAGGTCTGGTAGTGTCGTTGGCCCATAATTCTTCAAAAATTAAGAAGTACGACCCTTTTTTAGCTTTATTGCGCTATTTTTAAATGGCTGTTTAACGTTAAATAATTTGCCATTTGTACCATAATGTACCATTTTCCCAACCGTGTGAGGACAAGCGTCAAGGGGGTTGGCGTGGTGCAATGGTAATCATCACCAACTGTTAAGCGAAGGTCTGTAGTTCAAGTCTGTCCATAGTCAAGAACAATTCCTATACGAAAAAAGCTGATGAAGGCATAACAGTCGCAGTACAGGATCACTTCAAAATTCATATTTTGTGTGTATTTCCAATATAACACCTTAATAACATGGAAACAAAAAAAGTTACTGTGAACTACAACCAACGCGACAAATTCAGTCGAATCTCTCAAAAAAATCCTGTCTAAGACAACCTCCCCCGGAAAGTGGGGAACGAACATCTTCGACACAAACCATCTGCATCCTGTCCAGGTTGGGTGACAACTGACAAACACCATAAGAGCGTAGAGCACTTTTTCGGTAAACCAGCCCTGACCGACTGTAATTTGCACAACTGTTGACAGTACACTGATGGTATGGTTATGAGGAAACAGCTCAAAATAGATTATTCCCTCAGCATCCCATCATACACTTAGTTTGTGCTGATCGGTCTTCTGAAATATTGTAATTTTAAAGAGCCTGTTTCTCATATACGATAAAGATCCGGTAAACAAAAAAACAATTTTTGACTGTGACACGACAGAAGCATAGTGCTAGTTTTGATTCTTTGCTGAAGATTATTTTACGATAGGTGTTGTAGTATCCATTTTCCTAGCTTTACGACTTCCCATTTTTGTTAGCTGTCGGTTCATGGTTCAATGCCATGGTTCATGTAGCATGGCCTTGTAGATGGTTTGCTTTGCTACATGGGCTTTTTTGCAATGATCAAACCAGGGGTTTTTAGCTGGTGGCGGTCTGAAACCCAGTACATTAGAAGCAGCGTCTCTGATGACGCGTTGACAATGCTTCCACTGTTGTTTCGTGGATTGTGCCGGTGTCACCGGACTTTGCAGGAGGTTGAGGGAAACTCTATCGAGCAGTCTAGCAGTCTTCTGCGATTGTAGCTTTCCAACGGCGAACTCTTGTTGTCTTGCTCGACTCCGTAGCATCCTTGATATCCTCGTTCGTACCTTGGCTACAACAAGGTAGTGATCCGAGTCGATATTGGCTCCTCGGAAGGTTCGTATATCTAGGGCGCTGGAGGAGTGTCTGGCGTCGATCAATATGGTTGATGGTTGACTGATTTGGTAACCGCCAGGTTCCTTTATGGATGTTGAGAAAGGTAAGCAACACTTTTTCAAAAATTAACAAAGTTTTTTCCAAAATATAACCTTCATTTGAATCTATAGTTTATGACATTTGGGCTTATACATCCTCTATTTACCCAAACTTCGAAAAATATGGTAATCGGCCGGGGATAGATTCGTTGAGTAAGATGGATGAGACAGAACTTCATATCAGAACGGCGTCAGGTCATCATACTGTCATCATAACCTTCTGGGGTGAACATTTTCCTTAGCTAGTCCCGTAGGGGACTTACTCGTATCTACCCATTTTTCCGATCATCACCGGGACGAGGCGCTGCGGGAAAGAATTCACACAGTGGCTGTTATTCAATGATTTTGCAATGTCCAAAAGTCGGCTTCGCCCGCTTAAGTTTTGTTTTTCCATTTCCAAATGCCTTTCTTGGAAACGCTTGTGCCTTTCATAAACATTAGTTGTAAAATCTGCTACGCTGTGTCTCATTCTCACTCCATTGTTTGAGGCAATTTTTTCCGATAGAACAAGAGACGATATAAACTCACTGGTAGCAAAAAACGGATTCGACAAATATTTTTTCGGACATGTTATCAACAAAACAACGAGAAAATCGCCAGTATTCGGATCATGCAAACCGCAATGTCACGAAATTCTTTTTTATTGTTTACTTCGCCCTACAACAAAATATTCTGCCTCCAAATAAACTGCCTATAAATTTCCTATTTCCTTCAATAGTTTTTCCTATAAATATAGGCAAGTTGCGAATGAGTTAACCGTTTTTGAACAATCCTCCGTGCAAGCAGTATAAGGTCACTTCAGAATTCATACTCTGTGTGTGCATTTCCAATATAACACCTTAATGATATGGAAACAAAAAAGTTACTGGGAACTACAACCAACGCGACAAATTCAGTTGAATCTCTCAAATCCTATCTAGGACAACCACCCCCGGAGAGTAGTGAACGAACATCTTCGACATAAACCATCTGCACCTCGTGCAGGTTGTGTGACACCATAAGAGCATGCACTGTTGAACCGGCGTGAACCCTATAAAAAAAAAAGAAAAAAAAATTGCTTTTCATCAGTAAGGATAAAGGAGACGCACTAGCAGTCTACAGGTCTTTTTCTACAGTGGCATGAAAATTGTAATGAAAACATGCTAACTCATAGCGCTTAAAAAGAGCGGAAGACCTATGTATTAGGCAACACGGAATCAGAAAGAGTCGATCTTCGGTGCTGCTGCATAACACCGTTGACGAGACCCTAAGGTTAAAGATCACAACCGGGTCAACACAAGATTGAATTCGCGGACCGGACCACTGTAATATTTCTACGTAGCGTGTTGAGCATGGATATGATGATATCTTTCTAGAAGGGGACAAAGATGAAGTTGCCCATAAAGAAAACTGAACCAGGTTATGAGCAGAGTAAAGCATCGGACCGATGATCACCGGTTTACTTTGACCATGGAGGAAAAGGAAAGTGAAAAGGGCCTAAAGTGAAAGAAAAATGAAGGGGATAGTAGGCTTCTAAGTATTAGCTCTTAAAACTTAACCAATCTTTCGGCAGTTAAAGAGGTTATGGCTTAACGAAATCGGGTTGTAAAATTCCACGTTAACTGTTTCATAGCCCCATTATGGTAAGATCATATGATTGTAGTGACGTGCAATGGGTGCATGCACGAGGGGGATAGTAGTTCTCGATGTGATAATATAATGAACGACAGTAATTTTCATTTATAAAATGACTTTATTTTTCTACATAATTCCCCTTGACATCCAAATTTTGGCATCCAGCTGGTTAAGAAGGTTGAGTAATATTTGCCTGTAATTTTCTGCCCTTTGCAGATGTTAACCCATCGAAACCGAAGAATGTTATGATCGCATGATATTCAAGTTCATCCACTTAAACGAAAAACACGCAAGACGTTTACTGCAAAAGTTCGTGTAAACAAACTACTTGAGAGAACAAGACACGTGCACACAGGCAGAATACATACATATTTGGCTAATTGGAACGCTATCTCTATATCCAGCCGGACATTTTTCACCCTCCTTGTAATTCTATTGTGGTTAGGCCTTTAATGGTCATAACACATGTCACCGTGTGTATGAATATGATGTTTTGACTGATGCACCCAAGTACAGAAAGCAGATGACAGCTTCGTATCATACTGAGTAACCACCATCGAACTCCTAGTGGCCGAAAGAAAATGATTTGAGAAGTAGAGGATGAAAGACGACAGAGCTTGGCTGAATGAGGCGAGCGAAACATGGCGCGGTAAACTGCTATGTCACTCAGCTTCTCACCGGACAAAGTTGGCAAAAACCGCAGTGCGATGATTCCCAGAAAAACTACGCATACTAGGCAACCTCTCCTTAGACAATGTGGTCCAAAAGAAGTGATTTCGAGTGCTCGAGTTGGAGTAGGCCCTGCGAATTCATCGAAACCTTCCTCTGGTAGGAAGCCATAAACCAATAAAAGATGAAAATAGAAAATCGGGTCCCTTCAGTGAATTGAAGACGATACAACTCAAATAATATGAAAGATTTAGATTATGGTGGGGGGAGGGACAATGTCACCTAATCACTGCGGCCTCTGATGGACCTATTGTGATGACCTCCATTCAGAGTTCACTCAAAAATTCTGAGTTCATGACAAAACTTAGTATGCTTTTGAGTGAACTAGCAGCGATTTCTTCTGCTTCAGGATAATGCCTGCCTAGGTATTTGTGTCGTGTACTGATGAGGCAGTTACAGTGGCACAGTATGTGCTCTGCTGTTTCTGCCTCTTCGTTAAACATTCTGCAGGGGTCGTTTTATGTGATGCCCATAGTTCTATGTTAAGATGTTTGTTGACCGGGCAGTGCCCCGTGAAGAATCCTGTGACTATACGAATCTGACTCCTAGAAAGTAAAGGGTCCGCCAAATAATTTTTTTTTTTTTTGAAAATGCTATAAAAAAAACTACTGAATATTTTCTCAAAATTCTTTTTTTATTTGAAAGTACAATCCTTCCGGTTAATAATGGAAAATAATTTCATTCAAATGGCTGCCTCGGCTGGCCATGCAGTAGCCTACACGATCGGTCCAATTTTTAAGCACATTATCGATTGTATGCAGCTGTATTTGACCAATGGCTTCATGAATATTGTCCTTTAAAGCGTCAATTGTCTCTGGCTTGTCGGCGTAACACTTATCTTTGACGGCACCCCACAAATAATAGTCCAACGGTGTCAAATCGCAGCTCCGAGGTGGCCAAACGACATCAGCTCTGCGGCTGATAATGCGATCTTCAAAAACAGAGCGCATAACATCGAGTGTAGCTTCGGCTGTGTGGCACGAAGCGCCGTCCTGTTGAAACCAAATGTTGCCAATATCCTCCTCTTCAATTTTTGTGAACAAAAATTCGTTCAACATGGCCCGATAACGATCGCCATTGACTGTAACGGCCACTCCTTGCTCATTTTCGAAGAAAAATGGCCCAATTATGCCTCTGGACCAAAATCCGCACCAAACAGTGGCTCGTTTTGGGTGCACCGGCTTTTCAATGTATGCGTGCGGGTTTTCTGTGCCCCAAATGCGACAATTTTGCTTGTTTACATACCCGCCAAGATCAAAATGAGCTTCATCTGAAAAGATGATTTTTTTGGCAAAATCGGCATCTTCTGTAAGTCGATCGCAGGCCCACTTAGCGAAGCGAAAATGCATTGGATGGTCAGTTGGCTTCAACTCCTGAACCAATTGGACTTTGTATGGCGTCATACCAAGGTCTTTATGCAAAATTCGTCTCAATGATGTCTCCGAAATGTTCAATTGTTGAGAACGACGGTGAATTGATGTTGATGGCGCTTCACGCACACTTTCTTTTCACGCTTTGGTTTATCGATGAGGATGCCAGTTTCTTTCACTTTTTTCACAAGATAACGAACATACGGAGCTGACGGTGCTTCTCTTCTTCAGAAATCCGTACGCAATTTTCGCACACATTCTGCAACATTACCATGATTTTCAAAGTAATGTCGCAATATTTCCCAGCGTTGTTCAAGCGTATACACAACCATATTCGTTCAGCGGAAGGATAAAACTAATTATCTGTCAAATCAGACATGAGCTAAGTGTTACCATTCACGAAATAAGCACTACTTGAAAAAAAAAACGTTAGATGGTGGACCCTTTATAAGGAGTTGTTTCGTTCTTTTAAGGTAAGTGGTTGGTAGGAACATATTGGCTTGTCTGCTACCTTCCGTTTCTCTTCAGGTGTGGTTGGCCGTGTTCCTCAACCATTCCTTTATGTAGCATTTTATGGTGCTGATTGGTATGCCGCAGAATGGTCTTGGCATCATGAATTGTGATGCAGGATCTTTTCTTGCTAATAGGTCTGCTTTTATGTTTCCTATATGGCCACTGTGTCCTGGTATCCACATGAGGTGAACTCTGTTTGTGTTGGCCAGCTGGCTTACTACTAAGCAGTCCCATATCAATTTAGAGGTGACTTCGTTGCTTTTGAGGGCTAGGAGTTCAGCCTTGCTGTCAGAGAGAATATAAATGTTTTTATGGGTTATAACTCTGTTACGAAACACATATTTGCTCTGAAGCAGAGTTCAATTGCGAATATCTCTGCTTGAAATACGGAGTTGCATCTGTCTAGGCTGTGATAGATTTGTGTTCCAGTGCTAGCTCCGTATAATCCAGCCTCAACACCTTCGTTCGTTTTGGATCCATCTGTGTACCATACATAGGTTTGACGATCGAAGGAAGGTCTATGTATTTTGCTCCCAGGTGTGTCGAGAGGGAATTGTGACCTTAAAATGTTGGCTGAAGTTATACCTTGGAAGACAATTGTCTTTATGGGGCATTTTTAGGATTTCATGCCTGTTTAGTTCATTAAGAATAAGAATATCAGGATGAAATAGCCTGGAATTAGAGTCATCCTCCGCGATAAGTTTATGAGCGAATATTATTGCTTCTTTTTTAAGTTGGAGATGTACGGTCCGTCATGACTTCTAGCGCTGCTGTGGGATTGTTCTCATAGCTCTTGTAATACAGATACAAGCTAGTCTTTGTAGTTTGTTGAGCTTGGCTTGTACTGATGTTTGTTTTGCTTTATGCCACCAGACGGGCGCAGCGTATGTGAGAATTGGTCTGGTAATGGCTGTATATAGCCAGCGAGATATCTTAGGATTGACGCACCAAGTTTTTCCAGTGAGACTTTTGCTGGTGCATAGAGAGATCCTGGCTTTCTCAATGGTTTTTGTGATGTGAGAGTTCCAAGTGAGCTTTTCATCTAGTGTTATACCTAGATATTTGGCTTCGTTTGAGAACTCTATTGTTTTACCAACTACTTCTTCTTTTGGTGAAAACGACTATGGTGCTTTTTTTCGGGTTGACATTTAGTACAACTTTCATGCACCATCTCGCAACTGTGCTTTGGAGGAGTTCCGAGATTGTGCCTTCGAATTTTCCTCTCATTAGGATCACAATGTCAACAGTATAGCCTTGGACATAGAAGCCATGTGTGCTATACAGCTCATAGACCACGATGGACTCTAGGAGGGGTGAGAGAACCCCGCCTTGAGGCAGCTTGATTTTGTCCAGTCCTCTCTGTTGGATCTGGTTGCCCTGATCTGTGGAGGTATAATGGAGAGAGTGGAGGGAATGTGTGTATAATTGGAGTCAGGGAAGTGTGTATTTGTTTATATTTGTAGTGTTTCTGGACCGTTTTCCGCATATGTGCCATCTGCTTTCTTCAATTTGATTAGTGTGCGTTTTGGCGAGTACTCTGTGGATGCGAGCACTGCTTTGCATGTGTAAGAGACTGCTGCAGAACTTTTTTCCATGAGTCTCTTTTAGTTCTTCTAATTTCTTGATAGTTGGTAAGTTAGGGGCGGTATGATGTCCAGTCTCCATTGAGCTTGGCTTTATTGAACAGTTTTCTGGTCAATGCTCTTAGCTTGGGGAGTTTATTATTCCACCATGGAGTGGTGCGGTTGTCTATCTCAACTTTTTCTGTGCAAGCGTTGTGGTAGGCAGATATGATTGTAGCATTGAGGCTGTCACAGCTAAGTTCTAGACTGTCTATGTCTCTGATGCTATTTGGACAGTTTCTGATCGATTGCTCGAGTTCTAGGCTGGAACTGTCCCAGTCTGTCGCTCTCGGTTGTCTGTATGTTTTAAGTGTTTTGCCTTTTGTCTGGATGTCAAAACGAATCAGTCGATGATCCGACATCGATGTTTCTGCCGAGACTTGCCATTTCTAAATGGAATTGCCTATGAATGGGGTGATTAGGGTGAGATCTAAGACTTCTTCCCTAATTCTGTTCATAAGGGTAGGGCTATTTCCATAGTTTAGAATTTTTAGATTGGTTTTAAAAATGAATTCTAAAAGGTACTCACCTCTTCTCTTAATGTCCGGGCTTCCCCATGCTGTGTGGTGGGCGTTGACGTCACAGCATATGATGATCTGTTGACCTCTTCTTCCACTCACTGCAGTGGTGAGAAGTTGAGGTCAGTGGAGTCACCCGTAAAGTAGGCTGAGCAGATTAAAGCATCTGACCTGCCTTCCTCAGTGGGCAGCTGTATGATGGCAACTGCCATGTCCTTGTTGGGTATTCTGGAATAGGAATGGCTTTAATGGTTTTACTCATCATTATGCAGGCTCTAGGTATTCCTTTCTTGGTGGAGTCGTAGAGCAGCTGGTCCTTTATTGTGTATGCTTCCTGGATAAAGGCTACATCCAGACTAGATACTGTCAAGAAGAATAAGAGTCAAGGTGGATTATTAACAAGAAGAAGCCTGTTTCTTGTGCGCATTAACGTTTTCCACCGGCCATAAATGATTATCGTGCCAAGGTCGCATGAAGTACCACGGCAACAATGATCTGCTTTATGAACTTGGCCACTTGTCAACTTCTGCGGTGCCTAAAATAAATCCGCATATAAATCTAAGAACACGATGGTTTTTCCTTTCAAGCAATTGAAATGTCCCCTCGTCTCTCTACTGCTGCCTTCGAAATTTCACTCTATGCACCACGTGCATCACAACTGCGCTGCCTCGTTGTAAAGTAAATATTTTGTTTACAACAATCATAAGATTTAGATTAAAAAGCGCACAAAGTGAAAGTTAAACATTGCGATTCCCCCATGAACAGGAGCTCTTTTTCTGTTCACTAATGTAATAAAGCGACTTGACAACCAGCTTTGGCGTTGAACAACGTTAAACACTTTTAATCTGTTTAAGTAGATTCCATTTACACACCCGACAAGTAATAACGCGAATCCGCACCCCCGAGCAATCCCTCCATATCCGACAAGCGAATCCGCCTTCAATTGCTACCAGCCGTACTGAGGGATTGAATATGCATAGAGCCTTTAGCATTTGGAAACCTTGCACAAAGGAAAGCAAACGAAACTTCCAAGGTTAACCCTGTGGCACTCCATTATGCTTTCATGCCTATTCCTTCCGAATGCACATGATGATGCATCATCATCGTCGAAACCCACACGTCGCCAATGATGATTACGACCACCAAACGACAAGGACATATCTCACACGAAGGCCAGGGTCGATAGAGATATATTTTAAGAACAAGCACAATGGTATGGCTCGTAAAATGCTCGTGGGCGAGTGTGAAAATGTGGAGCAGGAAGACAGACGTCAACAGGTAGCCTGCAGTGCAGATGTTCCGCTCGTTTTGGTTTTTTTTTTTTTTCCTTTCTATCGTGCTGGTGCCTTTGTTTCTGTGCAACAATGAAATAATTCAGCTGTAACAGTCCTTGGATGTTGTAATTATGCCCTTAGGGTTCTCCTCCCACACTACGCTAGAGAGTCAAATAAGTGTGACTAAATTGTAACTAAAATGTCCTTCGCCAAGGATTGCTCGTACATATAAAATAGTTTTTCAATTGAAATGAAACACAAAAGAAAAGTTTTTTGTATGACCTGAGCACTCATCTTGGTGTTTGTTTCTTTTCAGACATTGCCGAGTCTGATCTCATCTACACGGAGACGCTAATGTGCCGCGGGACCGAAAACTACCAAGGGAAGGAGATCTGCATCTTGGGCGGCGGAGACGGTGCTTTGCTCTACGAGCTCCTCAAAGAGAACCCCAAACATGTGGTCATGCTCGAAATCGATGAACTTGTCATGCAGGCATGCAACAAGTACCTCAACTCGATTTGCGGCGATGTCCTCGAGAAACGCAAAAGCGACAACTACGAAATCATCGTCGGCGACTGTGTCGAATACATGAAACGCTTCATAGCCGAGGGCAAGAAATTCGACTACGTATTCGGCGACTTGACAGACATTCCGATCTCAGATGCCCCCATCGGCGAGGTATGGGACTTTATTCGTACCATTCTCGAGCATTCGTTCAAACTCCTAAAACCCAATGGAAAGTATCTCACCCACGGCAACGGTACCAGTTGCCTGGAGTCCCTGAAACTCTTCGAGGATCAATTGAAAATACTCCAACCGCCGGTTAAGTACACGACATCGAAGGCATTTGTCCCGTCGTTCATGGAAGAATGGCTCTTCTATCAAGTCACCTTCGCTTGACCAGCTAAACGCAAGAGTGGCAGCATCATTCGTAGCACCAGTAGCACTAGTAACAGCAGTAGTAATCCAAAGCAACCTCCACAGCCAATAAGATGACGACGCCGACGCCGACAAAACCAATTCGATACCAATCAGAACGAAGAACACAACCTGCACCGCGATCTCAAGCCCATCGCGTGCCCGCTCCGTGTTACGTATAGACCCAGTACTGACATACCGTACCCTAAGTTCCAAGTCCTCTTCATTTAAGCAGCTGAAAACCAAATGAAAACAACGGTACTTTAGTTTCTATTTGTTTTTATTTTTGTAATTAATTTAATTAATTTACGTTTTGCGTGCCACGTGCATATTGCGTCGCGGCATGCCCCTTTGCCACGTACTTATTAAGTAGTTGTAACGTAATTCTTAATTTCGTTTTTAGTTTTTACATTCGATTGTTCAATTGTTTTAGTCGCGTACGTTGTACGCTTGTCATACGTTAGTCATAATGTGGTTCCTTGAATAGAGTTATGAAGAAAAGTCATTAATGTCGCAATAAGTTATTGAAAATGAATAAAAAGCCAAAACTCGAACGTGTCGTGAGCGTCATTTGTGGTTTTATTTGAATTTTTTTTTGTTCCAGTTTTGCTATCAATCGACCTTGCATCGGTTATGGCCGTTCCTAGAAGTACTTACAGCACTCCTTCGAGGACGCTACAAATTTGCCATCGGATCTCATTCGATACCACTGCACTTTAGATTTTAATTTCGTCGATACAATGGCGGCGTTTCGAGTAGATCCCCGAAGGCAAACAATATTTGTTCTTTGTCGTACATATATCAGCTGGAATACGAGCTGCTGTAGGTATGATGCATGTCCTTGTCTGGTATGTAGTGCCTCATGATGGTTATTAGAGTGTTTTGCAATGTTCCACTTGACCCTGACCTTTTAAGTAGATATCAAGCATTGTGTCGCGCTGGTTGCCAATATTGATTTTTTTCTTATTGTATGCTCTTCACTGCATCATTGGCACAGACAAACTTTTCTCTGCTTTTTACGGGTCTTTTTTTCCTTATTTTCCTATACAGAGAAAGGATTTAATTGGTTCACGTCTTTCGTGTTTCCGGATCAAGGCTGTTGCAATGGGACGGTGGCCTTAGATCTTAGTCGTTTCCTATTCTTCTGCGGCACACTTAGGTTTTCATCAATCATGTCTATACGAGTAACTAAAGCTCCACACAAAAAGGATTTCGACGCGAAGTTGAGGGGCGACTATAGGTAAGTATGTGGAATTGAATCTCGAAATTTATATCAGTATTGCAAGACACTTGTTATCAACCTGGCAATATCTCGAGGGTAGGTACCAAAAACGTTATGTATACGCCCCGTTGTATGAGATTTCGACGACATCTCTCAGCTTCCACAGTTTCTTTTTCATCTTGAGCAGGGAGCTGGCCTCCATTCAGATCTATCCATCTCGATTCGGTTTAAAGTTTTCAACAAAGCAAAGAAACAAAACAGAGCCGAGGACTGGAACCACTACAAGAACGGCCTCAGACTATATAAAAGTGAGATAAGGAAGGCGCAAAGGACATCCTGGCGCAATTTTTGCTCAGAAATAGAAGAAATGAATGAGGCCAGTAGAGTGAGGAAGATACTTTCAAAGGCTCTCACTATACCGCCTTATTTAACAAACTAGATGGTACCACGAAGAGTGGTGACCAGCGAAGAGTCACTAGACCTCTTGCTCAGTACACACTTTCCCGACAAGGCTAGTAACCATAATTTTGAACAATTCATGCCGAGTCCTCCGTTCATTTCAAAGCAAGTAGTAAGCAAAAGGAAACTCCAATGGACAGTAAATTCCATACAAATTTGCAGGACGCAGGATGGAATCTATTCGGTAGAGATGCAACGTGCCTACGGCATTCTCGAACCGTGGGTTTTGGTATTATTCTCATCCAGTCTAGACTGGGGCTATATACAAAAGTTGCTTTTCCCAAAAGCAGGAAAAACCTCCCACACAACTGCAAAAGACTACAGACCTATCAGTCTCTCCTCCTTTCTTCTGAAGACGCTAGAGAGACTGGTCGACCTGTACATTCGTGAAAACATACAAAAAAGCATGCTTACTGTACGGGAAAATCAGCACGATATTTGGAACCGTTGAAAAATCACTTTCCAACAAAGAATTCATCATGATTGCCTTCTTCGATATCGACGGAGCTTTCAGCAACATAAAACCAATAGCCATCACGAATGCATTGAGCAAACTAGAGATTGATGGTAATATAGTCGTAATATTTTGGATCAAACAAATGCTTTCAAGGAGGTTGATTTACTCGAAATTCGGCTGCAACCAAATAAAAAGGGCAGTGAAACGTGACACACCACAGGAGGAGTATTATCTCCGCAATTGTGCTAATTGTAAACGGAATACTCCTATCCATGGAGGACAGCGGGTGCAAAGTCATTGCGTATGCAGACGATATTGCACTAGCAATTAGCGGAAAACATCTCCCAACAATCATGGGCTTGATGGAAACAGGCCTAGACAAACTGGCCAATTGGGCAGAGAACTGCGAGCTTGGAATAAATCCCTCCAAAACGGAGCTAGTTTTATTCATACAATAAGAAAACGGCAGATGCCTCAAATCACTCCATCAAAACTCAAGGGGACTTTCCTTAGATTTGCAGACCACGCCAAATACCTTGGCGTGATACCTGACAGGAAGCTCAATTGGAAATTGAATGCGGAAAAACGCATAAAGAAAGCAACAACTGCGCGATACACCTGTAAAAAAGCCTTACAGATGGTACCAGATGTGGTATCAAGCCCCACATTACACACTGGCTGTATGGTATACCGCGGTTGTTAGACCTATAATACGGCTGCTTAGTGGCACTGTACAGATTTAACTGTGTCAAACTTCTAAATAGATTTCAAAGGATAGCATGCATCGCTATAACCGGGGCACAGCGAACAACTCTCAGCCCTCGAAACGATGCTTCACCTACTTTCCTTGGATCTCTTTGGCAAGGAAAAAGCAAGGAAATCGCTTCTGCGACTTAAGGAATCTGTTCATTGGAAGTTTTCCAAAATAGGGCATGCTGGTATTCTACGCCAAAGCAAGCTGTAATAAAAGCACTCGAATCACCAATAATAAGATCAAAATTGGTCAGGCACTGCTGCACGTCTCTAAATGAGATATCGAGCAGGTGCGCTGTAACGTTGTGCTGGGTACCTGGACATACATAGCTACATACCAGGTAACTGTGAAGCAAACGAACTAGCCAAAATAGGCAACATACTGGAGCTCTCAACTGTTAAAGGGAAATCCACCCACCAATGGAAACGCAAAAATATAAAATCTCGAAAAAAGCACTGCAACAGGCAAATGAGAGATGGCGGGCCCTTGAAACATGCAACTATGCGAGACAAACCTGGCCCAGGTATTGTCAACGTAAAACCACGAACCTGCTAAAAAAACGCAGGCAGATTATAAGCAGCCTAATCGGTGTCCTAACAGGACATTGCATTTTGGGAAAACATGCCGCAAGATTAGGACTGCCATACAACGACTACTGCAGTAGGTGCCATGATGAGGAAGAGGAAGAACCTCCATCCCATCTCCTATGCAATTGCCCTGCTCTAGCCGTCTCAAGAAGACGATTTCTGGGAGAATATTTCTTCAACGAACTAACGGATCTATCCGATACGGAGATCTACAAAATATGGAATTTCATTCAGCACTCAAAATGGTTCGAAGCCGACTCAAGTGGTAGCACAATGGACCGTTCCTGGTCTTAGAGATCCCCACTGTTTTTACGGAGGGAAGCCACCTAACCTAAGGTGGTTCCCCCAGGGAAACCTCGTGCTGAGAGTCGGGAAAGGAGTAGATTCCAAAAATTGAAAAAAAAAATGTTACGTATACGCCCCGTTGTGCGGGATTTCGACGACATCTCTCAGCTTCCACAGCTTCTTTCTCGTCTTGAAAATAATGCAGGGAGCTGACCTCCATTTCCTGGCTCGAGGATGGCCAACGCTACTTTTTGATGAAATGGACCAACTACGCCGCCAAGGATAATACATGGGAGCCAGAGAGCAACCTAAATCGTTGCCAGGAGAACCTGGAGGATTATTGGACCAAGTATGCACAGAAGCAAAAGAGGACCCAGGAAATGGCCGCCAGGAAGCGAGCAAGAAAGAAACAAGTGGCCGCCCGTCAGGCAAACAAGCTCAAGTCACCACGCCTCGAGCCCGCCAGCGAAGCCAAACGCCAGGCCACTGAGGCCAATAGACCGGAAGTTGACTAATCAACAATCAATCTTCTCCGATCTCTTCTTATTGATTTCATTTTTAACCTTCTATCCATAAACTTTTCGTTATTAAAAGTATATTTAAAATTTTTTTGACAGGTTACTAGTGTTATACATATATATGCCCCGTTGTGCGAGATTTCGACGGCATGTCGCAGCTTCCACAGCTTCTTTCTCGTGTCGAAAATAAGGCAGATAGCTGCCCACCATTTCCTGGCTCTCTGATCGAGGTTTCCCTGGATGAACCACCTAAAACCGAAAAATGATTTCCTTATCTGAGGAGGTATTATTCGTGACAGAGTGGATGTCATAGTGAAAATATTTAAAGAGTCAGCGAGCTTCGGTTTCGGGAAAGATTTAAGGCGATTGTAGATTTGAAATCATTGGAGTTTGACAATTTGAAGGGCAAGGCTTGGATCTTCGTAAGATGGGGTGAGACTGGCGGAGTATTGAGCGAAACAGAACTTTAATTTGGTATTTAGTCCTAAATTAAATTCAATAAATTTATTAGCTATGGTTGGGGTTAGGGGAGCGACTGAGAAGACGGAGTTCTAAGTATTAAGGTTGAAATCGAAGATCATAGTATTCGAATTGGCTCTCCGCAGCATACGAGAGGTAGGTAGGAGGTGGGTGTTAAAAGAGACAATGGTTTTTGTACGAGGGTGGTCCGATAAGTGCTTAGCCTCACCGCCAGATGGCGCCAGTATCGCGAGAGCAACTTACTATCGTGTAGTACATTCTAGTAGACGGTTACTGTCGCCGGATCGGAGTCGAAGTTTTGTTTTAACCGCGTGTGGAAGCGGGAGTGTCCGCGGATTTTAGAAAAATGGAAAAAGAGCAATATCGGTCGGTGATTCGATTCTTGTATTTGGAAGGGAAATCGCGCAGAGAAATCAAAGAGCGTTTGGATGCTGTGTACGGTGACTCTTCTCCTTCGATGGCGACCATCAAAAATTGGTTTAACGAGTTTCAACGTGGTCGCACGTCGGTTTTTGAGGAGCCACGTCCAGGTGCCTCGAAAACGGCTGCCACGGAGGATAACGTGACAAAAATCCACGATCTCGTATTGGCAGACCGTCGATTGATGGTGCGCGAGATAGCTGAGACAAGGCATTTCAAAAGATCGCGTGGGTCATATCCTGCATGAAATGTTGGGCATGAGAAAGCTGTCGGCGCGATGGGTGCCGCGTTTGCTCACTCCGGACAACAAGCGCAACCGAGAGACCACTTCAGAGCAGTGTTTGACGCTGTTTAAGCGCAATCCGAAGGAGTTTCTGCGTCGTTTCGTGACAGTCGACGAAACATGGATCCACTGGTACACACCAGAGACCAAGGAACAGTCGAAACAGTGGTCTTCACCCGGCGAACGTGCTCCGAAGAAGGCGAAGACTTTCCCATCGGTCGGAAAGGTGATGGCCACCGTTTTCTGGGATTCACAAGGTGTGATCCACATCGACTACCTGGAGAAGGGCAACACGGTCACATGCCAAATTATTGCCGATTATCGGCCGATTCGACGCCGAATTGAAGAAAAAACGGCTCCGCTTGGCGAAGAAAAAGTGCTCTTCCACCATGATAACGCACCGGCTCACACCTCCGCCCTCGCCACGGCCAAATTGGCTACGAACTGTTTAAGGCGGCGTTGACAGGTAGATAGAGACAAAGCATTGTTCCAGCGCAGACCTCGCAAGCGTAGAGCAAAACGTTGGAAACGGGGTTAGGTGCTCTCGATTCTGGAAATGTTGGTAAGGAGATCACGAGAGACGTATTCAAGAAGGAGACGAACGAAGCTTATCTAGAGGAATCGGGTCACGTGGGGATTGGAGAATTTCTTAAACCATGGGTTCACAAAGTTGAGTGTCGAATTGGTTTTAAGAATTATACCACCGTTATGTGAAAGGAAATTGAGGTCCTGGACACGTAACATGCCAATTTTTATTTTGACGCGATGCAAATGGTTTGTGTCGAAGATTTTCATTCACTACTCTCCGCTGATGGTTGTCCTAGATAGGATTCGAGAGATTCGATGGAATTTGTCGCATTGATTGTAGTTCACAGTAAGTATTTTTGTTTCCTTGTCATTAAGGTGTTATATTGGAAATGCACACACAAAGTATGAATTTTGAAGTGATAATGGGGGTGGTCGTGGTGCAATGGTACTCATCACCGACTGAGCCGACGGTCTGTAGTTCAAGTCCGTCCATAGTCAAGAACAATTCCTATACGGAAAAACCGTGCAACAACATCAGTTGTGAATGAGACATGATCATGGATCACCTGAACGGTGGAAATGGGTTGATTGTGGAGAAAGAAGTGAGAGGGAGGAGATTTGCGTTTTCATTTGATGCACCAGATAGAAAAACTTTTGAGATCAGATTGAATAAAGGAGCAGTCATGTCCCGCGGAAATGGTTGTCAGCATCAGTGAAATGCGGGAATGTTTAATGCATGTTTCAATGTCCTTAATGGTAAGAATGAAAAGAAGTGGACCTAAGTGGCTACCTTGCGGAAGTCGGAGAAATCCGAAATAGGGGTAGAAACTTCAGATCTAAACCGGACACTGTGGTAGTGGTGTTTCAGGTTAGAAGAAATCCATCTCGATAAACTGTGTTCAAAGTCAACAGTCAACAGAAGACATTTTGATGAGTATTAATCAACTACAAGAGTCACATGCGAAAGATGGAAGAAGATTGTAGATAGACGTAGAAGGGGCTGGGTTCTTCACATCTGCCTCGGCAACCAATGTGTGAAACAGAAAACCTCAACGTCTGAGCGCGGCACAAACCCCAACCAACCAAGCAATGAGTGAAACACATGCGGCTCATCCATTAAGTACGACGCTTGCTTTATTACCTTACGTCTAAAGATCTGGAATATTTTATTTGTTTGATACAATGCCCCTCGACATACATGCGATATTTGTGTATAATTGTGATCTTACTCTCATCTAAAGATTAAAACTAGTTTTTATACAATCTAGGTCAAACGTTGTAGGTTTCCTGAACATAAATTCATTTATGTTTCGATATCAAGAAGTCTATATCAAAAGAATGTATAATAAATGCAAATATTTGTAAAACGAGAACCTCTGGCTGGTTGTGTGGCTTTGCTTTGTGACGAATGCGTGCTAAAATGTGTATATTTTGTTTGTGGCAACGTGGTTGTGCAATTTGATTAGAAGACTCTAGAAAGATGAAGCGGTACAACACTCCTTGAGCCCGTAGACCTGTATTCTGTTCAATTTGGTCTTCCGAATGAAAGATCAACGGAAAAGTGTCATTCGGACAAGAGAAACTGAGCAATGAAGGCTTCCCGCACCCGTCACTGATTAAGGATAAATCCAACTGCAGACTATTGGTACTGAGGTAGACGAGCATAACATGGTTTCTTTCGATTTCCGTTGCGGCCAGCCTAGTCTAGTTTCTATGCATTTGAAAAACAAAAAAACACTTTCGCTATCACCCTCTCTTGTCCATCTAACACGTTCCGCTATTGATCTTGCTGTGCTCCAGGATATCTGTATTCTGCACCGGCTCGACCTCTGTCTCTGATATGATCTCGGCGAGCCACTGTTCGATTTGCACCGGACGCATTGTGTCGTTATTGTCGTTCGCCTCCAGGATGATTTTCAAATTTTCAAAGTTCCTTAGAACCAGTTTCTTGTGCGGAACTGTGGTTTGGGATGTGGCCGAAGTCTCATTGCCATTTCCGTCGTCTGTCACTGACGTGCCTGTTACCTGTTGATGGTCATCTTCCTCGTCGTCATCGGTCATGTAGCGACGATTGTCTTCAACTACCGGGGCAGTTTTCTGCTTCAGAGTGTTCTTAATCTCCCTTAAGAGGCGATTGTAGAACTCGCATGTCTCCGTGCGGTTCTTGTCTTCGTGGTACTCGACGTACAAATGCTTGTTGTTGGGCTTCTCACCGCATTTTGGTGAAATCGCATTGCTGCTGGATGCACTGTTGACGCTACTGTTGCTGTTGTTACTTTCAGAACTGCTGTTCGAAGTGGTTGTCTCAATCGTGGTGTTCTTTGGTGGTTCGATGTTGTTGTTTTGACTGTTTGCATTCGAATCGGATGCCTTAAAGGAGTCCTCTTTGGCGCAATTGATGGTCAGATTGGAGATGTTCTTCAGGTTGATCGTTCCGTTGCAGTTGTTGATTGTGATTTTTGGTTTGAAACGTGGCTTACGCTTATTCGTGATGGTTTGGGAAGACCTAGAGTGCGTTGGTGCTGGCATGCCATCATCGTCTTCATCGTCGTCATCGTGGATGCCTGCAAGGAAAGCGTCTATCGATTTCTAGCATGGCACTTGGGCAAACCTACTTACCATCTAAATTCAAAGGCAATACTGGTGGGCTGGTTGCTATAGCTGCCGAGATTTTGTTTGATTTCTGAATCAATTCTTTGGTCTCGTTTAACGTGATATTGATAATCGACTCGTTCATGTTGCTCAAGTTGTCCCTGAACATTCGTCTATTTGCGGAAAAGTCGACGACAATCGATTCTTCGTCGTTTGCATTGCTGCCATCGCTAGAGTTGCTTAGGCATTTGTACATGGTATCATGATCGATGGCAGGTGCAATGTAGTCTTCGTTGGTATACAGGTCTAGGAGGGCGATATTGACGGTATCCAAGTTGAATTTGCCAAAGGAACGAATCGAGTCGAGAATATTTTCTTCGTTATCGGCGATGAACTGAAGATCGTCGGTGGCGGACGGGCTCAGAGCCCCTGTGGACGCATTGGAGGCAGACACGTTCTTGTGCTGTTGACTGGTGAGGATTACATCGATTTGTCGCAGTAAAAGTTTTTCACGGACTCTTAATGCTTCACGAATTCGATCAAACTTCACTTGGACATCGATCTTGAGCTATATGATGGGATTACACAGAAAATGAAAATAGAAAACAAGTGGAAATGGAATTTTGAGGAAACTACCTTCTCTACGTCGACTTTTCCCGACATCGCCATCATTTAATCCACTCTGCAACCCTTGTTTTGTTTTGACAAAGAATGTGTTGTTGTTGGTAGTTTTACTTGTTTCTTGGAGGGTGAATTGACATCTGACAGCTGTTACAGGTTATTGTCAATGAATGTCAAAATCGTTAGAGATGCGTGGAAATTAAAACTCGTTGAACAAAGTAACGAGTGGTATATTCGGTTTTTATGTATTTTTAAACTGTTTCTTGTGTGACTTTAGATTCGAAACATTTTTTGACCAAAACGCGATATAAGTTTATGGGTTATAAGCACGAGAGCAAACGAGGGCGACTTATTTACTATCAGTAAAGGTTATGTTAACAAACGGACGCACAACTTGACTCAAATTAATTTCTAGGCATTGTGAGCTTGAATTTTGTAAAATGACGATTTTATAAAGAAGCTTTTCTATTGTTTTCCTGCTTAGGCAAAAAAGGTTTTTACCAAAATTAGTCTGTCGCTCCTTAGAAGACAGTCAGTTAAGAAACGAGACGTATTTACTTTCCAGGTAAATACGGGGTCTCATTATGGTATTGTTTTTGGGCAAAAAATTACGCAGAAGCAATGATGACAGGTGCATTATCGTAGTGCGATTGCCATGAATTCTTTCCTACAAATCCGGACGATATCTTCATATTGCTTCATGCAAACCGTGCAGAACTTCAAGGTAGTATTCCTTATTGACCATGCGACCTTCCAGCAAGAGCTCATGATGAACCAGACCATTGTAATCAAAGAAAAGTGAACAAAACTTTGACATTTGCTCAAGCTTAACGTGCTTTTCCCTTGGCTCTTCTGGTCGCTTCAATTGGAATGATTGGGTTTTGGTTTCAACGTCATAATAATATGTCCATGTTTCATTCACGTCATCCAACAGCTCCTGAACGATGCTCATGCGACGGTTCTTTCGGTCAAAATTCACACCTACTATTTACTCCCAAAATATCTGGAAAAATATTATGACACGAGCCAACCGATATGCTTCACTGCTTTAATGTTTTCATGCCTTGTTGGCGTGCTGGTGTGTCAAATGGGTGTATCGTGATTAACATCTTCTCGGCCCTCTATGAAAGACTTGTACCATTTATGATTCAGTTTTATGCTGAGTGTAGACGTCAACATGAGTTAGAGGACATGTGTACCATTATAACAAAAAAAAAATCGAAAATTGAATGCGTTAAGCTCGCAAAATTCAAAAGTCACCTTATTTTTTGAACAATCATCGTAACTTGCATTAAATTTTCTTTGAGGATTGAATTTCCTGTTACAGAAACGTTGAGAGTGTCGGAGAGGGCATTTGATAACCGCACTTTGTCAAAGAAACAAATATTTACAAGTGGTATAAACAATTCCAAAAAGGTGAAAAGGCATTTACAAAAATGTGGTTTTCAATCGTCCCTTTTGGGGTTTCCATACATCAGTTGATGAAAAACACGTCAAGGAAATCAACAATTTGGTATTTAAAAATTAACCATTAACATTCTGGATGTTGTTGGCAAATTGTAAGCGTCAAATCAAACAGTTTTATAAGTCGACCTTGGGATCAGACGTGTCTATTCTATAATAGTTTGATTCTAGAAGAACCAATTCCTTTGAAAAAACGCTTCGTGTCAAAAGCTGCAAAGAAATGATTTCTGACCAAGATGTGATCGTAAAACACATTATAACGGAAGATAAGCGTTGGATTTGGTTTCATGTTACTTTGGATTATTCAATAATATATAATGACCACCCTGGGGACACTGTTTCGAGTCCATTGTGAAGCCTATTTCGAAAATTGAGTTAAACGACTATTTTAAGAATAAGTAATACCGTAATGCCGGAGAGAGGTTACTTTGAAAGGGACGAAAATATTTTTTCAATTTGAGCATAGTACCAGACAAACAGTGATTTGTAATTCTAAGCCTAAATAAAGAACAAAGGTGTGGTGGAAACGGAAAACAAAAAGAGTTTTATTGAACTAGCCAAGACATTAGTTTGGTGATGGCGAACCACCTCATATCGAAAAATTGTGGTTTTTCTGAACCACCGGTTGCACCAATTGATTGCATTAAGCATATTGTAGTAACGATGTATCGGATGTCAGGCTAAGAACCGCCAAGTCATACAAATGGACATCAAAGAAGGGGTCAGTGCATACCATTTCCATTTTTTAATCTTCTACCTTGCAAAGCTGGGGTAGGGAAGACTTATGCAAAGGCTTTCCTGTCTGCCTGTACGCATATATCAAATATTTACAAAGTTTCGCGAAGTGAATGTGAATTATAAACTATGAATGAAATATAAATTATAAAATCAAATACATGAACCGTAATGACGAATAAACCCAATTCACCAACCGCCTATTTTTAGGATATGATACGAGTACATTATAATTCATATTCCCTTCGCGCAAGTTTGTATGCGAGCAAACAGACAGACGACAGACAGCAAAGCCTTTGCATAAGTTTGCAAACTTCTAGGCAGAAGGCCTGGAGCTGTAGCTTGGTTCCTGGCGAGCTGATCCCATCTTGTGTTGTACTAATTACATAATATACATATATATTAAATATGAAGTATAACTATACGAGGGGTGATCCAAAAGTAATGATAATGAAAATTAAACACGTTGATTAGAGGTAAAAAAATTATTTATTTTTTCTACATAGCCCCCGAACAAGTCATTAAATTTTGTCCACCTTTCCTAAGCCCAGGATTCCCTTTGACTGTACCAAAATGACTCAATAGCGGCTACAATTTTGCCGAGGAAAGAGGTCATAACCTTTTCTGCTAAACTTGACGCTGTGATTTTCTTCGGCGCCAGAGGAGAGGCTCGTTTCCAACTCATCGATTGTTGTTTGGTTCCACGATCAAAATGGTGTATCCAGGTCTTGTTCATTGTCATGAAACGTAACAAAATCTTTTCCTGAACTACTTTTACTTGTCGAGATTCACTCTCGAAATGTCGATTCGTCTTTTTTCTTTTGCTCGTCAGTTAATATTCTCGCTACTCAACGTGCAGAGAGAGCTTTTTCATATGCAATGTGTTCGCAAGGATTCTTTGAGCGCTGCCATAGGAGGCTGATGGTCAGTCTTCGATCTGCTAACTTCAGTGAGGGACGTGGATGAACTTCCTTCACGATGTTCGCCTTCGGTGGATGTTTTGCTCAGCTTAAACTCCTTAACAGACGGGATACTATGGAATATGGAAAAGCAGAGTCCCCTAATTTTTTACCATGCCGCTGTGTATGTCTTTGATAGACAGTTTGTTCAAGCCGACGTACTTGATCACAGCTCTAATTTTTATGAAGAAATAACCGATTATCCCTACTTTTGGGTAACGCCTTAATTACTGACGCCTATCGGCTTGAACTTATCTATTTTATTTAAAACCTTTAGATTTTTGAATTCAATTTTCTATCAAAATTTTATTAAAAAACCTAAATTTTTTGTTTGCTTATTTTAAAGCTTAACTTATCCTAAGATGCTAATCTTAAATAAAATCTGGTTGGCTAGCACTCATGTGTTTCGTTCCTAGTGGTCAACCTCTTGATTGCGTCTTTCAGCATTGGGGCTTGCATTCTCGCTTACGCTTACTGTGCGTGCCCAAGACCTCATCAGGGCGAACAGGCGTCAGTCGGTACTCGGGTTCACCGGAGCTTAATGACTCACTCAGTCTCCAACCATTCTTACTGGGCTAACACACCGTCCTGGGAAACGTTTTCACCCCACGGCCACCGATAGCCAAAAATCGGCGTGTTATTAGACTTTAATGCATGAGCTCATGAACACTGTCAACGTAGTCATCGTGATGAGCCGTTTGCTCCTGGCGCCCCGGTGGCGATGGTGAATTGCCGCGGTACAATTTGTGTCGTACCCTAACTTTTCGGAAACAGTAGAGAGGAATGCGTCTGGGGGAATAAGGCCCGATCGGAGCGTGCTATTGGGGGTACAAATTAATTCGATCCGTTTTCGAAAGATGGCGCCACCTGCAAGTTGTGGCTGATCTTGGAAGCGATTACCTACTTCATTGGAAAGGTGTGACATCTGTGCATCAGCGTCTGTTTCTGACAACAACATTTTTTTTGCCTCTTCGAAAATGTCCGGATTTGTCTTAAATATACAGCATTTGCGGGAAGTTTTGATTTTCTTTTTTAATTGGAAGAAAAGTGCAGCTGAAGCCCATCGAATGCTTGTAGAAGTTTATGGTGAATCTGCTCCGACCGATAAATCATGCAGAGAGACGCTTCAAAAATGGTGATTTTAGCGTCGGAGACAAAGAGCGTCTTGGCCAGCCCAAAAAGTTTGAAGATGAGGAATCGGAGGCTTTACTGGATCAAGATCCATGCCAAACGCAAAGTGAACTCGCAGAAGCGTTGGGAGTGACTCAGCAAACAATTTCCGTTCGGTTAAAGAAATTTGGATTTATTCAAAAGCAAGGAAATTGGGTGCCATACGAGTTGAAACCGAGAGATGTCGAAAGGTGATTTTTCACCTCGGAACTGCTTCTTGAAAGACATCAAAGGAAGGGATTCTTGCACCGGATCATGACTGGAGATGAAAGTGGATATACTACGATAACCCCAAGAAGAAAAAATACTATGCAAAGCCTGGTGAACCCGTTCCATCATCGTCTACATCGACGCCAAAGAAAAACATCCACGATTCAAAGGTCATGCTTTGCATATGTTGGGACCAGACGGGTGTGGTGTACTATGAGCTGCTAAAACCAGGCGAAACCATTGTTGGGAAACGTTATCGACTACAACTAATGCGTTTGAGCCGTGCATTGCGTGAAAAACGGCCAGAAACGACCGAAAGGCATGACAAGATGATTTTGCAACATGAGAACGCTCGGCCCCACGTGGCTGTAGCGGTCAAAAACTACCTGAAAACGCTGAAATGGGAGGTCTTTCCCCACCCGCCGTATTCTCCAGACCTTGCGCCTTCAGACTACTGGCTTTTTCGACGGATGCAAAACAAATTGGGGGGTCACCGGTTCGGGTCTTTTGAAGAAATCGAAGAATGGCTCAATTATTGGATCGATGCCAGAGAGGACTAATTTTTTAGAGATGGTATTCGAAAATTATCAGAGAGATGAGAAAAAGTAGTCGCTTCCGACGGACAATACTTGGAATGATGTATTTTTTACGTTTTTTCAATAAAAAAAAAATGTTTGAATACAAAAAAACGGAGCGAATTAATTTGTAGATAGCAAACCCCGGATACGAAGTCATTGTCGTTAGTCATAGTCATTCCGTTGTGCTTTAGAGTAATTTTAACAAGGAAGTTGTCGATTCTGTTTAGGCCTGCTCTGACGTACAGGGCCTTGTTAAGGTAATACTTAATGAACTGAGACCCTGGCCTTCTGTACATTCTGAGACAGACTTTGAGACAATCTCTCTTGAACATATAAATGCTTTTCATATCAGATGGCGGTATAGTACATTAAGCCACACCAGACAAGCATAAGCGATGACGGGCCTTATTAGGACCACGTAGTATATAATTCTAACCCAACGGTCAAGTTCAATGTTGTGAAAAAATGTCTTATCATTACGAAGGTCTCTTTAACTTCAGCAAGACAAGCGTCTACATGCTTACTGAAATATAGATACTGGTCAAGCCAGATACCCAGATATCCAACCGCTGTTTCCTGCTGCTGATGGTTGTCCATGTTGTCCAATGATCGTGAAGTCTTTTCTAGTAAACCTTGAGGCCCTAAAAAAATGGAGTCCAATTTTGGAGTAAATTTTTAACTTCCAATCATCAATTTTCGGACCTGATCTGAATGCTACAAATCATCTGTGTATGCCATTGAGTGACTGAGAAAACCTATAAGATCGCTTGGGTAAGTAACAGTATCGGAGAACTAACCTGTTGTAGACCATTTTTATTGTGAAAGGTCCTCCTCGAAGGAACATTATCACAATCAAGAATGATATTCAGGATCTAAAGCTTCCGAGAACGTCAGACAATGGACGTTTACTACGAACAGTCAGCATCGATCCAGAGAACGCCATCCTGGATGACGACTTCTTCGTGATCGAGGATCCTCAGGAGAAGGTGGCGACAGTAGGAGCTGTCTTCCAGGTAGTGTACAAGGTGAATGATGGTTTTCGCTCGAACCAGGAAATGGAGAATAGAGCCCTGCTTCATCACTTCTATCATCGAAGTGATATCGATCATTGGCGATCAGAGAATCTTGGTTTTACTAGGTTCAATGATGATCTTATGGCAAACAATGCCGTCGTCAGTGAAGGGGCTAACACCCTGTTCATTTCGACGGAGGATCTTCAGATGATCTTCGAGTCATTGAAAAGAAAAAAAATCCGCGGGAATCGACGGAATATCAAATGTTGTGCTTAGGCACCTCCCACCAGTGGCTGTAGAGATGTACGCCCACCTGTTCAACAATGCACTGAATAATGCATATTATCCAGTACACTGGAAGACAGCGGTGGTGCAACCAATCCCCAAGAAGGGTAAAGACACCTCTAACTCGGCAATTCTCCGGTCAATAAGTCTCTTTCCGAGTATCAGCAAGGTCTTGGAGAAGGTGGTTTATAGGGCCCTGTCTAAATTCGGTTTTAGAGCGGGGCATGACACAATTCATGCCGCGTCGAAACTCGTATCTGATATCCAATGGAATAAATGCAAGAACCAATGCACGGGTGCCTGTCTGATTGACTTGGAAAAAGCTTTCGACACCGTATGGTTAGAAGGGCTTTACTACAAGCTCAGTCGGCTGGGCATAAGTAAACCACTGCTATATATGATTTTTGACATGTTAACCGGTAAAAAGTTCGTTGTGAAAATTGCCAATGTGACAAACATTTGAAATTAAAAATGGACTGCAACAGGCCACGGTTAACTCGCCAATCCTTTTCAACATTTACCTAAGCGATCTGATAGCTTCTCTTCGCCACTCTATAGCGTATGCGGACGATTTGATTGCGTACAGGTCCAACGATCGACTTCATTGTTAATCTTTTGCAGCGTGACTACGAAAAAATTCAACAGCATTGTGATGACTGGAAGTTGAAAATCAACTTCCAAAAATCAGAATATATATTGCTCAGAACGCCTTTGTCTGGCCCGTCTGGTTCAATATGAGAGTCAGCTTAATGGAAATTTTACCCTAACCAGATCTTATACAATAGGGCTAGGGTGCGCTATAATGGCTTTGTCCCCCAGAGGCATTCCTCTAATTAGATAAATGTGGGCTTATACAGGATAGACTAGCGGTACCGCTAAACTTCCACGTGTTCCGCAATTTCGTAGAGCGGCGACTACTCTACGAACGTGATGTCGCGCTCTGTGAGCCGGAGCGCCTCAGATTCAGTAGAGCGGTATCATGTCAAGAGAGGAGAGACGTTGTCCGACAGCATCAACGCTTCTGGTGGCTCGAGGAAGCTCCGTCGTCGATTGTTTGATAGTTCAGCCTCTTAAGGGCAAAGCCGGCCCCACACCGATGGATGGCTTACATAGATTAAGGTTGGTTTAGATTAGGATACGGGTGGTGGTGTAATGTTTAGGATTAATTAGTTGATATAAAAAACCAAAAAATCAACAAAAAAAAAATTAAACAAAATAAAAAAAAATAAAAAAAATAATAAAACATAAATCCACAAAAAAAATATTTAGTAAATGTATATTATGTATATATATGTATGTTCTATGCGTATTGTAGTTAAAGTAGGTTAAGTTCGTTTTAATTAAAACGTTTTACATAAAATCTAAGTTTTACATAAAATCTCTCCTATAACATTGTCGTTGTAAATCTAACTCGTCGATGTATGAAGGATGAGATCATGAAAGAGTCACAAAAAAAGAAACAAAAAATCACTACAAAGCTTTTTGGTGATCATTATGATGGTACGAACATTTACATCAACGACAGCCTAACATCTCAAACACGTCAATTATTTAATGCGGCTAAAAACATAAAGGTGACTAAGCAGTACAAATACATTTAGCTAAGGAATAATATAATTTTTTTGCGTAAGAAAGAAGGAGACGACACTATCAAAGTGAAATGCTTTGATGATCTTAATAATTTGTGGAAGCTCTTTATTTACTTTTTTTCTTCGATATTATGAATTCACAATCATCAAATTACGCAAAAAATTATAAAATCTCTGGCAAAGATAAACATACCTTATTTGTGCATCAAAATATTCGAAGCATGAGAAAAAATTTTAATTCTTTCTTAACGCATATAAATGCTTTAAATTTAATATCTGATTTTATATGTTTAACTGAAATTTGGCTGTATGACCATGAATTATCCGAATATAATATTCCTGGTTATGAAATGTACGGCAATTGTAATAACTCTTATAGTTCGGGTGATGTTGCAGTATTTGTAAAAAAATTATACCAATGCGAAGTAGAATATTTTAATTTAAGTGGCGCGGATATTATAAAATTAATCTGTACTATATATGATGAAAGCTTTAAAATTTTTTGTGTATATCGCTTGCATGATTACAGTTTGAGGAAAAATATCTTTATAGAACAAATGGGTGAGTTACTTAATGATGTTAAAATGACAAACTTAATTATTATTGGCGATATCAACCTTGATATCTTAACTGCTAATTATGATTCTGATAAATATTTATTTATGATGTCGTCTTATGGCTTAGAATCGTTTATAAATGAGCCAACACGCATAACAGAACAGTCGCAAACATGCATTGACCACATATTTGTAAGATTGCATAAGGATGTAAAATTTAGTCTCTCTAGTGCGGTATTGGACTATAAAATTACTGATCATTGTATGGTCAATTTGAATATACAAATAGTGAGTCCTAGTAATTTTGAAAAATATATACCCTTTACGATGAAACCCCAAATAAACTACTTAAAATTGATAGATTGTCTTAAATTTGAGCAGTGGAAGTTTGTGTATCGCGAAAGTGATCCTTCTTCTGCTTACGACACCTTTATGGAGATTTTACAATTCCTACACTGTTATACCAAAATCACGAAGTGTTTCCAAATTGAGACGACTTAGGCCTTGGATTGGAAAAAAAAACTGCTTAAAATGATATCAAGGAAAAATCAAATAAGAAAAAAATGCCGAAAACATCCTCAGAATTTAGGGCTAAATCGATATTATATTAAGTTGAGTCAGTCTGTGAAACAAGAAATTGGAATTAGTCGAGACAAATATTATACTGATAAATTATATAAGTACAAGGGTAATATTAAAGACGAATGGAAAGTGATTGACAGCATTCTTAATAAACAAAAAGATACAGACACTATTCAAAAAATTGAAATAGGAAATAAAATAGTTCGTAGCTCGATAGATATCGCCAACAATTTTAATAAGTACTTTACATCTGTTGCTTCAGCTATGAAGCCCTATCCCCCTCAAAGCCCTTGTTCGTGTGAATTATATTCAGATCTGGTTGCAGATGAATTTCAAATGAATAGTATAATAGACTGGAGCCCTTTACCTCTTTCGAAATATATAAAAGAATAATGTCACTTGATAATAAATGCTCAAGTACTTCTGATGGCATAACTAACTGCCTTCTAAAAAAAATTGTTTTCTATGTTGTTGATGTTCTTACGTATATATTTAATATGAGTGTCAGTGGTATTTTCCCTAGATCTCTAAAAGCAGCTGAAGTTATTCCTCTTTTTAAGAAAGGAAAAAGAAGGCTACTGGACAATTACAGACCAATTTCATTACTGCCCACATTTTCGAAGCTTTTTGAGAAAGCAATAAAATATCGTGTGGTGTCCTTTCTAGACAAAAATAAGTTTTTCAGTAGTGACCAATTTGGATTTAAAATTATGTAGCGAAATTTGTAGCAGTTTTAATAACAGCAAGACTACTATAGCCTTATTTATTGATATGACGAAGGCATTTGATATGGTCAACCACGAAATTCTACTTGATAAACTCTATAAAGCCGGATTCAGATATCAGTCTTATAATTGGTTTGCTTCATACTTATCGGGAAGATCTCAAAAGGTGAAGGTTGATGGAGTTTTCAGCGAACAACTAACATTAGATATCGGTGTTCCACAAGGTTCAGTTTTGGGTCCTATCCTTTTCCTCATTTATATAAATTCCATTTTCAAGCAAGGCTTTACGAGTAATATAACAGCTTTTGCGGATGACATGGCTTTCACATACAACACCTTATTAGAATCGATGGTTAAGTTGCAGAAAGACTTACAACTTCTCAGGCAATGGTTTGCAAAACACGAACTCCTTATAAGTGACAAAACGAAGCTTATGTTTTGCAATCTTAAAAAAATCAGATGCGATAGACTGTGATTTATTTTTTCACTCCACTGCGTGCGAAAAATTATCTATATCTACTCACTCTTGTGGTAGGGTTAATTATTCCCATAATGGTCGCTGTTCATCTCATTGTTTTAAAATTGAAAGCGTCAATTATTTCAAGTATTTAGGTGTAATAATTGATCAAAACTTGAACTGGAAAGCACATGCAAGTGAATTGAAAAAATATATGTTATCCGTTACTCGAAAAATGTATCTGCTTAAACCGTATTGTTCCAAAAAAATGACTGACAACTGTATATTATGGCCTCGTTAACTCAAAAGTACAATACGGCATTTGTAGTTGGGGTGGAGCGTATTTCAATGTCCTGGATCCATTGTCGATAGCACAGAAACATATTATAAGAATTATTTGTGGTACAAACAGGTTAACTGCTAGTTGGCCATTGTTCTGCACTATGCGGGTTTTGCCGATCAAACATCTATATATCTATAAGGTTCTTAAAGTGTTCTTTATGCGAAGTGGTTATAGCTCAGTACTTAGAAGTTCCAACTTACATATATAGTTTGAGAGTACATAACAGAGCATGCTAATAAAACTCACTTTTCGAACTTTTTTACCGTCACAGCACCCAATTTATTTAACCTATTGCCATGCGAAAATAGAAATCTAAATATAAGAACATTGTTTTTGAAAAGAGTTAAAAAATGGCTCTTTACATTGGATAATTCAACGGTCAAACATTTATTAATAAATAGAACGTAGCCAATTTTTGTTCCTTTGCATAGATTTATTTTAATTTATTTATTTTTGCTTCTCTATATTATTTTTTTAAGTATAGAAATATAGTTACTCTTACCCCACGCATAATTGCTTGTTAATTTTGCTGATGGCTCATTCGCCACTAGTTCCTTAAAGACTACAGAATGACATATATCTTTATTATTACACTAAAAATTAAACTGAATTATTGTAAAATAGTTTATGAACTGTAATAATTTATGGTATTTGTATTGTATTGTAAATTCATTTTTATTTATAGTTTCTTAGATCTATCTTATCCTAGACAAAAATGCTTAAAACTAGCTTAACTATCCTTACAAATTTAAGAATCTTACTGGCCCTAGGCGGACACTCTAAAACAAACTGTATAATTTTAACCTATGCCTTTCGACTACTATATAAATAACTTACAATTAACATTATTATAATTAACTTAAGCTAAGAAAATTTTGTTTTTCAAAAACTTAGCATATGATCATTTTATATATATTTATATAAGTCTTAAACCTACCTAAACCTACCTAAACCTAACTAAACATATCTTATTCTAACTTAACTAATATGTATATATTTTATATATATATATATATATATAATTTTTTTTTTTTTTTTTTTTTTTTTTTTTTTTTTTTTTTTTTTTTTGTTAATTTTTATATGTTTATACTTTTTTTTTGGTTTTTATTTTTTTTTTTTGTTTTATCCTACCCTAACCTACCCTACCCTACCCTAGCCTATGTAAGCCTGCCATTGGTGTAAGGCAAGCCCTGCCTTGAAGAGACTGAAGCCATTGAAGTGTCCACTGACGCAGCTCCCCCCAGCCACCAAAAGCGTTGATGTTGGCGGACTACGTCTCCTCGATCCCGGCGTGAGACCGATCTACAGAACCTGAGGCGCTCGGGCTCACTGAGCGCGACATCGGGTCCGTAGAGGAATCGCCGTTCCACGGAATTGCGACCCACGTGGAAGATTAGCGGCACCGCCAATCTATCCTGGATCAGCCCACATCTATCTAAATAGAGGAATGCTTCTGGCGGGACAAAGCCGTTAAGGCGCACTCTCTCGTGATATAAATCATTGGGGTAGTAAGCCCCGGAGATTAGGCTATTGACCGAAGTCATTGCTCTTGCAACGTGGCTTCGAATCAGTTTGATTAGAAAGTTATCCACCCGTACAATCCTGGCCCTATTGTATAGGACCTCGTTCGGGTAAAATTTCGTGTAATCAGATTCGGGTGTCCTATGTAACCCGAGACAAGTCCTGAGACATTGCCTCTCAAACACCCGAATCCTTTCCATTAAGCTGGCTCTCACATTGAACCAGACGGGGCATCCATAGGCAATCATGGGCCTGATTAAGGCCATGTAGCAGATTACCTTCACCCTGGGATCAAGTTGGCTGCAATGAAACAGCCATCTTGTCAGAGCAAAAGCGCCTCGGGCCCTTGCCAGAGCAGCATCTACATGTTTGTCAAAATATAGATACTGGTCTAGCCAAATCCCAAGGTATCTGACTACACTTTGATAATTTATGGTATATAAATAAAGATGTTATTAATAAAAAAAAAAAAAAAAAAAAAAAAAAAATTCTTTATCAGCTGCTAAGTTTTTGCTTTTCTTAAATTTTCTTAGCTTTTATTTTTCATTTATTTTAATTAAGTTTTTAATTAAGTCGAAAGGCATAGTGTTAAGAACGTGCTGTCTACTTTAGGGTGCCCGCAGAGGGCCAGTAACGTATTTATAGTTAGTTGAGATAGTTAAGTTAGGCTTTAGCATTTTTGTCTATAATAATTTATATTGTATATAGAGAAATAAATAAAAACAAAATGCTAAAAAAAAGGAACGTTATCACATATAACAACAAACTTCTTTCCCATGGCTTCTTACCCATGTCCCATTTGGCTTGTCTAGTGAGCTTGTCGAAGAGACTTTCTAACCAAGTCAGTCCTTACAATCGAGCTAAAATAAAATATATTTTCTTCATTATTCATTAATGTAATTCACTTCAGTTCAATAAAATAAAAAAAATAAAAGTTCTCATTTTACTTCACGAATGAATAGAGAAATACTGTAAAACCAAACGCTCCTTCTGATAGCATGGTCCAAAATGTCACATATTAATGTGAAGATTAGAGTCGTGCTGCTCAATAGCGCATTAATGGTTGTACTCCACAAAGAGTGCAGATTTTAGTCTTAACCTAGATTGCAACTAATGTATAAGGCTAAACAATTTGGGAAATGTCGCAAGAGTGCCAAATGAGCTTATCATATTGTATCTACCAAATCTGGTGCATTTGCTTTAACGCAACTTTTTTCAACTTGATATTACTCTAAGTTGAAGGCCCTTAGCTTGTAAAAAGCCTCCATATATCAATTCTAATTTTTCCATTTCTTTTTCACCTTATCCATTCATTAACCTATCTATCCAAAGTCCTAATCTTACCTTGAAATCCTTGGAAATTTGTCTATTTGAAATTACCAATATCTATCTTCTTCTTCTTCTTTTCCTTTTTCCGGCGTTGTTATGGTCAGAAGTGTAGGACCATAACCTTCCCACTTAACTGCATTCCTACTGGTCCGCTTGTGGGGTCCGCCGGTTTGACCTCAGAAAGTAGCGGCAGGCTTCCCGGTTTGGGATTACTTCGTCGCTGAGGCCAATCAAATGCTGGTGTTTTTGCATTTGTTTGGACCAATTGTTTTTCGGCCTGCCTTTTTTGCGTGTTGAAATTGGAACGTTGATTGATAACGCCTTTTGGACGGGGTTCAAAGGATCTCTCCTTTGAACATGGCAATACCAACTGAGTCGGTCGCGCTCTATCTTTCTTGTTACTCCCGCTGTCATGCGAAGCATCTTCATCTCAGCTGCCGTTAATTTGCTCTCATACTTTTTGTGCATTGTCCAGCATTGTGAACCGTATGTGAGCGCCGGATGTACAACTAAAGTGTAGAGCCTTCCTTTCAGCTTAGGAGGCATTTTTCGATCACAGAAGATGGCGGAGTTTTCCCGCCACTTCATCCACCCTACGCTTACGCGATGTTTGATGTCGTCATCAAAAATTGCTTCTCTATTAATCATAGATCCCAGATATTTAAACTTTTCACACTTGGGAAGCACTCTTCCATTCAAGTAAATGTCTGGAATAGGCTGATGAGGGTCAGAGAACGGGCAGCACAGATACTCTGTCTTCTTTGAACTAATACGATACCCGTGTCCCTCAAAAATGTCCACCCACACATCAAGTGCTCGTTGTAGGGACGCCTGATCATCACTTATAATGGCTCCATCGTCAGCAAAGACGATGCACATTGGGGTCCGTCACTTTTCCTTCAAGCAAGCAATCAAGGACTGCTATAAAGAGCAGTGGGCTGAGGACGCTCCCTTGGTGTACACCGACTTTGATTGCGAACTCTTCGGTGACTCCTGCGGTGCATCTTACTCTTGTCGTTGCTCTCTCGTACATGTCCATAATCACTCGCACGTAGGTTTCTGGAACTCCTTTTTGTCTTAGCGCTACCCATAAAAGATCTCTTGGTTGCCGGTCAAAGGCCTTCTCGAAATCAACCAACACCATATGCAAGTCCTTTGAAGAATCACGATGCTTTTCCATCATGATCCTTATACTTTGGATTGCATCTGTTGTTGATTTACCCGAGACAAACCAGCACTGGTCATCAGATAGTCGTATTATTTTCCGCAGTCGGCTATCTAATACTCGTTCAACAATCTTCATGGTGTGCGACATCAGCTTGACAGAACGGTAGTTATCACAATTTCGCGTATCACCCTTTCCTTTGTGCAATGGAAGAAGATAGCTTTCCCTCCATTGATTAGGCATAGTGTCGCCTCTCATAAGTTTAGAGATAAGAACCATGAGCCATCTAGACCCGATGTCTCCCATCTTTTTCCAGAACTCAGAGGGTATCCCGTCCGGCCCAACAGCTTTTCTTTTCTTGGAGTTTTTAACCGCGTACCGAACTTCTTCGACTGTGATGTCGGATATTTCGGCATGATTCGGGGCGGCTCTTGGAAAGTACACTCGGGGAAACTGTTCGTTCAGAAGTTCCTCGCAATACTGTCGCCATCTGTGGAGAATTTTTTCGTCTTCCACAAGGAGTTGGCCTTCAGCATTGGTAACAAACTTTGGGAAACGAACTCGTGGGCATTCATTCTCTGGGCGGCTATCTTAAAGATATTCGCTCTTTTGTCGAAGCTCCTGGGTAGCCTGGTTCCTGTTACACGCGGAAGTCGATATTTCTTCCAACTCCTGATAGAGGCCTTCCATGTTTTTCGCTTTGAATTCGGCGCACTTTTTCGTCGCGATACCTTTGCAAAATCTATATACCTTTTCACGGCGAGCTTTTTCCTCTCTATTAGTAGAAGAGCACTTTGACCAAGCTTGGAAAGCCATTTTCTTTTCGTGTATCACTGCTTTGGCTTCGTCTGTCCACCACCAGGTTTCTTTTGCGTGTTGGCAGGGGCCTTTAGGTGTTCCGAGCAGTGATTTGGCTTTCTCCAGGCCAGATTGTTGTAGGGAATCCCACATGTCTTGTGCTCTGCACTCCTCATTGCCGACCTCATCGATAATGGAAGAGAGGTAGTTTTTTCATGTTGGTAATAAAAGCTTCGCCTTTTCCTTTGTCCAGCTTATACCACTTGATTCTCTCAGACACCTTCGTTTGCTGCTTTGACTTCTTTCTCGCATCCATAAAAAATTCAGTCAGGAGGAGATGGTGTTGAGGGGCGATCACGTCTCCCAGGATCACTTTGCAATTTTTAACCCGTGGCTTCATGAAACTGGATACCAAATGATAGTCTATTTGTGCCTGTTCACATTGGCGCAGGAAGGACAAGCGCAAGAAGGCAAATAGTGTTCACATTGGTGGAAGCACACTTGAATTTTTGACAAGTGGAACGCATGAATCGGGTCATTTTCATTCAGTCGCCTTCGTCCGAGTAGTCATTTTTGCAAGCCAAATGAACTTGTCTGTCCAACAGTCACGAATAAATGAAGAAAAACTGTCAAAAATGGAATGAATTTAGAATGGAACGGTTTGCTTCACCCGAAAATCCAAATTGAAGATGGATTTTCGGTGCAAGCAACCCTTCTCGTTTCCACTCATTAAAAATCGTTCCCTCTCTTTCAAGCAATTTGGTGCGCTTTTACCAATGTGAACACGCACTTTGAGTTTCATTTCCGCCGCTGCTATAAGCTTTGTTTGACGAACATCGTATTTAGCACTATGAGACCGTACGACTTGCACATGTTTAGGATATTTTCACCTGAAGAGTTCCTGGTGCCGTATCCCAGCCCTCCGTGGTAGTCGCAGGGTCCATCTAGTTTATAATATTTTACAATCCAATAAGAAAAAAAATTCATTAAACTGATTTATAACGTAAAAAAATGTTTTCAAGTCAAGTGTAGCACGGGCCTTAAATAGATTTGAGCAAATCATGACTCACACCTGTCACTCTGAGCTCAAGTTCCACGTTCCAATTGGAATCGGCCGAGCTGAGCGAATGCCCATCCACGCACACCATGCCAGCCATCTACATCACCCATCCATACATGTGTGCTCAAACGCCAATCCATCAAATCTCTCATCCACAACATTTGACATTTCGTTACTAGATTTTGTCGTTGCTCGGTGTTGTCTTCGTTCTCTTCCAAAAGTGGTTGGTGTGTCTCGTTTATTCCGTAAAAATTTTGTAGAATCAAAATTATAAAAAAATTAAAGAAAAAATTAATTCAGGTCTAGCCAAGTGTATCCCCTTGCCGCCCCATTGTTATTCCCATCAAAGTTTCTCATATCCGCCTGTGTATAATCGCAGCGACGTAAACGCGAGCGAAAAGGCTTGTGAATGGATAACAATTTGTTATTCACGATCGCTGGCATGGCATTCGAATGATTGCTAAGTGAGAACTCGCAGTACGCACGTGAAAATTTTTTAACACAATAATCGTAGAATTACGCCAGCCCCAACATAGCACTAGTAGCAGTGGCAATACAAGTAGCCGCACGGGTAGGAGCAGTGAAAAACGATTCCAAGGTTGCTGTGGGCTTTTCAATTGCACTCATTCCATCGTCGTTGTCCGGTTGCAGCAGGAATAATCGAATTTTTACCCCGAAAATAAGAGCAATTTTCAGTAATTTGATTGTAATAAGAAAAGGTGAAGCTTAAATCGAATCGCAGCGTGTGTAGATGGTGAAGGTGACGCGACGAGCAGTGAATTGGTGGTGATGATGTGAGTAAAAGTGTATTGTGCAGCAGAAGTTGGAGTTTTGAGTTTTGGGCTTCGAGTTACGGGCTTAAGAGCTACCAAGAAACGGATTGTGCTTTGTTTGAAAACGGAATACGAAGGGTTTCTTCGTTTTTGTGTGTGCTCCCGGATCGAAGAAAGAGTGTTAATCTTGGAACAAACCTTTTGTATGCATCCTCTGATCACCGCCGGTCGTCGTGGAGTGGAATGTCAAAGCGGGTGAGTAGTGCATCTATCTGGTATGTAACTATCGTGTGTGTACACAGGAGTAGCAGCACTCGACGTCTCGTTGTGTGATTAATTGGGTATTGATTTGGTGCATGTAATTACGGGTCGCATTACCGACTGCTCGGCTTGCGATTTATCGTAAAAACACATACACACGTCCGTGATTAAGTGCGTCGCACGTACGAGGCTGTATCGTGGGAACGCCGGACCACTGCAGTCTGCGATAGTTGCTTGGGTGTGAAATGGTCGCGCTGGCTCTATCTTATCGCGAAGGAATCATAAAATTTTTATTGCGGCATGGAAGTGGGTAGAAGCTGGGATGATGATTCATGCTCCGAATCGAATTTGACTCTTTGTCAATCAAAATCTTTGTGGACGTATGCGGTGTAAGCACGATGTACCTGCTGTCCCAGTTCCGGATTCTGTTTGATTGTTGTGGCTCACCTGTGTCTGCCAAAAAACAAAAAAAAAAACAACAGAGGTAACCAACATTTATCAACGCTCCGTCTGTGGAATGCCACAGAGTATCGTTACGCAGTACTATAGCTGGCGGTGTCACCGTATAGCTGTTGCTGGATGTTGGTCAATCGGGTTCGGTTTCAATTCAGTTCAGTTCGTATTGGTTTGGTTTGTTTTGCCTTACGCTTGGAGGTCATCGGTGCATACTATGGACCATGCCATCTGGGATACTGGGTCCGCATTTCGTAGTTGGCGGCGTCTCCCAAGCACTGCGGCTATTGTTTGTTTGTTTCATCATCTCATGATTGGTTGCACTGGTGCCCTTTGCAATTGATTGCAACTGCATCGTGCCTACTGCCTTACTGTAGCCTCGTGTAGGCCGTTCAATTTTATTGCCTTTCGATTTGACTTGTTTCCTCTTCGGTTTCGGTTTCGGTTTCATTTTCGTTTTCGATTTTCAGTTCGTTTTGTAGTCAGCGAGGTTTTATAGGCCGTAGGGGTTGTGATTGGATTTGTACGGCTTAAATCATATGTAATCCGCTGGCTGTGAAGGGTCGTTGTATGGTTGCCCCGCACTATGCTTGGACATTGCTCCCTCCTTTCTATCTCTTTGCTTCTATTGTTTTACGTAAAAATACTCGAGCGGCTTACGGGTGACGTCACCGGCTTATAAGTTCCCATTGAGCATCGACTATTAGCGATAGTAATGTTGCATGTCCATGGGAACACTGACGTCTGACGAATCATTTAGGCCTCAACGAGTGTACTAGTTGTGCACGTTCGTATGCTTCTGCATCTAATCATTTAAACATCTAAGCCACACCATTCTTCTCGGCAAATTTGTATGTCAATGGAAGGCAATTTGTGCCAGATATCGGCTTGAGTTTTCCCTTTTCGCCTTCGACCATGCCTCTCGATCGACAAGTGACGGGGGAACCTTTAGACTTGGCGTGTTAATATGATTATACGTCTGTGCGCTCGCATTGTGGATTTGGTTTCGGTTTATTTGTTTTTCATGCTGCTGGTGGTCATAAATATTTTTTGTCATAGACGATGATATCGTTCGTTGACGGAGCAAACAGGAAGTATTGAATGTCGGGTTGGTTGCTCTAATTGAGTCGCATTTGTGTGTACTTGATTAATCAACTCCTTGCGAGAGTTCTTACTTTCGGAACCGGTCTTCATTGTGCAAGTTCAATAAAATTCTTTGTTGTCGTCCCGGATTCCTATAAGGGAGGTGGTTAAAGGCAATCGGCATGGAGTCACGTGCTAATTGAAAGTCTGTGGGAAGTACCGCGGCTAAAATTAAAGCCTTCGATGACGATTATACGTTTTCTGTTCGAAGAGTTTTCTTGTTTGGTACCATCAGTGTCGTTAGTTGTGTATGGAGAAACGCTTTAAAGGCACTTTTCACACTAATATGGGTTTTGCTAGGTGCTTAGAGGGGCGCTAAATATGTCAAGGAGCATGTGCGTTACCATTTGCGTTCTGTTAATGCTTTAAGCTCTTTGAAAAGTGATGACCTTTATGTGCACTGAGGTGAGCAGGTGTAGGAGTTGTTCTGTTTTATTTCCTTGAACTTTAGAGTCGTCGGGAACATCTGTCTATCGAGTTTTAATGGTTTGTTGTTCGAAAAGTTTGCTGTTTAGAGGCTCATTCAGGTTTTTGTTCTTTGTGACAATGTTACGTTTCCTACTTGGATAGGCGAGTTATCTTTTGACTTCATTGCCACGCCTAAAACGAGTTTTGCTATGATAAGTTTATTTCCGAAATGTAGGCTGTCGATAATAGTTCCAAAGTCGTGTTAAAATGGTATTCTTATCCTCGTAGGGGCGGTTTGGAGTAAAAATATTATTTGCGAGGTTAAAATCAGTGAAGGTTGTCGTGGTGCAATGGTAACCATCACCGACTGTTGAGCCGAAGGTCTGTAGTTCGTCTGTTAATAGTCAAGAACAATTCCTATACGGAAAACTCTGCAACAACCTTAGTTGTGAATGATCAAAAAAAGTACTGACGAAGGCATAACATTCGCAGTATATGGTCACTTCAATATTCATACTCTGTGTGTGCATTTCCAACATAACACCTTAATGACATGGAAACAAAATAAGTTGCTGTGAACTACAACCAACGCGACAAAATGAGTCGAATCTCTCGAATCATATCTAGGACAACCACCCCCGGAGAGAAGTGACCGAACATCTACGACACAAACCATCTGCACACCGCCCAGGTTGTGTGAACAACACCATAACAGCGTACACTCTTGAACCTGCTGAAACCAAATACTGAAACCAATTTTTTTTTCAAAATTTGGGCTTCCATCGTTGGCTACAACTTTTGCCCATAATTCTGGACCCATACATTTTTTGTCTCTCCCAAAGATTGTAGGAGCTGCTCGGTCATGCCATGTGTCATCGACCGAAACAGGTGTTAGTCGGAGGGTGGGCTACGACTTTTCATTTCATAAGAATTTGGTTATCATCGTTCTGTAGCGCTTGCCATCGACTATGACCGCTTTTCAACGTTGTTTTCGAAAAAGTACGGACCAATGACGCCGTCGGTCTAAAATTCACACCAGGCAATAACTTTTTGAGGATGCATTGTCACCTGGTGAACCTCGTGTCAGTCGCTGTCGTCCCATATACGACACAGCCATTCATCAAACAAATGCGCCCCGTCGCTAAATATGATTTTTCGGCCAAAATTGGGGTCCTCATCCAAATGCTCCGAGCCCAGTGAGCGAACAAACAGCGTTGTCTATGGTCATGAACTTTGAGCTCCTGGGTTAGTTAGATCCCTTACGAGTATAGGCCCAATTCGCAATGCAAAATTCGCCAAGTTGAAGCTTGCCAAAGGCCGAGGTCTTGTGCAAGGCGAGGAACCGACTGCCTCGGGTTCTGCTATAGACTTTCATGGAGGTGTACTCCGCCGATTTTGCTTTTCTTTGACGTACGAATGTTGGCTCATTGATGACCGAATCGGTCGTCTCAATTTTGATTGTGAAGGGCCACCACATCTCTCGTAAAATGGGCGTAACGCACTCAATGTTTGCACTAACGAACACTAATTTTGATAATAAAGTCTTATCATTTGGACATGCTGTGCAATCGTGTAACTTGCCATTTATTCAGCATCAGTAGCTGAATAACAAACAACAGATTTGACTGATGTCACCAAAACAACATCGCCGCCACAGGCCTACCTACCGCCTACCCGCGCCAATTGAAAAACCCTTTACACCCACCTACAGCCCCCTAAACTTCTTCATTAGATGCGAAGCGCTTCCCAGACACAAATTTCTTCAAGTTTGAAAACAGATGGAAGTGATGGCACAGATGAGGGTGCCAAATCAGAAAAATGAGGGAGGGAGTTGGCCGTACAGATCATACTCCAAATCCCGATATCCGGCAGTTTTCCCATCGCCAACACATCCTTGCCTACAGGTACGCTGTTTGCCAGACCTTTTCTCGCGAATGTTGCCACACAGTTAGTCAAGAAGGTTTAAGATAATCAATTAACAGGATCCCGTTCGCATCGTTAAACACACTTGACGTGATCTTCCGCCAAATACGATCGGCTCTGCTTATTTGGCGCTGAACCATCGGCTCCCACCCTGTAGTGGTGATAAATCGCTGCAGAAAGTCGCGAGTTCCGTTCCGTTCTTCATATGGAGTAGACGCGTTTTCATCTTGCGGCATATATTTCACTTAGCGCTTTGGTAGCCTCCCTAAATATTTATAACCATTTTAACGCAGTTGTTAAGTTCGCGTTGATCATGCCTAAAACACACGAAAAGGCTACAAGGTTGCAGACGAATCTCATGAAGCAGTTAACCCAGAACTCAGCCTCTCCGTCAATATCCTCCGCAAGGCAACGGTCGCCAACAACATCAATTCACTCACCTTCCGCTGCTCTAATGACGTCAGACAGTAAAACGACTCAATTCGTCACACTGTCAAGTCAAATTGAAAACCAAGGGGACATAATTATGAACCGTTTGATTGCCATGGAAAATAATCTTTCGTCGCGAATCACCACCATTGAAAACGCCATTAACGCGAAACTAGACGCAATTGATAGTGAAGTGAGTAATTTAAAACAACGTATTTGCGCTCTCGAAGACTGCTCAGGAAAATTCAACTGCTTGCAATTGGAAGTTGAGAAATGTAAACAACAACTGGACCAACAGCTGGAGCAGGTGAGCCACCCTGAGCTTAATATTAGCAATGAGCTGTCACACTTAAGGACACAAGTTGAGAAACTGCACAGGAAAAACATTGAAACGGATGCACTACTTATTGGTATTCCTTTCTCGGAAGATGAAAATCTAAAATGCACCTTCAACCGACTGTGTGTTACACTCAATTGTAAACAACCACCGCCCGTCAGCAGAATCTTTCGCACCAAACAAACTAGTGATGGTGTTGTTGTTGTTAAATTTTTCTCCACTCATGACAAGTACTCAGTTATGAAGGCATTCACTATTTTCAAAAAGTCAAACTCGCGAAACTTTTGCCAATCTGATATCGGATTTAATAATAATCGGCCGATCTTTATGCACGAATGCCTTACGACACAAAACCGAGCTACGTTAAGAGAAGCACTACACCTCAAGCGTCGGAAAATTATCCACTCCGCGTTCACTATCCGAGGGCTTGTTTACGTGAAAATCTCGAAAGACAAAGACAAGATGAACATTGACAGCGAGGACCAGCTGAATAAAATCGCCCAAAAGCTGCTACCTGAAGATAACCAACATTCGCCGCTGAAATCCTAAGCTCCTCAAACCACTTAAGCTGCTCAAACTTTAACTTTAATTTTTTTTGTATATTTACTATTATCATTGTTATTTGCTTTTTCTTTTTATTCTTTTTTTGGTCTTGCTTTTAATTTTTAATGTGTAATTTTTACTCCTATTTTCGTTTAAACTTCATCCTTTTACTGTCTCCTTCCACCCTTCCCATTTTTCATCCTATAGTGCTAATTCTTAATATTTTTTCAAGCTTTCACTTAACTAACTTGATACTAGTGCGCTCTCTACTTGTTCGCTGTTCTCTTTTGTTACTCGTGTCTCTGTTATGACATCTACAGAGAATATAACAGGTACTAATGCTGCTGGCAGGTATTCGGTGCATACAATGCTTAAAATACTTTCTAACTTGCATGGTGGCTTAAAAGTTTGCCATCTAAATGCTAGGAGTCTTAATATACCGAAGCTAGATTATCTTCGTAGCGTTCTCGACAGAGTAAGTATTGACATCATCTGTGTTAGTGAAACATGGTTTAAGTCTGATATACCCAACCAATTATATGACATACCTAATTATATCTTATATCGCAATGATAGAGCCACAAGTACTTGTGGTGGAGGCGTTGCTATATACTGTAGATCCTCCCTGCACTGCAGGATCATTTGTAAGTCTGTGAACACTGATGTGGAATATATAGTACTAGAAGTATCAGGCGGTAGTACAAAATGCGTGGTATCTTGTGTGTATAACCCGAGCAGGAATCTCTCCCCCGAACCGTTCTTTGGGGCATTATCTGAGTTTTCTCCTATGTACGAGAATATTATTGTCTGTGGTGATTTTAACGTTAATTTGTTGAAAGTTGACTCCTTCTCGACTCAATTAACTGACTTAGTCACAGCTACTGGGATGCAAGTAATGAATTGCTTGTATCCTACTCGATATTCTCCAAATGCTGTCCCGACTCTGCTTGACCTCCTGATTGTATCGAATCCCTCTAATGTACTCCTCCATGACCAATTGGCTCTTGGTGGGATTTCTGACCATGACCTACTTTACTGCACATATGACATTGACCTCACCCACACGCCTGTGCCCTTAACCTTTCAATACAGAGACTATAAATCTATAGATTTAAACTCTCTTGCCTTTGATGCGAACTGTATGCCCTGGGATGATTGTAAATATGTTTCGAGTGTGGATGATAAGTTGTGCTGTATAAATTCCTGTATCAATACGCTTTTTGAGTGGCACGTTCCTTTAAAAACAGTCCGTATACGTAATCAAAAGTGTCCCTGGTTTACTTCTGAAGTACATGCATCCGTTAGGCAACGCCACAAAAAGTACCTTAAGTGGAGAAACAATCCATGTCCACAAAATTGGTTGCTATATTGTCAGGCACGAAACCGAGCTACATCAGTTACTAGGTCGGCAAAGAGAAGTTTTTTCGCCTCTAAGCTGAACGGGAAACTGTCCTCTAAACAGCTTTGGTCTAATCTGCGTGAGATCGGTATAGGCAAGCGTGAGAAGCTAGATTGTGCAGTTGATCCCAACACTCTAAATGATTATTTTTTGGCCAACACTTTAAGCCAGCCCAACTTCTTCCCCAATAATACTCTACGTAGGGAAGTCTTAGAGCCTTTTGAGTTTCAAGTTGTAACGGAAAGTGATGTGGCTGTAATTGTTAGAAATCTTAATTCCAACGCAGTTGGTGTTGACGGTATATCTCTTAGGTTTGTAAAACTAATACTCACCTATTTATTAAGCCCACTTACGCACCTCATTAACCATTGCATTTCCTCTTCAAACATTCCACTCCTATGGAAAGAAGGCAGAATCACTCCTGTCGCAAAAAAACCAAATCCTTTGATCCCTAGTGACTACCGGCCAATTAGTATACTGCCCTGTTTGTCTAAGGTCTTCGAGAAGATACTCGCTAAACAAATTAGTTCATACCTCGATAACAATAATCTTCTTGTTGAAAGTCAATCTGGGTTCAGAGCTAAACATAGCTGTTCCACTGCCATGGTAAAGGTTCTCGACGATATAAGAGTTGATCTTGATGAGGACAGACTTACTGTCCTGTGCCTCCTTGATTTTTCCAAAGCCTTCGATAAGGTGAATCACGACATTTTATGTCAAAAACTTGATATCTACTTTGGATTCGGCGACAGGGCAACTCGCCTCTTAAAAAACTATCTGTCAAACAGGATACAAAGAGTGGTGGTTAACGAGGTCATTTCTGAACCCAGACCCATTCTATCGGGAGTTCCCCAGGGATCGATCTTGGGCCCAATTCTCTTCTGCATGTTCATAAATGACTTACCCTCAGTATGTAAAAATGTTTCTATTCACCTTTATGCTGATGACGTCCAGATCTATCTATCGGCACGTATTGGTCTTATCGAAGATCTTGTTTTTAGAATAAATGAGGACCTCTTGGAAATACATAGGTGGGCGGAGACGAATGGTCTATCTTTGAATCCAAGCAAGACACAGGCAATATTGCTCTCTTATAGAGATTATAATACTAAGAACTTTCCATCCATCTGTATAAATGACTTCAAGGTACCATTCTCAACGACAGTGACAAGCTTGGGCTTCAGAGTGAGCACACATCTGTCCGGTACTGACCATATCAGATCGACTATTGGGCGAGTTTATGGAGTATTGAGAAAACTCTGGATGTCTAGCAACTTTATTCCAACGGAAATAAGACTTCGTATAGCCAAAACCTTAGTTTTGCCGCTGATTTCATATTCGGAGGTGGTGTATCCAAAATTGGACTCTGTCTCTGAACATGCTCTACTTGTAGCATTCAACGATATCACTCGGTACGTGTATGGCTTACGAAGATATGACCACATATCGGCGCATCAAACCAGCATCTTAGGATGTACTCTATTGCAGTATGTCAATGCAAGAAACTGCATCTTTCTCCACAAAATAATATATCAGAAGTCTCCACGCTATCTCTATGAAAAACTAAACTTCTGCCAATCTGTTAGAAGGCTTAACCTTGTAACACCACGTCATAGGTATTTGAATTCATCGCGCCTCTTCTTCGTTAACAGCATTCGTCTCTGGAATTCATTGCCGGCATGCATCAAACAAGTCAGAGAGTTCACAAGTTTCAAAAAGAATATTTTTAAATATTTTTCTAATCAGCGCTAATCCTCATCGCTTTTCCTCATCCTTTCCCGACCCTCCCTCTTTTCAACATTTTTCCTTTTCTTTCTTTTCTTATTGATTTAACTTAATTTTATGTTAACTTTAATTTAACCTTATTTTTAAAATATCACCAAATTGTACTATAAAAGACATAAGTCTTACTTGTACGAATCCTCCTAAACTGTAATAAATTGAATTGAATTGAATTGAATTGAAAGTCGGTCAGATCCCTATTGAATCAGTCCAAAGATTGCTGCGAAAATCTTTTGCGCATTTACTGTTGATCGACATTACGCAAATCTGGCATCTATCTTGCGCATCCCTAATTCTTTCTGCAAAATGTAGTGCACCTTCTTCGGATACCTTTCTTCGAATATCCCCACAGCTTCAGCTATCTCACTCAATTCGAGGGATGAACACCCGCCTACTCCTTAACGGTTGATATCTCAGGAGTTGAGTCCCCGTAAACTTTTGCCAACTTCGAAACTATTTTCTTAGGGGTTAATTCATTCAGAACGAGGAATTTTATGACCACTTAAACGAAAAACACGCAAGACGTTTACTACAAAAAATTCGTGTAAACAAACAACTTAAGAGGAAAGTGAAATCGGACAGGAAATATAAATTTTTGCTGATGCACAGCATGGGTGTCGATCCGTGTATGTTTGGCGTGGCCGTCAATGTTGATGCATGGCCGCCATGCCTCCACGACTTCTATAGTTTTAAATTTTCGTAATGGATTACCATACGATCCGGTAATCCTTCTCTTTCTTGCCGCTGGAGAAGCAGTTCGTTTGCGAAAGAAACACTCTTAGACGTCTGTTGACTTTAACGCCAGCGCCAGCGATTTTTCCAATCCTCGAAGTACAATGCTATTTCAAAAATTAAAAAAGTTTATTTCAAAAAAACATCTGTGATATTTTTCCAACGTTCCACCAAATCAAAAATGCCTTTTTTGAAAAGTCCTTATCCTTTCGGGGTAAGAAGTCATTAAAGTGCTGTTTTATGGCTTTTGGGCTTATGAATTGTTTATTTTGCAGGTGATTGGCCAAACTTTGGAAAAGGCGGTAATCAGTCAGTGATAAGTCCGGTGAGTAAGGCGAATGAGGTCCAACCTCGCCAGGTTTAAGAACGTCGACTGTGCGGTATGTGGTCTTGCGTTGTCGTGCAGTAGCGTAGGACCATACTTATTTACCAGTGAGGGCTGTTTTTGGAGCATTTTGTTGTGCACTACGTCGATTTCTTTCTCCGCGTTTGAGAAAGGAATAATGAACGATTGCCTCAGTCGTTCACCATATTGTCATCATTACCTTTTTTATTTTTTAGTGTAAGTCTGCCTTTCCAAGTCCACCGGGACTCTTCCACGTCTGCCTATTCTCCCGACCTCACGGTGTGTGTTGGTCAAAGATACTGCGACCTGAAAACGTCTTAGCATATTCGCTGGTGCTAGGACGTGGGGCACCGATGGCGGAAAGGTGGCGACTTATGCTTGCAGTTGCGACTTTGAACCTTGCAGCAAGGCTAAGAACAGTCGTAGTTGGATTTTCTTAGACAGCTGCTGCAAGTTCTTCATTATTAATGACATTCTCTGGCCTACAAATTTTCGAGCGAAAAATCTCCCTCGCTGAACTTGATAAACCAGTTTCGAACAGTCCTCTCACTACATATACCCAAACCAAAAGCGTCGTTTATTTCTCAAGTCGCTGCGGCTGCGTTCGTGTTTCTTTTCTTAAATTGAAAAAGGAAAATTGCCCTTAAATTTGTTGGTAAGTCAACTCAATGAGGTAATAGCGTAAATTAATTTGTTTTAGAAAGATTGAACTGCAGTTTTCTTAATTTTTTTTATTTTTTTTTTAATTTATCTGCACAACTTCTCGCCACAGCGATCACTTTAGGAATGATCGGTAGATCGGTAATTTCATATGTAACGACCACATACTTCTGATGTGCGCTTTTTGATATAGCCCTGAGCTCTTATCCGTCCTTTTCTGTTTCTTTTTTCAGTTTTGGGAAGAGAAAAAAGCCGTAGAATGCCAAGTCCGGTTAATATGTTGGCTAAGGCATGATAACGATATTGTTTTTGGCAAAAAAATTACGCACAAGCAACAAAGAGTGAACAGGTGTGTTATTGTGATCCAAGAGCTAAGATTTTTTTTCCCACAAATCCGGATGTTTTCTTCGTATTGCTTCACGTAAACGGTTCAAATTTTCAATGTAATATTTGTTATTGATAGTACGACCATCCGCAAGAACTCATGATGAACTACACCATTGTAATCAAAGAAAACAGTGCGCGAAACTATCACATTTGACCGAACTTCGTGCTATTTTCGGTCTTGGCTCTTTTGGTGGCAAAACAAACATCGCTGACACGTTTCATACCCCGAATATCTGGAAAAAGTTTATGAAATGATCCAACCGATATGCCAATAACCTCAGCAAATTCTCTTACAGTGATTCGATGATTCTACTTGACATTTTTTTTCATTGCTTCAACGTTTTCATCCATTGTTGACTTGCTGGAGCGTCGCTATGTTCATCAATATTTTTTTTTTTTTTTTGTTGGAGGCTGCCGCTATCTGTTGGAGCACTCAGACACAAATACTGATCCATTGTACTGCCAGACAGACACCTTAGATGGCGTTAGAGCTCATGAAGAGCCGCAGCCAAGGTTCTTTCTATTCACTTATGTTGTGTGCGATTTATTTTTTCACACAAGTGAACGGAACCTAAAGCTTAATGCCGATCCCGAACGGCGAGAGTCGAGAAGCTTTTTCATGGCAAGTGTACAACGGGGGGTTTTGCCAGTACCCCGCCGAGGAGGGAAGCCGCGAAATAATTATTCGATGGCGTTGGTGTTATCGGGATCCGAACTCGCTCATCTTGCGTCAGCGGCCGACATACTACCCATGATCAATGTTACTTTTCAATATTACTGGAATGAGTCAAAATTCAAGTAATATTGATCGTCTGTGTGCTCTTCAATGTTTTTGTCCACGTAGAGGCAAGAAGTTTGATCCCTCGTGCAGGGACGGGTAAAGAATATCCCTGCAGCGATACCTATCGCTTGTCGTAAAAGGCGACTAAACAAAGGTAAACAAAAATCACATCTAGGCAAATTAGAAAACACCAAGGTGAGCCTAGGGACACATATACCACCATTAAACTGCCCCACAAGTGTGCATGCAAATCAGTGGGTTGACACGACTGGAGATCACCGGTGTTGTAAGAGTAAGATCAATAAAAAAAAAAAAAAAATAAATAAAAAATCTGGAGCATGCCCGTGTCAAAAAGGAAGGGAAGAATGAAAACGGTCAAACCGTAGCATTATGGAAAAGAACGCTAAAAGGAAAAGCACTACCCCCCAGGCACTACTAATGGTCGTGATCCTGGGACGAGCAGCAATGCTCGGGTCAGAGCTATAGGATTTCCGGGGGATAGCAAAGTAATGCAACGGCGTAAGCCACATTTAAGAGTCGCGAGTTGGAACGTTGGAAGCATGAGTGGGCGCAGCTATGAGCTTGAAGAAATGATGGTTAGAAGGCGAGTAGACATCCTGTGCGTACAAGAGACGAAATGGCGAAACACCGGTAATCGGGCACGTTTCTTGGACGTTAAAACAAAAGCCTACAAGATGTTTTACTATGGATTGAAACAAGGAAAAAACGGAATCGCCATCATCCTTGCGGCAGAGTTACTTGGCAACGTCTTAACCATTTCAAAGTCCAGTGACCGTTTGATGGCTCTCAAATTGGTGATGCATGGTGAGGTGTGGAACATCGTAAGCGCATATGCCCCTCAAGTAGGATGCGAACAAAAAGAAAAAGATGCATTCTGGCTAGATTTCCACAACCTTGTCAAAATCATCCCAAAGGAAGAGCTTTTGTTTGTTGGGGGAGATTTAAACGGACATGTCGGGAAGACAAGCGAAGACTATGAAGGCTACCACGGAGGGCTGGGATACGGCACCAGGAACTCTTCAGGTGAAGATATCCTAAACATGTGCAAGTCGTACGGTCTTATAGTGCTAAATACCATGTTCGTCAAACAAAGCCGGCACCTGATCACTTATAGCAGCGGCGGAAATGAAACTCAATTAGACTATCATTTGGTATCCAGTTTGATGAAGCCACGAGCTAAAGATTGCAAAGTGATCCTGTCTCTTCCTGACTGAATTTTTTATGGATGCGAGAAAGAAGTCAAAGCAGCAAACGAAGGTGTCTGAGAGAATCAAGTGGTATAAGCTGGATAAAGGAAAAGGCGAAGCTTTTATTACCATCATGGAAAACTACCTCTCTTCCATTATCGATGAGGTCGGTAATGAGGAGTGCAGAGCATAAGACATGTGGGATTCCCTACAACAATCCGGCTTCCAGAAAGCCAAATCACTACTCGGAACATCTAAAGGCCCCTGCCAACACGCAAAAGAAACCTGGTGGTGGACAGACGAAGCCAAAGCAGTGATACACGAAAAGAAAATGGCTTTCCAAGCTTGGTCAAAGTGCTCTTCTATTAATAGAGAGGAAAAAGCTCGCCGTGAAAAGGTACATAGATGTTGCAAAGGTATCGCGAAGAAAAAATGCGCCGAATTCAAAGCGAAAAGCATGCAAGGCCTCTATCAGGAGTTGGAAGAAATATCGTCTTCCGCGTCTGACAGGAACCAGGCTACCCAGGAGCTTCGACAAAACAATTTGAACAAAGGAGCAAATATCTTTAAGATAGCCGCCCAGAGAAGAAGAAATGCTCAGGAGATTCGTTTCCCAAAGTTTATTAACAATGCTGAAGGCCAACTCCTTGTGGAAGACGAAAAAATTCTCCACAGATGGCGACAGTATTGCGAGGAACTTCTGAACGAACAGTTTCCCCGAGTGTACTTTCCAAGAGCCGCCCCGAATCATGCCGAAATATCCGACATCACAGTCGAAGAAGTTCGGTACGCGGTTAAAAACTCCAAGAAAAGAAAAGCTGTTGGGCCGGACGGGATACCCTCTGAGTTCTGGAAAAAGATGGGAGACATCGGGTCTAGATGGCTCATGGTTCTTATCTCCAAACTTATGAGAGGCGACACTATGCCTAATCAATGGAAGGAAAGCTATCTTCTTCCATTGCACAAAGGAAAGGGTGATACGCGAAATTGTGATAACTACCGTTCTGTCAAGCTGATGTCGCACACCATGAAGATCGTTGAACGGGTATTAGATAGCCGACTGCGGAAAATAATACGACTATCTGATGACCAGTGCGGGTTTGTCTCGGGTAAATCAACGACAGATGCAATCCAAAGTATAAGGATCATGATGGAAAAGCATCGTGATTCTTCAAAGGACTTGCATATGGTGTTGGTTGATTTCGAAAAGGCCTTTGACCGGCAACCAAGAGATCTTTTATGGGTAGCGCTAAGACAAAAAGGAGTTCCAGAAACCTACGTGCGAGTGATTATGGACATGTACGAGAGAGCAACGACAAGAGTAAGATGCACCGCAGGAGTCACCGAAGAGTTCGCAATCAAAGTCGGTGTACACCAAGGGAGCGTCCTCAGCCCACTGCTTTTTATAGCAGTCCTTGATTGCTTGCTTGAAGGAAAAGTGACGGACCCCAATGTGCACCAGCTATTCTTTGCTGACGATGGGGCCATTATAAGTGATGACCAGGCGTCCCTACAACGAGCACTTGATGTGTGGGTGGACATTTTTGAGGGACACGGGTATCGTATTAGTTCAAAGAAGACAGAGTATCTGTGCTGCCCGTTCTCTGACCCTCATCAGCCTATTCCAGACATTTACTTGAATGGAAGAGTGCTTCCCAAGTGTGAAAAGTTTAAATATCTGGGATCTATGATTAATAGAGAAGCAACTTGTGATGACGACATCAAACATCGCGTAAGCGTAGGGTGGATGAAGTGGCGGGAAAACTCCGCCATCTTCTGTGATCGAAAAATGCCCCCTAAGCTGAAAGGAAGGCTCTACACTTCAGTTGTACGTCCGGCGCTCACATACGGTTCACAATGCTGGACAATGCACAACAAGTATGAGAGCAAATTAACGGCAACTGAGATGAAGATGCTTCGCATGACAGCGGGAGTAACAAAGCGTGACAGAATTAGAAGTTCAAAGATCCGAGGAAGCCTCCACGTAAAAGAAACCATCACAAGAAATATAGAGCGCGACCGACTCAGTTGGTATTGCCATGTTCAAAGGAGAGATCCTTTGAACCCCGTCCAAAAGGCGTTATCAATCAACATTCCAATCTCAACACGCAAAAAAGGAAGGCCGAAAAACAATTGGATTGGCCTCAGCGATGAAGTAATCCCAAACCGGGAAGCCTGCCGCTACTTTCTGAGGTCAAACCGGCGGACCCCACAAGCGGACCAGTAGGAATGCAGTTAAGTGGGAAGGTTATGGTCCTACACTTCTGACCATAACGACGCCGGGATAAAAAGGAAAAGAAGAAGAAGAAGAAGAGGCAAGAAGTTTGATTTTCGACAGTGTACATGGGTACAAGCAGAAAGAAAATGTTAAATTCTTAAATAATTCAGTTATACATATGCCGACGTCAGCAGTCCTTCAATTACTCTAGAAACCGAGCAAAGAACACAATTTACACGTAAAAGACCAGATAAAAACACAAGTGTAGAGCAGGCTCAAGCTGTATTGTAACAAGTGCAAGATAAATTAAACGCGAGTAAAGAGGATGATTGTGACGTTATATAGTAAAATTGTAGTTCTAGATTTTTTTCCCTTAAACCCTGCACTTGCTGCAGAACCGGCTGCAAGCAGATACAAATTATTTTCGATTCTCATAGACATATGAAACGACTAAACAGAATTTACGCAAAAACATCGTCAATGTTCATTGATACGTGTAAAGGTTATTTTTCACCATGTTACTTGACAAAAAAAGACGTCAATTATACTTCTTAATTAACATTTATCGTGTGTAGGGCCCATAAGGCGGGCATCTTCCTTAAGGGGACAGCAACCAAATTTCGATCAAAAAATACTTATTTTTTATTTTTTTTTTCTAAATCTACAAACACTTCTGCATCGAATGGCGCAAAGAAAATGAAAATCAGATAAGTAAGAACCACATGGTTAGCAAAGTCCTGGCGTCTTATTCCACTGAACTTTTGCGTGTTTTGAAGAGGCGACGAGGTATCTTGGAAGCTAGTCAGATTAATTAATAAGTAATAATGTTAGCAATCCCAATTAATTAGTTTAGACGAAATTTCTACACACTAAAAACACTTACCTCAAAAAACGGAAATGACGTCGAAATACGTAAAAAACATTTTTTTTCGAAAAATGTTCGTCCTGAAATCTCCCCTTTTGTGAACACTTTTCTTCGCACTGGTTTAAGATAAATCAATGTACGAGGGTGGTCCGATAAATACTTAGCCTCACCGCCAGATGGCGCCAGTATCGCAACTTACTATCGTGTAGTACATTCTAGTAGACGGCTACTGTCGAAATTTCAGCCGGATTGGACTCGTAGTTTTGTTTTGACCGCGTACGGAAGCGGGAGTGTCCGCGGATTTTAGAAAAATGGAAAAGAGCAATATCGGTCGGTGATTCGATTCTTGTTTTTGGAAGGGAAATTGCGCAGCGAAATCAAAGAGCGTTTGGATGCTGTGTACGGTGACTCTTCTCCTTCGATTGCAACCATCAAAAATTGGTTTAACGAGTTTCAACGTGGTCGCAGGTCGGTTTTTGATGAGCCACGTCCAGGTGCCTCGAAAACGGCTACCACGTGACAAGAATCCACGATCCCGTATTGGCAGACCGCCGATTGAAGGTGCGCGAGATAGCTGAGACAGTAGGCATTTCAAAAGTCTCGTGGGTCAAATCCTGCATGAAATTTTGAGCATGAGAAAGCTGTCGGCGCGATGGGTGCCGCGTTTGCTCACTCCGGACAACAAGCGCAACCGTGAGACCACTTCAGAGCAGTGTTTGACGCTGTTTAAGCGCAATCCGAAGTAGTTTCTGCGTCGTTTCGTGACAGTCGACGAAACATGAATCCACTGATACACACCAGAGACCAAGGAACAGTCGAAACAGTGGACTTCACCCGGCGAACGTGCTCCGAAGAAGGCGAAGACTGTCCCATCGCCCGGAAAGGTGATGGCCACCGTTTTCTGGGTGAAGTTTCGCAAGGTGTGATCGACATCAAACGGGTTAAAGAAGTTGGAGCATCGCTGGGTCAAGTGCATCGAGCTAAAAGGAGACTATATTGAAAAATAAATCGCCATTTCTCTAAAATTTTTGTTTTTCTTTTGTAGACGGACCACCCTCGTATATACCTTACGTCATTCGAAAGCCTACGGATTACTGTTTCTACTGAATAGACTGTAACTTTTCGTTTTGATTACCACTCATCAGCAAATTTGTATTAGGGGTACAAATTCGGTCCTTTTTCAAAAGATGGCGCCACCTGCAAGTTGTGGCTGATCTTGGAAGCGATTACCTACTTCATTGGAAAGGTGTGACATCTGTGCATCAGCGTCTGTTTCTGACAACAACATTTTTTTTGCCTCTTCGAAAATGTCCGGATTTGTCTTAAATATACAGCATTTGCGGGAAGTTTTGATTTTCTTTTTTAATTGGAAGAAAAGTGCAGCTGAAGCCCATCGAATGCTTGTAGAAGTTTATGGTGAATCTGCTCCGACCGATAAATCATGCAGAGAGACGCTTCAAAAATGGTGATTTTAGCGTCGAAGACAAAGAGCGTCTTGGCCAGCCCAAAAGGTTGAAGATGAGGAATTGGAGGCTTTACTGAAGCAGAAGCGTTGGGAGTGACTCAGCAAACAATTTCCGTTCGGTTAAAGAAATTTGGATTTATTCAAAAGCAAGGAAATTGGGTGCCATACGAGTTGAAACCGAGAGATGTCGGAAGGCGATTTTTCACCTCGGAACTGCTTCTTGAAAGACATCAAAGGAAGGGATTTTTGCACCGTATAGTGACTGGAGATGAAAGTGGATATACTACGATAACCCCAAGAAGAAAAAATACTATGCAAAGCCTGGTGAACCCGTTCCATCATCGTCTACATCGACGCCAAAGAAAAACATCTACGGTTCAAAGGTCATGCTTTGCATATGGTGGGACCAGACGGGTGTGGTGTACTATGAGCTGCTAAAACCAGGCGAAACCATTGATGGAAAACGTTATCGACTACAACTAATGCGTTTGAGCCGTGCATTGCGTGAAAAACGGCCAGAAACGACCGAAAGGCATGACAAGATGATTTTGCAACATGAGAACGCTCGGCCCCACGTGGCTGTAGCGGTCAAAAACTACCTGAAAACGCTGAAATGGGAGGTCTTTCCCCACCCGCCGTATTCTCCAGACCTTGCTCCTTCCGACTACTGGCTTTTTCGACGGATGCAAAACAATTTGGGGGGTCACCGGTTCGGGTCTTTTGAAGAAATCGAAGAATGGCTCAATTATTGGATCGATGCCGGAGATGGTATTCGAAAATTACCAGAAAGATGGGAAAAAGTAGTCGCTTCCGGCGGACAATACTTTGAGTGATGTATTTTTTACGTTTTTTTTCAATAAAAAAAAAAATTTGAACACAAAAAAACGGACCGAATTAATTTGTACTCCCATATATAAAAAAGTTATCCGCTCAGTCAATTCAATACTTAATGGGAAATAAATAGAAAAAAAAATGGAAAATCGGTCATGGCATTTCCGAGAAAACAGGTTTTTTTTTGTTATATTTTTGATTTGAGTTTTCGATTCGGAAAAAAGAAAAAGGAAATTTCAAAAAACACCTCGCTACAAAATGAGGAGTTCGGAACATTTAAAAAAAAAGTTCATCCCAATCAAATCAGCGGCTTGGAAGATATAAGATTTTGAAGTCTATAAATCATCTTTAGTACAGCCGGGTGGCAAAACGTTTGCTCTCTCCTTAACCCTTCTGTAAAGAGGGTTTGGAAGACTCGTCGAATATCACAGTCAACATTACAAGTACCCTAAAGCACATATGTACATAATGATTTTATTTTTCACACAAAATTTAAAACAGATTCTTCGATCCATTTTTTTTTTCAATGTAAAAAATCGCCAAGCATGCTAAAGTACAAACACTAACTAAATATACAAAATAACTGATAATGTCAATATCTGTTAGGGAAACTGTTCACTAAAATAAACAAAAAAAAATGTTCTTAGCTCGCGAAATTCAAAAGGTCACCCTATTTTTTGGACACACCCGGTTTTGGCGTTACAGCCCAATGAGGATCAGAGTTGAAGCTTTTCTCAATCGTGTGATTCATTTCTTCACACAGGTGAAAGGGTCCCGCTGTTTATTGCCAACTCCGAATGGTGAATTTCAAGAAGTTTTTTCAGTTTTGCGCTCAGAAAAAATTCCCCGAAATACAACCTCAGAAACCTGACTGTTCCAGGATTCGAAATCTCTATCATCGGCGTCAAAAGCCGCCACGACATTCTTCCCTCGAAGACTTGAGGCTTCTGCTCGAGAGCTGAAATGTTCTCCTTGAAGTTCATAGTTAGCGTAACGATCGAAAGAACCAATTTATAAATAAATTGTAGTTATTGGTTTCAGGTTTTAAATGTGCGCATGTTGTGCTTTGGTTTATCTTTCTGTTGGAATGATTATTTTTTCATTCACTTTTATTCAAACTTCAAGTTAACAAACACATGAGTCAACCTGAATTATTTAAATTAATTTGTTTAATGCTCCCCAAATGTTGACGTGCGTTCAAGACGTGTCTGTAAATAAAACCAAAATATCTCCAAACGCATATTGTTGTTTCGCTCAAGTATCAATGTATTGTTGGTTTGATCCACGCGCTCGAGAACTCGCAGTAATGTGTGTGACTTTTGACAGATGTCTCACAAAAGCTCATGTCAAACACTGGTAAGATTAGTAAGAAAAATATGAGAAAACGAGTTTTACTTCGATTGCACCAATGTGACATTCGACTTTTCAGACCAAAGGAGACATAGTCTATTACCGACCTCCCATTAAAACGTACTGGACTACTATTGCTGCATTTTGAAATGTGTTTTCTAACAAGTCTTTTATTACTAACGTACTTAATGCTGTAATTCCGGGAAATTAATTTATTTCTTGGAGTAGTTGGAGTACGTCTTCAAAGTTTTAATTACTGTATTCAAACTTCTTCCCTGAGAAGGGCGACGTTTTTATAATTAGTCTCGAGATCCTTGAAAGTTAATTTGGTGACGCAATCATTTGTGCTGTGACAAAAATTAACTCCGTGGCTATGCACTTACATTCATTGATTTTTATATTTTATTTTAGTTAGGTCACAATAGCGTGTCATATTCTATTAAATTTTTCGATCTACGTTTTGTGGAATCTTCTACCTATGGGCAGCAAAGGCGACTTGAATAGTGTAGTTGATTGTTAAAGCGGAAGTTTTCACGTTATACCTTATTCAGTGGGCTTGCTCGTGTATGGCGCCTCCCCCATTACTGCCGATCAATTATATTTCCAACGCGCTCCTTAATTATATTCGATAGCAGTGTTCTTTCTCACAATTGCCCCTAATCAGTAGTTCGTGATCAAAACAAGCACAACATCTGATAACGATATCCCCGGAATAAGCTAAACCACACAGACGGTATAGAATAGAATCCCCCGTCAGCTTGAAGAAAGAGAAAATTCTGTATACACCCGCGCTAATTCAAAATAGAAAAATTACTCATTGCCTCACATGCGGGGGTTGTATGCGCGGAAATTCATATCCATTATCGCGAGTGCTTTTCAATTGCGTTGTAACACTATCAAATTACTTCAAAGTCTTATCTGGGCTTTCCTCAACCGAAAACTACAAAGAACAATAAGTTTTTCATGCTTTAGCCGTTTCTTCGTCTAATTTTTTGCCTTTAAGGGTTTAGTTCAAATGGATTAAGAATTATGGACAAAGGTTAATAAACTACGTTATGATGTGGCTTACGAGCGGGAACATTCTCCGCAACACAATTACTTACGCCCAGTCACCCTTTGGTTTCTCTTGCTCTTTTTTTTCTTTCGCAGCATTAAAGGGGCAAATCCTAGCACTTGACTTTTTTACATGCCAGTTAAACGTGGTACGTGCTGCGGCAGACTTTTTTTTTGCTTATACTTCTTTGGCTCCTGTCCTAACGCAGTCATGTTGCTTAGTATATACGAGTATTATATGTGCGACCACTTGGTGTTGGTTAGGCACACTCGTCATTAAGTAATAAAAAGAAATGGTGTTGGCGGCAAGTTTGCGTGTTGGAAATCATAAGTCGGAAATAAAATGGAAAGAAAAGAACAAAGCTCGTGGATAGTAATGTAATGTGTCAGGTCAGCGCCGACATTACTTAAATTATTCATTAAGGGTGTCCTTTTGGTTATATACATATATCGGTTGTGTCGTGCCCTTGGAAGTTCCTTGATCAGAAACCACTTCTTGTGTCGACAAATTCAATTAGAACTGGCTACATGGGAATTGACTCTTTGATTTTCGTGAGAAAAGTCTATCAAAACGGATGTACCATCGTCAGGCGGAAATTTAAACAAGTTGGCTATTTGCCAAGAGCTATCAAAAAGCTCAGTGAAGATTGAAGGAAAGAAAGGAGCAAAAAAAAAGCGAAGAGACTGGTAAAAGAAAACTGCTTTAGACGCACGTTTTTACGTCTGAGATATATCCTTCAGTCTACACAGGATACGCCAATGTACGTGTGTATACCCAGATAAAGCGAGCGAAGGGATAAAAAGAGTACAAAAAAAACATTACGATGAATCTCCACAGTTTTCCAAAAAGAGCAATCATATCTCAATAGGATCTTGAGGAGAAGAAGGACTACCATAGTTCTACTTTGCATAAGGACTCAGTTCGTTTCGGGGAATGTTGTGCTTTGTGGCGGTGTTTATTGATTGAATTTTTATTTCTTTGTTAACGACTGTCCACAGGGAATTATGGTATCGTTTGAAAACCTAGGGTTGGTGAGTTGTTAGTGCAAGGTATGGGCTGATGAGCTGTCACGTCCTTGAACGTCTTTATCACTATTATTCGACGATATGATTCATCCAACTTTAATTGATTTCAAGCCCACTTTACTGTATTTAATCAAATAACAACTTAACGCTACAAGCATTCAATCATGTTTTAAACAACCACTTAGACTTTGCCATTCCTATATCGACTTACACAGACCAAATAAAGTCCGACTCGACTTTAATAAGTGTCATTACCGTAAACATTGCCTTGTTTAAACGATGTTAACGACAACGTCACTTATCACTTAGCTTTTCCATGCTTTTTGTCGTATAATTATTTGCAATAGATTTGTAGCCCGATAGCCAATTAAATGTTCAATCGAAGCAATACACGCATATTGTCGGTTCCTTTTCACTTTCGATTCGATTTGTTGCTGAAAAGAAATTATTACATTCTAGTACAATTGTAGGCTGTAAACGTCATTACTATTCAAACCGCAAACTAATACGAACGAAAGTCTTTGCGTGATTATGTAATGTTAGTTTCTAACTGACAGATAGAGGAAGAAAAAAATAAATTGAATCTCATTGCAAATATCGACAATTTTTTATGGTCGTGGGAGGAACCGGTTTCATAGTTGGAGTCTAAACACCCTTCGCTTGGTCCATAATAGAAGCTACGCCTTTATGAAGGAACATCGCCATATCTATTTGACGCAGACAATCCAGATCATCTGATCATCTAAATACGAAGTGTGTTCAAAAAGTAACAGGAATTTTGTTTTGTCAGTCCGGTTCACGTTTTTTATGTCTGTCTGCTTCTGTATTTGGCTAGAATTTCCAGTGGGTTGACAGGAAAGTTTATGCCAATAGGTGGCGCTCAAAGGCAACATTTGAGAAGGTTATGTCAGTGCCTCGCGTCAGATAAGTGATATTTTGGCGCATCTCTAGGGATGATATAATAAAATAAAGACATTCCTCTTGACATCAGTTTGAAAATGAAGTTTTTTCGGCGCCTTATATTTATTTATATTCATATGGGTAAATTCGAACTGTTTTCCCCAGTATTTAAGCAAACTTCTGACGAAACTTCGCTTGATTTGTTTAAAAAAAAATCGTTTGATTGCATTTCCATTAGCGATTTGCCGTGAAAGCGTACCGAATACGATTGGAACAAATCGTAACAGCCGACGAGAAGTGGATAATTTATAACAACATTGAACCGAAAAGGTCGTGTATCAAGCGAGGTGAACCGGCATTAACCACTTGGAAGGCGGCCTTTCATCAAAAGAAGGTTATACTTTGCATTTGGTGGCGTTCGACGGGAATAAATAGCGTCGTATGCGTTACTACCAGGAAAAGAAACAATCAATTCACATAGGTACGGTAGGCAGTTGGATCGATAGAAATTGGCAAAAAGAGTCCGGAATTAATCAGTAGGAAACGCGTCGATTTTCATCATGAAAACATCGGTTCTCATCCCAGGTTTTTCAATAAGTTTTCTCGTTTGATACCAAACATGGTTTTGTTGTTTTTGATTTCCTAATATAAAGGTTCTAAAATGTAAGTCGTAAGTCGTGAGCAAATGCAACACCTATTATTGCCCAAAATTTCAGACAAAACATTGCTAACACTGCATCATGAAATGCTTCTAGAGTTTATTCCCTTGTTAATCGGTGATCTTCCAAAATCTTCCCATATTTTTGCTACGACTTTTGGTTGTTAACTATACACTTTTTGGACATCCTTCACTTGGATAGTCTCCAATGAGTGTACGACCAACATCTTTCTACTGTTCTACTCGAAAGGAAAAAGTACTTGCATACTTTTAACAATCATTCATGAATTGTTGGCAAATCTACATGATATTTTACAGGTGTTCATAAAAAAGTGTTGCTATTTCAAAAAAAAAAAAAAAAAAAAACGACGCGCCATATTCTATCAAACAAAAATTTATGAAACAAATTACGAGGGTGGTCCGATAAGTACTTAGCCTACAAAAGAAAAACAAAAATTTTGGAGAAATAACGATTTATTTTTCAATGTAGTCGCCTTTATTCTCCAACTTCTTTAACCCGTTTGAAAAATACGTTTTCTCGAGGTCTGCAAAGTAGGCCTCCATGGCGGCGATGACCTCCTCATTCGACTGAAATTTCTACCCGGCGAGTGACTTTTTCAAGTTTAGAAACAAAAAGAAGTCGCACGGGGCCAAAGCTGCAGAATACGGTGGATGGGGCAGCAGTTCGTAGCCCAATTCGACCAATTTGGACGTGGCGAGGGCGGAGGTGTGAGCCGGTGTGTTATCATGGTCGAAAATCACTTTTTTCTTCGCCAAGTGGGACCGTTTTTTCTTCAATTCGGCATCGAATCGGCCCAATAATTTGTCATAGTACAGCCCTGTGACCGTTTTGCCCTTCTTCCAGGTAGTCGATGTGGATCACACCTTGTGAATCCCAAAAAACGGTGGCCATCACCTTTCCGGCCGATGGGACAGTCTTCGCCTTCTTCGGAGCACGTTCGCCGGGTGAAGTCCACTGTTTCGACTGTTCCTTGGTCTCTGGTGTGTACCAGTGGATCCATGTTTCGTCGACTGTCACGAAACGACGCAGAAACTACTTCGGATTGCGCTTAAACAGCGTCAAACACTGCTCTGAAGTGGTCTCACGGTTGCGCTTGTTGTCCGGAGTGAGCAAACGCGGCACCCATCGCGCCGACAGCTTTCTCATGCTCAAAATTTCATGCAGGAATTGACCCACGCGATCTTTTGAAATGCCTACTGTCTCAGCTCTCTCGCGCACCTTCAATCGGCGGTCTGCCAATACGAGATCGTGAATTTTTGTCACGTTATCCTCCGTGGTAGCCGTTTTCTTGTTACCTGGACGTGGCTCATCAAAAACCGACGTGCGACCACGTTGAAACTCGTTAAACCAATTTTTGATGGTCGCAATCGAAGGAGAAGAGTCACCGTACACAGCATCCAAACACTCTTTGATTTCGCTGCGCGATTTCCCTTCCAAAAACAAGAATCGAATCACCAACCGATATTGCTCTTTTCCCGTTTTTCTAAAATCCGCGGACACTCCCGCTTCCACACGCGGTCAAAACAAAACTACGAGTCCGATCCGGCTGAAATGTCGACAGTAGCCGTCTACTAGAATGTACTACTCTTGCGATACTGGCGCCATCTGGCGGCGAGGCTAATTGCTTATCGGACCACCCTCGTATTAAGCAAGGGGTCTGCTCGGGCGCGTTGTAAATGTCGAGGAATGCTTCTGTAATATCAGGAACAAGAGCATTTGAGTGGTAAAGAGGGGTTAGATGGCCCCGAGTGGTTGAAAATTCGCTTCATCCGAAATGGCTTGAAAGGGCAATTAATGAAATGAATATAGACGTAGAGAGGAAAATGGTGGTCGAAAATCGTCATTATACCTTGAGAGACCTTTCTCAAGGATGAGCAATCTCCCACGAATCAGTTTTCCATATTTTAAATCATGTTTTTTTGCATGAGATATGTCTCAGTCCGGTTTGTTCTAAAAGAGCTGAATGGATCATCGCAAAAGCAGTCATGATAGAATGCTTTATTATAGGTGACTTGGGTCGCTCAAAAGTAAAGTTTTTGCCCACCTTTAGTTTTTTGGGTCAAACAGTGGATAAAGCCTTTAAGGGAGAATGAGTATGTGAAGCGTGAAGATCGGAATCAATCCTTGTTAACGATATTTTTTTTACCAAAAACGCCAGCAATTTGATGAAGCAAGCACCGTATTCTCCAGAAATGCCACCCTGTGAGTTTTACCTATTTTTGAAACTCAAATCACTACTTCGGAGTCAACTCAAGAGACTCAACAAGTTCGTAAGAGCCTAATGTAACCACACCTAAATACCATTCAGTTTCGGCAATCATTTCTTCATTGAAGCCAATTTTCTGTCTACTTGTGAAACGTTGCATTGTCTTGATGAAAGAGTACTTTTCCTTCTCTTAGTGGTCCTTTCTTTCTTAATCTAATCGATCAATAAAATATCGTGCTCATCCCAAGATATAGAAGCCACAACACCTGACATTTGTGCTCTTGGTAGCTTTGGGCGGCGTTCATCCTTGGTATAGTCTTGAGCTCTTCCTGCGAATAGGTCTTTATCTTCTCAACCACGGCAAATTGGGTTCTAAAATCGGTCGCCATGAGCTCAAAATTATGTACTCTATAACACAGCCAATTTTCAGACACATAGCTACTCGGCCAGTTCGGTCTGATATATGCGTACGGACAGGCAGACAGACAGGAAAGCCTTTGCATAAATCTTCCCTATCCCAGTATTGCAAGGTAGAAGACTAAAAGGAGGCCAAGTCCGGCGAATACGGTGGTTGAGGCATGATTACGATATTTTTTTTGGGCAAAATTTACGCACAGGCAACGATGAGTGAGCAAGTCTATCATCGTGATGCTTCAGCCATGATATTTCTCCCCAAAAATTCGGCGTGTTCTTCGTCTACGTATACTTCACGTAAAGAGCGCATAACTGCCAGGGATTATTCCTTATTGACCGTACGACATTCCGGCGAGAACTCGTGATGATGATTGTAATCGAAGAAAAACAATGAGCAAAACTAGAGAATTTGACTGAGCTTGGCATGCTTTTCTCATTTTCGGCGTTTCTGGTCGCTTCCATTGACATGACTGATGGGGATGGTTTCGACGCCTTAACCATACACCCATGTTTCGCCACCAATGTTGACCCTTATCAGCAATTCTGTGTCGTCATTCACGTTTTTCCACAGCTCAGGTGGAAAGAACAGCATATGTTCTTTTGGTTAAAATTTGGCAATTTCGGAACAAACCTTAGTGACACGCGTTCATGTCCTTAATATCTAAAAAAAGTTGATGGCATGAGCCAACCGATAGTGATGCGACGTTTCTCTGTAGCAATTTTCTTCACTGCTTCAACTCCCGTAAATAAGGGAGACTAAAATTATTAACGTGGTGGGGCGATCAGGGCGGGCATTCTCATTTTCATTTTCTCGGCCTTCTGTGATGAGCTTGTATCGTCAGAACACTTAATTTTATTTTTCACCTAAAATCCAAAACAGATTCTTTGGTGGATTTCGAATCCCCAAGCAATCGCCATCACGTTTAACCTTTATGTCTGTGAAAAACAAACTAAATATCCAAAGTGCCTGACAATGTCAACATATGTTGAGCGACATAATAGAAAATTGAATGTAACTACTTACCTCGCAGAATTTGAAAAGTCACCTTTATTTTTGAACAAACTTTGTATGTCTCCAACAAATGTGTAAATGACTGGATTGTTCATAGTGATATTTGGACATATGTATACATCAAGGCTCATGGAAAACCTATCGACAGCTATCTCAATCGAACCTGTTTATCATCTAATAACAGTTGCTCATGCTTGAAGCACAACAACCGTAAAATCGACTCAATTCTATCAGCTGCATCGAATCAAGAAAACTTGATACTTTCCACACCTTCTCAACAATTCCCATCTGCAACACGTCAAAAACCCAAAACATCCATTGCACAAGGCAAAGCATCTTGTTCCTAACTCAATAATCGGCTTACTACCTACTCCCAAAATGACATTAAAAGCAGCAACTACAACTACCCCTCAAACAATAGCATTTTCAAATTGAATATTCCCATATCCAACTCGTTTAATTATCCATACACAATGCACTGCACACGGATAGATGTTTGCATCATACAATAAGAAGACGTGTAGGATCCATATCGCATTGTGTACATGTTCCATGTTAATGTCACAAGTCATTTGTAGAACACAGGAGGATTCTTCCGTTTGCAGACACCCGATACGGGCGAGCAGTTCGTCGTAGTCGTCGTTGGAGCTTCATTTAAAAATTCCTTCACGTGCACAAGGATACTAGAATCCCATTGCAGTTCGATGCGCACATTTTCCTTTTCCTCTCCTTGCTTCTGGAGTTTTGTTTTGCTTTTTCATTGAAACTCCGAACAGCCTTCTGTGTTTTTCGGCCAATCAAAGTAGAACTGGAAAACAATGAACTTTTGGCAGAATGAGGATATCCTATATTCCGCACCCACTGTGTGCGCACATTTGCTCGTATCACCGCAGCAGCTACTCGTAAAGAACAGGCTCGTGGAGTATCCATCATCAACTCGTAGTCTTAGTTAACTTTGAAAAGTTCATCTAATAAATTGCGAGAAATTGCAAAAGTTTACTTGAAAACGGGGCGAGGACACAGAGGACCGAAAGAAAATCGACAACCTTCACGAGGATCCACTTGTGTGTGACATATGAGAGGGGGAAGCAGTCAGACCAGCCGCCAACTGTCGGCATAAGTTTCAGTTTCTGTAACGTGAATTGAGCTAAGAAGCGCTTCATTGTTCGTTAATTTTCGCTTGAGCACTTGAACGCTCGGAAGAGCCGAGACAACTAAGTCGAGAGACTTAAGTGAATCTCCTGCAATCAAAGTCAATTTAAATCGAATTTACCTCCCCTTGCCGCGGCTCGACGTGTTTGCTTGTGTCATTAGCTACTCGTCTCTAATCGCCCGAGAACTTAACTTTCAAAGATAACGTTTAACTATCGGAGGCATACGTTAGGCGGATATACTCGGTTATTTTTTTTTCTTCTTTTTAATCGATTTCGAGTAGCCTCAAGGCTACAATGAAGTAATCAAAAGTTTTGAGGGCCGAACGTCATCATGCTCTGCCCTATCATCACACCATCGAGCACTTTGCTTCATTTGTTCTTGCTTTATCGATACCCGGCTTCGCACCCTTCGGCCCTCTCGTATCTGCTGCAACTTCCCCATAGCGCTGACTAATTAGTTTCAACAAACTCTGTATTATTTATCAATGCGCTCTTGTCGAGCGCTATACAAGTATTCCTACAATCTCCCGTACATGTCGTGTACACCATCCGCCCACTCCCGCCCAACAGCCTAGAGTTAGTTGTCGTTCGCACACTAACATACTCCGTTCGATGCGCTTGGTTGCCATCGGAGGCCAGGAGTGCTCCCCAGCGCCGTTATAATAATTGCGTATGCTTGTCCATTGTTCGTCATCGTGTAAACGACGTAACACGTTCGACGGCACGATAGTCTCTGCCTCCCCGCCAAATAACTTAATCATTTAGCTCGAGTGTTAACGTTGTTATTAGTTTGTTGTCGGCGAATAAACTTGTTGTGATTCGATTTAATTTTTCCGCGATTTTTTCTTTCTTTCTTTTCGATCGACAAATGAGTGCCAAAATTACGGTCCATAGACAGAGATTGATGTGAATGAGGTCACTCATACAGGGTGGTCGTGAGTACCGTGGTAAGTGACGTTTAATACCACGCAACGGCATACTTTATCAAGTGGCGCAGGGTGACTGATCAATTATTCCGAGGTTGTTTGTCGCTTTTTAAATTATTTGAACACAAAAAATTTCATATTCGAATGCGCGTCTATTAATAAACACATGACCCCTCCGGGTAGAGTGGACCGCGGTAAGACGCAAATGAAAACGATAAAAGTGGATAAAGCACAATTTTGACATTGGAAAAATGTAGATAAACATATATTTAGTCACCAAGACGAGCTGAAGAATATCAAAAGCCTCATTTGTCAGGGTTGTCAAACGCGTCATATTTATGCGACACGCGCCTTTGCTTGTCATTCTCATTGAACAAAATTAATAAAAAAATTCATTTTCACTCTTAAAAACTGAGTGCCACTGAATGTACAGCTAAATTATGGAAAATAAATCAAGCAAGTGTGTGTGGTTTATCTGGTTTTACAGTTGTAACGTGGAGAAAAAATCGTTGTTTTTGGGAAGGAATAAGCATAAAAAACAGATCAGCTGCGCTGGGCCAAACACATTAGCCTTCACGATAAGCTGATTAACACGGACCGATTAGTCCGACGTTAATTGATAAGACTTCCATCCAGAAAATTAAATCAATTTCATTTGAATTATTGGTTCGTTACCGATTAACTCGCAAGATAGTTACTCTACAGCTACGAAAATAGGGCAAAAAAATCAATTTTAATGAAATTGTTATGCAAGACACCCTATAGTCATGACCCCGTGACATCAAGTAGACGTGTGAGGCAAACTCAGTGATTAATACTCTGGCCGCTGACACCTATGATGCGGATTTCGAATCCCGTAAAGCCAAGTCATCGAAATAGTATTTCTTGTGATTTTCTAATACGAAAGGAGCCCCTGTAGAGTAACTTGTCTGGAAGTTCTGTCTAGCTCCATCGCATAGCCAAGGCCTCAAAAAATGTCATATGCCATTGCGACGACAGCAACCATTCCCAATTTTCCATTCCCATTCCCATTCCCCAAGGGCGTTTCCTTCCAATGAGAACTAGGGATATGCAACTATTCTTTAAACATATTTGGGTCAGGTGGTGAACGATTTTATGGATGTTCCCGTTTGGGAACGTTTCTTACCCCAAACGTCAGTTACGTGAGACAAATGAAGTAAGGTACCAAATTCTAAAGCGTTAACTTTATTAGGAGGAGTATAATGCCAATTCGACTCCAGGGAGTGGTCGTGGTGCAATGGTAACCATCACCGACTGTTGAGCAGAAGGTCTGTAGTTTAAGTCTGTCCATAGCCAAGAACAATTTCTATACGTAAAAACTGTGCAACAACATCAGTTGTGAATGAAAGATGATCAAATAAATGCTTACGAAGGCATAACATTCGCAGTATAAATAAACTTCAAAATTCATACTCTGGGTGAGGATTTCCAATATAACACGTTAATGACATGGAAACAAATATACTTACTGTGAACTACAACCAATGCGACGAATTCAGTCGAATATCTCGAATCATATCTAGGACAACCACCCCGGAGAGTAGTGAACGAACATCTTCGACACAAACCATCTGCGACCCGTCCAGGTTGTGTGACAAACCGAATTTATATAAGATCCGACTCCTATAAAAAAAAAAAGTGTTGTAGTTGCATTTTTGAGGCTGCAATACGATGTGTGATGAAGAAGCTGCTTTGGGGGATTTGGATATTTTATAAGCTGAGACACCATTGTGGCCGAGAATCGCGACCTTTATCGTTAGAAACTGAGATTTTCTCGGCTATACAAACATATTTAATCCCTATCCTCCAGTGTCAAATACTTGGTCGGCAACCTAGGTCAGATGCTTAGTTGGATACAAAAAACCGGGTTAACGTATCTATCCTTGATTGCAGCAAAACTTTCGGTAAAAGGTGTTGACACAACTGATGCTCACCCCATCCTTTCATATGGCCCGCTAGCTTGGTGGCCTGCTCTAAGCAAAGTTTATAGCATAGACTAGTTTAACAAGGTTCACATATCGATAGGAATTGGTACCACAGGGGCCATGAGATTATGCCCCCACTGAAGCACTTAATATAATGTTGCTAATCCTACTCTTGACTGCCATCAGAATCATGGAAGCGGGTTAAAGGACACCTACACGCTATGGCCATAGCCAAGATCTGTTCCCCCCGCCCGCTTAAATCTGAAATTGGCTCCTACAGACTACATTGATTTCAGCAGCACCTAACAGAGAGAAATGGAAGGATTGATAACTTCAAGATAAAGCTTGGCGTAGGATCGAAACTATTTTCGCCTCCCTCTTTAATCGACAGTATTTCAAGCAGAAGTACTGGTGTTCAGAGACACGTGCAAAAATGCCACAGATACATATCTGCAGTAGCAAGCCTCCATCAAAGCCTTACCCGATGAAAATCAAAGGAACTAGCATGCGGATCAGGATCAGTCTCCTCTAGGTTCTAAGCTATAGGACCGATGAGCTGGGCAGGTCTGGGGCCACCTCCAATATACATATCGAATTTGTGAGTCCTCCACTGAAACACCTCAAATCAGACATAATCCAACAGTTCCATAAAGCTTCAGGACCCTTTTGTCGAAAACGGCGCAATTTGGTTCCGGAGGTAAGCATCATTCTATCCTTTTATAAAGAGCCTTTAATGTTTTGCAAAAGGTCATAAGTAAACGCCTTACTACGCCTATCAGCCTCCTGATAGGGTGCCGCCAAGACAGTGAACTTTATTACATATTACATCAGATTGCTATTCTAATTTTTTTTTCGTAGACAGATTAGAGCTCTGGAAGTCTTAAAACGTGTAGATTCATTCGAAAAATCACGGATCGTGCCACATGTAACCTCTTTGATAGTTGACAACAGGCTAAACCACTGGTTCGACTAGCAGTGTGTATGTTTACCAACATAGCAAAAAGAAAAACTCATCTGTATCAGACCAATATTTAATTGAGAAATTCCACAATTCCTGTTACTTTTTGAACACGCGTGCACATATTGACTGAAGAAGTCTCAATACTTAATTACAAAAATTCACTTCCTTTTGTTAGGAAGTCGAAACTGAACACAAGCACCACAATAAATAGAAAACTGTATGATGCGTGCCTGTACCATTTACTTCTTCAATGTTTCGAACCATGTACCAGAGACATGCACCGGGCACACACCCGGTACCTATTCTACGAATTTTCATTCATTGTATCATATTTAATTTAAATGTATGTAAGCCATGTGATTTTTTAAACCTACAAACTAGGTTCATGAACGCGACTGGTCTTTCCACGTTACAGAGAAACAGAACGAGGAATGGTTCAGGATAATTTCACGCCAATTCACGTCGAATGAAAATGGTCCGCAGTCGATGTCGTTATTTGTTCTCGAGTTGTCCTAGACGAAACACAGCTCATGAACATACACGCACCCATATACAACCACAGTAATCTTACGTTTGAGGACATGGACAAGTGGACATATGTCGACCAGTATGGCAGCGAAAAAAGTGCTTCAATCGGACTGATAGTACGATCGAGATGGTGCAATTCCTGCTACTTTTTGAACATTTCTCTCATTTACCTTTAGTAGTGCCTTTATTGCCATAATGCCTGTCAAGATACATATATGCCTCGAAAAATTCCAAAACCTAAAATGTAGGATTTATTTTTATATTATGAGCTATAAACTGAGTCTCGTGATATTTATGTGAAAGGTCTGTGAATCCCGGTTAATCAATTATTTAGATTTGATCCTTCTTCCTCCTACGAATGTCTTAAACCGGCAGCAGTAGATTTTGCTTGGTTGGAGACTTTTGTTATCAACATGGGCAAATACTGGTGTGTCTATCTGATAGGCGCCTTACTTTATTGTATTTTCTTCGTTTTCCGGCAAAAGCTTACGTTTTTGCACACACCACTTCGAGGCCAAAAATATGCTAAAGGTAGATTAGTTCATTGTCCGCCGTGGCGTCGTCCTTTGCACAAGCTTTACAGGTGCTCGTTTCTTTGATGCCAAGCACGTTGAGAGGCTTGATTTCTTGCAGGCATCGGGGCATATACCCCGGATAACTTCACTATTTGCATCTATGTTCTGAAGTATCTAGTCTTTGACGGAAGAACCGACCAACAATGTAGACAGACTTACAGCAGGCTCAGGTCTTGAGGGGTACTCCTCTAGGCCCATTCTGGCCAACTCATCATAGATCTTACTTTCCGGAGTTCCGACTTTGTTCAGGGACCTTGCAATTAAGGCAATATTTCGAATGGATACGAAAACACATCTTTCCGGTTATAGCGTCGGTCTAGATCCAGTCCTGATGCCGTGGGAAGCTGTCTTATTACCCCACAACTGGATGGTTGGTGCCATTGCATCGGATGGTATATCGGCAAGAGGGAGGTCATAGTATGTCTTGCGCAAATTCATGAGAGGAAATTATACCAAGAGCCACCACTGTTGAGGCGATATATGGCTTTCAGTCTACAACCCATATCATGGGACGAGATTTAGTATAGCACTATAGCAGAGTAAGGCGTTTCTAGAGAAAGCCTCCGGATACCTGTTCCAATTCCTCGGAGTTCTGTGAAAGAAGTTATAAGCGGCTTACGCGATAGCTTATTTGACTAGACAATTGATGAGTACAAGATTATAGGTCTTACTATTGCCGTGTAAGTCCAAATGACTTTTCTGGGTGATAAATTTCTGTTTTTGCGAAAGCACCTTTGCAGTGACAGTATTCTTACGTCGCTTTAAGTCAACCGTGATTTCCATATATTTGCCTTTCTTCATTTCTCATGCACTACTGATTGCGTTCAGCGCTGCATTAGTCTTACGAGAGACAGTCGCCAAACATCAATCGATCGAGAGTGAACAGCAACATCTTCCTCATATGCTTGGGCTTCAGACACATTTAGAGCACTGAGCATAGAGTTGGCCATCATAATACCGGAGACAAGAACTATCTTACGGCACGTCCTGTGCAGTAGCGATTGTTTCTTGTTTGATGCGTCAAAAAGACGTGGAATTTTCATAGATACCAGTGACCCGTGTCGCTGGCATGCACGATTCGCATGCCCTGCTAGTTTCTCCCCGAGTGCATTCTAATTAAACCACTCCCTGTACTCTTCAGCCTATCCTACCCGTATTAGTTCGTGGGGCTGACGAGGAATTCATTCAGTGCTTCTGTTGCTCTCTTTGTAGCTTACACGTTTCTTTCAGTATTTTGTCGCTTCTACCATTTGTTTGATAAGTGAAGTTGGATTCGGTAAAGTACCTCGCCATTCAGTAAAATGTTTTCAGTCGAAGGTACCGTACCTCACGTCCTTCTCCTTTTTGGCCACTCTAGGGAATAACAGGAGCTATCATGACTAATTTGCTATAGACATTTGCGAGAATTCCCAGGGCGAAAAAGGAACTGCGTTGGTGGTGGTTACAGTGGTACATATATTGATTAGTGGAATCAGGATGTGAGTCCATCTTCCCTTAGTGGTATTATTCCACCAAGTATGCCATAGAATCGTTATTTTCCTTTCTTTCTTACTTGATTGTTCTTACTGTGTCTTCATAGACATGGTTTCAGCTGGTATTGATAGTCTCCTGCAGTGAATTCTTCTCATCTCGTCTGCGAGTATTTCGATGCGGATCATTCCCACAATAACAAATCCTGCTTGATCCGATATCGTCCCGTAACTGCTTATTGTCCTTCGCGCTTAAAGCTGGTATACTCTGACTGTTTCCGGCATGTTGCTCTTCTTCGAATAGTTTTCTGGAGAGTGCCGTTTGTAGTCATGGCGGTTTCTTGCTCGCGCTATCTGCATGTGTTTTAAACTTGGGAGAGAGAGCGGCTTCCATCTTGGTCTGCTAGACGCCTTGAATGCTATGTCGTCGGCGAAGACGATAATATTGATTCTTTCCAGTTGTTGCCTTAGTCACAGGGCGCTGTCGCACATAAGGCTAAATAGTAGGGGACTCAGCTTGGACCCCTGAGGCACTCTCGTGGAGTCGTAGCCATATTAAACGATATCGAGCGATGGCCTTATTTGAAACTAATCGGTCGAGTCAAAAGCGTTCTTATGATCTAGACTCTTCGAATATTCTTCGACCTCCCGCCGACAAGCGTGTCTTTCTATCTATTGCTTCAGACTCAATGTCAATTACTACTCTCAATGATGTTAATAGTAGGGCGTGAAATTCTGAAACTATCCTGTGAATTGATAAAGCTCTCGACTTCAGTGTCACAGTGAAAAATCAGTCGAATATTATGTATTACCATTGCCAGTGTTTTATCTGAATTGTGTTGTCTAGCAGAGTGACATATGCTGTCAAAAGTTGCATTATCAAAAGCGCTGCAATATAGACTGTTTTGAAACGCCCCCTCAGGGTTTTTCTCGCTTGTTGCATCTCACAAGTGCATTTCTACAAGTCTTTCTATACTTTCCGGGAAGGGGGCTCTTCTTTACTGATATTGGGAATGAAAAGCATTTTCACCATATCTCCGGGAATTGGCGCTGGACTGGCAGTTAAACTTCTTTTCAACGAGGGAAGCAGCTGCCTTATAGCTTTCCGAAGCAAAGCAGGATGGATTCCGTCAGTTCCTGGCGACTTAACGTCATCGAAAAATGCAACTGCATCTACGTGACGTAAAATAGCAGCCGCAGCCTCCGGTAGAAGGTAAGCCAGTGTCGACATGATTAGTCTGAAACAGAAGGCTGAATGTTCCTGCTTTTGAATCAGTTTATAGCGCATCCATATTCGTCTGTCTGCCTCGATTGAAGACATCGATTTGAGTTATTTAGCAAAATCGTCATAATTTTCTACATAAGCCCCTTGTCTTATTGAATTTTTCACTCTTTTATTACATTAGCAAGCACATCTGTCGCTATTGACTCTATTTATCAAATAAGCATGAAGAGTCTATCAATAATACACGACACCTGGCCCTAGCTCGGTATCAGTACAGGTGTTGCCTCAACAACTTTCAATTGGAGTAGTCACTTAACTGTTGACTCGAGGAACGTATTGTATATTTTAGTTTTTATTTATTTATCGCCGCCTTGCTTTGTTGTGATAAAGGTTTGAAGCGGACTACCACCACCATCAAACCAAGTACAGAAACAAAATGATTCTTATATCCCATGAGTTAATCTCCACGTGATGGCGGCAGATTAGATTACAACTTCCTCAAAGCAATTATTTCAAGGCTCAATAAGTACACCGTCTACACGACAGTGTACGTTATGCTTTACATGCTTGCATGGCTGCAAATAAAGATACCTTCGATGATCATAACCACGTTCCTTCGCCAACAAGATTACTCCGTCCCCCTTTATCGCTATTAAACTAATCGCATGGCACGTGATAACTCCTGCAACGAATACAAACGGCACAACTTTTAAGCGGGCTCCCACACGATTACGGGGATATGACCGAGGGCGGTGAAATCCTAAGACCATAATCCCTTCAGTATTTATCCACAGCGGCATTCCTCGGCAACAACCCTTAAAACGTCGCTTTCGAACGGAGAAGAAAAAAAATAATCCAAAGACCCAGCGACTTGGTTTCATTTCCTTAAGGCAATCGGCGATCAGCTCCAATGACTAATGGTTAGAAAATGCTAAACAGAGCTCTTCGAGTACGTTAGCAACTGAATTTGTAGGGTCACCAACCTTCGACGATGGTGAATGGCAGCGATAAGATATGAACACATTCGTGGCTCATATTCCCCATATGCAAATGCCCGATGGTGGAGTTTAATTTGCATGGAACGTTGGCACGTCAACCAAAGACATTCGAATAAGCGGCCTGAATTATCGTGTACTTAAGGCAAATCACATAAAAAAGGCACCAAATGAGGGCGGGGAAGGAAATAAGCTTAACTGGGGGGTTGAATTTGTAACTGCCAGCTCGGGTCACTTGGGCGTATGTGAGCTTTTTACTCCTTCTGCCGATTGGCCTTATCTCTATACCCCCCAGCCAGAAGAAATTCCCTATCACTTGAATGTGTTAAGTCGGGAACTTGTTAGTTTAACTTCCACTCAAGTAGATCATTAATCAATGCACATCCAAAGTACTGTTCATCTCGACTGAATCACTCGCCGGAAGACAGAAACAAACAACCAACTTGAGGTTAATTGCTACCCTCCCCCCGACAGCCATTGAGAGACAATAACCCACCACTCAAAACCAGACAACGACGGCGTACAGATTTAACCAAGACAACACAAAACACCACTCTAACCGCTCTAGGTCTCTCATTGCAGCAAGGACCTCGTCTCCCCTCAGCCAGTCGGCATTAAAAATTAAATCGACAGTTGATGCAAAATGCAGAGGGCAACCACTCGCTCCATGTCCTGTTGCTCCGTGGATTCTTGCCTGCTTCTTAGTCTCTTTTTCCCGCTTGTTATATCCCGTTAAGGAGAATTCATTTTGACGTCCTTTATGTCGTTGCCAAGAATTTCCAGAAAATATAAGTATTATGCCGGAAAGACACAGCGCGATGGCAGACATAGTGTGAGACCGCGATAGTAAACCATAAATGCAATTACTCGTCCCAGCATGCAGCAGATCATTCGTCCTTTTGTTAGCATTTTTGTGTTTTTTTTTAATGGTAGATGAACGCATTATGCAGTTCAATGGGTACAGAGTGAATAATTTAGCAGAATTAATTAAAACTAAATGTCTCTGCATGAAACAGAGATGAGAGGCGACGTAGACGTGGCATATTGGCCCAGGAGAATGGGTGTGTTAATGGAATTTCGCACTTTTATGGCCAATTCGATTGCTCTCCGTCACATAGTCCAGTTGATTGCTGTCGTATAAATTGAGTGGAACGACACTTACTCAGGGATTCACAAAGGAAATGGCCAATAGCTGCAATCTATGAAAATGTATTTATTTAAAAATGAGTCTCGGAAGTGATTATAGAGGGTCGTTGGCAAGGTTTAATGGGATGTTGTGCGGAATCTGTTGTCTGTTTTATTGGAGATTAACAAACGTTATCGTTAAGCTATAACCTGATTTTACTTTCTGACCACATCTTTAATTTAATTAGTCCTAAAACGTATAGAGGTACGGTATTTGGATGGTGATTTGATGGATTAAAACACCACTACAGTCGTTGAGCAAAATGTTGTATTTTTTATACTTATGAGACTGTTAAAAGTGGGTATGGCCTTGTGGAGTTGCCATCTGTATACTCTATTGCATGCAGCTTTAATGTCGACAGTGAGAGTGATAACCTGAGCATATGATTGCTTACTTCTTTGTTTTTTAATGCATCGTTCTTAGAGCGAGAAAACTGGTCACTTGTACCTCCATGAATAACCCTAGGCCGCTCTTACCCTGCCATTGACATAAGATGTCCATAGTAAATTGCGATCTTTTTTAAAAGTATTGTATACAGGGTGGCCCACAAATCGCCGGATATTGTTCTGCTGAAACGAAATGATATGCTTAGTCGGACCTTTACTTAAGTGGGCCCCGTCATTGCTTGTAACTATGTAATGATTATTCGGAGTCCTTACCGCGGACATTGTCTTTGAGAGCTTCCAGAACCTACAGTTTGTTCTAATAGACTAATTGCTTCAAACCAAACGGTAAACTAATCCTTCCAAATCCTTATTTTCACTCGAGCTGTCTACGGTAGAAGCATGGTCGTCCATCAATCTGCGGCAATAAAAATCGATCATGATCATTGATCAAGCCTCTATGTTGCTCACTACTCAAAGAAATCGTGTTACCCATAGCGTCCTTGTAAAAATGGCACTTCAGGTGTAAATGGCGCGCGATGCAGTGATTTAGAGTGATGTTGTGGCTGTTCGTGAATGATGCCTGGATTGTCAGTGCTTCAGAATCATACATTTTCTTAATGTACGTAATTAAAAAGAGCCACGTCGCTCATGATGAATTTCGATCAAAAATCGCCAATTCGTTGTAGAGGTTCAGGAGGGCGATTGACGGTCTGCAAACAGTAGCTGATGGACTGTCTGAACTTTGAAAGGGAACGCCTTCAAGTCGTTCGTCAAAATTCTCTGTAGAGGCGAACGTGTAATGATCAGATGTGTGGCACATCGTCTGGTCAACATCGTTGACGACTCATCCGCGAAATCTTAGACCAAAGCGCCGAAAGTCGTGTCAGAAAGAGCACTACTGAGGCCTTCCGTAGCCTCTCTTTTCTCGTGTTGTTCAAGGTTTCTCCGAGACGAGCGGCTAAACGTTTTAGTTTTTGAACAACTTGCGCAGGACGGTCGGCAAATGTGCGCCGAAAATTAACGTTGTACCAAAATCACTGGCGAATTCAAAGAAACCCTTGAGAACAACGGGGGGTGGTCGTGATACAGTGGTAATCACCATCGACTGTTGAGCGGAAGGTCTATAGTTCAAGTCTGTCCATTGCCAAGAACAATTCCTATACGGAAAAATTGTGCAGCAACATCAGTTGTGAATGAGAGATGATAAAAAAATGCTGACGTAAGGCATAACACTCGCAGCATAAGATCACTTCAAAATTCATACTCTGTGTGTGCATTTCCAATATAACACCTTAATGACATGGAAACAAAAGAGTTGCTGTGAACTGCAACCAACGCGTCAAATTCAGTTGAATCTCTCAAATCCGATCTAGGACAACCACCCCCGGAGAGTAGTGAACGAACATCTTGGACACAAACCATCTGCATCCCGTCCAGGTTGTGTGACAAACGCCATAAAAGCGTACACTCTTGAACCTGCACGAATCCTGTGCAGGTCAGGGATTTTTTTTCTTCTTCTTTTTGTTTGTCTGTAATCACTGAACACACTGACATTGAATTCGGTTGAGTGTTTTCCGGTGGTAATTTTTTTTTTTTGGTGGCACTTTCTTTTGATCGGTTAATTATTATTTTCCCTTTCGCTTAAGCCGTTCAACGGATTAGTATTTCGAAGAGGTAACACACGGGGAAAATGCGATGTGAGAAAGATAAATAAACAACTAGGTTATGTTAGGTGCTTAGGTCTTTAACACGGGCCAGCGGTGATGATGAGTATACGGCCACTTATCTTAGAATAAAAGTAGATTTACTCAGAACCAGACGTAGATTTAAGAAATTATTTTAGCCTCATCTTTTACAAAGAGAACTTCAAGGAAATCGAACAATCCTTATGAATCTCATAATCTTCTTTTCTAAATTTTAAAAAATTCAAGTTGTTAATTCATACTTGTTAAATTTTTAACATCAATTAAACTTCCCCAGGCTGTGAGGGATTTTTTTTTCTTCTTCTTTTTGTTTGTCTGTAAGCTTTTATACGACCTGCCTGTGGTCAAGAAATAAGCTTTACTCACGACAAATGTCTCATGTTGGAGTCACTCTGAGAGGATCATGTATAAGACCTAGGGGCGTAATACAAACTTGCAATATTTATTCGCCTGGATCAGTGGTGTCAAATAGTCAGATTGGCATGTTTGAGGAGTTCTACATCATCCTTGACATAATCTAGCGACACTTAAGAAACTTCTATTTACATATTTTCGTTCATAACATAAAATTTGGAATAACTCTTGGTTTATACGGATAACAAACAAGCCAATTTCAGGGATCTGAATCCGATATTTGCCGACAGATGGCGCTACTGGCATATGCTGGTAAAAAAGATAACATGGTAAGCTCAGGCATCTCTCAACAGCTCATCATCATATTCGTGACTTTTGATTGGCGTCACATAGTTTTCCATGCATGAAAAGTCTTGGTTCTCGACTTCTTGTTGAAAAAAAACTGCGACCGAGGGGCAACTAATGATTTTAGTGAACACTTCGTGGAGACAAGGAACGTCGCGGACCGGTGAAAAAGTTCGAAGACGCAGACTTAGGGGTATGATCAACCATGTCAAACGAAATGACAACTTGCAAATGGATTGGCAATAATTTAGCTCGTTGGAAACGCGAATCGGAGCAGTTCGGAAACCATCACAAGAGCTCGCTACCTTCTTCGGACTAGGTTTTCCGAAAGGAACCACCTAAAATATAGCTGAAACTGAATACAGGCCATTTTTCTGTAGCATGTGCAAGCCGAGAAAGAAGCTGAGGAAGCTGACAGACGTCACTGACATCCGGCACTAGGGGGCATATGTGTAACATTTTTCTGCTTTGGTTCCTGCTACCTTGTTGGTCCCGCAAGGTAAAGAGTTTTTCAATTGGCGTGGGTAGATTATGGTGGCCTGTAGCTGGTGATATCTTTCAAATCTGATTATTATTCAGTTACTAAATGATAAACCTTTACTACTAAGGCGTTGCGCGCGTTACGCCTATTTTAAGGTAGACGTGGCAGCCCTTCACGGTCGACTCTTCAACGTTTGGCAGCTAAATTTGAGGTAATCAATCAGTCAACATTTGTGCGTCAAACGAACGCATTATCCGCCGAGAACATCCGTGAAAGTGTACAGCAGAACCTGAGGCAGTCGGTTCCTCGCCAAACACAAGAACTCGGCCTTACGCAGACTTCAACTTGTCGAATTCAACTTGGCTTACACCCGTACAAGATTCAACTGACCCATGAGCTCAAAGTTCGTGACCATAGATAACACCATTTGTTTCCTGACTGGGTTTCGGAGCGTTTGGAAGAGAATCAGAATTTTGGCCAAAAAATCATATTTAGCGACGAAGCGCATTTTTGGGACGACACCAAACCACACGAGGCTCACTAGGTAACAATGCGTCTTTAAAAATTCGGTATGGATTTTGGGCCGGCGGCGTCATTGGCCCGTACTTTTTCGAGAACGACGTTAGTGAGGCGGTCAGAGAACGATGATAATCAATTTCGATTCATCACGAAGTCTACAATTGGGCCTAACCTATAGCACTTTACGGCGAATTTTAAATGATGGTCTCCATTTATACGCCAATAAATTCCAAATTATAAAATAACAAAAGTCTTAAGACTTCAGACAAAATAAACACATTTTAGAATGAATGGGTATGTAAGTAAGTTCGATGCTTAACTAATTGAACAACAACTTTTAGACGAAATTTATCGACGAAGTCTCCTTCAAGAGTGATACATTCTCCAACATTTTGACGCCCTTTTTTGTGAAACGATTTATGTTGTACCTCGAAATAACCTTCAATTTCGGCAATCATTTCCTTCTCTGGAGCATTCTTTCCAGGTCGACAAACAGGTACTAGTCGCTGGGGGCCGCTCCCTAATGATTATATGGATTCATCAAAAGTGTCGCCATCTATTTATATGTGCATGAACTTACCGTTAAATAAGCAAAATTGTCATACCTTCAAATGAGATTTACGCAAAGCACACAAAATAGTCACTGTACCTTGGCTGCACTATTTTGAAAAACGTGAGGCTTAAGAGGCGGCAACTGTGAACTGAGAGCGTTATCGAAAAATGCTGAGCGACTATTTTCTTCTTCCAATGTTGAATGAATTAGTTCCCGACAGTCGTAACAGGATGACGATACAGCTCAAAATAGCCTTCGTATCCTTTGAGTTGCTTCTGTCTAAACTTCATGCTGCTTGACTCCCGACTGAAACTGGCTGATACGAATGGATGGTCTATTAACTGTCTATGGATTTTCTCATATGACAGTGACCATTGTGGACTTAGGGCTGTGATCACAGTGCGAGACAAATTCGCGGAGATGACGGAGTATTCAAACGCAACCCTACAATTATACTAGGGCGCGTTGGGTGTGCTTTGCCGATTCCCTAACGAGAGTGCTCACTTCGAACTCCTCCTGCCCATCGTCTAATGGGTACCTTAAACGAACTGACGATATAGTTAAGCAGACGATGGACAGTACGTTACTACGAACGTGTGCCGATACGCGATAATCACCGTACTACACAGACAGAAAAGTAGGTTCTTGTGAAGACTCAAACCCTTGTACAAATTCGCGGTTGACCGATAGACAAAACTCCGAGGTCAAGGCACTGAAGCCACTGATTAAAATTTTCCAACAGTTAATCAAAGAAAATTATAAAATATTTGTAAATCAGCATTGGAACAACAGAATTGGAGGTGTAAATTCCGACAGGATCTGAAGCTTCCGAAAACGTCAGACAATCAACGCCTTTTACGAATTGGCATTGATCCAGAAGGCGTCCTCATTGATGACGTGTTCGAGAATTCTAAGAAAAAGGTGACGATAGTGGGAGCTGTCTTCCAGGAAGTGTATATGGTTAATGGCAGCATTCGCCCTGGAAAACAGAGTCCCACTTCATCACTTTCTACCTTCGAAATGATATCATTGGCGATTAGAGAATGGAAGTTCAGAATAGCTATGTTCTGCTGGAGGAATGTTTTGGTATCAATCAATAGAAGAATTTAATTGTAATGAATAATTTACATGTCGTTACCAGAATCAGTGATGATATCATGCAACTAATGCCATCACCAGTGAAGGGGCTAACTCCCTGTTCATGTCGATGGAGGATGTACCCGCCAGTGGCTGTAGACACGTACACTGTTCAATGAATAATGCATATTATCCAGTGCTTTGGGAGACAGCGGTCGTGCAAACAATCCTCAAGAGGGGTAATGACACCTGCAAACCGCAGGCAATGTCTTCGAAAAGGTGGTCTATAAAGCTCTGTCTGAATGGGTTTGGGATAATAAAACCATTCCGGATTACCAATTCGGCTTTATCGCAGGGCCACTTTTCATTTTTCACATAACAACTAAATAATCGAAGGTCCAATGTACTCGCACTTTGTCGGCGAAATTCAAAAAGTGACCTTATTTTCTGAACAACGTTTTTTTTTTATATGATTTTCGACATATTTACCGGTAGAAAGTTCGTTATGAAAATTGCCAACCTAATTTCTACTCAAACATTTGAAGTTAAAAATACAACAGGGCAGGAAGACTCGCTGATCCTTTGTAGCATTTTCGGTCTTACAATTCAAAAACGTGGACGATTTAGTCACATACGGACAAGGTCAAACGATCGTCATCATTATCATTCTCTTGCAGCTTTGAAAAAATTCATCAGTACTGTTACGACGACCTCTCTTCAGCCCCAAGCATTGTACGAGTAATAAAATCGCATAGACTAAGATGGATAGGAAACATAAAACGAATGGACAGTGGACAGAGTCAAAAGAATAGAGAGTGGAAAACCCGACGGAAAAAGACTATCAGGAAAGCCGCGTCGTAGGTGGGAGGACAATATAAGGAAATATGGAAGGAATAAACTCATGACAAGGAGGCTTGGCGAAGGTTTGTCAACGAGGCTCTGATCTTCCGAGTTCAGAACTTCGGGAAAAAAAGTTGAAAATCAACTTCCAGAAATCAGAAACAATTTTATTCAGAACGTCGTTGTTTAGGTCTTCTCGGGACACAAGAAAAAATTGGCGCAGATTTTCAATTTTAGGATTGGATAGGCGTCCACTGGGTAATCAGATATTTTGGGATCTGGCTAGAGCAATATTTATATTTTCGCGAAAATATGGTTGCTGCTCTGGCTAGTGCTCGGGGCATTTTTGCTCTGATAAGATGATGTCTCTTAGCAGCCAACTAGAGCGAAGGTAACCTGCTACATGGCCTTAATCAAGCTCAGGGTTGTCTACGGAAGTCCTGTGTAGTTAAGTGTGAGAACCAGCTTAATGGAAATAAGTCGGGTGTTTGAGAGGCAATGGCCCATAGAACATAGTCTAAGGTGTTCTGTCTTCTTTAGAGTGCCCGGAAGATAAGCTAAGTTTCAAGCAGTTTTATCAAGCTTTAGGCAGTTCTAAGTAAAGAAAAACAATTTATTGCGCATTCGAATATCGCATTAGTCATCCGAAATCATGCGACATGTGAAAAACGTTTCCATGCTTGATCATAAAGGGTCCGCCATCTAACGTTTTTTTTCACGTAGTGCTTATTTCGTGAATGGTAACACTTAGCTCATGTCGAAAATTGCGTACGGATTTTGGAAGAAGAGAAGCACCGTCAGCTCCGTATGTTCGTTATCTTGTGAAAAAAGTGAAAGAAACTGGCATCCTCATCGATAAACCAAAGCGTGAAAAGCCAAAAACAGTGCGTACACCCGAGAATATTGCTGCTGCGGCAGAAAGTGTGCGTGAAACGCCATCAACCATCACCGTCGTTCTCAACAATTGAACATTTCGGAGACATCATTGAGACGAATTTTGCATAAAGACCTTGGTATGACGCCATACAAAGTCCAATTGGTTCAGGAGTTGAAGCCAACTGACCATCCAATGCGTTTTCGCTTCGCTAAGTGGGCCTGCGATCGACTTACAGAAGATGCCGATTTTGCCAAAAAAATCATCTTTTCAGATGAAGCTCATTTTGATCTTGGCGGGTATGTAAACAAGCAAAATTGTCGCATTTGGGGCACAGAAAACCCGCACGCATACATGGAAAAGCCGGTGCACCCAAAACGAGCCACTGTTTGGTGCGGATTTTGGTCCAGAGGCATAATTGGGCCATTTTTCTTCGAAAATGAGCAAGGAGTGGCCGTTACAGTCAATGGCGATCGTTATCGGGCCATGTTGAACGAATTTTTGTTCACAAAAATTGAAGAGGAGGATATTGACAACATTTGGTTTCAACAGGACGGCGCTACGTGCCACACAGCCGAAGCTACACTCGATGTTTTGCGCCTTGTTTTTGAAGATCGCATTATCAGCCGCAGAGCTGATGTCGTTTGGCCACATCGGAGCTGCGATTTGACACCGTTGGACTATTATTTGTGGGGTGCCGTCAAAGATAAGTGTTACGCCGACAAGCCAGAGACAATTGACGCTTTAAAGGACAATATTCGTGAAGCCATTGGTGAAATACAGCTGCACACAATTAATAATGTGCTTAAAAATTGGACCGATCGTGTAGGCTACTGCATGGCCAGCCGAGGCAGCCATTGAAATTATTTTCCATTATTAACCGGAAGGATTGTACTTTCAAATAAAAAAAGAAATTTGAGAAAATATTCAGTAGTTTTTTTTATAGCATTTTCAAAAAAAAAAAAAAATTATTTGGCGGACCCGATATTTCCTTGCGAAATGCACTTGTTTTCATAACATCATCAAAAATGTACCTAAAGTTTCAAATTATAGATAATTTCCAGACTCTTAGGGTCCCGCAACTTTCCACTTAAAACTCCTCGATCTGATTTAACACCACCCTCTCGACTATAGGTATATGTACATCAGCCACAAAACAAACACGACCATTAGCGCTTGGACATAAATCAATGAATTATTTTCCACTTCTTCGCTAGCATTATTCATTCCCAACAATTCCTCGTGCAAAACCTCCGCATCGTAATATTTCCAAAACAGTTGTACAAACTTTAGTTTTGCAACATTTATTGTGCAACTTCCCCTTTCTTTTCATGTGTAATAAATCTGCGTTACTTAGTCGAAACACTGCCAGAATACAAAAAAGATGAAAATTGTGAAAAACAAGCCACACAAAGAAGTCGTCCCTAAAAAGGATGGATGGGCGGAGGGGTCTAAGAAAAGCATCCTACCAGTCGTTGTCGTTGATTTCGTCTATTTCCACCACTGCGGCGGGTCGGAAAGGAGATGAGATAGAACATGAAGTACTTGCACTCGGGTTGGCTGTTAAAGTTTTCGAATTTAAACAGATTAGTAAGGACGGGCAATTTCGAAAATTGTTTTGTGGAAAGTTTTCAAATTCCCTAAATGAAGAACGACGATAAAATGCGTTCAGACCCAAACTGACTTTTGAACAGTAAGTCAGTTCGATTGGAGAGTTGAATGTAGACTTCAACCGGTGACCCATATTCCGGTCACACTAGAGGTATAACAATTAAGTCCTTTAAACGAACAAATTCAAAAAAAAATTGTGATAAATCCCTTAATAAAGCTAAAAGCTCGTAAAGTATTTAAACGCTTCGACGCCATCGAGCAGAATGTTCATTTTATCAGATAGTTTGCTGCATTGATGCCGAACAGCGCATTAATAACACTGCAAACACACCCAAATGAGGCGAGGAGACATTTTCAATTATTTTTTGCCATTCTCCCCACATCCATGTCGGGAACTGCTTTTCGCTTTCGTCCTTTCGCTCCTTTCATTATTTGAATGCAATGTGGGCGATTATGGGAAAGTGGAAGGCGGTAGTAGGGAGTGAGGCGGAGATTGGATGGATCTCGCTGGGTGAATGGAATGCGGATGACCTAGTGAATGAAAATGCTTCCATAGTAATTGAATTAATTTTTTTTTTGTATCCTTTTAATGTTTTTAATTTCTTGTTTGGCTTACTCCTCTTGATGGGATCCATTTTTAAAATAAAGTTTACCTTGTTTGCTCCTTTGATGATTATGTGACCAATCGTTAATGGGATGTAGGGTGATGTCATAGGGTTCATGGAACAGGCTTGGTTCGGAAAGATAAGTAGCAAGCGATTAATGTGAATAATTACAGATGTAAATTTTTGAATCTCTTTGTGGCTGTGTGATACGACATTGACACGTGGACAAGTGGATTTTATGGCTTTTAAGAGAGAGAGACATGAAACAAGTAAACGGCTCCGAGGACTTAACGTGCTCAAAAGGGTGAAGACGAAAGTACAAGAAAAGCGCGTCACAAGAAGAACGACCTAGTTTCATAAAAGACCTTAACACGGATGCATCAATAATGTAAAGCTGTTTTCAGGTTGTATTCAAGAGATTGGCGCCTGGCTCTGGAAATGAGTCAGTTAGAGATGAATTGCAAACTTTAGGTAAAACAGGAGTGGGTTTTAACTTGGCTAAATCGAAATAACTCTAAAACAGCTTATTGAACGATTAGACTGTGAACGATCGTTTCGAACCTTTATGACAATGTCTTCAGTACTGATGGGGTAAAGTGGGGAACCGATGAAAGTGTTGTCTGCCGGCATATTTTCAACAAAGAGTGGATTTCATCATCCCATTTAGATTCAACTCCGAAATTTGGTGGGAAATCAACCTGACTTTCTTGCCGCAAAACTCAGTTATTTTCCTAAACTCTCTCGTCTTACCAATGTAAAACTCCTCAAAATTAATTTCAAAGACTTTTAAGAGACGTGCTCCAAGCAGATCGTCTTTTTTACCATAACCCAAACTAAGACTGTCCTAGTACCTTTCACTAGAAGGAAGGAACTACAACTTTACCTAAGCCCCCCTAAATATTGTCACCACTTGATTCTCAGATGAAATTAGATATCTAGATGTTGAGCAAACTCAGCTCGAACTCTAATGTAAATAACAATATAAGAAAAGTCAACAAGGTACTATCAAACTTGTTGATTCAAACTTCAAGCCATCTTCTGAATATGTGGTATATATTATTAACTTGGACCCAAGAAGAATCCATAGTCATCAAACGACAAGGTTTTCAAAGACTCGCGTGTATCGGCATAATGGGCGCAACATCCATTGGGCGCATCTCTGTTTTTGACCTCCTTCGCTCGAAAAACAACCTGATATGTACCACCAGATGGCGCCAGTATCGCAAGAGCAGCTTACTATTGTGTAGTACATTTTAGTAGACGGCTACTGTCGAAATTTCAGCCGGATTGGACTCGTAGTTTTGTTTTGACCGCGTGTGGAAGCGGGAGTGTCCGCGGATTTTAGAAAAATGGAAAAAGAGCAATATCGGTCGGTGATTCGATTCTTGTTTTTGGAAGGGAAATCGGGCAGCAAAATCATGCTGGATGCTGTGTACGGTGACTCTTCTCCTTCGATGGCGACCATCAAAAAATGGTTTAACGAGTTTCAACGTGGTCGCACATCGGTTTTTGATGAGCCACGTCCAGGTGCCCCGAAAACGGCTACCACGGAGGATAACGTGACAAAAATCCACGATCTCGTATTGGCAGACCGCCGATTGAAGGTGCGCGAGATAGCTGAGACAGTAGGCATTTCAAAAGATCGCGTGGGTCATATTCTGCATGAAATTTTGGGCATGAGAAAGCTGTCGGCGCGATGGCTGCCGCGTTTGCTCACTCAGGACAACAAGCGCAACCGTGAGACCACTTCAGAGCAGTGTTTGACGCTGTTTAAGCGCAATCCGAAGGAGTTTCTACGTCGTTTCGTGACAGTCGACGAAACATGGATCCACTGGTACACATTAGAGACCAAAGAACAGTCGAAACAGTGGACTTCATCCGGCGAACGTGCTCCGAAGAAGGCGAAGACTGTCCCATCGGCCGGAAAGGTGATGGCCACCGTTTTCTGGTTTCGCAAGGTGTGATCCACATCGACTACTTGGAGAAGGGCAAAACGGTCACAGGGCTGTACTATTCCATTTTGGGCCGATTCGACGCCGAATTGAAGAAAAACCGGCCCCATTTGGCGAAGAAAAAAGTGCTCTTCCACCATGATAACGCACCGGCTCACTTCTCCGCCCTCGCCTCGGCCAAATTAGTCGAATTGGGCTACGAACTGCTGCCCCATCCACCGTATTCTCCAGATTTGGCCCCGTGCGACTTCTTTTTGTTTCCAAAATTGAAAAATCACTTGCCGGGCAGAAATTTCAGTCGAAGGTCATCGCCGCCACGGAGGCCTACTTTGCAAACCTCGGAGCATCGCTGGGTCAAGTGTACCGAGGTAAAATGAGACTATATTGGAAAATAAATTGTTTTTCTTTTGTAGACTAAGTACTTATCGGACACCCTCGTACATGGAAACAATTAATTTTGTTAATTTTATTGAATTTTTAAAAAGAATCTTGTATTTGGGCCACCCTTTAGAAAAATCATCTCCAGAGATGAAGCTCATTTTTGACTTAATGAATTTGTCTATAAGTTACATATGCTTCATTGACAGCAACGAACTTGATTGTTTCTACAAAAATTGGCTGTATGTAATGGAATTCATCTCGGTGGCGTGCTTGGACCGCATTTTTTGGCGATGAAAATGATCACCATGACGCGGTCGATGGAGTTTGCTATCGTGCCATGTTGGAAAAATATTTTTGGCAGGTACAGCACGGACTTAGATCGGAATCGATCACCACAAACATGCTCACAGTGATCATATGAACGAGATCGGATTCCATACTTAAGTTTAGTACGTGTTCTACGCCTGAAATTAATATCAGTTCAATATCTCTATTACTCCTTGCTTTATTTAAATACAAAATTGTCATGTCCTTATTGAAAAAGCCTGTACCTCCTGTAATAATATCAAATTCCTAATACTTTTTGAACATATCTTGTATGTTTTTGATCATTCCGCGAGCCATCATCTTATGCATCCGTTGCTGTGAATTCTGAGCTTAGTCCATAGGCATACACGTTCCATATCATAGATCCCACTTAGCAAGGTTTTAAGCACTAAACCTTTGCGGATAGAGGGCGGTCCTCACACTCTGACCTCAATACCAGTTCATATCATGCCTCTCCGATTAAGCAGCAATCAGTGTATTGAATCACTTATCACTTATCTGTCACGACATGGTATGACAACAAACTATTTTCACCGTTACAGTTGACTGATTTGTTTTACCTGACTTTGAAAGTGATCTTATCGATGTGGTTATGCAATCTTTCGATCTCGATCAGGAACGATCATAGCGTGAGTTCAAGGCATCTCAGACTTCGACCTCAGCACGTTGACGTACATAGAGGATTTCTGCTTTCCATTATCATCTTCATCTCAATTACTTTCTATTGTCAGTAATTGTAGAATATGATCAGCAAATTTCGGAGAATAGAATTTGTTTATGAAAGGACAAGAAAATCAAGTTCAATTATCGTCAAACGAAGCCAACTTCCACTTTTCATTACGCTACACCCACCATTTCCACCACTCAAGTAGTCCTCTTGTATTGTCTGCTGTTGGCTCCTCTCCGCACCGTTAAATTACATTTTTCCAACAGATATCCTCCTCCAACGTAACATTTTGTCTCCGTCAGTCCGTCAACCAGCCATCCGTCCCCGATTCCATTCGCCTTGCACACTCACTCAATCCTCAACTCATTTCCTTGGACATACGCCAGAAAGAAATCATTATTCTCATTCCACTCTTCAACAATAACAAATGACATCTCTTTAAAAAGCAAACAGAAAACCTAGAGAAAAAAGCTAACACAAAACAAACGAAAAAGAAAATCCAAGGCAAGACCACCTCTACTATACGGAGCGGGTGTGCAGAGATTTCAATTTTTCTCCGACAACGATATCATCCCCACCGCATCGTTGTAGCTTGTTACTCGTATAGAAAGGTGATCCGAGAGCCGGTCATCATCATCCTGCAACAATTGCGTCCAAAGGAATCCAGCCGCACAGGATCAAAGGCATGGAATAGTGCGACAACCCACTCTCGTACGTATGCAGTGATGGTACTGTGAATGGGTAAACCACATGGGAAATAAAACAAACACCGAACCGAGAGTAATGTACGACAACAACAAATACGGATACGACGATACGAAAGGGTAACGAACGTTTCCTGTGTGACGACTTCCGTTCCAAATGTGCCAACAACGGAATCGAATAATGATCTAATCAATCGGGAGGACACCTTGTACCCAAACGACCATCCGATGTGATAATAAGAAAACAGGACACCATTTAATAAATAACCCAGAGAGGATGGTCGGAGGTAATAATAGTACGAAGGAGGACATCAAGAGTAGGGCCTCAAATGGCATGGAAGAAGAATGAAATGAATTCTATGACCCAATTTCGCTCAAGTCCTAGTACGTTGTCTCCGGAATGGAGATTCTATGGAGACTCTAGCGCAATTCAACCGCAAAGTAAATAACACAAGAAACGATGCAGGGGCAGGGATACAAGGATACAAAAACGAAAAAGGGAACATAAATGATGAGTAGAATAAGAATGTAAAACAGAACGGCGGACATATTTTAATAAAGCAACCGTTGGGCTTTGAATTAACGGCTCATATATGCTGGAACATGCCTCCGAGCTGTTAGAGGACAACATGGGCTCCGAGCGTGTTCCGAGGGCGATGGGAATTGTGTTTTCTTGTTTGTCTTCGTTTTCGGACGACGACTGAAAACACGAGAGGAGTGATGCTGGTGACAATAGATAAATAAAGTCGACCTAAGCACGTTTACCTTGTTTGAGGAAGGGTGCGAAGGAGTTGCTTACAGTTGCGTGGAGAAATCACGTGCGTCTTGTAGGTTTGTGTACTTATGGGTCATTTGGTTTCTTTTTTTAAGTCAAGTGGAGATTGGTGGCTCAGAGTCACGGAGTGAAAGGGATTTGGGTTGTGACTTTGGAAAAATTTTGACCGCCTGATTGCTGATCACTTTGTAGGAAGAGTTATCGACCACTTCTAGGAATGACTTGGAATGTGGTATGAGAAGGTATGAAATTGTTTCGGTAAACCGGAATATTTTAAGGCTTTTCTGCTCTCTTTTAAGGCTTTAGTTGAAATAGATAAGAAACAGGGACGCAGTGATTTTCCAATAGTGCTAATCCGTCTTTCAAAACCGCTAATCCTGGGGATCTTTAATTGAGAAGATGGATTCGTTTAGAAAAGTTGTCAAAGCAAGTAGGGAGTGGATGGAATTTGACCGACTTAACCAAATATATGAAGAACTGTCGTATGATGACCACTGTTGTCCTTCAAGTTGTCGGAAAATGCTCGACCTGTGTTGCTAAAATTGAATAAGCTCACGTAGGCTATATTGCTTTAGATTTTTCGCATGTCCCTTGGCATTCTCGAAATCAAAAGGCTGCCTCTTCTTGCAGAGCTTGAGACATTGAAAATGACGAGACCTATTTGACGAGCTCATCAGCATTTTCGTGATCTAGCAGTCACACGGCGCTACATCCCATACATCACGCGTATCGATGGACCAGTTGAGAAATGAGTTCGGTAAGCAAGTTTTTTTTTTGCACTCAAGAATTGGCTGGCTAGATCATGCGATTTGACATCTTTAGACTGTTTGTTATAGGGATGTGTCGAATGACTCATTTATGCCAATAAGTCAGCGTCAATCGCAGACGTGGAGGACAATATTACAAGTGTTATTAGTGAGATGCCAACCTATATGCTCGAAAAAGTCACTCAACATTGGATTTTTTGTATGTATTACTCAAAATGTAGCCGTAGTCATTATTTACAGGAAAAAGTCCTTAAAAAGTAAATGGCAAGCTTTGATTGATCAGCTCAAATAACATTTTTTACAATTTTGCAATTTTCAAGATTTCTCTCTAATTACCTTGGCCACTTAGTTCTCCCTTTAAAGTCATGGTTTTCGCGGGTCCAAATGGTCTCCTTTATATGTAGACTGTTGCCCAAGTCTTTCTGTTAAAATATTTAATCCTCGCTCAATATGGTAATATTAAAATCGGAATCATCAGGAACCTTTCGACTATTTAGAAGTCCACACCTAGAAGCGACTTTATAAAAAAAATATTTTAAGCTAAAAAAAAAAAAACATTTTCTCCATTGTGACTTAACCACATTTAATTCTCCAAGCAATTTTCAAATCGACGAAGTTGAGATAAGTGATACCAAATGCATAAAAAAATTGTAGCCGACTACCTATAAAATCAGGTTACATAAAAGGAAATCTCCCCTCTCGGAATGAACTTAATCACATCTCCTTTTCAACCCGTAAAAGCTCGGTTCGTTAACTGATCGTCCTTACTGTTCGCCCCATTAGCTCTATTCAGGTTCGTGTCGCCCCTCATTATACGAGTAGTTATCTAGTCCTTTACCCTCGGGTAATAGTTTGCAGAATAAAATAGAATTTACATCCTCCCTTCGCAGCAGCCCAGCCTGCGATGAACTAATTTTCTGCGCGCAAATGTTTGTGGACATGACCAGTTCGGGTCCAAACAAACTTTTGTTACTTTTTCCTTTTTTAATCGTCGCCTTAAAAAGAAATTGACTTTGAAAGACCTTCCCATTGTGTTGCCATTGACACAGGAGTTTAGTGCGCAAAAAACGACGAAGAGGCAAAACACATTTTGGGTTTGGAGGTTAAGAGATAAAACTAGGTCAGCTGAACCACTAGCAAGCGGTAAGTGGAGCAACGGTAAGAGAAGCAGCAGCCGTGGTGGTGATGGCTGTGGAATCTGAGAATCTGCTGTCCTGTGTGCTACTTATCCCATGCACATCAACCGCCTCGGCTCGTTTATAATAAAAGCCAGGGACAGATTGGGAGCAGTGCATAACTCTGTACTCAACTCTCCACCACTTTAGTGTTCTGAAGCTCGGTATCACTCTACGTCTCTGCGGGTAATTTGATAGAGTAAACACCGTTTTGTAGGAATGGGTTTCCTTTTTTGCCTTCTGTTTGTTGCACTTCTTCGTTTGGAGCACCTATTCGAGCTCACGTACGGCCGCTATCGGGGTATCGGAATGTGAGCTGTTTTGCTGCTATTCTGGTGAGATGAGCATTTGTTTAGATAGAAATGCTACACGTGGTCGTTTGTGTTCACAAACAAACAGGACGAAAGAAAAAGATGTACAGGGCGGAGACACAAAAGAGGGACTGGGATTTAATGGTCCAGGATCACATCGTGTTTGTATTTAATTCGGGTGTACGTCCGTTCGCTCGGGTACTGTGGTACATGGAAAGTGTACAAAATTAAGGATAAAGCGATAAATGTCGTCCAAGAGCACAAATGAATTTATTGAAGTGTTTTGCTCGATGCACTTATCTACATAGGCATACACAGTACTACTAGTGTCACTGCTAAATGTGGAACAATAAAGAATCCTTAGGCTGGGGTACTCGTATTTGAGGAGGCTAAATCGGCTTGAGGGCTGTGGAACCAATAAAATGTCGCACGAGATTGGTGGAGGGTGTAAATCTCGTCGAATACAATGGGAACGGCGGTATGGCATTGGAATAGGGATGCTGTCACTGTGTTATTTACAACTGAGAGGTGTTAAGGAGTGCAGCATTGGCATATTTTTAACCTTGGTTCTTGGATGGGCAATGAAGGCAAGTGAGGATTTATACGGGAATTTGTGTTAAGTCGGAGGGAGCTTTTGGGGAGTCTGTGTGTCAGCGTTAGTGGGGATTAAAATGAAACACTCTGTCGAAGGGCAGTAGCTCAATGCTTGTTTGTTTTAATAAATATCGAGACAATGTGCCGATTTATCGTCCCTTAGGCCTGGAGGAATGTCGTTGGCTATAACTTTTTCATAACATTAGACCTTTGGAATGTTTATTATTAAAATATCGTTCGAGCTCGAACCTTCCAACATAGAATATGTATCCGGACAAAGGTGGCTCTTTTATTACCTTCATCCATCTTAATAACCGAGTGACTCCCCAATTGGCTTTATCTTAGCTTTGCTTGGGCTGGGTAGACATAATTTCATATAATATTCTGGGCTCTTGTAAGGCACTAGTTTTGGCAGTGATACTTGGATGAAACCTTTGTAAATAATGAGCCTAGAAGAAAGGTCCTGACATTTTGCGCAATTGATGACTTTAAAACAAAATAACTCAGTGGCAACTGTGTGGAAGGTGAGATTTGTAAAGATGTTCGAAGAAAATTAAAACAAATAATGAGGGTTTTTTTTACCATCGGTGAATTGTTTTTACCACGTAAAAACTTTTTTTTTGCTCAGAGGAGAGACGCCAATTTTTGACTAAGCTTTGATCCATTCTTTTCAATAACAAAAAATCGCCAAGGTAACCTTTATAATTGTGAAAAACAGACCAAATGTCCAATTTGGCCGACAATATAAACATACGTTGGGGCACAGCGGTACCAACACAAAAAGGAAAAACAAAAAACGAATTTATTTAGCTCCCGAAATTCAAAAATTCACCTTATTTTTTGAACAAACCTTGTATATGTTTGTTGGTCTGATGCCACTGGCACTTAAAGGTTGTTCGTATTAAGGTCTTACTATAGGCGATAGGATTGTTGCCTTAACATAAGTCCATTTTACGTGGGAGATAATGAGTCAATAATCGATAAAAGGTTTTCCTTTGTGTTCGTTGTTTTTTATACACAACATAGGTAGAGCTCAGTTGAACTTTAAAGGTCGCCATTAATACATCTAAATCAATATAAAGGCTCTTTCTAAGGCGCCTAGAACTTAGATTTTTGTTGGTGTTTTTTATTTTAATAAAAATATGGCTCATAACAAGCTTCTTCAGCGACATCTTGTATTGCACCAGTAATTTTCTCAGTATAGCTCCCACTTTTTGGTCCACCTTTTGAGATCGTTTATAGAACAGATTTTTCTCATTTTTTTCAGCAACCATTAAATTGTTGACTCATTTAGATGATTATTCACATAAAAAAAATCTTGAATTTTACGATACATACTTATTTGTTTTTTAAAGACCTAACTTTTCCCCATTAAAATTAGGTAACTTTAGTGCACTACTCTACCGTGAAGCCCTATGATTGAAATGTACATGTATCTACTTCGCTAATTGCAAAGATGGCATTAAAAAAATTTAAAGATCAGACATTATTCATTACTGACATCTAGTCACGACTTTTGAAAGACTCTATATGAGTAGAGTGTTGAATATGTAGGCTCGTTTTTGTCTTCAGTTGATAATTCGCAGTAATTCAAGCATATTGGCATGGTGTTATAAAATCTGAGTCGGGTATGGATATACATTTGCATGTTAATGGTGGGTTTAAGTTTTCATCAAGAATTTGGATAAGGTTTGTTCGAAAAGTTTTGGGACTTTTGTAATTTCGCGGAATGTATTAGTTCGATTTTGTTTATTACTGCTATGTTAGTTTACTATAAGGTGACGAAGAGGTGACACGATGTTGGTACAATGGATGGGTGATTATTTATTTGCTTAGAAAATGCAGTGGCTTCTAATGGGGGGTTCGAAGCCTGCAACAATTGAGTCATCGAAATCATATTTCGACGTGTTTTTCCACAATACGATACTCACAAGACGTCCTGTAGTATAAGAGACTTGTCTAGAAAAAGGCTTTTAGAAATTCGCCGTTCGAGCTCAGAAGGTGCCTTTCACCTATGGAAAGAAATAAGTCACACCAAGCATGGGTGATTGGGAGAAGTTTTCAGTCCATCATCGGCTTAAGCGCCAGTTCTTCTAATAATAAAATTACAAATGCAAATTCATCTAGAGCTTTATTGCCAAACGCAACACTCATGAAAACCTCTTGTGAAATAAAGAGAAACGTAAATAACTCACCTCTTATGAACATACAATAGATAAGATTAAAAGCTCAAGAACGGATAAATAAAAGAGGTTTTTAAGAGCAATATTCACCAAGCTTCTGGAACTTACTAAACCAGGATGACAAGGCTTAGTGAACTGTGTATTGTAAAACATGATTTCAACGAACCCAAAACATAAGCCTACTAATCAGATCAAGGGAAGCGTGGTGACTGCCATTGGCCGACCAAGCCTGGGTGCCCCGATAAAGGTTTTGTTTCACTTGCAAAGACACTTATGAGAGAGAGTCTTCTACCCACCTCCGGTGTAGTTGCCCGGCTCTTACGACGACCTTAATGGGGTTCGCATCGATGAACTGTTTTCTTATTTAACCCTTCTGTCAATGGGTGTTTTAAAACCTTCCCATCAATGGAATAGGTCTGGCTGGACCTTCATATATTTTGTATGAAAATTAAAAGAAATAATTGAAGTTTTTTTGTTTTTTTTTTGGACATGTTATTATTTTTATTATTAATATAATTTTTTTTATATTATTTCATTTATGGCATTTATGTAGCTGAATGCTATGTTGTAAACAAACAGTCTCTTCCCAGGTAGTCCATGCAAATCTGGTTTTTCTTTGTTTTTTATCGTTTATTCTGCAAATTCTGCACGACTTTCTCTGGCCCGTTGATGGCTGACTACAGGTGGGCTGTGGAATCCTATTTTGCAATGGTGCTCCGAGGAAAGTTTCGATGTCATTTCGAACGGAAAACACTCCTGTTATCCTTGGATCGTTCATCCTTGCTTCGATCTGAGGGGTCACTAACTGCTTAATCAACGAATCCAAAAATTGTCTACGTGCATTGGGTTTGTTCGTCGCACTCATATCATTTAATTTTATGTAAATTATAAAAGAGGTAGTGCTGCGACATCCAACATGTTGCAGAAAAAGGCCAATGGCCATCGCTTCGTCTGTCGTTTACACGTATATTCTCCCAACATTTGATCCATGACGTCGACGCCAACTTTATGTTTGTTGTAAAACAGAACTGCTTGTGGCTTTCTTGCTGTTCCAACCAATTCGGTGTCATAGTGAACTGTTGACAATAAAATTACTGCTTTAGATTTTTTCGGCACGTAAGACACTGCTGCGACATTATCCGTAAATCCAAAGATTGTGGAATGTGATAAGCGACTACGATCCGGAAGCATTTCTTTAGGAATGCACTTTTTATTCCGTTTCAACAAAGGCCAGTCCAGATTTTCGAAGTTTTTCCACACCTTTAAAACTTGTAAAGAAGTTGTCAGCAACAACAGTTCTCCCGCTGGATTGGTACTTAGTCGCTAATTCAATCATCACCTTCTCGCCCAAATTTACAGCTCTCTGATGTCCATCTTCTTTTCCTGTATACAGAATTCCTTTGCAAGGGTATCCGTTGCTAGAAGCCCACCATACTTTTATTCCATATTTCGCAGGCTTCGATGGTATGTTTTTTTTTGTAAATCGTGTGTTTCTTCTGTATGGGAATAGTTGTTCGTCAACGGTTATAACTTCTGTCGGCGTATACGCAGTTTCCAGATGATGATTTAGCCTTGTCCACATGTCCCGAATGGGAGCCGCTTTATCTGCACTTTGCCGTTCGACACGAGTCCTTTGATCGTCAAATCTTATAAAACGATTTATGGCTCAAAATCGGTTTAGCGACATCGTTGCGGGATCCATATTGGTTTTCTACAACTCTACTGTATGCAGCATGTTGGCGTGATTTACACCAGCAACTAGACAAAGACTAAAATAGGCTTATAGTTCCTCCTCAGTAACAGATTTCCAAACTATTTGCTTCGTCGGATTATTTTCGTTGTACTTCAAAATTTCCTGTAGAGACCTTCTGTTAGTTTCTCGCATAATAATAATGATCATATCCTCTGATATCATTGCCTTGAAGATACCAATATGACTAAGTACGAGGCATTCCTCGTCTTGAGTAGCCACCGACTTCTCGAATGACATTGTGTGCTCTTAGACGAGCTGTTGCTGGTGGTTGTTGGCATCATTTTGTTCCATCATGGGCCAAATAGTATTCCTCGGAGAATTGTCTTTCTTGCGCTTGATGAACTGGATCATTTTCTGCCTGCAACTCTTCTAACATCTCGTCATCATCAGTATCTTCTATATCTGATATTCCGCCTACTACTAAGTTCGACTCCGCATCAGAATCATCTCCATGGGGAACATAGTCCTCATCGCCATCGCCACTAAAATTTTCAACTTCGGACCCATTTTCCCGTACTTCTTCGGAAAGCCTTAAAATGTATTGCTCCCGTTCTTCTTCGCTCATGCGGCTCCAGTTGAATGCATTAATTTCGTCACCCATAATAGTTTACCTTCGTATAAGTATGTTTTCCCAATATGCTTCTAATTCGACAACAATGCACCTGTATCAGTTGGAGAATGGAATAACGCACCAGTCAAAGTATTAAAAATGTCGCAGTCCTAAGGACTGCTCAAAATTAACCAAATCTGTTGTGCGATTCCACGCCGTTGTTGTAGCGAGTGTTGAATGAAAATCACCCTAATTAACTAAAGATCTAAAGCTGCAGTTCCGATCATATGAAACGAAGAAGCTTCTCCGATTGGGCTCTGCAAAAGTTTGAAGAAAGTCCTGAATTTCATTGAAAAATCATCTTAAGCGATGAAGCTCATTTTGGCTTAATGATATTGTCAATAAGCAATGGTGCTTTATTGGACAGCAAAAAACCCACATTTGCTTCAAGATACTACATTGCTTCTGCAAAAATTGACCGGTGTGGATTACATGCCGGTGGTGTGATTGGACCGTATTTTTTCGTCGATGAAAATGATTGTAACGATACAGTCAATGGAGTTCGCTATCGTGCCATGGTGAAAGGCTATTTTTGGCCAGAATTGGACGGACTTGATATGTGGTTCCAACAAAATGGTCTAACAAGCCAACAACGCTATTGGCGCTTAGGAATAATATCGAACGCGAAATTGCCCACGTTCCGGCGCATATGTGTGGAAGAATGGTGGAAAATTGACTTCAAAGAATCGATAGTGGTCATATGAAAAAGAGTCAATTCCATACTTAAATGTTATATGTGTACTATGGCCGGAATAAATTTCAGCCCGATATCTAATATTTTTCTGTATTTTATCTAAATACAAAATTGTTATGTCTTTATTGAAAAGCCCTCTATTTCTACTAATTCATCATATCGCCATTATTATATCTATAATGTCCCTAGATGCCCTTTATTTTTTGATGAAGCTTGATTAGAACTATGCTTGCGAATAGTTATACTCATATATTATATGCAATAATTTTTTAGAGAGTGATTTCTTGACATTTCGTAGACACCTAGCTAGGCTGATACAAAGGCTAGGCATTCACATCCATACTTTATCGGCGGGTGGTTTGCATCCTAGAGCTTTCCGCTTTCCACTAATTTTGAAATGAAATATGTACATATGCGAGGATGAAGAGTGAGTATTGGTCTGGAAATCTACACATAAACTGCCTTAAAGGTCATCGTCAAGTGGTAAAAGCCCGAAGTCCAACCACCTTTTCGCCACAGGTCGATAAATCTCACAAACTCCCTCGCTCCTTGCACCCGCATAATCGAAACAGCCGAAACTAAAAGTTAAGGCAAGTTCAACAACATCCTGGAAAGATAGTCCCCCAGCCAACTAGCAAGATATATGTCCTTCCACTGACGCCACGACGAATAGCCGTGCACCGAACCCATGCATATAATCCAAGTCGATAAAAGTAATGTCAACACATACAATAAACAAAAGCATAAACCAGGTTTGTTGCCATACATGTCATCACCTTGTAATTTACGGGAAATCCCGCCAGCTCATTGGATTTTCCGTGGATCCCCTGCCTTTCGTCGTCTGCCGCCCAAGCCTCAAGCCAATTCACCTTTGTCGTTGAAAATCAATAAGTTTGCAAACTTTATAACATCCATCAGGGCTGTTTGACAGCCAAGTCAATTACACTCAGCCGTTCCGGCTACAAGGAGCGAACGACTATGACTCCAAGTCGAACAAAGGAATCGAGCTGGAAGTGTAACTAGCCAAGCCAAACAACAGGATTGAATGAGACTCAGTTCCAGGTGGAACCAGACAACCCAAGTGACCTGTGCTCTTTTCAACCTGACTCCAACCTGCTGCCATGAGGTTTCTCTTCCGCCTCGCCACACAAAAGATTTGTCATTGCAGTAAAAAAATTAGTCAAAAAAAAATCCACTTTTTTGTGGTATTTTCATGGCCTATCGTTCATAAATGCACTGCACCTCGCCCGTTTGCCTGGATGTGGTGGTGGCTCGGTACCACGTAGGTGTATTAGAATGAACTACAAGCAATTTGTGATGCGGTTTTTATTCAGTACTGCATCCTGGATGTGGCATCATACCATGTGGGATGAACAGTAGTCGAAATACTGATGGATGTTTGTACAATGCATCATCGAAACCGGCGTTAGCTAGCTCATCGAAAAAAAGGGAACAATACGAAAAGGACGAGATGAACATTTCCTAACGACAGCAGATTCGTATTTCTAATGACACCCATCCACATTCCCTCCACACAATGGATTCTGCATTCTTTTGTCCTAACCGTTAGGTCTCGCGCTATCCACCCCACCCACTACATGTCATAAGGCGAGAACAAAAAAGATGTTCGGATATCCATGTCTGTCGGGCATGGGATGGAAGGCCTAAACGAAAAGGACACATGTTAGAAACTACGGAGTGGGGGGAAATATTTTTGCGATTACTCGCATATGAAAATTATTTTCAATCGTTTTTCTCGTTTGCTGCCTCCTCTCATTTCAGACGTCGTATCTGGTACGACTATCTGTGTCGCATTCAATCCGGAGCATACTGTATTGCTGATGTTCTTTTTTTTTTGTGTTTTGTATTCACTCTTGTTTCGGGTGAAACCTAGAATCTATGACCTAATTCGAAGGCAGCCAGTAAAGTGTGTTCCAAATCCGTCCGTACGGCAGCTCTGGTGTCCTGGCATAGGCTGCTGACAACAATATTGGTTTGCAAGCGATGAATGGATGTCGGTTAACGAGATAATAGTGGTTTGTATTCCGGCTGTGATTGTATTCGTGTTTCGAGGTATAAAAATAACATATCGTGGTGCTTGATTGGCGAGTCGTGTTGGGCCAAAGGGACGCTCTCCAAGGACGTTTCTCTAAACACAGGCACACGGACGACGTAGGGTGGAAAGGGTGGCCGGAAGAAAAATGACGTTTTTTTGTATTTGTTTCCATTTGTTTGATGGTGGTGGAGAAAAAAGGATCCGTCCAACCAAGCGCAATGCCGCAATTGCATAGGAAGTGACCCATTCCCGGTGGATATAAATGTGTGCATTATTCGCTTTTGGCGCATTTCTTTTTCTTTTGCCTATCACTACCATGAGCGCCCTCAGCGCCGCCGACACTACCCGCTTTAAACCCATTTTAAAGAATACCCACATCACACAGAGCATATAGCCCATGGTTGCGTTTCCATATCTTCTGCGCTAGATATCATGCCACACATTTCATGTGCTTCAAGTATCCTTCAAGTGGAAAATGAGCCGATTGAGAGTGATATAATTCTGCTGATGGGTCGACGTGGATATGACGTGACAGCAGTACTCGTACAGGACAGCGACGAGCTTTTTGCAGGTCATAGACAGATATGAAGGATTTGGTACGTGAACGCGACCTGTTTGTGGGAATCCATGAAAGACGCACCACTTCGAACGAAATGGAGGTTGATGTGCAATATGAATGGAAATGTGGCGTTATGACGGAATGATGCAAAGGGCTAAAGAACTTTAAATAAATTCAAAGCAAGTCTTGTGTACTCGACAGGAAGCCAAGGAACTCCAAAGAATAATTTTCTGCCAGCTCTTAATGACTTGAGAAAAGAAAGATTTACCCATGTGTATGATTAGCTTAATCGCCCTTTTTGTTTGACCTGGGTGGATAAGGGATATTGTAAGGATGCTTGGGTCCAATCTGTGGTTTTGAAAAAATTGATCTTCTTCAAGCAATAGCATTAGCAGTAACTTCAGGCTCGTCGGCCCTCCTATTGCCTGCATGCTTTTGTAAGCTGGGTCCTAGAAGACAGAGATTCTAATCCTGCTGCAAACACATTTAATCACCCTTTAGCAGTCTGGAGGAGATATTTTAAGCCATGGTTTGATCTTGACTGCGGTTCAGATAGTATATTGTTGGAGCAGGTTGTACTGAGCGTTTTACATGCCTCTCTGATCGCCGGGACTCGAAAGCCTGAATGAACAGAGAGACGACTAAATGTAACCCCACACAAAGAAATCCTGCGTCGCATGAGCGATGTGGCCATGCCACCGGAATCGAACTTCGCCTTCAAAAGACCAAATGTTTGAATAGCTGTGTGGCATACAGCACCATCTGCATGAGACTACGTTGCGACCTAACTCAGAAATTCGGTAGTAATTTTAAATAATTACTAAACTTTACCGGTTCATGATCTTCGCTATGAAAAAAAACTGTAAATCTTGACAGACGTCTTGATATTGATAGATCGTAAAAAACCTTTAAAGTTACGTTTGCATTAAATTATAAAATTGTTATGTCCATATTGGAGGGTTCTGTCACACAACCTGAACGGGGTGTAGATGGTGTGTGTCGAAGATGTTCGTTCACTACTCTCCGGGGGTAGTTGCCATAGATAGGATTCGGGAGATTCGATTGAATTTGTTACGTTGGTTGTAATTCTAATCTCTTAAGCCAGATCCAGCGCTTAATTGGTGCGTTACTTAACTTATTTTACTTAACACACTTCGCTAAAGACCAAGAAAATAAATGTTAAATAAAAAAAGACCCAAAAAAACCATACATCCTCTCATGGCTAATACTGGGACCCTCTTAAACCTCTTGCTCAAATGTCAAGCGTAAAAAATGGTTTATATCCTCCTGTTTGTTAGGTTAGCCCTGCCAATCATGTTAGCCTATGATGCGTGTATCTCGGCCCGTCAGGAAAAGAAGACGCTTTTTACGGTGGCACATATAGGAATTTGCATTAAGGAGCAAGTTCAACGGGAAGCTGACAGATTTTGAGGAACGAAATCACATTTTCTAAAGTAGATGGCGCCACTTTAGTCTTTTTAAGACCAATGTGGATTTTATCTTGACAGCAGTTTATTTAGCCCTTTTGGAATACAGCTAAATAAGGATCGATAAGGATCGGGAAATGATCCGGAAAACTGATTGAATTCACACGTTGCTCCAAAACCTTGAAATTCTTCAAGGTATATCACCTGATCGTCGGCACACTTTTGCCGTCGGATTTTGCACGATTCGAAGGGTCCTTGGTAGGCGGATTCCATAAGGTCTTTAAGGATACGCGTGCCAACTTCTTATGCAGCACTTGAGTCCCCATAGTGCCGTCCTTTGAGTGAGAATTTTACTTTTGAAACAAAAAAAAGTCGGTTGGAGCTAAGCCGGGACTGTACCATCTATTGGTTAGGGAATGATAGTAATGCCGTTTTGCGTCAGATGATCTGTCAGTTTGGATCATCAATCTACCGCGATGGCTAGAGTCGCTCAGTTGACCCTTATTTTCAGTATATTTAGCACTTCTAGGTAAAAAACATTTAACCAACCCATGTTGCACGTTCTCGTCGATTGCTCCTTGACGTTGACTGACTTGCAGGCCTCGTCCTCTACACTCTGTCGACCATGTTTGAAGGTCTTGTCCCACTTAAAAACAGCAATTCGGGACATGCTTTTATCCTTGAACACTTGGCGATTCGTACCTAACATCTCCGTGTCTAATTACCCCAGTCCAACACAAAATTTGGTGGCGACCCGCCGTTCAATCGTTTCCTGCCCGCAGGCTCGTTTTGAAGGTAAGAGTCCCTACCATCCATACCCTGTGCGATTGAGCTTGTTCCCGAGACATATTATGGAAACCCCAGATGTTGGGTCAAGGTTTGAAGATCAAGCGGATGTAAAGGTGTCCAGTGCACTCGGCATGTTAGTGCAGTCTTCTTGAACCAGGAAGAAGAGTTAAAGAATAGCTCATCTAGAAAGATTTCGAGGTCCTAGAATGAAACCAGCCAATCTTACGATTTTATTCTTCCCTCATTGTGCGCTCGTCTGCGATCATATCCGTTTAGAAGGCGGAGGGTAAAACCGCGTGGTTGAAAAAGTGAGCCTATAACGCTCTGTAACGTATGCTATTTGACAGCAAAGGTGTTGCCAGGTCTGTCGCAACCAAGTCTAAATATTTACAGATTAATTGTTTTAAAAAGACTATGTTTCTGTGAAGCCATTCTTCCTTTCATTAATGCTCATGAGGAGAATGAGGGAGAGTAAGTTACCTTTAGGAATTGTAGGAGTTCATTGCGTAATTACTGCTTTATGAAAGATAACGAGCCATTTTCGAGCGGCTTGGTCATAATGCCTGACAGTATGCTGCAATTCGATGGCAAAAGACCAGTGAGAATGGAGGAGACTCATGCATATATGAGAATACATGCATATGTATATGAGGTATGTTCAAAAAGTTTTTGAGTTTCACAGCTTATCGCTTCGAAATGTATTCTATTTTGTCCAGGCTTAAAATAGGAGTAAGTTCTTATCATACAAAAATTACTAGACTCAGCTCTAGGTGTGGAGATGGTCACGTGAGTCAGACCTTTCTATTTTGTTTTCAACCTTGTCATCCTTCTTTCGGGTGACTTTAAAATATAGATTTTTATTCAGGTATCCCACTGCGAGCTCACATTTGTGTCTTTAAAACCGCTTTAAATGTAGTCCCAAATATTCACGGTATTTTAAAGGACGAAAAATGTCCAACGACATTACCTCTTCGGACTTAAGTTGAATTAGTAGTAAAACGTTTTTATGCCTCACCCACTGATGCAAGATTAAATCCATTTAACAGACTCCCGTTGAGAGCTTAACTTTCAACATTATGTGGTTCTCAACATGAAGCTGAGTTCCTGGTCACTTGGGCATACATAATGAAGCAGCTGACGACCGACCGACGAACGCCTGACACAAGAACGAATAAACGTTTCCATCCAAAGTGCTGTGGAGGAAAAAATTGGATACTGACATTGGTGGTCAACAGCAACCACCTGTGAATTATGCAAGTGGTAGGTGGCAGGACAGGTGGAGGCAAATTACGGTTTTTTCAATTCCTTTAAAGTATCAAGTGTAAGCTGAAGTGAATCGTCACTTAAGCACGTCAGCTGCTTAGTTTGGGTTTAGTGTCTAATATGTACATCTGTTGCCCAAAGAGGCTCATGTGCCACCGCTTGGGGCCAGAATACCTATTTGCTAATTGACAAATGTGGCATGCGGAGAATTCCCTGCTCTCGTTGCATTGGTTTCCTTGTAATCAATTAACCATGAATACATTTCCCTAATAGCCATTGGAGCGTGTAAACTGATTGATTAATTTTCTTGTTTACAGAAAAGAAACGTCTGCTTGATGGTCGCAGGATTAGATGATGGCATGTGGCTCGAATAGCATTATTCCACCGTTCAAATAGCACTTTGCATCGCGCAAAAACAAGGAAGAAAAGTAAACATTGGTGAAAACCCCTTAAAAAGGATCTCAGGAAGAAATCTGCACAATTCAGCGCTAGTCTATCCGGTGTCCATATCACATAACTTCGTCCGAACAGTCGTACATCCGAAGCTTGGCGGCAACTATTTTCGAACACATCCTGGGAATATACGTCCGTGATGATTCCAAATGTCTGTGAGTTGTGATAACGTTGTACATCCTTGCAATAGCCGCCCTCACCATTGTCATCGTTCTCGCTGTCGCTGTAGTTATCGTTTTCGTCGTCGTCATTTCTGCCATTTGATGCGAGGATATTTGAACGCAAACCGAAGTGAATACGTTTTGCGTGTAGCCGAAAGGAGTGAAGCTGGCGGAGTAGCGGTAGCAGCAGCACCACCATAACCCTTGCTACAACGACTACTTTCATCTATAAATCCATCTAAAGCACAAAAAGCGAACAAAACAACAAACAAAAAAACTCGCCGAGACGAACGGAGAGAATAGAGGAACAGCAGCATACACCACCACCATACACACAGATTCGGGGCCGGGGAGCAGGACAAAGGTGTCGAGAAGGCGCTCAAAATTGAATTACCCCCAGCGACAGCGACTATTTGCCTTTCTCTCCAATGAATTTATTGTGCTGCTGTACGATGGCGCCCAACACCAGAGTCACCAGGAAATGGGAACACTTTGCTGGCAGGAATAAGTTCTACTGCGATGGTATGCTAATGTCAGCACCGCATACGGGAGTCTTCTACTTGACGTGTGTGCTGATTACGGGAACTAGTGCGCTGTTCTTTGCATTCGAGTAAGTTGTTGGCCTTCACCATCGTGGTGGTTGGGCACATACATATGTACATACGTCGTCTATTCATTCCATTTCAATTCAATTCTTCTTTTAATTATTTGTCGTTGTTGCTGTTTCCTTGCATTGCAGTTGCCCCTTTCTAGCGACGAGAATAACTTCAGCTATTCCAATTGTCGGTGCTGTGCTATATTTCTTCACAATGAGTTCCTTGTTGAGGACAACATTTACGGATCCTGGTGTTATCCCGCGGGCTTCCCAAGACGAAGCTGCATACATTGAGAAACAAATCGGTAAGTAGTGGTTGCCTTCGGGTTATCCTTGACTAGTATCCTGTTCTGCATTATTCTTTCATTTTATACGATGCAGAAGTGCCAAACTCACTCAACAGTCCCACATATCGACCTCCGCCGAGAACAAAAGAGGTCCTCGTTAAAGGACAAACGGTCAAATTAAAGTATTGTTTCACATGTAAGATTTTCAGGCCACCTCGGGCATCACATTGCAGTCTATGCGATAATTGTGTAGACCGTTTCGATCATCACTGCCCTTGGGTAAGTAGTTTATTTATTTTCTTCTTCTATACAAGCGTGTATGTGTGTGTACTTGTGGCTTCTATTGACCTTTTTATTGTTTAATTTTCCACATGGTTGTCTCTCTTGATTCGGGTGCCGGGGGGGAGGGCGGCGGGTGTCCTGAGCAGGAATCGAGTGGGGATGGAGACGATATTTTGTTTTGTTTGTTTTATTTCATTGAATCGAATACGTATACTTCTTGTATGTCTACTGTCATCAGGGAAGGATATGGCTTTAATAGGGGAGACAGTTAACGCCAGAGGATGTGGCTCATTATTGTGATTGAAGGTCGTTTGTCTACTTGCTGCATGACTGTTGCTAAGCGTGCGATACATCTCTCTTCTTGACTACTTAGACATCATTCATGAACTTTCTGTTGTCGTCCCTTGCGTCGGAGCAGATTCACTCCAATTCGTATCATTGATAGCTTGTTGACACCTTTTAACAGAGACATCACGAAAACTAGTTCAAGATAAACCGCAGCAATTATGGCATGTTCATGATAAGGTCGTATTAAGATGCAAATTAGTTTGTGACGTGCGAAATCAAATCTTGCCGTTGTGGTGTATGAACTCCAGTTTAGCGAATTCGCGAGCGATTGTTTGTGCGAATGGTGCAAAGTGATATCGCAAAGGAGATTGGTTTTTTTTTACACTATTGCGACAGTATGTGAACGGCTGAATCATCAAAGCGTTTGCTCTGGATTTCAGATAAGCGGTTGTAGGAAATGACTTCATGACTATTTGCTAATTAGCCATTCAGTGAATGTTGATGAACATGCAGATGGTGTTCTGCAATGGCGCGGAAAATCTAAGAAGCTCTTGAACTTCTCAAATTTAAAAACGTTTCCCTTATCGGAAAGCAAGTAGATAGTAAGCTTTTGTGTTTAAGATAGAATGTGTAAAGACCATTAGTATTTTTGGGAAAAAAGGTGATAAGATATCGACACAATAATTAGATGGTCCTATAAGTTACTCGGTAACCAAGTGTCGGGTTATTTTGTGTGGAATACCTTATCGGGCTGTTTGTAGTTTAAATTTAAATGGTAAAGATGATTGTTCATAAAACTTTACTGCTTCCGTGAATCATTGTGATTGTAACTGGTTTTTAAATGGCGATGAAACATACGAATTACCTTTTATGCTTGTGTCAGACTATGCCAGAGAGAAAGAGACTTTCGATGTGCCTGTAATAGTGTGATGGTACGCCCTTCAGAACACTGAGTTTTCCTCCTAGTATACTGTTTTTCAATGGAGACATAAGACATATAGACATTCTTTCTTATGACCATAAATGAGAGGGAGAAGATGTCTGTCTAAAACGACTTAAATGGTGATTTTTTGACTGTTTGGTTTTTCATTGTTCTATTTTTGACAACTCATGCGTGATTTGTGACAAGTGTCAAAGTAAAACTCGTTCAGGTAGCATTGCCATTTCTTCATGCAAAAACGTAAACCCGGAAAATACTTACAAATTACCGATTTTTATTATCAAAATTCGTGCTCTATGAAAAAAGTTTTTCGAGCACTTTGGCCATTTTACGGTCGTTATAATCGACCTACCCAAAATGATCAAATTTCGTATGAATTTCACGCTTTCGGACATCAAACCACCCGGAAAAATGGAATGGAATCATTGCCTCGTATTTTTTCAAGGATGACCATGAGAACAACGTTATCGTCAGTGGCGCACGTTATCGTTCAATGATTTCGAACTTTTTGTTTTGCCCAAATTGCACGAGCTGAACCTAGTCAATATGTGGTTATAATAAGATGGCGCTACATACCACACAACACATGAAATGATGGTTCAATTGAAAAATGTGTTCAGTGAGCAATCTATCTGTCTTTGAACCGGTGAATTGGCCGGCTAGATCGTACAATTTAACGCTTCTAAACTACTTTTTATGGGATACATCAATCAGTCGTCTATGCCGATATGCCAGCATCTATGTATGTCAGCCTTGAAAAACAACAGTACACATGTTATTAGCGAGATACGCCTATATGCTCGTAAAAGTAAGTCAAACTTGGGATATCAATATGGACCGTCTAAAAAAATTACTCGTTGTCAACATTTACATAAAAAAATCTTAAAAAAAAAAAATAATAAATGGCAAGCGTTGATTTATCAGATTAAATAAAAATGGTATACACTTTTGTAATTTTTCTTTGTTTTTTTTTTATGATTAAAATCCAAACGCTTAAAAAATAAAATATTCGGGCAGCGTGCATAGCCCGTAATTAGTGCTTAGTGGCATCCAAGCAGCATGACTAAACTAATGAAGAATAGCTGGGTGATCATAAAAGAAAAGAAAAAGGGCTCCATGGAAACCAGTCTTTTTGAAACAATCGATCTTTCAACATTTCGACTTTGTTGCTTCTGCCGTGAGATGAAAGATGTCACAAAAGTCAAACACCAGTTGACTTCGCGCTTTTTCACTCTTTATTCTGGGCGGATTTAGAACTGAGTAAGACGGAAAAAAGGAAGAAGTAAAACGATTTTTTTTTAAAAGGTTGTTCAAGGACCTCCTGGTCCTTGGTCTGGTTCAAAAAGTCGGCACTTAGGTGCAGAGTGCACTGTAGTGCTTTACATCCGGCTGATCTAAATACCTCACCCAGCTCTATAGAACTATAAAGCACTCGAGAGTTCAATACGATGAACTCAGCCATAGAAGGTATAGGATACAATTTCCAGATGGACTGTACATTGTAGCGCGTTGGGGCAGGGTTCGGTTGTGTGGGTCTGAACTTTAAAATTCGCAATCGCGGCGAGTTCTTAAATGGGTATCTGCGAGTAATTCGGTGCAAATTCAAGTGCAACGAACGATTGAACAGCGGTAGGCCATCAATTTTTGTATTTGACTGACAAGTTCCTCAAACGTGGTCGAGAATGTGTGGAGGACGAATCCTGCGTTGGAAGACAGTCAACATCAAGGACCGACCGACCGACGAGAACGTGCAACGTGTACTTGAAGGGCTGGCTTCAGACTGTTGACTAAATATTTTTTACCTATAAGTGTTATGAAGACTGAAGAGAAGAATCAACTGGCCGAAGCTAACCATCGCGGGGAATTGGAAGCTGCATCACGACAATGCAACATTTGATCCAAGGTGACCGATCAACTGAAGCAAAATGGGGTCGCGTTGCTTTCAGTCAGTTCTTACAGTTCTGTCTTGGTCCTAGCATTTTTTTTTTTCTATTCCCAAAGGTGAATAAAAGAACAGCAACATGGGATCCTACGTTCCATCAAAGAAGCGTGAACGCGAAGCCTTCGAGTGGTGGAAGAGCCGAAAAAAGAGTCGAAGCTCAGGGGATGTACTTTGAAACAGGTTTTGTAGCAATATCTGAAATCAATCTATTTCCCGATTCCCAAAAAGACTAAACAAGCTGGGACACCTTAGCCCTTGCAAGACTAGCCTAACAAACAGGAAGGCCTAGAGGTCTCTGTGTTTCTCATGATAGGGTACATGGTTTGTAAGGTCCTTTTTTAAATGTATTTTTTGGTTTTAGGGGTAGTGTGTGAATCAAGAGGCGTAAGAGTTATATTTTTTTATCTACAAGGGTTTTCAATAGGGACATGACAATTTCGTATTTTAATGCAAAAGCACCTTAAAACTCTTTTTATGACTTGTCAACTTCAAGATGTCAGATAAGCTTTGAAGTTTTTTCATGGTGAAAAGGAACAAGCAACGTTTAGAAATTATTAAAAATTTTGTGGTCGGTGGTGGCAACTTTAAGAACGCCTACTCCAATTGTTTGTAGTAATAATAGTCTCATCAGGCAGGTTGTGCGTGCTATAGGGGGTTGGAGGTTGATTAATTGTAGGCTATCCGTATAAGGTGGTAAACTAAGGGGGTTAGCCCAGGAAAAGCCATGAAGGGCAAAACGAATAAACCTACGTTGAATGGCTTTAATATGCGTAGTGTGGGATTCGTAAGAGGTGGACAAGATTTGGCTAGCATATTCGAGAAGGGACCTAACGAAAGTAATGTAGAATGATTTCGTAATGTAAGCATTCGAGAATTTTTTGGACCAACGTTTCACGAAACCGAGGGTAGAGTTAGCACGTTTGATAATGTTGTCGATATGGAGGCGAAAATTGAGCTCAAGGTCACAAATAACTCCTAGATCAACCAAGGAGTTGTCAGGGGGAACGGTTTCATTACGAATAATGTAGATTCTGTGTGGTGAGGAAGAGCGCTTGCGGGAGTAAGTGATGGCTTGGCATTTACTGACATTGAGCTCGAGGTAGTTTTTTTTTTAAACCAAGTAGTAACCTGTCATAGTCTGATTGGAGAGAGCACGAGTCAACAAGGGAAGATATGTGATAAATATTTTCATATCATCGGCAATCATATATGGAGAGCTGAGAATTCATAATAACGCGGTCAATATCATTTATGGTTAGAATAAATATTAATGGGCCGAGATGACTACCTTGTGGCACACCAGAGGTAGCATTGATTGGATAAGAGATAGAAGATCTGAAAATAACGTTATGTTGACGATCTTCAAGATAATATTTTGAAATCAGTGGCGACAAGGTCTACTTCTTTGCCAGCTTCGAGTACACATAAACATTGTGAAACAAACTCGATTAGATTTGTGGTTGTCGATCGACCTTTTAGGAACCTCTTTTGGTTAGGAGAAAATATGGGTTTACAGTGAAAGAAAAGTGCATCATAAACGATGCTCTCGAAAAGTTTGGGCATTAATGAGGGCTTGGCAATGGGACGATAGTTGGACACATCATTTTTCAGATTATTTAGTTTCGCGAAGTTAGCTTTCCGGAAATTGAAACAGTACGTATTATCGGAGGGAAGAATAGTGAATTGGGTCTCGAGTGAAAGAGTTACCGATAGAGCGGAAGGGGGTCTAAAGTAGAGAGAAAATGGTTGCTCGGGGTAACAACGCAGTTTACGGCATCAGATGAGAAAACCAGGTCGAGTTGTCTGTCCATGTTATTGCTGATGTTACTGAGTTGCAGACGGCCGGAGTCAGAGAAATGATCTGTGAAAAGGATTTCTTTACCTGAGAAGGGGTTAGTGGCGATATAATGGGTCTCATCATCGGATTGAACCCATTTCTGGTGTGGGAGATCGAAATCGCCACAGATGATGATGATGTCATTGGGTTCGGCGGTATCAAATATGGAGTCGACGAGATCAACGGCGAGTGTGGGGGCTGTGAGGGTCTTAAGTAACACCAGGCAAGATAAAGTTTCCGTTTAGGGAGGCTTATTGAGGCACTAGTGAAGCTGAAGTCAGCGGAATTCGACGATTTGAAGAGCAAGGGATCATAGCGGCTGTGGATTGCTAACTCCGTGACCATCCGGATCGACAGAGCTGTCGCGCTCATCGGCCCGAAACAGAATGAAATCTGAAGTTCGTTTCAGTTAAGGCAAATATATCCTAGGGTAGGTTTTGGGAATTAAGGAGTACTGCGGAGGTTTTGGTGCGTAATCCTCTGACGTTCTGATATGTAGTACAGGGATATGTTTTTGTAAGAAATATTCGAAGGGTGGGGAGATGTAGTGGTGTTTAGGTTAGGATTTAAAATAGTTTTTGAAATTAGAGCAAGTACTTTGCAAGTGTGCGATGCACTTTGAACTGACATGGGCGGCGAATGTGGAGAGGTCGTTATTTACATCAATGGGAAAGATATTAAGGCTTTCGTGAAAGCGGATAAAGGTCTTTTCTAACGCGTGGGGGTCTGTGGGTAAGCCTTCTTGGTGGATTGAAACTAGGACGTTGGTTTTAGTTTTGTCGTCGATACAAATGGAGTCAGGTTCGTCGTGGAGGTAGGCCATATAGAGGCGTACATTTTCGCAGATTCTTCTGTCTCTTAAACGTGACATAACATAGTGGTCTTCGGCGTTAAACTCGGTGAGATGTTTCTTGAGTTTGGCTGTGGGAGGGAGAAGTGGAGGTCTAAGAAAGAGGGGGAGGAGAGAGCGAAGGTCGTGTTGTGAGAAGCTGAGGAGATGGAGGGAGATGGGTTCAGAGTGTGAGAGTGTATCAAATGTGGGTACTGTGGATAAGTGCGGCTAGCCTGGGTGTTGAGATTGGGTATTGAATTGACAATATTCGGTGAGGGGAATGAGGGTCGGAAGCCGGGCCCAAGGTTAAAAGATTCGCGGTTATGGGTACTTGCTCTGTTAGGAGTATTATTAGGTGGAGGGATGTTGAGGCTAGTTGTTGATTTGGGAGCTATTGAGAGAGGAAGTGGTCGAGAGAAATTGGAAAATATTCCAGTCCTTAGTTCTCAGTTGGTTCCTAGATTGCGAGGGGGTTGAGAAGGGGGGGGGGAGGGTCCAGGTTTTGGTTGGTTAGGAGATTTGGCACTGTTGAGTTTAGACTTATATTTAGGTTTAATGTTAATATTGTTCTTACGATCCCTAATGGTAAACCGCATCCTGTCGACCTCATCATCATTAGAAGTACTGAGTCTTGTCCGACTGGGTTCTGCAAAAGTTTGAAGGAAATATTGAATTTCATCGACAAAACCATCTTCAGCGATGTATCTCATTTTTGGTTTATTTTGGTCACAAAAAGTGACCGCTCGGTGTGGATTTCATGCCGGTGGTGTGATTGGACCGTATTTTTTCGTCGATGAAAATTATTGCCGTGATACGGTCTCTGGAGTTCACTATCGTGCCATGTAGAAGGCTAGAATTGGATGGATTTGAAATCGGAGATATGTGGTCCCAAGCAGATGGTGCTACGTGCCACACAGCTGCTCACACACTTCATCTATTAGAAGGGACGTTCGTTGCTCATGCGTCGAGTATTTGCTTGGAAGGGGCTACGTTGGTTTGTTGGTTTATGCCAATCAATCTACAACGTTAGATCTCGGATCTCAGGAATATTATAATATCGAACGAGAAATTGATAATTATTCAGCCAACGATATTAGAAAATTGACTCCAAAGAATCGAACGCTGCAAACGTGCCCAAGGTGGTCATATCGAGATCGAATTCCATACTTAAATTCAACATGTGTACTATGTCTGAAGTAGTTTCCAACCCGATATCTCAGTTATTCTGTATTTTATTTAAATAACAAAATTGTTATGTTCTTATTGAAAAACCCGGTGCTTACGATTATTCGCTGAAACCACACTGCTTCCGTGAAATGCTCTGTAATTGGTGTTTAAATGGGAAAGCAGAACGATTAGGTCATCTCTTTTAAGCCCAAGAGAAAACAGTTTTAGGTGGTACGTCCAACTTGCTTCAATCATTTGGTAGACTATGGGGATGGTATGCTCTTCAGAGCACTGAACTTTCCACTTAAGCGCAAACGTTGGCCATTCCCTTCCATGGTTCTGTGGAGGTTTTTCTTTTTATATTTTTTTCGCTTTTGTTGACTTCCTCTTCTTGATTTCCTGTTGTTTTCTTTTCTTTTTATTTTAGGTGGGCAACTGTGTGGGGAAACGCAACTATCGATTCTTCTACATGTTTCTAGTGTCACTGGCATTTCTAGCTGTGTTTATATTTTCCTGCTCAGTAACGCACTTAGTTTTATGTGAGTATGCCCTAAAGCCGCATGAGGAGTTCTCTTTTTTGATTGAAACTTTTCTGTTCTTATCGCCCGTAGTAATGAAAACTGAACAAGAAGTATTCGAGGTGATTAAGAAGGCTCCTTGTACTGTGATTGTAACATTCATATGTTTCTTTTCGATATGGTCAGTCATCGGTCTGGCTGGATTTCACACGTATCTTACGACCAGCGATCAGACAACAAACGAAGATGTAACTGGATGAAAGGCGGTGAAGTGAAGGCACTCTCATTAGTTTGTGTTTTCTATTTTGCAGCTGAAAGGATCGTTCTCATCGAAGAATGGACAACGGGCGGTGAATCCCTATTCCCGCGGGAATATATGCCTGAATTGCTTTCACATACTCTGCGGTCCGATGACACCGTCTCTGATCGATCGGTAAGTGTTTAGGCTTTCATGGTGTACAAAGGTATACAAAAGTCATTTTTTCGATGAAGGCGAGGCATCGCGACTGATGACTACATTCTACAAATGCACCAGCAACCCATGATGAATGTCCGAAATCCACTCACAGAAGTCATCAGTTCGGCACAAACTGGCATGGTCACCAGTCAGCCGATGCTAGGCGGTGGAATGGGCGACATGAAACCACGACTCTACGATGAGGTAAAGTACCAAATACCATCCTCGCACATTGGTATGCTTACCTGCACTTGTTTTCTCTTTTTTTCTTTCTTTCTTTCACCGCATCATCATAAACCACAATCAACATCAGTCGAATCCCTCCCTTGGTACAGGCGGTGGTATCGGCGGCGGTGGCAGTGTCTATCGGCCACGCAGCTATGATAATTTACAAAACGGTAAGTCACAACATTCACCTGCAGCGGCTGCGGCCGCTTATCGTTTAAAGAAAAACATGCAACTACCATTATCGCCGTCTTTCGATCGGAATTCACCACTACCGCTTTTGCACAGAACTCTAGTTAATAACCCGCATAGTAGTAGTTCGATAACTACACATACAGCAACATCGATAGCAACAGCAACCAATGCACCTCCACCACCAGTGCCGAGCGAATTCAAATACTATTCGCCGCAACGTAGTTCCGATACGAATCTGGCGCGCTATCCATTTCATAAAAATCGCGCTGTCCGTCGTATGAGTACACAATCGGTCGATTCGACAAAATCAACAGCACAATATCAACCGCTACCGATGCGTCCGAGATACAAGCATCAGGAGGTATTGTTTGAATTAAAAAGTCCAACAAATCGTCTAACCATTCGCGAATGCGATTTCGGTGGTGGCGGCGAACCGTGCGATGATGATCAATCGATCAAGGATAGTCAGATATTTCGTGTTAGTAAACGAAATCTCTATATGAATCATAGGAGTCCGTGGAAGGAGCGCGATCGCTATTCGAATCTCTACGAGTATTCCTTCAACATTGATCTCAATTCGATTATTGAGGATGCTGCCGCAAGTGATTCTTCATAGTACCTCATTCACGTAGTGTTCCATTTGGTTATTAGTGTTTTTCAACGATTCATTCCTCTATCGTTGCTGCTCTCCATTTCGTCCTAGTCGGGGCGATGATTTTTTTTTCTTGTTTTTCATTCCGTTTTTATCTATAAGATAAAAGTACAAGTTAGTTGGGTTACTATAAGTTTTTTAGAAAATAGAATTTGATTTTTGTTTTCATTTAGTTTCGGTAAAACCAAAAAAAAAATAAAAAATTATGAGAAATAAGGAAAATCTTAAATGAAACGTCGTTGAACTTCCGGACTTTGCCTTAAATAAAATGAATATTACAAACCAACAAAGGAATTATATAAGATAGAAACACAAAAATCACTCGGAGTCCCTTCGAGGACTCCCTTAGCGATATTATATTACTTAAACGAACCAAAAAACGAAATGGAAGCGAAAGAAACAAGAAACAAAAAACGCTGTACTCGTACTCGTATGTGTTTAAGAACCAAACTCTAGTCACTTGCACTACGTACATATGCACCTACATATATAGACGATTTTAGGTTCCTCTTTGACTTAAGCGTTACGTTTCAAACCATCTCATCATGTCCTTGTTTTGGTTTGCCGATTAGTTTGTTATTCCGTTTCTCGTTGTTTAACATCACTTGAGCTGCGTCTTGCATAACAGATTCAAGAGGAAAAGATACATAAAATAAACTGCGGTTTCAATAAGCGACTCATAGTATCAAGATCACCTTACAAAACTATCATAAAATAAATAAGAAACGAAATCAACTTTTTATAGTGTAACAACAGCCGATAGAACTGCCTTGATCATTGATATGACACACATGATCTTGTTTTTTATACTGACACTGCTATCTTCCACCAAACGTGTATAGAATTCCATTTAGTGATAGCTCGGAGGGCGCGGCGCTACTGGGCTTGATCTAAATGGAATTTCTTTTTCATAGACAAGAACAATTGTTGTTTAAAGAATTGATGTAGCGCGTTGGTTAGATATTTAGATGTAAGCTTGGTTACCAAAGATTTTGAGTCTGTGATAGCTACCAACGTGTTTGCCTCTTCGCGGTCTTAGTTTGAAGTGATAACACCTTTGATGCTTTGTACTTTCCTTCCACTTTGTAAGGACCTATATTGTCTATTCTATATGAAGACCCATCTGATAATACGACAATCTCTCCCCCCACTATGACCACTGATCACTGAAATTTCTATTTGCTTCTTTCCCGTAGAATTTCATTTGCATGTGGTTTTCTTATTTGCTTCCAGATTACAAATTGGCTGACCTGAACTGTTTCCCAATCAAAATCTTTACAAATAATCAAAATTTATGACTAACGTGATCGCCTTCCACTTGAACTATGGCCATAAGACGGCCAACGAGAGCGCCTACAGGTATGTAACTGGCCGGTATTTGCTTCCATTCTTGCCGAGGGACTCTTTCATAGCGTTGGCTTGCTTTTTTGTACAAGATTTTTCAACTCGGAGACATTTTCTCTTATCCGTTCTTAAGCTCTATGAAACGGTGTCGATTCTGTTTGGAATGTCCAACGTCTGTTACACGAACTTTTTAAGACAGTACCACGCTCTAAAATACCAATGGAGTGTGACAATCGGCTTTCATTCTCGGATGATCGATCTGCCAACTGATCGTGCTGTCCGTTGATTTGTGGCTCGATGAAAAATATGAGGGGTGATCCAAAAGTAATGATATTAAAAAAAAAACAGAAACGGGGATTATACAGCGTGCGCCATCTCATATGGGTCGATGTATAATTTCGAATAACTGCAACAATTCTCAACCGATTTTGGAAATTCAAAAACTTTTATTCAGATTAGACCTTTACAATTTATTTTGATTAATTTTTGAAAACAATATCAAAGGCGGTCATTTGCCTTTATTGCCGATGCAAAACAGGCTCGTTTTCGCGCATTCTCTAAGACATTTTCGAGCATTTCGGTCGAAATTTCTGCGAATTCCACACGAATGTTTCTTTTGAGCTGTTCTATTGTCTTTGGGTCGACACCAATCTTCCAGGGAACTTCATACGCAAAAGGTTCATTGTTTTGTCCGCAGTATGGCATGTCGCGCCGTCTTGTTGAAACCAAAAGTGAAATAAGCCTTTTTTACGCATTTCTGGGACCACATAATGGGCCAACATCCATCGATATCGATCGCCATCCACTCTATCGCCAACTTTGAAGAAATACGGTCCAATGATAGTTTTAGCGCATACACCGGCCCAAACAGTAACTTTTTGATCATATAGCGGCTCTTCGTGAATAATGCAAGGTTTTTCGATACCCCAGAAGAGACAATTTTGTTTATTAACTGAGCTAGAGAGCGTTAAATGTGCCTCATCGGTCATCAAAATTTTCTGCCAGAACTCCGGCTCAGCATTAATCATTGCAACGACATTTTGCGCGTATGCCAAGCGCCGTGGCTCATCTTGTGGCAAAACTCTTTGAGTCATCTGCACTTGGTGTGGAAATACGAGGGTGGTCCGATAAGTACTTAGCCTACAAAAGAAAAACAAAAATTTTGGAGAAATGGCGACTTATTTCTCAATATAGTCTCCTTTTTGCTCGATACACTTGATCCAGCGATGCTACAACTTCTTTAACCCGTCTGAAAAATACGTTTTCTTGAGGTCTGCAAAGTAGGCCTCCGTGGCGGCGATGACCTCCTCATTCGACTGAAATTTCTGCCCGGCGAGTGACTTTTTCAAGTTTGGAAACAAAAAGAAGTCGCACGGGGCCAAATCTGGAGAATACGGTGGATGGGGCAGCATTTCGTAGCCCAATTCGACAAATTTGGCCGTGGCGAGGGCAGAGGTGTAAGCCGGTGCGTTATCATGGTGGAAGAGCACTTTTTTCTTCGCCAAGTGGGGTCGTGTTTTCTTCAATTCGGCGTCGAATCGGCCCAACAATTTGGCATAGTACAGCCCTGTGACCGTTTTGAACTTCTCCAGGTAGTCGATGTGGATCACACCTTGCGAATCCCAGAAAACGGTGGCCATCACCTTTCCGGTCGATGGGACAGTCTTCGCCTTCTTCGGAGCACGTTCGCCGGGTGAAGTCCACTGTTTCGACTGTTCCTTGGTCTCTGGCGTGTACCAGTGGATCCATGTTTCGTCTCCTGTCACGAAACGACGCAGAAACTAGTTCGGATTGCGCTTAAACAGCGTCAAGCACTGGTCTGAAGTAGTCTTACGGTTGCGCTTGTTGTCCGGAGTGAGCAAACGCGACACCCATCGCGCCGACAGCTTTCTCATGCCCAAAATTTAATGCAGGATATGACCCACGCGATCTTTTGAAATGCCTACTGTCTCAGCTATCTCGCGCACCTTCAATCGGCGGTCTGCCAATAGTAGATCGGGGGTTTTTGTTACGTTATCCTCCGTGGTAGCCGTTTTTGGGGCACCTGGACGTGGCTCATCAAAAACCGAGTGCGACCAGTTGAAACTCGTTAAACCAATTTTTGATGGTCGCCATCGAAGGAGAAGAGTCACCGTACACAGCATCCAAACGCCCTTTGATTTCGCTGCGCGATTTCCCTTCCAAAAACAACAATCGAATCACCGACCGATATTTTCCATATTTCTAAAATCCGCGGACGCTCCCGCTTCCACACGCGGTCAAAACAAAACTACGAGTCCGATCCGGCTGAAATTTCGACAGTAGCCGTGAATGTACTACACGATAAAATGTACTACACGATAGTAAGTGCGACTGGCGCCATCTGGCGGTGAGGCTAAGTACTTATCGGACCACCCTCGTAAGTGAAGATCATCCTTTAAAATTCTCCGCAAAGTGGTCCCACTGATGCCTAACTGCTGCGAACGGCGCCAATATGAAAAACTTGGGTCTTCCTGAACACTGGGCTTCACAGACTGAATAGATGAGTTTGAACGCCGCGCACGTGGCCTAGGTTGCTCACGAGGGCTTGCAACAGGACCAAATTGAAAAAAATTCGAGGCCCAACGACGAATTGTATCTTTTTTGGGCGCAACACGATCACGATATTTTGCACGATACGCACGTTGAGTTAGCACAATCGAGCTTTCATTTTTAATGAACATTGAAACTATTTTCGCGATTCATGGCTAAAATTGTACTGAATTGACGTTTCCAAAATGGTATGACATATGAAAATCGGCTGACAATTGTTGAAGCTATTCGAAGTTTACATCGACCCATATGAGATGGCGCACCCTGTTATATTGAATTTATAAAAACTAATTTCATTGAGTACTGTTTGGAAAGCACCCGATGGGTCTGTACAGGCTTCGTACAAGTTTTAGGAGACACTGATATTGCGAAGTCACAGGATTCGTTTGAAAATCGACGCATTATTTCCTTTCTATCATAGTTTTGTCGCTATTTCAACAAACAATGCTCATTCTAGTCAATTGCATTTCTCTTCTTCAAGACTTCAACCGCAATACTTGTCTTATTTGGAATGCCTATTTATGTACCTTTAAGCCTGTCTTCGGACATACAGTGAATTTTAGAGATTTTGTTTATTTAGTTGCCTTTATTCCATTATATTTTGCGTTTATTCTTATCTTCTTAACAATGCGCTGCATCAATTCTAAAACTCGAAAAACAATAAGAATATCCGCAAAATCAGCTCAAGTGATCCTTAGTTCTCTCATAGTTCAAACATACTCTTTGGTTCCTCTCTTCTCACTCACTTATTAAAACCACAGGAAACTGTAAGTTCCTCGAAACACTAAAAACAACAAAAAACCATAAACAAAAAAATAAACATTTACAAATGGTTGATATAAATAAACAAATACAAGCAACAAGTAATGCAAAAAAATCTATATATGATCTGAAAAAATGACATAAATATATAAATTTATATATATTTGAAAGAAATAACGTGTTTTGTAAATAAAATACAAAAAGACAAATAGCGCGACGGGCGCAGTAGCAGCAATACCGGCTGCGCCTCTGTGGGGCGCATGCCGAATCCACTCATAATGTATAGCAACCAACAAACAAACAAACAAATATATTTACATATACTCACCACTGTAGTTATAAACAAATATATTTATATGTACGATAGTCAAAAACATTTATTTATTTTCCACGAATTTAGTTAGAAAAATACTTGGAGTAACAAATGTAAATTTTATGGTTTCGTTTCGAGTTTGTTTTTGATTTGGTTTTTGTAAATTTGTTTTTGTACACTACTTAGTAAGAGCGGATTTAACGGTTATTTTGACAAATTGGCATATGGTGTGTGTTGGTTAGTTCTTTTTTGATTGTTTTTCGCGTATTTTATGCAAAACTAGGAACGAAGACAGTGATGTTGAAAAAAAGATGAAAATATGTTATGCTCTTTCATAGTTTTTTCTCTTTCTCTCTCTCTTTCTTAACATATCTGTATCTCACTTTTTCTCTCTCTCTCTTTCTCTCTTTGTATTTTATTTTTCGCATTGTTCGTTCGTGAGCGAAATAAATTTCAATTCGCCGGGCGAAATGAATTTCTTTAAAGACATTTACACGCATTGGGTGAGTTTGACCTAAGAAATTGAAAACAAAGTTTTTTTTCGTTTTTATTTTCTTTCTCTCTCTCTCTCGAAAATATGTGTAAATTTTAAGTTTTCAATTTTTTTATCTATTCAAATCTAGAAAGACACAATTCACCTCATGGTTATGATTGTTTTGCATATAATTTATAATTTTTTTCTGATTTAACAACTGGCTCCGATCCAAATTTTTTTGTTTAACTAGTTTTTACTAAAGTTGTTGATTTATTTCTTTTTTTTTTGCACAATTAAAATTAAATACACGTAGTATATACAGTGACTCACAGTGAAAATGGCCCACCTTGGTAATTGGACAGTTTTCATTCGATTTTTCTAAAAAATCAAGCAAAACTAAACTCCAAAGCTCAGTTATGATAAAGAACAATGTCCTTTATTAAATAACATCAAAAACAAAATAATTCAATTACAGTTACAACGTAAACACATTTCATAACAAAAGAAGGAATAAAAATTATCTCACAGTGTAAATGGCCCAGATATCTAAAGTTTTGAACGTGAGGCAATAAAAGTTATTTTAATACTTGGTGGGATATCCTTTTTGCTGTATAATGGATTTAAGACGGTTAGGAATTGATTCCACAAGTTATTTAGTGTAATTAGGGCTAATATTATGCCACTCCTCCAACAAAATTATTTTCAAGTCATTCTTGTTAGATATGACATGTTTCCTGACTTCCAATTCCAATTTGTGCCACAGATTCTCTATTATAGTAATATCCGGAGACTGTGGTGTGGTCTTAATCACATGCGGACAATTGTAAAGAAGCCATTCTTTCACTATTCTAGCAGTGTTTCGGGTTATTGTCCTAAAAATTGTATAAAAATTGTTTGCAATGCTGAGCTTCTAAACACTTTGTCTAAGATGTTCCTTTAATATATTCAGATATTGATATTTATCCATATTCCCTTCAACAAAATGCAAAGAACCAACACCAGATGCCGAACACACACCCCAGACCATTACATGACGACCTCCGTGTTTAATGGTAGAACGCAAGTTCTTAGGATTAAGTTCCTGATTTGGCTTTCTCCAAACGTATGTAGGCTCTCCCATCCGATCCGAAGAGATTAAATTTTTTTTCATCTGCAAATAAAACGTTTTTCCAAAACGAAAAATCATTCATTGGATAGTTGTAGGCGAACTCCAATCGGATCTTTCTATTTTTCTTTGTAACGAATGGCTTCTTCCTCGCAATTCTACCATTCAATCCATTTTTGCGTAGAACTCTTCGTGCTGTTTCGGCATTGCAGTGAATGTCCAGTTGTTTTTCCACCATGCTGGTCAGTTTTGGAGCGCTTAGCATAAGATTAATCTTATTTTGTTTGACAATCCATCGCTCATCACGTTCGTAGAATATCTTCATTGAGCTAATCCTCGGCTTGCTTGCTATCCTGTTCTCAATCTGAAACCTTTTAATAATGTTTCTTACCGTTTCACGAGGTATGTTAACAACTTTTGATATTTCTCTTTGACTTTTACGGTTTTTATGATGCTCAATTACTAATTTTCGCAGTTCTATTGAGGTGTGACGTCCCATTTTGCAAAACTGAAGTTATAAGTAATCGCACACGTGTCGAACAATGCACTTTCACTCAAATGGGGAAAAGTAAAAAAAAGCAAACTGATAACAGTGTAATCTGCTCTCAAAACAAGAAAAAAACCGTTGCTTTGAGAGATTTTAATGAGTGGGCCATTTACACTGTGAGATAATTTTTATTCCTTCTTTTGTTATGAAATGTGTTTACGTTGTAACTGTAATTGAATTATTTTGTTTTTGATGTTATTTAATAAAGGACATTGTTCTTTATCATAACTGATCTTTGGAGTTTAGTTTTGCTTGATTTTTTTAGAAAAATCGAATGAAAACTGTCCAATTACCAAGGTGGGCCATTTTCACTGTGAGTCACTGTATGTATGTATGACTAGTAATTCAAGTTAAGTCTTTGGATCATAAATATTCCAATTTTTTTTTTGATCTTTTGTAAATTTCGAATTCGCCGAATCGCCGCCACCACATTCGCAGGACAGGAAAATTAGTTGTTTTCCACCGCGTTTCATATCCATTGTTTTAAATTCCCATCTAGACCTTGTAGACAATAGACAGAAGAATTGAATGTAAAGTAAATATTTTTTTTTTGTTTTTTTGCTATGTAGAGTTCAGATATTAATTATCGGAGTCAGAGAAATGCAAACCGCAAAAATGGAATAAAAATAAAATAGTCGTCAGGCGGCAACAGGAAAACACAAGAAAGGGCTCCATCACTATATTCTCATCATAGAAGTTGAATTATATCCTTATATTCGCGCTCATATAGGGTCACCCAACAAGAGCAGTCATTTTAATTCAATAGAAGAAATTTACATTTTTATCAAACGTTCTAATATTTTTATTTTTGTTTAAAGTGCAGATTCCGAGTTTAGTAATGGAATACAGTTTCTATCAAATGTCTGTCACAGCTTAGCCTACAAGTATTCATTATTTTGATGAACGTTTTTATCATGTTGAGTACAGGGTATTTTTCACGCCAAGAGCCAGTGTTTCTCATTGACATGATAAAAATAAACATCCTCCACGTCTGTGCCGCCAGTTTCAGGCAAAAAGTCTGTCAAAATGCGAATCTATTCACTGAATCACAGACACATGCGGCCAATGGCACCGCCAATTGTCTCTTGATGAGAAGATGTTGTTCCAAAATTTCTCTTGTTTCATCAGAGCTTCAGATGCCACCGTTTTGTTTATTTATAAATATTTATTTATTAACGCATTAAGGGATCATCTGTGTGAATTTTTTTTTGCATTATTGGATAGTATACACTGTTATAAATATTCTATCAAATTTTTAAATCGAAATTCCAATTATTTCGGTCGCTACATCGTTTTTCGTAGAAAGGGAACGGAGCGGGACATCTGTCGCGTCGGTCGTCCCGCCATACCATTATTCCTTTTGTTATTTTTCTGCGCCTGTACCTTTCTAGGGTACTTAGGTCCTATAACTTCGTAAAATAAACTGGCCAATAATTTCAGTTCGTTTTCGACATCCACCATGGATAGACCTACGAAAAACGAATTATCTAAAATTTTCGAACTCCAAACTTTGAACGCGTTTTTCTCGGAACGGTGTTTTTCAAAACGGTGGCCACTCTCAAAGGCAGAATTTTCAAGGTTTTCATTTCAAATTTTGGGAGAACATTTTGCACGTCATTCACTATCGACCTATGGAAACCTTTTTTTTTTTTTATGAAATCTTCCTATTTTTTTTTTACGAAAAACTGTCGAAAAAAAGGTCAAATTCTATACGTTTTGTTCAAACCGCCGCCATTTTGTCAAATATCAAAAAAAAACCTCCATAGGGAGATAGCGACTTTCCTACAGATTAATAATCTTTTTGAACTTTTTGTTTCAGATCAAAATTGAGGTCGCAATCATGACCACCATATAGGACCTTTTTTTTTTTACGATACTTTTCAACAACTAATTAAACTATTGTACACTAAATAAATCAACATAAAAAAAATCAATTCGTATTTATCCTGAATATCTTTATTTATTAAAAAAAAACCAGGACGATTAGTTTATTCCAACCATGAGAAAAAAAATCGCGAAAATTAGGGATTCTTCGGAGGGTCACACTGAGATGATCCCTTAACGCCGAGGTGATCAGAATTTTTACTAACTTTTCAACGTGTTTATTTATTATGTTATCGGACCAAAAAAATAATGCAATACCTCTAGCTCAAAATTTCGATTAGACATCGAGAAAAACACGGGAAAATATTCGAAAAAAAAAATTTTTCGCATTTTTTTTCACAATGATACCGCAAAGGTATCAACTTTTTACTATGATCAGAGGTGATCATGGCACTCGAACAGTAAGAGGAATTTTTTTCAGAAAATTTCATCGACGCGTTTATTCAAAATGGCGGCGAGAATTTAAAAAAATTATAAAAATCTTAATCTATCGTTTTCTTAAAAAACTATAAACTTTAGAAAAAAAAATTTAAGAAGAAAAATGTCTTTAAATTATTCAAAGAACACTCTCAAATTTTTTTCAGAATTTTTGGAGACAATTTTTGATTTTCGAAAATTTAAAAAAATCCAATTTTTCAAAAAAAAACCTAAAAATTGTTTGAAAAAATTTGAGAGCGTTCTTTGGCTCCTTCTTTGCTGATTCTGTGCATATACTTTTTTTTTTTCTACTCTTAGCATTACCAATCTGATTCATACTAATTGAGCTCAGATTCTGAAAGAGCATCAAATTTCGCGTAGGAATAGAGGTATTGCATTATTTTTTTGGTCCGATAACATAATAAATAAACACGTTGAAAAGTTAGTAAACATTCTGATCACCTCGGCGTTAATGGGTTAAGACAAAAAGAAATGAGCTGCATCACTGTGAATAATGATCGTTATTCTCCAGTATCCAATAAGAATATACGACGTTGTGTATGGTCTGTTGATTTAAAATCCTTGTGGTGCAAAATAGTTGTCCAATTATTGTCGGCAGCTATACTGCTCAAAAACTGGATCAGAGTCTTTACACCTCAAAAACCTGGCACAGATGTTCAAATGTGTGGATTAATTTGACTATAGAAAAGGCTTTTGAGGGCGATCAAAGGCATTATGAGCCCCATGAAACGCTTTGGCATTTTTTTCACTATTTAAACACGTTATGCGTGTGTGTATCGATCTTTAAACCTCCTAAAATGTTTCCCAAGTAGTTGACAGCACAATGATAGCGCGAAATTTAAAATTACACGTCTTATTCGACAAACCATTACATTTTTTTAATACAACGAGACATTCGACGAATCCAATAATTTCATACATTTTTCCTCAACCATTACTTAAGCACTTGATGAAACAGGGTTCGAATCCTGTAGCAGCCAATAGTAATGGAATACAGTTTCTATCTGTCTGTATTATTGACTTAAGGAAAAAGTCTTGAGAGATTGTTTGTCATTTTTTTGATTATTCGAAATAAATTTTATTTAAGCTTCACAGTCTGGTTTTGATGTGAATGGCCTTAGAGAATTTTTGCAGAGATCGACGTAAATGATAATTAAGGTCTGGGCCATACAATGGATGCATCAAAACTTCCCAACCAAGCTTCATTATAGATGTGTGCGTTATCAAGATATTTTTCATATTCCTCCTGGCTTTTCTGCCCTTTCTATTGATCAATGCTTAGTGCAATCTGGTTAACTGCTGAAATCAATTTTTTTACCTAATGCAGGGGTCGTCAACCCTGGTTTAGAATTCGTTTCTATTAGTTTACCTCACATTTTCCACAATCTTTTTAAATCGGCATTCTTACGCCTTTTTATCTTTCGTTATTATATTCTTAAAAAACACCTCGATTTCGTTTCATTTCTCTAGCGTTTCACATACAGTGGTTCCATCGAATAATCGGGTAAGGACATCCAGGGCTGGTCGTGGGGCAATGGTAATGGTAGTTCAAGTCTATCAATAGCCAAGAACAATTTCTATACGGAAAAACTGTGCAACATCAGTTGTGAATGAGAGATGATGCTGACGAAGGCATAACACTCGCAGTAAAAGGTCACTACTCTGTGTATTAATTTCCAATTTAACACCTTAATGATATGCAAACAAAAAAAGTTACTGTGAACTACAACCATCGCGACAAATTCAGTCGAATCTCTCGAATCCTATCTAGGACAACCACCCCCGGAGACTAGCGAACCAGAGAGTACTACCTGAAACCTGATTGGAACAATTTTTGGCGGAGCATACGAATTTCTGGCAACGCTTTCCACATTTCCACAATAGGTTGACCGGTGAAAGGTGCAAAAATACAGTTCATTCTATAGTCAATAAACTCCATTTGGCCAACCAATCATCATGTTGTACCGATTAGCTTCTTTCAGCTCAGTATTTGGTTTTCGTCAAACTCTTTGTTGCCCGTCATGGCTAAAAAAGTTAAACTTGCTTTTGTCTCTCAAAATAAGTCCTGTGAGTGTAAGAATTGTTTCTTTATCAACTTGAAGAACGCCGAGGCGCAGTGGGTATTATGTCGGCCTCAGACGCGCGATGAGTGAGTTCGGGTCTCGAAAACACCAACGCATTCGAATGTTTATTTCTCTCCTCGGCGGCATACTGACTGGCAAAATCCCCCGTAATACAATTGCCTTGAAAAGGCTTCTTGGCTCTAGCTGATTGGAAGCGGCGTTAAACTGTAGGTCCCGTCCACTTGTGTGAAAAAAACAAATCGCACACAGCATATGCGAATGAGAGAAACTTGGCTCTGATTCTGGGTCTGGCTCTCCATGAGCTGTAACGCCATCATAATAAAAATAATATAACTTGGTGACCTTCAACTCTGGCTGGATCTTTCTATAACTTTACCAGCGCCTTGGGCATTTGCTTGATTTTCTGGACAAAATGTCCATTAACTTCCGATAATTTTTTTTTTTTGACTCCTACGTTTCTTATTTTCTAAACAACCCTTATCAGAACTTATGGACAACATCCCCAGCTACGGTATAGGTTCTTCAAAAACTTCACCAGCCTCTCGTTTGCTTTCGCAAACTAATTTCAAATTAAGCTTTCGCTTTTCTGAAGAAGTTTCCACAATTTTTCACATCACAGCCAGGCTTAGAGACCTACAATTTTCGCCTCTCTTACCGCGGATGCCCTGAGCGGTTAATTTTTTTTTGTTGTAGCACGTATTCTATATGTGTGAATCTCCCTTAAAAACGATAAGGGGTGTTTTTGTAACAATTCACGGTGGGGGTAAGATATGCCAACAAGAATTTATTCCATTGCAACCATACCCCATCAGGCACGTTCAAAACGTATTTGAAAATAAAATGGTGAATTGACACCTAAGTTCGAATTAAATACTCAAACCTGATCTTAACTTCGAAAAGTAATTGATGTCATAGATATTATTGTATTTTAATTTTTTTTTGAATTTAACACGAGGACACTCTCACACGTGATGCTGTACAAGGTGACGCAAAATTAAACATCCAGTTTTGTTTTAGAATTTCTTTTTTACCAAATAACAAAAAATGATTTTAAGTGATGGGAATCTATATTTGGACCCATTACAATTTATTATGTTAAGTGGAAAATATGATATCCGTCAAGTGGCTGCGCCAGTGTTGAAACACATTTGTACCCGTTTTATCGCATTTTCCATTACTTTTCGCAAGATTTCCTTTGATAACTGTTCGCATTCCTGTCAAATATTCTCCTTAAGTGCTGTGATTGTCTGAGGCTTGTTGGCATAAACCCGCGATTTCAAGTAGTGCCAAAGAAAGAAGTCTGGGGTGGTTAAATCGGACGATCTAGCTGACCAAATCGCCAAAACGGTAGATTACGTGACCAGGAAACGCTTCCTTCACAATATCCATTGTGGCTCGTGCTGTGTGTACACCGTCTTGTTGATGTCAATTCCGGCAGTAAGAAGTCGTTTACCATGGCCCTGTAGTGTACGCCAGTAACAGTGACCGTATTGCCCATGGCGTCCTCAAAAAAATACGGCCCAATCACTCCTTCCGCGTGAACGCCACACCACACAGTGGATTTGAGTGGATGTAATGGCTCTTCGTGCATCACACGCGGATTTTCAGTGGTGCTGTTTATTGACGTAACCGCTTAAGTAGAAATGCGTCTCGTCGCTCATGATGATTTTTGACAGAAAATCGTCCTCTTCGGTTGAGATTAAAGATGGTTTGATAGTCATACACAAGCGACTGACGGTCAGTAGGCATTAACTGATGCACTATTTGCATTTTGTACGGGCACATATGTACGTCTTTCACTAAAATTAGCTGTAGGATCCGTCTGGTGATGCCCAATTGCATGGCCCGTTGTCTGGTTGATGTTTATTCGTTCTCAGCGACATGGGCAGCGACAGCCGCGATATTCTCGGCCGAGAGAAAGTAGCTGTTGAAGTCGAAAAATGCACGCCACCATAATACTATGGGACATGTATGCAACATATTCAAATTTTTTATACCTACTCCCTTTCGGTCTCGGACAGCTAGGTTACCATGACTAAACGACCCATATTCTGACTGAAAAGGTTAAATTTGAGTTCGCGGCGACAGTTTGCATCAAATTCAATTCGTGAAAGTAGCTGTGGAAGCCGAGAAATGCGATCAACTATAAGCACTACGGGGCGTATACGTAACATTTTCAATTTTTTTGTGCCTGCTCCACTACGAGATCGGGCAGCGAGATTAACATGCGAGAACCGGCCAAGATCCAATTAAATCGGTTAGATTTGAATTCGCGTCGAATGTTTGCATCAAATTGCCGTCGTAAAAATAAATGCGGAAGCCGAGATATGCGATCGACCAAAATTATAACATCTTCCGCTAGGGTGATTAATTTTGCGCCACCTTGTAAAGGGTGTCTCAGTAAGAGTGCACTTTTTCATTTTAAAATAAAAACAAGTATTTTATGACAGAGTTGTGATATTTTTATTGCATTATAAAGAAGACATGTTCCGATTAAGTATGGAATAAAATATCCGGCAAATGACCCCCACGGCTCCGATGACAGGCCATTACTCTTTTCATGAAATTTTGATGGCTTTTGCACAGAGATGTGGCTATATCTCACCGATGACGCGTTGGATTTCCGATTTGAGCTCAGGAATTGTTTCGGGTTTATTCGCATAAACCCGAGATTTCACAAAACCCCAAAGAAAAAAATCGCTCGGCGTTAAATCGCACGATCTTGCTGGCCAGTTGACATCAGAATTTCGTGAGATAATGTGTTCTGGAAATCGTTGCTGCAATAAGTCGATTGTTTCATGCGCGGTGTGGCAGGTTGCGCCGTCCTGCTGAAACCACATGTTGTCCAGATTCATGCCGTCCAGTTGAGGCCACAAGAAGTCCGTTATCATATTCCTGTAACGAATGCCGTTCACAGTCACTGCAATTTCGGCCTCATTTTCAAGAAAGTAAGGTCCAATCACGCCGCCTGACCGAAATCCGCACCAGACAGTTACTCGTTGTGGGTACATTTGTTTTTCATGGATTGCATGGGGATTTTCTGAGTCCCAAATTCGACAATTTTGTGTATTCACGAAGCCATTCATATGGAAATGCGCTTCATCGGAGAAAATGACTTTTTCGAAAAATTGGCATCGACTTCACTTTGCTCCATTACCCATTGAACGAATTGCCGGCGCTTTCCGTGGTCTGCTGGTTCGAGCTCCTGAGTTAACTGAATCTTGTACGCATGAAGGTGGAGGTCTTTAGTCAAAATTCGCTGCGTAGTGCTTCGTGAAATTTGCAGTTGTTGAGAACGATGTCGAATTGATGTTTTCGGGTTTTCGGCGACACCCTCGTTTACAACAGCAATGTTTTCTAGAGACCGACCGGTACGTCAAAGGATTCTTATTATCCATAATTGACCCAGTTTCTTCAAATTTTTTGACCACTCTTCGAATGGTTGACACATTAGGTGCAGTTTCTCGGCTGAAAATTTGGCGAAGTTTGCGAGCGGTTTCAGCGAAACTTTCCCCATTTTTGTAATGAGTTTTCACAATTATAACGCGTTGTTCTTTCGAAAAGCGCTCCATTTTTAATAATCGGTTAAACAGAGGTGACAGCTGTCAAATTTCAGAGTTGCCACTTGCACGAAAAAAAAAATATTCCAATTTTAAAAAGTGCACTCTTACTGAGACACCCTTTAGAAGCAAAAGAGAAAGGTGAATACGAATGAGCTGGAAAATATAATTCCTGGTGAGACGATTCGCTTTGACGTTTCTTTGACGTTTCTCGTGAAGATTGAAAGGAAGTTATGAGTCGTGAGGCGGCTTAGCGATTATTGCATCACTCTGAATATGACTATATATACAGAGGAGATGTACAATACGAAAAAAACATTCTTTCTAGTCTTCTGCCTTCCAAAACTGAGGCTGTCTGTCTGTATGCATATATCATATGAACTATGTGAATGTAAACTATAAACTCGAAATGAAAATATAAATTATAAAATCAAATGCATGAACTGTAATGACGAATAAACCCAATTCACCGCCTATTTTTAGGATATGATGCATTATAATTCACATTCACTTCGCGCAAATTTGGAGATATATAATATATTCTTACAGACGGACAGACAGGAGAGCCGTTGCATAAATTTGCAAAATTCAAGGTAGAAGACTTTGAATTCTATATTGACTCCTTGCGGCGCTGATCCCGTCTTGTTTGAATTGTACATAGAAAATATTAAATAAATTCGGTTGTAAAGTCTCTGTGCGAATAATTTTTTGAAACGAAAAACCAACGGAAATATTCGATGTTTGAGTCTGATATAAAGTAATTGTCTACTCAGAACAGTCATGATCTTGTGTACGCTGATACCTTTGAGATGACGGTTCTTGTGAGTGGTCGCTTCGTTGCTTACGAAATGACTGTAAAAGGTAGAAGAGGAACCTCTGTATTCTAGTGTAGAGGAGTGAATTTTAGGAGATTTTTGAAGTGCTGTAGAAAAAAGACAATCGATATTTTTACATCCATTTTTTATGGGTTATTTATTAACATTACAAAAATACAGAAAAAAATTAAAAAATAAAAAAAGTTAAAAATTCAAAAAATGAGCAGCTGATGAAGTGGGGGGTCTCAAAAAAATTGGCACGTGGCCATACCCACGATTCCAACCCTCCTAGCAATCTGAAAGAAAAAAAGAAAAAAGATTATTAATATAAAGTAATGTCGCAATGGCCGGAACTACGGAAAAGTTAAAAAAAATTTTTTTGACAAAATGGCGGCTGCCTGAAAAAAAAATTATACGACTTTTTTTAACTTTTATGAATTTTTTAAAAATAGTAAAAATTGAAATTTGAGGGTGCGGATAGCTCCGACCGAAGACAAGTGTATAAAGAAGACTCTCAAACAATTTCAAGTTAATCGGTCCAGTAGAACTTGAGAAATCATGGGTATCGTTTTGAAAAAGACAGTTCCGTGAAAAACGCGTTTAAAGTTTCGCGTCAAGTATTTCGCAGTCTAAGTCATGAAATGATATTTTAGACTTACATTTATTTAATCTGCCATTCCTGCTTCAAACATCGGACCTTCCTCGACTTCGAAAAAACTATTTTCTGCGTTTCTCTCTTCCAATCGAGCAGTTCTACCCTCCTTTGACGCCTCTGAAGTCCGGAGTTCCGAGCGCTCGATATGCGCTTCGTCCCGTCTCGCTGCAAAAGCACTAGCTTCTGGGCCAATCGTGATTCCCAAAACATCTAAGATTTTTAATATGGGTATAAAACCTTCATTAAAAATACTATCCTATACTACTAGGATTTTTCTCAGAATTAAATTTTGAAGATTTTTTATCCATTATACTGTAAATAAATCCACAACTCGCAATTTACAAAATAATTTTCACTTGAAAAATTTTAAACACGTTGTCAGAGTTAGCACTTGCACTCGGTACGAAGGTTGGCTCAAAACTAACTTAAAATGAAACTAAAAGGAGAATATTCCAACAAAACAAGTTTCTATGTCCTTCAATTAATATAGATTTAAAAGGGATACTATACAATAGAAAGGGAAATTCATAAATAGGGACTCGGGAACGCCTACCGTCTTTTGTTAACTTGTAGCGGTCGGACCGGAACCGATGCCACGTCACTGAAACGGCTATAACTCATGAAATAATAGGAATTTTGAAAAATCCTTTTAATGGCATATTCTTGAATGTCTAAATTTTTTTTGATTTTTTCAAAATTCTACACTAGAATACCCCCTTAAGATTATCTTTTAATGAGAAAATAAAAATATTGTACATATTTACTTTACATTCGATTCCTGTTTAAAATCATCGACTGCATTAGAAAAAAAAATCGATAGTTTTTAAACATAAGTTTTATTTGTTGTTTTTTTTTCTTTTCTTTTTTACTCTTAATTTTTCCCGATAGACTTAGAACTTTCATCGCCACTACTGAAAGAGAGCGATAGTCACAGCGTTTAAGTGGAGTCTCCAACAGAAAATAGTTGTTAATTAATAATTTTTAAACAAATAATCAAATATTGTTAACTGAAAACAGAAATTAGTACTAACTGTGTAGTAGTGCCATTAGTTAAAAAGGTCAATCATCCTGTGATTTTCTTTGTATGCTTCCAGCCTTTTCAGCTAGTTTGAGCGAACGTCTAAAAGTGTATAGTGTAGATGTATAAAATGTTATCAAATGCCTTCCATGAACTTTAGTCTTCCTTTTGGAGGGACTTGGATATATATTTTTTTAATTTATTTTATTCGAAACGTGTTTATAGCAATAAATGTGTTAAGTGCGGCAAGTGATAGAATAAGTAGTCGAATCCCTCTATAGAGGCAATTTATAACACTGTTAAGGACAAACAATAAGTTTTGTTTTATTTTTTTATGAAGCTTCATATCGAATTTTATTATTTGTAGAAAATCATTCGAAGACGCTCATATCCTACTTGATTTTATGCTTGTTTGCTCTGAGAATATATTTTGCTATAAAAAACAAAAATCTTTAAGGATACTTTAGTCTCGTTTTCGAGGCGCTTAGCATTCTTTAGTTTTCTTCTGCAATCGCCAACTGTATATACCAATCGATGATGGCTTTTAGTTGCATTTTTATAGCTTCTAAGTATCAAATACCATTTTATTTGAATTCGCTTTTTCGATCATTTTATCTACCTACGCTCACCGAGCACTTGTATTGTAAAATAATTTATTTTAATTTTGTGCACTTCATTAACCATAAAAATCACTCATTTTCTATTCTTTTTTTATTTTTTTCTTTCTCCCTCTCTTCCCCTGGTCGATCGTGTGCTTCCGATCGTTTAGGTAACTCCAATAGCTTAGCGCATTTGGTCGATAATGAGATCCCTTTATCGAATATGGAAAGTCCGCCGTCTTCTGGTTTGATGTCGGCAGCATTGGCAGGTAATGCTGACAATAGCAGTGCTGCAATATCGCCCATAACACCCAATGACGATGTGAATTACGATACGAGCACGACGAACGAGGGCGGTGGAATGCGTCGAAATAATCTGAGCGGCAGTTATAACAATCTATTCAGTGAAGATTTTGATCCAACGGACAGCAATTTGCTGTCGAGCTATCACACCGCTCGGTACTATATCGACCCGAATGATAGTAAATTGTTGTCAAGCACCCGTACGGCGCGGTATTACAAAGGCCCAAAATCGGGTCTGATGGCTGCAGCGGCAGCCGGTGTGGGTGATACGTCGGCAACACAGACAGATCTGACGCGACTGATCAAATCCGCGTCGGAGTCGGAGAATGTCTATAGCAATATACCAAATTCAAATTTGTCGTCGGCAGCGGTGAGCAGCAACGGCAGCAATAAGTCTGATCCTAGTTTGCATGTTTATTCGAATTTGTTGGAGGAACGTGAGCTAGCGCACAATATAACCGATCCGGCTGCAGGGACGACACTGCCAGGGGGGATCGCTAGCAGTAAAACGACTGGTACTGGTGATGAAAAAACGATAGCTTCCAGTATGGTTGACAACTCGGCGTTGATGTCATCTACGCTGCTGAGTGACGATCTGGATCTGGACGATCCGGTGAGTGCATTTGTTGTCAACAATCGTAAAAAATACGCTTCGACCAATAAGGCACGAATGAAACGAAGCTCGGATAGTGATAAAGAACTGCCCAGTGCTGCAGTGGCGACAACAACGAGCGGAAGTGGGACGACTGCCGGAGGTTGTGAAGTTGCTGTTAAAGCGCCAAACCAATCTGATGTGATAACTCCGAGTCGATTGCGAATTTTACACGACACGACGATGATCGATACAGCACTCGACTTGGACAGCTTGGACGGCTCGAGTATTGGGAATAATTCCCAAGCGTGTCTGGTCAAAACTGCTATAGTCTAAGGGTAGCCAGTTCTCACCCTCTCACTCCCTGTCTATCTCGTTATTAGCTCTGTGTTGTGTTGTGTCGAATGAATAGTATCTTGCTTTGTGCTTGAGACGATGCCATAATTCTCTTGTCATCTTGTAATCGAACGATGATCGAGGTTAAGCCAGAAAGCCACGAGTGCTCATGAGTATTCTACACGCCGAATTGCATTTATGTAGAGGTCTGTGTTTTAATTTTGTATTATAGCGAAAATGATTCTTTTTCTTTAGCTTTTCTTGTTTTTTTTTTATTTTTATTTTTATTCTATGATTTACATTGTATTTTAGATGAATATTTAGTTAAGTCGACAAATAAATTGAACGCATTTCGTTTTATTTGAATTAGATTTATTTTTATGTTGTAAAAAGGAAATACTTCAGGTAATTTGTAGAAACTTGTATTTTTATTTTATTTTTTTATTATAATTAAATAGCAATGAGATGAAGAAAATTTTGTGAAAAAAGGTTAAGGATTTTTAATTTTATTTAAATGAGTGGGGAGTTTGGGTTAGGAGTCTGTAAGCATTCGACGCTTTGTCTCAAATGGGATTGATATCGTGTTCATAGGAAGGTGTCGGTAAGTCGGGGTTGGACTTGGATTAGAATTAGAAAAAGTTCCATTGAAGAAGGTAACCTTTTGTGCTCCCAATTTTTGGGGATGTGGGCGACACAATTGTCTTCGAATTCCTTTTTTCGATGATGCTTCATATAATGAACTAAACGATTTTTTTAAAGTTTCGCGAGTTTATATTCTATTTAAATTTTTAACCTAAAACCATTTAATTTCTTGGTAGCCTCGAAAACCTTTTTTCTTACCTTCTGTTTTAGGTTTAAAAATATGTTGAAATCACTTTAAACAAAATTAGAGGCGATTGGCTTACCGGAGAGTAGGGCAGCAGTAAACCTCTTAAGGTTGATCGATATGCTTTTGGGATTTATTCTATAGTCCTGGCCATATAAACCCTAACAAGAATATTAACTGAATATTTAAAAAAAAATTAAAGACAAATGTACATAAATGAAATAAAAATAATATTTGGTGGTTCCACCTTTCTCCTTAATAACCATCTTAAGCCTTTGAGGCATGAATTTCACCAGACATATTAATAATCTTCCGAGATATGTATCATACTCCCAAGCTTTTCAAATTACGTCTTTGAGTTAATTTTTATTGCTAGCTCTCTTCCTTGCAATTGTGGCTCCACAAGTGCTTGATCGGCGTAAGGTCTGGGATATTTAATTGTCTAAAAAAATTGGCGCACCTACAATATGATGACAATCAATAGTATACCAACTACTGAAAGTCTTAAGTATTTATTTAAAAATATTTATTCAGCGCAAATTAAAATTCTGTTTTTAGCAGTGAAGCAAGGCGCATTGTACTGCTGAAAAATTAACCCTTTGTTGTCTGTGAATAAGTCCTCAATGGTTAGAAATAAAAATTTGTGCAAAAATCAACATAGGTTTTTGCGTCTTCTGAACCATCAATAAAGTCCAAACCTCCTAAATTTGGCTCAGAAAAGCATTCCTTTACCATAACACTAGTTGGATGCTTGGGCCGTTTTGAAATACAATTTTTATTCTATTCTTGTTCTTTTCCCTACCGAAAAAAAAACTGTTGTTCATTTCTTCAAAAAAACCAAATTTCAATCCATCGGACCAAATCAAATTCATTCAGTTAGTACAAGTTTTAGCAAAGTCTAACCATTTGGCGCGCATATTGTTGAAAGTGGCTTCTTTCGTGGTCCACAAGCCTTTAAGTCAGAAATTTGCAGACGCCGTCGCACAGTTCTTGTTGAGATACTCAGCTTTGATTTTCATTTGATGTTTTAAAATGTAAAATTGTTTTCGATCTAGACCTTTATTCGTCAATATTTTGGGTGATCTCTTTTCTTAGGCTCCAGGCCTATATTTTTTCTATAATGTTTGAAAAAATGGCTAAACATTGTAGCCAAACACTTAACCAAAACCGCAATTTACTGATAAGGGTAACAGAGTTTTGTTTTTACTAAATGAAAACTTTTTCTGATCAATACTTAACTGCATGTACTGGGAACTGAAATTCAACCCCGAGTTAGTGTTGGCAATAAGTTAACTGTAAAAGAAATATTAATTTTATGATTTCTGGACTAAATTTTGACGTAGAAATGCGCCGCTAAAATTAAAATTTTTTGAACTACTCGTAAAACTGCTTGTTACGTTTTATGTGGCCACGACTGTACATTGAACACACAGGAGTGACCATCAATAGTTGATGATCATTTTTCCTTCACCGCTACAATTTCCATTTAATATGAATTGGAAACCATGAACCGAATATTTGGCCCTACTTTAACACAAATAGACCTGTTAGAAGAGAATTTACTACACCCCGCTACGACTGATTGAGATACCCTCCGACTTCGATGTTTCTCAATAATTTGATCCCATATGTGCTACAAGGGTTAACTCATCATTGGCAATTTCTCATAATTTTCTAATCATCATAAACCCTTTGTTCCCTAAATTATCTTGAAAATTGTAATTAGTCCTTAATTATCCGCGATAGGCACTAAGAGAAGGATTGGGTATGTTTTTAGATAAAAATTTGGAGTTTTATTGGATTAATTTTTTTTTCAGTAATGAGATTAAAAAAGTTTTTCAATATGTTTCCGGGAAATTTTGTCCCACTCAGTTTTTATGGAGTCCTTAAGGCTTTTCATGCTACTAAGTTTTCTGTAGACAGCCCTGGAAAGATGACTCCAATTATGCTGAGACCTTGAGACAAGACCGTTAAGAAATCTAAGGTTACTAGGCTCGAAATTCTCTTTCCGGACTGTGGATGAATTTTTTTCCACTTTTATCTTGGTTTTGTTGCACGGCCCTTTCGTCTACAATCGTAAGGTAATGGTCACTTCCCATTCTAGTTTTATTGTGACATATTATCCTTGCCCGAATAACTCGTCCGTAAATCATAAAATTAATGATGAAATAGGTCGGATGCAACCAGTTGAAGCGTTTCTTATTAAGAGTTCTACATTTCTTCCAACCTCCATCCATTTTCCATTCTAAAAAAAAAAACATTTAAAAAGTATCTAAAAATATTTTCGTGGGATTTTATCCTATTCAGTCTTCACATAGTCTTAAAACCCATCCACGTTATTGAATTATCTTATAAACAGCTCTAGAATGATGAACCCAGACAGTCTCAATTATGCTGAAGTCCGGAGACAATGTATGTTACGGTCGAAGACCTCTTACTTTCGTGGCTGGTGGACTAAATCGGTAAGCTGTCGTCACTTTTTATCCTGCCGCTTATAAAGTCTATTCTAGTTTTCTTGTGTTATGATATCCTTCCTCGAACCACTTTGCTTTAATCATGAAAATAATGACAAAATCCTTTAGACCTTTCCAGGCAAACGCATTTCTTATCGACAGCTCTCCAACAAACTCCTTGGTCTTAAATGATTATCCACATAGGCGAAACTGGCATTTCGATGTAATTTTCAGTTTACTTGAAGACCTTTGCCAACTTTTGGTCTTTAATAGTAAAAAACTGAAACAACTACGACTTCAGATTGTCATCATTTCCCGTTCAAAAAGTTTTGCAAACTTCGTAATAAATAATCTGATGATGCAAGATCTGAGCTATGGTGGATGAGCCATCACTTCCTAACCAAGCTGCAACAATATTTCGTGAGTCACCAAAGATATGAGGAGTCTAGCGTTGTCGTAGTGGAACACAATGCACTGTTTGGTTTGGGCAGGTTCGTCATGCATAGAGCATGATCGTTTTCTACTGGCGTTGTTGTCAACAATCCACTCATTTGATTCGTTTTAAAAAAAGGGTCAATTTCACTGCACGTGAGACGCATATCCCAAATATCGATTCACTGTTTTAAGTGAGTCTTTTTCAATTCATGGTGCACCTATAAGTCTAGCTATTTTACCAAATGATGGAACTAATTCAAGAGATTCCATGAGACTTTAAATGATTCTCAACTGTTGTACGTGATATTTTTAGCCCCTCTCAATCTCCCGAAAAGTCATATGATGATCCCATTCACCTATTGCTATAATTGGCTGTCATCCGGACATTCATCACCTTTGGGTGAAATGTTTTTTAAACCAAACCTGTTAACTTCGTTAAATTAAGCAACCATGGCCATATACCTTGAGTATCTCCTTGTGAGGAGCCTCAGTAGCTTTCTTGCCTTTACGAAATAAAAGCAAAATACGCCGAATAGGTTCGTCTGCAATCCATGTTAAAATAAACTGAACTTATATTTGTAAACAAAATCACACAGGATTTGCTTCTTAAATAAGCTGAAAATCCCAGCAATCAAATGTCAGTGGAACAGGAGACATAACTCTACCTATCAGTGAAACCGAAATTACTTGCTTCCCAGCTCAATATAACTCTTTCTTTGAAAATGTTTTGCCTTGGAGTGACACATTGGCAGGTCATTAGCTTTGGATCTCACATTCGAGATCCTTGCTACTATTGCTATTTCCACTGTGGTTGCTGTGGCATTTGACATCCCTCTAAGTACGGACCTTGGATCTGCTGCCGTCAAACTATATTTTTGACCAGGAAAATATGTTTGTTCGTAGTTTTCTGAACCCCTCAAATAGTTTGAAAGAACTGCCCGACTGTGGCTTAAAAGTTCTGCAATTTTAGTCAAAGAATATTCTACGAGTACTTGAGCATTTCTTTAAATTTCTTGGAGCTCTTAAATTGTTGTCAAGCTCCATTTTCAAATCTCCTACTCTAAAATTGGTTTGAAACTATTATTTTAAATCAAACCACTAAAATTCACTCTGAATTCACATTACGGATGGAGTCCGCAGCTGGGACCTAAAGTATTTATGTCCTGTCTCAACCACTTGTCGCAGGTCATTAGGGACCAATTGCAGATAGGATATATGACACGTATAGAACAAAACTATTGGGAAACGAAGATTTCAGAAGATGTCGCAACTAGTCGTCCTTTTTCTGTCTCGAAACTACAGCACTAGCATTTGTTTGAAACAAATTTTATTGGAGCTCGAAACTTGTAAAAAATAAAAGTCTTTTCGCCTATAAGACGTCAGGCTTTTACATCGCCTGCTACTTCTTATTGGAGTCGGATTGTCTTCCCTCAACGTTCTTTAATATATGTTTTCTCTTTGACCAAGGATCGTGTTCATCCCTTTTGTAATTAACATCCCCGGACCATGAATTAATTGTTGAATCCTAAATGTACGTGAGACACCAAACTAACTCTGTTCTTGTCCTAATTTGTTTAAATTTTTTGCTTTTCACTGCTTCATCACATGCTCGTTAACAAGATTCACACTTTGGTTTAAGTTTCATTTTATGTTACTAGTCCTTTACTGCCTTTAACCACAAGTCACTAGTCCTGCAAACATTTTAAGTTCCAGCCCTTGCGGAATGTAAGATTGTACAATAACTTAACAAGCGTCTTCATCGGCTAAGTAATACATACGATATGACCTCTTTATTGTTTTCGAAAGACAGAAATATTTCTACCTAATCGCTTCCCTATCTTCACTTCTTCACCTTTCTACAATAAACAACAAGTAAATAATCTCTCCCTCTTGCCTGAACATATTGTATGTAACTCTTGTACATAAGCGAGTAGATAGGCTTCGAAATAAATTATGGCAAACACCATCCGCAAGCATTAAATCCCACTCGGACCTTACCAATTAATGCTTGCTTAAAACTCAAAGCAATAACAAAAAAAAAAAAAACACGCACCATTTTCACAACAACGACCTACGTATTAATATTTATCGTAAATTATTTGAAAATTGTATAGAAAGTCAAAGGAACGAGAAGTTTAATTCCATTGCAAAGCAATTGTAAATTGATTTAACATAAAATTCCAATTTTTCCATTGTGACTATTAATTTTATTTAATTTTGTTTAAATATTTAAATTAAATTAAATTTAAAAAAAAACACACCAATTGACGAGATGTAATATTAAAAATAAAAATGAAACAACAATGAGCATAGCTTAACTGAAAACCATGTGAAAAGAACAAAAAATTATATTAACGAATGAATAATATACATTTTAACAAATTAAAATAATTTTTTTAATTAGTAAAGAAATAAAGAAAAATACAAAAACTGAAAATAACAAGAAATGGAAATCCAAAATAAAATAAAAAATGTGTTATTAGATTTTATATTTTTTTGACGCTAGTACATAAGTGTTTATTTAAGAAAGAAGAAGAAGAAAAAAACAAACAAAACATTATATATAAACAGATGAAACAAAACAAACGAAGATATGAAGTAAACGTTATAATATTTGTAAAAAATCAAACTTAAATGTGTTTTATTGCTGGAGATGGGGATGTGTGGCAACAGGTTTGCCACGGATGAGCGACGAGCGAGGTAAAAAGAAAGAGTAATATCGTACAAGTGGCTTATGATCGTTAGATTCCTCTATATGACGACATTAGATCAGATCGTTGATGCCTCTCGGTATGGAAACTTCAGTCTCAGTCTGTTACTACGATGTTTCCTCTTATTACGTAAGTGCTATGAATTCCAAAGAGATTTATACCAACATGTCTCCCACATTAGTATGAAAAGCCATCACATCTAATTTTAGTCTAGTCAAGGTTTTTGACTATGACAACTAGCTTCGCCCTTCGCTATGATGACGTTCACTATGATAGGCTTCATTGTGTACGGTCATTTGAATTTGTTCAAACACTTTTCCATAAACAATCGATAGAGCAACAAATTTTGTGGTTTTTTAATAGAAAGGTAAGTCTGACTCGATATATTTAAAAGCGATTGAACTCCGTAAATAAGTGGCACTTAGGTGCGTTAAAGAATGTGTCTCTGCTATAGTATGTATAGTGAATAGGGTTTCTAGACCATAAACAGATCACATAGATTGACGTGACATCCTCATCATGCTTCAAAACGATTTTAAATAAGTGGTAACTCAATTACATTTCCTAAGATGAAGGTTCAAGAGGTCTTTCTATCTTCTTCTTCTTCTTCTTTTCCTTTTTTCCGGCGTCGTTATGGTCAGAAGTGTAGGACCATAACCTTCCCCCTTAACTGCATTCCTACTGGTCCGCTTGTGGGGTCCGCCGGTTTGGGATTACTTCATCGCTGAGGCCAATCAAATGAACTTGAACTTCTAATTCTGTCACGCTTTGTTACTCCCGCTGTCATGCGAAGCATCTTCATCTCAGCTGCCGTTAATTTGCTCTCATACTTTTTGTGCATTGTCCAGCATTGTGAACCGTATGTGAGCGCCGGACGTACAACTGAAGTGTAGAGCCTTCCTTTCAGCTTAGGCGGCATTTTTCGATTACAGAAGATGGCGGAGTTTTCCCGCCACTTCATCCACCCTCGTCATCACAAGTTGCTTCTTTATTAATCATAGATCCCAGATATTTAAACTTTTTCACACTTGGGAAGCACTCTTCCATTCAAGTAAATGTCTGGAATAGGCTGATGAGGGTCAGAGAACGGGCAGCATAGATACTCTGTCTTCTTTGAACTAATACGATACCCGTGTCCCTCAAAAATGTCCACCCACACATCAAGTGCTCGTTGTAGGGACGCCTGATCATCACTTATAATTGCCCCATCGTCAGCAAAGAATAGCTGGTGCACATTGGTCACTTTTCCTTCAAGCAAGCAATCAAGGACTGCTATAAAGAGCAGTGGGCTGAGGACGCTCCCTTGGTGTACATCGACTTTGATTGCGAACTTTCGGTGACTCCTGCGGTGCATCTTACTCTTGTCGTTGCTCTCTTGTATTGTACATGTCCATGATCACCCGCACGTAGGTTTCTGGAACTCCTTTTTGTCTTAGCGCTACCCATAAAAGATCTCTTGGTTGCCGGTCAAAGGCCTTCTCGAAATCAACCAACACCATATGCAAGTCCTTTGACGAATCACGATGCTTTTCCATCATGACCCTTATACTTTGGATTGCATCTGTTGTTGATTTACCCGAGACAAACCCGCACTGGTCATCAGATAGTCGTATTATTTTCCGCAGTCGGCTATCTAATACCCGTTCAACGATCTTCATGGTGTGCGATATCAGCTTGACAGAACGGTAGTTATCACAATTTCGCGTATCACCCTTTCCTTTGTGCAAAGGAAGAAGATAGCTTTCCCTCCATTGATTAGGCATATTGTCGCCTCTCATAAGTTTGGAGATAAGAACCATGAGCCATCTAGACCCGATGTCTCCCATCTCTTTCCAGAACTCAAAGGGTATCCCGTCCGGCCCAACAGCTTTTCTTTTCTAGGAGTTTTTAACCGCGTACCGAACTTCTTCGACAGTGATGTCAGATATTTCGGCATGATTCGGGGCGGCTCTTGGAAAGTACACTCGGGGAAACTGTACGTTCAGAAGTTCCTCGCAATACTGCCGCCATCTGTGGAGATTTTTTTCGTCTTCCACAAGGAGTTGGAAGAGGTCTTTCTTTCTAAGACCGAGAAAAGAGACCACTAGTCAGGTAATGATTTCCACACCATCAGACTATCATCCTTTTTACTGGCAAGTATACTAGACCCTGCACAATCGCGGCCTCTTAAGAAACAATCTCCTTTTGAACTCACAATACTCGCATACCTATAAATCAATGAAGGTGGCTTTAAACGAAGTCCGCTGCTGAGTTAAGAGATCTATCCACTTCAAGCAATATATGAGAGTAACCTTCATGGAAATATACATAATAGAAGACTTTGTTCATCTAAAGACATCGAGAAAACCTTAACCGCTTTGAGAGTGGTCGAAACCAGAATCATCTAACCGCCACTGGCCAGAGGCAAGGCACCTATCTTGTGGCTTTATGAGCCAAATTCTAGAAAAGTAGGTTAGGTTAGGTTAGAGAAGGGGAGTGTGATGGTTAGACATCACTTCCACTCGGAGGCCAAGAGGCCCATTGTGATTCCCTTCGTTTGTATAGGTACACATAAAATTAACCTGTCCTATCACGTGGTGGCTGAAACCACACCGTGCTCTTTATGAATTTTAGAAGATCCGATATATCTTAATTAGCCACGTCCGCAATCTCTCTAAAGAATCTTTGGCCTAGCGACAATAGGCGTCGATTCTGGAGAGCGTGTCGCACAAGTTCTCGGACGTATGGAGCGGACGATAGAAGCAAAATTGATTTGTCCTGTTGTTCGTACGTTACCACCGTGAGGTCTCCATTGCTGTATGTACCTAGGAGAAAAATGTTTAAGTATCTCTTGGCGACTATACAGGTTCGTAGCTTACCTTTGGTATGTGGATAGTATAAATTATACTCCTTAGACCTTAATCCCTGAATTTTGTTCCTAAGGAGTCAAGGTTCTTGGATTAAGGCTATATCTACATCTTCCTGCAGCATGTACATCATCAAGTCGTCGGTGGCTGCTTTGCAGTGGTGTAAATTAATTTGCACCACTAGCAGCCTCCTTTGACTTGCCGCGTTCATTGGGGAGCCTTACCTTCAGGGTTCCCAGCCCGAACTTGATGCTGCCAGATCTGCTGTGGATGTGGTCGAGTGACTTTTGGTCAATGGTAACCATGAGGTCCTTTCCCACTCCGTTCTTACTCTTGGCTGAAGAAATTATTCTCCAGCTGAGGGTGTCAAGCTCTTTATTCTGCTTGTCAATTAGCTTCAATATGGATTCGTCCTTTTCGGGAACCGGTGGAGGGATCCATATTGAAGCCAACATGCGAAGCGGAAGCATCGAGCGAGGGATAACCTCGAGTTTAGCGTTCTGCCAGATTTCGCCGCAATTGTCGATTGTGCGCTTTAAGAAGTCTAGGGACCTCTGATTGTCATAGCCGACAACTTTGACTCCTTTCTGCCAGCCTGCTCCGTCGAAGTTGAAGGGGGGAGCGCCCCCTCTTGATGTTCTGCTTCGATCCTGAGGGAGTGTGTCCCTTGGAGGTGCCCGGTTGCTGTGCGCTCTTTTCGACAATGGCCGGTTGTGTTGGCTGTTGTCGAGTCAATTTTGGGATCTTGGGTTTGATAAGGGCCGTGTTCGATGGCTTCTTATCTCCCCCTGTGTCCTTTTTGGAAGCGTGAGTGGAGGTGGGAGCCGATTTCTTCTCGAATTTGGCTACCTCTTTCTTGTGCTTCTTGATCACGAGTTTTTCGCGCTCGGAGAGCGTTGAGGGGTCTCTCGCGCTCATCTTCCTGATATACTTCACCGACCTCTTATAGCTGCTCTTTGCTTTTTGGGCCGGTGTTTTTGTCTTGATCGTTTCTACAGGTTTGCCTGTGGCTTTAGGGTCGACCTTTTCTTCCAACAGCTTGGCCTCAGTTTCAGAGCCCACTTGCATGGTGTTGCTTACCTGTGATGAAGCCATCGATTCATCGTCGGCAGCGGTACCAATCTGTAGTCCCTGAAGGAGAGCCCCGGTTACGCTGTCTGTATCGATCGCGCCTTCGGCGGTGGCAACCTATGCTGTTTGCCTCTTCAGAGGATGCGTTTTACTATTTTTGTCTGTGATGTGTTTTTCCATATGTGATCCCACGAGTCGCGCAGGAATGGCAAGGCTATTTGATCCAGGAGGGCGCCAAGTATCCTGGATACACCGTTAGCGACTGGGTTATTATTTAAACTGGGCCCCCAGCTTGGCTGACTCTCGGCACGGTACGGTTTACACCTTAGTCCAGTCCAGGGGAAGGGAGGGGGAATGGAGGGTATACCCGGGGAAGAGAGGAGGAGGTGATGGCTGCAGCTTAGCTTCATGTCTCGTCATAGAGAATTCATGTCCCAACATGGAGAGTGAATTCTCAAGAGTCATTGACAATTACTGAGCCTTCGCACCGCGACAAGGTGTGCAGCCACGCGAAGGAAAGTAGAAAAGCTAGGGAATAAACGTTGAGAAAAATGTCACGTGTGAGGATGAAGATCAGTGTTGTTTTCCTCTATAATAAGTGAGTGATTTGGGGCCTAGAATGTGAATCTAACGAAGAGCAAATCAAACGACAAAGAAACCGTCATTCAAACTTTCACGGCTTAACAATCAGACTCTATCTTAATTCTCTAACGAAAAATGCGTGCATGTCATTTTGGACTCGAAACTTTGCTTAAAGTCCAAGATAGGAAATCGGACTAGAATAGCTGGCTAGGTAGAAGGCGACGAGTTAAGTTCAAATTGACTATGTACATGTAAACAGCGGTTATCCATTTCATCCCCACTCATAGCTCGTTAGCTTAGTAGCTTGCCCTGTGCTTAGACTATGAAAAAATCAACAAGGTTCAAAGATCGCCAAGATTCGGTACCACGTGGACCATGAGAAGATGCCCCGTCAAAGCACTTAACATAATGTTGCTCATTAAACGCCTGGACCTTTTCATCGAATACAGATTAAGCTCTACCGCCATCAGACCGAAGTAAACGGGCTACTTTTCACCTAGACCGTATGGCCATAGCAGAGCTTTGCTATTTCGGCCCACGAATGTGGCATCGGCTCCAACAGATTACGTTATCCCATTGTATCAACAGCCGGCTTTGCTGCTTGACTTAAACTGATTCCAGATGTCCGGCTCTTGATCTGCATACTCGTAGTAGGCTCCAAGATGATGCTCGGCAGGCGAAGGACGAACACAAACTGCCCAACAACAAGGTCGCAGCTAGCAGGAGTGATAACCAAGCCGCTGATAAAATCTCCACTGGGTTCTAGGCCACTGAGTGGACGAGATAGCCAGACCATCTTCAATACCCACATCAAAACGGTGGCCCAACTTTGCGAATGCCTCACACTTGCCCCCCGTCGGGACTGCTAATCTGACCAATTAAATTAGCCAATTTGTCACTGAGATTTACTACTGCGAGTAGAGTTTGCTGCGTACAGCTCTCTTTACATTGCCTTATAGTAGCCATAATCCGTTCGATGGGAATTGATGTATGGTAGAGAAGCGGCTTGGATTGAAGTTTTCGAAAATTGGTACATATTAAGTGAAATCATGTGCAGCAGTGTGAAGCAGTCAATTTTACGGCAAAGTAATATCGAAATACTTAAGTATCGATAAAAAGTTTGTCTGCAACCTAGCGCCGTTCTTTTAGGGGTTACAGTTGATTAGTTTTATGGTATCAGCCCAGGAAAGACGTTTTGCACGAAGTGATAAACGATTATTTGATTATGTTGTTAAGTTACGGTAACTACGAGTAAGTAAACTAAAAAGTTGATAGGGGGAGCAACTTCATGACAGACAACGTACAGAGAAATGGTAAATCTGTTTAGGTCGGATTGAAAGGAGCAAAAATTAGCAAGGAATGATAAATGTCGATTTTCGTATCGTCAGCATATACGGAAAGCTGAGAATTATTGACGACATAGTTGACATCAACAATGGTTAGGATAAATATTAGTGAGCCGAGATGGTGTTATTAATGGAATCAGAAATAGAAGACTTGAAAATAACATTCTACTGATGAAATTCTATACGCCAGTAGATTTGATCTAAGGAAACCTTATCCTAGCAAAAGGAACAGTGAATTTATAAAGTAAATTTTGATTCGAAATGTTGCCGAAAACTTTACTAAAGTCAGTGACAATAGTGTCTACTTTCTTTGCCATCCTCAAGATGCACTTTTCATTTCTAGTTCAGAGCAGAGCATAAGGGTGCCGTGAAATAACGCCTAGCGAAATAAAGCCGAATTTGAGAATTCGGTGTTATTTCGCTCGGCGTTATTTCACGGCACCGAGCATAAGTTGTCAAAAAAGAGTTCGTTTTGCTCAGAGCTTCGAATTTGTTTTTTTTTATTTATTGTTCGGAGCATATAGCGCTCAGAGTGTGCCCCATGAGATCAGAGTAAATTGACTGAGCACTTAGAGTTAGAAATAAGCGCACCCATTCACAGCAGAGAAAGCAATTCAATTGCCAGACCGAGCTTGATGTTCTGGCCTAAATGCTTTTGTGTAAAATGATCGTCAACTCTTTAGTGTTTTAAATACTAACAACTAACCACTTATCAAATGACAGCTTCAAGTGTGCTTCATAAACACTTCAGAGAGCTCTGAGCACGATCGGTTCAGAGCAGGATCAGCGCAAATTTATTATGTACGAGGGTTGTCCGATAAGTAAAGGGTCCGCCATCTAACGTTTTTTTTTTCAAGTAGTGCTTATTTCGTGAATGGTAACACTTAGCTCATGTCTGATTTGACAGATAATTCGTTTTATCCTTCCGCTGAACGAATATGGTTGTGTATACGCTTGAACAACGCTTCGCTAAGTGGGCCTGCGATCGACTTACAGAAGATGCCGATTTTGCCAAAAAAATCATCTTTTCAGATGAAGCTCATTTTGATCTTGGCGGGTATGTAAACAAGCAAAATTGTCGCATTTGGGGCACAGAAAACCCGCACGCATACATTGAAAAGCCGGTGCACCCAAAACGAGCCACTGTTTGGTGCGGATTTTGGTCCAAAGGAATAATTGGGCCAATTTTCTTCGAAAATGAGCAAGGAGTGGCCGTTACAGTCAATGGCGATCGTTATCGGGCCATGTTCAACGAATTTTTGTTCACAAAAATTGAAGAGGAGGATATTGGCAACATTTGGTTTCAACAGGACGGCGCTACGTGCCACACAGCCGAAGCTACACTCGATGTTTTGCGCCCTGTTTTTGAAGATCGCATTATCAGCCGCAGAGCTGATGTCGTTTGGCCACCTCGGAGCTGCGATTTGACACCGTTGGACTATTATTTGTGGGGTGCCGTCAAAGATAAGTGTTACGCCGACAAGCCAGAGACAATTGACGCTTTAAAGTACAATATTCGTGAAGCCATTGGTGAAATACAGCTGCACACAATCGATAATGTGCTTAAAAATTGGACCGATCGAGTAGGCTACTGCATGACCAGCCGAGGCAGCCATTTGAATGAAATTATTTTCCATTATTAACCGGAAGGATTGTACTTTCAAATAAAAAAAGAAATTTGAGAAAATATTAAGTAGTTTTTTTTATAGCATTTTCAAAAAAAAAAAAAAGTTATTTGGCGGACCCTATACTTAGCCTACAAAAGAAAAACAAACATTTTGGAGAAATGGCGATTTATATTTTAATATAGTCTCCTTTTAGCTCGATACACGTGACCCAGCGAGGCTCTAACTTCTTTAACCCGTCTGAAAAATATGTTTTCTCGAGGTCTGTAAAGTAGGCCTCCGTGGCGGTGATGACCTCCTCATTCGACTGAAATTTCTGCCCGGCGATTGACTTTTTCAAGTTTGGAAACAAAAAGAAGTCGCACGGGGCCAAATCTGGAGAATACGGTGGATGCGGCAGCAGTTCGTAGCCCAATTCGACCAATTTGGCCGTGGCGAGGGCGGAGGTGTGAACCGGTGCGTTATCATGGTGGAAGAGCACTTTTTTCTTCGCCGGGGCCGTTTTTTCATCAATTCGGCGTCGAATCGGCCCTTCTCCAGGTAGTCGATGTGGATCACACCTTGTGAATCCCAGAAAACGGTGGCCATCACCTTTCCGGCCGATGGGACAGTCTGCACCTTCTTCGGAGCACGTTCGTCGGGTGAAGTCCACTGTTTCGACTGTTCCTTGGTCTCTGGTGTGTACCAGTGGATCCATGTTTCGTCGACTGTCACGAAACGACGCAGAAACTACTTCGGATTGCGCTTAAACAGCGTCAAACACTGCTCTGAAGTAGTCTCACGGTTGCCCTTGTTGTCCGGAGTGAGCAAACGCGGCACCCATCGCGCCGACAGCTTTCTCATGACCAAAATTTCATGCATGATATGACCCGCGCGATCTTTTGAAATGCCTACTGTCTCAGCTATCTCGCGCACCTTCAATCGGCGGTCTGCCAATACGAGATCGTGGATTTTTGTCACGTTATCCTCCGTGGTAGCCGTTTTCGGGGCACCTAGACGTGGCTCATTAAAAACTGACGTGCGACCACGTTGAAACTCGTTAAACCAATTTTTGTTGGTCGCCATCGAAGGAGAAGAGTCACTGTACACAGCATCCAAACGCTCTTTGATTTTGCTGCGCGATTTCCCTTCCAAAAGCAAGAATTGAATCACCGACCGATGTTACTCTTTTTCCATTTTTAAAAAATCCGCGGACACTCCCGCTTCCACACGCGGTCAAAACAAAACTACGAGTCCGATCCGGCTGAAATTTCGACAGTAGCCGTCTACTAGAATGTACTACACGATAGTAACCTGCTCTTGCGATACTGGCGCCATCTAGCAGTGAGGCTAAGTACCATCCTCGTATACTCGAGCGCTGTTCAATGCTCTGCTCTGAACCAGAAATTATTCGTCGGTTGTAATCGTCGTTAAATTTGAATTCGAAAAAAAACATGCGAACGTGTCTCTCTAATAGAAGGTTGGCTTGGATACGGCAGTCATTCATGGCAGCCGCACACACTCGTGCAGAGTCAAGACGAGTGATATGACATTGTATAGCATTCTCATACGAAATCGAATATTTTTCGAACTTTTGTAGCTTGTAGGCGAGTTGCGGGAGACTTCCAAATAAACTAAAAATATAAAACACCTAAGGATTGTAAAATTGGATTAGGTGAAACAAGATGAGATCAGCTCGCCGGGAGGTAAGCTACAATTCCAGGTCTTCTACCTTTAATTTTGCAAACTTTTAATGGATCTTAGGAGCCACAATAGCTAGGGTTCTAAAACCGGTCACTATGAGTTTAGAATTATGTACTCTATAACACAGCCAAGTTTCAGACTCATAGCTACTCGGGTTATATTCGGCAGATATGCTTATGGGCGGACGAATAGACAGGAAAGCCTATGCATAAGTCTTCCCTATCCCAGCTTTGCAAGGTAGAAGACTAAAATTACTTTCCAATTTAAGCCGGTGTATCGATTCGATAATTTTTTTTATGGGTTAGTAGTAGACGTTATCGACGTCTGTGCCGAATTTCATGTCATTATCTCCGTTCATTTCAAAGTAACGTTTGTGCTTTGTGAGCGACTCCAAGCGAATTTTGTTGATTCTTACAATATCTGATTTTATCAAGCCCAAAAGTATCTCTAAATCTTGTTTGCCTAAATAAATTTCCGCTCCAGAAATGTTGAGGATGTCGCAGAAGGTACCATCTTCGTCGAAAAAAAAAATTTTAACAAGGGATACAAATAATTCCAAGAAGGCAGAGAAAGTGATGAAATTAAATATTTGGTACTCAAATTAGTGACATTGTTGGCACATCGTATGGATCAATTCAATCAATTTTTGAAAATCCATTTGGACCTCAGTCGCGTCTTAATTGTTGCCGATCATTTGGCGAAAAACTCGACCTATTTATGTTTATAGTTCCGCAACCATCGTATTCGCCTGAATTCTGGCTTCTGATTAATCGAATCGCTGCGTGAACTAAAGTAAACTACTTTAAGAGCTGGAAAAAAATATTGGCGTACAGGTATTTAGTCGGAGGAGAATCAGTATGAGGAAGAGGAAATAGATTTGGAAGAACAAATTAGGGCTGCAAAATTTAAGAGCAAATTCACCTTTTAAACTGATCACAGTAAACGTGGCTTGTTCAAAAAATAAGGTGACTCTTGGAATTTCTCGACCTAAGTACATGCGATTTTGATTTTTTTTCTTTTGTTATGTTGGTACACATGTCCCCTAACATATGTTGACACTGTCATCTATTTTGCATATCTTTTTTGTTTTTCCTAGGTACATATAAAGGTTCGAGGTGATGGCGACTGCTAAACAATTTTTTGCTTGAAAAAAAAAGGATCAAAGAAACTGTTTTGAATTTTGTGTGAAAAATGAAATTAACTACTACAACGTACTTGAAATATTGATGTTGCCATTTGACGAGTCTACTCCGCGCAAGCTGTGGTTCAAGGCCGAGAATATGGTAATAACGATGCCTGCCTTGGATGCCCAAGCACGTTAACAACAGATGAAAACGTTCAAGCAGTGAAGAAAGTTGTTATGAAAAATTGTCGAATCACTACCAGTTGGCTCATACCATGAAATTATTTTCAGATATTTGAGGCATGAAACGTGTGTCAGCGAAGTTTGTTCCGAAATGGCTAAATTTTGACCAAAAGAACCGTCGCATTAACATCGCAAAGGGCCTACTGAATGACGTGAATAACGATGAAGATATGCTGAAAAGGGTCACCACTGATGATGAAGCATGTGTTTATGGTTAAGGCGTTTTTTTTTTGTATAAGGTGCGCGCAGGTTCAAGAGTGTACGCTCTTATGGTGTTTGTCACACAACTTGGACGTGGTGCAGATGGTTTGTGTCGAAGATGTTCGTTCACTACTCTCCGGGGGTAGTTGTCCCTGATAGGATTCGAGAGATTCGACTGACTGGCGACTGTCGCGTTGGTTGTAGTTCACAGTAACTTTTTTTGTTTCCATATCATTAAGGTGTTAAATTGGAAATTAATACACAGAGCATGACCATCTCTCCTTCAACAACTGATGTTGTTGCACAGTTTTTCCGTATAGAAATTGGTCTTGGCTATGGACAGACTTGAACTAGAGACCTTCCGCTCAACAGCCAGTGAGCGGTCGGACTGCTACTCCAATGAATGCGATCAGGGAAGCCAACACCGAAAATTGCACGCCAAATTCGGTTAAATGTATAAGTTTTGTTCAATGTTTTATTCGAATGGTTTGGTTTATCATGAGTTGGTGCCAGAAGTGCCTACGGTTAATAAGGAATATTACCTTGAATTTAAGCACTATATGCGTGTAGCAGTACGATTGCTTCTGCATCACTATAATGCACCTGATTGACGTTCGTTGCTTGTGACTGGTTTTTTGTCCAAAAACAATACCGTAGTCATGCCTCAGCCTCAGACTTATTGCCCTCCCCAGAATTGAAGACTCAGATTTGCCACGATTGAGGGGATTAAGATCGTATGGCTGGAAGAGCTCAAGGCTATACCCAAAAGCGCATATCAGAAGTGTTCCGAGGATTGGGAAAAGAGCTGGCGCAAGAGTATTATATTTGAGGTGGATTACTTTATAGGTCACAAAATAGATATTGGTGAATAAATGAATCGTTTTCAAGAAAAACAAAAGGTCACCTTATTTTTTGAACAAACCTAGTATGTTCTATCTAGTATGAGGTATGTTGAGCCTTGTCGAACAGAGATCCGACACATTGTTTCCCTCTACCTTTTCAGCATATTATGCTTTCGTAAAGCCACTATTTTAGTCTTGTCTCAAACCCAAAAGCACACTTCTGTGTCTTGCTCATCTCTTACTTTAAGGTCTCCATTAATCAATCGTTTTTCGAACATAAGGAATTAACAAATCAATCCGTACTTCAGCCGATCCTCTCCTAGAGATTGAATTTCTAAATCAACTTCTTCGCATAGGAAGAAGTCATCAGTGTCATCCTGCTACAACTGGACATTGTTTTGTGCATCATAACCCGCTTCAAGAGACGACAAAAAATGTCCTCGGCATTGACTGCAATTTTCTCCAGATTGTACCATTTATCGACGTTTTTAACGGTGATGATCTCCGACTGAAAAAAATTAATTCCGAATGGACATTCACAAGCAACCGACTTCGAATCGGAATGCCGAAAACAGAACAGCTCGTCGGTTACGATATTAAATTTTATTTTTTATTGAATTTAATTATTACAAAAGAATTGTTTAGCATAAGCATAACTTTTTGTCTCCTTTTCCTTCCATATTTAAATGTTTAATACATCGAGTCAGTGATTATTCGAGTTTTGGTTCAGAATGTTTTTAAAAAAATGAAAACAGAGGACATTGCTCGTGGACATGCACGAGCAACGATCACCTAAATGTTACTTTCAAAAACAATCAATTTCGATTTTTAGTCATGAATTTCTTCTTTTTTTTTTGTCCTAATTTACACATTCGAAGGCACGTTACCGAAAAACGCGTTATCTGTTAGCTGAGATTCAATTTATTCAAAATTTGTAATAAATTCCCTTCGAGCCTCATTTTTGTTTAAACTCCCGCTTAGTGTTAACGTTTGGTTAAAACTGTTTTAATATTGAGTAGAAAAAATAAAAATAAAAAATATCCTTGAAGAGTAAAAAAGCTGCGCGTGAATATCTGGGCATCGTTTGGCGAGTTGCAAAAGCAAATAAAATTTAAAATAAAATTAAAAACAAATGATCCTGTGCCATTGTAAACGGTGACACTGTTTGAGCTACGCGATGAGATTTCCTTGTTGAGCATAAGACCCGCGATCTTACAGCAAATAGAGAGAAGAGAATCGAAATCGTACAAAATATAAACAAACGGTTAGAAATAAATTAAATAAAACAAATAAAGGATTAAAAATAAAGTTAAATTCCTTTTCACGAAATGGAAATGTTTCGTTCCAAAAAACTGTGACGGCAGCAACAGTAGCGGCACATCCTCTCTCTTCACAATCGGTGGAGCTGACGAAAACAAGGGGAACAGGTAGATTATCGTCGATAGCGTCCGAGGTTGGCCTTGCAATTGGGACAAGTGTGATGTACGTCCATACATTCGTCAATACAACACGGAATGAGACAGCATCCTAACCAGCATCTACGGTGACAAATTGTATGTTGAGTGTCCTTTGAGGTGAGAGGGAATAGTTCTTACCCAAGAAGAGCGATGATGAAGCCCGATAGGTAAGCAATCAAACCAGGCTCAGTGCGAGTGTTCGTTTCGATCTCCGCGTTGCAGAACGGACAGATCATGTGCGTGGCGGTACGACCGATTGGAACAACCGTAGTGAGAATGGTCGTATTGGTGGCCGGCTGAACAATTGGGGTGAATGGACTAGAGGGCTTCACGCCACCGACTGCTTCTTGGTAGCTGGGTGGAGCCGATGGTGGCGGTACATAGGTGTACTGCGGCGGATTCAATCCTGGTGTTGCATTCATTTTGTTTGTCTGAAAAGAAGCAAGGAAATCATATTAGAAATGGGAATAAGCACGTCTGTACCCAACCTTGTCCAGATGGTCTTCCATGTTGCAAATTCCCTGCGAAATCAGACTTGCCCACGACTGAATTCTCAATGAGTCACAGGGCGAAACAAAGTATTCCACCGGGAAACAAGCAGGAAACGTGGGTCAAGTATTTCCGATGACTTCGTGAAATCAAACGAGTAAGACGAGACTTGTCTGACGTATGTAGACGGCTCAAGGTGTATTTGTTTGTACACAAAATGCCAGATTGGCGACAGAAAACAAGCGAATCGGACACCTCTACTCCTAGGGCTATAATTATCCTCTGTCGCTCTAAGCAGAGTGCCACGTTATACACGTGCGAAAGCGAATTTCAGTGTGCGGAGCGCAAAACTGATTGTTTACGTATTCAAGTGCCCGAAAACAAATGTATTGGCGCCCGACCTTACGTAATATCGACCGATTGCTCTCAATTGTGCTGTAAGACACTTGGAATCATGCTTCCTTCAATTGATTCGTAACACATTTCCTCAATTTCACCTTTGACTTTTACAAATTCCCTTCTTCACTGACCATAATAGTAGGGAAGAACTGAATCACTTCGGCAGTAATTAAACAAAACAAATAAAATCGATAAATTTGTTTATAGCTCACTGCAGCACGCTTCCAAGCAACGTCTTCTGCCACCACTTTGCAAGTAGAAACGATCTAATTACTCACCCGCTGCCAGAACACCAGGCAACTGATTCGCTTGCTTTTTTTTTTATTTACCTTCTCGTTATACTCTGACCGCACAGCAATAGTAGTGTTCTGGTCATGGTTGGCTATAAATACTATCAGAACGGTGACGAAAAGCCAGGCGAACATCCGCTGCGGTCGTCATCTCGAATATTAGATTAGCCTGAATGGGATTAATCAACAAGCAAGATGAATGGGGATGAACGACTCATTAAGGCAATCACTGGTCCTTGCAGTGGAATTCGGACGATTACTCATCGATCAAGCGCAGAAATTTGATTCGGTCGGGCTCAGAGGCCATATGTGCTCGATGCAGCGGATCAGATAAGCATGAGATCATGTTTGTTTATTGCCCGACGATCTGTTGCTATTTTCCATGTGTATTGGGGGCGATGACGTCGCCCCCCCATTCATGGAAGAAATTCCCGAAAAGGTCAATGGGGATTCCTTCAGGCCATCGACTTGCTCTCACATGGATTCTAAATTGCTTTTTTATATTTACCTGCTTTCTCGGAGGGGGAGGATGAAGATCACCAACAACGGGGGGCGAGAGCGATTGTGATTACGTCGTTTTCGTCGTCGAGAACTTGCTTTCGGGGACAGCCAGCTATTACTGAATTTCCCTTCTTTTCGCTGTATTTTTCGTTTTTCTTTTTTGTACACTGTTCGTATCTGCGAGAGAGATGGGATGTGGTTATTACGAATTTGAATTTTGTTTGTTTTTTTTGCTACTTTTATGAATTTTATAAACACTGTGACAATTTGAGGAAATAGCCAAATCCCAGAAAATGATAAACAACAAAACGAAGGGCAGCGCTGCCAACGTAGTGGGGTTGCTTTGATTATTTTCGACCAATTGATAGTGATTTAGACGAGATGGGAGAGAGTGAACGACGAGATGGGTAAAATCGTGAAACGTCAAATTGGACTGGAAAATACCAAGGGTGCGCTCACACTTTCGGGGAATAATTAAAAAAGTGATTATAAACGTATTTTAATTTAATAATCCTTTTTGATAAAAGAGGGATAAATAAGGTAAAGGACCATCGCCGGAGCTTTTGTCGACCACCTTTGTTTCACAAATGAACTCTCCAAAATTATATGTATGAATTTGTAAAATTTTTAGAACTTCTAAATCAACACAATTTGATTTTATGGGGTGATTTCAATACCAATAGTTTATGTGATTCGATTCCTGCCGTTATTTTCTTATCTGTAGTCTTCGTTTCTTCTTAGGCTGGCCTTCAGAAACCATCTCATTTTAACTCCCGTAATCCAAGATGGGCGACTGAGAAGACTGAAATAGTTTTAATAACTAAAAAAATGGATACCGAGCCACATTGAGTTCCAAGGAGGCACGGAGCAAATCACCAGCAAGTGGGGTGTCAAATACCCGGGTATGACCCTGGATTGTAAACTAACTTACTGGACTCATACGAGTACAATATTGACATCACAGAGAGCAGTTGAAATTACGACGTCTCTCAGTAGGATTATGGCGGAGATTGGAGGCCCAATGATGAGCAAGCGGAGACTACTTATATCCGTCTTCCACTCCATTCTCTTGTATGGTTGTGAGATATAGGCCGATGCACTCAGCTCGGAAGAAAAAGGCGGCAGTACAAAGTTCCGATCACCAGCTCGCACCGCACCGTATCGGAACCAGCAGCAGTACTCGTGGTGGCAGGTGTGATTCCAAGGTAGGAAAGTACGCCTACGACAATAAGAGGGAAGGGGAAATTGAAGTGGCTGCGGCAAAAGAGCGGACAAAGGAGAAGTAGATGGAGGAACGTAGAAACCAGGGAAAGATGGACCGCGAAACTGATTCCAGACGTTGCAGCATGACCGAGCGGAAACATGGTGAAGCAAATTATTACGCCACACAATTTCGAATGGCAACCTTCGTGGAACGAAGGCTTGCCAGTATGGTGACACAGAGCTCTACGACGCCTATCATACCTTCTTCGTCTGCAACAGAGGTCAAAGCTGGAGGTGGTGGTAGCTCCCCTCTCCAAGAAACGTAGTTCAGAAGATGGTCTCAAGTGCCGCCAACTGGATGAAGATCAGCGCATTTATCGAATCCGTCCCAAAAAGAAGAAAGAGAAGGAAAACCCTGAAAGCCTCACCCGTAAAAGTCTCTGAAGTTTAAACCCTCGTTGACACGCTTCGTGTTATGGGTGTGTTCTTTGCATGTTTCGCTCTTCTGTTACACCTTTAGTGCCTGTTCACATTGGCGCGGGAAGGACAAGCGCAAGAAGGCAAATAGTGTTCACGTTGGTGGAAGCACACTTGAATTTTTGACAAGTAGAACGCATGAATCGGGTCATGTCGCCTTCGTCCAAGTAGTCATTTTTGCAAACCAAATCAACTTGTTTGTCCAACAGTCACGAATAAATGAAGAAAAACTGTCAAAAATGGAATGGATTTAGAATGGAACGGTTTGCTTCACCCGAAAATCCAAATTGAAGATGGATTTTCGGTGCAAGCAACCCTTCTCGTTTCCACTTATTATAAATCGTTCCCTCTCTTTCAAGCAATTTGGTGCGCTTCCACCAATGTGAACAGGCACTCTATAGGTCTAAAGTTATACTGTGTAAGAGAGGGGGAACGATTTTTAATAAGTGGGAATGAAAAAACTATTTTTCCCGTTTCATTACATTTTTGACATTTTATCCTCATTTGCCGCAGAAACCACCAACGAGACGTACCACGTACGGGCTAGCACGTGGGAACCTCAAGTGCTGTCAAAATTTTGTAAACAATCGCGCACTTTGTTATAATTCCAACAGTGTGTTTGGCGGGAGTACATGGCGGTACAATGAAATGAGCTCACACGTATTCACGATTAGAGTTTGTTTGTAACGGGTCTTGTCGTTACGAACCTGAACTTCTATCAAAATTTCAGGGTGTCACGGGGGAAGACGTACGAAAGACGCACGTCTCATTCTGGTTTCTGATTTGCCGATAAACTTAGCGGAGTAAGCATGACACACTTCATTATCAACATGTGTTTATGTGCTACCTATGCCAGTCGGTAAGGAATTAAAAGGGCCCAATTTAAAGGTCCACAATTCTTGTATGCTTCCACCAATGTGAACAGTATTTATCCTCCCCAAGCCAATGTGAATAGGCACTTATATTGTCTTCCCATCGTGTTCGCGCGGCGGTCTTTTTCATTTTCTAGCCTTTATTTTTTTGACTGTTTGTCCAATATCTAATGTCTAAAATTTATAGTGTTTGCCACACAATAGGGGGTGCAGATGGTTTGTGTCGAAGATGCTCGTTCACTACTCTCCGGGGGTGGTTGTCCTAGATAGGATTCGAGAGATTCTACTCAATTTGTCGCGTTGGTTATAGTTCACAGTAATTTTGTGTTTCCATATCATTAAGGTGTTATATTGGAAATGCACACAGAGTATGAATTTTGAAGTGATCTTGCACTGCACAGTCAACAACAGATGTTGTTGCACAGTTTTTCCGTATAGGAATTGTCCTTGGCTATGGACAGACTTGAACTACAGTTGGTGATAATTACCATTACATCACGATCACCTCCTTCGTTCTAAGTATCTTGCCTTTCTTAGTTTTCGTGATTTTATTACTCCGACAATGCTTGTGATTGAATAGAGTTCCACAAGTTCTTGAGTTCCATTAATTTTTGAACTCGTCTACTTTCTCAAAGCGTTTATCGTATAAACGTACTTCTAAGCCCACATTCTTCCTTGCCATTATTAGACTTCTGTATTTATTCTTCACTGATGACTCATTATCTCCCTGCAGCTCCAGATCGTCAGCGTAAGTTCGAGTCGTTTTCCTGAAGGAATCACATTACCGTCACATAAGCGTCTTGTTATTTTAGTCCTTCACGTATCCTGAATGTTCGGATTAAGTACTACCTTCTTTAACTCGTCTGTTGTTTCCCTTTAGGCAAATTTGTATCAGTTTCACCAGCTCGGGATTCCTAGCCTTAAAAGGACATGATACCGGGTCCGCCGAATAATTTTTTTTTTTTTTGAAAATGTTATAAAAGAAACTACAGAATATTTTCTCAAATTTCTATTTTTATTTGAAAGTACAATCCTTCCGGTTAATAATGGAAAATAATTTCATTCAAATGGCTGCCTCGGCTGGCCATGCAGTAGCCTACACGATCGGTCCAATTTTTAAGCACATTATCGATTGTGTGCAGCTGTATTTCACCAATGGCTTCACGAATATTGTCCTTTAAAGCGTCAATTGTCTCTGGCTTGTCGGCGTAACACTTATCTTTGACGGCACCCCACAAATAATAGTCCAACGGTGTCAAATCGCAGCTCCGAGGTGACCAAACGACATCAGCTCTGCGGCTGATAATGCGATCTTCAAAAACAGGGCGCAAAACATCGAGTGTAGCTTCGGCTATGTGGCACGTAGCGCCGTCCGGTTGAAACCAAATGTTGCCAATATGCTCCTCTTCAATTTTTGTGAACAAAAATTCGTTCAACATGGCCCGATAACGATCGCCATTGACTGTAACGGCCAGTCCTTGCTCATTTTCAAAGAAAAATGGCCCAATTATGCCTCTGGACCAAAATCCGCACCAAACAGTGGCTCGTTTTGGATGCACCGGCTTTTCAATGTATGCGTGCGGGTTTTCTGTGCCCCAAATGCGACAATTTTGCTTGTTTACATACCCGCCAAGATCAAAATGAGCTTCATCTGAAAAGATGATTTTTTTGGCAAAATCGGCATCTTTTTTTCAAAGTAATGTAGCAATATTTCCCAGCGTTGTTCAAGCGTATACACAACCATATTCGTTCAGCGGAAGGATAAAACTAATTATCTGTCAAATCAGACATGAGCTAAGTGTTACCATTCACGAAATAAGCACTACTTGAAAAAAAAACGTTAGATGGCGGACCCTTTATTTTTTGCCTAATATTGTTTACATTGGTGATAGGCGATGTGTATTAGCATTGCAGGATAACTGAACGTTTCGGGCGATTGTTAGACCTAATTAGATATTGCAAACCGTAAAAAAAAGCAAAATCTGCATTTGATGCTCTATCTAGGGTATGGATATACCTATAACACAAGGTGTCACATAATCAATTACCCTGTCAGTACGTCAAACATATTTGACAGTTGTGAACTGCAGTATACAAACAGACATCTTTGGTACAACTCGTATTGGAGTGAAAGTGTACTTGCGGAAGAAATATCCTACGACCCCTGTCTCATGGATATGCCTTCTGACGCAATGACACCTGCCATCCTACTGCGCTGTAACTTCACAGTCACATTTCCATGGCGTCATGACTGGCTTTGGCCAGACACTGAACCTGGAATGGAATGTCTTCGCATTTTCACAGATGGCTCCAGGGCTGGGCAGGGATCTCAAAGCCACTGTGTGGTGCGGCGTTCACGCGGGGGGAGTGATTGGGCCGTAGTTTTTCGAAGACGCGGACGGCAATATGGTTACTGTTACTGATGAACGCTACAGGGCCATGATAAACAACTTCTTACTGCCGGAATTGGATGAGCGGGGCTTGGTGAACATGTGCTTTCAACGGGACGGTGCAACCGCACACACAGCATGAGCCACAATGGATATTGTGAAGGAAGCGTTTCCTGGTCGCGTAATCTCCCGTTTTGGCGATTTTGCATGGCCAGCAAGATTGCCCGATTTAGCCATCCCACACTTCTTTCTTTGGATCTACTTCTCGGACAATCGCAGCGCTTAAGAAGAATATTCGAAACGAATGCGAACAGTTATCACCGGAAATCTTGCGGAAAGTCATGAAAAATGCGATAAAACGGGTATAAATGTCTATCAACACTGGCGGCAGCACATTGACGGATATCATCTTTTCCACTTAGTGAAAAAAAAAATTAAAGGTCCAGATAAAGATTTCCATCACTCGAAATCATTTTTTTTTTTTAATAAAAAGGTTATTTAAAAATAAATTAGATGAATAATTTTGCGCCACCTTGCATCGAGTCTGTGCTGTTATGTGGATACAGCAAATGGGAAAAGTCGGTCACTATTACGAGAAGGCTGCAAATATTTTTAAATCTTCATATATAGTTGACATCTTTAGGATCTTTGGTCCTAAACTCTTTCCTACCGAGAAATCTTTCGTATACTGAGGTTGTAAGAAGGGCGGATCGACAGAGACATACACGGCGTAGAAATTTGAAGAGGAAACAATGTAACTAGGAAAAGCTTGAGCATAGGCGTGGTGGAAGTCTTAAGACCGATACGGACACATAGGACTTAAACAACCAATCAAACAAACAGTTAATCACTCAATCATTCAATCAGTCACTCAATCAATTAGTCATATCATTGTCGCAAACTTACTTGTTAAGGATGTTTTTGGAAAAATAATCTTAATCTTGGCACTCCAGATGATTTCAAGATGGCTACACAGACAACTAAAAGGTTACATCCTAGGACACCGACAGAGTCTGACTTATTTCAGGTAAGTTTTTATTATTTACTTCCTTTACTTACTTACTTCCAAATGTGTACATGCTCGAATTTTTTTTATAGGGTTCATGCGAGTGTATGTTCTTGCAGATGGTTTGTGTCGAAGATGTTCGTTCACTTCTCTCCAGGGGTTATTGTCCTAGATAGGATTCGAGAGATTCGACTCAATTTGTCGCGTTGGTTGTAGTTCACAGCAACTTATTTTGTTTCCATGCTATTAAGGTGTTATATTGGAAATGCACACACAAGGTATGAATTTTGAAGTGATGTTATGCTGCGAATGTTATGCCTTCGTCAGCATTTCTTGATCATCTCTCATTCACAACTGATGTTGTTGCTCAATTTTTCCGTATAAGAATTGTTCTTGGCTATGGACAGACTTGAACAAATAGATCATCGCATTAATTGCTTGCTAAAATAACTGAAGAATCTGTGAGCAAAAGGCCAGCATGCGTGGTCCCTTAAAACTGCAATGTTGCGACACGTTGACTCATTTCTTTATAATGCTAGTCCACGCGTTGACTGGAATCTTACGATGACTTGGTATAATTTCGTCAAGCGGTAACGTATGAACATGTTTATGGTATATAGGCGCTGGTGGCAGCGATGAAATGATCAAGGCAAATAGACGCGAATTGGTTTGACACAATGAGGTATCATGAGATGTCACCTGTCCATAAACCAATAAAATCTAAAAGTGACACCACGGCTGAGGCTGAGAAACAAGACTATTGTCCACGATGGGACAGGAAAAATATTTACCATAATTGTCAACATCATGCGATTTTTTGAGCCGTCAACGAATTGTTTTGGCGACTCCGACACGATATTTGAGAGATTTTTTTTTAAGAAATATATATTTTGGTTCGTGCATTAAAAGTCATTTATAGAGACCAACAGACACTAACAATTACTCACACAGGTGACCGAGAAAACAGATATTTGGGCATAGCGTTGACACACGATGGAATAAGTTGTGTCGACTCAGATCATACGCCATCGCATTTTGGAACAAGATTATCTTGTGATTTTCATTTGATCGTCAGTGCAATGAAGTCAATGCAATGAAGCATTTCGTAGACAGTGTAAGAAGGTCTTTCAACAATATAACGATGAATATCACTAGAAAAAACAACATTCTCGTTTGGTCTTGAGGCGCTTATATTTAATTAAAAAACCATCTCGACAGTAAAAAACCTTATAAAAACGATGGATCATTAATCAACGGTAGGATATAGTGTGAATGCATTGAAACCATACGAATTCAATTAAAATTAATTAATGCTATTAAACAAGCGATTCAATTGGTCATAAACCATCGAATAGATAAAATATTAGAGAAGAACCTTACTGCCGTCGTCTGTGTTAGGCTGGCACGAGTGGTGACACTTGACCAACATGTAATGAAAAAAGTAATTGCTTCTTGCGATAGATACTTCGGAGACAATGTAAACAATGTTATTTTATGTCATTAAGAGAAACACATTTTGCCATTTTTAACGTAAGAAAAAAGTTCTTTATTGATAACTACTGGACAAAAGCAACAGGCTTAGCTCTTCTCAGTGGTTCCTTTGGTTGTCCCTTCAAAACAAACAACACTTGGTGGCTTCTTCCGCCTGTAATAAAGCATAAATCACAAATCCTTTCTAAATATAATCCAAATTCACACTCCATACCCGGCATTCTGGTCCTCACTACGCTCTTAAATCCATTCTCGCCATTCACCTCATAGTGTACATCTCGTACATAGCCACCTGGTTCGAGTAAGCCATACCTACCATTAACCTGGGTACCATGTCTGTCCTCCCAGTGGTCCAAAGTCACACCACTGTCCGGATGATCGATGACATATCGAAAGGAGTAGTTTATCTGTAAAATTCGAAACCACACTGTATAAGTTGCTCCGTTCAAGGTGACGCTGTGAAAGGTCCACTACGGCCCGACGTCAGTAATTACATCAATAATTCATTGTCCGGGAGCAATTAAAACGACCTACCAAGGCACTAACTTGGTTGTTGTTTTGCTGCCGTTGCAAGGTCCAACTTACCTCATCGTCGATGTGGTTCTTCTTGTAGTCGCTAAAGAATTCCACAAACTGCGATCCGACAGCCACGAAACTGATGCCACTAAAGCTGAGCAATGATAGTAGGAGAATCCACTTCCGTAGGGGTAACTGGAATGGAAATGATCTGTTATCGATTGAGAAAGGTATAATATGAGTGCTGAAAGGAAAAGAAAGGCGCTTCCTGCCCCCGACAAGACTATTCGAACTTCCCTGTTGATAACGATGCATAACTCATTTGGTGTACCTTCGAAGGAGTACACATCTCCGAAGCGCTACCATTTATTTCGATTCCGAGAAAGGAAGCAAGTTAATGAGCAATTGCAGCTCTCAACGTCTGACCCTGTAATCTCGTACTCTCACTTGGTTTGACCAGCTTCTTGCTTTACACTATGCCACCATACACTGCAAGTATGATCGGACTCAGCCACTTACTTCTGTATGGATTAACTAGCCCTTACCATGTACGAATCCACCAGTGGACTTGGATACTTTGTGCATCCGCCTTGGATGCAAGTACTATATACCATACATACCAAACGGATTGGGTGCTCGAGATATGTTATATTGCAAGAGGAGCACTGGACGTTGGAACTTATGTTGTTTTTTTGGTTTTGTTTCTTGTTTTTATATCGACACTTAAGTGTAGAGGCGATAACATGCAGCCACGTTCGCTGGGCTCCATAAGGCCAGTTGACGAGGTCATCTGGGGAGGAATCCAATAAAATGTTATTTGCCTTTGTCCAGCATCGGTTACGAACCGCAGGTGGTCGCATTTGCATTCCACTGGAATTGTCTAAATGTGTCTTTTCATACAATCGCAAATCGTAAATCCTTTTCATTGCCTTGCCAGCTCCTAACTCATAATTGATGGATCAAACTTCCGACAAGTATACAGAAAGGAATTGAAAGCTTGTCGACTACAGTGTACATTAACCGGACACATTAATTTATCACGTGCTCGTAGCAACGTAACGCATCTCAGTCGGATATGTGGCATAAGTGTAGTATAACTGGGATAAGACAGTGCTCTAATAACCTCAGCTTCATTAAAGTGTAGCCTCCAAACAGGTAGGCCAGTTCGAGCCAGCTGGACAAGTTGTAAAACTTAACACGAAGTGCCGGTTTGTCGGCTGTTCGCGGAGTATGTGTTTAATTGATGACAGCTTCGAGTGGGCTTGTTTGGGGGAAATTATGAAATTTTTATCGAAGATGAAATTTCATCGGAGCACATTGTTTGGATCGGGCCAATTGAAATGGCAATGAATGGGTTGAAAAAGAGCATTGGAAGGATGTGGATCGTGTTAAATGGAGCATTATATACCCTATATACGAGTAAGATGATGTGCCGTAGAGTTGATTGAGATGGTCATCATCTTTAACATCTACATGGACTCTTTTTTTAAACTGAGAAAATCTTTATTCTTAAACAGTGGTAACCTCTTGGGCAGCTATGTAATAGCAAGGGAGGTCGATCGACCTAATAACGAAAACAGCCTGCGAATCGGGCTGGAACAATATGCTAAACTACAAAATTCCCTTAACTTTTTGAACATTCTTAGTAGCACACATGATTATTCAATAAGAGGTGTCATTTTAAATTTCACGCCGTTGTTGAACCGTCAGCATTCAGCTATCACCTTGGGTGTTATTGGTAAGTTAAAATTAGGAGGTTTATAAATATGGGCAGACTCATACTCACACAATGCGTCGAAATAGTGAAAATTCACCATAAACCGGTGAAAATTTCATCTAGACATTTTGCAGAGTCCATACTGTTTTTAGTCATCTACAAGGGATAAATTTAATAGCCTCAGACGGGTTAGTGTCCCGTAAGAAAAGCTAGACAAAATTTATTCTGAGTGATGGGGTTCATTTCCATTTAGATTGGCTATTAAAATTAGATAAGGAAGGGTAAGTCTCTTCGTCCTCTTTGGACTTGGTTTGGTTTTCGACCCACGCGTCGCGACGGTATCATTGGGCCGTTTTTTTTTTCGAGTATGATTCTGGTGCTGGTTTTAATGAATGGACTGGGAACTATGACTACTTCGTCTGAAATTGGGCCTATGTTTATTTTAGATACGACGGCGCCATATGCGACACAGCTGGTGAAACACATTTTATGGACGTACTCGTATAAATGGAATGTTCCGTGCAGGGACGGGTTAAGAATATCCCTGCAGCGATACCTCTTGCTTGTCGTAAAAGGCGACTAAAACAAAGGTAAACAAAAATCACATCTAGGCAATTTAGAAAACACCAAAGTGAGCCTAGGGACACATATACCAAGATTAAACTGCCCCACAAGTGTACATGCAAATCAGTGGGTTGACACGACTGGAGATCACCGGTGTTGTAAGAGTAAGATCAAACAAAAAAAAATCTGGAGCATGCCCGTGTCACAAAAAAAAAAAAAAAAAAAGGCAGGCCGAAAATCAATTGGTGCAAACAAATGCAAAAACACCTGCATTTGATTGGCCTCAGCGATGAAGTAATCCCAAACCGGGAAGCCTGCCGCTACTTTCTGAGGTCAAACCGGCGGACCCCACAAGCGGACCAGTAGGAATGCAGTTAAGTGGGAAGGTTATGGTCCTACACTTCTGACCATAACAACGCCGGAAAAAGGAAAAGAAGAAGAAGAAGAAGATGGGATGACACCTCCTGTTGGATGGCACCTCTTGTTGGATGACACCTCTTGTAGGATAACACCTCTGGATAATACCTCTTGTAGGATGACACCTCTGGATAATACCTCTTGTTGGATGACTCTTCTTGTTGAATGACACTTCTTTTTGAATGACACCTTTTATTGGATGACACCGTTTGTTGGATGACTCCTCTTATTGGATAACATCTCTTGTTGGATGACATTTCTTGTTGGATGACACCTCTTAGTGGATGACACCTCTTGTTGGATAACACCTCTTGTTGGATAACACTTCTTGTTGGATGACACCCTTTGTTGGATGACACCGTTTGTTGGATGACTCCTCTTATTGGATAACATCTCTTGTTGGATGACACCTCTTATTGGATGAAATCTCTTATTGGATGACACCTCTTGTAGGATGACACCTCTTGTTGGATAACACCTCTTGTTGGATGACACTTCTTATTGAATGACACTTTTTGTTGGGTGACACCGTTTGTTGAATGACACCTCTTATGGGATGACATCTCTTGTTGGATGACATTTCTTGTTGGATGATACCTCTTATGTCCCCTGCGAAGTGATCACCCTCAGATATAATACACTTGCGCCAGCGCTTTTTCCAATCTTCAAACGATAATACTTCTGATATGCGTTTTTTGGTAGTGGCTTGAGCTCTTTTAGCGATGCGGTCTTTATCTCCTCAATCGTCTTTTCAGTTTTGGGAAGGGAATAAAATCACATTTTTAAAGGGCCTGAGTGTGGTGAATACGGTGGCTGAGGCATGATTACGCTTTTGTTTTTGGTCAAAAAATTACGCTCAAGCAGCGATGAGTGAGTGAGGAAGCAGGCACAATAGCAACAATTTCAAGGAAATATTGCTTATTGACCGTAGGACCCCCCGGTTAGAACTCATGATGAACCATGCTATTGTAACCGAAGAAAACAATTCACATTTGGCCGAACTTGAGGTGTTTTTTTCGCTCTTGGCTCTTTCAGTCGCTTCCATTGTGATGGTTGGGCTTTGATCTCAATCGCATTACCTAATCCCCATGTTTTCGTCACCAGTTATTACTTTTTTCAGCTTATCTCGATCGTCATTGAACAGCTCCTGAACGATGCTCAAGCGACGGTTCTTTTAGTCAAAATTCAGCAATTTCGGAACAAACTTCGCTGACACACATTTCTTGCCCAAAATATTTGAAAAAAAAACTGTAATGACATGAGTTAACGGTATGCCAATAACTGGAAATTGCTGAAAATTTCCCTGATAGTGATTCGACGAATCTCCATAACAATTTTCTTCACTCCTTCAACCCTTTCTACTGTTATTGACATGCGTCCAAGGTGGGCATCGTCATTAACAACTTCTTGGCCTTCTGTGAAGAGCTTATACCACCTATAAACACTTTTTTGCTCAGAGTAGACTTTTTGAAAAACAAACCAAATATCTAAGCACATGTACCAACAGACAAAAAAAATCGATGATCGAGTGCCCTTATCTCGTGGAATTCAAAAAGTCACTTTATTTTTTGAACATACTTCGGAGAATGATTATTGTTATTATTATTACCGGCCATTTGGAACTTAGAAGTTCAGAGCCTCGCTGACCACTCTTCGCCATGCCTCCTTGTCATGTTCCTTCCATATTTCGCTGTTCTGTCTTTTTCTTCTCTTCTAGATCTGCCTTCCAGGCGGACCACTAATTTTTCGCTTGACTTTTCGTCCACTGTCTATTCGCCTACATATAGAATGATAACAGGAATATAAGCTTCAATTAGTGAAAGAAAGTGCCGCGAGTAATTTCAACGCTCCAAAAGTGTTGATTTCAATGTGGAAGGATTTCTCGATCAAGATCAATGTAAAATGCAACAACTTGCAGGTTCATTGGTTGTAACTTAAGAAGCCATTCCCCATCGTTTGATATCCTTCGAAAACCTTCAGAGGCAAGGAAATGGGGTGCTATACGAGTTAAGCCCAGAACGTCGTTTTTCTCACGAGCTAACTGCTACTCTATCGACAAGAAAGGAAGGCTTCCTGCATCGTATTTCGACTGGTGATGAAAACATTGCGATAATCCAAAACGAAAGATACAAAACGAAAGATAGCGTGGGGGCGCCATGGCCATTCACCAATTGACGGTCAAGTCAAACATGCATGGATCGAGCGCATGCTGTGTATTTGGTGAGACCAACTCGACGGGGTATTTTATGAGCTATTGCAAACGGGTGAAATCACCATGGGAGCTAGCTACCGAATATAATTATGGCGATTGAGGTGAGTATTGGGAAAAAAAATTGAACATCACAAAACGATTTCGCTGCACAAGGACGCTTGACCACATTTTGCTCAGTGAAATGATACTTTAATATTCGAACAGTGGCGCATGGCATGGCTGATCAGCGCTTCCGATCTTTCAAAGAAGCCAAAAATTGGGTCGATTAGTGGATCGCCTCAAACGGGGTGAAGTTCTTTCAACACCGATTTCGTATTCTTCCAGCATGATGGCTAAAGGTTGCATCTAGAATAAACATGTAACCATGTTACCGAAATAAAGCTTCAAATTTTGAACAAAAAAAAAACGGCGTATTTCCATTTTTGCAATATGATTGGTGAGAAGCGCGATCACCTAACCCACTGCTGGACACTTCTTATAGATGAAGGATGTGCCGAGCGCCATGAGTGGCATCATACTCTAGTGGACGGCACTGATGGCCTTAGATATTGCATCGAATGACTCGTTCTAGCTTTCTTTACAAACCAAAAACTGAACTACAACGACGATCTTGCAGAGAAGATCAGGCTAGAAGCTCTTGATCCGTACGGCGTTAATCTCGTTGTTGCGAACGGCAATCGAGAATCTAGACAACGACGCCAAGATCTATGGAAAGAATGTTAAACATATCCTAACCACTGCCCTATATAGTCGTGATGAGACTAAAGCTCTCCTGGCCAATGTGTCTGCGGCTTACATTCGAAGCAACGCTGAGGCATGAAACACCCTCTTAGTAGTTGAAGCTCTGGGCGACAGTTTTGACATAGCAGCGAGCACAAGACCCGAAAATATGCCACCGAAGCTGGACGAATCCTGGAGATCAATATGATGACTATCGATCTGTTGTCTTCAAGCATGCGCTTGGAGAAAGCCATTGAGCAACACGAAATCGTCGAGCCAGTTAAGGCGCAGAATAAATAAATTGTCAGACTTAAAGATGAAATCGGATTAATCAGTGATCGGCTGAAGGATCTTCACGAGTGGAGCAAGGAGATATGACTAGCGAGGCTGAGAAGCTCAATGTCATGGCTTTGAATAATTCAGCATTTAATGCTGTTCCTTACCAACAAATCGAAGCGAAGAAGAATGTCATCGATGCCCTTAAACAAATCGAAGCGAAGAAGAACGTCACCGTTGCCCTTAAATAAAGGGGATTCCAATAAGGACGGGTAGATATTGAAATGGAATAAAACAAGCTGCGTATGAGATATTAACAAGATTCTGTTCTTATTTGAAAGGACCGTAAATACCCTTACCTATGACATATGACATCGTTCAAATGCCCGCCTCGGTTTTTTACGGTGGCCTGGATCCCAGAGGTTACATTTTCAATGACTCTTCCTCATAGATCAGCTTCAATTTGAGCGATGGCCTATGTTATGTTCACCTTAAGGGCATCGGTCGATTGTGGTTTATTCGCTTAAACCTGCGAGTGCAGGAAACCCTACAAGAAAAAGTCTAGCGGGGTCAAATCGCATGACCTTAGTGGCTAATTCACATCGGCTCTACAAGAAATAACCTTACCCTCGTATATGCGGAATGTAAATTGTGGGGTTCGCTGTGTGGCACGTAGTGACATCCTGCTGGAACCGCATGTCCTCTAGGTCCATATGGTTTAATTTCGGTCATAAGAAATTGATTATCACTGCTCTGTAGCGCTCGCCATTGACGCTGACAGCCTCACCAATGTTTTTTTTTTTTTTTTGCCTTTTAGCACCATTTGAGTAATGTCAGTATTTTTCTTCGTTCTGATTGGTTTACGAACCGGTCGTTTCAAATTTGGCCACCAAACGTTTAAGAGTCAATGGTGAAGGGCCACCACGTCTACTATAAAATGTGCACAACGAGCGCAACGTTGTCACTAAGGAACATTTACTTTGATAATAAAATTTTATCATTTATTCACATGCTGTCCAATCGTGTAACTTGCCATGGTGATTTGGCATCCACCTATATAATAGGCCGCCAAAATCTACCCGCTACAATTGAAAAACCTTTTATTTAAGTGCAAAGGACGAGCTGCACAAGGTGTTCGACAACTTAAAGAATATCAGCGCATTGAGGAAATTCTTCCAACTTCGGAAGAACAGTACAGACAAGCTCCTAGTCTGGGCATCAAAGCTGGTGATCGTGCACATGAACTCCAGCAGCGTGCCAACAAACTCTCAGACCAGTAACTCGACCAGCTGCTTCATTTAAATATTACACTCTGTCAACAGGTGATGTACATATTTACATCTAACTAATGGCAATTATCAAAGACCTTCCGACCCGTATCATGGCATTATCGAGCTAACCGCAAAAGCTTATAAATATGCATTCAGAGAAAAAAAAAACGTTTGCCCTAGGCACTGAATATCTAAATATTTACATCTTTTCTTCTCACCTCAGTAGGCGGCTATGCTCGGCACCCGCTTCTTTTCATGGTGATGTCATTTTAAGTCTCATTTCAAATGTAATTTTCTATTTATTTATCTCTTTTTAGCTTCACTGAAAGAATGTAGGTTTATGGTGATGCGATTCTTTAGGTGACAAGGCGAAGGCTTTTCACAGGCTCTTTGTTCTAAGCGGTGGTTTTATTAATGCCAATTACCAGTGTGCTTGACTTTTAAAATGCGAACCACAAGGGCATTATAAGCGCGAGTTATGATAATTATTTTCAAATTTTTATTTTGTTTTAAAATTAATTTTCTAAAGTTTGTTCATTGTGAATGGAATATAACTGGGTTGACAGCCGGGCACACAATTGGTAGTTCACAATCGGTTTTACGTTTTTTTTTTATTTATATTTTTTCTTTTAAGGGAGCGGCTTTCTATGTCATAATTCGAATTGATTTATGAAGCCGTTAACATTTTTCATTTTAATGTGGCCGTTAATCGTGTGTATAAATATGAATTTACCCTATGACCACATGGTGGATGTGAAATGGAAAGCAGAGATAAATTGACCGGCGTGACACCCAGACATGACTATTTCTTTAAAGTGTATCACTGATTGCAATGACATCGCCAACAGTTGAGATGAAAAGTTTGTAGACACATTTTATTTATTTTTGTTTGTTCATGAAACAAGTTTGCTTTGAAATGGAAGCTCGCTACAGCTGGAGAGGTTATTCCTCAAAGTAATGTCGATGTCGGGAGACCGTTGTTAATGGAACAAAAAGTATAAACCGCGACTGTTATTTCGAGAACCGCTAGTGCGAATTCATCCCAAATTAAATCATCAACATTTTGCTTCAAGGAGAATACAAAGGGAGAGAATTGGCATGATAGCACCTAACAGTTGATTGGAATTGTAAGCGAAATATTTCGCAAATCTATAAAACTCAACAAAAACACATATATTTCCCGTAAAGGCATCACAATTTACAAGAAATTAAATTTATTCATTTTGGATTTAATGAAAACCATTGGAATTTGATGCATGCCACCATGACATGAATGCTCCTCGCCAAGAAAGGTCACGCGTCACCTGCAATGCACTCAAACCGCATTCCTGATTTTTTAGTTACTCATTAATGCATAATTCGAACGTATCGCAATCAAGAAGAGAACCTTCAATCGCGACTGTTGACTTCTGCAGTAGATTGTCTGCCTGGAGGGAAATGCACTTCACTCGGTTACAACAATTCAAATGACTGTGAAATCCCGTGTAACCAGTCCCATCCACGCTACATCCTATCGTGGACCAGTGCGTCATGCAGCACCATATACACTCGTATGCCTTTGAGTTGACTGGTCAGTTTTAGTTCCTAGTCGATGCCATTTAAGCACATTCCCATGGTACTGGTTACACAGTAAAAATCAATGTAATTTTATCTTATTGCCCTTATACCATGCTTAAGGCCAGCAACCGTTCCAAAATATCACACACTAAGTGGCCTGCTAGTCTCGTCGGATCATTTCATTTCAAGGAAGTAAGTAAGTTGATTTGCAAGAAGGCAAGCAATTTGCATGGAAATCATGGAGCTCTCATCATGCGCAAGAGCTGGAGCAAGTGCTTGAGCAAATGCTTGAGCAAGTGCGGAAAGAAAGGAAGTCGCGACCTCACTTTAAAAGCATTTTCCACGAGTGTAGAGGTACGTTACGAGGACGTATCAAAGTCTTCCAATGAAAGAAAATTCGATTTATAATTTCGATTTCGGTTTCGACTTACCATGACTGGTCACGATTTTGTGTCCGACTTTCAAAACGTCGCTGCGACTTAGAATTCCAAGGGAACTTGTTGCACAATCACAATAAACAACAAACAACAAAACAACAAATGCGCGTAAAAGAAAAACTTTTTCCGATCCGAAAGGAGGAAAGCACTCGATGTGACGTGAGTATTGCACTGCAACTGAAGTCTTTCCGTTTGATTATCACTTGAGGATCCGTCCTAATAGAGTTAATTGTTCGATCAAGACTAAGTGCGCCCGAATGCCTATTGTTGGTGTTTACTCTTGCATTTGCAGTGGTGATGGCACGAGAGCGGCACAAGAATATCTTCTGGCTGTCGCTGGCTGCAGACACTTGTGACTCTCGACATCACCAGTTTGCTTGCTTGAGCTTCGGCGCGGTGCACCTTGGAGTTTATCGTTGAAATTGTTTTTTTTTTCTTTTTTTCCTCCGCAAAATAGGTGAACGGCAAACAGCATTTACAGAGATGCACGTGAATGGCTGCCTTTAAGGTTGTTGTTGCTATTGCTTTGATTTTTTCATTTGTTCGACTTCAATGCAAGTGTTAAAAATGTGTTTCGAGATGGTTAACAGCGAGCATGCTTTTGGTATAAATAGTTCATTGTACGGTGACGCGACGGCTGGAGATGTTCGCCAGCTCCAAGTGCTGCAATATTTGGCTCAGGTTTCTTGGATCAGTGAACTGTTGCTTACGGAGGCGATAAGATAATGATCAGTCGGAGGAAGGTGTGGTAAGCTGTTGTACAATTCTGACATCAACATTCAAGTTGCATCGTAGACCATGTTACGGATCGTTGTCATGTCTGCAACTATCAAGATCATATGTGATCAACAGGTTAATGCGTCCGGGATGCACAGTAAAACCCACACTTGTAGCATCCGGGCATAACGTCATCCACTCCGCTTTCAATTGGTATCATCATCACAACATCATCGAGCACCACACATTAGCTCCTCTACACGTGATCTTCATCAGAATCTTGTAACCGAATCCACGCTTTGCTACGAATTGCCTCGGCAAGCTTGCACAAAACCGCATAAATCGTATTCCGTGAGCATTGTTTATTGCCCATTACACAAGCACGCAGGTAATGGCGGTTATTAATAGAATTGCAGAGCTGCCTTTATGAATGTTTTTAATTAAAATTGGCTTTTCCGAGTGGCTGATCCGAGTGGCGGATGCTGCAGCTCATCTATCCACTATTCGTTGACTGGCCGCGAGTGCTGTGTAAAATGACGTGTGGTGGCGGCATTTGGCTGAATGAAAGACCAACAGGCGATATGCAAATCTGCAGACGGCGAATGGAAAATCCTGCTCTCAGGAGGTGTGGCAGAAAGAAGTAAAATGAAACTTGTATTTCAAGCAGAAAATGCTATAAAACAAATCGTGATTGAAAGCAGATAGAGGTTACTAGACGAGCATGAAGATGAAATAAATCGATCGAGTGGGGTATAACACGCTTAGATCCTGTAAGAGGCCGGAGTTGCGACACGCCTACGACATCAAGTACATCTTAATCAAGTTCGATTAATTGGAGTTATATAATCGATAACGACGGTAGGGAATAGGAGCAATAACTGGCAACTGGTGTACCTAGGACGGTGTGAAGCATACGGATGTGGTTTACTTTCCTTTCTGTTTGAGTTAAAATTAATATAAGTAGCGCCTGACAATAATTGCTGCATGAGGTTTTGTTCGTATACCGTCAGAGCTGGTAATGGGCTTTTTAATTTAATCTGAACAAACAAATCTCTTTGCTTCACGTGGAGAGGTCTGTGGATATCATGATGTGGTATCATCTGTTATACCTTTTCCGAAAACGTTGCTCGAAAAGAGATGGTTGATTGAGTTTGATAAATAAACGAGATTGGCTTAAAGGACTTAGGTCTTGGAACTGATGTGTCCACGAAGGCAAGCAATATTTACGAGAGTGGTCCGATAAAGTACTTAGCCTCACCGCTAGATGGCACTAGTATTGTAAGAGCAATTTACTATCGTGTAGTACATTCTAGTAGACGGCTACTGTCGATTTCAAGATGATAATTTCAGCCGGATCGGACCCGTAGTTTTGTTTTGACCGCGTGTGGAAGCGGGAGTGTCCGCGGATTTTAGAAAAATGGGAAAAGAGCAATATCGGTCGGTGATTCGATTCTTGTTTTTGGAAGGGAAATCGCGCAGCGAAATCAAATAGCGTTTTGATGCTGTGTACGGTGACTCTTCTCCTTCGATGGCGGCCATCAAAAATTGGTTTAACGAGTTTCAACGTGGTCGCACGTCGGTTTTTTATGAGCCACGACCAGGTGCCCCGAAAACGGCTACCACCGAGGATAACGTGAGAAAAATCCACGATCTCGTATTGGCAGACCAAAGATCGCGTGAGTCAAATCCTGCATGAAATTTTGAGCATGAGAAAGCTGTCGGCGCGATGGGTGCCGCGTTTGCTCACTCTGGACAACAAGTACAACCGTGAGACCACTTCAGAGTAGTGCTTGACGCTGTTTAAGCGCAATCCGAAGGAGTTTCTGCGTCGTTTCGTGACAGTCGACGGAACATGGATCCACTGGTACACACCAGAGACCAAGGAACAGTCGAAACAGTGGACTTCATCCGGCGAACGTGCTCCGAAGAAGACGAAGACTGTCCCATCGGCCGGAAAGGTGATGGCCACCGTTTTCTGGGATTCACAATCTGTGTGATCTACATCGACTACCTGGAGAAGGGCAAAATGGTCACAGGGCTGTACTATGCCAAATTATTGGGCTGATTCGACGCCGAGTTGAAGAAAAAACGGCCCCACTTGGCGAAGAAAAAAGTGCTCTTCCACCATGATAACGCACCGGCTCACACCTCCGCCCTCGCCACGGCCAAATTGATCGAATTGGGCTACGAACTGTTGCTCCATCCACCGTATTCTCCAGATTTGGCCCCGTGCGACTTCTTTTTGTTTCCAAAGTAACTCGCCGGGCAGAAATTTCAGTCGAATGAGGAGGTCATCGCCGTCACGGAGGCCTACTTTACAGACCTCGAGAAAACGTATTTTTCAGACGGGTTAAAGAAGTTGGAGCTAAAAGGAGACTATATTGAAAAATAAATCGCCATTTCTCCAAAATTTTTGTTTTTCTTTTGTAGGCTAAAAACTTATCGGACCACCCCCTTATACCACGGAGAGTGTCCTGGCTTGGCTACCAAATTTGATTTTGTAACTTCCGGCTTACAAGAAAGAAGGAAAAAATTGGCACACTTCTTTAGTAGAAATTTTAATAAGGCTAATTGAAAGTTATAAAACTTGGCTCGCATTATAAGATCCTATTGCCCCAGGAATATACTTGTACATAAAAATGCCGAGAGCATATGACATATTTGGCCTAATACGGATAAACAGCTACGTTAGGTTCCTCATGGTCCTCTTGGTATTGAAAAATTAGTTCTTTCACTGCGGCCTCAGTGCTCTCAGTGAAATTGAAAGACTGAGCTGCTATCACCACTAGATTCGCTTTGCACATATGAAATTTCGTCCAATTTTTTTTTGAACTTGTCCAAATGAAATCGTCCCCAACAATGTTCTCTCGTCTACAACCCCAGGAAAAATCATTCCCCATACACCTTAACTTCAACTGAATTTCTTGAATAGACGATAAATTGTTCGATATCTACAGATTTAGTGCCCGTAATTAGACCATCTTCGTTGCAAGTAGCGACTGTCAAATTTCCATCCCCAAGAGCACAAGGATAAGCTTCCGATTGTCTTAGATTGAAAAAAAAAATGTTCATTCTAATATCTAAAAGCTATAATAAATACCAAAAATGCGATCTGCCTTAATAGCATGTTTTTACTCCCTGCAACCGCAAAAACCATCCTTATGGAACCAAATTTGGCTACAGGACTAAAAGTCTTCCGATAGTCCACATCATATTTTTGGGAAAATCCTCTGGCAATTAACCTTACCCCGTCCTTTTTGGATTCACTGCTTGAAGCGTATTTTATCTTAAATATCCATCGATTGTCAAATGCTATTTTGGTGCAAACTTAACTGATCCCAAGATCTTACGCCGACATTTCCTTCTTCATAGCATCCTGCCATCCTCCAACATCTTCCGATTCGAGAGCTTCCTCATACGTCGACGGCTCTATTTTCCCCATGTAAAGGCTACCATAGATGTCGGACACTAACGCGCACTTCAAAGCCGGTTTTTGAGTGGGGTCCTGGCTTTCTCAGGAGTCATCAGAATCCTCGGCATCAGCATAACTACATTTGTCTCTCTGTCTATTGTCAGAAATGTGGACTTTCTCATTAAGAAAAATGTTAGTTGCCTCATCTTTATCATTAGGCTGGTCTAACACCGTTTATCTGGGTTGGTACTGATGGAATTGGCAATCTGGTCTCATGGCTTTTCTTCTTTGATGGCATTAGCTTATATGAGCGATATAACTCAGTGAGATGGTTGTCCTGGTTACATCTAAAGACTTGGTTCTGTCCACTGTAACAATTTATTAAATAAAACTTCACGTTTTACCCCAATTTAGTATTTCAGGATAATAAGTGAGGAATTCCTCGACGATATTAGCGAAATCAACGAAGATACCAAACTACGTTTTCGGGTTCCCTTTACGACGTTTTTGTTGCGGAATGAAGTCATGTGTTTTTCCAAATCATATATCGGACGAACTTTTTTCAGCTACATATATTTGCTGGACTTGTTTTATTGAGGATAAAAACCATATGATTGACCGCCTATACAGGGATAAATGATAGGTTTTTTGTATTAAGCATTGTTCTTTCAGCCCCCACAATTGTTGGTAGTTCCCTTTCCGTCCTTCTATTTTGTAGTCGATTGTAAGGAACGGATGCCTGGTGTACCATTCATTCTTTTTTAAAACCTGATTTGAACTCAACTACCGGGTACATTTAACCTGATGCCCAGTTTCAATTTTAAGCCTCTTTAAGGAAGTTATTATGCAGCTCAAGACTTCCTTTTTGATTTTGAAAAATAAACTACATGTAAGCGTAATAAACTGTTGGGAAACGGTAGCTTTGGGCGCATGCATTGCAGAAAAGTTATTGCTATTAATAAAGTGAATCTTTCGATTCTAAGGAACTGCATCATGTCAACCCGAAATAGATTTTATGACTGTCCCCAACTTTGCACTTGATGGTGCTTTGAAGAGCATTTTACGGTAAAGTCATCAAGCAACAATTCACATTCGTCTCTAATAGAAATCAGTTTTAACACGTAAGCTGCCAGTGTATTACCGGTGATCACATCACATCTTAGAGGAAAATGTATCACGGGTGATACACTCATAGACCTCCAGAATATCGATTCTACCACAAAGGTTAATAGAGTTTATGTAAATTTTGAAATTTAATATAAGAGTAAACATATTTTATTACATAAAAAATCAAAACAATTTATTCATAGTAAAATTACAAAAAAAATAATTAAACAAAAAAGAAATGGTATGAAAATCAGGCCTTGTGCAATCTAATGCGATTTTTGGAAATGTTGACGGCATAAAAATGGGCTTTCTGGACATTACGAACAATACGTGTCCACAAGCTTTGCCTTTTTTCTTGCAGAAGTTTTTAGCTCAGTATAGCACTTTTGACAGCGATGTCTCTTTCGCCTACCATCTGTTGTTAGTGCGGTTGATAGTGTAAAAATATGTTTTCTTCGATAGGTCGTGCTGTTAATGAATTATCTTGACCACTTAAATAAATAATAATATAATAAAATTGTTTGTACTTTTATTTGTTTCCTCGAACTTTTTTTTTATAATATTCAGATGGAGAAACGTGGCCATCTTCACTAATCTCATACAAATTGAGCATTTCTGAGAATTGCTTTGAAGTATCTCTAGTTGCGGAAGAATACCAGAATTTCGGTTTGACGTACATACATATCTCTGTTTTAATATCAGGTACTGCTACACTAATTCCCCGACTTCGCTCCCCTTTTTCATCAGAAGTGTTGTGATCACTTGATGAATCACTAGCATAATCCGGGATGTAATCATTGTCCTAATCAGCACTAATAGCACCCGAACTTTCACTTGAATTTTCAGTCTGGATCCATTTCTCTATCAATTTTATAATACACCAAATAAAAAAAAATAAAACATGTCCACTCTCAGCTTTAACTTTACACTGAATGACTTCTTCAGCCGTGTGCTCACGGGTGATACATGTTAAAAAAAAAAATATTAAATTCATGTTTAAAACACAAATATATCACCGGTGAATGCTATATGAAAACATGCTCAAACATATCCTGACATACCCACTATTGTCCGTGCAAAAGATCTCAGTCATCATAACATGCATATTTCTGCTTGGCACCTGGGGTACGATGTTTGATGCGATCACCAGCGATACACTGTCAGCCAACGTTTTTGTCTAGCGCTGCGTTTGAAGAGAAAAGACTTAAGGTCAAATCCGGCTTGTGCAACACATTGGACAAATATTTCCGGGCCCACTGTTTTTTATTACACACTAGAATATTAATGTAGTCCCATCCTAGATCACAAATTGTTTTTCTATTTCCGATTTTGAATAGCTGTGGAAAATCAAAGTTAAATTTTAAAAATTAAATAACATCCAGTCTTTCCGAAACGACATATGATCGCTTGCTCCCGAGTTAAGAAACCAGTTTAGCAACATAAGCCAATATGATGGCATTATCACATGCCATCATTTACACGCGGCACCTTTATGATCTATGAGCAATACTTGAATGTATACGAGGAATATGAATGAATAGAAAACTGTGCTATAGCGGGCATTTATTCTAATCATTTTAAGACGGAGGAAGCGCAATAATTATAAAAAAATCCATCGAACATTTTGAAGAAGATATTTTACGTACGGAAGAGTTTCAAGCAACAACTGTGTCTATCTCAACTAAACGTCAACAACTATTTCTTACATCAGTTTACAGCCCGCCAAAGCATAAAATTAGCTGTGAACAATACAAAAATCTAATCCTAAAACACAAGAACCGATTCATTATGGGTGGCGACTTTAACGCAAAACACACAAATTGGGGTTCCAGACTAACCACAACAAAAGGACGTGAGTTACTAAAAGCAATTCAAAAGGAGGGATGTGATTTCATCTCCACTGGTACACCGACTTACTGGCCTACGAATAAAGATAAAATACTAGTTCTAATTGACTTTTTTGTAATTAAACAAGTATCAAAAAACTTCCTTGTGATAAGTAGTAACTACCGAAACCGAACTAGAAAGCGAAATACTAAGTTTCACTGAACAAATTCAAAATGTAGTCTGGAAAAGTACCCCTCTTGTCAGTAAAAAGCCAATTGAAATTAAGTACCCAAGACTAACTATGAAACTAATAGCTGAAAAGAGAAAGATTAGGAAAAAATGGCAACAAACGAGATACCCACTCTACAAGTCACAACTCAATAGACTAACTGAATTGATAAGACGCCAACTAAAGGAGTTCCAAACCCAATCATTTCACCGATTTGTAAGTGAACTTACAGCCGATAAAAAAATAGAATAGTCCCTCTGGAAATCCACTAAATACCCAAAACGTCCCACACAACAGAACTCACCTTTAAAATCAAACAGCACCTGGGCTAGGACTAATGACGAAAAGGCTAACATATTCGCCGAGTATCTAATGGGCAATTTTCAACCCAACGAATCGCAAACTAATGAAACATGGCCAGAAGTGCAGCAACCAAACGAAAAAATTCCTTTCGTCACACCTAATGAAATCAATCAGATTATTAAATACCAACTGAAACGGAAAAAATCACCTGGCTTCGACTTAATAACTACCGAAGTCTTACAGAAGCTACCACCAAGAGCTTTGATTAAAATGGCAAATTTAATAAACGCATGTTTCAACCTAAACCATGTTCCCTCTTATTGGAAAGTAGCAGATGTCATAATGATACCCAAACCAGGAAAGGATCTTCACGAACCATCATTCTACAGGCCCATCTCTCTTTTACCAATTTTATCTAAAGAGTTTTTCTAAGGAGGCTAACTCCTTTTATTACTGGTCAAGATGTGATTCCAATGCATTGTAGGATAGCGCAAAAAAGGCAACTGTCACCGTTTGTAAATACAGCACGACGTTTATTGGAAAAAGAACAAGCGTTACTTCATCTGTCAGTCTTTTATACTGGGTTAGAGGTTTTCGGAGCAATCATTCGGTCAGGTCAATGCCCATATAAAAGCCAGATGAACCGTAGTGGAGACCTACGGTTTAACTAATAAAGGCACTAAAACTGTCGAATACAGTATGGCTCAAAAGAATATCATCACCGACTAATTTGGTTTCAGAAACAGACATTCTACCATAGAACAGGTACATCGAATTACCGACATCATCGAAAAAGCTCTGGAGGAAAAAAAGGTATGCTCAGCTATATTTTTGGATGTGGCAAAGGTATTCGATAAAGTCTGGCATGAAGGTCTCCTACAAAAACTGAAATCACTCTTTCCCAAGGAATACACAGACTTCCTAAAATCGTACCTTTCAAATAGATATTTCAGAATTAAACAAAGTAATTCATATTCTCAACTGAAAGAAATTAATGCTGGGATTCCACAGGGAAGTATCGTAGGCCCAGTGTTATACCTTCTATTCACTAATGACTTGCCAACACCTTCAAGTTGCACAATAGCTACATTTGCTGATGATACAGCTATACTTACAGTTGCAAAAAATGAAAGCAAATCAACAGAAACCCTACAAGGTGCTGTAAATGAAGTTCTCAACTCGACCAAAAAAAATCGTATTCACCTAAACAGCTAAAAATCCGTCCACGTTGATTTCACCAACAAAAAAATTACCCACAAGCCAATATTTATTTCAGATGCTCAAGTTCCTTATTCAAACACAGCTTCTTATCTAGGAATGAACTTAGATGCTAAACTAAGATGGAAGGAGCGCGTGAAGAAGAAAAAAGATGAGCTTAACATTAAACTAAGAAAACTCAGATGGCTCATTGGTATAAAATCGCGCCTATCACTCCATAATAAACTGTTAATATATAAAAAGATATTAAAACCAGTATGGACATACGGTATCCAGCTATGGGGATGTACTTCCCAATCAAATATTGCCATCATACAAAGGTTTCAAAATAAAGTCGTCAGGGACATTGTCAGAGCTCCATGGTATGTAAGGAATACGGACTTACAACGCGATCTTAAACTAGATACTGTAGAGACGACAATCTCTAAATACGCGAGAACGCATTTCACAAAGCTGAGAAACCACATTAATCAGGAAGCAGCAAGGTTAAGTGACAGCAATGGATTGACCCGAAGACTCAAACGTACTAAATCACACGAGTTATGGTATCAGTCACCTTAGATATTACACCCTTCTGGATAAATGATATCTAACTAAAATTTACTAAAAAAATTAACTTTATACTTACACTCAAAGATACTACATTTATTGATTAGATGAAAATTGCTCGTTAGTTCATACTAGTTGCAGTGTAATGAAATGTTCACTATTTATAACGTTTCAATAAAAAAAAATTTTAAGACATGGAAAGTCTCGAAACAGACCAGCGAGTTGAAGGCCTATAGCTTGTTCAATTCTTTCAGCAGAATTCTTGAAAAAACAAAATTATTTAAAATTAGCTTAGAAGATTTCGGTCATTATACCACAAGAACAATGCGGTTGTCGGAGAAATTATACCACTTTGCAACAAGGACTACAAATTGTATCAAGTTGTTTTAATGACACAAAGTCCACTGTTTCTTATAAAGGCCGTTTTTCTCGAACTAAAACAATATCTATTGATGTTCCACAGGGTTCAATCCTGTCTCCCTTGGTGATTATTATTTATCCGGAATATTTTGGATAAATATTCGTATTATAATAATTGTATAATAATATAATATAATAATATTAAAATGTATAATAATAATGTGATACCCGCTATACTATGCACTTCCATCATTTGGAAGCAGTAACGCGCAATAAAACAGATCATTTTCTGATAGATATATGACACCTTAGCGACGTACTAGATATCAAAGCATACAGAGGAGCGGATTGCTTTTCTGACAACATTCCAATCGTTGCTAAAATCAAAAGCCGAATCCAAATTCACACATGCTAAGCACAGGAAACACAATTATTTAACGTTGAAAAGTCAAAAGAACTTGTGTTCAGAGTCAGTACCAGGACGGAGATGGATGTGACCGAACACAATGCAGCAATTACCGAGGGATATTGTTGCTATGAAGGTATTATAAGGTGCTGTCAAATATTCGCTTAAAGAGAATGACATCATAGAGATGAGCGGATTCAAAGGAAATAATCGGAGACTATCGGTGTCACTGCAGGGGGAATAGCTCGACGAGTATAATGTAATGTAATGTATCATGTCTTTGTAAGGCTGGGAGAAAGTTGATAAGCTGATAGTTGATGAACAAAGGGCGAATTAATGTACGAAATGCCTTGAAACATACATGATATATGAAGGAATAAAACAAGGTGACGCTGTGTCACAACTTCTTTTTAATTTGTTGCTAGAATACGTAATGATTTCTGACTAGTTCTTAGCAGTATCACATCCGCTCTGGCTTATCCTGACGATCTGGATCTGCTAGGATAGATACAGTTAAGAGAAATGCAGAAAGTCTAACGATGGCAAGAAATAGGATAAGAAGTAAATGACGGGAAAACCAAATATATAGTCACTGACCAACTTGGATCGATTCAAGCCTCGCAATTGGCTGTGCTCGCAAAACGCTTTGAAAAAGTGGACGAGTTTAAATGTCTGGAAACAGCATTGACTGTCAAAAACGACATAAAGATCGAAATAAATAAAAGACTGCGTACGGGCATCGCGTGTTTCTTCGCGGTGAAGAAACCCCCGCAATATTAAAATCCAAGATAGGCAGAGCACGTAGAACGAGTGGACAATGGACGAAAAGTCAAACGAAAAATTAATGGAAAAATCGTAGGAAAAAGACTGCCAGGAAGGCTGCGCAGTAGGGGAAAAAAATGCATGGCTGTTGAATCACCATAATGCACCTGCTTACTCATCGTTTCTTATGCGTAATTTCTTTCCCAAAAATAATACCGTAATAATGTGTCAGCCACCATATTCCTGGACTTGGCCTACTGCAACTTTCTCTTTCCAAATCGAAAAGACTGACAAGGACTGAGATTGGCTAGATGAAGACCATCGCTCGAAGGGCTCAAGGCTATACCAAAAAGCGCATATCACAAGTGCTTCGAGGAATGGGAAAAGGGCTGGCGCAAGTGTCAGCGAATACTTTGAAGGGAATAAGATAGATATTGATGAATGAATAATTTTCTAGCAGGGAAGTAAATTCACCTTATTTTTTGAACAAATATCGTGCTTTGAAAGTTGTCACAAAGGGTACAGTTGTTTCGGTGCGATCGGCGAGTATGGATCAGAGCACTCGCATTAAACTTTATATTATAGCATAATACGGTGATTCTACAGCCTTCATATTCGCAGTTAACATAATTTTTCTGTTCCCAAAGCATCAACGCATATATCACATAAGTATGTCGTTCCGCAAGCATGTATGAGATTAAAAGAGCACGGCTAAAGTCTGTCATATATTAATATTATCTAATCAAGACAACTGATGCTATGAATAAGAAAGATTATTTTCAAAACCCGGAAGTTCCTGATACTTTTTGAACATACTTCCTGTTTTATCCGCTCAAACTCACTTAAAATTACGAGTTGCCTCGCTCGTTTCAAGTTAGAAATATTTCTCATATTTGAAGCAAATAAAAACGAGTGTAAAAGCAGTTAAAATTGACGTAACTGAATACAACATCAAGGAATTATTACTAAACATCTATCAAAGCTATGCAGTTCATGCTATTCATTTTGTAATTACTATAAATTCACCAACTAGACAGATGGACAATGAGCTTACAAGCTTCAGTTTACTGCAACATAATTGCATTAAATTCGAATACAATTTTCCATCGAATCCATTCATCTAAGCAGGTACAATCAACTGACAAACGAGTTTATCCTTCTTCATTGTCCGTAGACCGTTGTACTGATTTGTTGTAAAATATTTTAATGCAACCGACTTTTAACACTTTTTTCAAACTAATCGCATTATTCGATGAAACGGGATTGCAAAAATAGGTACAATTAATTGTCGCGTTGAATATCTGCTTTTTTCCTTTGATCGAACGACTATTGTGAATGGTCATAATCCATCTCAAGGTATGCGATGCAATGTCCTTGGGAATACACTTTCACGATGTGAATATGTCCCCTTTCCCTGATCAGATACGGTTACTTCATCGAAAAATTAGATCAACCGATCGCATTCGATTTTGTCTTCGTAAGTGACAGCGGAACTGTCAAAGGCAGGTGTATCTGTCGCTCAAATGACATTTCACCTTTCAAAGTAAGTAATTATCCGTCGGATATGGTTTATGATCTTAACGGTAATGAAATACATAAATTAACGAAACCGCGTGGGCCGTTGTGTTTCAGTTTTCGTTCGAATTTGGTTTATTGTCGATCGGCAGAGATCAGTCGGATGGAATCGGTTAACTGCTGAGTTAGATGGCACTGTCGGGGCGCGTGTGATTTATTGTGGAATTAATTAGAATATCTGAATGGCATGAAGCACTGCCCACGATTTGTCGCTACATCACGGCGCAATTGTGATCGTGACTTGGATGGACAGCTCAGTTCGAGAACGATGTCATTGCATGTACCAACAATGCTAACACTTCAACGACATGCAGAGGCTTTGAGCCTTACCCGTTGGCTTAATAACGTAGTGCCACATTGCGTTGCAGATGCCACAATTTGTTAGTGTTTCCTCTCGCATGGCAGTGCTCGTGTTTAAGCCAATTCCAATGCAACACCGATCCGAGTGTGATGCCCGCTGAGACGCTTTTGGTAACTTGTCTGGTTCACCTCGCGAATGTGGCGTTCTGACGGCGGCGTGTTACCAGGCTGTCGACACGGCCCATGTTGCAACTTGTAACGTACAGGTAAGCAAAGTGACTGTCATTAGTGATGGCCCAGAAATGCAAAGTAAAGGAAATAAATTCCATTTTTCACCTCCTTGCATGGACGAGCAAATGGGATGATAGCACTAGGTTGCTTCGGAGAGGATCGTGTGGGAATGATCGCGCAACAGTCGCAATTTATAATCTTTTCGATTCGAAAGGATGTTAAATTGGTCGTTAAACTTCGCGTGTGTATTCGTATGGTTGAAGGCCACAGGTAACCCTGAGATGGCTTGCCAGACTATATGATGCAATCGCATTCGAATATTTCGCTCTGTGACTAAAGTCATCGAACTGCGATAATTCATTTGCGCATTTAGTTTTGAATACTTGTATTTCAGAAATATATTTCTAAAGTGATCTAAATAATGCCATTTGGTCGAGCTGCTAAGATATGGATTGCCATACGATGAAGGGAGATTAATTGATATCTGCTGTCTTTCATATGCCTGTCCACGGTTTGTGGAAGGTGATTACTGACCGGCCTAATGTACTGCAATCATTTCATTTCAATTAACTAATCAATAAGCCCACTTAGCATATTGAATAAATCACCGTAGCTTTGCACTCCGTTTGTAGTTACAGTCTTGATCTCCCTGATCTCGTCAGAGTTCCTGTCTAAAGTTAGAAAGGCCGATTCCCATCCCCACACGATCGGCAAACTACAATAGAACAACTCACGACAGCATGCAAGTCACCATCCCATTCGATTGCACCTAGAATGACCTGCATTTGGCAGCACTGGTCTATTCATAAAAAGGCAACTAGGCAACAGGTTGTACTATAAATACAACGACGAGTGGTGCGGCTTGTTAAACTTTTGTGCAGCGAACGGTTTTGTTTTAATTTCCATTTTTAAATGCCTTAATTAAATTCGACATGTGTAATTAAAGAGAACGCATGCAATTTAGTCAGCATGGCGTTATAAGGCACGTCCATGGGCACAAGTTCGATTTAACGACGACTATTGATAGTTCGTTTTTGTTTCCATGGTTTGTTGCGCAAAGTAGCTGGGCAGCGATTCACTGGAGTATAGAATTACAATGGTGTGCCTATGGTGGTTTGGAAAGGAAAACATCCCAATTCAAGTGACGTGAATGGAAAACTAGATCGTTCGACGTTTGCAATCACCCTATCATATAAGTGTGACTGAAATGAATTGAATAACCAATTGTTCGACGCCTTTTAAGCATTAAATCGCCTCACACAACCGTGAGCGTCCGCCTTTTTCAATAATATTATATTCACCTATCGATTCGATTGGATTAGAAAATTTTAAGTAATAGGATAGACTTACATCTAAGGTAACTTTGGAAATTATAAGATCAAAATCCCATTTTCCTGGAACTTTTTAGCTTTTCTGTTACATCTCACATGTTAAGTCAGCAAGCAGGTACTATGAAACAAAATTGTTACGTATACGATCCGTTGTTCGATAAGTCGAAAACGGCATTCGACTTTTGTGGTTACTTATTACTTGAAATTGTCTTTAATTCGAATGCAAGAGCATGTTTTTACCATTTTCAATCACTAATCAGGCATATTAGGTTGGTTCAAAAAATAAGGTGACTTTTTATTTTTTCTTTCAACGACATGATGTCGAGTATGTACCTCGTAGGAGGTGAGCTGATCCACTCAGGAGTCATCATTTCTCTGAGGAGCATACGCTTCCTAAGGTGGTAGCACATTCGCGTACTATGTGCTCAGCAATTTCCTCGTCCTCAAGTCGACACTCGGTTTCAGACGAGAGGTTAATTTTGTCGCGAGAGGTTGCTGACCACTCTCCTGATATCGACTCTATTATATTTAAGAATGTTAATAGAATGTTTATTTAGAGGTCGCATGAATCACCGTTGGGTAGGTTGGCATGGCGCTTGTAATTAGACATGCTCTGAGGGCATTGAAGTTGTAGTTTTTTGCTCAACTTCCGTCCACCATACGGCAGATGCATAAATGGGTTTTACTATCTCGGTATATAACCAGTAGATTACCTTAGCTTTCAATCACCAGGTTTTACCGTAAATGCGTCGACAGGCCCACAGTGCCTGAGTGACCTTTATATTTTTGTCTTTAATGTTTGTGTTCCAGTAAAGTTTACGATGAAGGTCAATACCTAGGTACTTGACGTCTTCTAAAAATCCTATGTTTGTACCGTTTAGGGAGACAGAGCAAGGTTCCTCTCCTTTTTTAAACGGGACTAAGATTGTCTTATTTGAATTAATCAATAGACCCTCTCTGCTACACCAGTCAGAGATAGACTGAAGCGTCAGTTGCATGCGTTTACAGGCAGAAATTTCGCATTCTGTCGTCGACGACTATCGGCCAGAAAAGAGGTAAAAGGACTCCATTCTGTGGACACCCTTTAGTTGGATTATTTCGGCTTTCAAGCATTGCTCTAGAGTAGAGTCGTAGGTCATCGAGTTGTAGGTGTCTCCGGGACAGTTGAGTGGTGGTTGAGTCGCAGTATTATCAAATGTTTCCTCAATACCGATGAAAAGGCAAATTGCGATCTCTGAGAATCACACTGAGTCACTGAGAATCCACATACTATTTACCTATTTACACAGAGCCATTAGACGGCATCCACTCAGAGACGCTGCATGGTGACCCATTTACGCCGGAGGTAATAAGGTTACTGTGATTGGACCGATGTAGAATCTTGATCAATGAGTTCTTACTGCTACAACTGATGAATTCTGACTGGAGGACATGTATTTTCAACAAAATGGTGGAACCGCACACACAGTTCGCGGGATATTTTGAAGATGCGATTTGACCGCTCCAGGCTTTCTTCTTTTGGGTTTTTTGAAGTGACGGGTCTATCGGAACAAACCACTGACTCTGAAGCTCCTAAAGAGATTATCCGCTAAGAATACGCCGGAAGTTCTCGTTGGAACTTTAATGAGCTTCATGGACTGGGGCATACTCGCCGAGCCAGGATCTGTCACATAAATTTATTTGTGACACCAACAGACGAGTTAGTGTTAGTAGTCTATCCTTCTGGGTTGAGACCCGTTCGGGACAATTGGTCGTAGTGGAGCCTTTGTAACCTCATAGCTGTCGCGTTGACAGTACTCAATCAGTCTCCTTCTGGGTGGAGAACCCGAGTCCGGATCGCGATTGGTGATGGGTTGCCAGGAGTAGTGTGAGGCCGAGCCTGTCTGGGTAAAAACCTGAGTCGGGACTCTAGTTATTGTTGGCTTGTGCCTTTGAGTGCGGCTATAACGTTTGGTCAGGCTCTTCCGGGTTGGGTTAAAACCCAAATCGGGGAACTGACCCTACGGTATTTGCCTCGGGAGTAGATACTAATAGGAATCAGAGAATCAATTTCATCCTATTAGTTCTCCCTCACCGTTTTACTCGCTGAGCGATAGCCTCAACCCGTGTCGACCACACACTCGTCCCTCACTTGTAGGGTACGTGGTCGAAAGGAAGGAATAAAAAATAGAAAATATTTTGCGCAATGTGATGCCACCTTAGCGTCAACACTGCATCGTTGCTTTGACAAACTTGCTTTGACACTTCTTACCTTATTCGATGTAGCTTCGGCCGAACTGTCGATCTCTTTGTCTACGGTCTTTGTTTGCTACTCCTTCTTAGTCTGCCACTACTTCTTGCCGTCAGTGCTTGGTGGTCACTACTTGACCTTTTATGAGTCAAGGACGGTCTAGCGCAGTCCGATCGATTTGATTTGGTTGTACTTGGGTGAAGTAAGTACAACGTACATATATCTATGCTTGTGAGGGGAAATTTTCTTTATTTCATTTCTTTTCTAGGATTGGAAATTTTCCTTCAGAGGGTGTACTCGTTGGGCCTAGGTTGGTCACATACATTTTGTGACACCCACAGACTCACTGGCTTCTTTGTTCTCCTGGGTTAGAACCTGTTCGGGACACATGTTCGTAATGGCGTCTTGGCTGTTCCGTTTCATACTATTGCGTTGACAATATCTGGTCTGTTCCTTTTGCGTTAAAACCCGACTTCGGATACTGACTGACAGCGGCTATAATGTAGTAGCTTAAGTCCAAGTCCGTTTGGGTTAAAGCCCGAGTTAGAGGTCTAACTACCGTATACTTGGGCTCTCAAACGAGACTCTAACGCTCGCTCGAAGTTAAAACCCAATTGGGAGTTGCGATATTTACCAAGGGAGCAGTTATCGGTAACGCTTGCTTAACCTTGGAACACGATGAATCATTCTCGCACGACGCGACGTTCAATTTATTGGATAATGCCCATCTCCAAAGACGACAAACAGTGCGAAGAGAAAAAGTTATTGCCGTTGTGGAGCGCATGATTGAATAAAATCCGAATGAGTGCATAGCAATTGGAGCTATGGCCATTCACTTTGTGGAAAATTTGCGGAAAGATCTCGGCTTAAAAGCTTATCAGATCCAATTTGTGCAAGAGTTGAAATCGCGTGATCATTGTACGCGACGTAGGTTCGGTGAATGGACCGAAAACATGATCTCCTTGATCCTCATTTTCAACACAAAATTTTGTTCTCCGATGAGGCCCATTTTTGGTTAAATGGATATTTAGATATGCAAATTTGCCGAATTTGGAGTGGAGAAAACTCGAAAGCCTCAATAGAGACCGTCCTTACGACAATCAAAAGTCATTGTTTGGTCTGCTATATGGGCTGGGGTAATCATCGGCCCATATTTCTTTGAGGACGATGCCGACCAGAATGTTACTGTCAATACATTCACTAGTTTATGCCGACAAATCAGAGACGTTGGACGATTTGGAAGTCAACATTCGCCGTGTTATTATTATAAACGGCCCCAGTTGTTCGATAAAATTGTCGAAAATTTGACTTCACGATTGCGCTTCATTTGAGCTAGCCGTGGCGTGCATATGCCCGAAATCATATTTAAGCACCAATGGCATAAAATTATTTAAGTAACACCCTTTACTTGTACCGCGTAAGAGCAAAACGAATGAATTGCCGTTCAACCAAATGCCTCGTCTGTTTATAGACAATGTGCATGGCACTTTACCAGTCATTACTGAAATTTCATCTGTTTGCGGAATTAGGTGTATCAACGGCAGCAAACGCTGTAGCTGTCGGTCTTCGCCGTCTTTGACCTGAGGTCTTAGGCCTTTGTTTATGTAAGTATGTAAGTCAATAAATATTTTTAATTCTTTTTTATTTTCCCTAATTAGTTTCTTTTCAGGCTTGCTTTCTTATTTGTTTGTTTCATTAATTTATTTATTTTCTTTGTAACAAAGTAAAAAGTCTTTCCTCATAAATAGATTAAAAAATGGATAAAAGAGCCCAAATGGTCATCAATAAATATCATCTTCAAAAGGTAGGTCCTGTATATGAAAGGGGTCAACTGTTTAGTATCCACTCCAAGCAAGTACACTATATATAGTGTCACGGGAGTCACTGGCCTTATTATTTATTCGGTTGACATTTATGGTCAAGGAAAATTATAATTTTTTTGTTACAAATCTACTGATGTATGGAGCTGTGTTGAAAAAATCACGGAAAAAAAAATATACTTGTGTCATTTTTGGCCAATTATAAGTCCACCCAGCAAGAGGTGTCATTTTAATTAAATAATAAAATGTAACAATTTTAAGAAGAAAGTAAAAGTTTTTGCTTAAGTGTAAAGTACATATTCTGAAGTTACTATACAGTACACTAATTGCGAATTGTTTGCCCTTGTTATCGTTTTGATGAGGTTTTTGCGTAATTAATGTTATATTTCGCCAGCTTTGATATTTTCTTGATGGTAAGGTACAGGCCCTTATATTCCAGATAGCTTTAAAGGCTATGCATATTCTCGGGGGCCAATTGAAGTCTAAATTTCGAGAAATTATACATCCCGGAATTTCGTGACGCATTGCAACTGTTGTACCAACTCTTTGTCTAGTTGTACGAGTGTGTATCGATCCGTGTTTAATAGCCTCTCATTTATTGCTTATCAATAGTATTCTCGTTGATAGTTGAATGTTACCAATTCAGTAATGGTGCACTGGATACGAATTTTTATACGTATAAATCGAAAATTCGCAGTGAGCGCACCACATTCGTACAGACTTGTCAAGTTTTTTTTCTGTCTAGGAGATTTAGGCTTATCTTACTAAGGCAATGGCACCCTAGTTTGGGCATCAAATTGAAAACCAAATTATTTTGCATCGTTATTGGCTTAATTTGGCGACTCTATTCACTACTGTTGTCGTCCAAAATTCAAGAGTTCTCAAAGTTTGCTACTAGGCCTCTCACCCATCCAACCGAGAAAATGTGATGTCATGAGGTAAATGAAACGCCAAAAGGGCGAACCTACTATTCGTATATCCTAGTAAAATTTAAAGCCAAGAATTAAAAACCAAAAGTTTTTGGTGAATCTGATATATTCTTATAGTAAAATCTAATTCAAATTCTTTCAATATGCGATATAAAGGGTTTCCAGTATAAAATTCTTAGCTTTTGAATATTCGAAAACTAGTGGGGTGAGGCAGTGGAGCAGGCATTGTTCGATGCGAATTTTTTTACGGATTCATTTGTCAGGAGCACACTACCCATTTGCGGTTGAGTAATATTCGAAAACGCGTGAATCGTTGATTCTGTGATCTGCGTGATGCTCTGAGCACGCAACTTATGTGGACGTTTAGGTTTGGACAAGAAGGGACAATGGTAAACAGATCTCCGTCAGGATCATTAATATCATCAGCGATGTCGGAACATGTCGCTCAAATTCCATACGAAATTATGCGAAATCCGCGTAAATCCAAAGATTGCGGCCTGTACGGGAATGAAAAAATCAACTGTGTACGTTATTTTGAAAATAAAAAAAAATTAATGTTCCACTCATACAAAATCCAAATTGTGCGAGGTCTAAAGGCAAGTGACAAGCGAGAAACCTTCGCAAGAACAATCCTCGAATGTTTTCGAATAGCACGAACGCTTGGCAATATATTGTTTAGTGATGAAGCACATTTCCATATCCACGGCTATATACGAGGGTGGTCCGAGGAGTACTTAGTAGACGGCTACTGTCAGCCGGATCAGCCAATTTTCAGCCGGATCGGACTCGTAGTTTTGTTTTGACCGCGTGTGGAAGCGCGAGAGTCCGCGGATTTTTGAAAAATGGAAAAAGAGCAATATCGGTCTTGTTTTTGGAAGGGAAATCGCGCAGCGAAATCAAACAGCGTTTGGATGCTGTGTACGGTGACTCTTCTCCTTCGATGGCGACCATCAAAAGTTGGTCTAACGAGTTTCAACGTAATCGCACGTCGGTTTTTGAGAACCCACACCAAGGTGCCCCGAAAACAGCTACCACGGAGAATAACGTGACAAATATCCACGATCTCGTATTGGCAGACCTCCGATTGAAGGTGCGTGAGATAGCTGAGATAGTAGGCATTTCAAAAGATCGCGTGGGTCATATCCTGCATGAAATTTTGGGCAGAGAAAGCTGTCGGCGCGATGGATGCCGCGTTTGCTCACTCCGGACAATAAGCACAACCGTGAGACTACTTCAGAGTAGTGTTTGACGCTGTTTAAGCGCAATCCGAAGGAGTTTCTGCGTCGTTTCGTGACAGTCGACGAAACATGGATCCACTGGTACACACCAGAGACCAAGGAACAGTCGAAACAGTGGACTTCACCCGGCGAACGTGCTCCGAAAAAGGCGAATACTGTCCCATTGGCCGGAAAGGTGATGACCACCGTTTTCTGGGATTCACAAGGTGTGATCCACATCGACTACCTGGAGAAGGGCAAAACGGTCACAGGGCTGTACTATGCCAAATTATTATTGGGCCGATTCGACGTAGAATTAAAGTAAAAACGGCCCCACTTGGCGAAGAAAAAAGTGCTCTTCCACCATGGTAACGCACCGGCTCACACCTCCGCCCTCGCCACGGCCAAATTGGTCGAATTGGGCTACGAACTGCTGCTCCATCCACCGTATTCTCCAGATTTGGCCCCGAGCGACTTCTTTTTGTTTCCAAACTTGAAAAAGTCATTCGCTGGGCAGAAATTTCAGTCGAATGAGGAGGTCATCGCCGCCACGGAGGCCTACTTTGCAGACCTCGAGAAGACGTATTTTTCAGACGGGTTAAAGAAGCCATTTCTCTAAAATTTTTGTTTTTCTTTTTTAGGCTAAGTACTTATCGGATTACCCTCGTAAATAAAGAAAACTTGCGTTTCTGATGCCCAAACAGCCCAATAGAATGCCATTAAAACGTTAAGATTACCCCAAAACGACGGTATGATGTGCTATTTCTGTCCGAGGGATAATTATCCCTTTTTTTAACCAACATGAGACAGTCACTGCAGAAGTGTATTGCTGAATGATGGACGAGTTTCTGTTGCCTCAACTGGAGCTGTTCCTCGGGCAGTGAACAATCAACAAGTGAACGCTATTTCAGCAAGACGGGCTAAAATCCCTATGGAGAAACTGAGGGCTATTATCCCGAATAAATTGATCTGCAAGTATGGAGACATACTCTGGCCACCTCGCACTCAAGGCCTCACACCAAACGACTTTTTCTTGCGGGAATACCCTTGCAAATGTAAGGGTCCGGCTGCAAGAGTGCCTGAAAGGAAATTGGCGTCATTTAGAAGATATTGCTTATAAGAAATAAAATCCGCAACATGACTGTACATAAAGTCAAAATAAAGTATTACCTATAATTTTCAGTTTACTATTTATTTTATTATCATTCGAATCGAATGGCAGAAATACAAAATTCCGGTTACTTTCTGAACACACCTCGTATGTAACAACCAATCGATGTAAGAATGGGATTATTAGGCTAAAAGATGACCAGATATATCATAATTTGTCCCCCATGGACTACCATGATAAGGGCATAGTTCAATTTAACGTTTACTTTCTGTCCTTATAAGAAGAACTGCAATCAAACTTGAGGTCGAAAATTTTCAGTTGGTCATCGCTTACAATGTGATGGCTTACTAAGTAGGCTTAAGCATTCATGGTACTTTCTGAATCAAGTTAAGGGTTTCCATTTTATATGTGCGTCCTTCACAGATACATTGCCGTGTAATTTAGGGACATCAAAAGTAAAATGCAGCTAGGGCTGGTATTTCCATATGAAATATGGTTCAACATTCACTTTATAAAGACACCAGGCCACCAGAAGACGAATATAAATAAGTATAGGCAACACACTCGTTCGGTCATCTGGATAGGCACCATGACATAAACACACTTATAAGCAATTCGCAGTCAATAATAACTCGAACTGTCGCCCGAATTACCATAAAAGATAATCAAATCTCTGTTTTTTATCACTCCACCACGCATGCCTGCCTTCAGTCATCAAGTCCGCTTGTCATTACTTTTTATTATTTTGCAACTGTCTCATGTTTCCGAGCCAGTCGCCAATGCTAAACACCTACAAATCACTGGCGAAAAAGGAAAAGAAAATTATCCACGTCAAAGTTAATTTGTCAAATGAGCCAACAGTCAAGAAGTTCTCATGAAAATTCAATCGATTCCATTCGCTTCATTTCCCAAGCTAGCTGATTGAAAGGATCCAAATACCTTTAACAATCAATGACCCGATCTGACAAAATTTTATTCAAAAATTCACCTCAAACTATTTTCGGAGACATTAAGGCGTGAACAGACATAAAGTACATAACTAAGTGGTACGACGACTGCATTTATTTATTTTTAATGAAAATTGTTTTAACCATTTACCGGCTTCGTCCCAAACCAGCTGAGCATTCATTCCATAAACCGATAATGCAAGTGTATCACATTTTAAGGCCTGTATTTAGTTCCAATTTATCGTTAGTTAGAGTCGTTTTACCATTTACCAGTTCGTTAGGTTTCGAGTTAAATTCGCTGCGGGTAACCCAATTTTAAGGCTCGGTGATGAATAAGGAAGTCTAATGCCATACGAACGACCGAAGAAATTCGATTAAGTTCGCATTATTGCAATCAAGGTTGAAGCTATTATCGCTCTATGATTTAATTATAACCGAGAGACGGATGGAAGAGATTCTGCAACTGATAAACAAAGAGTTCAATAGCGAACTGCCAACTTGACGAGTAAGTATGTTTTGTTTGCCCAGCGCGCAATTTGAATTTCGCTAATCGCCCTCGCAACACCGACGGGAACATGACAGTAAGCTCATGTTTTTCTATCAACAGGAAGCAATCTCGAACAAACGACCAGTTCCCTTATGTTATGATTGATTGTTTTGCGGTTTTTTGCGTTATTCAAGAGTACCTCAATGTTTATCTTAATTGCCGAGCGATTTTTGCCTTTTTCCCGACTCGCTTCAACGAAAACGAAACCACTGTACCTTGGAGGTATTAACCTTCCTTTAAAAGCAAGGTGAAAACTACTTAGGCAAGTGAGTCATTAAACCATATCATCGATGAAAGGTAGTAATGTAAATCAGAGCAAGATTTTATTGCGACAAAATAAATAAAGAACCTGTTAACAGCGTCCATTAAGGTACATTGTTTTGGATTTTGAAGCGAGTTCACTTATTCCCGTCTCCCCAAAGCAGGTCTCAGTTGAGTCAAGATAACATCCGCCGTTCAGAGTCAGTGTCCGCTTTTTTATTTCTCGTTATCGCGTGCCGGAGATTATTCAAACGGGTTTGATCGATAAGACGAAGAAACCCATAAGATGCATTGAAGCTAATTGACTGAAATGACCAAAGCTTCCTGAAGATTTAGCACTTGTCGAATGTATGATATTTCGGTTGATTTAAAGAATCTCATTCAGATTTCTTGAATTCCACTTTAAGTTAGACTAATAGCTGCGGCGGATAGTTTGCACAAGTCGATCGAAATCTACTCTCGTTTAACTTGTCATGCAACTGTCGAACGCGATCGATATACTTGTTCAATCGACTTGCAAGTAATCACTTAAAGGCGGTATCTATGTGACTAATCAACATTTTAAAGAGGATTATCACGTTTGCTAGCTGCAATTGCAGAGTGTCGCGTTCGAATCGAATTTATTAGGAAACGTTACGTGAATCGATTTAATGAATGGTCGTGACACCCATTCCTGAGAGACGAGGGTGATGATGACAGCAAGGTGTTTATTGGTGTACGGTTAACAACTTAACTTAAGTCATATCGTGCTTTCAGAAGCTGTGATTCTATGATATTCGTGATGTGGGATAATGTTAGAATATGACAAACCCAAGTAGGAGTTGTAGTTGGTCTGGGGAACACCTGTGATCGTTGCAAATTATTAGCATATGTTCAGATCATAGCTGCAGTAAAGCTGTCTTTATTATTAGATAGACAAAGTAGCTAGAAGATTTCAATTGGCCAAACATAAATAGGCTAATTAAGTGCTTTTAACCACCGCATCATTAATGTGAATATTTATGCTTCCATGCGAAGAGCAAGGTACATTTAATTTAAGCTTTTATTCGTAGTTAAAGGCTACAGAAAATAATTTCATAGACCTTTAAAAAAGAAGCCATTCCCATTGGCTTGATGTCGGCATGTACCTTAAGGTGTAGATAAACCAATTCACCTAATTGGGATATGTTAGTATTGAGATTAAAGACACGTTCCATGAGCTATGTTATTTCGTGTTACCCAATTGACAGCTTCAGAAGGCTGCGACTTCATAAAACTTCGTCAATGATTCGTCCAATGACAACTGGGTTCATTGCTTACAGGCGATCGGAAGCATTTATGTCTCAGTTTCGTGATTTTTTTTAACTTTAATCGAATTCAAACGAAATGATGTAGGTAGGTAGATTGAGGTGGCTGAGGTGACTATGCAAGTCAGGCAAAACTCATCAGACCTAAGGGATGTGAAGGGGAGTCATTTAAATCCGGTCTGTGTAGTTAAGAAAACTGGTTATGTTGTCCGAGCTGAGGTTGGCTACCTGTGAGAGGTCATCGAAGAAATACATATTTGCCAAAAACGTAGAACCTGTGACTTGCCAGTATTGGGCATTCGCAGAGAAAATGGTGCAGGGTTTCCTCTGTGTAGGTGTTGTGTTGTGGATGTTAGATCGGATACCTATTCTGGCAGCGTGAGTTCCTATGTATAGGCCAATGGGCCGTACCCCTACGATTCTAGCTATGTTGGAGCGTTGTCTATGGAGGAGATCGTTTGTTTTGTTTTTTGAATAGAAGGGCCAGGTTTTTCTTGATATACTCTATCTATTTGATTCAGCCCACCTACGATTGGCTACGTTGAAAAAGCGTCGCAAGATGTTGCTTTCAGTAGGTTTAGCGACAAGCCTATAGTTTTATTGGGGGAGTTTGCGGTGACCCCGAGCTTGGCTAACTCATCGGACCTGGAAACCAAAGGATCGTGATATCAGTCCAGCATTGATCCACCAGTTTAGAGAAGGTGGTAGCAGACGAAAGAGCTTCAATAGCAGCTACAAATAGCGATGGACGTGTAATTAGGCTGGGCTGCACTGAGTATTTTGCACGCTTTCCCGATCGCTAGCAATTTGGATCTTATTAAGTTTGTCGATGCTATTAATTTTGGTTAGACCTGCGTACGAAACTGGGAAGCCATAGATGAGGATAGAACAGATAACGGCTGTGAACATCCACAGGGTCAACTAAGGTCTGAGTCACTACTTTCGGGGGGTGGTTGTCCAAGATATGATTTGAGAGATTCGACTGAATTCGCGTTGGTTGTAGTTCACAGTAACTCTTTTGTTTCCATGATTTTAAGGTGTTATATTGGAAATGCACACACAGAGTATAGAGGAAAAATAGCATCAACAGCAGAAGTGCATCGAAAAATAAAGAGGTGATTCGTATGAAATATTTGACCGAGTAGCAGAAAAATAGCTGATGAGCTGAAGGCATCAAACGCAATCATGTAACGAATATCGAAATATGAGCTGAAAGTTCTCAAAAGGGTATAATGTTGCCGATGCTAAAGAAGTGAGATTCGGTAGAGGAAGGGGCTACTGCGCTTCTATTAACATGTTCGGTTTCGAATATCTTGTAGTCTGATAAGAAAAAAAAAAAAAAAAACGTGAAGGAACAAAGCGATAGTGTTTATTTAACGTAAAGGTCACATGGAAGTTTAAACCTTTGATTGGCCACCACAAGCCGAGCGCCACTGTTTGTTATGGTTCAATTCAGAAGGCTGTGACGGGCGATGGTATTTTCGGATCGTAGGTGAATGTTTACTGCGAAGCCTTGGGCAACCAAAAGTGTTATTGAAAGAGAAAAGACGGTTCCAGTTAAGACGTTGTGGGGTACACACATATCGGGAGCTTTTTCAAATTTAAACCAACAAGTTTCATTGTCTAACATAATCTTTATTATTTAAACTTATAAAATGAATTGTTCTGTGTGCGCGCAAAAAATTGACCGAAACTGCTCAAATAAAATTAATTGTAGTGATTGTAAACATTATTTTCACTATTCCTGTGTCAATATCACTGATCAAGATGCGGAATACTTTAAAGCTAGTGGTAATCCATTCCGGTGTGACAAATGCGTAATGCTAAGACGCCGTTCACTTCATTTGGCGGCTTCCCCAAACAATACGGCAAACAATATCAAAGCTCAGTCAACTACCATCAATAACAACAAAGAAGGAAATTCTGCGAACTCACAATCCTCAACATCAAAATCCACCATGAAATCAGCAAACAGCGGTGGTGAATGCACTTTGGAAATGATTTATTTAAAATTGTCGGTTTTGGAGGATACTAATAATCGCTTCCTTCAAGAAATAAATTAATTACGTACTGAGAATGCCGAGTTAAAATCAAAATTAAATACTTTAGAGAGTAAACTGAACTGGCAGCAACAACAACTTCTCAGTAATTCTATTGATATTGTTGGTGTTCCTATTGGTAACAATGACAACGCTTCAAACAAGGCAAAACAAATTATTAAAAACGCCTTGTGCATTGACGTCACCGATGACAAAATCGCTAATTGTTACGTGAAGAAGATGCAATCTAAATCTTCAAAATTGCGTTCCATCATCTGTGTACAATTTTCGGATCTTACAACGAAGCAACGAATAATGAGCGCCAAAAGGATTTATAAGAAAAACCTCAGCGCAGTAACAATGGGTGCCGTCGACGATAACAACAGCAACAACGGCAGAGACAACAGCTCACGCAAAAGCAGTGAGATTTACATAAACGATTCTCTCACGGCGTACACGCAGGCTCTCTTCATGAAGGCGAAGGAGACAGCTAAACAAAAGAAGGCAAAATATGTATGGTACAACAATAACAAAATTCTAGTCAGGAAAGTGGAAGGTGGAAGAGTCATTTCAATTCGATCTTTTAATGACCTTGCACTTATTTAGTAGTGTTTAAGTATGAATGACAAAACTTATTTAATGGATGATTCTTCTACCTCCCACTCCCACTATACGAGTAGTTCTACTAACGACGTAAATATATTTCTAAATAACCATGATAAATTTTGTATTGTTCACCAAAACATCAGGAGTTTGAGAGAAAATTTCACAGCCCTGGTCACCCATATTGACTCTTTTGATTTCAGCCCAGATATTGTCTTTGTCTCAGAGATTTGGATATATGAATTTGAAAAAAACGATTACATTATTCCTGGATATAGATTTTTTGCTAACACGAATGAAAATTACGCTGCTGGTGGTGTTGGTTGTTTCGTGAAAAATATATACAATGTCCTCGATGTTGTATGTCCCGATTTCTCAAGTGCTGACGTGATAAAAATTGCAGTCAGTATTAAATGCGAAATATATGTCTTTTTGTGCGTGTATAGATTACATATGTTCAATGTTTCATTGTTTTTAAAAGAATTTGCTGGTCTGTTAGATAAAGAAAAATCCAAAAACTTAATCATCCTAGGGGATTTTAATCTGAATATTTTGGAAATAAATGATTCCATTTCAAATTACTTGGCCCTGTTAGCATCCCACGGCTTAGCCAGCCTTATCAATGAACCTACTAGGCCTATTTCTGGTAAATGCCTGGACCATATTTTTGCTCGTTTCAAAAATATCTCTTTGAACAATTGTGAAAACTGTATTCTAAACCTAATGATTACTGATCATTCAATGGTAGGACTTGTAGTAAAGGAAATAAATTCCCAAATTAATAAAATTACTAGGTCGAATACTAAAAAAATGAAAATCAACTTTGGGAAATTGAATACATGTTTAATGTTTGAATGTTGGGAAAATGTTTTTACTTGTGGTGATGCCTCTACTGCCTGTACGATGTTCATTGATTCTCTAATATATCTCCAATTGTACATTCTCTGTGACCAGAAAAAAATTATGTAAAAGACTTAAACCATGGATCACGACGAACATATTAAAGAAAGTAAAATATAAAAACAAACTTAGACTCAAATGTAAAAGGTTCCCTAATAACACTAGTTTAATGTTGAAATATAATAAATTGTGTTCTGAACTTAAAAAGGAAATTCCGTTATGTCGCAATGTCTATTACCGTAATCAGTTTAATGCAGTTAAGGGTAATTTAAAAAATGAATGGCATTTAGTAAATACTATTCTTAATAAATCTTCTTGCATTAATAAACCTTCTATTATACAAATTGGTCAATGTGAAGTATCTGATAAATTCGTAATTGCGAATGAATTTAATTCTTACTTTACCAATATAGCCAGTGGTCTATTGCCTTATCCAACTCTAACATCCTGTATTCTGTGCAAGTCTTCGTACCTTTGTCCTGAACAGTCACAAAGTAATAGTTTTCTCTTCAAGCCTATAACGCCTTTAGAAGTGCTTAAAGCAATTGGCACCCTAAAAGAATCCAATTCTTGTGGTGTAGATAGTATTACCAGTCGTGTTGTCAGAAAAATTGCTTGCTATGTTTTGGATGTGTTGGCGTATATTTTTAATTGTTGTGTTTATGAAGGGGTCTTCCCGGAAGCTTTTAAATGTGCAGACATTATACCACTGCTTAAGAAAGGCGTTAATACCGTAATATCAAATTATAGGCCAATATCACTTCTTCCAGTTCTGAGCAAAGTTTTTGAAAAACTTATGAAAAATAGAATATTAAGCTTTCTCTCTTCTACGAAGTTCTTCAGTCATTTCCAATTTGGATTTCAAAAAGGTAGATCAACAGAAGATGCACTGTTGCAATTTTGTTCACATGTAATGTCTAACCTTGATCAAAAAAAATGTACTGCAGGTCTATTTATAGACATCACCAAAGCCTTTGATATGGTTAACCATAATATATTGCTAAGTAAATTAGAAAAAGCAGGTTTTCGCGGATTTATGCTGGAATGGTTTAAATCATATCTTGCAAACAGATCCCAGAGAGTCAAATTAGATGATATAAGGAGTGAAATTAAATATCTCAATTTAGGAGTACCCCAAGGTTCTGTGTTGGGTCCCATTTTGTTTTTAATTTATATAAACTCACTGTTTTCACTCAATTTTAAAGGCAAGCTTACTGCTTTTGCCGACGATGTCGGTTTTTCTTATGGCTGCAACAGTCCCTTAAATCTGGTCTCTGACCTAAATTGGGACCTTGACTTATTGCGAAAGTGGTTTGCTTATCATAATTTGATAATAAGTTCGAAAACTAAAATAATGTTCTACAGTCTGTCAGCAAATAATTTTGATCCCTATGTTTATTTCCATGCGCCTGAGTGTCAAAGATATAAATTATCCCTGTGTAACTGTATTGATTCTCACCCATCTTTTTGTAGCAACTCTAATTGTAACGACAATTGTTTCTTGATTGAGAGAGTTGATGAGTTTAAATATCTGGGGATTATTATTGACCAAAGAATGAGTTTTGTCAATCATGTAGATTCCCTAAGAAAGTATCTCCGAAACACTCTCAGATACTTCTTTTACCTTAGCAAGATCTGCTCTAAACAACTCCTTAGAACAATATACTATGGGATCTTCAATTCTAAGCTACAATACGGTATCGCGTGCTGGGGAGGTGTCTATCTTCATAGAATTCAGCCACTATTATATTTGCAAAAAAATGTATTAAGAAAAATATGTCGGAAACCCAGTAGATATCCTAGTTATCCATTGTTTTGTGACGCAAAAATTCTTCCTGTTCGTCATCTATATTGCTTTAAGGTCTTAAAAACCTTCTATATGAGGTCGGGAAATCGTAACTACCGTTTAATTTCGGCTTATAATTTACGTGGAAATTACACATATTTGTTATCTGTACCAACTTTTCATACCACTGCTTATCGTAATTTTTATAGCATCACATCTTATCGGTTATTTAATAAACTCCCTCAGTCACTCAGGACAATTTCAATATCTGGCTTGTTTTTAAAAAAAGTAAAATGTTGGCTATTTAACTTTGACTATACTAGGCTAGAATCTCTAATGACATATACACTTCTTTAAACTTAGCTATTGACGAAATATTAATCGTTCTATTTTGTCAAAATCAATAATTTGTTGCTTTCTCGAATTTATTCCATATATTGTAAATTTTCTTATCTGGCTTTGTTGTATTATAATTTAACCGTGTAGCTACAATATTCTAAGACATTTGTTACTTTTTCATTAAACCAATTCATTTGATGTAAGCTCTAGTTTTAAATTTATGATAGTTCAATTGTTATAATATACCCATATTTTGTAATCTTTTAAATGTTACCCCACATGTTATAATATCTCTAAGTTTTAAATACCATGAAGTGGCATTCGACACTATTTTTAATTACTTGTAATCAAAATACAGAATGTCACAAACTTTCGTATTCTTAAGCAATTATAAATTATTGTAATCTTTATTAAATATTCTAAATACAAATACAAATACAATACGTTCAAAATAGACCCTTCACTAGCATACAAAACATGTGTTGGGCAGGAGTGGTTAAAAAAGCAGCATCCTTTGCAGCCATAACGAACAACACAACATTTCGAAAAGATGTAATTCAATTTTGATTGATGCAGTATGATTTGTGGTGAAAATAAAGCGTGTTTTACCAAGAGGTTTACAAATTTAATATCAAATAAAATACTTAAAGGTAATGTTAATGCTTATGATATTAGCTTTCTTTATTAGATAATTCTATGCCAAATGAAATATAAATTTGGGGAATTGCGCGCCACAGCTAGCAAAATCGTGAAGTCCAATTTTCGATAACTTTGTCGAGCAACTGGGGCCTTATATCAGCAATAGCATGGCGTATATTGTCTCCCAAATCGTCCAACGTCTCGAGTTTACCGGCACAGACTAGTGCCTTTACATACCCTCAAAGAAAATAATGTAAAGGTGTGAGATTACAGGATCGTGGAGCCCAATTTGCAAAAAAATTCTTCTCGCAATAAATTGATGGAATCGAGCGTAGTGTAGCATGTTGCACCATCCTGTTACGTCACGTCAATGTCATTCAATTGAGGAACGAAGTAGTCAGAAATCATATTTTTATAGCGCTCTCATTCTAGTCGGCATCGTCCTCAAAAAAAATATGGGTCGATGATTCCACCAGCCTATAAAGCACACCAAACAGTGAGTTTTAATGGTTGTAAGGGCGTCTCGACAAAGGCTGGATTTTCTCCACTCCAAATTCTGCAATTATGCTGGTTTACAAAGAGAACAAAATTTTGTGTTGAAAATGAGGATCAAACTTTACCATGTTTTCGGCCCTTTCACTGAACCTACGACGCGTATAATGTTCACGCGGTTTCAACTCTTGCACAAGCTAGATCGTATAAACTTTTAAGCCAAGGTCTTTCTGTCTTCTTCCACGAAGTTGATGGGCTGGCACCAATTGCTCTGCACGATGGCTCACTGACTTATTCGGATTCTATTCAATACTGCGCTCCACAACGGCAATAACTTTTTCTCTTCGCATTTTTTGTTGTCTTTAGGAACGCGTGTTATCCACTAGAGTGTACGCGGTGCGAAAACGATTGATCGTGCTCCGAATAATTTGCTCAGATGGACATTATGTTGACCGTAAAATGGACGTAGCGCATGATAAGTTTGGCAGTGAGACCATGGGCTCATGCACTATTCTGGAAGTAGTAGTAAGGTTAAAGACAGCACAGCTGCCTGGCTGTTGCTACATATCCTTCTATTCGCCTTTGCTTCACTATATATGGTGCATGGCTGGTACGATAATGAACATTTCTGGCTGTTTTTGCATCACGTATAGCCTAATGAAAAGTGCTTCCAATGATGTCGTGATCCACGAAGAACTCCGCATCAGACCCCTGCCCGCATCGAAAACGTCTCTTCCCGATTTCAGTATCCAGCAGGAGCTATTATTGGCGTCATGGTAGCTGACTGTGTCATAACACTCCAACTGGTTGATTGGTTGCATCAAATGACATACTCTTAAGATGGGGGTAGTACGATAAATTTCGCACAGGTCCATCAGAGTCTTATTGCGACTCATAGCACCTTTCTGGAGACTTGTTTTCAATGAACATCTGATGATAGAAATGTCCTAGAAAACTAGCCTCCATGCTGCCGAGATCATTTTCCGGACTTTAACGAAGGAGACTATAGGATGCTTATGTAATAGCTTTAGCCATCAGGTAATAAGTCCTCACAAGTCCACACAGTCTTTCTAAGTTGTTTCTGATTCGACGTATTTTGACCAAGCTTACTATCTAGCCACATATTTGTCTTCTTTGGAAATCGGGGAGGTAACGCCTTTAGCATGAGCTCTTTCTTCTATATTCCTTCATCTCGATTATACCAATTATGATGTTAAGATGATTAGCTGAGAGCCGATTTCTCGTACACCACTTCGTGATCGCGTCTAACACTGCCTAAGGCTACCGGCAGATAGTCGCCAAACATGAGCCAACAGAGAGGACAGCAACATCATCTATATAGGCTTGGGCGTAGACTTCAGAAATCTTCAGAGCATTGAGGAGACAGTCAACCAGCAAGAATACCCCTTTGTAGGCAGCCTCTGTTCACCTCAGATACAAGGCCTCCTTAAACAATTTAAATCTTGTGCATTAGAATTTTTTTGAACTGAACCACAATACTAATATTTTATTTACATCAAAGGCCCAACGCAGTTTTGGAGCGCTGTCTCACATAACTTTGCACCTCAGAAAGAGGATTCGTTCGAGCATTTGAACTTCTACTAATCTTTCCATGCTTTCAGCAGGTCAGATGATCGGTTTAAGGCTCATGACGGGGGAATAGTCCTCTATACCGATCTTGGAAACACCATGCGCCAAAGAATGGAAAACTGACACTTAAAAATATTTCTAGTGCAGGAAGCTGCTTTATACTATCCTTTGCAGGATGGGACACCATCCCGCTGGTTTTGATCGGCTCGGCCAGAGCTTTCGCTACCGGGTACTTCAATGAGACGAAGCAGATTTCCCGGGAAGTGAGCCTAAAAGAGTAGACTAAAAGCCTCTGCTTTTGGCGCATCTAATTTTGCTGGTCCGTCTCATTGGAAGTCCTAATTAGCTGGTCGCACCCAGTGGTTTGATCTCTTCGCAGAAGTTTCTGTAAAAATAATTCCCTTTGTCTCAAATGGTGTCTGTACTAATTCGATTTGAATTTGATCAAATCTCTGCGTATAAGTAAGAGCTTGGAGTTCTCTAAGGAGATCAAGGAGATCAGTGGCAGCACATAGTTCAAAACAATTGGTGATGTCACTGATCAGTTTTGTAACAAAATTCTCAACTATTTAAGTTACTCTGTACTTAGTTTGGGCGCTTGTGTCTTCCTCATGCTAGGGTGAAGACGTCGAATTTGTGTTTTTTGAATTCCCTCTAAGTTGTGAAACTGGGTCTATGGTCTGACGGGGTGAGACAGATAGTAATAGTCATAGTGTACCCCTCAATTATGGTTATTAAAATATTGGCTGTGAATTTATATTGTTGATGGTGAGGTCAAAGATAAGACGGTGTCAAATAGGCTGTCTCCTCGTAAGCTGCATTTGTATTAGTGGGACTTGAATAGCTAGGGTTGTACGGGTGGTATTAACGTTTCCGGCAAAGGCATTGTAGATCACTTGCATCGTGGTTATACCAGGACTTCAAGCAATGTTTTCCATCGCCGAATCACGATTGGGGAAGTCGAGAAAGATGTTGGTATATCAACTGGCTTATGCCATGGAACTATCTCGGGTGTTTTAGGGATGAAACATGTGGTGGCTAAATTTGTTCCCAGACTGTTTATTGATAATTAAGCAGGGTTTGCGGATATGATGCCGGGCCTAATACTGACCATTGGGGGCATATTGAATAGCCCAAAACCTATTGTGAAGCTCGACAAGTAAATGTGATGATCATGATGAGTTTGTTTTCCGGTTTCAACGGCGCAAGGTTCATCATGAATTCTTCGATGAACGATCATGTTTTTCGCACCTAATTACACTTTATTGCTTGTTTGCTTTCCATATAGAAATCATTGTAATAGGACCTGTAATTCAAATTAGAAATGCTGACCTCCACGTATTGAGGGTTCTAGAGTTCGAATAAATTAAATTGAAAATTGAAAATTAAGTGCTAAAATGAAAATCATTGAAAATAATTGCTCATACGAGTACGATCAAAATACTCCCGAATTCGCATTAGATTTCCATGTAATACGAGCTCAGACAACTTGAAGCGAGTCAATTTCTGGCAGGTCATGCATATGAAATATTGTGAAAGCAATTTTAATCAAAGCTACGGGTGCATGTTGCGTTTACTGCCATTTTGACCACCAGCTGCCTGCTGCGTTGATTGAATGTAATCACGAAATTCAAAAAGATAATTGGTAGTTAATGCAGACAATGATCGTCTGGCTACTTTATCTCTATCGGATATTGGTATAACAACGAATCTAATAACAGGTAGATACGGCTTACAATGTTGTAATGGAGAGTTGCTGTAATAGAAGGAAGTCAATATTAGTTCATTGTCTGCAAGGGAGCCAAAGAAGCAGACAAAATGTTGGATATATTTAGTAGACACGGCTACTGTTGCATTTTTGATGATTTTTTGAAGTGAGGTGGGTCAGTTTGGATATTTTGTCATTCTCCTCGCTGGATTTATCTCTTCAGCTTCATCTTCAAAATATTATGGACCAATCATGCCGTCAAATTGTGACCGCATTTCACAGTGACTTTTTGACAACAATTTTATATACGTACCAATCGATAAAAAAAAACTGATTCATCGAAAAATCACTGAACAGGGCGTGATGTTTTGGCGTGCTGCTGAAATGAGGTTTGACCCAAGACCGTTGACCAAAAAATACACGAATTTCTGATTTCTGATTGACTAACCCTTAATCTACCCTAACCCTAACCCTTAATCCTAACTGTAGGCATCTAGACTGTACTTAAAGTACTGGAAGAGTAGGTCTTATAGAAGACGAGTTACAGTGGGGACGTCTTTCGACCTTTAATTGACTTTTGTTTCCGATTCTAGAGTTGTTGGCCTGCAAGAAGTTCTTGTCTATATTGGTCCTTCTTATGTTAAAACTTAAACTTTGACGTAATTTTTGATATGAAAAGGGTCCAGACGAAGAAGCTAAGGAGTTCTCAGAAGAAGAATGCGTTTCAAGAGGTTATTCAGTTTTGTGTCAACTTTTTTCTTCGTTATGTGATTTTAAACTGATTTACAGACGTTGGTAGGCAGTTGGGTAGATAGGTATACTCGCCGATAAAATAATTAAAAAATGTGAAGGTTAAAAAAATACTTCTTGCCAAGAAATCGTGCAAATACGGTGTTGGATTTCGTAGTTCACAGATTTACTAGTACCTTGTCAATCGACAAGGTCTCTTCGGTATTTTAAGAACTAATGCGAGGAAATAAAAAGAGTAAGTCTTTTGATTAACTATGGAATACAATGTCATTCACGTGGGTGCCCCGGGTGGCTTCTCAGAAGTGCATCTTCACCATCCAATGTTGGAGTACACTTTCCTATGCCTCAGGGGTCTTTCTTCACCAATAGCATGACCACCTTTGTACTTGGATCCACGTAGCATGGGTCTTCATAGCCAATCAATAAAATTTAATTTAAAATTAATTTTTACACATTTTCACTAACATAAGGTATTTTATAAATTAGTAAACGCATATCTGGGTTGTATTAAAGTTTGTTGGGAAAGGGTGAAATTAAACGTCCTGTCGAGTCTGGATATTCTAGGATGTTGGTGATTGAGCAACCGAAAATAGATTTGTAGTCGGCGGGGACCTGCTAGCTTCTAGAGGTGTTAAAAATAAAACGAGCAATATTATTAAATATAACATCAAACTTCCCTCTAGATTTTTGACGGAAATACCGCAGTCATAGAATTATCATCTTCGTCTGCCTGGTTTGTTCAAAAGGTTAAGGTTAAGGTTATTTTCTTTAGCTTTTCCTGATCGTCGAAGAACTTTTGGTATGGCCTGGACCCTTCCAGTGATGCGCTCTTTATCTCCTCATTCGTTTCAAATTTCGGTCCCTTAGCTTGTATTTTAATTTTTAGGAAGAAAAAAAATCACAGGGGGCCAAGTCCGATGAATACTAAGGCATGATTACATTATTGCTTTTGGCCAAAAACTTGCAGTATAGTGATGCAGAAGCTATGATTTTCCTTACCACACTGCTTCATGTAAACGGCAAATAACTTCAGGGTAGTATTTCTTGTTTACCGTATGATTTTTTACCGAGAACTAATGGCTCTTAGCATGCGAAATTCAAAAAGTCACTTTATTTCTTGAACAAACCTCGTATAATGTTGAATAGAATATGTCAATTGCACGATACTATATAACTTTCCGTCACTGGCATTGCCGTGATCGTTCCGGATTTAAATATGGTTAGTATTAAGCGCTGTGCTAAAGCTTAAGAGCAAGAATGGTAAAGTTGTTAGCTTGGGCCCAGTTAAGGGTACTATGCAGATCCTGATTGATTGTTCGTAAAAATTGGAGATGATATTTGTAGTTGCATGCTAAATATTTTTTTGTGATGCTGGTTTATTCATTAACACACAGGAGGAACAAAATGGGGCCTATGATAGAACCTTGCGGTACGCCTCAGGACTACAGGTGGTACCACAGTCTGTAGTCTACCAACTGGATATGAAAAAAAATCAACCTTGCTGTTAAAGTGAAAGTTTAAAAGAATTCTATAACTTATTGTTAAGAACAGAGTGATAAGCTGTACCAAAGCAACGAAGCTGTTTAACATCTACGCTAAGATTAAAAGATTGATTGGTTGTCAATCACGGATTTTCCGACGGATAGATGCATTATTTGATGAAAGATAGCTTTTTCAATTTTTTTTTATAAGTAGGGGCACACTCTTTATAGGTCCATATACACTGGGGCTGCAGTTACCTCTTGGAAATCAAAAATGTTAGCCCTTTTTCATTAAACCAGAAAAATAGAGGTAATGAGAGCCCCTACTGACAACATAGGTTACGCACTACAGCTTTACAAGGATTGACAGCCTCTGGAAGGAATAATGCCATTAAGTCTGATGGCGTTCGATTTCACCGATAGTATGGCCGCCAGTATATATGTGCCGGTAAAAATGTGCAAGTTAAACAGTTTAGGTTTAATTGATCGGGCGTTTCTTTCGGTTAAGGGGGTAAGAGAGCTTTGAAAATTGGGTTTGGAGTGTCACGATTTACGTAATCCTTGCCTATGTTTATTTGGGGCACGTTTTTCCAGAGTTATTTACCAAATGCTACCTGGACAAGACGGCTGTTTTTTTCCTCATTTATTAGCTTGTGCTTTATAACGTTTCAAATGTCGATAACCCAGGTTCCAGTAATGCAGTAGCTCCTTAATATCATTGTTCATTCAGCTAGGTGGGCGAATCATATACACAAGCCATACATACCTATAAAAAAATTGCTTTCCTAGGGATGTTATACAAATCATTAAACAACGTCTAACGATTGAAGTTGATCAATTTTTCTCGAAAGGAGGAACACGATACTAATAAATTAAATCATGTGTCGAGAAGAATTCTATCAATATCGTTGGTGAAGACTAGGTCTATGGGAGTTCTAGTGTCATTGAAAAATCACTGAAAAAGAGTGTGTGACTAGAGGAGTCTACATCATAAATTTGCGGCCATGTTGCGGTTAAGAGGGGTAATTATGATTAAGGAGATTGCAGTTGAAGTCTCCACAAAGTAGGACGTTAGGGTGCATATGGCGTTGGGGAGAGTGGACATATGGTGACAAACACAAATTCCTTGTGAGATCCAAAATGGGAGTTGTGCCTAACTTTGGTCCTAAGCTTGGTGCTAAGTTCCTAAGTTCCTTTGTGTTCTTGTTGAAACCATAACTCATCCAAATCTCCTAAATAAATTGATTACAAAGTTGTTACCATTTTCATCTTCAAGAAAATTGGCCCAACCATGCCACTGTTGTAAAAACCGGACCAAACAATTACACGGTGAGTATGCTTTGACGTGGCTTTCTGAGTTACAATAGCCGTGATAGCAATCCGTGGTTTTAATGCAAAACTCTCCTTAACTTTGTCCTTAACTTGAACCAATGTTCAGTTGTTGAAACTTGAGGTGAGTTGAGAACCTCGCATTTAGGCGAATATTTGCGCATGTTTGACGAACACGAGGACGTAAAGTTGGCACATTCATTTTGAATTTTTTTTTTCTTTTCAGTGTTTCAGGAAAAAAAAATTGCAGTACCTATTTACTTGAAAATACCAGTGCTGCCAAGAATAAACGAGACGAAAATGAATTGGCGCGTCGTGCCTCATTCTACCTAAGTTCTTACTTACTTTTTCCATTTTTTCCCTTTCTTTCTATTTTTTTTTCCAAAAACAACAATAAAAAGTAGATTTTTCACTTTTATTTACATTTATCATATACAGATACATTATTTACATAATATAGATACGTTCATTATTCGGACATCAAAGTTGAGTTTTGCTTCTAGTCTTTCTTTAATTTTGACTTATATTTTCAAAATGCATCTCTTTCATAGGCAAATTTGTAAAATTAAACAAAAAAAAAAAGGAACCTGCCAAGGAAAATATGGCAAAGGCATGATGAACAATAAAATAAAAGAAATTAAAAATAAAAAGTTAATGAAAGGTCACATGAGTGCGTGTATGTTGGATGTGTTTGAATTTGATGTTTCCCGTCCCGAGGTACTGATTTCGTCCCGTGCGAGCATCGTTCATCTCCTTGTCTTGTTCGATTCATGCGTTGGTGTGGTTTCTTGTGTTTCGTAGTTTTCGGAAAGGCCTTTCATATCCTCCTTGGCATAGATTACTTTCGGTGAACTGATGCGATATGTTGGTGACGGGGCAGAACGGACTACTTCAGGTAGTCGAAACGGTTGAGGGGTTTGCAGTAAAGGCAATTGTTGCTCGAGCGAGAGGGCAGGTAGTTCCATGACGTTCGAAAACTAAAATAGGGAAGTGGAGATGACTATGAGCATGAGTGTGGGTGTGAGGGTGAAAAAGGAGGTGGTTAGGGTGATGGAGGTAATATTTAGTATCGCAGATGACTTACGTAGATTTGAGGAATGTATTTGACTTTTTCGTAGACCTTGTACTTCTTCGATTTGGGATTGTATTTGCCGTTGAGTTTGGTATATTTGTCGTTGTAGTAGTCGCCGGAGGACTTTGAGTAATATTTCTTGGGATATGATGGCACAATTGCGTTGTATTTGAGGCCAATGTTGGGAATATATTGTGGCGACAAGCTGGGGACAGTTGATGAGAACAGCGAGTTGACATCGTTTGCGGATATAACTTTTCCGAACACATATTCGCGAGGTGCTTGTGCGTCTGGTATTAGGTTCGGTGACGTCTTGTAGTTGTTTGTCAGAGGTCTTGGACGCGATGGTGGTGGGAGGACATACCTAAACCGTAAAAATGTAATAATATCCCACTCTATTGTCAAAATATACTTACTGATACGGGTTAGGGTTGGGAATATCATTTCTTTGAGCCTCCCAAACCGGTGCTGGCTCACGGAACGGCTGTTGTGGCCGGTTAGTCGTCGTGGGCGTAGCAGGAACTATAGGACCTCCTTTTGTGCCGAATTCAACTCGAATCGCTGAGGCAAGCGTCAGACAAGTGACTAGCAAAATTAATTCTGTGTTCAACTGAAACGAGAAAAGAAATCGATCTTAAACACCATTGCAACTAGCCTATAATTGAGAGAAAATTAATTTGCCCCTCTCGTTTGGCCTGTCAATGCCACTTATACTAATTCATAAAGTACAAAGCATTCCCTACGACATTGCATGGTATCGGCCTGCACAGTATGGCATAGTGCTGCTGTAATTCGATCAGCCAGTTCGCATACCAACTCTTTTGTTCACACTTCCCCGCACTCGCACACTGATCACCCACAGCGTATTCCCTCGACATTTTTCATCGCGTTCGCATAATTAATGGCTAGCGGTTTTATTCAAAAGACAGCATTGGAAACAAATTATTTCCATGCACCGACACGATAAATTGGCGTAAATTATGGACCAAGCGACCGGTTATCTCTTATTTCACCTTGTCCCGTGCGCCTTTATTCTGTCTGGCCGTTTTGCGAAACTCCGCTACCGAATGATGAAAAATGATTGAAATTCGAACGAACTGTAAACTAATTCCGTGTTTATTCGAGAGTAGATATGACAGAGGGACAAGCGTTGATATAAATCGATTGTGCCTTATGGAACTATTCGTCATTCAATATAAACAATCGAGCGACAACAATTGCTGTGAACTCGTTTCCAGCAACATAATGTGGTTTTTGACTGCCTGTCTAGTGATCCATATCTGCGTGATGATTAATTGCTCCGATTTCTGAACTAAGTGATTATGGGCAAACAAATGAAGGCAACGAAACAAGAAAAAAAAATGGTAAAACGATTGTATGCAAAACGAAACGAAACTACCGAGTATCGTACCTGAGTTAGGCCTTGAACTTGAACGGGTATTCGGAAACGAAGTCGCAGTCGGATGCGGAGTGCTGTTGAGGTTTTTTTGCTGGGTTTCGCGGGCCTTAATGGCTCCTAATCAAAGTTGCGATATTTGCTTGCAGATTTTAATAATATATGAAGATTGATTGTAGGGTTTGGAGTGCTATTATGCGATGTACAAAGCCGGTTGATTATGGGGTTTGTCTATTGTTTTTTATGTTTTTTACCGTTGTGGTTGTGGACATACAAATAATTGCTCAAGTGATGGATATGACGAACCAATATTCAAGAATGATTGCTAAGACATTTGTGGTGTTGTGTTGGGTTTGAGTGCTCCTCGAGGTTGTTCGAAGCAGTGTTATTCGGACGGATGCTTGATACAATCGCCCTTCAGGAATTATTCGACTGTTGTGGTTTCGATTGTTATTGTGTGGTTTGTGCTGGATGAAGCGGTTGAGGTTTGTAATCGGGAAAACGAAGTCTGACAGAACAGAAAACCTTTTTGTGGCCTGCTATGTAGATTAATACGCTAGGAATTCTCCATTTGGCAGGAAGTCTATGTGAATATATAAACCACAACTGTTGAATCTTAAGCCATTGTCCAAAGTTTAAATGTAGGCTGTGGAATTTTATTGAGCATGAAAATTGCGTGTTAGACTTTACGATCGAAGCAATAAAGGCTCCGAGGTCTAGGTTGTTACAGACATGCTTTCTGAGTAAAGCACTTAAGGCGTTCCAACTTGACTCACGCGACGTATGTTGTCTACTAAACAAAAAAGGGGTTTGTTGGTTATGTACATGAGCCTAACCAAATATTCAGAAAAAATGCGAAAACCATGTAGTTATGTATGTAGGCCATTGTATACTCAAGATAAACAAAAATAGATTTTCTGATGTGTAATTAGAAATTAAGTCGAGAATATATCTGAAGGACTTTTCGGCCGATTTATGAGTCAGCAGTAAAATGATGAAGACATCGTTAAACGAAACGAAGATTTGTTCAAGCAACGCTTATAGGAAGCGAAATACTCTTTGTTCTTCCGAAGTGTGTGATGAAATAAGTCAGAAACCTTTCGCAGAAAAGGGCTGCTAAGCAACTTATTGCTCATCATTGCTGAAATGATGAAATAGAGGAACAGGTCCGCACTGCTTATGCAAATGCAGCACATTAGTCCCGAAGTGGACCTGAAATCGTGACCACAATTTCATTGCTTAGAATTAGAACGGATTCTGCTCACTTGACCTATCAGCAATATCAAAAGTTTTTTTATAAGTTAGTTATCAACCCTATCTTAGTCTTCTCATTATAAAACAATAACCAAAACCGCTGGCCCCCTTTGCATCGATGGATAATGTGTACATTTTATCAAGGAATAGGGCTGCAGCTGTCGTGAGATTGGCCAACTTTAGAGGATGTCTAGAGGTAGAGAAACTCCTCGTCTAATCGGCTAGGAGGCACAATAGATCTACACTGGTTTCAGTGCTCAGTACTTGCAGAATACTTGCAAATTCGGTGCTCAGTGAAAATTATTTTTGGTGTACTTCGACCATTTTGTGGTCCTGATAATCGTCCAACTGAACGTACATGTATACATCGCACGATACAATCGCTAAACTTCGATTGAGTTTTGTGAGTGAACAGAAACCATTCCGTTTTAAATATTGCTACTGTAGTTAATGATGGGTTTGAAAACCAGTCGACCAGTTACAAATTGCACATTGTGGCGTATTTCGAAAAGAGATCTGGATGAAAGACTACAGCTCGGTCAGCAATTGAAGTCGTCTAACCTTCGTTAGCGTTGTTATTTTGGTAATTGTGCTTTGCAAAAGTCCAAATTGATCCGTTCTTTTATCAAGGTAACGAGCTTCATTTTTGGCACAATTTTTGGTGGTGTCATTCTGTACCTTATTGGAGCTTTTAATTAACCGCCTCCAGTACTCGATCGGTCACTCCTCGCACCATCTGTTCCTACTAGTGAGCTTTCGGTACATGAACGATTATTATTCGAGCAGTTTACAAAAGTATTCTCCGTCAGATGATGAGACAGTCAGGAAATGAATAGCGGGCATTCCGAGAAACTCTTCGACAAATGGCTACTGGTGCTCTGTGCCCTGTAGATTACTGTTTGCTGCAGTCAAGATTTTTAATGGACAACTTACCTATTGATGCTATTCGGATTATAGGTAAAAAAGATGATGTTTGTTCATATAATCAAAATATGCTTCACCAACTGAACTCACCAGTCACATGTATATGAGCTGTTCATAATAATGACACTGCTGTACGCGCGTCAGATGACGGAGCACATGCATGCCTAACGCCCGCAATTGTAGAGTAATGTTAAAACATATATGTGTGGATAGAGGTAGGTTTGTATAATGGTTCTTGTTGAATAAAAAGTTTCTGAATTAAGTTTAAATAATTAAAATTGACAGCACTAGCCCACTTATGTAACATTGTCAACGTTGTATTCCGTTTTGTCTAATAAATTGTACTCACTCTTCTTTTGGACTTCAAAGAGTACCGTTGGTTTTATTTCAAAGCTTAACAGTTCTTTTAGCTCAGTAGTCGATATTGTTTACGCACTGCAAGACTATGGTAGCTATCTTTATGAACTAATACTATGTGTATTGATATAATTTGACAACTATCAAGGCCCAACTGTTTACAATGGCTTGATTCCGATAATGAGACAAACAGCGCCAAAGAAATTGCGATAAGTTGCTTTCTTGATATTGAGGTTGCTTTCGACAATACCGATCACGCCCAAATACAATACAATACAAATCATCAGCACAGGGGTAGATAATACCACATGCAGATGGATTCAACAAATGCTTAGTAACAGGATAATAAACACCTCACTAGGCAATGAAAAAATCAATATAAAAACCACGAAAGGCTGCCCCCAAGGCGAGGTTCTCTCACCCCTCCGATGGTCCATCGTGGTCAATGAGCTGATTAGCATACTCAGCAATAATGGCTTTGATCCTAATTAGAAGAAAATTCGAAGACACAATCTCGGAACTCCTACAAAGGGCACTCAACCTTGTTGTGCGATCTGGTACATAAAAGTTGGACTAAATGTCAACCCTAAAAAAAGCACCATAGTCGTTTTCACCAAAAAAAGAATTGGGCATAAACTCAAAAAACCCACTCTATTTGGTGAAACAATAGAGTTCTCAAACGAAGCCAAATATCTAGGTGCAACACTAGAGGAAAAGCTCACTTGGAACTCTCACATCACAAAAACCATTGAGAAAGCCAGGATCTCTCTATGGACCAGCAAAAGTCTCACTGGAAAAACTTGGTGCGTTAATCCTAAGATATCTCGCTGGCTATATACAGCCATTACCAGACCAATTCTCACATACGCTGCGCCTGTCTGGTGGCACAAAGCAAAACAAACATCAGTACAAGCCAAGCTCAACAAACTATAAATACTAGCTTGTATCTGTATTACAGGAGCTATGAGAACAACCCCCACAGCAGCGCTAGAAGTCATCACGGACCTACCACCAGTACCCCTCCAACTTAACAAAGAAGCAATAATATTCGACCATAGACTCATCGCGGAGGATTGCTCTAATTCTAGGCTTTTTCATTCTGTCATTCTTACATGAAATGCTAAAAATACCCCATATAGACAATTGTCGTCCAAGGTATAAGTTCAAAAGCCAAAACTTTAAGGTCACAATTCCCTTTCGACAAACCTGGGAGCAAAATAGACCTTCCTTCAATCGTCAATCCTATGTATGGTACACAGATGGATCCAAAACTAACGAACGTGTTGGGGCTGGAGTATACGGAGCTAACACTGAAACACACGTCTATCACAGCATAGACAGATACAACTCCGTATTTCAAGTAGAGATATTCGCAATTGACCTCTGCCTCAGAGAAAATATAAACAGAGCTATAACCAATAAAAACATTTACGAGTATATTTTCTCTGACAGCAAGGCTGCACTCCTAGCCCTCAAAAGCTACGAAGTTACCGCTAAATTGGTATGGGACTGCTTACAACTACAACACCCGCTGTCCAGGGGGTGGTCGTGGTACAATGGTAATCATCGCCGACAGTTGCGCTGAACCTCTGTAGTTCAAATTCATCTATAGTCAAGAACAACTCCTATACGGAAAAACTGTGCAACAACATCAGTTTTGAATGAGAGATGATCAAAAAGTGCTGACCAAGGCATAATATTCGCAATGCAGGATCACTTCAAAATTCATACTCTGTGGGTGCATTTTCAATATAACACCTTAATGACATGGAAACAAAAAGAGTTACTGTGAACTACAACCAACGCAAATTCAGTTGAATCTCTCGAATCCTATCTAGGGCAACCACCCCCGGAGAATAGTGAACGAACATCTTCGACACAAACCATCTGCACCCCGTCCAGGGTGCGTGACAAACACCATAAGAGCGTACACTCTTACTCTACCTGCACGAATTATAAAAAAAAAAAAAAACTTTATCCGTCAAAAAATGATTTTAATGGTAGAATTGCGTGAAGCCATTTTGCCAGCAAATAAGAAAAATAAAAAAAACAATTAGAGTTTGTTAGGCACCCGTAAAGCGTTATGTTTTCGGATGAAACAAAAAATAACTTAAATCAAGTTTTTACAGCTCGTAAAATAAAGAACATCGCACCAATTACAAAACATGGAAAAGCTTGTATGTTGTGTGGAGTTGCATAACTTCAAGTGCCTGTGGAGATCTCGAATAAATAGAGAATGACATTGGATATATTAATATCTTAAAACGGAATCTACCTTGGGCTACCTTCTGTTCTTTACTGCCAACAAGATCACCATACGAAAAATATCTCCTACGTGAATAGCGGCTGCCCTAAAGCGGTTTAAATCAGGTCAAGAGAGGCAACTTAGGGTAGCCTTCCGACATCTTTTACTTAACATTTTGTAAAACCCATGCGCCATAGTAACAATCTGACTAAGACGCTGCAGGAGGCACTACTCGTTACTGACATTTCATTTGTCATTGTGCTTTTATTAAATATGTGCAATGTGCTCAGTTGGCATGAAGAAGGGAATAAAATAAGCCATAAGCCGGAAAATTCTCATATTTAAAGGCTTTATCCTCGAGTCACGTTTATTTTAAGACTCAAATTAAATTCAGTTCAATCACGTACTTCTAGCCAAGGTCCATTGCCATTCTGTCCTTCGTTTATTCATTTTACTCACTGGCAAGTTAGTGCTTTGGTGGATTATGGATTAATTGTTCAATTTGTAGCTGGGTGAATGAGGGACAGTACAGTGAACTTAGTGCTTGAAAGCGGGAATTTGTAGGAGTGTAAATGGCTTCGATCCTAAATATGAAGTTCGTTTTAATTGATATTCTGACAATTTTACAGAAAATAAAAAAATCCATTGTATTTCAAAAGAGGAGTTCTGGAAGAAAGTTTCACATCGGCTAGCAGACTGTGATAATAGGCTGTTTCTTTAAACTTGTAATTTTGGAAAGAAATAAAATTTATCAGCATTTTGGTAAGCCAAATGATCAGAGTTTCCTTAAAATTCGATCAATTCATCGAACGAAGTATAACAAGATCGCAGGGGTCGACATTGGAATAAATAAGATTAGCTGATCCCAAATATTATATATGGGAAAATAATAATATTCCCGAGATTTCAGAAATTTGGTCTTCGTTCCCGTATTTGGAAAGGATGACCGAACACAACGCAAGAACTATTTTCTTGGGGGCAAACACCTAAATTTATCTTACTTAATCTAACTTGACGAAAAAAGGATTGAACGCTTTTAATGCATGCAAAAGGACCTTCAGACTCCCTGATCTGTGCAGCGTTTTTCAAGCAGAAATCCTGGCAATAGAGAAAACAGCCAGACACCTACAGGTAACCGATATCCCACCATCTGATATCACTATCTTCGTAGACAGCCAGGCTGCATTGAAGTCAATAGAATGATGTATAACAAGATCAAAGGCTGTCAAGAAATGTGGCGACTCACTGAAGTCCATCAGACACCACAGAGTCAAACTATGCTGGGTCCCGGGCCATAGCTCAATCGCAGGGAACGAAAGAGCAGACGAATTGGCCAGACAAGGGTCTGAACTGGACATCAGCGAAGCGGACACGTTATTGCAACCACCGATCAGCGCATTATACCGGATTATAAACGACACAATCATCAAAGAAGCCAACTCGTCTTGGCTTACAAGAAACGACAGCTACACGACAAGATCATCGTGGTCAGAGCTCAATATCGGAAAAACAAAGAAGCTCCTGGCGCTGGACCGTAACTCGATCGGTATGCTCGTCGGAGTGATCACAGGACACTGTCCCATTGGAGCAATGCTCCGGAAATGGGACTCGGGATCCAGCGGTCTCTGCCGGAGCTGCGGCGATGAGGAAGAAACTGAGACGATCCAACATCTGCTTTGCCACTGCCCAGATCTCCAGAACGCCTAGCCTAGCCAGACGCCTAGCGTCGCTAGGCCAAAGATTCTTTACAGAGATTACGGATGTGGCAAATGCAGATATATCGGATCTTCTAAAATTCATAAAGAGCACGGGGTGGTTTCAGCCACCACGTGAAAGGACAGGTTAATTTTATGTGTACCCTCACAAATGAAGGGAATCACAATCGGCCTTTTGGCCTCCGAGTCTAACTTAATAACGGGTGAGGAGGCGCGATTAAAAAGACGGATTTTTGAGGTTGAAATCGAAGTGAGAATTTGAATTAATACTTCCTGCATACGAAAAATGGGTTGATTGGAGCCATAAGCGGAGACGGGGATTTCGTACATTGCGAGGGTTAGTGTTGATAAAGACAAAGTTGTAGAGGGTCGCGCAGCCAATGGTACCTGAAAGAAGTCGATGGATGAAAATAATGCCATACAGTTCTTTAAGACGGTCTTAATAGGGTGGTAAAAGCAAAGGATTGTTCCAGGGGAAACATCGAAGAGCAAAATGTAGGAACTGGCGTTGGATGCTTCTCGATTCTAGAAATGTGGGTTTGTTGGTAGGAAGACCACATTTGAGAGGCGTATTCAAGAAGAGGCCAGCCAAAGGTTATGTAGAGAGATCGGGTAACATAAGGATTGGAGAATTCTTTAGATCATCGCTCCACGAAACTGAGTGCAGAATTAGTCTTAAGAATTATCTCATCGAAGAAAATCTCGAAAATTTAGCTCCTGCTACCATAATATGCCGAGATCCCGAATGGCCTGAACGGTGGAGATGGGTTGATTATTGAGAAAGTGGAGACGAGGAGGAAGTCTGATTCGTTTATGTGATTAATCGTCATATGGAAATGTTAAACTATTGAGATCTGATTGAATGGGGCAAGAGTCATGACTGGAGGAAATGGTCTTGAAAAACTTGGTGTCGTCGGCATATAGTGAGATATGGGAATGTTTGATCACTATTTTAATATCGTTTATGGTAAGAAAGAAAAGAAATGGACCTAAGTGGTTGCCTTGGGGACGACGGAGGAAGTTTTTTGTTTTTTTATATTTAGTGTTCATGCAGGTTCAAGAGTGTACCCTCTTATGGTGTTTGTCACACAACCTGTACGGGGTGCAGATGGTTTGTGTCGAAGATGTTAGTTCACTGCGTTCCAGGGTTGGTTATCCTAGATTGGATTCGAGAGATTCGACTGAATATGTTGCGTTGGTTGTATTGTAGTTCACAGTAACTCTTTTGTTTCCATGTCACTAAGATCTTATATTGGAAATACTCACACAGAGTATGAATTTTGAAGTGATCTTATGCTGTGAGTGTAATGCCTTCGTCAGCATTTTTTGATCATCTATCATTCACATCTGATGTTGTTTCACAGTTTATAGCAATTGTTCTCGATTATGGATGGACTTGAACTACAGACCTTCGGCTCAACAGTCGGTGATGATTACCATTGCACTACGACCACCCTGTAAAAAAGCTAAAAAAGGGCTAGAAAAGGCAAATCTGAAATGCACACTTCAAAGAAATGGCAATTTGAATAGTAACAGTCTGTGGGAGATTTTGTCGAAAGCTTTACTGAAATCGGTTGAAATAAAATCGACTCTTTGGCCGTAGTAATGAGGAATGTCACTGCTGCGTAATTGTTATAAGGGATTGTCAGATTTTCTTCTGAAGAGACTGACTTCATATGCTAAGGAGAGTACTAGTGTGGCATCAGAAGGGACCGCTCAACGACTAGCCTCTTTTTCTCTCTATGACTACTTTTAGAAAAGAATTATGAATTTCACGAAACCGTCCACCAACTATTATATAAATGTATACTATAATTAATAAGGCGTGTGACTTTATATACCGATTGGTGCTTGCAGAAAGTGGAAGAATTCCGTATTGAAATCGTATGGAAATCCTATTGACCCCCAAAAGATCGAACTAAGTTGGAAGAAAATTGATTTCACTTTGAAAATAAGATTTTAAGGAGAATCTATGGTAGATATATAGGAGGAAGAAACAGGCGAATCGAGGAAACTTTATAACCAGGAATTCGAGGAATTCTATTCACCTCCAAGCATGGTCCGAATAATGAAAAAAATTATTAAAATGGGCAGGACACCTAGAACGAATGGAGAGTTTATGAATAGTCAAAAGAATAATGAGTGCCAAGCCCGAGGAAAATAGACTGCAAGGAAGGCTGCGTCATAGGTGGGAGGACACTATAAGGATGGACCTAGAAGAGATGGAACAGAACAGAACCATAGGCGGCGTTATAAAATTACAAAAACAAATGCGTAATAACTATTGGGAAATATTTCACTACATCACTACAACCATATTACTCTCTTTGGAAAGTCACCAAAAACCACTCATCTCGAATGAACTAAAACACTAACTTCTGCACTGGGCGAGCATTTAATGTTAGCTCGTAAATAAAGTTCACATCATAACGCACGTCTTCTGCAATTTAACTTTCTCAATTATGTACCTGTTGTTTTATTTCCACTTTTGAAACGAAGTCGCTGCAAAAGCTAACTATTTAAGAATAAACAATGAAGAGTGAGCAGGTGTACTATCGTGACACAAAAGCCACGAACTTTTTCGTCACAGATTAAGGCGCTTTTTTTCCGGATTGCTTTACACAACCGTCTTTGTACTCATAGGTGCAGCTGAACCCTTGACATTTTGACAAATACATTACATTCAACCACACTTCTCGATATTTTATTTTGGTCTTGTCGACCCTAAACGTCGTCGTTGAGACTATTGAACTTTAGTTTTGATGATCTTTCAACCTGTGTTTCATCACCTGTTATGAGACGAATGAACATCGTAAACGATTATCTTTAGCAACTCTTGAACGACTTTCACTCCCTGTTTGCTGAACAGTTTTGGAAGGTTGAAGCAAATTGAAGAAGCCGTTGTTTCAGATAGCAAGGCGGACTAATGAGGCTGAGGATTGATTTCGTGAAAATAGGGCTAATTCCTTCAGGAGGCATGAATTTTCTGATGAAAAAAAAAGTGTTTTGATATCGTCTTCATTGCTTTTCAAGGTGTTTTTAGAGAGTCGGCTCAGGAATTGAATTATTCTTTTCGTTTAAAATCTGTGCGATTGGGAAAATGTTGTGATTTTTTGGACTGTCTAGAAATGAGTCAATTTAAAACTTGGGAATACCAGAGAAAGGCTCCCCGTACATATATATCAGAGCAGTTAGCAGTTTCCTTGTCATTGAGTGTCTGTGCCCGGGAGTTCCAAATTTTACTTTATTTTTCTATGTCAGCTTCTGCTGAGCAACATGGCAATTTTGTATGGTACCAGTGCTTTAGAAATCTAAATCTTGTATTTTGAGCTCATTAGAAACCCAAAAAAAATTCGTGGCATAAGCCAATGCCTTCACCATTTTCAACGACTTCATGTTCTTCTTGAAGAATCTTTTACAATTCGACTTATTCAGGCCATACTTGCGGAATGCAATATGTATTTGATATTTCTAAAAGTTTTCTGAATTACCTTTCATTCCTATAGCAATATTGATTGCATGTCAATGTCAGTTGTACCAACTGGATGAAGGCTGCCTTTTTTTTTTATAATTCGTGCAGGTTCAAGAGTGTACGATCTTATGGTGCTTGTCACGCAACTTGGACGGGTTTGTGTCGAAGACGTTCGTGCACTACTCTCCGGGGGTGGTTGTCCTAGATAGGATTTGAGAAATTCGACTGAATTTGCGTTGGTTGTAGTTCACAACAACTTATTTTGTTTCCATGTCATTAAGGTGTTATATTGGAAATGCTCACACAGAGTATGAATTTTGAAGTGATTTTATGCTGCTAGTGTTATACCCTCGTAAGCACTTTTTGATCATCTCTCATTCACAACTGATGTTCTTGCACAGTTTTTTCGTATAGGAATTGTTCTTGACTATGGACGAACTTGAACTACAGACATCACCACCACCCCTATGATGGCAGACCAAAAATAAGATCATTCTATGGGACGAAATGAGACGACCATATCTGTTAGTATAGTATAGTATAAAAAAAAATAATATAACTCGCAAAATAAAAAAAATCCTGTTACTTTTTTAACACACCCCATATTCAGGATATCAAATTTTGATACGTAGTGCTTTGTCAAGGATAGCGTCAGTAGTATATTCTTCATCTGTTACCTAGACAAATATTTTCCGAATTCACTGTCATAAGGCGTTAGTTTCAGTATACTCATGTTATAGGGTTTTAAAACTATTTTCGTAGGATATTTAGTTCATAAGTTCATAAATTGTTCAAGAAATAATGACTTTTTATTTTTCTCGAAAAATATTTATTTTTTGTTCATCAATCCATTTTTGGTTCCGTCAGTGCTTATTCTAATTCTCGACATACTTCTGATATGCACTTTTTCTTATAACCTTGAGCTCCTCCAGCGGTGCGGTCTCTGTCTTCCCAATTGTGGCAACTTATCTGATAGTAACTCGTTGATTCTCCATAGCAACTTCTTCATTGCTTCATCATTTTCATCCGTTGTTGACATGCTGGGGCGTGCAGGGCGGACATCGTAATTTGCATCATCCCGGCTCTCTTTAAAGAGCTTGTTCTAAATACAAAGATTTTTTTTTTTTGCTCAGAGTAGACTCGTCAAATTCCATAGTATTTGGGTAAAAGTTGAAGCATTAAATTTATTTTTCAATAACAAAAAATCACCAAACAGGTGATGACCTGAGAAAAACAAACTCAATGTCTAAAATAGCTAATAATGTCAACATAATTATGTTACGGGTCATGTATGCCAACATAATAATAAAAGAAAAGCGAAGATCGAAAGTACTTAGCTCGCGAAATTCAAAAAGTCACCTTAAGCCACGATTTGCAAGTTGTGATATTAATTTGGAAGAAAAAAAAAATGTCCCGGACGGGCGTAAAAGTTCATAAAGTGAAAACTGGAGAAACTATTTGATAAGGACCCATGCTGAAAATTGTATAATCGTTTTGAGTCTACGTACCTAGGCGTGGGAAAATTCCTTAGAGCTATGGGAGTGAATAACTGCTTCAACGCCAGAAGTTAATTTTTCATCGAATTGTGTGTGAAAAAAAGTGGCTCCGTTACGATAATCCCGGAACCTGCGTAAGTATGTGATGATTGACAGCTTGCCATGGAAGAACAATTGGTACATAATGCAGTTCCACTCTCACACATCATCTCTCTGGTTGTCTCGTGTGCATGCATGATACCGATCGATAGCACGAGAGTGCACTTGTTATTGGTTGATCGAGATGAACGCATGCAAAACTTTAGCTGTGCATTGAAAAAAAATCTGCCGAAATACTCCGAAAGACCCGACACAAATGACTTTACAGGGCGACAATGCTTATCCGCACGGCGTTTAACCTGTGAAACATACTAGAAAACGGCTCAAGCCATATTGTATTTCCCAGACATTGCCTCTTTTGACTAGTTCCGATCGATTACTCATGGAGTGGCTGACCAGAAGCTTACTTATGAGGACTGCAAAAATATGGGTCGACTCGTGGATTGAATCAACGACGAGGCTTTCTGCCAACATTCGCATCCAAGATAAAAAAAATTTGTGTCTGCCGATGGGAAATATTTTGAATAATAACGTTTCCCAATTCCATTAAAAAAAAAGTTTTTATTAAATAAAACAAAAACGCTACGAATTATTTCCAAATCTAAGTATTTATATTCACGGGATAATCAAACCTTATTCAAATCGATAATTAGACTCATTCACAATTGTCGATTGTTGTCAGCAGACATCAAGTAAATTTCTGAAATTCGACTCTCAAATGTCGAATTTAAGCGATTTTAACCAGCTTCGGCTTATTCAAATAAAACCTTCTAACGTCCAATTTCATGCCAAAAGCTGGCATTGTACTCGCACATGTTGACTATATTTTTCGTTGTTGCACACAATTTTATGGCGATAAGGATCATTCATCATGTGTGATACACGAGACAGCCGACAACCTGGCTCTTTCGACTAAATAGCCCATAAATTGAATGAACATGACTACAACAGTTAGAGTTCATGGTGATTGACGTGAATTTCGAAAGAGATTTATCCAATTTTCAAGTGGTTTTCAAGTATGAAACTATTCACTGTAAAATGGCAAATTAAGTTGAGTGCAAATCAGCTATACTATTGGCCAATTGGCAAAACAAACTCCTTAGCACCAGCATGAAAACTTCATCTCCTTGATGTGGTATTTAACTCAGACATATATTCCACCTCATTCTGCGGTTCGCGAGATCGGAACGGAAGGTTACGGTTATTGATAAGTCGAATGCGTGATGCCTCAAGAGATGTTTTAATGATTGTAAAACACCTCAAAATTCAGTAGGAAACTTTGTCCGTGAAAACAGAAGCCCTAGGCTAGGTGCAGAGCTGATTGCTAATAGCTCAACTAATTAAAAGCAATAAGCTCTAGGCATCTAGTTAATTAACGCATATATTAATTTGTTAAGGAAATTAATGAACATAATAAAATCGTTAAACAAATCTCCGATGACTTGATTCAGTTGGAAATACCCTGAGGTTGTCGGGCAGCAATTAACCTATCTCTGCCCTTTAGTACTCGTGCCATCGGTTATATCTTACTTAACGATCTCCAAATCATGTTTGTACTATATTAATGGTAATAATAAAGACCACTCCTTAAAACTTGTTAACATGCTTCTGTATAATTCCGCACCGTCTGCAAGTCGCACTTACAAAACAATTAACCAGACAAAGCTGTAATTAACACAACTTAACCGCGAGCCGATAGAGGTTTTTTTATTATAAAATGCAAGTTAAGTGAAAATAATTATTAAATATGGAAAAACCTACATTCCACCTCCTCAATCGAGGAAAACAAATGTCAACATAACTCGGAGGTACGTGGCTCAGTCCTCCCGAGTGAGAACATTTCAAAAAGCTTTTAGACCTTAGGCCTCTAGTCACGCCAACAATTTATTTTTATTTCAATTTAATCAGCTCAGTTACTCAAATAATTGCCATTTGGCCTAAGTGGATTGCCAGAGAACCGCCGAAAGCCCAACAGAATAGCACGGCGAGGTCAATATACAATTTGCAATCAAAAATTCATTTATGCCACTCTGGATCAACATGTAATCACCACAATGCCAGTAATTCCGATCCTCTCCATTCCACCTGTTTATTTGCAAATGCTGCGGGCGCCGCTCTAAGCCAGCCGTCCGGCGATTAAGTACACCATTATAGTCGTCTAGACTTTCGGGCTTGGGTTACATCAAAGCCAAAACTCAATTTTCTGTAACAACGCGCTGCCGTGCCATGTCGGCTGCGGCCAACATGCTCGATAGTGGCTCACGTGCTAACCACAGCTTAGCCCAAGCCCAATTAGCAGATCCATTGGCTTAGGTTAGTGTTTATCAAGTAAACATATTAATTTGATCGTGGTGTACTGCGATGTCTGGCGTGCGGCCATGTAGAGCTCATGACAACTCTGTTTTTGGCATTATGTTCTACTGATCTTTGGGATTTAGGTTCCATCCAAGTGATTATTTTAAATGCGATCCATGCAAGCTGTGTCGAAAGCTGACCTCGAACCCGGCTTGAATTGCAAAACCCAACCACAAACTGCATTATATGTTCGGTGGGCGGTGGTTCCGCGGATTGAGGTGTATCTTATGCAATGCAATAAAAATGAATAAATTTGTGTACACCACCCTCGGATCTCGGCTCTTGGTGTGATACGGAACGAAATAAAGAGCTCCACGCGAACTGATTTTAAATCAAGAGGTGAATTCAGCATGTGATTTGCATAACCTCTCGGCGCCGAAGAGTGTGGCCATCGTTGGACACATTGTGGTGGAGTGATGGACGTGGTGCGCCTCTCAATTACTTGCTGGTCTCCCTAAATCATTTGTTTGTTTTTGTTTCTCTCGTCCATTGTTGCGAATCCCGTGAGGCTGGCGATTGAAATGCCTCAAGATCACCTGTGACTAATGGTGGTAATCCGATTAAGAGTTCAAGAAGACAAACGAGATTTTGTTGTGATGATATTGGGATTTGAAATATTGTTTTGGATCAACCTTGTTGGCAGTGGTGAACTTGAGAGTGAGAAGTGATGGCTTCCGGTTGAGCGGATGTGAAGATGGCTTTGACGGTGGTAGTCTGGGTTTCGGGGTTAGATTTGCATAAAATGGCAGTTAGCAGGTGGTGGAGATGGCTTTTGCATAAAAGTAGTCCAATTAAGAGTGAAGAATGTTAATAACGTGGAACGCGAAGCTATTGATACCTGTTTGGAAGGAGTAGCTACATATTTGGGTCATTGCATTGAGTTTTTCTCACAAACGACTAAGTGATTTACGGAGTCTGTTGGCAGATCTTTAGTTTAATTGTTGGCGTCCAGCGTTCGTAGATTATTTATTGAATTTTGCAGCGAATTGCTAGATTTCGGAGAAATATAAAGTATATTCCAAGACGATTTCGTCACACTGGTGATTGTTTGTGAGGAGAAAGCATGCGGGCTTGGATTAAGGCGCGTCTTCCACAAGGTCCCTTTATGCAACATAATAGATTTCAAATGTTATTTTTTCGATTGCCTTACTATCTAGGTTTTGAGCATAGAAGACCATGCTCATATCCATCAATCTATCTTACTGATTTATCTCACACATTTATTATACGAAATCTTGGCAATGAACCTTACACGAAAGGCAAACAAGGTGTGTTCGTTCTGTAGAAATCACCGAAATTGGGGATTTTAATCAATGAAGCAAACATACAGTAAAGGCGCGACCGCAGAGGAACTGAATAAAATTCTAAATTTACTTCGAATAGCCAACGTAGGCGATCTAACTACCGGATACCTTAAAAGGTCACAAAGAAATCCTCCTCGAGAAAGAGGAGGAATCGATCTCACATAGATTGAGACTATCGGTTTGGCAGCCTCTCGCAATTAAAACCCTCATGTCTACCATCAAAACCTTTATCTGCCTACATTTGCAATCCGAGGCAGGAACATGTTAAAATCCTAGGACAATTTAGCTTAAAGGCCTAATACGAGGGTGGTCCGATAAGTACTTAGCCTCACCGCCAGATGGCGCCAGTATCACAAGAGCAACTTATTGGTAGACGGCTTCTGTCGAATTTTCAGTCGGATCGGACTCGTAGTTTTGTTTTGACCGCGTGTGGAAGCGCGAGTGTCCGCGGATTTTAGAAACATGGAAAAAGAGTAACATCGGTCGGTGATTCGATTCTTGTTTTTGGAAGGGAAATCGCGCAGCGAAATCAAAGAGCGTTTGGATGCTGTGTATGGTGACTCTTCTCATTCGATTGCGACTATCAAAAATTGGTTTAACGAGTTTCAACGTGGTCGCACGTCGGTTTATGATGAGCCACGTCCAGGTGCCCCGAAAACGGCTACCACGGAGGATAACGTGAGAAAAATCCACGATCTCGTATTGGCAGACCGCCGATTGAAGGTGCGCGAGATAGCTGAGACAATAGGCATTTCAAAAGATCGCGTGGGTCAAATCCTGCATGAAATTTTGGGCATGAGAAAGCTATCGGCGCGATGGGTGCCGCTTTTGCTCACTCCGGACAACAAGGGCAACCTTGAGACCACTTCAGAGGAGTGTTTGACGCTGTTTAAGCGCAATCCGAAGGAGTTTCTGCGTCGTTTTGTGACAGTCGGCGAAACATGGATCCACTGGTACACACCAGAGACCAAGGAACAGTCGAAACAGTGGACTTCACCCGGCGTTCTCCGAAGAAGGCGAAGACTGTCCCATCGGTCGGAAAGGTGATGGCCACCGTTTTCTGGGATTCACAAGGTGTGATCCACATCGACTACCTGTTATTGGGCCGATTCGACTTTATTACGAATTAAAGAAAAAACGGCCCCAAGAAAAAAGTGCTCTTCCACCATGATAACGCACCGGCTCACACCTCCGCCCTCGCCACGGCTAAATTGGTCGAATTGGGATAGGAATTGCTACCCTATCTACCGTATTCTCCAGATTTGGCCCAGTGCGACTTCTTTTTGTTTCCAAACTTGAAAAAGTCACTCGCCGAACAGAAATTTCAGTCGAATGAGGAGGTCATCGCCGCCACGGAGGCCTTTTTTGCAGACGTCCAGAAAACGTATTTTTGAGACGGGTTAAAGAAGTTGGATCATCGCTGGGTCAAGTGTATCGAGCTAAAAGGAGACTATATTGAAAAATAAATCGCCATTTCTCCAAAATTTTTGTTTTTCTTTTGTAGGCTAAGTATTTATCGGACCACCCTCGTATGCTTTCACCAAGACCACGAACTTAATCTTAATAAATCCTCAATAAAATACTCGATTAGTTACGGTAGTCGAGGGACAATGGCCTACCAGTACAACAGAAGTCTCCCACAAAGTTCACATCACAAAGACTTCAAAGCTATTTTAAGCTATTAGCTTAACTGATGACTGGGAAGGATTTGTTAACTACACCAGAGCTGGCTAGCATCAAACGATTTCAATCCCAATTTTTTTTCATCTAGTTCTCCAGGTTTTTTGGTCTGAAAACCCTATTCGAAAATCTGTTGTCTAGATATGATGTATTCCATTTATTCCATATTTTCCATTTGATTTTTTTCAGCTAGGCAATGGACTTATTAGCGTAGTTGCTTAAGTTTTCATACACCTACAGCACCTAGAGTAGTTAAAAACTTTCCTTATTCGAAGACGTAAGCAGTAAAAAAGGGGAAGCATATGGAGGGCTGAAAAAGGAAACCCATGTCAATCCATTTTCATTTGCAGGTTCAAGAGTGTACTCTCTTATGGTGTTTGTCCCACAATCTGGACGGGGTGCAAATGGTGTCGAAGATGTTCGTTCACTACTCTCGGGGGTGGTTGTCCTAGATAGGATCTTTTGAAAGATTCGACTGAATTTGTGGCGTTGGTTGTAGTTCGCAGTAACTATTTTGTTTCCATGTCATTAAGGTGTTATATTGGAAATGCACACACAAGGTATGAATTTTGAAGTGATTTCGATTCGAGTACAGGATAGCTTGGAAGGAATGAATCCTATTTCTTTTTTATCGGCTTATATATGGCTTTATAAGATTCATTCTTCTTCGCTGGACCCTTTCGACACTTTTTATCAGTTTTACGTAGCCAGCCTTTCCGAAGATTTCGAGGGGAATATATTCCCCGGAATTTCTTGTCATTCTTGAGAATTAAATCTACACATTGTGAACTTCTATTGGATTTTTCTCCTAGAATTTATAATGTGTTTGAAAGTTATGACACTCTTCAAATAGTAAAAACCAAATGGTACTGGTATTATTTAATCAAAGACAAATGTTCAAAAAATTTAAAAATTGCAAACAAATGTTTAGAGTTACCAATGTTGTATTAGTCGAATAGCATGAGGGAATTTGAATGGAAGCTAATGCATAAATCTTTTTTTTTTTTGAACTATCGCAATCATTGATAACTCTAAATTCGCACGTCGTAAACTCTTACAGATCCACGCACTCTTTCAATGACGCTAGTACTAGTACTAGCTGAGGCTTTGTGTCCCACTTATCGAGCCCTTGGGAATAAAGTAACATTAGAAATAAGAAATGCCAAAGAAAGTATCAGGTAAAAATATCTGGTAAAACTTGAGCCAAATAGGCATTTACAAGCATGAGCTCAATCTCTGGATAGCGTACATTGTTATGCTCTAAACTCCATTTTCAGCTCTCCCTTACTTTTGATATGTCGTTCGTAAAGAGGTCTTTGTAAAAGAAGTGTCTGATTAACTCTATACAAGATCAAACTACACAAACTACAGGTACCGCTGAAATTGAACACCATTGGCCTTCTTGGGACTAACTCTAAGGTCTTAAGACAATCACTCTCTGTTACACTGCGAAAAGTAACCTATTTTCGACAGTATTTACACCTCTATTTTTCATCTGAATGGGAAATATCTTTAATTAATCCCGTTTCCGAAGAAGACTTACCGACCTATCACGATTGTGCCCTAGTTACTCAAAGTTTTTGAAATATCCATCCTAACTCGAATTGTACACCACCGATCGGTTGAAAACTTGCTCAATGATATGAGTATCCAGTCAGGCTTTCGATCCAAAAGAAGCTGTAGAACTGCGCTGATGTATTCCGTTGATGAAATAAGGTCAGATTTATCAAGAATTTAATCCTACTCGATTTTTCAGAAACCTTTGACATTGTTAATCACTCTTTTCTTTATAATAAACTATTGAATGCTATTTCGCATTCGCGTCCATCACTCAGACTTATCTTTTCATATCTCGCCGGTAGACAGCAGATAGCAGATAATAAAGGCGTGCCCCAAGGCTCTGTTCTAGGTCCCATTCTGTTCCTTTATACATTGATGAACTACCCTACATTGTAGAACACATGTTTAGAGACAATGTGCAGCTTCGACAATCATTTCCACTTAGCTTGACAGAACAGACGAGTGCCAAAATGATTGAATTGTGTTGCTAACGGAATTTCCCTTTCTAACGCGTTCAAAATGTTAGGGGTAGCTTACGGTTGCTTTGTAATGTTGAAACAAGAGCAAAAGAGTGGTTAAGGGCGATCAAGGGCGCCACGACTGTTACCTAAGAATATCGATTTAGTGACAAAAATGATGCTCGGAAATTGTCAATATAAATTTGAGAAAAAAACTTTACAAGATCTTTTCATCTCTCAGGTTGCCATATTTTTATTGGCCTTTGTGTGTGAGACGCGTCGCAGATGGGCTTGTTCCAATACAGCTTTTTTTCCTAAAACTTTTTTCTACATTCATGGAACGCATCTTTACGGGTGACAAGACTTGGGCTTATGAGTAAACGTGTAAGCAAGTTAACAAGCTTCGCACTGGTGCCCATCAAGTGTATTAGAGCCATAAAAACCACATCCAAGTCGCTCAAAAAGCAAGGTTTTGATCACTGTTTTTTGCGACATTCCAGACATAATTTTTCTCGGTGGATCAAGCAGTGAATAAATATGTGTAGGCGTCATGAAGCGGTTTGGTCGAAAAAGATCGGAATTGTGGTAAAACAACGTTTGGATTATGCACCACAATGATGTGATAATGCAATCTCACAAACCCATTCTTGTGACCAAAAACGCCGTCAGCATGATCGCTCTTAAGATGATCATGTTGAAATACTAATATCGCATCACCGTATTTTCAACTCAAATTAACACGTCACGGGACTCGTTTCGAGTCGATTCAAGACATAAAAGAAAATTTGCCGAGAGAACTGAAGGTGATCCAGGAATATGTATAGAAGAAATGCGTAGATCACTGGATTGTTCGTTGTGGAAAATACCTCTTCAAACGGAACCTATTTTAAAGGAGACAAAATATAATTTGATGGTGATTTGCGTGTTCTTGCCTTTGACTTAAGGGGTAACACCACAGTGACACTTTCAAAAAATCGATTTTTTTTTTTGGCTTTAAAAAATCCCTTAGACCTTTAAAAATATGATACAAATTCGTTTACAGCTGAAACAATTTTTTTTATACGTTTTTTAAGCATTCTGCCAAGAGCTCTCTAACAGCCGAATAGCGCTGTGGGCAATATAACTTCGTTACTTTTCGTTTCTCCCTTATCTAATTTTATTATCCTTCGAAATAAAGTTACCGACTGAAATTAGTACACTTTTCGACTTATAGGTGCGCTGCAAAAAAGAAGACAAAAACTTTCTAACAGCTGTAGCGTGTATAAAACCGTTGATCGACGCCGTTGTTTCTTTCGCATTTTCGGAGTGAACGTGTAGTCGTGTGCAAATAAATAGTTTTCTTTTACATTAACGAGAGTTTTAACAGTGTCGTGTGGGCGTTAGCTCCAAAAAGTATATCCAGTGGTAAATTGATACTCGATAATGCGGGTGACATTGCTACAATGACTTTCAACGACGGTCTGTTATCACTTGCTCAAGTTTTGGAGACAGTAGGTGTGACAATAGGGCCTAATTGCTATAATTTCTGTATCGAAAGTGATGCCAACAGAATTTCGCACGCAGAGCGCTCGATGACAGATGCAGCTAAAGAGGCTCGGAGAGACAATTTGGCAGCTTGCAAGGCCAAAAATGAAGCTTATTCCTGCATAGAAGGGCAATTGTATGGTGCTGGCATTGCTGATTAGCGGTATGTAAACAATTTAAACTTTAAACGCGTTTTTCTCGAAACCATGTTTTTCAAATCTGAACGCAGTAGAACTCGATTTTTTGTGGTCGAAAAACGTAACTTTTTTTTCAAACTTGTCTCTATTTTTTTTTTTTTCGAATTTTTTAATTTCCCCAGGTACTTCCACGCAAAAACTAATATATTTCATGAAAAAAACTGTATTTTTTGTTCCAGGATCAAATTTACGTGACTTCTACTGCGTTCAGTGGAGCAACTCGGGCCAAAAACAGTTTTACTCAAACGACTCTTACGTCGCCATTTTGTTTTGTTTAAAAAAAAAAAAAAAAATTTTTAATGACTTAAATATATGCCAATTACAGCCTAAGACTTTTTTTTTCCTCTACACCAAACCAATTCCATAAAAAAAAATACCAAACTTAGCACTTGAAAATGGTAGGTCACTGTGGTGTTACCCCTTAATTCCGGTTATATATTGACAGAATATGAAACGCTGGCGATCCTGCTAACGTTGCTCCAAAATACATTTACATGAGATCTTTCGAAGCGATTTTCCCTCATAATCAATGTATTGATGACCAATTGGTTGATGACCATAAAACTAGGATTGTGGCCCTGATGTGGACTTATATATTTTGGCAAAGAGTTGTATGCGACAAAGAGTTAATGTAGTAATTGATTTTCCCACGTAATCAAACGTTTGTAGGCGATATTAAGTTGTTAAATTCAAAGAAGCAATAAGCTGGGCGGCTTATAATTCTTTCTGATTAGATTTAGATTCAGGCGTCTTGGGGCACTTTGTAATTGGGGAATAAGATGAAAAAGAATTTTATATTGCATGTGTAATTGTAAAAACGATTGGTAAAAGCCTTTTCCTGTTTTTTCAGTTCGAAAATAATGTCTATTGAACATAATCAGTGGATATAAAATCTTCAACTTCAATTTCTTCAGTGGGCATTGATTTCCTGTTTTTATCAATGACTTGAGCTGCTTTTTGTTATGTTAAGTAGGTCGTTGTTTTAATGTTGTTCAGACACAAAAAAGCTGACAAAAATTGTATGTTTTACGTGGGCGTGAAAGATAAATCCAATAAATGGTCGTATGAGGCCTTGTAATGGTATTTGCTTAATCCCTCACCGATAAAACAAATAGTGCTTTGTGTTTTTTTTTTTTTTTTGGGCACTTAGTTGTTCTAAGTGTGGGTGTCCATGGGTGGGCTAAGACAACTTACTTCCTCGTTTATGTTAACATGGCACAATATTTTTAATATTTTAATTGTGTCTTTAAAGCAAGAGCGGGTGTCAGGCCTTCAAACAGTTTCACCTTCAAGTTTAGGTGTGTTCTTGACATTGAAGAGGACGCATGTTCACAGTGATTTTTCTCAGAAGATTTCCTTTGATAGGCTAAAGATGAAATGTCAGTTTGGCAACTTGCCTATGACAGGCTTTAAACCATTGATTGAAGGTCAAGTTGTTTATCCGCTTGGCCTCGGAAATGATAGAGACAATAGATTCTCCGCCATAGTTCGGCTTAATTATAAACCCCCAGAGAGTCCGCCTGCATTTAGTTTTGAAAAATATTTTTTTCCTTTAATTAATTAAATAAATCTTTGGCATTTGCGGAAAGGAAAGCTAGATTCGGCTATCGATAAAAAATCAATTAACCTTTACCGAAAAGCCTAAAGCCTCTACGATGACTCGACAATTCGCAATCGTTATAGCATTGCGATTTATGAGAAATAATTTCCAATCGATCACAGTCGAAATGTGAGGATTTGGTCGTGAGCAAATGATTTTGAATTGCCCATGGACCTCTTGAAGTAGCATCGTTGGCTCGAGGAGGTATTTATGATTATTTCCCGTTCAATGTCGATTTTGAAACGAGATGGAAAATATCGTAGGCAGTGCGCATATATGCAAACCTGAAGACCGTAGAAGTTGCTGCTTCAATCAAACGTTACGAATTGAACAAATGTACCCATTCATATGAGAATGGATAAAATCAACATTGTTAGTGCGGTTCTGGCCTCAAGGCAACAGCTAACATTGATTCTACAACAGTCGGAACGATAATGATGTTTCAACTGTACAGTAGTATTTCAACAAATCACATGCTTGTAAAGCGTACTCGACCTTCGATTAGAATCTCATTTGATCTCACCTTCATACCAGGTCCGTACCTGTGGTACAACAAGCTCATCTTATTACCTCTCCGCATTAATTACTGCACAAGCCGTAAAGTCTCGAATGGAAACGAGAAGAGGAAAAGCACTCAACCGTAAACCGATATTTAATAAAGCTGGCAGCGGCTACGAGCTCGATACATTTTCAATCTTTTAATTAACTAAACCACTATGTGGTTCTCAACATGAGGAAGATACTGCTTTTTATTCATTCAAAAAAAAAAAAGAAACGAAAGAAAAACTGGAAAACCTCAACGTCTCAATTGTGGGTCATTGTCTGTGCTGTAAAGCACTGGCATCGTGTTCGTCGCTGCAGGTCGGCATGAGCCTATAAATGGTGATTGTCGACGTGAGGCTAATGCGGTAAGAAGATGAGCCAACTACTACCGATGGAATTAGCGTTTGCATTGTGTTGGCTCTGGTCAATCCCCGTCAGATGGGATATGTATGACAGAGATTTGTTGAGTACATGCCATGTAGCTACCACTTGTCGGCTTATAGCTTTCAAGACTAGATAACGAACAACCTTGAGTTTGATTATTTGTAGAATAAACGTGAATCTATGTATACATATATGCATAGAGCTAAAATAGAAACAAAATATCGAAAAGAGAAAGGCTTCGATGCGTCGAAGGTTCCCAGGTGCTCGTCGAATGCATGGGGAGAAAAAATCACGAACATGGCGAGACCAAAATCTGGTCTTATCTTCGAGGGAACATCGAGGTGACGCAACCGAGAGTAGGTTAAGGATACGCTGGAACTTTAGGTTTCGTCTTCATTTCAGGTGGAAGATGACCAAGTTAATATAACTTTAGGCGAACAATCAAAGTTTAAACCGTGGAATTAGCCCACACTTATAGTACGTACCAACCACATACACCCTTGACTCGCAAATCCTTACAGCCCTCCATCAGCCACATGTCACGGGCGCGGGTCAAATTGACGGCTAACGTCTCCGTGAAGTTGAATATCTTCCGTCATTATGCGTGCTAATTCGATTCGAATATGCCGTCCAACGGGTTAGCAAGTATTCAAATTGCCTGTTGTACTCGTATCTCCCGAGATTCTGATCGTGTATCTGAATACGTTTAATATTCATTTATCATGTTTTTCGCGTTGTCTTTCCGTGCTGCGACATTTGCTTCCCTATGACCTCCTTGAAACAATTCAACTCTTGCATAACAATCAATCGGTGATCTAGACCCAAAGACGTTTTCCATGAGATACTACGAGCATGTAAGCGGGTTTCGAAGTCGCCTTGTTTGAGGTTAAATATCTAATACATGCGTCGTCGTGCGGTGCGATGATTTATTCGAGATGCTTTTCCGAAGACTCGGGGGCCAGCCAAGTCGTGAGACAATCTGAACAATGTACAAGATCACGGTCACTTCATAGCATGTGTCTAGTCGACAACAAGTCGAGGAAATCACAGCTTGCGGGGGGAAAAGAATGACAGAATGGCCTCATTATCCACCTGTTACATCATGCATCACGGCATAATTGATTTTCGTTTTAAGTTGTTGTCGGATTTCTTGTTTTACGAGCATTTTCGAATAGTTAGTTGTGTATTTAATTAACATTACTTTGGTCATGCAACAGTGGGATGGCAGTGAGGCAGGTAAAGACGATAGACCAGGCAAAAGGTTTGTAGATTCTAATAGTGGAGTTTGTCCGACGAAGTGAAGGCTGGTTTGATTAATGTGCGCGGCAAATGCATTTTGCACGGTTAGTCGTTTTGAGGCACTTTGTTTGTTTGGGAGGGATTAGTGGCTTGGAAGAATGGTATTACATTTCTGTGCCACATATTACGTGTTTAAGCCACAAACTACTTTTCGTCATTCAGCCCACGTATGAATGGTAATTTTAATCTTCGGCCTTAAATCTTCGAAGCATAGATTGCCCGGGGGATATCTCTGTTTAAATAGTCGGCTTTTATGCCTACATAGATGTATATCTTGACATAAGCCTTGCTACCTTCAATTTTGTGTGTCATTTTTCTTATTCAGATGCTTACTAAGATCAGACTGATTCTCGGAAAGCTCGTACAGCTGTATTTATGGAATACTCAAAAAAGTTATTTTTAGATTGTTAGATCGGCTTGGATCATGGAGGACCGACATTTTTCTCTACCTTTTCATCTCATAGGCAAAGGGGATCTACACTTAATTGTCGACTCTGAATGGCGATTTTAGAGGAGCCTCTCTCGAAGCATCACGAAATAATGTCTCGTTTATCTAGCTGTTGTACGATTCGAACAAGACAATGTTCTCTTGAATATGTGATGTTTTAAGCTCAAATACTCAAAATATAGCTTGGAGGAGCTCACTAGCATCAAATTATGAAAGTAAAGTCAGAGCTTTAGGCAAGAGTCGTGGGCCACACGGAGTACTTAGACGCCCCAATCGCTTGCAGTAATAGGGCCTTATAAAAACTTATGAGAGCCTGAAATGGATCAAAATATTTGAGTCTTTATCCCTAAATGCCTTTCTTATAGATTTTAGATTTGTAAAAGAAACGAATTTTTGATTATTGAAAAGAATTGTTGAATCAGCTTGAATCGATCCAAACCTCGATTAGAGCTCTGAGAAAGTCGACGAGCTCAAATAACTGGGAACTGTATCGATTGCCAAAAAATAAAAAAGCTGGAAATGGCAGTAATAAAATCTTAAAGACCTAGATTTACGGGAGACGTAGAACAAATGGACAGTGGACAAAGAGCCAAAAGATGATCTCGAAGAGATGTAAAGGATAGCGAAATAAAGGGGTTTGGATAAAGTTTTTTAACTAGGCTCGGAACTTCCGAATTTCAAATAGCAGGTAATAAACCAAAAAGGCCATCATTGACGACGAACAATGCCATGTGATTTTGTAGGCTTCTAATTTTTAATTGTCAAGGAAAGTGTAAGACAATTATAAAAGATTATTAAATTTTTACTGAAGTTCATAAATCATTGCTTGCCATATACTCTTCAAGGATTGTTTTGTGTAAATGTTGATGATAACTACGTATTAACTGGTCCATGTGCGAAGTCCAATGTTGAGTCATTTTTTCGGGCATATTGGCTGGTTGTCTCTGGGCTGTTTTTCTTCCAAAATAATCTAAAGCTTACAAATAGCAATAATAAATTCCTCACCGAACTCATTTCAAAATGGATTCATTGATTGAGGTTTTGCCTGAGGTTAGTCATCGGACCAAATACCAAGTTTTGGTTATTAACATAGCTATTTAATCGCTGTCGCCGCTGAAGACAATTCTTCTATTAAAAAACAATCTTCCTCCATTTCTAAGGCTCACTCACCGAAAATTCGACGCTCTAACAGATAGTTTGGCTTCAGTTCTAGCACAATCTGTATTTTGTAACGTTTGAGACCAGGATCTTATCGTAAAATTGTCCATGTAGCCGAGTAACACAATCTCATTTGCAGCAAACGGCGACGAGTGGACAAATCACGGTATTCCTTAACACTGGCGGATACAGTAGCAATATTTTCCTCTTTTTGCACTATATGCATAAGGTTAGGTAGAGTAATGTCCAATAGTGTGAAATTGGTGACAATTTTGCTCACTTTGGCTTCAATTGATTACTCAGTAAATCGATTATGACGAACGAATATGATCGTATTTCGCGAAAAAAGGTCTTAGCGGAGTACGAATTTTGGCAATAAAATTCAATAATATGTAAGCTTATTGGGTACAAATTCTTTGTCAATAAAATGGCATTAATAGATAAGCATGACTAATCTAAACATATGCCACAAGTTTGGTGCATACTGCCAAAAATAGAACACTTGAAAACCAAACGGCAAAAAAATCACTCATTATATGTATGTTTCGCCGAAGTATGATTTATATTGTAAAGGGTCCGCCATCTAACGTTTTTTTTTTTTAAGTAGTGCTTATTTCGTGAATGGTAACACTTAGCTCATGTCTGATTTGACAGATAATTAGTTTTATCCTTCCGATGAACGAATATGGATGTGTATACGCTTGAACAACGCTGGGAAATATTGCGACATTACTTTGAAAATCATGGTAATGTTGCAGAATGTGTGCGAAAATTGCGTACGGATTTTGGAAGAAGAGAAGCACCGTCAGCTCCGTATGTTCATTATCTTGTGAAAAAAGTGAAAGAAACTGGCATCCTCATCGATAAACCAAAGCGTGAAAAGCCAAAAACAGTGCGTACACCCGAGAATATTGCTGCTGCGGCGGAAAGTGTGCGTGAAGCGCCATCAACATCAATTCACCGTCGTTCTCAACAATTGAACATTTCGGAGACATCATTGAGACGAATTTTGCATAAAGACCTTGGTATGACGCCATACAAAGTCCAATTGGTTCAGGATGCGTTTTCGCTTCGCTAAGTGGGCCTGCGATCGACTTACAGAAGATGCCGATTTTGCCAAAAAAATCATCTTTTCAGATGAAGCTCATTTTGATCTTGGCGGGTATGTAAACAAGCAAAATTGTCGCATTTGGGGCACAGAAAACCCGCACGCATACATTGAAAAGCCGGTGCACCCACAACGAGCCACTGTTTGGTGCGGATTTTGGTCCAGAGGCATAATTGGGCCATTTTTCTTCGAAAATGAGCAAGGAGTGGCCGCTACAGTCAATGGCGATCGTTATCGGGCCATGTTGAACAAATTTTTGTTCACAAAAATTGAAGAGGAGGATATTGGCAACATTTGGATTCAACAGGACGGCGCTACGTGCCACACAGCCGAAGCTACACTCGATGTTTTGCGCCCTGTTTTTGAAGATCGCATTATCAGCCACAGAGCTGATGTCGTTTGGCCACCTCGGAGCTGCGATTTGACACCGTTGGACTATTATTTGTGGGGTGCCGTCAAAGAGAAGTGTTACGCCGACAAGCCAGAGACAATTGACGCTTTAAAGGACAATATTCGTGAAGCCATTGGTGAAATACAGCTGCACACAATCGATAATGTGCTTAAAAATTGGACCGATCGTGTAGGCTACTGCATGGCCAGCCGAGGCAGCCATTTGAATGAAATTATTTTCCATTATTAACCGGAAGGATTGTACTTTCAAATAAAAAAAGAAATTTGAGAAAATATTCAGTCGTTTTTTTTATAGCATTTTCAAAAAAAAAAAAATTATTTGGCGGATCCTTTATAATGATTATGGGAATGAAGTCTTATAGGTGCTTTCAATCACTCAATAACCCACGCAGATGTTGTGGCAGTATACAGATCATGTCCACAAATTTAGGTCGTCGAGGTTGCATTGTTTTTTGCGATATTGCTACGATTAGTCAAAAATTAACTTCCAAAAGTCGGATAAACGATATAGTTTAAGACTCCGCTGTATATGTACGTGGACAACAATTTACGGGAAGAAACGTAGCTATCTGGCTTGAGCAGTAGCCATATTTCTATAGACCTTTTTACACTTGTCTTATTCAAGTTGAGAAAGCCCTCCTTGTCATACAAGGATCTCATTCACAGCAATTAACTCGACCGCAGATTGGTTGGTGGTGTCGCTTGGTGTGGTTTAATTTGCATTAAAATCATTCAACAGTTCATAATCATTGAAATGAGCACAAACTGAGGTTAAAGGGTTATTTTGATCATAATTTGTAACATATCTAGAAAGACAATAGAAGTCGTGCTCTCTAGGTCTTAAACTGCGAGCGGGAGCATAAATATTTAATAGCAAAAGTACAAAATGCCAATGAATGTGTCTTGTAAAAATATCATAAGCGAAGATAGTCGATTAAAAGATTTTTCTTTTAATGAGCGTTTTAAGGTTAATTAAAACACATCTAGCTTTATAATTTGGGAAATTATTGACATCTCATCGTAACCTTCTTAAAGCAAATCTAGTAAAACGACTTTGGATCTTCTCAATACGATTAGAACTATTGTTGTAGTGAGGATTCCAAAATACCCAACAATATTCTAGAATGGGGCGAACTAGAGATACATACAGCGATTTGAGAGTGTATTGGTCTAACATAGCATTAGCCTTCGATATAATATAATCGAGGTTCATGGTGAAATTTATTCGCATATCGAAAATCACACCTAAATCTTTCTGTCTAGTGACACTTTATAAATCGTCGTCCAGGATCCTGTATTTCAATTGGATCAGATACAATATTCTTAAAAAGTATTTTACATTGAAGTTAAGACTATTTGAAGAACACCACTTAACAACAAACTTCAAATCTTCTTGTAAGCATGCACCGGATATAGTTGCTACTGACTTGTATAATTTCAAATCGTCCGCAAATAATAAACATTTTGAATGAGAAACGCATGAGGGTAAGTCATTGATAAAAATAAGAAATAGTAATGGACCTAGAGCCTTGCGGAACCCCAGAGTAATTAAAAATAACTTTGGAAAGCAACGTTCCGATTTTGAAAATTAAATAGTTTCCAAATCCGTTTAAAATGTAAGAATAAAAACCTATTGGTTCTAAATTATTTACAAGAACATTATGCTGAACACGGTCGGATGCCTTAGCGAAATCAGTGTAAACCGAGTTCACTTGAATACGCTTTTCTAAATTGCGTGAACAAAAATTTGTGAAAATAGCAAGATTGGTGGCTATGGACCCGCCATTTATTTTCCATAGGGTTCAAGAGTGTACGCTCTTATGGTGTTTGTTACACAACCTCGACGGGGTGCAGATGGTTTGTGTCGAAGATGTTCGTTCACTACTCAAGGGGGTGGTTGTCCTAGATAGGATTTTTGAGAGATTCAACTGAATTTGTCGCGTTGGTTGGGATTCAGAAATATGATTCTAGACCGTAAAGTAAAGCTTGTTTTTTTACAATAGTCAATAGTCTCAAAGATCTTGGAATTACTTGAAGCATAGCGATTGGTCCGTAGTTCTCAGTGGCAGATTTTGAACTAGATTTAAAGATAGGAGTGATGAAAGAACTCTTCGAGCAATCTAGAAACTCATCACGATATAAGGAAGAATTAAATAAATGGCATAAAGGTTTGGTCATAGCTAACCGGCATGATTTAAAGAATAAAGAGGGAATATAATCCGGTGGAGCGCTTTCATTCGAGCTTAAGGAAGAAAGTTCTGCGAGGATTTTCGTTATAGTGAAAGAACCTAAATCTGAAACAAGATGTGTCGGAGCAGTAAACTTGCGGCTGAGTTGTTTTTGAACGAAATTGACCTGGAAAAAAGAAGCGAAAATATCACATGCTTCCTGTAAGTTATTACTGGATATACCGTCATAGAGCATACGAGAAGATAAACGAAGGGATTTTCTTTTATTAAAGACCAATATTTCCTTTAATCTTGCTTAAGGTTAGATTCAGTTGACCAAATATATTACTTATAGACAAATTCTTTTTTTTTAATTGATAATCGTTTCGCAATTAAAGAAACCTGGTTTTGAAGGATGCATTGGATTTGCATGGCATTTTTTAACCTTCTGTTGAACCAGATTAGCTTATTGGAATATTTTAGTTTTTTGAACGGAACAAATTGAGAAATGATGTTGCTAAAAAAATCATCCGCATTTACTAAATTCAAATTATCCATTGCATTTATAGGGGGCAGGATTGAACGGAACCCACAATTTTCGATTTAAAATGACTTCGACTCATGACAATAACTTTATCTTCAGGGCTTACTACCCCAACTATAGACACCCCGAGGGTATACTCCGATCGGGCTTTATTTGCCCAAGGTATTTCTCCATAATGACTCGGAAAGGTCAGCGCACAATAGAGATCCCGGTATCCCAGTAACTTATTACGACCAGGTTACCAGGGACAAATGGCTTTCATTTTGAAGACCATGTTCGTTTTCATGCTTAGATTAACCTTACTAACTTACAGGCCTCATAGTCTAGGTTCTTCGCAGAATGATTGAGATTATACAGAGTGCGCCATCTCATATGGGTCGATGTAAACTTCAAATAACTTCAACAATTGTCAACCGATTTTCATATGTCATAGCATTTAAAAAACGTGAATTCAGTACGATTTTAAAAATGAATCGCTTCGCATCAAAAGAACGCGCGGAAATAGTTTCAATGTTTATTAAAAATGAACTTCGATTGTGCTAACTCAACGTGCGTATCGTGCAAAATATCGTGATCGTGTTGCGCCCAAAAAAGATACAATTCCTCGTTGGGCCTCGAATTTTTTTCAATTTGGTTCTGTGGCAAGCGCTCGTGAGCAACTCATCTATTCAGTCTGTGAAGGCCAGTGTTCAAGAAGACCCAAGTTTGTCATATCGCCGCCGTTCGCAGCAGTTAGGCATCAATGGGACAACTTTGCGGAGAATTTTAAAGAATGATCTTTATTTATTTCCATACAAAGTGCAGATAACTCAATGAATTTCGCCACAAGATGAGCCATGGCGCTTGGCATACGCACAAAATGTCGTTGCAATGATTAATGCTGAGCCGGAGTTCTGGCAGCAAATTTTGATGACCGATGAGGCACATTTTACACTCTCTGGCTCAGTTAATAAACAAAATTGTCACTTCTGGGGCACCAAAAAACCTTCCATTATTTACGAAGAGCCGCTATATGATCAACAAGTTACTGTTTGGGCCGGTGTATGCGCTAAAACTACATATCATTGGACCGTATTTCTTCAAAGTTGGCGATACAGTGGATGGCGATCGATATTGGTGGATGTTGGTCCATTATGTGGTCCCAGAAATGCGTGAAAAGGCTTATTTCACTTTTGCTTTCATCAAGACGGCGTGATATGCCATACTGCGGACAAAACAATGAACCTTTTGCGTAAGAAGTTACCTGGAAGATTGGTGCCAAAAAAGAGCGATATTGACTGGCCTCCGAGACCGCCGGATTTGACTCCTCCAGACTTTTTTCTTTGGGGATACTTGAAAAGCAAGGTGTATGCTAACGGCCCGAAGACAATAGAACAGCTCAAAAGAAACATTCGTGAAATTTCGACCGAAATGCTCGAAAATGTCATGGAGAATGCGCGAAAACGAGCTCATTTTGGCATCGGGATTAAAGGCGGTCATTTAATTGACATTGTTTTCAAAAATTAATTAATGTAAAGGCTTAAATTGAATAAAAGTTTTTGAACTTTCAAAATCGGTTGAGAATTGTTGAAGTTATTCGAAATTTACATCGACCCATATGAGATGGCGCCCGCTGTATTTAAAATGAATATCAAATAGCAAGGGGTTGTCTAAGCTATAGAAAATGTGATAAGAAGAAATTGAATTTAGGCTTTGGTTAACATTACCCAGAAAATCGAATTTTAAATTTAAACGTAAGCTGTGAACGTGCAGGCCCGGTTAGACATGAAGTATTAAGTAACTTTTAAATTAGATTGAAGTAGTGTTGCCTTGAAAATAAGTATAGAGTAAGGAAACAACAATTATTAAAAACAAGTTGTCGAAAATTGTTCCGCCTTTATAATCCACTCGGTAACGGCTGTTAAGAATAAAACATGAGCCAATGTGCCAAAAATCATCTGTCTCTATGACCAGCAAGTCTCTATGACCATTTCTTGAATTTTGAATATGACTTGTTGGCTCGAATCTTAAAAGTTCGACGCTTAGCCCACTGGCACTAAGTTTAAACAGGTTTCGAAGGTCTTAATGTCAGTGGATTCGTTCCAATATGTTGATTTATGTAAAGACACGAAAGGACTTTTTATAAAAAGAAAAACAATTTACATCTTCCAAAGATACAAGTACTAAGAATTTTTGGAATGTAAAAATTAAATAAAAACAGAGGCTCTTGGGTATAAGGGTCTACTGAAACAACTGTTTTAGCTCATCTTTTTATCTCATAAGTACAGCGATAGTGTGACACACATCAGAAATAACCTACGCACAAGCACAAGCAGAAACCAACATTACACCACAGACCTGTGTCCGCTTAATATAAATGAACCCGCATGCAAGAAAACATTGTCATATGCAAGCTTGTCAATAATTTACCTAGATATTATATCATACTTCATTTATATTCTTTCTGCTACCTTATCTATAAAAGATTATAAATTAAGATTAAGATTCAGGTTCAGCTGGGTCAAAATAAAGTCACTGCTTGAATAAGTACTAGAAATGTAATTGCTTTTATCTTCAATCGTCTCATTCATATCATACATTTTATAGCAACTTGCCATAAAGCGTTTTTACCTTCCAGTCGACTTTAGAAGCCTGATTTGCATACGTTCCCTGACGAGGGAACGAAATATTGTACTTGAATACGGCATTTACCGTTTGCAGTTGGAATAATGACTGGCACGTAACGACTTCTTAAATATTCAAAAACTGGTTTATCCACGTGTGGGCACAAGTGATCATTCTTCGATCACGGAAACCACATTGAATCGTTTCTTCATTACAAACCATCCATCTGTAGAATAATAATTGTTCTGGGCTATCGATGTGGGTAAGCGAGAATGGAATGGGGTTTTGGAACAACAGTACAGAAGATTGATGGATGGTGGAATAATTAATTGAATAAGTTGCTCCAGTCTGTCACCTGGAGCAGCATTATTTCTAACAACACCTGACATACCTCGCGGCTATTTAAAAACAACCTCAAACGAACAAATAGGTATTGCTCAACCTCGGCCCGACATTAAGTGGCAAAGATGTAATAACTGTCAAACTTAACGACTCCTCTTCGCACGCAAGACAAGGGCTCCCCGATCTCGTCTTTGTTGTTTCCGATCTGCAATCGAACAACAATGCCCCATTGAAATGCATCTCTCTCACGCACTACCCATTGCACAAATCTACATCTTTTGTCTGATCTTATCTGCTAGCTCCTGATCGTCACTCTGGCAAACAAACTCGGAAAAATATGATCACTGCGGTGCGTCTGGTACTCGACAGGCAAGCGCACAGCATGATCCACCAAGCACTAGTTGACGCAACGAGACGTCACGATCGTTAATTTTGGAAATTTATACCAATTACCTGACGCGCGGAAGCTCTACCAGCCGCCGCTGCACAGCGGTGTTACAAGTACAACCAGCCCAAACTAATGAGCCCAATTTAAATTCGAATATGAAGCTCGAAGGTCGTCTTACATAACTATGCTACGCGTCTACGCATATGGCGTTAACCATTTTCACAAATTTGTGGTACTCGACTGGGAATGATGTCAAATCGCGCGTTAAATAATCGAGTTGCGCGCTGAACACGTTCGGGGTGTGTTCCTTTTTGGTAGTTCTTCTACTTGGGTGAAATGCAGAAATCGATAGTGGTCGCATCGACAGCTGCAAACGTAGCATTATAAATAGTAGTTCGAGTTACGAAACGCCTCTGCCAGTGTGTCAATATTCGGCTACCGCAGTTGTACATCAGGGGGCCGTCAGGAACCACGGAGCATGGAGTGAAAACCAAACGATCGAATCATCAAGCTCGATTGTTTGTTTTTACGAGCGTTTCCCGTGCCGATTGAATGCAAAGATCCACACACAAAAGTCACAGTCAATCAGTCAAATAGCCGCCGTGCCATCAATCTGCCTGGGGAGTTTGATGGGTAAATACTCATTTGCAAAGATTGAGGTTTCGATGTTTCGGCAATCCTATAAGATGATGGCAGATCGGAGGTGTATGTGCGGAGATTTCAAAATCAAGATCGATGGATCGTTAATCGGCGCGCATTCCAGCGTGGACATGGACGTGCAATGTTATTATGCACGTCGACTTGTCGAATTGTCCATCGTCGGCTGATCGCGCAGATATGGCCGGACATAGTTTGCAAAATTGATGATGCACGAAATAAAGTTTAGTTTAAGCCTGACTGGTTGATGATAGTGATCGGATTCTGGTAATTTTGAAATTTGAGTAAGGTTGGTTCCCAAGCCTGAACTGGACGGACGGGCAGATGGATGGAGTGTTCGCCTTTGACATATCGTCGTTAAAATTTAAATTGCGCGATTGGAAAGTTGAAATGATTGTAATAAACCGCCCGCGGGGAATGAGGTGTTGATGTTTTAAGCGTTCTTTATTGCGACTTGGTGTTGGGTCGACAGGCGAAAAAGGGGCCTTGGTTCGACCTGGTCTATGGTGGTGATTGCGGAACGAATCTCATGAGGTTAGGGAATGAGATCATCGTCATCGTTGTCCGGGACTAGTGAAATGATTAGTGGTGGCAAAGATCGTGATGTTTAGATTGAGGAAAATAAATAAAACCCGGTAGTGGAAAGTGTGGCAAACAAGCAGGAGATTCGTCCGCAGAAGTTACCTTTCAAATCGGAGCTGCTCGATGACCTTACATACAGCAGGCCCTGAACTGAGTACACTTAATAATGTTGCTCTTTCGATTTATCTGTCTCGAAGTCTTTTCAGCAGCACTTGAAACTTAATACAAAGTCGGAAATTCGATTACAAGAATTATTTAAAAGTGAAACTTCAACATTAATCGGATCATCTACCCTCGAGTTCGTGTGGCCAGTCATTAGTCTGTGGCCCTTGCGGTCGAATGCTGAATGTTTCCCGAGTACAAGCGCCGTTCATTGTTCAATGCAACTCTCATTACTCTTGATTCAATGCTTGCAAACGCCGCCACTGAAAACTGACTTTGTTGTGTCAATATTGTCAATGTCGGTAACACACATGATTAGTTACGTGGGCCTTTCAAGAGCGTGTGAAATGACTACAACGCCGTTTGTTGCTTTGTTTATTACTTTTGATTTATCTACACTCAATGAGGCATTGATTAATAAACTTTTCATGTTGCCATGATTTCATTTGCAATGCTTCAGATTGATTCACTAGCCCTTTTAACACAAAATTCAATCGCTTTATTCGTAATAGGCTGATGATTTTAACGTAACAACCTTAGTAGTGGAACATGTGGGCCTTAATCAAATTTCACACGCAGCTGGTTTAAGTGAGATTGAGTGTTGATACATCTGTAATTGCTAACTTATTTATCCTCTTTCGTTCCACCATAATAAGGTTAACCTTGCATTAAGGTTGTAATAACGCTTCGGTCCTCCTGAAGCCAAGGGCTGCCTCCGATTATTTTCTTAGTTTATGAGGTTAGTCTCTTAAAAAAATTGGTAACACCTTTTATACGGGAGGTATTATACAATTTTCTTACTCAATCATCGCAATATCCTAGTTTCGGAGGTTTTCTTAGAAGTAGAAATGAATAAAATAAATCACAAATCACCGACGTTTGTGATCACTGACTTTATAATTATAGGTAAAAGACAGAATTCAGACTTGATAAGCAAGACCCTCATCAGGGGAAACTTTTCTTTTGTGCAAAAATAATGAACCTAAACCAAGGCTTTTAGTAAAAAATGTCGAACGTGCTGAAATATTTTAAAGAAAAATTACATTTCGATATGCTTGCAAGCTGTGCTCACCGAGTGACATGACGGAAATTGGGTTGATCGCAATAAGTTCTAGCTGATCCCCAAGAGCCCACTATACCAGATCTACATGCATCTAATTTAAGAGGGCAACGCATGTACAATGAAGTCCTGTAGACAAGCTTGAACTTCAGGGTATGTTGGTTCCCCGGTTTTTAGTTTTTTATCGCTGTTGTTAAGAGTCAAATCTCGAGTTTCATGCCGAGAAAAGAGTATTTGCAAATTTTTAATTAAAAAAAAAAGCTTCATCACTACTTACAAATTCCTCACTTCATAACTGAGGGTATTTCTTTCTTTGGATTTGCAATTTCGGAATTTTGTAGTGATTTTTAAAGCAATAAATATATAAAACAAGTGGCTGGTAATGTCGATGACACAGGGATCTGATTTTTCAATAAAATAGGTGATTGGGAGGCGCTTCGAATTTGCCTCTTCAGAATAGGCTCATTTCTTCTTAGCTCCTGTGATGAGGCTATAAGACAGTAGTAGGTTCTCTAGGCTTCTAACACCAAAGTCTTTTCCTGAAACAAATTTAATTTCGATCTAAAGTCTGCCCACCGTGAGGTGGCTTTAATCAATTCGATCAAGAACATTTATGACAATCAGGTGGAAAACGTGTTGATTCATTGGTTAACGGTAATTTGACAAATCATTGACTAAAGTAACCTTAGCTTGGATGGAAAAGGAAAGGGAAGGTTTCATATGGAAGACCCTCATGGCAGACCTCGATTAGCATTTTTTTTTATAGTTTTATTTGAGAAGTAATTTGTTCCGGAGTTTTATCCAGAAATAAAGCAGTTCAATAGGCCTTAATTGCATTCATCCAAATAGTACTTTGGTGTTTCTCCTCAGCGAAGTACTGAATGAAACCTCCGTAGTATAATCCTCTTGAAAATTTTGAAGAAATTCGCGATCCCCAGTCAGAAATAAACAGCAGTAGAAATTATTCACTCACAACATGGGTTGAGAGACGTTTGGGCTTTGGTTCTTCACGGGTTGCAACACCAATTTTGGGCTTGATAGTCAATACAATTCCCTGCCAATGAAAATTAACAAATGTTATTAGGAGATATTGACGTTTTTGATCTGATATTTTTGACTACCGTGTTCCGAAAGCGCTATCTCTTAGAAATTGCAGGATTTCCATTTACACCTGATGACATTCTTTGAAATTCGAAATACTGAAAATCTGTTTAGTATTACTGGGCCAATTCTAGTTTCGTCTTTATCGATTCTGATGTCTTGGAAAAGGAACTTTGTGGTAAACTTTTGGTAACTTCGATATTAAATATAAGCCAATCAGCCAAAAAGCTAATAAAATCCTTGAACAATTCAAGCCAGCAAAACCGTAGGAAAAAGATCCCCAGGAAGGTAACGCCATGGAAGCGAAGACAATATATTTATCGACTTGGAAAAGATGGAACAGATGAGATGGAGATGGCTTGAGGAAGAGTTGTCAACAAGACTTTGAATTTCCGAGTAATAATAATAACAATAAGAAGGGTGTAGCACCCTATCTAATATTTCTTTGATAATCTGTGAGAAATCGCGAGGTTTAGTTGGAAAATGTTGATGCATTTACCGTGACGTGGCAAGTTTCAATCTCTACAAAACTCCTTCAATGGCAGTAAGCTGGTACGCGAAAAGTTTCTGAAAACCACTTGACTCTTTCTTCAGTCAAATTTCACATAACTTCCATTATGCCAAAAAAGCATTCTGAAAATAGCCGTTGAGTAAGAATTTTTCTTATCGATTCACAATTTTTTTCAAAAAAAAATCTTTCTGTAGTGTCGTTCAGCGATCGATGATCGATAAATGTCGATCTTGGATCGTCGATTGCAGATGTTGGTTTTGTGGATGTCGATTGTGATCGACAGTTGTCGATTTGACACTCGCTTGTTGTCGATCGCAAAATGCTGATCGTTGCTTTCGGTTAGAGAAATATATATTTTTGTGCGTACAAAATGTGGTTTTAAAAAAAATAATGAATTTATGAACAAACAAAAAAAAACAATAAAGCTTCTCGTTTCGTTCATGGAAGCAAAACCCCATATTGCTATGGGAGTGTGTTTGAAAACATAAGCAAAACACAGATGGGAAGGATTAAGTACCAAACTAAATATCATAGTTATGGACGACCTATGCGTTCATGGAAAAAAAGGGTGAAAGTAAGAAAAAAAAAGTCCCATTGGAATGATTTGGAATATTGAGTTCCTTTGATGAAATAAATAAACGATAGTCAAACAACTGTCAAAAAACGAAATATTCACAATATTTATGTTTTTACTCATAATATTCACGCAATTATTCACAATAGTCTACTTCTCCATCGATTGAGTTACCAAATCCAGAATCAATCGACGCAATTGACAATTATTGTCGAGTCGATCGCTGATCGACACTCACAATAGGGGCCTCAGATTTAGATTTAGATTAAAGTGGGCGGAGGGACAATGTCTCCTGATCACTGCGGTCTCTGATGGGCCTATTGTGATGTCCCCCATTTAGAGTTCACTCAAAAATCCTGAGTTCATGACAAAACTTAGTATGCTTTGAGCGAACTAGAAGCATTTTCTTCTGCTTCAAGATACTGCCTGCCTAGGTGTTTGTGTCATGTACTGATGAGGCAGTTACAATGGCACAGTATGTGCTCTGCTGTTTCTGCCTCTTCGTTACACATTCTGCAGGTATCATCTTGTGTGTTGCCCATGGTTTTAAGATGTTTGTTGACTGGTCAGTGTCCAGTGAGGAATCCTGTGATTATACGAATCTGACTCCTAGAAAGTTTAAGGAGTTGTTTCGTTCTTTTGTGGGAAGTGGATGGTAGGAACATCTTGGCTTGTCTGCTACTTTCCGTTTGTGTCCAGTAGTGGTTGGCCGTGCTCCCCAACAATTTCTTTATGTAGCATTTTATGGTGCTGATATAGTGATGCAGAGACTTTTCTTGCTAATTGGTCTGCTTTTTCGTTTTCTATATGGCCACTGTGTCCAGGTCTGTTTGTGTTGGCCAACTGGCGTAATAGTTGTAAGCAGTCCCATACCAATATAGAGGTGACTTCGTAGCTTTTGAGGGCTAAAAGTGCAGGTTTGCTGGCAGAGAGAATCAAAATGTTTTTATTGGTTATAGCTTTGTTTATATTTTCTCTGAGGGAATTGCGAATATCTCTGCTTGAAATACGGAGTTGTATCTGTCTATGCTGTGATAGATGTGTGTTCCAGTGTTAGCACCGTATACTCAAGCCCCAACATCTTCGTTCGTTTTGGATCCACATGTGTACCATACATAGGATTGACGATAGAAGAAAGGTCTATTTTGCTCCCAGGTGTGTCGAGAGGGAATTGTGACCTTAAAATTTGGGCTGAAGTTATACCTTGGAAGACAATTGCCTATATGGGGTATTTTTAGGATTCCATGCCTGTTTAGTTCATTAAGAATGTCAGGATGAAATAGCCTGGAATTAGAGTCATCCTCCACGATGTGTCTATGGGCGAATATTATTGCTTCTTTTTAGGTTGGAGGTGTACGGGTGGTAGGCCCCTTATGACTTCTACTGCTACTGTGGGGATTGATCTCAAGCTAGTTCTTGTAGTTTATTGAGCTTGGCTTGTACTGATGTTTGTTTTGTTTTGTGCCACCAGAATGGCGAAGCGTATGTGACCATTGGTCTCGTAATGGCTGTATATAGCCAGCGAGATATCTTGGGATTAATGCCCCAAGTTTTTTCCAGTTAAGCTTTCGCTGTTCCATAGAGAGATCCTGGCTTTCTCAATGGTCTTTGTGATGTGAGGGTAACACTAGACGGTTACACCTAAATATTTGGCTTCGTTTGAGAACTCTATTGTTTCACCAAATAGAGTGGGTTTTTTAAGTTTATGTCTACTTCTTCTTTTGGGGAAAGCGATTATGGTTCCTATCTTTCTATAGGAAGTTAGATTTCGACAGCTCATGATCGACTTATTGGTTTATCTGTTGCTAATTTTCAAATTTTTTATTTTTTAGATACTAAAGACAAATCTCAATGACAAGTCACAATGTCGAAAAACACTTGCGAATGATAATCTTCTATCATCAAAATGGGTGTTCGTGTACGATGCCGGTATAACGCCTAGTTTACGGTTTACATTGTTATCCCTCTCCAACTATTATTCAACATCTGATGATTTCGAGTCGACTGGTCTAGTGAACAATCACCCAAAACTCGTACTTTAACGAAAAGTAAGATATGTCGAAAACACACTGCTGTCCGAGAAAGTTTACAAGAGAACCCGTGGCAGTTATTTCCCCGCTGTGCAAAAAAAAAACTCGACCTTTCGCAACATCAACTAGACAAATTTTGTCTTTGGCATGAAGCCTTCATCCGTACAAAATCCAACTGATCCAGGAGCTGAAGGGATCTGTGTTTACTGATTGAATTTTATAGTAGTTCGAAGCTTTTCACTAAAAATAAAGTCATCTCCAGCACCGGGGCACATTTTTGAATGAACAGGTACATTAACAAGCAAACTTGCCGGATTCCGAACGATGCCAATCCAACGAAGTCTGCAGAAAATCACTGATGCGGTGGATTGTGGGCCGGCATCAATGACCTATGCTTTTTCCCAAAACGATCACGGCAATGTCACTACTATCAACGAAGAGCGCTACTAATCGATGATAACCAATTTCTTTTTGGCTCACTTTGTATGATATGGATATGACCGACATGAGGTTCCAACAGGACAACGCTAAATGTCACACAGCTAATGCTATAAGGGACATTCTGCACGAGCGTTTTGAGGACGTGGTTATCTTACGCAAGGGCGATGTGAACTGGCCACTGACACTTGTAGGGTTTCCTCTACTCGCCGATATATACATATATGCCGATAAGATACAAGCGACCGATGGCTCCAAAGTCAACATAACCGTGCCATCGTTCAGCTTCATATATCCACCAGAATCATCGAAGATTGGACCTTACATGCGCCTTTCTTTATTGAATATTCCTATAGAAAGATCTACCTTAGTGTAGTCTAGCATGATGAAACGACGTTAACCCGCGGATAGCTGCATATAGTTTTTATACGAGTATGCCTGCAGAGCCACCAGAGTCTAAACCAGGAGACTTGGCCTAAAATTTGCTCTAATCTGCAACTAAGGTATTTTGCACTACACTTCCAACTTCTTCTTGCTCGAGTGAAAGATTTTAGGAATTGACGCCTGCCCGAGATGCCAAATATGTCAATTTTTTTAGAATAAAAAAAAGGCAGCAACTGATTAACCTAAATCACTAAAATTCCATTCCTTATCCTCGCCGTATGCGCGACGAGAAACATTTTACAAAACCCTTAAAGCCCTTTGATCGTCAACTAATTTTTTTTCTGGACTTTATTTAGGCTTTTATTATGCGATTCTATATTGAATGAAAGCAGTTCGGAGTCGGTAGAATTAATTGTTCTCGAGATATGTGAGACGAAGGAAAGGTTCACGACTGTATATATGAGCCAGCGTTACGACTATATCTCCCTTAAATTGATATATTCAAACTCAAGGGATTTTTAAACTTGGAGAACCTTCAAATTTTCAAAATCAGACCTATTAGAATAATCTCTAAAAAAGAAGTTAGTAATGCTTGCCTTTAAACATTTTGAGTCGGAGAAAACTCCTCTGGAAAGCTTCAGTGGTATAAAATATAAGACTGCTTTGTCGATTTCTTTCTACTGCCTACAAATATCGGTATCGAAAATATTATCTATTCTACTCGTACATGTGATGAAGTAGACTGAACTTGCTTATAAATTTCAGTTAGAACCTAATGTTCAACGTAGCCCAAGTCCATGGACCGAATTTTGTATTCGAAAAGTAGATTATTCCATTACCTCCATCAGATTTTCCATATTAAATTCTACAAGTTCTTTTTCGCCTACGTAAATAAAAAATAACGAAATTTTCGCCAACCATTCCGACAAACTAAACGCTGATAGATACTCCGTCTTAAGTCGCTGATTTTTAATTCTAAACCACGACAAATCGTTTACCAAAATTTACATAAAAATAAACTAAAAACCCAAACCAAGCCCAAGAGAACGAAACTTACCATTTTACTTGTTAATCCTCGCGATATCCTGTTGCTTATGTCAGGTGTTCAGGTGCTTGTCTCCAAAAATGTCACTTCAGTACATATACTCGTACCTAAAAATATTTATCCTCTTATGTAAATGCACTTCAATCCACGATACGTTCACTTTTGCATTCGCGTCTTATTTCACTGTCGGGAAAAAATCAAATAAACTAAAACAAAAAAAGACACAAACAACAATTACTTTCACATCTTGTAATGACATTAACCACCTTCGCCCGGCCGTGTGCCGCACCACCCTGTGAAATCCAATCCATGCTATATGAAAACACCAAACCGATCCAATCCGAATGCCATACATGGCAAAGATACCAAGTTTCGCAACCGGCCAAATAGGATGGACACTCTCCATTCGAATAGATTCTCTTACCATTATCCAATATCTTGGGCATGTAACCGAACACCTTGACTACCCGCACGATAGATACACTTGTCAATAGTCGTGAATGCCCTTTAGTATCACGTTTCACTCAAAAATCACTCGCTGTCGTTGTCGCTCGAGTGCAATTACGGCATCCCATCCGTCGACGAAAAACAGGAAAACCACGATTGATTCTTGTGTCGATCATTGATCGAAACGTTAGATCTATGGATTCGGATTCGGTGATTTGGTGATTTACTGACATTAATTGTTGACTTAAAATGGACAAATCGCTTGACGGTAACGGACACCTGGCAAGGAGGAAATCCTAATTCGGATGCAACTACTTAAGTTTGCTTGTATCGGGTGATCACGCCTATTGATGCGAGACTACCAGTGGCAGTTGGGAAACAATTTCAAACCTCGAGCAGAATGGGATGGATGTTGACTTGGAGATTACTCGTATCTTGGGAAATATCGATACTCGCAGATATGGCGTGTGTTGCCCAATTCTGTGGCAACAATTGGAAATCAGATTTAAGGTAGATGATATCGATGGCTCGATGGATCGGTGTATCATGTTCTGTGCGCGATCGATGAAAGGGAGTTATGCGGAACAGGCATGATGTTGGGAAACTGACTGAACTGCGGCTATTGTTTGGAATGCGATTTCGATCCACGACACTTGGTACTAAGTAGCGCTTTCATCACTCGTTTGCCACGCTCTTAAGCGATAACAATTCTAAATCGGATGCCGTAATACTCGTTATAGTGCTTCCTAAGCCCATTACCTACCTAACCTTTCACTTGTTATGTCGTGCTCCAAATATTAGTGCGATACTGTACAACCATTTATCAACTCAAACAACTGTTAAGAGGCTTACGCCCCCAATCCTAAACCCTATCTAATTGTCCTAACGATCAAAGCTCATTTGTAAATATGGTCAATCAAAGTCAAATTAGTTGTCTAACCACTGCCGTTCGTCCGTCACTTACGCCTCGACTACAATAAATCGCATGTCGACAATTGGCACTGTCACTATCGACCAACCACTTGGTCTTCCATCATCGTCCGGCCAAGCAAATTGAACGTCAATTAGTCGCCCAATAAAATTGATTTAATATTCGTGAAAAAAGCGCGCAGAACTAACCAAGCGTCGACATATTGTAGATTTGCGCAATCAGTATGGATCTGGATCTGGATCTAAGTGGGCTTGACAATTGAAATTCTAAATAAGATACACACATGCACCGTGGAAGTTGAACACCAGCGTTGCCAGTTGTTCTGGTGCCGTGGCATGTGTTCTGCCGATTTGTTAAATATTTATTTGCTCATTAATGGTGCGGAATGGATGTTGGCGAGTTGTTGCCACCATTGAAATGCCGAGCTATGTGTCATAATGTGGTTTGGTTTATGGACGATTCGGCTTTCGGTCCGGGGTGAGGTTGTAAATTTCTTTGATTGGCAGTCGTGTGATTGAGATTTTAAGCCGGCTCCGCTTGGTTTTTTTAAGGTGCGTTATGCTTTTTTTTCGGCTTTGCAGCCTGTCACAGCGAAAATGAAAATGATGATTGGATACTGTTTTTTGCATGTTTTTCGAACGTTGCATTGGAGTTCCTCGTTCGAGGCTTGAAATGCTGTGGCATGAGGCGACACTATTCCAGTGGGTTGTCTAAGTAGGACAACAGCTTTGAGAGCTTGTTTTCTGATATGAAAGGATGTCAAAAGGCAAGAGAGGTGAGTCTATTGACTTTGACGTGATAGACGGGCTTAATACCATAACATAATTGCATTTAAAGTGGATATTACTGCAGCCTGGGGAAGGATATTTTTATCATTGATTGGTCATGAATTCTGACAAGGGTATACCGGAGATTAACTTCGGTGGACATATCGTTTATCTCACGTACAAGGTTTTTTTGCAAAAACAAGGTAACTTTTTGAATTTCGCGAGCTAAGTACATTCGATTTACAATTTTTTTTATTTTGTTGATACACATATCCCCTAAAATATTGTCAACCAGTTTGGATATCAAGCTAGTTTTTCACGGATATAAAATGAATGGCGATTTCCTGCTATTGAAAAATTGGATCAAAGATCTATTTAAATGTTTGTACATCGGATGGCTCATACTAATAATTTTTTTCAGAAATTTTGGCCGTGAGAGAGTGAAGTTTGTTCCGAAATTGCTAAATTTAGACCAACAGAACCGTTTAATGAGCATCCAACAGAAGCTCTTAAATTACGTAACGAGCCAGATTTGCTAAAAAGAGTCAGTATTGGTGATGTCATTACGGGTCTAACGTCGAAGCCAAGGCCCAATCATCCAAATGGAACCAAACAGAAAAGTCTAGACCGAAGAAAGTAATCCAAGCTAGGCCAAATGTTAAAATGTTGCTCACCGGAAGGTCGTACGGTCAGTAGGAAATTTTATCTTGAAGCCATGCGCCGTTAGAGTGGAGAAGAAAAAGTACAGTAAAAAGACACATTTTTTGAACATACCTCGTATAAGTGAGGTAACCGGAATGTGGAACGAAAGCAAGTCATACAATCATAGTTTCATAGCGATAATCAATAGTAGATTCAATATAATTAGGACCATAACAGATATCCCTTGTAGCACTAGTGAGACAGTATACTTGAGCGATAAAAGACTGATTGGCTGCTAAAAAAGCGGAATCGCTAGTATTCAGTAAAAAGTGATTTCCTTCCAACATCTGTAGTTGACTTGTGACAAAGTTCTCTTCAGTTTGAACGGCAATACGTTGACGAAGGTTTCGAGTCATAGTAAAATTTTTGGCCACGAAGCTCCATTCAAAAAAAGCCTATTTTCTACTGAAGGTCATAACCGTAAGAGTGATTTTTTGCAATTGGCTTTCTAATGTTTTTATTTTCGACAGCTCACGTATGCTTCCTGACATGCATTGGAGTCAGACATGTTTAGCTAGTATTGTAATATTTTCAATGAACTATTTACGAGGGTGCTCCGATAAGTACTTAGCATCACCGCCAGATGGTGCCAGTGTCGCAAGAGCAACTTACTATCGTGTAGTAGACGGCTACTGTCGACATTTCAGCCGGATCGGACTCCTAGTTTTGTTTTGATCGCATGTGGAAGCGGGAGTGTCCGCGGATTTTAGAAAAATGGAAAAAGAGCAATATCGGTCGGTGATTCGATTCTTGTTTTTGGAAGGGAAATCGCGCAGCGAAATCAAATAGCGTTTGGATGCTGTGGACGGTGACTCTTCTCCTTCGATGACGACCATCAAAACTTGGTTTAACGAGTTTCAACGTGGTCGCACGTCGGTTTTTGATGAGCCACGTCCAGGTGCCCCGAAAACGGCTACCACAGAGGATAACGTGACAAAAATCCACGATCTCGTATTGGCAGACCGCCGATTGAAGGTGCGCGAGATAGCTGAGACAATAGGCATATCAAAAGATCATGTCATATCCTGCATGAAATTTTGGGCATGAGAAAGCTGTCGGCGCGATGGATGTCGCGTTTGCTCACTCCGGACAACAAGCGCAACCGTGAGATCTCTTCAGAGCAGTGTTTGACGCTGTTTAAGCGCAATCCGAAGGAGTTTTTGCGTCGTTTCGTGACAGTCGACGAAACATGGATCCACTGGTACACACCAGAGACCAAGGAACAGTCGAAACAGTGGACTTCACCCGGCGAACGTGCTCCGAAGAAGGCGAAGACTGTCCCATCGGCCGGAAAGGTGATGGCCACCGTTTTCTGGGATTCACAAGGTGTGATCCACATCGACTACCTGGAGAAGGGCAAAACGGTCACAGGGCTGAACTATGCCAAATTATTGGGCCGATTCTATGACATATTGAAGAAAAAACGGCCCCACTTGGCGAAGAAAAAAGTGTTCTTCCACCATGATAACGCACCGGCTCACTCCTCCGCCCTCGCCACGGCCAAATTGGTCGAATTGGGCTACGAACTGCTGCCCCATACACCGTATGCTCCAGATTTGGCCCCGTGCGACTTCTTTTTGTTTCCAAACTTGAAAAAGTCACTCGCCGGGCAGAAATTTCAGTCGAATGAGGAGGTCATCGCCGCCACGGAGGCTTTCTTTGCAGACCTCGAGAAAACGTATTTTTCAGACGGGTTAAAGAAGTTGGAGCATCGCTGGGTCAAGTGTATCGAGCTAAAAGGAGACTTTATTGAAAAATAAATTGCCATTTCTCCAAAATTTTTGTTTTTCTTTTGTAGGCTAAGTACTTATCGGACCACCCTCGTCTGTCCGAAAAACGCTCACAAGTTATTGACTTGTACTGAAAAAGTGTTTTTTGCGTACTCCGACGATTTTACCGTCGTCAGTACCGATCTACTGAGCAATTTAAGTCAAATTTCCATTCGCCGTTCTCAGCAATTTAGATTGTCTTACATGTCTACGTTGAAGATTTTGTGAATACTGAAGGAAGATCTGCTTTTTTATCAAAATTTATCTTCTGCGATCAGTATTTGATCCAATGATGAGTAAGCGACCTTGGCAGCATTGGCCGTCATAAACTTTATTTATTTTTCCTGGACCTTTGAGAACGAAAAACTCCACTCTCTTCTAATATTCACCAACTATTGCCACTTAAAAATGTGATTAAGAATTGTATGAATTGCTTCCGCTTTGTTTCCGCTTATAATTCACAGTAATTTATGCTTTCAAATGTTTCACTGCGAAAATTCGACTAAAATGCAGACACCCTCAATTGTGGCTGTTATGTCACTTTGAATTGAAAAAAATTAAGCTGTCAGACTAGGTTATTCTCTAACCAAGAAAATGTGATCGTGGTTGCAGTACATACTGTGCTAAACTCGACTGTGCCTACGGATCGACCGGCATGATCGGCACTCGGGGAAGTTGCTAAAAATGGTGGTATATTACACTCGTGTCACAAATTTTTTCTCGGTGTTTTGGGAATTGATGTGCTAAGTCTATCTTTAGCTGTTGCTAAGATAGCTTTGAATCTGAAAATGTGCAACAAATTTTGCATGAAGCAGGGAGCTCCTACTCTCTCACTGTTTTAGAACCGTTCAATATGGTTCTTGTTGAGAATGTTATCAGCAAAGCTAGGCTTCATGGGTGGTTCATAAAGGCTGTTACAACGTTGAAGACGACCGCCTTGGATGCCTAAGAATATTAACACCCAAAGAAAACATAGAAAAAAAAATGGAAAGAAACTATCAAAGAATTTGGCGAACATGGTTATATCCATTGGCTCATCTCGTGAATTATTTCCGAACGAAAATGTAGGGCATGATGCATTCACACTTCGTTTTTTATTTAACCATTTTTTGACCAAGAGCAATACTATTATGAAGCCTCAGCCTATTCGAAATTAAAGAGAATCTTAAAAGCTTAGATAAGATCACAGCCACCTCGAGCTAAATAAGTACCTAAAGATCCCATCAAATAAAATTCATCTTATTTCTTGAACACTTCTCATATACAATAAGAAATACTTAAAATAAAGTGCACGATTCAGAAACATGCCCAGAGGCTTTTTGATGGTGTTTGATTGAGCCCATCTTCATTTATTGGAAGTGCCATTATAAAATATATATCCCTAGGCTAGTCTGGGCAACAGCCTCATACATAATCCACTTATTCAAATATTTACGCCCCAACCGGCCTTTGGATGACTACTCATCTCCGAAAAAACCACATATTGAGTTCTCCGCCTTTCATTTATATAATCACATGGTGTGTACCTTTGATTATTCAATGACATTTAACTGAACATCATAATCCAATATTTGCCATCCACCGCCAACAGGCACCATCACCAGCTTCATCTGCTCTTTAAGCAACCATTGGCACTGATTGTCGTGCATCACCACCTTGAAGGCAACTGAAGGATTGGTCATTTGCACATAACTGGTTATGGTCATACACATAACACGAGTTCGGTGTAAGAAGGAAGAGCCAATATTTAGTTGCTGACCCATCCACGTCATGGGTGTTATGGCTCCTCTCTGTTTCTATTTTTTTTCGATCTCGGATTTTACATAAGGGCTTATTTTACATTTGGGCTTATTTTGATAGTTTAACCAGACATAACGTCTGCTAAAGCGAATCCTGACGCACCGTCGATTAGAAATGATTTATTAACTGCCTAGAAGCCAACCATCGAGAAAGATACTAGGGAAGCATTCTATTAACATGAGTTTGTCAAAAGACAAGCAAGTCTATCTACCACTCGCTTGTATTCTTTATTTTTGATTCTCTAATACCTTGTTTTGGTATTTAGCGGAAATTAGTAAGACCTAACAAAGCATCTTGGATTTGTGAGCTCATTGGATGGGACTACGAGATTTGAATATATTTCAGAGAGCACGTTGATTTATTGGTCATAATCCGTGAAGCGTAAGCTGTTGATTGGATTCATTTGGAAGACAATGGATTCGATTAAAAACTTGTTAGGATCAACATTTTTTTGAACAATGTTGATGGAACCTCTGTTTAAACCTATTAGTCAAAACTGACCACCGCAACCAACCAACTAATACCATCCATTGGAACAGCTTGGTAGGAACTTAAATTCGTTGCTACAGTACGCGATTCATTTAGATATCAACCTCATAAGCTAGTTCGTTGTCTCAAATTCGCAGAAGGGAGTTTTAAACCAGTTTAGATCTGAAATGAATTTGAAATTGTGGAGCTTAAAGTCTATGATTACGTCCCGACTTAGCTATAATGACTAGTACGTGTTGTTTATTTCCTACGCGCCTGGCTGATTATTCTAAACGGTTTGTGTAATTAATTCAGATTGCACCCACAGTGGTAGAATGATTTATTAATTTGCCATTCCAGGTCAACGTATTGTCCGAGTGTGTAGTTATAAGTTGGATTTCCACTAAATGGGTTCCAGTTTATCGTAACTAAAGATCTTGGAAAGCGATGAAGCGTTCATGTGAGCAATATAGAGTTCTTATTGTTTGGTTGTTGCTTAGAATGGAAAACAAAAGGGAAATCAAGGGATCTGAAAGTGGTTTTCGATAGTAGGGGATGTAGCGTAGTGTTTGCCTCATATAACAGATAGATTTGTTGCACAATTGAAGAGGATCAATTTGTTTATAATAGAGTAGCTAAGGTCTGTAATAGTTGCCATCAGTTACTGTTACATTCATTTTTACAATGATAGTATCAATATTTTTTTTTTTTTAATTCGGCATATAATTCGCAGTAGTTTTGATTGTTCAGTGTTGCATGGTGATTCGAGTCGTGCGTTTTCGACTGCTTCCCCCGGAGTGAAAAAGAATGTTATTCGCAAGGCAAGAGCAATTTCACATTGGTGGTTAGTAAATAAACAGTGAAAATATCTGTTTATTCTGCACCTTCTTTGGGGCTTGTCCACGGACTTTTTTCTTCTGAGTTCGAGTTAGAAACTCAAATCCAAAATACTTTACTGCTAAATCATGGAAATTAAATACGCATTAACAAGGCGGTCTCTTTTCCAATTTCCAGGTTGTAATTATGGTTTAGATAATCATTTTACTAATTGTTTGCCTTTCAATTCATTCAGTTTGAACACCTTTACAATAGCTGAACGTGGCATGCAGTATTAACTAGGTAGTAAACATTGAACAATATTGCGAAATAATTCGATTGATTTATGGCACGACGATGACTGATTTATGATGCGTTACCTATAATCACGCAAAAAATAATTTGTTCAGAATAAAGACTTCGTTACAAAATAGGAATAGCTTCATTTCTTCATTTTTTTAAGACCGACTTTAGTATGACAATGTATCGGTTATGGCTCGTGTGGGCGGAATCGACATGCTATTAAGTGCAAATATCTGTGTAGTAAAACAGCTTCTGACATTTACGTGGTTATATTACGATTAATTTATTCATAACTTCATTATTTGCATGTGTAGTGTTAAAATATAGTAGTTCATGGGCAGAACATAATTTTTTTTTTTACTTTTGATGTGTCTTTATTGTGCCACTATAGGCCATTTAACACTGGGCTTTAGTATTTTGATTGCAATCTAGGTAAGGACAGTGGAAGACCTGTTTTATGAGGGCTAATTTAAGATGAAATGAAGTTCGTTTTATAATTCTCGGTAATTTCTTTTCTCAGAATTCTAGGGCAAAATTCTGAATGGACTCCAGAGACGAATTCCCTACCTACTGCGAATAACATGCCTTCATTAGTAACTACACTTTTACTCTTACGCTATGACGAACTATAACCCCCTACCAACCAATCTATAAACAAGCCATTGACATTGATAAGAAATCAAACTAATGGTCCTATTAGCTACAGGCTTTGAGCATGAATCGAGCTCCGAATAGTCTTTAGGCTTCAAACATTAACTGGAAAAGAGGCACATTTCCTAGATTTGTTGTCAGCACTTAAGTCTATTTAAGTCTATACAAGTTGAATATCCAGCTTTAGTAAGTGTATAGACCGTCCGTGCAGGGACCGGTTAAGAATATCCCTGCAGCGATACCTCTCGCTTGTCGTAAAAGGCGACTAAAACAAAGGTAAACGAAAATCACATCTAGGCAATTTAGAAAACACCAAGGTGAGCCTAGGGACACATATACCACCATTAAACTGCCCCACAAGTGTGCATGCAAATCAGTGGGTTGACACGACTGGAGATCACCGGTGTTGTAAGAGTAAGATCAAACAAAAAAATATGGAGCATGCCCGTGTCACAAAAAAAAAAAAGCAGGCCGAAAAACAATTGGTGCAAACAAATGCAAAAACACCTGCATTTGATTGGCCTCAGCGATGAAGTAATCCCAAATCGGGAAGCCTGCCGCTACTTTCTGAGGTCAAACCGGCGGACCCCACAAGCGGACCAGTAGGAATGCAGTTAAGTGGGAAGGTTATGGTCCTACACTTCTGACCATAACAACGCCGGAAAAAAAGGAAAAGAAGAAGAAGTAAGTGTATAGACTAGCACATACTAGGTTTGTTCAAAAAATAAGGTGACTTATTGAATATCGTCAGCTAGAAATATTCGATCTTCGAAGTATTTGGTTTTGGTATATTGGTACATATGTCCCCTAAAATATGTTGACATTGTCAACAATTTGGGACAGTTAATTTGTTTTTCATAGAATTAAAGGCTAGGTTAAATGTGCCTGGCGATTTTTTGCTATTGAAAAAAGCGAATCGAAGAATCTCGTTTAAATTTTATGTGAAAAAAAAAAGCTAAGTGCTTCATTGTTGACTGGCATTTGGCGAGTCTATTCTGAGTAAAAACAAAAAAAATGTTTATATGTGGTACAAGCTTTTCATAGAAGCCCGAGAACATGTTAATGACGATGCCTGCCATGGACGCCCCAACACGTCAACAACGGATCGAAATGTTAAATTATTGAAGAAAAGTTTTATGACGAGTCGTCGAAGCACTCTTTCATGATTTTTTTTCCGATATTTTGGGTATGAAACGTGTGTCAACCAAGTTTGTTCTGAAATTGCTAAATTTTGACCAAAAAACCGTCGCATGAGCATCGCTCAGGAGTTGTTGAATGACGTGAATGATGATCTAGATTTCCTGGGAAGGGTGGGTCGTCATTGGTGGGGAAGCATGGATAATGAAGTCGAAACAAATGCTCAATCATCCCAATTGAAGCGACCAGAAGAGGCAAGGTTGAAAAGCACACCAAGTTCGGGCAAATGTGAAAGCATTGCTCACTGTTACTTCGCGGTTTATCATGCGTCCTTGCTTAAAGCTCGTGCGGTTAATAAGAAATGTGCCGCTTGCGTGAAGCAATGTGAAGAAAATATTCGGGCTTGTGATGATAATGATCCTGCCCACTCTCTCTACTAATTTTTTCGCCCAAAAATAATACCGTAAGCACGCTCCAGCCTCTTCCGAAAATCCTCATAAAAGAATGGAGATTGGCCACGATTAAGGAGATAAAGACCGCATCGATGGGAGAGCTAAGGGATATACCAAAGATCGAACGTCAGAAGTGCTTGGAGGACTGGAAATAGTGTTGGCGGAAGTATATTATATCTAAGAGGAACTTCATTGTGGGGGACCAAATAGATATTAATGAATAAATAAATATTTTTCGAAATATTGTAAATAAAAGTCGTTTTTTGAACAAATCTCGTATTTGAATCCACTTAAAATTTTCTAAAAATAAATTTGAGTTATAATTCAGGTTTCTACAGTAGTAACGATATCAGCTTGTAAGTACAGTCTCTACTCTTGATTTTAATTAGATATTTGTGTGTATGTAACGATGCCATAAAAAAGACTATATTCCTTGGAATTCCTAATTTTGATTACTGCGCTCTTAGTTTTGAACAGTCTTTGGAAACTTGTTCCAATCATAATTATGTCTCTAAAAAGACAACCGAAATAAATTAAAACTGGAGTGCAAGGTGATATGTGATTGACCAGACCAATGAGAGTGAAGTGGTGAATGTGAAGAAAATAGTTTTATCCGAACCTATTGGCTGGAAAATGTGTTAGTAATTTGGATAGTTACAATTAAGGCTTATTACGAATATTTATTTGAGGAATTGGTTAGATAGGATAATGCTCCCATCGACTTCAGATTCAATTTAAGTTTTTGCTGGAGGGAAAGAATTAATGAAGCCCAAGTCCTTTTGGGCTTTTCTTCATAAATCTATTTTGATTTGAAATAAAAATTAATCTAATTTGAGAAAACGAATTTTCTTCCTGTTTGTCATTCTATTTTCCCACGATTGCAAAAAATTATAAATCATTAGTTCGCCTACCATTTCCTGTCCAGAGCCCAACTTACCCTTTGGACTACCACTTTTTACCCTTTCTGTGTGTATCTAACATCAATCTGCGACAATAACATAACCCAAAAAGCAACTCAACGTATGTTCCGACACCCAGTGACCTCTTTGTCATTAAGCACTTTCAACACCCACAGGGAATGGGATGAGTGAAGATGAGTCTAACACTCCCTCCAAGCACGGAACCATGTCGATCGTATCAGTCACTTGTCTCCTCATTTAACACGCTTTAAGAGCCATATCTCAGCCTTTCATCTCCTCGCAATAATTCAACACGACTAAGTACACCTTTGAGCCCAAGAGTTATCTGCGGTCTCTCGAAACAATTTTTGACATTACTCGTCTCTAGCTTCGTTTTCTTAGCAATTCACTTGGCTTGACTCACGACCAAATGCAAGTGCTTCCCACAGACCAAAACAAAAGAAAATTATCAAAGATGATCCACACAGGATGGTGTCTGGCATTACACAATCGCCAGAGTTTTTTTTTTAGTATCTTATCACCACGGTTATAAGCACTGGAGAAGATTGCAAATGAGGCAATGTCCCAAAAACACTATCCAAAACTGAAGCAAACACAACGATGGAGCAAGCAAGTTAAAGAACCGCGACGCGAGTCAGTGTAATGTCACTTGTTTCCATCAATTGTTGTCTACTCAGTCCCATTGGCACTAATTATCTCACCACAGATTGAAATAATAAAGAAATTCGCACACTAGACACGAAAGTAAGCGATCAACACGACAATACTCGATGGAGACACGAGCCACACTAAATCGTTGGACGTTCCGACTGCGAACTCTAAGCCGCTGCCAGCGATTGGATCGCACTATAGTGATGTATACACGATCAACGGAAGACGAAGAAACAGTAAGCAAAACAAAAACAACGAAAAAGAGGAAAACCTGCCAAGTGGAGCAATGTGCCTCGAAGAAGGGAAGTCACATAGTATCCCCTACATGGTAGCCGGCAAATCAAATACGTTCCACAATCCACATGCGCACATCATTGATTGAGACACAATCCCAGCCACTACGGCACTGTGCCACTATGGCACTATGGCTCTATTGCTCTTTTAGCTTTTTTTACGACTCCGGCGGATTCGGCGGCTCCGATTGTGACTCCCCTGAGGTGTGTTCGATGCGAAAGATTAGATAAATGGCTTAAGGCACTTTCGGTTTCAAAGCGTAACACTAGGCATTCGGATACGAGTAGGTACATCTATGTCTGAATATTGGGTGGCATGCTCGGTGGACTCTGTCGATAACCGATGCATGAAGAAGTGGGTAACGCAATGTACGCGTACGAGTGCACGAGGTTTTTTATTTCATTTGCCTCTTGGTCAGTGTTGTAAGAGCGGATGAAAAATTAATGCAACACGCTTGAAGTTCGACGCCGTTCGAGTGTGTTGCCTGCATTTAACGATACAACCTGAATTACACTGACATATAAATAAGATATAAGACGATGGCACGTCCCATAAATTAGCACTGCAATCTCTAAACTCATTATTTGGGATATTATTCGAAAAACATTAATCAACGTCTTAATGAGGAGTTTTTGAAAATACTTTTTTGAGGTATCACTGAAGAGCTAAGGGAATGTTGACCTTCGGTCATCTGGCGCTTGCGGCAATGACCAACGCGACGCGTGTAGGCGCTGAATCGTTTTCACGTTGATTTCCAAATTCAAAAAAACAATTTTTTTTTTGCGTTTTAAGTATTTCCGTATTTAGCCAACCCGAAGCACGTGAAACCACACATTTCTAAATTAAAAACAAATATAAATTCGGAAGCGGATCTTATAACAAAAATAATCATTTACAATTCGAAAGAATTTCATATTTGGAAGAGCTAACGCTGTATGCCATGATGAGATCAATGATGAATTGCTTGTTGGGAAAGAATTGGCTTCAGCGGTCGATAGAAGACACTTGACAAGGTCCAAAAACTTACTTTTATGAGCACACCAACGTTCGTAAAAAAGATGTCGCCCCCCCCCAGTACTTGAATTACTGTTAGGCTTGATACATTTTAGTCTTGTCATTAAGGGAACTGCAAAACAGGAAGTGGACAGCCCCTGATAACATGCTCAGAAGGCTACCAAACTTTTCAATGACCGTCGATGATGGAATTGGAAAATTCGATTTCGACAACGACTTCCAAACAGGATAGAAAATCACACCGTCAAATAAGAAACACATGGAAAGAAAGAGTCTAGGAAGACACTAATCAGAGTTTAATGGAAACAGGCCTAGGTGAAATGGCCAAATATTTTTTTTGTTTTTTTTTTATAATTCGTGCAGGTGCAAGAGCGTACGCTCCTATGGTGTTTGTCACACAACCTGGACGGGGTGCAGATGGTTTGTGTCGAAGATGTTCGTTCACTACTCTCCGGGGTGGTTGTCCTAGGTAGGATTTGGGAGATTCAACTGAATTTGCATTGGTTGTAGTTCACAGTAACTCTTCTGTTTCCATGTCAGTAAGGTGTTACATTGGAAATGCACACACAGAATATGAATCTTGAAGTGATCTTATGCTGCGAGTCTTATGCCTTCGTCAGCTTTTTTTTTATCATCCCTCATTCACAACTGATGTTGTTTTACAGTTTATAGCAATTCTTTTCGACTATGGACGGACTTGAACTACAGACCTTCGGCTCAATAGTCGGTGATGACCCCAAAAATATACTTGCGTATACCATGGAAACTGCGGGCTTAGAGTAAATCCTTCCAAAACGGAGCTAGTTTTATTCACAAGAAATCACTCCACCAAAACTCAATGGGTCTTACCTTAGATTTGCAGACCACGCCAGATATCTTGGAGCGATACTCGACAGGAAGCTCAACTGGAAATTGAATGCGGAAAATCGCATCAAAATTGCAACAACTGCGCTATTCACCAGCAAAAAAGCCTTGGGCACCAGATGGGATATCAAACCCCATATTAGACATTGGTTGTATGGTATACCGCGGTTGTTAGACCTATCTTACGGCTGCTTAGCCGGCGCTGTATCTAACTGTGCCCAACTTCCAATTAGAGTTCAAAGGATGGCGTGCATAGCTATAGCCGAGGCACAGTGAACAACTCCCACTGCAACCTTCAAAACGATGCTTCACCTACTCCCCTTGGATCGTTTTGGCAAGGAAAAAGCAAAGAAATCACCCCTGCGACTTAAAGAATCAGAATCATTGCAAGTTATCCGAAATAGGGCACGATGGTATTTTACGCCAAGCAATGATCTAACTACGGACTATAATACTGACCCGAGACTTCAAGATTCTTTATAAAACAAAAATTCCCAACCGACGCGACGGCAATGGGACGGGAATGAATTTACAAGAAAAGGCACTGCACTGGAAATATACACACACCTGTTCAGGACAGGCAATAGTGTGGCGTCTATGCACCGACAAATCAGCCAATCCCTTAGACTACCGAATCACTGTAGCATATTCCAGGTTGAACTAACGGCAAGTCGTTAGGCCGCTGACTTCATCGTGAGATCAATGAACGATAGAGACATTGTCATTTGCACATATAGCCAAGCAGCACTAAAAGCACTCAAACCCCCAATAATAAGATCAAAATTGGTCAGCCGCTGCAGCACCTCTCTAAATGAGATATCGAGCGGATGCGCTGTAACGTTATGCTGGGTACCTCGGTATGGTGATATATCAGGTAACGTTGAAGCAGACCAACTGGCCAAAATAGGCACCACACTGAAGCTCTCGACTGTTAAAGGGACTATCGACCCACCAAACAACCACTGCAACATGCGATTGAGAGATGGGGTAACCTTGAAACATGCAACTATGTGAGACAAACCTGGCCCAGGTATTGTCAACGTAAAACTACAAGCCTGCTAAAAATACGCAGGCAGATTATAAGCAGATTTCGCGCTTTAGGAAAACATGCCGCAAGATTAGGACTGCAATATAACGACTACTGCAGTAGATGTCATGATGAGGAAGAGCAAGCATCTCCATCCAATCTCCTATGTAAATGCCCTTCCCTAGCCTCCTCAAGAAAATACTTCTATAATGAACTAACAGATCTATCCGAAACGGAGATCTGCAAGATATTGAATTTTTCTTCAGCGCTCAAAATGGTTCTAAGATTAGCGGTGGCCAAGCCGATTTATGTGGTAACACAATGAACCGATTTTGGTCTAAGTGATCCCTACCGGTTTTTAAGGAGTTAAGCAACCTTACCCAACCTACATTAATTTCTGTTTCTTCATATCGTAAAGCTTAATCTACCCTAAGCTGTTTAATTTTAGTCTTGAATATAGTCAGATTGGTTGGCACTCAAGTGATTCGTTCCGACTGGCCAACATCCTGATGTCGTCTCTAAGCGACTCGGCTTCGCCATATCAGTCACTCTGCCGGCTCGAGTTCTCAGGTTCATTTAAGCGTGATGCCACGCATTTCGGACAGATTATGGTCGATATAATGGCCTATCTCAAGGTACTATAGGAAAAATTGTACAATAAATAAAATCGAAGAGACTGACTCTGTTACAGAAGCCTATAAGGCCTATTCAACATGGAAATGTACAAGTGAAAATTATTGTCAGTGTTGAAGAATATTTGAATTTGTCAATTTCACGCTTTGGCTAGATAATAACCCCAACCCGGAAATGGCGATGTGGAAGATTTATATAGATTCACCAAAACGGTTTGGCTTTATTGTAAGACCAATTTCTTGGACGAATTATTTGGCATTTGAATGATGTTAAGATATGCAAAAAATCCTTAAAAACTCTTAACTTTTTGAAAACGAAAATTGGTCAAATTTTGGCTAGGTTATTTTTCGATAAGTAACAAGAGATCACCGAAAATTACCTCGTGAGTAATGAGTGCTGCAAGGATGCTTCTGGGAAACAGTTGTATGATATTATATTTCATTCATATTGGCAAGCTCTAAGCTATAGTTTGATACAAAATCTTATAGAAATCTAAATTAATAATATAATTTGGTTAAATTGGATGACCGTGTAGTTCACCTCCCGAAATCGAACCTACGGTCGCGGTGCATTAAGCCCAATTTCCTATTTCATATTTGACCAGGGTACTCAAGACAGTTCTAATTTGCAATTTTTTTTTTATAATAAAATTGATGAAAACTTAATGAGTTCTTCATTACTTAGCTACGCGTTAAATAAAATGCATCCGGAGTGAGTTGAGACTTTAATTTGTTTCAAAATATGAGTCACGAAAAATAATTTATGAACGTATGAACGTTCACCCACATATACGAGTATTAACGCCAGACTTGAACTTAAAATACTTCGTAGACATGTCGACATTATTAAGTGGAAAAATGGAAAATTACCGATCATTTCAAGCCACAAATAGCCTGTTTGATGTACATATTTCAGCCGACTACGCAACCAGGTTGAGCAGCAATGCGTAAAGAAATATGTGGCAGATAAAATTACTAAAATATCTTAGTCATGTTTAGAGTAGTTTTTTTTTATAAAAAACAACCTGCCAATTTAAATGTTTACGAACCGGGCGTTTGTTACGCAATTATGCGTCGAATGAAAATGTTCCTAAGTTGATTTGCTCCCGGACACGAGGCGGAGGTAAGCTCGAGCACACACTGACGTCTCTCTTAAAATTATGAGTTCGAGTTCTGGGAACCTTGAAACGTGGAGATGCATCCTCATTATTACTTCTTGAGGGACACAAATTGGCCGCTACCTTATGCCATGTGCTACTATAAGGCCAAACAAGTTTTATTTAAATAGAAATAAAGAAGTTATTATTCTTTGCAATAAGCAATTGAATGCCTTAGGAAGCTCATGTCAAACAGCCATGCTGATTTGTCCATGTATAACTTTCTTTTTCCTCAAATAGGCGTGCCGCAAGGCTCTATTTTAGGTGCCACTCTGTTTCTCCTGTTCATCCTTGAATATACTTGAATATCGTTCCCACTTAGTTCAATGGAAAAATACATTGCCAACATTAAAAAAGGTCTTCATAATATCCCTTAACTGCCCAAGCCAACAACCTTCACCTCAATGCCATTAGGTCTAAGTCAATTGTTATATCTACCCTTCCTGCCGTCAAACTTGGGCGGTGCAGTATTAGCTATGTTCAGACCGCAGAAAATTTGACGATAACCTTTACCCATCCGCTTTGGGATGATTATTTAACCTGCGGCGGTATCAATTCGGCAAATCATGTTGTGCCTCGTGAAAGGTGTCAAGGTGGAAAGTACCACAAGTACCATTTATTTTTTCTTTTTGAAATAATGAATCGACCGCTTTTAATGAGTCATGAACCACAATAAAACTACTTGTACCCATGAATTTTGATCCAATTGAATTGAAATTTTTATCATCATCACCACTTTTACCCTAAACCGTCGGCGATATAAGCCAAAGATGACGGAAATAATTTTACTTCCATCTCCATTAATCACAAATAAATTTAGAGCTACGATTGTTCTCAAATCCTATACTTTAGGTCCACCCTTTGGGTCGTGAATCTTCATAAAAACTGAATAGCTGTCGAGCCTTGCATTCGAGTCAGTTTAAAGATGTTTCTCGATTCTCTACCGAAGCACGATATAACCCAAATGCTTCTTCCATCACCTCCCTTGGAAGTTACCTTCATTCTTATATTATACTTCTTTTGGAACTAAAGGTCATATTACTGTCATAAGTCCTGCTCTAATTTTATCGTGCATTAATGTCATGCTTTTTTTTAGTTAGTTACAATGGTTGGCTCTTTTCGTTTCTTTCCACTGTTTGTGATTTCAAAGTGTGTGAGTGCTGGATAGACTTAATAGGTATGTAACTGAGGTGATTAGCTTCTCTTAAACATTCACTCAAGGAAGGGATAAAATGATATAAATTCACCGTCCTTAAGGGTTATAACTTATGAGGCCTCTATGGTGGACAGTATAAGTTTTGCATGGTTGACATCGCAAGCCCTATTCTAGAAGCAATCAATTTGAAGACACCCAACTAGTGCAATGTTGTCATTGTATTCTCCTTTTCCAACCTTTTAATCTAGAGACGAAGGTCGTCGCCTTCAATAACCTTAGTCAATCTGAGCGCTGATGGAGCTGCATAAGAACAAAAATATTGATTAGCCGGTTCAAAAAGTAAAACTTTACTTTTCTCTCTGTCTCATCACGATCGGAAACCAACTTCTATTAGCCCACTATTCATAAACGAATCTAGATCGTCAGTGTCACTCAGTGGCTAACATCGAAACCACAAAAAAATGTTACTGTGAACTACAACCAACGCGACAAATTCAGTTGAAACTCTCGAATCTTATCTAGGACAACCACCCCCCGAGAGGAGTGAAGAAACATCTGCTTGACAAACCCCAAAGAGCACGAAGTCTATAAAAAAAAATAGCAGAGGTCAAGTGCCCGTAAATATTTTGACAAGTCTTAAATGAACCATGGCGGAACATCTCCCTAAACCAGGCTGCATTATCCAATCTTGATAGGATTGTTACACTCCACCAGATGTCACTAACAAAAACAATTTCATCAAATATTTCAATATATTTGAGCAGTCAAGACTCTCAGTCAGGCTGACTGATCTCGGGAGGTAAACTTGTACAACATCTGCATCGAGATGCAGTGATACATTGTTGCCCACCTTATCTAGGGTTCCAATGAACATGGAAAATTAAATTGGAATGAATTCGAAGATTGCGAAGGACTGCACCCCAATAGTGACTTATTGGCTGGTGCTACTAAAGCAATTTTTTATCTGTCAGATCGATGTTTCACTAAAACCAGAATTTAATTTAAATTTCTCACATAAGATGAAGTGGCTTACCCTGTGAAAACTTTAGAAAAATCAAGCAAATTAAGTATTGTAATAAAGTCCAGGCCATTATGGATAGTTCGGGGATCATCAGCAGTTTTTAAATTCACTCACATTAGTCCTTTTATAAGAAGAGTTACTTTTTCCGGGTCTAATGTACATAACCTTTTGTCAAGTTTTAGTAAAGCTTCCAGAAAATTTAGCACTTAACTCTACGAGTTATCGAAGATGTTGAATTTCGAACTTCGATATCAGACCCGGTGGTGGTCTTTTCCACTTTAAGTATAACTTCTTACGAAACTTTATAGCTTCATGCACATGAGTAATTGTGACCATTGCTGACAAGATGGACTAAAAAGGATTGCGTATAGCTAACTTTATAGCTACAGACATGCTATATACATGCTATATTGCTAGGGTAAAATATTTAAGTTTTATTGTAATGGGATTTAAATTTGAGGTAAATAATTAGAGGATTGGATGGGCGAGGAAAGTCTAAGTTGTAGCCACCTCAAATCAGATCAGTGGATCTCCTATAAGGACATTAAAATGAAGCAACTTACTTTTTCACAGGATGGATGTGCCGGCATATCCCTCAAGTTTTTCAGTATATCGAAGGCAAGTGACTAAGCTATCTTAATATCGCCGACCACAGCCTATGTGAACAGTTGTCGGAGAATCCCTTAGATGCCATTTTTTAGGCAGTTATTCCTATGCCTCTGAAGTATTTATTCATTTTGAATTCCCTTGTCCATCATAATTTTAAAACCAGAATGTTAGTGTTCACTTAATTTTACTAACGAGATATGCCATACGCAGTGGATGGTGGACTCGAGCACAATACATATAGCACTCATGTTCAATTACTACTCGTACGTGGGATGAATCTCAACCCAATGATTCCTTATATGTGAAACGAGGAAGTTTTATGGATAAAGGCGCGCTACTTTGAGAGGTATAGCCATTTTTGTCTGGGAAATTTTAAGGCATGGTAACGTAAACAGTTCACCGCCTGGCGCTGGCGCAGACCATGCAACCATTTGTCGATGCTAATGAAAATTAAACTTTTACAAGTCTGGAGGCTGGTTCATCAAGTGTCACAAGTATGATGGATATGTGTAGTCGACGGAGAGCCAAGAGTGTAATGATTTAGCATCAACCTACTTAGTGTTAATTTTTTGGTTGCTTGAATCAGTTTGAATCTATGAAAAGAAAGTGGTGACATGTCAATGGTGAGGAAAGGATAGTCAGTGGATTATTTTCGCAGTAGATCGAGCTCGATATAACATACTGGTGCCAGTTTTATGAAAGAAAATGTCTCTTACATAGAGAGCACTGAAAAACGATAATGAATCTTTGAATTAACGCCAACAATTTGTTGATCAAGCCCACGCACGTTTTGGATATTTTGTGGTCGATAATTAACCGGACGAAATTTAAAAATATCACATCAGAACAATGAACAATTGCTGTGATGACGCAACGATGTCAGAAGCGGCTAAGGGGTACTTGTTTCTATGCCCATTGTATAGAAGCTTAAAAAAAATATTTTTTTTCTCTTTTTGTCAAGTATTCCACTGGTAAGGCCATCAGATCATTTCTTTGTCCACGGCATAACTTGTTTCGGTTTTTGCAGAACAAACCGAAAATCTGTTCAAGGATTTGGTTGTCATTAGAACTGTTTTCTATAACATTTGCTATAATTAATCAAAAGATTTGATTTTTAATGACAGTCATTGTCGCTGTTTTTCTAAGAAGGAAAAATCAAAATTTTTACCCATAACAGGTTCGCACTGTCATTCTGTGAAAAATTGCGTTTTATTATGTCATTTTTTATCGCGAAACGTTCATTAGATGAGTAAGAGAGTCATAATTTTGAACTTTATAGCTTCGATTAGGCTGGTTTCTTGGATATTTTTTTTCTTATTCTTTTTAGTTTTCATAAAGTCTTCGATGTAGCCAGCTATTTTTCCTAAGTGCCTCATTCGTTAGGTGCTCTCAAAAGAGAAATATGGCATCATTCGAATGACTTACGTCTATCGTTCCCCGACGACCATTCGAGCAGTGGGAACTTGGAAGCCCGACCTCTTGAGAGTTTGTTGGTTTTATCATTTATTCATCGTCTCATTGGCGTCCGATTTACATTTATCGTTTCAGTACATTTTGTAAAAGAAAACGAAAAAAACATTTAACATTTAATCACAAATACATGCCGCTTTTATGGCAACTTAAACACATCGGCTACTGGTACATTATGCGACTAACAGCACCAGCTTCGTTTCTGGTCTCAATTTCTGGTTGGTGTTTCGATTTGCCAAACGGGGTTGTCCGCCAGGTAGAAATCTCATCGAACGATACTGTCGAACGGTTATGAAATCCGAACTTAATCCAAGACCATTTGTTAAAACGAATTGGGTAACGAAGTATCGAATCAACCCAGCAATTAGAGCAATTACCGCATTAGCATTTCTTAAACAATAAAGACAGCATCAGTATCGGCACGGTATCGGATTTATAATAATTTTTCTCCTAAATTCTGCTAGTCGTCGTTGGCGTGGTTGCACTAGATACTCCCTATAACCATGGATCGGAATGAAAACTGCACCAGCTGACCTAATAGATTGATTTATTCCCATTTTGTTGCAAGTAGATAATGGTTCCGCTACTTTATTTTATTTTTGCTTAGTAATCTTTATGTGACTTTGAGTACAAAGTGCAACCATCAGTTGTGCTGTCAAATAGTAAATTCATTTCAAGAGCAAGTCCATTACGATATGACTTTGGCGAATGACAACGATTGTGTGTGGAATTGTTTTCCAGTTGATTGTCGCATTGCGCTCCGTGAGGAACGATGAGAACGTTGTAATTGTGATTACGTGCTAGCATGATGACATGATGAATTGATGGAAATTTGTGCTAAGTCAGTTTTTCTATTCACTTTTCTGTCGTAGCTCGTGCCGGAGTTGCGTTTCGTTTTTCTTTCGTTATTTTGTGGGACGCTGTTAATGATGTATTTATTCGGTTTGACAACTGTGTGTGGTGAATCCAAATATGGAGTCAGTGTCAAACCTTGACTTCAATTACACATGGCTTATGTTAGGCTGTAATTAGTGGTAGTTTTCCAGTTTTTCTTTACATTTTCAGAGAAGTAGTGCCAGTTCGCTGGTCAACTCTTTTATCTTGGCATTTTTATTTGTTTTTCGTTAAGCGGTGACTACGATAAAACCGGGAGGAAGGGTGTCGTTACAACCTTTTGTATTATTTACTCAGAGTTTTTGTTGTTAAAGATGCTTTCTCTGGCATTCCATCACTGAAGATAGCACTGGTAAATACCGGGCGAAAGCTCATTTTATGACCTGTACACTGCCTTTGATTATAATTACCGTTTTATTTGTTTTTTTCACATCCCAAACACGAATCGTCAAATAAAGTTTTTTTCGGCTTTCATTCCCAAGCTTGAATCAAATCGTGTGTGAAGAGGTACTACATCAAGAATAACTCCAAGCTGTCATGTGCCGAGTCCGATCATAAATTTTATTTTCCCCCTTCCGGCTTGGTGTTGTGTATAGCTCATCTTCGCGGTTATTATCGCTCAAACAGTACGACATTATACAATTTCCGTCTGGCTCATGAATCAAATTTTAAAATTTCAATTAACAGAAACACAAACACAGATAATTGCAAGGGAAAACAACAAAAAGTAATTATAAACGAAAGTACCCTATCATGTTCGTTGTACTTCTTATGTTCAATATCTGAAAAATGAACGAGAGGTTGCTGCTTCGTGAGGAAGTTACCTCAATACATGGGAGTGCTACTGCTATGCATCTCGCGTGGAAAACCCGCAATGATTTCACTAATCGAACGTATCCAAAATTGAACATGGTTCGAGTACGTAATACCGCGAGTACATAACATCTTTGAGTGAATAATGTCGCGTAATTGGGAATGCAATATCCCTTACAGTCGAAAGCGGGCGATTTTTGAGTTGATGCCGCTGGAAAAACGACTTGTCAGTTATAATTAATCTTCACCCTCGTCTGCCTGACATAACCCGTACTCGTGCAGTTGAAAGTGAAAACACTTGATCGCATTCTCTACTTTCAAATCGGGTTAACAGCACAGAGCGAAATAAAAATGCGAAAAATCCATAGCAAAGATGCAACCAACCTTGGTTTATTGTATTGTCCACATAGCTAGAGGCGGCAGGAATTCGCGACGGAGATAGCAGTACAAAATGAAGCTGCACAGTCGGGTGAGTGTGGTAAGCGGCCTTGAAACATTGAACTGCTTGAGCGTAGCACCAATCCGCAATGTTATTGATGATAGTCATAACGATGAGCATATTCATACGTATCATGGTTACACTCCTAACCAGTGCCGGGTCGTGCGCGAATCGCGATTTCGGTCGTCGTCGATTTGCGTTATTAATGGACGGCACATATAGACTACTTAATTAAAACGGATTGTTACTTAATGCCATGTATTGAATTGATGAGCGATCAGGATGGAAGTGGCACTACAGTGCGATGTGATTAATTGTATCCTCTCTCTCCTTCTCTTTCAGGACCAGTTATGGTAATCGTGACCATCAATCTTACGTGTTGTTTTCGCAGGAATTGGACGATTGATTGAACAATGTCAAAAATATCAGAATCACTCTTGAATAATCCTGGACGCGGATTATGCAATAAGTCACTTTGCAAATACGATTTATTCTCAATGAAATTTGAGCACTTCCTTGATCGCATGCGTCCCCGCACTCTATCCGACTACTGTCAACTAAATGGTTAATTAAATCTGTCAAGTCACTTAAGTCTCATATCCGATTTCATATGCGAAAAAAAAAACAGTCCAAATGCCACTCATTGACAATTACTGTCAGTATCCGAATGTAAGTACGGTAAGACAGTTTCGAAATGAAATAAATGATCCAGAGCGTCGGGGACTATTAATTCCGACTTCCCACGCATGCGGTCCATAAAGTCTCAATTGACAGGGTCCTCCAGAATAATATTGCTGAGAGACCTTCGGACAAGTGTTATATGTTACACTCACTTGAATAAATTTTGCAATACAAGTAACATTAAATTTCGGGCAACAGACAGGCAATAACCGCTCGTCCGAGTTGTCGAACACAGCCCGAAAGCGTGTCAATGCTACGGAATCACGGAATTTGTAAAATCCATCGAGTAACGTGAGTACAATGAATTCCGATACAATATCTGATTTCATTCTCATTCCTCCTATAATTATGGATGGCACAAAAACCAGTTCGAGGGGGCAGGTAATAATTCCATACCACCCGCTGGCGGGTGGCGGTGATCCCAGTGAAATGTTGTGCTCCTTGAACGCATTGGATACATTCAACGGCGTAACATCACTCAGCACACTCCAATCTAGTCTACTCGTAACATGTAACGTCATTGGTAATTCAGAATATCTGAGATTCTTTCCAATCTAATTATTCTGCATCGAAGTGACAGAAGCTAAAGCTTGTCCAATCCGACTTAATTGCTTACGCCAATCAAATAGCTGCCAGCGCATGGACACTATGGTTACCTATTCGAGTGGCAGTCGATTGCAAATGCTGATTCGGTATGCAGCTGGGAATTGGACACGTACGTGAATATGTAGTCGTATCAAGTCGTAGCTGGGGATCAACTTCATCTGCATGTTGATTGATGATTAAATTCGTTGTGATGAAAAATAGATTTTAACTCCCGCGATCAAACGTTTGATGACCCAATGACTTGGTGAACTATGAGGGATAGTCACTTGACGTAATTGATTGATGTGCACCTGGTCATGAAGAATAATCCCTTTAATTGCATAAATATGTATTGGGTGCGACGAATGGCTAAAACTGATTTGATATAGGAAATGATACAGCAGTAAGGCTGAAGGGATTAGATATGATGGTTAAGCCACTTGTGGGGAAAGGTATGATATATGGGTAGAGTCAGGTGAATTATTAGAAGAAATGTTCGGGTGGGAGATGAATCAGCTTTCGTTACCGATTAGTTTTTGTTAGACCAGAGCAGAAAACACGTCCGACTTTCTTGACTTGAAAAATGGAATGAATATTTATTTCAGTAAAACATAAGGCTATAACAAGTGACGAGAAAAGATAACAACTAGTGTAGAGTGTTTTAATATTATTCAAAACAAAATAAACTAACTATTTAACACTCCCACTTTTATGAATGTTTTAAATAAAATTAATAATTCAGTAACTTAACATTTTTTTTTTTTATGATTTCAAAGTTAATTCAAAACTAATTCGAAGTTATTTTAAAGTTATTTAAAATTAATTCAAACTTTCCAAAGCTACTACTCCCATCATGAAACGGAATCGTTGAAATTTATCTCTTGGTAACGCCTTAGTCAAGGTATCGCCAACTTGGTTTTGTGTTGGCACATACTCCAACTCAAAAAGTTCATCTTCGAAATTTTCATGGATGAAGTTAAAACGGATATCTATATGTCCCCGTATAGAACTGGTTTCATCACATGATTCAGCAGATCATTTAAGAGTTGTTGTATATACACTAGTTCTTTGACTGCTTGACATGCAGCTGCAAATTCAGCTTCTGTAGATAGTGCCACGCATTTTTGACGTTGTGACGCCCAAGTGATGCAGCTTGACCCTAATAGGAAAACATATCCACTGGTCGAACGTCTTATTACTACGTCACCAGCATAGTCTGCATCACTGAAACAAGAGAGTTTAAATTGAGTACTTTTGAAAAATATACCATGATCAGCTGTCCCCTTAAGGTAGCGAATTATTCTCTTGACCATTGTAACATGGTGCAGACTAGATTTATTTAACTAGCGACTCACACATCCAACTGCATATGCTATATCTGGACGTGTACCCACCATGAGATACATAAGACTGCCCACCGCTTGACGAAAGGGGAAGTGCTGTCGCTTCCGCACAGCTTGCAGCTGTTGATGCTTCTACTGGAGTTGACACAGCTGCTGCATCCAGCATATTAAATTTTGATATCAATCGGTTTACATATTGCGATTGATTAATATGAATCGAACTATCCTGAAATCTCCTTATTCCAATCCCAGAAAATGTCTCGTCGGAAACACTTTTATTTCAAAATTATGTTTTAGATGTTCAAAAAACTCCGCAATTTTACAACTGTCTGTTGATGCAATCAAGCCAGCGTCTATATAAATCTCCAAAATAACCTTCTTATTATTTCACTTCACTTATGAAAACACAAGGATCAGCAGCGCACGGTCGGAAGAAAAACGTTTCCAGAATTTTGTTAAAGATTTTGTTGCAGCCCCTAGATGCTTGTTTGAGTCCATATCAACTCTTCTGAAGTTTGCATACTCGATTGCTTCCATCCTCATATCCTCTAGGCTGCTGAACATAGATTTCTTCCTTGATCTCACCATTTAAAAAGGCCGTTTTCACATAAAATTGCTTAATATGAAGTTTTTCTGATGCTGCTATACTCAAGATTGTCCGAATCGATGTGAACTTTGCCACCGGGCTGAAAGTTTCAAAGTAATCCACTCCAAATTGTTGAGTGAAACCCCGAGCCACTAATCTGGCCTTGTACCTTACCCCCTCATTGTCATTCGAATTCTTGATTTGGTACACCCATTTAGTATAAATCAACTTACGGTTTTCAGGCAATTCTATCAAAGTCCAGGTCTCATTTCTATTCAATGAAGCAATCTCCTCATCCATAGCACTTTTCCATTTATCCGCATCTTCACACTGGATGGCTTCTTCAAAGTAATCTGGTGTGTAAGACTCCGTTAAAAACGCAAAACCCTCTTGGATACAACAGTTGACTTCACATTGAGCATTCTGGTTTCTGCTTCTCAATCGGTCTTTGATCGTACTGTCCTCCTGGTTCTTTGTAACATTTATACTATCATTAATAGTTTCATCAAAAATGTCATTCCGATAACCCTCAGCATCAACGTCAGTACACCGACTTTCATTCAAATGTAAGACCTCCTGTTTGTTTCCACACTTTTCTTCCATGGGCGATTCATTTCGAAGTTCCTCATCATCTAATACAGCAAACAACTTGTCATGTTCACTTACCACCACCTTTGAATCAAAAAAATTAACATCACGGCAGATTTCAACCTTATTATTTTCTGTCACCATAATCCACAAAAATGCCCTTTTTAGACTTCGGATTCCATTTTCGTCTTTTCCGTTGGGGTATATGAACAAAAGTTTCGGTTCCGAAAATTTGGAAATTGCTGATGTCAGCTAGTCTTCCGTACCACAGCTCATATGGTGATTTTCCTTTTATTGGACTGGTACCAGTTCGGTTCAGAATGTAAACAGCGGTGTTGACAGCCTCAGCCCAAAGTTTCACATCCAAATTTCTTTCGTGAATCAGTGTCCGAGCTGCCTCTGCGATTGTGCCCATTTCACGTTCTGCACGTCCATTTTGTTCTGGCGTGTAGGAAACTATTCCCTGATGCACAACGCAATTTTTCATTAAAATCTTCCTAACCTCTTAATTTTTTTTTTTTTTTTTTTTATTGTGAACTCGTTTATAAATTACATAGTTATCGCACAATTTACATATTTTGTTCAGAGTTATGATTTACAAGAGAAATGTTACTACTGGGAAATATTTTACAGATTCATTAATATAGAAATTATATGAGGCAAACATTCTGGGGAAACAACGAAAAAAAAACCCCAATACAAAAAAAAAAAAAAAAAAAAAAAAATTAAAAAAAAAAAAAAAACTATAAAGCAAAATATAAGTCAAAATAAATAAGCATATTAATAAATAAATAAATATATAAATAAATAAATATGTAAATAAATAAATAAATAAATAAATAAATATATACATATATATGTATATTATATGATTAAATAAATAAATAAATAATATAAATATAAAAAGATAAATAAATTAGTAAAAAAATAAATAAATAAATAAACAAATAAATAAACAAATAAATAAACAAATAAATAAATTAATAAATAAATAAAGAGATATACAAACAGATGAACAAATATAACAGGTATATACAATAGATAAAATTGCGTATGTAACGGAATCATGTGTTATGGTACTGGTATAACTCATTTAATAAAGAGTTTTCGGGAATATCGCATCTAATTCTAAATGTTTCAGATAGTTTGCGTATTCTGGAGAACATCATTTCAACATTAGCTCTGTGATGCAAATCTATAGTCGAATGAAACCAAGGCAGCTTAAGCATCATTTTTAGGATTTTATTTTGCGATTTATTTTGAGATTTGTAACTTCTTTATATAACACTTGGCACAGTTACCCCAAACTTGGCACCCATACAGAAGAATTGCTTGAAATATTGTTTTGTATAAAACTATTTTGTTTTCATTTGAAAGCATAGATTTACGGTTAATAAAGAGGTATAACATCCGAGTTGCAATATTAATTTTAAGGGTTTGAGCATTGTGCACATTAAAGATTAATTTTTGGTCAAGATATATACCGAGATACCTCACAGATGTTCGCCATGATACTGAATTACCTAAGATGTTGAGCTGATTGATTTGTGTACTCTGAATCATTGTCAGAGTGAAGAATCTTTACTTTTGCACCTGTTTCGGCTTCAATCAATTTAAGGTACTTTGCAATTACAGTATGCACATCCGTTTTCTCTTTTAGAAAGAAAACTGTTCAGTAGTGCGAAATACCATCTTTAAAAAGCAAGAAATACTTGGATCCACCAATTGAAGTACACTGCAGTGGGCCGCACACATCAGAATGGACAAGCTCCCCTATGCAACTCACTTTATTTTCACTTGGATGAAAAACTGCACGATGTTGTTTACCCTACAAGCAAGCCTCACAAAAGAAGTCGTTTTCATCTTCAAAAGAAATATTTCTAGCTTTCAATACGCTTCTTACTTGGGTAATATTTTGATGCCCAAATTTTTCATGCCATCTGCGTAGTGTCCCATCTTCTTTGTTAGTCACATTGGCACAAGCTCCAGCATCCATCGCTTGTGACTTTCAAAAGTAGTTTAAATAATTTGGACTCACGTACTCCTACTAAAAGGACAGACTTTCCTTTAAAAAGTTTATATTTTAAATTATCTGACGACAATTTAAAACCTTTGTCCAGCGCACAGTTTAGTGAAACAAAATTTAGCCGAATATCCGAAACATAGAGCACATCAGCTAAATGGTTTTCCTCCCAGCTGACATTGTTGAAAGACATCACATTTATATCACTTTTGCCATATGCGTTAATGGTGTTTCCATTCCCTAATTTGACGATTACTGGTTTATTACAATAAACTCCTTATAATTAATCATCCACTCTCTCCTGCTAGTCATGTGATCACTAGCTCCAGAATCCAGAAACCATTCATCGGTACTAGCACCATCTTTTGTCAACAGCGCTTCACACACAAATGCATTACCTTTCTTTCCATTCGGTAGTGTTCAATCCATTTGTCTCTCCTACTTCTTTGGACATTCATTCTTCCAATGCCCAGTACCTTTACAGAAGAAACATCTTCCCGGCTTTGAAGGCTGCTTATTCTTGTTAAACGACCTTTTCGGTGTAAATTTCTTGTTTGCAATCCTCCAGATTCATCAAAATTGCTTTGGGAATTAATTCGTGCCTGTTCCAGGACTAATCTGCCAGTAAGATTCTCCAATGTCTGCTTGTCAACCGCTGTCGACTCCCATGCAGTATGAAAATGACTAAATGATGCTGGCAAAGTCATTAGGATTTTTGTTATGACCATCAATTCCGAAACCTTTTCCCCTACATCAGCAAGCTGCTGCACAATGGTCTGCAACTTTGAAATATGCAACGCAATATCATCCTGCGGGTCCTTATTAAAATTGTAAAATTGCTGTTGAAGCATGTAGATACTCGCCTTTGATTTAACCTCGTAAACATTATGTAGTTTATCCCACATTTACTTCGAGGATTTGCAGTTCATAATATGCAAGAGTGGTTGTGGACCTACCGAAGTGACAACACCCCTTTGTGCCTTATTGTCAAAGCGACTCCACAGAAACAATTTTTCAGGATCCGTCGGCCGTACTTCATCCTCTGTTAAATATTTAAATAGATCAGATGCATTCAAAATTATTTTTATTTGAAATTTCCAAATGTTCCATTGATTTCCATTTATTAGCTTCTCAATTTTAAATTCAAAATTATCAGCAGACATGGTTTAATACTACTTGAGCACACAGTTTCCAGTTAAGTCAAGAAATTTAATATTCCACAGCAAATTCACCCAAATACCAATCGTCGGCAACCAAAACTTCTTCTCGGTATTTCTTTGATTGTCTTCCTTGAAAATTTGCAGACTGTATTTTTCCTTATTGTGAAGAACGTATTTCAGAAAAATATCCACAACACTAGGACCATAACCTGTTAGACCAGAGCAAAAACTTTCTTGACTTGAAAAATGGAATGAATATTTATTTCAGTAAAACATAAGGCATAGCTAACTATAACAAGTGACGAGAAAAGATAACAACTAGTGTAGAGTGTTTTAATATTATTCAAAACAAAATAAACTAACTATTTAACAATTTTGGACCTTGGAATGGAAAAGTGGTCGTGGAGAACAATTGCGATTTTCTTCCGCAACTCTGATTGGTTCTAATGGGCTTTAAAAATGCCGTAAGGCTTCATCCAATAAGTGGTGTCATTTTTAATTTCGAGCTTTTGATGAACTGGTAACAATCAATTATAATTGAGATGACCTTTGATGAGCAAAAGCTAAGAGTTAAGGGTTATGTGGGTCGGTACGGCACGATGTGCTGCAATATTCTAAATTTACTACAAAAACGCTAAAAACATCGCGGAAACGTATTGTAGAGTGAGTCATACTCAAGTGCTGTCAAGTTCGACTAGTTGAATTAAATAGAGAAAACGTCTTGAACATGGTTAATCATGTTAAGACTCAGACTCGTTTTCTTTCGGCATGTTTTACTGTCATCGAAGTAGGGGCACACAAGTGTGTCAATTTCATAACGCGTTACTTTCGCTGAGTGGGGGCTCATTTCTAAGTGAATTTTGTACACAGAATTATTTTGAGTGACGAAGCTCATTTCCATTTGTTTGGGAATAGAAACAAACAAAACGGTTGAATGGGATGCTCGGGAAACCCAATAGAAAGTGTAAGGCAACCTTTCTACGGACAATGAGGAGTAATTGGTGCAAATGTTTCAGTAAGTGGATTGTCTTACCAAACGGTGTTAGCTAATTTTTATTTGAGTGAAATTGGTGCTATGGACAATTATCATTTTTATCAGGACGTGCCACATGCCAATAGTGGCTTTATTGCGAGACAAATATTCTGGATGAATGATTTCTTGAAATGGGAACTTCAATGTGCTGCGATTAAAGTACAAAATACAAAAATATCAGAGTTACAATATAATGCGAAAATATAATAAATAACTTCGACAAAAAATGAATACGACCATGAAAAGTCTACTTAAATATAAGGCAGATTTAGTACTGAATCACTGGCATATGAGGTAATTGTTTTGATTAAAATAAAAATGTTGCCACTTGTGAAGAGAACGTTACGATCTTTTTTTAATTTAAAATGACACCACTTGTTGGATGGCCAAAGAGTATGTTCATCTCCAAGGCCGATGACGTGGGATACTAGTGGCGTTAATTTCGTCTAATATATTATATAAATGTCTCCGTGGTGTTGACTTGTATACCAAACACTCACAATTTATCCGATCTTTCCTACACTTATTCCAGACATTTTTTGTCGTTTTCTTAGGAGCCGATCACATTAAGAATCAACAATTCATGTCACCGTTTGGTCCTACTGTTTTAAGAATACAACATTCATTCATTTAATTTTTTTTTTTTATAATTCGTGCCGGTTCAAGGTGCTCTTATGGTGTTTGTCATACAACCTGGACGTGGTGCAGATGGTTTGTGTCGAAGATGTTCGTTCACTACTCTCCGGGGGTGGCTGTCCTAGACAGGATATGAGAGATTCGACTGAATTTGTCGCGTTGGTTGCAGTTCACAGTAATTTTTTCGTTTACATGTCATTAAAGTGTTATATTGGAAATGCACAAACAGAGTATGAATTTTGAAGTGATGTTGATGCATTTTTTGATCATCTCATTCACAGCAATGTTGTAGCACAAAGTGTAGCTCATTCACATCCATTTTTATATTGATCCACCAGTTTAGAGAAAGTGGTAGTAGACGAAAGAGCGGTGGACATGTAATTAGGGCAGGCTGCGTAGAGTTTTGTGCACGCTTGCCAGATCGCTAGCACTTAAGCTTGAAAGATGCTCAAGTGATCGGGGAGACGGAATGAATTTGAGTTATTCAGTTGTGTCGAGAATACTCCTGAACATATACCGTGCTCTAGCATGGAGCTATCAGGGAAAAACAGAAGTTGGAATTTCTTAACTGAGTTGCACGCTTTCCATTCTTCTGTGAGAGGAATGTGAGAGTGCACCAGACTGCTGAAGTAGAGGGAGGGTGTGACAAATTGTGGGCAATCTTCCTTCGTACTCAATCCCCCAATGACTTTTCTAACTAAGCTGGGACTTATTTGCAATTTACCGAGGTTCGTAACTCTCTCTACGAACGCCATTTGATCGAAACGCAATCTGTAACGAGCTTTCTGAGTATACTCGCCGGGCCAGGATCTATCATATAAATTTATTTGTGATACCGACAGACGCGCTTGTGCGCCAACTGCACTACTCTGCCTCTCTGGGTTGAGACTCGTTCAGGACACTCGGTTGTAGTGGTGACTTTGTCGCCTTGTAGCTGTCGCGTTGACAGCACCCAGTTAGTCTCCTTCTGGGTGAGAACCCAAAGGGTCCCGATTGGTGATGGGTTGCCAGGAGTGTGAGGCCGATCCCGGCTAGGTAAAAACTCGAGTCGAGGCTCTAGCTATTGTTGGCTTGTGCCCTTGAGAGCGGCTTTAACGTTTGGTCAGGCCCATCTGGGTTAAAATCCAAATCGGGGAACTGACCCTACGGTATTTGCCTCGGGAGTAGACGCTTATAGGAGTTGATCAATCTCGTGTGGGTTAAAACTCGAGTTGGAGAATTAATTTCGTCCTATTATTAGTCGCCAGTCACCGTTTTATTCGCTGAGCGATAGCCTCAACTAGTGTTGACCAAACACTCGTTCCTCACTTGTAGGCGACATAGTCGAAAGGAATGTCTTTTTAAAAGAAAATATTTTATTTAATTTTGCGCAATGTATGCCGCAATGTTAGCGTCAACACTGCGTCGTTGATTTGACGAACACTTCTTACCTTATTTGTGTGTTGTTCTCGTGGTTCTGCCTTGATGTAGCTTCGGCCGGACTTACGATCTAAAGGGTGTCTCAGTAAGAGTGCACTTTTTCATTTTAAAACAAAAACAAGTATTTTATGACAGAGTTGTGATATTTTTATTGTTTTGTAAAGAAGACATGTTCCGATTAAGTATGGAATAAAATATCCGGCAAATGACCCCCACGGCTCCGATGACAGGCCATTATTCTTTTCATGAAATTTTCTCACCGATGACGCGTTGGATTTCCGATTTGAGCTCAGGAATTGTTTCGAGTTTATTCCCATAAACCCGAGATTTCACAAAACTCCAAAGAAAAAAATCGTACGGCGTTAAATCGCACGCAGTTGACATCAGAATTTCGTGATAATGTGTTATCGCGTGTTAATGCGCACTTTTTCTTCGCGATACCTTTGCAATATCTATATTCACGGCAAGCTTTTTCCTCTCTATTAGTAGAAGAGCACTTTGACCAAGCTTGGAAAGCCATTTTCTTTTCGTGTATCACTGCTTTGGCTTCGTCTGTCCACCACCAGGTTTCTTTTGCGTGTTGGCAGGGGCCTTTAGATGTTCCGAGCAGTGATTTGGCTTTCTCCAGGCCAGATTGTTGTAGGGAATCCCACATGTCTTGTGCTCTGCACTCCTCATTACCGACCTCATCGATAATGGAAGAGAGGTAGTTTTCATGTTGGTAATAAAAGCTTCGCCTTTTCCTTTATCCAGCTTATACCACTTGATTCTCTCAGACACCTTCGTTTGCTGCTTTGACTTCTTTCTCGCATCCATAAGAAATTCAGTCAGGAGGAGACGGTGTTGAGGGGCGATCGCGTCTCCCAGGATCACTTTGCAATCTTTAGCTCGTGGCTTCATGAAACTGGATACCAAATGATAGTCTATTTGAGTTTCATTTCCGCCGCTGCTATAAGTGATCAGGTGCCGGCTTTGTTTGACGAACATGGTATTTAGCACTATAAGACCGTACGACTTGCACATGTTTAGGATATCTTCACCTGAAGAGTTCCTGGTGCCGTATCCCAGCCCTCCGTGGTAGCCTTCATAGTTTTCGCTTGTCTTTCCGACATGTCCGTTTAAATCTCCCCCAACAAACAAAAGCTCTTCCTTTGGGATGATTTTGACAAGGTTGTGGAAATCTAGCCAGAATGCATCTTTTTCTTTTTGTTCGCATCCTACTTGAGGGGCATATGCGCTTACGATGTTCCACACCTCACCATGCATCACCAATTTGAGAGCCATCAAACGGTCACAATCCTATATAAGGTAACGTCACATAATATTTATTTTAGTTTTATTTACGGTTTCGCGCGTAATAGAAAAGCAGTACTTAAGCTCAACACTTACTTACGTATTTATGAAAACAAAACAATGTCGGAAGTAAAAGAGAAGAGACGGCAATACAGTGCGGAATATATTAAATACGGATTCATTGAAAACCCCAGAAACCCATCGGCGCCTTTGTGCCTTCTATGTCTAAAAACATTTTCGAATGAAGCAATGAAGCCTTCAAGACTGCAAGATCATTTGAATAAAATGCATCCAGATAAGAAAGACAAGAATGTATCATATTTTCAAGACCTAGAGAAGAAGCATAATGCTCAACCAAGTGTATCAAAACTCTTTTCGGCGACTGCTAATCAAGATCACGACGGACTTCGAGCTTCGTACAATATCTCTTTGTTTATTGCTCAAAAAGGCAAACCACACAACATCGGAGAAGAGTTAATTTTGTCAGCAATAAAGGAAGTAATAACTACTGTGCTTCATAAACCGGCGGCAGATAATATCCGAAAAATTTCTTTGAGTAATAATTCTGTGCAAAGACGAATTGATGAAATGGATGAAAACATTGAAGAATCATTGTGCAATCGTCTGAGGACTAGTCAATTCCCAATTCAGCTCGATGAGTCCACTTTACCAACGAATGAAGCATTGTTGCTGTCTTAGGTGAGGTTTATTAAAGATGAGAAAATATGTGAAGAACTATTGTTTGTTAGAAATCTAGAGACCGATACAAAAGGCGAAACCATATTCAATACATTGGAAAAGTTTTGTGACGAGAAAGAAATTCCCTTGAAGAATATTATATCAGCTGCTACGGATGGTGCCTATGACAGGGTGCCATAAAGGCTTCATAGCGTATCTTAAAAATAAAATTCCAGATGTCCTTACTTTATTGCGTTATTCATCGACAACATTTGGTTGCTCGAAATTTAAGTGAACGACTATTTCAATCACTGCAATATGTCATCAAAGCAGACAATAAAATCCGCAACAGCTCTTTGAATGATAGATTATTTCATCAGCTTTGTGTTACTAATGACGGAGATTTCAACCGTTTGCTGTTTCATACTGAAGTTCGTTGGCTATCAAGAGGCAATTCTCTGACTCGATTTTACAACCTGTTTGACTCTGTGATAGAGTTCTTGGAAACCAAAGATACAGAATTGCGCAATAAGCTCATTACATCAAAGAATGATATAGCTTACATGACAGATCTGTATAAATTGTTCAACGAAATGAATCTCCAACTGCAAGGGGATGGACTAAATTTAATTAAAACAAAAAATGTCGTTGCTGCTTTCGCAGCCAAACTGCTTCTTCACAAAAAGAATATCGGCAGACGTGAGTTTCACAATTTTCCGCATTTATCAGTATCCTGCAGAAACGACGACTTGTTTGCCTACTGCCAACATTTGGAAAACCTCCACATTGACTTCACCGAACGATACCAGGACATTTTGAACTTGGAAATACCCAGACTGGGTGTTGGATCCGTTTTCAAATGTCAACACAGCAATATCACCTCAGCTAGAAGAAGAACTTATAGAATTGACAACGAACGAGGAAATAAAAATCAAGTTCAAAAATGGCTACCCAGAATTTTGGCTACAAAAACCGGTCCCGCAATTGTACCCTGGATTGTGGTTAATCGTTCAACGATTCTTGATAGCATTCCCATCGTCATATTTGTGTGAACGTGGATTTAGTGCTGTGGCAACGTTGCTTACTGAAAAGAGAAATCGTTTGCATGTTACCGAACGTGGTGACTTGCGGCTGTTCTTGAGTAAATTGGAACCTGATATCAACAAACTTATTAAACAGCATCAGATCTATCCTTCACATTAGTTTTTATATTAAAATCGATTATGTTTGTTTTATTTTGGATAAAAGATACTCTGTCTGAATACTATAAAGTTGCGTTTCAATAATCATTCTCATCGGCAGGTATAGCCCGCTAGAGTTAAGGGGTTAGGTGGGTTTGAAAATTTAAAAAAATCGATTTTATCTTATTGAATAGTACAATATGATTAAAATATTCTCCTAAAATTTCAAATCGATCCGAGTAAAATTCTAAGAGATAGACCCTTCGGAAGTTCCGCCCATCAGGCCACGTCAGTGCAGCGCTTCGCAGGTATACGGAGTCGGTTTTAAGTCGGTGGACATGATTTCTCGAAAAGTTATGAAGTGATTTTGTTCAAATCTTGCACACATCTTTGAAATAACATTATCTAGTAACTGAACGAAGGATTTTTTTTTTTTTAGTACAACTAATTTTTCCGAGCCAATACATGGCGAAAATTTGACCAAAAAATGTGTTTTTTTGTTCAAAGTCTGTCAAAAATTCAAATTTTATTTATTTTTTTTTCCTTCGTCCAATAACGAGATTTATCCATGTACTAAAGAAATATTTTTGGTTTTTTTATTTTAGATGAACCAATAATGAGTTATGCTGTCCACGGCAAGAGCATTTTTTTTTTTGAGACGTCAAGGAAGATGAGGCACCAACGGCTGAGTTTTCGGAATTTTTAAATAAAAATTTCACAAAATACTGTTTAAATATGTATCTTTGATATGCTGAATTGCTTAAATAAGATATATGATTGTATATATTAAAAAAAAAAAATAGTAAAAATACCCTTATTTTGAACCTCTGAAACCCACCTAACCCCTTAACTTGAGACCTGAGCGCCTTTGTATACTACCTACTGCGCTCAGGTCTCGAGTTAACTCTTTCGGGTTATAATAAAAGTCTCGTTTAGATTGAATGTTTAATCTCCGCTGATATAGCTCACAATAATTTGTTTCATTTGAAGTTATAGTGGTTTTTAAGTAAGTAAAAAAATGTTGGGCGCTAAAAAAAAAATATTTTCAAAGTGGGCAGTAGACAAAATAAGTTTGGGAACCTCTGTTATAAGCGATCCTAAGTCCTTCTTTCAGTTTGTCAACTACAAAATGAAATCTGGTGGCTATCCAACTTCACTCTCTTTCAATGGCGAAACCTCGATTGATCCCAAAGCAATCGCCAACAAACAATCTTTCGCCGACGAGTCCTTTGAACCGGGCATTACTTACTTCGACTATTTACCAATTTTATCCCTTGGGCCATTTTTCCCACGTACTATTGACCACCTTAATGACACCCTTCAGCCCAATGGTCTCACTGCCATATTACTAAAAAAACTCTGGAGTGTAGATTACTACACGAAAGAAAGTGACCAAAAATGCAAATGTCAGCTAAGATTTGGGTCTAAGTATTTAGGAATGCACCAAGAATTTTATTCATCGATTACCTTAAAAAGAACCATCATTAGCGAATATTTTTGGAGAAATAAATTGCGAAAAAACGATCCCATGAAGAGGGAAAAAGTGGTCTTTTCACCTTTTTGACTAAAAAAGGCAAAGTTGCACGAATGGCAGTTTTAATTGCTCCGCTATCCACCGAATTCTCCAGATCTGGCTCCAAGCGGATCTGCTACTACCTGTTAGCAGATCTAGAAAAGTGCTTCAGGGAAAGAGATTTGGCATTTTTAGGTCAACGGAAAATCGTTTTACAAATATAATATCGAAATGTTAGATAAGAGTTGAACTGAGTATATAACCCTTGAAGGAGTGAGATTTTGAATAAAATCGAACTTTGCCTAACAGTCGTTGTTTTGTTAGTCATCCTATGAGTTTATTGAGTGATGGGCTATTCTATTACATTACATATATAGAATACTTACCTACCCATACCTCATTCAATTGATGTTAATCCTAAGCCCTCAGGCAATCCGAAATAATTGATTATTTTTTTCAGTGGTTTGGTTTTGTAAGACTATGTAAATGCGGTACCAAGCCGACCATTTACTTTTAGCTTTTCGGGTGTTATGCTGACGAGTCTTTGCCGATTTCAGCTGCAGGGGATATAATCTGGGAGCGTACGAATCTCAGCATGGGGTTCAGGACCTAATCACTGAGTGACCTCGAAATCGGATGCGTAAGATTGGAGGGGTGTTCTCTATCGTGAGGCAAAGCAGCAGTTAGATAACCTTCCTAGCTCTACTGTCCTTAACGTTACTGTTGGTTTATATAGCGCTAGCATCAGACAGGCAGTTATCACAATTGCCTAACTTGGAAGTAGTTGTAATTGTTCTTCGCCACAATTCCCTTATGTTCGACATACATATTTTTCGACTACAATGAATTCGCACACTAGCTATGTAGCTAGTCTAATGGAGCTTGATCAATAATAGATTTGGAAAGGGGCTTACAAAAGGAGGCTTTAACACTGTAGTGTCTATTAAACTCTAAGAAGCAACGGTTGTAGCTTTGATCAATTCTCTGAGTGACACTCAGGTCAAGTTGATGAAAGTTAAAACTCTTTTTCTCGAAAGCGACACAATATTACAAGACCTATCCCAATGGATACTGCCTGCAATTAGTTTTGAATTTTAAACGATATATTTTATTTATTTATTTATTTGGTAAAAATTAACAAAATGCTACAAGATTTAGATCTTTTAGAAGCATATAAGAAGAAACATAATGTAGAAAAAAAAATGTATAAATAAAAATAAGTAAGTAGATAACTAATAGTCTTATTCTTCTTTTCCTTTTTTTCCGGCGTCGTTATAGTCAGAAGTGTAGGACCATAACCTTCCCACATAACTGCATTCCTACTGGTCCGCTTGTGGGGTCCGCCGGTTTGACCTCAGAAAGTAGCGGCAGGCTTCCCGGTTTGGGATTACTTCGTCGCTGAGGCCAATCAAATGCTGGTGTTTTTGCTTTTGTTTGCACCAATTGTTTTTCGGCCTGCCTTTTTTACGTGTTGAAATTGGAATGTTGATTGATAACGCCTTTTGGACGGGGTTCAAGGGATCTCTCCTTTGAACATGGCAATACCAACTGAGTCGGTCGCGCTCTATATTTCTTGTGATGTTTTCTTTTACGTGGAGGCTTCCTCGGATCTTTGAACTTCTAATTCTGTCACGCTTTGTTACTCCCGCTGTCATGCGAAGCATCTTCATCTCAGCTGCCGTTAATTTGCTCTCATATTTTTTGTGCATTGTCCAGCATTGTGAACCGTATGTGAGCGCCGGACGTACAACTGAAGTGTACGGCTTAGGGGGCATTTTTCGATCACAGAAGATGGCGGAGTTTTCCCGCCACTTCATCCACCCTACGCTTACGCGATGGTTGATGTCGTCATCACAAGTTGCTTCTTTATTAATCATAGATCCCGGATATTTAAAGTTTTCACACTTGGGAAGCACTCTTCCATTCAAATAAATGTCTGGAATAGGCTGATGAGGGCAGCACTGATACTCTGTCTTCTTTGACCTAATACGATACCCGTGTCCCTCAAAAATGTCCACCCACACATCAAGTGCTCGTTGTAGGGACGCCTGATCATCAATTATAATGGCTCCATCGTCAGCAAAGAATAGCTGGTGCACATTGGGGTCCGTCACTTTTCCTTCAAGCAAGCAATCAAGGACTGCTATAAAGAGCAGTGGGCTGAGGACGCTCCCTTGGTGTACACCGACTTTGATTGCGAACTCTTCCGTGACTCCTGCGGTGCATCTTACTCTTGTCGTTGCTCTATTGTACACGTCCATGATTACTCGCACTTTTTGTCTTAGCGCTACCCATAAAAGATCTCTTGGTTGCCGGTCAAAGGCCTTCTCGAAATCAACCAACACCATATGCAAGTCCTTTGAAGAATCACGATGCTTTTCCATCATGACCCTTATACTTTGGATTGCATCTGTCGTTGATTTACCCGAGACAAACCCGCACTGGTCATCAGAATTTTCCGCAGTCGGCTATCTAATACCCGTTCAACGATCTTCATGGTGTGCGACATCAGCTTGACAATTGACAGAACGGTAGTTATCACAATTTCGCGTATCACCCTTTCCTTTGTGCAAAGGAAGAAGATAGCTTTCCCTCCATTGATTAGGCATAGTGTCGCCTCTCATAAGTTTGGAGATAAGAACCATGAGCCATCTAGACCCGATGTCTCCCATCTTTTTCCAGAACTCAGAGGGTATCCCGTCCGGCCCAACAGCTTTTCTTTTCTTGGAGTTTTTAACCGCGTACCGAACTTCTTCGACTGTGATGTCGGATATTTCGGCATGATTCGGGCCGGCTCTTGGAAAGTACACTCGGGGAAACTGTTCGTTCAGAAGTTCCTCGCAATACTGGCGCCATCTGTGGAGAATTTTTTCGTCTTCCACAAGGAGTTGGCCTTCAGCATTGTTAATAAACTTTGGGAAACGAATCTCCTGAGCATTTCTTCTTCTCTGGGCGGCTATCTTAAAGATATTTGCTCCTTTGTTCAAATTGTTTTGTCGAAGCTCCTGGGTAGCCTGGTTCCTGTCAGACGCGGAAGACGATATTTCTTCCAACTCCTGATAGAGGCCTTCCATGCTTTTCGCTTTGAATTCGGCGCATTTTTTCTTCGCGATACCTTTGCAATATCTATATACCTTTTCACGGCGAGCTTTTTCCTCTCTATTAGTAGAAGAGCACTTTGACCAAGCTTGGAAAGCCATTTTCTTTTCGTGTATCACTGCTTTGGCTTCGTCTGTCCACCACCAGGTTTCTTTTGCGTGTTGGCAGGGGCCTTTAGATGTTCCGAGCAGTGATTTGCTTTCTCCAGGCCAGATTGTTGTAGGGAATCCCACATGTCTTGTGCTCTGCACTCCTCATTACCGACCTCATCGATAATGGAAGAGAGGTAGTTTTCTATGATGGTAATAAAAGCTTCGCCTTTTCCTTTATCCAGCTTATACCACTTAATTCTCTCAGACACCTTCGTTTGCTGCTTTGACTTCTTTCTCGCATCCATAAAAAATTCAGTCAGGAGGAGACGGTGTTGAGGGGCGATCGCGTCTCCCAGGATCACTTTGCAATCTTTAACTCGTGGCTTCATGAAACTGGATACCAAGTTTCATTTCCGCCGCTGCTATAAGTGATCAGGTGCGGCTTTGTTTGACGAACATGGTATTTAGCACTATAAGACCGTACGACTTGCACATGTTTAGGATATCTTCACCTGAAGAGTTCCTGGTGCCGTATCCCAGCCCTCCGTGGTAGTCTTCATAGTCTTCGCTTGTCTTCCCGACATGTCCGTTTAAATCTCCCCCATCTCCTTTGGGATGATTTTAACAAGGTTGTGGAAATCTAGCCAGAATGCATCTTTTTCTTTTTGTTCGCATCCTACTTGCGGGGCATATGCGCTTACGATGTTCCACACCTCACCATGCATCATCAATTTGAGAGCCATCAAACGGTCACTGGACTTTGAAATGGTTAACACCTTGCCAAGTAGCTCTGCCGCAAGGATGATGGCGATTCCGTTTTTTCCTTGTTCCAATCCATAGTAAAACATCTTGTAGGCTTTTGTTTTAACGTCCAAGAAACGTGCCCGATTACCGGTGTTTCGCCATTTCGTCTCTTATACGCACAGGATGTCTACTCGCCTTCTAACCATCATTTCTTCAAGCTCATACATAGCTGCGCCCACTCATGCTTCCAACGTTCCAACTCGCGACTCTTAAGTGTGGCTTACGCCGTTGCATTACTTTGCTATCCCCCGGAAATCCTATAGCTCTGACCCGAGCATTGCTGCTCGTCCCAGGATCACGACCATTAGTAGTGCCTGGTGGGGTAGTGCTTTTCCTTTTAGCGTTCTTTTCCATAATGCTACGGTTTGACCGTTTTCTTTCTTCCCCTCCTTTTTTTGACACGGGCATGCTCCAGATTTTTTTTTTTTTTGTTTGATCTTACTCTTACAACACCGGTGATCTCCAGTCGTGTCAACCCACTGATTTGCATGTACACTTGTGGGGCAGTTTAATGGTGGTATATGTGTCCCTAGGCTCACCTTGGTGTTTTCTAAATTGCTTAGATGTGATTTTTGTTTACCTTTGTTTTAGTCGCCTTTTACGACAAGCGGGAGGTATCGCTGCAGGGATATTCTTAACCCGTCCCTGCACAGGTAAACCATATTACCTCTTTGACAGCTGACGGTAGAATAAAATCGGAAAAACCTGAGAAATTAAAAGTGGTTCTGACACTAGTCGTGGTCTTGACACTAAATACGAGTATAGTAACAGGTAGATAAATGAGAAACCGCTCTTTTCCAACAGATGACACTGGCATAACATTCTGGGCAGAAATGTCAGTTCAGGAACGTCGGATGGCTTACAATTCCTCATTATCACATTTCTGAATTTCGTCTTCAATCCGAAAATATTTGCAGTTGATGCATGTCGAATGATTATAGACACTGATGGTGACATTTTTATTAGCGAAGGAACAAACCCCTGCTTGTGACTGATGATGAAAACTGGAGACGCCGCAGCCACGCATCAATATCGATGGCTAAGTAAACATTGATAGTTTCAAGCTCATGGCATGCATTTGGTGCGATCAGCTCTATTAAAGGCTTTAAAGGCGTTTCAATTGGCGTGGGTAGAATTTGGCGGCCTGTTGCGGCCATGTTGCTTAGGCGACATGCGTCAAATCTGTTTTTTTGTTATTCACTTATTGATGCCAAATCATCATCGCAAGGAATCTCTTTGAACATCATGTCCAAATGATATAGCTTTATTATCAAAATTACCCGTTTTACGGTAAACGTGGTGGCACTTCACACTTGACTCTTCAACGATTGGCGGCGGGTTTTGAGACGACCGGCTCGGTAATCAATCAGCCAACTTTCGTATCTCCATCAGTGAAAGTGTACAACAGGAACCGAGGCAGTCGATTTCTTGCCGTGCACAAGAACTCGGCCGGCTCGCTTGAACTTCGCAGACTTCAACTTGATGAATTCTGCATCGGAACTTGGGCCTACACCGGGTACAATATCCAACTACCCCAGAAGCTCAAAGTTTATGACAAAAGACAACGCCGTTTGTTCGCTGGCTTCGGAGCGTTTGGAAGAGGATACCAATTTTGGTCGAAAAATCATCTTTAGCGACGAGGGGCAATTTCGTATTCCGTCATCACCAACCCAAACCAGGTTCACCAGAGCTCACCAGATGACATGTTGCCGTACAGTACAATTTCTTATGGCCCAAATTGAACCATATCGACCTAGACGACATGTGGTACCAAATGGACAACACTACGTGCCACACAGTGGACGCCACGACTGACATTATGCATGAACGATTTGAGGGTAAGATTATCACTTGCAGAAGTGACGTGAATTGGCCACCAATATCATGTGATTTTACCCTGCTAGACTCTTTCTTGGGCAGTTTCCAGAAGTCTCAGGTCTATGCAAATAAACCACAATCGACCGATGCCCTTAAGATGTCCATAACACAGCCCATCGCCCAAATTCAGCCGGATCTATGCGAAAAAGTCGGATCCACTGGGATCCGTACCACCGTAAGAAGCCGAAGCAGGCATTTGAACAATTCATTTTGTTAATACCTCACACACAGCTTGTTTTATTATATTTCAACATCTACCCGGCCTTATTGGAAAACCCTTTACATTGTAAGTTGTTGTAACCGAGTGAAACATCCCGGGAGCTCCCTACGAAATACTAACTCGATTGAACCAGGCACTGAAGGAAAGACATCCGACATACTACCAAAAACACGACAGAGTGATTTTGCAGCACTACCACACTCGATGAAATCTACCGCTAAAAACTGAAATGGGACGTCTTACCTCACTCGCCGTATTCTCCAGACGCACCTTCCGTCCACCATTTGTTCCGATCGGTTGGTAACGCCTGGCTGTGCAGCACTTCCGATCTTTTGAAGAAGCCAACAATTTAGTCGACTTTGAAATTGCCTTCAAAGACGTTACATTTTTTCGAAGCGTAGTTTGTATGTTGCCAGAAAGATGGACAAAAGTTGTGGCTAGCAATCGGCAATGTTCTTGAAAGCAAATATTTTTTTTCGAAATCAAATTGTAAATTTTGGAAAAAAGAATCGACGGATTTCCATTCACTTGATAGAAGATACATTTTAGGCTCTTAATCAAAAACATTGTTTTCACCATTGTTGTTTACAATCTAGTTTAACATGGAATGAGTTATGCCTCTTCAACCACTGAGTTAAATATGACTGTTACCCATGTAGTGACAACTTCATAAGTCATTGTATAATGCGCCATGGTTGCTGCATGAAGTACTTGAAAACTAAAAGATTTGTTTAAAACCCCCAAAGGTCCTAAGCTCTTCACCACCATTGCTTTAAGTTTAACTCAAAACAAAGATCTACTTGTCGTTCACTCATATTTTGGTGATCGACACCCCAAAGAAAGCCTGTCATCTGGAGCGAGAGAGCTCCTTTCAACTCGCCATGGAATATAATCGTCGACGTTAACCATATTTTCGTTCATCTTGAAACCTGTCAAACTCTATTCGACATTTGTTTCAACCAAAATTAACTGTCACCCTTAAATATAAAGAAGTGTGAGTGACTTTCCAGCGTTGATCGCTATATATTTTGTAGCTCATCAACATGAGACTCTTGACGCCTGAAACCAGCTTCTACTTGACACACATTTCCCTCGCACCACCTCCAATGCTATATTCGCCTCTTCGGCACTTGCAATATGGCCAACCCACTTGAGTTCACACTTAATCGTGGGAGCAACCATTGTAAGTGGTCAACATCTCTCTGCCTCAAAGTCACACGGGCAACCTTGTTAGCCTGCTTATTTCACTCCAACATTGAAGACGGTCACAGTGAATAAGTGAACACTTGCGATTGTACGAGCAGCCACTAACCAATTGGTTTTCGGAACAATCGAAACCGCGGAAGTGTCCCTCATATCAGTTTTTTGGCACGGTTCATATAGTAGAGCAATACAACTACGATACAAAGGGGCCACACGAGACAAATCTCTCTAACGAAGTGGTTAATCTACTCCCACGTCTTCCATCTATACCCCCAGAACCATACGTTAATTGCGTCCAATTACCACCAGAGCTAGGCACAGTACACTCGTGCGGTCTTACCTCCAACCTCACAAAGCTTTAATTCCCTGCAGTCTTGCAACCGATTAACACTCATCTAAATGCAAATTGTCTCACCGGCATACAGCTCATTCTCGTACTACTGCAACGACCACGACATCTCCGTGGTGGAGAGTTGGAAAATCTACAGATCTGCACGCTATTGACATTGGTCACCCGCTGAACTGGAAGTCAAGGACAACATCTAACAAATAACTTCCAACTCTATGCCATGCGACAATACTACCTCGACTTCGCGCTCCAATCGGCTAATCCGACCTGTCACCGATGATTGATGGCGACAACGATCAAGTACACGAGCACATAAGGACAGAGTCCGAACGAGTTTTAAAGCCTCACCACCAGCCACGCTGACGGTCTTTAATTTATTTTGTTCTTAATAATTTCATTCCTTAATTTGGGTATTTTTTCCCGAACGGTCTTCTCGAACTTGTAAAAGAGCGAGAGAAGCAGAACACGGAAGTAGGACAACATAAACAGGGCACAATAGAAGATGAGCGTAATGAGAAACAGCTGATCGGTGAAGAGGATCAACGCCAAAACTATGTCGAGTATGGTCACGTTGGCGATGTTATCTCGGATCTCGGGCGTTTTGAGTGGTGATGGAACTGCAATATGTCATACCAGAAGTCAGTTTCGAAATGGCAAGTGGGATTTGTTGGGCTTACCCTGAAGTTGACTCAAATCGATTGTTTTGTCCTGGTCGATGCCGAGGCAGGCAAACACATCCTCCCATTGTCCGCTGGAAGAAAGCACCTCAACGTTACAGTGACGCCCCATGATTTAAGTTGTATGTCAAAAAAATGTTTATTTTATTGATAAATTTTAAATGAATTATAACGCACAGATGGTTTGATGACTTTTATTGAATTAAATTTTATTGAATTTCGATTGGAGTTGGTTTTTGGTAGGTGTGATCTTGACCAATTGTCAATTGGTCATCCAAAATTAATTTTGCTTTCAAATTTGTTTTGAACATATGGGGCTGTATTTTAATGAACAAAATAAACACCAGACCAGTGACTCACTTTCGGGATAACGAACTTAAGTATCAAGTTTCCGAATAGGCTCTTATTATTAGGCTACCAGCATTTAGTGAAGCTAATTAATTTATTTAAGCCGATTATGCTGAATTAAAAAACAAAGGATAAAGCTCCACTTCAAAAGCGCCCCTAGCTATGAAGTTAAGATAACCAATTTCAAAGCCAAAGTGGAGGGAGAGGATGGCTTTGGAAATACGAGTGGTGTTCAAAAAATAACAGGAATTGCTGGCTTTTGACAAGACTTTTGCTTATTCGTCTACGTCATTGTTTCCGCCCATGAAAAAGTAGAATTTGCAACTGTACGCTGATGCCCGAACCGAAATACTTCTAGAATGTAGTTTTCAATATAAGAAAAAACTTTTTCAACCTTTTTCACCTCCTTTTATTTTATTTATTAAAATAGAACAAAAGTCACACGGAGATATGTTCGGAATGTCAAATTCGAGGGGGGGTGGTCGTGGTGCAATGGTAATCATCACCGACTGTTGAGCGGAAGGTCTGTAGTTCAAGTATGTCCATAGCTAAGAACAATTCCTACACGGAAAAATTGTGGAACAACTTCAGTTGTGCATGAGAAATGATGAAAAAATGCTGACGAAGGCATAATACTCGCAGCACCAGATCACTTCAAAATTCATACTTTGTGTGTGCATTTCCAATATAACACCTTAATGGCATGGAAACAAAATAGTTACTGTGAACTACAACCAACGCGACAAATTCAGTCGAACCTCTCAAAAAAATCGTATCTAGGACAACCACCCCCGGAGAGTAGTGAACGAACATCTTCGACACAAACCATCTGCACTCTTGAACCTGCATGAACCCTATAGTAGGTTCGCTATAGTACTACGCTTTTTCTGTAGTAGGTATTCTCTCTTGTCGACCGTTTGACCATGTGACAAAAACTTATGCACTATGCCGTGAAAATTCAATAAATTTTAATCTTCTACCGTCACCTTTGGCGAACTTGTTACGGTCTAGAATTCTTCCTCATTCGCGAATGGATCACTACCATGCCGCAGATCAAGCAAAAATATGGATGTCAGTTAACATTACAGAGTCGAATTAAAGCCAAGGGCTTGACACCAAAAAAGTGTAGCCGTGAGAGACGTGGAAAGTTTTTTTGACCGTGTTTCTTTCTACCATAAAACTAATTCCCTTGGTCATAGCACCTTATATGTCGTCTCATGGTTGAAACCTTTGTGACTAATTTTCAAACCTCCTCCTTACGAAAGTTTATGGACAGTACGATATATTGGAAATTGTTAGCAACCACCTCCTTAGCGGTGTCTTTAGAGATAAGCCATATCCTCTCACGTACATATGTATGTAAAGACAATGGAGGACGTTCGCTGTCCTATATAATTCGAAATAACCTTAGCCGAACTTTCAACTTCAGCATATTGCTTAAGGCTCAGTCACAATGGACTTAAATGGGCTAACCTCGGCTTACTGAAATGTCTCAATATGCGAATCATTTGACATGACCATAGTGGGATTATCCTCGGTTTCGTTGAACTTTTGTTAACTTATGTCAAATTAATAAAAGTCCACAGCCAATAAAATGAGGCAATAGACTTAGAGTTTTCAGAGCTAAAATAAAAATAAAAGTATCTTGATTTTCGTTAGAAGTTAAGTCGAATCTTCGTTCGGTTTCGACATGTTAAGCCCACTCGAGTGGTTGAGCCTTTAGAGAGCGAGCTTCCAAGTGACATTTTGGATATCATTTTGGAGAAAATTGTGCGAGGCAAAACAAAATGAATGCTATCGGCTAAAATACTCAAAGAATAGTAGAAGTCTTGTATATTTGGACTCTCAAGTCAACATTTCCAATAACATCGATGAATTATTGTTGGCATTTGCTGTCTCTATAGATTAAGAAAACATTTGAATAATGAAGACCTCTGTGCCTTTATGGTACAAAAGTATTGACTGTACCTATCTAAAAGAGATGAGAGCGTTCTTGGTTGTTTTGTAGGTGTCTTGAGGTAAATGGGGGAGAAAATACAGAAATGAATTATCAAAGAAGTAAACAGTGGCTACGATGACAGTGACTTCTAGAATACATGTGATGCAAGGTTGAAAGCGAATTCGTATCGAAAACGGAAGGTGACGAGATATGCTCTTAGTTTTGAATAAGTTCGAGATGCAATTTTCTCTGAATGTGGTGATTTCCTCAAGCGAAAGCTTTTTATAACTATACGGTCTTTCAAAAGTCAAGCCTAGATGTCAGCAGTGAATAATTTCCCTAGGCTACCTTTTTCTTTTTATGGTATCTTTGACCATTGTACGGTAGACATATGCACATTTTTAACAAGGTATAGTTACATGTTAGAGCAATTCATTAAAGCCTTTTAAATTTTTTGTAAATATGCTCGATTCTTATACATGTGGTAAAATTGTATTTCTTTAGCATGAACAATCATTCAAATGAGTCAGCAATTCAAAAGTTGGTAAAAAAAAAATATGAAACTGATTCTATCGAGGATAAAACAAAGTCTGGCGGATCAAAATGTGGACGCTCCACCAAGAAGATTATTGATATATGTATTGTAGCACAAAGTGTTGTTGAGGAACCTTCAACATTAGTATTTTAAGTAAAGGCTTGAATGGGTATATTTACAAAATTCGGTTAAATTAAGAATTAAATCTAACAGATCATAAGAACTTTCGTCAATTGGATGATTGGATGTGAGATTTTTTTTTGGTGATAAAGCTTATTCAAATTAGATGGATTCGTCAAAGCTTGATTGCCAAATTTAGAGAGAACAAGTCTTCGAATAATTGCAGAAAAATCTTTGCCTACATAAAAATATTTTGTTTTTGGGATATACTGCTAAAGTCATTTATCCATTTTTCTTCGAATAGCTGCCCCTATCAATGTTGAGTGCTTTACACATTTGATTAATGATATTTTGTGGTTTCAATTTGAAGACAACAAGTCAAAATATCGGCCTATTGCCGATCTGTAGTGCAGTCTCTCACTATACCATGCTCTTATCCTTATAGAACTTATCTCAATTTTTTTACAACGCCAAAAAGTGATTCTAGACTTATAAAAATCTTGGGTTCTGAAGATTATTTGGATAGACTGACATATGGTGTGGATGTTGACTGTCAAATATAATAAGACTTTTTGATAATGTCAAGTACCTTTTAGTCATGGACTCGTTTGCCACGCCCAATGCACTTTTGTTATTCAAACTTATTGCGAAATTTGACGATCAGTAAAAATTATATTTACTTAAGTTCCTGCATTTTTCGATCAAAATATTCGCGATAGTAAGTCCGGAAGCCAAGCCAAGGTACGGATGCGAATTTCTCGGAATCAGAGGAGTCGAGTAAGAACACCTAAATTTAACGTCGGAAAGCTGCAATCGCAAGAGACCGCCAGGACCTTCGCCTTCAAGTCTCCCTCAAGCTCTTTCAAGACCCGATACAATCTTCACAAACCATAGAACAGCAATGGCGACGTTGTCAGAAGGCCACTAGAGAGGCCGCCTCAGATGTACTCGGTATCGGCCACCACTTTCGAGAAACCTCTGGTTTGATGACGAGTGCTGACAGGCCCATGTAGAGAAACAGAATGGCTACACTGCATCAACTGCAAGATATGGTCGGAAGAAAGCATGCCCGATGAATGGAATCTCAGCATCGTTTGCCCAGTCCATAAGAAATGAGATCCGTATGAATGCGCCAGTTACAGAGGAATAAGTCGCCTGAACATTGATCCTCTCTGCCGTACTGTGTAAGCGCTTAAAACCGTTCATGGACAATCTGGTAGGTTCCTACCAGTATAGTTTCAGACCAGAGAAATCCATGATAGACCAAATATTTACACTACGGCAGATCTTGGAGAAGACCCATGAATTTCAAGTCGACACGCACCACCTCTTTGTCGACTTAAAAGCCGCATATGATAGAGACGAGCTATACCGAGCCATGTCATGTTTTAACATCCCTGCCAAACTCGTCAGACTGTGCAGGATGACTATGAAGAATTCTCTCTGGTCTATTAAGGTCGGATGTGAACTAACCGAGACCTTCGATGTTAAAAAACTATTTAGACAGGGTGACGCATTGTCATGTGATTCCTTTAACATCATACTTGAAAAGATCGTGCGGGGCTCTGCGGCCAATACAAGAGGTACGATCTACTTCAAGTCTACACAATTGCTTGCTTACACAGATGACATTAATGTTATTGGACGGTCAAAGCAAGACGTCAATGAGGCGTTTGAACTATTGAAGTAGAAGCGGCTTTAGTGGGCCAAAGGGTAAATGGAGACAAGACCAAATATATGTTGTCATCAAAGAAAGACGTGCAACACCGACCTCTTCGTCAAAGGTCACCTTCGGCAGCTATATTTTTGAATTAGTCAAGGACTTCGTCTACCTCGGCTCGATAGTGACAAGCAGCAACGACACCAGCGCTGAGATAAAACGCAGAAAAACTCTTGCCAACCGCGGCTTCTTTGGGCTCAAGAGGCATTTGAGCAGTAGAGCCCTCTCTCGAAAAACTAAGGTATCCCTCTATTAAGCCTTAATCATCCCGGTCCTCCTCTATGTCACTGGGGCTTGGACGTTATCAAAAGCGGATGAAGAGGCTCTTGGGCGTTTCGAGAAGAAAATTCTTCGTGCAATCATTGGTCCCGTTTATGAACGGAGAGTGGAGGAAGATTCAACCAAGAACTGTACGGGCCGTACAGTGACATCGACCTAGTTAGACGACTACGGATCCAATGTCTAAGATGGCTGGACCATGTGGAGCGAATGGACATCAACGCTCCGACCCGAAGAGTCTTCGACTCCAATCCCGTGAGACGACGCAGCAGAGGACGATTGCATCTAAGGTGGCGCGCACAGGTGGAAAGGGTCCTCAACCAACTGGGCGTGCGGCACTGGAAGCAGCTGGCTGGAGAGGCTTGTTGGCTGAGGCCTTGGTTCACCCCGAACTGTAGCGCCTACTAAGTAAGTAAGGTCCGGAATTCATTCAATGATGAAACGTTTTAAAGCAATTTGCAAACACTACGTTATCCTTTTTTTAATTAAGGGCAAAGCCTGGTTGTCAGAATAGAGTTTCTGTTTTCATTTAAGATCAAACGCATCACAGCCCCTTAGTCGTTTACTCTTTTCGTTCGGAACATTGCCAGTATGCCCTATATGAGTTCAGAGTAACCGAGTATTTAGACTAAGAGCATTTGACAATAAAAAAAATGTTCGTCAACTTATATATTTTGACTGCTAACCATATGATAGCTAATCAAATAACAGTTGAGTGCTCAAGTGTGTTTCTGAAACAAATCAGAGCGCTCTGTGCACATTCAGTTCAGAGCCAGCTTGATGAACTCGAGCTCTGTCTAGTGACCTGCTCTCGCCTTTTACTAACATGCTCAGTACGCCTTATCATCACTACCGTGAGCGAAAGTGTTTGAAACAATTTGGCCTCACTTTACGGGAAATTTTAAAGTCGAAAACCTGTGGATCGCATTGTTTCGGTTAGATGAGCTTCAGACTCCTTTCTATGGGATTAAGTAAGGTCTATGATACTAAGCCAGCAACAATTCGGGAGCTTAAACAAAACATCCAAACTGAAATTGCTGCTATTGACCCACTTATTCTTCAAATAGTCATCCATAATGTTGACCTTCATCTGCAACAGAAGCCGTGGACACCTGACCGTTATTTCGTTCACATATGGGATAGATCAGTCCTCATTAATCAATATTGATTTCACAAAAAGAAGTGTTAATGATAACTTCCACACTGTTGGCTCACCTCATGCATATGTGTTGCATATGTACAGCCACATTCGCCTTGCATTAACCTACGGTTACAAGATATGGTAAAGGCCTGCCCTTGCGAAACAGCATATCAAGTGCATTGGAGTAGAGCACAGAGGTAATAAAGTCTTGCCCTTTCGAGGTAATGAAAATTAACTTAGACCGTCTCCCAATTGACCTACACGAAATAAAGTGAAACCAGCGAGGATTACCTAACTTCCGAGTCTCAGTCTCCTCTAGGAAAAACATGTGAACATGTTCTATTAAGTGGGGACTAAGTCTGGTTGCCTTCTCCCGACAGTCGCAGTTTCAGGCTTAAGTTTCGCATACTCTGAATACTCTGGATATTCACTTGAGTGCACTAAGCCACCTTGACTATAGTCACACTCTTTAAGATCCCCGGCAAGCAAGGAACAAGAAGACTTCTGTAATCTGCCAGAGAATTTTCGTGAGATTCTTTAAAATCACCGACTTTGCCCACAAACTCAAGTACTCTACTCACTATTTGGATTTACACCCTTGTCTAGCGTATAACTTTGTTTTCTGGTTATGATACTCCTAAACCAGCTAAGACATCAAGGTTATCTGGCTAGCTAGTGTGATTGCAATGGGATTAATGTCTATCAAGATCTGTCACTTCAATCAAAGTGGTTTATAATCCCCAAACACGTATGTCTCTTACTTGCATAGTTCTTTATCCGCTTCTGCGTACCTTACCACGATATGGCTACCAATGAGAGGTATTGTTTCCTATTTAATTTGCTGAGAAAGGCGAGAAATCAATCAATTTTTCTGTACCTGTCGGCTGGGAAGGGGACTTCTTAGCTAAATAGATGGTAAGATCAGAAATTAGAGATTATTTGTCAGTCATGCGACCTTGCATAGTGCTCCATGAAATGAAATCCCAAAGCGTGGGTTGACAATTTCATCGCCTAAAACCTGTTTTAAAGCACCAAGATGTACTTAGAATTGATTGACGAGGGTCTGCCCCTTATGTGTATGGTACAGTTCCGCCTTAGTTCGGCTGGTTAACATGTGACAGCAAAGCGCCACTTTTATTCATGGTCATTCGAATTGAAATAAAATTGATTTTCCCGCGGTCATTCCTGAGCTTACAGCATATACTCCAAAGCAATATACACAACGACCATTCCCACCGGCCATCGATTTGGCACTGGTCATGGACTCAGACCACCATCTAGCCATCTCTCAAGCTAGCAACCAGTCCGATCTTACTTAATCAATGACCAGCTGTGATAAATGATTACAATTACGTTATGGTGGCTTGCAGGCGATCTGCCGATAAGCACTAATTTCGAATTCTAACCGAGTATGGTTTTCAAGACTGACCTTTCGTCCAGCCAGTTGCAGATCTGTGACGGGTTTATAAATTCAATTTTCCTGCCTTTTTCGGGTCGTGTAAGAGTCAAGCCAATTGTTGGCTTCGAAAAATTGCATCTAAGCTGGGAAAAGCTTGGGCATGAACCATGTGAAGTTCGAACTTTTTTTTAAAATCTAATATGTATTCGCCTACGAGTATGCAATGGGAAAATGGAATTTGTAACTCCTTTTGGAGTGCAAGCAATTCGAGGAGGGTTGCCAACGTTTTTATCTTTTTCCAGTGACAAAACAATTTTCTCGAACAGATGGTGCGTGTTTTGCGCATATTTAAGAACCCCTTATACAGGTTTCTTGAATATTTCGCGTGTTCAACTAATTTATTTATGAGAAACCACCTTCAGTGCCGACATCGAGGAGCACTGGTTTAATCGTATATCTTCATTGTTGGCAATGTCAGCCAACCTTTGTAATTGCATTCCATATCAGATCCTCCAACATACAACAGACGATTTGTCTATAAAATTACATCACACTCAAACGCATCAGTGTAGGCTTTTAAGTACGGTAGCAACCATTACAGTAGCTTGCCGTGCAGTAAGTTTGTGTCATCAGCAAATGTTTTCCGCACCTTTTGCCATCAAATTGTGAGCTATGAATCAAGTCAAAGGTCTTTGCATTCATTCTGCGCCGATTTTCAAATCATTACGGGAAGCTGGCTGACAGTAATTTAGTCGCTCGCCTACTCTTTTACCGGTGTCTGGGGCAGAATTCCGGGCTACAAGCGACTTATTCTCTTCCGCTTGGTGTTATATGTAGATATGCGGATCGCATTGAATGAGGGATTCCTTGAGGTGTTTATTGTGTTTTTATCGTTCAGTACCGTGGGCTTACCTTTTGTTGATGGTAATTGAAGAGTGTGCTTAAATGCTCTATAAACGTCTTTCTGCATATCCAATCTTAAATTAAAGAAAGCTGCACTGTATCACGTGTATCAAGGCTCTGGATGAGAGACAGAGGACAGTGAAGGTATTGACACCGGTTCAATTTCATAAAATATCGTGGAAAATTTTTCAAAGCTTGGGGCATCCGCAAACTTTGGTAATGGATGGATCTATTATTGACGATTCCAACAAACGTTTATTAGTCAGCTTTCAGCCTTGAGCATGATACATAAAATCCTTTAGCATGTTGCCGAATAACCTGGGGACAACGCTGAATCGGACGTGGATTTGTCATAATGAGAGGACTAAGACTAAACGTTTTGTAAGGTACTTATAAGGCATGTGAGCCAACACCTCGTAATAATCCAAATTAAAACCATTTTTGAAAGAATTTTGAATATTTATTCCAAATAATAAATGCTTTAGATGGGCCCGACGATGTCATTAGGTCCTATGGTCGACCATAGTATTTTTGGCCCTGATTGATAAAACGTTGAAGACACAAGGAATGTTACCCGAATGCTTTAAAGTGCGCTATATGTATTTACACATGCGGCCACATACATTTCAAGACTGAAACGATGGCCAAGCCGCAGTCAAGACTCAGCACTCATGTTCATATAGCATGAATTGAAAATCCGTCCAGGACCACCACAATGTTCTACTACATCGGCTAGCTAGGTAAGTCAGGTCAAATCTTTTTGGATACAGAGCAAAGAGGCATTAGTGCAAGGAAACCAATGATCTACTAACTCTCTATAGCTTGCCTCATCTTTCCCAAGGGCAATTACACAATCCTTCGTCAAAGCTTATTCATCACTTGCTTAGAATCTTAGCTAAGGCGTCAAATCGTGCAAGAATGAAAGGCTAGGTCGGACGAAACAGCATTCGTTTTTTTTTTTTTTTTTTTATAATTTGCGCGGCGCAAAAGGGGTTATGACTATCCTTAAGTGTCCGGAAACAAGACACAGCACGGGCCGAAGGTATAGAGGGAGAAAGGGAGAGGAGGTACCTGTGCACAGTGGTCCTAAATGTCTGTGGATTGTAGTGAGTTGGAAATATTGGACTGGGAAGAGCATTCCATAATCGTGTTGTGCGGCTGAAAAACGAATATCTGAACTTAACTGTACGCCCGAAAGCAGGCTTAAGGGTGAAGTGATGAGCATTCCTGGCAAGACGAGTATTGCGGGTGAATTAATGGAGGTGAGGAATGCAATTGGCTAACTCATTTGAGAAACGGTAGTTAAAATATCGATAAAACAGTGACAAAGAAGACACATTACATCGGTGTTCGAGCGAGTCAATTGACTTTGCGACATTACTGTCTCCTATAAGTTTTATCGCTCGCTGTTTTATTCTATCTAGTAAGTGCAGTGAGGTCTTAGGGGCACCAGACCAGATATGAGCGTTATACTCAAGCTTGGGGCGGATGTAGGCCTTATAAATTGAAGCCAAATCGGAGGGGGTGAAATATTTCTTGCATCGTTTTAGGAAACCTAGACATTTTGCCGTGTTTTTGGCGACTTCAAATATGTGATCATTCCAATTAAGTTTGGTATTAATACACATACCGAGGATGGAAAGTTTTTCGGTTTCGCCGACACAAGCGCCATTCATGGATAATGGATTGAGTTTTAGAAGCATTGAATTCCACTCTATTGTTTTTACCCCAATCGATTATGCTGTCAAGGTCGGAATTCAATGTGCTTAACATACGCTGCCGTTTCAGTTCTATGGCCGAAGAGCAGGGACGTGAGTCCTGGAACGAATATGAAAAGCTGAGAGTACTGTCATCAGCGAAGGAGTGGATTGGATTAGAAGTAACAGACAAGAGATCATTTATAAAAATGAGAAAGAGAGTCGGAGACAAAACAGAGCCTTGGGGGACACCAGCATTTATTTGGTGAATATCAGACTTGAACCCATCCAAAACAACTTGAATTGAACGGTTCGAAAGGTAATTTCTAATCCATAGAAGCAGAGATTTATCGATGCCATAAGCACGCATTTTCGATAAAAGAGCCTGATGCCAAACTCTGTCAAATGCTTTTGAAATATCAAGCGCAACGATCTTGCAAATTTGGCAAAGATTGGTTCCACTTTTCGGTGAGGTATGCCATCAAATCACCAGTGGACCTGTTGCTGCGAAAACCGTATTGCCGGTCATTAAGAAGCTTCCGCGATTCAAGATATTTCATAAGCTGACGGTTTATCAGCGTTTCCATGACCTTGGAAAGAAGGGGCGTTAGTGCTATGGGTCGGTAGGAGGGGGGGACGAAGATTTGCCCTTTTTAGGAACGGGCTGGACAAATGCTGTTTTTCATCTACTCGGAAAGAGACCCGAAGAGTAGGGCAGATGGAAAAGTTTACGCAGAGGTTTTGCCAGCGCAGAACCTGTTAAGCAGTTCGCAAAAAATAAGGCTTGTAATATGTGATTTTTTAAGCGTTTGGTTTTTAATTATTATATAAGTACAGAAAAATTAAAAAAATGAAAAAAGCAATATTTAAGTTGATAAATTGATATGTGCCATTTAATTTTCTAAATGCTTACCACAATTAAGTTTTAAGTGATCTATTAAGAGAAGCTAATTTGAAATCACTTTTTCGAGCATATAAGTATCTACACTGGTATCTCGCTAATTACAGGTCCAAGGCTGTCAATTGACTCTGGCTTTCCGGCATAGACATGTCCCCCTAAACGGTTAAAAGGCTTTACATTGCACAATCTAGTCGACCTATTCACCGTCCCAAACCAAGAAATAGATTTTTCACAGAATTCATTTTCCTATCAATTCTTGTGCTGTGTGGCATGAAACCAAATACCGATCAGGTTCAGCTCGTGCATTTTGGGCAAAAGAAATTCAAAGGAGGTAATGTTGTTCTTACCGCTATCTTTGAAAAAATACGGGCAAATGATTCCGCTGGGACTTAAATCGCACCAAGCAGTGCATTTCTTCGAGTGAATTAGCAGCTCTTGTATAGTCTAAGGCTGCTCTTTGGACAATTCAAAGCTTCCCTAAGGCCCATTTACCTCCATTCGATGCAGGCTTCAGTTCTTACACGAGTTGTATTTTGATAAATCTTAGACCAACATCCTTGCGCAAAATCTTCATAAGCACTGGCAGATACAGGAATACTAATTTCATCTGTATGCATTCTACACACACAGCTAGGTGACTTAATATATTAACTAGACTGAAATCGGTGTGAAATCTGATCACTATGGCTTGAATTGCTTGCTCAGTATGTCGATTATGACGACCTTAAAATGGTGAAACCGCGCGAAAAAACATATTTATGGAGCACAAATTTTGATAATAAAATATAAACATTTGTAAGCATTATTTGAATGCAATTATTTTAGTAATAAAATGGCAATTCTAATCAAATGTGATTAATTTTATCATATGTCACAGGCCATACGTGAGCTGTCAAAAATTGAAGACTAAAATACCAAACAGCAAAAAAAAAAATTGCGCTTTTATTTCACTTCATTCAAAAATCAATTCAGGCATCTGAACTGGGTATCATTCGATTTTAATCGCATTGTACTAGACTTTGAGCGCTATTTCTGCAATATAAATAGATGTCAGATCTTTCCGCAAGACAAATCCTGCAATATTCAATCTTTCATCAAGGGTCTTAAAGCGCCACCTTGCGACACTCTTAGTATTATGAGCAGTGCAAGGAAGTCCATGTAGCGCGGCAAGATATCTTTAAATCTAAGCTATTTGAGATCTGTGATCAAAACAGAGGGTGGGATACAAATTCCTTTTGAAAAGTGTGCAATCGCGAGAATACGCAGGGAATGGACAAGTCGAAAATGTCGCCGAAGGGCTAGACTTTGAGTATCGGGAAAACGATAAGTGAGACAACTAGTTGTTGATTCGCAATTGACGTTGAGTTTGGTAAAACCAAAAGTTGGTGCATCTGCTCGAAGATCGTGTTAGATGGAGATTCTTATTGGTTGACATCTTGGTTTAATCTAGAGAATAGCCCCGTATAAGAAGAGGATGATTGATATCGAAGATATTGTAAGATGTTTATGCTTTCGAGTCTTACCGAGAAGTTCGTGGTAATCTTTGGTAGAAGCATACTTTTCACTTTTAAATGCGATCTCACTTGCTTCCAGCTTCAGCCTTTTCTCAAAGAAAAGTCATGCCCGAGACTTATTGATGTATGGCCTTTAGCTTTCTTGATCATTTTTCTTTTGTAGCATCATTAACTCTAAATACTTCTCTTAAAGTGGAACAGGAAAGTGTCAGATGGACTATCGTCAGACAATCAAAAGGTTTAGTCATTGAGTTGTGTTGAATTCATGATCAATAGTTGTCTCATAACGATGGCTGTTTTTTCAGTTCTAAGCGACTTTGCCTTTTTTTGGTTTTGGCTCGAAGCGTAATTTAGAATGTTTTGATTTGTTTGTATGTCGTACTTGTAAACGCATGCCTTTTCGCCAGTTTGCTTCATTTCATCAAAGTACGAGGAAATATTGGCTTAAACAATATAATTTCGATGCTGTTTGTGAACAAAACTGAGGTCTTTTGTAACCAGTCGGTTGGTGACACATCTTATGCCTCTAATATGAGTCACAGTGTTAAGAGACAAAATCAGCTCTTGGGCCAACTTTTCAAAAGTCATGCGACTTTCTAATACCATCTTTTTGATTTTACTGATGTTGAAGATGTTCGTATACAGCTACATAAGTCGACCACTACTTTTCAGACTTCTTTAAAAGCCTTACACCATTCACGTGCTTATGGTTTGGACATGCATGATTTATCATATAACATTTCTAGCGAGATTTGGAGTACGAAATTTCAATCTCTTTGTTCCACTATCGGAAACAGCTACTGTCAATACTAAATCTCAGATCAACATTAAAGTCTATGTCGTAACTCGATAGAGTATCAATTTATTGTGGCAATGTATTTACTCCCCTCCATCAAATGGTTAATTTCGGGCACTCTTGACACAGAATGTATAGCATGCAGAAGAAAAGATAGTTCACTTCTCGGTATTTCGAGTTTTTCGCTGATGGATGAGAGAACATGCCGTGCGCCTCTCATGACTCCTTCTTCATTAATTTAGATATTCAATTGGTTTCGGCCAATTGGTTTACAAAACAGCGTTTCATCCCGAAAGTTCTTAATATTCATTTGGTACCTAGCATCCATCTTATTTTTTTATCAAATTCAAGACTTGATCGATGTGCATTGAAAGCTTCCCTGCTACTCTAGAACTTCAAATTACCTCTACTCCTACTTGTTGCGCCTACTTATGAAAGAAGATCTGTATCAGAAGCCTTGCAAAAAGTTTACACCAAAGGTGATTTCATTAATAACAACTATCCTTATCATGCCCCATCATGCTAAGAACTACCTGACATGGCCGAACGGTGTTCATAAAATATCAGGAATAAGTCCAATTTGCCCGATTTTTTTTTTAATTTTAAAGTCAATACAGATTTCTAAAAAGCATCAGTACTTGCCAACTATTTTGCTTGTTACGTCTGCTGCCAGCTAATCGGAGAATTTGTTCAAATTTTGGTTTTGGTGAATCTGCTGTAAGTAAAGCTATTCGCAAGTGGTGGAATCATTGAAAATTACGAGTGTCTTGTCCCCTGACGTTTATTAACAAACAAGGGAAGCTTAGGAAAAGTAAATAAGATGTCAAGACGAAATTACAGATAACAGCTAAGTCAACGAAATTGACAGGGGGGATAGCTTGATGACAGACATCGTAGATTTGCTGATGTAAAGGGAAGCGCTTCCTAAGCGAAAGTGAAAGTTTGACATTAGCTTTGAGTACGAATTCATTGAACTGAATTGGAGAGAGCAGAAGTCAACGGGGGATGATACTTCATACCATCAGCATTTATTGAAAGATGAGATTTCTTGATGACATAGTTGACATCATAAATGATTAGGATAAATAGCAGTGGGCCAAGGTGGCTACCCTGGGGGACTCCAGGTGATTGTCAGAAATGGCAGATCTAAAAATAGATGATCTTCTAGGAAGAATGTGAACCATAAGATAGAATTAGGGAAGAAGCCAAAAGCATTGAATTTTGGAATTATACTATTATATAATTTGAAGCAAGATTTTGTTGAAGATCCACACGATGTAAGTGTTTGTCAATCGACCTTTCAGGAACCCATGTTAAAATGGGAAGAAGGTTTGCAGTGAAAAAATATTCTATCGTAGACGATACTCTTGAAGAGTTTTGGAAAGCAAGACAATTTAGCAATGAGGCGATTGTGGATTAGGATAATGTAATTATTATCCCAAAGCTATTCACTGATGCTAGAGACTTCTGGGGGTAATCTTTCACATAACGAAAGTAGTCATAATCGGATTGAATGACATGTTCAGCGAACGACTGATTGAGGAAATGGGCAAAAAAGTTTGGAGAAAATTAAAAGTAGATAGATTATCCGTTTTCTGTTTTTATTTTTTGATTTGATTTTGGTGGGGGCTATACCCCCATTTTATTGTGCTTAATTCAAGCTACATACTTAATTTAACTTACAATCTAAGAGACTAAGAAAGATGGCGATTGAGACGGAGTTTTAGACAAGTTGTGCTGATGTTAAAGTCGAAACAGTTTTTCGCATTAACATTCCGCAGCATACGGGAGATAGGTTCATTGGAGACATAGGAGGTACGAGAGGTGGGTACATAGAAGAGACGTGGATTTCGTGTATTACGAAGGTTAGTGTTAAAAAAGATAGAGTTATAAAGGGACGCGCAGTCGATGGTACCTGAGAGGAGTCGGTGGATAAAAAGGATGTCGGATATCCTTCTTCGTTCTTCCAGCGAGCTCAAATTAATAAGTTTTAGGCGGTCTTGATATGGAGGTAGGATTAGAGGATTGTCCCAGGGTAAGCCGCGAAGAGCAAAATGGAGAAAACGACGTTGGAAACTCTCAATTCTGGAAATGTGTGAATGATAGTAAGGAGACCACACTTGAGACGCGTATTCGAAAATAGGGCGAACAAAGGTTATGTAAAGAGACCGAGTGACGTAGGGATTGGAAAATTCTTTAGACCATCGTTTCACGAAGACGAGTGCGGAATTGGCCTTAAGAATTGTATCGCTGATATGTGCAAGGAAATTGAGTTCCTGGTCGTATAATACACCAAGATCACGGATCACCTGAACGGTGGAAAGGGGTTGATTATGGAGAAAGTAGAGGCGGGGAGGAGGTTTGTTACGTTTGCGGGAGAAAGTAATAGATTGACCCTTTGAAATGTTAAGGTCGAGACAGTTCTTGGAGCACCAGGTGGAAAAGCTGTTGAGGTCCGATTGAATAAGGGAATCATATCGTCGGCATATAGAGAGATGTGGGAATGTTTGATAACCATTTCAATATCGTTAATGGTGAGGATAAAAAGAAGCGGGCCTAAATGACTGCCTTGGGGGACACCGGAGGAAGCAAGGAAGGGGTTAGAGAGGGCAGATCTAAAGCGAACGCTGTAGTTTCGATTTTCCAGATAAGAGGAAATCCACTTTAATAAGATGGGCTCAAAGCCAAGAGAAGACAGTTTGAAGAGTATTAATCTGTGTGAAATTTTATCGAAGGCCTTACTGAAATCAGTTGAGATAACATCGACTTCCGTGCCATTTTCTAAGGCTGAAAGGGTGAAGGAAACGAATTCAATAAGGTTTGTGGTTGTAGACCTGCCTTTAAGGAAGCCGTGCTGTCTGGGGGAGATTAAAGACTTGCATTGAAGACTTAAGTTTAACATACAAAATACTTTCGAAAATTTTGGGTATATGAGACAGTTTGGCAATGGGACGGTAGTTGTTAATGTCATTCTTCGGACCCTTTTTGTGTATAGGTGTTATAAAAGCGGTTTTCCATATCCGGGGAAATTCACCTTGGGAAAGGGATAGGCTGAAGATTTTTGAGAGAGGTAGAGAAAGGGAGGAGAAATTTTTTTTTTTTAAATATAGCTGGAAGGCCGTCGGGGCCAGGGGTGAATTCATCGTTAAATTGCTTTAATCTTTCTTCGATGATAACGGGGTCGACACTACGAGAGAGAAATGGTCCAAAGGAGAAGTTTCGTAAATTGTTGAAATAGGTATGTTCGGTCGCAAAGGAATCATGGGTGAAAGATTGATTGAAAAAGGTGGCAAAAAGGTTGGCGATGTAATGAGGATCATTGGAAGTTTCATTATTGAAGGAGAGTGAGTTTGGGTAGCCATCAGATTTTCTTTTGTGATTAACGAATTGAAAGAAGGACTTGGGATTATTTATAAGGTTGGTTTGCATCTCAACTAAGTAGTGTTGATAGAGAGATTTATAAAGCTCTACAAAATGCAGGTAAGTACCGAAATAGTTAGAGAAGTCATTTGGGGATTGAGTACGAAGGAAAGTTGTCCAGAGCTTGTTCCGTTTGTTTCTCAAAGAACGGAGCCTGCGATGCGGTGGGGAGGTGGAGGAGGTTTTATGTCGAGAAAAGGGTACATAAAGGGAGAAGGAATTAAATATTTCTTTGAAGAATATAGATATGGCATCATTTACGGTAAGGTTGTTGAAATTAAAAGGAGCATTATTGAGATATTCATTGATTTGATGGAAATTGGCTTTGTGAAAATCGTGAGAGATTCGAACAGTGGGGGGGGGGGGGGGGGGAGTTCTGTATAGGGAAGTTGTGAAAGAACGAGAGAAGAAGGGGAGGGTGGTAGTTGTCGACGGTTTATAGCGACGGCGGAGAAACTGAAGAGTTGAAGGTGTCACTTGTGAAAATGAGGTCGAGTTGTCTGCCCATGTAATTCAAAATGCCGCTGACTTGGTTAAGGCTGGAATCAGATAGGCGATCAGAGAGGAGGCATTCTTTTGCTGCAGTGGGATTAGAGGCAATGTAAATCGATTGGTCGTCTGAAGGGATCCATTTAAGGTGAGTAAGGTTGAAGTCACCGAAAACTAGGATCTCGTCTTGGGGATCTCGTAATTCAATTCAATTATCGATTGTATCAATGGCCAAGTTATATGTTTCAATAGGTTGTGATGGCAAAATGTAAAAGCAGATGACGTAGAGCGATATCCGGGGTAATACAATCTTAATGGAAACAAAGTCGAGACATGGCGAAGATGAAGTTGCTATGAGAGAGGAGTCAATTGAGTTTCGGACAGCGAGAAGAACACCGCGGCATGGACAACCATCAGTAGGTTGGTTAACATCATCGCGGTAAACATTAAAGTTGGATGGGAATAGTTCAAGGTTGTTTATACTAGGGATTAGGTTCGTTTCGGTTAAGGCAAATATTTCAAAAGGTAACGCATGAGATTGCTGCAGGACTGCCTGAGTTTTAGAGCGCAGACCTCTTACATTCTGATAATAAAAGGTAAGAGGAAGGTTTTCGGAGGGCGTTAGAGTGGCAGGGAGGGTGAGATTTTTAGGGCCGAAAAAACCTATCATTGTCATTTATATATTAAGTGGTAGAAAAGTTTGGGATCAAAACTAAGAGACCACTGCATTCCATTCAGGTATGGGAGATAGAGAAATCCGCATATTCCTGGAAATTTAATATACATAAGTCTGTAGGTAGTCTGTAGGTAGAAAGATGGAAAGAAAGCGGAATTTAAGATAGGCTTGGCACCGTTTGTTTGTTTTGTTGCCCATAGAATGTAGTTCCTCGGTTGATCGGGGTGGAGATGAGGTGCAGTTCTTTTGGTAAATGTGTGAGGAAGGGATATGGCTACTGAAGTCTTTGGAGTAGAATAACGCAAGAGTAGGAGGAGGCCAACGTCGGAGAGAAGATCTCTGAAAAGGATTTCCTTACTAGATGAGATGATAGTCGCGACTGATTGAGTCTCATCGTCGGACTTAGCCCAATTCAGCGATATTAAGTATGGAATCCTTGAAGTCAATGGCAAGTTGATAGCAATACGTGGATTGGGAGGCAAAGTCAATAATCGACCATCATGCTCATCGATAATATATCGATATGCTTAGGAGTTAAATGGAGCGAAGGCTGTTTTTCGATTCATTAGCATCGTCTTCATTAATAGCAGCACCAGTTTCATGGTCATCATATCGCGGTAATTACAATAAGAAAGCTAATAGTGGACATTTTGACTGGCGCGAAAACTCCGTCAAGAACAGTATCAAGTGCAAGTGTTACAGTCAAGGTTATAATTCATGCACTATACAGGGGTCCTATAATATTGTACCTATACACGAAAACAATTCCTGGAGTGAGTAATGCCGAGTGGGGGTATTTGGACAACGAAACGGGAGCTAGTTTTTAAGTTCTGACTGTCGAAGATTGGACTTTACAAATAACGACTGCTTTAAACAAATACCTTTGAAACTCTTAAATAATAAATATGAATAACTGGAAGGAATTTAGAAGGCCTGATTGGTATATCATTTTCTGAGTGGGTAAAGTCTACGAAAAGAAGGATGCAGGCAGGTGATATATTTACAACTAAGATATTTGTCTATAGGAATGTCTGACCTCCTATCTTTTTTTTACTTTTACATGTCAAGTTAGCATTAGACTATTTGCCTGGAAATTTATTTTAAAGTCAGGAGACTCTCGCATGTCTAGGCCGAAATGCATGGTTTTAGTTTTGCTGCCGACAACTAATCTGTGGTCGGCGAACCAGATTCGTAAGAAATGTACATCGTAGTTTGTATTAGCAACTAGATGAAAAAGATTATTTTTTGAGCCGTGGCAGCTACAAAATCAGTGACGTTTACTATGATTGATGGATCAAACAGAGAGTTATTGCAGGTCAAGAACAGAATGCGACTGAGGATAGAACCTTGTGGTACACCCTTTTTGTGTTCTGTCATACACCGCCGGTGGTTCGTAGGTTATTTGGCTTTAAATTATATTTTCTTTGTGACACGAGTATTTACCTGTTTGGAAGTATGACAACCAGTATTGAGGTAATGCTTTTTTTATTTGCACATGGGCAGTCAAGGAACAAACCAATTATTTTTCGACAGACCGGAATAATAACGGTTGCCAAGGGTGATTTTGTGTCGGATTTCCACTATGATGTCGATTGTGGAATCCAAGCTTTCCCCGAGGTAGTCGAACTTCTTAACTATGCACCTAAAAGTTGTAGCTGTCGTTTGCTATGGACATGGTATTTGAAGGATCAGTTTCTGTTCAACAGCATGTATTTTGTTTTTTCCTCGTTTACCTTCAGACCAGTTCGTTTCGCCTGCTCTTCAACCACTTTGAAGGCTTCTCACGTCACGTTGGCAGCATGCGATAATGTCTACATCATCTGCGTATTTCAACAGTTGGACCAACTTATAAAAAATTGTGCCTTCCGTATTTACACACGCCCTCCTGTTCGAGTACTAGATTGGAGAAAGTACACGGCTGCGCATCGCCTTGCCGAAATCCGGTGCATGTTTTGAATAATTCTGAGGTTCTTAAACCAAACTGGTTCTGCGACACAACCGGATCACTTCTGATGAACGATGTCGTATATTGCTTTGAAATCGATAAAGAGATGGTGCGAATCGATTTGAAACTCTTTTCCAGGATTGACCTTAGTGTGCAAATTTGGTCTATAGTCGATTTGCCGGGCCGAAGCCGCACTGATATGTGCCGATTTGTGCGATGCAAAAAGGCTTTATGCGTTCACACAGTAGCCGGATGGGCAATATTTAGCAGGAATATACCTCGGTAGTGGCGCACAAAAAAGAATCGCGATGGGGCAAATAAAGCTACTATTCCAGTCGTCGGGCATGCATTCATCTTCCCAAATTTTGCAGATTATCTGGTGCATGCTCCTTACCAAAATATCACTGCTAGCCTTGAATAGCTCTGATTGATACCAAACCGAGAACGCGGCTTTGTTGTTCTTCAGTTTTTGTAAGCTGTGCCGACTTTTTCAATGCTGGGTGGGAAGACTCTTTCATCGCCTGGAGTTGGGATTTTTTCGTTCCCAGCCACTCTCATTATTCCTTACCCGTTTAGTAGCTTTTAAGAGTGTTGCTTAAACACATCCACCATTCCTTGCAGGTCAGTAACAAGGTTACCTTCGCAATATCAAAAAACTTGGGTAGCTCCTTGCACACAGTTACCAAGATTTTGTTTTTTTTGTAAAAGACCCTTAACTTCTGTTTGTCTCGAGATTCCTCGATATCCTTGAACTGAGAGGCTGCGTGATTTTTTTTCTTTACTCACAGTATTTGTTTTTTATCCGTTCTTTTAGTGCGATACTCTTCATGCGCCGCTCTAGTTTTTCATTGCAGGGCCTTCCGATATGATTCGTCGAATTCTTTCTGTTTTTGCTTACACTAGCCATCATACCTTGGGTTTCTTGACGGTGCTGGTCGATAGCCTAAGGTAGTTTCGGCTGTTTCCGGTATGGCTGAGCGGCAGTACAACCACATATGTGTGGCATTTATGTGTGGCGTAGGCATATTGGAGAGTCTTACGTCCAGTTGCTTTCTGTAGATTCTGGGGTGGTTGTCCTTGATAGGATTTTTTGAGAAATTCGACTGAATTTGTCGCGTTGGTTGTAGTTCACACTAATTTTTTGTTTCCATGCCATTAAGGTGTTACATTGGAAATGCACAAACAGAGTATGAATTTTGAAGTGAATCTCCGTTGTATTCAGACGAAAATAGACTTTGGTGGGTTGGTGCGACTTTCTGACATACTCGAGCTCTGAAAAGGATTGCTGTTAAGTAGTGGTCAGAGTTGACGTTCGTCCCCTGAGGTTATAGAAGTCCTCTTTGAGGGGGTCTTCAGCTTCGTCAGTAGGGGTGTGTGCACATATAAAACTGATGTTGTAGAGTCACTCTCGGGTGCGAATCGCAGCCAGGCGATGACTTATTGGCTTAAAATCGATAACTTTCGACTTTAGCCTCTTACTAGTAACATGTAGAGTCTTTTTTGACAGCTGTTATAAATGTCGCACTCTCCTTTGTTAACCATTCCTTCTCCTACGTAGCAGTACGTAGTCTCCCTGATCGCAGTAAAAACCGCCAGTTGGAGTACATCCACAAATTGTATTGTTTGTAATTGTTTTTTCGTTCCGTGTCGTTGTCATTATATGAAACCAATTCTGAAAAAATAGTCCCATAAAGCTTACACAAGTAGAATATAGTGGCTTACCATATTGTAAGTTCAACATATCCACGTATAGTTTTTTGACTGGATGGAAATCGATCCTTTGTTTATAAAAAAGGCAATAAGCCAGAAGAGCACCTTCAGTGGATAGGCTCTCTTTAAATTCTAATGGTACAGACCAGGAAAAATTTGAAACCAATCAAGAAATTGAAGGTAGCAAGTAAATTAACCTATAACTATTTTTATGCCTGTTGGTCCTTTATTGAAAAGCGGTATAAGGTTATGAGAGACTTCGTCATATTTAAGAACTTGAAGCCACTGTTAAAGGCTTAATCCCAACAATGATATGGGAAGAATGGCAGAAAATTTTCCTGCAAAACTTTTGATGTTGAATAAAAAGAGGCGAATGGAGGATTCTAGAAGTCAGAAATGTTGAAATGGATTATTTTAAGTGGTTCAATGGTTTTATCGTGCCAATTAAGATATTGAGCATCGCCAAGGATCGAAAAGTGTAATAGAACCTTATTTTTTTTCACAGTATTAATTATCCTACTATTAGGTTAATAAGCTTTGTTGGTCTGCGTTAAGCTAGGTATCCATCAGCTTTTGAATCCATCACCTTTACACACCAGGTTGATTGGAGAATTTTTTGGGACGCTTTTACCTTCTAGAGTTCTGATTTATTTCCCCTTTATGGAATTGCCTGTTGTCATCAAGTTGGATTGCGGATAATATTTTGTTTGATACTGTGACGTCCGCTAGAATCCGGTGCATCCCCACTCAAACCTCTACTGTGTTCCCAGTGATTCCCAAAAAATTATAAAACACAACCACAAGTTTCATTGACTCTGTTTATTTCACTATATCGCCATTAATCCACATTCAATTAGCTTCTGTATAACATCTCTGTTTGTTGATTAGATAAAAAATAAATTATTTGTTTAAGTTTTGTTTTGTTTTTTACGATCTGCGCGACACGGGCTCATTTATGTCAGTCTTATTGAAAGAACTTTACACAAATGAAACACATCAGGTTTGAAAATAAGCCTTAATCTACGAAAGGACAATCAAGTGGAGGACAAACTACGAGTAGAGTATAAACGGTGTTACAACTATTTAGAGTATATACATTGCCTACGGTAAAAATACGATATAAAATAAAAAATCGATCAATTGTTGAACATTTGGTTAACATCCATCCATCCACGAAGCATCATCATTATTTAGTAGTGATCGTAGTGTCCATCGTATTGTCCTTCATAGTGCCCGTCGTCGTAGTGTCCGCTGGTGTAGTACTGTCCATCGGCATAGTTGTCGTAGTCGTAGTGAATCGGAGCCGGTGCGGCATAGTGCGACTTTGACACGACTGTAAATAAAGAAAAAAAAAACAAAATTTAGTATCCCATTGACCTTTAGTTGGTAATTGTCGAGTGACATCTGTGCAGATGGCACATGGCATAATATGCCATTCATCTAATTAAGCTTGTTGGAAAAATGTGGTTCTCGATTGCAGAAAAGAGCAGCATTGTCACGACATAACAATCACTTACCACAATTGGTTACAATGATCCATACCATACAATCATTTGCGTTACAATAATGAGAGCAAATCGGGTATAAAAATCAAAGATGAAACGAAAGAGTGGAGTGCGAACTGGATTGTCACCAAATGCATTTCACAACATAAGCTGAATGAAAAAAGAATGAACTGGCGGCAGATCTTCAGTGATGAGATGATTGTATGGAACAGGTGGAGAATTGCATGGGAGTCAATATGTAGACAAGACAATAGGCAAAGCGACTAAGTGAGTAAGAGTCGCGGCAGTGCACAAAAAATCAGGTCAATTAGATTCTGTTTGCTAGTTTCTGCTGAAATAAAAAGCCCACAACTGCTCATTGTCTTGGCAAAAGCTAATAATTATGTCGACATTGAGGGATCACAAAATGAGTAAAATAAACTCCCACCGATGGGAGATCAGGGGATTAGTTCAAACACCGCAGTGGAAGCTGGTGTTTTCTCGGCGGTTATGTAGCTACCACTTCAGGAAGAGAAGAAAATTATAAAAAGACAAGAATCTGTTGAAACAATTAGACAACACAACAGTTGGAAATATTCATAATTCCGGAAAGCGCCAAGGGGTGTAGTGTAAACTGTGTAGGAATGACGGTGGATGTGTGATGTAAGAAAAGTGCTGCCGCGAATTTTTTTCCCTCTCGACGGAAGGAGTTTCAAGAGTTCAGCTACTGCCAGTTAACCTTAAGCCAAATGAATTGCATCAAGTAACTTCATCGCACAATGACTTTTCAGCTGAGTTATGATCAGTATTAAGTAACTGCGGTGATACAGTTTTACAAGAGGCTCTACGGACGATCTATTGTACGATCATCGACTACATCGACATCGAATATCTGACTGAACGAAAGTGGATCTGTTTGATTTGTGTTTTGCATCTCTTGTCGCTGGTTTTTCCTTGTATTTGCATAACGCAAGCCGAGTACTAATTACACGGTGAAGCGCAACCACACATTCAACCGATACTGCCATCGAGTTACAAAAATCATTTCCCGGATGAAAGTATTTTCTACGATTGTTGTGAGAAAGAAAAATTTGTTTTTTGTGCGTCCACAAATGTTTTTTTTTTTGTTTTTTCTGAGCTTGCGGATACGATTTATTACATGTAAGCATTCGTGTGATATAAAGCATTGCTAGTCTTAAGCTGATCTTAATAACAAAATTAGAGAATATTGGCCACAGTATTGTGAAACTAAGTAATCTATTCCGAACGATACTTGAGGTGTTGCTCGTAGCGGTTTGCATGTCGACGGTATAGTTTGACCATGCGATAGGTGTCGATGCCTGCGCGGAAAAGAAATACAAGAAAACCAAACAATGTGGTTGACAATTAAATTGATCTGGAACCTTTAAGGGTTAAAGATACTTAGGTGCAGTCAACATGCAGTCATGTACATGCAAATAGACGTGAATACGTCGTGCATTTGATCTGGTGCAGTTATTTTATTTGTAAGCAAGGGGCAGTTAGAGCTAAGTAGGGTTGTCCGAAAATGAACTTGTATGAAGAAGATGAAACCATATTTCCCAACGTAGGGGCGGTATAAACCGAACTCAAAATGCGTGTAAATGCGTGAAATTCAAAACTATTTTCTTGCATCGTGCATCTTGCAGCAATGCATCTCAATATCAAAAGTACAGAACAAAATCAAAAGAATTGTGCATAAAAATCGTTTACTTACCATAAGGCGCAGGTGAAGCCACAACGACTGGTTGCGCTACATGTTTGACAATCGGCGTAATTGTTTTATGTATCAATGGTTTAGCAATTACGGAATGTGCATGAACTGTAGGCCCAGTTTTCGAGACAACAGCATTGAAACCATTAATCGGATCGGCTGTGTAATCGACGGTACGAATAGAACCATCGGGTTCGACGAGTGAGTATTGCCCTAGAAATAAATAATAATAATCTTTCCATCAAAGAATTGAAGAAGGATTATGAACAGTCTTACCTTTAACCACTTCACCATCACGAGTTTCGTGTTGTGATTTGATATCTCCCGTGCTGTGATCGGCTACACCGTAATTGAATGCGTATTTAGGATGATCCTGAGAAGGAGAAAATAAGAGCATAGTTAGAACGTTGTTTTTCCATGTACTTCGAGCATTTTTCTAACAAAAAGTCACTTTCAATTCACTAAAGACATTACAGTCAAAAGAGTTGACTTGCGAACTACACCATATTATATTTTTGAAAAAAAATTCACTTGTCCATGGTTTAAAGCACTTTATGATCACAATTCACAGTCGAAAAAAAAAACTCACATAATAATCCACAGCGTATCCAGGACGCGCCAGGACATTGGAAGCAAACATAGCCAGCGATATTAAAACAATTGATGAAAAACGTGCCATTTTCTCTATTCCTTTATAGCTTTTATCACTAAATCTTGGGTTTAGTCAAAGTATTTTGATACGATTTAATCACTTGCAAGATGCCCGGAATACTGTGCCAATTCTAACATCAGGTTTCTTTTATATACGCAACCTGTGAGACTTTGGGGTGCAACTAGAAGTAAAACAATGAACAAACAAAAAGGTAAATTGCCCTCAAACACAAGCTTGAGATATCTCGGTGGATGAAGATGATGATGGAAAGAAGAGAAGTGAAGAGAAAAAGACGTTGAAATGCAGGCCGAATAGCGCCGGGTGGGAGGGAGAAATGAGAGATGAAGAATGAGTGTAAGAGAGCGAGCGTGAGGAATGCGAGTGGGGTTAACACTGCGTAGAGACACACTCGCACAATTTGACTGCATGCGGTATGATTTGTGGGAACATTATGCCGAATGAAGTAGCATGGATGGTGGGCAGTACAACGATGGGCTAATGGCGGTAATGATGAATCGATGAACTTATTAAAATAAATATCATCTGCCCACGAAAATTTCTGACCAGTTGATAGGCAGCAAAGAGTTTTCATGGGCAATAAAGATGTAGCAATTTTGAAAATGCTCTACCTCTATCCAGCCAGCATAAGACAAGATTGAGCCATCTGTCCAATAGCCTAACCCTACTGCTTAAAGCCACTGAAATTCCACGAAACCATGTTACAAATTCCAGATTTATGCGCTAGCTTGCTGTCACTAATTTATTTGCTACTACTCCCATTGCCATTAGTTGGCGTTTGGCTATGGGTATTCGGTGCTGGCACCAATGCCTTCAACACCGTTGCAGGCTGTTGAGTTTTTCGGGCACCATTTCATAGTCAACATTGTTTGAGCGATATATGGCGAAGATAATTTCTCCACCCCATTGTTTCATCCAGATGGACGTGACGAAATGTTTGTCTTCACGTCGATTTGCATACCACAATGGCAGTTGCCACCGCTTCCTTCTACGATGTTTTTGTGCTTTCTTGCGCTTTTCGCTTCTTCGCTCTTCGTGAGTTATGCATGTGGTCATGGGTGTTTCTGCAAAGATGATTTTTTGCACGAACATTTGTCATAAGTCAGTTGATGTACAAAGCGATAGAAAATCCTTCAAGTCTGTTGTCTTTTACTACTACCAAAAACATTTCCCATGCGATGCGTGACGGTTTGGTTTGGGCCGTTACCGTTTCATGCCCATGATGGTAATAAATTCCAGTACGAGACTTATGGTCTCAGCCTTGATAGCTCATTGTGTGGGGGAATGAATGTAAACCAATTGGCAATAATTGTTGAGTGGAAAGGTCTATATATCCAACTGACCTAATTTGAATTGGTTTTGACGCTTGGCTGTTGCTCGGATTGTTGACGTGCGATCAGATAAACAATTGTGCATTTGGTGCGGAAAGAAAAAAGATGTTGCAGAGGAGCTGAAGGTAATGGAAAAAATTGATATGTTGGACGTACTACTCGGAAGAGAGGCGATAAGAGCTGTTGGAAGATTTCCAGATATCGTTGTGCGCGACACGCCTGGACAGATGCACGTAGATTAACATGGCTTACGGTGGTTTGCTGCCAATTATTCGACGTAATGATGATTGGGTTGGGTTATGGCCACGTAATCAAATGTTTCCGGATTGAGATTCTCAAAAAAGAGGAGGAAATTTTGAATTTGCTTAAAACGTGGGCGTAGCATATTTAATTTGATCCTAGGCAAGACCACTCTAAAGCCGGAGAATCGCGAAAACAATCGCCGCAAGGCTCTTACCTCTCTCATCTGTCATTGAACGAACGTCGTCAGGCAGACTGCCACTACATATCGATTACCCGTCGTCAGGTATCACCAAAACATAAAACCTCCAATCCGAACATTGACTTTAAAAAGTCAAATCCCACATCTAGCCAACCAAGTAGATCACGCACAATCTCATTCTTCAACCTCAAGTTGAAGTTGACTGAAATCCATTCAACCATTCCAATAGGTCACATCTACTCCCAAACTCGCCTCGAACCTTCAAAGGTCGCTCCTCCATCTAATCAACCCAAATCTCAATTCCATAAGCACCCGACAAAGACCGACAACCATCAAGTCGTAACTCAATTCCATCTGCGGTAGCTCGAATTCTAATACACAAACCTCCCAACCACCTCAATCACACAGAAAACAAACCAACGAGCAAAGCAACGCCCGATGACATAGGAAACCCCACTTCACTCTCTGTCACCGCAGTCACTCGACCGGTCAATTAGCAGAACATAATTAGACCACTAGCACTGGCACTAGCACCAGTTGTGACCTCAACAAATCCAGCCGAATTCCGGAACACGCAGCATTTGGTTTTCCCCACTCTGACCTCGTCCGACACCAAGACAAATGGTACCAGAACCGACATCAGGACATGCAACCAATTCTTCAAAGCTAAGCCACAATGCAGAATGCCTTGTCTTGGTTTGGATTTCGCATGATCTACATAAGACGGCGACGGTGATGGACAAAAAAGACAATGGTGGCTGGTGGGAGCAATTGGATTTTGTGATTGCGTTTGAGCCATAATAAGGCGAATGATTTGTTGTATTGGATTCTCGTGCCAGTTGGGTCACGACATGCGATTTGTTGGGCTAATCGGCTCCATGGGCGCTTGTTTCACTTTTTACTGAGTTAATTTATAATTTCGACGGAATCGTTAGGAAAAGATTAATTGGTAAAGTGGACGGAAGGTTGTTTTTCGGTTATGAGCTTTCGGCTTCTTCGGCGTATGAGTGATTTTTTTTTTTGGTGGAAAAATACTATTTGAATCGGCATGAGTTGGGTTAATGAAAACGAGTAAACGTTGACAATCGGACAGGATATAGTAGTACCATCTGGACGTTTAAAAAGTAGAATAGAATAGAAAACAAGTGGAGGCTTGAGAAGATAATATTTACTTACTTAGATGATGCAATAGTTTGGGATAAGCCTGCTTCCAGTGCTGTACGCCCAGTCGGTTGACGTCCATTTCCACCTAGGAGTGCGGTCGTCCTCTAGTGCGTCATCATCGGAGTGGGAATCTTCGCCCCAGAACGATGGTTTCCATTCACTTGTCCAGTCATCCTAGACGATGGTTTCGTAGACAGCTTAAGCCAATGTTCTTTCATAGCCCGTTGTACAACGTGTAACACACATAATTTTTTGTTTCCTATTCGGCCAAGAGCCTCTTTACATACGTTCGATAATGTCCAAAGCCTCTGTGCCGTAGAGGAGAACCTTTTGAACCCCGAGAAGCAATGGTTGACAGTAGTTATTCTGGGTCTGAAGTTACCACTAATGTCCTCGCCGCTCTTCACAGGGGACCCAAGGTAGACGAAACCTATGACTGCCTCAGAGTTATAGCTGACACTGTGGCCTAGACAACATATATTGGGTTTCTCCTCATAGACCCCTTTTAGCCTCTTCTGCTTCAAGGCTTTAATTGGAATACTAATGAGGTAGGTTGCGAGAACATATTATGCAAAAAAAAAGTGTAAATATCAAGGGAGGTTGACTATAAATCAATGAAATTAGTCAAACACCGCAAATCATAAAAATTCCCATTTGGTGTAAATTCCTAAGCAGTAATTTCCCGGCATCAGATTTAGAATCTAGTTTGTGAGATTTCGTTGTAAAAAAAATTGAAAACGAAATTTTAAAATGAGGTCAATCGTAACCAACGGCTAACTTCTACCAACTCACTGCCACGCAATGTCTTAACTACGGCTGGGATAGATCTGGTAGGCTCCTTGGTAAGGGCAGGAAACGAGTGAAGAGATCTAAGCTGCCACCAAGACTCAGCCCCTTGGTAGGGCAGAGGAAGAAGTCTCAAGATGGGATCAACGGCGGTGCCTAAGGTTTAAGTAATGGTTGCTATAAAAATTTGTAAAGCCTACCACATACATATATATGTATATTAAAGCCCCTAAAAGAATTTTATAAACAGAATGAAGCGACTTTAATGAGCCCTCTAAAGAGAAATGGGCTGGTTCAGGCTAGAAAGCAAACTATCGATTAAGTATTTACATCATTCAAGATGTCGAAAAAGACACAGCAATCCCAAGTCGAAACATATAGAGTGCGCCATCGCGTACGGGTCGATGTAAACCTCGAATAACTTCAACAATTGTCAACCGATTTTCATATGTCATAGCACTTTGGAAACGTCAATTCAGTACAATTTTAATCATGAATCGCTCCACGCCAAAAAATCTCGCGCGGAAATAGTTTCAGTGTTTATTAAAAATTAACACTCGATTGTGCTAACTCAACGTGCGTATCGTGCAAAATATCGTGATCGTGTTGCGCCCAAAAAATATACAATTCGTCGTTGGACCTCGAATTTTTTTCAATTTGGTTCTGTGGCAAGCCCTCGTGACAACCTAGGCCACGTCCACGGCGTTCAAACTTATCTATGCGGTCTGTGAAGGCTAGTGTTCAAGAAGACTAGTTTGTCATATCGGCGCCGTTCGCAGCAGTAAGGCATCAGTGGGACCACTTTGCGGAGAATTTTAAAGGATGATCTTCACTTATTTCCATACAAAGCGCAGATAACTCACAGAATTTTGGCACAAGATGAGCCACGGCGCTTGGCATACGCACAAAATGTCCTTGCAATGATTAATGCTGAGTTCTGGCAGCAATTTGATGACCGATGAGGCATATTCTACGATCTCTGGCTTAGTTATAAACAAAATTGTCGCTTCTGGGCCACCGAAAATCCTCACATTATTCACGAAGAGCCACTATATGCTCAAAAAGTTACTGTTTGTCCCGGTGTATGCGCTAAAACCATCATTGGACCGTATTTCTTCAAAGTTGGTGATACAGTGGATGGCGATCGATATCGGTAGATGTTGGCCCATTATGTGGTCCCAGAAATGCGTAAAAAAGGCTTATTTCACTTTTGCTTTCATCAAGACGGCGCGACATACCATACTGCGGACAAAACAATGAACCTTATGCGTAAGAAGTTACCGGGTAGATTGGTGTCAAAAAAGGGCGATATTGACTGGCCTCCGAGATCGCCGGATTTGACTCCTCCAGACTTTTTTCTTTGGGGATACTTGAAAAGCAAGGTGTATGCTAACGGCCCGAAGGCAATAGAACAGCTCAAAAGAAATATTCGTGCGAAAATCGCAGAAATTTCGACCGAAATGCTCGAAAATGTCATGGAGAATGCGCGAAAACTAGCCCATTTTTGCATCTGCAAAAAAGGCGGTCATTTAATTAACTTTGTTTTTAAAAATTGATCAAAATAAATTGTAAAGGTCTAAATTGAATTTCCAAATCGGTTGAGAATTGTTGAAGCTATTCGCAACTTACATCGACCAATATGAGATGGCGCACGCTGTAGTATCAGTTGCCAAACCAGAAAGCCAAATAAAACCTTGAACAGACTTGATATCGCCGTCGAACTCGCCAAGTTATAAAGAATAACGCTGTTCTGTAGCTGTTCCTTCGAGGTCGACAACAAGCTAAACAAAACCTTGGAAGTCGAAAAAGCTTATCCCATTCTTTGAATTTGAATTTGATTTCGCAACAGGAACGGTGAAGGAAAATTGGAAATCAAAGAATGCACTTCTTAAAATAGTCAGAAAATATTTAGATCAGGTCCAAATAGTCCTATCTAATAAAGTAGAACCTAGACTCATGGTTCAGCATAAAGCTACATTCCAATAACTTTAGTTCAATAAGAAAAGTTGAAAAGATTTTAAGATATTTTGCCAAAAAAGTGTAGGCACCAGGCGTTTAAAAAGTGTTTTTCTTAGAAATATACAAATTCAATATGAAATAAAATACTTGAATCTAATATTAATGTCTATGGTATTCGCCTTGTTTTAATAGGAAATTTTATGCCATTAGCCATTAAATATAAATTTTGGGCATATACCTGCCACGACTAGCTTTAATGAAGCTCGACCTTTAAGTCCAATTTTCGACAACTTTATCAAGCAATTTGGGGCGTATATCAGCAATAACACGGCGAATTTTGACTTCCACAGGATCGTGGAAGCCAGTTCACAGGTCCATTATGTGAAGTTATGCGTTCAGCAATTGTTTCCCGGAATAAGTTAATGGTATCGTGTGCCGTATGGCATGTTGCGCCATCTTGTCGAAACCAAAGCTCCGTCACGCCAATGCTATTCAACTGAGGAACGAGGAAGTCGGACATCATGTTTCTATAGCGTTCTCCATTGACGGTAACATTCCGGCTGACATCGTCCTTAAAGAAATATGGGCCGCTATTCCACCAGCCCATAAAGCGTCTCGGCGAAGGCTTCTAAGTTTTCTTCACTCCAAATTCGGCCCTCATCGGAGGGCAACATTTTGAGTTAAGCATGATCAAGCTGAATCATATTTTCGGCCCATTCACCGAATCTATAACGCATTTAATGACCACGCGGTTTCAATTCTTGCAAGAGTTGAATCTTATAAGCTTTCAAACCAAACCCGTAAAATCGTAAAATTGTTGTGCACTATAGCGAATCGAAAAATTCAGATTGTCCTTAACACTGTTTATCGTTTTTGGAGATGCGTATTATCCACTAAATAAAATGGCAAAATGCATTCACGACAAATCGACTTTCAACTATCAAATTGGCAATCTATAACAGTGTTGCCAGCTTAAAAACCAAAATTTTAATAAAACACCATTTACTTTTCCTTTCTTGAAGAGAAGCGTGTATTTGATATCAGAAGCGATTTAAGAATTATCAAGGCCTACATCATCAACAAAACAAAAAAGTGCGGAAGCTGGCAAATATGCTAATCATTGGATACGGTTTCTAGAGCAGATCGACGTGGTTTACGTTCCGGCTAGTGCATCGATGAAACTCGCATCGTAAAGATCGTAACAGAATAACTAGCGGAATTTAATGCACTCCTACGTGTATCATTTTTTTAAAGGCATCTAACGCGTTAAAGTTTGGCAATGTCTGGTTTGCACTTCCTGCGAGACTTATACCCAACAAAGTGGTCAACATAATCAAAATTATATTTATGATGGCTCAACGTGCCGGATGCTGAACGATGGGAAATTAAGCCAATCTTTCTAGACTATGTCGGTAGACAATTAAGAATGCATACGTGTATTAGATAAGAAGCTTGAAACCCACAATACATGCGATAGTTATGAAAAATAACGCGAAAGCTAGGTGACCAGGCATATGCTGGTGATGTCTTGCTATTCAGCAACACATACTCGTGCAACAAGAGGCAGCGTTTTTTTAATGCATTCATTCACAGTCGGCTTGTGATTCCTTTATGGTTTTAAACATTTAGTATACTGTATAAGTGGTGTTTTTCTGTCTATTATGGTTAATTTATAAATGAATTAATATAATATCGTGGGAAAATGGGTAAAACTAAGTCGTGCAATCCGCAGACTCATAGTGCAATGCTACCAAAACGCAAATGAGTCGATGGCTTCCATAGCTAAAAGATTTAAATATTCCAAAAAAATGTATTTTGGTGCAATTCAAGTCTTTAAAAAGACTGGCAGCTTTAGAACCCCAAAAAGGTGGAATCAGCTCGCCGGGAGCCAAGGTATAATTCCAGGTCTTTGAACTTGAATTTTGCAAACTCTTACCTGGATTTCAGGAACCAGGGTCGCTATGAGCTCAGAATTATGTACTCTATAGCACAGCCAGGTTTTAGATTCATAGCTGCTCGGCAAGTTTGGTTTGATATATACATACGGATGGACAGACAGACAAAAAGCCTTTGCGTAAGTCTTTCTTACCCCAGCTTTCAAGGTAAAAAAAGGAAGCCAAGGAAGCGAAAAACAACGCCAAAAGGAGACCAATTGCTATGTAGAATTAGCAAAGCCGATTATTTTTTGACTTTAGTAAAAATAAAAGTGGTTGTTTCATCACAATTGAGTCAGGAAATATCAGCTAGAACCATTAAGTCGTTGACTTCCTGAAAATAATTTGCGTGAACCGGAAAAAGCCGCTTGTGTCAAAAAGAAAAAATTGAAGAAGCGTTTATCATTTACTAAGCTTCACGTAAATAAAGACTTGGAATTTTGGAAAAAAATACTTTGGAGTGTATGTACATATGTATATAATGTATAATTTATACATCACCGTTTTTTACGAAATGCTAAATAAGTGTAAATGCAAACTGCGGGGCGCAGTAAATATAATGAGCGCCTGTGAAAAATGATAAAATAAAGACTGGTCGAGACTAACACACTCCTCAAAAGGATATAGTCGGAATTGTGCAGCAGCTCTACAGTGAAATCTATAGGGCTAAAAATAGTATTCTGTCCAAGTCCTATGTAGGCCGCCTTTTAATAAGGACATTTTTAAATGGTGGCACGTAATCGACTGATCCAAATTTCGATGACTTTATCGCATAGAACTGGCATATTTATTGGAGGTTTATTTTTAGTGGCATGGGCATCTGGTGTCATTCAATTGGACTCAAATGTCATTAGTATCCGTACTTTCCGATTAACGCCACAAGAAGTTGCTTAACATCGATATACATCGCTGGCTCGTTATGATAATGCCACTTTCGTTTTAGAATAAGTATGGACCAATGATTCCGCCAGACCAAGATCCGCATCAATCAATAACTTTCTCGCAATAGAGTTGAGGCTGATATTGACATCGCTCCAAATCCGACAGCTATGTTTTATTTATCCAAAAATGGTCTTCGTTGGTAAAGATGATTTTTTTGGCAATTTTGTGTCAACCTGCAACCACTTCAGAGTCCATTAAGCGAACATACTGCGTTGTCTATGTACGATTACTTTAAATTCTTTTTTCAATTTGGATTTTATATGGGACTCAAGCCCAGACACATAGATAATTCTTCAATTCGAAATTCCAGAAAGTTTCATTCTTTTTGAAAGGTCCTGCAGATAGATCGAATTCTTAAAAAAAAAATAAATAAACAGTCACTTACATCTCAACCAAAGGGGTCTGAACACATCAGGAGACCATATGGAGACATATAGTAATGAGGTTGACGTCATTTCAACTGATTTCAGTAAAGCCTTCGACAAAATATCCCACAAATTAATACTCTGAAAAAATTTCTTCTCTTGGCTTTGAACCCACTGCGTTGAAGTGGATATCTTCTTATTTGAAAAACCGTTACTACAATGTTCGTTTTAGATCTGCCTTTTCCAACTCCTTCTTAGCTTCTTCCGACGTTCCCCAAGGCAGCCACTTTGGTCCAATTTTTTTATTCTTACCATTAACGACATTGATTTTGTCATCAAACATTCTCACCTCTCACTCTACATCGACGACACCTAGTTCTTCAAGACCATTTCCTCGCAACAAGATTCTCCCTTATTCAATCGGACCTCAATAGCTTTTCCGTTTGGTACTCCAAAAATTGTTTGGAAATTAACATTTCCAATTGCCAATCAATTACTTTTTCACGTAAACGAATCAAACCTCCCCTTGTCTCTACTGCCTCAATAATCAGCCTATGTCCACCATTCAGGTTATCTGCGATCTTGACATACTATGTGACCAAGAGCTCAATTTGCGCGCACATATTGACGATTTAATTCATAAAGCCAACTCTGCACTCGGTTTTGTGAAACGTTGGTCTAAAGAATTCTCCAATCCCTACGTGACTCGATCCCTATATATTACCTTTGTTCGCCCCCTTTCGAATACCCACATATCTAGAATCGAAAGCATCCAACGTCGGTTCTTACATCTCGCTCCTCGAGATCTGCCCTGGAACAATCATTTGTTCTTACCAGCCTGTCAAGACCGGCTTAAACTAATCAATTTAAGTACTATGGAGAAAAGAAGAAGAGTATCTGACATCATCTTCATTCATAGACTTCTTACAGGTTCGATTGACTGCGCCACCCTTTATAGCTCCATATCTCTCTTCACTTCTTCTTCTTCTTTTCCTTTTTCCGGCGTTGTTATGGTCAGAAGTGTAGGACCATAACCTTCCCAATTAACTGCATTCCTACTGGTCCGCTTGTGGGGTCCGCCGGTTTGACCTCGGACCTTGCTTGCGGTTTGACCTTAGCTTGAATTAAGCTCAATAAATGGGGGTGTTTGCCCTTACGAAATTTCGAAAAATTCAAAATACAATTACCGCCTATTTTTTGGGCATGAAATGTGTTTTAGCGAAATTTTTCCGAAACTGTTGAATTTTGAAAAAAAGGCGACAAATGAAGAATTCCCAGAAGTCGTGAAATATTTCATAACAGATGACGAGACACGAGTTTTTTAGTATTATTAAATGTTCAAGTGGGTTTTCGCCGTTTTCCAATAGGTGGCGCTAGGGATACATACTGGTCAACAATTTCAGGTGATAAACGTCATTCGCCAGAAATTTTGCTTTTCGCCTTCAATTTAAAAATTACAGCGACTGAGGCATATCGAATGATGTTCGATAGTACCTTTTAGTAGGAGAACGTTATGCGATTGGTTTTTATGCAACGGAAGTGGTAATTTCGATGTGAAAGGCAAACAGCGCTCCTGACCGGACAAAATGTTTGAAGACGTGTAACTGGAGGCGTTACTAGATCAAAATCTATATCAGGCGTAATAAGAGATTGTAAGTCGATTGGCTGTAACCGAAAGCATGGGGAAATGTTCAGAAACAAGAAGATTGGGTGTTATAGGTCGCACGGCGTTTTTTAAGAGCCAACGTTTGGCTCAAAGAAAGATAAGTTTTAGCAACGTATTATTACTGAAGTGTAACTGAAAATTGGGTCCATTTTGATGATCCAAAGGGAAAAAAAATCCTGAAAGAAAGTCATGCATCAATATCGGTCGCCAAGCCAACCAGCCATGGGGGGAAGCTCATGTTGTGTTTGGTAGGGCTATCATCATAGGATAGGTAGGGTAAAATCATCACAGTAACTCGCTGCTGATGCGCAAAAGACCAAAAAAAGTGGCTTTGAATCATGACATCGTTCGGTAGCATGTTAGTCAGGTCGTTCCATCCTACCTGGAATCATTGGTATGAAACATTCTACTTCATCTGCCTTCAGGCATTGACCCTTCCGATTGCCACTTATTCCGATCAATGACGATCAAGCAGCAGCTCCGATAATTTCAAGAAATTGGGTCGATCCTTAGCTAGCCCTTTATGACATGCAATTTGAGGCATTTTCTGAAATGCTCCTTAGGGCAAGTCCTTACTGTAGCCTATTTGTTGACTCGATAGCTGATAACTTTAAATTATACCTTTCCTGGGCTCCAAAACAATGCAACGACAATACCTAGACAAACTAAGCAATAATGCTGCGTTTACGTTGAAAGGAAGTATATTTAGGAAAACAAAGCCTAAAGACATGGCTACAATCGGAACAAACCTTTTGCGGAACGGAGGTGTTAACTGCAACTTCACCTAACAAATTTGGCCGCCGATGATCTTATCCACGTTTAAAAGGTTAAAACTTTGGCTAATTTCCTTATTTTAGACGATCTTCGGGGTTTTAATCAAATTATAAAAAGCATAAAGCAACTTATGGCTCCATGAGTAGAATTACTTGAGGAGTACGATGGCGAAAAAATTACAACTCCTTTTCTCCCTTTTTTTTCGAGTGCGTTAAAGCAACTCAAAATCCACGAAAATATGAATTCGATTTTTGGGTATTTCCGGGCCTCAAAATCCATGCCGTCAGACTCTGCGACCAATTAATAACCTTCAAAGGCAGTAAATGCCTTTTTCGTTCTTTTCCTGAAACCTCTTCAATACAATAAGGGTATTGTGTGAGCTTGCACAAGCTTGTAATTTTAAAAGAATGGCCGCTTAGCATGATTCTCTAATGAGTAACAACGGCGTCTTAAGCACCGGCAAGTGCTTTTGTACCGTATCAAACGAATGCGTCTGATGAAAACATGCCCCACTTGAGCACCCCGTTATTACCATTTACAAGGTGAAAAGTTACAACAATCGAAACGAAAAAAACAAAAGCCAACACATACATCCGAACATAATCACTAGCCACTTAATAAGTTTCACTTCTCACGCTAACACGTACGTCATGTGCTCGTAAACAAGTTTCTTGCCTCACCTGCGTCCCCGCACTCGGCCATTTCCTTAACCGCTTATCTATGGGAGCTTGAAGTTTTTCATCTTATCACAAAGTTCCTTAAAAAGCAAAAAAAAAAACCTCGAACGGCTCGTGCAGTCTGGTGTGGTATAGGTGCGATTTCAACACTGAAAATTCCAAACAATTGAACGGCAAGATCGGCGGCATGCGGTCGACAGGGATTCATGTTTCGAAAGAGTTTCTATTTTTACATCGGTAAACCTAAAAGTCCAAGATCAAATTCCGCCTCAGCGGCGATCGGGTCGATGCGGCGTAGATCGTAATTGCCACCGCGCGCCGATTGTTTCAGTTCTCACAGATCGATTCGCGCGACATAAATTGCGGTAATTGCGGTTGACAAACATTGAACTGATTCTTTCATTAACTTCAAACTACGCCGCACAGCATGACTATTGCGTAGTGCGTCGGGCGTTTTTGCAGGGTGCTGGATATAATTGTTTTCATTAACCCTTGTAGCCATTCAAATATCAGGCATGGAGTGCATGCCAATGCACATTTATGTACTGAGGATCACGCGAAGAAGCGCGAGTAAAAAGCCATGAATTATATTGTGTACATGCGTAAGTTGCGGCAAGACTTGCAACAAGCTATTAAGGCGGCCTGTCAGATATCGTCACACTTAAATACCGTATTAGAGATGAAGATTAATTGTGGACGCTGCCGCGCCGCAACCCATTCCGCATTGAACCTATGCTCTGTTAGTACCGTCGGTAATTGTTATGATTCCGCTTTTAACGACTGCAACCTCGGAGTATATGTGAAGCCATCAGTTATGCAGATGTACCAGCAGCGACTCAATAATAGGTTACTAGACGAAGCATTGTCTCTGGGCTGAAAAAAATCTGTAGCAGCAGCTTCTTGCGTCGAGCGCTTTTTCCCCGTTTTTTTTTTTTTTATATGGGAACACGAAAGAAATATTTTTGCGCAACGCGAACATCTCTCATACAAGTTGCACATGTGGAGAAGTTACCCGCTGGCTTGACGTCATTATCGGTGGAAAAACGAGCATAGCCAGCAAAGCGATGGACAATGGAGCTACCATTGAGTGTAAATCAGATAAGGCCGATTAAGGTTTTATGGTGAACAAAACAAATGATTAAGACAGTTAAATGGAACGACATGAAGCATGACGGATGCATGGGTGGCTTGGAATCAGTTTGGAGGTGTAAGGGTAGTCGAGTGGAAAATAGCATCGGGCGAAGCTTTTCCGCATCACAGAAGTGACCTTCCACTGCAGTCTGCATTGACCGCCATACTTATGCTAATTCATTTGTTCTTGTGAGTTGCTTTTGTATTCTGAAATCCTAGCCAAGCGTGAAGAGCTTGCAGAGATTTTCGGTGAGGCTTGATTGATGTCTATATTTTAGCACATATTTTCCCAAATTATAATTAATTATGTCTGTTCAAAACTGTATCAAACTGTAATAGAAACGCAGTCTGTATATTTCCGGATTAATTTTTGGAATTTCGAACGAACACACTATAAATGAAAGTCGTACACGGTTCTCATAATAAGTTGATGCCGCGAACAGACCACTTTGAAGACTGGTTAAAACTCTGCTACTAGAAAGGTCGGGGTTGGGGCAAAGGGACCTCAATATCCTGAAAATTAGGTTTGATATAGGTCTTGTTCAATGATCTTATGATTATTTTTGATAAGCGAATTTCTCGAGCCCTATTGCATTCCTCGTACCCAAGGTACGTTCCAAAATGACAGAGCCATCGAAAAGCTTGAAAGTACAGACAATAAATCAAAAGTATCAATAATACAGGGTGCGCCATCCCATATGGGTCGATGTAAATTTCGAATAACTTAAACAATTCTCAATTGATTTTAGAAATTCAAAAACTTTTATTCAACTTAGACCTTTACAACTTATTTTGATTAATTTTTAAAAACAATATCAATCGAATGACCACCTTTATTGCCGATGCAAAAATGGGCTCGTTTTCACGCATTCTCCATTACATTTTCGAGCATTTCGGTCGAAATTTCAGCGACTTCCGCACGAATGTTTCTTTTAAGCTGTTCTTTTGTCCTCGGGCCGTTAGCTTACACCTTGCTTTTCAAGTATCCCCAAAGAAAAAGAAAAAAATCCGGCAATCTCGGAGGCCAGTCAATATCGCCCCTTTTTTGACACCAATCTTCCAGAGAACTTCTTACGCAAAAGGTTCATTGTTTTGTCCGCAGTATGGCATGTCGCGCCGTCTTGTTGAAACCAAAAGTGAAATAAGCCTTTTTTACGCATTTCTGGGACCACATAATGGGCCAACATCCACCGATAACGATCGCCATCCACTGTATCGCCAACCCTGAATAAATGGTTTTAGCGCATACACTGGCCCACACAGTAACTTTTTGATCATATAGCGGCTCTTCGTGAATAACGTGAGAATTTTCGGTGCGACAATTTTGTTTATTAACTGAGCCAGAGAGTGTAAAATGTGCCTCATCGGTCATCAAAATTTGCTGCCAGAACTCCGGCTCAGCATAAATCATTACAACGACATTTTGTGCCTATGCCAAGGGCCGTGGCTCATCTTGTGGCAAAATTCTTTGAGTTATCTGCACTTTGTATGGAAATAAGTGAAGATCATCCTTTAAAATTTTCCAAAATTTCGTCTTCTTGAACACTGGCCTTCACAGAGTGAATAGACGAGTTTGAACGCCGCGGACATGGCCTAGGTTGCTCACGAGGGCTTGCCACAGAATCGGTTGACAATTGTTGATGTTATTCGAAGTTTTCATCGACCATTATGAGATGGTGGAGCCTGTAGTAAAAATTTTAATTTCTCGATTATCCAGAAAAACGTACTTCTTTTCCAAAATTCTTGCAAATTTAATAGCACATTATTTAGCAAAAAAAAAATTAATTTTTTTGTTCCAATATGATAGTGCCACTGGTTGCGTCTGTATTTTGGGTATAGTTAAGGTTCGATGAATCCTCATTTTTTTTTTTTTGAGATTATATCGCAAATCCCGTTTGGCATTGAGCTTACTAATTTTTTGCCAACTGTCCATAATTGCGCTCTTAAGCTCAACAACATTGTTTTTGTTAAATTGCCGGCCCCCAGCATACCCTAGTCTTGCAAATGTGCCCCATTAGTTTTCGATTGGATTCAAGTCTGGCGAACGTGCAGGCCATGATGTAATTAGAATATCTCTGTCGGAAAACCAATGTTTAGAAGAAGCCGCCACGTGAATTGGAGCATTATCTTGTTGAAATTCATTCTGTTATAAACAATTGCTAAACGGAATGTTGCATAACAATTAAAAGCGCCCCATACCATTACACTACCTCCTCCATGCTGACTTTTGGAGAACGAATTTTCTTTCTTTTTTTCAAATCATACCCGTAGTGTGCCCATCACTCCGGCCCGTCTAAATTGAACTTTTTTCACAACTCCGCACAACTTTTCTCCATTCTTCATCAACGGACGCCTTTACAAATCTTTAAACGCTGGACCTGGCGGCTTCTATTCCAGGACATGCTGCAACACATCGAATACTGTTTGTGGAATTAGACAATTCCCTTAAAATGCACCTTTTCTGGTGATAAGTTAATTCCGGTGGACGGCCCGATGACTTTTTGTACCATAAAGATTCCCCGATTTGTTAAAATTTTGAATGAGGTGATGGTAAAGATTTAACTGCCTTCCAATTTCACCCGTAGATCTGCCACTTTTTAACAATTCAATTATTTTGCCTTTTTTGAATTCACTCAGCGATTTTCCTCTTCCTATCTTGACAATGTCTAGTGAAACGCGAAATGATCGACACTGATCGAGAGCAAATCATCGCTATTCATACAACCATAGAGTACACATAAGAAAGGAAACAGCTGCAGTCGGAGTTCAACTCTATCTTTATGGGTCACTAAATTTGCGTGTGTTTGCCCAAATGACTGCAAATAACACTTCGAAATAGTTGGAATTTCGAGCATATTTTATATTTTGGAGTAGGTACGCTTCGAAGAACTGAGTAATTTTTCCCCGATTACTTGTGCCGCATTATTTAAACAGAACATTTTAAATGTGAATGGACACCTTAATAATGGAAAGGTAAAAATACTAGCACTGACAAATGTTTTCACATTTGGGCCATCTATTTGTCATCTCTGACCCTAAGCGTTTTGTAAGAATCAGTATCTTATATATTTTTTTTAACAAATTACCTATCGAATACAGGAAGTCCATAAAGGATGAACATGCTACCCGATTGTCAGGATACTTTTTGAGCGAAAGCAACATACGAGTGACCATCGCACGCTTTTTTGCAACAATTGCGCACAATGTTTTACTTTTTTTCTCTAATTAACATTAATGTACCATTTTATTTGTATTTCGAATAGTAAAAACATCATTTTGTGCCAAAAAATTACATGTTCGTTTATTACGACATGCATGAATCCGTAAAATATTCCCCATTTTCAGGTGCTTAAAAAATACAAGTTTTTGGAACCCACGAAAAAATACTGTATTCTTAAGTTCATATTACTATTATAAGCTCATACCCTTAGCTACAAAAGCCTAGAACCGTCTTTTTTTTATACGTATATCTGTTTATTGTAGAGTTTATTTCCGCTTTTTAGTAATTAATACTAATTAATGACAATTAATTAATAACAATAATTAACTGTGAATTTTTTTCAGATTTTTCGGAAGCCTAGAAAACTCTGTACCTACTTCAAAGTAGATCCACAAACCTTCCACCACTAATTTTAGGTTTTTTGACTTTATTCCTACCTTTTCCCATGTCCTTCGTAACTAAACACAACACTCAAAACAGTTTCAAAAATCTTTGGCACACCTTGGTGTTAAATGGTATTCCTTGGACAAGATATTCCGGAGATAATCTAGCTCACCGATCAGATATCCGGGTGGAAACTACTTCCGAACTAAACAATTCTCAACCAATTAAGTAAATATAAATTGGATATCATAGCCGTGCAAGAAGTGTGAATTTCAAACGAAACAATTGTTAAGGACGGCTGCACTTTCTTTTGTGGCGGTATGAATACCCCAATCTTCAAACAGGACTCTTTATCAACAATTGGGATGAGCGAAAAGACGTGGTATTTTCCAACGACCGTATGTCAATAGCTAAAATGCGAGGTCCCTATAACTATGTGCTTCCAAACGTACATTGTCCTACTGAAGACAAAGGACCATTTTAGGACACAGTGAACAAAATATTTGAAAATTCCTCATCCTTCGATGAGAAAATCGTATTCAGGACAGCCTGAAAACAGAAAAACAAGAAGGCCCCCATGCCTTATGAATAATAATCAATTAAGATCTTAGGATAACAAGTTTCAACAGCTCAAAAAATATGACCGCAACCAAATGGATCATTTCTTGATAAATACAAGACACCATACCAACGTACTAGATATAAAAGTATGGTATATAGAATTCCCAAAATCAAAAGCTGAAAAAAATTCAACTTTAAAAACTAAAGCACTAATACCAGGACGAAATTATTAACCTTTTTCTCTGGTTCCTAAGAAAAGAGATGGCTTGACGAAGTACGCAAAGGAAGTGGCAAAAAAGAAAAGTAAAAGCCCGTAATGTTCTGAGACTTCAAGTTCTGAAATATAGTGTAGAGATTGGGCGTATAAGATATCAGACACTACGGAAGGAGATCAGCTGTCTGATGGAACAAATTTGCTAACATTCAAGAAGAAAAATGGCGAAAAACGCACATTGATGTACGGAAAGGCTCGGACAACAAAAGACCTGCATTAAAATGTGGAAGATATTTCCATAAACTGCTTAATGTACATGGAGAGTAAGCAGCATTGGAAAATCCTGAAATCGGGTAAGCAAAAAACAGCAATTCATCGGCCGCAAGTATCGATCACGTACCATATGGGAGTGGTCGTGATGGTCTGTAGTTCAAGTCTGCCCAAAGCCAAGAACAATCCCTGTACGGAAAAACTATGCAACAACATCAGTTATGAATGAGAAAAGATCAGAAAAATGCTGACGGAGGCATAACACTTACAGTATAAGATCACTTCATAATTCCTACTCTGTGTGCATTTCTGCGTTTCTTAGTGACATGGAAACAAAAAAAAAGGTTACTGTGAACTATAACCAACGCGACAAATTCAGTCGAATCTCTCGAATACTATCTAGGACAACCACCCCCGGAGAGTAGTGAACAAACATGAACCAAACCATCTGCACCCCGTCCAGGTTGTATGACCAACACCAAAAGAGCGCAACTCTTGAACCTGCGCGAACCATATAACAAAAAAAAAACCTAATATCATCGGTCATCATTCCCATATTAAAAAAGATAGAAAAACACAATGCAACAAATAATCTCTTAAAAAGATTGACGTCATAGATCAAGGAAATAATCAGACGCTACCAGTGGGACTTCACGAGGAACCGCTCGAGGAGTGACAATTTTTTCACTATACGACAACTTTTAGAAAACAATTGAGAGTTCCGCGAAACGTACCACCTGTTGGTAAATTTGAAAAAGGCGTATGACTCTGTTAACCGATCGAAAATTGATCATGTTCTTGCAAGGATGAGAATCTTGACAAGTTGTTGAAACAAGGAAGTTGACTTTGCCAGGAAAGGTCACAGACTGACTTGAATCGATGCATACCTCGCACCTGACGGTACTCAATAAAAGCCTTGATAAAGTGGGCGAGTTTAAATATCTGGAAATCGTGTTTACTGCGTATGGCCAACGCGTGCTTTTCCGAGGTGGAAGAACTATTCAAAACAATTCTTTTACGACGTAATGTCTGTCTTTGAAAACAAGATCTCATGGAAATTCTATGGTGGAAAACAGGATAATTATTTAGAAAATGGTCATACACACCGATTTTAATAATTCTTTTTATGTACATACTCGTATGTATATACATTTTAGGTTTCATCAAAATCGCTGAGTATGAACTCGTACTATCTGTCTGTACGAATATATCATATATCTGTAAACTTGCGCGAATCGAATCTGAATTATAAACACGTATTATAATATATCTAGTATTATTATTTAACCCATCAAATACATGAACCGTAATGGCGACTAAGCCCAATTCACCAACCGCCAGTATTATGGTTGCCTATTTTTGGGAGTTAATTTTTTGTTCACTAATTTAAAATGTGCGCTTTGGAAATTCGCGAATAAATGATTGATTGAAATGTGTCGCGAGGTATGCTTGTTGAGAACCGGAAATCCCTTAAAACGGCTTATTGCATGTGGCTGTACATGACAGAATTTATGGGGCGGATAATAAATATGAAAGCTTGCAAAGCTAGGGTAGAAAAGACTTATGTAAAATTTGCAAAACTCAAGGTAGAAGATCTGGAATTATAGCTTGGCTCCCGGGTAGCTGATCCCATCTTGTTTCTAAATAATTACCGAAAACAGGACTAAACAACAAGCGAATTGAGAAAAAACTCAATCATGAACTCGAGAAACTCTATTCATCCCAAACATTGTCCGATTGATTGAATCGTGAAGACTTGGTGGGCGGAATACGTAGAATAGATGGATAGTGTACGAGCAGTCAAAAGAATAATGAATGGAAAAGTCAGGAAGACCGCGCCGTAAAGGGGAAGACATTATGAAAATGGAACTAGAAGAGAAGGAACCGAACAGCGAGACATCGAAGGAACACACTCACGACATCGACTCTTGGTGATTGGTTGTTATCGAGCCTATGAACTTCCGCGTGCCATAACAATGATACAAAAAGTATTAGTCTAAGTACGCCTCGCGGTATTCCATGACAAATGCCCAAAGTTTTTAATGTCAGATGTAGTTATAAAAAAGCTTCAAAGCTAAGATGCAGAATAATAAATTGCGCCCAATACCGTACTACACCACACAATGCCAATCATTGAATCAAAAAGATTAGTCATGATTGCATCCTTTTAGGAAAAGTTTATTTTTTTGATTGCACTGTATGTCTTAGATGGTCGAGGAAAGTGGTAGAAGTCAGTGGGAGCTAGATCTGGCGAATAGGGTAGATGCTATTCATCCATCGCAACTGCGGCTTTGTGAGCTGGTGCGTTGCGTTAGTGAAACAACACTCCAGCTCGTAGTCTGCCGCGTTCTTGAATTTTCTTTCGCATCAACTTTTCGTATCAACTCCTGATCAACTTTATTCCACTCATAATTGCATAACGAACAATTGCTTAGGTTTATAAAAAGTTTGAATTGGCTGTTTAGATAGATTGATAAGCATCCAAGTGTGTGAGATGCTTAGCAGTGGTATATGGTTGGAACGCGAGGCATTTCAAATGAATGGTGTCCTATAGGCTGCTACGCTGGATATGGACTAGCTGTACAGATTTGGCTGGCAGTAATGGGTGACTATGTGGTGTTTCAGACAAAAAAGGTTTACACAGCGAGCCACTGATAAAGTCCCACGTTACATTTTGCAACAATTATTTCCGAGGGCTAAACTCATAATTGGTGACGGAAATATAACCACCCGGATTAATCGGTCGGTGGGGTTAGCACAGTGTGAATTTCGACGTCGATTTCCTAATCGTGCCAAGTAGGCAAAGATTTCGGTGCTTACCTACTCGACTCGAACAGACTGGAACCATTGTTAACCATGCAGAGCATGGCCGCCAACGAGCTGGTCGTTATCGCGGCTGTGGTTGCCGATGTCGCTGAGAACGAAGAAATATCAACCAGGCGATAGACCACTCAATTGGACCAGACAGACTCTACAGCGAATTTTAATGAAACACTTAAACATGTGCACGTATAAAGTGCAAACAGTTAACAGCATCAGTTAATGTCTGCTGACCGTCAGTCGTGTGTGAATTACTGTCAAGCCCTCTTTAATCTCAACAGCGAAGAAGACGATTTTGTGTCGAAAATCATCATGAGCGACGAGGTGATTGGGCCGTATATTTTTAAGGACGCCATCGGCAACGCTACAGGGTCATGATAAACGACTTCTTACTGCCGGAATTGAATGAGTGGGGCTTGGTGAATATGTGGATTCAGCAAGATGGTGTGCTGCACATACAGCACCAGCCACAATGGATATTGTGAAGGAAGATTTCCCTGGTCGCGTAATCTCCCATTTTTGGCGATTTGCCATGGCCAGCCCGATTTAACCATCCCAGACTTCTTTCTTTGTGGTTAATTGAAGTCGCGGGCCTATGCCAATAAGCCTCAGACCACCGCAGCCCTTAAGGAGAATATTAAACAGGAATGCGAACAGTTATCACCGGAAACTTTGCGGAAAGTCATGGAAAATGCGTTAAAACGGGTACAAATGTGTATCAACATTGGCGGCAGCTACTTGACGGATATCATCTTTTCCACTTAACAAAAGAAATTGTAAAGATCCGAATAAGGATCAAAATCATTTTTTCTTTATTTGATCTTAGGGTTCTTAAGGTTCTACTAGCCCGGTTAACTTGATTCATTTTGTTGGTCAAATCAGTTGTTTAGTCGGCAATCGGGTAGCTTGCGAATTAATTTTTTTTACAAATATAAGTTTCTTTTTAAAAATGCAATAAAATGAACAAAATTAAACTTTTTCCATATATTCTAGCTTTATTAGTAAGGATAAGCATTCCCATAAGTTAGGAAATACAACGTCGTTCAAGTGGCGGCCTCGGCTGGCTTCTGAGTAGCACATTCTGTCACAATTTTCTAAAACTTTGTTGATGATTTCGGGTTGTAGCTCACGGATTGCTTGGATGATATTGGCCTTAAGTGTTTGGATCGTTTCCGGATTGTTGGCATAACATCCGTCCTTCACGGTTCCCAAAAAAAAAAAGTTCGAAGGAGTCAAATCGCAGCTCCGATTTGCCAATTGGCATCTCCAAGACGGCTGATAACACGATTTGGGAATTTGGTGTGCAAAAGATTGATTGTGGCATGGCACGCCATCCTGCATGAACTAGAGGTCGTCCAAATACTTGTCTTCAATTTCAAAAAAAGTCGGATAACATGGCTCTGTAACGCCCACCTTTGACCGAAACATTGTTCCAAGCTTCATTTTCGAAGAAAAATGGTCCAATGATGCCACCATTCCACAATCCGCAAAAAGCTGTTACTCTCTGTAGATGCATTGGCTTCTCGACAAGAACGTGGGGGTTTTCCGAATCCCAGATGCCGCAATTTTGTTTGTTAACGTAGCCACCGAAATGAAAATGCGCCTCGTCAGAAAAGATGATTTTTCGCCCAAAATCTTTGTCCAATTTAAGCTGCTCTAAGGCCCAAACTGCGAAGCGATAAAGAAGCGGATGGTCGCGCGCCTTCAATTGCTGAGTCAATTGGACCTTGCAAGGGAATAATCCGAGGTCTTTATGTAGAATTCTCCTCAGGCTAGTGCGTGGAATGTTGAGCTGTTGAGATCGATGGCGAGTTGATGTCCGCGAATTGAGTTTCACACTCTCGGCTACAGCAGCCACATTCTCATCTGTGCGCACCGTACGACAACGGGGACCATGAGTGTTGCACATAGTAGTCGCGGTGGGTGCTTCATTTCGGCTAAAATGTTTTTTTAAAAAAACGTCGCCATGGTAGATTGGATATATCACTTGCACCCCAGAATAAATGTTTGAAATTCAAAAACGAAATGATTGCCTGTAATATCGACAAACAATTGCAGACATTTTCAAGCTGACACCACTTTAAGAATGAGGTTTTCCCCTTTTGATTTGTTGAGAACCTACTTAGAAGGTGTAAGTCACCCACGGTCAGGGTAGGTAAGCAAGCTAAAATTCTCAGATTCCACACAACATCTAAGAATAAAATTGTGAAAAGAAATTCCATATCCAAGGTTATGGCCAAAGAATGAAACTATATTTAGGGCATAAGATGAATGAGGTTTAATATTTTCAGAAAAAGTTCCAAGTCTAAATTATATTCCGACCTCAATTTATTAACCGAGATTAGGGCTCTTGAACACCAATTCAACCTTGAATTAGTTAAGTGTTTTCAGAAAAATGGTCACAGATTATAGTCAAAATGGCTTAGATATGCATAAACATTCTGAAGCATAGGTGGCTGATCGATCCGAGGTTAAGGGAATCGGTGTGAAATCGGATTTAGATGGTAATTGAGAGGTGATTAGTTTAAAGCAATCACGGTTAGAGAGGGGCATGAGGTGGCTAAAAGGTGGCTGGAACGCCAAAAAAGCTTAATGAGCGATATATGGGTATGAAATTTAGGTACAAAGCAGCCGGGTGGCGTGTAGAATTTTTTTGTTTTGACACTCATATCCAAGAATACAACTGACTTTTCGAGTTTATTTCGGGCCATTCAGCTTCTGGTTGTGGAGATAAATACTTTGAGATGGCGATATGTTTCCCAGTAAATGAGATTAATGGTCTTTTCCTGTACCATTACTATCAGTAGAAGCCCTTGGGTCATATTGAAACGACATTGACTCGAAGCCAAGCATGAATTACTCCTGTTGTAGTTGGCATAGAAACCAAACCTCGAAATTCGGTTTCCAATTTATGTAACTGAGGTCAAATACCAGTGTGAACTTAAGGTCCAGAACTTTAATAACTTCAAGGTGTAGTGTAATTGTGGAATTCATCAAAACTGCTTTTCATGTAATGCAATAGCATCGCTCATACCGATCTGCTAGTGTCTTGTTCTTTTGAATTAGCAGGTGACTGTGTTGTGTCTTTAATCAAAAAACCATTTTCCAAACCATTCCAAGCCAACAACTAAGGCAACAATGTGGCTCTGGAATTTATATCCGCTTCACTTGCGGCAATCAATCTAATTCCTCCTGTCCGGCCAGATGTTCAAATACTGCTCAATCACCAATTAGTCAAGCCATTACTGATCACTTAGCATTCCGAAAAAAACATTAAATATTCAGTTATTTGCTATATTTATTTATAGAACTCTTTATACAAAAAAATTAAAAAAATCATAAATATAAAAAAACATAAAATACATACGAGTACGTTTAATAGTTTACACAAAATTCGTTAACATTGGCAATGAGGGTCGTTACATGTTCGTACGTTGAAATGAGAGAGCAATGAGGGTTTCGAGTTGAGTTACAATTGTCTTTGCATTTCCTAAGTTGTTATGTTTTTTTTGGATTTTGTTTTTGTTTAAAAAAGAAAAAATCAAGCAGCAACACTATGTCGTGGCTTAAGATCCGTACCGACTGAAGGCGGACATAAACGTATGCATACGAGCGCGTATGATTGAATGATTAAGTAGCAAACAGGCGAAACGAAGAGATCTAGAAGCTATTTACAAGAGCACAGTTGCGTACAGCTTAAGAGTTACAAGAGAAACATAGAACATTGACTAAGAGGTAAGAGTTTAGTTGAAGAGTCTTCCGTTGTTGTCGGCACGGCGTGTTCTTCATGCGGTCATTGGTCCTTTCATCCATCCATGAGTTACAACTGCTTTCCCATTAAAAACAAAAAACAAAACAACAAAAAAAAATTGGAAACTGAACTTAGTAATGGGCAACAGAGCCATGGGCACCGTGGGCAGCATAACCATAGGCACTTGGAACGTGATGGGCGACGGATCCGGCGTAATAAGCTGGACCGGCTGCTACATGGGGAGCGGCATAGACGGCTGGAGCGGCATGGGCAACAACGGCTGGGGCGGCATGTACACTGGGTCCGCTCTTGGAGACGACTGCGTTGAAACCATTGTGGTCATCGGCGGTGTAGTCGACGGTACGCACTGAACCGTCTGGTTCGACGAGAGAGTATTGTCCCTTGACTACATCACCATCACGGACTTCATGTTGGGACTTGACGTCACCGGTATGTGCGTCAGCTACACCGTAGTTATAAGCATACTTAGGATACGACTGCAAGAAAAAAGAAAATGTTGTGTTTGAGTGCTTGTATTAGATAGTTTGTATCGAGGAGTGGCACCGTGTCTCCGTCGAATGGGTTGCGGCGGCACCTGTAATGATTGAGTTAACTATTCGTCGTGTCGTAACGTAATTGAAGCATATTTTTCATGCTGCATGAGAACCGAGTCTCGAGTCACACGAACTTATGCATGCTCTGAGTCATTGGCGCGAATTGGAAGCAGATTTTGTATCACCTGAGGCCGTGACAAGGACGTTCACTTTTTTCACTGCTCCGGAGTCTACATTTTGACGTGTGGACTGAGGTTGTTGCGGTTTTTCATTTTCCTGTTCTCGTCGGAAATGTCGGTTAAACAGTTACGCGATTGAAAGTGATTCCGGCGGTTGAGTAAGCCGCGGGAACTTAATTGCTTTGGTGGTAATTAAGTCTTAGATGACTGTGCAAAGTTACACTTTTGCTGTCATTAGTTAATATGATGAGAAAGGGGGAATGATATAATTAATGATATTAAGAAGGAGAATAACATCGAGTAAGTGGCGAGATACTTTGTAGCAACATATCAAGCGAGAGCAGTTCTGAGATATCGTGGGTACAGCAATGTCGTGCATTGCAAATGTCGACCAAGAGTACTGTGTTGTGTGACATTAGACCTTTAAAGTCGTGCTTGGGAACTGGAACGAAATGTGTGTTTTCAGGTTTCTGTCTCCTTTCGTTCCGGATTGATGTGGAAATGGTGTGATTTTTTTTGAGCATGATTCTGTTACCATGTTGGAGGTAAGAGGAATTTTTCGTTGAAAGATGTCTAATTTGCTCGAATTGGGTTCGACAAAAATTTTGTATTGCCAGTTCGCACATCAACTCTTTTAATTCACTGCACTTTCGAACGAGTTTTGCGCAATTTTGTCTGTTGACCGACTTATAACCCATCAATCGTCGCCTATTATACTTACGTAGTAGTCCACGTTGTCGTGTGCAGCACCAGCATATACAGCTGGAGCACCAGCATATACAGCTGGACCACCAGCATAAACGGCAGCACCACCATGCACTAAACCAGCTCCACCGTGCACTAAACCAGCTCCACCGTGCACTAAACCAGCTCCACCGTGCACTAAACCAGCTCCACCGTGCACTAAACCAGCTCCACCATGCAAAAGACCGGCAGATGCAACACCCACGATAGCCAAGCACACAAAGGACTAAAATCAAAAACAATTAAAAAAGACGATAGATTTTACAATTCACACTTTTTAAGCACTCAAATCCGATCGAGGAATAGCAAACTCACTTTGAAGAAAGCCATTTTAGGGTTTGAAGTAAAGTTTTCTAGTTTCTTAACGAATTAAACGCGTCGATGGACTCTGTTCAACTGATAACTAGAACCCAGAAGGAAACTCCTTATATAGTTGACTCCACCCGGGTAGTGGTATGGTACGAGTGCACGTACGACCAAACAAAAGTAAAAACACAACAACACAAAACTATTAAACTGTTACTGTTTGTTACTGTTGTTGTCAGTTTGTTTTTGTTTTTGCAACAATATAGCACTTACCTAGATTTGCTCACTCGCTCTCTTTCGGTCAGCGAGCCCAACTAATACTAGTACGAACGCGTGCCACTAACCATTCAACCATTCTCTACCACAACGCATGCTTCCTCTCATTCTCACTCTATCTTCTATGCTTTTTGTTTGCAATGTCTACCGCCCACCCCACCGTCAAAGTGGTAAGACACATTCGCTTGATCGTCTCGCTCGTGAAATTCCCTTTCTGCGAGCGGCCAACAGCTCAAACGACCCATGCCCAATAAGTTTCCATTCATACAGACATATGCTCCGTGAAGCAAGGAGGTCGTTGGTTATTCCAAAGTGGGGATAACCAACTGCTAAACACCAGCGAAACGCGGCTAAGCAAATGGCTATGAGCCAGGAAAAGCAAAAAACTGTAACGCGGGATGCAATAGTCCAAGGTTACATCGTCATAACCACCAAGTTCCCGTTCCCTTTACCTATGCCTATCTACGTATGCTATGTGGCTTGCTGTTGTGTGCCGATCGTGCTGTGCACTGACATAATGACCAAACTGTGGCACTTTTTTCAAATTCTTTTTCTCGTTTTTTGGTTTTCTCTTAGTCAGATGACTGCTGGGCCTTGCCAAGGAAACTGTGGCTTGATCGAAATGAAAACATTTGTATCGAGTACGAGCAGTTCGTTGGTTAGTACAAGATGTGGATGCATAGCGACGTGAGATCGAGCGATCCGACCGACAACGGAATGAAGTAATTGTAATGAATGTGACTTTAGATTTGCATAAGAGATGTTATTCTCTGATTTTATGGCTTTATGGGATAGATACAATTAATTCCCGGTACCTTGAAAGAAACGCGTGCAAGGCGTTGCAATATGAGTTATCGGTCGGCGCATGCGTCCACCGGAGCGATATTTGGCTCGGCTAATAGGACGATCATTAAAGTGTCATTAAGATGCCTGAGCGGTGGTATTTCTTTTGTTTTAACAAAATTTCGATAATTGAGGCTTTCAGGAAGTCCGTGATCGACGTGAGGTATGTTGGAAAGGTGTTGCTACCAGGTGTAAATTGGTTAGATGTTGCTTGCAGCCCAAGGGGATTGATTAAATGCTGCGCTCTAACATGCAAGACGAAAGTCTGTTGTTTTTGCTTCACTAGTATGTACATATTTCGTGTTTGGGATTTTGATTGGCTTTTGAAGGCTTCGAATTAGGTTGGGCGTGAGAATGAGGAATTTACTCTTAAGTTATTAATCACTTTACTGCTAATGGATTTTTCGCATTTCCTTAATAGAGTGGTAAACTAAGGTCAATTGGTCAGCTCTTGTTAATCTTTAACAAATGCGTAATGAAATTTTCTTTAAGGTTAAACAGTTTTGGTCAAAAGTTATACCAATTTGCTGCGCTCTATTATACGGAAAGTGAGTAAGCTTGGAGAATGCGATTTTTAATTTGGAAAAACTATCAATATGCTCAACCCAATCATTAATGCATATTTTTGAAGATACGATTTAAATAAATGTCAGGCAGCATCGTAACCGAGCTAAAGGACCATTTGTCAAGATGTATAAGGTAACGCATAGGCACGTTCACTTTATTTGGTAATGACGAATGCATTTTGGACGTCTAGGGGTATAGGCATGAGTAACAATCAATTTAAGGTCACAGCGGGTAACAATTAAACAAAGTCCCTTTGTATGGATTTTTGTTAACACCTATTTTTGTAATAAGTCTGTAAAACCGTTGATCAAAATAGCTGGACAAGCTTTTCAAACTCAAGTTATTGGAAGTACTTTCGTTATTTTACGATCTACTTTTAACGTTCTCAGTTGAGTGGCCAGCTATTGAAAAGTAAATGTATCATTTCATGCATAATTTGAATCGCATGAATAGTATCGTGGTAAGCAATCAAGTAGCATTCGTATTTTTGTTTTAAATTCTCCTTAAGCATAGTAGCATAAAAAATGAAACATCTTGGTCTCGATTGCTTGTACCGCCTTCGGCTATTATATAACACTTTCTATATTCTTCGAAAGCATATCGCTTTTCCCACAAATTGAATGGATTAAAAAAAATCTTTTCCACGTCCTCAAAATATCTGTTTTATTTATTTTTTATTTCTTGTTTAATTTCTATTCTATCTTATTCAAGACAAAAATACTTAAGTCTGGCTTTATAATCGCAGCTAATTAAAATGATATTACCGGCCTTATGCAGGCGTTCCAAAATATGTAGAACATTGTTACCTACAACTATGTCTTTCGAACTTCCAATTAGTTGCATCAGGGTCGCACGAAGTACCGTCCAATCATCGTATATTTAAATTCTTTATAGGTATGTATTAAGCGTCATGACTGTCAAACAGCCATAATGACTTTTAGAGACAATAAATTTAATATCCCAGCAATTATACTTTGCAGTCCTTTTTACGAAACATTTCTTAGTTTCGGCTTAAGCAATAATAGTTTGGGCCATGACAACCTAGTTACCGAGTTTCAATAGCTTTGGTGTCGTAAACGATTAACAAATCCTCTCACTTGCTGACTCAGCAAAGCAATTTAGCAAGTATTTTAGTCACCCCAAAAAGTGAAGGGTCAGTATAACAATAATTGGAACAAGTGAACTTCTCATTTGATACCTTTGTCCCAGCACACCTTAAGACAGTTCTAGTTTGCATTTTTTTTTTATTATATTGTAAAATTGATGAAATTTGAATCACTGCATGATTACATGGGAGTTACTATATTCCCAAGAATTGCGTCACGAACGTTTACGGACATGAATACGCACATAAACGGCAGTCACTATAAAAAAGAAAAATTCGAAACCTGCAGGACTTAAACGTAAAGATGTGTAAGCATTTTTGAAACAAAATTTTGCCAATCATATCAACCTACATGTAACCTATTTGACATACTAAATACTGGTTTGACTATCAATCTATAAATCTGTGTCTATTTGAAACATGTTGAGCAACGTAGCAAGGACAAAATTGAGTAAATCAGACTAATACAAAGGGAGGAATTACACAATTCCGTTTATTTTTCGAACATACCTACATAAATATATGAAGAAGAAGTCGAAGGATTCGGACAAAGCATGACTTAAGTCATAAAATACAATCTTGAAAAATGTAACGTAAAGGTCTTTCCTATTCCTAGGACTGTTTTCGGGATATAAGACGAAGAAAAACTTACACACACGATAATAGTGCAAAGGAATAAAGATGTTGTTACAAGAAGCAAATTGTTGCCGGATGTATAGTTGGGGAATCTATTTGCAGTCACTCATCTGGTGGCCCCGTAGGACCTAGCCAAAAGAAGCAAGGTCAAACTCTGCCAGATGCCACAATGACATGAAGGGCAACGAAATCGCCGCACAACTCGCTAGAAAAGGTTCCAGCAAAAGGTACATACGAGGGTGGTCCGATAAGTACTTAGCCGCACCAGATAGCGCCAGTATCGCAAGAGCAACTTACTATCGTGTAGTACATTCTAGTAGACGGCTACTGTCAGCCGGATCGGACTCGTAGTTTTGTTTTGATCGCGTGTGGAAGCGGGAGTGTCCGCGGATTTTATAAAAATGGAAGAAGAGCAATATTGGTCGGTGATTGATTGAAAGGGAAATCGCGCAGCGTAATCAAAGAGCGTTTGGATGCCGTGTACGGTGACTCTTCTCCTTGGATGACGACCATCAAAAATTGGTTTAACGAGTTTCAACGTGGTCGCACGTCGGTTTTTAATGAGCCACGTCCAGGTGCCCCGAAAGTGGCTACCACGGAGGATAACGTGATAAAAATCCACGATCTCGTATTGGCAGACCGCCGATTGAAGGTGCGCGAGATAACTGAGACAGTAGGCATTTCAAAAGATCGGGTGGGTCATAACCTGCATGAAATTTTGGGCATGAGAAAGCTGTCGGCGCGATGGGTGCCGCGTTTGCTCACTAAGGACAAACAAGCGCAACCGTGAGACCACTTTAGAGCAGTGTTTGATGCTATTTAAGCGCAATCCGAAGGAGTTTCTGCGTCGTTTCGTGACAGTGGACGAAACATGGGTCCACTGGTACACACCAGAGACCAAGGAACAGTCTAACAGTGGACTTCACCCGGCGAACGTGCTCCGAAGAAGGCGAAGACTATCCCATCGGCCGGAAAGGTGATGGCCACCGTTTTCTGGGATTCACAAGGTGTGATCCACATCGACTACCTGAAGAAGGGCAAAACGGTCACAGGGCTGTACTATGCCAAATTATTGGGCCGATTCGACGCCGAATGGAAGAAAAAACTGCCCCACTTGGCGCAGAAAAAAGTGCTCTTCCACCATGATAACGCACCGGCTTACACCTCCGCCCTCGCCACTGCCAAATTGGTCGAATTGGGCTACGAACTGCAGCCCCATCCACCGTATTCTCCAGATTTGGCCCCGTGCGACTTCTTTTTGTTTCCTTACTTGAAAAAGTCACTCGCCGGGCAGACATTTCAGTCGAATGAGGAGATCATCGCCGCCACGGAGGCCTACTTTGCAGACCTCGAGAAAACGTATTTTTCAGACGGGTTAAAGAAGTTGGAGCATCGCTGGGTCAAGTGTATCGACCTAAAAGGAGACCATATTCAAAAATAAATCGCCATTTGCCCAAAATGTTTGTTTTTCTTTTGTGGGCTAAGTACTTATCGGACCACCCATCCACACCCTGCGGAATTCCCAACCGAAGAATATTCCCTCCTAGACAAACGGAAAAAAGCGCACCACCTGCAACAGCGTTTAAGGACTACGAGAATCGAAAAGATTTATACAACCGCCCTCATAACTAAAAACCTTAGAAAGACTCCGTGACCTATACATCAGAGGACTTATCAACTACACAACTTATGCAACACGTCTACCTTAAAGGCAGATCAGACTAATATTGTTGTTCGTGAAACTAAGAGCTCATTGAATTTAAAAGAATTTACAATGGCAGTCTTCCTTGATATAGAGGGGGCCTTCAACAACGTAAACACAGAGGCCATAATAACAGCTCTAGAGAACATAAAAGTAGATAAATCCATTGTAATCTGAATTGAAGATATGTTAAATAACAGAATTATCAATGCAGATATTGAACATAGCTTTATAAGGAGAGTAACAACTAGAGGCACACCAGAGGGGGGTGTCCTCTCCCCCCTACTATGGCTTTTTACAGTTAATCCTCAAAATCTTCATGGAGAAAGTCACAAAGGCAATAGCATATGCCTTTCTACCAAATTTATACCAACTATCAGTGAACTAATGGAATCTGCGTTGAAGGAACTCTCCTCGTGGGCAGGACAGAACGGTCTGAGAATAAAGCCCCAGAAAACCGAGCTGGTCTTGTTTACCAGGAAAAGGAAAATCCCGATATTTGCTACCTCAAAGCTAGAGGGTACTCCACTCAAAATCAAAGCGGAAGCCAAGTATCTAGGCATCATTCTTGACTCCAAACTTTCCTGGAAAAGGAACTTGGAGCAAAGGATGAAAAAAGGATTGAATGCTTTTTATGCATGCAAAAATACCTTCGGCAAGATGGGGCTTGCAACATTCATTGGATATACACAGCAATCATCAGACCCATTTTAACTTATGGGGCCCTAGTCTGGTGGACTACTAGCAGAACGAAAAGCTATATGAGCATGCTTAGCGAAGTACAAACCTCAGCCGCTGTTGAGCAACGGGAGCTGTGAGAAGAACGCCCCAAGCAGGGTGGGACATGAGACTTCATCTCCTTCCTCTGGATCTATTCATAAAAGGCTGCGCTGCAAAAAGCGCTCTCAGACTTAGAAAGTCCTCTTTGTGGAAACAAGTGAACTATGGACATGCGGCCATACTCAGAATAATAGATGACCTGGTAAAGAAACATGGTTTTAGTATCCCCGCAGACAAGGTGTCTGTCTGGTAGTACAATGGACCAGTACTTGTGTCTGAGTGCTCCAGTAGATAGTAGAAGCCTCCAACAAAAAAAAAAAAAAAAAAAAAAAAAAAAAAAAGTATCCCCGCAGCTACCAGCGACCACGAGATTACACTCTTCACCGACGGATCGAAAATGGTCACAGGCACTGGGGCCGGGTTCTACTCTGATACCCGGCACGAACAGGAATTATTTAGACTCCCTGTCTTTCAAGTAGAAATCGTACCAATAAAGAAAGCAGCCTGACACCTACAAGTAACTGATATCCCACCATCGGATATCACTATCTTCGTAGACAGCCAGGCTGCACTGAAGTCAATAGAATCTTGTATAACAAGATCAAAGGCTGTCAAGAAATGTCGCGACTCACTGAAGTCCATCAGACACCACAAAGTCAAACTCTGCTGGGTCCCGGGCCACAGCTCAATCGCAGGGAACGAAAGAGCAGACGAATTGGCCAGACAAGGGTCTGAACTGGACATCAGCGAAGCGGGGACGTCATTGCAACCACCGATCAGCGCATATACCGGATCATAAACGACACAATTATAAAATAAACGACAGCCACACGACAAGATAATGATGGCCAGAGCTCAATAAAAACCTCTTGGCGCTGGACCGAAACTCGATCCGTATGCTCATCAGAGTGATCACAGGACACTGTCCCATCGGAGCAATGCTCCGGCAATGGAGCTCGTGATCCAGCGATCTCTGTCGGAGCTGCAGCGATGAGGAAGAAAACCGAGACGATCCAACATCTGCCTTGCCACTGCCCAGCTCTCCAGAATCGACGCCTAGCTTCGCTGGTCCAAAAATTCTTTACAGAAAATGCGCACGTAGCAAAGCAGATATATCAGATCTTCTTAAATTCATAAAAAGCACGAGGTTTCAGCCAACACTTTATAAAACAGGTTAATTATATGTGCACTCCACAAACGAAGGGAATCACAATTGGCCCTTTGGCCTCCGAGTGGAAGTGATGCTCAACCATCACACTCCCCTTCTTTAACTTAACCTAACCTAACACTTTTAAATATAATAGAGTCGATATCAGAAGACTGGTGAGCTACCTTTCAGGACAATGCAGTCTGAGAAATCATCTCAGCAGAATTAGCCTTTCATCTGAACCCAACCGTCGACTCTGTCTTGCGGACGAGGTAACTGCTATGAGAGTGTGCTGCCCTCTGCCACCTTAGGAAGCATATCCTCCTCAGAGAATATATGACTTCTGAAGGGATCATCTTAGCTCTTAGATGTCTCCGAGAGACATCCTCAATTTTATTAAAAGTAGAGGAACTCCTCGTCTAATCAGCTAGCAAGGACAATAGATCTGCATTGGTCGAAGTGCCCCATGCAAACAAAAATTTGGTTGCAAAACTTTCTTTGAATAAGGGTGAACGACTAAACGAACGGTGTTCGTGTCAATTTTGGATGTTTTGCTTGTAAAGAGTTTCCTGTATTTTCTATTATGTTTATTTCGTGTCTCTTGAGCTTCTTCGGATAGTTGTCCAATCGGAAGAATAGAATATGCTATGATACCCTCTCAGGCATTAAATACCATGGATATTCCCTAAGGTGTACTGTACATGTTCGTTAAAGTATTCATGGAATTTATTCTCATTTATCTGAAAACAGTTCAAGCATTCTAAGATTGTATGAAAGCGTTCGATGAGCTTTAACTTAATACCAGTTATATCAGCAGATAGATTTCCATCGTTAGTGTTGCCTCTTTGCTGCTTGGGCATATCAATGATGCTCAACTCCCTTCTAAATCTGTCTTGGACAAGTTTCTTCTTTTCTGCCAAATTGTGCTTAATTTCTGGGCCCCGTGCTTGCCATGCTTTAAATTCTAGTCCATAGGAAATGTGCAGTAAACATTCGTAAACATTAGTAAACAACATTGCAGCGGAGAGTATCCAAAAGAAAGGAAGTTCACATTAACAGTCTTTTCTGAAATACATCTTGGATTGTTCATTTCACTGGGTTTCGGCCCACACAGGTACCAAGTTTGCGTTGAAGCACATGAAGAAACAGCATAACATACTCTACCGTCTACCGTGCAGAATATTATTCTAGATTTCACCAAAAGGTCTGTATCATTCACTTAGATTTTTGTTGCAGAAAGTGAGGCAATACAGTGTTCAATTCTTTTAACTTCTGCAGTTATAACGCCTACCAATTCTTTAGCAAAAATAAATTTCATAAGACGACAATATCTGGTCGAAGATGGTGCCGAGTGTTGCCAAATTATCGTCAGTGCCAGGGAACATTTGTATTGAAACCATAGATATGCTAAATAGGCGTCAGAAAACGTCTGTCGATACCTTGGTCGTTCAGATCCATCACATTCCCACTTTATAATTATGTGAAGAACATGGTTTTTTCGGCAAATTCAAATTTATATATTGTAACAGAAGGATTTCTTCTTGAGCTCCACATAGCCGTGTAACAGTGTGGTTGATAAGTGATTGGAGTTCTATTTCAGCAGAGGTTTCTTACGAGGATAGCATATCTGCTTAGCAGCTTGAACTTGTAGTAGTATGTTGAACAGAATTTAACAGTTTAAGTTTTGGCTTGTTAACGAATTATTTTATACTGATAGGTTGAAAGATTAACATCAGGTATTACAGCAAGACCTTGATCCGCGGATAATGTTTCTGACTTCCGACAGGAGTAGCTATAGACAATTCCTTAACTATTGCAGTCGAATGTTTTATACTCTCACATCGCAGTGTAAAACATTTGAAAAATGGACTTTGCTCAAAATTCCACACTGTCTGGCGGCCCGAAAATCATGCGTTCAGAAACTTTGTCGAACAATAGAGCTACGTTTGCAACAGAGGTGTGGCATGTAAATGTCTTGTTGAAAATACATGTTTTCCACGACCATAGCATTAGTTTCCCAAAAGAAAAATCACGGTCTTATTCATGCAGTTCCATCACCTTCGATGAAAGTACGATGTTGTTCTTGGTCTGATAGTTCCAATTCATGTGTCAAAATAACCATGAAGTCCAAGATCAAGACCAAGAGGCTTGACCGTTTTCTGTTGACGTGACTTGAAATGTACTATCAGCAACTTTAATTTAATTAGTGCTGATATTATAAATGTAGATTGTGTAATTTCAGGTGCTCAGTTTTATGGGTGTTTATAGGCTACATAGCTCGTCGGTCAAAGTGTTTTCTGTATTTCCGGATAGCCAAACGTATAGTAACATGGTTTTGTTAGGCGACTTTAATATTGATTTACTGCAGAACTTGAAAATTGTGAATGCCTACCTTTCCCCTTTATCATCCTTTGGATTTGAGTACTTATTGAACGAATGTACTTGTATTAATTGTAATTCTAACTCTTGTTTGGATCATATATTTTTTCGACAACACAGAAATTATCAATTAAGTTTATTAAGTACAATGTATGATCTTAAAATGCCTGATCATTCCCTAAGAAAAATTCAGTTTGATCCAAACCTGCAAAAAAGCAAGCAATCATATGTTTCTGTGCATCCGATCATTGATTTTGTTGCTTTACGGAGACTATTGACTATCGACTCATGGCATTATGTTTATACTTCTAACGATCCATCCGCTGCCCTCACATTTCCAATTGTGTCAAAAAAAAAAAAAAAAAAAAAACAATAGAGTTAACAAATTTAAACGACTCAAGCCTTGGATGAATTCGCGCTTGTTGGAAAAAATACAGAAAAAAAGACAACTTCGTGCTCAAGTTACAAAACATTCTAATAATACTAGGCTAAAAACTTACTACGATAAATTATATTATGTATTAAGAAGTGAGATCCCAATTTGTAGAGACTCATATTTTAGTTTCAAATTAGCGGAACATAACGGTAGCACTAAAAAAGAATGGGGAGTGGTTAATGATATACTGAACAGAAAAAAATCAAACCCTGAAATTTCTTTAATTCAAGGCGATGTAACTTTTTCTGACCCTTTAGAAATTGCCAATATCTTCAAAAAATGTTTACAAATTTATCCGCAACTGTTTCTTATCCCTTAACATCATCCTCATTCCAATACGATAGTACAATCCTACGTGAACCTATACAAACAAGGAGTTTTCTCTTTGAACACTTTTCCGCCTTGGAAAAGTCTAAATCTAAACAGGTGTTAAACTCCTGCAGCTCTATGTATCAATATGACAAAAGCATTTGATATGCTTGAACATGCCCTACTGCTCAATAAGTTATATAATATAGATTTTAGAGGTTCTGCAGACTCTTGGCTTGTTTCTTATTTAAGCAATCGTGGACTGAGTTGGAACGATCACACATCCTATCTGAAGAAGTTTCTTAATGCTATCGTCAGGCAGATGTATCATCTTCGCCTCTACTGCAATTCCACATTACTTACTTTAGTGTATAATGGTTTGTTTCAATCAAAACTTCAATATGGTATTACGTGTTGGGGTGGTACGCACCTCGTTAAAATTTAATCATTACTTTTAAAACAGAAACATGCAGAACGTATTATATACAAGGTAGGACTCTTACCTTTGAGCTATTTAGAAATCTAAAATGACTTCCTTTACGCCATCTATATTTTTACAAGTTTCTTAAAATATACTTTTAGAAATCTGGTTATACTGCTGCCAGATTATATGGCAGCTACAATTTACGTGTCAATAACTTAAATCTCGTAAATGTACCCATAATCAATGTTGCACTTTTCTCTAAACTTTACTTTGTTACTGCTTGCCGTTTGTTTAACAAGCTTCAGAGAGAGTCAGATGTGAGTAGAACGTATCAGTTTTTTTAAAGCATGTTCGACTTTGGCTTTTAACTTTTAACCATCAAAATATTGAAATTCTAATTATTCCACTCTTGTACAATAATATCCCATTTCTATTTCTTTTACTTACTATATTTCATTGTAAAATATAAAAAAATTCAAATTTCTACACACTATATGAGTTCCCCATCATCGATTATGATATGTTTCTTACTTTTGTGTTGGTGCATTCGATACTTGTCCTTCTGACAACAGAACTATTTCAATAGAAAATACTTGTTAATTAGCTTATTTTGTTTTATACTTACTTATGCATTTACTATGAAATAAAGATTAAGGATTAAATAAAAATAAAAAAAATAAAAAATAGATCGATGTCTAGATGCCTGGATATTACGGCTGATAGGGTGTCCATTTTCAGTATGTTTCAGGGACATCTTAGCGATCTGAGCTACATGTGACTGAGTGTTATTGAACAACAGTGATGTTAAGCATCACTTGATTCCCTTTCTCTGCCTCGTCGAAATCACCATTCTTATAGCTTTGAAAACAGATGCCGTTTTTTTTTTTTTTATTAACAGAAGTTTCACTGTACATTTTTGTAACACATTTTCAATGCGCCTTAACCGTATATTTTTTTTCACCAACACAATATGTGACTCCGATGAAAATTCAAAAATGAAAAGGATTTGTTGAGAGAAGATCAAGGTATTTTGTGACTTTTTCGATCAGCGTGTGCCATTAACGCCATCTATTAGAGAACGGCGAATTTTTGTTATCTTAATTTCATTGGTTTTTAGTCTGTAAGACCACGATCTGTAAAATCACTTCAAAATCCATACTCTGTGTGTGCATTTAAAATATAACGCCTTAATGACATGGAAACAAAAGAGCTACTGTGAACTACAACCAACGCAAATTCAAATCCTATCTAGGACAACCACCTTCGGAGAGTAGTGAACGAACATCTTCGACACAAACCATCTGCACCCCGTCCGGGGTGTGTGATAAACATCATAAAAGCGTACACTCTTGAACCTGCACGAATTATAAAAAAAAAAAACAAAAACCACGCGCTTCCAAAAGCTTCCATTTTATATCCTTATATCCCCAATTAGACTTAACTAAAAATACTCGTATTCACTCAGTATCCAATATTCTGCATTATTTACTCTTATAATTTGCAACTAATAAATCAAATTATAAAGGATTCTTAGCCTTGGGGGCTTGTATAATATATTGCAAGAGTTGATTACCAAGATCCTGAACTTTGTTGGCTTACTAGTGATTACTCGTAAAGTGAAAAATACGAAAATGCTCAAATCAATAAGGACGACTTTCTAGTATCCCTTGAAATACAGCTACTAATGCAAGTGCATTTAAGTTACACTTTTTATGCTGAAAACTTGAGAAAGCAGTAATAAAAACGTTACATATACTCCCGTATCAAGAAAAGCGATAAATAGAGACACCGTTAAGCTTATGACCCAATTTCATGCAAATGAGTCTAATGTAAGCACGCTATTTGTCAACAAAAATCAAAGTCACTTCTCATCATCTCTAGAAATCAGTCCGAAAACTGTCGAGAAACTTTCAGTATCTTGAGTTATTTTGTCTTTATTGTTTTGGATCATTATTCGCTCAACACAAGTTTGAAATGTCTTTTCAAAAAAGTTTGTATTGAAGTTAAGAAAGAAATAAGATTAAGTCGTGACAATTATTAGCATAATAAGATCAGAGTGTCGGTGGACAATCCCAAAAAACCAATGAGAAGTTATTAATAACTTCAATCCAGTTCATTAAAAAATCATAGAGACGTTACAGCTATTGTAGAAAAAAGCTTAAAAGATCGCAATACCTACACAACAATCTCGTTATCACTCTCAATATCAAAGTAAAATATTTGAAAAAAAAATCATTAAAGCAAGGCTTTTGCGATTTTTTTTTAGAATCTTACATAATTTTTTCAGTCCTCTTCAGTCAGCCTTAAATCAGAATTTTCAAGAGAAGTTGCTAGACTTCTGCTCCTCTTTACACAAAGATTAAGGCAAATGTGATATAACCAAGGCTTTCGACATGATGAATCTTGGTTGGCTATTGAAAAAGTTGTCTTCGTCATGCAATTGGTTGGTACTTAATTTATTAATGGTGAATAATGTTCTAAGCGATTCGAAAGAAATTAGTCGAACTGTATCCCAAGGTTGTGAACTTGGCCCGATTCTCTTTTAATTTCTATAAGTTCCTTATTCGAATAACCTTATGTAGGGTATACGTAAACGTTCGCGGATCATCTTACAATTAGGTATGATGCCATAAATCATTTAAAATTAGTTACTCACATAAATTATGTCCTTCATTTGTTAAGGTCGTTGTTTGCGGAACGTTCACTTATTGTACAATAGCTTACCTGCACTGAATACAAAACTGTATCAAATGCGCGAAGCATGGCTTAAATTTAAAACATTTTCATCTATCAGTTCTATGTAAACTATGAATTATTTCATTAGAGATGAGAAATGCTATATGAGGCTTGTTCAAAATATAAGGTGACTTTTTCAATTTCGCATCATATAATATAAATATTTATATTCGTTCGATATTCGACTGTTTCTTTTTTTTCTTTTTTTATGTTGGTACACATATCCCTTAACATATATATGCTGACCTTGGCAGACAATTTGGATGTGATGCGAAAAACAAAATAATCACAAATATAAAGCTAGACGCTAGAATCTGTATTTAATTTTGTGTAATAAAATAAAATTAAGAAATGTTGAAGGTGACATTTGGCGACTCAACTCTAAGCAAAGGAACAAATATAAGTGGCACAAGTTCTTCCCACACCCAGGACGCCCCAACACGTCAACAACGGATGAAAACTGAAGCAGTGCAGAAAAATGTTATGGATATTAGTCAAACCACTATCATATTGACCCACTCCACGATTTTTTTAAATATTTTGGGCACAAAACCTGTATCAGTGTCCGATAATTGCGAAATTATTAAATTTTGACCAAGAGAACCGCCACATGACCATTGGCCATGTTCAATGGCGTAAAAGACATTAACGCCAATCAAGTTTTACTGAAAAGCCTGGTCACGAAACATTGTATATGGTTATGATCGCAATGGTAATCATTCCAATGGCAGCGGTTTGTGCCTACTTTTCTCGGCCAAGAACAGTACTGTAATCATGACTCTGCCACCGTATTCAATGGACATAGGTCCCTGCGACTTTTTCTCTTCCCAAAACTAGAATAGAATAGACGGAAATTTGCCACAATTGGAAAGATAAAGACCGCATCGACGAAAGGATTCAAGGCTATACTAACAAGTGCATATCAAAAGTTCTTCGAGGATTGGTAAAAACGCTGGTGCAATCTGAAAGGTATTGCTTTGAAAGGGACAAGATTGATTAAGTGGACAGATATTGATGAAGTCGCTTAATTTTTTGAACAATCGTATGTTGTTGAACGGATGCTTACCGCACAAATTGCAACAATTGATGGTAAAGGGTTTTTTTTTACGCCAGTACTAACTTCAAATAGCAGTATCTGTCAAATCAACTCTGGCAGACTGACAGACTGACAGACTGACAGACTGCAAACTGTCAACATTTTTATTCATTCATTCATTAGTCCTTGCAATTTTGAATGACATACACAATAGAAAAACGTCACCAAATCAAAAAAGTCACAAATCTTGGCTTGTAAGCTTAACATAATCCTGTTCGTGGAAGTGAATGGGCCTAAAAATGGCCGGAACTGAAGCTCATCCTGGCTCAATGATTATATCAATAAACAAAATTGGCTAATCATTTCGCGTAATGGACCTGTAAATTTGATTTCAAGATCAGCAACCTATGCTGGCAAGCCAGCAGCAATAGACGTGTTTTCATGTGTTTTGCTTAAAGTGAAATTTAGTACGGGCTTAAGAAAACACTGTTTACTACCTGTTCATCCGACTTATTTGTAAAACAAGGATTTTATCAGTTCGGCTGACTTATCGTAAGTCAGTATGAATTATTATCCAATCCCTTCTGTTGAGAAGCTATTTCTACCGATAAAGTTAAATCTGAAAAGCATTTCCTAGTACCGGGTACACGTTTCACAGCTCCATCCAGGGAAATAGCATTAGGCCTTAAAATAAACTTGAATTTTCCAGCAACTGAATGGATCTACTGAATGTCATCATCTTTATTCCCTTACTTTCAATACAATAGTCTATGTCCCTATACTCTTTGGACAGGGTCTTTACATCACTTACGACCGGAAAAAGAAAATGAAAGCTTTTAATCTCGTTTCATCATTTGCAGAGTCATTACCGCCAACCTGTTTTTATTTTGAAGGCCACGAGCAATACGGATCTACCATATTCTGTCCGCGCTAGCATAAAATATAACTTTTGATCTAGACTACGGAGCTATGAAAGTCACCATGAAACTAACCGGATAAGCAGTCCACCTCGACTACATTCTGTAAGGACCCAAGATATTCCCACACAAGCCTCAAGACAGTAGACAGACTCACATTTTAATTTAGTGGTAAAAACCATTTCTATTTCACATCCAAGGTATAAATATCCATTTTACGAGTTCCTTCTCTCCGGCTCCATTGTCTTGTTTTTTTTTTAGCTTTCCGCCGTAATCATGATTTCAATTGGTACTCGGAAATGTCTGAATTCCTGCTTCAGCCAAGCAATTGCTCCATAAACTGAAACCAGATTAACCATCAAAATGCTATGTAATCGGCAGTAAAACGTAGAAATAAAATTAAAAAAAAAAACCTCGCAGTCCGCCAACTCACTGACAGTCAATTAGGAATGCAAGAAATTAATTTAATGCTTCCATGTTGACAGCTCAATATATCACTCATAACGCGCGAGCAATAGCCAGGTGCACGGCCGATTTCTATTGTGGGAAATTACCGCGTCGAATGCACCGATTCACATTCAATCTTTAGCCTATAAACCGTGAAGGGTCCCAGACTCGTTGACGTCCGATAGCCAAACTAGAGTAATTTATGTTTCCGAGCTTTTGCAATGTCAGTATTACACCATTCATAATCGACATCTTCGCTCGTAATAGTTCATCTGCCTTGTGCACAAGTGCGTAAAAGTTTAAATGATAGGCCGTCACGAGTTAGTCAAGCCATGAAAGAATGCAACCGCAATAAAAAATAATTAGTTTCAAGGCCAATCAGAGGTCTGGTAAGGTGCCGCGACGGATGTCAATACCTGCCACCTTGCCAGATCTAACTAAAAAACATCTGGAACCCTTGAAATGGGTAGTCAAAAAAGAGATATATTCATTGACCCACTCTCCTTCCTCGCCGCCGACTGAGCTTGTTCGTTTCACTTTTTGTTAAATTGCAATTAGCTAAACAAGAATTCTTGGACTATCCGTCCATCTGGATAGGTAATAAAATTAAAAAACTGAAAAATACAAAGAAAAAGAAATAAAAAAGTAAACGAAAATCCAATTAAAAATGTTAGTAGACCAATTGACATGGTTGAGTTCGGGTCCAGTCGATTGGAACTACAGGCACAGCGTCTTGGTGTCGATGCAGACGAGCCCAGATGGAAGGGGGCATGTGTGTACATATGTTTTACGCTTGTGCTGGGCAAACCTGATTGATGAAAAATGTGCTTACTCAGTGACTAACCTTTGTCGGGCAAACCGATGGTAATGTGCAATGGAGTAACGGTTATGTAAGGAAGGCTAGTTGTCTTGTGAAGTAATAACGTATGATGTACGGGCTAGTGTGAGTAGCGTAGCAGGAGATAAGGTGGACTGTCCGAGATTGATCGACACGAACTTGGAGGGGGTGTCGGGGCTTATGTGGGTTCGTTTGTTAACGTTGTGGGATGATGGCCGGTGGATTTGTTTTATTTTCGGTTGGTTTCTTACTTCACGGAGCAACCTTGATCTGCGTTCGATGATTGGAACGTGACATCGATAGAAATTAGCCATTACCGATAACATCCATAGCGGAAAAGAGATCTTTAAAGAGCTATCAATGGAATGAAGAAGGAATGTACAAGGCAACTAGGTCATCGAAAGCGAATTTAGCAATATTCCACGTAAGCGGGGTACTGGTAAAATAGTAGAAAGAGAAGAAATAAAATATTGAACTAGGCCTTCCGAGCAGTAGTGCCGTCAATATATATGTGGCGTGTTCAAAAAATAACAGGAAATTTTGGTTTTTGAAAAAAAAATTGAATGAAATATTATTCCTCTGAAAAGAGCCCCCATCATGTATTGTACACTTGTCCCAAAGTACTTCTTGAACAGTATCCAGTAGTATTCCTCAGTGATCGATTGAACAAAGTAAAAAGCATTGCCCCGACCTACCTTCTGCCACATTTGCCTCAACTAGGATTTTTGAGTCTCAGGTTTGACGCCATATCGATACATCAATTGTAAGTCTTGCCGTTTTTCTTAAACATTTTTCCGATAGCGAGCTCGTCTGATGGTTTCTTCCGGTTGCAACAACTAATAGTATACCACGGCAAGCTAGTCCCGCAAAATACACAGCATGGGCCTCGATCCATGGATGATTGATTTGATCATCGATGTTGGTGTATTGCCGTGGCACTCCTATGATTTATTTCTTTTTCAATTAACGTAATGGTTTCACTTTTCATTGCCAGTCGAAGCAGAAAGCTATTCCCTTCTTGCCGTTGGAGCCGCATTTCTTCATGAAAAACGCCAGTTAACGAATCTAGGCTTCAACTCATATGGCATTCATTTTTTTTTCTTTTGGACCATTCCCAAGGCTTTTAAATATAGGTACCTCTGATGCTCCAACTATTTCTGAAGAGCCTGAGACGTTCCTTATCTTCTGCGTCGAAATCACAACTTTTGTAACGTTGAAACCACGTTTACGTTCATTCATAAATAGAAGCGTCATCGTATCTTTGTATACTCGTATTCCTAGGACTCGACCCAACCGCAAATTTTGTCGAACTACAGGCAATGAGTAAATTGCTGGAAAATGAGCCTTATTTAACTCGAAAGTCTATCAAATGCAAAAAACTAGTCCATAGGAGCTCAGGATTCTTTGAGAGATGCCCAACCTTTCGTGTGATGTTTCTGATCTGACATTTCTAACCAGCATATACCACTGGCGTCATCTATTGGAAAATATACCGGAAAACGGATGGTATGAGTTAAATGATTAGCGAAAATTCTCATCTACTTCTTTGTTTGCCACTTGTTGACCGTACATGTCGCTCACTTTTTCACATTTTCCTTGGATTTTAATGTTCTGGGCTGTTCGTCAATTACCTTTTGGAAAAGCTTATAAAACGAGAGAAAGTATCAACATTCAATGTAAATGTTGACAAGTGATGACGTTTGGTTAAATACTAAAAAGTAATTAAAATTTGATCGGTAATTGCAATTTTAAGAATACTTACATGACTGGTCGGTCATCATTATAATCTTCCCACCAGGCTCTGTGGGCTATAGTGATTCATCGAATCTAAATATTTATTATTATTATTATTATTTTTTTATAATTCGTGCAGGTTCAAAAGTGTACGCTCTTTTGGTGCCACACAACCTGGACGGGGTGCAGATGGTTTGTGTGGAAGATGTTCGTTCACTATTCTTCAAGGGTGGTGGTCCTAGATAGGATTTGAGAGATTCGACTGAATTTTCGTCGGTTGTAGTTCACAGTTACTCTTTTGTTTCCATGTCATAAAGGTTTTGTATTGGAAATGCACACACACAGAGTATGAATTTTGAAGTGATCTTACGCTGCGAGTGTTATGCTTTCATCAGCACTTTTTGATCATCTCTCATCCACAACTGATGTTGCTGCATAGTTTTTCCGTATAGGAATTGTTCTTGACTATGGACGGACTTAAACTACAGACCTTCGGCTCAATAGTCGGTGATGATTACCATGACTACGACCACCCCATTATTTATTATTCAAATTATTGAAATAATTTATTATTATTGAACACTTATGTGCCAGTGTCAGTAAGGTATTGTAAGTGCTTCAGTTATGGCAGTCAATTCCATGCCGTTAACAGGAATTCAATTTCATCAAGACTATCTTCAGCGATAAAGCTAATTTTTGGATAATACCTCTGTCAATAAGCAAAATATGCATTTTTGGAAAGCAACAAACTCATATGTACCTCAAGAGACTCCACCAAAGTGACTGTGTGGTGTGATTGGACCGTATTTTTTCGTCTATCAAAATGATAATTCATTGATTTTGTGGTCAATGAAGTTTGCTATTATGCCATGTTGGAAGACTTTTTTTTGGATGGACTTGACATTAGTGTTATGTGTTTCCGAAAACAATTGTTCAAAATGCAGTAAAACTGACGTGGATTCTCGAGAAATGGTTCGATCAAATGGCCACCTGCGATTTGTGTTTGTATTAAGCCTTTCGCCAACAAGCAAACAATGTTACAAGAACTCAGCAATAATATCTAAAGCAACATTTCCAACTTTCCTGCCGATTTGTGTCGATGGATCACTGCAAGCACGTTTGCAGTAATCATAAGAGCGAGATGGCATTGAGTATTTAAGTTAAGCATGTGGACACGTGGAACGAGTGGACAGTGGACGAAAAGTCAAAAGAATGATGAGTGGAAAACCCAAGGGAAAAAGACCGCCAGAAAGATTACGCTTTATAACGTTATAGGAAAAGTATATAAGGATGGACCTGGAAGAGATGGAAACAAACAGCGAAATATGGAGACATCTTGATTTTTTCTCCAGATAACGCTACATTGGCAAGAATTAGGGTTTTTAGGTGGAACAGATGTTGATGCAACTGAAGCAAAATAATTATTGAATTCGTTAGCAATGGCGTAGGGGTCTGAAGTTTCAGAGGAACCGATTTATAATAATAGGGTAATAGGTTTGTTCCTTTTAACACGTTGATTAAACAGCAAACGAAGGTGTCTGAGAGAATCAAGTGGTATAAGCTGGATAAAGGAAAAGGCGAAGCTTTTATTAAAATGTAGATATTGCAAAGGTACCGCGAAGAAAAAGTGCGCCAATTCAGTATAAGGTTCATAATGGAAAAGCATCGTGATTCTTCAAAGGACTTGCATATGGTGTTGGTTGATTTCGAGAAGGCCTTTGACCGGCAACCAAGAGATCTTTTATGGGTAGCGCTAAGACAAAAAGGAGACCTACGTGCGAGTGATCATGGACATGTACAAGAGAGCAACGACAAGAGTAAGATGCACCGCAGGAGTCACCGAAGAGTTCGCAATCAAAGTCGGTGTACACCAAGGGAGCGTCCTCAGCCCACTGCTCTTTATAGCAGTCCTTGATTGCTTGCTTGAAGGAAAAGTGACGAACCCCAATGTGCACCAGCTATTCTTTGCTGAGTCTTCAAGTTTAGTCTTTAACTTAACTTTCCTTAAAATATTTCTGTTCAACCAAGTTCTTAGTTTATTATCAGATCTTTACTGTACAAGTGCTCTTAAAAAAGTTCAGGCATTGTATAATTTGCAGGTTGCATAAGTCTGATTCACTCTATTTGTTAGATGTTATGCTAGTAAATACGTCAGAGAGATGCAGGTAAACATGTTTCAAACATGTTAGTAAACATGTATCTTGTCAACCGAACTGTTTGTTATCCTGTCAGCTGTCCAAAGGCTTACAAATTGTTTATTATGATTATTTTTTAAATGTCTTTATGCTTTGTGGTTTCAGGGCTCGAATTTATTATCTTAAACAAAAGTATATTCGTAGACCTTGTTTTTCGTTACGACTTGTGTAATGCCGAGTTGGATAAGTTTGCATCCATTTAATGATAAAAAAAAAAACAGAACTCTAACCAATGGGACGTCTTAGTTTCCCTGTTCTGTAATCTCAATGGACAGTTGTCAAGTTGGGTAAATTATTCGCACTCAAAAACTCTTTTTTACTTGTAGTTAGTTCAATGGACTTAGATGACCTTTATTTTTGCATATTTCAGGATGACACTACATGCCACACATCTGGTGTGCAATGACCTAATAACGTGAAAAATGTTCTAATTTCTCGAAATGGAGACTTAAATTCGATTTCTACCATTCGACTGTGTTAATGATAAAAGCTATCTCAATAACCATTTATGCAATAAAGAAGTGATCAGAGCCATAGTTCACGAAATACAATAGAATTTAATCGAAAATGTTGTAAAAAATCAGTAAAAGGATGACTTGAAAAGGAGTAGCGTAGGGGTAGTCTAAGTAATAACCTAAGTATGTATGTTCCAGATTGAGCTATTTGGAAGCGCGGAAGAGCCTCATGGACAACCCTTCGCCAAGTCTTACGAGTACTGTTATACGCGTGTTTCTTCCATGTTTCGCTTTTATGTTCCATCTCTTCTAGGTCCACATTTAAATCTTTCCCTACGTAAAGCGTAATTTTCCTGGCGGTATTTTTCCCTCGGGTTTTCCACTCATTTTTCTTTTCACTTTTCGTCCACTATCCATTCGTTCTACAATTTTATTACCCGGACAATGACTGGGACTGAATGGAGTTTCTCGAGTTATTGATTGTGCAGTTTTCTCCATTCGCCTGGTTCTTCGTCTTGCTTTACGCCATAGATCCCCATCAAATCTTGTTTTCAAGGACCCATAACCGATTTACCTCTTTCTTAGTCAGAGATCAAGTTTCACATCCGTACAGAGTCACTTGCACTATTATAGTGTTACAAAAAAGAATTTTGACATTTTTTTTCGATTTTTGTTTCGGTTTTGGTAGTCAATACAGCTCCCAGATAGTTAAACTCCTCGACTTTCTCAACGCATTTTTCGATTGCAAACGAGCGCGAGATTTGGATCGATCCAAGTCGGCCATTGACCTTTCCTGCCGAAATTTATTTCCTTGCTTCACCAATTTTTTTGGGATTCACAAAATTGCAAGACATGATATATTTTCTGTCGGCTTTTAGAGTCATACATCTTTTTAAAATCTAGGACCTTTTCGTGGAATTCCCATCTATCTGTCGCATATTAAAGATTTGGTCACCTCCTCCTCCTGAACCAATTACCTTATGGATGATGAATGACCGAGTTTTTCCACTCCTCGGGGATATGTTCATTATTTCATATTGTTGTGATGAGCCCATGCAACCTCTCTGTTAATGATAATTATTCTCCATCGATTTAAAATGACGCATCTTATTGGATGGCGTTAAACCAACTGTAGGTTCTAATTTTACTCATAAAAGTGGCAACAAGATTGTTGTTTGGTGTTCCCAAAAAACTTGCTTTAATTAATCATGTTCTCAAAGCAATTTTGACGCAAGCTTATCTCATATGTAATAAATAAATAATGAGGAGTACATTCTACGTTCTTAATAGCCGACGGAAAAATAATAGCAAATTTGAATGACAAATTGCTAGTACCTTCAAGGACTTTACCAACAGTACTAGCACGTAAATTGGAATAGTAGAATCCGCGAAAATACAAAATTCCCCTTACTTTTTGAACATATTTTTTATGGAGAGAATGGTACTGCCATTATATTACTGATTTGTGGGAAGCTAAAGTAATAACAAAATACTGCTTTCACCTTTGCATCCAGTTAAAGCCCTCAAAATCATTATCCCAGCCATTTGCCAACTCAAGCCTATGTACAAAAGCTCATTGAGGAAGGCGGCGGCTCAGTTGATCTCGTCTTGTGATCTAATTCACGTACAATCCTCAACCACTAGACTCTCCATTTCTTTACTATAAAGCAACTCCCCTGCCTATTGTCTACTTACCTTGCGGCCCACACGGCACCAATTGCATTTCCTTCTAACCAAAATCCTACAATGAAACAAAGAAATTGATAAAATTCAAACTCAATCCATATTTTTACAACGCGGCGATCCATTGTAGTGAAAAAAATATCGCGGCTTGGATATTCCTTTCACTAATGCACCAATCCAGCCAAAGCCAAGCCAAACTAATCCAACATTTGCGGGTAAATGCCGCCAGAAACAAAATACGGAAAAAAGAAAAAAACTCTTTGCTTTCGGAACCACGGAACAGCGTGGACACAAACGTATTGCATAATCCAATTATTATTATAGCTTTGCTTTTTATAGCACTGCTCTACTGCGCCAGATACACTTAGTTGCTGTTAAGATACTCCACACTCCACCAGGAAAACCTTAAAGAGCAAGAAGCCAAAGCCAACCATCACGAGGGTAGTAACTATGAATTCCTTTCGGCGACCCACATCACTCCTCCCTCGAAAATAAAGAAACAACAACAACAACCAAAATTACACTTTTCGCTCCGATTTTATTTTTATGCAATTTTCCTGATAAAATTGCCGCGATAGTCGCGTCCCGCGTGCACGGCTCCTTGCCACACATTACTCGTAATTCATATGCAGCATGCTCGATCAAATTCAATGTGGACAAATGGAAAAATGCCCAATCGGGCGGCGGCGCATAAGATGACGATGTAATGGTCAAACAGGCGTCAGTCGCAGCGATACAAAGGACTTGGTTTTGACAGCTCCTGCTTTACAGTTTGCCACCAGCTAGACTCGAATCGAACGATTGCTTTGACTTGGCACGTACACTCGGCAACGAATTGTAGTTCCGTAATGGGCTCGATAGTCAATTTGCGCGCTTTGGCTACGAGTGAATTCGGCGAGTGATTAATTAGCCTGATGGAGGACAGAGGAGCGTGTAGTGCACGACTGAAGGCGTGCAATGTGTGAAACAATCGCCCTTGCACGAAGAACGGGTGCGGGCCAATGAGCTGGCCTTGTCAATGCCGTTAGTGTTGGCCAAGCACAGACTCGAATGGTGAGCAGTGGATCGTAAGCACCACAATCGACTCAGCCAAACCGTTCAATTAGATGTTGTTTAGTAGTGCGGTTGAATAGAATAATTCTATTGTGGCGGTTGGTCATGGTGTGTAATTGGTGGAAGCGAACAATTCCAATGGATTCAAATGATCGATTTCAATTTGAGTGGTAAGTTATGTTCGGTTCAATGGATCGCATGAATCGAATGAATCGACTGACGGGGAGAGGTTCTGTTGGTCGATGTGGCAACGAGAATGTAACGCAGGCTAGTTGATTAATTATAGCATTTGGGGATTTAGGCCGCCGCTGACAATTGATTGGAATTGAATGGTAGTCGGATGTCGAGGTGAGTTATCGAAAAAATGTTGGCGAATTTCAAAACAACGACGAGGTATGGATCTAATTAAGAGTATTAAATGTCGTGCATTATGTGGCGATCGCCATCAGGGCGATTGTGCTAAATTCTTACAATCGACAGCTGGCTAAGAATATTAGAACATTTCGACATCCTTTGGAGGGAAGAAGTAGACTGTATCCGCATTCTAGAGCGACCATGGCTTGTAGGAATTCGAATTCTCCCGGATTATCGCGCTTGTCTGGCTGTCATTATCCTGATCGTGCTCGTACATCCTTTTTCTTTACTATATCAACCTCGACGCACGGACAGAGTTCAGATTAAAATATTTATTGCAACACCCTAACCATCCAGTGGGCAGCATAGACACGTCGTACCACTGACAGCACACTCAAGAAACAACAAATCACCCCTCATAACTCAACTCAGCCACAGCACCAAAAACGAAAAAAACACGTCGACGCAACACTCCGATTCCGATAAAGAACCAATTCCAATTCGCAATGGTGTACTCTTTGCGTACAACGCAGAGGCGTAAGCTCGTACACTCGAAGGTGTATTGATTTTTGTCCTCAATCACCTCACTACAACCATTTGGCGGAGTATTTTCTTCCTTCCGTCCTACCTTACACAATGCACGTCCGTTCAGAAATTACTTCGCAACCAGTTTCTTGCTGCAATAAAACGAAACAGACTACCTTAAGCGCTTGCGATGGTTTAATAAAATCTTGAGTAACCTTCCTACACAACACAACAGTTGACCGTTGTGTTGTTTTAAAGTCGCTTCGACAAAATTTGCTATGAACTCATGAGCAAACACGTTGCACCTAACACATCATAACAATAATCCGCCATAACGGACGTCTCTGCCGAGCAATAAACAACAAAATTACCGCGCGATTAGTCGAGTCACTTAATCGCACGAAATGCCGCAATTAACCTTGTTTGTAGAAAACACTTTCAAACAAGAGGTAATTCTTGTTTTCTCCCCCGTTGCCTTTCGCGCGGCACAATTGCCATGAAATGAGTTGAATAGAAGACGAAAGAGTTGAGTAGCGAACTACGCGTCAACAAATTACGATTTTCGCGTTGACAAATCACAGCTAATTGTACTCGAGGGGAGGCAACAAACAGAAAGGAAATGCTTCGATAGTAGGTAATTCATTCATAAGCACCTGGGTGACCTTGTCCTCAACGTTGCTTGCATAGGTACGAAATCAAGTGACCAAATTCCAATTTGTCAAGTGCCGGACCGCGAAAGGTCGTCGTTCCAATTAGTGCAAAGTTGCGTGGCTAGTCTAACGACCTACGTATGCAATTTCGTATACACGCACCGATTTGCCACAGACTCCCTGCCACGGTGAATAGCGTGAAAAAGCAGTGGTGGCCTCAGGCAATGCGTTGAATTACTGTTGGGCACCGAAAATATTTGTGGAATGTCGGCATCTGTCTGCATTTGGTTAATTCATAAATAAACCAAAACAAAGAGATAAACCCGAAAACGGCCAACTGTGAAGTTGAAATCTAGCAATGAACTTGACACGCATTCGGTGGCGGCTTTAATTTTGTACTTGCACCGTCGAAACGTTAGGTTATATGACTGTGAAAAAGAAATGATTCGAATCGTTGGGCAATAAAGATTATCTTAATGAAACTACAATCAAGGAATTGCCGCCTTCCTTGATAGATGTTTTGTGTTTGCAACGAAAAACGAGTTTTGTTTCTCATTGAAAATGTAAATGCTAGCACTTTCCCAGCTTCCGACCACTATCCAGAAGTCCAGCTCTCACGTCGGCACTTTAATATTAATTAATTAAACCAACTGTCGACATAAACTATCTGATTCATAAACTAGTCCAGGTAGCCATCGTCACCAGCGGTATTACCACAGAGTAATTCTCGTACCATACCCCTGATACTCTAACAAACCCACGTCATTAGATTCGTGCTCGCGCACTATCTGCCGCTAAATGTGATCTTGCAATCGTGCAAGTTCCCACAATTAACAACAATTGCCGAGACCACGCCGCACATTCATAATCGCGCCCCACTCGAGGCGAGTGCTCGATTACAAGTATCGAATTGGTATTAATAACACTGCGTCGTCGTTTGCGGATAACTTATTCAACGATTCTACAAATCGGACACATGTACGCCCATTCACGATGCCATGCGCACATTGTAGCCTGCCCGCACAACGGATATGCTGGCCTTCGTATTACAGTCTACCACCGTGCCCGCGTATATGCATGGCATTTGCACTCGATTCATTTCCCTACGAGGCGAGAGCGATTAGCATCGTTTTCCATAAAGTTCTCAAGAGATTTGTACTAATAATTGGAATTGTAGAGCAATAGGAGCAGCAGCAGGCAGCATGCACAGCTGGTGGCGTCGGCCAGTGCATATGAATCATGCGATCGCTTGACTCATGGAACAATTGATGTTAGGAACCACGAAACGGAACTGAGGTATACCACTCTGCTACCAGCCAACGTACTGACCGCACCCAATCTTGCAACTTATGTTCAAGGTTACCCACAATAGAGGTTGCACTTATAAATCATTGTTTTGAATATCTTTTCCTCTGCCGGCGTTTGTACTCGGATTTGGAATAGATTTTCGGTTTGCCTGGGCGGGCTTGGGGCGCAGTAAAAGTTGGCGGGATTGCTGGCTGATTGACAGAGGGCGACCTCTGATTACCGCAATCTTGCATTGTACCCGATACAATAGGTAACAAGTTTGAGATGAAAATGAAATCCGGTGTAACGTTTGTGTTCAACGAATGACCTTTAAGTTGGGCAAATAATTTGATTTTACATTATCGGATAAAATCAATTCCGAGATTCGGACAGTCGAGCGGAGTGGCGCGCGGTGGAAGGTATTTGAGATTAATCGAGGTAATATGGTTTGTGTGGTAGGCTGGACATTTCCGTGTTTCGAAAGGGCCTTTATCGGGCGGAGCACTTGCATTTCAGGTAATTGGATTAGACATGCGACTTGGCAGGTGGAATTAATTGATTTATGGTTGATTTTTTATTCTTTTATTTTCGGTTTAAGGCCGTCAGTGGATTTATAAAATGAGGACAAAGCAGACTTAGGTATCGATAGTTCTATCGTGAAAAAGCCATTAAAGACTAACTGAGAATGAAAGGCATGGTGATTCAGCGAGATGACGCATTGTGCTGGTCAATTACACTTCGCAGCCAAGTTTCATAATTTATAGTTGACCCTGGAGCTAAAATCTGCATACAATTGGTTACGGGCTAATGGTAGCCTATGTTTAGTCAACATCATTAATTGTGGCGATTATTAAATCGATTAGTAGGATTATCGGTAGGATGTGATTGCCACGATTGCGTGATCGCGGGCTGAGAGACCTCGAAACATATTTTTCTGCCTCTTTGATAGCTCAACGTGGTATTACTGGATTCGTTGCACCAATCATGACCACTGGCAAAAAATTAAGCAATTCGGAACCAGAATTGGCATTGGCGTTAATGTTTCCTTCAGGCGGAAAATACGAGTGCATATTAGGTGGAGTGATAATGAAGGTAACTAGCAAACTTTTATTTTTCGTAATTTCTAACAAAAAGGAATTGTGTGCCAAGAGTCAGCAATGATTGCAGTTGAGCTTTGGTTGTAATGCTTCGAAGTGATTAGAGTTATAGCTGAAGTTTCTCCGTCACTTGAATTTTGTAACTCTTTTCGAATCCAGTGGCCATATCATGATTGCCAGGCTAATGTCAGAGGTTAACAAAGTGAAAAAATTACCAACTGAGGCTTGTCATACAAATAAACCAGCGAAATCGAGAGCTGTTATCTCGTAGACTGACATCCCAGATTCAATAGTTACATTTACGAATCAGAGCCACAGCCAATCAAGTTCATTAGTTAGACCAACATCTATTTAGCTGTCGTCAGTGTAACATCTTTTTCCTCTTTTTCGGCACTACAGCTCATGGCGAACTTTGGCTTCCTTTAAAAAAGCCTCTCCAATTGGCACTATCTTTTGCCAGCAGTCTCCAGTGGCGCACGTCTAATTTGAGGTTGAGGTCTTCTTCCATGTGCGCCACCTTAAGTGTTGTCATCCTCGACCGTGTCGCCCCTCAGGGGGATTCAAAGACCTTTCGGGCCGGGGCTGTAGTGTTCAAGCGCTATACATTACCTAGCCATTTTAGGCTTTGGATCCGTAGACGCCGTGCTAGGTTCATGTCGCTGTACAGCCCCTACAGTTGAAGCAAAAAGTGCTAAATTGTCCCAAAGGCAGCAAAAATGTTTGGTCATTTGTAAATAACATAAAGAATCCTCGTCTTCAATCCCTACGCTCATTTACAATCCCAGCTCTCAGCTCTTTAGACAATGCCAATTTCTTAACCGTACATTTTGAAGCTATTTTGCATCTCAACGCCCCCAGTTTTCACTTTGTCTCCGCCTGTACTTGAGAGCGTATAATATTTCACGTGACAAATCCACTTTCGCACTCGTGCAGTTACAAGAGTACTTAAGGATCTCAACGTGCACAAATCCGCTGGCCCTGATGGTATTCCCAGAATACTTCAGAAGAGGTGTTCTTCCACTGGCAAAACCACTGGGTAAGCTTTTTAATCTTTCCCACTCGTCTGGTCGCTGTCCGAGTAGATGGAAAACAGCATTTGTCCACCCCGCCCCCAAAAAAAGCGAATGTTCATCTCCCACCTCCTACCGACCCATAGCACTAACGTCCCTTCTTTCTAAGGTAATGGAAATGCTGAAACTTCTTAATGACCAGTACGGGTTCCGCAGCACCGGCTCCACTGGTGATTTGATGGCATATCCCACCGAAAAGTGGAACCAATCTTTCCACCATTTTGGCAAAGCAAGATTGTTGCCCTCGATATTTCAAACGCGTGTCACAGAGACATCAGGCTTGTCGAAAATGTGTGCTTATGGTATCGATGAACCTATTCTTCTACGGACTAGAAATTACCTTTCGGGTCGTTCAATTCAAGTTGTTTTGGACGGTTTCAAGTCTGATATTTACCAAATAACGCTGGTGTTCCACAAGGCTCTGTCCTGTCACCGAGACTTTTCCTCATTTTTATAAAAGATCTCTTAACTGCTCCTTCATCCAATACATTTCTTTGCTGATGGCAGTACCCTTAGCTTTTCATATTCGTTCGAAGACCCACGTCCCTCCTCTTGGGCCGTAAAACTGGAACGGCAGCGTATATTAAGCACATTAAATTCCGACCTTGACCGCATAATTAAATGGGATATAAGCAATAGAGTGGAATTTAATGCTTCCAAAACACACTGCCACTCAAGCTAAGCTTGAGTCGATGAAACCGAAAGTGTTAATAAAACTCTTAGTTGGAATGACCACATATTCGAGGTCGCCAAGAATGCCGCGAAATGTCTAGGTTTCCCCAAACTGAGCAAGAAATATTTCACCCTTTCTGACCTGGCCTCAATTTACAAAACCTACAGGCGCCCCAAGCTTGAGTTCATCGGTCATATATCTGGTCTAGTGCACCTGCTAGATAGAATGAAAATCGAGCTAAAAAATTCATAGGAGACAACAATATCGCGGAGTCGATCGACTCACTCGAACATCGACGTAATGTTTCTTCTCTCTCGAACAATGCTTAAGTGAGTTAGCCAATTGCATTTTTTCTCTTCGAGAATTTAACCGCAATACACGTCCGGAATGCTCAAGACAGGTTCACCCCTAAACCTGTCTTCGGACAGAGGTTTAAATTTAGAAACTCTTTTTTTACCGAACCACACGAATATGAAATGCTCTTCCCAGCTCAACTTTTCCCACTCATTTCAATCCACAAGCATTTAAAGCCAATGCGCACCGAAACCTCCTTTCACTCTCTTCCTCTTCGGCCCGTGCTGTGTCGTCCTGGCTTCTTAACATTTAAGTGTAGTCATAACCGTTATGCAAATCGGTCCGAAAATCGTATGCAGAATTTTTTTTTCATGGACCAAGGGCTCCCTCATCTGCTTTCGATAAGGTCCATGTCTCTACGCCATAAATCAGGACTGGCGTGATAAAGGTCTTGGTTTTCCAAGCGAGAGCTCTGCTTCTGAAGTTCCTCCCCAACCCACAGAAACAGCGGTTGAGAAGGATTGTTCTGCGTTTAATTTCCGCACTGCTGTATGTCACTGCGGAACCAAAGTAGATAAAGTTCGTAACTGCCGCGAAATTATGCTTGCCAATATATGCGCTCCAAGATGCCAGTGGTTCGTGTCCTCTCTCGACGACCTCATATACATATTTAGTTTTGCCCTCATACATCAGGCCTCTAAAATATCTGACTGAGTGAGCCCTATTATGTCAATGTCATCGGTATATGGAGGAGTTGTACAGACTTGAAAAAGATCGTGCCCCTCGTATTAACCAGTGAATTTTGCATGATTCTTTCAAAGACGATGTTGAACCTTTTCCTAAAACCTTTTTTGACATGAAAGATCTCGGCTAAGTCTCTTCCGAGAGAGTCTGATGAGTTTGGCAGGGATCGCAAAACTAGACATGGCGCTGCATAGTTTGTCTCAATGCATACTACCATATGCGGTCTTAAAGTCGACAAATGGATGGTGATTGTCGATCTGGAACTCGTTGGTTTTTTTCAGGTTCTGCCGTAGTGTGCCGTAGTCTGTGATCAATAGTGGACTTCCCGAGGCTGAAATCACACTGGTATGATATGGACTAATCAGTTTATTAACGTTCGCACAGTACAGCAGAGAAGGTTTTGCAGGCGATGTTCAAAGGTCTCCTTTTTCGTCGAGCTGGCAAACGACACTAAGATTCCATTCGCCGGGCATGCGTTTTTCTTACTATATCTTACAGATGAACATACTCCCCACCAGGTCATCTCCAGCCGCCTTAAAGAGCTCGGCAGGTAGTCCATCTGCTAGAGTAGATTTGTTAAACTTAATTTAGAAAAAGCGTTCCTAACGTCGTCGAGGTCAGCGGCCCGGAAATCTGTGCTAGTATCGTCAGTTGTGAATGGGTCATTCTACCTGATAGCGAAATCTATTTCCTCATCGCCATTATACAGTCTGCAGAAGCAGTTTTTCCAGATTTTTAGTACCGAGGCTTCCGATCAGGTTTTAAATCCCTGGTATGTTTGTTTTATTCGTTGATAGAACCTCCGAATGTCGTTTCTGCGATAGCAAGTTTATTTTATTTTGAGAAGCTTCTCGTCTCTTCTGCGCATAATGGTCACGAGCAATTATTGTCCTTCTGTGCAGCGCTGCTTGGTAGGCTTGCTGCTTGGCTGCGTGTGGCCTCCTACACTCGTCGTCAAACCATGGATTTCTTTTTGGCGACGTTTTGAAAGCAGCGTTCCCTAAGGCTTGTTGACAACGGGTCCATTGGTGTTGTACGGACTGTATTGGCGATCTCCGAGATTGTAGCACTGCTACGTTATATGCCGCTGACCTTGCTAGGTTCTTCTGAGCTAGGAATATTCGTAGTGTAAACCAGGCTGCCCCAAGATCGCAATATGGTCTTTTTGATTGACGGTTGATTAAGGTGAGACCGTCAGGTGTCCTTGTGATATGCCGGAAACGCGAGTTAGCAATGTCTATCAGTCTAAATCTATTTTCTGATGTGGTGTTATGAAGGCTGTGCTTGTCAATGACCCTGTAAAAGCGACTTTGATTTCAGCGTTCAAGATAAGCCGTCCTGGACAACAAAAAAAAAATCGAAGACTAAAAATTGGATGCATTACTCGATGAAGACTGATCGCAAATGAAGCTTGCGGATTCATCATGAGTAACTCAGCAAGCAGTTCCGGTGCTATTAAAATCCATGGGAGTGATTGAGAAGCAATTCAATTGGGTTCCTCGTGAATTGAAACCGAGAGATGTTGAAAGGTGATTTTTCACTTGCGAGCAGCTGATTTAAAGGCAAACCAGAAAGGGATTTTTACGTCTGATTGTGACTGGGGGTGAGGAATGGATATTCTACGATGATCGCTGGAGAAAGATACTACGCTAAGCATGGTGAATCGTTACACAATTTTTGAGTGTGCGGGTCATGCCGTGCTTTTGGTAAAGGTGTCGAATTCATTTGGGACGATCGGTATAGACTACAACTGACTCGTTGGAATCGTGCATTACGAAAAATGAAGAAGTTATCTTTTTGGAAGACGGCGCTCAATTTCATCGCTCAATTTTTCAACGTTGTAAAAAAAATATTTGGAAACGCTCAACTGAGATGTTCTACCGCACCCGAAATATTCTACGTACCTTGCCCCTTCTGATTACTGGTTATTCCGATCCCCTTATATATAAGCAGCACGATTTGGCGGGTCACCGATTTGATCCTCACGCAGAAATAAAAAATTTACTCCTAAATGGGAGCCTCAAAAGACGATAAATGGAATTAGAAAATTGCCTTAACACCACTTTTATTGATCTGTTCATTCAATTTGTTTTGAAATAAATAAATTTCTAGTTATGAAAAACCGACCGAATTAATTTGTACTCCCAATACGTATTATCACCATTTTTTAGAATTTAAATAGCAATTGAACAAACGTTTTTGAGAAACTACAAAGTTTCGTTAAAGCATACATTGGAAGCCATCCAATTCAATCGAAAATATGTAAATTGAAATTCGAATAGGAAAGAAGTCCCCCTCGATCAGCTAAGTTTAATCTTCGTCGGATGGTCCCATCATGTCCCACTGTGGCACCGAAGTACTTTACTAGATTGTAATGTGGATATACATGAATTTGGATGTGTGTTACCGGGAATTCTTAAGTGTTCTACAACATCGGCGGTCGAGTTGATGCTGGAATTTACTGATACTAAACCATACTCATACGAGGGTGGTCCGATAAGTACGGCCTCACCGCCAGATGGCGCCAGTATTGTAAGAGCAACTTACTATCGTATAGTACATTCTAGTAGAAGGCTACTGTCGAAACTTCAGCCGGATCGGACTCGTAGTTTTGTTTTGACCACGGTGCGCGAGATAGCTGAGACGGTAGGCATTTCAAAGGATTGCGTGGGTCATATCCTGCATGAAATTTTGGGCATGAGAAAGCTGTCGGCGCGATGGGTGCCGCGTTTGCTCACTCCAGATAACAAGCGCAACCGTGAGACCACTTTAGAGCAGTGTTTGACGCTGTTTAAGCGAAATCCGAAGGAGTTTCTGCGTCGTTTCGTGACAGTCGACGAAACATGGATCCACTGGTACACACCAAAGACCAAGGAACAGTCGAAACAGTGGACTTCACCCGGCGAACGTGCTCCGAAGAAGGCGAGGACTGTCCCATCGGCCGGAAAGGTAATGACCACCGTTTTCTGGGATTCACATGGTGTGATCCACATCGACTACCTGGAGACGGTCACAGGGCTGTTCTATGCCAAATTATTGGGCCGATTCGATGCCAAATGTAAGAAAAAACGGCCCCACTTGGCGAAGAAAAAAGTGCCCTTCCACCATGATAACGCACCGGCTCACAACTCCGCCCTCGCCACGGCCAAATTGGTCGAATTGGGCTACGAACTGCTGCCCATTCACCGTATTCTCCAGACTTGGCCCCGGGCGACTTTTTTTTCTTTCCAAACTTGAAAAAGTCACTCGCCGGGCAGAAATTTCAGTCAAATGAGGGGGTCATCGCCGCCACAGAGGCCTACTTTGCAGACCTCGAGAAAACGTATTTTTCAGACGGGTTAAAGAAGTTGGAGCATCGCTGGGTCAAGTGTATCGAGCTAAAAGAAGACTATATTGAAAAATAAATCGCCATTTCTCCAGAATTTTTGTTTTTCTTTTGTAGGCTAAGTACTTATCGGACCACCCTCGTATAGACAAATCACGTAGAAAATACTATTTCGGGCGGCTACTAAGATGCGCCTAACGATTGTGATTTCGGGCAAGACATAAAAACGATTACATACTTAAACACACTCGACCAGTAGTAACCAAACTCTACAATAGAGATCTGTACTTATAGATATATGTATCTATCTAATAAAAGCAAAAATGCTTTTGCAATGAAGTTGAGGTCTACACAGCTTTAAGCACGATAACCACTTGGTTATTGGGGAGATGTTATAAGCCAATTCGTTTTCGTATATTTTCTGTGGCATACCTTTAGGATTTAATCATCGTTTTAACCATTTATTTATATCAGTGGTGGAGTTGCCATAATATAATTTATTTCAAGTTTTAAGACATTTCTTATTATTTCTCCTGGTTCATAAGGATGAAGATGTACAATATATATGTACATATGAATGTAATGAGCAAGTTCAGATTTCGATCCCGATCAACACCATTGAATGCTTATTTCGCGGCTTTTCTTTTCGGCAGGATATTGGCAAAATCCGCCGCAATACACTTGCCCGCCGCGGCCGTTCGGAATCGACATAAACTGTAGGTCCCATTCACTTGTGTGAAAAACAAATCGCACAAGTAATTTGTTGCTGTGGTATTTGCTAAACGAATTTATTTGGTTTGCTCCTTTTGTCCTTTTCTATCAACAACCTTTTATTTTATAATATTTTTGTTGGTACTATATAATTTACATAATTTTGAGTAAACAAAATCGAAACAGATCTTGTTCTCTATTGATGAAATCATTCAAATGATCAAATTGATGGATAAAAGTATTACCCACACTTTTGTCGGACTTACTCCCTAACAACTATGGCGTGCCACGGGGATCCGTACTAGGACCACTACTTCTCTCTCCATACGTTAGGTAGCACGACCTGATAATGTTCTCGTACAGCATATGTTATTCTTGTCTGTCCTTTCGGTCTAACAGAACACGGTGCGGTTTGCGTTATTAATGTTCCAACTGATGAAGCATTATGGTCAAATAGCAATGGTCTTCTGCTAAACTCAAAAAAGTCTCTCAAACTTACGCTCCATCATAATGAACAATGCCAATGCGGAGTATGTCGATACGGTAAAAGATCTCGGTGTAATGTTCAATAGAAATTTGACCTGTTTGAATTTAAAGTCAACCTGGCTTCCGTTCTGCACACTGTGCTTTTTCCATTTATCCTATTCTCTCATAATTCTCGTAACCATTATTCCCCACCTTCTAGTCAGGTTAATTTTTTGAAACTTCATTCGCTTGTGGAACATCTAGCCACGCAGTGTTTCACCGATTGAGGAGACAATGTTTTAGTTTTTTCTTTTACTTTTATTTTTGAAAAAAGAAATCAATAACAACTCACGTAGTTTCTTTAAAATAGTATACACAATTGAATCGTATTACTATCTATAAGACGTTGTTTCTTACAATAATAATAAAAATTAATGAATAAAATAAATTAAATGTGCTTCGCCATAACAGCATCATGAATGCCATCATCTCCAATGCTGAAAAATACTGCGATTTTTCTAACTAATAACTCTAAATCTACGAATGCTGAAGTTTTGCCTGGTATTTCTGATTTCTGATTCACATATCAAGAACAGTCTGCTGATTTAAGTCGACATCATCATGCTGCAGTTAGTGAAGAAGAAGCTGCAATAAGAAAGATCTATTGTGATTAAATAGCGAAGCTGAGCAATTCTCATTCCTCAAGAAAAGAGAAAGGTTAGGTTAAAGAAGGGGAGTGTGATGGTTGAGCATCACTTCCACTCGGAGGCCAAAGGGCCCATTGTGATTCCCTTCGTTTGGATGGGTACACATAAAATTAACCTGCCCTATCACGTGATGGCTGAAACCACCCCGTGCTCTTAATGAATTTTAGAAGATCCGATATATCTGCATTAGCCACGTCCTCAATCTCTGTAAAGAATCTTTAGTCTAGCGACACTAGGCGTCGATTCAGGAGAGCTAGGCAGTGACAAAGCATATGTTGGATCGTCTCAGTTTCTTCCTCATCGCTGCAGCTCTGGCAGAGATCGATGGATACCGAGTACCTTTTCCGGAGCAATGCTTCGATGAAACAGTGTCCTGCGATCACTCCGACGAGTATACGGATCGAGTTTCCGTCCAGCGCCAAGAGCTTTTTTGTTTTGCCGATATTGAGCTCTGGCCACGATGATCTTGTCGTGTGGCTGTCGTTTCTTTTAAATCAAGGCGAGTTGACTTCTTTTATAATTGTGTCATTTATGATCCGGTATAATGCACTGATCGGTGGTTGCAGTGAGCGGTCCGTTTCGCTGATGTCCATTTCAGACCCTTGCCTGGCCAATTCGTCCGGTCTTTCGTTCCCTGCGATCGAGCTCTGGCCCGTGACCCAGCAGTGTTTGACTTTGTGGAGTCTGATGGACTTCAGTGAGTAGCGACATTTCATGACAGCCTTTGATCTCGTTGTACAGGATCCTATTGACTTCAGTGCAGCCTGGCTGTCTACAAAGATAGTGATATCCGATGGTGGGATATCAGTTACTTGTAGGGGTTTGGCTGCTTTCGCTATTGCTATGATTTCTGCTTGAAAGACAGGGAATCTAAATGATTCCTGTTTGTGCCGGGTATCAGAGTAAAACCCGGCCCCAATGCCTGTGTCCATTTCGAGAGTAATCTCGTGGTCGTTGATCACGGCGTTTGATAGCCACTCTTCTCTGTGGGGGAAAAGGATTGATATTCTGAGAGTGGGTGGAAATATAGGCGGTCGTAGCTGCGGGGCTACTAAAACCATGTTTCTTTCCCAGGTCATCTATTATTCTGGGTATGTCCATAGTTCACTTGTTTCCTCAAAGAGGACTTTCTTAGTCTGAGAGCGCTTTTTGCAGCGCAGCCTTTTATGAATAGATCCAGAGGAAGGAGATGAAGTCTCATGTCCAACCCTGCTTGGGGCATGCTTCTCACAGCTCCCGTTGCTCAAAAGCGGCTGACCTTTGTACTTCGCTAAGCATGCTCATATAGCTTTTCGTGCTGCTAGCAGTCCATCAGACTAGGGCACCATAAGTTATAATGGGTCTGATGATTGCTGTGTACATTCAATGAATGATGTACGGATGCAAGCCCCATCTTTTGCCGAAGGTCTTTTTGCATGCATAAAAACATTCAATCCGTTTTTCATCCTTTCCTCCAAGTTTCTTTTCCGGAATGATGCCTAGATACTTGGCTTCCGCTTTAAGTTTGAGTGGAGTACCCTCTAACTTTGCTTATTCCCAGATCATTCTGTCTTGCCCACAAGGAGAGTTCCTTCAACGCAGATTCCATTAGTTCGCTGATAGTTGGTAGAAATTTACCTTATATCAAGATAACTAGGTCATCTGCGTATGCTATTGTCTTTGTGCCTTTCTGCATGAAGATTTTAGGGATTTTGTTAACTGTAAGAAGCCACTGTAGGGGAGAGAGAACTCCCCCCTGTGGTATGCCTCTAGTTATCACTTTTCTTATAGAGCTGTGTCCAATGTCTGCATGGATAATTTTGTTATTTAATATACGAGTATTTTTAAACCAGATTACAATGGATTTTATGTCTTCTAGAGCTGTTATTATGGCCTCTGATTTTACGTTGTTGAAGGCTCCCTCTATATCGAGGAAGGCTGCCATTGTAAATTATTTTGAATTCTGCCTTTAAGGCAGGCGTGTTGAGTGTTGCATAAGTTGTGTGAGTTGATAAGTCCTCTGATGTATAGGTCAAGGAGTCTTTCCAAGGTTTTTAATAGAAACGACGAGAGACTAATTGGCCTATAGTCCTTTGCGGCAGTATGGGTTGGCTTACCTGCCTTAGATGTGTAAACTTATTAAAGGGAAAGGTACGCTTCTTAATGTGGCAGTGGGCAACAACTCATGTTCTGCAGCTACATCATCTTCAAGACAAGGTTCTCACTTTGTCTCGGGGGAGCAGTGCATTTTATTAAGACGACATTTCATGCCCATATGGAGCTGACAAGTATTTTGGTATCGTGCTCTTTGAATAAATATTTCTAGATATTTCATTAATTTTTAGAAGATTTATTCAAGGGTTGAATAGATTTTTTCGTTCAACAAAGTGAGATTCTTTCTAATTATTCAAAAATGAGTTGAAAGCTTCGATGCCTATGTTTAATATTTATTAAAGTGTGGCTAATAGGTTAATAAGTTCGGTGCCGCTGATAGCTGTGTGTGTTGGACCCAACTCAAGTTTGACTTTGTTTTCCTTTACTAGGTTATGCGGAGCATCGTAGTAGACTCTTGACCTCTGTTCGGCTGTCGCTTTGTATTATGGATCAGGATGCAGCGCCTGTGTTATTAGTTTAAGACGATTTTATTAACATTGGCTTTAATCTTGGCTTTATTATTTATAAATATAATACAGATAGACGAATCCTAGTAATGAGCTTTTTAAAATCCAATTAAACAATGATGATGTGTCTATGATTATTATTATTAGCCTTGTTGAAAAATCTTCGCCAAACCTACCTGTCATTAATAGGTTCCTTCCATGTTTCGCTGTTCTATTTCATCTCTTCTGGGTCTTGTCTAATTTGCTTCCTTACTCACGAAGATAATAAATAGAAGGCAGCATAGTCTGAACATTTTCTTTTCCAAAACTAGAAACTTTAAAAATAAAATAAGCATGTATAAGAAAAATGTGCGCAAATGAGAATACGAGATTTTTCAATAGATGGCGCTAGCGGTACATGTTCGTCAGAAATGTCAAATCAGAAACGTCACGTGGTAAGAATGGTAATGTTAGGAGTTCTCGTCATTATCTTGGTGCCAACTAATTGGTTTCACACATTTTTTGTGCATAAAAATGTCGACTTTGGAGCCAAATGAGCGTAATTTCCGGAAAATCCAGAATAATCATATAACCATCTTTAAGAAACACTAAATTTTGAATTTTTCCATTTCTACACATAATACGAGGGTAATGTGAAAAGTTATCGGCTTGACATAAAGATGGCATTCGAAACAGCAAAAAATTATATTTTCTGCGAGTGTTTCGCGGGTGTACGTCATATAATTTATTTACACGAATTTATGAAGTAGACGTCTGGCGGGTTTTTCCTTGAAATGGATAAACTCGAATATCGTGCGATCATAAAGTTCTTCATTTTGAATGGATTAACACCTAAGAAAATTCATCCGAAGTTGACAAAAACTTAGGGGGACTCTGTTCCTTCGATGTCAGCCTTTAAAAAGTGGGTAGTTGAATTAAAACACAGTCGCAAGACAGCCATAAACCACAATCATGACGAAAAAGTTCATGATATCTTGTTCCGATCGTGTCCGATAAAAAGCAAATGCGTAACGGTTTTTGTAGCAACCTTTAAGCCGATTCAAAACAGATTCGATCGATTTTGTGATATATGGTGGATATGGGTCCACCACTACACGACAAAAACGAAACAGCAGTCCAGGCAGCGAGGTCGATCGCGAAAGTGATCTTGAAAAACTATTACTTTGCCTGTAAGGCAGAACAATTACAGGCTTAAATTACTCAACCTTCTTGAGCAGTTGGATGCCAAAATTAGCGAGAAGAGGATTGGACTAGATCAGAAAAAAATTATCTTTCTTCAGAACAACGCTCGTGTTGGCGATGAAAAAAAACTGCTGGGTACATTTTGCTCGGCCATCCCTCCTATTTTACTAATGTGGCAGACTTTCATCTGTTCGTAGAGATGTTGTTCCTGGGAAGTCCTTTGCAATAAAGTAAAGGATTGAAAGGGCCATAAACGAATATTTTCACAGCCTTTTAGATTCCCACTTGCGGGAAGGAATCCTGATGTCGGCGAATCGCTGGATCAAGTGTGTTAAAGTCAGGAGAGATTATGTAGAAAAATAAAATCAGTGTTTTAACTGAAAATCGCAGTCTTTCATTGCTAAGCTTTTTGCCTTACTTTTGTTTGAACTTTGAATAAGTTTCTCAACAGATGGTAACGCATCTTTAATTCACCGAAGTTACCATATTTTTCCATAGTTTTAAACATGTCGAGTTTCTTTACAAAAAGAAAGCATTTTTTTTAAGCAGCAAGTAAAGCATATAGAGTCCTTATTGAAATTTAAAATAAGCATGCTCGTTCGGAAACGACATGACGAGATTGGTTTCAAAAAAAAAATTTGAAGAAGAAGAAGAAGTTTGTTGAGATCTGTTTCAAATGGTTTGAAAGCTTAAGAATGATTCAGAAGACGATTGGGTGCCGCATGATTTGAAGTCGATAGACGTCAACTTCGGTTTCAACGGCCGAAAAGAAAATGTTTTTTACACCATATCGTGACTGGTGAAACAGCGCGTATGATATTTCAAAGAAGCTGAGAAAAAGTTGTAACTGCCAATATCATATGTAACCTTTTTCCCCGATGAGCACGACGGGGTCTCATTTGTGCACCTGATATGAATACCCCAGCTTAATGTTTCCCAATAGTTTAATTTTTCAATTATCTTTCGTTCCTTGGGAGTTAACCTGTTTTTTGAGCCAAACATTCTTTAGTATCAGTAGCGAATAAATATTTTTTCAGCTTGAAAGCTTTTAAATCTGGCTTCAAATACCCCTTTCTGCACTGTTCTGTTTTGATTCCCTGATTATTTTTACATCCCCTTTCGATGTTGTGCACTATTTCAACGGTGCATGAAGCTCTTAATATCCCACTGGTACCGCCAGGAACCAACCAAAAATAATTACAACTTTGTTAAATCATTTTTTTTTAAACTTCCCCCGACAATTTAAAAATATTTCTTAATACAATCGCTACCGTTTGCGCCGATCGCCACTTGAAACCGAATTTATTTGACTCGTGTATGTTCAGTATAGTGTGACAACCTCTAAAAAAAAAAACTTTTGCGAAATTGTGTACCTTTAAAAAAAATATTTTTATGTTAAATACGTAAAAATTGAAGTTTAAAAAAATATTTCCTTGATCGTTATAGTGCCTAGAAGCTATTGTAAGTATATGAAATAATTATTTTCTTTTATTTAAGTCGATTTTTTCAAATTTCCGGTTGGTCCCTTACGGAACCGTCAGGCACCGGGAGTTCGAAATTTCCCAAATATAAAATTATATAGTATCGTTTTCGTTATGGTTTTTTTTCAGTTTGTTGATTAGAATGTCGCATAGGATTCGTGATTTTAGAACAGAAGAAGAGCTTTCCGAGTTTGTCAATTCGGTTGCGTGGTCGGAAAGTGAAGATGATGGTGACTTTGCTTCTGACGCCAGTGATTATGACCCAGATTTCGATTTTGATGCTGCTTTCCGTAGTGAACATTTTGAGGATGACGAGCAAATAGGACATTTACATGGTGAAAACGAAGCGATGGAAGTAGCAGATGTTCAGAACAATGCAGCAGTCGATTTAAGCTATGTCGAAATAAGTAATGCCGAAGACGCAGTTATTGGTGGTGATCGTTCCCGATGGAGAGGATATGCGACAATGTTTGAAGGCGTTTCGATTGAAAAAGATTCTGATGTTTTTAAGAAACCATTGTGGTGTAACATCTTCAATTATATTCGAATTGTGTGACATTTCGAGGCGATGACGCTTTGACACCGGGGATATTGGCATTGAACTCACCGCTTCAGGTTTTTTCGTTTTTCATGTCCAACGATATTATTTCAAATATTGTCGAACAGAGCAACTTGTACGCAGTGCAACGAAACGTTGAAAAACCACTGAATACCACACCAGATGAAATCAAACGATTCATGGGGATCAACTACTACATGTCGGTGTTCAAGTATCCGAGCGTTCGATCATATTGGAGTAACTATGGTTTCAAACCAATAATTGATTGCATGACTCGAAATCGTCATGACAAAATTCGTCAATTCTTGCATTTCAATAACAACGAGACAATGCCGCGCCGTCATCTTGTTCAACAGCCGTCGACATCAGATCATCAGCAATCAACATCTGATCAACAGACTTCGGCATCTGATCACCAGCCATCAACATTATCCGAAGATGCGCGCAGTCGTAGACGTAATCGTGCTGAAGAAGCAGTTCGAATGTATGGACCCATACCACAACATGATCCAGGTTACGATCGTCTGTACAAAATACGTCCGATCATCACTGCATTGAACCGAAATTTTCAAAAAGTACCAAAACGAGCTAGATTGTGTGTTGATGAGCAAATTTGTGCGACAAAGATTAAACACTACATGAAACTATACATGCCAGACAAACCACACCCGTGGGGTAACAAATTGTTTCTTATGTGCGATGATTCCGGATTTTGCTATTCCTTTGAAATTTATTCCGGCGACGATGACCATCGTAAGGAAAATGAACCGAATTTGGGTGCGTCTGCGAATGTTGTGGTACGATTGACTCGCTCTGTTCCTCGATTCATAAATCATGCCATATATTTTGATAATTATTATACGTCGATTCCCTTGATGGTATATTTGCGAACACAAGGCATTTATTCGCTTGGAACTGTTCGCCGCCCACGACTTCCATTATGCAAATTACCAACGAAATTCGCAAATAGAGGTGATTGTGAAGAATATGTGGGAACATTTCATGGAATCGACGTCACAACAGTAGCATGGAATGATAACAAGGTTGTAAATATGTCATCAACATTGGTTGGAATGAAGCCATATATTTCGGCCGATGGTCAAACTCCCGAGAATACACCAACAATTGAACGTTATAATAAAAAGAAAAAGGTAATGGAATGCATTCCGTGTCCAAATATCGTTCATGAATACAACAAATATATGGGTGGTGTTGACCTTTTAGAATCGTCACTCGGCCGTAGTCATATCCGCATAAAGTCACGCAAATGGACAAACCGCTTGTTCTACCATATGTGTGATATGGCCATGATCAATGCCTGGATTTTGTACAAGCGACATCATGCACTAATTAATCAAACGGAGATGAAGAAAGTGTTGCATGAATTTGTATGTGAAGTTGCCCATTGCTTGACAAAATCTGGTACGGAAAAGGAGTGGGAAGAGGTCGACGAAGTAATCTCGAACTTGAAATTGTTGCGAAGCGTCATCGCCCAATGTCTGCTCCGATGCCACCGCGTGACATTCGTCTAGATAACGTTGGGCATTTACCCGAATATGTAAAGGAAGGGAAACCGCGATGCAAAAATCCGAAATATACATCCCGAACAAAAGTTCGATGCCAAAAATGTGGTATACATTTGTGTTTCTCGACGGAAAAAAACTGTTTTGCTGAATTTCACCAACACTAAATGCTTGGTGATATTTGGTGATATTTTGTTGTTATTAATTATTTATTTTTTTGTAACTTTTCCGAATTTTCTGAATAAAGTATGTTGATTTTTGTTAAAAAAAAAATCTTTCATGGAAAATACACCTATAAAATGTTTGATCTCCGGGTGCCTAGTGGTTCCTCAAAGAACCAACCAGGTTTTTCTTTCCTAGCACAGGTAAACAAAACCTATAAACAAAGTCGTAGAACAAAAGTTGTTCAGAAACGCGAGTTTTATAACATTATTTTTTTTTAGCTCAAAAAAAAAAATTGTAAAACTGACTGTGGATTATTAAATGGTGTTTGTTACACAACCTGGGTGGGGTGCAGATGGTTTGTGTCGAAGATGTCAATTCACTAACCTCCAGGGGTGGTTGTCCTTGATATGATTTGAGAGATACGACTGAATTTGCGTTGGTTGCAGTTCACAGTAACTCTTTTGTTTCCATGTCATTTGTTATTAAGGTGTTGTATTGGAAACGCAAACGCAGAGTATGAATTTTGAAGTGATCTTATGCTAGGAGTTTTATGCCTTCGTCAGCATTTATTGATCATCTCTCATTCACAACTGATGTTGTTGCACAATTTTTCCGTATAGCAATTGTTATTGGCTATGGACAGACTTGAACTACAGGACGCTGTAGTCCATGATGATTACCATTGTACCACGGCCACCCCTATAGGCTTGAAGGATTTTAAGCCACTGAAAAATAATCAAAATTAGTTATGAAATTCAGAAAAAAAAATTATTTATTTAAATTAGTAAAAATATTGTCGAAGGTTTGTTCTATTAGTCCAATATGTTTTGTCATGGGTATTTACAACCTTTACGTTACTTTTTTACACTTTTTCTTAATTATAAGTTTTTTTTTTTAAAGCTATATTGAATTACGATTGTTTGAATAAAAGACTAACGGTTATTGGCGATAGTATAACCGCCTGTACATGTACTGAGCATATTCACCTACCCTCAACCCACCCTCTTCTATCCATCTTCTTTTCCGACTTTATGCAATGACTCCCATATGTGGTCTTTGTTATTTTTATCTTCAGTGGCCTAAAGTAAACGCTGGTAACGTTTCATCGCGTTTTATCTTGTGGTCCTCCTCTTTTACATCAGAAGATCTTGCAAGATAATTGGTAGCATGAAACGGCTCCTTTTATTATCTCTTAATAAAATAAAGTTTTCCTTATGTAAGAAGAGTACATAAAAATGCATGGATTAGAAACTCTTACAATCTTGATTTAATGATTTTACCAATAAGGAAAGCGAATTTGCAGCAATTTATATCGATTACATCCTCCTCGACAAATCACATAGCGTTCGGTCTGCCTAATCGCCCGCCTTCCTCTTCCATGTCGTATAACCCCAAAAGCAGTACGCTCATGCACTACGTCGACTATGCTCGAGTGTGACATCGCCACAAAATATGACATCACCAGCTATCGCAATCGACAATCCAACATTTGCAACGGCAGTTATCATTAAATAACCCCAACAAATGGACGGCAGCACACAACAGCATAGCAAATCACCGCTGCCGCAACAAGCCACCAGCGAAAGTGGTCATTGGATACGATTTCCTGTGAGAGCGCATACCAAACCAGTCCCGTTGAGCCTGTTCAATCGAAGAAAGCCTTTACCATCCAGATCCGTGGAGTCTACCTCTGAGACATGTCTCTAGGATTAACGATGCTTCGCCTGCTCCGCGAACTCAACCGCATTTTTCACTCAGCCATCCAGCTGCGTGCGGCATAGGAAAGAAAAACTAAATCAAACAGAAAATAAGGCAAAACCAGCCCGTCGGCTTTCGGTTTCACTTTTCATTGGCAACGCCAATCTTTTGCGCGTACTCACGGCGCCAACGAGTCCAAGTTCAATGATATCTCTTCGCTGCACGTCTATCCACGAAGTGACACACACATTCACATTTGATAACTTTTATTTGGATCGTACAATAAAAAAATACAACACATACAATGAATATTTCATAAAGATGTAGAAAATATTTAAAAAAAGAGAAGATACAATTGTATCTAATACTAGAATAAATGAGAGTATAATTTGTTTAGCTAGCTTAGATGGAAGATTATAGAGTACAGTCTGCATAAAGATTACCTACAACCATACACACTAGAAAGACGGGAATTTTCGAACAGAAACCAAGGGAAACAAGGACGAGAGAGTGTAGATGAGGAAGGGGTCAAGACAGTCAAAGTCTTCTTATCACAGAGATTCGCTAGAACGGTTGACGAAGTAGGACGGGGAGGAATGGTGCTAGTAGGCCCGCTAAATCTGTACTGGCACAGAGTAAAAGCGAAGGTAAAAGGTGTTAAAAATGAAAAGAAAAAATAGTTTTGAGAATAGTACTACATAGTATTATAATTAGTACAATAGTAGGAAAGTAGTAAAGTTTTGTTGCTGTTTTTGGTTCGATCTTACAATAAATATTTTCTTTTTTTTCTTCTTATCGATTGACACACACAATACTACGAGTGGTTTGATGATGATTTGACGGATGAATCGTGCACTGAGTAGCCTTACAGTGGTTTAGTAGTGATCGGAATGGGAGTGAACTGGAGCTGTTTTATGCACGACGGCGTTGAAGCCATTGTGCTTGTCAGCGGTGTAGTCGACGGTACGAATGGAGCCGTCCGGTTCCACCAGGGAGTATTGACCTACAGGCAATGAACGCGATTAGTCATGTGAGTAGAAAGAATGTTGGGAAACTACTCACCTTTGACAACATCACCTTCACGTGTCTCGTGCTGGGACTTGACGTCACCGGTGTGATAGTCGTTCACTCCGTACTTGAAGGCGTATTTTGGTGGAGCCTTCAAAGGTGGGATAAATAGAGCAAATATTTTAATTAGAGTTATACAACTTACGTAATAATCGACAGCATGCTCCTCCCCGTGCTCGTAGCCTGAATGTTCGTCGCTCAAGGCAATCCTTGAAAGCTCATGACCATAGTCATGACTTTCTTCATGTAGACCCTCGGACAATTCATGTTCGCCGTATGAAGCGTAATGTTCCAATGGGTAGGCAAGAGTTAAACACAGCGCTGAGGCGAAGATCAGATACTAAAAAGTAGATAAAACACGATGAGTGACCGATGAAAGACCAGCAAGAGCAGGAACTAAGTGGCCGACAGATTGTGATTACATACTTCATGACTAAGTGGTTATAATTTCGGTGATTGAACTATCGGTAAGAAGATCAATCGATTTCCGCATAATTACGAGAAAGGAATAAAATGTGATCGCTGAAATCAAAATTACTTAATTGCGTTCAATGGTGAAAATGTGATGTATCTGGCTTACAATAAAGTTGCCAACAAAAGAAACAAATCGATGGTAATAATTAATTCCAGAATCAATAAGTGGTAATTGAACTCGTTTTCATTACAAATTTGTTATCTTTTTTCTTGACCCGCATTTGAAGGCAACTAAGAATGGAGGTCGTAAGCTATCAGTAATTTTAAACGTCAAACAAGCTTTTCATTAAAGTTCATCACCTTAAGAATGAAGGCACCTTCGCTAAACTTTAATTAGATAAAGGAATTTATGGACTTGTTTATGGATGACCGAATTTTTCTTAAATGTGAGTATCAAATGGACAGTGACTACGAGGTTAAGACGCGTTAAATTAAGGCTTCTAACAGTCTATGATTTAACTAAATTTTCCATTTTTGAAATTTTGTCAATTTACCTCCTTTATTATTCTCAGGAATGGGGTAAATTAAAAAACAGCTTTATGCATAATATTATACGGAATATCAGGCTTAAGAGGTGGTCTAAAATATGACCCAACACAAGCGTTTTAACTTGAAGGTGAAAGCATTTATTTGGGGCTTACAGTTTTGACATTTACAATAGTATGTATGCAAATGTGAAATATTATAGTTAAGGCCAGTGATCGGAAAGTCAACAAATTTTATGAAATTTGTAAAAAAAAAAATGCTTATTGGAAGATATTCCGAAAAAATTAATAAAAATTGACCATCAACCCACAAAAGATCCACGCGAATAGCTGAGAAATGCTACTGTCACGATGGTAACTAAGTCACACTGACACTAGCTACGAAATTGAGTAACGAAGAGCTCATTGCTGAGATTGAATATCAGACTTGGTGGAAAAAATCTATTTAACAGATTTTGGCCATTTTTTGATATCGGCAGATTTTTATAATTTTTTTTTTCCGGAACAAACCGTGACAACACGACATATTTTATTAGCTTGAGAAAATGTCCACTAACCGATGTCGATATTTTAAGAGTGTTCAAAGGTAGGTCTGTCGAGTGGCGCACACCACTGTAGTTTTGCTTCTAAAAGCCGTTTGATACTCTTAGACATGACGCAATGTGGAGAGCTCTAAGAAGCAAAGGAGTACCTAAAAATCATTAATCTTTCAAAATGCTGGTGCTAAGTGCCGGGTGAGAGACGAAAATACTCTAAGCAACGGTATTCAAGTGCAGATTGGAGTTAGGCAGGGATGCGTACTATCGCAACCTGGTTTTAGACCTAATAATGCGGCAAACAACTGCGGAAAACAAAGGCAGATCCTGGGGCATGGGTGGCAGCTTTGAGGATCTGTTTACTGTCTCACAAATATTCATATATAATATCCAAAATTGAGACAGTTAGCCACCTTGCAGAGCAAGCAGGCCTAAAAATCAACGTTGCAAAAATAAAGTGCATCAACACTAGTGGACGAAGTAGTAGCATCATCACTAACATGGCGGCTCAGCAACTGACATACGAAATCGAATATCAAGTGTTGCCTCGGCTTTGGTATGCTGGACAAGGTTTGGAGATCATCTCGTACATTTTCCAATCATCCGGACAGAAGTGGAAGCGCTGCGGGTATTTTTCATCGCAGTCTCCGGACACCGTGCGCGTTTACTGGCTCAACACCACCACAAATGCCGACCTGTGGGATCCAACGGGGCAGGTTATCATCAACCTGGATATTCGCCTCCATAAGTGAAAGTGGATTGGCCATAGACTCCGCAAGCTCTATGATGACATCACAAGAGGAGCCCTAGATTGGAACCCACAAGTCGAAGCAGAAACATTACAAGCTTTAAATAAATCAAATTACGACTTGTTTTCTCAGACTCCGTGTTCTATATATGGTAGGGCAGGTTTCATTAAAAATGCGAAACTAGACGCGCAGAACGCTAAGATTTAAACTGAAATCTTACAAGTTTTGAACAAAATGATAATTTTTGAATTATTTGGGTCATGTAAGCTAAATTCCATATTGACAAAATTATGGCTCGATTGATCATAAATATACCATAAAATATGACAGAAGAAAACAATTGAATTAAGGTCGGAAATTGAGGTAATAAACCCAATGTGCTCGCCTGGACATTCGTAAATTATTTTCGCTATTTTTTTTTGTTTGTTAAACAGAGCTTATTACCGAACAAGCTGTTGATTAGATGACTTTTTTTACTTGCTTAAGCCTAAGTCGAAATCAGCTAAAAATGCTAAGTAGTATCTAATCCCATGTACACCGCTTTTTGGAAAATATAAAACCTAATTTTTGACAATATTTGATGATCAAAATCCTTTTAGGGAAATAGATTCTAGCTCTAGGGTCGACTTTACTTCTGAACTTTGTTTCTCCAAAATTTAAATTAAATCTATTCAGTCTCTGGACGCCGCGTACATTACTTTGAAAATATTATCTAATGTCCCGAAATAATTTTGAACCTTCATACCTCAAAATTAAATTTGAATTAATTTACTAGATTTTTTCCTATTTTTTTTTTTCTTTTTTTCCGATTCGCAAGTTTTGTGACCTGATATGTAAGGCCACAATCCTCTAGATTAGATCCAACGTAAAAATAATTTCAATAAAAAATTGCCACTATATATTGGAAATAAATCTCATTTCTGAATATTGTCAAAAAAGTGCTGAACATTTCAAAATTTATCCGAATTTCGGTTCATTTAGTTTTGATTTATCACAAAATATTTTCCAGAATGTATTCCTGGACATAATATTCCCTCATTCGATTTAGCAGTAAAATTAAATTTAATTCAAAAAGTTAATTTAAAAATCAAAATCAAGTTCATCTATCGCCAGACTCTAAGGCGTCGAGCAAAAGTATCCAAGGCGAGTTAAAACCGAGTTTTTAAAGGGTATCGAATCCATTCTTTCTATCTTAAACTGTTCCGAATTTAATAGAGAAGTATAATTTTTTTCCTATATTAGGCCCTGCTACTTGGCTTCGCTCAAACAATATTTCCCATAAGTTCGAGCTTATAGCACCGTGAGTAATATTCCATTCAATCCAATGCTGCCAAATTGTCCTTTTCATTTCATTCAATCGCCAACCACTTTATCCATAGATCGCAGTCCTTTTCGTAGTCATACCTTGAATGCCATTTTGTTTTAAATTAATTGATTTTTCTAAAATCACAATCAAAAAAATGTATCACACACGTGAGTGAAAATTACAGCAACTAAAACAGGATATGTAACAAGCGACGCAAACTCGAACACGAGGTCGAAAATTAGAAAAAAAATTAGGTAAAAAAGGAGATAAATAAAAACGAGATCACTTTTTGAGCTGATCTTTACTGAAGCACTTTCCACAACTGAATAATGATGGAGTATCGGAAATCTGTTGCTTTTATATATTTTTTTTCCACCGAAGAAGAAAGCGATTGCAAGCGCGAAAAAGCGAAAAGACAAACAACATGAAAGAAACTGAAAAAAGAGTTTTTTTTTGTTTTTGCATTTTCGAATGCAGACTGATTCTTTCAGTGGAATAACACCACCACCATCAGCTGGTGCACATATGTTGGTTGGTCATCGTTGTTTGGTGGTAGTTTGGTGCGATCTATGACGCGGACTATGTAACATGGGCACACGGTGGCACTGTATGGAACTCCTGTAACCCCGCGGGGCTATCTATATGTTGAGTCCACTATGAGTCCACTAGCACCTGTTGTCTTCTCCAGATGAAGTTGGAGCTAGATTCGGTACTGGCCATGGATGGATGTGCCTGAATTGCATGATGTTCGATAAGTGTTACATGGTAACGAGGGGGATGATCTTAATTGAAGGGGAAACGTTTCATGTTTACTATCATATGGGCTTCTTGCGCGTGTTTCTATCGGTTAGCGCTTAGTAGGTGAAGCATGCCCTCCGACGTGCATGCATTGCACATGCTGTAACTCGTATTTCATTCCTATTGGACATGTCAAATGTTAGTAGGTATTTGTGTAAATCCAAAAATTATAAATCGAGTGGGAAAGCGAGGCGGAAGGTGGTGAACGAGAGGACCATTGCCATGGTACGGGAATAGTGTTGTCCGGAGACGGAAATAACTCATGGAGATCGGCGACTAGAGTACCGCGGCCACTGGTCGGTGGATGATAGTTGAGCTATGTAACGAGTTTAATTTCTGTCTTATTGTTATTATTACAGTCTAGTGTGATGGAACTTCTTTTTTTCATTTTCGAATTAAAAAAAACAAAAGAAGCAGAAGAGAAAAGGAAAATAAGAAAAGTCATACGAGCCGCCAGACTGTGGCCGTTATGTTTGGATGAAGTTTGAAGAGTTTTGTGTAACACGTTATATGCGGATGAGAGGATTTTCGTAGTTGCGCTTGCATTGTAGACTGCGTGTTGAGGAGTTTTAATGGCTGGTGTGACAGACAGACTGGCTATTGCAAAATATTAATTGTTGTAATTTTGGTAACAATTATGGCATGGTATGCAGGTCATATGGTACTAGAGCGTCACGAAAGGTTTTTTTTTTCTTATATACATATATTAACTTGAAATTTGTGATTCCCCCGCTGGTGTTCAAGATTACTTTTGTAAGCTTAGGAGAAGCTCAACTTAAGTAGAAATTGTGTTCAGCCTAATTGGATGGCTCTTTTCTTGCGGCAGACAATCAGTTTTTGTTCGGCCTCTGACATTCGTTTTTCATGGGTGAGTTTATTACGCATCAGACAGGAGAGGATGCGTATACAAAATTTGCTAATTAGACGTGAGGTTGAGTAACCAAATTCGCATTTTTACCTTGATTCGCAAGTTATATAGAGACCGGTACACAGACAAATCTATATTTACTTGCGTTTGATGACAGTCTCGTTACAAATATGCACATACTAGTCGGATTGGCAATTGGAAACTGGAAGAGAAATTTCTGGTCTTTGTAATTGATGTTCAAATTAATTTTGAAACTTAATTGCATGACAAGAAAGGATAGAGTCGCTTAGTTTTCACTACCCGACTATTGAAGTAAGACTCCTAAAATGAATGGCACTATACGGGCCACGCAAATACTTACGTTTCGTTGGCTAGCTGAAATTTTTTTATACTTAACGTCTTTTCCATTTTTTAAAGGCAAAATCGGTCAGTGTAATTTAGAGCTGCTCAACAATTACCTCCTGGGTGGCTAAGTACGAAATGCACTCATAAACTTTAATAGACGTTGCAATAAACACCTACGCATAGGAGTGGATTGAGTGGGTTGAGTGTCTGGTGATTTTGTTAACTTAACAACTCTATGAAAGGAATTTCGAGTACATGATTCAATTTTTTTTTTTATGAGGATAGGTGAAAATCTTAAAAAGACTCTATGAAGATAGTAAGCACGCGCTCATAGTAGTGTGAGATTTCTCCTCACTAAGAACACCACCCTTCGAAACGAGTTTATACTTCAATTTTCATTCCACTTATCTAGCAATATTCCGTTCTCGAAGGTTTCTGCAATTTCTGCTATATTCGTGCGGTTAAAATCTATCACGCTAAGTCAAGAGGTTTTGTTGTTTGTTGTTTTATTTAGAGGTATACAAATTTAGTAGGAAATAAAATACTTGGAACTAATGTTAATGTCTATGATGTTAACTTTATTTCAAAGATAATTTTATGGCATTAATGTTTGAATATAACTTTGGGCATATGCTTGCCATGACGAGCTTGAATGAATCGCAATCGTGTAGTCCAATTTTCGATAACATTATCAAGAAACTGGGTAACCGTATATCAGCAATGACACATCAAATGTTGACTTCCAAATCGTCCAGCGTCTCTGATTTATCGGCATAGACTAGTTTTTTTTTTTTTTTTTTTTTTTATAATTTGCGCGCGCAAAAGGGGTTATGACTACCCTTAAGTGTCCGGAATCAAGACACAGCACGGGCCGAAGGTATAGAGGGAGAAAGGGAGAGGAGGTACCTGTGCACATTGGTCCTAAATGTCTGTGGATTGTAGTGAGTAGGAAATATAGGGCTGGGAAGAGCATTCCATAAACGTGTTGTGCGGCTGAAGAACGAATCCCTGAACTTAACTGTACGTCCGAAAGCAGGCTTAAGGGTAAACTGATGAGCATTCCTGGCAAGACGAGTATTGCGGGTGAATTCATGGAGATGAGGAATGCAATTGGCTAACTCATTTGAGCAACGGTTGTTAAAATAGCGATAAAATAGTGACAAGGAAGACACATTACGTCGGTGTTCAAGCGAGTCAATTGACTTTGCGATATTAGTGTCTCCTATAAGTTTTATCGCTCGCTGTTGTATCCTATCTAGTAGGTGCAGTGAAGTTTTAGGGGCACCAGACCAGATATGAGCGTTATACTCAAGCTTGGGGCGGATGTAGGCCTTATAAATTGAAGCCAAATCAGAGGGGGTGAAATATTTCTTGCATCGTTTGAGGAAACCTAGACATTTTGCCGCGTTTTTGGCGATTTCAAATATGTGATCATTCCAATTAAGTTTGGTGTTGATACACATAACATTATTATGGGTTCGCTTTAACGACAGTAGACAGCATTGAGTTTTAGAAGCATTGAATTCTACTCTATTATTTTTACCCCAATCGATTATGCTGTCAAGATCGGAATTCAATGTGCTTGACATACGCTGCCGTTCCAGTTCTACGGCCGAAGAGCAGGGACGTGAGTCCTGGAACGAATATGAAAAGCTGAGAGTACTGTCATCAGCGAAGGAGTGGATTGGATTAGAAGTAACGGATAAGAGATCATTTATAAAAATGAGAAAGAGAGTCGGAGACAAAACAGAGCCTTGGGGGACACCAGCATTTATTTGGTGAATATCAGACTTGAACCCATCCAAAACAACTTGAATTGAACGGTTCGAAAGGTAATTTCTAATCCATAGAAGCAGAGATTTATCGATGCCATAAGCACGCATTTTCGACAAAAGAGCCTGATGCCAAACTCTGTCAAATGCTTTTGAAATATCAAGCGCAACGATCTTGCTTTCGCCTTGATTGTGCAAAGATTGGTTTTTCTTGTGAGATATACTTTTCGGTGAGATATGCCATCAAATCACCAGTGGACCTGTTGCTGCGAAAACCGTATTGCCGGTCATTAAGAAGCTTCCGCGATTCAAGATATGACTTCACATAGCCCCAAAGAAAGTAATCTAAAGGTGCGAGATCACAGGATCGTGGAGGCCAGTTCATAGGTCCCTTACGCGACCTTCTACTGAGGAACGGAGAAGTCGGAAATCATATAACAGCCTGGCTGGCATCGTCCTTAAAGAAATGTGGGCTTCTGGGCCTACTCTCCCTCCAAATTCAACAATTTTGCTTGCGAATTTAACCAAAAATGGGCCTCATCGGAGAACAAGATTTTGCGTTGGAAAGGAGGACCAAGCTGAATATTTTTTTCGACCCATTCACTGAACCTACGACAAGTGGAATGGTCGCCCGGTTTCAATTCTTGCAAAAGCTGGATCTCCTCAACACTGAACTCCACTACGGCAATAACTTCCTCTCTTCACACTGTTTGGGATGCATGTTATCTACTAGAATGTACGTGGCGGTGCGAACGCCAGTAAAAAGTAAATACAGAAGTGGGCCGAGTACACATCCCTGAGGAACGCTAGGCGAAATCACTTTAAACTCGGTGTGGGCACTTCTGTATTTGACGCAAAATGATCTATTCACAAGAGACGTATTTAAAATATTGGATAGCTTCTCTGGTAAAATTTGTCTCAGTTTAAAAACCAAGCCTTCGTGCCACACTTTGTCAAATGCTTAAGAGACGTCAAAAAATACACTGGAACATATTAGTTTGTGTTTCGAGTGCTTTTTCTATTACATCAGTTATTCGATGTACTTGGTCAATAGCTTCTGAAACCAAACGGGTGGTCTAGTATGAGACGCTATTCTTCAATAGTCGGTTTTAAGCTATTAAGTCAAATTCGTTCAATTTCTCTTAAAATGATCGGCAACAGTGCAAACGAACGATATGATTTCTTGTCCATTAAGGCTTTATCCGGCTCTGGAACCTGACTTATGCGACTTTCCACTGGCTATATTCTAATCTAATTGCGGCATTAAATAGAAAAAGGAGTTTTAGTAAAGCGTACTTGGTAGAATCTTGAGAGCTTCTCCTGTATTAGTCGTAGGGTTGTAGTAAGGTTGTGGTATAGGGAAATTCTGAAGCTGGACTTTTTGAGGTGAAGGTCGAAAAGATTGGCGCTAGCTTTGCGTAGCATTCTGGACATTGGTTCGTGGCAGTCAAAAATTGTGCGGTGAGTGCTTATACAGAAAAGGGGCATGGACCGAAGGTTACGTGGGTTGATGTTAAGGGAAATCATGTGCAATAATGATGGGCTGTCAATGTTACCGCTGAGAAGGTCGTGAATAAATAGAATATCTGCAACATCACGTCCTTTTTTAAGGGGTCGGAGGTTGATGAATCTTAGGGTATCCGTATAAGGTGGTAAATTAAGGAGGTCAGCCCAGGGAAAGCCACGATAGGGAAAAACGGATAAACCTACCTTGAATGGCTTCAATACGCGTAGTATGGGATTCGTAAGAGGGGGACCAGACCTGGCTAGCATATTCGAGAAGGGCCCTAGTGAAAGTAATGTATAATGATTTCGTAACGTAAGGATTCGAGAATTCTTTGGACCAACGTTTTACGAAACTGAGGGCTGAGTTAGCACGTTTGATAATGTTGCCGATATGGAGGCGAAAATTAAGTTCACGGTCACAAATAACCCCCAGATCAACCAAAAAGTTGACAGGGGAACGGTTTCATTATGAATAATGTCTGTTTTGGGTGGTGAGGAAGAGCGCTTGCGGGAGTAAGTGACAGCTTGGTGTTTGCTGACATTGAGCTCGAGATGGTTTTTTTGACACCAAGTAGTGAACCTATTAAGGTCAGATTGGAGAGAGCAAGGTAAGATAAACATTTTCATATCATCGGCATATATGGTGAGCTGACACACTGCCTTGTGGGACAGTGGAGGTAGCATTAATTGGATCAGAGATAGAAGATCTGAAAATGGCGTTATATTGACGATCTTCAAGATAATATTTTATCCATGGGATAAAACCGGGGCAGTGAGCTTGAGGAGAATAATTTGGTGAGACATTTTGTCAAAGGCTTTGCTGAAATCAGTGGCGATAACGGCTACTTTTTTGCCAGCTTCGAGTACACACAAACATTGTGAAACAAACTCGACTAGATTAGTGGTTGTCGATCGACCTTTTAGGAACCCATGTTGGTTAGGAGAAAATATGGGTTTGCAGTGAAAGAATAGTGCATCATAAGCACTAAAATTTGGGTATGCATGAGAGCTTGGCAATGGGACGATAGTTGGACACATCATTTTTCAGTCCTTTTTTGTGGACTGGAATGATATAAGCATATTTCCAAAGCTTAGGAAAGAGTCCTTGAGAGATAGAGCTTTGAAATAGAGCGGTAAGGGGTAAAATAAGATGGTTCGCGCAGTTTTTTAATACTATGGCAGGCAGACAGTCGGGACCGGCAGAGTAGTCGTCCTTTAAGTTGCGTATTTTTTCGGCGATTAGGTCGGGAGTGATGTTCAATGAAACAAGAGACGCCTGGGGGCAGTCTTTCAAATATCGAAAATGGTCGTGATCGGGTTGAAGATCTTGGTCAGTGAATGATTGGCTGAAGAAATGAGCAAAGAAATTGGCGATTACTACGGGTTCGTTGGAAGAGTTATTGAGAAAGTTAAGTGTAGTGGGGTAGCTATCGGTTTTTCTTTTTGTATTAATGAAGTGGTAGAAACACTTGGGGTCAGAGATAAGGGAGGAAATTGAAACAGTACGTATTTTCGGAGGGAAGGATAGTGAATTGGGTCTCGAGTGAAAGAGTTACCAACAAATTCGACTTTTTTTTTTTAGATTTTTAACAGAACCAGTTTCTCCTGTTGATTCATTTGGACGATTCCTGCACTAAAGACAATACGATTCTTGCGATAAGTGTTTTCTTTAAAAGTGGACCATTTTTATAACTGGTTTGAAAAATTTTATTGCATCGCTCTAGTCTTTTGCTATGCATGTTTTAATTTTAATTTTAATTGTACATTCCCCTACTTTTCTTTTTTGTTGGAGGCTTCTACTATCTTTTGGACACTAGACTAAGAGATTCGGCACATACCACGTCGGGTCCAAGGGTGCGCCATCGTACGCGATCGATAGTCGCAGAGAAAATGTTCTGCTGTGTCATCCTCCTCGCATGATGCAACACAGATAGGCGTCTCACTGATACCAAGCATGCAGAAATATTTAGTAAAAGCGTAATGACCTACGGGTGACGTCCGCAAGTCTTCTGCAATAAATTCTTCTTAAGGATAAGAAGAATATTGCGCATTTCTTGCAGACGCGCTTAATTATTTTGCATCCTAAATGTTCCCTTTATCTGCAATTGTGTATATTAAAGACCCAATCGTTGATGCCGGATTTGACCGTAGAAGCAGGTAACCTAAGGCGGGTTCAAGTCCTGAGAAACCCTTTCCTACCGCATTCTAGCGAGTATGTCTGAGATCCCATTTCCTGGGATCCCAAAGTAACCTGAGATCCATATAAGCCTTAGTTAGTTTTCCGACTTTGTTCAAAAAGGTCTTGAGTCCATGCACTAATTTGGAGCTGGTTAAAGGGTGGAACATAGCTTTGAGTGCAGCTTGGCTGTCACTGCACATGCATACGCTTTTTCACTTCTACTTATGATTCACAACATATTGCATGGCCATTATGATTGCGTATATCTCTGATTAAAACACAGACAGATTTTTCCTAACGAAAAATGCAGTCAAACGTGTTCGCGTTCAAAGAAAACCCCAGCGCCGGACGAAGAATGCGAAGAGAGTCCCGTTCAAGATCAGCATCTGGCCAGAGCCAGTCCGGACGCCATGGAAAATTGACTGTGAATTTATAGCGCAATAGGTAGCAGGTATCATTGTGTCGGAGGGCATATTCATGAGACGGGGGACGTAGGATTTTCCTCTCATAAGTACACTGTCACTCCAGGGCGAGATGAACCATTACTCTTGAGGCGAGAGAGGTTCAGTGTGAACCCTATTATAAATATATCAAGGGGTAGAAGGTTCATCATAGCATCTAGAATAGTACCTGGCGCTTTCCTGAAGAGAGCCCCCGTACAGCTGAGACAAACCGCTCTTTGGAGTTTGGGGAAAGAGACTACGACATGTTTGCGTCGGGGGATACCTTTATCGGGGATAAGCTGTATGTTTTGCTAAAAGCAGCTTTGGTGGTTTTTGACTCAACATACTTTGACCAAAGAAGCTTGATATATAAAATGACTCACAGGTACTTAGCTTCCTTGGATATTGAGATGGGAATATCTTTTAGCACCAGCTTAATCATGACAGTATTCTTCCTCTTTCTCGGTAAGAGAACCTCAGTCCTAAGAGGTTTAACCGGCAACCCATTACTCGGGCACCAGTCGTCGATCACATTTAGCGTCGCTTGTGCTTTTAGACAGACATTCGATAAACATGAGCAGACAGAGAAAGCGGCAACATCCTCCGCATTGGCCTGGGCATAGATTCCAGGGCCGATGTTCTCATCGAGCAGAGATTCGAACACCATGCACCATGACAGCTGAAACAGGACGCCACCTTGCGGGCGTGTTCCCCTGTTCACGCCAGATTTGACACATTGTTTGAGGCCTGCATCAGCGATCAATGTTCTGTGCACAAGCTTTGGTCCACAAAACCAGTACTTCATCTACGTCATACCGTCTAGCAGCATTACACATGTTGTCGAAAGTTGCGTTATCAAAAGCTAACTTAATGTCGACGAATTCAATTTCAATCTCCGAAAGAGGATGCATTCGAAAGACAACTTTGGGCAAGTGCAATTCTACTCGTCTCCATGCGTTTCAGTGAGTTTTCAGGCGAGTAAATAATCCTTTTTCCCTATTTTGAGAATAAAGACCACTTTTGCCGCACGCCGTCTATTTTATTAGTGTCCAAAACGACGTACAAAAAATGTAGCGATCAGAAATTACTGATTACTAGTAGGCGCGACTTTTAAAATATTATTATACATTAAATTTGAGGCCTCGAAACAAAAAACCAAACAATAAGAATGAAGTAAATGGGCAACGAAAGCAGTGAATTAATTGAATCCAAGGTAATGCAAGGTAATTTCGATCTATCCCAAAGAGAATGGTGACAAGGTACTTGTTTGCACAAAATAAACAAAAAAGAAAAACACAAAAACCAATCTTTGACTAATGACTTTCTCTTCAGCTAATTTTACAATTGTATCATGAAAATATCCGAATGGTGTTGAAGGCTGTTGGTCCGAAATTAAGGTATCGCTGTGACTCAATTAAACTTGTCCGACACTTTGTTTAAACGACCTTATTGCATTTGGAGTACACTGCGCTAATGTACGAGTAGCTTTCGCAATGGTTCATCTAGGTAAAAGGGGATTGGTCAATTGCGAATGTAAAAGAGATGGTGAAGCTCTTTTATTTTCTTAAACCGAGTAGAAGTTACACGTTTGGCATCTAGCAATTGACCTTATTGACGAATAAATGATTACCATTTCGCACCTCAACTCTTTTGTTTCTAATTATTTACTTTTTATTTTTCCTCTTTTTAATAGACTGATTGTAAAATTTCTAGTCACTACATCATTTTAAAAAAAATCTTCACCTAATACTGCACCTAAAGTTATCAGACTTTCCCATACATTCCCTCATCGATCATAGTTAACTCCTCTGTTTGAATTTTGTACCAATCATGTTGTTGATCACACATTGTTGCACAAATTACTAATTGTTTTTTTTTAAATCAGCGAAATGTTAAATAAAACCGATTACAACAGTTTTAATTAAACGCGCATGAGTGAATACCTAAACTCCATTTCCGTCCTCCAGGCTCGAGTCTCGAAGTTGTTTATTTCGTTTCGTTTGTTTTAAATCCATTCAAACATCGTTCCTAACTGGTTTTTAAGTGAATTAACCATTTCATCCTGTTGATTAATATGTAAAAAGCACACGCACACAAAGGAAAATAAATTTAATGCAAACTTTCATTTGTTCACTTCCTTGGTGGCGGCTGCTACTCGTTTTCTTGCAGCTGAAACTAGGTTCGATCGGTATACGTGTGTGCTTCTGTTAAGGCCTTCATTGCCCATTTTCCTATCCTCCATGCAATCATGCTACGTACGTTGAAATCTATTAAGTTGTCAATAAACTGGACATATGATCATGCGTAACAATTTTTCTTTTACACTCGTTTTCCAGCTTGTTTTCACCAGTAGGTTGGGTTGTGCGTATTGGACTTTAATTGAAAGCCAATTTTGTAGCGAGGCTTTGATTCGAGTTTTGTATTGCAGTCGCGCGAAGGGTATGTCAATGCGAAGGTGAAGGTGTTTGCATCAATTAACCGGAAAGTAAGGTAATATCACTTTACGACTAGAGCAACGGTGGTAACTTAATATATGTGTGTTAACCGGACAACTTCATCCTCTCATAAGCTATTGATCTTGGACTACATGGCGTATGTGCAACTTTACTGTATTCTCCTTGAATCGGTATTATTACTCAAGTCTATCAGGAAATTATGTATATCTCGAGCCTTAGACCTGCACGCAAATTTATTTCGAAACAAATCCACAAGCACAGCATCACAGCCAACCAAGGTAAGCCGACATCCAATTGAATCAATCACGAATTGAAAAAGAAGAAAAACAAAAACAACAGAAATAGATACAATACAAATTCTCAAACATGAAAATCAATGCCTGGCAGCCAATTTAGTTGGATGTTTGGCGATTGTGCGCTTTTTTCGTTGAGCAATCTGGGCCTCTTAGTGAGACGATAAATCCTTTAAGTTGACTTGTGACAACCTTTCGCTGAAGACCTATCTAATTTGACGATGAATAAGCAACGTTTGTTGTTAAATCATGCGAAGTACGTCTCCTCAAGGGGTCTTTATTCACTGGTCGCGGAGAGAGCGTGGGGTTTTTATCTGATTGTAGGCAGTTTGATTTCGATTCAGTTCCCAGGAGTCGGATTATAGTGTGGCAATAAAATTGAGTATATTACGACTTCTTATGACACACTTAGAGGCAGTGGCTGAGAAATATTTTCGTTTTCATAGTAGATGCACCAATTACCGAATGTTGCATGAAGCAATACTGCACCAGCAATCTGGAACTAATGTCCATTTAGTTTCATTTTATGGCTTTCTCGTTTCGATAACTCAATTTATTGTGCCTATCAGGTGTTGACCACTGTTACTGTATCCCATTAACAGCCCCCCCCGATGAAAGGTTTGCAGCGTACTGTAGGAAAATAAAAACTCACTTTTCCACGGATAATTGATTTCCAAGACACTCGAGTACACGTCAAATAGCGATCGAATTCATGCTTCGTCAGAGGTGCAAACCACCAGCTCTCGTCAATCCTCTTACTTAACCCAATTACTGCACAGATACGTTTTTCTTTGTTTTCGATTTCTTAACTTTGTTTTCGGTTTTCCCACACCACAACTCTGCGGGTAAAGAGGACTCCGCGTCGTAGCTATACTTCACCGAGACTCCCACAGCCATGTGTCCAGTCCGTCGAATTTGGATCACATAACAGTTTCCTAGTGTCAGCTCATATCACTACCATTGGCATGCAGAAACTACTGTTGCAAGTGATCGGTCCTTTTCTGAATATGGACCAGCTTTGAATATCGTGCTCGCGGACATGTACTAGTTGGGTAATAGATTGAATCACATGTCGCCGCGAAAGTATCCACATGCGCCAGGATGAAGTGGAGTTCAAAAATCATATAATAAACTAGGTGATCGTACGCCGATCATACTGCATCATTAAGTCCGTCAAACCGTCATTCTAAGTCATTCCTCTCGAAATCTATTCAATTATCGTGTGCCACAACTAAACTATCCGATAATCGCACGATATAATCAGGGGTAATTGCTACCACATTTTCAGTATCTGCAGTTGAAAATTCAAGGAAATATACTCATACAATTTGCCACATTCATCACACCAGCCCGACAAGCTATCATTCTTTTACCAGCCATCGTTCCTGCCAGCATACTGAGGTTATGTAAGTTCAATTCGGTACAATTAAATGCTGGCAATTAATATTTACATTCACATCAGTGCAACAGCTACCACCAATCACGAAAACAATAATTTAAGTCAACACTTGGTGTACACTCGTAGTACGTTGCAATTATCCTGCTTCCATACCTCTATCGTTCATCCTCGACCCAACGTAGATGGCAGCATAGCGCACTCGTGATTGAGTGATTGTTGTATCGTCATGTGCAGGCTATATAAACGGCAACGTACTGGTCGGTTTATGAGGAATAAGATATGTGTATCGCGCGAGTTAACGATCGAATAAAGTGGGCTGCAGCGGACAAGTGAATTGGAGGCACTTGGTGCGGTTACATAATGGTAGCGATTCTTTGTTATGATCTGCTTTTTAATTTTGACCGCAGGGTTGCAGCGGTTTTATGTTGAAAAAAGCCCATAACTCGGCGGTAGGAATTACGTATGAGTACCTAGAAGAGCTTATCTAATTAATTCCGTCTGGGAACTGTGGCTTATAGCCACGTTATTTAAAGCCAAGTGAGTGGTCGTTGACCTTACGATATAGTTCCTTGAGTTGATGTTAGGTGTTTGGGGTTGTTTGTACCGAAATAGTTATGGCTCTTGGTCCATAGGATACAATTAAGTTCACTCGTCTATGTTCGCGTAACGACAGTCTCTCGAGTCACATGAAGGTGCATTTTAGAAGCTCATTGACTTCGGCCAAATTTAGGTAAAAAACCATGAAATATTTCGCCCCAAGCCCGAATGTTCTTTTCGGAGGGCTCCAAACGAAAAGCCTTAAATTTATAGGAAATTAACCATTTGACCTTGTGACCAAATCTTTAGCACGCTAGACTGTCAAAACTGAAAATCTTAATGAGCATGACCTTTACATTTGAATGCACTTCTCGCGCCGTTTTGAAACGGTCCAAAATGCCGGGAACAATGGAACTTTACTGACTTCTTTTAGTGACTCTCGAACAACTTGCATTCACTGCTATTTTTGTTTGAAACTTATGTAACAAGTTTTAAATCATCACAAATCATCGAAGAAAATTTCATGGCACGAGACAGTTCATATAACGACATCTTCAGCGACGTTTCTGATAATCGACAATGATTGCCAATCCACCATTACTCTTTCCATCATCTTCTTTACCTTTTTTACAAATGTTTATATCGGAAAGGTTAGTTTTACTTTCTTGGACCTTACTTCTGTTATGTACCAATATGTCTCGCACGTTGAGAGAAGAATAATCACCTATTGTACCCAAGTAAATGTAATCTCTTTGATGGCTTAAGCCGATTAAGCAGCAGATTAAGCTGAAAATTTACAGATACTTTTCGGATATGTGTGTAACACAACAGTGAAAACATTGCACCAATCGGACTAATGTAACTTGTGAAATCGCAAAATTCCTGTTACTTTTTGAACGAATTCACCTTTCTTCCCAATTCAGGGAATAGTAAATAATTTTTCTTTTCCAGATCTCCTTCGGCTAACTCTTTCCATCCATGACTAATGCTACTTCTAAAAAGTCTCTCACTTATAGTAGTTAACTAAATAATGGCTTATCCAACAAGAGGTGTCATTTTAAATTCACAATTTTTATCTTAGCTTATTTATTTTATTTATTTTAGCTTATTTGCATAATTATAGCTTTATTCCCAGCAGCAGCTCTAATAAGTCATTTCAAATAATAAATCGTTGGCCAATGCCTCACCAACGCGTTGATTTTTTCTTTAATATAGCTCTAAGAGGAATTTCAAATTCCACCCTCTCGGCAGCAAATGAAAATCCTATTTCGTACCTTTTTATTGCTGTGCCGTTCTGCTGAAGATAAACGTCGTCCACGTCCATAGCACTGATTTCAGGCAAAAACGTCTGTCAAAATCGTTCGATAAAGCAATTCATTCACTAAATCAGTCACAACACCAGTTATAAGCTGTCCCTCACAATCCAAAACAATTTTGTGCAAAAATTCATTGTTCATTAAAGTTTGTTATCTTAATGCACGTAGGTTAAACGACTGTAAATTGGATTATCTGAAATACCTGTTCTCTAAATCCTCTGTTGATATAATCTGTGTCTGTGTAACGTGGTTTAAGCCGTACTTACATGATTTGAAATATAGTATACGTAATATTTACCAAATTGCAAAATTATCTCTAAATGCAGTGGTAGTGGAATCGAATATCTTATGGTCCAAATATCCGACTGCAATACGAAGTGCTCCTTCTTCTTCTTTTCCTTTTTCCGGCGCTGTTATGGTCAGAAGTGTAGGACCATAACCTTCCCACTTAACTGCATTCCTACTGGTCCGCTTGTGGGGTCCGACGGTTTGACCTCAGAAAGTAGCGGCAGGCTTCCCGCTTTAGGATTACTTCATCGCTGAGGCCAATCAAATGCTGGTGTTTTTGCATTTGTTTGCACCAATTGTTTTTCGGCCTGCCTCTTTTTTTTTTTTTTTCGTGACACGGGCATGCTCCAGATTTTTTTGTTTGATCTTACTCTTACAACACCGGTGATCTCCAGTCGTGTCAACCCACTGATTTGCATGTACACTTGTGGGGCAGTTTAATGGTGGTATATGTGTCCCTAGGCTCACCTTGATGTTTTCTAAATTGCCTAGATGTGATTTTTGTTTACCTTCGTTTTAGTCGCCTTTTACGACAAGCAAGAGGTATCGCTGCAGGGATATTCTTAACCCGTCCCTGTACGGAAAACGAAGTGCTTGGCAGCATGTGCGTATAACAATAATAGCAGATGTTCACCTACTTCTTTTTTCACAACCCTGTCTGATTATTGTGCACAATACCAACATATAATAATCTGTGGCGACTTTAATATAGACCTAAGGAAATCAGATTCACTGGCCTTTCAAATGAAGGACTTAGTTGCCTCCGCTGGAATGGAAATAATTAATACCATCTGTCCTACACGATTCGCTAATAATTGCATACCGAGCCTTCTCGATCTAATATTCGTCTCTCCTCCATCACTTGTTTTACTGATTGACCAATTATCGTCTGGTTTGTCCGATCATGATCTTCTTTTCTGTACTTACGATCTAAACCTGTCAAAAACTGCTGTCCCTGATATATTTACATTGAAAGATTTTAAGTCTATTGCAATGATGCAGGATGCAATGCCGCATTAAAGCAGATCCCAATGACAAAATCGTTACCTTTCAGGAAATCCTGCAATTTTTCGATCATTGTGTATCTACAAAAACAGTCAAGATCTATAATCAAACATGCCCTTGGTATACGGTTGAAGTAGTTAAAGCCATTAAAAAAAGGATAAGGCTTTACAGTAAATGGAAACATAGCCCATCTCAAGCCAATTGGTCAACATACAAAACTGAGCGTAACTACGCTACCGCAGTAGTGCGAGCTTCAAAACTAAACTTTTTCAGATATAAACTAAGTGCATCTCTCCCGCCAAAAAAAAACTCTGGAACAACCTATGAAAAATTGGTAACTCTAGTTGTAACCACAGCTCTAAATGTGATTTCAGAAGTAGAGCAATGTGTTCCGCAGGGTTCAATTTTAGGTCCGATTCTTTTCTTTATGTTTATAAACGATCTACCATCCGTGTGCAGGCACTCTTCACAGCACATGTACATTGATGACGTTCAATTGCATCTAGCCATGCCTTTTTCAGATCTAAATGAACTTGCGTCTCTCATGTACGATGACTTTAAACGTATCAATAGTTGGTCAAAAGCGAATGGCCTACAACTCAAGTCCCAAGTAATCCCTATCTTGAAAACAAAAATTAATCACGACCATCTTCCTTCCCTATATCTAAGCCGATTAAGGCCGTAGAGAAAACCACTAGTCTAGGATATGTAATTAGAGATCTATCTGGGTATGATCACATTAATATGGTAGTTGGTCGCATTTATGGATGCATACACAAACTGTGGATCAGTGCTTATTACACTCCGCTAGATACCCGCAAAAAACTTGACATCGCTCTAATTCTACCTCTTATAAGATACGGCAAATTAATATATTATTATCCTGACTCGCTCTCCATGCAAAAGCTACAGGTGGCATTTAATGATGCATTACGCTATAATCACGTAGTTGTGAGCACATCCCTGCTTACGCTAGGGACTTGCTTGGGTGCAGTCTTCAACAGTACATTAAAGGCAGGAACTGTAGTTTCCTTCACAAAATCGTTTACAGTCGTAGTCCGGGATACTTATTTAACAGGATAAATTTCGCCCGTTCTAACAGGACAATCAACCTAATTCCTTATCGTAGTAACTTTTTAAATTCGTCTCGTTTATTTTTCATCAGACTACTCTTTACCTTCTGTTATAAAATCCATATCCAATCACAGAAACTTCAAAAGTGCAATTATCCCTCATTTCTCAACACTCCCATAAAAACGCATCCCTCCCATCATTTAGTTTTAAGAATTACTTGTGTTCATCTTAAATTAAACTGTTCAACTAGAGTTTAAATACTAAGTACTAAAAAAGATATAAATCTTAATGTACATACGTCTTACTTTAAATAAATTGAATGGAATTAATTTCCATCACTTTCATTCATCCATGTGTGGTCTGCTGGATTCGGTTCTTGTGAAACTTGACCTTATAAATAGGTTGCAGGTGGTAGACTGTACCGAATGGCGCACACATGGACTTACAGTCACACTGTCATCTGCGCGACGATATTTTCAGCTGGCCGTGCCTGGCGGACGAATTGGAATCTTCATATCAATGGGAGACGTTTAAACTTACTTTTTAAAGTCACTATAGCTGAACCTTACAATATGTTTCTCATTATTTTCATATTTTTTGTAGTGTATTTTTATTATTACCATATCCTTCTAGTTTTGTTTATCAAGGCTCATAACGATGATAGATAAATATTTAGCAGTTCAAAATGGTGTGACATTTAAAATGACACACCTTGTTGGATAACGCTTTATAGGGGAAAGCCTACTATAGGGAAACTGTTCTCGACGTAGATTGTTCATCTGTTACCAACGCCAAGTATTTTCCGTAAAGCATCTGTCATCAGGCCCAATTTCTGAACGAGGTGGTTTAAAAAATAAGATAACCTTTTATTAAGTAAGTTGTACATAATGCTCCTCAGCTATAATGCACTAGCGCCAGCGCTTTTTCAATTCCAGCATTTTTTTCAATTCAAGCATTTCTAATTTTTGCTTTTAAGTATGACCTTGAACTCTTCTTGTGATGCGGACCTCACCTCCCCAATCACCTTTTCAGTATTCGGAAGAAAAAATAGCCGCAAAACCAAGTCCGGTGATTACAGCATGCTTACGGCATTGATTTTGGCCAAGAAATTATGCCCAAACAACAATGAGTGAGTGGCTACATTATCGTGATGTAACAGCTATGATTTTTTCCAAAACCAAACTCCGTATTAATTCAAGCTAATATTCAATATTCATTGTACGATTTTCCTGCAAGAACTTATGATGAACCACGTCATTGTGATCAATGAAAAGAGTGAACAAAACTTTCATATTTGATCGAACTCGCGTTTTTTTTTCGGCATTTGCTTTTCTGGTTGCTTCCATTGGGATGATTGGACTTTGGTTAGGACGTCATAACGATATACTCATGTGTTGATCGTCACCAGTGATAACACTTTACAGCCACTATGGATCGTCATTTAACAGCGATGCCTATGCGATAATTTGTTCAAAATTTTGCAATTTGGGAACAACCTTCGCGGGTACACATATCTGAAAAATATTCATGGCATGAGCCAATCGATATGAGTATGCCAATATTCTCAGCAACTTTTCTGATAGTGATTCATAAGTGATCCTCTTTGATCCTTTTTCTTTTTGTTGAAAATATAATATACTTGGCTCGCTAAATTCAACTTACTTTTTGAACTTATTTGTCAAAAAACACACGGAAAATCGCATTAAACAAACGTTTTATTTGACTTGATAAATCGATGATTACCATTTGCTTTTTAAAAATCATTTTGTATAAATGTTGACCACGACTACGTTTTAAGTGGTCCTTATTTGCATTTTGGGCAAATTAGAATTTACGGTAACGTTGTTCTCACGATCATATTTGAAAAAAAAAATGGGCCAATAAGTCAGCCTTGCCATAAACCGCGCCAAACATATCAGTTTTCTGGCTGTATTGGTAGCTCTTGTAAGATGTCAGATCTTTAGCCACCATTTTTTAGGCCAACACACTCAAACTTGTAAGATTTCATACCAAGATCCTTACGTAAATCTTTCAAGTAGCCAAGTAACACAATCACGGTCTTCATTAACACTGGCGGATACAGCAGCAATATTTTTCTCCATTCCCAGGTTGGTCAATTATGACGATCGTTAAATGGTTGAAAGGTATGAGAAATACTTTTCATTCTGTACCAATTTTGACAACAAGACTCTTAGGTTTGTAAGCATTTTTCGGGTCTAAGGCTTGTGAGTTGAATACGTTTGAAATCGAGCAGCAGGGAAATCACCCTTTACGTGACGCACGTTTTAAAAGTGGTGATTTAGACTTGGAACTGCTAAATAAAGACCCATGGTAAATGCTTCAAACACTTTCTGATACGTTGAGAATCGAACTTTTGAAACGGCAAAAGTAGGAAAACAACTTAAAGGGGTAAGATCCAAAAGCAAGACAACTAGGAACTATAAGCATTCAAACCAAGGGACGTCGAAAAACGTTTTTTTACCTGCGAAGAGCTGCTTTAACGGGAAAGTAAAATATATTTACGGCCAACCATTAACATCAACCGCTACATACTACATACTATTTTTGGATTTTAACTATAACATCCATTTTTAATTTTTTTATTTAATTTAGTTGCTTTTCTTGTTGTCAACATCCAACATGTCCAACAGCCAATGCTGCAATTACAGCCTGTTTAAGCAATGATTTCATAGGATTCACTTTTTAATACACAACCTACGGTGTTGAATATACATCTACGTACACCTCTAAATCTGAAGAGAGTTTTTAAATAGCGTCTGAAAAAAGAAAGTAAGGCTTTCATTGGTTTTCCTTCAAAATTATTATCATCAAGCAAATGACATTTGACTTTACTACTAAAGTGGACATCATTCCAGATGCTTGAACAAGAACTTCCGTGTAGTCTGGCGAACTCTACGAGGGCTGTATGGTGAGTACCTTTCTTGACCGACCGATAGTTGGCAAAATTTCTGACCGATTTATCGAGTAGTTTTGTTTTGATAGTTTTGATGTCCATAGAGAAAGAGAAATGGCTGATCGTCCCTGGATGTTCCGAAGGTTAACTAAATTCAAGGGAGAGCATCCATGAAAAGAAATGCACAGAAATTAAGAATAGGCTCGTGGAACATAGGGATGGACCTAAAAGAGATGGAATTGAATAGCGAAGCATGAAAAGAATACAAGGCTTGGCAAAGTGTTGCCAACGAGGCTGGTCAATAGCCGGCAATAATAATATTTATAACAATGGAGAAAGAGCAATACTGATCATGATATTGATTCCAAGTTCTTTTTTTCAATAGCAAGGCTTGTCAGAAAATGAAGGGGAAGTTGCATACCGTTCATAGGGACCATACAGCTTCGATAACTATCGTTAGATATTGGTCGTCTGACTACGGGCTTGAATGAATGCTTTTTTATTTGGGCTGATGTACAACCTTGTCAGAGGAGATCCAGGGTGGTGAAGCAATTTGCCTGCCGCTATTGGATGAAATTATTTTTAAGTTGTGTTTTAAGGCTATTTGCTAGAGCTGTAGAATAGGGGCCCCTTTTTTTCTATTCTGTAGAATTTATAATGACAGTTTAACAGCTACTGTGAGACCTTTAGCTAGAGTTTGCCATGTGATCTATCATTTCCTTTAACAGTTTAACTCGATGTAATTAAATGTTTTTTTTTTACCTATAGATGACCAAAAAGGGAATTTTATTCAAAAATTTGAGTCATTTGTTTTTCATTTTTAGGTGTGTACGTAGACTTATGTTCTGCATTGTATTCGTCGTAGGTCAATCTAAAACCACCAGTTGAAAGAATGGACTATGCGATCGTAGTAAGAGTTGTCGCTAAACTAAAAAAAAAAAACATTTGGTCGTGAATTTTTACCACGCCAGTAACGATGAAAACTAATCGACATATGTATCCTTTCAGCGGTTTTCAAATAAAAACAAATCCGCACAACTTGCTAATGTCTTTCATTTTTTTTTTACGTAATCCGACATAACCCACGGAGAGCGGTTACGTTCCGCCTGCTCTATATATCGCGTATACGTTGCCTCCTAGCGTTTGCCTAATGGAATTCCTTATCCATGAATAGTTTTATTTCAATCCAATTCTCTCACATTCTTCATTTCAGTTTCAGTTGTGCTTCTGTTTTATATATTTTTTTTATAACATTATGCATAATCGCCATTATGTTAATGTTATATAATTAAGAAATGCTCTTGCATTACGCTCCAACTCCAGCTATCACCATTGCCGTTCACCACACGACACAAAAGCAGTAGAAAAAAAAAAGAAGAAAAACAATAAAAACCAATGGAAATGTAAAATAGTTTGCGTGTACGTCATGTACACTCCATTGAACACACGTCACTCGGTGAGTCTGCCATGTGCCCAGCCGACGACTTGCATCTGGAGCAAAGTGTCTACGAACAGAGGAAAAAAATTATAATAAAAGGAAAAAAAGTGCATTTAACCCTCCGCCCCCCCGACTAGAGCAGGCAGGCGCTCGGGCTTTCATTTCACTGTTTAGACGTAATATTCATTGTGGTGGCGCAGAGCATGGACGGACTTATGTGGAGTAGAGACACCTTTCGATCGACATCCTATCGTATCCCTTTTTATCGACTACGGCATGGGTGATGGTGATGCGGTGCGCGAGTAAGTTACCCAGACGAATGGAGACTGCTCGACGTGGTGGCAATAATTCCACGAAACTGGATAACAGGGTGAATGTGGGGTCTCTGGCGAGCGGCACATTTCCTGATTGTCATCTATTATAAGCCAATATTGTCGAATGTCGACAAAACTTAATTCGCCAATAAATATCGCTTGGATACCTGCATGAAAGCATGATGGCGAGTGCGCGATTAGGTCTTCAAATGTAACGAACGAAAGGGAGCTTAGAGCCGGCTAGAGGGATGGTATGACAAACACAAATTCGTGTGTTAATATAGGTATATAAAATCGGCATGAATGGTTCGGGTTAGATGCTAGCTAATCAGGACCTTGACTATATAACTCAATAAAAATATAACTCAAATAAAAAAGTTATTCAAAAAGTGAGAACCTACACGAAACTGAAGAGTATCCGATCCGATCTTATCCGATTTCCAACCAATCGTTTAGATTATTTAATTTAATTTCCTTAACTAATGACATTCGAATCCAATTGTGACGAATCTAGGGAAAGTCATTCGAGGACGTGGAGCAAAAATCGATAGGAATTTATTAATGAGCAATTAATGACGTAGCTGAAGCTAGTGGGTTAGCAATGGCTATTAGTCTTTGCTATTTAGCTGTTCATTTTGTGTGGCTATTTATTGTTGTATCTCAATTTACTTCCAGTTTAGTGGAGGAAATAGGAACAAACCAAATTAGCGTGGAACAACCTTTTAAGGTCGTTGGCTAAGATCGAAGTATAATCTCTGATAACGGAAATAACACTTAAGAACTCAGTATGATAGAGATACATTCTAAAAAAAAGTATTTTTTATTCCATTAAATTCCTACTCAAGACCTTGTCTTCGACTAATGAATAATAAAAGAGTAGTGAACTCATGCGAGTTCTTGGCGGCCAGCCTAATTTTAATTATTGCTTTTCTTAAAAATGAAAGCCTCGAATACCAACCTCCCCTTTGGTAACATCAAAGAATTAAGATTGATGAAAACTTAATTAGCTTTTTATTACCCAACCACGTGCCGAGAAACTTATATTGTTCAAATAGGCTTCAAACCGTGGAGATATGTCAACAATTTAAACCCGAAAAATCGAACGCAGTACAACAGCCTCTGGAAAATTAATGATATTTTAAGCTTTTCATCAACATCACTCTTACAATTTTGTTTATAATCTCATTCGCCATGGATTACATTTCATCCAAAAATATGTTTTCTTCGTAAAAGTCTGAGTCTTTTCAATTACTTAAGAGATTAAGCCGTAGAATTATAATTACGATGGATCGACTTCGTGTAACCCCAATATCTATTGAACTTGACCCTATCTAAAGGGTCATACCACTCGCACTGAGTGGCATATTACTCGCTGAAATCACCGTGAATTAAAAATCAATAAAAAAAGGACATATGTATTCATTCCTTTTTTGGAACTCTACATATATGGAGGGACATATATGGAGGGAGGATGGCAATTAGTTGTGCTTTCATATTAAGGGGAGTTTTTTTATTACAGTGCACTAGAGGAAAAAAACATTTTCGAACTTATCAAGATACTGTTTTTCACAAAAGTAGTATTGTTGCAAATGGAATTTCATAATTGTTCGAAAGATGACATGCTGATCAGAAATATCAATTCAAAGTCGTCACATGATAAGATTAGATTTCTGCCAACAACTCTTCCTCACTACATTTCTGAATTTTCATCGACACCCAACTATTTTTCTGTGCGTGAAAACGTCGACTTTTGAGCCAAATAAGTGTCATTTGCTAGAAATGTTGCTTTTCGTTCTCATTTTGACAAGACGGCTAAGGCTAAGGTGCGGTCGGTAAGTCTTCTACAGAGTTATCCCATTCGTGTTCTGAAATTGATATGCTTGTTTCAATCACATACGTCAAACTGAACTGCCATCCGAGACAATATATATTGTCATTTTATAGTGTAGGTTGTTTAGTAATCGCTGAAAGTGATTAAATGTAAATAACTTGCTATAAAAATAGTAATTCTGTAATAAAGGATGTTTTTTCTATAGGCATACACATTTAATACAAAATAAAATACATAAAGGGATTATTAATTTCTATAATATAAGCTTTACTTAGTAGATACTTTTATGCCATTATTTTTGAGTCACAATAAGCTCGAATGGAGTGCAATCGTGAAATTAAATTTTCGACAACTTTATCGAGTAACTGGGGCCGTGTATCACCAACACGGCGAATGTTGACTTTAAAATCATCTAACGTCTCAGCTTTACTTGCATAGACTAATGACTTCACATACCCCTAAACACAAGTAACCTTAAGGTGTGAGATGACAAGATCGTGGAGTCCGTTTCACAGGTCCCATTTTTTATGGTTTTAGCGCCAATAGATATGGAATCTTCCATCGAGATAGCCCGGGCTATCAGCATTCACGATTCGCGAGATGTTGTTCTGATTTTTCTAAATCACACCTCTGCACTCTTCAACCACTCTCCCCGCAGGACTGCCGTTAGGATTACTTCGCGGGGCTGGTTAGCGATTTATGCTGTATTTCGGGCGCCAAGCTCTTGTGCTCTACTCTCTGCTTTGGCCGTAGCTTCGTTTGTATAAGCGCAATGTACGAGCAAAGGTCGTTAAAGTTATCTACCGAGTCCATCATGTAGGCGACCAGGTTTTCGGGGCTTGGTAAGTTTACCGCTTGCCTGTCCTGCGCGAAACGACTACAGTCAAAAACTGCGTGTTCTGCGTCCTACTCATTTGGGCTTTGTGGACACAATGGAGAATAATCATGTCCAAATTTGTACCGTGTCCAGACGGAACGAAAAGTGGTAATAACAGTCTCCTGCTGATCTTGATGTCCAAGTTTTGATAACGGGAATGAGCCTATGCAACCATCTTCCTTTTGTGGAGACATCTCATCTAGCTTGCCGCGTTACTATGGATGCTGCCCGTTCTTCTTCTTTTATACAATACGTCTGGCCTGTTGTCGGTCAGACGTTAGCCTGTCGTGTATCCTCATGAGCCCGTCGGCTAGGATGTCGATGGGTAGCATTCCTGCTATGACGAACGCCGCAGCATCTGAGATGGTCCTGAATCCGCTGAATCATCCATTTCAGTCGTCTGCCTGCGAGTGCACCAGCTCATATCCGAGCAGCGTACAATAGAACTGAACTGACTACCTTTGAGAGTAAGAATCTGATCACCTACATTCGGGAGCATCCGTAAGAGCGCTCCTTGAGTAGGTGATGCCTTCTCGCTGGCATACCTTATGTGTTCCCTAAAAGAGAGCCTGTTATCAAGCATAACCCCTAGGTACTTCACAGATTTCTTAGACCTAATCGTCTCATCGCCGACTAAAAAGCTCGCATGTTCTACCTTCTTGCGGCTGGTTATGAGCACAGTCTCCGTTTTGTGGGCCGGTAGTTTCAGGCCGGCACTTACCAGCCAATCTTTCACCTTAGGGATAGCTGTGTTCGTGGCAACTCCCACTTTCTCTATATGTTTGGCAATGTCGTCAGCAAAGCCGGTGAATTGTACTCCAACGGGAAGCGCTAGTCGTAGGACGCCATAATACACAGTAGGGGTCCAGAGACTGATCCCTGCGGAAATCCCGCCGTTATACTATAGAACTTGATGCCCTCATCGGTGAAGTATCTAAGCCTCCTGTTGTTGACGTAGTCCATGACTATCTTCAGCAAATAGGGAGGGGTACCCATGGCAATTAGGGACATTTGTATGTGCCTCCAGATTGCTGAGTTAAAAGCATTTTTAACTTCCAGCGTAACTACTGAACAATATTTCTTCTCTCCCCCTCTCCACCTTTTTCCTTGGATGGCACCTGCGGCCAGGTTTACCACGGATTCTATGGCGTCGGCCGTTGATCGTCCTTTTCCGAAGCCGAACTGGTTGTTTGACAGTACACTATTGGCTTCCGCTACCGCCAGTAACCTACCATATATTTAATCGTTCCAGTATCTTACCTTGTGTGTTTAATAGACAAATTGAGGAATACGAGGACGGTTCTCCAAGTTGACTTTTTCTTTTACGCCGTAGTACCAAGTGGTACCTCTTGTAGACACAGGTCCCTTACACGAAATTATAAGCTCAGCTTAACTCTCGTAATAAAATGATGGTGTCGCGCGGTGTGACATGTTGCGCCATTTTGTTGAAACCAAAGCTCCGTCACGTCAATGCCATTCAACTGAGGAACGAAGAAGTCAGAAATCATGTTTCTATAGTGCTCTCCATTGACGGTAACATTTTAGCCGCCATCGTCCTTATAGAAATATGGGCCATGATACCACCATCCTATAAAGCACACCGAACAGTGAGTTTTAATGGTTGTAATAGCGTCTCGACAAAGGCTTTTTGGTTTTCTCTACCCGAAATTCGGCAATTTTGCTTGCTTACATATAGTATCTATTTACCCAAAAAAGGGCCTCATCGGAGAACGAAATTTTGCGTTGAAAATGAGGATCAAGCTGAATCATTTTTTCGACCCATTCACCGAACCTACCACGAGTACAATGGCCACGCGATCTTATAAGCTTTTATTCTTTCTGTAAAAAAGAAGGGCCACAATTATTGTGCACACTGGCGAATCAACTCATCCGGATTCATTGGTCATAATCATTAAGCCGTTTCCTATGATCTGAAAGCGATGATATGGTCCAAAACCAAGGATATTGGCCATACAATAGGAAACCGATGGGGTGGTCGCCGTGCAATGGTAATCATCACCGACTGTTGAGCCGAAGGTCTGTAGTTCAAGTCTATCCATAGTCAAGAAAAATTCCTATACGGAAAAACTATGCAACAACATCAGTTGTGAATGAGAGATGATCAAAAAGTGCTGACGAAGGCGTAACACTCGCAGCATAATATCACTTCAAAATTCATACTTTGTGTGTGCATTTTCAATATAAAACATTAATGACATGGAAACAAAAAGAGTTACTGTGAACTGTAACCAACGCAAATTCAGTCGAATCTCTCAAATCCTATCTAGGACAACCACCCCCGGAGAGTAGTGAATGAACATCTTCGACCCAAACCACCTGCACCCCGTCCAGGTTGTGTGACAAACACCATAAGAGCGTACACTCTTGAACCTGCACAAATTATAAAAAAAAAAATTCGAAACCGAAAGTGGTCGAGCAGCGTTTTTCACCAGCAAACAATTGCTCCAGCTAAGACAAAACAACTTTTCTTCATCGTATTGGAATTGGAAGCCAGCAATTTGGCACCTTTTCAACGCTGAATTCGATGCTGCCAGAAAGGTAGCAAAGGTTATAACTAGCGACAGACAACATTTTTCAGAATGAGCATGTAACCATCAAAAAAAAGGTGAACATTTAAAAAAAAAAAAACCGGCGGACTTCCACTTGTATACAGAATGTATTGCCATAGAGCATTTATACTTCGGTGTATAATATTGCCTATTAAGGTAAAAGAGTTATCTATCCAACAGGAGGTGTCATTTTGAATCCAAGAAAAAAAGTAACATTTTTACTAAAATGGATAATTCTTTTGCTTTAGTCTAAAGCACAAGCGCTTAAGTTGGTAATGGTGATAAAATACGTCAAATATCTGCCGGCGGCTCTGTCTACATATTCATTCATTTTTTTGAGGAAATTTTTCATTGGGTTTTCATGTAGCTGTGGTTTTCGCGAATAACAGCTCTGATATCAGCCTAGATTTTACCTTTGACATACATTTATAGGTAAAGTCGACTGGTGGCGACTAATAAATCTTAATTTCGCCAAATGTCACATCAAATGGCGCCCCCAATAGAACCAGGTTTCACTAGGTTCACTAGCCGTGCTACTGAAAATAATCGTCATCTCCGTCACTAATTTTAGGCGAAAAAATTCAGTCAACATCGCTTGATCCATTCAGAGTGGTCGTGGTGTAAACAACATCAGTTGTGAATGAGAGATGATCAAGAAAATGCTGAAGAAGGCACTCGCAGTATAAGATCACTTCAGAATTCATTCTCTGTGTGTCCATTTCCCATATGACACTTCAATGACATGGAAACAAAGAAAGTTACCGTGAACTACAACCAACGCGACAAATTAAATCGAATCTCGCGAATCCTGTCTAGGACAACCACCCTCGGAGAGTAGTGAACGAGTATCTTCGACACAAACCATCAGCATCCCCTCCAGGTTGTGTGACAAACACCATCCTTGAACCTGCACGAATTATAAAGAAAAAAAAAAAGTACTAGTGTTTTCACCCAATTTAAATACGACCATTCGACGTCCAATTTTGGAGCGAAATGAACTATCGGCCACCTAAAAATCGGTAGTCCCGCTTTCCATAGCGCCTGTTGATATAACACCATACTGATTTAGCAGTAAGCCAATACTTTAGTTCGGACACAATCGGGTAGCTCTTCAAACTTTTTTTTTCGGCCGATACAGAATCGTTAGGTATAGTGTGCGCACTTCCATATAGTATATCTTGATACTGGTTAACAGCCCCAGCCAACTATCGGCCGATGGAAAGTCTGTAATGTACGGGAACTCTTAGTCGTCGCAATGATAGTTAATTGTTCAACAATGGTGCACAATTTAATACGACACCTCTTGTTGGATGAACCTTTAGATCCGCTGCTTACACTGTTACGGTGTTTATTTACGCCAATTAAGCCAACAGCAGGTCAAAAAACAAAGACAAGGTAATACATATGACTGCAAAGTACCCAGATTTGCTAACGACAACCATGACTGCTGCAAATGACCCGTACACACTGATAAACGGAAAGTGTCATCGCCCGTATAATTTGACAATTTGATGGGCGTCATGCGCGTTGAAGTCGCACGAATGGAGAATGCAATTATGTACCATATATAAGGTCAATCCAGAACCAATTGATCTAACCAGTTGTCAGCGGGAAATAACATGATCATGATGAAGAACATCAAAAAGACGTGCGCAGACGACTATCAAACTTGGGACAAGGTTCATGCGAGTGTGCAGGAAATAGATGTTGAAATGACCGAAGGCTTCCACGTTGAAAAGTGAACCTAGGAGCCGATACAGGTAAAAGCATTGGAGCCAAAAATATCGAAAAGACTTAAAGCCCTGTAACTAAGATACTGCTCAGTCAGTGTCATGGATAAAGAGAAGTGCTACCAACGCTGAACGAACAAACACGTTTAGTATCAATCGGGAGAAAGAAATTTTGTGCATATAACACAGGGCTCTTAAGAAAGTCCATTAGCATCTGATAAAAATGCAAAATATAATATATCAGAGATGAGCTGAAAGATCAAGATAAAGGGGCTCATATGTAGTTGTTCAAGAAATAAGTGGAATTTTCTGTTTTTGAAGAGAATTTTATTTCTTGGTGGTTGGTTCCAGTAGATAGTGTACACTTAAGCCAGCGCTTCTTCCGATCATGGTCCTACTTCTAGGATCGATTTTTGGAATAACATCAAAGCTTATGGCAATATTGTGTTTGGCTAAGAAAAGCTTCTTTAAACTCGCCATTCGGAGTCGGAGATAAACGGCAGGTCTATTTCTCCTATGGAAAAAAAATCACACACAAGTCACAAGTATGTGACTAAGAGAAGCTTCAACTTCCATCCTCCAGGGGCCACAATGGTAGTTATAAAAAAATAGAGCTCTCGCAACGATTCTCTTTTATTCTTATCTCTGTCTGTTAAACGGCTCAAGATCTCTGAGTGTTTTGTGTCGGAGAAAACGAAGGCTGAGTGTCAATACCGTGTCGATGTAGGCCAAATATTCACCTACAAGCAGCAGCATGAGTGCAAAAGGCGATCAATCGTTTGAACTCGTAGCAGTATGCCGCTGAACACGAAAACATAGTTAACAAGGCCATAACCTGCCATCAACCGCACTTGGCCAATTTGGTCTTCGCAATTCGAAATGCCTCTACTGCAATGACTGAGCCTTAGTCAGTAGTTGACTTGTCATAGCCATAAATCCCTGTCTCATTATCTTTTATTGCCGATATTAGTAGGTATGTACCCACACTCTCCGACTATAATCATCCTTTTTCCACGCTTTCTTCGGTGATAGATATACTGGCGGTCCGCACTTAACTACATATGTCAGCTGACTTAACCTTAGACTGGCATTGGGCATAAACTTTTTGTATATCTTTTTCAACACTATAAAGCAAAAATCATGCAAATCCGACCAGTACAATGCGCAAAACTAGAAAATTCCTCTTACTTTTTGAACACGACTTATTATCTAGAGAAATAAATTTTGTCCTCCACACATCTATTCAATAATGCGTTATATATACTCGTATATTAGCTGTTTATTTTCGCACTTCCTTGCTTCCACCATGCATCAGTCCTGGTCATGTTTTTACCTGCTGACCCCAGTTTTACTATAGCCTTTTGCACACTTATCCACGCCAAACCATTGAGGAAACTTCAAAACCATTGAGCTATTTCCCCTTTTCTGGTCATATGCGTGGCTTATTATTTGGACTTCACCACTAAGCATATTCCATAGAAGTACCGCGTCCAGAAGCGAATCGTTTATCAAAAGCAAAGTGCAGAAAGCGTAACTGCCAGCCGACCCCCGAGACAGTGGCACGAAAAAGACATCAGAAAGCAAGAGCCTGTAGGCAAAAGCCAAAGTGAAACTGATAACTCACCCGCAAAAAACGAAATTCGCCCGACATCCAATCCATTCCATCCACATACCCGAGCAGCAGCTCCTCGCACAGCTGCACCCAATGCAACCGAATTGCGGATGCTGTTCACTAACCCAACAAAACCAAGTACCATCGGCCGTATCTACCTCTACCGGTTTCCACTTAATTAACAAACGTTTCACATCGAGTACATTACCAACAGAATCCGTATGCAAATCCGTGTTACAAGGAAAAACTGCAACGAAGCATAATTCAGGTCTGCAGACTCCGTCCGTGGATCCATTCATCTGGTCATCCACTTGCCGCCGCCGAAGAAGAAGACTCACTTTCAAGCACAAGCACAAGCGCGGCGCCTTGATTACCATCTGGTATGTGTTGATTTGTGGCATTTGAATAATGCGGATCGCTGAGTTCCTCAACTTGTTTTTCTTTTTTCTTTTTTTTTTTTGTATCTTTGTGGACTTTTCTTCCGCTGCGGCTGGAGAGCTCGTAGATACACATCATCCGTGGTTCCATAACGTAACTCAATTGCTCGATGGTGTATGTAGAGGAAAACCAAGAGGGCGGAATGGTTTTCCGACAGCGCTAACGGACGGTAGATACGCCCAGACATTAACATTCATTTCGCGGTCGATTTCATTTGGCCAAGTGACAGCCACGGTGCTGGGTGAGTGAATGACGTGCTGCCGACACCACGTGAAGGGGATGTATGGGCTTTTCCAGTTTTGATGCCTGAATGTCGTTTTTTTTTTTTTCTTCCGAGTGACAGAAGCAAATGTATCTGTCAGACGTGACCTGAATGAAAGTGAGAGCGGATCTGCGAGTTGGCCCTCCGACCGAGCAATCACTTTCGGTGGAAGTGATCAATTGATGGAAAAGTGTCACCTATCCCATGCGTGCCAAATCACTACGCGATTATCGACGTGTTGCGAATTTTTTTTTGTTTTTATTGTCAGTATATCACCCGTTTGAGAACATGACTAGGATTTGGTGTGGTTTGTTGCTGTCGGGGGTACCGATCCAGGCGGGAGTTGAAATGGCACAATAGGAAAATCGCTCGGGATGAAGTTCTGTATCACCTCGAAACCCAATTCGGAGCTTTTGTTATCCTTCTTGAGTGGGGCTGTTCCACTAATGATATCGGAAATATTCGGTGGTAGAGCATCGAGGGGACTAGCTTCGGGACTAAGATCGATTTGATATTCTTCCTTGACATCCTCGACGAGTTTTGGAGGCAAAGTTATTGCTGTTAAATTCAAGCCAGGATTTTCAGTAGTAGCTGTGGATACTGGCGATGTAGGTGTAGAAGGTTTGTGCCTCGAGATTTTAGTTTTCTTTCGGTAGCCCTTCTCGTCGGCCACATAGTTCGTGATTGTTGTCTTGCCATCCGGACGGAGGTATCCATACATTCCAGTGATAGTGCCATTGGAATAACGTTTCTCCTCCCGGAATTGAATGTTACTTGTTTCCTCATCCTCGATGCGATAACCGAACTCGTATGTGCCGGGACCTTAAGCAATGAAATGAAAACGAAAGTGTCCACTTTTATTAAACTGTACTGTGAAGACTGAGTTGAATAAATATGTTGCATACCTTGGGGGTTAGGGTGGAAAAACGATGTCTCCTTAGGCTGCGGTGAAGTGGAATTGCGATCAGCCTTGGAAGATGCAATAGACGATGCCTGTAGTGCAGCGAAACTAAAAAACTGAAAAAGAGAAAATGGAATATAAAAAACGAACGTTTGTAAATAGCCTGGACGTCTTGGACTGGGAATATAGGAATGAAGAATTGGGTCGATCGCTTCTTTGTAAATCAATAAAATTTCAAAATGTTGGTTTTAGACACCAGACAGCGTCAGAGCGATCGAGGGTAATAGAGAACTGAAAGGAAGGGATATCGCACCTGGGGAAGCTTACAGAACTAGATTTTCTAAACAAAGGGCTGAGTAAAAGGTTCCCTTTTCAGAGCTGATATGACAATATCACACCTGACTTTCGAGTCCTAAGGCTTTGCATGGAATAGACTTAGTATGGAAAAGATTTTAGACCAACTTAAAAGATGTTAACGAATGTAACAAGCTGTAAGAAGTAACGAACGACCTAGGGTCGATTGCCAGTTTCGATGGTCGAGGAATATAAGGAAAATATTAATTAAGGGACGGTGACACCTCAGCTTACAATACCCATTTTGACGTTTGACATTTTATTGCTGTTCATCAATGAAATGAATTTTATACGCCATGGCACTTCAATTTCAGAGACTATAAAAATTATTAGCCTTCAACGGACGAAGGCTTAAAGAGTTGGAAGTCAGAAATTAGGAGTTACTCTTAATATATTTGCACGTCATTCGTAGGATACTATTTCAATGCATTAGACTTCATGGCTCAGAAGGGTAGAGTTTAGATTTGAACCTTGTAAAGGGTTGAATATTCTGGCAACTCAAAAAAGTCAAACTTTCGGGAAATCCGCCGTTTCTCAATAGATGTCGCTAGCGGTTCATGTTGGTCAGAAACGTTCCGTGATTAGCTTGGGCACCTGTAATAGCTCTGTGTCATTAGATTTGTCAATTATCGTCGACTCCATATTTTTTTACACGTGAACATGCCGACTTTCGTGCGCAAAGTTTTGAGTTCAATTTGAAAATCCGTGACTAAGGCGCGTGGAATAATCATAAAAGCTTACTGTGAGGCTTCTATAAGTGTAAGAACGTGTCGCGAATGATTTCAACGTCTCTAAAGTTTTCCACAAGGAGCTTCCTGGACTGATGAAAGAAGTTTGATGACAGAGGATTAAAACCATTACTGGAACAAGATTTATGTTGAACTCAACAACTGAAAAGCCACTTCACATCATTTGAAATACTTTGAATTGGTCCAAAAGAAATTTAATTTGAATTAATTTATTTTTCGTCGGGGCAAACACCCCCATTTATCAAGCTTAATTCAAGCTAAGCTTGATCTAACTTAATAACTAATGAGAACGGGTGAGGGCAGCTCGAACCTTAGAAACTAAGACTGAAAGGAGGGAAGGATATTGAGAAGACGGAGGTTTAGGCATGGAGTGCTGAGGTTGAATTCGAAATCAATATTCGAATTAACACTTGCCAGCATACGGGAAATGGGTTCATTTGAGCCATATGGGGTGCGGGGGGTGGATACATAGAAGAGACGAGGATTGCGTGTATTACGAGGGTTAGTGTTAAGAGATATGGAGTTGGTGGTGCAGTCAATGTCATGATGTCAGATACTATCCTTCTTTCCTACAAAGTACTGAAGTTGATTAGTTTAAGACGGTCTTGATAGGGTGGTAAGAACAAAGGATTGTTCCAGGGCAGACCTCGAAGAGCGAAACGTAGAAACCGACGTTGGATACTTTCGATTCTAGATATGTAGGTTTGTTGATAAGGGGACCACATTTGTGATGCGTATTCGAGAAGGGAGCGAACAAAGGTAATATAGAGGCATCGAGTCACGTAGTGATTGGAGAATTCTTTAGACCAACGTTTCACAAAACCGAGTGCAGAGTTGGCTTTATGAATTATATCGCCGATATGTGCGCGAAAATTGAGCTCTTGGTCACATAGTATGCCAAGATCGCGGATAACCTGAACGATGGAGATGGGCTGATTATTCAGGAAGTAGAGACAAGGGGAGGTTTGATTCGTTTACTTGAGATGGGCCGGCATTTGGAAATGTTAAGTTCCAAACAATTTTTGAAACACCAAAGGGAAAAGCTTTTCAGATCCGCTTGAATAAGGGAAGAATCTTGTTGCGAGAAAATGGTCTTGAAGAACTTGGTGTCATCAGCGTACAGTGAGAGATGGGAATGTTTGATGACAAACTCAATGTCGTTTATGGTAAGAATAAAAAGAAGTGGACCTAGATGTCTGCCTTGGGGAATATCGGAAGAAGCTAAGAAGTGGTTGGAAAAGGCAGATCTGAAACGAACACTGTTGTAACGGTTTTTCAAATAAGAAGATATCCACTTCAACGCAGTGGGAAAGCCAAGGGAAGAAATTTTGAAGAGTATTAGTTTGTGGGAGATTTTGTCGAAAGCTTTACTGAAATCAGTTGAAATGACGTCGACCTTATTTCCATTCTCTTATGCTGAGAGTGTGAAGGACACAAATTCGACAAAGTTTGTGGTTGTAGACCTGCATTTAAGGAAGCCAAGTTGTTTGAAGGAGACTAGAGATTTGCAGTGGAAACTGAGAGTGTCATACAAGACACTTTCGAAAAGTTTGGGTATGTGTGACAGTTTGGCGATGGGCCGGTAGTTATTAACGACATTTTTCGGATCTTTTTTGTGAACAGGAGTTATAGAAGCCGTTCTGCATATTCTCCAAGGGACAGGGATAAGTGGAATATTTTTGAGAGCGGGACAGAAATAATGGAGAAACATTTTTTTTAGTATGTAATATGGCAGGGACGCCATCGGGCCCAGGAGTAAATTCATCAATTCAATTTATTTTCAATGATATGGGGGTCAATAGTACGTGGGAGAAATGGTCCGAGGGAGAAATTTGGTAAGTAGTCGAAGAAGTGTGCAGTAAAAAGGAGTCATCGGCAAAAGATTGTTTGAAAAAGTTGGCAAAAAAGTTGGCGATAGTTTTGCGATCATTCGAGGTTTCGCCATTGAAGGAGAGTGAATCTGGGTAACCATCAGATTTGCTTTTGTAGTTGACAACCTGAAAGAAGGACTTAGGATCGTTAATGAGATTGGCTTGAGTTTCGATTAAATGGCGTTCATAGAGCTACTTATGTAGCTCTGTGAATTTCAGATAAATACCAATGGAGTTAGAAAAGTAATTGGGGGAATGAGTACGAAGGAAGATTGCCCACAGTTTATTTCTTGTGTTTCTTAGTGAACGGAGCCTGCGATTATACGAAGGAGGTAGATAAATGTTTGGATCGGGAAAGGGTAACGTAAAAAGAAATAGAATTGAATATTTCTCTGTAGAAAACAGATATGGCGTCGTTTATTGTAATCAGCTAGGCGATCTAAGAAAAGACATTCTTTGACAGCAGAGGGATTAGTGGCAATGTAAAATGATTGATCGTCTGATGGAGCCCATTTAAGAGAAGGAAGATTGAAATCACGAAAGAGAAGGATTTCATCATGAGGATCCCGTAAATCATTTATGCTATCAATCGTATTAATGGCGAGTTCATAGGATTCAATAGGCTGAGATGGCAAGATATAAAAGCAGACGACACAAAGTGCTTTACGGGGCAGTACAATAGTACAATCTTGATTGAAACGAAGTCGAGATAAGGGCAGATATGGGGAGTATAGGAACTATTAATCCAGTAGCAAGAAATGAAGGGTTTTATGCATCATATTGTGACGTGCAATGAAAAGTGAATCTATTCCGATAATCCCAAGTGGAAGAATAATGTGCTGCCTAGTTCATACATATATTGAATATCGACAGTTAAGCTAAGCCTCTCTAAATCGAAGTTCATATTATGTACAATATTTGCTAAGAACCCGGTGAAATCATCACAGGGCATTGAGCTTGGTTTTTTGAACCGCATACAATTTTTTTCGTTAAAATATAAATCGATAATCACTGATCAATAACGCCTAGGCCGGCTGAGTAGCACTACCGATCTTTCGAAGAAACCAAAAATTAGGTTTATGTGTGGATCGCCTCAAAAGACATACATTTTTTCTAACACAAAAAATTTGTAACTTAGGATCGATCGAGTACATCGTGCCAGTCAAGTTGTCGAAATCCTATTTATTTTGCGGTGTTTCTCTTCAGTGTTCTGAAAAACCTTGTGTAGAATAAGAGGTGATTTTACCTGTTTGGTTTTTTAGTCTTTCATTTCTGATAGCTCACGAGTGATTTGTAACATATGTTAAAGTCGAGCTAACTAACTATCATTGCCATTTTTATTATGCTGAAAATTGATTACAAATTATTGAATTTTTTATCAAAATTTGTTCTCTGTGAAAATTGTTTTTCACGCACTTACATACGTCGTTTTACGGTCGTTTTAGTCGGCCTACTGAACAGGCGATTCATGCCCAAATTCGGCACCAATTTTACACTATTGAATATTAAGCCACCTATCCATAGGCGTCGAATGCGTACAGAGAAAATATTGGTGCTGTATCCACCGGTGTTGATAAAGACCGTGATTTGTCCATTCGTCGCCATTCGCAACAATTGGGATTGTGTTACTCGACTGCTGAGGCGTCGAATTTTTGATAAGTAGGCAAGAAGGTTAGAAAAAAAAAAGCTAGAGGGAGGTAAACTGTTTATGGAAAAAAGGCTTCAACGATTAAACTTATTTCTGGTTCAATAATGGGCAGCCTCCGGTTCAATGATTTGTGGTGCGATCTTACGCCTTATTATTTTCATGGGGATAAGTCAAATTACTTTTCTGCTCCAACAAGCCAGCGTCAATCGCAGCCTTGGAAGACAACATTACACCTGGTATTGGAGCGATACCAGGCCAAGGGCCTGAAATTTAACTCTTGGTGTGCATCATCTGTAAAACTTAAATGGCAAGCATTAGATAATCAAATTAAGTAAAAGCTATATACATTTATGCTAGTTTTTTTGTGATTTGCTGATAAATAAAAACCAGGCGCTTAAAAAATCACATATTACTTGGCAGTAAAGTAGCCTATTTCCACCATTGGAAAAATTAAAAACACAAGACATAGGTGCAAAACAAAAGAGAATGATCCTTAAATCATCTAAATCTAAATATTTATAGAGGACGACCTCAGCAGATTAACAATATTGTCATTTTTATTTCAGATTATTTTCAAATGCTTTTTGGTACTTGGGATACACCATAAGTTTATTTTTTTTACTTTCTGAATGGTTCGAAGAGCATAAGGAAATCAACAGCTTTAAAAGTAAACACGATTAGGTACCTCTGAAGCTTTAAACAATGTAAATTAACATCTTAAAAATGAATCAGAAATGAAATTATGTCTACCACAGCCAAACTTCGAATTAAGCAATGCTGTACCTGCCTTTGAAGTCTATTGCACCAATAAACAAGTAGACTCACCGTATCAAGAGAAAGGAAGCTGTATACAAAGCTACGAAGCCCCATTTGAATGGCTTTAATTTGGTAACGAATCAGTGATCTATTAGAAAGATGGATTCACTCAAGGAAGTATTTAAGCTTTTACTGAATTAGTTTCTTCCCATATTGAATATTATGAAGTTGTAGGAAAAGAGCACTGCTTCAAATCATAATCTATCTGCTAACTGAAATTTTGTGTAAAATATTTCCTTCCTTGGAATATTATTGAAAATCACAAAAATCAAAAGCGTTCTAGCCTACAACGATCTATGAAATTTCACTACTTTTAATTAAACACTTTCAATTCTTCTATATCGAATCTAACCAAAAGTTCAATTGTTTTTATTTTCTTTGTCCACAGCACTTCTGCACATCGATTTTTTACCATCGCTACATTCAACCTGACACGAATTTTAATTCGGCCCATCGCCCGATCAATACCCCGAATATCGTCCAAGTCACTCAACCCAACATCCATTTACGACACTACTATAAAAACTTACAATGAAAGCCTGACGAATCATGTTAACCGATGCGGTAATAAAGCCGTATACCAGCACAACTTAACCCGACAAGTTCTAAATCAATTCTGAAGACCACCTTCTCCCCGAAGACAGGCTAAACTTAACCCACTACAGATTCACCCATTCAATCCAATCAAATATACGAGGGATTTTGTCTATAGAAGAACGAATGTTAATACACCTTTGGACGGCAATTAAAATGAGGACGTGATAACTCGGCTCCGAGGGTAAGCCGTTTTAAGTAACATGGTGTAGTTAAGTGGATTCGAAGAATGGCCGACTATAGACGCTAAGATGAATTGCCTTTAAAGTAGTGATCACTAATTTGAGAGTAATTGCAAATGCAACGAAATGAGGGGGAGAAGAAATCGGAAGTAATTAGTGACGTCTATTTCGATGGGGCCATCTGGAACTTAAGCATGTGAAATGGTGCCGGTGACGATTGTTGCAAGAGCCTATTTCACACTTTGGTAGTTAATTGATATAACATTACGAATGGTGACCTACATCACATTGGCTTAGTCATACGTTGGTTTTTTTTGGATATTTTTAATGGTAGAAGATAATTAGTATCCGTTAATATGATTTCAAATTTGAAATCTTTCGAGACTCGTTTCAATTGAAAGACAATTGGTTTGTGCCTATACTATGGCCACTGAAGGGATCGTAGTACGTTAATTAGTATGCCGCAAATCGTCTAAGAGCCAATCACTTGTTGAAACTGATTTGTTCACTTGTTTTCATTGCAGCGATATCGTTCAAATATTTTAAATTGAATTCCGAAATGGAAGTACATAGTGTACAAATGTATTGAATTATATTGTATCTGTTCACTTGAAAAGAGAATTTAAGAGAGAGGAAGCAAGCAAGCATTCTCAATGTAACATACAATGGTTCCAGCGACAAATCGGTCGAAGATCACTTTTTAGAAAAGAATTAAAAATTCATAAATAATAAGTGGAATTTGGAAAAACGTTTTGTGCCATTTCATGACTGTGAGTTAAACGCTGTAGTAAAAATAGAAACAAATTCATAGATATGAATCCAAGTACTCTGAAACAAATCAATAAAAGACACTAATATTCACATCTACGGTCGAAAATTGCGATAAATGATAAATGAAATTGAGGTTCAAGACCGATCATGCTCAAGAGACAGAATCTACGAAAATGGGCGTCTCTTTCCTGTCTACCTTCACGGCAAATATGCACTGACTGCAAAACGAAAACTAACGTCATGGTATCGACCCAACGAAAGAAAGATCTCTCGACTGAACCTCACGAACTCAAAAAAAACCTTTATCCCGTTTCACGAAAACCTGAATATTTCACCCAATAACCATCTCGTTTACTGCTCACGTTAGCTTCAACCGCCTCTGACGCCTGTAGAAAATCCGTTCTAATTTCAAAAACTATTTTTAATCCTACCCCAAACACCTTTACATCTCTCCATCAATCGCTTAGTTCAGCCAAATGCATGCATCGCCTTCTAATGCAGTACTCCTTAATTCCCAAAAACTGCCTAACGACATTTTACCCTAACTGAAACTAATCTATGCCCCAGAATCAGAGAGTGCGTTATTCACAGCTCATAACCGCTATGATCTCTTTCCTTCAAATCATTGAACTCCGCTGATTTCAACTTTAAAACGTCTTAATATCTTAACCTTGCCTACTGTTACATTCGTTTCTCATAACTCACCTCTTGTCATCCACTTATCAGGGCTTCTTAGATTCCATATTTGATATCGCTGATCCCAATGCCATTATCATCAACAATGGCGATATCAACCCTTGGAATTTGAAATTGACGAAATTCGATGTTGAGACTCACACTGTGTGAGTTATACCTCGCTGGTAAGAAAATCCCCTTCACATATCCGATTCTGGTCTCCTCCAATTCAACAACATCACCATCCACTCCATCGACCTTTATTGTGAACATTTTTACCCGACGATCACTTCAGCATTGTCCGCTCCGAAAATACGTATTGCTTCAACTTCCGAAAAATGGACTTGTAAAACTAAATAATCTACGAGTCCTCAGCAATATTAATTTTATTATTCTCATAAGCCCTAACACGCAGATGTCCTTAGATAAAAGATTCGAAAGAATGAGGTGTCCAACTATCGCCCTATTACTAAACTCTCTCTCTCTCTTTGAAAGACTTGGCTCCGGTACAATATTCTTTCATTGCAACCCCATCTTTGCGCCGAATCAACATGGATTCCTAAGTGATCATTTGACAACATCTAACCCAATTAGGTTTGTCTCACAGTCACAATGTGTCCTTGAGGATGACAAGGAAGTAGACGTTGTTGAAAGGCTTTTAACAAAATCTCGCACCAAAAATTGTATTTCTAAAAGTCACTGCTTTTGGTTTTCCCCCAGTTTTATCCTATGGATCAAATCCTACCAAGAAGATCGTCAATACAATGTTATTTTAAGATCTACTATTTCTGATCCAATTAATGCCACCTCTGGCGTTCCTCAAGGCAGTTACGTTGGCCCGCTGATATTTATTCTGACCATTAATTATATCAATTATGTCATCAAGAGCTCTTACTTTTCTGATTTGCTGATTCCTGTATCCTCTAATCAGACGTAGAAAGGCCCACTAATTGCTGTCCAAAAAACCAACCAAATGTTAAGCTATCTGCGCTTCTCACCACCCCCCTTGACAAGTTTTTGGTTGACTTAGGCGTTAGCTGTCACTCTGAACTTATCAAACGTGACAATTCAAACTTTGGTCCAAGAAGTTCTGGAATCCTTACGTTACGAAATCCGTAAACACTACGTTCGTGAGATCTTCTGGAATATGCTAGTCAAGTCCAGACACCTTCTCACTGTATTCACACTGAGCGCCTTAAAGCCGTTCAACGTAGCCTTATTCATTTTTCCCTTTTTGGTCTTCTTTGAGCCGATAGATATATAATACAACCTTGTAAGGATGGCTTAAAACTAATCAACATACAACCTCTTTGAATAATACCAACCATTCTGGCATTTGGCCAGTCTACTCTGAGCAAGTATATAGTATACGAGGGTGGTCCGATAAGTACTTAGCCTCACCGCCAGATGGCGCCAGAGCAACTTACTATCGTGTAGTACATTCTAGTCTACTGTCGAAATTTCAGCCGGATCGGACTCGTAGTTTTGTTTTGACCGCGTGTGGAAGCAGGAGTGTCCACAGATTTTAGAAAAATGGAAAAAGAGCAATATCGGTCGGTGATTCGATTCTTGTTTTTGGAAGGGAAATCGCGCAGCGAAATCAAAGGTCATTTGGATGCTGTGTACGGTGACTCTTCTCCTTCGATGGCGACCATCAAAAATTGGTTTAACGAGTTTCAACGTGGTCGCACGTCGGTTTTTGATGAGCCACGTCCAGGTGCCCCGAAAACGGCTACCACGGAGGATAACGTAATAAAAATCCGCGATCTCGTATTGGCAGACCGCCGGTTGAAGGTATGCAAGATAGCTGAGACAGTAGGCATTTCAAAATATTGCGTGGGTCATATCCTGCGTGAAATGTTGGGCATGAGAAAGCTGTCGGCGCTATGGGTGCCGCGTTTGCTCACTCCGGACAACAAGGGCAACCGTGAGACCACTTCAGAGCAGTGTTTGACGCTGTTTAAGCGCAATCCGAAGGAGTTTCTGCGTCGTTTCGTGACAGTCGACGAAACATGGATCCACTGGTACACACCAGAGACCAAGGAACAGTCGAAACAGTGGACTTCACCCGGCGAACGTGCTCCGAAGAAGGCGAGGACTGTCCCATCGGCCGGAAAGGTGATGGCCACCGTTTTCTGGGATTCACAAGGTGTGATCCACATCGACTTCATGGAGAAGGGCAAAACGGTCACAGGGCTGTACTATGCCAAATTATTGGGCCGATTCGATGCCGAATTGAAGAAAAAACGTCCCCACCTGGTGCTCTTCCACCATGACAAAGCACCGGCTCACACCTCCGCGCTCGGCACGGCCAAATTGATCGAATTGGGCTACGAACTGCTGCCCCATCCACCGTATGCTCCAGATTTGGCCCCGTGCGACTTCTTTTTGTTTCCAAACTTGAAAAAGTCACTCGACGGGCAGACATTTCAGTCAAATGAGGAGGTCATTGCCGCCACGTAGGCCTCCTCGAGAAAACGTATTTTTCAGACGGGTTAAAGAAGTTGGAGCATCGCTGGGTCAAGTGTATCGAGCTAAAAGAAGACTATATTGAAAAATAATTCGCCATTTCTCCAAAATTTTTGTTTTTCTTTTGTAGGCTAAGTACTTATCGGACCACCCTCGTAAGTGGTACAAGCTCTATCGGTTTATATAGATCTCAGATATTTTGGGAGTTTGTTCCGAAATCGCTAAATTTGACGATCGCGCGAGCATCGCTCAGGAGCTGTTGAACGACATAAAAAACGATTCAGATTTGCTTAAAAGGGTCATCACTGGTGATGATGCATGGGTTATAACTATCGGTTTTGGCAATGATTATGACGTCGAAACCAAAACTCAATCATCCCAATGGAACTGTTTTGGTAATCTCTGAAAACGAAGGCTGACAAAAGGACATCAAGCTCGGTTCAAAAGTTCAAATTTCAAAGTTTTGCTTACTGTTTTCTTCGATTTCTATAGCGTAGAGATCTTGCCGGAAGGTCATACTTCTTCTTTTTAGATTGCGCTACAGTCCGGTGTGAGCCTGGGCACGATCTTTAGCCAGTTGATTCCAGTGCCCACTCCCAGTCGTCCCTCAGCATTGGATTCAAAGACCTTTCGGGCCGGAGATGTGTTGTCTATTCGCTCTACATGGCCTAGCCATCTTAGACGTTAGATCCGGAGACTAGGGCGGATCCATACTAGGGCGATGTCGCTGAAAAGTCCCTACAGTTCGTCGTTGTATCTTCTCCTCCACTCTCCGTAAAGGAGGACCGGGATGATTCGTGATTTATATAGTGCAACCTTGATTTTTCGAGAGAGGGCTCTACTTGGCCTCTTAAGCCCAAAGCAGCAGCAGTTGGCAAGAGTAATCCTGCACACAAGCTTAATTTCATCTAGGTCAGGTGGACGGAATTTTCTTGTATCTTCGTCCGTTGCGAATGGATCATTCTGCCTGACAGCGGTATCATCGTCGTTATACAGTCTACAGAAGTGTTTTTGGCAGTCTACAGTATGTGGCTTATGGCTTTCTAGGCCGTTTGCTTTGCTACATTGGCTGCAAACCAGAGGTTTCTAGCTGGCGGCAGTTTGAAACTCAACACATCAGAGGCAGCGTCTCTGATGGCGCACTGGCAATGCTCCCATTATTGTTCTGTGCGGGTGTCATCAGACTTTGCGAGAGGTTGGGGGAAACTCGATCGGCGAAGATTCTAGTGGTCTCCTGCTATTGTAGCATTCCGACGTCAAACTCTTGTTGTCTTGCTCGACTCCGTAGCATCCTTGATATCCTAATTCGTACCAAGGCAGTGATCCGAGTCGATGTTGTCTCCTAGGAAGGTTCGTATATCTAGGATGCAGGAGGAGTGTGTAGCATCGATCGGAACCTGATCAATCTGGTTGATGGTCGACTGATGTGGTGACCGCCAGGTTCTTTATGGACGTTAAGATGTGCTAATCATGTGCTTGCTACAAGGAGGTTACGCTCCGTTAGGAAGTCAATTAGCCTGAGTCTGTTGTCGGATGTGGAGTTGCTATGTTTCTCGATGATCGACTCAAATATATGGTGTCATAACTGGGTCACTGAAGTCATCTTTGAGTTGGTCATCTTTTTCTTCCATAGGGAAAGGAACGCATATAAGGCTTATATTCCCGAGGATGTCTTTATGGGGTTAGCTATGAGGCGTTCGCTTACATGCCGTAAGCTTAAGACTTTTTGTCGAAGTCTTCCTCGAATAACAAATCACCATCCGAATAGACGTTGTTTATTTTCCTTGTAGCAGTTACAATGATAGATATCACTGTTTTTCAACCTTTTTTTTGCCTAGTCCATCCCATCGCACTTCTTGGAGTGCGATTATATCTGCGATGTAGCAGTCGATGGTTTTTCCAGTTGGTTGTCTGCACCTGGTCAGTTAAGGGAGCGCACATTCGCATTATATCCCTCCGTTATTGGCTTATTGTTGCTTTATTGACCGTGATAGGGATGTCAACCCTAAGCACAACCCCCAACCTTGAGGGCCAGGTGCGCTGCACACATTGGTTCACTACCCGGCGGATGCCAGGCCAGCCATCCAGGAGAGGCCACATGGAAGCTGTGTATCAGCTTGGATTGAGCAGGGACAGAGATCGAACCTGGTGTTTGCCATATTAAACACGATCAAATTCTTTGCTCTGCTTATACGCTCCCACACTCCCCCATGGTCATACAGTCAGGTGTTTGAAGGCGTCTGGATTTGTGGGCAAAAAATGAATGGATCTTACATCACCATAATGCACCCACTCACTCATAGTTGCTTGTACTTATTATCAACAATATCAATTATGCTTCAGTCACGCACTAGGCCATCTGCAATTTCTTCTTCCAAACACTGAAGAGATTGAGGAAATAAAGACTGCATCGCTGAAAGAGCTCAAGGCCATACCAAAAAGCGCATATCGCAAAGCGCTGACGCATGGGTATTATAGTCGAGAGGATCTTATTTTGAAGGGGACAAAATGGATATTGATAAATAAACAAATATTTTTGGAGAAAAATTAAAAAAAGTCACCTTATTTCTTGAACACACCTCGTATGGCGATAGCCGTATATTTTGATGTACGTCATACGGCAGGCTTGGACTTCTATCGGCGACTCATCACTATATTCGTTAATTATCATTGAGCATCATTCGCAGAACTTTAATTTCTCGCGATTTCATGATAGATCGGACCGGAATTGGGGGATAGCGACTGAAGCTGACAGTAAAAAGTGGATCCATTAGGATTATCCAAAGCAAAGGAAAAAGTGAGGGAGCCGCATCAATATTGTCAGCCAAATCAAAATTCATGGATCGAAGCGCATGATGTGCACTTAGTCTAAGCAGTTCAGCACGGTATATAATGAGCCGGAGCTCACATGAGTTCACTTTCGAACGCAACTAATACGTTTGAGTAGAATGTTGAAGGAAAATTGGGTACAATGCTAATATAGACACGAAAGGTTGACTTTGCAGCACGACAACGCTAGGTCACATGTTGTCCAGGTCGATAAAGCATCCTCCAAATATCGCCTTTATTATTGACTACCATCTGTTTCTATCAATGACGCATGACCTTATTGAGCAGCTTTTCTGATCTTTTGAGGAAGCCAAAAATTGCGTTGATTCGTGAATGACCCCGATGTTTCAGTTTTTTAACACAGGATTCCTATGATGCTAGAAAGATGGGCAAAAGTTGAAGGTGTAACCATTTTCCCGAAATAAAGCCTGAAATTTTTTGCACACGCGATCGGTGTACAAACCATTACCAGTTGGTTGATATGTGTTTTTCTTCTTCATGATCGGTCAATGCATATACTGTAGCTCAAAAATAAGTATTCAAAAATGAATTCCATCTTCTCGCTCCGGAAACAACGTCTCTGATTCCGATGGAAATCTGACGATGTTGTCTTGACAACTTAGTTAATGGACATTAAAAAAGTGGTTGGTGTAGCATCAACTGCCATGGTTCATGAATGATGACACTACAAATGGTTACAGCAATGGGGAATCCATAAAAATAATGTAACTAATGGCACTTAGGTTTCTACATCGTTGCAGCAATTGTAAAACCATGGAGCTGACAAGCGATATTAAAGCCCAAATTAGACACACATCCCTCCCAAATACCAGGAAACCAAATTGCCCCAATCTGCCTAAACTACACCAAAACAATTTTTTTTTCTTCGATATATTTTTTTTATTCGTTTAACATTTTAGTCATTTATTTACAATGCAAGAAATAATAAGAAACGTATACATTTCCATATAAACTACCCATAAAGGCACCCGTTCGCCGCGGACCTAGGCGCACCGACATGCCCTTAACAATAGAAGTACATAGCCTCACAAATGCATACAACAATAAAAGAAACAAAAACTCATAAAATACATATAAAAAGTAAAATATAAAAATAAGCAAAATGTATATAATACAATCATTTAAAAATAATGAAATGGAATTACATGTAACCATGGACAAAAGCTCTTTTACGTAAACGTCGGAGTAATATAAAATAAAATAAAAAAACAACAAACAAAGATATTCGGATACTAAAAAACGAGTTCAAGTTTTAAGTTAATTCGTATTCTTTGCAAGTTAGCTGAAACATACAACATACAACAAGTGGAAATTGTTAGAGAGACAGAGAGATAGACAGAGAGATGAAGAATCAAAGACATAAAATGACAAGGTACTCGAAACCCTTCTTTCTAAATATTTTAATTAATTATATCTGATTGTTAATGCACAATGACCGGCACGGTTGCAAGAAGAACAAGGTGTTAGACTCCTTAGCTCTCGACAGTGATGAGAGTAATGTGATGACTCTGAATGATGTGACTTTGTATGATTGTCGTCGGTGGTGCTGCAAAATGAGAAAAACAAAAAATACTGCTCTTGGTAACCCTATATCCCCTTATCCTCTTCCTTCTGTCTTTCGCGGTGACGACTTGAAGAACACTCGATAGAAGGAATATCCCAACAAATGAGAAAGAGAAAAATGAAGAATGAAGCCGAAGACAGTCGATCAGCAGTGAAGGTAGAAGAGAAGGCGAACGGGCCGATATCACAGAAGCAGTGAAAAGTCATCAAAAGAGCAGAGTAGCACTGGACATAAGACATAGGATGATCGTGAAACGATCGAGAAGACAATCGAGAAGAAAAAGACGTAAAGAGATTGATTGTAGAGCATACGGTACGTATGTATATCGATTGAGAGTAACGATAATAAACAAATTGTGTGATATACAATACATATCATGACAAAACTACGATAAAAAAAAAAAACAAAAAGTTATATTCTACAAATGTCAGTGGACGGTAGTGTGAATGAGAGTTGTGGCTGCTTAGTTAGATATCCTCACGCATGAAAGTATGTAGTTAGCAAATATGAGAAGAGCATTATGCGGGTGTCGTTCTTATGGCTGCATCGCGACTTCTTAGCGGTAATGATGCAACAATGGTGCTGGGGCATGAGCGTACACTGGAGCATGGGCGACGACTGGCACGGCGATCTTGGCTGGCGCCGACTTGTGAACGATGGCATTGAATCCGTTATGATCATCGGCCGTGTAATCAACGGTACGCACCGAACCGTCTGGTTCGACGAGGGAGTATTGGCCCTTGACTACGTCACCGTCGCGTTCCTCGGCTTGTGATTTGATGTCACCGGTGTGGGGATCCTTGATGCCGTAGTTGAACGAGTATTTGGGATAAGCCTGCCAATGGAAAGGGGAGTAATGGCAGCAGAGCGAACGGTAAGGATGGCAGGGATAAGGGGACTTACCACAGGTTCGGGAGCTACGGCATGAGCTAGAACGGGTGCATGATGAATCAACGCCGGTGCTGGATAATGACCTAGTTCGATGGGGATAGCATGCGCTACGGTCACGAACAAAGCGAGAGCAATGACGTACTGAAAATAAAAAAAATAAAAAAACATTGATTAGAATCCGACAGATGAATCGGTGAATTAACTTGTTTAGAGCACAACTGATTGTGTCGCTTAATGTCGCCAACAGTAAAGAGCTCTTGGCATTTCGGAAGAACTTGGAATAAATGTCGAGTGCTTCATCCAAGTCGATCTTAGCATGACACTAATCTGGTCTCATCGTGACCTTTTCAGGTTTATTTGAATATGTTGTTGCAATGATGCTACGAAGGACGTGGACAAGTAGATTTGTCCATGACATATTGGGCATTTTATTTTCTTTTAGCATTTTATATTTTTATATAAAATATAAAATCAACATCTTTAATTCAATCACTTTTCTTTAATTTAAATATTTTTTTTATAATTCTTTATATATTTAGAAAGACATTTATTGCATGATATATTAGAAGTAAAATTTAATAAGTAGGCAGACTATAAGGCTATAGACTATAAAGCAAAACAATAAGAGCGAGCGTCTGTTGACTCAAATATTAAGAGGTTAACGACGGTGTATGAGAGTGAAGAGCTTTCGAAAGAATAAGTCCCCTAATTTTACCTTCAAAAATGTTTATCAAAGTGTTTGAGCTTCAAAAGTATAGACGAAAATTGAGCTTAATTGAGAAATAAAGAGCAAAAATTGTTGAATATACCACCACAAGAAGATAGAAGATACTACCACAAAAATTAACTGACTTTTGTCCTACAGAAACTAAGTCCGAATCTTGAGTTAATTAGCGGGATACTTGATTCTCGAACCATGGACGGATCATGAGGCAGAAACAAATACGGACATTTTTGAACACAGCTAAATAAGCTCTTGTCCTCGCCATATATGACACATTGAAATATAAGTTGTGAATATGGTGAAAAATAATGTTCTTCCACAAGACCAATGTTTAGTTAACTAGCTTCAGCACGGCCAATAATGTCAAAGATAGCAATACGCATTTAATGTAATTTTAAAGACTCTGTTTAGTTAAGTACAATTTGAAAAAAGTGAGGCATCATGCACAGGATAGAAAGGACTAAAATTTGCATGATATTAATTCTATTAGAGACAAATTTGATTTAAAGGATCACTTTTAGAAAACCCCCTTTTGCTAGAGCATTTGCTTTCATTTCTGAAGTTCTTAAGAGAGTGCTAGTGGACATTTGTTTAAATCAGGAGTGCTGAAAAAGTCGTTTACCACAGTTTGGCACTGGCTTAAAAAGAGTACAAAAAATAAGGAAAGCGTGCACAGCTAGCCGTCATTGAGGCGTTTAATGACATCGAAGCGGAGGCGACTAAAATGGGTCTGGCGGTAAATGAGGGCAAAACGAAAAATATGCTGTCATCAACGAAGGATACACAACATCGGAGTCTCGAACATCGAGGTAGTCAAGAAGTTCGTCTGCCTGGGATCGGAAATAATTAATGCGAACAACATCGGTACCGAGATTCAGCGCAGAATAACTCTTGCCAATCGCTGTTTTTTTTTTGTGTTCAAATAGCAGTTGAGTAACAGAGCCATCTCTTGAAACACCAAACTGGCTTTATATAATACTCTCATCATCCCAGTCTTACTTTATAGTGCAGAGGCACGCTATTGAAAGCAGATTAGGAAGCTCTTTTCCAGATAAAAGTTCTGCTTGCGATCTTTTGTCAACGCAAATAGGACTATGACATCTGGAGGAGAAGATTCAACTATGAACTGTACGGGCTGTATGGCAGTATGTACCTAGTTAAGCGTCTACGGATACAACACTTAAGATGGCTACCCCATTTAGAGCGTATAGACACCAGAGATCCGGCCCAAAGAGCTTTTAAATTACAACCCAACCGAGGACGCACCCATATCAATTAGCGCACACAAGTGGAAAAGGACCTCAACCAACTTGGTGTCCGTAGCTTGGAGATGGCAAGAGATCGTGATGGTTGGAAATGCTTGTAGGTAGAGGGACAAGTCGAAATTGGAGTGTAGCGCCATTAAGAAGAAGAAGGAAAGCATGTCTCTAGCATGCCCCAGTAATTATCGAATGGCAAGCTGATTTTTTATGGCACAGTTGATCAGAGTTATCGTATTTATGTAACTCTTCAATCGAATGTCAACGGTCACTAAGACCATTTGAGTACTCAGGTTAGCCAACCAAATGATTTAATACGATGCCCCTGAAGGAAGATTTTGGCTCAGGCCTTTTTGGTATGATTAAAGGAACTAGCTACTGGAAACACAGATCCTTAAAAAATGTTGTGACTTCTTAGTTAAAAATAAAGTCTTACATTTTTTGTTTCAAATTTAATATTACTTGTAGTGCAATTACTGAACTGTTTTACTTGAACTCTTTTATTAAATTTAAATTTTTAATGAAAAGGTTGTGTAAAATGACTAATTAATTGTGTTTGGAAGCTCAAATCTCGAATTAAACCAACTGCCTTTGCTACTAAGCTGATCATGAATATATATTTGAAGACAGTATCGTACTTTTAAATATTGTTGTCATCGTAAAAAAAACTAAGCCACTCATTCGGATCATTTTTGGGAAACTTAACAAATGATTTGTAAAAAAGAAAATCTTTTGTTGAAGCAAGAAAATTCTTGAAAGCTCTCTTTGAATTGAAATGATCTTTTAATAATTTTAGAAAAATAAATGAAATTGTGGTCAAAACATTCTGTAATTCAAATATCCTATTTTCATCAAATTTCACTGATATAATTTTTGTTAGTTGCTAGTTTTTAGTTTTTAAGTTCCTAAACATTTCGTCCTGTTGGCACGATCTGCTAGTTATAGTCAAGACCATTTTTAAAAATATATCTTCACTTTTGCCAGCTTTAATAAACTTAGTCTTGCATTGATATTAAAATGTTTTTTTGCCCAAAATTTTAGTCTCATTATTCCAATTAAGCTTTAGTCCTTACAAGTCACTATTTGAATTAAACTTTAGGTTCAATACCTTCATATTGATTTTGAAATCTCTTTGAATTCTGTTTACAATCACAACAAATAACCGATGCCCAGCACACTGCACACACTCAGAACTTAGTAAACACAACGAACTGAATATCACAAACTGCCTCTGTTATCTAATGCTCTCCAGGATATATAGCAGTCGAACTGATTCTAAAACCGACTATCAGGTGTAATCCGTGTGTAAGAAATTGTTAAACTGATGCCAATTTCGATGACCAAAACCATTTATATACGCGAAATTTTCAAATTCTACCACCACAGCTAGATAGACTGGAACGAATAAGAAAACATAAAAACAAATCACAGAAACCTAGGGGAGGATAAAAGTTCAACAACAAATCTACAATACGCACTCACATCTCGATACTCCGGTTGGGCTCATGGTACCTAACCCATATCATCCCTCCCCACTGCAGAGTATTAGCATTTAGCTATTTACGTGTAATTGCCATCTAGTATCGAGCCATACCGACGCGACACCATGCTACAGCATCTCTCGTTTCGTGTTTGTTTGGTTGAGATATTTTTTTCTTCATTCATGTTTCTCTCAAATGCAGCATAATCGAAGATTTCTATTTTTTTTTTCTTACTTGTTTTCCTCTTCTTCGAATCGGTTGAGCCCCCACCCTTTACTAGCCCAGAGACATGTTTCTCGAGCTATAGCTCCAGGATGCTGTGCATGTGTGTACACATCACATACAGCGGATCAGCAACGTGTCTCCATGGTACACTTAAGCAGAATTCATGTGGTGGTTTGGCATAATGAATCTCTATGGGATGTTGGTTACTAGACGGTATGTTAACTGGCCAAGAGCTGTTGTTTTTACTGGTGTTTGGAGTAGCTTATTGGTGACTCGGTTAACCCACATATTTAGAGCATTAATCGCTTGAGTATGGTGCTTCATACATGGTCCATCGTACCTCGTGCTTTAATCCTATGGTCTTGCTATTTGGTGTTAGCCATAGACTACTGCAGTGTCACCGAGATCGTTTCGGTCTCGATGCACAGCACTGGTTCATTTGGTGTCGCCTTTGGATAAAGCACTTAATGGGTTGTTTACGGTTTACGTGGTCCAATTTCGAGAAGGGAATTTCTTGAATTTATTACGAATGATATTTTAAACTTCAAAACAAAACAAACACTTTATAAATAATAGAAAAAAACTCACTAGAAATATTTTACCTTTTTCGGAAAATTACCGCTAAGACAAGTAACGAGAAGACTAGTGCGAGAAAGTTTTAAGCCATGAATCAGTTTGTATTTTCTTTCTGATCAACTATTCCTTTTCAGTCAATCAACTTTTCACTCACAGTTGCAACAGGCATTGTGATTTTTAGACCCTTTTATCACTTGAAGGCCTTATTCACCTCTTACCTTTGCCTGTTCTTTATGCAATATTTATTAGGACCTTTTAGGATTTACTTAAAATATTTAGTTTTCAACTTAGGGATAGGCTTGTATGGAATCGTATCCAAGGTCGAGATCACAAGAAATTCTTTTTAATTAAAATGGCTTCTTTACCAGAATTTTTTTTTGTATAAAAAGTCATGCCATATAGGCAATTACAAATTAATTATTCCCAATTTGATCTTGACATTTCATTCTAACCCAGCCTTGTAAACCATTTTCGATTTCATCACTCATTCGTTAACTTCCTTTACCTTTGGTAACCATTACTTCCATCGACTTAAATGGTCACACCTATTCACCATCCAAGACGGCGAGTACCATAATGATTGCAGAATAATTAATTGAAGCTGTCAATTGAAAATACTCATGAAGCGAAACGCGTAAAATTTCAATTTAGGTTAGCCTTAACAGACAATTTCCCGCATATCACCTGGTTTCAGCTATTGCATTTGAACAATTATTTAAGGTCGTAAAACTAATAAGTAATTAATAAAAATTATTTGAATTGTAATGGACCTCAAAAAAGGTATTTTAACGTAAATGACATGCATATAATGGATATTTAATTGAAGGCTAGCTATTGTGAGCGTTAATCTTACTACCTTCATCGGGTACTCCCTACCGCGCCGAAACTCATATATCACATTAATTAAAATCGCTTTTGATGGGCTAGTCATTCAACATTATAAGCCCTTTGGGTTGGACTAAGTAAACTAAGTTCGAGGCACTCTTCGAGTATGCGCAGTCTTCGTGTATTTTCTTCTTTTGAAGTAAATTTGAATATAGGCTTCCATGATAAAGCAATTTGTCTGAGAAGTGCTAGTATAGTGCTAGTTTCTTAGGGGTGGGACATGTGATTGGACAGTATGTCCATGGAGTCACGGAATTTTGAAAAAGAGCCTTGAAAATAATAATTTGATACTTTTGCCCTGCATGGCATCGTATTGGGAGGTGACTTTATACAACAGGGTATACATTAGAATTAAAGGGTGAATGTAAGCCAACTTTAGAAAAAGACAACAGTATTGGTAAAATACTTCACAGAGATGAATCTGATTTTCATTTCTTTTTACAGAAAATTGGAAATGTTGTGATTTTTTACGTGTTTTATTTTTAATATTTTTAAAAAACTTTTAAGAAAATTGCCAAACTGTATAACTTTTTCTTTAATCGATAAGCCAATGCTTGCCATTTATTTTTTAAGGATTATATTGCATAAATGTTGATTGCGACTACATTTTAAGTGGTTCATACGGAAAGTCCAAGTCTGAATCACTTTTGGAGCATATTGCCTGAAACCTATTATCACGTCTTAGCAATTGACGCTGGTTTATCGAGAAATCACCCATGACTGTAATAAATCTGAAGACCCATTCGCACAATCCAGCTGACAGTTCGCCGGTCCACAACGAGAGATAAGTTGCTCATCGAACTCATTTCTCAATTGGTCCATCGATTCACGTGGCACGTCTTACTGGGGTCGACACATATCGACTGGGCTTAGTTCGTGAATATGGAGTCATAAAAGTTTTAAATTATTGAACCTGATTACTCATCGTATCAAATACGACAGTTTTGTTTATTAACAAATCCATTTACCTAGACATGAGCTTGCCTACTTTTTTTGACCCTACCAAACTCGTCAGATTGTGTAGTATGACGATGGAGAACTCTCGCTGCTCCATCAAGGTCGGCAACGAACTTATCGAGACCTTCAATGTCCAAAAAGGGTTTAGGCAAGGCGACGCGCTGTCATGTGACTTTTTTAAGTTAATACTCGAGAAGATCTTGCGAAATTCACAAATCAACAGCAGAGGCACAATCTCCCAAAAGTCCGTTCAACTGTTGACTTACGCCGGTGATATTGACGCGATTGGTCGAACACAGCGAAACATCAATGAGCTGTTTGCTGGCATTGAAGCGGAAGCGGCTCAAATGGGTCTAGCGGTAAATGAGGGCAAAACGAAGTACATGTTTTCATCAAGAAAGGACACACAACATCAAGGACTTGGTCTACCTCGGCTACGCAGTAAATAGGGATAACAACAATCTGTATCGAGATCAAACGCAGAATCACTCTTGCCAATCGCTATTTCCTTGGGCCCAAGAGACAATTGAGCCCTCTCTCGAATGAGCAAGTTGGCTTTATATAATACTCTAATCATCCCAGTCCTGCTCTACGGTCCAAAAACATGGACGCTGTTAAATGCGGGTGAGGAAGCTCTTGGTTTTTCCAGAGAAAAGTTCGTTCGTGCGATCTTCGGTCCTGTTTGTGTTAATGCGTTAATGGCTCCTATGGATACAACGCTTAAGATGGATAGGCCATGTAGAGCGTATAGACAACACACCTCCGGCCCGAAGAGTCTTTAAATCCGAGCCATTGGGACAACGCAACAGAGGACGTCCTCGACTCAAATGGCGCACACAAGTGGAAAACGACCTCAACCAACTTAGTGTCCCTAACTGGAGGTGGTAAGAGATCGTTGTGGCTTTAGACGCTTATTGGTTGAGGCCCAAGCCCACACCGGGCTGTAACGCCACCAAAATAAGAAGAAGAACATATGAGCTTAATCCCGGAAACCTTTTTTCGATAAAAAAAAAAGCGGATCTTCTTACAACTTTTCTAAGGCCCCCTCACTAAGGCAGGTCGTTCAGCTCTTGGGCGAGCTGTATACCTTACGTAAAATCTCTCACGTAGTCGAGTAACGCAATTCGAATAGCTGCGAATGACGATCAATGGACAAATCACAGTCTCACTAACGCTGATGGACACAGCAGCAATATTTTCCTCTGTACGTATCCTACGCATATGAATAGGTGGCTCTATGTCTACTTTGTCTTAAATTTGCTCCTCAGTAGATCGAATACGACGACAGTAAAATGGGCGAAGGGCGCCAAAAACAGTTTTCAGAGGGCATGAATTTTGATATGCAAATCCAACAACTTATTATCCTTATGCGGGTATATGTTTCTTTGTTATAAAATGGCAATATTAATTGAGTACGCTTGACTTTAACGCATGCCACTATTTAAACATAACTTGTCAAAAATAGAAAACTAAAAAACCAAATAGCTAAAGAATCACTTTTTATAAGGTCGTCCAATAAGAGGTGATATTTTAAATGAATAAAAAGAAGCATCACTTTTTTTGGAAAAAGGTGATATTCTTATTTTATTCTTAAGTCCAAGCTCTGAGGCTAAATCTAAAACTTCTATCTGGATTATGTATATTTTTTTTTTATTTTTTTTATAATTCGTGCAGGTTCAAGAGTGTACGCTCTTATGGTGCTTGTCACACAACCTGGTCGGGGTGCAGATGGTTTGTGTCGAAGATGTTCGTTCACTACTTTCCGGGGGTGGTTGTCCAAGATATTATTTGAGAGATTCGACTGAACTCGCGTTGGTTATAATTCACAGTCATGGTAATAGCAGATGTTCGTGTTATCTGAAATAAAAAAATCGAATGGATTACTGTTCAATAGGTCTGTCGCTATCGGCCCTATTAAAATTAATCAATTTCATTGAAAAAATAATTGGCAGACGTTTAAAAAAAATAAGAAAATATTTTCGAAAATAAGCAATTTTAGCACGGCCGATAACCATTAATGAATTTCAAAGCAGTCGGTTGAATAGTTTTTTTTTTGGACCATGACAGTTTCAGAAAATTATGTTTCGAGAAAAATGTGTTTAAAGTTTCGCGCAGCAGACAAGTCGCTTACAACGCGTCGGCGACTATGAGTTGTAACTTATTAAATACTAGGAACTTCGGTCTGAATTTTTCACAACATATTTTCAATAGGTTTTACTATCATGAGTGGTCACATGAGACTACCCCCTTAACTTATCCCTAAAAGCAAAAGTGCAAAGGTGCTAATTCGCATGATACTGGTGGCTAAGTGCTATTTTTATATCGTGAAAGCACATACAAATTCATCACGCAATATGACCATTATTTCAACAGACGTGTCATACGAAAATGTTAAGCTTCTAAAACTTCTTTCTCTTTGGTTTTAAAAAAAAAATAATGCAGGAAACTGCTATTCAGATGTAACTTATTCGGTGACATTTAATGTACTCATAAAAGAATCGACATTTTTCTGTAATGCTCACAGACACAGAGGAATTAAAAAAAAAAAAAGAAGTGGTCTAACAACGCAGACCGCGAGCTTGCCCACTCATTTCTAGCACCCAAAAAGCTTGTGCTGGTTTCAACACTTGTAACAACTTTTCACCTTTTAATACCTTATGCAAGTGTGTATCGATTTATATTTTAAAACATTCTAGTTCCTTTACTTTATCTAGTCTTCTATTACTTTACCAAATGCATCTTAGTCATACTTGTGTGTTGACAGTCAATAACGGTACGAAATTTAAAACGACACTCTTTGTTGGATGAAACTTCACCAGCGTTTCTTCCAATTCCCGACATTTTTTCACAACTTGATCTTTGCGATAGCATTAGACTTCTTAAATATGTTTGGAAATCATTTTCCTTTTAAATGTCCGTTTTGTTAGGAACAGGAAAAGTCACATGGGGTCGTACGTTGTGAATACTAAGAATCTATGATTACAGCGATCTTAGCGATCAAACAATGAAGGATGAAAAACTGCCTTATCATGGTTCAAAAGCCGTGAATTTATTCATCACACAGTCCGGGTTTTTCGGATTTTGTCAAGTATTCCTCTTGCCCATTTGAGCATGACTTTTCGACAACGCTTTTTAAGCTTTCTGCTTTGAATATTCAGACTTGTTACGTTTAGAATGCGTTTCGTACTCCTTTCATAATCGCATCATTTCCTTCATTATTAGTGGTTATAAGGTGATGGAATACTCGTATTTACGATTGGTGTTCAAAAGTGCATTTGTCTTCACTCCATTGTTTCTCCAGAAGCCTGGTGCCTATAATAGGGTCTCCAGTGCCATTCTATTTTCACACTACTTTCCCTTGGTTAAAAACGCTTTTAGCTTTTAAATGCGTGAAAAACAGTCTGACCAGAAATATTTTCGTCTTTAAAGTAGCGGCAGGTCTTTGTGAAGGGGTTTCCAATAACCATGTCCGAACTGTGACCGCTTATAGCAATGAAGTTTCAAGTGATAACGCTGTCGTTCTTCAACGTTTGCATTTCATCATAGTCTACTTCAGTTGACTTTCCTTCGACCTCACATTGGCTACTTTTACAAAAAGACTTGGTCGTACATCCATAAGAACCAACTGTAGCTCTAAAAACACCAAACTCATCGTAGGTTCTCTGATTGGACTTTGGAACAGTTTGAAAAGATCCAAATTTTGGCAAAGAAATTGTCTTCAGAGACGAGGCAAATTTTTGGTTTAACAGCTTCGTGTTATCTAAAAAGTCTCCAATACATTCCGAAAAACTTACTGTTTAGTGTAGATTACGGACAGGCGGCCTCAGTGGGCCATATATTTTCCAAAACGAGAATGGTCGAGGCTGACTCTCAATAGCGAATGGTATTGGGCCATAATGACTGACTTTTTGTGATTTCAATTGGATGACACGGATCTGGACGACATGTGGTCATGTGGCTACAAGAAAAGTTTTCCAGAAAGCGTTATGTCCAGAGGTATGGCCGCCAAGATCGTGCGACTTAATCTCCTTAGACTTATTTTATCTGGGGTTATGTTAAGTCACTTGTTTATGGCTGCAAAAAACTTCCTGCTAGCTCCAGCCAATTCGCACTCGACATAGTTGCACTCAATATCTCCGTGGCGATAAACTGAATTAAACTCTGTTGACAAAATTTAACGATTCGTTCATAGCCAAGCAGCTGCTCCATCTATGCTCATTAGGTTACAGATTATTTTGCTTCTTGTAAAATTTCAACAGCTTCCTTACTGCTGAAACAAGCTCCAGAAGTAGATACCGCGTTTATTGATTTCATAAAACAACGAATGCAATTCCTTACAAGATTTCTTCATATTTTGAACATTTTATGGTCAAATCCTGTTTTTCTTTCTTATTCAATAAAACGTGTACATCATTGTAACGCCATAGATCAAGTTAGAGACCCAAAAAGATCAATGATTCTTCATAATTATAACCGAAGATCGGATTGGCACTAAATCAAAAGATCACCACTATCCTCCGGCTGCTCTTTCAGTCCTTATCGGGCATATTTAATAAGCTCCAAATCAAACCGTATGCCCATAAGCCTCGGCGATAGCCTTGCATTGTAATCATATTCAAATGACCCATAAACATGCGTCGCAACACATCCCATCCGAGCAGCTGGCATAAGCATCTTCGATTCCTCGAAGAGCCGTCAAAACTCATTGAGAATTTCAATTGCAAAATGAACATGATATTGATTAGCGATCATCTGTTCCTCGAATGGCTCTTCTCCCGCCCGCACGCGGCTCGGTCGCAATCAAAATACCAAAACGATGAAGCCTCCATCGAACGCCTAACAACGTCTTTTGTTCGCTCGCGGTGGCTTGTTTGTTTTCTATGCCACTTGGTCGTCATGGCTGGGATCCGTGTTGGTACCTAGACCACAGACCTAAAAATAAACAAATCAACGGCGAGACAACGACAACATTGCTGCCAAACTGCCACATACTGTACACCTACAACAATCCTGATGCTGCTGCTGGTGCCGATACCGCTCACAGTGATGTTGCAGTGGGACGAGCGACGTGGTACTCGAGACGATGGGAAAATAATTTGCCAGCAAAAAGTTCAGACCACGGCATGGATCTCTGGAGGCTGAATGAAGTAGGTTGCACCGGTGGAGCCAAGTCGGAGGTGACTCTTTTGCTTTCGACCATATCCAATAGAGCTATGCACGTAGCAGTGATGCCGCTTTAGGCCTCGAGTTCACCTCTGCATGCGATGCGAGTTATGCAATCGTCTATAATTTTCCCGGCGAGATGCAGTTTTTCTCCTGCAATTCTTCTCGCCCCGACTGGATTCGGGTACATTCAACCCGAGTTGTGACTCTGGGGCACTGGCGCACGGCCTATTATAGAAAGTAAACGTAGAATTGGAGCGGGCTCGATTGGATTCGGGTAAGTTTGTTTTATTTGTTATCGATCTCGGTTTTCATTTTTCAACGCCTGGTCCGGGCTGAATGGAGATTGAGATAAATCGATCGAGATACGGCCAGAACGGGTAATTAAAATGACATAATGGATGTCGGTTTGGTGCATTCGATATATGCGTGTGTTTTTGTCATTTGTATTAGAGGGTGTCCGTGCAGCAGGATCTGTTACTGACTCGAGGCTGAATTATGACAAACTGGAAATGGTGGTGAATGGCGATTGGATTTTGCGTGATGTATGAAAAGTTTAATTTAAGGTGGGCGTCGGTTTCAGAAGCGTATGCAGATTGCGTTCTACGCTCGGAGGTGTATGCGTGGTTCTTGCTTGCGGGGTGGCCAACCTCGATTTGGTTAACATCGATCTTGGCGCCTATGGTGACCAACTAGCAATGTAAAATGAGATTCTGACAAGTTGGTAGGAGTTCTCAAGATAATTTATAGATTTTTAATTCGGCTCTATTGCCCTTCGGGGCATATTAATGAAAATTACTTAAGGCTCAATAGTGAAAGGAACAGCAACAGGCTCAGTTACATATACAAATGGGTTAGGCATACAGAATTGAATGTTCTAATCGATCATTGATCAATTTACTATGTCGTGATCTCTTTGAAGTGGAATGACAGTCACGATGATGTTGTCTTCAATAATCACAGTGATTGACAACGTTAATGCTATGCTTGTTCACCTCAAAGATGTGGCTGCCAAAGCTAACGCCCTGGATGTCCACGTATAACAACAGTTAGTCCATCTCAAAAACGTCAGTTAATTTCTTATTACTCATAGCTTCGTTAAGTATTGTTATCATCTACAATAGTCCCGCACTCTGATGTGCTTTGCAGAGCTGTTAGAGGTCTCGGAGTTTTACCAAGCATAGGCATGAAGGAAAGAGCTTTACAAGAGCTTAAGAGAGGCGGGACTCTCAAAAATCTAAATAGTAAGTTATTGCTATTGTAACTTTGAGTTTGGATAACTTATTTATTGAATATGGCCCTGACGTACCTGATAAGATTATGCTTTACCTTTAGACGACAGAGAATGGTAGCGGACAGATTGTGCTACGATCTGGGAAAACCTAAGCTTCGATCAACAAACCACTCCCGCCAGCATGATTTTCGTGCGTGATCTTAGATTTAGTCTTTTATGGCTGTGTTGGCCTTCAAGATTGGAATCCAACATTTTTGGTCCTCAGCAACGTAAACATCTAAAACTAGGAGGTCATACAGTGGTCGTGTTCTGCCTACGACGATGTCAGCTTGTATTTAGTTTTGACCTCTTGAACTATTCTACCTGATCCGCTTCGATGCTCCAGCAACTTTCATTGACGTCTCGCCTATATCGTATGCGTATTCAAGCGATTCTGTTCTGCACGAACTTAAAATAAAAAGTAATACATCGCCTCGCCTGTAACCTTCTCTGACATTCAATGCCTCGTTAAATAGTCAAAGACCCTGGTAGAAAGAATTCTTTATTGGCATCCTGCAAGAATTGGTGAGTTTTATAAAAATGTTGAATCCAAATATGGTTCTTTACAGCTCATTCCCAAGCACATTATCATACGTTACTTTAAGGTCAACGAAAGAAAGGTGTACGGGGACCTGAAATTCTTACCTAAAATCTGTCAGCCCTCTCATGGGGTATGTAACTATTGTGATCAAAATGAAAGATGAAAAATTATTTGGGTTTCAGACACCCATCATTTCATTCCAAAAACACAGAATTTTGTTATCATCTGCTATAGGATGATTTCTGACTCTGAGGCGTTCATGAAACGCATCATGTGATTTTTGACCAATCAGTAAACAACCACTCCGGGGACACCGCTTTAATTTCATAGAAGATAATCAACGTGGGTCGCTGCCTGAACTGAAGACCACGTGGGAAATTGAGTTTAACTACTGTTCCAAGAATTAGAAAAAACGTTGGAATAAGTCTGTTTTGTCAGAGGGTCCTTACTTTTAAATTCATTAATAAGTATAAATAAAAAATGGAAAACTGTTAAACTAAGTCACCTTTCAATTTGTCCGCGTTAGTTCATACCTGGTCTACCGTGAACTTTTTTAGCTAACACTAACAAGAACCTATCACATCGTTCACAAAATGTTTCAAGCATTCACACAAGTAGAAAGTGAAGATATTGAGAAGATTCCCATTATGTCTTACATATGAGTTGCTTCTAGTACCCAGCAATTCGTCCCCAACTGATTTACAGAGCTTAGCTGGCCAGTATCTCTTAGTGAAGAATTTACTCCTGGGCCCAATGGTCTCTCTGCCATATTACTAAAATAATGTTCCTCCATTATTTCTGACCCGCTCCCAAAAATATTCAACTCATCCCGTAAGTTTTCAGTAAAATCTTTGACAAAGTCTCCCACAAACTAAGACTCTTCAAACTGTCTTCCCTTCGCTTTGAACCCACTGCGTTCAAGTGGATATCTTTTTATTTAAAAAAACCGTTACTACAATGTTCGTTTTAGATCTGCCTCTTCTAACCCTTTCTTATCTTCTTCCGGCATTCCACAAGGCAGCCACATACATGGGTTCTCTTCTTTTCATTGTTGCCATCAACCACATTGAGTTTTTGATCAAACATTCCCATCTCTCACTATACGACGACGACATCAAGTTCCTCAAGACCATTTCTTTCCAACAAGATTCTTCCCTTCGAAAGAATCGGAATCGGATGTCAACAGCTTTTCTGTCTGGTGCTCCAAAAATTGCTTGGAGCTTAACATTTCCATATGCCAATTAATCACTTTTTCACGTAAACGATCTCGGTATACTATGCGACCAAGAGCTAAATTTTCGCGCACATTCGACGAAATAATTCATAAAGCCAACTCTGCACTTGGTTTTGTGAAACGTTGGTCTAAAGAATTATCCAATCCCTAAGTGACTCGATCGGCCCTCTTCTTGAATACGCATCTCAAGTGTAGTCCCCTTAACAACAAACCCACATTTCTAGAATCGAGATCATCCATCGTCGGTTCCTACATTTCGCTCTTCGAGGTCTACCCTAGAACAATCCTTTGTAATCAATTTGAGTACGTTGGAGGAAAGAAGAACTGTATCTGACATCCTCTTCATTCATAGATTTCTAACAGGCACCATTGACTGCGCCACCCTTTATAACTCCATATCTTAACACTTACTCTCGTAATACACGCAATCTTTATCTCTTCTATCTATGAAGATAGATAAAAACCATGTTTAATGACTTTAACGTGTAATACCTTGAATCACGCAATTATTGTAGATGCGCTGAACAGAATCGGAATAACAGGATTCACAGGCAATTGTACGGCAAGTTATATTTCGATATAAACAATTAAAGTAATAAAATAGTGAATACTTTGGGTGTTGAAAGAAACACTTCAGTGTACCTCAAGGCTAGCAATTGAGGCCAGTTCTGTTCATTCTTTTTGAAAATGTGCTCTCAAAAGTACTCAATCACGCCGTAGATTTTGTCGACGCAGATGGAACAGTAATCTTTGTAAGGCAAGATGTCTTGAAAATGGCACTACTATAATATTGTACATACATATACACACCCTACAACGAACTCAGGATTCTTTAAACATTTACTTCCATAATGATGCCAGACCCCAAAGGAACTGAGACGACTGGATAGTCTCTTGGGAGAATTATAATCGAAGACCAATTCTTTTGGTATAAGCAAGCAAACAACTTTGCATGGCAACAAACTTTGCCATAACTTTGCTTTATTCGCAAAAGGCTTGTATGGACAGCAAGTACATCACTCACTCATCGAATCGCACTGAAAATCCGCGCATGATGCACGAAGAGCCATTACATCCACTCCAAGCCACTGTGTGGTGCGGCGTTCACGCGGGTGGAGTGATTGGTCCCCATTTTTTTGAGAACGCCATCGGCAATACATTCACTGTTACTGGCGAACGATACAGTTACATGGTAAAAGACTTCCCACTCACTTGGATGAGCGGGGCTTGTTAAGCACATGGTTTCAACAAGACGGTGCAACCAGACACACAGCACGAGCCACAATGGATATTGTGAAACAAACATTTCCTGGTCGCGTAATTTCCCGTTTTGGCAATTTAGAATGGCCAGCAAGATCGCCCGATTTAACTATCCCAGACTTCTTTCTTTTGGGCACTTGAAGTCGCGGGCTTATGCCAACAAGCCTAAGCAATCGCAGCCTTAAGGAGAATATTCGACAGGAATGCAAACTATCACCAGAAATCTTGCGGCAAGTCATACATAATGCGATAAAACGGGTACAAATGTTTATCAACACTGGCGGCAGTATTTGACGGATATCATTGTCCCCATCACTCAAAACCATTTTTTTTGTTTAGTAAAAAAGTAATTCAAAAACAAAATTGGATGATTAATTTTGCGCCACCTTGTAGTTTGAATTGTAGTTTGAAGTGCTCACAAAATCCACTGTAGTATACTTGTTTAGGAAAACCTTTTCAAAATTGTTCGTTCCGAGTAGGAAGTACATAAGTCACTTTCACCTATGGGAGGGAATAAATCACGCGCAAATTTCGCAATAGTCGCAGAGAAAGTGTTCTGCTTTCCAAGCACATAGAGATGCTTGGCAAAAGTGTAATGGCCCGTAATGACGCCCGCAAGCCTTCTATAATTATTTCTCCTTAAGGATAGAAGATTGTTGCGAACTGTCTTACCTCCCGGATATTCACTTCATTTACGACTCTGTGTATTAAAGACCCCGTCGTTGATGTCAGAGTTGACCGTGGAAGCAGGTAAACCTAAGGCGGGTTCAGGTCCTGAGAAACTCTCCTCTGAGCCCTTTCTAGCGAGTTCATCGGAGATATCATTTCATGGGATCCCAGAGTGACCTGGGACCCATACAAGCCTAAGTGAATTTAGTCTTCCGACTTTGTTCAAAAAGGTTTTGATTTCATGCACTAATTTGGAGCTGAATAGTGGGTTGGACACAGCTTTGAGTACAGCTTGGCTGTCACTGCTTCACTGCAATTCTGCTTCACAGCATAGTGCACGGCCATTAGGATTGCGTACGTCTCTGATTGAAAGACAGGCGAATAAAGATAATAATAATAAAGACAAACGCTCAAAGAAAACTCCAGCGCTCCAGTCCTAGAGCCAATATCTGGCCAGCGCCAGTCCTGACGCCATGGAAATTTGACTGTGAAATGATAGTGCAATAGGATGGCAGGTATGATTGCGTCAGAAACATATCGCGCAAGTACACTGTCACTCCAATGCTAATTGCACCAAAAACCATTTCTTTTGAGGTGAGACATTCTTTCAGCGCGCACCCTCTGATATATATGTCAAAGGTTGGAATATTCATCGTAGAATCTAGAGCAGCGGCTGGTGTGCCGGGGAAAGCCTCCGTGCAGCTGTGACAAACCGCTCATTGGAGTTTGATGAAAGACGCCACGACGTGTTTGCCTGTTAGTGTTCCAGACAACCAATGCATATGTATGTTTTGCCAAAGGCACCTTTGCATTGCCAAAAAGTTGATAGCGCTTTTGTGATTTTTGGCTCAACATGTTTTGACCAAAGAAGCTTGCTTTCTAAGATGACTCCCAGGTACTAAGCTTCCTTGGATATCGGGATGGGAATGCCTTTTAGCACCAGTTACGTCATGAGTTGTGGTAAAGAGAACGACATCAGTCTTAAGAGTATTAACTGACAGCCCATTACTCGTGCGCCAGTCATCAATCACATTTAGCGCCGCCTGTGCCTTGGGACGGACAGTCGCTAAGCATGAGCCGACAGAGAGGACGGCAACATCATCCGCATAGGCTTGAGCATAGATTCCAGTTGCATTAAAACCATCGACCACCATGCACCGTAATAGCGTAGACAGGACACCACCTTGCGGGCACGCCACTTTTGCCCCGCTTACTTTTCTTTCGAATCAATAAGTTTTAATATTTTCCGACTCGAGTGCCTTTAATGGTTTTTGAACTGCCCGAGCTTCTGATATAGCAGGATTCGCTCAGATTTTTGTATATTTTTTTACATTAATATGGATCGATAGCTTTCCTTCCGCTCTTCCACCGGCTAAACCATTAGGCTTTATGGTCCGAATTTTAATGCAGAATCGACGAATCGCATACGAAGAAATAACTATCGTAACAATATTACCCAGAAAAGAAGAATATGTCTAGTTGCCTGGTCAGTTTGAGAAACATATATACACATTAACGAATGAAATTAAACAGGACTAATGACACCGCCCTGACGTCCACCGGGTATACACTAAAATAAGACATTAAATGTATTCTCTATTATGAGCATAGAGCATGGGTGAATAGTTAGCATTATTCAAGATGTTTTCTGCCTCTAGCTACCACTATTCCGTTGGCAGTTGGGCTTGCTATCATGAAATCATTGTCGAATTGAATAGATTAAGCAATCGGATAGATAATTAAATCCCATTTTAATTGAAACCAGGTTTTAGAACTCCCATTGTCGAGAGAGTTTTGCGATAGTATTGCAATCGTAATTCATAAATAAGTGGAACAAATGCAAGAATTACCATTCACGCACCCGTTTGCCTGCCTTCAAACAAAAAAGCCCCAAACCGGATTCCTTGAGATCGCAGCAAATTAGAATGGCAACCGCCTTCAATCGCATACATGCGCCGACATCCATTTAAGCCTCCAAACTCGCCCAATCTGCACATAAATAAAATTCCCACACCCAAAGCGCCCGAAACGAACGAGCGAACGCAAAACGTACCACACGCACCATTCACTTTACTCCAGCCCTCACTTGTCACTACTCCACTAAATGCCTACAATCGCTTATATCTGTCATATCAACAGCCGTTACAGTTTCCAGAGCAGCCAACCAACGCATGGCACTTTTTAACTTTGCCGGCCTACCGTCACTCTGGAATCTATTTTTGGATAACAACTTTTACTCTCTTCGCGTTAGTACCGAATCTCCTGTCACATTCTGCACTCCTTCTGTCAATCGATGGCCTTCAGCTGTTATCGCCATGGGACCTTCCCCACCCGTCGACGACATTGATTGGGAATCATTTGAGTTCGCCAGTTGTTATCCAGTTAATTATAGGCTAATTGCCTGGTTTATCCAATCACTCCATTGATATCGAATCTTGGGAGCTCACGAATCCATCGTATCCAAGAACAGAACAGAACTCGAAGGAAAAGATAAATCAATGAGCAACTGCCTCACCAGCGACACATGGTCACGATAAACGCTGTCACACCACTAGTGTATGTACACAAACAGCATTAAATCCAACAGATAGCTAGTGGTAACAACAGATACCGAACACACAAGCAAATGTCGCGCAAATGGGGTGCATTAACCCAAAATTGGCATTTTGGGACTTTTGCTCTTAGTTCTCAGCGGTTTCTTACTGCCTGCTTGTTCCCAGATACTGCGAATCGCGATGCCAGTGCACTCTATCACATAAGAGTATCTATGGCTTTCAATTAACAAAGTAACCTAGTAAAATTGATTTACGATTCGTTCGATGTACGAGTATCCGTGCACTTATTGCTCGAACGAGGATCGCAGATAGTTTAGCGGCACACGATTGCATTGGCCACATAATCAAGTGGGACTAAATCTATTTTGCCGGCTTAAATGTGAGTGTTTTACACTTTTTGTTCAGTTGTCCATTGGATTGTTACTTTTTACTCGACTTGTAGTCTCATATTGGCCCAGATACCTATAGATAGACATCTACAGAGCAGCACTATGGAATGAATTTGGATTTTTGCATAAAGTTCAACTCGCGACATGACCGACTGAGAGTAGATTTATGTTAAATGGTTTGTCATTTCGGTTGGATATGGGAATTCGGTGTACCTGTTCTGGAAACGACAAAAACCGTTTGCTGGATTGAGATTAACTAGTGCGAATGCTGAATAGACTGAGAGCGATTTGAGCACAGCAGGCGACTTTAGAAAGGGTCTCGTTGGCTTGTGACCAAGATTGGAGCTGCAATTGTCTCTCGATGGTTATCAATGGGACTATAAATTGCAAAATGGATAAACTAGGTCTCGCCAATTGAGCCCAAGACCGGGATGGGTGACATTCATACCTGTTAAATTATATTTCAATTATATTTAATATTTATACATAAGACTAACTTCCCTTAAGCTTGCTAATTCTTCGCAATTTGAGGTCACTGAGAAGGTACTGATCTCTAACCATTCTGGTTCTTACTAGTAAACGTTTATGCGTCTATCTGATCACGATAAGTTTACCTTCCACAAAATCTTTTTAGTTGAACATCCCGCCATGCTCTTGTTTCGTTTGTGCCCGAATCAGATAAGGTTGTAACCTGTACCTAATACCATTATACAAATCTCCATGACAAGGATCAGCCTATGAATCTATCCGACTCTTGCCATCATAACCCACAACTAATGCTGTCTTTTCCTCTTCTTCAACGATACGATCCTCTCTCTACACTGAACTGAACTGAACTGGGCAGCGTCTCAGAAATCAAAACACATAAGTCAATCTAGTGGGTGCCATTTCCATAATGGAAATGTGGACTTGCCTGCCCATTGAAGGCGAATCCATAGTTTTTATAGCCATCTGAGTGTGCGCACGTGTGCGTGTACTTTCGTAGATTCCTTTTGTATATTTATGAGTTTTATTTCCATTCGTATATCTCGAGAAAAAATAATGATATCCATTCGAAACTAATTTCGTTCGACGCTTTACTACATAGTGAGCAGCTGATAAAGTTTGCAGAAATTAATTGATGGTTTGATTCGAGCAGGTAGAGCTAGCTTTCAGTTTGAAATAACTAACGATAAAGTGATCGTCAATGATCGACCGAAAGGGAAAGTAAAGGTGCGGTAGGTACTTGGCACTACTTCAGAAATCGAGGGGGTAACATGTTAAATTAACTGGATGCGATCTTGCCATGGAACCAATGTTTCTGCGAAGCTAAAGGGTGTCTCAGTAAGAGTGCACTTTTTCATTTTAAAATAAAAACAAGTATTTTATGACAGAGTTGCGATATTTTTATTGTATTGTAAAGAAGACATGTTCCGATTAAGTATGAAATAAAATATCCGGCAAATGACCCCCACGGCTCCGATGGCAGGCCATTACTCTTTTCATGAATTTTTTGGATGACTTTTGCACAGAGATGTGGCTGTATCTCACCGATGACGCGTTGGATTTCCGATTTGAGCTCAGGAATTGTTTATGCGAATAAACCCGAGATTTCACAAAACCCCAAAGAAAAAAATCGCACGGCGTTAAATAGCACGATCTTGGTGGCTAGTCGACATCAGAATTTCGTGAGATAATGTGTTCTGGAAATCGTTGCTGCAATAAGTCGATTGTTTCATGCGCGGTGTGGCAGGTTGCGCCGTCCTGCTGAAACCACATGTTGTCCAGATTCATGCCGTCCAGTTGAGGCCAGAAGAAGTCCGTTATTATATTCCTGTAAAGAATGCCGTTCACAGTCACTGCAATTTCGGCCTCATCTTCAAGAAAGTAAGGTCCAATCACGCCGCCTGACCAAAATCCGCACCAGACAGTTACTCGTTGTGGGTGCATTTGTTTCTCATGGATTGCATGAGTATTTACTGAGTCCCAAATTCGACAATTTTGGGTATTCACGAAGCCATTCATATGGAAATGCGCCTCATCGGAGAAAATGACTTTTTTCGAAAAATTGGCATCGACTTCACTTTGCTCCATTACCCATTGAACGAATTGCCGTGGTCTGCTGGTTTGAGCTCCTGAGTTAACTGAATCTTGTACGAATGAATCTTGCATGAAGGTGGAGGTCTTCAGTCAAAATTCGCTGCGTAGTGCTTCGTGAAATTTGCAGTTGTTCAGAACGATGTCGAATTGATGTTTTCGGGTTTTCGGCGACACTCTCGTTTACAGCAGCAATGTTTTCAAGAGACCGACCGGTACGTTGACGCAAAGGATTCTTGTTATCCATAATTGACCCAGTTTCTTAAAATTTTTTGACCACTCTTCGTATGGTTGACACATTAGGTGCACTTTCTCGGCTGAAAATTTGGCGAAGTTTGCGAGCGGTTTCAGCGTAACTTTCCCCATTTTTGTAATGAGTTTTCACAATTATAACGCGTTGTTCTTTCAAAAAGCGCTCCATTTTTAATAATCGGAAAAAACAGAGGTGACAGCTGTCAAATTTCAGAGTTGCCACTTGCATGAAAAAAAAAAATATTCCAATTTTAAAAAGTGCACTCTTACTGAGACACCCTTTAGTTATAAAGGACTTTGCTTAGCTAATAGTCGGCGATTATGTAGTGCGGGTAACTGGACTTCCTAACAAAGGAGTGACTCATTTCATTTCATTTATTTTTTTTTTTTCCAATAGAATGATTACATGGATACATTAAGATTTAAATCTTTTAGAGCATCTAAATAAAGTCTTGACAAGATTCATTCAAATAAATAAATAAATAAATAATAAATAAACTTGAAACAGACATAGTTAAATAACAAATACATTAAAATATAATAATTTAATTTGCAGTGTATCTAATCACGATTGGAAAGGTGCAAAAATAATTTTCTCTTGAAGGCTGAAATCCGTTTGCTTTGTAATCCGTTTGGGAGTAAATTCCACAAACGAATGGCAGATACATAAAATTAGCGTTCAGCAATACCGTGTGTAAAGCGCGGTAAAGTTATTTTAACACCTCTTTGTGAGTGAGCAAAGTTGAGAGTATCTGAGAGGTACGTAGGACTTTTTTTATGGATGATATTGTGAAGCCTCAAAAGCAGCCTAAAATTTAAGTAGTTATCAAGACTCAAAGCAAAGATATGATGCCGCAAGTGGGATACACTTATGTGCCTAGGGATACGGTAAATATAGCGAATACAATCATTTAGAGCAATATTAAGTTTTCTTCTACAAACACAGTCCAAAGATGGATAAACAGACGAGTTGAAAGTAAAATAAGGCATTATTAGAGATTTGATGAGATGATTCTTTAAGTTGGGTATCAGAAGGTCTGAGGAAGATCTCAAACAACGCAAACCAGAGTAAATTGTCCAGATAGCGTCAGACATTCCTTTACAGCAACTCATATTGCTGTTTATTTTGAAACCTAAATAGGTCACGTCTTTAACATAGGCTATTACTTCATCATTAAGAATGACAGAGGGAAAATCATCAGAGTTGAGCTCATCTCTAGCGCATAGCATGGCAACGGACTTGGACGGGTTAAGTGTTAAGCTATTATTTCTAGACCAAGCAAAGCTACGGCTTAAATCATCATTCAATCTTACGATGCAGTCATCCATCAGACCAAAAGGACGAAAAATATAAAGAACAACATCGTCGGCATATAAATGAACCTGGCAATTAGAGATGAAATCCGGGAGGTCATTAATAAACAATGAAAAAAGCAGCGGACCTAGTACCGAGCATTGCGGAATACCAATATTAGTGACAAATGAATTTGAGGTTCCAGTTTCAGTTTTGATACGTTGAACTCTATTAACTAATTAGCTGCGCAAAAGCTTGAGAGATGAATTTGAGAAATTAAACTTCGATTTTAGTTTTGACACAAGAATTGAGTGGTCAATACTGTCGAAGGCCTTGGAGAAGTCTAAGAGTACCATTACTCCAATCTTGCCCGAGTCAAGCGTAAATCGGATATCTGTAGTAACTTTAATTGCAGCAGCTTCACAACTATGAAGGCTTCGAAACGAATAGATACTGATAGGCCTGAACTCGGAGGGTTTTGAGGGCTTTGCTTTTTTGGGTACTGGGATAATATTTGAGTTTTTCCACACTTCCGGGAATTTCCCACTATAGAGACAAAAATTGAAAATATGGAGCAAGTAATTCATTATAAATGGAAAAATGAGCTTTACAAACTTCGGAGAAACATCATCTGGACCGATGGCATTCGATTTAACAGATTTAATGGAATTTAAAATCTCGGGTACACCGATACAAGCGAAACTGAAAGAGATTTCATTGTCAGGTATGTCAAAGATGCTTTGGGGAATTTTTAAGCTTGATTGGCTGGGGATTAAAGCATTAACCATTACTTCAGGGCCGAAAGGACATTTATGTTTGTTTTTGTCTTCTTTTATGCCGAGTTGTTTGAGATTGCTCCACAGCTCTCGAGAGCTAAGTGATGGATCTAGTTTTTGCGTTAAATATGCACGTTTGGAATTACGAATGGTGGTATTGACCTGGTTTCGTGCGTATACATATTGACTTTTGTTGAACTCAGTTGGATTATTCTTAAATCTTCGGAAAAAAAACTCGAAACAGTGAGTGGCAGAGACAAGCTCCACTTTTCATCAATAGAAAATGACTATGGCATTTTTGTTTTGTTTTCAGGACTGAGTTTTGGGCTTCAATTTAAAGTTAATCCTATTTTCCGAGCTTTTTTCCAGCCAATATACAACTGTGATCAAATTGAGTAAGTTGAAACTTGCCAGTTTTTATGTTAAAAGAAAACACATAATTTTCGGGGGAATCTCAACATTTTTTTATTCAAAGCATTTACCATTTGATTCAACACATTTCGCCCATCTTTCAGACAATTTGTGGATACCATATCAAAAAAAATTCTCTTTCGAGGCCAAACATTCGACGAGCCATTTTTCGACTTCTTGAAAATGGGCAAAGCACTGCTCTGCAAGTAAGTGTCCTATCGATGCGAAAAGGTAATAATCGGACGGGGCGATGTCTGGAGAGTACGGCGGGTGCGATAATATTTCCCAATTAAGTGCTTTAAATGTGCCTTTCACCCATATAACGGAATTAGACGGCGCGTTGTTATGTTGCAAAATAACTTTGCACTGGAGCATGTTCACCATAAGTTTCTACCAGCAAACAATGAGCTTCAGCTGCTTTTCTCTTTTGACGAAAATAACAAGAAAAGCAACGAATACCGCTAATGCTCTTTATTTGGAACGAAACACGACATACTCAGTTAGGTAAATAACTATGACGCTGTTATTTTTTCGGATTGAGACTTGTCTATTTTTGAGCTTAATGTCAATAGAAAAAATGCAACTTCCTTGCTGAATTAAATCAGACATTCTAAAAGTCATTAAATTAATTTTTAGTTGTTCACAAAACCCAAGCGTAACTGTGAATTCAATGGAAATAATGGCATTGAAATAAGCATTTATGACAGTACTACCAACCTATAAAAAAATATTTTCCCGATCGATATAAAGTTTGAATTGCCAAGTCATCTTATCACAGTATTATGTAGGTGTTCAACAAGTAATCGGAATTTTATAATTTCGCGGGTTTTACCAGTCTAATTTGCTTGATTTTTTCTTTGTTAGTTTTTAATCATGTCTGAAGGCTGCTGGTAAACATATATGGGCATTATTAGTCAAACCAGTTCTTTAGGATGGTGTCAGCTGTCAAAGGGCAGTGTGTACTCGTATGTGGCTTAATACGATCGGCGATGTTCATTACGAGCTACATCTTTGAGACCTCGAGAGTTCCAATTTGTCGTTTCTAGAGAGATGTCTGCTTATGTGTATATAGCTTTCTACGACCATGAACTTTTTTCATTGACGTACGTGTTATGTTCAAAAAATAAGGTGATTTTTATTTTTCCCGAAAAATATTTATTTATTCATCAATATCTATTTAGTTCCCCTCAAAGTAATACCTCTCAGATATAATACACCTGCGCAAGAACTTTTCCCAATCCTTGAAGCATGTACTTTTGTACAGCCTTGAGCTCTTCCAGCGATTCGGTCATTAACAATTTTTTTTTTCAGTTTTCAGAAGATAAAAGTCGCAGGAATGGTTACGGTATTGTTTTTGGCCCAAAATACACACAAGCAACGATGAGTGAGCAAATACATTATCGGTATGTAACAGCCATGAATTTTTCTCCCACAAACTAGGAGGTTTTCTTCGTTTTGCTTCGTACAAACGATTGAAGAAAACAGTGAGCAAAATATTCATATCTGACCAAACTTGACATTCTTCTCTTGGCCTTAGCTTGGTCTTTGATATCGACGCCTTTACCTTATCTCCATGTTTCGTCACCAGTAAAGGCTCTTTTGGTCGACGGCTCTTTTGGTCAAGATTTTACGATTTCGGGACAAACTTCGTTGACATTGGTTTTATGCTAAAAATATTTAAAAAAAAATGCATGGTATGAGTCAACGGATGTGCTCAACTCAACTCAGCAACTGTTCTGATTTGACGATTCTCCATAACATTTTTATCATTTTTCTTCACTGCTTTAAAGTTTTCACTATTTTTGACATGCTGGCGCGTCCAGGATGGGCATTGTCATTAACATCTTCTTGGCCTTCTGTGAAGAGCTTGTACCACTTATGAAAATTGTTTTTTGTTCAGGGTAGACTCGCTATATATCGCCAAGCACTTCACAACACGTCTAGCCCATGTTTTCCGTAAAAAACAAACGAAATATCCAAGATGGCTGAGAATATCAACAAAGCTAGAGACATGTATACCAGCATAACAAAAAAAACAACTCGTGAAATTTAAAAAGTCACCTTATTTCTTGAACACATCTTGTATTATTGTATGTTTGTATTTATGTAAATTAAGTCATTATTCCCATTTACAAAATACATTGAACTTAAATCTAAACAATATTTATAATCTTATACCTATGAGAATAGTTAATGGCATTTATATTTAATACAAAGAGTTAATAACACGTTTACATTTGGAACTCGGAAGTTCAAAGCCTCGTTGACAACCCTTTCATTCGTGTGTTCCTGTCATTTTCCGCCGTCTGTTACATTTCTTCTAGATCTATGCTTATATTGCCCTCTCATCTACGGTTTGGCCTTCCTGGCGGTATTTTCTCTACTGGTTTTCCACTCATTTTCGTTTGACTGATCGTCCACTGTCCATTCGTTCTACGTGTCGTGCCCATCTTAGTCTTTGCGATCAATTCCACGGACAATGATTAGAGCTGAATAGAGTTCCTCGAGTTTTTCATTGTGTAGTTTTCTCCATTCCCCTGTTTCCTTGTCCTGTTTTCCACCCTTAAAATCGTATATCGCACATGTCGGTAGGCCGGTCGACCTCAAAAACTAAATTTTTCCTTTTTGTTTCCTGGATTCCTAAAAGCTATTAACCATAGTAATTAAAGAGAACTTGTTCTTCTGAATAGCAAGATTCTGTGAACCGATTGATTCACTTCGATTGATTCAATCGATTGATTGATTGAAAGATTCTGTAATCGATTCAAAATACAAAAAGCAGCATTCGCCTCCGTTTGCAATTATCATTTTGTGGTTAGCCAGGTCAAGATTAGACTTAAGCAAACGTTGATTTTTTTCGAGATCACTACAACTGATCCTAGGTTGTAGCCAGGCGTGAATCTCAATGCCTTTTTCAGTTCAAGACCTTAATTTCTATATCTGACGATTTTATCTTCAACAATAGGAAATATAATGTCTGTCAATCTATTCCAGTCGGGTAGCAACTTATGCTCCCCTTATTCGTCGAATTTAAGAAGTTCAGTTTTAGAAGTTGATTATACTATACCGGCCTCAATTAATACTTGTTTGATGAAATTATCCAAAGAAAGCAAAAAAGCAAAAAATTGTAGGTCGCCGTAGTGAGGGGCCGATACACAGAGTTGACGGTGGACACTGTTATTTAAGCTGATTGCCTAACGATTATATTATGAATGTGGGACCAGAGCCCCCATTTTCGACATCTCAATGTTCCAGGGTTTACTGTGATTTTTTATCATTCAAAAATTTCATCCTCTCTAGGTAGGTTATTACATTTATGCGGGTATTTTACGATGTTCTTTTCAGCGCGGTACTAAGGCAGGGTCGTCTAACAATGAAGCTGGCCTGTTTTGTTATATCCATTTTGGGACGCTTACAGCCAAAAGTCTCACTAGCCTTTCCAATAAATGCCTCAGGATTTGAATGAGTCTTTACTCGATTTTGGTACATCACCGCCTACATTTGAAATATATTTTTAAGTGACGAAATTCGTTCAGAAAGTAGACGGAATTTTGTATTTACCAGATTTTGCTGGTCGGACGCATGTGATTTTTTCGTTGTTGCATTGGTAAACATCTTTAAAAAGTATAAATTATTGCTAGTTTACTATTTATTAACTTTTAGGCGGGTGGCAAAGTTTGTTTTTGCAGAATTGGTGATAATTCAATTTTCCTGTTATTTTTGATCATACCTCATATAGACTAGTTGCAATTAGACTCTGAAAATAGGCACCGGCGATATTGGGAAAGCAAAGGATATTTCAAACTTGCGTCCAAGGGTTATGGAAGGCATAATTGAGCTTGAGCCCTAAATCTGATTTTGTTTTCCAATTATTCATTAAGTAGATTCTCTGAAATACCTAGGAGTGGTCTGGATTTACTTTGGATTTCCCTGAGGCTACCAAGTGGCCTCCTTTCCAAGTCGTTAGTCATGTTGTATGAAAGTACTTCTCCCACGTATCTCTAATGTAAATTTCGACAAAGGACAGTTTAGAGACCCTCTTTAGTACTTGCTAAATCCAAAGCGAATACTTGTATATGGTTTGGCAACCATCCAAGTGCCAGCCCAGCCATTTATAGTCATCTTTAAAACAGCCATTCACAAGTCATTAGGCTAATGCGCACGCTAACAAATCCATTACTTAACCATCCACTTAATTATCTTCAAATTATTCAAAACCACTCACCTCGATGCACATGGCTGATGCGGCGGCGGTGCAGCAAACACCAGAAGCCAGCTGGACGCCAGTGGAAGACAATTACCCGTCATCCGATGAATTACGATTGGAAGTCATTATAGCTATCGAATCTTGGGCCGAAGATGGCTCTCCATCACTCGCATTGTATTTCCTAGACTCGATTAGTCAAGTATTTGTAGATGCAACTGCAATGAGGAAGAGTTAGGAGTTCAGTGAGAAAACCAAACTGCGCGTGATCGAAGAAAGTGCGTTCGTTGGACTACTATGTTCGAATTTTATTGCAAATGTTGGCACGAAACCGGACCAAGCCAATGTTGTTCTCATAACTATTGCATGGATCTAGAACGTGGTCGTGATTTAGTATCCACAAGGATACACGCTGCTACATGTCATGTACTCGCGTCATTACAGCAACTCTCTCAACAGACGGACTTTAGTCGATCGCTTTTACCTCCTCATCCTCTCCCTCTCGATGATCTTTGTCACCATGTCCCAGTCGGTAGTGCTTAATTTCATGGGGAATCGTGACTGCTGTTGCACAATCCGACAATTGTGTATTAAATCCGTCTGTGTGTCTGCTCGATGAGGTGTGTGCAGATGCAAAAAACTACTTTGTGCATACCTGAGGAAAGGCGGAGGTCCACTGGTGTGGTCTCGAGAGGCGGATGGGATCCGACTGGTCGGTGATCTTGATACGGGACAGAAGCTGGTTGTATCGGTCGCTTGTATACACAGTCGAGTGTACGCGGCAAACAGGTTGAGTTCGTTGAGTCATTTATGTAAATTTGGTTGACATTTCGATCTTGTAAGGAAGTGTTTCTTCAAACCATTACATCCGCTCTGATAGTCTAGGTGTGTTGCACCGACATCCCATTGCTCAATGGGCAATCACCGCTAATCGAAAAATCTCCAAGGACCGTTGCATTCTATCTGCAAAAGCAATTCCGAAACCGAACGAACGTGTCAAAAAGTCATCAAATCAAAGCAAAGCGATAAAGCTATTAAAACCAGACACCACCTGTTCCACGCGCAAGCTCAGCACTAAATTCCACTTAATTGCCCACCTGTACATAACTCACATCCTTAAACGCAACCGCTCTAATTGACAGTTGTAAATCACGTACACACAATTCCAATTTCAATTCAAAGTCCAATTCAAAGCCGACCAAATCGAAAAGAATTCCGAAAATGGTCTTTCAATCCCATAGATACCCCATGTATCGCATGTACGAATACCACATGCGCGCAGTTACATTTCATCGTCTCGGCGTGAACTGGGTCATGTCTTACCTTTTGCTGATAACCATGCTGAAGCTTACACTCGCACTCCATTCGCTCGAGAGTCAAAAATTCTCCGAGATTAAGTCATTAGTCGACATCCATATCGGCCGGCTCTTGACGTGCGTGCTTGCGTATTTTTATGCAGATTCATGGTGTTACCATGAATGTAACGGTTTCGACACCACCACCAATCATAAGGTGCGCTGGGAAGACTTTTAATTGGAACACGTAGACTGTATGCCCAAATCGGGTCGCATCAACGACGTCAGTGACGAATTCGGCAACATTCACTGGCTTGTCGGACAATAATACTGGGAAATTCTGCGGATGAGACCAGAGAATCTCTTAAGCCCTAGTCGTCTGCAGAGTACGATCGTCCGATGGGGCATAGCAGTCAACACGGGCAATTTGTTATAATTGCCCACTTAACTTTGGCCCGCAAAACAAACCACTCAACCTAAAGATGCCAATTAACTACGGGATTTATGCCGGCTGGCTTATGTAAGACCAGACTGAGTATTCGGATACAGGTACACGACCGGGTGTGCGATATCAGCAGTTGGTTTGAGCACTTATCTGTGATTAACGGTGGCGTGGTTTGCTGGCTCTGATAAATAGAGGCGTGCAAGTGGTTTTGAGTGGTAGATGTGCTGTGACGCTGACGGAGTTTTGTTGGAACTAATTCGGCAAAATGACATACCGAGGCGACGGGTACAAATTGCTTGAGAGGGAACTGAAAAGGAGCGTTAATGGCGGGTCATAAAGTGTAATGACAGATCGCTGCATGAGCTTCATATGTAAATCGGTTCTGGTCATGTAGCGGACCTAGAAATTCTTGTAATCGTTTGGATTCAACTTGTGAAATTCGGGGCAAAGGACCAGTTTTTGGAATACATTTTAAGTTGCTCAAGACTGGCTATGGAGAGCCTAGAAGAAGACTCACAAGAGCCACTGGATTACCTTCTACTAGTCGCAGCTTTAAGCCGCTAAATTGACTCACCAAATGTAAGAGCTCACTTGGACAACAATTGACTTGGTATCCCAAAGATAATTTACTGGAAAATATGTTAATATTTCATCATATTCATTCGATGCGGGATATCAGTTCTTTAAATTCTTGGCCAAGTACACCTTTTCAATCACTCATAGCCGCACAAAGAATTGGTTACCTTCCATGGTTCATCACTCAAAACCTTGGATGTATTCATCGATCTCTTTATACTATCAATAGGTCAGTTATTCCATTAATTCAGTTAATTAAAAGCAAATTTCACAGTTCCCATCAGCACTACCGCGCCAAATTCTGCACGACCAATATCGAACACACGAGACAGTCAAACTCAAATGGATATTAAACCGTGAACGATGAGGTTATTAAAATATTCAAACGAAAATATTCCAAAGACCCACGATATGCTGGTGTAAGCACCTCCGATTGACTAATTGAAGACGTTTGTGCAAACAGATTGAATGAGCGATATGAACTTTAAGTCCAAGTCAAGCCAGAGACGAGTCAGTGAATACATGGATGGTTTCGATAATGCATCGTGTTATTGTTCAGAAGCTCGTAGGTGGCATGTGATGTAATGGACATGGACATCTGTTCGGAACGGGTCATGGTGAGTGTGTTTGGATTAACTGCCGGTTCAATTGTCAAAGGTTAAACATCACGATTGGTATAGTCTTGCGATGGTCTTTTGAATGGATTGAGTTTGGCAGATTTCCTACCGAAAGCTTCAAACGTGGTTGCAAAGTGAGTGAGGTTGGACGTTTTAATGGTAATGGCTACTTTGTCCTTTTCAATTAATTTATTAAACGAAATCATGTTATGCCAACGGTGCGCATGATAAATGAGCTGCGAGTATGAAATGGTGTTGCTTATTGCAGTGCGCAAAGGCTTATGATTGCTACACACGACCACGGAAGCCCGTCATCATTTATTTAATCTTCGGCGAACTATGTTTATTTATTTTTTTTTGCTCTTAAGCATGTGTGCTATTCGGATTTATAGTATTTATAGTAATGGCGTCATTAATCATTTTTTTATTTTCTTTTTTTTAAATTCTTCTTTATATATCTATGATTTTTTTTTCAAAGTAATGTGTTTTAGGCTTTAAGTGGCACATTTGACGGAAGTTGTTGGGCTGCTCATGAAGATTTTTCCGCAATTTGCCCCTTAGCTACTAATGTTCGAAAAACGTGGAATTCGTTTGGAGAATGCCATATAATCTCATGTCATTCGTCCTGACTCGGAGTGATTACACACGGTTGCCATGAAATAATAATGATCGCCGGGGATAAACAGTTACCGCTATAACCAAAACTCCCTCCTATTGGTTGCCAAGGATAAAATATTTTTTGTGGATAAATGGCTTAAAATTTTTTTTTTTGAATTTGAATTTAACTACGACTGTAACCGACTGCAACATATTCGAATTTGAATTATTTATTCCAAATTGGATTCTAAAATACAAATGGTGGGATTCCGTTTATGTTCGAAGTTATGATTGTGTTTGTGGATTTAATTCGAACTTGAATATTGACTCATGACAGCATTTTCAAATCCCACAGCGCGAATGGTGGGATTCCATATGACTGACGTTGTACAAGCGAAATCCACCCGAAAAAAAAAAAGAATGAAAGCCATATGTACATATGTATGTATATTTGCCCACACTGTGGGAGGGTTCAGGTGTCGTTTATTTAAAATATTCACACACATAGAATGCGCGTTACAAGAAAACAACTAAATTCGCAGGGGATCCTCAGTAGTAAACGAGGCGAAAGCTAAGGATCCCTATTAGCTCCTGCTCTTGTAGATGTTTCATACAGTTTGGAAAGGAATGGCGTATCATTGCTCCAGCGCTCGATCCCATAATTCATTAGTTCTTCGTGGTTATCATTTTAAGAAAGCCAGTTCTGGGCGCTGCCTATAATTTTTGATAATTAAATCAATTATTTGCTTTTTTATGAATGTTTCGAATCTTTTTCCTGAATTCCATCATATCGATGGCAATCGAGCTTCCACCATTGCAGCTACTATATTTGGTTTAAAGCATCTCCATATCATCAGACAACTCCCGCCGTGCTTAACCATTTGCTTGGTTTAAGAAGACCTAATTTAGTTATCCAGTATCAAGAACATTTTTTTTTTTATTGCCTTTCGGCTTAAGCCGTATGAATACATTTCAAAACTTGATTTTCAATGAAAAGTTTATTAAAATAATCAGGTTAGCTCGCATTCTTGTGTTTCGTTTCGAGTAGTCACCGTCCTTATTGCGTCTTTCAACGATTGGACTTCGCTCTCACTCGATCTCACTCACTCTGCCTGCCTGAGACCTCACCAAGGGTAGTAGAGCTCAGTCAGTTCTCAGGTTAATCTAAGCATGATAACCCTAATTTAAGAAGTGAGGTGGAGCTCGCTGGAGTAACGCATCGCTATTGGAAGCGTTTTCACCTGACAGCTACCAAAATTCGAAGTGTTATTTAGCAACATCAGCGAGATCGCAATCCGTTATTACGGTACTATAACTCATGAGCTAATGAGCACGGTCAATGTATTCGTCGCGGATGAGCCGTTTGTCTCTTGCGCCCAGGTGGCAGTGGTAACTAACCTTTTGCACTAAACTTTCGGAATCAATATGGAGAAATGCTTCTGGGGGAATAAAACCTGATTGGAGTGTGCTCTCGTGGAATCTATAACTGGGGTAGTAAGCCCCGGATATCAGGTTATTGTCATTAGTCATAGCCCTTGCGATGTGGTTTCGGGTCCTATTACCAAGAAAATTGTCGATTTTGTTTAGGTCTGCTTCGTCATACACCACCTTATTAGGGTAACACTTAATGAGCAGGACTTTCAAAGGGCTTTCAAATTCCCAAAACTTTTCCTTATAAGATGGCGTACATTAAACCACACCGGACAACCATACGATGATGGACCTTATTAAGGCACCATATGATTTTTATCCTGAGATGAAGTTAATTCCTGTGAAATAGATTCCTTTTCATACCAAAAGCTTTCTTAGCTACAACAAGACAAGCATCTATTTGTCTATTGAAGTATAAATACTAGTCAAGCCAGATACCAAGGTATCTAACCGCGTGTATCACCAGTACTGGCTCTCCATGTGCCCAATGATCTCAAAGTGATTATAAAGGGAGCCCTAAGCAGTATAGTTTTCGACTTTTGCAAGTTAATGTTGTCATATTTCACAGACTTCTTTTCCATAGTTATTACGTAGATCATGTGTAGACCTTCTAACCAATCGGTGTCGAAGACTCTTGTCCTCCCTCTCGGGAGATATTTTTGGTCGATAAATCTGGTTTCCCCTTCTTTCCTTTGCCCATGGCTTTCAGAACCCGATGGAGTGTTCAATCACTTCATTTTTTGTTAGCAATTGATGTAGAAACTCTCCCTGCTGTTCAAATTCTGCCACTCTAGCTTGCCTCTGTATCCTGGATTTTTTTTTTTGTTTTTGGCACATTTTAGTTTACTATCTTTCTTTATTCTGGAGACGGACATGTGGCTAGCGCCTTTTAACATTAGTCTCCTTGTCATTTTCTATTCTTCCTGAAGGGTCAAGTCCTTTTTGAACGTCATGTTTTGGTTGTCGGACCACCCAAATTCGCTACAGAAATTTGCGATTCGAACAAACATTATTCGATGGTTTTTCAGTCGGAAACTATAGAGACAGGAAAATATTTAGATTCCGATTACATTTTTGGTGTATTGTATCGATTCGTGGTGTATTGGTTGCTTTGACATTCGCACACTATTTGAAGCCCAAGCCAGACCGGACCAGACCGGAGTATATGTCAGGGTCAAAATTTATTTCATACAAACTCATGTCTCATCTGACGTCTGACGCTGTGTCGGCCGCTTGAAAAGCTTCTGATTGAAAATCTATTCAAAACGTTTATTAGCAGTGACACTACGGTTGCTTGTCCTGTTGTTGTGTTGTTGACGGAACTAAGCCTGCTTTTTTGAATAAAAACCGTGACACATACGAAATATGATAATCAAGTGGTAATAGCGACATTAAGCCTCAGGGTTAAAACCGGTTCAGAGGTCCGAATACTGTGCGCTTCGAATTACAATTGACATGAACACTGTTCTACACTATTTTAGTCGAGCGCTCTACACTTACTACGAATCAAACAATTGTTTTGTTTATTTGATTTTAATTTTTTTTCCTGACTAACCAATTTTTCACTTGCCCCTAATGTTCTCGTCTTCTACGACAAAGAGGGTTACAGCACCCTTTCTAATGTGACGATATGCAGCCACCACATTAAATTGGCTATGATACAAGCCTTGTCTCAGCTATGGTTGATGTAGCTGTTTGCTTATTTTCTCTCTGCTCTATTATCTTTGTCCTATGTTGCTTTGGTTACAAGATAAATACAGAGAAATTGTTCTTGTTTTTCTTTTCTTTTTTTCGTCCCTATATTTTCCTTCAAAATACCTATTGGCCGTATTACAATGTGGCGTTCGAGCGCTCGGGTTTTTGATAGCTGAGTAGAGACAATAGGTCTGTTCCCGTACTTTTTGGGCAGAAATTCACAGATTCTCATTTTTCAAAGAGTGGGGATGAAATTCTCTCAAAGAGAAGTAGAAACACCAAAAAGTACGGGAACGCCTTGAACCACAAAAGTTGCACACATTTTAAATGTCAAAAACATATGTTTGAATTTGATACATTCGTGCATTCGTTTGTAGGTGCAATATACTAATTTGTAGAAACATACATATTATTTTTAGATTACTATTTATTAGGTGATTCAGCATATCCATGCACTAATCATTTAGTAACGCCTTATAGAGACAATGGACATCTTACAAATGCACAAAAAAATTTTAATATAAAACTGAGCTCTTGTCGTATGACAGAATGACAGAAATTAGCTGATTTCACAAAGCTGAATGCAAATTACCCACATAAATTTCTTGGGCTAAAATTCGCAGCATGGGGAATTTTTTACTCTCTCGAGAGCGCTCTCTTTTGTCCAAAAGTGTGAATTTTTCGAGTACCGGAATAGACTTTCGTAGTTTTTCGTAGTTTTTCGTTAATTTGGACTGTTTATGTAAGGTACGGGAACAGACCTAATGAATTCATATGGAGTAACACAGAATGCGACCTCAGGCGTTGTCTCGGCTAATATCGTAAATATCGTAAGCTCGAACTCAATGCCGGAGTAGAGCTACTCTCTACTCGGTCGTGCGTTTTGACAGCTGACAATGTTTGTATAGATTATTTCGTGTATTTGTATTTGTAAAAAAGGGAAAAAAACCTGCTGAATGTGTGTATGGGTTGTTTGAGGAAAATTGCTTGCATTCCGTCATATTCCCGTTCTATGAACCCCCAAGCGCCTGAAGTCACATTTCGTTATAGAAATTTCAGGTACAATGCCGAACGCGACATTGTGATACGGCCACAAAAATCACTCAAATAGGGTAACTGTCCCTATTTCCGCAATGACATTCATCATACCTACCGTAAAATAACCATTAAACCTGATTTCATTCTCCAATCGCTGATGTTCGATATTCTTTTGAAATTATTGTAGAATTGATAAAGTAGAACTCTGTCTCCATGTGTCCCTACGTTTTTTTTCCTTCAGTGCACGGCCTCTCGAATTCTGACGGCATAATGGTTGTACACGAAATAGCACCTTGACCACTGTCCCTTTAAGCTTAAAATCTAGAAACTAAGTATGAGTCCTCTTCCGAACTGATAAGGTTATCGGATAGTACCACAAAACCTATAATACACCTTCACCCAATAAGCCTTTGGCGGTGCAACAATATTTCCATTTGGATTAAACCCAAATGACACTAATAACAAGTCATCCACCCCAAAATGAAAAACCAACCTAAATCTGTGTGGCACTCTAAAGCATAAATCACATCAAGCTGGCATGTCGCCACCATCAATACTCACTTTTTTCTCAATTGAATCACGTGTTACTTTCATAAAACCTTACATAACCGCTATACCATTTCAGAGCCACGTGAACCAACTAAACTACTATCACCATATCAATAAACCAACGCCCATTGGACGTGATTCTTAATCTGACATCTGCGTCTTCCAGTCTCCTGTGGCACTAACGAAAGCCCCATTGGTTCGTAATTTAGGAAATTAATACCAAACCACTAACCAACAACCAGTAACTAGAAGCCATCAACAATCAGCGACACATGTGCGACGTTAGTTACATTTTCCAACTGCTGTCTACACTGGGATTGCAACACACTTGCACATAGAAATGCACATAATTCAATTAAAAGTTGCTCCAGAAAAGTGAATCGAATTCAAATCTTTCCCCTTCCCCCTGCCTGCTCCTCACTCGCCGTCGCTCCAGACGCAGTCACCTCGACTCTTGTTAGTGACAGAAACAACGTTTGGCATGAATTCGATGCCGACATAGACAATAGTAGTAAGGCACGGTGGTCGCTGGTGGGTTATCGACCAAATAGTAGTTCCACACTGACCAGTCGTCTGTGGCTATATGGGAAGATTTGTAGCTATCGTGCCTGGAGTTGAAAAGTCACCCAAGACATTTATCAATACAACAAGACTTCACTTCTACGAAACCTTACTTTATTACAACCGCTCATTGGTAGTCCTCTATCTCATCACTATCTTCCTCTTGCTCGTCGCCCTCGTCTCCATCTCCTTCTTCTTGACGATCTTCGTAATCGTCGGTTTCTTTCGAAGCCGCCGATGGATCACGCGCTTCTTCATCATCATCCTCGTTGCCATTACTTTCGACGTCAGGCGTCTTCCCGGCATCTCCTCCACCGCCTCCGTCGTTTTTGCCTTCAGTCACCTCGTCAGCATCACCATTTGGGTGTTGCACTTGTATCTGTTGCTGCGGCTGATGCAGATTCCTGTTGTCCTTGCCGTCGACCACTACCTCACCACCCGATTGCGGCAGATGCACCACCGGATTATCTTGACCGTGAATTCTTGACACACCGTTCGAGATGACTTCAGCTTGGAATCCATTGACATTGTCCGATGTATACTTTACCACTCGCAGCGTACCATCAGGGTCGACAACACTGAACACACGCACAGCGCCACACGCAACCAAATGTCACAAGTTGAATCACCAACCGCATCGTAGTCATCATCACCACGAACAAGAATGAAAACAAAAAGCGAATTACAATCCACCCATGCACCTATGGGAACCGCCACATAACTGTCGTTCAGATTATTCAACCTTACCTGTAGACACCTTTTACATCGTCGCCATTACGAGCCTCACGGCGATTTTGCAACACTCGCGTCTTGGCATCTTCCACGCCATACGCGAACTGGTATTCTGGTCGAGCCACGTAATCGATGCGTCCCCTGCCGTCGTAACGATCATGAACGATTATCGGCCTCTCCGGTCCGCTAACCGGTCCAATAAATCTCGAATACGAGTAACCAAACGATTCCACTGCTCGTCCGTGCTGCAGCAGAACAACACCAAGCAGGATCTCCAACCCGATCAACTGGAAGACATTTCGGAAATGAAATTGAACCTCGCCCAAATGGATGTCTCCAAATGTCGTACGTACTTGACTGTGGATGTTCGATGTCCTTTTCATCACGATTGTTGTCGGAGCAATGTAATTCAATCCGCTTCGGTGCGACTAAGTCAAAAGTTTGTCATTTGCGGAATATTTATAGACACTTGGTTATGATATGCTAATTGTTTATAATGCTTCCCTGGAGGAAGTCATTTTCGTCACCGTGCCGCCGTGACGACTTTATGCAATCGAGGAGGTAAACCGCAAACGTAAAACACGAATGGAGGAGGAAAAAAGATGGAAATGAAGCTGAACCTGGACCTGAAGTCCAGTGATTTTTGAAGGGGAAGTGTCGATTTGGTGGAACAATTGTCAGTTGGCGATTGAGCAAGTGGTCTGCGGAAACCATATACCATAATCAGTTGTCATTTGTTAGACAGGCTCGTTGGTAATGGATTTCCGGAAAACTGAAATAAACCGTATAAATTGTCCTCATCAACCAGGAGGAGATAACGCCATGACGGCATAAGTCCTGATCAATTCTAAACCATTTACTGTGTCATCCTTTAGTTTTAAGAACACCACAATCAAAGAATCTCGAGCTCGTTATGACAGAACAGATGATACGATTTTATGATTTATGGTTCGATAGGAAATAGCTCCAGGATAACAAGCCTGAAAGGAAGGGGAGTTTGGCAATAAAGAAGCCCAAATCCATCGCGTCCTTGTGTACCACTTACTGATGGCTGTCATATTTAAGACTAAGCTTTTCCGCCAGAAGAAGCTACCAGATGGTGCCGGATGGATATGGTAAAGTGGTGCTCAGACGATAGATCCGATAATGCGTAATTATACAATACAAGCACAGGACTATGGGTACTGAAGATGGTATACAAAATTAGGTGAAAGCAGAGCCTGTTCGAAAGTGCTGTGTAATTTTATTTTTCAGCATGAACCGACACATATTTTTCATATAGCCTTACGCCTTTAAAACCACTATCCTGGGAAGGTTAGTCCAGCGATTGAAATTCCATTCTTACTTACTTACCTAGATGGTGATTCAATTCAATGTGAGCCAACAAAGGGTGCGAATGTTGGCTGTCAGTTACTGTCATTTACTGAATCTTTTTGACAGGTATTAGTCATTGGGTCGTACACTACGCAACATTTTGTCACTTAAACTTCCAATTTATTCATAGTGTCGATCGTCTCTTGTGAACCATGTGCAATTGCCAAAAGATGAGGTCTTGGTAAGACGTCAGTGCTGTGCATCTTTCTTTGATGTTATGCTATGTATTTGGTTTGCCCCCATTTACCCTCAAAACCATTTTAGTCGCTTCTACTTTAACGAAGAGGTCTAGGGCCTTACTGAGGTCCAGCTGTGTTCATCAAATCAAGCTTATAGTATCTGCCTATGCAATATATTTTGCACATTTTGAATAGATCGTGTCTCCCGTATTAGCCAGTAAGCCGCGCACAATGTTTTCAACGTCGATGTTGAATGAAATCACTTGTTGCCTTGCTCGAAACTTTTTTTTCATTTCGAAGGTATTTCGTTGAAGGTCCTAATGAACTAGGAATCTTAATGGAATAGCAAAAAATCTCCATTGTCATCCTGCACAGATTGACACTGTTGACAGGGACATCAAAACATCACATGACCGTCTATAGCTCCTCTTTATACATGGTTTTGCAATATGGGCATAACAATTTCGTATTAATATAAAAAACGGAATAATTAAGACATTAGGCTAAAATCTTTTCCAGGCATAGTACGCATGCTACATTTAAGTACAAAATTCGACCTCGTTCATATGACTACCGTTAACACCTCTGCAGCAATTAATTCTTTCGAACCAATTTTCCACCACTCTCTCAGAAATATCGGCGGAACGTTGACAGTTTCGCGTTCAATATTATTGATTTGGTATTCGTTGATTCCGAGCTCGACATTAGTATCAACAACTCCATTATCCCACTCTTTCGTAATTCTATTTTTCATATAGCATTATCCATGCAGTTTGAATTCTATGAATTTTTTAAACCGGGTTCCGACGACACTTATTTTAAGTATAATTTTGCTAAAGCCAATTTCAGCAACATTTCAAATTATCTAGATAGTATGAATTGTCTAGATATTTTAAATATTTGTAATTTAGATAATTCCTTTAATTTATTTACGAAAACTGTAAAAATGGCAATCGATGTGTTTACACCTAAAGTGAAGTCTGTCAAGCGCAATAAACCTATTTTGTTTAACTATAGAATCATAAATTTAAATAATAAGAAAAACAAGGCCTATAAGCGGTTCCGTAACAGAAACAACGATCCGGAACTCCTGAAAGTTTATCGAACGTTTCAAAAACAATTTGATGTTTTGAATAAGTTTCTCTACAGACAGTTTCTTTCTGTCGAATCTAATTTAAAGACCAATAGTAAACGCTTTTGGAGCTTTATCAGTAGCAAAAGGCAATCTAACGGTATTCCTAACTGTATGCGTCTTAATAATGTATCCTCTTCAGATCTTTCAACAATCTGTAATATGTTCGCCAACCACTTTCAGTCTGTTTATTCTTGTGGTACTACCACACCCATAGTCTCAAGGAATAACCCAATGTCCCCCAGTTCCTAAATATCGGTAACTTAGAGTGTTCAATCCCAGAGGTTCAAAATGCTCTTTCGTTATTAAAACTAGATATGAATCCTGGTATGGATGGCATCCCGCCAATTTTAATTCAAAAGTGCTCTGTCGCGTTTTCTGTACCTCTGTGTTTAATATTTAATTTGTCTCTCCAGTCAGGAAATTTTTTGAAAGATGGGAAGAGTTCCTTTTTAACCCCCATATACAAATCTGGATCTAAGCACGATATCACTAACTATCGTCCAATCTGTAAAATTTCAAACATTCCCAAGTTATTTGAAAAACTAGTTTGTGACAAACTTACACCTCTCTTAAAGAGATTTATCTCCCCGTCTCAGCATGGCTTCGTTGCAGGTAGATCGACTACTACCAACCTTTCAATTTTTTGTAATACTGCCCTGAATTACCGTGAGAACGGCTTACAATGTGACGCAATTTATACAGACTTTGCTAAAGCGTTTGATCGCGTTAACCACAGCACATTAATTTCAAAATTGACTAGCTTAGGATTTCACTTAACTGATCGTACCCAGTATGTTCGCATTAATGACACCCTTTCCTCACCAGTTTATGCTATCTCTGGAGTACCTCAAGGTAGTCACCTGGGTCCTCTGCTCTTCCTTTTATTTATTAATGACATTCCAGATTTGTTTTTAAGTTCCCAGTGTCTTATGTTTGCCGATGATTTAAAGGTGTTCCGACCTATACGCTCAATACAGGATTGTATCCTTTTACAAGAGGATCTTGACCGACTTTCCATATGGTGTCATAATAATGACCTTCATATTAATGTCTCTAAATGTCAAAACCTTTCTTTTCATCGAAACCTCTCTCCATTTCCCTTTACGTACGTTATCCATCATACCCCTCTGTCCATTATTTCCTTCAAAAAAGATCTAGGAGTTATTTTTGACGCAAAACTAAGCTTTTCCAAGCACATTGAGTTTTTGGTTGCCAAAGGTAATCCGATGCTAAGTTTCGTACTGCGTAATTCGAAAGACTTCCAAGATCCTCATACTCTTAAATGTCTATTTTTCACATTTGTCAGATCTCATCTCGAGTACTGCAGTATAGTATGGAGTCCATGCTATGAAGTCCATTCTCTTAGAATTGAAAAGATCCAAAAGTGTTTTACCAGAGTAGCTGTTCGTAGATTGCGATGGAATATTGAAATGCCTTCTTACGAAACGAGGTGCAAATTATTCGGTATCTTACCTCTTTTCAGACGGAGGCAATATTATTCACTTATGTTTATTCGGGATTTGATAGAAGATCATATCGATTGCCCTTTTCTATTATCTTTAATTGGATTTTATGTTCCTGCGAGAGTTCTGAGAAATCGCTTTTCATTTAGCTAATTATGGATTCAATGAACCTATTTCCAGATGCCTGAGGATAGCCAATAAACATAGCAAGTTACTAGAATTTCATCTTAGTAGGGATTCCTTTAGGAATAAATTAATTCTATTGTTAGGCTTTGGTGGTCATCTTTAATTATTTTTTATTTTTGTATTAAGTAATCTAACGAGGACAGTAAATGTACTCATTTGATTGATTGAAAATAAAAATAAAAATATTATTCCTGAGCTCCTCTAACGTTTCGGGCTATAAGCTGGTTTTATAAGCTATAAAAGACATACAACGACGTTAAATGGCATGAACAAGGTGGCCGTTCGACCTTACCATTTCCCGAGATTACACTATAACCGACCATCCCCTTTAATATTGTAGATCAATTGTTTGACCAGCTTTATGGTGACATCATCTTGGTGGGACCACATATCACTGATGTCAAGTCCATCAAATTCTGCTCAAGAATAATCTTCCAACATGGCATGATAGCGAACATTATTGCCTGGAGCGTGCCAATCATTTCGTTAACAAAAAAATGCAACCAATTCACACCTCAAGTATGGAATCTATGACTCTTAAAGCTCAAGTTAATGATTCATAAGGCCAAAATGATTTAAGCCACTGACACTAAATACGAGTATAGTGAATATGACACTCTAACTACTATACAGCACTAAAATACAGCACGCAAAGCTTGTGTTGCGAGACGATTATTATGATCAAAAAAATCAAGTGAGTGTTCTTGAAGTTGTGACCACCGACCCTGATAAAAGTGTTAACATTGAGTGACGTTTTTAAATGTACAGATCATAAAAAAATCGTGGGTCTTCTCCAAGGCCCACCGTAGTGTGAATATTCTGCCGATCGTAGCTTCACTGAGTTGAAAACAAACACATCGGAATCAGATTGTTCATGCTTTCACATAGGACGACAAAAAACATCTTTCAAAATGTGCATCGCTGACTTTTGCGCCTATAGTTGGATCTGCTACAGAAATCTTCTTTTATATCAGGTATTCAAATAAGAATCCAAAGTTTCCCAATAGATGGCGTCAGCGGCACATGCTAGTCAGAAATGTCAGATCAAAAATAACTCGGATAAGCTGGAGCGTCTTCCAAGAATTTATCGTTACATTTGTGAATTTTTTTGAGTGAAAATTCTAGCCAAATACGCGCCATTTGTGAGAAGTTTGCCTTGAACATTGAAAAAACTCAGCGGCTGAGACGCGTCAAATGATTATAGAAAGGTACGAAAGAGCCTGTTCACATTGGTGGATGTAGGCTAAATTGTTCGAAAGGGGGGAAACATTCTTTAATAAGTGGGAAAGGGCACCGAAAATTCCCCATTTTATTCCATTTTTGACATTTTATTCTCATTTGTGGGTAACATTTGGAGCGTAAGCATGGCACACTTCATTGTCAGCATGTGTTTACCTGACATTACCGTTTTGCTTGCTGGTAATAAAATGAAAATGACCCGATTCAATGATCTATTTGTCAAAAACTCTTGTATACTTCCACCAACGCTCATACACAATGACATTTCAGCTGTCACCCTCTTAGAAAAATCTTATCTACTTTCTGCCCATTTTGCAGCCAAATCACAGCTTCTAGCTTCTACTTTGTCTCCCCCCCTACTAGAGTGCGTCAATTCTACTTCCACAGTCGTACAGTGGTTCTCAAGACCCCGACATACACTAATCCGCTGGTTTTTTACCTTTCCTATTCTTCTGGGTTCTTTCCTGAGTTGGTTGAAAACAGCATTTGTCCAGCCTATACCCAAAAACCGCCACTCTTTTTCTCCCTCCACCTAGCGGTCCATTGCACTGACGTCCCTTCTTTACAAAGTCATGGAAACGCTGATTAACCGTCAGGTTATGAAATATCTTGAAAGTCCTCAATGACCGACAGTATGGTTTCCGAAGCAACAGATGCTGGTGATTTGATGGCATATCTCACCGAAAAGTGGAATCGCTCGCTTCACCAAGCAGGCGAGAGCAATATACGTGGCTTTATTGTTTTTCGAAGTATTCTCCGTGATGATCAATACACTTTTCCATACGCTCAAACCAATTTTCGTAACACTTTCTCCATCCCGATTGAGATACCTGCAAAACATGGATTTTAAATGCATCAACGGCATCTTCAGGCGCTGAAAAACGTTGGCCACGCAATTTATTCTTGATATGCGGGGAAAAAAAGGAGTCAAAGCCAAATCAGGGCTATATGGAGGATGACCCAACAATTCAACGTTTTGGCTAGTCAATTAGGTGGTTGTTTCAGTCGATGTGTGTGAGCTTGCATTGTCATGATGAAGGGTGATCCTTCGCTGGCGCTTCTTTTTTCGTATTTCACCAAGCACTTCTGGCAAACAAATGAAACAAATGGTGGTGTACCATTCGGAATTGACCATTCTACGTTGCTCTAACGGCACGGCTGTCACATGTCCAGTTATTCCGAAGAAACAGGCGATCATTTGTTTCGAAGTGCTTCGTTCACAAATCACTTTTGTCGGATTTGGATCATCTTGGAAGACCCATAAAGTAAATTACTGTTTTGTTTCGGGCTCATACGCTTAGATCCAAGATTAGTTACCTATGTACGTATGTAGATGTTATACACAGCTTTTGATGCGCCGCAATTGTATTTCTTGAGCATTTCTTTGCACCAATTAACACGAGCCTTTTTTTGAGCTTTTGTCAAATTATACGTTATCCAACGCGAACAAATATTGATGCTCATCATACTAATGCCCAAAGATGCCTCAATCTCACGATAAGTCACATGACGATCTTGCAATATCAGTTCGCGCACAGCATCAATGTTTTCTGGCACAGCAATTGATTTTGGCCGACCTTCACGACTTTCATCCCTGAGCGAACTGCGACCACGATTAAATTCGTTATACCAGCGTTTCACAGTGGCCAAGGATGGGGCTTTATCGCCAAAAGTCGAAGTAAGTTGATTTATGCACTCCTGTCTTGATAATCCACGTTGAAAAACGTAAAAAAATCGCACGAAAATATTCACGAGTTAATTCCACAATTTTCGCTGAGACAAAATGTGCAAATCACTGTAAACAACACAAATTGTGCTGAAATTATAAAATATTTTGAAGAAAGCTATTATTAAAAAGGTCAAACTTTCAATTGGAAACGTAAGTTGGCGCCATTAAACACTTAATGTTGCCAAAGCTCAAAATATAAATAGCAACCTATGTAGTTGCCCTGGATATTTCGAAAGCATTTGACAGCCCAAATGCGTGCTTTCGGAATCGATGATTTTCTTCTTCAATGGATTAGAAACGACCTTCCGAATCGTTCAAATCAAGTTGTTTTGGACGGATTTAAGTCTGACATTCATTTCTTAAATGCTGGTGTTCCAGAGGGCTCCGTCTCGTCTCCGATTCTCTTTCTCATTTTTATAAATGGTCCCTTATCTGCTGCTTCTAATCCAATCCACTCCCTCGTCGACGACAGTACCTTGAGCTTCTCGTATTCCTTCAATACTTTACGACCCTGCTCTTCGGCTGTAAACAGTGAGCGGCAGCGTATATTAAGCTCATTCAATTCCGATATTGACAGCAGCATTGCATGACGTAAAAAAAATAGAGTGGAATTTAATGCCTCCAAAACACAGTGCTGTCTTCAGTCGTTAAAGCGTATCACTAACCCGCTGCCATTATCCATGAATGGCACTTGCATCTCAGAAACCGAAAAGATTTCCATACCTGGTATGTGTGTTGCTAACAATCGCTAACAATTGGAAGGACCACATATTCAGTGTCAAGGATACTACGAAATGCCTAGGCTTCTTATATAGATGCCCGAAATATTTCTCACCTTTTTTTTCTTTTTTTTTTTAATTCGTGTGCAGGTTCAAGAGTGTACGCTCTTATGGTGTTTGTCACACAACCCGGACGGGGTGCAGATGGTTTGTATCGAAGATGTTCGTTCACTACTCTCCGGGGGTTGTTGTCCAAGATAGGATTTGAGAGATTCGACTGAATTTGCGTTGGTTGTAGTTCACAATAACTCTTTTTGTTTCCATGTCATTAAGGTGTTTTATTGAAAATGCACACACAGAGTATGAATTTTGAAGTGATCTTACGCTGCGATTGTTATGTCTTCATCAGCACCACTTTTTGATCATCTCTCATTCAGTACTGATGTTGTTTTTCCATATAGGAATTGTTCTCGACTAAGGGTGAACTTGAACTACAGACCTTCGACTCAACAGCCGGCGATGATTGCCATTGCACCACGATCACCACCACCCTTAGATCTGGCTACAATCTATGAGGCGTTCATTCGTCCTAAATTAGAGTTATGTCTACGCTCATGTCTGGTCCGGTACATCCAAGACCTCATTAAACCTACTAGACAGAATACAAAAAAGCGCGATAAAACTGATAGCTAACTCCAGCACTAACAAAACATTAGATTCGCTGGAGCATCGCAGGAATGTTTCCTGCCTTTCCCTGTCTTATCGTTAATTCTCGTTAAAACTCTGATGAAATAGTCAGTTGTCCCTCTAGGAATAGAGGGATCACCAATATTCTCTAAAGACCACTTTGGGACATCTTGCCAAATATAGAGAAACCTTCTTTAACCGAACCACACGAATCTAGATTCGGTCGGGTTCGGTCTTCCGCCCTGGGTTCAACGTTTAAGACATTTAAGACCAATGCCCATCGGCATCTTCTCGCCGACATAATAAGGTTATCAAACCTTGATTGCAAACATATTACAAAAAAAACCAATATGAACGCGATCTACCTGCTTACCTTTATCCTACAAATTTCATGACTTTGATGGTGTCGATTATCGGTGAAAAAGTTTTGAAGACTTAGACGGAGACATTGCTTTGGGGAATTTGGATGGAAGTTGTGTCTGCGTCCACAGTTAGCCCATAAGTGTTTAGAGGGAAGCTAAGACAATAGCTTCTATACATACTCGTACATAGGTGTATTTAAGGGCATAAAGTTTAAAGATTAAGGCACTTCTTGACGAATACAACATCAAGTTTATCTCTTTCTGGAGTTAGCTACAAATACCATATATCTTAACTAGATGGAGTGCATTTCGTTCTGCACTGAGCTCTCCAAAGTACTCTCCAGTAACCCAAAATAACTTAAGCCCCTCTATGCAGATGTCTGTTTCAAATTAAACCGATTTGCTTATATCCCAGTAATTTAAAAAGAGCAGACCTACCCAATATTACATATATTCTTGCCTTATGTCTGTCAAAATATTTCTTTGAGAGACGCAATATATATGGACTTTTAAGTCGGTTTCAGTGATAGGCCAAGAGTCTACTACTTGATTACAGGGTTACATGCTTCCTTTTGGGATTAGATTTATGCATTAATGAATGTTATCAGGAGCTAGAGCCTTTTTCTTTTCTTCTACCTACGAGGCCTAACGATAAACTCAACTTTAGTACTATAACCATTAATAGCAATCTTCCCAACACACTACATCCTTGGTCATGGCACACTTCATCATAGGACAAAAGCCAATTCCCATGCAATCTACACTAACTAGTTTCTTCATCCATCATCCGCCTAATGACCGCGCAGCACTTCCAACGTCCCAAGCTCCATTATCGCCATAAACCACCTCTGTAGCAACTGTCGCCACCTTCGTTACAATAGGATCAATGCATTCCCTGAAAACCGATCCTTCTACTCATCCAATGCGATAGTCTGAACTTGCTCCGTTCAACTCGACCAGTGCCTACCGTCCCCATCAGATGCACAAATCAACAGACCCCAAGCGAATGGCTTTCGTCACGGTTGAACTGACCGACGGAATTCATACATGTATTCCCGTAAGAAAAGCCTCTGCCCATTTCCTGCACCCCCAGCACAACTTGAATTGCGATCGAAAGGAATGCGTCTTGGCGTACACACACGAGTCTAACGAGTCTACGAGCACCAATAGGACCACTGGGAGATGGACACATTGGTTTGTCCGTCTCTTGGTCGCTCTGTTACATAAACACCTCAACCCGATCTCCTCCATATCCCCTAATCGCTACAAAATCGACTTGTTGTTCACGTAATAAAATATAAATTTAAATTAAATCACAACAAGCCACAGAGGCATAGTCGCAGCCGCTGCACATGGAGCTAAAGACGACGCGAGTCACGAGTGAAATGAAAGCGAAAATGGAATAAAACTGCTTTCGATTTGCTTTCCTGGTTTATCCAAGCTACCGAGCAGCACAGCGCGTGCAACAATTGCAATCCGAAAATTGATTTCGTTGTGACCCATATATTTGATGTTACAGCGCGCGGTAGCTGGAGCAGTTAAGCGGGTTCGCTGGCGCGCTTAGCCTACATATTGCCAGTGTGTGTTGAGGAAAGTTGTTTGGGCCTGCAGTGGTAATTGAGATGAAATGGTTTTGTTAGCAAACGGCTGAATACGAAAGGGTGTCGACGGACGGGATTCCGTGCGAACTGGATTGCTGCCTGCGGGCAAGCTTTACCTTTTTACGAGCGACTGTGAATGGCGTTTGGAAAGGCTCGACAAATAATCATAAATGTCCTGATGAAGTGGTTTTAAATTTGAAATAAGAGGTACTAATGTGACGAGAGTTTGAAAATGAAGAGATCATTTTTAAAGTTGCTCGTGTGGATGGACCGTCTGTGGTAGCATTTAAATAGGTTTATATTTTTTACTAAAAAGCCTAAAACTGATCATGCATAGCATGAAGGTTCTTTGTCAGAAAAGTTTTGGTCTAGTTAAGGCATTATAGCAAGCCTGAAAAGAATAAAATCGAACTCAGTTAGTAAAATGACAGCTCTGTTAAATTGCCAAGCTACAAAAAATAGCAATCGGACTCTTCGTCTGAATATGACCACTGATGCTTACAGGAAGATTGTGAAAGGAGTAGTGACTGAGGTGATCACAGGAGATCACTCCAATATCCCCTAGTGGGTCATCCAGCGCATATTCTTGTAGCTTGATATGTTCAATTCAATTCAATTCAATTCAATTTATTACAGTTTAGGAGGATTCGTACAAGTAAGACTTATGTCTTTTATAGTACAATTTGGTGATATTTTAAAAATAAGGTTAAATTAAAGTTAACATAAAATTAAGTTAAATCAATAAGAAAAGAAAGAAAAGGAAAAATGTTGAAAAGAGGGAGGGTCGGGAAAGGATGAGGAAAAGCGATGAGGATTAGCGCTGATTAGAAAAATATTTAAAAATATTCTTTTTGAAACTTGTGAACTCTCTGACTTGTTTGATGCATGCCGGCAATGAATTCCAGAGACGAATGCTGTTAACGAAGAAGAGGCGCGATGAATTCAAATACCTATGACGTGGTGTTACAAGGTTAAGCCTTCTAACAGATTGGCAGAAGTTTAGTTTTTCATAGAGATAGCGTGGAGACTTCTGATATATTATTTTGTGGAGAAAGATGCAGTTTCTTGCATTGACATACTGCAATAGAGTACATCCTAAGATGCTGGTTTGATGCGCCGATATGTGGTCATATCTTCGTAAGCCATACACGTACCGAGTGATATCGTTGAATGCTACAAGTAGAGCATGTTCAGAGACAGAGTCCAATTTTGGATACACCACCTCCGAATATGAAATCAGCGGCAAAACTAAGGTTTTGGCTATACGAAGTCTTATTTCCGTTGGAATAAAGTTGCTAGACATCCAGAGTTTTCTCAATACTCCATAAACTCGCCCAATAGTCGATCTGATATGGTCAGTACCGGACAGATGTGTGCTCACTCTGAAGCCCAAGCTTGTCACTGTCGTTGAGAATGGTACCTTGAAGTCATTTATACAGATGGAAAGTTCTTAGTATTATAATCTCTATAAGAGAGCAATATTGCCTGTGTCTTGCTTGGATTCAAAGATAGACCATTCGTCTCCGCCCACCTATGTATTTCCAAGAGGTCCTCATTTATTCTAAAAACAAGATCTTCGATAAGACCAATACGTGCCGATAGATAGATCTGGACGTCATCAGCATAAAGGTGAATAGAAACATTTTTACATACTGAGGGTAAGTCATTTATGAACATGCAGAAGAGAATTGGGCCCAAGATCGATCCCTGGGGAACTCCCGATAGAATGGGTCTGGGTTCAGAAATGACCTCGTTAACCACCACTCTTTGTATCCTGTTTGACAGATAGTTTTTTAAGAGGCGAGTTGCCCTGTCGCCGAATCCAAAGTAGATATCAAGTTTTTGACATAAAATGTCGTGATTCACCTTATCGAAGGCTTTGGAAAAATCAAGGAGGCACAGGACAGTAAGTCTGTCCTCATCAAGATCAACTCTTATATCGTCGAGAACCTTTACCATGGCAGTGGAACAGCTATGTTTAGCTCTGAACCCAGATTGACTTTCAACAAGAAGATTATTGTTATCGAGGTATGAACTAATTTGTTTAGCGAGTATCTTCTCGAAGACCTTAGACAAACAGGGCAGTATACTAATTGGCCGGTAGTCACTAGGGATCAAAGGATTTGGTTTTTGGAAAAAAACCCAGAACAAGTTGTCTAATACCTTAGTCGGTCATTACATTAAACGCATCAATGCCACGTCTTCGCGATGTATAAGGTGTGTTCAAAAAGTAATGGGAATTTCTTTAATTTGTAAATTGTGTTGATGATAAATATATCTGAAAAGGTATGACGTTGTCGACTGCCAAGGAAGTTACAAGTGTTTTAGCTCCATCGGCATTATTTTTAAAACTGGTTGGAGGTTTTAAAATTATTGAACATATCTTTATCGGTCTGCTATGTGTACAACTAGGTCAGAAATGTCATTAAACGTCATGGAAAACACGGATCATACCATCTCTGCCACATCGGGAGAAATTGGTTATCATCGCTAAGTATCTCTCGCCAGTGCGGTGACCGTCTAACCAAAGTACGGACCAATTACGCCGGTGGCCAAAAATCGACACCAAATAGTAACTTATTGAGGATGCATTGTCACCTGGCGAACCTCGTGTGGGTTGATGTCGTTCCATATACGGCAATTTTGCTTGTTATCACAGTCATTCATCCAAAAATGCGCCTCGTCGCTAAAGATGATTTTTCAGCCAAAATTGGGGTCCTCTTCCAAACGCTCCAAACCGCGATGTCTATGGTCATGAACTTTGAGTCCAGACGCAAAATTTGCCAAATTGAATTCTGCGAAAAGCCGGGTTCCTCTGCACGGCGAGGAGCCAACTGCCACGGGTTCTGCTGTACCTTTTCACGGACCGCAGTAATATTCTCGGCCGAAATTGCATTCGTTTGACGTACGAGTGTTGGCTGATTGATTACCGGTTGTCTCAAATTTGGCGACCAAACGAGCTCTCATTTTGATAATAAAGTTTTATCATTTGGACATGCTGTCCAACCTTGTGACTTGCCATCGTGATTTGGCAATCAGTAAATACAAAGCTTGCAGCCTGTCGGAAGATGGCGGGCTGAGGTATGACTCTCAACCTCTTCCCGTGACAGAGGGCAGCCTTTGTCTTAAGAGCGATGAGATTGTAAAGCACATGCAAGTGTTCCTTCCTCAGGAAAGTCGTGTCACTTGAGAAAGTTACTTTTATTCCTGCGAGGTCAATCCTTACCTTCATTAAGATGATTGAGAAGACACCCCCTGATGGGCTTACTTCAAACAATATATATTTTTAGCTAGGACGCACGCGAATGACGCAGTGATGACAGTGTGTTTCGTCAGCCAGTAATTTGGACTGTTCGCTAATAACGCAATGAAGATTAACAGGAGTGGTGGGAAGTTCTGAAGCACATAGACGGTTCTTCTCACAATCGAGATACTGCGTCAAATATCGCTGACATAAACGACGCTACAATATTAACTGGGACTACAAAATTGATTAACTTTGCAATTAGTTTCTGAACACAACTTCGGTATATATTCACCTCGCCTGAATCTAATAATATTATGGAAAGACAAAATTTTCGAAAATAATGTGCCAAAATGGTACAAGTGCTTTGAGGTTTGACGCATTGGATACCAAATTTGATAAGACTATATATATATGATTAGATGCATATGTCAAAAAAACACCCTTTATATAGATCCAAACCACCCAAGATGCAAAGAAGCTTATTCCCAAGAGCCAATATGTTAAGCATTTAAATCTAACTCATCGAAAAACCATGACTCGTTCACGCAAACGATGTGAAAGGTCAACAAGGGCTGAACAGTGACACACAGAACTTACAGAAGTTTCAATAAGCGTTTCCTAATTTTTAAATTGAATAAAAGAAGTTTTGTTCAAGATATAACAGAAATGTTTATTATAAATTAAAGTAGACTCAATACCATTACGCCTTATACAGAGTGCGCCATCTCATATTGGTCGATGTAAACTTCGAATAACTTCAACAATTGTCAACCGATTTTCATATGTATTTTGCATTTTGGAAACGTCAATTCAGTACGATTTTAACCATGAATCGCTTCACACCAAAAGAACGCGTGCAAATTCATTAAAAATGAGCGCTCTATTGTGCTAACTCAACGTGCGTACCGTGTAAAATACCGTGATCGTATTGCGCCCAAAAAAGATACTATTCGTCGTTGGGCCTCGAATTTTTTTCAATTTGGTTCTGTGGCAATCCCTCGTGAGCAGCCTAGGCTACGTCGCCGGCGTTCAAACTCATCTATTCAGTCTGTGGAGGCCAGTGTTCAAGAAGACTTAAGTTTGTCATATCGGCGCTGTTCGCAGTAGTTAGGCATGAGGGGGACCACTTTGCGGAGAATTTCAAAGGATGATCTTCACTTATTTCCATATAAAGTGCAGATAATTCAAAGAATTTTGCCACAAGAAGATCCACGGCGCTTGGCATACGCACAAAACGTCGTTGCAATGATTAATGCTTGAATGATAATGATTGATGACCGGCTCAGTTAATAAACAAAATTGTCGCTTCTGGGGCACCGCAGATCCTCACATTATTCACGAAAAGCCGCTAAATGATCAAAAAGTTGCTGTTTGGGCCGGTGTATGCGCTAAAACCATCATTGGACCGTATTTCTTCAAAGTTGGTGATACAGTGGACGGCGATCGATATCGGTAGATGTTCCATTATGTGGTCCCAGAAATGCGTAAAAAAGGCTTATTTCACTTTTGCTTTCATCAAGACGGCGCGACATGCCATACTGCGGACTAAACAATGAACCTTTTGCGTAAGAAGTTCCCTGGAAGATTGGTGTCAAAAAATTGTGTGATATTGACTGACCTCCGAAACCGCCGGATTTGACTCCTCCAGACTTTTTTCTTTGGGGATACTTAAAAAGCAAGGTGTATGCTAACGGCCCGAAGACAATAGAACAGCTCAAAAGAAATATTCGTGCGTAAATCGTAGAACTTTCGACCGAAATGCTCGAAAATGTCATCGTATTGCATCGGCAATAAAGGTGGTCATTTGATTGATATTGTTTTCAAAAATTAATCAAAATAAATTGTAAGGTCTAGGTTGAATAAAAGTTTTTAAATTTCCAAAATCGGTTGAGAATTGTTGAAGTTATTCGAAAATATACATCGACCCATATGAGATGGCGCACGCTGTATAGGTATAATATTATACAAATAGCCTTCATGACTTCGTTTACAAGACTCGATCCAAAAAGACAAAATTTCGTATAACTCTTTTGCATAAGTCGGGCTTGGTTTCGTGAATGATTTGAATGATGTTATTTTCCAGCTGGTCAATTGTTGTTAGTTTGTAGACAAAAGTAAGCGACTTAACATAGCCCAGAGTCTAAGGTGGTTACCTCGTTAAAACTGCTCATCACTCTAGACGACTTTTCTTCAAAACTTGGAACCGTTTCCAACTGCTCCAGAGCCCAATTAGGGAACATAAGACGAGGTTGCTTGTGTTGATGCTTTCAATCAATTTCAATTGGATCTTGTAGTATGTAATTATTTTAACGTTTGGTTTTTAATTATCAAAAGAACCACAAGAAAATTGCAAAAGTGTATATAATTTTCATTTATCTTGATAAATTAATACATGCCATTGATTCTTGGAAGATTCTTTTGTGTAAATATTGCCTAGAACTGTGGACAATACGGATGGTCCAATTTCTAGTCACTTTTTCGAACATATTGGCTGGTACCTCGGTGGTAGCGCTTGTAATGTTGTCTTCCAAGGCTGCCATTGATGCTGAGTTATCGGCAATGATTTAACATGATCGAAATAAGTGTCTAAAGGCGTCCGATCGCACGATATAGCCCGTCAATTTACAAGTCCAGAACGACAAGTCAATTGCTCTATAACACTGCCTCGTGCATTTTGCGCAAATAGAAATTCGATATTAAACGATAGCAGGCCCCAACGGCAACATCTCCAAAAATACGGGTCAATGATTCCACCGGAACATAAACCGCAGCAAACAATGCACTTTTCCGAGTGGTGTGCCGGTGGTTGCTCCTCGGACCAAATACGACAATTTCGTTCATTAACCTACCACGAATAAGCCTTTCCGCTGAAGACAATTTTTCGACAAAATTGCTGAACAGTCATTAGCTTGTCCAAGGCCGCTTCACTGAGAATTCAACTTTGTGGCAGGTCGCGCGGCTTCAATTTTCGCACGAGCTGTATTTTAAATACTTCATTCGTTGCTCGCTTCCTTTCCGCACAGAGTACAGAGCCAGAGAAGGCAGGAAAATAAGCTACTGCGAAAAAATAAAAGAGTCTTCCCAGCTCAAGGATATCGAAGACGATCGGGATAGACAGAAGGTTTGAGCCTTCTACAAAAAAACCAAGACCCTTCTATCCAAGAAGGAGTGATAGAGTCAGAAGAAAACCCACCGCCAGTCGAAGAACTAATCCTCCCACCTAGTTTAGTCATTTCAGCTATACATTATCTGAAATCCAACAAAGCTGCTAGCCCAGATGTTCTTCAGGCAAAGCTCTTTAAAACTGGCGCTGATGTTCTGCTAGGGCTCATGCACCAGATCATTTGTCAAATTTAGGAGGATGAAAGCATGCCCGATGACTGGCATACCAGCTCTATCTGCCCATATTCAAATAAGGCAATCCTCTGTCATGCGCCAACTACCTAGACATAACCCTGCCCAATGTCGCCTAAAAGATTCCACCATGTGTACTATGTGAATGTCTTAGGCCGTCTGTTGATCTGTCAAAAAAGCTAGGGTCAAAACTCCTAACAGGGATATTCAAAATGTCTCTCTTACAGAAAACTGATCTGGCCAGTCCTGCTTTACAAAGCCGAATGTTGGACGATAAGCAAGAAAGCAGAGATGATTCTGTGCTCTTTTAAAAGAACTTCTCCCTCGGATAATATGGTCCTGTCTGCGAGGAGGTACAACCGCGAACTCTACGAGCTGTATAATGATGTGGATGTAGTCCGGAAAGCAAAAATCCGTCAACTACATTAGCTCGGCAAGGAGGATCTTTGAATCCCAGCCACCTGGTTCGAGAAGGCAAGGGAAGCCAAATCTTCGGTTTAGAGACCAAGTAATCGCGAACATCAGAAACCAATTGGAAGCACCGAGCACGCTGACCGATATGAGTGGAGCATGCTTTCGTTCAGGTTCAGACCCTTCAAGTCTGTAAGTATATTGTAAGGTGTTAGACTAAGATCTCTGCGTAAAATTAGTAACACATTTCCGACTGCTGCGAATGGCGAAGAATGGATGATAATTTCGACCGTATATGCGGTATTTTGTAGCTCGCGAATAGTTGGCGACCAATTTCTCTATTAAATTTTAAAAATTTCGATGCGTTGAATGGGCTAGATCTGTCGTAAAATGGTGACTATAACAAAAAAACTGTGACATTTGTGTTTACATTTAGAGCACACTTGATAGTCAGAGAAGTGACCTACCAAATGACTCCATACCCGATGACCATTGTGGAGCAGTTTCCCCATTTCTTACACTTTTTCAATTTCCCCATACATGTACTTCACCTCAGTTAGATTTCTTACCATTCTGTTCTTCAACTCGAATACTTTTCTATGCGCCTAACGACTTTTTTCAAATATATCTTTTGAATTCGAACTTAACCGTCACATACCCACTTTCGACCGTTCCGATGAGTTCTCCAATTCACCATTTTTTTAACTTTCCGACCGTAGTGTACCGGCGTACAATAAACGTCAAACGTCAGGTGTGCAAATTCTTAAATTACGCCACCCGCCGTATTCATAACAAACTTTAGTCGTTTACGCAAGTCCAAAAAGCGAGAGAAATTTGTCTGCACTTATCACTCAGTTTACTAACAGTCAGTTAAAAACAAATTCGGTATTTATTTTGTGCTTCTATTACCCTATTAGGTAGCATAAGCAAATGAAAATTTTAATAAAATCTGTCGTCGTTTTAAATGTTGTTTTGTGTGGCTGGTGCATAACGTCCATTATCGTATCCTAAGCAATGAAATCGGTTTTACAAGTTCATTTCCTCAGGTATGCTGCGCAAGAAATCTAAGGAAGAAGCTAACACATTGCCCCGGAAGACGCTGGGAAATATCACGAATCAATTGGATCCGGTTTTTTATAAATGCGTTGTAAAAATGCAGAAGATGAGTATTGACAAGTCGAGCACAAAGTCTTCTAGAGGTCGTAAACGTAAGTCGGGAAGGACTGGTCAAGAGAACATAAGTGAGTTGAGTCCGGCTAAACGGTCACCGAACGCAACGACTTCGAAGGCCACAGCCGATGAGAAACCAATTGAAACGTCAAAAAATGCGCCAAATCAAGAACCTTCAGAGAAAACAAAAGATGATCTACCGCCGGAAGCAACGCCAGCGACAGACCCGGGTGTCGAAAAACTGATCAGGCGTTATGAAATGATTCAATTGGCCATCAGCAAAAAGTACATGAATCAGGTCGAACGTCTCAAGCTGGTCTATATGCCTTATTGCGCCGAACACGTCGATCACTGCCTTCGGAATCATTTGAAGAATCGAACTCCACCGCCAGCTTGCAGTACTACACAGATGAACTTGATACGCAATTCGATACAGCAATCGAGGTATAAGGTGTTCATAAGTCTAGTCGCGAATCTCTGCCAGAAAGGGGAGTTTCCCGGTGATATTGTCTTGACGAACATCGTTAAGCTCATCCTTGTAAGTATGAACAAGAAGCTGTCTTCACAATAGAAATCATTTTGTATGCATTTCAGACCTTAAATCCGGAAAGTAAACACAACACATTCCTGCAGGGCGTTCTCGACCAGTTGATTTGGTTATTCGACATCATCTTGCGAACTTTTCCACCATGCTGGCTGGCTCTCCGTCACAATTACACACAATTCTTTAGGAACATCTTCGAAATGTCGAATATATTCCGTGATAAAGCGTACGAGGCGAAGAACACGATCTTTGAAATGATTCTCATGCTATTGGAAGACACGATTGATGACCGTGAAGGTCCACAGAGCTCACGTGGCTCGCGACGTAACAAGGACGTGATCAGTGCGCTGACGCATTTTGATGATGAATACCACAACATGCAGCATTGGGAGAAGCATGACAATGACGAACAAACCTTTGCCGCACTCTCGCAAGCCACCAGACTCGACAGATTAATGCAAGTGCTACATTTCATTGCTAAAATGCTTGAGATGGATCTGGCTATGTGGCTGTTCCGCTATCACAGATCTCCATCGAAATTCATTTATGGGGACGCTCAACCACTGGTGGTTACCGTCTTCTCGCTGTCAAAGTACTTACGCTCTCCCGTGCTGGTCAAGAAAGTGATGACGCTGTTCGCGCAATGTGTTGAGAAGAACATCGACGAGCACTATCTTCGGATTGTGGAGGTAAGCATCTGAATCTTCCTAAAACCAGACAAAATATCTCCAGACCTTAATATTTCTGTGTGCCTCGCGTTTGCAGAGGTATATTTCCCTCCTAGCGCATGTGCAAAATATTACCGAATTGGAGTGCACCTCCGAGGGTATTCACTATCCATCGGTTGGAGCGGCTACCTCTTCATTCACCATGGATTTTTTCAAAGTCACCGAAGGTGAGTTCGAACTCCAATTGGACTCTATGAACCCACATCACAGTTTCCTTCCTTTTTACAGCGAATTTGAAGAAAAACGTGGTAACATACATGCGTCTCATCAAAAACCTCCGCTGCCCGTTCGTCATCTTCGAGTATATCGACCTCTTCCTGAATCGATTGAATCCAGCCCCTGGAAAGATGTGCCCCGAGAAAATAGTCGAGAATTTCCGCAAGAATCGCTTTCTCGAGTGCGATCCCGACAGCGAACGGCCGCAAAACAATGACTCGCGCACGGCTTCGGTAATCTATCGCAGCGATTACCTTCAACTTTTGCTGTATGCCCTGCGAGGCTATTGCGAATTTCATGGCACCAAAGAGCTTTTCCACATTGTCATGTCCGGCATACAAGATGAAGATATTGATCCTAAACCGGAATTAAAGGACGAACGACCGAAAGCGACACGTAAATTCAATCTTACCCACATGAAGGCCAATATTGCCAAACTTGAGGCTAAAGTTAACATGTCGCTGGTGTCGCGCACCAAGCCTTTAGTAATCCCACCTGTACACATTCGAGTTAACGCGAATCTCTTTGGAAAGTATCGAAATGATATCAAGCAAACCATTATTCTGCAGGTCTATCTCACCGCGTTGAAGGGGGAGGTGGACGATGATTTAAGCGAGATCCTTGAGTACCTGAACGACTTTGCTTCAGTGATTTAATTTGTTTAAGTTTTTTTTTTGTTATGCGTTTATGTTCTTCCTTCAGTGGAGACTTTTATTTTTGAAAACTTTTTTGCGTTCCTTCTATATTTTTTTCAAATAAAAAGATATAAACTTGTAAAATAAGGCCTTTAGCCACTGATGTTTAGACATTTAGTTGAATTGTTCTTTTTTTCGACAGACCCTGTTGTGTTTTGACTTTCAACGGCTCTGCATATCTCCCAATTTCGCTATTTGTTTAAGTTTTGGAATTTCAATACAGTTGCTGCGTTCAATATATTCAAGGAATTGTGACAAATATCTCACACAGCATAGTTTGGCACAGAGGCTAGAACGTGGAACGTTATTATTGAGCACCATTCATCCTTATAACAATCTGATCTATAAAAAGTCTCCGAAGCTCGTTACCTCAACTTTAGTCATGGACTATCTTATTGACAGTGATTTTCTTTTATTCTTCTAGTCCTCCTCGTGGGTACCCGCTGGAAATGACTAATCATCGGTTAGTGTCAGCTAAGGTCTTACTCGCATGCATCAATCGTACGCAGCCGACCATTTAGAAAGAGGTAACAACAGATTCCTAACTCCCTGGTAGTGTAAGCGAAAGAACCGTGCCGAGGAATGGAAGGCTAAGGGTTGAACCAGCCCTAACGACCTCCTTAGGGTGCTTTGGAGAGGCTCACAGTATACATACCTTACCATAGTAGAACCTGCTATGTTGTGGTGGACCTTTTCTACACCGGCTTACTCGTGAGATAACGATAGAGTCCTTGAGGTTACCCCCCAAGATTTTCAGAAGACTGAGAACAAAAATGCTTTCCAGGCAACGACATCGGCCTATACATGCTGCTTATCAAGTCCTTAGCCGACTGGAAAAAAAGTGCAAGGACAATTGGGATGAAAGGACGTAGCCTCGTACAAATGGGCTTCGGAAACAATTGAAGAGCGGAAGAGTCGACCTATAAAGGGACCTTCCGCATCCGCTACCACAGCCAAAAAAAGGCTTGTGGACAACAAAAAAGCCTCGATTTCACGATTAAACCCCAACCACCTCAAAGAGGCATAGAAGCACCGCTACGGCGCCCACTCTCAATGAGGTGGTGAGGGATCACCTAGCAGTAGTGATCGTAGATCGAAGCCATGAGGAGGGCCACATCACTCATGAGCACTGGAAAATCCTTGAAGGCAAGATCATCCTCAACTTTTTCTCCATGTGCAAAAATAGCCCGGAAAAGAAACCTGGTTTCAACGATAGGGGCTGGCTCATCGGTATTACAAGCTTATTGCCTGCGACGACGACAGCGCTGCATCCTGTCTAAGGGCAACTGTCGCCGTGGCGGACAATTTGTGCCAAGCCGGAGGTTGTGAGCAAGGACGAGATCCCGCTCAGGCCAAGGGCCCGCGCTCGTATACCCGTGGAACCCAGCGACCCACAAGATATTCTGCCTCTGTTGCAGGGGGAAAATCCCAATTTTCCGATTACCAACTGGAAGGTCATTAAGACGGAGATTGAAAAGGACTCGGACAGGACAGTTACCATATTGCCGAACAGAGACTCCCTCCCTCCATCAAAAGCGAAGGAAGGCAAATGTTGAAATGGCCTTAAAACCAGGCAGTGGCAGGCAATGGCCACGATTCCCTCCACTTCAAATTCCTTCAGAACTCGGCAGGAATCTGATACTCCATCCTCTAATTCGGAGAATTTCGGTGCTACTGTGACAAAGCCATCTGGCTTAACCGATAGCTACAATGCTACGTACAACCCAGATAAACCTCCACCACAGTAAGGTTGCTTCTGCCAACCTTATTCTCCACCTTGCAGAAAGTGGAGACGACATAGTCCTTATCTAGGAGTCATGGATTAGCATTAATCGCATTGCCGGATTAAGGACAAAGCAATACAAAGGAACTGCAAAGGTACCCTTAGAACCAGGAATCTAGCAAAATCCCATATTAACATATTTCTTTTAAGTAATTACAGCACCTGCGACCTCACTACTGCCAGAGAAGAAGTCTCCCAAGAGAAAGGCTTATGGATCTCCGCAGCATACCTGGCCTACGACGACATCGGCCCCTTACCATCCACAACAATCAGAAGAATGGTCAGTAAGGCAGCACGGACAAAAACACCGGTCTTGTTGGAATGTGACACAAACGCTCACCCGACCATTTTGGGCAGTAGCTCCACTCACGATAGTTGGAACCGTTGAAAAATCACTTTCCAACAAAGAATTCATCTCCGCAATTGTGGGTACTAATTGTAAACGAAATACTCCTATCCTTCGAGGACAGCGAGTGCAAAGGCATTGCGCATGCAGACGATATTCCAATAACAATCAGCGGGAAACTTCTCCAAACAATCAGAGATTTGATGGGAACAGGCCTGGGCAAACTGGCCAATTGGGCAGAGACCTGCGGGCTTGGAATAAATCACTGCAAAACGGAGCTGGTTTTATTCACCAGAAAACGGTAGATTCCTCAAATCACTCCACCAAAACTCAATGGGACTTACCTTAGATTCGCAGGCTAAGCCAAATATCTTGACGTGATACTCGACAGGGAGCTCAACTGGAAATTGAATGCGGAAGAACGCATCAAAAAAGCCTTGGGCACCAAATGGGGTATCAAACGCCATATTACACACTAGCTGTATACCGGGGTTGTTAGACCTATACTAATGTACGGCTGCCTTTTCTGGTGGCCGGCACTGTGCAGAGCTATCTGTTGCACACTCCTAAGCAGAATTCAAAGGATGGCGTGCATCGCGATAACAGGGGCACTGCGAACAACCCCCACTGCGGCCCTCGAAACGATGCTTCACCTACTTCCCTTGGATATCTTTGGCAAGGAAAAGGCAAAGAAATAAGCGCTGAGATTTAAGGAATCCGCTCACTGGAAGTTCTCCGAAATAGGACAAACCTGGCCCAGGTATTGTCAACGTAAAACCGCGGGTAGATTATAAGCAGAATAATGGGAGTCGTAACAGGATATTGCGCTTTGGGAAAACATGCCGCAGGATTAAGACTGCCATACAACGCCTACTGCAGTAGGTGTCATGATGAGGAATGGAAAGAATCTCCATCCCATCTCCTATGTAATTGCCCTGCCCTAACCTCCTCAAGAAGACGATTTCTAGGCGGTGACCAAACCGACTCAAGTTGTAGCAATAGATCGGTCTTGGTCAAGCCACCTAACCTAACTTAACCTAAGGTGTTGGCCAATTAGAACATATTTCCGCCATTGGAAGAATAATGAGTAGAAAAGAGGAAGGCCAGGTTAATAGTGGAATAACTCCCTAAATACCGCTCAACGTTAGGTGCCAGCATCATAAGAATAACGATGATAGCAAGCTACACCGAACCTTCGTCTCAATCCCTTACTTGTTGGACACGTTATGGGGGGAAGGGGATTAATTCTTATTTTCTTTTATTAGAGAGCAAATACTGATCCACTGTACTGCATATGGTTTGTGTCGAAGCTGTTCGTTTACTACTCTCCGGGGGTGGTTGTCCTAGATATGATTTTAGACGTTCGACTGAATTTACGTTGGTTGTATTTAGTTCACAGTAACTCTTATGTTTCCATGTCATTAAGGTGTTATATTGGATATGTACACACCGAGTATGAATTTTGAAGTGATCTTATGCTGCGAGTGTTATGCCTTCGTCAGCACTTTTTGATCATCTATCATTCACAACTGATGTTGTTGCACAATTTTTCCGTATAGGAATTGTTCTTGACTATGGATGGACTTGAACTACAGACCTTTGGCTCAACAGTCGGTGATGATTACCATTGCACCACGACCACCCCCATTTCGTCATCGCCGGTATACAGTCTTCAGAAGTAGTCTTTCCATTTTTTTGTTTTAAGATGCTTATGCTCTTTCATCTCTCTTTTGTTCATAATGCTCACGAACAGCTCTTGTCCTTTGTGCAGTGCCACTTGATAGGCTTTCTGTTTGGCTGCGTGAGCCCTCCTACACTCGTCGTCAAACCTTGAAACCCAGAACCTTAGAAACAGCGCTCTCTAAGACTTGTTGACAACGGGTCCATTGGTGTTGTACGGACTAACCAGGTGTTAGAGAGTTTTCCGAGGGACACGCGATTGGTGTAGACTCTGGCGGTTTCTTACGATTTTAGCATTGCGACGTAATATGCTGCTGGCCTTACTCGAGTTTTTCTGGGCATATTCGAAGTCGAGACCTGGCTGTCGCAAGATAATGGTCCGAGTCGATGTTGGCTCGTGATGCGTGCCTGCCATCAATCATAATGTGGTCAATCTGGTTGGCGATTGATTGACTGATTTGGATCGTTTGCTACGGACGCCTGAACGGCAGCGATATTTTCGACACTTCGACCAACCCGTTGTCTCACTTACACGGCAACATCACACAACGAATATGTAGACTCAAATTTTTGCTTGTTATTGCCTGTCTACTAGGGCGAAAATTACGACCGAAAATTGGAGTTAACGCTCTTAAAGTTGCGGTCACCGACTCCGAATTTCGGTAGAAAATTTTTATAATTTGCAGACGTTGCTCGTTCGTGTACTTTACCATGATGAAAATGTTGAGTTTACTAAATAAATTGACAATGACAGTTCGATGATTAGTGAAAGGGTGCGTTCACAAATTAAATTCAGAGCTGTCCCCATTGGAAAACCCTTTAGCTGAACTGAGCGATCGGTAGAGATATGAAAGGGTGTTTGAGTTAGAATTGAAAATTGTTTTTGAAGTTCTGAAAGCGTTTCCTGAAGGAGGAGCTTCGGGCTTTCCGAAGCAGCGAACGAGGAGGGAACATTAGTAACGTCATTGGGTGAAATATTTAGGATATCGTGAAACCGGATAAACACCTGTGCAGGGACGGGTTAAGAATATCCCTGCAGCGATACCTCTCGCTTGTCGTAAAAGGCGACTAAAACCTTCAACAAAAATCACATCTAGGCAATTTAGAAAACACCAAGGTGAGCCTAGGGACACATATACCACCATTAAACTGCCCCACAAGTGTACATGCAAATCAGTGGGTTGACACGACTGGAGATCACCGGTGTTGTAAGAGTAAGATCAAACAAAAAAAAAAAAAAATCTGGAGCATGCCCGTGTCAAAAAACGGAGGAGAAGAAAGAAAACGGTCAAACCGTAGCATTATGGAAAAGAACGCTAAAAGGAAAAGCACTACCCCGCCAGGCACTACTAATGGTCGTGATCCTGGGACGAGCAGCAATGCTCGGGTCAGAGCTATAGGATTTCCGGGGGATAGCAAAGTAATGCAACGGCGTAAGCCACACTTAAGAGTCGCGAGTTGGAACGTTGGAAGCATGAGTGGTCGCAGCTATGAGCTTGAAGAAGTGATGGTTAGAAGGCGAGTAGACATCCTGTGCGTACAAGAGACGAAATGGCGAAACACCGGTAATCGGGCACGTTTCTTGGACGTTAAAACAAAAGCCTACAAGATGTTTTACTATGGATTGGAACAAGGAAAAAACGGAATCGCCATCATCCTTGCGGCAGAGCCACTTGACAACGTGTTAACCATTTCAAAGTCCAGTGACCGTTTGATGGCTCTCAAATTGGTGATGCATGGTGAGGTGTGGAACATCGTAAGCGCATATGCCCCTCAAGTAGGATGCGAACAAAAAGAAAAAGATGCATTCTGGCTAGATTTCCACAACCTTGTCAAAATCATCCCAAAGGAAGAGCTTTTGTTTGTTGGGGGAGATTTAAACGGACATGTCGGGAAGACAAGTGAAGACTATGAAGACTATCACGGAGGGCTGAGATACGGCACCAGGAACTCTTCAGGTGGAGATATCCTAAATATGTGCAAGTCATAGTGCTAAATACCATGTTCGTCAAACAAAGCCGGCACCTGATCACTTATAGCAGCGGCGGAAATGAGACTCAAATAGACTATCATTTGGTATCCAGTTTCATGAAGCCACGAGCTAAAGATTGCAAAGTGATCCTGGGAGACGCGGTCGCCCCTCAACACCGTCTGCTCCTGACTGAATTTTTTATGGAGGCGAGTAAGAAGTCAAAGCAGCAAACGAAGGTGTCTGAGAGAATCAAGTGGTATAAGCTGGATAAAGGAAAAGGCGAAGCTTTTATTACCAACATGAAAAACTACCTCTCTTCCATTATCGATGAGGTCGGTAATGAGGAGTGCAGCGCACAAGACATGTGGGATTCCCTACAACAATCTGGCCTGGAGAAAGCCAAATCACTGCTCGGAACATCTAAAAACCACTGCCAACATGCAAAAGAAATCTGGTGGTGGACAGACGAAGACACGAAAAGAAAATGGCTTTCCAAGCTTGGTCAAAGTGCTCTTCTACTAATAGAGAGGAAAAAGCTCGCCGTGAAAAGGTATATAGATATTGCAAAGGTATCGCGAAGAAAAAGTGCGCCGAATTCAAAGCGAAAAGCATGGAAGGCCTCTATCAGGAGTTGGAAGAAATATCGTCTTCCGCGTCTGACAGGAACCAGGCTACCCAGGAGTTCCACAAAGCAATTTGAACAAAGGAGCAAATATCTTTAAGATAGCCGCCCAGATAAGAAGAAATGCTCAGAAGATTCGTTTCCCAAGGTTTATTAACAATGCTGAAGGCCAACTCCTTGTGGAAGACGAAAAAATTCTCCACAGATGGCGACAGTATTGCGAGGAACTTCTGAACGAACAGTTTCCCCGAGTGTACTTTCCAAGAGCCGCCCCGAATCATGCCGAAATATCCGTCATCACAGTCGAAGAAGTTCGGTACGCGGTTAAAAACTCCAAGAAAAGAAAAGCTGTTGGACCGAACGGGATACCCTCTGAGTTCTGGAAAAAGATGGGAGACATCGGGTCTAGATGGCTCATGGTTCTTATCTCCAAACTTATGAGAGGCGACACTATGCCTAATCAATGGAGGGAAAGCTATCTTCTTCCATTGCACAAAGGAAAGGGTGATACGCGAAATTGTGATAACTACCGTTCTGTCAAGCTGATGTCGCACACCATGAAGATCGTTGAACGGGTATTAGATAGCCGACTGCGGAAAATAATACGACTATCTGATGACCAGTGCGGGCTTGTCTCGGGTAAATCAACAACAGATGCAATCCAAAGAATAAGGGTCGTGATGGAAAAGCATCGTGATTCGTCAAAGGACTTGCATATGGTGTTGGTTGATTTCGAGAAGGCCTTTGACCGGCAACCAAGAGATCTTTTATGGGTAGCGCTAAGACAAAAAGGAGTTCCAGAAACCTACGTGCGGGTGATCATGGACATGTACAATACAAGAGAGCAACGACAAGAGTAAGATGCACCGCAGGAGTCACCGAAGAGTTCGCAAAGTCGGTGTACACCAAGGGAGCGTCCTCAGTCCACTGCTCTTTATAGCAGTCCTTGATTGCTTGCTTGAAGGAAAAGTGACGGACCCCAATGTGCATCGTCTTTGCTGACGATGGAGCCATTATAAGTGATGATCAGGCGTCCCTACAACGAGCACTTTATGTGTGGGTGGACATTTTTGAGGGACACGGGTATCGTATTAGTTCAAAGAAGACAGAGTATCTGTGCTGCCCGTTCTCTGACCCTCATCAGCCTATTCCAGACATTTACTTGAATGGAAGAGTGCTTCCCAAGTGTGAAAAGTTTAAATATCTGGGATCTATGATTAATAAAGAAGCAACTTCTGATGACGATATCAACCATCGCGTAAGCGTAGGGTGGATGAAGTGGCGGGAAAACTCCGCCATCTTCTGTGATCGAAAAATGCCCCCTAAGCTGAAAGGAAGGCTCTCCACTTCAGTTGTCCGTCCGGCGCTCACATACGGTTCACAATGCACAAAAAGTATGAGAGCAAATTAACGGCAGCTGAGATGAAGATGCTTCGTATGACAGCGGGAGTAACAAAGCGTGACAGAATTAGTAGTTCAAAGATCCGAGGAAGCCTCCACGTAAAAGAAACCATCACAAGAAAGATAGAGCGCGACCGACTCAGTTGGTATTGCCATGTTCAAAGGAGAGATCCTTTGAACCCCGTCCAAAAGGCAATATCAATCAACGTTCCAATTTCAACACGCAAAAAAGGCAGGCCGAAAAATAATTGGTGCAAACAAATGCAAAAATACCAGCATTTGATTGGCCTCAGCGATGAAGTAATCCCAAACCGGGAAGCCTGCCGCTACTTTCTGAGGTCAAACCGGCGGACCTCACAAACGGACCAGTAGGAATGCAGTTAAGTGGGAAGGTTATGGCCCTACACTTCTGGCCATAATGACGCCGGGAAAAAAGGAAAAGAAGATCGTGAAACCGGATAAAGGTTTTCTTTAGTTCATAAGGGCCGGTCTCGATACCTTCTTGGTGGGTTGACAGCATGACGCTAGTTTTGGCTTTACCGGCAATGGAAATGGAGTCGGTTTCGTCATTAGAGATGGACGTTTTCACAGGTTCTTCTATCTCTAAAACGTGACATGACTTATAGGTATTCAGCATTATTTTTGGAAAGGAGGGGGGAGGGAGTGATTGGTCTGTTGGTTTAACGTGGACACCTGCCTTGTCGGCTTAATTCCACGGGGGGCCTTCCCCCAAGGAGTTGATTTTATGGACGACAACCAACGTCCTTATTCACAGACCTGTGTTAATAAGTACCAAATTGAATCCATGCATAGGGACATGGTTCCCCCTTGGTACGAGGCGAGGCCCATCTAAAACCTCTTACCGATATTAAGGGTACCGGCCACCCCCTGAACAACTAAGTAATTTCTTACTTGTTTTTTCTTTTGTTTAGTCTTTTCCCGCGATTTGGGATAACCACAGCCCCCACGATACTCCCACAAGGGGGCCTACCGCAAAGACAGGCCAGGACTGTCATTCCGATATCTGACATATTGTCATTTATCAGTCCGACATTGTCCCGGGGGCTTCCTGTCTCCCGTGGTCCCGGAATTAGGCCTCCGGTCGAGCCGTTACTCCCAGCAGGGTTACCCTATACCCTAACTGGGAGCCTTGTATTTGCTACTTGAGCAAATTGCCTTTCCAATCGATTATCAGTCACTACGACAGCATAACCAATTAGTTATCGGAATTTTGCGTTCAAATTAGATAATTAGCTGACAACCATACAGCTAAATAGCTATGTAGGCCATGCACCACTTGGCCCTATACTGTTGCCCCCCAGGTACGTGAGCCGCATATTGAGGATGCGACCCGGTGTACTCATAGGGCGTGGGGGGGGGGGGGGGGGGGGTGAGGAAGATGGGAATCCACCAGCTAAAAGTCCTAGTTCGCGATCATGCGATAAGAGCCATCGCGGCCAGCTGTACCACGGATGGATAAATAAAACCCCGCTCCGGACATTTCTTACAAACATATTATATTCTTTTCTGGTAATATTACAAATAATAATTTCAATAATATTCATTAATTATTATCGTAATAGGTTTCTGTTTTTTTATTATTATACATTCTCGTTCATAAATAAAAAATAATGCTCAACACTTATATCTTCTGTTGAATCTTCATTTCACGCCATTTTTTGTTTTTATCTGATAGTTGCGATGTTTACCAAAAACATCTCATTCTTTATATATATTTTTACTTTATATGCTTTCTGTTTTACGTTAATTTGTTAAGGGTTTATTAGGTTAGCTGGCTTCTAAAAAGCGCGTTTAAATTTAATTTATACACATCACTGTTGTTTTTCTGTTTAATTTCTCACGTTAAGTAGATTTCACATAATAATTTGTTCAGTTTTTCCTTCTTTTCTTATTCCTGCTTGAGTTTCTGTTTCGCTATAAAAGGCTCCTTCCTTTCCCGACTTATTGGTTAACACTAGAAGCAAGTATTGTTGACGATTTTTTGCCTTTTGCTACATGCATTTTATTTTTTTCAACAAGTAATTATAATTACATTTAAAAAAAAAGATTCACGTTCATTTCTCTGTTTTTTTGTTATTCTATTAAACTTAATAGCTAGTTTCTGTTTTGTTTTGATTTACTAAAAAATAAAATAAAATGTTTCTCATTTTGTTTTACCCCTTTCTCGTATTTAGCGGTTTTTATTTTTAATTTTCTTTTGCCGTCCATGTGACGCCCTGTAATTATCATGAATTCTTTTCATATCTTCTTTAGTCGTATATATGCTAGGTTTAGTTGTATATTCATATATAAATATATTTTATTTAATTTTTTGTTTTGCTGTTTTAATAATTGTTTTCATTATTTTGTAAAAAAAAAAAAAAACAAAAAAATAATTAAACAAAATGAAAGCAACCGAAATAAAACACTTACGAGCTAGTCTTATTTTTAAATTCTTTCTTTCTTTGATTCTCTTTTCTTTTCGTATTGTTCTTTGAATTAAGATCCGTCGAAGGATCGCGTTTAAGAGGCGGGCGGAGCTCGATGATTGGTTTTAGAAAATAATTTCCTAAGCCTCGTTGCCGAAACGAGTCGTGTGATTTGATTTGAATGGAAGAAATAAAACATCTCCCACAGCTTGGCTGGGGGGATAGGTTTCCAGTCGTAAGTCGTATACTTTGAATAGTGGACAAACAGTGTTTAAGGCGAACATGGGGGCGTGGGGAGCAAGCAAAGGGGGCGGGAACACTTCTGAATTAATGGCTAAGTTTTGGGTTGTATAGGAACTTCTTTCATTACTCTAATGGCACAATTTATTATCATGGATCGTTGACTATTATACAAATTCCTTTCACGGCAACTAGCGGTCTTTTTCAGAAGCGATGTGATCGAGAACTGGTAATTGAGAAATAAAGCTGCATGCAAGGGACTAGTGAGGGAGTGCGAAAAAAAAGTATTCCAGCTGCAGGGGCATACAGTTGGCAAGACTTGTGAAGGAAGCTTCAAATCAAGGTGTTAGCAGTCTAATTTGGCAAGTAATCTAAACAGAATGGAGCTTAATTCGTTTTTTAAATTGACTAGGAACATAAGCTGTAGGGTAGGCGAAAAAGCATTTAAGTCAGAGTGCAATCGAGCGGTTTTATGACAACGGAGACAGACCGACTCTTGTTTAAGTGACTTGTGCTACATCTAGAAGGAAGAAGGCACTACAACCTAAGCGAATCTATTATGCCAAAAGCCCTCATGGAACACAGACTTTGCCTCCGGCACAGGAAATATCAAACTAGTATTCCTGGAAGCATAAGATGGTGCGTTATGCATGGGCGAAACAAGCCTTTGTTTGAAGAATTTTACAGCGAGCCACGGTGAGAGGCAGAAAACTGATGGAGAGCCTCTCTAAACAAGTAGGAAGTCTCCAGCTGTTTAATCAGAATAAATCAAGAAACACTAAGGCCCACGTCAGTGGAACAGAGTTATCAACCAGCGCGATATTCAAGGTGATGAGCTGCCTCCTCCTTTATGGGGACACACGATCTGCCCATGCCCCGACTGCTATATATACCTTGATTCGCTGAAACAGGACATGGAAATTGACACAAAATATATGAACCGAAAGCTTTTTGAACCGTAACATAGCTAAAGTCTACACTCGCATGCAAATCTAAGATTATCTACACTGAGCAAACCCCACTTTGCTTGCTTCCCCACCCCGCAATCCATTCAACAACAACAACAACAACAACAAAACCACCATCGACGCATGTCTCCGCATTCGCTTCTCTCAGTTTCAAGTCTCTCTGTTCGTCTACCAAAAACATTTAAGGACAACTGATAAAGATAGGAAAAAACAGAGAAAATGTAAAAGAAAATCTCCCGTTCTATTTCGAATAAAGAAAAAAATGAAATGAAGAAAAAAGAGAAAAGAAAAAATCTATTTCATAGAACTATACACATAAATAATAGGTAAGTAGGTAAGTAGGATTCGAACTGATGGTAAAATCAGGTATTCCTTAAATAAAAGGAAACTCTGTACACTCATCCTTCACCTGGATACTCGCAGTCCGATTGTACACTATTCACCTCGATCTTGACCACATCCGCGGCGGAGATGATACCCTCAGCTAGTTGCGACGCATCCAATACAACTTGATGGGTCGGCTGTCGTTGCTGTTGTTGATGTAGCTGAAGCGGAAGCTGCTGGAGTTGTGGCTGATGATTGTTGGTGGTGACCGATGCTTGGACATCGGTCACCATCTCTAGTCATCCTTCGTCCTCTTCCGTTTTGATCTTTACCGGTATATAGACCTTGTCCATTACGTGGATCTTTATGTGATTGTTGAGTGTACTCGATTGGCGGAATTGTTTCTTGCAGACGGCACATTCGAATGGTTTTTCGCCGGTATGGATTTTCAGATGATTCGTAAGCGTACTTAATTGGCGAAAATTCTTCGGGCAATAGGAGCAGATGAATGGTTTCTCGCCCGTATGGATTTTCATATGATTTGTGAGCGTACTCGATTGACGGAAGGTTTTGTCGCATATGGAGCATTTGTAGGGTTTCTCGCCGGTATGGATCTTGACATGATTGGTAAGCGTGCTGAGTTGCCGAAATCGTCGCTCGCATACATTGCACTGGAATGGCTTTTCGGGCGCTGAGGCTGTCAGATGCGATGTCAGGGAATTGGCCTGGACTTGTTGTTGCAGCGCTTCGGTTTGTAGTTGAAGCTGTTCGGCGTTGTGCTGCAATGGAGCGAGGTGATGAGTGGTTGTTGTGGCACCCGATGCTGATACAGTTGATGCTGAGGTTATAACGTTGAAGGGTATTTGCAGATCGCTTGCAGGCTCATCTGTCGTCGCAACGATCACAATTTCACAATTAGTCATTGTGTAGAGTTTTATGGGCAGGGAAACCAGCGCGCGTTTGTTTTCGTCTTTCGTGCAGGACCAATATACAAGTTATCAGTCGTCCACGGACTGATGGTTGACACGACTACTACGTGGGAGGGAGGTGGCGTTTCTACTCTTGTTTTAGTGCGTCAAGCAGCAGCCGCATCGTTTGGTAATGGCCAGCATTCTGTAGAGATGCCTGGAAAGTAAAAAGAAAAATTTAATAGCCCCTCAGTCAGTCATGAGTTTCAAAGCAAAAAAATAGAAATTTCATCAAGCAAGCGACTGAAATCAAATCAAATCCATTCGACTCCAAAAATCATTTTCAAGTCGACGTTACTCCGCTGACTCGCGATTACGATTATCTGCAGCATTTTCAACAAACCATATGCCCATGATGGGGCATGCGAGAAAACCATTTCCGTCAACATGTGAAACGTCGTTTTCACAGACCAATCAGCCATGCGTTTACTTGTCACCCTGACAAACCACATTTCACGCGTTCTTCACCGCTTGACCGACGAAAATCGAGATAACACTCCGTTCCTAATCCATCCAATACCAATGAGGTTAGGTTACCTAAATGCCCCCACAACCAGTGGAATTAGAATTTCAATCGTCTTGCGACGTCAGCCCCGAATTCCTCATCCAATCGACCGTGGCACAGTGTCGCAATCGTCGGCATTTCCTATTACATAAATTCATCGAACAGATAAACAATTTCGGATCCTTATACTCGCGAGCACTTTTCACCTTTGACCTACCTACGACGGCATCACTTTGCTTAAATTCACGATTTTTCTCTTGACGACATACGGACTTTTCGATATGACTCAACTTATGGACTATGAGATGAAAGCTTAAATAGTCACCTTTCGGATGAGTGTGGCGTTAGAAAATAATAAATTCGAAATGTATGCGAAATTTCCAGTTGAAAGTAAAAAAGTGAGATTTTTTCTTAGGAAAAATCAAAATGAAATTTTTTTTATTCACTTTTAGAGAACACGACTTTTGACAGTTGTTGTTTGTTTAACGCCTGTAAAAGAAAAGTGCTGCGGACGAAAATGTGCGGTAAAAGAAGATGGCCTATGGCCGACGAGTGTAGTAGATTTGTGCAGAAACAATATGATGCGCGAATCGTTATTGGTGGTGAGTAATGTACAGCGGATGTTGGATGATAAATCCGCTCGAGGTATACGTCTTAGGGATGTGACTTTACAAAGTGTAAGAAAAATTCAAAAAAAGTTGTAGAATGTCTCGTTTTGCCCAAAAAGCATGAAGAGTAGCAGGAAGGATGGGACATTTTTTTTTATGTTTCAAATGTGCCATGGGTGGTCAAAGTTATTGATATGATATGATTCCCATGGAAACATTTCACCAAGATAACCAGAACGTTTGCTATGAAAGGTTTGAAAATATTTCTAAGGTTAAAGGAGGTACCTAGTTATGGGCTAAACACTTGTAAACCTTGGTGTATTATGAGTAAACAATCCGGGTAGCCAATTCCCCGCCGTGGTGGTCTTTAAATGATTGAGCCTGGACAAAATGATCATTTGCACGGTCTACAAAGTCTTCTATTAAACAGGCTGATACAGATAGATGAGGACATCGTGCGCGTAGACATGTAGACTTTACAAATTATAATTGAGCTGGGAAAATCACTTAGGAGTATAAACATAGAAAATAGTAAAGACTCCAATACAGGTCCTTGCGGTACGAGGTCCGAATAGGATTGGTTAAATTTGGCTACATGGGCTCGATTTCGTAGATATTGTGCAAGATGTCTGAATGATGCATTGCTTAAATCGATTTTTCTTTTTTAAATTAAGATAGCAAAATTGAATGATCAATGTAATCAAAGAACCATAATTCCGATTTCGTTTGAACCCAGTGCTATACGCAATTCTTAACTCACTTTTTGACAAAATCCCGATTGCCACTTGCATATGTTTTTCACAAAAGTATTTTCTTTTCATTTGGTTAGCCATAATCTTTTCGAGAACTTTAGATGAATAACAGAGTAAAATTATTGGCCTAGAATCTGAAGAAACTGGCGGTTTAGATTTTCTTCGAATTGGAACAATAATAGCTTCTTTCCACCTCCTGGAAATCGGTTGCTGTAGGGTGCGCCATCTCATATGGGTCGATGTAAATTTCGAATGACTTCAACAATTCTCAACCGATTTTGGAAATTCAAAAACTTTTACTCAGTTTAAACCTTTACAATTTATTTTCATTAATTTTTATGAACAATATCAATTAAATGACCGCCTTTATTGCCGATACAAAAATGGGCTCGTTTTCGCGCATTCTCCATGACATTTTCGATCATTTCGGTCGAAATTTCTGCGATTAGTACGTCAAAGGAACGCAAGATCAGCCGAAAACATCGTTACCCTCGGTGAATGTGTACAATAGAGCACAAGACAGTCTATTTCCCGCCGTGCACAAGAACTCGGCCTTTTGCAGACTTCATCTTTGCGTCGAGCCTTTGCCCTACACCCTTACAGGAACCAATGGTCAAAGTTCATTACCATAGACAACGCCGTTTTTTCTGACTGGGCTTCGAAGCGTCTGGAATAGAATCCCAATATTGGCCGCAAAATGAGCCGGCCGCGTCATTGGTCTGTATTTTCTCGAAAACGACGTTGGTGAGGCGGTCATCATCAAGGGCGAGCGCTACAAGAACGATGATAACTACGAGGGTGGTCCGATAAGTAGTTAGCCTACAAAAGAAAAACAAAAATTTTGGAGAAATGGCGATTTATTTTTCAATATAGTCTCCTTTTAGCTCGATACACTTGACCCAGCGATGCTCCAACTTCTTTAACCCGTCTGAAAAATACTTTTCTCTTGAGGTCTGCAAATTAGGCCTCCGTGGCGGCGATGACCTCCTCATTCGACTGAAATTTCTGGCCGGCGAGTGACTTTTTCAAGTTTGGAAACAAAAAGAAGTCACACGGGGTCAAATCTGGAGAATACGGTGGATGGGGCAGCAGTTCGTAGCCCAATTCGACCAATTTGGCCATGGCGAGGGCGGAGGTGTGAGCCGGTGCGTTATCATGGTGGAAGAGCACTTTTTTCTTCGCCAAGTGGGGCCGTTTTTTCTTCAATTCGGAGTCGAATCGGCCCAATAATTTAGCATAGTACAGCCCTGTGACCATTTTGCCCTTCTCCAGGTAGTCGATGCGGATCACACCTTGTCAATCCCAGAAAACGGTGGCCATCACCTTTCCGGCCGATGGGACAGTCTTCGCCTTCTTCGGAACACGTTCGCCGGGTGAAGTCCACTGTGAAGTCGACTGTTCCTTGGTCTCTGGTGTGTACCCGTGGATCCATGTTTCGTCGACTGTCACGAAACGACGCAGAAACTCCTTCGGATTGCGCTTAAACAGCGTCAAACACTGCTCTGAAGTGGTCTCACGGTTGCGCTTGTTGTCCAGAGTGAGCAAACGCGGCCGACAGCTTTCTCATGCCCAAAATTTCATGCAGGATATGACCCACGCGATCTTTTGAAATGCCTACTGTCTCAGCTATCTCGCGCAACTTCAATCGGCGGTCTGCCGATACGAAATCGTGGATTTTTGTCACGTTATCCTCCGTGGTAGCCGTTTTCGGGGCACCTGGACGACTCATCAAAAACCGACGTGCGACCACATTGAAACTCGTTAAACCAATTTTTGATGGTCGCCATCGAAGGTATCCAAACGCTCTTTGATTTCGCTGCGCGATTTCCCTTCCAAAAACAAGAATCAAATCACCGACCGATATTGCTCTTTTTCAATTTTTCGAAAATCCGTGGACACTCCCGCTTCCACACGCGGTCAAAACAAAACTACGAGTCTGATGCTGAAATTTCGACAGTGGCCGTCTACTTGAATGTACTACACGATAGTAAGTTGCTCTTGCGATACTGGCGCCATCTGGCAGGGAGGCTAAGTGTGGTTTCAGTAGAACGGTGTTACGTGCCACACAGCCGACGGCACGATTGACATTCTGCATGAACGATTTGATGGTGAGGTTATCTCTCGCACGGGTGACGTGAATTGGCCACCACGTTCATGCTATTTTACCTCGCTAGACTTTTTTTGTCCGGTTTCCTGAAGTCGCATGTCCTTGCGAATAAACCACAATCGACCGATGTCCTTAAGTGACCAAGCAATCGGTCAAACTCAGCTGGATGTGTGCGAAAGAGTCATTGAAAACCGGAGCACTCGGATCCGTTCCGCCGTAAAAAGCTGCGGCGAGCATGTGGACGATGCCACAGCTTGTTTTATAATTTTATTCCATTTCAACATCTACCCGCCCTTATTGAAAAAAAATTATATTCTTCTCCGCAATCACTCCAAGGTTTTTCAAGTTATTCAAGGCATGTTGCTGCAACTCTAAGCTTCGCATCTTAAAAAAAGTAAAGTGGCTCGATAGCTACCTTGAGTTCCACCAACTTTTGCCACCTGTCAGTGGCACATTTTTCAAAACTTGAACGGAATTTCCCTGACAGCAGACTATGTCTACTATGGCCATTTAATAACATGCAGAAGTGGTTTTTCATGTTTGTCAGCACGGATTTGATTTTATCAGTCTGGTTCTCTAGCATCGATTCTCTTTAAAAAAGCCCTTGTCAGATATTAAATACCAATCCAAATGCAAGATTGTCCCACCTAATGTGGAAAATGTTGACGAAATATTGCAAGGAATTCACGAAGATCTTCCTATAAGTACTTCTGACCTGTAGAACTAAACACTGCCTACAAAAGAGTTATTTGCCTAAGACTGCATCACAAAGATGCTGAGTGACTGAAAAATTTGGCGGTCTACTCGTATGTTTGTATGTTAATTGAAACGAAACGAGTTCGACCCATTTCTGAAGAGTGTAATACTGGGCGTAAAAAATGGATTAAATACGAGAATGTCGCTCGAAAAAGATCGTGGAAAAGCGAAGGGAACCAATATAAACGACTTTGAAGCCAGGATTAACCCAGGATAAGGTTATGCTTTGCATATGTGGGGATCGATGGCAACATTAATTTTTTTCTTAAAGTCATTAACAGAAAGCTCCTTGTTTTATCCAAAAGCTTCATGCAGATATCTCATGTTATAAGCTTTGAATGTTTCGGGGACTCCTGGCTCCATCGGCCGAAGCATGTGTCAAAATTAGTTTAAATTGCAGCGGGATGATCGATTGCGTTGTCGATTAAGAGCGTCACTTCATTATTGCTTACCTATATTCAATGGCATTAAAACCTTAAAAATGTTCACTCCACATGCGATAAAATTTCTTATAGTATGCTGGTGTGACCAGGAATGCGAGGACCTCCTTGCAGGCACATAGTTAGAAATTTCCTTCCTCTGTGGGGTGTGCAAGTCTCTATCGGCTTCGCATATACTGTTTGCCTTTCTGCCGATAACCGTCTCCATAAACCAAAATGTGGAAAACTTTAAACAACAGTTCCCCTTCTTAAGGATAAGCGAATTCGCAAAAATGAGAAAAGTTATGATAACTTGCCTCACTGTTATCCCAAATTGACGATAACCAAGTAAATATTGGAAAGACAGCGACCAAGATCGTCAGCTTGAATTGCTCTTAGGCTTCTCCAATCTTCAAGTTAATTCATGAGGATAGGTTTACCATAATGGCGACAATCATGGAGCACTCCAACGAACTGAAATTGCTGGACAATAATACTATCTACCAGCGTGACTGCATGGAGAAAAAAACGAATGCTCTTTGCACACGCTCAATGCCTACTTCACCTCTATAAAGTCTGAGATCAACATGAATTAAAACCTCGTCTTCCATCTTTAGAAACTGATGAATGAACTACTGGAAAACGTGCTACTAAGATCACTCCCATACCACCTGCAACATATGTACAAACACAGTATGAGCCCCTTCAACCGCAAACTTCCCCAACTGCCTCAACTCAACCAAATTGTATAAACCTTCTCTGATTGGGAACTAAACATCTTGCCGAGCTTAACGTCGAAGACCGCTATGTTATGTCACGTTTAAGAGACAGAAAAATCTACGAAAATGTACGCCTCTATCTGGCCTACCTCCACGACAAACCTGACTCCATTTGTATCGACGGCAAAACTAAAACCAACGTCCTAGTTTCAATCCACCAAGAAGGCCTACCCACAGACCCCCACGCGTTAAAAAAGACCTTTATACGATTTCACGAAAGCCTTAATATTTCTCCCATTGATGTAAATAACGACCTCTCCACTCTCGCAGCCCACGTCAGTTCAAAGCGCATTGCACACTTGCAAAGTACCCGTTCTAATCTCAAAAACTATTTTAAATCCTAACCTAAATACATTTACATCTCCTCACCCATCAAATAATAACATATCCCTGTACTATCAGAACGTCAGAGGATTACGCACCAAAACCTCCGCAGTACTCCTTAATTCCCAAAACCTACCCTACGATATATTTGCATTAACTGAAACGAATTTATGCTCCAGTATTGGAGACAGCGAATTATTCACATCAGATTTCATTCTGTTTCGGGCCGATGGACGCGACAACTCTGCCGATCCTGACGGTCGCGGAGTTCTCTTAGCAATCCACAGTCGCTATGATCCCTTGCCCTTCAAATCGTCGAATTCCGCTGACTTCAACTTCACTAGTGCCTCAATAAGACTCCCTAAACAGAAACTTTATCTTGCCTGCTGTTACTTAAGACCCCCACAGCCCACACACTGCTACCAACTCGTCGTTGATCTCGTCGACTCCATATTTGATATCACCGAACCCAATGACATCATCATCATCTGTGGCGATTTCAATCTCCCGCACCTGAAATGGGTTCATTCCGATGATGAATCCTTTTCACGGATCATTTCTCTGACTCCGGCCTTCTGCAACTCAGTAATATCACCAATAACATGGACAGACAACTCGACCTGATTTTCTCATCTGATGCCGTAAACTGCGTTGTTAACCCAAGCAACCAGTTTCTCTCTACTTTAGACCCCCTTCATCCACCTCTATCGGTAACTCTTTCACTCGAGACACAACTCACTATCCTTCCCTCCGAAAATACGTACTGTTTCAATTTCCGCAAAGCTGACTTCGCGAAACTAAATAATCTGCTCAACAATGTTAATTTTAACTTCCTCCTTAACCCTAACTCACATATATCCTTAAACGAAACCCTTGCGCTATTTTACACCAAAATCCTCAGCTGCTTCATTCTTTCAGTCCCATACTCACCAAAAAAGAACTACACCTCATCTCCGCCCTGGTATACCAAGGAACTACGGTCTTTGCGCAATAAAAGAAACAAAAATTGGCACGCCTATCTTAGATCCTCCTCTGCATCAGACCTTTCTAATTACATGTAGTCCTACATTAAATTTGCACAGCTATGTGAATCACTCTACCTCGGATACCTGAACAGAATGCAATCCTCCCTTATCTCTGACCCCAAGTGTTTCTACCACTTCATTAATACAAAAAGAAAAACCGATAGCTACCCCACTACACTTAACTTTCTCAGTAACTCTTCCAACGAATCCGAAGTAATCGCCAATTTCTTTGCTCATTTCTTCAGCCAATCATTCACTGACCAAGATCTTCAACCCGATCACGACTATTTTCGATATTTGAAAGACTGTCCCCAGACATCTCTTGTTTCATTGAACATCACTCCCGACCTAATCGCCGAAAAAATACGCAACTTAAAGGACGACTACTCTCCCGGTCCCGACAAAGCTCTATCTCTCAAGGACTCTTTCCTAAGCTTTGGAAATATGCTTATATCATTCCAGTCCACAAAAAAGGACTAAAAAATGATGTGTCCAACTATCGTCCCATTGCCAAGCTCTCATGCACACCCAAACTTTTCGAGAGCATCGTTTATGATGCACTATTCTTTCACTGCAAACCCATATTTTCTCCTAACCAACATGGGTTCCTAAAAGGTCGATCGACAACCACTAATCTAGTCGAGTTTGTTTCACAATGTTTGTGTGCACTCGAAGCTGGCAAAGAAGTAGACGTTGTCGCCACTGACTTCAGCAAAGCCTTTGACAAAATGTCTCACCTAATTATTCTCCTCAAGCTCACTGCCCTCGGTTTCTCTCCCGGTTTTATCTCATGGATCAAATCTTATCTCGAAGATCGTCAATATAACGTTATCTTCAGATCATCTATTTCTGATCCAATTAACGCTACCTCCGGTGTCCCGCAAGGTAGTCATCTCGGCCCACTGATATTTATTCTAACCATTAATGATGTCGACAGCGTTATTCTGAACTCTCAGCTCTCCATATATGCTGATGATATGAAAATATTTAAACACATATCTTCCCCTGTCGACTCCTGCTCTCTCCAATTGGACCTTAACAGGTTCACTACTTGGTGTCAAAAAAACCATCTCGAGCTCAATATCAGTAAATGCCAAACCATCACTTACTCCCGTAAGCGCTCTTCCTCACCACCCAGAACCTACATTATTCGTAATGAAACCGTTCCCCCTGTCAACTTCTTGGTTGACCTAGGGGTCATTTGTGACCGTGAACTCAACTTTCGCCTCCATATCGACAACATCATCAAACGTGCTAACTCTGCCCTCGGTTTCGTGAAACGTTGGTCCAAAGAATTCTCGAATCCTTACGTTACGAAATCATTATACATCACTTTCATGAGGCCCCTTCTCGAATATGCTAGCCAAGTCTGGTCCCCCTCTTATGAATCCCATACTACGCGTATTGAATCCATTCAACGCAGGTTTATCCGTTTTGCCCTTCGTGGCCTTCCTTGGGCCGACCCCCTTAATTTATCACCTTATACGGATCGCTTAAAATTAATCAACCTCCAACCCCTTAAAGAACGACGTGATGTTGCAGACATTCTATTTATCCATGACCTTCTCAGTGGTAACATTGACAGCCCTTCATTATTGCACATGATTCCCCTTAACACCAACCCGCGTAACCTTCGGTCCACACCCCTTTTCCGTATAAGCACTCACCGCACAAATTATGGCTACCATGAACCAATGTCCAGAATGCTTCGCAAAGCGAACACCAATCTTTTCGACCTTCACCTTAATAAGTCCAGCCTTAGAATTGCCCTATACCACAACCCTTCTCACTCTCCTTAATCGTCTCCCCGCCGCCACATAGTTAATAAGTTATAGTTAAGTTATAGATTTTTGTTAAGGCTTGCATTAAGCTAATAAAGTGCCCCTATGGGGGCGTCAAATCAAATCAAAATCGAAGAATAAATAAGCGGCACAAGGGCGATACGACTCAATCTCTGTGGGATACACTACGTGTAATGATCGCTCGGTCCGTAACCTCTACTTCGACTAAGTCGTATAGAAGAAAGTGCTTCAAGGTTTACATTCCTTTCCAATATGATGAGTGGCTATTCTAATGCCCTACTATTCAAGATATTAAGCTAGACAAAGTGCGGATTACTGGTTCGGACTACAAACATCAGGTTAATAAGCTCCCTTATGTTGGTAAAGGATCTAAAGTTGATAGTAGAAATATTTCCCAATTTCTTTCGACTTAACCCGCTTCCCCTATCAACAATCAACCCCGAACCACATATCCATAAAAATCGCGTAACTTCCTTTTCGCGTTCGTCGAGATATTACCCTATTTCAGAGGTTACCAAACTTTAATTTCAAAATTAGCCTGATTTCGGATGACCCTCTGCTGCTACATTTTTACCATATTCCCAAAACTCGTCAAAATTATGTGAAGATTAGATCTAACGATGGAAATTTGCATCGCGGCTAAGTTCCAACCCTAAATTCGGAGTGGTAAAAATAAGAAGAAAACATAGAGCTAAAATTAAACATCAATAAGGCATCGTAACTTCAACAATAAAAATCAAAAATTAAAAAAACAAATAAATTCACAATTTTAATGGGTGGGATGTACTTGATGGATTGATAGCAAATATCCGCAAATCCTCCCGTTCTGTGATGTTCATTTTACTTCTTTTATTTGTTAATAAGTTTTTAACGGCACTAAAAGTCTTTTCGGCAAAATATGAAGAGAGAAACGCTATCAAAAGTTTCCTCGCAATTTCCCAGAGCCCAGGATATATTTCGGGTATTTCTGCCTGCAGCCAAAATGTTTAATAGCATTTTTTACCCCTTTCGACCCGGCTTTCGGGGGACCATTTCCGGACAAGTTTAGTGATTTACATCTAATCAAAGCTTTCAGAAGAAATGATCCAGCACAAAAAAATTTCAATAGGTTAGAGGGCGTGGGCGGTGGGTAGTGGTTCAAAAATGTACCATCCGGGATGTTAAGCGGTATTGAAAAATAATATCTACATTTTAGAAGTTCATTTATTTCAACAGAAAATTTAAAAAAATAACAAACAATATTGAACAAAGAAATTTCATCAACAAAAATGCAATAAAGAAAAAAATAAGGAAAATGAACAAATATTTATGTATGATAGGGAGTGAAACACTTTTTTACATAGCGGTACTTCGTATTCTTTGCATAATATTTTGGTGCGTGATTGTTTTTTTGTTTGATTGCAACTCACGCACCGACGTCTAGTCGTTCCTTCTATTGGCAAATGCTTGATGCCACTAAGTTCCCGTGGCCTACGTCCAGGCCTCAAAGACCTACGAACCGGAACAGATTTCAGACCTTCTTCTACTAGCAGCTCAGCCAATGTTACCAGGAACTTCTTGAATGGCATTTTTTTTCGGTTGAGATCACTGTGTATTACCCATGCATTCACTGCTGTCATCATTATAAGGCGATTGAATATTTTTTCCACCACTTGTCGGATTTCCTATCATACTCATAGAGCCCGCACATCTGGTCTGCCAAATCTACGCCCCCCATAATCTCTTGATAAAACTTGATAGCGTCTGGACAAGGTACTTCAATTTTTTCACCAGTTTTTTTCCACACGGTCGAAGTTTTTGGATAATGGCAATTACTGAGTACCAAGACTTCTTTTGTGTCTTGCCATTTGGTACACAACACTCCAGACGAAGTGCATTTGAATGCCAGTTTCATTTCAAATTTGGGTAAATTTTTTCTGTTGCTCATGACTGTGCCTACAGCAGGGAATGAAATTTTACTTAGCAAATTAACGGATGTAAAAAGCGATCAAAAAGTAATGTGACATCGGTTTTTGTTATAGATCTTGCGAGTTTTTGTACCACTCGTTCCCCTAATGTCCCTTCAGTTTGCGCAATTTCTTTCCCAGTATAAATATCGAAGTCGTAAGTGTATCCGGAGAGAGCATCACAGCGTAACCACATCTTAATGCCTAGTTTCACTGGATTCATAGGCCTATGTTGTTTCAATGAGCTACGGCCTTTGAATTTAGTCATTGATTCGTCTATGCTTCGGTAACTGCTGTCATCTCTGCACTTTTGAAATCTTTGTTTCAGGCATTCATTGTCGGTTTTTCAGGTGGAGAGAAATACATTTTGGAAGTTATTAGCATGAATCTATCACGTGCAATTGCCGACCTGACTGACTTGTTGCCTAAGGAGTCATGAGTAGACCAATAATCCTTCAGACATGGTAACCGATTGTAACACATGATAAACATGAATCCAACGATAACTTCTATTTCGCCAGCATTCGTTTTAGTAATCTTTTGACGTTTGTTTTTTGACTGCTCAAATATGTCAAAACGTTCATTTGTGCAATATAAAGGGTCCGCCATCTAACGTTTTTTTTTTTCAAGTAGTGCTTATTTCGTGAATGGTAACACTTAGCTCATGTCTGATTTGACAGATAATTAGTTTTATCCTTCCGCTGAACGAATATGGTTGTGTATACGCTTGAACAACGCTGGGAAATATTGCGACAATACTTTGAAAATCATGGTAATGTTGCAGAATGTGTGCGAAAATTGCGTACATCTTTTCAGATGAAGCTCATTTTGATCTTGGCGGGTATGTAAACAAGCAAAATTGTCGCATTTGGGGCACAGAAAACCCGCACGCATACATTGAAAAGCCGGTGCACCCAAACGAGCCACTGTTTGGTGCGGATTTTGGTCCAGAGGCATAATTGGGCCATTTTTCTTCGAAAATGAGCAAGGAGTGGCCGTTACAGTCAATGGTGATCGTTATCGGGCCATGTTGAACGAATTTTTGTTCACAAAAATTGAAGAGGAGGATATTGGCAACATTTGGTTTCAACAGGACGGCGCTACGTGCCACACAGCCGAAGCTACACTCGATGTTTTGCGCCCTGTTTTTGAAGATCGCATTATCAGCCGCAGAGCTGATGTCGTTTGGCCACCTCGGAGCTGCGATTTGACACCGTTGGACTATTATTTGTGGGGTGCCGTCAAAGATAAGTGTTACGCCGACAAGCCAGAGACAATTGACGCTTTAAAGGACAATATTCGTGAAGCCATTGGTGAAATCCACCTGCACACAATCGATAATGTGCTTAAAAATTGGACCGATCGTGTAGACTACTGCATGGCCAGCCGAGGCAGCCATTTGAATGAAATTATTTTCCATTATTAACCGGAAGGATTGTACTTTCAAATAAAAAAAGAAATTTGAGAAAATATTCAGTAGTTTTTTTTATAGCATTTTCAAAAAAAAAAAAAGTTATTTGGCGGACCCTATAAATGTATAGGGATTTGGGCAGCAATTTATGGAAAATGTCCATAATGGATAAGCTGCGGTTCAACTCTGACCACAGATTGCTTTGGTAAGGATCGCTCACCATTATTTTAGGGATGAATTTTTTCCAATCGACGACCATAAAACTGAACCATTGTCTATCGGAACATCAGCTAAGCTCCCTTCTTGAATATCTGTTACAATTTCTTCTTCAGAATCGCCTAAGCTTGCATTTTCTTGACAAGAATCGTCATCCGAAGTAGATCCCTCATTTTCAGTATTTAAATTTGATGCATAATCATCTCCGCTGTCTGAATAGAAAACGTCTCTTCGTCTATCCCGTCGTTAATAATCTCCGCAATATCATTTTGCTTCAAACGATGCGACATTATCTAAATAAAACAAAGTAATACTCCTGGATAATATCTGCGTATACATCACGGTTGGTACACATTTGTACCACTAAAAAGGACGAATGTTACATATATGTACCACTCGCCAAAAACCATGAATTTTTTAGTATTACAATAACAAATACTTGGTGTGGTACAGATTCCGACCAAATAGTATGCAATTTGTGACTTTCAGGCATGTTTATACTTTTGGTGGTACATAAATGTACCAGCCGGGTCGAAAGGGTTAAATTTCACCTTCAGCTCCTCATTGGTGCTAAGCTCGAGTAGCTCCTCTTGTAATACCATTTTCGACACTTCCATTTCATTAAATGGATTTATCATCCATGGTGGTGTTTCCATGCTGAAGATTTCTTCAAATCAATTTTTGAAGTCATCATGCAGGGCATTTAAATGCTAATGCTGAACGTATGTCTAAATATCCACATCAAGACATTCTGCCTGTGATAAGTTTGAAAACTGTGAGAATTCGCGCCGACTAATATTTTGCTTCATAAACTTCAATTTTCCAAGAAAAGCCGAAATTACACCCTTTTTTATCATTAAATTTAGGCTGTCCCCTTGTAACTGCAAGTTAATGTCAGAATTTTTCGAACAAATCTGTCAAATATGATGTCTGCTTTCAATTAGATCAGAATTTCTTTTAAATCTGGATCTTCACTTTCCAGAAACTCTAAGACTGACACAGTGAATTGCAGTTACTTCTGGTAAAATTCTTTTAAGATGCCTTATAAGCTCACGATATCGCCCGAACATGGCAGGAGCTACATCTGCTGCCACCGAAATGATGTTTGTAAATGGAATCGATTTTTCCTTTAAAAAATCACTCAGGACATTAAATATTGATTCGCTCTTAGTATCCGCCTCTAAAGTTTTCGCGAACAGCAGCTCTTCCAGTTGAATAGAAACATAAGTTGCTTTCAAGGAGCTTTCAATATCAGAGCTCATTTCATCAATGCGTCGTTGTACAGTGTTGTTACTCAAAGGAATTCTTTTGAGTACGTCAAATGGAGGTTTGTGCAGAACAGTTTTTAAAATCTTTTCAACGGCGGATAAAATTAACTGCTCTCCGATGGTGTCCGGCTTTCCAGATTTCGCTATAAACAATGAGATATTGTAAGATGCCTGCAAGCTATCATCGTTACTTTGAAACTTTGAAGCGAACATACTGTGCACGGTGGGGTTCTGTTCCTATTTTTCCTTCAATCTTCTTCTTTTCCTTTTTTTTTTCCGGCGTCGTTATGGTCAGAAGTGTAGGACCATAACCTTCCCACTTAACTGCATTCCTACTGGTCCGCTTGTGAGGTCCGCCGGTTTGACCTCAGAAAGTAGCGGCAGGCTTCCCGGTTTGGGATTACTTCATCGCTGAGGCCAATCAATTGCTGGTGTTTTTGCATTTGTTTGCACCAATTGTTTTTCGGCCTGCCTTTTTTGCGTGTTGAAATGATATCCCCTTTTGGACGGGGTTCAAAGGATCTCTCCTTTGAACATGGCAATACCAACTGAGTCGGTCGCGCTCTATCTTTCTTGTGATGGTTTCTTTTACGTGGAGGCTTCCTCGGATCTTTGAACTACTAATTCTGTCACGCTTTGTTACTCCCGCTGTCATGCGAAGCATCTTCATCTCAGCTGCCGTTAATTTGCTCTCATACTTTTTGTGCATTGTCCAGCATTGTGAACCGTATGTGAGCGCCGGACGTACAACTGAAGTGTAGAGCATTCCTTTCAGCTTAGGGGGCATTTTTCGATCACAGAAGATGGCGGAGTTTTCCCGCCACTTCATCCACCCTACGCTTACGCGATGGTTGATATCGTCATCAGAAGTTGCTTCTTTATTAATCATAGATCCCAGATATTTAAACTTTTCACACTTGGGAAGCACTCTTCCATTCAAGTAAATGTCTGGAATAGGCTGATGAGGGTCAGAGAACGGGCAGCACAGATACTCTGTCTTCTTTGAACTAATACGATACCCGTGTCCCTCAAAAAGGTCCACCCACACATCAAGTGCTCGTTGTATGGACGCCTGATCATCACTTGTAATGGCTCCATCGTCAGCAAAGAATAGCTGGTGCATATTGGGGTCCGTCAATTTTCCTTCAAGCAAGCAATCAAGGACTGCTATAAAGAGCAGTGGGCTGAGGACGCTCCCTTGGTGTACACCGACTTTGATTGCGAAATCTTCGGTGACTCCTGCGGTGCATCTTACTCTTAGTGCTACCCATAAAAGATCTCTTGGTTGCCGGTCAAAGGCCTTCTCGAAATCAACCAACACCATATGCAAGTCCTTTGAAGAATCACGATGCTTTTCCATCATGACCCTTATACTTTGGATTGCATCTGTTGTTGATTTACCCGAGACAAACCCGCACTGGTAATCAGACAGTCGTATTATTTTCCGCAGTCGGCTATCTTATACCCGTTCAACGATCTTCATGGTGTATTCAGAGGGTATCCCGTCCGGCCCAACAGCTTTTCTTTTCTTGGAATTTTTAACCGCGTACCGAACTTCTTCGACTGTGATCTTCTGTGATCTTCGACGGATGATGATTCCAATACTGTCGCCATCTGTGGAGAATTTTTTCGTCTTCCACAAGGAGTTGGCCTTCAGCATTGTTAATAAACTTTGGGAAACAAATCTCCTGAGCATTTCTTCTTCTCTGGGCGGCTATCTTAAAGATATTTGCTCCTTTGTTCAAATTGCTTTGTCGAAGCTCCTGGGTAGCCTGGTTCCTGTCAGACGCGAAAGACGATATTTCTTCCAACTCCTGATAGAGGCCTTCCATGCTTTTCGCTTTGAATTCGGCGCACTTTTTCTTCGCGATACCTTTGCAATATCTATATACCTTTTCACGGCGAGCTTTTTCCTCTCTATTAGTAGAAGAGCACTTTGACCAAGCTTGGAAAGCCATTTTCTTTTCGTGTATCACTGCTTTGGCTTCGTCTGTCCACCACCAGGTTTCTTTTGCGTGTTGGCAGGGGCCTTTAGATGTTCCGAGCAGTGATTTGGCTTTCTCCAGGCCAGATTGTTGTAGGGAATCCCACATGTCTTGTGCTCTGCACTCCTCATTACCGACCTCATCGATAATGGAAGAGAGGTAGTTTTTCATGTTGGTAATAAAAGCTTCGCCTTTTCCTTTATCCAGCTTATACCACTTGATTCTCTCAGACACCTTCGTTTGCTGCTTTGATTTCTTACTCGCATCCATAAAAAATTCAGTCAGGAGGTTGAGGGGCGATCGCGTCTCCCAGGATCACTTTGCAATCTTTAACTCGTGGCTTCATGAAACTGGATACCAAATGATAGTCTATTTGAGTTTCATTTCCGCCACTGCTATAAGTGATCAGGTGCCGGCTTTGTTTGACGAACATGGTATTTAGCACTATAAGACCGTACGACTTGCACATGTTTAGGATATCTTCACCTGAAGAGTTCCTGGTGCCGTATCCCCGCCCTCCGTGGTAGTCTTCATAGTCTTCGCTGGTCTTCCCGACATGTCCGTTTAAATCACCCCCAACAAACAAAAGCTCTTCCTTTGGTATGATTTTGACAAGGTTGTGGAAATCTAGCCAGAATGCATCTTTTTCTTTTTGTTCGCATCCTACTTGAGGGGCATATGCGCTTACGATGTTCCACAGCTCACCATGCATCACCAATTTGAGAGATATCAAACGGTCACTGGACTTTGAAATGGTTAAGACGTTGCCAAGTAGCTCTGCCGCAAGGATGATGGCGATTCCGGTTTTTCCTTGTTCCAATCCATAGTAAAACATCTTGTAAGCTTTTTTTTTAACGTCCAAGAAACGTGCCCGATTACCGGTGTTTCGCCATTTCGTCTCTTGTACGCACAGGATGTCTACTCGCCTTCTAACCATCATTTCTTCAAGCTCATAGCTGCGCCCACTCATGCTTCCAACGTTCCAACTCGCGACTCTTAAGTGTGGCTTACGCCCTTGCATTACTTTGCTATCCCCCGGAAATCCTATAGCTCTGACCATCACGACCATTAGTAGGGCTTTTAGCGCTCTCTTCCATAATGCTACGGTTTGACCGTTTTCTTTCTTCTCCTCCTTTTTTTGACATGCCCGTGTGCAGATTTTTTTTTTTTTTTTGTTTGATCTTACTCTTACAACACCGGTGATCTCCAGTCGTGTCAACCCACTGATTTGCATGTACACATGTGGGGCAGTTTAATGGTGGTATATTTGTCCCTGGGCTCACCTTGGTGTTTTCTAAATTGCCTAAATGTGATTTTTGTTTACCTTTGTTTTAGTCGCCTTTTACGACAAGCGAGAGGTATCGCTGCAGGGATATTCTTAACCCGTCCCTGCACAGAACTCATATTTTTCCTTCAATGTTTGAAAATATTTTAAATCTTTGCCTACTTTATCAGAATGACGTCTTCTTAGATGATCTTCAGGCTTCGATGGCTTCATAACAAATATAATATTATTACAATATAAAATAGTAGTATGCATAACAAATGTACCTTTTCCGGCACTGGCAAACACTGACATCGATTCACTCACACTTTTCTTTTCAAAATTCAGGAAACAAATAAGCGTTTGTCCTTGGCAGTATTCGTATTTATATTGGTGAGGAATCAGACAAGTTCATGCAAGATTGCAAGCACAGTACAATTCGTATTTCGTCCCTTTGCACATCTGAACAAGTGTTGCGGACGGGATGGCGGCGCTTTGCAAGTCTCGACACGCATTGCACTGATTATCAAATTTACAAGTTTCTACAAGTAACAGTCCCTGATCTTCTTAAAAAAGGAAATTCAGGCAAAATCAACAGGGTTCTGATCCATATACCAGCCTAACCGAAAAAATTGCTATTTACTAAAATTTTCGTGGACCTTCACTTACAACTGGGAAACCCCCTTTTTTTCATGCCAACGTAAACCCCCGTTAATTCTCCCGTGGACCCCCGTGGATTCACTACCCTATTTTAATGTCAAATGTCAAATGTGTGTTGACAGATTTGAATTTCATTGCCCCAGCATTATAATTTAAAAATTTTACATTTTCCCTAACGACTGACCGACATTTCATATTTCAAAAATAATTTCGAAATTGTACTAGATTCAGGAAAACCATGGAATACCCGCTGTACATAACCCTATTGTTTGGCACTTGTCAGTTCCGACAGTTGCCTGACATTTCACGTGCCACAGACCAATTTTTGGCTGATGGCTGTTTTTGTTTATCCCCAAAGTGTCTCTAAACGTCTTAGTTGTAAAACTTAGTGAAAAAATATTTAATCCGCAATCCACCTCTCTCAGCTCCAACCGGCCTCCAAGTGGTAAGTGAATCCACAATTGACAGCGAAACGTCTCTAAAATACCGAAGCTAAAAACGTCTTTATTCTGATGTTAGAAACTATAAATCTATCAAGTCAATTCTACAAGAAAACTACAAATTAATAAATAGATAGCAGGCGGATGAGGCTACTCTACAGAATCACGCAGACCTTTGATGTGCGGTTCGATTGGTCGGTATACTCGTCCGTGGGGGTGTACTTCGGTGGCTCATCTGGGGAGAAGAGATGATTCGAATTGGAAGGGAGCAGTAATCGGATTTCTATTGATTATTACCTTCGATGCGTATGGCTTTGTCGTCGCGACAGGACATTCCCTTGCCTTTTGCCTTCATGTCGTTGAAGAATTGCTTGACTTTGTTCTTGCCGGTCTCGCCGGTCTCGCGGATTTCATCGCTCAAAGTGTGTTTGACGGGAACGAAGTTCGGGTCGTGGTCGTTGTCGGTCTCGTTCTCGAATGGATTGCCAGTTCCAGTAGAGTTGACGGAAGCAGTAGTTCGCTCATCGTCGTCGTTTTTTGAAGTGTCCTTGGGAGTAGGCGTGTTCGGGTTGCTTGGTGGTTCGTCTTTATTTCCGCCGCTAAGTAAGGTGCTGATATTCTGCTTAGCATCGTCAACTTTTGTGGAAATCTTGCTAACAGTGGTGTTCATTGTATTGGACATGGACGTCATAGTGTTGTCGACGCCTTCGGATATTGAGGAGATAGCCGAGTCGAACGTGCTGGAAACCTTGCCGGCAACGTTGTCAACTTCGGTGGATACTTTTGCAACTGCTGCATTAACTTTGCTGGAAACCATTCCAAAGGCTGAATCGGCTTCAGTTGAGACACTCTCGGCCTTTTCTATTGTACTTTCGACTGCTTTATCGGCTTCCGTGGATATTTTTTCAACAGCCGTGTCTGCTGCGGATGTTGCTGTGTTTTTTGCAGATTCCGCGCTTGATTTAATAGCTTCTTCGGCCTCGTGTATGTCGTTGGAAGCTTCCTCTTCCAGTTCACTGCACACGCTGTCAATTTTTGGCAGGAGTTTCTTCGAAACGTTTTCGGTGACGTCGATGCCGTTGTTTATAAAACGAATCTCATTGACGACCGTTTTGTTCAGGAAGTCAGTGGAACTGATCTCAACCGCCAGCTGCTCATCTTCCTCGTTGGGATCCACTGGAATGACATCATGATGGATAGGAGTAAGTTTTCGTTTTTTCGGCGATGTCTTGGTTTTGCCACTTCCATCTCGTTCCTCTGAAAAAGATTCGATAAAACAACTTGTTACCGATTAGGGTTAAAGGATACTCACCGCTTTGAAATGTGGCCACTGTTTTGGGAATGTTCTCAAGGCTATCATTGTAGGCAGGGCTTGTCTTGTCCAATTGTTCCTCTTCGTCATCTCCAAGGTGATTGACCATCTTCTGGGGCACGTCATCTGGATATGGAGTTCGCGGTCGCACTATACGCTCCGTTGAGCTCTGTTTCTTCAATGATTTTTCGTCGAATCGAATCGATTTCGCGGAACCCTTTCGTGACTTGGCCGAAAGCGATGGTGACGCAGTACTATCTGCCTTCGCAGTGAGTATAGTCTTCTTCGATGGCGTGGAATTGTTGCTTTCCGGCTCTGACTCATCTAGCTTGCGATATTCTGCAGATCTCATCGATGTCGGCGATGAATCCTCCCGAGAGTCCAAGTGCTTCGACGGAGATTCCACGGGGGAAACTTCTTTTTTACTTTCCGTGATTTTTGTTTCTCCGTTCTCCATGCCCGTTGTGGGAACTTCGACCAATCCATCGGCGTGTTCCACGTGAGTTGGGGTATTTGGTTTGACTGTCTCATTATTGTTTCTATCTTCTGTTTCCTCGGTTTCTTCTGGGATGTTTCCTTCTACAATACTGCTCTGTAGAGGTAGTTGCTTGATGTTTGCATTCGAGTCGGAACGCACGACAAACGTCTTGTTCAAGAGTTTATTTGCGGACCTCGGAACGCCATGAACCAGAATGTGTTGATCTCCAACCACCACGTCAAGTGTTCGTAGATTTTTAAACTTGGAAATCTCACGAAAGGTTTTCAGGTGATGGCCGCTCTCCGAGAAGGTGGTATAGAACTTGTTGGCTTTGGTAAGAGCCGCATAGAATGAGCTTCCTCGTAGAAGCTTGACGATCTGTCCATTTTCCTCGCTATCATAGTCGTAGAATCGTTGGAAAATAAGGCTGTTGTTGCGCTTGGACTCTATGCTATGGTAGATGCCCCCTTCGTTGGTTACGATGTAGATGTCGCTTGCCTGTGAGATATGCATGAAGAGGATCTTCTCCTGAGCGGATAGATTCTTCTGGAGCTCGGTGAATTGGGGAAATACGAATTCTTTGAGCCTACCGGTTAGATAGAGGCTTTCGTTTTCAGTTAGAATGAGGGTGGATGTTGGGCCGCAGACGAACTGTTTGATCTTGGAGTTAAGGACGATTTCATAGGGTTCGCTAAGCTCGGTGTCGTTAGAGCCAAGTTGATGATGTTCATTCGAACCCCAACCAATGAGTCGCCCAGTAGCTAAAAAACAAGAAAAAAATCTTTAATCTAATGCAATAAGGCTGTAAAATCGTTGCTTTTTCTTGATGACACTTAAGTTTGAGAAGAACCTTTAAAATCATCTTTCACCTATCGTTGAATTTGAAGAAACCCAAGTCTCAAACCAAGGCTTTCTGGATCCCATAACATTAGAGGCCACGACCATGATCACACTATGATGGTACCTCTATATTAGTATTCAGCTCATGGAAAAAAAAAAGGAATACGTCTGCCTTTATTAAGTCTTGTACCCGAAAATTTGCCATTAGATCAGACTTTACGTTAAGTCGAAACTTGTAAAAAAGTTTTGAATTCCAAACCGACCGCCTTGATAGGATAGCATCTACAGGATGCCAAGCTAAACGGAATCTCTCCGAAAATCTTAGAATCATCGTAAGACCCCTCCTTCTCATTCCACGAAGTTTAGTCTAAACCCCACTCAAACTGCCCAAGTGCGTGAGGACTGTTAAAGGTTTCAGCATTTCCGTGATAAGTCGAACTCTTTCTTCTTCTTCTTCACTATAGGCTATAGTCCGGTGTGGACTTGGGCCTCAACTAACAATTATCTCGAGCCAGCACGATTTCCTTCCAGCCGTCTCCAGTTACGCACACCAAGTTGGTTGAGGTCCTTTTCCACTTGTGTGCGCCATTTGAGTCGAAGGCGTATTCTGTTGCGTTGGCCCAATGGCACGGATTCAGACACTCTACGGGCTGGCGCTGTGATATGCTCTACATTGCCTAACCATCTTAAGCGTTGTATCCGTAGCCGCTTAACCGGGCAGATGTTGCCGTACAATCCATAGTTCATATTTGAATCTCCTCCTCCAGATGCCATCAACGCAAACACGACCAAATATCGACTCTGTTTCAATTTCGACTATGTTCGTTAAGATTGTGCGACCCCAGAAGACATTATACATCATTCGTTTCTACATCTTGCCTTCACAACTTATTGAACCTATCAACTCGCCTATCAATTGATTTAAGAGACCCTCAGGATAAGATCCTTCTTTTTGGTGACCTCAACCTTCCTCATCTTAAATGGGCTCAATCAGACGATTAATCGTTGTATATAGCTACTAATCCCACTACTGCCAAAGAATGTCTTTTCTCGGATAGCCCAGCAGATCCAAACCTTAGCCAAGTTAGTGGCATCTTAAACTACATGGGTAGACAACTGGACCTCATATTCAAAATTGATCCCCTCATCTCTTCTGTTTCACTTTGTCCCCTTTCCCTTTTAACTATTGATATCATCCATCCTCTGCTCTTTCTTTCTTTTTTTCACGATTCTCTATTATAGAACAATCCTCTTACAGTTCTAGCCTCTCACGATTTCCCCAAAGCAATCTAATTTCACTAATCAATGAATACTTTAAAATGGACAGTGGACAATCTTCCTTAATACTCAATCCCCTAATGACTTTCCTAACCACCTCAGCAGCTATCTCCACTTCACCGCCCTTCACACCTCCCTCTATCAACGCTGTTTAACTTTCTTTAAGTTTGTTGACTATAAAAGAAAATTTGATGGCTACCCTACCTCACTCTCCTTCCATGATCAAACCTCAAATGACCCCAATATTATCGCCACCTTTTTTTAAACAATTTTTCGCCGACGACTCTTTTGTTCCGGACTTTACTTACTTCAATTATTTACCGAATTTCTCCTTTGGATCATTTCTTCCTCGTACAGACGATTCCCATGTCATCGAAAACAAATTAAATCAACTTAATGACTGCCTCCCTGCCATATTTCTAAAAAATGCTGCTCCTGGTTATCTCTCCCTCTCTCAAAAATCTTCAGTTTATCCCTATCTCTAGTTGAATTCCCCCGCTTAAGGGAAACCTCATGTATAATCTCTATACACAAAAAAGGTCAGAAGAACGATATTAACAACAACAACTATCGTCATATTGCCAAACTGTCACATATACCCAAACTCTTCGAGAGTGTTTTGTACGAAATTCTACAAGTCTTTAATCTCCCCTAGACTACACGGTATCCTCAAACGCAGATCTACAACCACAAACCTTGTTGAATTTGTGTTCTTTACCCTATCAGCCTTCGAGAACGGCAAAGACGTCGACGTTATTTCAACCGATTTCAGTAAAGCTTTCGATGAAATCCTCCGCAGACTGATACTCTTCAAATTGTCAACCCTTGGCTTCGATCCCATTTCTTTGAAGTGGATATCTTCTTACCTGGAAAATCGCTATTACATGGTTCGTTTCAGATCTGTCTTTTCTAACTCTTTCTTAGCTTCCTCCGGCGTCCCCCAAGGCAGCCACTTAGATCCACTTCTTTTCATTCTTACCATAAACGATATTGAAATGGTGATCAAACACTCCCATATCTCACTATGTGCCGACGACACCAAGTTCTTCAAGACCATTTCCTCCAGTCATGACTCTTCCCTTATTCAATCAGATCTCAATAATTTTTCCATCTGATGTTCCAAAAATGCCAATCAATCACTTTTTCACGTAAGTGAATCCATCCATCTTCATCCATCTTCCATCTTCATCCATCTTCCATCTTCACCGTTCAGGCCATTCGTGATCTTGGCATATTATGTGACCAGGAGCTAAATTTTCGCGCCCATATCGACGATATAAATCTTAAAGCCAACTCTGCACTCGGTTTCGTGAAGCGTTGGTCTAAAGAATTCTCCAATCCCTACGTGACTCGATCCCTCTATATTACCTTTGTTCGCCCCCCTTTTCGAATACGCATCTCAAGTGTGGTCTCCTTACCAACAAACCCACATTTCTAGAATCGAGAGCATCCAACACCCGTTCCTACGTTTTGCTCTTCGAGGTCTACCCTGGAACAATCCTTTGCTTTTACCAACAAGTTGGAGCAAAGAAAAACTGGATCTGACATTCTTTCTTTCAGGTACTATTCATTGCGCGACCCTTTACAACTCTGTCGCTAACCCCCGCAATGTATGAAATTCCCGTCTTTTCTATCTACCCACCCTCAATACCCCCTATGGCTTCAATGAACCCATTTCTCGTATGCTGGGAAGTGTTAATTCGAATCCTTACTTCGATTTCAACTTTAGCACTCCATGCCTAAAAATCCGTCTTTTTAATCGCGCCCTCTTCTTCCGTTCTTCTGAGTTATTAAGATCAATAAGTGGCGGTGTTTGCCCCCCTGAAAATAAAAATGAAAGACCTTTACTCTCTCATCCGCTTTCAATAGCGTTCATGCCTCGGCACCATAAAGCAGGATGATGAAGAGATATTATTGTATATAAAGCCAGTTTAGTTTCTCGAGGTGGGGCTCTATTACTCAAGTACCTCGAAGTCCTTGACTACCTTGAAGTTCTTGCTGCCCATTGTGACGTTCTGTCCGAGACGTCAATGTCGTGCGTCCTTCCTTGATGATAGCATATACCTTCTTCGTTTTGTCTTCATTTACCATCAGACTCATTTTAGCCGCCTCCGCTTCAATGCCAACAAACGCCTCATTGACGGCGCGATGTGTTCGATCAATCACATCAATATCGTCCGCGTTGGACGGACTTTTGGAAGATCGCGCACCTAGTGCTGACTTGTGAGTTTTGCTCGATCTTCTCAAGTATGATGTTAAAAAAGTCGCATGACAGCGCGTCGCCTTGCCTAACAAATTTTTAGATGTTGAAGGTCTCGGTAAGTTCGTTACCGACCTTGATGGAGCAGCGAGAGTTTTCCATCGTCATCCTACACAATCTGACGAGTTTGGTAGGAATTTATTTCAAAACTAGACATGGCACTGTCTAGCTCTGTATAGCTGGTGTCGATCTGCATTTCTTGGATCTCTTCTAGGATCAGCCGCAGTGTGAAGATTTGGTCTATTGTAGACGTCCCTGGCCTGAAACCACACTGATAAGGACCTACCAGATTGTTGACGAATGGTTTCAGGCGTTCATACACGAAAGGCAGAGAGGATTTTACACGCGATGTTAAGGAGACTGATCTCTTTGTAATTGGTACAGTCCTTTCCTGTGGATCGGGCCAACGAAATTCAAATTTCACTCGTCGGGGTCTTTTTCTAGATGGGCATTAAAATCTCCTCGATCTTTATGTCGTAGCTGGGGCATCGTGTGTTCTTTATAAAAGTCATCCTTGATGCTGCCGGTCGCGGCGCCGAATTTAGCTTTGACGCGGTATGTTATGAGGCGCTAGCTTATACATTTAAAGCTTAAGACTTTTTGCCTAAGTCTGCCTCGAACAACAAATCCACATAGAAATAAGCGTTGCCTTCCGTCTCTATAGCCATCGCCGTAGTAAAGGTCGTAGTTTTTCATTTTCATTTTGTCCGGTCCATCCCACCACACTTTCTGGTTTGCGGTAATGTCTGCATTGTAGCAGTCAAGTCCGAGTTCGTGCTTCTTTAAGAGACCTCACAACGGTTGACGTTTTGAAACCCGTGAATTTTAGCTTCACTGTTCATTAATGTTTGCTTGGGGCGTTGACCTTGGGTCCGTCCGTATTTAAAGCTTTTTCCAGTCCGATGGCAGGTAAGTCCCCAATTCGTGGGGCTTTCTTAAATACGGACATAACGTTGTATCAGGCTGAAACTCATTTAGACCACTGTAATCACGTTTGTAGCGATCGATATTCTAAAACCAATTCTCCACCACTCTTCCATATACCAGGTGTATGCATAAGTTTTTTCCGGTTTTTATGGACATACCACAACGAGGTCGGATATTTTGTTTTTGGTGAACACTTCTATTCCGGACATCGGCGAGAGAGCATCATATTGTAAAGTACTAAACTAGTGAAATTAATATTCGCCATGGGATTCTACATACATATGTATTTCGCCCATCTTTCAGGTAATTTATTAATTCGCGGCAAACCATTCGTCTGTCATTATCCAATTTCCTCGAAACCGCTGAAGTGCTGCTCTGCGAGCGCATGCTCTGCGAGCGCATGCTCTGCGAGCGCATGCTCTGCGAGCGCATGCTCTGCGAGCGCATGCTCTGCGAGCGCATGCTCCATTGATGCGAAGAGGCGATAGTCAGATGGAGCCAAGTCTGGGGAGTACGGAGGGTGCAGGCGCATGTCCCATTCAAGCGATTTCAATGTGTCTTTCACTAGTTTTGCCATGTCTTCTGGCCCAATCCGGTCGTCTTTCGATTAATACCTAGTTTAAATTAATCATTTGTTGATGATGTTTCGCCGGGCTTCAAGAGTTCATTATACACAATACCCCTCTGAACCCCCCAGACACAGAGCATGGTCTTATTGCCGCGGCGATTTGGCCTTGATTTTGAACGACCGGCTTCGCCAGATGAAAGCCACAATTTTTCCGCTTCGGGTTTTCAAAATAAATCAATTTTTCGTCACCTGTCACAATTCGACGCAGAAATGATTTCTTTTCGTGACGTTGAAGCAGCATTCCACAAATGACTGCGATTTTCCATTTGACGTTCATTCAACTCGTGTGGGACCCATTTACCGAGGTTATTGATCTTTCCCATTACCCGTAAATGTCTGTTAATTGTTTCTTGTGACAAATGTAATTCTTCGGCTAATTGTCGTTTGAGTTTGAATTAGGTCATTATCCAATAACACCTGCAATTACTCGTCTTCACATTTTTTGGTCTACCAGAACGCTCACTGTCTTTCACATTAAATTGTCGAAACCATGTCTCACTTGTTTTCGTTGTCGTTTCTATCAGCAAATGATGACTTTCAACAACTTTTTTCTTTTGATTAAACAAGAGAAGCAATACGTGCCGCAAATGTTCCCTTTCAGGCACAAAACTCGACATGATCATTGAACGATAAAACAAAGACGCTAATTTTTGGCGGACTCAACTCAATGCGCCGCATACTCTCCGCTGGCGCCATCTCTTATTTCAACCGGAAAAAAAACTTACCGTCTGGAATGTTGAGAATTTTGCGTTCGACATTGTTCCTGTGTTCCTCTAAAGTTGTTTGCGTAAATCAAAGACCTAATGTAATTCCATAAAAATAAATTAAACAGCGTCAAATCGCATTAGCAAGGTCATTATCAAGTCCAAACAATCCTGGCCAAAAATAGTCTTCCATGGTCCGTGGTTTTTCAAAGATGAATCCGAAAAGGCAGTTTGTTACAGTGGACTGTTTTTCCGCAATTGAATGAATTGAGTCTGGTTGATTTCTGGTTTCAACTGAACGGCGCGGCGTTACCTGGGAGATTTGAAGATTGCATTATTTCGATTAAAGGAGAAGAGCCTCCAACATAGCATTCAGACCGAAATTGCGGCCATTGACCCATTTGTTCTTCGAAAAGCCATCGATAATTTTGACCTTCGGATAATTGCCTACAATAGAAGTCGTGGGGGTCACACGAACAATGTTGTGTTCCATTCATAATTGCCATCGACCGAGCTTCATTAACCAATAAAGATAAACATTGATCTCCCGAAAAATGTGGGTTTAATTTCCATACTAGCTGTTGGCTCACTCTAACTTACATGGCTCTAGCTGCTCTATCATAGAAATGACATATTTAAATATCGATTTAAATGCTAAATACTTAAAACGAACAAAATACTCGTAATTAAACAAAATGATGTCACGCCCCTAGCTGCCTTCAAGTATGTTAAGGACATTCTTCAAGTTCAGTACGATCTCAAATATTTACCGACCTCTTCGTTATTAACAATCAATTTTTTGGTCTGTTAAAATAGAAATTATATGCTTTCAATTGGAACATATATTCCAATATGTCTTCGACCTACCACCCGCGAGTTCAACGGAACCATAACAGCAACCAACTGTTGTTTCACGAGCTCCCCGTATCGATCCCAGCCTAACACTACGCCGCATAACAAAGGCAAATCATCCTATTCTAATGGCTATTTTCGGGCTTCGCATATATCCGGTGCGGAAATACCTGCGGCCTGCCTGTGTTATTATTACGTCAAAAACGGACCATCGCACCCGCTAATTACGCCAGCACGAACGGATAAACTCGCATTGCGACCGTAGATTCCTGGACACATTCAATTCATGAATATTTTATCACGCCTTTCGATGTCCGGTTCGAAAGAGCAGCTAATATGGTACTACTGCCCTAAACAACCACCGTGCGGAAGTCAATGGTGCAAAATCACATTTCCATGTCAAATGACAATAGCACGTAGCGTGGACGAACGAAATCGCACAGATACCGATGTCAAAGCAGTTAGTAAATTAAAATCCATGTGAACAAGCAATATATGTGCCTCCCTCCTGCATTGCATGACACAGCAAGTGTCGTGCACGATAAAACCTCGTTATCCGTGTCCCGGCGGATGATTCACCGGAAACTACCATAAACCATAAACATCCATTGTACTATAAAGTGCAAATGACAGTCGAGGGGAAATGACCATAAAGAGGTACTTACATGTCAGTAGAGCAAAGTGTCCCGCCCCGGATGAGGTGCCTATGAAATTCTCCTGATCCTCGCTGGCCGAGAGGCAGTCATCGAATTGCTCCAATCGAAATGGCTTCCTAATGATCGAACACTTTTCACTGCCGATTGTCGTGTCGATGAAGTTCTCGGAGACCTTTATGTCTGCGGCGAATATATTGCGTCCGGTGAAGAAGATTTCATTGGAATCTATAAACCAAAGCTTTAGATGATATATGGGCGATAGAAATGAAGAAGGACTTACATGTTAGGATGACTGCCCAGCCGTTGCCAAATGCCATGTCGGCAATTTTCAAGCCGAGTGTCTTGAGGGATTTGACGCATGTTGGTTTTGTGACAATGTCGTTGTGTCCACTGCTGCCGGCAGTGACTCCCAGTTGACCGTAATGGTTTTCGCCCCAGACAAACAGTCGTCCTGATTCTGCAGACGAAAACACACGAATGTAAATGAGAGTTCGAGGGGAACTTTGGTTTTAGGGCTATCCACAGTAATTACAGCTGAGGCATGCCAGATTTGTTGGTTTTTGAGAGGGGGGCGATACGGCAGTAGGAACAGAAACTAGAACACTTGAATCAATCTTGTCGGGAATCATTAGAAGTCATCCGAGCGAAACGTGGCGTGTAAGCAATTACGCTCGGGTCATTCAGTGTCGGCGAGGAGGATTGTAGCGTAATTACCACCTCATGAAATGGATTATTTTATTTGCAACACGAGGGCTCTATGAAATGCCAAGTGCAATCAATCTTAAAGGCTATGTCCATTAGCTGCGTCCTCGCGATCCTACCCTGTTTCTCGACATTTTGAACGAAATTTCTATCGCTCACTTGAGAACTCCCCCTCTTTAATCACGTGTCGTGAGTTCTAACTGCATTCCGCTGTCAGGTTTTTTAGGTTTTTGTTTTCCCTTTTCCTAATTCATTTCCTGTTTTTTTCTTCAATTTTTTTTGTATCCTTGTGACTTGACTCAATTCCTTGCCATTAAGGATGTAATTTATTTTAATGGAAAATGAAAAGTTCTTAGCCCAAACCGTTTGTCAGTCACTTAACTAAAGAACAAGGTAAATGAAAATAAGGAAAATAAAAAGACAGAAAATAAGGTCAGTGGAAAGTGAAAAGGAGGTAGGAATGGCAGGAACAAACTACCCATTGAGTACGACGTAGACGCATGCAATCGCCGCAAACGAAGGAAAAGATGGAAAAATAAATGAAAGTTTAATGAACACAATGCCGCACGCCAAGATCGTGTGCATGTTTATCGGAAGGTCCTAGAAACATTGGAAAGTGTTTCTTCTACTTGTGGAAGCCTTAAGAAAAGTGAAAGCTTCGAATACACTTTGCGGGATAGTCCTTGTTTCGTGATTGGATTCATTTCAGATTTTGGTATTGCTGGCATGTGTGGAATTCTCCAATCTGAGGTGTGGATGTGGCGTCGGATTTGTTTCATTTGGGACTTCATTATTTGTTTTGTATGGGATTCGGAGTGGAGGAAGAGGTGGTGGACAGAATATCCTTCAACATGTTTGTATGGAAATAAAACTCTGAGGGAATATTTCTTTGAGTTCATTCTACCAGCTATTTGGGACTCGGAAATCATTCTTTACGTTCTTTTTCTTATTCTCGCTCTTGGCGAAGGATTCTTGCGTAAGCTTGACTCGATTATTATCCTGACAATGATAGATAGATAGGTTTATTGCAATATTGTAACATGCCGGTTCTTCACAAGCGCCATAAAGGGGTTTAGAAGGTCAGACTTTATTGGTCGTTTTTAAAACTCTACTGAAGCAACCAAAAGTCGCATCAATCCCATTGTTTTTTACTGCACATCCTGGTCTTGGATCTCCATATCAAGTGGTAGCCTATCACTTAGACCGTCACGCAGAGCTGGTCGCGATCCTGCCATCGGCTTTAGAAGACTGCTTATCATTGATTTCGGCAACTCAGCCTGCATGCTGAGTTTGGATTACCGGGTACTGATCAAGATGGATGGCTCCATAATGAAGTGTAGGATCAGGAGTCTTTTCGACCCGGAATCGAACGGAATATTTCCAATTTACCGCTTCTTTGTTTACTCGAACATCTTTCAATTAGTCAATCGCTGAGGATGGCAGGATACTCAGCACAACTCACCGCAACATCTCCGTCGCAGCTACTTGCAGTCATAGCCAAGTAGCCATCAAAGCCCTCTCCTCAGTAATCGCCTTCTCTAGACTGTTGGAACAATGCAAGGAGGAAATCAAACGGGCGAACAACAGGAATAGGATCACTCTTTTCTGAGTTGGAGGCCAGAAGAAGTACGCCAAGGTACTAAGCTCGTACACCCTATGGTCTGCAAGGAATCCGTAACATTCTTCTTGTCCTTAAGGAGAATTTATTGCAGAAAACTTGCGGCCATTACACTTTTGCTAAGCATGTCTGCGTGCTTGGCATCAGTGAGACGCTTACCTATGCTGAATGTTGCGAGGGGGATGACACAGCCGAACACTTTCTCTGCGACTGTCCCCAATGTGTGCTGAATGTCTTAGCTGTACATCACTGAAGCTCCTTCTCACTTTTCTCCGGAGAACGAGAAAAATACAATAAAGTAAGATGTCTGTCTGGTAGTACAATGGGCCAGTATTTGCGTCTGAGTGTTCGAAACAGACAGCCGACGTCTCCAACAAAAAAAAAAATATATAAGGGGATGAGAAGGCTGTCAAGCTATTCCATAACGAAACGATTTTTGATTCTTTTTCCACTGAAACAACTACCAAATGTAAGCATAATTTTTTTTCCGATTGAACTAAGAGATGGCCCCAGCGGAGAGTACGCTGGTATTGATTTCACACATACGTCATTTTGTTCGTCTGAGATTTAACCACAAACTCACACAAGTTGAGTCCGCCAAAAACTAGCGTCTATGTTTTATCGTTCAGTGATCATGTTGAGTGTCGTGCCCGAAAGAGAACATTTGCGGCACGCATTGCTTTTCTTATTTAATCTAAAGAAAAAAGTTGTTGAAAGTTATCGTTTGCTGGTAGAAACATATGGTGGACACGCTTCAACAATTAGAACATTTGAGACATGGTTCCGACAATTTAATGTGAAAGACAGTGAGCGCTCTGGTAGACCACAAAAATGTGCAGACGAGCAATTACAGGAGTTATTGGATGATGCCCCAACTCACTCTACGGTAGTAATTAGCAGAAGCACTACATGTGTCACAAGAAAGAATTAACAGACTTTTACGGGTAATGGGGAAGATCAATAACCTCGGTAAATGTTTCTCACACGAGTTGAATGAACGTCAAATGGAAAATCGTAGTCCTTTGTGAAATGCTGCTGAAAAATTGATTTATTTTGAAAACCCGAAGCGGAAAAATCGTGGCTTTTACATGGCGAAGCCGGTCTTTCAACATCAAGGTCAAATCGCTTCGTAAGAGGACCATGCTCTGTGTCTTTTGGGACCAGAGCGGTATTGTGTATTTTGAACTCTTAAAGCTCAGCGAAACATCATCCACAAATGATTAAATTAAACCAGGTATTAATCGAAGACAACCGGAATGGGCCAGAAGACATGGCAAAGTGATTATGTTACATGCCAACTAGTGAAAGACGCCCTGAAATCGCTTGGATGGGATATCCTCCTGCACCCGCCGTACTCTCCACACTTTGCGCCATCTGACTATCACCTCTTTGCATCAATGGGACACGCGCTCGCTGAGCAGCACTTTAACGTTTTCGAGCAAGTTGGAAAATGGCTCGACGAATGGTTTGCCCTGAAGGACAAGCAGTTTTTCTGGCATAGTATTTATAAATTACCGAAAGATGGGCGAAATGTGTAGAAGCCGAAGGCCAATATTTTGATTAAAAAAAATTAAATTTACTAGAAAATTACGTATTTTTCTTACCAAAAAAAACCGGAAAAACTTATACATACACCTGGTAGAATCACACATGTCTAGGATGTACCATGAATCAGGAACAGAATATTTAGGGTATCCTGACTCATCTATATGAAAGGTAAATCACAAGATCTTTTAACCACACGTCGTTCCGTTCGTACATAAGTTCAGATCACTCATCTATATCATAGGCAGTCACGCCGGCAGACTTGCCATTTAACGCAGCTGCTTCAACACTCATAGTCTGCACCACTGCCTCTGCGAGTGCGCACTTACAGCACGCAGGTTCAATGCATTTGAAAAACTTAATGGCCTAATGGCAAACCTTCTGGCCAATAGTACTAAATTTTTCATAGGCTGAGTTTGAACAAATTCTAACCAGCTTAAACGTAGCGCCCTCGTTCTATGATGCAGACTAGCCTGCTTACTACTACCGTAGCTTTAATCATACATTTCTCGCAGAAAAGATGAAGTCTGTTTCTTGTATTGGCCAAACACTATGTGAATCTCATTCTAATTTTGAATCGACAAACCCCTTTCAGGTGGAGAGCTGCATATTAATTTAGGCCTAAAAACAATTCCAAATTATGCTATCAAACACAAGAGTTAGGCTAACTTTCCGGTCTTTTAATTGCTTAAATTGTCCACAATTCTCTTAAACGAAAGAAGATATTGGTCTATGAAATCCAAACAAAAATGCCAATAACAGGTGTCATCGCAAATAGATGGTTTCAGGCCTCGTTTGCGAACATTGTTCGGCCTAGAGGCTAAACCTTCGCCGAAGTCTTGACTTCTTTCGTAGTTTACTCCTTTCCATACTATAACATTTGCAGGATGGTGGCTTTTTTCAGTCCTTAGAATTTTCTGTGAACAGAATTTGTCTGCGATCTTTTCTAGCATACCATACTCTTAGGAAAGCTTTTGATTTTCGCTTTATTGCGAAATGCCAATGCGTTTTTGTAGGCACTAAGTTCTTTGATGATGCGAGACATGTTTTTTGTGAAATATTCATTTCCAACGACAAAATATACTATATACTCGTATTTGGTTTTCGTCTGATTCGACCTGTGTGGCTTGGGTATCGACTCAATATGGCCGCATTCCATGATTGTAAACGACTCAAAACAAGAGTCTTTTCCTCGACAAAGAAACATAAAAGTGGCCTAATTAATGGGTAACATGAAAAGTGGGCGACTAGTAAAATACTTTATTTAAAAAGATGGCAGCAAAAATTGTATCAATATTTACGACTAGCCTAGGAAGACTTTCAACTGCTATTGCAATAGCTTTTGATCAATTAAAACAAAGAAGTTATTAAATAGGAATCAGTTCGCAACGTGTTGAAATAGTGGAAACTCACTGCAAAAATTAGGAAATTTTTCGGAAGCGGTACGTAAAGTTCGTACAGCACTTTTTCGCATGGCTAAAATGAAGATGCCAATTCATCAAAATCACTTCAAATATCATTGCCTTATTTGAGAGTGCAACTGTGTGTGCATTTCCAATATAACACCTTAATGACATGGAAACAAAAAAGTTACTGAGAACTACAACCAACGCGACAAATTCAGTCGAATCTCTGAAAAAATCCTATCAAGGACCACCACCCCCGGAGAGTAGTGAACGAACATCTTCGACACAAACCATCACCCCGTCCAGATTGTGTGGCAAACACTATAAGAGCGTACACTCTTGAACCTACACGAATTATAAAAAAAACAAAAATGCCTTCACAGAGGCTGGACCGCTCTGCACGCAAAAATAAACTTTAGTTAACACAACAATGTCAGCCACCAATAAAAAAAAGCTGCCATTGCAAAACTTAAGAGAAGAGTAAATTACCTCTTTATTCACAACGAGTGGTAGTTTAGTTCGGTTTTTGGGCTAGCGGTGTTATTGGATTGTACTTTTCAAACATCATAACTCTAAGAGTTTACTTTACTTTTTTTGTCTAAAATCGGTACTACTGCTGTGGAGGACATTTATCTTCAGAGGGACGGCGCGGCGTCACATGCGAAACAGCTAATGAAATAATGAGGCTTTAGACTTTTTCTTATATCGATGCTAACGAATCATGTTCTGAAATCAATTATACGCGCTGCAATTATACTGAAATATGATGAACATTCGGCGGATGTTTATTTTTTTTTTGTTGGGCGCTTCTGCTATCTGTTGGAGCACTCAGACACAAATACTGGTCCATTGTACTGCCAAACCTTAGATGGCGTTAGAGCTCATGTGGAGTCAAAGCCAAGCTTCTTTTTATTCACTTATGCTGTGTGCGATTTGTTTTCCACACAAGTGAACGGAACCTACAGCTTAATGCCGATTCCGAACTGCGAGAACCGAGAAGCTTTTTCATGGCAAGTGTACAACGGGGGGTTTTGCCAGTACCCCGCCGAGGCGGGAAGCCGCGAAATAATCATTCGATGGCGTTGATGTTATCGGGATCCGAACTCGCTCATCTTGCGTCAGCGGCCGACACACTACCCACTGCGCCACGGCGCTCCCTTTCGGCGGATGTTACCAACCGAATTTATACGAATACATTAGATTGAAATGAAAATCATAACTTCTTATAGGTGGTTTTGTCAAGTGTCTCAAAATCACACCTCTTGTTGGATTTGCTCTACATATTTCGAGATACCATAGTCTCCTTATTCGATGTAAGTTTCCCTTCTTCAAAGCGAAACAGTAATTAGTCAGGTGAGTATGGTGACTTTTAATTTAATTACAAAATACGATTCTTCAATTTTGGTAAAAACGACCGCCGATTCTTCTTCTAGTTTTGAAATGTCTGCCTTAGGCCCGCCTATTGTCGAGTAGCACTCAATTGCTTGACCTTTCTTAAGATAGCCAAGCGAGCCTGGTTTTTTCCTTTCCTGGAGACATAACACTTTGGAAAATTCTTCCGCCTTGGGAGCATAGTGACCAAACCAAGTTTCACCTATAGCTAAGAACTAACGCAAAAAAACGTCTATTTTCACTTAAAACTAAATTGAAAGTAAACAAACACAGCAACTAATGCACAGAAAGCGTAACCCGTTCTTCAGTCAATATATGGCAAAGGCATTTTTTAAGGTTCAAGTGTGTTTGTCACACAATCTGGACAGGGTGCAGATGGTTTGTGTCGAAAATGTTCGTTCGCTACTCTCCGGGGGTGGTGGTCCTTGATAGGATTTTTTGAGGGATTCGACTGAATTTGTCGCGTTGGTTGTAGTTCTCAGTAACTTTTTTGTTTCCATGTCATTAAGGTGTTATATTGGAAATGCACACGCAAAGTATGAATTTTGACTCAACGGCTGTCCATTAATTTCCTATGGCATACGCAATGGTCAACTCCAGCATTCATTATCAGTGAGACTGGTAGGGCATCATATACATTGACCTGGCTATTTCAAAACTCCTTTAACTTACAGTGCCCTCCAAAAGTTAGTTGAAATCAGCTGAATAGATGCCAATCAATCTTCACAAAATTAACTGAAATACGATGATTATTCCTAAGTCCGTTTATAATATGTGTTGTCTTGCACAGGCAGCAGTAGATCGAAAGGCTGTAGGTGGTTTTTGAGTATCAAAAGCTGAAAAATTACAGTGCTGTTAGAAGACTCTTTAAAATTAGCCCTGAAGGTGTCAAAAAAATTATAATTGAAAGTAGGGAAGCTGATACATTGGCCGATAAACCCCGATTCGGACGTCCCAGAATAACAGCAATTAGACATAACCGACTTATGGTGCAACTCTGCAGGCGGAATCCAAAATTAGTTGTTTGTGAAATAAAAGAACAACTTTAAGAAACGGGAAGAACGATGTCCCAAACTACCATAAGAAGACGACCGATGCAAAGCTAACAGGACATGTTGCAAGAAGGAAACCGTTGCAAACCAAGGCTCATAAAAAGCGCCGTCTAGAGTTTGCTAAGAAATATCAAAACCAACCGCTGGAATTTTGGAAAAAAAATAACTTTTAGCGACGAGTCAAATTTCGAAACATTTGGAACGCGTCAAAGGCAAACTGTTTGGCGTTCTAAAAGCGACAGTCCCTACAATAGCCGATATGTCCAGCCCACAGCAGAACATGGCGGTGGAGGTGTTATGGTGTGGGGGTGTTTATCTTGGTTTGGCGTAGGAAAGTTGCATGTAATTGATGACAGAATGAATGCAATGATGTACTGTGACATTCTGGAAGACAACTTGGAAGTTTCTGTTTCAATGGGATCGAGTGGATCATTTGTCTTTCAAAAAGACAATGAACCCAAACATACGGCCAAAGGACTATTTCAGAGCAAAAGGAATAAATTTGTTAGATTGGCCTTCCATGTCACAGGATCTCAATCCCATTGAGCATTTATGGGATGAAATCGATACCTTCTCGAAAAAGCAAAGCAGTTTTCGTCGAAAAGATTTGGGAAGCCTGGGCAAGTTTACCAGATACTGTGCTGCAGAAGTTGGTGGAATCGATGCCAAAACGCATAGAGGCTGTTTTGCAAAATGGAGGCGGTCATACGAAATATTAAAATGTCTAATAATCTGTATAATTTAGCAAGAAGCACCAATTTTATTTTTATTTCAACTAAATGTTGGCGAATCACATTAGAGACTTTCAAGACACTTTTTTTTATTTAAGCCGAATGTTTTGTTTTTTTTGCTTGTTTTTATGTATAGTTGTGCTACTGAAAGCACATACAGCAAGAATAAAAACAATAAAATAATTTAACTATTTTCCACCTTTATCAACTATTCTGTATCTATATATTATACCATATTCTGTATATGGTGGTTCCAACTGACTTTTGGAGGGCACTGTATGTCTAACTAAGTTTTCATTTGTATATGCGTTTGGGCATTGACGGACACAAAAGACAAATAATAAGTTGATGGTGAATGCCATTTTTATGGTGAGGGACTAAATCAATGAGACCGACCTCGCCAAGATATGTACAATGGATTGAACCAGCAATTGGCTAAAGGCAGGGAAATCGCATAAACTGTTCTATTTCCCGGTGAGGTCATGGCGTCAAATCTCCGTAACTCAGTGGGTAGTATATTGCCTTATGATAACGATGAGAGGGGGATCGAATCCCGACATCAGCTATATCATCGACTTTTTTTGTATATTTTTTCCCTTAGCAAAAAGGCAAAATCCCCCATCTAGTACAAGCTTCACAAAACTAACCGTTCATAGTCTGCTTCACAGTAGGTCTGCTTCATATAAGTAGTCACATAATAGAAATTTCAGAAACATGAGCCTAAAATGGTGAACATCGTACCTGACCTAATAATAATTATTTTATTTCAAGTTTTCAAATAAAAGGTGATTTTTTGCTGCTTGGTTTTTCAGCGTTCTATTTCGGATTCGAAAATTCGGATCGGAAATCACGGGTGATTTTTGACATGTGTCAAAGTCAATAAGTTAGCATTGTCATTGCATTGAAAATGAAAAATTATTGGTGAAAAATGTTTTTGACGCACTTTATCATTTTTTCGGCGTCATAATTGGTCTAGTGAGCAAGCAATTCAAGCCATATTAGCTAAAATTCGCCTCAATTTCATGTTATTAGTCATCAAGCCACCTACCCGAATACGTAGAATGCGTAGAGCGGAAAATATTTTTACTCTATCCGCCAGTGATTTGTCCATTCGTCGCCGTTCGCAGTACTTAGGATTGACTTACTCGACTACGTGGAACATTTTACCTAAAGATCTTGGACTAAAACCTTTTAAAATCCAGCTCGTACAAGAACTGAAGCCGAACGATCTGCTATAGCGTCGAATTTCGGTGAGTGGGCCTTGGAAAAGCCGGGGAAAGATCCGTTTTTTTATAAGCGACGAAGTTCATTTCTGATTGAATGCGTATGTTAATAAGCAAAACTGCCGCATTAGGTCCCAAGAGCAACTTTAGGCAATACAAGAGCTATAAAGTGCACTGTTTGGTGCGGTTTATGGAATCATCGGCCCGTATTTGTTCAAAGATGATGAATAGTTGAATAATTGAATAATGCGCAAAACGTACGAGCTGATGGCGTGACATACTACACAGCACGCGAATCGAAGTACCAATTGAGAAATGAGTTCGGTGAGCAATTTATCTTTGGTTTTGGAGTGGTGCAGTGGCATTTGACGCCTTTATAAAATATTTTATGGGAAGTCAGAGTTAATTGTGGGTAACACGGGTTATTAGTGAGTAGTGAAGATATCAGCTTACATGCCCGATAAAGTGACTCGAAATGGGACTTCGTATGATTAATTTAGAAACTATTCACAGGTAACATTTATATGAAATAATCTATAAAAAGTAAATGGCAAGGAATAATATATCATTTCAAATAAAAATTGCATACACTTTTGCATTTTTTCTATGTTTGTTTTAGTTATTAAAAACCAAACGCTTACAAAATCTCATTATTTGACTAATTGACTATTGACATACGAAATGTAGAAAAACATAAAAATTACAAAATGTGGCTTTGTTTTTAAAACATTTTGCTTTAACTTATTGTATTTATTCCTCCCCTCAAGCCTGTTGGCCTCAACACTATTTCCTGACATTTAATTTATTTTTTTCTAGCGTTTGGCAAAAAATATTGGCCCAAGGTGATAAATGGAGAACAAACTATTGCGCATCAATTGGTATTAAGTAATTTTTGACCCTTTTATTGTTTTTGGAAAGGTATCGCGGCCAAGTTTTGTATAAAATGCCCCATCATTTGTGACATCATCTATTATATAAGCCAAATTTTATGAATTTGGGTTGGATTCGAATGAGAATACAGCTTTCTACCGTTAAGTTAGGTCGCAGAATAATTAATGAATTCACTTTGACGCCTAATTACGACTGAATTTCGCTATGTCATATATGAATCTATCTTCCGCCATTTTGCGTCACAGTAAATACGCAGAAAATCATTACCCTAAAGCCACTATATCTGTTGTATTACCCAGAAATTGGGTTCCGTCAACGCGGAACTTTCGGTAATGAGGAAGGTTACATTTTCTGAAAACATCAAATCGAACATTCGAGCAACGTGTTTGACTTATTTGGTCTATGGCCAAGATATCGCCTTCGGGATATTCTCAAACTTCTCTCTCCCAAGGCAAGATGCTACAACTTTTTGCCGAATTCTACGAAAATATAAAAATACCGCTATACAGTCGATTCAAACGACTGAATGTTATTCAAAAATAATAGAATTCGGAAGTTTTGGGAATGGGATTTTTTGAGTGTTCAAATATGCATGAAACAATCCTAAAAATAAAATACAAACTCGAGTCACACTCAGAATGAAACCTCCAAAACCTCAACGTTATTTTTAATTCTGTTAAATTATTCATCCACTTTTGAATGTTCATTCAGTTGCGCGTGCAAGGACTATTGGCTAAAAGAACAACAGTATAGCGGTCTTCCTGCATTTCGAAAGTGGAACACTGGCCGACCCGGATAGCCCCGTATAATAATCCATTTCTCTTATTTCAATTGCCATTGTTTACCACAGATAACGGCGCTCTGATATGCACCGGAAGTAAGCTTCCGGACCGGATCGTTCTTAATATAGAAATAGCTTTGTGTATTCTCGGCCAAATGGGACTTGCCCAACGTGAAGATGGCTCCCGTATTTGGTATGTCCATTATTTCACTTCGCCACTTAATTACAAACAGAAAATGGAAAATTTCGTTTTCGGTTTCGGTTTCGTTTTCACTGCACTTTTGTTTTTAGCCGCGGATATCTATGCCAACCGAAGGCCTTATCCTACGCCATTTTTACTAGAATCGACTAACCGACGACCGAGCGACGGAGAAAACACTTTCAATCGCTATTGTGCCGTGTGCTATTGATTTTACTTTCAGGCCACCGTTACAAGTTGCTGCTGCATGCAGACAAGAAGGACTACGAGTGAGTTGTTCGAAGTCGTTCCTCGCGAGGACCTGTGTGGTCAGTTACCCGGTTACTTGACTACTGGTCAAACAATGGCCATAGCTGGCCGCTACTGACCATTGTGCTAGTTCGACTAGTCGATTATGTATAGAATGTTGGGGTGCACGAGTTTCAATTTTAGTATCGGCTACCGCGGCGGTGTCGAGGAACGATTTATTGGAATTCCACTACGACCCTAGGTACGAGTTGTGTTTAATGGTATAAGTGTGGCTTATGCCCCGTCGGTCGGTGGTGGACATTTCGTGTCCTGGCTGCCAGGTTAGCGATTGAACTCGCAGGACACCGCACATACCCGCGTCAGTATAGTCGTTTTTTTATCCTTCACTTTGGAATACATAATTCGCGCGAAATTTTCATTTTATTGCCGACTTTTGTGATTGAGTTCATTTTTCAAGTCAAGTTCGGATTAAGTCTCAGTCGAGCTGATTAAAGTGCGTGAATGTAAGACTGCCGCGTTACAAGCGACATATTGTTAACCAGAAACCACTCAAAACGTACGAAAGACGCACGTCTCATTCTGGTTTCTGTTGTTAACTGATGGCGCTTCCTGTGCGGGACTTTTTGTGGCCATGTTGACGCGAATATCGTTTGTTTACATGATTTATCGGTAATGGTTGGGCGGATGGTGTCTTGCTGATTTTTATCTTTTTTTTTTTTTGTGGTTGTATTGTGTCATGGGTGATTTGCTTGAATTTCAAGGATCGATTGTCGGAGAAGGTGTCGCAGTTGAATGGCTATGGATGGAAGTCGGAATTATTCGTGAAAGCTATGTAAAGCTAAGTGGGTGAGTGTGGAGGGATGGAAATAGGGGTTGTACGCCGGAATGGTGGGCATTTTTTTACGACTTTTCAGGTCACTTGTTTATGTCCTCGAATTCGAAGAAACCTAGCCTCGTTTTAATGAGGAATTAGTGAATTGAAACAAGAAAAAAAAAAGTTGGCTTTAATAGGTCTGTTAACATTTAACGTTATTCTCTTGTGATTCATTTTCGTTTCTTAGTTTCAGAACAACATGTTTACCATTCCATTTAAATATTTTAACATTCCAAAGTTCGGAGCGACATTTACGATTTTTCTTTCACATTTTTGACTGAGACTATTTTCAGAGTCAACAGTGATGACTTAACTTTCTGTGAGATTTTTTATCCTTAAGTAACGGAACAACTTCTGCCAGTAGGAGGAGTGATGATTTGTTCATGCAAATCAGGCTAGATGAATGTAGGGAAGCATGTAAAATTGGACTACAACGAGGATGACAGCTACCTACTGTGAGATGTGCGAACCGAGAAATATAAAGAGAGAAAAGAGGGCGTAGGTGTGCAGGGAAACACAATTTACAAAATATGCTGAATACATTGAACTTATGCACTTATCAGATGGGCAAATGGGAATTCGCGTTTTTTTTTTTTTTTTTCAAAATTTGGAACTTTGTTCGGGACACATGGTTTCATGATTTAAAGTGTTTCCAGGTAGGTCTTAACGACCTGAGCAACATGCCCTTGAACGTTATCGTGCTGCAAAATCACTTTGTAGTGTTCTTGATCGTATTGTGGCCATTATTCCTTCAACGTATTGTAGGGTAGCGAGCTCTTGTGATGGGTTCGGTTGAAACAGCCCCAAACCAAACGACCCACGAATTTTTCGCTTGCTCATCCAGCTTGATGCATGGCCTTATCGCATGTGATCGGCGTTATGCCAGTCGATCACCCAATACGATATACAATGCATCGTTGAACGTCTCTCGGTTTCAACTTGTTTCGAATCCGGTTTCCTTGTTTTTGAAACACTCTCAAAGCTTCCGAATTATGGGTAAAGTCCTATTGTGCTGCGGTCAGTGAATCTGCAACTTTTGGTTTCGTTTGACATGTGTCTCGATCCAGTAACGCCTTCAATTCTGCGTCTTCGGACTTTTTTATTGTTCCGGTAGCCTTCTTGTCTTCCATGTCAAATTTACCACTTTTGTAGCGTTCAAGCCATTCGCAGTCTTACTTGTATATACATATTCGAAGCACCTTAGCCACAGATTTTTTCGAATTGAAGGAAAAAAGCAAAACTTTTCGTAAACGACCCTTAAACATCCCGAAAGTCAACGTTTGCACACACAAACAATGCATAACGTAGATGAAAACTCACAAAATGAGCTATCGGTAGATAACCAAGTTATGTCGTTTTTGACCAGCATGTAGTTCCAGCGCCATCTGTTGGAAAACGGCGAACTGCCATTTGTACAACTGACACTTAAAAGTGCTACATTTAGAGGTGAACCTCGCCCTCAGCCAGCAAAATCTTCTAACTTAGTTGACCTCTAACCAGTTTCCATTGCAGTCTGTTCAGTTTTTTTAGTTTCCTCTCCATTTGGATGCGGTTGTCCTCGGCTGCGTCGTCCCTCGCGATTTGGAATAGAAGACTCTTCGGGCCAGAGCAGTGGTGTCTATTCACTCTACTTAGACCAGGTACCTTCAACGTTGGATCCGTAGATGTCTAACTGAGTTGAGTTCGGTGTACTCCACTTTTCATTAACACCAACAGCATACCGCATTCTATGTCTAAGCTTCTGCGCCGTAGAGGAAGATTGGGTTCATAAAGTTATCTTGGTTTTCCAGAGAGGGCTCTAGTTCTCAATGCCCTATTGAGCCCATAGAGGCAGCGGATGGCCAGGAATTGTGCAGACTTGAAATAGATCGTGCCTCTTGTACTGTACGACATACTATCGCCGTGCCGGAATTCTTTTTGGTCATTTACCGTGTCTGTTCATTTATTACCGACCTTGCTAGAGCAATATTTCTCAATAATTCAATTATTCTCCATCGTCTTCCACAGCCTAACGAGTTTGGATGTGATTTTGAATTGTGACGTGGCTCTGTCTTTATATGTGACTTTTAAGTCGTAAAAGGTGGTTTGCGTGGACTTGAAATTAAAAGATTTTTCCTAAGATCTAAGGAGGTGTGAATATCTGGTCCTTCATGGATTTTTCTGTCTTGAAATGACCAATGTCAGACTATTCACAAACGGTTTAAGTCATTCACACAACACGGCTTATAAACGGTATTTGGAAAACTTACATGTCGGCCTAATTATAGGGATCCCTTCTCTTATAGACCGGGCAAACGATTGGGATTGCAATACATAATGTGGTAGTCTGTTTATTAGACTTTGGTAGTATCTGTTGACACACACTAATTATAATACTATAAACTGGGGGCGCATTAGTTGAGAACAAGCGCAAGCAGAATCGGTGGGAAAGTGGCCAGATGATTAGAACCCTAATATAATTTGCCTGGGTGAAACTATTTTAAGTATCTCAAGCTAGTTATAATTAGCACTATCATCGTATTTTGTGGAAGCTTGTGATTTATATTTTAGTTTTCCCACCATATTTTCGATATTGTGCTGATAAAGAAGCTTTACATCGCTAACTGCTCTTATATGCGTTTTGGTACTATCGGCTGATTTTATGTATATGTTTACGAAATGGTTCAGAAAATTCTCATTACGTTTTGCTTGTATATACAGGGTGCCCCACGAGCAGTGTGCCAAAAAGCTAGAGCGTGTAGATCTGGTCTAGACAAGAAAAAAATCGTATGGGAGGGGGGGTCTAATCCCCCCCGTTTAGCCGAGAGGGGCAATTTTCAAACTTAATTTGGAAAAAAAATTATTAAAAATCAACAGTTACATCCACAATGCCACGATATACCTTTTTGTAAAGCCAGAAACCTCTTCTTTCATACTGATTTTAAATGAAGCTGTTTCAAGGAGTAGTTTTTGAGAAATTAATTTTCAAATTCAAAATTTTGAAAAAAAAATTTAAAAAAAAGGTCAGTTTTCAGGCGTTATCAATGAAAAAAAGAATTAATCCAGGGTTATTCCAATACTGTGTCACTTTATTGTATCCTCATAAAACTCCGATTTTTTTAAAAAAAATTAAAAAAGAGGTCAATGTTTCATACATTAATTTGCCTACAAGTCCAGCCGCGTTAAAACCAAAAAAAAAAGGTTTTTCTTAGAAAAAAATGGTTCGAGTTTTTTTTTAATTTCTCAAAAGCTACAAGACATTTTTGCATCCGGTTTTCGGATTTTAACTAAAAACTAATAAGAGCATTGAATTTTTGAAAAAAATTACTACTTAATTACATACAATTTTGAAAAAAAATAGTTATTTTTTTTCTTGTCTTGACCAGACCTACACGCCCTAGCTTTTTGGCACAGTGCTCGTGGGACACCCTGTATAAAGTGCAACATAATCTAAGACATGGTAATGCTTTTAGAAAGTCTGCTATGAGTACAAATAGGTCTTAGGAGAGATGAAAGTGTTTGTAAAAGGCCGTGAAGGTGTTGAAACTGTCGAACCCCGCGGAGTCCTTAGCAAACGAAAATGTTATGAACAAACGCCGAATCGCAATGAAAGCAGTCGCTATACGAATTGGCTCTTAAGATTTTCTTATAAGTTTTGGGTATGAAAGGTGTAGCAACAAGATTTTACCAAAATGGTTGAAAATCAAACAAAGACTATGGTCAATAGAAGTTGCTCAGGAGTTGCTAATGAATTCTAAAACGTTGCACACCTAATGAAGCACTTGATGAAGATGAAGCATAGGCTCATGCGCATGATATCGAAATTAATGTTCAATTGTGTAGGCACGAATCACACTTTTCCGTAGATCGAGTTCCAGAAATATTTTGGAGACTGGAAGAAGCGCTGGCTACAGGTGTGAACTGTTACCAACCTCACATCGCTGTGTCTGCCAAATTATGAATGACAGAACCCAGTTGTCAATTTATTTTGGTACTGAGGCGTTAGTGTAAGGATCCATTTTATTGTGTGTTTAGCTCTTGTTCTATCAGCAATGGAATTCAGACGTAATAGTGTTATTGCCCTTTCTTAGCTGGAAAATCGCAATTATTTCGTGAGCTGTAATATTTGAAAGTGAACAATATGTTTGTTTTATCACCCGATATCGAATTAGGACGAAATCAGCAGCTTTCGAAAATGATATAGAAGTGATCTGAAAAACACAGCAACAGTGATTTGGAAAGTGAAGGCCATATTTTGAAAAATTAGCTCGGACTCAAGGCCTTTAAAAAATTAGATCGGAAGAGCAAAGGAGATGATCCACTTGAATGCAAGTGGCCAATTGCCAATCATTGACTTCTCTGATGCATCACCATTTGTAATTGAGCAACCGTCAACAAGCAAAATGATTGAATTTACTTGCCCAAAAAGTTATACGACAATTTTGACCAAACAATAGCCATCGGAAAGTACGCCGCCTCTTGATGGTTTTGTCATAGTGATTGGTCACAGTCTCGTATTGTTGAAACCTGGCGATAAGATAAATGCCATCGTTTATAGTGAAACTGTTTTGAAGCTGTGTTGAAGGCGTTGGTACGCAAGCAATTCGGCCAAGAACCCTAGACATTCCAACAGGAATCTGCACCTTCCTACATAGCCCGAGCAAATAAAGAATCGCTGCTATAAAATGTTCCGCACTTTATTTCCTCGACACAATGGTCATGTCAATCTATTACACTTTTCTTTCTGAAACATTTTGAAGGCCAAGGTTGGAATTAGAAGATACTAAGCAACGGTTGGCCTCAAGTTATCGCTTCGCTGGGAATGGAGGCGCATCCCACAGACCCTTTTGTGCAGCGCGCAATAAATGTATTGACTGTCTAATGGCTTTTTTTATGTATAATTTGCGCGCAAAAGGGATTATGACTACCCTTAAGTGTCCGGAATCAAGACACAGCACGGCCGAAAGTATAGAGGGGAAAAGGGAGAGGAGGCACCTGTGCATATTGGTCCTAAATGTCTGTGGATTGTAGTGAGTAGGAAATACTGGGCTGGGAAGAGCATTCCATAATCGTGTTGTGCAGCTGAAAAACGAATCTCTGAACTTAACTGTACGTCCGAAAGCAGGCTTAAGGGTGAACTGATGAGCATTCCTGGCAAGACGAGTATTGCGGATGAATTCATGGAGGTGAGGAATGCAATTGGCTAACTCATTTGAGCAACGGTTGTTAAATGAATAACAGGGCAGATCAGTATGCGCGGGCTTAACTCCGCTACTGAAAATTTTTGATCGAGCGAGCAAATTTGTTGTTTTATCAACCTTGGCTCTCGCTCCGCATGGCACTTTTCTAAACTTTACTTCATTATTTCTCACTATTTTTCAATCAAACAATTTCATTTGATAATTTATGGCTCATCTACAGACCTAGATCTATCGAATGACATGCTGCACACATGTGTGGTTATAGCCGATATCTACATTTAGTGCGTACAAGATTAGTCCGAAATCGTTTTCGGACCACTATATTCCCCGTACATGCACGCGCTAGGCCAAAAAGTGGGTGATTGCTCTCGCTCCGCTCGATCAACAAAGAAAAAAGGCAGAGTTGGCTTTATCGAAAATATTAAATAAAAGAGTAAGATGGGAAGTTCTCCGTCAGACTTAACTCCTAAGGAAATTCATCCGAAATTGACAAAAGTTTACGGGGACTCTGCTCCCTCGATGTCAACCATTAATAAGTGAGTAGCTGAATTTAAACGTTACGACCAACAACCGTAATCACATAGAAAATCATGGAAAAAGTAGACGATGTAGAGGATGATGGAACGGGTTCACCAGGCTTTGCATAGTATTTTTTCTTCGTGGGGTTATGGTAGTATATCCACTTTTCATCTCCAGTCACGATCCGGTGCAAAAATCCCTTCCTTTGATGTCTTTCAAGAAGCAGTTCCGAGGTGAAAAATCGCCTTTCGACATCTCTCGGTTTCAACTCGTACGGCACTCAATTTCTTTGCTTTTGAATAAATCCAAATTTTTTTAACCGAACGGAAATTGTTTGTTGAGTCACTCCCAACGATTCTGCGAGTTCACTTTGCGTTTGGCACGGATCTTGATCCAGTAAAGCCTCCAATTCCTCATCTTCAAACTTTTTGGGCTGGCCAAGACGCTCTTTGTCTTCGATGCTAAAATCACCACTTTTGAAGCGTCGAAACCACTCTCTGCATGATTTATCGGTCGGAGCAGATTCACCATAAACTTCTACAAGCATTCGATGGGCTTCAGCTGCACTTTTCTTCCAATTAAAAAAGAAAATCAAAACTTCCCGCAAATGCTGTTTATTTAAGACGAGGCAAAAAACAATGTTGTCAGAAACAGACGCTGATGTACCTACCAATGAAGTAGGTAATCACTTCCAAGATCAGCCACAATTTGCAGGTGGCGCCATCTTTTGAAAACGGACCGAATTAATTTGTACCCCCAATACATGATCTCGTGTTAGTCGAGTGAAGGTGAGTGAGATAGTTGGGGCTATGAGGATATCAGAATAACATCTTGAACAAAGAATTAGGAATGCGAAGCTCTGCGCAAGATAGGTGCCGCATCTGCTGATTGCCGATCAAAAGCAAGTGCACAAATAATTTTCGCAGCAATCTTTTGACCGATTGAATAGAGATCCGACCAATTTTATTCGGCTATTTTCCACCATGGATGAAACATGAGTCCACCTCTACACTCCAGAAACGAAATGGTAGTCCAACCGGTAGTAGCCAATGGTTCAGCGCCAAAGGAAGCGAAGTCGACCGCATCTGCCGGAATGGTCGTGGTGTTTTGGGATGCCAAAAGAATCCTCTTAATTGATTACTCAACAAAAGGCAGGACAATAGGAGCCGCAGAGGCCTGGCCTGAAGAAAAGAATCATCTTTCACGGGCAAAACGCACTTGTACACAAGGATACGTTGGTCATGAGAAAACTGTGGAATTTGGGCTACGATTTGCTCGGCCATCCCGCCAATCCCAAAATTTAAGAAATTTGTTTCTGGGAAACGCTTCACATCCTAGGAAGAAGTTGAGAAGGCTGTGGATGAATATTTTCACAGCCTTCCAGACTCGCACTTCCGGGAGGAAATACTGATGTTGGGAAAACGCTGAACCAAGTGTGTTGAAGTCAAGGAAGATTAAGTTGAAAAATGAAGCCAGTTTTTAACTGAATATCGCAAATCTTACATTGCCAGGCAGGCGAGGACGCTCACCTTCCCTCGTAAGTCCTTGAATATGAATATATTTCCAGTTTTCTCTATTTTGGATTCAATAAGAAACATTCTTAATACCCTGCAAAAATAATAAATAAATAAAATTCAGACAACTGCAAATTCCTGCTACTTTTTGAACACATGTCGTTTTTTTTCTATATTTAACGAAGAAGACATTTCCACTAATGGAAATAAATCGACGAATCAGTCATATAACAGAATATACTAAGATGGAAACGCACGAATTTGGTATCTTTTCCAAAAATATTTTTGTTTGAATCTTCTGAAAATGAGTCCATAACAAAGTGCCGATTCGAAAAGTGCGATTACTTTTAACATCGATTTTTTAAAGTTCTTCAATGTCACTAGGGTTTACCGAAGTCCTTTATTAATAAACCACTCAAAGGCCGTGAACTGTTCCCTATTACCAACACAAAAGTCACCGCAACTATGTATTTCGATTAAATGCCGCATTCCAAATTCTCCATCTGCCCGATCCTTTTCTCGCTCGTGTTTATTGTATTCCTTGAACTAAAACACTCCCGGTCATATCGCCGTCTAAGTAATATGGTCCCCACAACAAGTGGAAATAGTCGCTGGTAGTGTAACCTTTTCCTAAAGCGTCGTGCCCTTTGAAAACTCACCTAATCCGGGCTAAGTCTAAAACGCGACCATGACATTGTGACTTTCGCGTCACTCCTTCTCCCTTTCACACCGGCTTAACGAAGAGTTATGAATAATATTGTTTTTAGTTTCGACAAGGAATAAGAACAATAGCAATCGAGGACGGGATTGGAGTGTTCACGTGGGAGTCGATTGTAATCTGGAACTGAACAAAAGCCGCTTGGGGCCCACTAACGCTCATATCGTAACTTACGATCTTAAGTATTATTGCTACGTGAGTGGAATCGAATTAATTTTTTTGCGTTCCCATCACGCAACACAAGTCCCCATAGCTCCTACGTGACTCTTCAAGTGTAAATGTAGACAAGTCCGGGCATTAAATCGATTAAACGTTTTTAAAAAAACGTTCTAATAGACAATATTGTCCGTCGCACAAAGGCTCGCCAAAGTTCTTTATTAGTCGATTGATTGCGATTGCTTCTGTCTGTTGATAGGTTGGCCAAGTAACCAAGCTAAAATCGATTAAAAGCCATTCGTCGGACGATGACAACGGGCAGCAGGCTGATGGATAACGACCTAGGCGTATACCCAACTACCAATGAACGTCAATAAACACAAACTACACTTGTATATCATTTTCGCTGGACTTTTTATTTACTCTTCTTCCCATTCAACGCCGCGGCCCATCCCCTTATCGATTGGGAATAATAAATGTCCAAACGCTCTGCCATTACCATCCTTTCATAATTTCCTACCATCGCTCCTATGTGGAACGAGTTTTTTCGTTCTTGTTTGCGTTCCGGACATACAGAAGAGCCTTTTTAGCCTTCCCTTTATAGATTTGCAAGATAACGTGTTTTCCCTGGTTTAGTTTAGCCCGATGCACTTGTTGTACCTATTGTCTGCTTTTTGGCCTGCAATGTAGTTGTTGACTGATGTGCATTTAGCTGTTGGCGTGACTGTAGGCCTTTTTTTTCGTTCTCTCATTATGCAGTGTAGTGGGGCTTAGGGAACTCTTGCTCGGTCGGTGGTCACGTAAGGACAATGTCCTAGTTTTGTTTGAGTGCATGACATGACCGCAGGACAGGAGAATGAGTGAAACGAAGAGAACAACTTGTTTATTCAATGTTCGCGAAGTGTATCTGTGGACTAGTGTCCTACAGACGATTGAAACCAGAGTGGCTTGGAAGTGAGGCACTTTTTGTTGCTTTGTTTGTGTAATGGATACGTTGCCGACCTAAGAGCAATTTTCTTCATTTCGTAGTCAAATTGCTCTCGAATTGAATCAACCAGCAATTAGTTGTTTGACTTGCTTCAGGGCTTCATCATGGATTAATATTTGTCGTCAATTGCCACAATAGAAATAATTATTTTCATGTTCTCTGCCATACTCTCGATGCAGACAAGTAACGAATGATGTGCTCTGACTACCTTTCATCAGGTCGTTGTCACTTCGAGAACAGAGCACTCCTTAGCTGGACATTGACATTATAAGTCTTTAAGCACACACAAGTGTAGTGCTGACAGCGCCTTCACGGCGCTCCTCCTTTTAAGGTGTACACCATAGGTTAACGACCAAATGAATGTACGACTAAACTTACTTATAACTACAGGACGACGAAAAAAACAATTTATCCATTGCCTCTGTCACCACGAGTCTACTTATCCTCCCTTACAGCCCTCCATACTTGACCGCGTATTTTTGGTGACTTTTTCGAAGAATTACTGACGTACGTCGATGGTCTTGTTTAAAAATAAACAAACCCGTGCCCGGGTGATTAAAGTTAATTCTTTTTTGCTTTGTTAGCGCTTTTCTTCTGATTCTTCTATCCGAGGTCAGGTCAAAGCGGCCGTAGCTGATAAATAATCGGCTTATGCTGAAATACTTAGCATTTAATGGGTGTTCTCGCCCTGTTTACCAACATGCCATTGTCCCTTACCGTTCCCCTCTTCTTACTTAAGGCATTTTGTTATTTCTTTTTCCAGGCTATGACGTAAAATGAGTGACGTTGAGGCAGCGAAAGAATCACCACTCCTAACTGGGACAGAAGATTCAAATTCAACAACTCGAAATGATGAAGTCCCATCAACTACCTCTTCGACAGATGTCTTATCTGTCGATAAAAGCACAGACTCCGAACACCAATGTCAGTCGACCACTTCTCCCGTGGAAGATGATAAAGCACAATCGTCAAGTATCAGCGAAAAGGATGAATCCTCACAGAAGCCCATCGAGCCTATCGATGAATCAGACAAGCCGAAAAAAGAGCCGAAAACAAGTACCGAAAGCAACGAGCAGTATGCTGACTATGTGAGTTACCTCGACGACGGCACGGCAATCTACACGGATCCAAAAACCAAATTCAAATATAAGTGGTGTGAGAAGGAGAACAATTGGGTCTCGTTTGAGGAATCTAACGAACCCCCTTCGAACGACAGCGCAATCAACAAATCCAATCCCTACGAGAATGAACATTATCGCTGGTGCGGTGAAACCAATCAATGGTTACCGAAGAGTAGTGTTACTAGTCAAACCGAAACCGAGCATTATCGATGGGATGCAGAGAAGAACGAATGGGTTCTTAAGGACCAAATATCGCTCGATGCAGTAACATATGGCTACGATGAAGATGGCGTGCGAACGTACACGGATCGAGATGGGGCCGTATTCTTCTGGGATGAGGGGAAGAAGGCATGGTTCCCGAAAATCGATGATGATTTCATGGCACGGTATCAGATGAGTTATGGATTTATTGATAACACCTCAACCGAGGTGCTGTCGGATAAAGAAGCGAATAAAGAAGATCCCCCGAAGACGATAGTGGAGCAGGAAAAGAAACCAGATGCTGGCGGTGGTGCGAAACGGAAAGCTCCAGCTGAACCACCGAGTAAGTAGATGTAGTCGAACAATTGCACTCTGGAGCTAACGAGTTTTATTTTTATTTACAGAGTGGTTTGACCCGGATCCGACGCAAAACACGAAGGTGTATGTTTCGAATTTGCCGCTGGATATAACAATCGATGAGTTTGCGGAAGTCATGTCGAAGTGCGGAATGATTATGAGAGATCCGCAGACACAGAAACCGAAACTGAAGCTTTACACGGAGGCGGATGGACAGATCAAGGGAGATGGCCTGTGCGATTATATCAAGGTGAGTCGGGGTAGTGGTTGGGTTTCTTGGGATTACTTTGTACTTCGGAGGTGAATGGTAATTTTTTTTAAGAATTCTTCAGTTCAACTATTACTTTTTGGCATGTATCCGAATGCCCTATAAACAATCCGTCCAGGTTGCACAAAGTGATGCGTGCCGTGTCTATGAGCTCTCGAGAAAACGTATCCTCAGTATCCCAGATCACTTACTTACAGCCTTGAGTGTATTTGGGTCTCAACGAAGATGACTTGCTAATCAGTTTAATCCTAGCCAGTTGCGTCAACCAAATTTGTTGGCATCCCTTTCGTTCCTTCCACTTGATCGTGCCATCTAAGACGATTTTTCCTCTGAGAATTGTACCGCTCCTTGCTTTAGTCACTTTAACACTAGCAAGTGCTTCCTCGATAACACGTTGGCTTCTAAACTGAACTATTAGGCTGCTTGCAACAACACATGCTTGTTCTGAGCGCGTCACCTAACCTAAATGACGGGTGATTCCGGTGAAATTACTTTTGGCTTTGATGGAAGTTCGAGCATTCACCATTATATTTAATCCTACTAGTAAGTAACCAGCTATGGCTCTAACTCGCAGTAAGAGATTTCAACTTGAGGTTGGATTATGAAAATGTATTTGAATGGCTCCCGGTCAGAGACCATAAAATTCTTAGCCGATCGCGCCTTTCTCTAAATCCATGTAAAACATGCGCTGCCGGAAGATACTATTAAGAATAAGAAAAAGTGAGGGTAAGGAAGCGGTAAAGCAAACATTTTAGGGTTGCGAAGCTAAAACGGAAATCTTCAGGGAAGAAGGGAGCCAGGGTCGGCGACGTAGTTGATCTGCAGTCGACAATGAGATCCTGTATAAATGGCTTCTGAAGATCGTAGAACATTGGCCCAAGATAAAGACAACCGAGTAATATATGAGCATTATCCTGGCTTTGAGAGGTTAAAGTAGCAATATCTGAAGTTTACTAGAACTTTACTACTGCTGCGGACTTAATCCGAGAGGTCAAATTTTGTATGACTGCATAAAGTGGGCTGCGTCTCACCAATGGTTTGAATGATGTTGTTCTCAAGTTGTTTACGACTAAACATAGTCCCAGAGGTCAAAGCGCATTAAATCGTATGATCTTGATGGCTATCCCACATCCCCACTTCTGGAAATAAGGCGAACTGGAAACTTTTCTTGCAACAAATCCAATGTTTGTTCAAAAAATAAGGTGACTCTTTTATTTTTTCTTCAAAGTAATCCCCGATAAATACAATAGATATAATCGTCGCAATTTACGCAAACGGCGCGTAACTTCAACATAATATGAACTCATGATGAACCACGCTATTGTCATCGAAGACAACAGTGAGCAAAACTTTCATATTTGACCAAACTTGGCGTGCTTTTCTCGGTCTTGGCTCTTCTGGTCGCTTCCATTTGCCTTTGCTTTCGATGTCGTAACCACTTACCCAAGTTTCGCCACCAGTAATGAACCTCTTCATTCAACAGCTTCTGATTGTTGCTCATGCGACGCTTCTTTTGGTCAAAATTTAGCGATTTCGGAACATACATACTTCGCTGACAAAGGATTCATGCCCAAAATATCAAGAAAAAGTTCATGGCATGAGCCGACCGATATATCCTTAGAGAATTCTCTGATTTGAGGATTTGACGATTTCCCATAACAATTTTCCTCACTGCTTCAAAATGTTCATCCGCTGCTGACGTGCTGTGGTGTTCAGGGCGGGCATTGTCATAACCCCGTTCTCGGCCTTCTATGAAGTGCCTGTACCACTAACAGAGTAGACACGCCAAATCCCGCAGTCTGAAATGTAGTACTTTTGCTCTTAATTCTTTTTTTCACACAAAATTTAGTACTGATTCTTTGATCAACTTTTTTCAGCCAAGCCCACGACAAGACGTCTAACATTCAAATCTGTGAAAAACAGACTAAATATCCATAATAGCTGACAATGTCAACATGTGTTAGGAGATTTCGAACGTGCTTAGCACTCGAAATTCAAAAAGTCACCTTAATTTTTGAACAAACCCCATATATTAGTACTCTATCCCGTCTTGTTGTAAGCAATTTTCGTCCAGATCCATGTCATCCCATGAGGTAAAAAAAGTCAGCTATCGTGACCGTCTTATCATTCTTGTTTCGGAAGACGTATGGCCCGATTACGCCGTCTGCCCAAAATTCGCATCTCTGTATGCAATGGAGACTTGACATAGCTCTGGATTATTAATTATAATTATTCTTTGAATAGGACTGTGATAAACAAAATTGTCGGTTTTATACCAATAGAAGGTGTAAGGTGAAAAGTTCTTGGCCCGACGCAGAGATGGCGTTCCAATCAGTAAAAATGTATGTTCTTCCTGGGTGCACGTGTCATTAGTTCGTATGCCACGTTTCAACTTGTGCTTCCAAGTACTTTGTTTAGTCTTGCGTGTTTTTGGTTTAAATAGTTAAGCTTGAGTTTCGTGCGGTTATAAAATTTTTGTTTTGAATGGATTAACCCCTAAGGAAATTGGCTTACGGGGATTCCGCTCCTTCGATGTCAACCGTTAAAAGGTGGGCAGCTGAATTTAAACGCGGTCGCAAATCCCTCGAAGATGACCCACGTGAAGGACGGCCAAAAACCGCAGCCACACCGAAAACCATCGGAAAAGCACGTATTATCGTTTTGGACGATAAGCAAGTGAAGGTGAGTCAGATAGCTTAGGCTGTGGGGATTCCGGAGAAAAAAGTGCGCAACATCTTGCACAAAGAATTAGGAATGCAAAAGCTCTGTGCAAGATGCTGAGTGGCGAACAAAAGCAAATGCGCAAGCGATTTCCAAGTACTTTGTTTAGTCATAAGGGCTCCGACGGATTTTGTGCGGTGAGAGAAGACATGGGCTCACCACTACACGCCAGAAACGAAACAGTAGTCTAAGCAGTTGATGGAAACCATTGGTTCAGCGCGAAAGAATGAAAAGTCGACTACATCTGCCGAAAAGCTCAGGGCCGGCGTGCTTTAGGATACGAAAGGAATCCTGAAATTTGATTACCCTGCAAGAGGCAGACAAATTACAGTTCGCGAGAAAAGACCTGAGAAGAAGAAAAAAAATCACGTGCTGTATTTAGGGTATGATTTGCTCTTCCATCTCCCTATTCTTCCGATTTTGCACCCTCAGACTTCCGTCTGTTTCCAAACTTGAAAAAAAATTGTTTCTGGGAAGCGCTTCGCATTAAATGAAGAAGTTGAGAGGGTATATTTTCAGAGCCTTCCAGACTCTCATTTCCGGGCGAAAATATTAAGGTTGGAGAAATGTTGGATTAAGTGTGACGAAGTCAAAAGATATTATGTAGAAAAATAAATTCCTTTTTTAACTGGTGAAAAAAAAAAAACTGTTCTTTATTGTTAGGGCGAAAAGTTTTCCTTTACCCTGGTGATACACAGGGAACCTCTCTACGACTTGCGCTGAAAGAATCATTGGACTGTTCATCTTCGAAGACGACGCCGGAGCAGCCGTAACCGTAAATGGAGAGCGTCATCAAGTCGTGATAAGGGATCTTGTAATGCAAAATTCTTACACTGGATCAATTGGAAATTCTGGTCATGGATCAATTTTCGTTCCGACAAAACAGTGCTACAGACTACACGGCCATTGCCACTATCGCTTGATTTTTCACCCTTTGTTCCTCGGTCCCTCAGTTTCAAAAATGGTGATTACGATTGGCACGTGCGATCGCCTTACTTAACACCTCCAGGGATCAAAAGTTGTTGTCAAAAAGGCGTAGCCCCGCAAGTCTTAAAAGACAATTACAGACAGACATTCCACTCGAAATAATTCGACAGATGATTGAAAGTGCCAAAAAAGAGCCGCGTCATTCGCTCTAGCGAAGATCACTGATTCAATAAGTGATTAGAACAATTTTCAAGATTAAAAAAATCCGGAAAATCAATCCATAGGACATTTTTTTATATCATTACCAAAAAACGTCACGTTACCTCGAACTTTCCAAGGTTTAAGGGTTGCCATGTCGTTTGCCTGAAAAAAGGATAAGCAAAAAACACAAAAGAAAAGAAACAACAATTTGTGTTAATTCTTCTTTTAAATTCTTTATTTATTTTATTTTTATCATCTTTATTTAATTTTTTTATTCATTGTCACTTACGAATGAGCTCACTATTGAGGTAATTAATTACATTTCTTTAATTTATTTTACATGTTATCGTTAAGTAACATTTTAATTAATATTGCTTAGTTGCTGGTTATTACTTTAGTTATTTTCTTACAGAATTTATTTTTTAATTTAATTTAATAACATTTTACAATCGATTGCGTGATATGGATTTTCAATTATTTTTTTGTATACTCAAAAATGTGGTGTTTGTTACTAAAGGTGGTAGTGAGAGCGATACAAGTGGCGGTTGTATGTAGATGGTAGTGACAGCTCCTGTTCGAAATTGGAAAGAAATATTACAAAAAAGTAACAAAAAAATAATATTTTTGAATCCAGTGTTCTTAAAGCTATTTTTGCTCTTGGTTAGGAAAGAACAGTGATTGCTAGTGGTTAGTCGCTTCAACAGAGGTCCTGACAGTTCTATTCACAGGACCTTCGATGGCTTTGTTCTGAAGCTCTGCATCGAGACGGGATGAGGAGCATGTTGTGCATGGTTAGGAAGGCTTTAGAAAACCAATAACTGGTTAGCTTAGTAATTAAATCTCGACTGACATCAGATTCAATGATACTGGAACAAAAGACACATAGGCTTCAGCTCTGGGATGGGAAGCAAGCAAAGCAACTACACTATCAACAGTGCAATCTAATCATTAGTGAATTAACTTAAATCTACAAATGTACATGTACAAGGCGATGTTCTTAAAAGCACTGAAGCGCCCGACGATCTAGCAACAAAACTGACGATGCGAATTGAAAAAAATAAAATAAAGGACCTTAAGCCTATCTCACTTAGAAAACCTTATGCTGACTTATACGAGAACGTGTACACAAGAAACATGGATCGAAGAAGGATTATATCGAATGTCGTGACCTAACGCAAGAGAACTAACTAAACGCATCGAAGCTGCTTGAGACTATTGACTAAACGAAACGCGTCAAGTATTCCTAGAGTTAACAATTCGAAAATAGAAAACCGTTGCTACGGATTGTTCTTGTTGGCGCTATGATTTATTTCCGCTCTGGAATGTTGGTCTCATTGCTTTCGACCTTGTTCTTCTTGCGCTTTCGACGTGCCTCGACGAAGTATTTCTGCGCCTCGGGACTGAGTCGTGAGATACGTTCGGCGTATTGTCGGATCTTCTCTCTTCGCTTGCGTTCTTCCTCTTCCTGTTTCAGCTGTTGCGCTTCGATTTCGATTTTTTTGTTTAGCTTTTCTTCACGTTGTCGTTTGAGTTCCTCCTGTTCCTCTCGCTCGCGCCGGGCCGCTTCTTCTTTTCGTTTGGTTTCATCGACCACTCGGCGGGCTTCCTCTTCGCGCATGAGACGATCCTGTTCCTCACGGATTTTCAATTCTTCTTGAAGACGTTTCTCTTCGGCTTTCTGGCGTTCTAGTTCTTCCTCGCGGAGACGTATTTCTTCCTCGCGGGCTTTCTGAGCGGCGATACGCTTACGGTTTTCTTCTTCGAGACGAGCGAGTTCTTCTTCTTCTTGTTTACGTTCGGCTGCTATGCGCTGTAGTTCGAGGCGTTTTTCATCTTCTTCGTGTTGTCGTTTCAGTTGCTCCTGACGTTTACGCTCTTCCTCTTCGGCTTGGCGGCGATTTTCTTCGGCAATTTGCTTTTCCTCTTCCAATTTTCTTTCGTGCTCGGCCAGTTGTTTATTCCTTTGTTTTTCCTCTTCCATGCGTTGCCGGTTCTCCTCGTGTAGACGTTGTTTTCTCTGTCGCTCCTCTTCCTCGTCGCGTTTTTCCTGCTCGCGTCTTTGCTGATCCTGTTTTTCGCGTTCACGTTGCTCGTTCTCACGTTGTAATTCGACCCGTTCACGATGCGCCTGCGCAGCCAGTTCCTGTTCCTTCAGTTCTCTGTCTTCCTCAGCTTGTTTGATTCGCAGTTCATCGAGTTCCTTCTGTTGTTGTCGCTTCTTCTCCTCTTCCTGTTTGGCTTTGAGACGTTTCTCGCGTAATAGCTTGCGACGACGATGTTCAGCACGTTTTTGTTCGCGCTCCAGTCGACGTTGCTTCTCGGCCAATTTGTCAAAAGAAGTTCTCACTCGCTTGCCGCCGGGTGATTTAGGTCGACCCCGTTCGACTGTTTCGTTATTGCTTGATGGGGTGTTCGTGGTTTTTCGAGGACGTGTGGTCGTCGTGTCGGAATATCCTTCTGCCGCTTGGACATCAGCTTGCCTGGTAGATATATCGCCGGGGATTAAACCAAACGACAGAGGATATAGAGCTGTGGGATGAGTTGGCTGGAAGCTTGAATCGCCTCCGTTGATTTCATTTGTGATGTAGTTGGGAATGAATTGCACGTGGATATCGCCGGTACTGGCGAGTTCCTGTAGACGCACACGACGACGGGGTTTGTCTTGAAGTGGTCGCTCTCGTCGTCGGATTGGATAGTTCTCACTGCTATCGATTGGCTTCACTCGACGATGGGTTCTGGAAAAAATAGAAAAAAATAATTAATTTGTTGTTCTTGGTTTTAGGTAGAGTCTGTTGACTTGGCTTTGAAGCTATTGGACGAGAGCTACGTGCGAGGGAACAAGATACGAGTGCAGCGGGCAAAGTTCCAAATGAAAGGTGAATACAATCCGACATTAAAGCCGAAGCGTAAGAAGAAAGACAAGGAGAAGCTACAGAAATTGAAGGAAAAGTAAGTAAAGGATGGCCTTATCTGGCTTGCGCTATACATGGCCGTGTTCATTGTAGATTGTTCGACTGGCGCCCGGAGAAAATGCGTGGCGAACGATCGAAGCACGAGAAGGTGGTCATCATCAAAAATCTCTTCTCACCGGAGCTATTCGATAAGGAAGTGCATTTGATCATTGATTACCAGAACGATCTGCGAGAGGAATGCTCAAAGTGTGGTACAGTGAGGAAGGTCGTAGTTTATGATGTAAGTGGACGTCTTATTCTATTCAATACTTTATAAAGACTTTTTTTTCGTCCATAGAGACATGAAGAGGGTGTGGCCCAGGTGAATATGGCCGATCCAGACGAAGCCGATTTGGTGGTTCAGATGATGAACGGGAGGTACTTCGGCAAACGTAAACTCACGGCGGAAATATGGGATGGAAAGACCAAGTACAAGTAAGATAGCAATAGGAGTCTATATTCTGAAGCTTTAATTGCCTTTCGCGCCTTTTAGGATTGCCGAGACGGAAAAGGAAATAGAGGAACGGATTAACAAGTGGGACAAGTTCCTGGAAACCGAGGAAGAGAAGGAGGAAAGAGCAAAAAATGCCATCAAGAGTGATGTGGCCGTGGCAAAGGAAAGCGTTTCAACTGCGTGAATGGCTAACATAGTTTAAGTACGTAAGATTGAATAAAACGAACGTAAAGAGTGGATCAAATGTAAATGCAGATGTCGTTGTTTTGATTTCATTCGAATTCTCGAAAATATTTTGAAATTCAATATGTGTTCAAAAAGTAAAGGGAATATTGGAATTTCTCGGGTTGTATTGTTCCAATTCGAGTGGTTTTCCCATTTGTGTGATAGTAAACATATCCGAAAGTACCTACTGTCAGATGTCAAGATGTTGCAAGTGGTTTGAGTTTGAAACTATCAGAAGTGGATGAAGAAGCCCTTAGTCGAGTCGAGGGCACAATTCTGCGTACAATTTTTGCTCGGGTTTGTATTAAGAGAAAAGAAAGCTACAACCCAGGACTGTACGGCCTGTTCAGAAAATCAGCGCTGTTAAGCGTCTACAGAGACCCGGCATCTAATATGACTACCAAGTTGAACGAATGGACACCAGTGCTCTAGCCCGAACAGTCTTCGATTTCAGCCCCGCAGCAAAGAACGGTCATATCTAACGGGGTGGACACAGATGCAAAGGACCTCTACCGAGTGGGCGCGCATCACTGGAGGCAGTTGGCTTAAGATCGTGTTTGAGCGCCAATTGTTGTGGCGCACTTATATGTTGAGGTCCTGGTTCATCCTGAACTGCTGGGCCATCTGAGAAAGTAAGTAAATGCGGTGCATTTGAAGGTTATGTTCACAGTGTTTCTCGACTTTAACGGCATAGCGCATCAGCGTAAGTTCCTACCACAAAGCCAGACGATCAATAGGGCGTACTTCCTACGCGTGAAATGGCATTTCCAAAATGCTTGCGTTTGCAGCCACAACAAATCACGACTTTTCCACCACGGTAAACATAACCCTCAATCAAATAAATTTATTTCCAAAAATCAGAAATTCCTGTTATTTATTGAACACCCTTCATTTGTTGTACTTACCTAACACCATCCTTGCTCTTGGTATCGATCACCTCCAGTACCACCTCGTTAGCCAACTGGTTCGGGAACGTCTGATTCCAACGATCATATACCTTGACACGATTCTTCTCGCTCACTTTTGGCATCTTATGCTGGCATATGTACCGATGCTTATCGACGCATGAACGTGCCGACCATCTTAATAAGTCCACACAAATCCAAAGAAATAAACAAAAAGAGAAAACGAAATTAATTATAGTGCGACACACAAAAGAAAATAAAGAAAAGAATTTCATGAAAGGAAAATGAGTGAAAAGTGTTATCAAAAGGTGATTCGTTTAAGTCTACTCTACTCTATGCGACTTTCCCTGTTGTGCTGCACTAACATCGAGCCAAGAAGCTCATCAATATCACGAAGTGCAGCAACAAAAAAGACAGGTGGTGTCAATAATCACAGGAGAACCTGTGAAGTGCATTGTAGAAAAGTGCGAGATTCATGTTGTCAACCTTGTGTTGAATAACAATTAGATACATTGATAGCTGATAGTGCTACAGAACGCATGACATGCAAGAATGAGTATCGTACATATAGTGTGATTGAGAGACACAGTTTACCAACCTGTTTCGTTTGTCTACTTAAATAGAAATCAAGTGGAGTACCACAAGGTTCCATGCTAATATCGATATTATTTTCGTGTTTTTTTTTTTTTTGTTGTGTGTAATGAATGATTTATTAGCGGGGATATTGAACCTACCTGTATTTCAGTTGAGGATTGAACACGGCACAATGATACTCCAGTCCTTTTCTGCTCCTGCAAAAAATGCTCATAAGAGAATGTCTATCGAAAATCGAATAAAGAAGAGTTTGGATCTAAGGGAAACTGAACTCTCCAGTCAACAAAATAGTTGCTTGGAAGGCATGATAGATAAAATGAAACATTACTCGGGATCCATTTGGCTGAAGGCATCATACGTCAGATTCTTGCCACTAATGCTCCACTGCCACGCGTTGCTATTCCAGTCGTATGTTGCGCCAATCCAAATATCGTCTTCATCTGTAATCAAACAAATGGTTATCTACCATATCTTCATCTGGATAAATCGTTTATACTATGATCCATTTGTTGGAAAAAGCTGCGCAGCTTCCGGTCTGAGTTCCTGGTCGGCTCTGCTAGTTTACTATTTTTATCCTTACACTGGAAGTGTGCCTCGAGCCAATTGGCGGGTTGATCTGAGATTGAATAGCATTCGGAGCCGATTCTTTGGAATTTTGGCGGACACATCGCATACATGCGACGCTTCGTGCGAATGTGCTCCTCCGAGTGTGCTACTAAAATGGAATGGAATTAGGTAATGGGGTGGGTTGACGAGGTTTGATGGTACTTACATGCTGATAACATGACTAAAATTAAGACTGTTGTGAAGAACGCCATTGTGTGATGAAAGCTTTTGCAGATTAGATAGACTAATAGGGTAGTTGTCCTTAAGTTGGGATTGTTTTTGGGGACTTCCCTGATTTGTTTAGCCTTTGGTGGGCAGATCTAGTTGAATTTTTTTTACGTTGAGAGGACAAAATATTTTAGAAGAGTCGGCGGGTTACAGTTAATCGTGGATTACACAATTCCATTGTAGTCCTCCTGACCGAACTGTAAAGAAAAGAAAACGCTTGTGTTCATTTTTTTTTTAAATAAGAAAATAAGCAGAGTTCCCACTCAATACCACACGGTTCTATGGGGGCGCCGAGCGAGGACAGTTCGAATGAGTAGAATTACTAATCTGGCCTAAACTTCCCTATCATAGAAGAAAAACAAAAACATCAGCCTCATGAGTCTAGGAGCTCCTCGTCAAGACCTACATACGAGCAATGCCCTAAGTGCAGGATGATCTAAGAACTTGTTGAATTTTTTATAATTTAATTAAATGCTTAAAAATATTTTAATATAATTTCATGTAAATCTGCGACTAGCCTTTAGATGTGGGTCATACTCTGGGTCCGATTTTTGAGCACGCACTAGAGCATATTGGCCGGCAATCCGTTAATAACGAATTTTATTCTCACTTTCAATCTATCAATCGATTGTGGTATCACATACTTCCACGGTCAATAATAAAACGTAGTCAGATCACATGATGCTGAAGATCATTGCTTGCTCTCTCAGTAACTGAATGGTTTGGCGCAGTGGGTAGTGTGTCGGCCGCTGACGCAAAATGAGCGCGTTCGGACCCCGATAACACCAACGCCATCGAATGACTATTTCGCGGCTTATCTCATATGCGGGGTACTGGCAAAACCCCCAGTTTCACATTTCATATCATAGCTCTAACGCCATCTAAGGTATCTGTCTGTCAATACAATGGACCAGTATTTGTGTCTGAATGCTCAAAAAAAAAAAAAAAACTGAATGGTTTCGCCAGCTATGAAGTACCTTGCACCATTCTGTTGAAACTATAAATCATCTGCACCAATGCCTTGAATTTTTGCCAACAAAAATTCGCGGCTTATTGTTTTGTAGTGTTCACCATTAGCAGGTACTCAGCCTCCTTCCTAATTTATAAAGAAATACGGCCCGATGATACCGCCTATCCTCAGACCACACAAAACAGTGATTTTTTTCGAATGCATTGGTAGCTCTTGAGTTGCTTCTGGTTCCTCATCAGGCCAAATACGATAATTTTGAGCGAAAAACGAGCCTTGCCACTGCAGAAAATTTTGTGATAAAATACGAATCAATTTGGAGCTGTCCCAAGGTTAAACAGCTTTAACTAAGAGCGAGTTGTATACTTTTACACCAACATGAGAGACCTAAAGCTTGAGAACGGCGACGATATCTTACGCAAACTATCAGCTACACAGCTACGAGTACAGCAGTACTACTTAAAACAGAACGGCTTCTACACACTGTAGACGGCGAAAGATCGTCCAATAATGTAAAATTTTACTCAGATTTAGCGATTGTAATGCAAATATAGGGTTTTCCAAAAAGGACTTGACAACTTTTTTTTTAAATAAAACGCAAACCATTTGAGATATTTCAAAAACTTTATTATCGGCTTGAAGTACAATCAAAACATTTATGAATGGAACTCGACTTCGTTCATATGGCCACCGCGAGCACGTTTGCAGGGGTCAATTCGTTGGACCCAATTTTCGATGACTCGGCCACACATTTCGGCCGAAACGGCGGCTATTTCGCCGTTCAATGTTGGCTCTGAGCTCTTCCAACGTCGTCGGCTTGTTGGCATAAATCAATGACCTAACGTAGCCAAAAAGAAAATAGTGTAGAGGCGTTAAATCGCACGAACGAGTCGGCCAATCGACTGGCCCATTTCTTGAGATAACACGTTCATCAAACTTACTCTTCAATAAATCGCTTGTAACGTGTGCTGTGTGGCTTGTGGCACCATCCTGTTGAAACCACATGTCGTCCAAGTCCATATCTTCCAATTCGGGCCAAAAATAATCGGTAATCATGGCGCGATAACGCTGGCCATTCACAGTAACGTGACGATCGTTATCGTCGACGAAAAAATATGGCCCAATAACGCCGCCGGCATGCAAACCGCACCAAACAGTTATTTTTTGTGGATGAAGTGGTGATTCATGAAGCACATGTGGATTTTCACCCGACCAATAACGCATATTTTGCTTATTGACGAACTCATCGAGCCAAAAATGAGCTTCGTCACTGAAGCTGAATGATTTTGCGATTCATCATCTTGGCGCATCTTCTCCAGAGCCCAGAGCCCAATCGGAGAACGTACGTCGCTTCAAATGGTCCATCGGCTTCAATTCTTGAGTCAGCTTGTTCTTGTATGGGTGTAAACCAAGATCCTTAGCAAAATACGCCATAATGTGGTCTGAGCGATGCCCAATTCTTGAGAACGCCGTGGAATTGACTGATTTTGATCGTTTGCTACGGACGCCTGAACGGCAGCGATATTTTCGACACTTCGACCAACCCGTTGTCTCACTTACACGGCAACATCACACAACGAATATGTAGACTCAAATTTTTGCTTGTTATTGCCTGTCTACTACGGCGAGAATTACGACCGAAAATTGGAGTTAACGTTCTTAAAGTTGCGGTCATCGACTCCGAATTTCGGTACAAAATTTTTATATTTTGCAGACGTTGCTCGTTCGTGTACTTTACCATGATGAAAATGTTGAGTTTACTGAATAAATTGACAATGACAGTTCGATGATTAGTGAAAGGGTGCGTTCACAAATTAAATTCAAAGCTGTCAAGTCCCTATTGGAAAACCCTTTAGAATGGGGTAAGTTCACAACATTTTGGAAATAAATTCTTTAATTTGTAAAAATCTTCGTGCTATTGTCAAGAAACCGACACATGAAGGCTAGAGTTATACTCCACTTTATAAAGGCAGACCCCATGAGGTCGAAAGCAAAAATAAAATTGATGTCCTATTGTGCACTTAAGGGTTATCACCAAAAAACTTTGATTTCAAAAGTACTATACGTCAAAGGCCTTTATTAATAAGTTTATGGCAGATCCTAGGAAAGAAAATTCAATTTCAAACAAATACAAACAATGCGACAGCGCTTTGTAAGCTCTTATGAAGGCTGTAATTCTGTCTAAATCGAATGAGAACGATCTTAGGTTAGGTTAGGTTAGAGAAGGGGAGTGTGATGGTTAGACATCACTTCCACTCGGAGGCCAAGAGGCCCATTGTGATTCCCTTCGTTTGTGTGGGTACACATAAAATTAACCTGTCCTATCACGTGGTGGCTGAAACCACCCCGTGCTCTTGATGAATCTTAGAAGATCCGATATATCTGCATTAGCCACGTCCGCAATCTCTGTAAAGAATCTTTGGCCTAGCGACACTAGGCGTCGATTCTGGAGAGCTGGACAGTGGCAGAGCAGATGTTGGATCGTCTCAGTTTCTTTCTCATCGCCGCAGCTCCGGCAGAGATCGCTGGATCCCGAGTCCCATTTCCGGAGCATTGCTCCAATGGGACAGTGTCCTGTGATCACTCCGACGAGCATACGGATCGAGTTACGGTCCAGCGCCAGGAGCTTCTTTGTTTTTCCGACATTGAGCTCTGGCCACGATGATCTTGTCGTGTAGCTGTCGTTTCTTGTAAGCCAAGACGAGTTGGCCTCTTTGATGATTGTGTCGCTTATGATCCGGTATAATGCGCTGATCGGTGGTTGCAATGACGTGTCCGCTTCGCTGATGTCCATTTCAGAACCTTGCCTGGCCAGTTCGTCTGCTCTTTCGTTCCCTGCGATTGAGCTGTGGCCCGGGACACAGCAGAGTTTAACTTTATGGTGTCTGATGGACTTCAGTGAGTCGCGACATTAATGACAGCCTTTGATCTCGTTATACAGGATTCTATTGACTTCAGTGCAGCCTGGCTGTCTACGAAGATCGTGATATCAGATGGTGGGATATCGGCTACCTGTAGGTGTTTGGCTGCTTTCTCTATTGCCAGGATTTCTGCTTGGAACACGCTGCACAGATCAGGGAGTCTGAATGATTCCTGTTTGTGGAGGATATCAGAGTAGAACCCGGCCCCAGTGCCTGTGTCCATTTTCGATCCGTCGGTGAAGAGAGTGATCTCGTGGTCGATCTTAGTTACATGAAGGTCGACGTATGGTCCTGTATGGATTTAGAGTAAATAGGTGGGCTATACTGAGAACTGTTCACTTGATAAGGTTTGCAGATAAGCTAGTCGCACCCATGAACCTGGTTTTGCCTGATTACTGCCACCATGAGCGATCAATTGATCATGATGTGTTGAAGTCTTACATGTACTCAACATATCAAATGTACATACATGGAAATCCATCGTTTTTTCTTCAAAACTTGAAACTCTATTTCGAAAAAATAATTATATTTAGTTAGTGCTGTTCATCGTTAGCCACATTGTCGCGCTGCAAAGTCACCTTGTCGTGTTTTCTTCAAGGATTGGTTTAAATTGTGTTTGGTAGCGAGCTCCTGTGATGGTTGCACCCGCTTGCAATAACCCATGATATACCACGCCAAAATGGTCCCACCAAACACACAGCATGAACTTCGTTCAATGGATACTTGACTGACACCCTCTTTTGAGGCATAGCGATTTTTTTCCTCGGGCTTATCGTAATGGAGCCACTTTATATCGTCAATGCTTCCAAGCCATTTCCAAGCCTTTTCCAAGGCTTTATCCAGTAGTGATTCCAATCCTGCGTTTTCAAACCATTTCCACCGGGACGCCCCTTGTCTTCCATGTCGAAATCATTACTTTTTAGCAATGAAACCATTCGCGGCAAGTTCTTTTACTAATATTCTGTGGTTTTTTAAGCGTCTGGTTTTTAACTATCAGAAAACGCACAGGAAAATTTCAAAAGTGTATACAATTATTATTTGAGCTTATCAACTAATGCTTGCCATTTTTCAAAGATTATTTCGGGTACATATTGACCATGGCTTCATATCAAGTGTTCCATGCAGAGAATGCAGTGTTGAGCCACTTCTTGGAGCTTATTGGCAATTGTATTGTTTCCTTTCAAGGCTGTAATCGGCATTAGACGAGTGATTTGATGTATCGCCATATAAAATAGTCTAAAACAATAGGCGGCCAATTCACTCGTCCAAACCGGTCGGGTGCTGTGTGGTATGTGGCGCCGCCTTGCTAGAACTACATGTCGATCAACTTCGTCTATAGTGTAGTTATACACTATATATGAATAGTGCATTTGCCCGAATGCATTGGCAGCTCTTGTATTGTCTCAGGTTGCTCATTGGACCGGCGATTTTGTTTGTTAACAAGTCCACTCAACCAGAAAAGAGCTTCGTTGCTGAAGACTTTTTCTTGACTTGAAGACAGCTTTTCTAAGGCTCCCCGGAATTTTGACCCTGTGGCAGGTCGATTGGCTTCAGTTCTGGCACGAACTGTACTTTGTAAAGTTTTACAGACTTTTTGGGTAAAATCTTTAAATTACTGCGAGCAGCGACGAATGAACAAATCACGGCCTTACCACAGGCGGATACAGCAGCAATATTTTCCTCTGAGCGTACTCTACCCATCCGGAAAGCTGGCTTGATGTCCAATAAGGTGAAATTTGTGCGATATTTAGTCACTATGAATTGAATTGCTTGCTCACTAGGTCGATTATGACAGCCTTAGAATGCTCGAAAGGCGCAAAAACCATTTTTTTTTCACGGAGCACGGAGCAGGAATTTGATAATAAAATTAAATAATTTATAAGCATAAGGCTTGAAATCGAAGAAATGGCAATACCAACTGAGCATTTGGTATGGTAACTTATGCGTTTTACCATTTGAAGTGTGATTTAATTTATCCATGGCTTGGTACGCTATGTCTTTAATGAGCCTGCGATTTCTTGAGTCACATGATTGTACAGAAATAAATCCATCGAAACTAGTTTATCGCCACGTAATGCAGACAACTCCTTACCAAAATGAGAACAAAAGAGGGAAATTAATCAACGGATTAGATGAATGTCTTTCAATTTCGCTGTCGCTAGCGCTGTTGACGTGGTGCTGTGACCACTTCCACAAGCTTCTTTAACCCCTCCCCTCGTACTCATACGAACGAGTGTTTTGTATCCGAGTGGATGCACTTGATTAACGCTACGAGTATCTCAACTCAATCTTTCTTCACGGTGGCTTAATACGAATTGATTGATGACGATGGTTCCGAGTTTATCTTTTCTTCGTGTTTTTCTTTCATTTATCTGAAGGTCAGTCGTGCATGCATCGCACCGGATGTTGGGACGCGAGCTATTGCGTAATCTTACGTAGTCTCATGCGACATGATTGACAAAATACTTTTGACTATACATATTTATCCCGCGCTCAATGCAGTCACACTGCTCATGCCCAAGCTGTCCACCTGATAACACTCGTCGTCGCAAAAGCAATGCCAACCACTATCGCGCTCAAAACCAATTAGAAAAACAGTTTTCATGAAAGCCGAGTCAAGTCGTCGCACGCGGTGGCGCGGATACTAATAAATATCTTGAGCTTGCCCAGGTATCTAAGAGCGTAAGTATCGCATGCTGTGCGTATGCACTTGAATTTTGATTGACTGAATGCCACCGATTACAAAACGCACGTTGTCCAGACAGCTGGTCTACTCCGCTTCGCTTGACCGACGGCGATGGCATTTCAGACTGGTTTTCACAGACAAGCCACGAGCAAGCCTACAGGTAATAAAATACTCCTAGACGAATGCACTAACATGCGTAGCGCATTGGGCCGATGGTTTCGGATTTACTATTTGTCACTCAAGACGTGGATTCGAAAACTTGGTCGTAAATAACAAGATACATATTCAGCACGCGAGCTGGTAGCCGATATCTGTTTATCTACCGAACGAGTGGCATTGGATGCAGTCGGACTTGATTTGGATTCGAGCTGCTTGATGGGGGTAATTAGGGAGTTTCTTTTTTATTTCGTTCTGCTACTGCGGAATATATTAAACGTCGATCATTTGATTATGATAAATTACGGAATAGCAGCATTCTGGCAGGTCGGAGTGAGCGAGTGAAGACAACCGGATTAGAAAGTCATACCAACTTGATGAATCTAATGCAAGGACTTATGGGCCGCTATTAAAATCTTAAAAACTTGTTGACAGAAAATTAATGCAGGATGAAGGACGAAAACAAAAAATAGTTCAAGGCTACAAAAGTGACTTGCCTTTCCTGACAAATTACTGTCGGGAATGTAAGTCTCTTCCATTCATTCCTATGGCTTTAATGGTAATATACTCTGTCCTTTCGACAAGAACACTTGAATTCTTTGATCAACCCGCCTTCGAAAACTTGAAGGATCTTTCAAAGATGACCTTCCGCCTAGTTAAAACCAAATGGTTTTAATTTCACCACCCATTTTCTCATAAATTCCTTTTTAGATTTCCAGATTTATCCTTTTCGACTCTTTTCCAGAGTATTGAAAAATCCCCTCTTACTGAATATAAGCCAGCTTCCAAGAAGCCGACAAATCAAAAAGTAGCTATGAAAGCCGGGAGACACTGCCGACACTTGGCACTACGGGGCGTACACGTAACATTTTCCCAATTTTTGTACCTCTTCCGTTACCGGCTCTGTGACTCAAGTTTCCCTGAGGGAAAGATCTAACACCTAACTAAGGTGGTTAGGTCTGAATATAAGCCAGCTTCCGGCATTAAGTGTAAGTCGAGAAAGTAGCTGTGGAAAGCGGAAGACGCCGTCGACCCTTGGCACTACGGGGCGTATACGTAACATTTTCTCAATTTTTGTACCTCTTCCCTTACCGACTCTGTGACTCAGGTTTCCCTGAGGGAAAGATCTAAAACCTAACTCAGGTGGTTAGGTCTGAATATAAGCCAGCTTCCGGCATTAAGTGTAAGTCGAGAAAGTATCTGTGGAAGGCGGGAGACGCCGTCGACACTTGGCACTATGGGGCGTATACGTTACATTTTCCCTATTTTTGTACCTCTTCCCTCATCGACTCTGTGACCTAGGTTTCCAGCTTCCGGCATTAAGTGCAAGTCGAGAAAGTAACTGGGGAAGGCGGAAGACACTGTCGTCACTTGGCACTACGGGGCGTGTACTTAATATTTCCCCTCTTCCCTTAGTGACCGTGTAACCTAGGTTTCTCTAAAGAAAGACCCTAAATCTAACCTAAATGGTTAGATCTGAATATACATCAACTTTTGGAATTATATGCTAGTTGAGCTACCAGCTATGAGGCACCTTTTCAGCCTAATAATGTATCAAAATTCACAATGTCCTCTGAATAGTCCACAAAAGCAAAACAGTCCATCTACTCCAGAAATAAAATTTCGATACCATCCCTAAAGCACAACATAAACGTCCACCTTCTTATCGCTAAACGCCACTATCATGCTGCACTGCCAACCTAAATTAAAAAAAACACCACAAACGAGCCATATGCTCTACGAAATACCACGACATGAATCATCAGAAAGTAGTAGTCCCCCAAGGAGGACACTTAAAATTTCACATTAAAGTCAAGAGCAACTTGAAGAAACTTTTTCCTCCCATCCGACCACATCAAGGCGTACTTTCCGTTCGGCTTTTCATTCCCTATCGCCTGAAGGCACTGTTTATAGAACATACTGGATTGAAGATTGAGGGTTTACCGTGAAGGTAAACGTCATTTGATAACATATCCTTTAATGTCCTTAAATAAATTTTCCTTTTTTTTTTTTAGGAAAAAGGCCGATATCGATTTTCACACACATTCACACGTCATCGTGCGACAATGTCGACGTGACGAGGTGCGAGGATAAAATGGCACGCACCTATCAAGGAGATGGTGTTCTCGTCACCTTCACTTTCATAATATGACGATACCTTCATACGTACACGTACAGCAATGACAAGGACATAATTTCTTCGGATTTGTGTCAGGTTAGGGTCTGTACACTCGTATGCCTACGAGGCTAAGAGCGGGAGGATGTGTGGCACTTGTGAAAATCACTGGAATTAAAATGCCATTTAAATGGCACGGTGGGGCGGGTATTTAAAGCCAACCTACAACATGTCATCCGCTGTGTTGAGAACATTACTTAACGATGTACTGCAGATTTGCTAAAGTGAAATTTAGAGATTTTCTCTCGTAATTGATACCACGGAGGGTAATGACGGTGCTGACAGGAACGCTGGAGGTGGTAACAGACTAATTTATGGCGCGATTTGTTGAGTGGTTTTTGCGGCGTAATGACAGATAATGCACCGAGTCACTTTGGGCACCTTTGGTCTATTGGGAATAAGGAGGCGACCAGGAAATGGCAAATTGCTTGTCACAGGGTTGGGCAATTGAGTAGCAGTGATTACTCGGTTGACCCGAATAGTACTGAAGAGTTAGAATTTCGTGTTTTTTTTTTTTTTGTCAGAAACAGGTCAGCAACACGCTGGAGGAGAAAGCAAACGTTAAGTGACAACATTAAGCGAATCGCCACGCCCGGCTCGCGTGTGAGAGAAAACATCTTCAAAAGTCATTATCATCAACACCAAGTACCTGTCAGAGCTCGTACGAAAGCCATGCATACACAAGTCATCATCAATCCACACCTGTTACCTGCCCCATGTGTCTGCTGAAGAGAATCGAATCATCTTTCAACATCCACTCAAGAAAGAAAACAACAAAAAATAAAGACAACACAATGGAAACCGATGCACGAACAAGACTGACCATGTTAGCATGGTCATAAACACCCAGGGCGAGTGGTTCTCTCTTGGACATGGTGCTCCCAATGTCGGGAGGAGGGTCAACATGCAACGAGCAAAGTTAATCATGTCCGGCACTAACATCGTCGTTAGTGGGCTGCCACGATCATGTGCCGACGAAGACCGTGCGGTTAAAGTTTCGCTTCCGTCTTCTTGTCCGCGTTGAAGTCGTAAGAGTTCTGGCCGAAATAATTCGTTCTCTCCGTTTCCGCATGACATGAGTGTACACATCCCTTGATGGCTGGGAAATACGTTACCGTAAGTGGCAATAACACGAAAAAGGAGGTGAACGCGTTTTCTTTTTCGGATTCGGATGAAACAATGGATGCACCGAAAGGAGAGTGTGCAATTTATGGCAGCAGCAACACCAGCAGGATGAACGGCAGCGGCGTTGCAGTAACGAAAGAATGATAGAAGGAGGTTGTCATGATAAGGAGCGAAGCTCTATGTTCACAGATTGTAAACGATTTCATGCTTCAAGCGTCTTTCAACGTCTCCTCTACGGATAATGATGCCCCATCATTAGTCACTTGCTTTCTCGTTTATGTTTTGCTTTAATTTCCGTTCAACGCTAAGTACGACTTATGGGAGGGTCGACGACTGGTCCGTTGATAATGTCAGCTGTTGGATGGGATACACTTCAAGAGTCAAACTTCGTTTATTAATCAAAAGCGAGAATTCAATTTGGGTTCAACGAGGCACAGGACAACGGAGAAGGAGAATAAACCATTATCGCCTCCATTGCAGATTGAATAGTTTCCTTTAGTATCCTTTGTAAAAAAAAAAAAGAAAAAATTCTAGACACCCAGCAGAGAAGTCTCATTTTACCGTCTATGGTAGTAACCAGGAAGTCATGGCGCATAAGTTGCTGCATCTGTCGACAGTTTGCTTAAGGGCGGGCGAGGCGGATACGAGGAGATATCTACATGGGCGGGAGCCGTTTCAATGTACGAGTAGTTGGGCACGATTCTGGGATTTTTTGCTTTTGTTACACGAATTGTCGGTGAAATGAGATCGATGATGGTAGCGAGTGATTATCTCTGGAAATTTATTATCAATTTGCAGCGGAGGTCAAAAAATCCTGGAGCGTTCCCTCTTTAACGAAGAAATTGTAAAAAGTTTCGTTTCGGACTTGAAGTCAAGGAAGCGAGGAAATTATTTTTAACGATTCGGTGATTTATTGAATGAACTTAACTATTTCGCGAACGCCAACAAGTATAGGACGAACGAAAAAAGTATTTTAAAATATTTTAATATTTTTTCGTACGAATTTGATCCAACCATTGATTATCAACAAGCTCAGAGCAACGGAAAGGGAAGAAGAAACGTGAATTGGACTTATGTGAAGCTTTCGAAATGCTATCGATTCCTTAATGCTGTCTTAAAAAGTTAATGCATGACATGGGTGGGAGATTATTGGTATAATGTACCTTGAAATGTTCTTGATAGCTGCCGCTCCTAGTTGGCTTTCTTTTAATTTCATTTAAAATTCGAAATAATACCGAATAATCCAAGTAGGATGACTCACTTGCTGTGTGCTCGTTATATTTCTCTAGGAGGATTTGTAATTTTTTGTCTTCATGGTTATTTCTTTGATAATAAGGTTTAGATGTAGCAGAATTATAACCTTTTAGCACACTACTGAAAACACTAGAAGCTAAGGTACAGAATTGGACAAAAGAGTAATAGCAACTTTATAAATAGGTTAACACTCAAATTATTGCAGCTCGTTGACCACAACTTTCTTCCTATCTTCCTGGTAGCATCTGAATTGTACGTCGAAGATGAGTACGTATCTTGGGATTAACCAAGAATGGACATAGTTTCTGGCATTTGCTGCTTAGCCAGGCCATGTGCCTTCGAACGGAACAAGGGATAATCAGAAAGGACAATGGGTGGTGTTGGACTTCCCATCTAAGAGTTTCCACCGATCTTGGAATATGCTAAGAGTTGCCATGTAGCTAGAGGTAATTTAGGTTTTGTTTCTGTTCATATAGAGATCATTTTTTCTTAAATGTTTAGTTCAAACTCATCAATTGTAGTTGAAAGTGACACTTTGGTTCAGTTTGAAAAGTTCGTCGAAAATAACCACACCCGGCTGATCCCACCAAATACGGAGCAGGACCTTCGAATTATGGTTATTTGCCTTTGCTGACAATGTTGGGGAAAAAGGAAGCTGGCCCTCCAGGCTTAGGGCTAACATCCCTATCACGGAAAAAAACAGTTGTTACGAAGCAACCAACAAAAGCCTCGGATACGGACGGATATCATGTTGACGGCCCCCATAAACGAAAGGACAACATACGAGTTTGCACCTCGAATGTAAGGTCCCTTAACAGACCAGGTGCAGGCCAACAAGTGGAAAAAACCCTCGACTGCTATAAAGCAGATATAACGGCACTCCAAAAAGTACGATGGGATGGACCAGGCAAAAAGCGGATGAGAAACTGTGATATATACTACGGTGACTGCTGCAAGGAAAATAGGCAACGCTTATTTGGATGCGGATTTGTTATTCGAGGTAGACTTAGGCAAAAAGTCTTAAGCTTTCGACATGTAAGCGAACGCCTCATAACAATCCGCATCAAAGGCACCTTCAACAACATTAGCCTCATATGCGTTCATGCCCCTACGGAAGAAAAAGATGATCGACTCAAAGATGATTTCTACGACCTCCTAGACCGAACGTACGCACAATGCCCCAGTTACGACACCAAAATCGTACTAGGAGATTTGAACGCAAAACTGGGCAAAGAGGACATCTTTGAGTCAATCATAGGAAAGCATAGCCTACATAACACCACGTCCGATAATGGACTCAGGCTAATTCATTTTCTAGCAGGGCATAATCTCATTGTAGCAAGTACACGATTCCCACATCTCAACATTCACAAGGGAACCTGGCGGTCCCCTGATCAATCGACTACCAACCAGATTGATCATATTGCGATCGACGCCAGACACTCCTCCAGCATTCTCGATGTGGGAACTTTTCGAGGAGCCGACATCGATTCAGATCACTACCTTGTTGTAGCCAGGGTACGAATGAGGATATCGAGAATGCTACGGAGTCGAGTAGGACAACGCAAGTTTGACGCCGGAAAGCTACAATCGCAAGAGACTGCTAGAATTTTTGCCGATCGCGTTTCCCTCAAGCTCTCTCAAGCCCTAACATCGACGACACTATCCACAGACCAGCAGTGGGGGCATTGCCAGAACGCAATCAGAGACGCTGCCTCTGATGTGCTGGGTTTCAAATCGAGACCGCCTAGAAACCCCTGGTTTGACCTGCAATGCGAACGAGCCCATGCAGCAAAGCAAGACGTATACAAAGCCATGCTGCATAGACGGACGAGAGCTGCTTGCGAGCTCTACAAGCAGAAAAGAAGGGAAGAACATGTTCTTTTCAGAAAGAAAAAAACGGAGCACGAAAAGCATGAGATCGAGGAAATGGAGAGATGTCATAACAGGAATGAAGCTCGAAAGTTTTACCAAAAAGTAAAACGAACATGTCAGGGCTACAAAGCCAGAGCAGAAGCCTACCGGGATGAAAACGGCTATCTAGTAGTAGAATCACAGTCGATGTTGAGAATATGGCAGGACAACTTGTGCAGACTGTATAACGGCGATGATAGACAAGATACCGCTGTCAGGCAGAATGATCCATTCGCCACGGACGATGACGTAAGAGAATCCCGTCAACCCGACATAGACGAAGTCAAAATAGTGATATCGAGACTTAAGTCTAATAAAGCCGCTGGCGCAGACGGCCTGTCTACTGCGGCTGGAGATGTGTTGGTAAGGCGCATGCACCAACTTATCTGTAAAATATGGTCGAAGGAAAGCATGCCCGACGAGTGGAATCTCAGCATCGTTTGCCCGGTCCACAAGAAAGGAGACCTCTATAATTGCGCCAATTATAGGGGAATAAATCTCCTAAACTTCGCATACTAAATCTTCTCTGCCGTATTGTGTGAACGCCTGAAGCCTTTTGTGGATAACCTGATCGGCTCTTATCAGTGTGGCTTCAGGCCAGGCAAATCCACAATAGACCAAAATTCACACTGCGGCAGATCTTGGAGAAGACCCCAGAATTTCAAATCGATACGCACCACCTTTTCATCGACTTTAAAGCCGCGTATGACAGTGTGCATAGAGACGAGCTATACGGTGCCATGTCTAGTTTTAACGTCCCTGCCAAACTCGTCCGATTGTGCAGGTCCACAATGGAGAATTCTCGCTGTTCCGTTAAGGTCGATAATGAGCTAACCCAGACCCTTGGTGTTAAAAAAGGATTTAGACAAGGCGACGCACTGTCATGCAATTTCTTTAACATCATGCTTGAGAAGATCGTACAAGAGTCACTGGCCAACACAAGAGATACGATTTATTTCAAGTCCTCCCAACTGCTTGCGTACGCAGATGACATTGACGTGATCGGAAGATCGCAGCGAGATGTCAATGAGGCATTCATAAGCATTGAGACGGAAGCGGCCGAAGTGGGTCTTAGCGTTAACGAGGGTAAGACCAAATATATGCTGTCATCGAAAAAAGACACACAACACCGACGTCTGGGCCAGAACGTCATGCTTGGCAGCTAGAACTTCGAAGTAGTCAAGGACTTCGTCTACCTTGGCTCACTTGTGACCAGCGACAACAACACCAGCGCTGAGATAAAACGCAGAATAACTCTTGCCAACCTTTTGGGACCACATAATGGGCCACCGATATCGCCATCGCCATCCACTGTATCGCCAACTTTGAAGAAATACGGTCCAATTATGGTTTTAGCGCATACACCGGCCCAAACAGTAAATTTTTGATCATATAGCGGCTCTTCGTGAATAATGTGAGGATCTTCGGTGCCCCAGAAGCGACAATTTCGTTTATTAACTGAGCCAGAGAGCGTAAAATGTGCCTCATCGGTCATCAAAATTTGCTGCCAGAAGTCCGGCTCAGCATTAATCATTGCAACGACATTTTGTGCATATACCAAGCGCCGAGGATCTTCTTGTGGCAAAATTGAATTTGAATTATCTGCACTTTGTATGGAAATAAGTGAAGATCATCCCTTAAAATTCTCCGCAAAGTGGTCACACTGATGCCTAACTGATGCGAACGGCGCCGATATGACAAACTAGGGTCTTCTTGAACACTGGCCTCCACAGACTCAATAGATGAGTTTGAACGCCGTGGATGTGGCGTAGGTTGCTGACGAGGGCTTGCCACAGAACCAAAATGAAAAAAAATCGAGGCCCAACAACGAATTGTATCTTTTTTGGGCGCAACACAATCACGATATTTTGCACGATACGCACGTTGAGTTAGCACAATCGAGCGTTCATTTCTAATGAACATTGAAACTATTTCCGCGCGTTCTTTTGGTATGAAGCGATTCATGGTTAAAATTGTACTGAATTGACGTTTCCAAAATGCTGCGACCTATGAAAATCGGTTGACAATTGTTGAAGTTTACATCGGCCCATATGAGATGGCGCACACTGTACAATATTCTGCAGCACTCCTCCCTTTTTATTCCACTATCGCAACGCTTTTGATATGGGCATTCGTCTTTAAGACACTTCCGTCCTGCGGAAATTATTACTAATTGAATGAAGGATAATTGAAGGAAAAATATGAGATTAGAACAGCCATTTTACGTCAGTTCCTGCAAGATGTTGACAACCACATAACAATCTTTCGCGCAACGTGCACCTTAGTCTAACATTCGAAGGATGCTCCAAGTGAACTGTAAACGCCATCAAAACTGTATGGATTCAGCAGGTCTCGCGTAATTTTTTTCTTGAAATCATCTGTTAATATGGTTGCATGGCAAGACATCAATTTATGGATCAGATTTTCTTACTTATCACCGCATAATTTCTACCTTTTCAAAAAGGTGCGTTATATTGACGCCAGCACCGACACCGACACCGTGTTTTACATGCTTTCCCATCTACACGATCGCTGTATAGAACATCATGGAGACCTTTAAATTATTATTATAACGCGTCATGGTTATGCAGAAGTTCAGAACCTTTTTGGCTCCCCTCTTCAAACAAGCCTCGCTGTTATAAGTGTTTTCCTTCCCATCTCTTCTAGGTCCATTCTTATTTTTCCTCGGGATTCTCATTCATTGTCCATTCGTTCTACGTGTCCTGCTCATTTAGAAGAGTTCATCGAGTTCTTGATTGTGAAGTTTTCTTCATTCGCCTTCCAGATTTTGGAACAGCGTTTATTGAGTACAATCGGGTGCGAGGTTTAGATCAATCCAAGTCTGTCAGTGAGCACATACTTAACTTTCTCTTCATTTACTTCCTTTCCTATCTTTATTAGACTTTCTTAACTGTTTTCTTAATTGTTTCCCTCACTACCTCACAGCTGGTTCAGATCGTCAGCATAAGCTAGAACGCATATGATTCTATAACAGGTTATTCCTTTCTCATTTTCCTAAAGGGATTACGACTTCAAGCACCAAATTAAAAACAGGTGGTGACAAGGCATCTCCTCGTTTTAATTCCTCGCTTATCTCAAATGTTCCAAAAAGGCGTTTCGTACTTTAACTCTACCTTTTATCAGTTTCACCAACTTTTTCGGGACAACCTTACAACCTTACAACGTACATGATATATTTTCGTTCGATTTATAGGCTCATACGCCTTTTTATAATCTAAGAATACGAGGGTGGTCCGATAAGTACTTAGCCTACAAAAGAAAAACAAAAACTTTGGAGAAATGGCGATTTATTTTTCAATATAGTCTCCTTTTAGCTCGATACACTTGACCCAGCGATGCTCCAACTTCTTTAACCCGTCTGAAAAATACGTTTTCTCGAGGTCTGAAAAGTAGGCCTCCGTGGCGGCGATGACCTCTTCATTCGACTGAAATTTCTGACTTTTTCAAGGAAACAAAAAGAAGTCGCACGGGGCCAAATCTGGAGAATACGGTGGATGGGGCAGCAGTTCGTAGCCCAATTCGACCAATTTGGCCGTGGCGAGGGCGGAGGTGTGAGCCGGTGCGTTATCATGTTGGAAGAGCACTTTTTTCTTCGCCAAGTGGGGCCGTTTTTTCTTCAATTCGGCGTCGAATCGGCCCAATAATTTGGCATAGTACAGCCCTGCGACCATTTTGCCCTTCTCCAGGCAGTCGATGTGGATCCCACCTTGTCAATCCCAGAAAACGGTGGCCATCACCTTCCCGGCCGATGGGACAGTCTTCGCCTTCTTTGGAGCACGTTCGCCGGGTGAAGTCCACTGTTTCGACTGTTCCTTGGTCTCTGGTATGTACCAGTGGATCCATGTTTTGTCGACTGTCACGAAACGACGCAGAAACTCTTTCGGATTGCGCTTAAACAGCGTCAAACACTGCTCTGAAGTGGTCTCACGGTTGCGTTTGTTGTCCGGAGTGAGCAAACGCGGCACCCATCGCGTCCAAAATTTCATGCAGGATATAACCCACAACGATCTTTTGAAATGCCTACAGTCTCAGCAATCTCGCACACCTTCAATCGGCGGTCTGCCAATACGAGATTGTGGATTTTTGTCACGTTATCCTCCGTGGTAGCCGTTTTCGGGGCACCTGGACATGGCTCATCAAAAACCGACGTGCGACCACGTTGAAACTCGTTAAACCAATTTTTGATGGTCGCCATCGAAGGAGACGAGTCACCGTACACAGCATCCAAACGCTCTTTGATTTCGCTGCGTGATTTCCCTTCCAAAAACAAGAATCGAATCACTGACCTTTTTCCATTTTTCTAAAATCCGCGGACACTCCCGCTTCCACACGCGGTCAAGACATAACTACGAGTCCGATCAGGCTGAAATTAGACAGTAGGCGTCTACTAGATTGTACGACACGATAGTAAGTTGCTCTTGCGATGCTGGCGCCATCTGGCGGTGAGGCTAAGTATTTATCGGACCACCCTCATAGTTGACTGTTTCATGAAATTCCTATTTCTTTTCTAGAAGCTGTTTTATAGTGAAAATTCAGACACTAGTCGAGCGGCTTCTCCTGAAGTCACACTGGTAGGTTATTTCCTTAGCGTATAATGTTAATGTCTTTAAAAGAATATTTGCCAGCACCTTGGACCAACTTGGTAGCAGCTGTATTCCTCGGCAATTTTCGCATTGTGTTCGGTCACCCTTTTTAAATACGGGAAGTGTGATCGCGTTTTTCCAATCCCCGGAGATGGTTGTGGTTCTGTCCATTGCTGTTGGCTTTCCATGTACATTCGGCATTTTATCGAAATATCTCCTTCATTGGGATGCAATCCTTTCGTTGTCCGAAGCGAGTTCCTTGAATGTTATAGGGTTCATGATCATATTTTTTGAGCTGGCGGAACTTATTGTCCTAAGACCATCACTTGTCGCTTGAAAACAGATGCTCAGAATGTATGCTCTTATGGTGTTTTGTCAGACAACCTGGACGGGGTTCAGATGGTTTGTGTCGAAGATGTTCGTTCACTACTCTCCGAGGGTTGTTGTCCTAGATAGGAGTTGAGAGATTCGACTGAATTTGCGTTGATTGTAGTTCACAGTAACTCTTTCATTTCCGTGTCATTAAGGTGTTATATTGGAAATGCACAAACAAAGAATGAATTTTGAAGTGATCTTGTGCTGCGAGTGTTATGCCTTCGTCAGCACTTTTTGATCATCTCTCATTCACAATTGATGTTGTTGCACAGCTTTTCCGTATAGGAATTGTTCTGGACCATGGATATTGATGAATAAGTAAATATTTTCGAGAAAAATATAAAGTCACCTGATTTCTTGAACAAATCTCGAAAACCAACCTGAGAAGCGCAGCAGCATTGATTTACTTTTACAGATAATTAATACGCAGAGGGGGTGTCTGGAGTAAGACGCCTTTATCAGAATATAAAAATACTTTTTACATCGTTTGTTTTCTGCTTGTGATTAAAGCATTTTGTTAACCCGCCTTTCTGGCTCGCCCGTTTTTCATCACTTAAGTCAATGAATTTTGGCAAAAAAATACATTTTTATTTCCCTTATTTGTACTTGTGATAGGAAAACTCTTTGTTTTCAAGTCTTGCTGAGCAAAGTATTTTAGCTCAGTTAAGAACTCTTTAAGTTGTTGATATTGAATAAGTTGAAAACCTATTAAAAAATTCAGTTGAAAATCTCTAAGAAATTTTGCAAACACATTAGCCTCTAATTAACAACTCATTATAATTTCGGAAAAGCAAATGAATATGAACTGGCAATTAGAGTGCACTTACTTAGCATGTTGTTTCGTTAACTATTGAATAATCTTCAAGTTCCATTGCGAGGATAGATGGCCCAACTAATTAGAGAACTACCAATTCAGATTCCAACCACTTCCAACTGCACGTGCACACCTACTACACACCACACTTGGTATTTTCAACAAGTTTTCGAGCAGAGTATTCCACAACCCCCGCTGTTTAAAAATCACGCAAAACCTCGAAATCATAATTAAATCATACAAATACAACCACCAACAGCCACCAGATTAATTACAAAATTATGCAGTCGGCTCTCATCAGCATTACAAATTAATTCCACAGATCTTAATTCAAACATACTCTCAAAAACGCGTTTAAATTAATTACGCTTTCCAATCGTAGAACGCAGCGATGGACGAGATAAGAGGCATTATCGCTTGTTTTTTTTTTTTTTTGATTGTTAAGCAAATTCATTAAATTAAATTGCAAGTTGATGCGTTGCAGGTTGCAGATAACTGCGGATTTTAGTATGAGGTTCAGGTCGTTATGCAAATTAGTGACCAAAAAAAATAAAAATTAATCGCTGATGTGCGTACTCAATTTAGTGTTGCAAATTGATTCTCATTGAAGGGAAATCAATTAAGTGAAATTATGCGAAAGTGATTAATTGATTTCAATGATAAGTCGACCATGATTATCCGATAAAATTCAGATAATTTTGATATTCCAATTATGGAATCCGGCCAAGAAGCATTTTCGTACTTCCTCCTTCAAATTGTTATTTTTAAATATTTGAAAATAAAACGTATAAAGTGATCGTTGACATTTCCCATTTAACGCGAAATATGCTGAACCAGTATCGATTCGTAGAAGACATTGTTTACACTCTTAGCGGAAAATCAAACCGAGTGTTAATTGTTTCTTTTTCTTTATTCTATATAAGTTAATTATAAGGCCATACAGCATTACAGTCGTTCTGTAAATTTTATAGTGCTGGAATAGGGCCAGTAAGGTAATTTAAGTAAGTGAAATTATTTAAGTTATATAAAAAAAGTTTGAAATAAAAACGAAATAAAAAAATATAAACCACTAAACCAAAAAGTACTTATTCTATATAGGTAATTATGTACTATTAAACAAATTTTATGTCTAGGGTGACTGCTATAAAAAATTAACATTTTTCCGAACATGCGATAAAAATCGAAAATGCACTTTAGTAGTGTACATTACCGGAAAATGTTTATTATGACGCCTCGTTTTATAGTGCATGTCCAATTACCATAACATTCTGGGATGTTTATTTTTCTATCCGTTTGTTTCTGTCTAGAAAAACAAATAATAATTTCGTTCGTTAACATTTTTGTGGACGTTACTTGAAGCGACTAGATGACACAAGTAGATAAAGCTTTAAGGCTAAGTCATGCTTCAAACTTCAAAAAGTTGGCGATACATTTTTAAGATTTTATTGAAGTACGTTAGGCTCTTTTTAAAAGACACCAAAGTTGTATTTTTTATCAAAACTGACCTCTTTTATTTAAAAGCCTTCGATTTACTCTAGTAGATGGCATAGAAACTAACAACGAGGCAAAACAACAACCAGTAGAAGCAGTATGCTCAACAAGAAAAAAGTGTTGTCAAGGTGGCAGCTGAAAAAAAAACTAGGCTATTGCAAAGCTTCCAGAAGAAGGTCTTGGTTCAACAAAGAATGCCACGAAAAAGGCCGTAATTTTTTAAGAGTTGAAGCCCTGGAAAAACTGAAGAAATCACATGAGTAATATACCAAACCATACAAAAGAAGTCAGCCGCCTCCGTCGGGGTATAAAACGACAATGGCAAAGCAAAAAAGGTTGCTAACATTTAGGAAGAATATGCGGCTAAAAACACGAGAGTAATGTATGCAGAAATAAACGCTGTACGAAAAGGCTCGTTTCGGACAGCGAAAGCGTCGCAGCCGAAAGAAGGAAATATTTATATAATCTGCTGATGAAGATAGAGAGCAAGCAGCATTAGAAAACTATGTCATCCACACAGCAGAAATTCATGTAGATCTGGCAATCACAAAGGAAGTGAAAGACCTAATCCATCGACTTAAAAATAGCAAGGCCACATGAGTCAATCTAAGAACATCACAATTAATTAAATATACTGGAGAGGAATCAACAGAGAATTTGCATTGGCTGATCGCAACTATGTGGAACAATGAAACTGTACAAGAAAGACAAAAAACTCGGTCATCATTCCCATATTTGAAAATGGGAACAATGCAATAATTATCGATGAATGTCGCTGATATCAAGGTGCAGTCTTAACGAGACTGACATCATGTACAAAGGAATCGCTCGAATAGTGTCTAGATTTTCACTATAAAACAGCTTCTAGAAAAAAATGGGAATTACACTAAATAGTCCACCACCTTTTGGTTTTTTTTTTTGTTTTTATACTTAGTACAGGTTCAAGAGTGTACGCTCTTATGGTGTTTGTCACACAACCTGGACGGGGTGCAGATGGTTTGTGTCGAAGATGTTCGTTCACGACTCTCCGGGGGTGCTTGTCCTAGATAGGATTTAAGAAATTCGACTGAATTTGCGTTGGTTGTAGTTCACATTAACTCTTTCGTTTCCATGTCATTAAGGTGTTATATGGAAAATGCATGAATGAATGAATTTTGAAATGATCTTATGCTGCAAGTGTTAATACCTTCGTCGCACTTTTTGATCACCTCTTATTCACAACTGATGTTGTTGCACAGTTTTTCCGTATAGGAATTGTTCTTGACTATGGACGGACTTGAACTACAGACCTTCGGCTCAACAGTCGGTGATGATTACCATTGCACTACGACCACCCCTTGATTTTGAAACATCGTACGACTGAAAATATATCATGTCCTTTTAAGACTGTGGATCACGAAAAAGTTGTGAAATGGATACAATTGATAAAGGGAAAAAATTACAAATTTAAGTAGAAAACGGTTTATCTTAAACATTCGAGATAAGTGAAGGATTAAAATAAGGAGAACCTTGTCAGCACATCTTTTTAATTTGGTGCTGGCATTCGCAATGAGATCCCTTTAGGAAAATGAGAGGAGAATAAACCTTATTGGAATCACATCCGTGGTGTCTCACGCTGATGGTGAAGAAACAATTAAGAGAGATGTTGAAAGTTTAATAATGGCAGGAAAGGAAGTAGGTTAAGTAATAAATGAAAATAAATTCAAATATATGGTCACTGATCGGCTTGGATCGATCCAAATCTCGCACCTGGTTGTTCTCGATAAACGCTTTGAGATAGTAGACAAATTCAAATACCTGGGTAACAAATTGACTGCCAAAAATGACATAAGGATCGAAATTATTAAAAGGCTGCATATGGACAACACATGCTTCTACCCAATGAAGGAGTTATTCAAAACAACTCTTTTGTCTCGCAATGTTACATAAAATCCACATTTATAAAACCGAAATAGTGCCAGTGATGGATGTAAAGGCTAACTAAGAAGGAAGAAATTAGATTCCAGGGAGAATCTATGGTAGAAAACAGGATGAAGAAATACAGAAAAACTATACAATCAAAAATTCGAGAAATTTTATTCAGCCCCTCTATTGAGAAGTAGAACGAATGAACAGTGGACGGACAAAAAAAAGACTAATGAATGGAAAACTCTAAGAAAAAATATCCCTAAGAAGGTCGAGCAGTAGATGGGAAGACAATATAAGGATGGACCTAGACGAAACGGAAAGGAACAGCAAAACATAGAAAGAACACACGCAAGACAGAGAAGCTTGACGAAGGGTGATCAACGAGGCTCTGAACTTCCGAGTTCCAAATGGCCGGTAATAATAATAATAATTATAAACAATATCACTTTTATCCCCTCCTCGAAGCACTTCTGTTAAGCGCTTTTTGATATAGCCTTGAGCTCTTCCAGCGATGAGATCTTTATCTAATCGTTATCGTGGCAAGTCTTAGTAAAATCCCTATTAAACGTACTACCTTCTGGTAAGAGCTTCAGATTAAGTACGCCATTGTAAAACAACAGTGAGCAAAACTTTCAATTTTGACTGAATTTAGCATGCTCTGTTTGGTCTTGGCTTCGCCAAGATTTGGCTTTGCTTCGACCATATACCTATGTTTCTTTACCATTGATGACCCTTTTCAGTAAATCTGGATCGTCATTCACGACATTCAATAACTTCTGAGCTATGCTCATGTGACGGTTCTTTTACTCAAAATTTAGAAATTTCGGAATAACCCTCGCTGAAACACGCTTCCAACAAATATGCCATTATGTTCAACAACTTCTCTGATAGTGACTCGACAACTGTCCATACCAACTTTCTTCCTGGGGGGGTCCAGATCGGGTACCATCATTAGCATTTTTTGGCCTTCTGTGAAGAATTTTTACCACTTAAATTTGTTTTTTTGGTCAGGGTGGGCCCGTCACAGTCAACATTTATTGCAGATTTTTTGTTCTATTTGTTTTTCAATAGCAATAATTGCCAAGCACATCAAAGACATGCTAGGAGACAAGTCTACCAGCATAAAAAAAAGAAATTAGGAAAACGACTGTACTTAATCAAGAAATTAAAAAATTCACCTTAGTTCTTTGACAAACTCGGCAAATTTTATATTCTCACTCTTTTGATTATGTACCATTTAGCCCAATTATACTGCAATTAACGTCAAGACTTTCTAAAGCAGTTGGTAAAACTGCGTCAACCATGCAACCGATATTGAAAGATGAGTTCAAACATAAGCCTTTAAGTTCCAAAAAGGAAGAAATCTTACCTATTCTCAGAAAAAAAGTGAGGTTTGATAGAATAAGGATTCTGTTGCTTCCGAATATCGTGTTCTGTGAAGAGAACAATATCCCATCGATCCATTCGAGAACACACAGTGATGTTTATCTAATGGAAATGTCATAGATAACACAGAACACACAATCTCATAGATAACAACACTGAACCATCGATTGGCCTTATGTCGACCGACTCAAGTTCGTGCTAAGGACGACCATACCAACAATTTAAAATAAACTCGAAAGAGAAATATTTGTTTTCCATGTGTTTGTCGTGTACTTAAATAAATTTCGATTTCAAATTAAAAAAAAAACCCACGGCGTTTTGAAAAGTTCCATTGAACTGGATAAGGACTAGGTATGATGCCAGTTGATAAATTCCATATGTATATTTCTTGTTAAAATGGTTCTCGGCTAAATCCACATAAGAAGCTTTACCATGACGTCAATTCTCTATGGTAAACAAAATCGTGAATCTTTTGCTCTTCTACTGAAAGCCATTTCGTGCGAATGAGATTTTTCCTTGACGCTGTTAAGCTTGTCAAACTCTAAAGGGTAAGTGCCGGTTTAAATATGAAATGTTACCACAAAGTTATTAAATCGTACTCCACTCGACGGCTTCTGGGAACGTGGCAAAAAGCTATTTCTGGATGATGACAAACACAAACCTGTCACGGGTCTTGATTAAAGTTTTGTCACATCAATTTGCCTTAACATTCTATTTATAGAAATGAAATTTGCTATACTACTAGGAAACGGTTTAATATAACTACGGAAATCCCAGGAAATAATACCGAAGAGTATGGAAAAAATGTTTAAGGTCCACGTGAACTACGTTTTTCATCGAAAATGATTTTTATTTTTACTCATTTTTTTTGCAATCATATCAACACTATTTTTAGCATTTCATTACTTTTTGAATTTTCGTCTTAATAGCATAAGGAGGTGTCTCACCAGAGGTGTCATTTTAAAATAATAAAAATTTATGGAAAGTCGTGATATTTTTATTCCAATTTAAGGATCATCCTCTAAGGTTTTTTATGGAATGCAAAATGTGCCAAATGTCTGCCTCGGCTAGTCAGTATTTAAATAACAGCTCCGATCTTCTTCTTTTCCTTTATCCGGCGGTGTTATGGTCAGAAGTGTAGGACCATAACCTTAACACTTAACTGCATTCCTACTGGTCCGCTTGTGGGGTCCGCCGGTTTGACCTCAGAAAGTAGCGGCAGGCTTGCCCGCTTTTTAAATGTTTTTTTTTTTAAAGTATGTACATAGTTTTCAAATTACTTTCGATTCTGGTCTTTCAAAGAGTTCATTTTGAATTCTCTCAGGAAGTTTTCAATTAAAACTTCCATTATATACAGATCTGTAATAGGGGCTGTTTATTTAGCATGCTCAATAAGAGCTCTTTATCGTCCCCTCAAACTGTTAAAATGCTAAAGGTCTGTAGTAAAATTCAATTTGGTCGGATTATTAATGGTGATCCAATTTGTGATCCCGAAAATAGATTAAAATAAAACACATTTATGATCTATATTTTCATCTAATTTGTACTTTGGTATAATGCCTGGATCTCACCATTATGAATGGAATACAAAATCCTTCAAATGTTTCCCGCGGAAGTTTTTGCAAGACTTGAATCTGACAAGGTTATTTTCGATAACTTTTCAGCACACATCGGGCAATAACTCGGCCACAACTAGAAGAATATTCGTTGACAAAACGTCAAAAGTTTGTGAATTATGTGGACAAACACGATCTTCTGTACAGCTATAGCTGAATTTCTTTCTGGATATCACATGTCTTCACATCAATATCTTCAATTTGAGACAAAAAAAATCGGTTAACCTCTACCCAAATACTGTGCTCACCGTGAATCGATATTTTGCAACCCTTTTACTAATGGAAGTTATATTTTTTGCAGAGCTTGCTTCCACGATGTGGAGGTCTTGAGACTTGCGTAACAGAGTCAGTCACTTCAGTTTTGCGTACAGTACGCTCGACTACTATAATATCACTATTTTTGTAGCAAGTTTTCACAATTTTAACTCAATCAGTGGTACCCATACTGTAAAATGGTAAGCCTTAAGCTCAGGATATACGGTCTCGGATGACCATTTGGTTCGACGTATGTGATAAAAATAGGTATGTCAAAACCGGACCACGAATTGGATGACCATGTAGGAGTATGATGTTTAGAAACTTGTGCTTCACGGTGAGGACAATAAGATCGCGTCTCTCTTCGCAATGTTTTTCAAGACTTTCGATCGGTCTCGTAAGAAGCAACATTTAAATGCCCGAAATACTTTGAATTATAAATCAAATGCAGCTTTTCACCTGAGCTCGCAGCGCTATTTATGGGCGAGTTTCCAGCTTAAATTATTCTAATACATAATCATAACATTGCATAACCATTAAAGAGCGAAGCTTCAGACTTCGACGCCTGATAATTATCTTAAAACCTTTACAATAATCACAAAAGTGTTACGTGATTGAAAATTCTAAATTCAGTGCTGGTATACCTACCAAGGGAATAGGGCAAAGAATAATAAAGGAGCTCCAGCCATTTGATACGTGATCGCTGAGAGAACTGACGTCATTGCCTCAAGTTCCATGCTCTCAAGGTTCCTGTTTATAGAAATGTAATTTTATTCTAATGTACCCACGTTCCAAAATAGCAACTGCCTTGGACTAAAAAACAAATTACATCTTAGGGGCCTACTCGTATTTGTATCTCATAAATACATCTTTCCAAACATTTTCCCTTTGAATTACGAGAAATCTTAGTGTTTGATTCGTATTCGTTTGCATTTGTTCCAAAATTTTGCATTCAAAATAAATATTTACATTTACAATGAATAAAACCGAAAATGTTGATGGAATCTCATTTATGTATATGAGATATCCTTCCATGTGACGAACAGGGAAAACAAACCTTGACCAGGAGCATGTCTGAAAGTTAGCGAGAGTGCATTAAAGTATTCAAATTGGTTTCCACCCTCAACCCGCTCTATATGGTTTGGCTTAGAACTTAACTCGCATTCTGAGAGGTGCACCACACCCACTGGCCTCACAAAGCTTTAAAAGATTGGATTTTATCCTCATGTGGATAGCACACACACTCTATGTGCAGACACATGTACTGCATCTCAATTGTGGCAACAACAAGGACTTAGTAGTAACGTCCACTCTACTCCGCCTTACCTCACGAATACTGGCTTTTTGAATTTACCGACAATAAGCTCTTATCCCACTCACCTGAACTAGTTGATGAGATGGAGGAAACCCTAAAAAGGAAATGTGAGAAAACAAAATAAACGTATTCCAGCTCTTGGCATGCATGGCGTGCGACATTGCCATTTGCTATTTGTACACAATACGATTGCGGTTGTTCTGTAGCGCTAATGCGAGCTACATTTACTGTTAAGGCAAAATGGTAAGCAGCTTCACGACAGGACTTTACTTTAAAAACAAAACAAAAATGAAAAAGCAATTTCCCAGCAACCGTAATCAACAACCACCAACCACAGTTGTCAATATATCCGGCGCCATCAGCAGGCAACCAGCCACTGCCTGGATAGAATTCTAAATGATTCCGACCAAAGGTATTCGTATGAATTAGGCACAGTCTAGCTGTTTCAACTCAAAATTTTCGAATGAAATGTTTTGAATTTATTATTTAAAAACGGCATAAAGAAAGCAAGTGTTCGGATACGGTTGCCTAAACCCGAAGGATTCATCCTTTTTTTATTTTTGTGCGCCTCGACCCGGGCGCCATAAATCACCTGTTCCCAGTGTAACCCGCTTCTTCCACCCGTTAACCTTGAACGTTACGCAGATCCAACAAAAAAACAAAACAAAACGGGAAACGTTTCTACTAACCCACATAAATTATTCGTCAGATACAAATACGAGTACGAGCATACTAAGCGAATACGTGTTCACGTGCTTTGGGCTGTTGTATCTTTTATGGTTCCCATGTATCTTTTACTTAGCAATGCCTGTTCACGAACAATTTATTGTTCCTCGTGTGCTTTTTGGTTTTCTCATTTCGCTGCTAAAGAATGCAAAAAACGTTTTTAGTTTTTTTTCGAAAATCTATGCATGAAAAGATACCCGTGTTTCGGGTGTGACATGTTTCGTTCGTCAGTTGTTTATGGAGTAAAGGTCGTCTAATCTCGAGATTCGGATATGTATTCTGTTCTAGATTGAATTAAGACGGCAAGCTGCCGGGTGAGATGACCAACGGGTGTTATGGTACGAGTGCCAAGGTTGGAGAGTTTGAATGCCAAGGCAACAAATTTTGCGCATAAATTCGCGTTGTAGATGCGGATGTTCGTATGAAAGTTTGAATTAATTTGTTTTATCAATCGAAAGGTGGATGTTATGTATTCTGTGTTGGGCGGGGTTCCGGTGACTACGATTTTAGTTAGTCGAGCTTACGGATGGAATAATATCGGCGAAGGATTGATAGTGAATGTAGGTTTTGTTGCATTATTCTCAGTGAGGGTTAAGGCGTTTCTAGATATTAATCAGATAAGATTAATCGTATTTGCATCACTTAGTGTGGAAAATAATTTTTTGCTGTCACATACATTGATCCATATTTATGGCACAGTTGCGAGAGACTAGGTAGTGTTGCACAATATTGTGCTTAGTTCAGCCATTCTGTTACGGTTGCTATGTACATGTAGTTCCTGCTATTTCGAATTATATGATATGTCACAGGAAAAATACGTCCTATATGGCTCATATGCTCAGCTGAACTCAAATATTCTATTTTGAATACGCCAGACTCAGTATGGGTTTGCTAAGCATTTTAATATATGTATATTCAAGAGAAACCAAGCACATAGCAGGTGTGGGTGATATTCTTTGAGAAAGCTACTCACCTATGGCTAAGTTCAAATAATATGTGATTTTTTAAACGTTTGGTTTTTAATTGTTAAAAAATCACAGGAAAGTTGCACAAGTGTTTTTCTTAGTTGTTATTTAAATTGATAGACCTATTGCCATTTTCTTTTCAAATCAGTTGAATCATTTTGAATAAATGCCGATCACAACTACTTTTCAAGTGTTTCATAGGTCTTACTGGAATCAAATGCCAACCAGGTTCAGCGCATGCATCGTTGCCAAATAAAATATCGAAACTATTGACAGCAACGTCCTTCTCACGGTCATCTTTGAAAAAAACCGGTTTGGTGGCCTGATGCCCAATAGCGAGAAACTGGTGCAGTATTGGATAAGTTTGGCTTGAACTGCTTTCTCAGTTGGTCGATTATGGTGACTGTAAAATGATAAAAGTGCGCGGAAAACATTTTTCACAGACCACGAATTTTGATAATAAGATTTAATAATTTTTAAGCGTTGTTTGGATACAAGCACTTGTACCGTAAAATGGAGATGCTAACTAGGCATGCTCGATTGTAATACATTTCGCATGTCAAGCGTGAACTCTCAAAAATGGCACATTAGGAAACCAAACAGCAAAGAAACACTATTCACAACAAGCACTGAAGCACAATTTTAATACCACACTGTTGTATCGAAAAATAATTTGTAGCAAGCGTGAACGCATCCAGTGTCAGCGATCATTATTATCGCTTTTGAACGGAACTACGAGGCTCGAACGGGAGCTTTCAGTTGACATACCACACCGAGGTCGGACATTTTGTTTTGTGGACACTTCTGTTCCGGACACTGACAAGTGAACATCGTTTAGTGAAATACACTTCTGTCTATTATATTCCAAAAAAAAAAAACCCAATAAAACAGTCAGTAATTGACTAAAGTCAATTGGTTTCGCTAAAGTACTAAAGCTCAGGTTTGGGGTACCACTAAATTCAAACCAAGATCTCAACGGATGTGCCAGATTTATTCGGATAAAAACGATAATCGAGTTTTGACCAAGAAGCACATGGCGGATACATTCGGTCGACATCGATGCCATGCCAACCATGTCCGTGAAACAAGTGAGAGCAACAATTGATAAGCTTCCGAATCTTCCGGATTTCCTGAACCTTCCGGACTTCCTGCATCTTCTGCCAAGAGACCATAGCCGATAGCTGTTTCCAGCCGAACCGTCGAGTAGACCGACGTCGAGCGTGGAAGGAAGGATCGCCAACACCCATTCAGCTACTGAGTCGTACGATCCAGTGAAGACCTCCGGATTCCAACTTCAGGCCAACATCAAGCCGTGAACTTCAGTGAGAAATCCAGTCGCCGCCGCGCTTCAAGCACCATCCTCCGAGAAAATGCGCTGCTTTAAGTACTCGAGATATGGGCACCCCCCCACTAGATGTCCGAAGGAGAGACGACTTCCTGGGTCCTGATCCCGCTATAGGGACCCCACTCACGTACACAGGGATTGTCCCAAGCGCATTCAATAGAACCGATTCGGCGCATTCCAGGCAGCACTCATCACTGATGGCTTAGTGTTAGTGTTGTCCAGTAATATTCCGTAGCATTGTCATCTCACTTATGTAATGTGTTCTGTTATTTGAAGGAAGAGAGTGTTCATATTGCTTAAGCTACTTGGTTGATCGGAAACGATCAATCCTCAGGTTGGCCGAGTTGTAGTATCATAAAATAATTTGTGGCAAGCGTGAACGCACCCAATGTCAGCCATCATTATTTTCGCTTCTGTTCATTGAATGGAACTACGAAACATTTTTGCTTTTGTCGATACTTCTGTTCCGGACTCGCACGAGTGAACATGATTAAGTGAAGCATTGTATTTTTGAAAAACTAAAAAACTCGATAATTGACTATGATAATAGGTTGTGAATGGATATTGTTATGATGTTAGACCAGACCGCGAAATATATTTTCAACAACTCCGCTGTTACAGGACTTAAGCCTGGTCTCATCGGCGTCAGAATTTAAAACTTTGACCATTGAAGCACAGCGCAGATACGAATATACAGCAGATATACATAAATCTAAACTGGAACAGGTGCGGAGACTCAACCCTCTACTAAACTCAAAGTTCAGTGATGGGACTTAGACCAATCTCAAAGACGAATTACTAGGAGTTCCACAGGTCTGGTATTTAAAAGTTAAATAAAAAAATTAAAAAATAAAAACTTCATGGATGTAACTGGTCTACTCAAACTACAATTATTTTTCGTCTTTTTGCAAGTCTAATCATCTCATATTTATATAATCATGCGGCGATTAAAATCGATCTGGAGTCTATATTATAACTTGTTCGCGAGATATGCGAGACGAAAAAAAGCTCAAAAAGATGGCTACGTACGAACATATGAACGTACATACACTCACCTAAAGACGACTCACTAAAAACGATGGAATTTGATTCTTGAGATCATAAACGTGGAAATATGTCAACGTTTTTTATTCAAGAGATGAAACCCTTTGCAGTAAGGCCACACTTGAGAGAAGTATTCAAGAAGGTGCCGGACAAAAGTTATGTAGTTATGTGTATCGGGTAATGTAAGGTACGAAACCGAGTGCAGAATTAACTTTAAGGATTATCGATGTGAGCGCGAAAATGTAGCTCCTGGCCACATAATATGCTAAAATCGCGAATATCCAGAACGGTAGAGATGGGTTGATTATTGAGAAAGTAGAGACGAGGAGGAGATTTGATTCGTATACGTGAAAAAGTGATTGATTGGCATTTGGAAATGTTAAGCTCCAAGCAATTTTTGGAACAACTATTAAGATCTGATTGAATAAAGAAAAAATACTGGAGGAAAAAAACCTTGAAAAACTTGTCCTCGGTATATAGTGAGATGTGGGAATGATTGCTCACCATTACAATATCGTTTATGGTAAGAACGAAGCAAAATGGACCTAAGTGGCTGCCTTGGGGGACACCGGAGGAAAGTTAGAAAAAGCAGATCTGAAACGAGCAATGTCATTATCATCAGAAGCCAAAACACCAAACTTCGGGCGACAGTGTCCTCACACTGCTAGCCTTGAGAGCAATGTCTACTTTCCAGTTTACTGCTTGAATATAGGATTGAAAATACGTTTTTCGAATAATATGAATTGTGTGATAGTAGTAAAAATACTCAATAAAGGACGGACGGACTGCGTACCTACCGACTGCGTCACTTTTATACTTAAATAAAACTATAATTCCGTCCAGATGCAATTTGGGATTTTTTAAAGAGAATCATCAGCCTCCAAAGGCAACACTTTAACAACCAAGCAACGATGCTCGTCTGACAATGGACAACTTTCACAAGACTTTTCCAGACCGACAATGAACTCAATAATATTTTTGTTATCTGGAAAGGTTTAGGATAGAAAAAATGTAGCAGAGAGGGCCACTTGCAGATTGTATAAAAATTACTTTTGATTCCATTCAGAACTTTGACCATTTAATCGTTGACGGGATACAATCTCCGTGCCATCGACATCAGAGGTCAATGTAGCTACCGCTTTCCTTAAGACTAATTGTCTACATGCAAAACTCTCATAATTCTGGGGTTACTCAGACCTTAGAAGCCCTAAAACTGGGGCAGAAAAGGGATTTTTAAATTCATACAAACTAATGCTTAATCAAACTCAACATAACTTAAAGCTAAACTTAATGGCTATTACTGAGGTTAAAGAGGGCGGTGGTGGAGAAGACGGAGGTAAGAGCATAGAGTACTGAGAGGTCGGTCTTGAGGTTAATTAGTACTCCGCAGCATGCGATAAATAGGTCCATTGGAGCCATAGGAGATGGGAAGGTAGGTAGATGGAAGAGACGAAGGTTTCGTTTCGAGTCGTGCAGTCAATGGTACCCGAAAGGAGTCAACAAATGAAGAGGATGTTTTCGTGCTCAAGTTAAGACAGTCTTGATTAGGGGTAGAGGCAAAGAATTGTTCCCGGATAGACCTCAAATGTATGTAGAAAAACGATTATGGAAATCTGTATGTTGGTGAGAAGACCATATTTTAGAGCCCTATTCAAAAAGGAGATGAAAAAATGTTATGGAGACGGCTCAAGTCCTATGTTCCTAGGGAAAGATCCTGAAGAACTTGAAGTCGTCCGCGTACAGTGAGGTGTAGGAATATTTACTAACCATTACAATATCGTTAACGTAAGAATGAATGGACCTAAGTAGCTCCCTTGAAGGACGCCGAATGGAGCTTAGCAAGAGCAAGGAAAAATGTTTTTTTTTTTTTTTTTTTTTTTTATATGGTTCGTGCAGGTTCAAAAGTGTACGCTCTTATGCCGTTTTGTCATACAACCTGGACGGGGTGCAAATGGTTTGTGTTAAAGATGTTCGTTCCCTACTCTCCGGGGGTGGTTGTCCTGGATAGGATTTTTTGAGAGATTCGACTAAATTTGACGCGTTGGTTGTAGTTCACAGTAAATCTTTTGTTTCCATGTCCTAAAGGTGTTATATTGGAAATGCACACACAGAGTATGCATTTTTAAGTGATCTTATGGTGCGAGTGTTATGCCTTCCTCAGCACCTTTTGATCATCTCTCCTTTAGACCTGAAGTAGAAGAAGCCATGATATCTAGGAGAGATTAGAGATTAGGATTTTGGGAAAACCTAAGATTTCATACAAAATACTTTTGAAGAGTTTAGGCATATGTGGACGTTCGACAATGGGACTATAATTGTAAACACCGTTCTTTGGATTTTGTTTGTGTCTAGGGTTTATAAAAGGGGCTTTAAATGGACTAAAACTGGAAAAACATTATTTTTAGAAATATGGCAGGGTGACCATCAGGGTCAAGAACGAATTGGTCATTCAGCTGACCTAATTTCTTTTCAATACTATAGGGAGAGTAGACTCCTGAACTCAAAGTCGTAGCTCAGTATACTGATGGAGAAACATTGAATAGATCAATGTCGAAGTGACAGAGGATGAAAGTTGTAAATGTTGCGCTGTCGTCGATGGTGTGCATTGATCTGGTAGTGCAGTGCCATCGTACAGTACACCCATCATTTCACGTACATTTTTTAGATAAAAGTTAATTACGTTAAATCTCCCTTAAGAAAATAGGCAAAATTACGACTTATGGCACCCAGCTCTAAGACGTTAGCTGCTAATCTATTTAGCCCCTAGATTTTATTACTTCCAGCTTTTACTCGATTCCATATCTATCCAGTTAATAAGGACGTAGATATATGATATAAAGGTTCGTTGTCTCTATAACGATAGCTATTAAAACAACTACCTTCACTGGTGTGAAAGGATTAAAGAGTTGATATCGAAAATAGCCAACAGCCATTGCGAAAGAGTAGTCTATCACCCTAATTTGCTCGTCAATAAATAACAGAAATCACCATTACATTAAATCCCCTCGGGATCATAAATCTTATCTAATTCCCTCTTCGTCTATTCAATTTCCCTTCCACTAATGTATTTTGACCATCAGCCAAATTACAACGCAAACAAAATCAGACGACTGTCAAGATACACCAGCTGCGGGGGCCACTTTGAATCGAAAACAAGAATTCACCCCACTCAACGGTCACAAGGCCCTCGAGAGTCCGGCATGCTATTTCTTCGTAAATAGCCGACCGTTCAGGAGTCAAGGTTTTCGTTTCCCCGATTACATAAGAACTTCATCGTTCTCTTACTCAATTTCTGGAATGGTCTCAAAATCCATTTCAGCTAATCGTCTACAATCTACTGGCACCGTCCCTCGGTACCAGGCGCTAAATTTACTTTTCAAAGCGTTACACCTACTTGCGAGACTGAAAATAGCGTTCCAGCTGCCGAAAATGACTGCCAAGGTAAGTTCATTATACACACTTAGCTGGATGCATTAGGCGGCGAGATTCTAAATATATCTACTTCGTCATTGACTTTGCCGGAATTGGAATATACCCAGTGGGAGGATGAGTAAGTAGTTCTGTCCCTGACCTATGTTCATTCGGATTGGATTGATCCCGTAACAGCCTCTGCGCTCCAACCGAAAGCGGAACAGATGCCAAACCTCTATCAATAGGAAGGCAGAGCAGACACGCCAACACACAAAAGCGCCCAACGACTGAAGATTTACGAGCAATTGATGCTCTATGACATGGACCACTCTCATAGTTCTGTATACGGTGGTATATCGATGCGATTCCTAGAAATTGAATTGGCAGAATCGCAACATGCCGGTATCTGGCCATAAATTAATTCCTAAGTAAGGAAGCATGGTGCAGACTATCAATAGGCCAGTTCCACTTACATTGCCATTGCTCTGATGCTCGTAAATCGTCGACATCGACGTCGTTGTCTCGAAGTCGACGTCTTTGAATCAGTCGTCGAAGACATGACTGTCGTTGCAGTGCAAATTCGATGAGTGGTAACGGTTGGTGGAAGGTAATATGGCATCAAGTTGATACCTCATTTAGTTAATTAGCCTCATGGCAATTTAATTTGATGTTGAACGAATGGAAGACATGCACAAGTTGCCTGCAGTGCCAGTGTGTCATGTTGTGATGGATACGCGCGACGAAGCGGACGATGACGAAGAGGACAGAGAGCCGACTGGATGTCGGTGGCATTTGGCCTGGACGAAACGGACGAAGGCATAATGGCATGTGATGACTGGCGCTGGTCTTAAGTGCTTAGGAATAATTATGCAAATGATTTTGTTTATTTGCTTCATTCAATTAACGCGGAAGGTGCTAGTGGCACTTGGGGCTGTAGAAGGGCTTTGAATGAACAAGTTCTGTATGATGAGGAATCTGAGGAATGCAGAAGTATGACGATCGAACTTGGGCTATCAATGGTACACAGCCCACACGTTTAGAGGAAGAATCAATAAAATCAACAATCTTGAAACCAAACCATTCCCCTTCTGTGCTCGCTGTGGTCGCCTCCGCATCTAGGCATCCTCCGCTCTGGTCTGTAGTCAAACAAACAAATTCATTCCCGAAATTCAATCCCCCACCGATGCACGAACATGCATAACATAATCCAATACCCCGAGATTCCGAGGGTAGTGTTTCAGTGAAATTTAGGAAGGTCATATGCTCAGTGGCATGAATTCACCCGTTTCTTTACGTTTCACTCCTAAGCCCGTTCCCGGCACTCTGACGGGCACGATGGAGCGTTCAATAGGATGCAACTCGATCTCGGGCAGATCATTACGGACGTCTACATCAAATATTATCCGAAAGTGGGAATACGAGCTTCCAACAAAAGGGGGTAGGACATAAAAACAGGAGCAACACAAAATCCGAGAACACTTTGTTTCTGATTTATGTACAAGTAGACCGTAATTTGCGACTGGTTTCGGGATTCGATTTTCAAGCGAGGTTAGTGCATCCTTGAGTGGCGTACGGTTCATTGGCTGCGGTTGCTCGGGATTAGTTTCGGCTACATTGAGATTTTATGTTTTGAGTTACCCCAAGCGGGAGGGCGGGTGTAAAGGACGAAGCAGTAATTTGCTTTTAGTGTTGAAGAGTTGATCGTAAAGAAGCTTGAGAAAGGTTTTACGACATTTTGTTTTTATTTGTTTGGATTCGTTTGGCGATTTTCAGGGTGCGGCGATTAAGTGTTTAACGACGCGACATAGCTTATGTTGAATGGACGTTAAAGCTTTATCGGGGCAGTGTATTCCTGGAAACTTAGGAATTGCGCTTAATTTATATATTTGGCAGTAAATTTAGCCAGAGGCAAGGTCATCACGCAAAGAATTGCTTTTTTTGGCGAGTGGATACTTCCACAAGGTCCTTCATTTCAGGTTCAGTTATTAGCACATGGAGAATATCACGGACAAATTGGTTCGAAATGTACGATATGACAAAATGTGTTCAAAAAGTAAACGGAATTTCTCGAATCGTTGGTTATATTAGTTCCATTTGCTCAGTTTTTTTTGCTATTGTGTTGATAGAGTATCTGTATATTCTCAGCCACATCGGTTGTCTGGTGTCTACTGCCACAAGGACTACAGCTGCTTTGATACGATTTGTTTACAAAATGACACGGAACGTTAATAGAGTACAGTCTACTATGAATAAAGGGGTTTCCAAAAAGTGGTGCTGACGGGGTGTATCAGATTAAATTGGTTAAAATGTGGAAAATGACCAAATGATTACGGACGGTCGGAATCACAATCAGAGATTGGTGGAGATGTTGACATATAGATTGGTTCATGCCAATTCCATTTCCTTTTTTAATAATGCCCCAGCCTACTCCCCAAATGTGGCACCGTGTGTTTCCAAAAGTATAGAAAACCTTAAAATGCGTCTGTTTTATGTACATATTAGTATATACGAAGTTTGTTCAAAAAATAAGGTGCCGGCTAAGTAGGTAGATTTTATTTTTTTTTTTTTTTTTTTATGTTGGTAGACTTGTCTCCTAACAGATATTGCCAATGTCCGTCATTTTGGATATTTACTTTTTTTTCCACAGACATGTACTTGGTGTGCTTGGCGATTCTTTTTTTGATAAATAAATTTAAGTGCTACAACGTTCTGTTCACTGTGATATTTAGCAAGTCTACTTCTTCTTCTTCTTCTTTTCCTTTTTTTTCGGCGTCGTTATGGTCAGAAGTGTAGGACCATAACCTTCCCACTTAACTGCATTCCTACTGGTCCGCTTGTGGGGTCCGCCGGCAAGTCTACTCTGAGCAAAAAATATTTTGGACATCAAACGTGCAACAGCGAAGTTTGTTTCGAAGTTACTGATGACGAAATATAGGTATGACGTTGAAAACCCAATTATCCTAATGGATGGGACCCAAAGAGCTAGGACCGAAAAAAGCCCGCCAAGTTCGGTCAAATGTGAATGTTTTGCTCATTGTTTTCTTCAATTACAACGGCGTAATTCGTCATGAGTTCTTGTCGGAAGGTCGATAAGGAATATGACCTTGAAGTTGTACGCCGGTTGTGCGAAGCAATACAAAGCAAACCTCCAGTTAATGGAGTTCGGAGCTGTTGCATCAGGACAATGCTCACTCATCGTGCGTATTTTTTGCTCGGCCTCAGCCACCGTATCCACTAAATTTTGGCCACGCGACTTTTTCTCTTAGCAAAACTGGATAGATAAAGCCGAGATTGAATAGATAAAGCCTACATCACTGGAAGAGCTAAATTATTGTTATTATTATTACTGGCCATTTGGAACTCGGAAGTTAAGAGCCTTGTTGACCACCCTTCGCCAAGCCTCCCTGTCATGAGTCTGTTCCTTCCATTTCGATTTTCTTTCCCATGGAAGGGCTTAAGGCTACACCAAAAAGCCCATATCAGAAGCGTTGCGAGGGCTGGCGAAAGTGTATTATATCTGAGGAGGACTACTCTGAAGGGCCCAAAATAGGTATTGATGAATAAATTAATATTTTTCGGGAAAAATAAAAAGTCACCTTATTTCTATATATTTAAACTGAAATTATATAATTTCACTTCTTTCACTTTTTTTTTAAACATGTTTTTGGATCCTTAAGTTTATTTTCCATAATTATTTGAATAAAATAGCAGTCGAGTTGGCACCGCCATTATTAATGTCCAATCGGGCTCATTTCGGCCGAGAATTTCGGACCATAATTTCTCTCACTCTAATCGGATATTCCCTTTGAGAGGCTTCGAAGTCTGAGGCTTGTTCCAATAAATATGTGACTTAAGAAAACCCAAAGAAAAAAGCAATCAAATCGGGCGGTCATATCTGCCAAAGCATATCATCCAAGCTTGACATTAGGCGACCCAGAAACTTATCCTTAAAAACGTCTCCTGTCGCGAGAGCTGTGGATGCGTTTGCACCGTCCTATTGTCGCCAAAGGTGCTCCAGTTCTAATTCATCAAATTGCGGCAATTACAACTCGATAATCATAGTTGATCATGTTGCCCGATAACACGTCCGGTCTAAATGGCGCACCATACAGTGATTTTGAATGGATGTAATGGCACTTCGTGATTGGTGCATAAATTCTCAGTGCCTCAGAAGAGCAAATACAGCGTGCGCCATCTCATATAGGTCGATGTAAATTTCGAATGACTTCAACAATTCTCAACCGATTTTGGAAATTCAAAAAGTTTTATTCAATTCAGGCCTTTACAATTTATTTTGATTAATCCTTGAAGACAATATCAATTAAATGACCGCCTCTATTGCCGATGCAAAAATGGACTCGTTTTCGCCTCCATGACATTTTCGAGCATTTCGGTCGAAATTTCTGCGATTTCCGCACTAGTGTTTCTTTTGAGCTATTATATTGTCTTCTGGCCTACACCTTATTTAGCAAGTATCCCCAAAGAAAAAGGTCTGGAGGAGTCAAAGCCGGCGATCTCGGAGGCCAGCCAATTTCGCCCTTTTTTGACACCAATCTTCCAGGCAACTTCTTACGCAAAACGTTCATTGTTTTGTCCGCAGTATGGTGTGTCGCACCGTCTTGTTGAAACCAAATATGTCACAAGCCTTTTTTACGCATTTCTGGGCCAACATCCACCGATATCGATCGCCATCCACTGTATCACCAACTTTGAAGAAATACGGTCCAATGGTGGTTTCAGCGCATACACCGGCCCAAATAGTAACTTTTTGATCATATAGCGGTTTTTCTTGTATAATGTGAAGATTTTCGAAGCCCCAGAAGCGACAATTTTGTTTATTAACTGAGCCAAAGAGCGTAAAATGTGCCTCATCGGTCATCAAAATTTGCTGCCAGAAGTCCGGCTCAGCATTAATCATTGCAACGACATTTTGTGCATATGCCAAGTGCCGTGGCTCATCTTGTCGCGAAATTCTTTGAGTTATCTGCACTTTGTACGGAAATAAGTGAAGATCATCCTTTAAAATTCTCCGCAAAGTAGTCCCACTGATGCCTAACGAACGGCGCCGATATTGCTCACAATATGCTGCTCGTCACTGAACCAAATTGAAGAAAAATTCGAGGCCCAACGACGAATTCTATCTTGTTTGGGTGCAACACGATCACGATATTTTGCACGATACGCACGTTGAGTTAGCACAATCGAACTACGAGGCCAATCACGTTTCTTTCAATCTCTTCAAGCCGAGCGGTTAAACATCTTATTGTTTGACCAGATGACGCAGAATTGTCTGGAAAATTTGGCCGAAATTCACCTTGAGCCAAAATCACTGATGGATTATTCCGTAAAAAAAAATTGTCACGAGTATTTCGCCATATAAAGAAGTATGGCATTCTATGGCTTGTCGACGTGTATTGTGAATCTGTTTACATCACAAATATACAAATAAAACAGACAATTACCGCCGGTAGCAAAAGCTATTGCATCTTCTTACAGGGTGATACATTTTGCGCCATTATACAGATGAGATTAAAATCGCACTACTAAGAGGTCTTGATGCTATTCCAGGAATCAAGTTTCAGAATTGTTTTCAAGAAGCACTGACGAAAGGTATTCTTACAAAAACCGGAAATTTCGTCGAAGGATCCTCGAATGCCACCACGCTCTGCAGCCCTGCTTCAAACAGCAATATTTCAGCTAAGGTATGCGTGCCTCGACCATCCCAATTCGTAGCTACTTATTTGATACTCTGGGAAATGCAAGAAATAATGAGAATTATGACAGAATCAAAAAGATTTCTTAGAAGTTTTCAGGGGAGTTTTTGTGAGGTTTTCAATCCTGAAAAATGGCTTTTAATCTTCCTTACCTAAAGGGTTAAAAACATTCAAAAGATATAAGCAATGGTGTAACGTGACTTACCTTTAACACTATAGTTAAACCAGTCCCCGAGAAAAACGTCCTGAAAATAAAGATAAAAGAATTAATTCATCTGACTAACCAATCAAACAAATAAGAGAAAAAAGGAAAACGTCTGCATTAACAATAACTCCTCCGTCCACCCGCCTCAAAGACAAGTTACATAACGTCATTCGTTCTACACGTTCTACTTCCACCCAAGAGCCAACCCATTTATCTGAAGCCGCTCGACGTCGATCGACGTCAAGACTCGCCTCTGTTCGGCTGAATTGACAATCGCGGTCAAGTCATAAATAAATCTCCTTGTGTCGGCAATAACGAAGTGCAGCGTCGGCCACAACGACTCCGACACAGTCTAATAAATTCTGACAGATGCTACAAATCCATCAGAGGACGCGTTATTATTATGGTTGCGAAACGCACGCGTGCAGTTAAATCAATTAGGTAAGCATACGCAGGCACCCTGTAGTGTCGGTGATCCTTCTGTCAATCATTGCTCCACCAGCAGCTGGACAAATGTGACATGACATATGATGCAATGGGGCGACGTGATTTAGAAGCAGTTTCAGTTGCTGTTATTAAATTAATCGCACGAGAATCTCCCCAGAGAGGAGTGGTCGTTTGCTAAATGGCAGACGTTTCTTTGATGTTTATCATCAAGCAAGGCGAGGGCTACACACACGATTTAAATCCGATGAGCTAGCGCATCAATTTGCAGCGCGAAAGGCGTTGGTGCGGACTTTTCCACTCGAGCATATGACCAATGTTCTGAACGTCGAGTCGTGAAGCAATGGAGTCATCTATTTGCGACGATTGCGGTCGCGTAACACAGTAACCTCATGGAACTCATGCATCCCATGTAGAGCTGTAGAGTGAGTCGTGCGACTCAACGCTGGTGGGGCAATTGACCGGAGGAACGTATTCATTAAGATTTAGACGTATGATAGGGAATCGAGTAGGAGTGCGTTCAGTAGGCGTATTGCGGAATTACTCTTAACTCCACCACCAGACGATGGGTCGTCCTGCGTCACAGAGTAAATTAAGGAAGAGGAAGTCGCAGAATGGAGTTCAGCATTTATCTATTCTGCGAATCTCTGAAACTGTCTACCACGTCATCATTTACGTCGATGACAGTTCGTGTTTCGCAGCATGTTTTACACTCTTCGTCATTTTTTAATTAACGCCATTATATAATCATCCACATGATAACCTGTGATGCTATTAAACTCTATTAATTTACCTCTGCCATCGATGAGGCTATAAATCAGCTGTCATCCGTGCCATCGATGACAACAGTTGGCATTTGTCACACTGACATTCTTTGTAATGACATTTCTGCGCTCTCTCTCTTCCTCCCTTTTATTGAATGTCATTAATCAGCTTAAAAAAAGTACCTTGATTGCCGTGACAACCACCATACAATCAGATACTTGCAGGTTATTTAATTAAAGCCGGACGATGCGGGGCGGCCATTGGAGCACCTTGAAGATTTGTCACCGGGTCAGTAAAGGGCCATGAAATGATGGTACAGTATTTTACGGATATAAGAAACTTCGGAAATCTAGGACATTTATTTCTTATATCCGTGTCTTTCTTATATGAAAACAACGGATATAAGGAAAAAAGTTTCTTATTGACGAAGGACGCATATAAGAAAAAAATATTTCTTATGTACGAAAAACGCATGCAAACTAAATGTTATATGACATGAACAACTGATATAAGAATTCAAACCAATGTCAAAAAATCCTTTTAATATTTGAATAATATACTATGTACATATGTACGTACATATTTTAAAACGTAAACAAAAATAATTTAACAAAAACAAACTAAACATTTTTTCATCACAATTCATAAATAATTCATAAATAAACTACAATATATACATATATCTTAATAAAAATATCTCAGTTATCAGTTATTGCAAAATAATCTTTGATTTTTTTTTGCACAAGTAGTTTGTCACAGCTTTTAAAGAGCAGCTCTTCGATACCCAGCAAATTTTGCTCTTCGTCACCATCAAAATATCGTTTCAACACGAAAAACGCTTCCACTGTTTGTGCCCTAGTTGGTCGTGACAATGTTGGCGGTTCCACTATTTCAACCGGTTCTGGCTCATCTTCTTCAATCTCCACCATTTCATTTACAAGTTGTCTTTCATCTATCTCTCCGTAACAGTCTTTATTTTCATAATTTTCAAGATATAGGAAGTTTCTATCGTATTCGTTTAAGTCAGATCCCTCTATTTCGCCAAGATCTTCATTAGTGCGAGCGTTTTCATTAAAAATCCCAGCCTTCTTGAAGCAATTTTCAATTGTTTGTGGTGTTACTAGCCACCAGGATCTCTTTACTATGTGTAACGCTTTTAGCACTGTCATTTCTTTCAAAAATGCTTCTATACAGTTGGCTTCAATAGCAAGAATTTGCTTTCTTATCAAATTCTTCCTATAATGAGCCTTAAACGACTGGATGATCCCTAAACCAAAACGTTTTCTATTAAATCTTATTGATAATATGTATACATTTTAAAATTTACCCTGATCAAGAGGCTGTATGATACTAGTAGTGTTGGCCGGTAAAAAAACAATTTCTATATTATTTGGCGTAAAATTAAGCTTGTGACAGGAAGCATTGTCTACCAGTAGAACAATTTTCTTATTTTTCATGGACATATTATCATCCATCTCCTTTATGATCTCAGCCCAGAGTGTACTTGTCATCCAAGACTTCTTATTCCATTTGTAAGGCACTGGAACTTGTTTTCCACGGAAACAACGAGGCTGCCTGAATTTACCAATTGAAAACGCATACTTTTCCGATCCAGTTGCGTTACAAACCAAAAGTATTGTCAACCTCTCTTTCGGTATTTTTTGACCGCTCACTTTTTGATTTCCTGAAACATATGTCCCATCAGGAAGTGCCTTGTAATACAACCCAGTTTCATCTGCATTAAATACATCTTCAAGGGCGTATTTTTGCAGTAAATCTGGAATGACAAACTGTTTGAAATTCTCTGCTGCTTCCACATTAGCAGACCATGATTCGCCGTGAAGCTTCTTAAAATGAATATTTTCGCTTTTCTTCCAGCGGTGAAGCCAACCTTGGTTGGCTTCAAAATCTGTGATCTTCAACTCGTGCGCAAATTGTTGAGCCTTTTCAAGTAATATCGGTCCGGTTATTTTTGCATTTTTCTCGGACATCTGTTCAAACCATTTACTCATAGTTTTATTCAGAATTGCATGTTTTGGCTTTCTGTCCCTTTTTTGATTTAAATTTTTGCAGCAAAACTTCTTCGTTCCAATCTCGTCTGACTTCTTTATAATTTTACACAAAGTGCTTTCTGAAATTTGATATTTTATTGCAACAGCTTTTCTTGGAATCCCCGACTTAATTTCTTCTAGAATTTTAATTTTATTTTTAAGTGATAAGGTATTTCTTTTTTTAAACATTTTCAAACTGTGGATAATTGCAAACGTAAACAAGGTCGAGAGTAGAATGACAACAGATAGAAAATGACAATGCATATGATACTATTTTTAAACGGTCACTATTGAAAGCTGTCATTTAAATTTCCTTATGGCATGCACACATTTGTTTGTACAGATATGAAACAAGTTATTAGAAACGTAAATTAATATTTCGAAAAGCGAATTTCTTAGATGCGCGTATTTTTACTCGTAAAAATTGATTTTAGTGTATGAAATCAGGTTTCTTATATCCGTAGTTTTCTTATACGCGTTTGTCTTATAAACGTTTAATTTGATGCAGAAATGTAGAGAAAAGACACGGTTATTACGATTTCGTTTCTTATAAGAGGTTTTTTCTTATATGAGGTTTTCTTATATCCGTAAAATACTGTATCATTAAGATAGATTACGGTGCAGACATTTTTTTTTTACGCAATGAAGGGGACGAAGACTGTAAAGATTCCTTTATCACGATAAGACCATCACAACCTTGTTGGAGTGTGCAATGTTTACATAATCGGATAGGTTCGATAACTTTACTCTCACGAATATCTCAGGTAAATAGATACTTATGTGGATGTTCAAATTCGTCTTGTGTGAAATGTTGTGCATCGTCGGCAGAGGTGAGAAATACAGATTCGGCGAGAGAGGAAGATCTTCCGCCGATAGAAGTTTGGGTCAGGGCTGAGTGGCATATAAATATTTGCTTCCCACTTACATAAGTGCTTGTTGATTTTATGGAGATGTCAGTTGATTAGAAGTGTGATGAGTGGGTAGCGAGTGCAGTAAAATATTTGTGGCAGAAGACTTGTGCAATTTCAAGAAGTTGTTTATGGGTCTTTAATTTTTATTACCTCTAACAACGATTGCGCATGTGATTTATTTTCGTTCTAAATGTTCTTGTGCCAGAAGCAAATCATTCGTAAATTACGATCCAATCCACTCAGTTCATAACCCAATTGCGAATTGCGGTCAATATCGTATAGTGTACCTAAGGGCTTCCATTTTGGTCCCCTATTTTTACAGAGGTTTTATACGGAAATCAGACGGGAACATTGAATGACATGTGCCGATTGACTGGCGACTACTCTGACTGTGATTTAGCGATCTTTTATTTATCTTGTAGGTAGTGCTGTCAACGACGGTCTGCGTCTGTGTCACATTTCATGTAATCATTACAAGTGGTACAAGCAAAGTCAAGAGGCCAGGGAAAGTACATCTTTGTACACGCCAAATAAACCAACGATTTTGCACTCAAAAATCATTGACTGAACACTAGAGGTTTCGTTAATGTTGTTGGCATATCATATGGATCAATTTAAACAATTTTGAAAGGCCATTTGGGATTCAGCCTCTTCTTATTTTGGAGCAATAAAGGTAAATCTTCAACGTACTTCACGTACTTAGCTCTGAAAATTTCCAAAGCGATGAATTATAAATAGAAACCGGAGAAGAGAACCACACCACAGGTCCATCGTAACATTGTCCTCCTAATCAAAGAGGATCTATTGAAGACCGCTGTACATACAAGGAACGAAACGAAACTAATTGCTGGGATGGAACCCAGTAGCCTTCTGTGGTCCTGTTCTCGGGATCCAAGAATCATTCGTTTCTGAAACACATATGGCAAGACTGAGTTTGTTTGAAAAAAAGGATACTGATGGCCAGCTTTCGTATGGTTCACTGGACATGTTTCTCAGCGTTCCCCTTACACTGAATTCCTACTCAGGTATACCACAAAAATCATGAAGGTTCAAGAATAATCATAATTTTCATACTATAGAACGAAGTGATAATACCATGGACCAACAGGTCCACAGACTCACATACAAAAGGTAAACTTCAACGCCTTCAGAGGCTAGCATGTCTCGGCATTACAGGCGCATAGTCAAGAGGCATTGTCTGGAATTAGTCCATTGCATCTATTTATTAATTTGTAGCGCAATCAGACTCTTGCGGTCAGAAACAGATTATCCATGTATACCATTGAGTCACATGTCCAAACTACAACACCTTCCTGAGCTGGATATGATTACCATACTTTCGGACACATTACCCCACACGTTCACTTTCGACAAAAAATTTGAGATACTGATCCCAAACCGCACAGCTTGGGAAAGCGGCGGCCCGTTGCTAAATGTCAAAGGCTTCTGGCATCTTTGGATCAAATCAGAAAATATCGGAGGACCTGGAAACGAATCCTAGTCTCTCAAGCCGAACTATACGCCATCCTGATGTGTGTCAACCTAAATTTAGAGACTAGCATAGGAGGTATAACCATTTGGGGGTGGTCGTAGTGCAATGGTAATCATCACCGAGTGTTGAGCGAAAGGTCTGTACTTGAAGTCTGTCCAAAGCCAAGAACAATTGTTCAACAACATCAGTTGTGATGAGAGATGATAAAAAAATGCTGACGAAGACATAACACTCGCAGCATAAGCTCACTTCAAAATTCATACTCTGTGTGTGCGTTTCGAATATAACATCTTAATGGCATGGAAACAAAAAAGTTACTGTGAACTACAAAAAACGTGGAAAATTCAGTCGGATCTCTCGAATCCTATCTGGAACAACCACCCCCGGAGAGTAGTGAATGAACATCTTCGACACAAACAATCTGCACCCGGTCCAGGTTGTGTGACAAACACCATAAGAGTGACAAAAAAAGCAATATGCTCTCAGACAGTCAAAAAGTGCTCGAAACGTAAGGTCAAATTCTGGTGGGTTCGAGGACACAAGGGCATAAAAGGCAACGAAATCGCCGACCAACTCGGTACGTAAACTTCCAGCGTAAGGTAATTTCTGCGCAATTCCCATCTCGAAGATTAATTTTCTCTTGGACTAGTGGAAAAAATCGCAGGACCTGCATTTTTGGAACAGCTTTCAAGGACTCAGACAATCAAAGAGATTCATGCGGCCTTTGAACAAACACTCTATTAATATCCTCAAATATAATAGACTCAATATCAGAAGACTGGGCAGCAAACTTTCGGGACACTGTAGTCTGAGATATCATCTTAGCAAAATTAACGTTTCGTTTGAAGCGGAGTGTCGACTCTGTCTAGAGAACAAGGAAACTGCCGTGCACATACTAGGTGAGTGTGCTGCTCCCTGCCATCTTAGAAAGCGAAACTTCTTGTATAATTGGCTAGCAGGCACAATAGACCTACACTCGTCGCCTCATGCTATTTCTTAGCCCCAGCCCCTACGGCCCTGATGAAATTCCCCCCATACTTCTGAAGAGGTGCTCGACTTCGTTAGTAAAAACCCTGTCCTACTACGCTGGCCTCCCAGTAGATGGAAAAGCATTTGTCCAACGGTTAGGGCAAATCTTTACTCCCTTCACCTACTGACTCACAGCACTGACGCTTCCTCTTTTTAAGGTCGTAGAAACGTTGAGAAATGATCAGCTTATGAAATATCTTGGTTTCCTTAGAACATGTTCACTAGTGATTTGATGGTATATCTCATCAAGTATTGGAACCAATCCGTGCACAACCTTGATGCAGGACGTTATCGGCTTGACAATGAAGGACTGCGATTTTCAGTTTAAAAATGATTTGATTTTCCTGCATAATCTCAATTGACCTCGTCACGTTTCTCGTCCAGCGTTTTTCCAACGTCAGTATTCCTTCCCAGAAGTGGGAGTCTGTAGGGTTCTTCGAAGCGCTTTCCAGAAACAAATTTTTTCAAGTTTGAGAACACATGGAAGTCTGAGGATACCATATCAGGAGAATACGAAGATGGCCAAGCAAATTGTAATGTTTTCTGCAGTTTTCCCATCGCCAACGCATCCTTGTGCACAGGTATCATAGTGATAATTTTTTCTTCTTTAAGCCAGGCCTCTTCTAGCGAATTTTGACATTCAGCTGGCCAAGAAAGTTGGAGTAATATTTGCCTGTAATTGGTTATCCTTTTGCACGGTAATCACCTAACACCTTTCACATACCAAAACTTGCTGGCCACGACCTTTAAAACAGATGCGATCGGCATCACTTTCTTAGGCGCTAAACCATAGGCTTCCACACATTACTCGGAGTGCTGTTTCGTTTCTGGAGTGTATTGGTGGACCCATGTCTAATCTATGGTGACAAATCGCCGCACAAAATCGGTCGGATCCCTATTGAATCAGTTCAAAGATTGATGCGATCGTTTGCGCATTTAATTTCTTTGGCATTCAGCAAATGCAGCACATATCTTGTGCAGAACTTTTGCATCCCTGATTCGTTGTGCAAGATTTTTCGCACCCTTTCTTCCGATATCCCCATAGCACTATCTCATTCACCTTCACTCGCCTATCGTCTAACACGATATCATACACTTCTTCGATGGTTTCCGGTGTGGTCGCGGTTTTTGGCAGTTCTTCTCGCGGGTCTCGTGGGACGTGCGACTTTGTTTGAATTCAGCTGCCCAATTTTTAACGGTTCACATTGAAGGAGTAGAGTCCCCGTAATCTTTTATGAATTTCGAATGAATTTTCTAAGAGGTAAATCCATTCAAAACGAAGAATTTTATAACCGCACGATATGAAGCCCTATTTTAACAAAAAACACGCAAGACGTCTACTGCAAAAATTCGTATAAAAAAACCACTTGAGAGGATAACTTGAAACTTGTCTGACTATTGACACGTACACCCAGGAAGGAAAAATACATTTTTGTAGATTGGAACCTCATTCTCATCTCTTGTTATCTTTTCATCAGGCCTGTAACTTCCCAGCTTACCTAGGTTTTTCTAAAGCATTTGACAGAACTTGTCATCGAGCTTTTTTATATTCTTCCATGTATTAGAAATTATTCGTAAAAGGCCGTTCAATTCAAGTCGTCTTTAAGAGTTTCAAATTTTATATTCACCAAATAATCGCTGGCGTTTCTCAAGGCTCTATTCTGTCATCGACGCTTTTTCTTATTTTTCCCATCTTAAACTTCACTGATGACAGTATATTCAGCGTTTCATATTCTTTTCAAGACTTATGTCTCTGCCCTTCGGCCGTAGAATTGTAACGGCAACGTGTATTAAGCAAATATAATCAAACATGATTATACGGGGGTATAAGTAATAGAGTGGAATTTAAGGTACCATACTGTCACATAAACGTACACTGAGTCATCCTATCTCTATCGTCATCCTATCTCGTTGAAATCGTAAGACTTCCCATACTTGGAATGTGCGTCAATAGAGTACGTAGTCGGAATGACCACATAACATATACGAAGTCTTTGAGATCACTGCGAAATGTCTAGGTTTCCAAGAAATAGTTCACTGATTTGGCTTTAATCCGCAAGGCTTATATCCGACCCAAACTTGAGTTCAATGCTCATATCTGGTCTGGTGACCCAAGACCTTTTTGGGAAACTTACAGGAAACATCGATACTGCGGTGTCGATTCTATAGCTAGGAGTATTTAACAAACTATACTTAAGCGAGCTAGCCAATTGCATTACTCAACTTCAAGTATTCAAATGCAATGCTCGTCTTGCTAGAACCCTCTCTTCAGACGTACAGCTACATTTAGAGGTTCGTCTTGTAACCAAACCATACCAATATGGAATACTCGTCTCAGCCCAAAATTTCAAGCACATTACAATCCGCAGGCATTTAAAATCAATGTGGATAGGTACCTTCTGTCATTCCTTCTTCTTTTATATCTTCGACGCGGTGCTAACAATAATGGTAAAAGGTATTCATAAACCCTTTTGCAGGCGCTAATTATTTAAACAATTGCAGAGTGGGAAATGCCTTTAAAATAGGTCCTACAGCAGAATAAGGACAAGAAACTAAGGATTCCAGCCACTGGTTCCGCGACAATGATACACAAGTTTTGGAATGGCCAGCTCATTGAAAATCTTTGGGTCGATATTAAGGAATTGTAGGAAGTTGTTGGCATGTATGCTGCGGCATATTTGAATTTCTTCCACCTTTGTCTCCGCTACTAGTTTTATTTTTATGTTACGTTTAAGTTATCAAAAGCAATATTTAACATTTATAAAACAGTGCTGCTCTTTATTGTGCAATATACTGAACATTTTCCGATACATTTGACTCTAATCAGCCAATCTTCCTACACGAGAGTTTGACACCAAAATATAGTATTATTTTACGAGAGGCAATAAAACTTAAACGTTCGAAACGAATTTTCGACGCATTCACATCGCGAGGACTTGTTTACATCAAAACTACACCGACCTCGAGTAATGTGAAAATTGACACCACCGAGAGACTCAGCGAAGTTGTACGTGCTCCTAAACAAGAAGACAAAACAAATCAACTGCCAAAACCCAGTGGCTCTCAAGTCGCAGTTTGACCCTAGTGCTTCTCAAACTTTTCAAATAAAAATATTAGTAACTGATCTATTTTACGTAAGAAATCTAGTTAGCTATTTTTACCTTAAATCTTATTTTTATTCAAATTATGTTTACTTGTTTTCTTTTTTTTCCCATGTCCTTATGTGCAACATCGTACTGTGGTCGTCGCTCACTGAGTGCAACTTCTTCATTCTCAACTTAATTTCACCGATATATTATAATTATTAATTATGAACGGTGAACTACACGATACTAATGGTGACTCTCCAATGTCCTATAGAGAAAATAACACATCTTTTAATAAAACGCGTCTGATGCTAAATGTTTTCTGTAAAAGTATACTGGTCTTTCAGTCTGTCATATCAATGCTCAGTCTGGTTAGACACTTTGATGAATTCAAAACTATCTTTGATGGTGGAAAAGTTGATGTGGTTTGTGTATCAGAAACATGGCTCTACCCGGGTATAAGCAACGAAGCAATTGTTATAAACGGTTACAAAATGTATCGGGCTGACAGGATTGGGAAAAGAGGTGGTGGAGTAGCAATTTTTGTCAAAACGGGTATAAATTCCAAACCAGTGTGTTCTTCCGGAGCTGGTGACTGTTTTGAGTACCAACTAATTGAACTCCAGTGCGGATCTGACAAATGCTTAATGGAAGTCATCTACAAACCACATAATGTTACAGACTCCTCTGTTATTACTGACCCCCTTACGGTATAACAACATTGTACTCTGTGGGGATTTCAATATAAATCTATTGAATAAGACGAACCCTAGAGCGCATCAATTTATGTCTCATCTAAATAGTCTCAACTTGTTCCCGGTAAACAACACCTTACCGACACACTTCAGTGACACCAACTCTACACTACTAGACATATTTATTGTTAATAAAATAGAGCTTACCAACTTTTACGGTCAACTTGATGCCCCTGGTTTCTCCAGGCTTGATCTGATAATTCTCTTCTTTGACTTACACTTTGGTAGGTCAAATGAACCGAAAACCATTACGTACAGAAATTTCAAATCAATTGACCATGGCTCGCTGATAAGGGATACCTTAGCCACAGATTGGCAAAGTATTTATTACATGCCTTCTGTTGATGAACAGGTAAATCCTTTACATCAAAAATTAACAATCTTTTCGATAACCACGTCCCCATATCTAGTCGCACGCTCAACAACAGAAAGTGCGAATGGTTCACTCGCCATATAGAATCACTTATCGAAGTTAGAGACAGGGCCTACAAAAGGTGGAAGAAGTAGAAAATTCCTGAACTCCGTAATGAGTTTAGACAGATCAGAAACAAAGTTAACAGAGAAGTCAGAAATGCTAAAAGAACTTTTTTCGGGTCCAAGTTTAATCCTATTTTAAAAAGCGCAATTCTGTGGAAGAACATAAGTGAATTAGGTTTCGGAAAGCAAAAATCTTCTGTCTTGTTTAAAATTTGCAGCCACTTCGATTGCTTCAGACGCGCAGTGCAACAGAATTGCCGAAACGCACATATATAATGAGACCAATAATGGAACTGCACCTGCCTCATTACAAAGGTTCTTCTTCCAAAGAGTATCTGAACTCGATGTTCTCAAAGCATTTCGTTCTATAAAATCGAATGCAATTGGCTTGGATGGTATACACCCGAGGTTTCTAAAGCTGATCATTCCTGTGACACTGCCAGTAATAACCTACATCTTTAACAACATCCTAACCCACTCTATCTACCCGGCAATATGGAAAGAGTCTAAAATTATTCCAGTCATGAAAACTGTAGAAACAAAGAGTACCGGCCGATCTCCTTACTCTCGTTAATATCGAAAGCTTTTGAGAAACTCATGAGCCAATAAATCCACCACTATCTGAAGGAATTTGGCTTAATATCGCCACACCAGTCTGGCTTCAGACCACAACATAGCTGTACCACGGCGTTGCTAAATCTAGTCGACGATTTACGAAGTGAAATGGATAAAGGTCATGTAACATCACTAGTACTGCTTGATTTCTCGAAAGCGTTCGATACGGTGCCACACCAAATATTATTAACTAAACTCCAAAACAATTTTAACTTTGACCTTACAGCACTAAAACTACTAAGGAGCTATTTTAGTGGTCGTACCCAAGCGGTTTATGTTAATAATATAATTTCGAATTTCATAGAAACCAAGACCGGCGTCCCACAAGGATCTATATTGGGGCCGCTTTTGTTCACCCTATTTAATAATGACCTACCTGCAGTGCTAAGACACTGTAAAATACAAATGTACGCCGACGATGTTCAGCTGCATCTAAGCTATCGTTTGGAATTGGCAAGAAACGCATCAGAACGTTTCAACGCGGATCTTGCTTCCATTGTTGCATGGTCGAAAAATAATAAACTCACTCTAAATGCTTCAAAAAGTATGGCTATTGTTATCAACCGATATAAGCTAGATACTATACACCTACCCCGGCTCGTTGTAGATGCTTCACCCTTAGACTACGTATCCACCGTTAAAAACCTCGGAGTTATATTTAACCAAAGACTAACTTGGGAAGATCATGTGACCATCACAGTTTCTAAGGTATACGGGACGCTGCGAGCAATAAACCAAGTAGGAAACTGTCTTCCTTCAAAGACTAAAGCAAGGCTAATAAAGACCTTGCTGTTGCCAATTCTGTTATATGCTCACCCAGTTTTCTGTGTCCTCGATAGCTCCAGTAAGCGCAAATTCAAAGTAGCCGTCAACAGTGCTGTAACATATATCAGCCTATGGCCATGACTTCTTTGGAATGAGCCTTGAGAATTTCCTCGATTACAAAACACTGACTTTTCTATTCAACCTTAAGAAAAATAAAAAACCAGATTACCTTTTCCAAAGACTTCAGTTTGCCTCCTCTACCAGAAGCGCAAGTTTCGTCACTCCAATTTTTAGCACCATCTCAACTAAAAACCAATTCTTCGTTTATGCAATAGGACTATGGAACTCACTACCAATTCGTATTAGGAGAATTGCAGATATGAGCGACTTCCAAAAACAACTTAAACAACATCTATGCACATAATTTGTAATTAAGGATCTTATTGTTTCCTCTTGTTTTTTCTTTTTTCTTCTCGTCATTTACATTTTGTATCGAATAAAACTAAACCACTTGTATGTAACACAATAAAGATAACTGTATCTAAGTGTTCAATATATTGTGATAAAATAAATACAAAATACAAATACAAATTTCGCTGATTATACCAAAACCCATGTAACCCTTTTGACATTCCCTTTACTTTTTGAACACACTTGAATACACATTATTTTGTGCCTAAATATTGATTGACACGAGACGGCATAGGTTACATCATCTATCGAGAAATAGTAAGAAATCTCTAATATATGCGGGTATTCGGTAATTTATTTTTTTTGTTTAACCTTAAATAGGCCAAGAATCACCAGCCAAAGACCCTTATGTTTCAACTGTTGATAACAACCATAAATATGGTAGAAGTTAAAAAAATCCCCCTTCATAGGATCAACGTTCTCATTTATTTAAAGCTCAACTCATTTTAAAATCCATAAACCTGCTATGAAAAATAAAACGAACTATTCAAAATCTAGAAACAATCCTTTCAAAAAACAGCGAAACAACATTTATTATTTATTAATTTCCCACTTTGCAGCGTTGAATTTACTTCTAGGTCAAAAATATAATTTCCTTAGTGAAAATAAGGCTTCTCCAGTACCCAGTATGCCATGTTCCTTGCCCGAGGGCTCTTGTTAACTTTCCTCTTTAACAAATTAAATGTGCATTAAATGCAGAGAACAGATGAAAGTAGTAAGGTACCACTCTTCTCGAGACTTTATTTAGAATAGTTCATTACGTTGGCCACTGGCCAAGCGGTCAAAGTCGTGAGAGCACGAGGAAAACGTAAGTTCCACGGAAAAGTACGCAATTAAAAATGCCTCGAATGCTTTTAGTTATTTTAATTCCTCGTTTAACGGACGAGCTGGAAGTGAACAAAGATTTTTTAGATTTTTAAATACCGTCACTAACGTAGCTTGAAATTATTATTATTATTTTTTTTTGTGGCTTAATTGTGACTAATGCATTTGTAGGTTTCCCGTCTTTAAAGTTGTTGAAGACCCGCGTGAAAGTGCCAGAAATAAGGGGGGTCAATGGAGAGTTTTGAAATTTGTTCGTTTTTAATGACCACCTTGTTGAAGAAGCTTTTTTCAAATGGCAAGCCGCCGCAGAAGGTTATAGTTTTATCAACCCCGCAACCGTGAAGGACCTTAGACAACATTTCTCCATACTTCTTTATGATTGAAGTCAATAAAATTAACTACAAAGCAAGCCCATTTTATAGCTTTAATTCCTATAAATACCTCTTCAAAACCATATGAAACGGATGCGACGCTATGATAATGACATTAATGACATGAATGACATTAATATGCCCGCCAACACCCATTCTAAATGACATGTCATTGGACATGCTGCCGACACCCCACACTCTAACCACCAAATTTAGTGCCACTTGTCACTTTCACTCGAACCTCTTATCCGTCACTGTAAACGATTATGCAAAACAAACCTGACTTCGATTTAATAATTAATTTTTTTTTATTTAATATTTCATTGTTAAGTCAATTAATCGACTGAATGGAAGGAGACACTCAAACTTGTCATAATTTGTATTTATGAGGTCGATGACTTGGACGGATCAGACTGCACTTTTGGTTTTTTCCTTTCTTTGTTTTCGGTCGCGGGCTGAAAACTGATTTATGAGCATGTTTATGGGATTATAAATCACTTGAGGTTGAGCATTAATCTCGGAATATGGATGAAGACGCTTGATGAAGTACCCCACGAGGGCGTTAGGTTATTTTGATTTTTGTTTTCCATCTGTGAAAATACTTGAAATGTAGGCATGAAGTACGGCAGCAGCAGACAGTTGAGATATAGACGAGCGGTTGAAATGAATTGTTGCTGGTCGACTCGCATGAAAATGGTTTCGAGGGTTCTTAAGAGATTTCACTTTTCAGATGACTTTTGAATGGTCAATTATTTTCGAGATGAGTGAAAATGAAAATAAGAACAATAATAATTTATCATCAAGCGCAGAGGCCATCTCTCCCTCCTAAGAGTAGAAGTAATGTCCATTTTGAGCCAACTGAACGTGTTAGCCCTGTAGTGATATCGGCTTTGATACATCTGCGGATAAGAGAATATCTAGTCGAGAAAACTATGGGGTAGAAGCTCACAAACAACCATTCATAAGATCTGCTAAATGTTGTAGCCCAGTTACCTCCAATTTGTATAATAATTAGAGCTCCAAGCTCAAGACAAGCTCGACATTTTCAACATAAATATAACATACCATTGTATCAGGTTTAGTCAGGGAAACGCTTCCTCTACGACTTCGATAGAAATCACTCCTGACATACGAGGTTTGTTGAATTTCGCGAGATAAGTATTTTCGAATATTTTTTTTATGTTGGCACACTATTCCCTTAACATATGCCGACATTGCACATTGTCTTTTGTTGTGTTTGGCGATTTATTGCTAACGAAACAAAGGGATCAAATAATTTGCATTAAATTTTGTGTGCAAAATAAAATTGAGTGCTTTAACATATGTACTTGAAATGTTGACTTTAGCATTTAGCGAGTCTACTCTGAGCAATTGCAAATCTTAATAAATGCTGTAAGCTTTTCACATTGGGTCGAGAAAATGTTAATGACGAAACCCGCCAGTACCCCCCAGCACATCTACAACGGATGAAAACGTTGAAGCAGAAAAGAAAATTGTTGTGAACAATCGTTGTGAAGTTGCTAAGGATATTGGCATATTGGTTAGCTCATGCCATGAATTTTTTTAAGATATTTTAAGCATGAAACGTGTGCCAGCAAATATTGCTCCAAAATTGCTAAATACTGAGCGACATGAATGACGATCCAGATTTGCCGAAAAAGGTCATCGCTGGTAACGAAACATGGGTATAGGGTATAAGATGGGTGACCGTGGGGCAATAGTAATCATCACCGACTGTTGAGCCGAGGGTCTATAGCTCAAGTCCGTCCATAGTCAAAAACAATGTCTATACGGAAAAACTGTCAGTTGTGAATGAGAGATGATCAAAAAATGCTGGCGAAGGCATAACACTCGCAGCATAAGATCACTTCAAAGTTCATACTCTGTGCATTCCGATATAACACCTTAATGACATGGAAAAAAAGATTTACTGTGAACTACAACCAACGCAAATTCAGTCGAATCTCTCAAATCCTATCTAGGACAACCACCGCCGAAGAGTTGTGAACGAACATCTTCGACACAAACCATCTGCACCCCGTCCAGGTTGTGTGACAAGCACTAGAAGAACGTACACAATTGAACCTGCACGAACCTTATAAAAAAAAAAATGGCGTTGAAATCAAGGTCCGATCATCTCAGTGGAAACGACCAGAAGTGCCAAGACAGAATAAAGCACGTCAATTTGAGTCATATGTGAAAGTTTTGCTCACTGTTTTCTTCGACTTCGAATGGCGTGGTTCATCATGAGCTCTTACCGAAGATAGTATAGTTTAACGCCTTTTTCGTATTGCACCTGTTTTTTTTAGGCATGAACAACACCGTAATCATGCCTCAGCCAACGTATTCACTGGACTTGACCTCCTGCGATTTTTCTTCTTCTCAAAACTGGAAAGAACCCTTAATGGACGGAGATATAAGCCACATTGCTCTGAGGATTGGAAAAAGCCCTGTCGCAATTGTATTTTATCTGAGGGGGAAAGTCTCGGGTGCCTTACTCGGAACCATACATAGATGGTAATAAATTCCAGCTTAAAAGCAAAACTTTCTCCTTTCCTATCCATTCGCTTTGGAAAATTGGCAAAGAGCTTTGGGAAATTCGTTCTATAAATGACGACCAGTGACAGGATTAAGGAGTTCTTCGGCCAATTTGTTTCATAAGTAAAGTACTACACTATTGACTTCATTTTCACTGAACGTACGAACACCACTTTTCAACCAAAGACTATAGTCGCTCCTCTTTGTCTGCTTTTGAGGTGTGTTTTTTGTTGATCAGGATGAATCCCAGAAGCTTATCACTAGTTAACATATTAGTTTTGGCGAGTTGCGAGAGAAGATAAACATTAACGGCAACATCCCCAGTTGCGAACTACTTTCAGCGCATTCGATTTGAAAAAGCCTAGTGCAGAGCATTCAACCCCACTTAGTCTATTATCCTAAGAATCACTAAATATTTACATGACACCAATGGTTTGATACTATTTTCAATAATTCCAAACAGAATAATAAATGAAAGTGTTGCAAGCAGCAACTTCATATACCAACTGAGTTCAGAGAGCCACCAATCAAGAGCGGTCTTAATTCTATCAGTGAACCTGAGAGCCGTTTGTCTAGAATTTTCTCTGTAATACCTGAACACTGCCTTGCTAAGAGGTTGGTTGAACACTACCTGCAGACAGCAAATTTGCTACACTTTCCAACTGAGACCAACATCCTTTTAAAATCCCGTTTTAATCTGCAAAGCTGGGGTAGGGAAAACGTATGCAAAGCCTTTCCTGCCTGTTCGTCCGTCCATGCGCATATATAAAATCAATCTTGCCGAGTAGCTATGGATCTGAAACTTGGCTGTACAGTACCTACCCTGAGCTCACAGTGGCCGGTTTTAGAACCGTAGCTGCTGTGGTTCCTGAGATGGTAAAAATTTCATAAATTTAAAGTAGAAGACCTGGAATTGTAGCTTTGCTCCCGGCGGGCTGATTTCATCTTGTTTGTATTGATGAACAGTATTAACCTTTGTTGAAGTAATTATTAAATAATAATTATCTACTTCAAAAACATGACATCTGATAGGGAATATATCAGAGCTCTGCCATTCCTCTCCCACTATCCTCCTATTTCCTATTTCATCTTCCCAGAAAGAAATCAGAAGTCCCTACCTCAATCTCAGAATTTCAATTTCGAATTTACACAGGTGGCATCAGGATGGACGGCATGGCACGTATAATGGAAATGAAAGACGAAATACCAACGAATACAGAGACTTATTAAACATTCAATATAACATGCCCGAGAAACAAGTTTCTGCCATCTGCGGTGAGTCATGTCGCCATCAAATTTCTACCCTTAGGAATCACCGTCTTCAGATCTGAGGACTAATTAATATTATTATTATTATCACCGGCCATTTAACATTCAAAGTACTAAAGCCTCGTTGACAAGCTTTCTCCAAGCCTTCTTGTCTCAATTGTGTTCCTTCCATATATCACTGTTCTACCCATCTCTTCCAGATCGATCCTTATATTGTCTTCCATCTACGACGTGGCTTTCTTAGAAGTATTTTATCTTCGGGTTATTCACTCATTATTCTTTTGACTGTCTGTCCACTGTCCATTTGTTCTACGTATCGTGCGCATCTTAGTCTTCGAGATTTTATTATTCGGACGATGCTAGAGTCTAAATAGAGTTTCTGCAGTTCATAATTGTGTAGTTTTCTCCATAGCCTAACTCTTTGACCTGTTTTCCACCATTTGTTCTACCTAAGATCTTGTTTTTAAGGGCCCAAAATCTATTTTCCTCCTTCATTTGAAGATTTTCTGAGTTTCTCTTACCTGTTTCCACGCTACCTCCCTAGAGCGATTCCATTTAGTGTTATTCCCCTATAATTTTCCTGAAGCGATCTAATTACTTATTCTACCACCAAATTATAAGGAAGTATAGTGCAAATCTGGTCACTCGTCGAGCGGTTAGTCCTGAAGTCACAGTGGCGGCTTAAAGCAATGAAAAGTTAAACGGGCTAGAACCAGAGTCGGGATCAATTTCCTCTGGGTGCCAAGGAACTGTAACATAGAAGGGAATGAGAAAGTTGGTGAGTTAGCCAAGCTCGGCTCCAATACCCACATCGAAACAGTAGATCTCTCGATAAGCCACGTCAAATGCAATATTATTAACCCTCTTAAACCTCTCAGTCAAGCACAGGATATTAAGCTTTCTCTCCTGGCCCACATATATGTAGACTATAAAACAAGCAGCATTCTGACGTTACAGACAACCATTCTGACGCTGACATAATCGCGACAATCAGTGCAGGCTATTGCACTAAGGGCTTGATATACTATTTAACATTTATTGTCCGTAGCTATCATAATATCTTCCTCTGCGAGTGCTTAAGAATTGTAAAACGCAGGCTCCGCGCATTTGATAAACCCTTCCTTTAATATCTAAGGTCGCTAACCTTAGCTGGCCACTGTAATCAACTTCCTCAACTCCCCAGGCTCTGAACATCCTAACCACTCCCCTTTACAACAAAGGTCAAACGACAAATGGTATCAAAACAGCGCTAGTTCTTCCTAGACTGAGTTACAACCAGGCAGCTACCTTTACCTATACCTACCTAGCTTACACATTAAACATTTTCTCTCATGATAGTTTGAGCTTTTTAAAACTGACATGCAAACCTTGGGTTAACCAGCTTCAAGCTAATTCTGTGTTAATATCGCAGAATAGAACAAGCAGAGAAATACGTTGGATATCTCTCAAATAAGTGCTGCCAGTTCTGTTAAAAAGGCGAATTATTAGTTCTAGATCTTCATATAGCCTGTGGAGGACTAGGATCAAAGCTGAAGAGTGCGGATAATCTGTGTCAACAAAACGAATTTACTAGTGTTATTAATCCTCCGAAAAAGATCGTTATTTCTATTTCTTCAACACCTGGCATCACTGTTAGCACATGCAGTTGTCCATTCCCCATTCAAATGAAACGGAACAATGACAAAGTCATGCTAAAGTGACTGATATTAGTAAGAAGTGATGATGCAGTTCCCTGATCACTTCGCCGACACAGCATTCAGAGGAAATCTTAAACCTCTTCACATAAGCACAACAGTGCCGTCGCTATCTCATCAAATCGAGTTTTGTTGACAATGCAACCAAGTCAACATGATTTGAACAAACACCATTTCCCTCTTGGCTTTGCTTTTTAGGGGAATCAGCTCCGTCGGTCGTTTGTTTTGATTCATCCGTCCTAATGCCTCATCATCCGAATAGCCTCTCGAGAAGCTGCTTTCTTTAACATGATCATAATATTGCTATTCCTCGTGTCCATATTTCATCTCGATTGCTCGATATTTGTTTGCCAAAGCGTTCAACAGCAAGCGTTCGCGTGTCGAATTTTTCTAACCCCATTCTCTAGACTTTTATTGCTACCCAGATACATTTGATTGCATTTTCAGAGTGTAAACATTCGACTCGTTTATACAAGAATCTTGATGTTCTCTAAATATGAGATCCAATCGAAAAAGCATGTAATTGCTGATCGAAATGCGCAAAGTTTGCTCGAAGCACATATGAACGTGCTTTCGATAGTTTACGATCACCCCCCGTGGCGGTGTTGGGAGAATTATCGAATAAATTTCGATCCCACTTGAACGTCTTTCAAATTGAATCATGTGGCTGGAAACCGATCGAATTCGTCTTTGATGTTCCAATTTCGTTTGCGTTAGTCTTTAGCGGCGATATGACAAGAGGCGTCGTTCACACGAATACCATTCCATCAACACTAATCATAAGCATATGTCCACGGAAGTATACGTCGTTTACCTTGTTCGCATTTTCAATGCAATTCAATCTCCTACGGGCCTACAAAACCATCCATTCATGGTGTAGTCGAAGAGCGCGTCGATGATACGATACATTCATCACGGTCTCACATCTGGAATGTATAGCATCCCACCCATCCGCGACTGGGTACAACATTCTTCTCATCCATTCAGGCGCTTTTATCTATGTACACCATTGGCGTGGGTACGGTCATCTCTATTCCAGCCACCGCTGACCTACTGAGACGAAGACAGCGGTCTGTTTCATTCGCCTAATCGGCCGGCGACTTCAACGTATTTAACACGACTGACACAGAAAAGTAATGTTTGCATTGATCCAGCTTCAGCTTTAGCATAAAACTGACCTCAACTGCAAAGAAAAAATGATAATGTCGATATGGCATCATAATATCGTGAGTAGATTCTCACCAAACACCGATAAAAGAAGAACGAAAAGAGTCGATGTAATGGATGCTTACGGCGTGGGTAGTATCGTTCAAGGCTTCCCGTACTCTGACTCGAGAAACGTGTTTACAACTCTCTTGAATTTGTATTCCACCCCGCTTCGAGTGGAAGAAGAATCATTTTATACGTGGAAACACTTTTCCATAATGTTTTGAAATGTAAAACATAAATTTCCAGCTCATGGGGTGGAAGTGGATGGATTAAGACCTATGAAGCCATTTGGTTTTCGATGAGACGTATAAGAGAAACTAATTTATTCTGATTATGGCTACTGCGAGAATGGAAGTTGTTTTAGGATAATGGAGAAATACTTATAGCAATCTAGTCCTGTCGGTGAGTGTTACTTGAAACACGCCAACAGTGTTATGAGAACAATTCCAAATAAATGTTCGTTAACATGCCATCGTAATAAGGAGTAGAATTGGATTGGTCAGTAAAACGAAAAATGAGAAAAGGGACATTGACCAGGATAGGAACCTAAGATACTTTTTTTGGAGTAAAGACAAAGTTTGGTTGGATCTCTTTCTTCTAAGAAATGGAGATGTTCAAAAAGTCACGGGAATTTAACAATTTTACTGGATTTATTGGTCCGACTCGCACAATCCTTTCATAGTATTTCAGTAGGTTTCAATGATCTTAACAATATATGGCAAAACGTTCTCGTGCTGCATAATAACTTTGTCTTGTCTTTGCTCGTTTTTGGAGCTTTCTTTCTAAGCTCTGCTTATGTTGGGTATCGAGCTCTTATAGCACCTATACCTTCAAACAGATGCAACAACCAAACTAAATTGGTTCCATCAAATGCATAACAAAAGTCTAGTTGGATATTTGACTCGATAGCCGTTGATGTCGATGCGTGTGACGCACCCACAATTTTTTTGCTTTAGACTTTCGTAATTGATCCACTTTTCATCGCCAGTCACAACACGATGCAGAAAACTCTTCCTTTCCTGTCGCTGAAGCAGCGTGTAAAAAGACGTGTTCGCCTTGTTGAATTACAGCCAACAATTCTAAATGTTCTTGCTGCATTTCACTATACCTTAATGCAGCAGTATCTCCAAGCTTGTGTCTTTAACCTTTTTTAGCGGTCCGACACGCTCCTTATCATCCACGTCTATATCATCACTTTTGCAGCATTAAAACAATTTGTGACACAATTTTTTCATTAATAGAATCCTCACCGTAAATTTCTACAATCATTCAGATTTATTCGAATTGGAGGCAAAAGGTTTACTTTGTCACATTTTTGATCAGCATGCACCACTTGCATTTTTTTCCATAGTGGAAAACAGGACGAAGAAACAGGCGAATTGAGAAAACTAGAACTCGAGGAACTCTATTCAGCCCCGACTATTGTCCGAGTACTTAAATCACGAAGACTAAGATGGGTAGACACGTAGAACGAATAGACTGTAATTTTCGTGTGGGCAAACACCCCCATTTATCTAGCTTAATTCAAGCTACCTTAATCTAATCTAACTTATTAGCTAAGAAGAATGGAGAGAGTGAAGGGCGATTAAAAGGCGGATTTTTAGGCGGATTGCGAGGGTTAGTGTTAATAGAGACAGAGCTGTAGACGGTCGCATAGTCAATCGTACCTGAAAGGAGTGGATGGATGAGAAGAATGTCAGATACAGTTCTTCTTTCCTCCAACGTGTTCATGTGGATTAGTTTAAGACGGTCTTGATAGGGTGGTACAGGCAAAGGATTGTTCCAAGGGAGACCTCGAAGAGCAAAACGTAGAAACCGACGTTGGATGAAGGAGACCACATTTGAGAGGCGTATTCAAGAAGGGGCCGGAGATCGGGTAACGTAAGGGTTCGAGAATTCTTTAGACCATCGCTTCACGAAACCGAGTTCAGAATTAGCTTTAAGGATTATCTCATCAAAAATTTAGCTCCTGGTTACATAATATGCCCAGATCGCGAATGACCTGAACGGTGAAGATGGGTTGATTATTGAGAAAGTAGAGACGAATAGGTGGTTTGATTCGTATACGTAAAAAAGTGATTGATTGACATTTGGAAATGTTAAGCTCCAAGCAATTTTTGGAATACCAGATGGAAGAGCTATTGAGATCAGGTTGAATAAGCGAAGAGTCATGACTGGAGGAAATGTTCTTAAAAAACTTGGTGTCGTCGGCATATAGTGAGATGTGGGAATGTTTGATCACCATTTCAAGATCGTTTATGGTAAGAACGAAAAGAAGTGGACCTAAGTGACTGCCTTGGGGGACGCCGGGGGAAGCTAAAAAGGAGTTAGAGAAGACAGATCTAAAACGTACACTGTAATAGCGATTTTCCAGGTAAGAAAATATCCACTTGAAAGAAATGGAATCGTAGCCAAGGGTGGACAATTTAAAGAGTATCAGTCTGCGGAGGATTTCATCGAAAGCTTTACTGAAATCGGTTGAAATAACGTCGACTTCTTTGCCGTTCTCGAAGGCCGATATGGTAAAGGACACAAATTCAACAAGGTTAATGGTTGTAGATCTGCATTTGAGGAAACCGTGTTGTCTAGGGGAGCGAAAACTTAGAATTTCGTACAAAATACTCTCGAAGGGTTTGGGTATATGTGCCAGTTTGGCAATGGGACGATAGTTGTTAACAACGTTCTTCGTACCTTTTTTGTGTATAGGGGTGATAAATGAGGATTTCCATAAGCGGGGCAATTCACCTAGGGATAGGGATAGACTGAAGATTTTCGAGAGAGGGAGAGAGGGTTGAAGAGCATTGTTTTTAAAAGTATTGCAGGGAGACCATCAGGTCCAGGAGTGAATTCATCATTAAGTAGATTTAATTTGTTTTCGATGGCATGATAATCGACTGTGCGAGGAAGAAATGGTCTAAGTCGTCGGCGAAAGACTGTTTAAAAAAGGTGGCGAAAAAGTCGGCCAAAATATTGGGGTCATTCGAGGTTTGATCATGGAAGGAGAGAGAGGTTGGATAACCATCAGATTTTATTTTCTAGTTAGCAAACTTAAAGAAGGTCTTAGGTTCGCTTATAAGATTGACTTGCGTTTCAGTTAAATAGCGTGGAGAGAGATGCCCAGGTAGTTAGCAAAGTCGTTAGGGGATTTAGTACGAAGGAAGATTGTCCTTATTTCTTTTGTTTCTTAGAGAACGGAGCCTGCAATTGTACCAGGGTGGGGAGGTGGACAAAGTTGTGAAATGGGAACGTAAAGAGAGATAGAATTAAATATTTCCCTGTAGAATGTGGATATTGCATCATTTATGGCTAGGTTATCAAAATTGAGAGGAGCATCCATTGATTAGGTCAAATTTTGCTTTGTGGAAATCTTAAAAGGCCAGAACTGTAGGGGTTTGCTCTGTAATGGACAATAGTGAAAACAGGAAAGGAGGAGGGGAGTATGGAAGTTATCGATGGTTAAAAGGGAAAAGGGACAAAGTGCAACAGAAGACTTTTTGGTTGTGAATATGAGGTCTAGTTGTCTACCCATGTAGTTTAAGACGCCACTAACTTGGCTAAGGTTTGAATCTGATAGGCGATCCAAGAAGAGATATTCATTGGCAGTAGTGGGATTGGTAGCAATATAAAACGATTGATCGTCTGATTAGGTCTATTTAAAATGAGGAAGGTTGAAGTCACTGAAAAAAAGGTTTTCAATAGATAGACAAGATGTAGAAACAAATGATGTATAGTGTCTTCTGGGGTAGAGCAATCTTAATTGAAACAAAGTCGAGAAGTGTGCAGGATGATATTGCGATAAGGGAAGAGTAAATTGTGTTAAGGGCGGCTAGTAGAACGCGTCGACAAGGGCAACCATCAGTGTGCTCGCTGAGTTCGTCATCGCAATAAACATTAAAATTTGATGGGAACAGTTCGAGGTTATTTATGCTGGGGATCAGATTTGTTTCGGTCAGAGCAAATATCTCAAAGGGTAGATCATGTGACTGTTGGAAGACAGCTTGGGTTTTTGAACGAAAACCTCTTACATTCTGATAATAGAAGGTAAGAGGAACATTTTGGCAGAATGAGCGGGTTGCAGAGACAATTAGGGACGAAAAAACTTGTAGTGGTCAGCTCTACTACGTTGAAGGTGCGATATACGTTTTGAATGAATGTATTAGCGGAAGGTATCAAGATCCTTTGACACTTTTTGGGGCGCGATATTGAAAAATGCATGATGTTTTATGAAGAGGCTCTTGAGGCTGGCGAAATCCGTAAGACAGTCAAATGAATTATGAGTGGAAAACCCGTAGGAAAAATACCGCTAGGAAGGACAGGATCCACCTAAAAGAGACGGACAGACCAGTGAAACATAGAAGGAACACGCTCATGACGAGGCCCCGAACTTTCGAGCTCCAAATTTCCGGTAGTAATAATAGTAACACACTGCTGGGGCTATCAATTGAAGACCAGTGGATTCCATTTTCACACCAGGTACCAAAGCTACATATGTAAGTCTGTCGATCACTGACACTTTCTATTCCATGGTCTGTATACGATTTCCATGACTGACTGTTGCCACCGACGTCAGAAGCCATCATACCATCCTTGCAATACTTCAAGGAGTTCTTTGAAATGTTAAATACTGCATTTCCAGAAAGGAACGATCGTCCAGGGCACCTAAGTACATCAGGTATTGAAAAAACGTAAAACAAATCAGATAAATCTTGGGCTATGAAGTGGCTAGAGCTAGAACCGAAGAGACCAACTAATGCGGTGGAAAGTGAAGATCTTGAAGGTCTTGCATTTTTTTATTTTATTTTAACGGAATTCATATATATGACCCAAGAACATCGTGATAAAGCTTCAATTTAAATAAAACTCGCATCGCCGATAAGACTAGGTGCTATCCCAAAGGTCGTGGTCTAAACTTGCTTAGAGGAAACCTTGTTATAGGTATAATACGAGTACACACTGGGCACTATAGATATAAACAAATAAATGCAATTTTGCTCAAAACTTAGTATCGTAAGATAATTTTCAGCAATTTTCGAAGCTTCCACTGCCTTTCTGTCGCGTCACAGCCAAGAACCGTTTTTGAGCCGGATCGTTACCGGAGATGTGAAACGAGTTACAATAGCATTAAATGTCGCCATCAATGGATTAATCCAGAACATCGACATCCCAGAGATGGGCTTCACGCACTCAAGGTGTTGCTGAATGTATTGTGGGATGCTGATCCATTTTGAGCTGTTGCCAGACTATTACCGCAGAAGTCCACTGTCAACAACTGTGCAGCCTAAAGTCAGCCCTACAGCAAAAATGGCCAAGATGTGTTCTATGCCATGAGGATAATGCTCGCTTTTATATAGCTCGGATCACAGGCGCACAGTTACAGGACTTCAGTTGGGAAAAAAATGGTGAATCCCCCTTATTCTCCCGATTTAGCAGCTTCAGGTCACAACTTGTTACGAAATCTGCATAATTCTCAAAAGAAGATCTTAAAAGATGCTCTTGGGGTTTTTCGTCAAAGCCAGACAATTCTTTTAGTGACCGAGAGGTGGGCAGAAGCGTTATCCAATGAAGGTAATTACATCTATGACTAAATGTATGCATTTGCTGCAAATTATTTAACGTTAAAAAGGCATTCAGAAATCGCGCAATACTATGTTACAACCTAATGTTTCATACTTCTCCCAGGATTTTGTAGGAACATAACAGATGCCTAAATTCTAGTAAAAACAGCGACACAGGGATAATTGTTTTTTGATAAAGTTGGCCACGGTTTCAGGTATTAACGTGGACATACATACATAAGTCTACTTTAAGTTTAACGATACTACAAACTGAGAATCGAGATCAGCAAAATGAACCAACCTCACAATGCTGATTCGGGACGAACCGCCTTAAGCCATGCTAGGCTATCACGTTCCTGCTAAGATCGACAGTATCGTGGGGTGATGAGCTAACCAAGTGGGTCAGTCGTTATGTGACTTCACTGATTTAGATGGCACGACAGGACAGGGTGAATCTTGGCGTATATCAACAAGCATCGAATGACTCAAGGGCTTCTTCATCTACTTTCCAGGCTTCTTCTTCTATGTCTAGATGTCTATGGTTTTCAGTTACCCCTTGAGCAGGCGCACAATCAACGATTGGCAAGAGTTATTCTGCGTCTGATCTCAGGGCTGATATCATTGCCACATTTCAATAGTGAGGCAAGGTAGAAGAAAACTTTGACTACTTCTTGGTTATAGCTCTCAAAGGCTATCAAAGGCTCTCGTCTGTATTTCGCGTCTTTCCCTGATGCACAAATTTTGGTTTTGCCCTCGTTTACGCTCAGCTCCTTCTGCTTCATTGTTCTCGTAAGTTTGACGCATTGCTATGACCGTCCAATAACATAATTAAAATCGTCAAATACAAGCTATTTTGTAGAATTTAAATATATCGTGCCCCAAATGAGTCTCGCATGATCTTCTCAAAGATGATGTTGAAAAAATTACATGACAATGCATCGCCCTGTCTGTATTCTTCTTTAAAATCACAAGTCTTGGCTAGCTCATTACTAACCCTAAGGAAGCATTACGAATTCCCCAATGTCACCCTGCACAGCTTGACGAGCATGGCAAGAATGTCAGAACATAATGTATGTAGCTCTGTATAGCTGGTCTCTATAAAGAGTGTTTTATGAGGCCTTAAAATTGAACAGATGCTGGTGTGTGTCGACCTGAAATCCCTGAGTTCTCTTCAAGATCTGCCACAGTCGTTTAAGCAGCACAGCAGAGAAGATTTTACAATCAATGCGTAGGGGTCGTATGCTCCTTTTTTTTGTACACAGGACAAAGGAAGCTGAAATACCGCTCATCGGGCAAGCTTTCCTCTGGTCATATCTTACAAATAAGCTGGTTCCGACCAATTTATCTCCAGCTGCTTTAAGCACTTCAGCAGGCAGTCCATCTGAGTCAACGACTTAGATTTCAGCTTCCCTTACCCTAGTCTAGGACGGGTGGACTTAGTAATCGACTGAGATTCTACTACAAATTATCCGTCTTCACTCTTAGGCTTACGGATGGTTTTATGAGAGTATCTTCGTTATACTTATCAGTCCTGCGTCTCCTTCTTACCCTTTTTTTCCAATAAGCACATGCAGTCTATATGGCCCCCGACTCGTCACCAAACCATGGGTCTCTTGAAAGTGATGGCTTAAAATTGAGCATGGTATTTCTGATGGTGCTTCGAAAACCTCTCCATTATTATTCTACGGTCTCTGATTTATCGGACTGAAACTTCCTTTAATTATTCTTTAAAAAAAAAAGTGAACAAAAAGGCATGATCAATGTGAAGTAACATTTATAAAGGCCTTCTCGTCAACGCGAATCGCAAGGGTCTCATCTAGGTAAAACTTAGGTCTGGTTTTCTTAAAGGAAAAGTTGATGATGATGCTTACGAGAGCATGTTCAAGCTAAAAATATGATATTAAACAGCTTGAGAGCTTATGTAGAACTTATCTAAAATCAACCCTCTCTGGCTGGCCCTATAAAAAGTAAGTTGCAAACTCGGTCCTACTCTATATTATATATTCTTTTTGGAAAACCCTAGACCTATAAAAAACTAGAGCCCGATAATATAAGGAGGCTGAACAAAGAGAATTGGTAAATATCAAAAGTTAGAAGCCTCTTGGGTGTAGCCCTAAACACAGTATCAATGGTTGAATGCAGACCTAAGTTCAGTAAAATCCTTGTGAAATATGTTAATCCTTTCATAATCCCCCAGTTCCAGTAATTAAAAATTTGAATACGTGTTTCCCTAAGGCGTCATTGGTGTTAACACAGGATGTCCCATTTTTCCCACTCCTCTCGAGTGAAGCAAAATTACTCGCAGGATTATATCAAAACGGAATCACTGACTTTCTATGTACTACATCGCCCCAGCAGTTCATCCAACACGCCCACGTTTTTCCTTCCATCACTTCCGTCTTCCATTTCTCCATCAAGCAGCTGTGAGTTGCCATTATACAACCTACACTTCATGAATAAAATTTTAATGCGTAAATTGAGTTAGAACGGTTAATTGAATGTTCAGCTGGCATCATAGTCGACAACAATGTTCTGGAAAATCGATTGCAGGATATGACTACAAGCCCAGGAACTACCATGCCATCGGGGAATGGTACAAAATCTCCCAGCAGACATGTGAGACTTGTACAATCTTCAATGTAGTTTGTGTTCCTTAAAAAGGTCAGCATTTCCAGGATTATGCCATCAAAGCATGAAAAGAGCAACAAGCGACATCCGCTTTTCTGCAGCTGTCTATGTGTTGGCATTGGAAAATGACACCTTTAATGCGCTTTTGCTATATGAAATCTTTCCAGATAATCCTGTTCCCGGTTTAGACGGATTTGGAAATCAATAAAGCCAACGACGTTATACGTGGCACTCTAATCGAATTATGCACGTCACTCTGCCCATTAGCCGCCAAATTTATAATGGACCATTCATTAGCCTAAAGCGCTCGAGAGGTTAACCTGCAACTGGAGCTGGACATAAATTATTAATATTCGATCGGCGGTTACTGGCTATGGAGGCGGCAGACACGTGGCAAAAGGTCACTAACTGGGTGTCAACTCGAATCATCTCGACAGTGTGCTTGCCAGAACGAGTGGGTTGTTGAATATTATTTTTAGCGCGAACAGTCAACAGTGGTGGAAAAGGATATCGAATATGGAAGAGTATATCGGGGAAGGACTAAAGTGCAGCTGCAATAAATCAATGGAATATCGAAGGAATTATCTGGAGAATTCAGTTACAGGAATTCAATTAAAATTTCAGAACGGATTTCGAGGACCACGAGGACGATGAACGCCAGCAGGGATGGATATCGAGTGGGCGGCTTGAAGTGCAGATTGGCAAAGCGAACGTGAGTACTGTGGAATGAGTTATGCAATTTTTGTTTTTTGCGAAAACATTTTTGAGTTGTGTTTCGGATTTCAGGAAAGGCTGCGCGAAATGGGGTTTGAGGGTTTAAACAGTCGGCGCTTTGTGGATAAAGAGTGTTTCGAATATTTTAAGTGATTTCCAGGACAATCTTCCGGCGCTTGTCTGCATTTGCGTATCTATAATGGGAATAGCTACAGGTAATTAGAGCCGGTTTCAGACTTGTGGCCTTAATTAGGTACTAACTTGGGTAAAATTTAAACATACGTGCCGACATTATATTTTGAATATTTGCAAGAATTGACAATAAAATGATAACTCAATAATTCTGTGAATGTAATTTTAACCTACAAGACAAGGAGTCACGAAGGGTATGTAACACATGACTCACGTGGAATCACCCTTGCTGATACGAGTACCTTAGTCTTGCCACTTGCGGAACGAAAAGTAATGAAAGGAAATTGACAAAAAACAATTTGAATTTGCTCTGGTCAGGAGGTCTATAATCAGCGGACTATAGGCGAAAAAGCCTTGAGGTGTTGGATTTACTTTAAGAGTAGTCTTGAAAAGTTTATGAAAAATTGAAACATGATCGCAGAATAGAAGGAAAGATGATAGCCTCATAACATTAAAGCTTCCAGTCGTACTCGTATAATCCTTAATTAGGTGAAGAATGGGTTAATGGTTGGAGAAGTCATCTTGAATATTCAGCACGGTGTAGATCAACTTGAGGACCCGATTAACACTAGTGCGCCTGATTTTGGTTCCTCATATGTCTTAAAAAGAGTGTCATGTCTTGGATAAACAAGGTAGCCTTTGTTTCCGTTGCTATGGTTTATGGCCGTTGACTCGTTTCGAAAGTTTACGTCCAGGCCTATAATGAAAATAAGAGCAATGATAGAGTTGATCTTGGAAATCGTCTACGTTGCGATTTCCAAAGAAACCAAATATTTAGCAGTCGCCTTAGTAGCACGCTAAAGTGTTCTTTCAATAAAGGCGGGTAGATGTTAAAATGGAATGAGACAAGCTGCGTGCAAGGTATTTTCAAAATTCTTCTTTTATTTGAAAGGCCCATGTATGCCATTATTTTTTCAATTTCAGTTTTCATGGGAGCAAACACCCCCATTTATTGAGCTTAATTCAAGCTAAACTTAGTCTAACCTAATAACTAATGAGAACGGGTGAGGGGCGCGATCTTTAGAAACTAAGACTGGAAGGAGGGAAGTCTATTGAAAAGACGGAGTTTTAGGCATGGAGTGCTGAGGTTGAAATCGAAGTTAATATTTGAATAAACACTTGCTAGCATGCGGGAAATGGGTTCATTGGAGCCATATAAGGTGCGAGGGGTGGATAGATAGAAGAGACGAGGATTGTGTGTATTACGAGGGTTAGTGTTAAGAGATATGGAGTTATAAAGGGTGGCGCGGTCAATGGTACCTGTAAGAAGTCTATGAATGAAGATGATATCAGACTATCCTTCTTTCGTCCAAAGTATTGTACTTAAGTTAATTAGTTTAAGACGGTCTTGATAGGGCGGTAAGAACAAAGGATTGTTCCAGCGCAGACCTCAAAGAGCGAAACGTAGGAACCGATGTTGCATGCTTTCGATTCTAGATATGTGGGTTTGTTGATAAGATGCGTATTCGAAAAGGTGGCGAACAAAGGTAATATAGAGGGATCGGGTCACGTAGGGATTGGAGAATTCTTTAGACCAACCTTTCACAAAACCGAGTGCAGAGTTGGCTATATGAATTATATCGTCGATATGTTCACGAAAATTGAGCTCTTGGTCACATAGTATGCCAAGATCGCGGATAACCTGAACGATGGAGATGGGCTGATTATTCAGGAAGTAGAGATCAGGGGGAGGTTTGATTGGTTTACGTGAAAAGGTAATTAATTGTCACTTGGAAATGTTAAGTTTCAAACAATTTTTGGAGCACCAAACGGAAAAGCTGTTGAGATCCGATTGAATAAGGGAAGAATCTTACTGCGAGGAAATGGTCTTGAAGAACTTGGTGTCGTCGGCGGACAGTGAGAGGTGGGAATGTTGATAACAAACTCAATGTCGTTAACAGTAAGAATAAAAAGAAGTGGACCTAGGTGGCTGCATTGGGGAACGCCGGAATTGAAGAGTACAAGTTTGTGGGAGATTTTGCCGAGGGCTTTACTGAAATCAGTTGAAATTACCTCGACCTCGTTTCCATTCTCTAATGCTGAAAGCGTGAAGGACACAAATTCGACAAGGTTTGTGGTTGTAGACCTGCAGTTGAGGAAGCCGTGTTATTTAGAGGGGATTAGAGAATTGCAGTGGAATCTTAGAGTGTCACACAAGATACTTTCGAAAAGTTTGGCTATGTATGACAGATTGGCTATGGGCCGGTAGTTGTTAACATCATTCTTCGGACCTTTTTTGTGAACAAAAGTTATAAAAGCAGTTCGGCATATCTGGGAGATTCTCCAAGGGACAAGGATAAGTTGAATATTTTTGAGAGCGGGACAGAAATAATGGAGGAAATGTATATATGACATATTTCAAACGCTGCCCTCGGGTTCTTACGTCGGCATGGATCTGAGTGGTCCAATTTTCTATGACTCTTCCGCATACACTCGGCTGAATTTGAGCGATGGCCTATGTTATGTTCACCCTCAGGGCATCGGTCGATTGTGGTTTATTAGCATAGACCTTCGACTTTAGGAAACCTCACAAGTCTAGCGGGGTCAAATATCATGACCTTGGTGGCCGATTCATATAGGCTCTGCGAGAAATGACGTGAACTCTGAGCTCCTGGTTGGATCTTATACAGGATCTTATATTTGGGCCCTAGTCCCAAAGCGAAATGCGCCAAGTTCTTTTACAAGGAATCGACTGCCTCGGGTTCTGCTGTACACTTTCACTGACCGCGGTGATGTTCTTCGCCGATCCTGCCTTTCTTTAATGTACGAATGTTGCCTGATTGAAAACCGGTGGTCTCAAATTTGACCACCAAACGTTGTAGAACCGACTATGAAAGGCTGCCACTACCGTAGAATGTGCGCAACGCGCTCAACGTTTGCACTAATCAACACTCATTTTGATCACTAAGTTTTATCATTTAGACGTTCTATTGAATCGTGTCATTTGCCATGGTGATTTTACATCAGTAACTGAATAATAAAGAACTAATTTGACAGATGTAATCAAAATAACCTGGCCGTCACAGTTCGCCAAAATTTACCCTTCTTCTTCTTCTTCTTTTCCTTTTTCCGGCGTTGTTATGGTCAGAAGTGTAGGACCATAACCTTCCCACTTAACTGCATTCCTACTGGTCCGCTTGTGGGGTCCGCCGGTTTGACCTCAGAAAGTAGCGGCAGGCTTCCCGGTTTGGGATTACTTCATCGCTGAGGCCAATCAAATGCTGGTGTTTTTGCATTTGTTTGCACCAATTGTTTTTCGGCCTGCCTTTTGTTTTTTTTTTTTTTTTGTGACACGGGCATGCTCCAGATTTTTTTGTTTGATCTTACTCTTACGACACCGGTGATCTCCACTGATTTGCATGTACACTTGTGGGGCAGTTTAATGGTGGTATATGTGTCCCTAGGCTCACCTTGGTGTTTTCTAAATTGCCTAGATGTGATTTTTGTTTACCTTTGTTTTAGTCGCCTTTTACGACAAGCGAAAGGTATCGTTGCAGGGATATTTTTAACCCGTCCCTGCACGGAAATCGCCAAAATCTACCCTAATCTACGCTAATTGAAAAACTCTTTATTTTGGTCGGAATGGGTTTCAAACTCGAGCACTATGATCGCTTGGATCTCAATCTTGATCTCGATCTCGAATTCGTATTTTGTTCTCGATGTCGATGGCTGTGTTATCTCGAATTGAAAGCGGATCATGATCGGGCGTCACGCTCGAGCACTGAAATCGAACGTCATGCTCGAGCACCGTGATCTGGCGTTACGCTTCGATCTCAATCTCCATCTCGATGTCGACCTCGATTTCGATGTCGATCTCGATCTTACTATTGAGTTAATCTCGAATCAAAATCGAGGTCGACATCAATAACTTTTTCAAATTCCATAAGCTACATGCTGACAAAGGAGATTATAAGCTCGTGCTATGAGACCTTTAAGACAGTTGTGATTGCAAGACCAGCAAGCAAGTCCACATAGTGAAACAATGGACTTACAAAGCTGCGCTACCCCAAACGATGAGCGTTACCCTTGAGCTCTATAAACAGTAGAGTCAAGAAAATGTGTCAATGGTCTTGGAGAGCAAAGGATAAAATTATCTTATGAGAGCTACGAACACTCCCCAGAGGAAGACCAATGTGGTAGCGTACCGCCTCTGAATTCGTGATATGGTCGTTATATCGTTATATTCAAAATTTCGCACCTCAATATCAAAACTGAAATCTAGTAAAGCTGTTATTGTAGACTGGTTACCTGTCGACGTATTCTAAGTAGCCATATGTCGAAGGTATAGAGCTGGGAGAAGGTCTGATTAAGTGTTTCAATTAGGGAGAAATAAATTTCAATTCTGTGCATGCCGGAAAGCGTTTTAAAAAAATCTTGATTATGAAGAAATTCTTTATGCTCCTTCGAGGATTAGCATTGCTAATCTGCCTCCGCTTCTAATACACCTGTCTCTGGGTATGTCAAAGACTTTCATCATTGATCTCGACACCTTGTTCTTTTTTTTTTAATTTATTATCCTCATAAAGCCTCCGCAAGATCAAGATCGGTTCCTACGCAATCACATTTCTATCAGCGGTGATCAAAGGATCCATTTTAGATTCCATTAACATGTCAATTTAATTCCCACCATTATCTTTTTGGCAATGCATTTCAAAGATTCCGGAAATCTAAAAGCTTTTTATTCGAAAATAACTCGTGAATTGTCACCGATGCGATGGCTAGGGCGGATGATTACACACATACCTCAGCGACAGAATAAACCTAAGGTGGTATTGGGCATTATGCTGTCACAATAAACCGCTAATATCTTGTATCTGCGCTCGTAAATCTTTTCTTTTACGTGCAAATTAAGTTTTTCTTTGTTTTCGGATTAATTATGTGATTTTCAATGATATCATCGGAGTGGTCATGGTGGATTCGTTTTATGTTTTCCCCTCGCTTACCAAATGGGTTTCTCTGGCTTTCCGGGAATGTCGTATTGTGATAAATGTGAGCGAGCGAAAATAAATAAAGTTTTAAGGAATCGAACGCGTGGAGCATGAAGGAGAAGATGAACTATCGTACGCCCGGTCATGTTAGTGATGCCCTCAAGCGAATCGTATCAAACCGAAGCGCGTTTCGGGCTATTCCAAACAACCAAATCGTGGAATCGAGTGTGCAAGTTATGTATTTGGTTATGGTTCGTGTTTTCTTCCCTCATTCATGGGCATGGAATCCAAATTAAAAGTAAACATTGTGGACTTTCGTCACCCGCAATTGTTGTGCTTTTTTGTTTATTTTTCGCGCTTGAAATTTTGACTTTTTACTGTTCCCATGATTCTAATTAAATTAGTTGACGACCAAAAAGGCAATAGAAGAAGAAGTGGAGAACCCAAAATAAATGTTTACATTATGAATTATGTTGGATGAGACCGCATACAGATAACAGATACAGCCACAGATACGTTCTTGGTCAAGGCCGGATATGGGAATTGTGCCTTTTCCTTCTTATAATTATGAGGTGTAATTACATGTCGGGTCCTCCCGATTCCGGGAAGAGAGGAGGAACTGAAATATTAGTTTCTGTCCGAGAGAGACAACTGGGACTTGAAATATTTATTGGACAGAAAATTAGGCGCAAATCTTTATTGTTCACAGCAGATGGACAAGGAGATAAATGTTGGGTTTGTATTATCGTAAAGGACAAGAGGCATGCGATAAGGCCGACCTCGGAAGAAAATTGGTGTGGAACATACAAAGCGCCTTGTAGCTACAGACATTGTTCTGCTTGGGGTTTTAAGATCTGCGAATGAATTTTAATGGATTTTATGAGCAAACAGAGGAAGAAAGAGGAAATTAAAAAAAAATAATGAAAAATTTTCTCAAATCTTGATTAACGAAAATTATGCTTAAAGGTCTTATGCCTTATTCTAAATAAAATAAACATGTGATGAGCGGATAAAGCTCTCGTTGTGTTGGATGCATGTTAGAGTTGATTGTAAAATGTATGGAGAGAGTCATGCAACAAGAGGTGTCATTTTAAGTTAATAGAAAAAGAAGATATCTTTTCTGGAAAGTGGTGATATTTTTATATTAGTATAAAGTACAAACTCTGAGGTTAATAACGAAAAACAATTTCAGGTTACTCATTGTCGGTAACGCAATCCAATCACTGCAACAGTCGCACTTGTATTATTTTTGAAAAAAATATGGCATAATGATGCTTCCCATCCAGAAACCATACCAAACTGTGTCTCGATATGGATGGAAAGTTGAATCATCACATCAAAAACCTCTCCGAGGCGTTCAAATTTATTGATTAAATTGACAGAAGAACCCACTACGGATCGAAAATGGACACAGGCACTTGGGCCGGATTCTACTCTGACACCCCGCACAAACAGAAATGATTTAGACTCCTTGATTTGTGCAGCGGCTTCCAAGCAGAAATCCTAGCAATAGAGAAAGCAGCCAAACACTTGCAAGTAACCGATATCCCACTATCGGATATCACTATCTTCGTAGACAGCCAGGCTGCACTGAAGTCAATAGGATCCTATACAACGAGGTCAAAGGCTGTCATAAAATGTCGCGACTCACTGAAGTCCATCAGCCACCACAAAGTCAAACTTTGCTGGTTCCCGAGGCGCTCAATCGCAGGGAACGAAAGAGCGGACGAATTGGCCAGGCAAGGGTCTGAAATCGACATCAGCGAAGCGGACATGTCACTGCAACCACCGATCAGTGCATTATAGGAAACTGACTGATTTAGGCCAAAGCCATCATCTATGGAACTGCATAAGTGTTCAAAAACTAAAGGGAATTTCTGAAAACAGGGTACATGGATTCTGGGGTCTTGTTCGACTTCCAACGGCTACTGAGGAACTACTTGTCCGTCGTTATTTTAGTTTAAAATTCAATAATTTTGGATAAAATTTTGTTAACAACCACCAGCATCATCCGCGACTTTTCTGAATGTGATTCGACGAATATCAATAATCATTTCGATAATTTTTTTTTTCATTTTTCCCTGAGCGCTGGTTATTTGCAAAGTAGATAGCCGCATTGGAAAGACTTATATTACTCATAAGTCCTAGATTTTCACACCAAAAACAGTTTATTAATTTATTATTTAAGTTTATTAATTTTTTAGCCAAATAGACGGTTTTTCAATAAGGACATAACAATTTCGTATTTAAATAAAACACAGAATAATTGAGATATCGGGCTAAAAGTTACTCCGAATGAATTACACATTAGTTAAATTTAAATATAGAAGTCAAACTTGTTCATATGATCACTACGGGCATGTTTGCAGTGACCGATTCTTTAAAGCAAATTTTTCGCCACACTTCCACATATATTTCTCCTAAACTACTCTAATGTTGTTGCCTTTTTTGGCATACAATACAGCGTTAAATCGCATGAGAGAGGTACCTATTCGACCAGACCATTTCTCGAGATTGCACTACTACTGAACTTTGGTTCAATTGTAGGAACTACATATCGCTGATGTCAAGTCCTTGTGATTGTGGCCAAAATAGTCTTTAACCATGGTACAATAGCGAACTCCTCTGGTCACAATATGGCTATATTCACATCCACATCTCCGTCGTGAAAACACAACGATCACAGAGATCCTCAAACCTTTGCAAAACCCGATTAGAAGAATGTTGGCGCTTCAAATAATCAATATCCTTTAGCCCTTGAGTAACTTGATCTTGTAAGGCTCCATTAGAAAATTCCCAATTCTTGTAAACGACGTTGAATCAACTGATTTGGCTCATTTTGCACTGAAGCACTTACGGCTGCGATATTTTCAATATATCGACCGACGTTTCACCGCACCGGCGAAAAAGCATTGTTCCGTCGAATTTATCCACTGTAACATGCACATCCTTTCTGATAGAACGATTATTACAACTCTTAGTTGTGACCCCCGACTCAGAAATTCAATGGTCATTTACAATAATTGCCAAACGTTTCCGTTCGTAGCTTTGCTTATGATAAAAATGTAAGCCTTAGGGGAATTTTTGACACTAACAGGGTACATTTGTATCAAGATACAAACTTAGTATAAGTTCGAGAGCAACGACCTCAGATTCGTGAGAGTCAAGTCGTTCAACACGGCGCGAGCCAAACGGGAGAAGCGGGTATTGCCCTTTTTCCTGGTACAGCTTACACCCAACAGCAAGCTAAAAAGGCTAATTACCATAAAAAATCGAATTTGGCTCGTAAGCAGAAAGCTGAAGAAAAACGTCCCGTAGACAGCTTTCTAATACCAGCCGTCACATCCCAAATGACCTACGCTAGGGCAGATACAAAAGCATGTGGCTGTTGCCAAAGTCCCCGTGCATATTAGCAAAGCATCGGAGGCCGGGGTTGATCTGCGTTCGATCCTGCTCGCCACCCAGTGCAGATCTATGAGCAGGTGACTCGAGTGGAGAGAATCTATTCCTTGCTTCCTACCTACAATCATAATTGGTAACCCGGTAGAGTCACTTTTCAACTTGTTGCAAGCCCAGGTGAAATTTTGGTTAGCGAAACCAAGCTAAGCCAGAAGCACGAAATCCGGCACAATTCTTATGAAGTAATTCGAAAAATCCGACCCAACGCCACACGAGGCGGGGGAGTTGCGATCTTCATCAAAAACAATTGGGAGGTTCCAGGTGTTAGAAGTCTGCATTGTGTGCGTTCCTCTCCATAATGGGCAGAGAATGTACATAATAGCAGCCTATGCACCTGACGCACCTCAACAAAATATTTTCATTGCAGAGCTTGGGACACTTTTTTGATCCTTGCTCTTAAACATCCTGATCGGCGATTTGAATGCCAAATATATTGATTGAGGAAATAGCATTCGTAACACTAGGGGGAGGCTACTAAGCCATTGGTGAATTCTGCGGGGCATAGAGTACAGAGTCAAGTTACTCGCAACGGATAATCCGTCGTATCCTAGTAGTGGCTCCTATCTGGATCTCATGCTGCTTGACTCTCGACTGAGACTGGCTGACAAGAACGAATGGTCTACTTACTGTCTATAGACCTTCGTATACGACAGTGGCCATTGCAGACTTAGTGCCGTGATCACAGTATCAGACGAATTCGCGGAGATGGCAGAGTACATACTCGTATGTCCAACACGATCCTACGATTATAGTAGGGCGCGTTGGCCAGGCTTTGTCAGTAATCTGACGAGATCGCTCACTTCGAGGGGTTCATTCCCATCCATCCAATAGGAACCTGTCAAGAAGCAACATCGACAGGCACCTCAGACAAATGGATGATAAAATTAAGCAGACGATGGGCAGTACGATATCATGCCAAAAACATCACGATACCGAAGCGCAAAAAATCGACGCGCTGCGCAAACAGAAAAATAGACACCTGTCCAGACTTAAAATTTGTACGGGCGGTTTACCGACAGAAGAAACTCGGAGGTCAGGACACTGAAGTCACTGATAAAAAAATAACCAACAGTTGGTCAAGGAAAATTACAGAATATCTGTAAATTGCAACAATCAGAATGACATTTAGGATCTGAAGCTTTCGAGAACTTCAAACAATGAACTTCTTTTACGAACAGTCAGCGTTGTTCCGGAGTGCGCCGTGTTGGATGATGAATTATTCGTGATCGAGGATTCCCGGGAGAAGGTGGCGACCAGGGGAGCTGTCTTCCTGGAAAGGTATAAGATGAATGACAAGCATTCGCCCAAACCAGGACCTTGTAAACAGAACCCTTCTAAACTTCTACCTTCGAAATGATGTCGATCATTTGCGATCATATTCAATTACGATTTAATGGCAAACTATTCCGTCGCCTGTGAAGAGGTTAACACCCTGATTATTTCGACGGAGGATCTTCAGATGATCTTCGAGACCTTGAAGAGAAAAAAATCCGCAGGAACCGAGGGAATATCCAATGTTGTGCTCAGACACAACGCCATCCTGTTTACCAATGCATATTAAAAATATTGAAATCTCTTCGTCCCACACACAATGCCACAATAAATCGAATTTGGATTATGGGGAATACACATTTGCGTCTAGGAATCGATATGAGACAAGGCTTCCATGGTCACGATACGCTTTATAGCGCTCTAAGAATTATGGCGGAAACCAAATCTTTATAAAAGTTCGAAATATTCAAAAAAGTTGGACCTTGTCGGGCGCCAACGTTTCCGGCATTTCAGAAAGTTTATGTTAAACTCAGCCATCGCGGTGTAAAATTAGATTTTTTGGAACAAAATCAACACGAATATCACATTGCTTCAGTCCTTAGCCTTCGATACACAAAGCTGTTGCTCAAACCTGCTTATAACTCTAAGGTATTAAGGATATCTATAGCCCCAAGTCAGTTTGCCGGTATCTGTACCCCGAAAACCCCTTAGTTTTTGGATGATGACTAAAATCAAAAACACCCATCTGCATATGATCTCCGTGTACACTTAGACCTTTGTCGCAATTACAACACGTTGCGGTAATGCGATCCGTACTTATTTCATCATTAAGCTACACGCAAAGGTAGCTTCCGCCTTTCATTTTACCTGACTACCAGGAAATATTTATGGTTGATGGTCAGTTTCCAGCTCAAATGACACTACTTTGACCATGAATGTCACACATTTGTATCTTCCATGCACCTTGGGAGTCTGATTGTTCTCTTTTGATAAATATCCGCAAAACGTGAGCTCGAATGCTTCTAGCATCTGGTGATCTAATCTCACTCTGCACTTAGTGCAGCAAGCACTCAGAGTGTCACTTGATGATTTGATGAATTCAATTAATCCCTCGACCGCGGCACGATTACTTTATTGCATCAATCAAATGTCACTACGTGGCATAAGCATCTAAAAGTCATTTATAACGAGTCCCCGATATCGCCACCGACAGTTCATTCACTCTCTGCACCCACTGCCCCGAAACGTACACTCGCATCAGTCTGCAATTAATCAACCGCTTAAACGTAGAGACCACCTCACTGCATCCGACTAGGGTAGCATGGCCTATTACGTCCTCCAATCAGTCTGATTCATAATTTCGCAACGGTATGTCAGAAGCGATTTTCACATTTTCCAATCAATAGTTACGATTTATGTTATCTCAACCACACATCTTCGCGCAGCATACCTCCGTGTACTTCCTGTCCCAGCTAGCGCTGTATACTTGCTCCCCATCATCGGCTACTACTCGTTGCGGCGTTTGTCGATGTCCACCGATAGCGAGCGGTAAACCACGGATGCAGGCCGATTTATCGAGGATTTTTCGAAACGAGCATCGAAAAATCGAAGAACCCAGAAGCCTTTCGGGTGCACTTAACTTCAGCTCGGATATCATAGAGTTAATGGACGCCTATGATCGTATATCACAAATATGGCTCACTGACATGGCCATTAGAAGCGGTGGTTGGAACGATAGACAATCACCAATCAACGATCAACGATCGGTGATCAGCCCAGCCCCGGTGGCGGAAAGAAAGAACAACAATGCGATTCCATTTATCGTCGCTGTCGTTAATTGTGGATATGTGCAACGCGGCATACCGCTTTCGGCACATCTCTGCCAGCACAGCAGTTCAATGGCATGAGATTATGTTTGAGAACTGAAATAGCATCAGACGGAATTGAGCATGTGGTCATTGGTATGTTTGCACGAGTGCAGCGGACTTTGGATGGCAATGTTGGCCGGCCGATCAGTGCGTGATTGAGTGACTTTGGCGCAGTTTGGCTGCCAGGGTGGATTGTGCATTAGCGTGAGAGGGCAAATTATTAGCGAAATAATTAGGCAACGCAGAGTGGGTATTTATAGTTGGTATTTCAGTTATGCATGGGGGCGATCCTGGTCATCCGGAGGTATGACGACGGATTGCCAAGGAAGCCGGGCGGGCGGGAGTGTCTTTTATGATGATGAATGGTGAGAGATTAGGAATTTAGGAACTAGGTTATGAGATGAGACGTAAATGTAAATGAAATTTGAAAAAATCAGGAAATGCTTGATCTGTCATCCAGGACTAAACCAAATTGAACCGAATTGGATACCGTGACTGTCAAAGGAATTTCCTCCACTCTACTCGCATGTCTTCTAAGAACTTTTCGTCGCAATTAATAGACTTCCATTGGCGGTAGAACCCAACGAACCAATGATTCAAATCCACTTAAAAGGCTCGATGGGGCCTTCCAGAACCTAAATTATTAAGGTGGGCCCTCCCTAATGGCTTAATTTATTAGCATCACTTTTAATTTGTTTGAATACCCTTACGCATCGCACTCAAATACTTTCACGCCATTAACCCAATTTTCCAGCGAAGCAACGAGCAATTTGTATTTCATCTTTGACTCGCCTAATCGGATTAATCTAACCCCAAGACCGTGTCGCAACACGTAACGACGATAATCCACTGAATAATCAATAAGATGGAAGGAATTTTGGAAAGACCATTTCAAATTGATTGGCTGTCAAATATCCCAACCCTTTCCTAGAGGCCAACAGTCCATTTGTACCGTTAGCTATCGAATTATGTTAATCTACTTGATTCTTATTAATTTTATCGCACATCCGACATGGCACGACTTGACTCTTCGATCAACAACATCACCACTTAGTATACTCGTACGCACAAAACAACCATCACATCCCGTATATCCCGACCGACCAACGTGACTACTCTCTCTCCCTTAGCACAGGAAAGTAGTAAATTTCCTGAGGACGATACGAATATGTAGAAGCAATAAAAGCGAAAGGAAAACTTGTTGCCCTAAGCCTATATGGTATATTGATTTCGCCTAAGGACATACACTCAACCGGAGGGTATGACGAAAAAGTGCGGACTATAAAACCGGATACGTGATCGGAATTGGCAAACGTCGAGTAGACGATAAAAATAAAAGGACGAGAACGGGTACAGGAGTATCGAGCATCCTTTTATTTGGGCTCTACCGTTGTATCCTTTCAAATCCGGCAGCAATATGCATTGAGATGTAATATTTAATGTTAACATTCGGCATGTAGCAATCGCGTGTTCGGGCGGGTAATGGGATATGCGTATCTGCTTTTTGATCCTTCGGTTGCTTTGCTGTTGAGTTTTGTTGTTTGCTCTTAATCTAAACATGAACGGTTTTATTGGGTGTTTGAGTTTATTTAGGCCACAACTGGTATAACCTCAATGGAGTGGTGTGGGTAGATTGAAAAGGGGTTTAGGGCTTTTAGACTAGCGATAGACTACCCCATCTGGGGCACTATGAAATTGCTTGGACCGGGAGTGATAGTAAATTATTAATGATTTGGTTATGGGAGGGTCGAAATTCTCGGCATGTTTGACAGAATGACAGAATGACATGAATGACGGGTAGTAAGTCATGAAATGTGGAAGCACTTTTGACATTTGGTTCGGTGTTCGGACTTCAAGGTAAATGTTTTGAGGCGGAAACGAGTTGACAAAGGATCAGGGTATTTTATAATTACTTATAGTAAGGGATGATTTTATTGCTGTTTGGTTTTTCAGTGTTCCAATTTTGATCGTTCGCCTATGACCATTGAAATGTGTCAAAATGAGGCATGCTCAGTAAGCATTGCCATTCCACTGCCGAAATATTTGCACTCAAACAATACCTGTAATTTATTGAATTTTTTTATAGAATTCATGCCCAATGAATTTTTTTTTTGGCGCTCTTCATAATCGGACGGTCATCATAATCGACCTACTGAACAAGCAATTTAAGCCATAGTAACTACATTTCGCACCAATGGTACCACTATGCTACTGAACATCAAGCCACCTACCAGCATTCCTAGAATGACTACAGACGAAAATATTGCTCCTACATCCGCCAGTGATAATGAAGACAGTTCATTCGTCGCTGCCCACAGCAATTAGGCTAATGTTACTCGACCAAAACGTGACAAAATTGAGTTTATAAAAGAACTCAAGCCGAACGACCTGCCACAGTGTCGAATTTTCGGTGAGTGGGCCTCAGAAAGAAAAAAATGTTTGCAGCGACGAAGCTCATTTCTGGTTAAATGGGTATGTTAGTAAAAAAAAAGTTTTCATATTTGGTCCGATGAGCGACCTCGAGCATTACAAGAGCTGCCAATACAGCCATAAAAATGCAATGTTTGCGTGGTTTATGGTCCAGTCATCATTGGTCCACATTTTTTTCAGTGGTGACCGTGAAAACAACTTTACAGTCAATGACGGCGGCTATTGTTCAAAAATTTCGAACCTTTTTTGCCCGAAACGCACGAGCTGAACCTGATCGACAGGTGGTTTCAGTAAGACGGCGCTACATGCCATACAGCACGCGAACCAATCAACCAATTGAGAAATGAGTTCGGCGAGCAATTTATCTCTCGTTTGAATCGATGAATTGGTCGACAAGATCGAGGTGATGGTGTGGATGTTGGGTGTCGACCGTCATTTACTGAACTCAATATGGTTGATCTTTGCAATAGGTATCCAGTGCAGTCCTTGGCAATTTTTCTGTCCATTTAATCGGTCTAATGAGTCCGGAACTCGTGCAAAGTTCCATTTATAGGAAACACTGATATGATTTTCCGAGCAAGCCAATTGCATTCTTCTGCTTCAAAAATTCGACTGCAATGCTTGTCTGGCTGGGAATGGTCATTAAGCCTGTCTCATACGTATAGTAGAGACTCGTCTTTAAGCCCTTCCTTCCTTCCTTCCTTTCCTTTTTCCGGCGTTGTTATGGTCAGAAGTGTAGGACCATAACTTTCCCACTTAACTGCATTCCTACTGGTCCGCTTGTGGGGTGCGCCGGTTTGACCTCAGAAAGTAGCGGCAGGCTTCCCGGTTTGGGATTACTTCATCGCTGAGGCCAATAAAATGCTGGTGTTTTTGCATTTGTTTGCACCAATTGTTTTTCGGCCTGCCTCTTTTTTTTTTTTTTTGTGACACGGGCATGCTCCAGATTTTTTTGTTTGATCTTACTTTTACAACACCGGTGATCTCCAGTCGTGTCAACCCACTGATTTACATGTACACTTGTGGGGCAGTTTAATGATGGTATATGTGACCCTCTGCTCACCTTGGTGTTTTCTAAATTGCCTAGATGTGATTTTTGTTTACCTTAGTTTTAGTCGCATTTTACGACAAGCGAGAGGTATCGCTGCAGAGATATTCTTAACCCGTCCCTGCACGGAAAGACTCGTCTTTAAGCCCAATCCTACGATTATGGAATTTGGTTCTCAGCCCAATATCTCCTTGGTCTTCAACTTAAAATTAAAAACCAAATGATTCCTTTAACTGTCTACAACTTCGACAATGTTTTAAATGGATGTTGGATCACCAAGACCATTTGTCATCAAATTTAACTTCTATGTTTCACATTTTTGAATGGGATGGGTCCGAAATCGCCCCTGGAAATTCATGATAAGCCTATACATACCAAGAAGTCACTATGTGGGGCGAATTGTGGGTAGGCAGTATCATTGACAAGTACATTTTTGAAGAAGTAATTGGGGAGGCACTTCTAAAGAAGGGAGGGCGTTGTCATAACGTTTGTTTTCCCGAAATTTAATGTTTTGGTTCTAGATCATCTCTGGTTTCAAGAGGATGGAACTACCACCCACACAAACCTGATACCTATAGACTTCTTCCTTAGGCGTTATCGTTACCTTGTGTTTAAAATCTGAGTGAGCAGTTAATAATAGCAAACATAACATCCGAACTGAAATTAATGCCACATTTACTCTTCATAAAGTCATGGGGGTGGTCGTGGTGCAATGGTAATCATCACCGACTGTTGAGTGGAAGGTCTGTAGTTCAAGTCAGTCCAAGGCCAGGAACAATCCTTATACGGAAAAATTGAGCAACAACATCAATTGTGAATGATAAAAAAATGCTGATGAAGGCTTAACACTCGCAGTGCAAGGTCACTTTAAAATTCATACTCTGTGTGTGCATTTCCAATATGACATTGTAACAAAAAAGGTTGGTGTGAACTACAGCCAACGCGAAAAATTCAGTCGAATCTTTCGAATCCTATTTAAGACACCCACCCCCGGAGAGCAGTGAACGAACATCTTCGACACAAGTCATGTGGGGTGCATATCCAGGTTGTGTGATAAACACCATAAGAGCGTAATTCTTGAACCTGGGAAAAAATAACTTTTGGATGATAACCTGGGACAGAAGCATAGTTGGTCACATAAATGAAGTGTTCCATTTATAACTGCCATACACCGAGCTCCATAAACCAATAAAGATATACCAAAAATATGGTTAACTTAACGAAAATTTCCACTAACTGTTGGTTCACCCCATATAAAGTGAGGCGTGCCTAAAATTGGTTACAGAGCAATATGATTGAGCCTCCAGACCATATAGCAAATATCTGGTGTTCAAGGTCCGATCCAACTATAAAAAAATTGAGTAAGCCTAACGACGAATAACAGGTGATAGTCGTAATCGCTATCATAGCGATGGCAGATAAATCTCGGACCCTCGGAACCTCGGAGCCGTTTTCTGCTTAGCTTTATCCAGTGCCACTATCCAAGTTGAGGTCCTTTCCCAAGGATACTACCGTTACCGTTGCCCTGCAAAATTGAAGGAAAACACTATTCACTCAGCGTCTAAAAAGGTTTAGTCCAATAACGCATACTGAGCCAAAGTCACTCTAACGTTAATGTTAGCCGCAGTTCGCATTTTCCTCTCGAATGGGGCACGGGCTTCCTAATCCACTTTTAAGACACCTTCTAGCATAATTGGAATGATAAGAGTCTTTTACAAAGTCGCCTTGCTAATCTAAGAGAGCTCTGCTATTCAAAAGACACCGATGTCAATTTAGCTTTCAACCATAGTCCAAGTCGCTGGTTAATACAAAGTTATAATTTGTCAATGATGGTACTCTGGTTTGCGTTTCTTTTAAGATTAGCGGATGCCTAGTTTTGCTCTCATTGACAGCCAAACACATTTTAGAAAGGAAATGCTCGCAAACGCTCCTTTGGCACCATGCTGTGCTTACCATGTCAGTCATGTTCATATCATCTACACATGCATAGACGTGATAGATTTGTTGTACCTCTGAGTAGAGTGATGCTGCTATTCCGAGCCAATGTGTCTTGGACACGAGCTGGTGTATGTTCCCAATCAGGCCATAATCAACTGCTCCGAAGAGCTCAGCAAAAAATGATTTAAAAAATCATTTATTCACTAAACATTTACGCACCTAAAAAAACTATTATAAGTTGGTATCGTCATGTGTTCATAAGATATGCGAGACGAAAAAAAGTTAAAAGGTCTGTTCTACAAGCTGCCAGGTTAGACATGCCAAAACACGTGCTATAATTGTTGGTTTGTGATTATGGGAAAAAATTGCATTGTTTGTAGTAATGTCACATCGCGATACATTCGAATTTGCCTTGATCAGATAGAGAGATAAACGGCTCTTAATTTCTAATACCACAATGGCGAACGGGGATTAAGCCAATAGACGTAAAACAATACCTCAATGGTGGTGGCTGTCCGGTGTGTATTATATTGTAGCCGAAAAGGTGCGATACTTCAGTAAGTTTTTAAGTTGGATTAGGGTTAGCTAGAGGAACGCTTTTTAGCAACACCTTCCAATCAGAAAATCAATGCCGTTGCTTGTTTCTTTCAGCTGTTTGTCACCCGTGCCAGTTTAACCTTTTTGAACTTTGTAGCCTTTTATACGTATTATTTTACGTTGAACGCAACCCCATTGATAGCGATCTGTGAAGGTTTTGAAGGGTTAAAAGATGAATGTTGCGTATACGCCCCCGTTAAAGAGAAATATGCGTGGTATGAGAAGCTTCTAGATTAGTAATAACTTCAATTACTGAAGTCATCCCTTCCCGGTAACGTTGGAAACAAAAAACTGACGTTTGCCCTGAGCAACATTTAGCAGTGAGCTCACCTTCCTATTTACCAACGAACTATCTGATTCAAGCACTGTGCACAACATTATCTCACCTCCACTTGTAGCGACAGATAAGCTCCATTCAGCAAATCGTAAATGCAAATCCATCCCAGAACTAATGTCAAGTTCTATAAACTGACTAATTAGATTGTGCAAACTCAAACTTGTCATTCCACAGCAAATATTTACCTTCCAAATGCATCTCGCTAAGTCTACAGTCGGGAATGTTGTCAATCCAAGGCAATCCACATGTTGCGCGTTGATTTTCGCACCAGCCCAACCCCAAACCCATCCACGAGAATCGGATTTGAGTGATCATATCAGATTGCAACTAATTCCCTGCCGTGCTCGATCGTTTGATGTAAAAACATGAAACGGGTCCGTGTATGTGCAGTTTTTGGCGACTCGCCGCGTGAAAGTAGATTTGTATAAAACGCCGTGAATCAGCGTGGCATCAGACACGAAAATAGCCGCGATGAAAGATATCGGATTTTATGGATTCTTCCGTCTTTACACACGACAAATTCTCGCTGGTTTAAGTCGCAATGGATCAGTTCATCTGCGATACATATGAGTATGTGTCTCATACCATCCCTGTATCCACATCCAATGCGTCACGTCACCAGAAGCGATGCATGCAGCTAAACGTCGCGTTCATTTGCAACTATCGTGCAGATGGATTTATGGTATCGCCGCGAGTGCATGTTAAGATGTTATTCGTGTTCGAAAGCGTTAAGCCGCTGCATCCCTTGAGTTTTTAATTATTCTGGCTTTTGATTAATACGAGCATTTTTACGGCATGGATTTTACGAGTACAATCCAAGTGGCCTTCCTTTGTACTCCTCATTAAATGGCCAAAAGCCCCATAGGAAGGGGTGTTTTGGTTTTTTTGATTTTTTGTTTTGCTATTCTTATTCCACCCTCTTGGATAGAATGCAGCCTCGGTCCTGGTGTAGGATCAATAACGTGAAAAGAAAATAATTGAATGTGCAGTGGTGTGGCGGTATATAGGAGAGCTTTCGACGTTAAGGCCAATGCTAATTAAATGAAATGAAGTACTCGTAACTCGTAGTCATTACGAATGAGATGCATTTCAATGGGTAATGGGTCCGGTTGGATGTGATTGTTGAAGTAGTACGTATACAGTCATAGCATGGTACAGATGAAATGAAATAATTGACGTCACCTTGCCTTCAACTGAATTCTCTGTGTAGATTTAGTTCACTGATGTAAAGTATACAATGCTTTGACATTGTCACTACCTGAGGGCTTCGTTTGTGGGAAGTGCCTGATGGTGGTAAGGTTTGAGAGATTCGAAACGTATGGCAGAGAACTTGTCACAATGGGGGAATTCACAAAACACGGTAGGATAAAGGGTGTTCTTTGGTATAGAACTTTCAAATGAAGCATAGTGTGTAGAAATCACAGGAAGGACCCGAGTATTGAGATATGTGAAAAGGCAATTTTATGCCAATAGTGCTGCGGTGCTACCTCAGTACCAAGGCTTGATCGAAAAAAAAAAATCCAATTTTTGAAACTTTAATTTCTCTTTTGTCGGCAATATCGCGACATTTTATCATCTGCTATGGCGAACCAAGCTCCTTCATTCTATTCGGAGAATGAAAAAGTCAGTAGTCATAGATGTTTAATGTTCTTCATATTTTTTAAAGAAATTCGCACCGAACAATGACCAAAATTAGATTTGTCTCGAGCTACAATATGTAGGCTGTAATACTGTCGTTGTGTAGCACAAAGGTATACCCGACATTTACTGAATAGTCATGCACGTAGTTAAAGCCACATATAGCGCCTCTGGTGCCGCATTAGGTTTATTATTGGTTTGAATAAACATTTATTTATTTAGGCTAGCAAGCTATTTTTTTTTTATAGGTTCGTAACCTCTTATGGTGTTTATATTACAACCTGGGCGGGGTGCAGCTGGTTTGCGTCGAAGATGTTCGTTCACTACTCTCCGGTGGTGGTTGTCCTAGATATGATTTGCGAGATTCGACTGAATTTGTCGCGTTGGTTATAGTTCACAGTAACTATTTTGTTTCCATGTCATTAAGGTGTTATATTGAAAATGCACATGCAGAGTATGAATTTTGAAGCGATCGTATATTGCCAGTGTTATGCCTTCGTCAGCATTTTTTGATCATCTCTCATTTACAACTTATGTTGGTGCAGAGTTTTCCCGTATAGGAATTGTTCTGGGCTATGGACAGACCTTTCACTTAATAGTCGGTGATGATTACCATAGCACCACGACCACTCCCTATGTCTAAGCTGAACATTAATAATGATAAAAATATCTGACCTTTAGGAGAGAATATGGTGGAATGAATCGTTTTTCAAAGCACTTAAAAAAGCATGTCAACAATTTCTAACTCTGAATATGGAAAAATTAAAAACAAGAATCTTTAAAGAATTATAAATTAGCTTATACATTGGCCATGTGATACAAGATCAGAAGCATGAGTTTTTTGTTAGCAGTGCTCGCGAATCACAATTACATTCTCTACATTGCCATTTGGACAGATTCTCAGGAAATTTAGGAGTGAGGCGCAAAGCAAACAGTCCCACCAAGATATTGGAACAATGGAATGAGACACCAAGACAGATGGGGCAGCCATGATGGTAGACTTTTGCTAAAGTTACTTTAGTTTTTAAACCAATTTATTATTTTTTAAACCATTCTTGTATACTACTAGAGACATAAATGTTTAAATCTAACTTTAAAATATCTTAGATTAAGAAGATAAGGAAAAACCTAGATTAATTTTTTTTTCTTATTCTTCTTAAGCTTCTTAGTTCTAATCTTAAATATAATCAGGTTAGTTAGCATTCGTATGTTTCATTCTGATTGATTACCCGCCAAGGCTAACAGGCCTGAGTCAGTTCTCAGGCTAACCCTAATATGAGTTACGAACCAAGGAGTGACCAGGATCTCACCGGAGTAAGGTATCGCTCTTTCACCCGACAACCACGTACAATCGACATGCCAGCGACATTGGCTCGATCTCAGTCCGAATGGGCCGTTTATCCCTGGCACCCCGGTGGCTGCGATAAAATACCGGATCTATTTTGCACCAACCTTTCGGAACCAATATGGAGAAATGATTTGGGGGAATAAAGCCTGACCGGACTGTGCTCTCGTGGTATCTATAATTGGGGTAGTAAGCCCCGGAGATCAGGTCAAACAGGACCTTATGAGGATAATACTTAATGGGACTTTGGTGTTCTGTTCATTCTAAGATAGACGCCAAGGAATATTTTATCATTAATTTAATTTTATTTTAATTCACACCGGTTGTGCGGTGGCGCTACGCGATTATGAGCCTTATTTGGACCAAGTCGCTTAAGATTTTTACCATGCGATCAAGTTGACTGCTGTGAAACAGACTCCTTGTCATACCAACTTAGCTCCTTCAAGGTACCATGCAAATGACTGTCATCCTCATCACTCATCAAAAATTACCTTGTCGGCATATTCCATTTATAACGGTACGATCCAGATAATACCTATACCAATAGGTATATTGAAATAAGAATTCGATTTAGATCTAAATCATACGAGGGTGGTCCGATAAGTACTTAGCCTCACCGCCAGATGGCGTCAGTATCGCAAGAGCAACTTACTACCGTGTAGTACTTCTAGTAGACGGCTACTGTTGACTGCCGGATCGGACGCGTAGTTTTGTTTTGACCGCGTGTGGAAGCGGGAGTGTCCGCGGATTTTAGAAAAATGGAAAAAGAGCAATATCGGTCGGTGATTCGATCCTTGTTTTTGGAAGGGAAATCACGCAGCGAAATCAAAGAGCGTTTGGACGCTGTGTACGGTGACTCTTCTCCTTCGATGGCGACCATCGCAAATTGGTTTAACGAGTTTCAACGTGGTCGCACGTCGGTTTTGGATAAGCCACGTCCAGGTGCCCCGAAAACGGCTACCACTGAGGATAAGTGACAAAAATCCACGATCTCGTATTGGCAAACCGCCGATTGAAGTTGCGCGAGATGTGTTTGACGCTGTTTAAGCGCAATCCGAAGAAGTTTCTGCGTCGTTTCGTGACAGTCGACGAAACATGGATCCACTGGTACACACCAGAGACCAAGGAACAGTCGAAACAGTGGACTTCACCCGGCGAACGTGCTCCGAAGAAGGCGAAGACTGTCCCATCGGCCGGAAAGGTGATGGCCACCGTTTTCTGGGATTCACAAGGTGTGATCCACATCGACTACCTGAAGAAGGGCAAAACGGTCACAGGGCTGTACTATGCCAAATTATTGGGCCGATTCGACGCCGAATTGAGAAAAAAACAGCCCCACTTGGGGAAGAAAAAAGTACTCTTCCACCATGATAACGCACCGACTCACACCTCCGCCCTCGCCACGGCCAAATTGATCGAATTGGGCTACGAACTGCTGCCCCATCCACCGTATTCTCCAGATTTGGCCCCGTGCGACTTCTTTTTGTTTCCAAACTTGAAAAAGTCACTCGCCGGGCAGAAATCTTAGTCGAATGAGGAGGTCATCGCCGCCACGGGGGCCTACTTTGCAGACCTGGAGGAAACGTATTTTTCAGACGGGTTAAAGAAGTTGGAGCATCGCTGGGTCGAGTGTATCGAGCTAAAAGGAGACTATATTGAAAAATAAATCGCCATTTCTCCAAAATTTTTGTTTTTCTTTTGTAGGCTAAGTACTTATCGGAGCACCCTAGTAAATGCGTACTATTCAAATTTACTTTCAGAACTACAACTTGGATGAGCTGTATGAAGAGGTTACCCACGTCAATAGTACCAATTTCCGTCAACGTAGTTTGCTAACACGATCCGTTTACTAAATCGACCTCAGCAGTATTTTCGAAAAATGAACACAAGCTGATATCTTCACACCACTAACCTATTTGGGATGTTAAACTTATTCACTAACTTCATTACAGCCGTGAAAAATGATGACGATCAAAAGCAATACTCGTACACTCTTTATGAAATATTCCCACAATCTTTTTACATTTCTTGTAGTGAATTTTGACTATTTCAACACGTTGCGCATGTGTGTATCCCATAGTAACTAATCTCAAAATTTTTAAATATCATAAGTCATCAAAATGATAGTTACCTGTTGACAACTCAACAATGGCGCTAATTTTAAAATGACACCTCTTGATGAATGACCATTTAAAAGGTTTCCCATATCGCATATCTTCAGAAAAAAATATGGAAAGTTGTTTATTTACAACAAACATGTTTGAAAAGTTTCTACACATAGCCAGCCAAACCGTGTTTTTATTTTTTTTTCAGCTGTTTAAGAGGTTACATGTGTTTTGGCACGATCGCAGGTTGTTTACGTATTGTATTTCCGTCTTTCGAGGTCTATAGAATTCGAATCCATCGTTTCCATGGGTATGTCTGTATGTGCGTCAGCATTTTTCCGTCTCACATATATCAATAACAGATAATGAAATAGGTTTTAGATCAATTTCATTCAATGCAAAGCATAATCAATACTTGACAAGGCTAAAATGTTGAGTTGGTGGTTAGTTTTTTATACCGAAAAAGCCACTGTAAAATCATCTCAAGAATAAAAAAAGATCACTCCGTTGACATATCGGGCATTCAGTCTCATTGAGTTATTTGTCAACTTTTGGTTGTAATGGGCCCGATTTTCCGAACCGAAAGAATTGTAAATAACTCCCAATGTTGAAACCGCTAGAGTCCGAACGCGCTTTCTGTTTGCGAAATGGATCAGAAATCTGAATCAAATTTTATTGTTATAACAAAAAGAAACCTTAGCAAAGTTGAAAAAATGATACACATTATTAGGGCTCTAGGGCTTATGAGTGATACACGGAATTTGTTTAAAAAATAAGGTAACTTTATAAATTTCTCGAGTTAAAAATGTAGTCGTCCTTAAAATTTAGACCCATTTAACGAGTCTATTCTGAAAAAAAAAATATAATGGCTGAGAAGATCTTAGCGACAAAGCCCGCCGGGGACTCCAACTCCAACGTCAAACACGGAAGAAACTGTCATTAGGTAGTCAATCACTATTAGATAAGTTGCTGAGGATATTAGCGTCCGGTTGGCACACGCCCTTAATTTTTTTCGTAAACGTGAAAAGTGTGTCAGCGAAATTTGTTCTGAAATTGCTAAATTTTGCCCAAAGGAACTGTGTCATGAGCATCGCTCAGGAGCTCTTCAATGACTTGAATAACGATATACAATAGATTTGCTGAGATAGGTCATCACAGGTTATGAAACATGGGTATAGGGCTATGAGGTTGTAACCAAGTCCCAATCATCTAAAACGAGGCGACCAGAAGAGCTAAAACTGAAAAAAGCCGGTCAAATATAAGGAATATTCCCTTGAAGTGCGTTGAGCAGTACTAAGAAAACGTCCGAATGGTGGAAATAAAAAAAAGGTTTTATGACTGTTGCATCACGATAGCTTGGTCATCGTTCCTGGTGCGTAATTTTTTGGCCAATATCGAACCATACCATAAAATAAAAGGAGCCATAAAATGATGGAGATTTGCCACGATTGAGGAGACAAAGACCACACCGCTGGAAGAGCTCAAGGCTGTACAAAGAAGCGCATATCAGAAGTGCTTCAAGGATTGGGAAAACACTGGTGCAGGTGTATTATATATGCGAGGGATTACCTTTTTCAGAAAAAATAAAAAGTCATCTTATTTTTTGAACAAACATTTTATATGGTTGAAATACGCGGGAACTATTTCGTTGCTCTTAAATGAATAAATAAAATCGATTCTAAGCCCAAGAAACCGATGTTTTTTTTTTTGTCAAATTAAAATAAAGAGATATCCATGACATGCTAAGCCCGAGACTTTTCTCCTGCATATGAACGGCGATCCAACTATGGTTACTCATAGACTCATAAATGGAACGACAGCGAAACGGCATGAGTTAGTTTTTAAGAATTAATGTCTATTTTCAGACAATCCGTCACAAGCTTAAAATGATTCTCTAGCGAATGGAAAATTTTCCTTTGCAGCAAAATATTGTTTTGATTTCACGGAAGTTGTTCAAATGAATGATTAAAACCACAAATTTTCTTTTATTGTTTTCTTAATGTTTGATGGACTGTCGGAACAAATGTGAAATAAAATTTTAATGAATAATTAAAATGAACAGCAATTTGCCTATAATAAAAAAATTATGACATTCCGAAAGAGAGAACATTGAACGACAAGGTCCAAGGCCAGGCTTTTTAAAAATGCATTTCTTGCTCCCCTCGCAGTAATAAATCTGTGCCTCATCGCTTCCAATGTTGTACTCTGCCTAACTGTTAAGACCACATCCACGGTTGGTCCCTCCGCATGCAGATGGTCTTCTGCACACAATAGCTTTTAGAATCCCCTGCTGGTGAGTAACTCACATTTTTTTCATTTCTTTTCCATTTTCATTTCACCAAGGTCATGTAACCTTCTTCCCCTATTTTTCGACTGAAGAAAAGCCACATAAATTCAACTTTCGCCATTATACCCATAAATCCACCTGCTGAGTTGGGTCTGATTCGTTCTCTTCAAAGCCACGTCCGACCTTCAAACTACGCTCTGTTCGACTTTCTTTTTTCCTTAGCTATGAAGGTGCTAGATCTCGCTACTCCGGAGTGGTGCCTCCTTTTCTATTTGCCACAGTACACTATGTTACTTATTTACCGCAGAGTTCCATTAGCCAAAGTAGCTGCTTGCCATTGAATAGATCCAAAAACACACACACTCACATCACTTGCACACTCCAGCTAAAGGATATTGCGAATGGAAACTGATTTCTCGAGTTCAAGCTGCCGAGAACGGATGAGTAAGTGAGTGAATGAGTGAATAAAGAACTCCCAAGCGATGGAAACACATTCCATATGCAAACGAACGTTGAATACATAAGACGAGGAAACAAAACAAAAATGAAGACGACGAGGAAAAAAAGGAAATAAGGAATATAACTGAATGGATAAATAATGAGGGGGAACTCCCCCAGGATATAATTTGCATTTCGTGCAGTTTTTATTTCGTTCGTCTTCTCGAGTTTGTTACGCGAAACGAAAGGCGGCGGAGAAGGTGTGGGAGTCCAGAACGTGGGCTAGGGAAGTTGATAAATTGTATTTTCGTTGGCGACAGAGATTTATTTAAAATATTTCTACAGAAGCCCCAAAGATGGTGTGGATAGGACACCGCAACTGGAAGATACTTAAATAAATGAATTTTAAAAAATTGTCCTTTTTTTTGCTCAAACTCAGTGGCATAGACCTGAATGCAAAAGTTGGAGGCATGGAATGGAATGCAAGGTAGAAGGGAAACTATCCCACAAAGAGTACTTACTATTCTAAATGATAGGGAAATGAAGGAGGGCATTAAGCCTGACTCATTCTCGTAATTAAAACACCCAGCTGTTGAAAGTAAGTTTAAGGTAAAGTTGTTGTTTTAGCGGTGGTAAGTGGGTCATAAAGGAACTGGTTTAAAAAGTTTTTCTTTTGAAACAACTCATTTCTGAGCTTCGAGAAGAAGAATAGCATACTTTAAAAAATTAGATTGCCGGCAATATAGAAGAAGTTTTCACTTTCAATCAGAATTCATTGATCTCTTCTGAAAAGCATCAACATTCTCTTTAAATCTAAGGCTCGTGGTAATTCGGTGCTTATTGGAAGCATTGAAAACAGGCGTTTATATCAAAAGCCTTTTCTCCGGAAAATAGTCCTTTCTCAGAATTGTATTGCGAACTCCATCCATATGAATGCGCCTTCCATACACATGTTGCAACAATGTCATATAAAAAGTGATTTTTTGGCTGCGTAGTTTTTCAGGGTTCTATTTTTGACAGCTCAGGCATGATTTGTGAAATGAATGAAAATCAAGCAGGCTCAGTTAGCATTGCCATTTCATTACATCTGAACAATACTTATAAATTATCAACATCCGTGGTCTGTGAAAAATATTTTTCACCTGCTACGACCACTTAACAGCGTCATAATCGACCTAGTGAGAAAGTAATTCAAGCCATAGTGACCAAATTTCTCACCAATTTCGAATTATTGGACATCAAACCACCTATATGTATGCATTGAATCGGACGCATTATTACACACGACCACCTCTGATAAAAGATTTGAGATATTGATCCCAAACGGGACAGCTCGGGAAAGCGGTGATCCCTTGCTAAATGTCAAGTGGCTCCAAGATGGATGCCGGTTTTGGCGCTGGTATCTTTCGACCAAATCAGAAGATATCGAAGACCCTGGTCGCGACTCCTAGTGTCGAACTGTACGCTATTCTGACGTGCGTCAACCTAAATATAGAAACTCGCATAAGAGGTATAATCATCAATATACTCTCAGACAGTCAGCAGAGCTCAAAGCGTTGGGCTCGTATAGTATGAACTCAAAATCCGTCAAGGAATTCCACGATGCCCTGCAAGACCCACGCAAAAGAAATAAGGTCAAACTCTGGTGGTTGCCAATTCACAAGGGCTTTAAAGGCAACGAAAAGTACCGAACCTTTCTGCGGAATACCCAAGTCAAAGATTAATTTTCTCACAGACAAGTGGGAAAAATCGCAACACCTGCATTTTTGGAACAGCGTTCAAGGACTCCGACAATGAAGAGATTCGTACGGACACTGAACAAACACTATTAATATCCTCAAATATAATAGAGCCGATATCAGAAGACTGGTCAGCTACCTTTTAGAGCACTTTAGTCAGAGATATCATCTTAACAAAATTAACCTGTCGTCTGAAACCCAATGTCGACTCTATCTAGAGGATGAGGAAACTGCAGAGCACATACTAGGCGAGTATGCTGTCTTCAGCCATCTTAGGAAACGTATCCTCCTCAGAAAAATCTGTGACTCCTGAGGGGCTAAACTCAGCTCCTAGGAGAGACATCCTCAGCTTTATTAAGATTTATTAAGAAAATAGAGGAACACCACATCTAATTGGTTAGCAGGCACAATAAATATATCTACTCTGGTCGCAGTGCTCTATGCTATCTGTTAGCAGTAGCCTCCTATTAAAAAAAAAAAAATGCTAGATTTGTGCAGTTTATGAAGACCATAACTTGTCCACACGCCGTTCGCATCAATTGAAATAGCGTTGCTAGATTACGTGCAAGATTTTACGCGAGGTTTTAGTCTAAAACGTTACAAAATATAGGTAGTGCAAAAATTAAAACCGAACGATCCGAACTTCGGACTGAAACGGTCCTAGAAAAGTTGGAGGAGTTCCGGTTTTTAATCGAAAAATTGTCTTTAGCGACGAAGATCATTCCTGATCTTGTGGTTATGTTAATAAACTAAGCCGCCGTATTGCGCGGCTAGAACCGCGACTATGGAAATATGATAAGCCACTCCTTCATGTCGTTAAGTCAGCATCAATTGCAGCCTTGGAAAAGAACATTACACGTATAATTAGCGAGATACAAGTCAATCAGCTCGAAAAAGTGACTTGAAATTAGTCTCTCCTTGTGGACCACTTAAAACATAGTCGTAATCTACGTTTGCATAAAATAAAAGTAAATGGCAAGCATAGGTCTCTTAGGGCAATTAACAATTTTATATGCTTTTGTAATTTTCCTTCACTTATTTTGGCAATTAAAAACCAAACGCCAAACCAAACATATTATTTGAAAGATTCCTTGCTTGGTTTAATCCCAAAATACTTTTTTTTTTTGTTGGAGGCTTTTACTATCTGTTGGAGTACTCAGACACAAATACTGGTCCATTGTACTACCGACAGACACCTTGTCTTTATTGTATTTTCCCCGTTGTCCGGAGAAAAGTGAGGAGGGGCTTCAGTGATGTTGAGCTAAGAGATTCGGCACCCACCACGTCGGCCCCAAGGGTTCGCCACCGTGCGCGAGCGAAGGCGGGACAGTCGCAGAGAAAGTGTTCTGCTGTGTCATCCTACTCGTAACATGCAGCACAGGTAGGCGTCTCACTGATGCCAAGCACGTAGAGTTGTTTGGCAAAAGTGTAATGGCCCGTAAGCCTTCTGCAATCATTTCTCCTTAAGGATAAGAAAAATGTTGCGGACTTCTTGCAGACATCAGGGCGTACGCGCTTAGTCATCCTGCATCCTGGATATTCCCTCCATCTACGACTGTGTACGTTAAAGACCCAGTCATTGATGAGAGATTTGACCGTGGAAGCAGGTAGACCTAAGGCGGGTTCAGGTCCTGAGAAACTCTCCTCTGAGCCTCTTCTAGCGAGTTCATTGGAGATCTCATTTCCTGGGATTCCAGAGTGACCTGGGACCTAAGTGAATTTAGTCTTCCCACTTTGTTCACAAAGGTCTTGAGTTCATGCACTAATTTGGAATTGGAGTTGGAGAAGTGCAGTCAAATGTTTTCGCACTCAAAGAGAACTCCAGCGCCGGACCTCTGCCAGTCTTGGAACCATCTGTGAAAATGCGACGACATTCCATTCCAGGTTCAGTGTCTGGCCAAAGCCAGTCCTGACGCCATGGAAATGTGACTGTGAAATTACAGCGCAGTAGGATGGCAGGTGTCATTGCGTCAGAAGGCATATCTATGAGACAGGGGTCGTAGGATATTTCTCCCGCAAGTACACTTTCACTCCAATGCGAGTTGTACCAAAGACCATTTCTCTTTAGGCGAGAAATGGCTTTCAATGCACACCCTCTGATATATACATATGTCAAGAGGTGGAAGATTCATCGTAGCATCTAGAGCAGCTCCCGGTGTGCTGGGGAAAGCCCCCGTGCAGTTGAGATAGACCGCCCTTTGGAGTTTGGTGAGTGAAGCCACAGCGTGTTTGCGTGTTAGCCTGTTTCACCAAACAACCGATGCATATGAGAATATGGGTCTTATCATTGCCGTGTAGATCCAAAGAACCTTTTTTGGCGATAAACCCCATGTTTTGCCAAAGGCACCTTTGCATTGCAAAAAAGTTGACAGCGCTTTGGTGGTTATGGACTCAACATGCTTTGACTAAAGAAGCTTGCTATCTAGGATGACTCCCAGTTACTTAGCTTCTTTGGATATCAGGATGGGAATGCCTTTTAGTACCAGCTGGGTAATGCCAGTATTTTTCTTCCTTCTCGTGAAGAGAACGACATCAGTCTTAAGAGGATTAACCGACAGCACATTTCTCGTGCACCTGTCTTCGATCACATCTAGCGCTGCCTGCGCTTTGAGACAGACATTTGCTAAACATGAGTCGACAGAGAGAATAGCAACATCATCCGCATAGGCCTGGGCATAGATTCCAGAGGCATTGAGAGCATCGAGCAGAGAGTCGACCACCATGCACTACACCAGCGGAGATAAGACGCAGATACAGACAAGGTACAACTGCTACAGGGCATCATCCTTAGGAGCTGAAGCATATAAAGGGAACTTCGATAATCAACAAAAATGATCATATTGTGATCGAAGTCAGACACTCTGTCAGCATCATGGAGCCCACATTGACTTGGGCCATAATTGGACAGTCGCAAGAGATCATCAAGGCCCTTGCTGACGATGCCTCCCTGCAATCTGCAAGGACTTTGTCAAAACCCCTTTAATGCACCAAGTTTCAAGTGACCATGTGCAGAAAAACCTGTTTTGATGAATAATGTAGCAGGCCTATGTAGAGAACGGGAATTGTACGGGAATTGTTCCCGAGCATGTGCCAAGGAGTTCGCGAAAAAAGGCACGAAAAACGCGATGAACACAAGCAGATCCGCATCAGAGTGGATGCCTGTAAGGAAGAATATAGACAACTTGTAGTGGAATCACCGTCGGTACTGAGTATATTGAAAGACTCTCCTCCCGACTTAGAAGGGAGTAAGATCGAATCGAAGCTGAAGGCTGATAAAGCTACCAACGTAAACAGACTACTATGAGTTGTTTCGGAACATGAATCAATTTATCTATGAAAAATGGTCGGAGGCAGACGTGTATGAATAAAATCTCAGCGTCGTTTGGGCGGTGCATATGGCTACGGAAATAATAGGGGCCTAAGTATCAACACTGCCATGCTGTGTGATGGCCTGCAGCTTTTCATGATAGGTTCAGTGTACTTTCAGGTCAGAATAAACCATGATAGACCAATTATTCACGCCACGGCTGATCTCTGAAGTCTCATGAATATACGGTCGATGCACACCACTTTTTTGTCGACTTTAAAGCCGCGTATGACAATTGCTATAGAGACAAGTGCCGCTGAACAGGTTGGCCATGGAACATTCTTGCTGCTCCATTGAGCAGTTTACTAATTATATTTCATCCTTGAAGGGGTCGTGCGTGATTTAACGATCACAGCGAGGCATCAGTTAAGCGTTTGAGATCATGAAGCAAAAGCAGCTAAAATACTATAAGTCTCTGGGCAATGTCATTGAAGAAAGACGAGCAACAACTAGAATATCATCTTTAGCAGCTATCATTTGGTTCACTGGTAATAGGGGATAATGACACAAGCGATCAAACACAGAGCAACTCATACCGACTGCTACTTACTTGACGTTAAGGGACTATTAAGAAATAGCACCTTTTCTTAATAAACTTTAATTATCCCGGTGCTTCAATACGTCACGGATTCCTGGCCAGTATCGACGATGAATACAGAAGCCCTCTATCTGTACAGCATCATCAGTCTAGTCACACGTCTACCGATCCAACATCCACGATGAAAAATCGGCCATGTAGAATGTCCAGACACAATTACCCCGTTTCGAAGACTCTTCAAATCTAATCTCGACCGAGAGACGACATAGCAAAGGACAAACGCATCAAAGGCTAGCAGCTAGCTAAAGCCCCGGGCCTAATTCGAATCTGAGCATCATCGTAGTAAGAAAAGGGTAAGTTCTATTCCCGAACCCATTTAAAAAATTTCGGTTCAAAAGTAGGTCCATTGAACTGAATATAAAGATTCGTCAACCAGGAACTACACTAATGTCGCAAAGCCCATAAAGTATTAATCAATTCGAAAGGCTTCAACAAAAAACTCCACGTCAATAGCCGTTTGTACATATTGAACGGTGTTTCATTATAAAAACCAACTCAATTCCTGTTTGTCTAGCTGGTTTGGTAAATCCACGTTCTTATTTCTATCGATATTTTTACTTATTCACAAAATAGCTAAATTAAATCGAAACACCGAAAAAAAAGAACAAAATTGAAACCTTTTTTAGGAACAAAGCCATGCGACCATGTCCACTGAAGTGTCAAATTAGGCTTCTCCCTTTGAAAGCCATTAAAACTTTTTAATTAGTCATCCCTATCATCGGCGATCCACTCGCCCGTGGACCGAGTTAAAATCAAATCGTAGTGTGCCTCGTCAGATCCCCAAAGCATGGTATCTATCACACCAGTTGCCTAATGCCCAACGCAGACAACCATTCCATCAACAGGCGGTCGAACGATGTCGCTAAAACCAAAAATAGAAAAAATAAACCTCCACTCGACGTCGGTCATGCGAACATCCCTATCCCGACTGTAGAAATCAATCCTACAAGCACAAGTCGATTCCATTATCACGTCACGCCGTCATGCTTTATAGTCCATCCGAGTACATCCTTCTCTTGGATCCATTTCGAATGGCAAAAGTATTATGTAAACCGAAACTCAAAACTCCAAGCGACCACTGGATAGCTGCTGGCTACTGCCAACGTGGAGGGGCTTAATTACCGTCATGATTGTAGCTCTGCTTGGCGTGGGCACGAGTACTAAACCTAACATATTTCTCGTCCTCGAACGTGCTTATGGATCCGGGACCGGATTCGGGTTTAGTGTGCACTCGAAATTTTGTATCTAGTTTCATTATTTATCCAACAATTAGAGAAATGGTTGTCTGCTGACGCAATTGAATTTCCTTCATTCGAAACGAACGAATGAACGAAAGGACGACGACAACGACGACGAGTGAAGTGAAGAACAACAAATTAGTTTTGGTAGGAAGCAGGGCGGCTTGGGATAGATTATAGTCGTACTCAGCTGGAAGCCCATACTCAGCAGAGCCCATTCATGTCAGCAGTGAATCTGAATCGGGGACACATTCATACAAGCGAATAGAACAAAAGCCAATTGAATGTCCTTTTGATTTGTGTCCTTGTGTGAAATTGGAAAATGCTTTCTTTTCTTGCCAACCTTCTCTGTGCTGTTCTGTTTGTTGATCCTTTCATTGTCCTTCCGCGTTCTACTAATTGCAATGGGAATGCGACAAATGTGATTATGTGACTGTCGAGGATTGTAAGCAATTTATTGCATCCGAACAGGAGGACGAGCCGAAAAGGATCAAATGAGGGGCGTTTCTTTTATAAATCAGACTTTGGTGCGTATGGAAAACCCTTGATAGGTTCCTATAATTGGATTAACTCACAGTGCAGCAATTAGGCGGCGCTAAGCCGGTGATTGAGGTGACGTGTGTTGCTCGTATATGGAAGACAAATTGAAATACGAGTCGCAGATTGCATCTAATATAATCGTGCGCCCCTTTGATGGGCTCTAATGTACGGACATCTATCTAATGAACAATCGCCGGGTGGGTCGGCTGAGTGGCAACTACGAATTTAGGGTGCGGAGATGTGTCTGCTGATAGGTATTAGGTATCAGCAATCTACGTCGCGTTTTTCGGGCGCCGCCCTTCCTGAAGAGAATACTAATTTGGGTTTGTTTTATAACGCGCGACGGCGGTTTGATTCTGAAATTCATAAACTCATTGCGATTGATGTATTATACAAGATTGGATAAAAATGTTTTGGAATACAAGTTGTGTATCTATTAGTACAGTTGAGTCCAAAAAAAAGTCATTACATCTATTGGAAAAAGGAAAAAGAAATCTAGGATAAGAGCTTTAGTTAAGCCATGGTGTTGAGATAGTCTAACATCCAGATTTCTTCATCAACCTCCGAACTGAAGATCTCTGCGACCACCAATTTCTGTCGACTTTAGGTCTTCTCGGGAAAACCTTGACAAAGCATATAGCATCAGATGCACTTTTCCATTGTAGATCATGCATTTACCTTGAACAGTATATTATGACAGTAGATCGAGCTCATGTGGAACTGGTGATCCGTCAAAATTCTGAAATTGCAATTCTCTTAAGTCCCTGTAATGGCAATTTAGTTTCTGTTACATGTAGGAATAAGACATCTAAGGTGACCCAAAATCGATCCCTCTATTGGAAGATAGATCGAAATTTGGCGATTTGTCAGTGATTCTGGCGCAGATTCACGATCGTCCTTCTTTAATCTGTCAAATATCAAGGGGTTTAGACGCTCCCATCGAGGTGACTGGAACAACACTCGTTTTTTTTCCGACGAGAATATCGTCACTGTGATGTGACGAATGAGCCTCTTACGTCGACCAGGCGACGTGCCAACCTATTGGCAATTATATGTTCGTCTCCGCATTTCATTTTCGTAGAATACAAGATGTTTCCTTTCATAGTGCATACAATACACCAGCTAGTGCCTATCGGTTTTCGGTCGCGCCTAAGCTATGGCCTTCTAAACTTCAAGAACCAAGTGAACGATTTTCGGTCGACATTCGCCATGAGCAAGGCTCATTTAGATTAGAAGGGCTATGTAAACATGATCGACTATGATCAACAGGTTTTTATTGGAGCAACTTGATAAATTGGAACTGGAGAACATGTGGTTCCAACATGACGGTGAAATGGCACACACGACTCATGCGACAATGATGATTCGTTCTGACGATAAGAGCGATCCGTTTGACCGCTCCACACTTCTTTGGGATGTTTTGAAGTCACAGGTCTGTCTATAGACTCCGGAGGCTCTAAAAAATCAAGCCGTTAACCTGGGATTCGACAAGAGTTCGAGTTCTTCGAAGTTTATGTCGAAACCGTTGAACATATGATAAAATAAACCCAAATGACCTTCAACATCGACTTGAGTTCACTCTGTTTGAGCTCGGTGCTTTGAGTGATGCTTGGCTATCAGCAATATGTTAATATTCATACCCTTGATACACATTAACGTTAGTGTTAATGACAGAAAGCTCGAACCGGAAGACACCGAAGAGCAGTCCCAGAGCCTTAGAAGCTAAGATCTTCTGAGGTCTTTATCAGAGAATCACTACTCTCCCAGTTTAAACGGCTTGGGATTAATATCTCATTTCAATATCTCACTTGGAGTTTCAGTCTCCAGGCGTCAAGACCATGGTCGCCTAGGGTGACGTCGCATAATGAAAAGTCTTATTTGGGTTTCTTAATGGATTAATTTAGCTAAGTTTAAGAAGGTAGGTTAAGATGGCTACCCGACTATGCGCGTCAGGGTAGCACTTAGGCGTGGATGTGAAGAGGATGTTCATTTTAAATCCAGCCTGTGTAGTTAAGAAAACTGATTATCTTGACCAAGCTGAGTTTGGTTACCTCTGATAGGTCATCGACGAAGTATTTGCCAAATGCGCAGACACTGCTACTTGCCAGTGCTGGTCATTCGCAGAAAGGAGAGTGTTTACGGCGAGTACCCCGCCGAGGAGAGAAGCCGTGAAATAAACATTCGATTGCGTTGGTGTTATCGGGATCCGGACTTGCTCATCGTTCGTTAGAGACCGATACACTACCCAATGTGCCACGGCGCTCTCTAAGTCTAGCAAAGTCTTATCATTACTCGCAGCCGGCCAAACTACCTGTTTTGTACGTATTAAATATCCACTGAAAGGCACCTTTCACATCCGCCCTGCCCCGTTTCAAGGACTTTCCAATAAAAAGTTTCAATTTAAATTTATTTCTGGTTCTCTGGCAGATAAGAACAAATTTGACTGAACAAAAAGTGGACGGTTTATCGAAAACATTGTTACTATAGTACAAGAAGTTACTAAAGAATCTTCAACTTCAATGTCCCGACGTTCTCAGATATTATGCATTCGGCATAAAATCAATTAACACAATTGCCATTAATAATATGAAGCAACATCGACCATAGGCCTTTCATGCTTCAATATATTGAAGGGAGAGCTGAAAAAAAGACCGTACTCAGAATTTCTTCAACCACGAGGATTGATTGTGAAGAGGCATCCTAGCGGGATGGAGGCTTCCCGGCGAAAAAAAATAAAATTAATAAGAAAATAAATTCATTGATGCGTCTCGTCTACCAGTTCCAATCTTGTATTAGAACCTTGAATAAGTTCTCGCTGTTTTGTTGTTGGTAAAAATCAATTCTTTATTTAAAGAGATGTCACTCAATGTATTGCCCATAGCTAGCCACTACTTTTTCCCATCTTTCTGATGCAGAAACAACACGTCTTTTGAGGCTATCCAAGAATCGACCCAGTTTTTTGGCATCTTTATAAGACCGATTACACTGCTCAGCCAGGCTATGTGCCTTTGAAAAGATCAAATTATAATCGCAAGGGGCACTATCTGGTGAATACGGCGGGTGGAATGAGGCTTTCCATTTTAGCGTTTCTAGGTACGTTTACATCGATTTTGTAACTCATGGCCGAGCGTTGTACCAAAATCATCTTATCATGTCTCAGCTCCAACCAGCAATTTTTCCTTCAATGTTCAGATTTAGCGCATCGATTGTAGTCGGAAGTGATCTCCCCTACTCGGTTTAAGCAACTCATTATAGACTTCACCTAGCTGTTTCCACCAAATGCAGAGCAAAACCTTTGTCCATAGACATTTGCCCTTGTGATGAATGGTCGAACTTACCCCACGGTACATCAGGCCTCGGGCTATCGTACAGTATTCGTTTTTTTACTTTTAATTGCCAGTCATAATACGATGCAAAAACCTGCAGTTCACATTTGAAAAAAAACGCCGTTCGATGTCTCTTGGCCTCAACTCGTACGGCACTCAATGTACTTGATTCTGAACCGCACTTAATGCCTAAAAACACTTTGAAACTCTTGTGTTATCTGCTTGTATTGATACTAATGTAATGCCTCAAATTCTTCGTCTTCAAACTTTTTCGTTCTTCATCTTAAAGACTAAATTCATTATTTTTGAAGCATCGTAACCGTAAATTTGAACAAGAATTCTGTGCATTGGATTAACTGGACGGCCACTAATATGCAAAGGTGTAGTTAGATATTTGCGCAGGTGGTAGTGTTAGCAGGACTAAAATTGCTTTGCTTTAAAAGGAAGACGTTTTACAACAGTCAGCTCAATGCAAAGGGGAAGGTATGGTACAACGGGGGTTCAACAGCAATGAGGTTTTAAATAGACAATTTTCTGCTAAAGCTAATTCGGGGCCAAATTTGAAAAATAATTTAACTTCTATGACCTTCTAACTCAATTCTCAATATCATGAGAAGTATGCCTTAGCGGAGTTATCCTTCTGGTGGCATTTCTACATCTCCATCGACTCGGTCTAATCCACGATAGGTATGCTATTCCGCTAACTTACCCCGTCGCCTGCTCCGCTATTGACAAGCGACTAACTTATGACCAAATCATTGCAGAAACATGAAGCATCGTGGAGCGCCTTCGGTTTAGTAGAGGAGAAGCTACTCACGACATTTTAGACCTAGAGCGTGAGTGTCAGACCTTCTCCAATAACATTAACAGAAGGAATTCTTTCAAGATCCCAATATTAAGGATATACCAGACGAGAAATTTATTAAAACAGATTAAGGGTGGATATGTCGTTATAAAGACAAACCACCAATTTTTTTTTGCAAACCTAACAAAATACACGTCGAAAAAAAATTTGTCCGGAGCCAATATCAACTTGTTCATGAGATACGCGGGACGAAAAAAAGCTCCTTAAAGAATGCACACACATCCGTCTACATAATGATGAATTCTTACTCTAGCGACCTTGTAAAATAGAGACACATCAAAATTTTGGATTTGTAAAATCCGATCCCTTTTTGCAATATCCACGTTAAAAAGTACAAAAGAAAGTTAAAAGCATCCTTCCGCTGTTTATCAAGAGATGGCTCTAGTAGAAAGTGCTTATCGATTGTGACGTATCCAAAACGTCATGAACCAAGCTTAGACATATGGCAGACGAACCGCTTTGACACATTAGTGATTGTTTTTTTGCATCATATACTTTTGGTTGTGTGAAAATGTCTGATTTTGTACCAAATAATGCGGGAAGTGTTGCTTTTCTTCTTTCATTCGAAGAAAACGGCGGCGGAAGCGCACCGAGAACTCCAAAAAGTTTACGGACATGCTGATCTACGAGGGTGGTCCGATAAGTACTTAGCCTACAAAAGAAAAACTAAAATTTTGGAGAAATGGCGATTTATTTTTCAATATAGTCTCCTTTTAGCTCGATACACTTGACCCAGCGATGCTCCAACTTCTTTAACCCGTCTGAAAAATACGTTTTCTCGAGGTCTGCAAAGTAGGCCTCCGTGGCGGCGATGACCTCCTCATTCGACTGAAATTTCTGCCCGGCGAGTGACTTTTTCAAGTTTGGAAACAAAAAGAAGTCGCACGGGGCCAAATCTGGAGAATACGGTGGATGGGGCAGCAGTTCGTAGCCCAATTCGACCAATTTGGCCATGGCAAGGGCGGAGGTGTGAGCCGGTGCGTTATCATGGTGGAAGAGCACTTTTTTCTTCGCCAAGTAGGGCCGTTTTTTCTTCAATTCGAAGTCGAAGCGACCCAATAATTTGGCATAGTACAGCCCTGTAACCGTTTTGGCCTTCTCCAGGTAGTCGATGTGGATCACACCTTGTGAATCCCAGAAAACGGTGGCCATCACCTTTCCGGCCGATGGGACAGTCTTAGCCTTTTTCGGAGCAGGTTCGCCGGTTGAAGTCCACTGTTTCGACTGTTCCTTGGTCTCTGGTGTGTACCAGTGGATCCATGTTTCGTCGACTGTCACGAAACGACGCAGAAACTCCTTTGGATTGCGCTCACGGTTGCGCTGTTTTTGTCCGGAGTGAGCAAACGCGACACCCATCGCGCCGACAGCTTTCTCATGCCCAAAATTTCATGCAGGATATGAGCCACGCGATCTTTTAAAATGCCTACTGTCTCAGCTATCTCGCGCACCTTCAATCGGCGGTCTGCCAATACGAGATTGTGGATTTTTGTCACGTTATCCTCCGTGGTAGCCGTTTTCGGGGTACCTGGACGTGGCTTATCAAAAACCGACGTGCGACCACGTTGACAGTCGTTAAACCAATTTTTGATGGCCGCAATCGAAGGAGAAGAGTCACCGTAGACAGCATCCAAACGCCCTTTGATTTCGCTGCGCGATTTCCCTTCCAAAAACTAGAATCGAATCACCGACCGATATTGCTCTTTTTCCATTTTTCTAAAATTCGGACACTCCCGCTTCCACACGCGGTCAAAACAAAACTACGAGTTCGATCCGGCTGAAATGTCTGGCGCCATCTGGCGGTGAGGCTAAGTACTTATCCGACCACCCTCGTAAGCGAAGCAACATGCCGTGATGGGTTCCGTCGCTTTAAAGACGGTGATTTCGAAGCTGACGACCGTTCGCGTGAAGGAAAGCCAAAAACCTTCGAAGACGCTGAATCGGAGGCATTGCTCGATGAGGATCCATGCTAAACGCAAAAAGAGCTTGCTTCAGTATTAGGAATTACCCGCCGAGCTATTTCCAAGCGATTGCATGCGTTGGGAATTATTTAAAAGCAAGAGACGTTGAGTGTCGTTTTTTCGCCTGCGAACATCTGCTCTAGCGGCAAAAATGAAGGGTTTTCTTCATCACATCGTTGCGGGTGATGAAAAATGGATTCAATACAGCAACCCAAAGAGAAAAAAATCATGGGGACAGCCCGTTCATGCTTCTACGTTGTCGGCTCCGCCGAATATTCACCCTGCGAAGGTTATGCTGTGTGGTGGGATCAGGGCGGTGTTATTTATTATGAGCTATTGAAACTAAACGAAACCATCACTGGGGAACGGTATCGAACTCAATTGATGCGATTAAGCGAAAAGCGGCCACAATACGAGCAGAGGCACGAAAATGTGATTCTACAGCCTGACCTACTTATAAAAGCTCAAATGGGAAGTCCTACCCCACCCGCCATATCCCCCAAATACTGCGCCGTCCGATTATCACTTGTTCCGTTCGATGGCACATGGTCTGACCAATCAGCAGTTCCATTCGTATGAAGAGATCTTGGATATGTGTGTTCGTTAGTGCAAGAGAGTGCTGCGCCCTCTTTGAGGCGACTGGTTCAGTAATCAATCAGCCAACATTCGTGCGTCAAAGGAACGCAAGATTCGCCGAGAACATCACCGCGGTCCGTGAAAGTGTAGAGTCGGAGACAGTCGATTCCAAAACTCGGCTTTCGCAGACTTCAACTTGCGAATTTTTCGTCGCGACATTAGGCCAACTGATGCAGGAGCTCAAAGCTCGTGACCATAGACAGCGTTGACACCAACCCACCAACGAGGTTCACCACGTAATAAAGCATCCTCCAAAACTTACAGTTTGATGTGGATTTTTGGCTGGCAATGGCATTGGTCCGTACTTTTTCGAAAACGACGTTGGTGAGGCGGTCAATGGCGAACGCTACAGAACGATGACGACCGATTTCTTATCGCCAGAATTGGACAATTTGGACTATTGGACCAATCCAGCAGGATGGTGCTACGTGTCACACAGCAGACCCCACGATTGACATAATGCATGAACGATTAGAGGGTAAGGTTTTCTCTCGCAGAGTCGACATGAATTGGCCACGAAAGTCTCGCGATTTGACCAAGCTAGACTTACTTAAGTCGCGGATTTATGCTTATAAACCACAATCGACCGATGCCCTTAAGGTGGACATAATCTGTATCAATACAGAAAAGTCGTTGAAAATAAAATCAATCGGATCTGTGCCACCGTAACCGAGCCGAAGCAGGCATTTGAACGATGTCATATTTCAAATAAAAAATAATTTTGTTAAAACCTCACATACAGTTTGTTTTATTCCATTTCAACATATATCCACCCTTGTTGAAAAATTTTCAAAACGGTCCTTCAGCGTCACCAATCGGGAGACAGATAAATTATTAAGAGAAGCTTAGACTCCGACTCCAATAGGCTATAATGCCAAAACGAAAAACAATTCGCTTCCCAATCAGTTTATTTTGTGCTTCTTTCCTAAATATATTCATCAACATTACATGTCATTGTCGCAGCGTTAAATTCTGTCACAGAATACCCCAAAACCATTTTACGATGAGTTAAGCTAGTACAAAGTTCAATTTCCTGTGTCAATCTGTCATTATTTCATGGCAACATGGTCAGGTCTGCCGATCAATTGTTAAGAAAGACGCAAGTTAACATTTCAATGTACCCTCATCATGCGTCAAAAAATGCGCTATCATGTGACAGGTGGTAAAATGTCAAGCTAGCACCACGTCTGATAGCTGACAAAGAAGTTGGTTGTGGAAGGAGAGGCATTCATGTTGTCCATATTCGCTTCAGTCAGTCTTGAATTGACAAAAAAGAATTATAAATACTGATAATGCAATTTGTATTCTGGATTTCACAATCCTCTCTCAATCACATAAGTCAAACTCAACTGTCATCCGAGAGCGTACGTGTTTAGTTCAGGGCTCACCGTTTTACAACAGGGATCTAAACGTACTAAAATTATGAAAACTTACGACAAAAAATGATGACTCTGTAGTAAGCACGTTTGGAGATTACACTATCAAAACAGAGTCCTGATTCTAGTTTCCAGAGTCCAGATTCCTGATAGAACTCTCAGGAACGATATTCAAACGATATTATATTCTATAATGGTAAGATCCAGGCAATATACTATTTATTTATTTATCAAAATCAAAGTCATAAATGTATTTAATTCAAATTCACTTTTGGAACCAACAAATTGGATAATCCGACATATACGGAACACACAATCGTTTTCTGTACGTTAAATGAAGTCTTTAGAATTTTTCTATAGAAAGGCGATGAGCTATCGTTTTAAGACCAGGATGTATTATTCTAATTCAAGAACATTTCCACTTCCCCGCTTATGACTCAACGCAGAAGCTGTTTACATCTACGCATTTTAGAATAACGTCATGAGAAACTGATCTATTTATGGACGTAAGATTCAAAAACCAGTAGAATATTGAATCACTTCCATAACAGGGGTATGATAGGTGTCAATTTCTGGGTCATTTTTGGATTGCTTACGTTAATGTTCACAACACCCACACTCCCGACCAAAAACCTTGAAAAAGAACCATAAAAATGTTTATTTGTTCTACGAAGCGCCAGCTACGCACTTAATGCCCTCGAAATCTAAAACAACCACTTTAACTACCATTTCATAATTCAAGATCGCCATCAGACCAAATCTACATTCAAATCCAATCCCAACTGCCAAATCGTCATTGCATAGTAATGAGCTCCACCTCGCACTAATAACTCAATTTATGGGACCGTTGCAAGCACCGGCAACAGTCTTTATCGCATTTTCTCATAATTGCCATCGTTCCCTGGCTTCTAGGCCCCGACTGAAACAAACAACTTCCTCCCGCCATGATCGTCATCCGAAGCTTCACAGGAAGTTGAACCGCTGCGACTTCAACTTCAACTTTCTATTGTTCGAGTACTCGTAGGTATTTGCCAATTATTCTGTGTCTTATTTCACTTTTTTTTTGTCGTAATTTCTTACCCGTATCTTTGTATCTTTTTGTTTCTTATCAGATGCTTCAGCAAATGACATTACCTGCAAAGAGAGATGGAAAATGAAAATTAAACATTAAACTTTCATAGTGATGTAAGACGAGATAGGTAGGGTAGGTACGACGTTGCAAATATAGATACGTAGACGAGATAATGCAAGTGACATGCTGAGGTCAAATTACAAAGCAATAACGCGCCGTAGCTCGACTCACAGAATGACGTACGACGAATGTGTACATGTTATACATAAACCGAGCAAGTGGCTCTCGGGAATGGTGCCCCGAAACGGGGGCGCAACCGAAGGAATGGGAATGAGACTAATAAATCATATTTCATGCTCGTTACTCGCAGGTTCGTGTATTGATTCGGTCATAGGTTATTTTTAGAGTCGCGAAAAACTATTATAACATTGATTTATCCAGACGATGCGAAACAGGCGAATGCAGGGAGTTGGAATCGCTCTAGTTGCGGGCGTTCTCGTGCCTCCGAAATGGTGGTATGTGTACGCAATTAGAAATTGGGTTGCGGCGGTCGGATGTGTTATGGACTTTTATTGATTGTATGGCGGGCGCTACATAGTAAGTGAACTGACATCGAAGGACGTGGGGATCTTTGATATGTTTGACGAAAAGAGGGAAGATGAAACTATGGGATCGTACTTGCCTACTTTTGCCGTGTCTATTAAGTCTCCACTTGTATAGTCAAAAAGCTTTAATCAAAACGCCTTCTTCCAAATTCTATTCCATTCACAATTGAATTCAATTTCGCCTAATTGATTTTATCTATCACGATGTCTTTCCTTTCATCCTCCACTTTCCCCTAATTCATTTTCAAAGCGGTGTCGTCCAAGAGTCACCCCATCCCTCATGATCAAGGCGATGAAATAAGTCTAAACCAAAGTGTCTTATTATCCGATGAACGTCATCGAAATTACAATTATTCCCGACATCTACTGCCCATATTCGGTTCGGAACTCGCGTCATCTATTATCGTCTACCCCGGCAGAACCCTCCCGGACAGATGTACCTTCAGATGGTTGTACAGAAATATATTGAACCACTTAAACACATCGAATATTCAGTGATGATTTCGAATCCCACATTATAAGACATCCCCAGCCTGCTGCTGTTCCTTGTCGCGTTCCACGGTTTCTATCCTAATCTGAAGTGTTTGCCAAGGACGAGATGGAAAAGAGACAAGCCAACCGGTGGAGATATCGATTTCACATCTCAATATCCTCAATGCGGAATGGCATCATCATCCCTTTCCTTCGTATTCAGTCGAGGAAACACCACGTAAATACAACACCAAGTGTCGTTCTACACCGAATTGACTGGACGAAGATACAGATGGACGTTGAGACCGCGGAATGATGCGCCGTGTGTATAGATCTCCAGATGGTGGATGCTGAGTACAAGCGAATGGATGTTGAGTGGTAGTTAGTGGTCGTGGGCGTGAGATATCCATGGGGGAATGGGATAGTTGGTGGTTATGGGTAAAACGGTGTACAAGAGAAGTAAATCGGTAGTTGCGACATGATGGCAATCTTCTATCCTTCAGGCAAATTAAATTGAAGTTAAGCTGTGGGCGAGGAATGCGAACGTGAATGAGGATTTTCTGGTGTGGAGCGAGGTCGGTGATAGATTATCGGTGAAGATGATGAGATTTTTTGTTCCATAACCGTAGATGGGTTGATATATAAGTGGGGATTGACGTCAGCAATTGGTTTTTCAAGTTTGTCCGGACAGAATCATATAACATGCGTCCCAAGGGTTTGTTGATAAAACCGTTAAAAGGGAAGGTTAATGGAGCCATCAAAGTGATTCTAACTTTTTGCTTAACAACCTCACTTGTCCTATTAACATCCCCAATAACCTGCATTAAGAATACCTACTTCCAATTAGCACTGCTTAGCCCACACACATCAAAGTCAAGCAATTACCGGATCCCTAATGTCCCCGCCATAAAATCGACTTTATAGTCCCATTAACCATCAATCGGCAATAAAATCCCGAAATCCTTTCTTCGACCCATCAGGTTCACCAAAATCTAATCTATTACGTAAGCATTCCCCATCTGCCGATCATTTTACGACGCTGTCTTCGAATAGCTTCATAAATTTTAGCATAACACCACCACCTATCCAGCGTCTAATAAAACACATTTTACCAGTCTCCGACCAATTAGCAAATCACTTAAGCAACAGAACACGAATCTAGATACAAATCGAACGAAGGTACGAGTACAGAAAACAAGTAAACCCGGAAAAGTAACGTCAAGCACGTCCCATTCGCCCGAGGAGGATATACCACATATAGCTTCGGAGAAGGGGTGAACAAGACTATATCCCATTCGTACCCCCTTTTCGAAATCGTATTTGGAATTAATTTGTAATGCAAAATAAATCATTAAAACGGGACCGTGTTGACCATTGAGCGGCATACAAGCTCGTACCTGAGTACCATTATCCAGCTTGAAATGCTTATCTGATGTCATCGCACCCGAAAACACGTATCTTGTATCTCAAATACTGAATCGGAAAAAGTAACCAACAAATAAGCTTTAAGGCACGACCTAATTTGAATTCATGAAACGAAGCCTGTCCGCGTTCTATCGGCTCCGTGTGACTTTTTTGTCAGAAACAAATTACGAGAAGAAAAAGTTCCATAGACCTTGAGCAACGATGTAGGCTTGATGTACATGGAAGGCACACATGCTTGTCATCGAGAAGTGGCAACTGAACACTAAGGGATTCAAGATGTGAGGAGATATTGTCGATTGCCATGCATTCGGGTTCCTTAAGTTTTTTTTTTTTTTGTGATTTAATTGGAACTAGAACCAAAAGGCTGCTCACTGCCGTCTATAGGAAGCAACCTGTCTTTATTCGTAATAAAGGCTTTTCGAGAAAATATATTTTCCAGTTGAGAGACAGATGGGTTTTGAAACGAAACTATTTGTATATGAATTTATTCCAATCGAATTTTAATATTTATATTGAAATGGGGTTACTTTGGTTAGGGGCCTAACTGAACTCCAAAGTTGTGATTAAAGAGGTTTGGCCATGGCTAACGTACAATAGGACAACACATAGTTTCGGTCATGGTCTCCCTCCTTTCATCAAGGATCTAACTAAATGAACGTATTACGCTTATGGAGTGATGAACCCTCGCATATAAGTTCCATTACTGACGAAAGGGCTTTTTAATTGAAGCTTGAAATCACTCTGGATTGTAGCCCAACTTAACCCCATTAGAATTCAAGATAGAATCATTAATTCCCAAGTCATAAAATCATACAAAAGTGGATAGCTGAAACGTCGACTGCTTCTATTTAACTTTTGTTCGAATGCCGTTTCTTTGTATAAAAGGCGATCCAATAAGAGGTGTCATTTTAAATTATACGCCATTTTCGAGTTAGGTGGTAATTAAATATGGATCGACACACATTCACACAACATTCTGAAATATTGAACATTCTTAACAAAAGGCTGAAAATATCGTAGAGACTTTTCATAAATTTTTCTGGTCACCATTAAGCGCCCGCTAGCACAGCTATGACTAAAATAATCTGTGACTCGAAACCCAGTTGTGACCATTTCGTGTTTATCTAAGAATCGAGCTTATCTGCACCCACTTGATCTACATGTTTACACGGTCCATTTATCACAAGGACTGTAGCCAGTAGACCATGCACAATGTCGTATGTTCGTTGATTGGGTTATGAAAATTAATGAACAAGATCAAGATCATTATCTGAGCGATGAGGTTCATTTCCATTTCTCTTCCGTTCGTAATAAGAATGAAACCTGAAGTTCCAAAAACAAAAGTTTCCCCATCTACGAGTGTGAATTTGGCGAGATTTTTGAGCTGGCGGTGTCGTTGGACCATACTTTTTTCTGAAATGATAATGCTGCGATCGTTTCATTGAAAGGATTATCTTACCAAAAGCTTGTTTTGCCCGAATTGGGTTTTACCAACGTGGATGACGTTCAGCAAGATTAGCTGGCCAAAAATCTGGTGAAAAAATGACTCTGTTGCCTGCCAGATTCAGTGCACGTAGAGACAGTGCGATATGACATAATTCGATTTTTCCTTCACGGCTATGTTAAAGTAAAAGCCTTCAGCAATGATCCATCAACGATGCATGCCTTAAAAAAATATATCAAAGCTGATATTCCTGGACTGCTATTGGGCGAAATTCTGACGAAAAATATTGTCAAGATTATGACTTTTTGTAGGCAATGCCAAGCAGGTAGTGGGCATGTCATTAACCTCAAAGCTTCTACTTTTGATTGTGAGTATAATAATTTTCCGTAAGAATTTTGCATTTTTCTATTGATTTAAATTGACACCTCTTGACGGATGACCCTGTATCTTGTCAATCCCACCAGGACAGGAAGGTTTCGAGGTGTAATTGGCGGTTATATTCAAAATTTGTATGAAATAAACCCAGGATCCAGACCGTTTCAACTAAATTGACTCGTTCAATAAATATTAAGTGCGATGGAGCAATGCCTAACAAATCAGTTAGCAAGATGACAGAGTACTGGACAATATTTCTTAAGCCTATAAAGGCCGAACCGACCATCAGGGGAGCAAGACTCGATGATTCAATACAGTTTTGCCAAGAAACAAGCATAAGACATTGCGGTAACCATATGTAGGGTACCTGAACAGATATTCTCTCATCATTATCGCGAGGATGCCCGGCATTGAAAATTCCGCAACAAGGATGCAAAGATTGCTGACAAAATTCGGGATTGTATCATATATATAGGGTGCGCCATCTCATATGGGTCGATGTAAACTTCGAATAATTTCAACAATTGTCAACCGATTTTCATATGTCATAGCGTTTTGGAAATGCCGATTCAGTACAATTTTAACCATGAATTGCTTCACACCAAAAGAACGCGCAGAAATAGTTTCAATTTCATTAAAAATGAACGCTCGATTGTGCTCACTCAACGTGCGTATCGTGCAAAATATCGTGATCGAGTTGCGCCCAAAAAAGATACAATTCGTCGTTTTTTTCAATTTGGTTCTGTGGCAAGCCCTCGAGAGTAACCTAGGACACGTCCGCGGCGTTCAAACTCATCTATTCAGTCTGTGAAGGCCAGTGTTCAAGAAGATCCAAGTTTGTCATGTCGGCGACGTTCGCAGCAGTTAGGCATCAGTGGGACCACTTTGCGGAGAATTTCAAAGGATGACCTTCACTTATTTCCATAAAAAGTGCAGATAACTCAAAGAATTTTGCCACATGATGAGCCACGGCGCCTTGCATCCGCACAAAATGTCGTTGCAATGATTAATGCTAAGCCGGAATTCTGGCAGCAAATTTTGATGATCGATGAGGCACATTTTACGTTCTCTGGCTCAGTTAATAAACAAAATTGTCGCTTCTGGGGCACCGAAAATCCTCACATTATTCACGAAGAGCAGCTATATGAACAAAAAGCTACTGTTTGAGCCGGTGTATGCGCTAAAACCATCATTGGACCGTATTTCTTCAAAGTTGGCGATACAGTGGATGGCGATATCGGTGGATGTTGGCCCATTATGTGGTCCCAAAAATGCGTAAAAAAGGCTTATTTCACTTTTGGTTTCAACAAGACGGCGCGACATGCCATACTGCGGACAAAACAATGAACGTTTTGCGTAAGAAGTTTCCTGGAAGATTGGTGTCAAAAAAAGGCGATATTGACTGGCCTCCGAGATCGCCCGATTTGACTCCTCCAGACTTTTTTCTTTGGGGATACCCGAAGACAAAAGAACAGCTCTAAAGAAACATTCGTGCGGAAACCGCAGAAATTTCGACCGAAATGCTCGAAAATGTCATGGAAAATGCGCGAAAACGAACCCATTTTTGCATCGGCAATAAAGGCGGTTATTTAATTGATATTGTTTTCAAAAATTAATTAAAATAAATTGTAAAGGCCTAAGTTGAATAAAATTTTTTTAATTTCCAAAATCGGTTGAGAATTTTTGAAATTATTCGAAATTTACATCGACCCATATGAGATGGCGCACCCTGTAGTTGGAAATAATTAAAAATTGTTTGTGTTACGAGCAAAGGTAGTCAAGGTTTTCTGGAGCTGCAAGATCATATCATGCAACAGCATATTGAGTACATGCTTCTTGAAGAAGCCAGAGCCAAGGGTTTATCTTTGAAAGTTCAAACAGCCAGGGTTACCAGTCGCCAAGAATAAGTGCCAGATGTAAGCTCTCTAATTAGCCAGGCACCAGGCTGTACAGCGGTTGAAAGACAAAGACAAAGTTGAAAAAAATGTTGTCAATACCTGGAAGCAATACCGAAAAAAACAATTTTCATGCCTTGGCTGTGGTAGGAATTCGAATTTCGACTCGCTGGCGGCAGAAACTAACTACTTCTTCTTCTTCTTAGCTGGCGTTACAGCTCACGGAGAGAGCTAAGCTTCTCTCATTCATTGTGTGCGATTTGTTTTTCATACAAGTGAACGGGGCCTACAGTTTAATGCCGATTCTGAACAACGAGCGCCGAGAAGCTTTTTCAAGGCAAATGTACTACCAGCCAGTACCCCGCTGAGGAGAGAAGCGACGTAATTCGATGGCGTGGGTGTTATCGGGATCCGAACTAGTTCATCGTGCGTCAGAGGCCGGCACACTACTCACTGCGCCACAGGGCTCTCAGAGCTAACTACTAATTCACTGTATTTTTGTAAATTTCCGCATTTTTGTAAATTTTGTAACCAAAGGTAGACTGTAAAATCAAAAATGGGAATGAAGCAGTATAACTCGCTTTTGGACGTGAAGACGCCACTGTCCTGTTGCTCAAAGAGCTGTCCGCTTTATATAGAACGACAAGAAATTACGGTCATTAGATAGGAACTAATTATGGCAAGCTTGATATGATCAGAATAACCAGTGCCTTCGAAGCATTTTCGGCCATATAGTGAGGATGGTCCCCATTTATAGACTATGCTACCAATGAAATGCCAAATTCAACCGTCAAATTTTCAAACAGTTTTTGATTAAAATAATCAAGAAGGGTCGAAGATTTCTTGGGCACCAAATGAAACAGGTCGACAGAAGCCGAATGAAAATTGAGCGTCAACTAAACGACAGTAAGCCTCTTTTGATTTTTAGATTGAAACCTTGAGACTAACGTACGTTCAATGACATACTTTATAAATGACATCCTTCAGACAGCCTCTTAAGTTTGGTTTAATGGACTTGGTCCGAAAAGTAAATTTTTGCATAACATAAGTCGAGCTGGATAATGGTTTGAATGGTGTTTTCCTAAGTTAGTCAATTGCTATTGGTTTGTTCCCATAAACCAGTAAGTTAATGAAGCTTCAAAGAAAAGGTTTTCGGGCGTTACACCATACAACCTTGATGCGTTCTGGGGACTTTTCTTGAAGCAATTTCAATATAACGCCTAACATATGGAGCATTGCGCTGTCTTGTTGGAAGAACATGCCAACATCTATCCACCCAATTGAAGCCACAAAATGTCGTATATCATGGCCCGATATCGTTCGCCATTGACAGATACCGTCAAGCCCTTCTCGTTTAGGAAGATCTACAGATCAATGAGGCCACCTGACAAAAACTTACACCAAGAAGTAAATTCCTCCTGATACCTGTTGAAAATGCTGTGAATCATTCATTCGTCAAATGCTAGCCCATGAAGCCGTCCAACCAAAAATGAGCTTAATCATTGAAGATGATTTTTTAGCTAAAAATTTGCATCCGTTTTCAACTTTTCTAGAGCCCAATCAACAAACGAACAGAAAAATTGACGCGCTTTAATTCTTGTGTCAATTAGGTCTTATATGGATGCACGCCCAGGTTTTTTTCCCTAAGATTCGACAAGTTCAGATCCCCAACTCGAACAATCGAGAAGTTTAGGTCTTCCCACACCTTCAGCAATATCCTCTTTAGACCCCGCGTTTCAGTGCCATACAGGGACTGCTCGGTCGGCAACCGAAATACTCTCTCCGAATTTCGCAATAATTATTTAAAATATCTGAACGGATTCAGACACGATTGCCTAAGAGTTAAAGGCATAAAGTAGGTTGAATTCGTCAAATCCAGAGATCATGGCAAGGAGCACGTTAATGTCAGAATTAGATTGATTCGAGATCAGAACATGAATTATGAAAATAAGGAATTGAAAAGGTTGTCCCTAGCAAAGCAATTGCTAGGTCAGTTTTCAAAGACTGTGGCTCTGGTGAAAAAATACTGCCTTCTTTAAAACTGGCTTAATTAAGAGCTCACCTAGTTTTTAACCTGACCCATGTCTTGTAAGCTTGTATTTGGATTAATTCAAATAAAAGACTTGAACTGTTCACGCTAGGTGTTACTTAATTAAAAGTGTCTAATTTAGTGTCTGTCAAACGGCCATTAGCTGAGTATTTAAAAAGCTTATGGCTTGCAACTTAGTCCTCATGCACAAATTTATGAAAAATATTTGTTCTTATTGTAGTAGCCTAAACTGATTTGCGAGTTCAACCGTTGGGTACGAAACTTAAAGTAAGCACTGACCGAAAAGAGTGGGTGCATTGTTCTAACAACCTTACCTTTAAAAACAAATTGCCATCCCTTTCACTGGGTATGCAGAAAATTAAAAGTTTAACATATTGTAAGTCCCTTACTTTAAGATTTTAATCAGCACTAAATGCATTTCAATCATAGCTGCCACGTTGAAAATGCCACATGCATATGGCAATAACCAAAAACCTTTCATTCAATACCACGCGAGAACCATACAGTTTGAATGCTGTTTATCCTAGCCCAGCCGCATTAGCCAAAATACTGGGTTCTATCACCCCCATCAAAAAACCACGCAGTAAAATCGTTATCTAAATTTCGATTTACATTGAAAAGTGTAAAATTTAATTTTCTGGCCAATTGCACTTAGCGGTCACAATTTCCCTATCTTCCCATAAACCCATAAGCCTCGAGGGAGTAGCTGCACTTACCATGTGCCCACTTCCCACCCGCCGGCTAGCGCCCATACCCGCGTCGAAAACAAACACCTAATTAATTACCGCAAAATCAAATAAGCGTTTGTAGGGTGAGCTAAGCCCGCGGCTCGATCGAATCAAGCCAGCTAAGTCTGATTGCAATTCATTTTGATTTTGTTTTCCTGAGTTTGTTGTGTTTTTTTTCGTGTTGCCGCGTGTATTTAATTTATTGCCAGGCCACGGCACGGGGTCTCCACCGCAAATGCATAGCGATGCGTCATGGGTATAGTGACAGGCTTATGCCGCGACGGCGGTAGGTGTGTTGAATTATTTTAATTACACCCCATATGCCACCCCCGAAAACCGTAAGCGCATTTTAATTCCGTCGGAATTAGTCAACTTAAGTAAATGAGTTTGGGTAATTGCTAACGGCCTTAGCGCTCGGGTTATGCGCGCACGAAGCTTTTGAAGAACGGTGATTTACGGACAAATGAAGCCAAGAAACGTGACTTTGTCACAGTATGGCGTGAAAACAAAAAAAAAACAGTCTCTCCGCCGAAGTTGTCGACCGAGTGTTCGGATTTTGGATCAAGGTTTCAAGGTTTTTTTTGTTCTATTTTCTGTCACGCTCCTGTGGAAATGGACTTTTAATGTAAATTAGTTGGAATTCAGTGAACCAGTCGATGAATAGTTCCAAGGAGTATCTATAAATATGCATAATATCTTGAGCAACGATCTTACATTGCAGTAATTAGCCGCGTATACTTTGCATATACCTTGTAACAGGGAGAAGCATACAAAATGACGCAGATACCCGGGCATGTGGAGCACGAGAATGATGTAACTGATAGACATCTGTCATCAATGTTATCAACTCGGGGAAGAAATATTTAACAAAGTCGTGTGTGCGAGGTTTTTGCAATTTGCGGTTGTGCCATACAGGAATTTTATTATCTCTGGGAAGAGATGTATTCGGGGGCCAATGAGGTTTATGGACTAATGTCATCTTTTTTAGGAGCGTTCAAATATATAAACAAGCATTTGTTAGCTTAAGATAGTTTTTGCTTACGAAAATAGCCTCAGACTTTGGCATACATCATCTGCTCTTAATTTGAGGTTATTTTATCACAATCTCTGCAGCTATGTTTGCTCTGTACACCACCATCATAATTAGCTGACCTCCAATCAGACTGTGGAACAATATCAGCAGAGAATCATCAAGGATTCCAACATTAATTTAAAATGAATCTGGCTTTTCGGTCGCGAAAACACCAAAAGGCCCATTATCAGATCCAAGCCCAAAGACATAAGTAAAAAAGTCCATGCCCGGGCGCCTGTTATAACTAAATTAATGGCTCAAAAATTAGTGACTTTCTTGTTGGAACTGTTTAGCCCCATCGAAAATCATGGCTCTTGCCCCTTCTGTTTAAGGCTTTGAAACTAGAATTTTGGCGTTCATTTCTTCGTCGGTCCCACCACTGTTTTCACGGTTGACCTCATCAAGTAAACTAGTAAAATGTCAGCGAATTTAGAAATGAGGTAATATGAAAGTGGTCTGTCATAAGTGATCCATTCTTTGGGTTACGTCAGGTACGATGTTCAAAAAGTAACGGGAATTATGCGACTTCGAGGATTGTGCTTGCTCGATTCGCGCAATTTTTTCACTATTCTACTGATAATTTTTTTAATCGCCAGCTAAGTCTTTTGCTTGGATTACCTCCTAAGACTGGCAATCCCGAAAAAGTTGGTGGAACTGATACAAGGAAAGGATAAATTAAGGTAGATGACGTCTTACCTCTTTTACTCTGTTGGGTACCAGGTCACAGGGGCGCAAAAGGCAATGAAATCGCCGACCAACTTCATGGGAAAGGTATCAGGTACATACATACATAGGTGCCGAACCTTTCTGCGGAATCCCCAAGTAAAACATTAATTTTCTCTTAAACAAGTAAAAATCGGAAAAGAATTCAGGGACTACGCCAATCAAAGAGATTCAAATGGCTAATGAACAACACTCTACCAGTATTGTCAAATGTAATAGAGTCGATATCAGAAGACTGGTCAGCTACCTTTCAGGACACTGCAGTCTGAGATATCATCTTAACAAAATTAATCTTCCGTCTGAAACCGAGTGTCGAATTTGTCTAGAGGACGAGGAAACTTCAGAGCAAATACTATGCGAGTGCACTGCCCTCTGTAGTGTATCCTCCTCAGAGAAATCATTAATTCTAAGGGTATCACCTCAGTTCCTCAGCTCGTCAGCTTTATAAAGAAAGTAGAAGAGCTCCTCGTCTAATTGGCTAGCAGGCATAATAGACCTATACATTGATCGCAGTGCTCTAAGCTGTTTAAAAAAAAAAAAAAGAACGTCTTACCTGAAACATTCGAGATACGTTAAGGATTAAAAAAAGGAGACTCCTTGTCACCCCGTCTTGAGGGAATGCGTAGTGAGAACCCTTAAGAAAAATGAAAGAGTAATACCCTTAATAGAATCATGTCGGCTCTAGCTTACGCTGATGGCCTGAGTCTGATGAGATAGTGAGCAAAATGCAGGAAGTCTAATAAAGGCAAGAAAAAAGTAGACTCACCCCTAAGATGAAGAAAAAACCAAATATATGGTCACTTATTGACTAAGATCAATCCAAAGCTCGTACCTGACTGTACCCAATAAACCCTTTGAGAAAGTTAGCGAGCTCAAAACCTGGGTACCATATTGGCTGCCGAAAAGACATAATGATCGAAATAAATAAAAGACGTGCTTGCCCGCGATGAAGGAACCTTTCTGTCTTGCAATGTGGAAATCGTTTTTATAAAACCATAATTCCAGTGACACTCTACGGATGTGAAACTTGGTCTCTGACTAAGAAGGAGGACAATTGAGAACAGATCTCTATGATCGTCTATGGTTGAAAACAGGACGGAGAAACCGGCGAGTGGAGAAAGCTACACAACCAATAAAGGAACTCTATTCAACCGCAAGCCTTGACTAAGACTGAGATGGTCAGGATGTGCAGAACAAATGGACAGTGCACGGTCGGTTAAAAGAATGCGTGAAAACCCATAGGAAAAATACTCCCAGGAAGGCCACGTCGTAGATTGGAGGACAATATAAGGATGGACATAGCAGAGATAGAACAGAACACTGCCAAAAGAGTGGCTTGAGGAAGGCTTCTCAACGAAGTTTTGAACTTCGGAGATTCAAATGGCATTATTGCAGGTGTTGGCATATTATCAGCGAATTCTAGGAGTACTTTGTTCAATATTGAGCCCGAATTGTTTTAGAGGGGATGAAATCGATATAGACGAACTAATGAATACTTCCCGTATAGTTCCCTTTAGTTTCTAAACACCTTTTGAATATTACAAATGCAAAGCTTACCCAATAACCCGACTATGCTGATCAAGCGCTACTAAAAAAATTATCGGTAGTCGTATCTTAATGAGCTCTTACTCCAAATTTTGGCCGTAATTATCACCCCACTAGATAGGTTGTGCCTGCTATAAAGGATAAATCCGCGTTCGCATACATATACATACACTATTGAATAATTCTGCACCGGTCGCACATTTTGTGGCCATAAGAGCTTCAATTCAAAACGAGAAAAAACCAATAAAGAGGAATCTTTCAATCCACTTTCTAGAGAGTTTCTCGTAAAGATCTTAGCCAATGTACATACAATATCAAATTTACTCAACCACTGACGATTCTATATCATTTGAGGCACCGATATTTCTCCAATTAGGCTCTGCTAAAATTCCAAGAAAATCCTGAATTTCATAAAAAAATAATTTTTAGCTATAAAGTTAATTTTTGGCTTAATGGTTTCGTCAATAAGTAAAACATGTGTTGTTGGACAGCTATCAAACCTTATGTGTCTGAACAGACTTCATTCCATTGACCATGTGGCGTGAATTTTATGTAGGAGGCGTATTTGGACTGTATTTTTTCGTCGATAAATATGATCGTCATGTTACGATCCATTAAGTTCGCTATCGTGCCATGTTGGAAGACTATTTCCTCCCAGAGATGGATGGATTTGACATCAGTGATATGTGTCGTTCCAATAAGCACATGCCATAGAGCTGCTCAAAACATAGAAATACATACAGGAAGTTCGGTAGTCATATCTCGAAATTGCCTTTTTTAATGGTCATCTCGTTTATACAATTAATTGGCTTTCTTAATGGGATCACATTTAACTCACTGGCTTATGCCAACTAACCAATAATGTTTGAGGAGCTTAAGAACAACATCGAACGTTACTAACGTTCTGGGTGGTCGTGGTGCAATGGTAATCATCACCGACTGCACCGACTGTTGAGCGAAAGATTTACAGTTCAAGTCTGTCCATAATCAAGAACAATTCCTATTCGGAAAATTTGTGCAACAACATCAATTGTGAATGGGAGATGTCAAAAAGAAGACATGACACTCGCAGCTGAAGATCACTTCATATTCTGTGTGTGCATTTCCCATATAACACCTTAATGGTATGGAAACAAAAAAATTACAGTGAACTACAGCCAACGTGACAAATTTAGTCGAATCTCTCGAATCCTATCTGGGACAACCACCCCCCGAAGAGTAGTGAACGAACATCTTCGACACAAACCATCTGCACCCCGTTCAGGTTGTATGACAAGCACCATAAGAGCGTACTCTCTTGAACCTGCGCGAACCCTATACAAAAAACAAAAAAACAAAAAACAGTGGCTGAAAATTCGTGGTAGTTGCGGTTGTCATATGATGAGAATCCGTTCTTAATTTTAACATGTGTAATATGTACGACCTTACTTATTCTCAAGCTAAATATTGTCCAACGACGGATCATATTGCAGTTGTGTCTTAGCAGACAATTTAGCTTCAAAATTATAGAACTAAAGCTCCCAAAATAGTACTTTTGAGCATATATTTCGGTAAATATGCTTGAGAACCAAATTTACCTTTGACGACGCCTGTCCTAAGTGTTTCACGGAAAAATATAGTTTTGGGGTTCATCATCATAAAACATCATATAAGAGTAGTTAACCTATCGGTTCGTCATCACACTCTCGATAGGAGACTAACAGACACCCGCGCTTTACTCGCATTACAACAATGCAGTACCAAAATGCATAAATTACTGTGAATGATATACCGAAATGCAAAACAAAACACCCTCCTTACTTACCATATTACCAAGGTTTTCTCACGTAAACTCACTTGCGCTGTCATTAATTGATCATAAACTATTTACATCCACACGTCCATGAAGTTGTTAACTGCCAGCCACATTAACAAGTCATCATACAAGATGCCTAATGGCATAGCTAGTCTAGACAAAAACGAAAGCAAAACTAGGCGCCTCACTCCCACGACTCGTTTAACCCTCACCATCCTGAACTCTCGATCCGCACATTCGACTACAATCGCATAACCGATCGCGCCAAAAACAGACAACACACTCCTTTAATAGTTCACGCGTCAGCCTCTGATATACTCCATCAAAGTCATGTCGAAAAGAAGACAACCATTGGCAGATGCTCATAAATCTATCCGGTAAGGACAAAAGACCAAAAAAACAGCAACCAATTCCAAATCACACCTTCCAAACACACTCTGCAAAGCCCCATCGAGCGTACAAAACATGAAAAAAAAACGCAAAAGTGATTTCGATTGAAATAACAAAAAAAAGTCATTTCAATGTACAACAAAAGCAGTAAGCAGTTGATATGAGCCGTCATGCGAGGAATAACAAATCAAGCGTGTAAGGGTGATGGGGGAAGCGGAACAAGGTTCTTAACCCATCAAAGTGCGAACCAGAAAGAATAGATAAAACGACAACATCGACAAGGGATCAATCACCTTCTGGTACTGTCATTGGCACTTAAGAGGCACTGCGTCGACGGATGGATTTAGGTGAGTTCATGCGGACCAATGAACAGATACAGTCGAGAATAAATAAATAGATATTGTTCGAAGTTCGCAAGTCGGTCTAATTTGTTTAAATCAGATCCCGTAAACTAGTTTTTCGTTTAGTATTCAGTGTATTTCAGATATTCTTGTCACAAAAGTAACTAAAGCAACGGTAAATCGGGAGAATTTACGATTTTGAAACTCTAGAAACGCTCAGCGAAATATTTACCATACAGACGAGAGTATGTATTCTATATACAACTATAAAACTGAGGAAAACACGGAGGAACTCAGCGAATTTTTGGTCAAGCACTTTCTGTGGCAGCATTAAGTATTTGAAAAATAACAAAGAAGATAAGAAAACATAGAAGAAAAACGGCACTAATCCCGAGAATTCAACATTTCTGAGCCAGGTTTAAACTGAGCGAAAATAAATATGAAATTTCCTGAAGAGAAGAAAAGCCAAAAGCACAACACATGTCATCAAGAATATACATATCCAGCTAAGCGATCAGCTGGGAACTCTGGGAGACCGCCAGTGGGAGGATATAAAACTCAGCGAAAATCCAATGTCGATATACATAAACGATGAATCCTTATTTCTGTTGCGATACAAATGCGGCATTTGACTGCGTTGAAAACTTATGTACTTAAAACCTGATATTGGAACTGAGCGAGAATCGCGATTCTCAAAATTAAAAAAACTCAGCGAAAATTTTATTCGCTCCTAAATAACATTAAACTATTTGCCCCACCTGAAATTCTAGTTTTCTCTGAATTCATCTTTACATTTAAGCTCCGCGAAATTCAGCGAAATCAAGAAAATCATAGAAAATCTACTTTTAGAACAATTCGACTTACTGACAGATTTCCAAGTAATAGATAATGCCTAACCTCGATGATTAATTACACCGGAAACAACGATAGAGAAAACAGAAAATAGGTATCCAAGCATTACTTTTACACCGCTGTGTTATCACTGCCTGTAGATCTCCATCGCCCGAATGCCGCTAGACGGGTAACAACAATACACGCGAACAACCATCACCGCCACACCCTTACGCGTGTTGTCATCATCAATTTTAGCCACCCAGTATCCGCAGTTTATATCTATTTTATTTTCCGTCTATCTCTCAATAAAAATAAATTCAGCTCTGCAGGCAGGAACGACTCCTAATGTCAGATTGAATTAACGGCAGCAATTTGAAATCACCGCATGGAACCGTTGCGACCGTCAGTGGAGCAGGCAGACGAGCGGCAACCGAACGAGCCCCAAGCAAATACCGGTGATTTGGCGGGAAGCTATTTCGTCTCTCAGGTATGCCCGTACTATGCCAAGTCTGAGATAGCAGTTGTGTCCTACTGGCACGTCCTCCACCCACGCCAATCAAAACACATCGAGATTCTTTCTCGAGATTCATTTCTGTTTTACTATTTGCAATTTGTCGCCTTCTGGATGCGCGGGTAGGTGTGCAATCTCAATGTCTCTTCGTCTCGGTCACTGTTGTCCGTCTCTCGAGAACGGTGATGATGATGAAAACGATACATCTCTCTGTGTTTATTTGCAAAATAGCATCAATCCCCGATCCAGAGCGTCACTCGTACCACACCACCGATGCGATGCTAGAATATCAGATCGGGAGCGCTAAAAATAGCTCACCTAACCCGAATGGAAATTTACAAAATATTTCTATTCCCTCTCTACTCCGTATGAATCGGTCGCACATTTGCATGCGAATATCGGTCGGTTGGAAGACGCCGCATTCATGGCAGCATCCGTGGCGGCATACCTAGTGGCGACCATGTTCACTCTACACTCTGACAGGCAGGGTAACCAGTCAGTTCATTCTCATTTGTTTACTTTGACTTTCAGCAACAGTTGCGGATTTCCCTTTCGACTAAAGATAATTCCCTGAAACCGGCCATCTAAGCTGAGCATGCCACAACCAGAGAGTGAAAAGGTTAAAAGGGGAAAGTTCCGCCACGACAAAAGCGTTGATAAGATTATTTACCTTATCTGCTAAAAATAGTGTTTACATTAGAGCAGGAGCTACTTCCAGACAACGTCGACCGAGCAGAACATCGTTGAACTGCATGAGTATTCATGGGCGCCTGTCGCGTATCGCAAATACTGCAAATGTTGCATTATTGTTTACACTTTTTTGCATTTATGCGTTCGCACTGGGTGAATGGGAGTTTTCCAATTGTCGAAGAGATAAAAATGCCGTAAAAGTTTAATAGATGCAAATGTGTAAACACAAAGTTGTTGTATTCAGAAATGAAGATAGACGCACAGACGGAATGATGTCATGGGAGGTAATTAAGATTGTAGGTTAGCGAGCTACAACAGTAGGAGTTCTGGGGCAGTTGCAGGCTGAGATGGAGCAGCTGGCGCGATCAATTGTAGTTTTGGGGCGACAGTTGCAGACAGACGATAGTGCTAAAGCTTAATTAGACAAGGCCTTAATGCATAGCTTGAACGACAAATTGCACGGCCCCGGCAGAAAAAACCTTCAACGAAGGTGATTTTTAACCTTTAAGGCAGAGACAGAATATCGACTGAGGTAGCAACAAACTATCTCGCAATGTTAATTGAATTTTTCAGGTAAACGTCTAGGACTCCAGGCGTCGAAGGGGACAAAAGTAAAGGCTAACGAAGGAACTCAATAATATCTTCAGAAGTGGCACAAATTTTAACAATCAAAATGTTGTCCTTGAGGTATAAAGTTGGGGGCTTACTCGGATTTGTTGGGTTCGGACGAGAGCGAGTTCTTATCCCAGAAAAAGTCATTAGCTGAGGAGATATGAAGGCTCGTAGTATACAGTCTATCATCCTCTCTCCTAAAAACGCTAGAGCATGTGCCCGGTCTGTACATTCGCGAGCTTTTAAAAACAAGCCCTCTTTTAAACTCTAAACAGAGTAAACCCACATAGACAACATTGCACGAGGTCGTGTAAACTTTTGAAAGATCCATCCACTTTAAACAATACACCCTGGCGACCTTTACAGGTATCGACGGCGTTTTCAATTCGTTTTCACTAAGTCTTATGAAAAATCCCTAATGGTCATTGGAGTAGAAGGTTTCTTCCGTAAGTGGATAGTCTCCATGCTTGAAACCAGACTAAAACAATCGCAAAAGTCTTCATACAAAATCCATCAATAGAGGTACTCCCCTCATCTCTTTTATGGCTACTAGTTATCAACGGTCTCCTAATTGAGCTGGACAGGTAAGGGAATGAAAGTGGAAGTCCAATATAGAAAATCAGGTAAAGAAAGCCTGCAGCAAACCTTTCGGTAAAAAGTGGGGACTCAGACCTAAGCTGACCCTCTGGATGCACATAACCATTGCCTGTCCTCTCTTCACCTATGGCTCCCTAGTTTCGTCACCTGTAATATCGACCTTGGAAACCATAAGAACGTGCCACACCGAAGCACTTAATATCCTACTGCATCTCCTCCTCTTGGACTTTCACATCAAATACACGGCAGCATGCGGCGCCATCAGACTTAAGGAAGCGGGCTTCTGGCCACTCATAACGTAAGGCCAAGGCAGAGATCTGTTACTTCGGGCATCGAATTTGACTTAGCTTCCTACGGACTACATCACACCTTCGCTCGACTTCAATGGTGTGATGCCCTCCCTCCTCCAGAGAAGAATGGAAAGCATGCAACCCAGTCGCGAAATTCCAATTTTTGATTGTCATTGATGGCTACAAATTGCAGCACTGTGTAGAATCAGGTATATTCTCGACTGAATATCTCAAATTCATTCCGTCTCCCCGATCATTCGAGCGTCTTTCAAGGTAGCGATTCTGGAAGCGAGCAAAATATTTAGCGCAGCCGGCCGACAATTACACGCTATTTGTAGTGACAGCCAAGCCGCTATTAAAGCTTTTTCGTCTGCTACCATCTGCTCTAAACTAATGAATGAATACAAGAAAGAAATTAAACGAGCTGGCGCCTGGACTGATATCACGCTTCTTTGGATTCCAGGACACAGCAATATATGTAGAAGGGAATCAGAGGGCCAAGTTCGGGGACGTCTCAAACTCCCCTACTGAAGCTGTAGGCCTGTCACTCTACCTTCTCAAAGTCAAATTCCTGCGACACTTTTTCAACAACTAGATATAGGATCAAAAAAAACCTGCCTCTCCTATTCAAAAAAAAAAAAACAAACGATCTCCTCAATAGACAATCGACACCGCTCCAATATATCTAGAATCGTGACGCTCGGTGTTGGCCCTTGGCCTATAGGAACTCACGCTGCCAGAACAGGCATCCGGTCTGACACCCACTATCGTACTTGTCACAATACCCACGCAAAGGAAACCCATTTTCTCTGCGAATGTCCAGCACTGTCAAGTCGCAGGCCCTGCGTCTTTGGCAAATACTTCCTCAATGACCTCCCAGAGCTAGCCACCAAGCTCAGCTTGGCCAACATAATCAGTTTTCTTAACTCCATAGACTAGATTAAAATGAACATCCCCCTTCACATGTTTTGGGTTTCACGAGTTTTGTGGCATGAAAACGATGCCGCAGCGCTAAACCTACCTGATCGCGATGATGAGGAATAACACAGGCTCCCATTCCTGGCCTTCAAATTCGGTAAATTTTTAACACATTTTGGGGCATAAGCCACTTGGTACGCTGATATCTTCAGTATATTATTGCCTATCATACCGGAGGACAAAAAGCAATATAGACGGTATTTTTTTAAAGGTTTGGTTTTTAAACTGGCAACACTGTTTCTACAAATTGTCCATTTGACAGTTGAAAGATGATTTGAATTTAGTATATTTTGCCATTTCACAGCAAACAGACTAATGCCAGAACAATGCATGCAAATTGTGCAAACTTATTTTGAAAACGATGGTTTGGTTCGCCAAACTTATCGTGCGCTACGTACATTTTACGGTCGACAAAATAGTCCATCTGGGCAAATTATTCGATGAATCGTGATGGAGCTTTGCTGAGCGCATAATTTCACGTCATGGACTTGTGAACTGGCTTCCATGATTTTGTGATCTCACATCTTTAGATTACTTTCTTCACTAGTGTATGCCGATAAACCAGAGACGTTGGACGATTTGGAAGTCAATATTCGCCACCGTGTTATTGTTTATAAACGGGCTCCATTTGCTCGATAAAGATGTCGAAAATTGGACTTCACGATTGCGCTTCATTTGAGATAGTCATGGCTCACGTACACTCAAAGTCGTATTTAAACACTAATGACATTAAACTGTCTACTGAATAGGGCTAATATTATAGACATTAACATTAGCTTCAAGTATTTTATTTCATATTGAATTTGTATACCTCTCAAAACAACACCCTTTACAATTACTCTTCAGACCTGGACAATAACACAAAATCCCTGAACCCGCACTAATATAACCTGCGACGCCTATATCATTACATCTTGCACAGGTCTCGTACATGTCGACCCAATGTAGCAGCAATATGTTCTCCTCTGCTTGCTAGACTTGCCTTAACTATGGCGTTAAATGTTTTAAATTCAATAACGCAATCACCGTTGAAATAAAATGCAATTTCCAATCATTTTAAAGCCTGCAGCGATGTCATGCGAACTCATTAATATGCCCTTCCCTGTTTAAAAGAGCGACAGGCGTCCGAAACGAAACTACCGCGTGGTGGTGGTCGTGGTGCAATGGTAATCTTAACCGACTGTTGAGCCGAAGGTCTGTAGTTCAAGCCCGTCCATAGACAAGATCAATTCCTACACGGAAAAACAGAGCAACAACATCAGTTGTGAATGAGAGAGTTTGAAAATTCAAACTCTGTGTGTGCACATGTCTTAATGACATGGAAACAAAAGAGTTACTCTGAACTCCAACCAACGCGACCAATTCAGTCAAATCTCTCAGAAATCCTATCTAGGACAACCACCCCCGAAGAGTAGTGAACATACATCTGGGACACAAACCATCTGCATCCCGTCCAGATTGTGTGATTGTGTGTGACACAATAAGAGCGTACTCTTGAACCCTCACGAATTATTAAAAAAAAATTATGATGTCGTTACATGCGCCACAAATCTAAGCTCGACACCACTCCAAACGTACTCATTCCTCTAAGGCAGTTCGTCTGATATCATATCAACTCAACGTTTCCAACCTCTGACCGTGTCCGCCATGAAGGCCCACATAATCGTCGTAAGTATCCCCCAAAACGACCACAACAAGCAATCAATTTTCTTTCTTTCTGCCCCTCATTTAAACAGAACATTAAAGGTTGTGGTCCAATTTCATAGCTTACTCACCCAGTCTGCATCAACCTGCCCCCACAATTCCCAAAAAAAAAAGTCAAATACAAAACGAAAAATCTGATTGCATGTAGCAAACAGAAGGGGAATACACGTCTGTCAGTAACCAAACCACAATCATGTCCCGCTGGATTTGAATACCGCGTGCCAAACACAATTCCAATCGCATTTTTTCGCTGAACTAGGGAAGAAGCGCCACAAGCGCCCGATAACGTGCGAACCAGAGCAACTCCATCCCAAGTTCACCCAAACAACAGTGACACCACAGCCAACAGCAGCTAGGACAGCAAATTGGCATCGGGCAGAGACAACGATCCCTCGTTGGATATATGTATGTACAAACCATATAATCTGCTCTTGAGATACTCGATACCGAGCATAGTCACCTGAGATGAGTGCCATCACAAACGCAAACAACACCGACCGTCGCAATTAGATAAATCGAAAAATGTAGGTTAGTCGGACCGCAAGCATGTTTTCCCCCTATCTAATCAGCAAGACACACATTTCATTATCTATTGTGCTCCACAGAGGAGCGAAACACTCAACACCGCATCCGTGGATACAGCAGTACCACAACGATACGTACCGATATACCTATCTACACAGATACTTTTCCGAGATGTATAAGGATTTAATAACTTTATTGCAGTGGAAAACAAGATAAACACGACTTTCTCGTGAATTGTTCTTACGTCAACAAATGTTGCTTATACTTCGACTCGCAGTGTTGTCGAGCTTTCGCGTTTCAGGCTCTGATACTCGTGGGGTCTAATCTATACAATGGGATCCACCCATTAGGTTTGACTGAACTGAGGTGCAAATATTATAATTCTATTGTAGAGTTTGATCATTTTTTATTCCTTCCTCATTCATTGATTACACACGCACGAGCTTGGATGATAAACGCTGCTAAGTGGTGTTGTAGAGCACTACAATCGACGGCGTTTGGCGCGTGGAATACTTTTATTGTTATGCAATCCTATTGACGTTTGATTTGTCGGCAGATTCGGGCGGGTAAATCTGATACACGTGCTCAGATGACGGATGGATTTTTGTGTCATCGTGGGAACGATAGTGTTAAGCCAAGGGACGTAACAAATGGTCGGTGTGATACAAGGGCTTTGTAGAGTTGTTTACACGTTTTTGATAAGGTTTTGCTAGGGTTATGTCATACAGTCGAAAAATTCGAGAAAAAAGTTGAAATGAAATAGTGGTTCAGAAAAGTAATCGTTTGGCGTCCTTTCGTCTGCTCAAAAACGCTTATCAAAATAGTGTGCGTTGTTTATTATAATCAAGATCTATGGCCACCTTATTTTATCACTGCTCAGCTGCAAAAAGCTCAAGTATTTTAAAATTTCAATGATTTAAAAGGTAGAATTTCTGGCCTACATATTAAGCTAAGTAAAGGAGGGAAAGAACAACACAGGGTGCGGTAACATGTATTTCACTTTAGAGCCAGTATTTAAAACAGAAAAAAATGTAGGACGTTAAAACAAAAGCCTACAAGATGTTTTACTATGGATTTGAACAAGGAAAAAACGGAATCGCCATCATCCTTGCGGCCGAGCTACTTGGCAACGTCTTAACCATTTCAAAGTCCAGTGACCGTTTGATGGCTCTCAAATTGGTGATGCATGGTGAGGTGTGGAACATCGTAAGCGCATATGCCCCTCAAGTAGGATGCGAACGAAAAGAAAAAGGTGCATTCTGGCTAGATTTCCACAACCTTGTCAAAATCACCCCAAATGAAGAGCTTTTGTTTGTTGGGGGAGATTTAAACGGACATGTCGGGAAGACAAGCGAAGACTATGAAGACTACCACGGAGGGCTGCGATACGGCACCAGGAACTCTTCAGGTGAAGATATCCTAAACATGTGCAAGTCGTACGGTCTTATAGTGCTAAATACCATGTTCGCAAACAAAGCCGGCACCTGATCACTTATAGCAGCGGCGGAAATGAAACTCAAATAGACTATCATTTGGTATCCAGTTTCATGAAGCCACGAGTTAAAGATTGCAAAGTGATCCTGGGAGACGCGATCGCCCCTCAACACCGTCTCCTCCTGACTGAATTTTTTTATGGAGGCGAGTAAGAAGTCAAAGCAGCAAACGAAGGTGTCTGAGAGAATCAAGTGGTATAAGCTGGATAAAGGAAAAGGCGAAGCTTTTATTACCAACATGAAAAACTACCTCTCTTCCATTATCGATGAGGTCGGTAATGAGGAGTGCAGAGCACAAGACATGTGGGATTCCCTACAACAATCTGGCCTGGAGAAAGCCAAATCACTGCTCGGAACATCTAAAGGCCCCTGCCAACACGCAAAAGAAACCTGGTGGTGGACAGACAAAGCCAAAGCAGTGATACACGAAAAGAAAATGGCTTTCCAAGCTTGGTCAAAGTGCTCTTCTACTAATAGAGAGGAAAAAGCTCGCCGTGAAAAGGTGTATAGATATTGCAAAGGTATCGCGAAGAAAAAGTGCGCCGAATTCAAAGCGAACAGCATGGAAGGCCTCTATCAGGAGTTAGAAGAAATATCGTCTTCCGCGTCTGACAGGAACCAGGCTACCCAGGAGCTTCGACAAAGCAATTTGAACAAAGTAGCAAATATCCTTAAGATAGCCGCCCAGAGAAGAAGAAATGCTCAGTGTTTCCCAAAGTTTATTAACAATGCTGAAGGCCAACTCCTTGTGGAAGACGAAAAAATTCTCCACAGATGGCGACAGTATTGCGAGGAACTTCTGAACGAACAGTTTCCCCGAGTGTACTTTCCAAGAGCCGCCCCGACTCATGCCGAAATATCCGACATCACAGTCGAAGAAGTTCGGTACGCGGTTAAAAACTCCAAGAAAAGAAAAGCTGTTGGGCCGGACGGGATACCCTCTCAGTTCTGGAAAAAGATGGGAGACATCGGGTCTAGATGGCACATGGTTCTTATCTCCAAACTTATGAGAGGCGACACTATGCCTAATCAATGGAGGGAAAGCTATCTTCTTCCTTTGCACAAAGGAAAGGGTGATACGCGAAATTGTGATAACTACCGTTCTGTCAAGCTGATGTCGCACACCATGAAGATCGTTGAACGGGTATTAGATAGCCGACTGCGGAAAATAATACGACTATCTGATGACCAGTGCGGGTTTGTCTCGGGTAAATCAACAACAGATGCAATCCAAAGAATAAGGGTCGTGATGGAAAAGCATCGTGATTCGTCAAAGGACTTGCATATGGTGTTGGTTGATTTCGAGAAGGCCTTTGACCGGCAACCAAGAGATCTTTTATGGGTAGCGCTAAGACAAAAAGGAGTTCCAGAAACCTACGTGCGAGTGATCATGGACATGTACAAGAGAGCAACGACAAGAGTAAGATGCACCGCAGGAGTCACCGAAGAGTTCGCAATCAAAGTCGGTGTACACCAAGGGAGCGTCCTCAGCCCACTGCTCTTTATAGCAGTCCTTGATTGCTTGCTTGAAGGAAAAGTGACGGACCCCAATGTGCACCAGCTATTCTTTGCTGACGATGGAGCCATTATAAGTGATGATCAGGCGCCCCTACAACGAGCACTTGATGTGTGGGTGGGCATTTTTGAGGGACACGGGTATCGTATTAGTTCAAAGAAGACAGAGTATCTGTGCTGCCCGTTCTCTGACCCTCATCAGCCTATTCCAGACATTTACTTGAATGGAAGAGTGCTTCCCAAGTGTGAAAAGTTTAAATATCTGGGATCTATGATTAATAAAGAAGCAACTTGTGATGACGACATCAAACATCGCGTAAGCGTAGGGTGGATGAAGTGGCGGGAAAACTCCGCCATCTTCTGTGATCGAAAAATGCCCCCTAAGCTGAAAGGAAGGCTCTACACTTCAGTTGTACGTCCGGCGCTCACATACGGATCACAATGCTGGACAATGCACAAGAAGTATGAAAGCAAATTAACTGCAACTGAGATGAAGATGCTTCGCATGACAGCGGGAGTAACAAAGCGTGACAGAATTAGAAGTTCAAAGATCCGAGGAAGCCTCCACGTAAAAGAAACCATCACAAGAAATATAGAGCGCGACCGACTCAGTTGGTATTGCCATGTTCAAAGGAGAGATCCTTTGAACCCCGTCCAAAAGGCGTTATCAATCAACATTCCAATTTCAAGACGCAAAAAAGGCAGGCCGAAAAACAATTGGTGCAAACAAATGCAAAAACACCAGCAAAACAGAAGCCTGCCGCTACTTTCTGAGGTCAAACCGGCGGACCCCACAAGCGGACCAGTAGGAATGCAGTTAAGTGGGAAGGTTATGGTCCTACACTTCTGACCATAACAACGCCGGAAAAAGGAAAAGAAGAAGAAGAAGATTTAAACCAGAAAAATATGACAAAAAAAGCGTTTTCGGCCTCAGACGAGAAGGTTTTTTAGTAAGGACATAGCAATTTATATCACTGTTGTCAAGTCCATTCAATTCTGTTAAAAAAAAAAGTCTTCCAATATGGCACGATGGCTAACTATTGACCGTAAAATGGAGTTCATTTTCATCAAAGAAAAAGTACGGTCCAATAACTCCTCCGGCTTGAACTCCACACATGTGGAGCATATGTGGGTTTGTTGCTGTTCAGAATTGCATGTTTAGCACTTTAGTGCTCTTGAAGTTGCGACCACCGACCCACCGACTAAGGAGTTCGACAGTATTTTTTTATAATTTCCAAACATAGCTAGTTCGTTCGCGAGCTTTAAGATTATACAAACTTGGCTTTTTGCTAGCGTTTTGGCATTAAAAGGTCGGAAAAAATTTAAGGTTGTTTTTATACTAAGATAAGGAATAGTTATATCCCCTTGAAAACCGTGTACGATTTTGTTCAAAAAATAAGATGACTTTTTGAATTTGGAGAGCTATGTGTTTCTTCTTCTTTGTCATATGTCTCCTAACATCTGCTGATATTGTCAGTCATATTGGATATTTAGTCTGTTTTTACAGATATAAAGGTTATACCTGTTAATGATGATATAAATGGATCACTGAATCTGTATTAAATTATGTGTGAAAAATAATATTAAGCACTCCAACGTACTTGAAATGTTGACTGTGGCATTTGGCGAGTCTATTCTGAGCAGAGCAAAAAAAGTGTTTATAAGTGGTATAAACTCTTCACAGCATGCCGATAAGGTGTTAATAACTATGCCCGCCCTTGACGTCCCAGTACGTCAATAACGGATGAAAAATTTGAAACAGAACAATTGCTGAAGATATTGGCACATCGGTTGATTGATGCTATGAATTTTTTTCAGGTGTTTTGGGTATGAAACGTGTGTCAGCGAAGGTTGTTCCGAAAGGGCTAAATTTTGAACAAAAGAACCGCCATATAAGCATCGCTCAGGAGCTGTTGAATGACTTGAATGATGACCCAGAGTTGACGTAAAAGGTCATCACTGAATATATAGATATGATGTCGAAACGTTACGTTGGAAGCAAACAGAAAAGCCAAGTATAAAAAAAGCACACCAAGTTCGGTCACATGTGAAAGTCTGGCTCACTGTCTTCTCCGTCAATACGAAATATTACCTTAAAGTTATACGCCGTTTGCCTGGAACAATACGAAGACAACGTCCGGATATATGAGAAAACACTCATAGATGTTGATTGCGCGTAATTTTTGGCCAAAAAAAAATACCTTAATCGTGCCTCAGTCACCATACTCACCAGACTTGGCCTTCCGCGACCCTTACCTCTCCCCAAAACTGCAAAGACCCATGAAAGGACGGAGATTTACCACGATTGAGGAAATGAAGACCATATCGTTGGAAGAGCACAAAGCTTACCAAAAAGTGCATATCAAAAGTACTCCAAGAATTGGGAAACGTGCTGGCGCAATTGTTTTATGCCTGGAGGGATTGCCTTCAAGGTGACCAAATAGTTATTTTTTGGACAAGCCTCGTATATGGTTTCCCCCAATTATCCCTCAAACCATCTTTAACCGCTTCATGGAGGTATCGATGGGTTAATCCAATAACGTTAGTATCAAGGATTAAAATAAAGTAAAGAATGTTTTTTTTAGAGATATACAAATTTAATATAAAATAAAATACTTGAAAATAACATTAAAGTCCATGACATTAGCCTCGTTTAATATGTAATTTTATGCCATTAGTGTTTAAATATGACCTTGGGCATATACTCTCCTATGTTGGCTCGAATGAAGCGTAATTAAGAAGTCCAATTTTCGACAACTCTTTCGAGCAACTGGGGCCGTATATCAGTAATAACACGGCGAATGTTGACCTCCAAATGGGCCAACGTCTCTGGTTTATCGGCATAGATTAGTGACTTCACATACCCCGAAAGAAAGTAATCTAAAAGTGCGAGATCAAAGGATCGTGGAAGCCAGTTTACAGGTCCATTACGCGAAATTATGTGCTCAGCAAATGTTTCCCGCAATCTTGTTGAAACCAAGCCTCTGTCAATGCCATTCAACTGAGGAACGAAGAAGTCATGAGGAAGAAGGGCAAATGATGCTGAGATTCCGCTAAGTCAGGTGCACGGAGTTCTCCTCGTCTTCCTACAGTGTACGAGTCAATAATTTATTCTACTTGGACTTTCATCGCCGTTAAGCAATCTACAAAAAAAAAATGTTTTCTCAGCATCAACGGTTACTCTACTAAAAGTGATCTCTAATGATCTTTGCAGACTCTCGCTCTGGTTTTATAGCTTTACCGCAATAGCCTCCCAATCTTGCGCCTCTCGTGTTTCTCGTGATCTGTTTCTTTCTTTTTGAAAGCGCGTACTTCTTCGCACATGTATTCGTCATCAAACCAGTGATTTCTTGTACATAGGTGGTGGCTTGAAACCAGTTGCATCGATTGCGTTTTGAAAAGATGTCCATCGCTGTCCTATAGCTTGTGCAAATTGCACCAGGACTTGGAAGAGTTTGGGCTCTGATCGGCATGGCCTCTGACGTCTCTTGCATTTATAGTTTTTCGCCACCCACCTAGGTGATCTTAGCCAACACTATTGATACGGAAGATCCGGACATCCAGGATAATAGAGGAGTGTCCGTCGTCGATCACAATGTTTTGGCTACCAAAAAACTATGTCTTGTCATAAAAAGAAAACAAAAATTTAAGGGAGAAAATCGGTTTAAAAAAATGTCACAAGTAGCAAATCAGGCCGAGCCTTTCCTCAAATCTCGAAACATTTACATTTAAGACCAAATCATGTCAGGAGTGTAGTACAAACGTATTAAGCTATTATAATCCTAAAAACAACGATAAGTGATCGCCCAGCAGGCGCCAGTGCCAACCGGTTGCAGACTTAATTGAACCAAGGCGTAGGCTTACATGACATCATGAAAACACTTTTCATGGCCTAGAAGCTATCGAAAAACAAACCCACAAGAGCTTCATGGAACTTATTCGCAAGTAACATGTTCTTCATCTCTTCTTCCATAACCAATTCGATGTTATGTAAGCGTTAGTTCTAGATTTCCTTGCGGCTCAGCACATAGAGCTTACGTCTTCTTGTAACATGGCAGGCAGATTTCTAAGTGACAACCGAAAACCAGTTGACATTTACAACATGACGGCCAATCGATAGGGATGCAAATACAGCCAAATTCACTGCAATACCACTGTCAACTGTCAGAAGAAATCTTAACATCTGTCGACTGATTGAGAATCAATTAACGCAGATACTACCTTAAATGTCAAGAGGTCTTCGGATGAGTGTGGTCGTTATTATATGTTTCCCAACTCGTATGACTTTGAAACAATCATAATTCATTCGTCTATGTAAATTCCGACAAAAGCAGCGACAGAGGCACCCGGCACAAGCTGACCGGCAAACTGGTTGAGTGATCTCAATTGGCAGCCGGTAATTACCTGACTTGAGTAGAGAAGCACAAGGCACTCTATTCGATTGGATGACCAAATCGCCTGGTGAGACGGCACACAACCCATAGAATAAAAAAACAAATCAAATGGCAAACGGCCGTGCCCTTGATTTCCGTGTGGCAATGACCGCGGGCGCTGTCAAGCTCCTTAATCCACCTCCGCATCAGACGGCAAGCAGCGGCGCCCCGTTTCGACGTCTGCGAATTTAATTGAAGAAAAAATCATTACCGCTCTCCGATACCACCCACAGTTCTTATTCGTTCACCTTCACCTCAAACTCGGATGCATACATAGTAAGCACCAACCGGTATGACATAGTCGTCATCGTCCGTTCAACTTGTTGTTGTAAAATTTGAGGTTAGGCACGACGCACTGAGCTCAAAGCCAATGTGGGTTTTGTGTACTCACTGTGTGCGTGCGTGTGTTTTTCTTTTAATAATTCATGAGCTCCACTGTTTGATGACAGTGTCGACACTGAAAAGGGTCAATACTTTGCGAACCTAAACAGACCGAAATAGGTTTATTTGAAGGAAAACGGGTGAGGACGGATAGAATGGAAGGGATGCCTCGACATACTCGTGTCTCTAATTGTTTCTACTTCCTATTTCACCTCTTTTTTGGGCGAGACATTTCTTTCGGTCAGAAAGGAAATGCAAATTTCATTTTTCTATTTAGATTTAAATTTGATTTCGAGTCTCGGTAGCTTTTAACCACTAGCTGTCGAAAAATATAAACCTCCACCTACTGGAAAATATTTTTGCGCTCAGATCAGCATGAAGGTGTCAAGTGACGAACGGAGACTCTACCCCCGGTAGCCAACTAGAAGTAGTGTGAATCAAATTTCGCGACATTAGCGGAGATGTGTGAGGTGCGATTCATCATCGAGTTCCTGTTTTGAACTTCAATTATTCACAGATATTTTTCTTCGTTATCCGATCATTTGTGTCAAACACAAGCTCCATCGAGTCGACGTTATGTCATTACTTGTTTGTCGTGCAATATCTCTATTGAATGACGGTCCGGCTGGTCAGTTAGCTGAGGGCGAGTGCGTGTGATATATTGATGGGACAGGGAAGGATTAGTGTCATAACTGATAATGTCATACAGGGTGAGTTGGTTTTATGCTCGCTAGTTTGATTATGTAACGAGGCAAGTAATCGTGCGTTTGAATTTGTGTCAATAAAATTGCCATTGGCATGGGCTTAAGTTGTATAAAACTTCAATCGGCTGGAAGTCGAAAGGTCGAGATGCAAATGCTGCATGATAACATGGTAAAACATGGAACAGGGCAATAAGGCACGAAGATGCTGTTTTTTTACTATGCGAGTTGGAATTAATTCGTAGATGTTTATTTAAATTAAATACCACGTCGGAAGAACGACGATCACCAGTAGTAAGAAGAAGTAAGTTCTCACCAGAGAGGTCACGAGTCATTGGACGAGACAAATGACAATCAGAAGGCACAGTGTCTGAAGAACCCAATGAGTCGCACTTGCCGCCTGAGTGTTCCTAAGAACTTTTTAATTGATGTAACGATGTGACTACAATGTGAACCAGCATTTGAGCAACGGTCATTAAAATAGCGATAAAACAGTGACAAGGAAGACACATTCGTCGGTGTTCGAGCGAGTCAATTGACTTTGCGATATTACTGTCTCCTATAAGTTTTATCGCTCGCTGTTGTATTCTATCTAGTAGGTGCAGTGAGGTCTTACGGGCACCAGACCAGATATGAGCGTTATACTCAAGCTTGGGGCGAATATAGCCCCTATAAATTGAAGCCAAATCGGAGGGGGTGAAATATTTCTTGCATCGTTTTAGGAAACCTAGACATTTTGCCGTGTTTTTGGCGACTTCAAATATGTGATCATTCCAATTCCAATTAAGCTACCGAGGATGGAAAGTTTTTCGGATTCGTCGACACAATCGCCATTCATGGATAATGGCTGATTATTACGGGTTCGCTTTAACGATAGTAGACAGCATTGAGTTTTAGAAGCATTGAATTCCACTCTATTATTTTTACCCCAATCGATTATGCTGTCAAGATCGGAATTCAATGTGCTTAACATACGCTGCCGTTCCAGTTCTATGGCCGAAGAGCAGGGACGTGAGTCCTGGAACGAATATGAAAAGCTGAGAGTACTGTCATCAGCGAAGGAGTGGATTGGATTAGAAGTAACAGACAAGAGATCATTTATAAAAATGAGAAAGAGAGTCGGAGACAAAACAGAGCCTTGGGGGACATCAGCATTTATTTGGTGAATATCAGACTTGAACCCGTCCAAAATAACTTGAATTGAACGGTTCGAAAGGTAATTTCTAATCCATAGAAGCAGAGATTCGTCGATGCCATAAGCACGCATTTTCGTCAAAAGAGCCTGATGCCAAACTCTGTCAAATGCTTTTGAAATATCAAGCGCAACGATCTTGCTTTCACCTAAATTGTGCAAAGATTGGTTCAACTTTTCGGTGAGATATGCCATCAAATCACCAGTGGACCTGTTGCTGCGAAAACCGTATTGCCGTTCATTAAGAAGCTTCGCTATTCAAGATATTTCATAAGCTGACAGTTTATCAGCGTTTTCATGACCTTGGGAAGAAGGGACGTTAGTGCTATGGGTCGGAAGGAGGAGGGGGACGAAGATTTAGGGACTGGCTGGACAAATGCTGTTTTCCATCTACTCGGAAAGAGACCCGAAGAGTAGGACAGATGGAAAAGCCCACGCAGAGGTTTTGCCAGCGCAGAAGAACACCTCTTCAGAAGTATTGGGGGTATACCATCCGGGCCAGCGGATTTGTGTACGTTGAGATCTTTTAGTACTCTTGCAACTGTAAGAGTGCTAAGATAGATTTGTCCCATGGTGAAATCAACGCTCTCAAGTACAGGCGGAGACAATGTGGAATCGTTGAGCTATACGCGAAATGCGCAGCAAGCAGATTGGCCTTGTCTAAAGAGCTTACAGCTGAAATGTCATTGTAAATGAGCGTGGGAATTGAAGACGAGGCTGAATTCTTTATGTTTTTCACGAACGACCAAAAGTTTTTGCTACCCTTGGGACATTGTAGTACTTTCTGCCTCAACTTTTGTTCGTAGAAGAGTTTTACACGTTCAGCAATGTTAATTTTAATTTTCCCCTCAACTCTAGGAATATTGTTTCCCTATTCTATTTTATTCACCAAAAACGAACTGCAACTCATCTCCGCCTTAGTAAACCAAGGAACTACTCTCCCTGCGCAACAAAAGAAACAAACAGTTGCAAGCGTCTTCATTCTGCGGCAACCCTGCAATCATATACAGAATTCGTACAACTATGCAAATATCTCTACTTTTTTCATCGATTCCAAGAGCTTCTATCACTTTATGAATGTAAAACAAAAGCTGATAACAACCTCTGTACTTTTAAAACTTGGCCAATTTTTCCGCTAGTATTTCACCGACTACACGGTCATGAGTTTCATTATATGATAGACTGCTCTCAGATGTCTCCAGCGTCAGTGAATATATCTCCTGCCTTAGTTATCGAGAAAATACTCAAACGTAACTTAAAAGACGACTACTCGTCCAGTCCTGACTACCTCTTCGTTATAGCTTTAAAAAAAGTGAGCCAACCATCTCTCCTACCCTTCATGACCTTACTTCAAAGTCACATTTCACAGGGACTCGTTCCTCGGCCTTGATAAAATACTTACATCGTTCTAGTGGACGCAAGAATGTGGTGTCCAACTATCGCCGTATTGCTAAATTATGTTGCATCCTAAACTCTTTTGAAGTATCGTCTACGATATAATATTTTTCACTGCAAGCTTATCTTCTTCCTAAATCAACATTGATTCCTAAAAGACCGATTGACCAAATTGTATTTGTCTCATACTCCTTGAGAATTGGCAAAGGAGTAGACGTTGTTGCCACATACTTAAGCAAGGCCTTCGACAAAATCTCGCATCAAATACCACTTCTTAAATTTACTATTCTTTATTGCTTGTTCTTTGCTTGCTTGCTTATGGATCAAGTCGTGTCTAGAAGACCGTCAGTAGAATGTTATTTTCAGATTTTCTATTTCTAATCTAATTAATGCCACCACTGGAGTCCCCCAGGAGAACCATCTTGGCCCACTGATATTGATCCTAACCATTAATTATATAAACTGTGTCATAAAGAACTTTTATCTTTCTGTATACGCTGATGATATGAAAAACTCCAAACATATATTTTCCCCTGCTGATTCCTGCTCAGTCCCTTCTGACGTAAAAAGGTTCACAATTTGGTGTTAAACAAAAACCGTTCAGTGTAAGTAAATGCCAAGCTATCGTCTATTTCCGTAAGAGCTTTTCTTCACCTTCCAGAACCTACGTTATCTATCATGAAATTGATCCCTTTGTCAGCTTTTTGCTTGACTTAGGTGTTATCTGTGACCGAGAACTTTGTCGCCTTCACATCGATAATATTATCAAACATGTCAACTCCGCCTTCGGCTTTGTCATATGTTGGTCGAATGTTTTCAAACTTTTACATCAAGAAATCCGTCGTTAGGCCTTTTCTTGAATATGCTAGTCAAGTCTGGTCCTACTCGTACGGTATCCATACTACGGCACATTGAGGCCGTCCAACGTAGATTTATTCGTTGTGCCCTTCATGGTCTTCCCTGGGCTGATACCTATAATCTACCCTCTTATTTCTTAAAACTAGAAAACTAAACTAGAAAAACGACGCAGGGTTACAGAAATACTTTTCAGTCATGACCTACTTACGAGTAATATTGACAGCCCATCACTGCTTCAAATGAAACACCTTAACACCAATCTTCGGAATCGTCGGTTATGCCCCTCTTCCGAATGAGCTCCCGGTGAATAAACTACGGCTACCATGAGCCAATGTCCAAAATGCTGCGCCAAGTAAACTCCGCTCTTTTCGACCTATACTCGTATCTCCCTAAAGCCTGTCTTATTACCTCTTTCTTTCATATCTTTCTGATTACACCAAATACAAAGCATGAGCTGGGATCCACGGATATTTGGCTTTATCGTTGATGTTGATCATTGGCCGGGCTTGGTCATGACTTGCGGCATAGTGGATGGTTGTAATGGTTTCACAAATCCCAATGACTTCCTACTTTGGCATCGGGGCACCTATTCATAGGTGATCAAAGGCTTTTCGAAGGCCCTTGGTTTCAATTCATAGGAGACCCAATTTCCCTACTTTGGGTAGCACACACGACTTTGAGGCATTGTCCTGGCTTTAACGAGTCAACTCCCAAGCATTCAGACAAATTCTAAAGTATTTGACATGACCCCTTTTCTTGTTCTTTCCTTGCCTTCGAAAAGGCAATCGCATGATCACCATAAGCTTCCATTAAGATCAGATGACTTGTCACAAAAATAATTTATAAATTATCATTTATATGTGTCATTAGCTGAAACCGGCATTTAATAACAACTGTTTTACGGAAAATATTTAGCGTACGAGTTAATTTTAACTCACAACAGAAATCTAGAAGAAAGAAAACTGGATATTCGAGGTGTGTTTAAAAAATATCAGGAATTTTCGGTCTTGGCGATTCAAAATGTCTCCACTGGGACGACTGAACCTTAGCTTTGACTTATTTTTATTTTATGAGATGTATTAATAGTGCTGAATCGGTATTGATTTCATTGAGCTGCTTCCTTTCGCCGCTATTGTTATTCAAAATTAAATAGGTTTTGCCATAAAATTGGATCACAACTATCACACCCAAATGGTACAAGCCAGTCAATATGGCAGAATCTTCAGCGAGTTATTTGACTCCGATCTGTAAAGAATCCTTCAAGACCAGGGAAAATAAATGTTAGTATGGCTCTGAAATTAGAGGGCTTAGGAAGAATATCTCGGGCTTTCTAACTAAGTTCCAATAATTTCGTAGGGTCCGAGTTATAAGTCGAATGAAAGACACCGATCTTGTGATGTGTTAACTTTTTGATCTACGAATTACTCTAATTACTTTTGGCCCCTTCCCTGTAGAAGTCAAGTTATCAGGGCTTTCTTATTGTCCTGACATACGAGCAGGTTCGAAAATCATCTTTCGATAAGCAATAATATCAGAGTTCATGGCGTTTCAACTTCTTAACCTTAAAAATTGACAAAGCAACGTCCTAAACTTGGACAAGCCGAACCACATCGACGTGTGTTTTCCCAAATCTACGATATTATTGAGTCAGACGTTAGCACCGCTTCCAAAGAGCTCAAAGGTGTATTCTAAAACGTCGATCATAACAAACAAAAATCGGCTTTAAACTTCCTATAAAACAACATTGAACTCAGCTTAAAAGACACTCGAAAGATTGGTGTCTCAAAGTCAAAAGTCACGAAACTCCGCAGCTTAACTACTTAAAATAAAACTTCCGTGTCGACCCGAAGGGCAGTCGGTTATCTATCTTCTAGCAAATATTAATGTGCAAAATCCGTGGAGGAGAAAAGCATAAAGTGAAATCACTCCGCCAACATCGCGACAACATTGCCAATGCGGTCGAATATAAATAGAATCTTGCGTGATATCATATGCTAGCCGCATTGCAAGAAATAAAAAATAAAACAAAACATAAAAACAACGTAATAAAACGCGAATTCTAAGGAGACGCTATGTCTGTAGGTATTATTCAACAGCTCCCAGGTGGTCTATCGTCAAATAAAAAGAACAATTTAAAGCCTTCTCTAAATAAGACACATCGTAAGCTATGCGCAGCTGCTGCTTTCACATTTCCCAGTTAAACGAGGCGTTGTTTGCCAGAAGCATACTTTAATATAATAGACCCGCGGACGTGTATCTGTGTAATTTTAATCAATTAACATTTAACAACTTTAGTTTATTGGTTTTTATCAACTCGGATCTGTCTATCAGTTTGTCTAATGAGTTGTCGATGTGTGAAGAGAAATCATGGAACAAGTTGTTATTTGCACACCTTTCACCGGTAATCTGGAGCAGAGTGTCTGCTAGTAAACGGTTTGTATTTAGTGGCGGTGAGCTTAAACGTGTTTGGTAGCATTGGGGGCGTAATTAGAGTACTGTATTACGCTATCCACACATTCATCTTTATCCCATTCGAGTAAGACATGGCTTTATATGGCTAATAACTACTCACGAAGCTGTCAACGCGGTAGCCTAATCCAATTAAATCATCTAATCTGTCTGTCAGTGGGTTTCATAAAATCCTAAAATCTTTCGATTACTCACTGGCCAATTTAAAATAATTGATGCCACTAATCCAAGGTATTTAGCAGCCCCACCTTCGCATGAAAAACAGTCAACAGTCAGTTACATCAACAACTAGAATCACATCACTACTTGTCAATAGTAAACAAAAACCAAAAAAACTTTGAAAACAAATCTGACGTTTGAAATCTCAATATTTACTCATCGGCTTAAGCCAGCGGAGGAGTACCACGCACCAAACCAGTTACAGACAATTCGCCTTTTAAATAAATCAAAAAGCATTTTTCGAGTAAAATCAATTCAAAAATTAATCCAAAAATATTTTATATGAGCAAAACGATTTAAATATCTATTAGAAAAAAAAATCTAAATTATGCGTGTCGAGTGGATGTTGTGGAATGTATTTTTCGAAATTAATTATTCGTTTGTGATGAGTTTTTATAATTCTTTTTCTTTTAATCAACTATTCGCGTTAGCTTGGCATACATTGGCCGCAACTGATCATTTAATTTTTAATTTTGGTTCTTTGTTGTTTTTCAAAAATAAATTTGCATCTATAATGATGCAAAATAAAAATAACTCGGGAGAACCGGGAGATATTGGTCGACTATTGTCATCGACGGATTTTTTTTGTGCTGGCCTTGGGTGTATAATTTTTCGCAAATAAAATTTATAGATACTTCATGCTAACGAGATGCAGATAGAAGCTGGAAATAAAATCGATCGAGTTTGGAAATTATTTATGAAATTTAATATTGCAAGGATGAGCGCCAGTCTAGCCAGTTTTGTTTAGTTTGCCCGGATCTATTTATGGCTTGGGTGTGGATTCAAATGCAAACAACTTCCTTTCGGTTGCGAAATAAAAAAGTTGCAGAAGTATGACCTACTAAAAATTAACGACGCCGTAAAATCTTTTTACTTAAACCACTTTTTGTGGTTTTATTGAATCTCAATTTTGCAACGTTGGCTTAGTGTTGTTTATTTTCTCCGCAATTTAGGGAACGTTATTGATTCAGGCTCCTTACGCCTAGGTACAATATTTGAACCAAAACCCATCGACAACAGTCTAAAATGTACGTTTTCTTGAAAAAGTCATTTTTGTTCCTAGAACAATAAGGACCGGATAGCTTCTCATGCCTAAACAAATTGCTGTATCAGGATTTCATAGGAAAAGGCTACTGTCACTGCCTGTGTTTGGTATGTTAATTTTCTCTTAGCCTTCGCTTATATTTCTAAATACATTTTGAACCCATTTTGTAATTTAAGAGGAGCCAGAGTACAGTTGACACTAAACAGCAACCAATTGGTATACGACGTTTTTTCAAAAAATAAAGTGACTTTTTATGTTTCTCGACAAATATTTGTATATTCATAAATTTTTTTTTCTTTTAGTTCAAAGGAATCCCTCTCAGATATAATACACTTTCCCCCGGTTTTTTTTACTCCTCGAAGCTCTTCTGATATGCCCTTGTTGGTATCGCCTTGTGCTCTTACAGCGATGCAGTCCTTATCTCCTTTATCTCTCAATCGTGGCGAATCTCCGTCCTTTTGTGGGTCTTTTCAGTTAAGGGAAAAAAGAGAAAAAAGACGCAGGGACCAAGTTCGTTGAATATGGTAGCTGAGGCATGATTGCGGTATTGTTTTTGGCCAACAAATTTCGCAACGATGAATGAGCAAGTCCTTCTTTCCCACAAATCGTGATGTGTATTTTTGTTTTTTTTTTTATAATTCGTGTAGGTCCAAGAGTATACGCTCTTATGGCGTAAGTCACACAACCTGGACGAGGTGCAGATGGTTGTTCGTTCACTATTCTCCGGAGGTGGTTGTCCTAGAAAGGATTTGAGAGATTGGACTAAATTTGCGTTGGTTGTAGTTCACAGTAACTCTTTTGTTTCCATGTCATTAAGGTGTTATATTGGAAAATGCACACACAGAGTATGAATTTTGAAGTGATCTTATGCTGCGAGTGTTATGCCTTCATCAGCACTTTTTGATCATCTCTCATTCACAATTGATGTTGTTGCACTATTTTTCCGTATAGGAATTGTTCCTGATTATGGACGGACTTGAACCACAGACCTTCGGCTCAACAGTCAGTGATGATTACCATTGCACCACGCAAACGGCACATAACTTCAAGATCATATTTCTTATTGACCGCAGGACTCATGATGAACCAAGCAATTGTAATCTAAAAAAAAAAACACCGTGAACAAAACTGACCGAACTCGGCATTCCGTTTTTTGAGTCTTGACTTTTCGCGATTCCATTGGGATGATTGAGCTTAGGTTTTGACCAACCATATACCCGTTTGTTTCGTAACCAGTGATGACACTATTCAGCAAATCTAGACCGTCAATCACTTCACTAACTATTTTCTGAGCGATGCTCATGCATCTCGGAACAAACTTCGCTGATACATGTTTCATGCCCAAAATATCTGAAAAACAACAAAACGCAATTGCTGACATTGTCAACATGTGCGAGACGACTATAATATATGTGTATCAATATAATAAACAGGAAGAAAAGGAAAATTGTCTATACTTAGCTCGCGAAATTCAAAAAGTCACCTTATTTATTGAACAAATTTAGCATACTCCATTCGGGCTCCTGAATATAATCTAAGAAATAAAGCAATTTGTTCTTTTTTGAAACTTCCAAATATGTACATAGCTGATTTCACTTATGCGGCATTGCATAGAACGGAACCGATTTTAGAAGAAGGAAAACCTATTACGAGAAGCGGTGACGATTTGTGGCACATAAAACAACTTTGGAATACAGAAGAATTTTTACTTCAATGACTAGTAGAAGTGTAGTGACTAATATAGCCGATCGTAGCAGAAACATTTATCACCATCATTCAAATCTACAACCAATTAACTGTTGGCGAAGACGTAACACTCACGACAGTCCCATGAGACTGCATACGCCCCCTACTTTAGGTTACACCCTAAACATTGTTCCATTCTGGCAGCATATCACTTCCAAGTTGGAAAAACTCTACGTCTTTTGAGACGATCCCCAAATCGACCCAATTTTTGGCTTCTTCAAATGATCGGAAGTGTTGTTGGGGTAGAATGATTCATTTCAATATTGTTAGATAGATATATGACCAAAGGTTATCGTGCTGCAGGAACACCTTTTCGTGTCTCCCCTCGTATTGTAGTAGCTTTACGAGGGTGGTCCGATAAGTACTTAGCCTACAAAAGAAAAACAAAAATTTTGGAGAAATGGCGATTTATTTTTCAATATAGTCTCCTTTTAGCTCGATACACTTGACCCAGCGATGCTCCAACTTCTTTAACCCGTCTGAAAAATACGTTTTCTCGAGGTCTGAAAAGTAGGCCTCCGTGGCGGCGATGACCTCTTCATTCGACTGAAATTTCTGACTTTTTCAAGGAAACAAAAAGAAGTCGCACGGGGCCAAATCTGGAGAATACGGTGGATGGGGCAGCAGTTCGTAGCCCAATTCGACCAATTTGGCCGTGGCGAGGGCGGAGGTGTGAGCCAGTTTTTTTTCGCCAAGTGGGGCCGTTTTTTTTTACATTCGGCGTCGAATCGGCACAATAATTTGGCATAGTACAGCCCTGTGACCGTTTTGCCCTTCTCCAGGTAGTCGATGTGAATCACACCTTGTGAATCCCAGAAAACGGTGGCATTCACCTTTTCGGCAGATGGGACAGTCTTCGCCTAGCCGGGTGAAGTCCACTGTTTCGACTGTTCCTTGGGCTTTTGTGTGTACCAGTGGATCCATGTTTCGTCGACTGTCACGAAACGACGAAGAAACTACTTCGGATTGCGCTTAAACAGCGTCAAACACTGCTCTGAAATGGTGTCACGGTTGCGCTTGTTGTCCGGAGTGAGCACCCATCGCACCGACAGCTTTCTCATGCCCAAAATTTCATGCCGGATATGACCCACGCGATCTTTTGAAATGCCTACTATCTTAGCTATCTCGTGCACCTTCAATCGGCGGTCTGCCAATACGAGATCGTGGATTTTTGTCACGTTATCCTCCGTGGTAGCCGTTTTCGGGGCACCTGGACCTGGCTCATAAAAAAACCGACGTGCGACCACGTTGAAACTCGTTAAACCAATTTTTGATGGTCGCCATCGAAGATGAAGACACACCGTACAGAACATCCAAACGCTCTTTGATTTCGCTGCGCGATTTCCCTTCCAAAAACAAGAATCGTATCACCGGCCGATATTGCTCTTTTCCATTTTTCTAAAATCCGCGGACACTCACTAAAATCGCGGACTCCACACGCGAAACAAAATTACGAGTCCGATCCGGTGACAGTTGCCGTCTACTAGAATGTACTACACGATAGTAAGTTGCTCTTGCGATACTGGCGCCATCTGGCGGTGAGGCTAAGTATTCAAACGCATTAGTTGAGTTCGATAGCGTGCTTCGGTAATCGTTTCATCTGGTAGCAATTCACTCATAAATAAACTCCATTCGACGTTACTCGACTTCGATTAATATGGCAGTAAATTTTCTTGTTTCCGGACCATTCTCAAGGCTTTCATACGATAGAAAATGCCTTGTTAAGCTAAGGCTCCGACCCATAGAATCTGTCAACGTTGTTCTGTCGAATGTTGACATTCACGCTTTGACAAAAGGAACAGTACCATAAAATCCATCGCCTAATAATTATATTAGCCTACTTTATTCGTCGATATCATTGGGTCATCTAGTTCGTAGTCCAAATTTGACATCCCCCTTTTTAATCACATACATCATACCGAACTGTCACCCGAGACTATATGTGCTTAGTCTGAGGCTTACCATTTCAAAATCTGAATAGTTTAACAATCACTGAGTGTGTTAAGATTGCAGTAGACGGTTCGCGCATTACGAGCGGAATATGGCCGACAAAATGGTCAATTTTGCTAAGGGCAAAACCGTAAAAAATTAGAAGACACTGGCTCTGTTACAGAAGTCCCAAAACCTATCAATCAAAGCTATATCTAAATTGTGGTTTCATTAAGACGGAAACACATCTCCAAAAAAAAATCCTGGACGAGTTATTTCGCATTTTGGTAAATTGAAATTGCTACTTAAATAGTGTGATTTGTCGCCGTTTAATTGTTTTTTATGGGGCTATTAAAAAAATTGAGTTAATGCACTCAATTTTCAAATTCTTGACTTATTTATGACCGAGTTATTGCCCGATATGTATCGAAGGTCATCGAAAATTAACTTCTCGAAATTGAGCCCCACAAAAATTCCTGAGAAGGACATTCAAAGTCTTATTTTCACGCACAAAAAATATATATATACATATGACGCCAATAATAATTGACAAATGTAATGATGAAGAGTCGTGGATATATGCCCAATCATTTCGATCTGACACTTCTGACCAACTTGGACCGCCAGCGCCCTCTATTGGGAAACAATAGTTTCGAACGGAGGAGAAAAATAGCAAAAATTCCCTTTCACGAAAAATTTATCGCTTCTATAAGAAGATAATTAGCCGCCTAATTGTTTTTCATATTCAAATTTATTATGACACAAACCTCAGCCTAATCTAACACGCGCTGAAAATGCTTCGCAAGGTGGAAGCCCCTATATTGAAAACTACTTACTGCTGTCCTAAGAAATGCACACGTGCTGTTAGTAATGTGATAGCTATCCAGAATCATCAAATTAATTGCCACATTAATGAATAAACACTCTTGATAGCAGAAATCAAAGCTACTACGTCATCCAACAAATGGTGTCATTTCCCGCTGTTGTTAAACTTTGAACATTCAACTATCAGTGCGATAACTTTTGATAGTTGAATATTAGGGTTAATAAAAATGAGGATCGATACACAACCGTATGAACTGGAAAAGTGAAAATTCACAGCGAAAATACGCAGGTACCTTTTGTAAGGTTCGTGCTGCCTTTGATGATCATCAAGCGCTTTCTCGCACAGCTATAGTGAATTTAATCGACAAATTTGAATATATCGGAGACGTGAGTGATGTGAAGGCTCCACCTCGTATTCGCCCAACAGGGTCAGGTAGAAATGTTGCCACTGTGGCTGAGAGTGTGATTGAAGGTCCGAGTATAATCACTTAGACACGATCATAGGAATTGTGCTTATCCACAACTGCTTTGCATTCTGCACGAAGATCTTGCCCTACTAGCTTATACGGCCCAGTTGACATAAGAAATTTGAGAAATTTTTCTAAGTGATCTATTGCTGGAGGTGTTAATGATACTGGTACGATAGTATCAACACAGTGTTACATGGCTTCAGTGATTAACTCAAGTTGCCGGACGAAGCTGACTGACTTTTTTACTAAAATGACTACTCTGGACGTGGATGACGTTTATTTTCAGCAAAACCATTGCATGAACGTTATATAAAAAAAAATGCCTCTATTGTGTGACTAATGTCCTGAACGTGTGATTTTCAGAATCGAGACTTCAAGTAGCCGCCGGATCCGTGCGATTAAACACAATTAGCTACTTTCCTTTGAAGCTATTTGAAAGGTAAAGTCCAGGTCAATGCTCCACTTTCGTGCGATACACCGACGAAAGCATTCGAAAACGTGATGAATAATTTTACTTAAATAATGACTATTCATTGGCAGAAGTCAGGCGGACATTTGGACAGGTTTTGTATTTTAATACCTTTTGCAAAAAAAAAAAAACGCTTAGTAACAGGTTGCAGAAAGGGTTTCGAGGCTCTTCGAAATTGCGAGGGTAATCTTGTCACTGATCCCCAGGAAATGATGGACGAGTTCAAGTAGCACTTTTAAATGTTGCTTAATGATCAGGGAATAGAGAGAGTGGTAGGGAGGGAAGAAATCTTTCCACCCAACATTGAAGAAATCGACACAGCTATCAAAAAACTGAATAACAACAAAGCCGCAGGTTCGGATGATCTCCCATTATAGCTTTTAAGGGCTAACGGCGATGTTTTGGTAGGAACCATGCACCAGATCATCAGCAGAATTTGGGAAGATGAAAGCCCGACGAGTGGAATATCAGCTATATTTGTTCCATCCTCGTGCGCCAAGCGTACGAACGTCCGTGAACGTGTAAAGCATTTTTGCACCGCACTAATCGGCACATACTAGTGAGGCTTCCGGCCCGGCAAATCGACTATAGACCAAGTTTGCACACTTAGGCAAATCCTGGAAAAACTCAGCGAATTTCAAATCGATACGCACCATATTTTTATCGATTTCAAAGTCGCATACGACAGCATTCATCGCACAGAATTCTTTAATGCGATGACCAAATTCGGGATCACGTGAAAACTGATCCGGTTGTATCGCATCATGCTTGAAAAACACGCGACGCGCTGTGTAGTTTGGTTCAAGAACGTCAGAGCCGTTCGACACATGCATCGGATTTCGGCAAGGCGATGTACTGTCGTATGGCTTATGCAATCTGGTTCTCGAACAGATAGTGCGGAGGGCAGATGCTAGCACGGAAGGCACTATCTTCCACAAGTCGATCCAACTGTTGCGATACGCCGACGATATAGACATTAGACATCAGAGAAAAACCGATCCGCTACTCACCACCTAACACTCGACAACTTCAATTCCGAAGTAGTTGCCTCGGGGTGAACGTGAACTCCATAAACGGCATCACGACCCGTGGCAACCGCTGCTATTACGGCCTGTCAGAAGAGCCAGTGTCGAAACTCCTTACTCGGAGGGCCGAAATTACGCTTCTCAAAACACTTATTCTGCCAGTTCTGATTTAGGGACAGGAGTTAGACGATAGACAGCACGACAGAGCTGATTCGAGGAAGGCGAATGGAGAAGAAGACACAATCGCGAACTCTATGAGCTGTACAAGGATATGGAGCCGACTACACTGACTCGGCCACATTGAGCGCATGAGCACCAACGCTCCAGCTAAGAGGGTCTTCGAATCCGAACCTCCTGGTTCGAGAAGGAGAGGAAGACCGAATCTCGGGGATAAAGAGAAAGTTATCGCGAATGCAAGACAACTTGGGCTTAATAACTGGAAGCGGCATGCCCGAGACCGTCAAGAATGGAAGGCAGTTTTAGCTCAGGCTTAGACCCTCAATGGGTCGCTGACCTAAGAAGTAAGTAGTAGTATTGTAATTTCATTAGTAACTTCGGAGCTTGGACTTAGATAGATAACAATCTTGCCACTTGGGATAAAAAATTGTGCGATTTTCCATTGATTTAAAATGAACCCTCTTGTTGAATGACTCTAGATCCAGGTGAATACGTTTTAGAGCATCCTCTATGAATTCGTTGATAAAGTAAATCCGTCCTATTTACCGAAATGGTAATAAAGGCTGTTTTTTTTAGAAGTTTGGTTTTTAAACTAGCAACACTACTTTTACAGATTGTCAATTTGACAGAGTTGGAAGTTAATTTTTAGTTAATATATTTTGCCATTTTACGATGAATAGATGAACGCCAGAATAGCGTATGCAAACTTTGCAAACTTATTTTGAAAACCATGGTTCGGGTCGTCAAACTTATCCTGCTCTACGTTTCTTTGACAGGTGACATAATCGTTCATCTGAACAAGTTATTCAGAACGCGATGATTTTTTTTCGCACCACGTACACTCTAGTGGATAATACGCATCCCCAAAGACGACAAACAATGCAGAGAAGAAGTTATTGCCGTTGTGAAGCGCAGTGTTTAGGAGAATCCCAATAAGTCGCTTCGACATCACACACAGCAATTGGGGCTAAAGGAGAAAGATATTGGCTTAAGAGCTTATAAGCACGCCGCAAGCAGGGTTGGACATGATACTTCATCTCCTCCCCCTGGATCTATTCGTAAAAGGCTGCGCTGCAAAGAGCGCTCTCAGACTAAGGGGTCCTCTCTGTGGAAGCAAGCCAACTATGGACATGCGGCCATACTTAGAATAATAGACGACCTAGGAAAGAACCATGGTTTTAGTAGCCTCGCAGCTACGACCGACTATGTTGCCCCCCAAAATGACTTCTCTCTCAGAATACCAATCCTTTTCCCCGACAGAGAAGAGTGGCTATCAAACGCTGTGATCAACGGCACTGGGGCCGGGTTCTACTCTGATACCCTCCACAAACAGGAATCATTCAGACTCCCTGATTTGTGCAGCGTTGTTCAAGCAGAAATCCTGGCAATAGAGAAAGCAGCCAAACACCTACAGGTAACCGATATCCCACCATCGGATATCACTATCTTCGTAGACAGCCAGGATGCACTGAAGTCAATAGAATCCTATGTAACGAGATCAAAGGCTGTCATGAAATGTCGCGACTCACTGAAGTCCATCAGACACCACAAAGTCAAACTCTGCTGGGTCCCGGGCCACAGCTCAATCGCAGGGAACGAAAGAGCAGACGAATTGGCCCGGCAAGGGTCTGAACTGGACATCAGCGAAGCGGACACATCAATGCAACCACCGATCAGCGCATTATACCGGATCACAAACGACACAATCATCAAAGAAGCCAACTCGTCTTGGCTTACAAGAAACGACAGATGCACGACAAGATCATCGTGGCCAGAGCTCAATATCGGAAAAACAAAGACGCTTTGGCGACGGACCGAAACTCGATCCGTATGCTCGTCGGAGTGATCACAGGACACTGTCCCATTGGAGCAATGCTCCGGAAATGGGACTCGGGATCCAGCGATCTCTGCCGGAGCTGCGGCGATGAAGAAGAAACTGGGACGATCCAACATCTGCTTTGCCACTACCCAGCTCTCCAGAATCGACGCCTAGTGTCGCTAGGCCAAAGATTCTTTACAGAGATTGCGGATGTGGCTAATGCAGATATATCGGATCTTCTAAAATTCATAAAGAGCACGGGGTGGTTGAAAATGGTTCAGCTTAATCCTCATTTTTAAAGCAAAATTTTGTTCTCCAATGAGGCCCATTTTTGATTAAATTAATATGTGGACAAGAAAAATTGCCGAATTTGGAGTGGAGAAAACCCAGAAGCCTTTGTCGAGTCGCCCTTACAACCATTAAAACTCACTGTTTGGTATGCATTATGGACTGGTGGAATCATTTGACCATATTTTCTTAAGGACGATGCCGGACAGATTATTACCGTCAATGGAGAGCTATAGAAACATGATTTCTGACTTCTTCGTTCCTCAGTTGAAAGTCATTGACGTGACAGAGCTTTGGTTTCAACAAGATAGCGCAACATGCCACACGGTGCGCGACATCAACAATTCATTGCGGGAAACATTTGCTGAGTGCATAATTTGGCGTAAAGAACCTGTGAACAGGCCTCCACGATCCCGTGATCTCACAACTTTAGATTATTTTAAAGTCACTGGTCGATGGTGATAAAAAATACGTTGGACGATTTGGAAGTCAACATTCGCCGTATTATTGCTGATACCTACATATATAAGGCCCCAATTGCTCGATAAAGTTGTCGAAATTTGGACTTCACGATTGCGCTTCATTTGTGGCGCGCCTATAACTGAAATTATGTTTAGTCAAAATGGCAAAAAGTTATCTATTAAATAAAGCTAATATCATAGACATTAACATGAGCTTCAAGTGTTTTATTTCATATTGAATTTGTATAGTTCTAAAAAAAACACCCTTTATTAAGAGGCCAACATGAACTTTTTTGTATTTTTAATATTTAAAGCGGAAATATTTTTATTTCAGAAGAATTACAAATGCTTTCACTAACTTGTGCATAATCTCCATTATTTTTTTGCCCCATAACAAAAAGGAACAAAAATTAATGAAGTTGCACCAAAGACTGCCAAAAACAAGGACAAATTAATTAGAAGCGAGACTTTGCTTCTTTTTCGTCTCACATAAGCCAACGAAAATGATTAATTAAATCAAAAGATTACATTTATCTCTATATCTTCCCAATGTTAGTACGAATCTACGAAATTATTAATCACATCATTGCAGACAACTTTTTTACCATCTGACTCAGGTTAATTAAATTATTTATAGAACAAGCCGATGATTAGACAGCCAATAAAAGTCACCAAACGACGGACGTATTTTCGGAATATCATTTAATATTGTTCTCTTACATTTTACACTCTTTCATCGACACAATCACTTGTCCCTCAAGTTTCTCATAAAAGTATTAAAGACTCATATCTAAAAAAAAAAATTCAAAAATAACTTTTCAACGAAGACGAGCAAAAAAGTGGTTTATTTCCCGCCAAATTTGAAGAGTCTCAAAACCAGATTTTCTGTCTATCAGTAAAAGCTACCAAAAAAACAGAATGAGCAAAACAAGAAAAAAATTAATTAAACGAACGCCGAAAGCACGTAATAAAACACCAGCAGACCAGGCTGCTCCACGCAACGTCGATAATAGAAAGACAAACCCAAAAACGAGGCAAAACAAAACTAAAGCAGCCGCAAAGTGTATCTGAAGAAGGTCTAACGAGCCGCCAAAAGGGAATGAAGCAAAAAGGAAAGAAAAACGAAAGTCTTCGAAACAGCCAGTGGCCGAGGCCCTCAGGTAGCTTAATCGCGTTTACGTTTGCATGCCGCCAAGGTTGCTCCCAGGAAAACAGAAAAAAGTCAATAAAAGAATGAAAACCTTCCACAATCAAAATGCACACAAAACGCAGCAAACGATGCAGGAATGCGATGTGATTTCGTTTCTTTATTTCATACCCATCGTCTGGGATTGCCAAAATTTGTTCCATCGAGACAAGGTGGGCGGCGGAAAGTAGAAGGAAACGAAACAAATTCCCCATCGCAATCCTTCGGGACGTTTACGACTCTAACGAATGGCAGTTAAAAAGTTTTCAACTCCAACTCCCGGCTTGTTTCGTCCCCACTCTTTCAAAACCAAAGCCATAAAGCGATAAAGTCTCCATCAAAATAGAAAATAAAAAGGGAAAAAAAGATCCAAACGTGCTGCACCAAACCAGAAACAACGTTAAATCAGATGCGGGACCTGTGTGTGCTCTCTTCGGTAAATATGTTCTAAACACCTTCAGTTGTATGACCTTTTTGTTCTATGCCTCCCCTCGTTTGCCCTTTATTTCGTTCTGATTGGTATCCTTGTTGAATCAATTTATGAATAAAATCAGACAAACATGACGGCAAGAAGTGGGGCGTACGATGAAAATAAAACTTTCCTTTGGGATTAAACTTCGTGTGACTCGAAGGATCAGAGAAATGAGTTCTTTTTATCGCATACACGCACACACACACTTAAACACCGACCTTAGCTTCTGGACAATTCCCTCCACTGACTGTGGTTCTCCTTTTATTATATAGCTCCTGACTGCAAGGACTTGCGTTTTCACTTTCCCTAGCCTTCCACTTCACTTGTCACTTTTATTCAATTTTTTTTCGAAAAAAATTTAAATTTTTTTCGAAATTATTAGACCCGCACTGTATATCACTTTACCGCAAAATCAAATCAAACGAAATATGAGAAAAGATTGAAAAAGAAAAAAATAAAATGCGAATCGCTACTGAGATGAAGATACTGAGATGCTGTACTGTACGTACGACACACGTTCACTCGAATCGAGGGTAAAATCGCAACTGAGCGGCAGCACAACAACCGAATACTTGACTGAAAATGTATCTCATAGTCTGCTTCTATACTGTGGTATCGTGTTATGATGGTGCTGCGAATACAACTATCGTTGACTTCGTCGTCGGAGATATGGACAGACGCGTGCCGAATGTTGCGCTGCTGTTTACTGGCGAAAAACCACTGACTTACAACCGCCTTCGGCTGTAGACTGGTGAACCAACGACTGGCATATCTGGCAACATAAGCTCCCAATTGGGGGGCAGCAACATTCGTGCTTAGATACATTCTGGTATCCAGTTGGAGTGTGTTGCGAAAATAACGACGCGTTTGGCATGGAATTGTATTCAATTGATCGCTGCCGTTTGGAATCGATTAGACGGCGAGAGTTATCGGATAGATACTGGTTATAAGATGGTGATGCAGACAGATGAGAAGCACGCTGATGAGATCATTGTCTGGATATGTTCACTCCACGCGATTACTTTGCTTTCGGGGGCGCGCCAGGAGGGATTTCCTTTCCTTTTCTTTTTTTTGCTCTCATCGCCCACAGATTCTTAGGAAGATTTCTCAGCGCTAGTTCTTGGGGATTAAGTAAACATTAAAAAGCAAATTTGAATGTAGATGATACGCATTCCAGAAGAGGTTTAATTGTAAGGAATTTTTTTAGACGTGGAAAATGTTAAGTTTCCAGTTTCCAAGAAATTGTATTTTATTCTCCACTTTTTCGGAATAATTGAACTCTACTTAAGAAGAGTTATTTTGGTACATATAAGATCAACAAAAAATTATTAGAGTATTTTTTTAGCAGAAATTGCCTTCTCTATGCCACTGCCAACACACATGTCCGACTGACCACGTGTCTACAACATAATTTCGTATCAATTCACCCATGACACACCGGTTTCAAGCCCAAGTGACCACTTAGTGAATTCAATACTGCAATCACGTAATGAGATTTACCGATTAGGAAATACTACCATCCATGAAGGTAATGATCAACAACCATGTTGCCTTCAATGACTTGTGGATAATAGTGTGACGCGATACCGGCAATTGTGGCTATAATTCATGGTGCACTAAAAAACACAGTGATCATGACCATCACACTTGACATCACTTGTTGAGCTATTTCGGTCTTGGCTTCCTCGCACAACGTGAGGAAACCTTGTTGGACATTGGTCTTAAATGTACGTAAGTCATATTGAGGAGGAAAACCCGAACTTGATAAGGAGGTCCACACTCGTGTGGTTACATTTTTTTTGTGCATTCCGCGCGAGATGAGTGTCTCGGGAAAATATTTGGTTTATTACAGAAATAACGATAAAACCAGGGAAAATGTCCGCTAAGTTTCTGCGAATAAATAGGTTTCGCAACGCTAAAGATTCCTAAGAGGTTTTTTGCACACATTTGAAGCATTATATCGGAAAATAATTGTTCAATTTTGCTTTTTTTTCGATTCGAGAACATTCGAATTCAGCATTGGAAAACTGCACGTCTTTTAAGGGGATCTAAGAATTCAGGCTTTTCGAAAAATCTGAAAACTGCTCAGCCAGGTCATGCATCATAGACCGGCACAGACCGTAATCGGAAATGGCGATGTCTAAGTAGGTCGAACCCAAGGTTTCCAGCTAGTTTTTTGACCAAGCCTTAACGTACTGCAAGATCACTTTGTCCTGTCTTTACTCCTGCTGTTGCCGTTCGCCACTCAATGCCCAACTCAAACGTATTACCTGTGTTAGGTAGAAACCTCCTATGACGATCTCACTGGGTTATATTCATTACATACCATGCCGAGCTGATCCCACAAAACACACAGATTGATCTTCAATCCATGGATCCTTGGCTTGAACGTCGATGTTGATGCATGGCTGCAGCCTCATGGTTTCTTTCGCTTTGGATCAACTTCTCGTCGGCATTCACAAGACAACGCGGAAAACTCCTCCTTTCTTGCGGCTTGTGCAGCTGTTCGCTCATTAAGAAACCCCGTTCTCCGTCTGTCAGCCTCAGCTCGTATGACTCCCAATTTCTTTGTTTTTTTTACCAATGTGTTAAACATTTGACTTACAATGACTTGTTGACTTATGGCTAATGAATTTGCAAGTTCTTGCTTGGCATAGATTTGATGTACTATTGCTTCCAATTCAATGGCTTAAAACTTTTTCAAATGTCTCGAAATCTACATAATTGGAGATCGAAATCGGCCATTCGTGATCTTTCCTCGGTCCCAGATTTTTGGCGAAGGTGGAAAACAAAACGTTCACTCACAAAAGGAGTATGACGCCGATGAAGCTTGACAAATGTGGATGAGGAGTTGGTGACAGATGCCCAAGCTTATCAATTGATCTTTCTGATCTGACATGTCTGAGTAGTATGTACCGCTTCCGCCAAATGGAGGATTCCCCCGTGCACAGTTGAATATAGCAGGTGCATCAAGGTTTTAGGTACACCAGCCTTTGCTCTAGCTTGGAACAGATATACAGCTTTATTGCCAGATCGATGAATGAGAAATATTTCTTGCATCCTTTTATGAATCCTTAGCATTTTACGGCATTATTGGCGATAGCTATTATGTTCATACTGCAGATCATAGTTACGCTTCAAAGATAGGAAACTGCAGTTGGTTTTGGAAACCATTATTATTACATCATCAATTCAATCAATTTCGAAACTTTAAGAGCTGGGCATACGATGCCGATGCAGGTCAACTACCGAAGAGTATGGTCGTAAATCTGGGAACGTGTTTGTAAAGCTAAGAGCATTGTCATCAGCGAGTGAATTGAATGAGAAGTTCCAGAAAGAGATCAATTATAAAAAGAAAAAAAAATGTTGGACATAAAACGGAACCCTGAGGGACACCAGCATTAACCTGATCTAGTTATAAATACTGATGCAAAGAAAAAAGTATACCAAATGAAAACATGCTGATATTTTTTAAAACAAATTTTTACATTTTATTTGTCGAATATCTAGTTTCTAGTTATGAAGGGCCTCATTCGAAATGATTGCCATTTTCCGCAAAACACGACCTGAGACGCTGACACTGGTCAATCATTAATCGCTTTACAGACCTCATCAGAAAGTTGTCCACAGGGTGGATGGAGGCTCGGTAAAAGACTCAGTACATCAATGATAAGTAGAGTAGAGTATGTCATTCCCTCTTAAACGGATCACAACTTGTAGTCAAAAGTGTTGAGGTTGAGACTCACAGCTAGCCAATCATCCGGTGATACGAAGTCGAGTACATTTTTTAGCCACTTTTAAGTTCTTTTCTACATGTGGGCTGGATCAGGATCTTGCTGGGATGTCCAGAGCTTATTTGCGAATATTGTTCGGCTTATAGGCCTACCTACAACCCTCCAAAAGAATGCGACTAATTAGTTGCAGTCTAAGTTTTTTTTATGACTAGACAAGGTATATGGTGAACATCACGATTAAATCCATTTAAAACAACTTATATCGAGCTATTCTAAATCCAGTTTCTAGTCCAGGAAAGGAGAGATTATTCGATCCTAAATGCGGGCCAATTCGACAAAGGGTGTTCGTGCCAAACCCTGTCAAATGCCTCGAAGTATCAAGACTTGGTCTAGCGATTAATTCCAATTTTCGATGAGATATGCCATCAAATTGAAGGTGGAAACCATATTACGGGCGTTGAGAAGTCGCCACGACTCATGACATTCATTATATTGGCGTCTCATCAGCGTTTCAATAAATCAATTGAATTCTAGTTTAGAAGTCGTACCTGTAAGCCCATGCTTTATTTTTATTATTAAAATTTGAGCTGCAGCCTGTGAAGGACCAGAGCCAAAGGTTTTGTTAAACACCTATGTTGTATCCTCACACGTCGGACGGAGATTTTTGGAGAGCTTTTTACAGATAAGTGTCCTACAATAATTAGTAACTCGTTGAAGAGGAACCCCGCGAAATACGATTTCGAAGACTTCGCTGTTGTGGTTTCCTGTTTCATCGGCATCAGAAGCCACGGCGCCACTCAAGTCCATTTCATTATTGCAAAAATTCTCATCCATTTGACACATTTCAAACAAATTCCTGTTACTTTTTGAACATACTTCATTTAATAGGAATCGTAAAAAGTCAATAATAGCTTGAAATTAGGAAACTTATAAACAAATATGTTAGCTTTCCTCCAATATAATGAGACAAGCAATATATCATAAAGCACTTCAGTGCCAAAATAACTTTTTTTCCATCTTCACAATACAACTGTAGGCAGATGTAAGGCTGGAAGCCCTTCACACGTTTCCTACCTTTCGAATTTCCATTACATTTTGGCAACAATTTACTTCTTCAATGGTTTGAAAGTTGGTGCAGTTAAACAATCGCGTCATTAGTCGCCTTAGTACGTACATACGAGGGTGGTCCGATAAGTACTTATAGCCTACAAAAAACAAAAATTTTGGAGAAATGGCGATTTATATTTCAATATAGTCTCCTTTTAGCTCGATACACTTGACCCAGCGATGCTCCAACTTCTTTAACCCGTGTGAAAAATACATTTTCTCGAGGTCTGCAAAGTAAGCCTGAATTCGACTGAAATTTCTGCCCGGCGAGTGACTTTTTCAAGTTTGGAAACAAAAAGAAGTCGCACGAGGCCAAATCTGGAGAATACGGTGGATGGGGCAGCAGTTCGTAGCCCAATTCGACCAATTTGGCCGAGGCGAGGGCGGAGATGTGAGCCGGTGCGTTATCATGGTGGAAGAGCACTTTTTTCTTCGTCAAGTGGGGCCGTTTTTTCTTCTATTCGGCGTCGAATCGGCCGAATAATTTGGCATGGTACAGCCCTGTGACCGTATTGCCCTTCTCCAGGTAGTCGATGTGGATCACACCTTGTGAATCCCAGAAAACGGTGGCCATCACCTTTCCAGCGTATGGGACAGTCTTCGCCTTCTTCGGAGCACGTTCGCCGGGTGAAGTCCACTGTGAAGTCGACTGTTCCTTGGTCTCTGGTGTGTACCAGTGGATCCATGTTTCGTCGACTGTCACGAAACGACGAAGAAACTCATTCGGATTGTGCTTAAACAGCGTCAAACACTGCTCTGAAGTGGTCTCACGGTAGCGCTTGTTGTCCGGAGTGAGCACCCATCGCGCCGACAGTTTTCTCATGCCCAAAATTTCATGCAGGATATGACCCACGCGATCTTTTGAAATGCCTACTGTCTCTCAGCTATCTCGCGCACCTTCAATCGGCGGTCTGCCAATACGAAATCGTGGATTTTTGTCACGTTATCCTCCCGGGTAGCCGTTTTCGGGGGACCTGGACGTGGCTCATCAAAAACCGACGTGCGACCACGTTGAAACTCGTTAAACCAATTTTTGATGGTCGTCATCGAAGGAGAAGAGTCACCGTACACAGCATCCAAACGCTCTTTGATTTCGCTGCGCGATTCCCCTTCCAAAAACAAGATTCGAATCACTGACCGATATTGCTCTTTTTCCATTTTTCAAAAATCCGCGGACACTCCCGCTACCACACGCGGTCAAAACAAAACTAGGAGTCCGATCGGGCTGAAATCGACAGTAGCCGTCTACTAGAGTGTACTACACGATAGTAAGTTGCTCTTGCGATACTGGCGCCATCTGGCCGTGAGGCTAAGTACTTATCTGACCACCCTCGTAAATGCCATCATATCAGCCTAAGAATTGACAAGAATCCCACAAGTTTAGATGTCATTAACGATCTGTAACGGCCTTAACATTAGCCTTACGGAATTCTAGTCACGTCTGTGGTTCAACTAGAGCCAAGAGTCACTGTAAAACCGACGAAAGATACTAACGTTTACTGAAGAAATGATAATTTCAGCCCAGAGAACAATGGGGTTTGAAAGTGTTACCACTTATTGCCTTTAAATTGCTTAGCCAATGCGAAATAGTGCGGTCAGGTGATGAAAATTCCTTTCAAATGAAATTCTCACAGCCTTCCATCGACCTTACACCTCACATCACTCTGTGTTCAGTTCAATCGCAAGTAATCTTCAACCCTCCAGTTTCCACCGCATCAACAAATGCAACAAATCGCTTCAAAACCACATTCGCCACAAGCCCAATTACTCTCGATTTCCGCTAAACGCCTTCGAACACGTTTCTGACAATAGACCTCATCTCCATGCTTGCTCATAACCCTTGTATTAAAAACGCGATTGATGACAATTACGGTAATAATAAGTTTTTTTTCATCGCATTCCTAGATCGAATGGCGAATGAATGGCAAACGTGTTTCATGCTATTCCGGCAACCGCATCTGACGTGTCAAGTTTCCGAGAATTTTCAAGTGATTCCGAGGTATTTCGACGCTCCCACTCGCGTACATTAATTTATTTTATTACATCTCAATTTTATTTTCAATTTGTAACCGTCACCAAAATATACCGAATGACCTCAGTTGTTATGTTGCGGCAACATACGATGGCTTAGCAACATTCTGTTAATAACAGAGGTACATTCTAGTGTTGACAGAGCGAGGGAAAGCTCGCAGTGTTTTCTCTCATTTTCTCATGTTCTCGTCGGTTTTTCTCCGGTGTTTTCGCGCCATCTCCCACCGAGTACTCGGTCCCGCTCTTTCGTTACATGTCGATTGTGTTTAATCAGCTGTTTTGCGTGTGTTTCACTGGGTGAAAGGTTTTCTGCCGGCTTTATGAGTTCGATTCGATTGTTTTCTTTGGGAAAATCCCCTTCCAATGAACGGGGCCCGTCTGGCTGTCTGACAGTGACTTGATGCTTGGTGGGCACTTGTCCCTGAACATTGTTTTACCTGCGGAAGGTAGGAGTTTCGGAATTGAGCACATGTTGCGTTGCTTATGGGTGGCACGTCATGGGGTCTTGTTGGTGGTGCGTGCTTAATGCTTATCAACATGACAACACATCATACCTGAGGGTAGGTAAGGGTGATTCACTGTGGTACATACGGTACACTTGCCGATTACAACAATTCTTGTTTGTTTTCATGCAATCGGTTTGACTTGTGCGTGGACATTTAATTTGTTTTATTTGCTATATCAGCAGCGTGACTGGCTGTTATCGTACAAACACAGCTCCTTATCAAGCACAAGTGCTCGAGTCGTGTGTTCGGTGTGTTCACCGAGACGGCTGGACTCAGCATCTGATAAGACAAGAGGGCTACGTCGGAAAATGCTCAGTTGGTGTATAATTTGATTGTGTCCTCGATTTGAGGAGAATCTAGGTCGTGACGAATTGCAAGGAGAGAGGTTAGGGGAGGTTTAGGATTTGCGTAACGAAACTGTAGTGCATTGAAAATTCGCGCTATGAGTGTAGAGAGTAGTGTTGTGTGGGTTGAGATTTTGCTCTCAAAGTCGTGTTGTGTGTCTGGCTTGGAAGTTATTTACCTGTTTCTGGGGGCGAAAATAAGTTTAGCAGCATTCAGTTGATATGATGAGATAACGTAGATTGATTTTATCTGGAACGATAGACCGAACGGTTAAACAAGTATTCGGGTTTTTTTGTTTGAAGATATCTCTTGTATAATAGTTGAGAACATGCAGTAAAAAGTGTTTTTATCTTGTAAGATCGTAAATTAAGCATTTCATTAAGTATGTGGTCGCTGGGTGATTGATTTTAACATCAAGATTAACTTGTGTCATTGAAAGATACGAGTAGTTGCGTCACCCAATAAGCTGCCTTCTAGGTTACCGATGTAGTTATTTTCAATTTTTTTTTTTGTGAGGGGCTTTTGCTATCTTTTGGGGTATTCAGACACTGATACTGGTCCATCGCACTTCCAAACGGATACGTAATTTTAATGTATTTTCGACCACAAAAATACTTCTGCGGTCAATTCTTTTAAATAATAACAAGAAAGCCGCACGTTTCTCGTAAACATAAGGCTTACCCTCTTAACCCAGGACAGTTTCGCCATCTGCGTGACTGACGAACCAAGTCATCCAGACCTGAAATAGAACTTTGGCTTCTCTTCTGAGCCAAAGAAGCAGAATGATCTGCGACCCAAATAATTCTTAAGTTATACAGACTTCTGACTTTTTTCAGACAGATTTTGCGCTCACGCAATTATTTTTTATTTTTTTTATACATATATAGGGTTTTCCAAAAAGGACTTGACAACTTTTTGAATGAATGGAACTCGACTTCGTTCATATGGCCACCGCGAGCACGTTTGCAGTGGCCGATTCGTTGGACCCAATTTTCGATGACTGGGCCACACATTTCGGCCGAAACGGCCTCTATTTCGCATTCAATGTTGGCTCTGAGCTCTTCCAACGTCGTCGGCTTGTTGGCATAAACCAATGACTTAACGTAGCCCCAAAGAAAATAGTCTAGAGGCGTTAAATCGCACGAACGAGGCGGCCAATCGACTGGCCCATTTCTTGAGATAACACGCTCATCAAACTTACTCTTCAATAAATCGATTGTAACGTGTGCTGTGTGGCTTGTGGCACCATCCTGTTGAAACCACATGTCGTCCAAGCCCATATCTTCCAAATCGGGCCAAAAATAATCGGTAATCATGGTGCGATAACGCTGGCCATTCACAGTAACGTGACGATCGTTATCGTCGACGAAAAAATATGGTCCAATAACGCCACCGGCATGCAAACCGCACCAAACAGTTATTTTTTGTGGATGAAGTGGTGATTCATGAAGCACATGTGAATTTTCACCCGACCAATAACGCATATTTTGCTTATTGACGAATTCATCGAGCCAAAAATGAGCTTCGTCACCGAAGATGATTTTGCGATGAAATTCATCATCTTAGCGCATCTTCTCCAGAGCCCAATCGAAGAACGTACGTCGCTTCAAATGGTCCATCGGCTTCAATTCTTGAGTCAGCTTGATCTGCTTGATCCTTACGCAAAATACGCCATAATGTGGTCTGAGCGATGCCCAATTCTTGAGAACGCCGTGGAATTGACTGATTTGGATCGTTTGCTACGGACGCCTGAACGGCAGCGACATTTTCGACACTTCGACCAACCCGTTGTCTCACTGACACGGCAACATCACACAAGGAATATGTAGACTCAACTTTTGCACTAAGGTTGTTATTGCCTGTCTACTAGGGCGAGAATTACGACCGAAAATTAACGCTCTTAAAGTTGCGGTCACCGACTCCGAATTTCGGTAGAAAATTTTTATAATTTCCAGACGTTGCTCGTTCATGTACTTTACCATAATGAAAATGTTGAGTTTATTGAATAAATTGACAATAACAGTTTGATGATTAGTGAAAGGGTGCGTTCACAAATTAAATTCAAAGCTGTCAAGTCTCCATTGGAAAACCTTTTATTAAAATATTTTGGAAGTGATAAGAAGATGAAGCATACACTTGAGCCCAATCTGCTTGTCGCTACATCCGCAGATGTTTCTTCGCTTTCACATGTATTTCATTCAAGTGTGATTCATCCTTGTTTGGGTTTTCAGATCTATTTTCGACACCTCACGCATGATTCGTGACATGAGTCAAAGTCAAATATACTCAGTTAGAGTTGCCATATTGGACATCAAACCCCATACCCAAATGCATAGAGTGTGTTCATAAAAAAATATTGCCACTCTATCAGCCTGGGTTTGTGAAGACCGTGAGCATGTGCTACTGGATTACTTGGCAGATTTTACTCAAGGATCTTCATCTAAAACCTTACAAGCTCAGGCGGAGTCATTGGCCCGTACTTTTTCAAAGACGACCGTGAGAACAAGGTTATTGGCAATAGCGCCCGCTATAGTTCAATAATTTCGAATTTTTCTTTTTATCAAAATGCACAAACAGAACCTGTTCGACGTGTGGTTTCTAAAACATGGACACGAATCGATGGATCAATTAAAAAATGAGCTGGTTGAACAATTTATCTTCCGTACGATTTGACGGTTTTAGATTTTTTTTTGTGAAGATACGCCAACTAAAATAAGACTTAGAAGATAACATTGCATGTATTATTAGCGAGCTCAAAATTAGACTCTCGGTATGGGTCAATTAAAACAAAGTCGTAGCCAAGATGTACCCAATATTATATCTTATTTCTTAATGGCAGGTATTGGTTTATCAGCTTAAATATATATTTTACACACTTTTGAAATATTTTTTAGCTTTTATAACAATTAAAAACCAAACGCCTAAAAACTCATATATTACATTCTGTCAAAATAGAGTCCAAGTGTTCTCATCGAATATCGAATAGACTCACAACGGGTCCCACAAAGTGGTATATTTAGTTTTTGGAAAAGTCACAAGAAGAATCGCTCGATCAAGGTGGTAGCGTTTTGTTCGCTACCAGGTTCGCTCGCAAGAATGGATTTATGAGTACATGATCGTGCAATTGCTCTGCCATAATTCCGGCGGATACTCACTCTCAAACGCTTCAAATAGCTTAAATAAATATTGTTCACTAGCTGAACAACACCAGGAATATTGAAAACAACAGTCAGCAAAATCTTGGCTTTTAAGTGACTTTAGCGTGTTTTTTTCAGGTTCTGGTTAATTTGAATTGAACCATTTCGATTCAAGTTGGCTTGTTTGCAATCATATCTTTACACCCTAGTTTCGTCATCTGTAATGATGCGCTTCATGAATGTAGAGCCCAACTTGACTCATTCCAGCGTCTCATGCACAAAACGACAACGAACCTATGACAAACTGATGGTGATAGATTGTTATTGTAAAAGCTCCCTCAAAAGAAGGGAGATTTAACCTGACATCCAATGGAGAGCATGGCGTGTTAAAAACGACCCCCGTATAGCCGGGACAAACTATTCCTTGCAGTTTGGCGAAAGAACTTATAACGTGCGTGATAGCCTGTTCTGATAGGTCTTATTATTACCTTGAACATTCAGCGAACCTTTCATGGTGTTAACCCCCAAGTCTGACCAAAAGCACCTGGCAAACGACAACCTCAAGAGTAGGGGACCAGATATTTAAAGATATGCCTTTTAGCAAGAGCTGCGCCATTCTTTTCGCAAAGTGAGCAACTTCTGTGATTAACTTAGAGTCTATTTCTCGTGCACCACTTCTCAGCCACGTTAACTGGTGCCTAAGTTTTTCGACAGACATTCGGCATACATGAACCGGTCCATGTTTCATTTGCACCATGTTATCTAGCACGTACGATGTATACTCGTACTGTCAAAAAGCACACCTCCTCAACATCGGCGAAAGTACCCAGCATACCATAGTATACTCCTTCCTACCGAGTTTACTATGGTAAAAGCATTTTAAAAATCTGTAAAATTTACTAACACATAAAACGCAGCGCAACAACCGACGAAAAAATTAAAATAATAGATGAGGTGATTAAGAACAAATCATCACTACAGATAAAGGCATATCAGCTGGCTCATGTGTAACATTTTTGCCAGTCCTGGTTGCTTGAGACTGTTTCTGTTTCCACAATTTCACAATTTCCACAAAAAACAGAATTTTAAAAACCATCGCTTCGCAAGCATAGTTAAGAATAAAAGCTTATCATTGAGAGAGCTTAATGCTCATTGAGTTCCAAAAGTGTTTCCGGATTAAAAGAAGCGTCAGCCCAAGTTAACAATATATAATGGAGACTATTTTGATGTACCAGTATTATAGATGAATAAATAAGCAACTTTGGAAATCTGAAAATTTCCAGAATTTTTTGAACACACGAATGCGAAAATAATAAAAAGCGGGACAATGGGATATACCTAATACTATCGTTAGGTATGTCCTATTTTCTCGCCTTTTGGAAAGTAGGTTACGAACCCCTTAGCCGACAAAACTAGGTGTTACTAAAGACTTAGACATCCAAAGCTCGTTTTGTAAGAGTTGTCTTTCGTTTTAATCGGTGCATATGGAAGGCTCAAATGTAAAGTGAATAAACAAGAATTCGCAGTTTTCCAATATATGGCGCTAGCAATACACCCTGGTTATACATGTCAGTTCAAAAGGGGTGCATGTGCTTAACTTTTCTGAGTTTTCATCCGCTTCATATTTTTTTTGTGGGTTTCAACATACAACGCACGAATAGTTTCAACACTACAAAAGTGGTGATATCCACGTGTATGGAAAAGTATAACTGCAAGAAATGGAGGCATTGTTCGATCAAAGCCACGTCAAATGCTGCAAGTACTAACCGATTCTTTGGTAGTAGCTCCATAAGTCATTTCCCATCGTTTGCAAGCCTTGAGAACACGAGAGAACTGCTGCTCCAAGGACAAGAAAGGGGGGGTTTTATGCGTTATATAATGAATGGCAACGAGAAGTTGATCCAAAGCGAGAGAAATCATGGTGGCGCTACAGCCATTCATCAACAGCGACGACCAAGCGAAGCATTCATGGATTAAAGCTATTTGCTCGGGCAGTTCGGCATTGTATGTTATGAGCCGTTTCAACCAGGAATTCTGTAGACATCACTCCGACTGATTACCACCTGCTCCGATCAATGACGTGCTAAAAAACAAACAATTCCTCGACGATTCGCACTGTCCTCGTTTCAGGAAAAAGAGTGCCGAGGTGTCCGTCTGCCGCTTGGCTGGTCGTATGTTGACTTCGACTCGATGGTAGTGTGATGAGACTATCCCACTGCTGTTGACATCAATATGATGTTGTTTTGCCGATGCTGCGCTAGTGTAGAAAAGGGTTGGCGCTGAGTTGGCCTGGCTGAGCAGCACTTCCGATCTTTCGTATTGTGTATGTAACCGTTTTCGATACAGGGTTTGTAACGATTTTTCTTGACGTCTCTGTTGGTTTTAACGCGCTTAAAAACACGCGAAATATAAGTCGTCTAAGAGCGTTCATTCGGGCTGAATCGTGTTTTTGTCGATGGACTCAGTGCAAACTTAAAATGCAAGGAATTGAACAATGGAACGCTATCAAATTGTCTGTCCGATTCTGGAAACTGGTTGGGGCGACGTCAGGGATGATTCGCAAAATGTTTGAAATTGAAAGCAAGCTAAAAACTGCGATTTTTAAATGGCTAAAGGCCATCCACGTCTAGGGGAAGGCTCCTATTTGAGGAGCAGATAGTGTATTTTGCTTTTTACCAAGAAGTGCTAGGAAGACCGAAGGGAAGGGTCAATCGAGTGAAGCTAGCCATCGCTGAAAATTGAAAACCACACCTGTTCCAAAGTGACCGACTACCACTCAAAACGGCATCGCGAAGGTTTCCTAAAACCCTACAGTTCCGACTAGAACTTTTTTATATTTCCAAAAGTGAAAATACATCATCATGGGACCACGAGTGCTGTCGAAGAAGCTTGCGCGAGTTACGGACACCATGCAATGCACAATGCCAATGACCGATGACCCGACACTGAACATGCTAATTATATCAAAACTAAAAATTTTATTGTAATGCACAAGTGACTTGCAGACTAAGCGTCTGGGCAACGTCCACTACTTACGTAAAGTATGCGAACCACTTTTGCAAAGTTGCAAAATGACCATATAAATAAGAATGTAAAAATCGAAAGAAATCAATAAATTTGAAACCGTGAAACCGAAAGGTTGTTTTTTTTTTGGTCTTCGCGAGTATCAGATTCGTAATTCGCGCCTACCCTTTGAAACCGTCGTAACCCGCCCGTCCAAAAGTCGACGCTTTGTCGACGCTCAAGGGATGTATTTTGAAAATTATTTTAGTTTTTCGCGATACTTTTTATATAAACTCTGTAGCTCAAAATTAAAGGAAAAAATCCATTTTTATATCTTTTCAAGGCCATTCAAGGTACGCTCCGCTTCTGTGATGCACATGAAAAGGAACATACTAAAATCCAAAGACATCGACATACACCAAGATTGACTTGTCTGTACCCAACCCTCCCTAGAAAGACCTTGATATCCACATTCTTCTAATATTTGAACGGCGAATGTTTGACATTTCTACTCTTGCCCTACTTTCAACAGTTAATCCGCCTGTCTCGTCTATTTACGTATTTATATCACCGACTACCTGCGCAACAGGTGCCTTACACCACGAGTTTAAAAATGTATTTAAATTCCATTCGAAATCACCTAATAAAAATCCATTAATCCGTATTCAACTATCACTCCCATCGACTTGCTTTTTTTTTATTTGAAATGTTTACTTCAAACAAGTGTTCCTTATCGTAGCTCGTTCAGATGATGCTCTGAGCATCTTGAAAACATTTTCTCGACTTTGTCTACTCCAAGGTCAATTCAATAAAACACAAAAAAGTAGCAATTTCAAGGTTTATGCTCGAAGCTATGTTATCGGCGTCTCAATTGTATCGCACTCAACCAGTTCCATCGAGTCATCAATAATATCGAGAAACGAAGAGCATCAATCGCCCGTAAGACATTAAACAAACGTACTGGCATCCGTTCGATTCACTCAGTACAAATGTCAAATCGCTATATCATCAGCGGAATTATCCAAGACCATCACTGATCCTTTGATTCATCACTACCCATACGGCATCATCGCATTGTCTTGAGATAAACAATTGTGTTTATGAGCTATGATGGAGTGGTGACAACGGGCGGGTGGGGTTCAGAGATTACTCCGTGGGATGTGGCGAGGAGAAGACTGTGTGCCAAGTGCAATAAAGTTTCGATGAATCAACTGCGAGCGGAATATTGAATCGTTAATTCTTGTTTATTCGGATCATGTGTGGTGGGTTGTTGGGCTGAATGTGTAACTGCTGGACTGGACAGTTTGCGTGTGAAGAATACTCGTGACATAGTGACCGATTGTCCGATGCCAAATAAATGAATCTATTCGAGGGAATGATATCACGGTATGACAAGTAAATGAAATGTGCTTAGGGCGAAGGTGAGTACAGCACCGCATATCAATCTGGATAGCGCCCGCGAACTTGTTTGCTCTGTGTCAAGACCGCGGTTGCAGAGAAAAAATGATCCATAATATGGGAAACGAAGGTGTGCTGACATGCACGTCGACGCAGCATGCAATTGCTTCCATAGTTCGTGTGTTATTGCGTTGATGCTAATTGAGAAAGGGAACTGTAGTGTCATTAAATCGAATCACCCATTCATAACGTCCAGATGGCTCGGTCGTGACTTCGCCTTTGTCGGGGTTTTTCGCATATTTTGCATACAATTTGTGGTTGTGGATTCAGGTTATGTTCCTGAAACTTTCACCTCCTAGCCGGATAGAAAATTTATGAACAAAACTGCCCTAACGCATATTAGACCATTGAAGCTTAAACTCCGCAAGTCGATACTCCATAACGGTAAAATTTGGCGTCATGTTGAGTTTAAGGGCAGCGAAAACCTCAAATGGTTTTGTGTTTGTTTTCAAAGATTAAAGAAATGTCGGCAACTGGGCGAAAATACTCATTATGAGCCGTTCGTCTATGCAGGCTGTAAGAAATTTTTTGAGCAATATTTCCATATCTAAAACAAGGAAAGATTTCATGGATGCAGTTTACCGGATGACGTTTGTTTTATGCGCCAAAAAGTTCTTATTGGGTGGAAATAAGAAGTTACCTCAGACCTTGCAAGGTTTGGATTATGTCCATCACTCACTTTGCCTAAGTCCACAACTTTTATTTAGGTCCGTCATTAGTGGCGCCTTATCAAACTCGTATCAGGTTGCTAGAAGACATGAATTCCTCAACTTTTTCTAGTTTTTCTCTTATTGTGTGTTTAAGCAGTTAAACTGAATAAGTCTTTCCAAACGAATTCTAAATTACGTGAATGTACGAAGTGTGTTCAATAAATAAGGGGAATTTTAGGATTTTAAGAATTTTATTTATTCATTGAGATCAATGCTAGCCGTCCCCCTTCTTCCACTTCTTCCACGATTTTTTTTTAGGGTTAGCATTTGGGTCTTTCAGCAATGCACTAGTGAGCAGATTGTTTTCATTTAAAATTTGGGGAAACAGAAAAAAATGTCACGAAGACCTGCCTGGTGTATATAAAGGCTAAGATCTCGTTTGACCCTTAAGCGCCTTTATATACACCAGGCAGGTCTTAGGCGTTCTCCTATTCCCCTATAATTTTCTTTAAAATTCAAGAGCTTTAGAAAAAAACATTGCGGCTACGCTTTGTATACCCGCGCTAGACATTTTCGTCGAGATTGAGGGAGCATTTGATACATGCAACTTTCGACAGCATGTGCAACGCTGCTAGACGGCTTGAGGTTTTGTGGATCAAATCTATGCTAGTGCACAGGAAACTGATCGCTGATGCAGGCCTCGAACAATGTGTCAAATCTGGCGTTGACAAGTGCTGCAAGGTGGCATCCTGTCTCCGCTGTAATGGTGCATAGTGTTAGATGCTCTCAATGCCTCTGGAATCTATGGCCGGGTCAATGCGGATGATGTTGCCGTTTTCTCTATCGGCTCATGTTTAGCGTTTGTCTGTCACAAAGCACAGGCGGCGCTAAATGTGATCAACGACTAGTGCACGAGTGGGTTAATCATCTTAAGACTGATGTAATTTTCTTCACGAGAAGGAGGACGAATACTAGCATGATTCAGTTGAGGACTGGGAGCTTCTTTGGTCAACATTTTTTGAGTCAAAAACCATCAAAGCGCTGTCAGTTTTTGGGCAATGCAAAGGTGCTTTCGGCAAAACATGTACCTTATCGCCGATCGTATGCGTCAGTTGTCTGTGTAGAACAGGCTAACACGCAAACACGTCGTAGCCTCTTTCGCCTCAAACTCCAAGGAGCGGTTTGTCTCAACTGAATGGGGGTATTCCCCAGCATGCCGGGCACTACTCTAGATCCTATGATGAGCCTTCCTTGACATATTTATTGGAGGGTGAGCACAGTTTTTGGTAGAACTCACATTGGAGTGACAGTGTACTTGAACGAGAAAATCCAACGACTCCTGTCTCAAGGATATGCCTTCCGAAGCAATGGCATAATTTTTCGGTCAAATTTCCATGGTGTCAGAACCGGTTTTAGCCAGATACTAAACCTGGAATGAAATGTCTTCGCATTTTCACAGATGGCTCCAGATCTGGGCGGGGGTCCAACGCTGGAGTTTTGTTTAAATGCGAAAACGTCTGTCCTTCAATCAGAGATATACGCCATTCTAATGGCCATGCACTATGTTGTGAAGCACAAATGGAAAAGCATATGCGTCTGCAGTTACAACCATGCACTCAAGGCTGTTAACCCTTTAACCAGCTTCAAATCAGTGCATGAACTTAAGATCTTTTTGAACAAAATGGGTAGTCTAAATTAACAAAGGCTGGGCCAGGAAATGCGATCTATGATGAACCCGCTGGACTTGGCTTAGAAGCCAGTTTCGCAGGACCTGAACCCGCTTTAGGTCTACCTGCTTCCTACATCAAGGTTCTACATCCCAAAATCGTCGATCATACTATAAGGTAATCCAAGTCGTGGTACGAATTTGACATCCCAGCTTCAATCACATACGTAAAGCTAAACTAACATTTGAGACTATATCTGTTTAGTCTGAGGCTGGCTTTCGTGATAGTATCAAAGAAGTTTCAAATCAATCGATTTAAAGGGGAGCACAGTATTTGTGCAAATATAATCCAATTTTTTTGGCCTCAATCAAAAATATGGATGTGGAAGATATGCGGTTTCAACAAGACGGAACCTCTTAAATGGAACACCTTAAACAACACCACCTGTTTTCAAATTATCAAAAGAAAAACTTCCGGGGCGAGTTTTTCACGTTTTGGTGATGTGAAAAATCGTGTTATTTTTGAACCACCGTTGGATTCCCTTTTGTAGGGCTATACAAAATATCGTGTCCTTGTACACAATCTACAAACTTTCGAAATCTAAATTACGAAAGTATTTCATTTAAATTAACTCTAGAAGCCACAAGTTGGATAACCCTTTACAGCACATAAAATCTCTTTGCCAGGTGGCAGCAATCTAATAATCGGTTTGGCAAGCAATAAAAACACTTTTCAGTTTACTTACCTACTTACAATGAACAAGTCTTTCAGCATAGTCTTAAGGCAGCTGTTTAAGTATCGCATGTCCAGTTGGTTGAGATTCGTTTCAACCTGTGTGGGTTACTTCAAATGCGTCCATCAAGGTTGAAATCGAAGGCTCTTCTGGCTCGAGTAGTGGTGTCTGTTCACTCTATATGGGCCTGCCATCTTCGGCATTGAATCTTTAGAGGCCTAACTTTAGCTGATATTTATTATAGCCCGTGGAATTCTCTTAAAAAGTGTGGCAAAAGACTGCACCAAAAATTGTTTTCTAGAATCAGTCAAGGATTTCTTCTTCCACTTTCGAATATGTCCAAGCCTCTACACCATAGACAATTTTCCAGATAATTAAGGTTTTGTAAAGACGGCTTAGAGAAAAGGCTGTACTTCTCAACTATCATCCGAGTCCAAAGGAGCACCGGCTTGCATTCTATGCTAGTTATTCTATGTCTGATCGCCGAACTGGCGTGATTGCCGCTTTCCGAGTACACAAAATTCTTGACTACTTCAAAGTTTCAAAGTTAAAGGCGCCAAAGTGAAATTCTGGCCAACATGTCAACCATTAGATACATTTTAGCCGTTCTTGCTTCAATATTTTCAAACCTGTTTTCATTAACGTCTTGCTGTGTCCATTCAACCACATCAATATCATCTACGTATGCAAGCCATAGTGCGAACTTATGTCTCATGTATTAGTTAGTGAGTGAGGGGTGGTCGTGGTGCAATGATAATCATCAAGACTGTTGAGCCGACGGTCGGTAATTCAAGTCCGTCCATAGTCAAGAACAATTTCTATACGGAAAAACAACATCAGTTGTGAATTCACATGAAGGTTTTTTCCCATAGTTTTTCCTTCAGACTTATTTATAAACCGAAAGCCTTTGGAAAACATTCTATCTTTCAGTAGCAAGGTGAAAAATACCATATCTCTGTGCAAGCTGTGCTTATCAAAAATATGAATGTAAATGTTTCCTATAGAAAAATAAAATTCAAATCAGTTGTGAATGAGAGATGATCAAAAGTGCTGATGAAGGCATAATACTCGCAGCATAAGATCATTTCAAAATTCATGCTCTGTGTGTGCATTTCCAATATAACACCTTAATGACATGGAAACGATAGAGTTACTGTGAACTACACCCAACGCACACTCAGTCGAATCTCTCAAATCATATCTAGGACAACCACCACCGGAGAGTAGTGAACGAACATCTACGACACAAACCATCTGCACCCCGTTCAGGTTGTGAGAAAAACACCATAAAAGCTCTTGAACTTGAACGTATTATAAAAATTTCAAGGATGATTCTGTCATTATCGAAGGACCTGGTTACTTCATTACCCGCCTTAAGGCAACATCGGTAATTCTCCCTTCTCATCCTGGGCGGCCAAACAAGCTTAGCAGGAATGTCAAAACATCAAATGACTCTGTATAGCTCATCTTTGTAGACATTTTTATATGTGGCTATAAACTCAACAAAAATGCCCAATTTGTACAATATTGATGACACATCATATGCTTAATGACAGTCATAAGGCTTTCGATCTAATCGTAGCTCTAGAATGGTCTTGTTGTTTGTTTTTCATAACATCAGGAAAGTATAAATAAGAGGGTTAACCATCCTAACCCTGTTAATTTTTTTAAAAGCATTTGATACCAATGATTACACAGTTCCTTGAAATAAATTACTGAATTTTCGCGGCAAACAGCAAGGTGGATATTTTCATATCATGCCGGTAGACTGCAGGCTGTCTAGACGATAAAATATCAATCCTCTCCGAAGAAGGCAGGCGTGCCGGAATGCTATATCTTAGGTCCCATTCTGTTCCCTTCACACTCCAATGAGCAGCCCAACCTAACATAACATTGTTACGTACTCGCTAAAAATAATGTGATTCCATTCATACGATGACGAAAAAATTGAGCGATTGATCGGATTGAAACAGTCCACGACATTACAAAATTCCCTCTACTTCTTGAACACATTTCACAATATTTTTTACAAAGCAAACAAAAGCTCCTTCCTAATCCACGCCAATCCACACTATAATTCCGAATCGATGTACATCATTCATTTATTGCATAACACTGCCTAAATATTGATCACAACTTGTCACTTATCGACTGAAAATTTGATGCAGATGCCGCTTGCAGACATACGTTTAAATATCCTTAATGTTGAACCTCTCCTTCATCTCAAAATCGTTGGCTTTTCGCAAGAAAATCTTTCATGATTTATAAACCATATGAAGCTCTAGGACAATAATACCCTGATCTGAGGGACCAAGAGCTCATTCACTATAAAGCTTCATCGCTTCCCTCAAATTCCTAAGACCTTTGCTCCCTTGAACTTAGGAAGGAATTTCTATCCTACTGACTTCCAAGCCACCTTTGTAAGGCCCCCTATTATAGGCTACATCATGACCATAACCATAAAAAAGATTTAAAATTAACAGCATCGAAATGTGTGCTTTCACTCCAGGACTTCCAGGAATCCAAACATGTAGATCATCATTCAATTATTACCCGCCCCATGTCTCGTACTTGACACCTTAACAAAACCAGCTGAAGCAGATTTATGAACTTCCACACCACTCACAGCCTTCAAATGGCCAACAGACCACTTACATCCAATCCAGATCTGCATACGAATGAACCAGTTTGCTCATCGCCCATGCACAGCCGAGATCAATCCACAAAAGGCAACAACGATCTCATTGCCGGCTGTCAGTTAAAGTGAAGTTAATCGACTCTTGAATTGTCTGCGAAAAGGCATGAATGGCCTGTGAATTCAGGGAAAATTTAGGACGCAAGCAAGCCTGCAAGTTGTTTCAATTGATGACGGCATACGCACCCCGTTCAACGTGATGGAAGGCGTTCAATTAAACAGAGATGAATAAAAGTGGCAACACGATGACAGATGACAGTTGAAAGTTGACAGTTCGCAGTGAGGGTTAGCCTGATTACCGAACGTAGACACAAATTTCCGCTTTTCACCCAATCCCATAAATCGTGAGAAAATCTCATTTCCCTCCGAGCGCATCCACCAGATTGAATATTTGCTCATCACGTTCGAAAATCAAATTCCCATACCACACGAAATTGCATTTTGAGCATACACTCTAAACACCAGTCATGCATCACACAATACACGCTCGCTCATCTGCACCGTTCAATCGTCCGAATTTGAAGAAAAAAAAAATCAATTTCGGCTTTCTCCCCAAGTCGTTGTAAGAATATGACAGTTGGCCGGGCCAGAGTGGGCTGATTAGGATGATTAATCGTAGCCGCCAACGACGTTTTAACGACTTGAGTGATGGGGATAGCGTTGGGCGAGTCGTGCTGGACGATTGCGATACGAAAAATGTGAGAAATGGCAAAGTGTTTTTGCCAAAATAAAATTGTTTTTTGACTTATCGTGGCGGGAGTAATGACCAATTCTCAGATGTTTTCCTTGGGATGGGGATTTATATTTATAGATGACCAGACTGGATTGTTTGACGTATAATTAGCCGGTGACTATACCCGGCTGTCAGGGAGTGATTGTGATGTGTCCAAGTGTCTGTTGAAGTACTTAGAAAATAAATTTTTCTGTTTAAGTTGGCCTCAGAGACCCTTGTTGAAGTGAAGGAATTTGAATTTCTGGTGAGGATTCTTCGGCCGTGCAGGAATGTGGCGCGAGATTTAAGTGACAAGTCGATTAGGAACGTAAATATACGTTTTGTGCTAAATAAGTTTTCTACGATGATCATTGGATAGCTTGTTTGCTTTGTGACTTTTGTCCAATCAATTAATCAATCAATGTGATCAAGATTTGACAGAAGTTCTTAGGGAAAATTGATTGGAATATCACGAAGTAAGTCCTTTTATCTTCGGCGTTTCACCTTATCAAGGGTAAAGTGACATCTCAGTAGGGTCACTCTATTGGCCTAATGCAAGGAGAAAAAAGATTAAAGAGAGGCGGTAGAGGACATTTCTAAGATCGGGTTTGGTGAGATGTACATAGTCCCAAAGAAGCGGAGCATTGTGGACATTCATTCATGTTAACCGCAGTCTGTTCGATGGGAGTTGATGGGGAAGAGGGGCATAGACCGAGGATGGCTCTTAAGAGGAATCATTTAAAGCAGTGAGACTCGGTCAATGTGACCGATAAGTAGGTCGTGGATAAATAGTATGTCTGCGAACTTGCGTCATTCTTCTTCATTAATTTTAGTCGATCCTTATAAGGCATTAAATTATAGGTATCAGCTCAGGGATCACGAAGGGTAAAACGAAAAAACATGCGTTGAACAGCCTCAATACGTGTGCATGCCGTAAGAAGAGGACCAGACTTGACTAGCACATTCAAGAACGGGCCTAACGAAGGTAGGATTTCGTGAGGAAAGCACTACACCGAGGGAGGAGTTGTCAATTTTGATAATGTTAGGGATGTGAAGGCGTTTTTGGTCACAGACAACACCAAAGTCAACCATAAAAATGACAGAGGGAATAACTTTGTAACAGATAACGTAAGTTTTTGAAAGTAAAGCGCTTACGGAAGTAAATGATAGCTCGCCATTCCCTACATGGAATGGTTTTTTGGCACTAAATAGTGAACTTATTCAGATCATATGTGAGGGAACGGGAATCAACAGGGGAAGACATTTGTTTGGACATTTTCATCAGCGTATACGGAAAGATGAGAGTCATTGATGACTAATTTAAAATCATGAATGGTTAGGATAAATATCAGTGGGCTGAAGAGGCTACCTTGGAGGACTCCGAAGAGGTTTTTTGAATATAGAAAGTCTTCGACATAGGATTTGATTCATAGAAGTATAATTTGATGCGAAAATTTGTCGAAGCTAAGATCGATAGTGGGACAGCTCATTCTTTCGACCTTCTTTATGAAATAGGATAATTTAAACATTTTTCGAGTGCTGAGGAAAGAGTACTGTGAAATGGAACTTGGAAATAAAGTCATGCGGGGTAGGAGCAGATGGTTGGCGCATTTTCTTAAAATTATGGCTAGGAGGCAGTCAGGACCGGACGAGTTACGTATTTTCTCGGTGACTAAAGCAGGACTTATATTCGTTGACGCTGGAGACTGGTCAGGTTGAAGGAACTTTTCGGTGAACTACTGGCTGAAGAAATGGATACCAAAAGATGCAACTATTTTCGGGTCTTTGGAGGGAGTAAGGTGTAAGAAGCTCTTGGTATCGATGATAAGATAGGATTGAATTCGGTTCAAGCATCGGAAACATGGTGAGATTTTTATCGAGTTAAAGAGTGATTGTCGACTACAGTCAGGGAACCTGGAAATATAGAGTTTTCCTTAAATTAATTAACCTTCCGTGTCAAATCTATGTTGATCTTCATTGGTTCATCGAGTTGGTTCTATGGCAATTATGAGTGAGCATCCTTTGTGTAGCGGTCCTGAACAATTCAACAATTTCGAGGAATAAGTGGGTTAATGAACATACACAATTTCATTTTGGATTTTGTGGTCTCAAATTTATCTCAGGTTGCTGGCATAGAGTGTACATTTTATAATAGATAACCCCGAAGAAAGAAGTCTAACGATGCCAAATCCCATGATCTCAAAACTCAATCAACTTTTTCTCTAATCCTGTTGAAACCATAAATCGTCCAGGTCGACCTCATGTAGGTTTTTAGGTTGCGTTGACCATTTTATTTATTTATCCAAAAATGTATTTTATCGGAAAAGATCAAATTTGATGGCCAACTGTCTTTGTGATCCAACATGATTTAACGAATCGGCGACGACGTAAATATTCGTAAAGCTTTAATTGTTGAGTGAGTCCCAATTTTTGACTTTAGCGACGAATTGGCATTAGGCTGAGCTGGTACTCGGACGTTGTGTACATTCTAAGACAGACCCTAAGGCACTGCCTCTCGATAACAAGAATATTTTCCATATAAGAAGGCGCTAATTTAAACCACACCTGGCAGCCATACGTGATGATAAGCCTTATTAGAGCAATGTAGCATATGATTTTGACCCGTTTTTTCACTGCTAATGGTTGTCCATGTTGCCCAATGATCGCGAATTTCTTCCAGTTCTTCCTCGTATCCCTTGCTATTAGGGGTACTAGGGTGATTTTACTAAAAGTAAATTAGATTAATCGCCAATCGTTGCAATAATTGTGAATACCAAAAATGAGTTACGACCCCATTACTTAAATTGCCATAGCCTCTTCTCGACATCTGTCAACAAGATCAACTACTCGAATGTACATTTTTTTTTTATTGTATATCTGTGGTTTTATTGCATGTACATATATAGAGCAATGTTCTTAAAAATACATACATAAAGCTTAGTGTAAATTATAAAACATATATACAAGACTAATTACAAACTACACGAGAGTGATCCGATAAGTACTTAGCCTACAAAAAAAAAAAAAAAATTTTGGGGAAATGGCGATTTATTTTTCAATATAGTCTCCTTTTGGCCAGCGATGCTCCAACTTCTTTAACCCGTCTGGAAAATACGTTTTCTCGAGGTCTGCAAAGTAGGCCTCCGTGGCGACGATGACCTCCTCATTCGACTGAATTTTCTGCCCGGCGAGTGACTTTTTCAAGTTTGGAAACAAAAAGAAGTCGCACGGGGCCAAATCTGGAGAATACGGTGGATGGGGCAGCAGTTCGTAGCCCAATTCGACCAATTTGGCCGTGGCGAGGGTGGAGGTGTGGTGGAAGAGCACTTTTTTCTTCGCCAAGTGGGGCCGTTTTTTCTTACATTCGGCATCGAATCGGCCCAATAATTTGGCATAGTACAGCCCTGTGACCGTCTCCAGGTAGTCGATGTGGATCACACCTTGTGAATCCCAGAAATGGGCGGCCATCACCTTTCCGGCCGATGAGACAGTCTTCGCCTTCTTCGGAGCACGTTCGCCGGGTGAAGTCCACTGTGAAGTCGACTGTTCCTTGGTCTCTGGTGTCATGTTTCGTCGACTGTCACGAAACGACGCAGAAACTCCTTCGCATTGCGCTTAAACAGCGTCAAACACTGTTTTGAAGTGGTCTCACGGTTGCGCTTGTTGTCCGGAGTGAGCACCCATCGCGCCAACAGCTTTCTCATGCCCAAAATTTCTTTTGAAATGCCTACTGCCTCAGCTATTTCGCGCACCTTCAATCGGCGGTCTGCCAATACGAGATCGTGAATTTTCGTCACGTTATCCTCCGTAATCGACCTGCGACCACGTTGAAACTCGTTAAACCAATTTTTGATGGTCGCCGTCGAAGGAGAAGAATCACCGTACACAGCATCCAAACGCTCTTTGATTTCGCTGCGCGATTTCCCTTCCAAAAGCAAGAATCATATCACCGACCGATATTGCTCTTTTCCATTTTTCTAAAATCTGCGGACACTCCCGCTTCCACACGCGGTCAAAACAAAACTATGAGTCCGATCCGGCTGAAATTTCAACAGTAGCCGTCTACACGATAGTAAGGTGCTCTTACGACACTGGCGCCATCTGGCGGTGAGGCTTAGTACTTATCCGACCACCCTCGTATGTGGCATGTAGCTCCATTGTGCTACATCGTGAAACATCCATGTCAAATCCATATAAATTTGACCAAGAACAGTCTTCCAACATGTCACGATCGTAATGTGGCGATCGTTTTGCTTGGCAAAAAAAAAACGGTTCAATCTAGCATGAAATACAACATACAGTCACTTTTTGCGAGTCGGGTAAGGCACATTATTGACTAAGCTATTCAGACAAAAACGAGCTTCATCACTGAAGATGAATTTTCGATGAAATTCAGTATTTTATTCAAACTTGCTCTGGATCCAATCGGGGACTTTTCGGGTATCAAATGATCAAAATCTTCAGGTAAAATTCGTCATTCGAAAACGCTCTTAAGGTTGCGACAGAATTTTTGTAACAATTTTCAAACGTTACTCGTTCGCTCGTTCGTAAACTTTACCATGATAAAAATATAAATGTGGACTGGCTTTTTGCCGACTGCCTTTATTGGTCAAGCCAGGAGAAGGACGTGAGGAGCATCAACCTCGACTGAAGACCTAAAAAATGACGGAAATTTAAAAAAAAAAATTCTGTCGGCATCAATGTTGTTTCGGTCGTCATTAGACTCACATCACATGGCGACTGTCTGATGTAAGCTGACACCATCATGCGCCAAAAGTAAATGAACTGTCTACTACCCTTGACGCTCTCTCCTCTTCAACCCTGCCCACCTGTCAAACAATTATTTCTCCATTTACTACAACTTGTCAAAATAGCTATGCTTCATCGCCCGATTTCAGAGACAGGTACTCTTCCATGTAACATTATCGAAGGCAGCCAACCGATGGAAACCGTTCGCATCAGCTACGATACCATAACCTCCCGCTCTATTCCCAAATGAGTGTTAGCACCTACTTGACTCCATTGATCGTGCCTACCGTTGCATGCCGCGCACCAAATATGGAACAAATGATTGCAATTAGTAATCCGCAGCGCAAGTGCCGCAGTCATAAAGTAATTCATTGCCTCTAACATCGCGATTTGGCGTCGTAACAGAAAAGAACACAAAATTCAAATCACAAAACGCGATAGCCAGATAAATACCACATTCACCTATTTACATATTTCAAAGCGCATTCTCCACCGCAGTCGTAGCTACAACCGTTGTGACGTGTAAACAAGACGCTGCAAAAGCCACTTACTCCGACACGATGACATCATCTCGAACTCACTCATGGACGTGCGAACCGCCATTGAGTGGCCAACTCTTCTCAGACAACGTGCATTTGAGGATGACGAGCCGAGCGAACATGAAATTTACATTCGGCCAACCACTTGCTACACCTGTCGCGGATTACCTTATCTCGGATACTTTTATGGATGCAAATTAGGTGACAGCACCGGAGAATCATGCTTGCACCACACAGTGTAGCGTCTTCCATTCACTACATCGCAGGCAGGACAGCTGCCCTCCAATTAACTGGTTCACTTAAGTTCTTAAATTTTTTTGCTGCGTCGATTGTCATCAATTTGGGTGGCCCAGACCGTCTCCGCGTCGTTCAATTCCATTCATTAGTCGATTTCGCTATTTCCACTTTCGTTCCCCGGCTCATTTGTATGGATTGCGTTGGTGCGATTTCCCTGTCAGTCGAACGACAAGGACCAACACCATAACCAGACCTTGGTCGTGGATTAAAGTGACATTTGTGGAGATTTCTTCTGCGCCGACCCTCGTCTGCCAACAATAGTTGATCGCATTGTGTGTGCATATTGCACCATCAACGCCATCGATGCATGCCGCAACGAGTGGGAGTCATGCGAATGGTTGTCTGCAACCCAAATTGTAGTTCCGAATTTAAGTCAAGAATTTAAATGCTTCCTCTGGCATAGAGTGAGTCGTAAAAGCGCCACAAAATCGTGACCATACGATGCAGCGCGTTCGCATTCATTGCTGCCACGTCCCGTCATCGGATTTAACTTACATATCTGTTGGTTGTGTTTTTATTTATCTTGTTCCCTTTTATTGTATCCCTACGGATTGTTGGGTGTCGAGGTTGTTATGGTGTAGACTGACGGTTTTATTGGGCCAATGCCCATTGAGGGTCCAGCACGACAAAGGCTTATGAGGCTCCAGGGAATTGTGTGCAGAATTGTGAAGTTAGATCCGCAAACTGTTTTCGAATTGACTGGGAGGAAGTCAACAACACTTTGTTGCGCTATTGGAATGAGGTTGTAAATCGATTTGGCGGTTGCATGCTGAAAACAGAATTCTAAGCGATAAGACCGTTTTTTTTTTTTTGCTTTCTCTCATAAAACTATTTCCGTCGACCCTGAGACGCTATTAATGACATATTCGTGTGAAAATTGATGTCAAGTGATGGGGAGATGGAATAAGCAGTTGGAAATACGTTCGAGAAAAAGTGTTACTCGAGGCTTGCAACGTGATGGGACCGCATAGCCTTAACATTCACATACACATGACATTTTAGATGCTTTAATGACATCTTGTGAGGCTTGTGACTGGAATTCTTGTCAACACGCGATACTTAAAAGGCATTCAGCATGATGTAGCCATCATTCGTAATCAGTAAAAGGACCTCGAACTCAATCAGGACGTAGAAGCGTTTATTTAAAACGAGTTTAAACACTTATACTGCTAAAAGTATTGTCCATCGCTAGCCACAACTTTTTCCCCAACAAGATTCGAATACTATGGCAGAGGAACGCCTCATATTTAGATGCAATGCGCCAATATACCCATTTCTTGCCATCCTCATAGGAAATAAGCTTTACTTCGAAGAGGCCTTGCGTCATCAATCAGAACAGTAATCATCACAAGAGGAAATATCTAGAGAACACGGTGAGTGGAATAGAATGCCCATTTGGGCGTTTCCGAAAACTTTTTGACTGATGTTGAGACCTGCGGACTTGCATTGTAGTCCTGCAATATCGCTTTGTCAAGTCTTTTTCGGAGTATTCGGGTGGTACACGGTTCAAGCGAATTCATTTTGGTTTGTAGCGATCTACAGAGATGGTTTCGTTCAGCTCAAGCAGCTCATAGTACACCATGCCTTTCTGCTCACGCCAAATACAAAGCATGAGCTTGGATCCATGGATATTGTCGTTGATGTTGACAGTAGGCCGGTCTTAACGCATTACTTTCACCGCAAGGGATGATGGTAATGAGTTCACATTCTTCGCCAGTGACAATTCAATACAAAAATCTCTTCCTACTCTGCCGAGAAAGCAGGTGATCATTGGTGAAAAAAGACTTTCGATGTTCCTTGATTTCACTTCGAATAGGCCCCATATTCGTGGCTTTTAAATAGCCAATAGCTTTAGGGCGTTTTCCTACAAGCTCTGGGGCAATTTCTAGGATTCTTAGTCTTTTGACTTTGCGGCTCTCCAGGCCATTCCCTGTCTTCCAAGACGAAATCACCACTTCTAAAACCTCAAAAGTTTCGATGCGTTTGCTAGAGCATTGTCAACGTAAACTTCCATCAAAAACTATGATTTTCGGCTGTACTTCTTTTCATAATAAAGTAAAGAAGTAGAAGGAGCAAAGTTCGACTAACTTAGACGATTTATAAACGCAGAAAGTCTCCGTGCCTCATCAAACGATAATGGCCTTAGGACAATAAGTTACGCCAGCTCAAAAAATATGATGGCTACCTGGATATCACCGGACGGACTAATGCGCAACCAACTGGTTGCCTTTGATAGACAGAAGACACCATACCAGCGTACTACAATAGATACACACACACAAAAGAGCGGACTGAGATTCAGACCACATCCTAATCATCGCCAAAATCAAGAGCCGAGTCTTATTGGTATAACAAAAATCCACCATGAAGGCCACCAAGAAGGCCTACCCGCGCGTTCAAAAAGACCTTTATACGATTTCACGAAAGCCTTAATATTTCTCCCATTGATGTAAATAACGACCTCTCCACTTTTGCAGCCCACGTCAGTTCAAAGCGCATCGCACACTTGCAAAGTACCCGTTCTAATCTCAAAAACTATTTTAAATCCTAACGTAAATACCTTTACATCTCCCCACCCATCAAATAATAACATATCCCTGTACTATCAGAACGTCAGAGGATTACGCACCAAAACCTCCGCAGTACTCCTTAACTCCCAAAACCTACCCTACAATATATTTGCATTAACTGAAACGAGTTTATGCTCCAGTATTGGAGACAGCGAGTTATTCACATCAGATTTCATTCTGTTTCGGGCCGATGGACGCGACAACTCTGCCGATCCTGACGGTCGCGGAGTTCTCTTAGCAATCCATCGTCGCTATGATCCATTGCCCTTCAAATCGTCGAATTCCGCTGACTTCAACTTCACTAGTTCCTCAATAAGACTCCCTAAACAGAAACTTTATCTTGCCTGCTGTTACTTAAGACCCTCACGGCCCACACACTGCTACCAACTCGTCGTTGATCTCGTCGACTCCATATTTGACATCACCGAACCCAATGACATCCGCATCATCTGTGGCGATTTCAATCTCCCGCACCTGATGATGAGACCCACTACATCGCCGCTAACCCCTCCACAGGTAAAGAAATCCTGACTCCGGCCTTCTGCAACTCAGTAACATCACCAATAACATGGACAGACAACTCGACCTGATTTTCTCATCTGATGCCGTAAACTGCGTTGTTAACCCAAGCAACCATTTTCTCTCTACTTTAGACCCCCTTCATCCACCTCTATCGGTAACTCTTTCACTCGAGACCCAATTCAATATCCTTCCCTCCGAAAATACGTACTGTTTCAATTTCCTCCCTTATCTCTGACCCCAAGTGTTTCTACCACTTCATTAATAGAAAGAGAAAAACCGATAGCCACCCCACTACACTTAACTTTCTCAATAACTCTTCCAACGAACCCGTAGTAATCGCCAATCTGTTTGCTCATTTCTTCAGCCAATCATTCACTGACCAAAATCTTCAACCCGATCACGACTATTTTCGATATTTGAAAGACTGCCCCCAGACGTCTCTTGTTTCATTGAACATCACTCCCGACCTAATCGCCGAAAAAATACGCAACTTAAAGGACGACTACTCTCCCGGTCCCGACTGTCTGCCTGCCATAGTATTAAAAAACTGCGCGAACCATCTTATTTTACCCCTTACCCCCTATTTCAAAGCTCTATCTCTCAAGGACTCTTTCCTAACTTTGGAAACATGCCTATATCATTCCAGTCCACAAAAAAGGACTGAAAAATGATGTGTCCAACTATCGTCCCATTGCCAAGCTCTCATGCATACCCAAACTTTTCGAGAGCATCGTTTATGATGCACTATTCTTTCACTGCAAACCCATATTTTCTCCTAACCAACATGGGTTCCTAAAAGGTCGATCGACAACCACTAACTCTAGTCGAGTTTGTTTCACAATGTTTGTGTGCACTGGAAGCTGGCAAAGAAGTAGACGTTGTCGCCACTGACTTCAGCAAAGCCTTTGACAAAATGTCTCACCTAATTATTCTCCTCAAGCTCACTGCCCTCGGTTTCTCTCCCGGTTTTATCTCATGGATCAAATCTTATCTTGAAGATCGTCAATATAACGTTATCTTCAGATCTTCTATTTCTGATCCAATTAACGCTACCTCCGGTGTCCCGCAAGGTAGTCATCTCGGCCCACTGATATTTATTCTAACCATTAATGATGTCGACAGCGTTATACTGAACTCTCAGCTCTCCATATATGCTGATGATATGAAAATATTTAAACACATATCTTCCCCTGTCGACTCCTGCTCTCTCCAATTGGACCTTAACAAGTTCACTGCTTGGTGTCAAAAAAACCATCTCGAGCTCAATATCAGTAAATGCCAAATCATCACTTACTCCCGCAAGCGCTCTTCCTCACCACCCAGAACCTACATTATTCGTAATGAAACCGTTCCCCCTGTCAACTTCTTGGTTGACCTAGGGGTTATTTGTGACCGTGAACTCAACTTTCGCCTCCATATCGACAACATTATCAAACGTGCTAACACTGCCCTCGGTTTCGTGAATTCTCGAATTCTTACGTTACGAAATCATTATACATCACTTTGGTTAGGCCCCTTCTCGATTATGCTAGCCAAGTCTGGTCCCCCTCTTATGAATCCCATACTACGCGTATTGAAGCCATTCAACGCAGGTTTATCCGTTTTGCCCTTCGTGGCCTTCCTTGGGCCGACCCCCTTAATTTACCACCTTATACAGATCGCTTAAAATTTATCAACCTCCAACCCCTTAAAGACGTGATGTTGCAGACATTCTATTTATTCATGACCTTCTCAGTGGTAACATTGACAGCCCTTCATTATTGCACATGATTCCCCTTAACACCAACCCGCGTAATCTTCGGTCCACACCCCTTTTCCGTATAAGCACTCACCGCACAAATTATGGCTACCATGAACCAATAATCACCTTAATAAGTCCAGCCTTAGAATTGCCCTATACCACAACCCTTCTCACTCTCCTTAATCGTCTCCACCCCGCCACCTAGTTAATAAGTTATAGTTAAGTTATAGATTTTTGTTAAGGCTTGCATTAAGCTAATAAAGTGCCCCTATGGGGGCGTCAAATCAAACCGAAATCAAGGTAAAGGACCTTCGTATCCAGCAATACCAGGATAAAATTAATAACCGGTTTGCCCTACTAGATGGAATAGAAATTGATCACGAGGCAAGAGATGTAGAAGCAGAATAGTCAACAACAAAAAGCATTGTAAAGGCGGCAGCGGAAAACAAACTAGGCTATTGCAAAGCCCCCAAAGGAAAGCTTTGGTTCGACGAAGAAGCGAAGAAAAAGTAAAAAACGGTTCGAAGACTCCAAGCGCTGATAAAGTAGTGAAGAGATCACGCTTATCACACCCTACCAAAGGAAGTCAGGATGATAAAGAGAAAAGCTTACTAACATTAGGGCTATGCGGGGCTTAATGCTATACGAAAAGGATACCAGATCAGGATTTATATGCAACGACCACGGGGAGCTCACTTCGAGCAACGAAAGGGTTGCAGCTCTTTGAAGGAAATATTTGGACAAACTGCTTAATATACATGGAGAGCAAGCAGCCTTGAGAAAAGAAGGTATCCATAGGTATCAGGTAGACCTGCCAACCATCGAGGAAATAAAAGTCTCATATCATCGGTAAGAAAAATTGCAGAAATCGACCTAATACCATCGAAATTGATAAAACATGCTGCAGATGAATTAACAGAGAAGTTGCATGGGCTCATCACAACTATATGGAACAATGAAACCATTCCCCAGGTAATGGAAAAACTCGGTCCTCATTCCCGTACTTAAAAAGAGTGACTGAACACAATGCAACAATTACCGAGGAATATCGCTGCTATCAAGTAGTTTCAAGGTGAAGTAAATATTAAGAAAATAAGAAGACTCTTAAAAAGAGATTACCCGTGTGGCTTCAGGGGGAATCGCTCGGCGGGTGACCAGATTTTCGATACGGCAGCTTTCAGAAGAGAAATGGGGATTCATTGTCAGTATGCCTAAAATTAAACAAAGAACGAGTTAAAGTACAAAACGCCTTGTCTGAATCATTCTAGATACACGAAAGCTTAAAACAAGGGGACCCGTTGTCATCACTTCTTTTTAATTTGGTGCTGGAATACGTAATTAGATCTCTTTAAGAAAATTTTAAGAGAATAACTCTTAGTGAAATCACATTCATTCATATTTACACTGTCGATCTGGACCTTCTGGGAGAAGGTGAGGAAGTATTTAAGAGGAATGCAGAAAATCAGTAATGGAAGGAAAGAAGATAGACTTAGATGTACTATAAATATAGGGGAAACCAAATCTCATACCTGACTTCACTCGCTTTGGAATAGTGTACAAGTTCATTTATCTGGGTACCATATTGTCCGAAGAATAAAATCGCAAAGGCTCAGATGGGCAGGATGGGTGGAACGAGTGAACAATGGACAAAGAGTCAACAAAGTAATGAATGGAAAACCCAAGGCAAAAAAACCACTGGGAAGGCCCCGCGGTAGACAAGCTTGGCAAGGGTTGTCAACGAGGCTCTGAACTTCCGAGTTCTAAATATACCGCCAATAATAATAATGGTAATGTTGGCCACTGAGTTTTCAAGAAACTCACATGATGTATCACCCTGTTTAAAGCCTTTCTTGATACCAAAGGTCTATGTTAATTCCGACTTTGACCAGCAGCAAGATACTACAATACTTTACTGCATGACTTGAACAGCTTTGAACGTCAAAATTAGGCACATCGTTCTACAGTTCTTTGGACCCTATAATATAAAATTGTTTAAGCGTTTGGTTTTTGATTGTCAAAAAAGTTAAGGAAAATTGCTAAAATGTGTATAATTTTTATTTGGATTGATAAATTAATGCTTGCCATTTATTTTTTAAATATTATCTTGGGTAATTGTAATTATGTATGAAGTGATCCGTACCGAGAGTACAATTTGGAGTATTTTTCTTGTACATTGGCTGTTATTATCTCGTTAATAACGTATGTATTATTGTATTCCAAGGCTACAATGGTTGCTGGCTTATTGATATAGATGAGTGATATCCCCACTGCGCGATTTAATCGGCCAATTAACTGGCACATAACGAAGGATCCTACCAAATCATTTCTCCACCGATCCAACGATTCGCGTGCTTTCTGGAACCACATTTAGACTAGATTCAGCTCGTGCATCATGGAGAAAAACGCATTTCTCACGATTATCTTTGAAAAAATACAGGCCAATGAATTCGCCGGACCATAAGCCGCGTCAAATACTTTTGAGAGCTTTTGTATTGTCTTAGCTTGCTCATCGCACTAAAAAAAAACTTCATCACTGAAGACAATTTTTCGATAAAAAAGATGATATTTCTCCCGCTTTTCTGAGGCCAACTCACGATTAATTCGACGTTGCGGCAAGTCGTTTCACTTCAGTTCTTGCACGGGCTGTGCTTTGTAAGGTTTTATGAGGGTGGTCGGGAGTGTCCCCGGATTTTAGAAAAATGGAAAAAGAGCAATATCGGTTGGTGATTCGCTTCTTGTTTTTGGAAGGGAAATCGCGCAGCGAAATCAAAGAGCGTTTGGATGCTGTGTACGGTGACTCTTCTCCTTCGATGGCGACCATCAAAAATTGGTTTGACGAGTTTCAACGTGGTCACACGTCCGTTTTTAATGAGCCACGTCCAGGTGCCCCGAAAACGGCTACCACGGAGGATAACGTGACAAAAATCCACGATCTCGTATTGGCAGACCGCCGATTGAAAGTGCGCGAGATAGCTGAGACAGTAGGCATTTCAAAAGATCGCGTGGGTCATATCCTGCATGAAATTTTGGGCATGAGAAAGCTGTCGACGCGATGGGTGCCGCGTTTGCTCACTCCGGACAACAAGCGCAACCGTGAGACCACTTCAGAGCAGTGTTTGACGCTGTTTAAGTGCAATCCGAAGGAGTTTCTGCGTCGTTTCGAAACATGTACTACTGGTACACACCAGAGACCAAGGAACAGTCGAAACAGTGGACCTCACTCGGCGAACGTGCTCCGAAGAAGGCGAAGACTGTCCCATCGGCCGGAAAGGTGATAGCCACCGTTTTCTGGGATTCACAAGGTGTGATCCACATCGACTACCTGGAAAAGGGCAAAACGGTCACAGGGCTGTACTATGCCAAATTATTGGGCCGATTCGATGCCGAATGTAAGAAAAAACGGCCCCACTTGGCGAAGAAAGAAGTGCTCTTCCACCGTGATAACGCACCGGCTCACACCTCCGCCCTCGCCACGGCCAAATTGGTCGAATTGGGCTACGAACTGCTGCCCCATCCACCGTATTCTCCAGATTTGGCCCCGTGCGACCTCTTTTTGTTTCCAAACTTGAAAAAGTCGGGCAGAAATTTCAGTCGAATAAGGAGGTCATCGCCGCCACGGAGGCCTACTTTGCAGACATCGAGAAAACGTATTTTTCAGACGGGTTAAAGAAGTTGGAGCATCGCTGGGTCAAGTATATCGAGCTAAAAAGAGACTATATTGAAAAATAAATCGCCATTTCTCCAAAATTTTTGTTTTTCTTTTGTAGGCTAAGTACTTATCGGAACACCCTCGTATAAGATTCGTCCTCCTGATTCTTCCAATAGGCTAGTTACTTATATAAGATCAATATTACCTACAACCTTTTTTTTTGTTTTTTTTATAATTCGTGCAGGTTGAAGAGTGTACGCTCTTATGGTGTTTGCCACACAACCTGGACGGGGTGCAGATGGTTTGTGTCGAAGATGTTCGTTCACAACTCTCCGGGGGTGCTTGTCCTAGGTAGGAATTCAGAGATTCGACTGAATTTGCGTTGGTTGTAGTTCACAGTAACTCTTTTGTTGCCATGTCATTAAGGTGTTAGGAAACGCACACACGAGTATGAGTTTTGAAGTGATCTTATGCTGCGACGGAGCATACGAGCGCTTGAAGTATTGTGTTCGGTTCTTTTTTTTTTAAATGTAAGGTCGAAATTGAGCAAAAGCAAATGTCCCTTTACAAACCCTAGTAAATATCTGACCTTTGTTAACGCTATGTATCAACTTCTGTAAATAGCATTTTTCGAAAGCTATACATATATACACTTCCATTGCATTTTTCTGACTTCTCGCAGTTGACTAATCCTTTAAATGAATATCACCACTCAGCCATCCATAAAATACTTTGTAAAACCTTCGACTCATTCATTACATCATCGTGAACATATTCGAAACGGTTGGCTTCCACAAAACACATTTTCATTTTGCAAAAGTCCCACACCGGAGTCTCGCGCTTCGTTATCAAGTGCAGCATGCAGTGAATCACTCAAGTCATTCCCCGTTAGTTCATTTGGTGAATTTAATTTATTCATCTTAGCGCACTATCCCATTGCCTGCATCCAATAAATTACATGGCTTACGAAACCTTGGTCATAACACTAGAGCCCGACCGTTCTTAGTCGGTGAGTAATTCGTCTGATTCAGAGTACATTACCTCATTACCACTAGACCCGGGCTACGGCTTTGGGTGAATATTTATTTTGAAAACGTTAACAGGAAATGCCTAGGCATTAATATGCACCGAATGTCTTGTGCGGATGATGGCGTAGCTGATTTCATTGATGACGCCCAGCAGTTGTGAAAGATGTCAAATGGAGCACATGTCTATGTCAAACGATCGAGGCGCAACCAATTGATGCTCTGAATCACGTGCTATACATGGCCTAGCTGATAGCATCTTTTGGTGATTTTTTCCTTTTTGTCGGCACTAATGACAATCGAATCGATTAGCGAACTGTCACTTTGGACGTCAATTGCGGAAGGGAATTGGAAATTCGTTTTACACCGCCTTTGATCAATTAATGACAAAAGTTAGTATTTTCGAATGTAAACAAAAGATCGATCGAGAGTTTGCGTTTTGACAGTTCGCAAAGTTTCGAAACTAAACGTCACACGATCACCTAAAACACCAATTGCCATGACACAATTCCATTGCCAATTAAAGGCGGGAAGCAAACAAACGAAATTGATTTCTATTCGCGATGGATGAACGCATTGCCCAAATGATGATGATTGACAGCTCGCAGGGGTGTGTTCGCAAAACCAAATAGCCTCGAATCACAATAATGTCTAAAACGAAAGGGGCAAAGTCCACCCCACCCGTTAACCGGGCAGCACACTTGTTCGCCACTTAACGTTCGGTATTAAGTATGTTGTCACAACTGTCAAATTGTTGTTAGGCAAAAAAATCGTTACAAATTATCAATTTGAAAATATTTGGGATATTTATTTCTTATTTTGAAAATGTCAAAAGGAATAATTCGTAAACAATCATTGGAAGCAAATGCTGAAAGAAGCAGATCGCGACACAATTTGGACCTAAGCGCGAGCGAATCGGGTTTCGATTTGGCACCGAAACCTAAATTACTATCTATTCCAGAGAATCTGGATTTTCGAGTCTTGAAAGAGGCGGGCGATGGCTACACTGGGTAATGGCCATGACTATTGGGTATTTTGTTGACTAATCTTTCGGTTTTCTTTCAGCGAAAAGCCTTCAAGATCTGCTTCGGAACTTGCAGAAGACGTCGAGAAGTCGTGCTCGGTAATTTTTGTTGGTTCAATATGCAGTATAAAAACATATAAGGAAATTAAAGGAAGCGGAAATGACAATAGGTAGAATGAGGACAGAACAACTGAAACATCGGCATAAGCCTTGAGCTGTCTTATGTCGTGGTCAACATCTTCATCGAATAGAGGAATAAAAATTTCAAAAAATACTTTTTGTATAGCTTTAGATATGATTGTATGTTCGAAGACAGCGAAAATACAGCAAATTTGGTAGAAGTCTGATTGTTTTAATAAATTCCCTTTAACACGGATTACCCAAACGATGCAATCAAATATGCATCGATCTTTGTCCTATTGTCGACAAGTTGAAAATGGAGGGAGATTATTTTTCCATTTACTATACAGTCAAATTGGGCCATTAACTCAGCTTACAAGTGAGCTTACATTACAAGAAGTTTGTTCAAAATGTAACAAGAATTCGTGGGTTGCATTCGTCTGGTTTTTATTATTTTTTCATTCTTGTATTTGTCAGGCCATTTGTTTAGTCTACACCCAGATGCGAAAGAGGTTACACTTCTTCATGGGCAATGAGAATTTATTTGTTTAGGAAATGGATTAGAGAAGACGAGATTTGTTCAAAAAATAAGGTGACTTTTTATTTTTCTGGGGAAAATATCTATTTTGTTTACTTGCAAGTAATTCCCCTCAGTAAATACTGTATACTGTAATACTGATCTCGCCCTTTTCTGATATGTGATTTTTGGTATAGGCTTGAGGTCTTCCAGCAATGCAGTCTTTTTCTCCTCAATCGCGAAGGGAGCCAAGTCCGATGCGTTTGGTGTTTGAGGCATGATTAAGGTATTGTTTTTGGCCAAAAAAATATGCACAGGCAACGATGAGTGAGAAGGTGCATTATCGTGATTAAACAGCCATGATTTTTCGCCACAAATCTGGACGGGATCTTTCTTATCGCCCATACGACTTTCCAACAAGAACACATGATGAACCACGCCATTATAGTGAAGAAGACAGTGTACAAAAGTTTTACATTTAACCGAACTTGGCGCGCTTCTTTTGAACTTTGCTATTCTGGTCGCTTCCAATTGGGTGATTGGACTTTGGTTGCGACGTCACAACCCATGTTTCATCGCCAGTGATGACCATAACAAATTAAGTTACTAAACAACTCATTAGTGATGCTCATGCGCCACTTATTTTGATCAAAATTTAGCAATTTCGGAACAAACTTCGCTGACACATATTTCATGCCCAAAATGCCTAAAAAATGTTCATGGCATGAGCCAACCGATATGCCAATATCCTCAGCGATAATAATTCGGTGATTTTTGTTGACGTGCTGGGGCGTTCGCGAAGATCTCAAGAATTCGAAGATCGAATGCACCTAGCTCGCGAAATTCACAAAGTCACCTTATTTCTTTAACAACCTCGTATGCAATAAATCTTTCTACAAAAATACAATAAATCCCAGACAAGTCAGTGCTTTACTGAAAGGAAAACCATTATAATTTCCGACCTCATCAAGACCTTGCGATCACTTTCAATGATTAGACTCCCTTTGCCCAAATAGAGCAACTGGCATGTGGTAGTGGAATATTTTCTTATTAGTTGGACTCCTCCTTATAAAAGGTGTAAGGTCAGCCGGTTGTGAAAAAACTTCCCATTCTAGATCATATGGCAGTTGCCTAACATCCAACCTTTCGACCTTTCCCACAACGTAACGTTTGGGTGAGCTCAGTACTCAAAATGAAAAATCATTCAACAAAGCATGTTACTCGTTCCCTTTCCTTTGCAGTTTTCATAAATAAGATAGACCAACCGTATGCGAACAGCAAAACCGTGCACGTAGCTCATTTATTTCAATTATAAAAGCTCTGTTCTGCACATTGCAAAAAAAAACCAATTGGCGCCAAGCAATTGATCTCCCTGCCCACCAACCACCCGACTACAAAGCAGCGTCAATTGTCTAAACAGTCTCTCTTCGGCTCCCAACCAAATCACCATAACTATTTATTTTCTCTCCACCATCGACTCAACTCGTGTCACATAACGAACGAAACAAACCAAATCACTTCCAATTCTCCCAACGATTCATCGGCAATGCGTTACGATTGACATACATTCCACACAATCGCTCTACAATTAGCTATCCACAAAGCAAAGCAAGCTACACGCACTTGCAGCCACTTGCTGGGCAACAAGGCGTAGCTTTATCCAGACTCTTAGACTATAGATCGAACCAAGTTTGTTTTTCGGCAACGAAGCGTCAAATCAATTTTGACTTAACGACCGACTGCGGTTACCACTCGCATATACCATCGACCCTGAGTGAAAACAATGTATTCGAATGCACGCCTTCCAGCCACTGCTTATGTACACAGTTGGCGGGAAGAAATGTTACGATTCAATAAAAATAAAAAGCCACCAGCTGTTCTCGATGTGTGATGTCATAAGCGTTGACTCGCCACTTGTTACCACGGGACATTTGCATGTTTGATTATTGGAATTGACATTAAAGACTAAATTGATTGGTAATCATCATTTGCCATTATTTTATGAAACCTAGTACCAAAGATGGACTGCAAGTTCAAGTGAACGTGACTGAGTTATGACAGACGCTGAACGCAGACGCTGATGGTGGGCAATTTCATCGATGACCCATTTATGAGTTTATGTAATTCACTTTGTGTCACATGTCGCTGAATGATGTCATTGCAAAGTGCAATTGAACGATTGGCAACTTCACGTTGACGTACGTATGTGGTTCACTGCTCTTTATCGGGCGATTCTTGGAATGTCATTAGAGGTGCTCGGCCTTAGAACTGGAAGACCAACGAGACGTGACACTTTAGCCACTGATAGCGCACTGACGGTTTGTCTGTCAATGCGTGTGAATGTGAACACATCACTTCAAGAGAATCGCTTAAGTCGTAGCGCGATCCAGCTTTAAGGTAAATAAGACAACAGCATTATAAGTGACGTTTCTCGACAGCCCGTCTCCGTTAGAACCTAGACAAATAGAGTTTCACGTGAGGTATGGTATCACTCATGGTAATTGGCATTTTCAAGTGGGTGCGCCGACACCCATAGATCTCATTCAGACAGGTCGAGCTTTCCCCCATCGTTTCGCGCCAAATGACCCGCATGAGGCAAAACCATTAATCGTTTAATTAACCCAAACTTACGACTTGTATATAGGTATCTACAGCCGTGTCAGACATTTTGACGTTTCCCATGCTATTTGGCGCCACTATCACTATCACGTTCTGATCAATTACTATTTCCGCAGGCGTTTCAATTGCGAAATGCTTTCCCATGAATTTTGTTTCTATTTTTTCTTACCGATGTATTCACGCGATATAAGATAAAATGATCTCATCCATACCCTGCGCGTTCTATAAATTAATCTAACAAATTCATGCCAATACCATCTCCTGTCGCTGTTGCTGCTCTGTATCTCTATCCCAATGGGGGCGAGGAAAGTTCACATCGTTTGCGTGCAGACAATCTGATGCTAATGTACTTCGATTGAAATATCTCACACATGCTAATTAAGAGCGATTTGAGAGGATGCGGCTCGACCTCTGCATCTCTTAGTTACACGTCGTTTAACTTTGAATGACGAACATTTCTGAAATGCAATGGTTGTACACCCACCACACCATCTCATGACACGAACGAGAAACATCAAAACCCAACATATGGCTGGTGGCGGCCTTGTGGTAAGGAATTCCTTTCGTTTGCTTGTCGGTTTGATCGTATGTCTGTCTGTATCGGCTGCGGATGCTTTCAGCGAATTTAGGTTAAAAGTTCGATTGTAAAGTGCAATTGACATTGAGGCGATTCCTAAATTGATACGCGTCGAGGGGACAACTTCCCTTTGAGTGTCTGATTTCAAACAGACGAACTGTTGCGGATGTGCTGGATGAAGTACGTATTGAAAGGCAGAGGGTGCGAAGTGATAGGGTAACATCTGGTTCTGGTACATGAGTTTCTCGATTGGTGAAAGAATTTTGGGAGCTCTGTCCACCGCTTGGTAGCTTACTCAGATGATTTAATTCATATTTTGTACAAAAGTCCTAGACTAACTTAAAGCTTCTTTGAGGCCAAATATTCGTCGCCGCAAAATGTTTCTACAAAAAGGTCATAAATGAAAAAAAATAAAATAAAAGCTTAACACAAATTGTAGGTTAGTTAGTCCGACCATCCTCACTAATTTGTAATAGTAAAAACCAATCCAGAAATGGCTTTGAGTCATCAAGGCCCAAAAAGACAATTTTGAGACTTCGTGTGAAAAGGAAGTTTTTTGAACACTTACTAAAAACTTTTTGGGCTCGAACTGGAACTAGAATTGGCTTGAGGAAGTAAACATTGCACTCAAGATAAACAATTGAGGCATGTCCTGATACCCCTACCGGAAAATATTAGCCAATGAAGGAGGCGTAAAACTTAAGATGACCCAGCACTCGGCAGCGGTTCACCCTCTACTGACACGAATAGTAGTCTCCTCCCCCTAAGCAATATAGCATTAGAAAAGCGGAGAGATCTACTTGCATTCCATGCGCTGGATATTGGAGTCAATGAATAGAGTCTTAACATGTTTCCAATCGGCCAGACATCCATAGGCACACTGAACTGAATCAGACCTAAAATCCCAGCAGCCATTCTAAAATCTAAAACAGAGTACCCACATAATTTATTTAACTTCGACAAGTTCCGTATCTCATTGAAATTTGACTTTAGATTCTGCAAAGCAATCTGCAATCTCTCTTAGATGGCGTTCAGGTCACGGAGAGCCAGAGCCAAGCTTTCCTCATTCATTTATGTTTTGTGCGATTTGTTTTTCATACAAGTGAATGTCAGACCTACAGTTAAAGCCGATCCCGAACAGCGAGCGCCGAGAACCTTTTTCAGGGCAAGTGTACTATGGAGTACCCTGCCGAGGAGAGAAGCCGCGTTCGATGGCGTTGGTGTTATCGGGATCTGAACTCGCTCATCGTGCGACACACTACCCACTGCGCCACGGCGCTCTCGCACTTACAGTGGACGAATAGTCAAAGGAATAATGAATGGAAAACCTATAGAACACCCCGAGAAAATCTTTAGATTAGCGAACAATACATGGATGGACCTAGAAGAGATGGAACAAAAAAGTGAAAAATGGAAGAAACACACTCATGACAGGGTGCTGGAAGGGTTGTCAATGAGGCTCTGAACTTCCGAGTTCCAAATTGTCAGTAAAACTATTATTACCGAAAAGTTGACGATGCGTAAGATCTCCACCAAACTCGTTCGGAAGTCTTCAGAAGACCAAAAAAAAAGGCGAGTTTCTGTTTGCAAGAATTTTTTGATTGGAAACAAAGCGTCAAAGTCCATTCGAATGGCATACTGCGGCATCCCTTCATCAGAAAAAGATTCGAATAAGCAAATCCAAAATGAAGGCCATATTCATGATATTCTTCAACGCCAAGGAGGTAGTGGACTGATGCATACCTGAGAGACATACAATGAATGATACTTTTTGCCGCATAGAGCCAAGAAAATGGAAGAGAAGACCCAGACACATCTATTTAAAGCTGACCGACTACCTGACGCAAAACATCTTAGAATTTTATTTTTTGAGGACTACTCCCACATCCTCAATCCCTCAACACCCGCCCTATCTAATACCTCAGCTACAGCCAGATCCTCATCTCTCCCACCATCTACAAAACAATTGGCTCTCAAATGCAACAGGAAGGTCTCCCCACCGATTTCACTACCCTCAAGAACATTTTCATTAAATATGGCAGTTCTGCAGCAATCACATGCCTTACCTTTTGCCTTAACCGAAGCGAACCTAATCCCAAGTATAAACAACCTTGAACTATTCCCATCCAACTTTAACGTTTATCGCGACGATGATGTTAACCGACCTATTGATGGTTGTCCATGCCGCGGTGTTCTTCTAGCCGTCCGTCTCAATCGACTCCTCCCTCATAGCAACTTCATCTTCGCCATGTCGCGACTTTGTTTCTATTAAGATTGTACTACCCCCTAAATCGCTCTACGTCATCTGCTTTTACATTTTGCCATCACATCCTATTGAAACATATAACTTGGCCATTGATACAATCGATAATTTAATTGATTTACGAGATCCCCAAGACGAGATCCTAGTTTTCGATGACTTCAACCTTTCTGACCTTAAATGGATCTCCTCAGACGACCAATCATTTTACATTGCCTCTAATCCCACTGCAACCAAAGAATGTCTCTTCTCTAATCGCCTAGCTGATTCCAGCCTTAACCAAGTGAGCGGCATTTTAAATTACATGGGCAGACAACTCGACCTCATTTTCACAAGTGACCCTTTTATCTCCTCAGTTTCAGCTTGTCCGCTGTCCCTATCCCCCCACTCTTCGAATGTCTCACGATTTCCACAAAACCAAATTCCGTCAAATCAATGAATATCTCAATAGTGCTCCTTTTAATTTCAACAATCTTTCTGTAAATTATGCCAAAGAAATATTTAATTCTATCTCCCTTTACGTACCCTTTTCTCGACATAAAATCTACTCCACCTCCCCACCTTGGTATAATCGTAAGCTCCGTTCTTTGAGACATAAACGGAACAAGCTCTGGACAACTTTCCTTCGTACTCAATCCCCACATGACTTCTCTAACTATTTCGGTACTTACCTGCATTTTGTAGAGCTTTATAACTCTCTCTGTCAACACTACTTAGTCGGGATGCAAACCATCCTTATAAATAATCCCAAGTCCTTCTTTCAGTTTGTTAATTACAAAAGAAAATCTGATGGCTACCCAAACTCTCTCCCCTTCAATAATGAAACTTCCAATGATCATAACATCGCCAACCTTTTTGCCAACTTCTCAATCAATCTTTCACCCATGATTCCTTTGCATCCGATCCTGCTTATTTCAACTATTTACCAAACTTTTCCTTTGGACCAATTCTCCTTCGTAGTGTCGACCCCGATATCATCGAAGAAAGATTAAAGCAACTTAATGATGAATTCACCCCTGGCCCCGACGGCCACCCTGCTATATTTTTTTAAAAAAATGTTCCTCCTCCCTTTCTTTACCTCTCTCAAAAATCTTCAGCCTATCCCTTTATCAAGGTGAATTTCACCGGATATGTTATGTGGATTTCCTCTTACCTGTAAAATCGCCACTACAGCGTTCGCTTTAGATCTACCATCTCTAACCCCTTCCTTGCTTCCTCCGGTGTCCCCCAAGGCAGTAATTTAGGCCCATTTCTTTTTATCCTTATCATTAACGATATTGAAATGGTTATCAAACATTTCCATTTCTTCAGAACATGACTCTTCCCTTATTCAATCGGACCTCAACAGCTTTTCCACCTGGTGCTCCAAGAACTGCCTCGACCTTAACATATTCAAGTGGCAATATATTACTTTCTCCCGCAAACGTAACAAACCTCCTCCCCGCCTCTACTTTCTCCATAATCAATCCCTTTCTACCGTTCAGGTGATCCGTGATCTTGGTGTTTTATGCGACCAGGAACTCAATTTCCTCGCACATATCAGCGATATAATTCTTAAGGTCAATCCTGCACTCGGCTTCGTGAAACGATGGTCTAAAGAGTTTTCCAATCCCTACGTCACTCGGTCTCTTTACATAACCTTTGTTCGCCCTATTTTCGAAGACGCCTCTCAAGTGTGGTCTCCTTACTACCATTCACACATTTCCAGAATCGAGAGTATCCAACGTCGTTTTCTCCGTTTTGCTCTTCGTGGCTTACCCCTGATCCTACCGCCCTATCAAGACCTAAACTTATTAACTTGAACTCGCTGGAAGAACGAAGAAGGATATCCGACATCCTTTTCATCCATCGACTCCTCTCAGGTACCATCGACTGTGCGACCCTTTATAACTCTATCTTTTTAAACACTAACCCTCGTAATACACGGAATCCACGTATCTTCTATGTACCCACTTCTCGTACCTCCTACGGCTCCAATGAACCTATCTCCCATAAGCTGCGGAATGTTAATTCGAAAAACTGTTTGGACTTTAACATCAGCACTCCTTGTCTAAAACTCCGTCTCAATCGCCCTCTTTCTTAGTTTCCGAGATTGTAAGTCAAATTAAGTATGTAGCTTGAATTAAGCGCAACAAATGGGGGTATAGCCCTCACCAAAATCGGAATCAAAATCAAATCTAAGTTGTAATGTCATGGAGAGGTGTACCGAGAAACAAGACATTGGATTATTTGATGTGTCAATAAATGTCATTGCAAAATGAGTGGTCGTGGTTTTCTGCTTCGTGGAAATCTTCAATGGACATCATTTCGCAAACATAGAAATGGTGGTGAACTTACCGCTAAAAAAGCTAAATATTGCCTCAATACTACCCCATCAACGGTGGTGAGGACTATTTTAAAAGGACTTACATTATCATTGGCGCAGATCTTGGAGAAGATTTCTAAAATTCAGTCCGACACACACCACCATTCGAATTTAAGGCCACAACTTCGATCGAGCCATGCCACCCATGTGCTCTACTTCTTACTGCTCATTATACGAGACTTTCGATATTGAAAAGGCATTCAGACATGACGACGAATTTTCATGTGATTTATTCAACATCAACTCTGAACAGTGAGATGGCTATGAAGGATTAAAGATCATTAAAGCCGAAAAAGCAGAAGTGGGTCTTAGGTTAAATTTTTTTTTGCTTCCTTTTCTTAGGTTAAATAAAGACAAAATTTAATATGAGTTGTCCCCAAAAGAAGATGTACAAAACATAGCGTTATAGCTATGGGTATAATACAATATAATCTTGAAAAAGCCCACTAGTGACAAGCGGCAACTACCCTAACGATCTGAGGTAGACTCTTGTCAGCCGTAGCTTTTTGGCCTCAATAAGCAATTACTTCTTAATAATATCTCTCGAAGAACCAAGGTAACTCTTTATCATCCCGATCCTCCTCTAAGTCACAGAACCTGAAACCTTATCGAAAATGGATGAAGAGGCGCTTGAGTGATTTGAGAAAAAAATCGACTCTTTGGTCTTGTTGGATTGATTTTTTTGATGTTTGGTTTTTCAGTATTCTATTTTTGCCAGTTTCTGAGTGATTCTTGACATATCTTTATATTAGTCATACTCAGTTAGTATTGCCATTTTACATAGAGAGATTTTAATTTAAAAAGACGTTTACAGATTATTAAATTATTAAATTTATTTATTGAAATTCGAGTTCTGTGAAATATGTTCATTACGCACTTTGACTATTTTATGTTCGCCATAATCGACTTACTAAGCAAGCATTTCAAGTCATCTACCCCATATGCATAAAGTACGTACAGGGAGCACCAGCGATTTGTCCATTCAAGGCATTCGCAGAAATTTGGATTTTGTTACCCAACCATGTGGAAGATTTTACGCGACGATCTTAGTCTATAATCTTACAAAATACAGTTCGTGCAAAAAGTAAAGCCAGAGACTCAAGAAAGCCCAGGAGGAAGATTCCCTTTTTTAATCGAAAAATTTTCTTCAGCAACGAAGTTCAGTAGAATGGGTATGTTAGTACATAAAACTGTCGTATTTGGTCCAACGAGTAACATTGGGCAATACAAGAGCTGACAATGCATCCGGAAATATACACAGTTGAGTACGGCTTATGATCTGGACTGGACCGGATGATTTTGAACTCTTTTTTGCCTAAAATTATAGATTCTTCAAATGTTCTTTGCCCCTGAACATGTCACACAATTCGGTTACACAAGTAACCGAAGCTCTTCAAATATAGTCGAAAGAGTGTGGAGCTCGAGGCCCAAGCTGTACGGCCGTCAGCGTCAATAATCGATCACAATGTGCGAGATTTGCGTGAAGTGCCAAATTCCGAATGTAACTCGAAAGTTCAAAACCTCGTTGACAACCCTTCGCTAAGCCTTTCTTTCATGAGTGTGTTTCTTCCATGATTTCCTGATCTGTTCCATCTCTTCTTGGTTTATCCTTATATTATCTTCCCATCTACAGCGACCTTCTTGGGAGTCTTTTTCCTACAAGTTTTCCACTTATTATTCTTTTGACTGCTCGTCAACTGCCCATTCGGTCTACGTGTCCTGTCCCTCGTAGTCTTCACGATTTTATTGCTCGGAAAATGCTTGGGGCTGAATTGAGTTTCCCGTATTCTTGATTGTGTAGTTTTCTCCATTCGCCTGTTACTTCGTCCTGTTTTCCATCATGGAATCTCCTGAAAATCTTTAAGATGGATCAGCACGAGGTGATTGGCATGTGGTTCCAGCACGCAGGCGCTACATGCCACACAGCACACGATTCCATGGACCAATTGAAAGATGAGTTAGAAGGATGATTTCTCCCTCGTTTTGGTTCGCTAGATCGTGCGATTTAACGGCTTTAGACTATTATCTATGAAGATACGTCAAATTACTCGTCTATGCTGATAAGACTTAGAAGAAATTACAAGTGCTATTAACGATATACCAGTCTATATGTTCGGAAAAATTGCAGGAAATTGAACTTGCAAAATAGCTTAATGGCAAGCATTGATTTACCAGCTTGAATTAAAATTGTACACACTTTTGTAACTTTTCTGTACTTTTTTTAACAATTAAAAACCAAACGCTTAAGAAATCAGTTGCTATAAAGGGGAAGTGGAGAAAAAGACACAACAAAGAAAGAACTATATGGTCTGTACAGCGAAATCGATTTAGTCAAGTCTCTACGATTCCCTAAACAGTCCTCGCCTCCAACCCCGAAGAACCTCAATCAACTAAGCGTGCAGCAACGGAAGCAGCTGACAAAAGATCGTACTGGCTGGAGAGACATGCTGCTTGAAGCCCAGGTTCATCTCGATCTGTAACGCCAAGTAAGAAAGATGGGTAAATAAAAGTAAAAGTGAAAGCAAACGTCTATCATGAGCCGCAATACCCATTGAGTGACAACATTGGTGCCAAAAGAACTTTAAGATCAACGACAGCACCAAATAGATTGGCAGGCAACGGAGATTCTAGTTGAACCGCGACAAGGGATATTAGCCATAACTAACTCGAAAATTCTACGAAAGCACTGTATTCGGCAGAATTCAAATAAAACACTTGAGATTCAGCCGGAATCTAGCACAGACAGATTGACTCATTTTATGATCATAAAAATAGATCAGAGCACGTCCGAATTAATTTTCTTGTTTTTAGCAACTGTGCTGAAAGCAATTCAAAATCTGAGATCACACATAAGCCACTCGATAGTTTGTTTACATTTTCTAGATAAATTATATCTCCACAAGCCTAAACATTTCAGTTTTTTTTTTTAGGTACTATAAAATTGAAGCTGGCAAATCGGATGGGATGACTGCAGAGGAAGTTCGATTTGAAATCCGACACCCGATCGGTTTCCGCTCTCATCAATCTGCATTCAATTTAATCTCGTTCTGGAATTGGGAACGCACACTTGGTTGGCACTTGCACTGCCATCTGGAGCATTTGGGTCATCCATATACTCGTATAAGTTAGCCTATTGATTTACACTAACCAGACACTATCATACGTCATTTGTCAGCGTATTCATACGCATCGATCAGATAACCAAAACAAACTTGAAAAAAAAAAATATATCACTGTTGGCACGTTTCACTGTGTTAGCAATTTGTAACATTTCTGTGTTAAACAGCGAACTTGTCGAAGCGACGACATCATGTCAACAAATTGTTCTGTCGGACTTTAGCATTGAATCATCGATGATCGCACAGATTCTCGATCCTGGGAAGTGTCTTTATTAGGGAAACATACATTGCCAACGATAACATGACAACCATCAATATAACCGCTGTGTTAGACCTCTATTCTTAATTCTGACATTTCGCCATTTCCAATACCATGCTGAATCACCACGGATCATATGGAGTGCAATCGATTCTTTGACAATTAAGAAAACACTTCACGCGAAAATCCTACGCCTGCCGGCGCATGATGAATCAGTGCTGACCGGCAAAGCAGCGATGATGAAATATTTCAATGACAATCCAACAAATTCATCGTTTTGCTTCTAATTTTTTTCCCTCACGGGAAACGTAAACATTTGCACTTGTCCTAACAGTAGAAAGATCAAAATTAAAAATAAATATTTTGTGATCGTAATTGGTGACAACAGCTTCTTTTGAAGCCAGTTTGTGTGTTTGTTTAGTTAATTTTTTTTTTATTTTCGGACGGTAACGTCAGCAAGGTATTTCTGATTTTTGGTCAAACAGACAGTATAGTTAGGGCGGGGGTGTGTTCAGCTCAAGTTCATAGTGAGTTGAGTTGGCTAATAATTGACACTTATGTGTCAAGGTTGGGAGGAATGAATTTTAATCTTTTTTTCTTTGTGAGAAATGATTTGTCAGGTGGCGGGCTTGTTAATTTGTCAGCACAGTAGAGCAAAATGGATTGACACTTCACATAAAAGGAGTTCGAAATGATCGTTTAATTGAATGAAATATTTCGGCGTCATATCTATCTTGAAAAGCCTAGGATTCAGAAATTTTGAAACGAGCTCGCTAGCTTGTTAAACGCATTGCCGTCATCTTAAGAGAGATTTTACTCACAACCTTGAATATCCAAAGGGGCCATATATGTATGACCCTACATGCCTCATTCGATGCGGTCATCCTCTGCTGCGTAGTCCGTTTTTGTTAAAATCGAAGGCTCTTCGGAACGGAGCCCTTGTGCCACGTCACTTCACACGCCCCAGGAATATAAAATTGTAAGTCCATAGACGCTTGTCTTGGCCGGTGTCGCTGTACAGTCTTCTCCTCCATACTCTACCAGCACAAGAGGGATCAAAAATTGCTCGCAATATTTTTTTCTCAAATCGGCCACTGACTTCATTTAGGGCCATTAGGGCCAAGCCTCCGCACAACAGAGGCGGATGCGGATACCTCTTGGCCCAAAGAAATAGGGGTTGACAAGAGTTATACCATTTGCCTTAACTGACTAATCGTCAATCAATTACGGACTTCATTCCTCGGCAAGTTGTCGACAGAGCGGACAAGGGCTCCCTTCAAAGACCCAAAATTTCGGTAATGAGTTTCCTCTAACACCGACCACAACTTGTAAACCAAAGCCTTGAAGTCCCGGCTACCAGCTGGCCAATTATCCAATGATGTGAAGTCGGGTAATTTATTTTTAGTCACTCTTGAGTGCTTGTGAGCTGGATCAAAAACTTGTTGGAATGACCAGTGCTCGTTGGCGAGCTTTATTCGACTTAGAGGTTTTTAGCATATCCTCCAAAACAGTTTTTTGGAAGACTTCCGCCGAACTTGTTCACAAAAGTTGCTTATGCCATCGACGCTCACTCCCTGGCATACCATTTCAGTTGATCGATGATGGCCTCTTTCAACTTTTGGAATAAGTTCTAAAGCTTCTTCTGATGTCGGAGCACACTTATCCAGTTCGTTTAACAAAAGTTTTTTCGATTGTTAAACCTTCATGTTTGGTTATCAAAATTTGTCTGTGCCATCTTTAGCATACCCCTCTTAAGAGAGATTTTGCTACGTTGCTTCAATGTACCATTAGGAGGTGTCCAGTTTGGCTAGCAATAAGCCCCAAGTCTTCTTTGATATGGCGAGACATTTGGTTGTCAAGATGTTCTGCTCTCTCAGTGATTTTCGTCTGATTCGAGCTACGGCTTTGCACTGCTTTGATGGCATCCCGAGTCCTCATACTTGCTGAACAATCGGATATTTGACGATCACGTACTCCACCAGTATCATCGAATATTTAATAGCACGATAAGCAAAACAGCGAGCGATTCCAAGCAGTACACATAATACCTGTTGCCACATTATACGTGCATACAATACAATATAAGGCGATCCCATTTCCCCGTTTGGGTTTTACCTCCATTTGATCTCACACCCACTTTAGACAGACTCGAAATATATCGGGCATCTAACAATGTACCGACTTGTGTGAATTATTTTTTAAAATCGAAGACCTCAGTTAGTTCATCACCGACTTCATTGAAGCAACAAGAATTTTCCATTGTCACTCTGCACAACCTCTCAAGTATGGCAAACAAAATGTAGCTCCCTGTAGGCGGCTTAGAAGTCAACAACGAAGTCATTTTTATAATTGCCAATTAGAAACTCGGAAAAGCCTCGTTGACAACCCTTGCCAAGCTTCTGTCATGAGTGCATTCCTTCTTTGTTTCGCTGTTCTGTCCCATCTTTTCTAGATCTATTCTTATATTGCCCTCCCATCCACAACGCGGCCTTCTTGTCTTTTTCTTACTCGGACAATGCTTGGAGTTGTATAGAATTCCTCGAGTTCCTGATTGTGTTTTGTAGATTTCTTCATTCGCCTGTTTCTTCGTCCTGTTCGTCCTGTTTCCGCATTCATTCTTGTTGGGATCTTGTTTTCAAAGACCTGAAAACTTTTCTCCTTCAGAGTCCGATACCAAGTTCCACATCCGTCATTCCTAAGAGACTGATGCCTTTATAATTGGTGCGGTTCTAGGGAACGATCTCATCGCTCCCATAGAACTTGGCCCTAATTCTGTCTACGCCAGTATCCTATTAGACTTCAGCTTCGATATCATTATCACCAAAGTTAGGTGGACGAAATTCTCCCTCCTCTTCGTCAATTTCGAATGATCCGTTCTGCCTGACAGCAGGTTTTAGACTATCTTCGCCGTTACACAGTCAACAAAAATTGTCCATCCATACTCTCCGCAAGACTCCATGACTCTAAAAAAGCACTTGCTAGATGTATTAATATTTAAGTCATTCGGTTATGTTCTTTTAATTGCATCCAGACTTATGAGACTATAGAGCCTTTTAATAAACAAAGTCACACACTGGCGGGTGTGGAGCCTGATACATCAACACAATATTATTGTTGGCCAAATATTTATGAACAGGCAATGTAGTATAAGGAAGTGCATTAGCAATGAACTACGAGATTTGTTCAAGAAATAAGGTGACTTTTTTCATCAATATTTCTTTGCCACTTCAAAATAGGAAGCCTTTCTGATATGTGTTTTTTGGTATAATTTTGAGCTCTTCCAGCGATGCGATTTTTATCTCCTCAATCGTGACAAATCTTCGTCCTTTCTTGGGTTTTTTTTTTCAATTTTGCGAAGAAAAGAAAGTCGCAGAGGGCCCAGTCTGGTGAATACTGTGACTGAAGCATTTTTAAGGTATGGTTTTTGGCCGAAAAATTACGCACAAGCAACGATGAGTGAGCACACAAATCCGGACTCTTCTTGCTCCACACGAATGGCACATAACTTTAAGGTAATATATTTAGCCGTATGACCTTCCAGCAAGAACTTATGACGTACCAATCCATTGTAATCCAAGAAAACAATGAGCAATATTGACCGAACTTGGAATGCGGTATTTTTATCTTTGCTCGTCTGGTCGCTTCCATTTAGGTGACTGGGGTTTGGTTGCAACGTCATAACCCAATGCCCATATTTCGTCACCAGTGATGACCCTTTTTGACAAATGGGGGTCATCATTCACATCATTAAACAGCTCCAGAGTAATGCTCGTGCAACGGTTCTTTTACTCAAAATTTAGCATTTTCGGAACAAACCCCGTGGTCACACGTTTCATGGCCAAAATACCTGAAAAAAAGTTGATGGTATGAGCAATAATACGCCATTAATACTATTGATACTGGTAGCATAAATTATTTAAGGGATTCCCATGATGAAATCCTTCTCTTTGGTGATTTCAATCTTCCTTTTCTTAAATGGGCTCCATCAGACGATCAATCATTTTACATTGCCACTAATCCTTCTGCTGCCAAAGAATGTCCATTCTTATATCGATTAGCTGATTCAAATCTTAGCCAAATTAGTGGTCAATCCCCCAATGACCTTTCTACCACTATTGGTACTTATGTGCAATTTACCGAGAGAGAGTTACTCTACGAACGCCATTTGATCGAACGCAAGCCAATCTTATAAACGATCCTAAGTCCTTCTTTCAGTTTGTCAACTATAATACAAAATTAAATCTGGTGGTTCACTCTCTTTCATTGGCGAAACCTCGAATGATCCCAAAACTATCGCCAACTTTTTCAAACAATCTTTGACTCCTTTGAGCCAAACACTACTTTCTTTGACTACTCACCAAATTTTTTCCCTTGGACCATTTCTCCTACGGACTATCGACCCCATGTCATCAAAAATAAATTGAATCGATTTAATAATGAATTCTCTCCTGGGCCCGATGGTCTCTTTACCATAAAACTTAAAAAAAATGTTCCTCCTCCGCTCACAAAAGTATTCAACTCATCCCTGTCCCTTGGAGAATTTCCCCATTATGGAGAACCGCTTTTATAACTTTTATTCAAAAAAAGGTCCGAAGAGTGATGTTAACAACTACCGCCCCATCGTCAAACTGTCACACATACCCAAACTTTTCGAAAGAATCTTGTATGACATTCTAAGTTTCCATTGCAAGTCTCTAATCTCCTCCGAACAACATGGCTTCCTCAAATGCAGATCTACAACCACAAACCTTATCGAATTTGTGTCCTTCATCCTCTCAGGATTAGAGAATGAGAATGGGATCGACGTCATTTTAACTGATTTTAGTGAAGCCTTCGACAAAATCTTCCACAAACTAATACTCTCCAAACTGTCTTCCCTTGACTTTGAACTCACTGTGTTGAAGTCGATATATTCTTATTTAAAAAACCGTTACTAAAGTGTTCGTTTTAGATCTGCCTTTTCAAACCCTTTCTTAGCTTCTTCTGAGGTGCCTCAAGGCAGTCACCTACGCCCACTTCCTTTCATTCTTACCATTAACGACATTGAGTGTATCAAACAACCCCACCAAGTTCATCAAGACCATTTCCTCGCAACAAGATTCTTCCCTAATTCTATCGGATCTCAACAGCTTTTCTGTCTGGTGCACCAAAAATTGCTTGGAGCTTAACATTTCCGAATGCCAATCAATCTAGTTTTCACGTAAACGAATCAAATCTCCTCCTCGTCTCTACTTCTCCACCGTTGAGGTTATCCACGATCTTGGTATACTAAGTGACCAAGAGCTTAATTTTCGCGTACATGTCGAGGACATAATTCTTAAAGCCAACTCTGCACTCGATTTCGTGAAGCGTTGGTCTAAGGAATTCTCAAATCCTTACGTGACTCGATCCTTCTATATGACCTTTGTTCGGCCCCTTCTTGAATACGCCTCTCAAGTGTGGTCTCCTTACCAACAAACCCACATTTTTAGAATCGCGAGCATCCAACGTCAGTTCTTATGTTTCGCTCTTCGAGGTCTGCTCTGAAACAATCTAAAAAAACTAAAAAATTTGAGAACATTGGAGGAAAGAAAAAGGGTATTTGACATCCACTTCATTCATAGATTTCTAACAGGTACCATTGAATGCGTCACCATATCTCTTAACACTAACCCTCGATATACACGCAATCCTCGTCTCTTCTATACAGCTCCAATCCAATCATACAGCTCCAATCAACCCATTTCCCGTATGCTGGGTGGAACGTCCAGGGCGGGCATCGTAATTAATTTCTTCTCAGCCTTGTGTGAAGAGCTTGTGATATTAACGAATTTTTTTTTTCTCAGAACAGATTTGGCATATGGCCAACATACTCGTAACAACAAAAAAAAAACGATAATCGAATGTATTTAGCTCGCACATTCAAAATTTCACCTTATTTTTTGAACAAACCTCGTAGGTATACTCCGACAGGGCCAATTGCTGCACGTTAATGGCGTGCGCTTATAAGTAATCCCGGTAATTAATCACTTAATCTCCGGAACTCTTTAATAACAGAAAACACACTGAACATGATCATTACATTCATTGATCATTGCCTCGGCTTTTGGAATCCCTCTGTGCTAATTATACACATATTACATACATCAAAATCCATAATTCGCTCATCAACAAGGTGTGGATAGTCTTCAAATAAGTTAAAATGCCCAGTGAAAGTCGTCATTCCTAAACATATTCTCCCCCTATCTACATAGATCTTGTTCAAAATCTTGTTCAATCGCGACCTAGATCGTCTAGGCGAGAAGGTACTAACTTCTTGCTTACAAACAAATACCATTACTCAAGACACCAAATTGGCCCGGTCAACAATGGTCAAACTAGTTCGAAACTCCATGTCACGTTACCTTTCTACGGCTTTCTCTTACCTGTTTCAAATTTGGTCATCACATTTCCTCACTTATATTTCCCAAATCGGATACTTTGCTTTCCTTGATTTACTTATGCTCTCCACGCCTGCACCTTATCAATTTCAGCCTCAACTTAGTTCTTTATTCATCCCAATCAATTTTAGCGCCAGTTCTATTAACCCTAGATCGATCTGTTTTTTTATTTATTTCCTTTAAGCAACCATAAGACTCGAATGCTATATAAGACTTAAAGCACAACCATAATGGAATTAAGTGGGCTTACGTCAGCTTACTGACATGTCCCATTACATGCAAATAGTGAAAGAAACTTAAGTGGGATTTTCGTTTGGTTTTGACATAAGGTTAAATCCACTTAAGCCTACTATGGTAACGCCTTTATGCCACAAAACCTAGTGCATAACTCGTTAGTCAATGGGTCACCATGCGGTGGACATGATACGTCACATAATAAGTCATAAATGAATTATTTTGATCTGACTCTAAGAGCAAACTTTAATTCTCGTACATGCTGCCATAAAATATTTATTTTTCAAAACTTCACTGTTGCAATAATCACTTAAGTCATTCTTAATAGACGACAAAGACCGATCGTTTCACTTAGAAGAAATCATACACTTCACTGGAAGAAGTGGATGCAAATATTAAATGAATACATTTCCCATGTCCATAACTGAAATAGCTGTAAATGCATACAATAATTGACATTTGACTGACAGATGTGGGCTTACAACAGCGGCTCGTCGAGAAATTAATGTTTTAATGGAGTCTAATTACAGCGAAAGAAATAATTTAATTTTCTGAAAATCTGTCATTGAGCTGAACCTTCTAAGTTGCAAAATATATCGGCCAAGGACACAGAAGTCATCATGCATTCGCCATTATGCACACCCTTATGCAACGTGACACAGCGCCACTTTCTATGCAAATTCCTCTTTCCTCCTAACGTCACGCAACCCCACGCTATTAAGTGTCATCGATAACAATAGCAAAACAACTTTCCCATTCCTTACCGTCTATGGAAAATATGTATTCACGTCGGCAGATATGCTTTGTCACAAATTGCACTGCCATTATAAATGACGCGACACGTCATTGGCCTTCGCATGCAGCAATTTGGCGGGAAGAAATATCAACGCTTTCGAGTGACATAATCGATCGACGTTACAACGTTTTGCAAAGAAAATTTGCATTCGAAATATGAATTTGCTGGTCACGGACGAATCGAATTTGGCGATGCATGCATACGGTACGTTGGTAATAGGATGTAATGTCGAATAACATATGGAAAACCGATTGAGATTGGCATATAAGACGGGAGCGGCATGATGTTTGAAAGCACTTTTTGGTGAGTTACTGAATCTTACTACACTGCTTTCACGCAATGACCATTTACCATTATGCTCTGTCTCCACGGACGATATGCGGGTCAATGGCAATGACAGTTTACGGTCAGGCGGAGCACTTGCTGTCAATTTTCTTCGTGAATTGTCAACGTGACGTTCACATCTAAATACTATCTGCCTTTGTTAACTCATGTCTGCTGTCAGAGTCGCTTCCTGTTCTTTAATTTGAATCGCTGACATTTTGAATAAGGTGAAATGTCAGATTCACAATTGTCACCGGAATGACATATTGACACCAATGGTGCCAACATCTTCCGCATTAATTGCTAAACGACACGCTAATTTGTGTATTCCTAGTACTCAATCAAAAAAATATATTTTGGCGCCAAAATATCCCGTCGTCAAAAACCTTCCGCTGTGAATAAATTAAATTTCTAAGAACCAATGAGTAACCCCGATGCAACGATGCTATTTTTAAACAAATCTTTTCTATGCAATTCTGCAATGCCACTCGAGTAATGTGTGATGACAAGTCGCTGTTTTCAGGAAACAACTGAGCTGCATATGGCTTACCGATTATGGTTTGTTCTTCGACAGAGCATAGGTGCTCACGTGTATGACAGGTAATTTCTCTTTGCTCTCACCCTGAGGATCAGATGTTTGCGACCGAAAATAACGCAGTGTATCTAGCGATTACTCATGCGATTAAGAGTGCAGTTTCTTCATAGCAGATTGCCAAGATACGACGCTAGACAGCTGATGCACTGCTGGTTGCTGCTCTTTAGACGGAAGGGACAATTAACTACGACTAGACAGCGATGGACTGGAGTAGATTGGATTTTAGTCGAATGATTACTTGTTCGGAACTTCGAGATTGCATTTCAAGCCTCATTGTCAATCAATTTGCTTCGGAACAGTATTTGGTTCTCACAAGTTGGTTGGATCACAAGTGAAAGGTAGAAAGTCATTCTTGGAATGCATTTTTAATTTCTTCGACTGCAAATGGGTCAGAATCGTGAAGGAGACACCAGCGAATAAAAAAATTGTCGAGGGTTCCAATGTGTAACTTAATACTCGCCGTGTGACAAGGCGCTCAAACAGGATGTTCTTTTTTAACGTCAAAATGACAGGCATAAGGGACAATGCAATAAAGAAAAGATCAAGCAAAACATGCGAATGAAAAGAGAAACTCGCGACGTAATCATGACATTCCGATGCACGACAAAAGGTCGATATCTACCAATTGATATACCAAGAACGTATCCAGTAACATGCTGAATTGCTGTTGCTCATTGATTTACACCGATTACACCAGCCAACTTTAATTAATTGCTTATCTCACCAGCAAAAGCAGTAAATCTCAATGTAAACAACCAGAAATTCTTTGCAAACATCATAATAACAAGGTGACATCACGCCTTAGCTATGACAAGCCGAAAAATCAAAAAAAGAAAATCTATTTCACTGAATGGACGTGTATGAGTCGACCGCTTCCTCATTCATCGAAGTGATCTCCATAATTCAATGCGGTTGGAAGCACTCAAACCGGCTCAATGAGTATTGTCGCGAGGCGCGAAACCTTCGTCAATAAAATCGCAATCAATCTTTGCGCCGAAAAACTCAACGATCATCTGTAATGAAGCAATTATGAATTCAATGATCGTCAACTGTTTGGGATAGAATTTTGGGCACTCCAAGTCTGAGCGGAACCTACTAATTGTCACCGTGACCTAGTAGCCATGCGAAAAACATCCCCAGTGGGACAAGCGAGTACCATTTGCGACCCAAGTGCTTCATATGTTCGAATCTATGATTTGAATAATTATAATATTATTGATCTCGCGACCCATATATGGGGATCTTGGTACGATCAGCCGTCGTTGTACATATGCTCGATCAGCAAATTCTATTTTTAGCTGGGCTCCAACCATGCCTTGGGCTTCTGTTTGTTTAGGGAAATTCCTTGATCATTGTGTAATGTAAAGTCAATGTCAACAGTGATCTGTCGCTGGGCGTGCGCAGTATGAATGCGTGATCATCGGTGTTACTCGATAGGCGACAGACGAGTAAAATGGGTTATGTCATGCAGTTGTAGATCGGATTGCCAGCATAGTAGTCGCCATCTATAAGATGTGAGGAGTGTAGACAACAGTTGTCTGACAGGCCTGCCGAGAGATGGATCTAAGCGGCGGATGTCTGTGTGTAATTATAACATGACCAGGCCATGGTTGTTTGGTACTGAATACATCGCAAAACTGTATGCAAAGGTTGAATACCACTCGTATGGTCAAGGATTTCCGCCAAGTCGTTAATCGGTTTGATGGAAGACTTGACTTTGGAGAACAAGTTCGGATTCGATGTGATAGCGTCATGATAATGAGTCACCGTCGAGCATGGTTGTTAGTGCAGGTGGAGCACCTAGACTGCTTGCATGCTTGCGATGTGGGCGCAGCTGCAATGTGGAGAGTTGTATGGGAATATATAGGTAAACTATGAAGTACTCGTAACTTAAGCCAGAGCTTGATTATGGGTGGAAATTGCTGTTTTCCTTGAGCGTTATGGACGCTCTTATGAATGGAAACATTGTTGTTGACCAAACAAGTACTTAATTGATGACATAAGCAAACAAAATTTGAATTCGGAAGACCTTTCTTAAGGATTGCTGAAAACGATGCTTACTACTTGAAAATAGTCGAATGCAAGGAATCAAAATCTGGACTGCAGTTAGCAAGAAGGGCCAAGAAAGATCTATTGTGCCAAGTAAGGCAATTACGGTTGTCCTCAGCCGTCCTAATAAAACCGAAGTATGATCTCACAGTGATAGAGAGATAAACGATAGAGGAAGGTAGGCTTCCATAGTATGTATTCTTCCTCAAGACAGAGTCTGTATGCTGCCTCGGGGCTTGGAAGTTCATTTTATTAAGCTGATTCCTCAGACCGGAGTGTTCCGACAGGTAGCTGACAAGTCCCGTGATAACGTCTCTCTTGTCTCTTAAGATGTTTTCAAAGAGTTTGTTTAAGGGTTGAACTGCTTTTAGTGATGAAGTCCTTGAACTCTATTCCAGGGGAACCATTTTTTTTCCTGTTCTTAAAATTAAGGTTAAGGAATAAAACCAAGGAGTTCGGCGCAAAATTTTATCAGAGGAGTCAAAAGATCAGCAATTTCTCTGACACCGATATCTCTGCGTTCTTTGTTATTGTTTTGAGTACTGGCTGGTAAGTACGTTTATAGCCATCAAGGACGGTGATACCAAACTCGAGATTTATATTAGCGCAAATGACGTTAACGTACAACACGTTTAGGAGGACATCAGCGAACAGCTCTATGGCCTTCGAAACTTAGCAATTTGGACCTTAAAGCAGTCAATACCTATTTCCATCAAGGGATCACCAGTCTCAGTTAAATGGTTTGGTATCAATATCTCAAATTGAACTCCAATCAACGCCTCTTGGGCTGCTTTTAGGCAAGATTGCATGGCGCCTGTTAGGCCAATGCATGAAAGTCTTTAGGGAAGTTTCTCGATTGGAGGTTATAGTTGCTGCCAGGTTATTTCCACCATTTTAGAGAGCCATGAGCGATGATACATGTAACTTTCGCAGTATATAATCAAAAGATGAGTTCAAGATGTTCAATTTTATTTGAGAATCCGTTGTTTGAAAGGTACGAATACAGACTTAGTTGCATCAATGGATAAACCCGGTTTGACGCATCAGTCTGAGATTAATTGGAGTATGATTTCTATGCGTCTACAGGATTTTAACTCACATTTGCTATAACAACCATCACAAGGTCGTCGGCATATTCAATGACATCATAACCGAGATCGGTTAGGATCTAGAATAGGTCGTCGATGATAATTGACCGCAGACTATTTGGTCTCCACCTTGTGGGTTTCCTTCTGCTGCTAATAATTCCACTGAAAACCCTTCAAATGTAATTGTAATAAGACGGGGCCTTCATGATCGAATCATTGCCAGAATAATCAAATGATACGCAAATGACAATCTGTTTGAGTTGAAGCTGTCATTAGGTGGCGTAGGGCACTCTTGGTTGATAGGAATGCAACGTCTGGTTTTGCTTTCTCGAATATGCATCTGATGTAAATTTCGAGGAGTTTTTCAATAGACTTCAGAAGGAATAATGCCAGAGAGATAGAATGACAGGCTTTAGGAGATCCACTGAATTTCCCGGTTTTTGATACGAAAACCAGGTTAAGTTCCCTCCAAATTTTAGGTATGTATCTGTCGTCGAAGCAATTTCCTACAGGGTTTTTCAATAAGTGCACAACGGTTTTGAGTTAAGATAAAATTCAGAATTATTGACATATGGGGTGAGAAATTATTCCGCTAAATTCAAGTACGGAATTCGATCTTGCTCATATGACTAACGCGAGCATGTTTGCAACAATGATTCTTTAGAGCCAACACTCTTTCACATACCGATACGTTGGCAATTTCGCGTTCGATATTGTTTCTGATTTCTCCTATCGTTTACACCAATGACGTCATCTTGGAAAAGAAAGCCCAGGGCGATAATGACATGATCGAGGTGGTCTTTATAGAGATCACAAGATTACCGAACTTTTCCTTCAATAGATCAAATTTTTGATTTGTGGTATGTGACACCATCTTATTGGAACCGCATATCACTGATATTAAGTCCATCAAATTCTGGTTAAAAATAGTCCTCCAATATGCCGTCATGACCATAATATGGCGGTAATTTCTTTTTAACGACGAAAAAATACGATCTAATCACAGCTTCGGCATGAAACCCACACTATCACAGAGGTCTTCAAACTTTTACAAAGCAAAATTGGAAAAGTTTCGGCTCTTCAAATAATCAATAGCCTTGAGCTCCTGGGTAACTTGATCTTGTAATGTCAAGATCTTAATTCAAAATTCGCCACGATGTAGATTACGAGATTCCAATTCCTGTGAACCGAGTGGAATCGACTAGTTTGGCTCATTTTGAACTGAACTTACGCCTGCGTTATTTTGGTACTTCGACCCTTGAGTTATCTCAATAGTTCACTAATATTTAATGGTAAATATGTTGATTCAAAGCCCGCCTGATGGGACGATTATTAAGACCTGGCAAGTCAGCAGTGAAAATATTGAATAAAGTGGGTGACAAAACTGATCCTTGAGGAACCCCAGCTGGTATATTTTCATCAGTGGATTGTATATTTTTAAGAGTTATTGTGGAAATCCTGTTCTGCAGAAAACTGAATGATTTTAATTAAGTAGAGAGGACTGTGTCTAGAATGATCAAACTTGTAGATCTGTTTTCTCAAAAATAAGGGTGAGGAGCGCCCTAGTAGTCCTAGTGTGTCAACAATTAATGAAAAAGTGAGAACAGTATGAACGAAATGATTATGAATGTTCATCAAATCATAATCCAAGAAACCACTGAAAATATTACTCGCTCAATAGTCGCTATATGACGTCAAGAATACAAGTCGTAGTAACAGATAATGAAACATGGATTTACGATTTAAATGACATACTAACACTCAAACGTCCCAGTGGAGGCTTTCTGGATTGGCAAATCAAATGGGTAGACAATTTAAAAATTCAACCTGAAACCAAGTTCAATCAACGTCCATTCTGGAAAAGACATTCTATAGGTATATAACAAATATCAATATCAACATTAGGTTCTGATCTTTCTTTATAGCTATGACAAAGGCTCTTCGTGACCCTTCCTAGCAACACTCGATGTCTCAACATAGTCCATCAGATGTGATGTTTTCTAATTTACTGATACGGCAATGAAGACATCAGCCTTGACATTGAAAATTTTATGATTTTGACTTCGAATACCACTTTGCGATTTTAATGATTCTCAATTGAATTCCATTTTAACGGACTGCTGGAATGGATAGAGTAAGATGATGTAGCAGAGGCATCTTCAACGGAATCCATTAAGATTTTTTTTCTCATTCAATGAGGCGAGTGTAACCTTGATCGATAGTGCTTTTCTAAGGAAGTGAATAACACTAAACTCGTGTATTTGATTGTTGATTGGACGTAGCGTCGATTATTCGGTAGTTGGCAAACTCATTCATTATTTTATAACGCGGCGAGGGTAGGGAGGTGGTATTCGACAGAGAGTGAATGTGGCAAATGAGTGAAGCCTTGCTCCCAGCTCTAAACTGTTCCAAACACTTTAATGAAAGGATAAGGTTTTCATTCCAATGGCTTTCTTTTGGATGGACGGAGGTTTGTTCGAAAATTAAGGTGACTTTTCCCTTTCTCGAAAAATTTCCATTTCTACATAAATTCCCATTTAGTCCGCTTTAACGTAATACCCTTGCGCCTCAGCTTTTTTTTCAAACATCGAAGCACTTCTGATTTTTTGATATAGCCTTGAGGTCTTCCAGCAATGCGACCTCTATTTCTTCAATCATGGGAAATATCCGTCCTTTCAAAGGTCTTTTCAGTGGCGGAGACATGGCAACCTATAGAAGATTACCTGATCGCCCCATTCCCAAACTCTTTGAGAGTATCGTCTATGATACAAAATTTCATCGCTACAGGATTATCTCCCCAAATCAGTATGGGTTCCTAAAAGGTCGACCGACAATCGCTAACCTAACTGAGTTTGTCTCATAATCCTTGCGTTCACTTAAGAATGGCGAAGAAGTAGAGACTAAAGCAAAGCCTCTGACAAAACCTCGTCCCAATTATACTTCTTAAATTTACTGTTCTTGGTTCCCCCAGACAGCCAGGGAGCAATAAGCAACATTAAAGCTATAGCTAATCACAATAAGCGACGACATCAACCTGGTCGTGCTGGGTATTGATATTCGAATGATATTTAATGCGTTGTTAATGATATTGGAATGAGGTGGAACCCGAAATTTTATATGATTGAGTTGCAGATTTACATACAAATACATATATTTTTCCCATAGTTCCTAGATGGAACAAAGGGCCTAAACAAACAAGTTAGAATTTGATTCATTCAAAGCTAGGAATTTGAACTGTCGGCATGAGCGACCTACTTGTAGCGCTTCTGCTTCGATTAATCGCTTCCACGTGTTGAATGATCTACCGCAACTGCGGCTGCCTTGTGGGTTCCCATCTAGGGCTCCTAGGATGTCGTCAGGGGGATTGCGGAGTGTATGGCCACTTTCAATGGTGAATTTGTACCTGTCCCATCGAACCTCAGAAGTCGGTATTTGTGATGGTGTTGGGCCGGAGGTTACGATTGACGAATACCTGCAGTGCTTGTGTTTCGCTCAGTTTCGCACTCCACGTTTCGCATTCGTGCAGAAGCACTGGGTTCTCGTTTGATTCGAAAATTTTCAACTTCGTGCGACTGGATATGCGAGATGATCTTCATTTTTGATATTCGGTTTCATATGTCAGTTACTGAGCCTGAAAGAGGGGGTGGTGCAATGGTAATCATCACCGACTGTTGAGCGGAAGGTCTGTAGGTCAAGTCTGACCATAGCCAAGAAAAATTCCTATACGGAATAAAAACTGTGCAACAACACCAGTTGTGAATGAGAGATGATCAAAAAAAATGCTGACGAAGGCATCACTCGCAGTATAAGATCACTTCAAAATTCATACCCTGCGTGCATTCCTATGTTATATAACATCTTAATGGCATAGAATAAAATTACTTCAAAACTACAAACAACGCGACAAATTCAGTCGAATCTCTCAAATCCCAAGACAACCACCCCCGGAGAGTAGTGAACGAGCATCTTCGACACAAACCATCTGCACCCCGTCCAAGATGTGTGACAAACATCATAAGAGCGTAACTCTTGAACCTGCAAGAATTATGAGAAAAAAAAAAAAAGAGCCGCAGATCTGAAAGATGTGCAATTCGTTGGTGTTGAAGCACCTTTGTTTTTGCGACGTTGATTTAGCTAAATCCCTCCATTTTGCACATTATATGTGAATATTTGTGAGAGCGGCAGCGCATAGTCCTCACAGTTCCTCAAGATTGCCACCCATCCTACAGGATATGGTTCTGTTTCCCGCAGATTCTTGCCGCATTATTAGGTCTAAAACCGAGTTGAATGAAAACGGCGATGATACGCAACCCTGCCTAACTCCAGTCAGCACTTGAGTACCGTTACTTAGAATATTTTCGCGTCTCACACGCCACTTAGCAACTTCATACAGCTCTTTTATAAAATTTTTAATTTTTTTTTCAAGTACTCCTTTACATGTTAGAGCTCTCCATATTTCCTCATGGCGAAGAGTAGCGAACACCTTCTCGAGGAAGCAAAGGTAAAGTGGTGTGCGCCACTCGACAGACTGCCCCACAATCACGTTTAGCAACGTTATGCCTCTCTAATTCCTGCATTCAGACAAATTGCCCTTTGTTATGAATTTATTGGTAACGCCTTCTTCCGGCTCATCTGGGATCCTTCCAGAGGTCCATATGTCTTTTAGTAGAGGGAGCAGAATTTAGGCACTCGCCTGGGCGCCAGCTTTAAGCAATTCTGGATTTATGTTGTCTGGTTCGTGAGCTTTGTTGGGTTTCAATGCTTTTATAGCGCTTATTATGTCACTTTCTTCTGGACATGCGGTAAGGATATCACGTCTTGTTGGGTGGCGTCGCCAGTCTCAGCTCAGTTCTCAGATGTTGTTGCTAATACAGCGTGCCCCATCTATTATGGGTCGATGTAAATTTCGAATAACTTCAACAATTGTCAACCTATTTTCATATGTCATAGCTTTTTGAAAACGTCAATTCAGTACAAAAAATTGAATCGCATCGCTTCACACCAAAAGAACGCGCGGAAATAGTTTCAATTGTAATGCCATGTATAAAACATTTATAATAATATTGTAAAACAAAAAAAAAACGAAGTTGACCCATGTGACTTCTCCGTTGGACATTCTGTCTCCTTGGACGTCTGTCTCAAGCTGTCAAAAAATATCCAAAAAGAGATGACGTGACTTTGACATTTATGATCTCGTCCGAATTCCATTCCAAAAAAAAAGGGATTTGAGGTCGATCGAGGACGTTCAAGGAGACAGGAAACTGAGGAAGGAGATTGGTATGTACAACTTACTCTATTTATCGAAATAAACTACGATTTAAACAATGTTCATTAAAAATGAATGCTCGATGGTGCTAACTCAACGTGCGTATCCTCGATTTGTTTTCAATTTGGTTCTGTGGCGAGCCCTCGTGAGCAACCTAAGCCACGTCCGCGGCGTTCAAACTCATCTATTCAGTCTGTGGAGGCCAGTGTTCAAGAAGACACAAGTTTGTCATATCGGCGCCGTTCGCAGCTGTTAGGCATCAGTGGGACCACTTTGCGGAGAATTTTAAAGGATGATCTTCACTTATTTCCATACAAAGTACAGATAACTCATAGAATTTTGCCAAGAGATGAGCCACGGCGCTTGGCATATGCACAAAATGTCGTTGCAATGATTAATGCTGAGCCGGAGTTCTGGCAGCAAATTTTGATGACCGATGAGGCACATTTTACGCTCTCTGGCTCAGTTAATAAACAAAATTGTCGCTTCTGGGGCACCGAAAATCTTCACATTATTCACGAAGAGCCGCTATATGATCAAAAAGTTACTGTTTGGGCCGATGTATGCGCTAAAAACATCATTGGACCGTATTTCTTCAAAGTTGGCAATACAGTGGATGGCGATCGATATCGGTGGATGTTGGCATTATGTGGTCCCAGAAATGCGTAAAAAAGGCTTATTTCAGTTTTGGTTTCAACCTTATGAACCTTACCTTTCGCGTAAGAAGTTTCCTTGAAGATTGGTGTCAGAAAAGGGCGATATTGACTGGCCTCCGAGATCGCCGGATTAGGCTCCTCCAGACTTTTTTCTTTGGGGCTGCTTGAAAAGCAAGGTGTATGCTAACGGCCCGAAGACAATAGGACAGGCTCAAAAGAAACATTCGTGCGGAAATCGCAGAAATTTCGACCGAAATGCTCGAAAATGTCATGGAGAATGCGCGAAAACGAGCCCATTTTGCATCGGCAATAAAGGCGGTGATTTAATTGATATAGTTTTCAAAAATTAATCAAAATAAATTGTAAAGGTCCAAATTGAATAAAAGTTTTTGAATTTCCAAAATCGGTTGAGAATTGTTGAAGTTATTCGAAATTTACATCGACCCATATGAGATGGCGCACGCTGTATGTCGAACCTCCGTTCCATTTTTGCTGGCTTTTATTGGCAGCAACATTAAGACAAACTACTACGAGAAGGTGCTGGTCAATGGTCAAATGCTGTGGTGGATTTGGTTTTCGATGTTATGGTCAGGAGACATCCACGATATTTTATGGATACGTTTGCGATCCACCAATGACGAGGTTGTTACTAGAACATGGTTCGGCAAACATCTCACCGATCTGCGAAAGCGTACCCAAGCGGTGTTGGCCCATCACCACCTCGGGGCCCAGATGGCATTGGCCAATTGGTCAGTGGGTAAGGCAACGGACAATCTAGTACCCTTTGCTTACCTTTAAACCTTCAACATATTGTAAAACATGAAAAAAGAGTAGAACTTCAACAACAAGGAACATAAATGCATTTAATCTGATTTAACACTTAAGTACAGTTTGACTAGACCTCCTTTAACATCTACCTCTTCCGTTATTAAAGACTCGACCTTTACAGTCGAGTCGTCTTGAACTGGCTTGAGAACACAAGAGGCGATGCGTTTCAGATCGTCAGCGTGCGTCTTAATAATATTTTCAAGACATTCGTCCTTTGGGGAGTAGTAAATCACGACGTGTTCCTTCCGGAAATAGTTTAGCTTCTCCTTGATAATCAGTATGCGGCTGACCAGTTTGCGGACCGCGCCTTCCTCATAGAACGACAAACGCTTATTCATTTTAATGACAATAATGAGGTCATCCTTGTTGGCGATCGCAATATTGACATCTGGAATCTCATATGATACTCGCTCCCTCGGGGCGAACGGAATGACTAGGCCGCTCTTTAAAATCACGTTTTGATTAGAACACTTCTCGATGTCCACTTTTGCCACAACTCCAAACTGCTGGCTGTTCGTTGAGAACCGAACACCTTCGACGTTAAGCAGTTTCTTCATGTATATACTTTTCAGTTACCTCAAGGCTCTGCAGGTGCATTGAGTCAAAAAATGCTCTATCAAAAATGACGCATAAGTTGGTAGATTTACTCGGCAAAGAACGGCGCGAATGGTGCAAGCACCAGGCATATACTGTGGATCATGTCAAAGAGAAAAGAAGGCTCGTAGGCCCAATTGTTTACATCTTCGTCTGGTGGTTTAATAGGAATGAACCATTCTTCGATGCGCTCAATCAGTTCTACGAGTCTAGGAAGGAATGTGTGCAATCGGTAGGCCACCATTTCATGGAGATAAAATCTTACAAACGAACCCGTACACGACCATATCCATTGGACCGCAGGGTCTCTCCCCAAACCACTATCGAAATGGCCGTAGTACGAGTTACTCGGACAACCCAAGGTCCGTGAACATATTTTGAATAAGCGGAATAATGGATTGAACACCGTGTTAACGATGTCTACGACACCTTGTTCACTGATCATACAATTCTGACCAGCAGTCAGAGGACAGGTGGCGAGATAGAGTCTGACTGCATCTGCCCCATACTTGTTGATAAGTTGGAGAGCTACATGACTAACGTGTCTTCGCTGGGTTAAGTTATTTCCACCATGGTCCACTAGTGATCCGAAACCGAAGACTGTTCGAAAAGGAGTGGGATGTGATAAAGCAGTGGCTACTCATAGCACTAAGGTTGTGTAAAACAAACCTCGGACCTGATCTATTCCTTCAGCTATTAAATCAGTTTGCGATGATTCTGTATCGTCGAGAAATGGCACTATGGCTGACTCAAACCAACAATCGAAAAGCTCAGGAACGCGTCGGAGCGGGGGATTACCTGCCGTCTTTGAGGGTATCACGATCGAGTCGACGTTTTCCCTGTGAAGATCACTAATGTTGAGATTTGCTTGACCTTAGAGCTTTCTTAGTTCCTCAATGCTTCCAATACAGACAACTTGGTCTCCGGACGATGATGACCAGATGGGTATGGGAGTCCCCCAATATCGGGTACGGCTGATAGACCAATCGGCAAGATATTCGTTTAACCATTTCGTGAATTTCCATTTCACGGTTTCTCTAGGAGCCCAGTTCACCCTGGCGATATTGTTTAAAATATCTTCAGATATCGCCTTCACCCGAACGAACCAGGACGGAACGTGCTTGCTTATGAGCGGAGTATTGGACAGCCAACAATAGCGTTTCTTGTACTTGATCTCTTCGATTTTGAGTACCTGACCTTGTTCCTTTAGCGTTTCGCCTATTGCACTATTCACAGGCACAATACCAGTTCCAATATCATCGGAGGTACCGTCGTCCAAGATGACATTGCGTTTGCTGCTTCTGGGTATGGTGTTGACAAGCGGTTCATACTTTAAATTCCGAAGTGATTCTCCCAGGATCTCCTCGAGCACCTCATACTCATTTGGGTCATTCCACATTAGCTGTACGGAGTCTTTGGCAAGTATGTAGACCGCATCCTTCACCCGGACTTTTACGTAAACTATCGTTGGGTTAATACGGACCGCTGAGTTTGAAACTAACGCCCATGGATTCGTTGTCCATACGAGCAATTTCTCATCGGAATCTACGATGTTCACTTTTATGGTCAACCCAGTTTCAACCACTTCCTTGCGATTCTGTTGCGCTTCGAAATTCGACAGGTTTGTGAAGCAGGCAGTTGAAAAAGGCTGGACCTTCGTGTCGCGGTACACCAAGCCTTTGTCATAGAGCCGTTTGAACACTCCCCATACTTTCTCCATGTACTCGATGTCCGCAGTATTATACTCTTTAGAAAGATTCACCAAGTTTCCGACCTTGTCGCAGGTTGTTTTCCATTTCTTAGTGTGTCGGTTGATGAATCTCCGGCATTCGCTGTTGTATGCCGGAATACCCATTTCGTCGATAACTGCAGGTGTCTGTATGTCCAGTTTCTGGTCCACTTCGTGCTCGATCGCCAACCCACGACAATCCCAGCCGAATCTACGCTCGATCTGGCGATTTCTCATCAATGCAAAGCGCGTGTATACGTCCTTTAGAACGCTGTTTAGGACGTTTTCAGTATGCAGAGCTGCTGTGGATAACACCGGTGCGCTGTGAATTTTAAATGTTCCATCGTTCTCTTCTTGACGTTTCTGGTGGATTTTCTCGACTATCCGTTTATCTCGCCAAAGTTTGAAGATTTTCGCCTCCTCAACCAGCGGGTCATATACATACGTCAGGTAAAGGGAGGCTGATCCGCCTCCGCACCAAAAATGTTGATTGCCATGGGGGCAGTTCTTTAGTTCATCTTAATTCATGGTTTCACTTGTTATTGTTTTGAGATCTTAGAGTGTCTAGGCGCCAAACGAAGAGAGATCCTTCCACATCTGGGTTGTTAATACTTCCAGGTATTGTCCCACTGGGTCGGCTTATATACGAAATTTAACTTAATGAGTAACTGCTGGAACACAATGATGTCGCAGTCGCGGTCGCTGTCGCACCTTCTGTCGCGGTCGCTGTCGCAGTCGGCAATCTGCCAAAAATTTCGTCCACAATGAGGTCGCTTTGTTATGTCAGATTTTAAACAGCTGTTTCAAATTGTATTTTTTAACAGCTGCTTGAATTGAATTTGTGCTTTTGTTGGAAAATTGCAAATAATAATTTCCTTCACCGCTTCTATTATTTGTTCTTCCATTTTCCTGTTTTAATAAAGAATTAATATCCCTAAAATATTACAAATTTCACAAAATAATACGTTTGGCCAGATACTTACAATTGATCGTCAACCGTCAGATTTGAAAATTTCCTTTGAATTGTTTTTTTTTCCCCTACAGCTGTCACAATGTCGTACGATCGAGTTAAAAGTTAGCCAACTCTCACGACACACCTTACGACCGCGACATCATTGTGTTTACCGTTATGGGATTTACGTACATTCAATTTTTGACATGCGACAGCGACCGCGTCTGCGACCGCATTGTGTTCCGCGCTTAACTTCCCATTTCATTTAGTTAGACTTGGAAATAATAACTGTCATTTGCGATTAATGTTTGTTGTGAAATTTCACATGCCAACCTGGCGGTGAGTGGAATAACATGGATAGTGAAGTGTTGCCGTGGTCCAAAGAGTGAAATAGTAATTCTAAAACAATTTTCAATGTTGGGCATGGGGATTGTACCATTTTGCATGCTCCACTCATTTTCATGCATATCGGGGTCAAATGATAACCAATTCACGTCCGCCCTGGGAGAAATAACCTTAACCTCAAATCTTTCATTTTTTTTTTTTTTTTTTTTTTTTTTTTTATAATTCGTGCAGGTTCAAGAGTTACGCTCTTTTGATGTTTGTCACACAACCTGGACGGGGTGCAGATGGTTTGTGTCGAAGATGTTCGTTCACTACTCTCCGGGGGTGGTTGTCTTGGGATTCGAGAGATTCGATTGAATTTGTCGCGTTGATTGTATTCATTCAGAATGTCAATGATGGCGACCGCTGTGTGGCACATGGCGCCATCCTGCCGGAATCACATGTCGTCTAGGTCCATATGGTTCAATTTGGACCATAAGAAATTGCTAATCATCGCTCTGTAACGCTCGCCATTGACGGTGACCGCCTCATCAACGTCGTTTTCGAAAAAAGTTCGGGCCAATAACGGCGCCTGCCCAAAATCCGCATCATTGTCACCTGATGAACCTCTTGTGGGTTGGTGTCGTCCGATATACGGCGATTTTGCTTGTTAACACAGCCATTCATCCAAAAATGTGGCTCAACGCTAAATATGATTTTTCAGTCAATCCATCGATCTGTCAGGATTTTCTGTCCCCGCTGCCTTAAGTCCAGTCCTCCTTTTATTCCCTCACGATGAGTTCTTGTGGATACCGTTTATTCTTTCCCTTTTCGATTTTTTCTTTCTTTTTCTTTTGTTGGTCGACCCATCCGAACACCCAATAGCGATCGTGTCCTTCTTATCTGCTTTCGGATGGGGTGTCGTCCTCCTCGTCCGTGAAGTCTAGCACACCGACTGGTAGTTCAGACCACCTCTTCATCTTGTCCGGGCTCACGATCGCTGTGAACCTTCTTCGGTTTCGCTGCATCCCCAGGATATCTACGATCACATACCTGTCGTTTGGCAATCGTTTGTTTACGATGTAGTGTCCCTTGAATTGCGGCTCCAACTTTCGTGATTTAACTGTGCTTGCGGGCTCGTTATCAAATAGTATTAAGTCATTGACGTCATACTTCGTTGGTCTTCGGTGTCTTGTATCGTATTTTCCTTTGTGATATTCGTGCTCCATTACGATGTTCTGCAATGCTTTATTTCGTCTTTTTGTCACCTCGTTCCACCCAAATACTTTACCGCTTTGTAGTTCTATGAGTCAGTGGTCGTTCGCTATACTCCTCGGCGTGTACGCGAATAGAAGTTCATGTGGCGTAGCCCTCGTTGTTGCGCTCTTAGTGGATTTAAGCCCCATTGTAGAGACCTTAGTTGACTTGCCCAGTCATGGCTGCTGGAGTGAGTGCATTTTAGGGCTGCCAGAATTGTCCTATTGATCCTTTTCACCTGTCCTAGACGTCCTCGTTGCCGTCTTGATGTGTTGTATGCCCATTGACTAACAAAATCGTTCGAATTCCTTGGACGTAAAAGCTGTACCTCGATCACTTATTAACCTTTCCGGTGCTCCGAAATACCCCAATATCTCGGTCAGGACGTTTAAAACGCATTTAGTAGTGGCCGTCTTTACTGCCTTTAGTACCACATACTTCGTGAAATTATCCACCAGTGCAAGTATGTAGCGTGTACCCCCCTTTCCCTTTACAAAGGGTCCCAGATGTAAACGGGCACTGTATGCAAAGGAATGGGAATACGTTCGGCTGTGTGTAGGTCTCCTTCGGCCCTTACTCCCTTCGCTTCGCATATGCGCACTCTACGCACGATCTGATGTACCATTTCACAAACCACCTTATCTCCGGGAACCAGTAGGTATGTGTCCTTTCAGCTGCAAAGTGTCCACAGTCGTCGTGGCACATCTTGCGGATTTTCCATCTGATGGCCATTGTTACCACCCATTTTTCGTATTCGCCTACAGTCGGCTTCCCCTGACTACATACTCTTTTCAGAGTTGTCTGCTTATCGGGTTCGCTTCTTTTTTCTGGAGTATGTTCCTGATGTTGCGCAGATCCGGATCTTACCATTGCATGCTGTCTACCCAGTCCTCATCCGAGATATTTATATTGAGAACCAGGGTAGATGCTTCTTCTGCTGATTTTTGTTCTTCGACTTGTTGACGGCTTAGAGCATCCACGTACGTTTCTCGTTTTCCTGGTTGATGAAGGGTTTGAAAACTGAATTCCTGTATCGTCAGCCACCGAGAAGGTATGCTCTGAATCTTTCTAAACTCTCCACCACCGCTAGTACTTCTAACTCGTGGCTATGGTACTTGCTCTCGTTCTCCGTTGTGTTTCGGCTGTGGCATGCTACGGGTCGAAGATTATTGTCCTCCTTGGACCACTGTAGTAGGATACCTGCAAGGCCATGAGCTGAGGAGTCCGTGTGTACCCCAAGAGAGCATTCGACGTCGAAGAGTGCTAATACTGCTGGGTGAACGAGGGCCTCCTTCAATGCATTAAACGCCGGTTCCTGTTGGTTGGTCCAGTTGAACTGCGTTTCGTCTTTCAACAGATCTGTCAGTGTCATAGCATATTCAGTTAAATCCGAGAATTGCCTCACTCCGCGTACATCTTCGGTGTCGAAAACTCTTGTATTGCCACTGGTTTGGTTTGATCCCATCTTTAGTTATAAGGGGTGGTCCAACGAAAACGCACGATGATAATTGTAAACAAAACAAAAAGTTTTCAGAGAAGTATCTTTTAATATTTTTTATTATGATAGAGGGATCTATGACAATTATGTGTGAAACAAAATATCGGCCAAGTGCTCGCCACGGCTTCGGTTGCATACCTCTATCCGATGGTCCATATTTTCAATGACTCTGAGACATAATTGAGGTTCAATGTCGTTAATGTGCCGAATTATCTCATCCTTTAGCTCAAGAGTCATTGTTTCGTTGGCTGTGTGGCAAGTGGCACCATCCTGTTGGAAGCACATATCGTCCAGGTCCATATCCTCAATTTCTAGCCACGGTAACAGCTTGGCCGACCTCATTTTCGAAGAAGTACAGCCCGATGACGCCGCCAGCCCATAAACCGCACCAAACAGTCACTCTATGTGGATGCATGGGCTTTTCAACAATCACTCGTGGACTCTCATTTGCCCAAAAGCGGCAATTCTGCTTGTTAACGAATCCACTGAGGTGAAAGTGTGCCTCGTCGCTGAAGATGATTTTCTTTGCAAAGTCACCATTCACTTCTGTCTGTTCAACCAACCATTCGGCGTATTGACAACGCTTGAAATGGTCAGTAGGCTTCAGCTCTTGAGTCAATTGAACCTTGTAAGCGTGTAAATTCAAATCTTTATTCAAAATTCGCATCAGTGATGTTCAATTGTTGGGCACGACGACGAGTCGAGGTTGACGGCTCTTCTGCCACACTATCGCGAACAACAGCAATGTTTTCCGCAGAACGAACTGCGCGAGCATGCACAGGTTCATTTTTTTTCATTTTCACATTTCCTACAGACCCGGTTTGCCGAAATGTGCGAACAATTCTATCGATTCTAGACACATTTGATCGATTATGCTGACCAAAAAAATCACGAAGTGCACGAAATGCATTTTGATTGAACGCCCATTTTCGTAAAAGGCTTCAACAATCTTAACGCGCTGCTCAATTGTGTACCTCTCCATGGTTGAATTTATCAAACACTGAAACAAGGAAATGTCAAATTAAGTTGGGCAAAAAAACTTGACGTTCAGGTGTGACTCACAATTAACATCGTGCATTATGGTTTGACCACTCCACAACTGTTCACACCTTACGACAATTTGATCAACCAAGTCAAAAAGTTGAAAAAACTTAACTTCCGTACGACAAGTCGGACGACATGTCAAAAGAACGTTCACACTTACTCATCAAGCAAGGTTTTCCAACAAGTCGGATGGACAAATCGTAGAGAGTGAACGCCGCTAATGAAATCACAGATTAGATGAGCCTCAGTGCGAGCGCGAGTGGGAATGGTACTTAAGCTTCATTTCTTCACTTTTTTATTGTGATTCTCTCCAACGTATTGCATTTCTTTAGCAGGCACTTGCCGAGTTCTATTCCAATTTTTTGAATTGTACTAGTTGTCCTATCCACATATAGATGTCACTTCTCCATTTCGCAAATAAAAGAAACGTCAAATCTGTCATCCAACTTCATTCTGTAATTATTTCATATCATGAAATCCTAACTTCTTTGCAGATATAAGGGCACAATGAAGCGCAATAAATCCAGTTTAAGTGTTATTCACTGGCTAAAATGTATACGAAGACCAGAGACCGTAGTGAAGTAGTGATACCCGAATTTTACAACCAAGTCGTGGAAGAGAAGAAGATTGCTGGATTCTGGGAACATAAGCGCACAGTTCACAACCTTGCAAACAGTCGACAAAATGACAACTGTGGGACATTGAAACTCCATAGTGGACCGGTGTTCCCGACTGGAACTCCGCATTCTGGACACATCCTAAACAGCGTGATAAAAGACGTATTTACCCGGTATGGGTACATGAGCGGCATGTACGTCGAGAGCAGATTCGGCTGGGATACCCACGGACTACCGGTCGAACATAAAGTAGATAAAAAACTTGGAATAAGAACTACGGCAGATATTGAGGCATTGGGTATTACGACCTACAATAAGGCGTGTCGAGAGTTCTCTAAGAAGCACGTTAAAGAATGGCAAAATATCTACCAAAAAGTGGGGAATATGGTAAATTTCTCCGAACATTACGACACCATGGATGTGCAATACATGGAAAAGGTATGGGGAATCTTTAAACAGCTTTACGACAAGGAAATGGTGTATAGAAGCTCTAAAGTGCAGCCTTACTCAACTGGCTGCTTCACAAATCTATCCAACTTCGAGGCTAAGCAGAATTGCAAGGAAATCACCGAGGTCGCCGTAGTAGTCTCAGTGAACGTCGTGGATTCCGAAGAGAAACTGCTTATCTTAACGACAAATCCCTCAGAATTGATGTCCAATTTCGCCGTGTGTGTCAATCCCGATGCAGTTTATGTGAAAGTGAGGGTTAAGGGCGTTATCTACATAATTGCAAAGAATTGTTTGGGAGTAATCTGGGACAACCCGGACGATTACGAAGTGCTCGAAGAGATCTCGGGAAAATCGCTCCAAGGGTTAGAATATGAACCGCTGTTCGAATACCCGCCCGTGAGCGATAGACTCGGTGTCATCATGGACGACTCTGTTTCTAACGCGATGGGGACTGGTATTCTGCCTCTAAACAACCCGACAACCGAATCACTTAAAGAACGAGGCCACATTGTCAAAGTTGCAGAGATCAAGCATGAAAAAGCGTATTGTTGGAGGTCGAACACTCCGCTGATTAGTCGACACTTTTCCTCGTGGTTCCTTAAAGTGAAGGCGATAGCCAATACGCTTTTGGATAATGCATCTCAAGTCAAATGGTCACCCGCAGAAGAAGCAAAAGAAGATTTCATGAAATGGTTAAAGGAACATTGCAACGACTGGGCTGTAAGTCGCACGCGATATTGGGGAACTCCCATACCCATTTGGTCGTCGCCATCTGGAGATGAAGTGGTTTGTGTTGGAAGCGTCGAAGAACTTAAGCAGCTCTCAGGTAAAGCAAACCTTGAAATAAATGATCTTCACAGAGAAATCGTCGACTGGATCGTGATACCTTCGCGGACGTCTGGAAATCCCCCATTGCGTCGAGTTCCCGAAGTATTCGATTGTTGGTTTGAATCTGCCATAGTTCCATTCATCCACGAGACGGATTCATTTCAAAGCGAAATCGCGTGCGAAGGCATTGACCAAACTTATGGCTGGTTCTATACAACTCTAGTGATGGCTACAGCTCTGTCTCGTCCTCCACCTTTTCGTAACATTTTTGCCCACGGTCTGGTCATCCACCCTGATGGAAACAAGATATCCAAACGTAAGTTCAACAAATATGATCCCATGCACCTCATTGAAAAGTACGGGGCAGATGCCTGTAGACTCTACCTCGCCACCACGCCTATGGCTACTGGACAGAACTTCACAATCCAAGAAAAAGGCGTTGCATACATCGTTGAAGCCCTAATCAACCCGCTTTACCGAATTTTTAGTAAGTACGCACTTGAGTATGGCCCGGCTACAGAATGGTGGAAAGACGACGATATAGAATCTTGGCTTTTCTCATCTACAGAATCGCTCCTGCAATTTTATGAGTCGGAGATGAAAGCCCATCGCTTACACACGATTCTTCCACGCGTAATCAAAATGATCCAGATCATTGAAAGCATTTATATTCCACTGATGTACCCAAAGGATGGTCCGGCAGTTACTTATTCGGGAGCGAAAGCCATGAGCAGTGCTGTATATAAAATATGCACGATACTGGCACCTTTTGCTCCATTTCTTACGGAATATATCTATCAAACCTATTATCGACTTGATTTATGGGACAGAGAAAAGGACTCATTTCACGATTTTCTCATTTCTGAGGCATCGGCTGAATACATAAGACCGTCCTTGGAGCTGACATATTCGCGAATGATTACTGTCGTGGAATTTGTGCGCACGATAAGAACTCGTTTCATCATTCCATTTGAATACAAAATTAGCGAACTGATTGTCATCCATCATACGGAGGATGGTCTAAAGAAAATGGAGTCGACTGGAGAGCATATAAAGAAATTGCTTAATGTCCAAAATGTTCGATTTTCCTTGGATCACAGAGAATTCGGCGCTCAACTGAAAGTTAAGCTAACATATGAGTCCATGTTCAAAGGCAATGAGGACGTGACTTCCGCCTTGAAAACCCTTACTTTTGAGGATGTCGAACCTTCGGAACGAGATTATGCGTACCCCATTCAGGGATATGAAGTTCCCATAGGCGATGTTGAGGTTTATTATGAGATCAAAGAAGAAACTGGCACAAACCACACGGTCGCATTGAATGAAGATCTGTTGGTGGTTGTGAAGATGAACAAAGAGTTGTCGTACTACGAGGAAGGAACAATGCTGGCGATTGAAAATCATATAAAACGACTGAGGAAAAAAGGAAATTACTTCCCCAATGAACAGATTGTAATCCACTACTCTTCGGATGAGGAGTGCCTTAAGATTGCGATGAAGAGATTTGAAAGCAGAATGAAGCAGAGCAACGTGCGCGAGCTTAAGTTGATAGAAGACGATTTGATTAACGTCCCGAATATGATCGCAGAAGCGGTGGATATCAAGGGCATGCCAGGGAAGCTGTTTTTGAATGCTAAGTTAGATTAGATTTATTTATATTTTTATGTGAACAAAATGCATTTTGTGAAATAAAACAAATTATGGCACGGAAGTGCCTAAAGGGAGCAACCACTATTCATTTTTGCCTTCAGCCAGGTGACCTGTTTGATAGATTCGATGTATTTGTGTAGAAAAGGAAAGAAAAATTAAAATAAAAAAAAAGAACAGAATTCCAATTCAATTACGTAGTTTATTATAAAAATACTAGGCAGATCAGTATGCGCGGGCTTAACTCCGCTACTGAACATTTTTGATCGAGCGAGCAAATTTGTTGTTTTATCAACCTTGCTCTCGCTCCGCATGGCACTTTTCTAAACTTTACTTCGTTATTTCTCACTATTTTTCAATCAAACAATTTCATTTGATAATTTATGGCTCATCTACAGACCTAGATCTATCGAATGACATGCTGCACACATGTGTGGTTATAGCCGATATCTACATTTAGTGCGTACAAGATTAGTCCGAAATCGTTTTCGGACCACTATATTCCATGTACATGCACGCGCTAGGCCAAAAAGTGGGTGATTGCTCTCGCTCCGCTCGATCAAAAATACATAAAGAAAAGAATTTTGCACGAATTTTAAGACCAACCCCAAATTGAGTCCGTTCGATAGCCAGCAAGGCCCGACTTTATAATGAGGAGCAGCCTTCCGTTTCTTATCAAATAACCTTTCCTGCAATATTTTTCTGCAACATGTTGCTGCAACTTTTTCCGGCAACATGTTGCTGCAACATTTTTCTGCAACAATTTCCTGCAGCATTTTTCTGCAACATTTTCCACCAACATGTTGCTGCAACAATTTATTGCAACATGTTGCTGTAAGAATTTCCTGCAACATTTTCCACCAACATTTTTCTGCAACATGTTCCCGCAACACTTTCCTGCAACATGTTGGTTCAACAATTTCCTGCAACATGTTGCTGCAGGTCAGTGACCTCTTTCAAGTCAATGACCTTTTTCAGGTCAATGTGTGCTCGCAAAAAATTTACCGAAACGGTCCAAAAAAATTAATTGTAAACATTATTTCAATATCACTGATCAGGATGCGGAATACATAAAATCTAGTGGTAATCCATTCCGGTGTAACAAATGCGGAATGCTAAGACGCCGTTCACTTCATTTGGCGGTTTCTCCAAACAACGCGGCAAACAACATCAAAGTTCACCCAACTACCATCTGCAGAAGAAAATTCTACGAGCTCACAGTCCGCAACATCAAATCCCGCCATGAAATCAGCAAACAGCGGTAGTGAATGCACTTTAGAAATGATTTATTTAAAATTGTCGGTTTTGGGGGATATTAATAACCTCTTCCTTCCGAGTTGAAATCAAAATTAAATACTTTGGAGAATAAACTTAACTGGCAGTAACAACAGCTTCTCAGTAATTCTATTGATATTGTTGGTGTATTGGCAACAATGACAACGCTTCGAACAAGGCAAAGCCAATTATTAAAAATGCCTTGTCCATTGACGTCACAGATGACAAAATTGTTAAATGTTACGTGAAGAAGATCGCAATCTAAAACTTCAAAATTGCGTTCCATCATCCGTGTACAATTTTCGGATCATACAACGAAGTAGCGAATAATGAGCGCTATAAGGATATATAAAAAAAATCTCAGCGCAGCAACGATGAGTGCCGACGACGATAACAACAGCAACAACGGCAGAGTCACCAGCTAAATAAACGATTCTCTCACGGCGTACACACAGGCTCTCTCCATGAAGGCGAAGGAGACAACAAAACAAAATAAGGCAAAATATGTATGGTACAACAATAACCAAATTCTAGTGAGAAAAGTGGAAGGTGGAAGAGTCATTTCAATTCGATCTTTTAATGACCTTGCACTTATTTAGTAGTGTCTAAGTATGAATGACAAAACTTATCTGATAGATGATTTTTCCACCGCAATTCTAAAACCGCAATTTTTCTTTATTGAAAAACAAAATATTTGCAACCCAAATGTAAATAAAAGGCATCGCATTTTTAATGAAAAACCATTTCCAAATTGGGTGTTAACTCATCAACACATTACGATGTCAAACTCGTACTCTCGAGAAGAATTAACGGACATGCAGTTCTGCTACGGTTTAGCTAATGGTCGAAATCGTGAAGCCGAAAGACTCTACGCTGAAAGATATCCCAATCGGAGGTGTCCCAGTCGTAGCATGTTTTCAAGAATCCATCGACGTCTGCGAGAGCACGGAGGTGTAGACCATCCCAGTAACCATTGGGTTAGAGCTATGCTTGAGAGCCATGTTATATCTATCCAGAGAGGTCTCCGTGACGGTATAGGCAGGTAAAGGGTGTCCACAAGGTGGAGTCCTTTCACCACTTTTTTGGTCGAAACTCATCGACGACCTACTCTACAAGTTAACCAACCTCGGTTATGAAGTCATCGGATACGCAAATGACCTTGTAGTTATTGCTACAGGTAAAAGCGAAATTTCCGCCTGTGAACGCATGAAACTTGCGCTTGTCGATAAACCCAAATAAGATAATCTTAGTCCCGTTTACAAAAAGGAAAAAAAATGCCACCTTGCTCCGTCTCCCTAAACGTTGCAAATATAGGATTTTCAGAAGAAGTCAAGTATCTACGTATAGACCTACATATATCGTCTATACTTAACTGGAACTCAAACATCAAAAACAAACGCACAAAGGCGATTGAGGCACTGTGACCCTGTAAACGCACTTATGGTAAAACCTGTCAAATGTATACAGATAGCTCCAAACTGGATTCCGGTGTTGGTGCTGGCTTCTTTGTACCAAATCGGAAAATCTCGAAGGCTTTGGGGATAAGTTCTAGTAATTTAGTCGGATATAAAAGGTATAACCATTAATACATATATATGTAGTCTTAGACCGTCAAGCAGCGCTCAAAGGGCTGAGCTCGTATAGCACGCATTCTGGTGGTTTCTGTATGTAGAATATCTGTCATCAATGATGGAGCAAAGTCAATATCGGAAAAAACTGTTCGATCGTATGGCCAAATCCCACATTTTTTGAATCCATTTACCGCCGTTGCCATTGTAGAAGCCTGAATAAAAGCTTTACCAAAAATCGCTGCTACTTGCCGGACAGTTATAACCATCACTTGATTGCTACGGAGCCACACTGTGATTTGTTGGTCGTAGTATGTGGTCAAGGGTCTCATGTATGTCGGCGACTTAAAGTCGATGAGTTGTATGTGGGGGGAAGTATAATATAGTAACCCCATTGGAACGAGCTTCATAAATGACGTCAAGGTTTTGTGTGTGGGTGCTGTGGCCATCTAACAACAAGAGCACATGTCGATCAACCGAAGTTCCACTAAACTTCACAAACTTCTTAAACCAGCCAAGGAATAATTCAGCTGTCATCCAGCCAGAATCGCTGCAAACACCCCATGCTCCAGGAGCAGCATTCAGCATTAGCTGTGGATCCATTCTCTTTCTTGGGAACAACATCATTGGAGACATGTATTGGCCACTGGCACTAAAATATATTATTGTAGTACCTCTCTCCGCAAGAGTTATGGATCCCACTTGTTTTCCGCCTTTTCGTGCAATTATTTTTGACTTCGTTTTATCACAATTATAATTTCTGTCTGGTGAGAGTTTATACTCTTCATAATTATTGCCGAGGAAGTTAAACAACTATTCAACAGCTTGTTTGTTAAATCCAGCAGCATGTGCAGCTGAAGTGCTTTCTGGTCTTCGTATCGACAATTCTGGATGCCTGCTTAAGAATCCCTGAACCCAATCCTTGTCAGCTTCCTTTTTTCAGAGTTAAAGAGATTTTGCTCCCCATTTCTTACTGCCAGAGTATATGCCACAAAGTCCTTAAATCTCATGTCGTAAGTCTATAAAGGCGACTCTCCATATCCATTATGTAGTCGCAGAGTTCTTTCTCTTCATCATCAGAAAATGTTCGCTTTTTTTGGCTCTAAAGGAATTTTAACAGATGTTGGAGGACAGCATTTTCATACCGGGGGGAGTTACAATTTAAATTAACTTCAAATGATCAAAGAGTGTCATAAAGAAATCATAAATTTCTTCGAGGGGCCGGCGACTCTCCATATCCATTGCAACCCAAATGGCACCCTACTAAACGGTGTGCCCACTGCCCGTCGTCAGCGGGTCCTTCCTCGGGTCTTCTGGCTGGAGCGGCAGGACCAGTGGGTCGTCCGTTTTGAATGTTATCCGAGGCATTATTAAGATTAGGACCAACCAAAATACACCACTGTTGGGCTGGTAACCCGTATCAGTAGCGCCAGATGTGCTTTAACTTCCTAGTACAGGTACTGGAAGACGAGTACAACTCCGTAGCGAACACATTCTTGGATTACTAGGAACCCCGAAAGGTTGTGAGGCCAGCAAGAGACCAGACTCGCACTCGTTTTTTGTCGCCATGCATCTGTTAGTCCGCCTCACCCGTAAAGGGCTTGGTTTGATCAGCGGTACCACGAGAAGGTAGTGCATGAATTGGTGCAGAGAGGCTGTATATTCGCATCAACACCTTGTAGTAACCTGACTCTCTAGATACTTAAGATACATAGGAAACGTAAGGGATACCTACGATACCTAAATAAATACCTAGGACCCAAGAGACCTAAAACCCAAGAGACCTAAGATACTTAAAATACTTAAGAGAGGACGCTCTTATGTTGTTGGCTCCCGCTCTCTCCCTCTGGGTTGCCAGCCGTTGGGACACTTTTTTCGCAGGACGCATATCGGTTCTCAGTCAGTCTCCTCTGGGTTAAAACCCGAGTCTGGATCCTGACTGTCTCCTTCCGGGTTAAACCCGGGTCCGGATCCTGACGGAGGATGTCATAGTTACTTGCGTCCCCCTATCTTAGAGAGTCATAGTCACTCCCTCCCCTCCCCCGCAACTTTGAAAAAAAATAACATATCTTAAAAACAAATAAAAAAAACCGAAACAAACATGTTCTTACCTGCTGTTGTAATATTGTAAGATGTTAATGATGATAATGGAGATCTTCCAAAAAATCCAGTCTTTTTCAACTGATTCTTCTTCTAGGCCCATTCTTATATTGCCCCTCCATCCACGGCGCGGCCTTTTTTCCACTAATTGTTCTTCTGACTATTTGTCCACTGTCCGTCGGTTCTACGTCTCCTGGCCGACGCGAATCATGTTGTGAATTGGAACGACTGAGTCATTTGAGTTTTTAACAGTGGACTGAAGCACAAATGAACGTTTGGAAAAATGGCCGTCACCACTCCATTGTACTAGATCTTCTATTCAGCTACAGGTGTCTCTGATCCATTTCGCAAATGACAAAAACTTCAAAACTGTCATCAAATTATTACTTTTTTTGATGAAATCCATTTCTCCGAGCTTAACATACATTACATATATAAATAACAAAATGCGCGATGCATCCAGTTTTCGTGTTATTCCCAGATTAAAATGTCTACGAAGGGTACGAAGTCAAGATACCAGAACGGAGTAGTTTTACCCGAATTCTACGATCCACTTGTGGAAGAAAAGAAAATTCTCAGATTCTGGGGAAGTAAACGCACATTTCGCAACCTTGCACGCGATCGGCAAGGATTGTGGGCCGGTGTTCCCGACTGGACCTCCACACTCTGGACACATCCTGAACAGCGTGATTAAAGACATATTTAAACGGTATGGGTACATGAAGGATATGCAAGTCGAGAGTAGATTCGGCTGGGATAGCCATGGACTACCGGTCGAACATGAAGTTGATAAAACACTTGGAATAACATCTTAGGCGGATATTAACGATATGGGTGTTGCGGCGTACAACAAGGCGTGTAGGCAGTTCTCAAAAAACCACGTTAAAGAATGGCAAAATATCTACAGAAAAGTAGGAAATCTGGAAGATTTCTCTGAACAGTACAACACCATGGATATGGAATACATGGAAAAGGTATGGGAAATCTTTAAGCAGCTTTACGACAAGGAAATGGTATATAAAAGCACGAAAGTTCAGCCTTATTGTACTGGTTGCTTCACAAATCTATCAAACTTCGAGGCTAAGCAGAATTGTAAGGAAGTCACCGAGGTCGCCGTAGTAGTATCAGTGAACGTCGTGGATTCCGAAGAAAAACTACTTCTCTGGACGGCAAATCCCCCAGAACTGATGTCCAATTTTACTGTGTGTATTGACCCTAATGCAACTTATATTAAAGTAAAAGCCAAGGGTGTAGTGTACATTATTGCGAAGAAGTGTTTGGGATTAGTCTGGGACAATCCGGACGATTACGAAGTTCTTGATGAGATCGCGGGAGAATCGCTTCAAGAGTTAGCCTATGAACCGCTGTTTGATTGCCCACCTGCGAACCATACATTCGATGTCATGTTGGACAAACCTGATTCTAACACGATGGAGATTAGCATTTTGCCTCCGGCAGTGGCCGAGTCACTTAAAGAACGAGGCCACATAGTTAAAGTTGCAGAGATCAAGCATGAAAAAGCGTATTGTTGGAGGTCGAACACTCCGCTCATGAACCGACTCGTTTCCTCGTGGTTCCTTAAAGTGAAGGCGATAGCCAATACGCTTTTGGATAATGCATCTCAGGTCAAATGGTCACCCGCGGAAGAAGCAAAAGAAGATTTCATGAAATGGTTAAAGGAACATTGCAACGACTGGGCTGTTAGTCGCACGCGATATTGGGGAACTCCCATACCTATTTGGTCGTCGCCATCTGGAGATGAATTGGTTTGTGTTGGAAGCGTCGAAGAACTTAAGAGGCTCTCAGGTAAAGCAAACCTTGAAATAAATGATCTTCACAGAGAAATCATCGACTGGATCATAATACCTTCTCGGACGCCTGGAAATCCCCCATTGCGTCGAGTTCCTGAAGTGTTCGATTGTTGGTTTGAATCTGCCATAGTTCCGTTTGCCCCCAAAGCGAATTCACTCCAAAACGATATTGCGTGCGAAGGCATTGACCAAACTTATGGCTAGTTCTATACAACTCTAGTGCTTGCTACAGCTCTGTCCCGTCCGCCCCCTTTTCGTAACATTTTAGCTCACGGTCTGGTCATCAAGTCCAATGGAGACAAACAATCTAAACGAAAGCAAAACAGCAATGATGCCGTTCATCTCGTTGATAAGTACGGTGCGGACGCTTACAGGCTCTACCTCGCCACCACGCCAATGGCTGCCGGGCAAAACTTCACAATCCAAGAAAAAGGCGTTGCATACATCGTTGAAGCACTGATCAACCCACTTTTCCGAGTTTTCAGAAAGTGCGAACTAAATCTCTTAAATCCTCTCTACGCGAATTATGGTCCGACTACAGCATGGGAATGCTACGGCCTCGACCGTATAGAATCGTGGCTCTTTTCATCTGCAGAAACGCTCTTGCTGTTCTACGACGCGGAGATGAAAGCTTATCGTTTACACAGGATTCTCCCATCCGTTATTAAACTCATTGAGAGAATTGAAAACATTTATATTCCACTGGTATACCCTAAGGATGATTCGGAAGTCGATCATGTGGGGGCCGTTGCCTTGTTCACTGCGATTTACAATATATGCCTGATACTGGCGCCTTTTGCACCATTTATTACGGAATACATCCATAAATTCCATTATTCGTGGCAACAGTGGTATGAATCGATTCACGAGCACGTGATTCCTTACGAATGCATTGAAGTTATCAAACCGCCCTTGGAGCTAGACTTCTCGCGGATGATTATTATCGTGGACCTAGTGCGTAGTATAAGAGCTCGTTTCATCATTCCAATTGAATACAAGATTAGCGAACTGATTGTCATCCATCATAGGGAGGAGGGTCTGAAGAAAGTCGAGTTGACCGAGAAGTATATAAAGAAGTTGCTTAACGTTCAAAATGTTCGATTTTCCTTGGATCACAGTGAATTCGGCGCCCTCTTAAAAGTTAAGAAAGATGAGCCCAATGTACATGGTAATGTGGACGCGACTTTGCCTTTGGAAAAGGCATCCTCTTTTGAGGATGTAGAACGATATTATGCACACCCCATTCAGGGATATGAAGTTCCAGTAGTTTATTATGAAATTACGGAGGGTACCGGGACAAATTACACGATCGCAATGAAAGAAGATCTCTTGGTGGTCGTAAAGATGAACAAAGACTTGTCTTACTACGGGGAAGGGACAGTGATGGCGATAGAAAAACACATAAAACGACTCAGGAAAAAAGGAAATTACTTCCCCAATGAACAGGTTGTAATCCACTACTCAACGGATGACGAGTGCCTTAAGAATGCGATGAAGAGATTTGAAAGCAGAATGAAGCAGCGCAACGTACGTGAGCTTAAGTTGGTAGAAGACGATTTGATTAACGCCCCGAATATGATCGCAGAAGCGGTGGACATCAAAGGCATGCAAGGGAAGCTATTTTTGAATGTTAAATTAGATTAGATTTAGATATATTATGAAATAAATTATGGCATGGAGAGTGCCTACCAAGAAGCACTCATTTTTGTCTTCAATCAGGTGGTCTTAATATACCAGAATGAAATAATAAAAATAAGAAGAAATAAAAAACCACAACAAACTCCTTTTTTTTTTTATATTGGTGGAGGCTTCTGCTATCTGTTGGAGCGCTCAGACACAAACACTGGTCCATTGTACTGCCAGACAGACACCTTAGATGGCGTTAGCCAAGCTTCTTTTTATTCACTTATGTTGTGTGCCATTTGTTTTTTCCACACAAGTGAACGAAACCTTAAGCTTAATGCCGATTCCGAACGGCGAGAGCCGAGAAGCTTTTTCAAGGCAAGTGTACAACGGGGGGTTTTGCCAGTACCCCGCCGAGGAGGGACGCCGCGAAATAACCATTCGATGGCGTTGGTGTTATCAGGATCCGAACTCGCTCACCTTGCGTCAGCGGCCGACACACTACCCACTGCGCCACGGCTCTCCCCAACAAACTCCTTAGCAGTCACCAAGTGGGATTCAAAAAAGGCAAATCCATAAACGAAACGCTACTGTTCTTAGACCACCATATCACAAATTCCCTAAAAAAAAAAAGCCATATCTCCCTTGTGTCCCTAGACTTTGCCAAGGCATTTGATAAAATAGGTATCCATACTATCATCAACCAACTCAAAACCTGGAAACTTGGCCCCAATATCATCAGATACATCTACCAATTCATGAGCAATAGGAAAATATCTGTCCGAGTAGGCGGTTCCCTCTCCGCCCCACATCCCCTCTTCAACGGCATTCCTCAAGGTTATCCTCTCTCTGTACCCCTATTTCTCATAGCTTACTACAGTCTATGTCAAACCCTTTATCGCCACAAACACATAAGCTTCTGCGCATACGCTGACGACTTCACAATAATTAAAACCCTCAACAAAAAAAAAACGCCCCATCCAACGCGGAATGGGAACCAACGCCTCTTCCAAGATATTCTCTCCTGGGGTGAATATTCAGGAGCTCAGCTGTCCCCCGAAAAGCGCAAACACCTGCACATCTGTAGAAAACACAAATGCTCCTGTGATATCCTAACCAGCAACATTACCCTGCAAAAAGTAAACAAACTTAAAATCCTAAGTATCGTCTTCCAGAAAAATTACAGGTGGAACGCACACATTGATTACCTACGCCCAGCCTTAGAAAAAAAAACTAAACATCATCAAAATCCTTTCCAGCAGTAGGTACAACTGTAACCCTCTTTCCTTAACTTCCATCATCCAATCAATCATCACCAGCAAAATCCGATACGGTCTCTTCTTCTACGGCTACTCCGCCAAGTCCCACTTAAACAGAATCAAAACCATCTACAACACCGCTATAAGAAAAGCACTTAATGCCTATTGCACCACTCCCATTACCCATTTACTACTCGAAGCCAACAATTGAAGACATTCGCCTCCAATCCACGCTAAAATTATTCCAACCCATCCTGCGGTGCAAAGACTCTCCCCTCTATAATATAACAAACCCGACCAAGCAAAAAAACACACAAATACACTGTCCTGCATACACCGTGCATGAACCCTCTGTAACGAAAACCACATGCCCTCCAAACCTCTCCATGCCCCCACCCGTCACCTCCCCCCTCTATAACAACCTAATCAACCTCCTTTCTAACCCTAACACAAAAAACATAAAAACTGTAATTAATTTCCTCAAAGCCACAAATCTATATAAATTTATATAATCCTTGTAATCAAGATAGACGAAGGCACCCGCTGCTCTGGCTTACCCCAGCTAGCTTGTAATTTTATTCATTACATTGTTAGCCTTATCAAATAAATAAATAAATAAAAAACGGAGATCCTCAACAGCAACCAAATCGTGCAGAACCCAATAGACGTAGTATTTTTTACTGCGGTCGAATGTCGCTGGCCAAAATCCGGTATCCCCGCTATAACCATGTACATAAATCCCAGCCCTATTGTTCAGGTGTCCTATGCAACACCAAACACCCAAATCCTTTCCATTAAGCTGGCTCACAGAGAACATCGATAGGCAACATAGCTGGCGAATCACTTCTTCAGCCAAGAGTAAGAACGGAGTGGGAAAGGACCTCATGGTTAACATTGACCAGAAGTCACTCGACCACTTCCGCAGCAGATCTGGCAGCATTAAGTTCGGGCTGAGAAGTCTGAAGGTAAGGCTCCCCAATGAACGCGCCAAGTCAAAGGAGGCTGCTAGTGGTGCAAATTAATTTACACTGCAAAGCAGCCACCAACGACTTGATGATGTACATGCTGCAGGAAGATGTGGATATAGCCTTAATCCAATAACCTTGGCTCCTTAGGAACAAAATTCAGGGATTAAGGTCTAAGGTACTAATTTACACTATCCATATACTGAAAGTCCGAGCACTTGTGCGACATGCCAAGTCACGCGGATTGTGTCTATTGATAGGCTGCGACGCCAATGGGCACCACACTCAATCGGGAAGCAGCGACATTAATAAAAGGGGTAAATCCATTTTCGATTTCATAATCTCCACCAACCTCAGCATATGCAAAAAAGGTAATACGCCAACGTTTCGTAACCGGGTTAGGGAAGAGGTGATTGATTTCACTCTACTAAGTGAGTCTGACTCTATCCGAGTAGAGACTTGGAGAGTGTCCACTAACTGTTCCTTTTCGGACCACAGCCGAATACTCCTCATCCTTAACGTTAACAAAGAAAAACCGAAACCTTTCAGAAACCCTCACAAGACTGACTGGAATCTTTTCTCAAACGTAGTTGCCAACAGGTTAGTACCACCACAAGCCATCACTAACCCCGATCCAACTTTCATTGAGAATTCAGTCGAAAATCTTGTGAGAATTCTGAAATCGGCTTTCAACAAATCCTGCCCTTTGCAACGTGCAAAGAAGAAGCAAGAAGACCAGCGCAGTCTGGTGGACCACAGAGCTAAAGCAACTCAGGACCAGGACCCGAACTCTATTCAATAGAGCAAAGATCTCTAAAAGAACCGAAGATTGGAATAACTACAAATCCAGCTTCAACGAATACAAGAGCAGCAAAGTCTAAATCCTAGCGGGAGTTCTGCGAATCAATAGAGGATTTCAACGAAGCCGCAAGGCTCAGAAAGATCCTATCCAAGGACCCCCGTAAACGAATACCATTGCGTCTATTTCCCAGTTCCCAGCGCTCATGGTCGCCGGTTTGGAACTGTATTACTGACCCATAAATCAACGACCGCAAGTTCATCGTCTCCAGTTTCAAAATACTTTATCGATCCATAAGTAAACGATCGCGAGTTCAACTACACTTGAACTCAACGTAAACAAATAAGGAAGGGCCGACTAAACAAACAGTGTAGATCGATAACCGAACGATCGACCCGGGCAAATGCAACTCAGCATAGCGTAAGGAGGAATAAACGTGAATACGAGACATGGGGAAATTGACTACGAGGTTTGATGTAGAGGAAAAATCAATTTGTAAATTAGTCTTAAGGAAGATTCAAACAATAAAGGTCGTGAAAAAAAAATAAAATCGTTTATCCTTTTTAACACGTATCCTAAAAGTATTCATCCCTAAACCAGATGGTTCCTGGACAGAATCCAGTCAGGAATTCCTAGAAGTGCTGACTGAAACCCCTTCCCAGGTTGTAAAACCCGTGAAACCGTAGTCCCCTTCGAGACGACGTTTCCTACGGTTCACACAACCGAAGAAGTAATAAACAAAATTATCACAACGGATAAAGTATCATGGCCAATAAATTCGTTCAAACCCTTTAAATCTCCGGGGCCGGACAATATCTTGCCAGCGATGCTTCAAAAAACACAGACTCACACTGTACCTCACCTCGTAAGGATTTTTTCCAATTGCTTGCGCGCGGGGTACATCCCAGCATAGTGGAAAGAAATAAAGGTAGTTTTCATACCTAAGGCAAGTACACCAATCCATACTGCCGCAAAGGACTATAGGCCAATTAGTCTCTCGTCGTTTCTATTAAAAACCTTGGAAAGACTCCTTGACCTATACATCAGAGGACTCATCAACTCACACAACTTATGCAACACTCAACACGCCTACCTTAAAGGCAGATCAGTGGAAAGTGCTCTGCACAGTGTTGCCCGTGAAATTGAGAGCTCATTGAACTTAAAAGAGTTTAAAAGTCGACAAATCCATTGTAATCTGGATTGAAAATACGTTGAAGAACAGAATTATCAATGCAGACATCGGATGCAGCTCTATCAGGAAAGTGACAACTAGAGGCACACCACAGGGGGGAGTTCTTACAGTTAACAAAATCCTCAAAATCTTCATGGAGAACGGCACAAAGAAAATAGCATACGCGGATGACCTAGTTATCTTGATAAAAGGTAAATTTCTACCAACAATCAGTGAACTAATGGAATCTGCATTGAAGGAACTCTCCTCGTGGGCAAGGCAGAACGGTCTGAGGATAAATCCCCAGAAAACCGAGCTGGTCTTGTTCACCAGGAAAAGGAAAATTCCGATATTTGCTCCTCCAAAGTTAGAGGGCACACCACTCAAACTCAATGCGGAAGCCAAGTATCTAGGCATCTTTCTTAACTCAAAACTCTCCTGGAGGAAAGGATTGAATGCATGCAAAATGACCTTCGGAAAAAAAATGTGGCTTGCAACCGTACATCATTAATTGCATGTACACGGAAATCATCAGACCCATTTTAACTTATGGGGCCCTAGTCTGGTGGACTGCTAGCAACACGAAAAGCTATATGAACATGCTCAACAAAGTACAAAGGTCAACCGCTGTTTGTACAGCGGGAGTCATGAGAAGCACGCCGCAAGCAGGGCTGGACATGATACTTCCTCTCCTTCCCCTGGATCTATTCAGAAAAGGCTGCGCTGCAAAAGGCGCTCTCAGACTAAGGGAGTCCCCTCTGTGGAAGCAAGCCAATTATGGACATGCGGCCATACTCAGAATAATAGACGACCTGGGAAAGAAACATGGTTTTAGTAGCCTCGCAGCTACGACCGACTATATTTCCCCCCAAAATGACCTCTCTCAGAATACCAATCCTTTTCCCCGACAGAGAAGAGTGGCTATCAAACGCTGTGATCAACGACCACGAGATCAATCTCTTCACCGACAGATCGCCAGGCTGCACTGAAGTCAATAGAATCCTGTATAACGAGATCAAAGGATGTCATGAAATGTCGCGACTCATTGAAGTCCATCAGACACCACAAAGTCAAACTCTGCTGGGTCTCGGGTCACAGCTCAATCGCAGGGAACGAAAGAGCGGACGAATTGGCCAGGCAAGGGTCTGAACTGGACATCAGCGAAGCGGTCACGTCATTGCAACCACCGATCAGCGCATTATACCGGATCATAAATAACATAATCATCAAAGAAGCCAACTCGTCTTGGCTTACAAGAAACGACAGCTGCACGACAAGATCATCGTGGTCAGAGCTCAATATCGGAAAAACAAAGAAGCTCATGGCGCTGGACCGAAACTCGATCCGTATACTCGTCGGACTGATCACAAGACGATGTCCCATCGGGGCAATGCTCCCGAAATGGAACTCGGGATCCAGCGATCTCTGCCGAAGCTGTGGCGACAAGGAAGAAACTGAGACGATCCAACACCTGCTATCTCCTTTTCCACTGCCAGCTCTCCAGAAGCGGTGTCTAGCTTCGCTGGGCCAAACATTCTTAACAGAGATTGCGGACGTGGCAAATGCAGATATATCGGATCTTCTAAAATTCGGTGTGGTTTCAGCCACCACGTGATAGGATAGGTTAATTATATGTTTACTCCACAAATGAAGTGAATCACAATGGGCCGTTTGGCCTCCGACTGGAAGTGATGCTTAACCTTCTCCCCTTCTTTAACATAACCTATGTTACAAGTTTGTTTTTGTGAAGTACTCCTACAGTTAGCAGAGACGTATTCATATATATTATTGTAAAAGTACGTCGTCATTTTATAGTGGGAGTAACTGCTGAAAACGTAAAGAATGTCGTCTTTTGATGTGGACAGAAAAATAAATACACTTCATTAAGTTTATTATTACACGATATTTATTAACTGAAACAAACAAGTTGTAATAATTTTTGTTAGTGTATGTTAATATCTTGTCGCTTGACCTTTATTTTGAATGATTTGTGATATTCTTCTCGGCATTGAACCAACCAGCTTGTGGCATGTCTCCCATGCTGCTTGCACCAAAGTTCATTTCTGTTTTTGGGAGTTGCAATCCCAACTGCATCCTTGACCTGCTTCCACAGATTTTCTATCGGATTCAAGTCCGGCGATTGAGCAGGCCACTCCAAATAACATCCCTTTTTGCAGCAAACCATTCCTTTGTCAATTTAGCGGTGTGTTTTGGATCGTTATCCACAACAAAGGCATTTCATCTTCAGCATATGGTAGCATTACAGTTTCAAGTATTTTCGTGTATGTCTCCTTTGTCATAATATCATTTATGAGACGTATGGGACCAACTCCACACCACGAGAAACATGCCCATACCATAATGCTATCACCACCATGCCTGATCGTTTTTTTGGTGTACTTTGAATGCAGTTCAGCGTTGAGTGGACGTCTCACATCATGCCTGCCACCCGATCCGAACAAATTGAAATTCGATTTATCACTCCAAAGAATATTTCGCCACTTTTTTCTGCCCCCTTCGCCAGACCGTCCTGCGCTGAACAGCAAATACCTTTCTTTGTCTAATTTTTTTTTTGCTGAGTACTGGCACTTTTTTGGGCGATCTTGATGGAAGATTACACTCCACTAATCGTCTTCGGACAGTCCTTGAACTTATCTGCAAACTGTTTTCCTGCAAAATTTTCCGTGACGATACAAAAGGATCTCTTTTTACTTCCAGCGCAATTAAACGATCCTGCTTTTTGGTTGTTTTCCGTGGCCGTCCCCTTTTTTCTCGCGCTGGTTTATCCTTAAGTGCATTTTGTACCATTCCCAAAGAGCAACCTACCGTCCTTGAGATTGAACGGTATGAATATCCTTCGCTTTTCAATTTTTTTATTATCTCCCTTTGGTCTTTCGTACAATGCGCATTACGTCCCATTTCTTGCTAATAAAATAAATAAATATTATTCGTTACTTCACTGATTTTATTATATCAACCTTTTCTTCTTTCTGATTATGAAATAATATCGTTTTCACTTTGTTTTCAACAGATACACTTCGCTATCGGTGGATGTATTTATTTCTTTGTCCAGACAATGACATCAACTGACATTTCAGGGCAGTTTTTGATAACGCTTGACGTTCCTGCTTCTATTCTGTGGGTATGTTTCATACGAGATACCTACCTACCACAAGATAGCGCTGTTCTTATTAAAGAGAAAAGGAAAATATTTACATAATTGTGTAGTAGATTAAGCTGTATTTAATTTTTTTGTCCATAGCTGTATATGCCTAATTAAGGCTATGTGGTAGATAACCTTTACCTTGGAATCCCACACTGTTTTTATGACTGCTCTGCATCTCGTCTCCATGGAGTCAACTAGCTATACTAATTCTGAAACTGGAATATTATTCCACTTTTTAACCCCGGACGCAGAAAGAGGGGTGTCAAGTTTGAAAGTTAACGTGATCGAGATGGTTCTTCGCTACAATTTATGAAGATTTGTTCAGGCGTTTCAAAGCCATCAGCTCTTTTAGGTGGCGCAAAATGAATCACCCTAACGGAACATGTTATAATTTTTACAAATTGCGTCGTACCTCAATCATATTTGACATTAGTGAGCTATGCAGTTGCAGTATACAAGCAGTTAAGCAATAGAGCGCTATAATTCCCAAGAGCGTAGAATAATTGTGTCGATTATTTTGACCAATAATCGGTCGGTGGAATTTCGTGAATTTCGACGTCGATTTCCTATTCGTGTTGCGCCAACTGGGCAAACATTTCGTTAAACTACTCGACTTGAACAAATTGGAACCATAGGAAACCATGCAGGACGTGGCAACCATCGGACTGGTCGTTCGGCCGATGTCGCTGAGAACGAAGAAACATCAACCAGACGACGGGCCATGCAATTTGGCATAACCAGACTTACCCTACAGCGAATTTTAGTGAAAAACTTCAAACAGTGAATCAGTTGATGCCTGCCTGAATTATTGTCAAGCCATCCTTAATCAACAACGAAGAAAACGATTTTGTGTCGAAAATCATCTTGAGCACCGAGGCGCATATACACTTAAGCGGTTACGTCAATAAGCAAAATCTTAATTTCCGGGGCATTGAAAATTCGCCTGTCATACACAAGGAGCAATTACATCCACTCAAAGCCACTGTGTGGTGCGGCGTTCGCGCGGGTGGAGTGATTGGGCCGTATTTTTTTTAGGACACCATCGACAATACGATCATTAGCTGTATTTTATTATGCTAGCTGGATCATCGGACATGATAAAACACTACAGATCAACGAATAGCCAGCTTGACATTTCGTCTTGTTCAGTCCTGTCAAAGATCTAACATGTGAAAACAAAACTTCGATAAACCTATCGAAAATGTGCAGTGAAAAATTCAGACCGAAATTCCTAGTATTAAATAAGTTACAATTCATAGTCGCCGATGCGCCGTAAGCGACTTGTATGCCGCGCGCCAGGTATGCGCAGGTAGCAGCGTAAATGTTTGTCGTGAATATATATAAATTCCTAGAACAAATTTAGCAGTACACAATTTAGCAGTTTCTCTGTGTGTCAACAAAAAAAAAAATGGATCGAAAAGGCTCGAGAAGCTCCAGAAGATATCCAGGGCAAAAAAAAAAGAAAAAGGAGTTTTCGAGGGAATCAGTATACTGCTGAAACCGATACCGAGTTTGTGAGCACATCAGCTGAAAAATTAAAAGACAAGAGTGATTTTGATGTACCGTTTGACGAAGTATTCAGCTACAGCATTCTGTGTTTCTGGCTAGTATTTACAGCTTTGCAATCAATTTTAAAGTGCAAGCTGTGCGATAGTGACGTTATATTTTTGAAAAAAATCACCGTGAGGACAAGGATTCAAGTTGTGTTCGTGCCAAGAATTTGACATCAATTCTTCTCCTATGGTCAAAAATGCATACAAAATCAAGTGTGAGTCGGTCTGGCTGGAATAAATTTATTTTGTTCGCTAATGAACTTGTGTGATGGAATTAGTAAAAATGGATATTATGGTATGCTCGACCAAATTTATATTGCTGTAAAGTCAGTAGTTGATACTGTTTTCAAAAAAGGCGTCGCAGAAGAAAATAAATTAAATGTTAAAAACGGTTGTGCTGAAGATAAAATCACGGTTTCTGGTGATGGATCATGGGTTAAGCTGGTTTTACCTTACTCCTGGGTGTTGTTTCTTTGATAGGGAAATATTCTTATAAAATTTTAGATTCAATTGTCAAATCAAAAGTGTGTAAAGCATGCGAGCATTGGATTGGCAGGGAAAAGTCAGACGAGTTTTTGGAGTGGTATGAAAATCACATTGAGCATTGTGAAGCAAACCATGACGGAAGTCTCGGTAAAGTGGAAGTTGACGGTGTGTTCGAAATGTTTCAGCGGTCGAATGCTTTAAAGTAAATTATAGTAAATACATTGGAGATGGTGACAGCAAAACATTTAAAAATTTACTGGATGCCGATCCTTAACATTATCAAAAGCGGATGGAGAGGCTCTTGGGCGTTTCGAGAGGAAAATTCTGCGTGCAATCTTTGTTCTTGTTTGTGTAAACGGAGAAGTGGAGTAGAAGATTCAACCAAGAAATGACGGGCTGTACAGTGATATCGGCCTACTCAGATGTCTACGGATCCAATATCTAAGATGGCTGGGCTGGACCACCTCTCCGGCCCAAATGATTTTCAATCTTGAGGGACAACGTAGCAGAAGACGACCGCATCTAAAGTGATGGTAAGGGACCTCAACCAATTGGGCGTGCGGCGCTGAAAGTAGTTTGCCAAAGATTGTGGCGGCTGGAGAGGTTTGTTAGTTGAGAATCTAGTTCATACCGAACTGTAGCCCCAAGTACGTAAGTATTTTTTTGTGGCTTAAGATTTTAAAACAACAAATTACTGTGAATGACCTGACATCCGCTATATACCAAGTGATAACAAGTCAAGGCAGTGCTTTAGTTAGTGCTGCCATAGGAGCATATTAGATCTAAATTAAAGAATATTTTTCACCGAATTTAGTTCCTATTTGCTTATTATTTTTTATTATAAAACTTAAACAACAACTATTTTTACATGTTTCTTCGGAACTGTTTACGTGATTGTGAACTTATTTTCAAGTTGGTTCCGCCAACCAACTGCCCTATTTCACTGTCAATCCATCATTGGGTGGAGATGTGAAATTTCATAAGAATATTTTTCTTAAGACGTTATTTACCGTTATTATTGTCATTATATCACGGTCATTCAGAACTCAAAACCTTAGGGCCTCGATGACAATCGTTCGCCAAGCCTCTTTATCATAAGTGCGTGTTTAATCTCTTCTAGGTCCATCCTTATATCGTACTCTCATCTACGGTGCAGTCTTTTTCCCTTGGACTTTTCACTCATTGTTCTTCTGACTGTTTCTCCATTGGCTCTACATGTCCTTCTCGGCGCGAATTCTGTTTTGTTGAATGAAACGACCAGCTCGTTTGAATCGGGTCATTTTTATTCTTCACCATCAACCAGGGCCAAATATTAGTATTATGGGGGTATTCTCATGTGAACGCATTAATTTTACCTCTTTTTAGGGAAGTTTTTTTATAAGACATAAAATTAAATTAAATTAAAATTAAATTAGACACCAAAAAAAAGCAGGTCACTGGTCATGGTAATAGCGGCTGTTCATGTTGTCTGAAATAAAAAAATTGAATGGTTCAGTAGGTCTGTCGCTATCGGCCCTACCAAAATTAATCAATTTCATTAAAAAAAAAAGGGGCGGACTGTAGAAAAAATCTTGTTTTTTTTTTTTGTTAAAAATCGTTTAAAAAAATAAGAAATTATTTTCGAAAATAAGGAATTTTGGTACGGCCGATAGCCATTAATGAGTCGAAGAACATATATATGTAAATTTCAAAGCAATCGGTTGAACAGTTTTTTTTTTTTTGGGACCATGACAGTTTTAGAAAATGATGTTTCGAGAAAAATGCGTTTAAAGTTTCAAGAGCAGAATTTTCGTGGAAAATGTATACTTACACTAATCTGCTATGCCTGGACCATAGAATAACCCTTCGGTGGCTTCATACGCATAATTTTCTGCCAGTTTTTGTGACCTGAGGGAAGCCCTTGCCTTTTTGGATGCCTCGAACGAGGATCGCTCTGCACATGTTATTCGTCGCTCATCGTACTCCTCAGCATACGACTAGGCGTTTCGGCCAATTTGCGTAGCAAAAATCTCCATATTTTAAGGATGGGTGAAAATTCTTCATTAAACATTCACGCAGCTGTCCATGAAGCAGTTTCCAGCGTCTTTTTTCCAACAAAATCATGCTTTGGAGCCAAGTTTCAGATGCAACTATTAAACGACTCATTGTTGTTCTCAGTGTTTTTTCCCAAGCACCTTTGTATCAGATCATCAGATGATAATTCTTCGTAAATTGGTTCCAAAAAACTTGCTGTTTCTTCATCAAATGCTGGAACATGTGTGTAAACTTCCTCTGTATTCTCTGCCGTATGTTGTAAATACTGAGTACGAGTACTGAGGGTTTTCATCGGTTGAAATGTAATGATAGTACGTAGCCCATACTGCTTTCTTCATTTCTTCTTGAGAATCTGGATTTCTCAAAATAGCCAAACCATAGTATGAACTTAGCTTAACCATCATGGCATATGGATTCCCTCGAAAACTCATTTTTCTTTCTTTTTGCCCTGGATATCTTCTGGAGCTTCTCGAGCCTTTTCGATCCATTTTTTTTCCTGTTTGATGTTGACACACAGAGCACCAAAAGCAGAGATGATGAACGAGATATGCAACTTAAAATGGCCGCCGACGTTTGCCTACAAGCTGTGCGAGCACGTGGGTACATAAAGTCCTGTCAAAATTATGTAAACAATCACGCGCATTGTTATAATTCAAAGAGTGTGTGTGTCGGGAGTACACAGCGCTACAATGAAATGAGTTCACACGTATTCACGGATAGAGTCGTTTATAACGGGGGTTGTCGGCTTGGTACACAAACTCCTGTCAAAATTTCCTGAAAAATTTAGGGTGTCACGGGAACAGACGTACGAAAGTTGCATATCTCGTTCTTCATCTCTGACCAAAAGTGTACTGCTAAATTTGTTCTAGGATTTTATATGTATATATTCACGACAAAAATTAAACATATATACACTATTCCACATATACACGGGTAGGTAATGTACTAAAGATGACCGTCAGAAACTCTATATGCAGGTATAAAAGACCAGTGACAACAATACAAAGGTAGAAGCTGCAGACCTGGCACGCAGCAGACAATTCGCTTAGGGCGCGTCGGCGACTATGAGTTGTAACTTATTTAATACTAGGATTTTTTCGTAGTGATGACATGAGACTACCCCCTTAAATTAGAAGCTATCCGTATTGTCGCCATCACTCCATTGTACTAGATTTTCTATTCAGCTACAGGTGTCTCTTATGCATTTCGCAAATGACAGAAACGTCAATACTGTCATCAAATTATTAATTTTTGTGATGAAATCCATTGCCCTGCGTTTAAGATACATATATAAGTAGCAAAATGCACGGCGTATCCAGTATTAGTGTTATTCACCGATTAAAATGTCTACGAAGTGTGCAAAGTCAAGATATCAGAACGGGGTAGTTTTACCCGAATTGTACGATCCACTCGTGGAAGAAAAGAAAATTCTCAGATTATGGGAAAAAAGACGCACGTTTCGCAACCTTGCACACGATAGGCAAAAAGAAAACTGCGGGACATTGAAACTCCATAGTGGACCGGTGTTCCCGACTGGACCTCCACACTCTGGACACGTCGTGAACAGCGTGATTAAAGACGTATTTACCCGGTATGGGTACATGAGCCGCATGGACGTCGAGAGCAGATTCGGCTGGGATAGCCATGGACTACCGGTCGAACATGAAGTTGATAAAACACTTGGAATCAAAACTGCGGCAGATATTAAAGAAATTGGTATTACGACCTACAATAAGGCGTGTCGGGAGTTCTCGAAGAAGCACGTTAAGGAATGGCAAACTATGTATCGAAAGTTAGGGAATCTGGAGAATTTCTCGGAACAGTACAACACCACGGATTTGGAATACATGGAAAAGGTATGGGAAATCTTTAAGCAGCTTTACGACAAGGAAATGGTGTATAAAAGCTCTAAAGTGCAGCCTTACTCAACTGGCTGCTTCACAAATCTGTCCAGCTTCGAGGCTAAGCAGAATTGTAAGGAAGTCACCGAGGACGCCGTCGTAGTATCAGTGAACGTCGTGGATTCTGAAGAAAAACTACTTCTCTGGACGACAAATCCATCAGAATTGATGTCCAATTTCGCCGTGTGTGGCAATCCCGATGCAATTTATGTGAAAGTGAAAGTCAAGGGCGTTGTCTACATAATTGCAAAGAAGTGTTTGGGAGTAGTGTGGGACAATCCGGACGATTACGAAGTACTCGAAGAGATCTCGGGAGAATCGCTTCAAGGATTAGCGTACGAACCGCTGTTCGAATACCCCCCTGCGAACCATAAACTCGGTGTCATCTTGGACGACTCTGTTTTTAACACAATGGGGACAGGTATTCTGCCTCTGAACAACCCGACAACCGAATCACTTAAAGAACGAGGCCACATTATCAAAGTTGCAGAGATCAAGCATGAAAAAGCGTATTGTTGGAGGTCGAACACTTCGCTGATTAGTCGACACGTTTCCTCGTGGTTCCTTAAAGTGAAGGCGATAGCCAATACGCTTTTGCATAATGCATCTCAGGTCAAATGGTCACCCGCGGAAGAAGCAAAAGAAGATTTCATGAAATGGCTAAAGGAACATTGCACCGACTGGGCTGTTAGTCGCACGCGATATTGGGGAACTCCCATACCTATTTGGTCGTCGCCATCTGGAGATGAAGTGGTTTGTGTTGGAAGCGTCGAAGAACTTAAGCAGCTCTCAGGTAAAGCAAACCTTGAAATAAATGATCTTCACAGAGAAATCGTCGACTGGATCGTGATACCTTCGCGGACGTCTGGAAATCCCCCATTGCGTCGAGTTCCCGAAGTATTCGATTGTTGGTTTGAATCTGCCATTGTTCCATTCATCCACGAGACGGATTCATTTCAAAGCGAAATCGCGTGCGAAGGCATTGACCAAACTTATGGCTGGTTCTATACAACTCTAGTGATGGCTACAGCTCTGTCTCGTCCTCCACCTTTTCGTAACATTTTTGCCCATGGTTTAGTCATCAAGCCCGATGGAAACAAGCTATCTAAACGAAAGCAAAACAACAATGATCCCATTCGTCTCATTGATAAGTACGGTGTGGACGCTTATAGACTCTATCTCGCCATGTCGCCTGTGGCTACCGGACAGAATTTCACAATCCAAGAAAAAGGCGTTGCACACATCATTGAATCACTGATCAACCCACTTTTCCGAGTTTTCAGAAAGTGCGCGCTTAACCTCTTAAGTCCAGGTTACGCGAATTATGGTCCGATTTCAAGATGGCAGGAGTATTCAAACGCAAGAGTACAATCGTGGCTATTTGTCTCTGCAGCGATGCTCTTGCGTTTTTACGACTCGGAGATGAAAGCTCATCGCTTACACACGATTTTCCCACGCGTTATTAAACTGATTCAGAGAATTGAAGACATTTATATTCCACTGGTATATCCTAAGGATGATTCGGAAGTAGATCATGTGGGGGCTCTTGCCTTGTTCACTGCGATTTACAATATATGCCTGATACTGGCGCCTTTTGCACCATTTCTTCCAGAATACATCTATCAAGTCTGTTATCCGTTCGTCTTCTGGTGGGGGCGCAAGGACTCAATTCATGAGTATGTGATACCTTCTACATCCGATGAACATATCAGAGATGCCTTGAAGCTGGACTATTCGCGGATGATTATTGTCATGGATCTTGTTCGTAGCATAAGAGCTCGTTTTATGATTCCAATTGAATACAAAATTAGCGAACTGATTGTCGTCCATCATAGGGAGGAATGCCTCAAGAAAATCGAGTTGACCGAGAAGTATATAAAGAAATTACTTAACGTCCAAAATGTTCGATTTTCCGAGGATCACAATGAATTCGGCGCTCACATAAAAGTTCAACTGGAAGATGAATCAATGTTCAAAGACAGTGACGACTTTATTTCCGCTTTGAAGGACCTTACTTTTGAGCATGTCGTATATTGGGAAGGTGATGAAGTGTACCCTATCCAGGGATATGAAGGCGGCATTGAAGTTTATTATGAAATTTCGGAAGAAACTGGGCCAAATTACACGATCGCTTTGGAAAAAGATCTGTTGGTGGTCGTGAAGATGAACAAGGAGTTGTCTTACTACGAGGAAGGGACAATGCTGGCGATTGAAAATCATATAAAACGACTGAGGAAAAAAGGAAATTACTTCCCCAATGAACAGGTTGTAATCCACTACTCAACGGATGACGTGTGCCTTAAGAATGCGATGAAGAGATTTGAAAGCAGAATGAAGCAGAGCAACGTGCGCGAGCTTAAGTTGATAGAAGACGATTTGATTAACGTCCCGAATATGATCGCAGAAGCGGTGGATATCAAGGGCATGCCAGGGAAGCTATTTTTGAATGCTAAGTTAGATTAGATTTATTTATAATTTTATATCAACAAAATTCCTTTATTGGTGTAATAAAACGAACTCAATGGCAAGGACAATACCTAAAGTGGAGACACGTGGTTTTTTTTTTTACATATAACTAGAACGTGCAAAACGGTTTATAAATTCCCTTAGGTGATCTTCGTCAAGACAGCACTGCGCAGTTCGTGCGGAACTTAGTAGGGAGAAAGGGCAAGGGGGTACCGGTGCCCATTGGTTTTAAAAGCTTGTGCATGGGAGTGTGTGAGAAATATTAAACCGGTACGCCCGAAGACAGGTTTAAAAAAAAATGTATGGGCATTCCTGGCTAAACGGGTATTGCAGTTGAATTCTTGAAAACGAGAAATGCAATTGTCTATATCGCTTAACCATTGCTGGTGGTTATGGCGGTAGCATGGCAGAGACATTGCGACAATGTTCAAACGAGTCAAGTAACTTCGCAATATCAATGTCTCCTATTATCTTTATTGCCCGCTTTTAAATTCTATCAAGCGCAAAGAGACCGCTGTGGCGACGTGGGTAGTGTGTCGGCCTCTTACGCACAATGAGCGAGTTCGGATCCCGATAACACCAACGCCGTCGAATGTTCATTACGCGGCTTCTCTCCTCGGCGGGGTACCAGCAAAACCCCCCACAGTACACTTGTCTTGAAGAAGCTTTACGACTCCCGCTGTTCGGAATCGACATTAAACTGTAGGTCCCATTCACTTATGTGAAAAACAAATCGCACACAACAAAAGAGAAGCTTGGCTCTGGCTTTTCAAGAGCTGTAACGCACCAGACCAGTGATGTACTCAAACTTGGGACGGATATAAGCCTTATATATTGAAGCCAAATCAGACTGGTGAAGCATTTTTTAAGAAATCCAAGACATTTCACAGCTTTCAAGGCGACCTCGGCTTATAGTTTCAACGAAACAAGCGCCATTCATACGAGTAGATGTCTAAATCATAGATAAATTATAAAAATAAGGAAGAGCGCCGGTGACAGAATATAGCCTTGGGGAACACTTGCACCTGTGAATGTCAGACTTAAAATAATCCAAAAAGACTTGAGTTAAACGGCTCGAAAAGTAATCTCTAATTCATAGAAGAAGAGGGTAATCGGTACCATAAGCACGCACTTTCAACAAAAGAGCCTGATGCCAAACTATGTCGAATGCTTAAAAAACCGAGGTTGTGCGAAGATTGATCTACGAGGGTGGCTCAATAAATCCGTGACTTTTTGAATAAAGCACAAGTTTTTGGATAAAAAAATATTTTATTTTTCAAAGTAATCACCTTTGAGCTCTATACACTTTGTCCAACGTTTCTCCAATTTTTTTATCCCTTCCAAAAAATAAGATTTTTCGAGGTCATCAAAATATGTAGCTATTTGCTTGTGAGATGATTTCATCGTTGGAGTCAAATCTCTTTCCGCCAAGCCATTTCTTCAGGTTTGGGAACAAGAAATAGTCGCTCGGGGCTAAATCCAGAGAATAAGGCGGATGAGGGAGCAATTCGTAGCCCAATTCATGAATTTTTGCCATAGAAACTGCACATGGAAACGCTGATCAATCGTCAGCTCATGAAATATCTTGAGACCCGGAAACTCCTCAATGACCGGCAGTATGGTTTCCGCTGCAACAGATCCACTGGTGGTTTGATGACATATCTCACCGAAAAGTGGAATCACTCGCTCCATCAAGCAGATGAAAGCAAAATTGTTGGGCTAGATATTGCAAAAGCATTTGACAGTGTTTGGCATGAAGCCCTTTTGTCGAAAATGCGTGCATTGGGGATCGATGCGTCTCTTCTTTAATCGATTAGAAAAGCTACCTTTTGCATCGTTCAATACAAGTTGTCTTAGACGGATTCAAGTCTAATGTTCACTATTTAAACGCCGGTGTTCCCCAGGGCTCCGTCTTATCGCCGACCCTCTTTCTCATTTTTATAAATGATCTCTTGTCTGCCATTTCTAATCCGATCCACTCCTTCGCCGATGACAGTACCTACCCTCATATTTGTTCACATCTTCATGGCCCTGCTCTTCGGCTGTAATTTGTGAACGGCAGCGTATATACTCATTAAATTCCGACATTGACAGCATTCTTGAATGGGGTAAGAAAAATGGAATTTAATGCTTCCAAAACCCACTGCTGTCTTCTGTCAATAATGCGTAACATAGACCCTCAGCCATTGACCATGAATGGCACTTGCATCTCAGAAGCCGATACGCTTTCCATCCTCAGTATGTGTGTTAGTGACAACTTAAGCTGGAACGACCACATACTCGATATCGCCAAGAACGCTTCGAAATGCCTAGGCTTCCTCTACAGATGCAAGAGATATTTCACCCCTCTAGACCTAGCTACTATTTATGAGGCGTACATTCACCCTAAGTTATATCGTAATATAAAGTTCATGTCTGGTCAGGTGCATCTAAAAGCTCTCTGCATCTGAACCTGGAATGGAATGTCGTCGCATTTTCACAGATGGCTCCAGGACTGAGCAGGGTTCCGCGGTGGAGTTTTCTTTGAGCGCGAAAACATTCGACTGCACTTCTTGTTAGGAAAATATGCGTCTGTCTTTCAGTTGGAGATTTACGCAATCCCAATGGCCATGCACTATGTTGTGAAACACAAGTGGAAGGGAAAAGGCATGTGCGTCCGCAGGTACAGCCAAGCTGCACTCAAAGCTGTATCCAACCCTCTATCAAACTCCGAATTAGTGTAAAAGGTCTTGAATTCACCTTTTTGAACAAAGTGGGAAGACTAAATTCACTTAAGCTTGTATGGGTCACAGGTCACTCTGAGATCCCAGGAAACGAGATCTCCGATGAACTCGCTAGAAGGGGTTCAGGGGAGAGTGTCTCAGGACCTGAACCCGCCTTAGGTCTACCTGCTTCAAATCTGACCGTGGAGATGGAGGGAATATCCAGGATGCAGGGTGACGAAGCGCGTACGCCCTGATGTCTGCAAGATGTCCGCAACATTCTTCTTATCCTTAAGGAGAAATGTTTGCAGAAGGCGTACGGGCGTCATTAGGAATATGTTCTTTAATTGAGTGGGATGAGGATGAGAAATTGTTTGATACGACACAATGCTCAGACAAGCCAAGAGGTGCCGAATTACCTTTTTTTTTTTATCGATCTTATCGACTTCGCTTTCTTTGGCGCTGAACCACCGGCTTCCATACACTGCTTGGACTGCTGTTTCGTTTCTGACTTATAGTGGTGGACCCTCATCCATGCGGTGGCAAACCCCTGCACAAAATAGGTCAGATCCAAATTGAATCGATCCAAAGATTGCTGCTTTTGATCGGCATTTGGCAAATGCGACCCCCAACCTGCGCAGAACAGGCTCCGATACCTCACCCAATTTTCAACGATTGATATCGAAGGAGCAGAGTTCCCTTAAACTTTTGTTGACTTCGGATGGGTCCCCTTGGTAGTTAATCTATTCAAACGAAGAATCTTGTGACACGCAAGACGTCTACTACCAAAATTCGTGTACAAAAACTATTTCAGAGAACAAGTTGTAACTTGTCATATGAACTAATGAGACGTGCACCCACACAGGAAAAATACATTGTCGCTAATTGGACCGACATCTCTGAGGCGGGCCAAGCACTTTTCACCTTGCCCTCGTATTAAATTAACGAAAATGAAACATCGCCTTATTTTTGAGCCAAGCCAGGCTAAAAGGAGTTTGGTAATAATTTATTCAATATGTTAATAGAGCGTCTACATAGAAACTGGTACTTAATGCAGGTATTCGTTCAAACTTGTTAGAAATTGTCCTCGTTCTTGATGAATTCATCGCGGATTTTTGTGAGTTTTACAATCAATTCGCTGATGGATACCTCTCCATGGACCTTGTTGTCGCGTGTGCGAACGTTGACAGTGCCCGAGGAACGTTCCTTCTCTCCGACCACTAGAATGAAATTAAATTGCGCCAGTTGAGCATTACGGATCTTCTTATTCATGGTGTCTCCGGCGTCGAGATCAACTTCCGACATAAAGCCAGCATCGTGCAATTGACTGCATACGGATTGAGCGTACTCGTCGAAATTGGGACCAACAGGAACGACCATCACCTGTCGTGGTGAAAGCCAAAATGGCCACTTTCCGGCGTAATTTTCTGTGAGGATCGCGATCATGCGTTCGACGGAGCCGAGAATAGCGCGGTGGATGATAACCGGGCGTTTTTTCTCCCCGGACTCGGCGACATAGTTCAAGTTGAAACGAATAGGCAGCTGAAAGTCCAACTGGATTGTAGCGCACTGATGCGAACGCTTTAGAGCATCATGGATAGTAATATCAATTTTTGGACCATAGAACGCACCATCACCGGGGTTCTCTTTCCATGGCAAGCCGAATTCGTCGAGAGATTCAGCTAACGCCTTCTCAGCTTCGTTCCACTGTTCCAGTTCGCCCAGATATTTTTCAGGTCGTGTGGACAGTACCAAGTTGAAAGAGAAACCAAAAATGTCGTAAATGCTGCGAAGAAAATCCAGAGCGCCGCTCATCTCGTCCTTAATCTGCTCAGGGGCGCAGAAAATATGCGCATCGTCCTGCTGGAAACGCCGAACCCGTGTGAGGCCAGTGAGTGCACCTGAGAGTTCATTACGATGTAGAACTCCGAAGTCGGCCATGCGCAGAGGCAATTCCCTCCATGAACGATTGCGTGTATCGAATATCAAGCAATGTCCAGGGCAGTTCATTGGCTTCAGAGCGAAAGTCTCCTTTTCCGATTCGAACGAAAACATATTCTCGGCGTAGTGTTGCCAATGACCGGATGTCTGCCACAACTTGGAATTGTAAATATTCGGTGAAATCACTTCCTGGAAACCGCGCTTCCTATACTCCTTCTTAATCAGATTCATCAAAGTGTTGTAGATATGAGCTCCACGTGGCTGAAAGAAACACGACCCGGGCGAGAGCTCATGGAAGAAGAATAATTCCTGTTCTCTGCCAATCTTTCGATGATCGCGTTTGGCGGCTTCTTCTTGGATTCTCTCCCACTCCTTTAGTTGCTTTGGATCGGGAAATGAAATCCCGTACACACGTTGGAGCGTCTCGGCATCAGCTTTACCCTCCCAGTAAGTGGACGAGTTCTTTGTAATCTTCATTGCCTTGATTTTGCCTGTATGACGTACATGTGGCCCGCGACACAAATCGATCAGGGGTCCACACTTGTATACTGTAGTGGTGTCGGAATCAACTTTCTCGTTGAGAATACGCACCTTGAACTCGTTGTATTTGAACATCTCGAGCAAATCGGACTTTTTCATTTCCAATCGTTCGAAGGGTTGTTTCTCTTTGACAATCTGCTTGGCCAGACCCTCGACCACTGGATAGTCGTTGGTGGAGATCCCATCGCCTTCGATAAACATATCGTAGTAGAAGCCGCTCTCTATCGGTGGACCGTAACAGAGATGACCGCCATATACCCGTTCCATAGCTTCACCCAGTATATGCGCGGAACTGTGCCAGAAGACAGCCTGCGCTTCGGGATCGTCGAATTTCAACAATTGCAGTGTGCAGTCGTTCTCCAAAACGCGATCCAAATCCCAGAGCACACCGTTCACCTTTGCAATCACTGTGTTGTCTGCCAGACCCTGACTAATACCCTTCGCCACGTCGTATGGACTAGTCTCCCAAGCGGTGGCTTCAACTACTTTTCCATCCGGCAGAGTTACCTTCAATGGAACTCTCGGTTTCGCAGCGATTTCCTCAGCATACTGCTTTTTGCATTTCTCCCAGAATTGATTTCTCTCCTCAATGTACGCCGGCCAAGGATTGAGCTCCTTAATCTTCGAGCCATCACCTTTGCTGCCTTCTGCCTTTTGCTTTTCCTTCTTCATTTTCGCTGCCTGCAATGGAGGGATGAGTGAACAGGTTAAGTGACAGCTAACCAATGAATGAAAAATGAATGAGAAACTAGTTTAAAAGAGTCGTGGCACAGTCATGCATTATACCACGATTGTATGATGTAATTAAAACTGAGATTGAAGCAAGCAAAAGTGGGAATATACGAGTACAGGGTGGAGGGGAAATAAAATGCCACACGTGTTTTCCACATCTGCAACGCGTCACCGTCACGCACCAATGTTGCATACGACTTCCATTGGTTGTTAGCGCGGCCGGTAGAGAGTAAATCTTGTTTGGTTAATCGTATCACTTGAAGTAGAATCCTCATCACCACATGATCACACTGACCGAAGTGAAAAAGCAAAGGAAAACGAGCAACAAAAAAGAAATTGTTACCGCACTGAGTCAGTGGCCGAAACTACTAAGTATAATGACGTCGTAGAGAGGAATGGAACAGGACAGGATGGGAGGTAATCGATAGCGCATGGGGGGGAAATGGCAAACAAAATGAAAAATTGAGTGGAAAACTTGAAAAACTCTGAAGCAATTTGAAGGTGAATTTGTTATGAAAGTATTAATAAAAAATTACTGGTTTAAAACGTACTCAGATGACGTGAGAATTACGGAGAAGTTAACCACGAGTGTATTTGACGACACAATGAATAGGAACGAAATGCACCGATTTGGTAAGACGCGAAACTCGCTTACGTTTATTATTCGGAATTGGGATGGCAGATGACAGAGCGAATATACATGAAATGTCAACTGCAATTCATGTATTATCGTGTTCTGAACGCAACGCTCGCGTTCAGGCTTTTAGTGTACGTCGTAAAAATTCAAATTTAACGAAAAAACGAAATTTCATATTACTTACAGTTTTATTAAAATATTAGGATAAAACACATTTTATTTTAAAATTCATATCTCGACTTTAACCTCTAAAATCTGGGTCATTGTGGTCATCATCATAATCTTCGTCATCATCATCATCTGAAAATAAAGATTTAAAATGAGAAAACTAATCGCCAGTCCGATTCAAATCGAATTCACCATGATCGCGACGTTTTTTAGGAAAGATTTTCTTTACCGCTTGCGGCGCTTGATCTGTTTCTCCGTGGAGTAACGAATTTCGGTACAGTATCAACGGCTGCCAGTCCTCGTTCTTGCTCGATGGCATCGCCGGTGATACACGTCGATCGAGGAAGCTTAGAACCACCCGCTTATCCTGTTTCAATAGTTTATTGTTGAATTCGTTTAGAATTTCGAGGAAGAGAATGCGAGTTGGTGGTGCTAAAGGATCATCGGGCACATCATGTATCGCGAATAGGATTCCAGCTCGATGGAGAGCAATGATTGGTTCACGGTTCCGGATCGCATCGAAGCCGAAAGTAAGGGCGAAACGCTTGGCTAATTCCTTAAGTTCGATAAAGTCGTGAGATGATTTCGAAATTACTCCGTTCTCGGACTGTTGCTGGAGGTCTTTGAAAACCGCAATGAGACTTAAGAGAAGTGTCAAAGCGAAGTTGACCTTATTGATCTCTCGGGCTTTACCAAGCGTGGCTTTGATGATATCCCCATATTCATTGTAGCACTAAAACCAAGACGAACGTGAGAATATGTAAGGAGCGTCCCAGCGCTCGGAGAGTACTCACCCGAACGTAGTGCTTAAACAAGCCAGCGGCACTCTTGGTCGGTATGATGTTGTACACGATCAGCTTGCAATATGACGCCAGGAAGTTTCGCTTCTTGTGAAGCTCCTCGATACGCGTCTCATCATGGCATTCTGCAGGCGAGAGTTACTCAAACACTATTGACCTTCCTAGATTACCATATTACCTTCCTGCTTCATCGAGAACACGTAGTGCTGGACAAAGTTATTCAAAACCAGTTGTTCGTCCAACGCCGACTTGTACTCCAACGAGCGGATGTTCTCGTTTTCGTTCTGCGTCAACTGATCCGAGAATATTATAAGCAAATCACACACCGACTGGTACGCTGCTTCTTGAATCTGTTGCGTCGGACCGTCCCGGGTCAATTCGAAGCACGCATTCATGTATTTGTGAAGATTCGCCCGTAAAGCGACACATCCACTTGGAACACTGGAGCTTTCGCATTGATTTTCGAGATAATACAAGCCCCAGGTGAGCGAAAAGTAGCAAGCTTCAATGCAGTAAACCAGAGCCTCGTTTGGTAGGCCCCTTTCCGGATTCTCCTTCGACTGGCTTTCTTCGATGTCCTGATACAGAGAATCAAACAGGTTCCAGGGGTTTAGATTGTGACACGAGTACAGAATCGAGACCACCTTCAGGGATATGATGATGGTGTACACCTCATCCTCATTGGGGAGCTCTTCGCCAGCGATCAAGTTCCTCCAATCATCGATCGCGTCTTTATACTTGTTCACTGCATGATCGATGATGTTTGATCGAGCAACGTCGCATCTCGTATATGTTGCACTGCCCTCGGAACAGAGGTACTCGAGCGTCTTGGCACACGTTTCCAGAACATCACGATCCGTGTGCTTCGACATGATCTGACCCATTTTATCAAGCAGCGCTTGAAGATTCGATTCTTGCCGATTAGTTGTGTAAATGTCCAGCTCGAAGTACTGCGGAATCGACAGGAGATTTGTGAGTTTCTCGCTATCGGCCTGGTACTTTTCCAACATTGGGGGTAGAGTGACAATAAAATGCTCGGTCAGCTTCGTTTTCTCATCCTGGATCGCTTTGATTTCCTTGACGTTGAAGGTGATTTTGCGATTGCTAGCACGGCCCACCGGTGCCTCTCCAGTTGCGGATTGTTTGACACTGCTTACCATGATTTCGATCAGTGTTGATTCCTGTTTGTTATCTAGTTGTTCTTCATTAGGACCGGGCTCCTCGAGAAGAAGGTCGGTCATACATTCCCAGTCCTTCACCATCGGATTGTTGTCGATAAACGAATCGACTAAGTAAGCTCCGTGCTCATGGAGTTCGGATTCAATAAAAAACTGAACCAAATCGCGGATCAACGGCGTGTTGGGTAGACGCACTTTGCCACGTTTGGTCTTCATTTCCTCCATGTCCGGAGTAAGATGGAAGAGTCGGACGTTTAGAAACTCTGCGGCTGCTTGAGCCACACCACGATGTGAGGAGTACACCAGTTCGTAGACAATTTCACAGTCCTTATCGGCGAGGATATCCGGATGGATCCTAATGGAATAGGTTAGAGTCGTTTGGTGCACTATGAAGGTAAACTTACTTCAATATGCTGATGACCAACTTGACGGCATGAACGGCGACATCGAATTCCTTGTCGAGGGTCATGGCAACGATGCGATCTTTGAACTTGGAGGTAAACAGCTCGAGTTTGCCTTTGAGAGCTTCTCTCTCGTAGAGTGGCAGGAGCGCTTGCAGGCATCTAAGCCGAACTTCGCCGACTTTATCGTGGAGTGTCCAGCCGATGTACTTTAGGTACGAGTCATCCAGGAAATTCTGCGAATAATTATCCATCCAAACGCCTATTTCCGACATACATATTGCTCGGATGTCCGGCAAGGTATCCCTAAAATAGCCCTGTAGTTAAAAATTGCATGGATCTATGGTGGACTGTACCTATAGCGATGAACAAACACAGATTTGAACATGTATGTGAGCATGTTTTTGATCTCGTCCATGTTCTCTTCGAGTTCCGCACGCTTCGTCATGAGCGATTCCAGCCTGTCCGTTGCTCTTCGATCTCTTGTCTGAAATATGTTTTGCTGTATCTGCAACTTAGACTCGTATTATAGGGACCTACCTTAACTCTTTCTGCCTCATACTGCTTCGCAGCGTTCTCGAAATTAGAAGAGACTAAGAGGGCTACATCTACCAGCGCGGTCATCAGTTTCATCGCTACAACCGAGACAATCTATGATCAAAGGAATGAAAATGAACGAATTTTTCCTACCGGCTAATGTTGCTGTATGGCGAAATGCTCGGACTTGTGAATCCGATAAGCCGGTGAGTAGGGAAATGACGTTATCCATCAGAAACTGGTCATAGATGATGGAATACTGGCACTGCTTGACCAGCGTTTGCACAAAGTCGCAGAAGTTCATCTTGAACTTTTTCCACTGCGCTCCTGGCATGATCAGAGGATACTCTCCACTTTCCTGGAATCAAAATTTGTTAACAAAATCAGTCGAATACAGATGAGCTGACATACCTCGTCGAATTCCTCGGTCATTTTGCGAATCACTGCGGTGTGTTCCATGGGATGTGGCATATCCTCGGCGATTCTGCCCTTGCATCCGCTGGCGTTGATGAAAAACTGCATCAGAGCTATAAGGGCAGTGTCGCGGTTCTGTTTATAGCTCTCGATCCAGTCGTCGACGATACTCTGTAACGATTGACATGCAATATTGGATTTACTCTGCTATTTCTGCTTACTTACAGCGATCGCGGCCTTGGAATGTCGTACAATATAGTACAAACTAGATTCGTCTGTGGTAACATCGCGTTCTTTGTCAATACGTTCTTGTTCCTTTTCATTTTCCTCCTTTCTGGGTCGTTCGACACGCTCGCGCTTCTCGGTCGGTGGTTTTCGTGGCACTGCTGCTTTGCGTTTCTTCACAACTGGCGCAAAGAAATCATCATCGTCGTCATCGATGATCGGTGGTTTGTCGCGCACCCCGCCACGGGCCCTTAAACGAGTCATTCGTTTGGTTGGACTCTCGCCATCCAATCCATCCGAGGCGCTTTCATTTAAATGTTCCCTAGATAAACAAAAAGATGCTGGAGCAGGTAGATATGCACATTCAACATGTTTATACCTTTCATCCTCATATTCGGGCGGTGGATCATCCATTCGTATTCGTTTGCCGCCTCTTCTCGCTAGCATTTTCGATTTAACAAAAAATGTCGTTTAATTAATAAAAAATGTATGTTTAATGACTTTTGTTAAAATGTTTATTATTTGACAGAAGGTTTATTCACACTCGAACATTTTTCTCACGAATTAGGACAGAAATCTAACAAAGTTTTACACAAATAGCGTCAGTCGAGTCAAATCGCCATTTGTTTTTCTTTTGAACTGCCAATTGGATGCCAAATGCTGACAGAAGTTTAATTCCTAGCCAGGGATGGTATAGAGGCGAGTATTGTATTTTATAATAGCTATTGTTGAAATAATGCATTTTAAGCATTTTAGTTATTAGAGTTAAATTATTTTTCATCTGCATAAGTCACATTCCATTATTCGAGGTTAAATGTAAAAGGTTGGCACTAAATCCATGCAATTGGCTTATAATCGATCCCGTAGACTAGGGCAGTTTCAAGCACATCGTGTAATTGTCCTTACATGAATGGCGGTAAAATTTAGTTTAAAAGGGATATAGAAGAGTGGTCTTCTGATAGTGCCCTACAGTGCTTTATTTCCAACAGGTTACGATCCCATTCCAACTATAATGGAGTCATCATTCTGATGCTTCGAGCGGATGTGTGGAATTCAACATAGAAATTAAATCCGTACAAGAAGGATACTGAGAAAGCAAATGCCGTTGAACAACCTGATTGAATCTCTCTCAATTATCTTCGAAGTCCAGGGAAAAAACTCTTCTTCTTTGCTGATGTCGTTGCATCAATTACGTAGCCGAATTAGAGGAAATCTCTGACTACGCTAAAAATATAGACTTGTCTCGGGACAACAGGCACCATGGCATCTTGCCCGACGGAAACCTTAGAGACACTGATTGGACTTTGTTTAGAAAGCCCCACGGCATGAAGACTATCAAGTCAGTATCCACTCCTCACAAACTTGTCAAGCTCGAAATGATAAGCACCAATCGACTTATGTATGCAAAAATGTTCGCATCTTTCATAAAAAAAATTGAAATATGACCACATGAAAAACGTCGAAGATCTTAAATGAAAGTTCGAAGTGGGAATCAGTGGTCGGTGAAGCTATTTTTGGCTCAAACTGTAAAGCTCCTTAGGTGCTGTGACTGTACCATAGTGCCTTTCAAGCCGAGCTCCACTCTGTATACACATGTGCCAACATATTCGTAAATCTTGGGTCTGGCATTAGAGGGACACGAGCCGTGTTTCCATAGTGTGAAACTCCAGAGGTTGGCCTCGGAGTTGGTAAAGTTGGTAAAGACTTCCTGGGCACAGACTCAGAGTTGTGTCTTCCATGGTATTCTTACGGAACCAATCCTCAACTTCACTAGGACTTCCGCGATTAATTACCTTTTTTTTTTTTTTTTGGAGGCTTCTGCTATCTGTTGGAGCACTGGGACAAAAATACTGGTCCATTGTACTGGCAGACAGACGCCTTAGATGGCGTCAGGGCTCATGAAGAGCCAGAGCCAAGCTTCTCTTTATTCACTTATGTTGTATACGATTTGTTTTTCATACAAGGGAACCGAACCTAAAGCTTAATGCGGATTCCAAACGGTGAGAGCCGAAAAGCTTTTAAAGGCAAGTGTACAACGGGGGGTTTGGCCTGTACCCCGCCGAGGAGGGAAGCCGCGAAATAATCATTCGATGGGGGCGGTGTTATCGGGGTCCGAACTCGCTCATCTTGCGTCAGCGGCCGACACACTACCCACTGAGCCACGGCGCTCGCTAATTACCTACTCGTTTCTTCGACAACCCCCATTGTGTGCAGTCGCTGTGATATTTCGCTCCCAACATTAATTCAAATTCGAGTGAGTGACTCTCTGCCCCCTTCTTTAATTTGTGTTACCAGTGAAAAATACTTAAATTTGGATCATTGTGATTTAGCCTGTGCCACCGACACCAAAAGTGCTGATCGTGTTATGTGCAGGTATTTGCGGCAAACAATTATCTACGCTAGTAAAACTGGTTAATGATATATCCAAACCTAAGTTACCCAATACCCGTAGCGCTGAACTAAAACGCGACTTGGTTTCCACTCTCAACTCGCACCTTAACCCTGTTCTGTTTAAGGAAATAAACAAAAACCTAAATCCCCTCCGATCCGGTCTTGACATACATTTCAGTCACTCATCGAAAAAAAGTATACCCTCCGCATATCAACCTGACACTCTGCTTGAAGCTATGGCTAACAAATTAAACGATTTAGCAGTGGGCTTACCTCTACTATTCATCTTAAATGACCTAGTCGAGGAATTAAGAACAGCAGCTCATAAAATAGACGACATCTACTTCCCCGGCCAGTATCATACCATTCGTAATTTGGTAACGCTTCTTTACGCGACGAACTACTCGAAGCCAATTAGGCCGTTAATTCGTGCCTTCTCACCGCCACCTAAAACAACATCATCTGGGGTTAAAGATGGGGTTAGAGACAACCAAACAAACCAACTCCCTGAAGTAGAAGAGCCAGCCGTGAAAACCAGTATCGAATGCTTTGGCCAAATATGGAGCTTACGAGAATGGAATCAGCGCCTCCAAAAGCTTCGAAGTAGCGACGAGGATACTACTACTTTTTTAGTTGAAGGACATGACTCCATCGCTATGGAACAATGGTTACAAAAATTTACGAAACACTACAAAATCCCAATACTCAGCTGCTAAATGCTTCCACATCTCGGACCGAACAAACTAAAGCCCTCCATCGCAACGAAATATTCTTGGCTATTTCTCAATTCCGATCGCCCACTCACTCTCGGTAGAACAACATTTACCAAATGGAATGAAAATAATGATTCCAACCCTAAATCTACCACTAAGCTAGTCTTCTCCCCCAGTTCCACCAAAACCACAACGCCAACGGGTCAGCTTTAATCTAAACCTAACTAGTTCTTCTGCCAATACAACCTTATCACCTCCAACCCTAGCACACGACCCGGATCTAAACTCATTTCCAAATTTCGACCTTAAGTCCGGAGCCAAATATCCCTCTACACCCGCCCTATCTAATACCTCAGCTACAGCCAGATCCTCGTCTCTGCCACCACCTACAAACCAATTTTATTCAACATCTGTCCCATCCAAATCTTTCAGTGATCCCCTACTGCCAATTTCATTCAAACTTACCCAGCAATCTATTGACCCCAACGAAAGTAGATACGCTCTCTCCAGGCTAAGAGATAAAAAGATATATCAGAACATTCGTCTCTTCTTAGCTTATCTTCATGACAAATCAGACTCGGTATGCTATGAAGGTAAAACAAACACCAGCGTAATGGTCTCAATACAACAGGAAGGTCTCCCCACCGATTTCACTACCCTCAAGAACCTTTTCATTAAATATGACGAGTTTTTCAATATCTCACCCAAAAACGTATCAAACGGTCTTGATATCTTCAGACAATATATACACTCAAAGCGTATATCGCACTTTCAGCGTAGCAATGATAGGTTTTTTCGTCCCTAAAAGTCTCCTCCTCCCTGCCATTCTAACGCTCCCTTCCTCTTACCTTCCTCTTACCTTTTATTATCAGAACGTAAGAGATCTGCGCTCTAAAACTCAGACATTCCTGCAGCAATCACATGCCTTACCTTTTGAAATCTTTGCCTTAACCGAAACGAACCTAATCTCTAGTATAAACAACCTTGAACTATTCCCATCTACCTTTAACGTTTATTGCGACGACGATGTTAACCGACCTACTGATAGTTGTCCATGCCGCGGTGTTCTCCTAGCCGTCCGAAACTCAATTGACTATTCCCTCATAGCAACTTTATCTTCGCCATGTCTCGACTTTGTTTCTATTAAGATTGTACTACTCCGGAAATCGCTCTATGTCATCTGCTTTTACATTTTGCCATCACAACCTATTGAAACATATAACTTGGCCATTGATACAATCGATAATTTAATTGATTTACGAGATCCCCAAGACGAGATCTTAGCTTTCGGTGACTTCAAGCTTTCTGACCTAAAATGGATCTCTTCAGACGGCCTATATTGCCTCTAATCCCATTGCAACCAAAGAATGTCTCTTCTCTGATCGCCTAGCTGATTCCAGCCTTAACCAAGTCAGCGGCATTTTAAATTACATGGGGAGCCAACTAGACCTCATTTTCACAAGTGACCCCTTTAACTCCTCAGTTTCAGCTTGTCCGTTGTCCCTAACAACCGTCGACAACTACCACTCTCACCTTCTTCTCTCGTTCTTTCACAACTCCCCTATGTCGATGTTATCTCAACTGACTTCAGTAAGGCCACAGATTAATACTCTTCAAACTGTCTTCCCTTGGCTTTAAACCCCTCTTATTAAAGTGGATTTCCTCTTACCTGGAAAATCTCCACGACAGCGTTCGCTTTAGATCTACCCTCTCTAACCCCTTCCTTGGTTCCTCCGGTGTCCCCCAAGGCAGTCATTTAGGGCCACTTCTTTTTATCCTTACCATTAACGATATTGAAATGATTATCAAACATTCCCACATCTCTCTACATGCCGACGGTGCTAAGTTCTTTAAGATCATTTCTTCAGAACATGACTCTTCCCTTATTCAATCCGACCTCAACAGCTTTTCCACCTGGTGCTCCAAGAACTGCCTCGACCCTAACATATCCAAGTGGCAACTTATTACATTCTCCCGCAAACGTAACAAACCTCCTCCCCGCCTCTACTTTCTGCATAATCAACCCCTTTCTACCGTTCAGGTGATCCGTGACCAGGAACTTAATTTTCTTGCACATATCAGCGATATAATCCTTAAGGCCAATTCTGCACTCGGCTTCGTGAAACGATGGTCTTAAGAGTTTTCCAATCCCTACGTCAGTCGGTCTCTTTACATAACCTTTGTTCGCCCTATTCTCGAATACGCCTCTCAAGTGTGGTCTCCTTACTACCATTCACACATTTCCAGAATCGAGAGTATCCAACGTCGTTTTCTCCGTTTTGCTCTTCATGGCAATCCTCTGATCCTACCACTCTATCAAGACCGCCTAAAACTTATCAATTTGAACTCGCTGGAAGAACGAAGAAGGATATCCGACATCCTTTTCATCAATCGAATCCTCTCAGGTACCATCGACTGCGCGACCCTTTATAACTCTATCTTTTTAAACACTAACCCTCGTAATACACGGAATCCACGTATCTTCTATGTACCCACTTCTCGTACCTCCTATGGCTCCAATGAACCTATCTCCCATATGCTGCGGAACGTTAATGCGAAAAACTGTTTCGACTTTAACATCAACACTCCTTGTCTAAAACTCCGCCTCAATCGCCCTCTTTCTTAGTTTTCTAGATTGTAAGTTAAATTAAGCGCAATAAAATGGGGGTATAGCCCCCACCAAAAAAAAAATTAAAAATTACTTTCGAAAATAGATAATTGTCAGTGCCCTCTGGGCACGCCGCCGGTCGGTCGCTCCTCACAAGGGTAATGTCGTGCCTTTTGTATTGACCATTGCAAGTTTTTTTTTTTCAAGAGCGGTATCATTTGCACAAGTTTTGCTTCGACAGAGTATAGTCAGATCTGACAGCCGGGATATGGCTACGTGGGGCTCGTCTCTGTTCTTATATGGGCCTGTATACCAGGATAAGGAGACCCCCTATAACAGTTAAGCTAGACGGCATAAGTGATTCTGGAGTTCTATTCATCAGGAATACTATTCTCTGATCATGTCTTACAGCTAAACTGGCAAACTGGGTTTGTTCAAGAAATTAAGTGACTTTTATTTTTCTTCAAAAATATTTATTTATTCATCAATATCTATTCTGTCCACATCAAATTAAGTTCCTTCAGGTTGTTACGAGTGATCTGCGAAAGGTTTTCATTGTCATCTTTGTTCAGTTTTGGGTTGTGGGCGGTGCGTATCTTCGCATTTTGGGGGACCGTTCCCATGGAGGTCTCATGGGCCAGAGGAAGCGACCATAGCTCGTCATGCGGACGAGTGAGGTTCGACTCCCAGGGAACGACCTTACCTTTTTTTATTTTTATGTTTAGGGGCTGTGTGTATACATACATATATAAGGAAGAGCAGGCGAATGATAGGGAAAACAGCTTGGAGATATCATGCGATGGGAGTACATAAGGACAGAATCATCACGCCACATGTCCCTTATGTAAGGGAAAGTAGGAGTTAGTGTGCGGCAGGTTCTGGTCGGTTGTTCTGGGTAGAGTCAGTGGATTACCGACAATCAAGCAAGCAACAAGTAGGCTAGTGGCAGTACAGTGTGATTATAGTGCGTGTGGAAAATACATAAATATTTATTATTGGTAACAACTTTTATTAGCTGTTTTTTTCTTTTTCCTTTTTGTCAACCTCTTTTTTTTTCCAGGAAAGAGTTGTAGGTGGAGGTTTTCCTTTTACCCCCCCTCCCTTTAAGTTTGATGAAAGCCGTTAATACGACGTCCAGAAGAGTGGGAGTGCCGTGTAAACCCAGTGGACAGAAGACAAAAAAAAAAAAAAGAAACAAGAACACCCAGGGAAATACGGACCATCGGTAGTCATCCCTCAAGGACTAAGCAGCGGGCGTATGTACTTACGTATATGTTATTTATAATTTAAATGAGATACGTTCTCTATACCTTTATGATATAAAATCACGCCTCTTATCAGCGGGCATTGGCGGGCGTCGTTGGCGGTGCGGGTTAAGTGGCTTACGGGGTTACTTTGGATCGCGGTTCGAATCCTCGGGTCGCGGGTGAATTCTTTTCTTGGATACGTTTTTTTTTTTCTTTTTTTGAATTGAATGGACGATACGGTGCAGGGTAGTTTCAAGGCTTAAATTCTATACCTAGTTTAAGTTAGATTAAGAAATTAAAATTGTGAAATTATAAGAACGTTTCGTGTTGTTCCTTTACCTTTGTGAGGTGGTTTGTATATTCCGCGAGTCTCGCATCAATTCGCGATTCTTGTTGCGGGTAAGTCTACGAAAGGGCAATCGCGTGGCGCCCACCCTAACACCTTAACTCACGACCAGTCTTCGCAGCTGGCCGAGCACCTCTTTCGTACGACATCGCGGGCAGGTGGAGAGACGTTCGGTAACAAGGTGTAACACAGCGCTTTTTCCAATTTCCAAAGCACTGCTGATATGCGCTTTTTGGTAAAGCCTCGAGCTTTTCCAGCGAAGCAGTTATCTCCAGTTTTAGAAAGAAAAACAAGTTGCAGAGGGCCAAGTCCGACGAATACGGCGGCTGAGGCATGATTATGATACTGTTTTTTGCCAACAAATTATTAATACTGAGGTGTCCAGGGCAGGAAACGTCCTTCTCGGTCTTTTATAAACTTTTTTTTTTTGTTCAATGTGAACGTGTAGGCTTTGCCAAGTTGCCAAAAACTCCGAAGTACCTTGATATCTGTGGAAAGCTAAATATCACGGACGCTGACAATATCGACAAATGCTTGGGGATGTCTACCAACATAACAAAAAAAAAAAAAAAAAATTCAAAAATCGGTCGAAATTATTTTGCGAAATTCAAAAAGTCACCCTATTTGTTGAACAAACATAGGTACTACTACCATCTAGGTTTTCTATCTCCAGATGATTTGCAAAGTTAAGCATTACTGGCATCAGAGGGGATAGTATTCTCTGTCACCAACGTCTATCGTGACCGGATCAGTATATCCGTCGTTGACAGAAGCTGTCTGTCCTAACCCCAACACCGACTGTAGCTCAACCAACGTCCCCCGTTGTGCTTACTTAAAATCGTGGGCTTTTTCTCTACAAGCAGCCCTAACTCATCGATGTCATCATCATCAAACGATGCCGTTCGTCGTCAAATTTTTTGCAGATGGTGTCTTGAATCCATCGGAAAACCTGTGGCATCTATTATAAAGCGTTTACAAGGAGTTTAGTGGTTTGTGCAGTTTATGTTTGATTTTAATAGAGTCTGAAGCTGGGGCTTGACCGTAACAAGACTATTAGACTGACGCTACGACTTTTAATCCGCAAATTCACAAAAAAAACTTTGACTCTGTCCCCACCTACGCTGTAAAGTCAGCAGCGAACGAGATGTACATGCATTTAGGATTAAAGTCTCGAACTTTTTCCTGCAATCTTACTTTTTGCCCGGTAAATTGGTTAATTTTTGAATTTTTTTGTTGTTGTATATCAACTTTTTTATAAAGAGAAACGAACATATCTCTGATTATGCCAAACAAATAGCCGGCTGTTCATTACCAACCCTACTAAGTTTTAGAACAATATTACTTTTGTATAAAACGATAACTCTGAAACAACCAGGATATCTGTTCGAAAGTGTACGTTTCCCTGTTAATGATCGATCTCTGACACTCATCCCACCTCGGTGTAAATACAAAATAACGTCTCGTCAATTTTTCGCTCATGCAATTCAACTATGGAATCGTTTGCCCCTAACCATAAGGCGAATAAGCACTACGAATACAAATGTATTTATTGAAAAACTTTTTGAATTCCTAATCAATAATTAATGTAAAGCTAATGTCCATCCTTCCTCTCTTTCTCACTATCTATCCCTTATTTCTATTCTTTCCTTCTACTATCTAAAACGTTATTAAATAATTAATTTTAATTGTAATTAATTGTAAATTGTAAATTAAGTTAACTCCCTATACATCTTTTTTTTTTTTTTTTGTTATTTTTATTATTACTTTATATCAATAATACACGATTGAAGCTTGTTCCAATTTAAAAGATTTATGTATCTTATGTGAACAAGGATTGTAAATAAATAAATAAATAAATAAATAAATAAATAAATAAATAAACTTAAAAATACTAAAAGCATTAATATGACAATAGCCCAACTGAACGCACACCCAATGCGACTGACATTGGCAAACTATTTGACAGCCCACCGGCTACAGATTTGACAAGTGCCGAATTCCGGCTGCTCTCTGGGCATGTTACTGGGGAAAAACGGCATCAAAATGTATTCCTCATCGCATAAATTAAATCGAATATTGTCGTCCGCGGAAATTAGAAAAACATTTATCGATTACTTTGTGATCAATCACAAACACAAATTTGTCCGATCCAGCCCGGTGATACCATTCTGTGACCCCACTGTCGCATTTGTCAATGCGGGAATGAACCAGGTAAATGACCTGTTACAACAGTGATAAAAGATTGCTTAATATCAGATCATAATTTAAGTTCAAATCCGTGTTTCTCGGGAAAACCAATGCCCCGAGCAAGCGTGTAGCCAATTCACAAAAGTGCATTCGTGTGGGTGGCAAGCATAATGATCTGTCGGTCGTGGGCCAGGACGGTTATCATCACACCTTTTTCGAAATGCTAGGCAATTGGTCGTTTGGAGATTATTTTAAGGTGAGTTCAAGGCCGTTGAAGGTGAAGGTGGTGGAAATAATTTTATCTTATTTTGTCGCAGAGAGAAGCGTGCGTAATGGCGTTGAATCTTCTACGAGGCCCGTATGGTATAGATATGTCGCGATTGTATGCGACCTACTTCGTTGGAGATAGGGAGCTAAATTTACCGCCAGATACTGAGTGCTTCGAGATATGGAGGAGTTTAGGGTCAGTGTGCGAATATCAGCAATTGACTTGAAACTTATATTCTTTTGTAGGTTCCCAGCTGAAAGGATCCTTCCGTTCGGGAGTAAGGAAAACTTTTGGGAAATGGGTGCAACCGGGCCATGCGGCCCTTGCACCGAACTTCATATTGACCATCATCCCGAGTTGTCATCAGTGAAGAAACGCGCAAAACTCGTAAACGCTGGTAGACCAGACCTCACGGAGCTTTGGAATATTGTTTTTATCCAGTACAACAGGTAAGCATTTTTGCTTTTATCCAGGGTCAAGGGTGTGATTGAATCTTTTTTAGGAGCGACGACGGGACCATCAATCTTCTGCCGGAGAAGCATGTCGACACGGGAATGGGCTTAGAGCGCCTCACGGCAATATTGCAAAACAAATCTTCCAATTACGATACGGATCTCTTCACTCCCATATTCGAAGTCGCACAAAAGGTACAAGAAAGCCTCTATGCCATAGTCTACATACAAATGAATTCATTTTAGCTGAGCAAGGTGCCGCCATATAGGGGCTTCTTCCCCACTGCAAAGGAGAAACATTCGTTGGATACTGGATATCGAATAATTGCCGACCATTCCCGTATGGTGACCGCTTGCATTTCTGATGGAATGCTTCCCGATCAGAAGTGAGTGCAATGATTATTGGGCAAACTGTTTACTTCTCTCTTTCGCTTGACAGTCAGAAACTGAGACGGGTCCTACGCAAAGCCATATCAACGTCGGAAACTGTTTTCAAAAACCCAAATCTTTTGTCCTCGCTCATTCCGGTTGTTGTAGAGAATCTAGGTTCAGCCTATCCCGAGATGAACGCCAAGCTAAGCGACGTTCTGGCAATAATTGAGCACGAACAAGAGGTGTTCCGAGCGGTCAGAAGCAGTTCGTCGAAGGCATTCGCTGAGATTGTACAACAGTATCCGGAGCTTCAGGATATGGACTTGATGGAGTTTCCCGGATTCGTGCCAGCGTTTAAGGATTTTCAGGCTCAGAAATCGTTCTTTAGGAATAATGTGATTCCAGGGAAATTCCTTTTCAAACTGACCGACACATTTGGCTTGGGAGAGGAATCGTTCAACAAACTCGCCGAGCTTGAGGGAATGAAACTGGACGAGGAGGGTTATAGAGAGGAAATGGCTCGAGCTAAAGAGAGGTCCAAGACACAGAACGTTGACAATGATTCACGGCGACAGTTTAATGAGGCACTGGCAAATCTCACAACAAAATGTCGCTCCACCGACAACAGTGCAAAATATGAGTACATGTACAGCGCGGGTTCTCGATGGTACAAAGTGCCCCCAGTTGAGGCAGAAATATTGGGAATCTTGCAAAACGGTCAGGAAGTCAAATCGGTTAATCTTGCTGCTGGCAGCAAGGATCTGGTGGGCGTGGTGACAGATATAAGCAATTTCTATTACGAATCCGGAGGGCAGCAATCGGATAGGGGATACATCGTCTCCGATAGAGGAAAACTGAAGATAAACGACGTTCTTTACCTGAATGATTGCGTGGTGCATGTCGGGAACTTCGAAAGTCCGGGGAACCTCGCTGTCGGCGACAGGGTTCGTCTGGAAGTGGACGCAGAACATCGCACAAAAAATATTTGCCATCATACAGGTATGGCCATAGAAACGACTTTCGAAACAACTTTTAATCCATTCTCCTTAAATAGCTTGTCATTTGCTGAATGGAGCGGTGCGGTCGCTCTATCGAAAAGTCACGTACCAAATAACCAGCTCAGTGACTAGCGAGAAGTGCAAGCTCGAGCTTGGAATAATAGGAAAACGAATTTCTATTGGGGAAATTCGACAAATTGAAGAGCTTCTAAGGTACATACATCGAACAGATTGTGGCGTGAAGCAGGTATAACGCGTTTTCTCGGTCTAGAAATGTTATCCAATCTGGAGTCTCAGTACAAACGGCTGTAGTCAATGCATCTGATGTTATTGGACAGCCCGACATTACCCTTGTTCCCGGGGAGATCTATCCAGAGACTGGTTTGCGACTGCTGACCATTGAGAACAAGAATCTTGGTTTTCTCTCGCGCGAGTTGTGCTGCGGAACCCATGCACGGAACACAAGCGAATTGGAGAATATCGTCATCACTAATGTGAAGCAAACAAATCGAGCACGATACGCCTTCACAGTCGTGGCCGGGCAGGTTGCTTGTGATGTGAGTTGATGTCTAATATGATGTTTAAGTTAAAAAAAAGAAAAACACTTTTTGAAGGCCCTAAGTCGTGCGGAACAAATCGAGTCGCGAGTCAACCGACTCGAGGCAGACTATCGTACCAACACCGATCGGCTGTACACGACTGAGATCGAATTGCAAAAGATTCGCAACCACATCCTTCACACAGACATCATCCTTCCGTACGTGTTTAAGGTCAGCATCCTCGACCGGATCAACGAGGTTCTCCGGCTACTGAAGAAGACCTCGCGAACTTCTCTTAAGTAAGTGAACGCTCCGGACTACCCTTGATAGCATCAAACTTAATCCATTTTCCCTAGTGTCATTGTTGAGGACGAGATGCGAACTCTGTTGCAAGAAAAACCAGTCCAGAAGCATCCATTTATCATTCACTACCTCTCCAGCTCGGCTCTGTTCGACGAACTACCTCTACAGAAGGCCACGAAAGTATGTTCCGATCGACCAGTCCTGGTTGTAAGCATGTGTGACGGTATTGTCAAAGCCAGATGCTGCGTTCCCAAGGCTAGTTACATATAAACTTTTCACCGAGGCGCTATTTTAAATTTGTTTTTCTCTGTTTTCAGAAATTCGTCACAAACACATTTAATGCACAAAATTGGCTGCGGATCTTTGCGTCTGTTTTTGATGCACAGTTGTCGTTGCCTAAAGGACAAAACGTGGAGGAAGTCTGCAACATGAAGGGGAAAAAGGTGTTTTCGGTGTTTGAGGAGAAGCTCGAGATTGCCATTAAAAATTGTCATGATTTTGCCGCTTCCGAAATGTCGTGATACTCTAGTCATAGATGTTTATTTCTAGTTTAGTCTAGCTCTAGGGGCGCTACTTGTTTATTGATTGTGCGATTTATATTTATAACATGTTCTTGGCTTAACGCTTTGTTGTTGTTTTCTAACCTTTCCCGCTTTTAATCCTTATACAATAAACAACAGTTTATTGATTGCTGATAACCATCAGCCAAGATCGAGTTATTTCTTCTGGTTTTGGACTAAGATCGAACTCAATTTGAAATCGAAATGTCGACTCTTCTTGTTTATGCTTACAGGTTGGTTAATAACGAACTGTTATCATTTTCATTGTTTCAAGCATTGTTGACAAGCGTATCAAAGAATCTTTTTACTCGCGTGTTTAGTTTAGTGCTCTATCGACAATGGAATTGAAACGTAATTGTGTTTCCGCGCCTTTTTTGGGGGTGAAATTGGAAGTATTGTTCGTGAGCTGGTTTGCAGCACGCTATGAAGGGGGTCTGAAAAAGACAGCTACATCGTCAGAAGTGATTCGGGGTGTGGAAGCCAACATCGAAATCCTTGGCAAAGCGGAAGAAATGTGGCTTCTGAACTAAACACATCCAGGGGACGATTTTGAAAAATAAGTTCGGAGTTCAGGTCTTAAAGTTGTAAAAGTGCCCGCGCTCGCACGTGATCAAAAAGAAGTTCAGCGGCTTGCAAGCAAGTGGCTAATTGCCCGACATCGTCCTCTCTAATGAATCACCATTCGAGCAACATAACAACAAGTAAAATGATCGAGTTAACTTGCCAGAGAAGCTGTTACAACGTTTGGGAACAATTAAAAATTGCCAACTTTGGGCTAAAGTGGATACATGTGAGTCGAATGTTTCTGCGCTTGTGCGACGTCACGTATGTGCTTCAATTCAAAATGAGTCAAATTCAGCTCACTTCGGCTAAAGATCTTGGTCTATTAACTCAAGAACTGAAGCCTTTTGATCATTTAAGGACCGAAACATCTCTGACTGGGACCTGCAAAAGTTCGAAGAACATCCTAGATTTCATTTAAAAAGAATCTTCAACAATGAAACGGCTTTTTGCTCTTGTCAACAAGCAAAATATGCGTTATTGGACAGCTACAAACACATGTGCTTTAAGAGGTGGTGCCAATTACAAGCAATTGAGCGTAATAGTCCACAAGAGAGTGAAATAATTTCTTTGAAAAATAATCGGTCGGTGGTGTTAGCGCAGCGTGAATTTCGATGTCAATTGCCTCGAACAGACTGGAAGCACAGGAGACCATGCAGGGCGTGGCTGCCACCGGACTAGTCGTTCGGCCGAGAATATCGCGGCTGTGACTGTCGATGTGGCTGAGAACGAAGAAACATCAACCAGACGACGGGCTACGCAATTGGGTATCCGTATCACCATAAGGGCCCTACAGCGAATTTTAGTGAAACACTTTCACATGTTCCCTTAAAAAGTGCAAACAGTGCATCAGTTTATGCCTTTTGACCGTCAGTCATGTGTGAATTACTGTCAAGCCATCCTTAATCTCAGCCGCAATGGATATTGTGAAGGAAGCATTAACTGGTCGCATAATCTCCCGTTTTGGGCGATTTGGCATGGCCAGCAAAATCGCCCGATTTAACCATCCCAGACTTCTTTCTTTGGAGCTACTTGGCGGGCTTATGCCAGCAAGCCTCAGACAATCGCAGCTCTTAAGGGGAATATTCGACAGGAATGTTAACAGTTATCACCGAAATTCTTGCGGAAGGTAATGGAAAATACGATAAAACGGGTGCAAATGTGTATCAACACTGGCGGCAGCCACTTGACAGATATCATCTTTACCTGTTAGCATAGAAAATTGTAAAAATCTGGATAACGATTTTCATCACTCAGAATCATTTTTTTTTTACAAAACTTGGCAAAAAAAGTAATTCAATAACAAAATTGGATGATTAATTTTGCGCCACTTTATACGACCTTTATGGATAAAGAAAAAGCTTTCAACGATGTTTTGACCATATCTATTGTATTTAAAAACCCCCAACTGCTTTGTCGACGTTTGATAATTTCCATGCTCTAAGTCCAATCGCAGTTAGAAAATAATTACGAAATAGTTTCCTGTCAAAACAGGGGCACTAGACAAAGCTGGGTTAACCCACTTCTTCTATGGCTTATAGTTATCAACCATTTTCTGTTCGAGCTGCGATTCAAGGGAATAAAAACAGTCGCGAATGCGAACATCTTAGTTGTTCTATCATAGTATCAAGATTGCTCCCCTTGGGATAAGTGATAAGTGCAATTGCGGCATAAAAGTACACTCTTACCAGGTTTAACGAAAAGAAAGATATCCACCCCAAGCTGCTCAATAATTCTAAAAAACAAAAACTGATAAACCGTCAGCTTATGAAATATCTTGAATCGCGGAAGCTTCTTAATGACCGGCAATACGGTTTTCGCAGCAACAGGTCCACTGGTGATTTGATGGCATATCTCACCGAAAAGTGGAACCAATCTTTGCACAATCAAGGCGAAAGCAAGATCGTTGCGCTTGATATTTCAAAAGCATTTGACAGAGTTTGGCATCCGGCTCTTTTGTCGAAAATGCGTGCTTATGGCATCGATAAATCTCTGCTTCTATGGATTAGAAATTACCTTTCGAACCGTTCAATTCAAGTTGTTTTGGATGGGTTCAAGTCTGATATTCACCAAATAAATGCTGGTGTCCCCCAAGGCTCTGTTTTGTCTCCGACTCTCTTTCTCATTTTTATAAATGATCTCTTATCTGTTACTTCTAATCCAATCCACTCCTTCGCTGATGACAGTACTCTCAGCTTTTCATATTCGTTCCAGGACTCACGTCCCTGCTCTTCGGCCGTAGAACTGGAACGGCAGCGTATGTCAAGCACATTGAATTCCGATCTTGACAGCATAATCGATTGGGGTAAAAATAATAGAGTAGAATTCAATGCTTCTAAAACTCAATGCTGTCTACTGTCGTTAAAGCGAACCCATAATAATCAGCCATTATCCATGAGCGGCGCTTGTGTCGACGAAACCGAAAAACTTTCCATCCTTGGTATGTGTATCAACACCAAACTTAATTGGAATGATCACATATTTGAAATCGCCAAAAACGCGGCAAAATGTCTAGGTTTCCTCAAACGATGCAAGAAATATTTCACCCCCTCTGATTTGGCTTCAATTTATAAGGCCTACATCCGCCCCAAGCTTGAGTATAACGCTCATATCTGGTCTGGTGCCCCTAAAACTTCACTGCACCTACTAGATAGGATACAACAGCGAGCGATAAAACTTATAGGAGACACTAATATCGCAAAGTCAATTGACTCGCTTGAACACCGACGTAATGTGTCTTCCTTGTCACTATTTTATCGCTATTTTAACAACCGTTGCTCAAATGAGTTAGCTAATTGCATTCCTCATCTCCATGAATTCACCCGCAATACTCGTCTTGCCAGGAATGCTCATCAGTTTACCCTTAAGCCTGCTTTCGGACGTACAGTTAAGTTCAGGGATTCGTTCTTCAGCCGCACAACACGTTTATGGAATGCTCTTCCCAGCCCTATATTTCCTACTCACTACAATCCACAGACATTTAGGACCAATGTGCACAGGTACCTCCTCTCCCTTTCTCCCTCTATACCTTCGGCCCGTGCTGTGTCTTGATTCCGGACACTTAAGGGTAGTCATAACCCCTTTTGCGCGCGCAAATTATAAAAAAAAAAAAAAAAAAAAAAATGTAACTTGCTTTAAGAAAAATATAAATAAGCTTAACACTTGTGATAAAAACGCTAAACCTCAAACTAACCTCCACCATAACTGGAGCTTCAAAACAAAATTTTTTCCCATCTTTACTCAATCTTCAATTTTCCATATGCATACCTCTTCCTCTGCTCCACCAAAACCGCCACGTCAACGAATTTCCTTCAATCTGATTCCAACTGCTTGTTCTACCACCGCTAGCCCCCCGCCACCAACACAAGCACCCCTTCCTAATTGTTTTCTTAATTTCGCTCTTAAATCTGGGGCCAAGTATCCTAAGTTCCGTAGCTCCCACGTCCTCAGTCCCTCAGCCCCCGCCTATTCTAATACATCAGCACCATACTCGCCCTCTCACACTATAGCTATCTCCACTTGTCTTCCTACAGTTTCAACTCCTTCTTCAATAACGTCTTTTCCTAACTCCACCCAATCTTTCATTGATCCCCCTCTGGCCCCCTCAGTCAAAATTACCCAGCCAATTAGTAAGCCCACTGAACGCCGCTATGCTCTCTATCGTCTAAAGGATAAAAAGACGTATGAAAACATTCGCCTCTTTTTGGCCTATCTGCATGATAAACCAGACTCGGTCTGCTATGAAGGTGTAATGGTCTCCATTCAACAGGAAGGTCTCCCATCACTATGCCAATCTCAAGAGCCTCTTTATAAAGTATCACGAGTTCTTCAATATCCCCCTCCCCAAAATGTATAGAACGATCTAGATACCTTTCATCAATATATCAACTTAAAGCGGTTTTCCCATTCCAGCGTAGCAGAGACGACCACGACAGATATTTTCGCCCCTAATTCCATTCTCCTCTTGCCCCTCATGCTAACCTTCCTCTCACCTTCTTTATCAGAATGTAAGAGGTCTTCGTTCAAAAACCCAAGCAGACTGTCAACAGTCTTTCAACCAAGAATTGTTCCCATTAAATCTTAACGCCTATCGCCACGACGATCTCAACCGACCTACCGATAGCTGCCCCTGTCGTGGCGTTTTAATAGCCGTCCTTAACTCAATCGATTTATCACTCATTGTAATATCCTCTTCCCCGTATATCGACTTCGTTTCAATCAAGATTGTACTGCCCCGCAAGGCGCTCTATGTCATCAGCTTTTATATCTCGCCATCTCAACCTATTGATTCTTTATGAACTCGCCATTAATATGATTGATTGCATAAATGATTTACAGGATCCACATGATGAAATCCTTCTCTTTGGTGATTTCAATCTTCCTTCTTTTAAATGGGCTCCATCAGATGATCAATCATTTTACATTTCCACTAATCCATCTGCTGCCAAAGAATGTCTTTTCTTAAATCGCCTAGCTGATTCAAACCTTAGCCAGGTTAGTGGCCTCACAAATTACTTGGGTAGACAGCTAGACCTGATCTTCACAACAGACCCCCTTAGTTCCTCTGTTTCACTTTGTCCCCTTTCCTTATCAACCATCGACAACTACCATCCTACCTTTCTTCTTTCATTTTTTCACGAATCTCCACCACTGAGTACTTCCCCTCTGCTTAATTCCTACGACTTCCACAAGGCAAATTTCAACCTCATCAATGAATATCTCAATAACGCCCCCTTCAATTTTGACAGCCTTACAATAAATGACGCCATATCTATTTTCTACAGAGAAATATTCAATTCTATTTCTCTTTACGCTCCCCTTTCCCGATCCAAACATTTAAAAAAATGTTCCTCCATTATTTCTGTCCCGCTCCCAAAAATATTCAACTTATCCCTGTCCCTTGGAGAATTTCCCCAGATATGAAAAACTGCTTTTATAACTCCTGTTCACAAAAAAGGTCCGAAGATTGTCGTTAACAACTACCGGCCCATCGTCAAACTGTTACACATACCCAAACTTTTCGAAAGTATATTGTATGACATTCTAAGTTTCCATTGCAAGTCTCTAATCTGCTCTAAACAACATGGCTTCCTCAAATGCAGGTCTACAACCACAAACCTTGTCGAATTAGTGTCCTTCACATTGAGAGAATGGAAATGAGGTCGACGTCATTTCAACTGATTTTAGTAAAGCTTTCGAAAAAATCTCCCACAAACTAATACTCTTCAAAATGTCTTCCCTTGGCTTTGAGCCCACTACGTTGAAGTGGATATCTTTTTATTTTTAAAAACGTTACTACAGTGTTCGTTTCAGATCTGCCTTTTCCAGCCCCTTCTTAGCTTCAGCCGGCGTTCCCCAAGGCAGCCACCTAGGTCCACTTCTTTTTATTCTTATCATAAACGACATTGTGTTTGTCATCAAACATTCCCATCTCTCACTGTACGCTGACAACACCAAGTTTTTGAAGACCATTTCCTCGCAACAAGATTCTTCCCTTATTCGATCGGATCTCAACAGCTTTTCCGTTTGGTGTTCCAAAAATTGCTTGGAGCTTAACATTTCCAAATGCCAATCAATCACCTTTTCAAGTAAACGAATTAAACCTCCTCCTCGTTCCTACTTCCTCAATAATCAGCCCATCTCCACCGTTCAGGTTCTTCGCGATCTTGGCATGCTATATGACCAAGAGCTCAATTTTCGCGCACATATCGACGATATAATTCATAAAGCCAACTCTGTACTCGGTTTTGTGAAACGTTGGTCTAAAGAATTCTCCAATTCATAAGTGACTCGATCCCTCTATATTACCTTTGTGGTCGCCCCCTTCTCGAATACGCGTCTCAAGTGTGGTCCCCTTATCAACATACCCATATATCTGTAGATAGAATCGAAAGCAACCAACGTCAGTTCCTACGTTTCTCCTCTTCCTTCGAAGTCTGCCCTGGAACAATACTTTGTTCTTACCGCCCTATCAAGACCGTCTTAAAATAATCAACTTGAGTACTTTGGAGGAAAGAAGAAGAGTATCCGACATCATCTTCATTCATAGACTTCTTACAGGTAGCATTGACTGCGCCAGCCTTTAGAATTCCAAATCTCTTAACACTAACCCTCGTAATACACGTAATCCTCGTCTCTTCGGTCTATCCACTCCCGCACCTCATACGGTTCCAATGATTCCATTTTCGTATGCTGGCAAGTGTTAATTCGAATATTAACTTCGACTTCAACCTCAGCACTCCGCGCCTAAAAGTCCGTCTTCTCAATAACCTTCCCTTCTTCCAGTCTCATTAGCAGCCCCTCACCCGTTCTCATTAGTTATTAAGTTAGATTAAGTATAGCTTGAATTAAGCTCAACGAAAATTCAAAAATACTCGTAAACCCACAAGAAGATTCAAGATAATGCTGTTTATCACGAAAACCTAGATACCTCCATTTTCTATCTTCCATTACCAAGTTGAGCATAGACAGCCCGGCTCAGTGAAGATAGCGTAGTCTTTTATACCTGTAGAAAAAAATCTCGGTAAAAGATGGGGAATTAAGCCTAAGTGGATGCACACAGCCGTTGATCGTCCCATTTTTACCTATGGCTTTATATCATTATTAACCGAAATATGATCGGCAGGAACCCTTAACATAGGGCCATAATACCATGTTTTATCAGAGCACCTAAAATTCAACGTTGACCCTAATAGACTACACTTTTCTAACACTTGATTTCAGCAATACGAAAGAAATGCGTCTGCTTTCCATACAGAGATGAATGAGAGGCCCGCCGGTTGATGTCAGATTACCGACCTTGATCTACTCTGATAGCTCAAATATGGTTGCTGAATATTTCCTATTCGTGCCGCCTTAATTTTTACTCGAGCATCTTTCAAGCAAAAATGCGAGTTATCAGGAATGCATGTAAAATGCCAATGCCAAGGATCAGGATCAGGATCACATTTCTCTGGATCTAAGCCACAGTAACGTAGAGAGGGTATTCCCACATCGATACTGGGTATCTCACTTCAAACATCCTTTAGCAGTTCCTAATCGCAGCTAATCAGAAGCGCAAGACGCAAGACCTTCTAAATAGGCATTGTTCTGCTATCACCAGGATCGCGGCATTCATACAGCTTCTGCAATAAGAGGCAAGTCCGAACCATTTCCTTTGCCAATGCCTGCCACTTAAAGCATGATGGTTTTGTGCATTTAAATTGATACGGCCTTCCTTAGTGATCTTTTTCAAATCGCTAGTTTCAGCTTCCCCCATGCAGGATAAGCTTGTAAATTACTGTCATTTACTGAACTCAATGCGGTTGCTTTCTGTGCTTTTGGCGAGCATGGACCCGTAGCTTTGGCCGCTCTTACCGCGAATCCCCTGGGAGATGTGTAGACCAAGTAGCCGGGTAAGTAGTGCATGAAGATGAGCTGTACAAAGACTGTCTTACGAGGGTGGTCCGATAAGTACTTAGAATCACCGCCAGATGGCGCCAGTATCGCAGGAGCAACTTACTGTCGTGTAATACATTCTAGTAGACGGCTACTGTCGAATCGGATTCGTAGTTTTGTTTTGACGGCGTGTGGAAGCGGGAGTGTCCGCGGATTTTAGAAAAATGGAAAAAGAGCAATATCGGTCGGTGATTCGATTCTTGTTCTTGGAAGGGAAATCGCGCAGCGAAATCAAAGAGCGTTTGGATGCTGTGTACTCTTCTCCTTCGATGGCGACCATCAAAAATTGATTTAACGAGTTTCAACGTGGTCGCACGTCGGTTTTTGATGAGCCACGTCCAGGTGCCCCGAAAACGGCTACCACGGAGGATAACGTGACAAAAATCCACGATTTCGTATTGGCAGACCGCCGGTATTGGCGCGAGATAGCTGAGACAGCAGGCATTTCAAAAGATCGCGTGGGTCATATCCAGCATGAAATTTTGGGCATGAGAAAAATGTCGGCGCGATGGGTGCCGCGTTTGCTCAGTCCGGACAACAAGCGCAACCGTGAGACCACTTCAGAGCAGTGTTCGACTCTGTTTAAGCGCAATCCGAAGGAGTTTCTGCGTCGTTTCGTGACAGTGGACGAAACATGGATCCACTGGTACACACCAGAGACTAAGGAACAGTCGAAACAGTGGACTTCACCCGGCGAACGTGCTCCGAAGAAGGAGAAGACTGTCCCATTGGGCGGAAAGGTGATGGCCGGCGATTTCTGGGATTCTCAAGGTGTGATCCACATCGACTACCTGGTCACAGGGCTGTACTATGCCAAATTATTGGGCCGATTTGATGCCGAATTGAAGAAAAAACGGCCCCACTTGGCGAAGAAAAAAGTGCTCTTCAACCATGATAACGCACCGGCTCACACCTCCGCCCTCGCCACGGCCAAGTTTGCTGACCCATCCACAGTATTCTCCAGATTTGGCCCCGTGCGACTTCTTGTTGTTTCCAAACTTGAAAAAGTCACTCGCCGGGAAGAAATTTCAGTCGAATGAGGAGGTCATCGCCGCCACGGAGGCCTACTTTGCAGACCTCGACAAAACGTATTTTTCAGACGGGTTAAAGAAGTTGGAGCATCGCTGGGTCAAGTGTATCGAGCTAAAAGGAGACTATATTGAAAAATAAATCGCCATTTCTCCAAAAATTTTGTTTTTCTTTTGTAGGCTAAGTACTTATCGGACCACCCTCGTATGTTCCTTTAGCATCCCGGCTAAGTCTATTTGACTGCCTATTATGAGAAAAAGAAGAAGGCGGACGGTTCCGTAAAAACTTTTGGCAAGGAAACTCGCTATCATGCGATATTTTCAACACCAATTTGGATGATTGGATGCATGATTGGAGATGATTGCGGGCGACTCTAACATGAATAAAATAGGCGTAATCTCAATATAATACATAAGCCAGAAAGTAATAGAAGGGCGCTCGCAGGTATGAAAGAGGAATCTTTCAAGAACACCACCGACGAATTGGGTGAAACTTCTCGACATTTCGACGAAGTTAGAGGCTCTTTGTGTTATTTCTTTTGTCCTTTGGTTAGGAAGAAACCTGGGTAAAAGGGCCTCTATCGAACGACTAAGGTATGTGTCTATAAGATCTTCAACGTCTTGTTTGAAGGTGTAGAATCTGGAACTCTCATGAATAGGCGGGTAAGAGTGCTCTTAGTCGTTGGGTGATCGGTGGTCCTGTGTCACTGAACAAAATGGACTATGCGACTGCGATTATGTGGAATCCATTCAATCCTAAAGGTCATCTCAACAGAGAAAGAAGTTGCTTAAGGAGGGGCGATCAAAGAGAAATGGCCTTCAACCAACTTCTTTTGCGTAGCTAATAAAGGCTCTAAAATCTAAAATGCCTACCGATGCCACCTACATACATAAACAAAACTCAGACATTTGACAAATTTTAAAGGAACGGATATACCCTTTAATTAGGCTAAGTCACTAAGGTTACATCACATCTACCAAATCCCTTGTCCAATCTTAATGTCTGACTGTCACTCTTCGGTCATGGGGCAAACCTTGAAGCAAACATTTTAAATCCAGCTATTAAATTACTTTCCAAATCGCCTTTTACATTACGATTCCATTATCTACCTTAAATCCTATCCTATCCCTTCCTGATGTGAGTAAACAAAATCCTCAGCAAAATTGAATGAAAAGCCTCAAAACCACGAAACCGAAAGGCACAAATCAATAACCCTCACAATAAAAAGAGCCCTCACCACACCTTCATCCCGCTTACGGGGACTTTTTGTTTCATTTTGGTATTGCTCTTGACAAATTGAAATGACCCCCGAAAGAAGATGTCAAATTATTAAGCAAAAAATCTATTTTTGCCGAATTCTTTTCACTCGAATACTGATTAAGGTTACAGATACAAATGAACCACGAGGAACTAGACGTGGGATGAGCGGAGTTGGGATACGAGCGATATGTAATCGATTTTCATCCATGCCGGGTAGTCGGGCTATCAGGCATCTGGGATTTTTCACACACCCACACTCAAGACGTAATGCGGTCAAGTTGGACTGGGAATCACCTTGGGCGGGAATCTGTGCCAATGATTTCCGTATTCGAATTGGGGAATTAGTTCGATTGGTACAAATGGTCATGGGACAATGTACTGGTTTTGGTGTTTGTAATGAATCTTCTCTGGGATATCTGGGTTGAAGGTCTGGTCGAGGCTATATTTCTTCGCTTGGTGTGATTGAGGTGTACCGCGTCGGATGTGGGAGTAACCCTGATTCAAATGGGATAAAGCGTTCTGTCCTGAGAATCACGTCTGCCGCTCTGTACACATCTGTGGTTTTAATGATTTCCAGGCCCACGGGAATCAAGGAAGCCATATATCGACGCAATTCAACGCCTTGGTATTCGTATTCATCTGTTGCAAGCAAATTATTCAGACAAGAGTCATTAGGGCTCCGTTCTGACATATGTACGTGTTGCTTGCCCAAAGGCACAATAAATGCTTCTAGTTCCTCTTCCATGTCCATCCCTCGCCCCATGCTCCTGCTTGCCACTTGATTCGTTGCGGTCGAAATCCTATAATCGAAATCTCCGCTCATTTATTGGGAGATTATTTCTTTGTTGCCACTCACTGACACTACTGCTCCACATGACGTCCATTATTTATCATTAGGCAACGAGATAATTCCGACCACAAGGCGTTTACCCAAATGGGATCTACTGGACAGGATAGACTTTCGACACTTCCTTTGTTTTTTCCTTTTCTTTGTCATTTAATTTCGTGATGTTTTGCCGACACTTTTGAATGGGCTTAGTGCGAATGAACATTATTTCAAAATGTATCGCAGTAGAAGGTAGTAAAAACGAAATGACACTTGGGATTCCGTCCAGTTGAAAATAAATCCGTCAATATTGTGGACTACAATAGCTGTCATTAAACAGCTCTACGACGTCGTCACGAAGTCGTTTACCATCAGCCCGTCGTGCATTTGCTATTGAAATTTCTGAATGGCTTTAATCCAATTAAGGTAACACGTAACTGGTCTTACTAAGAAACGAATATCCCTCTCCAATCGGTTGTTAATTTAGTTTAATATGAAGCCCACGAGGAAGTTAATTGTATCATATTGGGGATTGCGTCGTTCAATCTTGGTGGCATTTTTATTTTAATGACATTCGCCGCCAATCACGTCTTGGTTTGTGGCAACCCGTTGTTGAGAGTTTGGTTTTAACGGTATATTTTAATTTCAATAGAATAGGACACATTCAAGACCATTGGCATTTCGAAAGGATTTTTTTACAGTTGGGCTTGATAGGACGCTATTCATTAAGAATGGAGGGTCTTTCAAATGCTTGGTGCACTTTTGCTGACCTTATGGCCTCTAATTTTTATGGCCAGACCAGGACACTGGACACACCCACGTAAGAATGTAAGTTGATCAAGTATTCAGTACCAGGTATAAAACGGCGTAAGTCGGGAGTTATAATTGTGCAGAACTCTGGAGAAAAGGGTTAGCTTGTGAGACGCTTTAAGACTACGAAAACCTGAAAACCTGAAAACCTAAAGATTTAATTGATCTATCTAGGCGGATAAGCCTTCTCCTGAAAGGAGCAGGAGCTTCACAGAGTATGAAGTGTACAAATGGGAAACCGTCGTGTTTTAAAGATTTTCACTCGGCTTTTGGCTTCTTTGAAAGATCGGAAGTGCTACTTAACCAGGCCGTGCGTTATCGATCGGAATGTCACATTTCGGTGTTTCCAAGTAGATCTTCCGACCTGAACAACATGTGGCTGAGTGTAGTCGTGCTGCAAAATAATTTTGTTCTGTCCTTGCTCATATTTTAGTCGTTTTTCATTAAATTCTCATCTCAAACGCAATTGTTTTGTTTAGTAAGTAACTCCTGTGATGGTTGTAACAAGTCATAATATACCATACCGAACTGGTCTCATCCAATACGCAGTATGAGCCTCGATCAGTGGATGTTCGGTTCGACCGATATTGGATGGCCCGGATGATCTCTTTCAGTTTGGATTGCAATATTTTTTAGGGTTCGCGTGCAGACGGTTTGTGTCAAAGATGTTCGTTCACTATTCTCCGGGGGTGGTTGTCCTAGATAGGATTCGAGAGAATCGACTGAATTTGTCGCTTTGGTTGTAGTTCACACAAACCTTTTTTTTGTTAAAAATGGAACCACTCGTCATAGCCAGTCACAATATAATGCAGAAAACAACAGCAATTAGCCCGTGAAAGGGCGTGGAAGGAGTGGAAGGTTTCATCCGTAAGTGGACAGTCTGCATGCTTTAAACCAGACTCATACAATCGTAATTAGGCAAAAGTCTCTTAAAAAATCCGTCAATAGAGGTACTTCCAAAGATAGAGTTTTTCATTTTTTTTATGGCTGTTAGTTATCAACGTTATCCTGGTTGAGCTGGATAGCAAGGGAATCAGGGATGTGCTATTCTGTGATTAGTAAAATCACAGAGTGACCTTTGGCTAGAGCTTAGCATAAGCCCAATGAAAACTGAGCTGCTGCTGCAATATTACCACCAAGGCCAAAATTCCGCCAAGGGGAGCCATGAGAACATGTTTCTCCAAAGCACTTAATATCCTAGTGCATCTCCTCTGCTTGGACCATTGGTTGTCATAGATAAGATTTGAGAGATTCGACTGAATTTGCGTTGGTTGTAGTTCACAATAACTCTTTTGTTTCCATGTCATTAAGATGTTATATTGGAAGTGCACACGCAGAGTATGACTTTTGAAGTGATCAGCACCTCTTGATCATCTCTCGTTCACAACTGATGTTGTTGCACAATTTTTCCGTATAGGAATTGTTCTTGGCTATGGATAGACTTGACCTACAGACTTTACGTTCAACAGTCGGAGATGTTTACCATCGCACCACGACCACCCCCATGAGCGAGGTGGCCATTCTCGAGGTCACACGATTATCGAACTTCCCCTTCAATACAACAGTTGCCTGACCAGCTGTGTAGCATGTGACATCATCTTGATGGAACTACATATCGTTGATATCAAGTCTATAGAATTCTGGCTAAAAATAGTCTTTCAACATGGCACGATAGCGTACTCCTTTGACGGTAACATGGCGATACGGTCCAATCACACCTCCAGCAAGAAATCCACAGCATGCGGTTACCACACCTGGGCACCTTTTACCTCTTGAGGCACATGTGGGCTTGCGGTCCAACAACGCATATTTTGCTTAATTAAGATCAGGCTGAATGTAAGGTAATTATGGCTGCGATATTATCGGTACTTCGATGGGTGCGTCGTAGTCTTATTGGCACTTCAATAGTGAATGTGTTCACTCGAATATGTAAAGGGTTTTTCAATAAGGGCGGGAAGGCCCATATATGTATGCCATTATGTCGGTTTCAGTGGTTCAATTTTAAATGACTCTTCCGCGTTAATCCAGCTGAGTTTAAGCGATGGCTTGTGTTATGCTCACCTTAAGGGCATCGGCCGATTTTGGTTTATTCACATAGACTTGCGAGGTCAGGAAATCCCACCAGAAAAAGTCCAGTGGAGTCATAACGCAGGACCTTGGTGGGCAATTCACGTCACTTCTACGAGAGTTAACCTTATCCTCAAATCGTTCATGCAGAATGTCAAACGTGATATCCACTGTGCGGCACGTAGCGCCATCCGGTTGGAACCACATGCCGTCTAGGTCCATAGAGTAAATCCAAAATTCATACCAAATGGTAACTTTTTGAGGATGCATTGTCACCTGGTGAACCTCGTGTGAGTTGCTATCGTCCCATATAGCTATGCGCCTCGTCCCTAAAGATGATTTTATGGCCAAAATTGGAGTCCTCTTCGAAATGCTCCGAAACCTAGTCAGCGATCAAGCGGCCGGCGTTGTCTATGGTCATGAACTTTGAGCTGTTGGGTCAGTTGGATCTTGTATGGGTCCCAAGTCTTAAGGCAAAATTCACCAAGTTGAGATCAACGAAAGGCCGAGTTTTTGTGCACGGCCGGGAATCGACTGCCTCGATTTCTGGTGTACATAGGGTTTTTTCAATAGAAACATAACAATGAACCAGCAACGTTCGAACATTATTAAGAATGATTGTTGAAATGTAGAGTCGGTGGCTACAATTTTAAGAGCGCTTACTCCAAGTTTTCGATCCTAATAAACGTTTCCCCAGGCTACAAGCACGATAATAAAGGGTTTTTCTATTGACGCGGGTAGATTGTGGCCGTGGGGTAATGTTGTTTTGGTGACATCTGTTAAATCGATTGTTTATTACTCAGTTACTGATGCCAAATCGCCATGGTAAGTTGCACTCCACACACTTTGTGCGTACTTAACTAATGGGTACATAACAATGGATCTGCTTCACTGGATGATGGAACACCACCACACCATCACTGCGTCCTTAACACATCTTCACACCTTAGCGCGTCTTGGCGTTAGAATTGAAACACACCTCGGGCATCCAAACCCACATTCCCGTAAGTACGATTGAGTATACTGCTGACCCAAAACAAGTTAGAGTTACTGGGTTAGTCGGGACAGAAGACCAGTTCGACATAAAATCCATTGGTCAAACTTAATACGACATATGACAGCGTGTAGAGGGACGTGTTGTTGTTATTCATCATCTTGTCTAGTTACGATGCCCCTGTCATAGAAGCAGAACTCTTGCCACTCTATCTGGGTTATTAACGAGTTAATATGCTTACGTTTTGGACGCCTATAAACCTGACCTCAAGCTAAAATGACCAGAAATTACCCATACCAAGCCATTAAGTAGGATTTATTCAGATAAGCCCTCCCAGGCAGTTACAAAATGCTAGAATATCCCAACCAGACGAACCTAATCGCTCCGATGAACAATTTACGTAATAGGATTCAAAGAAGTGGTGACTGACTGAACGACATTCATTAAGTACGCACTTAGCTGCCTGAGACTACAACCGATTCGTTTGGACGCAAATTTAACTCAGTCAATCCTAAGAGGCTATCACTAGGTATACGTTCCGATTTGCTATGAATAATTCAAAGCAATGGTGAGGATGAGAAGCACCTGGTTCTTTGCTTTCCTTCCATAGATACGTACCACTTCCTGGTCAGAGATTGTGTATAATATAAAGGAGTCTCCAAGTGGCGCCATGTAAACATTACTATTTGGAGTGGATACTCCTATCGTAATTGACTGCTAAAAGGAAAGCACCACTGGCAATCGGTAGAACGACGCTACCGCAGGATAATCTGCTATTAAGTGAATAAGCTTGCGGATTAGCACCTACGAATTAAGTGCGTCGGGGACGTGAATGATTTTTTTATATTCTCTTTTTCGCATTTATAGGATGGTAGTAGTCTCGTGCAGTTATGGAAGACGGCAAGTTCAAATGTGGTATCCATTTTTTTTGTGGTATTCGAAATCTATTAAAATATCAAGTGATGATGGTGTTTCCTCAAACAAGTCATCATTGCGGTGGCGGGACTACTCGCTGTTGGGCTTTCGATTCTCTTTGCATGAACAAGCAGCGGGTGACAACCGGGTTCAATCTGAGAGTGTCCCGACGATTACATTTAAGTTATGTTGCTTTTTGCATTTGCACATTCGTGCTTCTTTCTATGTGTAAAAATAAAAAATGCTGGTAGGAGGACGTCTGGAAAGTATACGATATTATGCCTAGCCAAGGCGTGCCTATATAGCATATGACTGAGTTCAAGCCAGCCACATACCTCGACCGGGCTGAGAAGTTATTCGAAGTTTACATCAACCCATATGAGATGGCTCACTCTGTATTTTCGGGGAAAACTGCAGCCCAGTTCGTAGGATATTTTGACTCATCGAACCAGCGTGAAAAGGTGGATTAAGTAGTCTGTTTTCAGAAGTTCAGAATTTCGAAGTGATTATTTCTCGTTAGTTGAAATTGTGTACCTAATGTGTCTATTTTCTCAGATGGGCATGGTTCCACTTCCCCGGTATAGTCAATTCACTTTTACGAGGCACCTGATGTTGAATTATTTGTCAGAGGGAAGTCATCATATGAAGTCACCCTTAAAACTGATTCAAGGCTTGCATTCCTTTTTGACATCGGCGTGTCCGATGTCCTTTCATAAGGTCACTAAGATAGACAATATGCGGTCCACTTGCTGGGACAACAAACATCAGGTTAAATACATTTCAAAACCCTTTATCTTAAAGCCATAGCTCTAAGTGCAATATCGCAAAGCTTACTACCCCATTTACATATATCTAGATTCTCTCACCAGATTAACTCCTCTCAATAGCAGGAATATTTCTGTCGACGTAATTCGTCTCCCCTTTGAAATCTTCCCACATCAATTACGATTTTGAATGCTCCTCCACCTCCTACCACTAAAATATCTAGCTCCCCATATTCGCATATAAATCCAGCACACTGCAGTCCCAAATTCTTCAACATTGCGTCCGTATCGCGCCTCACATCTTATTTACAAACGCACGTTAATACAACACCCGTCCCTAAAACTGAGGATCAAAACAGTCTTGACCCAAACTCTTTTACCTTTTCTGCTTCTCTCAACACTTCCGTCAGCCCCTCCATCTTTCTTAGATCCATTCCTCCCTCCCACGTTCAAACTTCAAAAAGGCTATAAAATTTTGCCGATCATAATTTTGAAGCCTGATGTGTCATGTCACATTTGAAAGGAAGAAGAATCTGCGAAGAATGTTTCTATCTGGTCGATCATCAAAACAAAACTAGCTCGATATGAATTTGCGGCAAAATCAAAATCAACGTCATGGTATCGACCCACAAAGGAGGCTTCCCAACTGATCCTCACGAGTTCACAAACTACGAAAGCCTTAATATCTCGTCCAATGATGTAACTATGTAATAGTGTTTCCACTTTCACCGCTGCTGTGTTCTCTCCATTTGCCTCTTACACCGGATGATTTCATTCCCTCTGTCGCAAAAAACACTTCTATGGTAAGAAGCCTCTATAACTCTGACCTCCTCCAATTCAATAACAGCATCATCAATATGAATGCTGCAACCTAATTGCTGCAAGTAAAAACCTCCTCTCTACCTAAAATCCGCTTCATCCACCCTTATCGGGAGCACTTTCATTCATTCTCATTTTCATTCGACAATTACTTCAAGCGAAGAGCGAAGAGAATTAAATAGCCTACTCATCAATGTTAGCTTTAAATTTCTCCTCAGTCAGGTCTGTCTTAAGTTCCGTCCTATATCCAAGTTCCCCAACTACCTGCGGTCTTACGAATATACTGATTTCGCCCAACTAAATGAATCTTTCTACCATCCAGGCCTGAACCGCATACAATCCTTTCTTATTTCCGGCCCCAAAGGTTTCTATCGCAATTCTCAATACGTCTTCCAATGACCTCAAAATAGTTGCCAACTTTTTCACCCATTTCTTTAATCAAGCGTCCAACGACCAAGTTCTCCAGCCCTATTATCTGACTATTTTCACCACATGAAAGACTGCCCTCAGGTGTTTACAGTCTCAATGAATACAATATACGTAAGTTAAAAGAAGACAACTCGTCAGTTCCCGCCTACTCCCCGAAGGAATTTCCTAACTGATGCTACCCCTCACGGCCTCATTTAATAGTTCCATTTCATAATAATTCCTTCCTCAGCCTTAGAAAAATTCTTAAATGATCTCAATATACGAAAAAAGGACGAAATAATTCGGTGTCCAGATATCGCCCGATTGCCATACACTCATGCATACCCGAACTTTTCAAAAGGATTCGATATTCTTTCACGGCAAGCGCATTTTTCCCCAAATCAATATAAGTTTCTACAAAGTCGATCGACAATTGTTTGCAATCGAGAATGGCAAAGTTGGCCGAATAAGCCAGGCCTTCGACAAATTATATTTCTTAAATTCACTGCACTTGAGTACCAACGGTTTTACCAAATCCTGTTTAGAAAATCGTCTGTATAAAGCTATTTTTAGATCGGAGTCCCTCAAGGTGGCCATATCGGCCCATTGATGTTTATGAAATAAATGTTGATATGGAAATCTCCACTCCTGATGATTCCCGCTGACTCCAAACCATCCCAAGCAGGTTCACTATTTGGTGTCAAGAAATTATCTCGCGCTCAAAGTCAACAGAATTCAATTCCCGCGAACGTTTCTCTCTCCCATACTTGACAACTTCTTGGTTGACGGGTGTTATCTGTGAATCTAGTTTCCGTCATAGTATCGACAACATTTTCAAACGTGTTATCCCCGCTCATGACTTTGTGAAACAATAATTCAAGAAGTTCCCGAATTGTCATAAACTACCTTCGTTAGATTCCTCCTTGAGTGCGTTAGTCAGGTCGGGTCTCGCTGCGTATTTATTCGTCTTGCTCTTTATGGGCTTTCCTGATTTCCGAGAATAGTGACGCGAGGTTGCAGAAACATTTTTTATCTATGACCTATTTAGCGGCAATATTGGCTGCCGCTTAGCATCAATCCTCGAAATCGTGGTCCTCATCCGTCCAGTCTTAAAAATGCAAGGCTTGCATTGAGATTATTAAGCGTCCCCGGGGCGCGTCAAATCAAGTCAAATTTTCTGATTGTGGGATCAAAGCTGCTCGATAGAATAGCCAAGTTGACCATTTGCCCCTATCTTACGTCATCATGCATCTTTTGATAGGATACTTTCCTTTATTGACAAGAGTATGGTTATCTTGTGATCTATGATCTTGTGAGATAGCATGGGGATATGACGGCCCAATATCAGTGAAGTATCAGTGAATCTACATTTTTTTATGGGGATGTCTTAGAGTCAGAAACTTGTGCTGGATATAGGCTAGAAGTCCGGTTTTCTAGTTTCTCTTCCCAGCCAATATAGACAACCTCAGGATTTAAGAAAGTAGCTGAGTGTCAAATATATTTGAAAATATTTGGTAGGTTTGGTGTGGAAGTGGCTTCTGTTGGCCACTGGAGCTTGATAGATAGCATATAGCCTAAACCTGGGGGTTTTAGGATTTTTTTGGTTTTAAAAGTAATTTGACTAGGGTATAGGTGATATCTATTGTGTGATTCCCTAAACCCTTGGAACAAAAAAATCGATTAGACCGTGTGCCTTCGCCACACCTGCCGTCTAATTTCTCGGAAAATTATCATAAGAACAACGAGAAAGCATTTTATAAGGAAAAAGCTAAAAAAAAATCCCTCGAAAGGCCTCTTTCCGACTTCTGTAACTTTCTTTCATATTAATTTCTGTATCCCATCTATAAAAATGTATTACATGCCGTGCGAATATCCGTATTCCATCAGCCCAGTAAGCTTGACAGCGATTCTCTCCCTTTCGAAGCCTGTTTCCCATTAAAATCCTTTGAGCACCTTAAATCGCAACTAAATTTCGCGCTCTTCCTTTCACTCACCCTTTCATCACTGACTATGCCAGATGCACCTTTCAAAATTCGGAACACCACATACGCAAGGGTACACTTTGAATATTTGGCGCTGTACAGTCGCTTCATTCCCAGGCTACGCCCAAAACTCATTATTGCCAAGTAATTTTCAGACATCATCTATTGAAAGCTTTCCATCATGATCCGCGCGCCATGATTCGTTAAGAAAACCACAGCACTGTAACGTAGTCGTGCGTTACCTTGTCCCGGCAAAGACCCTTGTAGCTCCTTCTAGGCATATTCATTCGATGAGAATTTAGATGAATTGTGGTAAAGGCATCCTCCTATGAACGTAGTTGGTATTCATCGAAATTTGTGAATAGTGACTGGTGGCGTCGAAAATATTCATCTCGCTGTCGAAGGTAACATCTGTTTGCTATATAAACACACACATTTGTAAATGACCTGACGCGTGATGTACTCAGTTGCTGGCAGATCGAGTTCTAGCGGATGAGCAGGTCATGTTGCCTCATGAAGCTCAGCTCGGGTCGGATGTGAAGATTTAAAAACCAATTAACGAATGGTTTTTGAGCACAAAGTTCGGAAAGATGTATCCCTTCATCAGGTTGTCGGGTTTTAAAGGACGTGCATGACGGCAGCTTGTGGGCGATTGGGATGATGTTGATTTTGTAACAGACGAATTGGAGTGGCAAAACCACAACCGCCAGTTGGCGAAGTCGGTTCAAGTTAATTCAAGATGTGATGGAATGGCGAGGGGATTATTGCTATTGAGGCAAGTTGTACGATGTTGGAATTGCAATTGTTAACGAAGTGGCTGCTTGAACAACAGATGCAAATTAAGATGCCGTAGGTGTGCTGGTATTTAAGGTGCATGTAAGTACTGATGCTGGTAGAGGTGTCTGGCTGGAGGCGCTTTGTTTGCAATAATGAGGCGCGGAGTATGAAAATATGAATTCTTATGTGAAACATTTGTTTAGCTGAGGAACAGGCTTGTTCCTCCGTCAGCTTAATGAATAATGAATGTAAAATTAACTTTAATAAACTGATGATAGATGAGACTCCCATAGGCACCTCCTGAAATAGGAGGTGCAACGACAGGTTGTTGTGAGAAGTTACGCTTATTAAATCTAAGCTTAACTTTCGCAGGATTTGATAATTTAATTTGTTAATACATGACATTGTTTTTAGAATATTGACTTTGTAAGGCCGATGCAACTGAAACTAATACTATGAAAGGTAGGAGCTGAGAGTTAAGATACATCTCCCTTGAGCACTCAAGACCACTGAGTCTTGAAACAGAAATTCGATATATTGGAATAGGTGTTCCTTCGTAGGCCTTAATAATAAACAAAGTAGTGACGTTTAATTAGATTTCTCCAATGTATGGATATAGTCCCATTTTCTAGGTAGATATGATGCTTTCCGAGTTAAAGGCGTGTTCAAAAAATAAGTGGAATTTTATATTTTTAAGAAGAATTTTCTATATTCCTCTACATTGTTGTTCTCTTTCAAAATAGTCTGCATAAGTTACATACTCTGCCGAATATATAGGGTTGGGACAAATATTGGGATTGAAATTAATTCGTAGAGTTCGTAGCAAAAAAAAATGTTTACGAGTATTTATAATGAAATTAAAAAAAAAAATATTATCAAAAAAATTGTCCTTCGTTAGTGACAAGATCTTTCCATCTTTAGGGCCGACTACGATATTTTCGCACTCCTCATGGAAGCAGGCATGCATGGAGAATACCAGTAGGGTACCAGTTTTTACTTTACCGCTTCAAGCTACTGAGTCGGCCGAAAAGTCTAAGCGGATTTTTAAGCAAAATTCGAATGAACATTTTAGTCTTTTACCTTGCAAAGCTGGGGTAGGGAAGACTTATGCAAAGGCTTTCCTGTCTGTTCGACCGTCTGCCCTGTCGAGTAGTTATGAGTCTGAAACTTGACTGTGTTATAGATATGATTCTAAGCTCATAGTTACTGGTTTTAGATCCCTAGTTATGGTGGTTCCTGAGATCCAGGTAAAAGTTTGTAGAATTCAAGGTAGAAGACCAGGAATTGTAGCTTTGTTGTAAAAGTAATTTTCGAATGTCTACAAACTTGTATGAGGTCTGGAGCTATCGTGGTGAACATTTTTTGTCAATTTTCGTTGCCTGGTAGCAACTCAGTAGTATACTAACCCCTTTCAAAGCCAACAAATCCAGAGCTTAATCTTCTTCGGCCTTTGAAGTGGATAAAGCCGATTTACTTCCTTCTCTCAAAAATCGATCGTATTTGTATCGTGCGTATCGATTTGGCACTGTTCAATCTCGCTGTCTTCTCTCGAGTTGTGATTTGCCGTTGGGAATCGACCCTTTTTCTATTTGGTCGACCTACATACATACGTGGTAAGTAACTGAGGAAGTAACGGGGAGCATCTTTGATATTTATTTTCCCTGAAAGGCGTGGTCTTCCGGGTGGTATTTTTCCTACGGGTTTTCCACTCCACATTATTCCTTCGATTGTTCGTCCACTGTCCATTCGTTTTACATGTCCTGCCCATCTTAGTCTTCGCAATTTAATGACTTGGATAATGCTCGGGTCTGAAATTGAATTTGATAACTCGGAGTGTTATTATTTATTTAATTTTTTTCGTATGGGCAAACACCCCAATTTATTGAGCTTAATTCAAGCTAAACTTGATCTAACTTAATAACTAATGAGAACGGGTGAGGGGGTGCCAACCCTAGAAACTAAGACTGGAAGGAGGGAAGGTTATTGAGAAGACGGACTTTTAGGCACGGAGTGCTGAGTTTGAAGTCGAAGTTAATATTCGAATTAACACTTGCCAGCATACGGGAAATGGACTCATTGGAACCGTATGAGATGCGGGAGTGGATAGATCGAAGGATTGCGTGTATTACGAGGGTTAGTGCTAAGAGATTTGGTGGTCTAAAGGGTGGCGCAGTCAATGATACCTGTAAGAAGTCTATGAATGAAGATGATATCAGATACTCTTCTTCTTTCCTCCAAAGTACTCAAGTATATTATTTTAAGACGGTCTTGACGGTCTTGATAAGAACAAAGTATTGTTCCAGGGCAGACTTCGAAGGAAGAGGAGAGACGTAGGAACTGACGTTGGTTGCTTTCGATTCTACCTACAGATATGTGGGTTTGTTGACAAGGAGACCACACTTGAGATGCGTATTCGAGAAGGGGGCGAACGCAAAGATTATATAGAGGGATCGAGTCACATAGGGAGTGGAGAATTCTTTAGACCAACGTTTCACAAAACCGAGTACAGAGTTGGCTTTTATGAATTATATCGTCGATATGTGCGCGAAAATTGAGCTCTTGGTCACATAGTATGCCAAGATCACGGATAACCTGAACGGTGGAGATGGCCTGATCATTGAGGAAGTAGAGAAAAGGTGATTGATTGGCACTTGGAAATGTTAAGCTCCAAACAATTTTTGGAGCACCATACGGAAAAGCTGTTGAGATCCAATTGAATAAGGGAAGAATCTTGTTGCGAGGAAATGGTCTTGGTGTCGTCAGCGTACAGTGAGAGGTGGGAATGTTTGATGACAAACACAATATAAAGTTAGTTTATGGTAAGAATAAAAAGAAGTGGATCGAGGTGGCTGCCTTGAGGAACGCCGGAAGAAGCTAAGAAGGGGTTGAAAAGGGCAGATCTGAAACAAACACTGTAGTAAGGTTTTTTTAAATAAGAAGATATCCACTTCAACGCAGTGGTTTCAAAGCCTAGGGCTGACAGTTTGAAGAGTATTGGTTTGTGGGAGATTTTGTCGAAAGCTTTAGGTACTGAAATCAGTTGAAATGACGTCGATCTCATTGTCATTCTCTAATGCTGAGATGATGAAGGACACTAATTCAACAAGGTTTGTGGTTGTAGACCTGCATTTGAGGAAGCCATGTTGTTTTGAGGAGATTAGAGAATTGCAATGGAAACTTAGAATGTCTTACAAGATACTTTCGAAAAGTTTGGGTATGTGTGACAGTTTGACGATGGGCCGGTAGTTGTTAACGACAATCTTCGGACCTTTTTTGTGAACAGGAGTTATAAAAGCGGTTTTTCATATCTGGGGAAATTCTCCAAGGGACAGGGATAAGTTGAATATTTTTGGGAGCGGGACAGAAATAATGGAGGAACATTTTTTTAGTAATGTGGCAGGGAGACCATCGGGCCCAGGAGTAAATTCAGCATGCAGTTGATTCAATTTATCTTCAATGATATGGGGGTCAATACTACGTGGGGAAATGGTCCAAGGGAGAAATTTGGTAAGTAGTCGAAGTAAGTAGTATCCGGAGTCATCGGCGAAAGATTGTTTGAAAAAGTTGGCCGTAGTTTTGGGATCATTCGAGGTTTCGCCATTGAAGGAGAGTGAAGTTGGGTAGCCATCAGATTTCCTTTTGTAGTTGACAAACTAAAAGAAGGACTTAGGATCGTTAATAAGATTGGCTCGCGTTTCGATTAAATGGCGTTCATAGAGCGACTTATGCAGCTCGGTGAATTTCAAATAAATACCAATGTAGTTAGAAAAGTCATTGGCGGATTAAGTACGAAGGAAGATTGCCCACAGTTTGTTTCTTGTGTTTCTTAGTGAACGGAGCCTGCGATTATACCAAGGAGGGAAGGTAGATAAATGTTTGGATCGGGAAAGGGGAGCGTAAAGAGAAATAGAATTGGATATTTCTCTGTAGAAAATAGATATGGCGTCGTTTATTGTAAGGCTGTCAAAATTGAAGGGGGCGTTATTGATATATTCATTGATCAAGTTGAAATTTGCCTTATGGAAGTCGTAGGAATTAAGCAGAGGGGAAGTATTCAGTGGTGGAGAGTCGTGAAAAAATGAAAGAAGAAGGGGAGGATGGTAGTTGTCGATGGTTGATAAGGAGATGGGACAAAGTGAAACAGAGGAACTAAGGGGGTCTGTTGTGAAGATCAGGTCTAGCTGTCTACCCATGTAATTTGTGATGCCACTAATCTGGCTAAGGTTTGAATCAGCTAGGCGATTTAAGAAAAGACATTCTTTGACAGCAGAGGGATTAGTGGCAATGTAAAATGATTGATCGTCTGATGGAGCACATTAAGAGAAGGAAGATTGAAATCACGAAAGAGAAGGATTTCATCATGAGGATCCCGTAAATCATTTATGCAATCAATCATAATAATTGCGAGTTCATAAGGATTCAATAGGTTGAGATGGCAAGATATAAAAGCAGATGACATAGAGTGCTTTAGGGGGCAGTACAATCTTTATAGGAACGAAGTCCAGATACGGGGAAGAGGATATTGCAATAAGGGATGAGTCGATTGAGTTAAGGACGGCTATTAAAACGCCTGACAAGGGCAGCTGTCGGTAGGTCGGATGAGATCATCGTTGCGATAGACGTTAAAATTTGATAGGAACAATTCTTGGTTATTTATACTAGGGATCAAGTTGGTTTCAGTCAGAGCGAAGATTTGGATTTGGATGAAATTCAGGTTTCTTTGATTTTTAAGGTTTAAAGATTATTTATTCTTCTTTTTGTGAATCGAATTATGTGTTTGTCACACAACCTGGACGGGGTGCAGATAGTTTGTGTCGAAGATGTTCGTTCACTACTCTACGGGGGTGGTTGTCCTAGATAGGATTTGAGAGATTCGACTGAATTTGCGTTGGTTGCAGTTCACAGTAACTGCATGTTTGCATGTCATTAAGGTGTTATATTGGAAGTGCATACACAGAGTATGAATTTTGAAGTGATCTTATGCTACGAGTGTTGTACCTTCGTCAGCACCTTTTGATCATTTCTCATTCACAACTGATGTTGTTGCACAGTTTTTCCGTATAGGAATTGTTCTTGACTATGGACGGACTTGAACTGCAGACCTCTCGCTCAACAGTCTTCGATGACTACCATTGCGCCACGACCACCCCCATTCTTCCACCTCCCATTTATTTTATAAAGTGAAAATCTGGTCACTCGTCGAGCGAGGAGTCACCACACTGGTAGTCTCCGATTATTTCCTTTGTGTCAGTCTCCTTAAGAGAATATTCGACAGTTCCCTGTAACAATGTGGTAGCAGAGATATTCCTCGATATTTAAGTGGGCCCAAAGACAGAGAATAAAAATAAATTCTAACAAATCTGTACTGTAATAAAGGGAAATATCTAGGTGTGACCTTCGAAGCCAAACTTCGTTGACAGAACAGATTAAAAAAAAGAAAAGGCTTAGGTATTAAATGGGGGAAAAATAAGGCTTTTAAGTAGAAAATCAGTGCAGATCTCTCAATAGATGGTGATCTGTAAAATCACTCTTTACTGCCAGTGACTATTTGATGCAAAATCCCTTCCTATTCTGCCGTTGAAGTAACCCTTCAGAGGTAAGAAAATTTCCTTTCGACGTCCCTTGGTTTCAGTAATAATGTATAACTCACCGTAGAAACAATTTCTTCGGAACAAGGTTTGATTTAGTCGATAAAGTACGAAACGTTCTTATTCGCGCTCTAATCAAATGATACGGAAACTGACGTCTAGTGACAGCTGTTTTATGGAAAATAATTGACATAGGTAATACATGAAGGATGTATTACTTATGCTATGTCTGTTAAAATGCTCTGAATCAATTTCAACTGTCAATATTTATATGCATTATTGAACATATGCATCTTTTGAACGTTTTTCTTGGAAATGCTTTAACCTTCCTAGACTTACCAAAAGTAATTTCTGTGGTAAGCCCTAATAACATTTTTATTCAGTTATATTTGCCAACACAGGAACGATAAAATGGTGTGAATTAGAACAGTACAAGCCAAGCAATCACGAAAATTCTATTACTTTTTAAATACAACTTGTATTTACATACTTATGGATGGTAATATGTGTTTTTTAAGCGTCTGGTTTTTAATTGTCAAAAGAAAAATACAAATAGATTACAAAAGTATATAAAATTTACTTGAATTGATAAACTAATACTTGCCATTTATTTTTCAATGATTATTTTGCTCATATGGTGATAACTATTACTTTCAAGTCGTCCATACGGAGGGTTCAATTTTGAGTGACTTTTTCGAGCATGATATGTTGTAATCTTGTTTACCAAGGCTGCATTTGAGCCGGTTTATCAGCATAGACGAGCGATTTGACGTACCTCTATAAAAATAGTCTATAAGTGTCGAATTGCATGATTCACCGGTCCAAGACCAAAGATAAATTGCTCACCGAAATCACTTCTCAATTGGTCCATCGATTTAAACAGTGTATTTTTCCGAGTACACACTCATCAGAAATGAGCCCCGTTACTAAAGACAACTGTTTGATAAAATAGCGGATCTTGTCCCAGCTTTTTAAGGCCCATTTACATAAAATTCAATGCTGCGAATAGGGCAAAACGACAAATCACGATCTTCATATTGCGAATATAGCAGCAATATTTTCCTCTGAACGCACTCTACGCATACCAGTTGATGGCTTGATGTCCAACAGCTTGAAATTGGTGCGAAATTTGGTTACGGCTTGAATTGCTAGCTCAGTGTGGTCGAAGTGCGCCGTAAACTTTTTTTTACAGAGTACGAATTTCGATTATAAAATTCAATAATTTTTAAATATTATTTGGCTAAGGTTCTTTTCATAATAAAATGGCAATACTAATTGAGTAAGACTGATTTTTACACAAGTCAGAAGTCATGCTTGAACGGCAAAAGATATGACACTGAAAAACCAAACAGCAAAAAGATGATCTTTACATCCTTTTTCCCTTTGAAAAAGAAAGTTTTTTCTGCATTTCGAAAACGAAAGAAATACGAAACCTGTCTTCCGATTACAGCTGCTATAATGTACTCATAAGTGTCACACCACCAGAATTCTTTAACCTATCTAAAAGTTATAGCGACCTCTCGTGATACAGCTACTACCGAGCATGATGCAATCATCATTGTAATGAAAGAGATTTCCAAGGCACAGAAGTGAATTAAATTTAAAGAAAAAAAAATTCAAACGACACAACCTCACGTTTCTAGCGTTTCAAATCGAAGGAAACAAACATCCGTGAAAAACATCCAAGAAATACGAATAGCTTCTTCGTACCTAACTATCTTGTCTATTTCTCTGTTTCGGTATTTCACTCTTCGTACTTCCGTTTCCTCTACCGTTGAACGTAGAAATTTTGCATTCATCCTGTTCATTTATAGTGAACCGCATTCGATGTTTTGTAAACACGAACGTCATCGTCACAGCAAGTTCGCTTGATTCGACGATAATATCAAGAAATGAAAAGAGATGATGTGGAAGAGGAATCCTTGAGGTTGATTGAGTAATAAGGTTCTTGCCTGCGTTGGATTGACGGAGCGGTTGCTTGGCGCGGAATGCTCAATGAAGTTGCACTTAAGTCGGGATAATCAAGGCAAAAGGGAAATTCGTCATATTTCCAAGTGGCAAGATAATGGATCATTGGGCGCTATCGACCCAGGACTAGTTTCTTCTTTGTATCCTAATGGCCTTTGGAATGGCAGAGGATACGTAAGTCGTGCTTGGTTGGGAAATTAATCAGTTAATAGCTGCGCTTGTGTCTTCCTGTCCCGTCGCAGTTGTCACGAACTAGGTATATTTGTTCCAGTCGCTTGTCATCATTCTAATTGGAAGGACATGACATGGTTCCTTAATTTCAAAGCAATATACAGGAACAGGGACATTGGGCAGGTAGAAACGTATCGTCCCTTTTTGCAGTCGACAGTTGAAATTAATTGGGAACATCGAAAGGAATGGACGTCGGTTTGTATGGATCAGGTGCGACTGTGGAAGGAAGCAAATGGAAGATAAATAACGAGCAGCAAAGTTATTAGAAACGTTTTCATTTCGAGCCATTTGTCGGGATGTGTGCGAAAAGGATAATCCGTCCGAATGATGAGGAAATAACTGCAGTTGAGCGTGTACTTTGTTTGCCTTTCGCGGAGTGAATAATAAAACTGTGAACGCGCCGGTGAAGAGTGGAGGACTTTGAAGAATGAGTGATGAGGAATGGGAGATCATCAGCGTTTGTAGTCGAGCAGTTGTTGAAGATGATATTGTGGTATCGCTGGAGATACAGAGACTAGGTGGAATTGAAGAGAACCTGAATTAATACAAGCATTGGCGATGTGGGGTCTATCAGCACATTCGGTCGTATACGTACCATTTTGGTTTTTAGACAGGACCAGAAACTATCCTCGTGAAATGGCAATGGTTTCGCCCTTTTATGTGCCACGTATGTACGTTGTTCAATTGCAAATTAACATCTTCCACATGCATTGTCCATGACTATTCACGCTATATAATACGCTTATAATCTACTGGCGTACAAAACATTTCTCATTATGAGCCTTTTATAGCATTGCTTCGACAAAATCAATTGTTATTGCAACCCTTGATAGCTAAGAATTAATTTATGGAAGCCAGCATGCCTAAAAGGGTAGGTTACGAAAATAAAGAAGAATACTCCAGGTTCGCTACTTAAACCTTTGTTTAACAACTCCTATTCTCACCTAAACGTGGTGGCTTAGGGTGCCACCCACTGTACAGGCGAACAAACCCTTTTGTAAGGCTGTTGTGGGCAGCAAACGAGTGAGAGGGTGTCACTTACCGTCAGACCTGGTACGACACGGTAATTAGAATGAGAGGATCGGCTCGAGCGAGAGGAACTATAGGGAGAATACTTAATTTGGGTTAGTCCAACATATTGGAAACTCTGGCCAGTAACGAGCGACACTCCCTACCATCCCTACCGGTGAAAAATAACGCAATACATAAAAAAAAATCAAATTTAAAAGATTTTCTGAAAAATTGTTAAAATCGAAGTCACTTTACCTAATTTGAAAAGATTTTAAGATCAGCATGAATGTTTTCTTGATCTTCGCGGAATTCATCAATAAGGCTCTTTTACTAGCCTTGAATGCTATCCAAGAGATGTCAAAATGCACGCCATTCAACCAATATTGACTCGAATCACTGTAGGGGGGAGTCGCATTCCCTAATGTCCGATGATTGCCGATCATGCTCAACAATGGAGACGCTGTCAAAGCGTGATCAAGGATGCCGCCTATGATGCGCACGGTTTCAGACCATCACCCCTGATAAAGAAACAGAATGCATCGACAAACAGAGGTTGCTTAAGAGCTCAAAGAACGGAAAAGAATAGAGAAGCGTAAGCTTCTGAGAAGGAAAACAATGATCGAGGAAATGAAGCGATGCTATTATAGGAATGATGTCGGAAAGTGTTACTAAAAAGAAAAACGAGCACCTCAAACCTATAAAGCCATAATGGAAAATGTTAATAGAATCATAGCCGATATCTGCCAGGCACCCGTCCGACTAAGACAAGGTTAAGAAAGCGATATCGAAGCTGGAGTCCAACAATGCTGCTGGCGCAGATGGATTGCCTGTTGATCTTTTTAACGTAGATGGAGATAATTTGGTTAGGAACATGCAAAGCTTGCCTATAACATCTGGTCAGCGGAAAGTCTGTCTGATGCTCGGTTCACATGAAAAGGAATCCTTATACCGGTGCCAATTATAGGGGCGTAAGTCTCCAAAGTAAAACAAAAATATATTCTCTGTTCTGATGTGTGCAGGAAGGAAACTTTTCGTGAACAATCTGAAAGGTTCCCTCCAGCGTGTTTTCAGGTCTTGAAAATCTAAGTCAGAAGATTGAACCACGGCAGGTCTTCGAGAAGATCCGCAAATTTCAATCACACCACCATTTTGTCGATCTTAAAGCCCCATATGACAGTGTCGATAGAAACGAGTTGTACAGAGTCATGTGATGTGTCGACATCCCTATAAACTTATCAGGCTTGGCTAGACGAAAATAGAGAACTCTCGTTGCACCATTAAGTCTTATAAGGCACTAACTAAGACTTTATTATTATTATTATCGTCATTTAGAACTCGGAAGTTCAGAACCTCGTTGACAAGACTTCTCCAAGCCTCTCTGTCATGAGTGTGTCCCTTCCATGTAGAGCCATTCTGTTCAATTTCTTCTAGGTTCATCCTCATATTATCCTACTATCCTATCCTGGGATCTTTTTTTTATGGATTTTCCACTCGCTATTTTTTGACTGTTTGTCTATTGTCCAGTCGTTCTACGTACCCTATCCATTTAAGTGATTTTATTACCCGGACAATGCTTAGGACTGAATAGAGTTTCTCGAGATCTTGATTGTGTAGTTTCCTTTATCACCTGTTTCTTCGTCCTGTTTTCCACCACAGATTCTCCTTCAGATCTTGTTTCCAAAAACCTGAAATGTTTTGTTTTTATCTCCTTCTTAGTTGGTGACCAGGTTTTACATCAGTAAAGTGACATTGGCATTTTACGGTCTTATAAAAACGAATAATAAGATTGAGAGACAAAAGAGTTATTTTAAACAGTTCTTTCACCACGAAGTAGTACACTTTGCCCATATTCAGTCTTTTATTTCCCATAGTTCCCATTTTTAGATTACATTCAGGTGCAAGGTTCGATCCAAGTCGTCAATGACGATATATTTGGTTTTTTCTTCAACTAATTCTAAATCTACATCCTTTTCTGCAATATCTGCGTTTCTTTAAAATGTTTTTCCACTATTTCGCAGAAGGTCCAGATAATTTTTAGCAAGGGATCTCATTACCTACTCCAGCAACAAATTAAAGAGAAGTGATGACAAGGTTTCTCCTTGTTTTAATCCTTCAAATACCTCGAATGTATCAGATAGGGCGTTTCGTACTTTAACTCGTCCTTTATAATGCTTGCACCAATTTCAACAACTTTTGCAGGATTCACAACATTACAATGATATTTTCGAATATTTCATGGAATCATGTCTTTTTAAAATCTGGGAATCTAGGGATCATTCCATGGAATCCCTATTTCGTTTTGTAAAAGCGGTGGTATATATATATATATTTTTTTTTTTTGATTTGATTTGATTTGACGCCCCCATAGGGGCACTTTATTAGCTTAATGCAAGCCTTAAAAAAAATCTATAACTTAACTATAATTTATTAACTAGGTGGCGGGGTGGAGACGATTAAGGAGAGTGAGAAGGGTTGTGGTATAGGGCAATTCTAAGGCTGGATTTATTAAGGTGAAGGTCGAAAAGATTGGTGTTAGCTTTGCGAAGCATTCTGGACATTGGTTCATGGTAGCCATAATTTGTGCTGTGAGTGCTTATATGGAAAAGGGGTGTGGACCGAAGGTTACGCGGGTTGGTGTTAAGGGGAATCATGTGCAATAATGAAGGGCTGTCAATGTTACCACTGAGAAGGTCATGAATAAATAGAATGTCTGCAAAATCACGTCGTTCTTTAAGGGGTTGGAGGTTGATTAATTTTAAGCGGTCCGTATAAGGTGGTAAATTAAGGGGGTCGGCCCAAAGAAGGCCACGAAGGGCAAAACGGATAAACCTGCGTTGAATGGCTTCAATACGCGTAGTATGGGATGGGATTCATAAGAGGGGGACCAGACTTGGCTAGCATATTCGAGAAGGGGCCTAACGAAAGTGATGTATAATGATTTCGTAACGTAAGGATTTGAGAATTCTTTGGACCAACGTTTCACGAAACCGAGGGCAGAGTTAGCACGTTTGATAATGTTGTCGATATGGAAGCGAAAGTTGAGTTCACGGTCACAAATAACCCCTAGGTCAACCAAGAAGTTGACAGGGGGAACGGTTTCATTACGAATAATGTAGGTTCTGGGTGGTGAGGAAGAGCGCTTGCGGGAGTAAGTGATGGTTTGGCATTTACTGATATTGAGCTCGAGTTTTTTTGACACCAAGTAGTGAACCTGTTAAGGTCCAATTGGAGAGAGCAGGAGTCGATAGGGGAAGATATGTGCTTAAATATTTGTATATCATTAGCATATATGGAGAGCTGAGAGTTCAGTATAACGCTGTCGACATCATTAATGGTTAGAATAAATATCAGTGGAGAAACCGAGGGCAGTGAGCTTGAGGAGAATAATTAGGTGAGACATTTTGTCAAAGGCTTTGTTGAAGTCAGTGGCGACAACGTCTACTTCTTTGCCAGCTTCGAGTGCACAGAAACATTGTGAAACAAACTCGACTAGATTAGTGGTTGTCGATCGACCTTTTAGGAACCCATGTTGGTTAGGAGAAAATATGGGTTTGCAGTGAAATAACAGTGCATCATAAACGATGCTCTCGAAAAGTTTGGGTATGCATGAGAGCTTGGCAATGGGACGATAGTTGGACACATCATTTTTCAGTCCTTTTTTGTGGACTGGAATGATATAAGCATGTTTCCAAAGCTTAGGAAAGAGTCCTTGAGAGATAGAGCTTTGAAATAGAGCGGTAAGGGGTAAAATAAGATGGTTCGCGCACTTTTTTAATACTATGGCAGGCAGACAGTCGGGACCGGGAGAGTAGTCGTCCTTTAAGTTGCGTATTTTTTCGGCGATTAGGTCGGGAGTGATGTTCAATGAAACAAGAGACGACTGGGGGGCAGTCTTTCAAATATCGAAAATAGTCGTGATCGGGTTGAAGATCTTGGTCAGTGAATGATTGGCTGAAGAAATGAGCAAAGAAATTGGCGATTACTTCGGGTTCGTTGGAAGAGTTATTGAGAAAGTTAAGTGTAGTGGGGTAACTATCGGTTTTTCTTTTTGTATTAATGAAGTGGTAGAAACACTTGGGGTCAGAGATAAGGGAGGATTGAGTGATTCACATAGCTGTGCAAATTTAGTGTAGGACTGCATGTAATTAGAAAGGTCTGATGCAGAGGAGGTTCTAAGATAGGCGTGCCAATTTTTGTTTCTTTTATTGCGCAAAGAGCGTAGTTCCTTGGTATACCAGGGCGGAGATGAAGTGAAGTTCTTTTTTGGTGAGTATGGGACAGAAAGAATGAAGCAGCTGAGGATTTTGGTGTAAAATAGCGCAAGGGTATAGTGAATATTTGGTCACTCATAGAGCGGTCTCACCTTAAGCCAGTAGTTTATTTCTATACCTTATGATGTTAGTCTTTTTAAGAGAATATATGTAAGGACCTTGTAACAACTTGATAGCAGTGACATTCCTTGGTCGCCCTTTTTGGATATGGAAATGATGACCGAGTATTTCCATTCTTCGGGATTGTTTCATGGTTCCACATAGTTGCGATGTGCCAACTAAGACCTTTGATGTTAAAAAAATATTCAGACAAGGCGACACGAAGTCATGTTATTGCCTCAACATCATAGATCTATGAAAGATGGTGCAGGACTCATTGACCAACAATAAGACACGCAATACCGGCATCCTGGTCAGAATCTAAATTTTAGGAGCTGTAAGTTAAAATAGTCTGCCTTGGTTCACTAGTGACAAGTTGTAATAACACCGGCGCTGAGACACAACTACAACATAACGACACAATTTATGGTGAACATGTTCAAAATAAAAGGACTTGTGATTATTGTTTTATAATTTGGAAGACCAAAAAGATCGTGAAAGACCAGAAGCAAAGTTTCAAGCATAATTGGATGAAGACTTGACTTAACGTAGAAGCATTAAAAGCCAATCTTACGTATCACTGTATCCACACGTCTAAAGGTCGTGGGACAGACCCAAAATGAATAATAAAAATAAAATTAAAAATTTTAAGACCCCCGACACAAAAAAAAAACTTTAAAAAGTAAAAAAATTAAAATTTTTCTCTCGGCTTTTTGACTTCATTAAGGGGTTAGTTGGGTTTGAAAATTTTTTTGTCTTATTAAATAGTACAATATGATTAAAATATTCTCCTAAAATTTCAAATCGATCCGAGTAAAATTCTAAGAGATAAACCCTTCGGAAGTTCGGCCCATCAGGCGACGTCAGTGCAGCGCTTCGCAGGTACATATACGGAAGCAGCTGCGTTTCTATTGTTTTAAGTCGGTGGACATGATTTCTCGAAAAGTTATGAAGCGATTTTGTTCAAATTTTGCACACATCTTTGAAATAATATTATCTAGTAACTGAACGAAGGATTTTTTTTTTTGTTTTTATTATAACTAATTTTTTCGATCCAATACATGGCGAAAATTTGACCAAAAAATGTGTTTTTTTGTTCAAAGTCTGTCAAAAATTCAAATTTTATTTATTTTTTTTTCCTTCGTCCAATAACGAGATTTATCCATGTACTAAAGAAATATTTTTGGTTTTTTGAATTTAGATGAACCATTAATGAGTTCCACGGCAAGAGCATTTTTTTTTTAACGCCAAGGGGGATGAGGTACCAACGGCTGAGTTTTCGGAATTTTTAAATAAAAATTTCACAAAATACTGTTTAAATATGTATCTTTGATATGCTGAATTGCTTAAATAAGATATACGATTGTATATATTACAAAAAAAAAAATTATTTTGAACCTCTGAAACCCACCTAACCGCTTAAAAGAACCTATTAATATTTTTAATACAAGCGCCGTCGCGGCTTAAGTGAAAATGCGCAAAAAATGTGAAAAAATAATAAAAAAGAGGTCAATGTTTCAAACATTAATTTGCCTACAAGTCCAGCACGTTAAAACCAAAAAAAAGGTTTTCCTTAGAAAAAAAATGGGTCTGGTTTTTTTTTAATTTCTCAAAAACTACAAGGCATTTTTGCATCCGGTTTTCTGTCTTTAACTAAAAACTAATAAGAGAATTGAATTTTTGAAAAAAAAACTAGTACTTAATTACATACAATTTTGAAAAAAAATAGTTCGAAATTTTTTTTCCAAAATTTTGAGCCTGAAAATTAATTTCTCAAAAAATGTTCCTTAAAACAGCCTCGTTTAAAAACAAGATGAAAGAAGAGGTTTCTGGCTTTACAAAAAAGTATATCACGGCATTGTGCATGTAACTGTTGATTTTTAATAATTTTTTTTCCAAATTAAGTCAATTTTTTAGAAAATTGCCCCTCCCGGCTAAACGGGGGGGAAAATACTCCTCCTCCCATACGATTTTTTTCTTGTCTTGACCAGACCTACACGCTCGTGGGACACCCTGTATACGAAGTATGACATTGTTCAAAGGCCCACCTTATGGTGGCACGTATCCGAGTAGGCCAATTTTTAATAACTCTTCCGCATATATCGCGCCGAATTTCACCGATGGCCTGTTCACCTTAAGGGCATCGGTTGATTGTGGTTTATTTGCAAAGACCTGCGACTTCAGAAACCCTACCAAAAAAAGTCTAGCGAGGTCAAATCGCATGACCTTGGTGGCCAATTCATGTCACCCCTTCGAGAGATGACCTCACCCTCCATGCATCCGCTGTCTGACACGCAGCACCGTCCTGCTGGAACCACATGTCGTCTAGGTCTTTATGGTTCAATTTGAGCCATGAGAAATTGGTTATCATAGTTCTGTAGCGCGCTATTGACGTTGAGCCCACACCAGCGTCGTTTTCGAAAAAGTACGGACTAATGATGCCACCGGCCCAAAATCCACAAATCAGTAAATTTTTGAGGATGCATTGTAACTTGGTGAACCTTGGCGATTTTGCTTGTTAACACAGCAATTCATCCAAGAATGCGCCTCGTCGCTAAAGACGACTTTTCGGCCAAAATTGGGGTCCACTTCCAAACGCTTCGAAACCCAGTCAGCGAACAAACGGCATTGTATAGGGTCATGAACTTTGAGCTCCTGGGTCAGTTGAAGTCTGCGAAAGGCCGAGTTCTTGTGCACGGCGAGGAATTGACTGAATCGGGTTCTGTTGTACACTTTCGCGGACCGCGGCGATGTTCTCGGCCGATCTTGCCTTCTTTTGACGTACTGAACCTGTCGTCTTACATTTGGCCACCAAAAAAGTCCGTAAAAATTGCGCAACGCGTTCAACGCTTGAGTCATGTTCACTCCAAACTATGACGCCATCTAAGTATTGTAAATAAGCAAACAAGAAAACTATAAAGAGGTAGATTGCGTCAAACTAAGTAGGGAGACACGGAGAATGAAGATTTTGCCTTCGTACCTTCAGCTGTATTGTAATACTGCTTGCGAACTTTGTGCTATATTTATGTTGGCCTTGAATGCCGATTAGAAGAGGATCGAACCCCACAGCCAAGATTTCGAACTTTATTTTGTCGTGTTTCCCCTTAGTGCGGTATTAAAAGTAGCCCTCTTTAATATTTGTCTAGGAAAATCTTGGCAGGGTTTAGGGTACTTACTTCGATTGAAAGGAAGTCCATTACCTGGAAAAGTATTCAATTCTTTCGGATTCCGAGAAATGTTTCCATTCAACTAGAAGAATTTTATCCTGCACATAAACCCATAAACTTTATGGTAAGCTAAAAAAGAATTTTTCATCCTTACATATGAAAACCATTTTTCCGACCGAGCGAAAAAGGAAAAGAACGGAATTCCACGACTTTTATCCACCATCCGACGGTGGTCCTATTCTACTACCATTCCGCACTAATTGGGGGTAGTATCTCAAAGAAGACCGATTTCTTCTCTACCCTGGCTGGTGAAGTGAATTTCGCGAATCTCTTCGTGATTGATGTTCTCCGGTTTCTATCCGTTGCTGTGACCTAATTCACAGATTTTAAAACGTTTTCGCATTATGAATGGAAATTAACCAGGTCAGGGTTGACCCCCTTCATCGGGAAATGGGGAATATTTGTGACATGCTTAATACTTCAATTAGCGCGTTTTGGTCGAACATGAAACGATGATCAATCAGCCTCTTTCATTAGGTGCTATGAATAGAGAGACGGTGGTCATGAAAAAATTAAATTCCCGGAATGCTGAAACTGACGAGGGTAGTCCTATTGGAATACCAAAATTGCCGACGGATTTTTTTAATACTCATTTTCTAATTTGGCTTGACCGAACTGTCTAGCCACAGAGTCATCAGTTATAGCTGTATTGAATGATGGTAATCAATATTTTAAAAACATTTGAAATAGTATAAGATCCATGTCCCTTTCACGTTTTGATTTTATACAAAGTTTCCTTTTTTACTTGAACAACTTGGATCATTTGTCAAGCCGGCTAGACCGGTCTATCAGATAATGAAATGACGACGTCCGCCAAGAGTTAGTCCGCCAAGACACGGTCGTTGTTTTCATCCTGAGCATTTGACATCTTGTCCGTGTTGTTCTGTAAAGGCTGATTGATGTGTCAAATTAGGAGCGCACCTAAGTGACATTCACTCGTAATTAATCACATCACAGTCAACGCGTTATATTCCCTGCTTCAATACGAGTACATGTCACTCGATGGTTTCTGGTGTCCTCAGGCTTTCGGCTTTCTATTTTGGAATGTTATTCGATTTCAATCATCTATCAAAGGACATTTCGTTAAAGTCAATACAAACTGTCGACACAAGGACACCAGCACGGTCGACGTAGTCGTGATTCAAGGGCTGTTTGTTTAATAGGTGTTTGATTGCATTCGAGGAATGATACTCCCACTCTATTGATTTGAACCATCAACTCGGTGAATTAATCGGTGTACTTGTGCCATCTGCGGCGGGAAACCCTTTTTTTAGGATCGAACACGACTCGCCTTGGGATCGATACTACTCCGATGGTCGGAGTAATATAATAATAATCCTTTGGTGTGCGAGATCGGAGGCAAATATTTGTTTTTGTAATAAACGTGTTTCTGTGACCAATATTATTTCCGTTATTTGCGTGGTAGTGATTGAAACTTCGATTGGCGTGTTTGTCTGCATTTCAATTGGTTTTTTTAATCGACTTGGTTGGGGAAACTGGATCCGGTGTCAATCGATGAACTCAAAACAGAAATCAATTAACAGCCATTCGCATGAATAGCTTTAATAATAATGCAATTGGAACTATCTCTCTATGCTTTCGAGTGAGAGGAGCTCGATTTAAGGGGATTCCGACTGAACGGAGATGTGCTATAAATAGGGTCATGGAGATCAGGACATTAAATAGCCAATGCAAATTACCCATGCGATTGAGATGAAAATGTTGATGAGATAGTGTCCAATTAAGTGCGTTTCATATAGACCGGAGATCGAATCAGGCGAGGGAAGAATTTTATTTCTGCCTCTCTTCAAAGGGACAGTGAAAAATTGTTGACAGTTGAACAACAACACGAACCTCTACCGCTGATTGCCATATTTGATCACATTCAGGTAATCATGGAAAATGTACATACAGAGTGCGCCATCTCATATGTATGAGTCGATGTAAACTTTGAATAACTTCAACAATTGTCAACCGATTTTCATATCTCATAGCATTTTGGAAACGTCAATTCAGTTTTCAATCCATCGCTTCACACCAAAAGAACGCGCAGAAATAGTTTCAATGATCATTAAAAATTAACGCTCGATTGTGATAATTCAACGTGGTGCTTATCGTGCAAAATGTCGTGGTCGTGTTGCGCCCAAAAAAGATACAATTCGTCATTGGGTCCTGAATTTTTTTCAATTTGGTTCTGTGGCAAGCCCTTGTGAGCAACCTAGGCCACGTCCGCGGCGTTCAAACTCATCTATTCAGTCTATGAGAGTCAGTTTTCAAGAAGACCCAAGTTTGTCATATAGGCGCCGTTCGCAGTGGTTGGGCATCAGTGAGACCACTTTGCGGAGAATTTTAAAGGATGATCTTCACTTATTTCCATACAAAATGCAGATAACTCAAAGAATTTTGCCACAAGATGAGTTACGGCGCTTGACATACGCATAAAATGTCGTTGCAGTGATTAATGCTGAGCCGGAGTTCTGGCAGCAAATTTTGATGACCGATGTGGCACATTTTACGCTTTCTGGCTCAGTTAATAAACAAAATTGTCCCTCCTGGAGCACCGAAAATCCTCACATTATTCACGAAGAGCCGCTATATGATCAAAAAGTTACTGATTGGGCCGGTGTATGCGCTAAAACCATCAGTGGATTGCGATCGATATCGGTGGATGTTGGCCCATTATGTGGTCCCAGAAATGCGTAAAAAAGGCTTATGTCACTTTTGGTTTCAACAAGACGGCGCAACATGCCATACTGCGGACAAAACAATGAACCTTTTGCGTAAGAAGTTCCCTGGAAGATTGGTGTCAAAAAAGGGCGATATTGAGTGGCCTCCGAGATCGCCGGATTTTACTCCTCCAGATATTTTTCTTTGAGGATACTTGGAAAGCAAGGTGGATGTTAACGGCCTGAAGACAATAAAACAGCTCAAAAGAAACATTCGTCCGGAAATCGCAGAAATTTCGACCGAAATACTCGAAAATGTCATGGAGAATGCGCGAAAACGAATCCATTTTTCCATCCACAGGGAACCATGTGAGAAGTAACTGAAACGATTATATCTGAATCTACACAATCTTTCTGCGCTATACACAAGTCGAGAACGAAGCTCTGGAAGCCGGGACTCGCTGCCGACACCTTGCATTACGGGGCATTATGTAAAACTGTTTCGATTTGGTACCTGATCCCTGGCAGTTCCTGTGAACAGAGTTTTCCACAGGGAATCATGTGAGAAGTAACTGCAACGATCAGACACAAACTTACTGCGCCATATGCAAGTCGGAAGTGAAGCTCTTAAAGCTCAGACGCGCTGTCGACACCGTGCGCTACGGGGCGTAAGCGATGAAGGTCCCTCCCTTCACTACTGTCTTCTTAAGATCTGGCAATGAAATCTCACGGCAATAATCTGCCGACTCGTAGTGACTTATAGTCTATAGTTTATGAATCTAGGATATTTTTATTTCACTTCTGAGCTTCCTTTTTCATGGACTTGCAAAGACAAGGAAACCACTTGAAGGTCACTAAATCGGCAACTTAAAAATACACATTTTATCACGAAAAGGGTTTCGTAAGTATGCCTCACACTCGCTGTTCATAAATTCTTTTATTTCCCTTAGGAACAACCTCCAAAACTGCTTCTCATGGCCTGCTGCATACCTAAAATGCCTCGCAAATATTTTATTCCAGTAGACTCATCCACTGTCCTTTCAAGTCGCTTTACACCTGGTCAAAAGAGGTCATCGGTCGTCGTTACATCTCCTGTAAAGCCCCAATAAAGCAATCATAATTCACCACGACAACCCTAGTTTGCCGGACGACAACTGGATTCAATTTCTTGCGAATATTTCTCGCCTCTAGGGATATAATGAGGGTGAAATGATTCTTCCAGATCCGAAGCACTTTACTATTGATTAACATTTCTTTCATCTTTTCCCTTCGTTGTACCTCTCTTGTAGCTTCCCTTAAATGCAATCAAACCTGTTTCACAGAAAAAATAGATTGGATATCCGCAGGCTGTATTACGGCGGTGGTAGTCAAAATACTGCACTCAGGTTGAAGTAACCAATCGCACTGGGCTGACGACTTTAATGTGAGAGCTATGTCAAGATAGCTATAGCGAAGCTTTGGTCTAATAAGGTTGCTAACACGACCTGACTATTTAGTGCAGCTGTGGAACATCTTTTTGGAAACATGTATCAACTTTTATGGAAGATATGCTCGGGAGCATGCCCAGCGAATAGAATCTCAATATTGTTTATGGATAGGAAAGGAGATCCCTAAAACCTCTCGAATTATACAGGTATTGGTTTCATAGGCATTGTTTATAAGGTCTTCTCTGCCAGTCTGTGGACAATCTGGTCAATAATAATGCAGACCTTGAAAGAGATTCGCGAATTCCAGGTCGACCACACCATGTTCTTCTCGACTTTAAGGCCGCATATGGCAGTCTCTATAAAGACCAACTATGGGGAGTCATGGGGAGTTTTGATATTCCTGCCAAACCCGTCAGGCTACGTAGGATGATGATCAAGGGTTCTTGCTGCTCTACTAAGGTCGGTAATGAACTGAACTTTTTCAATATTGAAAAAGGGCTTAAACCATTAATTTTGTTGGGCTCTTTAAGCCCTATCTCGAAAAATCAAGGCAATTCTTTACAAAGATTAGAATTTTAGATTATACTCCACTATTGCTAAGACGACCCTTAACAACACTTAGACATATGATACATTCATATAATGTTCATCAGACACAAAGGATTCGTTGTGGCAGACCAGTCTGAATTACGTCGTAACGAATCGTTACGTTAATCCCTCTCTGCTTTTACTACAAAATTAGACGATTTCTGTGTACATCAACTCACAGAACAGTTCCCGGATTACAAATATATCTCTTTGCCTTTCATTAGTGCCATTCGACACTGACTTGCGCATTCATAATTGATCCCATGATTTTATAATTCCATTTCACAAAGTCTTTAATCGCCTTATACATCATTTCACTAAGCCGAAAATTAAATCGAAATTAAAGTCGCCAATCCTCCACAAAACATACGAAGAACAATCAAACAACAAACCGAATGCATTCATCGCCCATCTCCCGAGCGTGCCGCAACTTATACGCCACCCGTCAGCGGCCCAGCACCACCATCCATCATTGTCATAAAAGAAGAACAACGCAACGCTCATAATTGTCCGCATAAATCAAACTCGCTCCGAATGACCTTTCGCACAACAATTCCTCGTTTTGTCGTTCTGTCCCTTTGTCATTTTATTGTTTTGTCGTTTCGCAATCCAAACTAATTAAACTTTACATTCGTCGAATAAAGGCTACACAACTTCACGACTCGGAATAACTTTGCATCGTTTGTAAACTAACCGCTGCCGTTAGCGCCGCTACCGCTTCTTCTATGCTATCGTCCTAGACCCCCTTTGGCCTTTCCGCTTCCTCAGCTTTCGAATTTAAACTGTGCTTCCCCCGTTCACGCTCGTAAATCGCCCTACCTGACACTCGCACAATAACGGTATAATCTGGAAAATATTTTCAAGAATATTCCGATCGGGGCCGGGTCCGGGCCACGAAAACAGTTTGTATAGAAAATGGAGATCTTACATCCCAGTATGCAAGGTACGAGTATAACAAGGCAGCACTCCCGGGCGATTGCAACAGAATCAACTGAAGCCGAAGGTAGCCTCTCGAACATCATGAACATGATGTACCAAGTTTCATACACCTTACCTCGTGTATCGTGCATCATTCTTAGCATGCACCGTGCTGTGGGTTAAAGAAATTCCAATACCCATTCATGGATCCTATTCATGCAATCTTTAAACGACCGATATGCAGCAGGATACGCCCCGCTGGCCGAGCACCGCTGAATAGGAAATCGACAAAAAAGGAAACCAAACGAGCGAAATGGAACAAAAGGAAGGACGCCATGAATGCATTGAAGGGAAGCTCTTAGAGAGGTACAACGAAGGGAAAGGATGAAAGAAATGTAAATTAATAGAAGGATCTCCGGCAAACGGGAGGTGCTTCGAATCTCACGGTCACTTGGTCGTACTTGGCCACTTGGCCATAAATAAGTCATGACCGGGTTCTGGAAGAATCATTTCACCCTCATTATTTCCCTATTCTATTCTGCATTTCTTGATACCGCTTCGGAGTTATATTATGCATTGAGGTGGGAGGCACTATGACTGATGGAGTCCGCGATGAACGGTGGGCAACTGGGTAAGACAGAGAGCTGTGGCGAGAAATATTTGCAAAAAATTGAATCACAGTTGTCGTCCGGCAAACTAGGGTTGTCGTGGTGAATTATGATTGCTTTATTGGGGCTTTACAGGAGATGAAACGACGACCGATGACCTCTTTTAACCAGGAGTGAGGCGACTTGAAAGGACAGTGGTTGAGTCTATGTAACTGGAATAAAATGATTGCGAGGCATTTTAGGTATGCAGCGGGCAATGAGAAGTAGGTTTGAGGGTTATTTCCAGAGGAAACAAAAGAATTTATGAGTAGCGAGCGTGAGGCCTTCTTTCCAAACCCTTTACGTGATATTTGAATTGACGACTAAGTGACCTTCAAGAGGTGCATGAAATCAAGGAAGCTCGGAAATGAAATAAAATATTCTAGAATCATAGACTATAAGTCACATACGAGTCGACAGATTATTGACAGATCTTAAGAAGACAGTAGTGAAGGGATGGATCTTAAATGCTTACGCGTTTAGACCTAATCGTTTCAGTTGCCTTTAACGTGGTTCCCTACGGGGAACCTAGCCCATACGTCCTGTAAGGAAGCAGGCACCAAAAACGGAAAAATGTTACACATACGCCCGGTAGTGCAAGGTGTCGAGAGCGTGTCTGAGCTTTAAGAGCTTCATTTCCGACTTATATATGGCACAGAAAATTTGTGTAGATTCAGACCTAATCGTTTCAGTTGCCTTTAACGTGGTTCCCTACGGGGAACCTAGCCCATACGTCCTGTAAGGAAGCAGGCACCAAAAACGGAAAAATGTTACACATACGCCCCGTTGTGCAAGGTGCCGACAGCGTGTTTCGGTTTCCAGACCTTCGTTCTCGACTTGCGTACTGCGCTGAATGTGTGGATTCAAACCTAATTGTTTAAGTTAAACTTTACATGGTTCCTTAATTATAACGTGTTTGACATGGTCAGTTAGAGAGAAGGTGATTATATTAGGTAAACTGGATTAGATAGTCAAAGACCATTTCCCCAGACTGGATTACGGTCAGGTTAAAGGTCCCAATCGCACTGGACTAAGGCGAGAGAGTATTCCGTCCACTCACGATATTTTCATCGCTTTTATATTGGATCTTTGGAATTTTATAAGAATTGGAGCTTCTGCAGAGCCTGGTTGTATAGTACCAAACCGTCCCTAATCGCAAGCCGTTAAGACCGGCATAATGGTATTTATATGGTTCACAATGGTACTCACTTCTAGCACGAAGTTATGCTCAAATGTGTTAAGAGTTGACCGAATTGGATTTATAAGTATTAGGTTTTACTTACAATTTATAAAGGCCTTCTAAAAAACCCAATTAATGAGCATGCAACGAGTTTTCAATTGTCGAAACGTGCCTCGATACCATAAACTCATCATCAATAAAGCCTGCCAAGAAATCCTAAAACCATCATCTGTTTGCCCAAGCAATTTCCCTCAAGCCAACGCCAGTCGGCAGCTGGCAGTTATCCCTTAAACCCTACCATATCGTTCAATAAGCATCGGCATTCTTGCATTCTTGTACTGCAATAAAATCCCTCGAATGCAAAATTACCGTCATCGACATTTTATTCCAGTCACGCTTCAAAAACAAACGACGCGAATTCCAATTGAAAAATATCCTTCGTCTCCTCGTTCTGGCATCCTAGTCCGCATGCCATGCACTCATACATGACACCCACCGACCTAGGAGTAAAACAACTGTATCTCCTTTAGATATTGTTTTGAATTCACTTTGGATGACACTGACATGGATGTCATATGACATAGCTGTGAAATGGCTAAATGTGGCAACCATCGAAGGCGGAACGATTCTTTCGACATTGCTGTCAAATATTTCTCTAAGCTGATGCTGATGAATGGTCTTTAGCTTCAAGTCAGCTTGGCTACCATGTGTTGATGGTCATATGGAACAATATTACGACCATTTCAACATCATTCGGTGAACCGAATTCGTGCCAGAAAGGGAAAATAAACTTTTCGAACCGATAGACGAGGGTAAATGTAACCTAATACCATCGGAAAGGTAGTCGTATAAAAGTGTGTGGTCCTCGGGGAAGACTGTTTATTTTTGATTCGGTTTTTGTAATCCCCGGAATGTGGAAAGGAGACGGAAAGCAATAAATATTTGATGAGTGTATTGGGAGTGGAGTTTTAATTTGATTAGGTCCATAAGGGACCAATGGCTTTTTCGTCAGTTTCCTTAAAAGATTTAGAAATATCGTAAATCAAGACTGGAAATAAAATTGGAATGGCTTAAAGTCCAGTGTACAAGAATGAACCTAAAGGTCTAAAGGAAAACCCAAATGCTTCCAGGTGTGCGAGAAAATAGGTCAAGTTTATGAAAGCCAACTCGGACACTATCAATCTCGAGTTGCATACACGAATGTGAAGCTTTAAAAATAATTCCGTGCACAAGTTAACAGACTTTGTCAACAGCTTTAATGCAAACTTACTTTGATTGGCTTTGAAGAAGGGAAATCCCCCTTTGTGGCAAAAGTTCCTGTTTCGCCCTTTTTTTTTTACGAAAGCTCTCGGAACTTTGACAGTTCTTGGGAGTGACGCTTTAACGCATGCGTTCAAAAAAGCGGGGTTTGGAGAAATCTGGAAAGCCATTCGGGGAAACACGAAGCTCATCTAATAGCTTTTTAACGAAAAAATCCTGGAGAAGCGTGCTTTTACCAACTTTTATAAGTAAAGAAACTTTTTGTTAGGGGTTCAGGGGTAAACTGGAATCAAGTCAAATCAGCGGGGTGTTAAAGCTTAATTGGGGAAATAAAAACTTTCAATGCTCCTCGATTGAATGCACTTCAGTGCCGGAAGGAGAACCAATACTTAAGGTCATTGGGTGACTACTGACCATTCCTAACATCGCTTTCATGAACAGGAAGGTCTTTCGTACGCGTTCCACCCGTTCCCGTTCGGTTTTCGCTCAAGGATCCGATGATATTTGAAGTATGCAAACTTAAATACCAACGACTCGGAAATGAGCTATTGAACTTCCGTGCCGTCAATAAAGGGACATAAGTAAATAGCCTTTAAAATAGCTTGCGGAAAGGTCGCAGTTACTACAATAAGTTTCCTTTTTTTTTGTTTAACTTTTCATATAGCCAACAATTAAAATATCCTTTTTACGATGTAATTGTTATCTGAAAATTTCCGGTACTCCTAAAACTGATTACACATAGAACGTTGCTCGTAGGACAAAAACTTTCCTTAGTTGCATGCCTCTCCGTGGGAATACGCTGTATCTTTTGACGGAAGTATGTTGGAATTTGAACGAGAACAAAGTTGTAGAATGTTTGTTCTAAGTTAGTATCAATTTCAGAGATACACTTGTATTCGTAAACTATTGCAAGTAGTCCTGTGGGGTTAAATCGTAGTCGAAAATGTTGACTGTGGGCGGGAGGTAATGAATGTGATTAAAATAATGAAAGGGAACCATCGAAGGAGGGCGGGCATCTAGGTGGTAGGTATGATAACTGGGAGTGGGTGTAATAGGTTGATATGATACCCAAAATTCAGGACGTAGAAGGAGGTGGAGGCTGTATTGATTGTTTGCACCCGGTAAACAAGTGTGAGTAAATATCCTGAAACAGAGAGGAAATTCTGTCAAGTGCAGGAGTGAGTATCGATTCTATCGTATTAAATTCTTCAAAGGCATTGCATAATTTTGTGAAATTGAGCAACCAACCAATTGAATTTTTAAGTCTGTAAAATTCTCAAAGGGAACATAATAGCACCTACATATGGTAGGTTAGAGGCAAACGAAGATGCGGTTTACTGAATTTGTAAAGTGCCAATACACATATATTGGCTTAAGTATAGTTCCTTTGATCCTTTATCCATGGTACTTTGTGGAAGTGAAGCTTATGGCTTTCAAACACTTATCAAAAATAAGGAGATGAATCCATTGTTCTAGGTTGTTAGACATCTTTTGTGGGTTAGAAGTCAATTTTCCCGTATGGAAAGAAGTTAGCTGGCATTAAACGCCATTGTCAATGTAGTTCCCGCGTATATGACGATCTTCGAAAATTGTTCATCGTCACAATATTTTGTTCAAGAATGTTTTGAATGATGGACACTATCCAAAGCATCGAAAAATAGCTGTCATGCAATCAAGAGCGCAAGAGACACCTACCATCCGGCAAATTTCTAGTCAATAAGTATCCTTCTGAATTTCAGTGAGATATTCGTAAAAGTCATCAATAGATTCTTTATGAAGTGGGTTGAGAACAATTACATATTCTGGATAACTGACAATGTCGGCATATGTTAGGGGACATTATGTACTAATATAATAGAAATTATATATTATATAGCAAAAGTCACTTTATTTTTTGAGCAAACCTAGTACAAGAGCACAAATAGGAAACAGTGCACGGGTGTCCTATTGTTCGATTGGGAAAATACCTTTGATGTAGTAACCTAATATGGCAGTTTGGCTGGAAGGGCTCTTTTATAAGTTGAGTCGGTTGGGCATAAGTAAACCGCGGATATTGCTCAATATGCACATCAACAGCATTTAAAACTAAAATGGTTTGCAATAAGGAGCAGTTAATTCGCCGGTACTTTTCAACATAACTCGTCTGATAAAATCTCTACAGCTTACAATATAATAGGCAAACGATCTGATTGTGTACAGATCAGCACCTGAGGTCAAGGTCGTAGTAATACTCTTGTTGCTTGACTTCAAGCCCAAGCCGGAGAACGATGTCTTGGCTCTTAAACAGACTGTTTCTGAATATCCAATTCAATGATGGGGTTAAGTTAATCTGTTATGGATGGACGACTAAACTAAAGGCGAGACGTCGCACAAAGCACTGAAGAGCTTTTGGTTTTAGTAGATCGGTATCCCACCGAGATGGTTGGAAGAGGAGATTTTAGCCGACTTTTTTAAACAGAGATTATTTATATGTAATAAAGTATATACGAGGGTGGTCCGAAAAATACGTTTTCTCGAGGTCTACAAAGTAGGCCTTCGTGGCGGCGATGACCTCCTCATTCGACTGAAATTTCTTCCCGGCGAGTGACTTTTTTAAGTTTGGAAACAAAAAGAAGTCGCACGGGGCCAAATCTGGAGAATACGGTTGATGGGGCAGCAGTTCGTAGCCCAATTCGACCAATTTGGCCGTGGTGAGGGCGGAGGTGTGAGCCGGTGCGTTATCATGTTGGAAGAGCACTTTTTTCTTCGCCAAGTGGGCCCGTTTTTTCTTCAATTCGGCGTCGAATCGGCCCAATAATTTGGCATATTACAGCCCTGTGACCGTTTTGCGCTTCTCCAGGTAGTCGATGTGGATCACACCTTGTGAATCCCAGAAAACAGTAGCCATCACCTTTCCGGCCGATGGGACAGTCTTCGCCTTCTTCGGAGCACGTTCGCCTTGTTCGGAGCACGTTCGCCTTCTTCGGAGCACGTTCGCCTTCTTCGGAGCACGTTCGCCTTCTTCGGAACACGTTCGCCTGGTGAAGTCCACTGTTTCGACTGTTCCTTGGTCTCTGGTGTGTACCAGTGGATCCATGTTTCGTCGAATGTCACGAAACGACGCAGAAACTCCTTCGGATTGCGCTTAAACACCGTCGAACACTATTCTGAAGTGATCTCACGGTTGCGCTTGTTGCCCGGAGTGAGCAAACGCGGCACCCATCGTGCCGACAGCTTTCTCATGCCCAAAATTTCATGCAGGATATGACCCACGCGATCTTTTGAAATACTTACTTTCTCAGCTATCTCGCGCACCTTCAATCGGCGATCTGCCAATACGAGATCGTGGATTTTTGTCACGTTATCCTCCGTGGTAGCCGTTTTCGGGGCACCTGGACGTGGCTTATTAAAAACCGACGTGCGACCACGTTGAAACTCGTTAAACCAATTTTTGATGGTCGCCATCGAAGGAGAAGAGTCACCGTACACAGCATCCAAACGCTCTTTGATTTCGTTGCGCGATTTCCCTTCCAAAAACAAGAATCGAATCACCGACCGATATTGGTCTTTTTCCATTTTTCTAAAATCCGCGGACACTCCCGCTTCTACACGCGGTCAACACAAAACTACGAGTCCGACGAAATTTCGACAGTATCCGTCTACTAGAATGTACTACACGATAGTAAGTTGCTCTTGCGATACTGGCGCCATCTGGCGGTGAGGCTAAGTACTTATCGGACCACCCTCGTATAGTAGTCAATCATATGAGAACATTCGTCACTTTTTGACTTACCTCCACGATAAATCAGACTCGTTTTTCTACGAAGGTAAAACAAGCACAAGTGTCATGGTCTCCATTCAACAGGAAGGTCTCACCACGGACTTCGCTAGCCTCAAGAACCTTTTCATCAAATATCACGAGTTCTTTAATATTTAACCTTGAATATTGTTAAAGGAACTTGATACCTTCCGCTAATACAGTCATTTAAAACGAATGTCACACCTTCAACGTAGTAGAACTGATCACGATAAGTTTTTTCGTCCCTAATTCTTTCTCTCTTCCGGCAACCTCATTCTGTCAAAATCTCCCTTCTTACCTTCTACTATTAGAATGTAAGACGTCTTCGCATAAGCAATTGCGAACTGTTCCCATCAATCTTTAACGTTTATCGCGATGACCAACTCAGCCGACCCACTGAGGGTTACCCTTATCAATGCGTCCTACTAGCCATCCTTAATTCAATTGACTCTTCCCTTATTGCTATTTATCCTCCAAACATCTCGACTTTGTCTCAATTAAGATTGTGCTATTGAATCCTATCAACTCGCCATTGACCAAATCATTGAGTCCCTCTGGCTGCAATAATTTTTTCGGTGACTTCAACCTTCCTCATCTTAAATGGGCTCAATCTGACGATCAATCGTTTTATAGTGCCAACAATCCCACTACTGCCAAAGAATGTTTTTTTTTCTTTTCTAAGTTAGTGGCGTCTTAAACTACATGGGCAGAGAACTAGACCTCATATTCACAACTGATCCCCTCAACTCTTCTGTCTCACTCTGTCCCCTTTCCCTTTCAACCATCGATAACTTCTATCCTCTCCTCCTTCTTTCCTGTTTTCACGATTCTCCATTACAGAACATTCTTCATACAGTTCTGCCTTCTCACGATTACCACAAAGCCAAATTTCACCAAATCAATGAATACCTCAAAAAAGTCCTTCTGATAATCTAACTTTAAATGATGCTATATCCATATTTTACAGGAAAATATTTAACTATATCACTCTTTACGTTCCCTTTTCCCAACGCAAAACTTTGTCCACCTTTGTCCCCAACCTGATATAATCGCAGACTCCGTTCCCTAAGCGTTACCTAAGAACCAAAAAAATTAAGCAATGGACAATCTTCCTTCGTACTCAATTCCCTAATGACTTTTCTGACTACGTGCGCAACTATCTCCACTTTACCGCCCTTCCAGTTCCCTCTATCAACGCTATTTAGCTGAAACACAAGCCAATTTTATAAGTGATTCTAAGTCCTTCTCTAAATTTGTTAATTACAAAAGAAAATCTGATGCCTACCCTATCTCACTCCCTTTTAACGAGCAAACCTCAAATGACCCAAACATTATCGCCAACTTTTTTGACACCTTTTTTAAACAATCTCGCGCCGTCGACTCCTTTGTTCCGGACTCCGTTTACTTCGGTTATTTACGAATTTCCTCCTTGGACCATTTCTTCCTCACACAGTTGATTAAATCAACTTAATGAGAAATTCACTCCTGGACCTGGCGGTCTCCCTGCAATATTTCAAAAAAAAAAAAAAATATGCCTCTCAACCCTCTCTCCCCCTGGGGTGAAATTCCCCAGTTAAAGAAAATTTATTTTATAACCCCTCACAAGAAAGGTCCGTCAATGTTGACAATTATCGTCCCATTGCCAAAATGTCACACATACCCAAACTCTTCGAGAGTATATTGTACGAAATTTTAAGTTTTCACTGCAAGTCGTTAATCTCCTCTAGACACACGGTTTCCGCAAATGCAGATCTACAACCACAAAGCTTGTTAAATTTGTGTCCTTTACCCTCGCAGCCCTAGAGAAGGGCAAAGTAGTTGACGTTATTTCAATCGATTTCAGTAAAGTTTTTGATAAAATCTCCCACAGACTAATACTCTTCAAATTGTCCTCCTTCGTTTCGATCTCATTTCTTTGAAGTGGACATCTTCATATGTAGAAAATCGTTATTACAGTGTTCGTTTCAGATTTGCCTTTTCTTTCCCGGTTTTAGCTTCCTCCGGCGTCCCCCAAGGCAGCCACTTAGGTCCACTTCTTTTCGTTCTTACCATTAACCATATTGAAATTGTGATTAAACATTCCCACATCTCACTATATGCCGACGACCCTAAGTTCTTCAAGACCATTTCCCCCAGTCATGACTCTTCCCTTATTCAATCTGATCTCAATAGTTTTTCCATTTGCCAATCAATAACTTTTTCACGTAAACGAATGAAACCTCCTCCTCGTCTCTACTTCCTCAATAATCAACCCATCTCCACCGTCATTTGCGATCTTGGCATATTATGTGACCAGGAGCTAAATTTTCGCGCACACATCAATGAGATAATCCTTGAAACTAATTCTGCACTCAGTTTCGATGGTCTAAAGAATTCTCCAATCCCAACGTTACCCGATTTCTTTACATAACTTTTATCCGGCCCCTTCTTGAATACGCCTTTCAAGTCTGGTCTCCGTACCAACAAACCCACATTTCTAGAATCGGTTGCTGCGTTTCCCCTCAAACAATCTTCTGCTATAACAATCCTATCAAGACCGTTTTAAACTAATCAACATGAACACGTTGGAGGAAGGAAGACTGCGCGATCCTCTACAATTTTGTCTCTATCAACACTAACCCTCGCAATGTACGAAATCCCCGTCTCTTCTATCTTCCCACCACCTGTACCGCCTACGGCTCCAATGAACCCATTCCTCGTATGCTGGGAAGCGTTGATACAAAAGCGATCAAAGTTTGCATTCAAAATTTTCTGTTGAATCAATCAACGGTCCTTCTGCCATTTTTACAATATCCCAGCCTCTGCGCGCTGAGGAGAACCGGAGTGATTAAGGCTTTGCAAAGAGTTAAAATGGTTTTTCAAAAAATGCTTTACTTTTTGAGGGTTTTAATTTCTCAATCTACTCTTGAGCCCAAGGAAGTAGCGGTTGGCAAGAGTCATTCTACGTCTGTTCTTAATTTCGGTGTCGTTACCAGTTGTCACCAGTGAGTGTAGGTAGACAAAATCCCTGAGCACTTGAAAATGATATCTCCTAAGGCGGACGTTTTGGTCTAGACTTTGATGTTCTTCGTCATTTTTGGCGAGAGCATGATTCAATCGCTTCATTGACGTCCTACTCATCCTTGTATGTAAGCAATTGTGCACACTCAAAACAGATCATGTCCCTTGTATTGACTTTTGAATCCCGCACGGAATTTTAGAGATGATGTCGAAAGAATCACATGTAATCGCCGTTTAGATGAATTTATTGCCGGCTTTAGGGGAGCAGCAAGAATTCTTCATGGTCATCTTACGTAACCTGGAGAGTAGCAGGAAATTTAAAATTTGACATGACAAGCCTCAGCTCGTCTCTATCGGCCTTCTCACATATAGCTTTAAAGCAGACAAAAAAGTCATGTGCGTTGACTAAAATTCCTGAGTTTTCTCCAAGACCTGCCATTATTGTGACTATTGTGCTTAACGTGTATTTTCCAGGCTTAATTTTTTACCAAATTTTAATTTAGTATTCACACAGCACGACAGAATTGCTTGGAAGACTTTTCTTATGGTCGAGTAAGCCATACTCAGGCCCTGAGCATGCTGTCCTCCGACTATTAATCGATGCATGCTTCTTCTTTGATTTTGATCATATTATTTGGCTACGTGGAAGATCTTACGCAAGGATCGTGGCTTATAGAATATAGCTCATGCAAGAAATGAAGTTGAACGACCTGAACCAGAGTCGATGAGTGGGTCTTAAAAAAGCCAGAGGAAGATCCGCTTTTTGATCGAGAAATTCAGCGACGACTTTTTGACAACTTCCAGCAGAATAAATATTTACTTTTCATAAAGGGTTTTTCAACTGACGCGAGTAGATTTTGGCGGCCTGTGGCGGTTACGTTGTTTTGGTTTGGTCCGTTCATTCTGTTGATTATTATTCAGTCACTGATGCCAAATCATCATGGCAAGTAACACGGTTGAACATCACATTCAAATGATAGAACTTTGTTTACAAAATAAGTGTTCATTAGCGCAGACGTTGAATACGTACCATTTTGCGGTAGATGTGGTGACCCTTCACAGTCGACTTTCAACGTTTGGTGGCCACATTTGAGACGACCACTTCGGTAATCAATCAGTCAAAATTCGTACGTCAAAGAAACTCAAAATTGGCCGAAAATATTGTCGCGGTCCGTGAAAGTGTACAACAGAACCCGAACCAGCCGACCCCTCGCCGTGGAATTTGGCGAATTTTGCCCGTATAAGATCCAACTGAGCTTGGAGCCTAAAGTTCATTATAATAAACAACGCTTCGGAGTGTTTGGAAGAGGACCCCATTTTTGGCCGAAAAATAATTTTTGTTTTATTTTTTTTATAATTAGTGCAGGTTCAAGAGTGTACGTTCTTATGGTGTTTGTCACACAACCTGAACGTGGTGCAGATGGTTTGTTTCGAGGATGTTCGTTCACCATTCTCCAGGGGTGGTTGTCCTAGATATGATTTGAGAGATTCGACTGAATTTGCGTTGGTTGCAGTTCACAGAAACTCCATGTCATTAAGGTGTTATATTGGAAATGCACACACAGAGTATGAATTTTAAAGTGATCTTATGCTACGTTATGCCTTTGTCAGCATTTTGTGATCATCTCTCATTCACAACTGATGTTGTTGCACAGTTTTTCCGTATAGGAATTGTTCTTGACTATGGACGGACTTGAACTACAGACTTTCGGCTCAACATTCGGTGATGATAACCATTGCACCACGACCACGAGGCATTTTTGGATGAATGGCTGCGTTGACAGCGAAATTTCCTTATTTGGGGCAACACCAACTCACACGAGGTTCACCAGGTGACAATGCATCTTCAAAAAATTACCGTTTGGGGTGTATTTTGGGCTGGTGGCGTCATTGGTTCGCATTTTTTCGAAAACGACGTTGGAGGGACGGTCTCCGTCAATGGTGAGCACTACAGAACGATGCTAACCATCTTTTTATGGCCCCAATTGAATCATATGGACCTAGACGACATGTGGGTCCAGCAGGACGACGATACTTGCCACACAGCGGACGCCATGCTTGATGTTCTGCATGAACGATTTTAGGGTAAGGTCCACTCGCAGGTGACGTGAAAGGAGTACCAAGGTCATGAGATTTGACCGCAGGTCCATGCGAATAGACCAGACCGATACCCTTAAGGTGAACATAATACCGGCCATCGCTCAAATTCAGCCGGATCTATGCGGAAGAGTCATTGAAAATTGGACCCCTCGGATCCGTGCCCCTGCAAAAAGCCGAGGCGGGCACTTGAACGTTATAATATTTTATGCATAATGGCCTTTCAAATGAAAAAGAATTTTGTTAATACCTCACACACAGCTTGTTTTATTCCATTTCAACATCTACCCGCCCTTATTGAAAAGCCCTTTACCCTGTTCACCGACACAATTTCAAAAAAAGCGAATCAAATGGAACATGTCTGTTCCTTATTTTTTTTTTGAAACACATTTCGTAAAGTTGCCAGTAGGTATGTGCTTTCCAGGACATCTGGTGATGTATTTTTTTTTGTCGACTTTTTAGCGAATACGGACACCTTAAATCATGTAGGAGTACCTGATGCTGGTAGTAATGATTCACGATGGATAAATCACTAAATCTATTGGAGAGCCCATTAGCATAAATTCATTTTTTAATGTGTCGAAGTCTATGCAGACTGCATTCTCCTACGATCGCTTTAGAAACAGATAGATCACTAGGCTTCGATGTTTTGTCTAAAAGGCCGGTGAGTCCTTGGACACACATTTATCACTGATTTTGATAAGGACGAGATCACGCATCAGCTGATCCCAAGTTCAAAATTTAAATAAACTTTTATACGGTGATTTGCACGATCAAGAGGTATGTGTTTCAGGCCGTCTAAAAATAAAAATAAAAGGTTACTGTGAACTACAACGAACGCGACACATTCAGTCGAATTTCTCGAATCTTATCTAGGACAAACACCCTCGGTGTTCACTACCGGAGAGTAATGAACGAACATCTTCGACATAAACCATCTGCACCTCGTCCAGGTTGAACCTTTTTTTAAACCTGCGTCAGTCGAAAAAAAAAAAATGCGAATGATCCCCATGGTTAACGTTGTCCAGCGTAAGGACTATAACAATCCCTGATCCATAGGTCATTTCTTCGTTGATATTTTTCATTTTATCTGTGGATCTGCCCACAGACAATGAATGACGAAGTACACAACCAGCGATATCATCCTAAATATATTGATGACACCTTACTTGTAAAGTGTCAGCACTAAATGGGACTAAATGTTGACGTGTGTGCCGGCATAAGCCGATAGTCCAAACATGAAAACCAACTTCCAAAATATTTCACTCACCGAATGACAGTTAGGCATGAAATTGAATAGTGTTTTCTTCTTCTTAAAATCCATGTCCACTTGCAAAAAAAAAACTATAACGACGTCCAATCCTGAATTTATTACTAATCGTAGTATTGTCTCACTTCCCAAATATTTCTGATCCACATGGATCCAATATAAGCTCACCGAGTCGGTCCATCCTGAATAGAGATTACTTTTGTTATTTTTCCTAAATGGAATATAAGATATGGTCGCACCAACGTTACCCATATTCCTACAGATTAAATTCCGGAAATCGATTTGTGATTTATGTACAATCTTCCTCCAATATGTACATGCAGGAATCTATAGCTAGAAATTCAGTATTTTACCTGCTCCTGCTGTTTAATTCATGCTCCGTCCAGAAGGACTGTGGCCCATTTCTCAAAAGTTCAAGTTCGTAAATATCCACTACGAAGCTAAGGCACTACCTCAAGGAACTCTAGATGCATGCAACAGATTGGATTCGACTATTGGACAGTAATAATCTTCGGGTAAACTCCCACTCGTATGTGCGAGTATCTCAGGAGTGACACTTTTGCAAAGAAAATGGGGGAAAAAATTATGGGGACTCGCAAAAAGAGGGGTGTGACGAAGGTGATGCTAAACCGGAGGAAATGGATATAAGCTAAGTTTGTGACGTGGGTACTTATTTATGGCCACGTCCGCTATAAATTAGATTCGTAATCGCACTTGCTGAGTTATTTTTTGTAGATTTTTAGCCTTTTTTTCTGTTCTGTATCTGAAATGGAGAGGATAGTATCCTTTTTATTGTTTCTTTTTGCTTTGTATTGTTTCTGCCTTTGTAGAAGGATAAATCTTGGGAAATTGTTTGGTCGCTTGATATGGTGCAGAATGAATCAAAATCGTAGAGGATCCTCGAGAGACTGACGTGGCGGGACGTTAATTTTATTTATGAATATTACCTTTGTCAGATATTATGTGATAGTGTGGCAGCTCGGTTTATCAAGTTTATGGACTCCGTCGGACGCGGTTGGTTGCATATCTGTAAGATTTGAATAAAATCTCGAATAAACATATTTGCCGTATCGGACGGAGGGTAATAGTTTTTTGTTATGCAGCTTGGCCATTGGTATCCTTGTGAATAATGTTCTGATACAAGCGGCACAAAATAGGTCGATTGAACAGCACCAAATCGCAATCTATAACCATTATTTATTGGAATCCATATACCTCCATCCGAGTACACGGGGATCGTATGTCATACCGCAAATGGCTATTAATATCACAAAGGTCTTACGGTGGCATCGAACATTAGAGATATCCATCTGCAGTTAGATGGGTGAATATGAATCTAATGATCCATTAAAGATTGTTTCGTTATTTTATCTCGGAAGGAGCAAGGAGATGTGCTGCTGTCAGGTTGTGATGGAGCATCTCGTTTGTTGTTTCGTGCTTTAGTCAACTAATGCAATACAGGGATATCGTAACGTGACTGTCAATCAAGGAGAGCTAAGTTAACCTGGCTCTCGATTTATGAACGCAGTCATGGAATAAACTCGTAAGTTTGACTGTGTTAGATGGTCTGAAAAGATATCTTCATTGTGGATTGAATGTGGGTGGAAACGGGCGAGTCAGGGACCTGTTATCCTGCGTGCATGTCCGGAGGATATACCTGGGTTTGGAGATAGGTATTATTTTCAAATATACAATCACGAGCTAATTGAATGCGGAAAAGGACTTAGACGAACTCGATACACTTTTCCAGCTTCATACGAAACGCAAATTCGCTGAAATAATTCCGCCTGCCATCCACCATCCCCGTGTCCATGGTGTACAGAGAAACAATTCAATTCTAAGAAAACTGGCTCTAATTAAATTGCATCCAATGTTACATATTCCCAGGTATCCATGAAGGATATTTCAATGCAATCTAACGCCCATGCATCCCACGGTCATAATCGCATGAAGTGCATCTATGGTCCTGCTGCTTATGGTAAATAGTGCCATCACTTCACTGTCATACAGGAGGCACTACTAAGCAAAATCAATACGAAGCAATGAGTTACATTAATTACACCGATGCTGCTACTGCATGCACCAGTATCGGCATCGACTTTAGCCTCATCTCATCATCAACGTCGTAACTGTCATTGTAACCGTCGTCGTTGTTGTCCTAGTCGTTAAGTCCTGTCACCGTGCGATTGGAATGAAATTCTCCTTTAAAAGGACTTTCCCTGATTAACTAGGATTATTTTTTTCTAATCACAAGCTTAATGCGTACGTATGGCACGGTGATGATTATGACTGGGATGACGAGCTATTGTCGGCTGTATTGAAAATATCTGCCTTGCAACGCCCCCGTTTATCGGTTTCCACTGCAGTGCTGAAGACATTTTTTTTTTATTATATTTAAATATTTTTAAAAGCCTTACTCGTAAACCGTGCGGATCAACTACAAGATGTGGGCACGCATATGTATGAGCGTATCCAATACAAGGTTTCACGCAATGCTTTTAATGGCAAACGCCTTAATGCATTGTATTAAAATTGAGGGCTCATTGCCCTAATCTTGGAAGCGGATGTAAGGCTGGTTAACGCTCATCTCATGTTGCCTTCCTTGGTTCGAACCTTTTAACATTGATGGTCGAGGCAATGAGTGACAAAGCTATATTCGAGATTGTTAAGGCAATTTGCGTGTTTAAGGGCGAAAAATGATGACAGAATGATGACATTATAATCAAGGGCACATACGATATGCTTGATTGTGGTGTGTGCATGAGAGGCTGTCATTAGCATTCATTTCGCTTCAAGATTTGTATAAGCTGTAGAAGGGGTTGTAAAAATAATGGAGTAATTCTGGACTATTTGTGGCACCCGCGATATCCAGGCAGAATTAATTGGAAATATATATATATTTTTTTTCTTAACTCGTTTAATTCAATACAATTCGATGTGATTGAGAAGCAGACGATAGCAAGACGTTTCCACAGACGCCAGTATTCCCTACCACATTATCCACATTGGTGATTATTTTGCTCTAAAAGATGTGCGTTGAAAAGGCGATAGCGAAATATTTTCCCGTAAGACTAGAACTACATTTATGCAATTTATAAAAAGCTCTTACCACATGCCTTTGGGCATTTCTAGGAGAATTTGTGTCAATATCGCGCTTTTCTTTTAAGTAGAAACTCATTTTAAGGCATTGGCAATACTAACTTTCACTAGGTGTTGAAGCTTTATATTATAGGGCTATCCAACAAGGGGTGTCATTTTGAGTCACTAGAAAAAATGCAACATTTTTAGGAAAAGTGTTGATATTTTTATTTAATTTATATTAAAATGCACGATCGCGTCGATCGATTGAAGTCTTCATTTCTCTATTTCAATTAATAGACGCATTGTCTCTACTCGTCGTTCATAGCACAGTATTTTAAAATTTATCTATTTATGTTCATTATAGCTGCGTGAGAAGTCTTTGATGATCAAAAACATACGATAATCGTACATTTTCCCATTGTGTAAATATAAGTATGTATATGTACATGTTCTGAATTGTCTTAGTAAACATATTGATGGCTGCACTTCCATTGTGCCTCTAAAAAAAATCTGAAAAAAAGACTTAAACCCTGGATTACAAGTTTTCTTTTCAAAAGGGCTAAGGCAAAAAATATTTTGAGAATCAAATGTTCTAAGACAACTTCAGATTGAGGGATCTTCTTCTTCTTCTTCTTCTTTTCCTTTTTATCCCGGCGTCGTTATGGTCAGAAGTGTAGGGCCATAACCTTCCCACTTAACTGCATTCCTACTGGTCCGCTTGTGGGGTCCGCCGGTTTGACCTCAGAAAGTAGCGGCAGGCTTCCCGGTTTGGGATTACTTCATCGCTGAGGCCAATCAAATGCTGGTGTTTTTGCATTTGTTTGCACCAATTGTTTTTCGGCCTGCCTTTTTTGCGTGTTGAAATTGGAATGTTGATTGATAACGCCTTTTGGACGGGGTTCAAAGGATTTCTCCTTTGAACATGGCAATACCAACTGAGTCGGTCGCGCTCTATATTTCTTGTGATGGTTTCTTTTACGTGGGGGCTTCCTCGGATCTTTGAACTTCTAATTCTGTCACTCTTTGTTACTCCCGCTGTTATGCGAAGCATCTTCATCTCAGCTGCCGCTAATTTGATCTCATACTTTTTGTGCATTGTCCAGCATTGTGAACCGTATGTGAGCGCCGGACGTACAACTGAAGTGTAGAGCCTTCCTTTCAGCTTAGGGGGCATTTTTCGATCACAGAAGATGGCGGAGTTTTCCCGCCACTTCATCCACCCTACGCTTATGCGATGTTTGATGTCGTCATCACAAGTTGCTTCTCTATTAATCATAGATCCCAGATATTTAAACTTTTCACACTTGGGAAGCACTCTTCCATTCAAGTAAATGTCTGGAATAGGCTGATGAGGGTCAGAGAACGGGCAGCACAGATACTCTGTCTTCTTTGAACTAATACGATACCCGTGTCCCTCAAAAATGTCCACCCACACATCAAGTGCTCGTTGTAGGGACGCCTGATCATCACTTATAATGGCCCCATCGTCAGCAAAGAATAGCTGGTGCACATTGGGGTCCGTCACTTTTCCTTCAAGCAAGCAATCAAGGACTGCTATAAAAAGCAGTGGGCTGAGGACGCTCCCTTGGTGTACACCGACTTTGATTGCGAACTCTTCGGTGACTCCTGCGGTGCATCTTACTCTTGTCGTTGCTCTCTCGTACATGTCCATAATCACTCGCACGTAGGTTTCTGGAACTCCTTTTTGTCTTAGCGCTACCCATAAAAGATCTCTTGGTTGCCGGTCAAAGGCCTTCTCGAAATCAACCAACACCATATGCAAGTCCTTTGAAGAATCACGATGCTTTTCCATCATGATCCTTATACTTTGGATTGCATCTGTTGTTGATTTACCCGAGACAAACCCGCACTGGTCATCAGATAGTCGTATTATTTTCCGCAGTCGGCTATCTAATACCCGTTCAACGATCTTCATGGTGTGCGACATCAGCTTGACAGAACGGTAGTTATCACAATTTCGCGTATCACCCTTTCCTTTGTGCAATGGAAGAAGATAGCTTTCCCTCCATTGATTAGGCATAGTGTCGCCTCTCATAAGTTTGGAGATAAGAACCATGAGCCATCTAGACCCGATGTCCCATCTTTTTCCAGAACTCAGAGGGTATCCAGTCCGGCCCAACAGCTTTTCTTTTCTTGGAGTTTTTAACCGCGTACCGAACTTCTTCGACTGTGATGTCGGATATTTCGGCATGATTCGGGGCGGCTCTTGGAAAGTACACTCGGGGAAACTGTTCGTTCAGAAGTTCCTCACAAAAAAATTCGCCATCTGTGGAGAATTTTTTCGTCTTCCACAAGGAGTTGGCCTTCAGCATTGTTAATAAACTTTGGGAAACGAATCTCCAGAGCATTTCTTCTTCTCTGGGCGGCTATCTTAAAGATATTTGCTCCTTTGTTCAAATTGTTTTGTCGAAGCTCCTGGGTAGCCTGGTTCCTGTCAGACGCGGAAGACGATATTTCTTCCAACTCCTGATTGAGGGATCGATACAACAAATTATGTTCTTGACTTAAAAAAGAAATTCGTAAGAGTCGTGATGATTACTATAGAAATCGATTCCTCTTTGCTAAAGGATATTTTAAAAGTTGTTAATAATATTCTAAAAAAGTCTTCAGGTTCTTCCAAGCCTATAACAATTCGTATTAATGACTGTAATTTTTTTCTGATCAATTCGCTAATCAAGCAAGCAAAACTGTTCATAGTTGCTCTCATAAAACTAGTAAGTAACCATTAAAACATACATCTCGCACAATCAATATATATGGAGCAAGCCACCGAAGAAGAAGTATACAGAATGTTATGTTGCCTGAAAACCGACAAGGGAGCAGGAGCGGATGGTATTAGGCCAATCGATCTTAAGATAAACGCTTTAACTTTGGCTAAAATAATTAAAACGATCATCAACCAAAGTATAAACCAATCTTGTATTCCTAAATTATTAAAAACATCGATAATACGACCTATATATAAAGGAGGAGTAAAAAGTCAGATTAAGAACTATAGGCCAATCGCAATTCTGCCCATCGTAGAAAAATGTCTGGAAGAAATAATAATACGAAGGCTAACAAATTTCATTGATAAACATAAACTTCTGCAACCAAACCAATAAGGTTTCCAAAAAAATAAGAGTACTGGGTTATTATTGGGAGATCTAGCGAATGTGATAAACTCTGGTTTAGATAAAAATCACCACGTCCTTGTAATGTTCATAGATTTCAGCAAGGCCTTTGACACATTGAGCCATAAGAAAATCATCGAAAGCCTCAACCGAATTGGGATAAGGGGAATCTTGGAAAAGTGGATGGAGAATTACCTATCCGGAAGAAAAATAAGGGTAAAAATAAAAAACAGACTAAGTCAAGAAAAGGAGAGTTTGTATGGCGTACCACAAGGTTCAAAGCTGGGACCAATCATCTTCATCTTGTATACTAACGAACTCCTCCGAGTGCTCAACAGAAGTACAGCTTTTGCATACGCTGATGATATAGCAATAATTTTCAAGCACAAGTGCATTAATACTGCGATTTCGATAATGCAAGAGGAGTTTAATAGTGTTTCGAGATGGTCTCACGACCAAGGACTAGTGATAAATGCTGCAAAAACGAAACTGATGCACATACGGATGCCACACCACCAATCAGCATATATCATCAGAACAAAGACTGCCCAACAACAAAGAGAAGTGATGCTATTGAAATAGTTAAGACTATCAAGTGTTTGGGAGTTATAATTGATGATCACTTCTTATGGCATGAACATGTGAATAAAATAGACATGTGAAGGCAACTAAAGAGTGCTGTTTTTGTAATAGTGTACCTTAAAAGATACACAAGCGCTGAGGTGCGAAGCCGGTGTACCTTTCACTAGCAGAATCCCGTCTAAGATACGGGATATTAGCCTGGGGAAATGCGTCGAAAACGCACATCGATAAGATATTACATCTCCAGCATCGACTACTTAAAATTATAAATACTAATAATTATACTTTAAAGGTGTTAGATGTTAACGGCATATATAAAATGACACTGCTGTTGCGCTATTATGATGATCAACGCTACCAACAACAAATACGCCATAATCAGAATACAAGAAGACGAGCTCAGGGACTGCTGGAAATTCCAGAAATATTCAACAACTATGGGAGAAGACATCCAAGATACGCCATACCACAAATGTTGAATGACCTACCATCAAGTGTGAAATATATAGTGAATTATAAAAAACGGGAAAAAATCTTAAAACAATACTTCCTCAACTTGAACTATGTCACATAAAATTCCAAATACAAACAATATGTAATACATAGTTTTTCCAAAACTTTTAAAAGCCAAGTTAATTATTGTAATTAATAGTTAAATTATTTGAATTATTTGCATAAATGCTACAACCCCCAAACTTTTAAAATTAAGATATAGGACTCAATCACCTGCAGATAAGCAATATGCTTCGCGGGTAACTTTAATTAAATATTGTAAAGGTTTTTTGAGAAGAAAATAATTAATAAATTATTGGGTCCTAAAACGGTTCTAGTGCTAGCAAATATGATGGCGTTTCCAATCGATTTTTAAAACGTATCGGATGTTTCTTGGTAGATGTACTAGCAGTTATTCTTAACCGAAGTGTATTTTTCCCTTGTGTTCTCAAATGTGTAGACGTAATGTCTTTATTTAAAAAAGGTTCAACAGAGGATATAAGCAATTAGAGGCCAATTTCACTTCTTCCCGTCTTTAGTAAAGTCTTCGAAAAAGTTGCTAAAATAAGGCTACTATCTTATTTAAACAAGAATAGGTTTTTCAGCCCTATGCAATATGGTTTTCAGCATGGGAAAACCACTGAAGATGCCCTACTTAATTTTTGTTCCAGTGTCTTTTCTAACCATGATGCAAAAAAATTCACTGCGGGCTTATTCGCTGATATTACGAAAGCCTTCGATATGGTTGACCAAATTATCTTGCTGAGAAAACTGGAAAAAGCGGGAATTCGTGGTTTTATGCTCGATTGGGTCAGGTCCTATCTCTCAAATAGATCGCAACGAGGTAAAAACGGTGAAACCAGAAGTGATGCACAGCTTTTGAATTTCGGAGTACCTCAAGGCTCTGTGTTGGGACCTGTTCTGTTCCTTATATACTTTAATTCACTCCTTGAGCTTGATTTTAAAGGTACTCTTACTGCCTTTGCAGATGATGTGGGCTGTTGCTACGGTTCAGAAAGTGCCTTAAACATATTAAGGATTTGGTTCGCTGAACATAAATTGAGGATTAGCTCTAAAACTAAAATAATGTTTTTCAATTTATTGACCACAACTGACGGTAATGTTGAGTTTTATGTCCATTCTACGGATTGCCCAAAGTTCTAACTAGGTGTGAATAAATTCACTAAACAAAGCGAATCTGCTAGAAGTCTCGTTCTAATGTTTAATGTAAAATAACATACAAATGCAAATAAAAAAACTATTTTTTCATCATATTCAAAATATCACCGACCACATCTGTTGAAACTTTTTTTTCAACAGGTACCACCAAACGCTCGAGTACAACAGAACAATTTTTCAACGGATACATCAATGGTTTTGGAAACATTTTCTCCTCCTTGAGTTTCTGTTTCAAATCCGCAGCTGCTTTATTTTCTTGTTTTTTAGTCAATCTGGCTGTAGTGACTTTTTTCATCTTTGGCAGTTTATGCAAAACGCGATGAGTTTTGAAGGAAGGTTTTTGATGTTCTTCGGCAGAATTCTGCGATTCCTTTATTCATCTTCTTTATTTTCTTTGCATTTTTAAGTACTCAGATTTTAGCGTCTGTTTCATTTAGTTTCGGACGGAGTTTGTCAAGGCAAATTAATCTTTCAGTTTGATGAGTCGAAGGCATTTTGTGACCGAAAATTGTTAGTGACTGTAGTGAAAAAAGAATTCTCTGCATTTGGCGCGAAATTGCTACTCCCAGGTTTGGCGCCTTTTCTATTTCAGTTGTCAAATGCTCGACCATTGTTGGCTGTTATCTACTAATATTACACCATCTAAACTCGTCATTTATCGAAAAAATCTTTATTCATGTTAAACGTAAAATAAGAAAATTTATAAATAAAACAGATGAAATACGACTTGAAATGAATTACAATTTCGTTAGACAATCCAATTCTTTTCGTTTCAACTTGAAAGCTTCCTTTGAATTGATTCCCAAAATGCGTTCTGCTGGAAAATCTGGTTCAAAAATCAATCCTTCAGCAATTTTTACCCGAGAACAGGCAACATATGCAAGTCCTGCGCTGAATTCTTTGGTACCAAGATTCAAGACTGCTTTCGACAAAGTGATCCCTTGCGAACGGTGAATGCTGATAGCGTATGCCAGAGAGAGAGGAAATTGCTTCCGAGTACAGTTAACGTTATTCTTATTTATTTTAATTTAATTTTAATTCTTGGATAACGAAAATCCAAATTTCGGCTTTGTAAGAACCCGAAGAATTATCACTTCCAGCTGTAGTAAATATTTCGTTGATTTAAGTTGAACCGTTCAGGCGGCAGAGACACGCTAACATTGTGCATTGGAAGTCTAGACAAAGAAAGCTCATCTTCGATTCGCTTTGATTAGTAGGCTGCTCCTGTGTTCCAGCTTCATCTTGTTCCACTTTTAGTAACACCCTACATTGCTGTTTTTTAGTAGAGAGGATAGAAGAGTTCAAATACTTGGGACTCACTGTTGACTCTAAAATTACCTTTGCAAACCATACTCAATCATTGAAAAAATATTTTCGTTGTTTACTTCGTAATTTTTTCTACCTAAAAAGTGTTTGCTCTGACAAACTTCTAAGGATCATCTGTTATGGAATCTTTCACTCGAAGCTTCAATATGGTATTGCCTGCTGGGGCGGAGCATTTCGGAACAAAATTCAGCCTCTTTTAATTCTACATAAAAATGTTTTGAACAACATCTGCCGAAAACACCGTCGACATCCTAGTTTTCCATTGTCCCGTAGTACGAAAATTCTTCCAGGTACTAAAAATCTTTCTTATCAGATCGGGAAATCGGAATTTTAGATTAATTTCTAATTATAATCTACGAAGAAATTTTTCGAGCGTTATATCCGTACCGTTTCCCGCACAACTGCCTTTTGTAATTTTTCTATGGTTTCATCTTAATAAACTACCGCAATCAATCAGATCGTTAACCACTCTTGGAAAGTTTGAGGAATGTGTAAAACGTTGGATCTTTCAATTTGGTAATAGTGATTTAGAATCAATTCTTTCTGACATTCTGGTGTAACTTAAGTCTTCATTCTGTGAAATTCTGTAAAATTTTATACGCATTTCTTCATCTTCTTTTTTCTTCATTTCTTTCCTGAATTGTAAATTTCTGTATTTTATATGTATTAATATTATCATTTTCTTTCAATCGTGTATATGTATTAATATTAGAGGGTCACCCCACCAACTACATATTAAACTGTTTGAATTAAGCCCATTGAAGTGGCATTTGACGCTGTTTTAGTACGTATAGTATGAAAAATACAAAATCACTAAATCTTTCTAAAAATTCAGAATTTAAATATGTAATGTATCTGTTCTCGAATTTATTTGAATGAATCTTTTAAATTTAAAAAAAAAAATTGATCCACATTTAATAACCTCCTTGATTTCACTTATAAAATATCATCACACTGATAGTTAAATTTTGGATGTAATTGCGCAACATTTAAAATGACACCTAATGTTAGATGACCTTTTACTATCAGTAGTTCATGTGAATGCGTGAATCATACGAAATACGTTAGAATTTTTTTTTATTTGACAACAATTCCGGTGAGTAGTGAACGAACATCTTCGACACAAACTATCTGCATCCCGTCCAGATTGTGTGACAAACATCATAGAGTGTAACTCTTGAACCTGCTGAACGAATTACTAGGCAGATCAGTATGCGCGGGCTTAACTCCGCTACTGAAAATTTTTGATCGAGCGAGCAAATTTGTTGTTTTATCAAATTACAATCATAACCAATACTCTCAAGTAAATACATATAGCTAAGTGTGATACATCAAATTAATTGTCTACTTGCAAGGACGTTTAGATTTAAGATCATATTTTTGAGAAACGTGTTGTTCTGAAGCTTTGACCACATCTTTCGAACCTTTTGCCTTATAGGCTTTTCTGACGAAATTGAAAGCTCGTTGAATGCAATCTATGGATTCTTCTTGGGTACCTCTTAATAGTGTGATGATCCGATCAGCTTTCAATGCCTTTGCCAATTCCACAGTGAAATTCCTCACGCCCCATTGCTCTCGAATACCCGGCGCATGGGGATCATATTGCGTCAACTTGTATTTGCCATTAATTTTATCCACCAATGCGACAATAGCGTGAAACGAAGGAATAATTAAGCCAGTGAGTGGATCTATTGCTCTCTTCTTTGTGACTTCAATTTCTTGAGTGGAGAATACAATTACGCGTTTTGAAGAAGACTGAAAATGTAATCGGATCCGAAACATGGACCATCTTTATCGACGTTATTTCTCACTATTTTTCAATCAAACAATTTCATTTGATAATTTATGGCTCATCTACAGACCTAGATCTATCGAATGACATGCTGCACACATGTGTGGTTATAGCCGATATCTACATTTAGTGCGTACAAGATTAGTCCGAAATCGTTTTCGGACCACTATATTCCCCGTACATGCACGCGCTAGGCCAAAAAGACAAACAAAAACACTTAAAATTTGACCGAATACGTCGGGGCAAACATAAACTTAACGAATGACATCATAGTGGAGATCCGGCGCAGAAAGTAGCAACCGCTGCTACTTCGGCAAGTCAACTCCTGTCCCGAAGACCCAACGTTATGTTCTACAAGACTCTTAACATGCTCGTCCTGCTATTTGGAGCCGAAAACTGGACGATGAGTAGACCAACAGAGCTGATCCTTGACTCCTTCGGAAGAAGAATTCTGCGTGGAAGGCGAATGGAGGAGACGAAATAACCGCGAACTCTATGAGTTGTACATAGACTCGGCTATAATGACTCGGTCACGTGGATGCAAACGCTTCAGACAAGAGGGTCTTCGAATCCGAGCCTCCTAGTTTGAGAAGAAGGGGTAGACCAAACCCCGCGGATCGCGGACGCATAACCACTTGGTCTCTTCAACTGGAAACAGCGTGCCAAGGATGAAATGCTGTATTAACTCAGTCCCATACGTTGCAGGCCTGAAAAGTAAGTAAGTTCGCCCACTGTCTATTCTTTCTACGTGTCTTGCTCATCTAAGTCTTCGTGGTTTATTTATTCGGTCAATGCCTGCGGCTGATTAAAAATCCTCGAGTTCTTGATTGTTTAGTTTTCTCCTTATTTTCAAGGACCTGATATTAATTTTCTTCTTTTCTAGTCAGAGACCAAGGTTATCATCCGTAAAGTATCGCTGACACTATTATCGTTTTATAACTATGGGTTTTACGATTGCGGCACAAATGTGCCTTTTATGTATTTCGATCTTTATGCCTTGTACTCAGATATTTTTTTTTCGGGGAGGCGTACTTGTGTCAGTTTCACCACCTTTTCTGGCGTTCCCCGCCTTATAAGGACGTGATACATTTTCGATCGGTTTATAGAGTCATAAGCCTTTTCATAATCTACGACTGGTTGGAACACCGTTTCGTGGAATTCCCATTTCTTTTCAAAAAGCTGCTGTCAAACTCGGTCACTCGTCAAGCGGATCCTCCTGTAGCCACCTGGTTGTCTCCTTTTTGCTTTACGTATGATGCCAGTTTCTTTAAGAAAATATTTGACAGCCTCTTATAATAAGTTGGTGGCAGAAAAATGGTTGTGTTGTCTTCAGTAACCCTTTGTAAGTACAGAGATGATGAGCAAGTTTTTCCATTTATCGGGGATAGTTCCATTGTTCCACATAGTTCGATCAGCCCATGTAACTTTTCAGTTAATATTTCTCTTGCATATTTTAAAGGTTTTTTTTCAATTAGATGTTAGATGGATCAAAACAAGTTGTGTGTTAGCTATTAACAAAATTCTTTTTTTATTTAAAAGATCCATGTATGCCATTATGTACATATGAAATATGACATCGTTAAAATACTCGACTCGGCTTCATACGGTGGCACTGATCCGTGTGGTACAATTTTCAATGACTCTTCCGCATAGATCCGGCTGAATTTGAGCGATGGCCTGTGCCATCTTTAGACCTGCGACTTCAGGAAACCCCACAAGAAAGAGTTTTGCAGTGTCATGACTTCGTGGCTCATTCACTTCAACTTCGCAAGAGATAGCCTCACCCTCAAATCGTTCATGCAGAATATCAATCGTGGCATCCGCTGTGTGGCACATAGCACCGCCTGCTGGAACCACATGTCGCCTAGGTCCTTATGGTTCAATTTTTGGGATAAGTGTAACTTTTGTAAGTTTGTTTCGACCCATATACGGCATTTTCATACAAAAATGTGCCTCGTCGCTAAAGATGATTTTTCGGCCAAAATTGGGGTCCTCTTCCGAACGCTCCGAAGCTCAGTCAGCAAACAAATGGCGTTGTGTATGGCCATGAACTTTGAGCTTCTGGGTTAGTTGGATCTTGTACGGGTGTAGGCCCAAGACTCAAAATTTGCCAAGTTGAGGTCTGAGAAAGGTCGAATTTTTATGCACGGTGAAGAATCAACTGCTTCGGGTTGTGCTGACGTTCGAATGTTGATTGAATGATTATCAAATTTAGCAATGGTTGAAGAATCAACTGTGAAGGACAACCACATCTACCGTAAAATGGGAATGGGCCCAATGTTTGCAATATTGAATTAAATCGAAGAACACATCTGGACACTAGTACTGAGACTATTAACATACATATATTGTACCCCCTTCTTTGGTCGAGGATTTGAGTGCTGTTTTCAAAAATTTGACAACTTCTCTAGACGAGAATTTCTGTTTTGCTTGTCATTTCGAATCTTTCTCGGGCAAGGTTTGGGCAGATGGTCAGTATATGTTTCATAGTCTCCTTAGCTTGCCTGCATCGCCAACAGATTTATGCGCTGTTAAGACTCATTTTGTAAAGGTGGTAATTGCATGCCCGTCCTGTTAGTGCCTCACATAGCACTCTTATGTAAGTTCTAGAGCTTCTTCGGCACATTTGGTATTGTGATTATGTACGTTCTTGCCCTCCGGTCTGTTCCAGAATTGGTTATTTTGTTCGATGATTCATTTATGTAGATGTAGGTTTATGTCCGAATTTTCGAAGCCATAAAAGGGGATTGACCCCGTAAAAGGTATCTGAACACCTTTTTTGGCTTGTCAGCTTTTTATTTCCCTCATGGTTTTCATGACACGGTACCCAGATTAGCTTTAGTCTGTTATTGATTGCCAGTTTTTTTTAGGGTTTTGTGACATTCGTGTTGCGTGTTGAAATTGGAACGTTGATTGATAACGCCTTTTGGACGGGGTTCAAAGGATCTCTCCCTTGAACATGGCAATACCAACTGAGTCGGTCGCGCTCTATATTTCTTGTGATGGTTTCTTTTACGTGGAGGCTTCCTCGGATCTTTGAACTTCTAATTCTGTCACGCTTTGTTACTCCCGCTGTCATGCGAAACATCTTCATCCTACCTTACGCGATGGTTGATGTCGTCATCACAAGTTGCTTCTTTATTAATTATAGATCCCAGATATTTAAACTTTTCACACTTGGGAAGCACTCTTCCATTCAAGTAAATGTCTGGAATAGGCTGATGAGGGTCAGAGAACGGGCAGCACAGATACTCCGTCTTCTTTGAACTAATACGATACCCGTGTCCCTCAAAAATGTCCACCCACACATCAAGTGCTCGTTGTAGGGACGCATGATCATCACTTATAATGGCTCCATCGTCAGCAAAGAATAGCTGGTGCACATTGGGGTCCGTCACTTTTCCTTCAAGCAAGCAATCAAGGACTGCTATAAAGAGCAGTGGGCTGAGGACGCTCCCTTGGTGTACACCGACTTTGATTGCGAACTCTTCGGTGACTCCTGCGGTGCATCTTACTCTTGTCGTTGCTCTCTTGTACATGTCCATCAGCACTCGCACGTAGGTTTCTGGAACTCCTTATTGTCTTAGCGCTACTCATAAAAGATCTCTTGGTTGCCGGTCAAAGGCCTTCTCGAAATCAATCAACACCTATGCAAGTCCTTTGAAGAATCACGATGCTTTTCCATCATGATCCTTATACTTTGGATTGCATCTGTTGTTGATTTACCCGAGACAAACCCGCACTGGTCATCAGATAGTCGTATTATTTTCCGCAGTCGGCTATCTAATACCCGTTCAACGATCTTCATGGTGTGCGATATCAGCTTGACAGAACGGTAGTTATCACAATTTCGCGTATCACCCTTTCCTTTGTGCAAAGGAAGAAGATAACTTTCCCTCCATTGGTTAGGCATAGTGTCGCCTCTCATAAGTTTGGAGATAAGAACCATGAGCCATCTAGACCCGATGTCTCCCATCTTTTTCCAGAACTCAGAGGGTATCCCGTCCGGCCCAACAGCTTTTCTTTTCTTGGAGTTTTTAACCGCGTACCGAACTTCTTCGACTGTGATGTCGGATATTTCGGCATCATTCGGGGCGGCTCTTGGAAAGTACACTCGGGGAAACTGTTCGTTCAGAAGTTCCTCGCAATACTGTCGCCATCTTTGGAGAATTTTTTCGTCTTCCACAAGGAGTTGGCCTTTAGCATTGTTAATAAACTTTGGGAAACGAATCTCCTGAGCATTTCTACTTCTCTGGGCGGCTATCTTAAAGATATTTGCTCCTTTGTTCAAATTGCTTTGTCGAAGCTCCTGGGTAGCCTGGTTCCTGTCAGACGCGGAAGACGATATTTCTTCCAACTCATGATAGAGGCCTTCCATGCTTTTCGCTTTGAATTGGGCGCACTTTTTCTTTGCGATACCTTTGCAATATCTGTATACCTTTTCACGGCGAGCTTTTTCCTCTCTACTAGTAGAAGAGCACTTTGACCGAGCTTGGAAAGCCATTTTCTTTTCGTGTATCACTGCTTTGGCTTCGTCTGTCCACCACCAGGTTTCTTTTGCGTGTTGGCAGGGGCCTTTAGATGTTCCGAGCAGTGATTTGCCTTCCTATAGGCCAGATTGTTGTAGGGATTCCCACATGTCTTGTGCTCTGCACTCCTCATTACCGACCTCATCGATAATGGAAGAGGGGTAGTTTTTCATGCTGGTAATAAAAGCTTCGCCTTTTCTTTTATCCAGCTTATACCACTTGATTCTCTCAGACACCTTCGTTTGCTGCTTTGACTTCTTACTCGCCTCCATAAAAAATTCAGTCAGGAGGAGACGGTGTTGAGGGGCGATCGGGTCTCCCAGGATCACTTTGCAATCTTTAACTCGTGGCTTCATGAAACTGGATACCAAATGATAGTCTATTTGAGTTTCATTTCCGCCGCTGCTATAAGTGATCAGGTGCCGGCTTTGTTTGACGAACATGGTATTTAGCACTATAAGACCGTACGACTTGCACATGTTTAGGATATCTTCACCTGCAGAGTTCCTGGCGCCGTATCCCAGCCCTCCGTGGTAGTCTTGATAGTCTTCGCTTGTCTTCCCGACATGCCCGTTTAAATCTCCCCCAACAAACAAAAGCTCTTCCGTTGGGATGATTTTGACAAGGTTGTGGAAATCTAGCCAGAATGCATCTTTTTCTTTTTGTTCGCATCCTACTTGAGGGACATATGCGCTTACGATGTTCCACACCTCACCATGCATCACCAATTTGAGAGCCATCAAACGGTCACTGGACTTTGAAATGGTTAAGACGTTGCCAAGTAGCTCTGCCGCAAGGATGATGGCGATTCCGTTTTTTTCCTTGTTCCAATCCATAGTAAAACATTTTGTAGGCTTTTTTTTTTGTGTACCCCTTTAGTACCTTAAGAATTGCATGGCTGTCTAACTCATTTTGATAATAAAATTTCATCATCTGGACGTTCTATTCAAACGTGTATTTTACCACAATGAATAGTAAACAACAGATTTGACAGATATCGCGAAAACAATATGGCCGCCACAGGTCGCCATAGTATTAAGTCGACCCTGTGGCCTTGTTATTTTTAAGCCAATGGATTACTACTTTTACTTTCTCAATAGTTGGCAATTTTTCCTGCTCTCCTCCTGCTCTCCTCTTCGGTGAATAACAACATTTTCCATTGCTGCTGGCTCTCAATGTACAATTAACAGTCTATCGAAATACCTCCTCCATTGGGCTGCAACTCTTTCGTTGTTCGGAACGACTTCCCCGTTATGGTTGTGAATAAAACCTGATCTGGCCCAGGATCCTTTTCGTACAGCGTTTTACAGAAATTAATATTCTGAGTTCCACGCAAAATCGGCTGACGTTCCACAGGGAAGCGTTTAGGGCCCGATTCTATTTTTAAATATATTCGTTTAAAAAATCGTTTTAACTACATGTGCTGAAGGAACTCAAATTGTGACAATAGGTGGAACAGCTGAAGAAACATGAAATGATATCAATAATCTACGAACTCATCTTAGCTATATTTTGAATGGATAACGGATTTAGTCAACACGTTAACTCTCTAGCAGTAGGAAAAAACAACGCGTAAGTAAACAATCTGCGTACGTTGAACGGTCGCCGCGTCAATGTAAAACACTTGGTCGATTATACGAATTGCAAAAGACAATAACTTGCCGCCTAAAAAATGCTCTACACGCAGGCAGCATGTTTACCAATGTAACTGTCATCATGACGGCTGTGATTTATAGTATACATGTCAAAGGAATGAAAGTAATACGATTGGCTCGAATTGGTCAGATCCCTCGTTTAGGCGCTTCAGTAATCATTCGCGTCCGATTTGAGTGTCAGTAGAATTTTTTTACAAAAAGCCGACTGTCAAAAAAGTCACTTTGGTAAAGCATCTTGCTTATTTTGGCTAATAGGCTTCATAATATGGTAGATTAAATCTGATCTTTTGCTGGCCTTCAAGCATATTGACTTCAAACCTCTCAAGTACTTACTCGGATTTCTATTTTAATTCGTTAATTGATTTTACAATTCGCTCAAACCCGACCCTAAACGTAGGTTTCTAGAGAACTCACTTAAATACTGAATTAGCTTTATTCTCACTTAATATCTGGCTGAAATTACATCAGCAATTATCTGGTTACCACGGAAATCCCTTAGATCCACCCGAGAGTAGTGGATGGCAAATAACTCCCTTTCGCGTTAAAATTACAAATGAAGTCCTTTTTAAACGTACAATTTAAAAAGCATTAAAACGAAATCACCCGTGTCCTCAAAGCGAATGTCGTTTCAAGACACCCTAGCCACCATCTATCGAGTGATATAGTAAAACCGTCCAACCCTACGGTCATTAAACTAATTGCATATTACCTTAAAGCTCATTTTATCTGTGGGCCTCGACAATATATACTAACTGAGAGAGAAAAGGTTACAGATATTGGCTTAATTAATCAAGTCCGAAGGTCGAAAGTTGCTCCGTCGCTCCTAAGCAAAATGAAAAATGGTCAAAAGCTGTGCGTTTGAACGTAGGTAACCCTTTCCATTTCATTAGGTGAAATGATTAACGAACCATTTCGGATGCGAATCGACGGGATAAGTAGAGAAGAAATCAAAGACCGTCAAACAAACAAACTTTCCGTACATGCGAATCTGGACGTAATTAATGAATCAACAACATCCCGGATGGATACAAATAGGTGACATCAAGATAAAAACAAGACACGACCACGAGTAAGGGTGATGTTGGGGTGGAAAGGAACAACTTTCCTAGGCGAAGAAAAGAAAAACGAACAACAGACAGGGTGTAGCATTGGATACTGAATCTATTCCCAAGACATCTTCGGCTTATTACCAACTCTTACAAAATTAACGACTTGTCAGAAGTTTTCGCCAAAACATGACTTAAAACTTTAGAGCCACAACAGCTAGATGGAAAAGAAGGACAAGAGCGAAAAGAACTTTTCGACTTTCTACACAGATTCGTATCCCTATGATAGACATAGAAAAAAGTCGTCTGCCGCCCAAGTTAGCCTGCACTACCACTTGCGCACTTATTGTTGCCATGGAACATTGTAAACGATGACACTTGAATGACATAAACTTTCTGTTTGGCACGAGGAACATGTAATTGATGTATGTGTGCCGGATTGGCTATGAGACCGACCATAAGCTCTGACATGGTACTTTATTCACTTTGCCAGCATGATCCCAAGAGTGCAGCATAAGTCACGAAACTGCTGTAAGGGAGTCTTAAAGTTGTTTCCCTCGTTTCGTTCCTTCTTTCAGTTTCTTCTCCTCTTCTTCTTTGTGGTTGCCGAGTGTTCAGATTGGAGTGATTGAAAGTAACATGAAGAAGTGCTAGAAGAGCCTATCAGGGGACTCTTAATAGTCCCTACGGATACACGTGCATATGCGGAAAGTTCTACGAACCTAATTCCAACATACCCTTTTGCTCAGTCCACTATCATCGTTCTGACGGTCGGGAAATACTCCACGCGAAGTATAATACCTTCATCCACCCCATTTTAATTAGATCCCAGTTGCTCCTTTCTTGCCACGTTCGCAGTCGAGTGGAAAAAAATTCCTCGCTTAAGGTTTTCTTAATGGTAATCCTTCATTATCCTGGTAAGTTTAACTACGTAAAGACTTGTATTTTAGTTCATTCTCCTTGCAGATATTTATCTTGCTCCGAAGCTGGATTTTGTTCCTTGTAACAAAGCGATGAACAACTGAGTGAAAGGAGGACAGAAAACAATTCGTATTTAATGTTTAACTCATTTTTGTTCGAATTACCGTTGTAATTTTCATTAAAAATCTCCCGTTGGAAAGGGAACGCGCACATAATCGGATTAGGGCGCTTTAATAGCGGAGTACGATAAAGGCAAACATTCACCAGAAATACTTATTACTTCCGTTCACCACGATTCCTTTTGCTGGTTTGTTTGTTCTCACTCATTTGTTGAATGTTTGCTTTGGGAACGGAAAGGCGTAGATCTGGGGTGGACCGAGGAGGAGAGTGGTGACTAAGTACACATAAGTTCCGAAAAAATGGACACAAGCTCACCAATATATGAATATTTGCAGGAATATTGTACTTATTTGGGGCAATGATAAAGGCAAATGGCAATACGGAAGCATCTTGGACTTACTTGGAATCGGGAGTGAACCTTAACTTATAAGCTTGCTTGTAGTGCTACATACCAAGTTGATTGCGAGCCCTCTTGGATCACGTGCTTCACCTAATGACTCGTGTTTTGCTGCGGCGAGAGACAAAGACTATTCGAATGAGCCGATAACGCCGTACTTGAAAAAATCGAAGTAGGAGATTTAAGTGCAAGTTTGTGCAAGGAAGGCATAGTCGCAGGAGAGCCTACAAGGTTTGTTCAAAAAATAGGGTGAATTTTTATTTTTCTCGAAAAAATATTTATTTAGTCATCATTGTCCCCTTCAAAATAATCCGCGATTTTTCAGTTCTCGAAGCACTTTTGGTATGTGCTTTTTGATAAAGCCTTAAGCTCTACCAGCAATGCGGTCTTTATCTCCCCAATCGTGGTATCACGAGTCTTTTCAGTTTTGGGAAGAGAAAAACGTGGCATAGGATCAAGTACGGTGAATACCGTGACTGAAGCATTTAACGGTATTGTTTTTGGCCAAAAAACTAGGCGCAAGCTACGATGACCGGATAGGTCACTGCTCATGATACAGCCCGCCATGAAACTTTTTTTCCACAAATCCAAACGTTTTTCTCGTGTCGCTTCATGCAAATGTAGCATAACTTCAAGGCGATATTCCTTATTCACCATAGAACCTTCCGGCATTAGAACTCATGATTGTAGACAGCGTGAACTTGGCGTGTTTTTTTGGGTACTGGGTCGTCCCTCAGGGTTGGATTCGAAGACTCTTCGGGCCGGAGCTGTGTTGTCTATTCGCCCTACATGGCCTAGTTATCTAAGACGTTGGATCCCAAGACGTCGTACTAGGCCGATGGCGCCGTTTATGTGTTATGAACGGGACTATAGATTGAACGAAAACTTTTCCTCTCGAAGCGACCAAGAGTATCTTCATCCGTTTTTGTCAAGATCCAGGCCTCTGTGCGGTAAAGGAGGACCGGCAGGATCATTGATTTATATAGTGCTGCCTTGGTTTTTCGAGAGGGGGCTCTACTTCTCAATTGCCTCTTGAACCCAAAGAAGCAGTGGTTGGCAAGAGTAATTCTGCGTTTAATCTCAGCGTTGGTGTTGTTGTCGCTGGTGAGCCAAGGTAGAGAAAGTCTTTGACCACTTCCAATTTGTACCCGTCAATTGTTGCCCTCTGGCCAAGACGTCGGTGTTGTACGTCTAAATATGACAGCATATATGTATATGATTTTACCTGCGTTCACCAAAAGACCCATTTTAGCCGCTTCTGCTTCAATGCTGACATCTCGCTGTGCTCAAGCAATTAAACAGACTTGAAATAGATCGTACCCTTTGTGTTGGCCAGTGAGTCTCGTATGATCTTTTTTTATGTTGAAAAATTTACATGACAATGCTTTACCTTGCCTAAATCCTTTTTTAGCATCGAAAGTCTCAGTTAATTCGTTACCGACCTTAATGGAGCAGCGAGAATTCTCCATTGTCATCCTACATAATCGGACGAGTCTGGCAGGTATGTTGAAATTAGACATGGCCCGGTATAGCTTGTCCCTATGCAAACTGTCATATAAAGCTTCAAAGTCAACAAAAGGATGGTGTGTGTAGATTTGGAATTCTTGGGTCTTTTCCAAGATCTGCCATAGTATGAAAATTTGGTCTATTGTGGATTTACCTGGCCTGAAACCTAACTGATAGGAACTTATTAAATTATCCACAAAGGCTTTCAGGCGTTCACACAGTACGGCAGAGAAGATCTTGTATGCGATGTTAACGAGACTTATTCTATAGTTGGCGCAGTTATATGGTTCTCCTCTCTTATGGACTGGGCAAACGATGCTGAGATTCCATTCGTCGGGCATGCTTTCCACCGACCATATTTTACAGGGTGCATGCGCCCTACCAACTCATCTCCAGCAGCTTTAAATAGCTCAACAGTCTTTGTTTTTGTCAGGTGGACGGATTTCTCGTGTATCTTCTTCCGTTGCGAATAGACCATTCTGCTTGACAGCGGTATCAGATCTATCATCGCCGTTATATAGTCTACAGAAGTGGTTTTCCCATAATCTCAGCATCGACTGTGACTCTACTACTAGTTGTCCGTCTTCATCCCTACAGGCTTCCGCTCTGGCTTTATAGCATCTCTCCATCTCCTCCATCTCACGCTTAAAAGTGCCCCCCTTTCCTGCTCGTAGAGCTCACGACGGATCTCGTCTTTTAGGACGCGATCGATTTGCTTTGCCACATGGGCTTGTTTGTATTGCTCATAAAACCAGGGATTTCCAGTTGGTGACCGTTTGAAACCCAGCACATCATAGAGAGAGTGTCTCTGATGGCGCGTTGGCAATGCTTCCACTGTCACCGGACTATGCAAGAGGTTGAGGGAAACTCGATCGCCAAAACCCTAGTGATCTCCTGTAGTTTTCCAATGTCAAACTTTTGTTGTTTTGCTCGACTCATTCGTACCTTGGCTACAACAAGATAGTGCTCCGAATTGATGTTGTCTCCTCGGAAGGCTCATACATCTAGGATGCTGGAGTAGTATCTGGCGTCGGTCGCAAGGTGATCAATCTAGCTGATGGTCGATTGATCTGGTGACCGCCAGTTTCCTTTATGGATGGTGAGATGTGGAAATCGTGTGCTCGTTACATGGAGGTTGCGCCATGCTAGGAAGTCAATTAACCTGACTCCGTTCTCGGATGTGGTGTTATGTAGGCTATGTTTTCCTATCGTCGACTCAAATATATTCTCTTTGCCCAGCTTTGGGTTAAAATCCCCTAGTACAATTTTGGTGTCATAACTGGGGCATTGGGCGTACGTTGGGTCCAGGAGATCATAGAAGACTTCTTTGAGTCGATTATCTTTTTCTTCCGTAGGGGCATAACCGCATTTAAGGCTTATATTCCCAAGTATGCGTTCGCTTACATGCCGGAAGCTTAAGACTTTTTGTCATAGTCTTCCTCAAATAACAAATCCACATCCGAATAGGCGTTTTTATATTTTACTTGTAGCAGTTACCGTAATAGAAATCACAATTTTTCATTCTTTTTGTCTGGTCCATCCCATCGCACTTCATGGAGTGGGGTCATACCTGCTTTGCATCAGTCGAGGATTTTTTTCTTGGTTTGTTAAGGAACCTCACATTCCAAGTTTAATATATAAATATTTTAATTTATATGAGTTGTCAACATTGTATCCATTCGTATCCGAGGCTTGTTGTTGCTTCGTAACAAGATTTGTTTTCCGCGAAAGGGATGTCAACCCTAAGCATATACATACCTAGAGGGCCAGGGCACACATTGATTTACTACCCGGCGGATGGCACGCCAGCTATCCAGGAGAGGCCGCGTGGAGGCTGTGTGAGCAGGGACAGAAATCGAATTTGGTGCTTGCCATGTTAAACAGGATCAACTTCTTTGCTTTGTTTGCTCGCTCCCTAAATATACCATTATATACAAATAGTATGGGATGACCTAATGGAATTATGGCTGCTTTTATTGATTTGTCGTTCACTTAAATAAACTTAAGGAAGGTTCCAATGAAATAAAAAACAAAACTGAATGTAAGCTATTTGACATTTAATTCGATTAGCGCCCGTTCACAATGGCGAGGAACTGGCTAGGTAAAAGTATTCAAGAATTTTTGACTAATTTTCGAACATTGAATCGTGCCATTTTAGTTTTTACCAGAAAGCAAAGGGAGCAGATAAACGCCTGTTTATAATGAAGTGGTACGATTACGCGTCTAAGGTTACCTATAAATGAGAATAAAATGTGAAAAAAGGAATGAAATGAGAAAAAACGGTTTGCTTCATCCGAGAATACAGTCTGAAGATATATTCGCAGATTTTCGATACAAGCAAACATTCTCGTTTCAGCTCTTTTATACAATAAAGCATTTTTCCACCTATGAACAGGCACTTATTTGCGGGTCTCAAGTCGGTACGCGATTCCCACACCCCCAGGTTTCAGGATCAAGTGAAAACCAACCGATCGACGCCTGACACTCCTGGATGTCCGAGCCTTCTCTTCATCATTACCTTTTGGCAAAAGTACATTTCATGGAATAAACGGGGTCGAGTGGGATCATCAAGATTTGATAGGAGGCCGACAGGGACAACTTGTAGTGGAAACCAGGTCGAGTTACGGTCGATACTGAAAATATGAGAAGAATACCGCCAGAGTGTGTAGTTCCATTGTCAGGGGTAAGGAACCATTCACATTGGATGAAGGTGAGAGAGGATTCCGTCACTCTACTTGTTCAAGATATAGAGCGTGATATCGAAGCTAACGTCTAATAAAGCTGCTGGCACAGGCGCACTGCCTGCTGCTAACACAGCTGCAGATGTGTTAGTTGGGAACATGCACTTATTTGTAATATGATGTCAGAGAAAATGATAACAGATCAAAGACGCAGCTACAACTGCGCCAAATATAGGGGCATAAGTCTCCTAAACCTCACTTATAAGACCTTGTCTGCCAAGCTTCATGAACGAATAGTGTGATTTCAGGCCACGAACATGGTAGGTCTTGGAATTTCAGTCAAGCCATATCACCTTTTTGTCGACTTTAAAGCTACATATATATGACGTCGATAGAGACGAAGCATACAAAGTCATGTCAAGTTTTAGCATCCATGTTACTCATCAGGCTAGGCAGGATGCAATTAAGAATTGTCTCTACAGCATTAAGGTCATTAAGGTCGGTAGTGAACTCACCCAGACCTTCGGTGTTAAAAGTGGATTTAGGCAATGACGTGTGATTACTTTTCACTGACCAATACTTACAAGACACATGACATATTTCAAGTATACACAATTACTTGGATACGCCGATGATATTAACGTGATCGAATGAACACGCTTAAAAACATTGAAGTAGAAGCGGCTAAATTGAATCTGAGTGTAAGTGAGGTGCAAAACCAAATGTATGGCGTCATCCTTGACAGCTATTACTTTGAAGTTGTGAAGGATTTGGATTACAAGTCATCAAGCGGCGCAGAATAATTGTTATCAATTGCTACTACTTAGGCCCAACAAGCAATTGAGACGTCGAGCTCACCTTAAAAAATTAAGGCAGCTCTTTAAAATACCTGAATCACTCTGGTTCTCTCTTATGATTAGTATTATTAAACGTGGATGAAAAGGCCATTAACCGATCTGAGAGAAAAGTTTTGCGTGCAATCTTTGGTCCATTTGTGTATTCAGAGAATGGATGAGAAGACACATTAGGGCTATCTAACTCAGAGAGATGATAAAGGGTTTTTCACATGGCGTGCGTAGATTTTGGCGGCCAGGTTGTTTTGGTGACATCTGTCAAATCTGTTGTTTATTCTTTAGTTGCTTATGCCAAATCACCATGACGATTGAACATCACGTCCAAATGATAAAACTTTTTTATCCGTTTGTTTGTTTACTGAGCTTAGGATCGTTTGGAAGAGGGCCATAATTTTGGCCGAAAAATCATTTCTAGCGACGAGGCGCATTCTCGGATGAATGGCTGTGTAAACAAGGAAAATCGCCCTAAATGGGACGACACTAACCCACACGAGGTTCACCAGGTTACAATGCGTTCTCAAAAAGTGAGCGTTTGGTGTGAATTTTGGGCCGGCGCGGCGGCGTCATTGGTCCGTACTTTTTCGAAAACAACGTTGGTGAGGCGGTCGCCGTCAATGGCGAGCGCTACAGGACGTTGATAAATACTTTCTTATGGCCCAAATTGAACCATAATGACCTAGACGACATTTGATTCCAGTAGGATGGCGCTAGGTGTCCCACAGCGGACGCCACGATTGACATATGCATGAATGATTCGGGGCAAAGTTATCTCTCGTAGATTTGACGTGAATTGGCTACCAATGTCATGCGATCTGAACCCGCTAGACTGACCCGCGAGGTTTCTAGAGATCGAAGGTCTATGCGAAAAGAACACAATCGACCAGGTGAAAATAACACAGTCCATCGCTCAAATTCAGACTCTGACCGCCTGATTTTTTAGAAGCTTTTCCATGAGGAGTATATCACAGGAGGAGAAACACCGCGATTCGATCCGCGTGTCATCGGTTGAGAGAATGAGAGTAATCAATAATCAATTGGTTCCTAACCGAAACTTGTGGCTGTTTCATAACTCTCTAGATAGCAATTATTCGCGACAGGAAAGTAACTTGCACAACACCCAACTTGAACTAGATATACTAGTCTGTGCCCTCGGACAAAGGGTCTGGGTATTGTTTTAAAAGCGAATCCCTTCTTGAAAGAAAAGGTCTTGTTCACAATCTTTGATTAAAGGACTACGCTGCCAAGTTTTTTTTTTTTTTATAATTCGCGCAGGTTGAGTGTACGCTCTTATGGTGTTTGTCACACAACCTGGACGGGGTTCAGATGGTTTGTGTCGAAGATGTTCGTTCACTACTCTCCGGGGGTGGTTGTCCTAGATAGGATTTGAGAGATTTGACTGAATTTGCGGTGGGTGTAGTTCACATCAACTCTTTTGTTTCCATGTCACTATCACTAAGATGTTATATGTTGTTGCACAGTTTTTCCGTATAGGAATTGTTCTTGACGGACTTGAACTGCAGATCTTCGGCTCAACAGTCGGTGATGATTATCAGTGCACCATGACCGCCCAAGTTACAGCCTTTGAGAGTAGAAGTTCGAAGAAAAAAAACTGTCCTTTCTCAGCCATCATCGAAATTATGAGTGCAATTACCTCTTCTCCAAGACCAACGACACATTCCCTTAAGCCTCTCCTTCACCTCAAGGCACAAGCTCACCGGTGGCGTTGGAAAAGCTGACCTCGATACAGCATGGCTTGTAGCCAAAAGTCAATGCCATTTTGAGTAAGAGATCTTCCAAGTGGCGGTTGCACTTTTTTAAAAACTCTAACTTACTTAAAAAATGTGTAAAATAACAGGTATTCGTCGAAACCAGAGCACATTTCTGCAATTGTATAAGTATATGGCGAGCACGTTGTTAATAAATGGGTTCTCGGGGAAGAACAGAGAAGAACAGAGTTGTCTCCTTAGGTGACAACATAAGTCAGTTGACAGTAGTTCAAATTGTAATAAATTAAAAATTCAGTTCTATTGTGAACAACCACAAATCATCCTGCAGCATTGCCAGATACACTAAAAAACATTAAACCAAGCTGTCATTCGGTAAAATATTAAAATATAAACGCAATCTGTTACAAATAAAGACAACTGCTGTATTTTACATTTACTCGCACCTGTGTGTCCGATGAGGGCTTAAAAATATACAAAGAGTTTTAATTTACAATATACAAGTTACAAATTATGCAACTAAAGACGTTCCAGTTCTAATTCATTTCTTTTTCACTATCTTAAATATTATTGAATTTTTTTTTCGGTTTTTCTTTATTTTTAGGGCTTCGAACTAAATAAATTCATGTCAAATACAATAGTTTCACAAGGTAGGATTAAATCGCTAGCTAAATTCTAAAAGAAAATGTGAAAGAATGAAAATAAAATTAAATAAAGGTTTGAAAAATTAAATATATAACGGTATTTCATATAAAAGCGACGATAATAAGTAGTACGTCTCGGTTGAAGTGACGTCTATATTGGAGGTTAAGGACTAAAGATCCTGATAAATGTACGGAATGCATTACACGCGATAAGTTGCCGCAAGACCTATTGGATCCCAAGAAGTCAGCCGTAGTACATGTCCTTGTCGAGAATTGGTTTGTGCTTGAGCCGGTTCTTCATTAGTTTGGCAGGCTCCGATCACAGCAATTCGAGGAAAGAAATTCGTTTAGATTCTGCATAAGTGTTAAGGAAATATTGTTTTTTTTTTATTTATACACCATAAATGCGTAGGAATGTCCTTGAGAGAGTTAATTAAATGCAATCAAACTATCTTCGAGAAGAGTCTCGTCGCTTGAGAACGTCGAATATCACTTCGGAGGCATTTGGATCGTCCTGATCGTGTGATTCGTCGGAATCTGAATTTTCTAAAAGAGGAATACTTTGGCCCGATTGATTAAGGAAGTTTAACGAGTGTGTAGTTGTGTCGCGTACATTTTCGTTGATATCATCATCGCAACTCATGTCTTCGGGCTTCGGTAGAGTTAGAACGGCATATTTGTGTATCACATGGCAGCAGATACCACCAAGGCATACGACCAAGCCGAGGACGTTCATTAGTGAGAGCTGGTCATCGTTAAGTTCGACGGCAAGCGCTAGTTGGCAAATGTCCTGTAAAAAATTAAAAACTGTTAGAAGGAAAACACAGTTCAAGAAAATTGGGGTTCAGGTTGAAACGTCCTTAAAAGGAAAAATGACCAAGTAGAGAACCAAAAAATAGCCTAAAAAAGGAAGACTACCTTCTTGAGTATTTCGGCAGTCTTACGTAGGACTGAACCACCTTCGGAGGTGGAGATAAATCATCAAACCCTTAACCCTTGTATCCAAGAAAAGAATCTGATCTTCCTCTTTACGACCCCGCTTATGTCACACAATTTTCTGCAAATATAAATAAATCCCGCTAAAAAAAATCCCACACACCGGCTATTTATTCATAGAATGTTGATCCCAACAATTTCTTTGTTTAGCATATCCAATTATCACGATGGAGAACGCCTAATAACTGGTATTCTCCAGAGCACAAATCATCTGACATCCGTTCCTTTTTTTTTTTTAGCTCCAAACTGTAGTTTTCTTTTCCTATTTAAAATGTCCGGCTTTGCCAATTAACCTGATTCCCCGTGCGATATTTCGATCAGTGTTATTCAATACACTCGTGTTCTCACAGTCGTGTGGAAAGATAATATCTCGAGTTTGTTTAGTTTTTTGTTATTTTTTTATTGTTGTTGCAAACAACGTGGGTTTGTTTAACAAAAGCGGTAAATACGTGATCATGCAAGTGGAGTGTGTTCCTGTAGATGATAAGTGCTAATGAATGACCGCATATGTGAAGGCTGTTTGGGGTTTTGGCATTTAATATGACTGAGTTAGTGGCGCTTAGTTTATATGCAAATTTTGAAAGGAACTGAATTATAATTCAGTATTTACTTTCAGTAACTCACTTTTTGGCCTAGCGCGTGCATGTACGGGGAATATAGTGGTCCGAAAACGATTTCGGACTAATCTTGTACGCACTAAATGTAGATATCGGCTATAACCACACATGTGTGCAGCATGTCATTCGATAGATCTAGGTCTGTAGATGAGCCATAAATTATCAAATGAAATTGTTTGATTGAAAAATAGTGAGAAATAACGAAGTAAAGTTTAGAAAAGTGCCATGCGGAGCGAGAGCAAGGTTGATAAAACAACAAATTTGCTCGCTCGATCAAAAATTTTCAGTAGCGGAGTTAAGCCCGCGCATACTGGTCTGCCTAGTTAATTATACTGGCAATACCTTCGCGCAATATATCACTTATATGTATTGAGTGACAATTCGTAAAGTGAACTTCCGTCGGTCCGTCAATTGGATCTTATATGAGGTATGGGGACTAATATCAAGACGTTAAAGTCAGTGGTCATCAGAAACCACCAATGAGACGTACCACTTAAAATGGCCGCCGACGTTTGCCTACAAGCTCGGGCGAGCACGTAGGAACCTCAAGTTCTGTCAAAATTTTGTAAACAATCACGCACATTGCTATAATTCCAAGAGTGTGTGTGGCGGGAGTACACTGCGGTAAAATGAAATAGCTCACACGTATTCACGGATAGAAGCTCGTTTGTAACAGGTTTTGTCGCTACGAACCTGAACTTCTTTCAAAATTTCAGGGTGTCACTGGGGAAGACGTACGAAAGACGCACGTCTCATTCTGGTTTCTGGTGGTCATTAGTAGGGATGAAATAGACATGCACAGCTCTTGCAGATCTCTCCGTGATTTGTGCACAAACTACCTACATAGTCTGTCCTATTGCCGGTGAGTTTAGTTGCAACGTGTTAATTTGACAGAAAATCTCTATTGGGCATAGAGCGAATATCAAGTTTGGTTTTAAGTTAGGAAAAACTGTTCAAAAAACATTAAAATCATAAACAATGTTCACAGTGACTAGTGCCTATCCTGTGCACAAGTATTCTGCTGGTTTGCTAGAATTCGTGATGGTCGTGAAAACCTCGAAGACGACAAACGGTCACTGAAGTCGGGAGCCTCGGGGAATGGAGAAAACATTGAGAAAGTCTGAAAAATGTTGTGCTCTGACCGTTGTGTGATCGCAAGACTTATTGATAAGTTGACTGACATTCCATGTGTGTTCCATCGCACTCTTACCGAGGTTTTGGGAAAGAGAAAGATCAGCGCGGTTTGTTCAACATTCTCTCAGAGATGTAAAAAGACGTGAGAGCGAGAAATGGGAAAGATATAAAAGTTGTGTTCAATGAGGAAAAAAACAGAACAGAACCGAACAAGACAGCACAGATTCGTGAAAACTGTCAGATCAAGTTAGAACAGAAAGGCACAGCCGCATTGTATTAAACATGTTTTGGAATTAAATAATAAACTAAAATGCATTCAAATAAAATTGCTTTGGAAGAGTTGTGGTGGGCACTGATAGCGAAATTAGTGTCAACAACAGATTCCGGTGATGATATGTATATTTTAGCGAGGACTTTAGTGTTTTTTCAATGACAGCGGATTTTGACACTTTTCACGAATCTGTTCTGACTCAAGAGTACGAGGGTGGTCCGATAAGTACTTAGCCTACAAAAGAAAAACAAAAATTTTGGAGAAATAGTCTCCCTTTCGCTCGATACACTGGACCCAGCGATGCTCCAATTTCTTTAACCCGGCTGAAAAATACATTTTCTCGAGTTCTGCTAAGTACGCCTCCGTGGCGGCGATGACCTCCTCATTTGACTGAAATTTCTGCCCGGCGAGTGACTTTTTCAAGTTTGGAAACAAAGTCGCACGGGGCCAAATCTGGAGAATACGATGGATAGGGCAGCAGTTCGGAGCCCAATTCGACCAATTTGGCCGTGGCGAGGGCGGAGGTGTGAGCCGGTGCGTTATCATGGTGGAAGAACACTTTTTTCTTCGCCAAATGGGGCCGTTTTTTATTCAATTCGGCTTCGAATCGGCCCAATAATTTGGCATAGCATAGTATAGCCCTGTGACCGTTTTGCCCTTCTCCAGGTAGTCGATGTGGATCACACCTAGTGAATCCCAGAAAACGGTAGCCATCACCTTTCCGGTCGATGGGACAGTCTTCGCCTTCTTCGGAGCACGTTCGCCTGGTGAAGTCCACTGTTTCGACTGTTTCTTGGTCTCTGGTGTGTACCAGTGAATCCATGTTTCGTCGACTGTCACGAAACGACGCAGAAACTCCTTCGGTCAAACACTACTCTGAAGCGATCTCACGGTTGCGCTTGTTGTCCGGAGTGAGCAAACGCGGCACCCCTCGTGATGATAGATTTCTCATGCCCAAAATTTCATGCAGGACATGACCCACGCGATTTTTTGAAATGCCTACTGTCTCAGCGGTCTGCCAATACGAGATCGTGGATTTTTGTCATGTTATCCTCCGTGGTAGCCGTTTTCGGGGCACCTGGGCGTGGCTCATCAAAAACCGACGTGCGACCACGTTGAAACTCGCTAAACCAATTTTTGCTTGTCGCCATCGAAGGAGAAGAGTCACCGTACTGCGATTTCCCTTCCAAAAACTGGAATCGAATCACCGACTGATATTGGTCTTTTTCCATATTTCTAAAATCCGCGGACACTCCCGCTTCCACACGCGGTCAAAACAAAACTACGAGTCCGATCCGGCTGAACAGTCGACAGTAGCCGTCAACTAGAATGTACTACATGATAGTAAGTTGCTCTTGCGATACTGGCGCCATCTGGCGGTTAGGCTAAGTATTTTTCGGACCACCCTCGTATATGCGGAAAATCGTGTTCTGAAATGTCCGGAACACCCCCACTGAACACAAAGTAGAACACTTTCGGACAGACATTTTTCTCACTGAACACCAAACGTGTACTTTTCTGTCCAGAACAGCCTCATTGAACAGACTAAAAATCTTGTGAAAAAAAATTCTGCATTTATGTCATCTTTGGTAACTGGCGATTAAACCTTGTGCTTTCAATCACCAAAAGGCAGAGCATGACATGGAAATACCCAGATGAGTCGAAAAAGAAAAGAATGCAAAATCCATAAGGAAATAGTTCCACCAGCCCAGTCGGTGAATCAACAATATTATTAGATCCGCGATCATTCGATCGAATACATCGTGTTCGACCCGAGTACAAGGAAGTCGGCGGTTTTTTTTTTCGCATGTTCCGTCTCATAAAGTACCCAATTTATTGGTAAAAAAAGGCACTCGCCTGATCCACCGCCGTGTCATTTCCTAAACTCAAATTGATGTTGAAGGGAAACAGCTACAGTAGGATTCCTATCCCCAAGAATGTTTCGACCGGCATCCTCCTTTAGAGTAGTCTCGGAAATGGGACAGCCAGTGTATGTTGGAAAAATGTTCGTCTTGAGAGTGGCCTACAATCTCAAGATATTGGTCCTGTCACCACAGTCAGATGATAATGGGATTTATTACTATACATGCCTTCTAATAACAAGACCGGGCAGAAAACTATAATCGCTAAAGTATTGTACAACATCTTCAAAGACTTGCATATCTCGGATTGACGGGCGTCATGTAATCTTGCAGGGCTAGAGGCGCACTAACTGATCTCACTCCACACTGCATACAAGTAATTGAACAGCTTTTTACATAGAACAGTAAGAATCCTTGCCTCGAAAAGTACCATATATCGACATGCAGACTATCGAGTCTTATGTCCATTTTTCGAACTTCCCGAGGCCGAAATGCTAAGCATGAATGTAAGTACTGCACATATTTGACGAAAAATAATAATTCCAAAGCGTTCAATCTGGAAAGGTGTTGATCCCCTGAAAACGGTCAAGTTTTAGAGGGTATACAGATGGCTCGAAAGTGGAATCAGGCGTTGGTGCTGATATTTTTGTTCTAAACAGCAGTTTCTAAGAGGCTTCTAAGCCAAGATATACGCCATCTAAACATGGGGCAACATAGAACTCGAATCTGGCGTCTGAGCAGCTTTGAGTGCTAAGCTCTCATATCGTGGACTGAAAATCCATAAAGGACTGCCTTAACACGAGCAAGAGTTAAACGCAGAGGCCAATCAAACATTTATTCGCGAATTTCCAAATGGTGTATTTTAACTTAGTGAACAAAAAAATTAACTCCTAAAAATAGGCAACAATAATACTGGCGGTTGGTGAATTGAGTTTAGTTGTCATTAGGGTTCATGTATTCGATGGGATATATAATAATATTACATATATTATAATACATATTTATAATTCATATTCACTTCGAGCGAGTTTGCAGATATGCGTAAAGATAGACAGACCAGAAAGTCTTTGCATAAGTCTCACCTTTGAAAGATAGAAGACTAAAAACGTTTGTGAAATGCTACTTCAACGGTTCGAAAGGAAGTCTTTTTTGCATCGAATTGCGACGGGTGACGAGAAATGGATTTATTTTGAGAATTCTAAACGAAAAAAATCAAGGCTTTCATCTGGCGAAGGTAGTAAGACAATGCCCTGTGTTTGGTGGGACCTGAAAGGTGTGGTGTACGAGCTATTAAAACCTGGGGAAACGGTTAATACAGATCGCTAGCGGCAACAAATTATCAATCTGAGTCATGCGTTGATCGAAAAACGGCCGAAATGGGCCCGAAGACAAGACAAAGTTATTTTGCAACATGACAACGCGCTGCCTCATACCGCTAAACAGGTGAAGGACACATTAAAAGTGCTTAATTGGGAATTATTATCGCATCCCCCGTACTCTCCAGACCCCACCCCGTCCGACTGTCAGCTTTTCGCATAGATGGGACACTTACTTGCGGAGCAGCGCTTCGGCAATTTTCAAGAAATCGAAAAATGGCTCGTCGAACGGTTGGCTTCAAAAGAGGACATCTTTTTTGGGATGGTATCCATAATTTGCATGAAAGATGGGCGAAATGTGTAGAATCAAATGGTCAATTAAAAAATTTTGAGATTCCCCTATTATTATGTGTTTTTCTTTTTAACAAAAAAACCGGCAAGTTTCAACTTACACCCTTGGCAATTCCTAAAATACTCAGTTTCCTTTGACAAGAGTCTAGGTTCAACAATTGTAAATACATGTTTTGGAACTATAGGGCGCATAGTCATGATGCACCATGAAACGCATCATAACTTGAGATGAGACTTGGATTTAGCTCCGTGCGACTTCTGAATATTTAATAAACTGAAAAGAACACTCTGGGGACCCCGTTGCGACTATGTAATCAGCGCGAATCGAGCCTTAAACTAAAGGTCATTTCGGAAATCGAATTTAACAACTGTTTAAAGAATAAGAAAAAAGAAGCGGCATATGTAGGTGTATTTTGTCGGATGGTGATTGATTTATGGATGGAGTTCGGGGGAGAAATAAATAAAGAATGTAAAATCTATAAGCAAAGTCACCTTTCAATTTGATCACATTTGTATGTTGGCTGGAAGAAATTCGAGAACTAGGATTAACTTTAAGTTAAACCCCCAAAACTCATTTTTGAAAAGACAATATCATGGTAATTTTCCATTATAAAAAATTCGAACTTTTACACAGGTCCCGGAAAAATAATAAAGTGGAGCTTGTCTCTGCCACTCACTGTTTCGAATCACTTACTTACTAGGAGGTCTAGCCTTTAGTTACCTGCACTACATAATCGTCCATTACCATAAGTTAGGCAAAGTCCTTTATAAACAACATTGGCTCCATGGGTAGGTCGCATCTAGTGTAGCACCAGATCGACAGTTTTAATTTAACATGCGACCCATTTAACATTTTGTTAAAGAGTCTTAGGGCTCTACTTTTGACGGATTATACTCTTACCCTTGTCCAAATATGTTCGGGCAAGGTTAGTGATAAAACTGTGGAATTCTCCTTCCGGAAGGAAGTGAAATTCGCTAACTAGGCCCTTATCTCGAATTCAGGCGTTCCAGGATGATTCGCTGAATATTTTTGTGAGTGTTTAAAAACGATAGACTTTTATGGGTTTTAGAATCTGTTTGGTGGCCTTTCTTAAATATCGGAAATATAAATAATTTTTTTGAAAGCCGCTGGCACTTCGGCCGTCGGAAATATAAGATTGAAGTTCGGCAAAGTTTTGCGGCAAAGAGCACGTCGCATTTTTTTTAAATTCGTAGCAAATAGTTATGCCCATCGCTGGCTAAATACTGCTCCCAATTTCTTGCCACACAAAAAAAAAATGATTGCAAACCACTCATTGAGCCACTTTTTTACAATTTCATAAGAGCAGCGCTACTCAGCAATTGCGTAATCGGACGGAGATAAGTACGATGAGTAAGTGGTGGGCACAGGTATTTCCCAACTGATCGCCTCAATTGTTTCTTCGACGAGTTTTGCTGTACATTGCCTTTTTTGATATTTTTGTCGTTTTTAATTTGATTTTGATTTTGGTGGAGGCTATACCTCCATTTTATTGCGCTTAATTCAAGCTACATACTTAATTGAACTTACAATTTAGGAAACTAAGAAAGAGGGCGATTGAGACTGAGTTTTAAACAAGGAGTGCTTATGTTTAGGTCGAAACAGTTTTTCGCATTAACATTCCGCAGCATACGGGAGATAGGTTCATTGGAGCCACAGGAGGTACATGAGGTGGGTACATAGAAGAGACGTGGATTTCGTGTATTACGAGGCTTAGTGTTAAAAAAGATAGAATTATAAAGGGTCGCGCAGTCGATGGATGAAAAGGATGTCGGATATCGATCTTCGTTCTTCCAGCGAGTTCAAATTAATAAGTTTTATTTATTTCAGAGGATTGTCCCAGAGTAGGCCACGAAGAGCAAAACGGAGAAAACGACGTTGGATACTCTCGATTCTGGAAATGTATGAATGATAGTAAGGAGACCACACTTGAGAGGCGTATACGAGAATAGGGCGAACAAAAAGAGAGACCGAGTGACGTAGGGATTGGAAAACTCTTTAGACCATCGTTTCACGAAGCCGAGTGCAGAATTGACCTTAAGAATTATGTCGCTGATATGTGCAAGAAAATTAAGTTCCTGGTCACGAATCACCTGAACGGTAGAAGGGGGTTGATTATGGAGAAAGTAGAGGCGGGGAGGAGGTTTGTTACGTTTGCGGGAGAAAGTAATAGATTGACACTTGGAAATGTTAAGGTCGAGGCAGTTCTTGGAGCACCAGGTGGGAAAGCTGTTGAGGTCCGATTGAATAAGGGAAGAGTCATGTTCTGAGGAAATGATCTTAAAGAACTTAGCATCGTCGGCATATAGAGAGATGTGGGAATTTTTGATAATCATTTCAATATCGTTAATGGTAAGGATAAAAAGAAGTGAGCCTAAATGACTGCCTTGGGGGACACCGGAGGAACCAAGGAAGGGGTTAGAGAGGGCAGATCTAAAGCGAATGCTGTAGTGGCGATTTTCCAGGTAAGAGGAAATCCACTTTAATACGATGGGTTCAAAGCAAAGGGAAGAGTATTAATCTGTGTGAAATTTTATCAAAGGCCTTACTGAAGTCAGTTGAGATAACATAGACTTCCTTGCCATTTTCTAAGGCTGAAAGGGTGAAGGAAACGAATTCAATAAGGTTTGTGGTTGTAGACCTACCTTCGAGGAACCGTGTTGTCTGGAGGAGATTAAAGACTTGCATTGAAAACTTAAATTATCATACAAAATACTTTCGAAGATTTTGGGTATATGAGACAGTTTGGCAATGGGACGGTAGTTGTTAATGTCATTCTTCGGACTCTTTTTGTGTATAGGTGTTATAAAAGAGGTTTTCCATATCCGGGGAAATTCACATTGAGAAAGGGATAGGCTGAAGATTTTTGGGAAAGGTAGAGAAAGGGGCGAGGAACTTTTTTTTTTTTAAATATAGCAGGGAGGCCGTCGGGGCCAGGGGTGGATTCATTATTAAGTTGCTTTAATCTTTCTTCGATGATATCGGGGTCGACACTACGAGGGAGAACTGGCCCAGAGAAGTTTGGTAAATAGTTGAAATAAGCAGGATCGGATGCAAAGGAATCATGGGTGAAAGATTGATTGAAGAAGTTGGCAAAAAGATTGGCGATGTTATGAGGATCATTGGAAGTTTCATTATTGAAGGAGAGAGAGTTTGGGTAGCCATCAGATTTTCTTTTGTAATTAACAAACTGAAAGAAGGACTTGGGATTATTTATAAGGCTGGTTTGCATCTCGACTAAGTAGTGTTGATAGAGAGAGTTATAAAGCTCTACAAAATGCAGGTAAGTACCGAAATACCATTTATGGATTGAGTACGAAGGAAAATTATCCAGAGCTTGTTCCGTTTGTTGCTCAAAGAACGGAGCCTTTCGATGTCGAGATAAGGGTACGTAAAGGGAGATAGAATTAAACATTTCTTTTTAGAATATAGATATGGCATTATTTACGGTAAGGTTGTTGAAATTAAATAGAGCAATATTGAGATATTCATTGATTTGACGGAAATTGGCTTTGTGGAAATCGTGAGACATTTGAACAGTGGGGGAGAGTTCTGTATAGGGGAGTTGTGAAAGAACGGAGGAAGAAGGGGAGGGTGGTAGTTGTCGACGATTGATAGGGGCAGCGGACAAGCTGAAACTGAGGAGTTAAAGGGGTCACTTGTCAAAATGAGGTCTAGCTGTCTGCCCATGTAATTTAAAATGCCGCTGACTTGGTTAAGGCTGGAATTAGCTAGGCTATCAGAGAAGAGACATTCTTTGGCTGCGGTGGAATTAAAGGCAATGTAAAACGATTTGACGTCTGAAGAGATCCATTTTAGGTCAGAAAGGTTGAAGTCACCGAAAACTAGGATCTCGTCTTGGGGATCTCGTAAATCAATTAAAATATCGATTGTATCAATGGCCAAGTTATATGTTTCAATAGGTTGTGATGGCAAAATGTAAAAGCAGATGACATAGAGCGATTTGCGGGGTAGTACAATCTTAATAGAAAGAAAGTCGAGACATGAATGTCGAATATGAAGTTGCTATGAGGGAGGAGTCAATTGAGTTTCGGACGGCTAGAAGAACACCGCGGCATGGACAACCATCAGTAGGTCGGTTAACATCATCGTCGCGATAAACGTTGAAGTTGGACGGGAATAGTTCAAGGTTGTTTATACTAGAGATTAGGTTCGTTTCGGTTAAGGCAAAGATTTCAAAAGGTAAGGCATGTGATTGCTGCAGGACTGCCTGAGTTTTAGAGCACAGACCTCTTACGTTCTGATAATAAATGGTAAGAGGAAGGTTTTCGGGGAGTGTCAGAGGGGCAGGGAGTGGGAGACTTTTAGGGACGAAAAATCATGGTCAGCTTTGCTACGCTGAAGGTGCGATATACGCTTTGAGTGTATATATTGTCTGAAGGTATCAAGATCGTTTGATACTTTTTTGGGTGAGATATTGAAAAACTCGTTATATTTAATGAAAAGGTTCTTGAGGGTAGTGGAATCGGTAAGGAGACCTTCCTGTTGCATTGAGACCATTACGCTGGTAGTTGTTTTACCTTCATAGCAAACCGAGTTTGATTTGTCATGAAGATAAGCCAAGAAGAGACGAATGATCTCATAGATCGTTTTATCTCTTAACCTGGAGAGAGCGTATCGACTTTCGTTGGGGTCAATAGATTGCTGGGTAAGTTTGACTGAAGGTGGCAATAGGGGATCAACGAAAGATTTGGAGGGGACAGATGTTGAATAAAATTGGTTTGCAGGTGATGGCAGAGATGAGGATCTGGCTGTAGCTGAGGTATTAAATAGGGCGGGTGTTGAGGGATTAAGAATGTGGGATCTTCGAAAGTTAGGATACTTGGCTCCGGAGTTAAGGTCGAAATTTGGAAATGAGTTTGAATCCGGGTCGTGTGCTAGGAGGTGATAAGGTTGTATTGGCAGAAGAACTAGTTGGGTTCAGATTTAAGCTGACCCGCTGACGTTTTGGCTTTGGTAGAACTGAGGGAGAAGACTGTATATGGGAAATTGATGGGTGGTTAAAATTTGGAAAGAGTTTGGTTTTGAAGCTCCAGTTATCATAGGGATTAGAGGATGGCTTAGAATGCTTTTTACTAATATTATTCTTATTACTAAGTTTAGGTTTAGGCTTAGTGGTAGATTTAGGGTGGGAATCATTATTTTCATTCCATTTGGTAAATGTTGTTCTACCGAGAGTGAGTTGTTCTACCGAGGAATTGAGAAATAGCGAAGCATATGTCGTTGCGATGGAGGGCTTTAGTTTGTTCGGTCCGAGATGTGGAAGCATTTGGCAGCTGAGTATTGGGATTTTGTAGTGCTTCGTAAATGTTTGTAACCATTATTCCTCAGCGATGGGGTCATGTCCTTCAACTAAAAAAGTACTACTTCGAAGCTTTTGGAGGCGCTGATTCCATTCTCGTAAGCTCCATATTTAGCCAAAGCGTTCGATACTGGTTTCCACGGCTGGCTCTTCTACTTCAGGGAGTTGGTTTGTTTGGTTGTAAACAGATGATGTTGTTTTAGGTGTCGGTGGGGAGGCGCGGATTAACGGGGTGGAAAGATTGGCTTCGAGTAGTTCGTCCCGTAAAGAAGCGTTACCAAATGACGGATTGGTCTGATACTGGCCGGGGAAGTGGATGTCGTCTATTTTATGAGCTGCTGTTCTTAATTCCTCGACTAGGTCATTTAAGGTGAACCTAGTAGAGGTAAGCTCACTGCTAAATCGTTTAATTTGTTATCCATAGCTTCAAGCAGAGTGTCAGGTTGATATGGGGCAGGTATACTTTTTTTTCGATGAGTGACTGAAATGTATGTAAAGATCGGATCCGAGGGGATTTAGGTTTTTGTTTATTTTCGTAAACAGAACATGGTTAAGGTGCGAGTTCAGAGTGGAAACCAAGTCGCGTTTTAGTTCGGGGCTCCTGGTATTGGGTGAGTCAGGTTGGGAGATATCGTTAACCAGTTTTACTAGGGTAGGTAATTGTTTTTCGAGAGAGTTAAGTTTAGAAAAGATCGAGCACTCCAATGTTACTTAAGTCTTCAACGCATTTTGGAATCAGGTCGAACTTCGCCGATAAGTTTTTCAACACTAGGTTGTTGTTGTTGGTGGCAGTGTTAATATTGTCATTTTTACACTTGATCGCGAACAGGACATCGAAGGGGGATATCTTTTTGCATTCCTCACAATAGAGGAAGAAATGCTCCGAAAATTCTTTAAAATAAGTGATGGATGTTTTACTAAGCCCGATGCGGGGAAGGTGGAACGATTTGCCGCAAATAGTGCGGCACATAACGCGATCAGCATTTTTGTTGTCGGTGGCACAGTGGGCTAAATCACAATGATCCATATTTAAGTATTTTTCACTGATAACACAAATTAAAGGAGGGGGCAGAGAGTCACTCACTCGAATTTGAATTAATGTTGGGAGCGAAATATCACAGCGACTGCACACAATGGGAGTTGTCGAAGAACTATGACAACTTAAACATATTAAGGCTACGCTTGTTTCAAATCGATCGCTTGTTGTTGATGGTTTCTCCATGTTGTACCCGATCCTAATAGATTACAACCTTCTGATCCTACGAAGCACAGAGCACTGTTTGCCGTCTATAAAAGATTGTCCTTGTAGTCGGTACTGAATATTGGTCTGGCTCCCTGGGCAGGTTACTCTGCTCAAGATTCTCAAAATACATCGACTTTTCATTGCCAGTCACAATTCGATTGAGAAATGACTTCCTTTCGTACCTGGCCAGAAGCATTTTACAAGTGGTTTCCTGCGGAAATCGCGCGGAACCCATTTTTCCCGGATCTTCTGAATATTTCCCATCGCAAGACCAACTAAGCTCCCAATTCGCGATCTTTCACTTCCTTTCTTTCTCACGTCAAAATAGCTACTTTCGGTTTGTTTAAATTACTCAAAGCACTATGATTCAGCAAGAGTACGCCTCGATAAGCATTTAAACGAGTTAATTGTCATAACCCATCGAAAATCCACCGAAATATGGCGTCACTAATCAATGGCATGAGGCAGCGATCTGTTCATGTAGATTATCGAAAACAGATGAAACGGAAAACGGTTCGTTTGTAAATGCATTAGCAAGTGGTTTCCCCACCGAAAGACCACATAAAAAGCGATAGAGCAAGAAAGCCTATTAACACATCTCGAGAACTCGGATAAAAAAAACCAAACAGGTCAACCGCACTCGATAAATAAACAAAATTCCAGTTTATATACGTCGGCATGAGTCAGAAATCACATTAAAAACCGAAAACGCAGTTGAAAAACAACTTAAACGCCAACACGTCCCCAACAACGATACACGCTCTAACTCGATTTGATAAGCACAGCTCGTCAGACTACGTGCCTCCTCTACCATGCAACATCTCAAAACTCGAAAGCAATAAAGCAAATTAGTTTCACATTATCAAGTAAACATTAAGCATCCGCTAAGTGATCTAAACGCCCAAACAACGGCCTCTCCAATCAATGCTTTTTGTTGATAATAACTTAACACACGCTCTTCAGTCAAAAGTGTAAATTGATCACCTAATTGACCGGCAAACAAAGAAGGGAACCCCAAAGACCGGAGGAAGGTAGTCATTTCCAAAGCTGTTGTGCTTATCGCTCCGTGGTGGAGTGAAGTTTTCGCAAAACAGATATTTTCCTTATCGTACGCTCTGTTTAAACGGCTATCAGAATGCGTTATCTCGCACCAAACAGCAGTAGATAAAATGCGACTTACCTTGAATATGCCCGCAATCGATAGCGTGAGGCTCGATGTCTTGGAAAGAACGAGGAACTCGCTCAGCTCCATCAGGAAGGCCAGCACGGCGCCGATGGATATTTGTAGAACAACCATCATGATGTTAGCAGTGGTGTACGTTGGCATTAATCGCAAGACTCGCAATAATGGCCCACCTGTAAGCAAACAATGAATGTCTCCACAAGTGTCTCGTACACACTCCCACTCACCTTCGAATCCGATGATGAACGGTAGGATAGATAGAATCATCCACGGTTGCATGTGGTAGATCATGTCGACCGGGTTGTGCAGTCCCAGTTTGGACTTTTGCATTACAAATTGCGCGAAAGTCCATCGGATTCCGCTGCTAAGTGATGCGACGAGGAGAAAAGCGAATCCCAGCGCATCGAACTGCGTCGACTTGTACGTGAACATAAACAATCCGCTGGCTATCAGGATAACAATACCCATTAGAGCCCAACTCTTTCGTTCCAGCCCGAGCAGAATGGCAAAGATGAGAATGAAAATGATCGTCGACGATTTGGTCATTGTGTATAGCGAGATCTTGACCAGTTCCAGGCCCCAATTCGAGAATCCAATGTCGATCCCACTCGCAATGCCTGTTGGGGCCATTTTTCGCACCGACGTTTTCCAATCCAACTGCACGCGGAGTTTCCCATTAGCCAAACGCATTGCACTTCGCACACAAGCCGATAGAATGAACTTGATCACCAGGTGGTAGGCCACTATGGTAAGCGGAAACCTCAAGCTCTGAAATCAAAAATCACTTTATTAGACAGTCGACAAGTGGTCGAAGCATATTCCACTGCACCTTTATGAGCCAGCCCTGGTAGAAAGTCAAACATATGGAGAGCGACAAATACAGCAGAATCATGGCAAGAGTCCCCACGGCAAGTTGCATCAGTCTCGAGCTGGCCGGACTGTGTGTCGCCGCCTCCAACTTGTGTGCGCTTTCCAATTCGATTTCGTCCTCATTCTGGAACGTGTCAACTTTGTGATTTGTACTCAAACGTTCATAGCGCGAAGTCGACATAGTCCTTACACCTCTTCGGCTGAGCTATCTAACGACGATGTGTTTAGCAAGCAACAGTTTGAGTTTTGCAGACCGAAACTTACTTGTTCTCAGCGCGAATTGCAGTTGGTAGTCGTTGTCAGCCAGTCTTGCAGGAATCGAGCTAGTTCGAATGCACTGTACAACACTCCATATGGCTAGTTGGGATTGAAGTTTTCTTGTTGGCAAAATCGTACAAGATTGTAACTGGTCCGGTGAACTGTAGTAGAAATAAATACTGTTGGCAGCGAAATGTTGTTTTTTTTCTTTTTATCGTCGTTTATTTTTTTCTTTTGTATTTTTTTTGTTTCTTCTTTGCAGCAACGTCGTGGATAAACCCTGCGCCTGCGAGGTTTGATCAGAAATATTTTGTTTTGCTAACACAATATACGGCTGACGTTGACATTTTTTTCGCTGTCAGCTGTTTCACTTGTCAACTGGGAGTGTTCGTGGATTGATGGAAATTCGAAGAATGTAGTAGATTGTGGCGTGGTGAAGAACGGTTGTGATTTGAAATAAATCGAAAATAAACCAAATTAATTCGAAGGTAAATTAACTATTCATAAAACAATTAAATGATAAAAATAAAAGGAAAAAACAAATAATTTTTGTATAAGGCGAAATAGCGAAGAAAACCGGAATATTAAGAATAAAGAAAAGGAAGTGAGGTTAAGGCCGATAAGGATTCCCTTTCCTCTCTAGAGAAAGGTATGGTATGGTACTTGACGGTAATGTGCCAACGTTTGCAACGTAGTGAATTAGGAGTTCATTGATATCAATGCTGAGAACTAGGCATCAGGCCTTTGAAGACTTTTACAATTATTTTTTTAATTCTTCTGCATTTCTGTTTCTCGTCTTATTTGATAAGTCGCTCCGAAGGACTAGGAATTGGTTCCATTTTCGGCTATTAAATATGTTATTTTCGAATAACAGACCCAGCGGGTCCGGCCTTACAGTAGGAAAATCAGACTATAAGTCTGATTTTACTGCATTCCAACAAGTGCGTTGAGAAAAACCGGATCAAAGCGAATTGTAGCACATGCCACACAAATTGCTATAAAAGAAACAAATTGACTTTGAAAATTCTAAAGCCTCCGGCGGGTGGGTGTCTCTTACCTCGTCTAGGTCTAAGCTAGCCTCTAAGAAATAAGATTCCCTTCCCTACAGAAGAAGAGAAAAATGATCGACTCATGGGTGACTTCTATGACCGTCTCGATAAGCATACGCTCAAAGCCCAAGCTTTGCTTGTCGCAGGTAAACATAACCTACATAACACCACGTCAGAGATCGGATGGCGAGACGAGACGTAATCTTCAGTAGCCAATACGAGTCTCCCACATCCAGGAGGTCTCTTGACAACCAATGATACTGATCATAAGAAACCAGAATGAGACGTACGTCTTTCCCACCCTTTAATTTTGAGTGATGTCCAGGTTCGTAGCGACAAAACCCGTTAGAAACAATCTCTATTCGTGAATATGTGTAAGCTCATTTCATTTTACCGCAGTGTACTCCCGTCACACAAACTCTTGGAATTATAACAATGTGTGTGATGGCTGACAAAACTTTGACAAGAACCCGAGTGTCCAGCTTGTAGGCAAACATCAGCGGCCATTTATAGTGACAGGTCTCATTTGCTGTTTCTGCTGATCATATTGCGATCGACGCCAGTACGCAGTATACTGGATATCCATATTTTACGGGGAGCCCATCGTGCTACAGTCAAGGTACGGAAGAACACCAACATTTAACGTCGGAAAGCTACAGTCGCAAGACCTTTAACAATCAACATTTCTCAAGAACCGAAGGAAATCATAGAAGAACAATGGTGACGTTGTCAAGGCGCCATTAGGGATGCCACCTCTAATGCGTTTTATTTTAAGCCCCAGGGTGGAAATCTCTGGTTTGAGGACGACTGAAGACATGGCTAGATTCCACGAGAGTTGCTCGTCAGCTCTACGAACAAAGACGAAGTCAAAAATACGCACTTTTGAGAAGGAAAAAAAAGAGCACTTTTGAGAAGGTCAAGTTTGAGAAGATTCAAAGATGCTAGCGCAGGGATGACGTTCGAATCTTTATCAAAAGGAAAGCGAATATGCCAAGGCTATAAACGAAATCCTGCAGGGATGAGCACGGTCAGCTTGAAGTTGAATGATGAGTCAGTCATTGATGAGAATGTGGAAAGATCATTTCAGCAGGGTGGCCTAGGGACAGTGATATGGACAATGGGCACAGACAATAGAGAATTCCGTCCACTCGATAGTGATATCGAATCTGATGCATACAGCCAACATGCGCTTCTTGACGATGTTGGAAGTATTGCAATGTCAAGATCGGTATTTACAAGTCAAGATCTCGAGGAACTTTATTCAGTCCTAAGCATTGTCCGAGTTATAGAATTGTTAAGATTAAGATGGCCACACTTAGAACGAATGGACAATGGACAAGATGTCAAAATAATAATGAGTGGAAAATCAGAAGGAAAATGACAACAGGAAGGGCGCGCGGTAGATGAAAGGACAACATAAGGTAGAGCGAGATATGGAAAGAACACACTTATGATAGCTAGGCTTGACGAAGGGTCATCAATGAAACTCTGAACTTCTAGGTTCCAAATTACCGGTGATAATAAGAATAATAATAACGGCTAGCTGAACTGTGGATGAGTTCTTTTGGAAGATATGATCGAAGGAAAGCTTGTCCGACGAATGGAGCCTTAGCATCGTTTACCCGATCCCTATGAAAGGGAGTCTCTAAAACTACTTAAATTATAGAGTCATAAGCCTTCTAAGCTTCGCTCATAAGATCTTTACCGTGTTGTGTGAACTCCTGAAACAATCAGTGTAGTTTCAGCCCAAAGTTAACCCGCGATAGACTAAATACTCTCACCTCGGCAGATCTTGGAGAAAATTCAGGAATTTCGGGTCGAAAGGTTTAAAGTCGCATATTTCACTGTCTATATGTGCAGGGCGACAATGGAGAAATGACCAATGACAATAACAGCATCGCTGAGATTAGACGCAGACGCATTCTTGCCAGTCACAACTCCTTCCCTGGCAAAACCAAGGTATAAAAATTCTTAATGATCCCTGCCCTCCTCTGCGGCATGTATGCTCGGACATTATCAAAAGGAGGCCTATTCGACACAAACAAATTGGGTGAAATCTTTGGTTCTGTTTGTGTTAATGAAGGGTGGATGAGTAGGCTCAACCAAGATCCGTTCAGGCTGTGGGCCAATAGTGGCCAGGATTCAACGTCTAAGATGGCTGGGCCACTCAAAGTTAATGGACACCACTGTTCGGGCTTAAGAAATCTTCGATTTCAACCTTGAATAACGACGCAAGAGAGGCGACGCAGACAGGCTTAAAGAGATCTCAGCCAAATGGGAGTGTGGCAATGGCAGCAGTAGGCCGAAGATCGTGCAGGGTTGAGAGGCTTGGTAGTTGAGGACAAAATTCACCCCGAACTGTAACTCCCGCTAAGTAGGTATGACTACTCGCCAAAAGTAAAGTAGTCAAAAGTAAGATTTTTTTGCCTGAAAAAAATCTTGCAAAAACGTTCAGATTTATGGCGAGCTAGTCATGGCTTTTGTACCAAGATTGTACACCTTTATTGGTAATATTGGACTAATGTAGGTCTAAAAACAAAATTGAAGTGAAATTTTCCAAATTCGCGAAACATGGTGCCACTACCAGAAATGAGCGATCGGAGGACTGTCATAAGTTCGAGAGGTTTGTTCAAAAAATAAGGTGACTTTTTATTTTCTTCGAAAGATATTTATTTTTTAATCAACATCTATTTTGCCGCTTTAGAGTAATCCCCATCAAATATAATACACTTGCATCAGTCCTTTTTTAATTCTCGAAGCGCTTCTGATAGGCGCTTTTTGGTATAGCCTTCAGCTCTTCTAGCGATGCGCTCCTTATCTCCTCAATCATGGCCTTCTTGGTTTTGGGAAATGAAAATAGTCGCAGGGGGCGAAATTCGGTGAATACGATGGTTGAGGCATGATAAGGGTATTGTTTTTGACCAAACAAGGTGCATTATTGTGATGCAACAGCCATGATTTTTTTTTCGCACAAATTTCGGAGATTTTCTTCGTATTGCTTCCCTCAAACGATTTGCTTCATAACTTCGACGTAATAGTCCATATTGACCATATGACCTTGCAGCAAGAACTCATGATGAACCACGCCATTTTAACACGTTCCCGCCGACGCTGTAATTCATGCTCCTCGCCCATTGACGCCTGCGATTAAGGCTTTTCGTTATATCGGGAGCTAATCCAGGGCATTGACAATCCAAGGCAACGGCAATGGCATCGTGGCTAAATTCTCTGTGAACTCGTCTCATCTTCTCTGAATTCTTTGAATTTTTACTGTGAAAATACAATAGGAAAGTGCTGACATTTTTTCGAATTCATATCTTTTTTATCTTATTTTATTTCCTTGCCCATAATAATAGGTAAGAAGGTAATGGAAGTTAGTGATTCGTCTGACGAAGTTCAGCATATAAGCAGGACAAATGAATCAAGATCAAAAATATTCCTTTCCATGCCATGTCTGCTGCCATGTCACCTGAAATAGAGTGAGGGTTCTCAGGTCTTTTTCGGCAATTAAAGTGTTAAAGATCTAAATACTTGGTGTTACTCACCATCTAATAGCACAATCAAATGCGTACCACCGGTGGTAGGCACCGCCGATGAGACAGTCTAGTGCAGGTCATCGGTGGTACGCGCCGCCCGTTCAGACAGTCTAGTGCGGGCCACCAGTGGTACGCGCCGGCGTTAATGTGTTAGGCAAAGAGTGACCAAAACGTTAGCAGTTTACCGAACTTGGTGTGCTTTTTTCGGTTTTGGCTTTTCTGGTCACTTCCATTGGTATAACTAGGCTTTGATTTCGACGTCATAACCACATAAATATATTACGTCTCCAGTTGTGACTCTTTTTTAGCAAATGTCATTCAACATTCAACATATCATGAGCATCGCTCAGCTCATGCGACAATTCTTTTGGTCAAAATTTAGCCATTTCGGAGGAGACCTCGCTTACACCCGTTTCATGCATGAGCCTACCGATATCCTCAGCAACTTTTCTGATAGTGATTCGACGATTCTCCACAACAATTTTCTTCACTGCTTCAATGTTTTCACCCGATGTTGATGGGTATGCGTCATGAACATTTCTACATTGAAGCATTTAATTTTTTTTCTGACATACAATTTAGTTGAGATCCTTTCATCCAATTTTTCGATAGCAAAAACTCGCCAAGTACACCAAAACATGTCCGTAAAAAACAAACTAAATATCTAAAACGGCGAAAATTCGTAAAAATAGGTCTTCTAATATTCCGCCCCTAAAAAATCTCAACGGCCTCTTCATCAGCCCAGAAGAAAAGACGAAATTATTAGCCGATACCTTCTGTAGAAATCATACAGTAGCAGCACACCAAATTGATGATCTTACTGTTTACGACGTAATGCGTACTAAAATAATTGTTTCCAACTCCCCAGTTCTGCTGGACGAATCTGACCTAGTGTCAGCAAACAATGTCAAGGAGCTGATAAAAATCCTGAAGCCAAATAAATCCTCGGGATTAGATAAAATTAATAATAGGCTGCTTAAAGCTATTCCCTCCAGTGGCATCAACTACTTAACCCTCATCTTCAACTCATGCTTACAGGCATGTTATTTTCCCGTTCAATGGAAAACAGCGCTGATAGTGCCCATTGCTAAACCCGGAAAACTCAGAGAAAACCGTGGTAGTTATAGACCCATCAACCTGCTAAGTACTACTAGCAAGCTATTTGAAAAAGTTGTTAAAGAAAAAATTAAAAATTATTTATTCAAAAAAAAAAAACATTATATCTAACTACCAATTTGGTTTCAGAAAGGGGCATAACACATGCCACCAAATAACGAGAATTAAAAATCATGTACATGACAAATTTATATCCAAAGGGTCAACAGGCCTCGTTTTGTTAGACATCGAAAAAGCGTTTGATACAGTATGGCACGACGCGCTAGTTCACAAGTTCTACAAGATCAATTTTCCAATCCACATCACCAAACTTGTCCAAAACTTCTTAAATGACAGAAACTTTGTAGTTAAATCAGATAACATGAATCAGACATCAAACAAATTGAACATGGAGTCCCTCAGGGATCTGTTCTTGGGCCTATTTTGTTTAACGTCTTTGTATCAGACTTACATACCTATATTTGACAGAAATATCAACATAGCAATGTTGCCTTCTTTACGTCTGGTATATTATTTTCAGATGTCCATAATCAACTACAAACTGCGCTCTCTAAATTTGAACAATACTGCCATAAATGGAAGATTAACCCAAACCCCCAAAAACACAAGCTATTTGGTTCACTAGGCGTAGAAAAGGGTGTTTCCTACCCAACTATCTCAAGTTGCGGTTATGTTCTATGGAGATAGACTGGGCAGACAAATGCAAATATCTCGGTTTGACTGTAAACCAGAAACTAAATTTTCAGGCTCATATTTCTACCACAATCGATAAAGCAAACAAATTAACCAAAATTCTGTAACCATTGATTTGCAGGAACTCAAAGCTTAGTGTGGAAAATAAGCATCTAATATACAAATCAACATTTCAATCCATTCTTATGTATGCGCCTGTGTGGGGTGATTAAAAATGATCCTTAATCTGCCTTATGGCACCATTCAACAAAAAGACTTCACGAAAAAGCCAGTGTCAATCTTATAGATTTTCTCATTAACAGATCTAAAATATACATACTTCTATGAAAATTGTTCCTTGTCTGATGATGCGCTCAACTAACATCGAATTGAAATAATTATATTCTTTGAACGAGCTCAATTCAGACCATAATCCTGTATCTTGTAAGGTTTCATTTTCCGCAATAAGATATACCCAATATGTTCAAGACCTCAAAAATGCTAATTGGATTCACTATAGAACCAAGCTGAGTCAAAGACTTCGTCAGTCGGATATGAACCTAGATTTCATATCCTGTGAACAGGATGTTGATAATCTTGTAAGCAATTTTACAAAGCAAATACTTGATGCAGCTGATGAGAGTATACCTAAAGTAGCTAAAAAAAACCGTTCGTTAAAACTCCCTCCGCATATCTTAGTTCTTATAAAGAAAAGAAATATGTGTAGAAGAAATTGGCAAAGATACAGACAGGCCGTGTTCAGGGACGAAGTAAAATATCTAAATAAGCTTATTACGGAACACATTGTCCTATTGCGGAATGACTCCTGGAATAGAAAGCTTAGAGATTTAGATAAAAATGCGAAACCTTTCTGGAACATAATAAAAATAGTTAAAAATAAAAGCAGACAAATACCATATCTTAAGGATTCAATAAACACATTCTTCTCGGATATCGACAAAGCCAATGCACTTGCTAAAACGTTCGAGCATAATCATAATATATCACTAAGTTTGGGTGATATGTATGTAGATTCTTTAGTCAATAATACTGTTCAAACCTTCAGAACGTTAAAACCAGAGGTACCTCTAGATGCATACGTCAGTGAAGACTATATTAAGTTCATTATTAATAATCTAAGAACAAAGAAGTCCGATGGGCTGGACTTAATAAAAAATGTATACCTTAAGGAACTACCTAAACTTGGACTTAAGATGGTGACATATATCGTCAACGCTTGCTTGAAAACTCAGTATTTTCCAGCTAAATGGAAACTCGCCAAAGTAATACCGATACTTAAAGCTGGAAAACACATGGAAAACCCAAATAGCTACCGTCCTATTAGTTTACTAAGTAACCTGAGTAAAATTTTTGAAAAGGTAATTAAAAATAAAATCATGAAATATATTGATGACAAACATATCTTTCCTAATGTGCAATTTGGGTTTAGACCCTTCCATAACACTTCCCAACAAGTGCTAAGAATCTGCAACCATGTCAAAAGTATGCGTGCAATCGGTAAATCGACTGGGTTGATCTTACTTGACATTGAAAAAGCGTTCGATAGTGTTTGGCATAATGGATTAATCTATAAAATGATTGATCTAAATTTTCCACTTTATCTGTGCAATATAGTTCTTAGTTTTTTGTCTGATCGTTGTTTTGAAGTACATGTTAATTCTGGTGTGTCAAATTTAATTTCTCATAGAGCAGGAGTACCACAGGGCTCTGTCCTAGGCCCAATATTATATAATCTATATACCTCGGATTTCCCAGAGCTACCGGAATGTGAAACAGCTATATATGCTGATGATACAGCGATATTTTCATCTCATGAGTTTGCTCTTAATATTGAGAACAATCTTAAAAATGCGATGAAAATTGTTCATAATTTCTACAACAAATGGAAAATCAAGCTAAATGAAGACAAATTGCAAGCAATCTTTTTCAGCCGAAAAAGAAAAGCTTGTTTTCTCCCTTCAAATAGCTTGCAAATAAATCAAAATAATGTGGAATGGCTGAACTCCGTTAAATATCTGGGTATATATCTTGACCCCAAATTGACGTTTCACGAACATATTATGCAAACTATTAACAAAGTCAACATTGCCATAAAAATTCTTTACTCATTCATCAATAGGAAATCGTTATTATCCCCTTCAAATAAAAGCATCATTCTTAAAGTCATATCCAGGCAATACTTCTTTATGGTTGCCCAGTGTGGGGAAATTCCGCACAGTGCCACATCAAAAAGTTACAAGTAGCTCAAAATAAAGTCTTAAAAATGATGTTAAATTTACCTCGTGATTATTCTACAATAAGACTACATAAAAGAGCGGGTGTTGAACTGATAGCTCCAAGAATATCAAAACTTTCAAACAAGTTTGTCAATTCTTGCGCTTTTGCTGACAATCCCTTGATTAACTACTTATTTGCCATTTAGTTAATATATACATGTATTTAATAAAACATACATATAAATTTATCTATATATTTATTTATTTCTACATATTTTTGTATCTGTATTGTATAAATATCTATTTATTTATTTATTTCAATTATTTATTTATTTATCTATTTATCCTATTTATTTATTTATTTCTATTTATTTCTATAATTATATATCTTTGTTTTGTTTATATTTATTTATTTATATATTTATTTATTAATTTACATTTATATTTGTATTTAATTTTTTTATCTTATTATTATTTATATATCTATTTACTTGTCTGTGTATCTATACATCCTATTTAATAATTTATTTATTTATTTATTATTTTTTATCTATTTTTACTTATCTATTTATTATTATTATTAATTAATTATTTATTTATTTATTATTTTTTTTTTTTTTTAAATTGAAGGTTTTTTCTCATATTTTCCTTCAAAAATGCTTTTTTATCCTAGTCATTCCACTTTTCAAAACCGTAATTTTTTTTTGTTTTTCAGAAGTAAGATATGTAATGTATCAAATCTCTGTATTATATATTGTGCGATCCCTATAATCATTGTAATAATTTTAAAATGAATTAATAAACTGTAAACTGTATATTAAAAGGAAAATCCTTGAAAGACCGACGGACGAATGCAATACTAGGTTAAGCTTTACATGAGGGTTTTTGCTAGTAGTTTTTTCCTTATATTCTCATAAAAACTTAAATTACACTTTATTATTCATTGTATATCAACATATCATAGTGGTAAAGGACCAACGTGTCCTAAGTCTCTAAAACAAGTCTTAATTTTATTCTAAAAATTCCAACTACTTGAAATAAATAAATGAATAATAAAATAATCTAAAACGGCTGACAATGTCAACATGTGCACCATCATAACGGAAAAAAAATCGAAAATCAAATGTTTTAGCTAGCGAAATTCAAAAGTCACCTTATTTTTTGAACAAACCTTATAAGAGTAATTAATGATTATTTTAAAGGGAAAACAGTTACTTGATAACACTTGTATACTCACATGATTTAATCGAATAAGTATACGTTATATGATTGGACAGCATACTCTTTCGGAGTCGATCATCTGATCAGGAATCGCACAGTTTGAGGGGCTTGTTGACTACTTGCTAAGTGCTTAGTGGGTAAGTGCTTACTTATTAAGGAGGATAGTCAGTCAGGGGAGCTGTCAGTACTCTCTTTAATTGACCATTCTATTTTAAGATAAATATCTTCCCAAAAACTAAAACTTAGTTCCAGTGTAACAGCAACTTAAGAACTGGGAGTATGTTCGTAGACTTCTTCCAATTTTTTTATACAGTCTTTCAACATGTTTATGCTACACATACTAGCCATCAGGATTCACTGTGCTACAGAATGCTTAAGCTTTATCCATTTTTATATAATTTTCTTTTAAATAAAAGATTTTTTTCGAATATCCTTTTCACATCCTTGCTGTCAATTTGCGCCCTTTCGACGAAACCGTCGTCAACTTCACACAGATCCTGCGCATTCAACAAATAACTGTCATTTCGAATATACACACTCCGCAAAAATTCCACACGAAACGCAAACCGAAAGGAGACAAGAGAGAGAAAAGTTTCGCCCGAGCGAAACGTCGCTGTTTTTTCGCAGTGGTGTGAAGTTAAATAAATAAATTCCACAAAGAAAAAAAAAGTTTTCACCCCAATCTAACGTTAAGTTCGGAAGCACGACCAACCAGTTCGCGACAAATCGGTTCATAAATGATTTAGAAACGAAAACGCAATCAGGAAAATCAAGTGCTAACACAAATAGATAAAAAAAAAAACAGAAAAGGGACACAAAAAACTTAAGGACTAACCATGTCTTCAACTAGTGAGCAGGTACGTACGTCCTTCGAAAAAAAAACCCAGCAATTTCCAAAATCCCCAGTAGTCCTCGTCAGGTTTAGAGTCAATTTGTCTAAGGGATGTGAATGGCAAGTAGGGACACCGAAAAGAACAGAGAAATCAAAGGAACAGGATATTCCAATTGTTTTACGCAAAGATGGCCACTTGGCTTAGCAGTTTTGCCTCAGGCCACTATTGGCTACTGTTGCAGGCCCCATATCGTATAACTGGCATGCGGCAATGGGGGTAGTTTGACCCCTGAACGTTACATGCACTTTCTACGATGCGGAGATGAACAACTCTGAGCTGTCATTGAACTTTTTTTTTTCTTCATCTTTTCCTCTTCCTTCATTGTTATCCTTCTTGCTCCAACACTTTCTCGTGCTCTTTTGTTGTTGACTCGTTTGCCGTGCAATTGGGGATGCACGGAATCAAGTTGCTGGTACTCATTCAAGGGCGGGGGGAATGGGATAAAAATAAAGAAAAATGGTAGTTGGATCTGCAAACACCCTTTCGTCCTTTTTTCTATCTTGGGAGTGAGTAGCAAGGTCGTCATTGTCGTTGGCGTTGTAAACGGCAAAACGGAAGCGGAAATGCAAATAATTTTTAACTCTTTTCTGTTTGCACCTTAACTATAGACAACTCTTTCGACTTTATTGGCATCCTTTGACGGCACAACAAAGGACACAAACGACGACACATGAACACATGTCAGCGGCAGGCGGTCGTGGGTATTTAGTGGATAAGGCAACAACAACGACATTTTCTTTCTTCCCATCAATTTTCGTTTCTTTCGGGTTATTTTAAAACCTTATCCGTTGGTTGCTAGTTGAAAACGTCGCCTTTCCGGAAGGGCGAACATTCAAATAAGCTGCACAGAAATAACAAAACAAACCAGTGAAGGGGAGACAATTGCTCTTCCCATCGCCTCAACGCCTTTCACCACTTTCGTGTTTTCAGGAACGAGTGTAATCGACAAGGTGTTAGTGTCCTTTGTTGAGATATATTTGAAATGCTAATCAAGTGCTTTTGTGCCGCTGCCATTGCTTGGTGGTAAACTGGTGTGCTGCTCGGTACTTTGCTTGGTAAAATGTAAATCATTTCTGTCGGCTGAGCGCCGCTCTTCAACTACAACTTGAAGTGGCGTACAAGTGGCGTTTTGTTTATTTTTTTTTTTTCGCTGATTCTTTTTTGTTTTTCTACATCCACTTACATCCTTGGCAAAGGGGGAGAAACAATAACAAAATGCCTACGAAATAGGTTAATGGTTTATCGTTTGTTAAGCTGCTGCAAGCATCGGGTACGAGTACGACAGTTTGTGACGTCATTTTCCATCATTTCTTTGTTTTTCATGGACCAAGTGTAAGGCATATGAGTGCTGCACAAATACAAAGATCACACACAGGGATCTATGTACATACGTCCCTTCATCCGAGAGCGAGGTCGCGATGACCTTCAATTGAGCTTTACTTTAGTTGGGATTTAATTCAGCAGAAATGTCGGTCGTCCTTGCTTGCGAGAGTTCCACTTGACTTTAACATCAATGAGAGTGTACGCGGTAAATAAATGAAATTTGATACAAGTGTTCTCGTGGGGTCTAGTAGTTGCCATGTCGACTAGGTTTTAGTAGAAATGATTAATCATCTTCGCAAGATGTCCGTTGGTGGAATAAACTGTGGGAAAGTATCTATGACAGTGTAATCTCTCATCTGGAAAAATTTATCGTACACAATAACCAGTCGTCGGGCGTTTTTTGACTCCCCGGCAATATGGTGTCCTTTTCGCTAGTAACCAATTGTCGTTGTTCTTTGTTGCTATTGCCGTACTCCGACGAGGGAATAGAGATAAGTTTGAAATTATGAGGCGACAGGAAGGAAGCGCTTGTAAGGCTGGCACAGGAAGTAAGTTGGAGGTATTATGCTCGGAATCCTGTCGCGAATTTCGCATGCAAAAGTATATTAGAGTTTGAATGCACTTGTAATCCGATCATTAGCATGAAAAGTTTCTGGTTGAATTAACAAGCGTTGAATGCGCTCTTTGGGGAGGGGTTTGAAATTTTGAAACAAAAGGCAACAAAAGCCTCGGTATGGTTCTCATTCAAAGTTGCATTCTAGATTCCATACATAGTTAATTAGTTGGCGGGGTACTATGCGGCATTACATTGGGTGCAATTCCAACTTTAGAGTCTCTCTCATGAATGGCGCCCAAGCTGGGAACATTGGCGGTTTTTTTTTCAAGTCGTTGTTGTCTACCACGAGTTTAATATTGTATAATTACAAGGCCAAAATGAATCTTTTTCTTAGATGGGGCTACAGTCCGATGTGAACTTGGGCCTCAACCAACAAGCGTCTCCAGTTGGCACGATCTTTTGCCAGTTGTTTCCAGTACCGCACTCCCAGTTGGTTAAGGTCCTCTTCTACCTGTGTGAGCCATCTTAGATTCAGTCGTCCTCTGCTGCGTCGTCCCTCAGGGTTGGATTCGAAGACCTTTCGAGCTGTGCTGTCCATTCACTCTACATGGCCTAGCCATCTTAGACGTTGGATCCGGAGACGTTTAGCCGCTCGACTCGAGGATACAACACGTTACAGAAGAGACGCCGACAGGCCTTATAGTGCTCGATGAGAATATTGCCACTGTGATTGAAGATGTTACGGAAGAACCATTTTAGTGAAAGACTTAAAAATATTCCTTTTCGAAGTGGGTTCACGCAGGTTCAAGAGTATACGCTCTTATGGTGTTTGTCACACAACCTGTATAGGGTGCAGATGGTTTGTGTCTAAGATGTTCGTTCACTACTCTCCGGCGTTGGTTGTACTTCACAGCAACTTTTCTTTGTTTCCATGTCATTAAGGTGTTATATTGGAAATGCACACAGAGTATGAATTTTGACTGCAAGTGTTTTGCCGTCGTCAGAATTTTTTTGATCATCTCTCATTCACAACTGATGTTGTTGCACAGGTTTTCCGTATAGAAATTGTTCTTGGCTATGGACAGACTTGAACTACAGACTTCCTATCAATAGTAGCTGATAATTACCGTTGCACCACGACCGTCCCCGGTCGAAATTCATCATGGGCGCCGAGCTTATGGCGTGCTGAGCTATTGTACTTAGTCAGTGTGGTGCGCTATTTACGCCGGAAATCTCATTGGCCCTAATTTTTTAGAGAACACGGTTTTATGGGTAACACGGTTAGTGTGACTATTGAGCACGTCAGAGAATTAGGTATGAAGGACATGTGCTTAATTCTGACATGACATGTCACAGCTCGTACGACAATAAAAAAAATTAATTATGGGTCTTTTGGGCTCTCGTTTTGATGATTTGTATTGGCCGGCAAGATTGCCCATTATGACCGCTCCAAATGTCTTTCTTTGGGGTTTTTAGAAGTCACGGGTCTATCAGAATAAGCTACAGACTCTAGAAGATGCCGAAACTATTGAACATGCTGAAAAAAGAACGCAAAACTTCATCAACAAGGGCGGCGCCCACTTCACCGATGTTATTTTCAAAAAGCGATGTCAAAAGAAGCAAAGGTCCAAACACATATTTATAAAAAATATTATCAAATTATGTCGATTCATTTTAGAGATATATCGAAAGGCTCCAGTGTCTTGCATATTCAACGTTTCAAAGTTTATGGCAAAAAGGTCGGTCTAGGGCTTAAGTCAAGCGTAAAGAATTTGCTGTTTTAAATCGGTACATGTTGATATTAAAATTGGAGACTTTGATCTGCATCAACAAAAGTTAATGCAAACGATACTTCCTTAAGAGATGAATGATCTGATATATTCCCATAAAAAAATGTCTGAGGGCGTCAAATTGCACGACCTAGCTGGCCTATTCACCGATCCAAGACTAGATAAATTGCTCATCGAACTCATTTCCCAATTGGTTCATCTATCCGCGAACTTTGTATTATGAAGCCTCGTTGAAACCACTATATTCCCCGGACCATAAACTGCACCAAACAAAGTATTTTTTCGGGTGCATTTGTAAATCTTGTACTGCATAAAGTTGCTCATCGGACTAATCTTGTTTTCACACCCATGCAACCAGAAATGAGCTTCGTCGCTGAAGACAATTTTTCAATACAAAATCAGCTTTTTTAAGGCCTACTTTTGACGCTCTGGCAGGTCGATGGGCTTCATTTCTTGCGTGAGCTGTATTTTATAAGGTTTTAGACTAAGATTTTTGCGTCACATCCTCCACGTAGTCGAGTAAGACAGTCGCAATTGTTGCGACGAATTGACAAACCACTGTTTTCATTAACACTGGTACATGCAGCAGCAATATTTTCCTCTATACGCACTATACCCACACGCTTGATGTATAATAGCATGAAGTTGAAGTGAAATTTGGTTACTGTGACTTAAATTGATGACTTAGTAGGTCGATTATAATGACCGTAAAATGGTTGAAGTGGGAGAAAAACAATTTTCATTGAGCACGAATTTCGATAGTAAAATTTAGAATTTGTAAGCATTATTCAAAAGTAAGTTTTTCTAGGGTAACTGAGTATGAATGACTTTAACACATCTTAGAATAATATAAGAGCAGTCAAAAATAGAGCATTATAAAACCAAACAGTAAACAAATCACCCTTTACCATTTTGCGCTTATTGGAAGGTTGTGCCAATGTTTGGGATCACCAACTCACATTAATTTAGCTCTTTGCTTTATCAAAGTCCATCACATCATCGCATGCTTATTCAGTAAGTCTAGGAACCTCATGATTTAATCACATTCTAAAGTCTATACTTATATACAATTTCCTGATTTTGTGGAATTTTCAAAATAGCCCGATAGCGAAGCTGCATATTTAGCAATATATTATTCTCGATGATTGTAAAAACTGATTATCTTGCAAGTTGGGGTTAGAATTATAGGCACTAGCGACACATAGTAAACGGTCGCTGATTAATAGAATAGATAAGCCCTGAGTCAGTCAAAAAAAAAATGTCTTGCTTGAAAAGGTCTTTCCAGGGACTCTCGGACGTTTTTCAGGCAATTCTTCGAATAAGTTTTTAAAACTACACCCTCTCTCGACTTAAGCTATAATTCAAATTATTCTAAACTGATAATAGGTTCTTCTCGTCATACCCATACAACAATTATATAATCATTGGCTTCTTCCTTTGACTACCTGCTTTAAAGGAAACCGTCAAAATTTCAACCATCCATACTATTATAGACCAGAATTTCTGTGAATTTTCTTTAGTTTGTGACTGATGCAAAAAAGTCCGTGAATATTCAGATGAATTTCTAGAAATACCTAAAAAATACGATTTAGGTCCAATTTCTTGTTGAAAAGCTAGAATAATTAGGACACTAGCAGCTATAAAAGAGGTAGGATGGGCGATTTTTTACTGGATTACTTGAGAGAATTTGTATGAAACTTTCCAAAAAGAATGGAAAAAAGTGAATCAAAGTTTTAAGAATGTTACATATTGCTTTGTTAAGTTTTTATTGGTGGCTATGAGTAGGAGTTAGGATTTACAAGTTCCATAAGTGGTCTGAAGACATTAAAGACCGATTGGGCTGGGCTTTTGATATCACTAAGTGAAGCAAATAACGATGCAGAAATGTGTTGTTTACGGGGTGAGCCTGGGCCTTAACCAACAAGCTTCTTCAGCTGGCTACTTGTGGGGAGTTGACTTGGTTTTTCGAGAGGGGGCTCTACTTCTCAAAGAAGCAGAATCTGGAAAAAATGATTACGTCTGACTTCAACGTTGGTACCATGGCTGCCTTTGACTGAAGAAAATACGTCGGTGTTGAGTGTTCTATTTTTTTTTATACCCTCATTTATCTTCAGACGTTCAGACGTTCAAAGATCATGCTGAAAAATCACATTCCAATGCGTCGCCTTATCTAAATCCTTTTTTAGGATCAATGCCCTCGGTTAGTTCATTACCGACATGAAAGGAATATCAAGAATTCTCCATTGTTATCGTGTACAGTCAACGAGTTGAGCAGGGATATTACAACATGACATGACATGTGTTGTCCATTCGCTCTACATGGCCTAGCTATTTTAGACGTTGCATCCGGAGACGTCGTACTGGGCCGATGTCGCTGTACAGCCCGTACAGTTCGTCGTTATACCTTCTCCTCCACTCTCCGTTTATATATACGGGACCCTAGACAGAACGCAGAATTTTCCTCTCGAAGCGACTAAGGGCATCCTCATCCAGGTCCAAGCCTCTGTGTCGCAAAGGAGGACGGGAGGATCAGTGGTTTATATAGTGCTACCTTGATTTTTCGAGAGAGGGTTCTACCTATCAATGGCCTCTTGAGCCCAAAAACAGTAGCGGTTGGCAAGAATAAGTTTGCGTTTGGTCTCAGCGTTGGTGTTGTTGTCGCTGGTCATTAGTGAGCCAAGGTAGGCGACCATTTCAAATTTGTAGCCGTCAATTGTGACGCTCTGGCCGTTCTGGTGTTGTACGTCTTTTTTGGATGACAGTGTGTATTTGGTTGCACCCTCGTTCACTGAAAGACCCATTTTAGCCGCTTCTGCTTCAATGCTTTTGAACGCTTCATTAACGTCTCGTGTTCACCCAATTATGTCAATGTCATCAGCGTACGCAAGCAATTGCGCAGACTTGAAATAGCTCGTAACTCTTGTGTTGGCCAGTGAATCTGTTGGCCTGAAACCACACTGATAGGAACCTGCAAGATTATCCACAAAGGCTTACAGGCGTTCACATAGTACGGCAGAGAAGATCTTGTACGTGATGTTAAGGAGGCTTTTTCCTCTATAGTTGCCGCAGTTATGATGAGATTCCATTCGTCTGACATGTATTTTTAAGACCATATTTTACAGATGAGATAGTGCATGCGCCCTACCAACTCATATCCAGCCGCTTAGAATAGCTCAGCAGACAGGCCATCTGCGCCCGCGGCTTTGTTAGTTGTAAGCTTCGAAATAACAAGTAACAGTGACTACTAGTTGTCCGTCTTCATTCCTACAGGCTTTTGCTCTGGCTATAGCCCTGGCATGTTCGTTTTACTTTTTCCTAGAACTTGCGAACGTCATTCCTGTGGTGGCATCTCTTCTACTCGATCTCACGCTTTTCGTGCTCTCTTTTTTCTTCCTTAATAGCGTGTGTTCCCCTCTCTTTTTCTCCTTGTAGAGCTCACGAGCGAATCTCGTCCGTTTATGGAGCATGGCTTTGTGGGCGGCTAGCTTTGCTACATGGGCTTGTTTGCATTGCTCATCAAACCAATGGTTTCGTATCAGGGGCAGCGTCTCTGATGGCCCACTGGCACTGTTCTTTTGTGAATTGTACCGGTGTCATCGGACTTTGCGAAAGGTTGAGGAACACTCGATCGGCGAAGATCAAAGCACGGCATAGAAGATATTATAAGTGCAGAAATAGTCTTCCCATATTCTCGCCAATCACTGTGTCTCGACTACAAGCCTTTTTAGCCTTGGCATGTTCGTTTTACTTTTTGGTAACATTTTCGACATTTGGATCACTCCATCCCCTCGATTTGGAGCTTCTCGTTTTCTCTCTTTTTCCTTCTCAGAAGAGCATGCTTTAACCTTCTTTTCTATTCGAAGAGCTCTCGAGCAGTTCTCGTCAGTCGTAGCATTGTTTATTACATATGCCTGTCTACACACGTCATCAAAGGAGTTTCTTGTATGTTGTGGCTTGAGCGCATTAGAGGCGGTGTCCTGATACCATTTTGACAACGTCCTATTGCTTTTTCATGGTTCGTGCAGATTGTATCGGATTTTGGGACTACTTGAGGAACGCATGATCGCAAAGGTCCGGGCGGTGTCTTGAGGCTGCAGTTTTCCAAAGTTAAAATTTGGTGTTTTTTTGCACTTTGTTTGCAAAAAAGTCGCAGTCAGGATGTTGGAGGAGTTCCTGATGTCGATCGTAATGTGATCTATATGGTTGGTTGTCAATTGATCAAGAGACCGCTATGTTGAGATTTAGGATACGTATTCTGACTACTGATAGAAGTAGTAGGGTTTTGAGTGAACTAGCAGCGATGTCTTCTGCTTCAAGATAATGCCTGCCTAGGTGTTTGTGTCGTGTACTGATAAGGTAATTGCAGTGGCACAGTACATATGTGCTCTGCTGTTTCCGCCTCTTCGTTACACATTCTGTAGGTGTCATCTTGTGTGATGCCCATGGTTTTAAGATGTTTGTTGACCGAGCAGTGTCCAGTGATGAATCGTGTGATTATACGAATCTGACTCCTAGAAAGTTTAAGGAGTTGTTTCGTTCTTTTAAGGGAAGTGGTTGGTAGGAACATCTTAGCTTGTCTGCTACTTGTTTGTGTCCAGTAGTGGTTGGCCGTATTCCTCAACCATTCCCTTATGTACAATAGCATTTTATGGTGTTGATAGGTATGCCGCAAAATGGTCTTGGCATCATGAATGGTGATGCAGAGCCTTTTCTAATTGGTCTTTCATTTCCTATATGGCCACTGTGTCCAGGTAACCACATGAGGTAAACTCTGTTTGTGTTGGCCAACTGGCGTAATAGTTGTCCCATACCAATTTAGAGGTGACTTCGTAGCTTTTGAGGGCTAGGAGTGCAGCCTTGCTGTCAGAGAGAATAAAAATGTTTTTATTAGTTAAAGCTCTGTTTATATTTTCTCTGAGGCAGTGGTCAATTGCGAATATCTCTGCTTGAAATACGGAGTTGTATCTGTCTATGCTGTGATAGATGTGTGTTCCTGTGTTAGCTCCGTATACTCCAGCCCCAAAACCTTCGTTCGTTTTGGATCCATCTGTGTACTATACATAGGATTGACGATCGAAGGAAGGTCTATTTTGCTCCCAGATGTGTTGAGGGGGAATTGTGACCTTAAAATTCTGGCTGAAGTTATACCTTGGAAGACTATATGGGGTCTATATGGGGTATTTTTAGACATGCCTGTCTAGTTCATTAAGAATGTGAGAATGAAATAGCCTGGAATTAGAGTCATCCTCCGCGATAAGTTTATGAGCGAATATTATTGTTTCTTTTTTAAGTTGGAGGTGTACGGGTGGTAGGTCCGTGATGACTTCTAGCGCTGCTGTGGTGGTTGTTCTCATAGCTCCTGTAATACAGATACAAGCTAGTCTTTGTAGTTTGTTGAGCTTGGCTTGTACTGATGTTTGTTTTGTTTTGTGCCACCAGACGGGCGCAGCGTATGTGAGAATTGGTCTGGTAATGGCTGTGTATAACCAGCGAGATATTTTAGGATTAACGCCCCAAGTTTTTCCAGTGAGACTTCTGTTGGTCCATAGGGAGATCCTGGCTTTCTCAATATTTTTTGTGATGTGAGAGTTCCAAGTGAGCTTTTCGTCTAGTGTTACACCTAGATATTTGGCTTCGTTTGATAACTCTATTATTTCGCCATGGTGAAAGCGACTATGGTGCTTTTTTTACTGTTGACATTTAGTCCAACTTTTATGCACCAGTTCGCAACAAGGTTGAGTGCCCTTTGGAGGAGTTCCGAGATTGTATCTTCGAATTTTCCTCTAATTAGGATCACAATGTCATCAGCATAGCCTTGGACATAGAAGCCATTGTTGCTAAGTATGCTCATTGACCACGATGGACCATAGGAGCGGTGAGAGAACCCCGCCTTGGGGGCAGCCTTTCGTGGTTTTTATACTGATTTTATCATTGCCTAGTGAGGTGTTTATTTTCCTGTTGCTAAACATGTGTTGAATTCAATCCATTGTCCCATCACATAGTCTAAGTCCTTTTCTAACGTGGAGTTGTGTAAGCTATGTGTTCCTGCGACTCGTACGAAAATTTCCTCCTAATGGCATTAAAATCTCCTAGAACCATTCTGTCGCTGAAGCTGTGGCATTGAGTGTAAGAGTTCATAGAAAATATCCTTGAGTCGGTCTCTTTTGTGGGGGTCTGAATGCATGTTTTGCTTGAAAGTGTTGAAGAAGATCCAAATCTATCGATTCCACGGCGAGCACAGTATTTTGGCAAATGTTAACCGAAATTGCTTGGCCTCAAATAGAAGATAAGAACGTGGGAGACATGTGGTCTAAAAACAGTGCCACATCTCAGACTACACGAGCCTTTTTGAATTTATTGCATGAAAAGTTCTTGGAGCTATTTCGAATTTTAGTGGTAGAATCTTGCCACCAAGATCATGTAATTTTTCACAGTTTATTTTTTTTTGCCGACTATGCACATGCATATAATCTTGATGTTTTGAAAATCAATGTAAGTCAAGTTATGGCCGAGCTATCGTCGAAAAGTTATCGAAAATTCCTTGTCAGTTCTGTAGGAACTATTGCAAAAAATATTTTAACAATATCATATTTCGTTCAAAATGGTAAGATTCGAGCAATACAAATATGATCACTAGAGTTAGGATTTTGATGCATTTAAATATTTCTTTTTGTAGCAATACCTATAACAAGTTATCTTTGAATTTTCCTTTGAATTGGCATCCGATCTTTGGTGCATATTTCCGAAAAAAATTAACCCAACATTTAAAATAAAACAAAACGCGGAAAATTCTTTATGTTTTGTTAACATTCTTATTTATTTAAATAACATCATTGTTTTTTAGTTCTTAAAATAAATAGACTGATTTTTTTCAAAAACTGTGTAAAATATTATTTTTTGTTTTCATTATAAAAATGCAAAGTTTAACTATAGTCGTTCAGTTTTACTGGTCGCTATAGCCAACGGTCGTTTTAATCGACTTTTCAAAATATAAAGATTACTTGTGCAAAAACCAACTACGTGGGGGAAAATTGGTCGTTAAAAGCGACTGGTCATTAAAAAAAATACGTCGTTATAGGTGACTTCGCCATGGTTTTAAAAGCATACTTTAAGGGCATATTTTGCATTCAAAATCATTTAAATTCGTAGTCCCTGGCAATACTGGGAGAACGCCTGTAAGGCTTCGACAAGCACGAAAATAAATTTTAATTTACACTTTGCTTCCTATGAAAAGCGAGAGCATCAACCCACAAGTCCTTTTATCTCTCACTTAGATTAAATCCGGATCCAACTACTGCCAAAAAAACAAAACAAAGAAAAATCTCCGCTCTCTTCTGAAAATCAATGAAACGAAAAAAAAAAAACAAAATTTTCCAATCAAGAAACTAAGTCGTAAAAAAAAACGCACAAATTCCATCAAACTAGTTAACACTTTTCATTTATTGCTTTCCTCCTCGATCCCCAGTAAACCAGGCGCTCTGTCCGACTTTTTGAAACGTACAAATAGTTATCGACCATCAACTCGCAGGACCCATCGCCCGTCCCATGCACGTGCAAATCAATCGCAGCAGATTGCTTCACATAAAACATTCACATCCTCTTTGAATGTTGTTGTTATTTTTTTGTTGGCTGTTTCCCTGCCCTGGATTAGATGGTCAGGATCAAAGGGCTCGGATTCAAAATTATGCATTCCACACCCACTGAAAACACGTTCGTGAAATCTTTTTGATAGTTTTCATTGATTTTCGGATGGCCTCCTTGGTTATTTAATTAATTATTTATTTATTCAGTCTTGTTGTTGGGTCAGGATATGGGAAGTGTGGCTATTACAGGACATCCCTACAACAAAGAGGGGAAACTGGTCTTAAATACACGCCGTGCATGTGGTTCGTCAAGCTCGTCATCGGCAAGCAGCAACATAATGTCCAAGGACAAAAAAAGCCATTTCGATACGATGGATTACAGACTGGGAGGGAGGCGTGCGAAATTCGTTCAGTAATTGACCCCGATTCGTCATTTTAATGCTGTGCGACAAGTCGACTAGTCGTCGGCGTTCCTCTTTTGCTCGCTCGTTGATGCTGAATTTTTATGAGCATACTTTGATTACGACTAGTTTTATGGACATATTCGCTCATTGTTGCCGAAAGTATATGATTAAGCCCCCCCACTCGCATACATCGGTCGATCGCAGGCGTCTGAGCTTAAAGATGTTGTCTTGCCAGCCACAGAATTTCGCATCTTCAGAGAATTGCCATTTTGCTGAAATATTAAATTAACCACCCTCGAGTCCTGGAGCGATGACAAAGCATCTCGTTTACATAAAACATTGCTCGACACTACTTGACGGTACTGGATTCCAGTGAATTGGAAATCATATCTGATTGACCTGTTTCGCTAGCAATACGAATGATGTGACGAATGTGGAGCCGTAGGGTCGCTGTTTTTAGGTTAATGAGTATCTGTAAGGATCGACACCTTTCATACTTTTCATAAGCTGTCGTGAGCTACTGCATGCATTCGCTTGAACGATTGAATGAATAGGTAAAAAAATCACTCGTTTAACGGTGGAAGAACTTAATCCTCGGGGGGATTACTTGAGGACGATTTGCATGGCAGTGTCGAACTACGGGGAATCATTCTTCGCCAGAGCGATAAATGAGCATTTTTGTTGAATTTTTCTTGTCTTTGAAAGGAGGAAGGAGAAAAGGAAGGAAATTGAGAGGAAAAATGCCAAAGAGAAAAAGCTTAATGGTGGAAAGGCACGATTTTCACTTGTACTTTGTGGATAAAGTGGATATTTAGTACACGACTGGAGCATAAATCTTCGGGTGATTAATCGTTCAGTTTTGCTGCCGCATTTTATTTAAATGGAACTTTAATTGTGCTTGTCGTGCGTTCAGCTGCGTTTCATTAATTTATTGATGCTACATGCAGATCCTTATGTGGATGTTGATGTAGTGTATTGTACGTTAAGCTGAAAGTTGAAAAGGCGGGCTTTAGGGAAATTTCGTCAAATTAATATAAATTGAAGTTTTGTTGAGGCATTCTATACATCTACAGGAGATGATTTATGGAAGCCGTATGTACTGAAATAACGCCAATAACTCTAGCATCAGCCACTTGACATAGTTGGTACTTTGAGTCAGGCGAGATTATTGATTACTGATGAAGACAACAGACAGATAAAATGCCATTACCAGTCCAGCTCTCGCGCGATATATCTACGCCTTGAGGTATGATGAAAAGGGCTACTCCATCGTCAAGGGCTTTAGACTGACCTCCTCTCAGCAGAAAAGTAGAAGTACACGTTCCTAACGTTGTTTCCGAAACCTGTTTCGGGGATGCAAAGTGCTTATCAAAGAGGAAAATCTTACGAGAGCGCGTTTAAAATCTAGTTGGAGGATCTCGCACTAGTCAGAAAGAGTTTATATTATTTCGCTAGACAACATGGTGTAGATAAAACACTGGTATTGAGGATCAGAATAATGTTATGGACAGGACTTGCTGACGCGACCCTTGACCAAGGTATTTTGTTTGGGATAAACAGCGGCTACTCACTAGATGGTTCTCTGTAACCGCTTTTGTGGTGCATGATGGTCTAAGCCTAAAAATCCACGCTCAGGGTGATGTTGCAGGCAACGCAAATTTTGATCGAGGAGTAATGCATTGAAAATTACTTCGTTTATGCTCAACGATTCAGAATTTTATATCCGAAGAGGCCAAATATTTGGATAGCAAGCTACCTTGGTCAAAAACCGTTAAGTCAAAAATGAGTAAAGCGTTGTCGGGTTTTAGGCAATGCAAGAGCGCCTTTGACATGAATGGGGACTTATCACTCCGCCTGTTACTGAGGTCTTCGTATAGTACGACAGCGTTCGACTGCACTTTTCGTTAAGCAAGTATGAGTCTGTCCTTCAAGCGGAGATTTTCGTTACCCTAGATCCCTCTAAATATGAGTTCACCCTAGAATCTCTGTGAGTTGACCAGAAAAGGCTCAGAGGGGACTGCAGACTGGCCAAGTGTATGTAAGAAGTTTCCGGTTTTCCTTTTATCATTAAGTAACATTTATTGCAGAAAAAGTAGACGTACCATTACTGGCCACTACACTTTCGCTAAACACCTCAACATGCTTCGCATCAGTAAAATCATAACCTATGAAGCTTGTAGCAAGAACGTCTACTCGTACATGGCAGAGCATTCGCTCTGTACTGCTCCTGCTTGTGTTGGCATCAAATGGCATACTTTTTAGACCGACGTGTTAAGGGCCTCATGTTTTCTCAATAGGCAGACGTCCATCCGGCAGTTCACACAGTATTTATGTCTGAGGCTTCCGTAGATAACAAAGCCTCCAAAAGAAAAAAAAAAAGGTTTTACTCCGATTTTTCTCGTTATTAAACAAAGTATGGTTATTTAAGCTGACAGAATCCTTCATTCCTAAAATCAATCAGCTTTTCCGACAGAAAAAATATAAAAGTTTACAAAAGTTTCACACCGCAATTTTAGAGATAAGATCTTGCTATCGTGATCGCCGAAGAATTATTATTATTATTGCTGACCATTTGGAACTCGGAAGTTCAAAGCCTCGTTGACCATCCTTTGCCAAGCCTCCCTGTCACGAGTGTGTTGCTTTCAAGTTTCGCAGTTTTGGACCATCTCTTCTATATCCATTTCTCATAAGGTCCGCCCATCTATGCTGCGGTTTTCTTGGCGTTCTGTTCACTAGGGGTTTTCGACTCATGATTCTTATGACTGTTTGTCCAATGTTCATTTGTTTCACAGGTCCTGCCCATCTAAGTCTTTCCAATTTAATTACTCGGACAATGCTTTTGGCTGAATAGAGATCCTCGAGTTTGAACAAGAGTTGGTTTGAATAATTCCTTCAACCTGAAAGAGCAAAGGGGTCCATAGTCGTCCAAAGTCGTCCATATTCCTATACGGAAAAACTGTGCAACGATATCAGTTGTAAATCAGAGATGATCAAAAAGTGCTGACGAAGGCATAACACTCGCAGCATAAGATCACTTCAAAAATTCATACTCTGTGCGTGCATTTCCAATATAACATCTTAATGACATGGAAAACAAAAAAGTTACTGTGAACTACAACCAACGCAAATTCAGTCGAATTTCTGAAATCCTATCTAGGACAACCACCTCCGAAGAGTAGTGAAAGAACATCTTCGACACAAAGCATCTGCACGCGGTCCAGGTTGTGTGACCAACACCATAAGAGCGTACACTCTTGAGCCTGCACGAATCATAAAAAAAAAATCCTTCAACCCGAAAGAGCATACTTGGCCACATGTAGCTTTCTAATTATTTCGATCTTTATGTCGTTTACGACAGTAAATATGGTGCCTTGCGAGGTTTGAATCGATCCAAGTCGGTGATTGACGATATATTTGGTTTTCTCTTCACTTGCTTCTAAGCCTACTTCTCTTTCTGCAATTATTAGACTTTCCACATTTCTGTTAACTGTTTCCCCATTATGTCCCAATAGTCCAAGATTGTCAGCGTAAGCTAGAACGGGTTCCATTAAGGGTTATTCCCTCCACATTTTCTTATAGGGATAATATTACTAATTACAGCACTAAATTGAAAAGAAGCGGTGACCAAGCATCTGCTTGTTTGAATCCTTCGAATTTTTAGATAAGACGTTACCTACTTTAACTTGTCCTTTGTTTTCCTTTTGGCATACTTTTATCAGTTTCACCAACTTTTCCTGGATTCCCAGCCTTACAAGAATGTGATGTATTTTCATATGCCTTTTTAAAATCTTCGAATAGTCGGAATTCCCATTTCTTTTCTAAAAGCTGTCGTCTAGTGAAAATCTAGTCACTCATCGAGCGATCGAGCATCGACATCAGTCTCTTCAAAAGAATATTCGACAGCACCTTGTAATAGTTTAGTAGGAGAGATACTCCTCGATAATTGTTGTATTGTGTTCGGTCATCCTTTTTAAGTACAGGAATGTTGACAGAGTTTTTTCATTCCTTGGCGATTACTCATAGTTGTGATGAGCTCATGTAACCTCTCTGTTATTTGTTCTCCTACTATTAATTCTAGTTATATTAGGTAGATTGGTGGGGCCTTGTTAAGTCGATGGATTGGTTTTTTTATTTCTTCAATGGTTCTACCTGTACCATTGCTGAGCGGATAACACCGTTTTCTATTGCTACTGGCTGTCCATATATTTTCAGCAGTTAATCAAATTATCTCCTCCATTATTCATTTATTTATATCAAAAGCTTTAAGATTAGCCATTGGGCTGCAACTCCTTCGTTTTCCGATGAGTATAAGGCCTGATCGGTTCTGGTATCCTTTTCGTGCGGCGCTAGTCCTGCATACATTGATCCCATGTTTTTGGTCGCATATTCTACTTGAATTTTACCAAACTTTTTCCATTATCTTTGTGGTTTTTTTATCCCGAAGGTGATGGCTTCTTTTCGTAGGATTGGATATATTGAACGCGTGATCTCTTTGCTATTTTCCAGGGCTTGAAATCTGAGAACTTTACAGGCTTTTACTTTTTCTTCGCCTTCCTCGTATAATCAAGGTTTTCCTTTGGGGGCTTTGTAACGGCCTAGTTTGTTCTCGGCTATTTCCTTTACAACACTTCTTATTACTCATCATACTGTTTCGATCTGTTTTTTTCGCCGTTAGTTTCTATGCCATCTAGTAGGTCGAAATGGTTATTAATCCTGTATCGCCGAATGGAGATGCTAATTATGTCACTATTTTTGCAAACCCTCGACCGTCATATTTTCCCATATACGCCACGAGCCCCGATTGGTATATTTCAGATCATCATATCTCCGAAGCTAAGGACTTTTTTGTTCATTGTCGTGGTCGTGAAGAATGGAAATGCATAGCGAAAAACGTGAATGCTGAGGTTATGAGCCTAAAATCCACTTCTTCTAATGAGAAGTTTTCACTCGCTCGTAAGGTTGGTAATGAATTAACCGAGATCTTCGATTTAAAAAAAAGACTGAGAAAGCAAGACACATAGTCTGTGATTTGTTCAACATTATCTTTGGCAAAATGGTAAAGGACTGGCTAATTCAAGGGCCAAAATCTAGTTTAAGTCTGCAGAAATTGAATATGCAGGTGATATTATCGTGATGAGGGAAACACAGCGGAACATCAGTGGGCCGTTTCAGAGCAGTGGTCAAGGCCAAAAACTCAATTTGTATTGCTATTAAAGAAAGACGCGCTGCCTTAACGTCTTGACCACAAGGTCACCTTTGGCAGCTACAGCTTTAAATTCGTCAAGGATTTCGTTTACCGTGGCTCACATTAGACAGCGATGCTAGCAGTATGATAAGACGTAGAAAAACTCTCGCCAACTCCTGCGTCTGTTGCTTCAAAAGGCAATTGAGTAGGTCCCTACTAAACCTTTATCATCCCGGGCCTCCTCTTGGCACTGGCTCTTAGCTCCCATTTGTGCTAGTGGTAAATGGAAAAGACATGACCAAGAACTGTACAGGCTCTAGAGCGATGTCAATTTAGTCAAGCGCCTACTGAATCAACGTAGCATTTTGTCTGGACCATAAGAAAGAACATGCCTTAGATCATGTCAGATATCGTGGCATATAATATTTTAGCTCACTAATATGGTTTTAATCCTCGAGAGTCTATTATTCACCAGATTTCCACGTTATGACATGCCATCGAGTTTTAAATTGATACCCATCATCCCAGTCTTATGGTTCTTCTTTTCCTCTTTTCCGGCGTCGTTATGGTCAGAAGTGTAGGACCATAACCTTCCCACTTAACTGCATTCCTACTGGTCCGCTTGTGGGGTCCGCCGGTTTGACCTCAGAAAGTAGCGGCAGGCTTCCCGGTTTGGGATTACTTCATCGCTGAGGCCAAAAATGCTGGTGTTTTTGCATTTGTTTGCACCAATTGTTTTTCGGCCTGCCTTTTTTGCGTGTTGAAATTGGAACGTTGATTGATAACGCCTTTTGGACGGGGTTCAAAGGATCTCTCCTTTGAACATGGCAATACCAACTGAGTCGGTCGCGCTCTATCTTTCTTGTGATGGTTTCTTTTACGTGGAGGCTTCCTCGGATCTTTGAACTTCTAATTCTGTCACGCTTTGTTACTCCCGCTGTCATGCGAAGCATCTTCATCTCAGTTGCCGTTAATTTGCTCTCATACTTTTTGTGCATTGTCCAGCATTGTGAACCGTATGTGAGCGCCGGACGTACAACTGAAGTGTAGAGCCTTCCTTTCAGCTTAGGGGGCATTTTTCGATCACAGAAGATGGCGGAGTTTTCCCGCCACTTCATCCACCCTACGCTTGCGCGATGGTTGATGTCGTCATCACAAGTTGCTTCTTTATTAATCATAGATCCCAGATATTTAAACTTTTCACACTTGGGAAGCACTCTTCCATTCAAGTAAATGTCTGGAATAGGCTGATGAGGGTCAGAGAACGGGCAGCACAGATACTCTGTCTTCTTTGAACTAATACGATACCCGTGTCCCTCAAAAATGTCCACCCACACATCAAGTGCTCGTTGTAGGGACGCCTGATCATCACTTATAATGGCTCCATCGTCAGCAAAGAATAGCTGGTGCACATTGGGGTCCGTCACTTTTCCTTCAAGCAAGCAATCAAGGACTGCTATAAAGAGCAGTGGGCTGAGGACGCTCCCTTGGTGTTCACCGACTTTGATTGCGAACTCTTCGGTGACTCCTGCGGTGCATCTTACTCTTGTCGCTGCTCTCTCGTACATGTCCATAATCACTCGCACGTAGGTTTCTGGAACTCCTTTTTGTCTTAGAGCTACCCATAAAAGATCTCTTGGTTGCCGGTCAAAGGCCTTCTCGAAATCAATCAACACCATATGCAAGTCCTTTGACGAATCACGATGCTTTTCCATCATGATCCTTATACTTTGGATTGCATCTGTTGTTGATTTACCCGAGACAAACCCGCACTGGTCATCAGATAGTCGTATTATTTTCCGCAGTCGGCTATCTAATACCCGTTCAACGATCTTCATGGTGTGCGACATCAGCTTGACAGAACGGTAGTTATCACAATTTCGCGTATCACCCTTTCCTTTGTGCAAAGGAAGAAGATAGCTTTTCCTCCATTGATTAGGCATAGTGTCGCCTCTCATAAGTTTGGAGATAAGAACCTGAGCCATCTAGACCCGATGTCTCCCATCTTTTTCCAGAACTCAGAGGGTATCCTGTCCGTCCCAACAGCTTTTCTTTTCTTGGAGTTTTTAACCGCGTACCGAACTTCTACGACTGTGATGTCGGATATTTCGGCATGATTCGGGGCGGCTCTTGGAAAGTACACTCGGGGAAACTGTTCGTTCAGAAGTTCCTCGCAATACTGTCGCCATCTGTGGAGAATTTTTTCGTCTTCCACAAGGAGTTGGCCTTCAGCATTGTTAATAAACTTTGGGAAACGAATCTCCTGAGCATTTCTACCTCTCTGGACGGCTATCTTAAAGATATTTGCTCCTTTGTTCAAATTGCTTTGTCGAAACTCCTGGGTAGCCTGGTTCCTGTCAGACGCGGAAGACGATATTTCTTCCAACTCCTGATAGAGGCCTTCCATGCTTTTCGCTTTGAATTCGGCGCATTTTTTCTTCGCGATACCTTTGCAACATCTATATACCTTTTTACGGCGAGCTTTTTCCTCTCTATTAGTAGAAGAGCACTTTGACCAAGCTTCGAAGGCCATTTTCTTTTCGTGTATCACTTCGTCTGTCCACCACCAGGTTTCTTTTGGGTGTTGGCAGGGGCCTTTAGATGTTCCGAGCAGTGATTTGGCTTTATCCAGGCCAGATTGTTGTAGGGAATCCCACATGTCTTGTGCTCTGCACTCCTCATTACCGACCTCATCGATAATGGAAGAGAGGTAGTTTTCCATGATGGTAATAAAAGCTTCGCCTTTTTTTTTATCCAGCTTATACCACTTGATTCTCTCAGACACCTTCGTTTGCTGTCAGTCAGGAGGAGACGGTGTTGAGGGGCGATCGCGTCTCCCAGGATCACTTTGCAATCTTTAACTCGTGGCTTCATGAAACTGGATACCAAATGATAGTCTATTTGAGTTTCATTTCCGCCGCTGCTATAAGTGATCAGGTGCCGGCCTTGTTTGACGAACATGGTATTTAGCACTATAATACCGTACGACTTGCACATGTTTAGGATATCTTCACCTGCAGAGTTCCTGGTGCCGTATCCCAGCCCTCCGTGGTAGTCTTCATAGTCTTCGCTTGTCTTCCCGACATGCCCGTTTAAATCTCCCCCAACAAACAAAAGCTCTTCCGTTGGGATGATTTTGACAAGGTTGTGGAAATCTAGCCAGAATGCATCTTTTTCTTTTTGTTCGCATCCTACTTGAGAGGCATATGCGCTTACGATGTTCCACACCTCACCATGCATCACCAATTTGAGAGCCATCAAACGGTCACTGGACTTTGAAATTGTTAAGACGTTGCCAAGTAGCACTGCCGCAAGGATGATGGCGATTCCGTTTTTTCCTTGTTCCAATCCATAGTAAAACATCTTGTAGGCTTTTGTTTTAACGTCCAAGAAACGTGCCCGATTACCGGTGTTTCGCCATTTCGTCTCTTGTACGCACAGGATGTCTACTCGCCTTCTAACCTCCCCCGGAAATCCTATAGCTCTGACCCGAGCATTGCTGCTCGTCCCAGGATCACGACCATTAGTAGTGCCTGGCGGGGTAGTGCTTTTCCTTTTAGCGTTCTTTTCCATAATGCTACGGCTTGACCGTCTTCTTTCTTCTCCTCCTTTTTTTGACACGGGCATGCTCCAGATTTTTATTCTTTTTTTGTTTGATTTTACTCTTACAACACCGGTGATCTCCAGTCGTGTCATCCCACTGATTTGCATGCCCACTTGTGGGGCAGTTTAATGGTGGTATATGTGTCCCTAGGCTCACCTTGGTGTTTTCTAAATTGCCTAGATGTGATTTTTGTTTACCTTTGTTTTAGTCGCCTTTTACGACAAGCGAGAGGTATCGCTGCAGGGATATTCTTAACCCGTTCCTGCACAGGTAATCTTCACAGTCTTATGGTATAGAAGCGAACTTGTTCGTGTCAAAACTTACATTCATCAGGCGATCTATATTCTAGTATCCACTGAAAGCAAATTCTCCAGGCCAAAAGTTATCGAATTCAAGCCAAATTGCATGTAATAGGTGTGTGTGCATTTTCAATATAATAAGTTAATGGCATGGAAACAAAAGAGTTACTGTGAACTATGTACAACCAACGCAAGTTCAGTCGATTCTCTCAAATGCTATCTAGGACAATCACCCCCGGAGAGTAGTGAACGAACATCTTCGACACAAACCATCTGCACCCCGTCCAGGTTGTGTGACAAACACCATAAGAGCGTGCACTCTTGAACCTGCACGAATTTGACAAATGTCGAGTACGGTCCTTGGCAGTTTTACTCTTAGTCGCCGAAGTGAGCACATTTGGCAAATTTGAAGCTGAATCGACAGTAACAGTGAACGAAAAACGTTATCGCCATATGTCGACCGATTATTATTTTCCAAAATTTAATGAATTAGGTCTAGACGACCTTTGGTTTCAAAAGCGTGGCGTTACTGCTCACATAAACCTTTAACCAATCAATATTTTGCCTGCCAAATTTGAAAATCGCATTATTCCCATTTGAGTAGAAGTTTATTGATCTCTGAGATCATGCAATTTGACATCTTTAGCCTTCTTCAGTGGAGTTATTTGCAGAGGAAGGTCTACATATGAGGATAACCCTGCGACAATCCAAGACCCCCAACATGATAGATCCATTCATAGTTGCCAATACCGGACTTTAAAAGCCCGTGTTTAATTTGACAAAAATATTAACAGTAACGGTTGACTCACCCATCATGCTGGCTGGTTGAGGCTCAGGTCCACCCGTGCTGTGCGTCGACCGCGAAATGGATATGGCGCGCGGGCTTTTTAGTATAAATTCAATCATGCCTAAATGGCAACGAGTCTATTCGAAAGGAACCCGTGGAAATAGCCCTATATATGAGGCCCACAAACTGTTGCTAGATGCCCCTCATCTCACTTTCACCAAACCAATATCTGATTTACACGAGCATCACTCCTCGAGCCATAAGAACAGTCATTGCCACAAAAAGAACAGTAATCGGTGCAATCTTAAAACACACGGCACGAAGGATGACCTCTCCTTGATTTGCAATTCTAAACAAACACTCAGTACCCTCGGGCGGACTCAATTCATAATTGACTACCAATCATATGCAAGCAGATTATGGAATGCACATGATCTATAAGTGGTCGGCTCAATAGACATGCAAATATTGCTTTCATTTAACCACAGGCCTGCTCGATAAAGTCGTTTCAAGAACAGGACAAAATCAATACTTTCGACCATGACACTTCTGTGTCGTGCGTAGTCCATGCAATGGAGGAGCACACCTTATAAACTCACGACAACGTTTTCAGTAGGGGAACTCTCTTCATAAAATAAATAATGAATTAATCAGTCCTAAAATACCGATTACCCGGAACCAATATGTCGTTCCTTCGAATTCCGTAGAACTACTTCAATACCACCTCTGTAGATTCCTCACGAGGTGCTTTGTAACCACCTAAATGGCGTTGTAAATATTTATTGACAACTTGATAGCCAGAAGATAAATCTATTTGTATCGAAGCCTTCTCAAATAAATCAATTAGAAACACATTGGTTCCAGGCACGATGGATGGGAGGAATTTTTATAGGAATATTTATAGGACACTGATTAAAGTGTGATATTGATAGTCTACAAGCCGAGTCCTTGTAAAGGGGAATATCGGACCAATTTGGGCTTTTCATTCATCAAAAGACCCCCGTCAAAGGTCGATGCCTCTTCGGATAATGCTGCCGCCCATCATTTTTTTTTACACTTTTCCTCTCATTGATTAATATTCCAACGAAACCAATACGAGATCCCTGAGATTCCATTGCTCCAGCGCAGCATAGTCATTAATAACAAGCTTGTCCTGACTTTACGGAAAAATGAAAGTTGACGTAAGTAATTTCCTTCGGCGTTTCCTTTAATGTCTTCGCAGATATTACTTTAATTCTTTAAAATAACAGGTGCTGCTCGTGTGGGTTTTGTGTCGGCTTTCGGTTGTGGCGGATATTTCGATTCGGGATAAGCAGAGAAGGAAGCTTCGTCTGTCCCGTCATGGGGTGTGGCGAAATTGTAATTTATTTCAACAGGATGTGGTTGAAAATTGACGGATTTCGGCGACGGTTCCTGTACGTGTTTCCCTCATATTTTTCGAAAGGTGGAGAGATTTTGGCGTGATGATGCCTTTAACGGGGGTAAAGCTATCCAAGAAAATATTTTACCGTTGAATGCATGGAATTGTGCTTTATAATGCAAAACCCAATTCAACCGTACAAGTGAAGCCAATATCTCATTTATTCACATTACAAGGCTGGGTAGTCCTAGGCTGTAGCCTTCTTCAAGTCATCGCCATAAATTTTCCTGATTTCACGTAACCGTGACTAAATTTTATGGTTGGTTTGACGCCTTATAGGGGTGGGGTCGTGCTTACAAATCCCAACGGATGTAATCGTTTAGCGTTAAATCACACAATCCCGGTAACCAATTCAGCGACAATTTGTGGCATAACGTTTGTGAATCGTGTCCGTAATACGAGTATGTTAATCCTGCTGGAGGTATATATTATTGTCCGATAACTTGGGTTTCAAATTTACGAATAAAAAGTAACTACCGTATGAGGCTTGTATCCAACCCTCACCTTTTGAACCCTGTCATTAAATACACATTTTTTTCAATAAGATCAAGAAATGGTTTAAGAACCGTTTCCGACGTAAGCCATACTCTCATAAACTTTGTCCTTGTGTCTTGCTTATTGCTGATAACAGTTGACTTGTAGAGATCAATACCGATCATAAAAATGACATCAATTTGGGAATTGGGGACGAAATATTCCTTTACTGCTTATATTCATTAAGATGGTAAGTAATACTAAATTTAAACGTCAAAATAATGTCGAAGATGACAGCACGTAGGTGTTTTCAAAATTCGACCAGCTTAAAAGTCGTTGCTCCACAAGAATTTTTCCTTCAATCAGCTCGAATCAATCCGACTTCCTTTAGAGATATTTTCACAAGAGTTCCATGTCCATGACAAAAATCCTTTCTACGGTGATCTAATCTGTTTTACTACATCTGTTTTCCTAGTTTTCTTGCTAGAGTTTAAAAAACTCCTCGCAACGATATGCAAATTTCGGCTCTGTTGTGGTACAGTGAAACAATTTATTAAAGCTCTTGCTTACTTATCAGGCTAGCGACTCTTGGAGGCTCTCAGCCTGAATGATAGCCTGCTTCCACTCATCTCGGTCCACGTTTCCTTATGTCCGCGATTACTTGGTCTCTGAACCGGAGTTTCAGTCTCCCTTGCTTTCTCGAACTAGGTGGCTGGGATTCGAAGATTTATTTGCTGGAGCACTGTCATCGGATTTTTGCCTTCTGGCCTGCGTCCATTATAAAAGTCGTTCGCGGTTGTGTCTTCTCCTCCATTTGCCTTCTTCGCAGACAGAACCATATATCCGACGGAGCATTTTTCTTTCATAAGTTCAAGTCCGTCCAAAGTCAAGAACAATTCCTGTACGGAAAAATTCTGCAACAACATCAGTTGTGAATGAGAGATGATGAAACAATGTTGACGAAGGCATAACACTCGCAGCATAGATCACTTCAAAATTCATACTCTGTGTATGCATTTTCAATATAACACCTTAATGATATGGAAACAGAAGAGTTACTGTGAACTACAACCAACGCAAATTCAGTCGAATATCTCAAATCCTATTTAGGACAACCACATCTTCGACACAAACCATCTGCACCCCGTCCAGGTTGTGTGACAAACACCATAAGAGCGTGCACTCTTGAACCTGAACGAACGAAGAAAAAGTCCAGAATTATCTCTGCTTTCCTGCTTATGGTCCAACATTCGGCTTCGTAAAGGAGGACTGGCAAGATCAGTGTTCTGCAGAAAGTAATTTTGAACTTCCTTGTTAGGAGTTTTGAACCTATAAGCTTTGGCGAAACAAAGTAGCACCGTAAGATGATTAATTGTCGTATCTCAACTAAGCTGTCATTTGGGGGTTTAACATTGGCCCCGAGGTAAACACACTCTTTAACTACCTCAAAATTATATCGATGTTCGAGGGAGCGGTTCTTAGTCTTACTTTTAAATCAACGAGACCTGCCTTTTCTTCAATTGCCGTGAATGCCTCTACTACGGCGCGCTGGGAGCTTGCAATGATGTCAACGTCGTCCGTGTACCTAAACAGTTGAACGCTCTTCAAGAAGATAGTGCCTTCCGTGTTGACACTTGCCTGCCTCACTATCCTTTCAAGACTAAATTGCGGAAAACATACGCCAGCGTGTCTCCTTGCAAAAACCGGTGTCATGGGTCATAACGGCACAGTGCATCGCGAGTCTTCCAGTGTGGAGTGACAAATCCTAATCAATATTCCCAGGTTTCCGAAATTGGCCATCGCCCTGTAGAGCTTTTCACGATGAATGCTGTCGTATTCGGCTTTAAAGTCGATAAAAAAGATGTTGAGTATCGACTTGGAACTAGTTGGTTTTCTCCAGGATCTGGCGTAATGTGTCTATAGTCGATTTGCCCAGCCGGAATCCTAGTACGTGCCTATTAGTGTGGTATAAAACACTGGATCTTGTATTCGTCATTGAGCAGGATTGTGTCTCGGTAGTTGGCACAAGACATTTTCTGAACATCTGCTTATCGGTTGTTTGTTTGAGCAATGTTGTTTTCAAAAGAATTAAGGCCTAACCACGAGGTGTGCCTAGCAATTGTTTTTGGGAATGGAGTGGTATTAATGCTTGCAGTTTCTTTAAGGTTTTTCGAACAACCGGCGTACCCAGAGAAGATTTTTTCAAGAAAACTATTGAGCTGTTGCGGGATTCGCTTTTCATGTCATTGGCGTCAGAAGCCAAAACAGCAATTTTTAAGCCATCTAAACGAGTATCTACTCATGTTTTACAACCGACTAGTTTTTATCTATCAAAAGTCATTGTTAACAGTGGAACTATTGCGCGAAATTTAAAATGACACCTCTTGTTGGATAACTCATTACTTTACGCATTCTGGTGTTTCAAGCAACTGGGTTGTAAGAGCTCCAAAAGGTCTGAGTCTTATTGTTCCATCTTTATATAAGTTGTATTTTTTTTTTCAATATTCGACGCTTGAAGCATTCAAGTGTAGTAGAAAGAGCTTGATGAATGAATTGCGTGAAAATATTTTTTCCTAGTATTGATGCACTTTTTGGACGAAAGAATAATTCACGTAGGTCATCTTAACGACTTGTATGACCTTAAAAGTGGTCGGAGTATTGAAGGTGAAGACTGCTTATATGCTTTTAAAAATCCTTAATGAATGTGTTTTGATGCTACACATTGCACGATGTTACGTTTTCTATTGTACAAAACTACTGTCACACCTCAACTTCGAATAACAGATTTACATAACACTTCACACGTGTTCTTCAAAGAATAGGACCACCTAATGGCATCATATCTAATTAAACGACAAAACAATTTGATAATTCATTTACTACTTTTCACCAGTATTAATGTGCATAAGCACCTCAGCGCTGGTAAAAATAATGGGTGGACTGGAGTCTTCAGGGTTTTTTTTGTTAATATGGGCTGTTGCCTAAGCTTGATACTTCAAATAACACCACAGGAAGAAGTGTGAAGCGTTTAGCCGGGGATTGTGAATTATTATTATTATTACTGGCGATTCGGAAGTTCAAAGCCTCGATGACAACCCTTCCCCAAGCCATGAGCGCGTTTCTTCCATGTTTCGTTGTTCTGCTCCACTTCTTTTGGGTAAATCCTTAAATCGTCCTTCCACCTACGGTGCGGCCTTTCTTGCGGTCTTTTCCCTTGGGCTTTTTATAAATTATTCTTTTAAAAGTTTGTCCACTAACTTATGGGGCCCTAGGCTGGTGGACTGCTAGCAGCACGAAAAGCTATATGAACATGCTCAACAAAGTACATAGGTCAGCCGCTGTTTGTACAACGGGAGCCATGAGAAGCACGCCGCAAGCAGGGTTGGACATGATATTTCATCTCCACCCCCTGGATCTATTCATAAAATGCTGCGCTGCAAAGAGTGCTCTCAGACTAAGGGAGTCCTCTCTGTGGAAGCAAGCCAACTATGGGCATGCGGCCATACTTAAAATAATAGACGACCTGGGAAAGAAACATGATTTTAGTAGCCTCGCAGCTACGAATGACTATTTTTCCCCCCAAAATGACTTCTCTCTCAGAATACCAATTCTTTTCCCCGACAGAAAAGAGTGGCTATCAAACGCTGTGATCAACGACCACGAGATCAATCTCTTCACCGACAGATCGAAAATGGACACAGGCACTGGGGCCGGGTTCTACTCTGATACCCCCCACAAACAGGAATCATTTAGACTCCCTGATCTGTGCAGCGTTTTTCAGGCAGAAATCCTGGCAATAGAGAAGGCAGCCTAACACCTACAGGTAACCGATATCCCACCATCGGACATCACTATCTTCGTAGACAGCCAGGCTGCACTGAAGTCAATAGAATCCTGTATAACGAGATCGAAGGCTGTCATGAAATGTCGCGACTCACTGAAGTCCATCAGACACCACAAAGTCAAACTCTGCTGGGTTCCGGGTCACAGTTCAATCGCAGGGAACGAAAGAGCAGACGAATTGGCCAGACAAGGGTCTGAACTGGACATCAGCGAAGCGGACACGTCATTGCAACCACCGATCAGCGCATTATACCGGATCATAAATGACATAATCATCAAAGAAGCCAACTCGTATTAGCTTACAAAAACGACAGCTACACGACAAGATCATCGTGGCCAGAGTTCAATATCGGAAAAACAAAGAAGCTCTTGGCGCCGGACCGAAACTCGATCCGTATGCTTGTCGGAGTGATCACAGGACACTGTCCCATTGGAGCAATGCTCCGGAAATGGGACTCGGGATCCAGCGATCTCTGCCGGAGCTGCGGCGATGAGGAAGAAACTGAGACGATCCAACATCTGCTTTGCCACTGTCCAGCTCTCCAGAATCGACGCCTAGTGTCGCTAGGCCAAAGATTCTTTACAGAGATTGCGGACGTGGCTAGTGCAGACATATCGGATCTTCTAAGATTCATCAAGAGCACGGGGTGGTTTCAGCCACCACATGATAGGACAGGTTAATTATAAGTGTACTCCTCAAATAAAGGGCATCACAAACAATGGGTCCTTTGGCGTCTGAGTGGCCAAACCTTGTCCACTGTTCACTTGTTTCACGTGTCCCGTCCATATTATTTTTCCCGATTGTATTACACTTACTCTTAGAGTTCATCGAGTTCTTGATTTTGTAGCTTTCTACTTTTTCCACTATAGATTCTCCTTAAGGTTTTGATTTCAAAGGGCTGATAACAGACAAGAGTTGTTATGAAGCGCTTGTTCAGCTCAAAGAAGCAGGCGTTGCTCGCATGTAACTTTTTATTTATTTAGATGTCAGTGTCAATTCGTCGCCATAGTCACGTTTATCAGTTACAATCTAGTTTGAGGTTCGGACAGATCCAAGTTGGTCTGCTTCTAAATCTACTTTCGACTTCTTTGTTTCTATTGACTATTGCGGGCGATCACGACAGCAAGTCAAAATCATCACTTTTCATAAGTAGGTAATCGAGGAAGAAGCGACACAATAAAACGATGGGCGATCGGGCTATATAAACTTGTTGGAATCAACAGTTGTCCATGCCTTTATCATCAGGAGAAGTATAAAAAAAAATCGTTGCCACGGCCCGATAAAGCTATCCATTCGTGGTTACGGCTGTTTTTCAAAAAAAAAAAACTTTCTAATGGTTCTTTCTGTACAAATTCCAACCCAAACCGTTGGTTGGTCATGGAGAGTTCCCTCGTAAATAAACTGAGGGTTTTCATAATCCAATTTGCATAATCCAAACGCCGTGTTTGTCGACCAGTAAAAGCCTATGCTTTGATTGAATTTTTGTACGGGAACTGCGGAACATGGCGACAACGCTGGCTCATACAGCCCCAAAGGTCTCATGACAAAGCCTCGTCTTTGACGACCGGCATCACCAGCATTTTCTATGGTGATACATATTCGATGTAAATGCCTGAAGGCGATATGAAGGCGCTTTATTATAGGCTTTATATTCCTCAATTGAGAACATATTTTGAATGTAAGGCTGCACGATAATAGCACGTTGTGTTGCTATATTTCACTCGGACTGGATCTTAAAACGATGGCTTTCATAAGTTGAACTGAAACAGATGTGACGACAACAGGCCTGCTAGATGTTGAGAGTATAAGTGATAGGGGTGGTAGTGGCGCAACGATAATCATTAGCGACTGTTGGGCCGAAGGCTTGTAGTTCAAGTCCGTCCAAAGTCAAGAACAATTCCTATACGGAAAAACTGTGTAACAACATCAGTTGCGAATGGGAGATGATGAAAAAGTGCTGACAAAGGCATAACATTCGCAGCATGAGATCACTTCAAAAATTCATACTCTGTGTGTGTATTTCCAATATAACACCTTAATGACATGGAAACAAAGAAACATTACTGTGAACTACAACTAACGCGACAAATTCAGTCGAATCTCTCGAATCCTATCTAGGACAACCACCCCCGGAAAGTAGTGAACGAACATCTTCGACACAAACCCTCTGCATCCCGTCCAGGCAAACACAATATGAGCGTACGCTCTTGAACCTACACGAATTATAAAAAAGAAAAAAAAACCTACACCCCGTATGGGTAATCCTATCCTCAGAGAGCTATGTCGTCCTTGGATTCCTCACAAAAAAGTGCATCACTGCACTGATGAGACATTTATTCGATGTCATGAAACAAACGGTCGACTGCTTGGGTGTTACAATTGAACCAGAACCCCAAAAAGTCACCTGATTGCGAGACGTTTTGAAAAAGTTTATTGCCACATTCGTCGGAAACGCTTCTTATGTTTCTATCATCACTTTAGACGGTCGTAGTTTTCACACTGCAAAATGTACCTCTTTACCCCTGACTGTTAAGGAATGTCAGGCGCGATTTGCCTAAAGAAGACCTATAAAAACGAGCTTCCAAGCATACGATATAGACCCTTCCCTAGAGTAAGCAAGCAATCGTATCGATATCTACGTCCATCAAGTCCGTATAATTAGCCGCACACTGACATTGATGTGATTGAAGATGTGGGAATTGTTAATGTACAGTGAGTCACGAACACATCCTAAATCAGAATGGGTTTCCTGAAGGCATTCTTATCGCTTCCCACACCACATGGTGCTACTTTATGTTCGAGATAGAAAAAGTACAAAGAAAAGCCTCAAAGCGCCCGTAGATTGGATTAAAGGATCCACTTCACTGGTATACACTTTGACACCGACATGAGTAATTGCCTAGTACATATATCATGCCGTCCTACTGAAATAGGCCTAAATGCATAGCTAAGATGAATAAAAACGATTTAAGCAGATGCTATCGAAACTCCAATGCCCAACCACCGGCTATCTATCCATATCTCGAGCTCTATATGGACCATGAACTAACATCTTGAACTTGAGCCGTATATCGACGCCACATCTAAGTTCATCTGGCCCCATATCCACCCCTAATTTATTTTTACACATACCTTTACCCTACCTTCTCTCTATGACGTTGTCTTGTCTGTTGTCTGTAATTTTTTTTCTTCTTGCAAAAACGCCCTTTTAGCGTCGAACTCATGCCTTGCCCTGCTCGGTATGCCTCCGTCGTTTCTTGTCTCTAATCTCGTCTGACATCCACCTCTCAATGATTAGAGAGTAGCAGAAGCAGCATCACTGCTATCAGCATCCGAGCATGATGAATGGAGCAAAACGTATTTATTAATAATTTCAAGCTATAAAACCTTCTCCATCCATCTCCTGCTCTTCGGCCACCTTCGGGCGACCTGCGAGCGAGTGCTTCTTATCTCTAGCTGAGCCCTTATCTCGTTCCGTCGTCAGACAATCTACGCTCGTACATTCATCTCCGGCAGCAGTTTTAATATAGACAGCAAGCCCGTTCCCAGTCTTTTCGAATTTTCACTCGCGTACGGGGCACCTACACTTTCGAAGCGAGATACGATATTTCGATTTTTTTTCCTTCTATTCTCCTCCCTCCGGTTCGTTTTCCGTTTTCCTTTACAATTGTTCGTTGTTGTTTGGTTGTCGTGGTTTTATGTTCAAGACGAGTACGAAGCTAGTACGCCGGGTACATTATCTGTTATTTATTGTCCTCCGGCGCTCTTACATACTTCTATTCTTCATTCTTCTTCTAGAACCTGAACAACAACAACAATAACAACAACATCAGCAGCAGCGGCAGCAACAGCACAAATAACAACAGCAACAACAACAACAACTGTGATGTGCATTTGCATGCAGAAATCGAAGTACTGAAGCAGGCGCTCGTCGAGAAACAATCCGAATTAATTGCCATGGAGACAGCGTGCTTGCGGGAGTCCGACCGACAAGTCGAACTCGAAGATAGTATCATTGCGTGGCAGGATAAGTACGATCGATTGTATGAGTCACACAAACGTGTTCAAAAGGTAAATCAAAGTCTCGAGGATAAACTATTGAAGCTGGTCGACCGGAATTCAGGGGAACGGGCACAATTGACCAGCGATGTGGCTACATTGAGCGTCCGGCTGGCGCAGGCCAACTACAATATAGCCAAGCTTCAAAGGGAAATCGTAAGTACATACATACCTATCTCGGGGATTATTTTTAAACATTTTCTGTTTTTTATACGTATGCAAACGTCCGTTGGTTTGCGCGTAGAACGTGGGCTGGCCGATGGAAGTCATGCATAATTTATTGGGGTAGGTTCATCAGATGTGGTGCTGGTGGCCCCACTGACTTGGCGCGTCCAGGCACCAGCTTTGACTTGTAAGATTGTATTTTTTTGGTAATAAACATTTGGTTGATGTAACCGAGTGCGGAGCGAGCGTATGGGGTACGCGTGGGGCTGAGAGATAAATTGGCCATGCAACAGGTTCCTGCATGCGTCGTGGATTCTCGAGGAGGTGCTGTCACAGAGTGCGGCTGACAGGTTTTCAGAATTTAATTGATGAACTAATTCGTTTGCGTGACGAGAAGTTTTAACGTTGCCGTATAGTCGATGGTGGACGGTTGATGGCCAACAACTTGTTGAGAAACTAATAATAGCTTCGTCCGGTATGATGGGAGAATCCTTTCGGGCTAAAGTATGTTTTTAGTCTTTGTCGAATGATTGATGAGCAGCAATCAGTCGGACGAAATGGCAATTAAAAGTTAACTTCGAGTCAGAATAGATGCTGATTGGACACGGACTATAGGATGATGTGAATGCACTTCTTGGCTGACGAAGACCGGGACTAGCTCATTTCCTGGCGCCTATTTGTGTTTTACGACTGTTTGTGCATCTTAGGAATAAGTTGATAAACGATTGCGTCAGTGTAGGAAATTAGCGTGCGAGAGTGGAAAATCGTAAAAGTTGTAGAAAGATAGTGGCGATCTTGAACTGCTTTATCAGTCGGAGCTTGAGAGCAATTCAAGTTGGCGTGAGAATTAATAATCAAATGAACGCTATCGCGACACATCGGGTAGATTGTAGACTTGTGGTGTGATGTACCGGAGGAAGATCTTGATGATATGATGCCTATTCAGTCTGAGTTATATAGACTGTAGCTTTCTATTATGTAATCATATTATTTACAGTTTTTAGTGAGGTTTCGGTGCATTTTTTGAAGACAATTAACAATTATATGTTCTAGCAATCACCTGAAGGAGCTTTGTTTTTATGCTCTTCAGCAGAAATCTTTTGCTATAAGGTTTGGCTAGTTCCAAGATCGAAAAAAAATTGGTTTCACTTAATTTATTTTCCAGAATGAAAGCTTTTAGCACGAGCTTAATTGGGTGGACTCTTGAAAATAATGCGGTTGGATGATCTTCGACTCATTAATTTATTTTTCTGTATGAATTCACTGAGTTTTTTTTCAGGAGATTAAACCACGTGAAACCTAGGCTTATAAAATCACAAAAAGACCTTTTGAGTTTTGTTTTGATGAGACTGATATTTCAGTTGCCAATAGACTTACCTAGTGATCCTTTTCCGATGATAGTAGTTCACCGTAAAATACTTGCCAATCATTTGAAATGATTCAAATCACTAACGTTATACATTGGCTTATCCAATTGGATTGTAATCAACTTCAGAAGGCCGTAACTCCCTTATCAGTTGATAAATCTGCGTAAATGTTTGGTCGTGCGGAAACATTTGCGTCTCAGTTCCGTGTTTTTTTTATTTATTTGTAATAGATAGGAAAGACACAGTACAATAGCTGTCCTAAAAGCTACCCAGCAGCTCGATGTCAATAAATCTTTGGCATTTTAAACCATAGCACGGCACAACAATACTAGCAGTGTTACTACACAGATTGAAAAAAAAATCTGTATTAGAGTCAGAAGTGGTTTAGAAAGTGAAGACTCCATTTGAACGAAAACCTCGGCGGAGTGGAAAGATATATTAATTGATAAGCTCAAACTAAAGCCTTATTAATTCCAAAAGGGTCAAAGTCTTGTAGAGGCTCACAAAAAGGTGAGGTTCGATAGAGCAAAAAAGCTGCTGCACCTTCACAACTATAGCCAGTTTCCGCGTCGTTTTCTCTGATGAGAAAAAAATTCACAATCGTCATCGGTTGTCACGATTAAGGAGGCTGTAACGGCCGATGGAACTTTCACCGTTTATGATTTTGGAGCTTGGCGTCTGGGCGTATGCGAATGTTTACCGCGAAAGTGCGTTGACGGTAAGAAGCTTAGAATGAGAGATTGATGTTCCAATAAGATTCTACATGAGTACACAAAGCACGCGTCAATTAAGAATGGTTAGAAAACATCGTTCCTCATTCCATCGATTTATTTGATCTTTCCATTAGAAGCATTTTACAGGCTAATCTCAGAACTAAAAAATGTCAAAGTGTCGATGTATTCAAGAAAGCCCTTCTTCTAGAATGGAAGAAAATTTCACAGGCTCACGTTCGTGTAGCCATAGTGGGGGCTATTACTAAAACTTGTATGTTACTTATCTTTCGAATAGGTTCATTGCTGGCACTGATTAGCGACTTCCTAGAAGATTTTGCATAGCTGAGCGTCGTTGCTCAGTGGGTACACCAATAATACCAACGCCATCGAATGTTTATTACGGCTTCTCTCCTTGGCGAGGTATTGGCAAAACCCGCCGAAAAAGCTTCTCAGGCCCCCGCTGTTCGGAATCGGCTTTAAACTGAAAGTCCTGTAAACTTGTGTGAAAAACAAATCGCAGACAACAAACGTAAATGAGAGAGCCTATAATGCCCTCTGATAAAAAAAAAATAATTGTACTACGAGGGGGCTTGTCATCTATTCTGTTGCTGGGATTTGAACTCCGTATCATTAGCTTCAATACATTTATCACTGACCCAAGCTGTCTCCCATTCAAACTATGATTTTAATATTTTGGGTAAGCATTTGCTGTTCATCGGCCAATTGATTTCTGGTCAGTTGATCACTGATGTTAGCCTCGTGCGTCAGACTCGAAGTCAAACATGAGTTAAGTGATCGAGAAAGACTAAAAAACTAGTTTTCAATTGTGTATCCAAAGAGCCCAGAATTTGAGTTTTTGTTGTCAACGGACATGCGGAAATTGTCGGTTTTTCATCTCTTTTTATTTTTTCTCAAAATAATTTCCACCAGCTCTTCTTCCAATCTCCGAAATATTGGTTATATCTTAAAGATAGTACCCATTGCCATAGTTGTCGCAACACCCACGCATAGGAAAGTTTGCACCATTTTCTCTGCGAATGCCTAGCAGTGGCAGGTTCTGCGACTTTGGCAAATACTTTTAAGGTACTAAAAGTAGTTAACCTCAAATTGGCCAACATATTCAGTTTCCACAGGCTGGATTCAAATGAACATCCCCCTTCATATTTCTTAGGTTTTTGTAGCATCAAAACGGCGTTTAAGCGCTTATTGTACACGCGTAAAGTCGCGTAGTCACCCCAACCTACCCACTTACCTACCTGAAGATAACATTCAGCTAGCTTAGCCAAACAGCGTTCTTTAAATTGCTCCTAATTTACTTCCGATTTTTATTATTTTATTCCTATGTTATAGCAAAATTGAATGCAGATCCACTGACCTAGGTATCTGGTGTACAAATAGGTATCTAGTGAACCGCTATTTTTTTTTCAAAATTTAGAGCTTTATTCCGGAAAACTGGTTACATTCTGAAGGTAAACCATATCGTTAACTACGACTTTTGCCCATCGGCAACATAATTATTCCACGTCAGAAAACGCTGCATGATTAGCAGTGCTGCTTACACAAAACATATTTATCGGAACATATGGTTTTAAAGGGTAAGAGGTTTCAGAATTTTCAGTATCTTTGTTCTTGTGCTACAAAACCACTTTTGTATCTACCATATTTGTCCATCTTTCGGTCGTTTTTCTCTATTGCTCGGCTCAAACGCGTTAGTTATTTTTCGTAGCGACTTCTTGTGATGGTTTCGCCGGTTACAATAACTCATAATATACTATGCTGAGCTGGTCCTAGCAGAATGAGCTTCGATCACTGTTTGATGCTTGGCCATGGTGTCCTCACTATCGATTTGGGGTATCGTAATAGATCCACTTTCTCTCGCCACTCACAATACCGTTAACAACAATCTTCGTTTCTTAGCACAGGCGCAGCACTTAACTTTTGGCAAAACATCGTCCGATGTCTCTTGGTATCAACGTGTTTGATATGGATCTTAATCCATAATATCACCAATTCTGGGACTTAAAATTTTTTTGCCAGCCCGAATACTCCTTGTTTTCTGGGTCGAAATCACCATTTTCGCACCTGAAACCATTTGTAACACGTTATTTCATACAAGAGAAGTCTCGTCGTAAATTTCTATAACCATTAAAGCATCTCTGCCAGCTCTGCCGCAGATTTTTGTACTAGGAGTACAAATGAATTTGGTCGGTTTTTTTTTGTTATGTTGTTGTCTTTATTCGAATTCCGGCCGTTTTTTTCTGCACAAACGAATCAATTGTAGCCTATAATAATAATAATCAATAATAGATTCACCAGGTTGTAGCAGCTCATAGTACTTAACAGCCTTTTGGTACCACCAGGTACATAGCATGGCCTTCGAATGCAAAAATTGCTTTGGTGTCGATGTTATTCACCACTCTTAGCGTAATATTATCTTTCCTTGGGATTATTGTAGAGTATCCACTTCGCATCCTCAGCCACAATTCGATGTAAGAAAACCCATTCCTTTTCGCCTTTGAATCGGCTGCTCGTGTTCATTTCATGAGGAACCCAATTGCCTTGCTTGTAAAATAAAAAAAAGGATGTATACGGGCAAAACGTGCTTCTTCACGATGAAGCAGCGAACTACTTTTATCTGTTGTCAGTTCTTGGGAAACTTGGTCTCTGGGCCTTTGAAAATAAGATCTTAATAAAATCTATGCTGTAAAACAGATCGAAGAAAAAATGGAAAAAAATACACAATCAAGAATTTGAGGAACTTTATTCAGCTCCAAGCATTGGCAGAGTAATAAAATCGCAAAAACTAAGATGAGCGGGACACGTGAAACAAATGAACAGTGGACAAGCAGCTAAAAGAATAATTGCTGAAAGACTAGATTTGGATTTATCTAGAAGATGTGGAGCAGAATAGCGAAGCATTAAAAGACTCGGCGAAGAGTTGCAAACGGAGATCTAAACTTGCAAGTTCCTAATCGCATATACATAGCCATCTAGACCGCTTCTACAGGCATCCATGCGAACATCAACATATTAAAGGGCTGATAAATTTTGTTCCGAATTCTGTACAGCTGCAATTTTCAAAAAAAAAAAAAACTCTAAAGGAATCTAATGGCGTTAAATCGCATTATGGAGGAGGCTTTTTTCACTATTATGTGTAGAGAATTGACCTAGATATTTGGACCGCAGAGTGTTATGTAACTCGATTGGTGGATGCCTAAGAAGGTCGGAATACCGATGTTAAATGTTCTCGGTAGAGCGTCCTCTTATGGTTCTTTCAGACATTTTTCGATTCTCGACAGGAGCCCTATTTGGATTTTTTAATGATCCACAGCTTTAAATAACTTTAATGCGTTGCCCTGACCTATAACTATCCACGGCCAATCACTGCTGATATTTAGGCGCGATTTCGGACAGATCTTTATTTATCCCATGACAAATATTGCCTTTCCACCATTATCTTGTTTTAATTTGTATGGAACCCCTTAGTCTAAATTTAGTGATTATTTCTTAAGATAATTATATTTTTGAGCTTACTTTTGAGTTGTTTACAAAATACCTAATAACTGATTGCTCCCAAAAAATCTCACAAGAAAGAGCTAAAATCGTCCTATCACAAACCTTTTCGAATTGTGAGTACATCAATCCCAGAACACGGGCATTCGTTTCATATTCCATACGACGTCTCATATGACCTTTGGCATTTGGCATTGGGCAAGAGCCACTTTGCACGCCTTTGCCTTTGCAAAAGACACTCTAATGCCTGCCTCAAATGACACAATTTATATTTCCCACCTACTTCCCATCCATCAGTAAATCACTGCAATCACTTTCTCAATAAACCTCTCATAACCACGAAAACCAATTAATGTATGAAAAAGCCTCCATCCCTTCAGTGACCCGAAACATCCTATCGTCCTTCCAAAAATGTTAACATCAACCCCAAACGTTATTGCCACTTATCCGCAAAGTTATATCTGAATACATATAGAGAGCAGTGCACATGTGTCTCTGTGGTGTTTAATCCATTTCTCGTGGAAACAAGTCATAATGAGTGTTTCGCATGCGAGCAGGATTGGATCCGAATTTCAAGGCATACGAAAAGGGGTGTATTATCACCAGGCAGACAGGCTGAAACCACTGCAACCGCAGAAAGGAAACCTCACAATATCACAGTTGCTTACAAGACTAGTACAATAGCTCGCGTCATACCCTGTTCGTGTAAGCCCTCAAGATGACTTCACTATTCAAGTCGCGGTTTTCGGTGCATCGTGCTCGGAGTCTTCGTTGTTTAGAGCCTGCATGTGTGCCATGACTTGAAAGGCAACTGGCAAGTCATTTCATTTCATTTCGCTGGGATGTTTTGATCCATCGTCTCGTCCTGGCCTCGTTTCATCATCAGGATTCGTAGATAATAATGAATCCTTTTCCTTTTTCTTTTTATGCTTAACTATCTTTTTTTGTGTCTTTCACGCGAGCAAAAAGTCCTTCGGCCTATATTTGATTTTAATTGCAGACAGGCGGCTTGGGTGTTGTACGCTCGTATGAATGTGTAGTAATGCTATATTCAAGGATTGGGAACAGACAAATACTGAAAGGAAACATCCAAATGAAAAAGCCATTCGGCGTTCATCACCCTTCCATACACTATTCACCGTTCACGTGTATGAAGTTAATCCTGAAATCCATCAAAGCACGATGAGGATATAAACAAAAACAAAACAACAAAGAAAAACAAAAGCCAAAAAGCAAAATAGAAAAAGGAAATAAAAGCTTGTAACAATGGTTCGAAGGAAATGGAAAAGAAAGTTGAAAGGAAGACAAAGAACGGCGGAAAATATTTCCTTGCGTGTCGATGCGATGCCATGCGATGTCATTCGATCTGATCCAATCGCGTGGCATAGTACTCCTTGGTGTGGAGCAAACACCCTTCGTTGGATTTAGCCGCATTCAAAGCACAAGGAGAATAATTGCATTTCGGTATCGGGCACAGTAAATCTGACGCTCGAACGTTGAATAGCTTGATGGAAGGGGATGGACTTGGTCTCGGGTGTCGTCTTACTGTGTGGGCAATATTCTAGAATCCTTTAGCCTTTTACCGGCTGTTTTTTTCCTTCTTTCGTCGAAATGCAAGGGGGCAAAGGCCATGCTGGCGAGTGGAGTCGAGTGGACATATAAAGAAGTTTGTTTCCCCATCAACAGGGGTGAGGAGGAGTAAAAATCGATTGTTTAGTTGTGCAGAGTGCAAGCAACTACAATCGAGGCACAGTGGTTACCCGAGGCGTAGAAGGGACTTTCCGATCGTGTGCACATCGAGGCTGTGCATGACATTGTGTAGAGAAACAGAAGGATTTGATTGAAGCGAGAGAATGTGATGGGATTTCATGGCATCCGTGCCGGCGGGCATAAGAGGCGTAATACATTTTGGTATTTGGCAAAAGACCATTGGAACGTTGAAGTGGAGAGGAGTAACATCGATTTCAAATATTATCGTTTCCTATTTCCAATTATAAACAGTGAACATTGCAGTTTATGTTACCGAGTTCGGAGCATCTGGACCTGAAATCTGATTTTCGGTTTAAGAACGGTTTGTGGAACATGCTAGTATCGGAAAAGCGGTTGAAGGGCTGGAAGAGGTCTTGTTGTTTTGGGGTTCAATGAAACATTTTGGTGAAACAGGTCAGTTTCAGTTTGGGCTTCAGTTTACCATGTCTGAAAAAGATTTAAATGCCATCCATCAACAGTTTGTAATATCAATCCACAAAGCAGGTGGTTGGAGAGAATCTGTCATCTGGAAAATGAGGATTGGATTAGGACATTTGTGTTGACACGTCTTTCTTGAAAGTACGTGAGGCAGGACATCACTGCAACAAATTGAAAGTTTCTGTTTGTAGATTAGCCTTAAAAATACACGGATGCTGTTCAAAAAGTTTCAGAAATTTTGCAATTTTGGAAGATTTTTCGTGTTGTCATGTTATTGTGTTGGTAAATATGTGGCGTTAAATGTGTTTCTATTACAAATTGCTCTCCGAGCCGGTTATTTAATCTGTTCTCAGCTATCAAAACGGTTATATGTGGCCTGATACGATCGGTAACTATTTGTTTATTCACGTGAGGATCAGAGATTTTTATCATATTTTGCGATGACAATGGAACAAAGTGCAGCAGTTTTGTAAATGTTGTTCTGTGAGTCTGCCATATGGACTTACTTGAAATATGAAGGCGACGGCGACGGTGCCTTGAGCATCAACAACCAATGAAATGAAAACATGGAAAAAGTGAACGAAATAATTATGAGCGATCGCTGAATCACCAGCAGGAAAGTCGCAGAACATGTTCCCATTTCATTTAGCTTCTTCACGTGGTAGAGTAACGCCGTTTGCGTGAACCTATCCCGATGCCTGAATTTGTGCAGATTCCGGATTTAAATCTTATTTCATATGTTCACACGTCGTAGCTTCTTCATAAACATTTGTTCAAAAATAATATTTTTATCCGCAAACCCTCTCTGAGCCGTTTGAATAATGGTTTAGTAAACATAGATGCAATAAAAAACGCATCGCTGGGATATTAAATGTTATCTCAGAGATCTAGTTCCGTTCAAAAAATAAGGTGACTTTTAATTATTCTCGAAAAATATTTATTTACCCATCAATATCCATTTTGTTCCCATTAAATCAATTCCCCTCAGACATAATACACCTGCGCCAGCGTTTTTTCCAATTCTCGTTCTTCCTCCAACCCTCGCGTTCTTCTAGTGATACGGTCTTTATCTCCCAAATCGTGGGAAACTTCCGTTATTTCGTAGGTCTTTTCACTTTTGGAAAAAAAAAACTCCTAGGCGGCTAAGTCCGATGAATACGGTCGTTTTTGTTTTTGTCCACGATGAGAGAGCAGGTACATTATCGTGATGCAACTGCCATAAATTGAAATTGCGCATAACTTCAAGGCAGTGTTCCTTGACCGTACGACATTTCGGCAATAACTCATGATGTACTACGTCATTATAGTCGGAGAAAACAGTGAGCAAAGCTTTCACATTTGACCGAACTTGGCGTGCTTTTTTCGGTCTTGGCTCTTATGGTTGCTTTCATTGGGTTCATTGAGCTTTTCTTCCGAATTCATAACCCCATATCTATGCTTCGTCACCAGGAATGACCCTTTTCATTAAATTTGAATTATCATACATATCATTGAACAGCTCCTGAGCGATGCTCATGCGGTAGTCCTTTTGGTTAAAATTTAGGAATTTTGGAATAGACTTCGTCAATACACATGCGCAAAATATCTGAAAAAAAAACAGGCCAATATTCTGAGCAACATAACAATTAACAATTTTCTTCACTGCCTCAACTTTTTCGTCCGTTGTTGATGTGCTGAGAAGTCCAAAGCGGGCATCGTCATTAACATTTTCCCGATCTTCTATCAAGAGCTCTTTATTATTGTTATTATTATTATCGGCCATTTGGAACTCGGAAGTTCAGAACCTCGTTGACAACCCTTCGCCAAGCCTCCCTATCATGAGTGTGTTCATTCCATTTTTGGCTGTTCTGCTCCATCACTTCTGGTCCACCCATATATTGTCCGCCCATCAACGGCGCGGGCCTCGTGAGCGTTTTTTTTTCTTCTGGTTTTCCACTTGTTATTCTGTTCACTGTTGGTTCGCTCTTCATTCGTTCTACATGTCGTGCCCATGCATGGCGTGCCAATGCTTGGGGCTGAACGAAGTTCCTCGTGTTTTTGATTAGTCAATAGCTGACTTCGAGTATACATATTTCGTTTGGCAGTTTCTTATGTAAATGTCTCCAATTTCACGCAGGTACGTCGCGGACGCGTCTTGCAGCCGTTTTGGCTTTCTTATCGATACATAGCCGACAACTAATGAATTTGCATCGTTTTGGAGACATCGTCACTTTGTACAGGGTGGGCCATCTAGTGTTTTTTTTTTAAATCATAGGTTATTTTGACACTGACAGCTGTTTCCCGCTCGAAATCTTGACAGAAAGTCAGTATCATACCTCCGCGGACCGAAATGAGTCACCTTACGCTAGAACAAAGTTGAGAAACATTGAAAACCTATTTCCAAAGTGAGAGCCGTGTAGCCCAAACAGTGCGTTTCTGAAAAATAAGTGTTGGCCTTAATGAAGCACCCACCGCGACTGCTATACGCAAGTTTGTGCAAAAAGTTCATGAAACTGGTATGCTAGTGAACAACACTCATGGTCCCCGTCGACGTACGGTGGGCACAGATGAGAATATGGCTACTGTGGCTGAGAGTGTGAGACTCGATTCACGAACATCAACTCGCCATCGATCTCAAGTCTCAACAGCTCAACATTTCACGCACTAGCCTGAGGAGAATTCTACACAAAGATCTCGGATTATTCACTTACAAGGTCCAATTGACTCAGCAGTTGAAGGTGCGCGGCCATTCGCTTCGTTATCGCTTCGCAGTTTGGGCCTTCGAGCAGCTTGAATTGGACAACGATTTTGAAATCCCGCATGTTAACGTCGAGAAGCCAATGCATCCACAGAGAGTGACAGTTTGGTGCAGATTGTGGAGCGGTGGCATCATTGGACCATTTTCTTCGAAAATGTGGCTGGGAACAACGTTTTGTTACTGAAATTGAAGACATAGATTTGGATGACCTGTGGTTCATGCAGGATGGCGCCATGTCAATTGGCCGCCTCGGAGTTGCGATTTGACCCTTTTGGACTTCCGATTCTAGATCGGAAACACTTATTTAATTGGCGTCCATGTCAACCTCTTCAGCAGCATCGATTTTTTCTTCGCTGTTTTTGCCTCCGAAATGAACAATTTCTTTTCTTTATCACGAGTGAGAGCTTCAACTTCAGCATTTCAGTTTCTTTCCTTATAAAACTTATTTTAGGCACTGGTAAAAGTTCTATCACAAAATACCCAGGTTTACAGACAAGGGGTTAATTTTTCCTTTTTAAATATTTGGTCAAAAACAATACTTTAGCATTGCCTAAGCGTCTATGTCCCCTAGATCTGACATTTTTTGCTCCTATAAGCAAGAGAACAATAAAGACAGTTTCGTACGCATAGCTGAGTAAGTTAAATGCCATGTCAAAGGTCGAGTGCCGGAATGGAGATTATTTTTTTTTTTTCAAAAGCCGAATATTTCCGTGATTTTTGAAGTACCCTGTTGTTCGAAAATCCCGAAAGGGCTTCAAAGACGCCGACGTTTTCGTTATCCTTATATTCACCTGGATTTTGATGTGATAATTTCTATCTTTTGAAAGAAAGTTAGTTTAGAAGTACTTGGCGAAAAAAAATTGCCAACAGATATAACCCATCTCTTCAAAAAATGAGAAACAGTTTGATAGTAATCTACTGTCTTTGGAAGCAAAACTTTGAAGATCGTAGATGAAGTGCGCCTGTTGCTCCATTTATTCATAGATAGCCAGCCACTTTACATGTATATCACTTGAAATGGGGGAAGATATCCATCTCTAGATGTTCGACCGTCTCCATTTGCTGTTCTTTCAGGTAGGTGGTAGGCGGTACCTTGCTTTGATACGACCCACGTAAGCGTGGCACAAGTTAGGGTTCAATCATTCTATTAGAAAAAAGGGAGAAACCCTAAAAATAAGTTTCAGTCTTCCCAAACTATCAACTTCTCATTCGGCATTTTAGAGGATAAGATACCTTTGTTCTTAAGACGCATCGATCAGCTCCTTATTATGAAATTAAATGTCGAATAAAATGAATAAAATAAAAAAAGTGCATGAGCGTACCAACATCTTCCGACGACAGACTTCAACTCTAGACAACAACTTTAGACTAGAGGCCTTAAAACATGAAGATATATTTAAATTTTTAATTTGAAAAACTATCGTCGTATCACGGAACAACTAGTTTGACTAGTATTTGTTTCAATCACTTGAAACATGTTGTCAGGCAAACTTACACCTTATTTTCGGATCTGTTTGTCAACATAACGACGAAAAAGGCGAATCAGACTACCACTTTTTGAACATATCTACCTAAGTTGGCTGAAAAAGTCTCAGGGAATAGGATAAAGTCAGCTCAGGCCCCAAAGAGCGTTTTTGGAAAGTATAACAGTAAGTTATTTTCTATTCTCTAAACTTAACACATCACATAAGAGCGCAGTGGTGCAGTGGGTAATGTGGCGGCCTCTGACGCACGATGAGCGAGTTCGGATCCCGATAACACCAACGCCATCGAATGTTCATTACACGGCTTCTCGTCTCGGCGGGGTACTAGCAAAACCCCCCGTAGCACACTTGCCTTCAAAAGCTTATCGGCGTCCGCCGTTCGGAATTGGCATTAAACTGTAGGTCCCATTCACTTGTGTGAAAAACAAATTGCACACGACATAAGTGAATGAGAGAAGCTTGGCTCTGACTCTCCGTGAACTGTAACGCCATCTAAGAAGAGAAGAAGAAACTTAACACATCACAGGCGCTGTGTAGGCATCACCTTGCCAAGTAGTAGCCTTTTGTTACCTGCAGTGTGTGCCATCTATTCCACGAGTTCCACAAATTCATTAATTCTCATAACAACAAAAAATTGACTTAATGAAAAGGTTACAGAACAGACAAGACAACATTCATTTAACATGTCACCCCCTCCCTTGTACAAGGGCCAAGCACCTGGCGCAAACCACTACTCACGAGATAGGCGAGGCGAGAAACTTCCGAACATATGAACTGACTTCTCATAGACCTATTACCATAAGCTCTAAACGGGAAGGTAATTAAAAACAACTTTATTCCGTAAAATTAAACGTTCCCATTTAGAACATTACCTTTCTACAAATTTTGTTTAAAAAAAAAAACACCAAACAACCAGTTGAAGTCTTCCCATATGAATGAAAAGCCAAGCCAACATCGAATGTGTCTTCCTCCCTGCCTTCGTTGTAACTACCACGACCAGGAACGTGTTTCCCTAACTCCGCTGGCTCCATTTCTGGTCCACGTAGAGGAAATATCTCAAAAACCATCAACACTAGTCCAAAAAACGAAAATTGTTGAAACATTCCAGCCCATGGCTTAAAGTGCTGCACTGCATCTGCCACATGTATCCTTGCTCACGTACCAGTACGGGTTTCCTCCTTTAATTTAAACAAATGGAACAGGCAGAGGACATGTCCGCTGAACGAGCCCCTTAGGAAATTCCACTTATCCCCATTGAACCCTAAGCCATTCTATTTCTTTCTACAAGGGAAGCCCTTGGAATGCAGTACCTGCCAAGACGGCGTCAGCTCTTCACATAGATCACCAATTTCTCTTCTTTCTTCCTTACTCGCCTTTTTTTTCATCTTTTTCTGTTTCCACACACTCCAATTGCAGGCTCATTCATCGCCACGTAATTCTGTTGTGCCTCGAAGTCGTTTCCTTTGGCGAAAGAATCCTCCCCGATGGAGCAACAACTCTCCTCTGTACACGAAATCAAGGCAATGTTGCACTGCACATTAATCTCTGGTTTGTGCCATTGCTCGCTGCAGCTGGCGGCAGTAATTTGGGGATACTAGTATGTGGGCTTGCGTGTCGAGCACTCTTTTTCCTATCTCTGCGAAGTTGTAACAGAAAAATCATAATTGCCTGCTGCATTCTTTCGTATTGTGGAACCCCCTCACAGCAGCTGGAGGAAACTTTATCCATCACGCAAGAGCGAGGGCGATTGGAAACAGGAACAGAAAAAAAAAAAAAAAAAACAAACACACACAGAATACAGCAGGTTGCTAGAGGTGGCGTTGTGGCTACAACGGGTGATGGTTTCCCAAAGGGTTGTTGACTTTCTCCCTGACGGATATTCTCCAACTGAGAATTGATGTTTGCCTTTGTTGCAGGGAGTGCTTGTGTTTCCTTTTTCCTTCTCTGGATTTTGCTTTTATTTTAATTCTCCCTTTTTCGATTTGTTTTTTGGGCCGCCTGGTGGAGACTGTCGCCTGTTGGCGGCACGAGCACAGCCATGGACGAAATGAAATATTGAAAGGGAACAGAAGGAACAAGTGGATGGGTGGTTTCGATAGTGATTGGATAGTTCGGTCTATTTCTGTTCCCTCACGGAGGGATGGGATGGCTGTTTGAAGAATCCGGCCCGACGATGACGGAAAAAGGAAAGACTTTTTTCCCACAGATTGAAATCACAAATCTAATAATAGGTTCATTGGTTCATTTTTTGCTTGTTTATCCTTTCTTCATGGCTTCGTATCTATTTCAGGGATTGGAGTGAAAAAGTTCACAGAACAGAAATAACGGCGAATCGCTTAGAGGTACCATCGCCATCGTTATCGCGATGGTAATACGATGATGGAACAAGCAATAAAATCGAATTGCTTTTAGAACAAAGTTTTCAATGCGGTTTAAGGGCGCGTTGCAAGAGAAAGTTTTATCGAAACCGAGTGGCCCGACGAGTGCTGGCGGTTATTTGTGAATCACGCGCCTCAACACTAAATGATGTACTGAGTCGCACAGTAGTCGTTTCTAGTCGAAGTGGTTGTGGCTTGAGGGTTGCTAGGTGGCATTATTGGGTTGACCACTTGAACCCTTTTAGTCAGGACCACAGTGTGAGGAGATCCGGATAAGAGCTTGTAGTGGGAATGGGCTTTCAGCTAGCCATGTGCATTTGATATTGATTGATTTATACGAGCGAGAGAGAGCATTGTGTCAAGGATCATCGCCCCGAATCACGCTATACGGCGGAGGAACATGTCCTTAATTTGAATGACAATTTCGAAAACATTAATCAGGCGAATGTGCAGTTTGTGTGGTTGCGACATAAATGCGGGCATTACATGTGCGCCATGTATGACCTGGATTCAAAGGGTTTTACGTTTATGAGTCATGCGATGACTGAATTCAATTAGGCTATCGTTAGTTGTAAGCATAGTTTAGTTAGTTGTGACCGAAGCATACTTCCCCCGAATTTTTGTCAATAATTACTCTTAAATGGTGGATGAAATGGGGTTGGCTTAACATCTATTTGCTATGACTTCTGTAGCAAGCCGTGAATGATTCATAACTTTAAGGCTGTTAATCTAAGACACATAAAATGTGTTTTCATGCTTGGGGAACCTATTTAACAGACTTCGAATACCACGTCACAAGAAGAACATTTTTTTGAGACGCTCCGCGATCGAGTGGTTTTTATTACTTTTCATTCATTGTAAATTACCTTGGTTGCGTGGAAACTATAGCACATGAATGTGAGTTGTTCATGGTGCGCCAGTTACTTGGGACGGAATGGAAGTGCTTTTCAGCCAGGCCATCTGCTATCGCACGAAACAAGTGATAATCGGATAGGTGAATATGTAGGTGTGAAAATGTAGGTTGGAGATATACTTACCATTAGAGATTTTTCCAACGCATACGCGCCGTGAGCCGAAGTGTCGACAGCGTCTCCCAGCATCCACAGCTCCTTTCTCGACTTGCATCAGGAAGTTAGCGTGCATTCGGACCTACTCGTTTCAGTTACATTTCACGTGGTTCCTTGCGAGAAACCTAGTCCACCCGTCCTGCAAGAAACCAGGCACCAAAAACAGAAAAATGTCACACATACGCCTCGTAGTGTAAGGAGTTAGCAGCGTCTCTCAGCTTCCACAGCTTCAGGCTCGACTTGCATATGGCGCAGAAAGTTGGCGTATATTCAGACCGTCACCTTTGGCATCTACAATTTTGAAGTATTCCTTGGCTCACTACTATTGAGCTACACCGAGCGACACCGAGATCAGACGCAGAACCGCTGTTTGCTTGGACTCAGTTCAAATATCGAGCTCTCTCTCCGAAAACTCAGGTACCTCTTCACACAGTTTGAATCATCCGCATCCTGCTTTGATATTTGATTGTGGAAAAATTCTACGTTCAATCTGTCCAAGACAGAAGATAAAATCAAAAACTGTACAATGGCATTGGCTTATCAAGGCAAAGAAGAAGTAAAAAGGTCACTCATAACCTCAGTGGATAAGGAGATAGGTGATGAGCTGCAGTCTTGTAGGTAATTGCATATGCAAAGACAAGAATTCACATTTGGGACTAGACCCTCACATGCGAAAAGATTGTTATGACACCCTAAATCGAGTTTTAGGTAGTGTGGAAGCTTCAAATAACAGAATGTTCTACGAGTATAGACTTTCAGATGATTGGCTCTTAACCAGGTTCTTGCTGTAGATAATTTATATGAGGAGCCTCCATGAGGAAATGGATGACTAGGCTATACTATCCGTATTAATCCGTTGAGTCGTAAAAGCGTATATACTTTACCAGCTCACAATGACATGTATGGTACTCACTTCTCACCCTCAGTGAAGAGCAAATATTGTCATTCCATTTGAGCGTAACTCTCTTAAACCCCAACCATAAAACCAATCTCAAGATAAGCAGTTGATAAGAGAATCCCTCATACCTATCTCCGACTTCATCACCCCATATGTGCATCACGAACCAATTGACAATTAGCCTTTGTGCCATTATTTCATTTTGACATTCTTATCTCCGAACGATCTGTGCGGGGCTGTAAAATGATAACAAACCCGGGCTATGTGCCTCTTATCAAATGAAACGTCCTTGGAAATGAACAGCTCCAAGAGATGGCAATCTTCAGGGAGGCAAATTAAAAACAACTAAAAATGAGAGATAGAAGAACCCTACGTGTAACCGGAATTTAAGTATGCAGTCATTAAGATAAGAGCAATTTCGAGACAACATCAAGTCAAGGGAATCATTAGTGAAATTCCAAAATAAAGTTCGCCATTAACAAGAGCACGAGTGATAGCGACATCGACACCAAGAACGACAGCAACAGTCAGGAGAATAGAGCAAAATCTAATTAGAATCTAATTGAGGACTGAACACTACAATGAAAGCTTCAAGAACATCACCAGCTTCGACATCGACATTCGCAACAGCATCAGCTCGAGCAATCAACTCAACGTTGCATTTATTGTTTGTACTTTAAGTTAAATTGCGCTTCACGCCTCACCACGCTAGCCGCCCATCACCAAGTCATAAAGCAACAACCAACTCCCCAGTGAAGCACCCGAGAAACCCATAACACGTCCCGATTTCATTCTGTTCGAACAACAGGGGTTGAACATTCTATTCTATCTATCCCACCAGCGAGCACCACATGCCACATGGTGGGTCGTCACGGTGACACAAAGCACGAAAAGACACACAGCAATGAGGCATGAGAGGGGGAGGAAATGGAGAGGAAGGAGCAAAAAAGCAACCGACAAGTCCTTGCACTGCTAGGATAATGAGTGTAAAAGGTTCATTGTCCTGCTTGCATGCGACCGAACGACGGGGAATTGGAACTGTGCGCTCTTGTGTGCACAATTCCGTCCACATATCCGCGCCGCGTCCTATATTGTTATAAATCGACTTGTAGATACCATAACCGGCCCCTGAATGTGGAGCATTCATTGGTTGCATGTCGTAAAGCGTGCGTTGTTCTTTTTCCTTCAACTTCCCCGGCATCTGATGACTGCTGAGTGATTTCTCCGCCTTCGTCCTTTATATCCTTATTTTTTTTGCTGTTGTCTATTGTCATTATAGCTGTTCGACTCGGCTGTGTTTTGCTCTAGCCCGCATCTCTATCCGATCCATCGCCGACTGTTGTTTTTATCCCTAATTGCTTAAGTTCGTTTTGATGTCATTTAGAAGGAACGAATGGAAGGACTCAGAGGATGTAGTCCTCCTTTTGTTTTTTGTTAGATACAACCTTTCGGCACTCGACTTGGGTGTTGGGCGTCCGCCCAAGATCGTGTTCAATGTTGACGTTTATTGCTCAAGATAAACTTGGAAGACAACGGTACTTAATTCGCTTTTGTTTTTTTACATTTAAGCATCTTTTTCCTCTTTCTCGAACGCTAAGTAATGCATGCCTTGGCAAGGGAGTGAGAACAACGGATTTATGTACTTTGTTTTATGGAAGTGAAGATTGTCGACAAAGTTGCGAATAACAAGCTCGAGATAATGTCCTCTGTTCGTGGCATTCAATAAAAAAAGGATTTTTTCGTTCCATTCCCTTTTGCAGGAGGTTTTGAATAATCCGCAGCCGATTTGGGTACGAATATCATTGTGCTTTTGAATTGGTTTCGAAAGCTGAATGGCTTTGATGCAAATTACTTGGATTTTGTTCTGTCTAGTTGGGGAGTAAATGCAGATTGGTCTTGTCATATATTACTTTTCAATGGTGATCTCGTCTGTTGGAGGCATTTGTCTTTGAGAATGGTGCTTTGAGGGTATGAATTGGAAGAGATATATTACTATATCGTCAGTTTCTGTAAGGAATCATTATCGGATTAGGCAGCGATTTTATAGAGCTAGACAATGGCAGAGCAGAAGGTCTATGGATCCTGTATACATCGCTAGACTCTAAACTTTGTGTTGTATTTTCTGTCGAGCAGTGCCCTGTAATTAGTTCGGTAAGCATGATGACAAAACTTTTAATTTAACTAAGCCTTGGTCATAGCAATATGATGTTTTTGTAATTATTTTCCGTGAGCCATGAAGCGTAGGTGTTTTCAAGTAATATATCGTCTATGATTGGATACCGTACATTTGCGAGCACTAGAGTAGAGTCTGCCCAACAAATCCGCTTTTGCGTTCCCCGTTATCATGCTAAAAGACAATCCAATAAAAGGTGTCATTTCGCACTTCGCATTCTCGCACAATTATATAAACTTGAACCTCTCGTACAGGTAAGTGAAGTTAAGTTTTCAAGTCGTCTTCGTCTGTGGCCTTCATGCTTATAAGATTCGGTTGACACAAGAGTTGGACTGGCGCTATCGTTAAACCATATTTTTTAAATTGTTGTCTTGCATATTGGTGAAATTTATTTGGCATAAAAGAGTGTCACATACCACACTGAGGCTGAAACATTTTCTAGTGATTTGTGGAAATGGAAACTCCAATTGCTTGCCGAGACCGTGCGATTTAACACTGTTAGACTTTTTTATTTGACGTGATGTAAAAGATAAAGTCTACGCCAGTACTTCAACATGGATTTATGCACTAAAATAAAATATCAAAGTTGCAATGCGAAATCAAGCCAAAATTATATGAAATCGTGATGAAGAAATTCATCAAAAAAACCGACCGGCAAGGCTGAGGCAGATGTTGTATTTTATTACCAACTTCCGTATTTGCCATTTGGGATAAAATAAAAATATAATTATTTTGCACTAAAGTGTTGCATTTTTTTATTGATTTAAAATGACACCTCTTGCTGGATAACGCTTTATGACCGCAGACCCTATAGAGTATGATCGGGGGCTGGACTTTTATGGAAGATAAATGTTGTTATCTGTAGCTCAGCTTAGATACAATTAGAATTGATACCATATCTCGATTTACCTAGGTTTTGCAGTGTTATAGGCTTCAGAAGTCAGCACTGAGCCACGGTGTTTCTTGAACTTTAGTATACCACATATCCGGCCTGCGATGCTGTGGTAATATTTACATCGTGTATGTGCGAGCTCCTCTCTCAACCTAGGATTTCGACTGCAGTTAGAAATATAGCCCGTTGAAGTTGTAAGCCAGAGCCACATTTCCGTAGTTTTAGGAGCCTTTTATAAGTAAGTAACAGAGGGCAGGAAGGGTTTCTAATATATCTTGTTATACCTTTTGCAACTTGCCTCTGTATTTCTTAAGCATGCTCAGGTTGATTGTTACGCTTCCCGTGGTCCATCAAACTAGTGCTGCATACGGGATGATGGGCCCAATGATCACTGTGTTATCTAGTGATTGTTGTCCGATTTCAATTCTCTCTTTTTACCAAATGCCCTTTTTGCAAGCATCTAAAGCGATTAGACTGTTTTCTACTGGTCGAGACTATATTACATTGTGACAGTTGGTAGAAATTAACTTGTAGCCTGTCAAATCCCCCTGTCTACGCTTCTTGCTATAAAACTTTTTCAATAAAGGTGTAAGGAGTCCTAGCATGGATGGTGGAACAACTCTCTATGGCGAATCCGTGGTTTCAAATCCTACGTTTCAAAAGTTGCACGTAGATGACTTTTTATATCAAAATCTTTCAGTTAAAAAAATATTTTATTTTTCTGCATAATCTCCCTTGACTTCAACACACTTGGTCCAGCGGTTTTCTAACATCACTATTTCTTAACGGAAATGAGAATCTAGAAGACTGTGAAAATATTCTTCCACGGCCCTCTCACCTTCTTCATTGGATTGGTCTCGAAACCAATGGAAGTGTGAGGGTGCCAAATCCGGAGAATAGGGAATATAATTTGAGATGGAAGATGGCCGAATTCGAACTCCGAATATCGCAGTTTTGCCATCACTAAAGCACCCTTATACATACGAGTATACAGGTGTGTTGTCCTGGTGAAAGATGATTTTTTTCCTTTCGCAGGCCAGGCTTCGTCTCGCGGAATTTGGCACCCAGTTGGGTCCAAAGTCTCGTAAACTTTTGTCAACTTCGGATGAAGTTACCCCTAAGGGGGTAATCCAAATACGCATGATATGAAACTTGCCATACGATCATATGATCGTATGACATATGCAACCAGGCAGAAAACATAGATTTTTGCTGTTTGGAGCGCCATCTGCAGTCAGTCACGAAAGTCTACCTATAAGTAAATTAGAAGATAAATTAATTTATGAAAAGTCAAAAAGACGTTTGGTTCTGGACTGCTTTAAGTCTTCTAGGCATAGAGAGGACTAGGTTTTCGGTGGTCAGGGGTAATTGAAGCCGAGGCATTCGAACGAGACGTACTTAAGGAACTCTGCGTTCCAGATATGCTCAATTGCTTTCAGATCTGGAGATTGGGGAGGTGGATGAACTTGTTTTGGGACACCAGCCACTCTCTTATAATCTTTGACGTATGCTTAGGGCCGATGTTCTGGTGTAGTATTCAGCTGCTTCCAAGTCCCAGGGCTTCAGTGGGGGCATGCAAATTGTCTTGCAAAATATTAAGATACTGATAATGATCCATATTCTCTTCAATAAAAACTAGCCTTCCGACACCAGAAACTGCCATTGTCCTCCACACCATCACATGCACATCACCGTGCTTAACAATAGGAACCAGGTTCTTCGCTTCCATTTCTTGGTTAGCCCTGCGCCATAATTTTCCCCTACCATTTACTTTCGTCCGTGAAAAGTACTCTTTTCCAAAAGTCGTGGTCCTCCGATATGTAGCGATTTGCGAACTCTATACGTTTTTGACGGTTAACTTACCTTTTCCACGGTTTTTTTCCTTGGAACTCTTCCATTAAATCCCTCCGATCTCAGAACATTATGCACAGCTTCTAGGTGAATTTCTTTACCGTTTATGTATGTTCGACATGTGCCCGCCAATTTTGGGGCACTAATTTTTTTTTTAATAGGGTTCGCACAGGTTCAAGAGTGTATGCTCTTATGGTATTTGCCACACAACCTGGACGGGGTGCAGATGGTTTGTGTCGAAGATGTTCGTTCACTACTTTCCAGGGGTGGTTGTCTTGGATAGGATTTTTGAGAGATTCGACCGAACTTGTCGCGTTGGTTGTAGTTCTTAGTAACTTTTCTGTTTCCATGTCATTAAAGTGTTATATTGGAAATGCACACAAAAAGTATGAATTTTAAAGTCAGCACTATTTGATCATCTCTCATTCATAACTGATGTTGTTGCACCTTCGGCTGAATAGGCGGCGATAATTACCATTGCACCACAACCACCCCCGAGGATTAGCGGTAACGAATGGGCCTGAATGGGGATTATCTAAAACATGTCCTCTATCATTATAATTTATTATTATTGTCTGCACAGCTGCAGCACTTTTACCCACGATTTTGGAAAGTTCACCATAACGGCAAGGCTACAGGCCTCCATTTGAACATCAACAGTTTCAAGGACCTGCTCTAATCTGTGGGCATTACGTTCGTCAGTTTCGGTGTGAATGTTGCTTTTCTATTGGGAGCGCAACTAAGTTTTTTTGATGAAAATGCAACTTTATTGTGAAAAAAAAAACGGTTACAAATGAATCATTCAAAATATTGCCCATCACTAGCCTTCATATGAGTCAGAGCTCGCATACCGTCACGGTAGAAGTGTTCGTCTTCTGAGGCTTTCCACGAATCAAGCCATTTTGAGATGTCTTCATATGAATGGAACTGCTGATCAGCCAGACCATGTGCCATCGAACGGAACAAGTGATAACCAGGTGGCGCAATATCTGGGGTAGGGCTTCCTATTTGAGCGTTCCTAAATAGGTTTTACCGGACTTGGCAACGTGAGGCCGAGCGTTGTCATCCTGTAGAATCACTTTTTCGTGCCTCTGCTCGTATTGTCGCCGCTTTTCGCGCAGTGCTCGGCTCAATCGCATCACTTGAGTTCGATACCGTTCCCCAGTGATGGTTTCGCACAGCATAACCTTCGCAGCGTGAATATTCGGCCGAGCCGACGACGTAGTAGCATGACTGGCCTGTCCCGATGATTTTTTTCTCTTGAGGATACTGTAATGAATCCATTTTTCATCCCCCGTAACGATGCGATGAAGAAAACTCTTCCTTTTTTGCCGCTGGAGCAGTTGTTCACAGGCAAAAAAACGACGCTCAACGTCTCTTGTAACCCAAGTTCTTTGCTTTTGAATCATTCCCAACGCATGCAATCGCTTGGAAACAGCTTGGCGGGTAGCTCCTAATATTGAAGCAAACTCTTTTTCGTATGGCATGGATCCTCATCGTGCAATGCCTCCAATTCAACGTCTTCGAAGGTTTTTGGCCCTCCTTCACGCGATAGGTCGTCAACATCGAAATCACCGTCTTTGAAGTGACAGAACCAATCACGGCACGTTGTTTCACTTAGAGCAGCATCTCTGCAAACTTTTTGGAGTTCTCGATGCGCTTCAACTGCCATTTTCTTCGAATGAAAGAAGAAAAGCAATACTTCCCGCAAATGACGATTATTTGGCACAAAATCAGACATTTTCACACCACCAAAAGTGTATGACGTTTTGGATACGTCACAATCGACCAGCACTTACTACTGAAGCCAACTCTCGATAAACAGCGAGAACTTAGTTGCACACCTACTTTTCAAAAAAACTCCAATGGAGATAGGCTTATGGTGTTAAATCGTATGAATTATTTGGCCAGTTTATATCACCATTACTTGGAAACTTATACTGCAATAGCGCAATGTTTTGATGTCTTTTGGGACTCGAACAACCACCCTGTTCAAAATAAAATTTTGAGAGTTCTCAAGAGACACTTTGTTCTACAGTATTAATGTACTCGATAGAGCGTTCACTTTTCTGTCTTTTAACGACTTTTTTCGATCCTCGACTTAACCACTTTCATGACATTTTTTCACTAACCTTTAAATTGTTGACTCATTTGGACCATTATTCACATCACAAGAAATCGCGAAAGTCCTATTAACTCTGATGCGCCGCGTCAACATGCTTCTATTTCAAAGATGACACAAAAAAGGGTAGCGTTCAGTAATTATTCACTACAGTCAATTAGGCGCGTCTTTTGAAAGACCCTACATTGTACTCACTTTTCACTCATGATGATCTTAGATTCAATTTCATCACTTATCACAGCATTTCGGAGTACTCGGTGAATGTTTTAAGGCTTTTCGCACTTCATTCCATCAATAATTGATTCAGTCCCTCATCCAAGCCACACAAGCGCCCATTCTCCAGTTTTCGGTCGTCTACATCCTTCCCGTTGCATACGACTGCTCAGCATTCATTAGCATATTCTTAGGATCCCGAGATGAACCACATCCGACTACGGATAGCGTCGTGCAATAAGCCAGTCTCCATATCCGCAACTCACCCCTCACACTATTACACTACTCAGTTATGTATGAATAACTAGGCAATAGTTTAAGTCAATAGAATGAATTGCTGGAGTAAAATGCTTTTGTTAGACGATTCCCCACAACCACTTCCGCTTCTCTGGAATTTCATTCGTTCACCCTCCGGCGGCTACGTCTACATTACTGTGACTGAGTACTTATTTGTAACCAGGCACCAATGCGTACGAGTATAGGCATTGTATCCTGCAGCTTGAAGAGTGTGGGCAAAGGAATTTTAGTCGCGCTCAGGACCTGTCGGGATATTTATGATTTAATCAATAAATTGTTGTTATTGTAATGTGGCACGCACTCGAAACTAGAACAAGTGTTTCTTCTCCCACTCGTAGTCCTAGAACACACTCACAGCGTCACGTTTGTATAACATTTCGATTGCATTAATTACAAGGCAATTGTTTCCTTGGTAACCCCTCATCCTCACCCAACTATGAGTAGTATTTACTACGACAGTGTGAGTATGTTCGCCCGCACCTGATGACATAAAAGGATTTGATTGCATGATGAGAAAAAGATAGAGTGACAGTGGGATGATGGGAAGCTAAGCTGCTGGTGGTTAAGGATAATAGGTAATTCTTCCAGTGAAAGGAAGTGAGCGGGTGGATTTATTGATTTCGATTATTATATAGTGTGGCTTAAAATAGATGCCGCTTAGGATTAGATACGATCGAGTGAAGAGCGGCTAGGCACTCCGGCTAATGGCCGGATATGTGGTACCATACTTAGATGCCGGATATATGGCAGATGTAGCCCGGGATATGTGAAGTGGAAATTCAGTAGTGGGAATGCTGCCGATGACATCATCTAAGGCCATCGGAAGGTTATAGAAGCACAAAAATTGTTTTTTTCTTTTCTGCCCTTTTTTTTCTCGAGTCCTATAGTCAGTCACATATTCATGCATATGGGATTCCGGTTTTTGTTTTTCATCATAATAGAGCGAGGGATTCATTTTGATTTTCCAGGACAAAGGCGGACGGGGTCATGTGCCAAGTGGTAGTCTTGGGGAATGGATTTAGTCTCGGTTCAGTGATTAAAGGGATTTTTGCCTCGTTTGGGAGATTGTTTGTGGCACGATGGATGGGGGTGGCGGAACTACATACATAGGCGCGGGGTGTGATGGATTTGAATTTGCCCAGTGGGATTGGGAATTTCATATTCATCATGACAGATGGATTCATTTTGTCGTCATGTCTTCATATCTTTTTAAAGGCAAGGTATATGGGCTGGAATTACTGGAAACTAAAGTTCAGATTAGGGTGATTGTGATTCGAATATAATTGTGTTTGAAATAGGACTGTTTATGATTGGTGCTGACAAGGTTTCAAAAATCAAATCTTCATCCGTAAACGTGAGCGATTATGATGAATTTGCTGGGTAGACTGCATGATGTTAATTCTGAGTAAAAAAAAAATATGATTGGTCTCAACAGAGATCAACTTACCAGAGAACGAGACTAGCCAACCCTAGATGCCCCTAAGAGGCGATGTGCTAAAATGTTAGAGCAAATTCCATAGCCTTACGACGTGAATGAAAAACTGTTTTTCTGTAACTCTGTAGTTAAAATTAGGAAATACCAATATCCTAATTCTCTCAGATGTAGGGCACCGAAAACTCTGGTGGAGCTTTGCTATATTTGATTTAAAAAAACATTAAGTTAGCATCCTAAACTTAAGGAATGTTTAAAAGTCTATGCTAACAGGTTTTCAATGAATGACGAGATGAATTCCCATCGACGTAACCGTATATGATTGAAAATTGAGAGCTTGCGTGAGCTGTGACTATCGAGATCGCAGAAGACTTGGAGTGCGTACGTTAAAATAAGGAGCAGTAGAGTTTTGAGAAGCATTGATTTAATGCTAACTGAGTAGCATAATACAAACTGCTGGATGACTCCAAGGTTTTTAGCAGTCTTTACATGGCCGATATTGCTTCCGTTGACTTGGATTTGTGGGAAGTTAAGTCTAGAATAGTACGACCTAGGACAATGTCTTGGCTCTTGGTGGAGTTGAGCATAAGTTTGTTTTTATATAACAATCTTGTAACGGGCTGGGAACCCTTCACCTACCTTTAGGTGAAATGCGTAGCTGATATATAATTGGACGTCGTCTTCAGAAGTACCTATGTATGTACCTTATAATGTTTGAGAATGGCGGGAATGTCTTTGTTAAACAGCGAAAACAGTAAAGGCCTCATTATACATCCTTGAGGTACTCCCGTTTTGGTTTTGAGAAACGTGGAAAAGTTACCGTTAGCATATAAAGTTTGACTCGGATCTGCAAGGAGTCTTAGCGCTGAGGAATTTTCCGACACGATGAAAGGAGCTCATGATGGCTTAAGAAAAAGTTCACAAAGTTTTTAAAAACCTTAGAAATGATTTTTTCGAGAAATTGCTGATCTAATCGGGAAAACTCGTTCCACTGTTTACGACACAATTGCAAGATACAAAAAAACTATTCTACAAAACCAGGAAGGGGCGAGGCAAAATATTGACAGACAAAAAAAATAGGAACATTTCCTTGGAAGTAATGAAAGGTCCCTTTGAAATGGCACGATAGCAAAAAATTCCTTAGAAAACAAGGCTGGAAAAGATGTGTGCTTGGACACCACGCGAAAAGCGTTATATAAAAATAAGTTCTATCTCAGGATTGCACGGAATAAGCCTTAAAACAGAACGCCTCAGAAACAATTTCTTAAAAAATAATCACCAAACAATACCCTTCCGAAAACAAACGACTCCTGGAAAACGGTAACCCTTAAAATAAAAGGTTTTTTGGGGTGCTCTTATTATGCAGACCAGATAAGTAGTCCTAAAGCCAATGCTTAGTTTCACCTGTATAGCAGGCAACTGTTAAGCACGGAGGAGGTTTTGTTATGGTTTGGGGTTGCATGTCAAAAGCGAGTAATCAACTTACATTTAATAGACGGGAAAATGGATTCATTTGTCTACATCAACATATCAAAAGGAAAAATCAAGCATAGTGCAGAAGAATTATATATTGGAAATAAATTCTCATTCATTGCAAAGCTTTGGTTGATCTATGTATACAACTGACCCACATTATTAAAGATCGTTGATTTCTTTCCATTCTATCGGATATCTCTTGAGGTCATATACGAAGGAGTATTAAACAGTACCGTTTCCGACTTTTGGAAATCAATGTTTAACTTGAAATAATCGCAATATCTCTTAATATGATTGGAATCACACTGCAACATTGTATCGATGACCTTAATTTATGAACCTGCTTTAATCCAAGCAAACCAAGAGCGACGTTAGCAATTATGGTCTCATTGGCAAACTCTCACATACGAGTATACCTACCCGAACATTTCGAAAATATTGTGTGCGAAATCTTAATCTATCCACGATAACCTGGTGGAAATTGTGTTCTTCAGTCTTAGAAAATGCCTAGGAAGTTGACGCCACTTTAACTCATTTTCTGAAAAGCCTTGTCTGTCTGCCTGGTCTGTCTTTGAAACCAAGATTTGAGGCGGATATCTTCTTCTTGGAAGATTGCTATTACAAGGTTTCTTTTTAGAACTACCTTTTTTAGCCCTTTTTCCCCGGCGTTCCCCAAGGCAGTCACTTAGATCCATTCTTTTCATTCTTTCTTTTGACGATATTGAAGTAGTTATTGAATACTCCGACATCTCACACTCTACACCGGCAACACTAAGTTCTTTAATACCATTTTTTTGGAGCATGACTTTTCACTCATTGAATTGGATCTCAACAGTTTTTCTATCTGGAACTCCAAGAACTGCTAGCAGCTTAAAATGTCCAAGCGCCAATCAATTACTTTTTCATAGAAATGCATATAATCCATCAATCTCCATCAGTCCATCTGCAACGTTCAAGATAAAGATGCCACCTGAGCACATTATCAGTTCCCACACACATAGGAATCGGTTTCGTGAAACGATGGTTTAAGGGATTCTCCAACCCCAACATGACTCGACCCTCTCAAAACTTTTTTTCGTCCACTCGCCCACTCAAGTATGGTTTGCTTATCAGTATTTTCTTATTTCCAGAATCGAGACCATCCAAGACCATTTTCTAGTTTTTTTTTCTTCGAGATTTGTCTTGCAACAATTCTTTACCTTTACTCCCATATCAAGACCGTCCTAAACCAATCAATTGAATATGCTGAAAGGTTGAAGAAAAATATCCGACAACCTCTTGACTACGATGAACGACTTCTTTCGGGTAGCATTGATTTCACGACCCTCTACAACTCTACACTCGCGGTCATAAAAACAGCACCATATCGAAATAATTGAAAAAGTTATTGGAACCACGCTTATGACCGTGGTCATCAAAGTTTTTCCAATGCAAGGAGGGTTTCTCAGTGGTTTATAGGTATTTCTACCTAATTTTCGCTCACTGGTCTAGCCTGGAAATTCCGAGTTCATCAAATATTTCATTGAGCTGAAAAATACTGAAAGACTGTGGTCACTTCTTTATTTATTACTGTTAAAGTTCATATTTAGAAGTTAGCCCAAGACATACAAAGAAAAGAATTCCCAATTCATGTGGCTTTGAGAAATCTTCACTCTCTTGCCTATGCACTCATCCTTACACCTTTCACCACAATATTGCAAATATTGCACACAAAAAATTAATTGTCCTTTTCAATAAGGACAGGTAAATGTTGAAACGGAAGAAAACAAGCTCTGTGTGAAGTATAAGCAAAATTCCTTTTTTATTCAAAATGCCTATGTTTGCCATTATGTATGAAGTATGATATCGTCCAAATAGCTGCCTCGACATCTTACTGTGGATCCGAGTGGTTAAATTTTCAATGACTTTTCCACACTGATCTGGCTGAATTCGAGCGATGCCTGTGTTATCTTCACTTTAACGACATCGGTTGAATATGGTTTACCCACACAGGCCCGTGACTTCAGGAAACCTCACAAGAACAAGTCTAGCGGGGTCAAATCGCATGACCTTGGTGGCCAATTCACGTCAACTCTGCGACACGAACGCTCTAATCATTCATGCAGAATGTCAATCGTGACGTACGCTGTGTGGCACGAAGCGCCGTCCTGCTGGAACCACATTTTGCCTAGATACATATGGTTCAATTAGGGCCATAAGTCGTTCGAATTTACGATGACCGCCTCACCAACGTCGTTTTCAAAAAAGTACGGACCAATGACGCCGCCGGTCCAAAATCCACACCAATCGGTAATTTTTTGAGGATGCATTGTCATCTGGTAAATCTCGTCGAACCACCAATTATGCCTGTTAAAACAGCCATTCGCCTAAAAATGCGCCTCGTCTCTAAAGACGATTTCTCGGCCAAAATTGAGGTCTTCTTCCAAACGCGCCGAAGTCCATAGGGCATAGTCTATTGTCATGAACTTTGAGCTTCTGGGTCAGTTGGATCTTCTACGGGCGCAGGCCTAAGACCCGATGCGAAGTTCGCCAAGTGCATGACGAGGAATCGATTGCCTCGCGTTCTGCTGTACACTTTTTCAGACCGCGGCGTCGTTCTCGGACAATCTTACATTCAATTGACGTACGAATGGTAGCTGATTTATTACCGAACCGGACGTCTCAAATTTAGCCACCAAACGTTGAAGAGTCGATTGTGAAGGGCCACCACGTCTACCATAAAATGGGCGCAAAACGCGCAACGTTTGCATTGACGAACACTCATTTTATCATTTGGACGTGCTGTTCAATCGCGTAACTTGCCTTGTTGACTGGACATTGGACAGATGTCACCAAAATAACATGGCCGCCACAGGCCGACAAAATTTACCCGCGCCAATTGAAAGACTCTTTACCTATTCTCCGTACTTCATATGTAACCTATGTATTGTATGTCTCGTATGCCGCAGAGTTTCAACTCGATTATTAACAATTTTGATGTCAACATCAGTACTCAACGCTTTAAACCTCATCGTCTCAGTTGCCCTATAGTTGATGTTTTTAGAAGTGATCAAGTTGAGCTGCACTATATTAAATATAGTAAAACGAATTATTTCAGTTGTTTACAAAGCAGAAGGCATAACACTTGCAACATAAGATCGCTTCGAAATTCATACTCCGAGTGTGCATTCCCAATATAAACCTTAATGACATGGAAACAGAAAAGTTACTGTGAACTACAAACAACGCAAATTCAGTCGAATCTCTCAAATCATATCTAGGACAACCACCCGCGGAGAGTAGTGAACGAACATCTTCGACACAAACCATCTGCACCCCGTCCAGGTTGTGTGACAAACACCAAAAGAGCGTACACTCTTGAACGTGCACGAATTAATAAAAAAAAAAAATGTCGCGACCTTAAAGGGTCTATCTATCACACTCTCACAATGCCACTCTCTTTTAGTGCCACCTTCTTCTACAGTGACTTCTCCTCGATTGGACCTTAGTTATACCTCTTTTTTCAAGGCCTTTATATGTATATTAAAGTAGGTTTTTGGACCTTGATAAACTCGTTGATGTTCGTCGATGATAATCGGCTCTATCGTAAGGTCCACTCCTAAATTTTTCAAATGATTTAAGCTAGACTAGCAGAATGGTGAGTATTTTCTACCTTGTGTTCAAACAACTTGCATCTTGACCCATGGCACCCCAACCACCTACATATTTGTTCTGAGCATCCCTCCACTCAAAGTACTTCAAGTCGCACGACACAATGTATTACCTCAGGCAAGGATCAGCTCAACTTCTAGCTTGAGAAGTTTTACAAAAATGCCTTTCACTCAGGAGTGGTAGACAAGCTCGCGCTATTGTAAATCAAAAGTACTGTCACCAAATAGCAGCATAAATATGTCTCGTCCTTGACGTTCACACAATTTATTAACTCAAAATATCTTCGAGCATATGGTTAAGGAAAAAACCTCCTGAATCATTTAATTAACTTTGAAATCGTCTCCTTCATTGCCATCGCTCGACTTCCGTATTAAAATTCGAGCGCGTTCCATCCGTACCTCCCACATGAATATATGTCCGCCGGCGACGTTGGCACACATTAACTTTCGAACCCGCCTTCCTTTGCCTTGCGACCTGGCTTAGCTCCCGATCTCGTCCCCGCTCCATGTGAGCAGCAGTCATATCCCTTAAGTTGACATACTTTCTGATTTATTATGCAAACTGCTTGCCTTGATGGTAGAACGTGTATGCATATAGGGTGATTATAGGAACCTTCGTTTTAATAAGATAACAAAGTTGCACGTACGCACCGTATGAATGTGACGCAAGCAACAAGGCACTCATAGTCCTCGTCGTCCTAGTCGAGATACTCCAAGATTCAGTGTCATGATTTCATGCTCGCACATCGCTCATGCATCCGTTGTTCTGCTCCTTATTGCCGCATAGAATTTAAACAATTTTCCTGTTTATTTCTCCTCATCACACGCTTTTCCTTTTCCTCATTTTTTTTAAAGATCCATTCGCTCATTAAGGATACCCGGCCTCAAAAAAAAATCAACCAATTTTGGTTAATCACAGAGCACCGCACAGTGCAGCCCAATACAGCACATCATCGTAGTCACTGAGAGCGTACGCGAAGGAGAGGAAGCGAAAAGTGAGGGAAGAAAACTCCTTGACAAGAGTCCTCCAAACAGTGTATTCGTTTCTTTTCCCTAGTGCAGCCTCTTAATGTTCCACACGAATTCGCACAGAGCCACTTCTCACAGTCTGTTTGTTCGACGACGATGACGTAGCGACAACGAGGACTATACACATGTATGTAGGTATTCAGCCTAGGAAGAAAGGGTTGACGAGCGGGTTTGTCTGGCGAGGATATGAACGAGGATGAGGACGCCCTCAACCAACTTGTTGGCATACCAAACTGACAAATGGGCAAATTGCCAACTAGGATACAAGCATAAACCTCCTTCATCTCCATCATCTATCATATTGTATTCTTTGGCGTTGGGTTTGGCTCGGGCTTATGGTCGTTTCCTACTTTTCCTCAATTATCCCATCATTCTCGATTCATTCTTCTGTTTATTTGGCTTTCTGGTTTTTTTCACTTTGGTTTTTGCCCTCCGCCAACGACCAACAAGCCTTGTGGTTTTGTTCCATTTCCAATCTGAAAAAGTGAAACGAGTTTATCGGAAAATCCTTTCTTTCGAGTTAGCGTTTTCCACAGTGCTGATTTCGATTCCATCGGATAACTGAGCAGTAAAGTGGTGTTTTCTACGTTTTTCCGCCATCCAAATGGATGCGTTTTGAATCGAAGAAAGAAAAACTAAACGACTTAGTCGGGACTGTGATGGGGTCGTGTGAAAGGTATTCATTATTTTACCACCTAGTTGATTGCTGCTGAAATACATTTTTTTTGGCAGCTGAGTGGATCTGATGCTGCTAAAGTTCTATCTTGGACATACCTCTTACATGGAAGTCATATTGTTTAAGGTTTAGTGTTTTGACGGCTGAATTCAGTGTTGCTGATATCAACTCGTCTAAATAAAACATTTTTGAGTTTTTATTCCTTATCTTTCGTTTGTGTTCTTTGTTCCAGCTGTCAGACAGATCAGCTGAGACTGATTTCGATACCTCAAACACAAAATAGTGGCTAATGCTTGCCTACTAAATAAATGATAAATGATTGTATGCAACATGGAAATATGTAAAGGGTGTATTTTATAGAGGTATAGAACTTTGAAATGGAATAAAACAAAGATGGTTTTTTTAAATTGACATGAAATTGACTTTATTCGAAAGATAATCTTCTGACATTATAATTTAAATATAATTTCTGGCATATGACCACCACGGCTGGCTTGGACGTAGTCTAATCTGGAGATCTAATTTTTGATGATTTTTTCCAACATTTGTGGCCGTATATCGGCAATAACGCGGCGAATGTTGTCCTCCAATCAACAATCGTCAATCGTTTCAGGTTTATCGGCGTAGACTAGCGACTTCACATATCCCCACAGAAAATAGTCAAGCGGCGTTAAATCGCACGATCTTGGAGGCCCGTGAAATTATGCCGTAACGTGAAATTATGCGGTTACCAAACGGTTTCCTTCAATAAATTGTGGCACGAGCTGTGTGACATGTTGCGCCGTCTGTTGGAACCACAGCTCCTGCACATCATGGTTGTTCAATTGATGAACGAAAAAGTCAGTAATCATGGCTCTATAGCGGTCACCATTGACTGTAACGTTCTGGTCAGCATCGTTTTTTAAAGAAGTGCAGACCAACCCATAAAGCACACCAAACAGTCAGTTTTTGTGGATGTAACGGTGCCTTAACATACACTTGAGGATTATCATCACTCCAAATACGGCAGTTTTGTTTATTGACGTATCCATTCAACCAAAAGTGAGCTTTATCGCTAAACAAAATTCGCTTATGAAAATTGGGATCAACGGCAATCTTGTTTTGGGCGGTCATATGCCAGAAATTATATATTATTTATATCATATATATATATTAAATTATAATGTTGGAAGATTATCTTTCGAATAAAGTCAATTTCATGTCAATTTAAAAAAATCATCTTTGTTTTATTCCATTTCAAAGTTCTATACCTCTATAAAATACACCCTTTATAATTATTCGTATAAATGGTGATCCGATTCGGATTTCCTAGTTTTATTAAAAAAATGTAACATTAACTTGAAGAACACTGTGGCTTAATGGTCAGTGTGTTAACCTTTGATGCCGGTGAAAAAACGATTCAAATCCTGCTGCCCACAAATCAATAAAATTTTCACTGCGTTTCTCTTTGGCATTAACAAAATTTCCAGAATGTGCTGGAGTACTATTGTCTGGGAAAGCTTCTCGAAATTCGCTATGTACGTTAGAAAGATGAGTCCCATAGGACATGTAAGTGAGTCAAGGGATTTTCGATTGATATTTGTACGCATAAAGCATTATCCAACAAGAGGTGTCGTTTTAAATTGTTCGCAATTGTTGAACTGTCAACATGTTATTGAGAAGACCTTTGGTAAAAACCAGGCGGTTATTAGATTTGGATAGACGCATGCTCACGCATAAATGAAAAAGATTGGAAAAATCACTATCAAAATTAAATTATCGAAGGAACTGTCTGTAAGTTTCACACTGCTTATGGTAACCATCAGAAACCTTCTCGTACACCTATTATTGTTATTGCATAATTATTACCGGCTATTTGGAACTCGGAATTTTAGAGCCTTGTTGACCACCCTTCACCAAACCTCCCTGTCATTAACGTATTCCTTCCATGTTTCGCTCTTCTGTTCCAACCCTCTAGGTCCATTCTTATATTGTTCTCATATGCTGGCCTTTCTATCGGCTTTCCCACTCACTATTCTTTATACTGTCCACTGTTTATTTGTTCTACATGTCCTGCTCATCTTAGTCTTCGTGGTTGTATTACTCGGATAATACTTGGGACCGAATTTAGTTTCTTGAGCTCTTGAATATTAAGTTTTCTCCATTCGCCTTCTTCTTCGTCTTGTTTGCCACCATAGATTCTCCTTAAGATCTTGTTTTCAAAGACTCGATGTACACTTTTTTAGTCAGAGACCAAGATTCGTAGAGTGTCGTTGTCATTATTATGGTTTTATAAATATGGATTTTGACATTGCGAGACAAGAGAGTTGAAAAAGCACGCGTGGCCCATTGGCAGCCTTTTATTTATTTCGATCTTTACGTCGTTTTTAACAGTCAATGTGGTACACAATTTTTTTTTTTTATAGGGTTCGCGCCACACATTTTTTTATAGGTCGTTTGCCACACAATCCTCGCGGGGTGCAGATGGTTTGTGTCGAAGATGTTTGCTCACTACTCTGTGGGGGTGGTTGTCCTAGATATGATTCGAGAGATTCGACTGAATTTGCGTGTTGGTTATAGTTCACAGACCCCTTTTTCAGAGCGTTTGCCGACTACAGTCAGGTGACCATATATTTAATTCTCTTTTCATTTGCTTCTAAGTGAACTTCCTTTCCTGGCATTATCAGACTTTCTACCTCCCAATAGGTCCAGATCGTCAGCGTAAGCTAAAATGGATGTGATTCTACTAAGACTTATGCCCGCCTCATTTTTCTGAAAGAATCTTTTTACAAATTCCAGCACCAATTTAAAACCAAGTGGTGACAAGGCGTCTCCTTATTTTAACCCTTCACATATCTCGAGTGTTTCAGTTAAGAGATTTTCTTCTTTCTCTTGTCCCTAGTTTTCTCTTAGGGAAACTTGTACCTGTTTTACAAACTTTTTGGGGATTCCCAGCCTCACAAGCACGTGATACATTTGAAATATTTGACAGTACCTTGTAACAAAATGATAGCAGCGATATTCCTCGATAATTGTTATATTCTGTTTTTTTCGCATTTTTTAATAGGGGAATGATGACCGAGTTATTTTCTTTCCTCGGGGCTAATTTCTTTGTTGCATATAGTTGTGATTGCGCCCATGTAACTTCTCGGTTAAATCCTCCCAGCACATTTCATTAAACCGGCGTCTCCTGTGGCCTTGTTTTCTTAAGCCGTTGAATTGCTTCCTTTATATCCCCAATGTTTGGCGGTTCTACCTGCGCCACGGCTGTGTGGATAGCACCGTTTTCCACTGTTTCCGGCTCACCATATACAATCAGCAGTTTATCGAAACAAGCTCCCCGTAATTGTTGCATAAACCGTTGCGAATAAATCCTGAACTGACTTTTGTGTTTTTAGCCGCACATTCTTCCTTAATTTTAACAAATTGTTTCCTTTGCCATGTCGTTTTTTATCCCAAAGAAGATGGTTGACCTATTGGCCTGACCTATTTTCTAGGGCTTGAAGACCTTGAAGTTTAAGGGCTTAAAGTTCCATATCTCGTCAAACCAACGGCTTTCCTTTGGGGGCTTTGCAATAACTTGGTTTGTTTTCCGCTTCCTTTGTAACACTTTTTTTGTTGATCATACTACTTCTACCTGTCTCATTTTGTCGTTAGTTCCTATTTCTTCTAGTCGTGCTAACAGGTTAGTCCTTTCAATTGTCAGGTTTTTTTTTATTAATTGCTATTCCGCTTCTGCGAATTTTTATTTGGAATCTAATTTTGTCTGGAAGTCCCACTTCTTGTTCTGCTGCGATATCCAATTTATACTTACTATAAGCAGCTGTCTGTATAAGCTGCGGACGTTCCATTATGTCGGAGGTGTTGGGCCTAATTTGTTCGATGGTGCCGTAAATAGCGCAGCTAATGTGATTGGCGTGCGATAGAGAATGGTGGTCATGGTGCAATGGTAATCATCACCGATTTTTGAGAGGAAGATATGTAGTTCAAGTCTGTCAACAATTCCTAAAATTTGTGCAACAACATCAGTTGTGAATAAGAGCTGATCAAAAAATGCTGACGAAGGCGTAACAGTCGCAGTATAAAATCACTTTAAAATTTCTACTCTGCGTGTGCATTTCCAATATAACACTTTAATGACATGGAAACAAAAAAAGTTACTGTGAACTACAACCAACGCGACAAATTTAGTCGAATCTCTCGAATCCCAACTAGGACAACCACCCCCAGAGAGTAGTGAAGGACCATCTTCGACACAAACCATATGCACCCCGTTCAGGTTATGTGACAAACACCATAAGAGCGTAACTCTTGAATCTGTGCGAACGCTATAAACAAAAAAGGAGAACCATAACCAACAAGTTGTTGCCTTCAAATTGATGAGAAGGGACTGGAAGACATGTGATTTCATCAGAATTTTGCAATCGCAAACTCAGCTCGACAATAGACCTTAAGAAGATTGCTTTTGCGGGTTGCTCAATGTCTCGTTTTGGAGAGTTGCGCTGGCTGGTTAGATCGCGCGACTTGACCACCCCGAACATCTTTGCGTTTCCAAGCCAAAGACTCTAGGAGCTCTCAAAGAGAATATTGTATTTTACAAGAGCGCGAAATCGTATTGTACAAAGATCTCGCTGATCGATAAAAAATGTGCTAAAAAAAGCCAAAAATGTTCATCAATAATAGCGGCATACATTTGATCGACATAATATTCAAAAAGTAATGGAAAAATATTTAAAAATCCAAACAAACATTTAGGTCCAAATGTCATTTCATTCTCAAGAAGCAAAACAACATCTGGTGAGTGTTTTTGGAACACTTCGTACTGTGTACCGTATTTTATATATTGGTCTTGGACTACAGAGGCTGGTCCAGTCACCATACGGATTGAAGCTAGCAGACACAATGCCGTACTTTCAATGATTGGGACTGAAAATCCTCTTCAATCCTAAGGAACGTAAACAAACAAAGCTGTCGCATCTGGAATCACACAAAAACTGAAAGCCTCTCCATCTACAAGCTATGAGCTAGCTATTTTTCGTCAAAAATTAATCGGGTCGCTTCAGAATGAATAGCGTTACCCAATAATTAATTTGACTCTTACATTTTGGTTCATGCTAAAAATTAAGGCCACGTTGATGCTACACCAACGATTAATTCGCTGAAAGAAATTATCAGAGCAGTTTTGCGCGAAATACGGCCACAACTATGAGAAAACATGATGAAAAATTTCATTAAAAGAACGACTTACTGTTCAGAGTCGCGACAGAATTTTAATGGATATTTTCCCCTCCAACCTACAAGTTTGTATTTTAGGTTTAATAACCCTAACCCTAACCCAGATCATAACGATGTTGTGTTTTTCTTCTGATTGTAAATGACACCTCTTGTTGGATAACCCTAAAATATTTTTTCTCATAATTGAAAAAAAAATGTTCCCAATCCGTCTGAAAGCACGATTTAGATTTTTGCCAAAAATCATAAAAATGCAACAGAATTGATTAAGACTGGCCGAAAAATTTATGCGTTTAGGGGGCATGTTCGTGATCCTGGACACGATGTGAGCGCGCCTGGTGAGCATAAAATGCTTTAAAATGACATTTATCGAAGCGTAAAAATTGTTGTAGAGATAAAGACAGGCAAAAGACACACATTTTGTCAGATTTTCATTTTCGACGGAGCTGTGAAGCCCATTCAGAACTTTATTTATCACTTAAACACCACATATTTGTATTTTAGTACACCTTGGATTTCCTTAAAAGTATTTGATGGAATTGCATAATAATAATCATAAAAGTAAGCAAGCTCTGGCTGGTCATTAAGAGGCTTCGATTGTCTAAATCGAAAAGCCCACAAATCTCGTACGACGTTCTCGCTTTACACAACTCCAGCTGACACTGTTCCACCTAAACAAAAAAAAGTCATTCAAATGAAAACAAAATTTTAATATGAACTAACCGCCCGCTCCAGTCTCACGTCCACAATCGCCACTTCAGCGCCAGTTCGCACTATCCAATTGGTCTCTTCATTGTGTTTTCTCCACTTTTCAGCAGCCAATGCCACCAGTAGCAAGTCTGCCAACACTCCCAAAATATAAATCAATATTGTTTCATCGATGAGAGGACCACAGGGGGCAGGAGAGGTGTACATGAAATAAAGGATGTACATCTGCACCACAGTATCGATAACGCCGTACAGTAAGAAACACAAGATCTGCATCTGAAAGTGCCGACAGACCAAGTTCCCCAGGATATTGATCTTCCGATTGACGGCCATCAGCTTGTCTAATGAATCGGCCATCTCGCAGTATTTTTGCATTTTCAGTGAATTCACTCGACCCGGTTGCCGGTGCACCATCCTCATCTCGCGGAACAAAATTTTAAGTTGCCGATTCAGCTGTCGCTTGAACTCGTTGAAGAACAGCATGGCTGCGAAGAAAACATTTGCCGTCATCACCAGAGCAAAGCGACATGTGAGAGTCACCATCAGGACGAAGAATATGTTAGCATTTTCCCAAGCTCCGTCGTGGTCCAAGTAAAAGAAATACATCCGCACCAACGGGCACAGCATTGCGATCTTCACCAGCAGCAAAAGCTCAAGTCTAATCGAATTTCCAAACTTTGTCTCACGCTCGCAACCGTGATATGGGAGACTGGTCCACGAGTCGAACAGACGGACAGCCTCGTTGCAACAATTCACCACGTAGTCGCCTTGCAGCAACGGCGATACCACCGACACGATAACAAGAACATACAGTGTCGTGAATCGTGAGTAGCCGATGAAAGAGAGCAGTGGTTGCTTTTTGTAGAATAGAATATTGTCGAAAACGGTACAAATCGCGAACGGGGTCAGCACGGAAATCACGGCCAGAAGCATGGCGGTGTAACAGCGGCAGAACTTTGATTTTATAGCTATCCGGCGCCTGAAGTTGTAGCTGAAAGGCAAGACTCCAACCACTTTGGCTAGAACAAAATACACCACGACTAGAGTGATTAGGAGCTTCGACATCCTGCAAACGACTGGGTATGTGGTCTCGGGATCTACTTGTACGTAGTTGTGTCCTTTTTTAATTTAATTATTTACTCGACAACTGACATGGGTACCCGCTCGGTCATACGTGACGGTTTACTCCAATCGAATACAAAATGACACGCTGTCGAGAGCCCGTGGAGCTTTTCGTAAATTAGCTGTCAGATTATCGCGTCCAATGCGAGACGCATCAGTTGGTTGACATAATTGGAAACGGGCTTAATTAGATGGCATAATAGATGTTGAAAAGAATAAGCGCACAACGTCACATGTTCACGGTCGGTGACGGAGCGGGTGGGATAGGTGATTGGATATCGTGAGAAATCGGGATATCAACAAGGAATTCAACATTTTAATTGGGAGCAGTGAATTTAGTAATTAGACCGAGAAAATTGACCATTTGGGCTATGCAGTGGGCGTCCATAGGGCCGGGAATGCTGTAGATCAGTCCGATGCGGGTGGTTAATTAAAAATCAGCGAACGACAGACAGCCTAGACATGGCATGTGGGGACTTGTGTGTGCTTTTATAATGGATTTCGATTGGGGATGTAATGACGTTGGCCGGATTGTTATGGGACTTAGTTTATGGTCGGTCCCGGTATGTGGGTTAATGGTTCCTTGATGTGCGCATATAAACCGGCACACAGGGATAATGTGATTTTGAATAAAAATAAAAATAAAAAAAAAGGGAAAAGACGACGAGAATGTGGTTGGCAGTTATTTAAAATGTAATTTGATTGATGCGATGAATATTGCCTACATCGGCGAAGATTGTTGCTCATCGGATGATGGATGCCGGCCGTAATGATGTTCTTACGGAATTTATGATGATCTTGGTTTGTATGGAATTTTTCATTGCCGAAATGCCTCAGATGATAATGAAATTTGCATTGATTCCTGTTTTTGAAACTGAGTGAGTTTGCCTCCTTTGATCATTGGTAAAAGTCGGTTTTTGGGATTATTGTACATTTTGCTCTCTCAGCGGTGTGTTTTGAATCTTATCCTACTTTCACATAAACGTTATGTCACAACTGATTTAGTTTTTTTCGGATTTCTGTTTGAAAATAGCTTGTTACAGGGTCATCCAACAAGAGGTGTCACTTGAAATCAATAGAAAAATTTAACATTTTTATGAAAATTAATGATATTTTTATTTTAGTCTAAGACATAAACTATGCGGCTACTTATGGTAACACAATATTAGCCATCTTGGTGGCTAGGCTCTGTCTCCAAATAGCCAGCTTATAGGAAACTGGAAACTTGTCACAGCACAGAGACGTTGTTAATGCAATTCACTAAAACGATCACACCATTGTAATCTTCAGTACAAAATCCGCAGGGTACAGTCGGTCGTTGTGAATGGAGAAATTTCCACTATTCATACAAACTTCTTGAGTTCCCAGATTCAGATCCGACAGTTTTGTTCGCTTACGTTCAGCACGAATGGGAATTGAATGGAAATTGTGTAAAAGATTATGAGCTCGTTAGCTCACTTCCAGCTATAGGTTCTAGGGTGTAGCTAAAATGTTGTGCCAACTTAGCATGTAGACCGAAATGTTTATGCAAAAGGGTGTTCAAGGCCCAATTTCTGTGATCGCTTCGATCCTGGGCTGGCTTTCACTTACCTGTAGCAGCGGTATGTTCAGCTAAATCTGTTGACGAACACCAAATGTTAAAATTCATGAAATAAGTTCCTTATAGCTATATGAGAGGAGTCTTGATTATGGCCAAATACATAACGAACATTACGAAATGTGTCCGCCATATATTCACCGTTTTTGTAGTGATTCACTATTTTAACAAGTTGTACGAGTGCCTATCGATCTGTGATTAATGGCATCTTTATACTTATTAAAAGCCATGGTAATGACAGTTATCAAGTGTACAAATGGAAATGTGCTGTTTTCCAATAGATGGTGCTAGTGGTGCATGCCCGTCAGATCAGAAACGCTGCTTAGTAGGTTTGCGCTTCTGTCTACAACCCTTTATCCTTATATTTCATTAATTTTCGCTAACGTTACTCTCCTTTTTATGAATGAGAATATCGACTTACGAGCCAAGTAGGCCTCATTTTTCGTCTTCAATTTGAAAAAAAATCTACAGCTAACGTCGAACGTGAACGCTAAAGGACGTGAGTTTTCTATTACTGAACGATGGTGTCATTCATGTAGCCAAAACGACTGACAAAAGTTTTAAAAAAGGTGATAGAGTTGAAAAAAATTGACGGATTCTCATTGCAGATAGTATTCTTGCTTGACGAAGAAACAGGCGAATAGAGAAAATTAAACAATCGAAAATTGTAGAAACTTTAAAGTCCGAGTAATCAAATCGTGAAAACTAAGATGAGCAAGTTAGGTAGAACAAATGGACAGTGGACAGTTAATTATAGAGAGACGAAAAATGAGTGGAAAATCCAAGGGAAAAAGCGGCAATAAAACTACGCCGTAGATAGGAAGACGATATAAGGATGGACACAGAAAAGATTTTACAGAACAGATTTAAAAGAACCGAAGGACAATGCTCCTGGAAAAGAAAGATTGTAGTATTTATACTTGAGGTATAATACGATCGAAGTGACACTGAAGACATATATTTTTGGAGCTGATCTGTGCGTTTCTAAATCATCTGCATACGCTATTGAGTGGCTGAGAAAACCTATGTATAAGATCGTTAATCATGAATTGAAGGTGATTTGGCATTCCTAGCCTGGTGAACCTGTAGAACAGACCTCCTAGTCATATGGTGGCGAAGGCCTTTTTCAAGTCGGCTTAATCTTATTCCAAATATAGTCTAGTAGTCTCAAGTCTCTGATATATTCCGTAAACAATTAAATAATCGCCGATTACGCGAAACTCATGTAGCCTTCTTGGCAACTGACAGCAGATAAAACAACCGATCTAACTAGCTAGGTGTTCATACTTTTCAGACTTTTTTACCAATACAACAATAAAAAATACACAAATCCGATGACTACAAAGTTCCTATTACTTTTTGAACATACATATGTACCTCGTTTTTGACACTTACTTGGCCCAAGCCATAAAATTGATTTGAAAAGTAAACGAAATAAAATCAGACGTCATTTTCACTAAATGAGTTGCCAACTATATGCCTCTGCTAGGTTGCAATCTAATGTATTGCTTTCAGGGTGTAAAAGAACTTTCAGGTTTCGGGGGCACAAACACCTTACTTGTATAAATCGAAAGTTGCAATGGGCAGCAAAGCTTCAGCATAAAAGTAACCTTCGGTTCTGATTTTACAAGGGTATTCGTACGATTCAACAAGAATGTTGGCATACAACCTTGGAAAAGGATCTCTTCTGCTTGTGCCCACCACATTAGCTTCTCAACAAAACTACGGACGATCTGGAAAGTTTTTGTGTGAATTTCGATCTAAATATCTGTAAATTTGCATTGGAACAACAGGATCTGAATATTCCGAGAACGTCAGACAATGAACGCATCTTACGAACAGTCAGCATTGATCCAGAGAGTGTCGTCTTGGATGACGATTTCTTCGTGATCGGGGGATCCTTAGGAGAAGGTGGTGAGAGGGGAAACTTTCTGATGAAGATGGCTCAAACCACGATCCGGAAAACAGAGCCTTACTTCATCACTTCTACCTTCAAAATAATATTGGTCGTTGGCGATATGAGAAGCTTGATTTTTCCAGGCTCAATGACAATTTAATGACAAATGCCGATGAAGGGCCCAACATCCTGTTGATTTCGTCAGGTGGTCTTCAGATGATCTTCGAATCACTGAGCTCCCGTCGGCGGCCTTAAAGATATGCACCATCGTGTTCATCAATGTACTGAATAATGCATATTATCCAGTACACTGAAGACAGCGGTGGCGCACATTATTCGCGCCGCGACGAAACTCGTGTCGAATATCCAATTGAATAAATGCAACAACCAATGCATGAGTGTCTCTCTTATTGACTGGGAAAAGCTTTTGACACGGTATGGTTAGAAGGACTTTACTACGAGCTCAATCGGCTGGGCATAAGTAAATCCCTGATTTTTGACAAATTGACAGATATCACGCTCGTTATGGAAATTGCCAACTGGACTTCTGCTCGTGCCCAAACATTTAAAATCAAAAATGGACTACAACAGGACACGGTAAACTCGCTGATCCTTTTCAGGATCTTAGTGATCTGCTAGTTTCTCTTCACCATTCTATAGCGTACACAAAAGAATTAATCGCGTACGAGTCAGGCTCAATGATCGGCGTTATTGTTACTCTTCTTCAGCATGGCTTCGAAAAAATTTCAGAAGAATTGTGATGACTGCAAGTTGAAGACCAAAGTAATTTACTACCTGGCCTTAATCAGGCTCATAATTGCTTATGGATGTCCCATGTAGTTCAATATGAAAGCCAGCTTATTGGAATGAAATTGTTTGAGAAGCAATGTCTTAACTTTTACAAAGAGCAACCAAATTTGAGTACACGAAATTTTAGGCTAATGAATTCCTATACACATCGCTTAGGATTTTTACAAGCGGACAATTTTCTGATAAAACTTATTCGATGGCTTCGGCCAATAACCTGATTTCCCGAGCCTACTACCCCAACTACATATACCAAAAGAAAGTGCGCCTTAGCGGCTTTCTCTCCCCAGAGTCATTTCCCTATTTGGATCAATGGGGGCTAATCCAGGATGAATTTGCGGTACCATACATTTGTCAAGTGGCCCGTAATTTCGTGGAACGGTGGTTCTTCTATGAACCTGATGACGCGTTCAGTGAGCCCGAGCGCCTTAGGTTTAGTCGATCCACCTCGCGCCAAGATCAGGGAGACGTCGTCCGACAGCATCATCAGCTTATGGTTTTTTTTTTTTTATAGGGTCCGCGCAGGTTCAAGAGTAACGCTTTTATGATATTTGTCACACAACTGGGAAGGGGTGCGGATAGTTTGTGTCGAAGATGTTTGTTGGGGTGGTTGTCCTAGAAAGGATTCGAGGGGTTCGACTGAATTTGTCGCGTTGGTTGTAGTTCATAGTAACTCTTTTGTTTCCATGTCATTAAGGCGTTATATTCGAAATGCACACACAGAGCATGGATGTGAAGTGATCTTATACTGTGAGGGTTATGCCTGATGTTGTGGCACAGTTTTTCCGTATAGGACTTGAACTACAGATTTTCTCAACAGTCGGTGATGATTACCATTGCACCCCCCTCCCATAATGTCATGAAGCTAATTTTTTTTAGTCTTAATGTTCCTTTTCCTTATTTATTATAAATTATTCGCTGAAAGGCACAGTCTTAAATTCTTCTGTAAGCCTTAGAGTGTTCATATAAGGCTAGTCAATTATTTTAGGTTCGTTTTTATTTGAGTTAGTTTTAGACATTTTTGTCTATGGAATATGAAATAAAAATGAATTTAGAACTAAACTTAAATTAAGTGCAGACTTTATATATGTACCATACCTAAATACGTATGCTTGTGTCAAATAAAAGTCACAAACATACGCCCTACCCCCGACAAAACCTTTTCCTTTTTATTTCGAATCCGAAAACATAGCGATAATAAGGCATTAAGGTCAACGAAACTGTCAAATTGATTTCTTATTCCCTGCGTAAAGCGTTTTAAATCCAAAAGTCAAAGTAAAAACCAAGACCAATTCGTCCTGTCAGTCAAAAGAAGACTTAAAACCGCCTCCTCAGGATTCACTTAAACCCGTCACTTTCCATAGTCTAAGACATACATACACACATACATATATCGGAAGGATTCCGAGAAAGATTACTTAGGTCAGCGCAAAAGGGATTTCATTTACGAGTAAAATGAGAGAAGAGACACTTCCGCCCCGTCCGTGTTAAGCCATCTTGATTCCACAGTTAATCCCTTCGATTTACAACACCCTACCAAGTGGATTGAGAGCATTTGCTGTTTTATTTTCCTGTTTACTTCTATTGTTGTTGTTCTAAGAGGAGATGGTGTACCTCTGCCCTGCTTGTCCTGACCTATTTTAGGCAAACGCCATCGAGAAACAATTTATTTCGTGCACCATTGGCCAAGCGTACGAAACCGAATAAACAAACAAACAGCCACATTCCATTCGAATCCATCCTGTAATGCGAACAGCACTTCACTGTGGTATACTCGTATGTTGCATGCACCACCTCCTCGAGGAATAACATTTCACCAGTGTGTGCCCTAGAACCATAGGTTTCGAAATCAAGCTTTTAACTTTGTTTTGTTTTCCATTTCAGGAGCGCTACAAAGCGGATATAAATTTGGCTATTCAACTGCTGCAATGCAAGCCGGACAGTTTCGTACCCCAGAAAGTATCTTCGGTATGTATAGCATTTAAGTACTTATGTAGTGTACGATGTATGTATTACTCGCAAAACAGCTTCCAATCGATATCCAGTCGAAGGTTTCATCGTATATGCGACTGGAGACGAATTCGCATTCGGATTCGGAGGGCAGCACCAGTGGTGTCGGTGTGGCCACATCGGGTTCTTATAAAGTACTTCCAGCATCGGATTCACCGCCTCCGGCGTGCCCCTTTCCCCCGACCGCGATGGTATACTCAATGAGGGGTCTCGGTAAGTGTTAGTAGAACGAGCGTGTTACGCTTTTTTTTATTTTCTTTTTTTCATTTCGCTTAACTTGTTTTTTGTTTTCTTTTTTTTCTGTTTATTTTTAGCCGGGCGGCTTGGTCGGCTCGGGAAGAGTAGGCTCCTCATAGCTGACCGAGCCGGGCATAGGTGTATAAAAATAGTTGCATGGTCGGGCGCGGTATACTACTATGTCAGGGTGGCTCGTATGTTAGGAGAGTGTTGGTTCTTTGCCTAGTGGCAGATTGTTGCATTGCGCTTCTTTGGTTTCTTCGAGTCGGAGTCGGAGTTTTCCTTTTCTCCTTACATGCATCCTTAAAATAGGCACAACCAAACAAAAATGCAATGCTCTGTTGATCATTTATTTTTTCCCTGAGTTGTTGATGGTATCTTTACACCGATCCCATAGTCGTATCTTTACGATACCTGTTCTTCGTTGGTTGTCGTTCTTTTTCCAGTTTTTGATTTTTTTTTCATATTTAATTGCGTGTGCATCGTTAGTGGTTGTCGGACAACCGCATAGTTGTTGGTAGTTGGATGGCTTGATGTGGTGCTGTTGGGGCCAGGAGCGATGGGGCAAACCATCATCATCCTTTTTCTGATCCCTAATATAGCTACAGGCTGGCATTTTGAGACGCGAAAAAAGAAACCCTCACGCGTTATAATATTTACGAGTGACGTACATAGGAGCGAGGATGTAGGATGTGAGATAGTATAAAAGTCCAGGCACGCTTCAATGGCCCCCCGATGCACTTACAGGGATTTTATTTTTACACCACACATGCACGCTGTCCTCAGTAGATGGATAGATAGATACCTCTACCTATTCGTAGCAGCATATCAGCATGTCTTGCAGATGCAGCTTGCAGCCTCTGTATTTATAACACATTTTTTCTTAATTGCATTTTAAAAATACATTTTTAATTGCACACTTACATGGTCGGGCTTATTTTCGTAGAGAATTAAAAACCAGATTCCATGCACAGAACATGCATTTTTAATCAGGTGAGCATTTTTAACCAAAGGACGGTTGGCCGGATTGCGTCTATTGGCGCAGAGCAGCAGCAATTACTGCAGCCTTTTCTCTGTTTGTCGTTTGTGTACTCGTATCTGTGTTTGTCACTTGTTTTTTGAATATATTAACAAACTCACAATACTCACTGTAACCATAACACCTTTGAACAAAAAATAGGATCAACTGGACCATTTGATTTGGTAATTGTTTACTTTGAACCCAGCAGCATGGATAGGAGGCACATATTCTGATGACACGATTGACGTTGTTCATTTGCATTGAAAGGATCTCTTGATTAATTTAGGGCCATTTATCCGACAGGATGTGTAGGCGGTAGGAGGGAAACTAGTAAAACACAGGCGGCCACGCGGGGGGTCGTTTTTAATTAGTGTGTATGTCGGTCGGTGTATGGTGAGGATAAACGCTGTAGGTTTTAATGAGAGTAGATAAATCGTTTGATACCTCTTAATTATCGGTATCTAAGCTGGGGGGAATGGGGGTGTAGATAATGAAAATTTTCTGAAATTGGTTAAATTGAGGTTGATTTTCCTGAGTTTTATCAACCTTTTTGCTAGTTTTGCTCGTTGCCCTTGTTTATCTAGGCGCTAGTGCTACATACATATACATATGTGCTGATGATGAATTGAGGTATTAATCTACAACTATTTGGGTTTTTGGGTACAGTTTCCCTTAGATTACTGTATTATGGTAGCGATTTACATAAATGAGCAGAGTTAGTTATTAAAAAAATCAGCAGCCGTAGGATTTTTTTTTTATAATCAGCACGTGAAAAAGGGTTTATGTGATCTTTCTAAAGACATTGCACGTGTCAAAGTATTGCGGTTGAGCTCTTGAAGAGGAGAGAAGCAATTGGTTAGTTCGCTTGAACATCGCCTGTTGATAGGAATAGTTGTTTGATGTTCAAGCGAGTCAAGCGACTTCGCAATACCAATGTCTCCTATAAGTCCCCCTTTTGAGTTCTATCTAGTAGGTGCAAAGGCATCTTGGGACCACTAGAGCAAGTATGAGCTACGTACACAAGCTTCGGGTAGACATAAACCTTATATGCTAAAGTCAAATCAGAGGGAATGAAATATTTCTTGCATCGTTTAAGGAAACTCAGGCATTTCGCACCATTTGTGGTAACCTCGAATATGTGGCCATTCCAACTGTTTTTTTAACGCACATACATTGACAGATCCCGTAAACAGGATAAGCCGTAAAAGCCGCCGTTCATATCGCGGGTTGTCCTAGCCTTATAAAAGGTCGGGACATTTAGCAGAACGGCAAGAAGAAGAAAATTTGAGTCAGCGATTCGAAGATCCAGCAAGACAAGAGAGGAACCGCAACTAATAAAGTCAGAATGGGGCTTCCCGAAATCAACGCCTTTGATGCTAAGGTGGCATCACATTTTACGAATAAAAAAATATGCAAGAAAAAAAATTTATAATAATCTCTAAGGCTACAAGCGGGGGACGAGTTGCGTGGCCGACCGCCGTAGCTGTCGCTCGGTGAGTGGAGACTGATAAGACGAAAATTAATACTCCGACACGGGTTTTAACCCACACGAGGTTAATCAACTCCTGTTAGTATCTACTTCCGAGGGGAACACCTCGGGATTACCACTCCGATTTAGGTTTTAATCCGGAAGGGTCTAATTAAGCGTTATAGCCGCGCTCGAGGGCCCAAGCTAACAACAGCCAGAGTCTCGACTCGGGTTCTCACCCAAAAGGGAACTGGCAGGGTCAACGGGACACAAGGTGACAAAGGCGCCACTACGAACAAGTGTCCTAAACGGGTCTTAACCCAAAGGAACAGAGTAGTGCTATCGCTGCGCCGACAATACAAGTGCGTCTGCTGGTGTCACAAAATAAATTTATGTGACAGATTCTGAGCCCGGGCTCAGTCGTTCCCATTCTACGGCCGAAGGGTAGGGTCGTGAGTCTTGGAAAAAACATGAAAAGCTGAGGGCAATTTATCATTAGCAAAAAAGTAGATTGGATTAGAAGTAGCGGACAAAAACAAGGAGAGCACAAGCATTTATTTGATGAATATCATACTTGAAACCATCCAAAACGACTTCAATTAAACAGCCCTTAATGTTATTTTTAATTCTAATTTTAAAGAAAAGATTCATGAATACTATAAGCACCCATTTTCAGGAAAAAAGCCTGACACCAAACCAGTAGACTTGTTGCTACGAAATCATACTGCCGGTCATTAGGCTGTTTCCGTGATTCGAGATATTTCATAAGCTATGGATAAGTAGTTATGAGGAGTCGAAGATTCGCCCCTTCTTGGAACAGGCTGGTCAAACGCTGTTTTCCATCGACTCAGGAAGAGACCAGAGGGGTAGGGTAGATTAAAACACTTACGCAGGGGTTTAACCATCATGGAAGAAAACTTCTTCAGAAGTATGAAGTATGGATGGAATTTATACATCAGGCTCAGCCCTTTCTTTCAGCTGGAAGTGTTTAAAATAATATTGGGCTTTACAAGAAATTACAATAACTTGCCACAATTCTCGATGAAAAGCTTATTTTTTTTCAGCCATAGAATCGGAAAGATGATTTTGTTATTGGCATAACGTTCCCAACAGACTTTTGTGATAAAAACTGGTCTTTGACTTGAAAATCGACGAGTTGAGACAAATTTTGATGAAGATAGGCAACTTGTAGGACTATAATTTTTGCACACCTTTGGGTATTGCTGGAAAAAAATTTAAGCAAAAGTGAAAATGTTTAAGTGTAATGCCTATGTGATCAAATTGAAAGGTGACAGTCCAGCTTAATATTTTCCAGTTTATCAAAAGAATATTGAAAACAGAGAATTTTTTATAGGTTGTCAGTAATGTCATTGACATTTTCAAATTTCATCGCATCATGTTACGCTTCGTATTGAGGAAAATAGTGAATTCGGTGATTTTTGTTTTTTTCTAAATTCAATTTTTATTTATATTTTTTTTAAAACAAACTCACCCTAGAAAAAAAAATCCCTAAAACTAGCTTCAATAACGGCTAACATAAAATACCGTACTGGCCCTATACGGACATTCTAAAGCAAACAGAAAAACTTAAGACTATTCCTTTCGGCCTTACGGGTAACTTATAATAATAATTAGAGCTAAATAAACATGAACAACTAAGGCTAAGAAAAATAATATTTTTAAAAACTTAGAATCAGAACGGTGATTTTTGTTTGCGAAATAAAATTCTTGCTACAGAAATATTAAGGCTGTTGTAGAAGGCCTTTACCACAGGCTTCGAATTTTAGTTTTTTAAAGTGGTACAAACAATTCCAAGAAGGCAGAGAATATGTTGAGAAATGGTTCAAAATGTGACCAATTATTCACATCTAATGATCAATAAGATTGGATCAAGCCAAGCAATTTCGAAAGACCATTCGTCTTTCTCATCTCGGTCTCATCTCGCTCGAATTGATTCGAAAAAGGTAACGCGTTGTCAGCTGTTAATATATGAATGGGTCACGAAATGCATCATAATTGGGCTATTCAATAGACTAAAAGGATCACTCCGTCAGACGCTGCATGACCTAAACACCTTTGGAAATCGAATTAAGCAACTGCTTCGAGAGTTGTAAAATTTATAAAGAAAGTCACCTTTCAGTTTGATCACAGTCGTGACTCTTAACAACTCTTCTAATATCACTAGTAGACCCTCTACGAAAATTCACAAAGAAAAATTGTCACGCAATATAGTCGTGTGGCATGTGGCGTCGCTGGGAATAGACGTCGTCCATATCCATAACACTAAATTCAGTCAATATTGTTCGATAATGTAATCTATTTACTGAAATGGTTGCCCCAATATCATTTTCAAAGAAAAAATTGGTTCGATGACACCGCCAGCTTAAAAACCGCATCAAACTGCTACTTATTGTCGTTGGAAAGATTGCTCAATTATTTCTCTTAAATTTTAGGAACTTAAATTTGCAGCAAATTGCAAATGAGTCTAAATCACTCAAAATACTTCTGATCTTAATCATTTATTTCCAGCCCCAGTCAGCGAAGGTAAGGTGATCTTGTGTCACCTAGACCTATTGCATGAAGGTCGGGATCTTTATGTAAAACGCGTCGTAAAGCGGTTGCAGTTTGAAACAATTCTTGCAACTATCTCGAAATTCGCCCATTTAAGTTTCAGTGACAGTCAGCTGTGCGAGAAGGCATTTGAGGATGACCAAATCAGTGAAAACCAGTGAAAACCAGTGAAAACGTTTCCGCGATTTTTCATAGTTTTTTGTAGTAAATTTTTTGCTAATTTAAAACATTGTGCGTGCATGTATCGATGCATATTTAAAAAAATTACAGTTATTGGATAACCCTTTACAATAGATACAGCTAGCACTATAATTTATAGAGAGCCACAGCCCAAGCATAACAAATGGCCTACACCACCTAATGTTTATTGTAGACTTCTATCAGTGAATTTCGCGAATTGCTAAGGGAAGGCTTGGTGTTCTCTATCCTTGTGAGAGATGTTTGTATGTATATACAAAAAGTCAAGCAAGATCAGCATGATTACTGAGACCATAAAGCAGCTGTAAGCCATTCAGGATCATTGTCAATTTTCCCACCTTAGATGCAACACTCGCGTCTCTGCAAAGCTCGTTACAGCTTGTAGACCAATGTAAGCCGTATATCGAGTTTAAGGTTCGATATGTGCCTTGAGCCGAAATTCTATTCGTTGAGCTATCACGCACTTCTGCGGCCTCAAGCATATTTTGCGTTGATCTTAGGACCTTAAGTATAGGCTTGGATAGTATGTTATCGAGCAAGGATGCAAAATCGTATGCTCGCAAGATCTGAGCTCTTGCCACATATTTAAAATGTTTTCTTGAGGCCGATTGGGTTGGTTGTGATAAAGCTACTTTGTTACATATGTATGTACATATACGGACCAGGAAAAATGTTACTTGCTTTCGTTCTAAAAATTTGGTGTAGGGGAAATCTAAGTCTCATCTTCCTTGAGCTATAAAGTCAATTAAGTCCTTCAAGTTACGCAGGTGCATCGTTATATGGCTCTCTATATAGCGCAAGACTGGCTACCATAAAAATCCCGATGCATGTATACTGTAGGTGTTTGTGAATCGCTATTAAAAAGAAACGGATTAGAGCCACTTTCAAAGCGAGTGGTTCTAGGTAGTGTACAATCACTTATGACGATGTGGTTTGCTATAGAAAGGACCTACTCGACGGAAGGCGTTGCAGGTTGGAAGGATCCTGTGCGTGCTTGGTTACATGATCGATTTTGAAGTCAGCAATTAACAAATGCCAGCGAAGTCTTTCAGTATACGCGGCCAGAATTGATCAACAAATGGGTCAACGAGCACCCGACAAAATTTTAACAAGCTTGTCTAGGAAGTTTTGATGCATCCATCATATAGTCCGGACCTTCCACCTTCCCATTACCATTTCTTTCGATTTGGACGTGTTTAATACCAAGCAATTGACTCGTCGTAGTTCTTCGCCTTAAAATGACAGAAGTTCCTTAAGGACTAAGTCGCGGTGGTGGCTGAGAAACAGTTAATAAGTCATCTGCATCATATGGCTTAAAAAATATTCTTATTCATTACGAAACGTGTTCATTTCGAACCCAAAAAGCTCTTATAACTCTCTACCTTCTCCTTTAAGCAACTTATCTTCTTATAATCCCTTTGAGTGAGAAAATTCAACGATCAAGATTTTAGCTGAAAGTAAACAGCTATAAGACTGTAATCCTTCAGAGGACTTTTTTTAAAATATCGGTTGCCTACCAAGCACTAAATGTACTCATAAATGATCACGGTGCCTTGCGACTACGTTTGTGTCCCTGGGATTTAAGTACAACTTTAATTCGCTAACGCTTATTCTGCAACATTTGTCAAACGTTGAAGGAAGATTGACCAGAGCTGTAAGCGCCATCGTTGTTGTTTACTTTTTCATGTATAACTGCTAATAAAATCTCAAAACTTTTCGTCTGCCTCATCATTATATTATTCAAAGGCTTGAGTGCCCCGTCTTATTGCCCGAAGATGACAGTATGAATATAAAAATAAAGAATGCGTTAAAATAAATTCATAGAACAATAAAATAAACAATTTTAATAGCCTTAGAGTAGCGTTTTTTATTACGTTTTAGTTTTCAGTTACTGCCTCTTTACTATCATTTGCCTTCTTACGCTTTTACTTTTGCAGTTTTATTTTCCATCGTTCAAAGTAAACAATTACCGCTAAGTAATAAAACTAATCTACTAACAAATTCTGTAAAAAGTATGAAAAACAAATTTTAATAAGAAACTTTTTTCACATATCTAGATGCAAACAGAAATTCAAATTCGAGTTGCAATAATAGTGACAAAGTAAACACAAATGGAGATCAAATGATTTCACCATCAATTATGGCCAAGTTCCTCAAGGACGAACTCAAGGCCAATGAAATCAAACATTGTGATACATGCCAGTGTTCAACCAAGGATCTGACCGTCCTAGCCGATGTGCAACGGTCGTATTCCGTCGCCACCCAAACCCCCGTACAGGGCGAGACCAATTCCTCGCTCTGCTTACGTTGTAATAGCAATCTTAACTCACCTTCAAGGACCAATAGTCCTTACATTATGAAACTAGTCAAGTCCAGCGATTCTGTGATATCCGAAACCAAAAGTAGCGTCTCCGATCTAAACGACTGCGATAAACTATTCACACCAGCTAAACGTGACGATCTGATGGTCAATCCGATTCTCGGTCACCATCGTCTATGTGATCGAACAGTAAGTAAATTTGCGAATCTCTTGCAGCAGCAGCAGCAACAACAACAAAACTCGTATAGCGACACTGCCAAATACGTGTCGGATAGTAATCGAAAGTTTGATGGATGTGATCTGATCGACCTGCGGAAGTATAGCGATAAATCACCAGGTAAATTGGTCACTTCGACAGTCAGTTGTGATATTAGGAAAACACCGACGATGTGTGGCGTTGTTAAAGAGCAACCTCCTGCGGCAAAGACTGAAGCAACCGATGAGTCAAGACTTAACGATGATGGCGCAAAGACACAGGGTAAGAGTTCCGAATCCAGCAACGACGTGGAGAAGAAAACGGAAGACGCCGAGAAGAGCAATCTCCGAACTACCATGTCGGGCAGCATGAATAGCATATGGAGCAAAACCAGTAGCTGCGAAGGGGCTAAGATATTCGAGAACTTCAACCGTAATCTCATAAAGACTATCAAGGTACGTTTAATTTACTTTCTAGCCTCCTACTCATGTTCCTTTTATTTTTGGTTTCTAGGCTGAAAATCCCAAATACCGTGGTCCGCGGCTATGTGCCATGCGTATCCAACAAAACGGCCAAAGTAATATCCTTTTAGATAACATGGAATCCACCACAGAGGCCACGCCGATCATCTACACGCGACGGCAACGACTCCTCGACGAGGAACTCGACGATACCAAAGACATCATCACATCCAAAACCTCAATGGCGACGACAAATCAAACCCAAGCCGAAGCAATAATTCCAAGCAACAATAGCAATGTCAATACATCTCCAGGTCCGGCCTCCAATAACGCCAAGCGATTGAGCAATGACAAGTCGCAGCCAAGCTGTGATACCATCGCCAATCTAGCCACCAACTGCAAAATGAACCTCAGCACTAGTAACAATAACCTAAGCATAGATGTAGTAACCGACACCACTCCACTGCTCAATGTAACGCATGCCAACACGCAACAACAGCAGCATCAGCAACATCAACTGCAACCATCCGACATAAGCATTGACCGACAACTGACCAATAGCTATCTGGAGCAGCAATTCAAGAATCTCGTGACCACTGAACAGCATCAGCAATTGCTCAAAGCATCCCTCAACTATGACATGCTGCACATGAACGAAACGAGTTGTAAAAATTCCATCAATTCTAAATCGTGCACTCAATCGAGTTCCATCAGCGACACCATCGACCTCCAGGAGAGTGTCCTTCTGCGCCGGCAACAACTCAACCGAGTAGCCGAATGGGTGCAGAACAACTCTCAATTGGAACAACAACAACAGGTTGACGGTCATAGTGAGAACTACGCGTCTATGGAAAAGCTCTCCGTTGACTCGGGCTACAAGACAAACAATCAGCAGCCGCAAAGCTCTCAGCAGGAATTCATAAACGGAAATCTCACGCGAAACATGCTCTGTGGCACTAGTAACTATCCCTATGATGAAACGCCCAAGCATACCTATAGTCAAATGGCCAACTACCACAACGAGCACAAGGTACAGTACATGAACGGCAACCAATCTCCTCAAGAAATCGCACTCAACTACAAGTGCACCAAGGACTCGGACAATGGTTCCAGCAAGCCCGTCGACATTGCTCAAATGGAATACAACGTCAAGCAATTTCTATTGAAGCAGAACGAATGGTCAATGCGTAGCACGAACAACTACTCAACGGCAGCCTCGTCGAATTTCAGCAGCACTCCCGGAAAGACGTCGAACAAAGTGACCGGAAGCACAGCCTCAATGGCCAACGGAGATTTGACCCGACACCGTCAGCAAACAATGCGAATGACGCCACACCGAACCGAAACGAACTTGTAGGCCGACGGAGAAGCGTTCGTGTGGTGTGCCAGCTTTTAAGGGTCATTCCTAATTCGGTTATCTACGCCTCGCCCTATTTCGCTCTCGGATTCGCTCTTTACATCTGAGAAGGAACACAAAACCAAAAAAAAAAAAAAAAATGTTTGAAGCTTATGCTGCTGTACTGAAAGAAAAATAAAATTTGTTCAATCTGGAGAACCAAGGGGGATCGATAACAGTGGAGTTGGAAAGTTTTTTTTTTCTCCTTTTCCTTTGATTTTTTCTTTTAAGTCTTCAAGTCTTCCGAAAATTCGTTCTGATTTTTCCAATTCAATAACACATTTTTCTTTTTATTTTCAAAAATCTCCGTCAGAAAACTGCTCAATAAAATCAACTCCACGGAACTCATGATTTAAGAAAATATAAAATAAAATTAATCGGCCCTAAAAGTAAAATATAACCCAAACGCTTTAGTATACTTAAAATATATTTAAATAAACCATATTAAGGAAAACAAAATCATAAAAACGGCTTTTAATATTTAAAAGGAAAGCATCTGCCACTAATTTAATATGTAAACAATTTTAATATTTTATAAAATAAAAAATTGAGCGAAGAATAAGAAAAGCCTCTATAGTATTTACCATTACCAAACCGATCACTTAAAAAAGCAACCAAAAATTAATAATAAAAAAGCAAGGGAATGAGACTTGAACGTATATTTTCTATGTACATAGAGATAGAAGGAAGAAACCAAAAAAAAAAAAGACGTTGTTTGCAGAACGTAAGATTAGTACGAAACCTAGCGAAAGTATAAATTTATATTGTAATTGTATAAATCAATTTTTATATCGAAATAATAAAACCGAAAGATGAAAACGAAAAAAAGTAATTAAAGCTACAAAAGGCTTGAAAAAGTTAACGCGAAATTTATCAAAAAACAATGAATGAATAAAGAATTTAACGAAATTGCTGATTACAGGCGTGCATACATTTTTAGGTTTTTGTTTTTTTCATTTACTAAATAGATACCTTGCCGCTTAAATTGTATTAAACATATTCAAATCAAAGAAATGTATATTTTAGTACCCTTACCAGGAGTTGGCAAGTTAATCATTGCCTTAATGGTTGAGTTTTCTATTTTTTATTGATTTATTTTCATTTGCCGGACAGAGGAGGCAGGTAAAATCGATTTTTACGTCGGCAGACAATATGGTTCCCTTATATTTGAACTCGTTCACTTTCTCAAAGTGTTTATCGAGTACGGTCAGGTGCGAGTTTTGGGATTATTCCAACTCGGTCAGTGGCCATAGATTAGGTGTAGTAACAAGAAATTCATTATTTTTGCACAAATTGAAGGCTTTATTTGGTATAGTTAGAATGATCCGAAGAGGTTTAAATATGTGCCGTTTTGTTCTACAACTTGTTGTCACTTTGAAGTTAATTCCGCTAAACCTCTCTCATAGTTTTTCAGAAGCCTCTATTGAGGTGAATTTTTTCACCAGCAACATCGTTCACAATGAACAGAAATACATTATAATCACTTGGTGTCGTGTCCAGACTATAAGATAAATCCATAAGAACCTTAAAATTCTTATTGTTATTCCTTAAACCAAGCTTCCGAATTTTTTGGCGAGTGACCTGGCGTTACCCAGAAGAAACACACTTTATCACCTATTGGTCAAAGTTGGCCGCTTCTTTGCGCTTTTCTTCTTCAGACGCTCCAATTGTTATTGATAGTTCTGGTTCGAACTTAAGAGTTTTGGGAAGCAGCTCATTCCAATGTCAATTCTTCCTGGCCGTCAATCTTGCCTTGGACATCATTTGCACCGTTTCACGGCGATTCGAACACGGTCGTTTTCGCTTGAAGTTGATGTAAGTGATCAACTTTTCATCACCAATCAACATCCGTTTCATAAAGAACTTCGGTCCATATACGTATACTTTTCAACTCGTGTGGCACCTATACATCGGGATTGTTTTTATATTTAGTCTTATTTAAATAGTTCGAAATGGTTTTGTGCACAACTATCAGACTCGATTGGCTGTTTCAGTATCGGTACCATAGACACTATTCACATTTTCAGCCACTTGGCTTGCCTTTCCACCTTTAACACGCCACCTTGTCTTCAGCTTTTTCATGCGCACTCAAACATAATTGAGTCACCGAATCACCAAACTTTCAGAGAAGTTTTAATTAGCACGAAACCTCCATCAAGTGTTAAAAAAATAGTTTTTTTTAAAAATACACCTATTACTTGGTTTTGTCTTAATTTATTTTAAAACTAACTTCCTTTCCTGCATTATTAGATTCTCTGCGTTTCCCTTAACTGCTGCCTCACTATCTCTAGATCGTCAGCATAAACTAGGACAGACATAATGCCATCAAGGATTATTCCTTATTATTCTCATTATATACCCCAGTACCAAATTTAAGAAAAGGGGTGACAAGAAGGCCCCTTGTTTTAAAAGCGTTCCCTTTAAGCATTTTCACCAACTTTTTCGTGTATGGAGTTATGGAGTCATATGTCTTTATAAAATCTATGAATACAATTTATTTCTTGGTCTAACAGCTGTTGTGTGGTTAAGATCTAGTATTCGTTGGGCCATTACTCGTGAAGCCACAATGGTAGTTTCCAATTATTTCTTCAGATGACAGATTTTTATTTTTTTTTTAAGAAAATGTTTGATAACTTACGGATAACTTACTTACTCTGGAGTTCATTTGAGCCTCAATATATAAATACATATAAGTTTAATCCCGGTCGTTGTTCTCTTGCTACTGTCTACAATGAAAATTCTTGAGCTAGAAATGCCTGATAAAATTCAAGATTAAGAAAACTAGTAACAAGAGTTCGTCAAAAAATGGATCCTTGAATTCGACACCATTTCGGTAAAGTCATAGTTCAACATCTCTGTACCTCTAGTAGATAGATAGGTAGTAGGTACTAGTGAGTTATAGGTGACTCCTTGATGACTCCTGAGCAGCTTGTAAATTTGCAGAAAATGTTCGTTTTTTACAAATCTTTATATTTTGATTATATACAAATAAAAAAACCTCATCAACAGTAGACGGCGAACACCAATTAAACTTCCAACTTGTTAGCCATGTACCGACACTTTTCAGTTAGATTTTCCAAATGAAAACAAATTGCCTGAACTCCACTAATGCAAACAGAGAAATTATAAAATTCTCAAAATTTTTGAACACACCGCTAGCACTAGCTTCCACACTGAGACAAATTGAGTCTTACTTTTATAACTTGTTGTTACTTTAGAAAATGTATTTTCGACTTCTCCCTCCAAAATATTTTTGTAGAGATCTGGATACGCAGCTGCCAGGCATTATGGAGTCTCGTCAATATAGCCCTTAAATTTCCTATACCTATACAAACCAAAAAATGTTCACTTAATTCATTAATGAGGCTCTGAAAGTATGATTTCATACAAGATGGGAGTACTCTCTGTTATTTTAATCCTTAAAAATAGTGTTTTCGGGGACCGTGGCTCAGTGGTTGAAATGCTCGCATCTGACGCTAATATCACGAGGCCCAAATCGCTAAAGAACCGAGGAAACGCAATTTTATTTCGGGATGCTTTTTTTCTCAAAACAAGATCTACAAACAGCCTACATCAAGCGAGTTCTGGTATAGCATTTATGAATACCATATTTTAGTGCTAGGAATACCTAGGCTGACCTACCTAACTTTACTATTCTTCAAACGTAAGGTGTTAAATACGCCCCTGTAAAGTCCTTTTGTTTTGTCCATGATTTCTTAAAAAAACACCCTTACTTTTCTGATATTACTTTAACTTAATTATTTAGAGCCCTGGCATTAAGGATGATTAACTGGCAACTCAAACTAAACTCCTATCCTAATACCTTCACATAGTTTACCTACATGCAAAACCTAAAAAAAAAACAACAAAAAAACACACAATTACGTATACCTTATATTTATATCGACAAGAAAAGAAAATAAAATATAATAAATAAAAAAACGCTTTATCTCTGTTATATTTTGCTAAAAAATCCTTTATCTATACCAAAAAAATCTATTTTACAAAACCAAAAACCAAGAAAACCTAATAAGACTTACCTATATTTGAAGGCAAACAAATCAGCATAAATAATTTGCTTCAAGACACAAATTAAGCATACGATACCTAAGAATTATAATTGCTTAAAGAACAAATACTTAAAGGCAGAAATGCAGGCTGAGCTTGATGAAAGTTAATATTCTTACACTATCGACTAAAACTAAACCGAACTATATAAGCTGCGAATGAAAAAAGAGAGAAGAGAACCTGTAACCTAATTTGCTAAAGCCTTTTTATAATTTTTTTTTTCGAATTTATTGTATATACAAATATTTTTACAATTTCCGAAATATCGAAAACAAAATCATATGCGAAAATAAAAATGAAATTTATAATCTAATACCTGTTTGAAACCACCTAAACGAAAATCGGACGCCATCCGTCCCAAGCTATCCCGAGAAAATAAAATAAAAATATAAAAAACTAATAAAAAAAAATATTTATATAAATGTACGAGTACTTATGCCATATAATATACAAGGCGATGTATGTATATATCATTTGCGTGTAATCGTATTTCTTACTTTGAACGTCTCAATCTGAATGTATGTTTCATGAACGCACCAATTTTAAGTTTAGACATATTCCTTGCACCTCTGACTACAAAAAAAAAGTAATTTTCCTACATTTTTTTTTAAAGTACGATGTAACAATAAAATAGTTGGAACGTTAACTAAAACAAAAATCAAAATGAATAAAAAAATCGGAATTAAAGCAAATACAATATATTTTTTATAAATGTACATGAAGTGGATCAGAATTTAAGCAAAAAGAAGGAACCAAAAATGAAAATAAAATCCTAAAGCGATGCAGAAACAAACCGAAAAAAAAAATAAGAAAAAAAACTTGTTTCAAATCTTCACCAGCATTCGAAAGCGCTTGTTTGTAAATTTAGATTTTACGTGAAAGTTTTGCTTTTCATTGACGAGATACTGCATGATCTTGCTGTAAGATATTGTACTAAGATTTAGTTATTTATGGTCTGATTTTAGGTTTACTTTAATATTGTTCATGTATTGATATTATGGTCTGAAGTATTTTTCATTCTATGGAAATGTTTTGAATCTTTAGAAGCATATGAGGAAAATATACAAGGAAATAAAAGATAGAAACGCAGAAGGCGAACGGCATCATTTTCAATAACTGAAAATAAAAATAAATGTGTTTAAGGACATGTGGAATAAATAACTTTTTTATTTGATTCCGATTTATCGTTTTTAGGGGAATTTAGTGTCTCATGGGCCTTTCCTTCGTCTGGTTGATCTCATGATCTCAAGAACAAATAATGCTATCTGCTCCGGGCCAGTTTGGATCGACGCACAGTGAACATTTGATAGGGTTTGGGAGAAGTTTGAATTGGCAGTTTGATATTTGTATTACAGAAGGTTATTGTAAATTTTCGATACTATCCTATGATTGCTTGGGCGAATCAGTGGCATTTATAAATCTAATTTTTCTGCTTGATATAACGGCCTTATTTACATATGGATTAGGCGAAGATTGCAACCTTAACAATAAACTTGCTGTGAATACCTAAACTCTGGCATGTCAACAATCTAAACAAACGATATTACAAGTATGTGCTAGGTTTGACGCTCATACAGGGTTCGAGAAGGTGTCGTGTTAAAAATTTGTATTTTTTTTATGTAGTTGGTGCGTGCTCAAGATTAGGAAACCTCATCGTATGGAGGATGGAGCGCACGCAGAGGTTGAAGGGGAAAGAAATAGAGGAGATGCCGATAGATAGTGGTATTGAGTGTTAGTTAGTCATACTGAAGCGGAAAGAAAGCAAAGAGATTCACATTTGTGAAGTTCGTTAAAATCTCTGAATTTGACAGTACCTACGATTACAGACTCCGTCTTCTTCATTGCGCTACACTCGAGCCTCTTCAGTCAGCACGATCCGTCTCCATTTAATGAGTTGGTTGAGGTCCTTCTCCACTTGTGAACGCCATTTGAGTCGAGGACATTTTCCGCTGTGTTGTCTGTACATTCTATATGGCCCAGACATCTTAAGCGGTGTATCCATAAACCCTTAACCAGACACATGCTGCCGTACAGCCCGCACAGTTCATAGTTTAATATTCTTTTCCAAATGGCATCAAGTCAAACAGGACCAAAGATCGAACGTTGAGCTTTTCCCTCGAAAAGAAAAAGAGCTTCCTCATTCGCTTTCAATAACATCCATGCCTCTGCACCATGAACCATGACTGGGATGATCAAAGTATTATACAAGGTGGTGCAAAATGAATCATCCAATTTTGTGTTTGAATTACTTTTTGACTAAATAAAAAAAAATAATTTTGACGGATGAAAATCTTTACTAGTACTTTTACAATTTTTTCTGTTAAGTAAAACGGATGATATCCGTCAAGTGGCTGCCGCCAGTGTTGATACACATTTCTACCCGTTTTATCGTATTTTCCATTACTTTCCGCAAGAATTTCGGTGATAACTATTCACATTCCTGTCGAATATTCTCCTTAAGGGCTGCGATTACCTGAGGCTTCTTGGCATAAGCCCGCGACGTCAAGTAGCCCCAAAGAAAGAAGCCTGAGATGGTTAAATCGAGCGATCTTGCTGGCCATGCCAAATCGCCAAAACGAAAGATTCCGCGACCAGGAAACGCTTCTTTCACAATATTCATTGTGGCTCGTGTTGTGTGTGCGGTTGTACCGTCTTGTTGAAACAACATATGCACCAAGCCGTGCTCATCCGATTCCTGCAGTAAGAAGTCGTTTATCATGGCCCTGTAGCGTTCGCCAGTAACAGTAACCTCAACAAATATACAGCACAATCACTCCCCCCACGTGAACGCCGCACCTCACAGTGGCTTTGAATGGATGTAATGGCTCTTCGTGCATCATATGTGGATTTTCAGTGCCCCAGAAACGAGGATTTTGCTTCTTGACGTAACCGCTTAAGTGGAAATGCGCCTCGTCGCTCATGATGATTTTCGACACAAAATCGTCCTCCTCGTTGTTGAGATTAAGGACGGCTTGATAGTGATTCACGCGGGTTACGTTGAACCCAGCGGCTGACCCAAAGCAACATTTCCACACAACAATTCCGGGAAACATACCGGATGTCTCGTCGCAGCTAATACCGGGAATTAGGCCGGATACATCACCACCGCTGATACTTGGAAATCGACCAGCGAATGACCCCTTGCCTGTGTCAGCGTCTGACACTGTGCTGGGTCAGCAATTCGCCGCTGCACTGGCGAAGCAACGAAAACCAAAAATGTAAAATATCTCAGTAGTCAATAAAGAGAACTCAATAGAGCAACTTTTGTTTCTTTTTAAAAAGACAAACGGCTTGACTCCCGATTTAACTCGCACGGCTGACGGTCAGCAGGCATTAACAGATGCACATGTGAAAGTCTTTCACTAAAATTCGCTGTGTAGTCCGTCTGGTGATGCCTAATTGCGTGGCCTGTTGTCTGGTTGATGTTTCTTCGTTCTCAGCTACATTGGCAGACATAGCCGCTAAATTCTCGGCCGAACAACCAGTCCGGTGGTGGCCACCCTCTGCATGGTCTCCTGAGGTTCAAGTCTGTTCGAGTCGATAGCCAAACGCCGGAATGTTTGCCAAATTAGCGCGACACGATTAGGAAATCGACGTCGAAATTCACGCTGCGCTAACACCACCGACCAATTATTGGTAAAAAAAAATCGACACGATTATTCCAAGCTCTCGCGGAGTATTGTATATCGCTTTATTGTTTATCTGTTTATATACTGTAGCTGTTTAATTCACAAATGTCAAATATGATTAACGTACGACGCCATTTGCAAAAATTATAACATTTTCCGATAGGATGACTCATTTTGCGCCACTTTTTTGAGAGATGGCCCAATTATTCAATAGCCTCTTGAAACCAAATAAGCATCGAATGGTAAGAGTTATTCTACGTTTAATCTGTGTACGCAGTCCCACCTACTACCTCGAAGTTTTGGAGTTCTTGCCGGCCCTCCCTTGGTGACAGCATATTCCTGAAGTCTCGCTGTATTCGACCAATCACATCAATATCACCCACGTTAGCTAGCAGTTGAACGAACTTTTGGAAGACCGTGGCAGACCCTGGGGTATAATTTAATGCATTTCTTGAGGGGCGAGTGTTGTGGGGAATAGAGGGAAAAAATGCAGCTGACTAATGTTTCAGAGTTTTTTTTTATGAAAGTAAAGATAAAATTTTCCAGCCAGTTGATCGATCCTAAAATGCCATTAGGTGTTAGGCGCGTTAGATGTGAACATTAAATTTTCTACGCCCTGCAAATCATAGCTATATCGGTGGAAGTGAAATATTTTTTTGATGTATACGAAATTTGTTCAAGAAATAGGGTGAATTTTTGTTGTTCTCAAAAAAAAATTATTTATTCATCAATATATTCAACAATATTGTTGTCAGATACAATACTCTTGCGCCAGTGCTTTTTCCAATCCTGGAAGCACTTCTGATATGCGCATTTTGGTATGGCCTTAACTTCTTCCAGTCATGCGTTCTTTATCTCCTTCATCGTGTTATATCTCCCTACGCCGCTTTATTTTAGTTTTGAGAAGAAAAAAATTCGCAGGGCCCAAGTCCGGTGAATACAATGATTGTGCATGATTGCGGCATTGTTTTTGGCTTAAAAATTACACAAGCAGCGATGAGTGAGCAGGTGTAATATAGTGATGCAACAGCCATGCTACAAAACTTTCAGATTTAACCGAACTCGGCGTCCTTTTTTTGATCTTGACTTTTCTGGTCATTTCCATTGGGATGATTGGGCTGTGGTTTCGACGTCATAACCATATACTGTGACACACATTTCATGCTCAAAATATTTGAAGAATGTTCGTGACATAAGCCAATTCATATGCCAATATGGACAGCAACTTCTCTGACAGTAATTCTACAATTCTCCATAACTGCTTCGGCGTTTTCATCCATTCTTGATGTGCTGGGACATGTAGGGCAGTCATCGTCACTAACATCTTCGCGGCTTGTACCACTTCTAAACACTGGTGTGGTCAGCGTCACTGTCGACTCGCCAAATGCCACAGTCAATATTTTAACCACGTTGGCGTACTAAATAGTCAAAATGGCGGAAAATGTTATGGGACATGTGCACCAGTATAACAAAAAAGAAAATCAAATGTACTTAGCCCGCGAAAAGTCATGTTAATTCTTGAAGACACCTAGTGTAAGAATTTCGACATTCTTGGGCGATATCTGCCATGTGGTTTTCCCAGTTGAAGTTGAAACTTACGCACATAGCCATGTTGGAAATAAAGGAGAGGATACGCAACTGCGACTTATGGATAACGGCTGCAAGTCAGGGTTACGCTTCTACGACACGGAACAGCATCATGGTTAATAAGTATTTAATTTCACTCTATGGTATTTACCCCACGTAATGATGATGCTGTCGATATCAGAATTTGATAAGCTCGACATACGCTGCCGTTCCAGTAGTACCACCGAAGGGCAGAATTGCTAATGTAGGATTAAGAGCACTGCCGCCAGCGAAGGAATGAATTAAATGAAAGTAACAGAACGGAAGTCATTTACTATAAGAGAAAGAGTATAAGGGATAATATGGAACCATGAGGGATACCAGCATTGTTATGCTAATTATCAGACTTGAATCCATCCAATCCATCCAGACTTGCACTGAACCAATCGAAATATAATTTCTAATCATTTTCGTCAAAGGGGTTTCATGTCAAACCTTGTGAAATGTTTTAGAAATATCGACAAATTTTGGCAGCAATCTTGACTGCTTGATAAAGTGAATGATTCCACTTTTTTTTGAGATATACCATCGAATCACCGGTGAATATGTTATTTTAGTCGTCAGCTAAAGTCGGCGTTTTCATGACATTGGATCGGTAATTGGAAGGAGAAGAAAAACTTCTTTGGAGACGGGCTCGACAAGTCAAACTTCCCCACAAGCACAAACTGTTAGCGCAGAACTGCAAGGCAGTAACTAACATGGCCCTGTCCGAGGGTGTGACGTGGATCAGCGACGACGAGGCCAAGCTCTTAAGGTTTTTAGCCAATATTATCCTATATATTGCTAGCGAGCATGGAGCCTATTCCTTTTGTTGTAACTAATTTTATACAGCTGATGGCAATGGATGCCTTTATACTACAGGCTCCAGCAGGTGGCAAAGGAAAGCTTTAGGTATTAAGGTTCGACAGATTAAGCTGCAGAAATAAGAGCTTCGATTTTTTCTTATAATAGAAATAGTTATTGTATTTTGTATTAAGTTATATTTTTCAATAAGTGATTTTTGAGGGCCAAACTCACGCTTCGTTCTATTCGCTAAAAGTTCTTCATCCAAAATACGAAGGTATGCTCAAAAAGTAATGGGAATTGTATAATTGAACGGGTTGTATTAGTCTGATTCATCAAATTGTTTATCGTAAATGAATGTAACCATGTTCTGGAAAACATGTCTTAAACATGTCTGGAACAAGTTGATAAACATGTATACGATAGGCGATTTTTCGAAATAAAAAGTTAACACACCTTCATGTTGTAAGACCTGTATGGTTTAAATATCTCTTTTTTAGGGATGAGTCTATATGTGTGTGTGTATGGAAATTAGTAGTTTAGGGTAGGCCAGTCACCCACAAAAACTATTTTTTTGGAATACCAATCGAAATCAAATTAGCGACATATATGATTCTCCATTACTGTGTTGCATCTTAGACATTAATGTAAACATCAGAGGATGTACAGTGTAGAACAGGTTTAGAAAAAAAAAAATTAAGTCCACAATGGCTTAGAAGGATATCCGTCACTCAGATGAAGTTTTTGGCCTACGATCATCTCAGCCAATGCTATTTCTCATGAACTAACGATGGCTCTCGGAACACACAATTACATGAGAAACATATATAGTTCCCCACATTGCATGACTATATCCTGAACCCCTTAAACGTGTTCCTGTGGCAGAATCTTGAATATTTGAATCAATTTGATGTGATTGCCCGGAGCAAAACGATTAAAGCCGATAATTGCTCTGATTCTCTACATAACATCTGTCCATCCAACCAATCCACATCTATAAATATAAATGTAATATGAAATGTCTAGCTTGCATGTACACATTAATAGTTACCAAGAAATACGAAGAAACAGGTCTTGGCTCTTATTACGTGCCCAAGAACCTAGAGCAACGATGCACTCATGTATCATAGATGCATGTACATCGGGCAAACCAGTTTGACATCACGATAAACGCATCCACCAAGTAAAACTGACTCTTTTCATAGTTCTTAACTTCTTTGGTAAACTTTTACTTTTTTGTTTTTCTTCTTCTTCATGCAAACTTACAGAAGATGTTATTTGCTTAATAGAAAATTGTTGAAAACCTCTTTCCGATGTTAAGTACTTTAGCTAAAGAAAATTTGATTCGAGTGGAAGCCGACTAACTTCATTTCGAACCCCGTTCAGAGGCTCATTACACTTCTATCGATTTGAATTCACCAAATAGCGTTGCTCTGCTAAAATAAAAAAAATGGAATACATTTGTGGATGCTTAAAATTCTTCACAGAATCACAGAATCTGTATCATAAAAACCTCTTTTTTTTAGTGTTCCCTTTTCTTGATTCCATTAAATTGATGTGGCATTACTTCAGGGTCGAACATAAAAAACAAAAGTAGGAATCTAGAACGACAGATAAAAAGATACATGACTTGCAAAAGTTTTTTTTTGCAACTAAACCGATAAAATGAAAAGGTAAAAGAATACGAAAATGGGACTTGTAAGGAATCTGTGGAGGTTCTCATTACAATCGTATGGAAATTGCAATAATTAAGTGCGAAATAATTTTAATGTGAGTCATGGTCATTGTCATTTGGAGGAAGGGAAAATAACTTGTTTCATTACATTCGCATGTTGCTGGAGATTTAATAGGCGAGAGATAGGCAAATGCGGGTAATTACCCCGAAATGTGAGACGCCATAAACCTCACTTAGGAATAGTTCTAGGAAACGAGTTGTTTAGTAAATGATTTAAAATGAACCAAGTCAGACAACAAAGGTGGAAATGTAGTCTGGTGTTAATGCCGTGACGCATAAATTAATTTTTACATGTTCAAACTCTCATTGATATAAGACAAACTCTTAGATAGGTTCTACCATATCAATGAGGAATAATCAATAAGACTTGCATCCGAAACAAAGACGGACTGATACGATTATACAATCCAAGAATTACGTGGGCTGAAAGCTTACGAAAGAGCAATAACACCTTAGAACTGCACCATGGGGGCTTATCTTGTGCGGGATATAAATTGAAAACAAGTTCTTCGACTGTCGAAATGGGATTATGTATGTAAATCGACTTTTATATTACAATGCAGTTAGATACAATAGATAAGGGATAGAACCATGAATTACACATCCCTTCATTCGTTTAAATTGACACCATCAATCACTGATCTAGGTTCATGGTCGAAGAAAAGAAAAACTTATTTATGTGGAGAAGAACTGATTGGCTGTACCCAATTTCAGGTAAAAATAATGAAACGAAGCATTTGAAAAAATGTCTATTAAGGTGGACAATTATTAACTTTGAACTTTTTGTTTTGTTACAGGCTTCTGCTATTTGACACCTTACTTTGTTGCATTCCAGTGATATAGAGCTAAGATATTCGGCATACACCACCAAGGGTGCTTCACTGTGCGCAAGCGAAGGCAGGGCAGTCGCAGAGAAAGTGTCTGTAACACAGGTAGGCGTCTCACTAATGCTAAATAATAATACTAAAGCGCAATTGCCCGTAATGACGCCCGCAAGTCTTCTGCAATCAATTCTCTTTAAGGATAAGAAGAATGTTCCGGATTTCTACGACTATTTGCATTAAAGACCCAATCGTTGATGTAGAATTTAACCAAGGAAGTTGGTAGACTTTAAGCGGGTTCAGGTCCTGAGACTTTTGTGGGCCCCTTCTCGTGAGTTCATCAGAGATCTCATTTCCTGGGATCGCAGGGTGACCTGCGACCCATCCAAGCCATTAGTGAAATTAGTCTTCAGACTTGTGCTTCACAACATTGTGCATGGCCATTAGGATTGCGTCTATCTCTGACTGGAAAACAGACGCATAGTTTTCTTACGAAAAGTGCAGTCTGACGTTTTTGTGCTCAAAGAAAAACCCCAGCGCCGGACCCCCGCCGAGACCTGGAGCCATCTGTAAAAATGCAAAGAGAGTTTCTTCCAAGCGCGGCATCTGGCCAAAGACAGTCTTGACGCCATGGAAAATTGACTGTGCATTTATAGCGCAATAAATAGCAGGTGTCACTGTGTCGGAGGGCATATCCATGATGCAGGGGTCGTAGGATGTACCTAAAATCATTGCTCTTGAGACGAGACATGGCTTTCAGTGCGAACCCCCTTTTTAAAAAAAATATCAAGGGATAGAAGGTTCATTATAGCATCTAGAGCAAGACATCAGTCTTGAGAGGATTAACCGACAGCCCATTGCTCGTGCACCAGTCATCGATCACGTTTAGCGCCGCCTGTGCTTTGTCACAGACAGACGCTAAACATGAGCTGACAGAGACAATGGCATCGAGCAGAGAGTCGACCATCATAACAGCAGACAGGCCACCTTGCGGGCAGCCCCTGTACACGCCAAATTTGACACATTATTCGACGCCTGCACCAGCGATCAATGTGCTGCGCCTAAGCATTGCTTTGATCCACAAAACCAGTGATACATCTATGCCATGCCGTCTATCAGCATTACTCATACTGTTGAAAGTTGCTTTATCAAAAGCTTCCTACTCGTATAAACGAAAATGCCCAGCAATTCTCCCAACTAGGTTGTGAAGCGCAGTCTCGCAGGATTCTCCACGTTGATAAGCACGACCAGGGGGTGGTCGTGGTGCAATGATAATCATCATCGAATATTGAGCGGAAGGTCTGTAGTTCAAGTCTGCCCATAGCCAAGAACAACTCCTATATGGAAAAACTCTGCAACAACCTCAGTTGTGAATAAGAGATCCTCAAAAAGTACTGACGCTCGCATCATAAGATCACTTTAAAATTCCTGCGCTGTTTGTGAATTTCTTATATAAAAACTTAATAAAATGGAAACAAAAGAGTCACTGTGAACTACAACCAATGCGACAAATTCGGTCGAAGTTCTCGAATCCTATCTAGGACAACAACCCTCGAGGAATAGTGAACGAACATCTTCGACACAAACCATTTGCCCTCAGTCCAGGTTGTGTGACAAACACCATAAGAGCGTGACTCTTGAACCTGCGCGAACCCTATAAAAAACAAAATGTTGTATCTCCAAGAAAGGATACATTCGAAGTGCAACCTGAAGCACTTGCAACTCTATTAGTCTCTCAATGCTTTTCAGCACGAAGGATGTTAGACTTGGTGAGCGAGTAATCCTCTCTCCCTATTTTGGTATATAGGCAAATGTCAAGCTAACAGTGAAAATTCTTTTCGGAGTAGGAAGCAGCTATCTTATACCTTTTTGCAGCATAACAGGGTATATCCCATATATACGTGGCGACTTGAAGCCATCAAGAGATGCCACAACAAATTCCATGGCTTCAATCGTTGCCCGGGTGACGCAATATACCATCTACGCCCAGTTGTTTTCATCGTTTCAGTCGCATTTACCTTTGAAGGAGTATGCAACGAGCCCGGGACATGGGTCTGAAGCAGTAAACTAAGAGTTTCCGCTTTGAACTCAGTAAAGATATGATCAAATTTTCTGAGTCCATCCAGCTTTGTCGATTTTCCTCGTTTGAGGACATTAACTACTTACTGGTCGCACTCAGGGTTTGATCTATTGCCAGACGGTCTTATAAGAGTCAATTTTCGGTGTACGAATAAGCTTCTACTATTCCTTCCGCTTCGATCGATACTTCCGAATTGAGCGATATATATCCCTACGACGATATCGGAGCTCAACATTCCATCAGGAAACCAATTTAATGCAGGTAGGTTTTTTGACAGGACATGCGGAACGGCATCCTCCACTAATTGTTTCTTTCTTTCGTTTAGGTAGGGCTTGAATGGATTTCTCAAGCTCCTCGCCTTTCCCGGATTTCGCTTGGGCTGCGAGAGGAAGATCCCATAGTTCAATTGGAATTCGATATATCTGCAGTCTGAAAAGGTAGCATCTGTTCAAACTCTCTATTTAGTTCACATACCTGTTAGATAGGGTTATGTCAATCGCCTTCTGTGGTCTCATAGTAAAAAAAGTAGGTTGAAAGCCTACGTTGACGATAAGATCAGACGAAAGAGTGAAGCTTAAAATATGATCTCCTCTCAAATTGCCTTGCTACGGTCTCAAATAGTGTTTTGAACATTAGCATCGCAGCAAATTATGAGTCCAATCTTACTGGCTTCACAGTACTCCACTAGTTCAGAAACTGCCTTTGGTAGTGGATGCAGTACCGTAGTAGGCCGACGCCACGACGAAGTGTTCGATGTCTCCGTACGTTTTGTAGCTTACTCTGGCAGCCACCAAGTCTTGTCCACAGAACTGTCCCAGTTCGGTTGCGGCTATTGAGTTTGATATGATGAGGTAGATGATTTGTACTACTGCATCCAATTCTGCTATTGATTTTTGATTTTAGCTCTACATACACAGTATACCATGTAGTTTCCAACTGGTTTTAAAATAAATTTTTAAGATCTCTGCAAATAACTTGATATTATGTCAGTCCACCTCCTGCAGATAAGTGTTTAATTCATTCAACTTCCTTACTGTCAAGTCAATTGAATACATCAACTTGCAGACATAACCATAATTTCATCAATCTTTACTTCCCTGCTGAGGAAACGTTAATAAATTACCAAAACTTTCCAACATATTTCATGCAAAAAGAAAATGACAAGACAACCTCATTGTAATCTAAACTTGACATTGTGTGAACAATTAATTAATGCCAAAAGCAGCCCATGAAATCTAAGAGAAAAACACTATAATAATGAAGTAAATAATAATCAACTAAGCTGAAGACGTCGAAAAAGTCATTGAACTCGCGCCGATATCTCAAGCTGCATATTTCCGTGTTGCATAATTCTTCTGATTCAGGTTTACGAGTATTGGATAAATCAGTAACTCATTTCAGATTTTTTTCATTCGCTTCTTGTTATTACATATTTACTCACCTCGTTCTTGTTGAAAATTATTTAACCAAAAACGAAAAGAAGCAGAAAAAATATCCAATGAATTGCATCGCATGAGTGGAACTACAGAAACCAGTAAAATGGGTCAATGGACGTGCAGAAATCAAAATATTTAAAGGAAAAAAAAAAGAGTGTTTTGAAAAATAAGGATGAAAATAACTGGTTTCTCTTTGAAGTGAGTAGCGTTCGCTGGGAATGTACACACAAGCTGGGGGGAAGAGAGAGTTAAGCTTTTAATTTCAAGTTTGCAGTTCGCACACAAACTCTTTCGTTTCTACTACTGTCGGATGCATATATCTGCGTAATGAATGAATCCAACAATATTTTCTCGTTAAAACGAACAATGAGCGTCATTTGTATATTGGGGACACGAGTTGACCTTAACTGTCTGGTCATTTGTACATATTTACAGCTGCACCTACATTTACCGGATTTTATGGTAAAAATCGGTCCTTTTTTCGCCATTAAATTGTGCAATAAAACGACAAACAATGGGAAATGTGTTTTTACCACTGTTTAAACGGTATTTTGTGATATTACACTTTTCTTTTTAATCTCGCAGCAACTGAATTAGGTCAAACCGAACGGCAAACGAAATTATCGTCATAATATTCAAATAAACATTCTCGAATGGTATCCACACTCGTATGTAATGTGAAATGCAAATTGAGGAAAAGAATTTCACCCAAGTGCTAATTGAATATGTCCATCGGTAGGGTGTCGTTGGTATAAAAATAGTTGAAAGAAGGAACCTCGATATTTTCTAAATTACCTTAATCATAAAAAGAAAGCGCCACCGTCAGACACGACACATGGACGCTGCAGGCGTTTTCATAAATTATAGACTAATGACCCTCATCGTATGACAGTGACAAGCGACAGAAGTGCATAAGGTGGATAAAGAAAAGAAGAAAACTAAATGAGAATCAATCTGAATGACGATAAGATCGTCTGAAAGTGCAGTATGCAGATGAGTGCCTAATAAAACAAACTGAGAAACTCTACGCCCACCTTTCTCTCGGGGTCGATGGCGCTTCCGATTTATTCTTGTTTCCTTTTCGCTTCCATCCGTCTGCACCGATTTGACTATATTAAGTGGGTTCTTCAACAATCAACACCCAAATGTGTAGTCCATTCAGTATCGCTAGCGTATCGTTGGTATTTCATATTTCACTCACGTGATCATCGAAGTTGATTTGCATTTAAAACCACCAGCTTCACACCTTTATACCAACCTTTACTTGGTTGCTTGGCCTACGACTGGCGTTAACTCTACGTTCGGCTTCATTTTATTTCTCTTTTTCTTTACTTTGGTATTGTCTTATTCTTCTTCCGCTTATGGAATTTTAAGTGGCCCACATCAATCAGTGGGTACTCGAATATGGTAGGCACATCTGGTCTACCGACTTTAGAGTACGAGTACTGCTCCATCAATTCATTTACACTGGTTGGAAATGAAACTTTATTCAAATACTGTTCGCATTCGACGACGACGACAAATTAGAAGAAAACTTCAAATCGAAGTAAATGAGTTTAATAGTCCTCTTCCACCTGTCTATGCTTCTCATAAATTTCCAATAGAGTGTGTCGTTCGATTTGAGTACAAATGCGATCATGAAACGATAATTTCCACTAGAGCACCATTCACCGGTTGTCGTTTTTTTTTCCTCTCTCTCTCTTCCTTTTCATGCGATAATTATTTGGCATTTTTCGGCACAACGCCCATCTGAATGACAGACGTATGGAGTGATAGGTATTGTTGTAGAACCGACACGGGACACGTTCGATTGATTTTCACTCATCGAATTCGGAAAACATTGGTTTGCTGGTCATGTCATGATGCATTTACACTTTTACTTTTAATATTTAACAGAAAACAATCTACAAAAGGAAAAAAAACCAATTCAAATTACTGTTCTGTTAGGCTGGTAAGTACTCGTAGTTGTGTGGAGGACGATGTTGAAGAAAGTTCGGTAGACATGAACGAAAGTGAATACATTCAATTTCAAGTGATTTTCATTTCATGGTTAAATGATGACCGACAACGACGATGGGCTTTTTGCCTCTTCTGATCCTATATGTACATATAAATATATTTTTTTTCTTGATTTCGTTTTTGCCTATCGAAGAATAAGCGTCGATGAGGACGACCAGACAAACCACTTCTATATGGTAGCTGTACAGAGTAGCAAACCGACAAACTACTAGCAAGCAGTATAAGAACAAACAAGTTGGCTTGTTCTATTCTTAGATACAAGCAGGTACCGCCATCGTAAGCACCCCACCATTACATTATTGCAGGCACAGACGCGGTTTGGCTAATAAAGCAAATACCAAAGACCTTAAGAAAGTGCGATCTCATCTATAGAGGCAATCAGTGCTTCTGCTATTCTGCTATTCTACAGCAATGATCCTTAGCTGTGCATTCGAACTATGTATAGATACTATCTACAACAACAAGACTAGTGAATCTAGTGGGAAGCGAGGGGGCTAAAGAAATATGCACCCGGCTATGTTTATCTTCATGCTGATAAAAATACAAGCATCGCATTAAGAACTTGTTCTTTTGTACGAAGCGATTGAATAAATTCAAGATGTTTATCTGGTGGATATACCTTTCTAAGGTAATGTTGGAGTTGATGTGCTCGCAGTGCCACCCCTTTACGTTACAGCAAGCAAAGAAGTGGTCTAAAGCGCGCAACGCATCAAAGAGTTCATATGGATTCTTGGTCAGTAACTTGGTTTCTTTCTTTTCTTCTTTTTCCTTCGGTTGTTGTTGTCCATCGCCATCATTGTCGTTGATCGCCCGTCGTCCACTTGGTAAGTTTGCAGATGGTGCATGGTACCAAATCATGCATGTATGCGGGGATGTACGATGGTACATTGGAGAAGGATTCTGGTTACCGAGAGATGGCAATAAAAGTAAATTTCTTGCGCACATTGAATGGTAATAAATAAGATTTAATCATCGGCAGAATGCACTTGGCAGAGGATGGATGGGATATCGTGAAGAAGAGTTGATACTTGTGGTACGGTTGCGGATGGTTCTGATGCTGGCGAGATGGTGATGGCGATGGCGATGTTGGTTGATGTTCTGGAAGCACATTTGTAATGAAGTGTGCATCGTTCTTCGGGGGACAATGATTTAAATGGATGGCGATGATTTATGAAGGAGCCGATATACTCTTGGGTTACATTGACATCACGCGAGTTGGGAAGGTATTGCCGATAAGAAGTGAAAGAGTCAATAATCTTGATGTGACATGGGTTTTCTTCAAATCTGGTATTTTTTTCGTCATTCTTTTTAGGGTATTTGGAGATTGTTTTTTAGGGAGGGATTGTTTATGGATCTATGGGGAGAGGCTTTATACGTTTTCCATGTTTTGAAAATTAGTAGAACTGCTATGGTTTTATGTTGTCAATTGAAATAAGCGCGTAATCCCACATATCTCTCGAAATCGACCATAAGTCTTGAGAAAATACAAAAGATTACTTCTACGATCGGTACGATCACTCGAACTCTGATCTGAAAAGAAAGATTAATGACTCTTGCGGGAGTCAAATATATTTTTCTGGGTCCTGTTCACCTAAAATGCTTGAAACCTAATATGAAGTACAAACCATGGTAAGCATGATCACTTTGACATGCTCAAAAGGAAAACCATAATTTAGTAGTTAAACTATAAAAAAAGGCTCAGGATATAAAACATAAAGATCGTGGTGACTAATGCCTTATAGGCAAGCTAAATTTCTTACGTTTAAAACGATCAGTACGATCGGCTTTTATAAAAAAATTCTTTCAATCCGAATTAGTCCAATGTGATTGGGGTACTAAGCTTATTCTATAACGGGTGAGTAGCATACTAGGTACATATTACTACCACCAGATTTTAGGTGGGGATCGGTGCGATCAGTAAAATCAGTTTCCTCATTTCAGGAATTTCGTTCTTATCCTTGCGCCTCTTTTGATCACTATTGATCAGTAACATAAGTTAATAGCGATAAGAACTAGTCCCTCTTCTCGTAGAAAAAAATCTACCCCGATCATGCTATTCTTGATGATCAACGCTATCGGTGGAATCATACCTAACTACTACGCATGTCTAAATGTACAACTTAAACAAAGGTGTCTGCGATGGAAGAGTCCAATGTTTACCTTCCAAATCTAATTATGCCGATCCTGCCGATCTACCGCCATTTGCCTATATTTCCTTTCTAATAACCTAGTCGTTTAAAGAGACATTTCAGTCATATTATGGTGTAACATTTTGGCATTTTTAAAACAGTAAGACAACTTGCGTAGGTACTCATAAATATGCAGCTGATGATCGAAGCACGATCACTATATTCTGCCAAGGAAATTGCCTCTAAAGTTTTTCTTGATCAAAATATTTATACATCATTGGCTTATCATTCATTTTAAAAATCATTGATCTTCTGCTTGCAGTTAGCAATCAAATTTGGGGGTAGATCAAACTTATCAGCTCGAAAAGCATTTCTCACGATCTACGATCGCGACACCTACTTCTATTCTACATATTTTGTTAAGATCATCAACAAGATATCGTCCCTCCGACACGATCCACACGACCCAAACCAGCCCCAATAGTTCCACATTGGATTTGATCAGTATAAGCTGCTCCTCCTATCGAGCGTGACAGTCATTAGCTGTTCAATTATTTACACATCACAGCTACAAAGTATCTAACGCGGTACTTCAACACCACTTGACTTAAGCCCACATCCTTCAAATCACTTCAAAGTCTCGTGTTTGTTTCCATAACTCAGCCTACATTCAAATGTGCTACCAGCTATAATCGAACTCACTTTACGCCATCCCAACCTCCAACTCACACCATCTCCCGTTCTAGCCTAGACAAGTTAACCCCCCCGCGTCTTCGGGCCAGTGGTAATGAGAGATCATCGGGAACTAGCGTGCATTCCATTCCAGTGCCGTTCCCCGGAGGATGGTAAAGGTATCTTCTTCCCGTCCACCTTAGTGTACGATCAATTGAAACATACACAATCTGATAGATGTATGGTTTCCAATCGCATTGCAGATTGCCTCCAAAATAACCATCTAGCCGCTGCTACATATCCTGCAAATGGTTTGCCTGTCTACTGTCCGTCCGTTCCCGTCGTCATCATCATCAACATTATCGTCGTCGTCGCCGGCTACATGGTTGCATCGTCCACTGTCTCGGCCATTATCAGAACTTATTACAGTGCAACGGGGGGGCACAAAAAAAATGAATAATAAAACGAATGCTAAACCGGCGTACAATTGATTCTGTATTCAAGAAATTCATGCCAAACGCATCCTCCCTATCTGCCCTTTCGCCCGCCGATCTATGTGCGTCCAGCACTGTCCATCTTCGAGAATGATTTTTTCTTCTGTTTCTTTTCACTTCCAACTGCACTCCTCGGTCATGGATGGTATGGCCTTTGGCGTGGTAACGATGGTCGCATTATGCGCCGAGTATCTTCTTGAGTGCTAGTGTCGACCGCTCACATATACACAGTAAATAACGGGTCATTGGCATAAGCGCAAATCTGGGGCTGCACGTTGCGACGACGTTTCTTGATTGGTTGCGACGCATGTATGCGCGAGCGCGCGTGCGATAGGCACACTCTTCTCTTTCCATTCCACCCCATACCCACCCGTCCTCTCATACTATTACTTGATGGTCTGTCTCTACCACTGTTTCTTATGCTTGTTGCGCTTCTTTTTCGTCTTCTGCTTCTGCTTCTCGGCCCGCAACTTAAGGTATAAATGCGCCTCATCCATTACAAGTTCGATCAGTTTCGGCCGTGAGCTGAAGGTGGGAATTTCAAATTTTCAATTTTTTTTACAAAAAAAACAATTCAAACATCCCCGTTCGGAAAGTGTCGAGTGACGTCAAGAAGATTTGATTGTGTGTGGTGGACTAGTTTAGGTATATCCCCCCTGATTCGAAAGAAATATTGTAAACAAGATGCGCGAATTAATCGCTTTGAGCCTGGCTTTTCTGCTGACGATAAGCTCCGTCAATTCGGGAGCTATATACCGGCGTTATCGTGATGTCGAGCTGCCCGAAGTGCTGCCCGCCAATAGGTATGTTTCCGAACTGCGAAAGGATCAAATTCCCGTTCAAGTGGTCGAGGTAGTAGAACCAGTGTTGATTGCCAAACCAGTGGAGAATTTGCGAAGTGTTGATCCAGCGATTGCTATCGCCGAAGCAGGGCCAGCGGCAGTCATTACCAATGAGATCAGTCCCGAAAAGATCGTAAAACTCGAGGAAGCGGTACAGAATGAAAGTATACGGGCTATCGAGGAAGTGGTGGCAGGAGAGGAGATACTCCCCCAACAACTTGCTGAAGCGGTAGCTGAAGCTATTGTACAGAAGGAAGAACAACAGTTGCGTAATCTTGAAGCTGATGCTCCAATAGTGCCAGCTGTTCTTATCGCCGAAGAAATTATCGAACCCCAAAAGAAGGAAGAAATTCTAGTCGCTGCTGAAAATGCTCAGAAGAAGCTTCAGTCAGAACCTCGTCCCGATGCACTTCCCGAGAGTCCCTTGAAAGGTAATCCGCTCCCAGCTGCAGGTATTGAGGAGAAAAGGATTGATGAAGGTAAACCACTTGAACAAGCTGCCGAAATCCCACAGCTTAAATCGCTCGGTAAGGGTGAACCAGTCCAGGATGTCGTCCCAGAAGTACAGTCGGTGCAGGAAGCCGTTGTGTCCAAAGTTGGTGAATCGAAGCCTGAGCTCAAGTCTCTGGAGAGTGTCAAAGATCTTCAACCAGTCAGCAAGACTCTTGTGGATTCCCCTCTCACGGGTATTCCGCAGATTCCTGACGAACGCAGGAAAGAACCAATCGTATCAAAAAAGGACGAAAAGCTTGAGGAGATTCTCGAGGAAAAACGTGCAGAAAAACGTGAGGAAAAGAGGGATGAAAAGGCTGATGCCAAGCTGGAGAGCAAATTGAAGGACACCCGGAAAGAGAAACTAGAAGAAAAGATCGAAGAAAAAATCAGAGAAAAGCTTGAGGAAAAACTGGCCGCCAAGCTAGAAGCGAAACTCGAAGAAAAGCTTGAGGAAAAGCGTGAAGAAAAGCGTGAGGAAAAGCGCGAGGAAAAGCGTGAGGAAAAACGTGAAGAAAAAAGTGAAGAAAAACGCGAGGAATTGAAGGAACTCAAGGAGGAAAAAAAAGAAATCCTCGAGCAAGCCATCAAAGAAGTCATTAAAGAAGAAGTTCAAGAGAAACTGGAAAAAAAAATCAACGGTGCAATAATCAAGGAGGAAGAACTCTTGCCAATGGGCAAGCAGGCTGACAACACCGAAGCCGACGCAACAACCGCTCGTCCAGCCCAGACCGGGTTCATCCAGCAATTCGTGCAAAACACCCCACTCGGCCAGCTCTTCAATACATTCAGCGGAGCCAATAACCAGGTTGCACCGGAGGAAAACACCCCAGCCGCTACAGCTGCCACATTCATTCAAGCCCTGCAAAACACCACTTCCCAAATCACCAATAGCATCCAACAAGGAATCCAGCAACAATTGCAGTCCCTCCAGACCACATTCACCGGTCAACAGCCACAGCAACAGCAGCAGCAAGCAGCATCCGATGATTCCACCGTGGTTGCCTCCACAGCCCGTCCGCAAGGTCCACTCCAGTCCATCGTAACCTCGTTCCTCGGCAACGGCAACCAACAGCAACAGCCAGCCGCAGGTGCAGTCCAACAACAACAGCCAGCCGGTCCGCTCCAGGGCATCCTCAATCTCTTCGGTGGCAATCGAACACCAGCCGCAGCAGCGGCAGCCGCCGTGCCCGCCTCATCAACCCCTGCCGTCGAATCACAGCCCGCCATCGTCGAAGCCGAATCATCGCCCGAAGCCGTACCCGCCGCAGCCGATGATGCCAGTCCAGGAGCCGCCCGTGATAGTGCCGAAACAGCCGACGACAGCCAGGAGGAGGTCAAGCCCGGCGAGATCATCGTCGGCGACGACGATTCCCACGAGTAGGACATAAGCATTAGATATTAGAACTTCACACACACCCTCACACACACACACACAAACACACCAGTGGCGCACTATGACTGATTGTGCTGAGCGTATTCAGCGGAAGCCATCTTTTTTTATTTTTAACTTTATTTTTATTTCCTTACATACTCGTTCGTAATACGTATTTCAGACGACATTTTCCGGTCAGGCATGCCCCTCATATTTTATTATTTCCCCTTTTTTAATTTATGTATTTATTATTTTTGTACTAAATTAAATTATTAAAAACGAAAAAGAAAGATGAAAATAGGAAGCACATATCCTGATCCTTCGTGCATGGAGATCATTTAGCGTTTACTTGAATTTTTTAAGTTCTAATCTTTGTCTGTTTTTGTGACATTGCTGCGATTGTAATAAAATGATTTATAAATAATGAGTAAATAAATAAAACTTTGAAAAATGAACGGCGTCTTGGGTTTTATTTGTTTCTTGCAATAGACGTTGCTGCTAACCTTTCCGATTGGTCGTTCTTCTTCAAATGCCAGTGGGTTGTGTAAGAATTTGGTAAAATCTAAGGTCACGGCTAGCGAGTGGTTTTTGTGTTGCAGCAAGCACGTCTGTAAAGAGATGGCCAAGTATGTCGTATTTCATGATCATCGATGAAAAATATATTTTCGATATAAAAGTTTGAATGTTTTATGGTTAGTGGTAGCTAGTTCGCCACCAAGCCACCTTGTATTAGCTTTATTAACTGACCGTAAATCGGTGAATCGATATTGACATTCATCTTCTACCATGAAGGGAGGCTATGAACCTTTGGGGTCAGCAATATATACTTTGCTTTTAACGTGTGAAAAGATTTCGAGCTCAACACGAGCCAAGAGGCATAGACCGAGGACTCCGAGGCTTAATGGTAATCAGGTATAATGGTCTGAGGAGGTCAGTATTACCGATAAGTAGGTCATGGACAAGAATTATTTCCACTAGGGAGTGTAAACTGAAACTAGTCTACGCCCCAGTATCATAGACATTGAGTTATTCACATCAGATTTTACTCTGTTTCGTGCTGATGGCCACGATAATACTCCCGATCCGGATGGTCACTTTGTCCTCATAGCCTTCACACCCGCTATGATTCCTTATCCTTCAAAATGTTGAACTTCCCTGATTTCAAATCTAACAGCCCCTTAACAAATTTCTCGAAACGGAAGCTCTACCTGGCCTGCCTGAGATATTCGTCTCTCACAACTCACTGATTATTACCAACTTGCCCTTGATTTCATTGATTCCATATTTGATATCGGTGCCCCAATGACATTATCACCATCTGTGGCGATGTTGACCCTCCGTACTTGAGCAAGGAAGTCCTCTTAACAGATCCTTTCTCCGACACTGGCCTCCTCAATTTAGCAATATGAATCTAAAACTTCACCTGATCTTAATTGATTTTATTTTTATTTTTATTTTATTTATTTATCCTCTCTATTTTGGATCCGCTCCATCCACCATTATCCGGAACACTTTCAGTCGACAAACTGGGGGTGGTCGTGGTGCAATGATAATCATCACCGACTGTTGAACCGAGGTCTGTAGCTCAAGTCCGTCCACAGTCAAGAACAATCCTATACGGAAAAACTGTGCAACAACAAGTGCTGACGAAGGCATAACACTCGCAGTATATGATCACTTCAAAATTCATACTTTGTGTGTGCATTTCCAATATAACACCTTAATGGCATGGAAACAAAAAAGTTATTGAGAATTACAAACAACGCGACAAATTCAGTCGAATCTCAAAAAGTCCTAGCAAGGACAATCACCTCCGGAGGGAAGTGAACGAACATCTTCGACACAAACCATCTGCCCTCGGTCCAGGTTGTGTGACAAACACCATAAGAACGTAAACTCTTGAACCTGCACGATTTATGAAAAAAAAAAGCGATACCCTCAAAGAGTTGGGGGATGCAAGACACTTTAGGAATGGGGCGATAGTTGGACCCCTCATCCTTTGCCTTTTTTGTGGATTGGCATAATGTAAGCATTTTTCTAAAGCTGAAGTCCCATTAAAATGGAACTCTGAAATAAGGCCGCGAGGTGAATGAGCAGATGTTTGATGCATTTTGTTGGCGGGGAGGCAGTCAGTACTGGACAATTAGTCTTATTTTAAGTTTTATATTTTCTCCATGATTAAGGCAAGAGTATTCACGGGTACAAGAGACGTCTTTCTTATAACGAAAGTAGTCATGAAGTACATATTTGATGAACGACTTGCCTCAACAGTCGGTGATGATTACCATTGCACCACGACCACCCCACTTACGATACAATATTCTTTCACTGTAAGTAAATCATCTCCTCAATCAACATGCGTTCCTAAAATGTAGATCGCGAAACAATAACTTAATCGAGTTTATCTTACTGTTGCCACAGACTTTTGCAGACCGTCAGTACAATATTATTTTCAGATATTCTATTTCTGATTAAATTAATGCCATCTCTGGAGTCCCCCAGGGCACTCACCTTGGCCCACTGATATTTCTCCCAACCATTAATGATGTTAATTGTGTCATCAAAAACTTTCATCGTAACGTGTATGCTCATGGCATCGAAATCTCCAAACATATATCTTCCCCTGCCGATTCCCGATCCCTCCAATTACGCCTCAAACTATCACTTAATCCCGTAGTCGCTTGCCTTTGGTTGTGATTTGTCACCGATAACTTAACTTTCGCCTTCACATCGACAAAGTTATCAAACGTGCCAATACCGCCTCCGGCTTTGTAAAACGTCAGTCAAAGGAGTTCTCGAATACTTACCTCACGATATCCTCATATACTACCTTTGTCAGGCTCCTTCTTAAATAAGGTCCAGCGCCCCACCTCACTACGCGCATTGAGGCCATCCAACGTAGATTTATTTTTTTTTGCTCTTTCTTGCCGTGGACTAATACCGATAGTTTACCGCCCTATAAGGATCGTATAAAATTAGTCAACCTATAATCCTTGTAAGAACAAGGATAAGACGTAATTTAAGTCCCCAGTCAACGAAAGAGCAGATAGGGAAAGCTTGTTTTAATAGCAACTTCGGATCTACATGATAAATGGGCGGAGGAGAGCGCTTGCGAGAATAAATCATAGGCTGTCCCTTTACTGACATAAATAAGCTTCTTTTCAACTACAGTTATTGAACCCGTGTAAATCGAACTGGGGCAAATCAGAAGAAAATATACGTTTTTAATTTTTCGTATCATTAAGGCATATAGAAAGCTCACGATGACAGTCAACATTAATAATGCTTACAACAAATATCAATGGTCCGAGATGGTTACCTTGGGGTACTACGAAGTGCATTGATTAAATCAGGAATCGAAGATCTAAATATAACTTGAATGAGGATCTTGTGGATTGGATTTGATCCGCAGGGTAAAACCATGGAGGAAACCAAATGCAGTGAATACGAGTACAAGGAGGCCGTACTGAAGTCGGTGGCAACAAGGTTTATGCCTTTGTCATCCTCGAGTGCAATTGGGAACAAACTCAATTAGGTTAATGGTTGTTGATTGAAAGAATATTGCTTCGTAAACGATGTATTCGAAAAGTTTGGGTATGAATGAGAGTTTGGCATTGAGGCGATAGTTGGACCCCTCATTCTTTCATTCTTTTTTGTGGATTGGGATGATATAAGCATTTGTCCAAGGTTGAGAACAGAATCCATGTGAAATGGAACTTTGAATTTAAGTCGTGAGATAGTCGTCATTTAGATTATGTATTTCCTCAATGACTAAGGCGAGAGCTACATTCACTGATATTTTAGACGTCAGGGAGTAGCCTATCATATAAAACAGACATGATTGAATGGTAGTACCTGGTCTGTAAAGGAAAAATGTTACTGCACATTTCCCTGCAGAACGAATTGATAGAGGATGAACAGTCAAACGAATAATGAGTTGAAAACCCGTATGAAGCAGACCGCTAGAAAGGCCGCGCCAGAGATGGGACTACAAGGCAGGGTGATCCAAACCTAAGGGTGCATCACACTGCGCCGGAAAAATATAGCGATGTGCAAGTACTCCGTGAGTGAAACGGTGAGAAGGGACGGAAGGGGCTTAGACTTAGACTTGGGTTTTGACCCGGAAGATTCTGGTCGAGCGCTAAACACGCTAAACACATACGACTTGGCTTTTAACCAGAAGGCACTGACCAGGTACTCTCAATGCAACGAACGGGTTATAACTCAGAAGGTCAGAGTAGTGCGATCGACGCGCAGACAAAGCTACAATAGTGAGCCTACGGATGTCACAAAAATAAATATACGTGACGGACCTGGATTAGGTTTGGGGAATATATTCCAGCTCAGAAAGCTCGTTATATATTATACATATATATATTGACTAAAGAAATGAGAAAAAAATTTGGCAACTATTTTGGGGGTACAGATTCTAGAATCCTTCAAACAGAGTCTTTTTATTCAGTACAATATTTGTTTTTGAGTTATGCGAGATAAAAAAACCCTTTATAACAACTTTATGGTAGCTTTTTCCGTTATAAGAAACAGGCCGCCAACTCAAACTCTAAGCAACTGCTTATTATATAATTAGGCTTAGAATAAAATTGGCCCGGAGTCGATATTATCATTTGTTCGCAAGATATGGAAGGCGAAAAACCGGTCACGAACATAAGTACGTTCGTAAAGACCTCTATAAAAACGATGAATTCCAACTCTATCCATTGTATCTACACATTGTATCCATTCAAGAACCATGGGTGTGGAACAAACGCCTGTGTGGTCTTGGTGGCATACGTGATGCTACAATCCTTTATGATGAGCGATCCGAAAGGCCCAGGGTCTGCCTCATCATATCGAATACTGCGAAAATGAGCTACAAGGCGCACGGAGAAATTGAACACTTCGTCGTGGCGTCTACTTACTTCCCCTACGACTCGGTTCTACCCCCGCCACCTAAGGCGGTTTCCGAACTCGTAGAGTACTATGAAGCCAGAAGGATTAGACTCATCATCTGTTGCGATGCTAACGCTCAAAATACAGTTTGGGGCAGCAGCAAATGCAACCGGAGAGGAGACCATCTTTTAAACTTCATTCTTTCGTCTGACCTTTTCATCAACAATGTTGGCGCTCAACCAACCTTTGTGACGGCGAGACGACAGGAAGTGATTAACCTAACCCTATCTAACAGGCATGCGAAGGCCATCACTAACTGGAGAGTCTCACCAGATGTTACGCTGTCAGACCACAGATACATCGAATTCCAATTGAAGTGCGGGATCTCCCCCTCGCAGCCCAAGCGGAATTCGAGAAAAACAGACTGGGTGCGATTTAGGGAGGAGCTTGAGAAATCCACTCAAGCCCCGCCTAAACTCAAAACTAATCAATCGGTGGAGGATGCAGTTCATAACCTGAACAGCGCCATCACCAAATGTTTTGAACTCGCATGTCCTGTCAAAAAACCTCCCAACAGGAAGCCGGTTCCCTGGTGGAATGCTGAGCTCCAACGGCTTCGTAGGGAAGCCAGAAGTCTTCTGAACAGATCGCTTAAATCTAACTCGGAAGATGACTGGAATAAATATCGATCGAAGCAGAAGGAATATAAGAAGCTTATTCGAAAATCGAAGAATGATTCCTATAAGTCCTTCTGCGAAGAGATCAAATCCCTGAGCGCGACCAGCAAGTTGGTTAAAGTCCTCAAACGAGGAAAATCGACAAGGCTGGAGGTACTCAAAAAGTCTGATGGTACCTTCACCGAGTCTAAAGCAGAAACTCTTAGTTTACTGTTTCCGACCCATTTTCCGGGAAATCAGATTGTCATCAGCTCGTTGCACACTCCCTCATTGGATACTGCGGCTGTAGCGATGAAAACAACTCGGCGTAGCTGGTATGTTGCGTCACGCGTGGCAACTACGGAGGCCATTGAATTTGCTGTGCCATCCTTCGATGGCTTTAAGTCGCCGGGCACTGATGGGATACCTTTTTATGCTGCAAAAAGGTATAAGACAGCTGCTTCCTACTCTGAAAAGGCACTTGCCTATATACCTATTCCTTGGCGGGCGGTGAAAGTGGTCTTTATTCCCAAAATAGGGAAAGAAGATTACTCACTAGCCAAGAGTTTAACATAAGTCTAACATCCTTCTTGCTGAAAAGCATGGAAAGATTAGTAGAGTTGCACGTGCGCAAAGTTGCCCTTCGAATGCATCCTCTGTCGGACATGCAACATGCTTATCAGCGCGGAAAATCCTGCGAGACTGCGCTTCAAAACCTAGTTGGGAGAATTGAATGCGCTCTTGAAAGGAAAGAGTACGTACTAGGCATTTTTGTCGACATTGAGGGAGCTTTTGATAACGCTACTTTTGACAGCATGTGTAATGCTGCTAGACGGCATGGCGTAGATGAAGCACTGGTTTTGTGGATCAAAGCAATGCTCGTGCACAGGACACTGATCGCTGATGCAGGCCTCGAACATTGTGTCAAGTCTGGAGTAAACAGGGGCTGCCCGCAAGGTGGCGTCTTGTCTCCGCTGTTATGGTGCATGGTGGTCGACTCTCTGCTAGATGCTCTCAATGCCTCTGGAATCTATGCCCAGGCCTATGCGGATGATGTTGCTGTTCTCTCTGTCGGCTCATGTTTAGCGAATGTCTGTATCAAAGCGCAGGCGGCGCTAAACGTGATCGAAGACTGGTGCACGAGAAATGGGCTGTCAGTTAATCCTCTTAAGACCGATGCCGTTCTCTTCACGAGAAGGAGGAAAACAACTGGCATTACTCAGCTGGTGCTAAAAGGCATTCCCATCCCTATATCCAAGGAAGCTAAGTATCTGGGAGTCATTCTAGATAACAAACTTCTCTGGTCAAAACATGTTTAGTCCAAAACCACCAAAGCGCTGTCAGCTTTCTGGCAATGCAAAGGTGCCTTTGGCAAAACATGGGGCTTATCGCCGAAAAAGGTCCTTTGGATCTACACGGCAATGGTAAGACCGATAATCTCATATGCATCGGTTGTTTGGTGGAGCAGGCTGACACGAAAACACGCTGTGGCTTCACTCACCAAACTCCAAAGAGCGGTCTGCCTCAGTTGCACGGGGGCTTTCCCCAGCACACCGGGAGCTGCTTTAGATGCTATGATGAACCTTCCACCCCTTGACATATATATCAGAGGGTGTGCACTGAAAACTATTTCTCGCCTAAAGAGGAATGGTCTTTGGTACAACTCGCAGTGGAGTGAAAGTGTACTGGAGAGAGAAATATCCTACGACCAATGTCTCATGGATATGCCCTCTGACGCAATGACACCTGCCATCCTACTGCGCTGTAACTACACAGTCACATTTCCTTGGCGTCAGGACTGGCTTTGGCCAGACACTGAACCTGGAATAGAATGTCTTCGCATCTTCACAGATGGCTCCAGGACTGATCAGGAATCTGGCGCCGGAGTTTTCTTCGAGCGCGAAAACATTCGACTGCACTTCTCGTTAGGAAAATATGCGTCTGTCTTCCAGGCGGAGATTTACGCAATCCTAATGGCCATGCACTATGTTGTGAAACACAGATGGAAGGGAAAGAGCATATGTGTCTGCAGTGACAGCCAAGCTGCACTCAAAGCTGTATCCAATCCTCTGTCCAACTCCAAACTAGTGCATGAACTCAAGACCTTTTTGAACAAAGTCGGAAGACTAAATTCACTTAGGCTTGTATGGGTTCCAGGTCACTCTGGAATCCCAGGAAACGAGATCTCCGATGAACTCGCTAGAAAAGGCTCAGAGGAGGGTTTCTCAGGGCCTGAACCTGCCTTAGGTCTACCAGCTTCAACGGTTGAATCTGACATCAATGACTGGGTCTTTAACGTACACAGTCGCAGATGGAGGGAATATCCAGGATGCAGGATGACTAAGCGCGTACGCCCTGACGTCTGTAAAAAGTCCGCAACATTCTTCTTATCCTACGACACAGCGGAACACTTTCTCTGCGACTGTCCCGCCTTCGCTCGTGCACGGTGGCGCACCCTTGGGGCCGACGTGGTGGGTGCCGAATCTCTTAGCTCAACATCACTGAAGCCCCTCCTCACTTTTCTCCGGACAACGGGGAAAATACAATAAAGACAAGGTGTCTGTCTGGTAGTACAATGGACCAGTACTTGTGTCTGAGTGCTCCAGCAGATAGTAGAAGCCTCCAACAAAAAAAAAAAAAAAAAAAAAAAAAAAAAACTATGGAACTTGAAACGTGGAGATTCGTCAAAATTCTTGATCTGCAAGATTGGGCACATTTCAATAACTTTCAAATGGAAAATTTACAAAAACATTGATCGCAAAAATGGATGATTTTCACCTCAGAGGGATACCTAAAAAAATCCATTTTCTCCCCATAAATTTATCTTTTGCATCGTAAGTATGTCTCATGATTTATCTAAGCCTTCGAAAAGGTTGTATAAATCGTTCTTGTTGCACCAGGTCCTGTCATAGAGCTGAAATAAATTTCTTCAACAGAACAATGACTACTCGAACCGGCACGGCAAAGCAATCAAACCACGCTTAGAGTCGTAGGAATAGCCGTGTTTGTATTCAAACAATCTTACAGTAGAGGTAGGATTTTAAAATTGAATATTTAGAAAACCACTTAAGCAATGAAACAGAGAACACCTGACAGACTTAGTCGGCAAAAATGAAATCCACATCACGGCTGATTATTCTCCTTTAAAATTGCATAGAGCTCGCATTGACCCAAGGCCCTTTTCTTTATCATCACATTTTTGACTGATGTATACTATGAGTCGATAACGTTTTAAGGGCGAACATATGACTAATCACATGGTGACTACTAGCATGATGAGGACGCATCATCATAAGGTGACCAATAAGCTAATTTATTTCTCTTTCTTCTCAATTCCTTGACCCACTAACTGTGGCATTGAGAATAACTTAACGTTTGTGTATTTTGTATTTTGCCATAAATATTGATTCAATTATCCAACATTCCTCATCGTAAATTGACCACAAAAGCCACGTAATGCCTTTCCACAGTGAGACATGCTTTATGCATGGGTCGTGCATCATTTTTACGATAATATGGCTGTTAACCTGTCACTTAAGCAAGGCAATAACTGAAGAAGTCGCAAAGAAGATGAAATTATTTAGTTTTAAAGACACAGTTAAGTTCGCCGAGTACAGGATAAGGGAAAATGCCTTTAGAGTTGATGGAGCGCATGTCCGTACGTAGTTGGAAGTGCAAGAAGACTATGTAAAGTTGTAGTCGTTTGGGTGCACTAGGATTTACTGTTCATATCCTGTTTTAATTGTCTTAGTGTGTAATATTATATTATTCGCCTAAGCCGCATCAATCAACCCACTTTGGGCTTTTTCGGATGAATGGAAGTGCTAGTCATTCCTCCATGGGTCATTGTTCGGATCAGGTGATAGTCGGATTAGCTCGTATTGTGGCCATTTTTCCTCCAATGCTCGGTTCAAACGCATTAGTTGTGTTCGGTAGCGAGCTGTGACGGTTTCACTTAGTTGCAACGACCACGTCGAAATGGTCCCATACAATGCACAGCATGAGCTTCGATCCATAACCTCGACCTCTTGGCATTGATTTTTGGCGTTTGTTCGGTGCCAATGGTTCGTGTCTAAGATGTTCGTTCACTACTCTCCGGGGGTGGTTGTCCCAGATAGGATTCGAGAGATTAGACTGAATTTGTCGCATTAGTTTTAATTCACAGTAACTTTTTTTGTTTCCGTGTTATTGAAATGTCATTTTGGAAATGCACACACAGAGTATGGATTTTGTAATGATCCTATACTGCAAGTGGTATGCCTTCATCGGCATTTTTTCGATCTCCCTCATTCACAACTGATGTTGTTGCACAGTTTTTCCGTATAGAAATTGTTCTTGGCTATGGACAAAGATGAACTACAGACCTTCCGCTCAACAGTCGGTGATGATTACTATTGCACCACGACCACCCCCCATACGTAGTTAAAATTGATTTGCGGTAAAAGGACAATCTTTCTTGAAATCTTGACAAGGATTTCGTCTAACTCGTTATTGCGGAAACATAAACTAAATATATCGATGGGGCATATTTAAGAGGGCGTACACGATTCTGCCGTTTTGAGTCCAATAAATTAGATTGTTCAAAAAATACGGTGACTTTTTGAATTTCGTTAGACCGAGAAGATGTTAATGAAGCCCATCCTGGACGCCCCAGCACGTCAACATTGGATAAAAATGTTAAAGAAATGAAGCAAATTGTTATGGAGAACCGTCAAATATAGGCGCTTCGTTTGGCTCAAGCCATGATTTTTTTTAAATATTTTGGGCGCGAAACGAAAGTCATCGAAGTTTGTTCCGAAATTGCAAAATGTTGACCAAAGGAACCGTTGCATGAGCATGAGCATCGCTCAGGAGCTGTTGAACGACGTGAATGACGATCAAGATTTGCTGAAAAAGGTTATCAGTGGTGACGAAACATGGATATATGGTTATGAGAACGAAGCCAAAGCCCAATCATCGCAATGGAAATGACCAGATGAGCCAATACCGAAAAGGGCACGCCAAATTCAGTTAAATCTACATTTTTTTTTTCACTGTTTTCCGGGAGAAAATGACCGGATTTATGGAGAAAAAATGCATGGCTGTTGCATAACGATAATGCATCTACTGATTTATAGTTGTTTGTGCGTAATTTTTTGGCCAAAAACAAAATCGTAATCATGTCTCAACCACCGTATTGCTCAGACTTGGGCCCTGCGACTTTTATCTCGTGTCAACGAACAAGGAAAAGCCGGAGATTTGAAGATAAAGGGGTAGAATCGCATATTGGTAGTATGTACTTGGAAAAAGCGCTGGCGCAAGTGTATTTAGATGGGGTTTACTTTGAGTGGGGCAAAATAGGTATTGATGAATGAATAAAATTGTTCGAGAAAAATAAAAAGTCACCTTATTTCTTGAACAAACCTCGCCAATAGCATTTGTTCCATTACCTGAAACCAAGACGCAGCTTCGTGATAAATAGAGAAGACATAGAAGAATATTATTCAAAACTGTGGACGAAGTGTGAGCTAAATATTTATAAAATATTTTGATGCGATCCAATAAGAGGTGTCATTTAAATTCAAGTTTCTTAACACACTTTTAACAAGATGTTCAATATGCTTTCGCTTAATAGTGACATTACTTCGGTAATAATAACACAAATAATTTCTTTTAGTGCCTGAGTCCTTAGTGGAGCACTGGCGTAGACAGGAAATACGTCACACAATAGTGTGGCTATAGGATGGCATCACACATCCTGCTACAAATAAACGTCGTTTATCAGTGTCATTCGGCAACCAACAATATTTAAAAAAAAGATTATGGCCCAACGGCTCCGCCAGCTCAACAACCATACCGAACTGTCACTCAATGTGGAGAGTCTGTTCCACTATTTCTATCGAAGTCCAAAAATTTTACAGTTTTGGTTGCCAACGTACACAGGCCCCATCGGTTAGAATAGTTTTGTGCAAAAAAAAGATATTCTCAGAACCCAATCAACGAAAATGTGGTGTCGTGGGTGATCTGCTTCAGCTCTTGTGTCAGTTACACCTTACGTAGAGTGTAAGCTAATTTCCTTACCTATAAGAGTGAAGTAAAGTGCTTGCTCATATATAAATAGGTTTTCAGCTTCACTCTTAGTTAACGCGGCAATATTTTCAACTGACCTTGTAAGACAAACAAGAGTTGGGGTCTTAACATCCTTAACCTGCATGAGACGTCCAATCTCACTGATAAAATTCACTACAGCTCTGCGAGGAACTGCTTGATGATGAGCAGAAGATATAGCTTTAATTATTATAATACCCAGTTGCGGGTGCTCCATATATTTATGATAATCTTAAAAACGACACTTCTTATTGGATAAGCATTTGTCTTGGGCTTAAAAAAAATATACTTGATACCACCCCTGCTTCAGATTCTAGTCAATTTCTTCTCTACACTGTGCTGCCATCTACATGTGAACTCCCCAAGCTGCTGACATTCTTCGAATTTATATACAGCAAGTGCCATTTTTCGTTGCGTTTTTAAAATTCAAGTCAAGTTTACTATTTGTCTTCCCAAAATATAATTCTTTCAACGAAAAAGAAATAAAAATATCGCAAAAGTGACATTTCGTAAAATTCCTTCCACTTTCCAGTCCAATCTGACAGTTGGCGAATGCGGCACATTTCGCCGCAACACCTTCCAGCTGTCAAAGTCATCCATCAGAAAAAACGAACCGAATTGCAACCATCTTCATTCACATTTAGTTCCGGGTTGCTGTTAATGGCCGCGTTTACCGAGTATTTCGTGTGCTAGCGTTTCTCTCGTTCTCTTATCGAAATATCGTTTAAAAATTTATTAAAATCGCCTTCACGCAATGCCAATCGATTGCCGATGAATTCGTATTGGTTCGTTACTCAAACGCTGTGACATAACGCGCCCGAATCCGTTCTACACGCCCGTTACGAGCTGTCGAATAAACCGAAATAGAAGGATCTCTCGGTGCGAATTCCATGCAATCGCATTCCTCTAAGAACACCAACAACAACTATAGCAATAACAACAACAACAATCGAGTACCATTGGCAGCAGTAGGAACTCTCATCAACCTGCTCCTGCGATTGTCACACGAACAACCAAAATCATAATCAGAATCACACGCCGAAATATCAGTTTTCCTTTTTTTGTTTTGTTTTTGTTGTATTTCCCATCGACTAGTGAATTGTTTAATTATAGAAGAGCGTAGATAGGATAAGCGTAGAAGTAGCCTAAGAAGAAGAATCAGAAGTGCCTGCTCAGTGTCGTCGTCCCGGTACGTGCGTGTGTTCGCGAGTTCCTGTCCATATCATCCACCTGGAGCGACCAGAATCACTACTTTATTAATTTTTTTTTTTTCATTTTGTTTTTTTGGTTTGTTTCTTGTTATCTGTTTCTGTGCGCTCTCCGACATCCCGTCCGTCGTTGTCGTATTGGTCGTTTGGTTGTATTCACCACATCAGTCGTGTCCGGTCGCTGTGTTCGTTCCGAGTGCAAGTGCAAATCCAAGGAAATTCAGTCGAGGAGGGGAAAAATCATTGAAAGAAAAGTGTTTTCGATAAATTTAAGTTCATTTGTTGTAAATAAAGCGAAAGCAAGTTGTCCGCCACGTGAAGTGAGAAGGCAAAGTGTCAGTGAAAGAGGAGAGAAAGGTAGGAAGTTGTGATTGAAATCAAAACGAAAATCGAAAATCTGTGGAATATAAATCTGGCTGTGTAGCTGCGACGGTTAGCGTCAAGTGAATGCACTGCTCAATGGAGAGGAGCCTATCAGCTGGTGGAGGTGACAGTTCGAGTCAAACAAAAAACTCCAAAGATGGTAAGTAGACGAGCCACTCATTGTCACTGTCGTATCGTACGTCAGTTACATTCGCGTTGCTTTTAGCGTGGCAGTGATGCTGCATACACACCGTCGTTGTCCGCGCGCCACCCACATCAAGAGTCGATATGGTCATTCGGTAATCGGTACCATACAAAGCTAGTGTTGTGGGTGCCCACGCATTCGATGGGGATTTCTGTGTTTGCGCAGAGTTGCCAGATGGCAGTTGGTTGTATGTTTATGGGGAACGCGCCATCGGATGGATGTTATGGTCGAATTGGCACGGCAGCTTGAATTGTTTTTCTAATCCACGGTCGGATGAATCTGGAACTTTTCGCATTCCTACCGGCTGATCTCGCTAGAACCACGCTCCTCTAGCTGGTATCGTAGATCCAAATGACCCGAAAAGATAAGAGAAACTTACTCAGGCATGGTGTGTCAGTTCTAATTGAAAAAAAAAATCATTAACTGACATATCTCGAGAGAGAAACTCAAGTGTTATCAAAGGTGAAATGAAAATCGACAGCACTATCGACAGTCCTCTATCGGAGACGTCTGTTTGTCGAGGCCCATTGAGAATACAGCAATTGCAGATAAGGTATTACTCATTGCCCGTTTGGAGGGGTCGTCACGTTTCACTAGAGACTGAAATCATACAGGCGCCAAGCAAGGTTAGCGCATTAAGCTGGGAGTGATTAACTGACAAAGATTTGCTTTATGATGATGATAGCTAGTCATAATTTATGCCTTCAGATTGCTTGCGCCACTTGTTGATTGGATTCAGTATACAATTCGCACAGGATTACGTGAATTTGTCTCGGTTCATTGGGATACACGGGCGCTTTCACTCAGCGTATTCCATTTTTATGAGGAAATTGTATGCAAATCGAACCCTCACATGTCACACATGTCTCTCTGACAGTTGACAACAAATTGAAATTCGTGTTTGGCTAGGAAGGACCTTCGAGCCATGTTAACTGACACCAAACAGAAAATTACAAATTCCTACGACTTTCTGAAAGGAACTAATGTTTCTAAATGTTTTAGGGGAGCTTGAGGAGTTTCAGATAACCTTAGTTATATTTTAGGTTCCATTTGGACCTAGGTTGTGACCTTTCTTGGACAATACCATCCTTATCCTGACTACGACAGGTTTTTCACTAGAAACATAACTATTTTGTAGTTCAATACAAACGCACCCTTAAACTTCTTTTATAATCTGTCAATGTCAAAACGTCAGCCACAGTTACGGTGAAATTCACAACCAAGCAACCATCAAAAACTATAAAAAAAAATAATCGAAATTCTAAGTGGTTGGTCGTAACTTTAGGAGCGCTTTCTCCAATTTTCATATTCACTATTGAATGCTCCTGTGCCAGTAGAATAACGCACAAGCCAAATCAGTCGATTCCACTCTGGTCACAGGAATTGGGAATCTCCAAGTCCGCATTGTGACGAATTTTGCGTAAAGATCTTGGCCTACACCCTTACGAGATCAACAACTGAAGCCTTTTGAAATGTTGAAACTTCTCCGATTGGATAAAGATAACTACTCCGTTGCGCTAAGAAAAAGTGACCATGGAGAGTTGACTTCATGTCGGAGGCGCGATTGGACCGTATTTTTTGTTCAATCAAAATGATCGCGTTGTTGCGATCAATGGGAGATCCACTCCCAAACTCTATGTTGGAAGACTAATTTTATCCTTAATTGGATGCACTTGACATCGGTGATATGTGGTTTCAAAAAGATGATGCCACATGCCACATGCCACACAGCGGTTTAAAGAATTGATCTAACTATTGAATTTTAGTGATCATACCCGATGAGCTTCTGAATAAAACCGTTAAAAGAAAACGCACTGTTATGGTAAGGAAACTCGCAAGCGTACTGAACATAAACCATACGACCATCCACCGACATCTAACAAAAATTGAAAAAGTCATAAAGCTAGGAAAGAAAGCTAGCTTTAGCAAAGTACCGAAGCTTGCACTGCGGTCCTGTCACGTCACAATCAAGATCAACTTTTGAACCGAATCATTACTGGAGATGAGAAATGGGTTTTCTAAAATACCATTAAGCGTTGGCACTAATGGCTTACCACCGATCAGCATCCCAGAGATGGACTTCACCCACTCAAGGTGTCACAGAGTGTATGCTAGGATTTCGAGGGAATAATGAATTTTGAGCTGTAACCTTATAACCAGACTATCACCACAGAAGCCTACTGTCACCAATCGTGCAGATTAAAGTCGGCACTAGAGCAGAACTTCTGACCGTACACTGTCTTACGAAAGATAAGGATGAAGTATTTCACAAAGAATGATAAGTCCTCCGACCTAAAAATCGTACTCGCTGATTTCAAACGACAGTGGTTTCAGCAGTTAATGATCGTGAAAACTACAAAATTCAGACACAGAGATTACTCAAGCCTACATCACCGGATGGAGTAACGCGCAACCAAATTGATAATTTTCTGGTAACTAGATAGAAAACACCATACCAGCCTAGTTACTAGACGTTAAAGCGTACAAAGAAGAGGATTGCGATTTAGACCACATCCTAATCATCACCAAAATTAGAAGCCGAATCCATAGTCACAGAATGGTCAACAATAAAAAGTGTTGTAGAGGAAGCAACAGAATACAAATTAGGCTATTACAAAGCCTTGATTAGACGAAGAATGCAATGAAAAAATAAAAGCCCGTAATGTTCTAAGACTTTAAGCCAAGACTAATAGCGAAGAGATCTCTCTTGGGAATTAAAAGGCAATGGCAAGGGAAAAATTTTGCTAAAATTCAAGAAAATCGTGATGCTAAAAATACGAAAACAATGTATACAGGGCTAAGCGCTGTACGAAAGGCTACGAAGCTCATTTCGGACAACGAAAGAGTTGTACCCAATGGAGGAGATATTTCGGTAACCTGCGGAATGTACAAGGAGAGCCAGTAGCACTGGAAAACGGTAATAACTAGCCACACAACAGAGGTTCAGGTAGACCTGCCATCCCTTAGGTTAGGAAGCCATCCATCGGCTTAAGAATAACAAGGCCGCAGAATTTATCTAATACATTCAGAACTAATAAAATATGAACGAGAAAAATTAACAGAAAAGTTACATGGGCTCATCGCAAACCATTCCCGAGGAATGATTCATCATCATTCCCCTAACTATTTAAAATGAGTTACCGAGCAGAATGCCTGGGAATATCGCTGCTATCAACTTATTAGAAAGTGTACTATCAAATATTCTCGTAAAGAGACTGACATCATATGCAAAGGAACTAATCGGAGACTATCAGTGTGGCTTCAGGAGCAACCGCTCGACGACTGACCAGATTTTCGCTATACCACAGCTTTTAGAACAAAAATGTGAATTCCACGAAACGGTGCACCAACTATTGATAGATTTCAAAAAGGCTTATGATGATGACTTTATAAACTGATCCCAAATATATATTAATAATGTCCTTGAAGGTTGGGAATCCCGAAAAAGCTGGTAAGACTCACTAGACCTAAGGACATAGGACAAGTCAAAGTAGGAAACGTTGTATCAGAACGACATACGTAAAGGATAAAAACAATGAGACGCCTGGTCGCCAATTCCTTTTAATTTTCCGCTGCAATTCGTAATGAGATCCCAACAGGAAAATGAGAGGAAAATAACACTTAATGGAATCACATTCGTTCTAGCTTCCACAGACAATCTGAGCCCGCTGGGAGATACTGAGGAAACAGTTAAAAGAAATGTAGAAATTCGAATAATGGCGGGAAAATAAGTAGGATTAGAAGTAAATGAAGAGAAAACAAATATATATGTATGGTCACTGACCGACTTGGACCGATCCCAACCTCGCACCTGATTGTGCTCGATAAACGCTTTAAGAAAGTGGGCCAATTCAAATGCCAGTGACACCTTACAGACGTGAAACTTGGTCTCTAACTAAGAAGGAGGAAAATAGATTTCAGGTCTTTGTAACGAGATATTGAGGAAAACGTATGGTGGAAGACAGGACGAAGTAACAGGCGATTGGAGGGAACTATACAATCAAGAACTCAATTAACTCTAATTAGCCGCAAGCATTGTCCGAGTAGTTAATTAAATCGCGAAAACTAACATGGGCAGGAAATGTGAAACGAATGGACAGTGGACAAACCAGAAAGGCTGTGCCGTAAATGGGAGAACAATATTAGGATGGCACAAGATGATACTAGAGATGAAACACACTATGACAGGGGGACTTGGCGAAGGGTGTTAAACGAGGCTCTAAACTTTCGAGCTTCAAATGTAATAATAATAATAAACTAGAACCAGCCCAAGTCTGGTTAATCGAAGAGGTGTTCAATTCCATCAGAATAACACTGTACCTCCTGCAGCTAGGACCACTTGCACACAGGATTTCGGTTGGGGAAAACTGTGCCTTGTTCTCTGGATTTAGACCTTTTAGATGTGATGGGAAACAAATTAGATCTCAGGATGATGTCCAATAAACTATTGGAAAGGATTAGAAAGTTGCCCTGAGAAGAGGGCAGAAATGCTGTCCTATGAAGGAAATTGACGACAAAATTTTTGCGAACGGACGTTCAAAAATCGATAAACTTACGTTACATCCTTACAACTACTTCACTGATATAACACCATGTGAATTTGGTCCTATTAGGCTGTAGGTTTTCAGCTAGATCAATCTGCAATAGCTTTAAAGATGAGCAGGCAACTCTTGGTGCCAGCCAACATATCCTAGCTTTTTACCTATTCAATTTGATTCTTTCTCAACGTCGATATTCCTTCCGCGTCAGAATGTGTTCCGAATGGGATAAGACAACTGATGGGTTGAATCCTTCTCTGACGTAAGCTCTTCACGCTTCTTCTATCCGAACGAGCCCACCGGGATGCTCTTTTCGTTGTTTATTGTCGGCTCGCTCTTGCAATATATGAGGGGTGACGATTAAGAAAGTTTGCAAAGCTGTCCTACTTCTCGGCGTTGTCAAATATTAAGAACCACCAACTAGGGAAACAGGAGAAAAGGTTAATATTCCCCCTTATACCTCATCACGTTTGACGATGACAAATTGTACCAACTATGTAACATAGTTATTACCTTAACCTGGCAACCCTAATCGCCTGTCATAAAATGCAAAATGCCCACAAAGTACGAGCGTACTCGCTACGTACATAGTAGTCGCATCCTCTATATGTGGCTTCCACTCGTACTTTTCGTGCTTCAATTCGACCAAATCACCCTCCTTCCGCTTCTCCGCCGTCTCCTTTACCGACCCAATGCCGGGGATTGGGATTTTTCTTGACAATTCTTGATTTTTCTCTGATTGAACAACATTTTCTGCCTTCGATCGCACTTTCGTGTGTGAAAACTCGTTTCGCAAGAAACGAATAAGAGAATCGCCATGCCACATGCATGTGGAAGCCGAAGACGAAATGGAATACAAAGAAGTCGAACAAGAAAATGTAAAGAAAAAAGGAAAAATGGTTGTAAAGCAACAACATAAGCCGGCTAGCTATAATACTATATCAAGAGGTTCTAGTTTCGTTTAGGAGTGGGGCAATCAACATATAAGCTCCATGCATGCGCTTACATCGCCTCGCATATGGATGTAGGTGTAGGCATGAGTGCGCGAAGGGGCCGTCGCATACTCGAGGAGATTTTCATGTTTTCCACTGACAGTAAGTAAGTACCCCGGTGTAGGGGAGGGGAGAATAGAAAAATTCCTGCTTGTCGTCTTGCTCGCTACTCATGACTTCGGCATACGGTGTTGCAGTGTTGGAATGCCACGTGGGTTTGAGCGCGGCGACTACCATGGCTGTAGTGTAGCTGAAATGTCTAAAAATACCTCGCGATCGGGTTAGGAGGCGCACGAAGGGCGATTACGAATGGAATTTCGAACCAGCAGGGGAAGAGTAAGGCCAAGAAGGAAAGAAATCACTTTGATGCGCACCTCATCTCTTGGAGTTGCGTTGTCCGTTTATGGTTTTTCCTTCACGTGAACCTCGCAATCTAATCGCCGATAAAACGGCTGTTCTTATCGTCTGATTATCCAATTCGCTTAACGTTGACGTCAGATCTATATGTAGATCTATAACCCATCCAGCCGATGGTGGCACTGGGAAACGGCACGTTCAGCATTGTCAACGCGTCTTCGTTAGCGCGATGTTTCTTTGTCATGTAGGCTTATAGCAATTACGACGCGATGCGATAAGATAAAGACGCCTGTAAGCCTTTTATGTACTGCACACAGATATTCAGTTAAGTTTAACGCAACCCGCCACTTTACTCGTAAAAGGCACACATTCCGATTGTGATTGAGGACGTCACATGTGTCGAGGCTGTCGTCTTCGATGATGTCTGTGGTGGTTGCTTTGTTCCCGCTGACCGCCTGCCGGGGCACTTGGCTTTTCGCTAATTAATGACCCCGTTTCATGGTCAGAAAAATCGTTCCATACCCATCCCATTGCAGATATTGAAGTTATGACTCGAACGCGGTTTGTCGATTATGAATGATTGGAGCCTGGCTCTTGACAGCGGGTATGCAGTTGGCGATAGGGGGTTTCCGTTGTTTGAATTTTCAGTGATTGATCGACAGTGTTAATGCATGTTCGACTATGATTGTGCGGCGCATATAGTGATACCTCAAAGCGATATAACATATTGGCAATGATATAACCTCAACCGCATCTTTCGATGGCTGGCTTGGGTAGAGAAATCGCTATTCATTGCCACTCAATACTCGTAGTCCAGCGAGCATTCTCCGAACAAAGACCGGTCATGACTCGAATCCAAATTCATTCGCAAAAATCACGGAAAAAACAAAAACTAATTCGCAAAAAAAAAAAAAAAAACAAAATGTTGTGAAAGAAACTGCAAAAAACCAGTTGACCCTCAGTCGAGGTGGTGGCACGCGGAGGCAGGAAAAAAGAAAGTTCAGTGAAACATTATCTCGGATCGGACTGGCGCGATGGACGCAAAAGAACGCTCCAGAGATCGTCGGAGTTTGCTTATTTGCCATTTATTTCTTCTTGCTTTTCGCCTACTTTATCGTTCCTTCGCCCCTCTGCCGCGCTGTCGAGCAAATTGTCGGTTAGCGTACTCGTATTTACGAATTCTTGGTTTTCTTCGACGCGATAAGATTAGAATACAAGAGTACAGTAGGAAATTAAGAACAGAATCGAAGCGAGGAGCACAGTACAGAACCTTATCGACAATTAATTAAGTTGCATATGTGGTTGATGACGTTAGGGCGTACGAGTATACCTACTGTATGTACATATGTACGTAGGGTTGTATCGCCCGACTGCCAATGCTCGTTGTTGGTTATTCATTTCAACTAGTTATCGCTCGAGTACGAGCAAACAAATGGTATCTAATTGCTCTGGACTTTTGAATGGTGTTTGCTATTGCCTTTGGTTTGAGCTCTGGTTGCTTTTATTGCTCACGACTGTGTGGGGTTGAAGGCTGTTTTGTGCGACGACTGCGTTGAATGGAGCATTGGTTTCGGTACTGACCTCAGTTTGAATCGTTTGCTAAATTTAGCATACGTAGGAGATGATGTGTTATGATAACTTCAAGACGAGGAGCAGCATCAAGTGTGTGGTCTTCAGTTGAAGAAGATATAAATATCGTTGGTGTAGGATGAATTCCAGCGAAGAACTTGAGATCTGTGCCTTATTATTACTTGTTGGGAAAAAACGTCCGTGCTCCATAGATTATAGGGCTTAATCGGAATTAGTGAAGGCGGATCCACTTGTGCTTGTATTCTCCGAATTTTAGTGACCAGATTACGAAATGACGCATGTCACATTAGTTATATCTATTGAGTGTCCCAGTTGGTGAAAAACAAATTCTAGGAAGAAATGATAATGCTGCCAGGAAATCGTAATGACGGTTTGCTTTGTGATTGTATCCGACAGGGCTGACATAATTTGTTTATCTGTTGGAAACATGTGGACGGGTTTTTCAATAGGAGCGTAACAATTTCGTATTTCATTACAAACGCACCCTTAAATTATTTTTATGATTTGTCAATGTCAAAACGTCAGCCAAGACCTGCCATGTTTATCATGATGAATCTAACGAACGAGAAACGTTAAAAATTATTAAAAGTGACAACCGAAATGTCCGGTAGTCGCAACTTTCCACCAATTTTTGGTCGTAATAATCGTCCCATCAAGTGGGCGGTGCGGGCATTTAGATAACTAATTGAATGCTCCTGTGACAATGAAATAAAGCACCCATCGAAATACCGAAAATATCGCAGGCTTAAGTGGTTTAGTTCAAAATGAGTCAAATAGTAGATTCCGCGTCGTTTAACTACAACAATTGGGAATGTTTTAGTCCACATTGTAGCGAATTTTATGGAAACATCTTGGCCTATACCTTACAAGATCCAACTATCTCCAGAGCAGAAGTCTCTTGATCATTTAAATCACCAGACAGAATCTGCAAATTGGTTTCTGCAAAAGAAGAAATTCTCGAATTTTATCTAAAAATCTTCTTCAGCAAAGAAGCTCGAAGGACAATAAGTCAAATATTAATTTATGGACAGCAAGACACTCTCTCACATTCGCAAAAAGTGATCGTGGGGAGTTAACTTCACGTCGAAGGTGTGACTGTATTTTTTCGTCGATCAAAAGGATCGCGCTGTTACGATCAATGGACTATCCACTATCCAACTCCATGTTGGAAGACTAATTTTGGTCAGAATTGGATGGACTTGATATGTGGGTCCAATAATATGGTGCCACATGCTACACACTTCGTCAAACAACTGATATATTGAAGGGGAAGTTCGGTAATCGTGTTATCTCGAGATTCGGCCGTACGGCTACGTCGCTATATTTATGAGCTTAATCGTTGGCTTGTGTCACTAAACAACAACATTAGGGCCCTAAGAAACAATATCGAGCACGAACATAATTCCGACCGATATGAACGAAAGAGTGGTGGAAAATTGGATCCAAAGAATCGATCGCAGCAAACTTGATCGCCGTGATCATAGTTATGAACAATTCGAATTTCATATTCAAATCAAATAGTTATTTATACTTCACCTGGAATGAATTTAAGCCCGATATCTCAATTATTGAGCATTTCATTTGAATAGGAAATTGTTATGATATTGAAAAACCCTATATGTAGTGTCATCCAACAAGTTGTGTCATTTTAAATCAGTAATGAAACGAAACATTTTTGTGAAAAGTTCAGGTATTTTTATCTTAATCTAAAGAACAAACCTTGAGGTTAATACCAAACATCTGCCTTGGTCGTGTCTGCAAATAGTTATCCTTTTAATGATATTTTTTTTATATAACTAAGTGCGGCTGTGTTTTGCATTTAGTTCAAATTTAATGCATGAAGCATAGGCGTGGGCCTTATGTTTGTCACCATCCCACAATAAAAGGTGGAATGGTGTAAAATCGCACGATTACGGTAGCTGATTGAAGTCTTCAGTTCGAGAAATGACAGGCCAATTTTAGGCAAAAAGAAAAAGTCAGTCGAAATCGATCGGTAACACAATTCACTTAAACCATCGGACCAGCACCATTTTCGGGAAAATATGGCCCTATGACTAGCCCACAAAGCACACCTGTACCCCGTTGTGAATGGAGAGGTTGCTCAACTATTACGAATGTTTTGATCCATGGACGTTTGTCTTGGCCGTCAATGTTGTTCCTCTATCCATGGAGGTTTGTCTTGGCCGTCAGTGTTGATCCATGCCGACCGCGGCCGGTGTCCTTCCCTTCCTTGCCCCTTAAGCAGCAATTTGCTCATCAAAAAACGCTGTTGCCTCTCTACGGAATCTAATGTCCTTGTTTTCGAACATTCCCAAGGATCTCAAAGGATAGACAAATTTGTTGAGTTACGGCTAATGAATCTGCAAGCTCTTGCTGCGTTTGACAAGGCCTTTTCACCGATGGCGCTCCTTGCCTTCCAGATTTTTGTTCGAATTCGAAGCCGAAAAGCAAAACTTCTCGCAAATGAACAAAAAAATATATGAGGCCGATAAAACTCACAAATGTGTGATTTTTTAAGCATTTGGTTTTAGATTGTCAAAAAAGGCACAGGAAAATTGCATAAGTGTACGAAATATTCATTTAAGTCGATTAATTTATGCTTGCCATTTACTATTTAAAATTTATTTCGTGTAAATGTTGACAACGGCTACGTTTTAAGTGGTCAATAAAGTAAGCCCAATTTTTAGTCACTTTTCCCAGCATTTTGATTCGTATCTAGTTAATAACACATGTAATGTTGTCTTCTAAGGCTGCAATAGGAGGCAGTTTATCAACATAGACGAGTGGTTTGACGTGTTCCCATAACAATAGTCGAAAGGCGTCAAATCGAACGATTTATCCGGCGAATTCACGTGCTGTGTTGTAGTTATAGCGCCCACTTGCTGGAGCCACATGTAGACCAGGTCCAGCTCGTGCATTTTGGGGAATTTCATGCTTTTACGCCATTGATGGTAATTTTGTTCTCACAGTCATCTCTGACAAAAACAGGCCAATGACTCCGCCATACCATAAACCGCACCAGAGAGTGCATTTTTCCGTCTGTAAAGATAGTGTTTCGATAAAAAAAGTGGATCCTCCTCCAGCCTTTCTAAGGTCTACTAACGGGAAATTCGGTGCTGTGGCAGGTCGTTCGGCTTCAGCTTTTGCATGATCTATATTTTAGAAGGTTTCAGATCAAAATCCTTGTCGGGTAACACAGTCCCTATCACTGCGAAAGATGGTTAATCGACAAATCACGTTTTTCAATTACATTGGCGGATTTAGCAGCAATAACTATTTCCCTCTGTACTCACTCTACGCTTACGGGTAGGTGACTTTATCTCCGATTGCGTAAAACTGGTGCGAAATTTAGTCACTCTGGCTTGAATAGATCAGAAGGGCGATTATGACAACCGTAAAATGGTCGAATTGCGCAAAAAACATTTTTCACAAACCATAAATTTTGATAATAAAAATTAATAATTTAGTTGGTTGTAAGACATTTAATGATGAAATGGCAATGCTGTATGAGCATGTTTGACTTTGTCACATGTCACGAATGACGCATGGCTATCAAAAATAGAACACTGAAAATCCAAACAGCAAAAAAATCACTCTTTATAATGCAGAGTTGTTGGCAGATGCCCAAGCTTACTTCCAATATTTCGATCTAGCATGCACCACTAGCGCCACCGCTTGACAAAAGGCGGATTTTCTCTCTCTTTTACGAGTATACATTTGGTAAATATTGAGTTTGATCAGTAAAACGAACGTTTACGAGGGGTGGGGAATGGGCTTATTCAATGTAATAAACATTTTGGGTACGGAACGTGTGGCAGCAAAATATTTATTTCGAATAAAAATGGCAGCGAATTGAAGTTGTCTGAAATAAAAAAATCGAATAGATTATTCTTCAGTAGGTCTACCAAAATCAATCAATTTAATTGAAAAAAAAAAAAAATGGCGGACTGTAGAAAAAAATCTTTTTTGTTGTTAAAAATCGTTTAAAAAAAATAAGAAAATATTTTCGAAAATAAGCAACCATTAATGAGTAGAAGAACATACGAGTATGTATATAAAAAAAAGCAATCGGTTGAATAGTTTTTTTTTTTTTAGGACCATGAAGTCTCATGATGTTTCGAGAAAAATGCGTTTAAAGTTTCAAGAGCAGAACAAGTCGCCTACGGCGCGTGGGCGAGTATGAGTTGTAAAATTTTCTAAATTTTCACAGCATATTTTCGATAGGTTTTACTATCGAAATATGAAAAAAAAATAGATTTTTCGAAGTGGTCACATGAGACTACCCCCTTAATGCGGTTGTGATACTCATTCACTCGTCTTTCCACAAGTTCAAACGATCAATAAGCCCCATGCCGTTTGCAAGAATAAAATTTCGATTTGTGGCGAAATGATTTATGGATCTCGTACTACCCTAATACAATGAAGCAGAAAAAGTAGTCGTTATTTTTTGAACATGTCTATTTTGCCAAGTTTTGATAGCTAAATCATGAAAATGCATAACTTTCTGGAGATGTAAATGCATGCAACACTAGGGCTGTAGTAAATCAGTGTTTTTCTTCTGCTGCATTTCATATTCGACGTGGTCAGTCCACACTCAGACCTTCCACTTCTCTGTTTTTCTCCTGGGGGCGGGTGGGTAGTGCGTTTCTTGTTATCTTCCTTGCCCTCACGTCGCTTTTTCATGCTTATTGTCACTATTCGGTCGTCAAATTGACTCTTTGACATCTTGACATATCTCCCATTTCTTACGGTAACAACGCATTCCTTCCAATACCATAACAACAGCGTTTAATAAAACACCCAAGTAATTACGTGTTAAAAATATTTCCAACATCGGATTGGTATTTTGTAATTTCCTTCCTTCTCCCTGAGTCGGATCATCTGAATCCAAGGCCCTACGACCTAACAACTTATTATAAAATCTGTGCAACTGTCGATTGTAATTCGTTGGATCTCTGTCACAATACCAAAATATCTATCATATACTAACGCGCCTTGTGATTCGGAGGAAACATTTGATAGCACTTAATTGGCTCTCTGTTAAACAACCGTCTAAAAATAGACAATCGTCAAAAGTCAAGGAACTTGTGAACGCGATTATAGATACATTCATTTCCGATGTATCTATAAATATGTTCACTTTAGTTTCATTTTTTATCAGTAGGTGTTGAGTTTTACAGAATTTCTCCCAATGACATTCGGTTTGACAATGAATACGGGCGACAATAAAAATATTTCCGATAGACGCAATCTGTCAATAGGGAGACGGCATCCCATAGATTAATTATGAATTCCATGTCAGGAAATTTGTAAATAGCGCCATGAAGTTAATTAGTTTCCAACGGAATGAGGGGTTGTATCAAACGGGGCCATACGTTTGCTGACACTAATATAATGAGTGTCTTGCATGTGAGAACGCGAAGGAGCTAATTTAATGGACGTTGTCCCTCATTCCTCACAGCTGACGTGGATTCATCGCCCACGCGACAACCTCAACGATGACTCACATGTAGCCCAATCTATCTTTCAAAGAATTTCACTCTATAACGTTCCTCCTCCTTTCTTCTTGATTGGAGAGTCGTTAAGCTACACATCATCTGAATGATGAATCCAAATTTACGTCCATTAACGCTGTAACTCGGATCCGGGGAAGCTTATAGGTTCCCATCAATTAATTATGGAATCATTCGTATGAAGGAAGAACATTTTTTGGTGTCCCACTCGGTAGCGGAGGGCTGCATTCCTCCAGCACGAAAGTCACTAATTCTGGGTCTATTAAAACTCGCTCTTAATTTATCATGTACCATCCGTTGAGGGAAGACACTCGCACGATTGTGCATATACCGATGACAGTCCTTAATTGACATGGTTCCGCATCCCGGAATTTGCAACTCAGTTGCCAATGCCTTATCGAGCAGTTAGCTTGAACTCATGACGAAATTCATCAGGCGTCACGTCCAAATGGTTTCCATAAGGCGAAACGTGTGCAATCAAAAGTGGAATTAACCGAGAAAAGAAAATGACAAACTCAAAATGTTCGGTGTTATCAGTCGCTCTTGATTACGTTCACTTCCGTTTAGTTCATCGTCATAACAGCTGAGTCACACCCATGTCACCTGTCGCCGAGGTAGTCGATTAAGTCGGTCAAATCCAGTTCCCGGAAGGTGGTCGAATTCGTCGAATGCATTCCGATAACTGCAAGTGTGTCAGAGTTATCCATCTTTGGCAGTCGCGATGGCGGTGGTTGATGGTCGGTATGCAAATCGATCTTTTTTTTCCGGTTTCGAGATAAAGGCATGGAATAAAAACGATTGAAGATTGTGAGGTCTGTGAAAGGAGATGTACGTCGAGTGCACGTGAAAACAGCTTGCCGGGAAGATTTATTCGACTTGCGAAACCGTAGATGGAATGGCTGAACGCCAGTTATGGGGAATTTTTTATTTTGCGTAACTATAAAGCGTAGGAATTGAATGGAATCGGTGGATGGCCAGTGCACGGGAGAGTGGTCATTTTGGAATGTTTTGTGAATGTGTTGCGGATTTTAAATTCACGCGATTTGGAAATGACCTAAAAAGATCAGTCGCAAAACGCTTTTATATCTGACCTCGGAGGCGATTAGCTGATCATAAAACTGGTATCTGTAGATTATATATTTTTGGTTTTTTGAAGAGCTCTAATTTAGATATGATTGGGATAGAAAAAGATTTTAAAGCAGACAATCAATTTGGTGCTCCAATTTAATTGCCAATTATGTGCATCAATGGAAGGTTGGACATAACCACGAGGCTTAGTCATATAGTTATATGTATAATGCCATGTGATCTGTTGGCAACTTTGTGGAATGAACGGTCCGAAAAACTTAACTTTCAAAGCGATTATAGCACTATAAATGTAAGGTCGTTGGTGGCTGCATATATTCGTATGTAGAAAAAAAGTCCAAAATTGTAAGAGGAGGATTAGTCAAAAGAAATGTCAAAGTAAATTAGTAGACAGATGGAACGAGAACTGTATTAGAATTAGCGGTAGAAGGGTTGGCTGGGAGAGAGAATATTAGAGTCACCAGAATTGTATATCAGTACACAAAGGAAGATGGGCCCAATCCAATTACCCAAACCCAATAGCCAAGAATCTATAAGAGCTCTTAATCCGTGGCTTATAACGTTCAAGCTTGTATGGGAGTGCGTATGCAAACTCAACAAACTAGGATTTAAAAATGAAGTTATCCCCTTCCTGGTACTGGGGTACACTAGTATGAAAGGAAATTAGGCAGCAGGCAAGGGCGCCACCCTTGCAAAGAAGGGGGCTGAAAACGTTTAATAGGACCTGAATCAATCTGTGGGATAGAAAATCACTCTATCAAACAAAACACATGCGGTGAAGGAGTTTGGAAAACATCAGTGGTAAAAAATGGCTACCAAATAATGTGAAGACTCAAAGGGCATTTCAAGAAAACGGGAGTTATTGAGGACTTTTGCAAATTCTATAACGATGCGAGCCAAAGCCCAGTGCGGGATCGACCATTGACCCAGAAAAATTTAAAGTCATGGACAAGTATCAAGTTTCGAAAGGAAATCTAAATGGTAAAAATGCGCTTCTTTCGAAGTTGTCCATGAATCGACCCAATATTTGGCTTCCTTGAAAGATCGGAAGGCCATACATCATCGATCAGAACAAATGGTGGTCAGAAAGTCTATACATGAAAGACATGACTTTTGGAGTAGGACTTCTCATTACAGTGCTTCCTGGTAGGATATGATGACCTAGGCATTATATAGGGTTTTCCAAAAAGGACTTGACAACTTTTTTTTAAAATAAAACGCAAACCATTTGAGATATTTCAAAAACTTTATTATCGGCTTGAAGTACAATCAAAACATTTATGAATGGAACTCGACTTCGTTCATATGGCCACCGCGAGCACGTTTGCAGTGGTCGATTCGTTGGACCCAATTTTCGATGATTCGGCCACACATTTCGGCCGAAACGGCCGCTATTTCGCGTTTAATGTTGGCTCTGAGCTCTTCCAACTTCGTCGGTTTATGCCAACATAAACCAATGACTTAACGTAGCCCCAAAGAAAATAGTTTAGAGGCGTTAAATCACACGAACGAGGCGGCCAATCGACTGGCCCATTTCTTGAGATAACACGCTCATCAAACTTGCTCTTCAATAAATCGATTGTAACGTGTGCCGTGTGGCTTGTGGCACCATCCAGTTGAAACCACATGTCGTCCAAGTCCATATCTTCCAATTCGGGCCAAAAATAATCGGTAATCATGGCGCGATAACGCTGGCCATTCACAGTAACGTGACGATCGGTATCGTCGACGAAAAAATATGGCCCAATAACGCCGCCGGCATACAAACCGCACCAAACAGTTATTTTTTGTGGATGAAGTGGTGATTCATGAAGCACATGTGGTCACCCGACCAATAACGCATATTTCGCTTATTGACGAACCCATCGAGCCAAAAATGAGCTTCGTCACTGAAGATGATTTTGCGATGAAATTCATCATCTTGGCGCATCTTCTCCAGAGCCCAATCGGCGAACGTACGTCGCTTCAAATGGTCCATCGGTTTCAATTCTTGAGTCATCTTGATTTTGTATAGGTGTAAACCAAGATCCATACGCAAAATACGCCATAATGTGGTCTGAGCGATGCCCAGTTCTTGAGAACGCCGTGGAATTTACTGATTTGGATCGTTTGCTACGGACGCCTGAACGGCAGCGATATTTTCGACACTTCGACCAACCCGTTGTCTCTCTGACACTGCAACATCACACAACGAATATGTAGACTCAAATTTTTGCACTAAGCTTGTTAGTTATTGCCTGTCTACTAGGGCGAGAATTACGACCGAAAATTGGAGTTAACGCTCTTAAAGTTGCGGTCACCGACTCCGAATTTCGGTAGAAAATTTTTATAATTTGCAGACGTTGCTCGCTCGTGTACTTTACCATGATGAAAATGTTTACTGAATAAATTGACAATGACAGTTCGATGATTAGTGAAAGGGTGCGTTCATAATTTAAATTTTAAAGCTGTCAAGTCCCCATTGGAAAACCCTGTATAACCAAGTTGCGAAATCTCGTTGACATGCCTTGGCTCGTATTGTGGCCATGATTCTTTCAAAGCGCGATTTGCTGTTCGGTAATAAGCTCCTATGGTGATTTCACCCGGTTACAGTAACTCATAATATGCCACGCCGGACTTCTCCCATCAACTACACAGGGTGAGTTTTGATCTATGGATATTGGGTCTGGCCGTCGATGTAGGTGTATGGTGACCCAAGCTTTGTACTATCGTAGTGGATCCACTTTTCATTAGCAGTCACAATACGACATAAAAAAAGCTATGACTTTGCTTTTGGATAATTCCCAAGGCTTTCAAACGATGAGAAAATGCTTGTTGAGTAACGGCAAGTTAGCCTGCAAGTTCTTGTTCCATTTGACGTTGATCTTGAGCCTTCAAATCCGCGTTTTCAAACGTTGCCGATCCCAAACGTTGCTTACTTTCCACTTCGAAATCATAACTTTTTGATTTGAAATCAATTACGACATGTTCTTGTCATCGTAATACTAATGAGCAAGCAACTCAAGCTATAATGACCAATTTCACGCTATTGGACATGAAGCCACCTATTCAGGTACGTATAGTAGACTGCGAGAAAAATATTGGGAGAAATAGTACAATTGGGATTATGTTTCTCGACTGTAATAGTTATTGATCTAAAACCTTACAAAATACAGCTCGTGCCGATCAGTGACGAAGCAATTGGTACAATATTCGTTTCAATAAAACTTCGCGCAATGAACCCAGAAAAACGCACTGTTTGATGCGGTTTATTTTTGAAGACGACCGCGATAACAACGTTACCATCAATTACTCGTTTTTGACCGGTGAATGGGCCCGCTACATCGTACTCCTTAACACCTTTTATCAAACGTCAAATCACTCATCTACGCCAATAACTCAACGTCGATTGTAGCCTTGAAAGACAACATTACACGTGTTATTAGCGAGATACCAGCCAATATGAAAACATTTTGAACTGTCATTTATAAAACAGATAAACAAAAGCGAGCGTAACATTGATCCCTGAGGTACACCGGACGGAACATGCAGACATGGTGAACATAACTATTATGAGAAACGAACTGAGAGCGATTGGACAATTATGTACCCACATAAAATTTCATAAAGACTTATCGAAAGCAAACTGCATATTATATCATCAATTTTATCAGTCTTGAATGATTGACGCAATCAAATGCCTCGGAAAAATCGGGAAAAACAACTATTCCCATCATGTCTTTATCTAAGCCATCGCGTATGTCTTCAAACTGAACGTGACTGATAGTTTGTGATTAAATTATTATTATGAAGAAACAGTGACTTGAGGAAAGGTACAATTGTGATTTTTGCATTTTCCAGACATCATTGAAAAAGACAACTTTTGAGTTGGTTTTTAAAATTATCTTACCTGCACATACTTCATCGACATGATGTACAAGTGAGTGATTGTACACACGCTTCTCAGTTCTTCAAGATTAATATTTATAGGCAGCGCTTCCTTTCTAAAATCAAGTGTCTTGTGTTTGCCCGAATCATTTGCATTAAAATACTTCGCGTAATACGATTTCTTGTTTCAACGAATGACGGATGTTATTGTTCTACGGGCAACATTGAATTCTCTAAAATAGCTGAAAATTTATATCTTCTCCATCTTGAATACAAGAGATTGCGCCTTTTTATGAGATGAAGAACTTCTTGTGTGCACCACGCGTTTCAAGTTTTTTTTAAAACGTATTTCACCATATACTCGTAAGGTCAACATTTATCAAAAAGATAATTTTGGAGAATCTCAATTTGACTATTCACATCATTGGTCGTATATATGTAATCAATCGACAATCATTGAATTATGAAATCATATCGATGTTTTCAAGACTTAAGTGGTAAGTGCAGCAAACATTCAGTCGTGATGGGAAAAAGCATTCGACTAAACTTTCATTTTCACTCATTCATTCATTTTTTATTATTTCATATAAATTCAATAAACATAATTAAATTACATATAACTTAATTTATAGTTAGAAATAATATAGGTGACACTTTTTATTTTATATACATAGAGTACTAAAGTAGTTTCAAATGCCACTTCAAGAGGTTGAATTAGAACAATAAAAGTATGGGTGGGGTGACCCAAGTAATTTTATACAACTATGAAAATTCAGAATTACATAAAAAAAAATTGTTATAATATACAGATATACAAAAGAAGGAACTTCTTAAAGAAAAAAAAAAAAAAAAACTCCTGGTTTTATCAGTATGTTAGAGAAAAGACTTTCTAGTGTCGCATGATCAAAATTTAAGAGCCACTGTTTTAAACGATTCACAAGCCTTCTAGAAAATGCCATAGTTCTGATTGACGGTGGAAGTACATTAAAGAGACGGCACGAAGAAACTAAATAAAAATTACGAAATGCAGTAGTGCGAATAGTTGGAAGAGATACAACATTTGAAAAGTTTCAACGTAAATTATAATCTGAAATTAGCCTACAGTTAAGATTACCCGATCTTAAATAAAAAGTTTTTAAGACTTTGAAACAATATAAATGGCGAACAGGAAGAATATTCATATCACGAAACAAAGGATAACTTGGATAACGATGATTTTTATGGCATATTTTTCTTAAAACATTATTTTGCAGAATTAAAAGAGGCGTAATTTTATACAGATTTGTACCTTCCCAGCACGTAATACCATATTGGAGGTTGGAATGGAAGATACCATAATAAATTACTACATATAAGTAATTTTGTAGAACGCACATTTTTTAGATAGTAGACGTTTCGAAGAGTGCTGCGAAAATACTTCCTTAACGACTCAGTATGGTTGATAAAGCTCATCCTAGAATCTATGATAAGGCCCAAGTATTTAAATTCGTCTACTTTCTCAACTGAAAAGCAATTCTTGCTACAACTTGAATTACTACAGAAAGTAGGGGAAGGTAAGGTGGAAATACAACCACAACCAGCAAGTTTGTATCTTCGACACTCAGGTGCGTGAACAAAAACTTCAACGTTGTTACAGATTTTGGTGGACAGATTAAAATACATAATTTTTGTTTTGGAGCTAATATTTAATTTGTGTTCAGCAAACCAGGTCCTCAATAAATTAAGATCCCAATTAATGTCCGATATAAGATTTAGAGCACTGTCCGATCCATAAGAACAGCCCACGTCATCAGCGAATGCAGTGATTTTTGCTTTAAAGCTTAGTCTAAACAGAGAGTCAATGTAGATTAGGAACAGAATAGGTCCAAGCACAGGACCTTGTGGCACTCCTAAATTGAAAAACAACATTTCGCTCCTCGCTTCTTCAATCTTTACCCTTTGAGATCGATCACAGAGGTATGACCTAAACCAGTCGAGCATGAATCCCCGGAACCCTGCTTTTTCTAATTTTGTCAATAATATGGCATGGTTAACCATGTCAAATGCTTTCGCAATATCTAAGAATAGGCCCGCAGTGAATTTTTTCGCATCAACTCGAAAAAATATGGGAACAAAAATTTAGTAAAGCGTCTTCAGTAGATTTACCCCGCTGAAAACCAAATTGCACTGAGCTGAAAAAATTTATTTAGTTTTATTTAGAAAGGACACTATCCTCTCCTTAACGATTTTTTCAAAAACTTTACTAAAGACAGGGAGATGAGAGATGGGCCTGTAATTGCCCATATCTTCTTTAGCACCTTTTTTGAACAAGGGTACAATGTCAGCGCACTTAAGTTTGTCAGGAAAAATCCCAGAAAAAATGCTACGGTTAAAAATAACGGCTAGAATATCAGCTACAAAGTAACCAACGTGCTTTACAATTTTGTTAGAAATGCCATCAAATCCACAAGCATTTGAATTCTTAAGGCAACCAATTGCCCTTAAAACGTCTAAAGCGGTTATAGGCTCAAAGACAAAACTATACCCCTGAACTGGCTTACAAGAGTTTGTAGAAAACGAACACAGGTGACAAATAGGTAGGTAGTTTGGACTAGTAGAACTGTTGGCTATAGAAGCAAAGTGCTTGTTGAAAGCGTTAGCAATCACAATTTTATCTGACACCACACAATTATTTACAGAAATAGCAGTAGGTATTTTGTTAGAAGAACCCTTGTTCTGAATGCTATTAAATACCTGCCATTCACTTTTTATATTCCCCTTTGCAAACATGAACTTTTCACGATAATAATTATCGCGGCGAATGGGAATATCCTTTTTGAGCTGAGAGCATAATTTTTTATACTTGCTTTTCAAATATTGATTATTAGGATACTTAGAACACTTGACCCTGAGCTTATTTTTAGTGTTTACTTTGTTAACGATATGACTCGTTATCCACGGCTTGAGTCTTTTATTAGATGTTTTTAACAATCCAGTAGAGGAGCAGTTACTTATGTGTTTGCTGAGACACTCCATAAAAAGATTATAGGAAGCAGTAGCATCATTCTCTAAATATACCTCCTCCCAGGCTTTATGCAGGAGATCGTTTTTCAACTTAACAAGATCAATTTTTGGCATAATTTTGGTCGGGTTAACAGATTGATTCACTATTTTGTTTGAATTCAAGTTTAGCAACAGGCCTGTCATTGAGTGATCTGAGATATTCAGATCAAATCTACACTTCACGCAGGAGCTAAGGGGAGAATAGCCAAAGCGACCATAGATGTGATCCAAACAACTACTAGAAATCATTCTCGTAGGTTCATTTCATCATAACTTGATCAAAGCTTGCCACAATAAACAGATCTAGGAGAGAAGGCGTGCTGCTGGGCTTAAAATGAGTTGGTTGAGAGCTTGGTAGCTATGTCAGGGCCATATATGGACATCTAAGGTGAAATTTGTCGCAAGTTCCGATCACCTCGCCATAAACATACTCCAACATTTCACTTGGCGCGGATTTTTTTTAGTCTCTAGACCGTATGTTTAAAAACAAAAAGATTGCCACTCCCAATTTATTTTACCTATCAGAACGAAGAATTACTCGTATTAAGCATAATAAGATAACTACGTTTCTCAGAGGCAGAGAATATTAACCATGCTACCATAAAAAATTGCCGCAAGTCATCTATACATTTTTAAGGCTCTGTTTGTTTAAATGGCAACGTTTTTAATCCTTTTTTGTTTATACAGAACATTTATTAGCATTTTTGTGTCGTTAATGAAACTACCCAATTCTTGTGAATTTTTACTCATTTTCAACTTGTAATGCATTTTAATTTCACATGGCATTAATGACTTTGTACATCATCGATGAAGTGACCAAAACGAGGACCAGGAAAAAGAAATATGATCAGATTGGGGATAGGGAGAGAAAAGAGTTGCGTTGATAAATAACACTAGTTAGTCAACAAAAAAAAATTGTTTGTTTCCTGTGATTTTTTTTCTATCTCAAATTGATGCGTATTTTTTAAATATGGCAATCATTTTTCTCTGACAGCTTTTGTTTTCGAGTTACAACTAACTACTCTTATTTACTATTTTTACTTAGATTTTCGTTTTTTATTGGACACTGAAATATATTTTGTTGTTACTTTCGATATGGCTTCGTCAAGAAGATGTTATGTGATTAATCCCGATTGTTTTTGCTATATTTGTGGTGAATATGTATTTGCAAAATATCGAAAATCTATATCGGACTTTGTAAAAACTGCGAATCATCAATACTTTAAAATAAAACTGTGTAATCAGGACAAGCCATGGGTTCCCCATATTGTATGCCAGAAATGTGTGGTATGTCTACGGTTATGGTCCAGTGGAAAAAGAGATTCAGTAATGTTCATAACACCCAAGATTTGGCGAGAATCTCAAAACCATCATGACGATTGCTACTTTTGCGTTATGAAAATAAACGGAATTAACCCTGGAAATCGAAATAAGTGATCATATCCTAACTTATCCTAACTTCTGCTCAACGACCTCAACCTAGCACATCTAAATCTTCTGATGATCCGAATCCCTGTGAACCCGAACGAAATACATCAAGTGAAGACTCTGATTCAGACTACAAATTTAGCCAAGAACCTCAACCATTTAATCAGAAAGAACTAAATGACTTAGCAAGAAATCTAAACTTACCAAAAAAGCTCCTGAAATGTTAGCATCTCGTTTGAAAGAAAAAAATTTGCTTACTCCGGAAACCAACATTACATTTTATCGCACCCGAGAAAAAAATATGTTACCGTATTTTTTCTCAAGAGCAGGATTTTGTTTTTTGTAACGATGTTGGTGGTATTTTGCAACAGATAGGATTAAAAAAGTAGCAACCTAGTGATTGGCGTCTTTTCATAGATAGCAGCAAAATAAATTTAAAGTGTGTTTTGCTTCATAACGGTAATAAGTACGGATCTATACCTATTGCACATTCGGTGACTTAAAGAATACGCAAATGTTTCTAAGGTTATGGAAAAAATTAAGTATCAAGATCACAAATGGGTCATTTGTTTTGATCTGAAAATGGTTAACTTTCTTTTAGGTCAACATGGGGGACACACGAAGTTCCCTTGCTCCATGTGTCGCTGGGAAAGTCGTGACAAAAAACGACTGACATAAAGGTTTGGCCAGTGCGGAAAGAGCTAAAAGTTGGTATCAAAAATGTTATAAACATGCCTTTAGTTAGCCGAGACCGCATCATACTTCCACAACTTCATATTAAACTCGGCATTATGAAAAAGTTTGTGAAGGCTCTTGACAAAAGTGGCGAATGTTTCAATTTTCTTTCACGCAAGTTTCCAGGATTAAGTACAGAAAAATTGAAAGCTGGTATTTTTGATGGGCCACAGATTAGGCAACTCGTGAAAGATCCTAATCCATCCCGAATCCAAAGCTTGGAATTCATTTGTTTTGGTTATGACGTTATGAGTAATTTAATAGAGAAAAAGAAATCTGACGACCACGTCGAGCTTGTTGAATCCATGCTATCGAACTTGGAAGAGCTAGGGTGGCCATAAAAATCCACTTCTTGCCCTCGCATTTAGACCGATTTCCACAAAATATGGGTGATTTTAGTTAAGAGCAGGGTGAAAATCTTGGAAGAGCCTTATCAGGGGAGTTACATGAAGTTGTAACCATCTCTCATATGCTGGTTAAGTAGACTGTACGATACCCCTTACGTACATATGTACTCACTGAATGCTGTCACACTGATCAAGCTAGATCACACATGTCGATCAGCATCTTGTTGACAAGCCAACATTATCAGCATAGAGAGAAAGCACAAACAGGCTGTCGCTAAGCTGCCTGTAACCGACGCTCTGCAACGAAAACAAATGCGAGTGCAAAGAGCACTAGCAATAATTGTTTGAGTGTTGGTGGGTGGACTCTTACTCTCGTGCGATGTTTTTATCTTCATTTTCGTTTCTCTTTCCTTTTGTATTTATTATAAGTTATGATTAAGTAAAAATAGAATAAGAAATAAAGATGTTAGCTAGTAAGTCAAAAAGGAAAAGAACTTCACTTGATTCTCAGACCTCGTGCGAGACACATCTAAAGAAAAAATAAAATAAATAAATAAAAAAGGATAAAAGTGTAAAAGTGTTTAATTTATTCCGCAAATTCGGTCCATGACCATAACTGGCGGGGGGTGGGACTCTCATATAATGCAGACTACTGCTGGAGTTTGCAACGAGATCTAACTACCTAAAGTCGTTCATTCAAGGAAATCTTATAAAAGACCATTTGATAGTGCTCAATAGAAATTTTGTTAACATAATGTATTAGTTTTCTGTATTTTTTTGTCAAAATAATAAAACTGTATTTTTCAAAAAGTAAAGCTGTTAGCAATCTCCCAATATTTTTTTCATAGTCAGGCCCATAGAAATACCTAATAACAGAAAAAAAAAAATAAAGGAAACAAGACGTAATTTATAAATATGAAAATAATTTAAGTAGTTAGCAAATTAAATACATATTTATAATATTAAAATAAAAATTGATTTAACGTGCAGGGACGGGTTAAGAATATCCCTGCAGCGATACCTCTCGCTCGTCGTAAAAGGCGACTAAAACAAAGGTAAACAAAAATCACATCTAGGCAATTTAGAAAACACCAAGGTGAGCCTAGGGACACATATACCACCATTAAACTGCCCCACAAGTGTACATGCAAATCAGTGGGTTAACACGACTGGAGATCACCGGTGTTGTAAGAGTAAGATCAAACAAAAAAAAATCTGGAGCATGCCGAAAAACAATTGGTGCAAACAAATGCAAAAACACCAGCATTTGATTGGCCTCAGCGATGAAGTAATCCCAAACCGGGAAACCTGCCGCTACTTTCTGAGGTCAAACCGGCGGACCCCACAAGCGGACCAGTAGGAATGCAGTTAAGTGGGAAGGTTATGGTCCTACACTTCTGACCAAAACAACGCCGGAAAAAAGGAAAAGAAGAAGAAAATAAAAATTGATTTATAAACGCAAAAAAAAGAAAAATAATAATAAAGTGTAAAAAGCCTAGAGAAAAACTTCTTGCAAAGGACGAAAGTCGACATTCCGAGATAAAAAAAATATCATATGATGAGGAGTTGTTTACAGATGCTTAAGCACTTATTTGGAAGATGGCATATTTCCATTTGTAGACCTGACGCTAGTTATGATCACCTCTCTGACCATATTTATATATAAAATATATATTAAGACCAAACGCATGCAGACCTAAAATTAAAATCTATTGACATATTTTATTATTTTCCTTTTCAGGTAAGGAAGTGTCCTGTTTTCAAGGATACATACATATCTCATCGAAGAATGTAACAAAGGTCCATCGTAAGGTTTGAATAATAGTGAAGTTATATCATTCTGCCGATTTGCAAAAAAAAAAAATAAAATTTCTTGCCAAAAAATAATGTTTGATGTAAGTTGATGGCGGCGGGAAATCGGAGTCCAAAGGCAGATGCGGCGATCAATAAAGATCAAAGCAAAAACCTGAAGACGGAGAGGACCAAAGGCTGCTCATCGGAGGCGGGCACTTCACACAAAAAAACCCCTTCCTCTGGAAAGGCAACACAAATGACCGTAAAGAGTCGAGATAAGCACCTCTCCTACAAAGAGGCAGCCATCTCCTCCGAAAAGGTCAGAATAGGGAAGGCTGGCAGTGACAGCAGAATGACCAGCGCAGATTGCCAACACTGCGAGGATCATCTACTGGAGCTAGCTTCAGCAACAGGCTTCTGTATTCAAGCGGAGAGGTCTGCTTTGATGAATGGTACCTTCGTGGTGAGCTGTTCCTCTCAGCAGACATCTGCCTGGATCAGGAGCATGGTGCCGAAAATCCCCCCCCTGGGAACTAGCACTTATCAAGTAGTTAGTCTCCCGAAACTAACGCGCCATCTGCTGGATTCCGGGAAAACCCGGAAACAAGCTGAAAGTGCTGACGCGATTACGTGCGCAGAACCCGGGACTCGACACGAGGGCCTGGACTGTCTATTCCTACAAGGAGAAAAAGAACTCTCTGAAAAAAGAGGGCTTCACTCTAGTAGTGGGAATGGACAATGGCTCTGTTGAGGCCCTGAAAACCGCGTACGACTCACGTCCCTACTTCGGCCTTGGTAGGATTGTATTCCATTTTGATGTCAAGTAGTCGAAGGATGGAACGTGTTCCCCAGTATGAATCCATGATTTTTACTCAGATCAACCTACAGCATTGCAAGGCTGCTACCGCTCTTCTAAGTAGCAGAATTGCATGCAGTAGTACAAATCATCACATTGTATCCATTCAAGAACCATGGGTGTGGAACAAACGCCTGTGTGGTCTTGGTGGCATACGTGATGCTACAATCCTTTATGATGAGCGATCCGAAAGGCCCAGGGTCTGCCTCATCATATCGAATACGCTATCGGCAACCAAACTTGGTCAATTCTGTGGTCAAGATCTGGTAGCTGCGAAAGTGAGCTACAAGGCGCACGGAGAAATTGAACACTTCGTCGTGGCGTCTGCTTACTTCCCCTACGACTCGGTACTACCCCCGCCACCTAAGGCGGTTTCCGAACTCGTAGAGTACTGTGAAGCCAGAAGGATTGGACTCATCATCTGTTGCGATGCTAACGCTCAAAACACATTTTGGGGCAGCAGCAAATGCAACCGGAGAGGAGACCATCTTTTAAACTTCATTCTTTCGTCCGACCTTTTCATCAACAATGTTGGCTCTCTACCAACCTTTGTGACGGCGAGACGACAGGAAGTGATTGACCTAACCTTATCTAACAGGCATGCGAAGGCCATCACTAACTGGAGAGTCTCACCAGATGTTACGCTGTCAGACCATAGATACATCGAATTCCAATTGAAGTGCGGGATCTCCCCCTCGCAGCCCAAGCGGAATCCGAGAAAAACAGACTGGGTGCGATTTAGGGAGGAGCTTGAGAAATCCACTCAAGCCCCGCCTAAACTCAAAACTAATCAATCGGTGGAGGATGCAGTTCATAACCTGAACAGCGCCATCACCAAATGTTTTGAACTCGCATGTCCTGTCAAAAAACCTCCCAACAGGAAGCCGGTTCCCTGGTGGAATGCTGAGCTCCAACGGCTTCGTAGGGAAGCCAGAAGTCTTCTGAACAGATCGCTTAAATCGAACTCGGAAGATGACTGGAATAAATACCGATCGAAGCAGAAGGAATATAAGAAGCTTATTCGAAAATCGAAGAATGATTCCTATAAGTCCTTCTGCGAAGAGATCAAATCCCTGAGCGCGACCAGCAAGTTGGTTAAAGTCCTCAAACGAGGAAAATCGACAAGGCTGGAGGTACTCAAAAAGTCTGATGGTACCTTCACCGAGTCTAAAGCAGAAACTCTTAGTTTACTGTTTCAGACCCATTTTCCGGGAAATCAGACTGTCATCGGCTCGTTGCACACTCCCTCATTGGATACTGCGGCTGTAGCGATGAAAACAACTCGGCGTAGCTGGTATGTTGCGTCACGCGTGGCAACTACTGAGGCTTTAAGTCGCCGGGCACTGATGGGATATACCCCGTTATGCTGCAAAAAGGTATAAGACAGCTGCTTCCTACACTGAAAAGAATTTTCACTGCTAGCCTGGCACTTGCCTACATACCTATACCTTGGCGCGCGGTGAAAGTGGTCTTTATTCCCAAAATAGGGAAAGAGGATTACTCACTAGCCAAGAGTTTCAGACCAATAAGTCTAACATCATTCCTGCTGAAAAGCATAGAAAGACTAGTAGAGTTGCACGTGCGCAAAGTTGCCCTTCAAATGCATCCTCTGTCGGACATGCAACATGCTTATCAGCGCGGAAAATCCTGCGAGACTGCGCTTCAAAACCTAGTTGGGAGAATTGAATGCGCTCTCGAAAGGAAAGAGTACGTACTAGGCATTTTTGTCGACATTGAGGGAGCTTTTGATAACGCTACTTTTGACAGCATGTGTAATGCTGCTAGACGGCATGGCGTAGATGAAGCACTGGTTTTGTGGATCAAAGCAATGCTCGTGCACAGGACACTGATTGCTGATGCAAGCCTCGAACATTGTGTCAAGTCTGGAGTAAACAGGGGCTGCCCGCAAGGTGGCGTCTTGTCTCCGCTGTTATGGTGCATGGTGGTCGACTCTCTGCTAGATGCTCTCAATGCCTCTGGAATCTATGCCTAGGCCTATGCGGATGATGTTGCTGTTCTCTCTGTCGGCTCATGTTTAGCGAATGTCTGTCTCAAAGCGCAGGCGGCGCTAAACGTGATCGAAGACTGGTGCACGAGAAATGGGCTGTCGGTTAATCCTCTTAAGACCGATGTCGTTCTCTTCACGAGAAGGAGGAAAACGACTGGCATTACTCAGCTGGTGCTAAAAGGCATTCCCATCCCTATATCCAAGGAAGCTAAGTATCTGGGAGTCATTCTAGATAACAAACTTCTCTGGTCAAAACATGTTGAGTCCAAAACCACCAAAGCGCTGTCAGCTTTCTGGCAATGCAAAGGTGCCTTTGGCAAAACATGGGGCTTATCGCCGAAAAAGGTCCTTTGGATCTACACGGCAATGGTAAGACCGATAATCTCATATGCATCGGTTGTTTGGTGGAGCAGGCTGACACGAAAACACGCTGTGGCTTCACTCACCAAACTCCAAAGAGCGGTCTGCCTCAGTTGCACGGGGGCTTTCCCCAGCACACCGGGAGCTGCTTTAGATGCTATGATGAACCTTCCACCCCTTGACATATATATCAGAGGGTGTGCACTGAAAACTATTTCTCGCCTAAAGAGGAATGGTCTTTGGTACAACTCGCAGTGGAGTGAGAGTGTACTTAAGAGAGAAATATCCTACGACCACTGTCTCATGGATATGCCTTCTGACGCAATGACACCTGCCATCCTACTGCGCTGTAACTACACAGTCACATTTCCTTGGCGTCAGGACTGGCTTTGGCCAGACACTGAACCTGGAATAGAATGTCTTCGCATCTTCACAGATGGCTCCAGGACTGATCAGGGATCCGGCGCCGGAGTTTTTTCGAGCGCGAAAACATTCGACTGCACTTCTCGTTAGGAAAATATGCGTCTGTCTTCCAGGCGGAGATTTACGCAATCCTAATGGCCATGCACTATGTTGTGAAACACAGATGGAGGGGAAAGAGGATATGTGTCTGCAGTGACAGCCAAGCTGCACTCAAAGCTGTATCCAATCCTCTGTCCAACTCCAAACTAGTGCATGAACTCAAGACCTTTTTGAACAAAGTCGGAAGACTTAATTCACTTAGGCTTGTGGAATCCCAGGAAACGAGATCTCCGATGAACTCGCTAGAAAAGGCTCAGAGGAGAGTTTCTCAGGGCCTGAACCCGCCTTAGGTCTACCAGCTTCAACGGTTAAATCTGACATCAATGACTGGGTCTTTAACGTACACAGTCGCAGATGGAAGGAATATCCAGGATGCAGGATGACTAAGCGCGTACGCCCTGACGTCTGTAAAAAGTCCGCAACATTCTTCTTATCCTTAAGGAGAAATGACTGCAGAAGGCTAACGGGCGTCATTACGGGCCATTTTAAAATCCTACCTCTACTGTAAGATTGTTTGAATACAAACACGGCTATTCCTACGACTCTAAGCGTGGTTTGATTGCTTTGACGTGCCTGTGCTGCTTGTTGCGAGGAGGACGACACAGCGGAACACTTTCTCTGCGACTGTCCCGCCTTCGCTCGTGCACGGTGGCGCACCCTTGGGGCCGACGTGGTGGGTGCCGAATCTCTTAGCTCAACATCACTGAAGCCCCTCCTCACTTTTCTCCGGACAACGGGGAAAATACAATAAAGACAAGGTGTCTGTCTGGTAGTACAATGGACCAGTATTTGTGTCTGAGTGCTCCAGCAGATAGTAGAAGCCTCCAAAAAAAAAAAAAAAAAGTTGATTCTGGCTCATAAGGACATGGAATCAAAACCAGGCACATGACCCACATGACAAACCGATTGAAAGATGGAAAATTACATGCCAGGTCAACCTAACCAAAGCGTTGGTGTCAGTCTATTTGAGGCAAAAGTGTTCTGGTATGTTTACGTATTGTAGTACGAGTATCTCTTGTCAGCATTGCTATCGCCCAAGCTAATTGGCCCGTAGGCTCTTCCAGAAAACTTGTAAATAACTGGTACGTTCGTCGAATATGATAAAAAGCCATGTACATCCAAATGAAAGAATGTCTTACGAGATAGCTATAATATTGAAGCTTCAGGACGAGCTGTATTTTATAAGGTTTAAGACCAACATCTTTGCATAAAATTTACTACGGAGTCGCGTAAGACAATCCCAATAGCTGGACAGCGACGAATGTTGTCAAATCACGGTCTTCCATAACACTGGCGAATACAGCAGTAATATTTTCCTCTGTATGCACTCTACACATACGGGTAGGTGGCTTGATGTCCAATATCGTAAAATTTGTGAGTGTGGTTTGAATTGCTTGAAAAGGTAGGTCGATTATGAAGACCATAAAATAGTCGAGTTGTGCGGAAATATGTTTCGCAGAGCACGATTTTGATACTACGAGTAAGTGTACAACTTTGCTTCCGTCGTTTTTTCCCCAACATTTGAGGCTTTAATGAAACAAATTAGTTACACATGTATCATTCAAAGTATTTTCCATCGCTGGCCACTACTTTCTCCCATCTTTCGGGCAGTGCACGAATCCCGCGTCGAAAAAATTGTTCATCTTTTGAAGCGATCCACGAATCGATCCAATTTGTGACTTCTTCATGAAATCGGAAGTGCTGGTCAGCCAGGCCATGCGCCATTGATCGAAACAGGTGATAGTCAGAGGGAGCAATGTCTGGAGAAAACGGCGGGTGGGGTAGGACTTCTCATTTTAACGTTTCCAAGTACGTTTTGACCGCTTTTGCAACGTGTGGTCGAGCGTTGTCGTGCTGCAAAATCACTTTATCGTGCCTCTCGCTGCATTGCGGCCGTTTGTCTTTTAATGCTCTGCTCAAACGCATTAACTGCGTTCGATAACGAACACCTGTGATTGTTTCACGTAGTTTTAACAACTCATAGTACACGACGCCGAGCTGGTCCCATCAAATGTATAGCATGATCTTGGAGCCCTGGATATTCGGTTTGCCCGTCAACTTGGAAGCATGGTTGGGATATCCTCATGATTTTTTGCGTTTAGGGTTATCGTAATGAACCCATTTTTTCATCCCCGGTCACAATGCGATGCAAAAATCCCTTCCATTTTTGCCTCTGAAGCAACTGTTCACAAACACACAAACGCCGTTCAACGTCTCTTGGTTTCACCAAGGGTCCCACCCAAGTTCCTTCTTTCTGAATCATGCCCATGGCCTTGAGACGTTTTTGAAGGGCTTGCTGTGTCACTCCCACTGATCGTGCCAATTCTTCTTGAGTTTGACGCGAGTCTTCTCTCAGCAATGTCTCCAATTCCGCATCTTCGAAAACTTTCTCTCTTCCACCGCTATGCCGGTCTTCGACGTTAAAATCCCCGTTCTTGAAGCGTTGAAAACACACGTTCTTTCACTAATAGCGTCCTCACCATATGTATCTGAGAGCATTCGATAAGACTCAGCCGCTGTTTTCTTTACTGAAGCAAAACAGTAACACCTCCCGCAAATGAAGAGAATTTGGCTCGTAAATTGACATTTTCAATCGAGAACAATTTTATGATGCAGACACAAATCGACTAATGTTTGAATGGTGTTCTGTTGACCGAGGTCCAAGTCAACTGCCTGACGTCTGCGATTTGTTTCTTTTCTACCGCTATTTACCGTTATCGCCACATATCGACGATATCGAAGGCATAGTTGTACACCTTATAATAAAATTCAATAATTCGTAAGAGTTAATCGGGTGTAAGCCTTTTCATGACGAAATGGCAATACTAACCGAGCATGTTTGACATTGGCACCTGTCACGAATCACGTGTGAGCGGCGAAAAATAGAACGCTGAGAAAACAAGCAGCAAACAAATCACCCTTTACAAGTTTGATACTTTGGGGCCACTGTTCTATGCTCAGAGCTTCTGATGCTGATGACATGAGGTTGGACTTTGCAATAGCTATCGGGGGATTGACAAAACCTTCTGTAGAATACTTGTATGGAAAAAGCTTCTAGAAATTTGCAATTCGGAGTGGGCAGTTGATCCCTTTCTGCTATGAAAAAAGTGAGTCAAACAACATACATATATGATTGAGAGAAACTTGAGGCCCACGGGATATAATGCCAGCTAAGGAAGACCTTTAAATGATAAGACAACAAATGTATTCTCGTATAATACATCGAGACAATGCTGGATTGTTTGCGGTCGCCACGGGATGCTATGCCATGGGCACCCATACTCGTATAGCGAGAACGGGAATTCCCCACTTCTAGTCACACATCAGGTCGAATAGAATCACTTCGTCAATTTAATTCCATCTGCCATCCATTTATTTGCTGTGCTATTTTCTAATCCAGGTCATCTCCTCTTTTTTGGGTTTCCAGGTCTTCGTGGCCTTAAAATCACAACGCCGCTGATTGGATTTACTACAAAGCGCTGGATAAATATCACTTTTACCTACTTACGAGGGGATGTTTGATAACCTCCTTAATCGTAGAAGAAGACATCCCTCATTAGTTATAAAAAGGGTTATGCAAAGGGCTTATGAGTCAAAGGTTATGGTTTATAGCTTCCAAGCCTGAAGGCCAAAGTACAACAAATCAAGAAATGCTAATTAATATCTTGACCAGGCTTCAGTCCATGTTTTCAGAATTTAAGTTACAAGGTCATCAAATCGGCCTTGTGGAACCACATCTCTTATAGTACGTCACGTCAACATGTCTAATCCCATAATCCTTAGAATTTCAAAATTCACATTTACGTTTATGGCGATTGTCAGTTATATTCTATTCGCAACTTGCCATTATAGTTGAGTACTTTAACCAGGTTCATTCGAGCATAACGTTTTCCAAAACGGATGCATACGTTAAGCCTAACACGGTACATTGCATTATGTCCTCTTCCCCATTAAATATGAAATCCTCGACAAACTAGGTCAATGGCAATTAGGCGAATAATTAATGGATGCTGCCATTCGAATTTATCTTTCCGAGCAATGTAGACTTATAAAATCCAACCTAATTGGTAGGAAATTTAATTGCCACGCCACTTGCTTTATATACTCATTTTCACACTATCCCCGAACCGCCATGCCCTTGAGAGCTTTATGTAAAAAAATGGCAAGGCAAAAAACAAACAACTTTTGTCCTCATTCCGTCATCGATTCCAATCTCGAGAGTTTCCTCCCTTGTAAACGTTCACGTCCAATTAAGCATTGTGTATGTTGAAGCGTAGTATCTTCATGTCAAAGGGCGGCTATCTTATCGCTTTCGCAGCACATCAGCTCGGAAATGCTGCCGGGTGTGTAATGGAGCTCTAAAACGGAGAATAAACTTTAATCCATCGGCGTGTGTATGAAATCCATCGGACCGATACCATGCGACTTGATATTGAGTTCTTTATTCAATGGCCTGATGTGATGGCCATGACGGCGAGCACTGTCAGGACTACGGGGACGACCATGCAGCATGTCTCGAATTACCATTCTTGTTCGAAATTGAAATGGCGAAGCTACTGCTTCATCTCGTCACATTGGAAAACGAGAAATACGCCTCAAGCTGTATGCCCCAACCCCCGCCCCCCATCAACGGGACATTCAAATGTCGCAGTCGAACCGAAGGAAAACCAAAATGAGATGAAAGTTCATAAGCGAGATCGAGCATTTCACTTTTTACGAGATACGAATTTCATCTCGTTCACCGTTTACCGCCTCTGTGTCCTTTCCGTTTCCGCATGCAATAGGTTCCACGCTTCTCGCCTCAAGTGCTGTCGGGCAAAACATAAAATTCCATGCGAACTGCACGATGTTTTATTGCCTTGCAATGTGTGAGTTAGAAAGTGCTTGGTTGTCCCGTTTTTTATTAAAACACATATTCCAGGACATTTTATCCTCGCCACACTCCTTCGTGCGGCACGATGCCGCGTTGTAAGATGCGTGAGAACGGCAACATCCTGCGGTTAGTTGGTTGGAAAATGAAATATCCGTGTTCGTCGAGTTGTGTCGCTTTAAATATTCATTTTGACATGAATTCTCGACGAAGTGGCGCCAAATTGGAGCGGGAATCAGTAGATCGGAATCCTGTAATATAGTAAGCATGTAAGGCATCCTGCTACTAACTACCATTAATTCCAATTAATTAAAACTATAAATACCTGCTTTGGATGCATTCGTGATTGATGTTGGTTGGCAGGTGGCAATTGTTTGAGTTGGATCGCATGATACGTATCCTGTGGTGGGTTTCATACGTTATTGGAGGATGGGATTTAGGGGAAAAAACGCGCGGAACTGCACTAATTAGTCGCGTAAGTGCATATTAATTGGACTAACTGAACAATTGTGAATTCCATTTAACATTAACTGGTGTTAAATGGTGTGGGAGTGTAAATGGTGACGAGGAATGACAGCAATGGAAATTGGTAGGATTTACGGGATGAAACAGATTCTTGTTTGGTCTTTTCGAGCGGAAAAAATTTGAGCATCATTGGGTTTTGCACGCTTGTAAATAGTCGATTTAAGTGGATTACATGATTGCCGCTTAATTTGTTATTTTTTTACTATCGAAGCTGCTTGTAATGTCAAATAAATTTTGAAAACAAGCTTCAGTTTAGCGGAAGCGTGGTTATGAACTGGGTGAGTTAGCCTATTTTTTAAATATGCCCACCGGCCTAATATTGAGCTAATATTGTTCCACCAAGCAGACATGGAATTTCGTGCCACATATCATGTTAGAATCATGATCAAAACGTGCCTGAATAGCCTTTTGCCATCTGTTTTTAATGGCAGGCAGATGATGATGAAACTGAATATGTTTACCAACACCCAACCAAAAAGTCTCGCAAACGGGGCTAATACAACACGTGATGTGCAGAATTCCTGTTACTTTTTGATCATATCTGGTATGTTATGGCGAATTGGCCGGAGCACCTCGATTGGTAGCTACAAAATTTTGTCTACCTCAATTTTCAAGTCAAGGTTTCTAGCTGAAAAAATGTTGAAATAAGGAAAGAACTCACTCATGTCAGGTATGGTGATAAAATATTTTAGAAAGGGAACTCATGTGATTTGACGTAACTGACTATAGGTCTCTTGTTGCATGGTGGTTCAAGTCCAGTAAGGCGGCTAGTTCCACCTAAGAAAGAAGGTAGAGTTATTAATATACGAAATTTAAATTTTTCACTTTTTGGGAACACTTTCAAGGAAAAAACACGATTTTTTGCGAAAAAATCGTTTAATTTGTTATTGTAAAATGAAAAATATTAACAAATTTGGAAAAAAAACTCTCCAGCGTTTGGAGAAATGTACAGAAACAATGTTCAAAATTTCAAAACGATCGGTGCAGTAGTTTTGAAGTTATGAGGGGCACCGACTTTGAAAACGTGAGTTGTGGGAAAACCGCTTTAAAGTTTTGAACACTTAAAAAATTGGGATGAAACGTTCATAAGCGAGCTCTGTCGGCTTACCTCACACTGAATCATCGATGCCAGGTCTATAAAGGATGTTGCAATCATCCATGATGTCCAAAGCATCTTTTTGCTCTTGTCTACGATGAATCCTGTCTTCTTTAGTTTGTTTTTCAGCTTCCTGCTCTGCTCGTCCTATACGCATGGAGTCAGTTGATCGTGCCCACTCATGAGCGTTTGGTCCACTACTGATTCCCATGTCTTGCATGAAGGTTAAATAAGCAAAAGCACCTTCATTGAAGACACAGGCTGCCACATGAACTGCAATCTCAACGATGACAGAGGTTCCACCCAAGTTCATTGGTGAGATTTTCCAAATAAGTTGGTTCAAACTCTCATTGTTGTTCTGCGTAAAGCCACCGACGCATCGCTCCAGGAGGGCATCTTTGCTCAGATCTTCATAGATGGGCTTGATGGCATCCAAAACATCCTTGGGAAGAGCACTGTATGTATGTACAATGTTTGAACGAATCCAATGCATTAGCAGCTGCAGCTTTTGGCCATTCGCACCAGGAGTCCGCGCCGCTCGGGCATTTTTCATGCTGTGGACTCCGTCGAACTGTTGCCCAGATAGCATTCTTCATATTTTCCACGGAATCACAGTGACGTCTAATAGCCATACCGTAGTATACCGTCAATTCGTCAATCATTTTAGCCGTAAGCTTCCCTTTACCAGACAGACTCTTTCGTTTGACAGTCTTTCCAGCCTTACTTTCAATATCTACAACGGTCTTTTTGACTAGTTATTTCGCGCAGACGAGTGCCCATTCTTTTTTCACTATTGAAAAATCATCACCATAAGGTTTGGAATTCACTAACCCGGAGTAAGCTTTGGAGTCACCGTCACCGATCTAATTGCGATATCGCACACCATTCGTTACCGAGCGTGTACGTCTGCTCGATAGAACGTTTACTGCTACACTAAATTATATACTCTACGTCTACATTGACCAAAGTTATAATACAGGTCTAAACACGTTTGTACTCGTTTTCAAATTCCTATAAAGAAAGATAGGGGTAAAGGTAAGGAATTCTATAGAAATCGAACCACCTGCCTGGTAACAATAGCGCACTCGAGTCAGGTATGTAGGTATAAAAATCCGACAGGTATAAAAAAACTTCGTCAATTTTGCTGCGATCGACTTTAGAGAACATTCTTTGATATTATGCATTCATTTAAAATAAAAAAAAATTCGCAAAAAAAAAAAAACCCGATTCCCCCCTTAAAACAGTTGTCGTTAGGCGTCAGTTTCAGTAAACGAGGTTTGTTCAAATAATAAGGTGACCTTAAAAATCTCGGAAAATTCTTATTTGTTCATTCCTTTCAAAGTGACTTCATTAGATATAACACACTTGCGCCGATGCTTTCTCCAATCCTTGAAGCAATTCTGATATGCGTTTTTTCGTATAACTCTGAGCTCTGCCAACGATGCGATCTTCATCTCAATCGTGGCAGCTCTCTGTCTTTTCAGTTTTCGGAAGAGAAAAAATGAGTGAATATCTGCTTTATCTTGAGGCAACAGCCATGCATTCCCCACAAATCCGGACGTTTTCGTCGTATTGCTTCACTTAAACGACGCGTAACCTTAAGGCAATATTAGGTGTGCAACTAAGTTCTCGCTGTTTATCAAGAGATGGCTCTAGTAGTAAGTGCTGGTCGATTGTGACGTATCCAAAATGTCATGAACAAAGCTTAGACATACGGTTAACAAACCGCTTTGACACATTAGTGATTTTGTTTTTGCGTCATATACTTTTGGTTGTGTGAAAATGTCTGATTTGTGCCAAATAATCGTCATTTGCGGCAAGTGTTGCTTTTCTTGTTTCATTCGAAGGAAACGGCGGCTGAAGCGCATCGAGAACTCCAAAAAGTTTGCAGAGATGCTGCTCTAAGTGAAACAACGTGCGTAATTGATTCCGTCGCTTCAAAGACGGTGATTTCGATGTTGACGACCGTTCGCGTGAAGGAGGGCCAACAACCTTCGAAGACGCTGAATTGGACGCATTGCTCGATGAGGATCCATGCCAAAGGCAAAAAGAGCTTACTTTAGTGTTAGGAGTTACCCGCCAAGCTTTCCAAGCGATTGCATGCGTTGGGAATGATTCAAAAGCAATGAACTTGGGTTCCTTACGATTTAAAGCCAAGAGACGTTGAGCGTCGTTTTTTCGCCATTGAACAACTGCTCCAACGGCATAAAAGGAAAGGTTTTCTTCATCGCGCCGTTATGGATGATGAAAAATGGATTCATTACAGCAACCCAAAGAGAAAAAAATCTTGGGGACAGGCCGGTCATGCTGTTACGTCGTCAGCTCGGCCGAATATTCACACTGCGAAGGTTATGCTGTGTATTTGGTGGGATCAGGGCGGTGTTACAATACTTATTATAAGCTGTTGAAACCAAACGAAACCATCACTGGGGAACGGTATGGCATCGCATCAATTGATGCGATTGAGCCGAGCACTGTGCCACAGTGGCCACGAAAAAGTGATTCTGCAGCATGACAACGCTCGGCCTCACGTTGCCAAACCCATTAAAATCTACTTAGAAACGCTCAAATGGGAAGTCCTACACCACCCGTCCCCAGATATTGCGACGGGCGATTGTCACTTGTTCCGTTCGATGACACATGGTCTAATTGATCAACAGTTCCAATTATATGAAGACATCTCCAAATGGCTTAATTCGTGGATAGCCTCAAAAGACTAACACTTCTACCATGACGGTATGCGAGCTCTGCCAGAGAGATGGGAAAAGTTATCGCTAGCGATGGGTAATACTTTGAATGATTAATTTGTAGTTAACCGTTTTTTCACAATAAAGTTGCATTTTCATCAAATAACAGCGAGAACTTAGTTGCGCTCCTAATATTTGTTCTTATCCATACAAGAATTCATGGCGAAGCACGCCATTGTAATCGACGAAAACAATGAGCACTTTCACATATGACCGGACTAGGCGTGCTTTTTTCAGTCTTCGTTCTTCTGCTTGCTTCCATTGGGATGATTGGGCTTTAGTTTCGACGTCATAACCACACAAGTTTTGTTTTTTTTTTTTGTTTTGTTGGAGGCTTCTGCAATCTGTTGGACACCCAGACACAAATACTGTTCCATTGTACAGACAGACACTTTAGATGACGTTATAGCTCATGAAGAGTCAGAGCCACGCTTTTATTCACTTATGCTGTGTGCGATTTGTTTTTTTCACACAAGTAAACGGAATCTAAAGCTTAGTGTGGACTCCGGACGGCGTGAGTCGAGAAGTTTTTTCAAGGCAAGTAACCGCACTACCCACTGCTGCACGGCGCTCTCTCATACTCTCATACTTACAACAACTTCTGAGCGATGTTCATGGAACAGTTTTTTTGGTCAAAATTTAGCAATTTTGAAACAAATTTAGCTGACGCGTTTCATTCTCAAAATATCTGAACAAATTTCATAGCATGAGCCAACCGATATGCCAATATCCCCAGCAACTTCTTAAATAGTTATTCGACGACAAATATACTAAATATCTATAAAAAATTTGTTAACTGCTTCCCGTTAACGTTGTTGACGTGTTGGGTCGTCCACGGCGTCCCTTCTTATTGCCGTTTTCTTGGCTTTCTGTGGGGAGCGTATACCACTTATAAACATCTGTTTTGTTCAGAATAGACTCCCCAAATGCCACAGTCAACATTTGAAGTGTGTCGGAGCACTTAATTTTATTTTTCATACAAATACTTTGATTCGAATTTTTCAATACCGTAAAATCGCCAAGCATCAAAACGATTCTAACTTTTACATATATCTGTGAAAAATTAATTAAACATCCGAAATGGTTGACAAAGTTAACATGTTGTAAAAAATCCAAAATGAAATGTTCCAAGCTCGCGGAATTTAAAAAAGTTACCTTATTTCTTGAACAAATGATGCCGACTTGGTTGAACTATGAATAACAACATTTCATATTGGGGGTACAAATTAATTCGATCCGTTTTCAAAAGATGGCGCCACCTGCAAGTTGTGGCTGATCTTGGAAGCGATTACCTACTTCATTGGAAAGGTGTGACATCTGTCAACAATAATTAGTTAGTGTGCATCAGCGTCTGTTTCTGACAACAACTTTTTGCCTCTTCGAAAATGTCCAGATTTGTCTTAAATAAACAGCATTTGCGGGAAGTTTTGATTTTCTTTTTTAATTGGAAGAAAAGTGCAGCTGAAGCCCATCGAATGCTTGTAGAAGTTTATGGTGAATCTGCTCCGACCGATAAATCATGCAGAGAGTGGTTTCGACGCTTCAAAAGTGGTGATTTTAACGTCGAAGACAAAGAGCGTCTTGGCCAGCCCAAAAAGTTTGAAGATGAGGAATTGGAGGCTTTACTGGATCAAGATCCGTGCCAAACGCAAAGTGAACTCGCAGAATCGTTGGGAGTGACTCAGCAAACAATTTCCGTTCGGTTAAAGAAATTTGGATTTATTCATCAAAAGCAAGGAAATTGGGTGCCGTACGAGTTGAAACCGAGAGATGTCGAAAGGGGATTTTTCACCTCGGAACTGCTTCTTGAAAGACATCAAAGGAAGGGATTTTTGCACCGGATTGTGACTGGAGATGAAAAGTGGATATACTACGATAACCCCAAGAAGAAAAAATACTATGCAAAGCCTGGTGAACCCGTTCCATCATCGTCTACATCGACAAAGAAAAACATCCACGGTTCAAAGGTCATGCTCTGCATATGGTGGGACCAGACGGGTGTGGTGTACTATGAGCTGCTAAAACCAGGCGAAACCATTGATGGGAAACGTTATCGACTATATCGCTTTGTTCCGGAACGAAAGGTTGATGGGGCGCGGTAGCGTTTAATCAGCCTTGAGCTGTTTTGAATGCGCTTCCAAAATGCCTCGACCTTTTTGAAAATGCACTGTTTGGACGGCGTAATTGAGTTCACTTCGAACTTATGGGAAACGTTATCGACTACAACTAATGCGTTTGAGCCGTGCATTGCGTGAAAAACGGCCAGAAACGACCGAAGGTGATTTTGCTACATGATAACGCTCGGCCCCACGTGGCTGTAGCGGTCAAAAACTACCTGGAAACGCTGAAATGGGAGGTCTTACCTTACCACCCGCCGTATTCTCCAGACCTTGCTCCTTCCGACTACTGGCTTTTTCGACGGATGCAAAACGATTTGGGGGGTCACCGGTTCGGGTCTTTTGAAGAAATCGAAGAATGGCTCAATGCCAGAGAGGACTCATTTTTTAGAGATGGTATTCGAAAATTACCAGAGAGATGACGGACAATACTTTGAGTGATGTATTTTTTACGTTTTTTTCAATAACATTTTTTTTTTTTAACAAAAAAAACCGAATTAATTTGTACTCCCAATATTTTATCGAATATTTCGAGCTTTATTCTGGATAACTAAATTGTTTTTCTACTTCATTGCTTTGGCACAAAAAAAAAATGTTTTAGTGGAAGCTTATGGTGACCATGCTTCAGCTGAGCAAACTTATCGGAAGTGGTTTACATGTCTTAAGGTTATTTTAAGCAAGGAACGACTTGTACAACTACAAAAATTGGAAGATGAAGAATTGGAGGAACTGCTAAATTCAAACATTTTTGTAATCGTTGGAAGTTGATTTGTCAACGGTCAGAAAATGTCTTAGAGCCATGGCAATGATCCAAAAGCAAAGAAACTGGCTGCTATGTGAACTCAAACCAAGGATCACTAAAGATGTCTTTTCACATAGTTATGAACGGCTGCTTCAACGGCAATAATGAAAGAGATAATCACTGGCTATAATAAGTGGATCCATTAACTCGATCCTAAGAACAGAAAATCATGGCTTAAACCCGGGCTAACAATCGACACTAATGGCGAATCAATTATTATTTATCCAAGCTATGCTCATTATTTGGTGGGATCAGACGGATAGGGTTGCGGATCACTATCCACTGCAGTTAATGCACTTGGGTTCAATACTGAAAGAGAAACGACCGGAATACTCTGGAAGATACGACAAAGTAAATTTGAAGTCAAAATCCACGCGGATTTCTTATGGCGTTCAAAGTCAAAATTTGAGAGGGTTGATAAGTGACATTTCAACGCATATTTAATGATGTTTGTTAGAATTTCTCTTGATATCACCTTGAATGTGAAAGGAAATAACGTGTCTTATGTTTTTTTTAAATCGTAAAGCCAATGTGACACAAATTCGTAGCGGAAAAATGTGCAGAATACGGCTGTAAGCAAACGCACATGCCAGAAGACGTTTGCTAAATTTCGTTCAGGAGAACGAAACCTGATAAAAAGAGAATTGCTCATTCTAATAATCACTTACATTGATCACTCATGGCCTGTCCAAAGCTTACTTCTAATGAGGATTACAAAAGAAAAATGTGTCGATTCGTGGATAGCATCTTAAGACAAGATGTTCCCTTCGACATTGTATACGTATTCTGTCCGAAAGATGCCAAAGAGTAGGGGCTAACCATTGACAATACTTTACATTGACATTGACAATTTCCCAATTTCGTTTCAATTTTTTTTTTTATAGAAAAAACGCTACGAATTAATTCCAACTCCCAATTTGTTGGTTCAATCTACTTTTGGCAGCAGACAATTCCCACATAGTTTTCAACTTTTTTTGTTGTCGAATTTCCATGTTTGGAGGCATATATCCAGCCTAGGAGTTGGCACTTGGACTTCATCATTATCTCGCGCTACTGAATTCTTATATTCGTCAGACAGGGTGAAAAGCTCATCTTGGTCTAATAGTTGCATGAACGTGGCTCTGACATGAACACGTCGCGTGATACCTGTCGACCTTATAATATATTTCTTAATTTTTTAGCACAAAGTTCAAAGGCCACAATAGCAGGCATTCATCTGGGTACATCTCCACCTTCACATAGGAGCATGTTGCGCCTTAAAGCCTTATCCCAGGAACGACGATGATTTTAACATAGCAACCATACTATCACATGCCACCACTTCCATTATCCTGCATACCACAGTGTGCATGTACAAATGGTAAAAATTAAAGAAAATTTTCCATCTTCACATCCACAAGAGCACCTTGGAACAATTACTCGACCAAACCAAATCCCACCTGACGTCGCCAAAATGTCTGAAAGAGAAATGCCCTCGAACGTGTTCATGTCAGAGCTACGTTCATGCAACTATTAGACCAAAAGCAGAACAAAAACGAACAGAAAACCCAAACACAAGTCAAAAGGGACGGAAGAAATAGAAAAATTGTTTCATTTGGTATCCGTCGTCTTTTGCCATCATTTGCCAAGTGCAACACTGACTCGGGCCCAAGTGTCGGTGTGGGTACTAGTATTCGTAGAGGCATCGGATGCATCCAACAACGTGGTGACGACGACGGTGCATTATTATGCCATCAAACATGGTTCCGAGCGTGTTTTGCCACTGACTTTACCTCGTCCTCCTCGCCTCGCTCAACTATTTCCGCGTGGGCAATTTGTCCTGTCCTTTTTCCTCACTTTATTTATTTCCCGTTTTTTTTTTTTTTGTAGCACTCTCTTTGGAGTGAAGGCGAAATATCACTTTGTCAGTTATACCCACAAGTTCTGCTGCACTTGCCTTCCCACTCGCTCGTTGCAAAATTCTGGGAATATCGTAGCTTTGGCATACCTAACGATACCACATGTGCACCAATTTTCTTCGATGGTGCAATTACCACTCTGGCGAGCGGGACAAAGTGAAGCTCGCTTACAGGGAATAGGCACGATGTACAGAAGCGAGTGTAACAACAGCCTGAGCAGGAGTAGCAAATGCGACTAAGTGGATGAGTGAATTTCGTCGTAGGAAGGCGTGAATTAATGGTTGCGTGTAACGCTCTGAGATATGTATACTTACATTTGGCTTGCTTCCAAAACCTGTGATGGAACATTTTGAAATAGTTTCTGACAGCCGAGGGGATTCACTTGGTCCGTTTCTAGCCCCGAGCACACTCAATACCAATGAGTGGCAAAAAGGTAACAAAAAAAGGGAAGAAAGTCAATTTTGGGGACATCTCTCGGCGTTCGGATTCAATAAATATGAACGCCATCGATCGCCCTCGTAAGCTTGATCCCAGACCACAGACCCACGGTTGGGGGCGGTCGGCCTCGTGGGCATAGAACATAGTGGGACTAGAGTGAAAGTCGAATTCACTTAATCTGAAAATCTGGATATAAAGTATTAAGTTATCTGGGTATAGACGCACTTTTGGGAATTGTTATCCGATAAATACATTTAAGGGTTTGGGGACCGCAACGGGTGGTGGCTGATGTTCAATCTTCTTAAGTGCACCATTGTCACGGTGACTTGACAACGGTCTCTGAGAACGACACATACTCGGACGAATACATCATGACAGGCACAAATTTGGTAGTCAGAAGACGTCCGAGTATCTGATTCTTATAAATAAGTTGTGATTTTGGGACATTTTCGGATATAGTAAGCACGGTCACATCGATTGAGAGTGATTTGCATCAGCAGATGCCCCATTTGGAGTGAATGAGCAATTACCTGGGGTGTGTGCGTCACCTCCTGTCCTACTGTCCCCATTTTTGTTTAACAAAATAAAACAAAATTATATCTTCAATTAAGTAGCAACGTTGACATCGCTTTTCGGTCATGAATAATGAGCCAAGAGCACGCAAAGTTTAATTCGCCGTGAAAAAGCTTTTTTTTATTTTATAATTTTTCTTTTGTCCGCGCCTCATACCGGGACTCGGGACGGGCGCATCAAAGAGAAAGTTTTGTCTATTTCGTTGTTAAAAGTTTCGATTTGGAAATTTTAATTTGAAGTTCATTTCTGGCGCTTGGGGGGGGGGGGGGGGTTGACAAATCGAATGATTTCGCTTTGTTCCGGAACGAAAGGTTGATGGGGCGCGGTAGCGTTTAATCAGCCTTGAGCTGTTTTGAATGCGCTTCCAAAATGCCTCGACCTTTTTGAAAATGCACTGTTTGGACGGCGTAATTGAGTTCACTTCGAACTTAGTTCGTTTTTTCTTTTCTTTCTCTTCTCGCTTTTCACTTGAAATTGAGTATGAATAGTTAGATGGAAATGTTACGAAAAGCACGTTGGGTATTACGAGCTGACGGGCGTTATTAATGACAAAAGTGATTGTTCGGTTGAATGCAGCTTTGACGGGAATGTATCTTATGGAATAATTTTTATGATGAAAGCGTTATTAAGTGATTTTGTTGCGTTTTCAAACTGCTCAGGAATCCATTAACGGCGATTTTGCTTTATGCGAGAATAACGATTTTTGAATATGCTGTAACTCATGTAAATGGCCGCAGCTGTCAGATTTTTTTTATATTTATATTATATAAGTAAACAGAAGCAGAATACCCGACGTCAAGCAATGGAACGTTATCTATTCCTCAAGATTTTTAAGTGTGGTGATCGATAATTCTATTTGTTGGCTTTAGAATTATTTCTCAACCAAAGGACAGACTTGAGCTGTACGCGACGGTCTTTTTCAAGAACCGGCTCTTTCTTGGGAGAAGCATTAGCAGGCGCTTGACCTGAACTGACTTAGTTATAAAAATAACTACAGTTGAAACTGTCTGTGAATCATTAAGATTGTGACCATTACGGACTCGTCACAATAGTATGAAGACCCAATGAACTCTCGCAACTGGAACAGTACGAATCGGTATGCAACTTCGGCTATCAAAAAGTACGTTCGTCACCCTTCTCAAGATACTTGACAAACGAAGAAATTGACCAACATTTGCTACAGATGAACGTCGTCATAAAGCGAACAATGGACAAAACTATCTTACGGATAATACAGACAGTCGATAATAAACTATTAAGGAGAAAAGATTATAACGATATTCCTTTTTTCCGAATATCCCCAACGACAGACAATAAAGCGACACTACGGGAAGTGGGCATAAGTCCAGAGAGTGTTATCACTGGCGACAGCACAGATCCACAGGAGAAAGTCAATTCAATCGACGTTTTCGTCTATGAGTCTATGTACACGGTAAACAGTTTTACTCACCGCAATCACATAATTGAAAATGCGTCCTTTTTGAATCTTTTCATGCAGAAATAGAGATTTGGCGATCTGAAAATTCAATGATGAAAATCTTTCGATGGCATTGTCATGGCATTTGACCAATTTCTACCGGTTTGTGTGTGGAAAGGGATGAACTCCTTTCCATCCTGGACTTGCTTAAACAAGATATTGTACCTTGAATTTTTTCAAACTTTTACCTGTATCTCAGGAACCACAGTAACTAGGGTTTTAAAACCGGTTGCTATCAGCTTAGAATCATGTACAGAGTACAAGACAAGTTTGGTTTGATATACATATGCGTACGTGCGGACAGACGGCCAGACAGGAAAGCCTTAACATAAACCTTCCCTACCCCAACCTTGCAAGTTAGAAGGCTAAAATAAGCCGTATCGTAAACGTCGTTTTAAGATTATGCCAATTTAAGCAGTAGATATTTTTAACCACTCTGTTCAACAACGCTCTTCATTAGTCCACCCCATCCCTAAACAGAATAGGGGTAGAACGAACCCTGCTATCCTCTCATCAATTCGTTTGCTTCTGAATGATCAAATGGGTTGAAAGAAAGAAAATAGTTAATATCCGGACAATCAGTTTGCTTTTAAGGCGAAGTATGATACTATTCACGCTGCCTCAAAACTGGTTTCCAACATTCAGTGGAATAAGGCAAAAACCAATGTTCGTGCTTGTCTGGAGAAAGTCTGTTGTATAAGCTTACCCGGCTAGGCAAATCACCTTCTATACATGTTTTACGTAATGTCCATGGAAGAGAAACTTGTTGTTAGAAATTAACATCCAAAAATCGGAAACAATAATGTATAGGACTCCGCTGTTAGGAGCCTCAAGGGCTACCAGAAAGAACTGGCGGAAATTCGCCACCATTGGGCAACGTGGACAATAATTAGCGATGAGAAACGCGGTTAGATATCTTGGTATCTGGTTTGACCAGTATCTTCAATTCAATCAACTTATAGAAGCTTGTCACAGCAGTTAACTTGTCCGCAAAGTAGTATGCTACATGGCCTTAATAAAGCCCATCATCGTGTATAGCCATCCGGTGCAATTTAATGTAGCGCCATCTTATATAGAAAACTCTCATGTGTCCAAGAGGCATAGCCTTAGAGTCTATCTTAGAATGTTCAGAACGCCAGAATCTTAGTTAACTATTAAGTGTTAACCTAATAAGGTCCTGTACGACGGAACAGGCCTAAACATAATCGACAATTTTTTTTTGTTAAAATGATCCGGAAGGCCTTATAGTGCTGTAACGAAGAGAGTTCTTGCTGAAGATGTCGCCATTGGACATTACATCTCTCTGAAGCGCTGAAGGATTTGAAGATGTTCCTTTTCAAAGTCTATCAGATACTGCCTGCCGACCGACAACCGCGTCTAAGCTTCACTAAAGCTCTTCTGAACCTCAATGATGAAGTAGATGATTTTCGGTTGAAATTAAAGTGAATTGAATAATTTCAAAATTCATGCTCTGTGTCACCATTTCCTATATAGTTACCTTAAACAACAAAAGAAACAAAAGAAAAAATACTGTGAACTACAACCAACGCGACAAGTTCAGTCGAATCTCTCGAGTTCCGTTCCGTTCTTCATATGGAGTAGACGTGTTTTCATCTTGCGGCATATATTTCACTTAGCGCTTTGGTAGCCTCCCTAAATATTTATAACCATTTTAACGCAGTTGTTAAGTTCGCGTTGATCATGCCTAAAACACACGAAAAGGCTACAAGGTTGCAGACGAATCTCATGAAGCAGTTAACACAGAACTCAGCCTCTCCGTCAATATCCTCCGCAAGGCAACGGTCGCCAACAACATCAATTCACTCACCTTCCGCTGCTCTAATGACGTCAGACAGCAAAACGACTCAATTCGTCACACTGTCAAGTCAAATTGAAAACCAAGGGGACATAATTATGAACCGTTTGATTGCCATGGAAAATAATCTTTCGTCGCGAATCACCACCATTGAAAACGCCATTAACGCGAAACTAGACGCAATTGATAGTGAAGTGAGTAATTTAAAACAACGTATTTGCGCTCTCGAAGACTGCTCAGGAAAATTCAACTGCTTGCAATTGGAAGTTGAGAAATGTAAACAACAACTGGACCAACAGCTGGAGCAGGTGAGCCACCCTGAGCTTAATATTAGCAATGAGCTGTCACACTTAAGGACACAAGTTGAGAAACTGCACAGGAAAAACATTGAAACGGATGCACTACTTATTGGTATTCCTTTCTCGGAAGATGAAAATCTAAAATGCACCTTCAACCGACTGTGTGTTACACTCAATTGTAAACAACCACCGCCCGTCAGCAGAATCTTTCGCACCAAACAAACTAGTGATGGTGTTGTTGTTGTTAAATTTTTCTCCACTCATGACAAGTACTCAGTTATGAAGGCATTCACTATTTTCAAAAAGTCAAACTCGCGAAACTTTTGCCAATCTGATATCGGATTTAATAATAATCGGCCGATCTTTATGCACGAATGCCTTACGACACAAAACCGAGCTACGTTAAGAGAAGCACTACACCTCAAGCGTCGGAAAATTATCCACTCCGCGTTCACTATCCGAGGGCTTGTTTACGTGAAAATCTCGAAAGACAAAGACAAGATGAACATTGACAGCGAGGACCAGCTGAATAAAATCGCCCAAAAGCTGCTACCTGAAGATAACCAACATTCGCCGCTGAAATCCTAAGCTCCTCAAACCACTTAAGCTGCTCAAACTTTAACTTTAAACTTTTTTGTATATTTACTATTATCATTGTTATTTGCTTTTTCTTTTTATTCTTTTTTTGGTCTTGCTTTTAATTTTTAATGTCTAATTTTTACTCCTATTTTCGTTTAAACTTCATCCTTTTACTGTCTCCTTCCACCCTTCCCATTTTTCATCCTATAGTGCTAATTCTTAATATTTTTTCAAGCTTTCACTTAACTAACTTGATACTAGTGCGCTCTCTACTTGTTCGCTGTTCTCTTTTGTTACTCGTGTCTCTGTTATGACATCTACAGAGAATATAACAGGTACTAATGCTGCTGGCAGGTATTCGGTGCATACAATGCTTAAAATACTTTCTAACTTGCATGGTGGCTTAAAAGTTTGCCATCTAAATGCTAGGAGTCTTAATATACCGAAGCTAGATTATCTTCGTAGCGTTCTCGACAGAGTAAGTATTGACATCATCTGTGTTAGTGAAACATGGTTTAAGTCTGATATACCCAACCAATTATATGACATACCTAATTATATCTTATATCGCAATGATAGAGCCACAAGTACTTGTGGTGGAGGCGTTGCTATATACTGTAGATCCTCCCTGCACTGCAGGATCATTTGTAAGTCTGTGAACACTGATGTGGAATATATAGTACTAGAAGTATCAGGCGGTAGTACAAAATGCGTGGTATCTTGTGTGTATAACCCGAGCAGAAATCTCTCCCCCGAACCGTTCTTTGGGGCATTATCTGAGTTTTCTCCTATGTACGAGAATATTATTGTCTGTGGTGATTTTAACGTTAATTTGTTGAAAGTTGACTCCTTCTCGACTCAATTAACTGACTTAGTCACAGCTACTGGGATGCAAGTAATGAATTGCTTGTATCCTACTCGATATTCTCCAAATGCTGTCCCGACTCTGCTTGACCTCCTGATTGTATCGAATCCCTCTAATGTACTCCTCCATGACCAATTGGCTCTTGGTGGGATTTCTGACCATGACCTACTTTACTGCACATATGACATTGACCTCACCCACACGCCTGTGCCCTTAACCTTTCAATACAGAGACTATAAATCTATAGATTTAAACTCTCTTGCCTTTGATGCGAACTGTATGCCCTGGGATGATTGTAAATATGTTTCGAGTGTGGATGATAAGTTGTGCTGTATAAATTCCTGTATCAATACGCTTTTTGAGTGGCACGTTCCTTTAAAAACAGTCCGTATACGTAATCAAAAGTGTCCCTGGTTTACTTCTGAAGTACATGCATCCGTTAGGCAACGCCACAAAAAGTACCTTAAGTGGAGAAACAATCCATGTCCACAAAATTGGTTGCTATATTGTCAGGCACGAAACCGAGCTACATCAGTTACTAGGTCGGCAAAGAGAAGTTTTTTCGCCTCTAAGCTGAACGGGAAACTGTCCTCTAAACAGCTTTGGTCTAATCTGCGTGAGATCGGTATAGGCAAGCGGGAGAAGCTAGATTGTGCAGTTGATCCCAACACTCTAAATGATTATTTTTTGGCCAACACTTTAAGCCAGCCCAACTTCTTCCCCAATAATACTCTACGTAGGGAAGTCTTAGAGCCTTTTGAGTTTCAAGTTGTAACGGAAAGTGATGTGGCTGTAATTGTTAGAAATCTTAATTCCAACGCAGTTGGTGTTGACGGTATATCTCTTAGGTTTGTAAAACTAATACTCACCTATTTATTAAGCCCACTTACGCACCTCATTAACCATTGCATTTCCTCTTCAAACATTCCACTCCTATGGAAAGAAGGCAGAATCACTCCTGTCGCAAAAAAAACCAAATCCTTTGATCCCTAGTGACTACCGGCCAATTAGTATACTGCCCTGTTTGTCTAAGGTCTTCGAGAAGATACTCGCTAAACAAATTAGTTCATACCTCGATAACAATAATCTTCTTGTTGAAAGTCAATCTGGGTTCAGAGCTAAACATAGCTGTTCCACTGCCATGGTAAAGGTTCTCGACGATATAAGAGTTGATCTTGATGAGGACAGACTTACTGTCCTGTGCCTCCTTGATTTTTCCAAAGCCTTCGATAAGGTGAATCACGACATTTTATGTCAAAAACTTGATATCTACTTTGGATTCGGCGACAGGGCAACTCGCCTCTTAAAAAACTATCTGTCAAACAGGATACAAAGAGTGGTGGTTAACGAGGTCATTTCTGAACCCAGACCCATTCTATCGGGAGTTCCCCAGGGATCGATCTTGGGCCCAATTCTCTTCTGCATGTTCATAAATGACTTACCCTCAGTATGTAAAAATGTTTCTATTCACCTTTATGCTGATGACGTCCAGATCTATCTATCGGCACGTATTGGTCTTATCGAAGATCTTGTTTTTAGAATAAATGAGGACCTCTTGGAAATACATAGGTGGGCGGAGACGAATGGTCTATCTTTGAATCCAAGCAAGACACAGGCAATATTGCTCTCTTATAGAGATTATAATACTAAGAACTTTCCATCCATCTGTATAAATGACTTCAAGGTACCATTCTCAACGACAGTGACAAGCTTGGGCTTCAGAGTGAGCACACATCTGTCCGGTACTGACCATATCAGATTGACTATTGGGCGAGTTTATGGAGTATTGAGAAAACTCTGGATGTCTAGCAACTTTATTCCAACGGAAATAAGACTTCGTATAGCCAAAACCTTAGTTTTGCCGCTGATTTCATATTCGGAGGTGGTGTATCCAAAATTGGACTCTGTCTCTGAACATGCTCTACTTGTAGCATTCAACGATATCACTCGGTACGTGTATGGCTTACGAAGATATGACCACATATCGGCGCATCAAAGCTACATCTTAGGATGTACTCTATTGCAGTATGTCAATGCAAGAAACTGCATCTTTCTCCACAAAATAATATATCAGAAGTCTCCACGCTATCTCTATGAAAAACTAAACTTCTGCCAATCTGTTAGAAGGCTTAACCTTGTAACACCACGTCATAGGTATTTGAATTCATCGCGCCTCTTCTTCGTTAACAGCATTCGTCTCTGGAATTCATTGCCGGCATGCATCAAACAAGTCAGAGAGTTCACAAGTTTCAAAAAGAATATTTTTAAATATTTTTCTAATCAGCGCTAATCCTCATCGCTTTTCCTCATCCTTTCCCGACCCTCCCTCTTTTCAACATTTTTCCTTTTCTTTCTTTTCTTATTGATTTAACTTAATTTTATGTTAACTTTAATTTAACCTTATTTTTAAAATATCACCAAATTGTACTATAAAAGACATAAGTCTTACTTGTACGAATCCTCCTAAACTGTAATAAATTGAATTGAATTGAATTGAATATAATGAAATGAAATCCTATCCAGGACAACCACCCCCGGAGAGTAGTGAACGAACATCTTCAACACAAACCATCTGCACCCCGTCTAGGTTGTGTGACAAACACAATAAGAACGTGCACTCCTGCGCAAACCCTATAAAAAAAAAACAAAAAAAAATCATGAGCCGAAAGGACCCATTTCCATCTGAATGGAAACATAAACAAACTTTGCGCTCCTGGAGCCCTGAGAATCCACTAATCATTCATAAAGGGCCAGTTACTGTGACTCGTGAGCCATGCAGAATCATAATCTTCCGCTTTTATTGCCGCAGATTAATGAATTTAGACTAGAAAATATGTGAGTTCCACGGACGGTATAACTGTAGGACTTCTTTTGACGGTTTGCACAATCTTCTGATTTGACCGGGCTGACTTTCTTCTTTAGGGTTGTCTTTTTGTTGTGACAGGTTTATCAGAATCACAGACTCTGATTTTGGAAAATCTCAAAGAGGATATCCAAGAGTACAAGAGCATACTGCGCGAAGTTCTCAGCGAGATGGAAATTGTGGTAAAAAGAGCCCTAATGGTCTTTAGCAATGGCGGCGTTCACTTGATCCATCTTCAAAAAGTAGTGGCCTGGTGAGCGTTAAACTAATCAGCATTTAGAGCTTACACAAAGTCATTCGATCGATCTAGCGTGAACAAACGCTTGCAGGCGAATGATGCTTGTTTGCTTAACGTGATCGTCCATCAACGTAACGTGACCGAGCCAAAACATAGGCTTAAAGTGTTGCTCCTTTACTATATTAAAAATTTTAAAACAAATTCTCTGAACTTTTTTGAAAAAGAGAGTGGGAATTAACAGGACAAATTCACTTGCATCTGATTGTTGCAACCCGTGAAATTATAAATTCCCTTAACTTTTTGAACACCCCTCGGAGTCATCATGTTTCCTTTTAAATTTTGATTTATTTTATTTTTATATTTTCATTTGGAAGTTCTTGTAATGTAATCGATTTGCAAGTGACCAATGTCGACGTATTTCGTTCCAAGGTCTTTAGATTTCGATTTTTTGTACTTTGATCCACTCGTATGTCCATGGACCTTTCCTTCGTTTAGCATATCTCCAAAGCTTAAATTGACATAGACTTCGGACTAACTTTATTCGATGCACAATTGCATAGTTACTGAATACGTGATATGGTTTGCAAAATAAATTAATCTGTAGTTTATTTTTTATAACGGTAAAACTACTAAAAAATTATTTTAAAATGTATACATGTCGGGAACAAAAGAAAGAAATGGAAAGTTACTAATTCGGATGGACTAGTCGTCTCCACAAACCTTATTTTTAGATTTATTATATGTATGGGCAGGACTAAAACTTTGGAGTGGTTAATAACTGTGCAGTTGCTGGATTTCGAACCCCGTGCTATTGATGTCCGAGGCCTCCAACTACACACAAGGCTATAATACAATCCAAACTTGATGGTCCTTGTTAGCAATTTTTTTTTTTACAATAACTAGAACATCTGTATATTAGGTGTTCGCCCCACTGTAATAGAAATCATTTCTTAAAGCACTCGATATTTAAATTAGAAAAGCACAAAACAAAGTCTTATTAGACAAGATTAGGCTACTTATTAAGGCCCAAAGGTCAAGCTGACGACTTCCACAATTTCAATAATAATGCTAAGCTTTCAAGGTAAACTGATCCTAAATCGTTATTAGCTTTTCCAGATATCAAACGGTCTATCTACCTTTCCTAAACTACCCCGTTTATTCAACCAAATTTAGCAAATGAACGTCTTGTGGGTGGTAGTGGTGCAATGGTAATCATCACCGACTGTTAAGCGGAAGGTCTGTAGTTCAAGTCTGACCATAGCCAAGAAAAATTCCTATACGGAAAAAACCCATGCAACAACACCAGTTGTGAATGAGAGATGATCAAAAAATGCTGACGAAGGCATAACACTCGCAGTATAAGATCACTTCAAAATTCATACTCTGCGTGTGCATTTCCAATATAAGATCTTAATGGCATGGAATAAAGTTACTGTAAAACTACAATCAACGCGACAAATTCAGTCGAATCTCTCGAATCCCAAGACAACCACCCCCGGAGAGTAGTGAACGAACATCTTCGACACAAACCATCTGCACCCCGTCCAGGTTGTGTGACAAACATCAAAAGAGCGTAACTCTTGAACCTGCACGAATTATAAAAAAAAAAAAAAAAAAACAAAAAAAAAAAGAGAACATGAAAAATCCCTTCCGGACCAGACTAATTCCAAAACGGAATTTATAACATCCAAGGTAACTGATGTCAAGATAAAAAGGCAACAGGAAAGTCACGAAAAAAAGAATGGGATAAGATAAGCGAATCAACCTTTGGAGATTAATGACTGTTGTCAAATCGTCTTCCGGAATAATCAATTTGAATTAATACCCCGGCACAGTAACCCAGTAGCATTTCCCCTTTTATTTGCTGTCTTATATTATTCATCGTCTTTCGAAAACGTTGCTAAAGGCTTCGTCTGCTACCCTTCAATGAATGCAGGAATCTACGGTTTTCTTATAGATCCGTAGAATTCGACAGATTCCTCGCCTCATGATGACTGGTGTAAAAATGATAATAAAACCCTTTCTTCCAAGACGAAGAGTGGACAGTATGAATGACCTGCCCGCCCAATGGAGCGGCAACATTAAATCGTGTTTCGAGAAAACCAAGTGAAATCACTCGTATCTCCATGTGGCCATCATAAATCACCACATCCCCTCGTCACCCGGGGTCAGCAAACCATATAGAACCACATGCTGTTGCTTCGTACAAGTTTACCACTCGTCTGAACGATTCTACAATACTTCCTCCCCTCATTGCATATCTGAATCAATTGTCATGTACCCGAGAAGTAGGGAGAGGATTTCAGGAATCAAGTTCACACCCGTCGGTCAAAGGACCGTCGACGATCTGAGGAGGCAAGCTAAAAGAGCACAGAAGGTCCTTGAACCTTACTCGCTGATCCCTGAAATAGATACTCTTGTGTGGAGAAAACAGGAACGAAAAAGAGAAGTCAAAACTCAAAAGTTTAAGCTTACATCCGTTTATTGAAAGCATCGCACCTAAGGGCGCATTCGTCCTTCTTCCACCATCACCCTGAGACACATACCACAATGCCACACCGCAAAATTTACTCATTCCTCACTCTGAGCACTCTATTCTAAATACGTTGCTTCTCGCTGTTTCACGTTGCCCTTCGCTGCTTCCTCGCTACTTCTCGTGATGATGATGCTCCAAACCGTGCTCCGACATTTACACTTTTCCCAAAGTATTCTGTGAATAGAAAGAGTATTACTACGACCGCGAGATCGAGGACGAGGAGCACGAAGCTGGCAAGGCCTTACTGTAAACTAAGAGTCATTATTTAAGACAAAAAGGCATAGAGAAAGTACCGTAAACTAAGCTAAAACACCATCGTAACTCGGCTTCAATTCGGCTCAGGCGTCACCCTCGTCTAATGGCTTGGCAAGGAGCAGTGGCATTATGGAAGCAGCAACATCAAGGAATAGGAAAACACCGAAACCCCCCTGCTGAAGTGAAAAATTTATTTCCGTTTGGTTCATCATGTGTCTCTCTATGTGTTGTCACGGCGTATGGTCGTGAGCCACCCCCGTTATGCAGAGAGGGGTCGGAATGGAAAATCATGATTCGTACGTACAGAGGGAGGAAAGGAAGCTGCACTAAAGCGAAGGTTGGCATTACCATCAAAGTGGTACTTCCGTTTCAACTGATGCGGAAGAGGGTTCGACGGAGCAAACGAACAAGAAGTGATGCGAAGTGGGATTCCAAAAAAAAAAATAACAGAAAAAACCGCATGCATGACAGGCATATGGGGATGTGTGTGACTACAAGATTTGTGCGGTTGCCAGCTTTTTTTTTTTTTGTTTTGCTTCCCACTGTCGTTCGTGCCCCCTTTACATCTAGTCTGAGGGGCACGACCGAGAAGAGTGACTCGAAGTGTGGGTAAATGGCTTCTTTAGGGGTTTTCGAAAAACAAAATGATGGAAATGAATTTTATTTGTCTATAGTGTACGAGCACAAGTTTCTATTTTTGTTTTGGTTTCCCGGCGGACCTGTGGCAGCGAGTTTGGCAAGTTGTGGTTCGGCTTTTCTCTGCTTATTGTTGTTCACGGTCAGCAAAGGACCATGGAAGTTGCTTTGAAAATAGGTAGTTAAGTGGAACTTGGAAAACACTATAAATCGATCTGGTGTAGGAAGACTTGCGGATTGTGTTTTGCTGTGGGCTAGTTACTTGATTGTTGGTTCAACGAAATTCGCATTCAACAACTTCCTAAGTTCTCTTAGTGTAGACAAGGATTGGTAAGTTTTGGCTTTGGAGTTAGCTGAAAACGTTGATGTTCTCTGTCCACTGGCGATTTGCCTTCGCTTCGTCATTTCAAATGTCACTTAAAGATGTCGCCAGGCCCAGAAAATGTCAGCAAAATTAAATTCGTAGTGCGGACGGGCATCATCTTGCAACCAATGTAAGGGTTAAGTCCAGCGTTCCTTAATAAAGTATAGGGCTTTTCAATAAGGACATAACACTTTTGTTTTTAAATAAAGCATGGAATAATCGAGATATCGAGGTAAAATATATTCAGGTGTAGTACACATGTTAAATTTGAATATGGATTTCGGTCTTGTCCATACGACCACTGCGAGCACGTTTGCAGTGATCAATTTTTTGAAGTCGATTTTCCAAAACTCACACACATTTCGGCCGGAAAGTAGGCAGTTCGCATTCGATACTCTTCCGGAGCTTCTCTAACGTTATATCGCATTAAATCGCATGAGCGACATAGTCATTCGAGCGGACCATCTCTTGATTCACAAGATTACCGAAATTTGGTGGATCAATTGTTTGACCTGCTGTGTGGCATGTGGCACTATCTTGTTAGAGCCACATATAACTGATGTCAAGTTCATCCAGTTCCGCTCAAAAATAGTCTTCCAAAATGAGGCGGTAGCAAATTCCATTGAGCTCATTTTCATCGACGAAAAAATACGGTCCAACACCTCCGGCATGAAATCTACACCGCAAGATCACTTTTTGTGGATTTATTAAATTCACTTGAAGTACATGTGGGTTTGTTGCTGTCCAGTAACGTATATTTTTCTTATTGGCAAAGCCATTAAGTCAGAAATGAAAATTTCGATGAAATTCAGGATTTTCTCTTTTTGAGGCTCCAATTATAGAATGGTCAAGAAACTTCAGTTATTGATCATGTAAGGAACAGACCAAGATCTTAACCCAAAAGTCACCACAATTTTCACTGAGAGATACCCAAATCCATTGAAAGGTGGAATTGAATAAAATTTTAAACTGCCGCATTTACAACTGCGACATTTTGGGTACTTCGACCGGTGCGTTGTCTCTCTGATACGAAAGCCAACCTGAATGGCTCGGATTTATCCACTATAGCACGCACTTATCATCGACGACTCTTCGCATGCAGAATATAGGGTCAGGAACACCGAACCTGAAGGAACCGAGCTCACACGAATCGATTTTAGCATAAAAATTTTGAAAAAATCGGTATTTTTTCATTTCGATTTAACTTTTATGATTGCCGATGGATTAAGGAGGCAATTTTTGTTTTCTCATTGTGTTCGTGATAAACCTATGTAGAGTAGAGTTGACACGTCTGAAGGTGCCTCTCTTTATACAAATGCCTTTCCACTTGCTCACTTCTGTCCCGAAATATTCGAATTTTCGATATCTCTCCCCAATCAACGCGAGATTTTAATTCTGGAGAGGGTATGTCTTCTTATGATGCATTTTTATAAAGCTTAGAACTTTATTGGTTTTAATCTGGTCGAGATCGTGAAGATCGTCGGAAAGTGGGAGATTAGGTATATTTTCTTGCTGTGGCTGAGAGTCGGACAGGTGTAAAGAAAGCGTGTCGTCCCTCTTGCTCGTCCCCAAAACTTCTGCAAAAGTTATTTGGCGAGAATTATCTGTCATGATACTTACTGTGGTGTTAGAGCAATTTTCTTAAAAAATGTAAAATCTCTGGATGTGATAAGTCAAGGTAGTAAGACTTTTCAAGTTAGGGCTTATTGGCTTTGTTTTGTGTTGGCAGAGGTAAGCTTAGGTTTTCATGCTGGCGGGAAAGGTAATGCAAGACTCAAACCAGACATAGTGGATTCAATTTTCCAACCTTATTTAGTATGGTTTTGGCAATGGTGATAGGATTGAAAACAGTTTGGTGTATAAAAGCTTGCATCCCGAATTTAGTATTAGATTAAAACCAGTTCTGACGCGACGTAAAGTTCTTTTTTTATAGAATAAGTCGCAGTTCTCTTTAGTTCTCTCTCTAGTATATCCGAACGATGACTATATTCCTCAAACACCAATTGAATTATTTTGTAGGGATTAACTGGCACCTGCGCCAACCATTAATTACACAAGCCCACGCATGGATATTGAGAGAAATGATAAAAAATTGCACACTATGCATCATAACATCGAAGGCATTTATGTCACCCTTTGGACAGCCTCTGTTTATGGCGGATATGATGCAATGATAAAAGCTTGCGTCGCCGATCTACCATGCTCTCCACAACATCAACTAAAAGACAGATAGACTGAATTGAATCTCTAAGCCAAACAATATTTTTCAGGCTTCGTAGAGGGTCATCAAACAAGATGTGTCTTTCAAAATTTGCCACCACCGCTGAACAGTCATCCTTCAACTATCTTTTGCGATAAATTTTGATAAGTAAAAAGAGGGAGATTATTAAACATGGCTAAACAGACGCGCACTCAACGTTTACTGCAAAAATTGTGAAAATATCACGGAAAAGTTTTGTAGAGTTTCACATTCCCCCACAGCTATAGTGGGTTTAATAGATAGACAGGTTAGTGTCATAAAGACTCGAGGTTATATAAGTCCCACAAGCTATTCTGAAACTACTGCTGCTATAGCTAATTTAACTAGAAATCCATTTCGAGGCGATCATAGAAATTGGGAATCTCTCTCTTGGCCTATGTAAAGGGTGTTTTTTTAGAGGTTTGGTTTTTAAACTAACAATACTGTTTCTACAGATTGTCAATTTGACAGTTGAAAATTGAATTGTGGATAGTACGTTTTGCCATGATGAATAGATTAACGCCAGAACAACGCATGAAAGTTATGCAAATTTATTTTAAAAACCATGGTTCGGTTTGCCAAACTTATCATTGGCTACGTCTATTTTACATCGTCCATCTGAGCAAGTTATTCGGAACATGATGAATCCGTTTTGCACCACGTACATTCTAGACCACAAACATTGCGAAGGGAAGCCATTGAGGAGAATCCGAATGAGTCGGTTCGCCATTATACACAGCAATTGGACCTATGCCCATCCACTTTGTGGAAGATTTTAAAGACAGATTTTGGCTTGAAAGCTTATAAGATCTAACTTGTACAAGAGGTGAAACAGCGTGGCCATTAAACGTCGTAGGTTCGGTAAATGGGCCTAAAACTTGATTCAGCTTCATCCTCATTTTCTTCTCCTATGAAGTCCATTTTTGGTTAAATGGATAAATGAATATGTAAACAAGCAAAAATGCCGAATTTGGAAAACCCTTTGTCAAGACGCCTTTACAACTATTAAAACTCACTGTTTGGTGTGCTTTATGGGCTGGTGGAATCATCGGCCCATATTTCTTTAAGGACGATGGCGGCCAGAATGTTACCGACAATGGAGTGCGCTTTATAAACATGATTTCTGACTTCTTCGCTCCTCAATTGAATGGCATTGACGTGACAGAGCTTTGGTTTCAACAAGATGGCGCAACATGCGACACAGCCAACGACACCATCAATGGGGCCATCTAGTGTTTTTTTTTTTAAATCATATGTTATTTTGACACTGGCAGCTGTTTCCCACTCGAAATCTTGACAAAAAGTAAATATCATACCTCCGCGGAACGAAATGAGTCGCTTTATGCTTGAACAACGTTGAGAAATAAAGGGTCCGCCATCTAACGTTTTTTTTTTCAAGTAGTGCTTATTTCGTGAATGGTAACACTTAGCTCATGTCTGATTTGACAGATAATTAGTTTTATCCTTCCGCTGAACGAATATGGTTGTGTATACGCTTGAACAACGCTTCGCTAAGTGGGCCTGCGATCGACTTACAGAAGATGCCGATTTTGCCAAAAAAATCATCTTTTCAGATGAAGCTCATTTCGATCTTGGCGGGTATGTAAACAAGCAAAATTGTCGCATTTGGGGCACAGAAAACCCGCACGCATACATTGAAAAGCCGGTGCACCCAAAACGAGCCACTGTTTGGTGCGGATTTTGGTCCAGAGGCATAATTGGGCCATTTTTCTTCGAAAATGAGCAAGGAGTGGCCGTTACAGTCAATGGTGATCGTTATCGGGCCATGTTGAACGAATTTTTGTTCACAAAAATTGAAGAGGAGGATATTGGCAATATTTGGTTTCAACAGGAAGGCGCTACGTGCCACACAGCCGAAGCTACACTCGATGTTTTGCGCCCTGTTTTTGAAGATCGCATTATCAGCCGCAGAGCTGATGTCGTTTGGCCACCTCGGAGCTGCGATTTGACACCGTTGGACTATTATTTGTGGGGTGCCGTCAAAGTTAAGTGTTACGCCGACAAGCCAGAGACAATTGACGCTTTAAAGGACAATATTCGTGAAGCCATTGGTGAAATACAGCTGCACACAATCGATAATGTGCTTAAAAATTGGACCGATCGTGTAGGCTACGATCGTATACTACATTTGAATGAAATTATTTTCCATTATTAACCGGAAGGATTGTACTTTCAAATAAAAAAAGAAATTTGAGAAAATATTCAGTAGTTTTTTTTATAGCATTTTTAAAAAAAAAAAAGTTATTTGGCGGACCCTATATATGTAGCCCAAACAGTGCTATTTTTAAAAACAAGTTTTGGCCGAAATTAAGCCAAAAATGAAGTGTGGTGGCATCATTGGACCATTTTTCTTCGAAAATGAGGCTGGAAACAACGTTTCGGACAAAGGTGTGTGTTACGGAGCCATGTTAACTGATTTTTTTTTTTCTGAAATTGAAGACATGGATTTGGACGACCTCTGGTTCATGCAAGATGGCGCGCCATACCACATAGCCCATGCCACATTAGATCATTTGCGCACCAAATTCTCAAATCGCCTTACCAGCCATCTTGGCGATGTCGATTAGCCTCCTCGGATTTGACCCCTTTGGATTTTTTTCGCTACTGCGAAGCCAGCCAAGGCAGCCCCTTGACTGACGTTGTATTTCGTAATTAATGGGAATGCTTGTTCTAACTAATAAAGCCATAATAACTATATGGAAAAAATGTAATTTTGTTCACTTTATTGCATTTTTAAAAAGGAACTTGTATTGCGGGGAACATTTGCTGAGTGCATAATTTCGCGTAATGGACCTGTGAACTGGTCTCCACTATCCAGTGATCTCACACCTTTAGATTACTTTCTTTGGGGGTAGTTATGTGAAGTCACTAGTCTATGCCGATAAACCAGAAACGTTGGACGATTCGGAAATCAACACTCATCGTGTTCTTGCTTATATACGGCCCCAGTTGCTCGATAAATTTGTCGAAAATTGGATTTCATGATTGCCCTTCACGTGAGTTAGCCGTGGCGCGCATATTCCCGAAATCATATTTATACGCTAATGGCATAAAATTATCTATTAAACAAAGCATCAATCATAGACATTAACATTAGTTTCAATTGTTTTATTTCATATTGAATTTGTATACCTCTAAAAAAAACACTATTTACATGCTACATTAGCATATCGGTATAAGAATTGATTGTAGCAGACACGTATGACATTGTACCTTGGTTGATTGGTTATTAGAAAGAAATGAACGGGACCATGTGTTTAAACACAAAATTATTCTTGGTGATGGGGCTTATTTACTTTTGTCTGGCTCCGAACACTAAAAAGAATTAGTGAAACAACCTTTGATACGGTTTTTAGCCTGGCTAATTTTTTTTTTTTTGTCGAAAATTATACTACACGACCCTTTCAGTCAATGGAATGTGCTACCGAATGAGACTAATTGGCATTTTTCGTCGGAAATTGCTCCACTATTGTCAAGACAATGGTTTTATTATCTGGCAAATAACCTTTCATGCCCGATTTAGCGCCATTAGTCGTTATCCTCTGTTGCTATGTTTAAGACAAAGCTTACGCCAATATTCCGCCAACGAATCATGCCGGCACTAAACTTGGTGTTTTTCTATTGTTTCAAAATGACACCTTTTATTGAATGATCCTTTATGAGTTGCTATTCGTGACTGACAAAAGATTGAAAAATCAAAAAAATTAAAAATTAAACCGCCCTCCAAGAAAGCTCTAGAAATCTACTGGAGGTCAACCCACACAATAAAATTAATTCGTTAAAGATGCCATCTTCACTTGAGTAAAAGTCCATTTAGGTCAATTGCAGAGCACTTACTGGTCCCCGAAGGCCACAAACCAACCATCCACATCATAAAACCTTTGATTCCCACTAAAAGTCATTATAACAGCAATCCATTTACACAATGACAGAAAAAAAAAACACAGAAAACAATTTATATCTTCTCTATACGAATCCGAACATTTTGTCAAACCGAAATATTTGACCTGAATACTCGTATCCGACGGTGAAGAGCACTCCCGCCCGTTGCCGTGTGTTTTCCTTTAACACTACCACGAGTATTTGTGCACTCATCAAGGCCATTTCCATGGACAAGAGGATGAAGAAGTAAAAAAAAAATATAATCAAAGTAAACAAAACGCTAGTGAGCCGCTTATAAAAACAAAGAAAAAAAGGAGGAACACAAATGAGAAATAAAAATCATAAGCAGAAAAACAAAAAAAGTTGAACCTTTCATCATATTTTCATTTCATTCATTTCACAAGAGCCACCACGAGTAGCAGTGCCATTACCAAACGCTCCATCCCTCCCCGCCGCATTATCCCGCAACGTGTCCTTCGAATATCAAGGTATAAAAATTAATGTGCAAGTTCAGACTTAATCCCTGCTCTATATGTGCACATATAATATTGATATGCGAGCGGTGTTTGCTCAAATATTCAAGGATATTCTTCCCACAAGGCATGGCAGGCGCATAGCTTACCAGATGCACAGCTCCATAGAAGGACATGCATATGTAACAGGACTGTTGACTCCATAGTTTGATGAATAGAATAGAAAAAAAGTCATGTTTTCTGGGTTAAGTGAAAGAGATTTAGAACAAGAATGAGATCGCAAACTGCATTGACAGTTGGATGAGAAGCGATTCCAAATGCAAGCAACGAACAAATGAGAAGAGAAGGTAAGTGAGAAGCATCCTTAGGTTACTTACAAAACGAGGAAGCGCTAAATAACATGACACACTTCTCTAGTTCGTATATGACGAAAGCACTTACATCATAAGGACACGTGGGTGAGGGTGGGAGAAGAATAACTCGCTCTTACCGGCGTCATCGTTGTCGTTGGCGTCACACTCCATGCCGCTGAAGTACGTCACAGAGTGAAACTCATCTTGAGAATGACTATAATTGGGTTACCGTAAGGATTCCACCGAGATATCACATGCGCCACCCACATGCGTTTACCTTCCACGACGTAGTATACGAGTATGTGACAACAATTTTCCTTCGAAATGGATTACAAGTGCTCTTCCCATCGCAGCAGTGCATGGAGACAACTATAGGATTTCCACCTGGCGGCAATGACTATGGCAATAGCGTTGCCGTTTGGTTTGATGGCAAATGGAGGATGATAAGAAAACTTAAAATCACTTCTTCGTCTCGCATCCTTTTAGTGCAAGCGAATAATGAAATTATTTAAGGATATTGGCTGCTACCACCTGTCGTAGGGTAAGTAATTCCAATCGCTATACGGTGTGTACCTAGGGCGAAGGTACACAGAAAGGATGAGTGGGCGCGCTGCAGATAATGTGTCAACTGGCATTTTAATTAAACGGAAGAAAGGAAGAAGGATACTCTTATCCTGTTCGATATTGGTTCGATAACAAGTGGGTTCTTAAGCTGGAGAGATTTATTTTTAAAACGTTAGACAAACTGTATTTTATAACTTTTTGGAATGGCGTGTAACAGGATGAAAAGGACTCGAGATAATTCCTTCAAAACAAACATTAGTCAACGATTAATTCTCTAATGTGTTTCGACATCTTGAAAATAATTACAAGTTTTCAAGAAGTACTTTCGGAAATTGAACTGAAAAATAATTAAAAACTTGTGGAGATTGTGGAACATGAGTCAATTTGGACAATAGCGACGGAAGCGGAAAAGAATATGGATACGACAGCTCAAATTTCGTCTTGAACAGAAATCTTGGTACTGAGCTCGTAAAGTTTCGAGAGTTTCACTGATTTAATATCATTTTTAAGAGATTGAAAGAATATTTCGTGTGAAAGAGCTTCAGTTAATGGATCAGCTGATCCGCATGATTCAGAGGAAATGATAAAAGTTTGCTTTGTTTCTGAGTTGAACTCACTCCGAGTTGATCATAAAAATAGATCCAAAGAGGGAAATACAGGATGTTAGTTACCAAATCAATGCTTCACTTGCACTATTCAAATGAAGTGCCATAGGTTCGCAGTTAAATATCTAGCAATTACCGTACCGAGACGATTGTTTCCTTTAAAAGAAGATTAACTATACCAATTCAGAGGTATCACCGGTCTTGCTAAGGCTCAAGGAACGCTTTCCAGGTATACGACGTGTATTAAAAAAAAAAAAAAACAATAATATCGTCATAAGTTGATCATGTAAGCGCAATACCTTGCTTCATTTACCAACTAGCCGAGCATTCATCCTTGCAACAGGTCTAGTTCGCCATCCTCTACCACCTCAGGGTACGGAGCGTCATCAACATTGACAGGCTCTTTATTCGGCAGCTCATACCACTAAGACTAGTTCCATTAAAGACAACACCAGTGGTCCGAATTCCGATTGCTCCACCTCCTTGATTAACTAGGCCATCCACCGAGACTGCGCCATAGTCATATTAAACAGTTGAACACATTCCTACGTCATATCCATCACCAGTGGGCTATGCACCACCCGGGCGACTTCCTAGTCAAACAGCATCCGGGAAAATATTTACGTTACCGAAATCGCCAGTCTCATCTGCGCCGCCATCAGTTGTCCATCCACCACTTGGTCTAGTTCCTTGGCTGAGCCTCCGAACTACGTACTGCCGGGACCATACAACTAAGCACTTTTTGTTCGAAGTTCGTTCATGATTATCGTTGCGGGTTGTTTTACAGCCTCCCATATTATGCTCGATGTCAACATATAGTTCAAAGTGTTCTCCGGGGTTGGTATTTCTCCGATTATTTTTTAGAGACCTCTTCGTTCTGTGCGAAAATGTGGGCACTAAAAAAATACTGGCCTCCCACAGTTTGGACAAGTAGGAGATTCATCAAGCCCAAACCTATTTGGATAAACTCGGAAACAGCCCATTTTCGGTTATGAACCGAGTGGTCGTGATGTAATGGTAATCATCGCCGACTGTTGAGCGGAAGGTCTGTAGTTCAAGTCTGTCCATAACCAAGAACAATTCCTATACGGAAAAATTGTGCAACGACATCTGTTTTGAATGAGAGATTATCAAAAAATGCTGACGAAGGCATAACACTCCCAGCATAAGATCACTTAAAATTTCATACTCTGTGTGTGCATTTCCAATATAGCACTTTAATGAGATATAAAGAAAAAGGTTACTGTGAATTACAACCAAGGCGACAAATTCAATCAAATCTATCAAAAAATCCTATCTAGGACAACCACCCCCTAGAGTAGTGAACGAAAATCTTCAACACAAACCCTCTGCACCCCGTCCAGGTTGTGTGACAAACACCATAAGAGCATACACTCTTGAGCCTGCACGAACCCTATAAAAAAAACTCCACTTGCCATTTTTGTATGGATCCATCTTCCCTTTGTTGACTAATTCCATCTCCACTGCCATGTTCTCATGCTTCGCTGTCTTTCTTCCAGCTTAATATTTTTGAATGAAGCTCATAGATTTTAGTGTCGTAGGTTCTTTGTAGCTCGATATCCAAGGTACCCGTTGCTTGCATTCCCGCGATAACACATATAGCATCATCTGATTCCGTCCCAAAATCGTAGCACACTCTCAGCGCGCATACCCGGTTGACGGAATTAGCTCTTCTTGAGCGGGACTTCATTTTCACTGCCCATATTCTCATACATATGGGTGCTAGTCTCCTTTGTTGCCTGGGTCCTCCGATATTAATCATTACTCTAGATAAGGCAGCCCACACCCGATCAGATTTGTCGCACATTATTTCAAAGTGTTCATTGTAAGTGAACCTAGCGTCAATCATCACACCTAGGTATCCGGTCACCAGTTTTGAAGTTATATTTTGATCGCCTACCCGGAAGATGACTATTTCTCTTTTCTTGCGGTTACTTACTAGTACTGCTGCCGTTTTAGGTTTCAGGTGTTTCGATTCAGCAAAGCCTAGTACTTGTGTCTCGTCGGGGATTTCAAGCCTCAGAACACTAACGTACGTAACGTTATACATAATAGGACCTAATACCGATCCTTGTGGTACTCCGCCAGATAAGTGATACTCTTCGTCGGTATCGTAAAACAGGTAGCGTTTCTCGATGTAGTTTAATATTATCTATTTTAATGAGGAACCCAGGCACCATTGTTTCTCTAAGCGAGTGTACAATATGTCCCCAGTTTGCAGAGTTGAACGTGTTTTTGACGTCCAGTGTTATTACAGCACCGTCTTTTTTGCACCTCGACTCCATCCCCTGCCCTGCATCGCTTCTTCCAGAATTGCGGTTACCCTCCGTGTAGCATCATCTGTAGAACGGGCTTGTCTGACGACAAGCTAGTTCCCCGCCAACTAGTTTTCGTGCCAATTGAACCAGATCCATCCATCCAACTGAATTGACATCAACAGTTCTAACCAAAAACTGTTTGAGCCTCCTGATTCCTTTTTTATTCGGCTCTACCTCCATCTGGACATCGCTCCAGCTTAAACCAACACCATTTGGGCAAAGGGTTCCGGGTTCCACACTATCAGAGCCAGTTTCACTGGCTAGACTACCATCTAGATGAGTATCTCGTGAGATAACATCACCTGCTCAAGTGCCACCGGGCCTTAGTCCACCAGCATCGGTTCCATCAAATCGAACACCATAAGAAGACAAGGGGTAACCGATCGGCTCCACTTCTGCTGATGGTCAGTTTTTGGGAAGTTTCTCCATCTTCAACTACGATAAGTTCAGAAACTTCCGTCTTAAGATTGTGGCGTACCGCTGACTCTTGTCTATCCTGGCTTCTTCACTGCACCGATAATTCATCCACTTTCTACTGCATCAACTTGCCAATTGCAGCAACATTTCCACATTTCCTCTCACCTCCATTGACGATCCCTCGCCGTTCCTTCTCCACGATCACTTGTGATTGATCTTTCCCGTCTTTCGATCATGGCTTACGATTGACTTGTTTTTCCTGACTTCTTTGTTGCATCGGTGATTCATCCACCTTCTTCTACTGGAGTCTGTTGCATTGGGCAATATCTTTTGAGTGCCCCACCTGTTCACACTGGGAACATCTCATCTCACCTCGTCGTCCATTTTTCTGTCGTTGCCTCTTACGCAACTGAATTCTATCCCTGAGAATTCATGACTCATCAAAGTTTGAAGCGCTTCCATGCACTTGAGTTACATATTTCACTAACGAGTTGTTCTAATTTCTTCAGCTTCTCACTAACTGCCGATCCGACGGGAAATCATGAGTTTATCGAATGTGTCCTTCAAGATGTTGATTGTTTCATTTGCTGAATGGCAGCTGGCGCCATCCTTCTGGAAGCACATCTCCTTCATATTCGTGCCATTTGATCAGGGAACGAAAAAGTCTTAAACCATGGTTCTGATAAAACTCAGCCAACACGAACCCAAACTGTATTTTTCGGGATGTGACGACGTTTCCATGGTCTCATGTGGATTATGTTTGTTCCAAATGCTACAATTTTGCTTATGGACACACCCATTGAACCAAACATTGGTCTCATCGCTGAGCACGATTTTTCGATTAAACAGCGATTTTAGGCCTCTCACCGAAATTTCGACGCGAACGATGGTCATTCGATTTCAATTCGTAGACTGCCTGAAGGCTCACAACTTCAACCCAAAATCTTTGCGTAAGATTAAGCTGACGGACAAAGACCAATCGTGAACGAATTCGAATCGATAAATTTGGATCTTCTTCCAAATTCTTTTGGAACGAATGGAATATTCTTCACAGTACTGGCAAAAGAAATTTTTGTGCCGTCAATATGCGGCGAATAGCGATCTGAGGAGGTCATTTACAAAATTTCGACTCTACTATATGATCTTATGTTCGACGCAGAGTACAGATTTTTGGAACAAAATTTCTAAAATTTGGAACAATTGTTGAAGCGTGTATATCATCACGATATTGAAAAAAGTATGAACGTATAAAAAACGCTCTTAATGTGCTTTTCCCCGGGCTTCGCTGATGAGGTTGAAGTAAATAGGCTAACCTCAGCAAATAGGCTTAACTTATCCTGAGCTACTTAGATATTGTTCCAAACTTGGTCGAAAGTCGTTCAAAAAAGTTTTGTCAAGTCCCTACCAGAGCGAGGGGTAATTTTATTAGACCTCTTAGAAGAGCAGAACAGAGAAGAATCAAGCTGCAAAAGGTGATGGTTGCAGGGTTTTTAAGTATCAATCATTGCCAGCATTCAAATATTTAGCTTTGACTGCCGCTCTATGATTAACAAGTTTTTCAAACTGCCACAGACGTGATGTCGTTAAGAGGCAAGTTCACCATCAAAGTCATATCAACTTTAAGATCGCATCGAATTGCACGCCAACAAAGAACAGTGTTCTTAGTACAACGTTACGCGTAGCCATTTAACTGACCATCACCTCTATCGCAATATTCCATATTATTAGATTAACTTCCATTGTTTGGCCTTTCACAGAGAATGTCATAATATGAAGCCCATAATCACGGCATAGAACGGCGACCGAAGTCAAGCCTCACAAAAGCTCACCCAATCCAACGTTGCATCTATCAAATGCAAATGCAATTTCTATTTTTATCCTTTATCGTAAGAACGCGACACACCGTTGGCCCACAAGGCCGTTTGCTTAACCCCACGTCACTCACACAGGCACACACACACATCCGCTCATATCATAAATCACTTCAACTACAAACAAACTCAATTGCCAATCACTTTATAATATTGCCAGCAATTCTCGGCGCAAACTATCATTGCGCGATACTCTGTCATTTATCTTAATTGGTCGGCTGTTGCATGTGCATGCGCTCCAGCTCCTCGGGCTTCTCAATTTACAACCGTTAACGAGACACACTCGCTTTGGAATAAGAAATACCAACCAAACACCGTGCCACCACCTTAGACAAGTCAGTCCACCTCTTCAGTCCAGACATGACTCAGAAAGTTGGCGACAAGAAAACAGAAACTTGAGTGCGGGTGACAGATAGCCACATAACGGTGTGGATATACCATATGTTTGTGGTATGGCACAGCATGGAATCTTTGAAAGTTGCACAAGAGTTTTGAATTGCTTCCTTCTGGTTTCCACCCATATTGTGGGATAGAATGGAGCTTCGAGAGACAAAGGTACACGTTAACTGTCAGGATTCCTGGAGGATCGTGTATAGTTGTTTTTTCCTTGCCTATCAAAGAGCTAGACTGATGTCGCGACTCGCTTGGTGACGTTTATGAATACAGACCAAACTATCGCACTAGATGGGGTGGTTGCTCGTTGCGGTCGTTAACACTTCACTTCCGGTTTCTTCTGTTTGCCTTGTTCAGGAGGAGACGCCGCTGCCGACGCGCCACAGTGTTCTTTTAAGAAGCAATGAAATTTTAATTCAATTACGTCGGTTGCGACGTTTGACATGTGCAGCATATGAAACACTTGCTTGAGCAATACGGAATTGATTGTTGTACGCTTACAGACGCGAGACTACAGATGGTAATTGCTTTTCTTTATGTTTTTTACGCCTACGTCCGGCATGAGGGTGGTGAGCTGCTTGTCATTTGCCTTTTGCCATTTTTCATCCACCATCAGCCCACTCGTCACTGTCAGGACATTGAGCTTCCGTGCAGCAACAACAACCGAAACGACAACCACAGGGGCTGTATGTAGAGTGGAGAATGGAGAGGTATTATTACAATTCCCTTGACTTTGGCTAGTGAAAATGGGAGCGGCGGAAGGTCATGGTTGATTGCAAAAGTTTTGCTTAATTTCACTGTGTATTGGTTGGTAATTGTCTGCTGCAGGGCTTGTATATGGATGTGGGTATGCCGTCGAGAAGGACATGATGCAGATGAGTCGGAGCTAGATTTCGTGGCACAAGGGGACTTTGGAATGAGAATGATGCAAATTAAAATTTTTTTTTCTCGTTTTTATTCTATTCCCGTTTTGTTCCTTTTTTTTCGAGGAGTTGGTACTGTGGAATGAGTGGAATGAATATTTCGAGTGTGAAATTGCGGTTGGAAATAGTTGATAAATTTATGGAAAAATGGAAATTCCTTAAATTGGTACACCAATTACGAGCTAGATAAAAGAAAAGGTTTTGGCATGTCAAAAGGGGTGTCTCTAAACAATGGCATTGAAATTCAACAAAAAATTTGGAACTTTTTTTTGGAATGCTATTTCGTATATCTGTATGTGAATAAAACGATTTATTGAAGTCATTTGCCCTCGAAAGACTGTATGTTGCGAATCATATCGTGTTGAGCAAAAAGAACGATAAAGTGTCTTGAAAAAGAATAATAAAAATTTAGCATTGCAATGATGTAGGAGACTTACCTCTTATAGGTGTGGAATAAGTCGAACTAATAAACTGGTTATGCTATTAGCTTTGTAATAGCAAAGGATAGGTCCGAATTGCATTTCGAAGTCCAAGAAATCGTCGGACTCACCCTGTCCGAAGCTAAAATCGGACGTTTTATGGTTGTCTTTTTTAAGAAGGGGGTGACAGTTAGTCTTCCGAACTTGAGTATGCGTTTTCTACAATACTTTCTTAAATGCTTCAGCAATATATGTTATAAATAGCAATATTAGGCAAAGTCCTCTGTAGGCCCATCTATTGTACAAATGATTGAGACATCTGGATATCGGATGAATTATGAACCTCTTATCAGTTTTCAAACACGGTCCACAGAAATGTGGCCCTAAAAAACGTTGATGATGTTGTGACAATGCTTTATCGTAAAGAAATGTTAACAAGTGCTACAAGCAATTCCAAGAAAGCAGAGAAAGGGTTGGAAAAAGTGGTTAATAATCTAAATTTCGAATAACTAACTTCAATAATTCTCAACCGATTTTGGAAATTCAAAAACTTTTATTCAATTTAGACCTTTACAATTTATTTTGATTAATTTATTAACTAAATTACCACTTTTATTGCCGATGCAAAAACGGGCTCGTTTTCGCGCATTTTCCATGACATTTTCGAGCATTTCGGTCGAAATTTCTGCGATTTCTGCACGAATGTTTCTTTTGAGCTGTTCTATTGTCTTCGGACCGTTAGCATACACCTTGCTTTTCAAGTATCCTCAAAGAAAAAAGTCTGGAGGAGTCAAATTGACTGAGGCCGGTCAATATCGCCCTTTTTTGACACCAATCTTCCAAGGAACTTCTTACGCAAAAGGTTCATTGCCGCAGTATGGCATGTCGCGACGTCTTGTTGAAACCAAAAGTGAAATACGCCTTTTTTACGCATCTCTGGGACCACATAATGGGCCAACATCCACCGATATCGATCGCCATCCACTGTATCGTCAACTTTGAAGAAATACGGTCCAATGATGGTTTTAGCGCATACACCGGCCCAAACAGTATCTTTTTGATCATATAGCGGCTCTTCGTGAATAATGTGAGAATTTTCGGTGCTCCAGAAGCGACAATTTTGTTTATTAACTGAGCCAGAGAGCGTAAAATGGGCCTCATCGGTCATCAAAATTTGCTGCCAGAACTCCGGCTCAGAATTAATCATTGCAACGACATTTTGTGCGTATGCCAAGCGCCGTGGCTCATCTTGTGGCAAAATTCTTTGAGTAATCTGCACTTTGTATGGAAATAAGTGAAGATCATCCTTTAAAATTCTCCGCATAGTGATCCCACTGATGCCTAACGAATGGCTGCGATATGACGAACTTAGGTCTTCTTAAACACTGGCCTTCACAGACTGAATAGATGAGTTTGAACGCCGCGGACGTGGTCTAAGTTGCTCACGGGGGCTTGCCACAGAACTAAATTGAAAACAATTAGAAGCCCAACGACGAATTGTATCTTTTTTGGGCGCAACACGATCGCGATATTTTGCACTATACGCACGTTGAGTTAGCACAATCGAGCGTTAATTTTTAATGAATATTGAAACTATTTCCGCGCGTTCTTTTGGTGTAAATCGATGGTTAAAATTGTACTGAATGGACGTTTCCAAAATGCTATGGCATATGAAAATCGGTTGACAATTGTTGAAGTTATTCCAAGTTTACATCGACTTATATGAGATGGCGCACCCTGTAGTTAGTAGATTGCGTAGATCAATTCAAACAATATTGAAAGATCAGTTGGACCTCTAACAAACCTTATCTAGTTTAATTCCAAAAACTCTCAATTCCTGTGAAATGCGCCCGCTCACACTGGATTTATTGTGGCCGAAACCTCGAGCCGAAGAATTCCAAAACCATCGTCTGTTTGAGCCCCGTTTGATTTCTGCCCATGCAATAAACTGGTTGAGGCCATAGAAGAGTCTATAGTAGCTAGAGAAAATGGCTCAACGGCTAGTGTTGTAGTTAACATGATGGCTTCTGACGCAGATGGCTTACTTATATATTTATCAGGCTAGCGACCCTTGGAGGGTCTGAGCCCGAATGAGAGCTGTTTCCACTCATATCGCTTCCTGGCAAGCTACTTTCAATTGGAGATTGGTTCCTGATGTCCGCGATCACCTGGTCTCTGAACCGTTTGGGACTAGAAGATCCTGTTTGCTAGAGCGCGGTCACCCATGCGCTCGATGTGACAGAGCCAATGTAGTCGATGGATTTTTGCTTTCCGGATTACGTCCACATCATTATGCACCTCGTAGAGCTCGCGGTTGTGTCTTCTACTCCATTCGTCTTCCTCGCAGGCACGACCATATATCCGACGGAAAATCATGCTTTCTTTCTTGCTTATCGTCCCACATTCGGCTCCGTAAGGCATAATAGGCAAGATCAGTAGAAAGATCTGTAGAGAGTAATTTTAGACTTCATTATTCGGAGTTTTGAAAAACCGAAGTAGCACCGGTTGCCCTGGGTGATTCGTCGTCGGATCGCCACTAATTTGTGGAGTTAAAATTTTTCCTGAGGTAAAAAACGCTCCTTAACTACCTCAAAATTATAAAATTATATCTATCGCTGGTTAGGTTCTGACCAAGGTGGTGTTCGACGGAGCGGTTCTTGGTCGACAGCATATATTTTGTTTTATGCTCTTTAAGAAAACAGTACCTTCCGTGTAGACACCTGCCAGCTTCACTATCCTTTCAAGGATTAAATTGAAGAAATCACACAGCGGCGCGTCTCCTTGCCAAAATTCGTTGCATTTTGGATAAGTTTGGAGATATGGGGTCGAAGCTGCCCATCGCGTGTCTTCGAGCGTGGTGTGACACATCTAACTAAATCAGTTTTCCCGGGATTCCGAAATCAGCCATCGTCCTGTATAGCTCTTGACAATGAATGCTGTTGTATGCGGCTTTAAAATCGGTAAAAATATGGTGAGTATCGACTTGGAAGTCGATGGTTTTTTTTCTAGGATCTGGCGTAATGGATAGATCTGGTCTATATTCGATTTGCCAGACCGCAATACGGCAAGTCCATCGAATACGGTGGCTGACGCATGATTATCTTTTTTGGTCAAAAAATTACGCACAAGCAACGATGTTCACTCGAACATGTGAATTATCGTGGTGTAATAGGAACTCATAATGAACAACGCGAAACAGTGAACAACATTTTCACATTTGAGCGAACTTGGTGTTTTTTTTCTCTCTTTAGATCGCTTCCATTGGGATGATTAAGCTTTGGTTTCAACGTCATAACCATGTTCGCATATTTTGTCACAAGTAATGACCTTTTTCAGCAAGTCTGGATCGTCATTCACGTCATTCAACAACTTTTGAGCGATGCTATTTTGGTCACTAGTTATTTAGAAAATTCGAAATAAACTTTACTGACACGATTTATGACCAAAATATTTGAAAAAAAATTCGTGGCATGAGCCCATGGCATATCCTCAGCAACTTTTTCGACAGTGATTCGAGGATTATTCAAAACAATTTTCTTCACTGCTTCAACGTGTTCTCGTCATTAACATCTCGACTTTCTGTGAAGAGCTTGTATCACCTATAAACATTATTTTGTTAGGTCTTATGTGTAACAACATAACAAAGAAAAAAATCGAAAATCGAATCTACTTCGCACGGGAAATTTAAAAAGTCACCTTATCTTTAAACTAGTATCAGTTTCCCCAACTTTTTACTGGGATTCTCAGCTGTACACGGATATTTTATACATTTTCGATTCGTTCATAGAGTTATACGCCTTTTGAGAATCTACGAACAAGCAGTGGATCGTTTGGTATATTGCTTCCTTCTGGTATGATGTCAGTCTCTTTAAGGAAATATTTAACAACACCTTGTAACAACTTGATAACAGTGATATTCTTGGTAACTGTAGCATTGTGTTCGGTTAGCATTTTTAAATTCGGGAATGTTGCCAGAGTTATTCCGCTCCTCGGAGATAGTTTTATTGTCCCATATAGTTGTGATGATCCCATGTAACTTCTCTGTTAATTCTTCTCATATTTTATTAAATCTTCGACTTCTGCGGCTTGTTCTTCTTAAATCGATGGATTGCTACCTTTACTTCCTCAAAGGTCGTTGGTTAGTTGGAAACGAGGGTCCTTTTTGAATGTTGTGGTTTTCACTATCATATTTTTTGAGCTGGCGAAAGTTACTGTCCTAAGACTGTTATCGTTTGATGAGGTATGGAGACTTTCTTCTCCTGTTGTTGGCAGGCACTTCTGTTTTCGCTTTAAAATCCCCGAATACGATTTTCATGTCGGGGTATGAGAGATTGTTGAATATTACATCCATTTTTTCATAATATGTGGTTCCTGTTCGACCTGTTTGTGAGACGAAAGGACAGTTTTTTTGCTTTCTGTATGACAGCCGCCAGAAGTACCATATCACAATCAACCACTTTAAAATTAAAATCGATATGTTTCCGTCGGAAAATGTGAAGTGCTTCATCCAACCAAATCATCCCTACCCTTACTTCAATTAATTTCCGTATTAAATCTCTGTCCGTATCCCTCTAATCCTCGCGAATCTTTTTAACGAACTACCATGAAATATTTTACGAATCCCACGAGGCGTAAAAAGAATCTCTTCTGACACGGTTATGTAATAAATTTCAATATTTCACTCATAAATTCTGTGAGCCTTTAAAGTCACTATAAATTCAGTAGCATTTTCCATCTCTGCTCTTTGGTTCCATTTTCTTGTCTTCTGTTAGGCTCCAATCAAATCGGGTTGAAAGCTCATCCAAAATGTGAGCCTATTTAATAAAATTATTTCGAAAATGCGGGTTCAACACATTTGACCTTTCGACGGTCCTTATCCAGCCTGTGGCCTCATTAAAAACTGATATACATCCGTTGGAAGTGATTTTTCTTTCTCATAAATTCACCAGCGCGAAGCAAGCCTAATAGCCCTTTGCAAAGTACATGTTCCGTGGTAACCTTGACTTCGGCATACATTTTTGCCAGTTCCACAAATTGACCCAATTTTTCTCATTTGCGTCCTTTTTCGTCCCTCAGTGAGTAACGAAATTTTCGCCAAGTTAATTACGAAGCGCCTACGAGTGTTTTAGTGTGCGAGGGTTGTCATCATCATCATCATCCTCATCCATTTTGGTACACGTATTACACAGGATTCAGTATCCCTTCGTAACTGGCGTGGTGTGTCGGTATGTCGCGATGTAACGCGAGCGATTACTCTTCATTTAGAATGAAATCAGGTCACACGGTTGGCTAGATGGCGTTCAAAGGGGTGGGAAAGATTCCATCGTTCGGCGTTGAACGAGGTGAAGATGCTTGATGGTGAATGACTGAAAGGACCTGAACGCTTCAGGTGGCTTAAATGGCGATGGAGTTTGTGGGTGCAATAACCCGCCATGATGGCAGTACGGGCAAAGCAATTAGTGGCAAGTGGGTCGGATAAGAATGGAATAGGAAAGAATTAGACGAGAAGGGAAATACCTGGAGTAGAATTATCCTGAAATAATTACACATCTAATTGTGGACTTCTCTATCGAGCGCGGTGGGCTCACGGCTTGCTCGGCGTGGGAGTCACTTAACGTGTGGCAGAAAGAACGTTTCTTTTTCAATACTTTCTTCGTTCATTCATCTCTGCTTTTGCAACTAATGTCCTACTTTTGGGCTTTGTTAGATTCTCTCGGGTATGTGCTTCCTGTACTTAGGACCAGATTTCTCAAGGCCCACATAGGGTTACATTGTATGCGCTGTTGAAGGATTTCTTTTTTGTTCGAGGAAATATCCTTAAGATCCATTTATTCTTTGGTTTCTCTGTTGCCACTTTGGCGAAGGGGGTTGCGGGTGTTTGGATTGGTAGCTTAAATGGTGGGAATACCATCTGGTCCGGGACCAGTGTTATTTGTACTTGAACCCCGATTCAGAGAGAGAATCGTGTTGGTGCTTAAATGTGTCAGCGTGGTTTAATTTGCCGAGCGCGCTTTAATCGCCGTTTTCGGGACAGTGAGCGAATGACTGGTGTTTTGGACTAATTGAGGCAAAGTCATTAGAGAGGACTGTTAAATGTATCCAGAGGTGTATCCTGATTTTGCCTGGAAGTTGGCACATGCTGTTCATGGTGTCTAGTTTGCCTAATTACGAAGCAACTAATCGCGAAGAAAAAAACAGTAAAAAAAAAATTTATCTGAATGTACATGTGTCTGGGTATTCTGGGGAGGCATATCATTAGTAATAAAAAGGTTAAGCGGTTACCTTAGTTGTGAATACAACTTTCTCTGTATAGATTTTAGGAATGGCCCCCACGATGTTTTTTTTCTGTGGATACAGTATTTTTAGTCTAACTTATCTAAATAGTTGGCAATAAAGTCTAAACCATTTGCAAATAGCCATGTTCTTATGCCTTTCGACATCAACCTAAACATTCGACATGGCCTTAACCTTGCTCTGAGAAGCAGGGATAGATGTATGAACCTTGGTTCATCTGACGTACACAGTGTGGAATTGGAAAAGGAATTGCGAATTCGTAACTTCAATGAGGACGTTACGATTTCGCTTTAATTAAAACTCAGAATAGTGGATTGATCGGGCTGAAATAACTTCAGATGTAATACTCATGTTAAATTTAGTACAGAGTTGGATCATGACCAATTCTGGCCAAGAAATGTCGTCCAACATGGCAAGATACCGAACTCCATTTGCGATATTTTGTGTCGCTTTCTTTAAACTTTTTCAGAGCCCAATCGGAGAAGTTTCGACGGATCAGATGATCAATGATCTTCACATGAGATTTGCACCATGTAGACTAAGAGATTCCCCATTTATGCAAACGGCGTGGTATTGCGCGATTTGGCTAATTTTGAGATGAAGCACTTTCGGCGTCGATATTTACGGTACTTGGACCGGTGCGTTGTTCACTGGGACAGAAATATTCAAAACCGAATATGTTAACTCGAATTCATCCCATATAGAATGCACAGCTTCTCTAGTGGGATGATTATTACGACCGAAAAGTGAAGCATGCGTTCTTGAAGTCGCGACTATCGACTCAGAATTTCGGTAGCCATTTTTAATCATTTCTAAACGTTGCTCGTTCGTGAATTTCACAGCGGTATTAATTTAAAGCTTTATTATATGCTTTGACATTGACAGATCGTGGAAAAAGCTTAAGGGTAGGTTTTTATTTAAATACAAAATTGTTATGCCCCTATTGAAAAACCCTCAGTCAATTAGGTAGTTAATTAAGCAAAACAATCGGTCAAGTAAGTAAGTTATGGCATTCCCGATCGACATTTATAAGATACCTTACTTATTACACTTACAAAGATTAGCACAGGAGCTCAGTGATAGTCCACTGTTTGTCCTTCCTTTTGACAGCTTATTGATCATCCCTTAAAATCACTTTAATCTCTAAGAAAAAAAAACGTTTGTAAGCACAAAGCCAATGCTTGTTAGCGATACTGCGGGGATCATGCTCTCGTCATGACTGTCGCAATCAAAATGCCTTTTTCGACAAATCTCTAGAATGCAAATGTCCTTGATATACGACTTTTGGCAGCAGCTTTGCTCTTTTTTAATTCCTTTTTCATTTGGTATCATCTTTTGAGCACATGAATTCCTGCATCTAATTCCAAAAGTACCATTCCACATCCACATCCCTTAAATAGAAAAAAAAGAAGCAAAATATAAAGAATTCAACAAAAAACTGACGAGCATACGACTGCCATATCGAACGGATGGATGGATGGAGACGGCCGTAGTGGTGCATTGCAACGGTGGATGGCGGATGCCTCACAAGCATGCACTTGTACCTACAAAGATTCGTTGGAAATTACGACTCAATGTCAAACATGAGGAGCTGCCATGGAATTATTTATATTCCCGACTACACCTATACTCGTACATGATAGAGTTGAATGTCAAGATTCTTAAGTCGAGTAAGTGGATGTGCTAGGTCGAAGGGCTGAGGTATTTATGTTTGAGTTATTAAATTCCCTACTGAATGGCGGGAAAAATCAATTACGAACTCAATGAAAGATGTCTTGGACTCGGAATTGAATCCGTGAATAGGTGAATTGCCGTACATATGTTCGCATATGTAGCTCAAGACATTCCATTATAAGGATCCAAGGAACGAGCAAATAAAAAGAACAATCGCTTTAGAATGGTTTATAGATGAAAAGATGCTTCTAGCTAATGGTCGTCTCCCGTTCTTGTGCAATTCCAGAGAAGACATACAGAACTCATCCGCTAACCGCAAAACTCAACAGAAATCTTTTCCAGGCAACCAAGCGGTTCCATCTTACCGTGATCCTTCCTTCTAACTTATTCGCTATTATCAAATGTACTGCAAATTTGCCAACATCTTCAGAGCAAACAATCCTCGGCAAACTGTGTGTCCTGCTGACAGACAAATTGCCCCCATCGTCCAACGCAGCCATCCATTTCTCTGTCGATCCATCAGTCATGAACGTTCCTCTACTCTCGCCACCCATTAATTCCTCCAGTACAAAGCCAACCAGCTTGGGCTACAAAGTGCAAAGCAGACATACGACGCTTGGTAAAATCATAAACCAACAGATGCCCCCGCAACGCCCGTTTCCTGTCCCCATTCCGGACAACTGAGGTGATGATAGAGTGGCTGTTGGCCACGCGGCAGGGAATAGTCATTCAAGTCGTTCCAAGACTTCCAAGTAAAACTCAGCCAAATGACGGCACCGTGTCAGCCCGGAAGCCCCACACCAGTCCCCCGACTGCAGTAGTCGAGAATAAATTTTGCATAATTAGAAAACTACCAAAGTAAGCTAATGGACTGGAATATGCAACATCGCCATGCGGTAGTGTCTCGGAATAATATTTGAGATTTCCTTAACAGCTTTACGGCACGAATAGATAAATCTAGATTTTGATTGTCACATGATGTCGGAACAGACGAACGACGACGACACTTACGATCAATCCATAAATCGTGCACGCGACTACAGTCGGGACTGTCCGATATGGACCTGGCGTTGGCGAATGTTGTGTAAGTTGCCGCTCAGAGTTACTCGTAAATACTTGGGTCGTTATGATGATGCACGTTCCAGTTGTCGCGTCGCGGCTCGAATGAATATTTCGCAATCAATTGACTTTTAGCAATTGATTCGAATTGACGGGCAATTAACCAAGAATGGGGAGACATTTCGATTGAGTGGAATCATAAATATTAGTTTGGTGTAGCCTATACGTGGTAGATGGTGTGGCACACACCCTCTGTCCCGTCGTCATCAATCACGGTTGTCGCATGATTAGAATTAGTGAGTTTATTGACGAGCACAGTTGGGGTGGTCCGCGGCGCTAGATGTAATACGTGTAAACGCTCGGAATTGAATTCTTTGGAAATTAGCTGCGATACTATGACGTTGTTGGGGGTCCAATTGATTGGTGATCTGCGTCAATCGAATGGTTAATTGGGAGCAGGGGAGTGTCTGTTCTGTGATATATCGGTATGACTAGTGAGATATAGGAAACCTTCTTATGATCTGATTTTTTCTTCTAGCAATTCGTTCCTTAATTTTCTTTTTTTAAATTTTTTCCTTTTTTTCTTTCTTTTTAGGTAAGCCAAGTTTATTTACTCGAAGCCTGAAGTAAGGTCGGTTTTATCCTAAGACAGGTATGAATTTACTATCAATGAAATGAGCCAGCAGATGAACCGGATGTTAGCTGGTAATTACTGTCGTTTGCTGAATTCAAAATGGTTGATCCTTTGCCAGTTTTAACCACAGAGTCTTTTTTCTCGCAACAACGCATTTTTGTTAAAGTTTTTAGGCAGTTTCATAAAATTCGGCAAATTTTCGGCCAACATTCTCGCTTGATTGCGTGCAATACTCATTTGTTTTGGTCTCATGGTCACATGAAAAAATGTGTGTTTCATTTAACGAAAACTTCGGAACTAGCTTCTGACCGACATAACCACGAAAAATTCAGACCAATCGGGCTAACGAAGGGTTTTTCAATGGGGTAGGTCGAAATTTGTTTGTTTATAATTTACTCGTAGGCTGTAAAAGACTCATCGAAATTATCGAATATGAACCATGTCCTTGTAAGGCTGCGAATCCCGAAACAGATAGTGTAACGTAATGGGATACATAGAACGAGTTAATGTAGGAAAAGCCTTATCTGAAATATTCGAGATACCTCAAAAATGGAAAAAAGGGGACGCCTTGTTACCACTTCAAGCCTACGATCTGGGCTTTCTAAAAAAAACACAAAGAAACCCAAAAAGTTCAATTATGGCCACTAAAGAAGTAGGTTAAATGAAGAGAAAACAACATGTACGGTCACAGACCAACCTGGATCGATCGAAACCTCTCACCTGACTGTACTCGATCAGCGCTTTAAAAAAGTAGGCGCGAAAAATTGGAACCGTATTGACTGCCAAAAACGACATGAAGATCGAAATAAATAAAAGACTGGATATTGGCAACGGCCTTTTCACGATAAGGGAACTATTTAAAACCACTCATTTATCCGCAATGTCAAAATCCGTATTTATAAAACCATAATAAGGCCAGTCGCATGTGAAACTTAATCTCTGACTAAGAAGGAGGAAAATAGATTTCGGGTCTTTGAAAAAGGGAATCTCTGGTGGAAAACAGAATGAAGAAACAGGCGAACGCGAGGAACCCCAAGCATTGTTCGGGTAATAAAATCGCGAAGGCTTAAATGAATAAGACACATAGAACGAATGGACAGTAGACAGTGGTTCTGGAAGAGACGGAACGGAATAGCAATACATGGAAGAAACACCACACGACAGGGAGGCTTGGCAAAGGGTTGTCAACGAGACTCTCAGCTTCCGAATAATGGCATATCACCAAGGAAGGTTATAGCGCTGAACAACGTAAGAATTGTCAAATTTTATTTTCAAAAACAGTGCTTGGTTTGACAATCGTCAAATCAGCCAAAATCTGTACGTCACCGAAGGTCTGCTAAAAAATTACAAGGCATTACATTTCTTGTTGTTCACAAGGACTTGGCCTGAGTGTGAATTAAATTTGGAGAATATTGCTTCGGGACTTGGGTGTGTACCCATAATCCCACTGACCCAGGAGCTTATGTTGTTAAGTTGGCCCAAATTTGTCGTTTGCGTTACAGTTTATTTTTCGATCATGTGTGAGAGGATACCAAGCACCATCGGATACGCCAGCGCTAAATGCAACCAAAGAAAATCACTGACTGTTAAGGGTTTTGGTCTTATCGTTCCATAACTTTTCTATAACGAAACCAACGCTTCTATAACCTTCAACAACGAACTTTACATATCAATTTTAACCAACTTCTTGTGACCTAATGTGGATGATATGCCTACTGGCGACATCTGATCCCTGATATGATGGAAGAGCGCCGCGCCGTGTGCAGTGCGCAGTGTGTCGGCCATATTTATTTTGCGGCTTCTCTAGCCTCTCGGCTATCGACGTTCGGAATCGGCATTAAGCTAGAAGTCCCGTTACTTGTGTGAAAAACAAATCGCATCCAACATAAGTGAATAAGGGAAGCTTCGTTCTGGCTCTTCATGAGCTGCCATCAAAGGTGTCTGTCTGACAGTACAATGGATCAGTATTTGTATGTATATGAGTGCTCCAACAGTTGTCATAGAGATCGTACTATATAACGCCTTTAGACTTCTTCCCTTTATCTATCTTAAATCGCAGGTCAATGCAATTAAACTGCAAACAATTGACGCCCCCAGAACCAACATAACGAACGCCATCCAGTAAATTCAGCCAGATTTGTAACAAAGTCTACGAAAATTGCAGCAAAACCTTTGGGGACATATGTATGTACGAGGGTGGTCCGATAAGTACTTAGCATCACCGCCAGATGGCGCCAGTATCGCAAGAGCCACTTACTATCGTGTAGTACATTCTAGTAGACGGCTACTGAAATTTCAGCCGGATCAGACTCGTAGTTTTTTTTGACCGCGTGTGGAAGCGGAAGTGTCCGCGGATTTTAGAAAAATGGAAAAAGAGCAATATCGGTCGGTGATTCGATTCTTGTTTTTGGAAGGGAAATCGCGCAGCGAAATCAAAGAGCGTCTGGATGCTGTGTACGGTGACTCTTCTCCTTCGATGGCGACCATCAAAAATTGGTTTAACGAGTTTCAACGTGGTCGCACGTCGGTTTTTGATGAGCCACGTCCAGGTGCCTCGAAAACGGATACCACGGAGGATAACGTGACAAAAATCCACGATCTCGTATTGGCAGACCGCCGATTGAAGGTGCGCGAGATAGCTGAGACAGTAGGCATTTCAAAAGATCGCATTTTTCATATCCTGCATGAAATTTTGGGCATGAGAAAGCTGTCGGCGAGATGGGTGCCTCGTTTGCTCACTCCGGACAACAAGAGCAACCGTGTGAGACCACTTCAGAGCAGTGTTTGACGCTGTTTAAGCGCAATCCGAAGGAGTTTCTGCGTCGTTTCGTGACAGTCGATGAAACATGGATCCACTGGTACACACCAGAGACCAAGGAACAGTCGAAATAGTGGACTTCATCCGGCGAACGTGCTCCGAAGAAGGCGGAGACTGTCCCATCGGCCGGAAAGGTGATGGCCACGGTTTTGTAGGATTCACAAGGTGTGATCAACATCGACTACCTGGAGAAGGGCAAAACGGTCACAGGGCTGTACTATGCCAAATTATTGGGCCGATTCGACGCCGAATTGAAGAAAAAACGGCCCCATTTGGCGAAGAAAAAAGTGCTCTTCCACCATGATAACGCACTGGCTCACACCTCCGCCCTCGCCACGGTCAAATTGGTCGAATTGGGCTACGAACTGCTGCACCATCCACCGTATTCTCCAGATTTGGCCCCGTGCGACTTCTTTTTGTTTCCAAACTTGAAAAAGTCACTCGTCGGTCAGAAATTTCAGTCGAATGAGGCCTACTTTGCAAACCTCGAGAAAACGTATTTTTCAGACGGGTTAAAGAAATTGAAGCATCACTAGGTCAAGCGTATCGATCTAAAAGGAGACTATATTGAAAAATAAATCGCCATTTCTCCAAAGTTTTGGTTTTTCTTTTGTAGGCTAAGTATTTATCGGACCACCCTCGTACGAGACAAATTGGGTGTATACCTTATATTTAACTTATTCTATCTCCATTTAAAAATCGAGCATCTTCATTGGAAGACCTTTTAAGTCGCGAAATTTCAAAATTCCCGATTTTTTAACCCCTCTGTTATTGCTGACGTTGACTTGTAGCGTCAGGGCCCCTTTTTCTCAGAAGTGAAAGAAGCCCACTGTTTATTGCTGACTCCGAACTGCTAATTTCAAGAGATTTTTACTAGATTTGCCCGTATCATCGTCTTCCAAAGGCAATTTTCTGATCAATATCAGAAGTAACTTTTGGAAGAGTTGTCTAACTCTTTTCATTGAGCAAAACTGCCATTAAAATATTTGTTTTAGATCTGCCTTTTCTATCCCTTTCTTAGCTTCTTCCGAGGTCCCTCAGGGAAGTCACTTAGGTCCTTTTCTTTTTATTCTTACCATTAATGATTTTGAAATGGCCATTAAATATTCCCTCATCTCACTGTATGCCGACGAATCAAAATTTTTCAAGACCATTTTCTCGGGACATAATTCTGCCCTTATTCAATCGAATCTCGGTTTTTCTATCTGGTGATATATGTAAATATTAAAGTCGATTCAGCAGTCAATTTCGTAAAATGATGGTCCAAGATATATTCCAATTCCTACGTGACCTTATCCCTCGATTTACTTTACTTCTTAGGCCAGCGATCCATTGAAGGTCTGAGTCTGAGCTAAAACTGCCTTCCATGCTTGATGGGCCCGGGCATGCTGCTTCCAGTTACCAAGACCAAGTCGTCTTTCGTCCGTGATCACTTGGTCTTTATACCGGAGATTCGGCATTCCTTTCCTTCTCGAATAAGAACAGTCAGATTCGAAGACCGTCTTAGTTGGAGCATTGGTAGTCATGTACTCAAGATGTCGAACCAGTGTAGTCGGCGGATCTTTACTTTCCAATATAAATCCACATCCTTGTACAGCTCATAGAGTTGGTTGTGTCTTTTCCTCCAATCGCCTTTCTCGCAGCTAGGATCGAATACTCGATGCAGAATTTTTCTTTCAAACGATTCCCGAATAATCTCTGCTGTCCTGCTTATCGTCCAGTTATCGGCTCCACAAAGCAAGACTGGCAGGAGAAGTGTTTTGTAGAGCAAATTTTGGGCCTTCGAGTTAGGAGTTTCGACCCTGGCTGTTTTGACGGGCCGTAATAGCAGCGGTTGCCAAGGTTGATTCTGCGCCGGATCTCCACAGTGATGTCGTTTATAGAGTTCACCTTTGTTTGTTGTTTGAAATTGAAGGTGTCGATGGTTATGGGATGGGTATAGGATCGGTTTTTGCTCGATAGCATGAGCTTGGCATTTTTCTCATTTACTTTCAGACCAGCTCGCTTTACCTGTTCTTCAATTGCTCTGAAAGCTTCTCCAACAGCTTGGAGCTACTTGTAGAGTAGAAGATAGTACCTTCCATGTTAACACCTGCACTCCGCAATATCTGTTCGAGAACTAGATTGAAGAGAAGTCACAAGAGAGACATCCGATGTCCTCTTCATTCACCGATTCCTTTCAGGTACCACTGACTATACGAACCTTTACACTAACCCTCATGAGTCCTCTTCTCTGCTATCTACCTCCTATGGCTTCAATGAAACACTCTCTAGTATGCTGCGGAGTGTTAATTTGAATATTTACAATTTCGACTTCAGTCTCTCCGTCTTTGCAGGCGCCCTCCTTAACTCCAATCATTTAGTTTAGGACACCTGTTTTGGAGAGGCTTATGCAGAAGTCTAGGATTTTTTTGTTCTACCAAGCGCCCGGTCCAAGATTTTATATATTTTTCTTATTTCGATTCGCTAAGTGGTCTTGATTCTTCGCCGTGATTTTTGAGACGTTCACAAATTCCAGCTATGACGATCACATTCAATTGATTTTCAAGGTTATACAACAGATTTAATGCTACCATCAACTTGGACGGGTTTTCGTTCCAGGAAGTGTTTGTCTTTAGTCTAATAATAAATCGAACAACTCCTTAATAAAAAGCATTAATCACCCACTCGTCATCCAATCCACCGTGAAAGCAATAACATTTCTCTAATTCCGTACGAAAATGTCATTAGGAAACACGATTAAATCGAGACAGGTGGGTTGCAGTTCAAACCGGTCCTTCAATTATATTCAGTCAAATATCAAAGCATGCAATCTGGTTCGCGAAACAAGATCATTTAATTCAACGACAGACAATTTGCATCTATTCCATAAAAAAAAACATCAAGTCATCGAACGGAAGCCGTCAAAGACCTTGGGGCGAACTACTGTTCAGACTTTATATGTATCTCCCCAAATCAGACAATAACTCACGAGCATCATCATCAAAGCAGCCATAATCCCAGCCAGCTTCAGAGATTCATGTTTATCATCCGCTGGTCTGCGACTAATCCCACTTGAAACTATAGCTCTACTCCTCGTTGTTGTTGCCTTGCAGACTGTATTCCTTTTTTAGTCAATTAAGTAAATCCATAAATTTGTTTTTATATCACTGTGCTATAACGCAGATTATGGAAAATAAAATATTCGAAAAACAACTTGAGCATGTTTGCAACTCCGGTTTTTGCGCAAAACTGTGGACCATCTGTCGACGATAACGCTATCCTCCCGTTTCCAATTGTTTTCGACTAACCATGCGAACGCACCGAAACTGGATGATAACTACAATCTACACTACCCGAGCGCTTACATAAAACAAAATGAGCCCCCAACGCTAGTTGGATTTTATTGCGTGGCTCGAAATGCGAATCTCGCGCATATTACCCACTTCAGAAGTGGACCGGAAGTCGATGTCTCTCTTCCACTTTATGGTATACATGCTGACAACAATTTGTTTCTGCTCCCTACAGCAGTTTTAATCAAATTCGCAGATACTCCAAGCGCAGATAATCAAAGGCGATTCATCACCCTTAGCCGGGAGCCAGGGAGCTCCAAGTACGTCCATGTGTATGTGACGCAAGTGGTAACTATTTTCGATTGCGATTTCATCGCGTCGGAGTGTGAGAAACGATATAAATGTGAGTCGGTTGTAAAACGATCTTAAGTATCTGCTTATCTGCATTTCTCTTTTGTTTTGTTTTTCGGGGTTTCGCTTCTTAATGGGTGTCATATCCGTTGAGATTTGATCATGTGTGGGAATAGCAATGGCCACAAAACTGCAATGCCGAATGCGAATAATTTATTTTTGTACACACGCTCTCGCCTGACATCTCTAATTGCCAAGCCGCAAACACCGTCAACTCACGCGAACAATATGCAGAGATTAGACTAATTCAGATCCATGCGACCGCACCTAAGCCATATACGATGAGCTGGAATACCCAACAACTGAAATGCTGCTGATTACCTCGATTTGATTAAAAACAATGCAAAAAGGAAACGAAACAAACTGAATGGCGAGTATCTCGCCTGAAATGGACTATATTTAGCGGGCGTTGAATATGGTATCCAACCATCGAGTACCGGGATAGTGAGTGCGTGTGGCTCGAATCGATTGAAAGGAGCGTATCTATGGGAAGTGCGTATTTTCCAGGCAGTGTTGCGCGTTTTATTTTCTGACAGGTGATTAATTTGTGCAAACAATTTTATTTATGCAAATGTAGTACTTGAAATCAATATCTACGTTGGCGGAAGAAACATGTGCTGTAACGCGGGGAAATAAAAATCAAATTACAAGGAACGGTAAAGGAACAGAATGGTGTTCCTTATGACTGATGGATGAGAGAGTAACATGTCGGAATTTTTAAAAAGCAAATAATTAAATCGATTAACGTTTTTAAGGAAAAACATTTTTAAAAGGTATTTAAGTCCAATTGTATAGAGGCAACAACCAAGACATCTGTTACCGTAACGAACAAGTTTTCATTGGCTTAAAATATTTTTCTCTCTTCCCCTACTGTCCCCTAGCATTGAAGTTGCTTCTTTCTAAGGCCACGAAACCTTCATTATTCGTCGTCTTGTGCCGCCGATTTTATTTTATACTCGATATTAAGACAGTAAGACGATAGGCATTCAATTTTCCTGAAAAGTAACGAATACCTTATAATTGCGCGTGCTATAAAGGGGCATCCAATAAGGGGTATCATTTTAAATTTTGCGCCATTTTTAAGCTATCAACATTTAACTATCATTGCGATAAATTTTGATAAATAAAAAGGGCGAGGTCTTAGAAAATGGATCGACACATATGGCCCTAACGTGTTAAAATAGTAAAAGGTTATTACAAAACAGCATAGCAGAAGCGCTTCGTAAAGTTCTTACCTCTTTTAGTTATCATAAAGCGCCTTCTCACACAGCTATAGTTAAATTAATCAGTGATGTGAAAACAAGTCGTATTTGGTTTTTTTTTTTTTAGGGAGTTCGTGGAGGTTTAAGAGTTACGCTCTTATGGTGTTTGTCACACAACCACACAACCTGGACGGGGTGCAGATGGTTTGTGTCGAAGATGTTTGCACACTACTCTCCGGGGGTGGTTGTCCTAGATAGGATTCGAGAGATTCGACTGAATTTGTCACGTTGGTTGTAGTTCACAGTAACTTTGTTTGTTTCCATGGCATTAAGGCACACATAAAGTAGACAGGCTTAAAATATCACCGCCGTAGCTAGGAATCCGACTGAAAACTCAGCTGTTTTAATTTCGATCACAGGAATTAAGCACATCCGCTTAATTGTAGTGACCACGTTGTATCACTTCCTGCATAAATATTTTGTCTCGTATAATATTAAGTCCATGGACCACAATGCCGTATATCGCAGATTGGATGTTCGAAATGAATGAACAAGATCATGCTAATTTACGCAAAATTATTCCGAGTGATGGGTCTTATTTCCATATGCGTAAATAACAACCGAAATCCGAAAGGAAGTAGTGGAACAACCTATCTTTCCACAACGAGTGACCGTTTGGTGCGGTTGTTATTGGATTTTCATAACTTTATTGAGAAGCATGCTCGTGGACTATTTCAGAAGATAGATTGCGTTACCAATGTTGACTAAATTTTTATGTAAAATTGGTGCCATGTACGTGGAGAACGTCCACATGTCACATACTTGGTAAACCAATGGCTCTATTGCGTGGGAAATTTGCTTGAAGAGTGATAACTATCTTAATTTTTTTCGTTGAGACTACGTTGAGGATAGGTTTTACGCTCATATCCTATCAGCGATTCACGCACTAAAAAAAAATAAATACCAGAACTACTATCCCCTCATGAAAACGGTCAGCAAAAGTATAACTATTTGTAGGCAGTGCCTGCAGGATATTTGACAGATTTTGTAATCCATTACCCACCAGAAAAGTTTGAACTTTAAATTAAAAGGTCGACATTTTTTCATAAAAATGTTGAGCTTTTCCATTGATTTAAAATAACACCTTTTATTGGATGACCTTATAAGTCTGTTTGGTTTTTAAACACTACAACACTACAGATTGTAAATTTGACAGTTGAAAATTTATTTGTGGTTAGTACGTTTTGCCATTTTACGTTGAATAGAGTAATGCCAGTGGTCAGTGGATAGTGTGTTAGCCGCTGACGCGCGATGACGAACGCGTTCAGATCCCCATAACACCAACGCCATCGAATCTTTATTTCGCGGCTTCTCTCCTCGACGGGATACTGGCAAAACCGCCCGTAGTCCACTTGCCTTGGTCCACTTCTCAGTTCACGCCGCGCCGTCCGGAATCGGCATTAAAACCGTAGATCCCCTTAACTTGTGTGAAAAAACAAATCGCACACAACATAAGTGAATGAGAGAAGCTTGGCTCTGGCTCTTCCTAAGCTGTAACGCCATCTAAGAAGAAATTGTGAAAACTTATTTGAAAATAATATTTCGGTTCGCCAAACTTATCGTGAGCTACGTCCATTTTACGGTCGAAATAATTGTCCATCTGAGCGAGTTATTCGGAACAAGAAGAATCGTTTCTGATACGAAAACGTCCACACTCTAGTGGACAAAGACGACAAACAGTGGGAAAAAAAGAAGTTATTGCCGTTGTGGAGCGCACTGTTGAGGAGAATCCGAATGAGTCGATTCTCCATCGTGCATGGCTTAAAAGCTGATAAGATCCAGCTTGTGCAAGAATTGAAATTGCGTGTCCATTATACGAGTATGCGTAATAGGTTCGGTGAATGGGCCGAAAGCATTTTCTCATTTTCAACCTTCTTCGTTCCTCAGTTGAATGACATTGACGTGGCAGGGCTTTGGTTTGAACAGGATTGCGCAACATGACACACAGCGCGCGACACCGTCAATTTATTTATTTATTTATTTATTTATTTATTTATTTATTTATTTATTTATTTATTTATTCTCCATCAAGTACATACTTTCTTAGAGACTAGAACAAAATTCAATTAAAATTACAATAACTCTAATATGGTTTTTTTAACACAATTTCTATCCATGTTAAAGTCTATAGCATACTCAAATTCGTTGAAAGCAATACAAGCCGAAGTGATTGGATTAAACCTAGCGTAATTTGTACTATGAAACGGAATATGCAAAAAGTCAAGTTCTTTTGGACGTAAGCAACGAGATGGGGCATAAACCTTAAACATTGATAGTAACGATGAACAATCAATATTAGAATTTAAAATATCAAACGCGAAAAGAATTGAATATAATTTCCTTCTAGAGACCAGAGGCTTTAATCCAATTAAGCTACATCTACTCTGATACACGGGGAAATTTGAATTAGGAAAGATCTTACGAAGTGCAAACTTTGTGAACCTTTTCTGATTTTTTTCGATCCGAGAGATACTATTTTGAAGATAAGGATTCCATATAACACAACAATATTCGAGAAGAGGCCGAACAAGCGACGAATATAATGACTTTAGCGTGTAGGGATCCCTAAACTCTTTAGAATTCCTTATTATGAATCCTAGCATCGAGTTAGCGCGGGATACCACATTTTCGATATGTAAAGAGAAACTCATTTGAAAGTCAAAGACCACTCCAAGATCTCTTTGGTTATTAGACCGTAATAAGATAGTGTTCTCAATATAGTATCTAAACTGAATGGGATTAGAAATTTTTGAAAAAGTAACAACACTACATTTCTGAGTGTTAAAATATAATCCATTACGATTACACCAGTCAACAGTTTTGTTAAGATCATTTTGAAGATTAATAGAATCCGACATGGATCTTATGGCCTTAAAAATCTTGAGGTCATCAGCATATAGGAGACAATGCGAAAAAGAAATTTGTAATGGTAAATCATTTATAAAAAGAAGAAACAAGAGAGGTCCTAGGTGGCTTCCTTGAGGAACTCCCGAATAGTTTAAAATCTCCTGCGACATGACACTACCTATTTTCACATACTGTTTACGTCCAACAAGATAACTTCTAAGCCAATTTAAAAATTCAGAGTGAAATCCCAGTAGTTCAAGTTTTTTAACAGAAGATTATGTTGCACGCGATCAAACGCCTTTGAAAAATCAGTGTAAATGGTGTCAACTTGCTGGCGTTTCTCTAAATTAGAAAGACAGTAATTCGTAAAAATTGATAAGTTTGTAGTGGTGGATCTTCCTCTCACGAAACCATGTTGGTGCTCCGATATATGATTGTGTACTATGGAGTATAACTTATTTTTTACAATTGCCTCAAACACTTTTGGTATTAGTTGAAGCTTGGCAATAGGCCTGTAGTTGGTAATAGAACCTTTAGGACCAGACTTATGAAGAGGAGTTATGAGCGAGTGCTTCCAACAGTCTAGAAATATGCCCTGCTTTAGAGATAAATTAAATATAAAACAAAGCGGACTAGCTAAATTAAATTTACAAAACTTGAGAAGCAAAGGTGGAATATTATCTGGTGCAACAGAAAGACTATTGTCAAGAGATGATAACTCAGTTAGTACATCCTCCTCACTTAAATAAAGATTGCCAACTTCAATTAGCGAGTTCATAGAATAGCTAGAATCACAATTAATATTTAGGTCAATAAAATTAGATTGAAAAAATGCAGCAAAGCAATTAACAGTATGATTTATGTCAGTAGTGGGAACTCCATTGTAAGACATGTTGGAAGGAATCCCAAGGGACTTGCGTTTATTATTTAGAAAGGTCCAAAACAATTTAGAATTGGCTTTAATCTTTGACTCAAGCGACCATATATAACGACTATAGAAAAACTTTTTAAGACATTCGTATTCCCTTCTTACTTGAACAAATTTCGCCCGAAAGGAGATGGAGCTTTTACTTTTTTTATGAAGCTTATTCATAATATTTTTGAGTCTCGATAAGCTTTTATTAAACCAAACTGGTCTCGTAGAATTTTTAATAATTTTCTTTGGAACAAAAGTACTTAGTTATAGCAGAATCAAGTATATTCCGAAATATGGTACAAGCTGTATCTAAATTAGAGCAATTATAAACATGCTGCCATTCGACAGATTCAAAAAAAATATTCATAGAAAAAAAGTTAGCATTTTTAAAATCATAATGATGAATTATATCAACATTAGAACAGTTTGAATCAATTAAAAAAGAAAAGTTAAAGTTAAGTTCTAAAGCTTTATGAAAAAGAGTATTGCTCAAAAGTGGAAAATTAGCTTCAGACAATTGCACCTCAAGACTTTGATCAACAAAAACTAAGTCTAAAATACGGTCCATTGAATTACAAATATTATTAACTTGGTACATGTTCAGAGAGGTAAAAGTGTCAATTACATTATATTCTACATCCTGAGATATATTATTGGGCAAAATACGTTTCTGATCATCCGAGTATGACCATTTCAATTTAGGTAAATTAAAATCACCTATAATTACAGCATAACTATTATCATCTAAATTTCTTACAACATTACTAATGTTTCTTACATGAGTATCATAGATTGCATAAGTAGACGAAGGTGGAATATAAGAAACAAAGAAATATATATGAATGAACTTATTATGTGTGGAAATAGGGAAGTCAACACAAATACAAATTTGTTCAACGTTATCATTAGATAAATTTATTTGCCTATTCATAAAGTGCGAACGAACTGCAAATAAAACACCACCACCTCTTCTCGAACAGCTCTGGTCATAATGTCGGTCTTTCCGGATGACATCGAAATCAGATGTAAACAACTCCGAAGTGAGAAAATCAGAGTTCAGCCAAGTTTCGGTTAGGGCGATGAAAGCGTAGGGACAGTCGGCAACAGCGATGAAGAAATCAATTGTCTTAGTCCTCATCCCACCCACATTATGATAAAACAAACAGTGTTGATTATTATCGATGATAGCAGACAAATCTATGTTCCTTCTTTTGTACGAACAAGCGACTCGTTTTTTGAGCGGCTCATAAATTGTTTAATCTGCACTCCCACAGGCCAAATAGACGGTTGAAGAGCAGTATTAAACGAGTTAGTTGGAATGCCCAGTTTGAAATTTATAAAACGAAGCGACGTAATATCCACATCTTTTTTTACCAATTTAGAGCAGATCAAGGCGGTTTTAGGCAAATTTAGCCTGCGTGAGACATAGTTCATAAGATCATCCTCAGTGACTGAACAACTAAGACGTGATACATGAAGAAAGCGAAACCGTGGTACCGATGGAAGAGTAGTGACAGCTTCAGCATCAGATCCAAACAGCTGTTTATGTTTCTGTTTTTTGTTGCGAACAAACGACCATGTTTGAGTTGAAACAAGTTGAGGATCATTATTATCAGGTGCCGCTTCAGTTAGTGATGCAGGAGTACTGGGATTAGAAACGTCAGTCGTGAGAGTAACAGCAGCAGCATCCTCCGGACCAGCAACAAAAATAGCAGGGTAGGCAACATCTGCATCAGAGCAAGCCATATCGGTATTGGTATTAACAACATCAGCAGCAACAACAACCGCCTTAGAAGCAGTGAGGGAATGAGAGACAACATCAGCAGCATCAGGCGAGCGACTATGAGACGATGTTAATTCAGGCATCCCTGTTTTTTTAGAAGAACCAGCAGCACCAGCGGCAAGGGCAGGAGAGCCGCATGGTAAAAGTTTGCGGTGTTTAGAAGAACGATCAGCTGGAGACGATGAAAGTCGCAGATCCTCAGATGTGGAAAGCCGTTTGATGGGTTGAGTGATTTTTGTATTTCTTTGTGAGCGGGTGGAAACGCGAATATTACGGCTCGTGTTCAATGGTACTGATGGAGAGGCTGAATTCTGAGAGAGGGAGTTTTGCGAATTGCACTCCACTAAGCAAACCGAGAGTTCTCTCATTTTTTGAATGCATGAGCGTAATGGAATGCATTTGCACTTTTTATTTACTTTAATTTATTGAGGGAAACATTTGCTAAGCGCATAATTTCGCGTAATAGACCTGTGAACTGGCCTCCGCGATCCTGGGACTTAACACCTTTAGATTATTATTTTTTTTTTTTGGTGTGTGAAGTCACTAGTCTATGCCGATAAACCAGAGTCGTTGGACGACTTGGAACTCAACATTCGCCGTGTTATTGCTGAAATACGGTCTCATTTGCTCGATAAAGTTGTTGAAAAGTGAACTTCATAATTGCGTTTTATTCGAGCTAGCCGTGGCGGGAATGTTATATTTAAACACTAATGGCATACAAGTGTCTATTAAATGAAGCTAATATCATAGAACTTCACATTAGGTTTAAGTGTTCTATTTCATATTTAATTTGCATACCTCTAAAAAAAACACCTTTTATAAGCAAAAAAGTAACAATTTTGATTGTCACCCTGTCAACAGTTAAAATTCGCATTATATTTTATATTTTATATGAGAATGGAATTAAGTGCAGCAAGGTTTTCGTCCCCTATGTCCCAGTAAATCTTCAATCAATAAAGACTTAAACGAAATAATTATGCCTCCTGAGGAAGTTACCTCTATTCCTAGGGGATGTTTCATTACGAATGTTGTGAACTCCTTTGCTTAATTGGATTATTCGGTACATTAGAACTCATTACCCAATCCTTAATTTTGACACTTCACTGAAAAAAAAAAAAACAAATAAAATGGATTACGAGCAATCGCCTAATCACTTAATCACAAGTCACTTAAGATGTAGACAAGCCCATGCCATGAAATTTTACCGGATGATTTGGGTGTGGATCGCTTTATTAAAAAAAAAAAAAGTTTGATTTTGAACAAAAAAACAACGCGGAGAATATACGTAGGAAGTCAGTTACGATGTGGAACGTTACCTTACAAATGATGGAGCTTGCTTTATGACGTCGAAACTAAGATTCAGTCGTTTCAATAAAGGCATTCTGGATCTTCAAAATCAATGATCTAGTCCAATGTGAAGGTTAAATGTGTGTGTTCGAACAAGTGGCACAACGCTTGCATCCAATCTAAAAATCTCACTTTAATTGGTCAAAAGCAAGACTACCCAGTCTAGTCATAAAAACTGATACAAAGAAAAAACGTAAGGCAAATGAAGACGCTGATATTTTCAAAGACAAATTTATACATTTTATTTGTCAAATCCCTAGCTACAACTTACGAAAGACTTTATTCGAAATGAGAGCTATTTGCCTTAAAGCTCAGCCTAAGATGCACTAAGCAATCATCAATCGTTAAACAGATCTTTAAGTTGTTGGCAGCGCGGACCAGGGCTTGCTTCAATATTGCGTTGATGAGCAGACTAGGCCATTCCCTCTAAAACGGACCACAAGTTGTAATTCAATGGAATGATGTCCAATCATCCGATGATATGAAGACGGGTACATTTTTTTAACCACTCCTGAACACATAAGGCGAAATATGGGTTGGAGCAGAATCTTGTTGAAATGTACAGTGCTTGTTTATGAATATTATTCGGCTTAGAGTCTTAACGAGATCCTCTAAAATACTGGTTTGGTGAATTTTCACCTAAGTCTTGACTCTTTTTTACAAAAATGGAGGATGGTTATGATATCGCAGCTCACTCCCCAACAAACCATTGCATTTGCAGGATGGTGGCCTCTTTCAACCCTAAGAATAAGTTCTGAAGCTTCTTTTGATGTCCGAGCATACACTCGATCATTTGCCTTTCGACGGTAAACATTTTTTCGTCGGTGTACAGAATTTGTCTGTGAGCAATTTAAGACAATCGCCTTTAGAGAGCTTTGATTTTTGCTTACATTTTTGCTCCTCGTTTTCCGCTTGCCTTTGGTCTTAAGTCTTTTTTGATGATGTGAGACATGAATTTTTACGAAATGTTAATGGCTCCCGGAGTCCCCACAGTGCGTGGACAGCCGGATCTTACACTAGCCGGTCACATACGCCACTAGTATCTTCGAATAATTTAGTAGTTTGATAAACAAAAGAGCGAGTGATTCTAAGCGGGCGTAAGGTCTGAATCTAATCCGTGTGATGTTTTTCGGTTTCCAAAAATGACGAGAACGGTTTGGTTTGTAGATCCCACATATTTGTTTGTCCAAAAAGTAAGGTGACTTTTAATTTTTCTCGAAAAATATTTAATTATTTATCCGTATCTATTGTGTCCCAGTATAAAAGCCATCCCTTCAGATATAGTACACTTGCACCAGCGCTGTTTCCAATCCTGGAGCACTTTTGATATTCCTTTTTTGGTATAGACTTCCAGCGATGCGGTCTTTAACTCCTCAATCGTGCCAAATCTCCGTCCTTCCATCGGTCTTTTCAGTTTTGGGAAAAGCCGGAAATCGCAAGGGGCCCGGTCCAGTGAATACGGTGGTGAAGCATGACAACGGTATTGGTTTTAGCTAGAAATGCATTTTTCCCAAAAATCCTGATGTTTTCTTCGTTTTGCTTCACACAAACGGTGCATAATTTCAAGGTAATATTCCATACTGATAGAACGACCGCCCGACAAGAACTTGTGATGAACCACGCCATTATAATCGAAGAAAACCATGAACAAAACGTTTACATTTGACTGAACTTGTGCTTTTTTCGGTCTTCGCTCCTCTGGTTGCTTCCGTTGCGATGATTGGACTTTGGTTTCGCCGTCATAACCATATACCCATATTTCGTCACCAGTCATGGCCCTTTTCATCAAATCTGGATCGTCATTTACCTTATTCAACACTTCTGGCTGATTCTCATACGACGGTTTTTTTGTCAATATTTAGCAAATTTGAAACAAACTTCTCTGACAAACGTTTCATGTCCAACATATTTTCGATCTGTCTCAACAACTTTCTGATAGTGCTTCGACGATTCCTCATTACAATTTTCTTCACTGCTTCACCGTTGTTGACGTGCTGGGGCGTCTTTGAAAACCTCGTGCCACTTATAAACATTTTTTATTTGCTCATAGTAGAATCGTCATAATGCCACAGTCAGCATTCCAAGGACGTTGAAGTGCCTAATTTTATTTTTCACACAAAATTTAATACAGATTCCATGACCCATTTTTGTCAATAGCAAAAAGTCTCCAAGCACACCACAACAGGTCTACCCTTAATATCTGTGAAAAACAAATGACAAATTCAATCGGGGACATATGTATGTTCCAATTTAACATCAAAAAGTCACCTTAAAGGCTAGAGATTGAGTTCCATAAGTGTTTGTGGGTTTTGAAGCACCTCCGGAAGAGCATGCTAATCCAAAATCGATATTTCCTATTATTTCTTGAACACACTTTTATTAGAAAACACACAATTTACTATCCAACTAGAATCTTTATTTAGCTGGCTAAAAATTAAGAGAAAATAAGTTCTGCATGATGCCAATAATGAGTTTAGGTGTAGAAAGCATTATAATAGAAAGCGAATTATCGTGTAATCCCCAAACACAACACAATGCCTAAATTGCTACGAATTATAACCAAATGCAGTCTAACATATGGCGCCTTCTATGGTGATATATAAAAACAACCGATAACAAAGCTCCATTAAGGCTTATTGTCCCATGCTTTACATACTTGTCGTAATCTCAACCAAGTTTTGGATTGATTGATCATCACTATCTAATGTTATAATAAGTCTGCTGATACCTCGCTACCTCTTTTATGGTTATTATAAGTGAAGAACAATTCGTTCTGACTGATTCCCTCGGTTAATTAAACGAAATCCCCGTCCCCTGCCCCCGATCAATGCCTCGAATAAGCAGTGTCCCCAAATGCGTCTCCGAATAATAAGTATTCAGTATGCAACGAAAAGAACTTATTATTTCCGTTCAGCGTCCATCGCAACCATTTATTAAATTTACACCCAAGCCCACTCAACCTACTTTGCATTAAATTAAAATTGTATTTCATTCTATCGCCCCATTTTGGATAAAGTCATTGATCAAGTCATCAATCATGACCTGAACCACCGCGCTCCTACCCTAAAGACAATTTCGAAAACAACGTAGAAACCTAAAAGACGTAATGAAATAAAAACTCATTTGATTTCTCATAACGGCGTTCTTTCCCATCACCCCCTTGATACGTTATCTCCGAAAAAAAGCCCTCCAAAAAGTGAAACATTATCGATTTAGGCCGATTTCCAATTCCTCCGTACGCACATAGCAGTGTACAAGCAAACAAGTCGAATGGCAAACATCAATGGCGCGAAAAGTAGACACGAAACGTATCAGAATCTTCAGCGATTGTTTTTTTTTTTTTCATCTTCCGATGCCAGAGGACCCACACTCGCACCCCCAACACAGAAACAGAAAAGAATTAAATTAATTCCTTTGAATTCCAATCACAACCTCATCCATCGCCACTTGCTATAAATCGAGAATGTTTCTCCGAATTCTTTCCACTCGAAACGATTTTTCACTCAATTCGAGTGTGGATTGTGTGGAACGTGTGCTACAGCTCAGCTACTCACCACAGTACGATGAATCATCATTGTCGTCATCATGCCAAAGCAGATGCCAAATAAAAGACGAAAACGCTTAACAAAACAAATCCCTAGACGTGCCGCTACGATGTGTATGTGGTGAATTTTAATGACGCAAGTGACGTAAATACAGCAACAATACCTTGGTGTGGTGAATGGAAGGGACGTCAAGCTGAGAGTATCGTGTACATTGTTCACTGATGGTAGAGAGAGAATGTAAACAATATTCGATTCGGTGCTCTCTTCGACCACCCTCCAGCGTTGCTCCAATGCTGCAACTCTAGCTCCAGTCAGCGTTGTTTCGTTTTGTTTGACAACAAGAAGCGGTTGAGCGAGAGTGAGTGCGGTGAATATTGGTTGGTGTGGATAGTGGGGGAGGTTTCACGTTTCCATTGTTGTTGCTACTTAGGGGTGGAGAGGTGGTATTCGTAGCATAGTGAATTCCAGGGCTTTGAGTGACACTTCGTTTGGCTTATACGAAACATGCTCCCAGATTTAACTGGCAGTTCACGAACGAACTCCGTGTATAACGCAAGTTAAGCGGTTCGGTGGATCGAAGCAATAATCATCGAGTTGTGTGTGTTCTTTGCGCGACAACACGACGACGTTTTCCTCAAAATTCGATTGTTTGTTTGGTTTGTGTTTGAGTTGTTATAATACTTGTTAATGTCGTTGTGCATCGGTGGAATGCATTCTTTCGGACGTTTGTTTAGTGTGAAACTGCAGTTTTTATAGTATAAGGCTTTGTTACGATTTTGAGTGATTTCGGTGTAAATGAATGTATTGAAAGTGATTGCTTCATGGAAATGTGTTGGAGAAACGTGCTTTTCGGGGATTGAATTCAATGTCGGAAGGTGTTTGGACAGAAATGTTTTACGATATCGGGCGCTGATATTAGTAGCAAATCCTCTTAGTCATCTTCTTGGTGTATATAATAAAAGAAACTTCGATCCAATCTCAATGTCAAATGGGACTTATAGGTGTAAAAATTGTTGTTATCCGCCATAGTCTACAAGTTTTCAATTTGGTCGTAACGTACTAATTTTAGAAATGCCAACAACAACACTTAACGCACTAAAACTCTTGCATTAGTCACCTAAAAGTTTGTTACGAAAACATTAGGAAAGTCTCCATTTAGCCAAAACTATGCGGATAACGGTTTATCTGTTGAATACATTTTTCGTCAATGAACAGTATCTGCTTCATTTTAAGGCATTTCAGTTCGAATACAGACTTTGAGTTCGTAAGACTAGTAATAAATATCAGTGTATCCCATTTTATAGGAACTTTCGAAAACACTTCTCCCTGTTCTAAAGGTCAATGACCCCGATCTTTTGCATAATTTTTACCCCTTTTTTGTGGTATTTGTTTGATTAGTTTTCGCTCTTTTAGAATAGTCCAAAATGTTCTACATACCGTTAACTGCCCGTCAATTTTAAGCCATCAACATATTGCTCCCTTATTACTAGTGAAAACGTGCAATTTTTAAAGAAGCCAGTACTGGCCTCAAATTTTAATGGCATACCAGAAAGCAACGCATGTGAAACGACTTGCTCTTAAAGTCTACTGTATTTTGTTGAAAAATTGGCGGTGTCAGTTGAATATAGGCCTTAAATGCGCATAGAAGTATGTGAAAAGCTAATTACATCACCTTTTATAGGAAGCGTTCGAAAATACTTGTCGCAGTTTGAACTGACAATAACTCTAAAGTTTGAGGAATGGTTTCAAATTGTTATACACCGTAGTTTAGGTCAGTTTTTGACATTTCCAAAATGTCATTAAATGTTAGAATACCGTTAGGTACTGAGGAGTGATATCAAAAATATTGGGGTATTCACGTGCCTTGAGAGCTAACTTTCAGTTCTAATTTCAGTTTCAGCCAAATGACATTTTCAAAACCAATTTTTTTTAAAAATAATTTCAGTCCATTCTAACCCTCGCTTTGACACGTGCCAAAAATCGTGAACTGTCGGACGATTACAACCACATGAGTTTCTTAACTCATTTTTGTTTTCCTCATTTACCACCGCCTTTGTCAACCCCCCTGTCAGGTCCCTTTCACCTCGCAGGTATATCATTTTCCCGGGTAGTTGAAATCCTACCAACTTAGGTACAAGTATCTATGTATCTTCTCGTCACTCACACCTTTCGTATCTCTGCATTGCCATTGCCATGTTATATTCTCTCCCGCTCTCGCTTTTATCGAATCCGCTCCCAAACACCCTTATTTCGATTTTGCTACTACCACGCTCTTCTGTCTCTCCGAGTCGACTATGTCGGATGACTCGACCCAAAAGCAAAATACCCATCCTGCGCCCTGTTTCTCTCTCAATTAGAAAATTTGTGTTGTATCCTTGTCGGTTGTCGGCTACGGTTGCAATCTCGTTGACCTCATTTCGCTTAGAATCACCGTCAAGTGAAGTTGTCGTGTAGTTGCGTGCGCGTTGGAGTGCCTTTTCTCAATACCGACTTTCAATTCTTCGTACTCTCGTTTGGTCGTCGTAGTCGAGAACTAACCACACCAAACAGTAACGACGTATTCAAGGACTTTATTTATTTATTCTTTTTCTTTTTTTTAGTACATTGTGGGGTAGTGCTGGCCCGTGCTGCTGTGCCCTAGATTTAAGTGACATTCATAGCTACACATTTCCATCTTAAGTGTATCAATTGTCTGTTGTAGAATCCTGTATATCCAGCTCGTCTTAGTTTTCTCCTTTTCATTCAGTTTTTATTTGTTGTTTTTCGGTTTGTGTCTGGATTTATCTACGTCAAGGGATTATTGGAATTTTCTTGTTCAATTTCCTCCTTACAGGCTTCGACTATTTGTCTGTTAGTCTCTTAGTTTATTTGTCTATTTTGTTTTTGTTTGAGATGGTTTTTTCTGTTGTTGTTCCTATTTGGGTAACCGTGGGTGGTGGATAGGCAATCTCAGATAGAGTGTATCTGCTGCGTTATCTCTAACGAATAAAACCACGCGGAAATCACATTGGCAATCTTAAATGTTGTGTTGTGATTTGTGATTACAACGAATTACATTTCCAGGTATCCGAGGACGTTTTCAGTGTGATTATCTGAAATTCCAGTGAATATCTATCTGTGTATCACCGCGGGATAGAAGTTACATAAAAATAAGTTTGCTCTGTAAATACGAGTAAACCATTCATTATAGTGAGCTTCAATTCGATTTATCCGTTGATCCGTTGTGTGTACCCGTGCCCGTGTCCGCCTACGTTTTATTTGCTGTCAATATTCCGCGTATCTGTGCTAATTGTGTATAGAGAAAATCCAATCCACATAGCACGAGTGAAATTCGATAAGTAAATATCGCGAATTTGTATCGGATTTATCTCGATTTCAAAGATTCCTGTTTTCATTCTAAAGTCACCGACACAGTAGTCGGGTAGCCACGAAAACTAATAAACAAAAAGGCACACAGAAAGCAAATCCAAAGTAACCCTAGCTGCACGATTAGATTCGAGAGCGGACTATCAGAACATCAGTACGACGATAAGCAGTGCATTTGCAAATCCATCCGGTAAACATTGGAGCAAAACAGCAAAATTATTAACAACAACAATAACAATAATCGGAGTAGCAGAGGTCTGTATATTCTGCATTTTAATTAAGTTTATTGATTTTTCTTATTTCCTTTGGTGTTTCATTGACTTATGGGGTGTGTATGGTGTGGCGGTTGCGGTGTGGAAGCATCGGGGTTGGAGGATGCGACGATGGTAGTGGGCTTGTGGTGTCACGGTACTGGGTTTTCAGTTCGTTGTAATCGGCCTTTTTGCACGTACTTTTTGTTGTTTAATGGGATATATGTATGACTAAGACTGACGACATATGTACATGTGTATATTCGTGAGAGAAGGTATGATGTTCAGTTGCATTGGCGGCAGGCGGTTGGGCCGTGGGGAGAATTGGGAGAACAATGAGAGGCAGGAAACGTTTAGATTAATTTGCGGTTAATATTTTGATTAAGAGTGTTTAATTAAGGCTTCAGTGAGTTTGTGTTGGGGTAACATCGAGCGAGGCGAAGGTTCATGGATTTCGTGAAAACATCTACGCCAGTGGGATGTTGATGGAGGGGTTTTCTCTAATTTGTTCGAAAGTTTTGTTGAGAAGTTCGTGCAGCGAGTAAATTGATTAGTTATGTCAATTTTTATTATTTTCATCTCAATTATGAGGACAACGCTTACCTCACGTTTTATGTCAGCTTCGTAAAATTGGATTCCGAAGTATGTTACCCGTATACTCAGTCCTGTTCTGACTCATGATGTTCAGGAATTGTTCGTATGGAACTTTCTAAGTCAAAATTGTTCCCCTGAGATCCAGTACTGTTCTGATAAGGTACGTATGAGTGGTGATTTAAATTCATTATCTTCGGTTTTGGGATTGAAATTTTAAGCTGTCTATTGTGCTTATCCATGACTCTCAGCTTGACCTGCCTCAATTGGGACCAAGATTTGCCTTTGTTAGCAATTGTTTTCAGGATTTCTTCATGGGTCATTAGAGTCCCATTTCAAATTCTTCTTAGATGGCGTTACAGCTCACGGAGAGCCAGAGCCAAGCTTCTCTCATTCACTTATGTTGTGTGCGATTTGTTTTTCACACAAATGACAAAAGACAAGTGTACTACGGGGAGTTTTGCCAGTACCCCGCTGAGGAGAGAAGCCGCGTAATAAACATTCGATGGCGTTGGTGTTGTCGGGATCCGAACTCGCCCATCGTGCGTCAGAGGCCGACACACTACCCACCGCGCCACGGCGCTCTCAATTTTTTTTTCCTCTTCAAATTTCAGTACAGGTCTGTGATTTTTTTTATCATCATCAAACCCATTTTGAATTAATATATGATTTTTTAAGCGCTTGGTTTTTAATTATCCAAAAAATCACAGGAAAATTGCAAAAGGGTATACAATTTTCATTTGAGTTAATAAGTTAGTGCTTGCCATTTTAAAAAATTAATTCGCCTGTGTCGACCACGACTTCGTTTTCAGAGAGTCCAATTTTCGGACTTATTAGCTGGTATATCACCAATACCACGTGTAATGTTGTCTTTCAAGGCTTATCCTTATAAAAATAGTCTAAAGGCCTCAAATCGGACGATCTAGCCGGTCAATCTGTCGGTCCAAATCATTGAACGATAGCGGTATTGACGGTAATGTTCTTCTAACGGTCTTCTTTGCCATATACCATATACCGCACCAAATAGTGCATTTCTCCGGGTGCACTGGCCGTTCTTATTTTGCCTGAGATTGCTCATCGCACCAACTACGACAGTATTTTTTATTAGAATACCCAGAAATGAGCTTCGATATTGAAGGCAGTTTTTCGATAAAAAAAATTCGGATCTTCCACCAGCTTTTCTAAGAACCATTTACGGACGCTGTGGTTGTTCTTGCATGAACCGTATTTTGTAAGGTTTTAAACTTAGTCGAGTAACATAACTTCAATTGCTGCGAACGGTGACAAATGGACGAATCACGGTCTCTATTATCTCTGGCGGATGCAGCAGCAATGTTTTCTTCTGCATGCACTTTACGTATACGAGTAGGAGATTTGACACCAAATTGATGTGAAATTTGGACGCAATGGCTTGAATTGCTTGCTCAGTAGACCGACTATTACGACTGTAAATTTGTCGGAATGCGTGAAAATCATTTTTCACAGAGTTCGAATTTTGATGATGGAATTCAATAATTTGTAAGCGTTGCTCGGGTGTACATAAGTCTTTCCTTGATGAAATGGCAATGCTAACTGAGTATGTTTGACTTTAACACATGTCAGGAATCACATGCGAGCTGTTAAAAATAGGACACTGAGAAACCAAACAGCAACAAATTCACCCTTTACAATCTAACATCATCAAATTGATTATAAACCTTTGGAAACCACTTTGATGACGAGTGCCAGATTTGTTTAAAAAGTAACGGTAATTTCTTTTTATTAATCCCATTTCCTCGATTTTTAGGTTGTTGTATTCGTAGATATTTCGCACAGTATTTATACGTTGCGAGTAAAACTGATTGTTTAGCCTGTTGTCAGTTCTCATACGGATTGCATGCGTTCAGCTATGGTCGACGATTATCTCATTCTTTACAATATGAATAAGAGACTTTTCATTAAATATTGCTATAACAATGGCACATAGACTTGGAAACGGTTAAACATGCTTTCAGTGGGTCTGCATAAATAAAAAGACTTTACGCATACAACAAGGTTTTCAATAAGGACCTAACAATTGTTTACCTTAATACAAGCGTACCCTTCAACGTTTTTTATGATCCACCAATGCTTATTCATAAGTCAAGGTTCACGTTTCGATCATGACGAAGTTCATAATAGAGCAATCTTCTTCTTCTTTTCCTTTTTTCCGGCGTCGTTATGGTCAGAAGTGTAGGACCATAACCTTCCCACTTAACTGCATTCCTACAGGTCCGCTTATGGGGTCAAAATAGAGCAATATTTGGAAATTACTAAAAAAACTTCTCCCAAATTTCTGAGGCAGTGCAATTTTAAGAGCATACTCGTATTCGCTATTGAATGTTCCTGTGCTAGTGAGATAACTCACCTATCGAAAAACCGGAAATATCACAGTCTTCAGCTTCAGTTCACAATTGTTCAAATCAGTCCATTCTACGCCATTCACAGGAATTGTAAATCTCTTAGTCCACATTGTGGCGAAGTTTACGTATAGATTATCGCCTACATCCTTACAAGATTAAAGTGACTCAAGAATTGAAGCGTCATCAACAAAGCCACGGATGCTTTGAGAGACTCCATTGCATCGAAGAAAAGTGAAAGTAGGGTATAGACTTCATGTCAGAGGTGTGCTTGGGCCTGACATGATTGATGTGCTTTCAACAAGATGGCACCACATTCCAGTTAGCTGGTAGAACAGCTGGTCTATTGAAGTGGAAGTTCGGTAATCGTATATTCTCAAGAAATGATCCATTCGACGGGACCTCTACCTCCACGCCATCTCGTTTATGCAACATAACGTCATACGATTTTTTCATGGGATTTTGTTATCGTTGGTTTATGCCATAAACCACCCCACTTCAAAATCCATACTTTGCATTTCCAATATAACACCTAAATGACATGGAAACAAAAAAATTACGGAGAACTACAACCAACGCGACAAATTCAGTAGAATATCTCAAAAAATATCTAGGACAACCACCCCCGGAGAGTAGTGAACGAACATCTTCGACACAAACCATCTGCACCCCGTTCAGGTTGTGTGACAAACACCATGAGAGCGTACACTTTTGAACCTGCACGAATCATAAAAATAAAAACATAAAAAAATCCGGAATCATATCGAACACGAAATTGCCAATTTACCTAAAAAATTGGTTGAAAAAGAATCGATTGCTGCTAAAGCGCTCGTGGTGGTCAGATGAACGAGATCGAATTCCAGACTTCAATTCAACATGTGCGCTACACCTGGAATTAATTTTAGGCCGACATCTCAATTGTTTTGTGGTTTCTTTGCACACAAATTTGTTATGTCCTTATACAATAGAAAAAAAAAAAAACTTCGGACATTACCTAGAGTAATGAATTAAACGACGGGCACCCTTCGGCTCCCATACATATTTACAGCTCAACAATCCACACAGACGAATAACAATCAGGGAAGTCCCTATAGATATTGGCATACCATTTGGTTCATGCCATGAAATTTGCTCGTATATTTAAGAGCAATGTGGCTCAGAGGCAGGTGTGTTTGTTTCCCGCAACTGTCAACCATCGAAATGGTATTTCTCGGTGTTTTGCTCGGCAGGGTACCTACTGATTCTCAAAGTTCAGCTTTCAAAGTCATTGATAAGCAGTAGGTCGCCTTAACTCGCGTAGAAATGTATCACCAACAATATAGGCAGCCTTGGCTCTGACCAATCAAACAATAATAATTTTAGATGTGAAACATGTGGCAGTAAATATTGTTTCAAGACGCACACTCACCAAACCAAACCTGCAGCGAATGAAAGTTGCTTAGGAGTCTCCAAATGTCAACAGTAAAGCAGCTTTTTTAAGAGTCATGAAAGCTGATTAAACATTAGTTAGAGATATGCCGTCGAAACTAACGTTCAGTCAAGGCAAGTGTGGTTTACTCGTAGGTCATGCTGTTTTCGACTTTAACGTCATAGTACACCACGAGTTCTTGCTTTGGCTATCAATGACGTGTGCGAACTACACGACGCGGTTTGGTTAAAGCAAACATTTGACAAAATATTAATGGCCGGAATTGTGCTGCTTTTCTCACACTGTATTGATGCACCAACTCCCACATTCGCTAGACGCGGTTCCCTGAGATTTTTTCTGCTCCCATATATAGAGAGACCCTTAAAGGATGATTGTCGAAACGTGTTTTAAGAATGAAAGAACCTTTCGCATAAGTGTCTATAATGTCTTAGGGGCACTATAAACGAACAAATAAAATTAATTTCGAAAACCAAAAATTCTCATTAATTTTTGAACATATATTCCTAGAACCTTCACCAGAAACAAGGTGATTTTTCTATGTAAACGACCCTCATTCCAACATGTTGTCCGAGTCTTTCCTGCCTCTATTGGCCAAGTGGACTTCATACGCGTGCCATACCCTCATCAAAGTGAAAAACTTCTGTTGCCGCAATTTAGTTAGCGAACGTTGCTCAGTCTGGATCACGACTTCAGAATGCCTATTTCTTAAAACATGCAACTGGTATGCGTTCCATGAATTCCCTTAAGTACGTTGTGAAAATTGATTTTCTAATGCCACCCACACTCACATATTTTCAATGAACGCTCTCGTATTTAACGGTAATAAAAATAATTTGCCCACTTATCCAAAGCCCCTCCAATCCCGTAGCTAATTTACATAATTCCCGCATTTATTTTTTACAACCTCGTCGTCGTCGTCAAAACTCCTCAAATTAGTAATAAAAACCGAAATTGGAAAATTGTATCAAATCCTGTGTCAAGACTCAAGCATCACCTACGAGAACACACGACACACTCCAAATCCATACCCACTCGTGTGCTCGTAAGTATCTCAGTGAATCAGAACAATTCAAATCAAGCTCCCTTTGGCTTTTTCTCTGTGCCATAAGTGGCAAGTGGCAAATTGGCAACCTAGCACAGCCGACAAGCTGACATGTTTGTTTCCATTAGGAATGGGAGGAAGCGAAAGTTTAAAGTATTGAAAACGAACGAAAATAGTCGACGGCAGATACTTGCGTTACTAAATTTAGAAGTACGACGAATTCTCAAATTAATAATTATTTCTCAAATGAGGCGCTGACGCTGGGATCAGATGGAGCAGGCCTGGTGTGTTTATGCCGTTGCCGGTCTGGTGTGTGTAGCAACCTGATTGGAATTTGAAATCATTATTATTACAGCATAATACGCGTACGTTAGCTGAAGTGATGCCAAAGTGAATTTTGTCAGTCGCTTTGTACCCTGGCTGCGATTGTATTCGTGATGCGTGGTGCTTTGTTGGCAGCTGTCAGTTGCTGGCGGAAGGCAGGTATTGAATAGTGTCTGTTGAGTTGTATTTGTTGATTTTTGCGTGATTTAACATCAACAGAATGCAGGGGGATTCGAGGATAATGAAGGAAAAATTGAGGAAATTGTCGCTCGGGTAATGACACAGATTGCACGGTTCACTTGACGGTAATTACTCATGACAATGTATGTTGACGTCGAGTAATAGCAGAATTTATCGGAAACGGTTTCGGCTTTCGCCATGGGGACATTCAAAAGTGCTTTGTGGTTTCACTTTTTGTGACTTTTTCTTCTAATGAATCGGTGCCGACTCGGTTGCGCAACTGATTGTCGTCAAAAACAGCGAGAGGTGAGATGAGGACGTTATGGAGATTCGGAGGTGTTTAATATTCGATGAACACAATATTTTGTTTTCGTTTTGATTTGATTCCCGCACGTTGGGATGATGAAGTGGGAAATACTTCGCTGATCATTGATGTAACATTTTTATGTGTTTTTTGGCTTAATTTATGGCGCAAGCGGTGCATAGAATTCTAATTGCGTGAGTCAGAATACGTTTTAAGAATATGTGTATAGTATGCTTGGTTCAGACCAGGAGTACTCGCGTGAAAGGTGGTAATGACCTTATTCAAGGCAAAATGAGAACCGATGTCCGATATGATACCATCCACAGTATGACAAGAGAGTTGATACCATCTAGAGAAGAAGGGACAGTGGTTTCAAATTTACTCGACTTATCAGAGCAGAAGAGCTCCTTTAACTCAGTTTATACAGCTTTAAGAAATAGATCTAAAGCGTCATACTATTATCTTTCTCTTGATGTTGTTTGACACATATTCGTTTAGAAAAAAAATTAAATGAACCAGGCATGAAGCCATACATAATCCATCATTGAGACATGAACAAACAATTTGTATAAACCGACCGACAAGGCCAACAGCAACTACTGACAATATGACGCAGGTTCATACCTTATCCGAAGAAAGCTCGTACGCCAACAAACCTCACAATGTAAATGCCGGTCTTCCGCATTATAGCACGACTATGGATTCCACGACTTTTTACTGAAGAAAAAGGAATAATTGGAGTGTCAGAAACTCCAAGTCACGACCTTGGGTACACAGTGTTAAACGCTATCTCATTTAGCATAAATTTTGTATAGCTAGAACTTTTAAAGCTCCAAAGAATTTAGCCTAGTGCTTATCACAAATTGCCAATAGGGATAAAACGTCGATATGACTAGCAAAGGGCATAAAAACTACATATGGTGTCAGTGATAAAAAATGTTGTATTAAGGAGGGTGAACATCTGTCAATAGGGTGTGATTGTACAAACAACAACAAGTGCCGGATAAGGACCACTTGCGGGCAGTTTTATTAATTTTTTTTCAAAGAAAGCCGTTGTTGAAAATCATCGATTGTTAATGGAATTTCATGGTGAACATGCTCACACTCCAAGGACTTGTGAAGCGTCAAAAGTGCTGCTTTTGACATCGACAACAAAACTCCTGTTTCCAAAAGTTTAAATGCCCTAGAAAAGATCCAAAAAGATGGAAAATGGATTTCGTTACGACTACAGGAAAGAGACATCAAAAGGCGTAAAACCATTTCAGCAATTTTTCCTGATCGGAACAAAAGAACAAGTTTTTTAAAACGTCGAACTATTTCGACAATCCCAAATCCAAATATTATGGGTATAACTATCTAAGATAACCATTAATCTAGCAATGAGTACGCAATATCTAACGAAGGTTATGCTGATGACGTTCATAACAACTGTATGGAATAATGAAACCACCCCGTATTTAAAAAGGGAGACCGAATATACTACAACAATTATTAAGGACTATCTCTGTTACCAAGTTGTTATAAGGTTCTGTCAAATATTCTCTTAAAGAGGCTGGCATCATACGCTAAGGAAATAATCGGAGACTTCTAGTGTGGCTTCAGGAGGAACTGCTCGACAGGTGCTCAGATCACTATACGATTGATTTTAAAAAGGCGTATGATTCTATAAACTTTTCCAAAATTGATCATGTCAGAATCTGGAAAAAAATTGGTCAAATTGACAAAAATATACCTTAAGCGGAACAAAGTACGTGCCAAAATCGACATAAAGATCGAGATAAATACTCGTAAAAGGATGAAAATCAGCGATGCTGCTTTTTGGCGATGGCGAACTATTCAAAGCCAAAGTCCAACTAACTATACCTACTAATGCTAGTGGCGCTTGACGGATGTAAAAATTCGCCTCTCTGTAAGCAAGAGAAAAACGGCTTTCGGGTCTTTGAAAACAAGATTTAAAGGAGAATTTCTGGTGGGAAAAGGAACAGCCAAATGAAGAAAACTTAACAATTCAGAACTCGACGGACTTCATTCAATCCTAAGCATTGTCGGAGTGATAAAATCGCGAAGGCTAAGGTGGGCAGGACAGGTAAAACGAATGGACAAAGGAAGAATCGTCAAAAGAATAATGAGCTTGAAACCTAGGATAAAAAGAGACTGCCAGAAAGGTCGCGCCGGAGAAGAGAGCACAATATAAGGATGGACCTAGAAGGATTGAAACAGAAGAACGCAACATAAAAGGAATTCACTCACGACCGGGAGGGTTGGCTAGGATTGTCACCAGGATTTGGCAAATATTAACTGGGAAATCCTGCCCCATCCCTTCTGATTAATACTTCTCCCGACTGACGAGGAAGGGTCGAGGGATAGCACCTTCATTCTTACGAAAAAGTAAAATGTTGGCTTGATGAATGATTGGTCTTAAAAGACGAGCAGTGATACTGGCGAAAGATGGGAAAAGATTACAGCTAACGATGGCCAATACTTGGTTACTGAATTCATTCCTTATGCTGTCGAAATAAATTTATTCTTTGAGCAAAAAAATCGACATGTCATTTGCATATATCATAACCATCTTAGGAAGCAGATACTGAATTGTTCACTTTTCTTTCTGCCACCAACTAAAGAAAAGGGAGCTCGTTTGGTCTGCTTCCCGGCTTAAATATTTCGAGAAAATGAAGAATGTTGGACTTATGAAGCACCCCGAAATTAAAATACATTTTTTTTTCTGTATAAATGAAGCAATGCTGCTTGGAAATGCAGAGGACAAAACAGCATGATCCCTGACGAAAGTATAAAAAATATACTTTGAGTGAAACATGCTACTAAGGCCGACAGCATATGCGTATGCAGCGTACGAATTGCGTTGTCTTCTCGCAAAATCACAAATTTTCTTGCTTATCATGCCAGGAGAGTCTCGTCATTCGGTTGGTTTTTATGGAACCATAAGTGATAAGTTTCGGATATAGTCCTTCACGGGCTGTAGCGCCGGCTATAATAATAATAATAAAAACTCACTCAAGTCTTTAATGACATGAGAGGGGATTTTTTTAAAGTGAGTGTTCTATGATAAGAAATCCTTAAATTTGATTTTTACCAGGACGTAAACGACAACAACTATGCACGCAGGAAGCGACCATTATATTGACCTGTACACTCTAAGATCTAATTTAATCTGAAATACTCTTCAGATTTTGAAAGCCCATAACAGCATTAAAGAGTGGTTTATAATATCGATAGTCACTATTAAGCGGTTATAGAGGTTGTCCATTAGGCGTGTCTTAATTTTTAAATTGTGTGTGAGGTATGACGGAAACCTTTATTGCGGATTAAAGTAGGTACATTCAATGCCAATACTTGCGAATTTTTTTTGCATATTTCATCAATGGTTTGGATAAACTTGTTTTCCGTTTGAACAATTGTTGGATTATTTCCATATTGGGGTTGGTCGTGCTGTAATGGTAATCATCACCGCTGTAAAACGGAAGGTCAGTAGTTCAAGCCTGTCCTTCATCAATTGTTGAATGAGAAATGATCAAAACATGTTGACGAAGGCATAACACTCGCAGTGCAAACTAACTACAAAGTTCATACTCTGTGTGTGCATTTCCAATATAACACCTTAATGACATGGAAACAAAAAAATTACTGTGAACTATATCCAACGCGAAAAATTTAGTCGAATATCTCTAATCATATCTAGGACAACCACCCTCGGAGCGAAGTGTAACGTCTTCGACACAAACCGTCTGCACCCCGTCCAGGTTGTGTGACAAACGCCATAGGAGCGTACACTCTTGAACCTGCGCGAACCCTATAAAAAAAATAAACCAGCGACTCAACGTAGCCTCAAAGATAAAAAGTCTAAGAGCAGTTCCAAACTTAGCATCTCCTGGAAATAACGCGTTATGGGAATTTTTTTTTGCAACAATTAGAATGTGTCTCATGTTACACCATCTCGTTGGATCCACATATCGTTTAGATTCATGTCATTCCAGTGAGGCCACAAAAAATCTATTGTCCGATACCAAAAATTAAAATCCATTGAGAATACCGGCCAGTCCTGTTTCCAAAAATGTATGACCCAATAACGCCGTCTGCTCGAAATTCAGACCGGATGCAATGGAACCTGTTGATTCCGCTGTGAACTACTTTCTTCCCAAATCCCTGTTCATCATCACAAATCTGTTCGCCAGAACTTGAACCCGTTTTGCACCCATTTCCGAACTGCTTCAGAGCCCAATCAACACACGTACAATGTGCTTGTTGATCTTGGGACTTCCGCTCTTATATCAATTTAGATCTTTGCCCAAGTTTAAGTCGCAGAAAAGTCAACTCCAGGAAATTCAAGATTGGGAATCGAGGGGTTTCGGTCATCAGTCACACTTTCAGCAACAGCCGCAATATTCTTACTTGACCGCGCCTTTCAGCAACGTGCACGGGCTGTTCAATCTACAATCGGACCACTTTCCCTGAATTTTGTAATAACTTGTTGAGTTGCTCGGTCGGCTGCACGTACATATGTTAAATACTTCACAGCCCAGAAAACGTTTCGCGAACAGAATAGTGCATATGAGAACACTGACGAATGACAGCAAGAGTAATAAATTGTCAAAGTTCAGCTCTGTCTGAAAATCCTATATGTCGGCTTAAAATCAAGATATACATAAATGGATTAAGCTATTCCTAGGCTCAACCTATGGCTTGCGTTTCTAAAGCGTTGGTTTCAAACAAACATTTTGTGGGAAATTCCTTCTAGAGATTTGCTCTTTAATAAGACACAACCTTTTACGGTCTCTAGCCCTCATGGTACATGCCAGTTGTAGCATGTAGCGATATTATTGGACTTCCATCTTATAAACCTTCTGACCAGCTTTCATCTACTTCTGCAGATTTTTAAATTTTAATTTTTTGCTTGCTGTTGAATTTGTCATCAGTGCTTCGCTTAATCCAGGTCCTAGTATGGTCAATCGTGCCTTATGTGAATCGAAGCTTTTAGATAAAAATTTAGAGATATGCTATCTATCGTATGGTCGGGTTGTGATTCCTTATACAGAGCTCCTCAGCTCTTCAATACCTTGCAAGCGTTCTCCATTCCTTAGTGTATCAGTATTTAAAAAGAATACCGCCAAGAATGGTATTTTTTCTTTCTTTAATAACACAGTTTACTCCAGACATTCCTGTCACCTGTTTGCTACACTATTTTTTCTCGATAGTTAATAGTAGAGATGAAATTCGCGAACATATTTACTGAAACCACTAGAGATTATGATCATTCTTAGACTGCCAGAGACTCTCGATCTAAGAACAGAAATCAAAAATAATTTTCCATTTATCTTTTTCCAAGACTATTGTGGAGTTATTCCATCTCTTTATCTAACTACTAACCGTCCATCACTTGCTTTGCCTTCTACGTACTTGGAAATTATGTCACTATGCGGTCCAAGGTCAGCGTCCATCCTGATCTACAAGAACCGAGCGTCTTCTTTTCGGATATTAAATCCAGAATTGAATAGCATGGGTAGCACCCACCTTTTATTTCTAAAGCTTTAAAACTTGATTTGTCATTGATTTTTATATTGAAGCATCCCTATCCAGTTTCTGCACGATTGCATAAGGCGGTATTAGGGGCCCCATGACTCATACATGTCAGCTAACAAATAAATCAAGCAAAATGTCCATTCATATTCTTTATGAGCTGTAATGGGAGTTTTTTATCAAATATTTTGTTTTTAGATGAACGATAACGCTTTTACCATGCGACTAGATATACCAATATTTGCTTTAATTATGCATTTATTATACCTTTCATCACTAATCAGATCTTATACAACCAAGCTTTGTCAAAACAACAAAATTTCTTTGTCAAACAACAAAATTTCTTTGTCAAACAACAATAAAGACGTCAAAGCGAATACGGCTTCTTTCTAATTCAATTTGTCGCAAGATTGAAAAGAGCTTAAATTCAGGCTAAATTAAATCATTTTTGCATACAATTCAATTTATTCACACCACTCCGCTTTACTCACTAGCTTCAGTCAACTATGACTAGTTCTTTTGCTATTTTTTTTTTTATTGTTTTTTATTATTTTCATCTCTCTGTCGGGCAAAATTATAATTTCATTGTGCCGGTCGCGCATTCGAGTACCCCAACAACAATCTGGTTGCCAAAGAGTCTCGAAATAATCATTTTCCCACTGCTGCCGCGCGAGCAAACGTGATCTAAAATTAAATTCAAAATTAATGGCATTAGCTGGTGTTGCTCAAATACACATGTTCCACGTTCAAGTATGCGTGTTTAATTTTGTTTTTTCGTTTTTGTTTTTGTAAGTTCTCGTATGACAACGGTGTATGGTGTTATTAGAAAGTATCCGCCACTAAAGTTGTCATTATGACAAACGATGGTCGAAAAAGAAATTATAAAACATCCGAAATTTCCCGGCGCTCTGGGCTGCCGGAGATGGTCATGGTACAGCCCGAGTAGAGGCTCCACTATCCGGCAGTATATGTAGTTTCGGCTAATTCCGATGAACTCACCTAATTACTCTAATGAAATTTACATTCTGGCGCTGAGAAAAAATTGTTTTTTTTTTACGTTCGCCGGTTTCTTTTCCCCTTTCCTTTGATTTTTAATTTAATTACATTCCATTCCTAATGTTGCTGAACATGGAATACTCATGTATTTATGTGGATATAAAAAAAGAATCATAAAAAAGCTGTTTAACTGATAGCGACGCGGTGAAGGGGTGCATTGGGTCTGGGCAAGGCCAGAAGAGAATTGGATAAAGGTTCACCATTTGAAGTCAGTGGGAATTTCTTTTTATTCAACTATGCCGGCACGCTTTACTGTAATTCCTTTTAGTGTACAACAATATGAACAAAAACCTATAAAAAAACGTTAAAATTTCTAATGAATCACCTTTTCTATTTGCAGGTGAGTCCACACATATCTCAACGCCTTGTAAGTATCTTTTCTTAAATTAACTAATAAATTATTGTTATGAACCATCATAGAGAAAATTAAATATAAAATAAACTGATGTGGAACATATTAATTAGTAGGATCCACAACTGAATAAAAAGAATTCTGGCGGTGCTCGCTTGGTGTATTCGTCTTGCTTTTTTGGTTAGAAAGCAAATTTGTCATATTTTCAATCTTGCAATATAAATCATGTTTCAAGCTACTATTCAAACTTAAGAATACAGATTTACCGTGAATAGTAAACTCTTCACTTGGGGTTTGATTTATTCTTGAAGTTACTTAACATTACATATGAGGAAAGCATATTGTTCGATACGCTTGAGCAGATTCCATTTGTCAAATCTGGGGCAAATAAGTTGGATCATATTTACCAACTCCGATTAAACCAGATGGCGCAAAATTAATCATCTAATTTTGTTTTTGAATTATTTTTTTACTAAATCGAAAAAAAAAAAGATTTTGAGTGATGGAAATCTTCATTTCGACCTTTACATTTCCACGTCAGTCAAGTGGCTGCCGTCAGTGTTGATACACATTTGAACCCGTTTTATCGCATTTTCCATGACTTGCCGCAAGATTTCGGTTATCTGTTCGCATTCCTGTCGAATGTTCTCCTTAATGGCTGCGATTGTCTGAAGCTTGTTGGCATAAACCCGCGACTTCAAGTAGCCCCAAAGAAAGAATCGGGCGATCTTGCTGTCCATGCCAAATCGCCAAAACGGGGGATTACACGACCAGGAAACGCTTCCATCACAATATCCATTGTGGGTTGTGCTGTGGGTGCGGTTGCACCATCTTGTAACCGCATGTTCACCGCGATATAGATATCGTTTATCATGGCCCTGTAGCATTCGCCAGTAACAGTGACCGTATTGCCCATGGCGTTTTCAAAAAAATATGGCCCAATCACCCTGCGTGAACGCCGCACCACACGGTGGCTTTGAGTGGATGTAATGGCTCTTCGTGCATCACACGCGGATTTTCAGTGCCCTAAAACGAAGATTTTGCTTATGGACGTAGCCGCTTAAGTGGAAATGTGTCTCGTCGCTCATGATAATTTCGACATTACTCGTAAATCGTCCTCTTCGTTGCTGAGATTAAGGATGGCTGGGCAGTAATTCACACGCGTCTAATTGTCAGTAGGCATTAACGGATGCACTGTTTTCACTTTCTACGGGAACATGTGTAAGTCTTTCACTAAAATTCGATGCAGGTGATCATTTTGTGCCACCTTTTAGTATACACAGCTCCTAAAGAAAATAGCTCTGGGGAAAAATTAAGAAGGACTGACTGAAAATCCTAAGGACGGAAAAGAAATTTACAATCAGTTACTTCGATATATTATATTCAAAACAAATTAAGTCACCTATAAGCAAATCAAAACCGGTGTAGAGTTGTCCGCCCTTCGTTGTTAAAGCAAGGCCAATAAGATCGTTATTAGGATGAACGTAATATTAAATAAATTCTTCGGTGCTGATCTCCCCGTACTTTACATTAGTATACACACACATACACGCAATTATTTAAAAACGACTGCATGCCTTTAAGGAAGGCAATACTCGTATATCAACATTTATTTTTTGGAAACCAGAACTCATTACAAAAAGTCTCAAATTGGAGGATAGTTAAGGATCTTAGGGAATCCCTTAAAACTCAACCTGATATGGGAATGGGTATTTTGATTAAGTGCTTTGATAATAAACTTGCAGCATCCATATGGTATAGAGCCATCCAACAAAAGGTGTCATTTTAAACCAATTGAAAAGCACAACATTTTTATGAAAAGTGGGAATATTTTTATTTTAGCTTAAAGTAGAGTTAAATACGGAATACATTGGTCCGACCTATAAATAGTCATTCTTATCTTAAGCTTATCCAGTGTAGAGCCAGGCGTGCTAGAGAAGTTCTCCGTGATGTTGAGACCGACAGTTCTTTGGGGTTTAATGAAAGTTGCTATAAATATTAAGTGTAGTAGAAATAGTAGAGTAATTCGTATCTCGCCATGTATACGTCCCATCAGACGTACACTAAATGGCGTTAAACAGATAAGGTTTCGTACTAAAGAAGCCTCTGATAGTTTTGTGATTGGCTGACTTAGGGTTGTTTGAGCGCGCGTCAAAAATGGAAATCAGCAAACAGAAAATACTAATACGCCATAATTTACAATGTTTGAAAACGCAAGCTAGGGGGCTGAAAATGTAAATAGTGTTCATCGTACTAATGCTGTAACAGCCAAACGGCGCCGTTTTGGTGTCTATACGGTTCCGGTAATTTCACGCTAAAGATGCAAAACGCTCTGGGAGGCCAATTGTCGAAAATGTCGACAATCGTCAAGCCTGATCATCAGTAAGCAATTTGAATTGCTCTGGTGCCAAAATTTGTACAAAAAAAAAAAAACCTTTGGAACTATTTGCATAAGGCTGAATACAAAAAGAAGCTTGAAGAATGGGTGCCCCACGAGCTAACGCGTAATTCTGACCGAATTTCTATCTGTGAATCGCAACAAAATTGACTGTTTTCTTAAGCGGGTGGCGAATGGTGATGAAAAGTAGATCACTAACGACAACTTTATGTAAAAACGGTCGTGGTCGCATCGCGATGAGCCGATGTAAATGATTTTGCTTTGTGTTTGGTGGGATTGGCAGGGATTCACTTCCTATGAGCTGCACCCCTGCGGCAAAATTCTTAACTCGGACCTGTCCTGTCAATAAGTGGATCGTCTGAAGGAAGAGCTTGGATCAATAGGAGAAAAATTGTGTTCCATCAGGGCAACGCCAAGCCCACACACATCGATAGTGAGTCGCCAGAAACTCCGAAAACTTGCTTTTGATATTCTTATCCATCTTATTGTCCGGACCTGACATCAAAATTACCTTGAAAATGGAAACAAGTTATTAAAAAAAAAAAATGGCACATCATTCTGACTACACTAAATATGGCCTTATTTTCATGTATAAGTAATGGATTTCTTTTCAATAACTATATTTAATATTTACGCTATTAAATATTAGACTATCGATATAATCATTGTCATGTAGGACCTAAGAACCTTTCCGGGAAATAAGCCCCAGCTTCTGTCAAAAACGTTCTTGCATTGACAGAAGATCGTCAACACTATTGTCGTTTTTGACTCGATGCGTTTTTACTAAAATAGCTTATTATCAAGGGTGATTTTCAGCCTCTTCTGAAATCGAGATGATGGTGCTTTTGAACACAACATTCAATAAGTTCTTAGGATCCCTAATAAATGCATCTGTAACGCGATATAATATTCGCTATTGATAGTTGTTCCCTTCTCAAGATAATCGATATATAAAAGACCGTGCGCATTCAAAAATACAAACGCCAAAAGCTAGTCTACCGACAAATGCGTTTATAGTCGCTTTGGACTTTGGAGGGTCGTGGTGAATCCATTGTCATAGACCGAATGAAAAACAGAAGCTCCAAACAGCGTACTGAGTCGTCACCACGTCGTTGTTTTCGATCGTCTGTGGGGAAAGTCGGTAGCTATTTCAAACAGAACTTTTGAATGCTAAAATGTTCATGCAATACTGAATACTTGGGTGAATACTTTGCCTTCTTTTTGTCAGATACCTTGCAATAAACCGTTTTGTTGATAACTATCTGTTTTAGACCATTAGTTTAGAAACAATGAACCACATCTCTATCATTTGCCTGGATGGAACAGAGTCCTATAACATTTGTCAAGTCATTGCTTACCTTGATTTGTTCATTGATTTCAGTCAGTAAAACCGTTGTAACTTGCAAACATCACTCAAGTTCTAGACCAGATATGGGGGTACAATAGAATGTTATGGTCGCAGTACTAGTGTCTTCAAGTGAAGACCTCGTGTTTTTCAATTCAATTCAACTCGGAAACTAAACATCAAATCGTCACAATTTTGACAAGCATTGCTGAAATTTGGCTCTTTCCAAAAAATAAGTAATAATAAATGAAAGGTCATTTGAGTTTTTATTACTAGCCCTTATTTTTCCTTACTGACCTTTTGGGCGACCAAATCACCAGTAACCTCTGGTTTGCAAACGATATTTCACATCGGTCGTCTTAGTTTTCCCCAAGATCGAGAGTGAAAAGAGAATTTGGAGAGGCAGAAAACCTTTTTTACGTTAAGTATGTGAACACAATATCATTAAGTCAATAGTGGAAAGCACTTATTACTATTGCATTTTATAATATGAATTTTTTAATCTCTATGTCAACCTACGAACTTACTGAATGGTGTGTTAGCATGACCTGAGTCGTTTCCTTCATTTTCCTCTTTCTCATAAAGAGAATAACTTTCATTTTAATAGGATTAACCAAGAGTCCATTTCACATGCCCTATTCCTCTATCACATCTAGCGTAGTCTTTCACATGCCCATAAAACAGACAGTCGCTAAACATGAACCGGCAACATAAGCTGGGGCATTGACTCCAGTAGCACTTAGAACTTTGAGTAGAGATCCGACCACCATGCATCATGCATCATAACCACAGGGACAAAACACCTCTGTTTACCCCAGATATTACAGACCGGTCATTCCTCGCATCCGTAATGAAGTCCTGCACACTAGAAATGCTCTGTCTGTCACATACATATGCTCTCAAAACTTGCATTTGCAAAGGCCCCCTCGATATCGATCCAAATGCCCATCGAACACCCTATCGGGTGCACATTCTACTCTCCCTGTCGCTCTCTAATATGATTTTTCTTGTCACTATGTATAGGTATGTTACATCTCAGAAAAACATGCAAACAGGCACGTGCCATTCTGTTAGTCTTTCCGTACGAGGATCAGACTGGTAAGGCTAAAACTCTTAACGAGGCAGTAGTCCTCTTTGGCTGGTATTATGAATGAAGACCACTTTCGCAAAGCACCAAGGAATTACAAGTATATAGGCGAGAGTTAGACTGACAGCGAAAACCCTTTTAAATGTTATTGTCACAATACGCCGCAATATTCGATGGCTTCATTAGTAACCACGCGTGATGCAAAAATTAGTTGTGCCGGGTGGTTTTCTTCGGCTAAGCCGTAGCCTTGAGCCGAAGATTCAGTTATGAGCCGATGTTAATCTAAATTAAAACATTACGAACTACTAGTACCATACCTCTTCACGGGAGTGTTTATGAGATTCACTTTTCGATGTACAAATTAGATTTTTACCAGGCTGTTCAATAAGATTTGTCGTTCAATAAGCGATGGCGTTATCAGGCTCATTGTTTTATTTTTCTAAAAGTGGTCCTACATTTTATGAACACTTGTTAAGTTTTGTGTAGATCTTTGCCTTCGATTCGAACAGTAAACAGATGAGTTGCAGCATTTCAAAGTGGTCACACATGTCTCGTATAAACACCAGAAAACCAGGAAAAATACAGGATATGGTTGTAAAATATCGTTGGTTAACCAAGAAGGATTTAGTGGAAGTCCTAGGCATCTCTTTAGCAATGTAAGTATTATTTTGGCTAAAATTTTAGTTTAGAGTGCTGCCTTCGCTAATGATGGAACAGAAATACACTCGTATGTGACTTTATCAACGACCTTAGGAGCGTTTTAGAACAGATAAAAACACCGTATCCTGAATCAAAACAAGAGGCTAAGGAGTGGTGTGAACCAAGGCAAGTTAGGGTCCAGAAATCAGACAAGAAGGTATTAGTATCGGTGTTTGGGGATGCAAAAAAAATCTTTTTTGGGGATTACTTCCAGACTGGTAAAACAATAAATGCAGACTTTTGTACCAACTGGATGTAAAAACCGTGAGAAAAGACCCGACTTACAGAAGAAAAAAAATCACTTTTCATTAAAAGTATTTTGAGAATCTTTCGGAGTCAAACTTTATTAAAGTTCAGGGAGGATATACTGAATATAAAAATGTATTTCAAACCATAAAATCGTCTTATACAACGATAAAACTTATCGAACAACTTGGTATATTCCTTCTCTTCGATCGATATCCTTTTCATTATAAAATTGATCAAAAATTATTGGGTTTTTGCTTCCAGCTAGAGGCAAGCCTTTCTTCGTTCCACAGTTTCTTACAGATCTTCCTAAATGCATTTAAAACACTTCATCAATCATTATTAGTTCTTTCAACGAAAAATAATTAAAAATAATTATGAATAATTATGAAGAATATGTTTTTAAGGTGACATTACTGACGATTCCAGTGGAGACGCTAAAAGGATAGTTTTGGCAATAAAGTTGCCGTCATAAGCCTACTGACCCAAATGCGTGAAACGATTGTTTAAAACATGGACACCTCTTATGCAATCACGACCTTTGTTGCTAAAACATCTAAACACAAATCCGTTCTCTGCCTAGCCTGTAATTACCTCATAAACGTTTTATGTGACAAAAGGCCTAAAACAGCCTGGATAGATAGGATTTTAATCTTTACTGTCAAGCCATGGCTCACATCCCCCAACAATGATTTTTACAACCATGCCTGGCACTCATCTCCTGGCCCCAAATCCACTTAACTCCATTCAATTGTGTGTCAACACACATACATAAATAAAAATACCCACTCAACTCGCCAATCTCAATTGTCAAACAGCCGTCGTCGGTCGTAAAAAGTCAAAAACACAAGCAAAAACCCCACGAGAAAAGGGTTAAATAATTACGAGTTAAATTAAAATTAAACTTCTTTTATCTTTTATCATTAAGCCGGTTGTTGTTGTTGCACTCTTGTTTGTGATACGCGCCCAATGGAGTGATTTTATTAAACGTTCACTTTGTGTGCATGTATTGAGTACATTTTTCCCGCCGCCAACCCTCGCCGGATGGTTGAAATCGTCCACAATCGTCGTATCTCAATGCTCTTTAGGTTTATAGCCGTGGCTTTTATGACAAAGGGAACATCTTCACGCTCCAGTGCTGACAGGCAACAGCAACAATCCAGTATCATCGGCGTCGACAGTATTACTACACCCAACAACAGCATTTGCTGCAGAACACTGTTTTAATGTTGTTGTAATGAGAACCATTGCATGTTGGCACATTTTTGCTCATCGTCGTTCTGTTTCGTGCTCTCGGTCTCTGGACCCCGCTCGTTTTCGACGTTGTTGTCTGTCTATCATTGCGTGTAGTCATTCTATTTATTTATGTACTCCGGCGTGGCATATCAACAAGAGTGAAAAAATAAAAATAAAATGTTTTCTTCCGCCACTGGCATCTGCTCCGCTATTTCCATCACTCCCCATCATCGTTGTCTGTAGGAGTACTTGTATCAGCTCCCAAACTCGGAGCATAAAACATCCACCATTTAGAATGACTATGGCGACGACGACGGTGACAAAGTTGATGATGTGGATCACGTGGGGTAGGTCTTTATGGCCGCTAACCACTCTTCAGTGACGGTGAACTGTCCTCGAGCTGATTGAATTTCATTCCTATGGAAAAAAGAAAAGAAAAATGTTGGAAGGTACATAACAATCGCCGTGTCGATGGCCGCACCAATCCCTGTCACCGAATACGCACCTCCACTTTTGTTTTCATCGCTCTCGCGTGCGGTAATCGGCTATTTAATCTCAGCCAGGGACAATCGTTACTGTCCATAGTCTCCTGGATTAATATCGCGACGGCTGAGTGACATTATTAATATTAGCATCTTCTCTCGGTTTAGAGGCCGACGAAGGCCGTCAGGAAGATTCAGAGAAGATTCGCTTTAACTTGATGATTCTTCGGCTCGACGGCTTTTGCGAACCCACGCAGAGGTAATTTAGATTAAAAATCCCCCTGGAGGGGTTGGCGAATAAGGCGGAGAGGTCAGGGCAGGTGGAGATAGGTTGAGAATCGGAATTATATTAGCGACAGCAAATTGAATTTGCAATGCTGGCGAAAATGCCCTGAGTAATAATAAACTTGGAGGGTTTAATTGAGAGGCCGCTTCGTAATTGAGCGGGATTTGTTTTCGCAGAATTTTTTATTTTCCTTTGATGTAACAGGAAAAAAGGATATTGAAATGGTATTTTAATTGCCCGTTGGCGGAATTAAATCTTTTAGGGGACGCAAGGGCGATGAGGCGGTGATGGTTTGTGTTTAGGATTCCTGGAAATGAAGGCTAAGGAATTGACTTGTTTCACGGCAATCATGAAGTGTATTGTCAAATTGGATTACCAATAAGGCTATAAACGGATTTCATATTAAAAGATTTTCGCACGAATTGGAGATGTTTTTAGTTTAGTTAAAGGTTTTTTTTTTATAGGTTATAGCTATTTTCTCTTCGCGGCTACCCCGTGCTTGGTGGAATTGGTTAGCAAATTTAATAAAAGTACAGGTTGCATCCATTAGAGAGAAGTTCCATAAAAATTTCTGATTTGTGGCTGTTACGACTATTAAATAAAAGCTGCATCTTGACTTTGGCGTCGAGATGGAAATTGATTAAACCTTAGCAGAAATCCTACTGAATTTTACTACCCCAAAGTGAAGAGCTAGTAAAGATAATCCGACTGATTCAGAAACAAGAGTCCGGAAGATCTCAACAGAATGAGCCCTTACATAGCTTATATCGGACGTCGTAGAGTGCATTTGAAGGCAAATAGTATGCGTAAGAAAACAGTCAGAAAAATGTTCACATTTGACTGAACTTGGCTTTGGGATGATTGGGCTTTGGTTTCGACATTATAACCATATACTCATGTTTTGTCACTAGTGATCACCTTTTTCAGCAAATCGGAATAGTGATTCACGTCATACAATAACTCCTGAGCGATGCTCATGTGACGTTTCTTTTGTTCAAAGTTTAGCAGTTTCGCGGAAAAAAAATTCGCTGACATGTTTCATGCCCCAAATATCTGAAAAAAAATCATGGTACGGTTCAAGTGATATGCTAATATCCTCAGCAACTTCTCTGGTAGTTATTCGAAGATTTTTTATAACAATTTACTTCACTACGTCAAAACTTTCATGCTGGGGCGTCCAGGGCGAGAATTTACATTAATATCTTTTCGACCTTTTGTGAATCTTTTAATTTAACCACTTTCGGTTTTTGTTTTGCTCAGAAAAGATCAGGCAATTGCCATAATCAACATTTCAAGTACAATACGTTGGATCATTTGGATCATTGGATCAAACTAATCATCCAAAATGGCGCAGAACGTTAACATAAGTTGGGGGACAGTGTAACAACACAACAAAAATAAAAAAATCGAATGTAGTTAACTCGCAAAATTCAAAAGGTCACCTTATTTCTTGAACAAACTCCGTCCATGAAATGTTAGTCGAGCAGTTTTCGATCAGAGGACAGGAGCTGAGTGTGCGTTTATATTGTTCCTTCTTCTCATGGTAATGATCTATCCCGACGTTTGTTGTAAGTAAATCTTTAAACACGGTGTTGATAGCGAACTATCAATGAAGCCTACCTGAATATTGAGCTGAAAACAGGGTAAAATGAAACGTATCTTTTTAGATGATCTGAATAACATGGACTATCTTAAATGTAGACGTCCTCTATTGAATTATTCCTTTGAATTCGCGTTGTAGACACTTCGAGATTAGCTGTGAGGAAAAACCTAACTAAGCTTATATCGTTCCCGAGCTTGTAAAATTCGTAGTTAAATCTGCTATCCCCGTCGGTTACTCAAGAGCCATTTGAGCCCAAAGAGTCAACGATTAACTAAAGAAATTCTGGGGCTGGTTTCCACGCTGATACCTGCGCAGCTTGTACTTGTGAATCAGAGGTAAACAAGACCCTTGACTACTTCCAAACAAACAAACAATCGAGGATCTAAGTGGTTCGTGATATGTCTCGACTTTTGTACCCAATAAGGGCTCGCTAAATTCGTTCTCTTACGTCAAAGTCGCCCAATTGCCTGGATTTGAATTACTCGTATATATAGTCCTTCGTGTCATCTATTGAGTCTTACACATTTTTTCAAGAAAATAAAATCCACGCCATACCATTGCCCTGTCTTAAACCTTTTCTAGCACCAAAAATCTCGGCTAACTCGTTATCGTTGTCCGTAATTTCACAAGTTTCTCGTAGTTTCCAATACCACGCGTTGTTGGCATACCTTTAGCACCATAAGCTAGCATTATGCAGCCTTAATATCGATAAAATCTTGCTTTTTTTCCAAGAATATTCAGTCCAGGCTTTAAATACATGGATACGAGCACGCGAAGCCATTGACCGTCACAGAACAAGGCGGCATTCATTAGGCTCATTCCTCTTCTATAATTGCTATGAATCAAGTGTCGACTTCGGCGGTAGTTTTTCAATCTCATTTGTCATGCGGCTTATTTGGGGTGTCCTGCTTTCATCAGGTTCAGTATAAATGTCGCCTCAAAGAGAAATTCGAAAATTACAGGAAGATGTTCGGGTATACTCGTACCTCCTCTGTTCAACCTTCTTTGCTGTGCCTTTTCCAGATCGTTGCATTCACAGATGGGATATGAGTATAGAGTTTACAATCAAGAGCTTTGTATGCTGCCAATCTGTTGTGCTCTGTTAAGTGCCATGTGGCATATCCTGAGAAAAATGCCCTTAATCGTGATTGAAGCATGCCACTTCCAACTTCCTTTTGCTAGATAAGCGGATCGATATTGAAATCTCATCCCGATGGTTCAGACAGAAACAAATTAAATTTCGAATTTCGTTTGACCACGACAATTGTACGCTCCATCAATTCCAAATCCCTAATTTTTTTGCAAACTTTCAATTCCATCAACGCACACAGACATTCCAGATAAACAATCAGATACAGCAATTGAAACTGTTTTGCCAGAGCTCCACATTTGATTGATTGCCGAAAGCATATTATTATTACCCGACGAATTGCTCCTTCCCCTCTTGACATTGGACAAACGAGCAAATTTAATTAGCCTGTTTCCGGTCGACAGCGATAGTAAAAAAAGCATCACATCAATAACATCTCGAATAGCAAACAGAATTCAGTCAGCAACCCCGCCAACTGCTCATCAAGTCGGCGTGATTAAAACCACAACAGTTGTTGCGTATGCAACTCGCAAGATGAACGCAAGAGCTAGCCCCCTGACCGAGCGGACCTCGTGACCCGATCTTCGCTTCTCTCCGCGTGCATGCATCCAACTCAAGGTCAGGAGTCACTGTCACTACTAAAGATATGTAATTGCGCACAGATGCTACAGTCGGCGAAGTAGATTGAAATTCTCGGAATTCCGGGGTCACAGGTGTTTAAGCAATGTATGGCGTTCAAGTTCCTGGTTCGGCGGATCGAGGTAATCTCCAGCCATCAACCTTTACATACCGCGACTATACACGCTCAACAAGGTGATTATCGATGATGATGTTGACATACCCGTATATCGATCGTTAAATAGAAAAAAAGTCAAAACGTCTCACTTGCCGGCTTCCGTTAGAGCATGTCGTCAACACGCCTGTCAGGTGAAGACCGTCATTAGTGTGTCCCTCTGACGTACGTTCAATTAATTGTCTGTGACAAATTAATCTGCTAACGCCCGACCTAACGAAGCACCAACATCACATAATCACTCACACGCCACTTCGGTCTCTGTATACTTTTCCCAGAACTTGCATGTTACATGAACGACAAGTGCTGAGCCTTGTAGGCCCACTAGACCAAAGCTCACAAAAGACACAAAAGGCACATGCATGAATGAAAGCAAGGGAAAAACACAAACAAACACTCCAATGAAAACGTCTTTGTACCTCGTCCCGGTGGCTCGTTTTCGCCGTGATTGTCGACGCTGTCCAAGTGCAAGTTCACCTTGAGAATGACCTCCACGGCCATCCGTCATGATTCAGTCAGTAGTAGTCAGTAGAGGTTTTATTGTTCCCTCTATTCACCTCCGTACTGCCCACAGCGCCAAGTGCTTAGTAATTTGTTTTATTTCACTCCTCCCGGTTTGTTCGTTCTCGCTCCAAGAACTCATTAAAATAAATGAAAAGTGAGAATGAGAAATGGAGGAAGAGTGGAAAAAAAAGTGACGAAACGGGGGCAAGATTAAGTCTGACTACGATTGGTGACCTGCCAGTGTGGAGGCTTAATGGGAGAATAGTGTAAACTTGGCGCGTAATTCATTCGATTCTCGGTTATGAGATATGACATTATAGTTGAATGGATATTTGGAGGGCAACACAAGCTCTATGTGGAATTTTTTTTAACTTACATTTTCACTTGTTGGAAAATAGTAATTATTAGAGGGCCATGCGTGTTACTTTTAATAGAGTGCTGTAAGGCACTATCATTCTGCATTGATTCGTGCGTTTGCCTCAACGACATCAGTTAGCATTGCCAAGACAACTTTAGTCTCCTTGATTTTTAAAAAAACGTTATTCCAATAATTCCCAATTTCAATCGCCATTTCTACTAATTGGAAACGGATCATGAGGCTGAAGAAGGTTTAAGGCCCGAGGTAAAATTCCATCCACACACATTCTATTTGCATTTCTATATTATAACACTAAATTGCATAAAATGCTGTGAATTATATGCCGAGTTCAAGAAAATACAGTCCTTTCCCTCTACCTCATCTTGGAGCGACACCCCAGGTAAGAGAATCGTAAGTATTAAAAAAATGCTTTTTAATGGATGTGCCAATCGGTGGTGTGGATATTGGCGATGAATTACTATATTCAATGTGGTTAATTACAGACGTCAAGCAAAGTCTTTGACAACGTTAGACATTCGTTTACCACGCATCAACGTACTTTTGTTATTCATGGGCTAGTTATGAACGGACGATCTGTAAAATTTCCAATTTCGTAAAATCCGAGAATTTGATGGTTCACATAATCGCCCTAGTGAGTCCAAAATCTGTGCAATGGTGAAGCGTTTTCAAGACATATGTAGGTTCAGTACGAGTTTAAATTCAATATCAACATGCTCGGAAAGCACGTCAATCCATCTCCTAAATCAACAATTGGGCCTCACTTACAATACATCACTTTACGGTAAATTTTAAAGGTTGATCTTCATTTACACGTCTTTGAAATTCAAATTACACAATAATTGGAGCATTTAGACCCTCTGCGACATCGCTCATTCGGTAAACGGATGTGGGATTGACAATATTATTTATCATCGAATTTGATCTTTTCCGAAATTATTGGCCCATACAATAAATATTAGACTGGAGCCCTTTCAGCTTGTGTCTACAGCTACTACAATTTATCCAAAATTCAATGAAATTGGTGTGCACCAACTCTGGTTTTCAAAAAATTAAGGGGGCACAACTTCATAACAGAAAGCGTAGATTCTAAGAGATGAACCTAAGTGATAGCTTGACATTTGTTAACGTCGGGCACCTTGGTTAGGTCGGATTAGAGGAAGCAGGTATTGGCAGGGGAAAGTATATTTTTTGATATTTTGATCAGCATATATGGATAGATAAGAGTTTTTGATGACACAGTCAACATCATTAATGGTTGGGATGAATATCAGCGGGCCAAGGTGGCTGCCTTGAGGGACTCCAGAGGTGACATTAATTGCATTAGAAATAGAAGACGTGAAAATAATATTGTACTGACGGGCGATAGTGGGTCGGGCATGTAAGAATTTTCCCAAAGCTGAGAAAATTGAACTTTGGAACTTTGAAATAAGGTCATGAGTGGTGGAAACAGATGGCACTTTTTTTTTTAAACCAATGGCGGGGAGGCAGTCACGACCGGACTTATATTCACTGACGCTAGTCTGTGGGTAGTCTCTCATTTGACGAAAGTAGTCATTAATAATCGGTTTGAAGAAATGGGCAAAAAAGTTGGAATTATTTTCGAATCGCTGGAAGAAGTATTGAAAAATTTTGAAGTAGAGGGATAGCTATCAACCTTTATTTTCGCATATATGAAGTGGCAGAGAGCATTGCATTCGCTTCAGTTTTCGAAGGTAGAGAGATTCACATAGTTGTGCGAATTCTGTATAAAATTACAGGTTAGAAGAAAGGTCATAACCTTTATAAGCAGGTTATGTAGCTCGAAGTCTGCTTCTCGGAAGTTGACGCAACACACCTATTTTCGAAGTATGGTGAAGTGATTGTTGAGTTCCCGATAATGGTGGATGGCTCCAAGGTAGAGATGAGGTGGTTACTTGCTCTAATACCGCTGTTTTCAGCATCAGATGATAAGATCAGGTGAAGTTGTCGATTCATGTTATTGAAGATGTTATTGAGTTGGAGGACATCAGAGTCGAAGAGATGATCGGTGAACAGGATTTTTTTACCAGACGCGGTGTAAGTCGCGACAAAGTAAGTCTCATTCTCGAATTTAGCCCGTTTTAAGTACGAAAGGTTGAAAACGTCAGAGATGATGATAATATCATTTGGATCAGCGATGCCAAATATGGAATCTATAAAGTCGATGGCAAGTTTATAACAGGACACCGATATTTGAAATAAGTGCTGGCAAGACGAGTTGAATGGTCTTTCTTATAGACTTTTGTCACATTAGACTGGGTCTAGGTAAAGCCTAGAACTTTGGCTATCTTAAAGCACTTTGTAATACTTCTAATGGCAGCTTATTCGTAAAGGGTATCAAAGAAGCAGGTTTTGGGTTTTCCATGACTGTAAACGGTTCTCTTTTAGTTCTTAGATATACCTATATGATTTCTGGCGGCATAAGTTCGAGCATCTGAAATCCAAGTCAAGTCAAATGTCCAAATGTCTGCTCGCGTTTTGAAAATAGTTGTTAGGTAAAAAGGCTCATTGGCGATTTAGGACTATTTTCGAATTTTTGGAATTTGGATAAAATGTTAAAGATGTTGATATACTCGGTTGATATGAATAGGAAACGTGTGGCCACGAAATTTGTCTTAAAATGGTTAAACTTTTTTATTATTAGGAGCTTGAATAAGTTATCATAAAAAAGTAAGTAAGTCGTTAACCACAACTTTTTACCATCTTTTTTGCTGCATAGAAGAAACCCAAGAATCGACCCATTTTTTGGTACCTTCATAAAAATGGAAGTGCTGCTCAGCTAGGCCATGTATTATCGAACGGAACAGGTGATCATCGGAAGGGGCAATAACCGATGAATACGGGAGGTGAATAACTTCCTATTTAAGCCTCTCCAATTGGGATTTCACCGATATTCCAACGTGGGGCCTAGCGTTGCTAGTCATTCCTAATGCTTTCAAAGTTTTCGAAACTGTCGTGTGTCTATTTGTAATGGTTTGGAATCAATCTTGATGAAGAAACACCTTAAATTATTCGTTTTCGCGCGCCAGAACGTTATTCATCGCCAGACATGCCGGACATTGTTCCGTGGGACCTTGTTCTGTTCTCAAAAATAAATCTAACTAAAAAGGATCGTCGCTTGGCAAGCATTAGAGATGTAATACGCTATCCTAAAGATCTAGCTCCAGAACTGTTTCGGGGGTTGCAAGTAGCAACGCCATAAATGCATAACTTTTTGAAGGAAGTATTTTGATGTAGACAAATGTAAAATAAAGCCCATCATAAGGGAGTGGTCGTGGTGCAATGGTTATTATCACCGACTGTTGAGCCGAAGGTCTGTAGTTCAAGTCCGTCCATAGTCAAGAACCTTTCCTATACGCAAAAACTGTGCAACAACGTCAGTTATGAATGAGAGATGATCAAAAAGTGTTGACGAAGGCATAACATTCGCAGCATAAGATCACTTCAAAATTCACACTCTGTGTGTGCATTTCCAATATAAGAACTTAATGACATGGAAACAAAAGAGTTAATGTGAACTACAACAAACGCTAATTCAGTCGAATCTCTCAAATCCTATCTCGGGCAACCACCCCCAGAGAGTAGTGAACGAACATCGTTGACACAAACCATCTGCACCCCGTCCAGGTTATGTGACAATCACCATAAGAGCGTACACTCTTGAACCTGCACGAATTATAAAAAAAATCATCATAAAATATATCAAAAAAATCATGGCTGTCTGGTGTGGTTTAATGTAGCTCTATCTTATGGAAAAGATTCGTGCATTCGTAAGACAGTGCCTTAGGGTCTCCCAGTACATTAAGTATTGTTCTAGTATAATACGATGGAGCAGTCCTAAAAAGGTTTGACAATTTCGTACTAAAATTACTTTACAAACATTACAATAGCTAAGTTCGTGTGTTCGTAAGTAAGAGGCTGGGCTCGTCATCATGCTAAAATTAACAGACTGAGGCTTTGTAGCTTTAGCGAGATCTCGGGCTTGTAGAGCAAACGAAATGGCAAACCACCCCGTATAAAAACCACGAGTGGGAGCCAACCAGATTATATTTAAGATTTGAATAAAGCAGATTAGGGTGAGTTAATATTAAGAATAAAAGGAATTAGATTAGAATAAAAAAACAGAAAAAAAATCAATCTACGTTCTTCGTTACAAATTTCGTAGAAATTCGAATTTAAAATTTAATATATGTATATGAAAATGAATCAGATATGTTTAAGCCTAAAAGCTCTAATTGAGATATTTTGTTTGGCTTATATTGCCCACTCATGGCCAGTAAAACATATAAAATATTAAAAATAAATTTAGAATTAAAACAATAAAAAATCACATGAGGGTTTTTTCTGTTTGTTTCCCCTCCAGCCCCCTAGCCATGTAAAGTGCTTTTTCAGTTGAAAGATATATGTATTAAATATCGTATCTCTGTGTGCAAATTGTGTGGTGGCAAACCTTGTACTAATTCTACAAACGTAATAAAGAAATAAAAAAAAAAGCAATAAAAAAAGATTTCAAAAAAATCCACGTCTCAATCATACCACCTTTCGACCCTGATATTTTCATTTTTAGTATTTTGCTTTTTCGTGTGCATAAAAGCCTTTGCCGTAGGAGTGTCACAGGTCCCACTACGCCCCACAAAAAATACAACCCAACGTTTAATAATTTTTTTACGACCTCTTTATTGGCAGATAAAGGAACATATGCGCCATTAACTGACAACAAAGTATAAACGACTTACATACAAACGACAACGGTGCATTGTCGTATAATTTCCGCTTTACTAGCCATGTTGAATTCATGTAAGCTACACCCTCTTGACACATTATTTTTAAAATTCCATCCGAACGACTGTCATACTCGTACATGTCCCTCGTGAAACATAACAATCATTCTTTACTCATATCTCTTGATTTGTTTTAAAGCAAAACAATTGCCGGTTGCCCTCACCCTTCAACTCATTAAGGCCCTCGTTCGATATTATGATTAAGTGACATATAGCCCACTTAACGGTCATATTCTCATAAATAATCGCCCTTTCATCGAGGGTATTAACCCGAGACTTATTCAACCAGCCAGAAGTAATAAAAAAAATCGATAAACCATCAAATTTAATTAAGTCACCGGATATGTTTTCGTTTTTTTTCATTTTATGTCGTCATTGTCGAGCCCTCGACGTAGGTTTGTCGTGAATGGATTCCTACTTGTCCCGACTCATCGATTGAAAACGTCCCTTACCGATTCGTACGAGTGACAGTGGATCGATGGAAATTAAATGTCATTCATCAGATTAGGTTATTGTCAAAAAGTCTTTTGAACCCTTGCATTCGAACCCTTAGTCATCCGTAAGTCAAATGGAAGGGTGTTGCCATTGTTGCTTATTACTTTGGCTATCTTTCATGGGACGTCGCGTGTTGGATTTCGTTGTGTCTATTGGATATTGTAAACTGAAAAATGCGCGAATTGCGGGTGTGAAGCAATGAATTTTTTCGCAGGAGAACGACGACACTTAGTCGTAATCTGATTTTGTGTTAAAAATAATAAGAAAATTTGTTTTTCTTTGTATTTCTTTCGCTTATGTCGAGTTTGTTGGATGATGCTGGAAACATGAAGAAAATTTGATGGAAGGCGGAGGAATCCTTTTTATTTTAGGACAAAGTTCATCCTCCTAAATCAATTTCGGGCTGTTTGATGGAATTTTTTAACTTTCCGTTTTGGATTGTTATGCGGGTCGATGTTGTTGGTCGATTGGGTGGAGACGCGAGGAGCAGGTGAACGAGAAAATTGGGTTTTAAGTCAATTTCCAGGGAAGATGTTTTATTTTTTGTTTTTTACAAAGTTGTCCTAAAAATAATGTCTTGGACGCCTTTCTTGTTGGTTGGATGATGCTGGTTGGGTGTGCATATATATAAACAAAGGGACAGGGAGTAAAATCAAAGTTTGAAGGTAGGATTAGGACCGTTGTTTGCTTAGAATTTTTTCTAAAGTTTTACGGGGAGGGATGGCTTCGAGTAGCGTGGCGCTTCATACTTATTTAAAATTGCCTCTAACCGTAACATGAAAAACATAAATTATAAATAATCCTAGGACAGTGATTTCTTTATATAAAATTTCCTGATGATCCAATGTTATTCCGTTCCTAAAAATGCGATTTTATTTAACATCTTAACATCTAAAGGGTGTTTTTTTAGAGGTATGCAAATTCAAAATAAAATAAAATACTTGAAGCTAATGTTAATGTCTATGACGTTAGCTTTATTTAATAGATAATTTTATGCCATTTTCTTGTTTAAATATGATCTCGGGCATATGCGCGCCACCGCCAGCTCGAATTTAGCGCAATCGTGAAGTCCAAATTTCGACAATTTTACCGAGCAACTGGGGCCGTATAACAGCAATAACACGGCGAATGTTGGCTTCCAAATAGCTCAACGTCTCTGGTTTATCGGCACAGACTAGTGACTTCACATACCCAGAAAGAAAGTTATCTAAAGGTGTGAGATCACGGGATCGTGGAGGTCAGTTCACATGTCCATAACGCAAAGGTTTCCCGCAATAAATTGATGGTGTCGCGCGTCGTGTGCCATGTTGCGCCATCTTGTTGAAACCAAAGATCTGTCACGTCAATACCAATCAACTGCGGAACAAAGAAGTCAGAAATTATGTTTCTATAGTGCCTCCATTGACAGTAACATTCTGGCCGGCATCGTCCGTGAACTACAACCAGTGTAAATTCAGTCGAATCTCTCAAATCCTATCTAGGACAACCACCTCCCGGAGAGTATTGAACGAACATCTTCGACACAAAGCATCTGCACTCCGTTTAAGTAGTGTGACACACACTATAAGAGCATACACTCTTGAACCTGCACGTACACTATAAAAAAAAAAAAAATTTACATATCCATATAACTAAAACTGGACCTCATCGAAGAACGAATTTTTGCGATGGACGATTATGTCGACCATAATGGACGCAGCACATGATAAGTTTGGCTCAATTTGCATGCGTTGTTCTGGCGTTAATCTATTCACCGTAAAATGGCAAAACGTACTAACCACAAAACAACTTTCAACTGTCAAATTGACAATGAGTGTTGCCAGTTTAAAAACCAAACCTCTAAAAAAACACCCTTTATTAGGTCTTCGTTACAGACTATTATTATACAATAGCTTATCGTGACATTTGTTTTTTATGTGCTTAGCCTCTGGAACGATGTAAGGGCGAAATAATCTCTTAACAAAACTAAAACGTTGATACTCTCGATAAGATTTGGAGTGTGTTCAAAAAGTAACAGGAATTGTCTAGTTTTAATTTTATTATTTAATTACCAGCGCATCAAAGTATGCATAAACCTTACAAAACACATGAACTAACACCTATATTACCGCTTACATCAGCCCCACATGGGTTCCACTTGGATTTCCAAATATCCAAACAACTCCGAAGCAAGTAAACAGCTCAACCTTAACCCCGGGCAAACCTTACACCAGTCACAGCGTGAAACAATTTTTTCATTTATTTTTGTTTACAAACACATTCGCGTTTAACCGCCACAGTATTTCACCAAAGATATTCGAAAATAACCAGCCGAACAGTAAATGAAACGGAATGTAAAATAAATCAATCGACCCCAAGGAATTCCCAGCACTCCTCGTAATCCCCAATGGATCCTCATTCCAAAGCACTACTACCTCACGCCTTTTACTGCCGGCCCCTTCATATGATGTCGTCATTCATTAGTTTATTGTTATTGAACAAAGTCATTTCGACCGACTCATTGCCGTAAAAACAAATTGAAGATAAATAACTCCGAAGAATCCCAATAAATATCCTCCTCCGCGCCCGTGCACGTCGTGTGGTAATTCCACGCTCGCTCAGGTGTGCAGTATTCATTAAGAGCTGTCGGAAGAATTGGGACAGCGACAATAAAAGGACGAAACATTTTTCCAAAAACCGCAAAGGCAACCTAATTTTCTTCGTTTCCACCTGCCACCCCGAGTGAGGACTGGGTGCCACACCCACAATAGTTATAATCAAACTGCTCTTACCTCTTTATTTTTTTTTTCTTTCGTATCTTTTTCGGTATTACGCAAATATTACCGCATCCGTGCTTGATGCGAAACTGTGTGGAGCCGTTTACATTTTGTTTTTATTTACTCTGTACTTTAACTGCAATTCGGCACGCAATATGCCGGAATATGAGGAAGGAAATGGGGATGAGAAGGAAAGTGGATTGAGGTGTGTTTGGCCGAGTAATGAGTATATACGGCTAATTATTTCCGATGCGGTTGTTCTTTAGTATAATTGAAAACACCGTGGGCAGTGTGGATCGTAGGCTTTTGGATATTAAGTTTGATTAGGAAGGATTGTGGGTGATGTGACTTTTTCTGAAAACTTGTTGAGATGGATTCACATTCCTGGCATGCCTACAAATCCAGCTGTTATTTTATATTTCCCGCTGTTTAATTACACAATACATTCCACACTTACGTTCCACAACTGTTTCTAAGCACCTCTGCATATGCGATTTTATTGAATCCGGTCTAGATCGAACAAACACGCTCTCCTACTCACATCGACCACCGGTGGCAACTGTTGCACCGCCTGTCTTGCCGTCTAGGTAGCTAAACAAAAAGGCGTTCGGGTTCCTTGACATGCAAAAATGAAGTTTCGACAGCTGGTGCCGGTTGGAGTTGCAAAGCCGGTGCCACTGCCTGATTTAGTAGCTAGGTACATGTCTGGCAAGACTGCCTACGCGTTTTCTACCAAACCCACTAATTGCCCGGCGAGTACTTGAACGATAGCAAGCCATTCACTTTTCTTCTACCCCACTGTCGTCCAATCAATTCTCTGGGGTATCAAGTGAAATTCATTTGAATAACTTGTGCAATCTGACGTAGAGTCCACGGTTCACACTTGATTGATCCATATTCAACGTCGTTTGTTCGACTATATCTCTCTGTCTCGTTATTTTTACTTGTCTATGTACATATGGCTAGAAACGGCGCGGCGTGCAGCCGACCAGATGGGAATTTCTTGTTTAATTAAATGAAAAGTGTTAATTACGCTGTGAACATTGTTGCATGCGTTTGATAATTAATTTATGTACTTCAGTTAATTGGACTTTCATTAAAATATTTTATTGTTTTGTATTTTTGTTTTGTTTCAGGTGTGACAATGCGTGAGAAAAAGGGCGGCGCACTGCAGAAACTAAAGAAGAGGCTATCCCACAGTTTTGGAAGATTAAGTAAGTACTCTTGAATGTGTGTATGACGGCTGTCCAACTTTATCATGATTCGGCAAAGTTAGTTGAGTGCCTGAATGGAGTTGAACAGGTGTCGCGGGGTTCGTTGGCCTCGAGGGTATAACTATGCCATCAGGTTTTCCCGGGAGCTGCTTTTCAAGAGACTAATTGCTTATGTCACGACTAGATATGAAAAAACAGATGAGTTGACTAATATTATGGGAATTAATGCCGTGACGATAAATTTTAGTCACCGTGCAAACCTGTACTGATTTATGGTTGGTTGTCACGCGAAGATGAAACTTGAAGTGGATCTTGCCGGTTTCCATTGGTTTTGGTGAAGTTGGGAAATCGCGTGTACCCAGGCAGCCTTCCATTGATTTTATGAGATTGACCAAGACATTTATGGCATCATATTGTTGGTAAATCAAAATCAATGACATATTGAGCTTGGATTAAATTCATTACCAATTGACTCTGCAATACCTGCAGGCCTTCATCAATGGGAACAATTGGAACTCGTTTGTGACTTATATTTGCTCGGAGAAAGCGTATTTTGTATTTTACGAAAGTTATTTTCGATCCTTAAACAAAGCAAAGCTTAAGGTCGTTTCGTATGGAATTGTTCATTTTTATGTGTAATGTTGAACAAAAATTAAGAAAGCTAATTACAAGAAATAAAGTCTTATCGCATCTCTCAAACAATAAGCTCCTATAGTTCCCTTTTTAGGGGCCTGGCCTTCCGAACTGTTTATTTCGCACATGATTGCCTAAACTTCGGAAACGGATAAATTTAATGAGTAGGGCGAATGAGATGAGACTTCATATCTCTTTAGTTTTCTACCTTTCCTTCATTATCAATAACTTCCCCTGGTCTAGCTCTTGGCTCATTTTCCAGTGAAAAATCTCAGAATTATTTTCTGGCTGCACGTAAAGATATTTTGTTAAAAAGTAAAGTCACCCCTAAATATATTAGTGTAAGCAATCTGATTTGAACGGATAATGTAAATATATGTCCATAGTCAGAAATTATTCTCCATAATTTCATGTAAACACCATTAGTTTTGCAAATTATATGAAATTGCCTTATATAATAATATGTGATTTTGTAAGGGTTTGGTTTTTAACTGTCAAAAAACAAACAGTAAAATTACAAAGGGTACAAAGTTAGTATTTGAGTTGATCGATCAATAGTTGCCATTTACTTTTAAATTTTATTTTGTGTAAATATTGACTACTACTATTTTTTGTGGTGGTTCATACAGAGAATCTAATTTTGCGAAAATTTTGCAAATATACAGCGTGCGCCATCTCATATGGGTCGATGTAAATTTCGAATAACTTTAACAATTCTCAACCGATTTTGGAAATTCAAAAACTTTTATTCAACTTAGACCTTTACAATTTATTTTTGAAAACAATATCAATTAAATGACCGCCTTTATTGCCGATGCAAAAATGGGCCCGTTTTCGCGCATTCTTCATGATATTTTCGAGCATTTCGGTCGAAATGCCTGCGATTGACGCACGAATGTTTCTTTGGAGCTGTTTTATTGTCTTCGGGCCGTTAGCATACACCTTGCTTTTCAAGTATCCCCAAAGAAAAATGTCAAGAAGGAGTCAAATCCGGCGATCTGGGAGGCCGGTCAATATCGCCCTTTTTTGACACCAATCTTCCAGGGAACTTCTTACGCAAAAGGTTCATTGTTTTATCCGCAGTATGGCATGTCGCTCCGTCTTGTTGAAACCAAAAGTGAAATAAGCCTTTTTTACGCATTTCTGGGACCACATAATGGGCCAACATCCGCCGATATCGATCGCCATCCACTGTATCGCCAACTGTGAAGAAATACGGTCCAATGATGGTTTTAGCGCATACACCGGCCCAAACAGTAACTTTTTGATCATATAGCGGCTCTTCGTGAATAATGTGAGGATCTTCGGTGCCCTAGAAGCGGCAATTTTGTTTATTAACTGAGCCAGAGAGCGTAAAATGTGCCTCATCGGTCATCAAAATTTGCTGCCAGCACTCCGGCTCAGCGTTAGTCATTGCAACGACATTTTGTGCGTATGACAAGCGCCGTGGCTCATCTTGGGGCAAAATTCTTTGAGTTATCTGCACTTTGTATGGAAAAAGTGAAGATTATCCTTTAAAATTCTCCGCAAAGTGGTCCCACTGATGCCTAACTGCTGCGAACGGCGCCGATATGACAAACTTGGGTCTTCTTGAACACTGGCCTTCACAGACTGAATAGATGAGTTTGAACGCCGCGGACGTGGTTTAGGTTGCTCACGAGGGCTTGCCACAGAACTAAATTGAAAACAATTAGAAGCCCAACGATGAATTGTATCTTTTTTGGGCGCAACACGATCACGATATTTTGCACGATACGCACGTTGAGTTAGCATAATCGAGCGTTCATCTTTAGTGAACATTGAAACTATTTCCGCATTTTGCTGTGAAGCGATTCATGGTCAAAATTGTACATGAATGCTATGACATATGAAAATCGGTTGACAATTGTTGAAGTTATTCGAAGTTTACATCGACCCATATGAGATGGCGCATTCTGTATTAGCTGGTATCCCGCTAATAACACGTTTATTCCCAAGGCTGCAATTGATGATAGCTTACTGACTCACGTAATAAACGTATTTCCATAAAAAAATAGTGTAAAGGCGTTAAATTGCACGTTCTAGCTGGCTAGTTTACCGGTCTTAAACGAGAGATAAATTCACCGAACTCATTAATCAGTTCGTCCTTCGATTTGGGTGTAGTGTCATGTAGTCTCGTCTTGCTAGAACCGACGACCAGGTTCAGCTCGCGCATTTTTGATAAAAAAGGTTCGAAGTCATTGAACGATATCGGACACCAAGATGTTCTCACGGTGATTTTTGAAAAAAATACTGGCCAATGATTTTGCCGGACCATAAAGCAGAAGCTGTATTTTTCCGGTGGCATTATTCATATACCCATTCAATCAGAGATGAGTTTCGTCGCTAAAGACATATTTTTGATAAAAAAAGCTTCATCCAGCTTTTCTTTGGCCCACTCACCGAAAACTCGACGCTGTGGCAGGTCGTTCGCCTTCAGTTTGTGCACGACAATATGGTCATTTGCTTTAATTATTTGTTCAGTAGGTCGATTATGACCTTTCCGTGCAGGGACGGCTTAAGAATATCTCTGCAGCGATACCTCTCGCTTGTCGTAAAAGGCGACTAAAACAAAGGTAAACAAAAATCACATCTAGGCAATTTAGAAAACACCAAGGTGAGCCTAGGGACACATATACCACCATTAAACTGCCCCACAAGTGTACATGCAAATCAGTGGGTTGACACGACTGGAGATCGCCGGTGTTGTAAGAGTAAGATCAAACAAAAAAATCTGGAGCATGCCCGTGTCACAAAAAAAAAAAAAAAAAAGGCAGGCCGAAAAACAATTGGTGCAAACAAATGCAAAAACACCAGCATTTGATTGGCCTCAGCGATGAAGTAATCCCAACCCGGGAAGCCTGCCGCTACTTTCTGAGGTCAAACCGGCGGACCCCACAAGCGGACCAGTAGGAATGCAGTTAAGTGGGAAAGTTATGGTCCTACACTTCTGACCATAACAACGCCGGAAAAAAAAAAAAAGGAAAAGAAGAAGGTCGATTATGACCACCTTAAAATGGTCGAAATGCGCGAAAAACATTTTTCAAAGAACATAAATGTTGATAGTAAAATTCAATAATTTAAAGCGTTGTTCGGGTGTAGGTTTTCACGATGAAATGGCAATGCTAACCGAGCATGTTTGACTTTGACACATGTCGAATCACGCACGGGCTGTCAAAAATGGAATATTTAGAATCTAAAGAGCAACAAAAATCACCCAATCTTTTCCACTTAACTCGTAACTCTCGCAAGGAATAGTTTTATAATCCTTTGGCTCAACGAATGAAGTCGCCATTTGTATAAGCCTTACCTTATCGGTTACCTTGTTTACCGTAGTCACTATTCACAATTTTTTTTTTGTTTTAGAATAAAACCTGAATATAGTTTCTCAACTTCTGAATATTTTGAAAACATTTCAGAATTTCGATAAAGGTTTCCAAATAAATAACTTCGAAGGCATTGTTAAGTCGGGTTTTGTGTCAACCTTATTTTTTTTTTTTCAATTATTGAGTTCAATACGTTCGCTGGCGATGTTACATTTTTATAACATCATGTTCGTGTCGTTTGAATGGAAGAACTGTGACTTAGTAGGGTTGGTTTTGAGCCAAGTAATCGGAATTATTAGGTGTTGCACGTATAATATTTGATTTCATACTGGCTTCAACTCTTTTGATATTTATTATTATTACAATTAACATCCAATTGGCACTCGGAAGCTCAAAACCTTATCATGAGTGTACTCCTTCCGTGTCTCACTGTTCTGTTTAATCTCTTCTATCTTCCATCCTTATATTTTCCTCCCATCTACTGCGCTGGCTTCCTGGTGATCTTTTTCACTCTGGTTTTCTACTCATTATTCTTCGGACTGTTCGTTCATTTTTCATTTGTTTTGCGCGTCCTGCCCATGTTAGTCTCCGCAATTTTATTACTCCGACAAGGTCAGGGGCTGAAAAAAACTTCTTTCTCCTTTTGTTTTCTGATAAAAAAATGACCTAAACATCCAGGTCATGTGGGTATGGTGGATGAGAAAGAATCTCATACTACATCATGTTTAATTTTTTGAGGGTAACTTTTGATAATATACCAGATGCCAGATGGCGCCAGTATCGCAAGAGCAACTTACTATCGTGTAGTACATTCTAGTAGACGGCTACTGTCGAAATTTCAGCCGGATCGGATCGAAGCGATAGTGTCCGCGGATTTTAGAAAAATGGAAAAAGAGCAATATCGGCCGATGATTCGATTCTTGTTCTTGGAAGGGAAATCGCGCAGCGAAATCAAAGAGCGTTTGGATGCTGTGTACAGTGACTCTTCTCCTTCGATGTCGACCATCAAAAATTGGTTTAACGAGTTTCAACGTGGTCGCACGTCGGTTTTTGATAAGCCACGTTCAGGTGCCCCGAAAACGGCTACCACGGAGGATAACGTGACAAAAATCCACGATTTCGTACTGGCAGACCGCCGATTGAAGGTACGCGAGATAGCTGAGACAGTAGGCATTTCAAAAGATCGCATGGGTCATATCCTTGATGAAATTTTGGGCATGAGAAAGCTGTCGGTGCGATGGGTGCCGCGTTTGCTCACTCTGTCCGAAGGAGTTTCTGCGTCGTTTCGTGACAGTCGGCGAAACATGGATCCACTGGTACACACCAGAGACCAAGGAACAGTCGAAACAGTGGACTTCACCCGGCGAACGTGCTCCGAAGAAGGCGAAGACTGTCCCATCGGCCGGAAAGGTGATGGCCACCGTTTTGTGGGATTCACAAGGTGTGATCGACATCGACTACCTGGAGAAGGGCAAAACGGTCACAGGGGTGTACTATGCCAAATTATTGGGCCGATTCGACGCCGAATTGAATAAAAAACGGCCTCACTTGGCGAAGAAAAAAGTGCTCTTCCACCATGATAACGCACCGGCTCACCTCCGCCCTCGCCACTCGAATTGTCCCTTATTGCTCTCCTAAGCTCAAGAACGTTGTTAAATTCCCGCCTCCCCAGCATACTAGTCTTGCTAATATTCCCCATAAGTTTTCGATTGGGTTCAAGTCCGGCGAACGTGCTGGCAATGACATAATTGGAATATCACTTCGGTAAAACCACTTTTTAGAAGAAGTCTCCAAGTGAATTGGAGCATTATCCTTTTGAAATTCCATGAAATTTTGGTCCAGTTCTTCGAGAAATGGTATAAAGGTTTCCTCCAACTTGTCTTGGTACTTCTCCGCATTTATCCTGTAAGAAACAGTTGTTCAACCTCCTCCATGCTAACGTTTGGAGAATGAACTTTCTTCTTTTTTTAAAACATGCCAGTAGTGTGTCGGGCTCGTCTAATGCTGTGTAGTAAGAGGTGGTTGCGACTTCATTCTTTTCGATTGCGGTCGACCGGAGGCCTTTACAAATCTGTGAAGGGTGGACTTGGCGGATTCTTTTCCAGGACATGCTGCAACACGTAGAATACTGTTTGTGGAATTAGACAATTCCCTTAAAATTCACCTTTTCTGCTGATCAATTAATGCCAGTTTCTTAAAATTTTTAACGAGTTGATGGGAACGATTTAATTGCCTTCGATGTCACACGTAGATTTCCTACTTTTCAATAATTAATTTTTTTTGACCTTTTTCGAATTCACTCAACGACTTTGCTCTTCCCATTTTGACAATGTCTACTCAAACGCGAAATGATCGACACTGATCGAGAGTAAATGTCGCTTTTCACACAGCCACGAAGTACACATTGTTAAACATATTAATATTATACCGTTAGAGGAAGGAATTTTGAGCATACATATTTTATATTTTTTTTTATTTTATATTTTTCAGTATGCTTCGAAGAACTGAGTAATTTTTTCCCTGATTACTTGTGTCGCATTATTTACACAGAACATTTGGAAGATCGCATTATCATTTTGTGACCGTCTTAATATAATCGGACATATGTCGAAAAAGTGACGATTTCGTGCATCCCAGGTCTAGGTTGTCGTTCCCCGACTGCACCAATATAGCTCGTTAGATTGTTGATTAGAATTTTTAAAATATAGGAAAAGTCTGTAGAAATTGGAAAGGAAGTCTATAAATGCAAGCATTTTTAATTTTTGTTATCTTTGTAGACCATCCAGTATTCGACGAAAGTCATGACCCAAACTGCGAAGCGATAACGAAGCGGATGGTCGCCGCCATCAATTGCTTAGTCAATTGGACCTTGTAAGCGAATAAACCGAGATCTTTGTGCAGAATTCTCCTCAGGCTAGTGCGTGAAATGTTAAGCTGTTGATAACGATGGCGAGTTGATGTTCGTGAATTGAGTCTCACACTCTCGGCCGACGATGGGGGCCATGAGTGTTGTCCACTAGCATACCAGTTTCACGAACTTTTTGCACAAGCTTGCGTACAGCTATGCTTCATTTCGGCCAAAACTTCTTTTTAAAAAACGCACAGTTTGGGCTATACAACACTCACTTTGGAAATAAGTTCTCAATATATCCCAACGTTGTTCAAGCGTAAAGCGACTCATTTCGTTCCGCGAAGGTATGATACTGACTGATTTCAAACGCGATACAGCTGTCAGTGTCGAAATAACCTATGATTTAAAAAAAAAAAAACTAAATGGCCCACCCTTTAAATTGTGTTACTCAGAATTGATGGGATTCAATTATCTTCACTCAAAAGAAGGATCGCCCACATCGAATGACAGCGCATACCTTAGTTTTTCGATATCTTTCCAAAACAAGCTTTGTTCCGAATAAAAATGATGGAGTGCTCGTCTAAGAATAACATTAGTATCATGTTCCAATGAAAGCTGAAAAGGGCTTTCCTTTTCAAATTCTTGGTAAAAGGATGCCATCATGTACCTTTTTTAATTCAAAAATCTTTTTTTTATCCCTTTTTGATCACCTCCTAAAGGTAATCCTTTGACCCAAAGGCTTACTTTATACAGTCTTGCTTAAACCTTCCCTTTTGTTTATATTGCAACTCGTTCTCGATAAAGTGAAAACAGATACAAAGCACCGCCACACCCAATTGGATGGTATCTTTTCAATGTGCAATAGATAGCCATTGACTCCAATCCGTTCTTCACATCGTTTCTATCAAGAGGATATGGCGAATAAGCACTTTCGATCCAGAAAACAAGAGAAAAATAAACCCACCCGAAACGAAAAAACAAAAACAAGAAAAGAAAAGAAAACCGTGAAAAAATGTAAACCAACCGTTTGCAACCGGATCAATTGCTCTCTCCACATCCATTGCAGAGACCACTTGTTGTAGCCAAGTCACCCGCACATCACAAAGGAAGTACAACACACATCAATACAAGAATTAACAAAAGCTTGAGACATAAAAAACAAAATCTTGTATGAGTATATCAACATCACCCACCAAAGCCCATTGTATCTTTGTATCTTTTTGTCGAGATGAAATTACATTTGTTTGTGGGTGCCCTGCGATGGGCCCACATCTACTGCCCCAGTGAACGCAATCGAACAGCGAAACCACCACCGAACGAACGGATTCAACACGCCACCGGAATGATGCTGGTAAATGATACGCTAAAGCATCTCGTGACGCCTACGATTGCGTCCGATTTTATATTTTTTTTTGGTTTGTGTTTATGGGCAAGTTTTCGGCCTTTAAATGGAAACTTGAAATTAGGTCCGATAGGCATCAACAACGGTCGCTTGTCGTGGTAGTCGTTAGACTCGTGCTTGTTTGCTCGTGGTGATGACTCAGAGAATTAAACTGCAACTCGAGCTCTCTACACAAAGAATTGAAACTGAAAGTGGATTTAATTGATTTAACATCGGTTAGCGGGTCGAGTAACAAAGCTTGGAAAGAAGGAGAATCAGAGACGAGTAATCCGCGATGATGACTATAAGGCACTCATGGAATAAAGCATCCTCTGCCGTGCCAGTACTTCTGTCCGTCTATTGCTGACTCAGTTTTATGCAGACTAAGGGAATTTCCGGAATGGTTTTAATTTTCCGGTTCTTTTTTACGACGAGAACGTATCTATGTCCTTCCGTATCTCTAGTATCTCTAGATGCCAAGAAGTGGAAGAACAGAAAAGAGGACCGGAGCATTATTAAATCATCCCGTAGTGACTTATATAGCAGCGGAGCTTCAAAGTAAACTCAAACAGCACGAGTTTTATTGAAGATCTCTCAGATACAAAGTATATCCAAAATGTTGGAACGAATGCAGAGACACTGCCATATTGGCCGTGTCACCACGAAACAAGATCATCGAAGAACGACGGGGGCACAGTCAAAACGGCTTCATATGCACGAGTACTCGTATGTCCTTTATTCCCTTTTACAATTTAACCAGATTTGTAGTTTCACTCTTTCTTTTCCCGCACGCTCTTCTGGATAGATACAGGACATTTGAAAGGATCAACTGCCACTACCGCTGCCGTCCGGCTGTCTGCACACAGTGGGATGCAAATTGCTTTTCTTCTTTTTATTTTTCCTTCAATTCGTCCCTGGGGACAGGGGCAATGATGGTGCCTTAGCATATCATCAGCGCGCATTGGAAATGGCAGGGCCAAAGACTGCAGGAGCTCCACAACGGACAAAAGATTATTCATTTCTAGTCAGTATACGGTCGTCGCATGCGATTTGTACAAAAGAAGTTTTCTTGTTCGAAAATGGTGAATGAAAAGCATGGGGAGTTGATAGGGAGAGATTGAAAGGGGAAAATATATGAAGTAATCGTGATGCTTTGTCACTAGTCATCTAATGCGGAATGTAATAGTTCTTTGACAGCGCTCTAATCGGGCGAATTTCCACTTAAATAGTTCTTTAGGGTGGCACTCGTATACAGATCATTCGACTTGACTCTATGTTTTGCTTCAAGTCCGGAAAAAAAGTGTCATAAGGACGCGATAGCTGAAGCTGATTTTAGGAAATACTGTTACATGGTGCTGCAGTCTGGATTAAAGCCAAGCCTTTTTTGCTGTCCACTAGCATCGACTCTGTACCAATGTCCTCACGAATCATTTGGCGCTATTCAACAAGAGGTGTTATTTTAGATCAGTAGAAATATAAACTCTGAGGTTAGTAACGGAATGTAATACCTGCCAAAGGTCCACCTCGACTTTGCCTTCAAATAGTCATTCTGTTGACGAAATTTTTTATTTCACGAACAACACATTTCTTTCTCAAATGTTGAGAATGCACCACTCTCAGTCAATGCAAGATTTCATTTTGAGAAATCACATGTTCAGGAAATTTGTAGCGCAATAGAGTCATTTTCCCGCCATCTGTGAGTGTCGCCGTCCTCATGTCCAAGTCAGTCAACTCGTTTGGTAATGTGATCCAATCACCACCATTCATCAGTTTCGAAACATTGCCCAACGACACCGTCAGCCGAAAGCACACTCTTTATCAGATGTACAAATGGGCATGGATGTTGTTTCCTTCTAATTTGGAGCTCTATTCCGGTAAAATGGTATTTATTCTCCAAATTATTGTGCATCGTTAGCCACAGGGTTGAAAAAAACTGCACATCTTTTGAGGCGAGTCATGAATCCACCCAATTCTTGGCTTCTTTAAAACATGTCGTAGTCTGAAGAATATGTCCTACTTAGAGTAAGACGTACCATTTCAGTGTTTCCAGGTGGTTTTAGCGACCTAAGCAACGTGTAACCGAGCATTGTCGTATTGCAGAATCACTTTCTCATGTCCTTGCGCGGATTATGACGGTTTTTCTTGTGTTCTATAGAGAGCCCCCGTGATGTTTTCATCCGGTTGTTATAACTCATAATATACCACGCCGAACTGGTTCCACCAAATACACAGAATGGGCTTCCATCCATATATGTTTAGCTTGACCGTCAATGTCGATGGCCCCCACGCATTACTTTTCTTTGAATTATCGTTATAAATCTACTTTTCAACAACAGTCACAACATTATGCCTTGAACGCTTCCTTTGCTTCCGCTGAAGCAGCAGTTCGCTCGTGGAAGAACGTCATTTGGCTTTAATCGGCTTCAATTCGTTTGTCACCCAATCTCTTTTATCTTGGATCATTTTCAAGCTTTTAAATGATGAGGAATAGTATAACGACCAATGAATCTGCAAATAAATGTCAAATTAACGTTGCGTTTGATATGGATATTGATCCAGTAGTGCCTCCAGTTCTATGCCTTCAAACTTTTTTACAGGCCCAGATTTTTTCACTAATAAAGGGTTTTCCAAAAAGGACTTGACAACTTTTTTTTTAAATAAAACGCAAACCATTTGAGATATTTCAAAAACTTTATTATCGGCTTGAAGTACAATCAAAACATTTATGAATGGAACTCGACTTCGTTCATATGGCCACCGCAAGCACGTTTGCAGTGGTCGATTCGTTGGACCCAATTTTCGATGACTCGGCCACACATTTCGGCCGAAACGGCCGCTATTTCGCGTTCAATGTTGGCTCTGAGCTCTTCCAATGTCGTCGGCTTGTTGGCATACACCAATGACTTAACGTAGCCCCAAGGAAAATAGTCTACAGGCATTAAATCGCACGAACGAGGCGGCCAATCGACTGGCCCATTTCTTGAGATAACACGCTCATCAAACTTACTCTTCAATAAATCGATTGTAACGTGTGCTGTGTGGCTTGTGGCACCATCCTGTTGAAACCACATGTCGTCCAAGTCCATATCTTCCAATTCGGGCCAAAAATAATCGGTAATCATGGCGAGATAACGCTGGCCATTCGCAGTAACGTGACGATCGTTACCGTCGACGAAAAAATATGGCCCAATAACGCAGCCGGCAAGCAAACTCCACCAAACAGTTATTTTTTGTGGATGAAGTGGTGATTCATGAAGCACATGTTGATTTTCACCCGACCAATAAGGCACATTTTGCTTATTGACGAATCCATCGAGCCAAAAAGGAGCTTCGTCACTGAAGATGATTTTGCAATGAAATTCATCATCTTGGCGCATCTTCTCCAGAACCCGTACGTCGCTTCAAATGGTCCATCGGCTTCAATTCTTGAGTCAGCTTGATCTTGTATGGGTGTAAACCAAGATCCTTACGCAAAATACGCCATAATGTGTTCTGAGCGATGCCCAATTCTTGAGAACGCCGTGGAATTTACTGATTTGGATCGTTTGCTACGGACGCCTGAACGGCAGCGATATTTTCGACACTTCGACCAACCCGTTGTCTCACTGACACGGCAACATCACACAACGAATATGTAGACTGAAATTTTTGCACTAAGCTTGTTATTGCGTGTCTACTAGGGCGAGAATTACGACCGAAAATTGGAGTTAACGCTCCTAAAGTTGCGGTCACCGACTCCGAATTTCGGTAGAAAATTTTTATACTTTGCGGACGTTGCTCGTTCGTGTACTTTACCATGATGAAAATGTTGAGTTTACTGAATAAATTGACAATAACAGTTCGATGATTAGTGAAAGAGTGCATTCACAAATTAAATTCAAAGCTGTCAAGTCCCCATTGGAAAACCCTTTACATGATTTTTCAATAGGGACATAACAATTTTGTATTTTTATACAAACGCACCCTTAACCTTTTTTTATGATGTCTCAGTATCGAAACGTCACCAAAAGGTCACATTTTTTTGTGGCAACGTTCACAAACGAGCAACGTTTGGAAACTATTAAAAATTATTTCCGAACTCGAAAGTCAGTGATTGCAACTTTAAGAACGTTTATTAAAATTTTCGACCGTATTAATCATCCCCCCAAGCAGACTGTTCGTGCTATAGTGAATATATTCGATCCAACATATTCACTATTGAATGTTCCTGTGCTAGTAGAACAACGCACCAGTCGAAGTATCGTAAATATTCCAGTCATAAGGTCGTAAGTACTTTCCTTGAAATGAGCCAAATGAGTTAATTCTATTCATTTCCCCAATATGGAATCTCCTAATCCATACCCTTATAAGACAAATTAACTCAATAATTGGAGCTTGTTCTTCTCCGAAGCCCCGAAACTTATCTGGTTGGGCTCTGTAAAAGTTTGCAAAAAATCTTGAAAAATTATTTATAGTGGGAACCCCATTTTTGGCGCAATGAATTCGGCAATGACAAAACCTGGATTGGATATGAATTTCATGTTGGAGGTGGGCTTGGATCGTACTTTTTCATCGACGAAAATAATCTTACGGTCAATCTAGTTCCCTATCGTGCCATGTTGGAAAACTCGAGAAACGTTTCAGTCGAATGGCCACTCCGGTCATGCTATTTAGCATCATAGGATTAATTTTTATTGAGACTACATTAAATCTGTAGCTTACGCCAACAAGCCAACCACGTTGGAGGATCTCAGGATTATTACAGAAGTACAAAGGTTCCGATATGTATATAAATGAATTGATAAATTGATTGCTGCGAATGTGCTTACGGTGGTCGTATGAACGAAATCTAACTCCTTACTTGTATACTATAATACATCTGAAATAAGTTTCAATCCAATATCTAAAATTTTTCTTTTATTAGAAAACAACATTTTTATGTCCTTATTGAAAAACCACTTGGAAGCCTCAGCGTAAATTTCTATATTCATGGGTGATGGAAATTCACAAATGTAGTGTAAGGGGTTATTGAAAAATACCAAAGCTTACTATGTGAGGATGTTGATCTGATATTTCAGACCAGTAAGTACCACTAGCGCCATCTAATGGGAAACGGTGAACTCCTATCCATACACCTGGTTTCATACCATTCATGCCACTTTTCTTTCACTTTCGGGGCTTTATTGAAGTTCGCAGAATTCATTAATTGTCTGCAAAGCCGCTGTAAAGGGCGAGCCAACAGAAGGTATGGATGTCAGTTTGTCTGTCAGTTACTGTCATTTGCTGAATTCAATGCGGTCATGGTCAAATGGAGTCGTTTACGGCGACCTAATTTTTTGGACAACATAATTGCCCTAGTGAGTCTGACCAAAAAAAATTAGACCTCACTTAAGGAAATTTGCGACCAATTTTACGGTTTGCTCGTCATCTACACGCGCTCAATATCTTACTTTCAATACAATCAAAGCTTTTGATCATCGATTAATGGGTTTTGGATCGCCGAAAAACCAACACAAGATTTACGAAAAGCCAATCCATCACAAAGTGGTACTGTGTGGTGGGCCTATGGGTTGACATAATTGGCCCTTACTTTTATCGAAAATGAGTCTAAAGGGGCAGTAAGTAATGAATGGAGAAGGTTATCGCAACATATTTCGTCCAAAACAGAATGAGTTGGGTCTGGATGATCTCTGGTTTCAACAGGATGCCCGCTACCGCTCACTCTGCCCTTAATTAGGCAATAGCACTAGCTTTCGCACTATGTTGGTTAGATAAGACACTAATTGGACTTCGTTAACCGGGAGTGATTTCACTAAAATTAATTTAACGAAGACTTCCACACTGGCTGCTGGCTCGTCATATATAGATCAATTCCAATGCCTATGATCTTCTTAAAATGGGCAAATCTGGATTTTAAGTCATACCCTCAGTTATGGCGGCGATATTTTGAGCTGACCTAGCTTGACAAACACCAACTGGCGTTTCCACATCACTTGTCCGAGGCGTTCAAATTTATCAATTTAATCCATTTAAGCTGTTTAAGAGGGCGCTTGATGACCTTCGGAAACAAAACGTTTCCGCTTTATTTTCACCCTTTTTGCACATCGATTCATATTTGATAACCTCCTCGTTTTCACTTATCAGAAGTCATCATAATTATTGCGAAATGTTGGCAGTTCTGCAATTGCACAAATTTGTAAAATGACACCTCTTGCTGGATGACCCTTACAACTAGCTAAATTTAAACAAATCTCGTTACTTTTTAGGCAAACTTCTCCATTTCTTCCCATTTGGCTATCATTTCATTGTAAGCTAAACCGAATTACAGCAGTTCCTCGTTGTGGACGTTTCGGTATTGATATCTTCTACGGACTGTTTATTGACCGAGGTAACTCCTGCTAATGGAGTTTCTTTGTCCTCTTCACGACCACTTTTTTGTGGGGCAGCTGCTCGTTCTCAGAATGTCTAATTTTAGCTTGTCATTTCATTCTTTTTTTCCGAATATTCTTGTCCAATGTTTTCTGCGCCAACGACAAATGTATTCCTCAATTGTGCTGCACCTTTCGACGTATGTACCTACATCAGAGTCCAATCAACCTCTCCAGCCTCTTCCATGTCCGTCTCTAATTAATCGTGAAATCCAAATGTCCCCTAGCATTTTTTGTCCATCCCTGTACACGTCCTCCTTAAGGCAGCAATCACAAATCCATCAGCAAAGCGCACACAATCGAGTACATTATCACACCATTAAGTAAGCAATTTCATAATCAATTCCCCTTCATTGCCTTCGTCTCAAAGATACACATACTGCTGTTGTACTTTTTCATTCAAGTATCTACTCGTATTCCTTTGTCGTCGAAATGATTCGGTGAATGTCAAGAATCCATTTGGATCGTGAAACATACAAAGGCGAAATGAGTGAGACTCATGGTACCACGACGTGACGACGCGATACTGGTACGATTCAGAATAGCGACCTAGTAAGATCGTCGTCGTCATTGTCAGATGTGTAGCGACGACTGGTTTCGTATTGCATGCGGGACTGTGCTTTATAGAACGAAGCATGCATACCCAGCAAACAGGAAATGACTCATTGCGTATCTGCATATTCCTCCAGCGGTCTCATGAGGGCCGATTGTTGGAGAGAAATCAAAAATCTCCTCAGGGGTATGATATCGGCTTGCGATTTCTCCGGATCACACCCATTAGCCATTCACCAATCACCCACGTCGCAACGACAATTGAAGAGAAACTTCGATTTCAATTTATTTGCCATGATTCTCGAGATTATCTTCACATGCTCTTCGTCGTCGATTGCCACTCTGGATGCTGCTCTGCTTCGTATCGGCACATCAGCCAGTCAACCCCCCACCGACCAAATGAGATTATAGTTTCCATTATCGTTTCAATATGTTTAAATAGATCTATCTAAATATCTAATAGACTTAAAGGCTTTTCTTTCTGTCTTTCTTTCGTGCCACCCCTGCCCTCCCACATCATGGGGTGGAGTAGATACAGATAGTACTTAATTGATGAATTTCGATCGGAAAATCATATAGTCAGGGGTATTTATACAGATACAGAAACAGATACTCGTTTCCCCGGGGGAGCACTTTGTGTGCCATCGAGTCGTTCGCTTCACAATTCAATGCGGTTTTTTTCTGCGTTGGTACTGTGCTTGTCTGCGTGCGGTAATATGTAACTGATTTGCAAAGCAGCACTTGGTCGGGTTGCAGATTGAATCTGGGATAGGTCAATGGGTGATGATGCGGTGTGAGAGTGATTTCTGACTGATTGAGAAGTACTTGTTCGGTGGATGAATGGGCACGAATGCCATCTTAGATAGGGCAATCATGGATGTAGTCTGGAGGACGGAATAGACGGCAGAGACACATGTGAGAATGTTGCCCTTTTTTTTCGCTTTGATGTGGTTTCGGAAAAAGTAATTTTGTCTAATCAATGAGCAGTGAGATGAAAAGATGCTAATTCTTGGCTTCAAAGGCTGTCTATTGGCGGCTAAAGGGTAATGACAGGCAACACAAAGAAAAAGTAGCAATGAAAGCAGGATCTCTTGACCAACTTAATATCAATCGGCTTGTACTGATCACTTTCGCTACTCCCAACCGTTCATGCATAATCACACTGGTTACAAAGTGATATCCGGACACATTCCTAACAAGTTTTTTGAACTCTTTCTTCGCTTATTTAACTATTCCAAGCAACAATAAAACCAGATTCCACTCACGATCCACAGCATAAATTCGCTTCTAATTAGCTTGTCTCTCCGTCGAACCATTGACCTCCAGAAGCACCTTGACAAGCCAACCGCTACCACGTTTACATATATCTAAGCATGTTAAAGTAGAAAAACAACCACACGCTCTGCGTACACAATGCGAATACCCAAATCCCCACTCATCTATTCCAATCACACCTGCGCGGCGAGCAAAGCACGCACGCACGAAACCAGAAATAAAACAAAACAAATTCCGAATCTCGAAATCCGATCGAAAAGAAATTGCTTCTTGGTTGAATACCAGCAAAAAAATCCAACTCACAATCGAATCCTTCACCTTTACCTCGAGTCACCATGTCTCTACGTACTCGATAAAAGGAAGCACCTTGCGCAGCTCGTTTGTACTTATTAACCAGACATCTGGTTGTTGTACACGCAGTCCTGTGAATAACCTCCGTTCACCTTCACTTTCGATTCGCCTTCACTTGGCTGCGCACCTTGCTTACAGAAAAAAACCTGAAACTTTCACACAAACAAACCCCGAGACACATGACTAGAATATCAAAATCTTCGCGAAAAGGAATCGGAATACTGTGTAGCCGACTCCCTAAGCCAAATGCTAATTGATTCCACCATGCAACCAAGTCGTGCACCCGCGCCCATCAGATTCATCGCCGGAAATTTCGATAAGTCATTCCCGCCGTCAACGATGAAAACAAAAAGGACAACGTCAATCCGATGAGATATGGAGGTAGAATCAAAAGAATCACAAAAAGGATTTAAGGATTCTCGTTGTTTCTTGTGTTTTTGTTTTTCTTTCGAGCTTCATCCTGGAAACCGAAATATCTATGGATACGTGGGTCATTTTCCTAATGAGAAGGAAAAACGCTTATTCTTACTGACAAATATAAGACACATCCACGTACACACATATTCTCCTGATGCGCTTTGGGAGTCCGAGCACGTATCCTTCAGCGTTGATTTGATTTTGTATTCAAATGTCTTTTCACAACGAGACATTTGTGTTCTTAGGCCTCGTTCAGGTTTCTTCGAAACAAATAGGGGAAAATATGGAGAAGGCGGGGAAGTCTACCGAGGGACATAATGTAGGAGGTCCGATTGGCAATTGTTAAAGTTGTTTTGATATCGTGGATTTCGTTTCGAAGTGTGAACGGCTCGTAATTGCTTTTCGAAGAGAGTCAAATGTGGAACATGTCCTAGTCTCCTTTTTCTCATTAGGGCATCGGTGTTTGTGAGGTGTGACATCAAGGGAAATAAAATTTTATTTGATTCTGTTCTCGTCTTTTTTTTTTGTTTGACTTAAGGTCTTGTTACACAGCCTGAACAGGAGTCAGTATTTAATGAAAGATTGTGATTATCAGGTGGTATTCGATACGGCGGCATGCCGTTAATGTGAAGAAATTAATTTCGAAGCAAGCTGCATTATTTAGGCTTAAAAACGTGATATTGTGTCTGTCGTCACGGTGACGACTTTTTATAGAGCTGGGAAATACAATACGGCAAGAGGTACTGGAATACAAATATATATGTGAGCTGTCTCTATAATAGCAGACTTCCTAAGGGCATGGATTTGATACTCTACCAATTCGACGTTACCTTTTAGTGAGAAATCATATTCGTATCATGATGGCGATGTTTTCGTTCACCGCAGATAATAGCAAATAGCACGCCGTTAACTTCTAAAGGGTGGTTTTTTAGAGGTATACAAATTCAATTTGATATAAAACACTTAAAACTAATGTACTCTTATATGTCTATTATCTATTATACGCGACGAATGAAGCGCAATTGTGAAGTGTAATTTTCAACAACCTTTTCGAGTAACTGGGAATGTATATTAGCAATAACACGGCGAATGTTGACTTCCAAATCGATCAACGTCTCTATTTTATCGGCATAGACTAGTGACTTCACATACCCCCAAAGAAAGTAATCTAAAAGTGTGAGATCACAGGATCGTGGACCAGCCCATAAAGCACAGTAAACAGTGAGTTTGAATGCTTAAAAGAGCGTCTCGACAAAGGCTTCCGGAGTTTCTCCCTTCCAAAACTTACATTTAACGAAAAATGGGCCTTATCGGAGAACAAAATTTTGCGTTGAAAGTGAAGATCAAGCTGAATCATATTTTCGTCCCATTCACCGAACCTACGATGCGTATAATGGTCACGTGGTTTAAGCTCTTGCACAAGCTGAATTTTATACGCTTTAAAATCAAGATACTCGTATGTATTATATGTCCGTAAAATCTTCCACAAAGTGGATGGGCATAGCTCCAATTGCTGTTCACGATGGCGAATCGACTCATTCGGACGTTTTTCAACACTGCGCACCACAACGGTAATAACTTCTTCTCTTCGCACTGTTTGTCGTCTTAAGGGATGCGTATTATCTGTTAGAATATACGTGGTACGAAAAAGATCCATCGTGTTTCGAACAACTTGCTCAGATGGACGATTATGTCGGTCATAAAATGGACGTAGCATACGATAAGTTTGACGAACCGAACTATGGTTTTCCTTCACTCCACCTTCTATTATTAGAATGTAAGAGGTCTTCGCTCAAAAACCCACATGCTTTATCCTTTGAAATATTTGCTCTTACCGAAACAAATCTGATCCTCATCATGAATAACCTCGAACTCTTTCCATCAAATTTTGTTGTTTATCGCGATGACGAACTCAACCGGCCCACTGATGGTTGCTCTTATCGATGCGTTCTACTAGCCTTCCTTAATACAATTGACTCTTCCCTAATTGCAATATAATCCTCCCCACTTCTCGACTTTGTTTCAATAAAGATTGTTCTACCCCAGAAGACATTATACATCATTTGTTTCTACATCTTGCCCTCATAACCTATTGAATCTTATCAACTCGCCATCAACACAATTGACCAAATAATTGATTTAAGAGACCTTCAGGATGAAATCCTTCTTTTCGGTGACTTCAACTTTCCTCATCTTAAATGGACCCAATCAGACGATCAATTGTTTTATATTGCTACCAATCCCACTACTGGCAAAGAATGTGTTTTCGTGTATCACCTAGCAGATTCAAACCTTAGCCAAGTTTATGGTGTCCTAACTACATGGGGAGACAACTAGACCTCATATTAACTACTGATCCGCTAAACCCTTCTGGTTCACTTTGTCCCCTTTCCCTTTCAACCATCGATAACTTCTATCCTCCTGCAAATAAGCACTGGACAATCTTCCTTCATACTAAATCCCCTAATGACTTTTCTAACCACCTGGGCAGCTATCTCAACTTTACGTTATTTCAACTGATTCCAGTAAAGCTTTCGATAAAATTTTCCACAGACTGATACTTTTCAAATTGTCCTCCCTTGGCTTCGACCCCATTTCTGTGAAGTTGATATCTTCTTACCTGGAAAACCGCTATTACAGTGTTCGTTTTATATCTGCCTTCTCTAATCCTTTTTTAGCTTCCTCCGGCGCCCCCCAAGGCAGCCACTTAGGTCCACTTCTTTTCGTTCTTATCATAGACGATATTGAAATGGTGATTAAAGATTCTCACATCTCACTATATGCCAATGCCAGCAAGTTTTTCAAGACCATTTCCTCCAGCCATGACTCTTCTCTTATTCAATCTGATCTCAATAGTTTTTCCATCTGGTGTTCCAAAAATTGCTTGGAGCTTAAGATTTCCAAATGCCAATCCATTACCATTTCACATAAACGAATCAAACCTCTTCTTCGTCTCTACTTCCTCAACAATCAACCCATATCCACCGTTTAGGTCATTCGCGATCTTGGCATATTATGTGACCAGGAGCTAATTTTTCGCGCACACATCGATGAGATAATCCTTAAAGCTAATTCTGCACTCGGTTTCGTGAGGTGATGGTCTTAAGAATTCTCGAACCCACATTCCTAGAATCGAGAGCATCCAACGCCGGTTCCTACGTTTTGCTCTTCGAGGTCTGCCCTTGTGCAATCCTTTGATTTTACCACCCTACCAAGATCGCATTAAACTAATCAACATGAACACGTTGGGGGAAAGAAGAATTGTATCTGACATTATTTTCATCCATCGACCCCTTTTAGGTACCATTGACTACGTGACCCTCTACAACACTGTCTCTATCAACATTAACCCTCGCAATGTACGAAATCGCCGTCTCTTCTATCTACCCATCCCCCGTACTTACTATGGCTCCAATGAACCCAAAAATACCCAAAAATGCAGATCGGCACTCAGCAAATATACGTCGATTTCAAGGCCGTATATGATGGCGTGCATAGACTATATACATCATCACATCGTCGAGGATAAGCATGGAAAACTCCCGCTGCTCCATCAAAGTAGGTAACGAACTTACCGAGGCAATCGATGTCAAAAAAAGGTTTTAGGCAAGGCGACGCGCAGTCATGTAACTTTTTAACGATCTTCCAAAGTCCATTCAACTGCTAGCTTACGAGGATGATATCGACGTGATTGGTCGAACGCAGGGAGCCGTCAATGAAACGTTTGCTGGATTTGAAGCGGAGGCGGCTAAAATAGGTCTGACGGTAAATGAGAGCAAACGAAGTATATGTTGTCATCAAGGACGCACAACACGAACATCTCGCACCGAGCGTCACAAAGGGCAGCAGGAACTTCGAAGTAGTCGAGGACTTCGCTTATCTCGGATCTACAAGACTAGTGAGAAAAACATCAGTACCGATATTAAACGCGGAATAACTCTTGCCAGTCGCTGCTTTTTCGGACTTAAGAGGCAATTGATTAATAGAGCCATCTTTCGAAAAACCAAACTGGCTTTACATACTCGTAATTCTCTGATCATTCCAGTCCTGCTTTATGGTGCAGACGTTACGGCGTGAACGTTATTGAAAGCGAATGAGGAAAGAAAAGTTCTGCGTGCGTTCTTGGTCCTGCTTGCGTTGACGCTATCTGGAGAAGAGGATTCAACTACGAATTATGGACTGTGCTTGTCCATAAGCACAGCCAAGCTTGTGCTTGGTTAAACGTCTACGGGTATAACGCTTAACATGACTAGGCTATGAAGAGCATATGGACAACACAGCTCCGGCTCGAAGAGTCTCTGAATCCGAGCCATTGGGACAACACAACAGAGGACGCTTTCGACTCAAATGGCGCACACAAGTGGAGAAGGACCTGGAAATTGGTGTGCGTAACTGAAGACGGCTGGTAAGTGATCGTGCTGCACGGACACGCTTGTTGATTGAGGCCCAAGCCCACACCCGACTGTAATGCCATGAAGAAGAAGTTTGGGCTGGCAGTATCCTTGCGGTAATTTATTGTTCGTAAAACGATCCTGGTCCGATCTTTTCAGAGAATAGTTTACCTTGCCGAATGATTTTTATTGACTTTTTTGGAAATTTCTCGAAATCGGGACTCCATCTGGGAATCGACAACGTTCAATTCAATGTAAATAGGGTTAACAATGCTGCACTAACGATTCGTGCCATAAAAGAAGATATCCCAGCCGTTAGGCGCAAAATACCACCGCAATTTTCCGAAAATGTGATGAAAAATTTCATTAAAAAAATAACTCTTTGTAGCTGGATCCGAGGTGGGCATTTAACAGATATTGCATAGCCTTTACTAACCTCAATGCTTTTTGTTTAAATTAAAATAAAAAAGAATCACTGTTTTCAGAAAATTATTGCGTTTTTCTATTGATCTAAAAGGACTCCTCTTGTTGGATGATTTTACACCTTTAAAAAAAATGTTCAAAAAATTAGGGGAATTTCCTGTTTGTAAGAATAAAATTTATTTACTTTATAACATTAATGTTTCTACCCTTTAAAATAGCCCCCATTTGATATTAAACCCGGTACTTGTCCTAATACCCGAAGACCTCTGGAACCCGATCGTCAAGACAGCATTTAAATCTGAATTGTTTCCTTATTTTTCCGATCGTTTTTGGTCGGATTGATTCACGTGAACGGTTTTGGATATCAAGATAGGAATCCAGGAATAGCGTTAAATGCAGTTGGACCCAAAAATCACTGTGAATATGACCTTCATATTCAACCAAACTTGCTATGCTTTTCCAGATTTAGGGATGCAGAATACCTCTAATCGGACAATTAAACCTGAGTTTTGACGTAAACTCATATTTCATCAACTATTGTGACACGTAGAGTGGTTCGGCGTTATTTTTGACTTCATTTAGCAGCTCATCCGTGCATGGACGGGTTAAGAATATCCCTGCAGCGATACCTCTCGCTTGTCGTAAAAGGCGACTAAAACAAAGGTAAATAAAAATCACATCTAGGCAAATTAGAAAACACCAAGGTGAGCCTAGGGACACATATACCACCATTAAACTGCCCCACAAGTGTACATGCAAATCAGTGGGACGACTGGAGATCACCGGTGTTGTAAGAGTAAGATCAAACAAAAAAATCTGGAGCATGCCCGTGTCACAAAAAAAAAAGGCAGGCCGAAAAACAATTGGTGCAAACAAATGCAAAAACACCTCAGCGATGAAGTAGTCCCAAACCGGGAAGTCTGCCGCTACTTTCTGAGGTCAAACCGGCGGACCCCACAAGCGGACCAGTAGGAATGCAGTTAAGTGGGAAGGTTATGGTCCTACACTTCTGACCATAACAACGCCGGAAAAAGGAAAAGAAGAAGAAGAAAGAAGAAGATTTAGCAGCTCCTAGGCAACAGGCTTTCGCTCTCAGTTTGGTTCCAAATTTAACAGGTTCGGAGAAACTTCATTGTCAAGTGTTCCATATCTAAGACTATGACACGAGCCAATTAATATATCAACTTAACTTTTCAGCAGCCTTTTCGATTGGGGTTCGACTATCGCTCGTAATCATTTCATTCATATTCCCATCGGCTATTGTTGTGTTGCGACTTCTTTAGCACACAGCTTCACAGGCTTCTTGAAAGCGCTTATACCACTCGTAGACCTCAGTTTTACTCATAAAAGACCGGATTTAACATTCCTTAACTTGTCTGCCCTTAATTTTATTCTTACTGTAACATGTGATGCTAATTTTCTGATCGGTTGCGTAAACATACAAATAATCGGCGATCACCCCAAAACACAAACCTTTTCGACAACTGACAACCGATTTGGCTAACAATATACTAATACTTTTAAGACATGTTCACCAGTGCAACAACGAAGAACTCGCGCAAATCGTACTAATTCAACCCCAGAAGTTGCCGAATTCCCTTTACTTTTTGAACACTCTTCATGGATGTATATGTCTCTAGAATCACAAATCTTTCATTGGAACTTTAGCGCTTGAACTTAGACCACGAAACGAACAGTGCATTGTTAATTACTTAAAACTTACCATACTCGTAAAGCTTTAATCAAAACCTAATTTGGAAAAGTCGTGCTTTTAGCATTTTTCGACGTAGCAATCTCACCAAACTGCTGACTACCGTTTTATATCATCAACAACTATTCTTAATTGACATTCGTCCTCACTCTAAATGGAATTAATGAATTGCGAAAATCCTTATTCTCTATGTTACACGGAGCAACACCACCACAACTTACCCTGCCCTGCATCCTCTATAAGCCAATTGAAATTGATACTAAAGAGCTCCTAAACTTGGCAATTTCGCCACTAATGAATGTCGGATTGATGTATTTTATGTCCCGCCATAAACCGAATTCTGAATTCCACACAGATGACACTTGATCATCCTTGAGAGTTTCCGCGCCATAGTTTAAAGGAACAACAGGAATATTTGTGTTCGGTTTTCCATGCATTCAAAATAGAACCAGCTCCTGCAGACTGGACCGATTTCTGGGGGTGAGAAAAAACCGAGATAGAGAAACGTGTTGATGGAAATTGGCGGGTTTACGACGGTCACCGTAATGTGGATTTCCTTCGGGGATACCGGGATCGTATTACACTGGCTCATCGGCGGGAGTGCACATCTTTGTGCATGGATACGGTTGGATAAACTATTTATTTGTATTCATCATGTCACCTGAGAGCGTCGCATATTGGAGGTTATGATCCGGCTCTATGACACGCCATAGTGGTGAAATCCAATCCGTGAAAGTTCCAGTTGATAGTTGAGTTGCCATAACACTCGAGCCCAGATGATCATGATGAGATGATGTTGGCAGAGGGGTAGTATGCCAAAGCCATGAAGGCTCTTGACTCCGGTTTTTCTCTGGCTTATGAGTGTACACTTTGTGGTGTTATTACTTCAGCCGCAAGCAGCTCTGTTGTTATTGCCTTATGATGATGGGATGCCGTGCAGCGCGGGCGGTTCGTGCCGTCCCAATGGGAAATGCAAACAAAGCGGAGAGACTGAGAAATGGATGGAAATCTGAAATCGAGTAAGACAGTATGACGGCGCGGTGTATCATAGCTGGTTCTGTACGGATGCTTGACTGAAACAAAAGTCAAGTATCCGGTGATGGTTGGCTGAGTACGGTTGACTATGATGCCGACTGTACGAGTATGACGGGTTGCCGTTCAGGTTGGCTGTGATATTTGAAAGTCTTCACTTAGAAAAAGGGTAACCTGAGGACTTGACAAATATTTGTGTTATGCACAGCACAACGATGGGCAACACCATAAGACGACTCATGACGAACTGTATCCGTTGGCGGGGCGGAGTTGGCTGGTTGGCTTGTGGTGTAGTTTACGCAAGAAATGAATTTTCGCAATCTGACTGTCCGTTGCCTTTGAAGATGTAAGACAATATTAGGAGTCAAAAGCAATTTGTGGCCCGAAGAGTGATGTACTGCACTGTGAATAGAACGGGATACAATGACTGCGCAACAAAGGGTCGCCTTTCGTACTTGACCTCTGTCGGGTGTGTGGAAATTGTTGTCGCCATAACGACTCTAGTTACCGAATACCCCGTTGTTTGGAACTAATTGGGATAAAACATTCCCCTTGGGTCTCTCTTTATTCCCGTCAATTCTTGAACAAACATTTCAATCGAGCGGAAAATAGTCGGCTCCGTAGTTCTCTTGTGAGTCATCTGGTATTTTTATAATCCAGAACAATGCCAATGTCAAACTTTCTCTTGCCCTACCACCACATATTCTCCGGCTGGCCTTGACTTTTATACGTCTTTGTTGTTTAATTTCATTCAGTATTTGGGTAAATACCCAGGCACGAGTTCACATTTAAGGGTTGTTTACAATAAATTTCAACGCCACAAATAAACTAAAAAAAAATCAATAACCTCTTGACGGCAGTAATTACCACAAAAGCCTGATTCTACCTCGAGCTAGGCATCCACAGACCATGAGTACCCTCCATTGCGGTGGGTTTGATTATTTTTAGAACCAACCGCCAGTCACATTACCCACGTATGACGTTCGATAGTCAATCTACAAGTACAAACCAATTCATTGAAATTCATCGAAATTCAAACGGGGACAACAACTTCGCACTCAAGAAACTTACTTCCCCTCGATAGGGTGAGGGATGGCTATGCAAGGGGAATATAGAACGAAGTAAGGTACTTCTGTAGCATGTCATGGCAAATTCCCCAGTAGAGGTTGGCACTTGACGTAGTTATAATGAATACACAATGTAGGTATCGAATACCTGATGGAGCAGAGATACCGATGCTGGCACGACGATGGCCAATGTACAGGCAAATATGAATCAACGAAGGAGGAATGGAGACTCGTTTTGAGAATATCAAATTTATTTATTGGCATAGCAAGCCATGGTGCTGGCGACCAGAAGACGACAATTCAATGAGATTGCTAAGGAGTGAGAGAGAAATAATTCGTGGTTAATCTACATCGACCACAATTGACTCGGAGATGAGTGGAATCCCTGCACACGAATGCGAAAGCAAGTTGAAAACGAAGACAAATATTGGTCCAGGGACGAATGTCGTCTAACGTTCAGATGATTGTGCAGTATGCCAAGCACACTTTCGCACCTTCGTTCGCAGATGGTGGTAACGTTGTGGGAAAGATTCCTCATTGCATGAACGGAGCATATGCCAAGAAATGTGGACATTTGCAAGGTGGGCGCCGAGAAATATGCAATGGAAAAACTAAGTGGAAATGGCTGGAACACCTTTCAAAGGACAACTAGGTGATTGTGATGCCGTCCACTGCACCATGCAGCAATTTTAAAACACATTTCTATGTCAGAAGAGTCTGGCACTAACATCAAAGTCTAGAAATGGATATTACAAAGCAAGTCGTTATCGATGCCGTCAGCTCACAGGCAACCTACTCCTGTCATCCCCAGCATATTTCCCGTCATAGGAAGGAGATACGGGAAGCGAATGAAGAAATCGCTTTATGTATATTCCTTGAGCGAAAGTTATTTGTCTAATACCAAAGGATATTAACCCGAAAGTATATTTTGCCCTGGAATCTTCCGTCGTGAATGGGAATTTTTTGTTGTATGCATTATACACGTGCCTACAGAATTCTATGAGCGTCCGTGGTACCTAATTTTCCTCTGCCTCTATGGGGGAGTAATTTTTGGAAAAGGACCTTCAGGACGTATGCATAACAACAACAAGTTTATTCATGTAACTAGTTCCTGTTTGCCATTCTCCGTCTTATTTGCTGAACTCGAATCTAAGCTCTTTGTTTATCCGGACAGACAATGGAGGAAAGCAACCAACTCGAGCCGAAAGGCTGACTAAGCTTATATAATAAATTGCACGTAAACGAAAGAAAAGAAAAACTAAATTGGTCACAAGACGAGGGCCTACAATAGGGATACTCTGCAATTTCGGACATGCAGGGAGGTGTGAGCCCACGACGGGATGGTATTAATAAGACTTGAATGAAATTATTGTCACGTTCGGGGAGAGAAACACTTTATTGGATTAGTTTTTTCTGTTCTTCTTCTACGCTTTCACTAAGCGATGGTGGAGGTAATTGTGAGAACTTAATGCGGTAATCGGATGTTGGACAACTTTTGTTTAGTCTTTGACATGGAAATTAGTTTGTTTGAAGTTAGTTGCGCTTAAGTATAGGAGGTAGGCGACATGGGCTGTGGACAGTAAGTGGAAGTTAATTAGGGCATCAGTGCGCGGTTCGAGCAAATGACGTAATTGAGAACTCGTACAGTACTGTCCAGGTTCAATTATCTTTCTAATGGAACTACTCCTATTCAGTTCAAGTTTAAGGGGACTTTGGAAATACTTTCCAAATTACTTTCCAAGTGGATAGTTCTTTCGGAATTAATTCTGGTAATTGCCAATCAGTTTAGTCATGGTGTGGTGGGCGAGATAAATTGAAGGATTATCGACTGTCTCGAAGGATAATTTGGATAAGGCAGGTGTGATTCTTTATCCTGTAACGGTCCACTAAGCTATTCAGTAAATTTCATTTAGATATTATGGGAAAAGTTTGTCTTTGAGGAGTGAGTTCGACTCCGATATTGGGACACGAAGAATGGGGGCTAAAAACTTTTAATAAAACCTTTTAAACATTATGGTAAGTTCTGTCGAAGTGGAAGGAGCTTGCTTTTATGATAATAAGCGCGAAATCTCGGTTTTTGGAATTAATTTGATTAATTCGCTTACTTCAATAGCATCCGTGCAAATCTAATTCTTTTCAGTCTGCACCGTTCAGAATACCTTTGCTGGATTGATCGAACCTTGGTTTAGAGTTATCCCTAAGCTCATGTTTCATCATCTGTTATGAGACGTTTCAATAATTCTGCGTCGTCATTGACTTTATCTAGCGGTTAGAGCAACGTACTTTTTTCAACTGTCTTAACAGATTTTGCTGCAACACATTTTACAGCCATTACATCCTAGAATGTTTCATGGCACGAGCCAATTTATGCGTCCAAATCTTTTTCAATTTCTACGATTATGATTTGGTGATTATTAAAAGTCGTTTCTTTCAGTTTTCCGGGGTTATTGAAGTACGTTTTCGAAAAAAGCTTTCACGAATCAGAATCCCTTGTTTAACTTGTTACAGCCCATACACAACCTTGTCTAAGCATATACGTGTATAGCAAGATTTACTGTGATTCCTCTGATCCATTTTGTAAAAGATCGACAACTCGCTTGTTATACCAAAAGACAGGTAATATCGTTGAAACTTGAAAGTCTCCTATACACCCAGCTCTGCTAATAGTGTTCAGACATTTTTAACAACATAAAAACGAAAAAGTCGAGTAAATCGAACCATTCCAACCCGCGATATTACGAACATCTTTACTTCGTTACTTTTTGAATACAATTTGACAACTTGGCTTCACTCTAAACTAAACCTTCACGCGATACCCAACTCTTATCCAGGCTGGTGGACATTGTTTTAGGGCTGTATTCTTAAATTACAGATTTGGACGTAACTTATCGGATTTATTTGTCAATAGCTACGAAGAAATCGATCATTATTTTAACTCCTATTAGTGGTCAAGAGGCCTGAGAATCGAAGACTCATTTTTTAAAATTAAATGAAAAAAATTAAATGTATGCTCTGATAGACCAATCTCGCTGCCTAGCTCATATACTTCGTGGTTGAATCTCCTCTTCCATCGTCCATAGTTTAAATCGTTAGTCTTACCACCTATTCTGTCCAAAGTTTGGAGCTCTCATAATGTCCTTATGACTCCAGTGTTACTTAACTAGGTCGCTCCTGGTAGGATAGTAAAGATTTTTTCAATAGGCGCGGGTAGAATTTGGAGGCCTGTGGCGGCCACGTTGTTTTGGGGACATTTGTCAAATCTGTTGTTTATTATTCAGTTACTGATGCCAAATCACCATGGCAAGTTACATGATTGAACGTCCAAATGATTAAACTTTATTATCAAAATGAGTGTTCGATAGGGTAAACGTTGCGCGCCCAAATTTTAGACGACCGGTTCGGTAATCAATCAGCCAACATTCGTAGGTCAAAGGTACACAAGATTGACCGAGAACATCGCCGTGATCCTTGAAAGTGAACAGCAGAACCCGAAGCTGTCGAATTTTTTTGCGTGTGTTAACAAGCATAATTACAGTATATGGGACAGTTTATAGGTTCGTTAGTTGACAATGCATCCTCAAACAAAAAGTTACCGTTTGGTGTGGATTTTGGGCCGGCGCAGCAGCGTAATTTTGTTTTATAATTCGTGCACCTTAAAGAGTGTACGCTCTTATGGTGTTTGTCACACAACCTGGACGTGGTGCAGATGGTTTGTGTGGAAGATGTTCGTTCACTACTCTCCGGGGGTTGTTGTCCGAGATATAATAATTGAATGATTCGACTGAATGTGTCGCGTTGGTTGTAGTTCGGAGTAACTCTTTTGTTTCCATATCATTAATGTTTTGATATGGATATTTTGAAGTGATCATATACTGCGAGTGTTGTGCCTTCGTCAGCACTTTTTGATCATCTCTCATTCACAACTGATGTTGTTGCACAGTTTTTCCGTATAAGATTGTTCTTGACTATGGATGGACTTGAACAACAGACCCTTGGCTCAACAGTCGGTGATGATTACCATTGTACCACGACCTACCCCCATTGGCCCGTACTTTTCGAAAACTACGTTGGTTAGGCGGTCACCCCGTCAATGGCGAGTGCTAAAGAACAATGATAACCAATTTCTTATGGCTCAATTTGAACTATATGGACCTAAACGACATTGGGTTCCATCAGGACGGTGCTGTGTGCTACACTGCGGATGTCACGACTGACATTCCGCGTAAACGATTTGAAGGTAAGGTTTTCTCTCGCAGAGATGACCTGAATTGAGTTTTCCTTGTGTGTTTTCCTGAAGTCGCAGGTCTATGCGAACAAGCACAATCGACTGATGCTCTTAAGGTGAACATAACACAGGCCATCGCTCAAATTCAGCCGATTTTGTGTGGAAGAGTCATTGAAAATTGGACCACTCGGATCCGTGCCACCGTCACAAGCCGAGGCGGCCATTTGATTGATGCAATATTCCATACCATAATGGCATACATGGATCTTTCAAATGAAGAAAGAATTTTGTTGATACCTCACTCACAGCTTGTTTTATTCCCTTGCAACATCTACTTGCCCTTATTGAAAAACCCTTTAAATTCATCTGGAAGACCCGACTCCGTGGTTGCATACTGTACGCAAAAATATCCAGCAATTATGTCAAATAGTTTTCGAAACCAAACATTTCCAATGTTTTTCTTTTCCTCAGTGATTGGCAAACCGTTCCGTTTATATCACAATAAAGGGTATCCCACAAGAGGTGTCACTATAAATTTCGCCTTATTTTGTAAACGTTTAACTATCATGACCATGCCTTTTGATGACCAAAATCTAGGAAGTTGTTAAATAATGATCAATACGCACACTCACAATATGTTGATACAATAAAAATTCACTGCAAAAACGGTGAATATAAGACAGAAAGGTTTTTTTTTTAATTTCGTACAGATTTTGATCATATCAAAGCGAGTTTTCGATCAACTATTTAATGCATAATTGATAAATTCATCTCGGAGGAGGTTAATAGTGTGAAAGGCCTAACTTTTATTTGTTCACCTAGGTTAACTGAATACATCGCCACCGTAGCCGAAAAACTGAACCTCTCCATCCACAGAAAGTTTTTTTTTTTTCGAAAATAACATTGGTGCGACCATTTCCGCGAATGGATTGCGTTACAGATTTTTTTGTTTTGCCCACATTGATGGCTAGCGGGACGGCGTCACATGCCACATAGCTGGGAAAATCCTAGCTCTGTTACGTGAGAAATGGTTTCTCAAAACGGAGGCTTTCATTTTCCAATATTCTCTTTGAAGTTATGGTAAGGATGAAGTCTATGCCAATGCAGCACCAACGATTCTTGCGTTATAAGAAATTATCAAAGCTCTTATGCATGATATACAGCGGCACTCATGTAAACACGAGATAAACAAAAATCTTCTTTAGAATTTTCAGACAGAGCATACATTTGGCAGACATGTTATTATATTAGTAACCTCTATGTGTGCGCTTTAGACGGAAATAAAAATATTACCATTTTTTTATGAAAATGTCACGTTTACTCTAGATTTATAATGACACCTCTTGTTGGATAACCATGTACTCAAATACTACAGAACTATAATTTACATCATAGATGTTGATCAATTTCTTGGAGTTAAAGGAATTCATCAATCTTTCAAAATCAAACAAGTGCTCGCAGCAATAGTATTTTGCTACAGTAGACTCTTAAAGTGAACATTGACAAAGGAAATAGCTTTTAGATGGCTCTTAACATTATATTCTGTTTTCAAAAGGCAAATGGAGCCTTTCAAGATAAAGGTCAGAAATTTTCGGAAAATATGACAATATAGCTGTTTCTGAATAAACCTTAGTCCAGCTCGATAGCTCTACGTTCTCCAATTCAACCCTTCTCCAACTCTCCCGAACTTGTCAGTTCCGAATTTACTTATCCTCCCAAATTGCCGTAAACGTGTCGCATCCGAGCTTAACAACCTACTCTCTCCCTCCATCATTTGCATATTAACTCACTCTCATCCACAGCGGTGCGGAACGATACGACCTTAACGCCTCCTTCAGGCGTCCGATTAAAAAGTCATAACAGATATTTCCACATCATAAAACCACACCCTGCAACAGTACTCCACTGCGGCTCGAACCCCGGCTGTATTGTCGTCGACAATCTGCATTTTCAGATCTACAGAAAGTACATTTGTCGGTTGGTAGATAACTTACTTTTCATCGACCCTCATCCTCTGTAACGAGGGTAGGTTGCGAACACATTCGAATTGTGTCCCCCGAAAAATGAAAATAATTACAGACCTACAGTGGCAACGCGCACGTGCTTCGTCTCATGCTCAGTTGTGTCCTTGCTCAGTTGGATGATTATGGTGATGATGTTGGTTGGTCCTTTAACGTTGTAATAAACCAGTCTTAGTTGCGACAGTGAGGGCAATCAGTGAGCTTTTGCGTCAGTTCTACAAGTATCAATGGAGGGTGCTACCCTGAAGCGACATACTGGTATTTCGTTTTGGCTTATTTACATAAACCTGAATTCAAAAGGAATATCAAGCATCCTTTTGATTGTGCAGTGGGATGATAAGCGTATCGTTTCTACGTACGTCCTGATGCCGCTGATGTCATTGCCTAAACGACAAATGCCTTTGGATTGCGCTATTAGGGCCGTTGCACAACCCCCACATGGTCGGGCGCGCTAGGATCGATATCTCGTCCCAGAGGACGGTTTCCTTTTTTTTTTTCTTTTTTTTCATGTTTGTGCCTTAATTTGCATAAGCCAGCTCGAGCTCTGTATTTAGCTGTCAGAGGTTTTGCTCCTTCTTTTCCCCTGTAACCAATAACAGATTTGAATTATGCACTCTTTGTTCAAGGGTATGTTTCAATTAGATAGGGTTACGAAGGGTTGAAGACACACGAAAAAAAGAGAAACAAAATGCAAACATGAGACGATGATGAAGTGCATGAGTGTAAGTGTGTGCATGCAGGCACAGGAGGACCCTCATCAACGCTCTTCTTCGCTTTAAATTAGAGCTCTCCACCGGGCTATTAAAGTAGAGAGCACGGCTAGACGACGGTTGGCAAACGAAAGCGGTGTATAAAAAAAAGGTATTTGCAAGGGATTCTCAAGGATGCCGATACCGGATACAAATCAAAAGGGCTCGTTACGGCGATACTTGAAGCTTTCATTTTCCTTTTCATTGTTTGCGAGGAATTTTTGTTCACATCATAATGTGCCGCCGGCCAAACGGTTCAGCTGAACCTGTTTCCCGGCGGATTGTTTGAACGATTTTCGAAAGTAAATATTATTTTTTGATGTGTTACACGATCGAAATCTCTTTGTTTTAGATTGAAAAAATAAAGAAAAAATTGTATGAGGGGAGGACTCAGCGGAATTTTATTTGATCACACAAGGGAGTCTTTTAAAGTGTGTTTTGGTGGGATGTTCAGGCCTATTTTCGCTTAATTGGTCGCTTGAAAACTCAAATTAGAGTAGGGAGGGCAGGGGTTGATTTCAAGAGCTACATTCTAATAACTTAGGATTTCGGAACTCTGTTATATGTGCTACTTGATAAGATACGGGCGATATCGTGAGACTTGCATGTTTGTCAAGGTGGGCTTACATACGTTCGGCGATTTTCAAATTGATATTTTCTTGCAAATCTTAACGATTTGAGGCTTTTAAAGAGTATTTTGATATCGCAGCTACGTTGTTAAAAAAGCATCCGTCAAATTTCTTGTGAATTGATTAGTAGTGTGTGGTGAATCATCATGGAAGGTTATAGCGTTAAACAACCTTACCAGTGCTCCGTTCGACAAACGTTTCCATTGCGTTATTTTTATCTTCAACGCAACCATCCTGACGGGTTGACTATTAGTGGTAAAATTGGAATTAAGTAGTTCGATAAATAATCAGCTAACACCTCCACGGTACTGAAACACAAGGCTTCCTGAAAACATCGTTATCATAACACCAATCCACACGACATACACCTTAGTACTGGTTCATCCCGAGAAAGTCGCTGTTCGGTGCTGATTTTGGTTTGGCGGAATCATAGCTCTGTACTTCTTCCAAAACGAAACTGACAGCACAAACCATAAACAGCGGACGCTACTATCATAGGTCTGATAAGCATTTTTAAGCAACTTATTTTGGACTTAAGTGGATAAAGACAGTACCAGTGTGGTGCCAATAGGATGGAGCTATTGCAGCGCATGTCACGATGGACATTCGATTTGAGAGTAGATATTCTCGCTTAAAGGGTCTTGAAAGACGAGGTTTGTTAAAAAAATAAGGTGATTTTGAATCTCACGAACTAAGTACTTTCAATTTTCGTTAATTTTTCTTTACTGTGTTGATACACATGATGTCCCCTAACATGTGTTGGTATTGTCACCTATTGTAAAAATGGATCAGAGAATCTGTATAAAATTTTGTATGAAAATTAAAATAAAGTGATCCAATGTACATGAAATGCTCACTGTGAGATTTGGCGATTCTGTTCTGAGCAAAGAGAAATGTTTATAAGTGGTGCCAGCTCTTCACAGAAGGCCGAAAAGAGATTAATGGCGGATGAAAACGCTAACGACGGAGAAGTTGCTAACGACACTGCCATATCGGTTGGCTCATGCCATGAAATTCTTTCAGATATTTTTGACATACATATGTCAACGATGTTTGTTCCGAAATTGCTAAATGTTGACCAAACGAACCGTCGCGTATCGCTCTGGAGCTGTTCAATGACGTGAATGACGATCCAGATTTGCTGAATAAGGGATGACGAAACGTGGGTATATGGTTATGACATCGAAATCAAAGTTCGACCATCCCAGTGGAAGCGACCAGAAGAGGCAATGTCAGAAAAAGCTAAGTTCTCACCGTTTTCTTCGATTAAAAAGGCGTGGTTCATCATCATTTCTTCCCGGAAGGTTCTGCGGTTAATAAAAAATATCGCCTTGAAGTTATGCGTAGAAAAAAATGCATGGCTGTTGCACCTGCGAAATCACCGTTGCTTGTACGTAATTCTTTGACCAAAACGATATTGTAATCATGCCTCAGCCACCGTATTCACGGGACTTGGCTCCTGCTACTTTTTAGGGTTCCGTTGCTCAAAAAAAAACGGAACCCTTATAGGATCACTTTGTTGTCCGTCTATCTGTCTGTCAAGGCACTCGGGAACGCGTGGAGGTATCGAATTGAAATTAAAACCATATTCAGATCTACTCAGATACGCAACCGAACGGCTTTGTTTTCCAATCTGTTTCGTCTGTTGAAGTCTTGAAATTAGTATTGTGATTAAAAAATAAAAGTTCATGTTTTATGTTATCTGTTCAATCTTAGTGTTCTAAATGGTTGTTTCCTCAGCACTTAGAAAGTGCAGAAGTTATGCCACTTTTTAAAAAAGGTAATAAAAATAATATGTCAAATTAAAGACCGATTTCACTCTTGCCATTATTTTCTAAAATAATTGAAAAACTCATGAAATCTGGAATAATATGCTCTTACACAAAAACGATTTTTTTAGTAAAAAAATCAGTTTGGTTTTAGAAAGTTTTAGAAAAAATTGTATAATAGCACTCATTGTGATAAACCAACCATGGCTCTTTTTATTTATGTATATGACGAAAGCGTTTGACATGGTTGATCACGCCATTCTATAAAAAAAAAATACTGAATGCTGGCTTTAGAGGAGTAGTCCATAAATGTTTTACATTTTATCTCCTTAATAGAAAACAAAGAGTTAATGTAAATGGTAACTTCAGTGATTCAATGGTACTACGTGCATTAAAGAATGGTGTACCGCAGGGTTTAGTTCTTTAGTTCTCGGTCTAAAATCTCGGAAGCTGTAGAAGCCTTAAGGCTTTGGTTTGCAGAGCATAAATAGATTGTAAGTGAAAAAACAAAACACAAAACTCATGTCGTTTAAAATATCAAATAATGTCCTTAATAACCATAACCTTTGTTTTCATTCTTATGATTGTAAAAAATTTTGTTTACCTGTGTATAGGTGTGGAAAATGTAATTTTGTCCCCAGTTCACTTTGTTCTGAGAATAGCTTCGATATTAAATCAGTGAGTCATTTCAGGTACCTTGGAGTATTCATTGACCTAACTTAAATTGGAAACAACGTATTCAATCCATTAAATCGCACATGTTACTAGTCACGCGCAAAATGTGTCTAATCAACCAATGTTGCTCAACTAAGGTGTTAAAGTTTATTTACTATGGGGGCATTTCACGTCAAGCGGACAGGCAAAAAAAAGTGAGGTTCTGAAATTTATTCATATTAGGTCCAGTTGTACTTCTAGTAGATATCGTCTAAATCGAAATTCGGATTTTTTGGCAGAATTTTTTCTTATTGAAAAAAAAACAAAAAAATTTTCACACTGCGCGATTTGTATCGAAAATTTCCTGTTTTTTTTTTTTTAACAAATCAATTTGAAAAAAAAACCGGTTTAAAACCGGAAGTAAACATTTCAAAACAAAATTTTGGAAACTTCGACCAATATTTAAATTATTAAATGAATTGCGAGATTCGATCCCTGGACTATTTATAATATGTACCTACAAATTTGTACGGAACCCTCAGTTGGCGAGTCCGACTAAAAAGAACTGTGAAAGGACCATGAAAGAGACCGCCTCACTGGCTATACCAAAAAAACGCATATCAGAAGTGTTTTCAGGATTGGAAAAACTGCTAGTTCACAAGCCTACGAGGGTGGTCGGATAAGTACTTAGCCTACAAAAGAAAAACTAAAATTTTGGAGAAATGGCGATTTATTTTTCAATATAGTCTCCTTTTAGCTCGATACACTTGACCCAGCGATGCTCCAACTTCTTTAACCCGTCTAAAAAATACGTTATCTCGAGGTCTGCAAAGTAGGCCTCCGTCGCGTCGATGACCTCCTCATTCGACTGAAATTTCTGCCCGGCGAATGACTTTTTCAAGTTTAGAAACAAAAAGAAGTCGCACGGGGCCAAATCTGGAGAATACGGTGGATGGGGCAGCAATTCGTAGCCCAATTCAACCAATTTGGCCGTGGCGAGGGCGGAGGTGTGCGCCGGTGCGTTATCATGGTGGAAGAGAACTTTTTTCTTCGCCAAATGGGGCCATTTTTTCTTCAATTCGGCGTCGAATCGGTCCAACAGTTTGGCATAGTATAGCCCTGTGACCGTTTTGCCTTTAGTCAATGTGGATCATACCTTGTGAATCCCAGAAAACGGTGGCCATTACCTTTCCAGCCGATGGGACAGTCTTCGCCTTCTTCGGAGCACGTTCTCCGGGTGAAGTCCACTGTTTCGACTGATGCTTGGTCTCTGGTGTGTACCAGTGGATCCATGTTTCGTCGCCTGTCACGCGGCACCCATCGCGCCGACAGCTTTCTCATGCCCAAAATTTCATGCAGGATATGACCCACGCGATCTTTTGAAATGCCTACTGTCTCAACTATCCCGCGCACCGTCAATCGGCGGTCTGCCAATACGAGATCGTGGATATTTGTCGCCACGGAGGATAGCCGTTTTCGGGGCACCTGAACGTGGCTCATCAAAAACCGACGTGCGACCACGTTGAAACCCGTTAAACCAATTTTTGATGGTCGCCATCGAAGGAGAAGAGTCACCGTACACAGCATCCAAACGCTCTTTGATTTCGCTGCGCGATTTCCCTTCCAAAAACAAGAATCGAATCACCGACCGATATTGCTCTTTTTCCATTTTTCTAAAATCCGCGGACACTCCCGCTTCCACACGCGGTCAAAACAAAACTACGAGTCCGATCCAGCTGACAGTAGCCGTCTAATTGGATGTACTACACGATAGTAAGTTGCTCTTTCGATACTGGCGCTATCTGGCGGTGATGCTAAGTACTTATCGGACCACCCTCGTATGTAAAACATACCTATGTCTGAAAAGATTTTTCGAGTTTGAATCAAGTGGCAACAAAATTTAACCCAGTTTTGAATTTCTAATAAAAATTGTAGTAAGTTCATAAGATCTGAAATTTTTTTTAGTATGTCCCTTGTTAAAAATAATTACCATACAACTTAGGGGTATTGAATGAACTAATGGCTGACATTTCTCCAAAGGATATTAGCGGCTTTCGATTGTATCCCACAGTTCGATGTCGTAGCTTGGTTGATCTTCAAAAACAGCTTTCTGTACTAGACTAGTTTAGGCGGCCATTCCATGACATTAATTATATTTTCTTGAAATCATCCTTTAGCTTTTCTGCTAGTAGTTTTGGGGTCATTGTCTGTCTGCAATTTATCTTTAAAAAACTTTTTTTTTCTTTTTTACGACTGCCTCGCTTAATGCTATCATTTTGACTGCAGAAGCATGAACTCATGATTGAAAATTTGCAATTTCTGGCAACGACAATTGTTGTTATCAGCTTCAACAAACTTACTTCAGATTCCAGAGAACAGAAGTTCATACTCTTGTAAACAGCTCCCTAATGTTCTGACTAAGCACAGGAACCTGTAATGATGCATCTGTTTTAATAATTTTTTCATCACCATTCCCCCGCACCCTAAGCTGTGAATAAAAACAAAATGACTTAAATGCCCGTAGCTCAGTGATTTGAAAAAAAGTTAATACACCGAATATTGTAGTCCAGACAACATCCTCTACGTTCAGAAGCTCAGCAGTTCTTGTATCAGTCATCACACATGGGGTAAATAAAAATCTGAATTTACCTGCAACACTCACTCATGCGGAAAAAAACAACTTTACACCCTGCACACAGATAGATCGCAAAGCACAAAAACCGAAAACAAGAGAACACAGAACGAACACTATTCAATTATTTTATCATCCAGGTTATTTATCCTAGAAACTACCACAACCCAGTGAGCGTGTACACCCGTGTTTCCCACACGCCGGAAACCATTTGGAATCGGGAACAAAAGTTCACTCCAACAACAGACGACTGGAAAAATATTTTTCCAATTAGAATCAAAGTCAACAAAGCAATTAAAGTTAAAAGTTTTGCCTGCACTTCAGTCTGGCAATGGTGTCGACTGTCCTGGAATTTCCTGCATCGCATCGGTAGATTATTTGCATCTATCCGAGAGATGACTTAGTGTTCTTCATGTTTCCTCATCCGGAATTCAGGTTCTGAAAAAATTACAATCGACTAGAATGTATGGAGGGTTGCAAGGATAATTCGTTTCTGTATCCTGAAACGATGATATATTTGCAGGAGATGATTCGTGTACGGATGCATGGATTCATGTGCTCTTTTGCATAACCACCATCAGCATGAGTTATTTAGGGAAATTTCGTCCAGGACATGCTGCTCGAGCAGCACTGTTCGAGAGTTTCAGAAGTACGATGTGACGATGTAAGGATGTGTTTGTGTGTGTGTGTTTATGGGTCAGTTAATGTTTCTGTGTTGGAAGCCCTAACCAGTAGTGCAATTAGGAACACTACTCTCAAGAATGAATGAAATCTCGGTTGACCAATGTTGCTTCGAGAGCAACCGCTACACACACAAGTCCTCTTCAGGACACTGAGGTCACCGGATTTACACCCAGCAGATGCAGCAGTAGGCAATAGGTACTTACTACTGACCACTTTTTCGGATCTGCAGCAAGAGTTGTTAATTAATTGAGAGTTCTGTAGTCTAAAGCAATGGAAGCCGGATGACTGTTCGGTCTTAGCAATTTCGAGTGGGAGAAAAAGGAGCGAAAAAAGGGCACCAGCACCTAGGTGGTCATGTCCTTTTGCACTCAACTGAACTAAACCTGAACTGAAACGAGTAAAGTACACATAAGACTCCTCACCTCCAGACACATAATGACTGAGTCCTTACGTTGCAAACTCATACTCGCCACGTACGTGATAATTTGTCAATGTGTCCTTTAAGAGTAATTTTCGTACACACTTGTCGTACTTTTTCGGGGAACATGCCAACCGTAAAAACGCTTCAGCTTCATCACACATATCCTTCCCCCGCTTTGTTAATGTGTACACTTCTCTCGTCATGTGCAGTCATGCTGATGAAACAAAAAAACAGAACAAGACTGTGAGAAAGACTATACAAATCCTTTTATGTCCTTTTTGAGGCTAAAAGGAAAATTGAATGTCTTCTTTTTATTTTTTTTTCTCCATTTCTTTTCGTTTTCTCTTCGGTCTTTGTCCGTCGTCAATGCACACGATTTCAACTATTACAATCACTTTAGACCGAACAGCATGACAAGGAGTGGGGGGTAAGACAAGAACAATAAGTAAAAAGAGGGACCAGAGTGGACCTGGGGGTTATTACTATTTTAAGCAGGTACTATACGCCGCAGGATGTTGGTTTGAGGATATGGAAGTGTCCTGGGGGCAAATAACCAGTAGAAGTAGTAGTTGTTGTTGAATCGAATAGACTCTCTCAGCATACAAGAGTTCGTGACCGAAATATCCCTAAGGACCGTACGGAAAATAAATACGGACGAATAAGAGGAAGTGTACTTGCTTCCGTCTTACTTCCATGTAAAAGATCTTAGCTAGTCTGGAAGGGGGAGACGAAGAAGTCTAGTGGGTTTTGTCTTCGTCCTGGCAATATATTGAATGCGCTTTTCCACTCCTTGACTTGAAATCAAAAAGAATAAAACAAATAAATTGGTGTCAGTAATAGGTGGAAAGGACTCCTTTTATATTATGTTGTAAATGGACAAGGAGGTTGGCTGTTTTTTTTTCTCTCGTTTTTTGTTAAGAGCACGAGCTGGAGTTAAAAGCTTTAGAACAAAATGAATTTATTACATGGGAAGATCCCTTTTAAAGGATTTTCCGTACATTTTTCCGGCTGACCGTTTTTAAGTGATTTTAAAAATCTTTCTTTTTCTCTTTCTAGGTAAGTGAATGCATCTTTGACATGAAACCTAGAGTAAGTACATCACTTATAAAGGCTTGAAAAACAATCTCAATTAGCAGCTCAAGGATCGGTCAATGAATGTCACTATCTCTCTGGTATCTCAGGAATCTGTAGAACGCTATGATACTATCCTATTTCTAATTACCCTAATGAACTGCAATCATCACATTTCTCAACGCGCTCTTTGCTTTACATAGCTGATACGTTGGAGAGCTGTAACTGATATGACTAACTAGAAAGCAATGCATTCCAAGAAAACACATCCCGACAAAACAAACCCCAGACCGCAAACTCCCTCGTGCGGCGACGGCAAGCTACTACCATCAACGATTCTATTTCTTACCATAAAACTCGTGTGAACAACCCCTACACGGTGAGGAGTTCATTCTGTTTAATTTGAATTAGTCGCTGTACCATCATCCTTATTGTCACTGTCGCACCTCTCCTCTCCGAGAGGTGATTCTCCATTGCGATTCAACCGTCGCGGAGCTCTGAAGGAATTACTGTAATCATCAAGATTGACTCTGGCAATTAAAGCCGAAGGGTAGTGTTCAGGAGGGTGTACACGGTGAATGTACTCTCAGTCAAGAGGAATTCGAATTTCATTTGTTCGTGCTAAGCTAATTGTGGAAAGTCATTAGCGGTGCGAATATATTACTTCATTCACTTAATTTGACTGACATTCATTCAGGTATTTCAATGTAACTTCAAAATTATGAGACGCAACACGAATTTCTTGGTATTACAAAAGGAATGGAATCCACATTGATTTGTAACACCAACGAGCACTCGATATCTGCTCTTGATGGCAGATTTTGTATAGAAGAGTTCCCTCGAGAAATCACGTGCAAGTTTACGACACAAAAGATCCCAAGGATGCACGATTCCCAAGTGTGGAACGTATTCATCATTTCATATTATATTTATTATTCACCAACCAGATGACAGCGAAATGCGAAAATCCATGTGTGTCAATCAGCGACCTGGCAGATTGGATTTATTCACAATTTCTCATCCATACACGACACCACCTTCACGCCATCATCAACGGGTTCCTGAAACCAAAGAAGATTGCGTTAGGTTAAACGTTCCACTACGTGACAGACGGAGATTTACGCAATCCTAATGGCCATGCACTATGTTGTGAAACACAGATGGAGGGGAAAGAGCATATGTGTCTGCAGCGACAGCCAAGCTGCACTCAAAGCTGTATCCAATCCTCTGTCCAACTCCAAACTAGTGCATGAACTCAAGACCTTCTTGAACAAAGTCGGAAGACTTAATTCACTTAGGCTTGTATGGGTTCCAGGTCACTCTGGAATCCCAGTGTATCGCCAAGGATACTCGCAAAAAAAAACCGTGGGAAAATCGGCGAACCTTTTAAATACAAACAAAAAAAAACGCACTAGGAATATAATTCAATGTTTTTTTTTATTATTACAATATAATTTCCGACGAATCGTTGTCGATAATTGTTTTTAGCTTCCGACGAAAAAGTCGAATATACAAGGCATGCACAAGTCGCATGGAAGATCAAACTTACAATTCTTTTGAAGCTGATTGCCGACGGCTACTTATAGCTCGTACAGTCTGATTTGTACAGCTCCCACCCAAACAACAGCTGATTGTCGCCGTTGAGGTCGTTCACCCCAGGTTGTGGAGATCGGCTCGATGGCACACGTACGATGGCCGCATACGCATGTGTGTGTGCGCGTGGGAGGAGCCAAAAAATGGGAGCCCTTTTGGCTTCCACATGTGGAACTTGTTGGTCTTGTTCCACTTCTGACCTCCCAGATTTCGTGCGGATGACGTTTTGCCGTCGGCTTTTGCACAAATGCAATTTGCCGACGGCATTTGGAAAATGGTGAGTTTATGTTGCGTCGCAACATCCTGCCGCCCCCCGGGAGAGTCTTCATGTTGGGTTGGTGGCTGCTACCTCCGCTTGCATCATCGATAATATGTCGTCATTTCGGTTGGTCCCGAACGTGTTGACATGTAATAAAGAAGGGGAGGTTTGGTGAAAGGTGTGTGGCAATACTAAGTTATTGATACGTAAATTAATTAGTTTAGAGTTTATAAATAAGATGTTATTATGTGAACGATATTTGATTATTTGTGTGTGTATATACATGACGCTAAACGTTTATTCATTCATCATGGGTAAAAGACAGAGTTTGGTTATGGGACGCTTTAATGATCCATTCGCGGTTTTGACCGTGACCACTCGGATTTTTCCATCTGTGCCGGGGTGCGTCTCTATGATTTTTCCTAGCCGCCAAAGTGTGGGTGGTGAGTCATCTGGCAAAAGAATCATTTGTCCAATTTTGAGGTCTTCATTCGGAACTAGCCATTTCGGTCGCTGTTGTAGTCGCGCTAAATATTCTGATTTCCACCTTTTCCAAAAGTCTTGAGATATCTTTTGCATAACCTGCCATCTCTGCAGGTAGCTTGTTTTTGAGTCTGTCAAGTCCCTTTCCGGCACGGTGTTCAGTGGTGCGCCAATCAAGAAATGTCCTGGTGTTAAATATGACAAATCATCCGGATCTTCAGACATTGGACACAATGGACGCGAATTCAGACAGGCTTCAATTTGTGTCAAGACAGTTGAATATTCTTCGAATGTGAGCGTGTAATGTCCAATTATTCGTCGTAAATGATGTTTGGTCGATTTGACACCTGCTTCCCACAATCCGCCAAAGTGCGGAGCTGCTGGAGGATTGAAATGCCATGTTGTTCCGTTCGACTGTAGTTGTTTACGAATGTCATCGGTCACTTGCTTCAAAATGTGTGAGGTTTCCGATTCTAAGATTTTTGCGGAGCCCTTGAAATTTGTTCCACAGTCGCTATATAGATTAGTGCAAATCCCACGACGTGCTGTGAACCGCTTGAATGCTGCGATAAATGCGGCTGCCGTGTAATCGCTGACCAATTCCAGATGTATTGCTTTGGTGCAGAAGCAAACGAATATCGCAATATATGCCTTTGTAACTCTGCTGCACCGTCCCTTCCAAGCTTTCAACTGAATGGGACCGGCATAATCCACTCCGGATGTTTGGAATGGCCGTGCTTGGTTTACCCGAGGCGTTGGCAGATTTCCCATTTGTTGTTGAATCTCGGTTGCTTTAAATCGGTAGCACTTCAAACATTTATGAATGCACTTCTTGACACTTCCCTTAAGCTGTAATATCCAGTACTGTGATCGTAGCGTTGCCATCATTAGTTGCTGACCACCATGAAGGGTTGTCAGATGAGCATCATGGATGATAAGGGAAGTGAGCAGATTGTTAGAGGGTAGTATTATTGGATGGCGTTGGGTATAAGGTAAATTCGAATTTTCTAATCGACCGCCTACCCTTAACACTCCGTTTTTATCGAGAAATGGGGAAAGTCGTGCCAACTTGCTGCCCTTTGGGACTAGGTCATTACAAGATTGACTTGCAATTTCTTCAGTGAAGACTTCCCTTTGTACGATACTTATTACTCGCATTCGTGCCGATGTGATCTCATCCGGAGATTGCGGCCCTGTTAGTTGAACGGGTGTTCCCTTTACCTTGTCTCGTACGTTGGATAAAAATCTAAGGCAATACGCAGTAACCCGAAGCAACCTGTTCAGTGATGAAAAGCGACCCAAGAGACTATTAACTTCGAACGAGGCGACGTGAACGCAGAGCTGAAAAATATTTTTGAACTGGTACCCAGATGTGATCACGTCGCTTCTAGTTCTTGATGGTTTCGAAGTTTTCGATTCCAAATCTGTTGTCCAGGTTTCTTGCTGCGGCTGCTGATGATGGTCGAAACTGTTAAGAAAGGTGGGTCCATGCCACCAGTGTTTGTTGTTCACCAGATCTTGGGGCAGAATCCCTCGAGATGCCATGTCTGCTGGATTGGTTTTCGAAGGAACATGTCTCCAACAATTGATGCCCACAAGCTCCTGAATTTCAGCCACTCGATTTGCAACGAATGTTGTACGAATGTATGGCGGAGACCTAATCCAGGCTAGTGTGATTTCGGAATCGCACCAAGCGAACATTGTTGCGTTGCGAATTTCCATAGTATTTATGGTATGGACCAATAAACGGGCTAATAATTGGGCCCCACATAGTTCTAAACGAGCTAATGATTTAATTTTGAGTGGTGCAACCCTTGTCTTCGCAACGATGAGATTAGTTGCGATCTTGTTGTCATGAGCGACTCGAAGGTACACTACCGCAGCATATGCCCTTTCGGAAGAATCGCAAAAACCATGAATTTCGACCTTCGACCTCTTAGTTAGATTGATCCAACGAGGAATTTCGATTGCATTAAGTGCATGAAGCTCACGCTTCAGACTTTGCCATGATGCTACAATGTCGGTTGACAACTCCTCATCCCAAGTTTGCTTCTCCTTCCAGATCTGCTGCATCAGGATTTTACCCAATATAACGCAGGGTGAAATCCATCCCATTGGGTCGTAAAGACGGGCAATATCAGATAGGATTGTTCGCTTTGTGGCTTTGTTGTCGTCCTTCAGCGATATTTTAAAGGTGAGTTTGTCCCTAGCTGGATGCCACTGGATGCCCAATGTTTTAATTGTGTTCCCTTCGTCGAAGGAAAGGGGCAGCTTCACCTCTCTTTCTTCCTTTGGAATGGATGCCAGTAGCTTTACGCTGTTACTTGCCCATTTTCGCAGTGGGAAACCTCCTCGTTCCAACAGTTGCGTGAGCTGCGACTGCATCTCCATGGCTTCCTCTTCCGAGTCGGCGCCATGAATTAAATCATCAACATAAAAATTCTTCCTTGCAATCTGAGATGCAAGCGGGTGATTGTGTTGCTCGTCTATTGCAAGTTGTTGGAGTGTGCGAACTGCTAAATATGGAGCCGAAGCTGTGCCGAATGTCACTGTGTTGAGACAATACGTTTTAATCTCACCTCCCTTGATGTCTCTCCATAAAATCAGTTGATAGGCTGTATCTTCCGATGCCATCCATATTTGCCTATACATTTTTGCGATATCGGCTGCAAATGCGATCTTATGTTTCCGAAATCGTGCAATATGCTCCACAATGTCATCTTGCAATCTCGGGCCGATGCATAAATGATCGTTGAGAGATGTGCTGTCAGACGATTTGCAGGAGGCGTCGAAAACAATTCGGAGCTTTGTGGTCGAACTCGATTCCTTCATTACCGCGTGGTGGGGAATGTAATAATGAGCATGCGTGAGGATGCTAGGATCGACCTCAGTCATGTGACCTAGGTTCTTGTATTCCTCGAACACCCTTCTATACTCCTCATAGAATGCTGGATTGGCTTGGAACCTTTTTTCCAGCTGTAGAAATCTCACGAATGCTGAACGTTGTGAAAACCCCATTGTTGGGCGCACGCCCTCCTTAAAGGGCAGCTCAACCACATACTTTCCATCCGCTTGACGTCGATGGGTTTGGTTGAAATGCATCTCACATTTCTTCTCTTCCTCTGAAAGTATTCTCTTCCCTTGCAATTCTTCAAGTTCCCAAAATTTTTGAAGCATGTTCTCCAATGTTTGGCTCTCCTTGGTTACATGAAGAGATGTGATTCTCAACGGAGAACTTGTGGAAATGCTTCCGGAAAGAACCCATCCCAGCTCTGTTCTCTGAGCCATGGGCGTTCCCTGTCTTCCCTTAATGATTCCGTCGAGGATGATGTCGGGATAAACATCACTGCCGAGTAAGACATCTACTTTACCTGACCGATGAAACAGTGGATCGGCAAGATTTAAATTTTGCACGTGACTCAAATCCACTTGAGGCACGTTTTGCGTTGGTAACATCGCTGTAAGTTTAGGCAAAACCCAAGCTTTGATTCTCAAACTGAAATTTTCGTTTGAGTTGGAACAGAATGTGAAAGAGACCTGATACTTGGCTGTGTTCACATTTGTTTCTCCTACGCCGAGAATCCTGACACTACTTTTTTCTTTTCTTAATCGCAGCAGGTTTGCCACAGACTCCGTGATGAAAGAAGCCTCAGATCCAGGATCAAGAAGAGCTCGCAGCAGGATCGACTGACCATCAACTGTTAACACCTTAATGAGAGCCGTAGCCAGAAGAACAGGTCTGTTTTCGGCGATCAGCGCGTTGTGTGCTGAAGTGGTTCCATTGGTCTGTGTTGACGTTCCTGCGTTACTTACTTGATAGGAGTGAGGGTAAGAAGGGGTTTGTTGGACTGGCGATGAACCGGCTCCTATATGAGCGCGTTCTTGGACATGCATTGCGTTAGCTGGCTCCGTTATGTGCAGCAAAGAATGATGTCTTTGGTGGCAAGTGGAACAGGTGAAGTTGCTCGTACAATTTTGTGTGAAATGAGCACTGGACAAGCAATTGAAACATAGTTTCCTCTTCTTCACAAGTTCATGCCTTTTGTTTGCATCGAGAGCCTTGAATTTAAAACAATGGCGCACTGAGTGCGAGCCCTGACACATGGAACACTTCGATGTCGTTGCGTTAAGAGCATGAATTGTTCCTGAAGAATTCCCTTTGATTCTGGATTGGGATTTGTTTGAGGTGGATTGTTCAATGACATCTAAAGCCCTAGCTCTCATTAAAATGAAATCCTCTAAGACGCTGAAAGGTGGATAATCAGAATAATTAGCAATATGTGCTTCCCACTGACTTCGAGTAACCGTCGGAAGCTTTTGTACTGTATGAAACCCGAGTACATCTTCCCAGGAGTCTACAGGCACTCCAAGATTTTTAAGTGATTGCCTTGCTTCAATTGTAGTGTCGAGTAACAATTTTAAAGCACTAGACGACTCATGATTGAGTTTCGGTTGTTCGAACAATAATTTGAATTGATTGTCCTTTAACAACCGAACATTCTGATACCGCTTTACTAATATTGCCCATGCGGATTCGAAATTGGTGTCGGTATTCCGCAGTAAGCGTGCCGCTTCACCGGTTAAATTGCCTTTCAGGTAGTGCAATTTGTGCGCGTCGGATATCGACGTATTTTTATTGATTAACCCTTCAAATAAACCTTTAAACTCTGGCCACAACTGAAGCGAGCCATCGAAAGTTGGTAATTTCATTGGGGGAAGTTTCAATTCTGCTGAGGGCACTGATACCGAGTGGTTTAAGGAGTGATGACTTTCCGCGACGGGTAACTGTTCCTTCAATTCACACGAGTATTGAAAGAACAGCTCCTTCAACTTATGAAAAGTAAGCGCCTCCATATAATTTATTTTGAGGTCTTCACTAGGAGCCTCAACAATCTTTTGATGTAGCGCTCTTGCTTCATCAAAAGATGACTTCAAGTTCGTAAGACGCGCTTCGATCATATGAATCGAGATCTTGGCGCTCCCCAACCGTTCATATGCCTTATAGTCGGCACTTAAATCTAGAGCGATTGTTTGAACCGCATCTATAAGGTTCGCGAGCTTACTCTTACTCATTGTAAACCGACAAGTTCAACTCACCCACGAAGACACCACACAATTTGTTTTATAATTATATTGAATATGTTTTAAATTATAAATATTATAAAAAGGAAATGCCACACACCTGATAAAATGCGTTGCTCCCACGATGAAATTCCGGAACAGCAAACCCACGGCAAATATGCAGCAAATCCACACCAAATCCACAGCAAGTTCCCAGCAAATCCACGGCAAATCCACAGCACACGCGAGATCGAATGTTTTTTAATTTCACCCGCGTAATTTAACCGATTTTAACTGACACGGTAGTTAAATTAGACTGCCGGCTTTAATGATCCGGCTCGAAGGACCAAAATGTATCGCCAAGGATACTCGCAAAAAAAAACCGTGGGAAAATCGGCGAACCTTTTAAATACAAACAAAAAAAACGCACTAGGAATATAATTCAATGTTTTTTTTTATTATTACAATATAATTTCCGACGAATCGTTGTCGATAATTGTTTTTAGCTTCCGACGAAAAAGTCGAATATACAAGGCATGCACAAGTCGCATGGAAGATCAAACTTACAATTCTTTTGAAGCTGATTGCCGACGGCTACTTATAGCTCGTACAGTCTGATTTGTACAGCTCCCACCCAAACAACAGCTGATTGTCGCCGTTGAGGTCGTTCACCCCAGGTTGTGGAGATCGGCTCGATGGCACACGTACGATGGCCGCATACGCATATGTGTGTGCGCGTGGGAGGAGCCAAAAAATGGGAGCCCTTTTGGCTTCCACATGTGGAACTTGTTGGTCTTGTTCCACTTCTGACCTCCCAGATTTCGTGCGGATGACGTTTTGCCGTCGGCTTTTGCACAAATGCAATTTGCCGACGGCATTTGGAAAATGGTGAGTTTATGTTGCGTCGCAACACCCAGGAAACGAGATCTCCGATGAACTCGCTAGAAAAGGCTCAGAGGAGAGTTTCTCAGGGCCTGAACCCGCCTTAGGTCTACCAGCTTCAACGGTTAAATCTGACATCAATGACTGGGTATTTAACGTACACAGTCGCAGATGGAAGGAATATCCAGGATGCAGGATGACTAAGCGCGTACGCCCTGACGTCTGTAAAAAGTCCGCAACATTCTTCTTATCCTTAAGAAGAAATGACTGCAGAAGGCTAACGGGCGTCATTACGGGCCATTACACTTTTGCCAGGCATCTTTACGTGCTTGGCATCAGTGAGACGCCTACCTGTGCTGCTTGTTGCGAGGAGGACGACACAGCGGAACACTTTCTCTGCGACTGTCCCGCCTTCGCTCGTGCACGGTGGCGCACCCTTGGGGCCGACGTGGTGGGTGCCGAATCTCTTAGCTCAACATCACTGAAGCCCCTCCTCATTTTTCTCCGGATAACGGGGAAAATACAATAAAGACAAAGTGTCTGTCTGGTAGTACAATGGACCAGTACTTGTGTCTGAGTGCTCCAGCAGATAGTAGAAGCCTCCAACAAAAAAAAAAAAAAAAAAAAAAAAACGTGACAGGCGGCGATGACGAACCATTATTATTGCCATCTTTGTCGAAGTTTGTGACCGGAAAGGAGATAGATTTTCCAGTTCGGATTTCATTTGAAAATCTATCCGTGTGCATTGAGTGCTAACCCTCACCGTGCAGCCTCGTTTCTGCGGCAATGCCAATAATAATTGTGTTATACGGTGCCGCTACTTGCATCCATGTCATATTTTTTTTCCAAAGGCAATTGCATCGGTATACGGTTGGTCGTGCATTCTTGAACAAACAGAATGGACTTGACACCCTAGCCATCGAACCACCTCTTCATTCACTCCCCGTTCTTGCTACATAGATGGGTAAGCAAGAAAGGAATATCCCAATTGGACGCAAGCGTGTGTGAGATGGCACCATGTGGTATGGAAGGGATTTGTAGAAATCGCACCACAGTGGGATAGTGTAATGCAAGGTAATTGTTATCGAAGATTTCGCATCCTTTATCCGGAGTTTATCGAGTGTAAAACGATTTTCAAAGTGAAACTTTCTGTTTTCCGTTTTACATTTCTGATCGCTCGTTTGTGTTTGCAATGGCAGTTAGGTTGGATGGGGTAGGTATCGGCTCTTTTGTCTGTTTTTTTTCGAAGCAATTGGTTTGGAACAGATAGACCTAGTCGCCTAGAAGTATTCCGGAAAACTTCTTGAAAATTCCTTAGGATTTCAAGCGGATGCTTTTGCTCCATTTATGTGATTTTAATTTTTTTATATCCTTAAATATGTCGTCCATGTGGTCAAACTACTTTTTAAAACGACGAGCTTTGTCGGGACGGTTATTATTGGAATTTATTTTTATAAAAAAGGGTACCAAAGGAGGTTGTAAAATAATTACTTTCTAGAGGACTAAATAATTGGTTATTGCACCGTCCAATTAGCAATATTTGATATATGATAGTATCATAGCTTAAGTATTATATAGTGTGGAACTAAACATGCACTTAGATGGCACTACAATCTCGGTATCGCCTTATACGCAGTCATCCTCTACAGTGTCTTCCCCTAGGGTTGGAATCGAAAACATTTCGGGCTAACGTAGTGGTATCCATTTCCTCTACATCACCCCATCACTTTAGACGTTGAATCCCTAGACGTCTGACTAAGCCAGTGTCGCTGTACAGCTCTTACAGTTTTTGATGATATCTTCTCTGCTATTTGTAAAGACAAGCGAATCTGCAGAAAATTTTTTTCGAACCGCCCACCGGCTTTTTTTTAACACTTTCGATAATGTAGAGGTCTCTACTTTTCAATTGAACCCAAAACAGAAGCTTCGAAATGAGTTACTCTGTCTCTGGTCTCAGTGCTGATGTCGTTGGCTCTTTTCACTAGTGAGGCAAGGTAGACGAAAACCTTGAGCACCATAAAGTTATAATTGTAAAAGATTACCTTTTTGCGAAAATGTTGTTTCTATTGACACCATATTGATTGTGCTCTCATTTACTCTTAGATAAAATACGACCGCTTCTGCTTCAATGCTCTCAAATGCTTCACTGACGTCTTGCTCTGTTCATCCAATCACGTTAATATCATTTGCGAATGCAAACAATTCTACAGATTCTACGATCTTAAAGAAGCAACGAAGAGCAATGCTATTCCGCGAGACATACCAGGTAGAGTCGAAGTATTCATGAATGGAGGTGAAGACAAATGGGACAGTAGCGACGACGAACCTCTCGCTGAAATCAGGAGACATAGGAATAAAATCGATGAAGCTCGTTGGCGTAAAACAGAGCCTATCTATGAGCCTATAGCGTCTTGATAAATTATTGGATGAAATGGGAAATCAAAATCCATTGCAAATTTTTGAAAAAGTGTTTGACGAAGAAGTTTTCGCCATGATTGTTCAATACTCGCAGACTTATACGGCTCAGAAAAGCAAAATTAACTTCAAAACTGCTCAAAGAATTCAGATCTTCATGGTAACAGGTACAAAAAATTTGGAAATGTTACTGATACGTCCCGTAGTCCTTATGGTCGATCGCATTTCTCGGCTTCTAGAGTTACTTTCACGACTTGATTTTGATGCAAACAGTTGACGCAAATTCAGATTTATCCTATTAAGTCAGATCTTGAGTAGTTCCTTCATGGTACTACTGCCCGAGGTCGTAATGAAGTAGGTACAGCGAATTTGAAAATATTACTCATTCGCCCCGTAGTGCTTATGGTCGATCGCGTTTCTCGGCTTTCAGAGCTACTTTCACGACTGTATTTTGATGCAAACAGTTGACGCGAATTCAGATCTAATCGATTCACCCAGACCTTGTGTGGTTCTTTCATGGTAACTTAGCTGCCCGTGGTCGTAATGAAGTAGGTACAAAAAAATTGAAAATGTTACTCATACGTCCCGTAGTGCTTATGCTCCATCGCATTTCCCGGCTTACAGAGCTACTTTCACGACTGGATTTTGATGCAAATAGTTGACGCGAATTCAGATCTATCGTATAAAGTCAGATCTTGGGTGGTTCCTTCATGGTAACTTAGCTGCCCGTGGTCGTAATGGCGTAGGTACAAAAAAATTGAAAATGTTACTCATACGTCCCGTAGTACTTATGCTCCATCGCATTTCCCGGCTTCCAGAGCTACTTTCACGACTGGATTTTGATACAAACAGTTGACGCGAATTCAGATCTAATCGATTCACCCAGACCTTGTGTGGTTCTTTCATGGTAACTTAGCTGCCCGTGGTCGTAATGGAGTAGGTACGAAATATTTGAAAATGTTACTCATACGCCCCGTAGTGCTTATGGTCGATCGGATTTCTCGGCTTCCAGAGTTACTTTCACGACTTGATTTTGATGCGAATTCAGACCTATCCTACTACGTCAGATCTTGGGTGGTTCCTTCATGGTAATCTAGCTGCCCGAGGTCATAATGGAGTAGGTACAAATAATTTGAAAATGTAACGTAGACGCCCAGCAGTGCTTATGCTCCATCACATTTTCCGGCTTTCAGAGCTACTTTTACGACTGGATTTTGATGCAAACAGTTGACACAAATTCAGATCTATCCTACTAAGTCAGATCGTGGGTGGTTCGTTCGTGGTAACCTAACTTCCCGAGGTCTATGTTAGGTTTATTCTCGACTTAGTTATAACAGACAAAGTGACGCGAATGAGTTAGTAAGTCCTGGGAAAGTACACGATTCCCGTTCCTTTTTGAACATATCCCATTTATAGAACTAGCGTAACATCTCCCATTCATTTCTGTATAATAAATAAAACCTGCACTACCTCTTAGTCATGTGTTCCCAATCCTTATCTACAATTTGTGATCCAACGAAAAGTTTCTTTTCGCATTTTCCTTTCAGTTCAAAATAATACATTCCACATCAATAAATCTGTTTGAGTTTCCTAAGAATTTAGATTAATTACCTAGTGTCCTAGTTGATCTCGAACCTATCACCCTGTGGTCCAACATAGTATTGCGTATCCACCCACTAGGTGTTCCAAGCCCTCCAGCCGTACCTACATATAATTATGTTCCGTCAACAACACGCGAGCTAAGAGAAATAACACTCCAAACTATCATTGCCATTAGTCGTCCATCATGTTTGTCATTTCGAAACTGATTAATACTCGGTTGACGCCACATATCCAAACAACACCGAATGTCAACTACTCCTTTCGAATCTCACGCGAAATCTATCTCGCATTCACGCGCCGCATACTCATGTCGCCACACCTTTCTCATTTTCGGCAAACTAACTCTAATTACTCAACTAATTGCATGTTTCATGGAATACCCATGTGGTGCGTATTCCAAAATACCATTAGCTGATAATGTTCAACCGAATCAATAAGACTTGACCGGTTTCGTACGGGAAATTTAGTTTCTACAAATTCCTTTGAGTATCAAAACCAAAACCTGTTGCATGGTAATCATTATTTTCCTTTTCATTTATCCCTTGTCCTTGCTGGTGTGTTGCACTCATCATGGTCGGAGGACGATGTCTGTCTGGTTCATTTCGAATTGGAATTGGAAACTACAGTCATTGGTGCCATTATTTCCGGTTTCCTTCCTTCCGTTCTTGGAATTCGATTGTAGTATTGTTTAATGATTTAACAGTACGTTGTGGGTCGTTCGTTTCGAGTGGAAAGCGAATGAGATGCTAGAAGGGATATCTCATTCGGATGCATGTGACTGTGATGACAGTGCAGGTTTGGTACAGGTGATTTGTCAAAAGGACAAACTGGAAACGAGGGGAATACGATTCAATTTCGAAGATGTTATGAGGCGGAAAGAAAATTAGTTCTTCAGTTGGTAGCCTTTGTTTCGAATGAATTGGATATTCAAGTGTCAATTCCAGCGGGATTCTTAAAGTTGTATAAAAATGCACAGTTGAATGCTCCCTACACAATCCGTTATATGCAATGGAGATATTGATAGTAGAGGTTGTCAACAAACAAAAAAGAAACGTGATTTACGAATATTGCCTTGACCACAAAAACGTATTCAAAAAGCGAATCGTCACGGAGTAGCTTAAACACGTATACATGGATCCCACGCTCACTGTGCTTTCGCTTATCTCTCTTTTATTTGACCACGCGCAAGTTACCAGCCCGAATTTGGCTCTGCATTTCTGTTTTACTATGAGACAGTTAAGCATCAAATTCCCACGGGATCGAGGCGTAAAGCCATAACGCCCTCGCATCCTTTTATCATCACACTCTTACGTGCGAGCCATGCGAGCCACATTCCATTTCGTGGTAACACCCACTCATATGTAAATTTAAATTTACCCGGAAGAGCCACTACCATCGCGATCTCACTGAGCTATTACCCCGGACACGTTGCTTCCGTAATCCACTAGTCGCAGCTCCTCGAGCCCATTGCCCTATTTCACAACGCACACTCGTCGCTTCCGGAAGCAAATTACATATTCATTTCGATTTTATAAGCCGCACTCCGAATCCTGGTGGAATATATGTATCTGTAGCCGTAGCTATCCCGAAACATCGGCTTTTAGTTGTAGTTGCCTGACAAAACATAAAAGCCACAAACTCCTAATCCACAAGCGAATAAATCCGACTAGCAAGACGAATAAAAACAACAAAGAGCCAACTTCTTCATGATTTATTGGCCAGCGAAAGTACACGAAAAGAACCTTGACTCAAACACAACTCGCGTGTACACATCCCCAATCTCGTACAAATTGAAACTACAAAGCGGCAACAAATTCATTCGCAGCCAGCCAATTGTATGTGTCTTTTAAAAGCTAAAACCAAAAACGTCAGAAGGATAAAAGGAAAATATCCCTTCCATCAGTCTTCGGAAACCACACCACTGTACATTCCTCGCTACCGCTTTTGCCCTACCTCATGTCTAGAGATCGTACGGGTGTCCTTTCCGTATAATAATTTCTGTATTCGCTTTCCTTTTGTCATGGTTTTTCCTTCGGCGAAAGCCTTGGCACAGTCGTTTGAATTTTAAGTGCACGTTTTCATCTCTCCGACTTCAAGCATCAGCATAAATTCTGGTATTTTCACCCTTTAAATGGGTGTGGATTTCATTTCTAATGCGATTCAAAATAGGAGCCGAGCGGTATAGGGAAAAAGGACATTTCGGACGTGAATTGTTATAAATAAGGATTATGCATGTTGTTATTCCTATAATCGTTATAGCCGAGGACACGTTCAACCATTAAGGCCTCGTAAATATTAATAATGTCCTTTTTTATGGGCTCGTAATTGGTCTTTAAGTCGCGTCGCTTGAGGTCAAACTGCATACCGGACTGTCAAACGCCTACAAACCAGATGGAAAATTATTCACGAAATACACGACTATCAGGTCGGGGTCATTCAAATGATGCCACACCATGTCACACTGCTCTATGGCCATTCTATGACATTCTTCTTCCCCTCGACAAAGCCTTGGACGGATGGGGGACATTTTGAAAGAATTTCCAAACATGCTGTCGGCTGAGGAATGGGTAAATAAATGTTGAAGGATTATGAGTAGATGGATGACGTCCTTATTAGATGGTCGGGACATTTTGTGACATTCGACTTTACTCTAAAATAGGTTCGGGGCCTTTTTCAGACTTTGATAAATCACTCTCTGATTCCACTTGAACTGCGAGTGGGCGAGCTTCAAAATTGTTCATTTCCCTTGATTTGTCGGAAATGGATTTTCTTATTCACTTTTTCTATGGTAGAAGAGAAGGTAGGACTAGGACGTTGAACATTTAACTTTGCCCCTAATTCTGGGAATTTAATCTAAAGAGCAAATTCAAAATATTATCATAATATAAGGGTCGACCCTTATCCCACGTGTTCCTGCCCGAACTGTTTGCTCCTTTTTTTTCCTTTGCCAGACTAATATTTGTTACGGTAGACGTCAAAACAATCTTAGTATGTATCAATCACCGCCTCCGAACTTAACTTTCATTACAAATGGCTAAAGAATGTTTATGTTTTGAGTATTCGGGGTAAGTTACAAAAATAATGAGAATTTTTGGTTTTTGTGGGCATTCACAGCATGAGTGTCGATCATACATGGCCACGGAACTCCACGGTTTCCTTGGATTATCGTAACGATGCAGAAAACCCCATTTTACTTTCTGCCAAAGCGGCAGTTTTCTCGTGAACGTTCGACTTCTCTCGACTTCAACTCGTATGGCACCCACTTTCCTTGCTTTTGGACTATTGCCAAGACATTCAAACGATGAGATATAGCTTGTTGACATACGACTAATAAATCTAGTTGCGTTTAACATGAATCTTGATCCAGAAATGCTGCAAAATCTGTTTCTTCAAACTTTTTCACCGCTTTAAGACATCTTACCTTCCAAATCGAAATCACCTTTTGAAACCATGTGCAGTAGGTTTATTCAGTAATAAAAGCTTCTTTATCCTATGCAATTTAAACGCAGATTTTTTCTAAACTGAATGTGAATGACAAAATTTTCCACAAATTACGCTTGGTTGGAATTGACTTTGTCATGCATGAAGTTTGTTCAAGAAATAAGGTAACTACTTATTTTCTCCAAAAATACTTATTTATTCATTATATTAGTTATATTTATTTTGTCGCCTTTAATGTATTTTCGCTCAATTTTAAAACACTTTAATAAGCTTTTGTCCAATCCTCGAAGCATTAACGAAATACTCTTTTTTATATAGGCTCGAGCTCTTTCCGTCTCTACGGTCTTTATCTCCTCGATCTGTGGCAAATCTCCATGCTTTCATTGGTCTTTTCAGTTTTGAAAAAAAAAAAACGTTGCCATTGACCAAGGTTGGTTAATACGGGGGCTGAGGCATGATTATGATATTATTTTTGGGCAAAAAATTACACACAAGCAGGTGCTATCGTGATACAACCGCCATGCTTTCGACGTTATAACCATATCGCCATGTTTCGTCACCAGTTATTATCCTTTTGAGCAAATTTGGGTCGTCATTCACGCCATTCAACAAGCTCCTGAGCGATGCTTAGGCGACGGTTTTTTTGGTCATAGGAAGGGAAAGGAAGGCATAGGCTAGAGAACTACATCATCGCGCACAAGACAGAGCAGTTATAACAAATCTAAAATTAAAAGCCTACTAAAAAGATTTAGAGAAGATAGCTTGAAGTTGTTTGATATCGTGTCGGGTCCTGGTAGCTGGTCTACTTCCACTATAAGAACAGCTATGATAAGGATGCTCTTAGCCACTGGTCCAGGAAACTCGAGGCAGCGTGTTTCGGGCAAATCAGTCACAAACAAACTCCAACATACGAATCGGCTTTTATTTCTATCCCAAATGCAATGAAAGGACATTATAAAGTCAGCGAAATATGGAAGTAACACACTCCTGATTGCGAGCGGCTAACACCGAGACTTTGAACTTTCGAGCTCCAAATGACCGGTAATAATAATCGCAAATATTCGAAACATTTCTCCAATCTGATGCACTTGTTATTGTCACATCCTGATGTACTAGGTCTTCCAAGGCGCCCATAATCTTCAAAATATTTACGACCTTTCTGAAAATATTTAAGCCAAGCCCTTGTCTCACCATACTCACCATTAATCACTTTATTCAAGAGCTCCTGAACGATGACCGTATGTGATGGATCTGTTTGTCGAAATTTAGCAATTTCGAAACAAACTTCGCTGACACACGTTTCAAGCTCAAAATATCTGAAAAATTTTCATTACCGCTATGCCAATATCCTCAGTAATTTCTCTGATAGTGATTTGACGATTCTCTATAACAATTTCACAACTTCAACTTTTCCACCCGTTATTAATGTGCTGGGGCATCCAGGGCTGGCATTGTCATTAACATATTCTCAGCCTTCTGTGAAGAGCCTGTATCACTTATAAACATTTTGGCTGCTCGGAGTAGATTCGCTAAACGCCACAGTCGACATTTCACGTACATTAAAGTACTTAATATAATTTTTTACAGAAAATTTGACACAGATTCCGATTTATTTTATCAATAGCAAAATCGCCAAGCATATTAAAACACCTTTAACCTTTAAATCTGCGAAAAATAAATTAAATGTCCAAAATGACGGACAGTGTCAATATATGTTAGGGGACATGTGTACCAACATGTTAATAAAAAAACATTGGAACGTTGAACACACTTCGGTCGTGAAATTCAAAAGGTCACGTTATTTTTTGAACAGACTTCTTATGACGTCTCTTCCTGACCAGTTTGTATCGATAGTGCCTTCTACTAGATAACAGCGGGTTCCCATTTTTATACCTGATATTACAAACAGCGACATCTCCACTTCCCGAAACACTGAAACACAAAACTTTAGAAAGAATGTCATGACATGAGCGACTTTTATACATTCTTCAGTATTTTTCTAATTTTTTCGGCTTGTTGTCCAGCTTCACCGTCTCATATTTCGTTTCTGAGCTTTACGAGTAGAAGAACATTTTGCAACAACCTTTTTTAGCTTTTTCTGTATAAAAATCAAGCAAACGATTCAAATGCTAACTTTACAAGGATATCATTATGCAAATACAAGGTGGTGCAAAATGAATCACCCTATCCGAAGATGGTATAATTTTTGCAAATGGCGTTGTGTTATGATTGAGGTATATTTGATATTTGTGAACTAGACAGTTGAACTACAAACATACAAGCAATAGAGCGCTATACTCCGCAAAAGAGTGGAATAATTGTGTCGACTTTTTTGACCAATAATCGGTCGATCGTGTTAGCGCAGCATGTATTTCGACGTCGATTTCCTAATAGTGTCGCGCCAACTGGGCAATCATTCCGTGCGCTTCGCTACTCGACTCGAACAGACTGGAACTACAGGAACCATGCAGGACGTGGCCGCCACCGGACTGGTCGTTCGGTCGAGAATATCGCGGCTGTAGCTGCCGATGTCGCTGAGAACGAAGGAACATCAACCAGACGACGGGCCATGCAATTGGGCATCACCAGACAATTTCACCAGCGAATTTTAGTGAAAGAGTTACACATATTCCCGTACAAATTGCAAACAGTGTATCAATTTTTGTCTGCAGACCGTCAGTCGCGTGTGAAATACTGTCAAGCTAGTAATAACGAAGAAGATGATTTTAATTGAGCGACGAACCTCATTTCCACATAAGCAAAATCTTCGTTTCTGGGATACTGAAAATCTGCGTGTGATACACGAAGGGCCATTACATTCACTTAAAGCCATTTTGTGGTTCGGCGTTCACGTGGGAGGAGTGATTGGGCCGTATTTTTTGGAGGACGCCATCGGCAAAACGATCACGGTTACTAGCGAATGCTACAGGGTCATGATAAAGGACTTCCTACTGCCAGTATTGGATAAGGCGGGCGTGATTTCAACAAGGCGCACATACAGCAAGAGCCACAATGGATATTGTGAAGCAAGCGGTTCCTGGTCACGTAATTTTCCGTTTTTTCGATTTGGCACGGCCAGCAAGACCGTCCGATTTAACCATCTCAGACTTCTTTCTTTGAAGCTACTTGAAGTCGCGGGCTTATGCCAACAAGCCTCAGACAATTACAGACCTTAAGACAGGAATGCGAATAGTTATCACTGGAAATCTTGTGGAAAATCATGGCAAATTCGTTAAAACGGGTACAAAGGTATAGCGACACTTGCGGCAGCCACTTGAAGGATATCATCTTTTCTACTTAACAGAAAAAATTCAAAAGTTCCAAAAAAATATTTCCGCCAGTCCAAATCAAAAATTGGATGATTAATTTTGCGCCACTCTGTACGTGCCTATGAAAATGGGTTTCGAGTCGATATCATTATTTGCTCTCGAGACAGCCGGGGCGAAAACAGCTCACGGGCATACGAACGTACACACGCATTGTCTGAAAACGATGAGTTTGAATGCGATAGTGGCCGATCGTACCAAAATACATGTAACCACTTGCCAACTATATATATATACTTGCCGCACTTGCGTAACAACAGTACCAATAAGGAAAATAAAATCGCATTGATCGGAGCGGCACAATTCGTGGAATTACTAAATTCCCGTTACTTTTTGAACTCATCTCGTACTTTGGTTCGAACTAAAATGTTTGTTGAGCCAAACTGATATATCGTTCTTTGTTGCTTCTTGTTAAGAACGTGGCTGCTGGTCATGGAGCTCTCTATTAACTTAACCCCTTGAGGCTTCATTTTAATACTGATTCTGGCGATTTGAATCAGTGCTACCATGCAAGACTGAATATCCCTTAATTAATAAAAAATTGCTTGTACATAAGTACATTTTATAGAACGACAAGCATATTAACTATGGAACTATGAGAATGAAAATCAAATATTTGACTATAAAGAAGCTTGCTCTCATCTCGTTCACCACGCAACTCAACGTTTCACCATGTCTTTTTCATCCTTCTTCAAACCCCGTAACCCGCCTCGATGTCTCCACAGGAGGATCTCGAAACCTTTGACATTTAATCAAAGAGCACCACAAAATAGCATCCTCATTGCACCTATCAAACGAACTGCTTCACTCGAAAAACTTTCAAAAACTTGAAAAGCAATCGCTTGATTGTTACATTCTTGATGGCACTTGGCTCCCAACTCCGTCGAAAATCAAGGCAGAAATAAAAAATAAAAAACAAGCCAAACGAAATTTCTCAATACGCCACGTTCTGACACATTGCATCCTCTTGGATCCATAAAAAGCATAAAAAGCACAATATGCACTATTCCTATGCCAGCAGCATCATCGACCGAATGAGACAAAGGAGCATACAGGCAGAAGGAGAATCGAGGAGGGGAAACGTCTTATTTAAGGCGAAAATCTCATCGGTTTTATGATCCCCAAACAAAGTTTCCACCAAAGTGCCTGTGGTTGACGACAACCATGATGGTTACGATGCTGACAAAGATCAGGACGTTGGGAAAGAGAAAACTGAAAGATAAGGACCTGCCTTATTTTCGTATTTTGACGAAACAATGATTAGGAAGCTGGCAAGCTATTTTAATGAAACCATTTCGCGGGTACTCCTCCTCAAATTCCATCACACCCCCGGATTCATTTTGTTTACTTAACGGTTGCTGTGGTTTTTCTGTAAAAAGGAGAACGACTCGCTTAATTAAAAATTTTGCTGCGTTAATGCCCAATTAGGCGCTTTTGATTAAACACTCGTCTGTTAGTCATGCGGATGTGTCGGATGACCAAGACTCGTCTCGTTAACACCCCCAATCGATGATTTCATCCAGTCTGCCTCCAGTCGGTCTGCAGCAGGACATGGAAATACTTTGTTGTTCTTCGTATTTTTCCTTGCGATAGCTCTGCACATTTCCGATCCTTTGACATGTTAATGGACCAATGTGTGGAAAATGGATTAAAAGGTTCAAAGGGATTGTGGCGTTTGTTCAATTGGTTAATTAGCGAACCGCAACATTCATCCATGAAAAAAAAAACGTTGCATATTTATTAATTATCCTGGACATGAATCCACCATCAAAATGGTAATCGATAGTCTGCAATTTGTCTTGTATCCTCCTTAGTACATAAATCCCCAAGTTGTTGCAGCTTATTGAATTCATAAGTACACATATCCGTCTGAGTCGCGGCACTATATCGATCTGAAAATCACGCAGATACTTAGTCGAAGGACATAGCAAAAATGGAATACAATCATCCCTCATCGATGTGATAATGTGTGCACCCGCAGCGATTTACTGCAAATCCCCTATCGAAACAAAGCGAGGGAGAAAGTTTCGTGCCTTTTTTCATATGTTACTGTGGATGTCCTTTGAGAAGGGCTTCACAGATTTTGCCGTTCTGGCCAGGGGTGAACAAATCCATCTTTTGCTTCGGTGCTGCAAGTAATCTCTGGCAATTTATTTATTTATTGCAAATATTGTTGAGGAGGAGTTGATATGGGGTCCTTGAGAGTTCTCGATTAGGGTATTCGAGAGTTCCTTGGGGAATGAATGCGGCTCGAAAATTTGTTGCAATTTTCGACAATTGTTAGGCTTTAATGAGAAATGTAATTTGATACTGCCTCATGAATTATTTAAGTAATTCCGTTGGCCGGGTAGGAAGTGAACTGTTTTGATTGCAATGGGACGACCGGGGTTCGAGGATTATATGATTAAGACTATTCGTCTGCTAATTCGATAAGATTGAATGATGCATATTGAGGTTTCTTCGTAGCATAATATATGAAATAAAAAGTTTTGGGAACAGCCTCCCCTTGACTTATTGGCTCAACAGAGCCCAAATCAGTTGTAGATCACGACAGATTCTGACCGCAAGCTGTCTTCCGATAGAAGGGAAGAACCTTGCCAACTTTTGGGGTAACTGCTATAGCACACCAACTGAAAAGAGAAATTATACGAATAAACTGAATTAATTTTTGGGCATCGTTATTACCATCTTTATAATTAAAGGTTACGAGTTGTGTTAAAAAAATAACAGGGATTTTTGAAAAGAATATTATTGATTCGTCTACATCTCTCCTGTGCATTAAAAGTAGTATCCTTCAGATATTATACACTTATTAAAGCGTTTGCTTGATCCTTAACAATTTGTATAGCATTCAGCACCCTTAATAATGAGTTGACTTACGGAATGCCATCATTTTACGCCTTCTCTTATTTTTCTAATTTTTATGAATTGAAAAAGTCACGGAGAACGTTGTCTGACGAAAGTGGAGGTTACCGCAATATTACACTCTTGCTTTATTTAAGAACAATACCACAGACAAGAAGTGTAGGCATCCTACTCTTATAAAACCATGAACTGTTTAGCCACAAATCGGATTGCATGACTTTCTGATTTCTTAAGCGGTTGGTTTTTTGTTTTAGAAAAAAAGCATAAGAAAAGTGCAATAGTGTATAAAATGTTAATAATAATTTATAAATCAATGCTTGCCATTTACGTTTTCGAGCATATGGGTTGATATCTCTCTAATAACCCGTGTAATGTTGTCTTGCAAGGCTGCAATTGACGCTGGCTTATCGGAATAGACAAGAGATTTGTCGTACCCTCATAAAGAATAGACCAAATGTGTCAAATCGCACGACCTAGCCGACCAATTCTCTGATCCCAAACGATAGATAAATTATTCATCGATCTCTTTTCTCAATTGGTTCCTCGATTCGTGTGCTCAGTAGCAAGACGGCGCTTGCTGAGACCACATGTCGACCAAGTTCAGGTCGCGCATTTTGGGCAAAAATAACTTCGAAATCTTTGTTGTTGTTTTCACGGTCACCTTTAAACAAATTACAGACTTCATTAACACTGCCGGATAGACTAGCAATATTTTTCTCTGTATGCATCCTACGCATACGGGTAGGTGGCTTGATGCTGAATAGCGTAAAATTTGCAAAATTTGGTTCTTACTCATATAGCTTGAATTGCTTCAGTAAGCCGATTATGACGATCATAAAAATACGCGTTTTCGGGTGGCTTTTCGTAGTGAAATGGCAGTGCTAACGGGGCATGCTTGACTTTGAAACACGTCAGGAATCACTCGCGAGCTTTCAAAAATAGGACACTGGAAAACCGAACAGCTAAAATCACGCTTTAAATCTTATTATTGATCGTTCACCTTGTGTTAACAACTTATAGGGCACTATCCTTATAATCTCAGAAAACAGAAACCATGATCTTAACATTCGAACGCATCTATCGAACTCTTCTGCAAAGCATTCATAGCCAATTGATATTCCAATAGCATCAACAATGCCGCTTATTTTTATTCTTTCGTTAATTTTTTCCATGGTTTCATCAGTTGTTGTGGTTGCTTCTGGGGCGTCCAACGTCGTCACGGCTACCTTGCAAACACTTATAACATTCGTATGGATGTCCTTGAAAATACTTAAATTTTGTTCAATGCAATTACTCTATCCATTTTACCAGTAAATTCGTCGATCGTATCGATCGTATTCCGACTGTCGCCTTAAGAATATTTTTTTTTTTATTTTTCGTTAAAATCTAACTCTTCATAAAGTATCTCAAAATTGTTTAAGTCATACAAAAAATGTGTTTCGCTATGAACCAATGCCATGCAAACTTTACAGTCCCTTCAAGAAACATTGTTTGAGGGGATCAATTCATACCAATCAAACAATTATGAAGAGATTGAAACAGATGAAAATCAGAAGGAACAAGGTATGGCGAATAGGGTGGGTACCTAGGCTTTCCCGTTTTAACTGCTTTAGTTTTTGCGGGGTCGGTTAGGCAACATGTGGCTAGTGGCTTGTGGCGTTGTCATATTAGAAGATGATGACACCTTTTTGATTAACCAAAATCAGATGATTTTCCTGATTTTTTTTCTCGACTTCAGACTTTTTTTTATCTTCTACTTTGCAAAGCCGAGGCGGTTAAGACTTTTACAAAGGCTTTCCTAACTGTCCTTCTGTATGCATATATCATACATATATACATATGCCATATACATATATACAAACGTGCGCGAAGTGAATGTGAATTATAAAGACGTATTATAATATATCTAGTATTATTATATATCTCATTAAATACATGAACCGTAATGACGAATAAACCCAATGTACCGCCTATTTTTAGGAAATTATACATTATAATTCACACTCTCTTCGAGCAAGTTTGTAGATATATAATATGCGTACGGGCAGAAGGACAGAGAGGAAAGTCTTTTTATAAATTTGCAAAATTCAAGGTAGAAGACCTGGAATTGTAGCTTGGCGATCCCATCTCGTTTTTGGTTTTATTGTGAATTTAAGTGAATCTAAGTTTCTTTAAATGCCGCGGTGATGATCTTGAAATTGTTTGATAATTTACCTCTAAGGATTGCACAAAGTCGGAAGGCACGTGAACGATTCGAATAGATGCTCTGAATGTACTTTTGTCACAATTTCAACAGTCACTCCATTCCGAAACTCGTATGACATTACATGGCTATGAGTATTTTTGTGTTCTTTTTTGTGTAGGCTCATCCAATTCGTATTCCGGAGTCAACATCCTTGTTTCGACCACAAACGTCCAACCGAACGGTCATTCTCGACTGCATATGTTTAGTGTAAGGTTGGCCATTTCACAATATGAATCGTTTAACCATCGCTGAAAATTTCTAAAAATTTTGAAAACTTATTAAAAAAAGTCTGTAGAAGGTACATATCGCGCATTACGAGCTAATGGTTGACGAAAAGTCGACAAAAATTACATTGTCATAATAGGGTACTTAAGAACTCCTTTGGATGACATTGGAATGATATTATAATCCATTTACAATGGTAAGATCCAAACAATCGACAGACATTTGACATGAAATTCCTCCAACTCAGCTCTCATCTTTTAAATCGTTATTATATCAGAATGTAAAATAATTATGCGATTTTTGAATGTCTGTTTAACGTTAAACCAAATGCAAAAAACTTAGCTGTCCATACAATTTCCTTTTCAGGCAACTTTTCAATGCCAAACTTTTTAATGTCACTAACAAAAAAAAAAAGAAAGAAAAAATGGTGACTTTAATTAAAAAAGTACGTCCAAGAGAGGTTGAACATAATTTTCAGATCTAAATTTTTTTCCATCAAGAAAGTTTAGCATCTGGTTCCGAAACAACGAAACAAATGAAAATCTGAAGGTGATAAATCTGGAGAATAAGGCGATTGAACCATTTTTTTTTTGTTTTTATAATTCATGCTGGTTCCAGAGTGTACGCTTTTATGGTGTTTGTCACACAACCTGGACGGGGTGCAGATGGTTTGTGTTGAAGATGTTGGTTCAATACTGTCCGGGGGTGGTTGCCATAGATAGGAATTTTTGAGAGATTCGACTGAATTTGTCGAGTTAATTGTAGTTCTCAGTAACTTTTTTGTTTCCATGTCATTAAGGTGTATTATTGGAAATGCACACACAAAGTACGAATTTTGAAGTGATCATATACTGCGAGTATAATGCCTTCATCAACACTTTTTGATCATCTCTCATTCACAACTGATGTTGTTGCACAGTTTTTCCGTATAGGAATTGTTCTTCCCTATGGACGGACTTGAGCTACAGACCTTCGGCTCAACAGTCGGTGATGATTACCATTGCACCACAACCACCCCTGTGTACAGGTCGTCTTAGCTGTATGGGGGTGAGTGTAAGATTTACTAGAGTTTCTGCTCTAGTGCAAACTTTAATTTGCACAGTTGTTTACAGTAGACTTCTTCGGTGATAGTCTGGTTATGAGGCAAAATCTCTATGCACTCAGTAAAACCTTGAGTGAATGACCTTTTGGATGTCGTGTTGGTCGGTCTTCTAGACTAGTCCTAGACTAGGAATCCATTAAACGCAGTGTAAGCTTCGATTCTTTGCTGACAATTATTTGACGATAGGTAGTGTGACACTTATTTTCCTAGCTTTATGGTTTTTTCTCTTTGTAAGGTGCCGGTAGATGGTCATATGGCGTACATTGAGCACGTTTGCAAGTTGCCTCATTGTAACAGTGGAATTTCTTTCAACGGTGGACATTGCATTTAGCTCCTCTGGCCTACCTCAATGAAGTTCATCATAGGTCAAAATTGGCCGATCATTTTGGATCTCTCTATTGGTCTCACTTCGATTCTGGTTTTTCTAGAGCTAAAGCACTAAAATATGCCGAATATGCTCCTCCGATATATCAATTTCAAAATGCTTGCAACGATGTTAGCACAAAGACACTTACAGACTGAATTGCCAGTTATAACGAATACTAAATTTAATAACAGTTTCAATCTGATAATTACGGGGTGCTTATAGTATTTAAGGACAAATTGCAATTACGACTAATTTGGTTATATTATTTTACAAAACGTGTTATAAGGATGCTTATTGGATTCATGCTTAACTATGTCCCATGCATACGAGGGTGGTCCGATAAGTACTTAGCCTATAAAAGAAAAACAAAAATTTTGGAGAAATGGCGATTTATTTTTCAATATAGTCTCCGTTTAGCTCGATACACTTGACCGCTCCAACTTCTTTAACCCGTCTGAAAAATACGTTTTCTCGAGGTCTGCAAAGTAGGCCTCCGTGGCGGCGATGACCTCCTCATTCGACTGAAATTTCTGCCCGGCGAGTGACTTTTTCAATTTTGGAAACAAAAAGAAGTCGCACGGGGCCAAATCTGGAGAATATGGTAGATGGGGCAGCAGTTCGCAGCCCAATTTGGCCGTGGCGAGGGCGGAGTGTTATCATGCGTATCCGGTGCGTTATCATGGCGGAAGAGCACTTTTTTCTTCGCCAAGTTGGGCCGTTTTTTCTTCAATTCGGCGTCGAATCGGCCAATAATTTGGCAATAACAGGGCTGTGTGACCGTTTTGCCCTTCTCCAGGTAGTCGATGTGGATCACACCTTGTGAATCCCAGAAAACGATGGCCATCACCTTTCCGGCCATTGGGACAGTCTTCGCCTTCTTCGGAACACGTTCGCCGGGTGAAGTCCACTGTTTCGACTGTTCCTTGGTCTCTGGTGTGTACCAGTGGATCCATGTTTCGTCGACTGTCACGAAACGACGCAGAAACTCCTTCGGATTGCGCTTAAACAGCGTCAAACAATGCTCTGATGTGGTCTCACGGTTGCGCTTGTTGTCCGGAGTGAGCAAACGCGGCACCAATCGCGCCGACACCTTTCTCATGCCCAAAATTTCATGCAGGTTATGACCCACGCGATCTTTTGAAATGCCTACTGTCTCAGCTATCTCGCGCACCTTCAATCGGCGGTCTGCCAATACGAGATCGTGGATTTTTGTCACGTTATCCTCCGTGGTAGCCGTTTTCGGCGCACCTTGACGTGGCTCATCAAAAACCGACGTGGGACCACGTTGAAACTCGTTAAACCAATTTTTGATGGTCGCTATCGAAGGAGAAGAGTCACCGTACACAGCATCAAACGCTCTTTGATTTCGCTGTGCGATTTCCCTTCCAAAAACAAGAACCGAATCACCGACCGATATTGCTCTTTTTCCATTTTTCTAAAATCCGCGGACACTCCCGCTTCCACACGTGGTCAAAACAAAACTACGAGTCCGATCCGGCTGAAATTTCGACAGTAGCCGTCTACTAGAATGTACTTATACGTTGCACGTAGTAAGTTGCTCTTGCGATACTGGCGCCATCCGGCAGTGAGGCTAAGTACTTATCGGACCATCATCGTAATAATCCGGAGCCACAAATTTGGGACGGATGTGGTCAAGAAGATTATCCGCCATCAAATCGCCATCGCTTTGTGTGAAGGAGCAGAGTCCTGCCGGAATATGCTATCCATCCAGGGTTTCACAATGTTTTCTAAAACCACGATGTAGGTAAGGTAGTAGCATTAACCCGGAGTTATTTAGGAAAGAAGTGAGGTGGCATAACGTGTCGTTCGTTGCTCAGAACTCCTAAAACCATGACAGTAGCTGGAAATTTCGTGTTCATAATATATGGGCAACCTCTCTAGGTTCTGAACATAGCCATTTATCATATTTGCGGTTGGTTTTTTGGTCTTGATATTTTTTTTTGTCATCAGAGAAAAACCACAACATTTAAGGTACTTTAGGAAGCTTGAGCCTATGACGCAATACACCGAAAGTTTTCTGTTCCCGCGTTTGTACCGATGCAAACTCTCCTCCACGCAATATTTATAGCGAAGGTTTTCATTGGCAAATTGACGGATTAGGCTTTCTGAAACCCTAATAACCCTCATTGACTTCGAAAGGTTTTCGACAGCGATCGCTTAGACTTGGTTGTCTTGGTGTTTGCCAGTCCGAGAACCCATGTCATCAGCATTAGATTTGAACAACACAACCTCTTAGCCATGTTGCCATCTTCTTAGTATAAGCTTGAAATCCCTTTTTAAATTGTTGGTTGTTGTTATAACTAAGCCTTTAACAGATGTCAGAAAAGTCATACGTACTACAAACCAACAATTTTCGATACTACTAACGCTTTCTTTTCTAAGCACTTTTCGAACGACATAAACGTAAAAGGTATGTATCAGCTTTCAAGAGGCTTACCTGGTGGTTTTTTTCCTTATTCATTTGACTATTCGTCCACTGTCCATCCGTTCTATGTGTCTAAGTTTTCGCGCACAATGCTTGGGGCGAAATAGAAAACTTAGGCATAAGGAGTTACAACCAGCGGTATCACGAAATTTCGATTACTTTTTGAGCACATTTCGTTTACTATACACCTAGCCCTCTTAGGCAATTTTTTTACGGGCTGCTTGAAAAGTCCAAGGATTTTTTTTAAAACCTTAAGTTCATATGCCAGGTCTTTACATTGGAGAGTTGACTGGTTTAATTCACCGTCAATATCACTCCTTGCAACGGGGTTCACAGATGAGCTGAATAATAACTTGCAAACTATGTATAGAACGCTGTTGCCCACAATCTAAACTCTTTTTGGTAGCTGATGATTTTTACAATCTATTTTCACCATCAGCATGGAGAATTCCAAGAAAATCACTAATCGACTGACTTTACCAAATAGTCTTCTCCCACTGATTCTATTTACCTTTTGTAACTTCATTCAATGGATATCACCTTCCTTCTCCCCTCCATATGGATTCTATTATGTATAAACAATTAAGCATTCTCCTGTTCTGAGTCATTCCGCCTGCCGTCGATACAACAGTTACTTGTCACCACTCAGCCTTAATTGCATCAGCAACTGAAAGCTGTTCTCCTGTAATTATAATCGTAATTCCATCAAAGGCCTTACGTTTACAGCTCTTACGTACGAATTTCGTTAAATAATAATTAGATTCGTTACACGACTGTAACCACCTCCAGACAGTAAACTTCAATTAAAGAACAATTTACAGGAGGAATTCTCAAATCCATCAAACTCACGAAGTAGCAAAAGACTTTCTGACTCTAACCGGTGCCATGAGCGCCCACTCGAAATGAGGGCGAAAAACTTTCCCCGCCTGGCTTCAAGCTCACATTTGAGGAATTTACAAAATTTCACTCCCACTGCAGCGGTATCTCAGTATCTCTCGGACGCCTGCCTCTCTTTGTCTATTATTTCACGCAATTACCCTCTAATTCATCACAATGAAAACTTTTCTGAGTCTATTACCTCATCCATGGGGCACAGACACGTGATGGCCACTTGAAAATCTCATAAAAGGAAAAGATTTTTAATTAAACGCCGCACAGGATTCTCCCAAAAGCCAATGCGGGACTCATATATAGTCCTCAAGAGAGGGGGTGGACTGGGGTGAGTTGAATCGACGCCGCCGGAGATACTAAAACAGTCTTCCCAGAACAGATATTAGCTGTCATCAGCGAGGAATGCAGCACCTTAGGTAACAGATCGCATCTGTGTGTCCTTGAAGCTAGCATCATTTACATGCTACAGCCACACTGCCTGTCTATCTGTCTGTTGGTCGCTTTGCTTGCCTCTCTATGTCGACTCTAAATGGAATAATTTCAATTTCAATTAAAACGTCAAAGTGTCAAAGCATTCCCATCGAGAGCTGCAGGTGTCTGTATTTCGCTTGCATCCCAACAAGGACAGTCGTTCATTTCCTGCTCGTAAAAGAAGGCCTTAGAGCTTACTGTTTTTTACTTTACTTTAACGCATTATGAATACACACTCGCCAGAAATGAAGCACCATGGATGGCGTAACGACATAGTCAATATGAAGTAGCAGACACTTGACTGTGTTGCTGCTTAGGCTATCGGGCTTATAGCAAATTGAGGAAAACATTCCAGAAGATGCTTCTTGGGATTTATCAGGTTGAGCAGTGATACAAGTGTGCTTCGAAGTGGGTGCGGGAAGTCGGAGGAACTGTAAATGAAAGAAACAATGAATAGTAAGAAAGTCGTAAAGGATGTTCAATTGAAGAGGATTTATATTGTGAGAGCGAACGGCTGACAGGTTCCAGGGTAATCGTACCTTGAAACTGTTATCCTCAATCAATCAGACAGTCAGACTGTCTGTCTGTTGGGGGTTTAGGGATTTCGTTGCCTAATGAAGCGACTAACGACAAAGAGAATCCTTCAAAATATCATGAAGACAACCAAATTCTACTTTATCCAAACTCAGGGACATGCTTAAGGCTTGTTGCTCGTCACTACAGACACCCCTCGGGCATGTACGCCTCACACTCCATAATTTAATTTCCGTAATTCCCTCCGGTTATTGAAATTCGAATTTGATTATTTCGCATGCCCACCCAAAACGAGCCTTCCAACGATCGACATGCGTGTAGGCGGGCTGCATTTCAATTTACCACCCCACGAGATGTTGGAATTGAAGATAAAACCACTTAACCGGTGAAATCCAAATGAGAAACACCTCTAATCAGATAGATATTAAAATTGAGTACGGAACATCCCCGGGTGCTGTCATGTCACGCCCGAGGGCTTCTATTGAATCCCGAGACCATCGACACGCCGACATTGCCGAGAAAAGTACAAAATCTCATTTACCTTCAGGGATACACGGATACTCGATGGCAAAGTAACTTTCAATTTTCCTACATTTCTAAAGAGTCCTTGAAATCGAAGTTAAAACTTTCGACGGATAGGCATTCAATTGACACACAACAACTGGGTTGAGATTAACTTTCATCCTCGACAGCAACAATGCGATCAGGAGGAAAGGCAGAACAACAACCTGGAAGTAAACAAAACCGAGGCCTAGCATTACTAAAAGCTTTTTCCAGTTCCTACTCCAAGCGTACAATCGTTGAGACAATACGCTAGAAAGCACAAGCCTCCCATCTCATACTCGCATGTGTACTTGGTGGCGCTCGTAGATACGATACGCCCCGCCATTAAGCTATTATTTCGGAAATGGAAAATCCCTTCTAGCGTACAGCCGTAATGACATCAGAATCAAACATCGACCACGAGATGCTTGAGTTATATCCCCGTACACACACACACAGATATCAGCACTCATACATGTCCGCTTCTCGAAGGGAGGGAAATCCTATTTCGAGATACAGCGATCTTTGTTTTCTTCCCAATAGCATGAGGATTACATAGAATGTGGATTAAAAACACGAACTGTGAGATGGGTCCTCGTTCCTCGCCGGAACAGGTTCCAACAATTGCCTAAGGATTCGAGCATTGGTAGCGAACGACTCGACGACAATGGCGAACGTCGATGATGTTTTGAGAATTAAATAAACACTTTTCTGCAATTTGCAATTAAATTTAATCAAGCGTTTTGTAGTGCCTTCAAGTCGGTCCAGGAAGAGCCACCCTCTCCCATTGAGACAAGACAGGAGAATGGTTGGGATTAGGGTAGACATTAAATTGTTGAGAATCGAGCGTAATCGGAGGAAATCCCATGAGTTATGGCAAGGAATGTGATTACAACGAGGTGTTATGGAAATTCATATAAACGGGAGAATGTGAACGATTCTATATCGGAGGGTTGTGCATAAATTTGCAAATATTCAAAGTCTCGCTCTAATAGTTTTTTGAAAGGATAACATTTTTATAGCTTGAGGGCTTTCTCGAAATCACATTATTGTTTTCCAATGGGAAATGCGAACATGGGGTGTTGGGCTCATCGTCGTGTGAGTGCTTAAGGGGTGTCTTGAATTCTTAAATATTGGTTTAAAACGGATATTTGTCGTGGGGGTTGATTTGGTTGGTGCCCATCATGGCGGTGTTTTTTTTTATTTTTGAGGATTCATCCAACAAGAGGTGTCATTTAAAATTCGCGTCTTTGTGGACGTGTTAACATTCAATTATCTTGGCGGTGACTTTTGATAAGAAGAAAGTAGAAAGCTAATCACTATAGGTCGATACAATTCACCGCCAAACCATTTTATAAAGTTCGTACTACTACGTTGTGGACATGTTAATGGTGGAATATCACTACCGTAGGAGAAAGTGCTTCTGAAAACTAAGGTGAATCCATTTCAAGACGATCCAAGGGATTAGGAATATCCCCAACCACTTTGCATCGCATTTTGTTAAAGGTCTTGGCCCGCATGCGGTCCAGTTGACATAGAAACTAGCAGACCATGCCCAATGCCGCACTTTCGCTGATTGGATGCTGGAAATAAATGGACGAGGTCGTGACTTTTGAAAGCAATTATTCTGGGTGATTGGGCAAATATTCTGGGCTCATTTCCATTTATCTAGGTATGTAAAGACACAAACCTGTCGCATCTGGGCTCAGAAACTCTTAAGATAAAATGTGGGACTTCTCCATCCACATTGAGTGAGAGTTTGGGGTGATTCTTAGGCCGGCGGTGTCATAGGGCCGTTCGTGAATGTGTCCATTTTAGTGTATGGAATGTGTTGCTGAATCATATCGACTGACTTTCATTTGCCTGAAAATGATGCTTCGGACGTGCTACATGCCGAATATCTCTTGAAACAATAGATGGTTTGGTGATGAATTTCCTGGACGTACGATACTCGAAATGGAACTTCAATTGGCCGCCGAGATCATGCGATTTAACAAAATTAGACTCCTTCATTTAAGGGTATGTTAAAAATAAGTTAAGTACTTAAAAAAATCCGGAGCTGCTGTTCATAAAATGCAGCCATAATTTTACCAAATGAATGATAAAATATTGTATAAAAATCAATTGTACCAAACGAATGATTTTTTGTGGCAGAGACAAGTTCAATATTGTATTCCATTACTAATGTTAAGACTTGTTATTTTAGATCAAAATGAAATATCATCAGTTTTCATAGAAATGTTGCAGTTTTTTTTTTATTTAAAATGATACCTCTTGATGGATATGTCGAGCTTTTTTATGAGTATGACTATTATACCTTATTTTTCATATATTATCTATAAACGCTTTTTTTCATATATTACATATAAACGTTATGACGCCTTCCGGCAGCTTTAGTGACTTTGGTGACTTTATTTAGCAGCGCTTTACCAACCTTCTGAAACCTCTGAAAAAAAATTCATGGTATGAGCCTTGATATGATATGACAACCTAAACTAATTCTTTGATTGCGACTTTACGTTTGTACACAAGCATTTCGCTCACTTTTTGTGCGCTTCCGTCTTCAACATCTTCACGACCTTTTGGGAAAAGCTTTTATCATATGTGAAATCTAATTTTACTCATAAAAGACTCTTCAAAAGATATGGCTAAATTTTATAAAACTGTCTTAAGGTTTATTCCATTCTTAGTTATAGCAAAATTAACCCAAATTGTTGATCCTTTGAAATCAAATTACGTGTAACCTATTTGGCATCTAAAAATACTTTTGACCCGTAACATGATTACCAATGAAACAAACAAATTATTGCGCGGACCGAGCCCACGAAATTACAAAATTCTCGTTACTTTTTGAACATACGTTGTATGTAAGATTTAAAGCGAAACCTTTATTTCACCACTGTTTTCTCCTACATATTACACGTCACTTGGCTGAGGCAAAATAGGTTTGAAGTTCTCACTGAATTTTCCACAAACGTCCGAGATGTTAATGAAGTTCCCAACCTTCCTAACAAACCAATCCGTACGTATTTATTATTTTTTTTTTTTTGATCTGTCAATGTCAAAACAGCAGTTAAGGCTTACATTTTTATCAAATAAAAAATTGCTATCGAAATTCCGAGTTGGCATTTCCAATTTTAAGAGCATTTACTCCAATTTTCACTCCGACTGCCTCTGCGTGCTATAATGTATGAATTCATGTCTGCATATTCACTATTGAAAGTTCCTGTGCCAATGAGACAACGCATCAGTCGAAGAGCCGAGGATATCTTAGATGCTTTAGTTCAAAAGGAGCCAAAAACAAAAAATGGGATCCATGTAAAGCACTTGGCTTATATCCTTACAACATAAAATTAACTCAAGAATTGCAGCCTATTGATCATTCAAAGCTCCCAACTTCTTCGATTGGACTCCGTTTAAAAGAAAATCGTGCTGAATTTTATCAAAAAGTCATCTTCAGCAATGAGTTAGTTTTTGGCTTAGGAACAACTTTGAGGCCAAAGCCGTTAAAACCTTTAAAGACTCTGTATAAGTATTCCTTCGATGTCTGTCATATACGGAGGTGATCCAAAAGTAATGATAGTCAGTTATTTCCAGTCCGCCATTGTTTTTTTTGCTTTCTGCCACTGGGTTAGCGTAAAAAAATAATATAAATAGACCACGATTCCCAGGAGGTACACTCTTTTAAATATGATCCGTCGAAACTCTTTTAAATATGATCCGTCGAAACTCTGTTTGAAAAACCTCCCTACCAAAGACATCATTTGACTTGGTGAAAAAATGGGAGGACTTTACTTCTTCATGTTCCCAGTGGCACGTTGGGCAGAACATCTACTGAAGGCGCGGCAAACTGCGAGTTGGACCGCTTTTTTACCAAGACAACGCATTGGTTCAGAAAGCCGCAGTTGCGATGGCTGCCATTTAAGAAAGGGGGTTCGGAGTGTCGAAAATAAGCCTTTTTCGTCAGATCTAGCTTCCCGTGACTTCTATCTGAAATTTGAAGATGATAGAGATAGCTATGGTTGATGTTGAAGAGTTTTTCAAGACACAATTTTTTTTTCTTAGGGAACATGGATTTAGAAAACACATCGACTAAATATATTGACTTGTCTGGAAACTATATAGAAAAATAAATCACTTTTTAATTATAATTAACACGGTGATTATTTTGATTGTCATTACTTTGGGATCAACCCTCATACCTTAATAAATGGAAAATTAAAATGAACGAAAACAAGTCTAGTGGCCAGGTCCAAGTAAATGGCTCATTTTTGAGCCGATACCCCTATAATAAATACTTATTTTTATATTTAGGTGCAAGGCTAACATTTAGTAAATCCATTAAAAACGCCCTTTAGAAAGTGGCTATTGCTACAGAGTTGTTACATCCATTCATCGACAGAAAGTCACTTCTTTCTTCCAAATCCACCTGTTCGTGGAAAGAGATGATCTCATGTGCATCCTTGATTCAATGAAAAACAAAAAATCGTCGGGCATTGATGGGATTCCTAGCATAGTATTACGGCATATGCCCGAGGTAGCAGTCGATATATAAGTGACGCTTTTTAACAATATGCTGAATAATGCACATTATTCCCAAAAAGGGGAAGAATAAGAGCAACCCAGCAAATCTTCGGTCAATAAGTTTGCTTCCGAATATTAGCAAGGTTTTTGAGAAGATAATCAAGAAAGCGTTACTAAAATGGGTTGAGCATAATAAGGTTCTTCCGGAGAACCAGTTTGGTTTTAGGGCGGGACATGACACTATTCATGCTGCGTCGAAACTGGTGTCCGACATCCAATGGAACAAAAGCAAAAACCAATGCACAGGGGCTTGTCTGGTTGACTTTGAGAAGGCCTTCGACACCGTGTGGCTAGATGGGCTTTTCTTAAAATTAGCCAGGCTGAATATGAACAAACCGCTGTTATATATGATATATGACATGTTAATAGACAAGAAGTTCGTTGTAAAATATAGCAACGTTACTTCAAGCAGGACTTACCAAATCAAAAACGGTTTACAACAAGGGGCAGTAAATTCTCCTCTGCTTTTTAACATTTACACAAGTGATCTAGTTGGTTCTCTTAGTCATGCTTTGGCGTATGCAGATGATCTAGTGGCATACAGATCGGGTAAAAAAATTGAAATCATCAATGCGCTCTTGCAATATGACTTCGATAAAATTAAAAGATACTGTGATGATTGGAAATTAAAAATCAATTTTCAAAAATCAGAAACAATTCTTTTCAGAACACCATTGAACAGGGCCTCTAGGGATACTAGGCGAAACTGGCGCAAATTGACCATCATTGGACAACAAGGGCAGCCATTGGCGACACGAAATGTAGTGAGATATCTTGGAATTTGGCTTGATCAATATTTATACATACATATTTCAATAGACATATAGATGTTGTTCTTGACAAACCCAAGAAGGCTTTTGCTCTTACGAGAAGATTGTTTCAAAGCAGTCTACTTGACGCTAGGGTAAAAGTCAGATGCTACACGGCTCTCATAAGGCCAATTGTCGCCTATGGCTGTCCTGTGTGGTTCAATGTGGCTCCATTTGATATGGAAAAGCTTCGCTTATACGAAAGGTAATGTCTTCGATGTTGCCTGGGCTTATATCGAACACCAGAGTCACAGTGTATCAAATACTATCCTAACAAGGTTCTGTACGATAAGGCTGGGTTGATTAGAATTGATAACTATCTTATTAAATTGACTCGGGGTCATATTGCAAGAAGAATTATGAGCGATAACAGCCTGATCTTTGGGGCTTATTACCCCAACCAGTTATACCACGAGAAGACAAAACTGTCTGGCTTTATTCCACCCGAAGCATTTATCTATTTAGATACTAATATAATACAATATATAGTATATCCCTCTGATATACCACTTCCGACGCCATGCGAGGGACAGGCGACTCCTATACGACCCGGATGTCGTCGCTCGGTCTGAGTTCTTTCGGTACAGCACCCCGTCTTCAATTCGGGATAAAGAAGACGCGATCAGACAAAAAAGTTTGTTTTGGTGGTTGCATTCACAATCCACTCATGGAAGTGAAATCAATCCATAGGCGGCACGTATACAGGGTGTCCCACGAGCAGTGTGCCAAAAAGCTAGAGCGTGTAGGTCTGGTCAAGACAAGAAAAAAATCGTATGGGAGGGAGGGGTCTATTCCCCCCCGTTTAGCCGGGAGGGGCAATTTTCTAAAAAATTGACTTAATTTGGAAAAAAAATTATTAAAAATCAACAGTTACATCCACAATGCCGTGATATACTTTTTTGTAAAGGCAGAAACCTCTTCTTTCATCTTGTTTTTAAACGAAGCTGTTTTAAGGAATAGTTTTTGAGAAATTAATTTTCAAACTCAAAATTTTGAAAAAAAAAGTTTAAAAAAAAAATTCGAACTATTTTTTTTTCAAAATTATATGTAATTAAGTACTAATTTTTTGTCCAAAATTCAATTCTCTTATTAGTTTTTAGTTAAAAACAGAAAACCGAATGCAAAAATGTTTTGTAGTTTTCGAGAAATTAAAAAAAAACCCGAACCATTTATTTCTAAGAAAAACCTTTTTTTTTGGTTTTAACGCGGCTGGCCTTGTAGGCAAATTAATGTATGAAACATTGACATCTTTTTTATTATTTTTAAAAAAATTTGGAGTTTTATGAGGATTCAATAAACTGACACAGTATTGGAATAACCCTGGATTAATCCTTTTTTTTCATTGATAACGCCTGAAAACTGACCTGCCAATTTCGTCTGGGCCCGCCCGCCGCCAATGGGTTCAACCGGCTAGGACCTTAAGACAATAAAACCGCAATTTTTGGATTTGGTCTGACGTAATCCCTCCCTTAGTACAAGGAGGATAGCTATTATGCTTGGAGTGCCCAAATCTAGAGTACGGAGAGTGCTTCATACCGAAAACTTACACCCGTACCATTTTAGGACAGTTCAGGAACTCACCTCAAACGACAAGTTTTTGAGAGCAGAATTTTGTCGATCATTACTGCTTCGAAATGAAACTGAACGAAACAATTTTGGAAGGATATTCTGGACGGATGAAGCACAGTTTACCAGAGATGGGGTTACTAACTTCCACAATTTGCATCATTGGAGTAGCACCAATCTACACAACAAAAAACAAAATAAATCAGAACACCGCTTTAGCTGTAATGTTTGGCTTGGTATTGTTGGACAAACTGTAATCGGGCCCCGGTTTTTGAATGCCGTTATTAATGGAGAATCATACTTACAGTTCCTACGAGGCCTTTTGCCCGATTTGATGGACAACGTTCCTTTGGCCATAGCAGATAATTTAATCTACCAGCAAGATGGAGCACCAGCACACTACAGCTTACGGGTTAGAAACTGGCTGGATGATCATTTTAGTGACCGTTGGATCGGAAGAAAGGGCCCCACGGAATGGCCACCTAGATCACCAGATTTAACTCATCTAGATTTTTATGTGTGGAGATTCATGAAGAATTATGTTTACGAAATGGAAATAGTATCTTTGGAACGACTGAAAGCACGGATTGAAGTCGCTGGAATCAAATTGTTTGACTTATGTGCAGCCATTAGAAGGAGATATAATCTTTGCCTTCTAAAAAATGGGGATCATATTGAAAATTGATTATAATAAAACTCCAAATTTTTTAAAAATAATAAAAAAGATGTCAATGTTTCATACATTAATTTGCCTACAAGGCCAGCCGCGTTAAAACCAAAAAAAAAGGTTTTTCTTAGAAATAAATGGTTCGGGTTTTTTTTTAATTTCTCAAAAACTACAAAACATTTTTGCATCCGGTTTTCTGTTTTTAACTAAAAACTAATAAGAGAATTGAATTTTGGACAAAAATTTAGTACTTAATTACATACAATTTTGAAAAAAAATAGTTCGAAATTTTTTTTTTCATTTTTTTTTCAAAAAATTTGAGTTTGAAAATTAATTTCTCAAAAACTATTCCTTAAAACAGCTTCGTTTAGAAACAAGATGAAAGAAGAGGTTTCTGCCTTTACAAAAAAGTGTATCACGGCATTGTGGATGTAACTGTTGATTTTTAATAACTTTTTTTCCAAATTAAGTCAATTTTTTAGAAAATTGCCCCTCCCGGCTAAACGGGGGGGAATAGACCCCCCCCCCCATACGATTTTTTTCTTGTCTTGACCAGACCTACACGCTCTAGCTTTTTGGCACACTGCTCGTGGGACACCCTGTATAATAGCGCCAACAACGACCCTTACCTTAAAAGGGTGCAATTAAAGGGATGAACACATGTCCGATGCGACTTACACACTGGACATATGTTCATCTCATTAATTATAGTTTAAGAATATTGTACGCTTAGGTTAAGTTTATTTATTTATCTAGTTAAGGTAGCTTAAGTTTAAAGTTAAGAAATGAATTATAGTATCTAAGTTGTTTACTAATATTTTCTTATAAATAAGCCATATGTAAGCTAGACGGCAATAAATGAAAATGAAGTCGAAAGACGTTAAAATTAAGATTCAGATAAGCTTAGAGTGCTCGTTAAGAGCCAGTAAGCAAATGAAGTATAATGTTAAATTAGATTTAAGCCTTTTGTCTAGTAAGTAGGATTATGAATAATGAAATAAAATGCGATTAGAAAGAAAAAGAAAAAGACAGTGTGTTTGGACTATATTTTTTCGTTGATGAAAGTGATCACCATGTTGTCGATGGAGTTTGCTATCGCGCCCTGTTGGAAAACTATTTTTGGCCAGAATTGAATGGATTTGGCATCAGTGATACGTAATTCCAACAAGATGTCACAAGGCTTGTTAAACAATTAAACTTTTAAAGAGGTAGATTAGTAATGGGGTAATCTCACCTCACTGATGCGATTTAACTCCGTTGGATTTATTTTTACGGACTTACCTTGTTGGTTTTTGCTAAAAACCCTGAAAGGTCCCGAATAAGTATTCTTTTGATGTCCCTCATCTATATTTAATATTCGAATTCTTTTGAGTTCTACATATTATATTCTACAGTTTATTGAAAGTAGAGCAAATCTATTCAGATAAGTAGCGCCTTTTTATAAAAACCATATGAGCCCGAAAGCTTTGGCGATTTTTGGAATAAAAATACGTTTTAGTTTTAGCTTAATAAAATCTGTTGAAATCTTACTTCTAAACAAAGCTAGTCTACCACAAAACAACTTTTATTTTGAGTAAACATTTCTTGGCATACTGGTAGCGGAGCGGTATTGGAACAATCATGATATTACACAACAGTGCCCCACGGGCAAACAGCATATCACATGATAACTTTTGATCACTAATGTTTTGTTTAGTCCCTTACACTCTTGATTTAATTGCTCTGTATCACCTATCTATGGGCTTTAATTCCGAAAATTGCTCACTTCATATTGACTCAAGATAAAATTTTGTGAAACATTTTTGCTCAGATGCACCGAAAAATATATATACAATATGTACAATGATTTGTTAAAAAAATAAGGTGACTATTTTAATTTCGCGAGCTAAATACATTTGATTTTTGAATTTGTTTTTTTGATATATTGGTCCCAAGTCCCATAACATTTTCGTGCGTCGACATTGTTCATCATTTTGGATATTTAGTTTTTTTTTCATATATACAATGGTAAAAACTGTTTTGGTGTGCTTGGGAATTTTTTGCTATTAAACAAAATGGACCAAAGAATCTAGTAAATTTCGTGTGAAAAATAATACTTAGTGCTCCAACGTACTTCAAATATTGATTGTGGCATTTGGCGAGTCTATTCTGAGCGAAAAAAAAAGTGTCTATAAGTGGTACAAGCTGTTCATAGAAGGTAGAGAGGATGTTAATAACGATTCTCGTTGTAGACGACCCAGCATGTCAACAACGGATGAAAACGTTGAAGCAGTGAATAAAATTGTCATCGTTGAATCATTAATAAAGAAACTGCTGGGGATATAGGCATATAGGTCGGCTCCTGCCACAACATTTTTTCAGATATTTTGAGCATGAAAGTCAGCTAAGTTTGTTCCGAAATTGCTTTTCACCAAAAAATCTGCTGATGAATGATTTGTCTGGCGATCCAAATATGCTGAAAATGATGTCTCTTCAATTACAGTGCTTTTTCCGGAAAGCGGTACAGTCAATAAAAAATATTACCTTCAAGTGAAGCGGGAAACAATTCATACCTGTTGCGTCAGGATAAGGCCCTACTCAGTCATCGCTTGTGCGTAATTTTTTGACAAAAAACAATACCGTCTATGCCTCAGCCACCGTATTCACCGGACTTGGCACCCTGCGACATTTTTCTCTTTCCAAAACTGAAAAGACAATTTGCCACAATTGAGGGGTTAAAGACCACAACGTTGGGAAAGTTCAAAGATACTTTGTACGGAATAAATAAAGAGAAAGAAAAATTAAGTCACCTTATTTTTTGAACAAACCTCGTACGTATAACTTCTTCCAAATTACTTTGATTGATTATTCCTTGCCAACCCTAATAGTGTTTTTTTTTTTGCTAAGACTTGCTTAAAGCCGAACTTAGTTGATCCATGTGATTAAAGCGATCTTACAACTGTGATCAAATTGAGAAATAACTTTCTATAGAAATATTACAACTTTTGTTCTTTCTCCGGTGTCCCTGAAGTGGTCTTTACCGCCTATGTATGTAATAGCCAAAAGTCACATGGAGCTAGGTTCAAGTTTCATTCCCAGTTGTGATGCGTTTCGTGTTCTCCTCTCAACACTTGTTTTTTTTATTTTCTTGGAATTGTTTTCACCACCTGCAACCTTTTTTTTGTTTTTTTGACAAAGGCTGTTCACCAATGGCCTTCTGTAGCAGAAATTTCTTTCGGCCAACAAATTCAATGCTTGTTCAATAAAATTAGACAGTGCAAAATTTACCAAATTCACTTCTAGTTATTCTCAAAACACCATCGTAACTATGAAATCAATGAAAAAATGACATGTAATTTGGCACAGACGTCAATGACAGTACTAGCATCCTATAATAAAAAAACTGTGTCCGAATCAATATACCCGCAAAGTTTAAATTGGAAAGTCACCTTTCGATTTGATCACACTAGTATATTTCTATAACCTTTGTGTAGGTTCCCCAGTTCTTTAAAATATCATCAAAGCTTAAATTATTCTACAACGAGCCTACCCGTGGTCGTTTAATTCCAAGTCGGTACGACAAAGGACTGCTAATTTAACAAAATAATTCTCTTCCTTGCGCAGTTAGACATAACTAAGCAAAATTACCCGACTTTTACTGCTCGGCTAACCATTCGATTTTAACAATGAAGTTCGCAATTAAAATTGTAGGAATTTCAATTACGCTTCGTGAGTTACAGCAAATGCTTAACAATTCCACCACTTGCTCACTCACCCCGGAAATATCTCACTTATTAGCATAACCTCACTTAAATATATAATATTAATTCAACGAAACACACATACCCACAATGGACTTCCTTTCTTCAAATTTATTCTTATCGTACTCCAACCGCACGTCCTGCGGACTTAAATTGTTGCCATTTCCTGCCATTTCTCAACTCGCTGCTATTTCAAACTACCTACCCCTCCCAACCGCACAAGGTCACTCCCATGACTCCTTAAATTTTAATTTAGCTAATGCCAATATAAATTCCAGTCATGCCTGTCGTCTCGAGGCACTGCATTTCCATCCCTCCACTCAATATGAGTTCCTTTTTCGGGGTATGTGTTGCTTTTTTCTCTAAATGTTCGTCCTTTCGCAAGGATTTAATTAATTCGCATGCTAATTTACACAAGGCGTCTAATTAGAAATATGTACATCTTGCCGGCCTGGCTGTGCATTCAGCCGTGCAACCAGCCCATCTATTTAATTGAATTCGTGTGGTCTCGGGAGGACATGGTGTAGCGAGAAGTTTAGCGATTCAGCACTTACAACCCGTGCGGATGACAAGACGAATTAAAAACGACCGAAAAAGGATAGTAGACGAGCGGCAAACTTTACTTGGAAACGCTTTACCACTGGACAGGTCTCAACATTTCAATCCGAATTATTTAGGTCATGTTGGGTTAGGCTTGGTGTCAGATAATTCCATTCACCATATATACACACGTGGCAAGGATATATTGCGGCCGAGATGAGGTGGTGGATTGTATTTAATGAAAAATGAATCCACATGGCACCGTGTGCACTGAGCAGTAAATTTAAATTTGTGAACGGCAATTTGGGGAATGACAAAGGATTAACCAGCAACCGACCCGGGTGGCTGTCAGTTCCTGGCCTAACCAGCTTTCGTTATGCCTTGTGGATTCAAGAACAGAAAAGAAACAAAAACAAACTGTCACAAGTGTTTGCTCTGTCCTCGCATCCCTTTTTGTTTTGTTATTTTGTATCACACTGTTTACGTCCATCATTGTGTTTGCAGTCTGTGTTGTGTTGTCTTCATTGTGTTTATTCGCTTGCTAACAGAGTTTTGGGAAAAGGATTAGACCTTGGCAGATGGTGACAGTGTCAGTCGTTGTCCCTTGTGTGCTGTGTGAATATAATACGAATACAATGGCTTCCCCAGATTCTTAAAGTTTTAAAATTCCATTCGTGTCTAGAATTGTAACTGTGAATACTAAAAAACCAGGACGAAGAATCCTACCCATCCCTACTGCGACAGGGTGGGATGGCGGCAGGAGGCGATGACAACAGTCGCTCAGAACGCCGACGATGACGAAAATATGGAGCAGCAACAAAGCCATGACGTTTACTTAACATCCCCGTCCATGTGTGAATTTCAGGGTTCTGGTTCAGCACTCACCACCCAGGGATGGCAGTGGAGGAATTCTTTTTTTGTTGTCTCCACCTTCGCTTTTCTTCTTTTGTTGGGCAGCTTCGTTGGCTTGACTGAAAGATGTGACATCGATTTAAATTTATAATAAAAGTGTCAAAAGGGAATGCCAGGCGACGGGAGGATTCGGGATGTGCGAGTATTTATGTATATTCATAAAAAATGAACAAAAAGGAAATTTGCATGCAAGCACATCTGTGCGGAGTGAAGTTTCGTGTGGAATCGCTGTGCACTTTGCATAAGAGGAAACACGAAAGGCGACGATAGGTTGGTTGGTTCAGTTGAAGAGCGCCAGCAAGCAACCTTTCGGAATGAAATTCCCGGAAAACGCTTTTTAATGGAATTTTCACATAAAGTGAAATTCAAGCGGGTGTACCCGATCCAGCTCCTTTTTTGTATTTGGTTGAAGGATGAAATCGGGAAAAAATCGCTGTTTCTTTGGCGGTCCACTTATTGTCTCTCGGCGAGTGGGCGAATCGATGCTATTAAGTCAAGTGGATAGAAATTCGTGCTTGCCAGGTGGTTTTCAATGGCGTCTGCAGATTTTTCGCTTTAGTGAAAGAATGGGAATTATGTGAAATGGAGTGGAATAACAACGTGGAAGGCAAAACCTTCGATAGATGTAATGATTGGGGTGTGAAAATTGAATCGTTAAGACTTTAAGCTTAAATGAAAGGTCTCCTAATTCGTATTGATGAGTTTACAAGAAAGAAAAAATGTTGACGCGTTAACATAATAAACGACAATCAAATAGGAGGAAGAGGGCGGATTATACGACTACGTTGCTGCCTGATTTACTGTGATTGGTATATTTTTGCGATGAATTTGACGGGGTCGGTTCCAGATTTCAAATGAAATTTTTACAAAATCCTTACAAAGACAATCTGCAAAAATAACTGCTATCCCATAACAGGTGTCAGAAGTCTTACCCGAAAGTATTTTTTAAACTTGCCGTGTTTGGGCGGCTATGATTTAGAACGCTCACTCTAGTTATGGTAATCCGTTTATATTCTCCCAATGCCTCGATTGTGCAGTTTTCCATTCTACAAGTGTCATAAGGAGCGTACGTAATGTGTTCAAAAAATACGAAAATTTTCGGTTCTTGAAAGAAAACAATATCATCCGCTTTAAATTTGACACCAGGCCCTTCTTCTAATTCAAACTATATAAAAACGTCTATAAAAAAAACTTTAGGTTTCGTTATGGTGCTGCTTTGGGTCCAGTTTTTGAGAATTACACTCTAATGACATTTAAACAAAAAGAGTTACTGTGAAATACAACCAACGCAAATTCAGTCGAATCTCTCAAATCCTATCTAGGACAACCACCCCCGAAGAGTATCTTCGAATATCTTCGACACAGAGCTCGATACAGTTGACCCAGCGATGCTCCAACTTCTTCAACCCGTCTAAAAAATACGTTTTCTCGAGGTCTGCAAAGTAGGCCTCCGTGGCGGCGATGACCTCCTCATTCGACTGAAATTTCTGCCCGGCGAGTGACTTTTTCAAGTTTGGAAACAAAAAGAAGTCGCACGGGGCCAAATCTGGAGAATACGGTGGATGGGGCAGCAGTTCGTAGCCCAATTCGACCAATTTGGCCGTGGCGAAGGCGGAGGTGTGAGCAGGTGCGTTATCATGGTGGAAGAGCACTTTTTTCTTCGCCAAGTGGGGCCGTGTTTTCTTCAATTCGGCGTCGAATCGGCCCAATAATTTGGTATAGTACAGCCCTGTGACCTGTGACTGCTCTGAAGCGGTCTCACGGTTGCGCTTGTTGTCCGGAGTGAGCAAACGCGGCACCCATCGCGCCGATAGCTTTCTCATGCCCAAAATTTCATGCAGGATATGACCCACGCGATCTTTTGAAATGCCTACTCTCTCAACTATCTCGCGCACCTTCAATCGGCGGTCAATACGAGATCGTGGATTTTTGTCACATTATCCTCCGTGGTAGCCGTTTTCCTGGCACCTGGACGTGGCTTATCAAAAACCGAAGTGCGACCACGTTGAAACTCGTTAAACCAATTTTTGATGGTCGCCATCGAAGGAGAAGAGTCACCGTACACAGCATCCAAACGCTCTTTGATTCCGCTGCGCGATTTCCCTTCCAAAAACCAGAATCGAATCACCGACCGTCTCTTGCGATACCTGCGCCATCCCGAGGTGAGGCTAAGTACTTATCGGACCGCCCTCGTAATCTCCGATTAGGCTGTGCAACTGCTGGAAGAAATTTCAGAACCTTCTCGAAAAATTGCTTTCATTGATGAAGCTCCATTTTGGCTTAATGACTTTGTCAATAAACAAAATATGTATTATTGTACAGCAATCAGTCCACATGTGCTTCAAGGGTCGACCGTATGCGTGGACTCCACGCCGGTGCTTTGTTTGGACCGCATTTTTTGTCCATGAAAGTGATCGCCATGTTGCGGTCTTTGGAGTACGCTGTCATGCCATGTGTGGATTTGATTGTTGCCAAAGGCCACACGCTGGTCAAACATTAAAAGAGACGAAGGCGAAATTTCCAGTGTTCTTGCCGATGTGTATGGAAAATTGGTTCTACAGAATCGAATTTTGCAATCGTGCACGCGGTTATCACATGAACTAGATCGAATTATATACCCGCATGTACATATATGCGGTGGACTTGGAATGAATTTGAACTATTGTCTGATCCACCCCATCCATATTCACATTTTATCTATGGGAGTACAAATTAATTCGGTCCGTTTTTTGTCTTCAAAAAATTTTTTTTTTATTGAAAAAAACGTAAAAATTACATCACTCAAAGTATTGTCCGTCGGAAGCGACTACTTTTTCCCATCTCTCTGGTAATTTTCGAATACCATCTCTAAAAAATGAGTCCTCTCTGGCATCGATCCAATCATTGAGCCCTTCTTCGATTTCTTCAAAAGACCCGAACCGGCGACCCCCCAAATCGTTTTGCATCCGTCGAAAAAGCCAGTAGTCGGAAGGAGCAAGGTCTGGAGAATACGGCGGGTGGGGTAAGACCTCCCATTTCAGCGTTTCCAGGTAGTTTTTGACCGCTACAGCCACGTGGGGCCGAGCGTTACCATGTTGCAAAATCGCATTGTCATGCCTTTCGGTCGTTTCTGGCCATTTTTCACGCAATGCACGCCTCAAACGCATTAGTTGTAGTCGATAACGTTTCCCATCAATGGTTTCGCCTGGTTTTAGCAGCTCATAGTACACCACACCCGTCTGGTACCACCATATACAGAGCATGACCTTTGAATCGACATCTCTCGGTTTCAACTGGTACGGCACCCAATTTCCTTGCTTTTGAATAAATCCAAATTTCTTTAACCGAACAGAAATTGTTTGCTGAGTCACTCCCAACGATTCTGCGAATTCACTTTGCATTTAACACGGATTTTGATCCAGTAAAGCCTCCAATTCCTCATCTTCAAACTTTTTGGGCTGGCCAAGACGCTCTTTGTCTTCGACGCTAAAATCACCACTTTTGAAGCGTCGAAACCACTCTCTGCATGATTTATCGGTCGGAGCAGATTCACCATAAACTTCTACAAGCATTCGATGGGCTTCAGCTGCACTTTTCTTCCAATTAAAAAAGAAAATCAAAACTTCCCGCATATGCTGTTTATTTAAGACAAATCCGGACATTTTCGAAGAGGCAAAAAACAATGTTGTTGTCAGAAACAGACGCTGATGCACACTAATTATTGTTGACAGATGTCACACCTTTCCAATGTAGTAGGTAATCGCTTCCAAGATCAGCCACAATTTGCAGGTGGCGCCTTCTTTTGAAAACGGACCGAATTAATTTGTACCCCCATAGTTTTCCCGCAGTAAGATTAAAACAGAGCTATCTATCAGTCGAAAAAAGAATATTCCCAACATTCAAAGAAAATACCAAGATCTAGGATTTACTGCGAATTTTATCTGAACTCAAAATTCGACGGAAAATGATATATTTTCCGTTTTGAATGTTTTGAGTAGCTATCATGGAGCGCAATAAATACATATATAAGTTATCTACCTTAACACGTTTCACCAAATAGCAGAAGGTCTTATAAAGGAAGGGAGCATACAATGTCTGTTCAAAAAGTAAGGAGACATAGTTTTTCTCGAAGCCAACATATTTTCCGATCTTCAAGGTACTAATATTTAAGAGTACATACTCGTAGCATTCGAAAAATTTCATATATCGACTAGTTAAGTTTAGGATGAAGTTTATTCCGCGAAGGAGCCAGGACAATTGTTTAAGTTTATGTTCCAATGCTCAAACCATTTTATCATTCCGTTGAGATGTAGTTGAGTTTGAGATGATGCAATGTTCAGATTTTGATCGGTTGTAAGAAAGATTGTATCGTCTGCAAAGATAGCCATCAACGTCGATGCAGCATAAGGTTGAGGGATGTCAGCGATGTAAAGGACATATAGGAGTGGCAGATCCTTGGGGAACTCCTGCTTTCGTCTCTAGGATGTTCGATCTTTAGTAATTATATTTTACATAGAAATTATGTTCACTGAGGTAGCTTTTAATGATGAGATAGAAGTCTGTTGCGGCTAAGTTTTGTACTTTATTTTTTGCCATACCTTGTCGGATGCATTTGCTACGTCTAGGAGTATCCCTATGCAGTATTTCTTTTCCTCTAGGTCCGTTCTTATTTTGTTGGCTTAGCACTTCTGACATGCGCTTTTTTTTGGTATATGTAACTTTGAGCACTTCCAGTGATGAGGTCTTTATCTCCTCAACTGAGGCACATTTCCGTCCCCTCATGGGTCTTTTCAGTTTGGGAAAGAGAAATTAGGCGAATTGGGTCAAGTCCGGTGAATACGGTTGCTGAGGCATAATTACAGTATTGTTTTTGGCCAAAAAATTACGCACAAGCTGCGATGAGTTAACAGGTCATTATTGTGTTGCAACAGCCATGCACTTTTTTTTCACAAATCCGGACGTTTTCTTCGTATTGCTTCACCCAAATGGCGCATAATTTCAAGGTAATGTTCCTTAATAACGGCACGATTTTACGGCTCATGATGAACTACACCATTGTAATCGAAAAAACAGTGCGCAAAACTTAAACATTGGACCGAAATTAGCATCCCTTCCATTGGGTTTCGACTTCATAACCAGTGATTTTGATCAAATCTGGATCGGCATTAACATCATGTAACTGCTTCAACATTTTCATTCGTTGTTGACGTGCTGGGTCGCCCAGGTGGGCATGAAGAGCTTCTACCCCTTACTTTCCAATTTTGTTTTTCACACAAAATTTCATGCGGATCGCCGAAACAAGCTTAACCTTTATTTCTGTGAAAAACGAAATGATCGATCGCGTCACTTATGTTAGGGGACATGGAAACATACCAAAACTTTCCTTGTCAAAAAAGTCACCTTATTTCTTGAACAAACTTTTGCTTTCTTTTTGGAAAGTTTATTTACGATAAGCATAAATTTGAATTGGAGTTCCTTTGAAGATGTTCATGGCTTGAATTGTGCAATAAGGTTTTAGTTATTGTGAGTGATACGCTACATCCAAACCTTTTACGCGAATTAAAAACTCCATTCATAAAACTAACCGCAATGAAAAACTTCCCGATAAAACCTTTACGGAAACAACAAAATTCCGAAACTCCAATTAATGCAGAGAACAAACAATTTTTACGACACCTATCCCAAGACCATAAGTATAAAATATCTGCAGCGAATCATCTCATCCATGTAGCATTCAAGAACAATAACAGCAACCCATAAATATTTATGATTAATTATTTTATTTTTATTTATTTTCATTATTTTCTTCATTCCCATTCGTTTATGAACGTACCATATGAATATGCTTGTGCTTATTTCATTTTTATAGCAATTTCAAGAGAGGACGGCGACGATTCACACCACCACCATCATCATCATCACCACCATCACAGGGGTGGTCATGGACACAATCACGGTAGCAAAGTTCCCTACAATGGATACAACTCGGAGGAGTATCTGGACCGACTGGAGCCGAATGGTAACATCCCAGCCGATAAATCAAATTGTAGATATGGGGGTAAGTTTTCCTTTTCATTTCTTGACTTTTCTCTCCATTGTTTATCCTCGTTCGTTGTGGTGTCGTATTTTTCATTTGTTTTGTATTTAGTTTGTTGTGGTGTGTGTACAATCAGGGATCATACAAATTGGATATCAAGGATATCAGTGGCTTTATCTGTTCTTTTTATTTTGTCGTTGACTCTTGGTTTTTTTTTTTTTTTTTTGAGGGGGAAAATACGGGGGAAGAATCCAATGCAGCAGATTTTAATTTCCTACAGCAACTAAGTTAATGGTTTTTTCCCTCGATTTTCTTCCCATTCGATTGAGGTACTCTTCGGTTTTTTCCTTTTCCTTTTTAGTTTGGGAACCATCCAAGGGAAAATCGATTGAATAAGGTTATGTTTGGAGGGCAAGTTCCTGTTGTCGACTCGATAATTGGAAACATGTTTTGCATGGTGATATGCCCTCATACGTTCGGTATAACAACTAGTTTTGTCTTCTGAGGAGACCGCAACTCATCATAATAACATCAATATAGCAAGTGAACATGACAGATCGGTCCTAATTGCCACCAATGTTGGTAAAGACGCCCCACTACCTTCAAGTCCTCCCCACTTATTCTTACTTTACTCAGAAACCTAATCGCCGTACCCATGTCAGTCATTAGTCTCTAAAATAAACTCCCACTCGTAGGGAAATTGAAATACCTCTTGCCTATTAATTAGTCCTGTAGTCGAACACCAAACAAAAAGGGATGAAGGGAAATCACCTCCCCCAGCCTTTTGTTTTGTTTGTCGTGCGACTTTTAGTGAAATTAGAAATTTGATCTGTCACTTGCCAATAACGTTGCTCTTCCGCTCGAACAATGACGTTCCACGGCAGTCATAAACACATATGCCTGTCTGTGCGATGTCTTATCGATATCACGTTACGTACACTAGTCTGGCAGTTTTCCCCTTAATGCCATCGAGTGATGATTATGCCATTGTGTTCAAGACCATGTCATTCATTAGGACAAGTACCCATCATACGTCATTTTTAATAACAAAACAAAACAACAACAGCAACATGCCGTAAAAGAAAAAAAACACGCCAACAACAAAATAAGCACATATTCACGATGACAAACTCTGGCGCTTTTGTGGAACAAAGTGCTCCTGCAGGACTGCTTTAGAACAACAGCAGCGATGACGACAAGCACGATAATGATGATGATGATGATAATGACAGCAAAACAGCAGTTTAACAGTAAACCGCAAACTTCCCTGCCACTTGCAGCACACACAAGGGGCTATGCAATCATCCATTGTTGTTATTCCTTATAATCGTCCTTCATCTGCTGCCTGCTCTTCCTTTTCTCTTTTCCGTTGCTCCACGGCGTAACACACGCCAAGTGATTGTACACGCTCTGATAGAGGGATACATACACGTACGGGTAGGCTTATATCCATAATTAATTTTGAAAGTTGTGCGACTCATGTAATGGTAGGAACTACATGCGAATCGGTAGGATATGGGTGGTGATAGTACCCCGACATAACTGACAAATGGCGTTAATTAGGTGCAGGGTGAAAGGCTTGAATGGCTTATCGTCATATGCATACTTGCGTGTTACAGCCACCCCCCAACTACGTACCCTCCGAATATGATCTCACCCAAAAATTAATGAACACGCCCCGGAACAAATGGTTAAGAATATTTTATGGATTATTTAGAGTTTTGGAATGAATTTTACATTAAATTGTAACTCGTATGCGGAGGGATGTTGTTACTAAAATTGGGTCATTCTCTCGAGTGCTACATGGCAGGCGGTGTGCGAGAGTGTTCCATCAAATGAACAACATCATAACGTTGCCATGGTGGGCTTTCCTGTCGGAGGGAACGAGTAATGAGAAATAAAATCTTAATAGGTGTTGGGAGTTTGATTTAGACTTTTGGTGTCGTGTGTTATGTGAAATTTCGAGGAAACTATTGCTGAAAATTTGTTTTGTGAAAAGTTTACGTCGCATTATGGGATGTCATGGGTTTCCGGCATCTTAATTGTTAACTACGGTTTGTTGTTTGGTGGCATTTAAGATTCTGGATAATTACAGTAATATTTACATACACGTTCATACTTTTATATAGTTCCTTGGAAGAATTAGAAGTTTGTCGTTCAACAGAAGCTTGAAGGATGTGCCTTCCATATACTCAGTTTTATTTTAGTTTATCTAATGAAGTTATTTTGCTGTCGAACTGTCGAATATATCACATAGTGAGAGGTTTGAGGGATCTAGTATTAGTTCAAAGCAATCAGTTCTTGTAAATAGAATAATTAAATTTGACAAATTACGAATGCTATAAGACTTTACCCTTGTAGTTCTGTAGGTGACGAGGTGCTGAAAATGACACTTTCGGATGAAGAACGAACTAGCCCCTATTAATACATTCACATACACAAGAATTCATCAGCCTTCCAACGGCGCATTCTTTGTCTATGAACGATACTAAGATCGAAGACTTTTTAATCAAAATCATTTCCTCAGAAGTAACGCGTCGAATCAGGCATATACGAGTTTGAAAATGGTGCTACTAGATCGATACCATTACACGTTTGATTTCTGGAAAGAATTTCATTTGTTCGACTCCATCAATGTATTGCCTCCAAAACGGTCCCTAGTACTCCGTACTGACCAAGACCCTCATGCCAAGACTTCATACCGAGCATGACTATAACGTTTCACTAGACTTCTCCTGGAATGATTAAATACCAGATTCTGTATCTCTGTTTTGATATGCTTCACTAATTTCGGAACTTTGTTCAATTCATTTATAGACTTTTGAGTAGTTCGATACTTCGAAAGAGTTTTTGAGAATATTTTAGGCCTTCATACCCAGAACATAAATGAACAAAAATGTATGACCTGAGTCACTTTTTAGATGTTTTGGACATGCTCAGTGGGACTCCGGGGTTGGATCAGAAATACTGATTATACTGACTATCTTTTACATAGAATTTGGTCTGTTGGATAAGGCCGGGGGCGGAACTAAAATTTATCAGTCCTCATCAACTTTTTGGCGGAATCGTTTTGTATTCCGACAGGAATGGTTAGGGACAATATTCGCTAAGCAATATTCGCCACGCAAGCAATATTCAGCAAACATGGCTAGCATAAGAAGGCGGCGGAAGGCATCGAAAGGCATAGGCTAGCTAACTGAAGGTTTTCAGTAAGGGCGGATAGATGTCGAAATGGATTAAAACAAGCTGTGTGTGAGGTAGTAAAACCTTTTTTCTTTGTTTGAAAGTCCTATATTGTATTATGTATTATAATGCCCATTATACATATATTATGAAGTATGACACCGTTCAAATATACGGCTTCTGATGGTGGCACGGATCCGAGTGGTCCAATTTTCAATTATTCTTCCGCATAGATCCGACTGAATGTGATCGATGGCCGGTGTTATGTTCACCTTAAGGGCATCGGTGGATTGCCGGTTTAATCGCATCGACTTCAGGAAACTCCGCCAAGAAAAAAATCTAACAATGTCAAATCGCATGACCTTGGTGGCCAATTCACGTCACCTCTGTGAGAGATAACCTTACCCTTAAATCGTTCATGCAGAACGTCAATCGTGGCATTTGGCCACATTCATTTATTTATTTATTCTCCATCAAGTACAATCTTTCTTAGAGACTAGAAATAAGATTTACTTAAATTATAATAATTCTGATAACATTTTTTAACACATTTTCCATCCATGTTAAAATCGATGGCATAATCAAATTCATTAAAAGCAATACAAGCCGAAGTGATTGGATTAAACCTAGCGTAACTTGTACTACGAAACGGAACATGCAAAAAGTCAAGTTCTCTTGGACGTAAGCAACGAGATGCGGCGTAAACCTTAAACATTGATAGTAACGATGAACGATCTATAGTAGAATTCAAAATATCTATAGCGAAAAGAATTAAATATAATTTTCTTCTAGAGACCAGGGGCTACATCTACTCTTATACACGAGAAAACTTTGTGAACCTTTTCTGAATTTTTTCAATCCGAGAGATACTATTTTGATGATAAGGATTCCATATAACACAGCAATATTCTAGAAGAGGCCGAACAAGGGAAGAATAGAGTGATTTTAGTGTGTAGGGATCATTAAACTCCTTAGAATTCCTTATTACGAATTCCAGCATTGAGTTAGCGCGAGATAAAACGTTGTCGATGTGTAAAGAAAAACTCATTTGAAAGTCTAAAATAACTCCAAGATCCGTTTGGCTATTAGACCTCAATATAGTACTCGTAACTAGACTGAATGGGATTAGAAATTTTAGAAAAAGTAACAACACTACATTCCTGAGTATTAAAATATAACCCATTACGATTACACCAATCAACAATATCATTTTGAAGCTTAATTGAATCAGACATGGATCTTATGGCTTCAAAAATCTTGAGATCATCAGCATATTGAAAACAATTTGAAAAAGAGATATGCGACGGTAAATCATTTATAAAAAGAAGAAACAAGAGAGGTCCAAGATGGCTTCCTTGAGGTACACCCGAATAGTTTATAATCTCCTCCAACAAAACATTACCAATCTTAACATACTGTTTACGCCCAACAAGATAACTTCTTCTTCTTCTTCTTCTTTTCCTTTTTTCCGGCGTTGTTATGGTCAGAAGTGTAGGACCATAACCTTCCCACTTAACTGCATTCCTACTGGTCCGCTTGTGGGGTCTGCCGGTTTGACCTCAGAAAGTAGCGGCAGGCTTCCCGGTTTGGGATTACTTCATCGCTGAGGCCAATCAAATGCTGGTGTTTTTGCATTTGTTTGCACCAATTGTTTTTCGGCCTGCCTTTTTTTTTTTTTTTTTGTGACACAGGCATGCTCCAGATTTTTTTGTTTGATCTTATTCTTACAACACCGGTGATCTCCAGTCGTGTCAACCCACTGATTTGCATGTACACTTGTGGGGCAGTTTAATGGTGGTATATGTGTCCCTAGGCTCACCTTGGTGTTTTCTAAATTGCCTAGATGTGATTTTTGTTTACCTTTGTTTTAGTCGCCTTTTACGACAAGCGAGAGGTATCGCTGCAGGGATATTCTTAACCGGTCCCTGCACGGAAACCAACAAGATAACTTCTTAGCCAACTTAAAAATTCAGAGTGACATCCAAGTAGCTCAAGATTTTTTACAAGGACACTATGTTGCACGCGATCAAATGCCTTTGAAAAATCAGTGTATATGGTGTCAACTTGCAAACGTTTCTCAAAATTAAAAAGACAGTAATTTGTAAAGATTGATAAGTTTGTAGTGGTGGACCTCCCTGTAACAAAACCATATTGGTACTCAGAAATATGATTCTATACTATGGAGTATAACTTATTCTTTACAATTGCCTCAAACACTTTTGGTATTAGTTGAAGCTTAGCTATATGCCTGTAATTGGTATTAGGACCAGATTTGTGAAGAGGTGTTATGAGCGAATGCTTCCAATAATCCAGAAAGGTTCCCTGCCTTAGATATAAATTAAATATAAAACAAAGCGGATCAGCTAAATTAGATTTACAAAATTATCTGGTGCAACAGAAATACTATTGTCAAGAGATGACAACACAGTTAGTACATTCTCCTCACTTAAATAAAGATGGCAAACATCGCTTATCGAGTTCATAATATAGCCAGAATCACAATTAATTTTTAGATCAATAAAATTAGATTGAAAGTATGAAGCAAAGCAATTACATGTGTGAATTAAGTCAGTAGTGGGAACTCCATTGTAAGACATGTTAGATGGAATCCCGAGGGACTTACGTTTATTATTTAGAAAGGTCCAAAAAGATTTAGGATTGATTTTAATCTTCTACTTCGGCTATAGAAAAACTTTTTGAACATTTGGTTAAATTTGGGGTCATAAAAAATTGGTTATCGTCATTCTGTAGCGGTTGCCATTGACGGTGACCGCGTCAGCAATGTCGTCTCCTAGAAAGTACGGTCTAATGACGGTCCAACTTTTTGAGATTGCATTGTCACCTAGTGAACTTCGTGTGGGTTGGTGTCGTCCCATATACCACCATTCAGCTTGTTGACACAGCCATTCATCCAAAAATGCACCTCATCGCTAAAGATGATTTTTCGGCCCAAAATTGGGGTCATCTTCCAAACGTTCCGAAGCCCATTCAGCGCACAAACAGCGTTGTCCATGAACTTTAAGGTCCTGGGACAGTTGGATCTTGTACGGGTGTAAGCTTTTCCCGACGCGAAATTCGGCAAGTTGAAGTCTGTGAAAGGCCAAGTTCTTGTGCACGACGTGAAATCGACTGCCTCGAGTTGTGCTGTATACTTTCACGAACTGCGACGATGTTCTCGGCCGATCTTGCGTTCTTTCGACAAATGTTAGCTGATTGATTACCGAACCGGTCGGTCTCAATTTGGCCACTAAACGTTAAAGGGCCACCACGTATACTGGGGCGCAACATTTGCACTTACGAACACTCACTTTGATAATAAAGTTTTATCATTTGAACGTGCTGTTCAATCGTGTAACTTGCTGTGCTGATTTGGCATCAGTAACTGAATTATAAACAACTGATTTCACAGATTTCATCAAAAAACATGGTCGCCTCAGGCCGCTAAAATTGAAAAACCCTTTACGTCTTTGCGCACAAGGCATAGCAGAGTTATAACAAACATAAAATGAAAAGCCCACTAAACAGATCTAGAGGAGATATTTAAAATTGTTTGATATCATTACGAGTCCTGGTAGCTGGTCTACTCCCACAACACGCTCTGTCGCACCTACAGAGTGCGCCATCTCATATGGGTCGATGTAAACTTCGAATAACTTCAACAATTGTCAACCGATTTTCATATGTCATAGCATTCATGTACAATTTTGACCATGAATCGCTTCACATCAAAATGCGGAAATAGTTTCAATGTTCACTAAAGATGAACGCTCGATTCTGCTAACTCAACGTGCGTATCGTGCAAAATATCGTGATCGTGTTGCGCCCAAAAAAGATACAATTCGTCTTTGGACCTCGAATTTTTTTCAATTTGGTTCTGTGGCAAGCCCTCGTGAGCAACCTAGGCCACGTCCGCGGCGTTCAAACTCATCTATTCAGTGGCACCACTTTGCGGAGAATTTTAAAGGATGATCTTCACTTATTTCCATACAAAGTGCAGATAACTCAAAGAATTTTGCCACAAGATGAGCCACGGCGCTTGGCATACGCACAAAATGTCGTTGCAATGATTAATGCTGAGTCGGAGTTCTAGCTGCAAATTTTGATGACCGATGAGGCACATTTTACGCTCTCTGGCTCAGTTAATAAACAAAATTGTCGCTTCTGGGCCACCGAAAATCTTCACATTATTCACGAAGAGCCGCTATATGATCAAAAAGTTACTGTTCAGGTCGGTGTATGTGCTAAAACCATCATTGGACCGTATTTCTTCAAAGGTGGCGGTACAGTGGATGTTGGCCCATTATGTGGTCCTAGAAATGCGTAAAAAAGGCTTATTTCACTTTTGGTTTCAACCAGACGACGCAACATGCCATACTGCGGACAAAACAGTGAACCTTTTGTGTAAGAAGTTCCCTGGAAGGTTGGTGTCAAAAAAGGGCGATATTGACCGGCCTCTCAGATTGCCGGATTTGACTCCTCCAGACTTTTTTTTTTGAGGATACTTGAAAATCAAGGTGTATGCTAACGGCCCGAAGACAATAAAACAGCTCCAAAGAAACATTCGTGCGGTAATCGCAGGAATTTCGACCGAAATGCTCGAAAATGCATCGGCAATAAAGGCGGTCATTTAATTGATATTGTTTTCAAAAATTAATCAAAATAAATTGTAAAGATCTAAGTTGAATAAAAGTTTTTGAATTTCCAAAATCGGTAGAGAATTGTTAAAATTATTCGAAATTTACATCGACCCATGACCAGATGGCGCACGCTTTACAATAACAGCTCTGATAAGAAGGCCCTTAACTACTTTTACGCAGCTGCCTGGTTCAGACAAGGACGGGGCAGCGTGTTCCGGGCAAATCTTCAAACGACTTCTAACAATTGGATTGGCTTTTATTTCTATTCCAAATGTCTGTTTGACCAAGTAAAAAAATCGCGAACACTAAGATGAGCAGATCACGTAGAATGAATGGACAGAGGACAAACAGTCCAAAGAATAATAAGTAAAAAACCCGTCAACGAGGCTCTGAATTTTCGAGCATTTCCCAACATCTAAAACATTTTTCCAGTCGGATGCACTAGTTATTGTGGACACTTTTGTCCATCACTTCTACCTTCTTATCCTGGTGTACTGGGTCACCCAAGGTACCCATAATCTTCAACATTTGTAAATTTGAAAATGCTTATGCCACCCGTAGTCCGGTAAGTCTCTTCATACTCACCATAAGTAACGTCATTCAACAGCTCCTGAACGATGACTGTATGTGACGGATCTGTTGGTCAAATCTGTTGGAGCCTTCTGTGAAGCGCTTGTACCACTATAAACTTTTTTTTGCTCTGAGTAAACTCGCATTATGTCCAGCCAACTTCTTAAGTTTTGATCAGATTCTTTGACCCATTTTTTCAATAGTGAAGAAGAGAAATTTGTACCGTCATAACAAAAAAAAATCGATAAACGCGTGCTGAGGTCTCTCACTCACCTCAGTTTCACTATTCTTTCAAAACAAAGACCTCGAAGATGCAGCAATTACTGTGACCCGCACCATTCGCGCCTCGCTTCTTGCGCCCTAGGTATCTGCATTCAACACATTATTTAGCTCACAGACTCTACCTGAGTTTTGTGAATATTTTTGTACAGAGATAATTCGAATTTAATCCATCCATCACTCGTTATCTGAATTTCAATCCTCTTCGCAAGGAGCGCATAGCTGCAACAGAATCGCTTTTGGACAACTTTTGTTAGTTGTCTTGTTCATCTCAACTTATTCGTGTCACCAAGTTGCTGCAACATATCCTGCCTGCATATTAGTCAGATTTTTTCTTCCTGGACTTTGGTCGTTATGGTAATTTTCATCATGTGTATACGAATAGAATTCTTGGGAACGCTCACTTTTTCTGCAATAAATGGAGGCAATTGTCACTAATCTCTCCTGGAAGAGATTGAAGGTGACTTATTATGCCCTTATGAACGGACACATCCAATACTAACTTCTTGAAATGGATTAGTTTTTTCCACCTTTCAAATCCCTGCGCCCAGTTGACGCCACTGATGCGTATGCGATCCACTGCAAAAGTTCTGGCTTCCATCATCCATCTGCCAGGGATTGACAAGTCTTTCACCCGAATTCACCTCCACGAATCCTCCTAACTACACTTTTATTGTTCTTTCCCATAACTTCATCCGAGCATCACTTTATTTCATATCGTTTGTCCATTACCCCTCCATTACCCTGCAGCCACAATATTGTTCCACAAATATTTCCACACGGACGAAAACTCATTTGCCCATAAAATAATCATTTAACACGAGCTAGAATGGTGTCATAAACTTCTCCTGACCACAAAACAGCTTAGGCCCTTTATCCCCCTAAACGTCTCCTCGTACAAGCCACAAACTTCGACAATATTACAAAAGCAATAAATTATCCAAGTTTCATATTGGATGCCATCCATGATGTTACAAATATCTGTCCGACATCATCACTACGTGAGCAGCGAAGCACATCCAAGCGATGATGATGATGATGATAATGATGATGGACACAGACAAATAATTGTAATTACAAATGCAGAACAGACGTGTAGCTCAGTTGTATCCACAGCCTACGGATGGATGGATATGAGTAAATTACACGATGACATCGAGTTAAACAAACCTCTGTGGCTCGGTGACGGGTCAGCACGCAACGGCCGTAGGATATGAATACAACGGACGTTGGGTTGACCGCACAGGAGGAAATAAAGAATCAATTGGAACCCAAAATAACCATTAAAGAGACAACTTCCGTCAGATAATCCAGGATCGAACGGAATTGGTTTTTTCACTCTCCTCCAATATTGACACGTTCGGCAAACACACACACTCCGCGCCATGAGGCAGGAAATCGATCAAGTCGCAACTAATAACAATATCCAATCCCACGCAGGAAAGTTTTAATCACAAATCCAATCCACCTCAGGATATACATCTCGTCTCCCATCCGCATGGACAATGGACAATGATGACGATCAATCAAAGGTGAATTGTCCACACTCCAACGAAGCGAATGAAAAATATCCGACAATCGTATCTCAATCGAGACTTTCAATGAATCCTTGAAAAACTGGAACTGTTGCTCACCCAGTCGCATGCCAATATCGGTCACAATTGCCCTCACTCTTCGCTCGTCGCCTATTTGTACAACGGTATTGCCATCCTTTCCATACAACATATATTGTTAATGGGAAAGTTAAATTGGACACTAGATGTTTCAATTTGTCTTGTCGTCGACCAATCCGGCATCAGATAAAATCCAACTCGTTGGCCTCCATTGTATCCCACTATAGTGTGTGATGAAAACTGACAATGGAAGAGAAGATTTTGAATTGAATTTCACGTCGCTTTGAATGCGAAATCTCACTTTAAAGCAAACTAAAACGAAGAAGAATAAATAGGCAAAAAAGATACAATCCACATGAGAATTCTAGGAGCAACTTTGCTACATTAGCACAGTATCCGACAGACAATGATTGCTCATTGTTCGTATCTCACTGTGTGATGAATGGTAGAAAAAACAGACAAAACAGACGAGGACAATAGATGAATGAATGAAGGAGGAAGACCATGCGGATGTAGTGATCTCCCAATTAATTTCCAGAAGGAAGGAAACAGAAAAGATTTGATGCAACATGCATGTGGCGTTCTCTGCTGTTTCATGCGTCGACGCCCATATTTATCACCAGGAATTTGACAGAGCAAGAATGGGTGGCGCGGCAGTAATTAAATAAGAGGGCGGTGGAAATAGCATCAAGCACAGATTGCATTTAATGACACAAATTAGAGCGTCTAGCCCACAGGATGTAACAGTGATTGCAGAACAAATGACTCGGATACAATTGTTTTTGGGCGGAACAAAAAAAATTCTTCTAAGGTTATACCCTTGATTGAAGAGCGAATACACACGAATCTGGATGTGGGAGATATGTGTCAGTTTTTATAGTCTTGGGTGGTCTTAGTGGCAGCTCTTAAGTAACAGCATCAGTAATTTAATTAAGCCAGAGATGTAAGGCAATTTATCAGGAAGGATATGGGACATATATCACTCCAACCCTTGTTATGTGATAAGTCAGATGACTTAGCTAAGCACAAGCTTAGCCCCACGATGTGGTAATTTGAGTTTCAGAAATAGGAAAAAGTCGCAGGATACCATATCTGGAGAATTTGGTACTTGTTGGATCATATTGTGTGTGAGATGGTGAGTTATCGTGGTGCAAACTCCAAGAGCTTTTTTTCTGCCAGAATTCCGGTCTTTTTCGGCGAAGGACTTGACTCACCGATTGTCATTTCAGAGTGAACAAAACCACGAATATCGCGAAAAACAGTAAGCAACATCTTAAATTTTGAGCGACTTTGACATGTTTTTTTGGTTGGAATTTGGTTTATTTGAGGTGTACCATTCCAATGCCTAATGGTTTGCTTATACCATACTCGTAAATCCAAACCTCGCTACTTGTAAAGATGCGTCTCATGAATGTAAGTACCAATTTGACACTTATTTTTTGTTTTGCCATGCCTTTACTAGTATCTGGCCGTTTTTTTTTTTTTTTGTAATGCACGGCTCAAACGAGTCAGTTGTAGCCTATACCGATCGCCCGTAATGGATTCGCCAGGTACATAGTACACCTTTTTGCTCCCATCATATACACACATAGCGTGACCCTCCAATTCAAATTCACCACGCTTAGTTGTCTTTTTGCCTTTGAATCAGTTGCTCGCAAGGGAAAATCGCCTTTCAACATCTCTCGGTTTCAATTCATGAGCAACCATTCCCATAGATTTAATCGTACAGAGACTCTTGCTGAGTTACTTCCCAATGAATCTGCAAGCTCCCTTTGCGTTTGACTCGGATCTTCATCGAGTAATTCCTCCAATTCTTTGTCATAGATTTTTTTGGTTGCCCAGAGCGAGGCATCTCTTCGACGCCGAAATTATTATTCTAACACGTTTAATCAGTATTTTCACAATAAACTTCCCCAAGCATTCAAAAACAAGGTTTTTTATGCAGCTCGAAGTAATGTCTAACCTCTCTGAAACCACCGAGATTAGCTGTGACTATGAGAGATTTATATAACCCAAAGTTGTCTTTTAAAAACAGACCGAACTAATTCGTACTTCCAATATTTGTCGAGGAAAATTAAAAGTCACCTTATTTCTTGAACAAACCTCGAACGTGCACATGTGCGTATGTTCGTCAACGTTTTTAGGAACAAATTAAGACATTCGCTTTAATCGCTTTATTCCAGACGTAATTCCGTAATGAAGAGCTAATTAAGTATGATGGAATACTGGGGCAGTCGGGGCGCCTTAAATACAATAGGATCAAGGGTGCTAAATGAAAAGCTGGTAGTCTGTTAAATCAGCCGAATCCAAGACCTCATACTTGTGTCTACAAAATGAAACAACGAATTTGCAACAAATTTTCATATAAAGGGTGTTTCAGTTGGCACGGGGCCACGGGCAGATTTTGGCGCCCATGTTGTTTTGGTGACATCTGTCAAATCTTATGTCTATTAATCAAAATAATAAAACTTTATTATCAAAATGAGTGTTTGTAAGGTCAAACATTGCGCCCCAATAGACGTGGTGGCCAAATTTGGTGACCGTGCCGTAATCAATCAGCCAATATTCGTGTGTCGAAGGAACGCCAGATCGGCCGAGAACATCCGCGCGGTCCGTGAAAGTGAACAGAAGAATTCGAGGCAGTCGACAGTAAGAGACAACTCCAATCCACACGAGATTTAGTATCTTCAAACAGTTATCGTTTGGTGTGGATTTTGGGCCGGAGGCGTCAGTGGTCCGTACTTTTTCGAAAACGACATTGGTGATAACCAATTTTTTTTTTATAATTGCACATCCAAGAGCGTGTTTTGTCACACAACCTGGACGGGGTGCAGATAGTTTGTGTCGAAGACGTTCGTTCACTACTCTCCGGGGGTGGTTGTCCTAGATAGGATTTGAGAGATTCGACTGAACTTGCGTTGGTTGTACATAGTTCATAGTAACTCTTTTGTTTCCATGTCATTAAGGTGTTATATTGGAAATGTACACACAGAGTATGAATTTAGAAGTGATCTTATGCTACAAGTGTTATGCCTTCGTCAGCACTTTCTGATCATCTCTCATTTACAACTGATGTTGTTGCACAGTTTTTCTCTATAGAAATTGTTCTTGACTATGGACTAACTTGAACTACAGACCTTCGGCTCAACAATCGGTGATGATTACCATTGCACCACGATTATCCCACCCCATATGGACATACACGACATGTAGTTTCAGCATAATAGCGTTACGTGCCACAATGCGGACGCCACGATTGACATTCAGCATGAACGATTTGAGGGTAAGAATATCTCTCACACCTCTGCGTGAATTGGCCACCAATACGATTTGACCCTGCTAGAACTGAGGCCGCAGGGGTACGCAAATATACCACAATCGACCGATGCCCTTAAGGTGAACATATGAGGGTGGTCCGATAAGTACTTAGCCTACAAAAGAAAAACAAACATTTTGGACAAATGGCGATTTATTTTTCAATATAGTCTCCTTTTAGCTCGATACACTTGACCCAGCGATGCTCCAACTTCTTTAACCCGTCTGAAAAATACGTTTTCTCGAGGTCTGCAAAGTAGGCCTCCGTGGCGGTGATGACCTCCTCATTCAACTGAAATTTCTGCCTGGCGAGTGACTTTTAGAAGTTTGGAAACAAAAAGAAGTCACACGGGGCCAAATCTGGAGAACACGGTGGATGGGGCAGCAGTTCGTAGTCCGATTTGACCATTTTGGTCGTGGCGAGGGCGGAGGTGTGAGCCGGTGCGTTATCATGGTGGAAGAGCACTTTTTCTTAGCCAAGTGGGGCCGTTTTTTCTTCAATTCGGCGTCGAATCGGCCCAATAATTTGGCATAGTATAGCCCTGTGGCCGTTTTGATCTTCTCCAGGTAGTCGATGTGGATCACACCTTGTGAATCCCAGAAAACTGTGGCCATCACCTTTCCGGCCGATGGGACAGTCTTCGCCTTCTTTGAAGCACGTTCGCCGGGTGAAGTCCACTGTTTCGACTGTTCCTTGGTCTCTGGTGTGTACCAGTGGATCCATGTTTCGTCGACTGTCACGAAACGACGCAGAAACTCCTTCGGATTGCGCTTAAACAGCGTCAAACACTGCTCTGAAGTGGTCTCACGGTTGCGCTTGTTGTCCGGAGTGAGCAAACGCGGCACCCATCACGCCGACAGCTTTCTCATGCACAAAATTTCATGCAGGATGTGACCCACGCAATCTTTTGAAATGCCTACTGTCTTAGCTATCTCGCGCACCTTCAATCGGCGGTCTGCCAATACGAGTCGTGGATTTTTGTCACGTTATCCTCCGTGGTAGCCGTTTTCGGGGCAGCTGGAGGTGGCTCATCAAAAACCAACGTGCGACTACGCTGAAACTCGTTAAACCAATTTTTGATATTCGCCATCGAAGGAGAAGAATCACCGTACACAGCATCCAAACGCTCTTTGATTTCGCTGACCGATTTCCCTTCCAAAAACAAGAATCGACCGATATTGTTTTTTTTTCATTTCCACACATGGTCAAAACAAAACCACGAGTCCGATCCGGTTGAAATTTCGACAGTAGCCGTCTACTAGAATGTACTACACGATAGTAAGTTGCTCTTGCGATACTGGCGCCATCTGGCGGTGAGGCTAAGTACCTATCGGACCACGCTCGTATGGGTCCAGCACTATACGCCTGAAGCGAAACAGCATTCCCAATAGTGGGTGGGAGTCGGTGGTTCAGCGCCAAGAAAGCGAAGTCAATTGCATCTGCCTGAAACGTAATGACAGGCGTGGTTCGGGATGTGAAAGGGATCTTGTTAATTAATTACATTGCAGAACAATTATAGGTCAATATCACTCTAACCTTCTTAACCGGCTGGATTCCAAAATTCACGAGATTTGGCCTGGCTTAAAGAGGCAAAAATCATCCTTCACCAGGCCAACGCACCTGTCACCAAAAGTGCGTTGGTGATGGGAAACCTGAAGGATTTGGGGTGTGTTTTACTCGGCCATCCTCCTATTCCCCTGATTTGACACCCTCAGACTTCTGTCTGTTCCCGAACTTGAAGAAATCCATTTCCGGGAAGCACTTCGCATCCAATGAATGAGGTGAGATGGACGTAGATGAATATTTTCACAGCCTTTCAGGAACTCACTTCCGAGAAGGAATGCTGATGTTGGAGAAACGCTGAATCAATTACGTTGAAGTCAGTGGATATTATGTAGAAAAATAGAATCATTTCTTAGTCGAAAATCCCAGTCTTTCATTGCTAGGCCAAGAACCTTTCATTGATGAATATATTGTAATTCCTGGAATTAGTTACTTGCAAATTGGACTATTCTGGTGAAAGTTCAAATCAGTGTGCTTAGAGTCAAAGGTAAATGAACGCAGGTTGCCGGGTAACAATCAGAGAAGGCGCTGAAAAAGACATGTGGTTTGACTCACGACATGACATTTATTTTGAACATGAGCGTGACAGCAATATTAGATGCAAAATCGGGCGGCGACAAAGGTTACATAGAGGTATGATGCAGGACTTCTAAAACCTACATATGTATGTCGAAATGGTCCTAGTGGACGTTTTGGAAAGGGCATAAGGTTGAAAGAAAAGAATAAATAAAATTCATTACAAAACTGAACATACCTATCCAAGCAGCTTTCCTGGTTAATATAACAAATTGTTTGACAAATCAAATTTGGAGGACATTATTGTTAATTCTGTTTCCAAGATCCTCTTTCCAAAAACATTTATTTTTTATCGCTAAAATCTTGTTGACAATCACATGATTAAGCCCGCTACGTCAGATCAATCAAACCACAAACAATGACATGGCAAATGAAATTTTATCTTCTTCCTGAGACCTGTCAGTCAGGATTTAACAATCTCAGTTAAAAGCTAGTCTTCATAAACACAGTCTGCCTCAATTTCTTGATGAGACTAACAAGTCTGTCCGCAAATACTTATACGTCCATGTCTCCTCCTCATATCACGTCTATTCGTTTTTATGGCAATCACTTGGGGACCCATAAAACTAATCCAATAAACAGAGAAAATCCCCTTCCCTATAATATGTCAATAAAAATCACCACATCACCATAAAATGTCAACTAACCGCGCGGGAAAAGCCCTCTTTCTAAAAGGTTGCGTTGCCCCTACCCTCGAATCCGTTGTTATTTTTCCTTCAATTATTACTAATTCAAATAAATTTCCATGGCAAATGGGTTTGGTTTCGAGAGTGTGTGCCCCACAAGCGAAAGCATAAAATATTGTAGAAAATGCCATCAATTACACACGCCGAATCCCTACAATCCTGCCTGTGGAGGAGCAAATGGATGGTTGGGGATGCCGAAATTCTAGCAACATGGTCCCATATTGCTGTTTACATTGTTCTTCTGTCTGTCGACGCCACTCCTTGCAGCAAGGACACGCATAAAGGAAATCCATAAATAAATCCAAAGTGCCTTCGATGGAATTTAAGGACCATCCGCGTTTCGAATAAATCCTCTTCTTATTTGAATGCTACCCTTACGGGGGAGAGGCCGCAGTGCGTCTTGTTTGTTGGTAAACATACGATGCAACGGTATTGGGTTCCTTTTGTCAGTTTTTCATTTCTATGGAAAGGCCAATGGTCCCATAAGTCCCGTGGAGTGGTTTCAAGGGATGTTGGAAATAATAATTTTATAGCACAATGTATGAGTACGTACGTTGAACGTCGAACGCAGGAGGGTTAATTAGAAGCAATCTACAAGGTAGCAGTATTGGACAAGACCCTCCGGGCTGCTCCATTTAGAGCTCCACGCCTCGACACATACTGTCAAAGCTCACCCAGTCCTTAGAAGGATGATTTACATTCTAAATGGCACCCCATCTCTTGTCGACATAAAAACGGGTTGCCCGCGAACAAAGACCTCTCACGAGCACACCCACAATTTGCCAGCCAAGGGCGACGGGGTTAAACACCTGAAACGGTGTTTAACATGGCACTTGTGTGCACGCTACCGTTTCACTATAAAACGAAAACCAAAGCAGCGAATTCTGAAAAATTAATTTCTCCGTTCAACGTTATTCATAAACTTCACCGCGAAATCGCCGCATAAAGAAAGCTTTTCACAAACCTTTTTATCCAGTTTTGACATGACGTCGGGTGGGCGCGTAGTAATTCAAGGTTCAGGCTCATAGGATTTAAATGCAAGACATTAACCGCAATTGCAGAAAAAGACACTAAACATCCACTACAACGCGAACTCAGATTCAATCCTGCCTTCGAGTTAAAGTGACTATGCCGGTGCAGCCATTTATTACGTTTTATGCTACCACCACCGACGACTATCCTACCTACTATCGCAGTCATCTGTGTATTATGCAAAGCACTATGCTCGTCCTTCTGCAGCAATAATGATTTCACATAATATGTGCGATAGATGTGGTATGGATGCTTCATGAATACACCATGGGTGTCATGTGTTGTTGGTGGTTGCATTACTACTTCTGAGCGAGGAATAAAGACTGGCGCCCCTTAGTGTCGAGCGGAAGACATTGCACACCTGCCAAAATGGCGGGAAGATAGCTGGTGCGAGTGCTTCGTGTAAATAATCTGTGCTTAGTGTAATGCTCTGTCAAAAGAAAACTGCTCGTTATAGCATGGAATTATAGTGCTATCGAATAGGGGAAGTGTGTGTTCTGAGGGCGTTGTGCTTCGATGGAGCTAATTCCATTATAGTGATGCAATCAAATTGAATCTCTTCCAGATGCAGCATCGTACGTTCGTTTTGAAAGTTTCTTTGAATAGTTTATCGTAATTAATTCCTCCTTCCAAGATTGTCAGAAGAAGTTGTTTTGGAACGGATAACTACTTTTCCGATCAAAGTCGTGGTTGGTCGTTGTTATTTCATTCGAATAATATTCGTTTTTGGACGACCGCAGAGCCTTTACACGGGACCTAGTCATTGATAAGATATGGAATAATGCGTCAAATTTTTCGGACTAAAAATGGCACATTTCCACGTTCAGAATTCGAATATATATTTTGTTATATATTTGCTTATATTATTTGTTATATATATGTGTGTGTATCGTGGGTTGGTTTTCGGCTCGCGTATCTTAGGAACAAATAATGGCATCAACACTTGGCCTATTCCATTCAACCTAAAATTTCATAATAAAACCGTGATATGGTTTGCAAAACAAAAAAAAAATTGTTGGCTTGGTTTTTGTGACGAAAACCAACGTTGGGAGGTCGGTAGTTTGAGTAGGCCAGTCCCACCTGTGATCCTAATTTTTCTGTTCGAAATAGTACACGGTAAGTATGTATTACGCCACCACAAGCGATAAACTTATGGTAAAATTTTGAACTCCGGCATTATTAAAATACATTATGAAAGAAAGTGGGCGAATTAATGTGCCAGCACTGCTACAGGGTGCGCTATCTTATATGGGTCGATGTAAATTTCGAATAACTTCAACAATTCTCAACCGATTTTGGAAATTCAAAAACTTTTATTCAATCTAGGCCTTTACAATTTATTCTCATTAATTTTTGAAAACAATATCAATTAAATGACCGCCTTTATTGCCGATGCAAAACTGGGCTCATTTTCGTGCATTCTCATGAATTTTGAGCATTTCGGTCGAAATTTCTGCGATATCCGCACGAATGTTTCTTTTGTGCTGTTCTATTGTCTTCGGGCCGTTAGCATACGCCTTGTTTTTCCAGTATCCCCAAAGAAAAAAGTCTTGAGGAGTCAAATTCGGCGATCTCAGAGGCCAGTCAATATCGCCCTTTTTTGACACCAATCTACCAGTGAACTTCTTACGCAAAAGGTTCATTGTTTTGTCCGCAGTATGGCATGTCGCGCCGTCTTGTTTAAACCAAAAGTGAAATAAACCTTTTTTACGCATTTCTGGGACCACATAATGGGCCAACATCCACCGATATCGATCGCCATCCACTGTATCGCCAACTGTGAAGAAATACGGTCCAATGATGGTTTTAGCGCATACACCGGCCCAAACAGTAACTTTTTGATCATATGGCGACTCTTCGTGAATAATGTGAGGATTTTCGGTGCCCCAGAAGCGGCAATTTTGTTTATTAACTGAGCCAGAGAGTGTAAAATGTGCCTCATCGGTCATCAAAATTTGCTGCCAGAACTCCGGCTCAGCATTAATCATTGCAACGACATTTTGTGCGTATGCCAAACGCCGTGGCTCATATTGTTGCAAAATTCTTTGAGTTATCTGCACTTTGTATGGAATTAAGTGAAGATCGTCCTTTAAAATTCTTCGCAAAGTTGTCCCACTGATGTCGAACTGCTGAGAACGGCGCCGATATGACGAACTTGCTCACGAGGGCTTGCCACAGAACCAAATTGAAAAAAAGTCAAGGCCCAACGACGAATTGTATCTTTTTTGGGCGCAACACGATCGCGATATTTTGCACGAGACGCACTTGAGTTAGCACAATCGAGCGTTAATTTTTAATGAACATTGAAATTATTTCCGCGCGTTCTTTTGGTGTGAAGCGATTCATGGTTAAAATTGTACTGAATTTACGTTTCCAAAATGCTTTGACATATGAAAATCGGTTGACAATTGTTGAAGTTATTCGAAGTTTACATCGACCCATATGAGATGGCGCACCCTGTATATAGGTCGAAGCGGTAACATGAATATTGCCCTCCGTCAATTTTGATAAAGTGAACCTCAGAGTCAAGTACCAATTCATTTATGTTAGGTTTAGGCTTTTTGAGTAGGGAATGGTGGAACATTCTTCTTCAACCAACATGTACATATGTATGTATGGGTATGAGATTTGTTCAAAAAATAAGGTGACTTTTACAATTTTGCGAGCTAAATACAGTGAAAGTGAAAAAATGGATCGAGGAATCTGTCTAAAAAATAAGATTAAGTGCTCAACATTTCAAGTACGTTACACTGTGGCATTTGACGAGTCTGCTATGAGCAAAAGAAAAATGAAGACCGGGAAGGTATAAATGACAATGCCCGCCCTGTAAGCCCTAGCACCTCAACAATAGATGAAAGCGGTGAAGTAGTGAAGACATTTGCTATGGAGAATTGTGGAATCCCTATTAGAGAAGTTGCTAAGAATACTCGGATGGCTCATGTCATGATTTTTGTCAGATATTTTGGGCATGAAACCAGTGTTAGAAGTAGTTCGTTCCGATATTGCTAATTTTTGACCAATAGGACCGTTACATGAGCATCTGTTGCTGTTGAATGACCTGACTGACGGTTCAGATTTACTAAAAAGGGTGATCACTAGTGACGAAACATGGGCACCTGATTGTCATCGAAACCAAAGCCCAATCATCCCAATGGAAGCGACCAGCCAAGACTAAAAAAAGCCCGCCAAGTTTGGTCAAATGCGAACGTTTTGCTCACTGTTTCCTTCGATTACAATGTCGCGTGGCTCATTATGAGTTCTTGCCGACCGGTCAATAAGGAATACTACCTTCGAATTATGTGCATAAAGCGAATACGAAAAACTATTGGATTTGGGGTAAAACATTCATGGCTGATGCATCATGATGCACCTGCTTCAATACCGTAACCATGCCTTAGCCCCCGTATTCACCGGACTTGGTTCCCGGTAATTTTTTTTTCTCTTTCCAAAGCTTAAAAGGCTCATGGAAGGACGAAGATTTGTTACAATTTAGTAGTTAAAGGCCGCATGTCAGAGGTGCTTGGAGGATTGGAAAAAGCGCTGGCGCAAGTGTATTATATCTGGAGGGGATTACTTTAAAGAAGACAAAATAGATACTGAAGAATAACTAAATATTTTTCATTAAAAGTAAATAGTCACCTTATTTTTCGAACCATCCCCGTATACGCTCAAAAAGTACCGGAAATTGCAGAATTTTGTGGATTGGCAAATATGTCTGGCAGCAATTTTTGAATTATAGCCGAAACATGTTGATAGGCATATCTAAAACATGGTGGTATATACTCGTAGGTCTCCCCACTTTGCTAGTCAAACAAGTTGTTAACCGGTAGGGAGGCTTACATACCTTTACGTAATAGTCCACAGCCGAAGCTTGTCCATTTTCCATGGTTCCTTCGAAAGCTGAAAGGGACGTACTGTTTATATCCAACTTCCTATGATGAATTTGAACGCCCTTACGCATCTCTTTTACAACCATTGTAGACATTGAAAGTCTTGATTGGCTCGGTGCTAGCCGTGATGCTATAGCAAACGTATTTATCATTGTCTTACACAGCTCTACAAGTTAGACAGGGTTTACATAAATACCGTAGTGGACAAATAAAAGTTACCACCAGAAAATTTCAACTAAACTTGGCTGAGACTCTCTGGATTCGAATAGTTATTAAATTAAGAAAGTGGTACTGGCAGTAAATATTTTCAGACATTGTCAAAACATCATCTGAGACTAAAATGTTCTAGTTGGGGAAGTCTTTTCTTTTATTTTTTGTTCTTAAAATAGTTATGGGATGAAAACTTAGCTTAACAGATTTTCATTTTAAGCAGATGTAATAAAGATGAAATAAAAATAATAATAATTGAATTTGATGAACTATTTAACATTACACTTCATTTCATTAGTTCTTTAATTCGAGTATAATAAAGAAGATTAATACTTCGTATGACCACCGCGGGCCTTGATAACGGGTTGAACTCTGCGAGGCATAGATGTTACTAGTTTTTGGCAGTATTCTATTGTGATGCCATTTTTCCAAGCTTCCTGGATTGCTGTCTTAACCTTCCTACGGTCCTCGGGTCATTTTTGACCCATTTTTGGAAAGAAATATTTTTTTTCTCTACGACTACGTTTTTTAAGGACTTGATGTTTCTTGACTTTTTCTAAAGTATTGAACTGAATATAATTAGCATAAAATTTTAAATATTTAAATTATTAAACTACAAAATCTCGCAGCAAAAGAAATATCAAATATCTAAAATAAACCATGAAAATAGAATACTGGGTCAAATTTGACCCGAAGCCCGTCCGCGTCAGTAAATTTGAGGACCGTAGGAACATTAAATTCTTCTTTGTTCTTTGGATTTCTCGCAGCTATTTTGGCCTTTAAAAAAGCCCAACAATTCCCAATGGGATTTAAATCGGGGCTGTTGCCCGGCCAATCCAGTGTTTTTAACCCAATACTTGAGACAAATTCCTTTACCTATCAAACACATTATTCTAAATGATGGCTTTCATACCATTTTGTTTGTAAGATTTAAGAGACTTATAAAAAAATGCAAGTTACCCGATGGCATGGAGCAGAGTCATCCTGAAAGACGGGTTCAATAATAATCGGAAACAGGGTTTCTATTGAAGGCATTAAATGGTCACTTATGATCCCAATGTAACTACATATCTCCATTCATTGAACCCGTGCAGAACACTAATTCCCCTTGACCAAAAAATGAAATGCAGCCCCAAAGCATAAAACTAAGGGGAAATTTGTTTTTGATTAAAACACATTCCTTGTTTAAATCTTCTTCGGTTCTCCGTCGGATGTACTGGATACCATCTTATGAATTAGGGTTGCATTTGGTTTCGTCGGTGAAGATTACAGCCTTCCAATCATTTTGAGTCCAATTATGAAGAGCTTTGGCAACGTTCAACCTTGCAATTCTCATTCTTGGAGTCAAAGATGGTTGTTTTCTTTGTCTTCTTGTTAATAATCCGAAGAAATTTAGCATTCTATAGCCTTCTAATAGCTGTATCCAATTTACTTACCAATAGCCCTTGCTGACAAACCTTCCGTACGTAAAAACCTTACAGCCGTCTTTAACTCCCTGGTAAGCTGTTTACCCATTTTAGCTACTCTGAAGCAGAAACGAAACTGAGCTTCACCTCATGCAAAAGAGAACCAAAATGTAACGAAAATAACAGAATTTTAACTTTCTAAATTTTTCGTAAGAAAAAAAAAAGCAATCGTAGTTCACTTCATGGACAAATCAGAGCTGCAATTTTAGTTTTTTGTGAAAAAGTGTGGTGGTAACTTTTATTTGTCAGTATGTTCAAAAAATACCGGGAACTTACGGTTTATGGAAATGTTGTGGTAATTTATTCGTCTCTGTCGTTTGTTCGTTTTTCATTTAACATCTTTCTGGAGCTTTCCAGGGCTCTAGCCATGTTTTACATTTTTTGAAAGGTAAAGGGTAAAACTTTCAAGCCTTATGTTGGGCGCCAATTTCAAGAGGAGAAAAGGTTCTGTGCTAGCAGCAAATGATCTCACAATGTCTCTAAAAATCACTCACAATAATTAAAACTTTGGGAATGCAAGCTCACTATTGAAATCGGTAGGGACCGATCTTTTGTGTGGATTCATCAGGCGTGATATCCTGCAGTTCAAGCACGCTTTCCATACTCGAAGCAGCTTTCGCAAATATTAATGTCTCGCTTGGATCACCGAAAAATCAAATCAATTCAAACGAAAAATTGTCGTGAAATTAGCAATACTTGGCAGGCATATTCCAAAGTGTTATGCCAAATGAACAGATTTCAAGAAAACTTGTAACGAAATATGACACAAAAATACAACCCACAATACTACTGACTACTTTCTAAGATGTTTGGCATTTTTTAATAGTTTGAAAATCCTAACTCTAGTCCATAGAAAAACACGATTTTTTTATGGAAGGGCATGATATTTTTATTGAGTTTGTAAGCTAAAGCTCTTAAGTGAGCACTGGAAAACAATATCGGCTAAATGCTTGCTTTACGCCTGCCCACATGTAGTCAATCTGTTGATGAAATTATTGGAGAATTTGCCTAGGCAAAGAAAAAGTCTAATGGTGTTAAATAACACAATCTTATACAGGGCTTCAGCCCAGGCCTAGTAGGTAGCCAGGGAGGGGTGTCTGGCAGATATGGAGATTGTTGTTTTAAGACAAGTATTTACGAACAAACATGAACTATACTCGTGGGGTGAAAAGTAACCTCCTTGGGAATGAAAAAAATTTTTTTTAAAAATGTTTTTTTATTTTATTCAATGTAGTCCCCTTTAAGCTCGATACATTTATTCCAGCGATTTTCCAACTTCTTGATCCCGTCCGAAAAGTAATTTTCCGGAAGGTCTTCAAAATACTCCTCCGTGGCGTCGATGATTTCCTCGCGTGATCTGAATTTTTTATTGATAAGCCATCTTTTGAGGTTTGGGAAGAGATAATAGTCCAAGGGAGCCAAATCGGGCGAATACGGTGGATGAATTTTAGCTGTGGTTGCGATGCTCTTGTGCGCCGGCGCATTGTCTTGCAAAAACAAATTTTTTTTTCGCTTCATGTGAGGCCGTTTTGCAGCGATTTCGGCCTTCAATCGCTCCAATAATGCACAGTAATACTCGCTGTTGATGGTTTTTCCATTTTCGAGGTAGTCCACGAAGAGTATGCCATGACAATCCCAGAAAACCGACGCCATATCCTTTCCGACCCATCGAGCCTCCCTCGGCCGCTTCGGAGCACTCGTGCTGGCTTCAGTCCATTGCCGGGCACTCATTCTGTTCTCTGGTGTTAATAGTGGATCCAGGTTTCATCAACAGTTACCAATCGACGCCAAAAGTCCGCCCGATTCCGCATCAGCAAGTCAAACACTCTTTCGAAGTGCTTTCGCGTTCGTGTTTTTGGTCCGGAGTGAGCATGCGCGGCACCTAGCGGCAGGATAACTTTTTTATATGCAGAATCTTGCCCAAAATATGTGTGCGCTCAGTACTAATCTTTGTGGCATCTGATAGCTCGCGCACCTTCACTTTCCGGTCAGTCAACACCATTTCATGTATTTTTTTGACATTGTCCTCTGTAACCGCATCGGAGGGCCTGCCGCTGCGGACTTCATCGGTAGTGGAGTTGCGCCCACCACGAAACTCTCGAAACCAAGTTTTGACGGTGTAATCTGACGGAGCATTAGCCCCATAATGTTTATCCAACTTTTCTTTTGTTTCCTTCGCCGTTTTGCCTCTCAAAAAATAATGTTTTATGAGAGAACGAAAATCGTTTTTGTCCATACTCAACATGATGCCAATAGTACAGTAGCCAGAATTGCTTGGAACTCAGAAGTTCATAACCTCGTTGACAACCCTTCGCCAAGCCTTCCTGTCATAAGTGTTTTCCTTCCTTGGTTCGCTATTCTGTTCTATCCCTAGGTTAGGATTCTAGGTTCATCCTTATATTTCCCTCCCATCTACGGCGCGACCTACCATAGCGACCTGTTCTTTGTTTTCTGCCCTTCTAAGTCTTTTTACTCTTGTTACTCGGACAATGCTGAATTCACTTCATGGTTTCATAAAATACCTTTGCCTGGGGTACATCATTTTGTTGAAATTTAAAAGCCTTGAAAGTCTCATTAAAGTTCTTGTCTAACTACTTTTACTGACTACTTACTCCATTCTTAACAATCCTGCTGATCAGTGCGCTTTAGGCAAAACTTTCGTATGGAAAAATATTTTTAAAAGAAAGCTTCGCCTTTGGTGTAGAGTGGCTGTGATTTCTGACTTCCTCAGAAACATGGTGCCAAATTTGGTCCAAAAAGCTTTTTTTATGATAAATTATATATATTTAAATCATGTTTGGTGTGGATCGTATGTTCCTAAGTTACATCGACTATTCATGGAAGTCTTACATATGTACGTATTTACATATATTTAAATGCTGTATGGAAAAAATGTTGCGAACTTGCAGTGCAGCCATTCCTTCCCCTCGACATATTTTCAAGGTTTAATACTAAAATACGTATATGTACAGGGATGAGAAATAATATCCGGTGTTTCCCTCCAAGGTGAAATGAGACCCCTTTATATAAACTTCCGTCGTAGACTATAATGTAATTCAACGTTGCGATTGGCTCAAAGTACCTACATTACACCGTCCCCAAGGTGCCGCAACAACCGGGCCTCCCATCCTCCACTCGAATTCCCATGAAGCCCACATCTACTTCCAATTCAAAACAATGTATAAAACAACTCCATGCGTAGGCTATAACTTATTACCCGCCATGTTTATTACACGAAAAGCAGCGGCAAAGCTACAGCGAAACAATTCCATTTCACCATGATCCATCAAAACTCAACACCCGCATTATTTATTCAAATTACCGCCACCATCCCAACGGAAAAGGACGAGAATGGAAAAGCAACTCTGTTTTCAAGTTTCCCGCTCATTTTCGCCTCACATTCGGCCCCACAATAAATTTTCAAGTACGAAATCATTGTTATGTGCCACGCGACATGCGAGCCCACAAGAGTGATTTCTTATTCCCCGAATTACTAGAAAAGAAAGTTTTCTGTTGTAGCCGTTGCGTCGGAATATAATCACTCAAGCTGCGTGTTAAAATCAAAACGACTCTCATATTTGGTTTATATGGTTTTCGACACAACAGGATATATGAAGTGCGTGCTCAAATGTCGAAAACTTTTTTGCCATGTCCTTGTTGATTCTTGAATTTTAAGCGAACTTTTTCCTTGTTCTGCCTGCTCCGGAGTCTAGTGGGGTTGTTCTCTTTGTTATTGAGGCATAAATTACTTCAGACGATGAGTCCTCGAAGTTCGAGGACCAGGATGAGGAAGGCGAGAGTCCAAAGAAATGTGAGAATTGTTTCATAAATAAAATATCCTTCGAAGAAAATAAGAAAACCGAAATAAAATGGATGGGAGAGAGGGCAAACGGACAGAAGGAAAAGTTCGTTCCTTACCATCATCATCACCATCCTACAGTGCTTTGGCTACACAATAGTAGCCTCGTTGCTCTTTTCTTTCCTTTCGCGTAGGAATGTTTGTCTGGGGAATAATGGCCAGCATCAGACATGTGAAACTCGAGAACGAACAGCATGGTTTTAAATTTTTAAATTTATGATGTTTTTTTGTAGAATCCCTTAGACATCAGAGGGTGGATCTGTGCCTCTTAGGGTGAATTAGTGATGAGATCACTAACTATAGTGGGCATGCCGAACAAGTCATCCCATCAATGTGTTCGACATGGCAACATACACTTTTTGCTTAATACCTGACCTCGGGGATAGAATAGGTGTACTCCAGGGGAATCCTTGAAATCGTGCGCTAAAGAAGACCTGTCGAGGTGGTTGTTGTCTTTGCTAACGTTGATCAGTGATTCATTTGTCACGGGGTCTTACGACACTACTTATGCATTGACATGCACAGTTTCTATTCAAGATGTCGAGTGACTTTTTTCATGAAAACATCCACCTTGTACACACAGCATATCGACATCATATATGCTCGTAGCTACAGGTTTCTCTAGCGCTGGGTAGGTTGGTCGTAGTCGAAGGAATGTTATATACTCGTACATGGATAATATGCTAGGACTTGAAGGGAATTTATTACACTTCAAGGTGTATTAACGTGATAAGATATTCACCTTTCATGTTCAGTACGTGATACCGTTTCATTGTGCATGTCTGGCGGGGGTTTGAACGCTTTGAGCTGCCTAGATGACTCCTCCCCATACCCTCCTGGCTCTTATTGATTTTCGTGAATTGTTTTTCTTTTCGTTTTTTGCACTTTAATCCAAACACGCGATTGTGTTTCTGCACAAACAGCTTCTTCCACTATAATATATTACGTTCTGTCATAAAGAAGCGAAAAACGGGGAGTCACAGTCCTTCGACGTTCGAGGGTGTTTGCGTTTGCTCCAAAGGAATTATTAATGCGATGTGATAGCATTTGATAAATTACACTGCTGGCGTGTTTCATCTTTACTCGAGTGATACTCCATACTATAGTGGAGTGGACCAGGATGGGAGAAGGAGAAATAGGATTTCCTGGGAACTATATTAGTTTGGAAGCTGGCTTTTGGTGTTCATGCTCTCGCCATCGAGTGAAGTCAAGATCGATTATGGGGACTTGGAGGATGATGTTGTAGGCGGGTCAGTCTCCGGGGATGAGTGGCAGGAGTAAACGGAAACATAAATGAATCTGAATTGTTTATTGCCATTGAATTAGTGTTGCGAACGGAGTTATGACCGCCCCGATGGAGATGGAGTGCATGTCTATTTCGGGAATATGCTCGCTTTGAGTGCGTGAATGAAATCGAGTACCCAAGGAGGCGGATTAATCGATCATCGTCTAGGAATTAGGTAATGAGAAACTCTTATGAATAATATCAGCTTTGGAGTGGATGTTAGAGTACTTGTAGGCGGCTTTGACGAGGAATTCTTGTGAGAGTCAGTTATGCGTGTATAACACTTCGTTATAGGATTAATTATAAATCCCGGATAGTCGTGCCGGCTTACGTCATTGGGTATTTTTGCTTTTTTTCTGTTTTTTTTTCTTTTGCTTGAAAAGCTCTAATTCGAGTGGTGCTAAGCAGGAATTAGCTTCAGTGGTTCGTGTGACATGGTTTCGGGTATGCTGTTGCCAACATCACGTTTCGATGAGTCTTGTCCTCTATCCGAATACCAGTGCATGCAACCACTTACACATTTTAAGTATAAAAATTCCATTTATTTGTCCACATCAATAGTACCCCGTTCGATATCCGTTCATGCTGGCTCTTCTCACCACCGAAACAGATTCTAGAACTCGATCGTTGATAGCCTTCAACCCCTCCCCCCCCACCGTACCCTTTTGGGTTACTCATCAATGCGTGCAAGACGACCACTTGTCAAGATTATCTCACTTTTTGCGCACAAAAAATAGTCAGACAGAGCCATGGGGTTGAGAGCATCGTGGCGCAGTGGGTAGTGTGTCGGCCTCTGACGCACGATGAGCGAGTTCGGATCCCGATAACACCAACGAGATTGAATGTTCATTACGCGGCTTCTCTCCTCGGCGGGGTACTGGCAAAACCCTCCGTAGTACACTTGCCTTGAAAAACTAATCCCACACAACATAGGCGGATGAGAGAAGCTTGACTCTAGCTCCCCGTGCGCTGTAACGCCATCTAAGAAGAGGAAGAGCCTTGGGGTTAGGATATCATTATTTTGAAAAAAATTAATACTACTGATCAGCGTTAGCAATGTACTGTCACATTTAAGACATGTTAACCAAGACAAAATCAAAAAACTTCCCCGAATCTGACTAATACTGGGTTTTCCAATAGGGACATAACAATTTGGTTTTCCAATACGAACGCGTCCTTAAACTTTTTTTTATCAGCTGTCGAAATTAGAACGTGGGCTAGGTTTCACATTTTATAATGGTGAATTTTACGAACGAGCGACGATTGGAAATTATCGAATATTACAAGCGAAATTCTGAGTCAGTGGTTGCAACTTTAATAGCAGTTTTTCCAAATTTCGATCGTATTAATCGTCCCACCAAACAGACTGTGCATTGTATAGTGAATAAATTCGAGTCAAAATATTCACTATTGAATGTTCCTGTACCTGTGAAACAGCGCACCGGTCGAACTACTGAAATTGTCGCAGTCATAAGTGCTTCAGTATAAACTGAGCCAAATCTCTCGACTCCGCGCTGTTTGAAAAATTGCAAATCTTTCAGTCCACATTGTGGCGAATTTCAGGTCAGGTCTACACCCTTACAAGATCATATTAACCCAAGACTTGAAGCCCCATGACCATTTGGAGCGCCGAAACTTTTCCGATTGGGCTCTGCAAAAGTTCGGAGAAAATCGTGAACTTCATCGAAAGTCATCTTCAACAATGAAGCTTTTTTTTTACTTAATGGCTCTTTCACCTGTGCTTCAAGAGACTCCATTACATCCACAAAAACTGACTATCATGACAAAGGAATGGTTGGACTGTAACTTTTCGTCGCTGAAAATGATCACCGTGCTAGGGGCAATTGAGTTCGCTGTCATGCCATATTCTAAGACTATTTTTAGCCTCAATTGAATGAACTTCGCATATGGACTTGATGATATGCGATTCTAAGAAGATGATGAGGCGCCATCAGCCATACAGCCGGTCAAATGATGAATCTATTGAAGAGGAAGTTCGGTAATCGTGCAGTCCACAGAAATGGTCTGTTCGAAGGGCCAAGGTGCTCATGCGATTTAACTCCACTGAATGTAATTTTATGGGGTTTGACTCAACATAACCGTAACGTTGGCTTATGTCAATGAGGCAACAACTTTAGAGAAGTTTAGGAACGCGAAATTGACTCTAAAGATCCGATCGCTGTAAATGAGCTCGCGGGGTCCACTACACCTAAGATAAATCTAAATAATTCTATTTTTTTTTTAATAAAAAATCGTTACGTCTTCATTTAAAAACCTAGTACAACCCACGAAATTACAAAATTTCCTTTTAGAAGATACCTCTCATTGACCAATTGTTCTCGAAACGCTTCTGATATTAAAGTGTTCATGATCTGCTGCAAAAGAATTAAAGCTCAATTCATAGAATACGTTCCACACACGTAGCGATGTATTCACATATGCTTTTCCGTCCCAACTCCTTTCCCTATAAAAAGTTTACTTTTTTTTAAAGACTCTAAATTTAATAGAAAACAATCCTTTGATGTTGTGAACAGTTTAAAGCACCTCTCTGCCTGAACGATTCACAAAACGGTCCCCATAGCTCAAAGACCTCCAAGTCAGTTTCTCATAATGTATTCAAATTAAATTCCTCACCCTTCATATAACCCACTGAATACAGCTGTTCTTTATGAACTCCTTCTCTCGCGTTAGACAAACTCCTTTTCAGTTGAACATATTTCTACATGACAGCGCCAGCATTGGCGGTAGTATCTCCTCCGGCGCTCTTTCAGAATGCAAAATAATTAGCTTCCCAATATTTCATGCTTCCAAAGCGTTTCTCCGCATTTTAACACCTCTGGTGATTTATCACTTATTCAGCACGGCATAAAGGACAATTATTGCTTCGCCCCTACACCTTTGCTCGTCTATCCGTTTATATGCTATTATATATACCGTGCTTCCGGTTGTCAGGCGTCGACATTAATTAATAAGCACCTCGTCTACCGATCACGTTCTAGTCGATTAATTAACTCAAAGATTCAATAATGTCTTTAATTCGAATGTAGTATTTGGTATTTTCATAGCGATTTAAAGTGGCATTCTTGCAGCTTTCGTTGCGCATCCTACCCAAGGAAGAGCGCTATTTCTTCATCTGGAAATTAATAACTTCACCATAACAAGTCGCTAGCTGTTGTGTTTGTTATTTAATTTCACTGCTGGGAATTACTATTTACACGGAAGTTAAACTAAATAAACTCATCAGAACGACTAGGACGGGGAAGGGGATTACAAAGTTCTCACTAAGGACTACTCTATTCCACTGTACTCTCGTGCACAGGACATGAAATGAAAATGAAGAAATTCATTCATTCCACACGAACAAATTCGATTTCGTGATAATAAATTTCCTCGTGCCCGTGCCGGCCGAATGGTTGGCGCGTGATACCTGCCAGGATGAAAGTAGAGAATGCGAATAAAAAAAAAATAAATAAAATGATACAAGGACCAGAGTGCGGATGTTACACACAGGGGATACACCTACACGAGACAGTACAAAGCAAATGAATCCTAGGAGACGTTCGTATGTTTGGGCTCTCTTCATCCTGCCTGCCTTCGGCAATGAGCTATAATGGAGGGAGGTGAGAGTGCTTAGAAGAAAGGACGAAATTAAGGAAACAAATGGCGATATTATGGCGAAAAGATGAAGTAATAAATTAGCCCGGTCACGAATAGCCTCCGAGTGGAAATAATCTTCTAATTGGTTTATACAGGTGGTGCATAAATCAATAGAGCTATCGCTGTTCCACCGGTCCAGTGCTTCACGGTGACCCTGTTACGCAAGTAAGCTCAGGTTGGAAGGGACGGGTTCGCAGGTTTCGGGATTCTCTTTCTCAGGAAAATGAGATTAGGTAACTAGGATTTGGGTCACTGGCCCGGTAACAGTTTGACCCAATTAAAGCTGAATTACCCGGAAACGGATGTTCCGAATGGACTTGTTTTTCCCCGAGTGTATATGCACGCTTGATGTATGCTAATTACGAACGCAAGTCATCTTCGGGGGTTGAAGTTACAACGTGATAACGACAACCCGCAGGCGATGCCTTCAATTGGATGCAGACTTCCTTAAACTTTATTTCATTATCTGTATTCCGGTCTTTTGGGGTTGCTTTTATACTCTCTTAAAGAGAGCACTCTTTCATGAACCGCCCTGTCCGCTAACCCTAGCCTATCTCTTACATTTTTCAGGATTTCTATTACTAATCATTATTAATTGTGAACAATGATGGTGACATCTTGTGTTCGTCATTGTAATCATTCTTCAGTGTGTCCTTAGCAGTACCCTTCGATGAACGGACGTTAATTAGATGCAAATCATTCCTTGCCATAGTTTGTTTTGCGTTTTTTATACCTTTTTCCTATTTTTTTAAATTTATAATGGAAAACCGCTTTCGTTTGTTTTGCAAAATAATTGATGGTTGTTATTATTCTGATGTGACAATGTGGTGTCATGTTCACCGTCTTTTCAGATCCTGGCATTGTAGATTGAGAGTGAATAATGTCCTTGGTGATTTAGACAAATGTCTTTCATTAAATAAAAATCCTTCTTGCGCTCATAATGTTTATTTTTATTTTTTGTTTCTTCATTAATTAAGTTTTACGAGTTTGTGTTGTCTTCGTGCATATATTTGATTTGTTTGTTTTTCTTATTTATTAGTTAATTGTTTTTTTTTTTTGTCATTGGTTTCATTTTTGTTTATTTCTTTTATTTATAGACCGTGAGCCGGCAAACAATGAAAAGAAAACACAAGGTATACAATTTTATTTTTATTTTATTTTACTTTGAATTATTTAAATAAAGTACATATTTTTAGAGGTTTTACTTTTTATGAAAAAAAAAGTTTATGCTCTCTTTTTATTTTTAATAAACAATTAAGGTTTTTCGGTGTCAATAAACAAGCTGAACACTATTTTTCCGATCATACTGACATGTCCCAGCCATTATCAGATCCATGTAAGAGTTTTCTGCATTTAATGTGCATTTAACTTCCATTCAGGCTTACCAATTTATTATGTTGAGCTCTTGAAGAGCCAGAGTCAAGCGTCTCACATTCACTTGTGTTGTGTGCGATTTTTGTTTTACACACAAGTAACTGTGACCTACAGCTTAAAGCCGATTCCGAACGGCGGGAGCCGAGAAGCTTTTTGAAGGCAAGTGTACCACGGGGGGTTTTGTCAGCACCCCGCCGAAGAGAGATGCCAGGAAATAAACATTTGATGGCGTTTGTGTTATCGGGATCCGAACTCGCTCATCGTGCGTCAGAGACCGACACACTACCCTTCAAATTTGGAATATAAAAATTATATTTATTTATAATAATAATATAAGTATAGTACGCCGATATAATGTGATTTTTTAAGCATTTGGGTCTTCATTGTTACAAAAAGCGTTTGAAAATTGCAAAATCTTCCAACATTCTTATTTCAGTTGAAATATCAACGCTTGCCATATACCTTTTAAAGTTTATTTCTGGTAAATGTTGATCTCCATTACGTTTTAAGTGGTTCATACAGAGAGTCAAATTTTCAGTCACTTTTTCTATCATATTGGCTGGTATCTCGCTAACAATACGTGTAATGGTATATTCCAAGGCTAGGATTGACATATACAAGTGAATGAACGTATCCGCATAAAAAATGACTGAAAGCGTCAAATCGTACGATCTAGACTGGTCCGAAACAAGAGTTAAATCGCTCACCAAACTTATTCCTGAAGTGATCCATCGATTCGCGGTATGGTACCGTGTGGTAGCGCTGTCTTACTGGAACCACATGTCGATCAGGTTCAGCTCGTGCATTGTGTTATTTAAAACTGAAAGTGCATTTTTCCGGGTACATAAGCGGCTCCTGTATTTTCTGAGGTTGTTCATTGAACCAAGTACATATGGCCGTTTTGTTTATTAACATACCCATTTAACTAGAAATGAAAAGACAACTTTTCGATAAAAATAAAGATTTTCCTTAAACGTTTTTAATCATTCACCGACGCTGTGACAAGTCGTTCGGCTACGGTTCTGATCAGCTGTGTTTTGTAAAATTGTCCACGCATTACAAATGAAACAAAACGTGGCAAAGTTTTTGAACATTTTAATTTATTTTTTGTGAGTAAAGCTTGAGCTTACAAGTTGTATAGATGTTTCTACGAAGGTCTTGAAGACATAAAATGTGACGACCATTTCAGATGTTAAAAACGGGTACAATTTAGTTATGTTATCAAGAATACTGTGGTGCAAAAACCTCACAGCTTCTTTCTGATCATGTCTTTACTTTCCGAAACCTGGTCTCTGACTAAGAAAAAGATCGTCAAGAAACGTAACAAAAACATTTCCTGATCTGCTTGGAATTTCTCAATATTCAAATAGGACAAAGAAACAGGGAATGGAGACAACTACAAAATCAAGAACTCGATAAACTTTATTCAGCCCCAAGATATCTTTTAAATGTATTTCGTCCCTATAAAGTAATCCCCCTCTGACAAAAATCGAACTTTTTTTTTTTAATTATCTCCCTTATCTCCGACTCCAAGTGTTTCTTCCACTTCATTAATACAAAAAGAACAACCGATAACTACCCCGCTACATTTAATTTTCTCATTAACTCTTCCAACAAACCCGAAATAATCGCCAACTTTTGCTCATTTCTACATCCAATTATTCACCGACCAGGATCTTCAACCCGATCACGACTATTTTCGATATTTGAAAGATTGCCCCCAGACGTCTCTTGTTTCACTGATCTTATCTAGACGATTGTCAATTAACTTTATTTTCAGATCTTTTATTTCTGATCCAATTAATGCTATCTCCAGTGTCCCACAAGGTAGTCATCTCGGTCCATTGATATTTATTCTGACCATTAATGATGTTGGCAGCGTTATTCTGAACTCGCAGCTCTCCATATATGCCGATGATATGAAAATATTTAGGCACATATGTGTCTTCCCTTGTTAGCTCGTGATCTCTCCAATCTGACCTTAACAGGTTGACAACTTGGCCAAAAAAAAAACCACCTCAAGCTCAATTTCAGTAAATGCCAAGCCATCACATATTCCTGCAAACGCTCTTCCTCACCACCCAGAATCTACATTATTCGTAATGAAACCGTTCCCCTTGTCAACTTCTTGGTTGACCTAGGGCTTATATGTGGCCGTGGAGGTTATTTTCAAAACTTTCTCCGTCTTTTTGCTTGTATCACTTGTAAATATTTTTTTCCGACAAAACCTGTCACCAAAGGCAAACATTCATTCTGTAAAGAAAATACATTGCAACTTTTCTGCTCAACAAAATGAGATATTGAAAAACTTACCACATTCAGACATTCCCGACAGGACAGGAACCTATAAAAAAAATATTTTTCCGAATAGATTTATCCATATAGTTTAATTTGCAAGCCCCTTTCAATTTGATCACAGTAGTACATTCATCAGGCTATTTTCAAGTCAACGAAGACTTTGTTTTCACTCACTTTTTATGCCTTCGGGTTTTTTCTTTTTTTTGTAACTCGTGCAGGTTCAGGAGTGTTCGCTCTTATGGTGTTTGTCACACAAACACACTGGACGGGATGCAGATGGTTTCTGTGAAGGTGTTCATTCACTACTCTCCGGGGGTGGTTGTCCTAGATAAGATTTGAGAGATTCGACTGAATTTGCGTTGGTTGTAGTTCACAGTAACTCTTTTGTTTCCATGCATTAAGATGTTATATTGGAAATCCACACACAGAGTATTATGATGCGACTGTTATGCCTTCGTCAGAACTTTTTGATCATCTCTCGTTCACAACTGATGTTGTTGCACAGTTTTTCCGTATAGGAATAGTTCTTGTCTATGGACGGACTTTAACTACAGACCTTCGACTCAACAGTCGGTGATGATTTTGCACAACGACCACCCCCTGACCCTTCGGGTTATTTTTTTCCATGCTTCAAATGATGTCTTACAGAGCTAGCTTACTGGCATTGATGAATTGAAACTAATCCTTTTACCAAGGGAGCGCCGTGGCCCAGTTTGATCGTTCCAATTGCCGGGCTCGTTTTCTTTATGAATTTATTATTATTTTTCGTTAGTATTGTTCCTTCACCTCCTGAAAGATCGAGTTCCAATTTACAATTTGTATTATCCAGCTAGTCTCAACTCGATTCAGTCATATCATCAATGTCCCCTTTAACCTTCAATTCAACATTAATTCAATTTGCGAAACCACTAAGCCCATCAATACCCAATGTCCGACCACAGCTTATAGCCCATCTAAGGATATTCAAAAATTAATTCACCTCCCCCTGATTAAACCGTAACAAATGTCCAACAACCTCGTCTACACCAAACTCCACATGGCAATCGGCAAATACCACCAAATCACCTAACCAACAATTCCGGGCAAATAAATAAAACCAGAAAATGACCAGTACTTCAAGACACTTATTCACGCCCCACTCTCCCTCAGCCGTTAACTTCTGTTTTACTTCGCTCTTACACCATGCTCCTGGTTAGTGCCGTGCCGATCATTTGCAGATAAGACTTCAATAAAATAAAAAGGACCATATTGATGGGGGAAAAAAATATTTTTTTTTCCTCCTTTACCGCTATAACAAGGGATATTACTACAAAAAAAGAAGGAAACTCGAACATAAATTTCGCCTTTATATAGCCTACTTTTAGCAGTAGCAGGTTTGCCAACCACGAGAGACAAGTAAAAACCGGCGATACCAATAGTCTATGGCCAATAAAGGGATACGGTGGTATCAGCCAAGAGTTTTTTCATGGGCCTTTTTCATATATACCTGACATCCTCATTGTCCTTCGTATTCCTTGCATGGTATTTTGTCATACACAGGCCGAGAAGCCTGACAATTAACTGCATCGCCCCTGTGGGTATGCAACATAATCGAAATTTCCCATTAAAAAAACTCTTGTTTTAAAAATTGCATTTTACTATCAGTTGCCTGTATTTGTATGAACAACGTGAATATCCTTGTCGCAGGAAAAAACACAACCACTCGTGCAACCTCAGCGTCATTTCTGACATTTCACTTGCGCCCCACAACGAGAATCACCATACACGTGTACACCAATAAAAAATAGGAATAAAATGCAAATGTAATATCCTTCCGAAAGTACAGAAAACAAGGGAACGGAGCAAAAAAGAAAACAAGAAAGAAGGATGTGGGAACTCCTTCGAAATTGTTGATTTTTTCATTTTATACGACGTATGTCACATACATGGATTATTTCATAATAAAACAAGCAAGGCAAAAAGGAAAATGCAAACTTAAATCACACACTACGTTATAAGAAGGATATACCAAATCCAGAAGAAACTGCTGCCTTGTTCACATGAAGGATAATACCGGCTACGTCTTTACAGAGATTTAGTTGCGAAACCTAAGGATTCGGTGTATTTCATTCTTCAATTGGAAATTCGTGTGTAACTAGGCTTAATCTTGCATTTGAGAGCTGGATTAATAACGCCTCAAAGGAGAATTATATCTGTTTTTTGCTTTAAAAAATCTTGTAAACGAGGTGTCCTTGAGTCATGCCAGATTGATGGATTGAGTAACTGTTCCTCGTAAACATATAATAATAATCAGCGTCTGGTCCTAAGGACAGACTAGCAGTTGGGGGGAAATTTGCATTTTTCAGTACGAAATCGCATACGTTGCGCGTGCAGTTTTGTCCCCCGTTTTTATAGCCTAAGCTAGACAGTGAGCTTTGGTTTGAGTGCTGGCGCTGGGTTATGGTACTTTTTAATTAAGTGTCGCCGTCTAGTCTGGAACATGATTTATAGTGGAGCGATAGAGAACTTATGTGCCCCTTGGTTTCCTTTGTTGGATTTGTTTTAAGTTTTTGTTTTGCTTGCCATTTGGCGAGGGCAGGAAAAGGCATAAAAGCATTTTACTGCCTTTGATTTGCTCGCTTGCTGCTTGGGTGAAATCAGAAGGTAGACACACTGGGGTTGTACCCTACGTTCAGGCATTGTTTACGGTGTTTGGAAACGTGACTAAAGTATGGAGTAATTTAAAATACTATTCGAGCACAATAATGGTCTGATTAAAGTGGCACTGAAGTGGGCGCTCTCTGAGGATGTTGTCAGGGTATATCACAGGTTCTACTAATGACGTGACATGTAGAAGTCCTCCTCTTAATGGTTTAGGACTTTTCTTAAAGTCTTAGCTTCAATTATTGTATAAATGCCTGAGCAACCTCGATTTAACCCCTTTGTTTCTAACAAAGTCTTGCAAATGCTGAGGCGTTAGGCTGGCTTCTTTGGTTTTTCATTGAATTTCGACGTCGTCAATGGCCATGTTATATCCAAAAAGAAACACGAATTTTAAAATTTCTTAATCCGCTGGGTATGCATATCTGAAAAGAGTCTGTACATTTCTAGTCAAACCTGTACTAATGTACGGCTGCTTAGTCTGGTGGCCGGCACTGTGCAGATCTAATTATTGCAATCTTCTAAGTCGAGGAAAAGGCAAAGAAATCGGCGCTGCGACTTAAGGAATCGGCTCATTGGAAGTTCTTCGAAATAGGGCATGTTGGAATTCTACGCCGAAGCAGTGATCTACGAGGGTGGTCCGATAAGTATTTAGACCCACCGCCAGATGGCGCCAGTATCGCAAGAGCAACTTACTATCGTGTAGAACATTCTAGTAGACGGCTACTGTCGAAATTTCAGCCGGATCGGACTCGTAGTTTTGTTTTGACCGCGTGTGGAAGAGGGAGTGAATCAAAGAGCGTTTGGATGCTGTATACGGTGACTCTTCTCCTTCGATGGCGACCATCAAAAATTGGTTTAACGAGTTTCAACGTGGTCGCACGTCGGTTTTTGATGAGCCACATCCAGGTGCCCCGAAAACGGCTACCACGGAGGATAACGTGACAAAAGTCCACGATCTCGTATTGGCAGACCGCCGCGTTTGCTCACTCCGGACCACAAGCGCAACCGTGAGACCACTTCAGAGCAGTGTTTGACGCTGTTTAAGCGCAATCCGAAGGAGTTTCTGCGTCGTTTCGTGACAGTCGACGAAACATGGATCTACTTGCTCTGAAGAAGGCGAAGACTGTCCCATCGGTCGGAAAGGTGATGGCCACCGTTTTCTGGGATTCACAAGGTGTGATCCACATCGACTACCTGGAGAAGGGCAAAACGGTCACAGGGCTGTGCTATGCCAAATTATTGGGCCAATTCGACGCCGAATTGAAGAAAAAACGGCCCCACTTGCCGAAGAAAAAAGTGCTCTTCCACCATGATAACGCACCGGCTCGCACCTCCGCCCTCGCCACGTCCAAATTGGTCGAATTGGGCTACGAACTGCTGTCCCATCCACCGTATTATCCAGATTTGGCCCCGTGCGACTTCTTTTTGTTTCCAAACTTGAAAAATTCACTCACCGGGCAAAAATATCAGTCGAATGAGGAGGTCATCGCCGCCACGGAGGCCTAGTTTGCAGACCTCGAGAAAACGTATTTTTCAGACGGGTTAAAGAAGTTGGAGCATCGCTGGGTCAAGTGTATCGAGCTAAAAGGAGACTATATTGAAAAATAAGTCGCCATTTCTCCAAAATTGTTGTTTTTCTTTTGTAGGCTACTTACTTATCGGACCACCCTCGTAAGTGAGGTCACGGACTACTTAATCCCAAACTTAGACTTCAAGATTCTTTATACAACAGCCATTCCCAACCGATGAAAATGGGAGCGGAATGAATTTTCAAGAAAAGGCACTGCCCTGGAAATAAACACAGACGGGTATGGCGTGGATGCCAGTGTCTTTGCACTGCCCCTAAAAATCAGCCGACCCTTTTAGACTACCGAACAACTGTAGCATATTCCAAGCTGAACTAACGGCAATTCGTGAGGCCGCCAACTGGCTGTCTGTGAGATCGATGAACAATAGAGACATCGTCATCTGCACAGATAGCCAAGCACTCGAATCACCAATAATAAGATCATAATTAGTCAGGCACTGCCGCACGTCTCTAAACGAGATACCGAGCAGATGGACTGTAACGTTGTGCTGGGTACCTGGGCATAATGATATATCAGGTAATTGTGAAGCAGATGAACCAGCCAAAATAGGCACCACACCTCTCGACTGTTAAAGGGGAAATCATCCACCAATGGAAACGCAAAAATTTGAATCTCGAAAACTACATCAGGCAAATGAGAGATGGCGTGACCTTGACCAGTTTATAAGCAGCCTAATCGCAGTCCTAATAGGTCATTGCGCTTTAGGAAAACTTGCTGCAAGATTAGGACTGCCATATAACGACTACTGCAGTAGGTGTCATGATGAGGAAGAGGAAGAACTCCATCCCATCTCTTATGTAATTGGCCTTCTCTAGCCTCCCCAAGACCACTATTTCTGGGAGGATATTTCTTGAATGAACTATCGGATCTATTCACGGAGATCTACAAAATATCAGCACTCAAAATGGTTCCAAGAGTAGCAGTGAGCAAGCCGACTCAAGTGGTAGCACAATGGACCTAGGTCTAAGTGATCTCCACCGCTTTTTACAGAGGGAAGCCACCTAATCTAACCTAGCCAAATGACTTGTCAGCTATCAAAGTAAATAAAGTATTTTTTTAGAGATATAAAAATTCAATATGAAACAAAGCACTTGAAGTTAATGTTAATGTCAATGGTAATTGCTTTATTTAAAAGATAATTTTATGCCATTAGTGCTTAAATGTGACTTCGGGCATACGCGCGCCACGGGTTGCTCGATTGAAGCGCAAACGTGAAGTCCAATTTTCGACAACTTTATCGAGCAACTGGGGCTATATATCAGCCATAGTATGACGAATGTTGACTTCCAAATCGTCCAACGTCTCTATATTATCGGCGTAGATTAGTGACTTCAATTACCTACCCCTAAAGAATGTAATCTAAAGGTGCGAGATCACAGGATCGTGGAGGTCCATTACGCGAAATTATGCGTTCAGCAAATGTTTCCCGCAATAAATTGATGGTGTCGCTCGTCGTGTGCCATGTGTTAAAACCAAAGCTCTGCCCGTCAATGCCATTCAACTGAGGAAGGACGAGGGTAGAAATCATGTTTCTATAGCGCTCTCTATTGACGGTCACATTCTGACCGGCATCGTCCGTAAGGGCGTCTCGGCGAAGGCTTCTGGGTTTTCTCCACTCCAAATTCGGCAATATTGTTTGTTTTCATATCAATTTAACCAGGAATGGGCCTCATCGGAGAACAAAATTTTGCGTTGAAAATGAAGATCAAGCTGAATTATGTTTTCGGCCCATTCACCGAACCTACCACAGGTAGAATGGTCACGCGGTGCAGGTTTCTTCCACAAGCTGGATCTTATAAGCTTTTAAACCAAGATCTTTCCGTAAAATCTTCCTCGAAATAGATGAGCAGAGTTCCAATTGCTGTGCAGGATGGAGAATCGTTTCATTCGGATTCTCGTCAACACTGCGGCAATAACTTGTTCTCTTCGCACCGTTTGTCGTCTTTGAGGATGCATATTATCGATTAACCGATTCATCGTGTTCCGAATAACTTGTTTAGATGGATGATTATGTTGGCGCGATGAGTTAGGCGAATCGAACCATGGTTTTCAAAATAAATTTGCACAATTTGCATGCGTTGTTCTGGCGTTAAGCTATTCATAGTGAAATGGCAAAACATATTTACTACAAATCAACTTTCAACAGTGTTGCTAGTTTAAAAACCAAACTTCTAAAAAATACCCTTTACAAGTGGTTAACAGAAAATTCCTGTTATTTTTTTAACACACTGTTGTCACATACTTTTGCTGGTCAAAATATGTTCCCTAATATCCTAAGCTGGAAAAAAATCCAACTGAATCACCCCCAGTATCTAACTGCATCCCTAAAAACCGCATATCATCGATGAAAAAGCTCCCTATTTGCCTACAATTCAAAGATACATTTTCCTAATAACTTGCAATCCATACCGCCTCTCCAATGATCTCCATCGAGTCCGCACGAACTTCTTGTTTTGTTTTCACTCCAAAAGAACGAAGCAACTTCCTCAACATCGAGTTCGTAAGTCCTCGAAACTTTTCCGCTCGTCCAGCTGCAGTGCAGTCAGGAAAGAGAAAATAAAATTCGAACAACTTTCCCTCCGAGTTTATTTCAATTTTGAAATCCTTTTTGCAGCACCCAAAAGAAAAAATATAGAATTCTGAAAACTCGCAATCAAAAGTTGCATTGCACTGATATGTTTATGGAGATTAAACTTTCCTCGAGTCCTTTTTAAGGAGTTGAATCATTTTTTTCTTTCTATCAAATTATTAAAAAATAAACCTCATCCTTCAACGTTGCTGTTTGCTTGGGAAAGTCTATGGATATGGTCGCCCATCTGACGATCTCAATTGGAATTTAAAAATTCACGAAATATCCTGAAACATTTCTCGAATATGCTGTAGGAGGCGCAGCCTCAGACGATGCCACACTACTCAAACATTACATAGGAATGAATCATCTATTATACAACCTACATTCATACTGTCTTACTATAGACAGTCCTTCCTTGCTGGTTGAAGCACTATTATGGGATATGATTTTCAATTTTTCATTGCGGCGAATTTAATTTTAATTCGTTCGAATGTCTGTCATCCTCGTGCAAAGAGGAAACTCAATTCCATCCTTACAACTCCCCTCTGACAAACCACTCCACCTGAATGCATCATTGTTCTTTGGTATTGTTTTTTCTCCGAGCTCCTCAGTTTCTTTAAGGATATTGCTCAATACAGTCTTCCTTTATTCTTCTACCCACCCAAGAGCAGATATACATAGGCAACCCATTGCTGATCCTTGTCCGTACAGAGTTTAGTTGGGAAATGGGGAAATTGGATGCGATTCAGTACTTTTGAATATTTGATACACACAATGGGAAATATGAAATTGGTTACCATAAGGATTTTATGATGTATACGAGGCTTTAGTATGCGAAAGGATATCATATGATTGTATGAGTGCGTGGCAGGATGTTTGTATTGGGGATTTTTATTTCATTTCAGTCGTGCTCGGTTGGGTTTATTCTGCTTGATTTTATGAAATCTAAGTGTGCCGAGGCGTGTGCAAAAATCGTATTGTGAAAGTTATATAAGTCCTCAAAGGTATTTCCTTCAATTTCGACTTTTTTTTTTTTTGGTTTTTCCTGGCGATAAAATAAAATCGAAGATGGCGTGTGCGGATGATGTCCGATTACGTCGAAGTACAGTGTGTTCGGAGTATTCCGATAGATCGCAGCAGAAACAGGAACTTGGACATGCACTTCGAACACAGCCTCAAAGCACATAAAACATACCGAATGATGTTCTCCGAGTTTGTTTACTTTCCTCCCGCCAGCGCGGTACGATCCGGGATGTATGACACCCTGTGGAATAGTTGATAGTAATGTTATAGGAGCGCTTTTAATAACGATGATTGCGCAATACACCACACCGTGGCACAGTACCAGCTGCCGGCAATATATTGTACTAAAACAGAGCTCTCTGAATAGAACAGAACCAAAGGTAGAAGACGAGAATAAAAACGATTTTTTTTGTCTGATTGAAATAGGGGGGAAGGGCGGGTGGGATGGTGTGTAGCCGTTCTTGCTTGTAGTGTGGAACTAATAAAATTTCACAGGCGCTCTTGTGTAAGTAAATATTTTAGGAAATTTATTGCATGCATGCTCCGCCGGGCTTGTATGGATAATTCAAAGTCAAACATTTCCTTACAAGTTGCTTGGAGTGCTCGCTGGAGTGTCATTTGTGAGTGTCACATATTTAAGGATAGTTTTGGTATTTCCTGAAGTTAGGGTTTGTCTTTTGAAACTACTAATACTCTCCTTAGAACTTTCTGAACTGTGATGTACAGTCCTATGAGCACTGCCATTAATAAGTAGAACTTGGAACAGGTCCTGGTTTGTCCCCTATATCATAGAAAGTTGCTTGTTTATTGAAGACCTTGATGGATTGATTTCTTTTTTATTTTATTCTACAAAATCATAGACTATAAGCCTTCAAAGCAACCATAAGTGAGGCTAATTCAAAAGACTCTCTCTGAAAGCAAAAAGTATTACTCTCCTCCATCTAGACTTTTTGGAATGCATGAATAGCAATCTTTCACTGAAGCCTCCACACTAAAACGATTCCACAAGAGTCACTTGACGTGCATGTTAGTGCATCGGCTCCATTCATCGTATTTTTCAAACAAAAACCAACAGAACAGCTCTCCCCTTGAATGCACTTCACACCAATCACATTCACAGACGTTCGCCTGCATAAACCCCTCTCCCCTATAACCCCTCAGTTCCCCTTGTCAAGGACACTCGAATGAGACTCGAAAACTAATTAATCCCCCATCAGCACCTCTCTACAACTCTATGTGTATCAGTTTGGAGTTTTTTTTTTGAGATCCTTCGAATGGGTTACTGGGTCACAAGCAAAAAAGCCCAGTGAACCATCAAGCCAACAATAGAGGACATTTATATGGTAAAGGCACTATACCACTGCAAGTATGGTCGTATTGGCACAGTGGTTCACACTCTTCCATCCTTGAAGAGTGGAATCCCACGGTCCCATGGTTCCAACTGTGCCCGATGAATTCCCAACGGTGTCGTAGTCATCCAGCTGGATCCTGCTCTACATTTTGTCTTTGTTTTACTAAAGTCCTTGCCAAAATGGAATAAAACAAAAACAAACTGAGCTATGGAATGGCTTTTCATTAGTGGGAAGTGAACGAAAAACAGGGAAGCACCAACAAAAAAGAAAAACCAAAGACTATGCTAAAAAAGTAGGAAAACCAAAAGAAGCAACACAAAACGAAAGGAAAATTACTCGGAATTTTAAGGATAACTCGCCTCAATTTATTATGTCAGAACGTTGCCGGCTTCCTGTTCGTTCATGATGTCTATCGCCTGCCACCAATACAACTACTCGTAGCCATTCGCGGTACTATAACCGGATCGGCACAAAATACATAGTTAGGAGGGAGGAGGGTATAGGATACAGGATGAGCGTGGGCAACTCGTTGTCGAATAGCATTAAAATTTATGGGCTCCTCGATGCCATTATGTGACCGAGTCCATTCGTTTTCATTCCCGTCCTCGTCAACTTCTCTCTATGAACGACGAAGAGCTTTGCACCGTTTTACCATCGTCAGTCAGTCTAAGGATAGTGGGCGTTGACGAACACATCTATCTTCTGTTCTTACGTCACACGGATGCCGGGGAAAGAAGCCGTCGTGAGATGATGTATTATTGTGTGTGATGGTTGGGGACAACTTAATGAACTATTTTCCTTGATTTTTTCTGAATTTTGACTCTTACTCGACGGCGAGTTTTTCTTCATCCGGGCCTAGAGAGGGCAGCACACTAGTCGCTAGTTTGCATTTGAATTTTAATTTTTAATTATCCTTTTACTATTCCACTTTGTTATGCTTTCGCCGTTGGCTCTAATTGCAGGCAGGCAAACTACTATTTTTTGTTGTGTCCTTTTTATAACGTACAACCGTATTAAGATAGTCCTGGTCGTTGTGCATCGGAGTTTTGCCATCATTTCTTGTTTCTTGCCTTCCGTTTGTGTTCCTTCCTTAATTAAAAGTTTATTTGTTCGCCGAGAAAAGAAATTTGAAGGAAATCATTTGTTTTTCATTTTTTTCCTTAGTTTTTTCGACGTGATCAAGTCGGTTATGTTTTTATTCATTATTTTTCTGTTTTGTTTCTTACAGACTGGCGAAGTGGCGTAAATGACCACGATCGAGTGCAGCGACAATTGTCCGTATCATCAGATAGTAAATTACTCGACGACGATATCAGGGAAGAGACTCGAGTCATAATGAGACCAAAAAAACCGCCCAGACCTAAGTCCGAGGTGTTTTTGAATAAACAGGACCCGCATCCAAGACGAAAACGGTTTAGTGCATTTGGGGTAAGTGAGGATATTATTATGAAATTTCAATTCTATTTCTGTCTATCCCATTCAATTCTTGTTTATCAAATGACTAAGCACCATGAGCCTACGCTCGACAACTGATCCACTTCCATTTACGACCTTGGGGGCGAAGCCCACAAGATAACTTGAAGCAAACAAAAGATATAGCAAACCTATGTATAACCTACTCAGACTTACTGCTTGTTACTGAAAGAAATCAAATCGGCGAGTCACCATGGGCTCGGCCGGTCTTGTCTGCACCGTAATCATTCATGTCTACCCAAACAACACAAGGTCGCATATCGTATACATCGCCCACAGCCAATCGCCGAAGTACTTTGTTCTTATTACAATTACCTCATCAACTAGCATTTGCCTCTGCCACGTTCTAAAGACTGGATTTCCTACACGGGTATTCGTAGTCGTAGTCTACCTCTGACCAACAAATGTCATCTCGCCCGATTTGCACCTAAATACGTGAATCAGTATATCTAATTAGAAGACTTTAATGAATTTAGGAGTAGCATGTAAAGTATACGGAAAGATTACACATAATACCACTTAGGAGGGGAAACAGTTTGTTGAAGCAATTTTTTGTTCGGGCTTATAATTCACAGCTGCTTCGTGCACTGGGAAACGTAAATGTTCTGATCAAGTGGATGTTGGTAAATTGGAATCGATTTAATATCTCTTTATAGTTTGTCTTGATGGGACCCTTTGTGCTCCGGTGCAATGAGAGTCCCGACATAAATATCTTGGAAAGTGGGTTGGATGCCGACGTTTAGCTCGGGGTCAGTTTTATTGTATTATGTTTAACCAACGTAATGCTGCGCCATGGGTGTATGTGACATGCATGTTTCGTTGTAGGTTGAAGTGGTTACCAGAATCCGCTACAATTAGCGCTTATGTGCAATGATGGTGCGAGAAAACTTGTGAAACCTGAGGGAAGTGAAGGGGCATAGATCCAATCTGTGGTTATGTTGGTCATGGAGGAGGTAAAGGGTGTTTTTTTAGAGGTTTGGTTTTTAAATAAGCAACACTGTTTCTGCAGATTGACCATTTGATAGTTGAGAGTTGATTTGTAATTGCTACGTTTTGCCATTTTACAGTGAATAGATTAACGGCAGAACAGTGCACACACAGCAAACTTATTTTGGAAGCCATGGATCGGTTCGCCAAAGTCATCGTGCACTACGTCCATTGTACGGTTGACATAACTTGCTCAGATGGAAGTTATCCGGTACACGATTAATTGTTTTGGCACCACGTACGCTCTAGTGGATAATACGCATCCCCAAAGACGACAAACAGTGCGAAGAGAAGAAGTTATTGCCGTTGTGGAGCGCAGTGTGGTGTGCTAAAGCTAGATGTGATCGAAGACTGGTGCACCAGTAATGGGCTTTCGGTTAATCCCCTTAAGACTGATGTTGTTCTCTTCACTAGAAGGAGGAAAAATACTGGCATTACTCAGCTGGTGCTAAAAGGCTTCCCATTCCGATATCCAAGGAAACTAAGTACCTGGGAGTCATCTTAGTAAACAAGCTTCTTTGGTCAAAGCATGTTGAGTCCAAAATCACCAAAGCGCTGTCAGCTTTTTGACAATGCAAAGGTGCCTTTGGCAAAACATAGGGCTTATCGCCGAAAAAGGTTTTTTGGATCTACACCGCAATGATAAGACCGATAATCTCATATTCTGGTTGTCTGGTGGAACAGGCTAACACGCAAAGACGTTGTGGCCTCTTTTACCAAACTCCAAAGAGCTGTCTGTCTCAGCTGCACGGGGACCTGGCTGCACACCAGGAGCTGCGAATCTTCCACCCTTTTACATATATGTATATCAGAGGGTGCCCACTGAAAGCCATGTTTCGCCTCAAGAGAAATGGTCTTTGGTACAACTCGCATTGCAGTGACAGTGTACTTGAGCGAGAAATATTCTGCAACCCCTGTCTCATGGATATGCCTTCTGACGTAACGACACCTGCCATCTTACTGCGCTGTCATTTCACACTCACATTTCTATGGGGTCAAGACTGGCTTTGGCCAGACATTGAACCTGGAATGGACTGTCTTCGCATTTTCACAGATGGCTCCAGGACTGGGCGGTGGTCCGGCGCTGGGGTTTTTTTTTTAACGCAAAAGCATTCGACTGCACCTTTCGTTAGGCGAATATGCGTCTGTCTTTCAATCTGAGATATACGCAATCCTAATGGCCATGCACTAGGCTGTGAAGCACAGGTGGATGGGAAAAAGGGTATGCGTTTGCAGTGACAGCTAAGCTGCACTCAAAGCTGTGTCCAACCCTCTATTTAACTCCAAATTAGTGCATGAACTCAAGACCTTTTTGAACAATGACGGAAGACTAAATTCACTAAGGCTTTTTTGGGTTCTAGATCACTCTGAGATCCCAGGAAATGAGATCTCCGATGAACTCGCTAGAAGGAGCTAAGAGGAAAATTTCTTAGGACCTGAAACCGAGATGAAAAAGAAAGATGTCTGTCTGGTAGTACAATGGACCAGTATTTGTGTCAGAGTGCTCCAACAGATAGTAGAAACATCCAACAAAAAAAAAAAAAAAGTGCCCATCCACTTCGTGGATTTGGTTTCACCAAGATGGGGCAACATGCCACACGGCGCGCGACACTATCAATTTATTGCGGAAAATATTTACTGAGCGCATAATTGGGCGTAATAGACTTGTGAACTGCACTCCCTTAATCCTGTGACCTCACACCTTTAGATTACTTTTATTTTGGGTATGTGAAGTCAATACTCTATGCCGATAAACGAAAGACGCTGGACGACTTGGCAGTCAACATTCGTCGTGTTATTGCTGATATATGGCCCCAGTAGTTCGATAAAGTTGTCGAAAATTGGACTTCACGATTGCGCTTCATTCGAGCTAGCCGTGGTGTGCATATGCCCGAAATCATATTTGATCACTATTGGCATACAATTATTTATTAAACAAAGCTAATATCATAAACGTTAACATTAGCTACAAGTGTTTTATTTCATATTGAATTTGTATACCACTAAAAACAACACCCTTTATTTGCCAGTTTTGGGCGTCCGTAGAAAAAATCCGTAGAGAAAGGGTTTACTCTGTGTGGATGTTGTGACAACTCCCACAAATGAGTGTTAAACTGGATGCCTATTCTAGCAGTATGAGTTCCTAAATGCCAATGGCCCGTACTGAATGCCACGATTCTAGCTATGTTGGAGCATTGTCTATTTGGGTAGTTGTTTGGTTTGTTTTTTTGGCTTAGTTGACCAGGTTTTTGTTGATATCCTGTATCTGTGTACTGGATTTAGCCCACCTACGATTGGCTTTGTTCAAAAAGTGTCGCAGGATGGTGCCCCTTAGAAGGTTCAACGACAGGCCTACAGTTTTAGTAGGGGAGCTTGAGGTTGCCTCAAGGTGTCCTGAAACCCGAAGGAGCGTGATATTAGTCCACCTGCCAGCTCGTTTAATTTCTTTCTTGCATTGATCGACCAGTTTCGAGAAGATGATAGCAGACGAAAGAGCTTTAATAGCGGCTTGGCTGTCGCTACCCTTTTAATAGCGTTGGACGTGTAATTGCTTTCCGGATCGCTACCTTGAAGGATGCTCGAGTGATCGAGTAGACTGAATGATACTCAGTTGTGTCGAGAATATTCCCGATCCTACACCGTGCTCTAACTTGAAGCTATCAGTGAAAATCAGAAATTTCATTCTTGTCTGGAAGGAAAGTGAGAGTGCACCACACTATCGAAGTTGAGGGATGGTGTGATATACTCCCTGGAAACGAGATCAAATTCGTTGGCAGAAATGGCAGAGCTCTCCCATGGCCAAACGGCCTGGGTGCCCGTTTTGCACTTTTTGCCGAAAGTTTTGCTGCAGGCGTAGAAAGCTGAATTAGCTTTCTTTACCCGGAGTTCTATAATGGACTTCCAGTTAAGCTTTGGTTCTTGGATAATGCCTAGATGCGATTAAACCACATTCTGCTACCTGCTTCCTCGAGGGCAGGTAGCTTTTATGACGGTCCAGTCTTCCAACGCAATAGGCATTGGAGAAGCTTTCCGCCTTCAATTTTGATCTTGGGAAGCCAAATACGAGCTCTTGGTCTTTTTGGAATTTGCTTGGCATGGATGACTTTATGCTTATCTGCTGATATCAATTACGCACTAGCTAAGGAAATCTTTGGAAAATCGATCCACGCATTTGATTACCCGGTAACCTTTGACTGTTTTCGAAGAGTAGATAGCAAATACCTAGGCTTTCCAGGATGTGATCCACTACCATCTCCGACAGTTTGGCTTCGATGCTGTACCATTCTGCAGCAGTGGCCTTACATGAAGATGATTTTTCATTTACCAGCGCCATCTGTAGCTGGTCTCTCACTACCCTATTGAAAGTAAATTTATTGGGGAGAGGATGTGCTTTTGTGGATGTTAACGCTGTGGCCACGTCTAGTGCAGGCTCTTCCTGAGACTTGTTACGCTTATTGCTTGTAGTGAGTTTTGGCTGCTTCTCGAGGTTTTCGGCATGTCTTTCGTACTTCTCTTCCAGATCCATCTCGTTAGAGATACCGGCCGCTTGATTCCTTGATATCTTGCTCAGAATAAACTTGGCCTATATCTTCCCTTCAGAAGGGACCTTTCAGACTTTAACTGTTGGTCGCTATGGCTGGCGAACTTGGCCTCAGTTAAGGGGGTCGGGGGAAAGGATGTGGATGGTTGAGTAGTTTTGGAGGCCTACAGCTCATCCTCGGACGCTGCTAATTCGGCTTATTGAATTTTCTTTGATTTTCTCTTTTATTATATTCTTTTTTGTTTTGGTTTTTATTTGTGTTCATTGTGTTCGCTTTTTGTATGTCCTGAACGAAGAGTCTGTCTCGGCCGAACCGACATACTGAGATAAGGCATTTGTATGTATAATGGACCTCGCCCGGACGTCGGAGAGGACCATCGCAGAGATGTTAGTAGAACTAACGATGGGTTTTCTCGACAGGCATGCCTTACCTCGGGTATAATATGACCCCTAGCCAAAGGTGGCCATAAACAGTTGTAAAATTTAAGAATAATTTCCCCCTTTTCACAGAACATTGAGTCACTATTTCGCTTCACGTCTAGTCGCAATTATTTTTTATGTCCTTCCAGCAAGACAGCTTCATAAAAGTCCCTATTATACGCGTGTCTCGCCGTCTAATAAAATCCTTTAGCAATGAAACTACTATTTAACGACCTTTCACTTTATCTAATTTTGTCTCTTTTAACTTTCAGGGTGATTCACCGTTTGGTAAATCGGATGCATACATAAAACTAGAACAGCTCGGCGAGGGATCGTATGCAACTGTCTATAAGGGTTACAGCAAGTAAGTACATATCCTTTTTTTCCATTATAGAATTGGCTTGTTTTCGACGTCACTCACACTCTCTTCATTCCGTATGGTGACAAATGAGACGTTAAGTGTGGCAAAAGTCATATGGACTCACTTTTTTGTATCCCGAAAGCATCCTTTATCACAGTTGACATGTTCCAGCAATCGAAAGATACATTTTTATTCATTCATTTTAATTGTGAGTCGAGTGAGTGATTAATTGTCAAACTAGTGGAAGTGTTATCCCTTTTTTCCAGATTGTTGCCGCTCAGTTTGTCAATCAATATGAGAAAGGACCCCTCTGTTTTGGTCTTTGTCCTTCCGTCTTCCCTTTATTTCCGGAATCAATCAGTTCAGCCACGTAAAGGGAGTGTATGAGTATATCTTATTTTAGGATGGCAACAATGGGATACGAGGATTTCCTTTTAGCTTTGTGTTAGAAGGCATTTAGTTCGGTTGTTGTTGCCATTATCCTGCCGAAATGAAAGCCTAAAATTGCTGATGTCTGAACAAACTCTTTCATCTTTTGACAAATGGCATGTGCTCTGTCCTTGTCACTTGTCTTCCGGTTCGTTCGTCGACTAACTCTTTGAGATTGATGTATTGTCAATGTACCGGTGGTGTTCAGTGGGCCGAATCGAATGGTGAATGGGCATACAAATTGAATTTATGACTTGAAGATGATTCTGTTTACTGATTTATGATGATTGCCTGCCCGGAATGAGGTGAATCCGATGTGATATTCTCGGTGATAGATGTGTAGATATGTTGTGGTGGGATGTTTGCGCGGTAAACCGACTTGTTGTCCTAGTTTGGTTTAGCTGGTCAATTAAACCAGAAACTCTCCTTGAGGCATTTTGCTTCTCATCAATCTTGATGGCCTCCCGGGGTTGTGTCTGACAGGCATTGACTGCATTTTCCAATTCTCTGTGGGGGAGATTCTGGGCTCTTGCCTGCAAGCAATCATCAATGGGGAAATGTGCTTAATCAAGCGATTTCTCGAACTTCCGCAATTTTAAATTTTTTTACGACCCCCTTCCACAAGACGAAAGAGAGTGGGAGGAGAAAACTTCAATGCCGATGATTGCGGCCGAAAGGGATACAATTACACTCAGTGGACGTGGAATTGAATATATCTTGGAATGATTTCCATGATTGAATGGGGATTCAAGATATGGACTTATCGCTCAATCGACAAATCCTTAATGAGAATTTTTTTTTTTTTCTATTATGATTTGGTCCTTATTATGAGTAAAACTGCTGATAGGAAATATTGCGATTCTTTTATATAAATGGTTCCTTGGGGCCTTTTAAGTTCGGCTAACACTGGGGAATCGTTTTTTTTTTTCTGTTTCTCTAGTCCTTTTTTTTTGACCCACATAGTCAGGGACAAAATGGTTGCTTATCTTCTGTCCAAGTGGACGATTTCTTTATGACTAATGTTTTCAATAACGTTCAAATGGACATCAGGGATCCTGGGGACCAGAACTTGTTTCCTTGCCAGGTGAGATTGTTTTTTTTTTTTAATCTATCTTTTATGAAAATTCGTCAATGATGTGCCTCACGTACTAGCTCTGAGGATATTGCAACGTTTTCGTTTCTAACACAATTTGTATTACTCAGTCACTGGAAGACGAAGCCTTACCCACAAAGTATCTCTAACTATGTATATAAGTTTTGTTTTTAATGGCTTTTAACCTGAGGTACTTGGATAGAAACAAAAGAAACTTATCGTAGTCGATATGTTAGTGGAATGACTCTTAAGAATTTCAAATAATTAACAGCTTAAGCGCCGGGATGAAGCCATTTCACCCGCCTATCGATAAAGGTATATCACTCCCATTATGCCTCATAAATACCTCAACTATAATTATCGAGCAACTGTGGCCGTAATTATGCGCTCAGCAAATGTTTCCCGCAGAAAATTGATGGTATCGGACGCCATATGGCATATTACGCCACCTTGTTGAAACCAAAGCTCTGTCACATCAATGCCATTCAACGATGACCGAAGAAGTCAGAAATCATGTAACATTTTTGCCGGCATCGTCCTTAAAGAAATATGATTCCACCAGCCCATAAAGCACACCAAACAGTGAGATTTAATATTTGTAAGGGCGTCTCGACAAAGGCTTCTGGGTTTTCTCCAGTCCAAATTTGGCAATTTTGCTTGTTTACATATCCATTTAACCGAAAATGGGCCTCATCGGAGAACAAAATTTTGCGTTGAAAATGAGGATCTAGCTGAATCATGTTTTCGGCCCAATCACCGAACCTTCGACGTGTATAATGGCCACGCGGTTTCAACTCTTGCACAAGCTGGATCTTGTAAGGTTTTAAGCCAAAATCTTCCACGAAGTAGATGGGCTGTGCGATGGCGAATGGACTTATTCGGATTCTCATTCGGCAATAACTTCTTCTCTTCGCACAGCTTGTCGTCTTTGCGGATGCGTATTATCCACTTGAGTTTATGTGTTGCAAAAACAATTCATCGTGCTCCGAATAACTTGCTCAGATAATCGTCCATCCATCGACCGTAAATGGATAAATTTGGCGAGCCGAATTATTATTTTCAAAATAAGTTTGCACAATTTGCATGTGCTGTTCTGGGGTTAATCTATTTATCGTAAAATGGCAAAACATACTAAGCATAGATCAAATATCAACTGACAAATTGACAACCTGTAGGAACAGTGCTGCCAGTTTAAAAACCAAACCTCTAAAAAAACACTTTCTTCATGGTTTTCCAATACGGAAATAACAATTTTGTTATTTCATACAAACGCATGCTTAAACTTTTTTTATGAATGTGGAGAAAGATTACAACATCAAATTAACTGAGAAACTGAAGTTTCTTGTTGATTTTAAGGAGCGAAACTTCTGCGATTGAGCCCTGCAAAAGTTTGAAGAAAATCCTTAATTTTATCGAAAATGGCTTACTTTCACTATGCAAAGTATGCATCAATGGAGAGCACATCAAACTTACGTGTGCTGGCATATACATGACGTCAGTTCGGTAATAGTGTAATTTCAAGGAATGGTCCGGGTGATTACCCACCTCGCTCATGCCATATAAGGCCGTTGGATTTTTTTTTATAGAGTTACATTAAGTCGTTGGTTTATGCTGACAACGTTAAAGGAGTTCAGCAACAATATCGCGAGCCAAATTACCAACATTTCGGCCAAAATGTGTTGAAGAGTGGTGGAAAATCGACCCCAAAAAGTCAATCGTTACAGAAATTCTCCTGGTGGTCATGTGAACGAGATCGAACTCGATAGATGATCCACCATGCGCACTACAACAGGAATTTTAACTCTATATCTCAATTATTCTGTGACTTATTTAAATACCATACTGTAATGTCCTTAGTGAAAAATTCTGTATAAAACTTCACTACAACTTGGAGTAGTTTTAAAATAATTTCCAGTCATATTATACCACGTGATAATTAAATAAACATTGTAAAAAATCTTATAAAAAAAACATTAAGATTACGGGTCCTAAAGAACTACCCTGAGGCACTCCACCAAATCTCCTTAACCAAATATCCGTATACTGAATTGTCTGCTCCTTGTTTGGCATAAATTTAAACTTTTTATCTTAACCAATCAATCATGGTCTCCAGATAAATTCTATGATGAGGTTGGCGTCTGCCAGATAACAAAAGATTCCACTGTACGCAATCCCATTACAAAATAACGAGAAGGGGTAGTTTCTCCACCGAACAATAGCTTACATCATCGTCTTTCTGTCCATTAAATAACCAAGCATACTCATAGTTAACTCCACTTGATGTAGTAAGCCTGTGTCCTCTGACATTTCACACGCCCATTACCTAATTACAATTAAATGAGCACAAACCCTCCGTGCAGCTGCTGTTGCCGTTTTTCTTTTTAATTCGATTTCCTTCCTCCAACAATGAATAGATCCCATCCGCCAGCTGCCATCGTCCGGGGCATTTTATTCCGCATTAAGTGTGAGAATTCCCATCCGTAAAAGCACATGACAACAATAACCTCTCGGGACACATTCGCAGGACTCGCAGAATATAGTCGTAACACCAGAGCTATTTAGAATTCCAATATCGATCCTATCGTTCGATATTTTGTTCCATTTGATGCGTCATTAGTTGGCCACTTTCATCGTCATCGACGCCGCGCCGCCTAGGCTATCCGGCATCTAATGGGTTTGCCCGCTTCAGGGATTCATACAATCAAAATTCACACAACTAGATAGACAGCGTAGGCGTTCCAGATACACACCGCCTATAATGGAGACTTCTCATCCCCGCCCCTTCTTCATGCATTGTAATTACACCACGTTGCTGTCCATCTGCTGTCGCACTATACTCTATTCTGGTTGTGATACGCCATTAAGACCACTCGTGTGTTCGATGTGCCTTGAATCCATGGAAATCCAACTGCCGTCATCCGCAACACTATCATCCACTTTGTGGAGTAATTGCAGAATTCACACAATAACCGTAAATTATAATTGATATGCAGTCATAGATAATTTTCCCTGACATTCAGAATCCTAAAATGTCAGACGGCTATCACATTCCTCCCCAGCCAGCACCACTGCACGACCATCGTCATCATCATAGTCACTAGTTCTCGTCGTTCGAATCTGGGTCAGTAGCAACGTGTCCTTTTCATCGTGTAGCATTATAACTCTCCACTCCTTACCTCTTTTAAAGAAAAGGAAGGAATCCAGTACGAGTATGTATCCATTTAGTTTTATCCGAAAAATCCTGGCAAGGATACACGTAATCCACACGTATGCACGTAGTTTCCAAGTTATACGCTATGGTCCGGGAGTCTGGTGGGCTGCGGAGTAACTGGCTAAGGAGAGATAAACTTTTGTGTGCCAGCTGTGCAACGGGGTGGATGTGGAGTGAATGGTTGGGTGTGCAAGTGTGTTTCTAATGCAGTGTCGCATGACATTTGTAGTACTGGCTGCTGCTGGTTGGAGGTTGGTCGGTGATAATGATGCAAGGTCTCATCCTTATCTCTCCGTTGGATATCCGTTTACACTTTTTTTTCTTTCTCGAAATGATGAAGCAACCGACGATAATGGCAGTGGAATGGGAGGTTGTCAATATGAGTAACTGTGTCACACGTTTGGAGAGTGCCGTTGGCATTGATGGCGCCGCTAAGGCTGCGTTAATGGTCGTTCGCGAAGGGGCGGGGAGAGGAGGGGTTGTTAAAGGATTCATAGACTATTTATCCTGTGGCGTAGTATGGTGATGGATTTTTGCGACGCAGATGGGGTGGTGAAAAGCGTGATGGAATGAATCTATTGAATGTGGTGGATGAAAGAAACTTCCTAGTTACAGATAGGTGTTTGAGCTTTTGTTCGTCGGATGAGAGTGTAATATTTTCCCTGAATGGAGGAAGTTGCTTTCAGATTAACGTGCTGAATGTAGTAGAGATTGCTGGTCGTTTTGTGCGTCGCTGATTGATTGCTACGAGCATAGCGAGGACGTTGATACTACGCTGCTGAATAGAGACTATCTCTGATTAAGTGGTTGTTGTGCGGTGTTAATGACTCTTGTATGCTTGATGCGAAACAATGGATTGACTGATTTTGTTGACAGGTTTTAGAATGACGTATGTCGTTCTTGGTCGTTTCTTTGAAGACATGCTCTTAAGTGTCATTGTCTTGTCGCCTTTGTGTTGATGGAAATAATTCTAAAGGCAAGGCGGGGGTTGATATTACTTGTTGCCCAGTTGAATTGTATTTTGATCGCTTTTATTTAGACCTCTAAATATAAAGCTTTTATCATGCATGATGAAAAGTGCAATAACGAATTACTGACTAGGACAGAAGAGGTCAATTTGAAACGCGCTTGATGAGTGTATATTGATTTTGGTTTGACACTTATCCAAGGACGTAAAATGTAGATGCTCAAAGAATCGATATGACTTCCAACGAATTGTACCTTTTCGCTATATACTTGAATGATGGACTAATAATTAGTGATCCAATTCGAGCTTCCTAAATTGGGAACACTGTAAATTCGGCACCTTTCACTGACGGCTCCTGTTCTGAACGTCAAATATTTAGTTGTAAGCAACCAATTTACTAAGCGGATCATTATGCCAAGGTTCAACTCAGTATTTACTGTTAATACGAATATTTTGTTTAAATGTTCTTTGACGAATTGTGCATCATCGTCATACTAAATGAGGGTTTACCTATTTGTTATGGCTCCCGTTTGCATATTTTGTACGAATATTATTGGTTTAAGGATGTTATTTGATAACCTCATGCTATACATACCACTAAGGAATGCCCAAAAAGTAACTGTGTCGGTTTGTGTAATTGGACTGTATGGTGAAACAGAAACAGTCAAAAGTAAGCATTATAGGCCCACGAAATTCAAGACATTAATGTCGATGACTACAACATTAAATGGTTTTTGTGAAAAGCTCAGAAATCGCATTAGGCGATCTAGCGCCCTTGGACTCATTTGAGTAATTTTCTTACAAGCACATCTACTCCAACTAACCTGCAACGCTAGACATTAAAAGGCTAATATCCGATAGTTACAGCCGAACAAATTATCAAACTTTACCTCGAACGAATCAACTGCTCTAGAAGAACCAGATGCGACTATATGCCTGAAATATTTTATTGCAACGTATATATGTATAACAAATATTCGATAATTGAAAATAATAATAATACGATGCGACATACCACGTGTTTTTCCTTAAACAACAGTTATGAAACTCGAAAGGAATCACGCTTTAGAAAATAAATTCGTCTATCTTCCAGTCTTACACAACATCATAGTCGAATTTTGATATCCTGCATAATTAGTTTCTTGAAATGGGATTTATTTGAGTTGGTTCGCAAGATACGATTAACATAATCGAGGTTTTTCAAAAAATAAGGTGACTTTTTGAATTTTGCGAGCTAAGTACATTGGATTTACGAGTTTCGTTTCTGGAATGATGGTACACATGTCCCCTAACATATGTTGATGTTTTCAGCCATTCTGGAGATTTAGTTTGTTTTTCACTGATATAAAGGTTAGGCGTCTTGGTATGCTTGGCTATTTTTTGGCTTTCGAAAAAAAATAGATGAATGAATCTCTATTAAATTTTTTGTGAAAAATAAAATTAAGTGCGCAACATTCCAACGTACATATTTGGGATGTTGAATATCGAAGTGAAACTAACGATTTTGTTAGATATTGGAACTTATCCGTTAACAACTTCGAAGGTCATATAAAAAATGAGTTTTTGGTGTAATTGGTCAAGCCAAACTGTCAACAAACATACGATTTTAGTTCTCGAGACATGCAAGGTGAGAAAATAAACTGCCAGTTCAAACTTCATGCAGATCTTATCGTGCCGATTCTTGAATGAGATTGAACCGGATTTGATATAAACCAAAAAAAAAAGTTCCTGGCAACAATCATAGCACTCAAGAGAATTTTAAAATGTTGGCGAGTAAAGCTCTGTTTAACTCTTTTTTTATAACCACACTACGGCTAGAACAGGTACGAAGATAATTTAAAGTTGCAGAACTTAACATGCTACTGTAACTAGGAAAAAACGGCAACGAGAAAAAGCATATATCGACTATTGATTCATTTGTGCTTGTAATTTTTAAGGTACCTAAGAAAAATATTGTTTAACCCTTCAAGATCAAGAACGGCTGAGAACCATAATGTGGGTTTCAGAAGGAAAAATATTACTATAGACTAGACCAAAAACATCGATGTTATTGATAAAGGACCTGTCGGGCTGGTGAGCCGCAAGGAGGCGTTTTGAGTCCACTGATATATTCGCGTTATATACTCGTGATACCTCACAAACCAAAGTTATTGTCTGACGGTCCTGCCATTCTGAAAACGGACAAAACAAAAGATTAAACAACTTGGAAACTACATCGTACACTTACGACGCGACGGTGGTTCGTCTTTTTCAACACGATCTCATTTCGAAGTAGCCTCTTGGGATACATTTTCCCTAACTTTTCCTAAAGATATTTTGAACTCTTCGAAAAAATATAATTTCCCAAACTGTGCAAAAAAAAAATAATTTTTGCATCGATAATTTCTTCATTTGATGAAAATCTTTTTCCGTCGAACCATTTCTTAAGGGGTCATCTCAGTGTGAAATTTTCAAAAAAAAAAAAAAATGTTTGCATTATTGGATAGTATACACTGTTATAAATATTCTATCAAATTTTTAAATCGAAATTCCAATTATTTCGGTCGCTACATCATTTTTCGTAGAAAGGGAACGGAGCTGGACATCTGTCGCGTCGGTCGTCCCGCCATACCATTATTCCTTTTGTTCTTTTTCTGCGCCTGTACCTTTCTAGGGTACTTAGGTCCTATAACTTCGTAAAATAAACTTCGACATCCATCATGGATAGATCTAAAAATAGAATTATCTAAAATTTTCGAACTCCAAACTTTGAACGCGTTTTTCTCGGAACGGTGTTTTCCGTGGCCACTCTCAAAGGCAGAATTTTCAAGCTTTTTATTTCAAATTTTGGGAGAACATTTTTCACGTCATTCTCTATCGACCTATGGAAGCTTTTTTTTAATGAAATCTTCCTATTTTTTTTTTACGAAAAACTGTCGAAAAAAGGTCAAATTCTATACGTTTTGTTCATTTTGTCAAATTTTGTCAAATTTCAAAAAAGAAAAGAAAACCTCCATAGGGAAATAGCGACTTTCCTACAGATTAATAATCTTTTTGAACTTTTTGTTTCAGATCAAAATTGAGGTCGCAATCATGGCCACCATATAGGACCCTTTTTTTTACGATACTTTTCAACAATTAAGTAAACTATTGTACACTAAATAAATCAACATGAAAAAATCATTTTTTATTTATCCTGAATATCTTTATTTATTAAAAAAAACCAGGACGATTAGTTTATTCCAACCATGAGAAAAAAAATCGCGGAAATTAGGGATTTTTCGGAGGGTCACACTGAGATGATCCCTTAATATTGGGAAACAAGAAATAATTGCACGGAGCCGAATCTGGACATTAGAGCGGACGAGGAAGCAGCTCATATTCCAACTCAGCCAATATTGCTGTGACTACTGCTGACGGGTGCGCCGGTGCATCATCGTGATGAAACAGCACCTTTTTCTTCTTGAAATTGGGACGTTTTTCCATAAAGTCCGCCTTAAATTTACCTAATAAATTGGCTTAGTACGTTCTGATGATATTGTAGTTTTTCCCTTTCCAAATATTCAATAAAGATTGCGCCGTAGGAACCCCACTAAACCGATGCTATGACTTTCCCGGCATGAATCGTTTTTGCCTTTTTTGGAGCCCGTTGGCCAGCAAACGTTCACTATTTTAAATGTTCATTCTTTTCACATCTGTTGCGATTCGCCTTAAAATTTCACTCGAATCGCGCTTGAAGAATTCCACGTTGCAAATGTTTTGATATCTTTATCCGAATCCGTCAGCAAAGATAATTGCCGATAATTTTTGCATGCCCAAATGGTGGAGCAGGATTCGACAGTATCATTTGCATTTGCTACAATCACAGCCTACTCTCGAAACTTGATCCGAGAATCGTCCAACACAATATCGCGGATTTAGTTGACAATTGCTTCTCTTGTAACGTCGTTTGGACATCTTGGGCGCTCAGCGTCTTTTGTGTGAGGGAGTAGAGACTCCATACAATTCGTTTTACCGTGCAATAATTAGCGCTTTTTTAAAACACAAAATTCACTTTTTTCCATTTTGGGCATATTTCATAAACCAAAGTTCTTTCGACCACTGTAAAAACCTAAGTGTTTATCAGGTTTCTTTGTTTTTTGTCTATACTTTGAATGAAACAAAAATTTCAGAACAAATTTCTCTATATAATCCGAAGGCCATCTTGCATCACAGTCACTGACTTATCGAACAACTCTTAAATCTTATTCCCAAGTAAGGTGCTGCTCATTTAGCGTGTCTTAACTTTTAAATTGAGTTAAAGGAGTTTGCGAAAGTACCCCCAGAAAAAAATCTAAAAACGCCTCTTTTGAAAATAACAGATTCTGGGAGCTTTTTTTGCAACAACTCCAACATAACATTTTTTTTTTTTATATTTGATTTTTATTTCTTACAATCGAACATTTGATAGGTTCGATGGGAAGCAAATGTTGTTAGCCACTCTTGTTTCGGAAGATGTACTACCCAAAGACGAGGCCTTTTTTCTTTTTTTTCACAGTTCGCAGGTTTTAAAGAGTATGGTGTTTGTCACACAACCTGGATGGAGTGCAGATGGTTTGTGCCCAAGATGTTCGTTCACATCTTGGATAGGAATTCACGTTGCATAGGAATTGCTCTTTACTATGGACAGACTTGAACTACAGACCTTCCGGCCAACAATCGGTGATGATTACCATTGCACCATGGCCACCCCTGCCCAAAATCCGTGCCAAACAGTAAGTTTCTCCAGATGCAATGGAGATTTTTGTGGACGCCAAATACGCCAATACTTGTACTTGTACACGAAGCCTTTAACATGAAGTACACTTAATGATTTTTTCGTCAAAACATCCGCTTCCGCAACTGCTTCCGAACCTAATCAGCGAAATACGACGAGCTTGGTGATTTCGGAGCTTCAACTTTGTGTCAATTGGATATAATACGAAGATTTTCAGTTACAGCAGCAATGTTCTCGCTTGATAACTATATTTACTACTCGATTAGCAACCGAACTGCTTTTCCCAAATTTCGCGATAACTGGTTGAATTGCTCTCTTTATCGGGTGATCACATCGGCTGTAAATATGTTATAGTTCTCGAAAGCTTGGCGAACAGACGATTTTTTTAATGATAAATTTTAAAAATTTGAGCATGACAGAATACAAACGACCAAAAATGAGCCTTGACGAACAGTATTTATTCACTATCAAACGTCAGCTAATACTATACCAGAACCTTTCCTTCAAAGATGATTTTGTGGAACCTAAAAGCGAGCTCGTCCTCAGTGCTGCTAGTCTATGTGTTTTGCCCTAAAGGGAAGGTAACTTTACTATACCTTCGAGTCAAGCACTGCGCTGCTTACTTGTATCAAATCAGAGACTTACTTTAAGATCAAGCAGTGGACACTTATTTTTTCCTGCAATTTATACTGATCAAGCTTTTGGAAACGATTGAAATACATTTTAACGAACTTTTAAAAAAATGCATTAGCTCGAAGGGGAATGCTCCTGAACTAGCATTTATTGTGTCTTGAAACGGCTTTTTAAAGCCTTAAAACTAAATTTTTGCTGGACAGCGTTTGCCATGTTGATGTGTTGACTTGAGCTAATACAAATCGAAGGTATAGTTATTTCCACTACATTTCTTTATTTTGCTTTTCGTTCCTGCTCTTTTCACCTTTTCAAGAAAAATAGCCATCGATCATCGACTGGTTGGAACTTGTGCTCATGACTCTTTGAAAGCCATATAAGAATACGTCCATTGAAAATGAATACTCGTTCTTGTGGCAGCTCATGGAGGAATTGTTGTTTCGACTTCTGTTTCCGAAGTCGTATATTTTAATTCGTCCAATCTGAGATCTTTCGAAAAACAAAAAAAAAGCAATTTCAGCCAAAATCAATTTAAGTAAAAGCTCTTTGACTGGCGCCAGAGGCGCCCGCCAATAACATTAATGCTGGCCGCCACCTGCCGATTAAATTGTTATTTACCGATCTAACAATTAAGCACGAGAACCGCCTGTTATTCATCCTGTCGAAACAGACAAACAAAAAGAGAATAACAATTTAACTCCGCAGAGCTCCGGAGTAGTCACCAAACAGCCAGTACGAGCTACAGCGACTGCATAGTAATTCGGGGTGAATTCATTGAGGTAGAGTAGAAATTTAATCGGATATCCTGTCATAAGTTCGCGTTGAAATACGAAATGTATTTACTTCGGTTGAAATTCAATTTTTATCGGCATTGTTCCAATGAATAAATTTCCATTGTCACTGCCAGACGACAACGACTAGAACAACGACCTTTCAGCTGCGACTTTACGGCCCCCCTGATGGGCTTGGTCGTTGTTGTCGATTCAATTTAACGCCAGAACCATCGTATGATGAGAGGAGTGAATTATTTGCATATATTTGAATTCCGCTACGTTCAAGATTCGAATTGCAATTTATTTGGTATCCGTCCATCGGCATTCCCTGATTTCTTTTTATTGTATCATATTTCGTTTGGATTTTGCTCTTGGTTTTTATGAATTTTCTCTTTTTTTATTTTGACAGTTTAACCCATCAGAGAGTTGCGCTGAAAGAAATTAGACTGCAAGAGGAGGAGGGCGCTCCGTTCACAGCGATTCGCGAGGCCTCGCTACTAAAAGAACTGAAACACTCAAATATTGTTACATTACACGATATTATACATACAAGAGAAACGTTAACTTTTGTTTTTGAATATGTTGTAAGTACTCTTTGGCGTAGCGTAGGAGATACATGATTTAGATACAATGGCATTCCTGTATATTTTCAGAATACGGATTTATCGCAATACATGGAGAAGCATCCGGGCGGACTGGATCATCGTAATGTGCGTTTATTTTTGTTTCAATTGCTGCGCGGCTTGTCGTATTGCCACAAACGACGAGTGTTGCATCGTGATGTGAAGCCACAGAATTTACTAATAAGCGATGGTGGTGAATTGAAGCTTGCCGATTTCGGATTGGCAAGAGCTAAAAGTGTTCCAAGCCATACATATTCACATGAAGTTGTAACGTTATGGTACCGTCCACCAGGTGAGTTGATTTTTGTTTTTACGATTTTATGTTTTTTTAAAGCCTATTTGTAAGCCCTGTTAATTTGCTGTGTTTTATAAGAATTTTTCTAAGTAGGGAATTACCATTGAAATGTGTTTTTTTTCCAAATATGGTCGCCTCTTTCAATTTACCTACTCTACCTTCTTGCCTGACTTACACTTACCTATAGCTACTACTCGCAACAGTGAAACATAGTAAAATTGTTAGAGCCAAATTTAGGAGCAGGATTGTCTTCCCTTGGTGCACTAATTATGTTTGGATGTTTGGAGTCTAAGTCTTATACGTTATACCTTTTGGAACACAGTTCTGTTGCATGGTATTTTGTAAGTAAACTTCAATTCGTTTTCTTATCGTATACAAATAAATTTAATAATACCAGTGTGCATTGGAGAAGGACGTCCATTGGTTTCATTTGAACAACTAATTTAGGTAGTTTTCATGGGCTTATCCTTAAGTCAGCTTATTCCGCAAGAGAAACGTCTGGGGAGACCTGAACAAATAACATTTAGAGGCTGCTATGCCTGGACAAAAAAGGTGCATCAAAACTTGAAATTTCTTTATAATCATTTAGGAAGGTTGGGACCGGGTCACATGGCCAATTCATGCAATTTTCGTTTATTTGCTTGACGAATTATTTAAAGGAATTGACCTTTTGACTTTTGCTTGACTGCTTTGATAGTTGCCCACGATCGTACGATCTTCAGCTCTGGAGGTTGTAGTCCAATTTAGTGATCAAATGTGACTTAATTTAGAGGTTCAATCGGATCAATCCCATTCATTACGTTTATCGCGCTCAAAACCATATATTGAGCTTAATTTTTTTAATGGTTCACGGTAGTGTAGACTACCAGGAAAATGTAAAAAAATTGTCCATTTACATACCCAGACAAAGGAAATGAGCCTCACCACACGGAATAATGGTTTAATGGTTCAACGTAGTTTACCTAATTTCCAATGCCTAACCACTATATCGACAATATCTGAATTTTTCAACAATTTCATTGGTTTTCGGCGTCTGGCTTATTTTTTGTAAGATGCTGCCCTTTGCGTACTTCGAATTTCGATAACTTTTCTTCCTTCAGCTTTCCTTTTCAGACCCTCGTCACTTTTTATGATGTGTATAATCCGATTTAAACTATAACCGTCAGCTCACAAACCATCTTTGACAACTGGCAATGCAATCAGTTTTTCTGGAGTTGTTCCAAATAATTCACGCCATCTATCGGCTAAAATGTCACATGCACTAAATAAACTCGAACAAAACAAGTTTTAGGCAAAATTCAGCTTTATTCGTTAACATAGTCCCCTTCAAGAGACTGGTCAGCTACCTTTCGGAACACTATAGTCTGAGAAATCATCTTAACAAAATTAACCTCTCGTCTGAGTATCGATTCTGTCTAGAGAATAGGAAAACGTCAGAGCACATACTATCCGAGTGTGCTGCGCTCTGATATCTAAGGAAGCGTATCCTCCTCAGAGAAATCCTGAGGGGATACTCAGCTCAGCTTCTATGAGGATTTTTTTTTTGTTGGAGGTTTCTACTATCTGTTAGAGCAAATATTGGTCCATTGTACTACTAGACAGACACCTTTGTCTTTATTGTATTTCCCCCGTTGCCCGGAGAAAAGTGAGGAGAGGCTTTAGTGGTGAAAACCTACGAGGAGCATCCTCAGCTTTATTAAAGAAGTAGAGAAACTCCACGTCTGATTGGCTAGCAGGCACAATAAGCCTACACTGGCCACAGTGCTCTATGCTAGCCCCTAAATAAAATGTATTCCATTCCAACGCTTCTCTACCATTTCGATTCCCCTTTTTAAAAGTGATTTTTTGGCCTCAAAATATCCTTCACTTTCCGCAGTCACTTCTTAGGTCTGCAAACAGGTAGTATTCGCTAAGAATTAGATTCGGAGACTACGGTGGTTAAAGAAAGAATTCAAAGTACAATTTGTCTTGGTAAAAGACAATTCAAACGCTCCAAATATCACTCTGAATCGCCGACTTTCGATTTTCGAGCGACTAGAAGCAGACGTATAGAGCTTTCTCATACTCGAATATTCGTGCAAAATGCTCAATACACTGGTATCGGATATCTTTAAGGTGTCAAATATCTCATGCAACTTCAATTTACGATCGGCTAAAACTGTTTTGTAGATTTTTTTCTGTTTCTTGAAACAACTGCCAATTTCGCTCGATCTTAAAATCACCAACCACTTCTATCATATGTCTCGTTGTAGCAGAGTGCGAATAACACTTGCCAAGCCATTGCTTTAACAACACATGTAGTTCAGATTTTTCCATTGTCCTGACTTTCATGTCAACTCAAACTTCAAGGTTTTTAAAGCTGGTTTTGGAGCTTCAGCTTTTATAGTCGAAGCATACGAGTATACATGTCCACGTCAAATGGCCAAATCTGTCAATAATTTTTGGTAACAGAGAAATGTAAAATGTTGAAAGAATGTACAAGGTGGCGCAAAATTGATCATCCAAATTTGTTTTTGAATTACTTTTTTACTAAATGTGACCGCGTCCGAGAAAAGGGACCTAGTGTGCGAAAACGTAGTTCCGAGATAAACGCGTTTAAAGTTTCGCAACGCATTCTTAGTGTGAATGTTCATAAGTTAGTTTTTTACATTTTTATGGTATAAATAAATTTTTGTCATGAATCTAACCCATTTCATGTTATTCTACACACTTTTAGGTACCAGAATCCACTTTTAACTCAAAACACCTTTTTTTGACACACTAGGTCCCTTTTCTCGGACGCGGTCACAAATAAAAAAAAAAAGATTTTGGGTGATGGAAATCTTTATTTGGACCTTTACAATTTATTCTGTTGAGTGGAAAAGATGATATCCGTCAAGTGGCTGCCGAAAGTGTTGACATTTGTACCCGTCTTATCGCATTTTCCATGATTGTGATAAGTGTTCGCATTCCTGTCGAATATTCTCCTTAAGGGCTGCGATTGCTTGAGGCCCGCGACTTCAAGTAGCCCCAAAGAAAGAAGTCTGGGATGGTTAAATCGGGTGATCTTGCTAGCCCTGTCAAATCGCCAAAACGGGAGATTACCCGACCAGAAACAGCTTCCTTCACAATATCCATTGCAAATGCGCCTTGTCGCTCGTGATGATTTTCGACACAAAATCGTCCTCTTCGTTATTGAGATTAAGGTGGGTTTGACAGTAGCACACGCGACTGACGGTCAGAAGGCATTAACGGATGCACTGTTTGCACCTTGTACGGGAACATGTTTAAGTCTTTCACTAAAATTCGCTGTAGAGTCCGTCTGGTGATGCCCAATTGCTTCTCAGCGTCTTCTCAGTCGCCGTATTCACGGCCGACCGACAAGTCCGATGGCGGCCACTCCTTGCATGGTCTCCTGTGGTTCCAGTCTGTTCGAGTCGAGTAGTTAAACACCGGAATGTTTGCCCAGTTGGCGCGACACGATTGGGAAATCGACGTGGAAATTCACGCTGCGCTAACACTACCGACCGATTATTGGTCAAAAAATTAATTATTCCACGCTCTTGCGCAGTATAGCGCTCCATTGCTTGTCTGTTTGTATTCTGCAGCTATCTAGTTCACAAATGTCAAATATGATTGACGTACGACGCCATTTGCAAAAAAATTATAACATCTATCGATAGGGTGATCAATTTTGCGCCACCTTATAGATATGTATAATAAATGGTTAGAATGCTTTTACGGGGAAGCACACTACGTACTAATCACGCAGTGAAATTTCATTCCTTAATTCACACTGCAGCATAAAGTAAATTGCCTCTTATGGGACACAATCCTCTGGATGATTGCCGATAGCTGTTCCTTCATGCTGTCAGTAGGACACCTAACGTCGGCTGTTTACTAATTAATCATTGCCAGACTATAAAGGTTATTCCTACGGTGATTAGAATGTTGTTTCCTTTCCTAGTACTATATCCGTCCCCAGGTGCATAGAGACATCCAACATGAGGTGTCATTTTAAAGCGTCGGACTTTCACGAATAACTGCTCTGATATTTCCTTTGAGTGCATCAATCGTTGTAGCACTGACTTTATATCTTAACATAGCCCCGAAGCAAAGCGTCTTAAAAGTCCATCATTTCGGTTTCAGGCAAAAAAAAATCAGCCAACATCGTTCGGTCCAGTTCCATTTACAAAAAAAAAGTGGTCCTATGGCACCGCCATCTCAAAACTCGCAAATTGTCACTCGAAAATGTGAAAGAATTGTCTGCATACATACCTAGACAGAAATGAGCTTCGCCACTGAAAATATTTTTTTTTCAGTAACTTCCAGACTTCAATCAGCAAAATAGAAGCATTGTACGTGGTCTGCTGGCTTAAGGGGGGAGTATCGTGTAACACGTCAAAAATAAGCCGATTTTCATGAATTTTTTTACAGAAAACTATAAAACTTTTATTGATGAAACTTCGTGAGCATATTATATACATATCGAACAGTATTCATACATTTTTTCAGATGATTACGATTACAATTAACGGAGATAATCAAATAAGCGTGGAGGCGTCTCAAAAAAATTTGTCAAACTCCGTGCATTCTAGCACCTCGTAGAATGCTCCGACCGGGAGCAGGTGAAAATCTCGACTTCTTCTAACCCATAGCTTCTATGTGAACCTAAAAAGCGAATGATTTTAGCTTTTTAAATTTATTTAAACTCAATTTAAAAAAAAAATCGCAATGTTAGAGGTTCACACAGAAGGTAATTTAATTACCTTTAATTTAAAAAAAGATTCAGGTCGATCCGTCAAAATTTCGTTGAGTTATCGTGCACGGAGTGTAAAAAAAAACCGTTTTGAGAAAAACGCGATTAAAGTTTGAGAACTAGAAACTACATAGATATTAGCTTGAAAAAATTTAAGCGAAAAAAAATCTGACGTAATATCAATATCAATCGATGTACACGAGGCTTCGACGACCAGTATACTCGAACATAAACTACATACATATATATATTAGATATGTAAAACCAGCTTTGAATGTTGCGAACAGTCGCTACGAGAGCGCCTCCAAAGCGAACGCAGATATCAGCACCTCTACATTCAAATCGAAGAAGCTCAATTTCAGCGGGAAAAAATTCAAATTCAAAAAAACTCTTTTGCACACATATTCTACACATGTTGTACTACCGATTTATGCAAAAAAAAAATCGATTTTTTGAAATGTCTACACGATACTCCCCCCTTAAATTCTTGTGTAAACTTCTAAGTAATTCCTGTGATCGAATTGGATTTTCAATATGGTTTTCAGATATGGCAGTGATATTCTCAGTTCATCTTGTTGGACGAACACGGGTTGGAGCCTTCAGATTACTAACCTCTCCGAAATGTTCAAACTTTTTCACTTAATTCACAGCCAGAAGGCTGTGATCATGTGTAAGAGTATAATGATCTTCACGAAATGTTTCCGTGATATTTTCACCATTATTTTTTAATAAATCTTTACTTATTCATCACATTAGGCATCTGTGTATCTTATTCTATTTAATAACATCCTAGTTTTGATTTATTAAAAGTAATCGGATTTATCGTTCAACAATGGCGCGAATTTTAAAATGACACCTCTTAATGGATGACCATTTCGTAAAGAAAAATACAAAAAAAAATGTTTCACGAAGTCATCAAGTCTGACTAGGGGAGTTAAGAAGTTGAATATTTCCGAACCCACGCTCATTAAAAACATTTCAGAACTTGTTCCGTTCCAGACCCCACAAGCGAACCAGTAGGAATGCAGTTAAGTGGGAAGGTTATGGTCCTACACTTCTGACCATAACGACGCCGGAAAAAAGGAAAAGAAGAAGACGAAGAAGTTCCGTTCGAGAATCTTGTTCCGTTCAACTATTCGCCTCTAGATTAGGTACCACCTGTCTTTCTCCAGCTTCCTTTTTACCTTATCAATATGAACCTATATTAGATGTGCCTCAAGGTAGTCATCTAGGCCCCTTACTATTTATCCTATCGACTACTGCAATAATGCAAACCTCTTGAAATCAATCTCCTCTCAAGGAATTAATTACTCTTCCTTCTAGATACGTACTCAACACAAGGCGAACTCTTTTTGTGTATTCATATCATTCCATCAAATCAATTCAAAAATCTTTACCTTACGAATGCCAGCAAATCCTCATTTTTCGCGGATTAAAAATATTCTTCATTTTCAATGATTTTTTCCCCGCGACTTTTCTAGAGTTGACCGTTTTATCCTCCCTCCTTAGGGTGGCTCCTTGAAACTACTCAGTCTTCAGACAATACCCTTCGTGGGGTAGATTCCATAAACAAGATTTTCCTCCTTCCACACAACAAAAGGATGGGTAGTGATAGCATATCGCTTTACTATATTACGTCATTCGTTATTGAAAACGAAAGTAAAATTGAAAAATCCTTTGGGGTTCTTCCTTTCTACCAATCAAACTCAATTGAATCAACATCATATTAATGGACGATAGTGCCTTTCAAAATGAAACGAAGGAAACCGTTTCTAAGAGAGAAGATCAATTTAATTGCACATCTTCAAAATTACCTCTTTTAACTTTAAAAATGGATGTTACGAAATAAATCCCGGAAATACATCCTCGTCATGAAGTAAACAAGAAGAGAAGATTCATCCAAATGTAATTAATATCCCATTCCTGTATTCCTGTATCACTGTATGCTTCCCTAAAAAAGGAAAAATAAGTACAGGATTAAGCGCTATTTAAACAACTTGGTCTCGCTTAGGCAAATCCGTTTATCATCGTTAGCTGACCCCCAGCCAGTCATGTGTTGTTACTAACTCACCTGCTTATCTCTTGACCATTTTGCGCATACCACGCTTTAGGTATATTCGAATTAGGTCATAATTCTCAAAACCATAATCTCTTTCCTCAGATAAACAGTTTAACAGTACAAACCCCTTGTCTAGATCCTGCGAGTGAACGGGATATCTCTCAAATCCGTATATCGTACAGGCTTTCAACGCTTTATGTAATCCGGCAGAATCCAAACAGGGATGAAGAAGGGGGCAGAAAAAAAAGGCAAAGGAACTAAGAAAGATGGAATATCCTTTTGTTGCCCCCAACTTCACATTTAGCAAATTCAATTCAATCTCGTTCTACGTCCTTTCCCCCGGGTTCGTCGGGCAGGCATCCACGAGTACATCTCATCCGCGCAGTGGTCGCATGGAGTGGTGGGCTCCCATCGATTTATTACTTAATGAATTTAAAAGCTTTTTAATCCACGGCGAGGCCAAAGGGAGACGAAAAAATATGGATCGGTTGAGACTGGGATAACGGAGATGTGTCCTGGGTAAATCGCAACAGAATGGTAAATGCTACTCCAGGAATCCAACTGGAGGTGGTGATGTTTTGTAGCGAGGAGCAACCCTTTCTGTATCTCTAGTGCTATTGAATATGTGTTCAGCTTACAAGCTGTGGATAGTAGAACGTGACGTAATTTCACTGCTGCAGCCTTATGCAATGAGCGTGGGATAATCCTGGAATACTAAAAAAGGAGGCAAGAAGGAGAAAATATGATGAACAGTATCGAGGAATGCTGTTGATGTGCTATGCTCGTCGCGACGAAGTCTTTGCATTTCTGAGTACTGTTTGTTTGACAGAGTCCTGGAAGAAAAAAGAAGGAGCGAGGGTGGACAAGAGACAGGCATTAAGATATATTGCAATGCTGAGTTCGTCATTATTCAACTTATTTTGCAGATGAGTTGACTATGCGTAATAAATAAGATAATTTCATCAATCTGTTTGGTCCGAATAGTAGGGATGCTATCCCCCATATTTATGCGTCCCCTCCGAACGCTGAATTGAATGCGCAAGTACTCGAGAGCTTCCCTCAAATCACGTCAAACAAACAATCCTTACAGCAATCGATAAACAATCTTGTCGAGCGAAAAACCCATTCAAGAACATAACCCAAATAACTGCATCATCAACAGGATAAATTGAACTTTTCACAACAATAACCCAATCTCCTTGACATTCCTCATTATCTGTTTCTCCCCTTTCTTCCTTTTGTCATGGAAACAAAAGAAAAATACCCAAACAATACCCACAACCACCCTCTACTCCGTCTGAGCACTCTTCGCGTTTCTTTTCTTATTCTCTAACAATCCACAAAATATCCTCATTTTGCTCCAGCGCGTCTTGAATTATTATTCCCACGCCACTGTACAAGGATTCGAGCACAGAATAAAATGAACAGGATAAAGAAAAATACAACCAACTTTAACTGCGAATAAACAACAATCTTGACAGATTATTCAAATCCTTTTTCCTTTTCCCCTTTTCGACATGAAAACAAGGACTGAAGGTACCCTTAGGACTTCGACCCCGCGCGACCGAGAGCGACAGAAAAATTTTGCAAATTCGAATCCTTGTTCAAAAATTCACTAACATTCCTTATTTCTCTCAGCTCGTAATAGAAAGAAAAACTTTTGAGACAGTTTTCAGAATGTATTTTCTCATCCTTCAAACGAATCAGGACTCAACAGTTAATTAATTCCATCCCATTCCAGTCACTCCGATTGACGACTGCTAATTGAATTAATTAAGGTAACAATGGATTGGTACACGAAACCACTTTCAAAGTCCTTCCAGATTGATGGAATAAATCACACAGATTACCATAAGAAAGCAAAGTCCTACTTAACCGCACCCGAGTGGGACGACATACATAAATAGAAAGATGGAATAAGGATATTCTCGGAAACATTTAATGTAGCCACTTACTCCTCACTGAGCAGCACGAAAACCACCTAAAACTAGCAATAGGACTGCCCTTCTTACCCATTCCAGTGACTTGTATTTGTGGACGGTCAGAAGGAATTTATAGCAGCAGTAGTCGTATGTGGGCTATGAAGGCTGATACATATCCATGTTTAGTATGTACCGAATGGATAGAGGACGGTGTGGATCGTAGTCAACAATTATTGTTCGCTATAAATTCACTGGACATTATAAATGGATGGGTAAGGATAACGTATCCCCTTTACATCGGTTTTTGTTCTGTTATGGAGCATCATTGACATTCTCCGACTAAGCATGGTTGTTGCTGGAATTCCTTACAATATATGGCAAAATAAATGGATTTAAGGCTTGCGCGATGAAATGAGAGTAGTTTAATTCAATAAATTATGGGACCATTATGCAAGGACATTTCGGAAGTGAATTGTAAATGGGGGCCGTTTATTTTTGAGAGATGTTTGTGATAACTTTTTTATGGCGAATTAAATTGGATTTTATCGAAAGCTTTTGATGATTCGAAGTGATATATTATGGAAAATACTAGACTTTTGGACGGATATGTGATCCAAAATCGCCAAAATAATATTTAAATTTTCTGAAAATGTTTGAGGTCTGAGTAAGTTGAAGTTAATTATCAATTTATATGGTTCATTTGTTACCATTTTTGATAAGGACATTGCATGTTCAAAATGGAACGCATAGACCTGATCAAAAATTGCTTTGAACTAACGATGTCTTCTGGTATGAGCATGCCTTCAAAAGTTTCCTACTAAAAAGCTACTTGTTCAAATTTCACACATGACCCAACATATTTTTTTATTTATTATATTGGTATGTTCCTTTTATGTATACAGAATTAGAATAAATTTTAAGGCATGTTAGAAACACTATCGTAAGTTGCCTTTGCTATACATGCAAAACCTCTGATAGGTTCCGCACTTTAGAGTTTCTCTTAAACGTCCCGGTTTTATAAAATCAGGCTTTAACTATGTTCCTGGTTGGCTCTTAAAATAAACTTCAACCAACATCGATTTCCGTGCATCTCATCGTTATCTGATTCATAATGGGTTTTAAGTGGTCCATCGGACTGTGGTGCTTCCTCCTTGATAGCCACTCACTCTGGATAATTTCGCCATATTAGTCTTTTCAGTTCGAAATTTTTTTTTACTACCGATATTACAATACATAATTACAAAATTGGCAAGTCTTGACAGAAATTAAAAACTATTTAGACAAGTATCAAATCAATTGTTTTTTTTTTTTTTTGTGTTCCACAAAGCCTCGTAAACAACCCTTCACCAAGGCTGTTCTGTTCCATCTCTTCTAGGTCCATCCTTACTCGTATACTTTCCTCCTATCTACGGCGTTGCCTTCTTGGCAGTCCTTTTCTCCTGTTTTGTGCTCATTATTTTTTTGACATTATTTTATTGACACTAGTCAAGTCGGATTCCAAGACATCTAAGCGAGTTTTTCAACACTAATGGTTGCCCATATTGCTCAATGATCGCAAATTTCCTCCAGTTCTTTCTGGTACCCCTTGAAGCCCTATACAACGAGTTAATCAAGTTAATTTTTAACTTCTATTTTTCTATTTTTTTAACGACGCAAAGAGAGGAGTGTTATAAGTTTGACGTGTATGTGTGTCTGTCTGTGGCATCGAAGCTCCTGAATGAATGGACCAATTTTGATGCTTTTTTTTTGTTTGAAAGCTAACGTAATCGAGCTACAATGACGTCGTACCTCAATTATATTTGACATTTGTGAACTAGACAGCTGCAGTATACAAACAGATAAGCAATGGAGCGCTATACCTCGCAAGAGCGTGGAATAATTGTGTCGATTTTTTTTGACCAATAATCGGTCGGTAGTGTTAGCGCAACGTGAAATCGAGGTCGATTTCCTAATCGTGGTACCCGAACAGACTGGAACCACAGGAGACCATGCAGGGCGTGGCGGCCACCGGAATGGTCGTTCGGCCGAGAATATCACCGCATTGGCTGCCGATGTCGCTGTGAAAGAAGAAACATCAACCAGACGACGGGCCACACAATTGAGCATCACCAGACGGACCCTAGAGCGAATAAACTACTGTCAAGCCATCCTTAATCTCAACAAGAAGAGGACGATTTCGTGTCGAAAATCATCACGCGCTTAAGTCAATAAGCAAAATTGTCGTTTCAGGGCACTGAAAATCCGCGTATGATACACAAAGAGCCAGGAAGGCAATACGGTCACTGTTATTGGCGAACGCTACAGGGCCGTGATGAACGACTTCTTACTGCCGGAATTGGATAAGCGGGGCTTGGTGAACATGTAGTTTCAACAAGGCGGTGCAACCGACACACAGAACGAGCCACAATGGATATTGTGAAGGAAGCATTTCCTGGTTGCCTAATTTCCCGTTTTGGGGATCTGGCATGACTAACACAATCGTCCATCCCAGACTTTTTCCTTTAAGGCTACTTGAAGTCGCGGTTTTATGCCAACAAGCCTCAGACAATCGCAGCTCTCAAGGAGAATATTCAACAGGAATGCGAATTGTGAATGCAACTGCCTACCAATCATATTAAGTAGTACAGCAGTAGCCGGGACGATCATATTATCAGATTATCTAGAACTTCACGATCATAATACAGTGTGTGGGTAGTGTTCAAAAACGACCGGGCATTGTGTGGTATCGCAGGTTGTATCAGTTTCATTAACCCAATTCTTAACTTTCCATTGGGAGGTCTTTGTGATGGGTCAAATTTTTCGAATTGTTGACATACATACAGGATGGGCCAACTTGGACTGACTGATTTAAAATGCTTATAAGTTTTTTATTTTTATTTTTTTTTTGTCATAATGTCATCATACTCAGTGCAAGAACGAGTAAAAATTGTTGAATTTTATTATGTTTCCGGACGATCAATTATTGCAGCGCAAAGAGAATACCGTTAGCATTTTAATACTGCGACGACTCCCAGTTCAAACATGATAAAAAGTCTTGAGGATCAAGGTTCGATGAACCATGAAGAAATGTTGCTCGAATTGTTCGCTGTGGATGCTGTATAAGCAAGTGTTCAGACAGATCTTTTCGTGTCTGATTCTTCCATGAATTATTGCCGAAGCTAAAATATGCCGTTGTTCACTTTGCTTGCGACAGAAACTGCCAACTTTTTGAACAATCTCATTATGAGCGATGAAGCACATTTTCAATTAAATGGATATGTCAATAAACAGAACTGCCGCATGTAGGGTACGGCAAATCCAAGAGCATTGCATCAGCGACAATTACACCCTCTCAAATGCACTGTTTGGTGTGGAATTATGGCTGATAAAGTTATCGGGCCCTATTTTTTCGAAAACGAAACTGGTGATCCAGAAGCCGTCTCTGGGGCGGTATACCGGACAATGTTGGGACATTTTTTACATCCGGTAGTTCTCAATAATCGTGATATGTGGTTCCAGTATGATGGAGCTACTGCTCATACCGCGAAAGACACAATGGCGATTCTGCGAGAAATTTGCGATGGCAACAAAAAATACTGATTTCGTGTGGCCACCTCTTTCCCCAGATTTGACGGCCCCTGATTTTTTTTTGTGGGGTTTGTTGAAGGAACGGGCTTACGTCAACAAACCACAAAACATTCAAGAACTAATGCAGAACATTCGCATAGAAATTGCAAAATTGATGCAGAAACTTGATGATAAATCTTGTTTGCAACGACAATTATAAAGAATTTTGCGAAGCTAGTGGTAATGGATGGTCATTTGGCAATAGGTTGAAGCAACTGGCACATTGATTTTCGTTTTTTAAGGACTGCTGAATACGAAGGAAACTGCTTCATGTACGATTTTTCAAAAACTTAAATTTGTGTATTCAACCCTCGCTTTGCCCGATCACCTGAGACGTCTTTAGGCAACATATTCAGATGTGTTCAAAAAGTGACGGGAATCGTAAAATACGTGGGTTTTATTAGTCAGGCTCATTCGATTTTTGTATCATCATATTGATTGGCATATATGAAACATATTTACAGCATACTGGTAACCATGTCTGAAACCTAATAGTAAACATGTATTTGCCCCTTCTAGGTTTTTTCGTCTGCTGAGGAAGGGGCTGCATAAGGCTTGGTGCTAGATTTCGATACGACCATACGTTCGTGAACTTCTTTGTTTTATTACATATATCGGGAACACATTAAGACATTAACTCCGAATGCGTTTCATTCGGTGTGTAATAATTGCATCATGGGGAGCTAATTAAGTTTTTAGCTATTTTATGAAAAAAAAAAATAGATTTTTTCAAGTACCATCGTTTGGCAAAGACAGATGCGATCAAAGGTCATCACTAATATAAAATTAATGAATCAATTTCTTTTCAAAAATCTGAAATTCCTGTAATTTTTTGAACAAACTTTGTCTTTAACTATTAAAATTCCATCAGGAAAGGGAGTCGAAAATATCATTCAAAATAAATGGTCACTTCTTTGGTATACTCCGAGCAATACGAATGGTATCTCCCAAGTCTAACTTCCTACAAAAGGGGTTCTCATCGAAAATAATCAAAATGTTGTGCATGTGAATGCTTTCAAATAAGAAACCCTTGGATTGCATACTCTCATATATTAAGACTAAGCTCAAAACCTCTTTAAGCGCTTTAAGATGTCTTTAAAAATAACCAATTAAAACTATAATTACTTTGTAAGCCACGGGGATATTTCCATCATTAAACCAAAATGACTCACCTCGGCAGCATTATACCACATCCACATATGCATGCGAAATTTCCTGCAAACAAATCTGCTAAATATTTAATCGACATTGCGTAACTTATCTTGCGATTGACCTACATTCAAGCAAGCTTACGAGCACGAGTAATGGAACACACACTCGTATTTCACTTCCTAACTTCGTGTCTAGGTATTCAAGCAACGTAGTCGTATGTGGCGTCGAATTGTCAGAATTTGCCCAAGTGGTGCGTGACCTCCGAAAATCTATTTTTATCTCGTGAATTGCAAGTTAAAAATTTATTAACCTCAGCGTATTTGCGTCCATAGTTTTGCCCAGAACTTGAAAAGGAAACAAAAATCGATAAACTACCACCGAAAAAAGAATGAATCCATCCAAGCTTCCTCTCTGCTGTTGCGGAACGGTAAGGCGATGTACCTAGATACATATGTCCGTAGGGATAAAAATAAAATAAAAGTTATCTCTTAACTTTTCATCTCTATCCATCTGCCGTGGCAGGATATAATGCTGCCGGCATTTCCGTGGCCACTGTGCTGCTGTCCCACATACCTAAGCTCGCACACCTACACATACGAGATAGAAGGGAAGCACTTGCTCGAGTAAACTCGTAACCAAATCATCTCTCGCAACCACTTCATTTATGATTCAGAAATAAGCTAGGAAGGACCAAAACGAAAATGAAAAAAAAATAGACACAGTGACCAGAGGAGAGGATACCACACGGCATCCTGAATCCTTGTTTTTTGCTTTCTTGTTTGTGTTCTTTGCTTTCCCTACTCTCTGCAAAGGGTGCTTCTGCTTACGCAGGCAAAAGTTCAAGTCCTTTTAATCCTATTATTGTAGATAGCGAAAACTGCAGTGTATCATCGTTTGGCCCTAACCGCGCTGATGGTATCCTTCTTTTTGTCGTTTTCCCTATTTCCTCCTTGCAAGTGAATTTAATCCGCACTGTGAATGCAGTTGAAAGTGTTTTTTTTTCATGATTTTCATTTTGTTTTCAAGTTGCCAGGAGTTTATTAAAAACGAGTGCAGCCATTCTGCATTTAAGATAAATAAAATAAAAACCAAAAAAAAACCTTGTCTCGTTACAGATGTCCTTCTTGGTAGCACCGAGTATTCAACATCGTTGGATATGTGGGGTGTGGGTTGTATATTCGTTGAAATGGTCACAGGGATGCCAACATTCCCCGGTATTCGAGATACGTACGATCAACTGGATAAGATATTCAAATTGCTTGGCACACCGACCGAGGAAACGTGGCAGGGTGTAACACATTTGCCGGGATATAAACCGCATAAATTAGGTAAAAACAGCAAACAAACTTCTGCAGTGAAATACTTCAATTTCCTTTTGGACTTTCAATTTAATTCCCTTTTGATGAACCCCTTAAAACATAAAAAAAAGAAAAACTTTATTCATTTCATGATTTTTCTTTGATTTTCAGGTTTTTATAGACCACGTAAATTAGGTCATAGTTTTCCTAGGTTGTACGATATCATTGAAGGAGAAGCGATAGCGAATGCTTTCTTGCAATTGAATCCAGAGGAGAGGATAGGGGCCGATGATGCACTGCAACATCCGTATTTTGCACAGTTGCCAAAAAAATTATACGAATTACCGGATGGTAAGTTATATGCGGTTTTATTTCAATTCGATTTTTAGACTTTGAAAAGTAGCTCTCGAAACTATTTCAATATGCTCTTTGATTCATTTTGTGAAATAGTTTTTTTATTTTTTATTTTTTTTCTTGTGCAATTTTTGTGTCCCAGAACAATTGGGGTTTTATGATCACTATTACCGTGGTTTTTATAGAGTGCTCTTCTGACTGATGGAAAACATGCTTTTTGCTCATTTTCAAGCAGATATTCCCATCCTAAAAAAAAACAATTAAACTTCTGATTTAACCTTTTCTATTGATGTACCAGTGGTTTTTGGTGGTGTATATATAGTATAGGAGTATGGTCGTTCACAAAGGGATGACCAATCTTGTTATTTGTGTATTGTTAGATGATTAAAGGCTTTAATATGCTGGAGCACTACGAAACATTCAGGTATGGAAATATATTATCGTGTACACCGCAGAAGGGATAAAAAGCCAGTTCGGTCTGAGCCTCTAATGCTCATGAAGCTTTTCAGATTTCCAGCGGTTTTGCACTGCGTCGATGTTGATAATTGAAGACAATCAGTGTAATGTGAATGAGAGGGTGAGACCTACATTTGTAGTAAAAAGCAATTTTGTGAACTCCTCAAACTAATGATTGATTTTTTTTTAAAGTAGAGCTGGCTTAAAGTGTTAACTTCTAAGGCCGACGTGATGGCAAGAGTAAACTCATTGAGTTTATACGAGGGTGGCCCTCGCCAATTTTGGAGAAATGGCGATTTATTTTTCAATATAGTCTCCTTTTACATAGCTCGATACACTTGACCCAGCGATGCTCCAACTTCTTTAACCCGTCTGAAAAATACGTTTTCTCGAGGTCTGCAAAGTAGGCCTCCGTGGCGGCGATGACCTCGTCATTCGACTGAAATTTCTGCCCGGCGAGTGACTTTTTCAAGTTTGGAAACAAAAAGAAGTCGCACGGGGCCAAATCTGGAGAATACGGTGGATGGGGCAGCAGTTCGTAGCCCAATTCGACCAATTTGGCCGTGGCGAGGGCGGATGTGTGAGCCGATGCGTTATCATGGTGGAAGAGCACTTTTTTCTTCGCCAGGTGGGGCCGTTTTTTCTTCAATTCGGCGTCGAATCGGCCCAATAATTTGGCATAGTACAGCCCTGTGACCGTTTTGCCCTTCTCCAGGTAGTCGATGTGGATCACACCTTGTTAATCCCAGAGAACGGTGGCCATCTTCTTTCCGGCCAATGGGACAGTCTTCGCCTTCTTTGGAACACGTTCGCCGGGTGAAGTCCACTGTTTCGACTGTTCCTTGGTCTCTGGTGTGTACCAGTGGATCCATGTTTCGTCGACTGTCACGAAACGACGCAGAAATTCCTTCGGATTGCGCTTAAACAGCGTCAAACACTGCTCTGAAGTGGTCTCACGTTTGCGCTTGTTGTCCGGAGTGAGCAAACGCGACAGCCATCGCGCCGACAGCTTTCTCATGCCCAAAATTTCATGCAGGATATGACCCACGCGATCTTTTGAAATGCCTACTGTCTCAGCTATCTCGCGCATCTTCAATCGGCGGTCTGCCAATACGAGATCGTAGATTTTTGTCACGTTATCCTTCGTGGTAGCCGTTTTCGGGGCACCTGGACGTGGCTCATCAAAAACCGACGTGCGACCACGTTGAACCTCGTTACACTAATTTTTGATGGTCGCCATCGAAGGAGAAGAGTCACCGTACACAGCATCCAAACGCTCTTTGATTTCGCTGCGCGATTTCCCTTCCAAAAACATGACTCGAATCACCGACCGATATTGCTCTTTTTCCATTTTTCTAAAATCCGCGGACGCTCCCGCTTCCACACGCGGTTAAAACAAAACTACGATTTCGATCCGGCTGAAATGTGAACTCGACAGTAGTCGTCTACTAGAATGTACTACACGATAGTAAGTTGCTCTTGCGATACTGGCGCCATCTGGCGATGAGGCTAATTACTTATCAGACCACCCTCGTAGATCAGTGAGAATACTCTTTTTATGCACCTATTTACCTACCGTTAAAGAGGCTTCCAGCTATGCTACGAAAATCTCTGAGCCTCTTTTGAGCAATCATTTTTTTTGATAATATTTTTTTCTACCAAAGAAGTTAAGTATTAAGATGTGATTAGATCAGATTAGATATAGCTAGAGCTAGCTCATCAAGGACCTAGGTAGGTAGGGTGAAAAGTTCTCAGCCTGACACTGAGATGGCGACGCAATCATTTACCTGGGTGCATATGTATGTGATTAGCTCGTATGACCAGTTTTAACTTGCTCTCTCAAGTAATTTCCATCAGGCGTCTGTCGTATAATAAACTTATACGATAAACTTAAATATATTGCGGTTGTAAAATCTTCGTTTTGGATGGATTAACCCCCAAAGAAATTCATCCGAAGTTGACAAAAGTTGACGAGAACTCTGCTTCTTCGATGTCAACACGCAAAAAGTGGCAAGCTGAACGTAAACATGTTCGCGCCTCCCTCGAATATGACCCACGTGAAAGACGGTCAAAAACCGCAACCACACCGAAACCATCGAGAAAGTGCATGATATCGTGTTGAGTGATAGGCGAGTCAATTTGAGTGTGATAGCTGAGGCTGTGGAGATATCGGCACAAAGTGTGAGAAATATTTTGCTCAAAGAATGAGTAATGCGAGAAGCCAATGAGCACATGATTTTAGCAGAAATCTTTGAACCGATTAAATGGGGCTCCGACTCATTTTAAGCGGCTATTTGTCGCCATTAATAAGATATGGGTCCAAGCAGTGGACAGAAGCCGGTGATAGAGCGCCAAAGAAAACGAAGTTTGTCACACCTACCGGATATATCATGGCTAGGGTCAATTTATTACCTTGCAAAAGGCAAATCAATTATAAGTCAATATTACTTCGACCTTCTTGACCAGTTGTATGCCAAAGTTCGCGAAAAAAAGCCTGACGTGAGGAATAAAAAAATCCCACCAAGACAAGGCCCCTGATCACAAGGGAGGCTGGATTTTCTCGTCCATCCTCCGTATTCTTCTAATTTGCACCCACAGGCTTCCATCTGCTCCCAAACTTGAAGAAATTTGTTTCTGGAAAGCACTACGCATCCAATGAAGAAGTTGAGAAGGCCGGAGATGAATATTTCTACAGCCTTCCAGACTCTCACTTCCTCAATATTAATATTGGAGGAACACTGAATCAGTGAAACTGAAAATCACAGTCTTTTGTTGTGCAAGAACTTTTCACCTTACACTCGTGTGAGCTCTTGAGTTATGCAAATCGGAGGTTTTTTTCCTGAAAATTAAAAAAAAATTAAATCGCTTTTCGCGAATCAGCCGAACCCGTTCAAAGTTACCAGCTTTTGAAACAATCTCTAAATATCGTGACTCAATTGGTAAATTTTTCCTATGGTGCCATGAAACGGACATCGCTCAGCGACAGTTTCGAAGCTGTATTTCATGGTATTTCTTCCTAGCGGAGTACCAATGAATCCCCTTCCGGTATGTTGTCAAATATAAGTTTTTTGAAATTGACTTTTGGAGTCAGTAGTAGCAGGTTCCTCTTACCTGTATGAGAAATAAAATCAATCTAGATACATTGGCATACCAACTGTTCTTTGTCAAACCACGGTGATAAGTCGTGCAATTCATCAAAACTTCAACAGAATTTTGAAAGCTCGACCAGAAACGAAATTTAGGACTTTGAATAAGTTCTCGCTTTTTCATTGGATGGCGTTATTAGAACTATTATACGTATATGTAATTTCACACAGAATTCTACAGACTTAAGACGAGCAAGTCCTGTCAGAACAATATGCAGAGAATTATTTCGATGCTTCAAAAATAATGATTTTAATGTTGAAAGCAAAGAACGTCCTGACTTATCGAAAAAGCTTAAAGATGAAAAATTGTAGGCATTACTTCATGAAGACTCACGTCGGACGCATGTCACCCATTTTTGAAGGGTTTGAAAGCATTAGGAATGATTGAGGAGCAGAAGATTGTGCAGCACAAGTTGAAGCCGGAAATTTAAAAAAAAACTGGAAAAAAAGTAGTGGCCAATGGCCAGCGATGACTAACTTTAAATAAAACATGAATTTTTCCTTAAAAACAGTAAACATATATTCAAGGTCTTAATACGATTTTAAAGTTTCTATTGCGGTCATTGACGTTGAGACCTCTGATCCGCTCTCCCAAAAAAACTTTACTGAAAGAAGAGTGAAAATCTATACCTTTTTAAAATTTGTTTAAATTTCTACCTTTTCAGACATGCAAGGCATGCTGGTCACATGAGCAACCCCGTGGCCATGTCTACAGCTCAAAGTCCAACTTGAAATCCAGCTTTGAACAAAATAAATGTCAATAAAACTCTATGTGCAATATGTTTCTGTTTAGTAAGGTCTTGGACAAAATTGTTTACAATGGGGACGACAATGCTAAGTTTCTTCTACTTGTGAGCAGTGCTGGGTTATATTGATTATATATGTATGTATATGTATGTCAGTAAGAAATTTAAAAAAGGGCAAATTTACAAAACAGTCGCTTACAATCTCAGCCGTTATCTGACATATTAAGACTGAAAAAAAAGATGTACGTCGATAAACACTGTCGATGTACGTGCCAAAAAACTCATTTAAACGCATGAAAGTAGACTTCCTCTCCATCTACATCACAGCAGAACAACCATTATGTCTGCCAATGTTGTTACTTCCGACTGCACGTCGAATAGTTTACTGTTGTCGAAATTAAGCCCACAGATTATTCTGATTCCAGAATTTATCCTCACCCACCTGTGCATCACCGCACCGCACAAGCCCACGGTACTCTTTGTGTACTATAAGCAAACAAATTTCATCCCTGACCAAACAGAGCATCGTCTGCTCTACCCCCTTCCGTCCACCGCAAACGCAATTAATTTCAAAAATAAATAGAAAATTAATTCAAAAACAAGCACAAACACAATTTACAATTTAAATCCGCTCAGTAATTAAATAGTAAACTTAAAACGAAGAACTTCGCAGCTACGAGTATTTGACTGCAGCAACCGTTAGCTAACCACTCGGCAGCATCTCGATCAATTGCGCCCACAAGCTCGTTCAAAGTCACTATCCAACCACATCGCTACATGGCACTTACTCGTAAGATACGAATCCGTTCGAATAAGTAAAATAATTATTATTTCTCCGGACGTAGAACATAACCTTTTCTCGTTCCTGTGAGCCCAACCGAAGCCGCGTAAATCCTTGAGCAGAACAACAATAGCAAAGCAGCTTCGTTGCCAAAACCCACCCACTCGTTGCATCATTGGCATTATACCCGCGGAGCATGGATAGTAGGTAACGCTTGGTAACCATCAACCGCAAATACAGATTTAGCCGAAGTTGTCCTGAAAATGTTTGTTTGCAATAAGCGCGCAGCGTTGACAGTGGCAATGAATGTATACCACCAAACTGGGTAAATAGGAATTTTGCAAATTTGTTCGGGTATTCATATCGTCCTTATTGTTGGATGGTAATGTGCGTGAGCCGTAAAGTCGGAAGAAAAAATGTCGGGAATGGAGAGAAGACAAATATTTGAGAAAATCGCAAATCCCAGATATGGTGGATGCAGTTGACTATGGAATTTGCTGCTACAGTGCGGTGGAGTAGAGCATTCGTGGTTGACTTGCTATAGAGGGGGGATGTGTGGCTCATGATGTGAACAATGATACGAACTGGATGGGGGATGGGTTGTGATGGAAGGAATTGAAGCTGTGGCGTCCTGATTAGAAGGCAACTAGTGAAGGATAATGAGAGACGAACATACTTTTGGGAACTTTTTCGGAATGAGTAGGTACGTAATTTGGAAAAATGTGGATTAGGCCACGGCCTAGCAGAAAAGTATTTCGATCCCATTCATCCATTAATGAGCACGATTAAGCGATGCTAAATAAAAATGGGAACAATTGTTTCTCATTATGTGCTGGTGCTAAAAAAAAAGAAAGAAAAACAAATATGTGCCACAGGGGACCACTCTCGGACCTCTACTTTCTCCTCAACCCAACATGTAATATCTCACTTAACCTCATTACTTTTTTGCTTACATTTTGTTTGAATACCACTGAATAGTAAGTTCCTCCCTCAAAACATGACAATCAATTGAGTACTTAACGAAAATCCAGTGGAATCGTCGGTGTTATCCTCTCGCGCTGACAAAAAACAAAAAAACCACATCGTCGCCCTCCTGCGGTGCACCACGAAAATCAACACATGATTCCACTACACCTTTCGTTAATGCTATTATTATTAGGACAAACATATTCAGTTGAGCTCGATAAGCTGGTAAGACCACAAAATTCCCATCGTTTAGTCCATTCCATCTACGAGTTAAGGCCGCTCGTCGTCATTGTCATTGAATGTGGCAAGCATCCTCCATGTGACTGGTTGTGAATAGCTCATTTACATTTTACATTCGAGCAGGTTGATACCACTAAACGAGAGAGGTCGTCAGTCGAAAAAAGCGATGACAATTGGAAAGTATCTACAATCGGCTTTTCGAGTCAGGAACAAATGTACATTTTTTTTATTCCCATTTCTCATCGAAACATCCGGTGCCCGATGTACTTGTACGTGTCAACAGCACATTTCCACTTGCGGTCGGGTGTCCTCAATTGGCGTAAAGGACGTATAAGGTGCGGTTTGTGGCGTTATTAAATCTGCGGTGACTTTAATTAAAATTATTAGAACAACCGTAGGTGGCAACTATCCCACTGTAGCTGTTATCGGGACAGCACACGAACACGGTCGTTCTGCTTGTGGGTCGATGTATACCCAAGAGTGGGCCATCAATTAAATACCAACCACATACACATATCGATTTAATTGATTTACATAACTCCGACAAAAGGGTTGACGTATCGACAGATCCCCAAACGAGGAAGGGGAGGTTTGAATTGTTGGAGTAAACATTTCGTACCACCGCTATCGGCGGATAATGGTACGATGTGTCAATGTGACAGAAGCTGCACAGAAGCTGCTTACCTTGCCAGGATGCCCAGCTAATTAAAGTGGATGAGATTGCATCTGCGCTTGGTGATGTAAATAGTGTATAAATAAGATAGAGCGTGGGCGATGCAAATTGCCCGTGCAATAATAAAGGATCTCGTTTTAATTGAGATGAAATGATAGTGGCTTGAGGGAAAAGGTAGAGAAGGCTTGTTGCTCGCGGCAATTCTTGTTTATTGTTGATGAACTAAAGAGAATCGTGCTGTGTCGGGGATTTATTTTAATTAATTATCGATCGGGTAGTTGATTAATTTATGTCATGAGGGCGTCGTGTCATTGTATTATGGCGAATAGTCGAATTGTTCTTGAGGGAAATCGCTATTAATTAATGCGCCAGCAGGATTATAGGAAACTCTACAATACCTAAATGCCTTGTTCGTCAATCATAATGCCAAAAGGACTTCCTCAAAGGAAACAAGTGCTATTCAAAATAATATGTATATACTACTTGTAGATGGGCAAAGCTAACGAACAACCACTCGTTCTGGTGGTGGGTGATATAATGGTTTGAAATTCCTGTGGAAGGTTATTCCACAATCGAATTGCTTGGGCAAAGTAATATCGCTCTCCGGTAGTGTGTTCGAAACGTGGTATTATTAAATGTAGGCCTATAGGCCTAAAGGACAAAGGGGAGTAATAAGCTTTTAACCCAAGGGCATTTGGTTCTTATTGATGGTGACGACCACGACTATCTCAGCACATTCAAACCAAAATCAATTTTTCTTAAGCTGTTCGAGACGGCATCACGGTGCATATTGAATAATGTGCCGTAGTCTTGGGCCTCAGTTTATTAGAATATGACTAACGCTGGACATTTAGGAGATCCTCATTTATACGGCCTAAACTATCTTCTATTAAGCTAACGGACTGACACAGATAAATGTGTAATCCGCCTACATATTAACTTTCCAATTTATATTTGAGTCTGGAAGATAATTTATGAACATAGCAAATAGAAAGGGTCCCAATACAGATCCTTGCGGTACACCGAAGTTAACAGAAATAGGACTTGATATTCTCTGGTTCATTTTAACTACCCGGACAAGTTTACGTAGATATTGTGCAAGAAGTCTGAGTGGTTAAACCCAAACATTTTTTTTTTCTTTAATTTAGACAGTCAAATGCTTTGGAATAGTATATAAATATGCAATTCTGTTGTTACCTTGATAACTACAGATTCACAGTTATGTTTATGACGAAATCCCGATTGCCACCTTGATAAATTATTACCAGCGTCAAAATACCTTTGTATTTCGTTAGCCATAATCATTTCGAGATCTTAAGCTGGAAAACAGAGTAAACTGAAGTCTGACGGAATTGACGGGTTAAGTTTTTCGGAATTGGGAAAATTGTGGCTTCTTGCAACTTCTCTGGAAACCGGTTGATGTAAAGACAACATTTTAAAATATCCAAAATGTACGGAAATAATAGAGGAGAGACTTTAAAAATTAGGTGACACGCAATCGAAACCAGTTCCATTCGATTCGAAAACAGCGATGGTCCACCCTATCCCTAGAGATAGAATAAACCCTGCTAATCTCCGATCAATTGTGTTGCTGCCGAATGTTAGCAAAATAATACCGGACAACTAATTTGGTTTTAAAGCGAGGCATGATACTATACATGCTGCCCCAAAACTGGTTTCCGGCATTCAGTGGAATAAGGTAAATAATCAACATATGGGTGCTTGTCTGGTCGAATTTTGAAAAGGTCTTCGACACTGTATGGTTAAAGAAAAGATTCATGTATTCGAAAGACAGTGCTTTAGGTTCTGTCTTAGAATCTATAGAACGCCATAGTTTCAGTTCATTATGAACCCTAATAGGGTCTTGTACGACGAAGCATGGCTAAACTGAATCGTCAATTTCCTTGTTAAAATGACTCGAAAGCTCATGGCAACGGGTATGACCAACGACAATAACCTGAACTCCGGTGCTTACTAACTCAATTATAGATTCCACTAGAGCACACTTCGATCAGGCTTTATTCTCCCAAAAGTATTTTTACATATTGATTTTGAAAAATTAGTGCAAAATAGAGATGGTTTCCCGGTAATTTACCACCACCACCATGTGCTCATTAGCTCATGCGTTATACGAGTAGTACCGCGATGGCTTCCCAGAACAATGCGTCATTCCGGTGAGATCCTTCCCACTCCTTAATTGTTGAGTTAGATGAGGGTTACATAGGGAATCTTTTGTAGGCTGAGTATGAACTTAATAACTGACTGAAGCCTATTAGCCTTAATGAGGTTCCGGGCATGCACAATGAGCGACATGGTGAAGTCAAGTTGTTGGAAGTTTTTTTTTTTTGTTTTTCTTTCAAGGGTTCGCGCAGGTTCAAGAGTTACGCTCTTATGGTGCATGTCACACAACCTGAAACGGGTGCAGATGGTTTGTGTCGAAGATGTTCGTTCACTACTCTCCGAGGGTGGTTGTCCTAGATAGGATTCGAGACATTCGACACAATTTGTCGCGTTGGTTGTAGTTCACAGTAACTTTTTTCGTTTCCATGTCATTAAGATGTTATATTGGAAATACACACATAGAGTATGAATTTTGAAGTGATTTTATACTGCGAGTATTATGCCTTTGGTAGCCTTTTTGTGATCATCTCTCATTCACAACTTATGTTGTTGCACAGTTTTTCCGTATAGGAATTGTTCTTGGCTATGGACAGACTTGAACTACAGACCTTTCACTCAACAATCGGTGATGATTACCATTGCCCCACGACCGTCCCCAATTAGCTCCTGATACAATGAGGAGCTTGCCCACGAATCACACGAGTGCTACAGTTTTTTTTATTGTAAGTTTAATTTTATATTATTGTAGTTTCGTATTTCTTTAATAAAGTTCGCCTGGAAAAAGAGGCAATCTTCAACATGTTTCGAAGTGGAAGATCCCTTTTGCCGTACCTATTTCAATTGCTAACGATTTTAAGTGTTATAAACAAAATGGTTTATAATGCTTTAAAACATGTTAAAGATCACAAGCCGTTTGAGGACCACCCAGGAAAAAATCCTGCCAGAAGAGCAATAAAAATTATGAACAGAGCAATGGTAGTAGCAAGCCCAAAAAACCCTTATATGACGTCAACTCATACAAGGAACCGAATACAATATGGTGTCCGACCTGTCCGCTATAGCCTAACAGAGGCAGAGTTATGTGGATGCATTACAAGTAGGAAGCCACATGTTTCAGTCAAGAACCTTGAAAGGCGTTTGATGTTTGCCAGGAGCATCTTAATAAACTCCTTCAATTTTTGGAAAATATCTTTCGGAGCGACGAATTAAACTTCAATAGACTTGGATCTGATGGCAAAGTGTACATTCGTCGCCCAAAAGGTTGAGACATTAATCCAAAATAGATGATTAAGACGGTCAAACACGGTTGCGAAAACATAATTGTTTGAGCAGCATTTTCGCGGTCTTATAACTAGAGTGTCTGGCAGGATGGATCAACGTCAGTGTAAAGATATATTGCAAAATCATATGGTTGCTTCCGAAAACTTGCTTTTAGCCTGGAGGTTTGCCCATAACAATGACCCGGGATAACATAATTCAATTCTTAAATTGGCCGCCACAGAGTCCGGACCCAGATCCCATCAGAAACCTGTGTAACGATGTGGAGAATGCATTAAAAACAAAAAGAATTACAAATGTTGACTATTTATGGACATCCATCGAAGAAGCTTAGTATTCCATTCTGCAGACACGTTGTCAAAGGCTTGTGGGAATTTCTCTTTCCGCCACTGTATACCCGTTTGTAAAAACGTAGCATAGCAAATGCTTTAGTCCGAAGCAACAGTACACTCATACTTGCACCGACTGTAGTCAGACAGACTTCGTTTATAAAGCTTAAAAAACGTTCTCTTTCGCGGATCTGCTTTTGTCATTTTTCGTGACTGTTTACACTAAGGTTGTTTTACCATTTGGCAAGGTTTGGGCCTTTGTGACTTAAGGTAAACTGATGTCATACAATTCACTTAATAAGTTCTTAAAAAATAATTGTTTTGTTTTGTTTTGTTTAAAATAAAAATCATGTGTAAAGTCAGATGTAGACCTAACCTGATCATTTCCCAGTACAGTGGGCCGTGAATTCGGCAAGATCATGCCGATCCGGAATGGATTACTACTAGATTGGAAACATGTGACCCAACGAGACTTTAGAACACAATAACTAGTTAACTAGATAATTAACATCAAAATCACGTCCTACTAAAATGCCCTTGATATACTAGGGCTTAGACTCATCAAAGTTTCTTCGAGTTCGGTTAAATTAAGGAGCGAAAGGAATCCAAAGAGAGCATGTCAACAGTGCAAATTTGTGGTTTATGAGGTGCTTCCTTGACATAAATTCTCTCGCTTCTCCTGAAAACAGAGCATTACATCTCTACGATATAGAAGATGATTGAGTTTTATAAGGCTCTCAAAAACACGTACAAACCGAGCATTTTTGAATCCGAGATCGCTTAGGGATATTGATTTATCGTTGATCGTACGTTCAATGATCAAATTTTCTGTTATCATTGTCGATTCTTTTTACATCTTGGTTTTAATTGAATTTTCTTATTTTTATTTTCAGAAACATCGATTTTCACCGTCGAGGGCGTGCATTTGTATCCGGAGCCTAATCGACAAACTAAATGAAATTTAAAGCAAGTCTTGTCCCTGGATGGTGTTCGTCACTACTGTTAACAGCAGCCATATTCATAAATATTAAAATTAAAACAAAAAAACACTTAAAATAATAAAAGAAAAAAAACACAATCTTAAAGAAATCTATATATTTTTTTTTAATTTAATTAAAAGCAAAATAGAAAAGGAAATTAATTAATTTTATTATGTTGATTAGTAAGACAATTAGAAAACTACCTAAGCAAAAACAATTGAGAAAAACATATTCAGGAAGAAATATTCAAGAACATACGGAGAAATCCTATCTTTACTTGTCGTTAATTGTCCTTTTTTTTATGTCGTTTCCAAGTTTCCCTTTCTCTATGTTCCATAGAAATTGTCTCGATCTCAAAACTTCTAAAGTAGTCTGAGATCTAAAAATATAAAACATCTCTTGTAATTAAAAAAGAATATAAATAAATAGCTGCACCGACAAAAAATCTTAATGATGACGCTTAGAAGTATCACGAAATATATGATTAAAAGAAAAACAGAGTCAAACAACAGGACCATTCGTTTAGATAAAATGAAAAACAACATTACGAACAAAAACACGATTACCGCTAAAAATCGTGTCGAATTAAAAACTAATAAAAAATTAATTGAAAAGTTAAAGTTCTTTTTCAAATAAATGTAGACAGATAGATCATTTAAGCCGTCTTATACCATCCATCGAGTCATTTCTCTTGAATTCGCTCATACTCAGAAGTAAGCAAAACCGAAAATGAAAACGACTTCTCACCTTCTCTTGTATGTTTTTTTTATTTCCTTGAAGTCAGACTATTTTTTTGGTTCCTTTCGGTTAAGGAGAATATACACCTTTTTTCGTTTTTCATTTTGTACTTTGCCTATCAAACTACGTATAATATAAATATTTGTTCTTTTTGTAAAACTATACAATGCGAACAATTGTTATTTTGAATTTATTAATTTTTAATTTTAGTCGTTATAAGTTAAATATAACAAAATTAAAATACAATAGTTCCCTGATCGTATATTTTTTATTTGTTTGTATTTCAGTACTTTATTTTTCTCTATATACCAAGCAATTTATATAAATATAAACAAGTAAATAGAATAAATTTGTATTTAGTTAATGAGAGTGTAAAATTCGTATTTTTTTTATTAGTTATCATATTATTTGTTTCCAATTTAAGTTGTGTTTGAAATTTTCGTTATTTACAAGGACGATCGAAATTTTGTATTATTTTAATTATACTTTTGATTAAGGAGAATTAATTAAACAAATTAATAAGTTAAATAAATGAGAACAAAAACCATTTTTAAGTTTATATAAAATAAACAAATGTTACACTGAAAATGATTTTCTTTTTTTTTTTAATTTGTTTTTTGCTTATAAATTTTTTTCCTTTTCTTTTTTAGAAGGGGGTTAGTGAGATGAAAGGTCTAAGCTTCTTAAATCTACGAGATAAATGTTTCCCAGCTTGACAGTGAAAGACTGCGATTTTCAGTTACAAAATGATTTTATTTTTCTGCATAATCTGCATTGACTGCAACCCACTTGGTCCAACGTTTCTCTAACATCAGTATTCCCTTTCGGAAATAAATGACTGGCAGGCTGTGAAAACATTCATCTTCTTAATTGGATGCAAAGCGCTTCCCAGAAACAAACTTCTTGAAGTTTGGGAATAGAAGGAAGTCTGGGAAATCAGGAAAATAGAAGGATTGCCGAGCAAATCGCACGCCAAATCCTGCAGCTCTCTCATTGCCATTGTACCCTTCTGCACAGGTGCGTTATCCTGGTGACATTTTTTCTTCTTCAAGTTAGACATCTTCTCGTGAATTTTGGCATCCAGCTGGTCAAGAAAGTTGGAGTAATATTCGTCTGTAATTGTTCTCCCTTTTGCAAGGAATGGCCATGACCTTTCCGGCAGCTGTGATTGACTGCGCTTTCTTTGGTACTGAACCACCGATTTTTTTTGCGTATAGAAGTGGTCCTATGTCTCATCCAAGGTGACAAAGTTTCACACAAAATCGGTGGGATCCCTGTTGAATCGGACCAAAGATTGCTGCGAAAATCCTTTGCGGTATTAGCTTTTGATCGGTGCCATTCACGGACCCAATTCATGTCACCACTGCGAGAGATAACCTTACCCTCAGATCGTTCATGCAGAATGTCAATCGTGGTATCCACTGTGTGGCAGGTAGCGCCATCGTATTGGAACCATATGTCATCTAAGTCCATATGATTCAAATTGGGCCCTAGAAAATTGGTTATCATCGTTCCGTAGCGCTCACCATTGACCGTAACCGCCTCACCAACGTTTTTTTTTCGAAAAAAAATCCCTAACAATGACGCCGCGCGCCGGCCCAAAATCCACATCATACAGTAACTTTTTAAGGATGCATAGTCACCTGGTGAACCTTATGTGGTTTGACATACGTCAATTTTGCTTGTTAACACACCCATTCATCCAAAAATGCGCCTGGTCGCTAAAGATGATTTTTTGGCCAAAATTTTGGGTCATCTTCTAAACGCCCATTCAGAGAGACAACAAACGGCGTTGTCCCTGGTCATGACCTTTGAGCTTCTGCGTCAGTTGGATCTTGTACGGGTGTAGACCCGAGTCCCGACGTGAAATTCGCCAAGTTGAAGTCAGCGGAAGGCCGAGTTCTTGTGCACGTCGGGGAATCGACTGCCTCAGGTTCTGCTGTACACTTTCACCGACCGCGGCGATGTTCTCGACCTATCTTGTATTTCTTTGGCGCACGAATGTTGAGACGATCGTTTGCGTTAACGAACACTCATTTTGATATTAAAGTTTTATCATTTTGACGTGCGGTTCAGTCGTGTAACTTGCGATTTGGCCTTAGTAACAGATTAAACGGATGTTACCAAAACAACATGGCCACCACAGGCCCCCAAAATCTACCCGCGCCAATCGAAAAACCCTTTACAAGATGTCTCGCACCCTTCTATTCCCACAGCCTCAGCTGTCTCACTCGCCTATTATCCACATTTACTTTTTCGATGGTTTCCGGTTTTTGGCTGTCTCGCATGTGAATCATCTTCGAGGGATTTGCGACCACGCGACATTTAAATTCAGCTGCCCACTTTTTAACGGTTGACATCGAAGGACGAAAGTCCCTTTTAACTTTTGTCAACTTCGGATGAACTTCCTTAGAGTTTAATCCATCCAAAATGAAGAATTTTAAAGCCCCACAATATTCAAATTTATTCACTTATCCACAAAAATACGCAAGACGGCTGCTGCAAAAATTCGTGTGAGCAAACGGTTTGAGAGAACAAGTTGAAAGTTGTGTTACAAACTAATGACACGTGCACCCATGCAGGAAACACATATTTGTGCTGACCGAAACGCCACCTCTGTATCAGGCCTGATGTGGTCCTACATCATTCAGAATATGTTCAAACAGTTTTTCTGATATGCAGTTCACTGGTCGTCATTATCACTTGATTTATTTATTACATGGATACAATCTAGTCGTCTAGCAACTCAGAAGAAATGATTTGGGACCCCTATTATTTTGATCATCCTCGGGTACAAAAACCTATAAACCTTCCCTAATATTGTAGATTCTGGATATCATATCATCCGTAAAGATTTATTTAATTCAATTACGTCTATGACAAAGTGCATTACACCACGGGTTCGTGGGTTAATGGTAGAGATAGAGTGTTCAATAGCGTGATTTGGATTTGAGTTAATTGTTTTTTTATTTCCTTTTTTTTCGTATGCTTTTAAAATTATCAAAGGGCTTATTCTCCGTGGTAGATTTCATTTTAATTATCTTTCACTTAAAATGTAAAGCATGTTACTTAATTTCTCGTAATTGCTTTCAACATATTGTCGTTCTAACTATCTAACCATCTCCTCTAATTGAAAAAAGAATCCGTGAAAAACAAAATTTTAGGACTTAGCGCAAAAAATTAAGATAGAAATAAAAAAAAAAACAGAAATAAAATAATGTGATTATACAGTCGGCACCGTTTATTAGCAAATCAAAATTTAACTGCACACTAAAGGACAAAAATAGACCTAAACACAAAAATTAAATTAAAATTCATACATCGAAATGTTTTGTACAAGATTTAAAAACCAAACAAAAATTTCCTGATTTTGAATTTCATCTCTAAAGTCGAACTTATCATTCTGTCATTAAATCACACGTTTCCTAATAAAGTATTCAGAAAAATTTAATGAATAATCAGTTTTGATTTCATCTCGTTAAATCGGAAGTAGACGTAGTACGCAAAGAAAAAAAACAAAGGGATAAAAATAAAAGTAAATAGAGCAAAATAAATTCGACTAAGATTTTATCCTTAACAGTGCGTTAATCGATAGTAAAACAAAATAAAAAATAAATTAAGAAAAACACCACAACAACAAAAAAAAAACGTAAAACATTCATCTCTAAGATGAATGAGTAGAATGAACGTTTTTAAATACATCAATTTGTTTTCGAATTCTACTCTTTGTTTTGTTAGTATTAGAAGTAGAAAATTTAATACAATCAAAACGAATTAATATAAGTTTAATATAAACAATTAAAAACACTAGAATTTCCGCCAAAATCGTAGACAAAAAGAAAACTAATAGACGATAGAAAAAAGTACATTTTATAGTGGATTTAAAGTAGATAAACTTATTGTAGAACGTAAAGTTAAAAACAAACAAACGTTAAATTAGGAAGTTTTGTAGTGATGAATTTTTAATTTAAAAAAAAACTGGAAAATCAGTTTAAATAATAATTAAAGATTGACGGTTAAAGAAACTTAAAAATTTTTGAACAAAATATAAGTTGTTAAACTAAATATAGACAAAGTTTGGGGGTTCGGGTGTTTTACTAACCACAACCAGTAGACTATTCATTTAAATTTATTTAATTTGTATGTAGAAGTTCCTTTTTTTCTTGTAACAACAACTGATAGGAACCAAATAATTTAGTCATGTGCATCTAAGAATTCGTCCAGAATCTTGAGAATGCCAATCAACATTGATGATATTTAAATAATATATTCTGGTCAGATAAAACAATTTTCTCCCCCTTCACTGCCATCCTCAGACAGATCAATATTAATTTTGAACATACAATGGAACAACTGATGGTACCAAAGGATTTTTATATTATTTCTTTTCTACGTTTTCAGAACGACTCGACACCTGAACTTTGTCCTAGTGTACTACCTCTATTGATTTTGTCTCGATTTTTTATCGTAAAAAAAATAAAAACAAAAACACAAGAAAGTATATTTGCAATTATGTTTTGCATAAAACTACCACTAATCTCTTCTAACTTTAAAGTAACAGTCTATGCCACATGTAAGAAAAACAAATCCAATCGAACATCCTACATTAAAGATCAAAGAATTTTGCTACATTCTTCCTCCCCCTCCAATGAGACCCTTTGCACAAATTGTCATCCGAAATTTTATTTTTAATTTTGCAATCTCTTATTTGCTACTCCATTCGATTTCTCTTTTTCTACATAAAAGAATTATTAAGTACAGACGAATATATGTATTAAACTCATATATATCAAGGATATAACAGTTCGCACATCCCATCCCGGAAATTCGTCCATAGTCTTAAGAAACACGCATTTATTTAAAAAAAAAACACAAAAAAAAAAGAAAACAAAAATCCAATGGAATCAAGTATATTTACAACAAAAAGGGAATTTTTTCGGCTTTTTCTATCGCGTATTATGTGTTTTTTCTACACGAGCAAAATAAATATAAAAAAAGGAAAACGAAATGAAAAATCGACTTCGATACATTAATTGTAAATAAAGCATGAATACAACATACATTCATACTTGTGGTAAGTTTTACATCATGCGTTAAATACAAAAAAGTTTAAAAAAAAAACCAAAAACTTTGTGAGAAAGTAAAAGAAATAAAAAATCATCACGCTTTTTGGTTAATTTCTTTCTACTTGTTGGGTATTTAAAAAATTTGTTCACAACAAACCAATCCAGCAGGATCACAAAATTTTGTAAAATTAAGTTCGTTCTTTTTTTATAGAGATTTAAAAAATAATAAACAAGAAATATTTTTGTTAAAACAGAAATGAAACAACTATAATTCAGAATATTATTGTAAATAATAATTTTAGTAATGTTTATATAAATTAAATTAAATATATTACGAAGAAATGATTAAAAAGAGAACACACAAAAATTACTATAATTAATTTCTAAGGTTAAATTAAAGATAAATTCCGATGAAAGAATACTGAAATGTTATTATTTTTAGTATTTTAAAAATATAACTTTTAAACTTAAGTTACTTATATGAAATGGTTTTAGTTGTATACAGAAGTAACAAAATAAAATGGTGAAATATTTTAAGAAACGAAACGGTTAAATTAAATGAAACAGGAAAACAAAAACTGATGATTAAAAACGTTGATAAATTTGGTAATACTATTATTACTATCAAGTAAGAGAGAAAAGAAAGGAAATTATTGAAAATTTGAAAATAAAAAACAAATATTAAAAATCAATGAAAAATATGTTTTTTTATTGTTTCCTATGATTTCAGATGTTAATTGTGTCACTTGTTCGTCGGTTTCCTCTTTTGCAAACGCAATAAGATAGGAAACAACTCAAGAGATTTCATATGCCTCACATGGCATACAGCTGTGGTTACGGATGAAATCAGCTAAGATGATTGTGATAAATGAGTTTCAATTTTTCTCCAATGGCGCCCATAGTTTTAATAGCTATATGGATGTTGATTCCGTAGCTCTCTGTCTATGTGACAAAGGTTATGATAACTTAAAGCTACAAGCGGTAATCGATGATAGATGAGCTTGAAGTGATTCAATTTGTCTTAAGTGATATTAATCTGAGGTCAAGAGCAATGTTGAGTTTTGATTTGTTTTTATAATTTTTGCGGATAGTGATTTGATGAGAAGAGTTAGATGTTTCATGAAATGGATTTTAAACAAATTTCTATCTCTAGTAAAATAAAAAATGTTCCAACTTTAATCATATAAAAATGATGGCGTTATAAAAAAATAGAAAAATGTTTCAATTTCATAGATTTGAGTGCGAAAAGCAACGGAAAATCATTCTGAAATTAAACAATACATCCAAACCTGAATTTGACTGTCTAGAAATTTATTTTTACATCTATTTTATTTCCCTCGAAAACAGTTGAAAAAGCTGAAAAACAACCAAAATATTTTCTCATGAAATTTGGCCCCACCTATACTTAAAGCAAAACCACGACTTTTTAAACGACTGCAGCTCCGATATCACCAAAATCGTGGCACCCTCTTCGAACCACTGGTCTATAGGAATTTACGTTATCAGACATGGAATACGCCTTAACACTCCTTGCCGAAGCTGCCACAACAACAAATCCGATTAAATCCTATCCTACTCGGCTCTTGCAAATCACAGGTTTTGCACTTGTACGTGGTCGTTAACCTCATACCGGGCAATATGATCAACTCCGCTGATTTAATCTGACATTCTTACAATTTTCCTTTATAACCTAGACAAAAGACGACGAGGCCCTTCTGCGCTCACAATACCTTAAGTTGAACTAGACCTATCTACACCGGGTGGGCCAAATACAAGTTTCTTTTTAGGAATGCAATAAAATGAACAAAATTTAATTTTTACCATGTATTATGGCTTTATTAGTAAGAAGAAATATTCACATTAATTATGAAATGCGACGTCGTTCAAGTAGCTCCTTCAGCTGGTTTCGCAGTAATGCATTCTTTCAGCCCAATTTTCCAAGACCTGGTTGATGGTTTCGGCTTGGATGATATTAACCTTAAGTACTTGAATCGTTTCCAAATTGTTGGTATAACATGGGTCCTTCACGGTTCCCCACATAAAAAAGTCAAGCTCCGAGGCTGCCAATTGACATCGCCAATGCGGCTGATAACATGATTTGGGAATTCGGTGCGCAAAAAATCGATTGTGGCATGGCGCGCCATCCTGCATGAACTAGATGTCATCCAAATCCATGTCTTCGATTTCAGTAAAAAAAAAAGTCGGTTAACATGGCTCTGTAACGCCCACCGTTGACCAAAACGTTGTCTTCAGCCTGGTTTTCGAAGAAAAATCGTCCAATGATGCTACTACTCCATAATCCGCACCAAACTGGCACTCTCTATGGACGCATTGGCTTCTCGACAATAACGTGCAGGTTTTCCGAGCCAGATGCGGCAATTTTGTTTGTTGACGTAGCCACTGAGCTGGAAATGCGCCTCGTCAGAAAATATAATTTTTCACCTAAATCGTTCAAGCTGATCTAAGGCCCAAACTGCGAAGTGATAACGAAGCGGATGGTCACGTATCCTTCAGTTGCTGAGTCAATTAGATCTCGTAAACGGATAATCCGAAATCTTTGTGTGGAATTCTCCTCAGGCTAGTGCGTGAAATGTTGAGCTGTTGAGATCGATGGTGAGTTGTTGTTCGTGAATTACGTCTCACACTCTCGGCCACAGCAGCCACATTCTTCTTTGTGCTACCGTACGACGACGGAGACCATGAGTGTTGTCCACTAGCACACCAACCTTATGAATTTTGTTTGGGTTACTGACTTTGGAAATAAGTCTTCAAAATTTCCCAACGTTGTTCAAACGTAAAGCGATATATTTCATTCGTATGATTTTGGATGTATGATTTTGATTTCGAGCGGGAAACAGCTGCTACTGTCAAAATAACCTATGATATAAAAAAAAACCCTAGATGGCCCACCCTTTATATTCTGACCTTCCGATCAAGATATCGGTGGTGCGCGTCTCTATTTGACAACAACAAGGGTTTACACTCCAGAAACGCAAACACTTCATTGATATTTCGCCGAGATGATCATGGCAAATCAATGCAATTATGACAGTACGCCTCATTTTATGGGGGTAGTCTCATGAGAACGCATACATTTTACCTCTTTTTAGGCAGTTTTTTTATAAGTCAATAAAATTCAATCATTTTCATTTTTTTATATGTTTTTATTTGTATCTTAAACTGCATACATTTTTTTTTTCTTATATTACATTTTTTAATCATATATATTTTTTTAAATTAAATTAGACAACAAAAAAAAAGTAGGTCACTGGTCATGGTAACAGCGGCTATTCATGTTGTCTGAAATAAAAAAATCGAATAGATTATTGTTCAATAGGTCTGTCTCTATCGGCCCTACCAAATTTAATCAATTTCATTGAAGAAAACTGGCGGACTCTAGAAAAAATTTTGCTTTTTTTGTTAATTTTTTTGTTAAAAATCGTTTGAAAATATAAGAAAATATTTTCGAAAATAAGCAATTTTGGTATGGCTAATAACCATTAATTAGTAGAAGAACATATATAAATTTCAAAGCAATCGGTTGAATAGTTTTTTTTCGGACCATGACAGTTTAAGAAAATGATGTTTCGAGAAAAAGCGTTTAAAGTTTCAAGAGCAGAACAAGTCGCTTACGGCGCGTCGGCGACTATGAGTTGTAACTTATTTAATAATAGGAATTTCGGTCTGAATTTTTCGATAGGTTTTTTCGATTTTTCACATGAGTCTATCCCCTTATATAGGCACTGAAAATATGCATTTATTTGTAAGAAAAATTATTAGTTCTTCTTAAACGAAGAAAATTAATTTTTTTATCAGAATTATTTGATATTATTTTATTTTTTAAAATGCTGTTTCCTAGATTGTATATATTTGAACGGATTTTACTAAATTTAAATAAATTCATGCAATCCGCGGGCGCAATCAGACACCGCCACCATATACTTTTAATAGCAAAAACACTGGATAGCATCGCCATTTTAATTAACTGATTTCGGATTACTCAAACAAAGATGTAAGCAGACCTGAGACCTTGTTTGAAAGACAGACTCATATAGTAGAAAACCCCTCACTAGAGACCAGTTCGATCCTGTCATAATTGAATGAGTGGTACGTTTTTGTCAAATGGCACATACATGTGTAGACGTCTTTCAGTGTATGTGGTTTGTTCAAGAAATAAGGTGACTAAGTTTTTATTCGAAAAATATTTATTTATTCATTAATATCTGCCTTGTGCCTTTCAAGTAATCCCCCTCAGATAGAATACTCGTACACTTGCGCCAGCGCTTTTCCGACTTCTCGAAGCACTTCTGATAAGCGTTATTCCTATAGCCTTGAGCTCTTCCAACTATGGGGACTTTATCTTCTACAATCGTGACAAATCTTCGTCCATTCATGGATCCTTTCAGTTTTGAAAGGATAAAAAAGTGGCACGGGGCCAAGTCTGGTGAATACGGTGGCTGAAGAATGATTCCGGTGTATTGCTTCGCAAATACGACCCATAACTTGAAGATAATATTCCTTCCGGCAAAAACTCATGGTGAGCCACGCCATTGTAATCGAAGAAAACAGTGAGCAAAAATTTCACATTTAACCGATCTTGGTGTGCTTTTTCGGTCTCGGCTCTTCTCGTCACTTCCATTGGGCTGATTGGGCTTTGGTTCGACGTGATAACCATATGCCCATGTTTCGTGACCAGTGATGACCCTTTTCAGCAAATCTGGATTGCCATTCACGTCTTTCTACAGCTCCTGAGCGCTGGGGCTTCCAGGGCGGACATCGTCATCAACGACTTCTCGATCTTCAGTGAAAGGCTTGTACCACTTACTGCTTACAGTAGGCTAGTACTTTAGGGCACTTAATTTTATTTTTCACATAAATTTAATACAGATTCTTTGATCCATTTTACCCCTCCCCTCCCCCAAAGACATCTAACCCTTTGATCTATGAAAAACCAACTAAATATCCAAAATGACTGAGAATGTTAGCATTTAAGGGATGTGTACCAACATGACAAGAAAAACAAAATCGACAATCGAATTTATTTAGCTCACGAAATTCAAAAAGTCACTTTATTTTTTGAACAAGGTCGTGTATCCTGTGATTAAAATATCAAAGCGAAATTCAAAAAGTCACTTTATTTTTTTAACAAGGTCGTGTATCCTGTGATTAAAATATCAAAACATTCATCAGAGTATTCCGAGCTCCCGGCGAGCTGGGCAGCTAAGACAGATAGCCCTTTGAACTTTTTTGAGCATTGCTATAAAAAGTTTACTTGACAACTTTATGATTAATTATCGGTGATCATGGGTATAATGATCCAAAAAACTCCCTGGGAAGGAGAGAAGGTGTCAAGAGCGACTCTATATTTTCAAAAAATCGACAAAACTCTGACTGTTTTAGTAGAATACTACTTAAGACGACCCCCGAATATTAATAATTCCTGAAATAATTCCGATACGTTGACCCAAATTCTTTAACTCTGGCATGTACACAATATATTTAGATTACACTGTGATTGAAAGTGCGAAGGAAGACAAGGACCCAAACGTGTGTTAGGTGGTCGCCATTGATATAAGGAATGCTGTCTTGTCGGCGACTATCCTAGATGTCAAACATGGTACTTCTCCCTGCGACTTTCGAGCCAACATATATAAGTGTGTCTCTAAGGTGCTGGTAAACATGTCCGTGCTGTAAATTTACCTGAAACATGCTAATAAACATGTATCTGGACATCGGTAATGCTGTCAGCCACCAAAGAGGTTGCATGTGGCTTCATACACTCTGCAAATATTCGAAATAATCTTTTTTCGCATATCTTTACGTTTTGAGGTCTCTAGACCTGGAATCTGTAGTATTTAGAGAAACGTCTTTATGTGTGTGTGTGTGCACTTTCACGAACAATTTTGCGTGATGCATATCATGTGATTAATGCGAACAATACAACGTGTAGTTACTTCGTAAATGTACTGGTCTACTTGTTCAAAGCTAGAGAAGGTGGCAGTTTGGGTTAACCAGTCGCATCCCAAAGTTAATTTTTATTTTCTTGCACTTCCTTGTCCAGGACAACATCGCTAAAGTATTTGATGCAACTTAATGTCCAACGAGAAAATTAAAACTTGCATTGTCAGGCATAAATCTATTCATTGAATAATCTGTTAAAAAAATTGTTTGAAAATAAACCGCCTAGCATTATGCCACATTTTTTGGAAGAGTAAATTAACACCACATGTTAGAACAATCCATCAAATACAATAAGATTGTACGTAAGGCACATCTTTCGAAGTTGCACGTGACGTGCAAGTCAATCTCCGCTTTTGTAACTCAAATTGCACGACGATTCGATCATATTATCCAATCGACATCATGAATCTTCTAATTATGTTCAGCTATTTGCTCGTGTCTATTGTCTCTCGTTACATACCATCACGTTCTTTGCACGGTTGCTTCGCTGATTACATCCAACAGCAAACTATGAGAATTCGAACCGAGACAAACAGATAAACTCAGCAAATACACTGGACATTTGCATATGAAGGGTATAAGCACATTTCAAGGATACAGAGCTACTTCATCAGCGTCAACAGTGATGCTGGAGCTTATGTCATGCCATTCCTTCATTAGATTGTCAATAAACGGCTGCTTCAGTAAATCATCGTCACTCTTCTCCACTTTTTTGCATTTTTTTTTTCCAACATCTGCTGTAACATCCGCAGACACTCCCTCTGGATTTGTCGACAGATACATAATAATATACTTTGTCTTAGCTACTCGTAAGTCTTTTCGTTTTTATGTTTGTATATCTGTAAAAAAAAATCTCACGCTCATCGCAATCCGATGGAAATTCAAAAGTTAGCACCTGCACAGCGTGGAGAGGAAAACTTTTATTTTCCTCCCATGCACATGGGAGTCGGGGGAAGAGATTCACGTAAACACAAAAGTCGACGGGAATATCGCCAAAATTTACACAAGCCTCATGTCTAACCAAAGGCAGAACAAAAATAGAACACCGTCGAAATCGAAAGTATTGCTAAGTCGGATTAGTCGGACCGATAGTTAATTGCACTCGTTAAGAGGTGAAAATGAAATTCGCAAAAATAATTATAAACAAGATTTAAGAACGGATTGTGGCGATTCGGTGCGGCGGGCGTTCGATGGGAGATGTATGGCACTATTTTTAGCTCGAGGGCAATCGAAATCGAGTGAGATCATATGGATTTGGGAGTGCCTATGGTTAGGAAAGTATATTGAAGGAAAAAATAGAAAAAGAACCGCAGAAGCACCAAGTGGACGACGACGACGACGGGTAAAGTCACCAAAAGTAGGCTTTAAAATCAACAACTAAGAAATGCCCTTTATTGAACTGAGCCAGCGAAGCGAAATTATTTGGAAATGAAAAAAAGGTGAAATTTGTTCAGACTTTTTCAATAGAGACATAACAATTTCGTATATTAATACAAACGCACCCTTGAACTTTTTTTATGATCTGTAAGTGCTAAAATTTGCCTGATAATTCACGTTTTTACCATAATCAAGTTTATTGCTTAAAAATTACTACCGAAATTCTAACTCCGTGGTAGAAGGTATAAGAACGTTTACTCCATTCACGATTGAATATTTTTGCGCCAGTGATACAACGCACCGGCCTAAAAATCAAAAATTGCGTAGCCGTAAGTTCTTCAGTATAAACCAGTCGATTCCACTCCAGTCACAAGCATTGCATAGGTAACCTTCCAGTCCATACCGTGACGGATTCTGCGTTAAGATTTTGGCCAACAGCCTTACAGGATTAAATGAACTCAAGAACTGAGCCCTCTCCAATTGTGCTCTGTAAAGGCTTGAAAAAATTCCTCAGTTTTGGCTTCTTGGGTCAATGGATTTGTCAAAACCCAAAAATTGGGTTACTAGACAGTAACAAACCCACATAAGCTTCAAAAGAATCCATTGGTATGGATTTCATGCGGGAGATGTAATTGGACCATCTTTTTTCGTCTATGAAAATGATCGGCATGCTAAGGTCAATATATTTCTCTATCTTACCATGTTAGAAGATTATTTTTAATGTCGATTATTACTGGACATCAGTGGATGATATCACATGCCCACAGCTGGTTAATGAATTGATCTTTTGAAGGCTAGTTTGACAATCGTGTATTCTCGAGAAATGGTCCCGCCGAGTGAGGGGGCCAGGTCATGCGGTTTAACGCCCTTGGATGTCTTCTGGTGTGGAACGGTTAAGTTGTTCACCCATCAAACTCTTTAATTCTTTAGGAAGTAAATTGCTACCTAAATTGGTTGCATAGGTTGCTATCAAGAAGTATATATCCGTGCAGCAACATTTGAGACATTTTGAATATAGCTTTTGGTCAGTTATGATAAAAAACTAAGGCTTAGGAATGGTATAGCAGATCTCAAGAATAGCGTGGAGAAGTTGAAGATAACGAGCACTCTAGGTGCTCCAGTCAATCAACAACTGATGAAAACTGGGAAAAAGTGTTGGAATAAAGAGTTTTTCAATTGGCTTGCGTAGATTTTGACGGCCTATACCGGCCATATTGTTTTGGTAACATCTGTCATATCTTTGGCATCTATTCAATTATTGATGCCAAATCACCAATGCAAGTTACACAAATGACAAAACTTTATTATTATAATGAGTTCTCATTTGTGCAAACGTTGCGCTCATTTCGCCCATTTTACGGACTCTTCAACGTTTGGTGATCAAATTTGAGGCGACCGGTTCGATAATCAATTAGCCAACATTCGTTCGTCAAAGGAACGCAAGATTGGCGGAGAACAACTTCGCGGTCCGTGAAAGTGTACAGCAGAACCCGAGTCAGTTGATTGCTCGCTGTGCTCAATAACTCGGCCTTTGGCAGACTTCAACTTGGCAACTTTCACGTCGGGACTTGGGCCTACATCCGTACAAGATCCAACTGATCTAGGCGCTCAAAATTCATGACCATAAGCAACGCTGTTTGTTCGCTGGCTGGGCTTCAAAACGTTTGGAAGAGAACCCCAATTTTGGCTGAAAAATCATCTTTAGCGACGAGGCGCATTTTTGGATAAACGGCTGTGTTGACAAGCAAAGTTGCCGTATACGGGGTGACACCAACCCATCAGAGGTTCACCAGGTTACACTATTTGGTATAGGTTTTGGGCCAGCGACGTCTTTGCTCGACGTTGGTGTGGTGGACACCATCAATGGCGAGCGCTACAAAACAATAATAACCAATTCCTTATGGCCATATTTGAACTATATGGACCTAGGTGACATGTGGTTCCGACAGAATGGCGCTACGTGCAACACAGCGGACGCCACGATTAACATGAACGATTTGAGGGTAAGGTTATCTCGCACAGAGATCAATTGAATTGGCCACTAAGATCATAAGATATGACCCCGCTTTTTCGTGTGGGATTTCCTCCAGTCGCAGGTCTATGCAAATAAATTACAATCGACCGTTGCTCTTAAGATGAACATTACACAGACCATCGCCCAAATTTGGCCGGTCCTCTGCCGTAGAGTCATTGAAAATTCGACCATTCGGGTTTATGTCACGATAAGAAGCCGAGGCGGGCATTTGAACGATGTCATATACCATACATAATGGCATACATGATTCTTTCAAATGAAAAAACGATCATGTTAATACCTCATACACAGCTTGTGTGCTTAACATCAATTTTAACATCTACCCGTCCTTATTAAAAAACGCTTTCATTATGAACGATCAAGGAACTTTCGCTAGTAAATGATTGTTACCCTACCTGCTTCCAGTCTTCTACTAACCCATCACTAATCGACATGTTTTTAACTAACAACGTATCTAACATTTTATGTATCGATCAAGTGATGCCTACTAGCGAATTCATTCATGATATATTGTTTTGTTCTGTTAAATTCAGTGTTGACTATGCGAATTATGTTAATACATATAGTTATAGATCTTTTAAAAACTTAAATCATAGTGAAGTTTTAGTGGCCTTCTATAATCTCAATTGGTCTGATGTATATTTTTCGTCTGAAGTTAACAACAAAGTAAAGATTTTTAATAGTTTTTTGCAGTTTCTGTACAATACGTTTGTCCCTGTTAAAACAAAAAGTTTGAAGTCTTCTCGCTGTCCCTGGTACTCCGAGCAGATTAAAATTCGTATACAGGAAAGAGAATTACTGTTCAGACGTTATAAGAGAAACCCAACTCAACTGAATAAAAGACAATACTGTGTAGCTCGAAACAAAGTTAACTTGCTTATTCGAAAGTCAAAACTATCATATTTTTCTACCAAACTCGATCCTAGTTTGACATCTAAGGAACTATGGAGAAATTTAAAGGAACTGGCTGTAATATCGAACAAAAAATCCCGCAGTTGCTTTCTATGTCCCAATGTCGTTAGAAATTTTTTTAAGCCGCCCGATGCAAGTGCCTCGAATGTATCAAATATTTGTAATATAACATCTGATGTTCGTAGTGACTTTACCTTTGAATGTGTTAGCGATGTAGAAGTTATTAAAGCAATCATGTCAGTAAAATCGAACGCAACAGGTCCAGACGGTTGCAGCCCTAGATTCATAAAACTTCTTCTTCCTCATTTGCTCCCGTATATAACACACATTTTCAATTTTTGTATTTATACATGTCAATTTCCCGATCAATGGAAAATGGCGAATATAATTCCGAAACCAAAGAACAATTGTCCTAAAAATCCTTCTGATTTCAGACCAATCAGTATGCTCTGTTTCCTGGCGAAAGCATTTGAAAAAATACTTGCTACACAAATACAACAACATCTGACGTAAACAATTTGTTGTCGAAATGGCAGTCGGGATTTCGATCAAAACACAGTTGTGAATCTGCAGTAATGAAGGTAACAAACGACCTTAGATTCTCATTGGATGCCGACAACATTGGAGTATTAGTATTGCTTGATTTTTCCAAAGCGTTTGACTATATTAAACACTCAATACTTTTTATGAAGTTAAAACAATATTTCAGTTTCTCCTCTTCTTCGATAAGATTACTCCAAGCTTACCTACATGACCGTACTCAAACTGTAATTACGGAACTCGGTATGTCAACTCCTTTTCCAACTAATATAGGGGTCCCCCAGGGCTCTGTTTTGGGACCACTTCTATTCACGTTATATAATAATGATCTCCCACAAGTGATACGGAACTGTAAAATTCATATGCATGCGGACGATGTCTTATTATATCTCTCACGCCCAATCGGATCAAGTGAAGATTGTATAAGGAGAATCAATGAGGATCTTTGCAGCATTGCATTATGGTCATCGCAGAACAAACTCAAACTAAATCCCTCTAAGTCCACGAGTATTATCTGCTCAAGAAGTACTTTTGACATACATACTTTTCCACCAATAATTCTAGATAGTGAAATCATATCTGTTGCAAATAATGTCAAATATCTGGGGTACCAAATTAATTCGTCACTAACATGTTGTAATGCTATAACTGACACCATTAAAAAAATTTATACCAGCTTGCGATACTTACGACACTCCGCTTACGTGTTAAATTTTTCGATAAAACTACGTCTTTTTAAAAGTGTAATCTTGTCGTTCTTTACCTATAATTGTTCTGTCTACCCTCATCTTTACTGTGAATGTAAAAGAAGATTAAATGTTGCTTTTAATGACTGTGTTCGTTTTATCTATAATGTTCCTAGGTATTGTAGTGTATCTCATCTTAATGCTGGGGTGTTAGGTATGAAATTGGATTTGTTTCTTAATTTTCGTAATATTTTGAAACTATATAAAATTATACCTTTACGACATGCTAACATTTTCACGTTCAGGTCGCGGTCTAAAATTAATTTTACCACGATTTACACATTGCATTGGAGAACAGTCCTTCCTCGTATCTGCAATTCGCCTTTGGAACCGCCTTCCGCAAGAATTGCAGACAATACAAACATTCGCCGAATTCCGAAGGAAACTTTTTTTATATCTTTCTGAAAACAGTACCATAAGTTAGAAATTATAGTTGTAATTACAAAAATGTATGCTATTTTTGGTATACTTTTTACTTTTTTTTTTTCTTTGTTTTGCTTTTTTTATTTTTTTTTTTTATTTTATCTTGAAATTTAACTTAAAATTCTGTCACATAATTTCTTTTTGCTGTCAAAAGACCATGGCGTCTTGTAGCATTTTGTTAAATCCAAAGAGATGCAAATAAATGAAAATGAAAATGAAAGGAAGTTACTGAAGATATTGGCCTATACGAGTATATAGGCTCATGAAATATTCTGGGACGTTTTGGATATCAAGCATGTTACAGACAAATATGTTCTAAAACTTTTGAGTTTCGATTATAAGCAGTTGTAAATGGTAGTTGCTCAGGAGTCGTTGAGCAAATTATATCGACTGATAATGCCTGAATGTGATTAGGTGAGACAATCTTGCAAAAATGGCCCGTTTCATGGCTTTTGCACCACTCTGCGTACTGTTGTTCAAAAAACCACGGTGTAGCCAAATTCGCCCCAGGTGACTTTCTTTCTGATCGATTTCCAAAAGTAAATTAAATTTAAAATGCATCCTTTCATAGAGACCTCAGTGCTCAAAAATGATATATTCGAATAATTTTCGAAAACCTAAAATTCCTTTTATATTTTTAACACCTTTTAAGTCGAATAGGTCATTTATCCTCGAATAGTCGAATTGAAGATTGACCGCAGCGCTTGATATGGCATGAATACAAGGTGAGCTATGCTACAATTGGAATTGCTGGTGGTTTATGGTTTATTTAATTTCAGACACTTCATGTCAATCAATTAGTGCCACGCTTAAAAAAAGATTGAGCAGAAAATAATGAAGCGATTGGGGGTCATAATGCTACCTCGAACAGGTTAAGCGCTAAAAAAAAAAACGTCTTTTTGAATTTAAAGCACTGCAATGATTTTTTTTCTTTTTTGCCATTAAAATTGTCTAAAATCTATTTTTAATAAGTGAGCAAAAAAACAATTATTTACATAAGCACTCCTTTGAACTTGAATTTCTAAATATATGCTTCAACATGTTTGAAGCTAAACGCTTAAAATCTGCAGTGAGTTACCTCATGATTTTGTGTAACAAACGAGGTCCATTTATCATGACTATAACACAATTACGCTGTCGGCCAAGCTTCAACTTCTTCAAGCAGGTTCCAAAGAATGGACTCAAGAGTGGAACAATATCTATTGCATTAACAGAGGTATCCTAGGAGTGATGCTTTGAATGCTGCTTAATTACAATAGTATAATTCCACTCGCCACTAAACTGTTTCTCAACAAACGTAGAAGTTCGAGTGTATTTATGAAATTCCAGAGAACAGTAACGTTGCCAATCTATTTGATCCCAAATGAATAGGAAAATAGAACTAAAGCACTCCGACTCGATTTAATGAATGACAGAATATTGTTGTAATAAATTAATAAAGCCTGTTTGGCAGACTGATGATGATGTCACTCGATACAGATTCCTTTTTTGTGTTTAATTCAGATCAAACATGATGGGACCAAATTGTTTGTTGACTGCGAACCTGATGTTAATTAATTTTGTGGAATTTCTGGAACGGGCAATTGACTGTACTTTTTCTTCTCGATAAATAATGGCCGAATACATGACTCATTAGTCGATATTTCTGTCGATTTTTATAATGTATGAACGGATATACATATGTATATATGCTTATGTGTTGGGTAGAATTAAGCTTGGACTCCAGTGAAAACATCTTAAGCCTCTGTAAAGAGAACCTGCATGCTCTATAAAAAATTGATTCCATTATCGAATACCTCTGCATCCCATTCCGGTTCTGATTTGGTGCAGTGGAAGTTATCTGGATTCCCCGCGCGACGGTATGTCCGAGTTATATTTGTTTTGCTAAACGTGAGTCAGATGAATGACTTTGCACTGGCAATTCCTGGCTTATAAATTTATGTTTATTTCCGTTCAATCGTATTAAGGGACTTCACAAGCTGTGACAACCATAAAATGGAATGTATCACATTACTCGCATTAAAATAGACTTTCTGCTCCGTTTTCAACCAAAGTTAAGTGGGATTAATGTAAAATGATTGTACTATATGAAAGATATTAGAGACCACTACAGTCTAAGTTCCTTGAGGGATTTTGCTTGGTTTAGACAAAGAAGTTTATAATTTAGACATATAACCATCAAGACGGAGCTTAAAAAGGGAGTTTATGGTTTACTTTATTATTTAGATGGCGCTAGGATCCGCCTTGAACATTGGCTTTAAACAGCGAACCTAAGCAAACCTCCAACATATTTACTCTCAAACTGCCTCTAATTATGCACTAGAAACTGTGGTGTAAACGGTTGTCCTTTAGGTGGTTTTTGATGTCGATTTGCTCTACGTAACCCAGCTAATAGGTATGTGAATATGAAATCCTTTTCCTCAAAAAAAATATTTATTAATTTAAACAACATATTGAGTGCATTTAATAATCAAAGTACTGGTCGTCGTTAGCTATGATTTTATTTCTATCTTCCTTGCAATTGACGGATTCTGCGTCTTTTGAGGTCACGGATCAGAAAGTAGACTGCCTAATACAAGTTTGTAACATGTGGCATGATGGAGATTAACTCATTCGTATCTTTGGGCATGTTTTAGTCGTCTCTGCTTCAATGCGCGATTTAATTTTATCAGCTGCTGACTATTGCGATAGCCAGTTATCGTTTCACCAGATCTTAGAAGCTTATAAAGAGTGCTTTTTTTTGCTGTTTGGTTTTTTAGTGTTCTATTATTGATAGCTCATGCGCAAAGTCAAAGGTTACATTAAGTTACAAATTATTACAGTGCTTACATGCTACAGCATACGAATCGATTAAGAAATTAATTCATTGAGCAGTTTTTTTCTCGTTGTGGACAGGTAAATTTGCCGGCTAGACTGCGTGGTATATGGACTCTCCGCACTTAAAACGTAGTCATTATCCACATTTACACAATCCACAAGCATTTAAAACCAATCTGGATCGGTACCTCTCTCCCTCTATACCTTCGGGCCGTGCTGCGTCTTGACTTCTTGACATTTAAGGGTAGTCATAACCCCTTGTGCACGCGTCCATTATAAAAAAAAAAAAAATCTTGAAAAAGTAAATGACAAGCATTGGTTTACCTTGCTTACCGGAATAACCTTTCGGATATTGGGCCCGAGTCTACCCATGACTTTTTGCGCTTGGGACATATAGGATATGTCGAAATAGATCATCTTCTCATCGCCAATCTTTTTTTTGAATTAACATGCTATGAGCCTATTTTCCTTCTTTCGACCTTCCCAGAATTTTAAAAGTTTTAGAAACAGTTGAACAATTAACTGCCAGGACAACAGGGAGCGCCGTGGCGCAGTGGGTAGTGTGTCGGCCGCTGACGCAAGGTGAGCGAATTCGGATCCCGATAACACCAACGCCATCGAATGATTATTTCGCGGCGTCCCTCCTCGGCGGGGTACTGGCAAAACCCCCCGTTGTACACTTGCCTTGAAAAAGCTTCTCGGCTCTCGCCGTTCGGAATCGGCATTAAGCTTTAGGTTTCGTTCACTTGTGTGGAAAAACAAATGGCACACAACATAAGTGAATAAAAAAAAGAAGCTTGGCTAACGCCATCTAAGGTGTCTGTCTGGCAGTACAATGGACCAGTGTTTGTGTCTGAGTGCTCCAACAGATAGCAGAAGCCTCCACCAATAAAAAAAAAAAAAAAAAAAAAAACTGCCAGGACAGTAAGCAGTGTTCTTGTTTTTGCGCCGAACTATGGCCTTCCACGGACTTAACTATCGACACCAACATCACCATTCTTGAAACGAACAAATCAACGTCCACAAGTTTCTTGAGTTTAGCATCTTCACCATACATTTTCAATAACAATCGATGAAATGAAAATCACGATGATGAAAAAATTAATCGAATCTTCAAAATGCGGCGGAAGTATTCAGTGATTATTGCAAAAAGTGGAAGATTAAATTGAATGTGGGAAAAAAATTTTCACCAGAAAAAGAAAACATTGCTTCCTCCCATCTAATCGAATAATGCTCGTTGGGTAGCCAATAGCCTGGGATAACACAGTTAGATACCTGGGTATCCATCTGGACAAAAGGCTGACATTTCAGGAACACATAAACAAAACTTTGCACAAAGTAAGCATTGCTATCAAAATGTTATACCCATTCATACATTCATAAATAGAAGGTCTCTCTTATCTGACCAAAATAAAATAATTATATAAATATAAAGTTATTTTTCAAGCCCTCTTGCTTTATGGGGAAGCTTTGCTAAGTGCCACATTAAAAAATTACAGATTCAGCAAAATAAACTCTTCAAAATGATGCTTAACTTACCTTGGTACTATTCTACCTTTGAATTGCATCGACAAGCTAATGTTGAATTGGTATCTGAGAGAAGAGAAAGACTAACGAACTCTTTTCTCATAAGATGTAGTATACCTGAAAATCCACTGGTAAACGAGTTAAATGTCATCTAGCTCAAGTTGAAATACGGAAGAAGGGCCCCACGGTATGGCCACCTAGATCACCAAATTGAACTCCTCTAGATTTTTATGTGTGGGGATTCATGAAGAATTATGTTTACGAAGTGGAAATAGTATCTTTGGAACAACTGAAAGAACGGATTGAAGTCGCTGGAGTCAAATTGCAAAAAAATTTGTCAAGCATAGACTTATGTGCAGCCATTAGAAGGAGATATAATCTTTGCCTTCTAAAAAATGGGGATCATATTGAAAATTTATTATAATGAAACTCCAAATTTTTTGAAAATAATAAAAAAGAGGTCAATGTTTCATACATTAATTTTCCTACAAGTCCAGCCGCGTTAAAACCAAAAAAAAGTTTTTCTTAGAAAAAAGTGGTTCGGGTTTTTTTTTTATTTCTACTTAATTACATAAAAAGTAGTATAGTACTTTTACATACTTAATTACATACAATTTTGAAAAAAAATAGTTCGAAATTTTTTTTTTCATTTTTTTTTTCAACATTTTGTGTTTGAAAATTTATTTCTCAGAAACTATTCCTTAAAACAGCTTCGTTTAAAAACAAGATGAAAGAAGAGGTTTCTGGCTTTACAAAAAAGTATATCACGGCATTGTGGATGTAACTGTGATTTTTAATATTTTTTTTTCCAAATTAAGTCAATTTTTTAGAAAATTGCCCCTCCCGGCTAAACGGGCGGGAATAGATCCCCCCCCCCCCATACGATTTTTGGCACACTGCTCGTGGGACACCCTGTATATATTTACTTATTTATATTAATATATTTGTTTACTATTTTATTTATAATATTTATTTATACATTTTATTTATTTTTTTTTTTTTTCTCGTCACATGTGGGTTTTTTCCGTTTGTTTCCCCTAGAAAAATGTTCGAAAATTAAAAAAAAAATCATAGCCATGTAAAGTGCTATTCAGTTGAAAGACATATGTATTAAATATCATATCTCTGTGTGTAAATTGTGTGGTGGCAAACCTTGTACTAATTCTTCAAACGTAATAATAAATATAATATAATATAAAAAATTTATTGAATACAACTGGCCAAAACTGGTCATTATCTGGCACATATTTCGGCACGTCAAGGCGACAAAAAAAAAATTGGATTGGAGACATATTGGATTTTACGATATTGACAGAAGTTTACCCTCCAAAATAACAGAATAAAGCAAACCAACCAGATGCAATTATAAAATTTAATAAAATCGCAACTCTTAAAGCTATTGAAATAAGAAGAAGTGGAAATGACACATTGGTTTGAAAAGTCGTGATTTTTTTGGGTCGTCCACTACCTTGCAAAACAAACATTTTTTTGATACCCTTGAGTAACAAATGTACTGTTGATCTAGGTTTTTTTCACAATTTTAGTAATTTCTCTAACATTTTTTTTTCTTTAAATGACTTTATAATGAATTTCAATGGATGTTTTTTTTCCAATTTTATATGTAAATAATCGGTAAATTAAAATACTTCTGAACATTAAAAACCTGAAGTGACTTGAAGTATCTGTAACTTTTACAATTTTTAAAATGATATATAAAAATAAAATTATATAATTTTGGAAAAGGAAATAATATGGTTTGGAATATTCGAAAAATGAAGTCTCTTTTCTAGTTTATATGATTTCAATATCCCTACATACCTCAAAAATATCCAACTTGCAATTGTAGTCTACATGCCGTCAGTGGCAGATGTCAACAACATCATTTTCATTTTCAGATTTAAGAAACTACAAATGGTTTTTTTTTCTCTTTTCGGCTCTACCAGAACAGGGGGATTATGGTCTTATTTAAAAACGCCTTGGTTTTTCCGTAAGGGTTCTTTACTCAATTACTTTTTAAGCCAAAAGAACAACGATCGGCAGGAGTGATTTTGCGTCTGACCTTTGCCCTTATGTCTTTGTTATGTCGAATCAATATTTGCCAATCTGATGCCATATTGATTGTGTCGGTCTGTACTAAAGTACGGCATACCAATTTTAGCGTTTTCCACCTAAATGCTCCATTCGTAAGCGCGTCAATACGTTCATTCAGTCGAGTCAATATCACGGAATAGATCGTCGCTCTTGTGTTGATCAGTGAGTTTCAGAACATCCTTTTGAAGTTTTTGCCTCCGCATCACCCTGCTTGTTGTCTGAAACCTTTATTCATTATCGTTACAGACCTTGATGAAGCGGCCATCGTTCCCCTTCGTCCCATTCGTCATCTACATGTTGTCTTATACGCCGTTAAGATTGATAAATCTCATTCAATATCTGCCATATAAGTTTTGTTAAAAAAAAAATGGTGATTTTTAGAATTTCGGAAGCTAATCATGATGTTTTTTTTCTATTCCGCTTTTTCTATGTTGGAAAACATGCACTTTTTCACAGATATGAGAGTTAGACGTGTTTGGGTCTGCTTGGCTGTTTTTTGTTATTGAAAAAAAGTAGATCAAAGCGCTGTATTACATTACGTATGAAAAATATAATTCAGAGCTCCAACTCGAAATGTCGACGGTGGTATTTGGCAAGTCTACTCTGAGCAAAACAACTTTTTTTAAGTGGTATAAGCTCTTCACTGAGGGCCGAGAAGATGTTATTGACGTTGCCAGAACTAGATGCCCCAGCACTTCAACAACGGGTGAAAACGTTGAAGCAGTGAAGAAAATTGTTATGGGGAGTTGCTAAATAACTATCATAAGCTACGGAGGATATTGACAATAGCTGGTGGCTGACGTGTGTCAGGGAAATTTGCTCCGAAATTACTAAATAAATTAACCAAAAGAACCGTCGCATTTGCATCGCTCAGGAGCTATTGAAAGACCTGAATGAAGAACCAGATTTGCTAAAAAGGGACAAAACATGGGTGTAATCAAAACCGAAGCCCAATCATCTCGATGGAAGAGAACAATGTGAAAGTTTTGCTCAATGTTTCCTTGGATAATGAAGGTGGTCCAATAAGTACTTAGCCTCACCGCCAGATGGCGCCAGTATCGCAAGAGCAGCTTACTACGTGCAACGTATAAGTATATTCTAGTAGACGGCTACTGTCGAAATTTCTGCCGGATCGGACTCGTAGTTTTGTTTTGACCGCATGTGGAAGCGGGAGTGTTCGCGGAAATTAGAAAAATGGAAAAAGAGCAATATCGGTCGGTGATTCGAGTTTTGTTTTTGGAAGGGAAATCGCGCAGCGAAATCAAAGAGCGTTTGGATCCTGTGTGCGGTGACTCTTCTCCTTCGATGGCGACCATCTTAACGAGTTTCAACGTGGTCGCACGTCGGTTTTTGATGAGCCACGTCCAGGTGCCCCGAAAACGGCTACCACGGAGGATAACGTGACAAATGTCCACGATCTCGTATTGGCAGACCGCCGATTGAAGGAGCGCGGGATACCTGAGACAGTAGGTATTTCAAAAGATTGCGTGGGTCATATCCTGCATGAAATTTTGGGCATGAGAAAGGGTGCCGCGTGACAGGATCCACTCAAGGATCCACTCAAGGAACAGTCGAAACAGTGGACTTCACCCGGCGAACGTGCTCCGAAGAAGACGGAAAGGTGATGGCCACCGTTTTCTGGGATTCACAAGGTGTGATCCACATCGACTACCTGGAGAAGAGCAAATTATTGGGCCGATTCGACGCCGAAGTGAAGAAAAAACGGCCCCACTTGCCGAAGAAAAAAGTGCTCTTCCACCATGATAACGCACCGGCTCACACTTCCGCCCTCGCCGCGGCCAAATTGGTCGAATTGGGCTACGAACTGCTGCCCCATCCACGGTATTCTCCAGATTTGGCCCCGTGCGACTTCTTTTTGTTTCCAAACTTGAAAAACTCACTCGCCGGGCAGAAATTGCAGTCGAATGAGGAGGTCATCGCCACCACGGAAGCCTACCTTGCAGACCTCGAGAAAACATATTTTTTAGACGGGTTAGAGAAGTTGGAGCATCGCTGGGTCAAGCGTATCGAGCTAAAAGGAAACTATATTGAAAAATAAATCGCCATTTCTCCAAAATTTTTGTTTTTCTTTTGTAGGCTAAGTACTTATCGAACTACCCTCGTACAATGGCGTTTTTTATCATGGGTTTTTGTCGAAAGGTCGCACGGTCAATAAGTATATAACCTTGGAGTTTGCATGAAGAAATACGAAGGAAACGCCCAGATTTGTGGGAAAAAATGAATGACTGTTGCATCACGTTAATGCACTTCCTCACTCATCGGTACTTATGCGTATTTTTTTGGTGAAAAACGATACCGTAATCATATCTCAGCCACCATATTCACCGCACTTGACCTGCGAATTTGTCCTCTTCCTAAAACTGATAAGACGCGTGAAAGGACAGAGATCTGTTACGATTGATGAGATGAAGCTGAAAAAGCTCAGGGCTATATCAAAAAGCGCATCTAGGATTGGAAAAAGCGCTGGCACAAGTGTAGTATATGTCAGGGGGACTGCTTGTAGGGCACAAAATAAGTATATTATATAGATAAATCACAATTTTTCGAGAAAAATTACAAATCACTTTATTTTTTGGACAAGAAATTGTGATGACCCTGCCACGTTGTTGATAAGTCATCGTAAAAGCGATATTCCGAAGACTTATTCCTCTATAATTATCGCAGTTAAAGGGGACCATCTGACATGCTTTCCTCCCACAATACTTTGAAGTGGAGTTTGTTCTTTTAAACCATTTCGCAGATTGTCATTGCAGCTTTTATTGATTTTAATTTTTGATACGGCTACTTTCATCTCTTCTGAATTTTATGCTTTCGATAAAAATATCGGAATATTTTTTTAGTCTTTAGTCTAAGTACGAGTTAGGCTTCAATTTCCAAGAAAGTTCTGCCAATTTTCTTGTCAATCTTAAAGTCTCATGTGATCATCATCTTTAACTCTCAAAGTAACATGCTAAGCTACTACTAGACATAAAAGCACGTCCTCTTTCAGGTCTATTCAGATGACATTGATCAAAGGTTCTTGATCATTTTGTGGAATGAAAGATTTCGTAGCAAATTAGAATGTCAAAGGTGTCACGTCTTTTTAAGAATCATGCTGGGTAATTGAGTCTTCTCCTGAGTGCCACGTCATCTAATTGCATAAATTATATTTTGTATTTATATACATAGGTAACGCAAGATACAATATTTATTTACATTCCGATTTGTTTTATAATTAAATGAAACTCGTCCACCCTGTAACACGCCCATGTGACTTTACGTATAGAAACAAAAAAAAAACAATCCAGAAAAAAATCAACCAGCTAAAACAGGCGCTAAAACCGAAGAACATGTCTCAAGCATCACTCACTAACATCCATCACCGGCTACAGAGAGACGTCTTCCATTCCGCAAGTATGATGCTCACATTCAAACAAGTTGGCCATCTCCACACATCCGTCCGATACAAGTTGCAAAAGTCACCGCCATCGTCAGTCGCCTTCCGACGTCCGCGATGCTAACGATCAGTTAGTTCGCTTCTATGACCTGCGGTGATCGCACGTATACGATCGGTGCTACTGCAAACCTGCCCTCAACCGACTAGCCTCTGTTAAGATACAATTTTTCCTATTTATTCGGTAGTTTGTAATTAAAAAGATATTAAACTTAAATAAAATGTACTTTCGCAAGAAATTCCTCGTGTTTATCGGTATTGTGTGTATCTGTTCAGCGGCCGATGTTCCTCAATCACGACGTCGTGATCTGCAGATTCGTAGTAATCGGGTGCGTTTGCAACAACCGGTTAGAAATTTTGCCCTATAGATAAGAAGTTGCACTTGAATTCTTTCTAAAATTAGTGCGACTAATGTGTGATTAATGTGATTCCCAATTTTTTATTTTTGGTTTACTTAGCAGACACCGCCGCCTGACGATATGGTGGTCCAGATCAACGATCGCATATCGGCGTTAGCTACCTTAGATCAGGCACAACGAGTCAAGCTGGATGCGATTGATAAAAAGTGAGTTTCTCTTAAGAATTCCGCGAGGGTGCGATCGAAGGGGAATTTCCTTTTCTTTTTATTGGATTTTAAAAATTTCAAAATTTTTGAAGGCTAAGGCCAGTGTTTTGAGTGTGCTACTTTGCTTTGATGTCTCTTTCGGTTACTCGCACTATGTTTACGGTTGCGATTGATGTGGTTGACGTTTGATGAATTTCAAGTGGTCGCTTGTAGGATGGTGAATAGTATTGCTCAAGTGTTTAAGCGCTAATTGGTCGGCGGTGGAGGTTGCTTAGCGCGCAAATATTTGTGAATGATGTTTGTTTATATCTGCGAGCATGTGGTTGCTTTATTATGAAGATACGGGTAGTTGTTGACCCCATTGTGGGCAGTAAAATGATAAATAGTGGAGTAGCTTAGTTGTCCAGCTGGTTGCGGGCAATACAATTAACTCACAAAGGTGATAAATGCACATCGAACTTGGTGTTGTAATTAGAAAAGAAAAATCGTTGAAGAAAGGTTGTTTGATTACACTCGTGTTGGGGTTAAGAGTGTTACTTGGTCGAGTAGATGGAATCAGAGCACGCAAAGATGACTCGCCTAGAATGTGGAGCACATTACTCACTGCATTTTGAAGGTATTCTAAGTGATTTTGCAATCTAAAGAGCTTATGTCACGAAGATCACTTACATGGAGCACCTGGTGATATGGAATTTTCCAAGTGTATAAGTCGCTTTTATTGCTTTACAACATTTAAGAAACCTTACTCTCAAGGGTCAAAAACTAGATTAAAAAAATTCCGATTCGGTCCGCTATTGCGTGTGAATGGTCCCAACTCAGAATCAGTAAAACAACGCTCACTAAAGTCAAATATCTTCGTTTCTATGTCATATGCCAAAATTAGAAAAGCCAGCCTAATGATCAAACGCTTAACGATCACCTTTTGTTTACAAAAATTGGCTTTTTTCTACATCAAATCTGGTTGTAGGAGGAAAACAAAATAGACCTGGGTGCAAGGTTGCAGTGCCTATGAACCGAGAGTGTGCCTGCAACTTAATGGTATTTCACTAGAATATGAATCATGGTTAGTTCATTTCGCAATAATGATGAAGGTTAACATGACCAAGACTGACGAATCCGAGGTAAAGAAGGATCAAGAATGCGGGATCAGGAAGAGACGATATAACATAAACGCTGTTCAGAAATGAGTAATGGAAAAAGAATTAAGTTGGTCAGAGAGACAGCAGAAGTTCATGGCACTCTTTTTAGAAAGGCTGGCCGATGCTGGATTTTTTCTCTGTTAAAGTCAAACGCTCGTATGACCTTTTCGTTAAAAAAGCACGATTGTTTTGTTGTTCACGAATTTTTTGATTAGTCGGCCATGGGCCATGTTCGTGCAAGCGCACGCTCTATCAAATCTTACTTTGATCGAACACCGATTAGATGGTTTTGACATTTTTAAGATTTTAATTGCATGGATGTCTGTGATATTTTCAGCTCAATAGCCAATTTTCTGCCGCTCCGTCCAAGATTTTTTTTCCTACTACGACCATAGGACTGCGCAACAGCAACCCAATATTGTTGTAACATGCAATAGTTCGAGACACGAACGATTTATTGATACCCTAGGGCTGGCAGGCTCTAACAATAAATATAGCGATATTATACTAATACGTTTCAAATCCATTACGGATGAATAAGTTTCACGAAACGGAGACGCAAGGGCTCCTGCGCGCTTGTAAACAATGGACGTAAGGCGAGACATTGACGCAAATTGCCAACCACTCAGAAAGTTACAGTCTTCTGAAGTTTAGTGGGGCAACAGGGTGGTGAATTAAGTCGATAAATTTGAACGCCGCAGTCAGGTTAGGGACTTGGAGACTCGCGAATATCTCTATCGTCGGTGGGATTGTAATTAAAACTTTTGGGTTAATTTAGAGACAATCACAGGAATAAGGACTATCCATAATCACTTTGCACAGCACTTTGTATTAAGATTTTAGCATACGGACTTATAAAGCCGAGTTGACATTCGTGCATTCGATGATTAGGAGTTGGAATCTCCCCTTTCACAACGAGTACGATTGGGGCTGGCGTTGTTTTTGGCCCATGCTTTTTCGATTATGACACTGGTGCGACAATTTCAGGGAATAAATAGCGTTGCTGAACGATGACTGAAATGTATGCTATGGAAGTGGATGACGTCTGTTTTTAGGAAGATTGTGCCACATGCTCCACAGCTGGTAAAAAATAACTCAATTGCTTAGCAAATTTTCTCGAACAACACAATTTGGCTTTTTCCATTGGAACTATGCACACAAATACTCCTCTAACGATTCACGCACTAAACATAGATATCAAATCCGTTTTTAATTACAGTTTTGCAGAAACAAAATAAGAAATTTCTTTTAAAAAAATGACTATTTTAATTGTAGCGTGAGTTGAGGCAGATTTTGTTGCGTTTTTTTCGAATAATTTAAATAACTTCTTTTATTGGATGAGCCCATTCAAGAATTCTTTTTTTATTAATTTTTTTTTTTATAGACATGATATCTACTTATTTAAAGTCTCAACCATACTAGGCTTAAATGGTTCTAACCTTTTGTCAAAACCCACTTAAATTTTAACAAAAATCTGGAACTTGAGCCAACTTACCAAACTGCCAAATTGCTTACATTCAGTTTTTTATTTGGCCTGGCAAAATTCCAATCTCTAACTTCATTGGAGTTTCCTAAATAATTAAATGAAAATTAACGAAGCCGGGCACATAACATTTGCATGCAATGAGGCAATTTAGTAAGTCGGCGTCATCCATATTAAGTCTATCATGGTCGAGCCAAGGGGTCACATGGGTTTCCTCGAGGAAATAAACCGCCTATTTTCAACAATTTTTTTTTCATATAAAAAATAAAATATTTCACCCAAACTTTTTACTATCTTAAAGATACACTTTTGACAACGAATTTCTAAAAATTTCATAAGAAAATATTTTAAACTTTGCCATTGCGACGTCATTTCTGGCGACCTCTCGGAAAAAAGGTGCGTCCGCGTTGACAGCAGATCCCCTTACGGGATCATCAGAATTGATAAAAAAAAAATTAGTGTTTCAGTTAGTATTATTAACTAGAAATTGGACGAAGAAAAAAAAAGTGAAAATTATATTTTTGGGAAACCTTTTTATAAAAAAATTACAATTTTGGTAAAAATTTCTCTACATTTTTTTTTTTAACTAGTTGTAATCGAAAAAAATAAAAATCCTTCGTCTCTTGTGGATTGTATCTCGAAGACCTGTGTAAAATTTCATCAAGATCGGTTGAGTAGTTCTCAAGAAATCTTGGCAACCGACTTTGAAAACACAGCTTTGAGAAAAACGTGTTTAAAGTTTTGAGCGCTAAGCCTAGCTGATCTTGGGCGGCGACTTCTCAAGGCTGTATCTTCGAAACTATTACTCGATCAACTTGAAAATTTAGGACAATATTTTAGAGATGTTGTAGAATTTAATAAGACAACTCCAAAATGGTGCAGCCCATTTAGAGCGAGTCTTTTTTTTTATTTTCATAGAAAAGGGGAATTATTGACATTTTCTGTAATTTCCTTCTTTGAAACTCTTGTTGCAAATAAAGTTATTTAAGGGAGGATAAAGTCATAACCTAAAATTGACCTAATGATATTTTTTTAAGGATTTTTAGGCTAGGTTGGAGCTAGGAGTATTATTCAAATAATTATTACCGACTTTAAATAGCGAATTTCTGGCAAGACCAAGTCAGGGGTGATCCAAATCGAATGATATTGAGAACCTTGTGATTATAGTTGACGAAAGATTTATTTTTCTACATAGTGTTCTAACAATTCAATATTAAGTCCATCATCTTTTTAAGTCCAAAATTCCCTTGGGAAAAAAAAAAAAAATTTTTTGACCTTCCCAAAACGGCTCAACAGCGGTCATAACGTCTCTATCGTCTTCAAATTTCTTATTTCGGATGTGTTCCGTAAACCGAGAAAAGCGATAGAAATCAGTGGGAGCCAGATGTGGCCAATAGTTTCTTGAATGCAACCATCGCAACTGCGGCTTTATGAGCCGATGCGTTGTCTTGGTGAAACAACACTCCAGCTCGCAATTTGTAGCGCCTTTTTTTATTTAATGACCTCCCACGCAATCTTCTTATTAGGTTTGCATAGTAAGACCCCGAGATAGTGGCTTGCTTTTCCAAATATTCCATCATAATTATTCCTATAGCATTCCAAAAAAAATTGTTGCCATATCTTTTTGGCGGCGGTGATGGTGCTCGCTTCCAAGTCATCGGCTGTTGTTTAGCTTCAAGATCAAAATGATAGATCCATGGCCATGAAACCGTAACAGAAACAATTCTTGATCATCTTGGAACTTCTCGAGTTTCACTCTCGAAATGTCGACTCGCTTTCTTTTTGCTCGTTGGTTAACATTCTCGCTGCCCAAAGCGCAGAGACCTTTTTTATATCCCATTCGTTCACAGGAATTTTTTGAACACTGCTATATGTGATTCCTGTTACCTCAGCTATATGCCTGATAGTCTTTGTTCGATCTGCCAACACAACATTTTCATGATATCTTCAGTAAGGAATGTCGAAGAGCGTCCTTCGCGAGTTCATCTTCGGTGGATGTTCTGCCCAGCTTCGATTCCTTGGGCTGGTGTGCTACTGCGGAATATGGAGGAGATGAAGCCTGCAATATTTTGACCAAGTCGCTGTGTACGTTTTTTGGAGTTTTTTGAAGCAGAGATACAGCTCTAATTTGGTTTTCTACAAGCATACTCGTATATGAAGACTGAAAATAACCGAATAACCTGACTAATATTTTAAATGCAACAGATTTTGAACCAACAATGCCGCCACGTCACACGCTGAGAGTGCTTTGGTGTCCCTACAACACAGTATAGGTTAAATAAGCCCCTAATACGACAGATTTGGTTATTATAAAAATTCCCTAGGTAAAATCGTGCGGCAAGCTTAAATTTTACGTATCTATCAAACGACGCTTACTCTGGGAATAGTTTTCATTAGTTGCCACCGTTTATGTGTTAATCAATTCACTTCGAACCGCTGGGTCTGACTGTTAAATATGTAGTTTGAACAAAAAGTGCTTACAATATTCAAATAACGTATAATTCGAACTTTAGATTTGCGGATTTGGATGTCGGTCTTTCAGTAAAAAATCATCGAATTTATTCTAACGGCTCTTCAGTGGGATTTTAGGGCAGATATTATAGAATAGGTAGAGTGCAATGATGTAATTGAGGTGTTCTTCTTAAATCGAAATATAATTCATGGTTATCCATGCCTTTTACTGTTCACAGTGTGATTTGGAACAGAGAATTATGTGTTTTCAGTGTAGATATGTGTCTCCTTTTGATAATAAGAAAAACTAGTTGAATCATAAACACTTGGTGTAAGGTTTTACTCTGGCTATGCAGGATTTCTGATATTTCAATAAAAAATACCTTTTGATTACAGCCTTGTAAACGCTGTTCCTCATCGCATTTGAATTTAAATACCTATAAACTACTTGGAGTATTTATAGCCAATAGTTCAACCACTTTAGCGCTGACGCAAAAGGTGTCAATTCGTGTGTGAAGTCAAAAGCTGCTAGACAAGTTGTTTCGTAGAATCACTTTCTCAAATAAAATCAATATGAATAGATTGATGGCGTGAATTATGGATGTCGTTGATGTTTCGAAAGAATTACATATTTGTTGATCGTGTCGCGATCTTCATTGAATGTAGTTGAGCTTAAAGTTATTTTTACAAGGTAAAGGCTTAGAATTAGTATCAAAGCCCTTAACACGAATTTAATGAGTAAATGAACAGGTCTAACGAAACTAGATTAAACTATTTTCCGTGTGGGCCCCAACTGATCAGACATTCTCTAGTCGTAGTAAAATACACATCATTTCCTGCCTTAGGGTGTACCTACGTTGGTTAGTCTGACGGAAAGTTTCGCATTTTATTGGTACTCCAATTGGTACAGAGTAGGAGCCTTAGGACATACTTTATAGTGTTTCAATACTACAAGCTAAAATCCAAAAACGTGAACTCAAAATCAAAAAAAGGTTAGACAGAATTGGCGTCAATATCAGGTTTGCTCTTCGAAAAGAGTACGAAAGACTATCACAGACATGTTGCTGTTCACAAAATAAGATCCCGCCAACCGCGTCTGAGACGTCATAGATAAACTCGATGGCAAAATGAGCAGAAACTAGTTCCCGATGACTTCAACTTTCTTAAAACATGTTCTACCAAATCAGCAATATAATTATTCGCATGCCAATGCCTGAATGACGTGGCCTCTCTTATCACTTGTTTGTTTATTGCTCCATTGTTCAGGCATTTCGTGGAATTATTTTTATTCGTGTTCCGGTGTCTTTCAATTAATCAATATTGAATTAATCGTTAGCATTAAGGCCCAAGATTTATTTGAAATCTAACTGTTTGTCTAACAGAAGTCTTTCCAAACTCAAAGGCCAACCAGTCGTCATCGGAATTGGGCAGTTGGTCATAGATCCGGAGTACTGGAACACCTTCGGGGGAACCCGGTAAATGAACAATCATTCGCGCTCATTTTGTTTTCCTTTGTATCTCGAGTGCATATGGATTGACTTTTGGCAAACCATTAGGGTAAATGTCTTCGGTACTCTTGGCATCGTAAAGATGTTGTTTGTGGCACTGGGCAAGCGAAAGAAAAATCACTAGATCGACTGCATTCACGATGATGACACTACACTGTTGGGTTAGTATGTATAGATGTGGTATCATCAACTGGGGAGGAGGTAATGGTGAATCTCATGCCTGTAACCGGATTTCGTATCGCTGGCTGAGTAATGGGTGAACGGCTGGGAGAATCGTCTGCAGTGCAACAACCTTCGGCGCGATAGACGGTAATCACTGCGAATGTTAAAGGTGCCTTTGGGTTTTGTATAGAATGTATCGCGATTTTGTGAGAGGTTATGGTTGTAATCAATGATCAGTTGTCTTGATTTATAGACACATAAAGGGCATCGTGGAGCCTAAATAATAAACAACAACTTGACCAATAAAATGTCGAAATTAATTAAAATAAGAATCCGGGCAATGCGAACGTCTGATGGGTTCAAGACTATGATTTATAAACGTGTGGTTTGGTACTATGTATTGCTAAAGACATGTTGAAAGAAACCGTTTTACAAGGTCTAAATATTAGCCTACCTTTCCGCTACCTTTGGTCGCCGAGCAAAAGAAATTCCAATATCTTGCATTTCAGGAACTTTGAGTGAATATGTCATATTCATGGTTAATGACGGCCAACCCTACGTTTTCTTCAATTCCTAACTCTGGAATATGACCAGCAACTTACTCATCAATCAAAGTCACCTAATGAAAACCTGATTTGTATGCTTGCTTCTGCATAAATTCTTCATACGGCACGCGAAACCAGCACAATATCATTTATCATTTAAGTACATCAGGTCATTGACAGAAATGCCATCGCTACACACCATCGTACGGGTCGTTTCAATTCAGGACAAACTGAAGCGAAGCTCAGTCAAGTAAATCACCCATACTGGTTCCGCCAAAAACGAAAACATCTAACATTGACTCGATTTGGCATCGACTTGGACTTGCCCGCTAAGAAAGCTCACCGTCGAGTGTGGTAATCATACGCCGGTATTACGAGTTTTCCAAGCTAATTGGCTGAATGGACGTTATGCTGCTCGGCAAGGTTGTGTGTCGATACCTCATGATGTGCGCAGTGACCTTCGACGCGATTGGTTTGTCTAGAGAATATTATTTTTATCTTGTTTTGCATGTCAATGATCTGGCCCACTAGCGCCCAATTTAGTCGATAGGCTGATTGTTTTACGTGGAAATATTATCATGTGGGTATTACGTAATCTCATTCAGGAAGTGAAGAAGCATTAAGTGCCCATCAGTCGAGGGGTAAAAGTTTTTTGTTGATTTCTCCTCTTGATAACTTAGAAGCATTAAATCGCTCAAGCCGCTAGAAAAGAAAGTTAAGTGTCCTTGTCAAGTATTGGATAATAGTATTTAAAAGGTAAACAACACTTATCCGGGGCAGTTATTGTGAACTTTTTTAGTTCCTACGCTACCAATAGGCTTCTTCACACCTTTCCGAGCAATGGGTAAAGCAAACATTGTCAGGCATCGTGGTTCGGTAATATTTCGCATGAATTGCAGGTTTCACCCCTCAACCGGATGAGAATTTCGAAATTTGTTACATGCCGTCTTGACGTTTGAAGGCTCTTGTTGACTCCATCTCCGAATTTACCTTACGGCTATCGTATTAATCCGTTTTATAGTCTTAAGCAGCCATGGCTTCCCCCTATTTTTATGTTTCCTCGTTTTAGCATTACTGATTTAGAATATGTCTCTGAACATTATGCTCATGTTGACAAACAAATCAACTTAAAAATATCAGACCACTCCCAGCATTTGGCATTTTCAACCCCCTGGCAAATTAAAACTCAAACCAGATTATTTTTGCCGCGATTTTGTTATACATCACGGTTTTAATGCAAATTTCTAAATAGAGTTTACTTATGTAATTAAACAAATTTGAACGTTTGGCTAAAATTACAAAATCCAAAGCAAAAAATGTTTCGGAATTAATTATCACACCGCAATGGCTTAGGTGGTGATAATCATAATCGGCCATATCCATTTTTAAAAGCGAGTTTGGTTTTATTGCAATTGATTTTTGGAACTCATTAATTTTTTTTAACAGGTGGATACAGATTTTGTTTTTATTTGCATTTTATTCGAGCCGATTAGTCTCGCCCCTTTTTTTTTTTTTGTTTGGTTGATTGTATATGGATTAATTTAAAGTGTTTTTTGTGGAATTCGTTTGACATGGAGGAACAGCCGCTTTTATCAAAAAAACAACAGTTTTACTACTGAATTCCGGTTTTATTTTAATATACTAAAAGAAATTAAAAAAAATGGTTAAGATGAGAATGTGATAAAAGCTTTAAGCAAAACAATGCCCCAGAAAATAGCTATGAAACTTAAACAAACTCAGTTGTACAGGGTGGCCAAAAACACTCACCCGATGTTGTTTTGCTATATACTTTTAATGAAATGATATAATGATTTTTTTTATTTTTATTAGGACTTTGAAATTATTTTTTCCACTACTTTCTGAAGATGATATCAGACTACTGGCGGTCGCCTTCGTTGACGACCATTTAGGCTCATTTTAAAGCATTTTCAATTGTTTCTTCAGGAAATTCGGGCAACAAGTTTCCGTGCGCAAAATGTCTATTGTCGTGTGAGCTCTGTCTGGGTACCTCGTCCTGATAGAACCACTTGTCCTTCAGTACCAGTCCATTCATTTGAGGCAAGAAAAACTCATTGATCATGATTTTTTTATGGATCTTTAACCACAGCAAAAATATTTTTGCCCTCGTCACAGCTTTACATCTATATTTTTGACCATTTGGCACGGGGGGTCAGAAAATCTAAGACAAAGCCGCTGAAAAATTGATGAACGAATTTGCCGCGATTTTGAGCAGTTTCACAGCTTGTCGACGCCTGTTCTTAATCTGTTTACTAAACTGCCAGTTCCCTTAATTTGCGATAAGTATAGCATCTTCAATAAGGCGATACACTTTACTTTGAGCTGCCTGGTAGTCAGACCGATTTGTCTTCTTATTGGCATTTAAACAATGTTCCTCAGCATCATATGCTTCGTTGGAGGATATTTATAAATACATAAAAACCGATGGAAAATACTCACAGAGTTCTTCATCCATCGAACGTTAAATATGTTCAAAAAGTAACCGGAATTTTTTGATTTCGAAGATTATATCATTCGAATAGATATTTGCATATTACTAGACAAGCTAGCAGCTTAGAAGAAGACAAGAAGACATTCTCGCGCTTTATTATTATTATTTATTTATTTGCAAAATGAATCAGAGAAGTTTATACTACGAGGGTGTTCCCATAAGTACTTAGCCTTCAAAAGAAAAACAAAAGTTTTGGAGAAATGGCGATTTATTTTTCAATATAGTCTCCTTTTAGCTCGATACACTTGATCCAGCGATGCTCCAACTTCTTCAACCCGTCTGAAAAATACGTTTTCTCGAGGTCTGCTAAGTAGGCCTCCGTGGCGGCGATGACCTCCTCATTCGACTGAAATTTCTGCCCGGCAAATGACTTTTTCAAGTTTGGAAACAAAAAGAAGTCACACGGGGCCAAATCTGGAGAATACGGTGGATGGGGCAGCAGTTCGTAGCCCAATTCGACCAATTTGGTTGTGGCGAGGATGGAGGTGTGAGCCGGTGCGTTATCATGGTGGAAGAGCACTTTTTTCTTCGCCAAGTGGGGCCGTTTTTTCTTCAATTCGGCGTCGAATCGGCTCAATAATGTGGATCACACCTTGTGAATCCCAGAAAACGGTGGCCATCACCTTTCCGGCCGATGGGACAGTCTTCGCCTTCTTCGGAGCACGTTCGACGGGTGAAGTCCACTGTTTCGACTGTTCCTTTGTCTCTGGTGTGTACCTATGGATCCATGTTTCGTCGACTGTCACGAAACGACGCAGAAATTCCTTCGGATTGCGCTTAAACAGCGTCAAACACTGCTCTGTAGTGGTCTCACGTTTGCGTTTGTTGTCCGGAGTGAGCAAACGCGGCAGCCATCGCGCCGACAGCTTTCTCATGCCGGATATGACCCACGCGATCTTTTGAAATGCCTACTGTCTCAGCTATCTCGCACACCTTCAATTGGCGATGTGCCAATACGAGATCGTGGATTTTCGTCACGTTATCCTCCGTGGTAGCCGTTTTCGGGGCACCTGGACGTGGCTCATCAAAAACCGACGTGCGACCTCGTTGAAACTCGTTACATCAATTTTTGATGGTCGCCATCAAAGGAGAAGAGTCACCGTACACAGGATCCAAACGCTCTTTGATTTCGCTGCGCGATTTCCCTTCCAAAAACAAGAATCGAATCACCGACCGATATTGCTCTTTTTCTACTTTTCTAAAATCCGCGGACACTCTCGCTTCCGCACGCGGTCAAAACAAAACTACGAGTCCGATCCGGCTGAAGTCAACAGTAGCCGTCTACTAGAATGTACTACACGATAGTAAGTTGCTCTTGCGATACTGGCGCCATCTGGCGATGAGGCTAATTACTTATCAGACCACCCTCGTATAAGAATAGAAAAAAGTGAAGTAAAATCACACATTGCTGTTATACGCTACTATGATAAAACTAGGGCTTAGGAGACGGATGATATACGCCTTTCCAACTGGTCAGCAGCTACCAATGAACACGAGGAGAAATCTGATGAAATAATTATGAACAGAAAATCAAAGAAATCGGTGGAGCTGGGCTGTTTTGAACGGGATAACTGATCTCTTCACTTCTTGAACCGAACGCAATTCTCCCCAAGCACTTCTACCCCAAAAAAGGACAGATAACTTCGGTTCTATTGTACTTTTAATTTTCTCAATATTTCTTGTTACGACCCCAAAATAGTTGCCAAATTCTTTGCCCATTTCCTCGGCCAATCGTTCACCAATCAAGTTCTCCAAGCCGTTCATGAACTTTTTCGATATATGAAAGACTGCCCTCAGACGTCTGAGTTTCACTGAATTTAGCTCCTGCCTTAGTCAACGAGTAACCTAAAGAATGTTTACTCGCCTATCCGACTGTCTCCTCGCCATAGTTTAAAAAAAACAACCAAACTCCTAGGCCTGATTTCAGTGTTTCATTTCACTGCTCTGCACAAGCTCTTTCCTCAGCTTCGAGAAAATCATCATCCCAATCAACAAAAAAGAACGAAAGCATAAGCTAAACTCTCTTGCGTACTGAAACATTTCGAGAATTTTGCCTGCAAAACAATATTATTTCATTCTTAACTTATTTTTCCCCAAGCCACTATTATTATTATTATTATTACCAGCCATTTACAACTCGAAAGTTCAGATCCTATTTGACAACCAATCGCTAAGCCTCTCTGTCACGAGGGTGTCCCTTCCGTGTTTCACTGATCTTTTTCATCTCGTTGGTATATTCTTATATTCTTCTCTCATCTATAGTGCGGCCTACTTGGCCGTATTTCGGGTTTTCTATTCACTTTTATTATCGTTCACTGTCCATTAGTTCTACGTGTCCCGCACATCTTAGTCTTGTCAATTTTATTACTCGGGCAATCTTACTACTAAAAAGGATTCCCAACATGGGTTCTTAAAAGGCCCTTCGATATATACTAATCTAACCGAGTTTGTCTCACAATCCTTGTGTGCACAGGATTTAGATTTAGATTAAGGTGTGGGGGGTGATATAACCTAATCACTGCGGCCTATTGTGATGTCCCCCATTCAAAGTTCACTCAAAAATCCTGAGTTCATAATAAAACTTAGTATGCTTTTGAGTGAACTAGCAGCGATTTCTTCTGCTTCAAGATAATGCCTGCCGAGGTGTTTGTGTCGTGTATTGATGAGGCATTTACAATGGCACAGTATGTGCTCTGCTGTTTCCGCCTCTTCGTTACACATTCTGCAGGTGTCATCTTGTGTGATGCCCATGGTTTTAAGATGTTTGTTGACCGGGCAGTGTCCAGTGAGGAATCCTGTGATTATACGAATCTGACTCCTAGAAAGTTTAAAGTGTTGTTTCATTCTTTTTAGGGAAGTGGTTGGTAGGAACATCTTGGCTTGTCTACTACTTCAACCATTTTTTTATGTGGCATTTTATGGTGTGCACAGGATAGCAAAGCAGTAGACGCTGTTGCCACCGACTTCAGCCGCTGGCTTTTGACTTGATCCTATAAACCAAATCCCATTCACGAAATCGTCATTGAAGCACTATTTTTAGATCTTCTGTTTCTGATCCAATTAATGAAATCTTCGAAATCCCTCAAGGTAGCCTTGGCCCAATTATATTTATTCTAACCATTACTGATATCGACTGTGTCGTTATGAACTCCTTTCTATATACATACATTGATGATATAAAAATCTACAGATAAACTGGTATATTTTCCAGGCTGTTTCTAATCCGGTCTTAACAGGTTCGGTATTTGAAGTCAAAAATCCATCCCGTGCTCAATGTCAGCTAATGTCAATCTATCACTTACTCCTCCCAGTACCTGCGTCTTGTGCCATGAAGTCATCCTCTCTGTTAACTTCTTGATTAAGTAAGGTTGCTGAGATCGCAACTCAAGCGCTCCAACTCCATCCTCGATTTTATTATGTGTTGGTACAAGGGGTTCCCGGGCCATTACTACCTTCGTTAATCCCTTTCTTAAATATGCTAGTCGAACATAGTCTCCCTCTTACTAGATCCACTTTGGGCGTATTCATGCCTCTTAATATGGGTTTAATAGTTTTACCCTTCGCGGCTTTCCCTAGGCTGATATCTTTAATTTGCCACCTTATAAGGATAAGAGGGTGGCAGTGGTGCAATGATAATCATCACCGACTGTTAAGCGGAAGTCTCTAGTTCAAGTCTGACCATAGCCAAGGACAATTCCTATACGGAAAAAAACTGTGCAATACCAGTTGTGTGTGAATGAGAGATGATCCAATAATGCTGACGAAGGCATAACACTCGCAGTATAAGATCACTTCAAAATTCGAAATTCATACTCTGCGTGTGCATTTCCAATATAACATCTTAATGGCATGGAATAAAATTACTGTAAAACTACAAACAACGCGACAAATTCAGTCGAATCTCTTGTGTAAAATATACATGGAGAAATATTAAAAAATACGGCAATGGCAGCAATTATTATTATTATGGAGCATCTCGGAAAAAAGTTGAATTGCGGTGCCCCTCATAACCCGGGTAATGCTGGGGGGGAGGGGTTATCGAAATTTAAATTTTTCACTTTTTTCACACTGCTGTATATAATTCCCGGTAACAGAGCCAGGCGTTACACACAGATTATTTAGTAAATTCACGCCGTATGCTTAATATCGAATGAAAACAAAATCACATGTAATTTTCAATATAACTTTGATTCAGATGGATTGAAATTTGCTTTAAAAGTGATTTCCGATCCGAATCACAGCTAATTTGAAACTCAATCACTATTTACAACAACTGAAGAGCGTGAACATCTTTTTATTACATTTCCAGAAGACGACATTTCGGAAATGGACAGATTTTTACTTTTAATTTAAAGAGTGCAGTTCTTTAGATCCTGATCTCTCTAGAATCCACATCCTTCCATAATTTTTTTTAAGACAAAGAAAACAAAAATCAGTCCGAATTTACTAGTTTATAGTGAGCACAACTCGTGAATGACCTACATTCGTGATTAACTTTGATTTATCTTTGACCATTCTTCATAATTGGTCATTAATTGTTCGTCATCATCGACTTCATCCACTCATCCTAGTACTAAGAGAGCATTATTCTTGATTCATGTTTATTCGTTATAGATTGTTCTTCATGTCATGCATGACATCATTCATAACTGAATAACTATGACACGGCACTAAGCCTGATTTCGATCGACATCATTCTCGATAGCCCATCATTTTCAGTGTAAACTGTAAATAATCGAAATTATTGATTGACATTATTGACCATTACTCATCATTCGTGAACGATTGTCAATCATCATTCATGGATCATAAAAGTTCTTCATTGTCTCATTCAAGATTGTCTTGAAATTATAAGTGAACGAACATATGTACATACATATTTCATCTTTGCCATAATTCCAGATTGATTGCCATCCATGAAAATCGTTCATCATTCGCGACTGAATCATCATTCATTAATAATTTAACAGATTAACTGAACGTAAATCTTTCGTGACATTTCCGATTTTTTTACATACTATCTATCATCATGTTCCAATTTCCTGCCTTAGAGTCGTGTACAAATTGCAAATTTTTCGCCTGTATACCGCCTTCGGATAAACACCTTTGACCTTTGGTTTCACCGGCGGAGGTAGCAATGAATTTCAAAATTCTCAAAAAAAGAAACACCAAAGCAAGTCGAATGGTGTTGCCCCACGCGACGCGCAAAAGATATCGATGGCCCAATCATTCCACAGACCACAAACGTGACCGATTGAAAGCAAAGCAAATCACCGACAGGTAACGACGTCCTATTAATGATTATTAATTGCCTCATCAATCTAATTGCATTTTGCAAATGTGCAATAATTCAAATTGCTTGTTAGTTATTGCCAAAGATTGATTGCTCTAATTGCATAAGAAGTTCGATAGATCTAATGAGTCAGCGAACCCAAGCGCGGGTGTTTGGAGACCTTGCACTTGGCTTTCGGTTGCTGTGTTATAGCGTTCCTTTCATGCAACTTTGCATATACAAGCCGGATTGCCAAGATTGATTATTAAAGCACTGCGCAATAATTAGAAGGAATTCCCATCGTTTCACGCTTGCATCAACCTTCAAACAGTTTTTCTATTTCTGATAAATCTGCATAATACATAGAAACTTGGCATTACTCATCATTCAACCCACATGTCGTGCTCTGGTTTTACGCCTTTGAAATACCAATCTACACGATCTAAGAATAGTTTCAATAAGTCTTGTCGTCGACTCAGATATGACTTGTCAACCTGAGCAATGAGCACGGCGCAGCAATCAATACATGATTAGAATGCACACGGCAACGTCATTCGCCTTCTAATGGTGTCACCGAGGTATTCGCGCTTTATTGGAAATTCACTAAGTTTACCTCAAGGTCGATCGCGCCATCACTCTGTCGCGCCGATTGTTAGGAATTCAATGACGCATTGTCTGCCACATCGAACAAATGTTGTAAAGTCGTCTGATCTCACCCTCTGTCCTTGCAGGCTAACCGAGCTAGATGCAACCACTCATGCACGGCTGGAATCAATACGCGTTCAGCAGCAGGAACACACGCGGCAACTGAGCAATTTGGAGAGCATGCAACGTAATATCCAGTCCACCGTTGGGGAAGTACGCAACGAACTGGACGTGGTGCGGTACAGCATGGAACAAAAGTTGGGTAAGTGTCCTTAAAAGCCAATGAGTCCCGTCTTTGAAAATCCTCATTTTGCAAGAAACGGACACGGGACGCGTGCACACGCGGCAAGCAAAGCTGCCCGTAAACGAAACCGAGATTTTATCACAGAGACTGGATTCACTAGGAATTTTCTTGGCATCCACCCGACTGTCGATCGGCCGCATTGAGAATGCCTTGACTACCTTGGGTGGTAGCCTATCTAAACTGCTTCAATTGACAAGGTAATTGCTTTGATTGCCTCAATGGCGCTTTGATGCATAAATATTTTATAAGATATTCGAAATCGCGGCACGCTTCAAAGCAACAGAAGCACCTGTCACGATTTCTATGTATTGGAAAAATTCAGCTTTGAATCATGCCGCTCCTCAGTCATCTCATAGCCAGCTCGCTTACGATATTTCCTTTGTTCAATGTTTTTCTCTCCTTTCGCTTTGGTCTACTTTTACGCTAAACCACAATGTCTCACCTCAAAGAGGTTCCCATAAACGACTGTCAATTCTTTCAAGTAGACGACACTCAGTGAATGGCCCACAACAGCACCAACCGGGGTATCCTCAGGTCTATAGACCAGTAGCACCTCCACCACTGCCATACACCATCGAGCCCAATAGCTGTGCCCAGGCATCGCTGTCTGAAAGCGGTATTCAGCGGATTCAAGTCGACCCAACCGGCGAGCCGTTCTACGTACTCTGCGATTCCGCCGAGAAAGGTGGCTGGACTGTCATCCACAATCGATTCGACGGCTCCATTAATTTCAACCGCGACTGGGATGAGTACAAAACTGGGTTCGGCAACTTAGCGGGCGAATTCTTCATCGGTCTGGAAAAACTGCACGCCATCACTGCGACCGCATTGCACGAGCTCGAGTTCGTTCTGGTCGACTTCGATAATGTCACACACAGTGCGCGGTATAGTTCGTTCGCCATCGGCGGCGAGAAGGAGTTGTACCCGTTGCAGGTCCTCGGCAAATACTCCGGCACAGCGGGCGATTCATTTAGCATCCAGGCGGGTAACAAGTTCTCAACATTCGACAACGACAACGACGGCTGGGTGGAGGGCAATTGTGCCAAGGCTCATACCGGCGCCTGGTGGTATGGTGCCTGCGAATTGAGGTAAGCACATGGTGTACCATTGTCGGATCATTTAATTGAATCTCTTCTTACAGCAATCTGAATGGACAGTATTTGGCAGGTGAGTACGACGAGTCCCAGAGGTTCCAGGGGATGTATTGGAACGATTTCCGCGGACCATTGTACTCGCTGAAATCCGTGCAGATCAAGGTGCGTCCGATTGAGTTCAAGGATGCACTGTGAATGGACGAACTGGCGTCGATGCGTACCTAAAGATTCAGGGAAAGCTTTGTGTGTTCCAAAAGATCGCTGTTGCATTTATGAGTGATTCTTTTTGATATTTAATTCCGTTTTTGTATCTATTTATGATTTTTTTTTTGCAATATCTAAAATGCGAATTGAGCCATGCGTACTTGATGTTTTTTATGTTTTGTATAAGAAATGCCATAACGTGAGAAGGTCCATTAGGCGGGCGGCTTAAATGGTCGGAAAAAATATAAACGTGATGTAATGAGAGGGAAAAGCGTTTTTTTGTTGGTCGACGCTTTATCTTCTTTTAACAGAGGTAAGTTGCTTAGGAGAGGCGTGGAGAAGTGGATCAAGGCCGCGCCAAACGACTATGAGACTAATTACAGTGCGGGCGAGACGTCTATTTGGCATGGGAAATTAGTAAGACATCCGGGAGCTCGGTAACACAATTCAATTATAGTCTTTGTAACAACTAAAATAGGAATTTCGAGCTTAAATTTCTTCGTGTGAAATGGGAAAACGGCGAAACGCAACTCTTGCGATCATTTCACATTGAGCGTTACCATTGTGCCATGTCGTAACTTTGCATACATTTTTGCATCGATTTGTAAACAGCTTTTGTTAATTAGAAAACATGATTTCCACTAACTTTGCCTAAGGCAACGGAAGATTTTGAATATTAATTATAATTCACACTCTGCGTGGGATTGAAACCTATAAATCATGGACTGGCATGCGGCAGAGGAGGCTTGTCTGATGGACAAGAGATTTCGACATGTATATTGAGTAATCGGATACCTATAATGGTAATGGGTAGTGCGGGTGCTAATGGTCTTTGGCATATCGTTTACCTCCTTCCCAGCATTTCGAGAGCAGTAGCTTGTAGCTTGTTGGCCTTCAACGCTGAGGACACATAGATTGAATCCCGGTTTAGTCATCGAAATTGTCCTTCGCGGTGTTTTGCCTCAATGAGATACTTACAAATAGTTGTGTTATAAAAGTTTCTCGAGATTCGCCATCCGGAGTCGGCTTTTCCGGCCTTGAATTGAGGCAAACTTCTGCTCTTACCTGGAATGAGTAGTAATGCCTTCGCCACTTCGTTTCAGTTATATCCATATAAGGGAAAACCTTATGGTTCTGTAAGGCGAGAAAAACACTTCTTTAACACCTTCATCTTGATATCTGATTTCTAAGTCTTATATATTATGTTGCGTCCGTCACAATGGAAGAGGCGACTCTATGAATTCACAGCTTAGGTAAACAATATGAAATTAGGCTGATGCTATCAGGCTCAAAAATGGAAATTCAACTTTTTCCAAGGGATGATGCATGTTGGTCCGAAATTTCTGTTTAGACACGACACATGGTAAGTTGGGGCATCATCCTGACATTTGTCGCTTTTCAGTTTTTTGTCGCTGTCGCTTTTCGAAAAATAGAAATTAACGGTGACTGTTAATAGAGAAGCCATCGCGAATGATTTGAAAGCCTCAAAAATTGTGGTTTCGAAATGGATGGACCAGGTGATGGGTGAGGTAAGAGGGGGAGGCATCGTTCGATGCGCATTATTTGCGGATTTATTAATCGCGATGAGTCATTGGTCGGGAGCCCACCACGCATTTGCGATTGAGCCATATTTGAAAACAGGTGAATCATTGGTTCATGCGCGTCGCAATTTTTGTACTAAATTCAATTTACGCAGACGTCGTTGGTGCAAAGGTTTAGACAAGAAGGGACAATGGTGAACAGAACTGCTCTGGGGCCATCAACATCAGCAGCGACGCCGGAATATGTCGCTCAAATTCGGCATGAAATTATGCGAAATCCGTGTAAATCCATAAAAAAATTGCGGCCTCTACGTGAATGAAAAAATCAACGGTGCGCGATATTTTGAAAGGAAAAATAAATGTTCCAACCATACAAGACATTCCATTTAAGGTTCAGTGTCGGGTCAAAGCCAGTCCTGACGCCATGGAAATGTGACTGTGAAATTACAGTGCAGTAGGATGGCAGGTGTCATTGCGTCAGATGGCATATCCACGAGACAGGTGTCGTAGGATATTTCTCGCGCAAGTACACTTTCACTCCAACGCGAGTTGTACCAAAGATCATTTCTCTTTAGGCGAGAAATGGCTTTCAGTGCACACCCTCTGATATATGTATATGTCAAGGGGTGGAAGATTCATCATAGCATCTAGAGCAGCTCTCGGTGTGCTGGGGCAGGCCCCCGTGCAGCTAAGACAGACCGCTCTTTGGAGTTTGGTGAAAGAGGCCACAACGACCACCAGACAACCGGTGCATATGAGATTATCGGTCTTATCATTGCCAAAGGACCTTTTTCGGCGATAAGCCCCATGTTTTGTCAAAGGCGCCTTTGCATTACCAAGAATCTGACAGCGCTTTGGTGGTTTTGGACTCAACATGCTTTGACCAAAGAAGCTTGCTATCTAGGATGACTCCCAGGTAGTTATCTTCCGTGGATATCGGAATGGGAATGCATTTTAGCACCAGCTGAGTAATGCCAGTATTTTTCCTCCTTCTCGTGAAGAGAACGACATCAGTCTTAAGAGGATTAACCGCCAGCCCAATACTCGTGAACCAGTCCTCGATCACATCTAGCGCCGCCTGTCCTTTGAGACAGTCAGTCGCTAAACATGAGCCGACAGAGAGAACAGCAACATTATCCGCATAGGCCTGGGCATAGATTCCAGAGACATTGAGAGCATCGAGCAGAGAGTCGACCACCATGCACCATAACAGCGGAGACAAGACGCCACCTTGTGGGCAGCCCTTGTTTACTCCAGACTTGACACATTGTTCGAGGTCTGCATCAGCGATCAATGTCCTGTGCACAAGTATTGCTTTGATCCACAAAACCAGTGCTTCATCTACGCCATGCCGTCTAGCAGCGTTACACATGCTGTCGAAAGTAGCGTTATCAAAAGCTCCCTCAATGTCGACGAAAATGCCTAGTACGTAATCTTTCCTTTCGATAGCGCATTCAATTCTCCCAACTAGGTTTTGAAGCCCAGTCTCGCAGGATTTTATGCGCTGATAAGCATGTTGCATGTCCGAGAGAGAATGCATTGCTCACCTGCAACTCCACTAATCTCTCCATGCTTTTCAGCAAGAAGGATGTTAGACTGATTGGTCTAAAAATCTTGGCGAGTGAATAACCTTCTTTCCCTATACAGGGAATAAAGACCACTTTCACCGCGCGCCAATATAGGTACATATGTAGGCAAATGCCAGGCTAGCAGTGAAAATTCTTTTCAGAGTAGGAAGCAGCTGTTTAATAGCTTTTTGCAGCATAACAGGGTATATCCCATCAGTGCCCGGCGACTTGAAGCTATCGAAAAATGCCACAGCGAATTCAATGGCGTCAGTAGTTGCCACGCGTGACGCAACATACCAGCTACGCCGAGTTGTTTTCATCGTTTTAGTCGCAGTTTCCAATGAGGGAGTGTGCAACGAGCCGATGACAGTTTGATTTCCCGGGAAATGGGTCGGCAACAGTAAACTAAGAGTTTCTGCTTTAGAATCGGTGAAGGTACCATCAGACTTTCTGAGTACATCTAGTCTTGTCGATTTTCCTCGTTTGAAAATATTAACGGCTGGTCGCGCTCAGGGATTTGATTTCATCGCACAAGGACTTATAGGAATCATTCTTCGATTTACGAATAAGCTTTTTATATTCCGTCTGCTTCGATCGATATTTATTCCAGTCATCTTTCGAGTTCGATTTAAGCGATCTATTCAGGATCACTTGGTGTTTATACCGGAGAATCGGTCTCCCCTATCTTTTTGAACCAGGAGGCTCGGATTCGAATACCCTCTTAGCTGGAGCGGTGGTATCTATGTGCTCGATGTGGCCGAGCCATTGTTGTCGACGGATTTTAGCTTTTTGGACTATACCCACATCTTTGTACAGCACATAAAATTCTCGGTTATGTTTTCTCCTCGCATACAGGACTGAATATTCGCTCAGCTGTCCTGCTTATCGTCCAACTTTCGGCTCCATATAACAGGATTGGCAGGATAAGAGTCTTGTAGAGCATAACCTTGGTTCTTCGGGACAGAAGTTTTGAGCCTAACCGTTTCGAAAAGCTGAAGTAGCAGCGGTATTCTATCCTTCGAACTATTCAAAAGAACTCTTTAGTCCGGCATTGTCAAAACAGATGTAAACTTGGTCTGTGACTAAGAAGGAGGACATAAGATTTCGGGTCTTTGGAAACAAGCAGAAAATATGGCCGAAAATAGGACAAAGAAAGTATTGTGCAAGTAATGAAATCGCTAAAGACTAAAACAGGCGGTACATGTAGAACAAGATCACCAGGAAGGCCGGACCGTATGTGTTAAGACAACATGAGGTTCGACTTAAAAGGGATAAAATAGAGCAACGAAACATATGAGGGAATGCACTCATGAAAAGGAGGCTTGGAGAAGAGTTGACTGAATTCCCGAGTTCCAAATGCCCAGCAATAATTATAATAACACCCATGTTAGCACCAACCAAATAGTTCTCCTTAGATGCCATATACTTATTCGAATCCATGGCAAAAATTCGGTTCAGGGTCTTGGGAGCCGCTTGGATTCATCTATGCTTGCTTAACAATGACTCCTTAAGGTTTTTTTTTTTTTTTGAGAAGATTAGAACGTAAAAAAGCAATTGCAGGCCAAGTCTGGGCTCTTGTCGCAAGTCTGAGCGTCTTTTAACCATCTTTTTCAACTCACATATCTCGAGAACAAATAACGATATTGACTCCGGGCCAATGTTATTCGACGTATAACTGCATAGGCAACACATGTAGGGCGCTCATCATTTTCAACCCCTTTATGACATTACTAAAAACTTAAATTTTCGCCCAAAACACCTATACCTCCTTTGACAGCTGATAGCAAGCTATTTGGCTGGCCCATTTTTAGATACGCGTGTTCTCAAAGTCTGATTGACCTACCTCACTCCGTAGACGAGAGAAAATCCATTACCGCTCGATAGCCACCAATTTGACATAATGACGTATCTCTCATTTATAAAATGACGCTTTTGCCTATAGCTTGCGTGCACCTAAAGGGTTATGGTAATAGGAATCCCATTAACTTGGGGCTGAAAATACTCATAAAACAGCTCGTTTGTCTCGAATTTGTCATAAAGTCAGATATTCGTTGTGGCAACATGGGTGTGCTTCTAATCGTAACCCTAATTCTTGGGCTGATAATGGCCATTGTCAGCAAGGACATGGATAATTCACTGTCCCAGGCGAATATCTATCTTCAACGACCGTAAGTGAAGGTGCATTCGAAGGTGATCTAAATTGAGATTCTAATTAATTTTAGTGTGAGTCTGGGCAGTTTGGGTGAAATACCGATGCAAGATGTGGAGCAGCTGGATAGCAAAGCGGATATCAAGCTCATTGTTCACGGCTACCTTGGGAATAGAGGACATTCAGCTATAGTTCCTTTGCGAAATGGTATATCTATCAGTTGATGATTGTTTCAGAGAGGATAGTAAGGATTTTTCCTTAGCCTATCTCGCCCAGGGAATCGATAATGTGTTCATGGCAGACTGGGAACGTTCATCCTCCTACGACTATCGAACGTCGAGAAGCATGGTTGCGAAAGTTGCCTCTCACTTCGCCAATATTCTCTTCAAATTCATGATGTAAGCCAAAGGTCAGTCAGTATACTTACACTAATCTCGTATGTACTCCACAAGGCAACATGAAATCGATCCCGATGACGTGCACTTGATCGGCCACAGCTTGGGAGCGCATATAGTCGGCGGGATGGGTCGTTACTTCAATGGAACCATTGGTCGGATAACTGGTCTCGATCCAGCTCTTCCACTCTTTACTCCACAGTCCCAAGATGGTCTGAGGTCAGGCGATGGAAAATTCGTTGACGTCATTCATACTGATTATCCGGTGCTTGGCGATCAAACGCCCCGTGGTCACGCAGATTTCTATCCAAACCTTGGACGAGTTCCACAGCCAGGCTGTAACGATGCAGATTTAAGGACCCTGAGTAAGTCCAACGGTCGCCTTGACGGTATTTGAATTTATTTTTTGGCTTCTTAGCGTCTTGCAGTCATTACCGTGCTGTCCTATTATATGCCGAGTCGGTGGGGATGCCTAAGAATTTTCCAGCAGTTCCGTGTCCCATTCATGGTATTCGGTTTGGGAAGCAAGACCAATGCAAACGGAGAGCAACTTTTAATGCAACTGTCTTTATGGGTGAATTTGTGGACAAGAGGTGAGTTTCCTCAGGGTTGATGTATCGGCTTGACGAAATGATATGCTTGTAGCGCCGCCGGACAGTATTTCTTGGAAACCAATGGCGCGCCACCGTACGGATTGGGCGATAACTCGGGGATATACCAACGTGCTCAGTTCACGACGATTCCGAGTCCGACATTAGATGCAGAGACAAGTGGTGAAGGTATAGGATAGGTGTGAAACCAATTTGGACATAAACCAAAAGCAGCCCATTTGTGTCTTGGATATTCGTTGTTGCGGTTAATAGTAAAACTAAATTTGGACTTTTTCCGAATAAAGTTTTTTTTTTTTTTGGAGTACTTTTAACCAACAGTTTGAAAATGTGAACATTTTTTGGTTCACTTTTGGATAACACTCACATCAAAGGCCATGAGTACGAATGGGAATAATGGACCCTATGGGGTTGATGGCAAGAAACCATGACAAAGTCAATTCACCACGGCTACCTAGAGTTGGATTCAATTTTGATTCAAAATCATTTTTTAAAGATTTCTAACCAAGATTTCATTGTGAAGAGGTGTCCAATAAGAGGTGTCATTTTAAATTGTCCACTCTCAATGCTCAACTATCATATGGATCGATACACAGTCGCATAAGGTGTTGAAATATTGAAAATTAACTCGAAAACGTTTAGTAAGATTCGTACTTCTGATAAGGCACCTCCTCACGCAGCTACTCGTATAGTTAGTTTGATTGGTCGATGTGAGTATCTCTTCGCAAACATTTCGTTAAGATTCATACTTTCGCTGACCGGCTGCTGAACAAGTTAATGATTTTTTACGCAAAATTATTTTTAGTTATGAGACTCATTTCCATTTGCCTAGTTACACAGACGAACAAGGCAGTCGCATTTGGAGATTCGAAAACCAAAAAGAAATAGTGAAACAACGTCACAACGCGTGGCGGTTTGGTGCGGTTTTGAACATATCGAACGATGGTGACTGACTATTTTTGATAGAATTTCATATTATGGAATCATATGACGTTATGATGGTGAAACAAAGCTTATTGAGTGGCAAATTTTTGAAAAATATGATCAACTGAAGTTGATAAATTCTGCGATAATGACCCACAGATGATTAGTGCGTTTGATTCGAAGTGGATAATTGCGTGTAGGCCAAGATATTTCTTCCATTACTAGCCCCACAACTTGTACTTTAGACGAAAGTAAAATTATTTTCAATTTTCGTCAAAAAAATTACGTTTTTCTATTGACTTAAAATGACACCTCTTGTTGGACGACCCTAATTTTACTCTAAACCTCCATAAGGGTTTCAGAGAATTACACCATGGCCCCGAGGTCAAATCATTATATTTTGCATAAGAGTTAGATCGAGAGCAAGTATAACACTTAACAGAATGCTTAGAAGAAATTCTGTTGTCTGCATGTGTTCAAAAAGTAACGAGAATTTCGTTATTTCTCGGGTTGTATCGGGGATATTTCTACGAATTTTTTTGTTTTGTTCTTGAATATATTTAATTTATACATTGCTCTATTGCTGAACTCCTGCAGAATCTTTTTAAGATTAATTCACTTTACGAGGGCTTCCTTCATACCTGCAAAGCTACTTCCGATAGATAAGGTGCACTTTTGCCACCGTCTACATTTGGGCTATTGTTCTTAGTCTACTAAATGGGATGCAAATTCTACTCCATTATGCCATTACGAATATATATCTCTCGTAGAGGCAATCCAAGTCTTCTTAACATCGCATGCAAGATCTTCTCTGCCGTATTTGGTCTAAAGTCTTTTGTTAATAACTCGATCGGCTCTTATCAGTGCGGCTTCAGGCCAGGCAAGTTCACATTAGATCAAATATTCACACAGCGGGAGATCTTGGAGAAGACCCAAGAATTCTACATCGACCGACCACATGTACATCTGCCGACCATCGACAGCCATCACATTTTCGTCGATTTTAAAGCCAATGTATTCCAATGTGCATAGAGATGAACTATTCGGAGCCAGGTCTAATTTTAACATCCCTTCCAAACCCGTCCGACTGTACAGGACGACAGTGGAGAACTCTCGCTGCTCCATTGAGGTCGGTAACGAAATAGCCGAGACCTTTGATGTTAAAAAAAGATTTAGACAAGACGACACACTCTCATGCGACTTTTTTAACATCGTCCTTGAAAATATCGTTCAAGAGTCACTGGCCAATACAAAAGGTAGGACCTATTTCAAGTCAAGCAATTGCTTGCGTACGTGGATGACATCGACGTAATTGGAAGGAAACAGCGAGACGTCAATGAGGCTTTCGTAAGTATTGAGGCAGAAGCGACTAAGGTCTTAAGATCAGTAAGGGTAAATCCTCTTAGGGCTCCAGAAGCAATTAAGAAGAAGAGCCCTCTCTCGAAAGACCAAGGTTGAGAAAAAACTTTAATCATCCCGATCCTCCTCTACGGCGCAGAGGCCTGGACTTTTACAAAAGCGAATGAGGAGGCCCTTAGCTGGAGGAAAAGATCCGACGAAGAACTCTACGGGGTGTACAACGACATCGGCCTGGTTGGGGGCCTTCGGATTTAGCGTATAAGATGGCTGGGCTATGTAGCGCTTGGGCAAGGCTGCTCGAGGAGCTCGACGAGTCTTCGAATCCAACTCGGAGGGACGAGGCAGCAGAGAATGACCGCATCTACGGTGGCGCACACAGGTTGAAGGGGACCTTAACCAACTGGGAGTGTGGCACTGGAAACGGCTAGCCAAGGACCCTACTGGTTGGAGACGCTTGTTTTTTGAGGCCCATGTTCATCCGGAAGGTAACGCCACCAAAAAAGAAGACGAAGAGACAATCTTACAATAATCACAGTGAGAGTTGACTTCTCTTGCTTAAGCTTGATTTAAGCTTGATTTTTCATCCATCCTTACTAAATGGTGTTTATTTAGAAGCTTTGAATTTTAAACTGCCAACCCTATTTCTACAAATTATCAATTTGACACTTAAAAGTTAATTTGTAATTAACACATTTTGCCATTTTACTATAAATAGATTAATGCCAGAACATCATATGTAAACTGTGCAAACTTATTTTGAAAACCATTTTTATGAAAAGATCTTGAATTAAGAGCTTATAAGATCAAGCTTGTGCAAGAGTTTTTTTTTTTATAGGGTTCGCTCAGATTCAAGAGTTAAGCTCTTATGGTATTTGTCACACAACCTGGACGGGGTGGTTTGTGTCGAAAACGTTCGTTCACTACTCTCCGGTGGTGGTTGTTCTAGATATGATTTGAGTGGTTCGACTGAATTTGTCGCGTTGGTTGTAATTCACAGTAACTCTTTTTTTTTATTTCCATGTCATTAAGGTGTTATATTGAAAATTAATTTGAAGCGATCTTATACTGCGAGTGTTATGCCTTTGTTAGCATATTTTTGATCATCTCTCATTCACAACTGATATTGTTGCACAGCTTTTCTGTATAGGAATTGTTTTTGGTTATGGACAGATTTGCACTGCAGACCTTTCGCTCAATGGTCGGTGATGGTTACCATTGCACCACGAACACCCCCCGAGATCAAGCTTGTGCAAGAGTTGAAACCGCGTGACCATTATACGCGTCATAGGTTCGGTGAATGAGCCGGAAACATGATTCAGCTTGATCCTCATTTACGACGCAAAATTTCGTTCTCCCTTATGGGCCGGTGGGTCATATGTTTTTATGATGTAGTTTCAAATTGTAGTTCACGCCATCTTAGGTATGCAAGCCGTAGGCTTAAAATCCTCATTATTATCATCCAAATTCAGTACAAAACAGCTTATCCTCATCATATTATTTCCGACCCAACCAAGAAGTCAGAATTGACTATAAGACTGCCAACCACAAACAACATCCGGCAAATTGTTAAGAAGATGACAAGTTGCCTCTAAAAGGATTAGCTCACCTCTCCTCCCACCACTTATTCATCCCAGAAAATTCTATTTCCAAGTAGCCCGTACGACGCCTCGTCGAATAGCCTTTAGCTGCCAGAATTAACACCTCATCGGAATTTATCGTCATCTAAAATAAACACAGTCCAAGGTCAAGGCTATTAAGTATCGAAAAAATGTCGGTCTGTCATAAAAATTTCATAAAATCCACATCCATGTGGTCGCGGTCGCATTCGCAGTCGCGGCCCTCGTGTCACAATCCATACAAACAAATAAACCGGAAAAAAGGATAAAAAAGTTTCCAACTAATTCGCGTTAAATTAATACCCCATCGAGGCCGGGTCAGAATGGCGAGCTTGTGTGTTGGAATTTCGAATTCTCCTAACAGCGCCATTGGTCTCATTTGTCGCCACAGCTGCGCGCCATGTGCCGCCGCGCGTCCCGTCATGGAGCTCGAAATGATAATCTTCAATCGAGCTATCGAGCTCTTATCGCCGCAATTAATAACCGTATAGTCTCCATAAAGAGGAATTCAAGAGATTGTTGGGTCCCCCCGTTGCACTTGTGGCAAGGAAAGGATTCGAGGACGTTTCTTTTTCTTCTTCTACGAAATGACATCGAAGAGTGTGAAGATGGACTTCTTAATGTCATCGATTTGTGAATAAATTAGACGCACAACACCGCGGGGGTGACGTCCGTCGCATCGTTTGATGACTTATGTCGACGTGCGATGGTGGCTGCCTTGTATGTCACGTACGAATGGTGAGTTATGCGACAATCTGGTAACATGGCAGGATGATGCCGACGCGGTACTCCAACAATAGAAAATCGGATTTCGATCGTCTTACATTCGCATAAATATCGCGTCGGAGACAGATTGAGCTGCGAGGGAGACCGCCAAACATATGCACATGCATGAATGGATAGACAGACAGCGGGCAGGTACTCAAGCTTTGGCTTGCGCTTGGAGTGTGTCAATAAATTAGAGTTCGGGATCCCCGATGGCGGGCGGACTGTCGTCCCGAAATGATTAATAAATTATGCGATAAATGACAATTCGGTTGTGGTTAATGCGTGCTGTTCGAACTCTGTCGTCCTGTCTGGTCAGGCTGGTTCGGTGATGTGACGAGGGGCGGATTTATTCGATAGACGCAGTTGAACAACCCGTAGGTGATTCCGAAATGTGTTTTTGTCAAAATGAGGGTCATCGAAGGAATCAGCAGTGGATCAACACGATACACGTCAGATTGCGTTTCTTGCATCCCCCAATCACTGCTACAAATAACTGTGACATGTTCCCATTCACTATTACTCGAACAATCTATCTCGGCAGCTGCAGTACTCGTGCCGTAGCACAGTCATAACAACACCCACCGTCAAGGAGCACGAAACAGTCACTCGAATTGTGCGAGCGACTGGTAGGTAACATGTCACCTATCCTTGGACATTGCCATCAATTAGCTTGTCGCCCTATGTAGTCTGTAGCGAAATGCCGACAAGCCAACTGACTGACAAACCAGTTGGCCGCCAAAAAATCTGCCGGCGACAATCGGCATTGCGCATGCGATCACTGTCACCGTTGATCGAGGAGCACCGCACGCGAAACTGATGTGAATGAAGATTGATCGATGACTTCGTCTATGAATCCTAGAATTTTCGCCAGACGCTTCCAAGAATCTTCTCCCGATCGGGCGTGTATCTCATGGCGCTGGAAATTGATAGATACAATATTCGTGCGCGAGATGAATTGTTGCTTTTATGCCCTGGCGCGAGGGATACATCAAAACGCGGCATGTATGAATGACAGGCGCTAGTTGCGAAAAATCAATCTCATTAATGCACGGCACACGGACGCCATTGACAAAAGGGACGACAGTAGACCAAACAGCAAACAGCAAACACTAAACGCCAAACAACACAAGTAGCGGATCCATAAATGTAAAAGAGGAACACACATACGCGCGAGACCCCCAACAGTCGCTGGTCATTAAATGTGGAAGCACGCTCGTGGACAAACAGTTTGAACTTCTTCCTGTCCGCTGTATGTTCCTACAAATGGAGTGGAACAAGTGCTCGTTTTTGTGCCTGCCTGCCTGCCTGCCTACCTCTATCTACTTACCGTCCTCGTGATGGGATTTTAATTTCATAATTCAAGACCGTGTTAATATGTAAGCGCCTGAAGGTAGTGATGGTGCTAGTGCTAGACCTGATGGTTGTGCTCCTGGTAGTGGCCATGGTGGCGCTCTATATGCAAGTCACGCCCTGTGGGCTGTAATTAATAATCGTTATAGGAAATTTGCAACGTTGTCCGGGTGGTGCAGATTTGCATAAATCATCGCATGCGCGTGTAGAGATAGTCCGGTCCAGGGAATCACTTGATCCAGTTTCGTCTCGGTTGTTGCGGCATGAATAGTGATGATAGGTGCATAGTGCCTCCGGTTACTGGTGGAGCGATTGAGTAATCAGCCAACGATTGATGGGCGGAAGAGAGGACGGATGGTTTAGCAACCTGACTGTCTTGCTAACAGAGTGCCAAGCCATATGGCGAGGATGGGAACACTGCTTACTACGTGCTTTTATGTTACAAGCACGGCCTAGGTATAAAGGCCTCAACAAATATACCTACCGCTTTCGATGATTGACACCCAATACCTCTATTTTCATTCTCCTCTGTCATTTAGGCCATGTATCCGTGCCATTAGCATCCACACTTCAATTCTACCCTGCCACTCGTCATGTCAATCGAATTTCAACCAGCAACCGATCATATCAACCATCGCATCGCTGACTAATTGAAACTTGCACAATTTTGATTAATGACTCTAGCCTCACCACGGATATGCTGTTCGCCCCCAGTACGCTCAACGCTTCTCATAAACGGGAGAAAACCAAAATGCAATTGCAGACATTAAAACATCACTTAAGTGATTCCTCGCTGATTCTATCCCGTGGGCGGGCTAAACGCAACCCACGAGCACCATAAATGCTTCGCATCTATATACCCGTGCATTTGTATCTTCCGATATTTATATGCGAATTAATATTCGAATTAAGTGTACGATGTAGCACATTAATTATTGCCGCGAAACAGCTGTGTTGTACTCGTACTGTTTAGAGTGCCACTGTTTCGGATACACAAACTGTCCCACGACGGCTATGTGGCAGATGAATGGAGTGCTGCGACGGCGGACGTCCCCGCGGAATGAGTATGACAAATCTGCGAATTAATTGCAAGACACTGCTGAGGCGCACATCGATGCATTGTATGGAGACGACGACCGACGCACATAGTCGGTGTACACGTAATCCAAACGGCAAACAGCGTTCGGCCGCATGTGGGTTGATGTATTATGGCACTGGGTATTCAATCATAAATCTATTCGATTCATAAACTCTATGAATATGCTCTATGGATTCAAGACCATCGGGCATGGTATGCAGACTGTTAAGTGTGAGTTTATGAGATATCGAAGCACAATTGTAAGAAGTCTGCTTGTGGCTTTTGGGAAGTTCATTGGGCGTCTGAGGGTTAACTATGAAAATGGTAATCGTAAAACGCGTTCTAATGTCTTGTTCGCACGAACCAGGTGTAAATCATTGATGAAACGGGGAAGGCTACTTAAGACGGGTGCGGCTAAATGGCTTAGATACTGAATGAATATGGGATACGGGGATGGGATATCTAATTAATTCGAATAGGCGCTGTGGTATTTGGGTATAAAATATATATTTTTCCCTTTTTATCTTTGTTGAATATTGTCCATGAATAACAGCTGACGACAGATTGGCACCTTGGTTTGGTGGACTCTGATTTCAGAACTGAGTAATTGGAGTGAAATATTATAGATGAACAAGAGGGTATGTAAATGAAAGGCTATAACGTAAAGACTTAATAAACCATGAGTCAAGTTCACGGCTAGTAAAGTTCAAAAATTAAGTGGAACGACCTACTTCTTCTTTATGCATCCTATGCGCCTTATCGAACTCCAAAACCAAGAGGCACAAAATTCTTCGAATTACAAAGCGAATGCAAAAAAAAACATTTTAAGACAATGCGGGACAATCCAGACTGACAGTCTGTTTGGACAACTGCAGCCAAGAACTTATTTTGTCGTTTACACCTATGTCAATCGTGGTGTCCGCTGGAACCACAAAACAATGACGCCGCCATCCCAAAATCTATACCAAACCTGATGAACCTCGGTGAGTTAGTGTCATCCCATATTGGATGATAATGCGGTTTGTCGCTAAAGGTGATTTTCAGCTAAAGTTGGGATCCTCTTCCAAACGCTCCGAAGCCGAGTCAGCGAACAAACGGCGTTGTCCAAAGACCAAGTTCTTGTGCACGGCTAAATCGCTTCGAGTTCTGCTGTACACTTTCGGATGTGAAGCCCATCATGCCTACCGTAAAATGGCTGCAACGCGCAAAACGTTTGCACTAACGAAGACTCAAACACTCATTTTCAATCGTGCAACTCACCATGGTGATTTAGCATTAGTAACTGAATAATAAGCAACAGATTTGACAGATGCCACCAAAACAACTTGGCCTCCACAGGCCCCGAAATACGTAGATCAATGATAGCAATTTCAATTTGAATAATACGAGCGTGGTCCAATAAGTACTTAGCCTCACCGCCAGATGGCGCCACACTTACTATGGTGTAGTACATTCTAGTAGACGGCTACTGTCGAAATTGCATCCGGATCGGATTCGTAGTTTTGTTTTGATCGCATGTGGAAGCGGGAGTGTCCGCGGATTTTAGAAAAATGGAAAAAGAGCAATAGCTGTCGGTGATTCGATTATCGTTTTTTGGAAGAGAAATCGCGCAGCGAAATCAAAAAGCGTTTGGATACTGTAACTCTTCTCCTTCGATGGCGACCATCAAAAATTGGTTTAACGAGTTTCAACGTGGTCGCACGTCGGTTTTTTGATGAGCCAGATGGGCAAGATAGCTGAGACAGTAGGCATTTCAAAAGATCGCGTGGGTCATATCCTGCATGAAATTTTGGGCATGAGAAGCTGTCGGCGCGATGGGTGCCGCGTTTGCTCACTCCGGACAACAAACGCAACCGTGAGACCACTTCAGAGCAGTGTTTGACGCTGTTTAAGCGCAATCCGAAGGAGTTTCTGCGTCGCTTCGTGACAGTCGACGAAACTTGGATCCACTGGTACACACCAGAGACCAAGGAACAGTCGAAACAGTGGGCTTCACCCGGCGAACGTGCTCCGAAGAATGCGAAGACTGTCCCATCGGCCGGAAAGGTGGTGGCCACCGTTTTCTGGGATTCACAAGGTGTGATCCACATCGACTACCTGGAGAATGGCAAACCGGTAACTATGCCAAATTATTGGGCCGATTCGACGCCGAATTGAAGAAAAAACGGCCTACTTGGCGAAGAAAAAAGTGCTCTTCCACCATGATAACGCACCGGATCACACCTCCGCCCCCGCCACGGCCAAATATTCGAATTGTATTCTCCAGATTTGGCCCCGCGCGACTTCTTTTTTGTTTCCAAACTTGAAAAAGTCACTCGCCGGGCAGAAATTTCAGTCGAATGAGGAGGTCATCGCCGCCACGTAGGCCTACTTTACAGATCTCGAGAAAACGTATTTATTTTTCAGACGGGTTAAAGAAGTTGGAGCATCGCTGGGTCAAGTGTATCGAGCTAAAAGGAGACTATATTGGAAAACAAATCGCCATTTGTCCAAAATTTTTGTTTTAAGCTAAGTACTTATCGGACCACCCTCGTAAGCTTGAGGACCTGAATTTTCGTTGGGTTACTGGCATATACCCTAGTTTTCAAATAGCTCCACAGAAAGAAATCTTAGTGCCAAATCGCATGACTTCGGATGCCAATAAATTTTTTCGCTTAGTAAATTACTTGGCTTGTTTACAGGTCTGTGAAAGCAGTAGCGCTATTATGTTGAAGCCAGAGAAATCCAGATCTGGTGAACGCATTGTGATAAGGCATTCACGGTAACGGCTTCTCTAGCCTCATCTTTGAAAAAGCACGTTCCAAAAATGTCGTCTGCCATAGTTCCCGATAGTCCGCCTCACACAATGACCTTTTTGACATGTCGTGGCTTTTTTGTCAATCTCGCGTAGACTTTCCGCTCCCCAAATTTCGATCGCCCATCCAAAATCGGAAGCACCAGAAAATATCAAACTTAATACCAATTTTCTTGGCGTTCCAATACCATGGCTTAAAACCTTCGAGTGTTCTGTAAATTGCATTTTATATGCGAAGAATTGCGGTGCCTGGTTAGTTTCGAACACTTTCGCTGACAGTGGTAATGCTCCTGTTGTGAGCGTCCTCTCCGAACATGTTGTTATGGAGTTTGAAAAGGATTGCAATAAATTCTGTATTTACTAGGTGCATTTCCAATATAACATCTTAACGACATGGAAAACAAAAGAGTTACTATGAACTACACCCAAAGCAAATTTAGTCGAATCTCTCAAATCCTATCTAGGACAACCACCCCCGGGAGAGTAGCGCACGAACATCTTCGACACAAACCATCTGCACCCCGTCCAGGTGGTGTGATAAACAATATAAGAGTGTACACTCTTGAACCTGCACGAATTATAAAAAAAAAAAAATTTTGTCGAATACTGATGATTTGGTTTAGGAATTTCCTTTTGAATCCTTGTTATGATTTTCTGTCAATATTAACCTAGCACCTAAGAAAAAGGTTTTCCCGAACGGTCAATGACTTTCTCAACCCTTTTCTGTTAAAGGTTGATGCTATATGGCAGAGCTAGGTGATTAAAATCATGTCAAAGTTTGTGACATAAAATAATCTCTGGCGATCCTGCTCCGGCATCCTCCGTATTCGCACTTCCAAGGAGTCAACATTATTTTGAATCATTACCTTGCTGCAGCCAAGGTATGGTTGTGGATTTTACCAACACTTTATTAAAATTCGTCGAAACCGATAATGTCTTGGTCAAGCTTCCTAAGACTCGATTCAACCTGATTAAACCATAAAACAATTATGAAGATAATATCAAAGCGCCATCAGGGATACCGGCTCTGATGCACTAGGTTTCAGGGCGATGAGTCCCGGCAGGTAAATTTAAAGACAGAGAGCTTACTTAACTACGGATGACAGCTACTCATAAGCTTACGTACAGTAAAGAGGAACATGTATTTCTGAGAATTAAAACGAAAAAGCAAGAGATTGCAAATGGATTTTCGGCTACCATCCCCATTATAGACACTGTAAAGGTAGAATAGTTTTCAGTATTGACTGAGACTACTTCATTATATCACACTCATCATTATCGACATTTCATTTCTACATTTCCGAAAACAATCCATCCGAGCCGTTGAGTAATGATAATTTCCCATAGCTGTTCTCTAGTCTATAAGGGCAGTATAGAATTTTAGTACAACTTGAGGAAGACGCATTCGTCAAAGAACCTAGTGATCCTAGTTTTTCGATGTAAAATATTACTCGATTCCGCTAAATTCCTTTTTCCACCAAGTAGGTAATGACCCCAGTTGATATTTGATAAATGTTGGAAGATGTCCGATCTTTGATTGATTTCCATTACGGTTGAATGGAATATTGTGAAGTGTAAGTGTGAATCCATAGTTTTTTTGAGAAATATAGTCTTTTTTTTGTTTTAAATTCATGTTTATTTAATGTTACTTAGAACTATCACCTGTCATGGTCGTAGTCGTGGTGCAATGATAATCATTACCGACTGTTGTTGAGCGGAAGGTCTGTAGTTCAAGTCTGTCCATAGCCAAGAACAATTCGTATACTAATTACTAGTTATATAATTTGATATTCTTAAAATTGTGCAACAAAATATATAATGAGGGGTGATAAAAAAATGCTGACGAAGGCATAACACTCGCAGTATAATATCATTTCAAAATTCATACTCTGTGTGTGCTTTTCCAATATTACACCTTGACATGGAAACAAAAAAAAATACTGTGAACTATAACCAACCCGAAAAATTCAGTCGAATCCCTCAAATCCTATCTAGGACAACCACCTCCGGAGAGCAGTGAACGAATCTTCGACACAAACCATCTGCACCCCGTCCAGGTGACAAAAACAGGAACGTAACTTTTGAACCTGCGCGAGCCCTATAAAAATAATAAAAATGCTTAAAACTAGCTTAAGTAACTTAACTAAGCTAAAATACCTAATAATCCTATATAGACACTCCAAAGCAAACACAGAACAACTTAAACTATGCAATGACCTTCTGATTAGGTTAGCTGTTATGAAACTATTTCGTCTCCCATATCTCGAGAACCGAAAATAGTGAGCTGGTAGTTCGGGTAGGTTAGTCATACCCATCTTCTTGTATTTCAGTTTAAAATTGCACATATTCTACGTAAAGATTTTAGTAAAGCCTTTTTTTTAGAATGATAATTATGCAGAATTGTCTAAAGCTGATGGTAATGTACGGCTATCACCTAGAGGTGATAAATAAGTTGGCAAACGAGTTTTTAATGTGATAAGGGTGGGCACAGTTAGCGGAACAGAAAAGTACCACTTCGTTTTTTTCGGGCCTTGCTCTAAGTTTTAATTTTCTATGAAAATGTGAGGACTTCACATAACATTTTTAAAAAAATGATTTTTGAGGTTGAACTCAAGCTTTTTCATATTCTCTCAGCACCTTTTGTAGGTGCGTTCAAAAACTAAGGGCTTAGCCTGATTCACCCAGTCTTTGTTTGCAATATTGGTTGACATGTCAGAGACTTGCTGGTCAACATGTTTAGCCTCCTTTCAGCTGTCGAAATAGTAATTTGTGGTGTGAGGTCTGATAGAACTGCCAACGGTTTGAGGTCTCTAGAATTGGAATCTGGCGTTTTTGAAAAAAAACGTCACCTTATCGATTGTCCAGTGAACGAATATTTTTTAGCTACTTGTGAGCCTGTAAAGTTTTACTTGACAAAGCTCAACATTTTTCTTATACATGTTCTGGCATTAAAAATGCCAGCAAAACTCGTGTCACGTAAGTCTCGTTTTTAACGAGCTGCTTATAAGTATACGTATAATGTATGCGGCCACTGAGACATTTCTCCGTAGGCCAACTGTATTATAATAAATAGCTTTCAGTCCAAAAGGAAAATATTTGGCCCTTTCCATTGGAGAAACACCGCGCACGAGCGGGGGCAAACAAATTCCCTTGATCGATTGTATTCGATCCAAGTTGCTGAAGTAGATTTCCAAGAAACCATCGAATCAACAAACCCATTAGCACGATAGTGTAATGGCATTCCGGCAGACTCCACTTTTAAAAGGATTTTATTCAATCAGAAATGGCCGATCCATAAAACATCAACGACCCAACGCGATGGCCCAATAACAACATCAATAACAACACGTATCCACCTACCACAGCGATGTGCTTGTCATTAAGGCTCCTTAAACGTGTTTATTTGACAATTAAAATTGGATTACCGCCAATCAACCGTCCTGAATCCCTTTCGCCCACTACCACCTCATTTCGTTTCCATCCACGTTTTATTCGATTCTTGATTCTCTTCGTTTCCTTTTTGAGTTCTCTGAGTTGTTCGAGCTCTTCAAGTGCCTCACGCTCTTTCATGGCTTACTTGTTACCTTCAACCGAGTCCTGCGATCTTTTCAGCGATCATAAAATTCACTTTATGGCTTGTTGTTGTTGTATAGGCAAGAATTTGTGAACCTTTAAGACATGTACGAGGAAGGTAGTGGAGCTGAAAAGGCTACGGTTATAGTGTTGGATGCCGGCCGGGCAAACGGTATTGGTTACAGCGTGTTTTATGTGCTGCGGAGCATCTATTTGCGTTTTTATTACGGCTTGGTGTTGGTTTTATCGTCGGCCCGGCACAGGCGCTTAAATAAATTACGTCTTTTAATCGGGCACTTGTGTCGCCAGTGACACCTTGCATTTGCGGTAGAAATCGGTCAGGTCCTTCGAGCACTGCGTAACTCTTTTCATCTCGCCTTCTTCTGAATTTTATTTTATTCGATGGATTAAAAGTTTACTTCGTTGACCCGAACTGTCAAAAGTCGGTGATACCGCGGGAACGTTCTGTATTTTTGTTTTTTTTTTTGATTTTTAGGAGTCGTCAAATGAACTCATTAAAAAAGCTCTTTCCTGGACCATTGCCTTTTAGGTCTCATTCATAATGAGTGCAGTAAACTGGATGCCGCAACTGATAAAGTCTCAAACGCATGCATCTAACATCTATAAGATCGAATGTCGTCAAAGGAAAGATTAAGGGGCAGATCGTAGAATGTTTGTTTGTATTCAAATAATGAACTCGCGTTAGTGGCTTACGTTTACGATGGAATATAAAAACGCAGTACTATCGTAAAAATCTAATTTCTCACAAAGGCAAACAGAGAAAAACGTGTTGAAAATCTCTGCATGATGAAATCGTTAAGGGAACATTTAAGTGTCCGCTTTCCTGATTACGCAACATTGTTGCAGCACTCTTATTCAACACACAACATATTGAGCAACAAATTGTACGCATTATGACATTCAATTAACGGGGAAAAAGGACATGAATTTATTTAATGACACTAATCATAATCGTATGCAAAGTTGCAACCTACGACTTGAAGCTGGAGCGGGCGGCTGATGCCACGCGGAATAAAGTTGCCCCCGAGTGAGTAAACAAAACATTGGTAAGTGGTAATGGGGAAACAAATGTTTTATGGTAAAGTGTTGTGTAATAGGAGACTAGAGTGGTCGCACTATGGGTGCTCGAGACAATCAAGTTGATTTCATTAATAACGAGGTGCAGCAGCGGGGATTTGTTTTTTTGTAATAAACACCTTCGCAGCGACTGGTAGCTGCAACCACACCCTGGAGAACCCGGAAAGGGGATAAGTTACGGCTTCTATTGCCGGTGAGAATTTTTTCGCGTTTGGTGGCCACTAGACAGTTGATGATTATGTCATATGTGCATTAAACTATCATATGATATAGACGCCCCTGGCAAATGACGCACTTCGATTTGGCAATAGCTAATCGAGGAGAAGTGCAGTTTCACGGTTCCTATCAGATGTCTGGGAAGGCCTACGTAGGAGGTGGACTTTCTGAGGAGCGCCCCAGTATAAATGACTGGTGGATTCAAAACATGATTTTGAGCCCCAAAAGAGAAAAACAGATAAAATGTTTGAGAAGAAATTAATTAAAACCACCCTGAGATATATAAAGGCGCCGAATTGTTATAATATCGCAACTTGATCAAGCGTCTATGGCTGAATTTAAAACTCTTTCTTTAAGCTAAGATTACGTTAAGAAAGAAATGGTTACTGCGGCAATAGTTGCTTCCTCCCCCCATTAAGAACTTCCGAATCGGATACCTAGAGCTGGACATTACGAGACCTTAAAAACCATTGAGCCATGCAGATCGTCGAATATAGAACACTGTGAAATCGAACAGAAAAAAAAATCACATTTTATGACGCAATGAAATCTCTGACCATGTATCCATTGCACCATCACTACTCTGAGGTGATCAGGACTTCAACCTGATTTATGTTTTGACTTGATCAGAAACTTGACACCATCATGACTTCAAAATGATCAGGTTTGTAAGGCGCTAGTATTATCAAAAATTTGACACCATTAGGACTTTGAGATCATCAGTTAATCGATCAAAATCTTTACGAGATTTGATTCGAATGCTCGATATTCTCAAACCATGGCAAGCATAGTGCCTTAATCTTGATACGATCAAAAGTTTCACAAAACCATGGTACGATCACGGTTTAAATCTACTCAGGTCTAAGACGCAGTCGCACTAGATGAGAAGTTTAATTTCAGGTGTTTGGCTGGGTCAAGTGATTCCGTCATGTGATCAGCGATATTATCATGACCGGACTGCGATCATTTTAATTTCGTACTTGCGTACGTAAAAATTCTTAATACGATAGAAATCTGAGCATGTCAAGAATAAATATTTGATTGAGTGTTACCTCTACGATATCATAATCTGTAGCCGTATTTTCTCATAATGTTATGATGGAAAATGCCATCAGTTCGCAACCCAACGTTTGGTGGCCAAATTTGAGACGACCGGTGCGGTAGTCAATCAATCAACAATCGTACGTCAAAGGAATGCAAAATCGACCGAGAACATCGACGTGGTCCGGGAAAGTGTACAGAAGAGCTCGAAGCAATCGATTACTCGCCGTGCACACGAACTCGGCCTTTCACATTCGACTTTAACTTGTCGAATTTTTGCGTCGGCATAGGTTAGGTTAGTTTAGGTGACTTCCCTAAGTAAAAAGTGGTGGGGATCACTTAGGCCAAGATCGGTCCATTGTCCTACCACTTGAATCGGCTTGGTTACCGCTAGTCTTCGAACCATTTTGAGTACTGAATAAAATTCGATGTTTTGTAGATAGATCCGTTAGTTCATTAAAGAAATATTCTCCCAGAACTCGTCTTCTTGAAGAGGCTAGAGCAGAAGAGATTTAGATTCTTCCTCTCCTCATGAGACCTACTGCAGTAGTCGTTATATGGCAGTCCTAATATTGCGGCATATTTTTCTAAAGTGTAATCTTCTTTTAGGACTCCGATTACGCTGCTCATAATCTGCTTGTGTAATTTGAGCAGGCTTGTGGTTTTACGTTGACAATACCTGGGCCAGGTTTGTCTCGCGTAGTCATCTATTTCGCCATCTCTCATTTGCCTTTTGCAGTGCATTTTTCGAAATTTTATATTTTTGCGTTTCCATTGGTGCGTGGATTTCTCCTTTAACAGTCGAGAGCTACAGTGTTGTGCTTATTTTGGCTTATTCATCCGTTTCACAATTACCTGGTATATCACTATGCCCAGGTATCCAGCACAACGTTACAACGCATCTGCTCGATATCTCAGACGTGCGGCAGTGCCTGACCAATTTTAATCTCATTATTGGTGATTCGAGTGCTTTTATTGCCGCTTGGCTATCCGTGTAGATGACGATGTCTCTGTTAGTTCAGCTTGGAATACGCTACAGTGGTTTGGTAGTCTACAGGGGTTGGCTGATTTTTAGGGTCAATGCAAACACCGGCACCCACCTCAATGCCTGTCCTAAACCCGTCTGTGTATATTTCCAGTGCATTGCTTTTTCTCGGAAATTCATTGCCCTCCCATTGCCGTCGGTTGGGAATTATTGTACTGTTTTATAAAGAATATTGAAGTCTATCGTCGGGGTTTCACTTCACTTAGATCATTGCTTTGGCGTAGAATACCAGAGTGCCTTATTTCGGAGAGCTTCCGATGAGCCCAATTCTTTGCCTTTTCCTTGCCAAAAAGATTCAAGGGGAATAGCTGAAGCGTCGTTTCGAGGGCCGCAGTGGTGCTTGTTCGCAGGGCTCCTCTCATAAAGATGCACGCCATCCTTTGAACTCTGTTTAGAAACTTGCAATAATTAGATCTGCACAGTGCTGGCCACCAGACTAAGCAGCCGGACATTAGTATAGGTCTAACAACCACAGTATACAGCCAGTGTGTAATATGGGGCATTGATACCCTATCTGGTGCCCAAGGCTTTTTCGCAGCTGTATAGCGGCGTTGTTGCTTTTTTGATGCGTTCTTCCGCATTCAGTTTCTAGTTGAGCTTCCTGTCGAGTATCACGCCAAGGTATTTGGTGTGGTATGCGAATCTAAGTTAAGTCCCATTGAGTTTTGGTAGAGTGATTTGAGGAATCTGCCGTTTTATTTGAATAAATCTAGCTCCGTCGACCTCGTACGAGATCCAACTGACCCAGGAGCTCAAAGTTCATGATCATATACAACGCCGTTTGTCCGCTGACTGAGCTTCGGTGCATTTGGAAGAGGATCCCAATTTTGGCCAAAAAATCATCTTTAGCGACCCACACGAAGTTTATCAGGTGACAATGTCAAAAAGTTACAATTTGGTGTGGATTTTGAGCCGACGACCTCATTGGTCCGTATTTTTTCGAAAACGACATTGGTGAGGTGGTCACCGTCAATGGCGAGCACTACAGAACGATTATAACCTATTTCGTATGGTCCAAATTGATAAAATTGTCACGTTTGATACTCTGCATGGACAATTTGAGGGTAAGGTTATGTCTCGCAGAGGTGACGTGAATTGGTTACCAAGGTTATGCGATTTGACTTCGCTAGACTTTTTCTTGTGGAGTTTCCTGAAGTTGCGGTCTATGCGAGTAAACCACAATCGATGGATGTCCAGGCCATCGCTCATATTCAGACGAATCTATGCGTAAGGGTCATTAAAATTTGGACCACTCGGATCCGTGCCACGGTAACAACAGGTGGAATGTTGTCTTCTAAGGCTGCTTTGGGTAATGGCTTAACAGAATAGACGAGTTATTTGACGAATCCTTGTAAAAATAGTCTAAAGGCATTGAATCGGAAGATTTAGCCGGCCAATTCTCCAGTCCAAAACGAGAGATAAATTGCTCACCGAACTCATTCCCCAAGTAGTCCATCGATTCGCTTGCTGTGCGGCATGTTACGCTGTCTTGTGGGAACCACATATCAATCAGGTTCACCTCGTATATTTTGGGCAAAAAGAAGTTCAAAATCAATGAACAATAGGGGACGCTATTAACGTCAGTTGAAGGTCCGATCAGGAATCAACTTAGTCGGCTTCAATCAATACCACGATCAATGGTGGCTCTATTAGTCGAATTGTTTAATCTGAGCATAATCAACAGCCTGATCAGTAGTTTGATTAGTTGCCCGTCCGGCGGTTCGCTGCATTGCTGGGTCAGTGGCAGCATCACTTCCTCAATACCAATTACTGGCTCGATAAGTCGCCTGATCAGAAACTTGATCAGCTCAAATATTTTTTCTAAGGGCTGTTTGTCTTGTTTGTAGAAATCACTTCAATATGCAGTGATCATGATCAGGATGTTCGTTCGTAATGCTGCCTAAGTCTGGACAGATTATCCAAGATGGTGATCAGCTGCATGATCGGTTGTACTTGAAAACGTTTCAGAAATTCTAATTTAAAGACATCTGATTAGTTCTTGGATAGCGCCTGAGGTTCAAATTCACGCTCTTATTTGGGTAAAAGTTAACGTTGTTCTCGCGGTCATCTTTGAAAGAAAAGAATACGGCTAATGATTCCGCCGAGCATAAGCTTCACCAAACAATACATTTTGCCGCGTGCATTGGTAGATCTTGTATTGCCTGAGTTTGCATCGGCAAAATAAGGCAGTTTTGTTTATTAACAAACCCATTCAACCAAAAATGATTTCCCATAAAAAAAGCTGATCTTCCTCTAGCTTTTCTAAGGCCCATTCACTGAAAATTTGACGCTGTGGTACGTGGTTCGGCTTAAGTTCTTGCACGATCTATATTTTGTTACATTGTAGACCAAGATCCTTGCGTTAAATCTTCCAGTCGATTAACACAGTCCCAATTGCTGCGAACGGCGATGAATAGTCAAATTACGGTCTTCATTATGGGTTCACTTTGCAGTCGTATGCAGCAGCAATATTTTCCTATGAATGCACTCTACGCAAACGGGTAGGTAGCTTGATGCCCAATAGCGTGAAACTAGTGCGAAATTTGGACACAATGGCTTGAATTGCTTACTCAGTAGGTCTAGGATTATTATTAAAATTGACACAGTACCCGCGCGAAATACATTTTTCACAGAGCATGAGTTGATAATAAACTTAAGTAATTTGCAAGTGTTGTTTGAACATGTGTAATTGTGTAGGTCTCTCTATGATAAAATGGCAATACCAGTTAAACTCGTCAGACTTTATTGTAAATAAAAAATCATACATGAATTGCCAAAAACAAATCACTGAAAAGCTACACCGCAAACAAATCACCCTTTACTTACAAGATTGTACACGGTCGGAAGCTCGATGCAATTACCATTATACCTAAAGATCTAGAATTATTACGATTTCCACTGGGAATCCATTCTACACATGAACATAGCTCGCCCGCGAGGGATCCTCTCAAGAGTTTTACATTGTCGTTCACAATGTTGCTAAAAATATAAGACAATTCGTCATAAATATGATAGTACTTGCGAATGAAGTGAAGACCAAACAAAAGTTGACAACACAGTCTAGAAAATACAGAAATCACTATTGAAGCTGTAAGTCCTATTGGCGTCACACCATTTGATTAACTCAACCAAGCAATTTAATTTGTATGTCAATGTCCTGTATATATATCATTCTGCGATAAAACTCTATAACTCCTGGGGTCTTCAGCCTTTCGTTTTCTCAATTTAACCCTCATGAACCTCTTTTCTCATAATTCAAATCACAATTTAAGAAATCCCATAAATATAAAATCCTTCCAAGGTGCTGCACTCCAGATTTACTCATACCCACCGGACACACACATAATGACCGAAAGTCATAACTTTTCTCTTCGAATCATAACACCGACACTTAACGATAAATAATCGCATTTTAAATTCCACAACAAAACTAGTTGACAAAACAAAAATTCATGCTCAATGACAACAATTTCACGCACACGCACATGCTCATTGAACCAAGACAGGCATAAAGTACATGGTTTTAAGGCAGATTATATTGGATGAAAAGAGGAACGTGTGTTTTTGAGATATCAAAACAACAAGGAGAACAGTGGAGTACAGGTGGACTAGCATTGCTTATATGGTGGTGACGATGATGATGACGATGGTGACGGCAATGGCGATAGCAATGCAATCGGCTCACGACGACCGACCGGTGAATTTATGAGGCAAAATATCCCGACGCAATAAATAAAGCATACAAATGGGACACTAGCGGGCAAAGTCAATGGGTAATAGGTACCACAGGAGATGATCGTTCAGTCATGTTTCCCATCATGTGGTGCGATGATGCCGGAGGTAGACTACTTGAATTTGGATTTTAATTTGATTCTATTCGACGAGATGGTGGCTATCTTACCTTTGCTTCGTTGCTTGTTTATTTTTGTTTTGTTTGAATTGTTCACTCATCCTGGATATGAATTGAATGGACTTGAATTGAAACTGGGACTGGTACATAAGTGTGTAGATTCGATTAGTAAACTTTCAGCTATATGGCTGGATTCGAGAATTCCATGCAATTAGGTAGTTTCTTTACTAATGCTTAAACTTTGACTAAGCCTCAGGGACGCACGACTAACACGAGTTGGGGCAGTAAAACTGAGATGAAAAGTGGAGCATTTATTGAATTAAACTGTCATTCCATTTTTCTTCATTAGTAGTGCTGCTTGAGGCGATTATGAATTCGTTTTTTTTTTTCTTATTTTGCCGCCGTACCCAAATAGGATGTAAAAACAAATACGTAAAGAGCTATCGAATACGGACAACTTATTTGTGCCACATCACGTGTCCAATAAACAAATTCCCAATTTCTCTATCTGTCGAGCCATTAGTTCACACATTAGTCAGCCGCCGGATAAGGTGATTGTGATTTCGTGAACTTACATTAAATCAAAATCTCAAATGCCATGTCAATGCGCGATTTTACTCTCCACTTACATGGTTAAGTACTTAACACCATTCCAATGCAGTTTTGTCACCTAATCTGGCAGATTGCAGCCACTCGTTCGACACCATTCAAATGACAATGTATAACATATTCCCCTTCAAAGTAATTAAACGAATCGATCGTATATCCATGGAATTGGCGTCTGTGGGCATTTTCCTTCGTTATGTTGTAAGTGAATATGTCACCAGTTCGCAACTCAACTCTTTTGTTTCACACTATAATTGTTTATTTCTGCTCCATTTAAAGTGTCCATTCATGTCCATTCGGCGAATTGGTTACAAAAACCAACAATTGACTGTTGCTGTCACATTGAAATACAAAAATAGCAACGGCAGTGGCAATAGCCAAGCGGGTGGAAGTGTACACCAGCAGGTAAATGCTAAATGCTAAACGGTGCATGCCTGTTGTCCTAATTCACAGCAAGCTATTTCGATTAATGCGACAGTGTTTGACAGCTTTTCGATATTTCGACAGCATATGTATACGCATATTGCATTGGGTGTAAAGATTGATTCATTCGAAATGATATCCTGAGGGCACCGTCAACTGTGATTGTGGGTGAATGGTGTCGTTTATTTTCACGCGTACTTCCAAGACATGCGGGCAAGTATGGTCTCGGTGCCTACGGACCGAAGAAAAAGTGTGCCAAACACTAAATTTCATCCATCATCTTTTCAAAAGTTCAACTCGAAGATATGGGGAACACAATTTCGAATAAACAACTTTCATAAAAAGAAACCTCAAACAAATCAATAGCCTTTCAACGGAGATTAAGCTAATAAATAAGACACAATTAATTACTAGTCGCGTGGGCATTTGATGACTTGATGAAGATTCCCAATACCAGCCTAATGATTAATCGAATGCCAGTCTATTTCTTCCATCTTCACTTGAAGAAAAAATTCACATGTACCTGTCAGGGTACAGAAATTCAATTAATAATTTTACTACATCATAAATTAATTTCGATTGCGATAGAAAACAGTTCTTTTTTTTTTTGCGTTCTCGTTTCCCAATCTCAAAGACAAATAGATGAATAATTAATTTATGCCACGAAAAACCGAAAAAGGAACGAAAAACCAGTGTAGGACGTGTGCGTAGCGTCGAAAACCCCACCGAATAAAATAATTTACCAATTGCGTATGATATGTTTATAGGGTGCCCCTTACGGCACAGATTCGGGTGTGCAATGAGCAAGCGCAGACGAAAGCATAATCGTAAGATATAAATCGATTAGCAGCTGGACGTCCCGCCTAATGAGAAAACCAATAAAATTGAATTAAAAGCCGGAATCCCAATGCGAAGCAACAGGCTAACAATTCATCAGAAAATGGTTATTAAATCAACACCTACAGTCCGAACGAACGAATCGATGTCGGGGTAATCACACAACAATATACGCATCCAACTCACCACTAACTGGCTGATGACGACCACAAGGAGTACGACGACGATACTGATGGTGATGATGATGATGATGATGAAAACCATGACGATGATGATGATTATCCATCAGATAGATAGATATTACCGAGTGCTTCTCAACGACAAGATGGAACAGAACTCAAGTGCAATTGAAAAACCTAATCAAAACAAATCAGGGGAACGTGCGAGCCCACTCCACCAGAGGGGGCTTACTGACGAGTGCCGTAGACTTGAGTGTATTTAATCTGTCTTTTCTTCTCTTGTTTTTTTTTTTTCACCATTCCTCACATCTTGTCTACATTCAAATGAATATGCTCGAGTAAATGTTTCGAAGTGAAAAGAAAACGATTTTTTTTCTCATCTCCCCCGATGTCGATGAATGATGGAATTCCCTTGTAAGATGATTGGACAAGATTTAAGTTGGCTCAGGTCCGTTTTGGTTCGAAATCAATTAAACCAATTTTGAAAATTGAGGAAAAAATTATGAGTAGAATCGAGAGTATGGCCTCGGTCATAGACCACCAGAAGTGAATGTGCGTGTATCTGAACGGGTTGTGGATATATAACAAAGAATCTAATTGGTATCAATCACCGGTAGATTTATCTTGAGCAACCATATTTGGGGAAGTCGTGGGTTTTTCGGTTTGTCTTGTATGTTTGAGAATGTCGAGAATCGTCTGTGCGGTGATTGTATCCAACTGTGAGTGGTACACAATGGTATATCGAAGCGGGCTGTGGATCGGCTCTGGAGCAATGATTGTACGAGCTGTGGAATCGGAATCATGACTAAGGTGCTAGGTGATTTGAGAGTCGAGTTGAATGGCTGCTTGATGCTCTACTAATGAAACTAATTTGAGCAGAGATAAGGTAAACAGTTGATAGCTTGCTGGCCGATGTTGATGGGGGACTGATGAACTCTCTCACAGGTGGTCAAAGTTGAAAATCAATATTTTGACTATGTTTATTGCTTGGAACTTGTGTACCACTGCTTTCAAGAGCTTACGAAGATGCATCGGAACGACGCAGGATTGCTATCTTAGACAATTTTATGGTAATCATTACTGAAGTTATGAAAATTTTCGAAACGGTTTGGTGACTTAAAGACATAAGTCTTTCATAAGACAATCATGGGAACAGTTTTTTTGCTTTTTTACTTTGAACGATTGGGACATCAGGGTTAGCAGGTTTACTATCAAGCCAGCATCTTACGGTTATTATAATAGATTGGTAATTGTTACCATAGGCTGTTAGCGTAAGAGATTTGCCTCTCTAGGTGACTCTTAACTGTTCCATAAATCTTCGCCTTCTGACATTAATGGGATCCTGCTGCTCGAAGGTATCATTGGGTGTTCACTTGTTAAAATAAATTTCCAGCCCATAGATAGTTAGTAACATTTTTTTTATTTTTTTCTTCTTCATGGCACTACAATCCATGGTGTGGACTTAGGCCTCATCCAACAAGCGTCTCCAGTCAGCACGATCTCTTGCCAGCTGCCTCAAGTTACGCACACCAAGTTGGTTGATGTCCCTCGCCACTTGTGTGCGGGATTTAAGTTGAGGGCGTCCTCTGTTGCGTTGTCCCAATTGTCCATATGCTCTACATGGCCAAGCCACCTTAAGCGTTCTACCCATAGACGCTTAACCAGGCACATGTCGTGCGCCGTACAGTTCATTTTTGAATCTTCTCCACCAGATGCCATCAACGCAAACAGAACCAAAGATCGCACGCAAGACTTTTGTCTCTAAAAAACCAAGAGCTGCCACATCCGCTTTCAATAGCGTCCTTGCTTCTGCACCATAAAGCAATACTAGAATTATCAGAGAATTATAATGGGTGTTGTTTTTAGAGTTTTCATTTTTAAACTGGCAACACTGTTTCTACAGATCGTCAATTTGACAGTCGAAAGTTGATCTATGCTAGGTATGTTTTGCCATTTTATAATGAATAGATCAACGTTCAGTTCGCCAAGCTTATCGAACGCTACGTCCATATTGCGGTCGTGCATTTGAGCAAGTTATTCGGAGCACGATAAATGGTTTTTGTCCCACGTACAATCTTGTAGATAACATGTGTTCCCAAAGACGGCAAACAGTGCGAAGAAGTTATTGCCGTTATGGAGCGCAGTGTTGAGGAGAATCCGAATGAGTCGTGCACAGCAAATGGAGCTATGCCCATACACTTTTTTATTTTAATTGAAAAATCTTAGATTAAAAGCTTATAAGATCAAGCTTGTGCAAAAGTTTTGTTTTTTTTTCAAGAGTTATGGTGTTTGTCACATAACCTGAACGGGGTGCAGATGGTGTGTGTCGAAGATGTTCGTTCACTACTCTCCGGGGGTGGTTGTCTTAGATATGATTCGAGATATTCGATTGAATATGTCGTGTTGGTTGTAGTTCAGAGCAGCTTTTTTTTTTGTTTCCATGTCATTGAGATGTTATATTGGAAATGGATGTTGAAGTGATCTTATACGGCGAATGTTATGCCATCGTCAGAATTTTTTTGATCATCTCTCATTTACAACTGACGTTGTTGGACAGTTTTTCCGTATAGGAATTGTTCTTGGCTATGGACAGATTTGAACTGCAGACCATCCGCTCAACAGTCGGTAATGATTACCATTGTACCATGACCACCCTCCTAAAATTAAGCTTGTGTAAGAGTTGAAACCGCCTGACCATTGTACGCGTCGGAGGGTCAGTGATTGGGCCTGATGAATGATTCAACTTGATCCTCATTTTCAACGCAAAATTTTGTTCTCCGATGAGGCTCATTTTCAGTTAAATGGATATTTAAACAAGCAAAATTGCCAAATTTGGACTGGAGAAAACCCAGAAGCCTTTGTCGAGACGCCCTTACAAACATTAAAACTCACTGTTTGGTGTGCTTTATGGGCTGGTGGAATCATCGCCCTATACTTCCTATAGGAACATGATTTCTGACTTCTTCTTTCCTCAGTTGAATCGCATTAACATGACAGAGCTTTGATTTCAATAAGATGGCGCAACATGTCACAATGCGCGTGACACCATCAATTACTGCGGAAAAGATTTTCTGGGAGCATAATTTCACGTAATGGACCTACGAATTGACCTTCGGGATTCTGTGATCTCACAGCTTTAGATTACATTCTTTGGGGATATATGAAGTCACTAGTTTATGTCGATAAACCAGAGTCGTTGGACGATTTGGAAGTCAACATTGGCCGTGTTATTGCTAATATACAGCCTCAGTTGTTCGAGAAAGTTAACGAAAATTGGACTTTACGATTGCGTTTCATTCGAGCTAGCTGTAGCATGTATTTTTATAAATAAAGCTAATATCGTAAACATTAACGTTAGCTTCAAGTCAGTCTGGTTTTCTAAGAGATGGCTCTATTATTCATATTATTGCCTCTTGAGCCCTAAAAAGCAGCGATTAACAAGAGCAATTCCTTGTTTAATCTCGGTGCTGACGTTGTTCGCAGTGATTACGGATCCAAAGTAAGCGAAATCCTGGACTACCTCGAAGTTCTTGCTGCCCCTTGTGACGTTGGTGTTGATGACAACATATAATCTGTTTGCCCTCATTTACCGCCCGAGCCATTTTAGCCGCCTTGGCTTCAATGCCAGCAAACGCCTCAGTGACGGCAATGCTTTTCTTTACGGCCTCGGTAAGTTCATTACCGACCTTTATGGAGCAGCGAGAGTTCTCCATCGTCATCCTACATAATCGGACGAGTTTGGTAGGAACGTCAAAACTAAATAGGCTCTGTATAGCTCATCTCTATGCACGCTATTAAATACGCCTTTAACATCGACGAATAGGTGGTGGGTGTCAATTTGCATTTCTTGGATCTTTTCCAGGTTCTGCCGCAGTGTGAAGAATTGATCTTTTATAGACTTCCCTGGCCTGACACCACACTGATAAGGACCTATCAGGTGGTTGACGTACGATTTCAGACGTTCACATAAAACGGCAGAAAGGATTTTATTTGCGATGTTAAGGAGACTGATTTCTCTGTAATTGGTACCGTCAAAGTGGTCTTCTCTCTTGTGGATCGGCCAAACGACACTGAGATTCCTTTCGTCGGACATACTTTCCTCCGACCATATCATATAGATGAGCTGGTGTATACACCTAGCTAGATCATCTCAGCCGCTTTAAACCGTTCCGCGGGAAGTCCGTCCGCTCCAGCATCTTTGTTTGTCTTCAGCCCTGGTGTTGCTATAATGACCTCGTCAAAGTCGGGGGAGAATTCTCGTCCAACGTGGTCCAAATTGAGTGTAACATCCTGCCTGACAGCGGTATTGGAGTCGTCCTCGCCGTTTAATAGTCTGCAGAATTGATTCTTCCAAATTCTCAGCATCGACTGCGACTCTACTAAGAGTCGTCCATTTTCGTCCCGGTAGGCATCGGTCTGGTCTTAAATGTATGTCCACTGGATAACTGTTTAACTTTCTGGTAGAAATTTCGAATTTCATTCCTGCTGTAACACCTCTCCATCTCCTCGACCGCGCACCTCTCATACTCCTTCTTTTTCTTTCTAAGAAGCCGGTTCGCTTCCCTCCTTTTCTGTTCGTAGAGCTTACGAACAGCTCTCGTTGTTCGATGCAGTATAACCTTGTAGGCGACTTGTTTGGCTGCGTGGGCATGTCTGATCTGGTCCTCAAACCACGGGCTTTTCTTGGATGGTGTCGTAAAACTCAGAACATCAGTGGCAGTTTCTTTGATAGCTTTTTGACAATGTTTTCATTCTTCTTCTATTGTTAGTGCAGGTGGCGTCGAATTTTCAGAAAGTTTTTGGGAGACTCCGTCGGCTCGTCGGCTTGTAGCCTGGTAAACCCTGGAGTTCTTTCTCTACTCCGTTGTTTTATCGATATCCGTGTTCTAATCTAAGCTACAAGGAAACGATCTGAGTCGATGTTGGCTCCTCGGAAGGTTCGGGCATCGAGAATACTGTAGGAGTGTCTGACGTCGATCGCAATGTGATCAATCTAACTGACGGTGGATAGATCAGGGGCGAAGTCCACGAAACTGAGTCCATTTCCGAATGTGTTGTCGTGCAGGCTGTATTTTTCTGTGACTCTATCAAAGATTTCTTCTTCTCCTAACTTTGCGTTAAAATCTTCTAGAAAGATCTTCGTGTCATAACTGGAGCATTGATCGTATTTTCTTTCCAGGAAATCATAGAAGTCAACCTTGCTGTTGTCGTACTTGTCTTCAATCGGGGCGTAGCCACAAATCAGGCTAATGTTGCCGAATTGCCTTGAAGCGGATTGTTAGGAAGCGCTCTCTTATAAGTTTAATGGAATATCCAAATAAGCGCTGCCCTCTCTCTAGCAATCGCCGCGCCGTAGTAAAGGTAGAAGCTTTTGTGAATCGTCGGGCGGAAGGTCCGTGTAAATCCGGTGCCAGTGGCCTCGTTAAGGTTGTGATCGCCGCAGTTGGCTCTTCTTATATGTATATAAATAGAACTCATTCTTCGAGATATTTTCGAACTCTAAAAGGAGTGTTGTTTAGATGGCTCCCGCTAACTGGAGCTGTGGAGGGCGCCAATGGCCGATCGAACCGATTGACTCTTACACTTCCCTCTCTCTCGTACCCCAATGGAAGTATGAAATTCGGACGGTTCTAAGGCTGAAATGGTCTTTTAAAATTGTTTGAGTTGTTTTTACCACTTGTACATTTTTTACCTAAAGAGGTCACCTTTAGCTCCCATATTGAGCTCACAAAAAATATTTTGGGCAATTTCTGTGGCACATTGTTGGCATGATTCATTTATGTAAAGGGTCCGCCATCTAACGTTTTTTTTTTCAAGTAGTGCTTATTTCGTGAATGGTAACACTTAGCTCATGTCTGATTTGACAAATAATTAGTTTTATCCTTCCGCTGAACGAATATGGTTGTGTATACGCTTGAGCAACGCTTCGCTAAGTGGGCCTGCGATCGACTTACAGAAGATGCCGATTTTGCCAAAAAAATCATCTTTTCAGATGAAGCTCATTTTGATCTTGGCGGGTATGTAAACAAGCAAAATTGTCGCATTTGGGGCACAGAAAACCCGCACGCATACATTAAAAAGCCGGTGCACCCAAAACGAGCCACTGTTTGGTGCGGATTTTGGTCCAGAGGCATAATTGGGCCATTTTTCTTCGAAAATGAGCAAGGAGTGGCCGTTACAGTCAATGGCGATCGTTATCGGGCCATGTTGAACGAATTTTTCTTCACAAAAATTGAAGAGGAGGATATTGGCAACATTTGGTTTCAACAGGAAGGCGCTACGTGCCACACAGCCGAAGCTACACTCGATGTTTTGCGCCCTGTTTTTGAAGATCGCATTATCAGCCGCAGAGCTGATGTCGTTTGGCCACCTCGGAGCTGCGATTTGACACCGTTGGACTATTATTTGTGGGGTGCCGTCAAAGATAAGTGTTACGCCGATAAGCCAGAGACAATTGACGCTTTAAAGGACAATATTCGTGAAGCCATTGGTGAAATACAGCTGCACACAATCGATAATGTGCTTAAAAATTGGACCGATCGTGTAGGCTACTGCATGGCCAGCCGAGGCAGCCATTTGAATGAAATTATTTTCCATTATTAACCGGAAGGATTGTACTTTCAAATAATAAAAGGAATTTGAGAAAATATTCAGTAGTTTTTTTTATAGCATTTTCAAAAAAAAAAAAAGTTATTTGGCGGACCCTATATTTATATCTTCGGCTAAAAAGTGATGGTTTCGGATTTGATTCGGAGTAACCTAAATCACTCCGCACATTCTGGTAACATCTCATCTTCCTGATCACCTCCTTCACATTTTTGGGAATCGATTTGCAATAAATTGACGGAACACGAGTTCATAACCTTCAACCTGAAGTTGCTTAATTTGCTTATAAACAGTCTGCACTGAATTCGGAGAATATTTCTGCCTATCTAAGAGTCCGCGCCAATTATGGTTTCAATGTGTCACTTAATCCACTAATTGCTGTCCTAATCACCAATTCACGAATTCGCAGCCGGCCTTACAGGAAACCAAAGCCTCCTACTCTAAACACACCGACTTGAATGAGTAACAGAATCGTCCAATCTGCAATTAACTAATTCCAAGGATTACAATATATTTCCATCAATACATGTTCGTATGGCAATGAGCAGCGAAAGAGCCCACACGTTCACGCTCCATACGCTAGCTACTGAAACATTCCAGTTCTGACGCACGGTGTGACCCATTAAACTCCGAAAATTGATTACCTCCTCGGCAGATAATCCGGCATTACGATGCACGGGTAGGCACATTAATTATTCTAATGTCTATGCTCAGTGTCCCACTGTTCGGTATCTCCATCCGAGTATGTACTATACCTAGCTATGTACGTATGAGTATCTAATATCTTCTTTGCGAAAATTACTACCGTCGTCAAAGCAATCACAAGCACTGCTATCGGAGCCTAAGCATTAGATGACAGACATCGAGAACAATACGATGATGATGCTCGCGTTGCTGAGGTACGACGCCATCAGAGCATCATCGTCGCCGCCGTTCAATTGAAGTCGTCAATCAAAATGACGAAACGAATCTTGATGGCGTTCTGGCATTTGGGATTCCGATATCTTTTTCGACTGCCGCGTGACTTTTGGCGCTACATCTACGAGAGATATTCCACGTACGGACACCACTTTGTCGGGCTATGATCTTTGTTCTCATTCGGAACCTTCCGATACAATGTGTCGCGAAGGGTGAGCTTGGGATTCAAATGATGTGCTCGATAAATCAAAAATCGATGTCACATCGGTAGTGCGATGGACTTTGTGGATCTATAGCAGCATCGCGATGATTAATGGGTTCCTGGATCGCGCGCTGTGACTCCAAAATCTGACGAAATCTCTAATTAATTTCAAATTTTTTTATTGGACTCTTCGCTGTTTCTCGATTGATAGATTGCACTTCCGCTCTAGTTCACCAGCGGTCGCCCAGACGAACATATGTACATAAACTGAACGAAAGTCGCTTTTGCCGGACGTTGTGCGTTCCCACAGTTGCGTCGTAATAACCGTGTCACCGCCAAGTTCACCTGCGCGAGTTCGGTGCTTTCCTGGAACTACATTTTAACGATCCATTTATCACCGATTTATGGGCAAACAATTTTCCCCGGACATCGTCAACTTCGCGGTTAGCCCGTTTTTACTACCGCAGTAATGGTCGACCGTATTCGCTGAGGGCACTCTGAGCATTGCATCTTGGCAATTTCTGTCAAGTGCCTCGCTCGGTGCCATAGGTGTGAATAATTAAAACCCGGATTCTGGACCTTTCGTCTTTCATCGGTCTGGCTGGTTAGCTCTCGGTTTGTGCGTCTCTATGGTGCAATATCAATTACGCGTCGCGCGATAAGGTGACTGGCTACCAGACAAACCTAAATACCTATTTGTCGGAGTGGGGGGCATTGGTTGCAGTAGGTATGTCGTTGTAGTTCTACTTGCGTTTGGCAAATAGAAAGCTGCCCACATGGAATCGGTTTCTTTCTGTTACAACGGATGGACTGTGAGATGCGCGGTGGTCATAGTTAGGCGTACGGAGTCGAGAACTGAATGAAACCGTGTTGCAGTAGCTGTTGCTGTTGTTGGCGGAGGAAATCCCATCAGTTGTGAGTCATTAGGTTTGTTGTTTTCGCCAACGGCGTTTTTTGTTTTTTGTTGTTGTCTATTGGGCTTTGATTTACTATGGCATTGCTTCGGCTGGAACGTTGGACAACAACCGAGGGCGGATTGGTGCAATACAACATCGATTTGCGAAAATTAAATACATTTGCAGTTTTTTTGTTTCCCAATATTGTCGAGGGGCATGGTCAGTTTGAAGCGTGTTCAGTTTGGTCCCTTGGTGTGGCTGTTGGTGCTACTACAGCCTACGCACAGCATGGTGCGACCAACATGACACGACGGCGACAAGAACACTAATAAGTCTGCTAATAGTTTTGACTTTTGTACATTAAATGTCGGTGGAGTTGGTTAGGGGCGAAGGGACGTCAGGAGAGCAGACATCGGTTGGAAAAAAAGGTCAAAGGTGCTGCAACTACCCACAAGATTGTTTGCTGGTTGAGTTGGAAGTGCTGACAGCCGCTTGAGGTGTGGATTCAAAGAATTTTTTTGCCCGCTGGCTTGAGGGGAAATTACAAATGCCAACTGGTTGAGATTTTTCCGTGATCACTGCCATTAGAATGACCTAGAATTTTTCACTGGTTGACACTTCTGTCAGTCCGGGTTGCAGGGTTTTGCGATGAGAATTGCGACGGGCAATTCATTGGAATGAAGTGACTGGGCTCAACTGGTGTCTGGCAAAGTCTAGTCGGTGCTGAACATTTCTTTTGTTTGGTCCACGTACTTCATGGTATCGAAAATGGAATTATAAATGGATTTATAGGACTTATAGGATATAGAGGTTAGGCTGACGGCTGTCATGAAGTTCAAATAATTCTTATGGAAAGTAAGTCCTTAAGTTTTTAGTCCTTATAATTTTATAATTTGTGAGTTGTTTTAATCGCATGCAATCAGTCGATTGCTGTACTGGAAAATATGTATATCCAAAATGTATCTTCAGATTGTTAGATAAACTGGTTGGAATCAACTGCCAGCTATTGTGTTTGAGCCGTGGTTTCTTAAATACTTTTTTTGAAGTTTTTGTAATGAGTTCGAATTTCTTGAATTAAAGATTTCGTTATTTTCTCATTTTTCAGTATCACTAGAATTCGAATACATCGTCTCTATAAATTACAAATGTCAATGTGTGCTTTTTTTTTTCTTTTTTGATATAGAGGTTCAAGAATTACGCTCTATAGTGTTTATCACACAACCTGGACGGGGTGCAGATGGTTTGTGTCGAAGATGTTCGTTCATTACTCTCCGGGGGTGGTTGTACTAGATGTGATTTGAGAGATTCGACTGAATTTTTCGCGTTGCTTACAGTTCACAGTAACTTTTTTTGTGTCCATGACATTAAGGTACACACAAAGTATGAATTTTGGAGTGATCTTATAGAGTGTTATGCCTTCGCCAGCATTTTTTATCACTTCTCACACACAACTCATATTGTTGCACAGCTTTTCTATATAGGAATTATTCCCGGCTATGGACAGACTTGTACTACAGACCTTCCGCGGTGGTTTTCATCGGTGATGATTACCATCGCACCACCATCACCCCCTTGCATTCGTGAGCTATTTTTCACCTCGTAACCTCGTATATCTCAAGAACAAATAATGATATCGACTCCGGGCGAATTTCATTCGACGCATTTTTGTACAGTGAATATCTGATAATGTAAACAAAGAGTAAGTTTTTTGGTTTTTTTCTTTATATAAAAAAATGTACTGTAAAGCTGTTATAAAATGTTTTTCTCTTGGTTTCCGGTAGACCAGCCACTCCCGTGAACTTAGTTTTTAGGTTTAAAATAGCACATGGCTTGAATAAATATGGATAAGGACGATTATTGCCACTACGAGTGATAAATTGGTCCTACATTCCTAAATTTTGGTGTGTACATTAATATGTACTACTGCGATTAAATTGAAAGGTGACTTTGTTCCTGATGCAAAACGAGAGTGCATATTTATAAAAGTTTGTTACATTTTTAATTAAAAAGAACAGCAATTAGCCCAACTTTAGTAACAGAAGAACAACAAAATAACAAATAAAAACGAAACAAATTCAATCTCAGGGAAAATTAAACTTTTGTATTATCATCAAAAATATTGTTAAAGGTGCCCCAATATTTTATTGGGTATCTTTTCTGTTTGATTATTGACTTTGAGCGATTTAGAATTGATTGGACGAGTTTTTTGGTACAGTCGGGGCTAATTTTGTTCCATTCCTCTAACCTTTTTTCCGTCTTTGCTGGAAAATTTATATATATCTCTATAATGTTTCAGTCTGGTGATTTTGGTGGTGTTTTTGCAACCCTTGGACATTGGTAGTCATGTGTTTTGGATCACTGCTCTGATAAAATTGGATTGATAAAACAGTTTTTTTTTCAATATTTAAATATTGGAATTTACCCCAGACTATTACAAGATCTTATTAAACTGTTGGGGGAAATGCCGTAGATTCATCTCTCCATTATGCTTACGCCAAACGTTGATCCGCCCATCTGATCAAAAAAGATTATATTTGCTCTCATTGAAATCAAAAACAATTTTACCGCGTTGTGAGCACATTCCGATCGATCCGCTTTATTCTTCTGAGTAACGATTGACTTCTTTCTTGTGATTCTTCTATTTAATCGAGCCTTGCGTAAAATGCTTCGAATAGTCTCAACATTGCAAACAATTTTCGGGTGTGTCTCCAACATAACTCGAAGCTTCGGGACACTAATCTTGGATTATTCTTAGATTTGTACACATTCACCCTCGGAAAACATATTTTTTTGGGCTGATTCTCACTTTATTAATTAATCTTTTCTTTTTTTTCTAACCTTTGAGTAATATTTCTGACAGTTTCTCGGGCCGTTTGAGTATTATTTTGAGTGTTCTTGTTTTTTTTTTTATACTCAATTTTTATAGAATATTGTAATCTGATTTAAAAATGGAAGGACGTAAGAAAGAACAAATGTAAAATAATTAAGAACAATTTTTTTTTGGGAAATATTGGTTGGGTGGTCCATTTTAGTGAATTATTAAGTGAATTTCTTGCTTTTTGACTTCATTTCATAATCTTCTATATATAAAAATGAATCAATATTTCCTTGGTGACGCCATAACTTGAAAATGGCTGGGCCGAGTTAACTAATTTTTTTTTTTAATGTTCGCAACAGTTTAATGAAGGTTTTTAGCTACAGAGACATTAAAAGAGTTACCCGCTGTTAAAACCTACACCGCGCGCATTCATTTTAATTGAGGACATGTGATTACTGCTTACCAACACGGTATTAACTCAATTATGAATGACAGCACCTAATCACCCAATGCACAACGAATTTAATCAAGAGTTAAAGCGCGTAACAGAATACAATTTGGAGTCATTGGAAGAAACGGTTCAAAGATATGTTTCTCGATTTAATCAGTAACAAAAATATGCATACGACTCATAAAAGTGGTGAATGATGGAACTGGGGGAATTTTGTTCTTGGATGCTTCCTGAGGTACTGGCAAAACATTTTTGATATCATTGATTTTGGAAACGATTCGATTGCAATATGGAATAGTGCAAATGCTTCTTCAGGAATCGCAGCTACACTCTTGGAAGTCGGTGGAACAGCTCATTCGGCACTCAAGTTGCCATTGAACATGCAAATAAATGAAACTCTAACTGGCAACATTTCGAAGAACTCTGCAATGACCAAATTGTTACAACAATACAAACTGATTGCTTGGGATGAATGTACAGTGGCTCACAAAAAATCTTCGGAGGCATTATACCGCTCGATGCAAGACTTACGAAACAATCAAAACCAGTTTGGTGGTGCGATGGTTCTGTTAACAGGTGATTCCCGTAAAACTTTACCAGTGATTCCACGATCAACGCCAGTCGGTGAACTTAATGCAAGTTTAAATTCGTCTGTTTTGTAAAAATATGTCAAAACACTTGAATTAGCTATGACTATGCCTGTTGAGTTGCAGAACGACCAATCTGGAGAAGTTTTTTTCCAAAACTTTTGCTGGACCTTGACACTTTAGGATACCTTACATTGCCTGTCGATTTTTGTCACTTCACCTAATCAAAGACTGAACTTATCAAGAAGGTATTCCCAAACACTGCTCAAAATTACAAGAATTATGTTTGATTGAGCGAACGTGCTATATTGGCTGCAAAAAACGTTGATGTCAACGAAATGAATTTCCATTTTTGAAGAGAAATTCCTGGCGAACTGATCACATCTAAATCAATTAATTCCGTTACCAACCAAGATGACGTCGTTCACTATCCAACAGAGTTTTTAAACTCACTCGAATTGCCCGGACTACCGCCTGAAAATGTGAAAATGAAAATTGAATCGGCAATCACTATGTTGCGAAATATCAATCAACCACGTCTTTATAATGGTATTCGGCATGCGGTTAAGAAACTAATCAACAACGTCACCGAAGCTACAATTTTTAAGTGGGAATACAAAGGAGAAGATGTCTTAATTGCACATATTCCAATGATTCCAAACTACACACCGTTTGACTTCAAACGATTGCAATTTCCAGTGCTGCTTGTATTCGCTATGTCGATAAACTAATCGGAAGGGCAGTAGTTGAGTGTTTGCGGCATTTATCTGCAAAATTCATGCTTTTCACATGGTCTCGGAAAACCATCACAATTATTTGACAACCAAACAAAAAATGTTGTTTACCAAAAAGAACTCGAATAGACAAAATGGCGAAAAATATGAAAAAATATTTTGTCATAGTTAAGTTATTGTAGCTTCAGATTCAGACCAATAAAATATTGATTCATTATTATATGTATATTCCAGATAGAGACATTTTCTTATCATTACATTATCACTTAATTTTTAAAAATTGCTTTTTTCTACTTTTTTCTACCTCATCCAACTGAACATGGTTAGGACAGGACGACGTCTTTCAGGTTAGCTAGTAATATTATAGTACTCGTATTTTGACTTTTTCGTATTTCCTTGAAATTGTTTGACAAAAAGAATTTGGTCAAGGATGAGTCATTTTGACTGTGATTTCAAAATAATTCCCCTTCAAGATAATTCGCCTCCGATTAAATTCACTTATGCCAAGTTTTTTTCAAATTTTCAAAACAATTTTAAAACGGATTTTAGCAATGGTCTTGAGTTCACGAATCGAATCACGTTGAATCTCTTCTATGAACTCGAAAGGGTGTCCTCATTACTTCATTTAATAGCCAGAGGCCACACGGAGCTACATATGTATGTATATCCCGATATGATGCGTTTTATGACCGTCTAATAACCATCTCGCAACAGTTGTTAATGTGACGCGCATTTTCAAAGGAATTTAGGTTTTTGGTACCGAACGAGATGAGACGCTTCTGAGGTCCAAATGGTTTCCCAAAATTGTTTTAATTGATTTTAACAATATTCCACCAATATTAAGAAGGGTTGTAATGGTCAATACAACTTGACGTGTTGTTTATCAGTTGATATTTTTGGCCGATTGAAAACCAATTTCACTCTGTAAACAAAATTTTGTGTAATTTGTTTGGTCACTAACATCAGACATTGTCATTCGTGACCTCTCCCTTTTGGTTGTTCACAAAACACATGTGTATCTGTGAAATGAATGGAGATATTAATATGAAGTTTGACATAAACGTTAATGATGGTACTGCCAATCTATAAAAATCTAAATGAATTTGCGGCAAAAAAGTTTGAAGATGAAAAATTGGAAGCAATACTCGATGAAGATCCGTGTCAATTTTTTGTTTTGTTCATAATTCGTGCAAGTTCAAGAGTGTACGCTCTGCTCTTATGGTGTTTGTCACACAACCTGGACGGGGTGCAGATGGTTTGTGTCGTGGATGTTCGTTAACTACTCTTCGGGTTGTGGTGGTTGTCCTAGAGTTGATTTGAGAGATTCGACTGAATTTGCGTTGGCCGTAGTGTATGTGTTATGTTGGAATGCACACACAGAGTATGAATTTTGAAGTGATTTGATGCTGCGAATATTATTCCTTCGTCAGATTTTTTGATCATCTCTCATTCAGAACTGATGTTGTTTCACAATTTTTCCGTAGGAATTGTTCTTGACTATGGATGGACTTGAACTGGATGTGGGATTCCCTACAACAATCTGGCCTGGAGAAAGCCAAATCACTGCTTGGAACATCTAAAGGCCCCTTCCAACACGCAAAAGAAACCTGGTGGTGGACAGACGAAGCCAAAGCAGTGATACACGAAAAGAAAATGGCTTTCCAAGCTTGGTCAAAGTGCTCTTCTACTAATAGAGAGGAAAAAGCTCACCGTGAAAAGGTATATAGATATTGCAAAGGTATCGCGAAGAAAAAGTGCGCCGAATTCAAAGCGAAAAGCATGGAAGGCCTCTATCAAGAGTCTGACAGGAACCAAGCTACCCAGGAGCTTCGACAAAGCAATTTGAACAAAGGAGCAAATATCTTTAAGATAGCCGCCCAGAGAAGAAGAAATGCTCAGGAGATTCGTTTCCCAAAGTTTATTAACAATGCTGAAGGCCAACTCCTTGTGGAAGACGAAAAAATTCTCCACAGATGGCGACAGTATTGCGAGGAACTTCTGAACGAACAGTTTCCCCGAGTGTACTTTCCAAGAGCCGCCCCGAATCATGCCGAAATATCCGACATCACAGTCGAAGAAGTTCGGTACGCGGTTAAAAACTCCAAGAAAAGAAAAGCTGTTGGGCCAGACGGGATACCCTCTGAGTTCTGGAAAAAGATGGGAGACATCGGGTCTAGATGGCTCATGGTTCTTATCTCCAAACTTATGAGAGGCGACACTATGCCTAATCAATGGAGGGAAAGCTATCTTCTTCCATTGCACAAAGGAAAGGGTGATACGCGAAATTGTGATAACTACCGTTCTGTCAAGCTGATGTCGCACACCATGAAGATCGTTGAACGGGTATTAGATAGCCGACTGCAGAAAATAATACGACAATCTGATGATCAGTGCGGGTTTGTCTCGGGTAAATCAACGACAGATGCAATCCAAAGTATAAGGGTCATGATGGAAAAGCATCGTGATTCTTCAAAGGACTTGCATATGGTGTTGGTTGATTTCGAGAAGGCCTTTGACCGGCAACCAAGAGATCTTTTATGGGTAGCGCTAAGACAAAAAGGAGTTCCAGAAACCTACGTGCGAGTGATCATGGACATGTACAAGAGAGCAACGACAAGAGAAGATGCACCGCAGGAGTCACCGAAGAGTTCGCAATCAAAGTCGGTGTACACCAAGGGAGCGTCCTCAGCCCACTGCTCTTTATAGCAGTCCTTGATTGCTTGCTTGAAGGAAAAGTGACGGACCCCAATGTGCACCAGCTATTCTTTGCTGACGATGGAGCCATTATAAGTGATGATCAGGCGTTCTACAACGAGCACTTGATGTGTGGGTGGACATTTTATTAGTATCGTATCGTATTTTATTGGTATCGTATTAGTTCAAAGAAGACAGAGTATCTGTGCTGCCCGTTCTCTGACCCTCATCAGCCTATTCCAGACATTTACTTGAATGGAAGAGTGCTTCCCAAGTGTGAAAAGTTTAAATATCTGAGATCTATGATTAATAAAGAAGCAACTTGTGATGACGCGTGATGATCAACCATCGCGTAAGCGTAGGGTGGATGAAGTGGCGGGAAAAGTCCGCCATCTTCTGTGATCGAAAAATGCCCCCTTAGCTGAAAGGAAGGCTTTACACTTCAGTTGTACGTCCGGTGCTCACATACGGCTCACAATGCTGGACAATGCACAAAAAGTATGAGAGCAAATTAACGGCAGCTGAGGTGAAAATGCTTCGCATGACAGCGGGAGTAACAAAGCGTGACAGAATTATAAGTTCAAAGATCCGAGGAAGCCTCCACGTAAAAGAAACCATCACAAGAAAGATAGAGCGCGACCGACTCAGTTGGTATTGCCATGTTCAAAGGAGAGATCCTTTGAACCCCGTCCAAAAGGCGTTACCAATCAACGTTCCAATTTCAACACGCAAAAAAGGCAGGCCGAAAAACAATTGGTGTTTTTTGATTGGCCTCAGCGATGAAGTAATCCCAAACCGGGAAGCCTGCCGCTACTTTCTGAGGTCAAACCGGCGGACCCCACAAGCGGACCAGTAGAAATGCAGTTAAGTGGGAAGGTTATGGTCCTACAATTCTGACCATAACGACGCCGGAAAAAAGAAAAAGGAAAGGAAAGGATGGATAGACTTGAACTACAGGGCTTCGGCTCAACAGTCGGTGATGATTACCATTATCCCACGACCACCCCATAAAAAAGTCTGCTTTGCATCGCATTATTAGTGCCGACGAAAAGTGGATCTACATCATATAATGATAATCCCAAACGCAAAAAATAATAAGTCAAACCCGACCAACCAACAAATATCCATGCTGCCAAGGCAATGTCGTGTATTTGGTGGGATCGGAAGGCAGTGCTCTCTTATGAGCTGCTGACTAGTAGTCCAACAATTGATGTAGTTGAACCAAGCATTAAAGAAAAAACGGCCGGAATTGGAGGCTTGGCACGACAAATTGTGTTTCCATCACAATGTTCGACCACAATCCGTTCAAATTTACTTGGAAAATATCAGATGGGAAGCTTTGCCATCCGATTACCACTGATTTCAAACCATGTAGAAGGTCCTCCCGCTCTTCTGCTATTACTTTGTTTTAAGTTTAAGGGCCCAACCACCTTTCCGAAGGTTACACCCTTATTCCTTAACTATTGTCCAACAGTTTGGGGAAAAGTTACAGCCTTTGCCCAAATTTCTGGCAACATACGAATTACGCATTGAAAAAAACTCATCTCTTTTGGGAAGATCCTCGAATTTAATTGTTGTTAATTGTTGGCTTTACGAAACATCGGAAGTTCGGCTTAGCCAAGCCATGCGTCACTGATCGGAACAGATGGTTAGCTGAAGAGATATTGTCTAAAGAATACGGCGGATGGGGTAGGATGGTCAATTTTAATGTTTCCATGTAGGTTGCAACGACATGAGCATCACGTGGCCGAATGTTGTTTCTTGGCTGCAAAATCAGTTTGTCATGTTGCTGGTATACTGGCCGTCTTTAATGCACCATCCAAACGCATTAGTTGTGTTCAGAAGCCAGTTTCTGTGAAGGTTTTACCCAGATGCAACAACTCATAATATCCCACGCAGAGCTGGTAACATCAAATACGAGTACATAGCATGAGTTTCAATCCATGGGTGTTTGCCTCGGCCGATATTGATGTATGGTTGCAGCGCCCTCGCGATTTCTATTACTTTGGATTATCGTAATGGAACCACTTGTCATTACCAGTCACAGCGTGTTACAGAAAACCTTTCCTTTTTTTTTGTCACTGGATGAGAACTTCCCTTGTGAAAAAAAATGCATTCCTTGCTGCTCAAACTAGTATGGCACCCGATTTCCTTGCTTTTGGACCATTTCCAAGGCTTTCAAACGAGTAACTTGAATTGCAAACAACGAATCTGCATTAAACATGAATCTTGATCCAGTAATGCCGCCAATTTTGAACTGACACTTTTTCACCTTTCCAAAAATGAGTATAGGAAAACATCTCAACATTAAGATGAAGAAAAAATGAACATAAGTCATCATAATGTTGCCCACAAGTTCCTATTTGCAGTCCTATTTGAAAGTCTGAATTGTGGTCAATCTGCACTAACAAGGCTTTAAACTTGGAAAGTTGGCTATTGATCGGATTTTTGTGCTACAGAAGATCTCGGAAAATACTCACCGAAAGATCCGATGGCTGCGGACATTGTACGGTCTTTCTCGATTGACTTATATACCACTCTAGGAGACTATTTTCAGAATCCAAAACTATTTAACAGAATGGCAGAAGTCCTGAGATGTCTATAGCGAAAAGGTCTTCTCGTTTTGACTCACAATCAGTGGAATAAAGCAAGATTTCTGAGTTAAATTTTAAGCAATTAAAGAAACCGTCGATATGGGTTGTTATCTTACCTAGATATCCCGATTCATCTCCATAATGAAAAAAGGGTTGATCTTATATATTAGTCTACTATGTTTGAGATCGAAAGCCGCCGTAAATCAATTGGTAATTCCGTACATTTATCAAAAACCAGCTTAAGTCAACAGCACTCTCATTCTCCCTAATACCACATTACCACTGTCAGTCGACCAACATGTCAAGGCCTTATTTGGTCGCTAATCAAACCATATTAACCATATCCCTGATGGCAGCGGACCACGTTGTCAAATCTCCATGCAACAGACACTTATCCGCCTTAAGCGTTCACGGTTAGTCCCGTGCTCATGCGCAACGTGATAATTTATTATTCCGACCACATGCATCAACTACTGACTATCAGCCTAAACTAATTACTCTCTAAACGGTGCCACCACGTCTTGCGACATGCAATATACCATACAAGTTCCATCAACATGCATTTGACCAGCCGAGTCGCCATCGTTTCGCAGTCACCTGTTCCACCTGTCCACTCGTTCATTCAAATGGCTGTTATCAGTGATTTAAGCTCTGGCGCGCTCCACTCGATATTCCGTTTTTCATGCTCTCATGTGATTAACTTGTGCAACATTCTTGGTAGCTTGATGCCAATACTGTCCGTTCGACCGTTCGTCTTTCGACGATCTGCGAACGGCGTCGGTACGTCCACGCCGTCCAAGAGCCAATGCGGGCCTGTCAATGCGGAGAAGTAGTTGTTCTACGTTCAGCACTTGACTGCGTTCGAGATAAGAGTCGCGTACAGGACTGGAGGAGAGACAAAACGATCGGCAGCTGCCGGCCGACAGACAGTAGCAATGAAGCAACAGCTCCAGATATATCCCAGATATTTATGTGCGCCTTTAGAGAATTTTAAATGAAATTCCAACGAGTTGATAACGTGCCTCTTGGGACTGCTCTGATTACTTCGTATTTCATTGCCTCGGTCCTCGATGACGGTGGCCAGTTTTTCGTTCCCGGGTGTGTGAGTTGTTCGACAGGCTGCTTTACTGGCACGACCATGCCCCATCACCCTGATATTCAAAAAGGCTCACACACAGCAACATCGATATCTCGTAACCTCAATCATCCTAATATGCTCGATTGCGCTCTCTGTTGCGTAGGTGTCAACAGTGAATTCCGTTCGGTGACAATCGTGAAATGTCGCGCGAACTTATCGACAAGCCACAAGCGCTCTCTGACTTCGGGCACCAGTCTACCGTGAAAATTCGCACTCACCACACCACGATCAGTCGATTGTCGCGGTATTGTTGTCGCCGCATTACGAGTACTAGTGCTGTGCAGAACGTTTAACGCTGCACTCAGCTACTTCCAATGCGAATCGATTATTGAAATCAGTAACAGGAATGTAAGTATCTACAACTAAACGAAACGTACGAATTCGAGTACGAGTTCGAGTACACACGGATCGTGAGAAGACCCAGGCGACAAAGCAACTGTGCCGAATTGTCTCAAATCGAATGAATGCTCCCGGTGGACATCCATCCTCCTGAAGTCTGAATGCTTCCTTGGTTGTTGCTAGAGAATAAATTCTCCAGGCTATGAAATGTATCTAAATATCTATGCCGTGTGCACGTACTCGTATAGAAAAGTGAAGGCATTCAAAATTATGCTCTCGGTCTGTGGCGCGCGGAGTTCACTTTTGCTTGGCTGACCTCCTGTGTCGTGTCGTCGCACTATCGTAGCGCAGCAACCTATCCAAATCCAAAGTCACACCATCACGCCATCGCACCATCGTGCCAACTCCGGGTGACAGTTGTGTGGTGAGAATGGTGGCGGCTCGGCTGTGGGATACCATTTCCATTTTTGGCGGGAATTATATTTCAAATTTTCTCTCCGCGCAACTGCAACTTATTGACTTTTGCACCTGATGCAATGAAATAAATCATTTGCCTAATAAACATCCAACAATCCTACTTGTTGTTGGGGCAACAACACGCCAGAGGAGATGCAGATACGAGTATGTATGTTCGAGCAGATGGTGGGGAAGGAAAGGGTGGATAGCACTGTTGTGGGAGTTCCTAGCCGACCGCAAAAGTTGAATTGCATTGTGCTGCATGACGTTCGGGGAACTTTCAATTTCGATTTGGCGAATGATAATTGCAAGTTGAAAGGTGATATTGACTCGGCAAGTGTGCATCTGATGATGTAATATGATATGGTTGTTGTACTGGACGGAAGAGAAGAGAATCGAGACCGTTCATCGTTGGTGATTAGTTCTGACCCCAGTGCTCTGTGGTAAGTACATGGATGTGATGGCTACTATTCGTACATGGTGCTATTGTGCGGATAGAGTGTATCGAAGACGGTGGCGTGCACGTTTCGATATCACATTTCAGAGGTACGGTCTAGGTAGGATGAGAAATCACGATGGTCAGAGAGAGCTTCCGTCCTGTTTGGTAGTTCCATTCACCATGGCAGAGGTGATGGCACAGTCTGTACAAAATAAAGTACTTTAATCACTGCTGGTGATGACATTGGTGGTCGGTAATTTAAATTTTGGTCGTGGGACAAGTATCAGCGAAGCTTCCTAAGTCCTTCGTTATGGTTGCTGCTCTAAAGGGACTGAACCGTGTATTACGTAAACTAGACTCACTGCGACTGACTCATTTGTTAAATTTCCCCTCTGTCTCTTTCCCATCTACCCAGCTTTCGTTGTCATGTGGCTCTTCTAATTAGGCTTCCAATTCCACAATCCAACTGAAGCCTCTAGGATTTCATAAATGGAAAATTGCCTTCGTAGGCAATTAGGTAGCTTCTATGCCATCACAGTAAGATTTATTTTTCAAATTACATGAATCCGAGTGGACTCCTTAAATGAGACTTATGTGATCTTAAAGGCTGAATGTATGAAATCTGTTCAAAAAATAAAAGGAAAAACTGTTTTCGTCTACATCAAGGGTATTTCCTGTTAAATATTCGTAGTGCCTGCTAGGTATGATACACGTATGCTAACGATCACAATAGCAAGAACAGCCTATTTCGAGGGACTTAAGGTTACTGCCAGCGACTCAGAAATTCGGAAGTAATTTTTACTTTCAAACATTGTTCGTTCATAAATTCTATTACTATAAAAGCATGAATCTTGGCTGATGTTTTGGCATCAACAATTTATACAAATGGCTTAAAAGAGCTCTTGTATTTAAATATAAAATTCTTTTGCCTCTGTGGAAAAACCCTGTATAAAAATAAAAGGCTTTCAAAAACAAAATTATGATTTTAGGTTTTATTTCAAATTTTTGATTGGTGACTGGTAATTGTGGAAGCCACTCTCACCGGAATATTTGTTTGCCCAAAGTCTAAAAGCATCTTCCAAGCACTTTCACGGTCAGTATTCGCATTCAATCTGACGCCATAATGCAAAAATACAATCTTGAACGTCCATCGATTATAACAGTTGCCCAAGCCTTGAGAAACAATGGCGCTTGACTATTGGTGGCCAATTGAAGGTTCAAATGAATGAAACATTTATCATAGAAAATTATATTCGGTAATTGGCCATGCTCGTGCAAGCGCTAAAAATTCCTTCTATTTAAACCCACTTTGTTTTTAAACATTCCTAAGATTTTACCCTAGCTGCAACTTATAAGGCTTTAATTTGAGCTTATCTTTCATTATCTATTGCGTCGTTTAATACGACAACGTTTAATACGAGCCTTCACTTTCCGAACCACTTCTGGCGCTTGTACAGTTTTCTTCCAACCACCACCATAATGCTTTGCTACCATTTCGTTTGAATTACATTACGGATAAGAAATTTCCCAAAAGTGAGACTTAAATACTTCTTAAAGCTGGTAAGGAATGAACCCCAACTCTCATTTAACATAATATCAACGCAGTTGTACCAACTTCTGAAAAAGCTACAGCCTACTAAAATTGTCTGCAATTTAATTGGGCCACACGATACAAGTATAGGGTGTTTCAAATTTCACGCCTAAATACCAGTACTAAATTGTTTTCTGAGCTATGCATTTAAATTATTCCAGATTTTAAAAGGTCTTATCAAATATCCTATTAAAGAGACTAATATCCTAAAAAAAGAATCGCGGACTACCAGTGTGGCTTAAGCAAGAATCATTCAAGGAGTGACCAGATTTTCACTATACGACAGCTTCAAGAAAAAAATGATCATGAAACCATTCGTAGATTTTAAACAGGTGTACAACTCTATAGAAAGATCAAAATTGTATCATATCCTTGTACAGCTGGGAATCCCGAAAAAAGTTGGCTAAACTGATATAAGAATGAGTAAAGGAAAACAAATGAAAATTTGAGGTAGGAAACGCTTTTCCTCAAACATTCGAGATAGGTGATGGATTAAAACAAGGTGATGCCTTGTCACCACTTCTTTTTGAGAAAAAATGAGAGGGGAACAACCCTTAATAGAATCACATCCGCTCGACCTTTCGATGACGATGGGGACCTTGTGGAGGATAGTGAAGAAGCGGTTAAGAGAAACCCAGAAAATATAATACTCAACAAGCGCTTTGAAAAAGTGGATGAAATCAAATATTTGGGATCCACTTTCATCTGACTAAGAAGAAGGAAAATTGATTTTTCGTCTTTGAAACAAGATCTTAAGAAGAATATATGGTGGAAAACAGGACGAAAAAACAGACGAATGGAATCAGGAACTCGAGGAACTCTATTCAACTCCAAGCATTGTCTAAGGACAAGTAGAACAAATGGAAAATGGATGCACAGTCAACAGGAGTCAATAAGGAGTGCAAGACCTGAGGGAAGAGGATTGCTAGGAAAGCTGTACCGTAGATCGGAGGATAATATAAGGATGAGCCTGGAAGAGATGGTACAGAGGAGCGAGACATAGAAGAAACACACTCAGGGAGGTTTGACGAAGGGTTGTCAAGGAGGCTCTGAACTTCCGAGCTCAAAATGATCGGTAATAATCGAAAACATTTAAAAGCTATTTTTGAAAGACTTTTCACACTTTTGTATTAACATAATAAATTAAATTATAGCGAATTGTGCTGTTGACTTTAAAACGTCCAAGGGGCGAGAAAAATTTTCTCTACAGCTTCACTATTTTTAGGAAAAGCGCGACCTCAAAAACAAAACGAAGAACTTGTTAACTGCCACACTAGAGGTAATAATCGAAGACTCTCGAGCCGGCTAATATCCCCGTAAAGTCCGTAGGGATCTTGGTTGAGTCTTCTCCTCCAATCGCTGTTAACTCAAACGAAGGCAAAGACTGCGCGCTGGATATTTCTCTGGAGAGGCCAGGAGCCTCTTCATTCAATTTCCATAATGGCCAAAAGAGTTGCTAAGAGTAGCCTTGGATTTTTAAGAGAAGCCAAAAGAAATCAAACGACAATGTCTTGTCTGAATCCTTCTTTCATATCGAACCTCTTGTCCAGTTCATTACCAACCTTAACGGAGCGGCGAGAACTCTCCACTATCATTCCACACAGCAGGAGTTTGGCAGAAATGGAAAAATATCACACGACTCCCTCGCTCGCTTTATAGACACTGACATTGCCAAGAAGATGGTGCGTGTCGATTTGAATGCTCGAGTCTTCTCCAAGATCGGTCGTCGTATGAATATCTGGTTCATTAAAAATGTTCCTGCAATGAACACACATTGATAGGATCCACGAACGGTTTCAAGCGTTCACACTACATGGCAGAGAAAACCTTATAAGGATTCAGTCCCTATTATTGGGAAAGTTATAGAGATTCTCTCTCTTATCCGGGCAATCAAATTTTCCTCACATCTTATATATAAGTTGGTGCTTGTTTTCAAAAAAAAAAAACATCTCCAACTGCTCTAAACAGATCATCAGGCAGTCTAAGCCAGCAGATTTAATAAACTTCAGTTCCGATATCACTATCTTGCCTAAGTAAAGTGCACAGAATTTTCCCCTTTCTTCTCTAATCTGTTTACTAGGTTTTTCTTAAGGAACCAAATGAAACGATCAGGTCTGAATACACGCCAACTTTCTGCACCGTATACAAGTGGAGTTCCTATTTAGTTCGCCTTTCTATCATGCGAAAATTAAATTGTCAACTTCAGGCATAGTCAGGCATAATCCATCTTTCGGTTAAACTTCCACTCTACGCCTGCCATCTCTGTCAATTTTGGTACTTGTTGATAATTTGGTTGCGCGTGGTTTTAGTTGAGGAAGATGTTTCTGTCCCCTTTCTTTTAAATAAGCCAAATACTCGTCGTATCATCGAAAGTACAAAATTCCTGTTAATTTTTGAATGCATGCTAGAATTTATTTCTGCTAAAACAGCCGGGAGTTTTCCGAAACCTTTGGCACCTAGAAATCTTAATGATAAAGACTCCTCTTTCCAAAAAGTTTTGGAATTTTAAGGAAATTATGTTTATCGTATTTCAGAGCTTAAAACTTTTTCTTTCTATCGAAAATAACGAATGAATGGAGACGGTCTTGCTAAGGTCCTTTTTTCAAGGAGAACAACTTGTATCCCTCGATTTTAGATTTAAAAAAAAAACAATGATTTGATGAATCATCAAGGCCTTATTGAACTTCCTAGCCAGCTCACACATATTTTGATACACGTTCAAGATCCAACCTCCCACCATAACTAACCTTTCTTGTCCTCCACACTGTCCGACAATCGCCTCGTTTTCCACCGGTTCTCAACGTAACGAGAGGAAAAGTGATTTCCAATCTCGCATCGCCCAATTCGATTTGACATAGCCAAAGTATGTCTAAAACCGAGCCATCGAACCAAGCTAAGCTCCCCACCATCCCATTCGTCTCAACAGGATTCCTCATACACCACTAACAACGAAACAGCATCGCGTTCCATCCGTTCACGTTCCGTGTGTTATACTGTAGCGTGTTATGGTCTCTTGTATTGTAGATGCAGAAAATTGAAGAAGAAGAAAACAAAAAAGCGAAAAAAAAAACGGAAAATATCGAAGTCGTGACCAATTTGGTTTATTTACACGGATTAAACATGGATCTCGATTCCTGGGGCTCCAGTGCGCGAGTGTGTTGTAGAATGTCGGTATTTAGTGCGCTGGAATTTTTATGAACACCATCGAGCCATCGAAGCATCGGCCGATCGAACGATCGAAACATCGTAGTTTGGTGGTTTGGCCAGCAATAGACTCACTGAAAAGCTCCTCGTAACCATGTAACGTATCGGAGGTAATTCATTGAAGTCGAGAGGGAACGGGAGCTGGCATAGCACCCACCCGATCGGACGGTCGGTCATTTGCGTGTGTTAATGGGTCGTCGTTTATGTGGAATTGATTTACAGAAACCACAACGGCACACATGTAATTCGAACGATAACAGATAACGGATGCATTTATCTCGGTCTGGCTTTGCCGGGTTCCGGGCCTGGGCTAGGACACGTTAGTTTTCCATTGTAGCGTGGCGGTTAAGGGGTGTGGAGAGATTTGTAGAAATTAAGCATTGGATTCGGGGGCTTAACGATTTTATTACGGTACATGTGGTAGCCGGTCACAGCACCAATTAAGTTGGCCAATTGAGTGAGATATGAATCGTATTCTTTCGTTTTCTGTTTTTCTTTTATTTTTGGTTACATTGCGGATTGCACAACGGTAAAGGATCGCAATTGCAGTGATAGCTATGGAGATGGGAGAGGGGCGGTAACACAGATTTCGACGTTGGGATCAAATTTCAGATTTACGGGCGTAATAAATTTGTTTCAAGTCGCGCTGCCGTTTGGGACAGTGCTGAAATGATGAAGCGAATGATTGGAGATAAATTATGAGAGCTGGAAAGTATGTAGTTCTCCAAGAGATGGCGGCGATATGAAATGAGCTCAGTGGCGGAGATGTGATTTTGTAAGCCACCGAGGCTTAAGGCTTAGTGCGATTCATCGGAAAGGTGGACGATCCACTTGACCTAATATTGCCTGCCCATTGACGCAATGATGTGGCTCTGGATCGGTGGCGGAGACTATAGCACATCCATGAGACGAGCATTGGATTTTTTTCACGTAAGTTGAATCTTGTTTATTTATGGCTATTTATTGGCTAACGTCTAATATTTTGATTACTTAAGCCATTGTGACTGGCAAGATCCAATATCAGAGAGAAGGACATGTATGAACAGCAAACTAAGAGCCTTTTAGATTTGTTCTATGTTGAACTTTCTCTTGCACCATATCCTGAATGAATCTTAACTCTAAATGAGTCTTTCAAGCCTGCTCTCCTACTCTGCTATTTCTTGCCTTTCGGGGAACCAAACTCTAAAGCAGATAGAATTCGATATCTACGCGGTAATCAAACTCCACATTTCGCTTCTGTTCTACACTCAAAACGAAAAAAACTAAAAAAAATCGTCCTTATTACTTTTTTATCCTTTTAACGAACCGTAATCATCCAAATTGCTCAATTAATTTTCCTTTTACAGCTTTGGACATAATTTCAGGTTTTTTTTTTTTCGTCACTATTCGGTCGTCCTTCCTCTTCCGCCCAATCTATTCAGGTCACCATAGCCACCTCTCGATTCGTTGTCATAAATTCATCCAATGAGGTTCATTAAAATTGGATCTTGCCACACAACGGAGCCACACATGCACACCTCGGACAATGACGAGTAGTAAATGGAAATTAGTATTAATTACGTACTCCATCACCACAAAGTCTCGAGCACGCTCTCAAGGATTCACACTGTTCCGGCGACCAAGCGCGGTTCAAGCGCCTAAATACCGATGAGGGTCAAATTAGAAAAATTTCATTAGCTAATTGAGTCCACGGTACATGAAGCATAAAGCAAGGAAAAGGACACAACACGACACGCCAGGCAGTTGCCTCCTCAATCCAGCCACCACCTGTGTGTCCTGCTGTGGATCCATGAGAAATGCCTTTCACACTGAGTCGCGATTTGGATCATCGTTGGTGGTGTCATTAAAAGAACCACACAATAATAAATAAAGAACGGAGAGAAGGAAAGAAAAAAAAAACAGACAAGACTGAGTGGAAGCTTTTTGGCCAGTCACTCGAGGTTGGATGGATGAGTTGGTGGAACGTTACAAAGTCCATTTGCAGATATCGAAAAGGGATACACGGAATTTTACGCGCAAATCAAATGGCCGCGGGTCACGCAATAAGCCTTCAGCGCTATGCTGAGGAAGTTGGTTGTTTTTTTCGTTTTTCGTGTTTTTGGAGACGTAGATACTAGATACCTGGCGTGTGTGGGCGAATAATGGGGAACAAAAAGTCGTTTAGAAACTTATTCTAAGAATTAGCTTGAAGTCATTGTTTTGCTGTAATTGAAGGCAGGAATAGGAAGCAAGTGGTTCGGTGAAGTTGCTTGATTCGTTGAAATGATATCTGGATGGTGTTGAAGCGGGTCTTCTGAGGGTACTTTGTGTTTACTGACCTTCATGTGAACTTTTGGATAAACAAGGAAGGCGCCGATACGTGTGGGATGAATGTTTAAACAAGGAACCCACACCGAATTGAATTTGAGAATGTAAAGTGGCCTTATGCCCTTGGGACTCTATGATATTCAAGCTGGACTTGTGTAAAAACATCCCAAAGTTCAAGGCTTTTTATCACCATTTTCTCTAAAAAAAAAAAAAAAGAATCAATCAATTTGGGTTTGGGTTTCTGGAACGTATTTGTGCCAAATTTAAAGGCGAATATTTGAGGTTTCAAGCTAGCTTTTAAGAGAACGACAGTTTATCAAGTTAGCGCCATACGGATCACATCTCTTATTTTTCAAGTAGATATTGAATGACCGACTTGCTGTTGTTGTTTTGGCAACTACCACCCACCAGTTCAAACCACGATTTCAACACTCCGACCACTATTCAGATATGAATCTCATAATCACTGGCCACTACATCCGTTGTACATTTTACATATTCCACTGACACCCAGATTTTAGCTCTGTTACATATACGAAAAAAATATAATTAAACGATCCATATCGCCCACGATCTTACCCAAACAGTTCAACAAAGTCATAACGTACCTGATTGCACCGCAATCAACCTGTGATCAATCTCACCCACATAACCAGCTAATTCGCCCAGGGGCTGTTTTCTCTTCAACTCAGATCGAACCGAAACGCCGACCAATCCATCATCTTTTCGAACCATAAACCTGATGTCAACACCGCCCCTAGTGCCCACGAGAAACCATCAAAAATCAACAAAAAACTCAACATCTATCGATCACTTTCAAATCATCAGATATATTAATTTCATACCTCCCCCTACCTCTATCATCGTAGAGAATCGCCCACAAATACCGTTATACCCCATATGATCCACAATACACAAAAAGGAAGAAGAAAACGAGAAGAAAAACAAAAAAATGAAATAAATCTCCAAATTAATCTCGCAGCATCGACATGATCACCAAGCATTACTTAATTTCCGATAATCGACTCGCTCACGATTTCCCCTCCAGACCACGATGTTGCACTATAGCCGCGTCGTTGCGTGCTAAACGCCAAAATGGACGAACACAACAACGCGACGGTAGTGGCTTTCGGTATCAATTAGATGCTGTAGGCAAGTCTACACGCCGACCGATCGTAGACTTTGGCAAGATCGCGACATGAACGCTTGGGAATGCATAAATTTTGTCACTCTCCTGGTGAATGTATTGGACGTACGATAGGCTGATGTGGTGATCATATTCAGATGCAAACTGTTGATGACCCAAAACTGATCGGTTATCGATCAGCGCATGGAAGCAAAGTTGAATGTTCTGTGACGCCGTCGCAGTGCCACAAGTCATTGGCGTGATCGTTGATTGAGGATCTTGCGCGATACCATGTGCTAAATGTACATATTCTGGTTAGTGGGGCTGTAGGGCGCACGTTCAGTGTTACATAATCCCGAGTACGGTGTCTGTAACACTGATCTTGACCGTACACGCGATCGTATAAAATATTGTTTCTTTATCACAGGCAAGTCGTGGTGGTTGGAAACATGGATGGATAGTGTCTTGGGTATGGATCAAGGACGAACCCTAGTGACAAGCTTTCAGAGGTCGAACCATGCTTCGACAGAGAAGAATGACATTAAGAACACTCGCTGGAAAGGTTACTTCAGTGTCAGTTCATGTGCATGAGTTCGTATGAAGGTAAAGACCCCTTGTGAGTTGACTTCTCGAAACGGCATAACCATGCGCGATATATCTTCTTCCTTTCATTTTCAAATACCGCGCATTGGCGGATGCCACCACACACTAATTTACTGCCCGATCTACAACACTATTAGACCCACGTACCCCTCAGCTCGCACCGCTTCGTATAGGTTAAGAGTAAATCAATCCAACGGCAGGCAAACGGCACAAGGTTCATGCGATAACAATTCGAATCGAACTATTGGCAATACTCGTAAATGAACTCTCCACTATCCCAAATTGGCAGGCATCTAGGCACTAGGCCACCGACATGTAACACAACATATCCTCAACATACCATTGCATACCATACAATACCAATTCGTACGGTCGTCATCGCCGTCGTACAATCAAAAGTACCTTCACCGCTGATCGTTATTGCCCCCGTCTAGCTTACTAGCTAGCTCATTTCGAAGCGAACCGGGCCGACATCGAATCTCGGTTCTAGCCCATGAGTGGCTCCTTGAAATACAGATGATGTGCCATTAATTCTAATCGGTCCAATTAAAACAAAATGCACGATCGTAATTTAGCGATTTTTTTCTAATTCGAGCCATGGCCGGGTCGGCACTGCTTCGATGGCTGCTCTTGGTTAGTAAGCTGGTAAGGGGCCATTCGAAAAAATTAAAATGCCTGCATGTGGAAGTAAAGTACCTGAAGACATGTTATTCACAAACTGGATAGTTTGAAGTAGTCAAAGCGTCGTCATCGGGAGACGTATGACTGCTCGGCTGGGTGTTGTATGCAATTGCTGAGGAACTTCAAATGGTCGACCTTGGAAGGTTTTCGTTACTCGTGATGTACAAAACCAGCATCAGTGGCAGTAACAGCTACTCCAATCTTCGTCGGATTGGTTTCGAAGAAATATAATTTAAATTTCCACATCATTCGCAGTGTTAACGAGGGAAGTCGGACTCGCGGCAATAGTCGCATTCTACAACACCGAATTGCAGTTGCAATCGTACCCGTTCAAAGGGGCTCGGATAATGCTGACTGAAGGGTGACTTGGGTCAATGTGAGAAGTGAATTCGTTTGGATTGGTTGGGTCTGGAGGGATTTGTGCCGAGCGGCAATGAATCATGTTTTGGTATTTTTTTGTCTTGCGACATAGTACCGATTACAGCCGTGCATGGAGACCTTGAATCGAAGTTTAAGTGGCCTGCGGACTTTAGTCGAAGCAAAAAACTCGGTCAAATGTCAAAAGTGTCATGGTGTGATTGAGAGGCTGAAAAAGACAACATTCAAGTGCAATGTGGACGACAAAGGGGAATGCAATCCATTTGGTTATGGCTTTTGAACTCTATGTCTATAGAAATACAGACCTTCACCTTGAACTTTTTACGGTACTGATAAGAAGCTTTCAAATTTGTTTACTATCGACTTTAGGAAAGTGCCATATGGACTTCTCCTAAAGTGCTACAAGAGTGGAAATATCGATAAGACAGGCAAATATTTACCCTGTAAGTGTTATGGCTGTTATGGTTAAGAAACTATTTCACAAATAGACAAAAGGTACTCTGTCGGAGAATTGGCATCTAACGAAGTATTGTGTCAATTTTATTGCTATCTGCATTCCTCTATTCTGAATTGATTGCTTCAATTGCCCTCTTTTGATGGTCACTAAGCATAAAAAATTAATGAAAAAATCTTTGGTTGATGACTTACTTATGTATGTCTAGCCGACAAGCTTGTTAAGACGAGGCTAAACCAAGTCGGCCATTTTATTATACTCGTACAAATACTGGCACCCCCTTTTACGCGAAATTGAATTGTATGTTATGGTAGTCGGTATTTTGACATGGCATTTGTTAATACAGGACTTATTCCTTTCTAAGCTGTTTAACGTAATATAAACTTAGTTCTCAGGGATTTTAAGGAAGAGGGAATGCGTTCAAAAAGTAACCGGAATAATTGATTTCGGGTGATGTATTATCTGTGATTTCCACGAAGTAAAATGCCGCCAAATCAATGAATTTATTAAAGAGCCCCCTTCAGATTTGAAAATCCTATGTTAAATCACGGAACATCCATATTATACAGAAAAATATTTAATTTCATTTTTCATTATGTCATCTTTTTTCGACACTAACTTCTCTCCTTTGTATAAGCGTAGGCACCATTCTCAGGGAACCAAGTTATTTTCTTTAATAAACGTAAGAATTATTAAATACGTAAAACAACCAAAAAAACGTTTCCAGGCCCTTTTTTACAGTTTGTCAACTATAAAAGAAAATTTTACGGCTACCCAACCTTCCTCTTCATCAAACAAAAGCTCAAAGTAGCCTAACACTATCACCAACTTTCAAAAAACCACTCTTTTCAAAAAATCTTTCGCCGATGACTTGTTTACATTTTGTTCTGCTTATTTGAATTACAAAATCTCTTCCTTGAATAATTTCTGCTTGGTACTGTCGATAAAATTTATGACGAATTCATTCCTGGTCTCCCTGCCATATTTTTAAAAAATAATTTCCTCTACCCTTATTTTCCGTCCTTCAAAAATCTTCAATTTATCCCTTTCTATTGAGATGTCTTCTAAATATGAAAAAGCTCGTATATAGCCCCTAGACCCAAGCTTTCACTGCAAATTTCCGATATAGCCTAAAAAGCTTCGTCAAATGCAGGTCTACAACTATAAACCTTGTCAAGTTTGTGTTTTTTAACATTTTTGCCTAAGACCTGTTGATTTTAATAAGGCCACCACTATTATAGTGCTCGTTGCAGATATACATTTTTTTAACGTTTTCTTGGCTTCCGCCGGCATCCCTCAAGGTCAATTAGGTCCGTTTTTTTTCATTCTTGCTATTAACGATATTTAAATTATTTTTTCTGTACGCCGATGGCACCGAGCTCTTCAAAATCTTCGAACAGCTCCCTGTTCGTATCTTAGCAGTTTTTTCTATGTAGTGCTTCGAAAACATTTGTAAACACTTTGTAACTGTTTAAAAATGTTTCATTTCACGAAAACGCATAAAATCACTTTCATGTCTCTACTTTTCCATCAACTCATCTCCACCGTCCAAGTGATCCGTCACCTAAGCATATTAAGTGATCAGGCGTTCAATGGGCACACTTATACCGGAGATTATGATTCTTAATGCCAGTTCAGCACTCAATTTTTTGAAATTATGTTCCAAGAAATTCTCCAATCCCTACGTGACTTGATTCTTCTACTTAACCTATGTTTGGCCCCCTCTTGAATACGTTTTTCAAGTGTGATCACCTCGCCGGCATATTCATATTTGAAGAACGTTTCCAACGCTGTTTTCTACGCTCTGCTTCTTGAAGTCTAGATTGAAGAAATTCCTTGCCTCTCTTATCAGGTTCACCAACAAACAGAAACATCCGACATCCTCTTCATTCATCGAATCCACTGACTGAACAACCCTCTAGAACTCTACTAAAAAAGGCACTAACCTTCGTTAAAAAAAGGATTACAAAATGTTCGTCTTGCCTATCCCCAAGCTGTTAAAGAGAAGACATGTGTTTGGGTACGATCAACGATCATATAACCAAATATGTAGATCAAAGAATTTGAATTCGATTTTAAATATTGCTTTTTGTGAATCTAGTGTGTTGCATCTTATCTTAAGTGTTGCATAAAAATATGCATTGATACTCGGTTTTTTTCACTATTCATTAAGCATGGTTACCTCAAAATAGAGAGAAGCATAGGACGGAATCAGTTCGAACGTTTAAAAGGTATTCGTATCGTAGCCAAGAACAATTCCTATGCGAAAAATGTGTGCAGCAACATCAGTTGTGAATGAGAGATGATCTAAAAATGCTGATGAAAGCATAACACTCGCAGTATAAGATCACTTCAAAATTCATACTCTGTGTGTGGATTTTAATATAACACCTTAATGACGTGGAAATAAAAGAGTGTGAACTACAACCAAAGCAAATTCAGTCGAATCTCTCAAATCCTATCTAAGAAAACCACCCCCGGAGAGTAGTGAACGAACATCTTCGACACAAACCATCTGCACCCCATCTAGGGTGTGTGACAATCACCATAAGAGCGTACACTCTTGAACCTGCACGAATTATAAAACAAAAAAATCGTTAAAAAAACTAATTGCTATCGCAATTCGGGAAGCGTTTGGAGGATGAGAAAAGGCTTAATACTTTGCTAAGAGCTTGGTTTTTAATTGTCAAAAAAAGTATAGAAAAGTGCAAAAGTGCAAAAAAACCATTTTTAATTAAGTTAATGAACCAATGCTTGCCATTTATATTTTAAGTATTAATTTGTGTAAATGTTGACTACGATTATTTTTATAGTGGTTCAAACGGAGAGTCCGATTTTAAAACACAGTTTCGATCTATAATTGACGCTGGCTTGTCGGCATAGACGAATGATTGACGTGCCTCATATAAAATAGTCTAGAGGCTTCAAATCGCACGATCCTACTCATTTTTCAACTGGCCCATCGATTCGTGTGTTGTGTGTCGTACAGTGCCGTCTTGCTGCAACCACATGTCGAGGGTTTAGCTCGTGCATTTTGGCCAAAAAAAAAGAAAAAAAAAGTTCAAAATCATTGAACGATAGCAGGCGTTATTTCCGGTAACATAGTTCTCACGGTTATCTTTGAAAAAATACGAGCCAATGAATTCGAAGGACTCTAAATATCGACAGGCAATTCTGCTGATGCTTTGACAGCTCTTGTATTTCCTGCTCTTTTATTGCCAGACTAAATACGGAAATTTTGTTTATAAAAATTCAACTAGAAATAAGCTCCGTCGTTGAAGACAATTTCAAAAATGATGGAGAAACGGATCTTCCTCCAGCTTTTCAAAGACCCACTTACCGAAAATTCGAGGCTGTTCTTGCACGAGCTGCACTGCATTATGTAAGGTTTAAGACCAAGATACTTGAGTAAAATCTTCCGCGTAATCGAGTACAATCGCAATTACTGCGAACTGTGACGAATAGACAACTCGTGGTCTGCATTAACACTGGCGGATAGAGCAGAAATATTTTTCTCTGTGCGCTTTTAACGCATACGGGTAAGTTACTTGATGTCCAATAGCGTGAAATTGGTGCGAAATTTGATCGATGCGTCTAGGTCGATTATGAATTCCGTTACGTGGTATTTGTGCGCGGAAAACATTTTCAATAAATTTAATAATTTCTAAGTAATCTCTGGGTGTAAGTCTATAATGAAATGGCAATGCTTACTGATCATGCTTAATTTTATTACATGTCACGAGTCATGCGCGGGTTGTCGAAAATAGAACATTGAAAAAGCAAACAGCAAAAAAAGCATCCTTTATGAACAAACAATTTCTAATCAGGACGATTTTATAAGTGATAAAATTGTTGTAACATGTTAATAAATTCCATTCAAATAACTTCAAATTTGAAAATATTCATTCAAAAGAGGTGTCATTCTAAATTAAGAGCAATATTTAATAGCTAGAACGTTTTCAGTATTGATGATAGAGACATACCCAATGTCCTAAAATGGTGAAAATTCACTTCAAATATCGCGGAAATATTTTCTAAAATTCATACCATTTTTGGTCATCTTCAAGCGCACTCTCGCACAGCTAAAGTGGATTTAATCGATGACTTTAAACACCTCTGAGTGACTAGTGATATGGAGACTCAGGCTTGTGTTCCACAAGGTCTCCTAAAAATAGTTAGGCATAGTTTGGAATGCATACAAATTGAGGTATACAGTTTTTAATTTCTTTCAATGTAATCACTTTCAAAGTAAGCAGATTAGCACTTAGTACACATTGAATGTCTTCAATGGACTAGAAAACGAAAAGCCAGAAGCCACACGAAGCTAAATCAGGCGAATGCAGTGTTTGTATGTGCTTTTGCAATTAAACGGGATTAAATGCGTCTTATCCCAAATTGTCTTTCATTTTAAGACAATCATCAAAATCGCATTTTAAGTACCAAATCATTGATTTCTTTGATCCGCTGTTCTTCGGTTGATGTTTTTAGAACTTTGAGTACCACACTTTCCTGCCTTTCTGAAATTGTTTCTACCAGTTGCAAGCACATTTTTAGACAAAGCCTGGGCACCGAAAGCCTTTTCGTTCGGCCTTATTATCAGCTAATTCCAGAATTTATCCGAAACCCAAACAGCTCTCTACTGTTCTTTATTGTGTATCAAATTCAGTTTCTTTTAAAGGCCCCATTATGAGTTCTTTGAATAAACAGGTTATTATTCATCAAAAAAATCTGGAGTACCAGAGGGAAGCATTTTTAGACCTTTAATAGAGTGTTCAACCCTCGAACAAAATTTTGACGAACAAGTGGAGAAATTGTCATTCACTTTCACGAGTTCTCATGAACCACTCAGTTCCAGTTAATCTGTGTGTGGCAGCATATCCCACCTCACAATTGTCACCGATCAACCACAACAATAGATCCAAACGTAACCAGCACACTTCCAAGAAATGAAATGAAATTGCACAAAACTACTTATCCGCTGGGATAACAAACAAACATTTAATTGAAATCCTTCCACACAGTCAGGACGCTGCAATCGAATTGAAGAAATCAATCAAACCACAATGCAGCGACGCATTCATGGCTAAATCTCTACGGGCACTCGGAAGCCCCGAAGATGAATCTTGAGAAGAACTCCAAATCGATATCGACGGCGTGATCTCCCCCAAAAACCACTCAGCCACCGTCTGTCCGATGGCTCGCAACAGTTGCATCAATGAGAGACAACAGAAGCAAGTGATCAAGCAGACAATGGAAAATGAAAATTGTCATCCCGCACATCAATTAATCATCATCAGGTCCCCGATTAGATACACGAGCTGAGCGGTAGCGCTGAGATGGACTACAGGATGTGGGTAAGTAGGAGATTATGACTGCAACATCAAGTATCGAATCATGCTAATGAGACCACGCCAGGGGGTAGCGTGAAGAAGACAACAGCAACCAGCTCGAGAGCGCATCGGACGGCTCGATCGTCCGAGCATATGATTGATGTTCGATTTTATCGGGATATTGTTCTCCTCCCTCGATGATCCGGTTGCGTTGCATGTGTGAACGGTCCGGCAGTGGCAGAAGCAGGTCCACATGGACAAATCGACGCATGGTCATATAAATTATTGCTTAACGCTCGAGGCGCATTCGTTGCAGGCAGACAGTATCGCGGCTACCGGATTGGATTGCGATGCAAATGAGTGCGCCCGATGGCATCGAATTAGCGTTGCGTGATCATCAGGTGTTTGGTTTGATTGGGTGATTTATTGGCGAAGACTGTCTAGCTAGAGGATCGCACAACGGTAGCTGCTGAATTGATGGAATTCCTCTTGTCTGACCTTCGGTTGCTCAATATTCAGATCAGTTCATTAATTCATTGCTCGCTTCGACAGCGCCACGAGGTAACAATGCGAGACTCCTTTGATCTGTCTCGTCATCGTGGTGGTAATTTCACGAGATATGGCAAGGCCCATGCCAAGCCGTGTCGCCGTCATTCTTCTCCTCCAGGTCCTCGTCATCAAACAAGCTCGTAGTCGTCGTCGTCACCGTTACTGTTGTCGCCGAAACCAGTTGACTTGCCATGAAGGTTAAGTCATTTAATTCGTAGTTTCCAAGCAAAAAATAAATGAACACAATCCGTAACGGATCACAAGGAGACACAAGCTCCAGCGGAAGAAGGAGGTGTGCAAAGAAAATATGAATAGAGATCAAGAGCAATGGAACAGTCAACGAGAAGTCGCGTTCTCCGTTTTTTTCTTCTCATTTTTTTCTGTTTACCATTTGATTCATGAGTTTTTTTCTTCCTTTCCACTTTGTATCTTTTGGATTTATTTATATATTTTTCTTTCTTATTTTGTGTTGGTGCTATGGCACACGACAAGTCCACTTGAGCATGGAACAACAAAATAAAACAAAAAAAAAGTTGTTGTTTAACATACCAGCACGGAGCACATACCCGCAACGACGATGGCGATGACTCATTGAAATCATTGTTCGGTCGCATTCCAGAACTTCAATAAAATCCTCATTTCAGGTCCAAATTGTTTTCCAGTTTACGACTTTGATGCTGTTTTTAATATTTTCTTTCCTTACTTTCGTGGTTCTGAATTTAAGCACCGCTTGGAAGAGGAAATTTCAGTTTGAGATCTGGCGATGGACTCGAAGATGCTGTCACAGAGCATCATGTCGGATAGATCTCTGCTCTTTGAGGCACATACCGAAGCGTATGGAGGAAACGAAGTGCCCTTGGCCTATATTCGGTTATTTCCACTTCAAAAGCCCCGTCGCCACAAGCATGGCAATTGGGGGGGGGCTCTTGTACCAATGGGTTGAGGGTCGAGCATGAATATCTTAACTATGGTCTTTGTGTTGGTTTTCTCTTCAGAACGGAAATAGGAGATCCGATATTTTGCAGATTTTTCCAGGCCTCAGTTAAATCCAATTGGGTTTATGAGGATTGTACGGCAGACCATTGCAGTGCCTGAAAATGTTGCGCTTTGTGGTCAATTGGTCTTGCTTTTTTGAAGACGATATAGGATGCGTGATGTGCGGTTATTTTTGGCACCAAGTTGAAGATATTAATGTATGTAGAAAGTATGTGGTTTCAGCAAAACAATGCAAAGATAACCACGAAAGCTTTTATGTCGGAAATATCAACTATAAAGTGAGCCAAAACCTAGTGTGAAAAAGTTTTATCAATTGTTTCATCAAATTAATATTCATCTTTATTAACTACAAAATGTCAATTATTCTGATTTCGATTCTGGTAGCGCCATCCTGTTGAAAAGTTGAAAAGAGATTGTCTAGATATAATGACATTTAATTTTTTTTTTATTGGGTTTGCGCAGGTTCAAGAGGAACACTCTTATGATGTCTGTCGCACAACGTGGACGGGGAGCAGTTTGGTTTGTGTCGGAGATGTTCGTTCACTACTCTCCGGGGGTGGTTGTCTTGGATATTATTCGAGAGATTCGACTGAATTTGTCGCGTTGGTTGTAGTTCACAGTAACTTTTTTTTTTTGTTTCCATGTCATTAAGGTGTTATATTGAGAATGCACATACAGAGTTTGGAGTTCGCAGTGATCTTATACTGCGTCAGCATTTTTTGATCATCTCTCATTCACCTTCGTCAGTATTTTTTGATCATCTCTCAATCACAAATGATGTTGTTGCACAGTTTTTCGTATAGGAATTGTTCTTCGCTATGGACAGACTTAAATTACAGACCTTCCACTCAACAGTCAGCGATGATTAACATTGCACCACGACCACACCAAGAAGACTGACACTAAAAATTTGCCGAAGACTGTACAACGTGGCGCAAAATTAATCACCCTATCGGAAGGTATTATAATCTTTGCGAATGGCATCGTATGTCAGTCGTATTTGATTTGTGAACTAGATAGCTCCAGTATACCAACAAATGAGAAATGGAGCGCTATACTCTGCAAAAGCGTGGAATAATTTTGTCGATTTTTTGACCAATAATCGGTTTGACCAATAATCGCAGCGTGAATTTCGACGTCCATTTCCTAATCGTGACGCGCCAACTGGGCAAACATTCTGGCGCTTAACTACTCGACTCGAACAGACTAGAACAAGTGGAGACCATTCAAGATGTGGCCGCCAACGGACTGGTCGTTTGGCCGAGAATATCGGGGCTGTAGATGCCGATGTCGCTGAGAACGAAGAAACGTCAACCAGATGACAGTCCACGCAATGGGGCATCACCAGACGGGCCCTACAGCGAATTTTAGTGAAAGACTTACACATGTTCCCGTATAAAGTGCAAACAGTGCATCAGTTAATGCCTGCTGACCGTTAGTAGCGTGTGAATTACTATCAAGCCATTCTTCATCTCAACAACGAAGAGGATGATTTTGTGTCGAAAATCATCATGAGCGACGAGGTGCATTACCATTCAAGCGGTAACGTCAATAGGCAAAATCTTCGTTTCTGAGGCAATGAAAATTCGCGTGAGATGCACGAAGAGCCATTACATCCACTCAAAGCTACTGTGTGATGCGGCGTTCAGCCGGAAGGAATGATTGGGTCGCCTTTTTTTTGAGGACGCCATCGGCAATACAGTCACTGTTACTGGTGAACGCTACAGGGCATGATAAACGACTTTTTCCTGCTGGATGAACGGGGTTTGGTGAGCACGTGGTTTCAACAAGAGGGTGCAACCGCACATAAGGCTTGAGTCACAATGGATATTGTGAAGCAATGTTTCCTGGTCGCATAATCTCCCGTTTTATCGATTTGGTATGGCCAGCCAGATCGCCCGATTTAACCATCCCAGACTCCTTTCTTTGGGTCGACTTGAAGTCGCGGGCTAATAGCAAAAGCCGCAAACAACCTCAGCCTTTAAGTAGAATATTCGAAAGGAATGTGAACTGTTATCACCGGAAATCTTGCGGAAAATCATGGAAAATGGGATAAAACGGGTACAAATTTGTATCAATACTGGCGGCAGCTACCTGCCGGATATCATCTTTTCCACTTACCAGAACAAAAAATATGAAGGTCCAAATAAAGATTTCCAACTCAAGATCATTTTTTTTTATTTAATAAAAAAGTAATTCAAAAACAAAATTGGATGATTAATTTTCCGCCAGCTTGTATAAGTAGGGGGTTGACTGCTTCGATGAAGTGTCGGTCTAATTTTGAACACTCTCCCTCTCAATACAGAGCCAGTTGGTTCAAACGGTCGACCACCGGTCGACCACCGCACGAAAGAGATAAAAAAGTTATTAGACTATTGCCTTTGACCACATATTTACGACTATGCAATGAAGGGCGAGAAGTTGCATTCATTTTATACAAATCTTAAATAGCAGTTCGTTACAATTCCGACTTTTTTTTGTTTTTGGATTATTATGATGTAATGTGCAATTTGAATTCATGTTAGTGTGATTTTCTTATTCGACCGCATTAATCGACCTTGGCTGTGATGATTAAACTTCCACATTACATTCTACATGTTTTACATGTTTAAGTAGTTCTTCATCGTTCTTTCACTTGCTCGTAATTCGACCATGGTCTATAATAATTTGGTTGTAAATAAATGGTTTTGACCTTCTTGAAAACAATTATGTCACTTGTTAACATTAAAAAACATATTTAACATATCTAAGCTTTTGCTGCACTTATTGTCGATTTCGCCAAAACGCCTCTTCAAAGTTGAATGCCTAGAGCATATTAACACTTTTCAGATATATTTTTTAATGTAACAAAGTTAAAAATCCTGCTACTTTTTGAACAATTCTCGTACATTGAAATTGACCTACTAAAGTGTCGACGAATGGAACCTTTGAAACGATTAAGCTCTTCTGCATGTGGAGGGCCATGAAATGAAGGGCGTTTTTGTCTAGTAGTTGACAAAAATAAGAAGTTTTAACTAGTCTCTGTGTCCAATGAATGATATTTGTATCAACTATGGTGATTAGATTCGATATCACTTCATTACCGACATCTAAAACACTAATACACTAAACTTCCCATCAGAGGAAGGCAATTAATTAAATACTAGTAACATATCGAAAAAAATTTCGATTAACAAAATGTACTTTTAATTACGAAAAGGTTATGGATAGAAGGTTAAAAATGATGTAAAAATGTAAAGATCGGATAACATTTGGCCACAGGCAAGATTTATTGTTGATTAATCAACTTCCGGTCCATTGGCCTCAGTGACCAAAAATGATGAAAATGAAATAGGAATGACCATTTCTGTCATTTTATTGACCTTTTATAGCAACAATATGTCAATTTTGACCTCATTTTCTCACAAGGTTCATCTAATCTATTTTAGATTATTCTTAGCGTAATTGAGAGCAACAAAGGGTGAAGTTTGTTTCTTTCGTAGAACATAGACTCCTCCTATTTTTTACATGTTTTATGCGTTTTCCGAAAAGTTTACTGTTCGATCACTAAATTGCTATATTCTCGAGGGGTGAAATCATCTGAATTTATGACACCCTCTGGGGTCAGACCTACCTACTCCCCAAACCTCAGTTTTCTAGGTCAACGGATATTCTCGTGAAGTGGCCGCATGTTGAGGGGTGGTAGCTCTACAGTTTATTTAGATATCTATCCGAACTGCCGTAGCAGGACTTTTTGAGAAACTGATCAAAGCCAGAATGTTAAGTTTTTGAAAAATAACGATTCCTTTTCAATGTTCTAATTTAGTTTTATCAACATAGGGTGTCGTTCTCAGAATATGCGAGGGATTAAACAGTAATCAATATACAATAGCATTGTTCAAAGATATGACTAAAGCTTTTGATATCACCAAAAGTTGCTTAATTTAAGGGATTTAGAGGATTAATGTACATTTATCTTAGAACATACCTAGAACATTGAGCTCAAAAGATAACTATAATGAAATTTTTAGCAAATCTGGTATTCTGAAAAATGGTGTTCCCCAAGGTTCTGTACTCGAGCCTCTCCTATCTTAATTTACATTAATTAATTTTAAGGAAGTATATCCGTCCCTATAGAATGTCCCATTTGGAAAAGTAAAATGGATTTACATCCGGTGATGAAATGAAACAAGGGACGTTGATTTTTAAATACTCTTGGTTGCCACGTGGTTTACGTGCTGCTGCAGAGTCTTGCTTGAATGACCGTTCTTCTTAAACGACATTTTTGTTTACACAGGTAGTCAGGGTTTTAAAGAACCATCCAAAACATGGTCAACATTCGCATTCGCCCTGGTATCGTGGTCTAAAATCAAAATAAGTGAACTTATATCGACCATTACAGCCGCCTCAATAATGAAATTTGCTTTCGGTTGCCAATTGAGAGTTCAAAATTTCGTACGACGTTTTGTATTTTCACGAATTGATCGATTTGATGAGATTTTTCTTAACAGTGAACGCGATATTCGGGAACTAGCCACTTTCGTGCAAACGTAACAGCTCAAACATACACACCATTAAATTTGGGAGTTATGAGCCTTTAGTTTTCTTGCCACGCCATCGAGGATTTCGTTCAATTCGAGTCTTCACTTTTTGAAGGCTAGACTCTCCACGTCTAGCGAGGATGTAGTTCTTTTCTGACTACCACCATATTGCCCTGAAACACTACCAGTATTTTTATAACATGCAATGGCGCGAGACACGAAAAATGTATTGCCATCGATGTGCTGACAGACTCCAACGATAGCCCCTTGAGAGTTTCCATTTAAATAGAGCGCTTTTAAATTATTTCGTTTGAATTCCATTACGGATGAGAAAAATGCATGAACTGAGATTGAGTTCATCTGCCCTGGAAAGTTGCCTACCTATATGTATTTCCGAAGTAGATTGCATTTCAACCGTCGCAAAAACGACACCTTTCTATGGATAGATTTGCCGGTTTACACATAAATGTGACAGACTTATTTGCTGTGCAATTCTGAATTAATTTTCTGTGTTTTCAATACATACTCGTAATTAAAAAAAAAATCCGATAAGTTGCGGTTTAAAGGGTTGTGTTAATCGATCTCATAAGTGGAACCGATCTTGGCACAACTTCGGTGAAAGCCAGATCGTTGCACATTTGACAAGTTTCGCATCAAGCTCTTTTGTCGAAAATGTGTGCAAATGGTATTGTTGAATTTCGTCTTCTATAGAATAGAAATTACCTCTCGAGGCGTTCAATTCAAGCCGTTGTAGAATATTTTGAAGTCTAATATTCGTCAAATAAATGCTGGTGTTCCCTAAGGCCCTGTTCAGTTACCGTTGCTCTTTCTATTTACATTTCTCCTGTCTGTCTGTCTACATTTTCTCCTGTCTGTCTGGCTTAAAAATAGCCAATCCAATACTTCTTTGATGACAGTACTCCCAGCTTATTTTCGTTCCAAAACGAACGTTCTTCCTCTTCGGCCATATATGTACATATAAGCATAATTAAGTGGAGTATACATAAGCAATAGGGTGGAATTTAATGCTTTTGAAACCCCATTTGTATCGACGGCAAAACTAAAACCAACGTCCTAGTTTCAATCCACCAAGAAGGCTTACCCACAGACCCCCTCGCGTTAAAAAAATACCTTTATCCGGTTTCACGAAAGCCTTAATATCTTTCCCATTGATGTAAATAACGACCTCTCCACATTCGCCGCCCAAGTCAGTTCTAAGCGCATCGCACACTTGCAAAGTACCCGCTCTAATTTCAGTAACTATTTGAAATCCTAACCTAAACACCACTACATCTCCCCACCCATCGAATATTTCTTACAAAAACATTTCCCTGTTCGAACGTCAGACGATTACGCACCAAAACCTCCGCAGTACTCCTTAATTTCCAAAACCTACCCTACGATATATTTGCCTTAACTGAATCGAATTTATGCTCCAGCATTGGAGGCCGATGGGCGCGATAACACTGCCGATCCGGATGGTCGCGGAAATCTCTTAGCAATCCACAGCCGCTATGATCCCTTGTTTTTCAAATCGTCGAATTCCGCTGACTTCAACTTCACTAGTGCCTCAATAAGTCTCCCTAAACGGAAATTTTATCTTGCCTGCAGTTACTTAAGACGCTCACAGCCCACACATTGCTACCAACTTGCCGTTGATCTCGTCGACTCCATATTTGATATCGCCGAACCCAATGACATCACCATCATCTGTGGAGATTTCAATCTCCCACACCTGAAATGGGTTCAATCCGATGTTGAAACCCATCGCTAACCCTTCCTCAAGTAAAGAAATCCTTCTCACGGATCATTTCTCTGACTCCGGCTCTCTGCAAGTCAGTAACATCACCAACAACATGGACAGACAACTCGACCTGATTTTCTGATCTGATGCCGTAAACTGCGTTGTTACCCCGAGCAACCATTTTCCCTCTACTTTAGACCCCCTTCATCCACCTCTATCGGTAACTCTTTCACTCGAGACCCAATTTACTATTCTTCCCTCCGAAAATACGTACTGTTTCAATTTCCGGAAAGCTGACTTCGCGAAACTAAATAATCTGCTCAACAATGTTAATTTTAACTTCCTCCTTAACCCTAACTCACACATATCCTTAAACGAAACTCTTGCGCTATTTTACACCAAAATCCTCAGCTGCTCCATTCTTTCAGTCCCATACTCACCAAAAAAGAACTACACTTCATCTCCGCCCTGTCTTAGATCCTCCTCTGCATCGGACCTTTCTAATTACATGCAGTCCTACACTAAATTTGCTCAGCTATGTGAATCACTCTGCCTCCGATACCTGAACAGAATGCAATCCTCCCTTATCTCTGATCCCAAGTGTTTCTTCCACTTCATTAATACAAAAAGAAAAACCGATAGTTACTTCGCTACATTTAATTTTCTCAATAACTCTTCCAACGAACCCGAAGTAATCGCCAACTTCTTTGCTCACTTCTGCAGCCAATCATTCACCGACTGAAAGACTGCCCCCAGACGTCTCTTGATTCACTGAACACAGCCCCGACCGAAAAAATACGCAACTTAAAGGACGACTTATCTCTCGGTCCCGAATGTCTGCCATAGTTTTAAAAAAAGTGCGGGAACCATATTATTTTAGCAAAGCCTTTGACAAAATGTCTCACCAAATTATTCTCCTCAGGCTCACTGCCCTCGGTTTCTCTCCCGGTTTTATCTCATGGATCAAATCTTATCTTGAAGATCGTCATTATAACGTTATCTTCAGATCGTCTATCTCTGATCCAATTAATGCTACCTTCGGTGTCCCGCAAGGTAGTCATCTCGGCCCACTGATATTTATTCTAACCATTAATAATAGTGTTATTCTGAACTCTCAGCTCTCGATATATGTATGTTGATGATTTGTAAATATTTAAACACAAATCTTCCCCTGTCGACTCCTGCTCTCTCCAATGGGACCTTAACAGGTTCACTACTTGGTGTCAAAAAAACCATCTCAAGCTCAATGTCAGTAAATGCCAAAACCATCACTTACTCAAACAAGCGCTCTTCCTCACCACCCAGAACCTACATTATTCGTAATGAAACCATTCTCCCTGTCAACTTCTTGGTTGATCTAAGGGTTATTTGTGAACGTGAATTCCACTTTCGCCTCCATATCGACAACATTATCAAACGTGCTAACTCTGCTCTCAGTTTCGTGAAACGTTGGTCCAAAGAATTCTCGAATCCTTACGTTACGAAATCATTATACATCACTTTCGTTAGGCACCTTTTCGAATATGCTAGCCAAGTCTTACGAATCCTATACTACGCGTATTGAAGCCATTCAACGCAGGATTATCCGTTTTGCCCTTCGTGGCCTTCCCTGGGCCGACCCAATTGATTTACCACCTTATACGGATCTCCTAAAATGAATCAACCTCCAACCTCTTAAAGAACGACGTGATGTTGCAGATATTTTATTTATTCAAGACCTTCTCAGCGGTAACATTGACAGCCCCTCATTATTGCACATGATTCCCCTTAACACCAACCCACGTAACCTTCGGTCCACGCCCCTTTTCCGTATAAACACTCACCACACAAATTATGGCTACCACGAACCAATGTCCAGAATGCTTCGCAAAGCTAACGCCAATTTTTCGACCATCACCTCAAAAAGTCAAGCCTTAGAATTGCCCTATACCACAACCGTTCGTACTCTCCTTACTCGTTTCCACCATGCCACCCAGCTAATAAGTTATAGTTAAGTTATAGTTTTTTATTAAGGTTTGCATTAAGGTAATAAAGTGCCCCTATGGGGGCCTTAAATCCGCTTCAAATCCGCTACAAATCCAATTCTGCCTACTGTCGCTTAAGCAAACTTTTTCTTTGAATAGAGCTTGTGCTGTTGAACCCGAAAGACGCCAACTTCCGTGATGTGTTCGTTATTAAAACATTCAGGCGGATGACCACACATTCGAGGTCGTCAAGAATGCTGTCTAGGTATCCTTGAACGAACATGAACATTTTTCACTCCCTCTGATCTGGCTTCAATATATAAAGCATATACATATCCGCCCTAAGCTTGAGTACGATGCTCATATCTGGAGGAGGTGATAAAACCCATAACAAACCACACGAATATGGAATGTTCTCTCAGCCCAATATTTCCCCATATTACAATCCACAAGTTATTAAAACCAATATGCATCGGTTCGTATCCTTCCCATTTTCCTTCTATACCTCTGGTGCTTGTTGTGACTTGACAAAGGTTACTTAAAAGTGTTCATAAGCCCTTTTGCACGCGCTAATTGAATTTATTGAAGACCTTAACTTTTTGGAGCAGCCTTATAGGACTTTTATAGATTATTTAATCAGATACATATGATCCTTTATGAATAATAACGTGAACCCTCTAAGATACGTATTCTTAACCTACTTTATAGGAAGCAGTCACTTTAAATTTTGTGGAATCTATTTCAGCATAGGTTACAAGACAATATTTTTAAAAAGAACTGTTTACCTGCTGTCTAGCTTGTTTTTATTTTATTTTAGCTTTCTAAAGATGAGAATTCGCGTTGCTAATAAATAAAAAAAAATACTCCAGTCGATAGCCTTGGGTTTTATTTATTGATTCCTTTCAACAGAGTACAAGGCTGAAGAAAGTGGAACACGATTTCCAACTTTAGAACACTCTACGGGTGTATTGTTAGTCAGCCTTAAAACCCACTTGATTGAAAAGATGTCCCCATTTGCATTTCTCCGCTAATTACTTATGCCTCGTTAAAAGCAGGCCAATCATCCACGCTTATTTCGCTTTGTTTTCTGCCTTTCCGTTACCTCGTCACACAATTAAATTTAATTTTCAAGTACACCACGAGGCACCATGAAGCCTGCACTCGCGTCCCGGTGATTCATTTGAACCGAAATTAATCCGTGAAACGATCTTTTTAACACTTTTGCTTTATTATTTCAATCTTGTTTTAGTTTTTTCTCGGTTTCTCCATTTTGGTGATGTCCAACGGTTGAGTGTCTTTAAATTTTAATAATTGGCACGTCATACCTGGCTCTTGTCGCCCGGCTCTCCTTACTCACTCGCGTCGGACAATGAGATTGCAGTAAAAATGTTTTTTAGTACCGATCATTAAAAAACCGACGCGGCAGATGATGGATTTCATGCGCTCCACATGCGGTGCTGTGCTGTGTGATCACTGATCAGTGTGTGAAGGGGTTTATGTGTTCGAAGACATGGTCGTGGCCAAATGCATCTTTTTGGACTTTTTGAAAACCAAATGGGTTAAGCACGTCGGAATTTTTTAGTCGTTTCTCGAGGTTGACTTCTGTTTTTCGGGCCGAAACCTCGAACTGCCTTGTCTCAAAGAGGCGGATCGTTATGATGAAACTGCATTTAAATTTGGCTAAGATTAGTCTGTTGACGGAGATTTATGCACGACGATCGTAAAATCAACTTTGTAGGGAAAATGTGTTTCTAAAGAGCGTTAATGGGTTCGTGTATCTGCTACATTGTATGCGGCTTAGGTAGAATGTAAATCCCATTACTGACGTCACGATTTCGATTTTAATCCGAAAGCAAGTAAAATCGATTGGTTAATCGCTCGCAAAACCGCATTCGAGAGAAGGAAGTTGTAACGAATGCACAAGATCGAATCATCGTCGACATCGTCGCACTGATCGATCGATAGACCGATTCAACGACCATTCGACCCTATTAGCTGAAGCTGTCTATCCGTCATCCCTGCGATGAAAAGGAGAAACAAAGCCATCAAAGACCTTTCATCGGCAGCGGTCATCGCTCAATGGAACCCCATGACACACAAATCAACCGTCATCCTTTGGCACCCTTTTACCATCCCTCCTCCTCCTCCTCCTCATACAAAGCTAGTGACTGTGATGATGAAGTGAAAGCGAAACGATTTCGTTTCCATTATGTCTTCCCGGACTGGTTATCTCGAACAGGTACCGGGGACGACAGGTCCACTGTGCCAATTTGTTGTCTAGCGCAAATGGTTGCATAATAAGCACCTCCACTGCAATCCTGTCTCCTTCGCCCGCGTGCAATTTCAAGCCCAAAAAGAGACATTCAAAAGTGAATCAAAACGAATAAAGAGAGAAAATCATAGGAATTTACTGAATTATTACCAGCAGTGGTACGGGACCGGCATACAGGATCCTCCCGGGGGCTTGTGGCAGACAACAACTGGATTCGGCTGGCGAGTTCAGAGTGCACTCCACATCAAGCTGCGATTATTTGCCATAAGTACAAGTATTTACAGATGCAACGAAGACGAGAGCGTGGAAGGTAGGGAAAAGTGAAAAACGACCGCGATATTACAAAACGATGAATTGGAGTCCCGCCTGAAGGCGATCGATAGTGCTCGACAATGGTCCAACCGTCGACTAATACTATTGGTGTTGGTAGACTGCGCATAGGAGAGATAGATAGTTCGTGACAAATATGACCTAATGATCCTAAATCCATCGCATGCCGCGCAGCTTTTTGGTCTGCAGCAGTTCACTTTGGTGCTTGCTACCTTGTGCTCGTTGCAGCAATTGGTGCGCAAAACTATAGTATCGCGGGAGTAGTGCCAACATTAACGTGGTGCTGAAAGATATTAAACCATCATCGCGTCGCGTCTGCATTACTATAGGTCCGTGCGCATAGATTGGCACAGATGGATGACGGTGTTTATGGAGGCAACCATTTGTTTTTACGACCCCTTGATGGAATGATAATAAGTATGTTGCATGCGACCGGGTGGACTCTATGGGAAATTCTATTCAGCATTCCGACGCATAGCGTATTGCAACCGCATGCTACTAGCCTATTGGCAGACAATGCAGAATACCTTGTGCCCTTCTTCCTTGTTTTCACGCGATCCTCAATGCGAGTGATTCTACTGACTGACTGAGCTGTCCTGCCACCGTTCGGGGCAGCAACCTGTCGCTCGTCTTCCCTGTGTCTGTCGGTCATTCGCGTCAGTTGGCTATTTATCATATTTCACTCTACGAGTACATAGTAGGTTTTGCGCTCTTTTCACATCGCTCTCATACGGTATCCAGGTCACGTCTGCGTCTACGTCGTCGTCGTCGTGGTCTTGGTCGTGGCCGATCGTCAAAATGAGAGAATGCGCTCCTCAAGCGCGCTGCGCACGTCCGCGTTATTTATGAAATTAAATTATTTTTTATTACTTATGTGATTCACAATGTAAATTATTGCTTAGAACAACAACTGTCTATCCAAGTATCTGTGTATCCGTGGAGGCGATTAGAAAACACGCAACGAGGAAATCAACTCATAGTGCATATTAAGTGACACTCAATTTGGCATACATATCCTTTGAGTTATTGCCTATCGAGTTGTGGGGTTTTGAGGCTTTCGCTCGGGCTTGAGTTGACTTTTTGCAGCGCGAAGATGGATGGTTGGTGCGGTGTCATAAAAATGATGGCGCGATAGTGTGAGAATAACAAAGCGCGGTCGATGTCGGTGGAACATAACGTGTTTGCTCGATTTCAATTTCGATTTCAGGTGAAACAATGTTTTCTCTTCGTTTTTGCAGTTTTCGAAAATATTTATGAGTCTGCTAGTTGGTAGGTATCTTTCAGATCGTTGGCATGTCAACAACGCGTTCCTAATCGGCTATTCTCAATGACAAACACATATTTTCGCTCGCATCTTATCTCGTAATGTCAGACAATCGGAATAGCATGTTGGCAAAATGGATTTATAGACAAGCTTGGCAGCAATTGTTTATCGACTTGTAGGGAAATTGTATCTAATATCTGATTTATATCAAGGTGAGTGGAGATAGGAAAAAATAAAAATAAAAATATCTCGATGCGTGTGCAAACGTGCGGTTTCCGGCACATGTGCTAGACAATGACTATGTTGTAAACGACTGAATGTCGGAACGGCGGCGGTTGATGGTTGACGGTGGACAGTTGAATATGTATTTGAATCACGTTTCTTGCGCCTAGGCTGACACATTGAGAGTTGCGTATCTTAATTAAAGGAACTTTTCACTTTGTGTGGAAATGTGCTGACAGAAATGGATTGCAGAAGGATTTGTGTAGCCTGTAGCAATAGGTAATTATTTAGATATCGAGGGTACGTATTACTCTGACACATCACACTTGTCTAAGTTTTGCATTATCACATAGTAAGGATGCCAGAGACTGATAATTAGCATCACACTCTAAGAGATCCTATGACAAGGCCAAGTTATGGGCTCATCCAACAAGAGGTGTCATTTCAAATCAATAAGAAAATTCAAAATTTTTATAAAAAGTGGCAATAATTTTATTTTAACTAAAAACTAAGGCTCTAAGGTTAGTAATAGAATACTGCATCTGCCAAATTACCGTATCCAGATAAGTGAAACTCTTGGGGCATTTTTTGTTAGGAAAATCTATTTACACTGTGATTCACACGAATTTTTAACAAGTGTATCCCTATAATCCTCTCACTCCTATCTATACCAAGTCATCACGACGAGATTATATGTTAATAGGTAGTAACTGACCTGAAATTTAAAATGATACCTCTTGTTGGATAGCCATTTTTTCTCTTTGGTAGCTGAACGAAGCGCTATCATAAGTGTATGCTTTCTTGTGTAGACTTTTTTAAAAAGAATAATTATGAATGGATGAATAAGTATTTTTTTTAATAGAATTCCCATTATTTTTTGAACACACCTCAGTTAATGACACACTGAACTTTTCTTTAGTAATCTCTTTTAACCACGAAATGCCAGCCTTACAAGTCCGACGAAAACATTGTTGTCTAACTGTCTCAAGCTTTTCTCCTCCGATTTCCTATTTTTACATTTTTACAGCTTATCCCCTATCTTGCTATCACTACCTTATGAAACTCGAATTTTTTATTAATAAATTCATGATAAGCTTCAAAAAATCACCCATTTCTCCAGCTTATGTCTACATATTTAAATTAATTTTCAAACTTGTTTCATTCAAGTTTCTGATGCTTAACTATGCTTAATTAAAAACACTTTTTATCTCCCATCGTTCATTGATAAACGCGTTTCATTGATGCCCCCCTGACACGATTCATTCACACTTTTATGAATGCAACATCATTTGCCCCATGTTGAGTTTCAAAATTCCACATTCCACAGAAACTCGCCATTCTGACATCACCTCGACTTCTCCTAATTACCATAATCCGTGAAACATTGCATCCGTTTAACGGCTTGGTGTGCCACCGATACACGTTTACGAGATCCTGTCACTCACTCATGAGCCTGACCGTAGACGCGCACTCAAATCACTTATTGTGACATTTATTGATGTAATGTGACAAAATCTTCGATAAGTTCATGAAGAATCGCTTACCAGCCATTGGTCTTCCTCAGTTCTCCGGGGCCTATAGGTTATGACATGCGATGCATCTGTGTGGCAGTGATATCTGATTCATTGAATCTCCTTTGGACAATTACGCCCCCTTACGTTTGATTTGTATCGTCTTAATTTCCACTGGGTGATGCTGTTTCCCTTTTTTTTGCTGGTTTTGTTCGTGTTCACAGAACTGAGGCACGAGTTGGTTGATGGATGCTTGGAAATTGAGTCTGAAATCTGTGAGGTATGGGTATCCGTAGCCGTACGTGTTGGATTTGGTTTTGTTTATTGATTTGATTCGAGATTTTACGATTTATTTTGATGGCTAAGTGAGCTGCGAGTTTTGAGATCACAACGATGAGTGGCTGCGGTGGTCCATACCCATTTTTTCTTGGAACATGGTGTGCGATATGATGTGATGTGCGTTTGGAGTTAGATACAACAGTGATCGAAATGTGCCCGGAAATGACAACAATTTGTTTCCTTTCTTATACATTGTACATTGGAGGTGGTTAACATCATTTTTCTGTTTGTATTTTGAAAGGAAATTGGAGAATTGGGGGGAAGCCACAAGGGAACTCCCGAATCTAATAGGAAATATACTTCTTGTTAAGTCCATCTTAGAGCCTTCCATGTTTCTGGGGCTCGCAGCATAAAATCACTTCAAAATTTATACTCTGTGAGCATTTTCAATATAACATCTTAATGACAAGGAAACAAAAAAGTTACTGCGAACTACAACCAACGCGAGAAATTTAGTCGAATCCCTCGAATCTTATCTAGGACAATCACCTCCGTAGAGGAGTGAACGAACATTTTCGACACAAACCATCTGCACCCCATCCAGATTGTGTGACAAACATAAGAGCGACCCTGTACGAATTACAAAAAAAAAAAAAAATGTAAAACTGTTATTAACCGACACCGCTGGATATCCCTTTGACTTAAAGTCAACATATCTAATCAGAAGTCAGGTCCTTCGCACTTAACTCTATTGCTGTCGTCTTTATTGCATAAACTCAATACAGTTTCTACCAGGCCAGGTTGGTTGGGGCGAAAACGTTTCAGTTCAGTGTTTCCCTGTAGGTTTTAACGACTTTGCTGCTGTGCCTCATGGCAAACCCCCGTGATGGTTTGACGGTGATGGTTATATACCGCACAGAGCTGGTTCCGTCAAATACACAGCTTGAGCTTCGGCCCATGTATGTTTGGCTTGACTGTCGATGTTGATGCATGGTGGCGGCGCCCCACGAATTCTTTCACCTTGGTTTGTTGAAATGGATTCGCTTTTCATTGACAGTCACAAGACGATGCAGAAAACTCTTCCTTAACTCTTGCGGCTTAAGCACCAATGCACCAGAAAAGGCTGTTCAGGCAGTTCAAAGGCAGCTTCAGTTTCAACTCACATGGCAGCCAATTGTCTTGCTCTTGTACTGTTAAAAGGCTTTTAAATGGCTTGCACAATGAATGTGCAAGTTCTTTATTGCATAGTATATGAATCTTAATTCAGAAATGCTTCCGATTCAGCTTGCTAATTTTTTTACTGGTCCTTCCACATCGAAGTCATTACTTTTCGAGCATTTTAATAAATTGCGGCACATTTTTATAGAAGCCTTCTCGTAAATTTCTGTAATTATCTGAAGCACCTCGCCGGCGAAAACGTTTATTTGGCTCGAAGGTAAGTCAGTGGCTCCGATAACCACCCAGAAAACACGCAATTTCGTGGAGCTGCGGGTTCTTCTAGGAACATGATGTCGCGCTCCGTGAGCCTGAGTGAATTAGGTTCAGTAGGTCGATATCACGCCGACATCGAGGAGACTTCGTCCGACAATATTGGTGGCTGGGGCGGATTTCGTTAGGATTTAATTTTGTTACTTCAGCCCTTATACGGCTAAGCATGCCAAGCATCTCAATGGTTTTAATTTTTACTGACATTTTCAAATAAGCTTGTTTAGTGAAACGTATTCTCCTATTTAGAGGGGCATTAAAAAGGGTTAAAAAAGATAATAAGCACTCATCATAGAAGCTTGAGATGAAGGGAAGGACTACAAATATGAAGATTTAATTATTCTTTACCACACAAAACGCAGTGTCCTGGACCATATCCTGGAATGTTCAAGACAGCGAGGTTCAAATGAGCAAAAACGTATATACTATTATGTTAAGGTTTCTGTTGGAATTGCTATTTGTTTTCTGAGTTGTGCTCAGAATAATCGAATTAGTTCTTGAAAAATCCTTTTATAAAAACTCGAGAAAAACTTTTCAAAAAAATTCGAATAGAAAAGCTGAAAAATGTTTCAAGTTCCTAGTAAATGATACTTCCGAACTTTAGGATTATTATGCAAGATTATTATACAAGATTATGAAATAAAAAAAAAATTAGTATCTGTATCTTAAATGAAGTTGCAAGGTTTTGAACATATTTTTCTCAAAATATCCCTTTTAACCATAGACTGATTTCTTGAATATTTTTTTATTGCAGATGTTTCAAATTTTGATAATTATAATTTTTTGAGAACTTTTGATTTATAAAAAAAAAATCAAACACGGCAGTTTTTTAAGACAATTTTATTTTAAAGAAAAATCGATGTGACTAGGTTTTTGCCATCGTTTTTTTTTTATTTGTCAATTTTGAATATATATTAATAAAAGAGTGATTAAACAAGCTGAGTAACAGAATGCCTTCTAACTGATCCCTGAATACCGAAAAATATTTCTACCTGAAACATTTCGGTGATGATTTTAAAAATATTGTTGTTTACACAAAATTTTATTAAATGCTATGGATTCGCCTTTTTTTGTTAAGCAATATGCCTGCTTTGTTATTTTGATGCAGTGGTGCGTCTAAAGTGCTTATGATAAGCAATAATATAATGTTTGTGTTTTGTTTCATTTAGAGTAATACTACTCTTTAGAGTAAAAGTACCTGTTGTTTGTCAGCACCTGTTCTGTTAAGGTGCTCACTCCAGGTGCAGATTCGCAAATTGATTTCAGTTAATATGGGTCGTCAAAATTGTATCCGTACGCATTCGAGGCTTGTTGTTGCTTCGTAACAAAATTTCTTTTCCCTGATAGGGATGCTTAGGGTTAGCGCAACCCCTAATCTGGATGGCCAGGTTCACTGCACACATTGGATCACTCCCCGCAACTTGGATTGTGCAGGGACAGAGATCGAAGCTGGTGTTTGCCATGTTAGACACGATTCACTTCTTTGTTCTGATTGTTCATTCCCTCTCTGCGAGGCGAGAGGCGCGAATTCAACGAAGATGGTCAAAATTCTCCTTAAGACAAGCACGGGAGGAAAAAATTTCACATTGTCGTAATAGTTTAAAGATAACACGGGTTCCCAAATTTTATATGAATCCTGCATTTTTTGCGCTTATTTTTACCTTCTTTTTCGTAAGTTTTTATCTTTACTGAATTTTTAACTTACCTTTTGGAAGTGAACTTACCTTATATAAGCTCTGAGATTTCTAGAATTTGAATCGATCGTTCTATCGATGTCCGTGGGTGTGTGTATGTATGATCGTATGTCCAAGAACTTTCCTTCACTCGCATATGTATCTCGTAAATAAATAATAATATCGACTACGGACCAATTTTATTCGACCCATACTTACATGGTCAAATCCTAATAAGGCCTGCAAAAAGTCTGAATTGCCTCTTTGTTTCTAATAACGAGAAAGAAAAACAATTGCGAAATGGCTTTTGCATAAAAAAGGGAAAGTTAATAAATCGGATATACCCGTGGCACCCATTAGCTTTTTTTTATTAGGAAAAATAAAATCAGTGAGTACTGCATAATAATAAAATAAAATGGAGTTGATCTCTGACTTATTAAAATATATTAATGCTGGAGCCGAGAAAACAATTTTGATGTATCAAAAAATGCATTCAAAGCAAAAAAACATTCGCATTATACTTCCTTTGATTATTCATAATGAGGGGCAGTAGTATCGTTACACAAACGAAAAAATTCTGCCACGAATTTAATTTAAATTTATTCTTAACGTAATTCAAAATAAAACTTCGAAATGAAGCTGACAAATTTATACTGGAAAACTGTTTCATTTTGCTATTTGAACACTTTTCAAGCATCAATAAACAAAACCAACTGAAAATAATTGAATGTTTTTTTATTATGAATAAATTCATCATTTTCCGACATTTCAATATCAATTAACGAATTCCTTGTATTGCAAACTTATTTGTTTTAAAAACTCTATTGGGCATCAAAGTAAGTAAGGCGTATAAATACTCGAGGTCATACCAACATTTTTGATGGCTTTCTTTTCCTTTAATTTAGTCATGATTGGGTTTTTTCTTTTCCATAAATTGATCGTAATTTGGGCTTAAACATTTTCAATTGGATTAGGATGTGGACTTTTGCCTGGCCAATCCAAAAAAATAATAGCTTTACAATTAGTTTAAAAACAGATTGTTAAAGAATCATTATGAAATGATCATGGAAAATTTGGCTTTTTACCTTTTCTGTGAAACTCCAAACTTAATAAAATGCCTTGATGTTTTTCTCCATTCCTGTACCCTCAGAAATCAGAAACGACAAAGTTTTACGTTTGGAATCTCCGTACTGTCATATTTCTTGGTTCCGATTTAAAACTATCAGAATCAATAAAATATGCTGCAGAGGAATTAACAGAGAATTTACATGGGTCAATTACAACAATATGAAACTTTAAAACTATCCATGAGATTTGAAAAAACTTGCAAAAATTACCGCGGAATATTTTTGCTATTGAGTTGTTATAAGTTATCAAATATTCTCTTAATAATACTGACATCTCTAACGAAAATACCTGTGTGGCTTCAGCGAGAACCGTTCGATCAATTTACGGCAGCTTCTACAAAAGAATTTAAAAAGACATATGATTCTAAAAAGCGATTGAAAATGTATCATGTCCTTGTAAGGCTGAAAATACAAAAAAAAAAAGGGAAACTGGTACAAGTATGCCTTGTCACCACTTCTTTATAAATTGGTGCTAGAATGCAGGATCGCTTCAGAAAAATTAGAGGGAACGAATCACATCCCTTCTAGATTAAGTTGACGATTTGGATATTCAGGAAGACTGTGATGAAACAGTTAAGAGAAACGCAGAAAGTCTAATAATGGCAGGATGCGGAGAGAGAATCAAATATATGGTCATCGACTGATTTGGGTCGATGCAAACCCCACACCCGACTGTACTCGATGTGCGCTTTGAAAATTGGAAGTGTTCAAATGTCTTTGAATCGTATTGACTGAAACGCCATAAACGTCAAAATAAATAAAAATATGGGCAACGCGTACTTCGAATTACTTTTTCGTCCCGCAATGTCCAAATCCATATTTATAAAACCATAAATGCTACGACATTTTTCGGAAGTAAAGCTTGGTTCCGCAATAAAAGGGGGGTAATTAGATTTCGAGTCTTTGAAAACATAATCTTAAAGAAAATCTAAGGTGAAAAACAGGACAACGGAACAGGCGAATGGGGATAACTACGCAATTAAGAACTCGGGAAGCAAAGACTAAGATGGGCAGGAAACGTCGAATGAATAAACAGTAGACAAACAGTCAAAAGAATAATAAGTGGAAAACCCGAGAGAAAAAGACCGCCAGGAAGTTGGAACAGAACAACGAAACTATGGAATTAACGATAAAACAAGGAGAGGCAGGATATGTTCCTGCGATGTTCCAGCGAATCTATGGATTTAGTTATACTGGGATCCCCTATGAGTTGTATCGTGCAGTTCTGAATTCTATCTAATAGATGCAGAAAGGTTTTAGATGCACCTGGTCAAACATGGACGTTATATTCTAACTTAGGGCGAATGTACGCCTTATAAATAGGAGCTAGGTCTAAAGGGGTGAAATATCTCTTGCATCTGTATAAGCAGCCTAGGCAATTCGAACCGTTCTTGGCGACATCGAGTATATGGTCGTTCCAGCTTAGGTTGTCACTAACATACATACCGAGGATGGAAAGCTTATCGGCTTCTGAGATGCAAGTGCCATTCATGGTCAATAGCTAAGGGTCTATGTTACGCTTTAATGACGGACGACAACATTGGGTTTTAGAAGCATTAAATTGCACTCTATTTTTCTTACTCTATTCAAGAATGCTGTCAATGTCAGAATTTAATGAGCTTAACATACGATGCCGTTCACAATTTACAGCGGAAGAACAGGGCCGTGAAGATGTGAACGAATATGAGAAGCTGAGGGTACTGTCATCGGCGAAGGAGTGGATTGCGTTAGAACTGGTAGATAAGAGATCATTTATAAAAATGAGAAAGAGGGATAAGACGGAGCCCTGGGGAACGCCGGTGTTTAAATAGTGAACATCAGACTTGAATCCGTCCGAGACAACTTGTATTGAACGATTCGAAAGCAAGCTTCTAATCCATTGAAGAAGAGACGCATCGATCCCGAATGTACGCATTTTCGACTAAAGGGCTTCATGCCAAACCGTGTCAAATGCTTTTGAAATATCTAGCGCAACAATTTTGCTTTCACCTGCTTGGTGGGGCGAGTGATTCCACTTTTCGGTGAGATATGCCATCAAATCACCAGTGAATTCCGCTGCAACGGAAACCATACTGCGACTGCCAGTCATTGAGGAGTTTCCGGGGCTCAAGATATTTCATGAGCTGACGATTGATCTGCGTTTCCATGATCTTGGAGAGAAGGGACGTTAGTGCAATGGGTCGGTAATTGGAGGAGAGAGAAGAGTCGCCTTTTTTTCGGAATAGGCCGGATAAATGCTGTTTTCCATCTACTCGGAAGGAGTCTAGAAGAATAGGAAAGATAGAAAAGATTACGCAGTGGTTTTGCCAGCGTGGAAGAATACCTCTTCAGAATTATGGAGGAAATACCATCTTTGGGATCCTTGCCACTAATCCAGTACGGTAATGTATTTGTCCAATGGTGGAGTTAACGTACTCGACGTCAGGTGGAGACAAAGTACAAGCAGGAAGCTGCGAGCTGGCTGCGAAGTGAGCAGCCAAATTAGCTTTGTCTAAAGGTTTGACGGGTCCAGTGTCATTATCAATGAGCGTCGGAACAGAATCTATTGCCTCCTCTGGGACAGTTTCTTAGTTTTTGGTCAAACTCAAATTTTACACATCGTAAGTGAGTGTTGCAGTCATTCCTGGCTCGTATGTACTTTTTTAGGTTATCCTCTGAGGCGCTAAGCTTGTTTGACCGAAAACTTAACTCACTCAACCTAATAATTTCCTTACAGCTAAGGTCAAACCACGCATTTTCCTTAGGTCTAATCCCTGTTGTTCTGTTGGGAATAAACGTTCTCATTCCCAATTGGATAGTGCTTGTGATAATATCAGCAGCAGCATCCGCATCGTTGTCGAGGAAGTACAACGACCTGTTGAAGCTCCGAAAAAATTTGTTAAGGCCACACCAATTGGCTTTTTCGTAAAACCATACTGTTTTTTTCGGAGCTTCTTCCCTTTTATGGACTTTGGGACACGAAAATTTAGCTGATATGACACAGTGGTCTGAGGTGATAACACATTAACAGTGTACTTATTGGGGAGGGAGGTAAGGAACAAGTCCAGTTGCCCACGAAACTCTGAACTTCCGAGTCCCAAATGGCCAGTAATAATAATAATATTAATGCTGTCATATAGGAGAAGAGCTTAACCGTGGGAGCATACAATTTCAAACATATCGTCTACGCACGTTGCCAAGGGCGTCGATTACACAACTGCGAAAGCGAATTGGGCCTTTATTTGTCAGTATTTGCAAACCCCATTTACTAATCGAAATATCCACACAAAATATGTTCTCAAATGCATAGAAAATAAAAGGCAAATATAAGCAAATCCGCAAGATAAGTTTTTGAACATGGTATTCAGAGAAGCCCCAGCTTAGTCAAATCAAATTCAAGACTTGGGTAAATTCTTTCTGCATTGGTTGCACGAATATATTTTCTAAATGTCAAATATTTGTCACGAACATGCTACTCCCTTATTTTTTTCCCAGAAAACTACAAAATTCCCGCATGGTAAAATGCTTTCTTAGTTTTTTTTTTTTTTTCTTGGTTAGAAGTGTCGTGTTCCTTGTCGGTTCTTATAACTACGATTACAATGCGACACATTGAATGACCTTAAGGCCATGAAGAACAAAACTTGCTCTTTATCTTACTGATTTGAACGATCTTTATAGACATTTTTATATTTCATTTAATTTAATCAATTTATTTAAATTAAGGACTTGTACACTGGTCTGCTGATTTTGCGATTGTCTTCAATTTGATTTTGTTCGCCCTTGACTTTGATTTCCCTTTCTATTCGCACCTCTTGGCCTTACCTTGCTTATTCTATTCCATTTGCTACCACTTTAAACAAATTTATGTGTGCACAGTGCAATCCGAGCGATTCCAAATATTATGATATAACTGTAGGAAGTCGTATCGTAAAGGGTCGAGGGCAAAAGAATAAAATGTTGGAAACCGTCCCCTCCAATTTGAAGCCGAGAATAAATCAGGCGACCGTTCTATCAATCACGTCCTTTAATTAAATGAACATCCACTCGATGCACTGCTTTCTCACTCTGTTCATCATCACTCCAGCCCTCCGTCCGATTCGCTCATACCTTTCCCATCTCTTATACGCCATTAACGCGAGTACATAGCTCCATTTTCTCATTTTGTATCTAAGCCACCATAACACAAAAAAGAAACTATGAAATCCACCTAATCATATTCAGCTTTCGCATACACTTATATCTATGTATCTTTAGCTAATAACTCACCTCCAATTGCGACCAAGTAAAGTACTTTCTACGCGCATCACAGACACAGTCTGTTACGATGAAAAGTGAAAATGCCCATCCGCACGCGTTACCTTCAGCCCCTAAAATTTAACGACACTCCGTGGCAGTTCCATCAATCTAATCACCGTTAAGCTAATCGATCGTCCACGCTGAACAGAGATGGAAAGATAAAAGTCAGAAAACGAGTGACAAGCGGAAAATCAACTCGAAGAACCACCTGACTGAGGGAGGCGTGCCACGACCGAATCATTCTGTCCAATCGGAGTATCCGAACAGGAGTATCCGAACTATGTAAGCGTCGAATCAGAAAGAGAGAATGCTAAAATGGTGAAAAAGATACACAAGTATCTTCGAGTATGTGGTATATACAAGCTAAACTGACTGGGGCTACTTGTGTTGTGATTGTTGTTTTTGTTTCCTCGCCGTGGAGATAATTAAAATTAGTTGCTGTATAAATGTATCTATAATGGTAATGGATTAGATATGGAAAGGTTGGTTGCGGTGGGCATGGAAATCGATTGTCGTGTTAATTTAAGTTCTTTGAATTGATGTGATTGGTCGCCAGCGAAATAGGCTTTTGCAGATATTTCACGATGCGAAATCTCAGTTAGATACTCAGGATAACAGGCAAAGTTACCTACAACGGCTTGATTGGAATGAAAGTCTACGAAAAGCCCGACGAAAAATTTCATTCCCCAAGCGAGAAGGTACATAAAAGGAACATCCCTTAGAAAACAACAGCATCGTCTGACCAACCAACCGCGCAAGCGTAATTCATATCTCCCTTTTCCATCATCCACATTGATGAAAACCACCGACCAACCGCCATAGCACCTCAATCGTAACCACATAACCATCAACATAACCTCCCATTGCTTACAGACACTCACGTAACCGACAGATACTCCTCTCGCTCGCGTATCACTCGAGTGGAACTCATCGACCAAGTCGCCGGTATCACTCAACCTCGCGACCACTCACCTGGCTAGAGGTTCGGAGATACAAAACTGGTATTCAGGCAGAGCACTCGTATAAGAGTTTTTCGCCTCGCTCGGATGGTTCTAATATGGGCGCCTGTGGGTAAATTCAGTTGTTTTTCATGCCGTCGTCGTCGTGTTGTTGTTGTTTTTTGTTCAGATGTGTGGCTTGCTCGTCGTTTGACTCGTATTATGGACTCGGGGAGTACGAGTAATGCAGCGCCGTAGTGTTACTGGTTCACCTGCTTAGGTGAATTGGACCTCGTGAAACCTGAACTATATGTTATCCAATCAGTCTCAACCAGGTAACCGGAGAGGAAAGAATTTTGTTACTCAGCTACGTCGCTCGTTCGTGTTCGTACGTTCGTCCGTTGCCGTGTGTATAGCGCGCATTGTTCATCGCGATCGATGTCGATCGTGTTGTGTTCATCGTCGTTGTCGTTGTCGTTACCATCGTTGTCGATACTGTTTTCGACGTTGTCGTTGTTATTGTCGTACTTGTCATCGTCGCCGTAGTCGTCATCGTTAGGCATTTGTTGCCGCATACGAATCGTGTACGTGAGATACTTTTTTTTTTGCTGTTTTTCTGTGCCCCCGCTTAGTTTTTTTTTCCGGGTTTATTTATTATAATCGATTCGTGGGTGCATGTGGCTTAAACTTGAGTGAATTTGAATCGGAAAAGATACACACATCGAGTACTATGTGCAATATCTATCAACAGCTCAATCAATCTGTATATACAAGTGCAATGATTTAAGTGCGATTCATTCGGGTATCCTACAGTGAACAGGATGTTTCAATCAGCACAGAAGGAGGTCCTTAATGCGAAAAAATGGCGGATTCTATGTGAAATCAATGTTTAGATACATGCAACAACCCTGTGCGCCCTTCCGCTCCTCCCTCAAATGAGCAAATGAGTGTTTGGAAATTGCAAAATATCTAAGAATACACCATTCAGTGTGTCAGTGCCTTAATCCAATACATAGTGATCTCATTCCGAAGGAACTAGTGTCGATTAATCGTTTTGTTTTTTGTGTGTTAAACTGCATCCCATCGTAAAATCTGCATCCAATCAGAGTTAAGCTGCTGCTAAATGCATACGGATATTATAATCGGCGATCAAATTGTGCCATCCGCAAATTTTTGGGTAATGCAGGTAGGTTCAACAACATCCTTCCATTTTCTCAACTTTCTTTCTTGCTTGGTAATGCCGTCACCGGTCATACATATATCCAAGAAGTACGAACGTGCGTGTGTGTTTACACGATCGCGCCGCATAATGCGAACTGTTAATGGCGATGATGATTTGTTTAAACAATAAAATCGAACAATCAATGACCTGCGCATGTGTACTTAAAGTGTAAACTTTCTTATCTCTTGTGCGAAAGGCGGTTTATTAAGCGACTCACACACAGCCTGGTGTGGCTTCAAACGCTTGGAAAAAGCGAAGGTGTTAATTTTTATCTTTAACTGTTTCTTTTTTCAGTTTTGTTGTGTTCATGTTGTTTTTCAATGTCTAAATTTATTTTTTCGCTTTAAAGTGTGTGTTTGTTGGGCAAATAGTGGGCCCATCGGCAGGACATGGTCTTGCAAAGTGGATAATGTGACTCAAGGTGGTTTGTTTTTATGTTTTTTCCCCTGCTCTGACGTTCGGCAAATATTTGCGATATCGTAAAGTACTTGAATGTACAATCATGTTAACTGGAATAAAGTTTGTAAGCAGTGATGGGGAGTTTTTCGGGCACTATTTTTGTATTTTTGGGGGATAACTCAAGGGCCCCCAAGATTCGAGTAAAATAATATGGAATGACCCTGGCAATTGGTGTGTAAAACCACGCTCCATATGATTACAAGGCACAGGTCCTAGTTTATCTTCCTCTGAATTGGAAATAATAAAAATCTATTTTTACTTAGTAAAGTAACTGTGAAGTGGATTTTTGAATGAGCCCCCTTCTGGTAAACTGACTATTCGACTGAACTTATCTTCATAAATCTAGACTGATTGAACCTTATCGCTGTGTACATATTTTCAATATTCTACATTAACAGCGAGGGCCATTTTAAGCCGGAGTGAATGATGAAACACACAGGTGTGTTTGGTTAATCATGCTGTTTTCGGATTTTATTGAGAAATGTCGATCCGTCGTGACTTTTAAAAACTTTTTAAATGAGAAAATGGTTTGACATTTACTGTGGTTTAATAATATAAATCTTTTAACGAAGTTTTGTTTTAAATATTTTTTTGTAATATTTTTAAATGACTCCTCTTACAATGCTGATTAAAAGCGAATTTTATTAGTTTAAATAACCAAACTAAAATCATTAAAAAAAAAATACAATCGTAGATTACGGTTTAGGTTTTCGGAAAAAAATCGAAGAACACAAGAGTTGCGTATAAATTGTTAAAAAGGTTTTGATCCTTTTATTTGTAAGTCTTAAAATATTTTGCTTTGAACTTCATATACTTTTCCATTCGTTCAAACCGACCGATTCAAACATTTGTGAAAATTCGAATGGCGCATGAGTAAAATCTCATTTCTATTGTTCTAATACCTTGCAAAGCTGGGCTAGGTTAAGACTTATGCAAAGGCTCTTTTGTCTGTCTGTCCGTCTGTCCATACGTAATTATGTATATATCAAACCAAACTTGAGTCTGAAACTTGGCTGTGTTATATGAATATGAAATATGGTGATGGTGTACACTGTCACAGCGTAAAAAAATTGATCCATTTTTTGATAGTTTTCCTGATGTCTAAAAATGAAGGGATAATTTACGAGTAAATGTTTCGTTTAAAATATTTATTCAATAAATTCAATCAATTGTAATTGCATTCAGGTGATGTTCAAAGAGTGCGAAAAAGAGAAGGGAAAATTGGTTATGAACACGTTAGTCGCTTTTGACGCGTTTTCGCTCAGTAATGACAATGTTAGCTACAAAGTCCTAGATATTTTGTCATTATTGTTAACCCTACGCTGCGCGTTTTTCTATTTTTCACTAAAAAATAATTTCACATAAAATTTATCTCTGCAAATACAACAAAAATAATAAAAAAAAATATATTTTTAACTATTCCTTATTTATTTATAAAAAAAAGCTGGTTGTATCATATCTGCTACATCGTGCAGTGGTTATATGTTTTATTCGGTGTGAAATTTCATAAAACAGTTATTATTTTCAGAAATCAAAAGTCACTTTTTGAAAATTTTATGAAAGAAAAAGATTTGCAATTGGGCATTTTGCAACGTTGCCTGGTATCTTCATAAATAGGCCAATGGTTACATGAGTCCTGGCGTACGTCTTTTGGTGGTATGTAAGCTGTGGTTGCGGAGCGTTTCTTTTATGCTTGAATGCTTTTTTCCAGATCACTTGGCCTTCCTCTTTTGCTTGTTGATGGAATTCCTTGGTTGCACAAGCAATATGCAATCTCAGCTCGAAATGTTGCTAGAGGTACATGGTTTGCCCCCCTTTTATTGCAAAATCTCCGGTAGAGCAACCACGAATTTATAACTGTCATATAAAGCAAGCGGTAAAATACTCGTAGGTACCATTTTTTGGTTCGCCTTTTTATCTTATAGCACCCAATTAATCCGTCCAGGAGATCGACTCCTCCCATATGTCTATTTGTCTATTTCCTCCATATGACCACATTTGGGCAAGGGATATCAACACTTTTTTTTTCTTTCTTGTCGAAACGCTTTACATTTGAGAAAGGTTACTCTCCAGTAAAAGTTGATATGAGGGTGACTATTTTATCGTCTTTCCAAGCCACAGCGCAATCTCTACTCCATCCATATCAGCCACAAATTCTTGAAATGTTCCACGTTTCTCTTTGGCCAAATCCTTGTCGCCGGCAATATCTCAAATTTGCAGGAAAATCCATCTGTCCCACAAAGCACATAAAGTTAATTTCCCCTTTTATGGGGTTTTGCTGGTAAGTATTGCTTTGTAGTCTTGCCTTCGTAGCACATAGTTGTTCGTCCACACAAGGGTATCGTTGCAGCGGAACAGATTGAAACTTTTGATTTAAAATATTTATTATTGGTCGTAATTTATACTATCTATCATGATCAGGATGATCCCGTTGCTTCATATTTGAGTTTTGATTGAAATGTAAAAATTGTCTAATTTTAACAAATTTGTTATAGCTCATTGTTTCCTTTACGTTATCAAAACCAAGCTTAGATGACCAATAACTCCTTATATCCTGTATGTGTACGACAGACATATACAAGCAGACCCCAATATATTGACTGATATCCTGCTCAGTTATTTGAGCAGGTCTGCTTGCATCCTTTTCAACAGGAAAAAAAATTGTTTCTTCTGTTATTGGTGATACTAGTTCGTTGTCGAAAAAGTACCTGAAGAAGGATAAAGCTGTGTCCAGATTTTCAATCTCAGGCGGGAAAGATTGATTTCCGCGAAAAGCCAATGCGTTGTCATCGAGAATTAGATTTTTTTATTCGCCACAAAATATTCTTGTACTTTTCTTACAATTCTCCGGCTTCTTTCTTGGAATCCCGTGTATCATGCAGCGATATATCTTCCTCCCCAACTTCTTCCTCTTCTTCGTTGACATTCTTATCATTTTCCTCGTCTGGAACCATTCTGTCTTCCAATTCAGTGGGCTTGGCTAGTATGTCAGCAGCTGCCCAGTCTTGGCCCGGATTTACTGTATCATCATCTGACGCCTCCCCTTCGAAATCATCCTCACTCTCTGAGAGATGTGCTAATGTCTCCTCCCAATCCCGATCTGTAAGCCTTTTACATTTCCCGGAATGTGCCATGCTGCCTACAATAAATTTCACCCGTTAAAACACAATGTATCAGAAATGATACGTCTCACAAAAAGACGATTTTGTCCAACAAGCACATTGAATTTTAAAACTTTACCCTCAGATTATCTTGCACTATTGTCACCTCTATCGAATTTATTACTTTTTGAGTTGTTTTCTTTTATCACTTTTATTGCAAGAACAACGTCTTGTACTCGCTTATATCCGCACTAAATGAAGTCAACTCTCTCAACGTCGAATAACCAAAATATCAAAGTGTACCGTTAGTCTACGTAAATCAAACATACTTATGGTCCTAGAACATTAATGTAGCAGATCACCTACATACGAGTAGCGTAATAGAGTAAAATGCCTATTCCATAGTGTAATTCCGACGATTGAGTTTTGTTGTATCAGATCGTCTACACTGCGCAGTGTGGGGTTAATTGGCCTCTATCTTCTCAAATGGTAGCATTACAAATATTAAGGCAGTCCTTTCGTTTATTCAAACAACTTTGCGATCGAGGAACGTTTGAAACATTCAAACAGCCAATCGGTTTTGCTTTTAGACTCAACTCAATAAACCCTTGCTCCATCTCATGCATCGATTTTTTAGCTATTTTTTGTCAACCAACTATAACACAGCTTTCTAGCTTTTGCAAAATATTTTATCAATTTCCTTAACACCAATAGAAAGGATAATTGAATTACTCTGTAGGTTGTACGCCTATATCCTAGTCCATTTTACGTACACCATGGACTTTTCCGTTCATGATTAACCTCCACCCAATCATACTAAAATAACCACAAATGTCGTTTTCTAGAAGTGCTTGCTGCAAACGGTTTTTTTATCTATTTATTTACATCAATAAGAGATCTTAAATCTGGAATAAGACTACCGAAAGTTAACTATGAGGTCGATCAACTTATTTATAAAGTGCAAAAGTCAATCTGCTCATATGAAAATTAAAATCAATATTATTAGAGATGAGATTAGTTTCTCTAAGGCAACGTATTATAGGTTCATTTGATTTACCCTATGTTCATTTACTCGGAACAAACAACGTTCCCTTAACTGTCTCAATGGAGCGCATAAGCCAAACAATAATAAAAGAAAAGGGCATTTGATATGGTGTGACAAAAAGTCAATTATGAACATTATTGAGAACATGTTTCTTCTATTTTCAAGTGACTGAATTCCTAGAAGTTGGCATCTAGAAGAATACGACGGGGATTCGATGTTCCAACCCAATTTCTGTATAGTAAACTTCGTAAATTTTCTTTGGATCAATTCAATTCTGTTTGAATAATTGTTCTAGTATGGATTCCAAATCACACAACAGTATTCTAATCATTAAAGTCTTTAAAGTTACATTTAATGAAACCTAACATGGAATTTGCTTTAGCTACAACAAGCTTGATAAAGTTTAGTTTCGAATCAAAAAAGATACCTATTTCCCATACTTTTTCAAGAAGTCACCAATTTTGTATTCGAAGAAAATTTGTGAAAAGTTACTACAATAAGTAAAGTACTGACATTTAGTAATGTTCAGGAAAAGTTAGTTTACTCTACACCATTCTGATAACTTTTAAAGATCATCTTATAAAAAAAGGCAATCATCCATGGATTTAATGCATCTGAAGAACTTTAAATCATCTGCAAATAAAAGTGGACTAGAGTTCAAGAAAATATCGGGCATGTCATTAATAAAAATAAGAAAAAAAGGGGCCCAAGATGACTTCCTTGTGGGACGCCCGAGGTTACTTCGATTGGTTTCGAAAACTCTTGATCAATGCACACAAATTGTGAACGATCCTTAAGATAAATTACCGACCATTTCGACATATTTGAGTGAAAGCGCAATAATTTTAATTTTTTAATTAAAATAGTGTGACTAACTCTATCGAAAGCCTTTGCAAAATCAGTATAAATGATATGAATGAAATGAATTTGATATCCTTCCTCGAGATTATTATGAACGTAATTGGAAAAAATAGAGAGATTGGTGGTTGTGGATCTCCCTGCAACAAAGCCATGTTGAAATGGTGAAATATGCTCTTTCAGGTTAACTTATCGCATATAATTTTTTCGAGAGTTTTGGTATAGAGGAAAGTTTGCAAATCGGACGATAGTTAGATACATATTTCCTGTTTTGGGCCAGTTTTATGAATTGGAGATAAAAATAATTTTTTCCACACAGAAAGAAATCCACCACTCGCGAGAGGTCTATGAGATTTTATAAAATCGGCTCAGAAATAGTAGCTGCACATTTTTGAAAAACAATTGCTGGAATTTCATCAGGACCCCGGTTGCTGTCGGTATTTAAATTCAACAGACCACTTCGATTTCAGAAATATTTACCTCTAACTGACCAATGTCAACTTTACAATCTTGAGAGAATAATTCGGTTTCTCCTGACATAACTTCATTAGGTTTTGTATAATTGGATTTGAAATAGTGAGCAAATGAGTTACAAATATTTGAAAAATTCGAGAATGTTGAACCAAGGTAATTCAAACTTCTAGGAATATCATTGGTTAATTTTTTACTTTTTAAAAAGAAGAAAACGCTGTCGATCAATGAATGGAATGTTTTGTGCGAAGGTAGTTGTCAGAGCGATTAGTATTGTTCGATTCAGGGAACTTGTGCAGACCCATAATTATTTGATCTTGTCTAAAAAAATGAGATCTGATTAAAAAATTGATATCAAAAGTAAAAAAATTCATTATTTTATGTTACATTAACAAAACAAAATAAAAATCGTGAATTTGTATCACTTGCAATAATCTTTGCAATATTTTCAATGTGCGTATGACGTACCTAGAGAGCTTCGTTTATTTATGGTGCCAGCAACTTCTAAATAAGAAGTCACTATACATTTTCAAGGATCAAACCCTTAGGACTGGGAATTCATTGCCCCTCCAACTAACTTTCAGTTTGGCTCAATACAATAATCACTTGAAGGGATTCGTCGGCGGAACCATGTCATGTATAATTATTTTTGTTCAAGTGTATAGTATTTTGACTGAACTTACCAGCTTATTCTATTGAATTTATTTTTGTTTGGCTTTGTTTTCAAAAAAACTTTGTTCAATACCTTCTGTAAACAGCTACACTTTCCTCTATTTTCTGATGATATATGTATGTATTTTTTCGACTTCACCATAAAACGTACTGTTCTAGGAGGGCTTGGCAATTTCAATGTCTGCTTTAAGAAGGCTCATTAGGCAGGTTGGTTGATTTGGGTAAGTATCTTCAGTGAGGTGTCTTGTGTATTCTGTCTTTTGAGTTGATCTTTTACACGGGTTACAAGGGATTGGAATCCGGTCAGGATCCTTGCTTAAAATGTATATTTGGAAATTAAAAGTTTTAAGAAGTTCAGTAAGTTCAGTGTTATTGTACGTATTATTAGTAACGATCTGAGAGGACAATATTTGGACCTTGAAAAAACCCGCCTTTTTTTTTAAAAGTGATTTAATTAGAGTAAGTCATGGGAAACGTGTCACTCCAAGTATTGCCCATCGCTAACTTCAATTCTTTTCCACACTTCTGGCAGAACGTCGGGATTGCAACACGTCTTTTGCGGCTATCCTAGAATCGAGCCATTTTGTTGGTAGTTTCAAAAGATTGCAAGAAATAGCTCTGCTAGGCCATGTGCCTAAAGCAAGTGATGATCGCAAGCAGCAATGTCTGGAGGTTTTCGTCGATATCGATATGTGGTAAATCGTTGTCATATAGCAAAATCACTTCTCCTGTCCTTTGCTTGTATGTATATCATCTGGTAATGCTCTGCATCAGCTGCAGATCGATACCGATCTCCCGTTATGGTTTCGTTTGGTTTGAGCAATTCTTAATTGAGTACATTCGACTGATCCCACCAAATGCAAACTTGATGTTTTCCTTTGCCGACGATGTTTATATAGGACCTTTGGGATTATAGTTCAGTAACGATCATTATTATTATTATTATTACCGGCCATATGGAACTCGGAAGTTCAGAGCCTTGTTGACCACGGCTGTCGAAGTAGCAGTTCACCATTGAAAAAAACGCCGTTCGTCTTTAGGCTTCAACCTGCATAGGACCCAATGTCATTGCTTCTGAATCATTCCTGATGTTTTTGAAAATTTCGAAACTTTCATCTACTTGTAATGATTTTACAAGTTCAACTAGCGATTGACGTGATCTACCTTTAATATAAAACTCAGTATTTTTTAGGCGTTGAAACCATTGTTATATATCATTTCCAGAGAGAGCATGCTTGAAACTCGACATGTTTATTACATTTAAATAAGAGTTATTTATACTAAGTAACATACACTAAAGGCCAAGCTAGGTCACAATACTTGCTTGTAGATACAATTTCGTCTTAAATTACATGCACGTAATTAACGCCCTCTGTTGGGAGACAGGGAGAACTTATTCAAGTTCCCGATAAAACCGGAGTATGCTGAAATTTATTATTTGCCCTATAAAAATTAAATCACATCCGAGTAACTTACTATTAGAACCTTATACTTGAGTTCTCTTACAATAAAATCAATCGAAGGAAATAAAAAAATAATATATGTATGGCTTTCAATCAATTAATGTGTGTTCCATCTTAAAATAGCAATGAAATAATATGTCGTCATTATATCGACTAGTTGAAAACAAATGATTTTGTAGAAACATCGCATACTCCGACGGAATAAAATGCCTGTTTAGCTGACTGAATTTATAGCCACGTTGTAGAAGTAAGAAGGCATGAAGTGCTTCATTCCCACTTTCTTTTCTTGTCTAATTTCATCCAAATGAAAAAAAGAAGACAGTCTTGAACTTTATTCTATAGCTGAAAGCCTATTTACTGCTTTTACTGACTGCTATTAGAAAGACTTAAAGTTGTTGGTTTGGAAAAATAGAATAATATGCCGACTTTATCAGTTATGGGTGTGCCGTTTTTATATGATTTTTATTTACTGGCTTACTAGCTTATTTTGAAAATCTACTCGATTTTCAAGTTACTCAGTTATTAATTTTTATTTTTATTTTTTTTAATTAAAAAAAAAAAATACGGCTCTAAGCCACTTGCTCAATAAATTCTATGTTTATCCCACAATATTAACAGACATTTAATAAGGTGATATTATAAAATACATTAAATAGTTTGTTAGCACTTTTCGCTATTGTCATAGTATGAAGCACTTCTTGAACAGGATTTGTGTAAAAGAAGCAATCACTTTATACGGACGTTTAGGGTGAATTTGGATATAACCTGAACACTCACGAGCTGATATTGATCTGAAATATTTTTTTAAAATTGTTAATGTTTTTTTTTCATTTTATCGTTGTGGAAATTTTTTTAATATTCAAAATGCCGGTTTTGCGAAATATCTATTTTGAAATTTTACATATTTTAATGGCTATATTCGTTTATTCATAAGGCCCTTTAAATTCAGTGGATCGATATGTTCTCCTACTGGCTTGAATATTATTGGTAGCTGATGTCAGTTACACGAATGAGGCTCTGAGATGCGAATAATCGACGCAAGCTACAGAGTTTCTATTTCATTTCTTTTGAGACTAGAAACCAGTGATCTTGATGGGCTGATGGGATTCCAACGCAGTCAACCATTAAAATTCTATCGAAATATAATGATTTTAAATATTTATAAACTAACACTGCTACGGAGTTAACATTCTAATTTCTTAAACATATTCGAAAATCAAAAAAGGTCACGAAAGCACTCATACATACAGGCATCTCACTGAAACTGACGAATTCGAATTATTAACGCCCCAAAACTTGAGAACTAATATTATACAATATATAAACCAAAAGCTTCTTTTCAAGCGAATTTTGTAGGACGGTTGTCTTCATCAGATCATTGCAGGCTGCGAAATGTGCTATTGACCACGAAATTGATATTACATATATCAAATATGCTTCTCTGTTATGGGAGCTGAAATAGATCTTTCTCCCAAAAAATAAAGGACGAAATCCATTAAGCGAATATATTGGCCTCTGAAACGCTGAGAGATCCCTGCAATAAAATAAATTCTGGCATAAAGCTTATACGTCTAGTCTGTAAAATGCGATTTGAACATCTCCTGTTAGAAAATTTACTTAAAATCAACTAGGAAGATATCAGCAAGAAAAAGGTTTTTGGAAGTTTTGAATAAGCTAGAAATAACAATAACATAAGGCCCTTTAAATTCAGTGGATCGATATGTTCTCCTACTGGCTTGAATATTATTGGTAGCTGATGTCAGTTACACGAATGAGGCTCTGAGATGCGAATAATCGACGCAAGCTACAGAGTTTCTATTTCATTTCTTTTGAGACTAGAAACCAGTGATCTTGATGGGCTGATGGGATTCCAACGCAGTCAACCATTAAAATTCTATCGAAATATAATGATTTTAAATATTTATAAACTAACACTGCTACGGAGTTAACATTCTAATTTCTTAAACATATTCGAAACACAAAAAAGGTCACGAAAGCACTCATACATACAGGCATCTCACTGAAACTGATGAATTCGAATTATTAACGCCCCAAAACTTGGAGATATATCTGAATTCTTATTCGGAAAATTAGAAGAAATACAAATTTCAATTGAAACTTTAACAAAATTTTTACTTTGATGAATAAGTAATAAGAATTTAAGTGTAAAAAGATATGTCATATATGTAAGCAAATGAGAACTAATATTATACAATATATAAACCAAAAGCTTCTTTTCAAGCGAATTTTGTAGGACGGTTGTATTCATCAGATCATTGCAGACTGCGAAATGTGCTATTGACCACAAAATTGATATTACATATATCAAATATGCTTCTCTGTTATGGGAGCTGAAATAGATCTTTCTCCCAAAAAATAAAGGACGAAATCCATTAAGCGAATATATTGGCCTCTGAAACGTTGAGAGATCCCTGCAATAAATTAAATTCTGGAATAAAGCTTATACGTCTAGTCTGTAAAATGGCATTTGAACATCTTCTGTTAGAAAATTTACCTAAAATCAAGTAGGAAGATATCAGCAAGAAACAGGGTTTTGGAAGTTTTGAATAAAAAAAAAATTTTTTATTTTAACCTATACTAACTCCAGTGAACTGAAATTCAACAATTTTTGTTACCAGTAAGTTCTTATCAGATTTTTTCTATCTAATATATATGTAGATGTGGAAAATCTTTGTAGTCTGACATTTTTTTAGACTTAAATTTCAGAGCTTAACTTGAGAGATAATACTTGTTCTATTTTTTAATAAGAAACTGTTTTAACGATAAAAGAGTTGTCCAAAAATATCAGATTTTTTTCCCAAAATTTTAATGTGTTGCTACACTAGATATACATATATAAACTGTCAGAATGGTGTAAGCATAATGTATTACAACTTAATATTTCTAAATGTAAGATATTTACAGCGCACCGTATTGTAGCGCCGATCTTATATAATTATTTTATGAACGATTTTCTGCTCCTTCGTTTTTACGAAGTTAACGATCTAGAGGTAATATTTGACACTAAACTAAATTTTACATTACATTATGATTGCGCCATATCTAAATCTAACTGCTTAACCCCTCTTAAAAGGAATAGCAAAGACTTCCAAGATGTTTATAGCCTTAAGACTTTATTCACCTCGTTGGTCAGACCTTATTTAGAATATTCTTCGACTATTTGGGATTCGCCATATAATGCTCAAGAGCTTAGATTAGAAACAGTTCAAAAGAATTTCACAAGATATGTTATCCGCAAATTAAACATGTTTGACGAATTTCCTCCTTATGACGTAAGATGTAAGTTAATTGGCTTGCAAATTTTGAGTTTTAGACGGAAGGTATCTTCAGTCATGTTTATTCGCGACATAATTAATTATCATATTCATTCACCAGAATTAGTTTTTCTAAACATATATGCTCCCCAAAGATCTCCTCGGGTGAGAAATGTACTTTACAAGAGAAGGCATAGAACAAATTATGGTTGCAATGAGCCAATTACCAGGTGCATAAAAACATTCAATGAGCTTCGCAACAAAACTGATTTCAGCTTAACTCGATTGGAATTTAGAAATTGTGTTCTTTCATTGATTTTAAATTAGCAATACTGATTGTCTGAGTCGGTGGATGATCCTTAGTCGCACAACTAGAGATATACACTATAGAGTATACACTAGAGAACGTATTGTTCTGTGTACTCTGTGATGGATATAAAAAAAAATACAACTGTCAATAAATATTAATGATCGCTTGAAAGATAGACCACTAATTTAAATCAAAAAATCTTAGAGAAAACACAGAATTTGCCTCATGCTCCAAATAATCCCATCACATTGCTTTCTTTTTTACCACGAAAACCAATTGTTTAAATTGTTTTGCGTATTGTTCACTATTGTCTCAACAACTTTTTTACTGTTTTTTTCTGACAAAGATTTTAATCAGGTTTTCTATTTATTTAGTTTAGAAATTCTTCCAAAAATATTGTAAATTTAAAACCAAAAGCTTTCTTTTGAGTACCCTATTCATCGTGAAGAATGCGATTATTGCATTTGAAGTCATGAGTAAGCTACACTTTTTCCTTTCTATTCATGACACCAAGAAAACTAGGTAAAAACTAGGGTGAAAGGGCTTTCATTTAGTTTGTTGTTTTGCGTTAAAATGAAACACTTGTTTTGAAAATGATGATTCAAATGCATATTCTATTTTTTTGGTAACTTAACCATCGTTCATACTTAAAATTCAATACTATACGGCTATATTCGATGCTTCTCTTTTCCTCGCCCAACAATACAGTTCAGACAAAAGAACCAATTCTGGAACAGACAGGAGGGTATTAAACACTCAATAACGTTCATGGAACAGAAGCACAATCCCAAACTTGCCAAAGGAGCTGTAGAACTAAATAAAGCCGAACTAAGTGTGCTATTTGAGGCACTAAGAGAACACGGAACATGCAACTATCACCTTTATAAAATGGGTCTTAGTAGCACAGAAATCTGCAGGCGATGTGGGCAGCCCAAGGAAGCCATGGAACACATACTTATCACCTGCCCAAGCCTTGAAAGAACCCGAGAAAAATTAAAAATGAAAAGTAACACAACCATGATGGGGAGAAACTTCGAAGAAATCCCATCTAGAGAAGTTGTCAAATTCTTGAAGGCAGCACTAAAATGTAGATCAAAGAAAGGGGTACAACAGATCTGTATGGTCGCAGTACTAGTGACTTCAGATGACACACCCTGAGTTCTAATTAAAACTTCAAAATGTTGTTTTGTGTACGCATGGCAATAATAATTTATAAAGAAACATGTCCCCAATTGATATATCTGACGTACCTATGAGAGTGTTTTGACTTTAATTTGACAATTTTGAATGTTTCACATGTCACGCAATGTAGGATATTTCAGTTGGGATTCTCACTCGAGAATCTACAGTCATACGTTTTTATTTATTACTGAGCAAATTGCTATGTTGTTTCTATATAAACGAAAATTGCTAAGTAAATGGCTCTCGTTTTAATTATAGATTTTTTTAGATTTTTTTATTTTCGTCTATAATGTACAGTTTTCTATCACACAATTTACATACAGAGATTGATAATTAATGTTTATCTTTCTACTGAAGTAATTATTTATAGGTTAGAAAAAAATGTTTTAAATTATTAATGATCTGAAGGAAAGGACGACAAAACCTTCAACAAAAACAGGAAAAAAAAAAGAAAAAAAAAAACAATATATATATAACAAATGTGTTTATATGAATAAATAAATAAAAAATAAATAAATAGATAAATAAATAAATTTTAATTTCTTAATTTTCCGTTTTAATTTTTTAAATTGTTTTTTAATTTTTAATTTAATTTTTTTATTTGAATTTTTAATTGTGCTGAATTTAAGACTTGCAAGGTTTTATAGCTATATTGAATATAATTTTAAAAGAGGTGAATATTATTTTAAAAAGCAAGGTCTTTCAATAGTCTGGCACAGATGTTGTTGTTTTTTTTTTGTATTGTTATTTTTATAAATATTTCGATTTTTGCTGGTATTCTCTCTTTTTATAAAAAAAAAATGACACTTTATAATTGTACATAAAAATAACATTACGAGTATTTAACTGGCCACCACGAGCACGTCTACAGGCTCTTATTCGAACATCAACATTTCCAAAGACTCACCTACATGCTATGCAGGCTTTAGTAGGCTTTGCTTTTAAAAAATCCCAAAGTAAACTATGATGTCAAATCGCATAATCTAGGTGGCCAGTTTTTGTCACCATTTCATGCTACGGCCTGGATATTTAGACAGATACAGCTCAATGTTTTGACCTGTGGAGATGATGGATCCCGCTGAGAATAACAATTATCAATTTGAAGTTGAGGTCACAAAACATCTTCAATCATTTGAAGAATAATAGACCAACGATTTCATCAGCCCCAAAAGCCACATCAAATACTCGTAGGACATTTTTATGGATGCAATGGTTTTGCCGAAATTATTCGAAGGGTTTCGTCGCCACAGATGGGAGAATTTCGTTTTTTGACGAATCCATTCCATCTGAAATAAACTTCATCACTAAAGATGATTTTGACTGAAAAGATCATGATCACGTTCGAATCGACGAAAGTTCTTCGTTGGTTATGATCTGTTTTGTGTAATCAAATTTTGTTTGAATGTAAAGGCAAATCCTTACTTGAAATATGTACACATAACAGTCGATGGATAAATGCCGAATGCGGAATACCGATATGAAAGGATCTTCAGCGATACTTTGTGCTAAGCAGCAATGTTGACTTTTGAACTGCCAGACTTTTTCCCATCCTCGGCAGAACCAGCTTCTTCATTCTTTTTCATTAACCTTTTGACTCATAGGCACAATTATTCATATCGAAAAGATCACGAATTTTACGATCAATGGGTTTTCTAGTCTCTAACTATCAATGGTCATTGCATGCATATGCGCTTACTATCCATATGTGTTGAAAAATTATTTCAATATATTATATTCATCGTTGCATTTTACAATCGAATAATATCCTAAACAAAAATATATATTTGCAAAAAAATTTGTGCTGCTTGTTGTGAAAGTAGCAAAAGTTACAAAAAGTCGCTTTTTGTAAAGGTAGGATCACATAAAACAATATCATGCACTGACTGCAAGAAAGGCGATGCTGTGTATTCGGTTGGAAAAGTACTGTCCACTATCGGCTGGTATGGCTTAGTCAAACAATAAATTTCGAGGTCGACTTTTAAAAAGTACTTCAGGAAAAGATTGGAATTGTTCAACGAAAGGGGACAAAGTACCTCATCCGAGAATTTTGCCTGGAATTGATATAAGTTCTTTGAGGACGGACCCACGATTTTGCTCAAAAAGTTTCAAGAAGTTGATCCATATTAACAGTAGCAAAATGTTTTCAATTTATAGCAGAATCAGTGAACACTTTAAAGCAGAGAAAACCTCAGCTAGGACTAGTTCTTACACTATTAAAAGATTTTTCTTATAGATATCATCTTAAGATCTATTAGTCAAAACCAAACGATGAATTTTGTAAGATGTCTTAGAGTTTCTGAAGATAGAATACCTCTTTCTTCAAGTCTCATTCCATTTGGTTAATAATCTGATCTTCACCACTTTGATTCATATATGGATCGTCGAAAGGGTCAGCTTACAAAGGATCTTTTATAGAAATTGATTTATTACTAAGCCGTTTCTAGTATTCTAATAACTGATACATTTCTATTCTTTTCTTTAGTACGCATCAGTGTCAAAAGGTGTTCGAATATTAAAGTGACTTCTTGGTCATTGTAAGTTGCTTAAAGCAAAACGAACAATGTCCATCAAGTGATCTTAAATTAAGGAAGCAGCTTTGCTCAGTGATTCGTATTCAATCTCTGACGCCGTCAACAAAAGGTTCGAATTCCGCACGTGACCCTCAGCGGGATACTGAAAACCCTCCAATAGAATACCTGTGTAGTGCCAGCCGTTGTCTTTGGGATCCCCCACGAAAAAAAAGTGATCCTCTTTGAGATAATACGAGATAATACGAGCATATAAATAGAAAAACATAGAGAAAATCCCAAATGCTGATTCAAACTGCCCGGAACAGCTATTAACTGAATCAAGTTTACAACCGTTATATAGTTCAATTGCGCTCCTAAAAAGGAAAATCACCTGAAATTACACAAATTACGTGTACGCCGCCGATTTATGTCGAAAATCGTTCCCAATTGATGGCCAAAATAAAAACAATTCGCCGGGAAACTTCAAACGCGCCGCCTTTGACTAGTTTACGTCGCGTTTGTTTTTTTTTTTTTTTTTTCGTAAATTATTATTTTTTGTTTTTGCTTTTCAATTTCTCTTTTTCAATTTCGTCTTTTTGCTTGTTCCGTGAGCTTTTTTACTATTCAAACATTGTTTATCTGGTAAGATTCGAATTTCATGTTATCAGTCCGCAACTTCGCGCCCCCCCACCAAGGGGACTGATTGAGAGAATAATGACAAGCATTGTGTGGCCCTAGTATTGCGTCTCGTTGTCACACCGTGGCGCGAAATTCAAAATTTGAAAAGCGCAGCAGATAAGACACACTTATCTATGCTCTTGAGGTATTTTTAGAATCAGTCGATCGCCCGACTATGCAATTTATTTTGGCATGCCGAACACTAATTGACCGTCCGATATGAGTCGCCTATTTTTAGAGCTACTGAAAGTTCAACTGAACTGGTCGTGGAGAGATTTTCACGCCTTCCAGATCGTATCGGAGATATGCAAATGCAACCGCAGCGAATCGAAAACCAGGGGAGGCGAGAAAACAAGAAAAACAAAAAGCAAATGATCAAAAAATCGAAAAAGATCGAAGATCGATGGAATGAGGAAAAAATCGATGCCATAAATAACGCGATTTACATGGATTAACCCGTGTGCGTAGGGAATTTAATTTCGAGTCTTGAGCTGCCGTGCTGTATGCTGCATGGGTGTCCATTCGACGAAAGCCGACCGTCGGCCGACGGCATATTCGAACGATATATCGGAGCATGCTATGTTTGTAGGTTTTTCTCTTCCATAATTTCCTAATTAAATTGTTAATTTATCTGCAATTCGCCGGACAGCCGGGCCAAATTCTGTTCGTATGTTTGACGCTTGTTACTTGGTTCGCTGGTTCGCTGGTTCACTGGTTCGTTGGTGCTTGAGCTGCTTGCTCGCTAGTTGGTGCTGGTCGTCGAGATGTAATTAATTTGTAGCGAATAAATAGGTTTTTTGTTAGTGTTTTCGGGAATGGGGTTGTGAACCGTTATGCATGGCAATCGTCGAATAACAATTCAATTTTCTGGAGTTAGTGGCTGCGCTAGAGGTGGGTGATGATAATGGTGGCAGAAAGGTGTCGGAACGATTGGCTTCATTAGTAAATTGATGCCTATTTGCATACGTAAATGTTTACATTGGTTCTAAAACTAAAATATGATTAGAAAAAATCGAAGATAAAACGATGGGGTCATTACGGGCTAAGCTGGTTTCATTCGTGATCTTTTCATCTTGCCAACATTTATATGAAGTGATGAGTCAGATTTGTATCGGTGCTTAGCCGATCAGATGGTATTTGGAGGAGTGACAGGCGCACGCATTTGGGATGTTAAATACCTGTTTTTTGAAACAGTTTATCGTTTAACATGAATTGGCTGGAAAATCTGACGAGGCACGATCGTTTCAAAAGCCATTAATGTCAGTGATCTACAGAACATCAAGAATGTATTTTGTTTTTAGATGACCATGAAAGTTTGGGATGTACTGATTAAATCTGTATACGAATTTAGTTCATTGTCATCTCTAAGGTGATATTATAGGTCCATCCAACAAGAGGTGTCATTTTAAATCAATAGAGAAAATCAACATTTTATTTCCGTCAAATAATAATTGATGGATAAGAAATGATTTAAAAATATTAAAGAAAAAAATAAAGATTTATTATAGAAACAAATAAAATAGAAATAAATTAATTCAGAAAGATTAATTTGAATATATTTTTGTAGAACAGCGGCCTCAGTTTTATAGGCGAATCAATGTCACGCTTAACCAAGACCTTCAGAATTTATAATTTATTAGTATTCTATAATTTAATCAAGGGAAGAAAATCGCAAAAGCTAATATGTTACGTTCTCACATCGGAATACTATCTTGGAACCATAGAGCAACTAGAAGAATAATAAAAACATAAAATTTCTCCAGCACACGCTAATAAAATTGACTTACCTGATCAAGATTTTTTCCGTAGGATAGCTTCCAATTGCATGCACCTATTCGTTCAGGAATTGGAGCATGGTTATGAAGTACCATTAACTTTTATGAGCAAGATTCAATGTGAAAGTCGAAGTGCATTTATTAACACTATTATTGCTCAGTTTATGCAGGTAATTCCCATTTTTCAAAGTAGTTTCTTAATTACTTGTAAATGTCTGACACGATTCTGTCATTAATTCTTAATCACATTTATTCTAAAATTCGTGAACGAAAAGGCTACATGCAAGTTAGTAGCACCCAATTAACCGCATTCTTGTTTGGTAGTTTTGCAAATAATCCTGAAAAGAAAGTTGATCTTATACCAAATATCTAGTCAAGTGACCGGGGAGAATACGAAAACTTGATCTTGAAATACAACCTTTACCTTATACTGCTAAATTAATTATTTTCTATTTATAATTATATTCTCTGCCGTCCGGGAAATCACAAGTTCCCGAGCTAGCTTGGCGCCATTCTGCTTAAAATAAAAATCTTTCAAGTCAATAGCATAATTTTCAGTCAAAAAAATCTCAGCTAACATCATTCATCAACACAATTGATTCAATGAGCCGGTCTCACCAGCATCGAAAAAATATGGCCTAATGACATCGCCAGCCCAAAAACCACACCAATCGTCAATCTGTCAATAGTTATGGATAGTGAGGTGGTTCCACTATTATTCTTAAGTTTTCGGAGTTTGTTTACGTCTCCAGACAAATGGAAATGAGCCCCATCACTCAGAATAATTTCATAGGAAAAATCATGTTCGCGTTCATTCATATCCAGCACCCAATCAGCGGGGTCTGCTGGCCTTAATTCCTGTCTCTTACAAGCATCTGAGCTAAAATGTTCATGCAAAATTCGATGTAAGCCAATGCTTGTGAGCGTATCAGCATTTTGAGTCGCATTCTTACCTATGGCGTTGATATTTTCAACATAGATCGGCTGGATCATCACACAAGCTATGAGAGAAGACTGACGTTAGACAAAAGCAGTACTAAGTTTAGGAAATGTTTTCAGAATTTGGCAATTTAAAAATTACTGGCAACCAAGTTAATCACATTGCGGTCGACGGCAAACATCGTCAACATTCTGAATGTGGGATGCTTCCAAAAAGCTAATTGAGACTTGTTTCAATACCCTATAGATTTCGTTTCGAGTAAGATCAGAACAAAATTATGATAAGATCGCCAGATCCGATCATGTCTTCCCCACTCTGCACAAACCGCAGAACAGCAATTGAGACGTTGCTAACGCAGGATAATAATAGAAGAAAAAGAGAGAGAATTCCATTCATCCAGCTTAGACCAGGTTAAGACAGTGGAACCGTAATAAGGCCGCTGGCACAGACAGACTGCCTGCTAAACTATTATATTTATAGCAGTTGTGGATGAGTTATTCGAGAGCATGCATCAACTCATGTGCAAGATATTTCCGAAAAAAAGCTTGGCCGATGAATAGAATCTTAGCACCTTGGTCAGTTCTAAAAGCGAATCCTGCACTAGTTAAAGGATCAGAAGTTGTATAAGATTTTCCCTTCCGTGCTATGTAGACGTCCGAGACCGCTAGTGAACACTCTGATAGGTTTCTATTAAAGACGTTTCAGCCCACAAAAATCCACGGTAAACCAAATATTCACATTAAGGCAGATCTTAGAGAAGAGCCACCAATTTTTGATAGACACTCTTGTCAGATTTAAAGCCACATATTAGGAGAAAATCTATACAGTGAAATGTCAGGTTTTGATATCCCTGCCAAACAAGTCAGACTGTGAGCAATGACAATAAACAATGAACAATGAATTTCCCATGCTCCATTGAGATCGGTATTAAACTAACCGAGACTTTCGATATTAAAAAAGATTTTGACAAACTTGTTATGTGATTCCTGTCTTTACAGCTGCTTGTATACGCAGGTGATACTGATGTGATTGGACGAACACAGCTATACGCCAATAAAGCGTTTCAGAACATGGGATCAGAAGCGGCTAAAGTAGGCATGAGACATTGGCAAGACCAAACAAATGCTGCCACCAAAGAAAGACGCGCATTATCGGTTATAACTCTCAAGTAGTCAAGGATTTCGTCTACTTCAGCTCGCGGTCCTCCTCTACGGCTCAGAGACTTGGACATTTTCGAAAGTGAATTTTGGTCCCGTCTGCGTTAACGGACTGCGTTAGCTTTAAATCGACATCGGCTTAGTCAAATGTCTAGGATGAAATGACTATGTACATTAAATGGACTCATGTCTGACCAAAGCTTACAAACAGTGTTCAGCGAAAATAGTTGTTGATACACTTGGACAATTTTTTGGTGCTCATAATCGTCCAATTAAAAGCACTTTTCGCGACACAATCGCTAAAATTTGCATTATTGACGTTCATCCACCTACTAGAGTACCTACAAGTCCTTCTGTTTTGAATGCTGACGCTATAGCGGATAATGTGTTTGAGGACATTGCTATTCTCAAGCTTTGGGAATCTAAAAGAGATCTGGATGCGAAAGAATAGAAAATCAAGCTTTTCTCAATAAGTGAAGACGCCTGGCTTTCGTTTGCGTCGTGAATTTCGTAATTGAGGCTGAGGAACAACTCCAAATCGACCCGTTTTTTAGTTGGCTCCACAGATATCAATGGATGTCAACAAACAAAATTTTCGCAGTTAGGTTGATGAAGAGCCAGCAACGACCCGAAAGATATCAATGAATATGATGAAATAAACTGTTTGATGCAGGCAAGGCAGGCGGTATCATCGGACCGTATTTGTTTGACAATCCGGAAGGAGGGCTTGTATTCGTCAATGGCGAACGCTACAGAACTATGATTCTTGGTTTTTTGTTGCCATGCAATCAAGACATTAGTGTCGATGATTTGTGGCTTAAACACAATGGTGCAATGTGGATTACAGCGAGCGCAACCGTCCAGTTACTGAATTAGCCTTCAAGATCATATAATCCGACTCCGATGGAATCCTTTTTGTAGGGGCATGTAGTATTACTCGCTTACATTGACAAACGATAATCGATTGAAGCCTCGTAATACGTATTACTAATGGAATACCGGACGATGTGTTCCAGAGAGTGTTCGAAATATGGAACCGCAGAATGGTTCCACTGAGGGCTAGTTTAGTCAATCTTTACAAAATTATTTTTATATATTAATTGCCATAAACCGAGCTAGCAGCAAAAATAAAATGTTTGAGTGTTTTATTCACTTTCATGCATTTTATTTAAGAAAAACTTCAGAAAGCTCTTATTAGATCAACATTTATATTGGTGTAGTAAAAATATATCCATTATTCATCCATGAAATTGATACCTTAACTTAGCATAGTTAAAATGATCCGATTTAGGCCAAATATGTCTCGTTTTGTTCGATAACTTGTTGTCATTTCGATAAATGGCATAATTCCATTATGTCCCTCTCATAAAAATCTTCGATCTTATCGTTTTGCACAAACCTCTTTGATGCGAAATTTTCACCAGCCAAATCGTTCGTCATGGACAGAAAAATGTGGTGACCACTTAGTCTCAGGTCTGGACTGTACGGTAGATGCATAAGAACCTCAAAATCCAGCTCTCGAAGCTCCTGGCGATTTGCTATCGATGTGTGGGGCCTGCCCTGTTCGATTTCTCTTCTATTTACCAGCACTGGCGGCCTCTGATGGATTACTTCCTTCAGACGGTCCAATTTTCGACAGTTATTCTTGCATGAGGCCCTAATTAAGAGTTCTGCCGTAGGGGAGTAGCTCATTGTAGAAAATTCCCTTTACGAGCGTTAACTCGTGTGACATTCGAAACAATGCTTGTGTGACGATTAGGCACGACGTTTTCCATGATTTGACATTTTAGACAATTGACCTTTCAAAGAGTGGTGCGTTTTTGACATCGAAATTACCGGAATGGAATCGACGCGTGATTGGCTGTTACAGTATCAGGTCCATAAGAACTATTCACATTTTCAGGCTTGGTTTTCACCTTTATCGCTGGTGTCCATCTTTGACGTGCGCTTATACAAAACTAAGTCAACCAATCACAAAACTCTCAGAGCATTTTTTTTAGTACGAAACCTCACCTGTCTAAGGCTATCTAGTGTACATCTGAGAAGACGCATACGAGAACGATGTGAACAGTTTTTTTTTTTTCACACGGTTCGCACAGGTTCAAGAGTTACGGTCTTCTATTGTTTGTCTCAAAACCTGGACGGGGTTCAGATGGTTTGTGTCGATGATGTTCATTCACTACTCTCCGGGGGTGATTGTCCTAGATAGGATTCGAAAGATTCGACTGATTTTGCCGTGTTGGTTGTAGTTCACAGTAACTTTTCTTTTTTTCCATGTCATTAAGGAGTTATCTGTGAAATGCACAACAGAGCAAGAATTTCGTTGTACCTTCGTCAGCATTTTTTTCATCATCTCTCATTCACAATTGATGTTGTTGCATAGTTTTTCCGTATAGGAATTGTTCTTGGCTATGAACAGACTTGAACTACAGACCTTCCGCTGAACAGTCGGTGACGATTATTACCATTGCACCACGACCACCCACTAAGGCCATTCGTTGGAAAAATAATGGATTTTTTTCTACGAGTATAAAAGGTGGAAAAATGGCGCAGAATTTAAAGCGGCTCTATTAGGATGACCGTTTACCTCTATTGGTAAAGGTCACAGACAACATAATCACCTTGTCCTCTCAATAACTATGAGACAGGGGCATTCTGATATTAGTCCCCCACAAATTAGTGGCAATTCAACTAAACACTTCAAGAAACGAGTAAATATTATATAGCGACCTTTTCATTTGAAGAAACATCATCAACTAAGAGTTTTATTTTATTTAGTTAATTATCTTAACAGAGTCATGTCCGTGTATAATTACCAATCACGTATTCATAGAATCATAACATCATCGACTCACCAGCTCGTTATAGATCCCAACCTCAAGTGGTATTCAGAAAATTAATTTATTTAAGATTTTTATGCACTTCGATATCTGCAGTCCATATTGTTTACATTAATTTCTTGGGGGTCGTTAATTACGCTCGGGAATTTGAATTAAAGAAATAATTATTTTTATTTGCCACTAGAGTGCAAAGTTCACATAAATGGCACTTGTGCGGCGGGTTATTTAACTGCACTGCTTAATAAAATCTTCATTTTAATTAATGTTATTTTTATTGATTTTATTGAGTTTTAAAATTCGAGCTTAATTGATAGACTGAGGTCCTAAAATGATAATTGAACGACAGTCTGAATAATAACAATTTGTAGATTCGTGATCAAAGGATAATTACTTAGCCCTCCAGACCTACCACATAGTCCAACAGATCCATGTGACCCCTTCAGCACTTTCCTATGTTCCAAATGAGGTGCGGATTAATAAATATATTTTTTTTTTTGAAAATTATCATTCGAGCCTTTATATCATATATCGTAAGTCATTATCATTGACTAATGTGACACCGGAACGGCTGACATGACATTTTAACAAATTTCATTTGAATACTAAAAATACCGGTTAAAATCTTTCTGTGACACTGGATTCGGGCTTTTTTCCCAATTCCGTATCACCGAAAGGAAGAGAATGAATATGGAATAAAAAAGAGAAACAGAAAGTGTCGGCCTTTAATCGTGTGACTAATCGACTTTTCATGACGGAGGTATAAATTATTGAAATTGGGATAATAAATCATTGAAAATCTGTCATTTTGGGATAAGTAGATACATTTTTTTTGCGAACTGGCATGGGAGATCAAGATGAAAAATCACGTCTTGACGAGGTAAGCATAATTTGCATCAAAAGTTCGAAAATCTAGGTTAACGCCTGATCTATCTCGGAGACTGATTCTACCCCTCTGCCACTGTACCAGATCTTGAAGCCGTATTTATGCCATTTGCAAAACCAATCCGCACTTGATATCACTCGTCAGACAAGTGGCTGTACATAGAGAAACCAACGCAGACTACCCCCGATTTAAATCCCAACCAGTGGCACTGCTCGCGACCACACTCGCCAATCAAACTCGATCCAAATGGGTGTGTATTTAATATAATTAACTCATTTACCGCTATCGAGGAAGTAATACACTCTCGAAACACTAATTACACCTATACTATACGACAGTGCGATATCCATTTAAGCTGAGCCACAAGCGCTTAAGCCATACGATCATGCGCTGAAGGGGTGGGCGGCACGATCTACAGTGCCTCGCTCATTTACAATTCTGACGGATGTTAAAAATCACAACTTTAATTGAGCTTTAGTGATTATTCAATTCGTTTTATTATTTCTTGTTTTATTTCAATGCTCGGCATTGGATGGCGTCGAGCAGCGTTTTGATCTGGCGTCCACCATTTTTTGTTTCTTCTATTCTTAGCTTTGATCTATGGCAGCCGCGTCGGGACAATTTTATCAACTCAACGGTTTTGGATTATTTTTCCTGCTGTCATTTAATTTTATTTTGCTTTACGGTTTTGTGTATAATTTGTCAGACCCGAGTGGAGAGATTTTGTTTTTTTGTATGATTCATATCGCCGGTCACAGCATGTGGATCTTGAAGATTTTTGTTTTTGTTTTTATTGTGGTTTCAAGTAAAACTGGAATTTAATGAGTGATTTTATTGCATAATCTCTATTAAGGAGATTTATGACATATATTTGGAAGCAGTTTAAAGAGCTGTGGCTTGTAGGAAGTGGTTGCAGGAATGCACAGATGGCTTAGTCAAATTCGGTTGGCGATATAGTGTGGAATCTGACCTTGATGTGTTTTGATAGGTATTCGGATTCCAGGGGCATCATCTTTTGGTTGTCTCTGGAACTAGTTTTTTTGAATTTAGATGTTTTCGGTACCCTTCAAGTTCTGATTGATTATTCCATACCCCAACTGTACTCTATTTTTTTAAAGGATCGAATATTTTTAAGAAATCATTTATTTCGTTTGCTATAAAAAGTCCTCTAATAATCTAATGTTTCTGTTTTTGTTTTTTAGCAGAGAGCCTTACCAAAAATATTATTTCAAAATATGCTTAAAGTGTAGGGTTACAGCCTACTTTCTGGGCTCCTTAAGAAAGGTTATTTCAGCTTAAAAGACGAAGATGATCTTTACCATCTCAACTTTTTGAAGATGAAGAATTAGAGTATAAACACTTTAAAAATGATCTGAATCTATGGAAGACTTGTTAACGGTGAGAAAACGCCGCGAAACTATAGGAATGATCGAAAAACAGTGAACTTGGATCGTATACGAATTGAAGTCAAGCGAGTTTGACAACAGAATGGGAAGCAATCATTGGATGGAGTTTTGTTTTTCTGTTTTTTTTTCACATCCATGCTTCTTAAAACTATCTTACGCTAGACAAAAAGGCTTAAAACTAGTGTAAACAATTTAACTAATTATAAATACTTTCCTTTCGACTTACAAATTAGTCAAATAAAAATTAAAGAGCCATTATGTGCGAAGAATTTAAAAAACATCTCAACCTCAAGCCCTATGTAACCATGACTGCAGATCGCTACCGACAATAATTAATGCGCCATAGTTGCATTTAAAAAAAACGACTGGACTAAAACTTGACAAAGTAACTTTGTAGTACGACAATGCTCGCCTGTAGGTCGCAAAACCCGTCGAAATATACTTGGAAGAGCACAAATGGGAAATCCTACCCGTCGTTGTCTCCATACATTGCCATTTCTGATTATCACTTATTCCGATTGGTGACACATGCTTTATCTGAGCTAGCCTGCTATGAGGCAATGTCTTGAATAATTTTTATTTATTTATTTATTAGAATATTAATGCACAATTAAAGTCTTGAATAATTAAATTTCTCAATTTCGTTTTAAATAAACAATTTAAAAAAAAAAAAAAAAACACGAGTACGAACTGAATGGGGGAAATGGCCAAGCAAATTGTATCCCAAACCCCGCAGTTTTCCCATCACCTAAAACTCACCCTTGTGAACAGATGCGTTGCCCTGGTGATAGATGGCTTTTTCTTCTTTAAGCCAGGCTTCTTCTTAAGGATTTTGACATCCAGCTCAGGATCCCTTTCGCAACCCAAAACACACTTATCATAATCTGTCCGGTAGATGCGATCGACTTCGCTTTCTTGTGTACAGAACCATTAGCTTCTACCCACTGCCTGGACTGCTGTTTCGTCTCTGGCGGGTAGTGATGGATCCATGCTTCATCTATGGTGACAAATCGCCGCACAAAATCGACCAAATCCCTATTTTGATCGGCATACGGCACCATTTTTTACTTAAAAATTAAAAAACATCTAGGCTCCAGACTTTTAAGGACCCTGAGTAGTTAATATCAACTCAGCTCTTTGACTAGCATGTGTTCCTATTCAGAGAAGCTCTAAATGGAAATATCGAATAGGTTACATTTTGAATTATTAAAAAAGCGGAACATTATCAGTAAAAGTGTTGATATGAAAGGTTGCTAGCCCATGGCAAATGTCCGTCTCGACTCTACTTACAAATAGTGAATCTTTTCATAAAATTTGACATGATTTTCTATTATTTCTATTTCTTTTCCTGCGTAAATCATTGATGCGGCATTGAGGTACACTCTTTAACATAGTCCCGGAGGAAAGAGCCTAATTGCGCTAAATCTATTGAGCTACCCATTTCGAGGAGTTGAAGACAATTCGCTTATTAAAACGGCCGCTCCATCATCCAAATGAAAAAAAAGGCCTTCAGTCTCATTCAACTAGGTTCTTCCGCTATTTTTCTTGACTTTTCGGAGCCGAATGAAGATGAGAAGGTGCCTCATAACTTTTGTGTCAAAATTGATCTTGTTTACTAGTGATCAAAATGAAAGGTGACTTTGCTTAAGAATTTCAAAAACTTTCAAATTTATTTAGTCGCCTTCAAAGTTATATCTTTGGCAACGATATTTTCATTCTCAAAAAATGATATTTAACTCTATTTCCGATACTGGCTTTCAGTTCACCGAGCTATTCATGAGGAACCTCTGTTATTGACTTGAAAGGGTGATCACGGAGTGGTCTTTTTATTATAGTTTATTGAAGATATACGAAGCTCAGAAGTCATCTCATTAAAGTTGTTAACTTTAAACTGTTTCCAGTGTTCTTCGAAGAAAAAAAACCAATGACCTTCGTCTGAGGCCCAAATAGTGCTTAAAATTGTATTAATGCATAAAATATGCCAGAAATATCAAGAAGGTCCCTGATGATCAGCCGTCGACCTCTGACTACAATCTTTGACTTCCTTGACGTGTTTTTTAATCAATTGCTGTTTTTGACCCATTGGAAATAATTTTTTTTTCGACACTTTCTCTGCTTTGAAACTGCCTTGAAAGTGTTTATAAAAGTTGATTACTTTGTTGCTTGGTTTTTCAATATTCCATTTTTGCCAGCTTCGGCTTCATTAGGGACATATGTCAAAATAATATATAATTAGCTAGTATTGCCATTTTATTGTAGAAGGACTTGTGTTCGAATGAGTCTTACAAATTATTAAATTTTATTATTAAACTGCGTGCTCTGCAAAAAATGTTTTTCGCACACTTCGACCATTTTGCGGTATTCAATTTAAGCCATAGTAACCAATTTTCGCACAAATTTCATCCTATTACACCAAATGCGTAAGGGTCCGGCGGAATCATTGGTCCCTACTTTTTTAAAGCTGACTGTGAGGACCACGGCGCAGTCAAAGGCGCCCGATATCGTTCAATGATTTCGATTTTTTTCTCAAAATGCACGAGCTGAATTTGTGAATTGGTCGATTCTATATGTATCGTGTGGTTTGACGCCATTAGACTAATTTTTATAAGGATCTGTCAAACTACTCGTCTACGCCGATAAGACAGCGTCAAATTCAGTCTTAAGACATAACGTTACATGCGGTACCACATCGAAAAAAAATTGCTAAAAAGTGGGCTCGGAGTATGAATCACTTGAATGAGAGTCAATGCTTAGGCAAAATAATCATTAACGAATAAATGGCAAGCACTGCTGTCAAATCAAATCAACACTTTATACAATTTCAAACTTTTTTTTTTTTTGACAGTCAAAAACTAGACACTTACAAAATCACATATTACTACAGGCAAACTTTTTTTTCGACCTTGCCTGGTCATCTAATGATTCCCGAAATATCATCATCATTTCGGCAGTAGGAATTTATTCCCGAATAACACTTAATCAAGCTTTTTTGCTCAATGAAGTCAGGAAGTACACAGATGCCTCTAGGAATATTGTAAAGTGATGCGCTTAAGTACTGTCTCAGTTGCCCCTTGAAGTTGCCGATGCTTGAGATCTTCTTTAGTTGACTGAGAGCGAATTGCATAGCCTTACATCGTAAATGATAAATCGTTTTTTATTAAAACGTAATTGTAACTAAAATTAGGTAATTTCACTGTGCCACTTCTCTCAGATTTAGCGAGCCTTTGTAAAAGGTATGGTGGAGCCTGGCTCTGTTTGAGTCTAAAAACGAAGGTTAATATCCTAAAATCAATGAAGATTTGAAAGTCCATGCCAAGCAAGATTTTAAAAAATGACGAATTTTGATACCGTCGCCGTTATCAATATTTGAATCATACTGTGCTGTTAAACGCGCAATTGTTAGTGGGCGTGAGCTGTGACTCTCGAGATCGCAGAAGGCTGGGAGTGAGTGCGTTAAAATATGGATCAGTTGCGTCTTGACGAGCAATGCCAACTGGAAGACAATTTTCATAGTAGCGTGGTATACACAAAACGTCGTATACTTTTCTTGTTAAGTAGGTGATGTGAACCCCAAGTAAGCTTTTAAAATCTGCTCATTATATTGTCAGCATTTTAGCTGTGGTTTTGCTGTATTTCAAAATATTTTACTTCTATCGAGCTAATTTATGTATACTAATTAAAGCATCCTCTTTGCTTTTACGCACACAAAATCATCACAGTGACAAATGAATTGCCAATTTTTCAATGACTTTCAATAGCTCGAAATGTAAAGTGACACCTCTTGTTGGATGACTTTTCACAATTATTTCATTGGAATACGATATGCAAAAATAAACTTAGGAACTGTCCCTCGTAACTCATTTTCCCATAAAGACAAAAAAAGTCTTTAAAAACGTGAATATAACGTATCGTAAGGACCTTTAAGTAGAAGTTCTTGCCTAATCTTGACTTGATTGTTGATTTATTCTAGATAAACATCTCACCATATTCCATTTAAATAAGCCATTTGTTATGGCAATTGATTGACAAAAGTCTTAAGCCCAAAATCTCATCGTGATACAAACCACACAGCTGAACGATCAAAGCTCCACGATGTCATAAGCCATCCATCACCACCTCTCGACACCTTTCAATAGCTTTCAACATCTCGTCACATCTGACTTGCGCCGTCATAAGTCACACAATCTACGATCCTAGTTAGTCACAATATCGTACGACTTACCCAAAAAACTGGAAAATTCAAAAACGAAGACAGGAAAAATGTTGACACCTCTGGCGCCTACTGAAAAACACTCACAAATCACAACCCGCTTTCCGACCCGCCCCAGGCTTTACCAAATTGCACAAATCTCGACTTGACTTCCAGTCCGTTCCTCCATCACCACCAAGTGCGCTCGCCATCATCGATCGTATTGATTTCAAATTTATTTTATCCATTTACTGTTGGTTTTTTTTTTCAAATTTTCTTTCCTGCGCCGCGGACGACGACGACGAAATCTTCAAAAACGGCAATAAATATTCGACACTCTCATGCACCGCCAGCTATCGATAGATATATAGATAGATTCATCGACATTTCAGACGAGTTCGTGACTTCTATGTATATTATGGTAGAGCGGGGAAACGAGGACGTAAAGCGTCAATCTATCGACCGACCGTGTTTCAGCCTTAGTCGCAGAATGACACTGAGAGATACCGACACTAGCGTCATGTGTCGGCCTATCTGTCAGTTGAAGAGTTTTATTGTGTCTCTCCAAAATCTCCACTTAATCCATCTGTCTAATCAGGTTTCTGAAGAGATAATTCGATTGCCCTAGCGAAAACCGAAAGAAAAAGAAGTGACTCGTGTTGGGCTATTGTTCTCCGGGCACTGGGCTTGAGGTACCGACCTTACCGTATGCCATTTGATTGCGAAGGTTGTCGAGAGAGAATGAAATCGTTTCTAAATCAAATAATCGATCTTAATTCTATCTAATCGGCGTGCCGCAATAGTGGAAGGACGCGAGTATCTCGTATTCATTCTAGTGGATGCACATGCTCGAATCTATGTATATATTCGTACGTACATGTGGACCTAGATTTGTCGTGGTTGTTTGTTGTTTCGCGGAAGAATTTGCGACGGTTGGGTGCCAAAAGTCGGACGTCAGTGTCGTCGGACACGGTCGATCGGAGTCCGGAGTGTCATTGGAGAGATCGTGATCACGTGCCTCCTTTTTGCTATCGAAAAGATATTGCTTTGTGAAAGATCGAATGCCGTATTGTATCTGACTGTATCTGCACTGGATATCTATATCTAAGCTGGAGTGTTATGATTTCGTTGTTTATTGATCGTGAGATGTTTTTGTATTGTTTTCAGCTTGGAGGATAGACAAATCCGGTGCCAAGCACTTTGTAGAGCGGCAAATGGAAACATGTTTTTCGCGGTGTTACAGTTTTGAACTTTACAGATGCGAAGATACCCAGCAGAGGTGGAATTTTGTCGCCATTACAAGATCGGAATGGCACTACAAATGGTGTGGTTTGTCGAGGATCTCGTGTGACAGAGAGGGAAAGTAACCGACACCGATCGTTGATCTTCAAAAGTAAAGAACTCGTTTTCCATGCCAACGAGAAAGAGAGAATTTCATCTCACTGTGTCACTGGGTATGAAAATCTCCGCCGACCGTATGGCAGTAAGGTACGGGTGAAACTGATTGCTCAATTTGATCTCCCCTCGGTTTTGCTACTTTTAATCCATCGATCATTGTGCCACATGAATGAATAGCATCAAAGATACTTTGATGTCTTCTTTCTTTATAGGCACCTCCTCGTTAACCTCAGAACAGATGTGCTGTATCTATGTGTCCATTTAATTAGGCAATGTTAAACGAAAATAATGATTTTCAAAGCGCAGCCCTACTTACCTACATTCCAGCGCTTCAATTATTGTGCCTCACTAGATTTGTGCAGATTTTTTTCTGCATTTTTCGTTTCTCTCTTACTGGTTTTTTGGACAGATACGATGGCAATGGACAAAGATTAATCTCTTTTGACCAATAACTGAGAATGTCAATAAGTGAACGTGGGGTGAACAGCATTTTAACGTCGCTGAAAGTGTGAAAGCGTGCTGCTTGAACAACTTTTTTGCTGCTGATGTGCCTCAGGGGTCCAGTCTAGGGCCCCAGTTAGTTTTTGCTAAACATTTTTCTTGTTTGCTTCAATTATGAAGACGTAATGAAGATTATGGGGTCTGTGGTCATAATATTGTTTCAAACGATTGACGAATAAGCTAGAGTCCGAAGCTATTCATAAAGTCTACGATAATAATTCATTTATTTATCTCTGGTCACCATAGTGTTTCCAGCAGTTTTATAACCGAATTTAACGACCACGTTACATACTCCATTCCGGCACTGTTCTCGACTGCTCGAAACCATGCCATTTATTTTCATTAAGCCAGCAAATATCGGATGTAATTAACCATAGCTCGAATCGTTAGTTATGCCATAAAAATCGATCAAATTACCACTAAATCACGAGAGAAAAAATGCAAAAGCAAGAAAAGCAACAACCGCAGCGGAACGGAGAGCTCTATAGACGAAGGGCAAACGTGTAGTGTAGAGCTAGTCGCTAGTTTTATAGCTTCGTTTGTAAACGCGTTTAAACCGAAACGACGCCCACACGCTAAAACGTTAAAAGACATCGCTGTTAAACCGAAAATAGCATATTGAATATCAAATCGATTCAGGTTTTTTGTTTTAGTTATCAGATTCCATTGAGTAAATCGTCTATTGGTAGTCCATAATCATCAATAGACAGCGACACTCGAAGACCTTCTGATGCTCTTAAGAGAATAGGTGATAACCGTTCTCTACAATAGCGTAGACGACTTTAGATATTACTTAAATTATGGCCATTTCAAGAAAGACCTTTAAGTCGCACGTATAGTTGACAGAAGTCAGGCACAGGGAGCAAGAAGGAACTTACGAGGAATTCATGAATAAAACTTATATTTGTATTTAAATCGAGGGTAAATGGTTGTTTATCGGCATATGGCGCGGTTGTTTTGCTTTGATTTAAAGTAGCTCGGAATGGACAAGTGGTAATGATGGCATTTGTATACGAACGGGATGTTGCGAATATCTGCGGGGCATTCTCAGATTAATTGGAAATTTGACGACCTCTTAAGGGTGAGCGATCATGTCATACGACAAGCGGTTAGTCAATGAATTGATTGTGTATTCAGTGAGATGTTTGGCCTATACATATTCGTAGTTGTTTGTCACATTGAATTTGTTATCGAATAGATTAACGGTAAAATATGGAAAGGTTTCTAAAGAAACGTAAAATCAATGATAATTTACTCTCATGTGACTGATTGACATTATTGAGTTGTTTTTCGTTATTCTGTCTGTTGACGATAAACAAATAAAACAACTTAATGCCTGCTTTTCATACAAGCTTTCTTCCTTGGTGTCGAATTTAATATACATATTTGCTACGTCAGTGAAGCTGAAAATCATGATTTCGATTTTTTTTCCTTCCCACGCAGAAGTTCTCTGTTCAAGGTCTCTGTCCAACAGGCAATTAGTCTTGTGATGACCGATTCTAAGCTTGTCGACATAACACAGGTCTTAGTATTGACTCTTGTGGAAATCCACTGGCACGATAGGTCGTGCATCCCAGGCTATCATCTTAGTCCTCGAAGCTGAAGCCTGCTAGGTATTCGAGGAAATTGTGACGGAACAACCACAACGAGGAGTGTTAAAAAAATAATGCCAATATTTCGGGTTTTTAAAAGAACTTTGTTTATTATGTGCTGGGCTAGAGCAGCACATATGCCACCGCTTCTTTCGATATTCGTAAGGGGTTTCTCAATAACTATTCCTGAAGTTTGACAGTCCACAGTTTGACAGTTTTGTCATAGTTGTCATTTTATGGAGCGTTACACCACTTGTTGAAATTGTTAAAATTACGCGTTATGTTCGCCAAAGTTTTTACGAACTACGAAATATTTTTGTCAGAAGTGATCATTCAAACGAACGAACAGTTCAACAAATTATCACGAAATTGGGGGAAAGCGGGTCGATTTCTGACCGAGCAGTCCCTACCGTACACAAGGAATTAGCTTTCATGCTATTTCACCTTGGCCTATTAAAGATTCAAGATAGCCAAGCTCGTTCTACGTTCGCTGAGTGGGCCCTGAAATAGTTGGAAACGGATCCAGATTTCGGCGAAAAAATAATCTTAGTAACGAAGCAAATTTCTGGTTGAACGTTTTGTTATACAATCGAAATTGCCGACTTTGGGGAGAGAGTAAAAAAGGACTATCAGTCTCCATTGCACCAGGATGACTGTTTGATGCGAATTTTAGGCAGGCATGTGTCATTGGGCCACACAGCTTACGAAACGAGCACGGCTAAATGGTAAGTGTCAAATGCGAGCGCTATCAAGCTCTGATAATTGACATGTGCCTGGATGACCTGTGGTCCTAATAATAAGGCGCAACGTGTCACATATCGGGCGTTGCATGTGTGTTGTTGCCATAAATAAAAACAGAACACGTTATTTGCAGAAGACGCTATGTGGAATGTCTGGCAGGATTATGTAAATTAACGTTATTAGGCTTTTTTTTTTCTCTGGAGCTACATTAAATCGTTGGCTTATGGTTACAGATCAAAATCAATTGGCCAACTGACCAATATCATTCAAACCATTACTAAGACCCAACCCGGCTTAGGCAACAGAGTCACACAATTTTATTAGACTTGAATAAGTTCTCGCTGTTTTTTTGTTAAAATGAATACCTTATTTAAAGTAAGTCTACTTTTCGCCCATCTTTCTGGCAGTATATGAATCCTAAGCCCGAAAAACAGCCCGAGGCCATCCAACTTTTTTCATAAGAATGGAAGGGCTAACACAGGCGATGCGTGTCAGCTCGATTGGAACAGATGGTAGTAGAAAGGGGCGATGTCTGTTAGAATACGACGGGTGGGGTTAGGCGTCCCATATCATGGTTTCCAGATAGATTTTAGCGATATTGTCCTGCTCATATAGCGGTAATTTTCTTTCGTGCTTGGTTCAAACGATTTCGTTCAGTTGAACACTACAATCTGGTGATCCCACAACTTGCTGAACAGAAGCTTCGAACGATGAATATGTGTCTTTGCCGTCGATTCTGATGCATGAACCGTGTTCTTTTACAATTAGGGTTATCGTACAGTTTCAGCAACAATCCATATGTAGCAAAACGTCGTTGGATGTCTCTCGGCTTCAACTCGTGTGGCACCTAATGCCCTTACCTCTGAGGAATTTACAATGCTTTTAAACGTTTCTAAACCAATACCTACTTGTAGGAATTTTACAAGCTTAACGTTTAACGTCGTGCCACAGAAGTGCTGCCTTTAATTCTCTGTATTTAAACTTATTTGGTGCGTTGGGGCACCCTCCATCTTCAATATCAAAATTATTATTTTTGAAGCATCGAACATCGAACTTTGATAAAAACTGAAGTTAAAGTTTGACTGGAGTATTTCTTAATAGATGCGTTACCATCGAAAATTGCATTCACCAAGTTCTGGTAAGGCCATCTCTGGGGAAACAACGAGATCTCATTCAATGTCCTGATATTAAACAACAATCTATATTATTCAATTGAAGAGTTAAGACAGAGTTTTGTTGTGGTTTTTTTAAGTTTAAAATTAAATTTTATTGATATTATCTTACGCCAAACAAAAACTAGCTTAAGCACCCCAGATCCTTGCCAGGGAGCATCTGTATGATTGCCAAAATATAGAAACTGATCTTGTCAGATTCCACGTCCGACTCAAAAATTAAGAACCTGCGCTAATTTTTGCTAGTGTCCCGATAGGGCACAGACCAAGGCGTTCTGAATAAAATATATTCCTCATCAGTCCAATCGTCAAAATACTGCTGCAAGAGTATGACAATAATGTCGAACGTTGGACCTTGTTTTGTACGTAATTAAATCATCTAAGTATACTTTTTAATGGGGGAAAGAAACTATTAGATCAACGAACTAAGTGCTACGAAACATAGACAAGTTCACCATGCCTTGTTGTCCATTTTTAAATTCAAATATTTGAGTAGAAGTCATGATGACAATTTGCACAACAAACTTTCTATCGATTAACATGTTAAAAATCATATATGGCAGTGTTTGTTTATGCCCAGCCGGCTGAATTTGTAATAAAGACCTTCTAACCGTACGGTGTCAAAAGCATTTTGCAAGTCAATCAGACATTGGTTCCTGCATTTGTTCCTTTGCAAATCTCGACGCGGCATGATGGAATAATGTTACTTTCCTCAACCCGTTTAGACAGAGCTCATTGGGCCACCTTCTCGAAAACAATCGACTAGAATATAAGATGTCTGTACGTGTCATATCTACCATTGCTCATATTAGACGTTTTTTCGCCTGGGACATCTGGAGTAGGAATAATATATCAACCCTAGACACGTTTTCTTTGACGTACAAGATGGCGCAAAATTAATCATCCAATTTTGTTTTTGAATTACTTTTTTTACTAGATAGAAAAAATTATGTTGATACACTTTTCGCAAGATTTCCAGTGATAACTGTTCGCATTCCTGGCAAATATTCTCCTCAAGGGCCGTGATTGTCTGAAGCTTGTGGTCATAAGCCCGCGACTTCAAGTAGTCCCAAAGAAATAAGTCTCAGTGGTTAAATCGGGCGATCTTGCCAAAACGATAGATTATGCGACCAGGAACCCTTCCTTTACAATATCCATTGTACCTCGTTCTGTGTGTGCGGTTGAACCGCCTTGTTTAAACCACATTTTCACCAAGCATCGCTCATCCAATTCCGATAGTAAGAACTCCTTTATCATGGCCCTGTAGCGTACGCCAGTAACAGTGACCGTATTGCCGACGGTGTTCTTAAAAAAAATCAATCTTCACGCGTGAACGCCGCACCATACAGTGTCTTTTTCAATGTCCCAGAAATTAAGATTTTGCTAATTAACGTAACTGCTTAAGTGGAAATGCGCCTCGTTGCTCATGATGATTTTCGACACAAAATCGTTTTCTTCATTGAGATTAAGGATGACACGCGACTGATGGTCAGCAGACATTAACTGCTGCACTGTTTGCACTTTGTAGGGCTTTTGCTGTAGGATCCGTTTGGTGATGCCCAATTGCGTGGTCCGTCGTCTGGTTGGTGTGACTTCGTTCTCAGCAACATCGGCAGCCAGAGCCGCGATATTTTCGGCCCAACGACCAGTCGACGTACAAATTCACGCTGCACTAATACCCCCGACAGATTATTGGTATTAGCAACTATAAAAAAAAATTGGTATAAGTCGATACAATTATTCCACGCTCTTGTGGAGTATAGCACTTCATTGCTTCTCTATTTGTATACTGCAGCTATCTAGTTTACAAAAATTATTGATGTACAAATGTCGATTGATGTACGACACCATTTACAAAAATTAGAGCATCTTCCCATAGGATGATTAATTTTGCGCCACCTCGTATGTACGTACGTTTATTCTACTAGACCGTTTTTTCGCCTCGGACATCTTGAGAAGCAATAACGATATCATCCCTGTATAAGTTTCATTCGACATATGAGTTCTTGGTGAGTTCCTGACAAGATTTACAGAAAAATTAAATAAGCATATTGTTTTTTATATACTTTTTTCCATTTTAAGGCCTTATAGCGTTCGACTCTATAGTGTGTACCGTACACAGGCCCTCTTTGTACATTCTTAAACTTTTTTCGTGGAAAAGTTTTCACTATAGCAGAACTGTCTTATGTACGAGTACACTGCTCTATAGTCTTTAAGCATTCCAAATAGGAAGCTGATAGTTTAGGTGGAAAAGTCGCACACAATAACGTTTCACTTATACACATTGTTGATGTGCTTAGGTATTCAAGGCTCTCATCATTTTCAATATTTTCAGGGCTTTACCCGTAAGCCCTAAAATTGCTATATGATGTTCGTTAGGAAGCGGTGTAGAGAAGTTAAGTAGGATGATCTCGGTGGCCCTTAAATCGTTCGGTCAGAATGTCTAGCGACGCAAGCCCTGTGTGGCATCCTGTTAGTCCACATACAGCCGACATTAATTTCAATTGCAGTTTAGGCCACGAGACGATGTCCAACATCGATATGTAGCCGTTGCCATTGACGGTTATGGCAATTTTAAATGAAGGTCTATCGTTGCTAAAGATAATTTTTATCAAAATTTGAGTCAGTTTCCAACTTCTCCAAAGCCCAATCAGCGAAACTTAATTTTAAATACGATCGCATACCAAGTTCTAACACAGTTGGATCCACCAAGCTGAAGCGGCAAAAAGGCCGATTTTCTTATGAACAGGAAGAACACCCTCTTACGCACGGTGGCGATGTTTTCCGAAAACCCTGCGTTTTGGTGACATCGATTTGGTTGACTCGAATTTGGGTATCAAAGTGAATAGTTGAGAGCTTATGACGAGGAAAAAAATTGCTTAATGCGTGGAACGTTTTTCCACTTACAATTCGTGAGAGAATTCCTTATGAGCATCCGTATGAGAAATCCTTAAAGCCCGCCAAGATGAAAATTCCTTTTTCTTATTGAACATGTATGTATGTATGATGTCAAATAATTTTCAGGCTTACATCTATGAATAGTCCATATGAATAGTATATCCGATGGTATATTGTAGTTTATAACATGCTATCGGAAGTATTTAACCTTTTAACATAAACTCCATTGTAGGAGCTTCGCCAGCTTGGCGAGTGATATTTAATTTAGCTTTATAGTCGGCTGAGTAAAATATTTATATTCATTATCTCGTTACATTTCTGTAGAATTTAAGACCAAAATTCGTACTTAAATATGTCTTTAAACTGATTTTTGACACGCCACTTCAAGGTGAGTGCAAAGTACCTTGAGAGCGCTAACCCCCTAGCAAACGCAATCCCAAATGTCTGAAAGCCAAGGTTGCGCATATACTTGAAGACAAATATTTATCCATCCCACCCATGGGGTGTGAAAACACCCAGACCACCGGGGTCATCAACTGATTTTACTAAATTAAAATATTTCATTATTTATACAAGGCGATTTCCAACTCTCCAATTGAGTGTTTCCCGTAAAATCCCCACCCAGGTCAGGCGTTCTGCAATCTCCTTGAAAGTTTTCTCCATAAAATCGATAAAACCCCGGACGCGTCATGCTGACATCACGACATTTACGACTTTACGGCAACGCAAAGTCTTATTTATTCGATGCAACAAACAATTCGAAAGCCTGAAATGGAAATGTTGCCCAACTGTCTGCTGCTGTCACCCTGTCGTTGTTGTCACTGCTGGTGATGTGATAAAAGTCGACTGAGTGTCTAATCTTCCTGTATGTGACGGTATGGCGATAGGCGGTTGATTGGATTCCAAGAATTTCACTTTTTTTCCATCTCTCCTATCGTGGGAAAAAATTCGATTTTTTTTAAAGTTCCGTCAAAATTTGTGTTTGATTTTGAGTTTTCTGTTTTGTTTTTGTGTTGTGGGGCATGATAGCATAACGCACTGCTGCTAGCCTCTGACTGCGGTAACCGGTGAGATGAGGGCGCCTTCGATTGAGTATCGCACGTAGGTGGGCTGGTTGAGTGGAGTTGAATCTTATCTCGAGATGTTAACTATGCTAGATGAATGTGGATTGTCATGAATGGAAATTGAAATGGAAGGTGAAAAGTGTTTTACGATGTCGCGCGGCGAGGGACCGAGCTGGGGGGTAGACATTTCAATGTTTGCTCTGGTTTCTGGGAAGTTGTTTCTCTACATTGGTATTGAGGGCTTTTGATAAGCTTCAAGGGAAATTTCGTTTTCGGGTTGTGGTTCATTTAAGAACTTTTGTTTATGAATGGGCTCGTGATGATGGGGAAATGGTAGGCTGGGCTTTATATATGTACATAGAAATTCGAGGAATGGATTTGTGAGGAAATTTCCGGAGAACCATGTTCTATGGAAGTTGTAAAGCAATCTGACTATTGGATTGCCCTATTTTCGACTGGGAAATGTCTCTATTTGTTTTCCGTTGATCAAATGTCAGGCGTGATAAGAGTTTTGCATCGATAACCAAACACCGAGTGGCACTCACCTATTCCCGAATTTCAATATCGGTACTTCTTTGCATCCAAAGAAAATATTTTCTTCTCAACAGATACTCAAAAAAAACATTAGATGTGTGTCAAGTTTTAGTTGTTTTCTTTGGCGGAACGAGAGTGCGAAAGTCGAGCAATAATCATAAACGATTTTCGCTTACTTTGAAGTAGACCGCGAGCATGGGGACTAAAATCTTTATTTACCCACTTCATGTTCAGGGAAATGGTTTTGCCTATGACAAAGAAGTATTTTAACTACATACTCGTTGCGTTGTGTACTTTTTTGATATTTCGACAAATTTTTATAGAAAAACAAATAATCTAAACAATTTTCCTTCGGCTGATAAAGCCCGTGCCGTCTCGACACCTACTCTCACTCAAGTCGATGCCAAAAACAATAACGTATCCGAAAATATGTAGGTATAATAAATTTTACTTAACATCATAGTGCGAATGATGGCGACAAGGTTCCACAAAACTGATAAGTTCGTGAAACAAGGGTACATGTAGACGTCAAGCGTGCAGATATCGAAGCCATGGGTCCAAGTGTAGCCCTGACACATCTTGGAATAAATTAAAAATAAATCAAAAAGTAGTACAAGCGCTAATGAACTAATTCATCATTGAAGACTTATGAGTTTACTGTATTGTTTAAAAGTGGGAGTGGCTCTTGTCTAATTTTCGCGCTTGGGACATGTCTTAGGTTACGCTTGGATTTGCATAGTGTGTACGTGTAGTTTCAAAAGTGTGACATTCGGATTGGTCGGCTCTTGTGAATGAGATAAATCAATAAATTGGAAGGCAAATCATAAATCAGTAATTGTATATGCTAGCACCTCATTTCCAGGTCAAAAAATTGACGAGCGTTGTCGCTTTGCCGGAAAGATTGGCAAGATTTTCTACACTCTGCTACACTGTAGAACGACAACGATCACAAGAATCCCCTTTCACATAGAACGGTCGATTCGCGACGACATACGAGAATCCCGTCGCCCTTTCCTGTACGAAGTGTAGATAGGCATATTGAAGCTTCAGTCCATTCAAATTGATGACAAGGGCGTCTTCTTTGCTGAGCTTTTCAAAGCAGCTCAAGCTTCTCTATGAGTCAGTCGCAAGCATACGAGGGTGATCCGATAAGTACTTAGCCTACAAAAGAAAAACAAAAATTTTGGAGAAATGGCGATTTATTTTTCAATATAGTCTCCTTTTAGCTCGATACGCTTGACCCAGCGACGCTCCAACTTCTTTAGCCCTTCTGAAAAATACGTTTTCTCGAGGCCTGTAAAGTACGCCTCCGTGGCGGTGATGACCTCCTCATTCGACTGAAATTTGTGCCCGGCGAGTGACTTTTTCAAGTTTGGAAACAAAAAGGAGGCGCGCGGAGCCAAATCTGGAGAATACGGTGGATGGGGGAGCAGTTCGTAGCCCAATTCGACCAATTTGGCCGTGGCGGGGGCGGAGGTGTGAGCCGGTGCGTTATCATGGTGGAAGAGCACTTTTTTCTTCGCCAAGTGGGGCCGTTTTTTCTTCAATTCGGCGTCGAATCGGCCCAATAATTTGGCATAGTACAGCTCTGTGACCGTTTTGCCCTTCTCCAGGTAGTCAATGTGGATCACACCTTGTTAATCCCAGAAAACGGTGGCCATCAACTTTCCGGCCGATGGGACAGTCTTCGCCTTCTTCGAAGCACGTTCGTCGGGTGAAGTCCACTGTCGACTGTTCCTTGGTCTCTGGTGTGTACCAGTGAATCCATGTTTCGTCGACTGTCACGAAGCGACGCAGAAACTCCTTCGGATTGTGCTTAAACAGCGTCAAATACTGCTCTGAAGTGGTCTCACGGTTGCGCTTATTGTCCGGAGTGAGCAAACACGGCACCCATCGCGCCGACAGCTTTCTCATGCCCAAAATTCCACGCGATCTTTTGAAATGCCTACTGTCTCAGCTATCTCGCGCACCTTCAATCGGCGGTCTGCCAATACGAGATCGTGGATTTTTGTCACATTATCCTCCGTGGTAGCCGTTTTCGGGGCACATGGACGTGGCTCATCAAAAACCGACGTGCGACCTCGTTGAAACTCGTTAAACCAAATTTTGATGGTCGCCATCGAAGGAGAAGAGTCACCGTACACAGCATCACAACGCTCTTTGATTTCGCTGCGCGATTTCCCTTCCAAAAACCAAAATCGAATCACCGACCGATATTGCTCTTTTTCCATTTTTCTAAAATCCGCGGACACTCCCGCTTCCACACGCGCTCAAAACAAAACTACGAGTCCGATCTGGCTGAAGTTTCGACAGTAGCCGTCTACTAGAATGTACTACACGATAGTAAGTTGCTCTTGCGATACTGGCGCCATCTGGCGATGAGGCTAAGTACTTATCGGACCACAATCATACAATAAGTTGATAAGTTTTCTGAAAACCGTCAACGAGTTTGCGATTTTATGTGCGTCTAAAGCGATATCCACACTCACCCTGCAACATATGACAGGAAGATCAGAGGAGGTATACATCATACACTGTTCCGCATCGCTCATCAGTCACAGAGATCGTGCTGTCCGCATTTTCAGCGACAGACGCGATATCCTCGTCGAAACGAATTCTACAAAGCCTTCGGGCCCTATTCTTTCACGTGTGTTCTAGTCTGTTCGAGGTGAGTGGTCAAACGTCTTTGTCCTTAAGTAGCTAGCATCGAAAAATCAGAGCCGAAATTCATCTAGGCCCAAAAGGTTTAAGGAATTGTTATGTAAATTACTCACGAGTCTTGCTCGATTTGGAGGAGTATAACGTTTCATTGCGTATTCTGGATCTGTTTACTTCACAAAAGCACAGCTGACGGTTACCAAAATTTGCAAACCATTCAATATTTTAATACATTTTAGGCCATATTTTATTATTAAAAAAACTATAGACAAGACGATTCTGGAATTTTTTAAATATTTTCCTGGAAGAAAAGCGCTAATTAATAAAGAGTGACTTTTTCGTTGCTTAGTTTTTCGGTGTTCTATTTTTGACAGCTCACGCGTGATTCGTGACATGTATTCAAGCCATGAATGCTCACTTAGTGTTGTCATTTTATCACAAAAAATTTACACCCGAAGGATGCTTACAAATTATTGAATTTCATTATCAAAATTCGTGCTCTGCTAAAAATGTTGTTTGCGCACTTCAACATTTTTACGGTATTCATGATTGACCTACTGAGCAAGCAATTCAAGCTATAGTACCAATTTTACGTTATTGGACATCAAGCCATCAAGCCACCTATCCGCATACGTGGAGTATGTACAGAGGAAAATATTGCTGCTGTATCCGCCAGGGTTAACGAAGACCATTTGTCCATTCGTTGCCCTTGGCAGTAATAGTCATTGTGGTTCTCGATTAGTGAAAGATTGTATGTATTTGGTGGTCGACATGTGATTCAGCAAGACGGAGCTATATGCCACATAGCACGTGAATCGATGAACCAATTGAGTAATGACGGGTGAATGGGATGATTAGATTGTACGATTTGACGCCTTTAGACTGTTTTGATGAGGATTCATCAAATCCCTCTATGCTGATAAGCCATTGATACTGGCCTTGGAAAATAATAATTATATGTTATTAACGATCTACCAATCAATATGCTTGGAAAAGTAACCCAAAATTATGTACCACATAAAACATAGTTTTGGCTAATATCTACACACGACGTTCCCTGGAAAATAAATGGCAAGCATTGGTCTATTAAATTAATTAAAAATTTTGTAAATTTTCATTCCTTTTCTTTCTATTTTTTGGCAATTAAAAACCAAGCGCTATAAATTATCTATTACGAGGAAAGCCATATATTCAAATATTCTGATATTGGTATTGATACGCGTAGATCGCAGCAACACGTCAATAAAACGTTTGTGAACAGAAAGCTGAGATAGAAATAGCTAAAAGGACTACTGAAACATGCATTAATGGAACCAGTGCAGAGATCAAAGCCAGAATTACTTTTGTCAATCAATGTTTTTTTAGGGTTAGAAGGCATTAAGGCAGTGAAATCCCCTTTAAGAAAACCGAGATGACTTTGTACAAGACCTTAATAATCCCCCTCGTGCTACAATCAATAATGCAAAAATATGGACTTCATCAAAGGGGGTGTAGAACCTCTACGATGTTTTGAGAGAAAAATTCTGCAAGCGATTTTCATTCAAATTTGCCTAAGTAGAAATGTATGGTAAATGTACTGTACGCCTGAGATGGTTGGGTCAGGCTAAGATAGGAGTTTTCGAATCTAATTCTTAGATGAGCTTGAAAGGAAGATCACATCTAAGGTGGTATACAAGAAGAGGAGACTTCACACAACTGGGCATGCGGCATTGAAGACAGCTAGAGCAAGATTTTGCTAGTTCGAAAGGCATGTTGGTTGAGGCCATGATCAATCCTAGACACATTTCAGGAAAGAAGAAACTACATCTTGCCTAGAAAAACAGTTAGGACAAGAACTAATGTAACCTTTTTAACCCATGTAAGCGAATGATTTTGATTTAAAAAAACTGCACGATGAACCTCCAGCCTAATTATTGACTCACATAGCCCAACAGCTTTCCTTTAATTACCTAATAGCTGGAAAATAACTATTAGTGTTGCTGTTATGATCTGGTTCCAGATCTTTTTTATGGTAAAACATCGATGCTGATCGTTAACAAATAATTGAGATAATAAGCCTCAAGGAACGGGTGTTTCACTACTATCATTACTCTTGCGATTTGGGTGGAGTTACCTTCATCGTTTTGGGCTGATTATTGGATTAAAGAATGCACGACAGACTAACCTAAGCTTTTATTTAATGACATTTGGATCATGGGACATTAAGATTGAATAGAATCGTTTTGCCCCGTCTAGCTATAACTCTTAATATTGTACTTAATTGGAGCCAACCAACCAGCCCATTAGGAGAGTTCCGCGGTGAGCGAAACCTAAACTATTCAGAAGGTACTGTGCCTACCTATATGATGGATATACAACATTTGCCAAACAAACCTCGCAATTTCAAGAAGACATCAAAGAAGTGTGTTTTCGAAATGGAAGCCATGGATACGGTAGATATCCATCAACTCTGGTCGTGTTCTCTCAATAGCCTGGGGTAATCTCGCGAGTTATGCACGGCAGAGTTTGAAATTTACTATTCGATCATCTGGAAAGTACCTCATAGCTTTCCATATGTTTACGATGATTCACCATTATTTATTCGTAGTTACTACCGACCTCCGAAGCTGACCCATTTTTTATCACCGCGTATGACTCGCTTGAGAAATGAGTCGTGTTCATTAAATTCGTTTTACTTGCTTCAAAGGAGGTATTTTTGCTATTTTGCTGATAAAAATAACGTTGCTGATTGTTCGTCAACATTCTTTATGCAAATACACTTTTCAACACGAACGTCTAGCTTGCAGAAGAGTATTACTCAATTCATAGATTGAAAGCTTATGAACTTGTCACCAGAGCGCTTCATTCTCTGGCAAACAAGTTAACGAGCACGTGAGTATATTTCTTGGAAAACATCAATCCTTTACCATTACATATTAGTATCGGCCGTTTTACAATTGATGGCGCTATACGGACATGCTGGTCAGGTCTGTCTGTCAATAACTTTTAAGTAATTTTGTGTATTTTTATGGCCGTCATATTAATTTTTTTGTGCTCAAAAAGACCGATATTCAAGCTAAATGAGCAAAGTTTGGTTTTTGGCTTTAAATTGTAAAAAAAAATTGCAGCTAAGGCGCGTCGAATGATTACGGAAACAGTGAAAACGTAAAAGACTCGGATGGGTGAGGGAAATTTGAAGACTCAGAATTGGAGTCATTACTGGTTCAGAATCGATGTCAAAAGCAGCAAGAACTTTCCATTTCCCTTCTTTCGTCGTTTGCAAGCTGTAGGTTCGGTCTAAAAGCACAGAAATTGAATGCCGCATGACGTCAAATCGAGAGGCGATAAACGACGTTTTTTTCACTACCCAACTGCTGCTTGGTTTTTTGGATCGTATTGTGACTGGTGATAAAAAATGGATCCACGATAATCTAAAGCGAAAAAAAATCGTGGGGATGTCCGGGAATCGAAGCCCATGTTATGTATTCTGTGGACCTAGTTTGACATCGTATATTACGAATCGTTGTTACAGGGTAAGCCATTTCAGGAGCCCGCTAGCGAACACAACTAATACGTTGAGTCAAGAATTGAAAGAAAAGCGGCGGCTTTACTTTGTAGCTAGCGATAGACAAGAATAAATATTTTTCTGAAATAAAGCTTGAAAGGAAAAAAGGTGGATATTTGAATCATATTTGCAATCTGAATACAGAAATTGCATTTCTTATTAAATGTATAGTTCAGGGTTATCCAATAAGAGGTGTTATTTTCAATAAATTTTTTTCAATTGTAAAAAAATTTAATTTTTTCTTTCATTATAAACACTCAATCAGAGAAAGTACGGCACGGCGTTGCGCGAGATCTTACTTATTTATTTGGTGAACCAGGGCTTCAACAAGAGTCTTTAGCCGGCTTGAACAGCTGCTTCCAGTGCCGCACGCTGAGTTGGGGTCCCTTTCCACGGTGTGCGCCACTTTATATGCGGCCGTCCTCTGCTTCGTCTTCGCTACGGGTTGGAGTTGAAGACTCCTCCGGTCGGAACGGCGGTGTCCATTCGATCTACATGGCCCAGCCATCTTAAACGTTGGATCCGTAGACGTCTGACTAGGCCAATGTCGCTCTACAGTCCATACAGTTCTTGGTTGAATCTTCTTCTCGACTCTCCGTTTACACCAACGCGACCAAAGATTGCACGCAGAATTTTCCTCTCGAAATTCCCAAGATAATGTCCAACCCTCAGTGCCATAGAAGGACCGGCATGATTAAGGTTCTGTAGAGGGCTGCCTCGGTTTTTCGAGAGAGGGCTCTACTACTCAATTCCCTCTTGAGTTGAAAGATTAACAAGGATATTCTGCATTTCATCTCAGCGCTGATGTAGTTGCTGCTTGTCACTATCGAGCCAAGGTTGACTACTTCAAAATGAAAGCTACCGAAGGTGACGAAGGGATCTGACCAAGACGTCGGTGTTGCGCGTCTTTCTTTGATGACAGCATTTGATCTTGTTCCCATTTAACTTTAGACGCTTAGTCCGTTCAATAACGCCAATGCCATCTGCGAAGGCAAGGAATTGTGCAGACTTGAAAAGGATAGTGCCTCTAGTATTGGCCGTTGAGTCCTGCACGATCTTTTCAAGCATGATATTAAAGAAATCACAATGGAGTGCGTCACCATGTCTAAATCCTTTTTTGACATCGAAGGTCTCGGTTGGCACTGAATCCTGGCCTGAAATCACACTGATAGGAACCTACCAGGTTGTCCACGAACGGTCTCATGTCTCTCACAATACGGTAAAGGAGTTCTTGGGGTCTCCTTTCTTATGGCCCGGGCAAAAGATGCTGAGATTCCATTCATTGAGCATGCTTCCTTCCGATCATATCTTGCAGATGAGTTGGTGCATGTTCCTAACCAATTCATCACTGGCTGTTTTAAATAGTTCATAGGGTAGTCCGCCTGCTCCGACAGCTTATAAGACTTAAGTTTCGATATCGCTATATTAACCTCGTCTAGGTCGGGTGGACAGAATTCTTACGGCGGCATTTTGAGTATCATCTCCGGTATATAGTCTGCAGAAGTGGGCATTCCATATTCCACTGTAGCTCTACTACGAGTTGTCCGTGCTCATCCAGGCATGCTTCCGCTCTGGCTTTATAGCCTTGGCATATTCGTTTTACTTTTTGATAAAACTTTCTAACATCACACCTGTGACAGCGATGTCGCGATCTGTCTTTTTCCTTTTCAGAAGCGCATGCTTCTTTTCTGTACGCAGAGCTTACGAGCAACTCTCGTCCGTCGATACAGCCTAGCCATTTATTCATTCTATTTCCAGATGGCTTTCTGACAACGTCTCCATTGCTGTTCTATGATCTGTGTAGATTGTGTCTCGAAAGAGTTTGAGGGAGATTTGATCGGCAAGAGTCCTGACAATCTGTTGCGATTGCCGATCCCTGACATCAAGTTTTAGTCTTCTTACTCGACTCGGTTGATTCTTTAGCTCTAGACAAGTGATTTTTATAGAAACTTCAAAGCAACTTCTTGAGGACAGACTCAAATTTTGCAATCGTCTCGAAATAACTTGCACTCTAAACTATACAAAAAAGATGACCAAAGATAGTGCGAACTTTTCGAAAAGTGTCGCTCTGTTTTCGCCAGTTTTAGTGAATATTCAGAATTTTTACAGGGTGTGCGAAAATATCGTATTTATTAACCTTATAGTTTCTGCTTATTGAACATTATCGCAGAAATAGGTAAAAGCTTAAAGCTTAACAAGAGCCCGTCGTATAAAATGACAACAGTGTCTTCTTTCAGGGCTAAAGATAGTCTCTGCCGATGATCAATGCATGGCACCATACCAAATAAGGTGGTAATAAGAGCTATCTTCATCTTTTTCATGTGGCTTAATGTAGCGCCATCTAGTATGGAACAATTCGGATGCCCGACAGGCTGTGTGCAAGGGCCTGTCTTGCACAGATGTCAGAATACCAGTAGATAAAGCATTATTCTTACAAAGTCATGTAAGACGAAGCAGGATTGAACAGAATCCACAATGTCGTAATTAAAATGAATATGGCTTAATCTTTGGGTCTCACTACCCCAAATATAAGACGCGTGAGGACTGTCCCTGATTTTTGGCTTTGGTGAGGTCAAGTATGCGTAAAATGCGTGAGATGACGGAAGTCAGTCTGTTGAAGACGCAGTTATGAAGGTATGGGCAACGAAATCCTGTGCTAGCCGAGTGCAAAAGCTTATGACAAGATCAGTTTTGTTAAGTGTTGATGTAAGACAGGGAAGTTTGGGCCATGTAACGTATAAAATGTAGTTTGGCTTAGATCCTTAACTGACATATGCAAGTAAATGTGATAAGATCTAGAGGGTAAGGGGATGATAAAAATAAAAATTAAAAAAAAAGCAAATTTTCATTTCATTCCAGCCGGGTTGGTCAAAACCATTTATTTAAAATTGTATTGCATGTTACGGAGTGCTTCAACCTCTCACACTTTTTGCTCATTTTTCAAAAACGCCTGTACCTCCCACGAAAAACACAACTTTCATTCGGCACAGAAAAACAAAATTTGAAAACAAGGATCGTGGATCGTTGGATCGCGTTTTTTCGATCTTTTCTCTTGTTTTTAACTTTAATCTTGAAGATCGAACAACTCCGTCTTGCCGTACCCAAACGTATGATAGCGACAACAACACTATCCCAATCCGTCTGGATTCGTTGGTGGGTTTTATTTCTAATTTCATTAACCATCGGATCATGCATCTAAGTGACCGCAAAGTGACCAACACGCCAGACACCTGGAGAGTTAGCTCACACTTGTGATTTCATTGTTTATGATCACTGTTTGGATTGCAATTGCTTTTGCACGATTGAACACAAGACTATTATCGGTGTGGACGCGGCATGACAGCTCGGGGGTGTCTTATTATTTTCGTTCATATAAATATGTATTTTTCATTACGTTTAGTGTGTTTTTGTTGTTGTTGCTGGATCTAGCGATTGCATTTACAATAATGTTTATTGAATGCCTTAAGTTTGGTTGGAGTCTTTTGGTGGGATTATTACTTGTAAGTTGAGGTTAGAAAGGTCTGATGATGTAGACACTTAACGAGTTTGAGCGAAGTGTAGGGCACGTTATGTGACATTCTGAGAGTAACATTTCGTTATATAGTGTCAGTCTGTTAAGGTGATCAGTATTTCAACAAGTTTTTCTGGGAACCCATCGGACACATGTACAATTGTCCTCGCTCACCTCGTTCCCCTAAATTTGTTTTTCCGATCGATGGAGCGTGAAAATTATGAAATTTCTTCCTTCACTCGTTCCCATCGTTCGCTGCTTTGACCTCGATCACGACGATCGATTCCACATGAGCAAATCAGAAGTCACCGAGCATGAAACTGTACGAGCCCGCAGTGAAGTGTCTGATTGGGGTAAAGGCTGTTTTATACTTCCGCTTGTAGGAGTCCTGGGTGTCGTCATATATCTTATTGCTTCCCTCGTAATCAGTAGCAATTACCGAGTGTACAGGTAAATTTATCCCCCAATATATGAGTTTCATCATCCGTGTAATATGTGTGTGCATGCACATAGGAGTGAAATGCAGTTGGTGAGGTGTGCACCGGCTATTGGTACTCGTAGGCTAGCAGTGAGATAGTAATTAAGAAAGACTGTTGCACGCGATGATGATCGAGTTTTATTTTGCCGAGTGATCGGCACGAATGGGTGGTTGGATAATTATCATTTTGCATTGAATGATTTGTGTTAATAGTTTAATCGATTGGATGAGTGTCCGATTGAATGCGAGCGAATGCGAAGGCTGCGTGGATGTTCAGTCATGGTCGCGGGTTGGCATTGTCAGTAACAGGTGATTGGAAAATAGTAATTTAATCACAGAGAGCTATTTGAACAATTAAAGCGTTGATTTCGAGGGTAATAGAAGGGGAAGGCTGTGTATGCGAGTTCGGAAAGTAGGTCAAGCCATGCAATGAATTTGAACAATGCCCGAATAGAGTTTTTTGAAATAAGCATTTTCTAAACTGACTGCATCTAATTACCACTCTTGCGGATTAGAACAAATTAAGTAATTAAAGCCATTAAAACTCCTTAATTTCCATGCTTCTAGAGCCCCCGCACAGGAAGTGTTCTCGTACGTCCCGATCGATTAAAACGTTCTGGTAATTAGTCACACTGTTGTGTAGCAATCAACCATTACAACCCCGTCAATGGCGAGCATGTAAGTTCACTTTTTGTCCTTCCTCCCACCATCGTTCTCAATAATTATCGGACAATCGTTGTACAACCATGTACCTCAACTATTTACATCCCAACTCACCTCAGAAGCACAAGAAAATAAAAATAAAAAAAAAATTAGAAAAAAACCAAAACCACAACATACTCGTAAAACAATGGCCGTTGCTTGGCTTTGCATACCGTTCTCGCTGCAAGCGTTCGACATAAAAAAAATTGTATCTATTTCAAATGACTTCTCTTGCCGCTCGGATACATTTGACAAAGCCCAACAGCAGCACATAGTCGACGAGAAAAGACAATAAACAACAATAGGGGAAGGGAAAAAAAGCTCTCACATTTCACAACAACTTGCTTGGCCGTGTCGCCCGTCATGCGCATCGCACAGAATTTGTATCTAGATACATTCCCATTATTTCATTATAAATATGTATTTTTTTTTATTCGTTTTCTATTCGTGTCTTTCATTTCACGGTATTTCTTTTGTTATGTATGAAATTTGATTTGTTAGATATTGCAATTGTGTATCTACTGCTTATGTATATTTGCCGAGATGAGTGTGTGTGCGTGGCTGGAAGAACCAACTGAAATGAAAATTAGTTGGAGATACATAGGTATGTGGAACTGTATCGCTAGTAATGGGCATATAAAGCCACTCTAGTCAGCCATTTTGATAGTTCTGCTTTGTGTTTTTGTTGTTTTTCGTTTTCGCTTGGTTTAATTAGTTAAGAGCGGAACGGAATACAGAATGGCTAAATTGTTAACGACTATTCATGCTGTTTTTGTTTGCTCGCATCGTTTAGCAAAGAATATTGTAATTAGTTGCTCTTTCGATTGGTTGAAGGCTTGGGGAGGGCCTAGTTTTTTATCTAGTCTTTGGGTTGTTTTTTCTTTTTTCGTGTTGTTTGTGTTTTTTTTTTTTTTTGGTTTTCAGTGTGAGAATGGGGTTTTGTTTAATGAGTGAATACAGAATTGGGGACAAATTTATTTGTCACTGAACCGAATAATTTTGAATTGATGATTGTGCTCATTTAGACGAGATTGTAGCTTTATAGATGTATAAAACCGATTTGTAATCACTTTACGTTGTTTTTAAAATAATTTGATGCCAAAGTTGGTTTAGAAAAGTTTGTCGACAATTTATCGCAAATGTTTTATTTTCATTATTTTATAAGGTCTTTTAATAGAGGGTTACGAAGTTAAGTAATCATTTAGTGTACTCAAAAAATTATGGAAACAGACACATAAATATATGTATATAAACATAAATTATAAAAACATGTCTCTTAGTAACTAATCTTAAAAAAACAACTCTATTTAAGGCTTTCATACGAAAATCAATTGTTGCTGGCTTATCCAAATAGATTTTACTTCTTAAAAACACAACTCTCTGTATTGTTAGCAGCAGCTCGTTCATGCGTCTTCCAGCAAAACTGGAGTGATCGGCTCAAAAATTATATCAATCAGCGCATTTTTGGCGATGTAATGATTTCCTTAGAATTATTTAAGGATTTTCTTCTACTCAGACGCAATAATTTTGTTTTTTGGCGAATCCATACAAGGTGAAATGAGCTTCACCACTAAGAACGATTGCTTTTTTTTATAGGGTTCGCGCAGGTTCAAGAGCATATTTTGGTGTTTGTCACACAACCTGAACGGGTTATATGTATATGGTTTGTGTCGAAGATGTTCGTTCACTACGCCCGAGGGTGGTTGTCCTAGATAGGATGAGAGATTCGACTGAATTTGTAGCGTTGGTTATAGTTCACAGTAACTGTTTTGTTTCCATGCCATTAAGGTGTTATATTGGAAATGCACACACAGAGTATGAATTATGAAGTGATCTTGTACTGCGAGTGTTATGCTTTCGTCAGAATTTTTTGATCATCAATGACTCACAACTGATGTTGTTGCACAATTTTTCCGCATAGGAATTGTTCTTGGCTATGGACAGACTTGAACTATAGACCTTCCGCTCAACAATCGGTGATGATTACCATCGCACCACGATGTTTATTATGATCTTTCGGAATCAGTTCCTGTGTTATTTGAAATACTCTTAACAGTCGATGGATAAGTGCCTAGTGCCGGTGTTGAACATTTTTCAATGACACTTTCTGTTACAGCAGGAATGTTCTCGGTGGAGTATCTACTTTGTAATCCACAACAATTCTTTCGATAATCAATAGAAAAAAATTCTCCAATTTTTTCTATCAATCTTTGTATTGCTAACTCAACTGGACAATTGTTAACACCAAAATAATCAGAATTTTTTCAAAAAAAGCTTGTTCAAGAAATAAAGTGACTTTTTATTTTTTTTTCCCAAAATCTTTATTTATTCATCAATATCTACCTTGTCCCTTTAAAGTAGTCCCCTTTAGAAATAATACACTTACACCAGCGCTTTTGCAATCCTCCAAGCACTTTTGATATGTGTTTTTTCCAGCAATGCGGTCTTTATCCTCGTCCTTTCATGATCTTAATAGGTTTGGGAATAGAAAAGTCACAAGAGGCCAAAACCGATGAATAAGGTTCCTGAGGCATCATTACGATATTGTTTTTGAACAAAACAAAAACGCAGAAGCAACAACGAGAGAGCATATTCTCTTCTTATTGCTCCACGTAAACGGCACATACATATATTCAGGATAATATTCCTTACTGATCGTAGGATCTACCGGCAAGAGTTCATGGCGAACCACGCCACTTTGATCGAAGAAAATAGTGAGCAGAACTTTCACATTTTAAAGACCTTGGCGTGCTTTTTCGGTCTTGGCTCTTTTAGTCGCTTCCATTTGGGTTTTGGTTTCGACATAACCATATATGTATCCCTGATTCGTAATCAGTGATGACCCTTTTCAGCAAATATGAATCTTCATTTATGTCATTCAACAGCTTTCGAATGATGCCCATGTCACTGCTTTTTGGTTAAATTTCGGAAAAAACTTCGATGACACACGTTTCATGCCGAAAACGTCTAAAAAAAAATCATGGCATGAGTCAAATAATGCTCTAAAATCCTTAGTAGGTTCTCTGATAGTTATTCGACGAATCCCATTAGACATTTTCTTCACTGCTTCAACGTTTACATCAGTTGTTAATGTGCTAACAGCCACAGCCAATATTTAAAATATGCTGCAACACATAATTTTATTTTTCACACTGAATTTAATGCAGATTCCTTGATCCACTTTTTTCATTAGCAAAAAATCGCCAAATGAAAAGCTCGTCTTACCTTTATATCTGTGAAAAGCAAGCTAAAATCCCAAAATAGCTGACAATGCCAATATATGTAAGGCAACATGCGTACCAACATAATAAAAAAAAATCGAAAATCAAATCTACTCGCGCTCCCGATATTCTAAAAGTTAATCTTGATTAAGCTTGGAAAATATTCCTCAAAAACCAAAAAAAAAGGTTGACTCCTGTCCAACAACTTTCGCACCAGGTGATAAGTTTAACCATCGAAGCCAGAATACTGGCCTCAAACTTGTCTCCACCATTAGGTCGCGAGGCAGCGCGTAGATTATGTGGTATTGTGTCTGCTGGCACCGGAAGTGGTTTCCTAACTTTTTGAAATGGTTCCACGACTGACTTACTGATTACCAACTTTTTGCTGTCGAGGCTTTCGCTTTGACAGTCAATTCCTTACTCTTACTTTGAGTACTCTTTCAATCCAGAATGTCGTCGATAGACGCTAGTCTTGACGCTCGAAAATATTTACCCATTATAAACATATATCTTAGCCGTGGAATCCTGCACTTGTCCAGAGCACATAGATTCGTCTACGTATATTGCTGGAGTTATGGTGAAGCGCCATTCTTCACTGAAGGAAAGTTTCAATATAGTTCATAGAAGAACTCATAGAGCGATTCATACATAATTTGGCGGTTTTCCTCAATCTTTACGTCTAACATATAAGTTCATTCGAAGCCGCATACCTTTTTTGATCAAGGCTTCGAACCAAAACTGTCGGAATTCATATCCGTGGTATAGAGGACAGTGTAACAAAGGAATTTGTGGCAGCATAAATGGCTTATTCACCCTTTGGAATCGAAAACTTGGAGATGTTCAGGAGACATTAAAGGCAAGTGCTTGTTATAGTTTGAACAACTTTAACTATATAATAGAGAAAGTAATTATATCGCAGTTCTGTGAAGAAAAGAGTTTCACAGAAACCCTCTGATCATAAAATTAATGACCAACAATCTGGGATTACCTACCGATAAATTACAAAGTGCATAAAAATACACTGAAAATATGAAGTTGCTGAACAGTCTTTTCTGACAGTTATCGCTCTTTTTGGTCGGTTTAAGTCAGGCAAGACCACTAACTAGAGGTGTCATTTTAAAATAACAGAAAAATGTAACACTTTTACGAGAAGTGGGAATATTTTTACTTTAACCTAAACTACGTAATACATATAAGGTTGGTAATGGACTACAATACCTGCCAAATATCCCCTTCCGCTTTGCCTATAAATAGGCATACTTTTGATGATATGTTTCATCATGTTGTTGCATTATCACGACTATTTAGGACAGAGCTATGAAATTTGCTTTCAGTGCAAGAATCGTTGGCCGAGCGTTAGCGAAGATGTTATTTTTGACATATCTCCAAGGAAGAATTATGTTATATCGCACTATCTCGACGATCAATTGATGTTTCATGTGCAAGATATTTCTAACGCAATAGAGCCATGATATCCAGTATGGGCCATGGCTGCGGATGGCCGTAATTTCTCTGATCATTATAAATGAACGGCGATATTCTTACCGATATTCTTTGCCGGATATATACAAGTTCGACTCTAAAAATTACTACACTTTCGTAGACGTTTAAATTCATCCATTAAATTCTCTATAGATGTGCGAGAAGTTGCCTGATGGTGATTAGGAGCGAAACGTTTCTGCGATGTATATAATTACATCCATATTTAAAACCAAAAGTCCTTAGCGATTATGATAAAATATTTACTTCTTAACAATAACGCAACATTTAAAATGACCCCTCTTGTTGGATAATTGTTAGCACTTTTATTCATTACTTGGCTGTCGCATATGTTCGTTTTTTTTTTTTTAATTTCAAGTTCCTTCTCAAAAAGCCTACCGGAAATACATATATGAATTGATATTTGTTCATGTTTTTTTTCACAAACTCGTCCTCTCCCTCGCCTCAAAGCAGACTATATTAGATTTTCGGTTTATACTTCACTAGAGATGTAGTATTTTACTAGATCCTAGCTAAATACTTTTAAGTGCGAGATATTTTTTTATGGCAATAATTGGAATAAAAAAGGCAAATCATTTTACTGAAGTGATTTTTGGTCTTTTTTGAACCTTGAAAAATTGTTCTATACCTGTTTTGAATACAATGTCGCGTAAATGATCCACACCAGAACAAATTACTTTTTTTGATAAATTCCGTCCATTCCATTTCTAATATCGGCCACACCCTGCGGGATATTTGACATAAAGGTTAGACTTCAAATAACCCCACAGAAAAAAGTCTGTATTCGCTAGTTTAAGCGATCGTGGAGGTCAGTCAAAATCACCATATTTCCAAATAAGACAACTGAGGATCAAAGATGCAATAAGGCGATCGTGGCTCGGGTTGTGTGAGTTGCGGCGCCATGTTGTTGGAATCAAAAGTTCTCCATGCCCGGTCAGCCCGATAATGCTCTCTATTGACGGTTTCAGCAGTTCCAGTGTCGTCTTCGAAGAGGAACGGTCCAATAATTCTTCCACACGTTGGTCGTAGAGAAGTTCCCCGTGAATTGTTTGAGGTTTTTCATTTACGCAGGATCGATATTTTTTTTCCATTCACGATCGCGTTCAACGAAAGACTGATCTCATCGCTCAAAATATCTACCAAAAATGATTGTCGAAATTCGTTTAAGCCAAACCATCCTGGTTTGTCGATGGGCTTATTTAATTTTGTATAAAAATGGCCTCGAATCATTATGAATTATGCATATACGAGAGAAGCCTAACTACGGCGACAGCTCAATGTAGTCGGTGATCTCTCAACCCTGGTCTGTACAGCACCAATGTTGCCATTAGACCACCTCGGGCGATGTCAGAGTGATGACTGGCACTACCGCAAATGCCGGTGGTGATAAATTGTTGGTGCTAATGCCTGATGATATGGCCTGAAATAACTTTGTCCATTCCATACTTTCCACGAGAGAGGGAGGGGTGGTCGTGGTGCAATGGTAATTATCATTGACTGTTGAGCGAAAAGTCTGTTGTTCAAGTCTGTTCATAGTCAAGAACAATTTCTATACGGAAAAACTGTGTTGTGAAAAACATCAGTTGTGAATGAGAGATGATCAAAAAAATGTTGACGAGGGTATAACACTCGCAATTCAATATTCATACTCTGTGTGTGCATTTCCAATATACATTCCACGTTAATGACATGGAAACAAAAAAAAGTTACTGTGAACTACAACCAACGCGACAAATTCAGCCGAATCTCTCATATCCTATCTAGGGCAACCAGCCCCAGTGAGTAGTGAACGAGCATCTTCGCTAAACACCATAAGAGCATGATTCTTGAACCCGTGCGAACCTTATACAAAAAAAGAGTCATGTGGTGCTTCGAAAACTGAGATTTTTTTTTCTATGTAAAGCTGCTCGGTAATAGTGTACCATGTACTATAGTATGGCATAAATGCGCTTGGACTAAACCCGCATCGATCATGAAATAGATTGAAAATAGATATGAAAGCCACAGGGCTGCTAGTTGCCTAGGTTTATATGGCTTACCCTGTATATAAAGCTTTATATGCATTAATATCAGTGAAAGACTCAAACCTAAGCTTCCCTCATATATTCATGTAATTGGGCATTGATTTCTTCCAGTTGGCTTATTCCGCATTCCGAATGGCGAATTTCGAGAAGGTTAAGGAGAAATGTCGCGAAAAACTATTTCGATGACTTGATTGTTCCGGGATTCAACCCCGTATCATCATCCTCAGAAGCCAATAGACAGAGTCACAGTGGAAAAGAAGGCCGTGAGCTCATTGAAAATGACGAGTGATCTAAATGAGTGGAAACTTCAAGAACTAATGAAAATATTTATTCTGAAGTTGAAGCTGCTAAGACGTATTGTAGTTTCCGCCAAAGATCATACTCGTATATATGAGATTTCGGTCCTCGACTGGCAAGCCGAAAAAGATTCGATGATGACTGATTCACCCTTGCCACAACCTGTTTCGGGTCATCTTAAGAAAAAAGGAAAAACATATTCAACAAGATACATCGTCGATCAATTCATATTTATTGAAGTTCTTTGTCAACCGCATTCTTGTCTACAACATCCAAGTCTTATCTTTGTACGAGGGAAAACCGAACCACCTTTCCAACATCGCATCCTGACATATAACACCACCTCCTCCAGCCAAGGTCCCCGGGCCCATAACACAAAAATTAAGAAAAACTTACAAAAAAAGAAAACCGTCGCGTGAATAATTCAAACTTGAAGCTCGAACCGTCACCACCTGAAAAACTCCCATCCAATCCCATATTTCCATGCATCTAATTAGCAGGTATCTTGACACGAATATCTTTCACATCGAATTGTGGACATTCTAGCAACAAACAACGACATGCCGCCTCGAGCGATCCACAAAATTGCCATCGTCTCTCTACTGGCACCGCGCGATGGGAATTCACCGACCAACTGATCCATGGAAAATATTAAGAATTCAATCTTTTTTGTGTTTTTTTTTTTGTGATTCGATACCTCCCTAGACAACATATGAGATACGATGAGATACTGAGATACTTGTGTGTATATTGGCACACCGCCTACATCGACATACATTGCAAATGAATGAGATACACGGATACATAGATGCTCGTGGAAAATGGGAAAATGACAACATACATTCGCTGTGAGAACGATTGCACATTAAGATATGAAACACATCCATATCGGGGCACGTTCCCTCGTCCCCCGTTCATCGAAATCAATTTATGACTAATTCCATCTGCAAATCGACTGCTAGCACTCTGCATCGCATACGCAGAAGAACCACTTAATTATGTGCGATTGCTAACGCGCCACCAACCGCCAAACACCAACACTCGTTTCGGGATGTAATGAAAGGTAAAGTCATTATTTCCGATGCATAGTCGCGTACTAGGTGCAACTACGTATCTCTATCGTCCTACAACCGATATGCGGATGGTTGGGTGGTGGCAGATGTGCACTGGGATGATGGCTACACACTCATCATCGCACTGACGAAGTTCTTCGTCGGCTGTTCATAGATAGAGATGAGTAGACGAGTGTCGAGAAGTGGTATGAAGTGGTAGCCCACGCTCTAACAATTCTATTAACCATGTTTGGCTATCGCTTGCCGTTTATCTCGTTCCGCTCCCTAATAATTGCGCAAAGAACACAGTGCGATTCAGGGATGAGAAGGTGCTCTTGCTCCGTGGTGCGTCGAGGGAAGTGGATTATTATTAATAATTTCCAGCCGAGAGAAGTTTGGGCCGGATTTAAAAGCCGGCAGGAGAATTATGTCTGCCATTAGTTTGGATCAATGAGGTGTTGGTACACACTGCAGGCGGTGTGACGGCGGTAGTGTGAGATGAATTGCACACGATTGAAAAGACCGCCTCTGCATTGGGCGAGCAAGAATTGGGTTGCGTTGATGTGATTGAATGCAAACGCGTCATCGATAAGGTGCGCTGGAAAATCAGTTGTGCGCTATGAGTGGAAATTTTGCAAAGAATTTTCGATCGTTTGATGGGAACTTAATTGAGATTTGATTATGAGTGTAGCTGCAAGGCATTCTCACGTTATTGAGATGAACAAAAATTTGTGCCGGATGTCTGTGTGTCCAAAGATCACACTGCAAATACCGAAGATATTACTTGGATGAATGGTGGCAAAAAAATCGAAAACGCCCTAGACCTAGGTTTTTTAGATTGCTTGCTCGTTGGTTTTTGCTTAGGTGCCCAAATGTCCGGCATTTAAATTAATTTGGAGCTTTTGCCTTCGCAAGCTACAACTTTTGCCCGACTTCGAATCGACTCAATTCTTGGCATCTTCGGAAGATCGGACCTGCTGCCTAGCCAGGCCATGCGACATCGATCGGAGCAGGTGGTAGTCGAAAGGAGCGATATCTGAAAAACACAGCGAGTGGGATATGACGTTTTATTTCATCGACCTTACCTCGTGCTGCTAAGGCACTTTGTCAGTTTTTCATTTGATACTCAACTCAAAGGCATTGGTTCTGTTCGATAGCGAGCTTCTGTGATGGTTTCAACCGGATGCAACTACCCATAATATACCACGCCGAGCTGGTCCCATAAAATCAAACATGCATCGGTTTTGATGCATATCCACGGCGCTCCCACAATTTTTTTCGCTTTGGATCATCCTAATGGAACCACTTTTGATCGCCAGTCACAACACGATGCAGAAAACTATTCCTCGCCGCTGGGGCAGCAGCTTTCATGGGAAAAAAAAACTTCGTTTAACCGACGACGCACCCGATTTCCTTGCTTTTGGACTATTCCCAAATCTTTCAACCAAAAAGAAATGACTAGTCAAACTACGGCCAATGAAACTGCAAGCTATTGCTGCGTTTGACAATTGACTTAATCTAGTAACGTCTCCAATACTGAGTCTCCGATTTTTTTTTTCGAAAGTTTACATTTTCACACACGAAACTATATGACGACGATAGAAATTCGCAAAGGAAATGATAAGAAGAAAGTTGAAAGTTGCCAAAGTTTACCACACGATGATTCTGACTTGATAGTTCGGACCAGTATGTACCTCTAGCGCCATCTATTAGAAAACAGCGAATTCCCTTTTGTTCAACTGATAATTTGAAGTATTTCAAAAATGATCAGGCATTTTGGGAGCTGGAATTTTAAAGAAATTTTTGCAAACTTTAGGAGTTCTACTTCATGCTTGATAAATATTTATTAAGTCCGCTATAACGTAAAGCCTCGTGATGCCTAGCCCTTTTCAATTTTCGCCCCGTGAGGTGAGTGCTAGCTCTTTCTCTCGTTGACAAGTTCTGTTGAAACTTTGCGCTGATGATGTTCACTCAACAAGGGTCGAAAACAAATGAAACGAAAATGGAAATTACCAAAGAAGGTAGGTAGGTAGGAGTGGCCGCCTGATATCGAGATGCCAGGCCCAATTAGCGCTTATGCGCCGTTTTGATGCCACAACTCAGTGACCTAGTGTGCTGTTATTGGAGTTTCATATCCATCCTGTGGAATTAAGGAATTTGATGATATTACAGAATCCTATTTCCCTGAATTCTGATAGATCGTCGAAGGAGATTTTGCCGAGTAGGCGCTGTCTGGTTCTAGCTAGAGCCGGACATTCACACAGGAAATAGGTGAGAGTTTCCTTTTCCAGTGGGTTCTTGCAACTACGGCAGTAGGTGTTGAATGGGATGCCTAACTTAGCAGCGTGGGTACCGACAGGCCAGTGGCCACTACATATGGCTACAATTCTGGCAATCTCTTGTCGGGGTCTGTTAGTTAGGTCGAGGGTTCTTTTCCTGTTATAGGAGGGCCATGTTTTCCTAGATATGACGCAGTTGCTAAGACTGCACCATCTGGAGTTCGCCCTCGAGAGAAAGTGTTGTAGAAGGTTTGCCTTGACCAGTCTGATGGGGGGGAGTACTGCCTCCGCCAAAGAACAGTCGAGGGAAGAGCCGTGCCTTGCTAAAGCGTCAGCCTTTCCGTTTCCCTCTATTTTGCTGTGGCCAGGAACCCAAATGAGAGTAATGTTGAAATAGTCACCAAAGAAGAGTAAAGACAAACATCAAAAGAAACCACCATCAATCGGAATTTCGAGCTCATTTTCTAGCTCCTTTGCATTTGTGTGATTCACGTCTCATTAGATTTCGCAAAAAATCGTATTGGGTCTATAATTTGAAAATGCAGTAATTTATGGATACCTCGCAAAAAACGTTCATCTAAAAAAGTATGAAGCCAATTTTTGATGTCTACAGTTGATGTGAATTGTATTCGCGAAATAGAAGTCTGTATTTACCGAAACAAGTGAAAATCAGAAGGGGCCTCATCTGGTAAATGGGTGCGATGAGACTTCCCATCCACAGTTTGGTAAATAGTTTTTACCCGGTGTAACAGAATGAAGACGAGCATTGTTATGATGGAAAATTAAACACTCGTGTCTAGGTTAGGTCATATTTCGGTTGTTTTTCTTTCAATGCTCCTTTCAAACTAACTGCGTCAGAATTTAACAGAATTGTACTACTGATCAGACCAACAACACAACATCACCCTCGCACCATAAATAATCGGCTTCTGAGCCGATGTGCCGGGCTGGTAGAGCTTCACGTACAGTTTCGTGAACTTAGGACGGTTATAATGGATACATTTTTCATCCTCAGTCACCACTCGATGCAAAAGTGACTTTTTTTTTGTGCCGATTAGGAAGTATTTCTGAATTACAAAATCGTCTTTCCACGTCGCGAGGCTTCAACTTATATGTCATCCAGTTTCTTTGCCTGTGTATCAATATAAATGCTTCCGGTGCAGCCAGATCTCGCATATTTCGAACGGCGGAATGCGTTGAGCGCATTTTGTTTTCTATTAAAACAAAAAAAAAAAAAACATGTTTTTCGCAGATGTTTTTTTGGCACGTACAATTAAAATCTTTATGCTTCAGAAAAATTGATACATTCTGGCAACTAAAGTCTTACGATGAAGCAAGAAAATATATACACTGTGGTCCCGAGCTGTATAGTTCAACTTATCTACGCCACCTCTTGCGAATCCCTCATTTTCAAGCCATGCATCCAACACGTTTAAAACTTGTAGTATGAGTATGTTTCCATAAAAAAATGGGGAAAAATGATATGTTCTGTCGAGAATAAAAAGAATTTTGAAAAGGAATAATATTTTTTCGTCTTAAACAATGTTATCTTCCTTATAATACTCTCCATTATATGTACATACATATATCACATATTAAATACATTGTTTTGCTATCACTTCATTCGGTCTTTAAAACGTTTCTGGAAGTTGTTATTTTAAGGCAGATTATAGAGGCTGTAAACAATCGTGGACTGATTCGTACGTGCGAAAATGTAATCAGAGAGTGATAACCATATCTTGTCTGACTTCCATTTGTTTTACTAGTATAGGAGTCCCACAGGATTCTATTTTTGGTCCGATATTGTTCCCAGCTTATATAAACTCCTTATTTTTACAATATTTTAAAGGAAAAATTATGGCATTTCTAATACGGGGGTTGCCATTTAAGTTTTTACAATACAAGGTGTCGTTAATGAGTTGTGGCACCACTGTATTTGTTTGTTATTGCGAAGCCAGTGGCAATTCAGAAATTGACTGAGTAAGTTGTTGATAGTGGACTTTTAAAAGAAGCAAGTGCAGAAATGGAAATCACCCGTGAATGCTTACGTTGGATGATTCTTTATGATTTAAAAAAAGGCCTTACTCAACAACAATGCATAGAATCGCTTCGTGCAACTTTTGGTAATGAAGCACCATCAGAGAAGACTGTTTACAATTGGTTTGCAGAATTTCGTCATGGTCGTGCGTCCGTCAGTGATGAATGTCGAGAAGGTCGGCCAAAATCGGTTGTCATTCCGAGAAACATCGATGCTGTGCGCAACATGATTAAAGAAGATCGGCATGTGACTTACAGGCAGATAGAGGCGTCTCTTAGGATATCGCAGACTGCAATACAATCGATTGTGCATGAACATTTAGGTGTGAGAAAGATATGTTCCAGATGGATTCCGCATAATTTGACCGAAGCGCAAAAAAAGGGTCGTGTTGATTGCTGTCAGGAAATGTTGAAAAAATTCGACCGAGGACGTTCAAAATCGTATACAACATTGTTACAGGAGACAAAACTTGGATATATTCGTATGAGCCTGAAAGCAAACAACTGTCAAACAAAAGATGCGCGGACAGCGATTTTCATCACCTCAAGAAGCTGTTGAAGACTTTCAAAACCATGTTTCTACGATATTAGCTTCAAAGTGGAAAAAATGTTTGCGGAATTGGTTTGAGCGTATGCAAAAATGTATAGTCCTTAAGACCGAATATTTCGGGAAGCAATAAAACACTTTGTTTCGAACTTTTTAGTTTCTGTTTCACTTTTTGTTGAAAACTTAAAAGGCAACCCTCGTATCTATTTACCTATTCAAAGAACTTGAATTTTGAATAAGAGGTTCTTCGCAGATGCATGTCTTAAATCGGCAATCAGTAATAAAAGATAGTTTGTTATTTAATGTGATATGGTTAAAGCTGCTACATTTTATGGCAGCCATAATCAGCTGATTAATATCTAGAATCCGCACATTTTGTACTATCACTTCTACTTTTTCGTAAAACCAGAAATCAATTTCAATTTCAAATAAAATTCCGAACCATTAATTTCTTCTGCTTTGTACTTCATTTTGAACTCGTGGTTCATGAATTTGTATTCATTTCAGGTTAGTTTTACTCAGTTTTTTTTATTTCTATATTTTTGTTTTCTCTATTAATACGTAATACGGTAGAACCATATTTTTGGTTTTTATATTACTCCTAAATTAAGTTTGTAAATTTTCCTATTGTTTTTCTATGAAATCGACATTAATTTAGTATTTTTAATCCATGAGGAAACCCCAATAATATGCTTTTTCCAACGTATTTCTGATCTTCGCTTTCTGGATTATAGACTTCATCTTTTCATGGGTCGTTTCAGTTTTGAAAAGAGAAAAAAAAAACGCAGAAGGAAGACCAAATTCGGTAATTGGGGTGACTGAGACACAATTTTATGCGCAACGACGATTCTTTTGATCGAAATTGAACAATTTCGGAACACATTTTACTGATTCACACTACATGTCCAAAATATCGGAAAAATGTCTAAGCATGATCGACAGATATATATCCTCAGCAACTTCTCTGATAGTGTTTTAATTGCTTTCCATAACAATTTTCTTCACTGCCTCAACCTTTTCATCTTTTTTTATTTTTTTTTGACGTACTGGGGCTTCCGGGGCGGGAATGATCAATAACATCTTCTCGGTCTTCTGTGAAGAGGTTGAACCACTTACAAACATTTTTTTTTGCTCAGAATAGATTCCCCAAATGCCAGAGTCAATATTTCAACTACGTTGGAGCACTTAGATTAATTTGTCACCTAAATTTAATACAGATTCTTTGAACCATTGTTTTTTTTTTTTCAAAAATCGCTATGCAAATCGCATTACTTCTAACCTTTATATCTATGAAAGACAGACTAAGTATCAAAAGCAGCTGACAATGTCAACATATGTTTGGGTAAGTGCGTACCAACATAATGAGGAAAAAAAATTTAAAATGGAAAGTACTTAATTCACGAAATTCGAAAGTGAACTTATTTTTGAACAAACCAGATCCGTGGTTTTCAGTAAGGAAAAATAAACTTAGAATAATTGAGATATCGTTCTGAAAAGTATGTTAGGTGTAATACACATGAATGTACGTGTGAAACTCGATCTCGTTCATATGATCACTGTTTGCAGTGACCGCTTCTTTACAGTCAAATTTAAGCTGCACCGTCAGGAAAATCGATCAGAACGTTGACAATTTCGCGTTTGATATTGTTCTGAGCTTCTTTAATATGAATGGCTTGTTGGCATAAACCAACGACCTGCGATACCAACGATTTTTGGTCTAGTGCTAAAAATGAACTATTATACATGGCTGAAGATGACATTTCTGTTAAATTCAGGATTTTCTTCAAACTTCTGCAGAGCCGAATTGGATACGTTTCCGCGTTCCAAATGAACAGAAAGCTTCAGTTATTGTAGGCTAAAATTTTTACTCAAAATTTTTCAAATGTGGATTGAAAGACTCTCAATTCCGGTGAACGGCTTGGAAAAGCCTGTAAAAGCACTTACGGCTTCGATATTTTCGGTACTTCATATTGCTGATGAAATATGGATCACTACTATGAGATCCCCTCTCCAATGACAAAATTTTTAATTCGGAATTGTACTGTCAACATTTAGAGCATACACATTTGGACATCTTTGGCCAAATGTTTGGTGTTTTAGCGACAACTGAATCGGTTTGGAGCATATTTTCCTGCTACACGTCAATGTCTTTTTTTAAAATGCCCCAAAATGTCAAATTTTCACTTATGACAGACATTCTTTAAAATATCTTGGAAGTTTTCTGACCATTATCCCAATTTTATATTTAATTTTGACGGAAATTGCCCGATTCGTTTGGCAAGCTTATCAAAAAGCACACTTCATTTGATTGACAGCTGGCAGCTGTTTAAGAGACTGACATGGCTATCAACTAACACATACTTTTTAAAAATGTTTACCAATACAATAATTGAAAAATCGCTCGAATCGGACGCATACGATCACAAAATTCCTGTTTCTTTTTGACCAGCATTTAATTTTAGGCTGAAATTTCTGTAAAAAAGATTTCCTTAAATTCAAACTTAGTTTGGACCTTTGATAAGATTCCGTATTCATATGCATCCACAGAGGCACGCCAGACTAAAACTACCGCATGTAGTTAGATGAAGGGTTAATTTTAAACGAACGAGAAATTTGATTTTTAATTAGTGTATCTTGACTTGTCCTCGTGTCTTCTAAATCCCAATACCTCTATATTCCAGATAGCTCCAGACATCTATAACCATATGACCAAACAAGTTTTGCATATCCCTACCCATTCGTAGTCAATTTGAATTCTCTCGTGTAATATTCATTCACAAAAATCTAGGAATTTCATGAACAACGCGTGATACACGTGCCGTCCCCTCCACACCTTGCCCACCCAAATCCAGTTAAGTCGAAGACAAGTACAAGAAAAATCTCTGCGAACGACAGCAGATCAATTAATCGACACAGAAAAAAAACCAAAACTATGTGAAAAAGCGAGAGAAACAAGTCTCCCCCAGGGGCGCCCTTAATTCAATGACGATCCACGGAATATTATACATCGTCCATCCCCGTTCTTCGTCTGCAGCCCGTTGTCCATCGACAATTTAACAGATGGCTGCGAGGCTTATTCGAAACATGGACAAACATCGGACGTACGCACAGATATGTACGAGTAAATACGTTTAACAACGAGATAACATCTTGAATAATTATCACAATGTATCTGGCCGTTTGTTATTTCGCTGGCAATGCCTACATATCTGCTGTATGAAGTCCGTAACGAGATTGAATCAGCAGAAAGATACGCACCGAGATGACATCGTGTTTAAAGGTAATACGATGAGGTAACAAGCTTGTTAAGGACATTATCAGGGCGGTCGAAAGGCTAAATGAAAATACCGTCATGTCAACTGGTCTCATAAATCTAAATTGCCCGCCAATAAATCGTAGCCTTATATTGCGCCCGCCAATCAAACATTCAATCCCAGATGCAGCGACCTCTGACAACCCGATACCGCACAAAGCGTGCCGCCACATCAATTCGCCAAAACAACATTTGCATACCGTCCAAATCACAATCGCCGACTCACTCTGACCCACAAAATAAAATACGTCGAAAACCTCGCAATCCGGATCGATGCTATTAATCATCACTAACCGGCCGGCCGACCGCACTACTGCCGTTTGCAAAACGCAGTAATAATTGGGCAACTACCGCGCGACGGCATCTATGCATATTCCGTATCGGGACACAGCCGCACAATGACGGGCATATGAGCGGTGATACGTTGGAGGTGAGCAAGGTGTTATGAATCTGAATCCAGCAACGCGGACATATTACCTTGTGTTGCATCGGACAGACAGACAAACGAGCATGCTCGCTCGGACAAATGTCCCCACGGATGGCCGGTGAGACCGGCGGAATGTTACCGCGTTCGAGGTGCGATTTCCATTAGAATCAAAAATTGGTAATCGAAGTGGTGCACCGGTCCTACACCGCTGCGTAGCTACTACTCGAGATTCAATTTTGAATTCGACCAGCACGGCGATGGCGGCAGCATCACGGAATTGATATCTCATTTTCATTTCACACTTAAATCATTTGTGCCTTTGGCTTTGAACGGGCATACGGGCTTACAAGCACGGACGCCGCGCCGGCCAACCGGCATAAATTGGAAAACTGTGAGTATCTCGCGCCTGACATATGAGGAAAATGCGCCGGCGGCGTCGCAATTCATTCGAATGGTGTTCATACGTGGCGAATGTGGTGCGCCGTAGATGATGGAGATCCATAAATCGCTCGCGCGATGAGATTCCCATAATCGATGAGTGGAGGTGATATGCAAAAGACGCTCGTTCGTCCGTGCCTCCGTGTCCATCCGGCATCCGGAGGATGAGAAATAAAGGGCGAATGGTGAAAGCGATTGGTGGCTGCGTTGGCTGTTCGATGAGCCCACGTTAGGCAGCGACGACGACGGATCGTTAAGTCGCAGGATAGGCGGATAATTGGATAAATGGATAATTGAAAAAGGTTCCTAGGGATTTACGAGTGTTTACTAAGCAGGCGGCGAAATTGCCTTAAATTGGGTTCTGGCTAGAAAAGGAATACGTTTCCTGGTGCTTCGTAACTGTCTGATGATAAACAGCTCAAGCGTTACTTGTAACGCACTATTGAGATCAAACTATTGAAATTGCGTCGGTCATCATCGATCGCCCGAAAATCCATCAGAATTCACCGCATCATCAGTCTCCCCATCATGGGTTCGATCCATTCATTCCATTCGAGAATGAAAGACAAAGTCCAGCGATTAATTGCCCGCAAATCCTGTCGTCCATCAAAATAATGCCAGTCCGTCTCGGATCCATGTATGTCGCTTCATGCCTCACCGATCGCGTTTGCTCACCCACAACGCGCGTACAATCGCCAATCAATCCGATATAAGATTGTGCATTTGCATAAAGGCTGCGCAACCCAATGAGCCCTTAAATCGATTGTTTCTCTAGTACCCAAGCTTCCTCCCTCCATTTCGATCGTAATTTAATTTCACGGTAATTTGAGATTGACAAACAATGAGGGCTGCTCGGTGCTCGGATGCCCTCGTTCGTTGCGTTTCTCACGCACCAAAGTGTGTCACCTGAAGTCAAAGTCGTAGTCGCGGCGCTCAGTTGGGGTTCATAGTTCAGAGGTTCACTTACCTCATCCGGGCGTCGTGTTTGCGCTGACATTAGGACCTTTAAGTCTAAACAAAGCAGCACCTTCATCCCCCGCGTCGAGTGTGTTCTCATTATCTCACGTCCTGAGCCACTCTGCGTCGTTCACATAGCGAGTAAAATCGCTCGGATGCAAATATTGATTCTGCTGCTATTCTAATTTTACAAGGCGGTTGGTCGGCTGTTTTTTATTTCATTTTTTTTTTTGTTCTCCTTTGTCGTTTGGTTTCTTTGCCGGCGCACGTTCGTATGACACTATGTTCGCTGGCTGTCAATATTGATCTTCTTTTCTTGGGTTGTTTATGGTTGTGTTCTGCTTTCGTTCGGAGGATGGTGACGACGATGTCGACCGGTGGACGGAAATCGATGTTAATGGCTGGTTGAGTGGTACAGAAAGGGGTAAGGTGTCTGGTTTCTGCGAAGTTATATAATTTCGAAGAAGGGAACGATGGGTGACCGGGACGATCACACGAAGAGTCGCGTGAGAGCGGGAAAATATGCATTTTGGAATAGAATCAGGTTATGTCATTGTGTACATCGAATGGGGGTAGGAAGTGTACGATTATCTTGCTCTAGGGAAGTCGTTTTAATAATAGCATAAAGTATCTTGTGTCCTCCAGTGTACTCGTAAATCATATGCAATATTAATTCTTGAACAGGGAAAGCATTTCCGAACACGTCTGGGACTTTGCCTGATAGTACCCATAATGTGGATATTTCCTTTTCTGAATTTCATTGGAAACAACAGAAAACGAAATACGAGTCGTACGAGTCGTAAGCGTCTCCTAATCTTTCTTTTACGAGATACTGGTCTTAGAGAAGTGTTTTTGAAATTTGCCACACCATCCCAGTTACCGCTTACAATTGATTCGGAGTCAGTTTGATTTGGCATTTTTCAATAAATAAGGAATTTGCAATCATTACTGACTTTTGAGCTCCGAAAGTAAATGATTTTCAGCGAATGATAAAAAAAACTGTTCGAAAATGCAAAAGAACTAATCTCCATTCCTGCAACTTCGTCGAACTTGTATGGAGTCTACTTACTGTGGATGGAAGCGATTTTGGTCGTCGTAAAAAAAGAGCCCATTGGCGAATATAGACTATATTGGCTGTAGGTTCGTATATTACATTGTGATCCAATTTGTGGTTCCGAAAGTCAACTTAAAAAAAACACGTTTATGGCTTAGGTTTCGATCAAATTTTTATTTTTAAATATTTCTAGGATCTCTCCATTATAGAACAAGCAGAGAATAATATCAATCAATGTCTTCCACGGGAGGTTCCATCCCATTCTGGTTAAGTAATTTTCGATGTTTTTTTCCGGACACATATCGTTCAATAGCTCAGTCATAACTTGACGAATATTTGTTTTCAAAACAAATAATTTGTTTCAAGAGTTTGCAGTTGTGTGCATAAGCACGATATTTTGTATAGTAACTTTTTTCGCATGGCGAAATCTTGGTGGTCAGTTCACATCACCAACATTTGAAATGATTCGTCTAGGAAATTTTACTTGCAATAAAGTCAAAACAGGCTTTGTTGTGGATGATGTGGCACCGTATTGTCCAAACCACATGTCTTTCATATCCATATCTTCAATTTGTGATCAAAAAATGGCAATAGCGTGAAATCGAAAGACTCTTCAACACTCTTACTAACGTAATCTATGTTCTCTGTAGAGCGAGCATTTTTATGATGGTTCGGCCTTAAAACTTTTTTAACAGAGTCAGTCTCTTTGAATTTTTGTTACCCTTTTGCCTAGAGTACGCTCAGATGGAGGATAACGTCGGCTATAATCTGCACTTAATGAACAAAACTTCAGAATGACTACTTTTGAAGTACGATTTTATAAACATAAAATATTTACTAATTATTAAAAAATAAATATTATAAAATGGTAAATATTACTCTAAATTCCTGTTGTCTTGAATAATAGTTCAATTTCAAGCGTGTGATTAAAATAGGAATGTTAAATCTAAATCACAAAGTGGATCAAAAGAAGATTTTTCATTTTACATTTGCGGGTGCATCGATTTGGAAAATATTTTTTTATTATAGGTTGATAGTACTATCACTGACGTCTGAGTAAAATATTTCATCCTTTTCTCAATTCACTCCCTATGACAGTGAATCTTTTGTTTTATAAACAATTAAAAGTGAGTTAATCGATTTTTACTATGTTTGATTTGATGGAGGAAAGAAGTTGCATTAAATTTTGTTTCCGAAGTGAAATATTCCTTACAAACACATTTCGAATTCTGCAGACAGCCTTTGGTGATGAAGCTTTGATGCTAACAAATCCAACAAATTGTTAAATTTATAAACATGTTTTTATAACGCTTTTTTAGTTTATAAATGGAATAGCAACAGTTAAGTATAAAATATGTTCAAAACATTTATTGCGGATGGAACACCATTATGATGTAAATAAATAATTCAAACGGCTTTGTTTCCAGTATTTCATCCAAGAGGTCCGATTTGGTATGTTGTATAAGTCGACTAGACCTCAACAATGGCTTGAATGATGTTGTTCTTCAGATGCCAATCGTTTATGGCTGATTACCATAAATCGGCCACTTAACGTCAAAGAGCGTTATGTCGCAGGATCTTGGCGTCCATTCCACATAATTATGTAACTTTGTCAACGTATTCGAATTTTGATTTATTTATTTTGATATTTGAAATAACGTATTCGGAGAATTTTTCTTGCAACAAATCCAATATATCGCTTAATGTGTAGCTCGTTGCGCCGTCTTGTTAGAATCACATACCATGCATATTCATGTCATTCAGTTCAGACCACAAAAAGCCTTCTGCCATGCCACACATCGTTCGCCAATAATAATCATCGTCTGTCCATTCTCTTCGTGGAAAATATATGGCCCAATGACGCCACCTGCCCAAAGTCCGCACAAAACGTTAGATGCAATCATCGAGAATCATCGAGAATATTGATACTGCTTTGGATTATTGATCATTTCATTTATTCATTTAAAAACACATACAAAGTAAGACATACGCCTTGTAAATTATTGCAAGCCATGAAATTTAACTTAGAATAGGAAATAATTTTACAAATATGGAGCTAATATTAAAACTAAAACTAAAAGGGACTAGAACGATTTCAGGGATTTGTCAAGTAAGTAAGAAGTATTGATGAGAAATTTCTTATGCTTATTAAGATTGGCAGAGAGTTCCAAAGGACAATGACAAATATAAAAAATTGACGCTGAGTATTCAGATATTTGAATCGAGGAGGTATAAAAATAAAACTAAAGTGCAACCATAAAGCCGTTTCGAAAGGAGGGAAACATGGTCAAATGGAAGAAGGGTTATACAAAACGGGGAATATTATTATAGACAACGTTGAGTTACGATCGATGGCGAAGTCGAAATAGCTGAAAACTTCACTACAATAAAGTAGTACAGGAAGCAAAAGAGTTTTGTCTTTTTAGGTCTTTGTCTATCTTAGGAGTGATACGAATATCACGAAGGCTATCATAAGCCTTTCCTATTGCACTATTAAGAAGATCATTCCAAGTAAGTGTACGGTTAAAAACCATACCCAGATTTCTGGCAGTATCAGCATAAGCAGTTGTTTGGTTCTCTATCTGCAATATGCATAAAGTCGATTCATCGAATATTTTACGATAGATGTTCAATGTCTTTGACTTGTTGGATTTATGTAAAGGTTGCTTAGTTTAGAGTAGCATGAGATGTAGAGCAAGTCTTCATTCATCAAAGCAACTGCTTTGTCCCTAGTCGAGATATTGAAAAGAGAAGAAGTCCGAGTATGGATCCTTGTGGAACACCTTGAGGAACATTTACTAAGTTGGACCATTTTTGACAACAAATTGTTGTCTGCCATTAAGATAAGAACGAATTAATTTGCACGACTCCGCTGTAAAACCAAACCTATGTTGTAGTCTCCTACAAAGTCCTGAGTGATTAACGGTGTCAAAGTCCTTGAAAAAATCTAAGAGCATGAGTAGTACAATATGATCGTTGTCTAAGGCAACTCTAATTTCATCGGTAGTAGAAGTAATGCGAACTTACAACTACGTTGCGGTCGAAAAGCAGACTGTCTGAAGCTTAGTAGATTTTTAGAAGAGAGATAACTTTGCATCTCTTTGAAAACTGCCTTTTCAAATACCTTCGACAGGAATGGTAGAATGGCTATTGGTCCGAACTCTACCTGTAGTTTTCTTAAGAATGGGGATAATTTTGGCTTTCTTCCATTCTAAACGAAAGTCGGATGAAGTTAAGATATTGTTAAAAATATATGTAGGTTAAAAAACGCAAAAAATAGGGAAGCAACAATTTTATGAATTTAGGGTTGATTCAGTCAAGCCCAACAGCATTCGATTTAATTGATCATGGAGCCGTCAAATCAAGAATGCGCTGAAAACTATTTCGCCAAAATTTGGATCTTATTCCAACTGCTCCACAGCCCGGTCAATGAACGTACGACGAGCATAATGTTTCTGGGGATTAAGTTGGAATCATGTCAAGTCAAGTTCATGTCATAGAGAGGCCAACTAAATGTGCACTACGAATCGAAAAGTTTGGGTCTTCAGCCAAACACTCAGCAAAAGCAGCGGCGCCATCAGCCGCTTTTCCCAAATTCCGTGATGATTCGCTCGGTTAGATGAATACTTTGTCTCTTAATAATATAAGTATATGTGGTTTGCGAACAGTTTGGTGAAGAGAACACGAATTTTCATAATAAATTTTATCAATTTCGGTCCATAATTGAATGGTGACTACGACAGAATAAAAACATCAAATAATGACAAGGTTGCCACTTTAAGCCCAAAGTGCAATGAACCATTAAAATTCGGACATACACAGCTATTGAAAAACCCTTTAGAACATTTGCTACGATTGAAACATGTGGAACGCATAGCAAGCAAGTGTTGCGATTACGTAGAGAAAGAGATCAGGCGACTTACCTGTCAACCGGCAGAGGCGGGCTTACAAACGCGATATGTTGATTGTGGTCGAGGTCACATTGGGTATGTAGTTTTTATATCTGGACATAAACCTAAACCTTTACGTAGTACGAGTTCAATTAATGCACTAAATAAGCTCTATAGATCTGATTATTAAGGCTCCACTTAAACCAGATGAATAAATTTATGAATAAACACTTGCACAACGTGATAAAACAGCAAACATTTACTACGAAGACGCTGGAAACCTCAAACTCAACTATCGATTAATGGTCGGGATATTACATGATTGTTTGCGATATTCCCACTGATCACTAGCATAAATTCAATAATATCACAACAAAATACTTTGCAAATGACTCGCTGCTTCGAGAAAAAGATCCACCTGAGTTTGTTCGCTCGAATGATCTAACAGAGTCTCTAAAAGTCGGTTAAACCCCCAAATTCCGAGTAATCCAATCCAATAATTCCATAAGTTTCTATTTACCTGTTGTGCTACTACCTGGCGCAAAATCCCTATTTGGATTTTCTTTAGAGCTCCATGAAATCATAACTATTCTCCTCTATAATCAGCTTTCATTCGTTGCAAAATATTCTGATAGAAGGCTATAAGAGGTATAATCACAAAGTTACAGGAATTTTTGTAGTTTGCGGGTAGTACCAGTCTAATTCAAGAGAATTTTTCATTGTTATGTAACTAAACTTTTTGCTGTATCAGGCGTATAAAGAGGTTTCCCTCGTTTTAGTCTTCTACCTATCAAAACTGGGTTAGGGAAGACTTACGCAAAGGCTTTTTTGTCTGTCCATCTCTCCGTTCGTCCGTACGCAGATATCAAGAGCTCATAGCGACCTGCTTTAGCTACTGTGGTTCCTGAAATCCAGGTAAAATATTGCAAAATTCAAGGTAGAATACTTGGAATTGTATTATATCGTTACATATAAAAGTTGCCGATTTTTGTGTCGAAAGTTAAACAACGTTATTTCAAAAATGATCTCCACTTACATCTGTGACATTTTTCAAACGTTCCACTACAGCAAAATGCCTCTTTGAAAAAGTCCTTATCCTTTCGGGCTAAGAAGTACTTAAAGACCTGTTTTATAACATCTGGGCTTATGAATTATTTTTTATTTTGGAGGCGATTGACGAATCTTCGGAAAAGGTGGTAAACGGACAGAAATAAGTCTAGTGAGTAAGGCAGATGAGGCAAAACTTCATAACCAAACACTGCCAGCTTCAGGAACGTCGACTGGTATGTGGTCTTGCGGCAATATAGGACCATGTCTATTTACCAGTGATGGTTGTTTTTGGAGCAATCTGTTATGCACTATGTCGATTTTTCTACATTATGACTCGGCCGTTATTGTTTCTCCGCGTTTGAGAAAGGAATAATGGGCAACTCCCACACCCGTTCACCATACTGTCACCATTACCTTTTTGGGGTGTAAGTCTGCTTTGACAAATCCACTGGGAAGCTTACCCACATCTACCACATACTGCAACCTTCAGACTTCATAGCATATTAGCTGGTGTTAGAGCGTGGAGCTGGCGGAAGTGTGGCGACTAATGGTTGCAGTAGACACTTTGAACCTTGCAGCAAGGCTAAGAACAGTCGTAGCTCGATTTTCTTCAACAGCTGCTGCAAGTTCTTCATTATTAATGACATTCCCTGGTCTACCCCTAGGCTAATTTTTGAGCGAAAAATTCGAACAGTTACGTCACTACACGTACCCAAGCCAAAAGCGCCGTTAATTGCTCTAATCACTGCGGCTGGGCTTTGAAAAAGGAAAAAGGAAAATTGTTCTTAAATTGGTGGGTGAAAATCAACTCAATGAGCTAATAGTGTGAATTAATTTTTACAGTTAGGAAGATCAAACTTTTTCTTAAGAAAAATTTCATTTGCAATTTCTTTGCACAACTTCTCGCCACAACGATCACTTTAGGAATGACCGGTAGGTCAGCATTTTCACCTAATAGCTTGGCTCCCGGCGGGCTGATTACCTCTTTTTTTCTTATAACTTCAATTTCTGCCCATCTTTTGGCAAAATATGATTTCCGCCTTAAGAAGACTGCACATCTTTTAAGGCTATGTACCAATCGACCTATTTTAGGTAAGCCTATCAACCTGAGCAACGTATGGCCGAGCGTCTTTGTACTGCGAAATCACTCGTCGTTTCTTTTCCCATATTGTGGCCGTTTTTCTTTCAAATCGGTGTTCGATAGTGATCTCCTATTATAGTTTTACCTAGCTGGTCCCACTAAATATTCGGGTGGATTTTCGATCACCGTATGCTGTCTGTTGACTTCAGTTTCCTTACTTTTGAACCCAGGCTTTTAAATGATGGGAAATGACTTCATGAATTCCGGCAAAAAAATTCGGAAGTTCTTGTTGTATTAGACAGTGCTGTGTATACTTGTCTTCCACTTTGTATCATCGAAACCATTCTACCAGTAAGGGTAGGCTTGGCAGGAAGTTATATAATAATACGTAGACGCGCCTCAACCAATATTTTTCCAAATTGAAATCGATAAAGCTCGAAAGCTGAAGCGCGAAAGTCTACAGTTCAAAAACAAAAGAATATAATATTCACAAATATAATTACGATGCCCAGGCTTATTCCTGTCTCCTCCTTTTAACACACAATGCTCAAGTGAGCTAGTGATTTGCATTAATCCGTCCTACGCGGAGTGTTCATCAGTTCACCCTCAAGCCTGTCTTCGGACGCACAGTCATATTTAGAGATTCGTTTTTTAGCCGAACCACAATTCACAAATATTTAAAACCAATGTACACCGGTACCTTTCCCTCTCTCCCTCTATACCTTCGGCTCATGCTGCGTCTTTACATTCAAGGGTAGCCATAACCCCTTTTGTACTTCCATTTGTACGTCCTATATTCCATAATCAGCTGATAATTTTCCTTCAAGATCAGAACATAGTGCGATAAAGTTTTAGAAAAGTTAATTATTGCTTCTAGTGGACGTGCTAAGCACAACTAGAATTTAGAAGTGATGTTAGTGCTCTCAAGATGCCGGTGATAAAACAGAAGAATTGAAGGCTCTGGACACTCCAGTACATCAATAGTCAGAGTCTGACACAAGTCAGACTTAATTTCTGCTGGACTGCTATAGGATAAGCTTATCCACAAACATCTCTAAGACGGTGGTCGATATTGATTGAGAGGGTTCATAGCAAAATTATCTCAGCCAATTCATATCATTTCTTACGATCAGATACGGGTCGCAGTGCTCTATCAAGCCTGAACCCATTGAGCTTGTTAGGATTTGCTGTATAAAAGTTCCAAGTTGTTACATTAAATTATCATTATCCCAGCGACTGGTTTGAACATAACAATTCGAACCAGTCGGCCACCCGGATACACTTATTGATCCGGAGTCTAGACCTTATTAATAATATTTCTATAATCCCTTCCTCGACCGCTTGCCCCCCGCTTTCTGATTAACTATAAAATTGAATTCGTATTGTTCAAGTGACAAAATAGAAAAGAAAATAGAAAAAAATCACCCGCACAATCTGCGGCTAATAATCTATTCATTCGCTTAATTCAAGGGTACATTCGTGGTCGCAAGCACCTCGCGACCATACCACCGCAGCTCCTGCGCCGACTTGAGCTAAATACCAGTTCGAATCGCTCCGCTGTCACTTGACAAATTAATCACAGATCATAATAATAATTACCAGCTGTCTAATTAAATTATTTGCATTTCAATTCACCGATCGTACACATGCATTCACACATACACGGTCTTCGCGCAGCCACTGCAGCCAGTCGTCATCAGGCAATGCGCTGCGATCTTGGCTGCACAGCATGACTGTCTCGTGCAACATGGCAGTATAGTGCGCAGTAATGTGTGGCGGATACGCGACAGTTTATCCAACGCTTGTACATGCCAGGCTTACCCAGTAATTATTTAGCCATATTTTTGTGGCAATACGCCCCAGCCAATCGCTTCGGTCACAATAGCAATTTATAATCTCCCCTCGGTGATGCAGCGGTGCTGTGGTGGAGACTCGGATTTTTTCGGTTGTGAGTATCGGTGTCGGTGTTGATGCTGGAACTCAAGCTGGCTCGGGTGAGATTCGGTTTAGGTACACACAGGAAAATCCTAATTGCGTTAAAAATTGCCCGACAGGCATTAGCGGACAAAATATTACCACAATCGGCTGTTATGCAAATGCCATGCAATCGTATTGTATCTGCATACGATATAGATACGATATTGCGCTAAATACACAATTTAGGGACCGCTTCAGGACCGCAGTCACTGCTATTTGCCGCATGACAGATACAATCGATTTTTTTTCTCCTTGCAAGGCCCACGAGGAGGTAATTTTAAGGGAAATCTCTATGGGCGATATCCAATTTGTATCTGTCGCAGTCGAGATACAATTTTTTGTTGCTTGTAGATATCTCTTTAGCACCCAATTGTGGCGGTGATTTTCTATCATTTGGCCGTCATAACGTCCCACACAGATCGGTATCGGAGCAATACATGCATCTGAAGGCCCTGCAGGGCTATAGATATTAATATTTGAATTTTCTATTATTATTCCAGCCGATTTATCTGCAAATTATAACCGCTGTGATTTATGCTGAATGTGAGGATAAGGTGGCGCATTCGAGATCCGAGTACATGGATAAAGAACGATTTTAATTGATGTGAAGCTGTCGTCATGGCGTTAGGGATACCCGGTTCGAGTGTTGTTTTGATTGAAACTCGTTACCACACAACACTCATTTGACTGAGTCAATCGACTTGGGTATGGTGCAACACCGCGGTATCTGCAAGTCATTCTGGAAAAGTTAAACATTTGTCATTCCCACTGTTTCGTAAAAAATAAAGAAAAACAAAAAACCCGACTATTATGGGAATAATTAAAGAGAAAAAGATACGAAGAGGAAATGATGATCTGGTTGACCCATCGGGGTGTCGTAATTCGATAACAAGCGACGCGTGCCTTGGTACAATAAATAAACGCGGATAGCGTGTCCTGCCCGTGCTCGGTGGACATTTATTTATTTTCAGTCCCATCATCATACCGTACGTTGTCGTGTGGTCGTCAGGTATGATGATGACGATGATGACTATATGGCCTCAATGACCGACATGTGCCCTCGTTTAACACCAAACTGTAAGCGACGAGAAATGAATTTTAATGCGAACAGATACGTTGTTTCTTTGTTTTTTTTTTTCATTTATCATCGGAGGGGAATGGTTCTGTCATTCTTCTTCGCTGATATAGGGGTAAAATCCCAAGGTGTGTCTGTCGACTAGGAACGGATGTATCGAATCATCAAAAGCGAATACCCACGTGCCATCAATAGTCTTTAGATACGTCCTTGAATCATTCTTTCAGCGGAACAACGCGTTGGTTCACAACATTGCATCTAGGTGCAATTATATCCAAGCAAATACTTGTCAATATGATGCGAGCTGCAGCAATTAAGGCTACGTGCGCCCGCGTGGTTTAGCACCAAGGTGAGAACTCCACTAATTGTTCGTCGTTCTTTGTACATACTTCCTCCTCCATCCATGTAGTGATCCAGTACCCAGCACCGTGGGAATACAACGATCGTAACACAAGCGATTGATTGGGTTTCTTTTACTATCCACTCGCGTGTGGGTGCTGGTCACAGACCGAATACTCCAACTTCAACCGTCATCAACACCTGTGTGCGGAGGATGCGCGTCTTAGTGTTTTGTAACTTCACCAAATGGCAATATTCAATTACATGCCCGTACCAGATGCATGCCTTCCAGCTAGAGCGCGCGAAATCATCATTCAGCGTCTGCGGACGTATGGTAGGAATATATAACTAAATGTGGTCAGAGTCGATTGGACATTTGCATGGAAATCGAACGTGAGTTTTCGGGTATCGCTGATTAATTAAATGCAATTAAAATGCATGTCTAAGTGGCGTTAGTTGAAGATGTTTAGGTGTTTAATTAATGGGGTCCGTACGTGTGCAATATGTCGGTTGTCTGATGTGCCACTCGGTTGTTGGCAGCTGCTGCCAAATCTGTAGATTTGTCGACAGGAATATTCGAATTTAATTGAGCGCGGGTGTTGTGTAATGAGTTTTCACGATGTGGCTAGACGCGTTCGAGGATTGGCTACGATACGCTGGAAAATGGCCGCAATGCAATCTCATCACTCACTACCCACTACAACCCTCTGGTCGTAGAGTCTCTGCAGTTGGCGGAAGCTTTAAGGAAAAACCAAAAGTTCGATGGCTACCACCACTGTCGGCTCATTAAGTAGAATTCCATTAGCTAATTGCTACGACGTTTTTGGGGTGGACGAGGGTGAACCATTTACTTGTTCGTCAGCCATTAAAACATCGTTTGCCCCACGAACAGTCGAAAGTGCTTTTCTACTATACTCCCCTCTGCTGCGGACTTTGTACAGGGGTTGCTCGTCGTGGTGGTTTAACGATCACCCAGTTGGTCGGTAGCAGCCAGACAAAGTCATAAGGAATCGATTCGACGCCGACTTTCAACCGGGAGAAGGTGGTAATAAAACATTTTACTTCCATTACAACCACCATCGTACCGCCCCGGGATTGTTTGCCATTTTGTATCGTTTGCCTGTCAGGGGGTTGTTCATACCCGGCACGTTTGACTTGGGTCACGCAGAGAGGTGGAAATATTTTGTATCTTTCGTAATTTATTTGGTCAAGGCAAATATCTTATGGCTTTTAGAGGCAACTGTAATTTATTTAATTTTGTCCAGTGAGGGATTATGGTAATTATTGTGATTCATGGCGATCGATGGGGTTCACTGAGCTCGTGGGTGGTTGAATTAAAAGAGATTTTGAAAATTATGCTTAATGGTCCTGGTAAAAGGTACTTCACAATTCACAGACAGCTTTCCAAACGTAGACTCAAGAATGGGGTGACTCAGGGGTCCCTCTTAGGTCCCCCTTTTTATATATTTAATACATTTAAGGGAACAAAGCATTTTCCTCATCGAAAAAATCTATCTCGGTGGCATTTCACGTTCTCCTATCACAGGCTTCTGTCAAGATTGAGAAAGCACTCAACAGCTTTGCATCAAAATTATATTTAACGAAATAGGCTACAAGCTTTTTACCCCCTTTGCGAATTGGATCTTAGGGCCCAAGAGTGGCTTCGAAATGGACATCTTACTTGATTCGAATTCCAGCTTGTTAGGTCTAAGTCAGTTCGTGGAACTTAAATGGAGAAAGTGCGCAAAAATTGTAAATGCAGGGATATATGCTAAATGTGATACTTTAGTGAGCAAACGTGTTGGGTCGCACGTGTGGGTAGCTGGAATTTTGAGACGTGCTTTGAATATTGTTTCATCATCTGCTGGTGGCTGCTTGTAGCCAAGACCTAACTATTTTACGACTTTTAATATGGTTATTTATATTCTAGTCCATATAATCTGTAGGTACTAATAAAACACATTTTTTAGCGTGCAACTCGTAACCATTTATTTTTTTTTAAGGAGGAGTCACAGTAATTGTGCAAATTCTATTGATTTCTGTGAATTAAATTTCAATGCAAAATATATTGGCAATTATACTATCCTTCTTGAAACACTGGTCAATGGGACTTAAATACTACTGCTTTCAAGTGTTCCAGATTTTTTAAGCTACGAAATTAAGCTTCAATCACTCTGTGTTTAAGATGAGCTCGTAGGTTCACTTTAGTATAGCTCATGTTTATGTATCTTCGATGACTTTTCGCATAAACCTGAACCCATAAAATTTGTTCATGGGTGTTCGTTACGTTGACTTTAAGGACATTACATTACTTGAGGTTTATTATCGATTTGAGAAGGCTCCACAGTAGGAAGCCTGACGGCGTTAAAGGTTCTCAGGGGCCAGTACATGCGCCACTACGATAGATAACCATGCCTTCAATTGCCTCGTGCCCGTGCTTGTCCACCTTAAATTCCACATATAGTTCAACACAGGTTCCGACACAAAATTCGCCAAGTTGAAGTAATATAGAGGTCAAGCTCTTGCCGACACGGCCGGACTGTTGTGCTGCAATAAATAAGTAAAGTAATGCGCGGAACGTTGCTCGAACAGAACACTGAATTTGATAATAAAAAATTTAATTTAATAATTTGTTCATATTTTTACCTTTAATCACATGGCTGCCAAAAACAAACAAATTTTGAGGGACGCTCAGAAAACGACGCTTAAAAATTGCTATTTAAGCTAAGTAAGCGAGGTTCCTATATAACAATATTGAGTGCAGTTTGTTCATGATATCCGCCTTTCATATTAATCTTTAAAAAATTATAATGAAAGCGCAGAATTAATAGGATTTAAAAAAAAGACAGTAAGCAGTTGGTTCATTACAATACAACACAAAAACTTATATAGTTTTTAAATACTCTTCGTTTCCCATATCTCGCAATTAAAAAAAGGTAAGTTGGTAGTTTGGGTAAATCAGTTGCATCCTTAAACCCATTTTTTTTGCAGAATCAATAGGTCTGTTATCATGCTGTAAAAAATTGGGAACTTTTGAATAACAAGATTGGACAGCATTTTCTATAAAAAATTTAGTTCTGTTTGATAGCTCACAGTTTTGTTATCAATCCCAAAACATGTAACAGATAGTGATTATGGGAGATGTCTTCATAGCCCTCTAAGTAGCGCGATGGAAAGAAAGAGCTAAAGGGTCGGTGGTACCCGGTAACAGACCTCCAGATTCAGTACGTTAAATAGACTTTGTCGCCCCTTATTCAATTAACCGACTGATCACAATGTGTGATAGGAACTTTCCATTTATCTTTGGAAGGGAAGTAAAAAGAGTCTGAAAAGCGCTCAGATGTCTGAATTAATACACACAAAAAATGGTTTTATAAGCTGAAAGTTCGCTGCCAGGCCCAGGATATTATTCAACTTAGATGTAGAGCGCGATGGAGCCTTTATGAATTTACACCAATGGGGCTATGTTCAAAAAGTAAAGAAAAATTAGTAATTTCAAGGATTATCGTGGTTTTTCTGTTTTTGTATACTATTACCAGCAAAACTTTTAGTTGCTAAGCCTGTTGTTTTATCTGCTACCAACTTTCAAAGGGTTTGGAACAAAAAATTGCACTAAATGATGTGTGAAATAAAAGACAACGAGATCTTAGGAATACTTCATATAAGCTATGAGTAAATCTAGGGCATACGTATCGAATAAGCTTTTTTTTTAGAAGACTCCGAAGTCACAAATGACTTCCATATGACAAAATAGGTGGTGACACGTGGATTTATGGATATGGCTCCGATAGTAAAGTTCAATCGTTTCCATCGAAGCAGTCTGAATCGTTAAATCGGGACAAAGCTCGGCAAACGCGATCGAATATGAAGGTAATGCTCACTGCGGGGTTTGATTTGGTTGTGCATAGTGTACGTTGTTCTTGCGATCTTTAAGAAGTTAGCTATGTCCAAAATTGATTGCTCTGTTTTTTCGAGTAGCAGCTTTGTCATTGTCATTGACGATTGTGTTCTACCATAGTCACCATCATACGATGGAGCGCTAAACCATTCAACAATGCGTCAAAACTATTGAAACTTACTATCATAATTCGGGCTCCGCTCGATTTTTTATGATCACCGAATTATCGCGAAATTCGGAGAAAGCAGTTCGGTTGCTGAAAGAGTGGTTAAAGACCCAAGTCCCTCCATTTCATCCGTATAAAATCCAACTCACTTAAGAACTTAAGCCCTTAGATCATCAAGCTCGTCGTACTTTCGCTGATTGGGCTCTGAAACAGTTAGAAATGGATCGAAATTTTGACGAACCTTTTTTTCTATCTTTTCGTTTGGGTTCTCTTTGGGTTCATGAATAAGCAAAATAGCTGCATCTTGGAGAAAGTAATCCAAAGCAGTATCCAGAGTTTCATTGCATTCCGGAAGAGTTACTGTTTGGTGCGGGTTTTGGGCAGGCGAGGTTGTAAGGCAATGATTTTTCAGCAGATTGGTCAGACCAGGGTTATCAACTAGGTATTGGGCCTACATTTTTTTTGGCTTCGATTAGATGACATGGACGTGGACGACATGTCTAAAAAGACAACGCATCGTGCGTCACATTAGAGCTGCCGCAAGAATGTTTCCATAACGAGTTTCTTCCCAAAACAGAGGCTTGAAAACTTTGCCTCTGGCGCTGCGTTAAATTGCTGGCATTAAGCGCCAACCCAGTAATAATTTAACAAGTGGAGAACACCATCATTCAAAATATTAACAGAATTCAGCATGACTTATCCAACAGAGTCCTACAAAACCGGACCCCTCGGATTGCGTCTTATACACTACTCTTTTGTCGTAAATGTTTGGGCAAGAACAACAGCCTGCAGCGTGGCATATGTGGCTCTGTGTGTTTTTATTATTATTTTATTATTATTATTATTTTCTAAAAAGGAACATTAGAAGATTGATTTGGAAACATGGATGAGAAAAATAGTTTTATCGGAGTACCTGGTTTATCCAACATAACCCGAAAAAAAAAAATCTATTTTGTCCCCTTTAAAGTTACCCCTTTCAGATGTTTGTGTTAGCGCTTTTTTTTAGTTCTCTAAGCACTTCTGATAAAGTGCTTTTTGGTATAGCCTTGTGCTCTTTCAGCAATGCAGTCTTTATCATCTCAATGCTGGTGAATAACCACCTTTTCGCATTGGCTAAGTCCGATGTATGCGATAACTAAGGCATGATTACGATACTGTTTTTTGCCAAAAATTACGCACAGGCATTCATGAATGACCATTGTGCTGCAATAACCATGATTTTTTCCCCACAAATCTGAACGTTTTCTCCGTATTGCCTCACGCAAGCGTTGTATAACTTCTAGGTAATATTTCTCATGGATTGTACGACCTTTCAGCATGAATTCGTGGTGAACCACACCATTATCATCGATGAAAACAGTAATCGAGACTTTCACATTTGACTGAATTTCCGGTCTGGGCTTTTCTCGCCCTTCCATTGGGATTATTGGGCTTTGGTTTCGACGGCCACAATCATATAATCGAGTTTTCTCGCCAGTGATGACCTTTTTCAGCAGATATAGATCATCATTCACCGTCATTCAACAGCTCCTGAGCGATGCTAACGCGACGGCTCTTTTGGTCAAAATTTAGCAATTTTGGAACAACCTCGCTAGCATTCGTCTCATGCACAAAATATCTAAAATAAATGGCATGAGCCAACCGATATTTCAATATCCTCAAAAAATCCTTTGATAGTGATTCGACGATTCTTCATAACAATTGTCTTCACTGCTTCAATATTTTCATCCGTTGTTGACACGCTAAGACGTCCAGGGCAGGCATCGTTAGAAACTTTTCTCGGCCTTCTGCAAAGAGCTTGTAATACTCATTAACAGTGTTTTTTTGGTCAAAGTAGACTCGCCAATGCCGCACGTTAGGGTACTCAATTTTATTTTTCACACAAAATTTAATACAAATTCTTTGATGCATTTTTTTTTCAATAAAAAAAATCATCGCCAACCACACCAAAAACACGTCTAACGTTTATATCTGTAAAAACCAAATTAATTTCAAAAATGGCTTAGAATGTTAAGAATTAGGGATATGTCCAGCAACATAGAAAAAATCGGAAATCGAATATTCTGAAAGTCACCTTATATCTTGAACAAATCTCCTATGCATGCACACTTAAAAACAAATGAATAAGGGGTTCGAGTTTTCAAGTCCTTAAACGTGAAGATATGCCGATTTTTCATTCGAACCCATTACAATAACTTTCTTATAAAATGCATCGTCGATTGAGCTTGATTCTATCCTATAGAAAGAATTGCAGAAGTGTTTCGGAGATTAGAAAAAAGGTTGATATAATATCAAAATATTAAGTGGGGGCTCTTTGCAAGATGGTAGCACTCTTGTAGACGACTGAATATAATTGTCTTCAAAATCCCAACATTCCTGATACTTTTTGAACAACAGGATAAAGTTTTTTTCGCCTAAAATGAAACGACGGACATACAAGCAATGGTCTTCATACGAACAGAAAATTGTCAAAAAACTGATATTCTCTAGAAAGCTTGCGACTTTTACACTTATGATGGGGTTTCAAAATTACAGTATTTTTTTCACTTAAAAACAATTTTCGTCCATCTAAAACCGGTTGAATAGTAATAATCAAGTTCAATTCATGACGGGCATGTTCATGACGAATGACCTGCGTAAATAAAGTGTGTGCTTAGACCCGTACATTTATAGATCTTTCCAATCTTCCAAAATGGAGGAAGAATTATAATCCAAAAATTCCACTCAATATCCCTTTTCCCTGAAATTTGTTACAGGAATATGGTCTACGGGCTTCAGTTAAAATTTTTCTTAAGTAATAGCACTGTTGTATCAAATTACAGCTTACAAATCGGTTGACTTAACTGGTCAAATCGTAAAAAGATGTTTCGTATACCCATTCTGTTGATACTTCCTTTCGATTTGATTTTTCCGGCCTCCAAGGCTTATACTCATTCAATAATATTAAAATCAAAACCACTAAACCACCATGCATACACGAACGAATCAGTTTATAGTGCAGCATTTGATAAATCCATAATTGACAATAATCTCAAATTTAATAGGCTTACGATCGCCTGAATATCTAGAATGGCCAATATTTATCGAATCGATGGTGGTTGTAGGTGAATGCAAATATACCCCGTCAGCCCCCGCAGGACGGCTTAACTCCATGTCGTACTCACGTAACCTTAAGTGTCCATTAAAATTCCTCTTACTAATATCGCCTTTTATTCATTCCTAATCTTTTTTTTTATTCCTCTTTCGTTACAGGTAAGCTGGAGAGCAGCCAATGAGTCGCGTTTGTTCATCAACAAATTAGCTAGAAATTAAAAAATTCCATTCAACATTCAACAATTTGCTTCAACTGCCATTGCAGCTAATTTTTTATTAAACAGTTTTTATCCCGACGCAAGATCAATTGGGTCTATGGTTAGGTATGTATCGGCGGCGGTGAAAACACACGCGCCACAAGTGTCACTTGATTTGCCGAGGTTCACTTGTCAGATACAAATTAAAATGCATCAAATCATAGAAATCAACAATCAATCAATGACCGGCGTCGCGTTGAATATGTATTTTATTATACACAATCGCTTCGCCGTATGTGGATGCAATACAAATCTTCTCTGAGTGCAGACGCCATCTGCATATAGAGGGTACCTCGGGGAGTTGATGGGAGGCTATTCTATTATAGATCGGCGTTTCATGAATCGATGTCAATAAAATTGAAAAGAAGAAAAAAGTATCAACGACTATGATGGCTGCTGATGTGAAATTCATTTCGCAAGAATGTTAAATGGCTTATAATTTCTAAGTGCTCTGCGACGACGATGACGACGTCTCGAGCAATCGAGCAATGAGAATTTCCATAAAACAAGAGCATATAACTGTCATAGATAGACGGTATCTGTGATGGCTTTTCGGCCTCTGCCAGCTGCTGCTGCTGCTGCTGTTCGTCGAGTGAGTAGCTGAATGGATGACTGGTATCTACTCCGATGCTGTCTATGGACAATGGTAATTTCCGTTTGGTATATTCTAGTTGAATTGAAGACCCATTTAGAGTGATTCATCTCCGACAACGAGAGCGGCGAGCAGGCAGGCTTGAAGGCTAGAAGGCTGGTAGGCAATCGACAACAATGAGCAGTAGTTGCAAGATTAGGACGCAAGTGGTAGCTGTAGCGGGCGCATGCTACTTACTACTTCGCATTATTGTGAAGTGGAGGCGCACGTTTGCGCACATTGATCCGTAAAAGATACCTCTCGGTATCAATCTGTGTATTCATCCGAGTTCGCCTGCATTGTGGGTAGCACTTTGCTATCAAACAACAACACCAACTGCAGCAATGGATAGATGAAAACGACGAGAAAACTATGAAAAGATACAGATGCAAATGTTTTTGCAGCCAAAGAACTTATGCAACAATAATAACAATAGTGCTCGCCTTCAGCGGGAACTGGGCAGGCGGCGGCGTCGACGACGACGACGACGATGAACGAATAAGTATCTATAGAATCCAAAAATTACAATAATTGCAGTAATAATCGTTGGGGGTTTTCACTTTTTTCCGTTTTGTTCTTTTGTGCATAAATATTTATGAACTCATGAAAACGGTATTTGTATCTGCATTCAATAATTGTCCACACAATCGAACTTTACGCAAGCGCGACGGACGAAGCGACAAGAACACCGATGGAAATGTTGCGTGGATGTTGCAATAATTATGCAGCAACAGCATCGGTGGAAACACATCTGCGCGCTGTACACGCTGCCTGCTTGGTAGGGTGTTCATTCGAATTAGATCAACGGCATGTAGGTGCTGGAGCAGCGCAGACCTTACCTACATACTACCATCTAAGTAGCGTCTAATCGACTACAGATGATAGTAAATTGATTCGGCTCAGTGGTTGGCGGAGTGCTACCGCTGTGCATTCGCGTTGGTACTCGTGTATCTATTGCTGAGTCATCGACAGTGAATTTGAAATTGATTGCTTCGCTCCGGATTTCGGCTTGAATCTGTGACGACGATGATGTTGATAATTGCATCGGCGCGTCAGATGGGGGTCGCATGAGTTTTGCAATTGTTTTTTGTGAAGAGTCGCTGAAATGGTGCCATGATCGAGCTCTATACTGTGGCTTGTGGGTTGCATTTCTGGTTTTGGCGCGATACGATAAGTGGACTAATTTTGATGTTAAGTGGTCTATTGTGTGGGACGCGAGTGGGAAATTGTTTGGTTAACAGAACGCATGACGAGTTAGTTGGCAGTTGGTACTTAAGATCTGGCGCTGAGGTTAGAGTTTGTGGGAGCCTGGTAGTGAGGCTTATTGTGCCTATTAAATTTAACGAGATCGCTTTCGTGAGCCTACAGTTAACAGATAACTGTCACAACATAAGTGTCTTTCAAGATGCGTCACCTAATAGCATTTGTGACATTAAGCTTCAGAGGCACTGCACTGATATTGAGAGCATTTAAAAATATCGCGGACTTTTGGCTTCTGGGCTTTCGATCTCATCTACATCTTTGGATGTTATTAATGTTTGAGCAGCATATGAGAGAGAGGGTCATTCATTTTAGGAGGTTCTGTTGTAAAGGGTCGCCAAGTCAATGGTATTTGTAAAAAGTCTATGAATAAAGAGGCTGTCGGATATCCCCCTTCGTTCTGGCAGCAAATTTAGGTTGATTTGTTCGAATTTGAATTTTGTATTATTTGAAGATAGAGACAAAGAATTGGCCTAGGACAGATCCACGTAGAGCAAAGTATGGGGCGCGGCGTTGGATGCCCTCGATTCTGGGGATGTGAATTTGTTGGTTCGGAGACTACATTTGAGAAGCGAATTCAAGATGGGAGCAAACAAAAGTTATGTTGAGGAATCGGTTCACGTAGGGTTTGGAGACTGCTTTAGACCATTGTTTCACGAAACCGAGTATTGAATTGGCTTTAAAAATAATAGCGCCGATATGTCTAAGGACATTTTACTCCAGGTCATATAAGAAAAGTGCCATGTGGGAATGTTTCATGAGCATTTTTGTGTCGGAAATGGTAAGAATAAAGAAAAGTGGACGTAAGTGGCTACCTTGAGGAATACCGGAGGAAGATAAAAACGAGCTAGAAAGTGAAAATTTAGACTTTACACTGTGATGGCGGTTTTCTAGGTATTAGGAAATCTAACCCAAAGCCAAGCTTAGAAAATTGGAAGACAACTAGGGTATGAGAACTCTCGGTTGAAATAGCATCGACTTCCCTGCCATTCTCTAAGGCTGAGAGGGTAAAGGACAAACATTCGACAGAATTTGTATCAGCCTTAGAATATTTTCATGTTTGGGGCTTTCCCCTTTGCCATGTTTTCATTATTTGGGAAGGTTTTTCTAGAGAGAGGGATAAACTGCAAATTGTTAAGAGAGTGCCAGAATGTGTGGCGGAGCATTTTATTTTATAAATATTGCAGGAGGATCATCGGGACCTGGAATTTAGTCATCATTAAGTTGATTTAATTTATTTTTAATGATAATCCTCGAAAGATTTTTTGAAAAGGGTGGCAAAAAAGTTGGTGATAGTTTTGGGATCATTTTAAATGTTGTCATTGAATGAGAGGCAGGTTGGGACGCTATCAGAATTTATTTTATAGTTGACAAACTGACAGAAAGACTTAGAATTATTTAAGAATTAAAAATCGATTGAGCACTGTTGATCAAGGTAGTTCTTAAACTCGGTAAAGAGGGAATAGGCATGCAATTAGATAGGAAAGTCATTGGAGGATTGAGTATGAAGGGAAATTACCCATAATTTGTTTCTTCTCTGTTTCTCAGAGAAGGAAGCTCGCTTTTATATCAAGGAGGGAGGTAGAATTAGCGACAAAAGGGAACGCAAAGAGAGATAGAATCAAATATTTGCCTATAGAATGTGGATATTGCGTCATTTAAGGTTATCTGGTCAAAATTCAAGGGGGCTATATCGAGAAATTCATCGAATTAGCGGAATCTTAGAACTTGGACCTAGCGGAAGTCAGAACTCTTTCGAATCGTGAAAAAATGAGAGAAGAAGGGTAGGATGGTAGCTATCGATGGTAGAGAGAAAAATTGGACAAAATCAAACAGAAGAGTTAAATGGGTCAATTGAAAATGAGGTCGAGCTACCTATCTATGATAGGTTAGGATACGAGTTCATACGTTTCAGTAGGTTGTGAAAGCAGAATGAAGTAACAAATTATGTGAAGCAATTTCCGAGGTAGTACAGCCTTAATTGAAAAAAAAAGTCGAAAAACGGTGAAGAGGATATTGCAATGAGGCATGAGTCAATTGAGTTTAGAACGGCTAGAAGAGCGGCTAGTTGGATGCCTCGACAAGGGCAATAATCCGTAGATTGGTTGTGATCGTCGTCGCGACAAATGATAATTGAAGGTAAGAGAGGGATTTGGAGTGAAAAGTTATACCCCTAAACCCATATTTCAACTCGTGCTATCACACCTTTCAGTAGTTATCCATCGTTATTAGCTAAATTTAGCGCTTCCTGAGCAACTTCATTTTTCTATTATTTTTACTCGAATTTCAGCAATTTTAGGACAAATTATGCTGTACACATTTCATACTCATTGGTATCATAAACATTGGAAAAAAATTACAGGAGACACTTCGCTATCTTAGAAACCCTTATGAAAAAATCATCTAACTGAAAGTCATTTTAAATTTTACATTGTTGTTGAACAAGTCAACACTATACTTTATATTATCAAAGTGGTAAAAAAAAAGTCAGAAAACTTCGATCGATGGATAGTGTCTTTCAAAAGCTGTATCTAAAAGTCTTTGAAAAATAAAAAGAGATTTTCCGTGACCTTTATGACATTACTTTATACACTCTCAACGCAATCCCTTTCACCTCTTCTGCTCCGCTCGAAGTTCACGTCATTCATTTCCCATCTTGCTTAGATCTACTTTTCCCTAGCATGGTTAAATTTATCAAATACCTTGCCTTGTCAAGTTTAAGAGATAGAAGAATCTAAGGAAAGGTACATCTCTATCTTGCCTACCTTAGGAAACATATTCCATTTGATTCGAATGTAAAACCAAAACTAATATCACGAACTGAAGAAAACCTTTATCTGGTTTCGCGAGAGCCTTAATATTTCACCCATTTATGTACATAACTAACATAAAATGTCTTAGTGATACCATCACGCCCGCGTTGAACAATCTTGCAGTTTCGAATAAAAAACTTTCGAACCGTTTCGAAGTAGCTACGAGAAATATTGATGATATTTTCAGTGCCATGGACATTTCGTATGAGTTCACAAAAAAAACAGTTCCGTAGTGCAGATAATCTTCTCAACACGATTAAAGATTTCCTCCATTGAATGAATCCCATGACCCCAAGAACTCACTAACCGGCTTGATGTGCTCAGTGCCGATGTAAATTCGTTAATTGCGTCTACACGGAAGACGCCGGACACTATTAATAACGTAATGAGCTCCTTACGAGCCGATCTCGACACTCTCCTACAATCTTCCTCCACAAAATCGTCGCCACCTCGGAATAACGCTCAGTTGGACTACTCCCCATTAATCATCGAACTTACAACTAAGCTACATGACTTCAGTGACGATCTGGCAACAACTCTTAACTCCATCCTTAACGTCACTGCCGAACTAGAAATCATTTCAATGAAAGTCGACTTTCTCTCGTGGGATGAACTCGAATGGGCAAATCGCCTGGAAAAGCTCAAAAATACTAACGTCTCCGAGTTCTACCTAAAAGGAGTCCCTCCGCACGCCAACATCTCTTGGCTAAAGAATTTCATCCGTCAACATTATTCACTGCCGATGTGCAGTGCCTCGAACTTCAGCATACTTAAACTTATTTGTGCTCCAGTATCACAAACAGGGAGTTATTCACATCATATTTTGCTCTATTCAGTGCTCTTCAGTTGCGTTATCTTATGCGTCCCAGATTCACCAAAAAAGAATTTGGCCTCATCTCCATTTTGGTACGTCAGGGAACTAGGCTCCCTGCCTCAACAAACGGTGGCTAGCCTACTACTTATCTACTAACCTGCAGTCTTATTTAAAATTCATGCAACAATGTAATCCTCTCTTATTTTAGATCCTAAGCGCTCTTCTTTATAAGACCAAAAACAAAAGCTGATACCTACTCCTTTTAATTTTCTCAATATTTTACAATTGTCTAATAGTTGCTATCTGATTTGCCCATTTCTTTAACCAGGCGCTCGCCGACTAGATCCTTCACACCATCATGACTACTTTCGTTATACGAAAGACTGTCCCGGATGACTCTAGCTTCAGTGAAGGCAGCTCCTGCTTAATTTGAAGGAATTTTTTCTACCCCTCACGGAGTTATTTCAAAGTTTTTTTTCAGAGACTCTTTCTTCTGTTTTGACGAAAAAATGAGGTGTCCAGCTATCGCTCTATTGCTAAACTTTCTTGCACTCCCAAACTCTCTCCGAGTATCGTCTACTCTTTCGACTCAGACTCATCTTCTCCCCCAAATTTCAGACGTTTCTAAGATATCGATCGACAATCATTAGCTTCATTGTGTTTGTCTCATTTGGAGATGGCAAAGAAGTAAACGTTGTTGCCACAGACTTCAGCAAGGCCTAAGAAACAAAAAATTCATCAAATGATGCTTCTTAGCTGTACTGTTCTTGGTTTCCCCCGGTTTTATCCCATACATCAAATCGTACCTCGAATAACATAAGAATTGCATTATTTTTAAATCATTTGCTTCTGATCCAAGTAATGCCACGGAGTCGGAGTCCCACACGGTAGCCATCTCAGCCCATTCATATTTATTTTAACCATTAATGATGTCAACTGTTTTATCATGAACTCTCGCCTTTCTGTATACGTGGACGATGTACAAATCAACACATATATAACTTCCATCCTGATTCCTGCTGCCGCCAATCCGAACTGGAGATGCTAACGTCATACACAGAGGTATTTATAATTTTAGACTTCTCTAAGGACAATATCGTTCCCCTCTTTGCATATCGTAAATCTCTGGTGACATTATAGTAGCTTCACACTCATCCATATCGTGATCTAGATAAGGATGTATGTAATATAGGATTGGGCTTAGTTGAATCCTTTTTGATCTTTGTAGAGCGGGGTTCCAGTGAAGGTTTTATGTTGCCCATATTTCCGTCAAACCTTGTAAGTTGCCATATCATGTAGGTACATGTACCTCTAATAAAGACGTACTCCACTCCATCCATTCCCTAATGAAGGCGAGTAAACTATTATATGTCTTGTCAACAGAACACTGTTTCGCGTCACGCCAAAATGCAGCTCAACCCCATCCACTAAGTACATCACGTGTATCTCTCTAAACACAATCCGACACGCACTCACCTAATTCACTTATGCACCGCAATTACTCCCCCGCGGCTACAAAATAACAAAGAGTCCGGGCACATAGCACCATAACGCGCGGCATGTAAATTTCGTCCTGAGCCCTTCCGCTGACCTCCTCGATCCATTAACGTGAAAACATATTATCACCCACAACCATCGCCTCGCCATCACGTCACGAGTACTTTGTGTGATCCTTTTCGACATTTTTCGTCCTTTTTCTTCATTGTTGTCGTGATGGGCATAAAGCGGATGGTGGTGAACATCAAAATTCCACGTCGAAAACTGACGCCCGACACGAAGGTCCCGCAGGAGTTGCGAGTTTCATAAAAACACATTTTATGGATGTCATCATGTCAGTTTTCGTTTTTTTTTTTGTAGAAGGGTCCTTGTCCATTGGCGAGAGGGTTGCTGTTCGCGTGTTGGCGTTCGATTTTCGATAGCAAACACCATTAGCCCTAACTGGCTGCCCCTGTGATGACCGCTCGGCCCCGATCTGATGATGTTGTCCGATGAGTCAAGAAGTCAGGATAAAGGATAGTGATTGGAAAACAAAATGATTTCAAGGAGTGCATTCGAACCAACTGGGTTCTCATTATACTGCCCAGATGCTCGAGGGTCGTAGTGCCCATAAAAAAATACGGGAACTGGTGCATGCTACGAGGTACAAACAATGCAGGGCAAAAGGTGTAAAAAAGGTGAAAATTAAATGATGTCCGTGGCAGGCGATTTATGACATGATTATATGCTTCGATGAGCTCTTTTTTCTGTTTTTTCTGACTCGCTCCTTTTGTTGCGGTGTCCTGCTGACCATGAGTCAGGTCAACTGGGGCTTAAGGTGGCATATGGCTAGATGAGATAATCGACTGTACGTTGCTCGTAATGTGGCAGCAGGCCTATTGGGACGTGTTAAATGTGGTGGGAGGTTCTCATTATGGTGCTGATTAGCGATGATGAATCTCTTTGTACCCGTATATCACGCTTTTATGCTTTCCACACAGCTGCTCTGGCGCTAATGCCCCGAGGCAGATGTATTGTAAGTCAAACAAAATCCTTGACATGACAATGCAATCGAAAAACCGCACCACAATCCGAATTCCTTCGCACAATGGTCTGTCAAAATATTTATACAATCGCATTCATAATTAATATCTGCCCACTTCAGTGGCACTTTCGTTACCGCAACGCAACGCAGCGTGAGCAAACAAAAATTCACACAAAACCAGAAGCAGCCACTTGAACTACTCCGTCACAAGCAATAAGCACCGAACACGGTCAGCGCAGCAGCTCAGACGATGACAGTTCATTGAATGAGATTTCAACCTACTTAAGGGGACATACGAGCGGCCTTAGCCTTCTGTCAACACACGCAGCTTATGCAATTCTTCTGCGTCCGAAGAGACGCATAAATCTGTTCTTTTTTATCTGTTTTATGTTGCGCCTGTACTTGATTCCTTGGTAAATCCTCTTTCGTGCGGTTTTCATTTTCTTTTCGGTCTTTTTGTCTTGCGTTGTCATTTGGAACTCGAATGAATTGCTCGTTTAAGAGATACTAAGTAAGCTTCCTCATTTGCGGCCACTTCTTCAGTTGTTCATTGCTCGTGGTGCATCCAAACGGGGACAATGATCCTCTTTGCAATCAGTTGAGATCGCCAGCGATACTTGTTGGAAAGCCGTTCGGCATTAAGTGCCACGGACAAGATGGGGTTTTCGGGTACAGTTTCGAGCTAACGATAATACTGTTGACCTTAAATTGAGCGTGACCACTTCGGAGTGAGCTTCAATTGCAAAATCAGTATTGAATTGTTATTGAATGGCGGTGACAAGATCATAAGGAAAATGAGATAGAGGCGAAGGTTTGTGGCTTTCACAGAGAATTAATAAAAATATTTAAGCTATCCCATTTGATAACGTTATTACCTAAACAGTATAACTGAGGCTCTTTACACGTTCCGGTGCTTAATACTATAAATGCAATCCTTATAGGGCTTGGAAGTGGAATCGAGGAGTCTTCGGGCGAGTTCTTCAAGACACTCTAATTCTGATAGCTTTGATTGTGGCTGTGTTCCGAATGTGTAGATCGGTTGTAAACAGGTTTAGAACTATATTCTAAACATAGTTCGGAAATGCCTTTCGTGTTGTTTTTTCTTAGCAGCACACTGATGGCAACTGCACGAAATGGAACTAGACTATTTGAAGTATCAGTTCCAGAATCCCTCTCTTGATGTTATCTGTAAAAGTGAAACCTGGTTCAAACCAAGCATGCATGATTCGTCCTATAATATACTAAATTACGAAATATTTAGAAACGGGTGATGGGGTAGCAATCGATGTGTACTAACTAGACCGAGCATGTCCCTGATATATGGCGGAAGAGATCAGCGCTATCAAAAATAGGAACCAGTCATATAGTAAATGGAAGCATGGGTTATCCTAAGCAAACTGATTTGCATATAAAACGCAGACAATTATGCTACTATAGTTACACACACCTCGAAGTAATTAAATGTTTCCTCTAAACTGTTCGTTCAAAAAATAAGGTGACTTTTTGAATTTTGCGAGCTAAATTCAATCGATTTTCAATTTTATTTTTGTTATGTTTACATATTTAGTTTATTTTTCATAGATAGAAAAGTGAGACATGTTTTGGTGTACTTGGCAATTTTTTGGTATAGAAAAAATTGGTTCAACGAATCTGTATCAAATTTTGTGTGAAAATAAAATTAGTTGGTCCAACATACCTACTTGAAATGTTGACTATGGGATTTGGTGAGTCTAGTCTGAGCAAAAAAGTTTTTATAAGTGGTACACGCTCTTCACGGGCCGAGAAGACGTCAGCAACGGATGAAAACGTTGAGGCAGTGAAAAAAAAACTGTTGTGGAGAATCGTCGAATCACTATCAGAGAAGTTGCTCATCGATTGACTCATGCCATTGATTTTTTCAAATATTTTGGCCATAAAAAGTGTATCAGCGAAGTTTGTTACGAAATTGGTGAATTTTGACAAAAAAATCGTCGCAGGAGCACCGCTCTGGAGGTGTTGAATGACGTGATTTATGATCCAGATTTTTTGAAAAGAGTGATTACTGGTGAAGAATCATGAGAATGTGACATCGAAACAAAAGCCCAATCATCCCAATGGAAGAAACCAGAAGAGCCAAGATTGCACGCCATGTTCGGTCAAATGTGAAAGTTTTGTTCACTGTCTGGCGTATTTAGGAATATTACCTTGAAGTTATGCACTATTTGCGTTAAGCAATGCGAGGAAAACATCCGGATTTGTTGGAAAAGAATTCAGGGCTGTTGCACCACGATAATGCACATATCGTTGCCTGTGCGAAATACCGGAATCATGCCTCAGCCCCGTATTCACCAGACTAAGCCCTCGGAGAAATATGAAGTTGTTAAGTCTGGAGGGTAAGGCGGATATCAGGAGCGTTATCCTGATGGAAAAGAACATCAATAGAACCCGACCTGGCCGTTTCAGTTCTAATGATGACTGCGAGCTATTGACAGTATATTTCTGCGGTGATAGTCTGGTTATGAGACAGCAGCTCTAAATGGATTATCCCCTCAGCATCCCACCATACACTCAGTATCACCGGCAGTGGCTGAAGTCACCTCTGGAATGTTGCGTTGGTCGGTCTTCTGGACTAAGCCATTGGTTGCGACTATAAATGTTATTGTAAAGAACCCACCTCTCATCTCCAAGCTTCAATTCTTTGCTGAAGATTATTCTGCCATAGGCGGCTAACTTTTTTGTTTAGTGTTGGTGGATGGTCATATGGGTTACGAGGATTTAGCTTGCGAATTTCATTATCGTAGGAATGGATTTCTTTCGATAGTGGACTTCAGGAGCTCGCATGGTTTATCCGAGCGAGGTTCATCCTCTACTTCAAAATTGTCATTTTTGTACTTTGCAAACGAACGCCGGCACTTGGACTCACTGACTTAATTTCCATTCTAATTTTTCTCATAATTCCATCTCAAAATTAGTTAAAAATTCTTGCGATGATGTTAACACAATAAAACTCGCAGATTGGATGAGCAATATATCCCAAATACAATTTTTAATAATGATTTCAATATCAAATTATTTTTTTTGCATTTGATGGCAATTGACGAGCGCGAACGGCTTCCAGATCCCACTGCTTCAAGATTCGGCAACATGACGCTCATTCTTGCAAAAATCGCCTTTGATCGTGCCTTAAATGATTTTAAGCTTACCATTTTAGGGAAAAAATATTTCCTTTAGACAAACGAAAAGTCACTAAGAGTCCTAGCTAACCTCTATAAATGTCACTTAACTATGGCACCATAAACGGAGCAAAATTAACTCGGCAACAATAAAATAAATCAAAATTGTCTACAACCTAAACCAGAACGCATTTATCAAAGAAGTCCATTGTTTGCCTCATGTCACGTCACACATGAGTGTACACACGTTGACACATAAAATGAACAATTCTAGACCCAATACCCCACTAGCGGCAACAGAACCAAACTCAAGCGACCGTCCCAGCAATTAGGTCAAGTATAAAGTTACTGCCAAAATGGGTATAAGCCCCCATCCGAGCCCATTGTTCTGTCCATTAACAAACGTGGCCGCCACTATGCCTATTTCACCAGCCTCTCGCCTCTTAGTCACTGCTTCACTCTGCCATGCGATTGCGCCACTCTGCCGCAACCTTCTGTGTTGAGCCCTTATCTCTGGGTTGTGCGGTACCTTATCTTGCCGCACTATCAATTCCATACCGACAAAATCGTGTTTTGCAAAAAAAAAACTCAAATTTCAATAAAAAATAAAAAAAAAAATTTTAGAGCAGGGCAGACGGCCGCTCATAAATTTCGCATGTTTGTCGTAAAACATAAAACATGAAACATAGTGTAAATCGGATTTGTTTATTCGGTATCTGTCGTTTGACACACTAAGTGGATAAACTGCACTCGCACCTTATTACGCCCCGCAAACGACCTATACACGTAGATAGACATAGGAAAAATAATCAGATACTAGTGGTTTTAGATATGGCGAGTAGCTTTTTCGCACACAAGATCCATGTTGTCCGGCCGCAGTGTGTCGTATAGACCATGGCCGATGGTAAAGGCGATGGCTAAAGCGATGGCTATGGCGGTGGCGGCACACAGTGACCCTCGCGGGAATGACTCATAAATAAAAACATAACAATTTGCATTAAGATCGTTCGCAATCATTTTATTGGCCTGGACGATCGTAAATCTCTGCTTGGAAAGCGGGTGGGGGAGGAGGTTGATGGCGAAAAATGGTACGAAAAGCAATTGCGTTTGACTGTGCGTTCGCTACGTGGCTGAGTGGATGCATAGTACAAAGTAGTTAAGTTACTTCCTAGATTTCGGGATTCGGTGACTAGGTAGCCGAGGAGCTAAAAAGCCGGTGAGCTCGTGAGCTGGCGTGTATTCGGTGTTGAGATTTGGCTTTAGCGAGGTGAATGCGAATCTAAATGTCACCAGGGATATTTGGTTTGCCGATTGGCATTTGTATTTTGATTGCATCTAGATGTAGGCTTTTATGCAGGCCTTTCTGCAGACGTTTACAGTAGGTACATGAAAGAGATTAGAGCGTGAGATGGTGAGGGTGTCACATTGGATTCAACGGCGCACAGTGGGAAATTGCAATGGTTTTGCGCACTCGAATGGTGGGAATCGGATTTGAGATTACAGTGGCGGCTGGCTTTCAAGGTTTGATTCTGCACGTCACGTAAATTGTACATTTTTGGATACAGTTCGGGTTGAAAATATAAATTTAATTGGACTATTTGCATGTTATGTGCAATCAAGCCATGGGCGATTAGAAAGGCGTAACGCATTTTACAGAAATCCTAGTTGGATTAGGAAATCAGTATTAAGTCAAAGGGGAAGCCAGGCAGGTTGAGTATAAAAGCAATTTCTATATTCTGCGGCATGATAAGCTGATTTACGCAAACTACCAAATTCCTATTAAAGATCAGAGATCCATGTACTAAAGACGCCCTCCAAGATACATATGTATTATGAAAAAACTCGCGAACATATGAACCATCTTAGAACGAAGCATATCATTCGCTATTGACAGTCACCGTCTGGCCTTTTTGTTTCGGAAGATGTATGGTCTAATGGCGCCACCTGCTCAAAATCCACACAAAACAGTAAGTTTCTTCGAAAGCAATACAAAATCTTGATACTAATAGAAGTTGCTGTCGCCCAAAATGCGGCAGTTTAATTTGCCTACGCAGCTGAAAATAAAAAAAAAATATTTTTTCATCAAAAATTTGGATCCGTTTCAAACTGTTCCTGAACCCAATCAGCGAAAGTACGTCTTCGAACTTCAGTTATTCTGTCAGTTGGAAAGGCAAACAAATTCACGACGAGGATCGAAAAGTTTGGGTCTTCAGTTACACTTTCATCAACAGCAGCATATTCTTGCCTGATCGCCCTTTTTCATCGCCAAATTGCGCGATAATTTCTTGAATCGCCTTCTCAGTTGGTCGATCATTTCGACCATAAATATTTCGTAGCATTTGAAAAGTTTGACGGAAGGATCCACATTTTTGTTTTTAATTAGTTCCGATGCGTGGTCGAACGATGTAAGGCTCCGTGATAAAATGGTAAGTAATGTCAAAATTAACGAATTGAATCATTTTTTCCCCCAATGAAAATATTGCACCAATTTCTTAATAAAAAAAAACTTACTCAAATCATTATTTGGCCACCTCTGTGGCTTACAGTTGATAGGGTAAGCCGATTTTATAATTCTGTTTTAACAGATCTTCGAACATACGAGGCGCGATCTTCAAAAAAAGGCGTAATATTTAAAAAAATTATTGATTTTCTACACAGTCTTCTAACAAGTTAATACATTTAGTCCATCTTTTACCTAAGCCCAGGATTCCCTTAGAAAACAATTTGTTATCTTAACCTTCTCAAAATGCTTCAACAGCGGTATAACTTTCTTATCGTCTTCAAATTGTTTGCCCCGTATGTGTTCCGTAGTAAGATCCCGAAATAGTGATTTCTTCTCCAAATATTCCACCGTAATTATTCCTCCACCATCTCAAAACAGATGCCATAGATGAAGGGCCTCGCTTTCAAGTCATCGATTGTGTTGTTTGGTTTTAGGAACCAAATGGTGGGTTCGACAACATTCTCGGTACGCAACGCACAGAGGCCTTTTTCATATGTAATTCACTCGCAAAGATTTTTTGAACGCTGCCATATAAGAACCCTGAAACCTCGGCCAAATGCTTAATGGTCACTCTTCGATCTGCCAAAACAACATTTTCGACTTTTTTCTTCAGTGAAATACTTGGATGGGCGTCCTTCGCGATGTTCTGCCCAGCTTAAGCTCCTTGGCCCAGAGTGCGAGTGTGGAATATGGAGAAGTAGAGTCACCCAATGTTTTCACAAATTTGCTGTGCATGTCTCTGGTAGGCAGTTTTTTCAAGCAGAGGGACTTGATGACAGCTCAAATTTCGTGTTTCCCTATTTTGAAGTTATTGCTTTCACGGTTCGTATTCAAATTAATGTACTGCCTCGGAATTGGGGTGTATTTATATGATTTTTTTATGCTAACCTAACAATCAAAACATGAATTTGTCATTCCTCGTCATTCCTCGTCATTCCTCGTCCAAGGTGAGAATATTTCTCCAGGTTAACGGGGGTCATTGGCCATGATCTCTATTGCATCCGCCTTACTTTATATTTTTCAAAAAGGATACTTTTCGCAAACTTTATATTGTTATTCTCATTTTGCCGCTACTATGATACAATTTATTCCACATTTTCCTGGTTAACGAAGGAAAACGATTAGTTCATCTTAAAATTTGGACAGGTTCTCAAGTAGTTGTCTTAGGGGCCTCCCCTTTCCCCTTTTTCCCCCATTTGAGAACCAGGAAGAAAAGGCCAAACTCCTCCTGAATAGTAAAGGGTCGGTCAAAAAATAAGGTGACTTTTTATTTTTCTCAAAAAAAAAATTCTTTATTCATCATTATCAACTTTGTCCGCTTCAAATATAAAACACTTGCGCCAGTATATAATACACTTCCAGCGATGCGGTTTTTGCGGGTAATCTATATCCTTTCATGGGTTTTCCCAGTCTTGGGGAGAGAAAAAAGTCGCAGAGGTCCAAGTTCAGTGAATATGTTAGTTAAGACATGACTACGGTTTTCTCAAATATTTTTTTTTTGTTAATATGTTTATTAAAATTTATTTTCGTCTTTGCATTGTGGGTAGGGGAGCACTGTGGCGCAATGGGTAGTGTGTCGGCCGCAGACGCAAAATGAGCGAGTTCGGATCCCGATAACACCAACGCCATCGAATGATTATTTAGCAGTTTCCCTCCTCGGCGGGGTAATGGCAAAAACCCCCGTTGTACACTTACATTGAAAAAGCATCTCGGTTCTCGCCATTCGGAATCGGTATTTAACTTTAGGTTCACTTGTGTGAAAAACAAATCGCACACAACATAAGTGAATAAAAAAAAGCTTGGCTTTGACTGCTCATGAAATCTAATGCCATCTAAGGGATCTAAGGTGTCGGATAGTACAATGGACCGGTATTTGTGTCCGAGTGCTCCAACAGATAGCAGTAGCCATAAATTCCTACTTAAGGAGCATTTCCTTTTCCGCATATGGCAGCACAAAATTTTTAAGAATGTCATTGTTAAGGAATTCAGTAATTTTTTTCCCTTATCCAAAATAATGGATAAAATACGCGCTTTGAAATTTCTGATGAAAACTGACATTGGTATACCATGTTAGTATCTCGTCAAACTTCATTCTTTTGAATTGTATTTCAATAGTAGACTCATCTATTCAAAGAATATAGTATTTCCGTTTAAACGGCCATTCTCGGTCTCAATCGAATTACATTAAAAACAACATAGAAGCTTTTCGCAGACTACTTACTTCCAATGTGGCCTTAAGAAGCCTCTTTATTATACGTACAACACTTAACTCTAGATTTTAATCTTCCCACATTTTTCTAGCTGATATAAACGGGTCACTGTTATTGAATAGCAATTCACATACTTTTTACAAAACAGAGAGTTTTATTCCTTAATTTCATGGTTTTTTAGAAGTTCCAAGGTTCATTGTATAAAATCATTATTTTGTTACAATAGTTCAATATCCTAAAAATTTTGGAAAAAAGGGTTCTTTAAACAGGGTGAAAGGGCCAACGAGGGTTATTCAAAAATAAGGTGGGCTTTTGAATTGCGCGAGCTAAATACATTTGATTTTCGAATAATTAATATTTATTATACAATATATGTCATCACAGTTGATGAAATCTGATTATAGATTCCAAACCAAGGCCCAATCATGTCAATGGAAGATATCAGGAGAGCCAAGAGCGAAAATAGCACACTAAGTTTGGTCAAATGTGAACGTTTTTCTCACTGTTTTCATGCGGTCGGTAAGGAATATTACTTTGATGTCCAACTTGCGTGAAGCAATATGAATAAAACGCCCAGCTTATTGGGGGATTGGAAAAGCGGCGACGCAAGTGTATTAAATTTGAGAGGGATTATTCTGAAAACGACATATTTTTCGAGAAAGTCACCTTATTTTTTGAACAAACTTCGAATAATATACAATCCAGAGATTCAAAAAAGCATAACTTATTTTGATTAACACAGCTTTGTAGTAACTTCAGAGCAACTTACATACTCCTCCTACTTTTGTTAGAAATTCATAAGTTTTAAAACAAAATTTAATACAACACGTTCCTTCATTAGGAATGTCTCCAGTATTCATAATTAGTTGTTCACTGTTTTCGCGTTTTTGTCGGCAATTGTTATGCACATTGTTATCCCTACTCCTTTAAAAGCGCATAAAATATTAACAAAATAGGTGACACGCTAATGTTGACCTGTCAGAATTTAACTATCACTACGATGATTTTTGATAAATGGGGTTAGGAGGCTACTTGATGTGAATCGATACACAATGGAACAAAACAGTGGAAAAGTGAAAAATCGCAACGAAATAGTAAAAGTTCGTACTGCTCTTGATCAATCAAGCGCACTTTCAATTAGCTGTAATGGCAGATTAGTGATGTTAAGATCTGTGTGTGCCAATCCGCGACCACTTTATACCACATTTTCTATAAACACTTTGGCGTATATAGTTACTAGGTCCAGCTGACAAAAGAATTGAAGACGGCAGACCACAGCCGACCACAAATTCATGACTTCTTACACAAAATTATTTTGAGAAATGAGGCTCATATCCAGTTGTTTGGATATGAAAGCCAGGAAAAAAATGGTTAAACAAGCTTTGCATTGATGCGGTTTTGAACTGGTGGTGCCAATAGACCAATTTTTATTGAAAGTGATGCTTGTGCGACCGTTTCAGTGAATACCGATCGATGCCAAATGTTTTTTTTTTTTTGCCTGAAATTGCTGTTATGGACGTAGACGACATTTAATTTTATTATTTTATTTTTCTGTTTTTATTATTCGTGCAGGTTCAAGAGTGTTCGCTCTTATGTTATGGTATTTGTCACACAACCTGGACGGGGTGCAACTCCGGGGATGGTTGTCCTAGATAGGATTTGAGAGATTCGACTGAATTTGCGTTGGTTGTAGTTCACAGTAACTCTTTTGTTTTCCATGTCATTAAGGTGTTATATTGGAAATGCACATACAGAGTATGAATTTTTGAATCATGACGGAGCCAGAAGCCAAACATTTTCTGAATGTGTGTTTTCTTGAAATGAAGACATCACTGAAATCGAGCGACTTATCACCGTTCATTTTACTCGGAGCTATGTTATGGATAAAGTGTATGCCAGCGATCCATGCATCAAAAGAAAACTATTCGTGAAATACCGCTGCAGTTATGTAAAAATCTAACAAAAATATTCATTAAAAGAATGATCATATGTATACAGAGCTGAACTAAAATTTTCAAAAGTAGTGTTTATTGTTACTAGTTTTGGAAGCCACACTTTAGATTGAAATAAAAACATCAGCACCCTTTACAAAATGTTTACGTTCTGCCATAGATTTAAAATGACACCTTTTGTTGGATTACTCTACACCATACGAAAATGGTAGTTTTATTTACAATAGACCTGCCAAGAACAACATTCTGCAACTCTGTTCCATTTCATTTGATTCATACAGCAAAATTAAATGCAAATTCTCGAATTTTTTGTAAAAAAAAAAAAAAAAACGCTGATCTTACCAAAACGAATGTGTTTTTGTAAGTTTTCTGTCCTGCCTTCCTGACAGGTGATAGCAGGTTAAGAAACAGATTTGGCCAGAAAATACAGCAACGCTTCTGGTAAATTTGTTAATGTAAAAATAAGAAGAAATCAAATAAAATTGGCTGGTATAACCCTCGATTTTATGAAATTCCCATTACTTTTCGAACACATGTGTCTTCGGAGTGCTTCGGAGAATGATCCCATAGTTGAAGGATTATTTTACCGAGCCTTAATGAACACTGTTCTTACACATTGATTATATATTCTAGAAGCATCTGCCAATAAAATGATAAAATGCATATCAGAATTGGGTTACCATCCCCCTTTCCGGTGGTATTTGCCGACTAGAATACAAATAGCCTTTGAACAGTCTGCGTCTTATTTATTTAATAAGATTTCGACCTTAAGTCCCTCTTTTTATGACATTCTGCTTGACGAATTGTACATGGTCTTCTTTACCATCATAAAACTATATTACTCATGTGTGCCCCATTCCCCATCAATCCAAACCGAGGCGAAAGCCGAGAAACTGCGAAACTTTTACGACATTCAAACTTTTTTCCCAACATACTATCATAATCAAATCGTAAAAACTTTTTACGACAGTCCCGAATTTTTTCTCTCCTCTTTACGAGCACCTCTCTACAATGACCGCTTAATGCACGATACACGTTCTCTCAAAAGCGAACAATCGTTCCACGAAAGTGGTATGGTCCCGTGAAGTACAATCAAATGCACTTGAGTGCCATATTATTCCTCATCCATTTCTTCCTTGATTTTAACAACAAGAATTTTATTACCAGATTGATATTTCAAAAACTGTGCCTCCTGACGGCGAGCTCACCACCTGCCCATTAAAGCAAGATGGAACATCATCGAATCGATTCCTCTTTACGTAGCTTGTCTGCTAGTCAACACTTTTCAACCAAAATAGCTTAATTAAAGAAGTCGAGATGGATTTACATAAATTGATGGATCCCCTTGGAGATATCCGAAACAAAGCCACCAGCCAAAGAGCCAGGCTCGGTGCGTGAAAAATTCACATGTCCCATCCGAAACTTGTAAAGCATCGATAGATACACGGACTAGGTGAAGATTTATCACTAAGTGTTGTCTCATAACGCTTACTTATCTAAACGACTTGTAATTTTTCATCCGAAGCCAGTCTTCCTCCTTTTATTGGATTACCCAGACGTTAACCCAAATTTGTTCGGATCCGGCCTCTTGACCTCGGCGATTGGGTATTTACAGTCTGTTCCTCAATTAGTAGCTCATCTGTGAGTAGATCTACACCTAGATACATGAGTAGGTAGATTGATAGGAGATACCTGTACCCCTTGATCGGTGGATAGTTTATGAGCTCGTAAAAGAATCCGGGGGAAGCACTGGGAAACCGATCGATCCACTACTACATCTCATGGTGGTTCTAAAATGCAGTTTCGAATTACAAATCGGTACGGTTCCGGACCAAGTTCGAAAGATACACCACTCTGTGGCACGCACGCGCACATGTGGTTTTACACGTACATCTTACGAATAGTGTTAGATATCATGTATCCATCAGCATATACATGAGGACGTTTGGTGTTGCGAGATAATATATTAATGAAATCAGTTAGTCGAGTGACACTCTGTCACACGCTGAACGTCTGTAGCGTATTCGTCGTACTAGCAGTGCGACAGATTCTCGCCATAAATTATTCCTGAATAGAGTGTTTCCAAGTTGTCAGCCGTGTCGATAGGTGCTTTTGATGAATGCTGGTATATCTATCGTATGGTAATGGGTTGGTAAGGTTCGGTTTGTTGTTCGATCGATCATTCTGGTTGGAAAACTGGAAGATGAGGTGAAAAATGATCGACATTAGGAGGCAACTGTGGTATGGTACGGGAAGAAGTTCTCTGTGAAATGGATGGATGCATCCATCGGTGGCTAATGGACTCCTGGGGGTATTTTAATTACTGCAGCTCTATCAAGTGCTGCGTAAGTGAGAAACAGTGTAATTTTGAACTACGAGCCGGCGTATCGAGGAATGCGTGTATGTCAGTTGGTTGAAAGCACCTGCGGGTGCTTTTTAGTTTCTGTCGCTTGCAATTAGACTATAGTTTGGCGGGGAACTTCTTTCTGTCTGGAGGTTGTATTGTCTGCAGAAATAGAGATTGACACTCTAGGTGGGCGCTGATGTGTATAAAATGTGATTCTGCCGCTGGCGTTTGAGCAAGCGACAAGCTGGGAAAGCTGAATTGTACGCAGGGTATATGTACGATCAGACATAACGATTTCTTGGGCGCCAGACTACTTAGTTTTTAGCCAGAATATTGATAAGGTTTGTGCTTGGCAAAAGACTGCTTTAGGTGATTAGGGCTAACACGGCGGCCGAGACGTTACCTTTTTTAAGATTATTATTTAAGTCTGAACTCACACTTTGACCTAATTTCTAAGACTCCCTTCACCAACTTTCACCAGTGGAACGCAATATCCTTCATATTGATCATCGATGATTATTTGAAGAATAGAATAAATGGGTCGATGGCCGTAATCTCCGTTTGCATGCTACGTTTGAGGTTCTGAATCGCCGCTGGATTTTTGTCAGACACCTTACTCTTCAGATAACCTCAAAGAAATAAGTCTGAAAGTGTCAAATGGCACAATCTCGGAGTGCCAATTAACCTCTCCTCTAACCACAATAATTCAAATTTCGAACCCGATAAATTGATTGTTCAAAGCCAGGGATCGATCCATGAAAACGATCACTCAATTTAGAAAAAAAAGTTGGTCATCATCTAGTGATAACGTTCTCGATTCGTTATACCTTCTTCCCCGGACGTATCTTATAAAAAGTAAGGGCCAATCACGCCGCCTAACCCATAATCCGCACCACACGGGGACATTTTAAGGGTGGCGAGGATTTTCGTGAATCTCGTATGAACTTTCTAGTCTTCAGATTCCGATACCACATTTTATGAGAAATTGTTTTGGCGATCCAAGTAAGTTGCCTGGTTGGTTTCGAACAATTTCGATTGCAGCAGTGATTTTGTAGTGTGTATGCGCTGACTTAATTCCTAATGGATCTCTGGCCAGCGTAGGCTAAGGGCTCTGCTCTAAGCACTCTCAAATCACTACCACAGTTCACTATTACAACTCCACAGTCAAAAAAGTATTAAAAATCGTTGACACACCTTGGTTCCTCGTTCGCATCTCCAGATAACGACGATGCCCGCCCTGGACTCCCCGTTAAAAACGGATGAGAACGTTGAAGCAATGAAGAAAATTGTTATAAAGGATCGTCGAATCACTATCAGATAGATTTTTGAGAATATTGGCATAGCAGTTGGCTCTTCCTGTTACATGTTCGACATTGTGTTCAAGACTGCTTTATTTCAATGTCATTACAAAGAGCCTTACATTAAACTTAATTACCTAAAAGAGAATATCTTAAAAAGAGAGCATACATATTTCTTAATATGTAGAAATTATTACATTCTGTTTGACAAGTAAGGTAACTATTAATATAACATGCCCCTTTTTATGAAGTTAACAAATTTCATTCTATGATTAGTTAGCTTTTATTTAACAAACATAAATAACCTATGCGCCAGATATTTTTAATTTTCCAGACCTTAATTTCATGAAATCTTTTTCATCATTTCGTTCAACTGGTTTTTCACTTATATATTCCTTATCTTGCATCATTACAAAATCATGGTTTTTTCTCTTAATTAGCTGTCGTCTATTTCTTCTAAATTGACGTCCGTTTGTAAAACGAACTATGTACGACCTAGGTTCCTTACAGACCTCAATAATTGTGCCATTGGACCATGAGTCCCCATTTGGATTTATTTTGAACAGAACTTTATCTCCTACTTTCAGAGCAGGTAAAAGTTTTGCATCCCTATCGTAACGTTTCTTGACTTGATCTTGTTTATTTTTTAACATTGTTCTGTATCTGTCGCAATTTACAGGCGCTGGTTTTAATTGGTCTATATGTCGAGGTATTTTAGATCTTAAGGTTCTACCCATAAGTAACTGAGCTGGTGCTAAACCAAAGAAATTAGGCGTGTTACGCAAGTTAAGTAATGCAATATATGGGTCAGTATTTGATTGCCTACACTTTTTAATCATTTTCTTTACCGTTTGAATTGACCTTTCTGCCATTCCGTTCGCTTGTGGAAAGTGAGGACTACTTGTTTTATGACTAATATCCCATTCTTTAAAAAATGACTGCATCTCAGATGACACGAAAGAAGGTCCATTATCAGATATAATTACATTTGGAATGCCAAACTTGGAGAATATGTCTTTTAACTTCTGAATTATAACTGAACTTACACAAGATTTCAATTTGCAATAATCAATATATTTGGAATAATAATCAACAAGTAAAAGGAAATAATTATCTTCAATCTGAAAGATATCCATACCAATGGTATGCCAAGGCAATTTCGGAATCTCATGTGGATAAAGTGGTTCTTTGGGATTGTTATTCCTATACTTTTGACAAATATTACATAGATCTGAAAAGTTGGCTATGTCATAACTGATTCCCGGCCAATATATGCAGGATCTGGCACGCCGTTTCATATGTTCTATCCCTACGTGTCCTTCGTGTACTAGTGACAACATTTTCTGTCTCAGACTTTGAGGCACAACGACATTTGTGCCCTTAAAGCACAATAAATCTTGAAAATACACTTCATGTCGTACATGCCAAAATGGTAACAAAGACCTATCAATGAGCCGCTTATGTTCGGGCCAACCATCATGTATGTATTTTTTAAGAAGTTGCAGAGTCTTGTCATTCTTAGTGCATTCTTGTATTTCCCTCAGTCTTCTTTCTGATATTGAAAGTATCGTGGATATGCTTCCAACATGAACATTTATTTCTTTTTCACTATTCAAAATTTCTGTTTCAGGGAGTGGGGCTCGTGAAAGTGTGTCTGCTATCCACATAAATCTACCTGGTTTATAAGTAACATGTAAATCATGTATTTGTATAGAAAGCATCATTCTTTGAAGACGTGGTGGAACATTTACCAATGGTTTTTTAAAAAGGCTTATTAGAGGCTTATGATCGGTCTCTACAGAAATTGTTTGCCCATAAACATATTGGTAAAACTTCTGACAACCAAACACAATGGCATACAACTCTTTCTCTATCTGCGCATACCTTCTTTGACATTCTGTAAATGTTTTGGACGCAAAGGCTATTGGCTTTTTATTTTGTTGCAACACTGCACCCACTGCAAATTGAGATGCATCTACCGATAAAACAATTGGCATGTTTGGGTCAAAATAGGCTAAAATAGGCGGAGACGCTATTGCTCCTTTCAAGTTATTGAAACATTTTACATGGTTCTCATTCCAGTTCCACATCACGTCTTTTTTTAACAAGTCTCTTAATACCTGTGATTTGTCGGACAAATTTGAAATGAATGGATTTAGATATGTGAGCATGCCTAAAAATCTTTGGACATCCTTTTTATTCTTGGGAGCTGGCATGTCGATAATTGCCTTAATTTTGCTATGATCCGGACTTATTCCATTTTCATTAAATATGTGACCAAAGTATTTAACTTCCGACACACCTAACTGACTTTTTTCTTTATTAAATTTTACTCCTGATGCTTGAGCTCTATCTAACACGGCATAAAGAATTTCATCATGTTCTTTTTTATTTTTTCCACAAATTAAAATATCATCTAAGTAAATAGACACATTAAGGTCACTAAAAATATCGACCATGATTCGATGGAATATTTCTGGAGCTGCCTTTATACCAAAGGGAAGCCTTTTGAAAGAATATCTACCGAATGGGGTATTAAATGTACACAATCGACTACTTTTTTCATCCAACGGAATCATCCAGAAACCCTTATTGGCATCTAACACTGAAAACACAGTGGAACCCTTTAACTTATGCCTTATAGATTCAAGGGTTGGAAATGGATAGTGCGAACGCTTAATAGCCTGATTTAGCTTTCGAGGATCTAAACAAACACGAAGGGTTTTGTTTTTCTTCTCTACTAACACTAAAGAACTCACCCAATCTGTCGCGCCTACTGTTTTCTCTATAACACCTGATGATTCCATTTTATTTAATTCATCCTTCAGTGCATTATGTAGTTTAAAGGGAATTCTGCGGGATGGATCAATACTTGGCGTAACTGTTTCTAGCAGATCTAATTTGCATTTCGCTTTAACACAGCCTAATCCTTCAAAGTCATTTTTATATTTATCAAACACACCTGAGTAACCTGCCGACTGCTTGGCGACATTCAAAACCTCTTTATTTTTGACAAAATTATTAATGGCACAATTATTAAGGTCACACTTAATAAAACCAAGGCGAATACAATCATTTAAACCAATAATTGTGTTTGCTTTCAAATTTGTTATTACGAATTCCAAAGTATGTTTTTTGTTCGACTTCAAACATTTAAGCTCTACATTACATTTTCCAATTACGGGAATATCGCCTCCACCAAAAGAATTTAACTTTACTTTACACGTTTTGATTTTCTGGTCGCATATACCTAATTTTTTAAAAGTACTATATGAGATTAAATTTACTTGTGCACCTGTATCTAATTGACATTGCAATATTTTGTTTGACATTAAAAATTGTTCTATCCAAATGCGATTTGAGTAATCTTTAAAACCTACTTTATTTATTATTATCGCATCTAAAAAATACTCATGAAGATCTTCATTCGATGAACTGTCACTGCGATTGTTGACTGATGAATCTGTTTGCAAGATTCTCACCTGCTTGTTTGATCGACACATGCTGGCAAAATGATTCAGCTTACCGCATTTGTTGCAAAGCTTTCCCGCTGCTGGGCAACCTGTGCGTTGGTGTAGGTACCCACACTTAGGACACGTTTGGTTTGATGAGAATGTTGCTTTAGCGTTGTTGCTGCTATGACGATTTGGTTGCGGCGATGAATTTCTCCTGCTGATGAACTTGTGGTCTGATATCTGTTGTTCTCTTCGGCTCTGTTTTTTCTTTTGTAGCACTAATACTTCGTTGTGGTTTTGACTATTGACTGTCATATCTGTTATTTGTTTTTTACTTGCTTCATAGGCCTTTACAATTTCTTCTAACTTTGTGAGTGTAAGGCTCTCCTGAGTTAGCAGTTTCTCTTTGAGCACTTCATCTACTATGCCAATGATGAAAACGTCTCTTAACATTTCCATTTCATTGATGTATTCGCATGACGCTACTAACACTTTCAACTCCGTTAAAAAATTGTCAAAGCTTTGGTGTGGTTCTTGTCTATTGGACAGGAATTTGTAACGGTTGTATATTAAATTCTTTTTTGGAGCAAAATGATTTCTGAACTTATCTACCACTTCACAAAATTTCACATCACTATTCATTTTAAACGTGTTAAAGAGTTTAATGCCGTCGTCTCCAATGCTATTTAGAAGGATTGCAATTTTCCTGGCATCATTTCCTCCTTCTGTTAACCCAATCGCCACCGTATATAATGTGAGTTTTTGCTCCCAAAATGTCCACTCTTCATGTAGATTTGGGGCTTGAAAATTAAGTTCTTTGGGCACTTTAAAATTCTCCATATTTCGTCTTGACTTTACTATTTCACTCTCACGTTTTCAATTGTCTTTACTTCTTTTCTACGCTGCTCACATCTGACACCATGTTACATGTTCGACATTGTGTTCAAGACTGCTTTATTTCAATGTCATTACAAAGAGCCTTACATTAAACTTAATTACCTAAAAGAGAATATCTTAAAAAGAGAGCATACATATTTCTTAATATGTAGAAATTATTACATTCTGTTTGACAAGTAAGGTAACTATTAATATAACACTTCCCGTGAAGTTTTTTCGGGTATTTTGGTCATGAAACGTGGGTTTGCGACATTTGATCCGAAAGTGCTAAATGTCGACCAAAAGAACGCTCAGGAGCTGTTGATTAACGTGAATGACGACCCATACTTGCAGAGAAGGATCATTACTACTAACGAAACATGGGTAAACTCGTCTGGTTATAAAACCAAAGCCGAATCATCACAACGAAAACGACCAGAAAAGCGAATATTGGAAAAAGCACTCCAAGTTCGGTTTGCTCACTCTTTTTCTCGATTACAATGGAATAAGGAAATAGAATAAGAGCAATAAGGAATATCGCCTTGAAGTTATGCGTTGTTTGCATGAAGTAATATAAAGAAAACGTGCGGATTTGTGGGAAAAAAAATTCATGTCTGTTCATCACTATACTCGTAATGCACCTGCTTAATCATCGTTGCTTGTGCGTAAAACAATACAATACCGCAATCATGACTTAGCAACCGTTTCAACCCAGCTTGACCCTCTGCGACTTTTTTCTTTTCCCAAAACTAAAAGACCCATGACAGACCGCATCGCTGGAATAGCTTTGGGCTATACTAAAAAGCGCATATCAGAAGTGGTTCGAGAAATGGAAAAAACGCTGGTCTAAGATCTGAGGGGAAATTTTCACATAAGCAAAAGTATATGACGCAAAAACGAAATCACTAATGTGTCAAAGTGGTTTATTTACCATATGTCTAAGCCTGGTTCACGACGTTTTGGATATGTCACAATCGACCAGCACTTTCTACTGGAGCCATCTCTTGATAAACATCAAGAACTTAGTTGCACACCTAATAAGTAAATATATTTCCAAATAATTAAAAAGTCACCTTATTTTTTGAACAATTCCCGTGCTTGCAAACGATATTGGAAGAAAGTCCCCAAGCCTCATAGAACTATAATGGTCTTAGGACAATAAGCTAACTCAACAAACGTGATTGCCAAAAAAAAAAACAATATTTAAGCACATGAGGATACACAAGATTCCCTGAGCGAAGCCGGGGGTAAGGCGCAATCAAATTTATAACAGGCTGCGCCATAACATATGGGTCGATGTAAACTTCGAATAACTTCAACAATTGTCAACCGATTTTCATATGTCATAGCCATATTAACTGAGCCTGAGAGCGTAAAATGTGCGTCATCGGTCATCAAAATTGTATCAAAAAGTTAGTATTTGGTCCGGTGTATGCGCTTAAACCATCATTGGACCGTATTTCTTCAAAGTTGGCGATAAGTGGATGGTGATCGATATCGGTGGATGTTGGCCCATTATGTGGTGAGTTCATTTCTGTTTCATTTCAGTTTTGGTTTCAACAATGAACCTTTTGTGTAAGAAGTTCCCTGGAAGATTGGTGACTGGCCTCCGAGATTGCTGGTTTGACTTCTTCAGACTTTTTTCTTTGAGGATACTTGAAAACCAAGGTGTACGCTAACGGCCCGAAGACAATAGAATAGCTCAAAAGAAACATTCATGGGGAAATCACAGAAATTTCGACCGAAATGCTCGAAAATGTCATGGAGAATGCGCGAAAACGAGCCCATTTTTGCATCGGCAATAAAGACGGTCATTTAATTGATATTGTTTCCAAAAATTAATTAAAATAAATTGTAAAGGTCTAAGTTGAATAAAAATATTTGAATTTTCAAAATCGGTTGAGAATTGTTGAAGTTATACGAAATTTACATTGATCCATATGAGATGGCGCACGTTGTATTTGATAAGTAGAAGACACCATACCAACCTACTAGATGTCAAGGCATACAGAGGACTGAATTGTTACTAGCGCCAATACCAGGATGAAATTAATAATAGGTTTGCCCTACTAGATGGCATAAAAACTAACGACGAAACAAGACAAGTAGAAGCATATGGTCGAAAGAAAAACTATTGTAAAGAAAGCAGAGGAAAAAAAGCTGGGATATTGCAAAGCTCCCAAAGGAAAGCTTTGATTAGATGAAGAATGCAAGGAATAAGTTATAAGACTTCTAGCCTTGGAAAAACAATTACAAATTCAGGAGTTCAAGATACAAACCCTACGCAACGGAGGGTTTCGCATATTTTTTATCTCCTTCAGAATAATAGAGCAGAGGCAAAGGAAAAAAACACAAGAGCTAGCGAGGATACTAGAATTTATGCGCAACGATAATTGGAAGCTCGTTTCGGATATGTACACGACGAGCAAACAGCATTGGAAAACACACACCCGGAATTCAGTTGGAATTCCCAACCATCCAGGAAGTAAAGAAAACAATCAATTGATTCAAGCATAACAAGACCATAGGAGTCGACCTAAAACATGCTGAAGGAGAAGTAGGATAGGTTATGTTAGGTGGCTTCTTTTCGTAAAAGGCGGTGGGGATCACTTAGACCAAGAGCGGCCCATTTTGAGTGCTTTAAGAAGAACTAAGAGGGACCATTCATAATTTAAAATAGAATATCCCGGCTATTAGCTTTGTACAAGCTGTTGTAAGGAAGTTGCTAAAGAAATATTCCAATACTGCCAGGCTTCGCGAGTGACTAGATTTTCACTAAACAAAAGATTTCAGAAATCTTAGATTTCAAAAAGGCGTTGACTCGGATCTTGTCCTTGTAAGACAGCAAATCGCTAAAAAGTTGGTGACATACAATTATGTCTTAAGGCAAACAACGGACTAGTTAAAGTAGAAAGTACCTTATTTGAAACTTTTAAGATGCGGGAAGGGTTAAAACAAGGAATCGCCTTGTCACTACTCCTTTTTGATTGAGCGCTGGGACACATAACGAGGTGCCTATTAAATGCAAAATTCTAGTCGCCAATATCCGCGTTATCCTGAAGAAATGGAAAACCTCTTGAATATACCTGAACCGGCCGTTTCTGCTCTATAGCCTACTCTACACAGCTGTTGACAGTAGACTTCTGTGGCGATAGCTCAAAACGGATTATTCCTTAAACATTCCATCATACTTCAATGACACTTTGAGTGGGTGAAGTTGGATGTTATACTGGTGGATGCTTCTGGACTATGCCATTTGTGGCGATTTTAAATGTTACTGTAAAAAAATAATTTCTCATCTCCGGTAACAACCTTGATTGTGACACGACAGAGACGCGTCGTGTCTTTGCTAAAGGTGCGTTACCTATTTTGGTAGCTTTATGACTTTCCCATTATTATAAGGAGTCATCGGATGGTCATATGCCTTACGTTGACTTTTGCTTGGGAAATCCCTTACCGTAACAGCCCAATTTCTTTCCATGGTGGACTTCAGTTACTTATCGTCTAGTTCTTCTGGCCTCATCCTTTAGGTCGAAATTAAAATTTCTAAACTTTGTAAACCAATATTGACTAGATGGGCGATATATCCCAAAAACGAATTTCTTCTGTGACACTTTATGGCAGTGAAACTTTGACTTTGACAAGGAAGGAGAAAAATAATTATTGAGTCTTTGCAAACGAGTAATAGGCGAATATAGAAAACTACACAGCCCCAACCATTATCCATGCAGACACGTAGAACAAATTGACAGTGTACAGTCAAAACAATAATGAGCAGAAAATTCAATCACATAGGCCGCAAAGTAAATGCGAGAACAATAGAATGTAGATGGCAGGTCATAAAGGAGATGAAACACAACAGCGAAACCTGGAACCCACTTATGAGAGGTAGGCTAAACGAAGGGTTGTCAGCGAGGCTCTGAACTTCCGAGTTCCAAATGGTCGTTAATATTTATAATGAAGTAATAACGAAAATTGGATGATATTGACCTGGGTGACTTGCTGTGATGGTTCGACGTTAGAATTGGTGAGAGAAAAGCTCCCATTAGGGGCAACCTCAAATTCCTGGCTTATGCAAATAAAATGATAAATAGTGAAGAACATCATTCAAATCAGTGGTAAAATCTAAAAAAAGTGATTTATGCTACAGACTATTATAAAATCGGATACCTTGGACCGAATCCTGTAAACGATGCCGCGAAAGCCATTTGAATGATGTCATTTTATAAATGAATATACTTTACTCTGCAATAAAGGCTTCTGTCATATCTCCTGCCCACTTTTTTCAATTCAAAAAGTAATCCCTTACAACCATGCTAATTGTGATGGCAGAAGAAATGGAGAATGGAGTAAAAAATTAGTAAAAAATAAAATCCCTACTTCCATCCTTGCTTCGATGTCTCTAACTTTCAGCCCACAAGCCCCACTCATACGCATACATCCACCTGTCCACTTAAAGAAAATCATACTACCCGTATCACCTAAATCCAGTAGCCTTTTCGACACCTGTCACCTTCACTTTACCCACAGTGCGGCACCAGCACCACCACGAAACACAACACCACCCGACCATACGACCCAAATAACTCATTCCAAGTACTTTTCATATCCCATGCGGTTCCAGCCACCAGCTTCTAAGCACCTAACACCAAACACCAAACGCCATTTCCATATCCATATCACTGTCCGAAAGCTGCCTGTTTCTTATTTTTCTATCACCTGACCAAACCATTAACCGGCGACCAACACAGAATGCCAAGACGACAGAAAACAGCAAAACCAAGAAAAAAGATACTCTTACATCGCATATCTTATCTAAACGATTATCTATTGTGTTTGCGATGACTGAGAGGGGCCTAGCTACGACTACCAAACCCAACAAAGTGTGCAGCCAGTTTCCCTGCACTCATAAAAAATCACCCGAACAATAAGCCATGGCTACATATTGCCGCACTACGCTAATAGGTATCCGGACTGCCATTACCAGTCCCTCCCGACGTCTGCGGTCATATTGTGTCATTCTCACAAAGCGCACAAGCATCGCTGCGCCAAAGCTGCAATTAAGGCCTCTCTAGTGCAGTTCACTTGATCCTTTATGTTTTGATTTTTTTTTTTTTTTTGGCTTTCAAACATTTTATTTGAATTGAAACCGAGTGAGACAAGAACCGAAGAGATACATACAACGACGACTCGTATGCTACGCAACAGAAAAGATGGCGAAGAGAGTGAAATAGCCCGCGCAGCGTATCTGATGAAATTTGTTACTCCCAATGGGTTTCAGATAAAAGTAAATTTGATCATGCTGCGCTGCATTTCAGCATCAGGAAGTCAACGCCGCGCCACCGTGTCATGACAGTAAATATTCGCCGCGGCGGGCATGTAATTAAAACTGGACTTGCAACCAACACACACGCCCGTTATCGGTTGCGACTCTAACTTGTGGTTTACGATCGGAGATGCGACAGAAATGGCGGTATAAATTGTGCGATAAAGATGCGATTGATTATGATGTTTCCCGTACCGCGAGTGGCCAATGAAATTTTATGACACTGATATGACGAGGTGAGCTGGCAACGATCGTGTGTGCTGTTTCGTGAGATGGTGACATATCCGCTGATGGTCCATTGATGATAGTCCAAAGTACTCAAGCGAAAGGAGGAAAAGCGGTCAAGTGTAATTGTGAATGAATCACTTGGTGTGGCCTTATCTCGTAATGCAAGATAGAAGCACTAATTCAGTACGTTCAGTCTATCTGTCGATCCCATAAAACACTTTAACAGTAAACAAGTAAACGAAATGAAAAGAACAAATACGATATAACACCTCCCAACGTTTGGACAAACAAATATCCAAACAAATATGCAAACGAGCGCCAATAGCACCAGCAACGACAACAGCAACCCCGGCCCACTCCAGACCGACCAATCTATCTAATCAGCGACAGATAGTGAGACTTATTCACACCAGACTGTGAATGTATGGTCTTGCCCGCATAAGCTGGACAAGCGAGGCCTTGAACCAGTGTCTACCACGACGGTGCGCGAGTATCGCAAGTGTGACAGTTTATAGAAAACCGACCGCAATTGCGGATTATTATTATTTATTTTATTTTATTCGATTTTTTGTGCTTCTTTCTGAGTGTGATTTGCGAATTATGAGTGTATCCACTGGATATCTGATTAGGTCTCGTTTTGTACTAATACGAACGCAACGTGAGGTTTGCATGAATCATTCCCGGTAGAATGCAATATCGTTTGATAGATAAATAAATGTCATGAGAATTAATTGAAAAGGAATAAATAAAATTGTAGACGAAAAACGAGCAGCGGTGCTGTGAGTGGTTTCTGGATTTACGGATTTTCTGACGAGCCTACAGGGTGCGCTGGAATTTCTCGTTTTCTCACCGGCGGTAGGTGGGTTGGATACATTAGCACGCGGCGTATTAGCATTATTAGATTTTTTTTTTCAGCTACATTTAGAATTCTTAAATTCATACCAAACCTACTTGAGTAGGTCAGCTACGACACGAGCTGAGCTTCTTTATAAAAAAGTGCTCGCACAGACCTGTGGTCTTAAGGAAAAAAATATTAGCGCAAAACGGATGATATTGGTGCTATAGCTTCCAAATTCTACTGATTCTACTCGTCTTCAGTTAGTTGTATGTGACGAAATTCAAAAATTTGCATGAATAACAATTTTTATTCTTTTTTTTCAATGCTGCTTGGATAATCTCCTCATTCAAACATGTGTTATTGTTCAGGATCTAGGAGTTTAGCTCGGTAATATTCAGTCAGTCCTTAGTCAAGACCATTTGATTATGCTCTCATATGTTCAAAAAATACCGGGAATAAGCATTTGAAAGAGACACCAAAAAGATATCGTCAGAATTATTTCTCCGCAAATGAATATCGTTCTACTGAACCTGTTTAGTCTAATATCATTTATAGAACAGCCGCGAACACGTTTGGAGTTAATTTGTTAACAGCGCCCAATTTCCTAAACTCCCCTAACATTGTTGGCTTTTTGGCATAAATCAACGACTACATAAACTCTATAAAAGCATTCCGACAGCGTTGAACTTTATGAGCGAGGTAACCATCCGACCCAACCATTTCTCGCGATTACAGCGTTAACGAACTTTGCCTTCAATATTTTTTGGAAAGTGAAAACGGTCAATTCAAATAATCATGTAGCTTCAGTTCTTAAATTAATTTGATCTTGGAAGTGTGTGGACTGAGAATTTTTTTTATTCTTTTTCGGCGCTACAGCTCATGGCCAACCTGTGCCTCCTTTAAAAAGCCTCCCCAACTGGCGCGATCCTTTGTCAGCAGTGCCACATACCTAGCTGATTGAGATCCATTTCCATTTGTGTGAACGCCACTTTAAATTTGGCGTCGCCCCTCAGGGTTGGATTCAAAGACCTTTCGGCCCAGAGCTGTGATGTTCATGCCATCTGCATAACCTAGCCATCTTGGCCGTTGGATCTGTAGATGTCATGCTACGTTCATGTCGCTGTACAGCCCGTACAATTCATTGTTAATTCTTCTCTTCTACTTCCCATTTAGGCAGATCGGGCCGAAAATCTTTTCTCTCAAAACTACTAAGACCCTTGTAAGGGTCTTGTATATGATTACCTTGGTTTTTCGAGAGTGAGCTCTGCTTTTAATTGCCTTCCGAACCCAAAGAAATAGGGGTTGACAAGGGTTATTCTGCGTTTGATTTCGACACAGATGTCATTGCTGCCTGTTACTGCGGAGCCAAGGTGGATGAAATACGAGGGTGGTCCGATAAGTACTTAGCCTACAAAAGAAAAACAAAACAAGGAAAAAACATTTTGGAGAAATGGCGATTTATTTTTCAATATAGTCTCCTTTTAGCTCGATACACTTGACCCAGCGACGCTCCAACTTCTTTAACCCGTCTGAAAAATACGTTTTCTCGAGGTCTGCAAAGTAGGCTTATATCGTGGCGGCGATGACCTCCTTATTCGACTGAAATTTCTGCCCGGCGAGTGACTTTTTCAAGTTTGGAAACAAAAAGAAGCCGCACGGGGCCAAATCTGGAGAATAGCAGCATGGCAGCAGTTCGTAGCCCAATTCGACCATTTGGCCGTGGCGAGGACGGAGGTGTGAGCCGGTGCGTTATCATGGTAGAAGAGCACCTTTTTCTCCGCCAAGTATGGCCGTTTTTTCTTCAATTTGGCGTCGAATCGGCCCAATAATTTGGCATAGTACAGCCCTGTGACCGTTTTGTCACAAGAGTCGATGTGGATCATACCTTGTGACTCCGAGAAAACGGTGGCCATCACCTTTCCGGCCGATAGGACAGTCCTCGCCTTCTTCGGAGCACGTTCGCCGGGCGAAGTCCATTGTTTTGACTGTTCCTTGGTCTCTGGTGTGTACCAGTAGATCCATGTTTCGTCGACAGTCACTCCTTCGGATTGCGCTTAAGCAGCGTCAAACACTGCTCTGAAGTGGTCTCACGGTTGCGCTTGTTGTCCGGAGTGAGCAAACGTGGCACCCATCGCGCCGACAGCTTTCTCATGCAGGATATGACCCACGCGATCTTTTGAAATGCTTGCTGTATTATCTATCTAACGCACCTTCAATCGGCGCTCTGCCAATACGAGATCGTGGATTTTTGTCACGTTATCCTCCGTGGTAGCCATTTTCGGGGCCTCTGGACGTGGCTCATCACAAACCGACGTGCGACCACGTTGAAACTCGTTAAACCAATTTTTGATGGTCGCCATCGAAAAAGAAGAGTGCACAGCATCCAAACGCTATTTGATTTCGCGATTTCCCTTCTAAAAACAAGAATCGAATCACCAACCGATATTGCTCTTTTTCCATTTTTCTAAAATCCGTGGACACTCCCGCTTCCACACGCGGTCAAAACAAAACTACGAGTCCGATCCGGCTGAAATTTAGTAAATTGCTCTTGCGATACTGGCGCCATCTGGCGGTGTACTATCGGCATACTCTAAGTACTTATCGGACCACCCTCGTATATTTGATCGATAGTGAACTTCCCGGGCCTGAATCCATATGCACCAATCAGTTTATTAACGAACAGTTTAAGGCGTTTACGCAGTGCAGCAGAGGAAATTATGTAAACTATGTTCAGAAGACTTATACCTCTGTAATTGGCACAGACAAAAGGGTTTCCTTTCTTGTGGATCGGGCAAATGATGCTAAGATTCCATTCATTGGGCATGCATTCCATATTTTACATTTCCAGCACCTTTGTTAAACTTAAGTTTAAACGTTTAGGGGGAACGATATTCTTTTCCATCATCATCGGTTGTGAATGGGTTATTCTGTGTGACAGTAAAATCTATTTCTACAACGCCGTTATACGTCCGCAGAGGTAGTCTTTCCAGATTCTTAGTACAGACTGTAAATTTACTATTAGGTTTCCGGCTTGTCCCTGCAGGCTTTCGTTCTCGTTTTATATTCTCCGAACGTCATTCCTGCGATGGCATCTTTCCATCTCTTCAATCGCAACCTTCTTATGCTCTCTTTGTTTTGTTTTGAGAAGCTTATGGTGTTTCCTCCTCTTCTGCTCATAAAGCCCACGAGCAATTCTGAACGACATTGTTTCATCGGCACTGAAACATTTGATAAAGAATATGTTGAATTGAACTTATTGACTATAGAACGTACAACCTCTTTGGCAAGCGAATTTCGTCACCGAAAATTGGAGTAAGCCCTCTGAAAATGCGATCACTGACTCAGACATTCAGTAGTAATTTATAGTAATTTTTAAGCGTTGTCAAACCATAAATGTTATTTTGATAAAAGTATAAATCTTGGCTAACGTTTTGGTATTAACGAATTATAAAATAGGCTTAGGAGTACATTAGTGTTAAAATATAAATTTGTTATGTCCTTATTGGAGAACATGGTAGAAGGTGAAAGCGACAGCAGGTATTTTGATATTCATACTTTTGAGTGCGATTATTGTAGGAATGGCATAAAATAATTAGACACAGCTAAGAGTGGTAGTCGATGTGTCTAATCGAACTTCGATGTCTGTCAAAAACGGAAATACACGTTCGAAGACCACCGCTAGAGCTTTAGATCGGTTTAAGCTTGAAAGTCGCTACAGCACGACTGATTCCAAAGGACTTCACATTTTTTGTTATAACAGCGCATCGAAAGAAAGTCGTTAAAGACATAATTTTCCGAGCTTCTAAGTAGTTCACCTCCACAATTGCCATTAAATTAGCGATGTGTCTTGGATTTGAGCCTAAGCCCAAAAACCATGTCAAAGTCGACTGAAAATCAAATCCGTGTGATTTGTTCACTCAGAATTCCCTTTAATGCTTCGAGGAATAAGGAATACTATCTGAAAGTTAAGAGGCATTCCTGAGAAAATATATGAAAATATCGGTTGCTTAAAGGCTATCCAACAAAAGGTGTCATTTTAAATTTCGTGTCATGGTTTAAATGTCAGTATGTATTCAACTATGATTACGATGACTCGTATTAAATAAAGGAAAGAACGGAATCAAATGAAGGTTGATGCGCATGCACATCGCTTAAAATATAGCAAAAGCAACATTGAAATAGTCTCTCAGGTATCAAACGCCTCATACAAGCTAGTAATGTGATAACTCTATCTCGTTCGACCGGCTGGGTTAGCTAAAGTTAAATTCCCTAGCTAAGTGTGTTTTAAAACCCACGTGAGCCCATTTCGGTCCATTATAGTAGCATTTTCCAAGCAGAGTTCGCGACTATAAGAATTATTATCCTGGCTGAAATGGATCATAATACATTTGAGGGATATTTACATCTTGATAAAGAACTCCACATGTGGAGAGTCATTAGAGTTTTACGCTTTTACAGTCAAACAAATCTCGACTTTCGCCTATCTCTTGACGACATGGTTAAACGGGGTACCATTGAATAGCACCATCAACGACAAAGCCGACGTTTTTGCCGAAAGAAGAATCACGATACATATACGATGTATGAAATGAAAAATTTAAAAAAAGGACTTACCTGAAACGTCTGTACTATCCATATTTCGTGCGGCTTTGGCCGCAGCTTAGTTTGTCACACTCTAAAAAAAAATACCACCTTTCTCTGCTCCATCTATTCTTCTACAACTTTTTAGACAACCCTCAGGATCTCAAGCAGATTAAAATATCAGTTTGGCGACCTGACCTTGGATTGTTTCTAGTCCTCAAATATTCACCCTCTTTTTGTTAACCTAAACAAAGGCTACGTAAGTTCTGTCAGGATAGTTTAGCAATTGGCAACATTATTCAGGAATATCAGGCTTTCGTCAGCCCTTAGAAATGAAGGATATATAGGGTCTTTACAAGCCAATTTTAGCCGTGGACATATAAACAAGTTCGACAGAATCAATTTATCAAGCTAGACCTGGATTCTGCGCAAAAAAATTTAGAAATTTTGTGATTAAATTTGTTTAAGACAATTTCGACAACCTTCTTCTGATTTTCCAATTATTTCTTTTTAAATTTTAAGATTAGTCTTAAAGCCCATAGCAATAATTGTTTCAGCTTTAAAGCCACCCTGTACTCAATTGTGTCGGCCCCCATTCATAGAAAAAAAAAAAACCAAAATCCGAAGTAGACCGAGCACATACTCCCAATCAATGGTGCGTCGTAAAAATCCTTTCGTGCTACAAACACACAGTAGAAGATAAGACAAAAAAAAATCTCAAATCAAAACTGTGCCAAACAAATAAATCGTTTTATTTGCCAACTGAATTATGGAGTCAACGGAAAGGAGGAAAAAAAATTAGAAAGAGTCAGTGTCCATGCAGACAGAACAATTCTAACGTCCAGCAAACAGACAGCACAATTGTCGCCCAAAATTGTAACAAATTATCGCTTAACATGTATCCACGACCACAAAAAGTGTTCTAATCCACTTTTTTTTTTATTTTTTATTTTTTTGCTGCGTTACGTTTGCGTGTGCATATGCACGTTAGACCCAATGCCATAGAACAGTGGCTGGAATGCGCCTGACTCATGCCGATCGTGCGCTCGAGGGAGAGTCTTAAGAATTAACACCATGTCCATGTCCAAGACCACGGTGCCAACCAATCGCACTAGTACTCGTAATCCAATTTGAGGTTTTCTCCTTGCCGACTAGTGACCGCAAAAATCGTAAATTTAATTCCCACTTGAATGGATTTTCGAATCGACTAATTTAAGGTGGCAAAAAAGAAACGTGGAATCGCGGTTGTGGAACTAGCTATTGAGCGGACGGGTCTGGTTGTTTTGAGTTATGGTGCCAAGTGCCAAGATGATGTGTTGGTCAATGGGGGAAATAGAAGGAACAGAAGCCAGACCGTGAGGTTGCTCGTGTGGATATGAGGTTGTGGTGAGTTGATTTGAATTTTTTCCTGCTTTGTGGATTGTAGTTGATTTTACGCGGACTGTGTTCTTGGTTGCTGTTGATTTAATTTCTTTTTTTATTGGTTCTGGTGGTTGAAGCTTTCGTGGTGCCTGGGGATATACCGGAAAGTAATCAAAAATCTAGGAGGTTGGGCAAATCGCCTGGATTAAGCCAAAGATTTTGTTTTTTTTTTACGACAACCATATGAGTAGCTCTGAATGGCACCGTTTTTACAGTGCTCTAATGAAACCGTACAAACATTTTAATGACGGTTATAAATCCAATTGAATAGGTACAAAATATGTGAAAATAACTCAGGAAGGACCGACGTTAATTATATCATCAAGCCAACTCCATTCGTCGTAAAATTTATTTTACGTACGCCTTTAGGAGCTAAACAGAAGTGCTTTCGAAACTCTATAAAGCCTATCAAGACATTAGTCGATATTGACCATGCCTGTTTCTACAAATGTGTAGCTAAGGCCATGTGACAATGGACAAAATCAAAAGAAAAAACCATTGCATGACAGGTTACATGTGACACAATAATATTGTCCTCTAGACAACGAGGAGTTCTTTTGTCCAAATACTTCCAAGGCCTCAGTAGTTGGGTAGAACCGAGTGAAAGGCGATCTCCTGATAAGTAACCTCCAACAAATCTGCACATTGAACTGTAGATCACATCCGATCCATTATCGATCGATATTCAACTGAACGACGATCTTGTACCCGAAAAAAAAGGGTCAAATCGTGTCCCAAATCACTTGGAATTGCTAAGCTACTCCTCTCCGTCCAACGCTTTCACTGGAACCCAAGTTCCAAGGCAAAAACACAAAGCCAACCGGACAATTAACAACTGACATCGAGTCAAAATCTCAAACCCAATGACCTAGTGCGAGAAGGAATTCCATTAAAACCTAACTCAGCTTATAGCTCGTGCCAACACAAGCCCGGGTAATTATTGTATACCAGTTCATCTGGTTACTCGATTTTTTTTTCTTTCATTTTATGTATCCAAGAGGTGAACAAGACAAGACGGAAGGAGAAATGAAACAGAGTCATTACCGGTGGTATTTGGATGAGATGGTAGCTCTGATTGAATAGCTGAATTGTTTGATCTTGATGGACCGGACCGATTGGAGAAGAAGGTTTTTGTCTGTTTTTCTTTTAATGGTGGTGTTCTCTTGAGGGAAGATATGAATGGCTGATTGATTCCAACCATCGCCTCTGGGTTGTCGAGGGGATACTTTACGACGATGGATTGGCTCTTATGCCGAATTAGTGTGGTGTTGTTTGAATAGGATAGGTAAGAGGGGATTGATGCAAATTGTTGATTGTTGTCGAAGAATCAGAGAGGGCTAGTGGTTTCCTATAAAATTTAGTTTTACGATATGAAGGAGACATCTAATTAGGTGCCTAGGTCTAAGTGCTCAACTGAAGATCGAACTTGAAGTGCTAAATAAACACAGAATTGTGTCACCTATTCGCCTGTCCGACTCCTCGACGTTAAGATATCGAGCTGCGGTCGATAGTCTTGGTTGAGAAGTGACACAGTGGAAGTACGATCGTTGATCAAAAAATAACAGGAATTTATTTCTTTGTTGGGTCTCTAAGGATTTTCTTATTTTTAGAATGAGAAAAAATTCATATTCTGAAATCAAGATTTCATCATCCTTTTTAACACGTTTCCGCATCGTTGCTAACTTCATTTATTTGGTCTGGGGCACGTCAATTCACTGTACTTGTTCCAAATTCGACAACATGGGACAAATATAAAATTATTATATCACCATTTTGAGCGACATTTCTGATCGTGATTCTATAATCGTCTGGAGTCGTTTCTTCCACTTTTGTCAAGTCTTGAGCAATTGTTGCTCGGATATTCAGGGTGTCTTAGGGTGTTTTCATGGCCTTTTAGGGTACGCTTATACTACCTGTAAGTTATACAGATACATACCCTTTCCTAACAAAATTCCCGTTACTTTTTGAACAAACCCTACATGTGCAAAATCTGCAATTTTTACTAGTTTTGGGATATAGATTAGGTCAGTACTCCTAGAATTTAATAAAACATATTTGAAAGCTCCCAAAAAAATCGTCTTTGATGTCAAAAAGACCCTTATGCTCTAGTAAAGTATTATCCAACAAGAGGTGTCATTTTATATTTGGCACCGTGTTTGAACCGTCAGTATTTAATTAGCATTGAGTTGAATTTTAATAAGTGGAGACTGAGAGATTATTAATTATGGACAGACAGAAGTGGTGAAAATATACAAAATTTCTAGAAAATCACAAGCTTTGTACTACTGCAACTTTTGGTCATTATAATGTTTTGGGCAGATTAATTATGCAAAGAACCCTACTAGTAAAAATAAGCCCAAACGTCAACTATTTTTCTCGAAATAAATTAGCTATTACGTGAAGAAAATTGTCATCAAAAGAATTACTGAAGCTGAGACAGACTTAGTAGAGGTAGCAAGGTTACTATAACCTTTACTAAACCAATAATGAGTGGAAAACCCGTAGAAAAAAGAGCAAAAAAAAAAGAAAGGCTGTGCCATAGAACGGTGGACAATATAAGGATGGTTCTAGAAGAGAAGGAACAGAACAGCGTAACATGGACGAACCCACTTCGGTCGGTGGTGTTAGCACAGCGTGAATTTCGAGATCGATTTCCTAATCGTGTCGCGCCAACTGGGTAAACATTCCGGAGCTTAGCTATTCGACTCGAACAGGCCGGAACCACAGGAGACCATGCAGGGCGTGGACGCCACCGGACTGGTTGTTCGGCCGAGAAAATCGCGGCTATGGATGACGATGTCGCTGAGAACGAAGAATCAACCAGACGACGGGCCTTAGAGAAAGACATACACAACTTCCTGAAGAAAGTGCAAACAGCGCATTAGTTAATGCCTGCTGACCGTACGTGGCGTGCGAATTACTGTGAAGCCATCCTTAATCTCCACAACGAAGAGGACGAATCTTATTGAAAATCCGCGTGTGATGGACGACGAGCCATTACATCCACTCAAAGCTACTGTGTGGTGTGGCATTCACCCGGGAGAAGTGATTGGGCCGTCTTTTTTTGAGGACGCCATCAGCAATACGGTCACTGTTACTAGCGAACGCTACAGGGCCATGATAAACGATTTCTTGGATGAGCGGGGCTTGGTGAACATGTGGTTACAACAAGACGGTGCAACCGCACACAGAGCACGAGCCACAATTAATATTGTGAAGGAAGCGTTTCCTGGTCGCGTAATCGCCCGTTTCGGCGATTTGGCATGCCAGTAAGTTTGCCTGATTTAATCATTCCAGACTTCTTTCTTTGGAACTACTTAAAGTCGTGTGGAAAGTCATGGAAAATGCGATAAAAAGGGTACAAATGTTTACCAACACTGGCTGCAGCCACTTGATGAATATCATATTTTTCACTCAACAGAAAAAATTGTTAAGGTCCAAATAAAGACTTTAATCACTCAAAATCCTTTTTTTTTATTTAGTAAAAAGTAATTCATAAACAAAGTGATTAATTTTGCGCCACCTTGTAGTTTCTCTCAACTTTTGATGATCTTCTAATTTATGGATTTCATCCCTTAAGTTAGAGCCCGGCAAGCTGTTCCTCCTATCTCTTCGTTCGATGAGAATCGTTTTTCATTTATATGAGAACAGCCAAGAGGCAGAGAGAGCTTAATTTGGCGAATAACATAGGGTGGATTTGGTTCGTAATAATTTATGGTTTTTAAAGGTTTTTGACAAAAAATGATGATTTTGTCTGTAAGCCAGGTATTTTCTCACGAATCCGTATGTTCAGCTGGCCCCAAAGACTAGATTAATAAACTGAGTTTATTGCTTTACTAGTTCGGAAAATATCCATGAACAAAGTTCTAAACAGAAATCGAAAAAAATGTAGAGATGTGTAGAGATACTTGTTAACCGAGCTCAGAAAGATGATAACTTGTGGTCTCTGTCAGTAACGTTCGCTTGCCAAATGCCATGCAAGTAATAGCTGCTGCTAACGAGCTTAAACTCAGTTTTACAAGATCTGATATTCAGGTCTGAAGACTGCAGCTTCATTTGTGATCCATTTTTAACTTCCCACTTTAAAGATAATGTTTGACCTTCTTTACCTGGTTTGCTTATACTAATAATCAACCACGACATAGTCCTCTTCTATAATTTTTATCACAAATTCATATTTTTGTGTGTACCCCATCCTATCCAAGCGCAGAAATATAATCTGCCATAAGGACTCCTTCTATTTGTCGTTTCCACCTTTCGTTTGACTTTACTTTCCCAGTTGACTGGCGGCCAACTGGAACTCTTTTATATAAAATGTAGAAAAAAAATCAAGTTTACGAGTAAGGGTGTTCAAGACAAAAATGCACTTGCGGTCAATAAAACCAGAATTTAATTTAGGCTTTTACTCTCTCCAGCCACCTTACGGCTTATTACATACCGCTAGTGTTCGATTTGATTTAGGTCGGGCGAATTCGTTAGCCAGTCAACATAGTGCGTCCACGCTTAAAGGCCAGGATGAAGCACGATGACAAGGTGCAGAATCATAAATTCAATAAATTCTGAGGCTTTTCTGTATCGATACAAAATTGTGGACAAAGCATGGTACACTGCGTAGGCAAATTATTAATCAAACAGTCTACCGCGATTACTAAGAAAAAGGACAAGCGATGACTGGAGAATATTATGCATTATAGTCGCGCCAAAATCAATTTCAAAATTTCGCATTTTCGATGGTCAAAATTATTGAACTAAGGGTCGAATGATGATTTCTTTATTCCCAATCCAGGAGATTATTTCCCAAACTATTAGACCGACTTAGAAAAGCTGGAGAAACGCCTGGAGCATGATAATTCTATCTTTTTCTTAGGACTTATTAAACGTATTAAACGACCCGATATTTAAATTATGATGACGTAACTCCTTCTATGAAACGTTGGTGACTTTTCAAAGCCATATATGGTATAGGTACTTGAATACCAAGCTTCTCAAGCATGAACCGCACTTATATTGTGTGATGTTGCTTCGAAAAGGGCTTAGCCTCTTGTTTTGATTCAAGATCAGGATGGTAGATCCAAGTCTTATATATAGTAATGAGACGACTCACAAAATCCTTTTTATCCTCTCTCAAATGCTCCATATGACCCTTAGATCTTTACATACAACTTTCTGAAACCCAAATTGTAGGTAAGAAAAAATAAAGATCCCTCATATATGATCAAAATCGACGATCTTTGAAAACCATTTCCCCTATTTTGCCAGATGTTAATACACTTTTTATATATCCTTCACATGGGTTGTCTTCACGAACTCAAGAGGTAATGTGCAAATTTTACAACATATCTCTCTAGTACTCTAATCGGAGGTGAAGAGTTTGTATACACTTTTAACAATGGTCCATAATTTTTCTTTAGGGCTACACCTTCCAAAAATATTTTCTCTTATTGCATTATATATTTAATTTTCAGGAAAATAAGACGACGACCCTTATAGCGCCGTATCTTATTGAGCGAGAGAACTTATGGAAAAAACTGGTATTTTTATAAGCCCGAGTGCTTGTGGTTTAAGCCAGAACAAAATTATTTACCACTTTTCATAAAATAAATTTCATTTCTCTATTTATTGAAAATGACGCCTCTTGTTGGATAGGGTTCTCCGTTATAATAAAATGCTCAAATATATGACCTAGAATGACGCAATATTATTTCTAGCTAGGATCGATCACGATGGGCATGTACATCAGTTACCAGTTGCCCAACCGTTTTCTCGATAAATTTGTGACAACTTCATTTCAAGACATCAAAGCCATTGCTTCACCGAATAATTTTAATTACTTCTAACGCTATCCCCGCACACCCGTATTCATCGCTCCTTATCTGTCCCCGAAAAGTGTTACAATACGAAATGAAATTCCACATCATTATCGACGTGGTCCATCCGCCCGTGTGTACCGAAACCACTTACGAATCCACGCTCACCCATCCGCCGCCACTTCCCAGCCACTGAAAGTGGGAAAATGCACCTACGCCCCGAACTGAATATACCACGTTCACGAGCATTCCCATCAGTTCCCACATCCACTTGTTGTCCACTTCACTTTTGCACCGAATCGCATGCACCATGCACACATACACTCGCCACCGTTAGGCAATAAATCCAGTGCACCGGCCAAACTATCTATTTAACTCCAGTCGAGATGCAACCTAAGCAACAAATCGTTCTCGACCAAGAGAGACATACCACTTGGTTCACCGCGCCCCCGTATGCAACTGGGCAATTGTGACGTTTCCTCGTTGTTCTCTCTTCGCCGGAATAAGTATTTGTATCTATCTGTGCGCGGCAGTGTTGTAGCAGTCATTCAGTCATTCAGTCAATTCCTGTGAAGATTTCGAGTGCAAGCAACGTCTCAAGGCGGCCATGGTAGCGGCAAAAGGTATGGAAGTGAAATTTATGAAGCAGCCTCCGCTTCTAATCAGATGAACGGTCTGGTCGCGTCTTGTCCGTCGCAGCGATCGCTTACATCGGTCGGCATTCGATGTTGGACAGATGAATGCGGCAGAGAGGAATCAGGCACTCGGTTAGCTGTTAGCTGTTAGATGTTGCCTGTTGTCTGTTGGGCTGCCTAGTTGTGCAAATCGTGGCCGGTTTGAAGGAAAGAGAGAGGACAGTCGCGCGAAGATAATCAGTAACTGGCAGGGCGGCGGCACGGCAGCAGGTTGCTGCGCACATTCAGAGTGCATTCGTTGCACAATTCTATATGCGGCATAGTTCAGCACAGCACAGCACATGAATCGACGACGAGTGATTTATTTGTCCGAGAGGCCTGTCAATTTTCGTCCGCTTTATCTTTCGGAGAGATTATGTCTTATTAGCTTGAACAGTGAGTTTGATTAGTTAATTTAATAAATGCGCAATGCGTCGTTGCTACTTGTATGTAGCAATCCCCACTCCTGGAGGGGATGTCTGCTTCCTCTACGAATCGAATGTGCTCGGGAGGCGGTGAAATAGGTAACTGGCGAGGTGAAAAAACCAACACAGATTCCTGAGAGAGTTAATTAGTGCCTCGAAATGGGTGAACTGGAAAACCGGGTGGAATAGACGCAGTTGTCATTAACATGCAAAGTGCGTTGAGGAGATAATAAGTTCATTTCTGGAAATGGTCTTTTACCCAAGTGGATACAAATTAGCTCCCAGGCGAATCCAATCCAGGTTAGTGTGGAATGAGTGACAGGGATGGAATATGGTGATAATTAGTTTTCTTCAATCTAACTCGCATATGGGGACATCTTATAAAAGCCTAGAAAGTATGCGTTTAACCCGAGCTTAATGTCACTGGTATCTACCTGTATAGTATTCCCCATCAATGGCTATGTTCCAAGATTAGGAATACCTCACTGACGTCGCATTCGAAAAAGATGAATAGAACCTGTCCTCTTTTGGAGATACTTTCAGCTGCGAACCCACCTTTCCACCTTTAACCAATCCTAAACCTGGTTAACTAGTGAACAAGTCTGTTTAATGTCAGCCATATACTATAGAGTTTATGGAGGATAGTTTCAAACGTTGTCTCAATTAAGAGCTCGACAGGTATTAACTTACCCAACCACTGGACAAGGACATTGGCCAACATATGTAAGAGATGCGTTCAAAAAGTTGCGGGAATTGCGGTTAATATTAACCCGATTTTTTAAACTTTTCTAACTTTCTTACATTACCCGTTTAATCGGTTTACCCGACTTTCTTGGAGTGTCAACAAAGTTTAATGCGTTTTGATACGATCGGTGATGTTATACGAAATTGATCAGAGATTTGCATTAAATTCTGCCAAAGAGTACTATTAGAAATACTAAATTCGATGTATGTACCATGAGTGATTACAAGAGGTAAACTAAAATTGAAATCGAAATATGTAGATATCGAATCTAGAAATCGCTGAAGATGTCAACATATCAACTTGCTTAAAATTGCTTACACTAACTAAATAAAGTCAACAATAATGCAGATCTATTGAAACATATCATAACAAGTGATGAAAACTAAATTAATGGATTTGGCGTCGATACCAAGGTGACATCGTCCTCGTAACATCATTGTAGGCTGTCTGGTTCGAAAAAGGTTGTAAAAGCGATTGAATGAGAAGCTCATGCTCAGTAAGTTTTCGATTTTAACAGTACAGTAAAATGCAGATTGCATAAAGGGGTGGCAAAGTAATAAATGTCTTTGGCATCAACTCAGATTTTATTACTTGTTCGTAAGTAAAATGCTATCCAACAAGAGGTGTCATCTTAAATTTCGCCTCTAAGCAAAATTATCACACGGATCGGCACATAATGACACTATGTGCTGAAATAAAAACAACTGTAAGATATAATGGAAAGTTTTCTTTAGTACTGCTTTTGGTGATCATCCAGCAGTTTTAATTAGGACATCTTCAATAGGTTTGTGATGTGAACACTCCAAGTCGTGTTTGTCCAGCATGGCCAGTTTAAAATATCGCAACATAGCTGAAAGTGACTGAAATTCAAATGTAGCCATTTCGAGACGACCTATCCGCATTTTACATAAAGACTTTGACTAAAATGCACACACAATCCAGTTGACAGAAAAATTGAGAAGAGCAATACCGCACTTTTACTGGTTGTATGCTGGAAATTAAAGGATGAAAAGTCGAGATCTTAATTTTTTTTGCACATTCATAGGTAGTAACTTAACAAGTAATTTCCCAGCATTTGAAAGCCTTGCAAAAGATCAAAATGAAGGAACTGGGTGTTATACGGGTTGAAACCGACACATCTAACGACATATTTTTTTATTAGTGAATTATTGCCTCAACGGCAAGAATGGAAGGGTTTCCGTCATCTTCTACGACTAACTGGCCCACAACGATAACCTAAAATAAAAGAAATCGTACAAATGCCGTGGTCATTAAAACCTTCCTGGAAACACTGAAATGTAACATCTCACCCCACCCGCAGTATTCTCCAGACATCACCCTTTCTTAGTAACACCTATTCCGATAAGGTGACACATATTTCCGATCTTTCGAAGAACTCATAAATTGGATGAAATCGATTAACATGACATTCTAAATTTAAGAAAAAGGCAGTTTTCCACTAGTATAATACATCAGCAGATTAAAAATTTGTATGTAAATAACGCAAGGTGAAACAACAAAGTAATAAAAAACAGAAAACAAGATCCTAAAGGAGACTCAAAATTATCGACAAGCAACAAAAGACTGTGGTATAAAGCAAGAGTAAAATCTATTTAGATCTATGGCTGACATTTTGGGGAAAATCAAAAAGTCAAACATAGCCTTAATATAGAGACAACTATCAGTATATGTTGATATTTTAAATATTCTATATTTGATAGCTTATGCCTGACTTATGAAACATTTTGAAATTAGCAATACTTAATTAGTATTGCCATTTTATTATAAATAAAATTGTAAATAAACAATACTTATAAATTATTGAATTTTATTATCAAAAGTCGTGATCAATAAATACTGTTGTGCAAGATCTCACTTTTAACATAAAATTATTCTGAGTGATATGTTGGTTATTTTTGGGTGGACGATGTTGATTGACTTTTTTTTTACCTGAACTTCGTGTTTGCCGATGTAGACCACATTTCTTTTACCACATAGGTAGTGAGACAATGCCTCTTTTGAACGACGAATTTCTTGGCCAAATAATCTTCAGAAATGGATACTTCAGAATATCGTCGAAGTATGCTTACTAATCCTAAAAAATATTGAGGGAAAAATGTTAAATTTACACTAATAAATATAATACAAAATTGAGTTTTTAATCATTTATTATTTAATGTTAATGTAAACCTAACTCTTCGTCTGTCCTAATACCAACAATTTGTGCCCCATTTACACAATCCTTTGCCACCCCTCAATCTTTCATTGATCCTCCTTTGCCCCTTACAATTAAAATTATTCAGCGGCGTTCTACTTGCCGTCCTTAATACGTCCTTGTTGATTGAAGATTGTTCTACCCCAGAAGACAATAAACATCATTTGTTTCTACATCTTGCCCTCACAACCTATTGAATCCTTAATCCCGCCATGAACACAATTGACTAAATAACTGATTTGCCACCACTACTGCCAAAAATGTCTCTTCTTGGAGTCCTAAACTATATGGGTAGACAACTAGACCTCATATTTACAACTGATCCCCTCAACTTTTCCGTTTCACGTTGTTCCCTTTTCCTTTCCATCGATAACTTCCATCTTCCTCTCCTTTCCTTTTTTCATGATTCTCTATTACAGAACAGACCCCCGACCGTTCTGGCTGTTCACGATTTCCACAAGGCAACATTTCACCTAATGAATGAATACCTTAAAAAAGCCTCTCTCAATTTTGATAACCTTACCGTAAATGATGCAATATCCATATTTCACAGAGAAATATTTAATTCTATCTATCTTTATGTTCTCATTTCACAACGCAAAACTTTGTCCACCTCCCCACCCTGGTACAATCATAAGCTCCGTTCTCTAAGAAACAAAAGAAATAAGCAGTGGACAATCTTCCTTTGTACTAAATTCTCTAATGTCTTTTCTAACTGGGCACCTATATCCACTTTACGGCCCTTCACAACTCCTTCTATTAACGCTATTTAATTGAAATGCAAGCCAATCTTATAAATAATCCTAAGTTCTTGTTTAAGTTTGTTAACTACAAAAGAAAATCTAATGGTTATCCAACCTCACTCTCCTTCCATGATCAAACTCGAATGACCCCAATATTATCGCCAACTTTTTCGCCACAGTCTTTCGCTGACGACTCCTTTGCTTCAGACCTCACTTACTTCGATTATTTACCGAATTTTTCCCTTGGACCATTTCTTCCTCGCACAGTCGATTCTCATGTCATCGAAAACAGATTAAATCTACTTAATGATGAATTCACACTTGTACCTGACCTCAACCTCAACCCTCTCTCTCCCTCTCACGAAAATATTCAGTCGATTCCTATCCCTAAATGAATTCCTCCGCTTCTGGGAAACCCCTTTTTTTTTCTTTTTTTCTAATTCGTTTTGTCACACAATCTGGACGGGGTGAAGATGGTTTGTGTCAAAGATGTTCGTTCACTACTCTCCGGGGGTGGTTGTCCTAGATATGCTTTGAGAGATTCTACCGAATTTGTGTTGGTTGTAGTTCACAGTAACTCTTTTGTTTCCATGTCATTAAGGTGCTATATTGGAAATACACATATAGAGTATGAATTTTTGAAGTGCTCTTATGCTGCGAGTGTTATGCCTTCGTCAGCACTTTTTTGATCATCTCAAATTTACAACTGATGTTGCTGCACAATTTTTCCGTATAGGAATTGTTCTTGGATATGGACAGACTTGAACTACAGACCTTCCGCTCAACAGTCGCTGATGATTACCATTGCACCACGACCACCCCCTATATCACCCCTTTACACAAAAAAGGTCCGAAGAACGTTGTTAACAACTATCGTACCATTGCCAAAATGTCACATATACCCAAACTTTTTTTTTGTACGAAATTCTAAGCTTTCGCTTTAATCTCCCCTAGACAACACAGTTTCCCTAAATGCAGATCTACAACCACTAACCTTGTTGAATTTGTGTCCTTTACCCTACCACCCTTAGAGAACGGCAAAGAAGTCGACGTTATTTCAACCGGTTTCAGTAAAGCTTTCTATAAAATCTCGCACAGACTGATACTCCTCAAATTGTCCTCCTTTCACTTCGACCCCATTTCTTTGAAGTGAATATCTTCTTACCTGGAAAATCGCTATTGCAGTGTTAGTTTTAGATCTGCCTTTTCTAACTCCGGCGTCCCCCAAGGCAGCCACTTAGATCCACTTCTTTTCGTTCTTACCATAAACAATATTGAAATGGTGATCAAACATTCCCACATCTCACGATATGCGGACGACTCAAGTCCTTCAAGACCATTTCCTCCAGTCAAGACTCTTCCCTAATTCAATCTGATCTCAATGTTTTTTTCACCTGGTGTTCCAAAAATTGCTTGGATCCGGATCACAACTGGACTACTCAACCCCCTTGGTACCAGCTATCTATTTCGAATCTGTTTAACTTTTAAATCTTTAAGTCAAAGACATAAATTACTACGTATAAAACCAAATATCTGCTTAAATAACTTCGCACTTTTGGAAGCTAGCCTAGAAAAAATTACAACAAGGTTCTTACACTTGCAAAATATTTTAAGGACTCATTTACGAGTACTCGCGAAGTCGCGAATAAATAGCCGACAGTTTCCTAATATAGCCACTAGAAACGTCACCGAATATCAAATCGACTATAAGAATGCTCCAGGCTAGACATACTATGTCTAGACAAATTATTGGACTGATAAGACTAAGATACGTCTCCAAAATCCGAAAATGATCGCAAATAATAGCTATGGTTCAACCTGGTAGAGATACCACGAAAGAAACTTCATATAGACCCATTAGCCTACTTCCAATATTATCAAAAAAATTTGAAGAATTATTATACGGCAGATTGGAGCCCATATTAATCCAGACTATCGTTATATCTGACCATTAATTCGGATTCCGACGCTTGCATTATACAAAAGATCCATAGGGTGATAAACAAAATCTCAACGCACCTCGATGAAAAATGATACTGTGTGGGCCTGTTTCTTGACTTAGCAAAAGCTTTCGAGCAGATGTTACAAATAAGGCTTCTACATAAACTATGAAGAACACTTTCTCTAAACTTTTATTTATACCTCAAAAGTTATCTAGACGCTTGCATCTTTATGCTAAGTAAAGGGTCTTTGGGTTTATATTAAATTAAGTCAAATACTCGTATATCGTAAATTGCTCAGTAGAATAAATCAATTCAGAATGGAAGCTTGTACCAGTGAGTAACGTATTCAAATCATATTTTATTTTAAAAATGAGTGCTCTGTTCGACAAACTTTCCGCGCATTACGTGATTTTTCTCCTCCGTCCTGTCGAACCGACATTCGACTTTTGATGGCCAATTCCAAGTCAATCGGTTTAGTTCAATAAAATCCGTGCTCAATTTTGCTAAAAACATTGCAATTTGTGTTTGAGAGTATACGGGAAAACCAGAGGCAAATTTTCAATTCTTAATTTTGTATTTGGCTTTTTGTACCTAACCATCCCAAGGAGCTTAAGGCAAATGACCTGATTTAAATTCCATAAAGTGTTCTTAAAAAATAATAAATAAATTCGGCATCACTTTGAACATTGAACAGCCCTTTACAAAAAAGAACCCTCAAGCATATAGGTGATGGAGTCCCACAGGGAAGTATGTTAGGACCAACATTATATTTTTATATGTATACTACGGGCATCCCCTTCGCAATAGAAAGAACAGCAATTATTGTTGCATTCGGGGTGATAAGAAATGTCTGTCAGTATACGAATGAAACACACGCCGGGTAAGACAACAAAGTGGTTTAGAGACTGGCGCCTAAAACTCAATGAGGACAAAACTTCATAAGAGGTTCTTATCGCATGAGCTACTAATTGCCCGATCATCATTAACTTAGTGAATTAATATGTCAATTAATATCTAAAAATTAATATCTAAGTGAGCCATATTTCCGTCCAATTTTGAGCCACTTTTCGAGTATATTGTTATCTCACTGATAACAGGCGTAATGTTGCTTTCAAATGCTGCGATTGCCGCTGGCTTATGAGAGTGACGGTAACGTTGTTCTCACGGTAATCTCTGATAAAATATGTGCCTATGATTCTACAAGAATATAAGCCATACCAAATAGTGCGTTACAATTCCGGGCGCATTGGAAGCTGAGGTTGCTCATCATTCAATTCGAAATGAGCTTCGTCGCTAAAGACATTCGACGCTAGGGCAGGTCATTCAGCTCAATTCTTCCATGAGCTGTATTTCGTCCACGTAGTCGATTAATACAAGCTGGCTCGAAATTAGTCACCCTTTTGGAAGATGTTATAAATTTTGCACGTCAATTATATTTCACATTTGTATAGTATACAAATATACAAGCAATGAAGCGCTATACTCCGCAAGAGCGTGGAATATTTGTGTAGATTTTTTTACCAATAATCGGTCGGTGGTGTTAGCGCAGCGACTCTTGTCGGACTCTACATCGAATTTTAGTGAAAGACTTACGCATATTCCCGTATAAAATGCAAACAATGAATCAGTTAATGCCTGCTGATTGTCGGTTACGTCTATTAGCAACATTTTCATTTCCGGGCGCTGATGCGCGAAGAGTGCACTCAAAGCCACTATGTGGGGCGGCGCTCACGCGGGAGGAGTGATTGGGCCGTATTTTTTTGAGGACGCCATACAATCAATATTGTCGGTAAATACTACAGCGCCATGATACACGAATTCTTACTGGAGGAGTTGGATGAGCGAGGATGGTGAACATGTGGTTTCAACAAGACGGCGCAACCGCACCCCTAGCACGAACCGCAATGGATATTGTGAAGGAAGCTATTCCTAGTCGCGTAATCTCCCGTTTTGGCGTTTTGGTATGACCAGCAAGATCACCCGATTTAACCATCCCAGACTTCTTTCTTTGGTGCTTCTTCAAGTTGCGCTAACAAGCCTCAGATAATCGCAGTCCTTAAGGAGAATATTCGACAAGAATGCGAAGAGTTATCACCGGAAATCTTAAAAAAGTCATGAAAAATGGGATAAAACGGGTACAAATGTGTATTAACATTGGCGGCAGATACTTGACGGATATCATCTCCTCCAGCTAGCCGAAAAAAATTATAAAGGTCCAAAGTAATAAAGTAATTCAGAAACAAGATTCGTGATTCATTTTGCGTCACCTTCCTACTAATCCCATTTCCTGTGAAGTGTAACAAATGGACAAATCGTGGTTTTAATTAACGCTGATGGATACATCAGCAATATTGTGCTCTGTAAGCACTCTACCCATACAGCCAGGTGGGTTAATGTCTAATATCGTGGAATGAGTGCAAAATGTGGTCACTCTAGTTGAATTGCTTGTTCAGTATTGCGACAGTGAAACGGTCGAAGTTCATAAAAAAACATTTTCCAAAGAACAAAGTTCTATAATACAATGGCAATACTTGCTGCATATGTTTGACTTTAGCATGTGGCACAAATCAGTTTTATCAAATTTACAAGTTGGTTACTGAAAAACCAAACAGTAAAAAAATTACTCTTTTGTATATCGAGTCATATATTTTTTGTGAGCGTGAAAATGCCAACTTTAACTCAACTGTCAAACTCAACCAAAATGAAAGAATTAGACGTCTTACGAGTTGAAACCTGCTGCCCCAGCGGCAAGAAGGAAGGGTTTCCTTCACCTTTTCTATGACTAAGTTATCCAGGACGAAAACCTAAAATGAAAGAAATCGAAGTGACGCCGTGGTCATGCACCAACATTTACCATCAGGCTAAATATTCGATTTTCCAAGGTCATGTTTGGAACCTGCAGGCAAGCTCACAGTGAAGTGGAACGTCTTACCCTACCCCCAGTATTTTCGAGACATCGTCCCTTCTGAGTAGCACCTATTCTTATCGATGACACATAGTGTGACTGAACAGCACTTCCGATATTTCGAAGGACCGATCAACTGGGTCGATTCGTGTAACACGGCATTCATATTGTACGTTGGCAGAAAATTTAGTTGGCTATGGACAGTATTTTCAAGAATAAATATGTTACATCTCCACGAATTAAAAATCCAAATTAAAAAAACAAGGTAGTATTCCACTACTACATCTGAGAACTCAATCTCAAAGTATCATATGTAAAATGTGAAACAACAAAGAAATATCAAGAAATAGACAATTTAACAGGATCCCAAGAGAGACTCAAAATTATCGACAGGCAACAAAAGACTGTTATATAAGGCAATAAAAAACTTATTTAGACCCACGGCTTACGGCTTCTAGAAAAGTCAAAAAGTAAAACAAAGCCTTAATACAGAGACAAAGATCATTAATTGTACCTACTAAATGTTGATTTTTTTATTGCTTGGGTTTTTAGTGTTCTATATTTGATAGCTTTTGCCTGATTTGTGAAACGTTTTTAAATTAATCGTGCTAAGTTAGCATTGCCATTTGGTTATGGAAATACTTACTTACATGCATTTAAATTATCAAATTTTATTATCATATTCATGCTTGTTAAAAACAGAAATGTTTTTCCGTAATTCGGGCATTTTACGGACATCATAATCGAGCTAATAGGCACCCACCCATGCCCGTAGGGTGCGTATTGAAAATATTGCTAGTGTATCCATCGGTGTTAATGAAGACCGTATTGTCCTTTATGGACTGAAATCTTTGTACGGGCCAAGAAAAACGAAGTCGTGGTCTCGAGTCGAGCATTTACATGAAATAATAGAGAGTTGAATGGCGAGTATTGGGTTAGTAATTCAAATAAAAATGTTATAAACTTTTGTGACTTTTTTATGCTTTTTTTTAACAATTAAAAACCAAACGCTTAAAAAGTTACAAGCGCAGATGCATAATCAATGCGCCTGTTCGCCGTGCCTACAATCTATGAAAAAATAGCAAAAATAACACTACCCAAGAAGAACGAAGTTCGGACTTTACCAGCCCATGAGGCAACAAGAAAACGCTGACTAAACGGAAGACGAACAATCGAGCAGATCAAAGCAGAATATCTGTACGAATGCATAAGTGTAAAATTTTAAAAATTGCGTAAAGCTACAACCATTTTCGCAAGGTCTCTTACAACCATAATTGCATCACATCTTTGAAGTACCACTTAAAGCCTGTTGGCTAAGTATATACTCCTAAATGAATTGAATGGAACCTCCAAACAAGGGCTTTTAACTACCTACCTTAAACGGTTTGTTATTTATCGCATAGCCGTTCATAACATTTAGCTTTCCCAATGAAGAAACCGGCGAGTGTTTTAACTAGCACCTTCCTTAGGTCTTTTTTAAATACTTATTTATTTCTTATTCCTTGGAAATAAACATTTCAATCAAGATAACATCCAAGCCAAGGCATTATCGTATGCTGTGGGAATAAGCTAATTATATCATCATGCTAAGGATCTAAACGTGTCAAGAATCTGATCACTTCATGTCTCTACTGAATAAAGCTAAAACAGACTGTTGAAATTATTTATTGTGAGATGTTGATTTAGGTCTAAGGAAGTCTCTATCACGGCCAGTATTCAAATAAAAGAGTTGACTATTCCACTCATGATTTAAAAAGAAAAAGGAAAACAAAAGAAAAACAAAATGCGATTGATCCGATGAAGAGATTTTAAACTCCTAATTACGTTCCTACACATTGTCATTCCGTTTTAAATGCTTACTTCGGCTAGATATCCATCTATTAACAGAATTATGTTTTAATTAATTAACTTCCAACAAATGTCATGATAATATCCGAACATAAACCACTGAACACGATTAGGCAGTAGTTGCCATCCGAATCATTATCGTTTGGCAATTAATATTAACAACTTTATTATCCAACCAGCAACGGTTTCCTCGGGAAAATAGCCCTTTGATAAGAATCTTCTGTTAGAATTCCTTAACATTCTTGAAAGATTTGATTATACAAAAAAGCCGTCATTGCACCGGTATGCTATAAAGCAAGCGTCTGACAAAACAGCCTCCTAATTACCCAAAAACCCTAACCAGGCCTACATCCAGTCACACCACCAGTCAGTAGCCTATCTATTCAATAATTTCCCTATAATCTAATCAGCCAGACAAACAAACCACAAACACAACTCATTCCCCAAACAAGCTACCACCATCACACTACATCGAAAATAAGTTCATTCCGTGTTCAGCACCTCGCCAGTTATGGTCAAGAACCCCATTATCACTCGTCGATGACAAAGTAATCAACGAAAAATATGCAAATTTCCATCCGATTTCCAGCTTAACAGCATCGCTTTGCATTTTAATAATCACAACAACGTACGCTCGTAAAACATAAACTTTTACAAAACGAGGAAGAGAAAACCGTCCCAAAACAAAGAACTAACAACCGAAGCCGAAGGCAAAGACGAACACGAAGACGACCAAAACGAAATCAGTAAAAGAACAAATGCATGAAGTTAAGGAAAATATTTTATTGCCATAATAACCGAAATGTGTACGTTTCAACATATTCCACACATATGTATGGCTCGATATGGGTTCATAAGTCTCCCAATAACCCACCATTTACATAACTTATGCTATACCCAACACTGATGCTGAGACTAACCCATGCATACTGATGTTAATAGAAACAACAAAAAAAAAAAAAAACAAGAAAAATGGAATTCGCTACAGCACCTGGACATAATTCAAACTTCGCTCCAGAACCACTACATTCTACGGGACATTCACTCACATTGCAAACTCACTTGGTATTCCGCCGCACCATACCGCGTCGCTACCGGACTACGTGCCGTATACGCATCCATTCAGAGTTCACTAATTCATAAGAAGCCATCAACCGCTTACTACAAATTGCCATAGCCATCGGTCAACCATCGCTCGAAGGTGCCTGCTAACAGATAACACATAAAAAAAATTTATTTAAATACCGTTTCTTGCCGATTAACAAATTGATATTCAACAAAATAAATATAAAAGACGACTTCGCCTGACGCGCATACTGATGTGTGCGGACGCGGCGATTCGAATCGAGTACACGCCGCAGTATGCTTGGAAATGTGCAACACGGCTATACTCATTCTCTCGTTTATCTCATTATTATTTTAATTATCATTCGTTTGCGGGTATATCTGTGAAAGGCCGGTGTTGGGCGCCAATTTACCGTGTGTGGATATTGTCATATTGAGGGTGTGCAGGAGGATCTCATTGGGGTCAATATGAGGCGATGATGACTGAGACGTGATGTATTTGTGATTTCTTTTCCCAAGTTGGATGCGTTTTGTTGAGATATGCACTCATCATGGTCATCACGAGTGTTTTTCTGCTTTCAGTATCGATCCTTTGTATCACCAATTGGCATTGAGGTGAAGTGGTAGCTTGTTTTGCTTTTGTTCGCACACATGAATCGCCAATTTCGAAAATACTTGAAAATATTCATTTGTTGACTCTGATGGATTCGTTAACGAGAACATTGTCCCAGAAAACATTTAAATTAACGGCTCGACCAATTAAGTGCATCGGTCATTACGAAATCGAAGCATCACCTCGTGCTCCAGAATCATGTAATGCTGACCTCCTGCATCTAGTTCATCTCCTGTAAAATTCTCATGTTCACTTTCAATCCGAGACGAACAAGTACTCGTACTACAATGGGTACACAAAACTCGTGTCAGAGATTGCCTCAATCTAGTCAGGCCCGTCAGGCTAGGTAATGGACGCCGAGAAGAGACAATGAACATTGAAGAATAAAATCCAATTCATCGCATACACACACCAGATGAAACATGAACCCATTCGCAGGCGATTATCTAGGAGCACCCTGCGCTCGGTACTATAACCAGACAGACAAGCAAACAAGAAAGAAAAAAAAAGTGAAAACCGTAACAAATCAAAGCCAGAAGCGATCTGAGCAATCGACGACGGTCTAACTTCTTTCCACCTCCTCTTCGGGGCAAGGTTCTTTGTGGACGGGTTGGCCTAATTCTTTCATTGCTGCTTTTCCTCTTTATTTATTCCTTGCCACCACACATAGGAGTGTGCTGTTCGATCATTTGCGACGACGTTGTAGTCATCATTCCACCATACAACACGGCGCAACAATGAAGGATCATTGGGTCACATTTGTCACGATTCGGTAGCTCTTGACTTCTTCGACAAGTACGTTGGATTTTACTAAATTAACTCGTACTTTGCCTAATCTTAAGGGAAAGGCTGTATGTGTTCAAAAGAGTTGAGAAGCGAACTGGCATGGTTTGAAAAATTCCGTCACAATTGTATGGAAGAAATCTGTGAGGAGATATCGAATCTACATACTCATATGCGTTCACATGATAGATATCACCGTACTCATACTAGCTCGCACACACTTTCAGCAACCACAACGGCATCGGGCTGATGCCAAACCACTGCCAAGCAACCGACAGGCACAAGACTACTAACAACATAAAACCCAATTCACATGTTAGACAAACAGTACTTGTATAGCTTGAATTATTGCTCAGCCATTGAAATCTCAACAAAATCGATTTAAATACAAAATTCAATGTTGTTTACCAGTAAAAAATCATTTTATTTTCCTTACCCGCATTGCTGTCCATTTCCTTTGACATAGATCTTCCAATCGCTCAATATAGTACGTACGTTTGCATATGAATGTCGGGCACAGCAGTAGTTCGAAGATATCAGAAGCAATACTAGACCTCATTTATGCAAATTGCATCGGCAATGTTTTGTAGGCACATACGACTAACCAGACAAAATAAATAGCAAAAAAAAACAAACAAATGGGTAACATAAGCCCACTAAACTATGTTGCGCAACATTCCGCCGAACATATGTCAAATGTCACATAAAAGACTACCAATACCCGCATCTCCTCGATCCCTCTATCCACGGTGCTCGGTGTTCACCTCAGTGTGGGTGTTGTATGAAGAAACGAACGAGTATACATTTGACATGTCGACCATTTTTAGAAAAAGTGTCGACGATTTGATTGTATCTGGATACGATTGCACTACAAATAGAAGAAATCTGCTACCATTTTCGGAATGTAAACGTCAAAATTACAAATACAAAGCAAAAAGCCTCAACGCGAAAGAAAGACTGCATGCATGCAATTGACATCATTCGGTTGGTTAGTTGTCCGCATGAAACGACTCCTGCCGCTTCATCGCTAGTATCTCTTGGCTACTGTCTTCTTACTTGTTTATGTTTGTCGTTTTTTTTCTGTATGCAGAAAGTGGTTAACGCTGGCTATTGTAATTGACAAAATCATCGAATCCAATCGACATAAGCTGTCGGAATAAAATTGTCCAGATAAATGTTGTCCACCGTTGTCGAATCGTTCAAGCTTCGAGCATATCGAGTACGTACAAATGTGCGCTGGTGGTGTCGTGTGGACAATCTGCTACTTTTTGTCTCCAATTGCGCTTTGTGTTTTCAGTTTGAATAACAACTATACGACAAGTTGGTGCAATGAAGTAAGAAGCATTTCGACAAATCGATTCTTCCGGTGGGTTTCACACAGACACAGAGATGACAACATGCGGTGGATAAGTCTAGATGCCTATTTGTACTTTAATCATTTGAAATTACTCAATTGGCCACCTGCAGAACTACAAAACTCACCTAAATTGTTCAATTTCCCACACATAATCGGCATGACAAATCCCATAAATACCATCCATCCACAGTCAAGACATTCGGCGTACAAATTTTCTGTGTTGTTCTTCCAATTTACCCGAAATCTGAAATCGTGCGCGTTCGATTCAATCCGAAAATGCAAAATGGAAAATCGAAATTCCCGTTGTTTCGGCATCGAACAACAAATGATTTCAGGAATAAACCAAGACAACAACAAATCCAAATCGTCTATCGAAAAGCAATTTAATTAAATGTCATTAGTTGCTATTAAAATTGTTATCGCTTCGTTGTTCGCAGGTGAATTTAATTTATGTTAACATTTGAAAGAAACCACCAAGCCGTGCTGCGATGAAATAGAGAAAAAAAATAAATCACGTCATGCTTTCTGGTAATGCAGCACCACCAAGCATCACAGTTGATGGTGGTAGCAATCGGGTTTGTTGGGTCTTGGTTGCATTCGGCAACGGTCGTAGTTGAAGGAAATAATTTGTAATTATGATTTCGTCCCGATTTAGTCGGTCGATGAGTGCTGAGATTGGTCGGCTTGCAACACATCATTTGCCGCAGCGGCGCGCAGCACGCAAACGAGTTGTAGGTGGTTTACGAGGCGGTGAAAATCGGGACAAAATCGATCTGTTCGATGAAATTCTATTTCAACTTGTTATCTGCTGTTTTCAGAAGGCAAAAGAAACTTGGTTTTGTTTCTTTCACGATTTGTATTAGGGTCTAATGTTTGATTTCATTCCCGCAATTCAGGAAGACAACGGTAGAAAAGTCTTCGGAGGAGCAAGGGTGAAATGGTGAAAGGTGTTTGGCATCTTGTTTGCCATACTACTGAGTAATGAAGCAATTCTTTAGTGATGTAGACTAACATGGACGCGATATTTTTGTTTTGTTACTGCTATTCGAGATAATTGGTAGTACTAAACTGGTTGCACTCGTAACCTTTTTTCCTAAGTTTACTGCTTTGCATGAGAAATTGGAATCGTAAGCGAATGAATAGGGGCAAAAGAAAGACGCTTAAAATCTAAATTGCTTTCTTTCATTTGTTTCTCATTCGCTTTATGTCTTCCGATGACTCCGCTATCGGATAGGCTATAGAAAACCATAACTCTTGACCTTTCAATATCCTTAATGGAACGTGTCACAATAAGTTCCAAAGTTCCGGTGAGTTCGAATCAAAATATTGACACTCAATCGTGAAATGTTGTCATCACGACACGCATAATATGCCCTAATAGTCATTTATCTTTATATCGAACGTGCTTAATGAAATCCCAATAAATAAACCGTCATCTACCAAACCAAATATTGAATGAAATCAAAAGAGTTCAGCATTCAAATATCCCCCAAATGCGACATATTTCTTGATATTCCTTCGAATTTATTAAACATAAATACCCAAAACCCGATAGAATCCATTAAGAATGCAACTGGATTTGTTGTCCAATCCATACTCGTATATTGGCGCCCATCATACCATCGGGAATGGAGAACAAATCTCTTATCTGCGGGACGTTCATGAAAAGCAACTTTGAATACAGCATTATAAACCATCGAATGTGATAAAAACGAATCGAATGCATACACTTAACCGAAGAAAACTCGTCCACACTCTAATTAACAACCCCCATAGAGATCAAGATTGAGATCTGGCTTCAGATTGCATTAATTTTCCAAAAGTCCTTCACGTTGCAACATCTGCAACAGAGTTTTACCTCACCTAAAGGCCTTCATACAACTTTACGTTTGATCATCGTGTTGGAATTAATTTTACGAGTTTATCAGCAGGTATGCCAATAGCCTGCCGTCATTACCAGATGTTAGCAATATTGCCAATGATGGCAATGAACGTGTGGAAGATAATTGTGACACCATGTTTTCCTCTGCCATGCTCTCTGCTTGACCGTGTTCTTGAATATCGTTCTAATTGATTCCGACTCATAAATACTCGAATGCACAACAAAAATTGGATACTTAAATCGAATTCCTTCACCTCGTTCCCTTTTTTTTTTTTAATGCTTGTTGGATTGCTATCCTCGAACGTAAGCCTTGATATCCGTCACAATATAAATGCGACGGGAGAGAGAGAGAAAATCTGTAAACAAATGGAACGAAATTATACAAATGTCTACCTTAAGGTGGTCAACGATTTACTGACAAAAGCTTGTAAACAATACGTGTGCAGACCACCGTCAGTGTGACGGTCTAGTCGTGAAAATGGAAGACAATAATCGGAGTTAAAAATGGAACAAAGAAGTTGATTGAATGTATACATAAATTAGGCTTGAATGTCTGCTGACCGCAATATACAAATAGTGTGATTGTGGTGTCGGTGGTCAGCTGTAATATCTTGGATCGGTGACGATCGCCCACTCGTGTCGTTTGTTTGGGTCTTGATTTTCTCTCAAAATAAACGGCTACTGTCAGAGTTAATTGAATTTTAATGTGAATCTTGCGAAAGCTGATGCAGAATGGCCAACGTGCATGTGTTAATACCTTCAAGCGTCTATCAATAAAATATTCTTTGATTGACTTATCGATTTAAAGTTCCAAAAACTACTCCCACGCTAATCCGCGTTAATAGTCTGCTCTTAGGTGAGATTAAACTGTCAGTGATTAGGGTCACTCACTGACTGACAGCCCGACAAACGTGTAAACACAGAAGCTTAAAATATTTGCCATTTAATTCGAATGCCGCTTATTCGTTAACTTTGTTTTTTTTTGTTCTTTCTTTCTTTCAGTCCCCAGAATTGGATTATCGGCATGAGCTGATGGGGCGTCTGCATAAAATTGAACCCGATGTTGAACTAGAAGTATTACCTCATCACCATCATCACCATCACGATCACAATAATCATCTACATCACCCGCATCATCACGATCAACACCATCACCAGCACACGAGTCAGCAACAACAACAGCAGCAGCAACATCATCACCAGCAGCCAAATCATACTATCGACAATCCGTCCAGCTCGCCGAGTAATTCGAGTTCCGGCTATGGTTGTGCATATGCCAGCACTCAATGCTACGATGCTGGCTACTCCACCGGCAAGGAGTATCTATTCGGTGAGTCGTCATACTCAATAGGCATCACGCATTGACTTAATCACTTAGAAGGTCTTAATCCACTGATTAGGTGACCGTTGCCATCGGCTACGGCTTAAAGTGCCACGAGTGAAATTGTTCATCTATCGTTCTCTGAAATTTAATATCTTTTTTCATAGATTTTCTATTGACATTTCATATTTAGCCGCGTATTTGGTATTAAATTTCGAATGGAAGCTGGCGCGAAGGGTAAACACCGTCTTTCGAATCGGTCACTAACACCTGGTGGCTTCGCATGTTCCCCATAATCGCGTTCATGGGTTTTTTTTTATTTTATTTTTTATCAATTTAGAGAAATATCTGTCGAAATATGATTCGGAAAATCCAAAACGGACCTCCAAAACGATTGTTTTCTGATCGGTGTAACGCGTGCCATCAAATATTCTTTCCGCTCCCATTCCACGAAACGCGTGGTGTTAGTGGAGCAGTTAGTGTCATGTTTCATTGACTTCCATTTGTATGAAAATTATTTTTATTTGATTTTATTAAATTCATTCTCCGTATTGGAGGATCGTCTAACAAGCCAGCGAACTGACGTCATTTCATTTCTTGACCGTAAACTCGCTTGATAGATGAACGATTGACTCGTACAGCTGCGGACAGTCTTTCGCCACGTAAAAAATAAATTGAATACTAGCTGTCGGATAAGCATTCATAAGCAGGTCATAAACAAATCATAGGTGTTGGCATAAATTGCCTGAGCATTAGCGGATTTCATATGTATTTTACGATTGAGGGAAATATGTATAAGCAGATATCACTGTCACTCAGTCTGATTTAGATTGTTTCTTCGTTTCAGAAACCAAAAATAAAGAGGCTCTCTGCACACCATCGTCGGAGATGGATGATTCCTTCCTGCGGCCACCGTTGTGGGAGGATATTGCCAGCTCAATACAAAACATCGACCCCGAGAATGCGGTCATGCTCGGGGCCACCACTATGGCCCAAGTGAAGATGGAAACGGTCGACGACCCATTGCTCGAAACCCTCTCAACGCCATTGCTCAGTCCGTTAGAGATAAAAACCGAAAAACATCCAACCCATCATCCGCAACACCATCTGCACCAGCATCATCACCTGCATCAGCATCATCCGAGCTTAGGAGCAACCGGCGGAGGCGCTGGTGGTGGTGGTGGTAGTGCAACGGAATGTGATACATTAACCCAACTGGCCATACTCCATCCGCCCATGCATCACCATCCTCAGCACCATCAACATCACCAGCAACAGCAACAACTCCAACAGCATCCGCATCTCCATCAACATCAACACCAACATCAAAACCATAATCACCACCACCACCAGCAACAACAACATCAGCACCAGCAACATCAACATCCAAGCAGCAATAGCAATAGTCCTAGCCACAATCGAAGCAGTAGTTCTAGTAGTAATAGCAATAACAACAATGACACTTTAGCCAATAATACCACCAGCGGTAGCAGCAACAATAGCAGTAGTTCAAGCACCAACAACAGCGATAATGGCTCGTATCTATTAACCGCATCCAACTATCCACCGCCGCCGCCGCCGCCATCATCACACCTGAGTAGCTATTTAGGCGGTGGCACCGTGAATGCTAATGTAGGCCAACATCATCAAATGCCACCACAAAATTGCTCCAACAACGTCGCAAACAACGCCGGCAACAACAACAACTCAACTACTAGCAATAACAATAACAATAACACCACCAATAACAACAACATCAGCAATGCAACTAATGCCAGCAACGCCACCGCCAGCAACAGCACGTCGAACAATCCACAATCGACAAACAATGGCGGTGCTGGTTACGCCTATAATTGGCAGAGTCACACGCAGGTGAGCCACATACTCCGACACCGCCTGTCTCACATTATTGAATTAACATTTTTTCTCTAATTTGTTGTTGTTTTCGGTTTCAATTTCATTCGCAGCCTTCCTACCACAACAAGTATCCAGTGCAAAATGCAGCTGTCGTACCGGCAGCTAACCTCTGCCCGCCACCGCCAATGTCAAGACTTATGTATGTGCCGCCATTAACACCGCCCAGTTCGGATCCGGGTAGTCCCGGTAGTTCGCTGGTTTCGAATCGACGTGCCACCCCGCCGCCACCCTATCAACATCAACAACAACAGCAGCAACAGGGTCATCCACTTGTTGGTGTCGGCGGGCCGACTATAATTGCCGTTCATTCGGCGGGTGCTGGTGGTTCGGTGCATACGCATCATTTAAGTCCACCTATTGGTGCGCCGAATAGTCGGACACTAACCACGTTAACGTCGAATAATTCAGCGAATATTCAGCAGAATACGCCGGCGCATCTGGCGAATCTCATTTCGCCGGCCATTCGAACCGTCAAGTATAATCGGAGGAATAACCCGGAGCTCGAGAAGCGGCGGATACACCACTGCGATTTTTTGGGTAAGTTCAAATGGGAATTGGAATGGGACGTTCGGTCTTCAGCGTGAAATTCGAAATCCACAACTGAACAGGTCGCTTCTCCTAATACATGTGGTTCGTGTCTTTGATAAGTTGACCATTATAGTTATATCCTTGAAACCCGTTGGGAAAGCGCATGTCTAGTGAAATGAGGTCTTTTTTAGTTAGATATTAGCCAAAGGTATAACATAAATTAGAAATATGTCTATTTACTGCTGTTTTAGTAGCCATAAAAGACAATATCGTAAATATCGTAAGCGGTACTTATAAGGCTGATAGCGTTTATTGGTATCAGTTTCTTAAGAGATACCGAGCGTACTAACTATTCGGAACCCATAAACCTTTAATTACATAATGCTGCCAATAGATAGTAGCAGAAAGCCCATGGCGAGCAGAGCCGGAATTTTTTTCAATCTCATGCATTGTCTGTGATTCGTTGTTTCCATTGGTGACATGAAATCTATTGTTTACTGTTGTACACTATAAGAGCGTTTGTCAGGATATATATATATCATTTCGATGATTTATAAACCCTTTTCGTTGGTATCAGAAACAAGGTCATTAACTACCGATCCACGGTTTATTGTCAAGCGTTTCATTACTACATAAAAATCGTGGTATGAGTTACATTCTGGAAAAAGTCTAGCCCAATTTTGGACCCTGAGCCATTTTTCCACCTTCTATCTCGACAAAAAAAATCAGACAACTACAGAGCAGCACTCGCTCTTTCGAATTTCTACACTCCACTACACTACAAAATAGGTTTTAATCAATTGCTAAATTCTCCTGCATTGCAAATAATTTTTTTCCAAAACCAACCAATTTTGGCAAATCTTTAAATCCTCGGCTTTCAACCTGAAAAGAAGGGTGGTATGAAGAAGAGGTTTTGTATCCCACTTACTTAGAGCCCATTGCGGAGTTCCTCAGGGTAGTCATCTTGGTCCCCTTATATTCATATTATCCATCACGACATTATTGATTCATTGATTAATTAGAAACTTTATTCTTTCTATCTACTCTTCGTGTCTATCTCCCGCCGACTCATGCCTACTCTAAGCTGATATGAACAGCTTTTCAACCTAGTTTCAACGATTTTTGTCATGACCCCCATTTTTAACAACTGCGAGAATCTATAAAATCTGGGATGAGTCCGTCCCTTTCGTGTCCTTATCTCGAGATCTAGGTGTGATATTATTAGCTAACCCAACTCTACAACTAATTTTGTAAATAGCTGTTAAAAAAGGCCACACGTCATATAAGAATATGCCGGGCAAGTATTGTCGTCCTTTCACGTTGCCTTTGAATTCTATAGGTACTACTAAATGCAGAATTTTTGTACTTGCTTTATGCAGTCTCTCTTGAATTGACAGATTAAACTTATACCTAACTATCTGCTGACTATATGCTAACTTTCTATTCGTCTATCTTCGGAATGTTGTGTATGGCAGAAAGTTCCTTCATCAACTTCCATCCCCAATTATACTTGAAATACGACGCACCAAAATGACAATCGAATATGGTTAAACGGAGGGTGGTGTAATTCTTCTAAAGGGTATCGACCGAAAAGGCTTTTTGAATATTATTTCAATCGATCTCAGTGAAAAATACATTCTGCTGGTTGCATGTCCTCCATGTATAGCCTATTATCAGTGAAGTAGGAGTCTGGGAATCAGTGCGATTTCTTATCAGACATGCTGACAATCGTACGATGGGTTTGTAAGATAGCCCGAAAATATAATGTACTTATACAAAAGGAGCAAAACACGAGACGATGGAAACCTTTATTCGGAATGAATACAGAAATTAATTAGCAGGATTATCTGATATTGTTTGAAATAGTACAAACTTAGTCATCAGTCATTTGATCGTATAATAGAACAATTCATATCATTGGTCAATCGATCTTATAATCCATATACGCATGCTTATTTTGCTGCGTTTACATCAAATACAAATAGGGTGACATGAATATATAAATAAATGCAATCGCTTACACATTAAAATTATAATAAACTTAAACAAGGTGACATGGAATCTCTTACAGGTTTGAGACAGATTTGAATCAATTTTACTTACCATTTTCACTTTATCCATTGCTATTCGGTTAACTACACTTTGCGAATATCTTTATAAAAGGCTATTTGACGAAATCCTTTAAGAATACCATGGTTAAACTCGATTGAGCCCTATTTCAAAATCATCACAAATTCCTCTGAAATGTTCACCGAAGTCAATCAACCATTAGATGCTTTATCATAATTCCAGGTCACTTCAATGACATTTGTTCACTTGTGGTCTGCTATATTTATTAAATGTTATTTGACCATTTAGCCCAAACCAAAAAAGAGTTAATTTTGTGCTGTTTGGTTTTTTAGTCTATTTTTGACAATTTACGCATTATTTCTGAGCATATTTCAAGCATACTTACCAGATACTGCTATTTTATTGTAAAAAAAAAAATATTTTCGAGTAATGCTTCCAAATTATTGAATCTTATTATCAAAATCTATGTTCCACTTCACCCATTCTGCGGTGGTCATAACCTACCTATTGACTAAGCAGTTCAGGCCATATTGATCGTCCTTCCCACCGATTTCAAGCTATTGGACATCTAGCTACCTAACCGTATGCATACGAGTAGAGTGCGTACGGAAGAAAATATTGCTGCTGCATCTGACAGTATTTATAAAAAACGCGATTTGTGCATTCATCGCCGTTCGCAGAAATTGGAATTGTGTTACTTGACTACGTGGCAGACTTTACGCAAGGATTTTGGTCTAGGACCTTATACAGGGTGTCCCACGAGCAGTGTGCCAAAAAGCTAGAGCGTGTAGGTGTGGTCAAGACAAGAAAAAAATCGTATGGGAGGGGGGGGGGGGGGTCTATTCCCCCCCGTTTACCATAGCCGGGAGGGGCAATTTTCTAAAAAATTGACTTAATTTCGAAAAAAAATTATTAAAAATCAACAGTTACATCCACAATGCCGTGATATACTTTTTTGTAAAGCCAGAAACCTCTTCTTTCATTTTGTTGTTAAACGAAGCTATTTTAAGGAATAGTTTTTGAGAAATTAATTTTCAAACTCAAAATTTTGAAGAAAAAAAAAATGAAAAAAAAATTTTGAACTTTTTTTTTTCAAAATTGTATGTAATTAAGTACTAACTTTTTCTCAAAAATTCAATTCTCTTATTAGTTTTTAGTTAAAAACAGAAAACCGGATGCAAAAATGTCTTGTAGTTTTTGAGAAATTAAAAAAAAACCCGAACCATTTTTTTCTAAGAAAACCCTTTTTTTGGTTTTATCCGCGGCTGCAGGCAAATTAATATATGAAACATTGACCTCCTTTTTATTATTTTTAAAAAATTCGGCGTTTTATTAATAAATTTTGGCGCAAGAATTGAAGCGCCGAATGACCTAACACGGTGTCGAATTTTTGTTGAATCGGCACCATTAATGACCAATTGAGAAATAATTTGGTGAGCAATTTATCTCTCGTTTCGAACAGTTGAATTGGCCAGCTAGATCGTGCGTTTTGATGCCTTCAGACTGTTTTATAAGAATTGGATGTATTTTTGTCATTCGTTCATTGCAAGCTTGAAAGATAACTTGAAACTTGTTATTACCGAGATATTAGAAAAAGTAACTCAAAAATGGACTCATTGTATGGTTCGTTTAAAATATAGTCATAGTCGGTTTTCATTATAATTAGATGGCAAATATTGCTTTATTAAGTCAAGTAATAAATGTATACACTTTTTAATCTTTTTTTGTATTTGTTTGATAATGAGAAACCAAGCGCTTAAAAAATCACATATCAATTTTCCACTGTATCACATGTTTAGTGATGCAGATTTAAAAAATACAGAGAAAATACAATACACCTCTCCTTTGGTGGTTCTTTGAACTCAGTATATTTAGTGTATTTCCTATTGAATCAATTCGTCACTTTACCAAAAATTTATTGTTTATTTAAGATGAAATATAAAAATAGATAAAAAAAAGTACTGTCCATCGTAAGCAGATAAATTATCCGTCGTTCGAACAGGATGCGTATGGTATACGTCACAAGAATCCCTCATCTTGCGATGCATTCCACGAATCGACCAGAAGGAACCAAGCCTGAAGAATACAGCGGGTGGGGTAGAACTCTCCATTTTAGCGTTTCCAAGTTTAGTTTAGACCATTTTTACTATGTGTGTATTGTCGTGTTGAGCATTGTCGTGCTGTGATATCACTTTGTCATGTCTTTGAATGCATGATTCTTTATGAGTGGGCAGTTCATAGTTGATCACACCAAATACAGAGCATGAACTTGGACCCATGGATATTTGGTACGCATTAACCCACTACTGCCAGCACTACCGTTGAAACTTTTCGACATTTCTTGGTTTCAATACGTATTGAATCCAGTTTCCATGCTATTGGATTATTTTCATGACCTTAAGACACTTTCAAACCAGGAACAAATCAACTCCTAACGATTCGGGCAATTTTGAAGTGTTTCCAAAGATGTTAAACTTTTGCGTCGAAGTCACCACCTTTGAAACGTGCAAACCTCCTTTCAGCTAAACATCGTTAGCATCAGCTTCCACTTAAATACGACGACTTTCAAGCCCATTTTTTCATATTAAAGTAAACTGAAATAGAACTCGTGTCATTACTCATGCTCCAACCAAATGACTTATAGTTTACGGAAACTGAAGCGTACCGAAAACTGCTGTACAGAAAATATTTGTCGTAGGTAAGCAAAACGCTTAGAATTAATTTCAATTCCCAAAACTTTATCTTTCTCGGAAACTTCACATCAAGAAAATTACATTCACTTATTCTGACTGTAGACTAAATGCATAGACTTCGGCTAAGCTCTACTACTGCGATACTGAATTAGAAATTAAGTCCGCTCTTCTGTCTGTTAAAATTATGGATGAGTAATTCTACTTGTGGCGTCTGTGAAGAAATGCTTCAATACAATTACGAGATACATAGCCGAGAAACTAATATGTTCTTCGTTGATTGGTGACCTACCTGTCCAGGCTTGACCATCTTACCCCTTTCAGAGAGAACCCAGATCTAAGCAATATTTTGCCAGTTTTCTCTATCTGTATATGTTTCTGCTAGGCTCTTAACTTTACAGGTGTTCAGAATGACAAATCTTCTTCGTCTTTGAAGTTGCCAACAAGGGGTCATAACGATGGAGGGTAAAACTTCATATTCATATTGTCCCCAAACTCGACGCTCGTAATCTAGTAGTCGCCCCAAGTAGGCTTCTATTTCCTATATAAGTCGTTATAAGCGGTGTTTCTTTTAGAGGTGTGGTGTGTCAACTAGCAACACTGGTTACACAGATTGTCAATTTGACAATTGAAAGTTGATTTGTGATTACTACATCTTGCCATTTTACAATAAATAGACCAGCGGCAGACCAATGCATGCAAATTGTGCAAACTTATTTTGAAAACCATGGTTCGGTTCGCCAAACTTATCGTACGCTACGTCCATTTTACGGTCAACATAATCGTCCATCTGAGCAAGTTATTCGGAACACGATGAATCGTTTTCGCACAACGTACACTCTAGTGGATAATACGCATCCCCAAAGATGGCAAACAGTGCGAAGGGAAGAAGTTATTGCCGTTTTGGAGCGCAGTGTTGAGGAGAATCCGAATGAGTCGATTCGCTATCGTGCACAGCAATTGGGGCTATGCCCATCCACTTTGTGGAAGATTTTATTGAAAGATATTGAATTAAAAGCTTATAAGATCAAGCTTGTGCAAGAGTTTTTTTTTTTTAGGGTTCGCGCAGGTCAAGAGTTATGGAGTTTGTCACATAACTTGGATGGGGTGAAGATGGTTTGTGTCTAAGATGTTCGTTCACTACTCTTCCGGGGTGGTTGTTTTAGATAGGATTCGAGAGAATCGACTGAATTTGTCGCGTTGGTTGTAGTTCACAGCAACTTTTTTTTTTGTTTCCTTGTCATTAAGGTGTTATGGGTTTTGAAGTGATCTTATATTGCGAGTGTTACGTCTCTGCATTTTTTTGATCATCTCTTATTCACAACTGATGTTGTTGCACAGTTTTTCCGTATAGGAATTGTTCTTGGCTATAGACCGACTTGAACTACAGAACTTCCGCTCAACAGTCGGTGATGATTACCATTGCACCACGACCACTCTCCCAAGATTAAGGTTGTGCAAGAGTTGAAATCGCGTGACCATTGTACGCGTCGTAGGTTCAGTGAATGGGCCTCATACATGATTCAGCTTGATCCCCATTTTCAACGCAAAATTTTGTTCTCCGCTGAGGCCCACAAGAAAAATTGCGGAAATTGGAGTGGAGAAAACCAAGAAGCCCTTTGCCGAGACGTCCTTATAACCATTAAAACCCACTGTTTGATGTGCTTCTAGGCTGGTGGAATCATCAGCCCATATTTCTTTAAGGAAGATGTCGACCAAAACGTTACCATCAATGGAGAGTGCTATAGATACATGATTTTTGAATATATCCAAAATCAAAATTATGTTTAGGCACTAATGGCATAAAATTATATTTTAAATAAAGATAATATCATGGACGTTAACATTCGTTTCAAGTATTTTATTTCATATTGAATTTGTACACCTAAAAAAAAATCACCCTTTATAAGGCTATCCAACAAGAGGTGTCATTTGAAACTAATAGAAAAATCTTTCTGTGACTAGTAATATTTTTATTTTAAATTAAAGTACTAACTCTAAGGCTAGATAATGGAGTTAAATATCTGCCAAATATTTACCTCAATTTTGTCGGCTTGTCACTCTTTTGATGCAATTTTTCAACAGTTTTTTTTCCCATAACTGAGGCTTTATTTCGCAAGTAACAGTTCTGAATCATTGAAGGAGCATTAGCGCACGACTCCTCCTTAATAAAGTTCTAAATGAAAGTTTCTAATGGCGTTAAATTGCGCGTTCACAGCGGTCGGTTGAAGTCCCCATTTCGGGAAATCACACGCCCAGGAAATTTGTCATGCAAAAGTATGTATTTTAGGTATTAGGTATTTTTCTCCATCCTACGTGTGGCATATGACACCGTCGTGCCAAAAATGTACTTCATACACGTCCATAGCACCAATTCCAGGTAAAAAAAAATAGTCATCATCGGTCGATATCAGCACCCATTCTCTGAAACTGTCACATCAGAATCATTGTCATAAAAATTCCTAAAAACCCCAGAAAAATACCACCCGTTGAGGATGATTCCAATATTATCTTTGATCTTTGGAGCCAAACAAATGAAGATAAGAATAATATTGTATGATCTTCAAGAACCCAATCACCGAAAGTGTGGCATTAGCTCTTGAATCTGCTGCACCTTATAAGCATGTGGGTCAAGTTGCCTCTGCATACTACAGTGCACAGTGATTGTGAACAGATCCCATACTTCTGATTTTCTCCAAATGGAAGAAATGATAAACTCGTCTCCCAGCTAACCACCGGACTCCCATGATGATACTGACTTCATAACTCGTAACATCTGCTGGCGCTTCAAAGGCATTAAACCTCGTTTTTGATGACATCCAATTGCGACAACTACAATTATCGACAACTACGTCAACAGCCTCTCACATTCTTCTCTACCCTACATGAGAACACAACTTTTGTGCTCGTCACGTCTCCTCCATTAAACATCTCGATAAGGAGACGACATTTGTTGAACCATCGATGATTATATCCCTAACAAAAGCAAAAAAAAAAACGAAGAAAATACAAATTAAAAATGGCGAAAGAAAACGCCATCAAATGTAAAACCGGCAGTTTTGACCAAGCTCATAAATATCTCGAGCTAATTAACCATAACGAGTAAGGTAACAGCTACAAATTCCACATGACCAAACGGCACAGGTAGGCATTGGAGCGTTATGTTGCGAGTGCTCATGCTCACAGATACTGTAACTCGAACAAATTAATATTTCATAACTCAATTACAATTCAGTTGCAACACGTTCGATTGGCATTTTCCACGCTCGAAACAAAAAAAAAAACAAAATTCATTACCAACTTGCATTCGATGCACAAAGCATACCGCCAGACATCCAGTCGGTTCCCCCTCTCGCGATGGAACAATTATCTTGTCTACCACCTAATGAGGCTGTGAGGAGGGGAGAAAACGCGAGAAAAGTTTATCTAATTAGAAGTAGCTCGACAAGTTGCGATTCCAGTAGAAAGAAATTCGAGTGGAATTTCGGAATCCTAGAAACGGCGCTCTAATGAACTGATCCGAAGCCGAGTGAACTGGATTGGTGGAGGTGGTGGAAAGCGCCTGGATCCGAGAAATGCGTATAAGTGCATCGGTGTTGAATAATTGTGCTAATCAGAAATTCGTAACGCATTAGACATAAATCTGTATTAGAGTTGACACTCAGGGCATGCTGGGAATATAGGTAGTCGCGTTGCACCGCATGTTGCGTTTTCATATCGCGTCGTATTGTATGTCTGCCGCATCAGTCGCTGTAGAGTGGTGGCATTTAATCAATGCGCCATGAAGGCATTCCACAAATGCCAGCGGGGATTGCGTATCGCCACGGTAGTGGTACTTGGCATTCGTCCAACCTTCACGCCACTTGACTTGTATATTGTGTTTAGGTATGTATGTGTGTACATGGTTTATCTGTCTTGCGGACAATCGTAGTGCTGTCTCGATAGCCGGTGTCGATTGTCGATAATTTCCAGGAATTTGCGGCACTGTCACTGCAACAAACTGATGTTTCCGTAAACACCGCCGCGATGTGGACTGAAGCGTGTTTGGGGAATTTTAAGTGAATTCAAGAATACCACACGCCAGCGGGTGAATATGGGCCACGATTGCATCGTCAATCAATTCGACGACCTTTGATCTCACTCTGACTGTACTGCAAGTCGATAAAGTTGCCTTGCAACTAATCCACATCTCTAACCCAAAAAGCCACAAACCAGTACCATTAAGCATCAGCATTGATGTCTAATTTTGGACGAAATTTTCTTCACTCAATCGTTGTGTGTGCCAAGCGATTGCTTACTTACCATCCACATTCGTCCACATAGCGATGGGTGCCTTGCCGTAGGATACACTTATGGTGTACTGTCTGGATTGCACATACAAGCTGAGATTCGCAGCCGAATCAATACGCAATGCGGGAGTTGGGCGGCTACATAGACCGGAGGTGTTCATCTAAAACCCGCATAATGTGGTGGTATGGCCAGGCGGTGGTTTGTAGGCCAGATACCTGTAGGGGGTTAATGGTGCAGCTGCTGATGATGAGTTTAGGCATGACTACGATCGGCTGACTTTCTGCTCGGTAGCCAGCTTGGATGCATACGCGAGTGTGGTAATCCATTTACGCGGAAGTACTTTAGACATTTAAGGCTATTATTAATTGATACGGTTTAATGCTAAATGGATGCTATAAAACCAGCTACATGCGAAGACAGAAAGAAGACTGCAGTGGTATCTATTAATGATGAGAGATTTTGTTAATTCTTTTCATGTGTATGTTGTGAGGTTGTAATTGAATGGCGTTGCAACGAAGACTAGGAAGAGCGAGCCGTGCTTAACAGCAAGTCATTTGTTCTTGGGTGGTATAGAAAGGCCTTTCTAAAAGATTGAAATTAAAATGAAAAAAAGAAGAAAAAAATAAATAAAAGAAAAGCCTCGTGCACGACTTGTGACATGGATTAGTAGCGCAGAGTGAAATTACTTTCCAGCAGAAGATGATTGAATAAATTGATATCGAAGAAGCAAATCGATTCGTGAATTACTTTTCGCCACGAACTCAGTAAATCCCTTCTCATTTGATGGTCTTTTTTTCGGATTCGTACAGCAAAAGACACTTTCATCTTTCTTACGCCAACACGACCTCTTGAGTTTATGTTGCTTTGGCTACAGGTGACAACACAAAGCACGCACACACAATACGAATCCTCGGTAACCAGTAGAGTGAGAGATACCCAAGGTCTCTGGGAATGCACGCGGAAATCGCCTCACACACGAAAATGTGCACATCGACAGACGACGAACTAAAACACATTTTACGTTAGACCAGTGGAATAAATATATGCTAAGTGTCCACTACACGATCGCTTCGAACATCGTTGTACTTGAAAATTTGTAACATTATCTTGTGGCGATTCTCTGAATTGTGATCTGGTCAAGACTATGGGTCTAGACACACACATATATGTATTCGCGAAGCATCGCAGTGTGTCGCATTCATTTTGTACGCTTGTCTATTCAACTTGACGGAATTGTGCAACAAACACCGCCAAACAATGTCACGTCTTCTCCATTCTCCTTCACCGTCGTCGTCGTCGTCGACGTTGTAATACAATTGTAAGCGGCTCCTTCAGAGCCTGGCCGCAAGTGAGGCGTTACTAAAGGTCACTTTGTTGGTACTTTAGTGACTTGTGGCACCTGTTTTTTTTTTTCGTAGTTTTGTATACATGCTTGTCACTAAAGTAGGTAGTAGGTTGATGGAGAAAACAAAGCTGCTGCGGCGGCAATGCATACAACAATAATGTAGTTTGCCAGTTTTCACCTCAACTCTTTTGTTTCGGTTTGGTTTTTTCCCCCTTTTTTTCCTATTTATGTGAAAATTTGCCTTTGAATGAATGAAGATTTAAGCTGTTTGCCACCATCCTGTACGTGACTGATTTGAATTCGGTCAACAGGGTAATTGGGAGCTATTTCGTTTCGCCCCATCAGTTACCAGGTTAAATGACAGACGAAAAAAAACAGAGAAAAAAAAATTTCTTCTCATTGCACTACGAACTGATTATGGAAAATTTCCACGCTTGTAACATAGACTCTGGAACAAATCAATTCATCTTTCAATCGATTGCGTGCTAAAGCGTTTTACGGTATTAGTTGAACGTTTTTCTTTTTTTTTCGTGTTCAATTCACCTGAAATCAATTTGATGATTCGAGACACGTATGTGTTATTTTACTCACGTCCTCAGCTGAAGTACGTATTTATCTATGGTGAGTGTTTGAATATTGGTTGTTAGCAGCTAGTTTTATAGATACGGTTATACACATCTATTTAAATATGGACAGATGAATGTTTGTTGGTAATTGTATAAATGCGCCTTTTTTTTTCCCTTATTTCTTCCTCTCTTCTAACACTTGAATTGGTGTGGAAAAGGAATGCTATCTAACGGTCGGCCCTAAAGCCCTGGCTGATGTGAGAATTTTTCAATCAATTTCGGTCAGGTGTTAGTGTCAATTACGAATTGATAAACAACCCGAGTTGGCTTTGGGAATTAGCGAGATCATTTCAGATTTTGATTTATGGTGACATCTGTTTCGATATCCGCGAACTTTTCCACTCACCGAGCCGCTGCTGACTGAACTAATTAGCTTTTGTAAGTGTAAAGTTAATTTACATTTATCTATTTATCTCTCTTTGTAGGTTGTACAAAAGTCTATACCAAAAGTTCACACCTGAAGGCACATCAAAGAATCCACACAGGTAAGTTGCTTAATTTTTCGTTTATATCCTCTAGATAGAAATTCACTTTGTGTTATCAATTAAATTATTTCGATTATGTTCAGTGCAGAGTAGATATGGAGCTTTATCTAAATGAGGACAGCCGGATTGTCGTGACACAAATTTGCAACGATACCGCTGTAGCACGGTGCCACACCGTGTACAGTGGAAGTGGACATGCGAAAGATTATGTTAATTTTCGACCGAGAATGTGGGTCGCCTAGGTACCTAGATACCAGTCCTGGTCCACGTCTATTACATGATTATAACGTGTGCTTCGATTGCTCCTGTCTGCGAGAGTGGGAAAATCTAATTGAAATTCGTTGGCCCCACAATAGAGTTTTCGATATATCGACATTTCATGTCGTGTTGCTGGAGTCAGACATGCGCTAATGCGGTAGATGCCGAATTAATCAATTACCTCTACTCTAGCAGTGTATAAGCCCTAATTTGAATGATTTCGGTAATCACTCGGTCATTATGTCTTCGTTCATCACCATTAGGAACTGCCTTTCCACAGCTGTCGTTATATAGATCAGCTCGCAATAGATCCACGGACACCAGGCCTTGAACATTTCGCCAATATTTCATTTTTCATTTTTCAGCTTTAACCCAATTCGATGAAGCTGATTGCCGCCAGCGATACATAATGACCGACAATCCACTCGAAGAGCAATCATGACTCGGCCAAATCCGCCTCTTCCTTCCTCGTTCTTCGTTAGATGAATTTCATAATGAACGCCACAACTAACTCGGATATTCAATTTATTGTCGATTCTGTTCCATTTGTTGTTGACTGAAGCGTTTGCAAGCATTTTGGGGCATTTGCTACCGCGCAACTCGGGATTGTAGCACGATCCGAGGAGATACCCGAGCCACACACAACGGCAGCTTCGGGAGACTTTAATTAAATGGACATGCCCCCATGATTTATGATCGTAGAATTATTTCGCTAAATTATTATGATTATTAAATAAAATTGCCCAAGAGAACCAACCAGTACGAGAGACAAACTTGAATGCTATTGGATGTGGTAAGTGGGAGATGCCGTGATGGCTTTATGCCTTTGGTGTGCTTCTGACAGCCGGCGGTGAACCAATTATTGTGTGACAAGAGCTTAAGTTGTTAAAAATTTAATTTATTTGCTAGCGTTTGTGCTTGTAACTTGGGCAGGTAATTAAATGCAGTTTGGTACTAACGTTTGCAGTAGAAATTGGGTGCACGTTGTTTGAGGCTTTATAGTGGCCTTTTATATAATAGTGGAATGGAGAACATGTTTCAATCAACCGAGATTTTCAAGTGAACTTGTCGTGGGGCTAATTGGTCATAATTTTTATTTCGTACAACGTAGCATGAACTTCTGAATATTGGCCCAGTTCGGGAGCCTTACATTTTAGGCACTCAAGGATATAAGTTTATTTTTAAACTCGACCTTTCCGAATGCCGGTGCATATGCAGCAACTATTTAATACTAGTCCCCACAATGTTGCTTAAACCCATCGTTTTTACGTTAGTAAGCCTATGGGATGTTTTTCGCCTCGCATATCTCAAGAACAAGTAACGATATCGACTCCAGGCTAGTGTGGTTTGACGCACAATTGCTCAGTAATTGAGTGATAAAGCTTACAAAAACTTTAAATCGGCGATTTTTTTTAGAACAAGAGGACTCGTAGAAAAATTTTGTAAAATGTTTTCCTTTTTGGATATCTTGAGGACAAGAAATGGGAAATTGGTGGAAATATGAACCACGTTTTCCGGTTTGAAATAGCACACGACTTACGTCGTGGTGAGCAATAAATTTATTGTTAATTCTTGATCGGTGGCATATTCACGGCATAATTAAGAAACTCTACGGGTGAAAGTGGAAGGATGAGCGTCCGAGTGTGTAATACGTTATTATTTCTTTACTCCTTACTTCTCTGGCCAGCGACCCATGGAGGGTCTGAGCCTGAGCTGAAACTACCTTCCATCCTTGACGGCCAGGCATGCTGCTTCCACTTATCAAGACCAAGTCATCCGCGATCAATTTATACCGGAGGTTCTATTTTCTCTCTTTCTCTGGAGCGTTGGCACTCATGCATGTAGTCACTGAATCTTAACTTTCCCTACTGCATCCACGACGTGGTCGTGGTGCAATAGTAATCATCACCGACTGTTGAGCTGAAGGTCTGTAGTTCAAGTTCATCCATAGTCAAAACAATTCATATACAGAAAAGCTGTGCAACAACATCAGCTGAGAATGAGAGATGATCAAGAGGTGCTGACGAAGGCATAACAAAAAGAGTTACTGTGAACTACAACCAACACAAATTCAATCGAATCTCTCAAATCCTATCTAGGATAACTACCCCCGGAGAGTAGTGATCGAACATCTTTGACACAAACCACCCCGTCCAGGTTGTGTGGCAAACACCTGAACCTGCACAAATTATAAAAAAAAAAAAATTTGTCCCTTAGCTCATAGAGTTCGCGGTTGTGTCTCCTTCTCCATTCGCCTCGTCGCAGATATGACCGAATATCCGACCTAAAATGTTTCTTTTGAAGGATCCTAGAATCAGCTTTTCGTCCAGCTTTCATATAGCAAGATTGGCAGGATGAGGGTTTTGTAGATCATAATTTTAGTTCTTCGAGTTAGGAGTTTCGATCCTTGACAAGTCGTAATAGCAGTGGTTGCCAAGGGTGATTCTGTACCGGATCTCCACTATGATGTCCCTTGTGGAGTTCACATTAATAGATGGTGGGTAACGGGTCGGTTATTGTTCAACAGCCTGTACTTGGTTTTCTCCACATTTACCTTGAGACTAGATGGCTTCACCTGTTCTTCAATCGCTCTGACAGTTCCTACAACAGCACATCAGGAACACGCGATAATATCTATATCGTCTTCATATCGCAACAATTTGGCCGACTTGTAGAAGAAAGCGCCTTCCGTGTTAACACTTCCCTCCGTACTATATGTTCAAGAATCAGATTGAAGAAGTCACACGACAGCGCATCGCCTTGCCGAAATCCAGTGCAGGTGTCGAAGGTTCTTGAACGAAACTGCACTGTGGTGCGACACAGCCGGATCAGTTTTCCCGGGATCCCAAATTCGGCCATCGCATCAAAGAGTTTTGGGTAATGACTGCTGTCGTACGCCGCTTTGAAATCGATGAAAAGGTGCTGCGTATCGATTTGAAACTTGCTGGTTTTTTCCAGAATTTACCTTAGTATGAAAATATATGCCGGTTTGTGCTTTAGACGTTCACACGGGACGCTGGATAGAATCTTGTAGGCAACATTAAGCAGGAATATACCTCGGTAATAGGCGAACATACTCCTCTTTATGGATGGGGCTGATATTCCAGTAGTACTATAGCTTTCATTTTGAAAGCGCTAAGGCGGGTGATAGTTTGACATTAACGAGTACTAATATTGAGCACGAGATGTTCTATTTGACAATAAATAGTGAACGCTTGGATTGGAGGAAGAAGGAATCAGCAGAGGAAGATATATATTGTATTTCTAGACTTGTACATCATCATCGTAAAAGGCATGATGTGACGAGACTGATAGCACAGATAACTTCAATAATGATTAGTATAGGGCCAAGGTGGCTACCTTGGGGGACTCCGGACGTGATCTAAAAATAACATTATACTGACGATCATCTAGATAACCGGGTGGAAAACAAGAGCAGTGACTTTAAAGAGTATACTTTGATAGACGATTTTGTCAAAGGCCTTGTTCCAGCTTGTTACAATAAAGTCTACTTCCTTGCCACTCACAAGTATACACAAGGATTGTGACACAAATTAGTTTAGTTGTTGTCTGTGGACCTTTTAGGAACCCATGTTGATTTGGGGAGAAGATGGGCTTGGACTGAAAAAATGTTTATCTTTGACGATTCTCTCAAATGGATTGGTAGGGCAAGACAGTTTAGGGCTATAGTTGGACACCTCAAAGCATTTTTTCAAAGCTAAGGTAAGATTCCCTGTAAAAAGGAACTTTAAAATAAGACCGTGGGGCAGGAACAGATGGTTGGTCGTCATTGTGCTTTAGGTTACATATTTTCCCGATAACTGAGGTGGGAGTCATGATCATTTTGAAGGATCTATTCGGTGAACGACTGATGGAAAAATGGGCCAAGAAGTTGGTAACAATTTTTGAATCATTAGAGGAAGTACTGAAAAATTAAAAGTAGAGGGACAGCTATCTGCATAAATTTTTACATTTATAAATCGATAGAAACTCTTGCGATCAGATATCGGAGGTAGAGAGATTCACATAGTTGGGCGAATTCCGTAGGTATATAGAAAAGTCGGAAACAGAGACGGATAGGATAAGGCTAACTATGATTTTGGGATAAAACAGGATAAGAGTCTCAGCATCTAAATATAGCTGAGCAGGCTTTTTAGCTTTGCGCAATCTGCCTTTCGGAAATGGAAGCAATACGTATTTTCGGAGTGGAGAATGGTGGACTGTCGAATGAGGTTCCGTTTTTGGAAAGTAACTAAGCCATTTCAAAAGTTGAACTCAGTGGAGTTCGACTATTTGAAGGGCAAGGGATTGTGGTGACTGTGCACTGCTTTGGGGACTCCGCGACCGTCTGGATCGGCAATATTGTCGTGGCATCAGCACGAAAGAGAGTAAAATCTGATGTGAACACAGATATCGTTAGGCAGCTTTTGAAAATTAGGGAATAATGCGGAAGCGTTATGCGCAGTCTTCTAACATTCTGGTGATAGAAGGAAACTTTCACCGAATTCAAGTTAATAAGTTGTAGGCGGTCTTGATAGGGAGACAAGGTAAAACGATTGTCTCAGAATATGCCACAAATAGCAAAACGGAGAAAACGACGTTGGATACTCTCGATTCTGGAAATGTGTGTCTGATGGTAAGGAGACCACACTTGAGAGCCGTGTTCGAAAATAGGGCGAACAAAGGTTATGTAGAGAGACCGAGTGACGTAGGGATTGGAAAAGACGCAAAAAAATTGAGAGGTCGCATAATACGCCACGATCGCGGATCACCTGAACGGTAGAAAGGGGTTGATTATGGAGAAAGTACAGACGGGGAGGTGGATTGATACGTTTGCGTTTGAAAGTATTAGATTGACCCTTGGAAATGTTAAGGTCCAGGTAGTTCTTGGAGCACCAGGAGGAAAACTTATATGGGAATGTTTGATAACCATTTCAATATCTTTAATGGTAAGGACAAAAAGAAGGGGACCTAAATGACTGCCTTGGGGGACACCGGAGGAAGCAAGGAAGGAGCTATAGAGGGCAGATCTAACACGAACGCTGCAGTAACGATTTTCCAAGAAAGAGGATGTCCACTTTAATAAGATAGGTTCAAAGCCAAGGGAAGACAGTTCATTGGAAGTTTCATATTTGAAGGAGAGAGAGAGTTTGGATAGCCATCAGATTTTCTTTTGAGGTTAAGAAACTGAAAGAAGGACTTGGGGTCATTTATAAGTCTGGTTTGCATCTCGACTAAGTAGTGTTGATAAAGAGAGTTATCAAGCTCTATGAAATGCAGGTAAGTGCCGAAATAGTTAGAGAAGGCATTTGGGTATTGAGTATGAAGAAATATTGTCCAGGGCTTGTTCCGTTTGCTTCTCAAAGAGGAAGTTTCGTGTCGAGAAAACTGTACGTAAAGGGAGATAAAAATTTCTTTGTAGAACATAGATATGCACGATACAAATCGTGCGACATTTGAACAGTGGGGGAGAGCTCTGTATAGGGGAGTTGTAAAAGAACGGGAGAAGAAGGGGGGGTGGTAGTAGCTGAAACTGAGGAGTTAAAGGGATCAGATATGAAAATTATTGTCTGCCCATGTAATTTAAAATGCCGCTGACTTAGTTAAGGCTTGAATCAGCTAGGTGATCTGAGAAGAGACATTCTTTGGCTCCAGTGGATTAGGGGCAATGTAGAACGATTGGTCGTCTGAAAAGATCTATTTAAGATGAGGATGGTTGAAGTCACCATAAACTAGGATTTTGTCTTGGGGAATCCGTACGTCAATTAAATTATCGATTGTATCAATGGCCAATTTATATGATGATGGCAAAATATAAAAGCAGGTGACGTAGAGCGATTTCCGGGATAGTAAAATCTTAATAGAAACAAAATCGAGACACGGCGAAGATGAAGTTGCTATGAGGAAGGAGTCATTTGAGTTTCGAATGGCTAGGAGAACACCGCGTCGCCCCTCAAAGAACTTTCAGGAGGTGTAGTGTCCATGTGCTCTATATGACCCCTAACCGACATGTGCTACACTCACGTCGTTGTATAGCCCGTGCAATTCACTGTCAAGTCTTCTCCTCCATCCCCCATATATGCCGATCGGGTCAATAATCCTACGCAGAATTTTTCTCTGAAAACGATCAAGGGCACCATCTGCTTTCGATAAGGTACATGTCATTGCTCCGTAAGGCAGGTCCAGAATGATAAGAGCCCAAAGAAACAACGGCTGGCAAGACTTTTACTGCGTTTGATTTCGGAACTGGTGTCGTGGCTGCATATCACTGCAGGCCAACGTAGATGAAGTCCTTAACTACCTCGAAATTATGCGTGACAATAGCTCAAACGCCGACAGTTCGTGCTTTTGACAGCATATATTTCGTTTTGTCCTCATTTACCACCAGTCCCATTCTAGCTATTTCCGCCTCTATGCTCGTAAAAGCCTTATTGACTGAGTTGAGTTCGTCCAATTATGTCAATGTTACCGGCTTATGCGAACAGTTGTAAGATCGTAACCCTCGTATTGACAATTGAACGATCCTTTTAAAGACGATGTTGAAGAAGTTACCCGATAGCGTGTTGCCCTGTTTGAAACCTTGGTGGTACACTTGCAACAGTTGTAAGAATATGAAGCTAAATTCAGTCCAGGATCCAAACCTGCATTTCACAAACTACGAAAACAGCTAATTTACAGAACAACTTTTGGGCATACGAGTTTAAAAAAAACTTTTTTATCTAACGAATATTGCAGAATTCCCACACGACTAAGATAGACATCAAAAGCAGAAGACAAAACACCGACTAACTTGCGCTTTCTGCACACATCCACCTTCGTAGTGACCCATTCAAACAGCAATAAAAAGTCGCTTTCACTTGGAACAATAAACCACAATCACTTGCATCGACGCGAGGTTAGTCCAAATCACTTTCCCAGGCGATCCCACCTCATCCCGTGCCGCCAGACCATGTCACATCATATCACTTCACTTAACAAACCAGCAATTCAACAACCCAACAGCCATTAAGCCAAATTAACTCAACCAACTCACTTGAATTGTCTGCAAGTTGTGTGTGCCCAATATGGAAAATATATGGTACGCATTAGCAAACTCACCATTTCAAAGTCTGCCCATTCAGGTAGGCTATTTACCCACAACATACCGTAAATGCCGGGAGGCATTCTCACCCGCGATATCCTCTCCTTCGATCTTTGTTTTCTCGCTAGCCATTCAACACTGGTAGACAGGAGTCGGAAAAAGAAAACAAACGAACCACTCCACGGCCAGTGCAGGCTGTATAGATTAGTGTAGCGTCACAGAATTGACAGACGTTCGGTCCATAACACTGCGCACACCAAACAAATCTCTCAATGTGGAAGCTTTGACAAATATTGTTTCAATTACTAAAAGCCACGAAGAAGAAAACGAAAAGATGATGGCAATCGCATTTGAAGTTAATAAAGTTTATTTAAACTTGGTCAATTCACCGGCATGCTATAGTGAAAATGAAACTGACAAACAGACAGACAGTAGTACAGATGGAAAGGCACACAGCAGACAACGATCGGGTTAGAGTGCTCGATTGTAAATTTGCTCTTTGTATGGAAAGCAACTCGTACTTGTAAAATCAAATAAAACAGCCAACTACGCTTGGAAATGATGAGGGCGAAAATTTCCCCCATTAATCCCAAGAGTCACTATTATAAGTAAGTCCAAAACCAAGAACTCAATCAAGCGAGAATGATGTATCGATTGAGTCATGTTAGTTCGTAAAATTGCTCGGCAGCAATCGACAAATTATCGAAAATGCAAACGTGTCAATAACTTCATGTTGCACCCAGCGATCAACGAACAACAAACAGCGTAACACTACTAACAGCCACCGTTTAAATACTAGCTAGGCATAAATAGCCGGCACGTGCTACGCTTGCTTGCACCAGTTCCACTTTGTGTCCATTCACTTCTCTTTTTTTGTTTGCCATTGCGATGAAAAAAAATCAATTTGTATCCTTAAGTGTAAGTAAAATTAATGACCACAAGGACTAGGATTGATAATCAGGAGAAATATCGACAAAACGCATTCGGAACGTGGACACTCTCTAGTGAATCAGGCAAAAAGGAAAAAGCCAGTTCGTTACTCAACTCTTTTGATTATGTCTCCTTTTTTTTGAATCGATCTAACGAGATCGTAGCACCACGTTGTAAGTGAAAATTAACACCATTCGTGCATTGCCTAACGGTCTGGTGTGTACCTTTTGTCGCGCATTGTAACGCAACTTGGACTCAATTATTTCTCCTTCAACTTACTGGACAACAACCTCTTGGTTTGTTTGTTTTTCACCTCTTTGCTTGATATGTTTCGGCAAAGAAAGATTAATCGCGAACAAACCAAGTAAAAATAAAAAAATAATAACAGTCAAGACATGCCATACAAGTACCAACAACACGCGTGTTCATACGTAGTCTAATGGTGCAACAATGATTCGTAAGACAACAGGGAATACGATTCGAAGGGAGTCGGTTCGTTCAATCACCGGCAAGTCGGCGGTCGCATGGCGTCGTAAACAAATCGCGACTGAGTGCTTTTATGACTAATTTGGACTTGACAAATCACTGGAGCCAATTTAATTAACGCCCATGTGGATATTCAATTTATTTTTCATGCTCAACATCCTGCAGTTGCCGGCGGTGGTATTGCTTCTTTCGCTAACAAATCGCATCTAATTTGTCAACAGCTTTTCATTTGTCTTTAAGATTAAAAACGAAGCCGAAAACGAAAAATATTGATCAATGTCTTTGGTTATAATTCACTTCTTCAAAATACCTGGAATCAGTCAAGTTTGCGTTGAATTCGGTATTACTGCGGAAAAACAAAGACGCGACGCGTTATTAATCATTGCTTATTAGCAAAAGCATTTAATTTTGTTTTGCTCGCTTTCTTTCCCGGTAATACCATCGGTCGAAATTTATTTTGGCCGCAGGCTTCAGAGCAGAATATGAACTCGAAGAGAGGATCGCTTTACCGAATTCAATTCTGATTAATTGGCAGAGGGAATGTGAAACTGGTGATCTCCCTAAAGCATCAGGTGGCAATTTAACCCGCTCAAGAATCTATTCCACATTTAGGAAATATAAGCCACACAATGGCTTGTCACTGTACGCGAACTATGTCAGGACATCAGAGAGGTTATAATGGTGCAAATGGCAGATCTTCAGATACCGCGGTAGCTCATTCATCATCGTCGCGGACACGCGAATATACTCATACACTCGTGCACACATGCGTGCAACTCTTCGATTGTATCTTTTCCCTCTTTGACCAACAACAACGACGAGGCGCTGTCAGAGCAAGATGCATGTTAAGGCCATGAAGGCTACGGCTGCTGCCTCGACTGGGAAGGAGGTTACCGAAGGTTGTGCGACGAAAACTCGTTTCGCTGGAAAACTTCGGGTCAAGATGTCAATCGAAATTATGCAATCGAATGAAAAGCTTTTTTATTCCCCATCGCCCGCGCTCCATTACCATCGATAGAGCGCTGCTTTCTCCCGGTTTTCTCGTATGCAAGCCCATACCAGAGGTTAACCTGGGTTTTGTTCTTTTATTGGATTGTAAATCGAAATTACTTGGGTGATATGAGTAACTGAGTGAATGGCATCCGCTGGAAAGTGGATGTGGAATACAGTAGTTTTAATTGGAATCTTAGAAACAGTTAAATGAAATGAGCTGAATAAAATGTAAATAAAATTTGTAAATATTGAAGTTACTCGTAAGTGGGGAAGTACCAGTGGTCGTGGAAGGTAATTAATTTTAAATGATTGTTGGGTAACTGGCAGGCCGATTGGCTTGAGGGTTTCTTAGTTTCCGTTGGAAGTTCAGGCGATGCTGGCAGCGGTAATGGGTATATTAGAACACAATAAAATGCCTCTATGGGCACGACTGAAGACTTTTATAATTTCATTTGAGTTGTTCTACTTTAGTGAATTCCAGCTCGAGAGAGCCACCTGGTTATCCGCATTGCATAGAGCATGGTAATATAGCTTAGCATTACTTAATTAAGCACTGATTGATTTCTTTAAAGGATTATGTGTATAGTACCTGAAGAGAAAAGAAAGCTGCAATATGTGATTGAGTACCATACAGGCTACAGCGCTACTAGTGCTTTATTCAATTCGAGGGTAGACGGGTCGCGGTGGTTCAAATGTTGGTGTGTTTATTTCTAACGTCTACAACTACAACAGTCCAATCATTAAAGTCGTATTTTACGATTCCTCAGTTCGAAGTTGGCAACCACCTATTGGAAGAAAGGAATCACTCCCAACATAATTCATTAAGAGAAGCTTTGTCTTTGGTCCTACAAGGCTTGTGATTTTAGCTACCAAAAAAGTATTGATCTGGAACACATTTGATGACTAGGACTCCCTCGGTATGGATTGTTCTTTCACATTTTTTTCGCTATGGAAGGGACCAAACGAGCCTTATCTTTATCTTCTGTTCATCATTAAGTGTCTTTTCCCACCATTCAGAAAATGTCACCCTGATATTTTCAAAGACCGCACCAACTATCGAGGAACACCTTCGACATGAGCAGGCCTTATCGTTCTTGTGTTCACCATACAAACACAGGGAGAGTGACTAATGAACAATTTGTTGAGTGGCACAGCCCGATCTTCCTCCTGTCGGTCGACTTCGAGAGAACCTTCGACATGGTCCGCGTGATGTTATTTGGAACGCCTTGGACAAAATTAGGATTCCAAACACTATCATCGACCTCGTACGTGAATAGTACCGAGAGGCTCCATGCACGTTGCGCTTCATGGGCAAAGAGATCATATCATTTATCAACACCACAGGGGTGAGACAAAGGTGCTTTGCTTTTCATCGCTGTCCCCGACCTTGTCCTCATGCGCACAAACTCGTTAGCTCCCAATGGAATCCAGTGGTCTCTGATCGAGAAACTCCATGACTTAGACTACGCGGACGACATCTATCTCATGTTTAACTCGTCCACTGGCATCCAGTAAAAATTGTATGCACTCAACATCAACGCTTCCAAAGCTGGACTCAGAATTAACATCGCTTAAACGAAGCTGATGAGAAGCAGCACGAGATGTGAAACAAACTGGGTACCGATAGAAGATGTTGACAAGTTCAGCTACCTCGGCAGCATGCTCTGCAAAGACGGGGGATAAGAACTCGACGTATCGACACGCACAAACAAGGACAGCTTTCTTCATTTCTAAAATTTCGGGTCTTCAAATTCAACATCAAATCCGTCCTCCTCTATGGCTGCGAGACGTGGAAGACCACTGACAACATAAACCGTAACCTACAGGTATTTGCTAAAAAATGCCTGAAGAGGATCCTGAAATCTTTTGGCCGGAGTGGATCACGAAGGAGGACCTACTGCAGAGAGCTTCCCAGCTACCAGCTACCACTTTTCGTTAGAGTATTTTGATTTCTTATTGATTTAAAATGAAACCTAAAAAACGAAAGTCCTTCTTAGGGTTTTTTCATTAGGTAGTTTGCTACCTTTCAAATTTAAAAAAAAGGTTGTGTGTAAGATATCACTGGAACTTTATTGCGTTTGCAAGTAATTTTAATACCATTAAGTTCCAAAAATAACATCAATTAAACGGACTTATTCCCTGAAGTCCAATTCCGTATGATTTTGTTGTTTGGGTCCCACCAATGGTTTGAATAATGATGTTCTGCAGATGATAAAATGTTGTTGATTTCTTCTCATTAGCCAGTGACTTAACTTTTCCTGCAAAAACTCCAATACAGCGCTCGATCTACTCATATAACACGGTGATCACTCCTGTTGGAACCACATGTCGGTCAAATCCATCTTATCTAATTAAGTCTATAACATAGCCCGATACCGGTCGTTATTGACAGTCACTTTCTGGCCGATCTCTTTGAGGAAGATAAATGGTCCAAACACGCCACCTACCCAAAATCCACGCCAAGCTGTAAGTTTCGCCGGATTCAAACGAGGCTCTTGACATTTAAATACTCTTTCCGTTCTGCCACAAATGTGCTTCATCACAGAAAATTACTTTTTCGACAAGATTCTTAGTTCAAAAGTTTCTCAATTGGTCCTCTGCACTGCTGTATGTTGATTTTTTTTTTGGCAAATTTCACAAAGTAGATCTCGCAGAAAGGCCAACTCCTTGTGCATGATCAGGAATCAAGAGATTGACGATTTCAGCTACGCTCTCAGTAGTATTCTTTCTAGGCGTTTAGCCCGGCGAGACTACTCGAACAGTAACCGAACCGTTATCGCCGAACTTCGCGATAATTAGTTGACTTCTACACTCGCTTGCGGATCTTTTCGGCCGAAAATACTTCGTTACTCGCGAAAAGAACGCGAATTTTTATAATAAATTTGAAGAAATTAAGACGCGTTGTTGAATGGCATTGCTTTCCATGGGACTGGTAAAATGGTAACTGAAAATTCAGAGCAATAAACTGTGAAAACTTGACCTATGTCCAAAGAGATTCTTTATAGTCATCTTATTTGCTCGAGACAATTCCCTCCTGAGCATCAGGGAACATCGGTTAGCAATTGTGATTCTGCACTCGATTTCTTACTGATGTCGATGGCACACAAAGTCCATCATTATCTTATTCGTAATATCGAAATGCGTAAGTTCTTGTCAAAATGCTGATGGTGGGAAATTTTCTCTAAAGCAATGCTTACGATCAAAATATTTTTAGTTTTGATAACATTTATCGCCAGTGCAGGTTAAGCCGCTTCCAACTCAATTTTAAGTTCACAGACGCTGCATTGAAGTTTCGCTTCTTTCTATAGAAGTCCTTTGTATTTTCAGTGATTTCCATCCGATATGAAGTAAATACTAGCACAGTGCTTCGTCTTGTCTTAGCCGTTCTAGGTTAACATTAGACTTGGCATTCTAAGTCTATGGGACTTTGAAGTCGACAAATAGACTATGAGCCTCCTTGACCTTAACCCCACTGATATGGGGCTATTAGTCTTGAGAAAATGTTCGGGAGGTATAATGCCCAGTCTTCGTCCTTAAGAAACGATATTAAAATTCCTCCGGCTGAACAACCAAATGATCTTTAGAGCCCAACCGGCTAGTTATCTGTCTGTCTGTACCAGCAGCTTTATTTGCTTTACACTTCTACATATCTGTCTTGACTTTGTTCTGGAGAGGAATGCTCAATTCTCATCTACCTAAGCCTGTCGTGAATAAATTACTCTACCTATCAGCAGAGTCTTGCCCATCGTCGTCGAAAATATCTTCTTGGCTTCCTCGATCGTTTATGGTTTTGATTTTTTTTCCTGATCTCTAGTCTTTTGGAGCAGTACAGCTGGTGACGCTTTAAAACTAAGCACATCAGTTGTACCTCGACGGCTTGTCGGGAACAGTCATAATGGTTTTCTATGACTGTGATTTGGTAGCTCATGGGTTGTCAAAGAATGTAAAGAGACACGTTCATCAAGGCCTCAAATAGCCAATTGTAGGCAGTTTGGTTCGGCTCACCTGTGCCTGTAGTATTCGTAGTTGTATGTTAGCCACCAGAGAATGGGCTAAACCAAGAAGATTAAGACATTTAGAATGCAGTCGATCATATTAAACTCTTCCAGCACAATTTTGGTCATGTACCTTCGGCATGGAGAATAGTCTAATCTTTGTGTCACTTGTTCTTCTTCTTCTTGGCGTCACGGCTCATCAAGAGCCAGAGCCTAGCTTCTCTCATTCACTTATGTTGTGTGCGATTTGTTTTTTTTCACACACAAGTGAACGGGACCTACAGTTTAATGCCGATTCCGAACAGCGAGAGTCGAGAAGATTTTTCAAGGCAAGTGTACTACGGGGGGTTTTGCCAGTTCGCCGCCGAGGAGAGAAGCCGCGTAATGAACATTCGATGGCGTTGGTATTATCGGGTTCCGAACTCGCTCATCGTGCGTCAGAGGCCGACATACTACCCACTGCGCCACGGCTCTCTCTTGTGTCACTTGTCATTGGCGAAAAATGAGCTTTATCTAAAATGTGGACTTTTGTGAAAAACTGAAACTCCAACTAGAGGGTGGGCCAAGAACATTCAATTGACGATGTTTCGCTATATTTTTAAAATGAAACGACAAAATTCCTTGATTTTTTTAAACGTTTACGTATTTTGACCTTTAGGTTTCTTTCCTTTATTTGGGCTCCTTTTACTGCATGTTCAATTGTCTCGGCGAGAAATTCGGGCGTACTCTTCTCGACAATTTTTTGTTTTCGAGAGCTTTTGGAGTGCGTGGTTTGTTCTGATAGACCTGTGACTTCACAAACTCCCTCCGAGAAAGAAATCTAGAGCGATCAATCGAGCAATCTTGCCGCCCATTACAAAGCGCCGAAACGAGACGTGGGGCCACCCGGAAACGCTACTTTTATGTCTCAAATGTATGCAACTCTCCTCCTAGAAGAACACGTCCATCAGTCGCAATTTATCAGTTTGCGGCAGTAAAAACTCGTTGATCATGGTTCTGTAACCGTGCAAATGGACCTTGTCGTTCACGATAAATTTTGACCAAAAACGAAGAATTTCGACCGAAGATGTAGGTTCAGGAGAGTGTGAACATAGTTTAGACGTGTTTAACGGTCGGCTGACCAAAGCTAATGGACAGTGAACATCTTCAAGTCTTTAAGCAGCATGAGCCGCAGAAACGAGTGTGTATTGGCCAAATGCACGGTATGTCGTCTGGTCGACGTTGATAACTCACCCGCGATTGCCACTCGCAACGAGCACTATGAGGGCTTCCTGCGCCTCTTCTGCCACTTCTCTTCAAGGCTGCCTCTCGGTGTATCTGCACCACAATCACATGGCGAATCATATGGCAGTTGCGCCGTTTACCAATGTTAATCCAGTCAATTCAATTCAATCAAGAACCATTTTTTGCCATCTTGACCTTTTTGGGGGCATGTAAAGTCTTTAATATCACCGATAAGCCAGAGACGTTCGAAGATTTGGAAGTTAACATTCGCTATGTTATTGCTGATATACGACCCCAGTTGCTGCAATAAATTGTCAAAAATTGGACTCCATGATTGTGCTTCATTTAAGCTAGCCGTGGCACACATACGCCCAAAATTATATTTCAGCACTAATGGCATAAAATGGTTTATTAAACAAAGATAACTTTATAGGAATTAAGGTTAGCTTTAAGTATTTTACTTCATATTAAATTTATATACCTCTAAGAAAAACACCCTTGGACACCGCCATGCTGAAAACATGATCCATATCCATTTTACTAGTTTCAAGCATACAAGTCTACATAAAAGTGAGTCAACATCTCTTTCGATAGTACAATCGATTTATATACCCAGCCAAACGGAAATGAGTCTCATCACGGAAAATCATTTTGGGCTCGAAGACCTGATCATTTTCAATTATTTCCAGCACGCAATCAACGAAAGTATGACATTCTGCGCGTATGTAAACAGAACTTCATAAGGTCAACACCTTTATACGGAATGCGAAAGAAATCGCAGAGCCAATTCCTGTGATTTCCTCGAAACCACCTAGATTTTCAGTCACACTCTCAATTACGGCGGCAATATCGCCATTTGAACCTTTCGGGCGAACTCATATAAGAGTTTATCAAACGTCAGCGCAATGATAATTGATTGTCGACAACTCAACAATGGGGCGGAATTTGAAATGACACCAGTTATTGGATAGCCCTATATTTATTGAGTTTTACTGATCTAATCTCCACCCGAGCCCTAATTTCAGGATTATTCTTCATACCACGTGTCAGCATCCGAAGAGGCATCCATGCGCATTAGCCAGCGCAGTCACATTGAGCAGAGAGTAATGTGAAAATCTTCATCAGCTATTCCGCTAAATGGAATTTAACTACTTTCTCAAGACGATAACACTAAACTCGACATTCTTAATGGTCATTACCAAGTAGATAAAGTATTTTCCAACATGTATTTCACACAGCCTCGTCCACACTTAGCTCGCAAAGAAACAGGCACTTAGCCCATGAATAAGCCACCAAACCTCCCCCACCCCATAAACCAAACTCTTTATCCGAGCAACACCATTAGACCGAACAAAAATTCCTTGCCAAATTAACACTTAATTTATCCCCAAACACATGCATTCCATGATGCATCTCCTCCACCCTAAGGTCGATAAACACAAACCCAACACGTTGGTGCCATCACCTCCGTCCGCGGCACGGTATCTGCCAAATAAAACTCAACACCAAATCACGGGCCGCACAATGAGTTCGATGATTTTATACTTTCCATCAGTTGCCGTCAGGCCATCAGGCCATCAGGTCGTGTTCCATGATGACGTTGATCACAACACGAACATCTTGTTGCCCTTTTTTACTGCGGGTGCAATGGACCACCAGCAACGATGTTACAAATGTAACAAGACGCTGTGGTTAGGTGTACGCGTGCTGGAATGGATGGACGAATTTGAATGAATATGCCATTAATTGACATTCAGTGGATGGACGCACGCGCGTCGCACAATCTTCGCGGGCCTAGCGTATCACCGGACGCATCAAAGGAAACAGAATGCTGTCGATCGTAAATTGGACTTCTTATACGGCTTGGTGCGACAATCGATTGTGCATGTTATGGCAGACAGGAATGGTGATGGATGTAATTGATGATTTGATTCCGATGTTGATTAAATTGTTTTTCGATTTCGAGCAAATGCCAAACGGGATAAGACGAGGTGTGAGGTGCGAGAAAGTGCGCGGGCAAGAGGTACTTGCGTCTTTATAATTAAGTTCCCCGGCGGGAAGATGTAGATAGATGTTACAAAATCGCTGTTGCCACAAATTGAACAGATCGACCGTCGTTGTTGGTCACAGCATGACACCTGTTATTCAAACGGGCAAACAGAGTATAGTAAAATGTATACCGCCACCGCCATCGATAGTTGCGGCACGGCAACAAATATTGAATTTCTTGCATCGGATAGTATTTCGTCGTGTCATTTCAGTGTCACAGAACACGAATTGATTGAGATATGTGAACCCGAAGCGAATTGGAATTTAACCTTTCATGTTGTATGTACCTGCGATTGGTGCATATAACGTGGAGTAGTGCGGCGTGGTTCATTGCATGGATAGTTATGTGACGTGTCACTTAACATTGGTATGCTCGTAAGCTTCCAGCTGTGTGACATATCAGATCGAATGGGAATTGATCAAATTCTGGTGAAACGAGCAGAGACGAGAGCATAAAACGACCGAATGCAACGATACGATACGATTTGTATCTGAGACGATGGAGACCCGGACGGTATCTTATTCGAGCTTTGTTTTTATTTTTACTTATTTGTTTTATTTTGGATTTCTGGCGAAGTGGTGAAAAGAAGTTTTCTTCTCTTCGACATTCCACCTGTTGGTTGAGCGGCAAAGATTCGTTGAAGATAAAAAGAAATCATCAAGCGGCGACCGCTCATTTGTTGTGTGCCACTTCTTATGCTGTACGATGGCAATAACCATCAGCGAGAGGAACGTGTGCGCATCACAAAATTTAATTACCATCCGAAGTCATACGCACGTAGGAAACGAAATGAAAAATGAACGAACCGCGAGGAGAAGAAAGGAAAAGAGATTTGAAGTATGAAGTATGTATATCACCGGCGTCCATCTTGCTTCGTTGTTGTGTGGTGATGCCAATGTCTCGTCCATAAATAAGAACTAACTTAACAGTTCTACCGCGCAACGTGCTCGCCGACAACAACGAGTCAATGACAAAAGCAACAACGACAACCACAAAAGACCAGTAATAACAACTGGAAGGCGAAATGGTTGAATAAAAAGTGTTGCCAAGGATCAGTCGTACGCGTTGTTGACCTAAGTTATGAGCAACTTGGTGTTGAGGCATTTATGAATGAAGCACTCGCAAGTTTTTTTTTACTTCGCTCGCTGCTGTGTGATGATGACGGTCATGCCGCAGCGGAAAAGAAGCTGTGATGTTATGGTGGTTTTGGTCATGGTATTCTTGGTGTTTGCAACTTCTTGTGCAATGTGGCACGCCATGAATGAATGGCGAAGAAGAATGATACGACTGTTTAGTGGCTGTAGTGTGGATGCATGCGCCTGGTATGCGGTGATGTAATATGATTCGAATACGCGCGCTTTTGCTTTGCGGACGGTGGTCTTTCCATTTAAAGTGGTGTCAGTTGTTTCTCTTTTCTCTTCCGTATCCCATGCGAACCTGAATTGCGGACATAGTGAGTAGGAAATAGTAGGGCAAACTCGGCGGAAACTGAGAAATGCGGTGAGTTTTGTATTTATTAATAAGCTCTTTGATAATTAAGCACTTAATGCAGTCGACTTTGCTGATTATTTTCTTATAAAATTTTAAATTCTCTATAACCAGTTCGCCTAGCAACTCTTTTGATCCAAAGAAAAATTGTAAAAAAAAAACCTCAAAAACTACCCGAACGACAGTAAATTAACTATAAAATCCCTCTCGCGTACAACAATTAATGGATTGCTACTTAAAAAGCCTGTCGATAGCCCCGCGACCAGGCAAATGTCATCTCCAACTCGACCACTCATCTCTTTCATTAGTAAAAAAAAACAAGAAACGGAACAACAGACTTCGAGATAATCAAAAATATTTCTCTTCACCCATTGAATCCATCAAAAAGAGAGTTTGTCGGCAACTGAAAAACACAATTTATCAATTAACTCCTCGATGTACCATCAAAACTTTAATGATTTCACCTAAAAAGCAGTCACGTGCCCCATAAACCTCTCACTCAACCGCAAGAACCAACGTAGATAACCTCAAACCTGAAATTCGATACCTGCATTCCATGTTCATTTCTCTTACAATTCTCTCCTTCGCCATTGTTTCATTGCTGCTTATCGGAAGGGTTAATCAAACGGCAGAAGTTGCCTCTGATTTAACTCAGAAAATCAATCAATTCGATAGAGGAAAACTGATATTTATGACGCAAGAAGGTGCAATAAGCACTTAACGTCACTGATACATAAGTCACACACCATTCGGACACATAAATAATTTTAATGTCATGTTACTTGCTATTCGGCATGAATGGTTAAGCGACAATATTCACGCTTGTAAATGCGAAAATCAATGTTGGACTTTCGCGCTTATATTGCCGCCGCTTGGCTGGGTGATACATTTTTCTTTTCCGACAGCAAATGTTGCCACCGTGATAGAGCATTGCCGCGTGGTAGCATTCGTTTGGCGTGTGTCATATGAAGTGGTCGAACATGAGTGGGCATGGGAAATAAATCAGTTTTTTTCTCCCCCTAGACGATATTCGGTGCATGCAAGTGTTAAGCCAATAATTGGTCGTCTGTCGTTTGAATGTTTTTTTTTTTTTTTTGTTAAGCTAATACTTTGATTTACATATTTTCCTGCATCAAGGTAACCCAATTTATCCAACAGGCTATTGACACTGGCGTTTTGATTTAGATTGTTGTCGCACGAAGTTCTTTGTGGCACAAACTGACTTCCTATCGTGAAAATTGCACTAACCCACTATAAGGATACAACACTGTACTCCCAAGGAGCAATAATCTCGATGGGGAGATGAACAAAAATCAGAACGTCGTATAATGGCGGATTCATAAGAACGCGTAGGTCGTTGCATCTGCAGCAAAATTCAACGTCAAAAGGAAAATCATCGAAGCCAACAACAGAACGTGTACAAATGGATTTGTGTGGGACGAGGACATAATCGACACCATCCAGCATCAAGGCGACAAAACGCGATGGCGTTGACAACGCACGGCATCTACAGTCTGCTGCTATTAGCGCACTTCATCGATTATTATAATTTCCTTTCTCTACTTCTTCTCGATCAGCAATCGACCGACGACCGCCGCAGCCAGGAAACGTGGTGCTGTTTTGTTCGACATTATTTTAATGGACTGCTGAAAGGATTGCGCATTTGTAGACATTGATTGCGAATGACATTAATTGGATAAATTGCACAACAGTTAAATGGTAAAAGACCAAAGTGGCGATGGAGCGAATGGATCGGATTGGTCCGAGTATAGATAAATCGATATATGGATGGATTTTTCGAATCTCCGTTTGTCGGATCGTTAACAAAATATTATATCAATCAATGGCTTACCATAATCGCTTGAGTTTTTAGTCGTAAAAATCTCGTAAAGTTATGAAAATCGATATATGACATCGTAAATTCACACACTTCCCCCATCCAACACCTCATGCAATCGTTTCTGTATTACGCTGCGATTTTTTTCTATTTTTATTTCTCGCTAAATATTCATGAAGTTCCAGTCTATTTAAATGTTTATCTCTATCGATAATATTAAAGCACTTCAAGAGCAAGTCTGAACTCGTACAAGTACTCAAGAGTCATGGCTTTTTCATTTTCTACACAAACATTTGCCGACAGCTGCAGACGTTCATTTACGAAGAACAACTTTTAATTAAACGCAATCACCGAGTTTTATTTTTTATTTATCTCACATGCGAAATGCAATTTACATTTAAGTTAATAACCATTTGAATCCGATGACCAATAAGCTCGTTCCAAATACATCTGTTATTGCTTCGACGAAATTAGTGTCTTGGAGTCGTGGGAAACTGATTTTCAGTATTATTCGCTTCACACACAATGAGATGAACTAGAATTGTTCGTTTGAGATTTAATTAGAAGATATCATAGAACTGATGGATGTTTATTTATAGGTTGCCAGGGGCTGCTATTAAAAACAAGGTTATTATCTAGTGTTTAAGCTCAATAACAGTTATGTCTTAAACTGGTTCAAACAAACGTATGAAATAGGGATTGATGTGGCTGTAGTCAGATGTAATAAAATTCCTTGCAATTCGGTAGTTGCTTCACCGATGTTGATTTCTTTATTAGTTCACAATACAAGGGTAATGAAAACAAATGAAGTACGGCATAAAAAAACAGTAAAGTTGTTTGTATTACAGCTTACCGCGTTCCAGGATCTGAACTGAGCATTTTATTGTCAAGTCTTTAAAGACTAAAGAGTTGAGAAACGAACTACATTCGATTTGCGCTTTAATTGAGGTTTGTAAATGAGAATACACCGACGGCCTGGATCTATGGACGTGTCAGAGAAGTCTAAGTAGATGTTCACTGTTTTCAACTATGAAAGCAAGCTCTCTGTTTCAATTTTGATACATTTTTTGACACACGAAGAAAGAAAAAAAAGGAACTTTATATGTATATACGGTGGCGTAAAATGAATCATCTAATTTATTTTTGCATTACTTTTTGATTAAATGAAAAAAACTAATTTTGAGTAATGGAAATCTTTACCTGGATCTCTATAATTTTTTTTTTGTTAAATAAAAAAGATGATATCCGTCAAGTGGTTGCCGCCAGTGTTGATACACATTTGTACCCGTTTTATCGCATTTTCCATGACTTTCCGCAAGATTTCCGGTGATAGCTGTTAGGGCTGATATTGTCTGTGGCTTGTTGGCATTAGCCCGCGACTTCAAGTAGCTCCAAAGGAAGACGTCTGGGATGGTTAAATCGGGCGATCATGCTGGCCATGCCAAATCGCCGAAACGGGAGATTACGCGACCAGGAAACGCTTCCTTCACAATATCCATTGTGGCTCGAACCGCACTTGCGGATTAGAATAAGAAAGACACACGTGCAAGGAGAATAATCGGACAAACGGTTGCGACAGCCATGGTGAAACACATCAAGAATTGAAAATCGGCAAAGGCAATGTGGGATAAATTGTGCGCTGTTTTCAAACACAAGTGTCAAACAACCGCTTTTCGCCATAAGTAAGGAATCAAATGAGGACATGATGACTTGGATCAGAACATTTCGGAGGAAATGATTATTACAAGGATTATTTTGGCATTGCCAGCTGAATATTCGGATTTTGGGATGGCGTAGGAGTCAACGGGTAAGACCGAAAGAAGCCTAAATGCAGTGAGGACGCAGTTTATGATCAAGGAGGTAGAAGAAATGCAATGGAAGGTATTAGTGAGTTAAGCGATAAAAATTCAAGTGCTTCGAATGCCATAAACCTGGACATTTCAAAAGGGGAATGGCCGGGGCGAAAAGTTAAGTTTTCATCTGCAAACATATCAAACAAAAAATGAGAGGCTTTTCAGTGTGTATCAAATAGTTTGAGCTTCAATGTTCGCACCTAAGCCAGAAGTCTCTGAATGGATCGCTTAAATCGAACTCAGAAGATGACTGGAATAAATACCGATCCAAGCGAAAGGAATATAAGAAGCTTATTCGTAAATCGAAGAATGATTCCAATAAGTCCTTCTGCGAAGAGATCAAGTCCCTGAGAGCGACCAGCAAGTTGGTTAATGTTCTCAAGCGCGTAAAATCGACAAAACTGGATGTACTCAGAAAATCTGATGGTACCTTTGTTTAGCTCTTAGTTTACTGCTTCAGACCCATTTCCCGGGAAATCAGACTGTCATCGGCTCATTGCCTCATTGGTAACTGCGACTGAAATGATGAAAACAACTCGGCGTAGCTGGTATATTGCGTCACGCGTAGCAACTACTGAAGACATTGAATTTGTTGTGGCATCTTTCGATGGCTTCAAGTCGCCGGGTACTGATGGAATATACCCTGTTATGCTGCAAAAAAGGTATGAGACTCTGAAAATAATTTTCACTACTGGCCTGGCACTTGCTTATATACCTATTGCGGTCTTTATTCCCGAAATAGGGAAAGAAGATTACTCACTCGCCATAAGTTTTAGACAAATCAGTCTAACATCCTTCTTGCTGGAGAGACTAGTGGAGTTGCACGCAAAGTTGTCCTTCGAATGCATCCTCTCTCGGACATTCAACATGCTTAGCAGCGCGGAAAATCCTGCGAGACTGCGCTTCAAAACCTACTTGGGAGAATTGAATGCGCTTTTGAAAGAAAAGAGTACGTACTAGGCATTTTCGTCGACATTAAGAGAGCTTTGTAGCTAATTCTAGCAGCCACCAAATCTTGTCAACAGTATTAACCAAGTTTGGTTGTCGATAGTGTGTTCGATATGAGGCAGACCCTAGGCCTTTCGGATCGCTAATCATAAAGAAACGTAGCATCACGTATACCACCAAGACCACACAGGCGTTTATTCCACACCCATGGCTCCTGAATGGATACAATGTGATGATTTGTACTACTGCATGCAATTCTGCTACTGAGAAGAGCGGTAGCAGCCTTGCAATGCTTAATTAATTGATTGATTTGAGTAAAAATCACAGATTTAGACTGCGGAGCGCGTTCCATCTTTCGACTACTTGACATCAAAATGTAATAAAATCCGGCCGAAGTAGGAACGTGAATGGTACGCGGATTTCAGGGTCTCAACAGAGCTGTTGTCCAATCCTACAACCAGAGTGAAGCCCTCTTTTTTCAGAGAGCCCTTACTCTCTTTGTAGGAGAAGACAGTCCCGGCCCTTGTGTCAAGTCGCGGGTTCTGTGCACGTAGTCTGCGCTTGTCCTTCTGCTGCCATTGCCAACTATCCCTATCCTGATCTTTTCAGAGGAGATTGTTGCCTCTTTGTAGGAGAGGTTCTTGTCTCGACTCTGTACTGTTTCTTGCCTCCGAGGAGCAGTCTTTGGTCCTCTCCGTCTTCTCCGCATCTACCTTCGGACTCCGATACCCGGTACAGGGGTTAATATTAATTTTTTTTTGTGAATTCAACTTCAACTTCAATGCTTGAAAGTGCTGGAAAGTTGGAGTGTTGAGATTATTCCAGCCTTTTCTATTCGATAGTTCTACTACTTGTACTTTATCTTGTTCTATTCCTTTGTAGACTTACTAATGTCAAATAACAACTGCTTCTTCTTTTTCAATTTTCAAGCAAGTAGGAAGTTTTATTTTAACAAAAGAGGAACCCAACATAGATGCAAGTCTCTGGTGTAAAAATAACACCGGCCGATCTTCTTGGGTATGCCAAGCGCTGCTGCGGTCTTAGATTAGGGTACCGCGAATGCAGTTGATTGCGCATAATTCAACGGCATCTTGCTTCCAAAAAATCGATTAGTTCGTTGAAGGTGGAAACTTTGTCGTATGTTTGCCAGAGCTCCCATTGCTCAATTTGTTGACAGTCACTTGACATTTGACCCAAGCTGTTTGCACAATCTGAAGTAGCAGCGGTCGCCAAGGGCGATTCTATGCCGGATCTCCACTGTGGTGTCATTTGTGAAATTTACGTTTGCCCCGAGGTAGACAAACTCCTAAATCACTTCGAAATTGTAGCTGTCAATTGCTACGTTTTGTCCCAGGTAGTGAGCGATGGATTGGTTTTTGCTGGACAGCATATATGTACTTTGTTTTAACCTTAAGACCAACTCGTTTTACCTGTTCTTCAATCGCCGTGAACGCTTCCACAACATCACGGCGCGACCACGCAATGATGTCAATATCATCCACGTATCCTACTGGCTGGACAGACTTGTAGAAAATAGTGCCTTCCTTGTTGATGCCTGCCCTTCGCACTATCTGCTCCAGCATCAGGTTGCAGAAGTCACACGACAGCGCATCTCCTTGCCAAAATCCGGTTACATGTTTCGAACGGTTCAGATATCCGAACCGAGCTGCTCGAATACGCTCGACAGGATCTTGTATGCGACATTAAGCAGGGATATACCTCTTTAGTTTTTGCAAGAGGTGGGATCGCCTTTTTTGTGGATGGGGCAAATAGAGCTGGTATTCCAGTCGTCGAGCATGCTTTCATCTTCCCAAATTCTGCAGATATCCAGAACATCGCCGCCAACCTTGATGGCAAGCCATCTGAGCCTACGGCCTTGTTGTTCTTCAGCTTGTGCATAGCTGTGCCGACTTTCTCGACGTCGGGTAGGAGGACTACTTCAGCGGCTGGAGTTGACATTTCCTCGGTTCCTACCACTCTCTCTTGGTCATGCTCGTTAAGCAGCTGCTGGAAATGCTGCGTAAATACATTCACTATTCGTTGCGGGTCGGTGACAAGATTACAACATTACAAGATTCAGTTTCGAAGAGCCTGGGTGTCTTCCTGCAAGGCCTTTGGCTTTCTTATAAAAGCCATCAATTATGTGTTTATCCGTAGACTTCTCGAGTTTTTTTTCCCTCCCTTCTTCTGGCTCGGTACTTCTGCTGCGCTGCCCTGGTTTTCCGCTGTAGCGCCTTTTGATGCGCCTCGTCGGTTGCTGCCTTTTCTGCTCACACTCTCCATCGTACCGCGGGTTTTTCGTCGGGGGTGGTAGGTAGCCTAAGGCGGTGTCGGCTACTTTCTGAATGTAAATCGACAATCGATTTCCTTTCTCGTGCAGTGCCGTCGTCGCGTATCCGTCTGTTGATTTAAGGCATTCAGTTCATTCATAACTTGGTTTAACATTATAACTTTTACTTAATAACTCCCAGGCCTCCATGTAGTTATCGTTGGTGATAAGGAACGCCTTGATGACTTTGACGTCTGCATTCTGCGGATGTGACTGTCTACTGGTAGAACTCGCCCCTGTAAATTTAGAGAGCGCTTTTCTGTACCTTTCTCCCCTTGTTCACGTTGGGTGTCCTCCGTTACTAAACAAGTTTCGCCGCACTCTACTTCACTGTAGGTCTCATCAAGTTAACTCCACTGGAAGTCCAACATCTTCAAGAAAGACTGAATGTCCGCCTCGTCGTGTGTCTTTACTTTTTTACTCGGGTTCATCAAACGTTTTAACGAGTTTCGAAATACGTCCCCCCTGGTTGTAGACATTATGTATGTACACATTTGAAATTCGCACACGAAGGACCAAAAATATTTGCAACTGCAGAGTGCGCCATCTCATACGGGTGGATGTAAACTTCGAATAACTTCAACAATTGTCAACCGATTTTCATATGTTATAGCATTTTGGAAACGTCAATTCAGTACAATTTTAACTGCTTCGCACCAAAAAACGGAAATAGTTTCAATGTTCATTAAAAATGAACGCTCGATTGTGCTAACTCAACGTGCATATCGTGCAAAATATCGTGATCGTGTTGCGCCCAAAAAAGATACAATTCGTCGTTGGGCCTCGAATTTTTTTCAGTTTGGTTCTGTGGCAAACCCTCGTGAGCAACCTAGGCCACGTCCGCGGCGTTCATCTATTCAGTCTGTGAAGGCCAGTGTTCAAGAAGACCCAAATTTGCCACATCGGCGCCGTTCGCAGCAGTTAGGCGTCAGTGGGACCACTTTGCGGAGAATTTTAAGGGATGATCTTCACTTATTTCCATACAAAGTGCAGATAACTCAAAGAATTTTGCCACAAGATGAGCCACGGCACTTGGCGGTCATTTAATTGACATTGTTTTCAAAAATGAATTAAAATAAATTTTAAAGGTCTAAGTTGAACTAAAGTTTAATCACTTCCAAAATCGGTTAAGAATTGTTGAAGTTATTCGAAATTTACATCGACCCATATGAGATGGCGCACGCTGTATGAACGCAAGTTCACTAGTTTGACAAAGACTGACAAAGAGACAGGCACAATTAGGCTGATCGCTTGTTTTCAATTCTGTCAAGTGATGACAAATGAAGTTTATCGATTTAGCATCAACATTCATAAATACGGAAATAGGAATTAATGAATTCTCGGGTGATACAACATGGCCCCATTCATCAGTTTTTATTTTTTATTTTTATTTTTTTTTTGTAAGTAACTTATGAGACGATACAGGAATCATTTGTATTCCACTCGTCACAACTATTAAGTGCAGCATCTATTAGATAACACTCCGCTTCATTTACTATTCCCAACAGGTGCGCTTAAAGAGAATTAAATGTTATGAATTTCCCCCGGCTGCAGATAAGACTACAAAGCATCTGAAGGCAAAAGGAAGAGAAGAAAATTGAAAACTAAAAGCTTTCATAAATATTCAACACGAAACGAGAGAACGTTTCGAGGACAAACAAATATCATCCCGGCGTATTTGGATAAGGCAAAATGTTTTCTGCAATTAGCCGGTAGTCTCAAACGGTTTTTTAAACTATCATAAATCAATCAGAGTACTTCCTCGGACCTCCAAGTGGGATTAATTTTGATGTGCCGAAAAACAAAAGAGAAATTATAAATATTCAAAAGGCCCTCTTAATTCGTGGTGATCTAGGTTGACTCCCATGTTAATCTAAGTCGAATAAAAGTCTCAGTTATTTTTCTTAAGCTTATTTATATCTTAACATGACTATAAACACGGATTACATGGTTTAACTATCGACCGAGGCCACGTCTTCGAATAGAGAAAACGAAGAAAAGATTAAAAATCGATTAATTAAGAAATTACGAGTAATAGGATGTATCTCTTAGCTACGGCCTGAAACATATGTCGACGTGTTGACGGTCGTAAAAGCGTCGGGCCGATTTGATCGAAACGGAAAATGGAAGAGGTGGTTACGCTTGATGATTGAATTTGATATCAATAAACCTAAAAATCAAAGTATCTATTAAATTTCAACTTTATCGGCATGGGTCAAGTGAAAGCGATTAAGTTTTATAAATAACTTGCTTACGAGGTGATCATAGACTCGTTATAATCACCTCAATCGGCCTGTGGCTACTAAGGAATCATTTTGTCTTCCCATCCCGTGCGTGATGGTACATATTTTCGGTTGTAAACCTGAAGATAAAAAACTTTCGCAACATTCTTGAACAAACAGCGATGTGCTTGTGTGTACATGGTTGACTGAAAACAAACTCAACTCGGTCCTAGCGCGAATAACACCTTGTTGTGGAACTTTCGATCAATACGAGTATAAAAACAAACGTACTTTTTCCCCATTTTAATGTGTCAATCTGTCACATCGCACCTTCGGACCCCCGCCGTCTGCTGTCTCTCCTCACACAAATTAGAAACGATCACTTGCACTTAATACACAAAACGGCAGGTATCGCATCAAACGAGGGACTAGCATGTGGGCACCACAACACACCATCACATCATGTGGCACGGCATCGGGCCGGCATCGCATCTCACCGTCATGTCGTCGTATCGGGCAACTTCTTAGCTCTTCGGGCGACTTTCATTTAATGAAGTTTTCATTTGACTTGAACTGGCCCAAGGGGCACTTAAGTGGAGGTCCATTAGTAAGCCATTAGAATAGTGCGCGCCACAACAAGCGTATCGGCGATTACACCGTGTCCAAGTGCCACTTGTACTATTTGCTCTTCATCGTCATCATTTTACCACAGTACCCGGTGCTACCAGTGTGTGTACACGGCCACAAGTAGCATTGGCTCGCTCGATGTCAGCGATTAGACTAAATCAGCGTTAAGGCGCCACAATAACCGCGCCGCACTACGCCGCGGAATGTAAAACAAAAACTCGATCGACTGTCAACGCCGTGATTCTTCGACTCGGCCCGTCCTACTACCTTGGACTGGTTTTCTCGTTTATCGTATAACCCCAGTCGCCCGCGCCGACTGGATTACCAAACCATCTCAACCAACAACCACCCGATGCTGTGTAATTAGCGGTAATTTTTTATTCATCGCTTTCGGCCACCCTCCCGTGCACATTGGCCGATTTGGCGCATTCGCCTTATGGGATACTTGAGACTTTTCTGTTATTTACCTTCCACTCGTTCGGGGGAACGAAATTCCACTTGGACGGCCATGCGTGGGCGTGTAGGCGCGAGTGACTAAGATAAATCCCATTGTTGCGACCGTCACGTGTAGTTGTGGCGCAGATATATATTTCATGTGCTCCGTTCCTGAAGGATTAGATATGTTTATCAGTTGTTGAGCAGAGTGGCTTTGGTAGTAGTGATGCCGGAGTGACGCTGGTGTCGAGTCGGGCAATCAATTTTGTGAACGATTGGGCAGCCTAGTCGCTGAATGTTTTAATTAAATGCTGAAATGATTAAATTGATCGGCTCGGATGGTGTGCGGAGCAATGGAGTTGGGTAAGATTGTGAGTTTATTCAATCTCGGCAAGTCTAATTGGCGTGGGAGAGTGGTAACTGAGGCCGAACTGTATGATGGTCGTAAGATGAAGTAATTATTAGCACTCGCACCGTCTGGGAGACTCTTATGCAGACACACTGAGTGCCATTGGTCTGCTGACGCTGCTTGGGCACTTGAGTTTGATTTTAGTGTTGGTTAATAGCAGCGATTAATTGAAAGATGTTTTCGCGTTTTTATTTATTAAAACGATCGTCAAATAAATCTCTTTTTTCTTCTTTATATTTTTTAATACTATTTAATATTCGTCCCCTGTCGACCCTTTTTTTTATTCACCTCTGGTGGTCTTTTTAATTTAGCAGGTGTTCCATCGCTACACTACCCCTTCGTTAAGCTTATTCGCCTCGAACAAGAGCATCATCATTACTTCCATGGTACCGATGCAGGTGATCCAGATGCACGACTTTCAGCTTGCCTCTTTGTCCCCGCTGAATTCTGTAATCTACATCATTGATTCGTATGATAGTGCGGTAGGAGCCTTCACAGTCTTGCTGTAGCTTAAGTGACTCTCCTCATTGCCGATGGGGATTGTACAGCCATACCAAATCGCTTTCCTGGAACCCCTGTGTCGATGCCTTGGTGTCGTACCTGATTTTCATCCGAACGCTCGCTTTCTTGATCTTTGCTCGAGTTCTTTGATGACTGTCGAGAATCCTTTCTCTAAGGTCCGCCAAACTTTATTTCGCCACGCAACCGCACAGTGGCACCAAAAAAAGATTTCGGCTGGGATGTGGCCCGTCGGTAAGCCAGCAGGAAGAGGGGAACGTGCCGATCCCAATCCCGTCGGTAGTCGTCCACTACTTGACAAATATGATCTTTTGGCGTCCTGTTGAAACACTCCGTCCGAATGTGGGTGGAGGGGTGTCGCCCTTATTTTGTTGATCCCGAGCAACTGGCATACCTCCTGGAATATTTTGGACTCGAAGTTTCTCTGTTTCGATGGTAGTTTTATGGGAACTCCATGGCTTCATGGGGGGGTAGTCATAGTGCAATGGTAATCATCACCGACCGTTGAGCCGAAGGTCTGTCCGTGCATAGTCAAGAACAATTCCTATACGGAAAACTGTGAGGTGATCAAAAAGTGCTGACGAAAGCATAACACTCGCAGCATAAGATCACTTCAAAATTCATACTCTGTGTCTGCATTTCCTATACAACACCTTAATGACATGAAAACAAAGGAGTTACTGTGAACTACAATCAACGCAAATTCAGTCGAATCTCTCAAATCCTATGTAGGGCAACCACCCCCGGAGAGTAGTGAACGAACATCTTCGACACAAACCATTTGCACCCCGTCCAGGTTGTGTGACAAACACCATACGAGCGTACACTCTTGATGACGGGGATAGCGAACGCTTCAGGCCACTTACTTAAGTAGTCCATGACGACTAGGATATATCGGTTGGCATTGTCAATTTTCGGCAACGGGCCTGCGATGTCAGCGGCTATTCGTTCGAAGGACCATTAGGACCCACACACGTGACGCATTTTTGGCACCAGTTCTCGACATCCTCTCTTGCTCCGAGCCCACAGAATCGTCCCCATTTTCTTCTCCAAAGTCTTGTTTACACCCAAATGCCCACCCGATATGCCGTCGTGTATATCCCGGAGGACGTCCTGTACCTTTGAGCGCGGTACAAGAAGCTACTGAAGTAAGCGACCACCTTTTCCTCGCCATCATGCACCTGGGAAAAGACAGCTTCAACACCCACATTACTAACGTCCGCGTCAACGATAAAGGTTTTTTTTCCCAGCGTAGGATAGGATAGTATCGGCGCTTCACATAGTCGTTGTTTTAATTGCTGGAAGCTTCTCTTGCACTCGTTGGTCCATTTGAATGATCTCCCCTTTTCCGTCAACTGGTGCAAGCTCTTCGCGGTCCCGGCGAAATGAATCGCCTGTAGTAGGCGGCCAGGCCTAGAAAACTTCTCAATTGATGTTTGTCTTTAGGAGTTGGCCAATTCATGACAGCTTCGACATTTTCCGGGTCTGTTCCTTCTTCTTCTGATGATATGACATGTCCCAAGTAGTTGAATTTCCGCTGGTAGAGAGCACATTTTTTCGGATTCACTTTCAAGTGGTCTCTTCGTAGTCGATTGAAGACGTCCCTTAGGTTGTTCAGATGCTCGTCGAATGTTTTTCTAATCACGATGATGTCACTAGACAGGTTTTCTAGGTCAGCTCATGCAGAACTCGTTCAATTAAACACTCAAAGGTCGCCGGAGCATTGGATAAACCGAATGGCATTACTGTAAACTGCCACAGGTCACTTCCCATAGTAAAGGCGATCTTCTCGTGGTCTTCAAAACGCATCTGTACCTGCCAATAGCCACTTTTTAGATCGAGGGTAGAGAACCACTGAGATCCAGAGAGGGTGCCCAGCGTATCATCTAGTCGTGGCAGAGGTTAGCTGTCCTTCTTGGTAACATCATTGAGCCTTCGTTAGTCTACACAGAATCGTGTACTGCCACCTTTCTTTTTAACTAAAACGACAGGTGATGCCAGTTGGCTGTTGGAGCTCTCGAGATCTCCATCGCTGAGACCATCTCCGCGACTTCTACTTGTTTTGCCAATGGCAATTGTCTAACCGGTCGCTGAATTGGTCTTGCATCACCGGTGTTAATGCGGTGTGTTCGGCCATGATCTCCGCTCTATCTGCACAATATCATCTGCTTTATCAACAATATCTGCAAATTTGACGAGCAAATGTTTTACCAATATCTGCCGTGTCATATCGAATTCAAAGTGCTGCAAACGGTCTTTTTAAGCTCCGCTGTTCTAGATGCAGTAATTCGTCTCGCCGACTCCACTCCAGTTGTTGTCGAGATTACAGAAACTGACATATTTTATCACCTCACCTCGCCTATATCGTATGCTGCAATTTCTCGGATTCATCAGCATCTATTCTTTGGCAACAATATTTCTCTGCTGATATTTCCCTTACGTTATGATGTCATATTAGGCACTTTACTACATTTAAGCCCTCGATTTAGGCCGAGCTGCCACTTCATTAACATTGCCGTTCACGTCCTGTGACAGAATATGTCGATGGATGGCCTTGCCGCCTACCGAATTGGTCAGAGGTCTTCTCGTTTTTAGACAATGCAACAAGTTTCCATATTGCTCATTTAATTACTGAAGAATGAGGTGGTCAACTCACCAACACAAATTAAGCTTCGACGATGCGATCTAACAGCTAACAAAACCGCAATGTCACCAGTCTTAAGATTACCATATGATTGACAAGATTTGTTGCGCACCTGAAGCTCATGCAGGTAAATGCAGCAGGAAAATCCTGCTGATTTGTTGGAGCTGCAAGTATAGCGCGAGTGGTACCTAAAGGTGAATACCACCAAAAGTGTGCTGCGAGGGTGATTGGATCATCATCAAGTACTGTGCGTGGCCTGGAATTGGGAATCGTGAAATGAAATTCTTTATAGGTCAGCAACGCCTTTCCAGCTGGCGTGCATCAAGCTCTTGATGGCAACCTCACAAGATTTTGCACAGAAGATGAATCGTTGCAAGCACTGATACAAAATTCTGCTACAAATACGTTGTTGGCCTGAAGGAAATATTTGGAGGAACGCGCTTCCGTGTATGATGAAATATTGGTACTAGCAGAGAGCGATGAAAAGAAAGCGGAAAAACACTTAGCCCCACCTTGCATGAGCGGTGGCACAAGTGGCACCACTCTTCCGAAATAAAATTGACAACATTCGACGGCATTGACAACTGTCAAAGTTTCAGCGCGAAGCCATTCCTATGTAGATTGGCAGAGACAACGACATGAAGTTGGTAACAGCTTGGACTTTATAGCCATCGTGCATGTCGAACTGGATGATGGATATTTCTGGTGAAAATTCTCTCAAACTACAAGGACAATTTTCGAACACCATTTTTCTCATTAAGTCAGTAAATGCCGTTGCAGGCTCTCGTGAATGAGGCAAATTTTCAACAACTTCCCGGCCCTCTTTGAACATGCACTACAATCAAATGCTCCCCGTCGGCTTTGTCAAAAATCGCCCACAACATCGTTACTGACAACAAACTAGTTGATGGACAGCGCCAAAACTTTACGTCAAAATAAATGCCACTGTCATTTATCATTTATTAAATCATACCAATATGGAAAGATTTTTCTTTTCAGAAACGCGTGCCGTTTGAGTGACTCAGTTATTTTGACAAAATGTGTATACAACACACACGAGTATATAGATATACCAACTCTCGTAGATACCAGTATACCATATGTAGACTTCGACGAGGCAATAAAATAGAAAGAGAGTTTGATGACATTCGAGGTGCTGACAGAAGATCAACAGCATGAATTAGGTCATTTTGAATGAGTTTAAGGCGTAGCTTTGGTAGTACTTTTGCATATTCATGGACGCGTGGAATCCAATCAATGTGATGCGTGATTGCCCATAACCTATCTACGCCCCAAGATCTTTATATATGTTAATCGGTTACATCCAAGTTGAAATATTATATACTACCTTGCCAACACTTTCATTAAACCATTAACAACGTGATCAGATATCTTTTAGTTGATCCACAAAAACCGTCCACATTTCCACTCGTTTATGAGTAGCAATAAAAATGAAAATGAATGATATTAAAATAGTCACCTGGAGTCACATATCTGGTGAATATCTTTGAATAGGTCCACTGTTCTGTGGAGAAATGAAAAAGTCGTCAACCAGCCCACCAATTAGTGATGCACTGGTGGGTAGTGGGACACAGGGGCATTATTGGCCCTGAAATCACCGACCTATTAGCTAAAAGGTGCAGATGGTATATAGGTGGTATTTCCGAATCTAGACTTAGAAAAGCCTATTCATGAGAATAGGGGTCTTCGACTTTGGAAATCAAGGGAAAACCATATAGACCTTGAAAAATCACTTAGAAATATCAAATATTAACATACGTGAATCGATATCGGAGTACAATTTTAGGACACTGCGTTCTGAGACACCACTTCCACAAAATGAATGCAGAGTGCAGTCTCTACCTTGAGTACCATAAAATTATAGAGCAATTAAAGTGCTATCCCACAAGAGGTGTCATTTTAAGGTGTCAACATTCATCTATCATTGCGACATTTCGATAAGTAAACTAAGAAGTTACTATTGGGTCATTACATACGAAATATGGGCTTATGAAGCACAGGCGGATAAAACTACACAATCAAGAACTCAATGAGCTTTATGCATAAGGAAGTCAGGACAAGCAGAACGAATGGACAGTAGACAAACAGTCAAAACGAAGCGAAAAAACAAGTATGAAAAAGGCTGTGCCATAGATCGGAGGACAGTAAAAGGATTGATCTTGATCAGATGGAACAGAACAGGGAAATATGAAAAGAACAAGGGAGGCTTGGTGAAGAACTGTCAGCGAGATTCTGAATTTTCGAGTTTCAAATTTTTGTCAATAATAATGAAAAGTCTAGTAAAGAATGAGGCAAAATTCATAACCAACTGATATGGTGTGTGACTGGTCTTGCGTATTATTCCAGCCATATAGGACCAAGCCTATCTGCAAGAAACAGCGATTGTTGAGGCAATTTTTTATACATTATTCAATTTCTCAACACTACGACTCGGCCGTGATTGTTTTCTCCGTGTTTCAACTCTTCCTAGTCCACCAAACTGTCATTATTGCCTTCTGAGGGAGAAGTTCTGCCTCGGCTAGAAGAGGGGACCCACTGGCGTCGAACAATTCTCCCGCATTCTTCCGATTCTCGTTTAAGTTCCATTTCTCGTCTCGCAAGCGATGACGTGATGTAAGGCGGCTATTAATCAAGGGTATTGAAAGCTTTGAACGCTGTAGCACATGGATAGGTGTTGCGATGTGGAACCCATTTCTTTTTAAGTTTTTTAACTTTCCGATAGCTGAAAGGTAATTAGTTATATCTGCAGTTGAGACTTTGAATCTTTATGAAGGGACAAGAACAGTCGTAGCTATATTTCATTCAAGAGCTAATACCAGCTAGTTTCCTTCACCAAAGTATTCGTAGCTTAAGGAAATTTATTCTTAAATGTATTGATGACGCAAGCATTTTCTTTATAAGAAAAAAAATTAAATTATTGGACTAATACCGTACATATATTTTTACTGTCATGAAATTTAAACTGCACACAACGATCACTTTAAAAATGATCCGTAGATCGGTAATTTCATATTTAACGTGTGGATGAAAAGAGACGATGTTGGTGATATAGCTACAGTCATTTAAATATCGAGGAAAGTTTGGGAGTTTTACTTTTAAATGAACAGAAATTTGATTTTTTTTTTAAAGATCCTTGAAGAGGATATATTTTTGTTTATTGCTTAGGATCTATGAGCTAAATTCGGGATTATTTTTCTTTAAATAGGAGGCTAGCGATAACAGATAGCATGGGGCAATGCGACCAGTTAGACGGGAGACCATAATATGAAAAGTTTCTCTTTAATAAAATTTAGGATGTCCTTCATAGGAGCTGAATTAATCCCCTCAGGAGTCCTGATTTCTCTGAGGAGGATACTCTTCTTAAGATAGTAGAAGGCTGCACACTCATATTTGAAGGCAGCTCTGCTGTTTCCTAGTCCTCTATCCAGAGCCGACACTCGGTTTCAGATGAGAGGTTAATTTTGTTAAGATCAAATCTCAGTCTACAGTGTCCTGAAAGTTAGTCTTCTGATATCGACTCTATTATATTTAAGATTTAACGATATTAATTTAGAAGCCGTATGAATCTTTTAGTTGCTCGGCGATTTAGTTGCCCTTTTATGTCCTTGAGAGACAAGAGAACTTTAAGATTTTTACAATGTGTCGTGTATTTATTTGGAAAACTGCGCTACCTAGTGGTAGTTAAAAACTTTTTGATTGTTTCTTCTTAATTTGGCCTCCGCACCATCAGGTTGTCTTTTCCAATTGATAACTTATAAGAATGATATTTAAATAAACTACATGAATTAAAAAAACAATTCTTTTATTAAGCCTGCCAATTTAACAAATAAAAAAAATAATTAAATAAAACTGTTGTCAAATTATGTGTTTCAAAAAAAAATTTGCATATCGAGTTTCTGGAAATTTTACAGAAAACTTACCATGAATCGCGCATATCAAACGAATTCTCGATCCGTTTCAACATTTTGACTAGTAATAAAACCCAACACCTCGATATGGTGTAATAAAATAAAACCCTCAACGTCTTGAATGAATTAAATCTCATTTATGTCTTTTGTACTTTATATTTATGTATTTATCTTTTGTATATGTATCATTTTCTAATAAGAACTCAAAAATATGTTTTAAATGTAAACAGTCTTCTGCAGACAAACCCTCGGGTTTTGCAGAAACATTTTATGAAAGATGAAAGATTAATACAGTCTCTTGTTTATAGTTGGAAAGAGCTAAATTTTATTCTAAAAGAGCATCGACTACTTGATCGCTAAAGACATGAATTCCTGATGATTTCCAATTTCCACTTTCACGAAACACATTATAATAAATAACATGAGTTATTTATTCGGAATGGGCCTTGATGGCGAGCCCAAGAACTCCACGTCAAAGTCACCTGAATATCAAACCTATACTCTGGCGCTTTCTTCCGATTATTGAGGCAACCTGTAAACAGGAAATTCTATGAGGCGAAAATATTTACCAAATTGACAATGGATGAAAATATTTTTAAATAGCTATCCAATAAAGGGTGTTTATTCAAAAAGCTGCTCAATTGTTGAAATACTAACACAGCTATTATTGCGATGACTTTAAATAAATAAAAAAAAATCTAAAAAGAAGGAAGTAGTGAAATGTGGATTGCAGCATTCCCACTTAATATAAAAATAGTGAAAATAATGCTGAATCATTTCGTAAGAATCGTTTAGCTTTTAATTATCATTCAACATTTTTGCGCCTAGCTATAGGAAATTTTGTTAATAAGTTTACACGTCTTGAGCAGGTTATTGATGTGAAGATTCCAATTAATAATTTTATAATGTCCTCCTAGTTGGCTGTTTATTTTTTAAAAAGATTTTAAAGCGAATCTGTGTGAGTGTATTGATGATGACCTAGTTTGCTTTTTTGAGTTACTTTTTGTTTTTGCAGATATCTTTTGAACATTAGGAGCGCAACTAAGTTCTTTTTTTGGTGAAAATGCAACCTTATTATGAACAAAACGGTTACATATGAATCATTCAAAGTATTGCCCATCGCTAGCGATAACTTTTTCCCATCTTTCTGACAGAGTTTGCATACTGTCACGGTATAAGTGTTCGTCTTTAGAGGCTATCCACGAATCAAGCAATTTTGAGATCTCTTCATATGAATTGAACTGCTGATCAGCCAGACCATGTGCCATCGAACGGAACAAGTGATAATCGGACGGCGCAATATCTGGAGTAGTGAAGGACTTCCCATTTGAGCGTTTTTAAGAGGGTTTTAACGGGTTTGGCAACGTGAGATCGAGCGTTGTCATGCTGTAGAATCACTTTTTCGTGCCTATGCTCGTATTGTGGGCCCTTTTCGCACAGTGCTCGGCTCAATCGCATCAATTGAGTTCGATACCGTTCCCCAGTGATGGTTTCGTTTGGTTTCAACGGCTTATAATAAATATCCTGATACACAGCATAACCTTCGCAGCGTGAATATTCGGCCGAGCCGACGACGTAGAAGCATGTTCGGGCTGTCCCCATGATTTCTTTCTCTTTGGGTTGATAGATAGATAGATAGATAGATATAATTTTTATTCATTCCAACTTATAACAAGATCAACAACAATAGTAGTAGCTAATATAGTTGTTGTAATGAATCCATTTTTCATCACCCGTAACGATGCGATGAAGAAAACCCTTCCTTTTTACCGCTGGAGCAGTTGTTCACAGGCGAAAAAATGACGCTCAACGTCTCTTGGTTTCAAATCATAAGGAATCCAAGTTCCCTGCTTTTGAATCATTCCCAACGCATGCAATGCTTGGAAAAGCTTGGCGGGTAACTCCCAATACTGAAGCAAGCTCTTTTTGGGCTTGGCATGGATCCTCATCAAGCAATGATGCCTCCAATTCAGCGTCTTCGAAGGTTTTTGGCCTTCCTTCACTCGAACAGTCGTCAACATCGAAATCTCCGTCTTTGAAGCGACGGAACCAATCACGGCACGTTGTTTCACTTAGAGCAGCATCTCCGTAAAATTTTGGAGTTCTCGATGCACTTCAACCGCCGTTTTCTTCGAATGAAACAAGAAAAGCAACACTTCCCGCAAATGACGATTATTTGGCACAAAATCAGACATTTTCACACAACCAAAAGTATATGACGCAAAAACAAAATTACTAATGTGTCAAAGTGGTTTGTTTACCATATGTCTAAACTTTATTCATCACGTTTCGGATACGTCACAATCGACCAGCACTTACTGCTGGAGCCATTTCTTGATTAACAGCGAGAACACAGTTGCACACCTAATAACTTCGGCTTAGTTGCAAATGTCACTTACTATATTCGTATTCTCGACTGCCCTATATTCAATTTGTCAATTTTGTAAATTATAAAACGATGAAAATTTTAGTTTCTTTTTACGAGGGTATGTAAAGACCTTCAAAGGACACCATAAGGCGATATTCCAACGAAGGTACCTGCAATTTTCGCTATGTCCGTGTGGTTAAAGTTTACGTAGTACCTTATTTTATAATGTCCATTTGACATTACACTACGTGACGTTAAAATTACGCATACTTTTCTAGACACAAGCACAGATTTGTATACCATTAGTCTTAATTTGGTTTTAGCACCTGCTTGTATAGAATCAGTTTGTTTCAATACTGCGCTTGGAATACTTCCCTAGTATCCAGTACAGTTCTTTGTATTTACGTGGCTAGAATGGAATCTTGCGTTTATGCAAGTATAGAGTAAATACAGAAGTGGACCGAGTACGCTTCCCTGAGGAACGCCAGTCGAAATCACTTTAAAGTCAGAAATCACTTCCATATTTAACGCGAAATAGTCTATTGGCAAGATAAGTAATTAAAACATAGGATAGCTTCTCTGGTAAGATTTTTCTCGGTTTAAATACCAAGCCTTCGTGGCTTGTCAAACTGAGAGACATCAAGGAATACACTCGATCATATCAGCTTGTGTTCGAGTTCTTTTTCTATTACATCAGTTATTCGTTGTATTGCTTCTGAAATCAAACTGATGATCTAGTAAGGAATGCTTTTCCTCTGATTTTTTAAATTACCGGCAACAGTGAAATTGGACCATACGATTTCTTGTTCGTTAATGTTTTACCCGGCTTTTGAACCATTATGACTTCTGCAACTTTCCACTGGTTCGACACATATTCTAATTACATATATAGACGAATTTCCCACCGCTAAGTTTTATAAATATGAGCCTAGAATTTGGTTTTAAAAACCCTTTTTGAGCTTATAAAAATCTTTTTTTTAGATAATACCTCTCGAGATGGCCTTTTTTGCACAACAGCACAAAAAATTGGCCTCATTCAAAGAAGAAAATAAATCTATGGAATCAAAATTGAATATAATAAAAAGCAAATTATAATCACAAATCCAACATTATGCTCGTTTTCTAGGAAGTTTGCTTCTTCAAACGAGAAAAGAAAAAAGAAAAACCACAAATCCACATTTGACAGCACATCACCTCGACAAACAATGGCTTAACCGAAAATGACTAAACCATAACTTCGTCTTAACATCACCGACTTCCGCCATAAACCTGTAGAAAGTGTAAAATATACAAAAACACCAATTCAGCTGTCAAATCATATTCCATAAACGTTTACGCGCTCCATTCGAAGTGTGAAATGTCAATTCAGATTTTATTATCATTCTATTTTGTTTCGTGAATTCCTTTGATTTAACGATCTACAAGCCGCCACAACAGCTATATAAGCTTCCTTCTTACCTCTTACGCCACTCACTTTCCATCGCGGCGACGTGTGCTCAAGACTAATTGTCATTTATTGATCAGTCAGATCCTGTTCTCGAAGGTATTAAAAAAAAAATAAACCAAAATACCTCAACTTTAGTTATAAATTCAAATAAATTAATAACACCGATCGTAAAGCAGGTACTTAAATCGAAATTTAATTAGCAACACTTGTTCTTAGCAGGGCAAAAAAATAAAAACCACGAAACAATCGTTAAAAAAATGCTCAATGAGGTTTGTGCAAGAGTCGGACTGACTTCTCGTAAATAAATCATTACGACTATCACGATGATGACGGCGATGACGGGCTTATGAGTTTTGTTTATGCATTTCCGTTGCTATGAATTTCTGGTATGCGCTAATGTACGATCGTTTTTGTTGCCAAAAAAAAAATAATAATAAATTCTGCGGCGCGCCTCTGTTGAATGCGATGGGTGAATGGTACACCAATTATCTAATCAGTTTATGAGACTCGAGCAGATTGTGACTATTACCACAAGAGTGAGGTTTTGGTTTTGTTTACACCTGTCGCGAGGTAGGGAAATACCAACGTTCACAACCGATTTGTGGTCATAAATGTCGCAGAGAAAGGAGGATTGACGTTTGATATGTATCAATGCATATTGATCTGAATGTGACGTATGAGGTGTGCCAAGGGTGTTAGATATCACACCCCATTGCGGATAGATATCTGAATAATAAAGAAAGTGTAGATTCCACGATCCAATCGTTGCTCGGGGCAATTGGAAACGAATCCAATTCTCTTTTTCAATTTTCTTGCGGTCAATCAGAGTCAACGTCAGTTTGAAAGACACCGAAAACCGGCTTCGATTACAACCGTATTACACATCGTTCTCGTACGAAATCCATTTCTATGATTTACTAACCCCTCGCTCTGACGCCAGTCCATCATCTAAGACATTTTGACAGAAGCACAATTACACTGCAAAAGCAAACTCCCACAACAGAGAGAAGAAACGATGACAGCCAGTCTATAGAGAGCGAACCGTCAAACCGGTAATTAAGGTCGAATAGTCCAAGGTCTGCTCACAAACCCACTCTCCGCTCAGATAATCGCACTAAACAGAGCCTCAAATGATCAATGATTAATGATTAAAAAATGGAAAGAAACAAAGAACTGTCTCAATCATGATGGACAGCCCCTTGGCGTTCTATCATGATCGTCGATTTCACATCAAGTAAAGCAATGATTTAGCAGTTTAGTCGGATCGTATCGCCGATACGAGAACAAAAGTCTATTTACAGAATCACCACAATCACAATTACAATCACCGCCTCCGCAAAACGGTTTAGTAAACAGCAACTAGACAGTAATCCAACCGTCCAGACAACGCAGCTTGATCGATAAGACCCCACTGCGAAATCAACTGCGCGGTCGTTACTGATATATTTTCTCTTCTAGTTCGCCGTAATCCATGGTACACTTTCTAGCATTTAATTGATGACCAATTAATGTTGTGTATTGCATTTAAAACGCATGTGCGTTCGAGGTGTGTCCACATCCCAGGGAGTGCATGCATCACCGCGATGAGTGCATAAACTGTTTATGTGATTTTAATTCGTTCATTTAGAGATAATTCTCTTTACTACTGCGACGAGAAATTTCAAAACGTATGCCGGGAAATGTGTAAAACATGTTTTCGGCCTAATGGCCATGATGTTTCATTGCGCGCTGTACGCAACGGATTAAGTTATTATTTCTTGATTATTGAAAAGCCAGTTTGCACCTCAACTCTTTTGTTTTCTTGGAAGGCAAAAAACAAAGTTAATGCTCTTGGGTCCAATCGATCAATCGATAAGTATTTCTTTTTTTTTTCGGTCACTAGCGATTAGAGAATTTTAATTTTAATAATACCGAACCGAGCGTAGATGGTAGATGCATACAAATGAGGGTAATACGGTCGTAAAGTATTTTTGTTTTTTTTTTATTTCGTTTTTCTTTTGGTTTGTTCGATGTTTTGCATACGGACGAGAGTGGGGAGAGATATTTATGCGTTGATATGTCAAGTTGTTGGAAATTATTGTTATTACAGTGATATATCCAATTAGTTATGTTGCTTGCCGCGGGCTAGAGTAACATGACATGAGGAGTAGTAGGACTATCGGCAATCTGGTTGCTTGACTAGCTGACTGGGTGAGGAATCATCATTAAGATAATTCAGATTTATTTCTTAATTTGAAATATGATTGTTTATTGAATGCTTTTAGTCGGGGCCGTGTGTGGGCGCAGACACTCAGTTACCCCGCGAGTGTTAAGTTAAAATATGTGAGATTTTAAAAGGCCGATAGGGTTAGATGGCTTTTATATATTGATTGCCCGGGAGCCGGTAATATTACTGTACGTTGAATGAGATTAAGGTTTGGAATTCGAAGGTGGTTATCTCCGGCCTGGAAATGGAAATACCTGTTTACCTAAAAATCTATGTCACCATTTAAAAAATTATAGAAACCTGCTTCTACTACCAACTGTCTTGACCTTATTCACACATTTCAAAAGAAAACGAATCACCTCGCCAGAAAATAAGTCCCCACTCTATGGCAACTCAGATCTCCATTGCAACCCTTAACCAACAATCAAAATTCCTTTCTACACCTAATTATATGATAATTCAACCACTCCACGTCAACCGCCGAATGATGCAGGTACATCCAAAGCTGTCATCTCAATTGATTTTCCTCCTCCAGGCATGCACGCTTCTCCATCTCTTCGCTAACACCTAAATGATATGAAATTTATGTCGTCCCTGTGACGGTAATTCACTGAAAGAGCAAAAAACATTCGCGCAATTACACGAATGTGCACACAGACAACCGCCGCGCCGCCAAAACAATACCAAATCGCATCAATTGTGATTATGCGTTCGCTCATTTGGTAAATAATGTAATTGCCAAGAAATCTTGTACCCACCGCAGGAACAATGTATTTCATTGCTGTGCGCGTCGCTTCGCCGCGCTCTCGGATATGAATTGATTGCGGCCACAAATAATGACGCTTATCCACCGTCACTGCCGACGAATATCTATCGCTAGACAGTCACCCCTACCAGCAGCACCAGGTGCCATTACAAGCGAGGAGCGTAAATTATCCGCAGTAGAACATTAGACATGGAGATACCAGGGTATATGGATATATCTACCGATCGTTCGCGATCGCTTGATTACTTTGTCAGCAGATCGGAATGTGAAAATCGCTTCGCCTCTTCGAATCTAGTGCTGGGTGATGATGGCGATGGTGGCGACTGTAGCTTTCTGTTCGCATTTGGAAGAAAGAATTTTAAGTGGAGCACAGCGGTACCGGCGTACCGCCACCTCCGCCGACAAAGAAGTGTAATTTTCGTTCCATCGTATATGGATCGAAGTAATCTATACGCCTATACGACGCGTTTTCATACCGCTAGAAAAGCGAAACTGAAAATGAAATATTTTCCCTCTAATAAGTTACCATACCGCCGACACATTGGGGGGAGGGAATACGCGTACCGAGCGCCGACCGCCAGCAGGCAAGTTTCGAAGCGACATCGATGTGTTTGATTTTCATCGTGGTAGTGCCTCCCTCAATTAAACCTCGATCGTGCAATTTCTCGATCGCGTTTTCCCCTGTCGCCTATCGCCTCCCCTTATGTCACTAAAAACTAAGCGATCCATTTGATCATGACATTATTCAGTGAATAATGGGAAAATTATGGGTTTTCAAATTGATCGCTTACGTGGTTAGTGGTGTTTGGTATTTGTTGTCGGTGTTGCGTGTTCCTTTTGCTGCCGTTGCTGGTAGGTAATGATTAAGATACAAAAAGGAGCTTTTATTAGTCCTCCTGTGATACGGGTATGTGTAATTACATTGGTGAGTAGTTGAGTAGCTAGATTGTCGATCGAGCATCGTTCTGAGTGACGATTAAATTAATTGGTAGCAATTGATTTGGTGCATGATTTATTTGTGAGTCAACGTTTAGTAGTCGTAGTCGGACTCACGACATGCCAAGTGGGTAGTCTGTCATGAGTGCTCATCATGTTTATGGGCCTCATCATCATCAGAAGCTTCATCGTAGATGTTGGTTGCATCAGTGAGGTGTACGTCTCAATTAGATGCCAGGTCGTGTAATAGATTGCAAGACGTTTATTATCTTATTGTGGGTTCTTGAGCCTTTGGGCGAAGTGTAGACTAGGCCGGATGGAGACGAAGGCTGCTCGGAAGGTTAAACTAAAGAACTCTTATTGAATCGTCGGTGATTTGTGGTGGATTCGTGTGAATTCGTTTTAATTTCTGAAAATTTGCAAAATATGCTGAATGTCCAAAAAATTACGGGAATAGTCGGTTTATTTTAACAAAAATGTGTTATAAAGGTGTCAGCTGCAAAATAATCGAAATGAATAATATATTGAATATTTATGTTAGCATTTGCTCCAATTTTTGAAATAGCATTTAGCTCTCTCAGCGATCCCATACACTTGCAAAACGACCCTTAAGATTTCCCTTTATTTGTAAGAAGACAAATAAAACACCCGGAGGCAGGTTTGATACGTTTCAGTATTTCTTTATAGTTTTTGACCTCATTTTGCCGCTGGTTTTGTTCGAAATGTTATGGTTTTGTAACAAGTTTAGCTGCTACAGGTTTCAAGCCCAAAACATCCGGAGAAAATTTCATGGAATTAGCTGATTGATATGCCAATATTTTCGATGATTTTTCTGCTTGTTATTCGGCAATGTTTAAAAATTGTTTCTTTACTTCCTCCCACGTTGTTAGAGGTTGTGGATATGCTGGAGCTACTTTTTCTCACTCTATATTCAACGCTTTCAGTGCCATCCTAGATTTAGTCCTAGCAGTCCAATAGTCGATAGTAATATCTAACATTTCCATTTGCTGCAGTTTATTTCGTTATAGCGAGTTTTAACGCAATTTTGCTAATTTATTTTGCAAGAATAGGATTACGCGTCTAGTCTACCCAAACTGCAACAACTCGCTTTGCAACTACTTCAAATTAGGTTTTCGTCATAAAAAACAAACTACCAAATAATATGTTCGGCAAACCATATCACATGTTCAATATGCAATTTTGCGTCGAAAGAAATCAGTCTGTAGTCGATATCATTGTTTGTCCTCGAGATAAACGAGACGAAAAACAGCTCTCGGACATACGAATGAATATAGGTTTCTCACTAAGAACGATGGATTTAAGCACTCTGAAATGTGAAAACGTCTCAACTGCAAAATCGAACTTATTATAATAGCATCCAATTGTGAAGCTAATATATAATCGACGACCGTACAAGCGAATGATTTATCAGCACATCTTCTCAGGTATTAAGCACCAGGACCACCCTCAGTCAGCTGGTCAGCTGTACGTTAATTCTGTTTTTTTTAAATATTCTCTCACACATAAATACTTGAACACTTTTTAATAAGTAAAACTCTCTTTTGGGGTTCAGAATACCCGCTCTTAGAACGAGCCAATGAAAAAATTCTATACCCAGCGCTACATACCACTCACACCGTGTAACAATCGATCTTTGTGGCCAAAATTCAACCTGTGATTCTTACCAAAACTCGGGAGGCCCTATGAGCTGCCTAGGGACTGCCTTACTTAGTATTGGAAGTTTCGAAGTTTGGAGAGGTCTCAGTGAAACTATCAGTTTAAAAAATTGAAGTCATCGGGTATTCGGGCCATCTTGTGGTCACTGACAAATATGAAGTAAAAGCAAGCGAACCAATTATTATTTGACTAGCGTATTGGTGAAAGTTTGTCCATTTACTCAGCTAAGACTTTCTCAGTCCTCTTACTAAAATGCCGGAATCACAACCTTGCCTAGTTACCTAAAAAAACTATAATCAAACTACAACGCCTTAAAACCAACCGCCAAGCCCAGGTGCTGTGATTGGATTTACTTCATTTCATATAGCACACATATCAAAAATCAGCTACACCCTAGATTCCATTGTTCAAGAACCATCTTGACCACTTTGAACCAAGTCACACGTCAAATCTTCATGAACTTCCTAAATTCGAAATGGTAAGCACGGTAACCGAAACCTTACCCCAAATCCTAGAAAATGCCTTAGGTACTATTGTTCGATTATAACATCAGACGTTGGCATCGGTAGGCTCTGATACTTTCCCTAGTGTTTTCCAAGCTAAACTACTCGTATGTATATACAGGACCTAGGAAAGAAACAAGATAAGATCAGTTCGCCGGGGGCCAAGGTACAAGTGCAGGTCTTCTACCTTGAATTTTTCAAACTTTTACCTGAATCTCAGGAAACGCAGTAGCTAGGGTTTGAACTGGTCGTTCTGAGCCCAAAATCATGTATTCTATAACACGGCCAAGTTTCAGACTCATAGCTACTCGGCAAGTTTGGTTTGATATATACTTACGGAAAGACGGAGGAACGGGAAAGCCTTTGCATAAGTCTTTCTTATCCAAGCTTTGCAAGGTAGAGTAAAGGAAAGTCAAACTTTGTCGATTTCCTGGTCACAGGAGCAGTAGATGCTAAATCTTTCTGTATAATTGCCCAATCTAAGATCAACCGATTTCTAGATAGTTGAGAAAAATCATAACATCTCTCCCACCGGTACAGAACTCAAGGAAATCTTCAGGTAAATCATGCCTCCTGAATCCTTAGGTTCATTAAGAAGGTTATTTACTTTGTTCGCTTACTCGTATTTGGCAGGATAAATCTTTATGGTCACCGCGTCCTCCTTGTTAACAAAACAAAAAGATCAACAACGATACCTATCCCATTTTGTTGATGTTATTTAGCATGTGCGGAGCTGTGACGTTAGACTTCTTTTATTGGTGGCACTTAAAAGTCGACAATTCTAGGCTCTAGATCATATAAAATGTAGAATACATGAAAATTGAGTAGTGAGGATGCTTTACTGCAAAGCCAGCTGAGACAGAGGTTTCAATTAAATTATATTCCGCAATTGATCTGAAGGCTTACTTGACACTCTCAAAGCAGACATTTTAACCTTATATAATTACAAGTTAAACAACTTATTATGAAAATCGATTTGTAAGAACATGTATTGAAAACTCATGTTTTTTGGTGGGAATAATCGTCCAAGGGAGGTGAGAATAATAGCAATGATAATCATCACCGACTGTTGATCAATTCTAGTCTGTTCAAAGGCAGAAAAAAGTTACTGTGAACTACAATCAACGCGACAAAATCAGTCGAATCTTTCAAATCCTGTCTAGGACTACCACCCCCCGAAGAGTAGTCAAGTAGAAGAAGTAAAACATCTTCGACACAAACCATCTGCACCCCGTCCAGGTTGTGTGACAAACACCATAAGAACGTAACTTTTGAACCTGCGCGAACCCTATAAAAAAAAATTTAAAAAAAATGAATTCTGTCGAGGATCGGAAAAAAATCGGACAGGTCCAAAATTGGACGCTCTACAAAGAGCTGCTGAGTCAGAAAGTACCGCTAATGAACCACCATCATGGATACTCTGGAGCACTTATGTATTAAGAAATCATCTTTCGACTGTTGGGCATTCCTATAGAATTTAATTAACACAGAAAATGAAGCCAATAGATCATAATCAACGCATAACTTTGATATTGTGGTCTAAGTTTTTCAATAAGGACATCACAATTTTGTAACACAGAATAGTTGTGATATCGAATTGAAATTTATTCCAGGTATACTACTCATGTTAAGAGTTAAATTTAGGTATAAAACCGCGAGCAGGTTTCCGGCAATCGATTATCTGAAGCCAATTCTCCAAAAGTCTTTCAAATATGTATATATAGCGGAATGTTGCCAATTTCACGTGCAATATTGTTGCTGAACTTGCTTAACGTTCTAGACTTGTTGACTTAGGCCAACGACTTAAAGTAACTCCATAAAGAGAAATTCAATGGCGTTCAATCGTATGGCCGATTTCAATCGATTTCTCGAGATTAGACGATTCCAAAATAAATTTTTTCTCTCGCACGTGGCCTTACCTTGTTAGAAGCACAGATGTCAAGTCCATTAAATTTTGTCCAAAAATAGTCTTCTAACATTACACGATAGCGAGCTCCATTAACCATAGAAGTTTTAGCTTTTCGAATGATCATGAGGTCTCAATGCTTGTGTTAATTTGATCTTGTTAGTGTAAGGCGATAAAAATCTTTACGCAAAATTCACCATAATATGAACTGAGAGTTTTCGAATTCCTGTGAGCAGAGTGAAATCAAATGACTTAGTTCAATTTGAATTGAAGCATTTAGGCCGACGATATTTTCGGCACTTTGGCCGATGCGTTGTTTTACTGACAAAGGAACATTCATTAACCAATATTATAATTATTGTTTCTTTATTTGTCTCCTTATAGGGATATTACAATACATATATATTTGGGAGGCTTGTTTTCATTACTGGCCATTTGGATTTCGGAAATTCAGAGCCTCGTTGAGCCCCCTCGCCAAGCCTTCCTTTTCTACTTTCATATTATAGTCACATCTAAGGCGCGGCTTTCCAGGCGGTCTTTTTTTCTCGGGTTTTCCACATGTAATTCTTTTAAACAGTCAAAAGAACGGACCATTTGTTCTATATGCCTATCGTAGCGCTTTTTAAAACTCAGACAAAGCTTGGGGCTGAATGGAGTTCGTCGAATTCTTGATTTCTAGCTTTCTCCATTCACCCGGCCTGTTGTCCACTTTCCTCATGAAATCTATTTTCCTCCTCCTAAGTCAGAGAGCAAATTTTACATCCGTGAAATGTTAGTGGCATTATCACGGTTTTATAAATACAAATTTTGATATTGCGAGACAAAAGAGTTGTTGTAGTTAGCTCCTTCATTGCGAAGATGCGCGCAACATCTTTATCTCGGTAGCCAGTATGTTGACTAGAATTTATTCACTACAGCATGCACAGCTTGGGATAGGGGCGACTATTACTGCCATTTTACCTCTTTTTAGGGATTTTTTTTTTATAAGACAATAATATTCAATCAATTTAACTTTTTTATACATTTTTTTATATATATTTTTTTCAATTAAAAAAAAAAAAAAGCATGTCACTGGTCATGGTAATAGCGGCTGTACATGTCTGAAAAAAAAAAATCGAATGGATTATTGTTAAGTAGGTCTGTCGCTCTCGGCCCTACCAAAATTAATCAATTTGATTGAAAAAAAAATTACGGATTGTAGGAAAAATTTATTTTTTGTTAATTTTTTTTTGTTAAAAATCGTTTAAAAAAATAAGAAAATATTTTCGAAAATAAGAAGATAAGCAATTTTGGTACAGCCGATAACCATTAATGAGTTAAAGAATATATATAAATTTCAAAGCAATCGGTTGAATAGTTTTTTCTTTTAAGACCATGACAGTTTTAGAAAATGATGTTTCGAGAAAAATGCGCTTAAAGTTTCAAGAGCAGAACCAATCGCTCACGGTGCGTCGGCGACTATGAGCTGTAACTTATTTAATACTAGGAATTTCGGTCTTCACAGCATATTTTCGATAGGATTTACTATCGAAATATGAAAAAAAAACGATTTTTCGAAGTGGAGACTACCCCCTTAAAGTTGCAACCAACGACTCAGAATTTCAGTAAAATGTTTAGTCATTTTTAAGCACTGCATCTTCATAAAGTTTAGCTTGATAAAAACACAAGCCATAACTGACTATTATCAGGCCATAAGACAAGCTCGAGAGCGGATTTTTATTAAAATACAAATTTGTTATATCCCTGTTAAAAAAAAACTTGTGTAGCTGTTTTAAACTGTAGCTGTATAAAACAAAAGTTTTATTATTTGCATGTCTTATTTAAAAAACAAAAAAACCTACGGCCGACTTTTGAAAGACCCTTTATTATAACATTGATAAATCGTACGCTACTGCTCCCCGTTGTTTTTGAATGGCTAATCTTTTAAGGTTCAAATGTTCCATATTTTTACTTTAATTTCAACCCCGTTCAATGTGAAGAAAAAATGTTAATACTATTTTAGAGGTCGAATGCCAATTTTAATTTTTGCAGAAATCCTCCAAATGTGCAGTTTTCAAAGTTTTCTTCTATTTATCCCAACTTCCCCGAGGATATCAAGAACGTATTTCGAGAGTCCTACCTTGGGAACATGCATCAACATTTTTTTCTTATTTCTTCAATTTTAAAAATACCCCCCGATTCGCGAAGACATTATTATGAAAAATTGAAAAAACCGAAAATTCAAATTGTACTTGAATATAATTTATAGCTTTTGATATAAATTCATCCTTTGTTTGGCTAATCATAGTTCTTCTCTCCTCCACGAGAAGGTAAGTTTTTTTTTTTTATATTTCGCGCAGAGAGAGTGTTTATCAAGAAACCTGGACGGGTTATATAATATGGAAAGTGTAATATTGGAAATGCACACACAGAGATGAATTTAAAAGTGATCTTATGCTGCGATCAGCACTTCATTTCATCAGCACTTTTTGATCATCTCTCATTCACAACTGATGTTGGTGCACAGTTTTTTCTTAACTACGGAGGGACTTGAACTATATACCTTCGGCTCAACAGTCGGTGATGATTACTATCTCATTACGATCACCCAATTTTTATAAAAACTAAATTGAAGTATTCTCAAGGCAGAACTATCGGGAACACGATTTTGCTACACAAGAATGCCCTCAGGGGTATCGGGGACATTGGGTTAAATAGAAGAGACTTTTGACGAACAATTTTTTGGGGTATTTCTGCAAGAATAAATTGTTAAATCAATTATTTTCGGAATTCGGCAATAAAATCGGCAACCTCGAAAAAAGTCAACATGGTTTCCTGAAGCCTTACTAAGTTTTTCCAGAAAAGTTGAGCGTTAGCAGGTTGAACAAACCAGCTCTACCGAGCAAAGGCCCTTCCGATTGCATCAAAACCATTAATTTTACCAGAAGGTTGAGTCAAGGTAATGCCCTGTCATGCTGATTCTTTATAGGAAAAAAATTTATTGCTTTCTCAAACAGCCATATCGCACTATGCAATATCTAAATGTACTTGAGGAAACTTAAGCTGCATTATCTAACGAACATAGTAGGTTAACCGATCTATCAATTTTGCCACAGGAGTATTCCAAGTTAAAATTCCATTAGCATTTTAGGCCCATCAATTCGACTTAACTTATCAATCCCTCACATATATGAATATACACAGATGCAAATACCCTTACAATAGCTATTAAAAAATCTAAATATTTGTCGTTTCAGGTGAGAAGCCGTATACCTGCCAATGGCCCGAGTGTGAATGGCGATTCGCACGTTCCGACGAATTAACCCGACACTATCGCAAGCACACCGGCGCTAAACCATTCAAATGTATTGTCTGTGAAAGAAGTTTTGCCCGAAGCGATCACCTAGCGTTGCACATGAAACGTCACCTACCGAAAAACAAATGATCCGTCTACTAACTGGACAGTATTTATATTTGTCCTCGTTCTCCTTTTCTATTTTATTTTAAGAAAAAAAAAAGAAAATAAAGAGAAAACGGAGCAACAATGGGAATATCCAAAACCAACTTAAACAACAAGCAAGACATCCAAAGGACTCTAGTATCTAAGGCAACAAAAATGAATAAAATCACCGTGTACTATAGTAGGGAAAAAGTATATACACCTAAGGGTGCTATATCCTTTTGCTATAAAACTAATTTAATTTCCTATGAAGTTGTGGTTGTAACTCTTCTGTAATTTTTTTTTTTTCTATTTTTTACATTTAATTTAAGTCTAGCTCGTATCCTGTCACAATTGTTTTACTTCCTTGTTTTCCTAGGTGTGATTATTACAAAATATATAGAACTAGATACAGTATCTACCACTTGTATACATTGTTTTATAGATTCACTGGAATCTTAACAATTTATTTGTGCTGGCACATTTGGAATAAATTATTAAATTGTTTTTCTATTTTTTTTTTGTTGTAATTTTTTTTTGTTATGTAAGCCTCGAGCCCGCTGGATTGATCGATCGATAATTACTCGCATGCTATACATTCGCGGTTGATTAGATTTTAATAAAAAAAAAAAAACGAGAAAAGCAATTAATTCCACCTACAAGCCGTCGCCAGAGAATTGACATATTCTCGCGCGCGCTCTATCATTACGTGGCGTTCGATGTTATTCTTTATTTTTGCATAGAGGTGCTTAATGATAATCTAAAAAATATGTTAAACACTGGTTGGTGATCAAGACAAATGGTGCGACTTCCATAAACTGCCTCCGCTGCACCGATGACTCTCGAGTACGTGATAGAGTGAAACAATGACATTTTTATTTTGTTGCACCGCTCAATGTGTGGTAATTAATGACTATTAGGATAAATAAATAATTACAAATGACTCGACGAGGTAGATAGTGATCGAAAATGTAACCAGGATTAATGAAAATTATAGAAAAAAAACTTTGCCATTGGCGGGAGGCTATTAATCTAAATGCAACAGTGAGCTAAAAGCTTTTTATGGTTACACCGGGCTCGGATGTCGTCAAAAATAAATGATGCACTCACGGGGAAGGTTGTTCATTCGCATTGGGGATATTTGTTTAGGAATTCCTTGGCTGTATGATCGTCTTTCGGGTGTGTGAAATTATTTGAACGTTATTTTTGTTTTAGCGGGAGAGCTACACACATAATTGCGTCACCTGGCATTTGTTGTCGACAGACGGTAATTGAGGTAAAAATGTGTAATTATGAAAGATGTGGTATGCAAATGGACGTATGTACATGCAGTTAGATGAAAAATTACTTGAAGCCAAGGAATGGCAGAGATTTATCGTGTGACGTTGCCATGACAGACACTGGAGAGGTGTTAAACTGGTAGTGTAATAAAAATTACAGGTTTGGATATGATTTAGACCAATTTACTTAATTGCTTGTGCCTTTTAAGACAGCTTATATTAAAAGTGGCATGTGCCACGAAGAAAAATGTCAGTTTTTTCCCTGTCTTGATGGACTACATCTATCAATCAAAGTAAGCTTCTAATGGAATATTCCTATGACATTGTTCGATTCGATTTTTCTGCCTCCGGATATGCATTCAGATCCTGTTGAGCAGATTTTAAATTGATGAATACTTCCTAGTGATAAGCAACGAAAAAATGTTGATTTGAACCCATAATAGATGGTACAAGACGCAGTAATATTTTTGCATTGGGCATGTAATTCACAGTATTTCGTGCCCTCGTCGCTAGGAAGTTGATACGTTAGCCCAATTTTGTCAACGCTATTAAGACGAGTTATAAACTGCTTCTTCGTTGCCGAATAGCTGATGATCATAATTTGATTAGCCCTGAAGCTAAGTGTTCGAGTAGGTTTCTCCCTCTTTCACGAATAACCATGGGATTAATTCATTCTATAATTTCCTGCCCTCCGAATCGCATTCACATAAATTTTTATCCAGTTTGTTCCATTTACTTAAGCGCCTCCAGCCAGTCATTCTGCATGACACCCATGTCCAGCCTCTTGTCCGACACAAATCGATAAGCTCACAATCAACCCGACAATCTGCAACTTTCTCAACTTCACAAACCATTACCGTAGTGCATTTCATAAATAAACAACTCCAGCTAGCCATATCTCAGTTCTGACAAGCTAATCTCCTACTTGGAAACTAGTCTTAACCGTATTCGAACCTCCTCCAATCAATTACCTCCACTTATCCATCTATGCACGTCTCAATTACAATATAACACCAAGCCAGTCGTCAATATCTCGCCCTGAAAGCTCAATAATTTGCCTCATCTTATCAATGACCGATCAATTAACCAACTCACGGCTAAGTATCTAGTATCTACATATCTTAATGCCTTTTTAGCACGAGAACTACTTTTTCTCTGTGAACCAGCAGAGATGCAATTTCTCAAGCTTAGAATGCTATTGAATTTACATACCAAACGTTAATAAATCAATTCACAACGTCCAGTCGAATCACATTCAATCGAACAAGCCAACAGCCTAACAATCTAACCGCCGACAACCCTTACAACAACATTTGTTCGCCTTCACTTCACTATCAATCAAAGTCGTCTGTCGTCGTTGTTGTACATTGTTCGCAGTACGTCACCCGTTTCCCTCTTTCTCACTTTATAATTGCTCTTGATATTGACCTTACATTGAAAATGAGATTAGGATTGAAATTGCCAGGCGTAATCAAATCCGCGCGACTGCATCTATCCGACAGAAATGAATATGAAAAAGGAAGAAAAACAAATGACTTAAGCATTAACGTCCCTTGCTGATCGAGAGTTTGCAAATGCATTACATATATCAAGCCGGCCCCTGGCTTGAATGCGGGTGCACTATGTAGACAATTACCTCCTCCTCCTGCTAATTGAAAACTGATTCTAATTAATTAAACCGCATAACCGCGCACAACCTATTCAGCATCGACTCATAGCCGCACAATAGAGGGGTATAAAAAAGTATCTACATCTAACTAATTGCATGTCAAACAAGTGCTCATTTATCATATTCATTAATCGGGAAATTTAGAACGGGCGGCCGAGACTCCCTCAGTCTACATATCTACGTTGCGTTCATTTTCTTTCCTTACCCGCCCCTTACTCTAATTTATTTTTAACATGAAAAAAAAATTATTGTTTACGAGAACTACAAGCTTCAAGAAACTATTTATTCAAACTCAAAAAAAAAACAAATTCCACTGAATTTAATTTAAATATAGAAAATTACCTCAACCACATGCGGTTGGGATAAATTTGAAAAATGAACCACGATATAGTGTAGCAGCACATTAGCTCATTAGATCCATTACATTTATTTATTTGTAAAAATAAAAATCAAATTTTGAATAAAAATAAAACAATTTTGCTGTACATACCTATGTAAGAGTAGAAAGTAGATTATAAATAGATATACCGATGTAGCGAGAATGGATTGAATAAACAATACAAAATGAAAATAAAAAAAAAAAACAAAACTAAAATTGTCGTCGTGTTCTTTGATGCCATTATCTTGTAAATTAAATTGTTTTTCTTCAGAGAAATTAATTAAAATAGGAGGAAAACGGATTTTTCTTTTAAGTTTATTCTTAATATTTGTTATTTCTTGTTTTCGCGAGTTTTGTTTTAGGCTTTGTGTAATTTGTTTAGTTTTAAGCTATGTTTTAGTTTTATTTGTATAGTTTTTTTGAGTTAGTTTTAATTAAATGAATTTTTAAAGATTTTACAATTTTTTGTTTTTCTTTAGTCTCTTAAAATGTTTAGTTATTTTTCACACCAACACCCGCTCTTACAATGTGTTAAGATAGTGAAAATTCACCACAAAAAAAGTGAGGATTACGTGAAACTACCAAAACTATCAATTGATTCGAAATTGAAATTTGAGTTGAGTGATGTGGAAACTTTAATTATAATTGCCGAAAATATTACCACTCTAGCTGCAGCTACCTTTGTAGTTGTTGGAGACTTCTGCTATCTGTTGGAGCACTCAACCACAAATATTAGTCCTTTGTACTGCCAGTATCTCGCCGAAGGCAGAAGCTTCGAATTAATCCTTCGATGGCCTTGGTGTTAACGGGATCTCGCGTCACACTACCCACTGCGCCACGGCGCTCCCTCTGCATCTACCTGGTACCTATGTAGTACTATGATAAACACTGTTACAACTTTTAACGGCCTCTGGTATTACCCGCACTCTTGTGTTGGGTTGCGTCATGTATAGTTGCATATTCGGTCTATTCACACGCAAATTTGAATTAATATTCATTAAGTTTTTACCATGGAGTGGAGCACTGAAAACAGGATTGTCGTTATTGCCTTTCATAAGTGTGGTATGAAAAAAGGGCTTATCTTCAAAACGCTGCAGCCGCTAGGAATCAGCCGTATGTTCATAAATTTATTTGAAGATACTGGTGATTTGAAAGACAGGCAAAAAACGGGAAGATCACGTACCATTAGAACGATACAAGCCATCAAAACTGTGAATAGGCGCGTAATCCAGTATGGAAACAAATTCTATGTCTCATAGAATGGAAAATTCGGAAATTTCAATGTCTCACATCTTAAAGAAGACTTCGAGTTGGAGGCATACAAAAGTCATACTGGCCAGTTGCTGACTAACGCGCTAATAGAGAAAAGAGAAGAAAAGCATAAACGCCTGTTAGCTGATTTACGCTGGTGCTGAATACCACCGACTTCTCTCTAGGGATAAGAAAATGTTAGCCGTAGAAGAAAAATTTAATAAACAAAATGACAGTTTATGCCCGGTCATCTAAAAAAGTTGCTAAGCTTGTGCCAAGCATACAAAAAGGGCATCATACTGCGTCTGTCATGGTCTGTGGGGAGTATTCTATAAAGGTATTATACGAGGGTGGTCCGATAAGTACCGCCAGGTGGCGCCAGTATCGCAAGTGCAACTTATTATCGTGTAGTACATTCTAGTAGATGGCTACAGTCGAAATTTCAGCCGGATCGGACTCGTAGTTTTGTTTTGACCGCGTGTGGAAGCGGGAGTGTCCGCGGATTTTAGAAAAATGGAAAAAGAGCAATATCGGTCGGTAATTCGATTCTTGTTTTTAGAAGGGAAATCGCGCGGCGAAATCAAAGAGCGTTTGGATGCTGTGCACGGTGACTCTTCTCCTTCGATGGCGACCATCAAAAATTGGTTTGACGTGTTTCAACGTGGTCGCACGTCGGTTTTTGATGAGCCACGTCCAGGTGCCTCGAAAACGGCTACCACGATGGATAACGTGACAAAAATCCACGATCTCGTATTGGCAGACCGCCGATTGAAGGTGCGCGAGATAGCTGAGACAGAAGACATTTCAAAAGATTGCGTGGGTCATATCCTGCATGAAATTTTGGGCATGAGAAAGCTGTCGGCGGGATGGTTGCCGTGTTTGCTCACTCCGGACTACAAGCGCAACCGTGAGACCACTTCAGAACAGTGTTTGACGCTGTCTAAGCGCAATCCGAAGGAGTTTCTGCGTCGTTTCGTGACAGTCGACGAAACATGGATCCACTGATACACACCAGAGACAAAGGAACAGTCGAAACAGTAGACTTCACCTGGCGAACGTGCTCCGAAGAAGGCGAAGACTGTCCCATCGGCCGGAAAGGTGATGGCCACCGTTTTCTGGGATTCACAAGGTATGATAAACATCGACTACCTGGAGAAGGGCAAAACGGTCACAGGGCTGTACTATGGCAAATTATTGGGCCGATTCGATGCCAAATTGAAGAAAAAGCGGCCCCACTTGGCGAAGAAAAAAGTGCTCTTCCACCATGATAACGCACCGGCTCACACCTCCGCCCTCGCCACGACCAAATTAGGCTACGAACTGCTGCCCCATCTCCAGATTTGGCCCCGTGCGACTTCTTTTTGTTTCCAAACTTGAAAAAGTCACTCGCCGGGTAGAAATTTCAGTCAGGAGATCATCGCCGCCACGGAGGCCTACTTTGCAGACCTCGAGAAAACGTATTTTTCAGACGGGTTAAAGAAGTTGGAGCATCGCTTGGTCAAGTGTGTCGAGCTAAAAGGAGACTATATTGAAAAATAAATCGACATTTTTCCAAAATATTTGTTTTTCTTTTGTAGGCTAAGTACTTATCGGACCACCCTCGTAGAGGTCTATTTCTGTGAATAGGGAATAAAGACTTCAGCTGCAGTCTACCAGCAAACTGTTTTGGAAAGGGTAGTTAAACTGCTCAATCAGTCCCTCCTTAAAAACAAAGCCGTGGCCCGTCCACAGGACTCTGCTCCTTCCCGTCAGGCAAAAATCACAAAAACTTGGCTCAAGGAAAATGTTCCTCGCTTCATAGGCATTGACGGACTTTAATCCTTTGGATAACAAACTACGGTCCGTTTTTTTTATTTTTTTTTCTAATTCGTGCAGGTTCAGGAGTGTACGCTCTCATGGTGTTTGTCACACGACCTGGACGGGGTGCAAATGGTTTGTGTCGAAGATTTTCGTTCATTATCATTACTCTCCGGGGGTGGTTGTCCTAGATAGGATTTTTTATTTTTTTTGAGAGATTCGACTGAATTTGTCGCGTTGGTTTTAGTTCTCAGTAACTTTTTTATGTTTCCATGTCACTAAGGTGTTATATTGGATATGCACACACAAAGTATGTATTTTGAAGTGATCATATACTGCGAGTGTTATGCCTTCGTCAGCACTTTTTGATCATCTCTCATTCACACTTGATGTTGTTACACACTTTTTCCGTATGGGAATTTTTCTTGACGATGGACGGACTGATTACCATTGCACTACGACCACGGGTAACGGGTATATCTATTCGGAGGTTTTTTTTATGAGTTGGCGAAACTGTCATTGGCGTTCCAACTTCATCGAAAAAAAATAGAAATAGTGAACAAATTTTAAGAAGGTTAATTGTTAATTGGCCGAAAACATCAGCTGATAACCAACATTGAAATCTTCTTAATATTGTTGACATATCGTCTCGGTCAATTCACACAATTTTAAAAGATCACTTGGACCTCAATGGCATCTCATGTCGTTCGGTTTCAAAAACCCTCAATTTTTTTGAAAACCTGGCTCCACACTATATTGATTGCCTTAGACCATTTGGCCAAAAACTGGAGCACCAACTTACCTCTATGTGATTTCTATTAAATAAAAATACCACTTCAAGGACCTCTTTTCGAGTCTATAGAAGTGACTCAACGTAAATAGCTGATTAAGCTGAATTTGAAAAATCGAGTCATTCAAGACAGGTTTTTCATAAAGGGCGGATAGATGTTGAAATGCAATAAAACAATCTGCGTATGAGGTATAAACAAAATATTTTTTTTTATTTAAAAGGCCCACTTATGCCATTATATACGAAATATGACATCGATCAAACGCTTGCCCCGAATTCTTACGGTGGTACGGGTCCCAGTAGTTAAATTTTCAATTACTCGTCCTACTGAAATTGAACTATGGCCTGTGTTTGGGGTTTATTTGCATAGAGACTTCGCGAAACCCCACAAGAAAAAGTTAAATCGCATGACCTTGGTAGCCAGTTCACTTCACCACAGCAACAGATAGCCTTACCCTCAAATCGCTCATGCAGAAGTCAGTTGTGGTGTCCACTGTGTAACACGTAAGTGCCGTCCTGCTAGAAAACATGTCATCTTGGCCTATATGGTTCAATTTGGGCCATAAGGAGTTGACTATCATTGGCGGTGACCGCCGCATCAACGTCGTTGTCGAAAAAGTACGGACCAATGACGCCGCCGGCGCCAAATCTACAACAAACCGTAACTTTTTGAGTATGCATCGTCACCTTGTAAGCCTCGTGTGGGTTGATGTGGTCCCATATACGGCGATTTTGGTTGGTAACTCAGCCATCATCTAAAAATGCGTCTCATCGCTAAAGATTATATTTCGACTAAAATTGGGGTCCTCTTCCAAGTGCTCCGAAACCCAGTCAGCAAACAACTGGCGTTGTCTACGAATTTTGAGCTCATGGGTCATATGAATCTTGTACGGGTATAGGCCCAAGTCGTCGCAAAATTCGCCAAGTTGAAGTCTGCGAAAGCCCTAGTTCTTGTTCTTAACGAGGAAACGACTGCCTCGGGTTATGCTATACACTTTCACGGACCATGGCGATGTTCTCGGCCGATCTTGCGTTTCTTTGACTTACGAATGGTGGCTGATTAATTAACGAACCCGTCTCCCCTAACAAGAGATTTGATAGATTTTACCGAAACATCATGGCCGCCAAAATCTACTCGCGCAAATTGAAAAACCCTTTATTACGAGAATCGGAAAAACGTAAGAATAAGAATATCCTGTGGGAAAGAATATTCTAAAGGGAACGGAATAGATTTGGAAGAATAAAGTTCGCTTTTCAATATGATCAGAGTAGTACATCAATAGAAGGCTTGAATAATTCTTCACTCTGGTCAGGTACCTCCAAACCTTGACTGTTTGTCATGAAAACTTTCTACAAAAATAGTGATTCTGTATCAAGTACATTTCACGCATTACGAGCAGATTATGGTAGACATAGTCTTCGACCTGAGTACACTATAGGCCAAACTGTAAAACTGCCAAACTGAAAAATTTAAGTCCATCGATTTTACATTATAGCCAACTGTTAAGCCAATTTTTTTGGTCCGAAAAGACACCTTCCCCATCTCACGCACTATGGCTTTTTTGCAGAAAAAAATCCTGGACGCGCAATTTATCAAGATTAGAGCTTGAATTTAAAACTGAAATAAAAATATCGTGACTTTTGATGAAAATGTCTTTTTTTTTTGTAAACTTAAAATGACACCTTTGTTGAATGACCTATAAAATTTAAAATATAATTTTGAGAATTCGTAAATCTTACCACAGGCTCAGAACCTGCTGTGAGGCTTGTGCTCAGAGGCTTTAATATTAAGAAAAGAAGCACAACGATTTAGTGTATGTACTGTAGAAGAAATAAGCCCTAATTGATTGCAACTAGTGGCGAAAGAACTGCGTCTAATATCGTATTTGGATGAATGGTCACGCTCATGACTTTTCCGCGGAGCAGATTATTAGAATTCAATTTAGAATTTAATATCAAAAATTCTAATACTCTTGGGAAATGTAGGTTTAACGACCATCCTTCTAAAGTCTCTCCCAAGTATTTGCATAGACTTTATGAGAACATTGATATTAGCAACCGATGAGCACGTAGAAAAATGAATAAAAAGCAATCAGAGAAATCAGCGAAGATGTGGACTTATCAAAAATCGCGGCGAATAAATCAGGAATCTCCACTAAAATGGGTCAAAAAAGATGATGAACTTTTATGTGTTTCGGATATAACGCCGACATCTTGCGTTGCCCAGATTTAAAAGGTTAATGACACAGATCACCATGAATTCCTCCCATAAGCCTTACAAAAGCAAGGCATGAAATGAGGTGTTAAAAACGAAAAACAAGTGAAAGAACAGATGCATATAGCTCACTGTAAAATAAAATTATTCATCGTGAAAAGTTAGTTTTTTATTTGTGAAATTTATTTGTGTTTAATCGGAATGCACTTATACTCTCACTCTCACTTCTACCCCCACAATGTATCCAAAGAAACTTTCATTTATTCCCAAAAGTCGAAAGAATAAATAATTATGTATTTTAGACACAAAAAAAAAATTAAATTTGATAACGTCCATTGTCCTCCCGGTAGCCTAGCCCATCACGGATCACGTACGTCCAATAGTAGATGACATCGCCTGGTTTCAATACTGTATTCCTGTTGCGATATACAAATCTACCATTTTTCTGTCGTGTAATGTCCACTGACCACCGTCCTGCCTCCAAACCATTCATGGGCCGATTCAAATTGCCATGGAATGCAAACAGCTGTATGCCAGGCTCGGCAGGAATCGACACCTCGAATCCCCGTTCAAATGTTCGAATATCGGCTTTGGGAGCTTGGCTATTAACCGCTGCCATGGCAAGTACCACAGCAAAGAAAACTAAGTACTTTGACATTATCACTAACTATTGATGCTACTGATAACGAGGAATGATTCGACTTGATTGAAGTTTTGAGACTGCACTCTGTTTTTATATTCAAACCTCACGTTCTATGCACTTATAAACGTGCAACGTTATTATTACGAGTCACTTCGAATGTGGAAAACCCGATGAAAGCGAAGCGCTCTACGAGGCTGATAAGCATCGTTGGAAAACACATTAAACGTGTTTTTTTTTTACATTTCCATAAATAAATTATCAAGTAGACAGAGTATCAAGAAATCAGACCTATGGCCCTTAGGATTGATTGCAGCTCTACAAAGCCACACAAAATGAAAAAGGATGCTTCTTAAAAGACATAAAGGTCGGGGTAAATAAGAGGCTGATATGGGCGCGCGTACTTGTTCGCAATGAAGGAACTATTCAAAACTCTTTTGAATTTCTCATCCCAATTCACCTAAGTAATGAGAAACTCTGACTAAAATGGAAAAAGATTTCGGTTCTCGAAAACGAGATCTTAAGGAGATTCTTAATCCCATGGAAAACGGGAAGACAAAACAGAAGAATGGGGAAAATTACACAATCAAGAATTCGAGGAACTCTATCAAGCCCCAAGCATTGTGCGAGTGGTCGTGGTGCAATGGCAATCATCACCGACTGTTAAGTTGAAAGTCTGTAGTTCAAGACCGTTCATAGTTAAGAACAATTCCTACACGGAAAAACTGTGCAACAACATCAGTTGTGAATGAGAGATGATCAAAAAGTGCTGAAGTGTGAAGGCATAACACTCGCAGCCTAAGATCACTTAAAAATTTATACTCTGTGTCTGCATTTCCAATATAACACCTTAATGACATGGAAACAAAAAAGTTACTGTGAACTACAACCAACGCAAATTCAGTCGAATCTCTCAAATCCTATTTAGGACAACCACCCCCGGAGAATAGTGAGCGAACATCTTCGATACATCTTGAGCCTGCGCGAATTAAGTGGATGAAATGAACCGTCAAGCGAATGATGAGTGGAAACCCCGTAGATGGAAAAATAAAAATATAACGATGAATCTAAGAAAGATGGAACACAACAGAGAAATAGGGAAGCCCCTCCTTATGACGAGGAGGCTTGGCGAAGGGCGTCAATAAATCCTAACGACGGTCGGTAATAATAGTAGCCCTGGTCTGCTTTGGTCGTACTTAATCACTCATTTAACACAGGGATTTCAAGAGCCTTTCAAAAAACTTTGGAATTAATTTAATTGTCAGGGAACATTTACCATGCAAGAGGGGCTTATGGTTATCAACTCAACTCGGTTCAGTAGACTTGGACTGATAGGTGTCAGAGACCTGCTTTTGAGCAATAGACAAGGCCATTTGCGAGGTTGTGCCTCAAGAGAACTGACATGATCAATTGAAAATCTTTTAGTTTCTTGCTTTCAAATGGGATTTTTCCAGCCTTTCTAAACTGTCCTTAAGCTATAAGGTATATGAATGGTAATTTGCCGTTTATCGATAGACGGCGCTGGTGATACATGTTGGTCAGAAACGTCACGTGGTGGACTCGGACATCTGTCAGCAACTCCGCATCACTATGTCTGTGAATTTTCATCGACGTCATATGGTATAAGTTTGTTATCAAGCTACAATAAATGAGCCTCATTTCTGCGAATTTTTTGCTTTTCTCCGTCAATTGGAAAAAAATTGGAGATGAGTCGGAGAAATAGAAATTTATGGAAAAGCTTTTCTTAGAACGTGGCGTGAATGATTTCATTGCTACAAAAGTATTGATTTCAACGAGAGAAACAAGGAACGTAATAAGCGAAAAAGTTTGAAGCCAAAAAAATAAAGACGTTACTGAATCAAGATCCATGTCAAGCGCAATTAAATTAGACAGCCCTATTCCATCGATTGTAAGTCTTGAGAATGGACCGAAAGCAAAAAAAATTGAGTGCAATAGGAGTCGAAGCCGAGGAATGTCGAAGGACGATTGTTCACTGGTGAACTGCCGTTCCATGGGCTAGGAATGAAGGGTTCAACTTGATCCTCATTTTCTCCGATGAGTCCAATTTTTGGTTGAATGGATATTTTTTTTTGAGCGCGATCTGCCAAACCTATATACAATTGTTTACATGACCTAGAGCGTACTGTTGTTTGACATTTGCTTCCGCAAGCATTTTACCCGTTGCCAGGATGGCAGTATCATCGGCAAACGTTGATAACACAGTGCCTGCTGTCTGTGGTATATCACGAGTTTAAAGTAAGTACAACAGCGGGCCTAAAACACTACCCTGCGGTACACCGGCCTTTATCGCTTCAACAGGGAAGAGTCTGTGTGATAAGTAGGATCTTAGGATATTATATATCTGTCCTGGTAGAGCAGGTGGTAGTTTGTACTCTAAGCCTTTGTGCCATACCTTATCAAAAGCTTGTGAGATGTCTAGAAAAACGGTTGAACAAATTAATTTTTGTTCCATCGCTTTTTCAATTACATCAGATATTTGATGTACTTAATTTATGGTGGAATGCTTGCTTCTGAAACCAAACTGATGATAATTGGTTAAAGTCGATTAAGTAGAATTCTCTCGCATACCTTGGAGATGATCGGTAGAAGAGAAATTGGTTTATACGACGTAACTTCAGTCAACGGTTTCCCGCGTTTCACGGAATCATGATAACTTCTGCGACTTTCCATTCGCTTGGTATGTTCTAAACTAAGCGCCGCATTTACGAAAAAAATAAGTTTAAGAAGCGCTTTCTCCGGCAATACTTTAAGAATCTCTCCCGTGATTAAGTTGTAACCAGGAGCTTTTTTCGACTTTAACGATTTTACTACTTTTCTAAGTTCCGAAAGCGTTGCAGCTGGTACACGGTAGTCCGTTTCTGTATTCAAGCGATTATCTTTGTCCTACACCGAACGATCAATTACCCTAGTTCATAGCATATTCTTAGCGGTACTCTGAGTTCAGTGCTTTCCTCAATGTAGATTCTGAATCTTTCCCAGTTAGTTCTCCTACTAGTTAATCTAGATGGTCTTTGTCCCTTAATTACAACTGCGCTCCTCGTAAGTATAACTGGAGAATGGTCTGAGGAAAGATCAAAGCTCTCTTCGACTTTTAAGTAGTTTGCACTGATGCCCTTCATGATAAAGAAGTCTATTAGATTAGAGTTTTTGCGACATCTGACGGCTTTCCCGTTGAATGAAACTCGCAGCCATTTTCCATACCAGCTTGATAGAATGCTCTACCTCTACTGCGGGATATATCGTGAACCCCAAAAGGTAAATTTAGCGTTAAATGGAATTTAAAATTGCCGAATTCGGAGTCGAGGAAGAAGCCTTTATCGAGACGCTCTTACAACCATTAAAACTCACTGTTTGATGTGCTTTATGGGCTAGTGGAATCACCGGGAAGTTACCGTCGATGGAGAGCACAATAGAAGCATGAATCCCGACTTTTTCGTTCCTCAGTTGTATGGCGTTAATGTGACAGACCGACACCATCAATTTATTACGGGAAACATTTGCTTAGCGCATAAATTCCTCAAATGGATCTGTGAACTGATCTCCACGATCCTGTGATCTCACACCGTTAGATTACTTTCTTTGGGGGTATGTTAAAGTACTAATCTATGTGGATAAGCCAGAGATGCTGGACGATTTGGTATTCCACATTCGCCGTTTTATTGCTAAAATACGGTCAAATTGGACATCACGATTGCGCTTGATTTGAGCTAATTGCGGCACGCGTATGCCCAAAATCCTATTTAAGCACATGAGGCATAAAATTATCTATTAAACAAAGCTTATATTATGGACATCAACAGTAGCTTATTGAGCTTGTATACCTTGAAAAAAAACCCTTTATATTATGATTTGTTACTAGCAAAACCAGAAGCAGGCATCTAGTTCAGGTCGTTAAAACCAAAATAGAACAACTAAAATGAAACGTTCTGCCTCAAACGAAGTTGCATCGATATGGGGGTGGTCGTGGTGCAATGGTGATCATCACCGAAGGTCTGTACTTCAAGTCCGTCCATAGTCAAGAATAATTCCTATACGGAAAAACTGTGCAACAACATCTGTTGTGAATGAGAGGTGATCAAAAAGTGCTGACGAAGGCATAATATTCGCAGCATAAGATCACTTCAAAATTCATAATCTGTGTATGCATTTCCAATATAACACCTTTATGACATGGAAACAAAAGAGTTACTGTGAACTACAATCAACGCAAATTCAGTCGAATCTCTCAAAAACCTATCTAGGACAACCACCCCCGGAGAGTAATGAACGTTTTTAAAATATTCCAAAGCAAACAAATGGGTGCCTGTCCAGTGGATCTGATCATTTCCATTTACAGCTTTAAAATAAGTCCTCACTCTAAAATTTTCATAAATTTTGCAGCGACTTAACTCTCTCAGTGTTGCTGATCTTAAACCCAAGACACATTTTGTCCACAAATTAACCGATCTAATACGAAATCGATTGCCATTTCTCTAGGGCGAAGATTTCTAAAAAGGATCTCATTATCCCTCTCTTGCTAAATAACAAAGTGACCTAAGACACACTTAAAGAACAAAAGAATGCCCCAGTCCGAGTAAGTCCGAATCCGAATAGAATAACTGTCGCTAAAGAAGGAACTCGATCTGAACAAGCGAATGGCATTGAGTCAACCGATGATTTGGTAAAGGACCCAGTACACCATAGGCTGGAACGTAGCTATCAACTGTTAACTACGATGTTCCACCAGCTCCTATTGAAGGCTTTATTTCAAATTATTATTCCGATGAAACTGCCTTCTTTGTGATTCTCATTAATCTCAATTATACGCATGGAGAGCAATAAAACCTCGTCTGTGATCTGTGTGTTCAATAAAAATTATTTTTTCATAACTTAAAGTGAATAATTTAATAATTCATTCAAGAAAAAAGAAAATGTTTGCCACCAAAGGCCAAAATTCCTTCCCTCTCCTCCTTCTGATGACAATATCTCCTAATTCGCATCCAAAACACGATTTTACATGAAAAATAAAAACAAATTGGATGCCCTAAAGCATTTTCGATGTGAAATATCTAAATCCACTATAATCCCCCTAAAAACCCAAAAAACAAAACAGACAACCACAGTCCCCGCTTGGGTAACACCATTCACAAACTAACTAATTCACGCAATAAACCACAGTCACTTGCTCGAAGCGATAAAGCTCCTCCACTGCCAAGCGATTCGACATGAACAACAAACAACAAGTTCCCCTTAGAGCATTAAAAAAAACCGAAAAAAAATCAAATGCAATTCGAAAATTCATAACTTTCGGCCTCGTTGCAATGATAGCCATCGGAAAGCATAGCGCAATTACAAATGAATTATTTTAGCCACACGCAAATGCCAGCTTTATCTCGAAGCCGTCACTATTCCCACGCCCACTTTTCGTAAATTTAAATCAATTTGTCCGAAAATTCGTGTCTTATTGATAATTTTCGAGATTTTTTTCTGCTTTTCATCGGTGTTGAGGCAAGAGTTCGCATGCCTGCGAGAGCCTGGCAGCCTTTAAGCTACAAGACAAGAAATGTAAGCAAAAAACAAAACTTGAAAACAGGAAAACAAAACTTCATAATTACGCCATCAATCTGTAGTGCGCAAAACATGGCCCCGGATATTGTTTACCTGCAGCTGGGGAGAACAATAATCAAGTGGCTTACTGACAACTGTGAATTAAAAGTAAATAAATGCTTCATTGCATCGCCCATCGCCCGGCGGATGTATACCCAACATTCATATGAAGCACAGTGGGCGTTTGGTGTGGTGGCAAAGCACCCTGCTGCGAACAATGCAGCGGTAGCACGTAACCATGCTGCACGTTTCATACCAACCCTTGTTCTAAGACTAAGCTACATAGAATACCAACAAATCTAATTACTTTGGGAATTATTGCCGTGCGACGATTAGCGTGTTATGATTGAATATGCCCCCAGAGGAAATTCGCTTTTTTAGAGTGCAACAAAAACGCCATCAAAGTGAACGAGATTTCTGCGCGATATTTCTCATAGTGTGGCGTTACGGTAACGACCAGCAACCAATTGGCCATCTGGCCGGAGCTGTTGCCCGACGAGTGGCGCTATTGTTTTGCGATCTATTCAATGACAGCTTAAGCATAGCGCTGTAGCACAAATTGCAACCGTAACAGCCCACCACCGGCCGGCGGTAGAAGAAGTTCGAATTGATTTTCTATTCTTAGCGCGGTTCAAAGTCAAGCGGAGAAAAGTTCAATGCGTTTCGGTGCCGATATTTGATATCTGATTGAGTTTGATTGTTTAAATTAATTCTAATCGATAAATAATAATCTACAACGTGTTGTAATTTATGCTGCACGGATAGCTAGTACCGTTTACTTGGCTTTTGTTGTTGCCCATGCTGCTACAGTTGGGTGATTGATTTATGTGCTTTGTGAGATGGAAAACTCTGTGTCTCTGGAGATTAATTAAGATTGAGCGAATTGATTTCGGATCAATTTAGTCGTGTTGAGTAATTGAATCGCAATCGAATTTCGTATCGATTGCAGGCAACAAACGGATTGAGGCATGGAAAAATGAAAGAAAATTTCTAATTAAAAGAGTTGATACGCAAACTGGCATTTATGTTATGCGGTTTCAGTCGCGACTTTCAGGCTATCAGAAGCAGCTCTGAAAGTTGTAGATTGCAGTATTTTAATAGTCAATAAAATCAGATTCAATTAAATCAGGTATCATAAATTTCCGTCGGATTAATAACTCTATTCTCCCAACGAGGCAACTTGAACTCTTTCATATTCACACAGCTAATTAGGCGATATTAACGAAACTAGTCCATGCTATATCATTATTTAAGAAAATTTATGTACCTCCAGTCATAAAATATCATATAGCACTATTACTATTAAGTAAGCATACTAATATCAACTCAAAAGCGTTCAAGCTTCAATCAACAAACATTGTTGCACCGATCATATTGATAATGTCCTCAATAACTTTTAAGTCAAAGTGATGTTTATGTTTATATCCTGGCCTTAAACCACGCTTTCACATATGCACACCTGCAGCATGAGTGCAGATAAATCAAAACCGCATATTGCGTTACAAATTAATTCAACACCACGTCAACATCATCCTTGGACCAGCATTAGTCACAAGCCCTATTCGCGAAGGCATTCGAACGTAAGTATATAATGCGGCCATGTACCCGGTGTGGGTGACCACCATTCCAGAGCGTAGATACAATAATTTTGTAGTAAGATTGCGCATGCGCGCCAGCTAACAAATCATATGCCAGGACTGTTATTACAGCGAGCGAGACAGTCGCAGATCGAACCGGTAGGCCTTGAAACGGCACACCGTCGAGTGTTTACTTCTTTTATTATATTCAACGAATACTCTCGTAAGTGTATTGACTGGTGTTCTCTCGGCGGTGGCAGTGGTTAGTACGGTGTGTACAGCTTATTTTGGAACGTAATTATTATTACGGGATAAACGCTGCTCACTGGACACCATGGTGGTTTCTCATATCGTGGCCGGTAGATCTACAATGAGTAATAGCTGTCAACTGGTCAGTTCTAATGATGCAGTTTACAAACGGATTCGGATATGGAGAGTGTGCATGCAATTCGTTGTGATTTCGTTGTTTTGCCGTTGCGGCGGTGCTGCATTTGACATGCGGTAAATGGTGTGTGTGGGTGGGATGCTGGAGCTACAACTGGCAGTGGCTGTTTGATTTGTTGAGAAATGATTGTGGAATTTCATGGTTTCGAACATGTAGATTCAAGGTATTTCACATGACCTATGTGACAGAGAAATATTGCTACGGGAATGAATCAGTGGGTCAGCGAACGCCTGATACTCAATTTCTCCAAAGCCACTGAATTACAACCCCAGCGACACTCTCAATTTATTTTCACAGCCCAATTAGTACCAATCATCGGTCTTCGTACACCCTCCGTCCTGCCACCAAAAAAGGTCAACAACATCTGTTCGATTGCCCGGGAAACAAAGTCGTAGCGCAGCCTACGCGTGTTGCAATACTACACAGTTGAACAACGGTCCTCCGAATCAAACAGCGAAACGGCATCACGACCGGATGAAAGTACACCACCATGAGAAATACCACTAACCCAGTGGCTACGGGCCAGAGTATTAAGCGAAAATTGTTTACAATTAAGGCCTTGACACAAAATACCCTTTATTCCAGGCTTATTCCATCGTCCGAACCCTTCCCCCTCTCAATGTCCATTCAAGTGAGTGCATTTCATCTAATTAGCTCTTAACTTCGCATGGTCCAAGTCGAATGGTTCACTCCAACGCTAATAGGACGAGTTTACGGGATCAAATGCGCTAACTACCAGTGGCAGCTGTGGTAGCGAACCACAACATTGCTAGTAACAACCATCATCCATTGCTCGACTCGTCTAAAGGTCAGGACTCTTGTGTGCGCGTTAGTGATGTGTATGTACCCACTGTCTACCGCCAGTAAGCAGCTCCCAACTTTCAACACAGCCGACATATATGCGATGGGATTCGTGACTTGAGAGTTGGCCAAATCAAGAGGTTCGCCTGGCGTCGTTGTGCGCGCTTGTCTACGGCGTATATGCAACATCTATACATGAGTTTATTGATCACATATAAAGCGGGGTTCATTAGTTCCGTAATGAGTTTGTGAAGCGTGTAAGGGTGATTTGGTAATCTGCACGCATGTTCACCAGGACTCTTTGCAACACTCTCACATGACTCAAATGCGTTTGCAAAACGGCAGGAAAGGATTTATACCATAATTACCCCACTCACAGTCCCGACCACCCAGAGTTAGTTCTTCGGGTCAGCATGCTGCCCATCTGTATTATAGCAACCGGTACCTGCACCCAAATCGATTGGCACAGTTCATTTAGTGCCACTCGCAGCGCGATTCCGATCGATCGCCTCTGACATGCTGCCGATTCGAATACGCCGTAAAACGGTTGCTGCGATCCAGGCGACCGCCACCTCCTGATGTGGCACACTCGTCGCTAGGTGCAAATGGGTTGCAAGTATTAATTATTACTACATCGGCTTAAATGGCTCGATCGGCAGCTCGACAGTATGTCCGCAGTTTGTCGGCCAGCAGTTGCCTCCTAGTTGCTTCCACTCGACCATCCATTCGACGTTTCAGGATGACAGCAATTACCGATTAACAGTGAATTATGACCGAACGCTCATGTGGCGTGGCGTTGCCCCTATTCCTGCCGAACATACGAGTATGAGATTCCGAACCAATGTCATGTCGTGGAATTGATTTCTAATGACTAAGAGACGTTACGGTGTCTGATTGCTAGATTGCTCGCCAACCGTCGGTCGCTGCCACTTGATTAATAATTTGTGCAATTTGTTGTGCATACGCGAAAGGGGCGTCGATCGATGGAGCTTATCTAACGCCGTGGCAGAGGGTTGTCTGTCAGATCGTTATTTATTTCGGGGTCGGTGCCTTTGGTTGTGGAAACTTTGGGCGCCAATCAATTTTTGTCAAAAGAATTTCAATCAGTGATTTGTCTGGTGCGGGACAGTCGGCCGGTGATTTACGTACGGATCCGATGGCGGGTGATCGTGATTGTTGTGCCGTGTTGAGATGTCGGATTTCTCGGATGTGGACTAATGAAGGGTTGCATTGACATAAATCACAGACGAGCGAATACGGATGGAGGAGGGTGGCGTTTGCGAGTTGGTTTTCAAGTCACATCGTTTGGTAATAGCGTGGCGTGGCTTCATGGCGAATGTGTCCTGGCGTCACCAATAATCGATGGGGTTGTGCCATTCGGCATAATGCAATCGTTCGCTTGGGCACTGTGCATCGGAAACGAGTTGTTCGTCTTCCTTTTTGATGTAAGGTGCTCAAGGACTTTCACTTCTCAGACGACTCGAGTCAAGTTTCATGTACGAAGAGCCGCAGTGGATTGAGCTAAACCAAATTGGAAGTGAATTCAGAAAATTAAACTTTTTGGGTCAACTTGAAATGTGGCACGGGAATTTGATTCATGAAATTAAGAGGAATATTCGAAATTACTCGGTCATCCCGCTTGGACTGCACGATCATACATGCCAGGAAGAGGTGCTGATTGCAAAGCACCAAGGTTCACTTTTGAATTACCGTACTTAGAGCTGTGATTCTTTAAATACATTCACTTAAACCAAAATGAAGCTTACCAGGTATGTTCAAAAAGTTACAGGAATGCCCGAGGGTAAGGGGGCTGTTACAGACATGGTTTGCGTGTTTCACGGAATTCACGAAAGCTGCAACCGCAACCGCGTTTCTCTCAAGTTCCCTCAACGCGTGTCACACTTGCGGGAGACCATAAAACGATACTAAAATACAAAACGTCGGTGACGCAGCCGTTGACGCTGTCGGTTTCAAGTAACCACTTACAAGAAACCCATGGTCTGATGGCGAGTGTGGACAGATCCATTTCTAGAAAGTAAGCATGACTACACTACCACGAGTGTACGTTCCTAAAAGGGGAAAGAAACAGCGCAAGGTGCACGAGGAAGATGCTATTACCAAGCCATAAGCCATAACCATAAAGCCTGTAAAGATGAATATTTCAATGCTGAGAATATCGAAAGACCACTTCTGCATATTGGATAGCGACGATAATAGTCGAGCAAAAGGAGCCACTTATAATGGACAAGGACGAGAGTATTCCATCCATTCGACCTAGTCAAGCTTAAGATGACAAACCAGATCTGAAGTCTAACAGAGCTACAGACGTATATGACCGGCCTGCTGAACTGAAGCTGAACTAAAGCCGTTGCAGGTGGATTAATTGGTGACATACAGCTCCTCCGCAAGATATGGTCGAAAGAAAGCAGCCCCGACGGATTACATCTGGGCATAACCCTGTTAAAAACAATTACGATGAGAAATTTCCGCTGCTATATTAAGGTCGATAAGGGACTAGAGAGGCATTCTTGTATATGCGGATGATGTTAATGTAATTGGGGGAATACAGCGAAAAAAAAGAAGTTGCCTGAATGGGTCTGAGGTTAAATGAGGGTAAGTCGAGGATACGCGATCATCAAGGATAGAGGCGCAACAGCGAAATAGTGGCCAGAACGAACCCTCATATAACCAAGTTAAGAATTTCGTCTACTTTGGGTCACTAGTGACAAGCGGTAATGACACCAGAGACCAGAAACCACAGGAGATTAAACGCAGAATATTTCTTACCACCGCTGCCTCTTTAATCTAAAGCGACACTGCTAGACGATAAGATGTTTTTCAATCAAAAAACCTAATAATACAGAGTGCGCCATCTCATATGGGTCGTTGTAAATTTCGAATAACTTCAACAATTGTCAACCGATTTTCATATGTCATAGCATTTTGGAAACGTCAATTCAGTACAATTTTAACTCTGAATCGCTTCACACCAAAAGAACGCGCGGCAATAGTTTCAATGTTCATTCATGCGTATGCGATGCGTATCGTGCAAAATATCGTGATCGTGTTGCGGCCAAAAAAGATATAATTCGTCGTTGGGCCTCGAATTTTTTTCAATTTGGTTCTGTGACAAGCCCTCGTGAGCAACCTAGGCCACGTCCGCGGCGTTCAAACTCATCTATTCAGTCTGTGAAGGCCAGTGTTCAAGAAGACCCAAGTTTGTCATATCGGCGTCGTTCGCAGCAGTTGGTCACCAGTGGGACCACTTTGCGGAGAATTTTAAAGGATGATCAATGATTAATGCTGAGCCGGAGTTCTGGCAGCAAATTTTGATGACCGATGAGGCACATTTTACACTTAATAGTTAATAAACAAAATTGTCGCTTCTGGGGCACCGAAAATCCTCACATTATTCACGAAGAGCCGCTATATGATCAAAAAGTTACTGTTTGGGCCGGTGTGTGCGCTAAAACCATCATTGGACCGTATTTCTTCAAAGTTGGCGATACAGTGGATGGCGATCGATATCGGTGGATGGTGGCCCATTATGTGGTCCCAGAAATGCGTTAAAAAGGCGCGACATGCCATACTGTGGATAAAACAATGAACCTTTTGCGTAAGAAGTTCCCTGGAAGATTGGTGTCAGAAAAGGGCGATATTGACTGGCCTACGAGATCGCCGGATTTGACTCCCTAAAGACTTTTTTTCTTTGGGGATACTTGAAAAGCAAGGTGTATGGTCCAAAAACAATAGGACAGCTCAAAAGAAACATTCGTGCGGAAATCACAGAAAATTTCGACCGAAATACTCGAAAATATCATGGAGAATGCGCGAAAACGAGCCCATTTTTTCAGCGGCAATAAAGGCAGTCATTTAATTGATATTGTTTTTAAAAATTAATGAAAATAAATTGTAAAGGTCTAAATTGCATAAAAGTTTTTGAATTTCCAAAATCGGTTGAGAATTGTTGAAGTTATTCGAAATTTACATCGAAGAGAAGCTAAAACCCAAAGATGTATGGGCGACATTGGATTAATTAAGTCTCTAAAATGACTAAATAGTAATCCCTGAGGGCAACACTGTCCACTGAAAGTGACATCAACCAATTGGATACGCGGCACTGTTAGCAGCTGACTTAAGAACACGCTGGCTGAAGAGGCTTGTTGATTGAGACCAAAGCTCACGCTGAACAATCCAAAAAAGTATGCTTGCTAAACGACGTCCCTTTAAGGTTCTTTTAAACAGGAATAAGTCGTAGGGAGTCAAATTGACGAAAATGACAACTGAGTGTAGGGAGAGATATGATTTCATAAATTATTAGTCGTGTTTTTTTTTTCGAATTACTTCACTTGGCGGTGTTACCCTTATAGCTGGTAGTCCTTAATGATAGACTGACTTTATGGAAAGAGCTAATAATATATGATTTAATTGCGTTTGGTTTTTAGCTGTAAAAAAATAATGAAGAAAGCTACAAGTGTGTATACAATTTTTACTCGACTTAATAAATCAATACTTGCCATTTATTTTTTAAAATAATTTTTAGTGCAATTATTGACCACGATTACCTTTTGAGTGGTTCATACATGTGTGTCACTTTTTCAAGAATATCTCTGGTTCACGCTAATAAAACGCGCTTTATTAGTCTTCCAAGGCTGCCATTAAAGCCGGCTTATTGGCATAGACGAATGATTTGACGAATACTCATAAAAAAAAATTTAAAGATGTCAAGTAACAAAATCTAGCCGGCCAACGAGAAATAAATTGTTAACCGAACTTATTTCTCAAATGTTCCATCGATTCGCGTGCTGTGTGGCATGCAGCCACGTCTTGCTGAAACCACATGATGACCAGATTCAGTTCATTATTTTGGGCAAAAAAATTTAAAATCGTTAAACGATAGCGGGAGTCTTACCGTCATCTTTGAAAAAATACAGGCCAAAATACTGCATTGGCAGTATTTGCATTACCTAAAGTTGCTAATCGGACAAAAGTTTTCAATCACAAATGAGCTTTGTCGACGAAGACAATTTCTCGATTAAAAGCGAATCTTTGTGCAGCTTTTTTAAGACCCACTCACCGAAAATTCGATACTGTGGCTGATCGTTCGGTTTTAATTCTCGCACGAGCTGTCTCTGGTAAGGTTTTAGACCAAAATCTGTAGTCAAGTAACACAATTGCTGCCAACGGCAACAATTGGACAAATCATAGTCTTCATTAGCACTGACGGCTACGGGTAGTTGGCTTGATGGCAGTGCTAACCAAGGACGTCTGATTTTATAACATTCCCCAAGCTATGCACAAACTGCTTAAGATAGAAACTAAAAAAACCAAATAACAAAAAAATCTAATGTGGCTAAAATAGAAAAAGAAACATAACCTCCGCATTCGACTGCATTTGTCAATGTTTTTTCAGGTGTATAATAGTTCCAACATTATATCAGTAAGATCAGCTTTTAAGGGCCAGTTCAGCATGTTCCCTGATTGTGATTCGACGACCATTCGAATATTCCATGTTTTTACAAAAGCAAACTAAAAGGCCGCTTGGCTGGCAATATACAAATACTTCTCTAACATTCAAGCTAATGGTTGAGTGAGAAAATTACACGGATCGTACCAATCAGCACCGGGAACTTACCAAATTCCAGATACTTTTTGAACAAAACTTGTATGTACCTAAGAACTTGAGCCATCCACATAGTCAGATTTGTAATTTTCTTCATTTCAATGTTCTTTAAAATTTTATTCTGTAAATCTGTAAATGGAACTATGTCAGTATGATACTCGTATTTAGCGGGCTTGCCAAAAGGTTTTTAAAATGATTAAAAAACTTTTTTTTTTTTATCTAAGTATTGATAAGTTTATTTTCAATTGAAAGGCGTCTTGGTCTTCAATGTAATCATAAATAAAAGATTTAAGTCATTTCTCACTCTACACTCGTACTCACTGCCAAGCATAGTATGATAGATATGCAGTAGGGTTGGTCGATGCTGTACGCGGATATGGCTCTTTACCAACATATTTCGCCGATCAATGCCAATTTTGGCCATATTGTTGGAGATTACTGTCCACTTAATCTACCCTCTGTGACTAACGGGTGGCATTTCTACCTCATAGATTTAAAGATTTTGATGTTAGAACATTGCTGTTTATGTCATCGTGGGGTGGTCGTGGTGCAATGGTAATCATCACCGACTGTTGGGCCGAAGGTCTGTACTTCAAGTCCGTCCATAGTCAAGAATAATTCCTATACGGAAAAACTGTGCAACAACATCAGTTGTAAATAAGAGATGATCAAATAGTGCTGACGCAGGCATAACACTCACCGCATAAGATCACTTCAAAATTCATACTCTGTGTGTGCATTTCCAATATAACACCTTTATGACATGCAAAGAAAAGAGTTACTGTGAACTACAACCAACACAAATTCAGTCGAATCTCTCAAATCCTATCTAGAACAACCACCCCCGGAGAGTAGTGAACGAAAATCTTCGACACAAACCATCTGCACCCCGTCCAGGTTATATGACAAACACCATAAGAGCGTACAGTCTTAAGCCTGCACGAATTATAAAAAAAAAATCGATTTGTCTATAGCCATAGTAGTTGCTGTCTGCGTAGACCCTTAACGTTTTCTATGTTAAAGAAAAGCTTGTATAGCATGCTATTGCTCGTATAGATTACGCCCAGGAACTCCCTCATCCGCTTTAGCGCTAAAGAGCTCTAATTGGCAATGGTAGTTTTCTGTTTGAACTCCTTAGCGATGTTTTTAAAGACATTGATTTGAGAACCGCGGTAGACAAATAACTAACTACATTGATAATAGTCTCTATTGAGCCAGTTCGTTAATAGTCAGGTCCTTTTTGATCGACGGCATTTAAAGGTTATTCAACAAGAGGTGTTATTTTACATTCGATGCCATTGTTAAACAATTCATATTCAATTGTCATTGTGGTAAATTGTGATAACTATAAACTAGGAAATTATTAAATATGGATAGATGCATACTCGAAAATGTTGCTGAATTTGATCAAAACTTACTTTATATACGGTAAAAAAAAACAACGTATTCACGCCCATTTATAGTAAATTTTATCGTTAAATTTAAACTGCTACGACAAGTTTATCAAGAAACACATATTCCTCCGACGAAGTCAGCTAAAAACCTAGCAGCCGTAGCTGAAAGTGTTGCTGAAAAACGCTATCGTCTCCAATTGTAAACTTTTGGATTGGGAATGACTTTTTTTTCACATAAGGCGCTAGTGCGACTGTTTCGGTACTGCCTTATCGAACGATGTTACTCATTTTCTTTTTTGCTTAAAATTGGAAGTAGAAAGCCGGCATTTACCCGACATCTGATGAAACCATGGCTCCCTTGAGTGACAAATCTTATAGTCGTGTGATTTCTCAAATTGGATTTCAATTGGACGCCGAGATGGTGCGATTTAACACCGTTAGCCTTATTATCTATGCAAAAGATCCACAAGCGGTTCACCCACTAAAAATGTTACATTTTGTTATTGATTAAAAATGGCACCTTTTATTGAATAACCCCTGTATTTAGCCCAGAGTTGCGCATAGTATCTCCTATATGCATTCACTTTAAAGGATTTTTTTTTGGAGCAATTGTGGGTGCTGGTTGCAAACGAAATCCCTGGAGGACAGCGGGTGCAAGGTCATTGCACATGCAGACGATATTGCACTAGCAATTAGCGGGAAACATCTCCCAAAATTCAGGGATTTGATGGAAATAGGCCTAGGTAAACAGGTCAATTGGGAAGAGAACTGCGGGCTTGGAATAAATCCCTCCAAAACGGAGCTTGTCTTATTAACAAGCAAACGGCAGATTCCTCAAATCACTCTACCAAAACTCAATGGGACTTACCTCAGATTCGCAGACCACGCCAAATACCTTGGCGTAAAACTCGACAGGAACCTCAACTGGAAATTGAATGCGGAAGAACGCATAAAGAACAATTGCGCCATACACCTGCAAAAAAGCATTGGGCACCAGATGGGGTGTCAAACCCCACATTACACACTGGCTGTATACCGCGGTTGTTAGACCTATACTAATGTACGGATGTGTTGTCTGGTGGCCGGCACTGTGCAGATCTAACTATTGTAAAATTCTAAGCAGAGTTCAAAGGATGGTGTGCGGCGTGATAACAGGAGCACTGCGAACAGCCCCTACTGCAGCCCTCGAGCCCATGCTTTACCTTCTCCCCTTGGATCTCTTTGCTAAGGAAAAGGCAAAGAAATCGGCGCTGGGACTTAAGGAATCCGCTCACTGAAAATTCTTCGAAATATGGCACGCTGGTATGCTACGCCAAAGCAATTATATAAGTCACGGACTACTTAATTCCGACCCTTGACTTCAAGATTCTCTACAAAACAACAATTCCCAACCGACGACAATGGGAGGGGAATGAATTTCTAAAAAAAGGCACTACACTGGAAATATACACAGATGGGTCTAGGACAACCAATAGTGTGGGTGCCGGTGTCTATGCACCGACCCTAAAAATCAGCCAATCCTCTAGACTAGCGAACCACTGCAGCATATTCCAAGCTGAATTAACGGCAATTCTCAAGGCCCGACTGGCTGTCTGTAAGACCGATGAACAACAGAGACATCGTCATCTACACAGATATCCAAGCGCAATAAAAGCACTCGAATCACCAATAATAAGATTAAAATTGGTCACGCACTGCCGCACGCCTCTAAATGAAATTTCGAGCAGATGCACTGTAACGTTGTGCTGGGTACCTGGACATAGCGATATGCCAGATAAGCAGACCTACTAGCCTAAATAGGCACCACACTAAAGCCCTTGACTGTTAAAGAGGAAATCCACCCACCAATGAAACGCAAAAATATAAAATTTCGAAAAATGCTCTGCAACAGGCAAATGAGAGGACTATATAGCGAGTGAGGCAAAACTTCCCATTCGATATTTTTCAAGTAAGTTTTAACGGGTTGCACAACATGTGGTCGAGCATTGTCATGATAGGAAACCAATTTGTCGTGCCTAGTCTCCCATTCCGGACGATTTCCTTTTTTGCTTGGTTCAAACGAATAAAATGTTGTCTTCTCAACAGCTCACAATAGACCACTCCCTTCTGATCCCACCAAATACCAGCATGGATATTTGGCTTTGCAGTCGATTTGGCTGGTTGACCGGGCGGTAATATGATTTTCTGAGCTTGGGATTGTCGTAATATATTCACTTTTCGTCGCCAGTAGTAATGCGATGCAAAAGAGAAATTTTGTTTGTAGCGATTAAGCAGCATTTCGGATGTGCAAAATCACCTTTCGACGTCTCTCGGCTTTAACTCGTAATGTACCAATATCCCTTGCTTTTGAATCATTCCCAATGCCTTGAACCGTCCTAGAATTGTTGCTTGGTCAACAGTTCGTCTTGCTTTTGACACGGATCGTCTTTTTATTTTTATTTTTTTATAATTCGTGCAGGTTCAAGAGGCAACGCTCTTATAATGTTTGTCACACAACCTGGACGGGGTGCAGATGGTTTGTGTCGATGATGTTCGTTCACTTCTCTTCGGGGGTGGTTGTTCTAGATAGGATTTGAGAGATTCGACTGAATTTGCGTTGGTTGTAGTTCACAGTAACTCTTTTGTTTCCATGTCATTAAGGTCTTATATTGGACACACACAGAGCATGAATTTGAAGTATGAAGACTTCAGTTCAATATGCGAATTGAATTTCTCATCGCCAATTGACGCTCCTTACTTCATCAATTTCTTCTCGACCTATGATCTCATTTGTGTCTTGAGACATACTACCCTTTTATCTAATTTGCTATTGCCCCCACGTTAAGTTCATAAAGTAATCACACTTCCCAATCGCCGGTGAAGTCGAGCACATTCCAAAATGCCCTCATGAAAACTCGCCACGCGCCACCATTCTGTCGCGCAAGAAACAATCTCCATTCATCGACTTTGTCTTCCAGAACCACCACATACCACACCAAATGCGGACAATAGTGCCAAGAAACACCGGAAAGACATGAAAAATCAACAAAACAAAAATCAAAAACTAAAACGCGTTCAAAATCAAGAAAAAAAAAGAGAACAAATCGAAAAAAAGAGGCGGGAATCGCTGTCTGCTCACATAATCTGTGATTTACCAACTCCCACAGGTCATGCGGGCACATTAATTATATCTGGATGTGTGCGCCAGGATCCGCGCGATCCGAACAAACTCTTAAATGACCCTCGCCAATTCGCTGGCACTCACCTCGAACATAACATCATCACCGCACCATTCATTGATCGTTTTATTAATCTCCTCCCCGACGAACATAAGGACGCGGTCCGCGGAGGGACCTGCGATTGTTATCCTCCGATTCGAGATCGGGTAAAAACAAACAAACGACGCGCTATTAAATTACAATCCACATGCATTAAGATCCACGGATAAGGTTGTCTTCATTCCTTTTCCCTTCCTTGCTGCGTTTTTGTGTTTCCTATAATTATAGGTGTTTGTGGACATGTCCACTTCATAAATCTTCATTGCACCGTCTGCACAAGGTAATTCACGGTAATGGGCAATTCAGCAAGGGGCCGTCCTCACGGTTTCGCTCTCTCACACAGTGCGACCGATCAATGCGGTGTGATCGTTTTGTTGGACTCGCTTTAATGCTACGCTCTTGCCCTTTCGTCTATTGTCGTGTTGACAGCTCTGTGCGACCGTTCAGTCGGTCCGAGTCCTCAATTGACGTTTGTCGTCGTTGACGTGGTATCTGTGCTCATACGGAGGCGTTTTAATGATCCTTTAAAGCGGATTAATTCGTCAATCTATCTTCTCGTCCACATATGGTCGTTTCGCCTCGTCCTCTTCCTGTCGTCGCCCATATCTCAGTGATTAGACCTGTCTGGCCTCCGTTGTAGTATGTCCTTTGGATTCGTGTAGGTTGACGTTTACATTGTATATGCGTCCTGCGAAGCATATTATTATGCCACAAAAATTAAGTTATTATTTGTTTTAAGTGCAATCTGACAGTTTTTGCTTTTTTTTAGACTATCCTCCTTCAACCCTGTCCAATCAGTCGGAATACCTGAGCGTTGGATCAATCAAGTGCAATCAGTTACGGTCGACGTTGAACGCGCGACTTTGGCGATAGCACCAACGACAAGAGCGAAAAGAAAAAAAGTCTTTAGGAGGACACAAAATTACTTGACAGAGTTGTTTTGCTTTCGTTGTGGCGTCGTCGTTACATGATACTCACTTCCATTTACGGACGCAAACAAATTTTTGCCTTGTTCGGTGCCGTTTTCGTGTTTTTGTTTTTTGTAATCATTGTTGTCATGGCATTTCAGCTCGATGTGGAGAGAGTGAGCACAAGTTAGAGGCTGTGACGGAGAAGCGAGGGAAATCCGAGGTACAGTGAAATAACGTCGAAGTTGTTCAAAAAATTGCGGGAATTTTTAGTTTGTGAATAGATTTCTACTTTTTCATGTACATCAATTACAAAAATGATACCACCTTCAAAATAGTGCCTGTTACGTGTTATTTACTTATGTCTATGCTTCTTAGAATTTCCGAAATGCTACTGGAATAGGACCTTTGGAAATGATTTACGAAAAGACGATTCTTTAGGACTCTTCAGGACATTGGGGAATATTTCTTATAAATCATTTGAACTTATGTTAGGAACGTTCGCGCAGGTTCAAGAATTACGCTTTCATGGTGATTGTCACACAACCTGGACGGGATGCAGATGGTTTGTGTCGAAGATGTTCGTTCACTACTCTCCGGGGGTGGTTGTCTTAGATAGGATTCGAGAGATTCGACTGAATTCGTCACGTTGGTTGTAGTTCACAGTAACTTCTTTTTTTTTTTGTTACCATGTCATTAAGGTGTTATATTGGAAATGCACACACAGAGTATGAATTTTGAAGTGATCTTACATGCGAGTGTTATGGCTTCGTCAGCATTTTTTTGATCATTTCTCATTCACAACTGATGTTGTTGCACAGTTTTTCCATATAGGAATTTTTCTTGGCCATGAACAGACTTGAACTACAGACCTTCCGTTCAACAGTCGGTGACGATTAACATTACACCACGATCATCCCCCAAATCGAAATCACAGCACGGCCGATGGATCCGGCTACACTTCCTAATTTTTTTTCTGTCAAGCTATCACATGGACTGGGATAACTGAATTCTAGTTCAACGTTATATACATAAACCCAAGATTTGTCACCTGTTACGACACGGTTCAGTAGGGCGGCAACATGTTCTGTTTTTCGAAATTCAACAGTGCAAATCTACAAGCCCCATGTCCAAGTATCCGAAGATAATTTACAACATGGATCATTTGTATACCAATATCTTCACAGACTTAATTCGGTGGTCGTTCACAATCAATTGGTGTACTTTACCTACGTTTTCTAGGTTGTAAATGTAACTGAGCAGCGAGGGCCTACTGAGAACACTTATGCCACTCATATACGGTAGCCCAAGACGTATAATCCTATTGGAAAATGGCATAATTTTTGTAAATCGCCACAACTTTTAATTTTGTTTTGATACACGTCGACAAACCATGGAGCGCTATACTACTCAAAATCACGAAACGGCGATGACAATTTTTTTTACGTGATTTTGGCGCAATGTTAATTTTCCGACCGTTTTACTCCAACGGATGAAACAAGAAGGCGCTCGACTCTAAGAGGTTGAAACAACACGTGACAGAAGGGGCACCCGAAATTATCAAAGTACTCGTTCAAATAAGAAATTCGCCTTTATGGCTAAAAATGTGACTAACACAGTTACTATGGTTGGTGAGCGAAGTAAAAGTATGACCAACGAATTTTTATTGCAACTTTTTGATCAATAAGGACTGGAGGAAATGTGGTTCCAATGTGGAACAACAGGACGAGCAGACACAGCTCACGTGACAATACACATTTTGAAGTCTGTGTTTCTGGGCCTCCTAATGTCCCGTCTTGGCGATTTGCACTGGCTCTCACAGCTCTCGCTGGAACGGTTTAACGGTTTAAAATGCGGTGCTATAAAGCCCACTTGACCTACATATATATAATCTTTAAAAAGTAATGGAAAATGCTTAAAGGTCCAAATAAATACTTAAAAAAAAATTATTAGCAAACCAACTTTGTGTGTTTTGGGCTACCCTGTAAAACCAAAAGGTAAAACTAAACATTTCAAAGCTGTGCTACTCATTTTCTCATTCCTAGTACAAAGTTTATTCCGAATTCCCTGATCTATTTTGTAAATAAATAAATAGTAGCGGACAGTAGCAAGAAATCGAATGGATCGGACCATCACTATGAACGAAAGAGCAAAATTCCTGTTACTTCTTGAACACAGCATGTATAGGATGAGCCAACAGTTAGTGTGAAAGTTTTTGTTGAATTCAACTCATGTTTCTTGTGAAGGCACATTGTTCTTTATTGGTTAATTACGCACGGTCAATGATAATTTTGAGTGAAACACCATATCGGTCACGTGGTCACCACGGCTTCTGTTGCAGGCGATCATCCGAATGTCAAAATTACTGATGTCTTCTTGAAAAATACGCCAATTTCAATTTGGATGTTACGAGTATGTTTGAGTTCCCGAAATGTAGCTGTGATATTAGCATATAACTTACTCTACAAATAAGCCCAGAGAAAGGCACCTTCGGACGCAAATTAACTTCTTTTTTAGCCCAAACAATGCGATCTTCAAATCTCATATGTATTAAATCGAATTCTTGAAGGCTTGTATGAAAGGTAAACCCATCCTCGTGAAATCAGAGATCGTCCAGACTCATTCAATTTTGGAACTATAGTATTGGCCAATGAAACCAACCCATAATCCAGACCCCACAGTGATCCTTTTGGCATCGGACTTAAGTGAATTTCGTGTGAGTTTATCAGTCCCCGGTTCATTGATCAAATTTTAATTTTAAAATTCGGCGTAAAGTGTCGCAAATGAGAGCCAATTGTTGACTTCGGCGACGAATTGGGATGCCTAATTGGCTTCGATCACTGCGTTGATGTCTAAGCATAGACCTGCTGTCCAAGCTTGTTGACATGGATTTCGACCCAATACCGAGCCAGAAAAAAACTCACAAAGTTCACGAAATGTAACTTTTAAAGACAGTCAACTACATTGAATTCAACAAGTGACAGTAATTCACAGCCATATCCGCACCATTTATGCTCGATTGGCTCCAATCGTACCTATCGAACCGATCTTAAAGAGTGAAGTTTGATGGTACGAGGAGTGAAATCGGTTTTTTAAATTTGGGTGTTCCTCAAGGTTCTGTGCTGGGACCTGTCTTATTTCTTGTTTATATAAACTCTTTGTTTTCTCTTAATTTTAAAAGTAAACTTACTGCGTTCGCAGATGTTGTGGGTTGCACGTATGGCTCCCCCATTGCGCTGGATCTGATATCTGACATTAATTGAGATCTTAGTCTCCTACGTCATTGGTTCGCCAAGCATAAATTCGAAAACTAAAATTATGTTTTTCAATTTATCTACCTCAACTAGACCCTATGCGGATGTGTATTTTCATGTGCCGGAATGTCCAAGGTTCAAGCTGTCAAGTTGTAAGTGTGGTTCTGGCTTAAATCTTCCATCTTTTCTTGGCAGTGTGAACTGTAATGAAAGATGCTTCATAATTGAGAAAGTGAATGAGTTTAGATACCTGGGCCTCCTGAGTGATTCTAAGATGTCGTTTGCTAGCCATACTGAAGCTTTAAGAAAGTATTTTTGTAGTACTCTACGAAATATTTTCTATCTAAAAAATGTCTGTTCAAAACAGCTATTAAAAACTATTTACTATGGCATTTTTCATTCCATACTTCAGTATGGAATTACTGTTGGGGAGAGGCTTATAAGAATAAAATTTTGCCCTTACTCACCCTGCAGAAAAGTGTTATGCGGTTAATATCCTTCAAGCATCGCCGATGCACCAGTTTTCTACTTTTTCAAGATATGAAAATTCTTTCGGTTCGCCATTTATATTGTTATAAAGTTCTTAAGACGTTCTTTAAAAGATCCGGATATCTTACTTTCAGAATGTTTTCGAGCTACAATCTACGTAGAAACCTTTTGTATGTTGTCACTGTACCTCCTTTCCGTACATCTGCCTTTCGTAATTTTTTTTTGGTTTCGTCGTGTAGATTATTTAATAATCTCCCATTGTCGATCAGAACAATTACTTTTTCTAGAAGGTTCGAAAAGAGTGTTAAGGTTTGGCTTTTAGACATGAATTATATTAATTTGGAAAACCTTTTGTCTAACATTTTGGTGTAACCTACTGGAACTTAAATAACTTTTTTCTTTTGTTCGTTTTTCTTCTGTTCGTATCAATATTAAAAAAAATTAAATTCAGTTTCCCATTTATAAAAACTCAATTAGAAATGGCATTTAACACTATTTTATATTCTTTCAACATAAAATACAAAATGCCATCAAATTTATTTCTTAATGCCTGAAAGTAATTAATTTTTGTTTAACTTTTATAATATGTACCTGAAATAAATATACAAATAAATACAATACATCTGTCGGCTCACCTATTATGCAGGATTTTTTAATAAGGACACAGTTGTGTATTTAAATAAAACACAGAATAATGGAAATATCGGTCAGAAATTTATTTCGGTTATAAATAGAACACATGACAAATTTAAGTACGAAATTCAACTTTCTTCATATGATTACCTCGAGCACGTCTGCAGTGATCAATTCTTTGGAGCCGGTGTTCCTTCTTCACACATATCGTCAATTTTACAATAACTTTGGCAATTTTACGTTCGATTTTAATGCTGAACTCCTCTGACCTTGTTGGTTTATTTTACATAACAAACACAAAAAAAATCTAACAACGTTAAATAGCATGAGCTAAGTGGCCATTCGACTAGGCCAAAATTAATAGATTTATTGTTTGCCCAGCTGTATGACATGTGGCATCATAGTGTCGAAACCACATGTCACCAATATTAGGTCCATCCAATGCCAGCTAAAAGGTGCCTTACAACATGGAGCCATAGCGAACTCTGTTGACCGTAACATGGTAATTTTTATCAATGGCCCAAAATACCGTCCAATTGTCGGACGGACGTCTATCGAAACAATTGGTGATCAAATACTTTAGAATCTATCTCTGACAAGATGACTATTTCATACCAAAAAACTTGATTCCAGATTCTACATAGCCTTAATCAGGCCCATGTTGCATATGGGTGTCTCAAGTGGTTCAATGTGAGAGCCTACTTAAGAGAGAGATTTCGAATGTTTGAGGGAGATTGTCTCGGATTACATAGAGCACCCGAATCTGAGTACTCGAAATGTTACCCTAACGAGGTCCTATGCAATAGGGCTAGGATTTTATGAGTGGACAATTTTCTGAGAAAGCTAAAGGCTTATTAACCCAATTACCATCACGAGAGTGTCGGCTTAACAGCTTTGTCCCCCCTGAAGCATTTTTCTTTTTGGATCGATGTGGGCTGATCTAGGTTAGATTAGCGATTCCGCTAATTTCCCACGTAGCCTGTAATTCCGTTGAGCTGCGGTCGTATTACGAACATGGCGTCACGTCGGTTCCACAATGAGATCGAGAAGACGTCCTTAGACAGCATCAACGCTTTTGCTGGTTGGAGCGTATTTTGTCAGCGATCAACTTTGATAGTTCAACCCTTTCAAGGCAAAGGCTGAAAAAAGCCTTTAATATGTGGCCCTCAGTACATATATAGAATAGTATTGTGTCTTTACTATAAACGTTTCTTTATTGACTTACATACCGAAAAAAAGACCAAAGGGTTTGGTGGTTGGCTATATATACTCCTTATGACGTGGGAGGTTTTGCGCGGGAATGATAACAAAAAAGACGGGAAAACTTTTCTTGCCAGCCTTTTGCTTTCCAATTGTAATGCCTTGCCAAATAGTGGTAAGTGCTGCCAGATCACACCAAAGTCAATGACAGGCTTACGTAAGTTAGGTTAGGCTAGGGTGGTGGGTAAACAAATAAAATTTTCTTGTCACAGAATGGCTCTTTTATGTCGATGGACATAGTTTTAAGTATTTTCTGTTCTTTTTACTTTAGAGCCTTCGTATAGGGCCAATTAGGTATTTTAAGTTAGTTAAGTTCATTAATATTTAAGTTCTTAAGTTTTTAGGATAAGATATTTCTAAGAAACTTAAATAAAAATGGATTTAAAACTAAAACTAACGGCCAACTCATACCTTCTTCGGCATGTAGAGTCTTGAAACACATATGGATTTGATGCTGTTCAACAACACATATTTTGCATATTGACATTATTTTGGAATTAAGTCAGAAATGAAATTCGTCACTGGATGCGATTTTTCGATAAAATTCAGGATTTTCTTTAAACTTTTACATAGCCCAATCGAAGAAGTTTCGGCGCCTAAAATGAACAAGAGGCTTCAGTTCTAAGGTTAACTTAAACTGTTACTGTGTAGGATAAGATTTTTATACAAAATTCGCAACAATGTGGACCAAGAGATTCCAAATTCTTATGATTGGCATAGAATTAACTGATTTGGATCGGAAGCACTTATGGTTGCGATATTTTCGGTACTACGACCGGTGCACTATCTCTCTGGGACAGGAACACTCAGTAATGAATATGCTGGCTCAAATCAGTCCACTATAGCCCGCAATGGACTTGTGGGTCTTATGGGACAATTTGTGTGACCGAAATTTGGAGTAAGCGCTCTCAAAATCACGACCACCGACTTAGAATTTTGGTGGTAGTTTTTTACTATTTTTAGACGTGGCTCATTCAAAAACTTCTTTGTAATAAAGACGTACATTTTGGTCGATGTTCTGTAATTAACAGATTTTAAAATAAGTTTAAGAGTGCGTCTGTATCATAATACAAAATTGTCCCAATTAAAAAACCTGAGGAGCCTTCTTGTTCTTCTTCTTAGATGGCGTCACAGTCCGGTGTGAACCTGGACCTCAACCTCAACCAAGCACGATCTCTTGCCACTTGTTTTTATAACGACGTCGTACTAGGCCGATGTCGTTAATACAAATGGGATCATAGACTAAACGTAGAATTTTCCTCTCAAAGCGACCAAGGGCATCCTTATCCGTTTTCGTTAAAGACCTCTGCGCCGTAAAGCAGGACCAGGATGATCAGTGATTTATATAGTGCTACCTTGATTTTTCGAGAGAGGGTTCTACTTCTCAATTGCCTTTTGAGGCAAGGGTAATTCTGCGTTTGATCTTAGCACTGATGTTGTTGTCAATGGTCACTGAAGAGCCTTACCTATCTAAAATCTATTGTACAAAAATTCATATATATTGGAAGATATTCCAAGGGTGCTAATGACGCTGAGTCGAAAAGTAGTCTAAAAGCTTTAGGTTAGGTTAAAGAAGAGGAGTGTGATGGTTAAGCATCACTTTCACTCGGAGGCCAAAGGGCCAATTGTGATTCCCTTCATTTGTGGAGTACTCACACAATTAATCTGTCCTGTCACGTGGTGGCTGAAACCACCCCGTGCTCCTTATGAATTTTAGAAGATCCGATATATCTGCATTTGTTACGTCCGCAATCTCTGTAAAGAATCTTTAATATGAGGTGGGCAGTGGCAAAGCAGATGTTGGATCGTCTCGATTTCTTCCTCATCGCCGCAGCTCCGGCAGAGATCGCTGGAGCATTGCTCCGATGGGACAGTGTCCTGTGATCACTCCGACGAGCATACCGATCGAGTTTCGGTCCAGCGCCAAGAGCTTCTTTGTTTTTCCGATATTGAGTTCTAGCCACGATGATCTTGTTGTGTGGCTGTCGTTTCTTGTGAGCCAAGATGTAATTGTGTTATTTATGATCCAGTATAATGCGCTTATCGCTGGTTGGTTCACTGGTTGTGTCCGCTTCGCTGATGTCAATTTCAGACCCTTGCCTGGCCAATTCATCTGCTCTTTCGTTCCCTGCGATTGAGTTGTGACCCGGGATCCAGTTGGCATTCTGAGAGAGTAGTCATTTTGGGGGGGAAATAAAGTCGGTCGTAGCTGCGAGGCTACTAGAACCATGTTTCCTTTCCAGGTCATCTATCATAGTTGGCTTGTTTCCACAAAGAGGACTTAGTCTGAGAGGACTTAGTCTGAGAGCGCTTTTTGCAGCACAGCCTTTTATGAATAAATCCAGAGGAAGGAAATGTAATATCATGTCAAACCCTGCTTGCGTCCTGCTTCTCATGGCTCCCGTTGTACAAACAGCGGCTGACCTTTGTACTTTGTTGAGCATAGCTTTTAGTCCTGCTTTTCTAGCAGTCCACCAAATTAGGGCCCCATAAGTTATACTGGATTTTATGATTGCTGCGTACATCCAATGAATGATGCAAACCCCATCTTTTGCCGAAGGTCTTTTTGCAAGCATAAAAAGCATTCAATCCTTTATTCATCCTTTCCTCCAAGTTCCTTTTCCAGGAAAGTTTGGAGTCAAACTTTCAAAGCTTCCGCTTTGAGTTTGAGTGGAGTACCCTCTAACTTTGGGGGAGAAAATATCGGGATTTTCCTTTTCCTGGTGAACAAAACCAGCTCGGTTTATTTGGGGGCTTATTCTCAGACTATTCTGTCCTACCCACGAGGAGAGTTCCTTCAACGCAGATTCCAATTAGTTCGCTGACAGTTGGTGGAAATTTACCTTTTATCAAGATAACTAGGTCATCCGCGTATGCTATGGGCTTTGTGCCTTCCTTTATGAAGATTTTAAAGATTTTGTTAACTGTAGGAAGCCAAAGTAGGGGGGAGAAAACTCCTCCCTGTGGTGTGCCTCTAGTTGTCGTTTTCCTTATAAAGCTGTGTCCAATATCTGCATTGATAATTTTGTTATTTAACATATTTTCAATTCAGATTACAATGGATTTGTCTACTTTTATGTCCTCTAGAACTGTTATTATGGCCTCTGGGTTTAAGTTGTTGAAGGCTCCCTCTAAATCGAGGAAGGCCGCCATTGTAAATTCTTTTATATTCAATAGACAGTCTAAAAGCATTAAATAGAGAAATCAAGAGGCTCAATCGGTCAATCAATTCGCATTCTGTGTGACATGTAACGCGCGCCTTCTGGTTGGAACCACATTTCGAAAGAGTTCACCTCGTTCATTTTTTCGGATGCACTGGCAGCTCTTGTATTCCCTGAGATTGCTCCTCAAACCAAATACGCCAGTTTTATTCATTAATGCACGAATTCAACTAAAAATAAACTCCCTCGCTGAAGACAATTTTTTTATTGAAAAAGCAAATCCTTCAGCATTTTAAAGGCTCACTCACGGAATATTCGAAGCTGTGGCAGGTCGTTCGACTTCAGTTCTTCCACGGGCTGTGGTTTGTATGGTTTTAGACCAAGATCCTTGCGTAAAATTGTCCTCACTCTCGAGTAACATAATCCCAATTGCTGTGAAAGGACGGATAAATCACGGCCTTCCTTAAGACTGATTGACACAGAAGCAATATTATCCCTATATGAAGCCTACGCATACGGGTAGGCGGCATAATATCGAATAGCGTGAAATGTCTGCCAAATTTGGTTAATATAAACGTTGAATAATTTGTAATCGTTGTTCAGGTCTAAGCCTTTCCGTGACAAAATGTCACGAGTCACCCTTTATAATTCACATACGAGGGTGGTCCGATAAGTATTTAGCCTCGCCGCCAGTATCGCAAGAGCAACTTACTATCGCGTAGTACATTCTAGTAGACGGCTACTATCGAAAAGCCGGATTGGACTCGTAGTTTTGTTTTGACCGCGTGTGGAAGCGGGAGTGTCCGCGGATTTTAGAAAAAGGGAAAAAGAGCAATATCGGTCGGTGATTCGATTCTTGTTTTTGGAAGGGAAATCGCGCAGCGAAATCAAAGAGCGTTTGGATGCTGTGTACGGTGACTCTTCTCCTTCGATGTCGACCATCAAAAATTGGTTTTTTGAGTTTCAACGTGGTTGCACGTCGGTTTTTGATCAGTCACGTCCAGGGGCCCCGAAAACGGCTACCACGCAGGATAACGTGACAAAAATCCACGATCTCGTATTGGCAGACCGCCGATTGAAGGTGCGCGAGATAGCTGAGACAGAAGGCATTTCAAAAGATCGCATGGGTCATATCCTGCATGAAATTTTGGGCAGGAGACAGCTGTTGGCGCGATGGGTGCCGCGTTTGCTCACATCGGACAACAAGGGCAACCGTGAGACCACTTCAGAGCAGTGTTTGACGCTGTTTAAGCGCAATCCGAAGGAGTTTCTGCGTCGTTTCGTGACAGTCGATGAAACATGGATCCACTGGTACACACCAGAGACCAAGCAACAGTCGAAACAGTGGACTTCACCCGGCGAACGTGCTCCGAAGAAAGCGAAGACTGTCCCATCGGCCGGAAAGGTGATGGCCACCGTTTTCTGGGATTCACAAGGTGTGATCATCATCGACTACCTGTACAAGGCAAAACGGTCACAGGGCTGTATTATGCCAAATTATTGGGCCGATTCTAGGCCGAATTGAAGAAAAAACGGCCCCACTTGGCGAAGAAAAAAGTGCTTTTCCACCACTATAACGCAGCGGCTCACACCTCCGCCCTCGCCACGGCCAAACTGGTCGAATTGGGCTACGAACTGCTGCCCCATCCACCGTCTCCAGATTTGGCCCCGTGCGACTTCTTTTTGTTTCCAAACTTGAAAAAGTCACTCGCCGGGCAGAAATTTCAGTCGAATGAGGAGGTCATCGCCGCCACGGAGGCCTAATTTGCATACCTGGAGAAAACGTATTTTTCAGACGAGTTAAAGAAGTTGGAGCATCGCTGGATCAAGTGTATCGAGCTAAAAGGAAAAATAAATCGCCATTTCTCCAAAATGTTTGTTTTTCATTTGTAGGCTAAGTACTTATCGGACCACCCTCGTACTCACGAGGGTATGATATTAGTCGATGTTAGTGCTGGGCTACGTAAGTTCGTCATTTGAAGGCTACGCCTCTAAATGCTTGAAGACGTTAGACCAATCGCTTGGCTATCGACTACATGACTTTCTCTCTTTATATTTATCTAAGAGTTTCGCTTGAATCATAAAATACTCGAATGTCACGGCCATGCCTCACGCATACACAATTTCTAGTCTTCGTCCAATCAATTCGAACCTCGGCAAGGCTATTTTCTCTTTTATCCTTTACTTTTAACAAAACACGATGTAGGTTGCCCCCATGGGGATGTCTGATGCTTTTAATAGCCCTGGCCTCTATCGGGTGTGTCCCCAAGCACAATTTTGTTTTCTACTTCCACATTTTCACTAATTCAAAAATAAAGGTACAAAAGAAAAACCAATAGCCTCTCGGTCAACTGAGTTTCGAAAATTAAACGCTTCTCCCGCAGCTTTTAACGGAGCCCCATTGGTGCCGGTGTTTTTTATTCATTCATTTACGCAATTACGCGCCATGAGCTCTTCGGCCAGATTCTGGAAGTGGGACATGCCGTGGAATAAAATCACATTTGCGCAATAATCTGCGCAGCCCCCATTTGACCTTATATCCATTCCGACTGTTATCCAATTCGAAGACTGGTTTTCGGTCTCGCGCACCGTCTTCTCCTTTAATTTTATTGCCACATTTCCTCTTGCTATATGCAGATACGCAATAAAATTCATAAAATTCGTTTGTATCTATTCATCGTCCAGGTTCAGGTGAACCTGTGTTGTTGTTGTTATTTTGTTGGCTTTTTTTTAATTCAAATTTTATGAATGAACACGCAAATCTGTAATAAAACTTACCTGTGTGACTCTTTAGCTGATATTTATTAATTATTTATTACTAGATGGATCGATAGATAGACAAACTCTCGGATATAAGATGAAGACGATCATGATTGCCGTCTGACTCTTCGAATCTTTCAATGAATTGTTAATTAGCGGTTTTTTGTTGATTTTAATTCTTGTTATTCGAATAGACGAAGGAAAACAAATAACACGGTGAGGGGCAGAGCTGGGGAGGGAGGGGAAGATTGTAGAGCAGTGTGGAAGGCAAAACAAATCATTCGTCGCCCACGTCTTGGAAGCGGATGCTCAAGCAAAATTGAAAGAAATTTAAATAAATGTGCGCCAAAAACTTTTGTTATAAATCTACATATTTTTTTGTTTTAATCTCATTTCATGCTTTCGATGAGTTCATTCACATCGAAATAATATGGAATAGGATGCGATGGGATAAATGTGGACTACCACAAGTAGTTGCCAGATTGGCGGCATTTTGGGTACCCATTACTGTAGTTACTTGCGCTGTTACATTGATACATGTCGGTTTGCCGAAAGCCTGCGAAGGAGCAACAGTCAGTGAGTTGAAATGATTTAAAACAAAACTATTTGCTTACGATCTCCCGTTTGGCAGTTGTAACGAATCAGTTCACATGGATTGTTAAACACGTGAAGACAGACTCCATTGAATCCACACTGAGGATTCCTGTTAGGAGGACAGCTTCCACATGCATGAGCGGCAGCAGCTAAAGCTAGAATGAGATTGAGTTAAAATTATGAATGAGTTTGTAGTTGTAGAAGGTTATGAGAACAGTTGCCTGGAGTCGGTTGGCAATGGGTTTGAGTTTTCGAGTTCATACATGTATAGGGTCATCCAGCAAGAGGTGTCATTTTAAATAGATGAAAAAATGCAAAATTGGTATGAAAAGGGTAAAAATGATTTTTCCTATTTGAAAGTGCAAATCTGAAGCTAGTGATCCAATACAATGTCAGCGAATGTCTGCCTTGGCTCTGTCTGAACATGGTCATTCTTTGATAAAATTTACATGAATCACTCGCACTTTTTCCAGATCATGAATCGTTAGTGAAGCATTAGCGTAGATTTAATCTGTAACGTAACCTCAAAATAGAAGGCTATTGGTGTCAAATCGCAGCATCTCAACGGCCAGCTGAAGCCTCCATTTCGAAAAATCATACAAACAGGCAATTAGTTACGTCATTGTTTCACCAGCTGTGTGGCATGTGGTGTCTTCGTCGTTCACGTCCATTGTAACACTTTTAGGCAGAAAAAAACTTTTCAACATCGTTCGGTAGGGCAATCCATTCACTGAAATCATCACACCAGCATCATTGTGGAAAAAGCCGGACCAATAGCACTGGCAGCCAAAAAAGGAACCAAACTGTCACTGATTGGATGGAGGTGTTGTTTATCTCGGGTTGTAGGAGCCACAAATACGATCGTTTTGGTTTTTTTGCGTACATAGGCAAGTGAAAATGATCCTCATCTCTCGGAATAATTTTGATGGAGAAATAAGCCATTTTCAACCCCCGGCAGGGAAGAAACGAATTTCTGTGTGGCCTGCTTGCTTGAGTTCTTATCAACTGGACCTTAAAACCGTGTTGACTGAGATCTTTGTGCAAAATAGACGCAAAGTGTTTAAAAATTCGATGTCCGTCTCGAAATGGAGATGTACAATTCCACTCTCAGTTACGGTTACGATATTGCGAGCTGACCTTGCCAGACGATCACTAGTTGGAACCTTTACATCACTGACTTAATTTTTTTCACTATTCAAAGACGATATGTGAGTATCTACCTTGCATACTTAAAATCTACTTAGTTTTTAATAATAAAACGACATCGCAGTGATAGTTCTATGTTGACAGTTCATAAATGATGAGAAATGTAAAATGACACCTCTTGTTGGATAGCCTACTATTGTTTAATTTACAAGTTTAAAGAAGGTGGTAGCAAACGAAAGTGCTTATAGTAGTATAAATAACGGTGGACGTGGAATTTAAGGTATTCAGTTATATCGAGAATATTTCTGACCTTACACAGTGCTCCACATGGGAGCCATCAGTGAAAATCAGAATTTTACTTTTCGCGACTGGGTCGTATGAATTTCATTCTTCTCTGGAAAAAAAGTGAGAGTGCTTTACACTATTGAAGTCGGGGTAAGGTGTGATGTAGTGCGTAGGAAGCGAGGTCAAATTCGTTGGCAGAAGTGACAGAGCTCTGCTGCGGCCAGGGTCTGGTTTAGGTGACCAGAAGCCCGTGACCAGAAGTGTGATGGCACCGGCCGACGCCGTGTATTTCTCTATTCAAATTCCTGTTGATCTTCGGGTATTATTAAGTCTGTCGATGTTATAAGCTTTGTTTGAGGCTGGCCACCAACCTATGTGAGGATAGCATGGACAACAGCTGTGTACATCCACAAGATCAGCTAGGTCTGAGTCCCCATCTTTTACCGAAAGTACTATTATAAGAATTGAATCGATTATCAGAGTCGGGCTATCATGTTTCTGGATTGGCATGATCATTTCTCATATTCAATAAATAGCTTTTCTATGGACCGCAGATGGACACTTGAGGTGGGCAGCACTTTCTGATCCTATTCTTTGCTAACATCTTTAGTTCGCCCTACGATTTTCCGCATCCATCAATTTCTTTTTGTAATATTCTCCTCTACGTGGTATAAAAGCGATCCCCCCTGCGGCTTCCTTGGGGGTTCCAGTCAAGAGTTCGTCGGCAGACTGCCGTAGCTTTTTTTGCCTATCCACCCCTAGTTTGATATAGTTGGTTCCAAGTAACATTTTTTATATAAATCATCGTTGCTGATGACATTTGGCCATCACACCTTGAGAATACGTCCCAGGCGTCTGTCAACGAAGCTTTGGACTTCGGTTAGATGGTCTGATAAAGGCCAGGTCTCGCATCCGCCGAGCATTACTGGGATAGTGTTGGATTTAAGAAGTCTCATTTTTGTTGTTTATTTGTGTCGACTTCCAGATTTGGCGCATATGCGCATGTTGCTTTGTTTTTTCTAGCCAGAGTATCCTTTCTTGGATATTATACTGCCTAAAACTCAATTTCTTTGCCATGTAACATAAAATTGTCGTTGTTTTTGGTGGTCATTTTCATTGCCTTCGTTTTGTCGATGTTGATTTTTAGGCCAAGCTTACCCGACTCGGCGCACAGTTAAAGATGTTCAATGAAGTTACAATAGATGCCTATTTGTTTACCTTTGATGGATTTATGCAGGATGTCATCAACAACAATAAGAAAGAGGATCGATGAGAGTAAACATTTTTGGCGAGCCCTTGTGATGCTGTCTAAGAGCTCGCCATTGAGCTCTACACTTGAAATCCGTATAGTGTGCACTTATGGACATATGCTATCAAACGCCGTGCTGTAATCAACGAAAACAAGTTGAAGAGTCGACTGCCAATCGTTCCTTAATTCAACTATGATAGGTAAGGTGGTCAATGCACGAATGTTCTGCTGCTTTCTCAGTGGTTGGTCAAGCTTCGATTTAATGCGGCTTAAAAGTATGCTGGACAGTACTTTGGACGTGATGTCTAGGAGCATAATTCCGCGATCGCCTCTCTTTGGAAGTACAACCAAAATACCAAAATACTGAATATTGGAAGCCGACTTTCAGTGTTTCAGCCTGGATGCTATCGAATCCCGGCGATTTGTTGTTTTTTAAACTTTTTATTGCCGAGATGGTTTCTGGCAGTGATGGTAATGGTTATGCAGAGCTTGGTCTGTTTTAGTGCTGTATCTGGGTGTTGCCAGTTTGCGGGGCAATTTTGTCGGATCCTATGTTGGAAGAGTTTAGTATTTCAGTAAAGTTCTCCCTGAACCCATGGGTCTGTTAATTTTTTGTCGTGAGAAGAATTCCATTTTTTGATCTTATTGGACGTGATGCTCCATCACATTTAGCGATAATTTTGGGTCAGACGTCGTTCAACATTTTGATGTTGTTTTACTGTGCTGTTTGTTCTGCTTCTATAGCTAGGCTATCAGTCCAATTACGCTTGTTTCATTTACATATCTTCTTAGCTACTTTGTTGGTCTAGTTGTAGCGCTGTACCGAAGCTCAGGTGTTGTTGCTTGATCTCTAACGCTCTGCCTCTCTTCGGTTTTGGATTACTTCCCAGGTTTTTTCGCTGATCCATTCTTTTTTCCCTTTTGATCGGTAGCCTAGTATGTTGTCGCACGTATGGTGAAGTCGTGTTTTAAAATACATACTTCAATTGTTACTCTACTCCAACCTGGGATTCCGTGAGAGGTAAGATTTATTGCAGCTCCTTTAAGCTGCTTCTTGATGGTGATCAAAATCGATGTCCGCACTTCTCTTTGCGCGAATGTTAAACAAGCTTTTTCATCACCTGCTTACACATACAGAGTATGCCCTGAGAGTAATGTCAGTGACTTTATACTGATACGACTGCACGTCGGAGCGCGATTATATCACTTAAAACTGGTGGGGCGTCAGCTAAACAGCGTTCCGTCGTTCAGTGTGCTCCGAGCATCTGAAGAGTGAGGACGTGCCTATCCGAGAGAATTGTTTTGTGACCTTGTACAATTAAAAATGCAGCGCTCATTAAAACCAAAAGTTGCGATCAAATTTGCGTGAAACATTGAAAAGACCGCAACGGAGACTGTTTCTATGATCAAGTCAGCTAACACAGAAGATGCCCGGCAAGTATTTCTTCGGTGGAAAAAGGCCTTTTTCAAAGGCCGGGAAGAACTCGACGACGATGACCGCGCCGAACCCCCATCCACGATCACCACAGCCGAAAATGTGACGCAAGAGTTGAACTCAGACCGACGATTAAGTGATCGTTTAATGGCCGATATGGTAAGTATTCCGAAAACTCAAGTTTATGATATCGTCGTCATGTGGAAGGTGTGCGCTAAGATGGTACGGAAAGTGTTCACTCAGGAGCAAAAGTCGCGCCGCTTGCCAAGAAAATCTCGACATATGCAGACGTGATCCCCAATTTTTGGATAACGTCATTACAGGTGACGAGACTTTGTATTTGAATATGACCCGGAAAAAAGGCAGTCTTCGGAGTAGCAAACGTCAGCAAATCCAAGGTAAAAATCATGGTTATCGCGTTTTTTTGTTATCCGCGGACTAGTTCATCGGGAGTTTGTAGAACCTGGTACAACTGTGAACTCCAGATTTTATCTGGAAGTCCTCAAACGACTGAAACACGCGTCCAGCCAAACATCGCTGACAACTGGATGTTGTCACAACACAATGCTCCGGCCCACACCGCCTTTATCATCTCCGATTACCTGGTTAAAGCAGGGGTGCTAACTATCCCCCAAGCCCCATACAGCCCGGACGTAGCTCCCCCCAACTTCTTTTGTTTTTTTGTTTCCACACCTCAAAACACCCATGATAGGCAAACATTTCGGGACAGTAGTAGGACATTCCAGAGGAGGCCTACCGCAATGCGTTCGAGAGCTGGAAGACTCACTGGAGCCGATGTACTGACGCAGAAGGAACCTATTTTTTTTTTATAATTCGTGCAGGTTCAAGAGTGTACGCTCTTATGGTGTTTGTCACACAACCTGGATGGGGTGCAGATGGTTTGTGTGGAAGATGTTCGTTCAATACTTTCCGGGGGTGGTTGTCCTAGATAGGATTTGGGAGATTCGACTGAATTTTCGTTAGTTGTGGTTCACAGTAACTCTTTTGTTTTCATGTCATTAAGGTGTTATATTAGAAATGCACAGACAGAGTATGAATTTTGAAGTGATCTTATGCTGCGAGTGTTCGTCAGCACTTTTTGATCACTTCTCATTCACAACTAATCTTGTTGCACAATTTTTCTGTCGATGATGATGGTGGTCGTGGTGCAACGACGTGATGCAACGAAGATTTTTGATCACTTGTAACGAACAGTCCAATTTTTAATCGACTTACTGACATTACTTTCAGGACATACCCTGTATGTCAATTTGATTCTCAGTTCTGTCGTCCGGAGAGATCCAAGTCGTTTTAAGACATTTCTTATGTATGATGAGTGTGCCTTCAGCCGCATAGTTCTATTAACATTTTACCGTTGATGTTAACCATGCCAAGTATTTGTTTCCATTGAAGTCTCCCATACATATAATAATGAGGTTTTTGAGAGAAGAGCTAATAGCCTTCTGTAGAAGTTCAGCTTGCAGTTACCATCAACTAGTTCAATTGGCCCGTAAACCTATGTAGATGATAGTGATGTTTCTTGCTCTCGAATACATACCCGCTTTTGTTATTGGCTGCTAGGTGATATGAGACTTGCTGGCAATTTTGTTCAAAAGAAAGCCGTCCCCATTATTATGGGTATCGTTTGGTTCACCACCGGAATATAAAAAAATTTCATCCGTTGTTAGGTAGTGTTCTCCAACTCCATTCCATCCACACTCCGAGAGGCACTTTATTTCGATGTGGAGTCGCTTAAGTTCCGCCGCGGCTTGGTGTAATCTTCTGCATTGAGAGAGCGTCCTTACATTCCATGTGGCAATCGGGGTCGCGTCTTAAAGGTGAACGTATTTTGTTGCTTATTTCGATGGTTATCATGATGCTTTCCTTCGGTTTCCCCTATAGATGAACTCGTGCTAGCTTAACATGAATTATGCACCTCCAAATTCGATGAACAGGCTGCCGAAGCAGGCAGATTTCTCTATACACGATTTGCTCTTGGAGATTTTCCAATCTTGGTGTTTTGATCCATGTTAAAATTAACTGCTATTCAAGATGGTAGATAGTTATAAGCACAAAGCGGGAGCTTAGTAGAAATGACCGTCCCTTAACAACATTCCAAATTTCCTGGAAGTCTGTGGAGGCTACCGTTGGCTCACTAGTAGGAGTGCCTCCCCTAGCACACCTCCGCTAATACACAACACGATTGTTGATAATACCTTTAATTAAATATATTGCCAAATTGACCTTAGATTATAAGCATCCTTATTTGCACGCACATCCAAGCCGTATTAAGGATTATTTCCATTTTATTAAGAATTTGTTGAACTCTCTACCTTTCTACGAGTCACCCTACCCTAGATACCTGACCGCCACAAAAATACAAAGAAGGAAATAATAAGATGTGAATTATATTGTCCAAAAAAGAACTAACTAGCGGATCCCCAAACCTATCGCCACCTATCCAGACGGATGAGGAGTATAGTAGGAAAAAACCCTCCTGGCTATGGCTAAGCTAATTTTCAAACGAAGCCTTTGAAACACTTTGGACTTAAAGCTATCAGAACTTACCGAATATAACCAGGACACACAGAGCAACGGACTTCATTTTCACTTGTTTGTTTATCAGCTTTCACAAGACTATTCAATTTCGCTCGCAAAACCCTTTTATATCTTTCGGTATTTCGTCCAGAATTGGGTCCCACAAATATTTAACCAATTCCAGCTTAAAATAACCAACAAATGAAATATGTTTCGAAACCCAATGATATGATCTATACGCACCGCGATTTCATTACACGCATGTCGAAGGCAATCAATATTTATACACTGCCTTCCATGCTTTCTTATCAACTCAAGTATTACGCGACAATTGCTATGCTAGTGATGCCCCGCTGTGTACTTTTCGGTTAGAAATAGCACCTGGGTCGGGGATTTAATTCGCGATAAGATGAGAACAAAGCAAAACACACAGCAAACGCAAATAAAAATTTAGGGGAAGCAAATACCCCGCCTCAGCAGAGACACCAACCCCCCCTATCATGCCTATAGGCTAGTGACATCTCACATCTCAATCACGGTTCGCAGAAACTTGTTAGGAAATTAACATTCCCGACCCAGAATTAAGCCATCAACCCATTTATGGTGTTTGCCTAGCAAATGGCCACAGCAGCACGTAAGCCAATATCCGTATCCCGTGACCGTGGCTGCCTTGCATGTGCACTAATTCTCGCCATTTGTTGAGTGAAATTTATTCCACGGTCGGTCCATAAAGATCGCCACTCGATGCCTTAGTTACTCGAATAGATTCCATACGACTAGGTACTTACTCCCGCCGCGCCACACGACTTCGAGTCGATTGGTGCATTCCGCCATGTCGACACCACGACACATGTACATATGAGTATTTACCGCGCGACCCCGCCGCTCACATGGACACATTTGTTGTTTCACGCGAAATTGGCTTTTATCTCGGCCAATTGATGGTTACGAGATAAAATCGTTTTGTGCCGGACAACAGCGGAATCGGCTTGAGCACAGGTCTCCACTTCAGCGAGACTTTCGAAAGGGACCAATGTCCATCGACTATCGAGCGGGACGGGCAATTTGTAATTTGTTGCATCTTATGCAACAGTGTTTTCGGGTAAATTAGACGACATCCAGTGTGAAAGGGTGTTCCACAGTTGTCAAGTGCCCGGAAGACACTTCCATCCATCGTATCGCCCAACATGGGAATCTTGTGGTTCGTTGGTTGTGACCGCTTCGTTCTCGATTAAATACCGACCGCGGCATGACCACATGTGGTGACCATAAAAGCGCCAGTACAAAACAAAAGATCTGGGATGGTTCCCATTGATTGTCACACGGGGTGACTGTGTTGTAGCGATCGAAACAAAGACCACGAAGCACAGAGCTCGAAGCAAACTATTGGATGGCTACTGTGATTATGAAAAAGCAGCGCCGATCCCACGGAGATAAGGCGTACGTCGTGGCATCCACAGGTGGACTGCCGGCCGGTACTCTGGTGCCACATGTGAATGCATACAATGAACCGTTAATAGATGAAGTGATTTTCCAGTGATTTTTCGCTTGGACAATGGTAGAGCATCAGCGATTGAGCCAAGCGTCCGTACCGATGTTGGTCGTTCATTGCAGTCGCCAAACGCCTAGATGTTTGTGCGCCAATGCGCTTGTATACAACACGCGGAGAAGTTCAATTAGCTTGAGGCAGGAATATGATTAGTGGTGCGGTGGATGTTTTGTTGGTTTGCGGTTTGGTTGCGGATATGCTCGGTCGAGATGGGAGATGTCTTGGCATAGATAAGACCGAGTTTTGTGTCGCGTAATTACTCATTAAAGCTGGGCACACGGAAGTCTTTAGATTTTGTGAGATGTGTCCCTTTGGGTAAGAGAGCTAGGCAGTGCCCATTTTTGGGCGCCATGGCCGCATTTGATGGGCGACGATAGCCGAGCTGGGAGTCGACCAGGATGAAATGGGTTGGAGAAATGAGCAGCCGGAACAATATGATGTATTTTAGATTCATGTGCGATTTGAGTGTCTCCTATAAATCTCGTTTGTCCATGTATGGTTGGTTAGGGACCATTGTTTGATGGTCTGAATTCTGTGAGCCATTAAGCCGTCACAGTTGCTATGGCTATGTAGCTCTGTCGTACCGCCTTTCAACAAGGCTGAGATATACCGCGTGGCACAGCTCTAAACATAATTTTTTATTGCTCCATTGAAACCCCTTGGTGCATGCACAACTCCCACACCCTCTTAGTAATAAAGCCACATCTCAATCACTCCAATACTTAGCCATCGTCATAGCTGTCGCCGTACACATTCATTACCCTAATCCCAGATCTCCTAATCCTTTCCATGACACACGATTATCTCCAGCCAAAAGCGCAAATATTTAGTCGTCAAACCGAAAATCACCACAACACTTGACTCCGCGTCGCGGACGCGTCTACCACTCTCAACCATAGCAAATCGGACGAATGACAATCAATGGCCAAAAACCTTTTAGCCGTAACAAATTGCCATCCGAAAAGTCGTTTTTTTTAATTTTTTTAAACTTGGTTTTCCCGCTTCGTGTCGTTAAATGTCACCAAAGCACACGAGAGCAAATCAAAGAGAATGAAATTCAATGGAAAATGCAGAAAACAACAAAATCGACTTAATTTACATCACTAATGATCCATGTCGAATCCACTGAACCAATAATCAAGAGAAGAAAAAAAAAGAAAAACAAAAGCGCGACTGGCAATTTCCGAGCATTCCGATACGAACGTTATTCACCCGTTCGCCCTACATTGCGAACCACGCTCCAGGGAGCTGATCCACATACAGTACCCAACAGACATTAGCATACCAGGTGCTGGTTGGCTTGCTATACTATTTGTATCTGACTAATGATTCATTTCATATGTAAATGAAGCCTGCGACGGATTTATTATGATCGCCCCGTACACACGTGCATGCGGGATAACAACGGCGAAGAGGAACAAATCATCCCACTAGTCTCGCCGCTGACGTCGCACTGGTCGGTCCATTCATTGCCAGTCTTTTAAATCAAACCAATTATCAGTGGTATGGAATCATGAGGACTCGATTGCGTAGGTTCATGATTCCAATCATCACAAGATGCCACCATGAGTATCATGCCAAACCATACCACAAGTTGGCAAATGAAAGCAAACGATACCACACGATATGGCGGTGATTGACGCGCTGTAAATGATTTATATCGAACGCCAAACTCCAGTTCCAGCTCATCGATCACCACAGAGACCTAGTAAGTCGCGTTGCTTCTTTTTCGCTTTCGCGATCAATGCCGCGCGATGCGGTTTAATTACTCGATCGTGGGTGATCCCATAATCGCAAACACAGTCGATCTGGAATCTTTTTATGGGCCTTTGACTCCCATGGAGCGCGCAAATCAAATTGCCGACAGATCGATAAACTGATCGATTTATTGAGACCACCGTAACCAAAACAAACAAATACGGGTAGTCCCTTCCCCTCGATCATCTTTGAAAGAAGAAATTTCCCCATAATTCCCAAAATGACAGATTACTCCATCCATTCACATTACCATCTAACAAAACAAATTATTAATGATCCCGTCAGTTGACTCCGTGTTGCCATAAAATTGCACAAACTCGAAATCACCTACCAACCGGGAGCACCCGAACCATCGGCTGAATCTTCTGTTGAAAAACACTCCGCGCCTGGCATACGGACCATCCACCAACGACAGGTCGAACACATTTCTTGATTCGATTTCGGTGTAGCACCGTACCGTACATGGACAAAAATGAATTTAATTTAATGCCTTCCAGCAAACATTCAGTCATAGTGACAGTTCATTAATAACCCCGACGATCTGGCCCAGGCCGCAACTAAACTCTGGTGACTTATGACACTATAGGTACGCTGTACGGTGCACCCCGCTTATTGCACTCGCCACGTTGCCATGCCGTATGACGGCTTAAGCGCTTAAGCACACAAATGTCATCAAGGTCTTTTGGCCGCGCTGCACAAGGACGAAAGTACTCGAGTGCATTGTGGCCGTGCGGTTCGAGACCTAGATTCCACAATTCCAGCCGTGCTAATGGCAAAAGATGACAAATAGCTTTCTGCCACAGGGTTGAATGGTTTGCTCGCCGAGCACCATTTTGTCTTTTGGCCAAACATCAAATGGTACTTTGGATGTTCCCGGTCCCATGGTGTCTCGAATGTCGGAACAAATCGACCAGAGCCACCTACTCATGTCCCCTGTTTGATCTGTAGACATTCAATATGACCGATCTTATCACGATCAGTTCGTAGTGTTTCCGGTTTGACGTGCGTTCATACATGGACATCGCAGTCGATGACTCGGTGTAGTGTAGTGTTTCACTGTTTCCTCCCATTCAAATCTCCTTTCGTGCATCCCTCTGTATAACGTCCCTACTGACGTGGTAAAAATTCCATCGCTTTATGGGGATATCTCACTTGCGATCGCCTTCGCTTCCAGTTGCCTCATCATAGAGTTCTCCTCGTGTACAAGGTGTCGGTCGGTTGCCGTTTGTCCCGCATTGACCATATCGAATTGCCAACCTCAGCATTGTTCTGTCGCTATGCACACAACCCTCGCATGCAACAAAAGAGCGAACACATGTTAAACATTCAATTGTGAACGGCACGGCATCCTGCACCGAAGGAGGTGTAAATCGAAGGTAGATGCGATTGGAAATCGAATAGCTCGATAGTGAACCTTGGAGGTCTGCCATGCTGCACCGACCGGACGATCCGAAACGACGACCGATGACGATGAGAGTGGGCCGCTCAGGCGTGTGAACTGTGCGCCGATCGGTGATGGCTTGGTGTGATAAGAAGATCGAATGGGATCACCCAGCGAGGCACTCTCCAGCCGGTACGGATGCCTGGCGATTGTTCGGTGTAATTTTTCGGTGATATTTTGAAATTGAATTGTCCTGCTGGAGGTGATGAAGAAATTTTCCGGTACAACGTGGATTGCGATTTTGCTATCGATTGACTTAGTGGAAAATCGATAATAGCGAATGACGTAAGAGTCGAAGCTAGAGTAGTGCTTTCACTTGGAGCTGAGTAGCTGTTACCCAATAGTTCGTGGATTGTGGGTTAAGTTTTTATTTATATAACGAAAAGTAGATGACTCACTGGACAACTTCTATGGCGAATCAATGTATATCGAAAATTCATTTTCCTTCTTTGGCTAGAACTCGCTCCTTTCGGTTCATCGCTTCTTACTCACAAACAAAATATTCCCAGAAGCCAACTCAGCAAACAATTAATTGTCCTCGCCATCCATAAATTATTCAATCGACCAGCACACAGACCACCATCAGTCGATCCAAGTAATTACTAAACCGAGACTGCGATAAATACAATCCAATTACGGAAACGCTCCAAACCACCATGCAGCCCTCATCATCATAATCAACTCCGGGCTGCCTTAAAGCGAACCACACGATTTCCAAGCCAACGCCAAACTGATTCCAAATCGACTCCAAATCCAATCGCACTTGACAGCCGTTGACAATGTGTTGCGACGGTGATGGCTGCATTTCTCCAAATACGCGCGATAATCACTTCGATTAGATCCAAATGCCACCAAACTCCTTCCACTTCTAATTCTATCCATCCAATTGCCTCGACTGACTTCCCGTATCGATTTACTCCGTTGGCGTTAGATCGTTTGACAGTGTTTTCGCCAGGGACGGCAGCACCCGAAAAAGGGTAACAACACTTGAAAGGAGTACGGGCAAAAGGAAAATAGAAATATCACTTGATGACAGTGGCAGTAACGTGTGCACGCGGCTTCCTGCCACTCGGTCTCTATCGCAGTCTAACCATCGTCATCACCCGGAGGCCGAGATACCTAATCTTGGCAAGAGTCAATCAAATATGGTTATAATATCTCGTTAGTAACAGAGTCAGTCAGTCGGGTTTGTGGATGGCGTTTATCTCGTTGATTTTTGTTATCTCAACGTGGAATCATAGCCGACCGACTAAGAGCGAGGTGTAGACGTGTAGCATGCCATGTGAGCCGGACATATGCTTCTTAAATACTACTTCGGTTTTCTAGTGGAAATGTATATGTCGGGGCGGCGCGAACGCCATCCCCGGCTACCAAAAATTACACGCACGAGTTATTCGCATTAGGAATAATCGCGGAGGTCAACTCAGCCGGATGTGCAATGGCCAAGCCTCGCCCCGGGGGAACCGCCTTCTTGATCACGGTAACCCCTACGCCAGGTAAGTATGCTTTCTTCCCCTACCAGACAAACCTTTACGTTTCCAATCGCTTCAAGTGGAAGTGAACTATATGCACGAATCAAAATTTTCAACACAACACAACGTATTCTTAGGGTGAGTAGTATTTTGAGGATTTCAAGGGTGGAATATCTGAACGTACATTGCTGTTTATACCCAAAAAGGTACAACAACAAAGTGTAAAAAGAGTGTATTTTCTAAGTACTACTTACATGATTCTTTTCGATTCTTAGCTATTCTAATAAGCCTGATTTTCAAATAGAAAATTTTGAAATTCTCCACTTTTCACGGTTCTTTAAACTCGAATCCATCGTTTTTAGAGAAAAGTCTGCGTATGAGTGCAGCAGGATGTTTATCGCCTTCGGTTTGAGAAGAGCAGCCGCATCCAAGAGTCTTTTCCGTTTGACATAGTACATGGTTATAAAATTAGGCCGGTTCTATACTTGCGATAAATTGAAAGTAAATTCTTGAATTCTGACGTGTACCCGACAGCCTATTGTATGCCAGGTGCTTGTCAAGAGGTGCTTTAGGTGGTAAAGGTTTTACTTCGTATTTGCTTTCCAGCTTTTGTATTAACTTTCAACTTGTGTGTGTTCAAAAAGTAACAGGAATTGTGTTAGTCTGATTCACTATGTTAATAATAATAAACATGTCTGAAACATGCTGGTAAATGTTCCTGGTATCTGCACATTGTTGGCTAAATTACAAGTGGCTTGATGCGACCAGCGATTAATCGTAAGTGAAGTGCCGTCAGCGCTCTTTCCAATCCTCGAGGCATGCGTTTTTTTCAGCTACATATGTTCATGCCCTTTATCCCTTAAATCATGGCGTATCTCCATCCTTTCAGGCAGTCGCAGGTATACGATATTGTTTTTGGTCAAAAAAGTATGCACAAGCAACGATGGATGAGCAGGGGCATCATCGTGATGCAACAGCCATGAAATTTTTTCTGACGAATCCCGACGTTTTCTTAGTAGTGCTTCACCCAAAGGGCTCATTACTTCGACCCTCCGGATAGAATTCATGATGGACAGGCTACTGTAAGTGAACAAAACAGTGGCTTGCTTTTTCTTGGCTCTTCTAGTCGCTTCCATTTTGATGATTGGGCTCTGGTTCCGACTTCATAACATACATATACCCATTTTTTGTTACGAGTGACCAAGTCTGGATCGTCATTCACGTCTTTTAACAGCTCCTGAACGATGCTTCTGCGACAGTTCTTTCGGTCAAAATTAGCGAATTCGCACCAAACTTCGCTGGCATACATCTAAAAAAAAAATCATGGCATGAGTCAACCGATATCCTCAGCAACTTCCCTGAAAGTGATTCGACGATTCTCTTTAACAATTTTCTTTGCTTTAACGTTTTCATCCATTGTTGACATGTTGGGGCGTAAAGGGCGGGCATCGTCATTAACACCTTCTCAGCCTTTTATGAAGCTCTTCAGGTATAAATATATTTTTTTTTTTACTCAAAGTAGGCTCGTTAAATACGACAGTGAAAAATTCAAATACGTTGGAGCACTTAAATCTTTTTTCCACACAGAGTTTAATACAGATCCTTTGCCCTATTTTTTTAATAGCAAAAAATTGCGAAGCACAACCTTTATGTTAGTGAAAATCAACGTTGTGTGATTTTTAAAACCATTACCCCAGTCAACAAACGGTAATCCGATCAAGAAATTTTTGGACATACCCGACAAACGTGTTCGGGAGATCCACATTACTTCCCAGACACAGACACAGCTTTCAACCATTTTGCAGGAAGAGTGGAACGGAATTATGTCCGAAACCATCAAAAAGTTTGTATATTCGTTCCTAACCAGATTGAACGAATTAGTTAAAAGGAATCAATCAATGTAGAATTGGCTAAGTGCAAATTGCAGTTATTGGGCCATCTTAAATAGATCAGTCCAGCCCAAGAGTTTATTTTCATTATTGAGTAAGTTCGTTATTGCCCTTGATGATATCCTGTTAACTATTCGTATTTCTCTTATGGTGCATGGTGGTCGACTCTCTGCTATATGCGCTCAATGCCTCTGGAAACTATGCCCAGGCCTATGCGGATGATGTTGCTGTTCTCTCTGTCGGCTCATGTTTAGCGAATGTCTGTCTCAAAGCGCAGGCGGCGCTAAACGTGATCGAAGACTGCACGAGAAATGGGCTATCGGTTAATCCTCTTAAGACCGATGTCGTACTCTTCACGAGAAGGAGGAAAACAACTGACATTACTCAGCTGGTGCTAAAAGGCATTCCCATCCCTATATCCAAGGAAGCTAAGTATCTGGGAGTCATTCTAGAAAACAAACTTCTCTGGTCAAAACATGTTGAGTCCAAAACCACCAAAGCGCTGTCAGCTTTCTGGCAATGCAAAGGTGCCTTTGGCAAAACATGGGGCTTATCGCCGAAAAAGGTCCTTTGGATCTACACGGCAATGGTAAGACCGATAATCTCATATGCATCGGTTGTTCGGTGGAGCAGGCAGACACGTAAACACGCTGTGGCTTCACTCACCCAACTCCAAAGAGCGGTCTGCCTCAGTTGCACGGGGGCTTTCCCCAGCACACCGGGAGCTGCTTTAGATGCTATCATGAACCTTCCACCCCTTGACATATATATCAGAGGGTGTGCACTGAAAACTATTTCTCGCCTAAAGAGGAATGGTCTTTGGTTCAACTCGGCGTGGAGTGAAAGTGTACTTGAGAGAGAAATATCCTACGACCACTGTCTCATGGATATGCCCTCTGACGCAAGGACACCTGCCATCCTACTGCGCTGTAACTACACAGTCACATTTCCTTGGTGTCAGGACTGGCTGTGGCCAGACACTGAACCTGGAATAGAATGTCTTCGCATGTTCATAGATGGCTCCAGGACTGGTCAGGGATCCGGCGCTGGAGTTTTCTTCGAGCGCGAAAACATGCGACTGCACTTCTCGTTAGGAAAATATGCGTCTGTCTTCCAGGCGGAGATTTACGCAATCCTAATGGCCATGCACTATGTTGTGAAACACAGATGGAGGGGAAAGAGCATATAAAGAGCCAAGCTGCACTCAAAGCTGTATCCAATCCTCTGTCCAACTACAAACTAGTGCATGAACTCAAGACCTTTTTGAACAAAGTCGGAGGACTTAATTCACTTAGGCTTGTATGGGTTCCAGGTCACTCTGGAATCCCAGGAAACGAAATCTCCGTTGAACTCACTAGAAAAGGCTCAGAGGAGAGTTTCTCAGGGCCTGAACCCGCCTTAGGTCTACCAGCAAGGTGTCTGTCTGGTAGTACAATGGACCAGTACTTGTGTCTGAGTGCTCCAGCAGATAGCAGAAGCCTCCAACAAAAAAAAAATTCGTATTTCTCGGGAACTTTTAACCAATCCATGCTGATAAGCGCTTTAAAAAAAGCCCATAAAGTTTAAATGAGGTTTTAAGTCAAGTTCTTGTTTCAGCTATAAAGCAACTACTTCCTATATAAACAGACTTTAGTTAGTCCTTTGCAAATATTCAACTTTGAGAATAATGTCTTTTAATGTATTTGTTTTTGATTTTCCTGATGAATACATGGTTCTGTAACGACCGCCGTTGACCGAAACATTGTTCCCAGCCTCATTGATGTCCAATGATGCCACCACTCCACAATCCTCACCAAACTATCATTCTCCGTGGATGCATTGGCTTCTCGACAATAACTTGCGGGTTTTCCGAACCTCAGATGCGGCAATTTTGTTTGTTAGAGATGAAAATGCGTCTCATTAAAAAAGATGATTTTTCACCTAAAATCGTCGTCCAATTTAAGCTGCTCTAAGGCCCAAACTGCGAAGCGATAACAAAGCGGATGGTCGCGTGCCTTACTTGTAAGCGAATAATCCGAGATCTTTGTGCAGAATTCTCCTCAGGCTAGTGCGTGAATTGTTGAGCCGTTGATATGAACGGCAAGTGGATGTTTGTGAATTGAGTCTCACACTCACGGCTACAGCAACCAGATTCTCATCTGTGCGCATCGTACGACGACGGGAACCATGAGTGTTGTCCCCTAGCACATCAGTCTCACGAACTTTGTGCACAAATTTGCGTACAGCAGTGGCGGTGGGTGCTTCATTTCGGTCAAAACTTCTTTTTAAAAAACGCACCGTTTGGGCTACATAGCACTTACTTTAGAAATAAGTTTCCAATATTTCCCAACGTTGTTCAAGCGTAAAACGACTCATTTCGTTCCGCGGAGGTATGGTACTGACTTTCTGTCAAGATTTCGAGCGGGAAACAGCTATCAGTGTCCACTAGATGGCCCACCCTTTACGAGGGTAGGTTTTCATTTTTCAAAGTTACAATACTCAGATTTCGGTGGATATCCTCGCTTCAATGACGACAGCTCATAGTACCTTATTTTGAAAAGCATGTGTGACGTAAGAATTACGTTTCTTGATACCACACGAGAGTTATATACCATAAGTCCGAATTGGCTTAAGCATTTGCTTGAAGAAGCAGCTTGTTTCCAATACTGTGTTTAGAATACTTTCCTTGTAACCAGTATAGGTACAATTCTTTCTATTTACATTCAAACTCGTTACGTTTTTTCTTAACGTAAGCCTCCCATTTTAATTTCGGGTCGAGAGTCCCTTTGACAAATTTATTCTCATTCGTGAACGGAAATCTTGCTTCATTAAGAAAAACGGGAAACCTATCCGCTTTTCCGTATGTAAAATTAATATGAACAGATTTGGTGTCATTAGGCGCTATTCACCAAGTCTTTGTCCAGTCATTTACAAGGCTAAGGGCACGTTGCTGTTTCATAGTTGATTCCTCAACCGATTTACCCCTTGCAGGAACAGCTGTGTGTTCGGCGAAAGTGGCTAGGATGGAGTCTTGCGTTTGCGATATATCGCGAGTATAAAGTAAATACAGAATTGGGCCGAGTACACTTCCCTGAGGAACGCCAACCGAAAACACTTTAACCTTCCTACGGTCCTCAAATTTACTGACGCGGACGGGCTTCGGGTCAATTTGACCCAGTATTCTATGACCCAGTATCTTATTTTCATTATTTTAGATATTTGATATTTTTTTGCTGCGCGGTTTTGTAGTTTAATAATTTAAATATTTCAAATTTTATGCTAATTATATTCAGTTCAATACTTTAGAAAAAGTCAAGAAACATCAAGTCCTTAAAAAACGTAGTCGTAGAGAAAAAAATATTTCTTTCCCAAAATGGGTCAAAAATTACCCGAGGACCGTAGGAAGGTTAAAGTCGGAGTATTTAACGCGAAATTTGTTCAATTTTTTTTTTAACTGTCGTCAACCCTCTTATATTGTCGTGTTTTGTGTTTTTTTTCAGCTGTAAAATATACCGAACTCTATGAATTTGAATGTTCTTGCGGTCGCTTGAACAAGAGTGAAACACCACGTTAAGGACTTCCCACAAACAACCACTTTTCGTACATACGGAATAGCTCCAACGTGTAGTTACGAAGGAAAAGAGAGTAACTAATTGCTCTCTTCGGACCAGACTTCGGTAGAATCGTAGTTATCCCTTTTAGTCGACACTGTTGATAATTATTCGCAACCCACTGGCTGTATGATTTTTTTCACTTCCAATATCAATTAATCCTCTGCCGTGTTCTGGCGGGAACGACGAAAGTTGCCACGAGGCTTGAGACGGTACTCGACTCCAAAGTCTAGGGATTTAGGGGTTTAGGGATTTTTTTTTTATAAGACAATAAAATTCAATCATTTTAATTTTTTTATATGTTTTTATTTGTTTCTTAAGCTTTATGAATTTTTGTTTCTTATTTTATATACAATATATTTTTTTTATTTATATATATTTTTTTAAATTAAATTAGACACCAAAATAAAAGCAGATCACTGGTCATGGTAATAGCGGCTGTTCATGTTGTCTGAAATAAAAAAATCTAATGAATTATTGTTCAGTAGATCTGTCGCTATCGGCCCTACCAAAATTAATCAATTTCATTGGAAAAAAAATGGCGGTCTGTAGAAAAAAAGCTTGTTTTTTTTTTGTTAAAAATCGTTTAAAGAAAATAAGAAAATATTTTCGAAAATAAGAAAATTAGCAATTTTGGTACGGGCGATAACCATTAATGGGTAGAAGAACATATATAAATTTCAAAGCAATCGGTTGAATAGTTTTTTTTCAGGGCCATGACAGTTTTAGAAAATGATGTTTCGAGAAAAATGCGTTTAAATTTCAAGAGCAGAACAAGTCGTTTACGGCGTGTCGGCGACTAGAAGTTGTAACTTATTTAATACTGTGAATTTCGGTCTGAATTTTTCACAGCATATTTTCGATAGGTTTTATTATCGAATTATGAAAAAAAGTTTTTTCGAAGTGGTCACATGAGACTACCCTCTTAAACTAGCATCAAGTAGAAATTTGCTTGCCTAAATTCATTAACTACTAAAAGTTCGAATTTCCAACTGAGATAAGCACTTACCACAGCATGTACCTTTGATCGAAACCAAGAAATCACCGCTGATTGCCATCAAACCTTGTGTAGCAATAGCAGAGATAATCGAGTCGTCAGCCTTCTATCATATAACCTTAATCTTAACATCCTTTCCTTCCTTATCATGGTATATTAAGAGAGACGTAAGGAAACGCTCCCGAAACTCAGAAAGAAAATGGTAGGGTTCTCCAATTACGAACTCAGCGCTAGTATTTCGTTCCCATATACAATTGAGATGACTCTGAACAAATCCTAGTAGAAGTTAAGAGCTTCGAGACATAATTTTCATAAAATCATACGACACGTACATATGTCGTGGAGGTACTCCCAAAATGGCACAGAGTCCCCAGTCTAGCTCGACAGCCTAGAAACAATTCTTGAAAGGACCAAATTAGCTGAGCTGGATTTTCAGTACCGGTGAATAAAAAAGTTTTTAGGGCTACCCGATTGCCTTCAAACTAAAGTATCGGTCAAGTTCTAAATAGTCGGCCGTATTTTTCGTGATAAAAGGCAGAGGCAAATAAAAGGCCAGTAATGTGGAATGCAACGTGTAAAATTTTCCACGGAATAATCTGCCACTGTTGATTGGATGCACCCAATATTCTTGGTTTCTCCTCTTGATCCTTCTCCCCCGCTCCGAGTTTTTTTCCGATTGAAATATTCTGCTCATGTAATTTATTGAAGGCAAAATGTAAGAGAAAAATAAAAAATAAGCCTTGTTGATATCATCTAGTTTTTCAGATATACTGTCCATATTTTCTTTTTTTCCTCAAAATACTAAAGAAGGAAATAATGACTGAGCGGAAGCCACTGCTCCAAAATTCTATATATCAGCGGCCTGAACTTCGGGTTGAACTTGTATTCATAATTTTATGCTCTTCTGTATTCCTGAATCCTGAAATGTTTTAAAATCAGCAAGCTGATTAGAACTTCGTCAAAAGAAATTAAAAATAGACTTTATTAATAAGTCAGGTTCTAGGTGAAGCTGCTGCTCTTATTTTATTTATTTATTTATTTATTTAATATAAAATATAGTAGAAAAATGTAAACTTAAAAACAAAAAGTTTAAAATGAAAAGAAAGAAAGATAGAAAAATAGAAGATAGATTAAAGAAAAAAAGGAGATTTCCATTAGAATTTGTCTGCAACGAATGTAAATAATCTAGGCCCTTGTGCTATTCGCTTGCGTGATATCTGAGGGTAGCGTATTCCAAAGATGAATTGCGTGGACAAAAAACTGTCTGGATGTTGCTAGATATTTATGTCTAGGGACTATTAATGTTGAAGAGCACAGCGTTCTTCCAAATCTAATACATTCATAAAGATAATCTGGTTCCTTATTTTTTATAATTTTGTGCAACAAAAGCAAGGTGCGAAATTTCATTAGTGCTGTAAGAGAACAGCCAACAATTTTTTTTGTAAAGTCAGAAATGTGTTCGTGTCTGGGAATGCCATATATGTACCTGGCGCAGATATTAAAAGCTACCTTAAATTTTCTTGTAGATTCAGAATCCATGCATGCAAAAATCTCACAACCATAAAGAATTATTGGTGGAATGAAAGATTTTATAAGTTTGACGTTGGACTCAGTGCTCTAAGAGCAGGGTAAGGTTTTGAAATAACGCTATTTATGTGCCCGTTCCAGGACAGACTGTGTTCGAAGTACATACCCAAGTTTTTATCTTATCGATAGTCGATTAATAGTCGATTCGGGAGTCATTAATAATGATTTGTGGTAAATCAAGTACAGTTCTGCCTCTATTCAGGATTAACGCCTTCGTTTTAGATGCGTTAAGCTTCAAACTATTATCAGCTGACCAATCAAATGGACGAGAGCCGTGGCGCAGTGGGTAGTGTGTCGGCCTCTGACGCACGATGAGCGAGTTCGGATCCCGATAACACCAACGGCATCGAATGTTCATTACGCGGCTTCTCTCCTCGGCGGGGAACTGGGAAAACCTCCCGTAGTACACTTGCCTCGAAAAAGCTTCTCGACTCTCGCCGTTCGGAATCGCACAAATCGTGAAAAACAAATCGCGCACAACATAAGTGAATGAGAGAAGCTAGGCTCTGGCTCTCCATGAGCTGTTACGCCATCTAAGAAGAAGACGAATCAAATACCCGATTCAATTCTTGCGTGAATAATGCCATTGCAGTGGAGGAACACAACTTAGGTAACATAGAGTAAACTTGGACATCATCGGGATAGATATGAAACTTACAGACATTAAAACATTGATGGACATCGTTAATAAAACATGAAAATAGTAACGGTCCTAATACCGAGCCTTGCGGAACACCGGAGGTAACCGAAATACATGAGGAACGATTACTGTTGAGACACACGTATTGCGACCGATTGGAAAGGTACGAAGTCATAAGATGACAAAGAGATCCACCACATAGGAATTGACTTTTCAGTTTATGTATGAGCTTTTCATGACTCACGCAATCAAAGGCTTTGGAGAAATCTAAGCAAACTATCAGACCGACCATGTCACTGTCCATTCCTGCGCGAGTATCCTCACAGACTCTAATTAACGCTGTTGATCAGTTCCGCTTAGCAGTCCTTGATTGCTTGCTTGAAGGAAAAGTGACGGACCCCAATGTGCACCAGCTATTCTTTGCTGACGATGGAACCATTATAAGTGATGGTCAGGCGTCCCTACAACGAGCACTTGATGTGTGGGTGGACATTTTTGAGGGACACGGGTATCGTATTAGTTCAAAGAAGACAGAGTATCTGTGCTGCCCGTTCTCTGACCCTCATCAGCATATTCCAGACATTTACTTGAATGGAAGAGTGCTTCCCAAGTGTGAAAAATTAAATATCTGGGATCTATGATTAATAAAGAAGCAACTTGTGATGACGACATCAACCATCGCGTAAACGTAGGGTGGATGAAGTGGCGGGAAAACTCCGCCATCTTCTGTGATCGAAAAATGCCCCCTAAGCTGAAAGGAAGGCTCTACACCTCAGTTGTACGTCCGGCGCTCACATACGGCTCACAATGCTGGACAATGCACAAAAAGTATGAGAGCAAATTAACGGCAGCTGAGATGAAGATGCTTCGCATGACAGCGGGAGTAACAAAGCGTGACAGAATTAGAAGTTCAAAGATCCGAGGAAGCCTCCACGTAAAAGAAACCATCACAAGAAAGATAGAGCGCGACCGACTCAGTTGGTATTGCCATGTTCAAAGGAGAGATCCTTTGAACCCCGTCCAAAAGGCGTTTTCAATCAACGTTCCAATTTCAACACGCAAAAAACGCAGGCCGAAAAACAATTGATGCAAACAAATGCAAAAACACCAGCATTTGATTAGCTTAATAATTTACAACACAATATCATTTGCTTGACGTTGCTTTTCAAGCATTAATGTGGTTGTGGTAAACAAGAAGCGGGAAATAGCTCTACTAAAGCAAAATGTTGTAAAATCTTGCGTGAAAGAGAACAATATTTTTTGAAAAGTTTCCGGTTTATGACGATTGCTGTACATTTTCAGTGCAGCCAGATTCGTTGTTTTTGCAGTAAAGTCTTACGCGGCCTGCATTTAAGTATACAATACTTGGAGAATTGCAAAGAGTTTTAAATTCTAAGTGGAAATATTTATGTCGGGGCGGCGCGAACGCCATCCCCGGCTACCAAAAATTTCACGCACGAGTTATTCGCATTAGGAATAATCGCGGAGGTCAACTCAGCCGGAGGTGCAATGGCCAAGCCTCGCCCCGGGGGAACCGCCTTCATGATCACGGTAACCCCTACGCCAGGTAAGTATGCTTTCTTCCGCTGCCAGACAAACCTTTACGTTTCCAATTGCTCGAAGTGGAAGCGAATTATAACATTGAATAAAATTTTCAGTATGTACATCATATTTTCAGGGTAAGTTTGGTTTTTCAAATTATGTGTATCTGTCAAGGGTGGAATGTCTATTGTCTACACGTTTATTGCTGTTCTGCTATATAGAGAGGGATGTTGATTCATGGTGTTTCATTGCTCTGACATGTGTGGTGGAAAGTAATACGATTTCAGTCGTTCATTCCATCGTCTTTCACTCATTTTCGCTTTTCAATAACACTGATTCGCCGAATTCGTTTTGCTAATGTAGTCACAGTCAGAAGCGCCATATTCACTATGATGCGAGGCCTCATCATAGAGTTTCTATCGTCCTTAAATTGTACAATCATGACCATTTCTTCGCTGGTTGCAAGCTAACGTCCAAATTAATTTGTCTTTATGGAGTGTTTTTGTCCCTCAACACAGGCTCTCTTCTTTATTTCAACCTTGCAGCTCATTCATCTAAAATAAAATAAACTTCAGCTCCGAACTGTAGTTCCATAACAGCCAAAACTCGATCGACCCTTGAACCAGTTCCACTCCACTCCGCCCAACGATGAATTTTCCTCATTAATTTTCCATTACATTTACCGAATAATGATCAATCTAAGATCCAAGCCAAAATCAGATCGAAAACAATAACACAAACAGCAACAGCTCCCGGTCTTGCGCTGCTCTAGATGCGGTCCTACCGACTGTGACTCTTTATCTCCGCCTCAGACTCCATCTCGTTCTCAGTCTCTGTTACAGACTATTGCGCTTTACTTAGAAGCACGTTGTCGAACGTGATCGATGTTAACAATTAAGCGATCTGGACAACTATGATCGGTTGTGTCTATCAATTGCGCGGGTGACTTGCTCTCGTGCCCACATTTGGCAATACTGTCATTTAGTATGCTCCACTGCCTCCATCACCCGCCATGTTCTACTTGTTCTGCCTTAGAACCCTGCTGGATTGATGATCGTTGTTATTATTAATTAACTACCGGTCCTACAGCGGCCGGCGGCTACCGCGTGGTGAATGGCGATCGCGTCAAGATCAATCGGGCCAACTGAATCGACCTTACAAACCGGGCAATCGATAGACCGATCGACCGACTACCTAGTAATCAGATAAGACTCATATCACGGTTATGTGAAGTGTGCTACTCCAATCCAGTAGCCAAGCGGCGATCGATTTTAATTAGACGCCTGCCGTATCTACAGCCAGGCATCGCGTGACTATACATAGAGCAAAGCGGTACCCACACATCCTACTGAAGTCGTGTGCTCCAAAAACGGCTCCGAAACCGCTGGAAGCCACAGCACCAATGACGAGTTGTAATTACAACTGATTAGTTAATTGTTTTACACGCACAACAGAATGCGACGGCTCGAGGCAGATCACTAATAAGTTGGTGTGGATAGGTCGCTTTAATGTGTCTATCAGCGGCGAAATCGGAGACGCGAAGTGTGTGGCCGGTATTCTGTGTGTGAGATGACATGACCGTACGATGGCATTTGACGATTGATGGTGACTTTCGATCCGCACGCTAGGAACCGCGCAACAAAGTATTTCATCGAGAAGATCCACCAGTCGCGTTGAGAACAATCGAACGATTTATATTAATTTTCATCCGGCGCAGCCTTAATCCCCGGTGCCTTGTGGTCTTTTACATTTTTTTTTGTTCTTTTATCCGCACGCGCATCGGGATACTCGTACAGTCGAAATGCGACGAGTACCCACGTTTATGCCAGATTTAATCAAATTAAAAATTTTAATCGCCATCGAACGCGATGGAAATCTGCGCGTAAAGACGTCGAAGCATACGTGACACGGAATGGCTAATCCCTTCATTGAATGCGTAGGCAGCAAAAGGCCAACGGCGCAGCAGTCCTGCGCCGAAGATTCGATTATTCTTTTTCGTTTGGAGAAGTTTTCGTTATTTTGGTTTTTTTTTTTTTGGCCGTGAATTAAACGCTCGGCCAGATTTGGGTCTTCTTGAGGTTTCATCGCACGTACCTAGCCTGGGTGTCACATTACGTTGTCGTGGTTTTTGTTTTTTAGTTTGCGGATCAATGGTTCTTGGAAGCAATTTGATTATGATGTTGATGGCTTACAGATTGTTCAGTAATTTACATTGAAGCGAGCGGTTGATGGCAATTCATCAAATTGATTGCAAAGTTTAATGAAAACCATACCGAAGGGAAGACTTAATCGGATGGTGGCTTATGTACAAAGAGGCTTGTGACGGGCAGCTACGGAAGGTTAATGAGGAATTAATTTCTATGATCATCTTGACAAGACTTTTCCGTGAAGTCTCAAGTTTTTTATTGGATATCGAATGTCGGTTTGCTTGTGGCAGTAAAGGGTTGAAGTATTTTATTCACTCTTAGCTCCACTCGCGTGGGTATGATTAATCGACGGGCATACGTCAAAGAGTATCTTATTATAGAAGGCTAACTAAGCCTATTCAAATGAAGCTAATCACTACGAGAAAAAGGTCTACACACCGTTCCAGTACGTGTTTTGAAGCCCATAGCCTTGAGCAAAGTTCAGAGTCCTTCTTTTTGAAGAGCGTTAGGGAAAACGCTATTGGGAACCCACGTTAAACTAAGTTGAAGTTAAGTGATTTCGACCATATCACCAGGTTTTAAAGATTCTTAGAATTCATAATTTAATTTTTTTTATCCATTCATCATTCATTCATTTTTTATCCCAAATGCTCTTGAGTTTTTTTTCTTTGATTCGCATATCTCGGGATCAAACAATGATATCAATTCCAGACCATATTTATTCGGCACACCTGAAACGTTTAACACAGTCAGTAAATTTCGACTTTCTAAGAAGGGAATATCACAGGGTGGTCATTTTCTGATGGATAGAAGACAGCACCCTAGCGCACTAGATGTTAAAGTACTCAGAGAAGCTGTTTGCGATTCTGACCACATCCTAATCATCGCCAAAATTAATCCAAATTCGCAGAAACGGAACGCAGGAATACATAAAAAATTACACGCTGAAAAGTCAAAATACCTTCATATCCACCGCCAATACTAGAGACAAATTAATAACCGGTTTGGCCTACAAGAAGGCATGGAAAATCAACTAGGAGCAGTAGAGTCAATGGTAAAAAGTGTTGTAAAGGAAGCAGCGGAAACCTAGCAATGCAAAGCCCCCAAAGTAAAGACTTTGTTCGATAAAGAATGTGAGGAAAAGGCAAAAAATTTTAATGTTCACGACTTCAAGTCTTGGAAAATAGTAGAAAGATGACGCGTCCAAGATGTCAGACCCTTCAAAAGGAAGTCAGCCGCCTCCCTCTGGCAAAGGAAAAACAAAATTTTAAAGCGCTTTATGAAAAGGATACCGGGCTTGATCCCAATTTGCACGCAACAATAATAAGAAACTAAAAAGGTTACAGCCCAATATAGGACATATTTCGATAAACTGTTTTGGATAGAGAGCAAGCAGAATTGGAAAAGGATTTCATCCACACAGCATGCATTCTGGTAGAACTGTCAACCATCGATGAATTAAAGGAAGCAATTCATTGACTTGATAATAACATGGCCGCAGGAACTGAACTAATACTATTGGATTCAATGAAATATGCAGGTGAAAAATTAACAGAAGAGTTACATGGGCTCATAACAGCTATATGGAGAAATGAAATCATCCCTGAGGAATAGAAAAATTCGGTCATAATTCGAGGAATATCGCTGCTTTCAAATTGTTTCAAGGTGCTGTTAAATATTCTCTTAAAGAGCCTGACATCATATGCTATGGGAATAATCGGAGACTACCAGCAGGGCTTCGGGAGGAATCGCTCGCCGAGTGACGTGATTTTCATTATGCGACAAGAAATGGGAATACCACGGAGCCGTCCATAAACTATTCGTAATATAAACTAATCGAAAAAGTATCATGTAAGTAAGCTTGTAAGGCTGGGTATACCTACATAAGCGAAAATAAAGGACGAGTTAAAGCAGAAAACTCTTGTCTGAAACAAGCAGACGCCTTGTCACCACTTTCTTATTTTGATACTAGAATAAGTAATGAGATCCCTTCAAGAAAATAAGATATTGAAGAAATTCTATGGCGGAAAACAAGACGAAAAACCAGGTGAATGGAAATAACTATACAGTTAAGAACTCGGGTACATTTTTCACTCATTACATGGAGGTTTGACGAAGGGTTGACGACAAAGCTCTGAACTTGCGAGTTTCAAATGGCCGATAATAATAATAAGAAAATGGAATGACGATATTTTAAAAGTTTTCTAAGAACTGAAATTACGCCTTGTTCTCTTCTATGAAACAACCCCCGACTTCCCCAGCCAACATATGTATGTACGTAGTTGTGTTAAAAAAGTAAAAATAATTGTATAATTTCGCAGGCTGCAAAGAATGAGCAGACAGATGGCATGCTTATGCGGATTTTGGGCCGAGGGAATCATTGGTCCGTACTTTTTCGAAAACGAATTTGGTGGCGACGGTGGTCACGGTTGACATTCGTCGTGAACGATTTGGGGGTAAAGTTATCTCTCGCAGAGGTGACATGATTTGGCCACCAAAGTTATGCGATTTGACCCCGCTAGACTTTTTCTTATGGGGTTTCCCGAAGTCGTAGGTCCATGCCAACAAACCACCATCGACCAATGCCCTCAAAGTCTACATAACACAGTCCATCGCCCAATTTCAAACGGATCTATGCGGAAGAGTCATTCAAAATTGGATCATTTGGACCTATGCGACCGTAAAAAGCCGTGGCGGTTGTTGTTATCTCATACACAGCTTGTTTTATTCCATTTCAACATCTACCCTTATGTTGCCGAAGACAACTCTTTTTCATAGTTTTAAAGGTGTTGAGTTTCACGCCAAGTATTTGCGGGGAATTTTTTTTTCATTATATTATCCAAAAAAAGTTTGCAGCTAAAGCACTAGCCTAGCCCATTAGGAATGTTTCAGAAGCAAGGACATTGGGTGCCGTACGAATTGAAGCTGAGAGACAACTATCATCATCGACCCTGCTGAATAATGGTAAAGAGCTCATAGCGCAAGATGTGCCTGGGGTCGCCTAAAGCGTGGCTACATTCTACTGGGACATAAAGGGTGGGCCAAGTACCAGTTTCTTTTTAAAAATGCAATAAAATGAACAAAATTGTTTTTTCCCCATATGTTATGGCTTTATTAATAAGAACAAACATTCCTATTAATTATAAAATACAACGTGGTTTAAGTGGCCTCGGCTGGCTTCGCAGTAGCGCAGTCTGTGACCCAATTTTTTCAAGACCTTGTTGATGGTTTCGGGCTGTAGCTCACGGATTGGTTGGTTTTAAGTGCTTGAATCGTTTTCGGATTGTTGGCATAACATCAGTCCTTCACGGTTCTCCACAAAAAAGAAGTCCAAAGGGCCCAAATCGCAGCTCCGAGGCGGCAATTGACATCGCCAAGACGACTGATAACACGATTTGGGAATTTTGTGCGCAAAAGATCGATTGTGGCATGGGCTGTGTGGGATGGCGCGCCATCCTGCATGAACCAGAGGTCGTCCGAAACCATGTCTTAAATTACAGTAAAAAAAAAGTCGGTTAACATGGCTCTCTAACGCCTACTGTTGACCGAAACTTTGTTACCAGCCTCATTTTCGAAGAAAAATGGTCCAACGACGCCACCACTCTACAATCCGCACCAAACTGTCACTCTCTGTGGATGCATTGGCTTCTCGACAATAATGTGCGGGTTTTCCGAGTTTGTTAACTTCGCCGCCGAGATGAAAATGCGCATCGTCAGAAAAGATGATTTTTCGCCCAAAATCGTTGTCTAATTCAAGCAGCTCTAAGGCCCAAACTGCGAAGCGATAACGAAGCGCGTGGTCGTGCGCCTTCAATTCCTGAATCAATTGGACCTTCTAAGCGAATAATCCGAGATCTTTGTGCAGCATTCTCCTCAGGCTAGTGCGTGAAATGTTGAGCTGTTGAGATCGATGGGGAGTTGATGTTAGTGAATTGAGTCTGACACTCTCGGCCACAACAGCCACATTATCATCTGTGCCCACCGTACGACGACGGGGACCATTAGTGTTGTCCACTAGCATACCAGTCTCATGAACTTTTTGCACAAATTTGCGTACAACAGTCGCGGTGGGTGCTTCATTTCGGCCAAAGCTTCTTTTTAAAAAGACACTGTTTGGGCTACACAGCACTCACTTTGGAAATAAGTTTCAATATTTCGCAACGTTGTTCAACCGTAAAGCGACTCGAGCGGGAAACAACTGTCAGTGTCAAAATAACCTATGATTAAAAAAAAAACACTAGATGGTCCACCCGTGCGCAGTGGCAGTGGGTAGTGTGTCGGATCAGGGAGTTCGGATAGGGATAAACACCAACGCCGTCCAATGTACTGGCCGTTCGAAATCGGCATTAACAACTATAGGTCCCTTTCACTTGCGTGGAAAAAACAATCGTAAGTGAATGTGAAAAGCTTGGCTCTTACTCATCATGAGCTGTAACGCCATCTAAGAAGAGAAGATGGACCACCCTTTACACAAACAAAGCAAACACTTTTTCCAAGAACTATGCTTGAGAATGAAATCAAAATCTAGCCCCAGTTAAAATCCATTTGAGAACAAAACTATGCAAGTATAAGATGCAAAAAATAATTTAGTTAAAAAAATAAATAAATTAAAATTGATTACTTGACTGGGATAAGGCCGTATTGCATATAAAGGGAATCACCCTACGAACTAACTTTGAATTTAAATACTATCTTCTGTGATTGAAAAATCCAATCCAGCATATAACGGTGAACAGATCACTCTGCCTGGTCTGGAAGATTATATACATATAAATGCGAGGCATCTAGAGCCTATGATTGTTTCTAAAAGTTTTTTTTATATTGCCCCAAAGAATGTGTAATCTTCTTAAGATGCAGCCTGGACTACTGGCTTACAGCGTACTAGCGCTCTTCTCTCAAATTTTTGAATGCATTCGTTACCAATGTATTACTTCCAGATGTTTCCCCGCCTCGACAATTGCAATATTAATATTGACTGCGAATCCTATGATTGATTCCTTATCTGATACTCTAACCCTCAGAACTCTATTATAAATAATGTTCCATCAGCTAGGTCCTAACGCCGCTCCTTGCGGAACTCATGTTGATAAACATAATAAGGGCTTTCATTTTAAACGGGTAGATGTTGAAATGGAATAAAACAAGCTGTGTATGAGATATTAACAAAATTCTATTTTTATTTGAAAGGCCCATTACGTATGGAATATGACATGGTTTAAATGCCCGCCTCGGCTTCTTGCAGTTGCACGGATTCGAGTGGTCTAATTTTCAATGATTCTTCCGAGTAGATCCGACCGAATTTGAGCGATGGCTTGTACTACGTTCATCGGTGGGTGGTCGTGGTGCAATGATAATCATCACCGACTGTTGAGCCGAAGAGCTGTAGTTCAAGTCCGTTCATAGTCAAGAACAATTCCTATACGGAAAAACTGTACAACAACATCAGTTGTGAATGAGAATTGGTGGTCAATTTACGTCACCTCTGCGGGAAATAGCCTTACTCTCGAATTGTTCATGCGGAATGTCACGCTATGTGGGACGTGGCACCGTCCTGCTGGAACCACATGTCGTCTAGGTCGATATTGTTCAATTTGGATCATAAAAAATTGGTTATCATCGTTCTGTAGCGCTCGCCATTAACGGTGACCGCCTCACTTACGTCGTTTCCGAGAGAGTACGGACCAATGTCACCGCTGCGCCGGCCCAAAATCAACACCAAGCGGTAACTTTGAGAGTATATGCATTGTGGTGAACCTCGTATGAGTTGGGTTGGGTTGGCGTTTAACACAGTGATTTTTCCTAAAATGCGCCTCGTCGCTAAAGATAATTTTTCGGCCAAAATTGTGGTCCTCTTCCAAACACTCTGAAGCCCGATCAGCGAACAAAGGGCGTTGTCTATGGTCATGAACTTAGAGCTCTTAGGTCAAATGGATCTTGTACGGGTGTAGGCCCATAGCCCGACGTAAAATTTGCCAAGTTGAAGTCTGCGAAAGGCCGAGCTCTTGTGGGTGAAGAATCGACTGCAATGGACCACGGCAATGTTCTTGGCTGATCTTGCGTTCCTTTGACGTATGAATGTTGGCTGATTGATTACCGAACCGGACGTCTCAAATTTGGCTACCAAATTGTGAAGGGTCGACTGTGAAGGACCACCATGTCTACCGTAAAATGGGCGAAACGCGCAAAACTTTTCCATTGAGGAACACTCTTTTTGATAGCATAGTTTTATCATTAGGGCGTGCTGTTCAACCGTGTTACTTCCCATGGTGATTTGGCATCAGTAACTCAATAATAAATAGATTAATAGATTTGCCAGATGTCACCAAAAGAACATGGCCGCCACAGGCCGCCAAAATCTACCAGTGGCAACTGAAATACCCTTTATCTGTACACTGCTATTCAAAATAATTGTTAAGCTTGTTATTAGCTGTCAGATGTTGTTTACAAACCTTCATGCCTTCAGGTCTTTGGAGTTGGAAACTGCAGTCTACTGGGCTCTATAAGAACACGGCTGTCCAATCTTTAGGGGACCGGTGGCAGCCTGAAACTCATTTTGACGAACGATTTCAGATGCTAACACCAAATAGCAGATCTGGCAGCCTGTGGTCAAGGGACCTGCTACTCTATTGGCACCTGAATCAAAGGCGTTTTCGTTCTTGATACAGGGCTTCCATTCGTCAGCATATTATCCTATGCTATCCTGACTTTATCCTGCTTAACATGCAAGTCTTGCCTTACATTTACTGAAATTCTGTCATTAAATCCTCAGCAGTCACTTCGACTTTATTCCTAGACAAAAATGTCCATCTCTTTCCAATTTCTAGCTTGCGTCTTCGTCGTTTTCGTTCTTTTCCTTTTTTGAAGCTTGTACTCATCCCGTCTTGGCGCTTTTATTATCCTTCACCTGTTTTCAAACTGAGGGTATCTTGGTGGTCGTGTGCCAAAATCTAGCACACTCATTTGGAGCAACGTTTTTGGAGCTAAAGAAATGTCCGACGTCGATCATCAGAAGCCTAAAGAAAAGATACTGAACAGGATATATGTATGCTCGACCTTGTCTCCAATATGACTAATATTATTGTTTCATTGCGGATGTCTGTAAGATCCTCATTCACATTCCGAAACTTTACCTGAGTACGCCTCGAATGGTGATCTTCTCTCTTTGCAGCGATCGGCGTTGCAGACGTCGCAACTAAATTGTGAGTATTTTTCGTCGCTTCTTACGAATCAAACCAGAGGTCTACCCTGGATTTATCAAAGCATTATTTCAGAAAATATAAGAACCCTCTATCCAGACAGAACTCCATCTCAGCCTGTAATGCCGGCTTTCTTATCTTAAACGCGATATGATTGACCTTTTGGAATGGTGTCCCTTATTTCTATCCCTCGGGCATAGTAATGACATTCGATCCAAATCGTACTTCTGAAGAACACAGTACGTTCCACGAGCCTAATAAAAAGCTTAATGCCCACACCGGCATTACCTATTTGCATTCGACCATCTACCTCCAGGCCACACGGCATACGTTGCTTATTAATAGAAACGCCACTAGATGACAAACGAAGCGAACAATGAATAAATTACATGCGCGTGCACGAGGCCCCCACTGAGCATTAGATCACTCAATCACTGAGATCCGATTGCCCTCGTCACATATGCGCGCAAAATTAAGACCTTACCCATTCTACGATTACCAGCAGCACCACCACCGGTAGCAGTCATAAGAGGATTTCGTCTCCCTCCCTCTCACTTTCTCGCGCCGTGAAGAGCTCATTGGTAGGTCAGTCACTCGTCAGTCACACGGGACCATGTTAGAGGTCACGTCAGCAGATCCCTCAGTCATCCATCAATTTCTAATGCCATCATTCCTAACCCCGTAATTAGCTTAAAGATGAGAGGATTATGCAAGCCGTCGATTCCCTTTCGAAGCCGAACCTTCTGCCTCCTCCGCTCGGGATACTCCACGATACATACGTATGTGCATAGCTCTTTGACCCTAGATCTTGATTGGCATAACCCAAGCCGACAGTTCCGAAGATGCGATAATGCGCGAGTACAATAAACAAATTAGTTGCAAATTGTTGTTGTTCGTTCCTTTAGCGTTCAACTGGTGGATGTGGCTACGTTGATGCATCGTCCGTCTGTCAATAAAATCATAACAGCCGACAATAACAACAACAAATAAGGAAGCAAACCACAAAACCCATTGAGCCTCCCCCAACTTTCAGCCTCCCAATACAACAACAAACTAGAAATGAAGAACGAAGAACGAGTCAAGTAAAGCGCGTCGCCAGTCGCATCGCGCATCTTAGCCGTTTTCAAATATAAATTTTGCGAATCGCTCCGGGCGAAGGAAGTCGACTCTCCTCATCGCATCGCATCGAGATTACAATAATCGAACACAGTGATCTTCCAGCGGCTTAAACGGATAGAGATACTTCGTATCTTTCACTTTTAGTCTTCCATCTGCGCTAGTGAGTATGTGTGTGTGTGCGCGCCTGGCCAAGGACCCACCGCTATGATGAAGCGGCTGAAGATCAAATCTGTCTGATACCGCCCGATATGCATGTACACATCCCTCCGACGCTCGCATGTGGCAGATACGAACAAAAAAAAAAACAAATCAGGAACCAAACCAAATGGGGCGTTCACTTGATGAAAATCCATTCGAGCGCTTCGGAGTGCTCTGGAACTCCATGTAGTTCTCCGAGTAGTCTCCATAGAGTACGAGGTTTTCTGCGAATGGCGACTGGCGGTACACTCTCTTGAGTGAGACCTAAAATTTTAGAGCTTTCCTTCGATTGCCATTTGAATATGGCATGCATACCATATCTGCCATGTCGCGGGGGAAGGATACGAAGACCATGAAGATTTCCTGGTTGGGGTACGCGATGGATTAGCGCAAGTACGACTTACGCCCGAATCATTGACGATGACGATGATGATAGAGTCTTCAGCTAATGACCAATTGAATTTGAAAAGCAGTCTAGCGCTAGGGGAACAGCAGCATGGTTGGTCATGTGTACGAGGAAATAACGTTTAGGCAAATAATAGAGATTTCTGCTTGATGATTGAGTTTTCGGGGTAGAAACCTCTTTGGCCGGTACCTGGGTGGTCAGAGGCTCTATGCGGAGGAACAAAATCGATGTGATTACGGCTCATTCGGAGGCAAATTAAGTGGAGTGATTAGGCAGTTGATTGTGATGTAATGGATCGACTCTTTGTTGATTTGTTTGTATTTCTCGTGGAACGACGATTGGAAGCTGGTGATCAGTAGAGCTTGCGGGAGGAAATGTTGCATAAGGTGCCTTGAATGTGCCTTTTGTGCTTGATACTAAGATTTTCGTTTTACGTTACGATTTTCGACTTTTGGCACTATACAGTTTATGTGTGACATTTTGACAGTCAGACGGCATAATAAATGGAAATAGCTAAGACAGAAACCGAAAAGTACCTTTTTGCGACTGAGAAGCACGGCACAATTTAAAAATGCTCAAATGAAACTTCGCCGTAGTTTAGAGATGGGACTTTCAAGTAACACTAGTGATACCTTGTTTTGGGGTCTTTGCTTCCTAGTTAACCCTGGGGAATGTCATCATTATACTCCTAAAAGTAGATGAAGTAGAAGTGGACTATAGAATAATCAGAACACAGCAAAATTAATGTTGACACGGAAGTTGGTTAAGCCTCATTTGTAGTAATTTTTTTTTTATAGCGATCGCGCAGGTTCCAGAGTTATGCTCTTATGGTGATCGTCACACAACCTGGACGGGGTGCAGATGGTTTGTGTCGAAGATGTTTGCTCACTACTCTCCGGGGGGTGGTTGTCCTAGATAAGATTCGAGAGATTCGACTGAGTTCGTCGCGTTGATTTTAGTTCACAGTAATTTTTTTTTTCTTGTTTCCATGTCATTAAGGTGTTATTAGGAAATGCACACACAGAGTATGGATTTTAAAGTAATCTTATACCCCGAATTTCATGCCTTCGTCTCCATTTTTTAGATCATCTCTTATTCACAACTTATGTTGTTGCACAGTTTTTCCGTTTAGGAATTGTTTTTGGCTATGGACAGGTTTGAACTATAGACCTTCCGCTCAACGGTCAGTGATGATAACTATTGCACCACGACCCCTCACCCCACTTAACATGGCTCGAGGCAAAAATATTGATGTCAGTCTATCAATATTGATGTTAGTTCATTCACATTGTGTAGAACTTAGCTTATATGAACTTGTGTGAAATTATCATAATAATTTAAGAACGGCCTATCATGGCATCATTATTCGCCTGAAAGTAGATTCAATGTTTGCTGTGACATTATGAATAAAATGTTTGAAAACCAATGACTAGTCCGTAATGAAGGCCTAATGGATAGGATTGCTGTATAGGGCCATCCGATAAGAGGTGTAATTTTAAATGCCGCATGATTATTGAATTGTCAACATTCAACTATCATTGCGATGACCATTAACTAGGGGATTAATTATGTACTAGGAAAACCGCGAAAATATTGGAAAAGTTTAGTAGCTTTGACCTATATCAGGCGCCTTCTCGGGCAGCTATGGTTAATTTAATTAATAAATTTGATGATCCCAAAGACTCCAACACATTTTGGGCTGACAAGGGCAGCTGACAATACTCCCACCGCATCCATATGGCATTTAGCTATGTCCATTTAGAGCAGATCAGGTATTGGGCCTGTTCGCAACTGCCTTGTTCCACATTTTGCATAAAGATCTTGGCCAATAAGGTATAATAATATAAGTAACATAAAAATTGAAGCCGGCAGATCATGTTCAACGACGTACTTGATCATGACTTCTTCCACAAAATTATTTATTTCCCTTTGCCTGGGTACGTAAACAAACAACATGACTTTGAAAACCCAAAAGTGATAGTGACATAACGTCTCTATCCACAAAGATGGGCTCGCAGTGCCATTGGCTGCTTTATGGAAGGATGTTGATATTTCTTTTTTGTGTCAGAAATTGGCGCCATTGCCTGTGTGAGATTTGTACTATCGGGAGGATGTCGCCACTTACTACGTGGTAAAATCGCGCGGCCAGTTTCTTGAATGTGCGATTTCTCGAAATGTGGACTTAGCGATGCAAACTGGTCAGAAATCCCTGCCTGTGTGATTTCTAATGTCCGACTTCCGAATCAAATGAGTGCGATTTAAGAAAAGTTTCGCTGTTCGCCTTCAGTTCGAAAAATTCTGCGTCTGAGGCGCGTTGAATGAATTTAGAAATTTAAGGCAAAGCTTCCATTAGTGGAAAAATGTGTCGTGAATGTCGTGAATGCTTCCAGTCATAAAAAAGTGATAGTTTCGACATAGAAGACAAGGAGTATTCCGGACTGGTGGAGAAATTGAAGACGCAGAATCGGATGTATTATTGGATTAATATCCTTTAACCATTTCCCTTTGTTTGAACGCCTAGGAAATATTTAAAAAACTAGGAAACTATACGAGTTGATATAGAAAGACGTCGAACGTCGAGTATGCTGCTGACGATAACAAAGTTGATCCATTGCAATAATCCAAAGCGGAAGAAGCTAAGCCAAACATCCATGGATCGAAGTACAACTGAATATTTATTGGGACCAGTTCGATTTAGTGTATTCTGACTTGTTGCAAGGGGACAAAACCATCACAAGAACTCACTACTGAGCATAACTCGTGCGCTTGAGCCCAGTATTGAAGGAAAAACTCCACAATACAAAAAATGACGAGACGGATTTAATATTTTTGATTAAAATAAAAATACTACCTCTTTTCAATAAAAAATGTTTTTTTTCTAACGATTTAAAATGACACCTTTTGTTGGATCACTCCGTACTTTCTATGATTACTAACTTTTTCTGATGACATGCATACAGTTCCGGATTCGATTTAATAGAGAAAACCTAACTCTCAAACTGAAGAGTCGGGTTTGTCGAAACAATAAGGGTAGAATAGGGGATGACAAATGAATAAATAAGAAAGGTTTGGGCCACACAAGTTGTGCAAATCGTTAAGAGGTTTGTTGAAGGAGATTGTATTCATGGGCACCGATTTTCGACGAAATGGTATTTCTCTTTTCGGACCTTTCGAAGAAAAATAATAAGGTGCGTGGTCAAAGCTGAGACAGTCGGGCTCATAAGTCTGCTTGAAGTTTCTGTATTTTCTTCGCAACTCCACTGTTAGCAAAGTAGATCAGGAGCTGACCACAATCTTACTAAAAGTCAAACAAAGTATGTTTAAAAAATAGTAGGAATTCTTAGAAATTTTAAACAAGTTTTTACATTCTCCTATATCAACATCATTGCCTAAAAATTAAGACTTTTTGAGGTTCGACCTTTGTGATAGCTTTCTTATTGATCTAGCATCTATCCCCCTCAGAATCTTATCTCATATAATTGGGAAACGAGGGCTTTAGAAGGTTTCTTTTTTTTGTTGGAAGAGAAAAAGTCGTAAACCCAAGCTTTATTTAATAAGTAGTTTGTTGAGCATTTGGTTTTTATTTTCAAAAAAAAATTAAGTAAAGTTGCAAAAGTGTACAAAATCTTGATTTGAGTTAATAAACCAATGCTTGCCATTTACCTTTTACTATTTTACTTTCAATCGGCTTTTTTTTTTTTTGATTCATGTAAACCATGATTTGATGTATCTCCATAGATAAAGTCTTAACGCGTCAAATCGCACGATCAAAAATGAGAGCTAACTCGCTCTCCGAATTATTTCATCGATACGGATACTGTTTGGGATGTAGCGGCGTCTTGTTGTGGATAAAGTTCGAAATTAAGTAGTGTGGCTCTTAAGGTTATCTTTATAAAAAGACGGACCAATAATTCCATCGCACCATAGACCGCTACAAACAGTGCATATTTCTGGGTGCATTGACAACTGTTGTATTGTATGGTTGCTCATCGAATCAAATACGATACATGACGCCGAAGACAATTTTTCGATAATAAAGTCGATCTTCTTCCAGGTTTTCTAAGGCCCATTCACCGAGGCACTCAACGCATATGGATAAGTGGCTTGACATCCAATATCGTGATATTGGTGCAAAACTTGGTCACTGTGGCTAGAGTTGCTCATTCAGTATATCGATTATGATAGTCATAGTAGCGAAAAACATTTTTCACAGAGCACGGACTTTGATAGTAGACTTCAATACCTTGTATTTGTATTAATTTTATTATAATATGTTGAACACTTAGATACCGTTATCTTTATTGTGTTACATACAAGTGGTTTAGTTTTATTCAATATAAGATGTAAATGACGAGAAGAAAAGAGAAAAAAGAAGAGAAAACCCTAAGATCCTTAATTACAAACTATGTGCATAGATGTTGTTTAAGTTGTTTTTCGAAGTCGCTCATATCTGCAATTCACCTAATACGAATTGGTAGTGAATTCCATAGTCCTATGGCATAAACAAAGAATTGGTTTTTAGTTGGGATGGTGCTAAAAGTTGGAGGGACGAAACCTGCGCTTCTGGTAGAGGAGACAAACTGAAGTCTTTGGAAAAGGTAATCTGGTTTTTTATTTTTCTTAAGGTTGAATAGAAAAGTCAGTGTTTTGTAATCGAGGAAATTCTCAAGGCTCATTCCAAAGAAGTCATGGACATAGGCTGATATATGTTCTCTTCTGCGTAGGTTGTAAAGAAATCTTACAGCACTGTTGACGGCTACTTTGAATTTGCGCTTACTGAAGCTATCGAGGACACAGAAAACTGGGTGAGCATACATATAACAGAATTGGCAACAGCAACGTCTTTATTAGCGTTTTTCCTACTTGGTTTATTGCTCGCAGCGTCCCGTAGACCTTAGAAACTGTGATGGTCACATGATCTTCCCAAGTTAGTCTTTGGTTGCATATAACTCCGAGGTTTTTAAAGGTGGATACGTAGTCTAAGGGTGAACCATCTACAACGAGCCGGGGTAGATGTATAGTATCTAGCTTATATCGGTTGATAACAATAGCCATACTTTTTGAAGCATTTAGAGTGAGTTTATTATTTTTCGACCATGCAACAATGGAAGCAAGATCCGTTCTGATGCGTTTTTTGCCAATTCCAATGGATAGCTTAGATGCAGCTGAACATCGTCAGCTTACATTTGTATTTTACAGTGTTTTAACACTGCAGGTAGGTCATTATTAAATAGGGTGAACAAAAGCGGCCCCAATATAGATCCTTGTGGGACGCCGGTCTTGGTTTCTATGAAATTGGAAATTATATTATTAACATAAACCGCTTGGGTACGACCACTAAGGTAGCTCCTTAGTAGTTTTAGTGCTGTAAGGTCAAAGTTAAAATTGTTTTGGAGTTTAGTTAATAATATTTGGTGTGGCACCGTATCGAACGCTTTCGAGAAATCAAGCAGTACTAGTGATGTTACGTGACCTTTATCCATTTCACTTCGTAAGTCGTCGACTAGATTTAGCAACGCCGTGGTACAGCTATGTTGTGGTCTAAAGCCAGACTGGTGTGGCGATATTAAGCCAAATTCCTTCAGATAGTGCTGGATTTGCTGGCTCATGAGTTTCTCAAAAGCTTTTGATATGAACGAGAGTAAGGAGATCGGCCGGTACTCTTTGTTTCTACAGTTTGCTCTTTTCATGACTGGAATAATTTTAGACTCTTTCCATATTGCCGGGTAGATAGAGTAGGTTAGGATGTTGTTAAAGATGTAGGTTATTACTGGCAGTGTCACAGGAATGATCATTTTTAGAAACCTCGGGTGTATACCATCCTAGCCAATTGCATTCGATTTTATAGAACGAAATGCTTTGAGAACATCGAGTTCAGATACTCTTTGGAAGAAGAACCTTTGTGATGAGGCAGGTGCAGTTCCATTATTGGTCTCATTATATATGTGCGTTTCGGCAACTCTATCGCACTGCGCGTCTGAAGCAATCGAAGCGGCTGCAAATTTTATATTTAAGTCGTTAGGATCTATCCCATCCTCCATTGAGACAGAGGGTTTTTGCTTTCCGAAACCTAATTCTCTTTTGTTCTTCCACGGAATTGCGCTATTTAAATTAGGATTAAACTTGGACCCGAACATTTTTTTTTTGGCATTTTTGACTTCTTTGTTAACTTTGTTTCTGATCTCTCTAAACTCATTACGGAGTTCAGGAATTTTGTACTTCTTCCACCTTTTGTCCCTAACTTCGCTAAGTGATTCAATATTGCGAGTGAACCATTCGCACTTTCTGTTGTTGAGCGTGCGACTAGAGATGGGGACGTGGTCATCGATACGGTTGTTAATTTTTGATGTAAAGGATTCTACCTGTTCATCAACAGAAGGCATGTAATAAATACTTTGCCAATCTGTGGCTAAGGTGTCCCTTATCAGCGAGCCATGGTCGATTGATTTGAAATTTCTGTACGTAATGGTTTTTGGTTCATTTGACCTACCTTTGAGAATTATCAGATCATGCCTGGAGAAACCATGGGCATCAAGTTGACCGTAAAAGTTGGTAAGCTCTATTTTATTAACAATAAATATGTCCAGTAGTGTAGAGTTGGTGTCGCTGAAGTGTGTCGGTAAGGTGTTGTATACCGGGAACAAGTGGAGACTATTTAGATCAGACACAAATTGATGCGTTCTAGGGTTCGTCTTATTCAATAGATTTATATTGAGATCCCCACAGAGTACAATGTAGTTATACCGTAAGGAGGTCCTTTCAAGGAGGTCAGTAATAACAGAGGAGTCTGTAACATTAGGTGGTTTGTAGATGACTCCCTTTAAGCATTTGTCAGATCCGCACTGGAGTTCAATTAGTAGGTACGCAAAACAGTCACCAGCCCCGGAAGAACACACTGGTTTGGAATTTATACCCGTTTTGACAAAAATTGCTACACCACCACCTCTTTTCCCAATCCTGTCAGCGCGATACATTTTGTAACCGTTTATAACAATCGCTTCGTTGCTTATACCCGGGTAGAGCCATGTTTCTGATACACAAACCACATCAACTTTTCCACCACCAAAGAGTAAGAGTAGCTCGAGTATAAATTTTTCCACGATAAAATGGCAGTACTAATTGAGTATGCCTGACTTTGATCTATGTACACAGATTACGCACGAACTGTCGAAAATAGAACACTTAAAAACCAAACCACAAAAAAAACATAAGTTTGTTCAAAAAATAAGGTGACTTTTTGAATTTCGCGAGCTAGTTTAACTCAATTTTCTTTTCCTTTTTATTATATTGGTAAATATGCTCCCTAATATACATATATTGATAATGTCTGTCATTTTGAATATTTAGTTTATTTTTCACAGAAATAAAGGTAGAATGAAACGGTCGTCTGCGAAATTTGTTCCGAAATTTCGACCAAACAAACCGTCGCATGAGTATCGCTCAGGGCCTGTTGAATGACGTGAACGACGACTCAGATTTGTTGAAAAGGGTCATCACTGTTGACGAACATGCTTCTAATCATCACAAGCGATCAGAAGAACCATACTGAAAAAATTACGCCGTGTTCGGTCAGATGTGAAAGTTTTGATCACTTCGATTACAAAGGAGTCGTTCACCCTGTGTCCTTGCTGGAAGGTCATACGATCAATAAGGAATATTATTTTAAAGTACATGAAGTAATACGAAGAAACCGTGCGATGTAGAAAAAAAATGTCTGGAGGTCCCATCTTTCGTTTTTTTTTTGGCAAGAAACAAAATCTCAATCATGCCTCAGCTATCGCAATCACCGGACTTGGCCCTCTTTGGGTTGGGTTACAAAACTGAAAGACCCATGAAAGGACAGAGATTAGCCACGATTGAGGAGATAAAGATCACATCGTGGGAAGATCGTAAGGCTATACCAAAACGCGCTTATCGGAAGTGCTCGGAGGATTGAAGAAATACTGGTGTAAGTGTATTACATATATCTAAGGCGGATAGCTTTGATGGGGACGAAAGAGATATTGATGAATAAATAAATATTTTTCGAGGAAAATAAAAAAGTCACCTTACTTTTTGAACAACTTCTTACTTGTTATCACACATTTCAATAATTCTGTAGCTTTACTTAACGACTTCATAGCAACTTTCATTCGCTAATGTTTCTGTTTGAAATTCAATAGTTTTGGAACAACACATCTCAGAAAATTTCATGACATAAGCCATTTCATATGCCAGCTTCCTCTACAACTTCTCTGACTGCGATCGGTGATCGTTCGAAGTTATTTCGTTTATTTTTTCCAAGAATTCATGGGCTTCTAATGTGCTGGTCATTTAGACACCACTCCTCAACTTCAATGTCTTCTAGGTGTTCTTGAGAATCCGTATATCATCCGTCAACCTTAGTCTTACTCATAGAAGATTCATCGAAAACAGTGTGAAACATTTTCAAAGTTTTGTGCAAATAAATAATCACCTATGGTACCAAAATATCTGTAACTTCATACCCATTTCGGATATGTTCACTAATGCAACGATCAAATAATCGACTGAATCGGACTAATAACAACCCCCTAAATTCTAAAATTCCTGTTACTTTTTGAACGCCCATTGTATTTTCAGGGTAGACTCATTTTAGACTCATTTGGTTCCAAGCCGGTCTCAATGCTTGCTTAGACTCATCCACCTATGTAAGTCACAAAACCCAAGCCAGAGGGGTCGGCAAAAAGACTCAAAAGTAAAAGCAAAATCAGAAATTTATTACAAAAATTACAGAATCTATGGCAGATACTAAGAGATTACATTGTGATAAGATCAATAACTGGCATATATCAAGAAAAAAGATAAAAAGTTACGCACAAAGCATTACGAAAAGAAAAAAAGAATAAAACGAAGAGACGACCTTCCGTTGGACAGGCCATCCCCAAGAGCATGAGTCCATTTGTCCAATTCCAATTGTCGTCTTTGTGGGAGCAAGCATTTAAGAAACTTAATTCAATGGGCAGATATGAGGCCACACGTCACCACGGATCATGTCCTGCTTAAAGTGCACGCTGGAGCCCTTAACACTGACATTCCTAATGCAGCCCTTGTAGAATGCTTTGGTTTTGAATCCATGCACTTTGTGTAAATTGGGATGTCCGCCCATGAACAAGGGTCTATTGGTTCTAGTGCTTGTGGACCCCTCGGTACCGATGGCAGGTTTCGAGCTGATTGAATCCACGGTCAATGTGATAACGAACTTCGACTTGACCGCGTGAACTGTACGCCATTTACCGTCGCAGAAGCTCTCATCGTTGCTAAGGGTATAGGTGGCCTCGATTACATTCTTCTCGTCGCTCTTCACGCTAAAGACTAGAGTGTCGTCGACAAGCTCTAGGATCATCCAAGCATTCCGGCCATGCACTGAGAAGAGTAGACCATCTGTGGTGCGCGGTTTGAAGTCAAAGTTGATACTCATTTCGGAGCCGACCGAGAAGTGATCGAAGACCTTGACGAATCCTGTCGACTTGCCGAAGAAGAGACCCTGTTCAACCTGATCCGAACACGGGATCACGTTGTATGCGGCTGGAACAGTCTCAAGCTCACGCTTGTCGAAGAGGATCTCCTTGATGCAGCCGTTGAAGAGAGTTCCCTTGACCAGCAGTGTGTTTGCGTTAAAGTCTTCGTCGATTTGACTCGGGATGCCGCCCACGAAGATCGGGTAATTGACAACGAACGGACGAACGTTCATCTCTTCGAGATCGATGCTTTTAACCTCGTTGCTATCGATGATCAAACTGGCCTTACGCGCCTGACGCAGGAACTCGACGGTGTGCCATTCACCATCGTCATACGTCTCGCTGGTTGAGAGGTTGGCCACGATTGGGCCGACGCGAAGTTGATGGTAGATGATACCCTGGTGCAGGTAGACCGCTGTAAAGTCTGTGTGACGCTTGTCGGCCGCGTAGTAGAGCAGTCCGCTGGGGAAGGGTGATCGGAATTGAAGACTGATGTCGTAATGTTTGCGCAACTTGACGGGCAGTGAATTGATTTCGACACGTTGTTCGCGTGCCGCGCGGAATCGATAGCCGGCGTCTTTGAAATCGACATCAAAGGCGGGTTCGATGGGCAGTTTACACGTTGGTTCTTCGGTGGGTTCGACCGGTATCGGTGATGGACGCTTGGTCGTTGTGGTTGTGGTCGTGGTAGTGGTGCTTGTCGTGGGTGTTGTGGTGGTTGTGGCCGGTTCGGTTACCGGAGCTTCGGTGGTCGTTGTAGTTGTGGTCGTTGTTGTTGTACTTGTGCTGGTACTGGTCGATGTGGTGCTGGGGGTTGTCTTCATTTCGATCGGGATGAAACCAGTGTCGGGGACGATTTCAGCGTTTGGAATCGTCTCGATGGACTTGTCGCCAGGGAAATATTGTGGAACCGAGTCGAGGTCATAATCTGAAATGGAATCGTAGAGTTACTGGCCGTAAATCGTAATGGGTATGAAGCCTTACCTAGAATATCAGACGGACAGCCATTGATATTTCCGGAAACCTTTTCGGCGCTATTGGCAAAGTTCAGGATTTCGCCGTTCAATGTGACGTCACTTATGCATCCCGTGAAGTAGGCGAGAGTGGATAGAGCACCGCGACTTGGTGCATAATCGCTTGGTAAGCCTCCGAAATAGATATTGCCATTGGCTATGTCAAGTCTAGGTGGCGCATTGTACGATCTACAACGGAATGAGTCGTTAGAGCATGAGGAGCATGAAAGCTTCTGGGAATACTTACGAGTAGTCGTGAACATCGTCGACGAGGAGTCGGAGTCTGATATCATCGTGCGTCACAGACACAACATGCCACTCGCCATCATTGAACTTCTTATCGCTGGTGACATCCTTGTTCTGACTACGTAGCCTCAACAGTCCATCATCCAACGTCAAGCCAATGAGCGCAGTCTGAGCCGGGTTCGAGGCATAGAAGATCACTCCGTCCTTCTGCTTGGTCTTAAACTTCAAATTGATCTGGAAACTGTTGTTGGAGGTGATGTTGGCCTTTCGCAGGAAGCCAAATTCATGCGGTCGATACGAGAGTGTGGTCGAGAATTTAGCAGGACATCCAGGACGGACACCGGTTGCATTCTGATTCGAGCCCAAATCGACCTTGATTCCGGAGACGGTCACATCATCGATACAACCATCGAAATTGCTCTTGACTATCTCTGGATGAATGCGTTCAGATGGATGGCCACCGAAGAACATTTTCTTCAGCGGCGGAAGGTTTTCTTCGGTTCCGGTTGGAGTCTCTTCTTGGAATATGAGTTTGTCGTCGACCTTTAGGATACCGCGTCGTCCATCACGCTCCGCGACCACACGATGCCACTGATCGTCGTTGTAAACGATACTCCTATCCTCTGTACCGGATGAGACTAGGTGCTCGCCTAACTTGTAACGGAAGTACACTCCGCCGTTCTGCAGTTCGACACTCATGAAATACTTGTTACGTCCGTAGAAGAACATCAAACCGTCCTTGGTGTCCTTGGAAGCTTTGAAACTGAACTGAATGCTTGACCGCGATCGGAAGTTGTATTGCGTCGCGGAGAGAACGACATAGCCGTTGCCGTTGAACCGATACCCAGTCGGCGGAGCCTCGGAACTAACCAGCTTATCACGCGGTGGAATGCCTTTAGTGTTGTCCTGAGCATCAACAAAGTTCCACAGTCCGACGTGCTCGTCGCCAATACGTAGATCTTCGATTTCGCCCACAAACGAACTCGATCGGAAGTCCTCGGGCGGTGTGAGGTCGGACAGAGGCGGGTAACCGCCAACGAATAAGCGACTATTTCGATTGACATCAAACACGCTGTTTGCACCTTCCAATGTCCCTTGCGCCTCATGTATCTTGGGAGTTCCGTCTTCCAGTTCCTCTCGAATGATTAGTTTCACGTTGCTTCCGATACGATCGACGATCACTTGATACCAGTTGCCGTCGGCGACGTATTTCTCGTTGGTAATCCTTTCCGGTCCATTTCCGACATCAATATGGAGCACCGGATAGCCATTGACAATCTCCAGAGCCATGAAGTCGTTATTTTTCGGTCCCGAGCCGGGAGTTGTCGCTGCACTGGATTTGTTGTCATTTCCGAGATACAACAGGAAGCCGTCACGATTCTCTGTATTGAAGTAGGCCGATACCTTTGACTTTGTCGCTAAAAGTGGTAGAGTTTCAGGGGCCTTAAGCTCCAAGATAGTACTCGGCTCGAACTTGACACCAACAGCGATATCGTTGGCCGCCTGTCGAGCCATTTCTATTTGTTGCTTCAAATACTCGATTTGTTCAGCTAGATCCTGACCAGCTCGTTTGGTGGTTTCCTGTTTGATGGAGACTTCGTTTGCCATTTTCTGAAGTGTCGGGACATTTTGGGAAACATTTTCGATTTGGGATTTAATTTGAGTGATATCCTTAGAGGCAACGTCGAGATCCTTGGATATGTTACGCGCTTTATGCAGGTCTTTCGAGGTGGAATCTGCCACGGCTTCATAGTTCTCCAAGGCGTCCTTAATGACCTCCAGAGCTACAGTGGCTTGATCGTTCGAATCCTCCCATATCTGGCGCTGTGAATGCTCTGGAAGCTGAGCAAGAAGCCTGAAAGGGAAATGAAATCAGAAACTGAATTGAATATTTTTGGGGACGTACTGATTGATCTCGTCGAGCTTCTTCTCGCTCTTGGCGTTCATGTTGGAAATCACAGTCACAGTTTGGGCAGATCTATTCAAATGCGGTTCCAGCTCACTTTGAACCTTAGTCAAGGCAGACCGGGCACTTTGTAACAATTCTCCGGAGTCCACGTCGGCTTTTCCCGCTCGATCTTCTATACCATCGCTCTGAAAAGGATCACGTTCTGATCTGTCTAACTTGTCATGAGCGAATATCACTTACCAGAAGAGTAGCGTTTCCGGCCTCATATTTGGCTTCGGTTACCGTGTCTTTAGCCGCGGCGACAGCTTTGAAGATATCCGAATAAGCCGTTGATGCTTTGATAGCTTGCTCCGAATCGGCAGTGATGTCTGAGTACTGCTCCGACAGTTGGTTGGCACGTTGTTGGAGTTCATTTGCACGATCACCAGCTTTGATGACCAGACTATGAGCTTGTCTGTATTCTTCGTCCGAAGCTGGAAGAACTTCCTCAACGCGTTCACTGATATCCTTTAAGTTATCGAACACCTCGTGCAGTTCGTCCAGATCCTTTTCGATCGCGTCCAAGACCTCTCCACTGTCATCGAAATATTTAAGGGCATCGGCGATATTCTTCTTCGCTTCGATTTGTTGGTCAGCAACAGCATCAAATGCTGAATTATTCAAAGCATCACGATTCATGGCGTTGAGCTTCTCAACCTCGCTAGTCATGTTGATAATCTTCTCGCTCCACTCGTGAAGATCCTCCAGCCGATCACTGATCAATCCGATTTCATCTTTGAGTGCGACAAATGATTTATTCTGCGCCTTAACTGGCTCGGCGAGGTCTTCAACGATTTCGTGTTGCTCAATAGCCTTCTCTAAGCGCATGTTTGACGGCAACAGATCGATGGTGATCATGTTGATCTTCTCCAGGATTCGTTCAGCTTCGGTGGCAGCGTTTTCGAGTTTTGTGCTCGCTGCTGTGTCAAAACTGTTCGCTAAAGCTTCAACTACTGAGATAGCGTTTCTTGCCTCGGCATTGGCTACTTTGGTTTGATTGTAGATCGCAGAGACGTTGGCCAGAAGAGCTTCTGTAGCATCACGACTATCTAGGGCAGTGGTTAGGGTGTGATTAACATTCTTTCCATAGATCTTGGCGTCGTTTTCTAGATTTTCTATTGCCGTACGTGACGGGTTTAAGTTGACACCGTGCGGATCAAGGGCTTCAACTTCGGGCCTGATCTTCTCTGCAAGATCGTCGTAATAGTTCAGTTTTTGGCTTGTAAAGAAAGCTAAAGCGACGGATTGGAAGTCATCCATAATCGGATCGATGCGATATCGCAGAGCGTCGGTGACGTCCAGTAGAGCATGGTGACACTCATCACACTCGGCACACCCTTCGTCTTTAAGAAGTACCCAGCGGTGGGGGCAGTGATCGCACTTCTCACCAATGACTCCTGGCAGACACTCGCACTGACCGGTAAGTGGATTGCATCCAAAGCCTCGCGAGTATCCGCGATTACAGTTGCAAGCTACAAGGATATGATCGAATAAAATGTGAAGCACAGATCGGGGGACTTAAGGACTTACGTGTACATCCTTCGTGGGTATAGTTCCAGAAATCAACTCCACAACGATCACACTGTCTGCCGGTGACACCTGGTTTACAGGCACAATTGCCCGTGTGTTCATCGCACTGAGTGCTGTTCGAAGCCACTCCACAGTCGCAAGCTCGACATCCCATTCCTGAATCGAATCCGTAATGATCGGGCTTACACTGATCGCATCTCTCGCCGATCACGTTATCGTGGCATATACAGTCTCCAAGGAATGGATCGCATTTCATGGTACCTAACTCGACACAATCGCAGCTCTTGCAATCCTTGAGTTTGACGGCATCTCCATAGTATCCCGGAGCACAAAGGTTACAAGCCCGTCCTGCCGTGTTGTTCAAACAAAGCAAACACTCTCCAGTGATCGTGTCACACGATCCAGGCTCGTCTGGATTTATATTTCCCGAACAATCGCATGGCTTGCAGAAGTCGCCCTTTTTCTCCGGTTGACCGTAGAAACCAGGGGCGCAGCTCTGACAACGTTCTCCTGCATATCCAGGCTTACATTCGCAATGGATCTCAAGGCCAGATTCTGAGATTTCACAACCGAAGGCAAAGCTAAAACGGAACGTAAGGTAAGTAATGGAAAGTGAATTTGGGTTGATTCGATCTTACTTGTTCGAATCATAGGGCAGTGGGCACGCACAGATCATGCAATCATGGGGCGACCCATTGGTGGCGTTACCATAATATCCCTCAATGCAAAGTTCGCAGTGATCACCGGTTGTTGAATGTTGGCAATCCTGGAAACAAGATCATATGCAGTCCAAGCATCATCACTAAAGTTGACCATTCCTTACCTTACAGATTCCAGTAGCGCAATCGCAGCTACTCGAGTGTCCGTTGCAGTCACATGGGATACAGCGGCCTCCGTATGGACCCTCCGGAACACGATAGTATCCAGGAGCACAATCCTCGCACGACAGTCCGCTATACCCCGGCGGGCATTGACATTTTTCGACTGGTAGGACCTCGTACATGTTGAAATGGGCTTCATCCTCGTCGGCCAGTGTGAGATAGGTGTCGGACAATTGACTGATCACAGTCTGTCCAAAATAGTTCGCGCGAATGTAGATCATCTCAAGATCGCGCAGGACCCACATGAAATCGGCGCGACTGACAGGCTTATTGTCCAGTTTCATGAAATTGCTTTCAATCATTTTGACACTGTTTGTGAAGATTGTAGCATGAGATGGTTGTTTGTAGCTCTGATGCAGGAGGACACCATTTTTACTGAACAAGATCACATCAGGGGCGACTATGGCTTTACCGAACAATCCGGTAGTGTAATAGAGCGAGTAGACCAGCTCACCCCCATACGAGGTGATGTGACTGTTCTGGGATAGCAAGAAATCCAAAACTCCGAAGTAGACAACCCCATCATCGTTGTCCTTTAGAGAGAAGTCTGCTTGGATTGTGCTCTCGTTCACATAGATCTCGTCGGGTGACAGATCCCAGCGTTCGATATCGATCTTGTCACCGACCTCTATGTTGGCCAGCGTTACGTTCTTGAACAAGCTGAGTTTGAATACCCGAAGATAGGCACTATCACATCGGTTGGTTCTACCGAAACAGAAGCACGTTGTACAGCCTTCCGGATTCGAGGCCTGGAGATCATATGTGCCTTCCACACATTGATCACAACTGATCCCGACTACGTTCTTCTTGCAGAAGCATTCTCCGTTGTTCTTATCGCAAACCTCGAATTCCGTTCCGGCAATGGAACAGCTGCAGAGATCACAACGCGGGAATCCATAGTATCCATTGGAGCACTGATCACAGGCACGACCTTCGATATTGTGTCGACAGACACATGATCCATTGTGTAGATCGCACTGCATGTTGCTATTCTCTACGCCCAGATAGTTGCAGTTACACTTTTCGCATCCAATGATCTGATGGAAGCCATAAGTGTATGGATCGCATTGATCGCACTTTTCGCCGCTGACATTAGGCGGGCAAATACACTCGCCGGTATGAGTCTCACACATGGCGGTGACTGGACAGTCGCATGGTTTACAGTCAGGGAATCCATAGAAGCCCGTACGACAGGCGGTACACTGGCGTCCGATCACGTTGGGCTTGCATTGACATTGGCCACCGAAGGGATCGCATTCAAAGCTCGTGGATCCGTCATAGTCACAGTTGCATGGCAATGCTCCAGAGTTATAGTCGGCGGTCAGTGAGAAGACAGCTTTTTTGCAAAAATCGCTTGCGTTATAAGTGATGTAGAAGTGATCGCGTCCACAGTTCTGAATAAATTCCTTGGTTTGATCGAAGGTTTCTTCGATTAGTAGATCATCATTGTACTGATCGATCGGCACCACCACAAGGTAGTCTAGCCAAAGACCCTGTGGTCGGTTGTTCTGCAACGGAAGAAAGAAGTGATCATTCTGGAATTGTCACCGATCGTGGTTGGGACTTACTGTGATCGTGAACTTGAATTCATCCTCAATGTCGAACCATAGATAATCACCACTGGGCTGGATCGCTCCACGGCAACCGGAACTAGACGGGCAGTGATTGATGTCGAACTTGCCATCGTAGAATTGTTTGCCAGCTTCGAGGGTATAGAAAACTTTGAATTTGGGATGATAGGGCTGGTAGTACTTGACGAGGATCACATAACGACCCGGTTCCAAAACCTTCGACCTACAACGAGAGCTCTGATAGAGTGTCGCATCGGAGAAAGGGGGTAGAGGGAAGACTTACTCAATCACGATCGTGGAGTTCTGTTGATCGAGGTGAATCAGTTTTACTTTTTCGTCCAAGGCGGCGTAAGGCGGCTTATTCATTGCAACACGATCCTCGTGATTAGATTCGAATTCGATTTTTTTCGAGTCGGGCACTGACCCAAACTTGGGCGTCGAGCATTTTCCGTCGTGAATTACACACACCGGTGCTGGCATGATGTAATCAATCGACCATTTCTCTTGGGGAATGGCTGTGATCGAGATGATAGCCACACGTCCAAAGTCGTCGAGATCGGTCTGCAACAGAAAATCACGATCAATGGTAAGGTATGATAGTTAGGCTAGGGTTCGACTTACGTATACGGTAACTGGAAGCAGCCCGGTAGGGGACATGTAAAATGATTTCTCGCGGGACTCTTCATCTACCACTGGTTGACGGCAGGATGTCGAGTATAAGCATGGATACAACATGGCTGATCCGAAATCTTCCCTCTCGGTCCCGACAGCCACTTTTACGAAGTGCGTTTGTGGGAAATTCTTGTCGGTGATATAGTCGATGACAAAGACGTAGTTGCCACTATGTGGCACATCGACGATATATCGAAGATCCTTCTGCGTCTCCGAGATGACTGGGATTTCGCCCGAGTAGTTGATGATCGTCAGATGCTCGGTGTCACCATAGTGCTCGCTGGGATGGTTGGCATTCAGTCCTACGTATGGATCCGTAGCGGGCTTGAAACTGCACATTTCGAAATGAGTTAGTTTCAATAATTTTTTTTGGAATCCAGGTACTCACTCTGAAACCGAGGCGTATTTGTAGTGACGGCACAATTCCATTTCGCCGAGTTCGCAGGGATTATCGATCTTACGGGTGAGGATCGATGCTTCATAGTACGCAGCTGGGAGAAGCACAAAGTAATCCTGAAAAGGCAAGAATGTGTAGAGGGTGGCCGAAAAGGATCGGCGATTCCACTCACCAGCATGGCATGTCTGTCGTTCCTCGTGGTGATCGTGTATCGTCCGGGATCTAGCACAATCGGTGATGGTTTGTTACCCTTCGCTCCCGATACAGTAACAAATTGTGGTGAGACTGTTGGTCGCAATAAGACTGTCGCACTATAGGACAAAACAGGATAAATTAAGAGAAAAATTTCCCTTCTGTAGACACTTACTTCTGGTCGACTTCGAGAGGATTCTCCGATTGAATGAGGATAGTCGCAGTGATGTTGTTGTTTGTTGGATTAACATATCGAATGACCATCCGGTATACGGACGATTTGAAGATCGTTACCTCGTTGATGATCTCGCCTTGAATATCGGAGAAAACTGCATAACCCTTTCCACTGAATCCTGGGAAAACATCCTCGTCGTACTGGTATCGAACCTGAGCTCCTGCCGGAGTGCTACCATCCTCGTATTCGAACTGGAACTGATACAATGTCGGGAAGAAATGAGTGGTCAATGGTTGTTGACATGTTCTGCCAGCGATTCTCGGATGACATCGACATTGTCCGGTGATCTTGTCACAGTCAGTCTTCCAGGATCCACCCACGTCGCAGCCACAATCCTTGCAACCGAATAGACTCTCGCCGAATAGATCGAAGGTGCCGTCCTTACACTCCGAGCATTGTCTGCCTTGTACATGAGGTTTGCATGTACATTGCCCTGTCTTGGACGCGCATGTATCCAAAGCAGCGATCGTACCGTCCACGAAGCAATCACACACCTCACAGCCATCCGGGTTGCTTATGTTCAGATTCCAGTAGAGCGGCTTACACTCATTGCATATGCGACCGGTGGCGCGTTCCTTACACTGGCAAAGCTCGCCAATGGGTACCGATCCGCAACCGGCGAATTTATCGATCACACCGGCAGGATCACAGTTGCACTCCTCGCAGACCGGGAAGTTGTAGAAACCCTCCTTACACGTGTCACACAACTTTCCGTCGAAGTTTGGTAAACAGAGGCAAAGACCATCCTGATTACACGAGACTCCTGCGGAGCCATGATCGTTGCAGTTACAGGCTACGAGAGAAAGGTTAGGCCAACTGATAAGAGAAGGACAATGGCGAGGACTTACGCAGACACTCGGGATAGTTGAAGAATCCCGGCGAACAGAGGATACACTGCTTGCCGGCAAAGTTCCTCAGGCAATTGCACTTGCCGGTGTTATCGCAGGTAATTGCTGAGCTTCCAGTGGTCGAGCAGTTACACGGCTTACACTCGGGATAATTGTAGAATCCCGGTAGACACTGATCACATCTTGGGCCGCCGAATCCTTCACGACAAATGCACTGACCCGACTCTTTGTTACAAATCTCCGACTCCGTTCCCTGTATATCGCAATCGCAATCTGTAACAGAAAGCCCTATTAAATCCGGGACAGACCAACCACAGGAAGAACCACTTACACTTGCAGTCGGGGTACGAGTAGTATCCATGCTTGCAGCGTTCACAGTTCTCGCCGCCAAAGTTGCTCAAACACTTGCACTGACCAGTCTCAAAGTCACAGTCGTTATTGATCGAGCCGATCCGGTTACACTGACAACTCTTACATTCGGGAAAGGAGTAGTACCCCTCCGAGCACTGTTTGCAGTATTTTCCGGCGAAATTGATCTTGCACGGGCAATTTCCTTCGACCGCTTCGCAGTGGTAGCCGTCGGTTCCGTTTAAGTTACACTGGCACTCACGACAGTTCGGGTAGCCGTAGTAGCCATAGGCGCAGGAATCACAGTTTGGTGGCTGGTACTCGTGACGACACTCGCATCGGCCGGTCTCCTCCTCGCAGTTGCCCGTCGAGTAGAAGTGTTCACATTCGCAAGCTGAAAGTAGAACTTGTTAGTTCCCTGGATGAGGTAATCGAAAGGATTTATTACGCTGGCAGACGTCGGTCTCGTTCCAGTGCTTCCCGTATGGACGGTAGAACTTCGGCTTGCACTTGTTGCAGTTGATGCCATCAGTGTTGTGTTGACAATTCTGGCAGACACCGCCGCCATCGTAGATGCCATGCGTGTCCAGGGATAGGCGTTTACGATCAATTTCTTCGTCGTAGATGCAAGTGTTTGAATGTCCATGGCAGTTGCAGGCTGTAAGGAACCATAACCTACGAGTTTCTTGTCACGGAATCGGGAGGAAGTACTTACGTTCGCAGACAAAAGGACTGTCGTTGATATTCTGGCGCCACTTCTTCTGCTCGAATCCAGGGCAGCATTGATTACAATGGATTCCGCAGGTCTGATGCTGACACTGGCACTTGAGAATTCGGAACGGTCTATTCGGGTCCACCTCGTCACATGTGCTCGCATGACCATTGCACATGCATCGACCACCGATCGAAATGTCCTTGAACGAGTAGAAGTACTGCAAGAGGAAATAGGTTAACCCAGAAAAGTTGGTTCAACATCAGTTCCTACCCGTCTCGTGACTGTGGGATCCTGTCGTGCTACGGACATCAAATGGCCGAGGAGATTCTTGGTCCGGAGCAAGCGAAAACGAACATTTGTCGCTCGGGTCCATTCCTGAAGGACCGACGAGTTGAAGTAATTCTTTGCCGATGGTCGATTGTTGAGCAACATCACGGGGATCTCGCCATTCTCAAGTGGCACGATCTTCGAGTATTCGGTGGTGCAGATAACGTCATCGTCCGTACGTGGAATACGGTGTTCGTCCTTTCCGAAAAAGATTTGACAATCGCTTGCTGTGTCGGAGAAATGTTGCCATGGCGTCCAAGTTTCACCGTAATCACTGGATTTTTCAAGCGTCCACAGACCAGGACGCGGTGAGTTACCCACACGGATGAACAAATAAGCGACGTGGAATTCCTGAAAATAAACGGAATTTGATTATTTACTCAAGTGCACCTCTCCCTCTGAAGACTTCCTTATGATAGACAAATATTTACTTAACAGAATGCTCAACTCGAGAGCCCACTTAAAGTCGAAAGTCGCTAATCGAAGCAAAAAGTCAAAACTCCAAATTCCCACAATAGCTTTGCGGCACCGCTAATCATCATCATCATCCTCGAGCATCTCGCAAACAATTTAATTTGTTTAGACAAACTGCGCTTATCAGCGCCATCGCTTAGAGCATTCTTCCGCAACGAGTCGAGGCCAGAAATAAGTGGTTTACTTAATTGAACTCCGCCTCGGTCAGTTTGTGGCACGCACGCTGGCTTCGAGATAACGATGCGGACATGCACATGTTCGAGTGTGTATTCGTGAATCTTTCAAGATGCGTCTCCAGAGCCAGGGGTAAGAAGCGTGTTCACTCAGTTGCTAAGTATTGTGGTTCTTATCCGCTTTGTCGGGTCTTCGATAACGCCTTCCATAGTGTGTGGAGCGACTTCATGCTTACACCGGAAATACGAATAAATAGACGCGCTGATAAGGAATATGATTTCATGCTCGCAATCTGGTGTAAATGACTTGGAATTTTGACTTACAGCGATGAGTACATGAGTGCGGCGGAGACTTAAGTGGTTTTGGTAATTGAAACGCCTTATGAGAACCATGGGATGATGTCACTTAAAATGTCATTGGGGGCTAGAGATAATGATACGAATTACCGGGAATGGAATCAAAGCGTAGGTTGGTGCTGACTAAGCTATGGTCAAAGTGAGAATTCTCATTTCATAGAATTCGGTTAAGACTGTAATCATTCTATGGGTCACTAGCTTCGCGACGTGACCGAAGGACGTCGTATTCTGGAAGAGAGGAATCTCCTATTACTTTAGAATAGCAGGCATCGAACGTTGTTGTCCTTGTCGAAGCGCCCTGTTCGCCGTCCTTAACTCTAGCTACTCAATTTTCCACTCCTTCAGAGGCGAAACCTCATATGCCCCCAACACTGTCGCCCACTTTCGTGCTACCATTTTCAAACAATCCTTGGCCGACGAATACTTTGGGCCTAATTCTGATTACTCCAACTTCTTAACAAATTTCTGCCTCGGACCATTTGTCTTCGGCGCCCACCGCCCTACTCGTTTCGGACAACGAAAGAGTTGCAGCCCCAATGGAGGAGACGTTTCGATAAGCTGCTTATATGTATACATGAGCCAGCAACAATGGAAAACGGTGCAGAGGTTCAGGCAGAACTGCCAACCATTGAAGAAGTAAAAGAAGCAATCCAACAGCTTAAGAATAACAACTTCTTTACTCATTTCTTCAGCCAATCATTCACCGACTGAAAGACTACCCCCAGACATCTCTTGATTCACTGAACATAGCCCCCAACTTAATCGCCGAAAAAATACGCATCTTAAAGGACGACTACTCTTCCGGTCCCGACTGTCTGCCTGCCATAGTTTTAAAAAAGTGCGTGAATCATCTTATTGTACCGCTTACCGCTCTATTTCAAAGCTCTATCTCTCAAGGACTCTTTCCTAAGCTTTGGAAATATGCTTATATCATTCCAGTCCACAAAAAATTACTGAAAAATGATGTGTCCAACTATCGTCCCACTGCCAAGCTCTCATGCATACCCAAACTTTTCAAGAGCATTGTTCATGATGCACTATTCTTTCACTGCAAACCCATATTTCCTCCTAACCACTAATCTAGTCGAGTTTGTTTCACAATGCTTGTGTGCACTCGAAGCTGGCAAAGAAGTAAACGTTGTCGCCACTGACCTCAGCAAAGCTTTTGACAAAATGTCACACCAAATTATTCTCCTCAAGCTCACTGCCTTCGGTTTCTCTCCCGGTTTTATCTCATGGATCAAATCTTATCTTGAAGATCGTCAATATAACGTTATCTTCAGATCTTCAATCTCTGATCCAATTAATGCTACATCCGGTGTCCCGCAAGGTAGTCATCTCGGCCCACTGGTATTTATTCTAACCATCAATGATGTTAACAGCGTTATTCTGGACTCTCAGCTCTCCATATATGTATGCCGATGATACAAAAATGTTTTAACACATAAATTCGCCTGTCGACTCGTGCTCTCTCCAATCGGACCTTAACAGGTTCACTACTTGGTGTCAAAAGACCATCTCGAGCTCAATGTCAGTAAATGCCAAACCATCACGTACTCCCGCAAGCGCTCTTCCTCACCACCCAGAACTTCTTGGTTGATCTAGGGGTTATTTGAGACCGCGAACTCAATTTTTGCGTACCTATCGACAACATTATCAAACGTGCTATCTCTGCCCCCGGTTTCGTGAAACGTTAGTCCAAAGAATTGAATCCTTACGTTACGAAATCATTATACATCACTTTCGTTAGGCCCTTCTCGAATATGCTAGCCAAGTCTGGTCCCCCCTTACGAAGCCCATACTACGCGTATTGAAGCCATTCAACACAGGTATATCCGTTTTGCCCTTCGTGGCCTTCCCTGGGTTGACCCCCTTAATTTACCACCTTATACGGATCGCCTAAAATTAATCAACCTGCAACCCCTTAAAGAACGACGTGATGTTGCAGATATTATATTTATTCACGACCTTCTCAGCGGTAACATTGACAGCCCCTCATTATTGCACATGATTTCCCTTAAGACCAATCCACGCAACCTTCGGTCCACGCCCCTTTTCCGTATAAACACTCACCGCACAAATTATGGCTACCACAAACCAATGTCCAGAATGCTACGCAAAGCTAACACCAATCTTTTCGACCTTCACCTCAAGAAGTCCAGCCTTAGAATTGCCCTATACCACAACCCTTCACCCTCTCCTTAATCGTTGCCACCATGCCACCTAGTTAATAAGTTATAATTTTTTGTTAAGGCGCATTAAGTTAATAAAGTGCCCCTATGGGGGTGTCAAACAAATCAAATCAAATCAAGGAATTGACCTAATACTACCGAAATTAATGAAATATGCAGGACAAATATTAACAGAGTTACTCGTATATGGGCTCATCACAGCTATATGGAACAAAGAAACCAGCCCCGAGGAATGGAAAAACCCGGTCATCATTCCCGTACTTAAAAAGAAGTGACCGAAATCAGTGCAACAATTACTGCTACAAAGTTGTTACAAGGTTCTCTTAATGAGGCTGGCATTCTGCGCTATGGAAATAATCGAAGACTACCAGTGCGGCTTCAGGGGGAATCGCTTGACGACTGACCAGATTTTCACCATACGACAGCTCTTAGAAAATAAATGTGGCAGTGACACTTTATGGATGTATAACCTGGTCTCTAACTAAAAAGGAAGAAAATAGATTTCGGGTCTTTGAAAACAGGATCTTTAGGAGAATCGATGGTGGAAAACATGAGGAAGAAACAGGCGAATGGGAGAAACTACACAACCCAAAATTCTAGGAACTTCATTCAGCCCCAAACATTGTCCGAATAATTTAACCACGAAGACCAAAATGGGCAGCACACCTAGAACGAATGGACAGTGGACAAGCAGTCAAACGAATAAGGCCGCGCGGTAGATGAATATAAGGGTCGACCTATAAGATGTGGAGCAAAATAGCGAATCATGCAAGGAACACACTCATGACAGGGAGGCTTTGCGAAGTATAATCAACAAGCTCAGAACTTCTGAGTTCCGAATAGCTGGGAATAATAATAATAACGGAAAACCTATTTTATAACCCCTAAATACTAAAAAGATCCGAAGGGTGATGGTAACACCTATCACCCCAACACCAAACAAGTATTTCGTATTTGACCTCAAAGTTTCACTGCACTAGTCTCCCAAAAACATAGTTGAATTTGTGTTCTTTGCCCTCTTATATTGAGATACGGCAAGGAAATTGACGCTATTTCAGCTTATTTCAGTAAGGCTTTCGAAACATGTTTTCTGAACGAAAAGTTCTTCCAATTGTCCACCATTGGCTTAGAACTCATTTGAAGGTGGATATCGTACTATCGTGCTTCCTTTTTTAGCTCTTCCTTAAGGTTTTTCGGCGTCCCCCAAGGCAACCACTTAGGTCCACTTCTTTTCATCCTTACCATTAAGGATATTAAAATGGTCTTTAAATTTTACTACATACCGTACGCTGACGACGCCAAATTATTAAAGATCGTTTCTTCAGCGCATGGATTTTCCCTTATTCAATCGAACTTGAATAGATTTTTTTAATCAGTGCTTCAAAAACTGCTTAACATTTCTAATTCAATCTCTTTTTCTAGACTATATATTTATATATAGTCGCCCAGCTGGCATCAATCGTTATCAATTCTATATATTTATATATAGTCGCCCACCTAGCATCAATCGTTTGCTATACTATATATTTATATATAGCGCATGGATTTTCCCTTATTCAATCGAACTTGAATAGATTTTTTTAATCAGTGCTTCAAAAACTGCTTAACATTTCTAATTCAATCTCTTTTTCATGGAATTAAATCAAATCTCTTCACTGTCTTTACTTTCTCCACAACCAACCCATTTCTACCGATCAGGGGGTCCATGACTTTGGCATATTTTGTGATCAGACGCTCCGTTTCCTTACACATATCGACAATTCAGCGTTTGGTTTCGTGAAATCCAAAGAATAATCCAATCGTGATCCGATCACTCTATACCTCTCCTCGCCCCGTCTCTAAAGTATAAGTCTAAAATGTGGTTCTTTACAACAACTTTTCCACGTTTTCCGAATCGAGAGAATCCAATGTCTTTTATGTAGTTTTCGAGGTCGCTCCTGGCACAATCAAGGCCGGCTTAACCTAATCAACTTGAATATGCAAGAAGAACGAAGAGAAATGTCCGACATCTACTTCATCCATCGACTCCTACTAGGTTTTAACGCTAACTCTCGCAGCAACGAAATCCCCGTCTCTTCTATCCACCTCCGTACCTTCTATCCACCTCCGTACCTTCTATGACTATATTGAATATGCCGGAGAAATTTAGTTTCAAGTTAGACTAAGGTCCATTAAATATTAGCTCGTATTAAATCTAGGTACTGCTGCCACCAAAATGAAATTAAATTAATATTGTGTCTGTTTTCTGGCCTCTGACGCCGGCCGAAAAGAGGTTCGAATCTCGCCGTAGCCAAGTCAGTCATCGAAATTCTATTTCGTGGTATGATTTCAAGAAACGGGCGATCAATCATACTGCAAGGGTAATCCTCACCGACTGTTGAGCGGAAGGTCTGTAGTTCAAGTCCGTCCGTGCAACAAAATCAGTTGTGAATGAGAGGTGATCAAAAAGTGCTGACGAAGGCGCAACACTCGCAGAATAAGATCACTTTAAAATTCATACTCTATGTGTGCATCTACAATGACATGGAAACAAAAGAGTTACTGTGAACTACAACCAATGCAAATTCAGTCGAATCTCTCAAATCATATCTAGGCCAACCACCCCCGGAGATGAGCGAACCAACATCTTCGACACAAACCATCTGCACCCGTCCACTATGCTGTTAAGGTCGTAAAACGCATTAAGCGCGATATTTACATTTGAACGTGACAGAATTAGAAGTTCAAAGATCCGAGGAAGCCTCCACGTAAAAAAATATAGAGCGCGACCGACTCAGTTGGTATTGCCATGTTCAAAGGAGAGATCCTTTGAACCCCGTCCAAAAGGCGTTATCAATCAACATTCCAATTTCAACACGCAAAAAAGGCAGGCCGAAAAACAATTGTGCAAACAAATGCAAAAACACCAGCATTTGATTGGCCTCAGCGATGAAGTAATCCCAAACCGGGAAGCCTGCCGCTATTTTCTGAGGTCAAACCGACGGACCCCACAAGCGGACCAGTAGGAATGCAGTTAAGTGGGAAGGTTATGGTCCTACACTTCTGACCATAACAACGCCGGAGAAAAAAGGAAAAGAAGATTTACATTTGAACGCACTTATCTAACCTATTTTAGTCTTGCTGATCCAGAAAACATCCTAAAACTTAATTTTGACGTTATACTAATTAACCACATTCTGCGACAGATTTCAATAGTCCCTCATCGTTATTGACTGCATTTGAAGACGTCTAACCAACTTTTTTTGTTTTATAAATTTATTTTGAAAAAAAAAATTGTTTCCACATGCCTCACTCCGGAAAGCATAAGCCAATCAATACACCAAGATCTTCAGTGACTTCTCTGGTTGACATCCGGGATGCCTCGTTGCCTTTTTCCACGTTTTCCTTGATTGTTGGTGTGATTTCTTGGAAACAATTGTACCATTGATAAGCCCTTCCTAGACTCGGGCAGGCTTACCAAAGAAACGTCTTACCATTTCTTTGCTGCCTGTATTGGTACTGTTTTTTCAATTAGCAGGGTAGATTATGGCTGCTTATGGAGATCATGTTGTTTTGGCGACATCTGTCAAATCTGTTGTTTATTATTCAATTACTCATACCAAATCACAAAATGTTTGCACTTATGTGCCCATTGCGCGAATTTTATGGCTGCCCTTAGCAGTCGACTCTGCAATGTTTGGTGGCCAAAATTGAGACGACCGGTTTGGTAATCATCAGCCAAGATTTGTACGTCAAAAGAACGCAAGATCGACCGAGAACATGGCCGCTTTCCGTGAAAGTATACAGCAGAACCCAATGCGGTCAATTCCTCGCAGTGCACAAGGACTCGACCTTTCGTAGACTCCAATTCGGGTAACTTTGCATCGACACTTGGGCTTACACCCGTAGAAGATCCAACTGATTCAGAAGCTCAAAGTTCATGACCATAGACAACGTCGTTTGTTCGCTCATTGGGCTTCGTTTAGAAGAGTACTCCAATTTTGGCCGAAAAACATTTTTAGGGACAAAGCGAATGGCTGTGTTAACAAGCAAAATTGCCGTATATGGGGCGACACCAACCCACTCGAGGTTCAACAGGTGAAAATGTATTCTCAAAAAGTTACCGTTTAGTGTGGATTTTGGGACGGTGGCGCCATTGCTCCGTACTTTTTCGAAAACGACTTTTAGTGGAGCAGTCACCATCAATGGTGAGCGCTACATAACGTTGGTAACCAATTTCTTATGGCCCAAATTGAACCATATAGAGCCAGACGACATGTGGTTCCAGCAGGATAGCGCTACGTGCTACATAGCGTACGTCACAATTGACATTCTGCATGAACGATTTGAGAGTAAGATTATCTCTCACAGTGGTGACTTGAATTGGACACCAAGGTCATGCGATTTGACCCGGCTCGACTTTTTTTTTGTGGGGTTTCCTGAAGTCGCGGGTTTATGCGAATAATTGACTGATGCTTTAAGGCGAACATAACACAAGCCATCGCTCGAAGCCGGATCTATGCGGAAAAGTCATTGCAAATTGGACCACTCGACGAAGCCGAGGCGAGCATTTAAATGATGTCATATATCATACATGATGTATTACATGGGCCTGTCAAATCAAAGAAGAATTTGAGTAATACCTCAAACACTGCTTGTTTTATTCTATTTCAACATCCACCCGTCCTTATTGGAAAACCTTTTAGCAAAATCAAATGGAAAGAAGTATAAATAAAAATTATAGCTGACAGCAAATTCAACAATCAATTTACAATGTGCAAATGTGACATGATTGCAAGGACAGCATTTCATTTCAGGTTGGATATATAATAATAGCTAATAGGATAATAGCTGTCTTAATATAGGATTCATAAGAATTCGTATGTGAATCACACCAATACTCATCGTTCTTTAAAAGAGGTTGTTTGAAGAACAACCTGTTATGTACTCAGGCTCTTTAACGTTTTTTTAATTTATGAGATTAAAAGCTTTGGACGCTTAATTAAATGTTGATTTAGGCTTAAGCACCTTTGCAGCCGGTGCCATATCATTTGTCAATTAGCGTATGATCGATTCAAAATATTGACCACTGTGTCATATCTATTTCTACTCACAATATGAGTGGTAAATTCAACAAAATATCGCTTTTGTTACTTGCTCTATGAGTGTGTTGGGCAATTGTATAGCGACACTCAGATTTAATGAGACATGACGTCTTTTTAAAAGGTCCAGTCCACCCTGAAAGTGTTACAGCACGAATGTTCAGTGTGAATAAGCAAGTAAATGATCGCTCTTAACGAGCAAATTTCTCTGATAAGGAAGTTAGAGCAATATGGATGGAATATCTAGAGTAATATGGTTTTGGTCTGACAACTTATAAATAAGCCTCTTCTTCTATTAAGTCATTCTTTTAAAGATCAACGGATTCTAGTAGGCCGTTGATTTGAATTATTCATAGAAATGATCGTGTCATGATCGTGCCAGGATATTTAATCGTCATCTAATTATCACGAATCGTCCTGGAATTAAATGGGACACCATCAAGCAATCATGTTGACTATGATAACGATTAGATTAGATCTTTACAAAAGTTACGCTAAGGCATAAAAGCAAGCAAATATTTACTCCAAACTATCTAGCTCTACTTGCTGTGCCTGATAACACGATCAAATATCATTTAACTTCTGTTTGTAATGAGAGACCAGTAACAAAATAGTTGTAGTTTTTCGCATATCTCACATCTGAACACCGAAACACGCCCAAGCAATGAGATCACTTACACCATCCATCACTCAAGGCACGATCACACGATCATGTCTGTCAGTTCGTCGTTTCTCCAGATTGTTTATTTTCCGAATCCAAAATAGAATTTTATCTAATTCCATTGAAAGCCAACAAAGTATTTTGGAAGCCAATTATTCGTATGTAGCGCACACATGTCATCCAAAGCTGCACGGACGTTCCCACTGGTAAGCGTCACGCCTGAATCCATTCGGCCTTTTCAATCCCCAGAACATAAATGAAATGCTGTTGGACTGTTTGATTGTCTTTCGAATGAAATGACATAACCGCCGGCTAATAATAATAAAAACAAAATAAATCAGCGATGAATAAATTTTGTGTGCAGGCAGTTGAAAACGCTTAACGATGGAGTGCGTGGCGTGTACACTGCGAGAAATGAATTGATAAAATTTCTAATAATAAGTTGAAAACAAAGTCTTTATCGCGTTAGTTCCGGCTCGGACTCAATTTCTTATCGGACAGAGAGTGGTTAGCATCGTTCCCTATGCTTTCGGTCGTTAACATCGCAGCAAGAAATGATCGTAGAAGGGTCGATGTAGATGGAAGATAATGGAGGCTGGTGATAGTAAATGGTTTTGTTGACTTTTGTGACTTATTGTTCTCATTTTCGGTGGTAGGAGCTGATTAGGTAGCGAAATCGGTATAAAGGAAATAGTTTTAAACAAAAAAAAAACATTTTTAACGATCACTGAGGATCACTTGGACTTTTAGTAGAATATAAAATATATAACCCATGTGTTATGCCTTCTGTTTGATCTGGCATATGGCACACGCAATTACAACATCACTGCCACATGCTGATCATCTGACCAACCTTACACGTCATTCGTTTTCACTGCAAATTGATTTTTCCCAACTCCGATCCATCTTGGGCAAACAGTTCTTTCCCAAACATCGCCATTCAATATTGGTCGTTTGTTTATTTTCCAATTTAGCTCTACATACACAGGCCACAAGCCAGCGGTCATACAAATGTACATCCGCCGATCGGTGATCTCATGCCGATCGTCTTCATGTCTGTTTTCAAAGAAAATTCAACGAACGACCGAAATGGCAGTTCAAATCGGAAATGGTCCGGAGCAACACATTCTGTCCAGACAGACAAAACGATCGCATAACATTTTTTTTTAAACGCCTGCCACAGGGCAGATAATTGTAAAGACTCAAGCGAAAAGGAAACATTTAACAGCCAACATGTAGTCTTTCGAAGTGATCGTGATTCCCTTGCATCCCGTGGGAAGCTACGAACAAAAATGAAAAAGGAGAATCCCTGAAAACCGAAACCAAGAATGAGGCGTTCATCCGTCTCTTCATTGCATTCCTGTTCCTTCGCTTCTCTGCCTTTTCACAGGGTTTCAACAAAGAAAACATTAAAAAAAAACATCAGCTTACCTGTCCGAAATCGATGGTCAAATTAACTTCATTGTATTTCATGCCTCTGGACAGCGGCGGACTCTGCCACCAGCGCTCTGTGCCATCGATCGCAAACTTGGCCGAATGGTTTTTCTCCGGAAATTTCGGATCGCACGTATCGCATGCCTGGAAAAAAAAGGAAAATTGTTTAATAGATTTGGAAATATATGGACTATTTTAAGAACTACATGGAAATGTTTATTATTTGTTTTGTTAAAAAAAATTGGAGATTTTGCTTTGGTATGCTTTAATATATGAACATGATGTAACCACTTATGGCTCCGTCTATGAGATGATTTCATTTGAAAAGCTTGGGGGCATCTGCTCCAGTTCTGCTTACAGAAGTCATTCTGTGTTACTAAATCAAAGGGTAAAAAGTCAGCTTTCACAACCTTAGAGTGAAATAGTCTATTCAGTAAAGGTTTTATTTTCAAAAAGATCAGTTTCATTTAAGTAAGTTAAAAATTCGAGTTAGAGAGGTCAAAATGCTACGCACATGATTTTATTTGTTATCGTAGATCCCCTATTTGTAACGACAAGATCCTAAATTAGGGCAAAAAATGAGTTTCGGGCAGATTATTATAGAGGAAGGCCCGTTTAGCTGAGGCATCTATATACGAGTAAACTTGATTTTGAGAAGACTGAAGGTTCCTTTTTAAATCTTCAACTAATGAGACTAAACCTCACCTGGTTTAATATACAAGCTAAGTGCCAAGTTCAATCTCGTGCATATAACCATTGCGATCGATTCTTTGGGGCCAATCTTTTACGCATATCGACCGGGAGTTTGCTAACCTCGCGTCGGTATTGTTTTTAAGCTTCTCTTACCTTGCTTGTTGGCATTTGTCGGACCGGAACATTTGTCGAGATTGCACGAATATCAAACTTCGCCTTAATTAGATCAATTGCTTGGCCAGCCGTGTCCAGTCAAAAAGAGTCTTTCAAATTTGCACAATAGCGAATTCCATGATCATTTTTGCCGACGAAAAATTACGGTCCAATCACGCCTCCGACATAAAATCCATACCACGAGGTCACTTTCTTGAAGCACATGTGGGCTTGTTGCTGTCCGCTAGCCCATATTCGCTTTTTGACAAAGTCACTAAGCCAAAAATGAGGTCCATTGCTGAAGGCGACTTTTTTGTGCAATTCAGAATTTTTTTCCAAAATTTTGCAGAGCTTAATCGGAGAAGTTTTGGTGCTTAATCAAGAAGCTTCAGATCTTTTAGGGGTGCAGGCCAACATCTTAACGCAAGTTCCCCATAAATATAGACTGCGAGGTGCCTTCTTCCTACTGATGGCGTGGAATAGATTGATTTTGAACAGAAGCACCTACGGCTGGGATATGTTCTGTAGTTCGACCGGTGCATTGTCTCATTAGGACAGGAGTTTTCAGGAGTGAATATGTTAACTCGAATTCATCCACTATAGCATGCACAGACTGTCTGGTGGAACGTTATTACGACTGTTAAGTGGAATGACCGTTCTAAAGTGACTCAGAATTTCGGTAGGAAATTAATTTCTAAATATTGCTTGCTCGTGAATCTTGCTGTGATAAATATGAAAGCCTTGACTGACCTCTTAACATTGACTGATCATAAAAGAACTTAAAGTGAGCGTCTTTAATAAAATACAATATTGAAAAATCCTGTATTTCACTGGAGTAATTAGTAGACAAAAAATGGACTTGACTAGCAGAGTTATATACCCTTTTAGCTCGATCAACAAGGTGTGGCCATAGCAAACGTCTACTAAAGTTGAAGTTGCTTTTCAGAGCAATTCGGAGATAAGAAAGTGGTTTTCGAAAAGGATATTGAATTGGAATATTAGAATGGTTCTACATCGGATCCTATCATTTCCTAGATAGGTTCCTCTTTTCAGAAGGGTTAAGAAATTAGCGATCGGGTATCATGATGTATACATGCCTGCTATGTTGCCATCAATCATTCCCAGGATCACCTAATATTTCTTAACCGGTACGGTATGTAGCTGTTCTGTCCTGACTTGATACTTGTGTTGCAAGCCAAGGTAGATGGATATATCAAAAAGAATTTATATGAGGGGTGATCCAAAAGTAATGTTAATCGGTTATTTCCAGTCCGCATAAAAATCAAAAATAAAAAATGTTTTGCTTGGTTATATACCCACTAGGTTAGTATAATAAAGCCATACAAATAGACCACGATTCCTACGAGTTACATTTATTTGAATACGAATAGAGGGTTCTGTCTATCAAAGACACGCGCAACGAATTGGTGAAAATAGTGGGGGACTCTGCTCCTCCATATTCTGCAGTAGTACGCTGAGCCAAAGAGTTTAAGCTGGGCAGAAGATTTGAAGATATGAAAAAGGTCTCTGCGGTAGGTGAGCCGACGAATAAAAAAGCCGGCTCCCAAGGCCTTAGTTGCGATGGCTGTCATCCAAGAAATGGAATTCGAACACCCGCCCCATTCGCCAGATCTAGCCCCCAGTGACTTTTACCTCTTTCTTTGGCTCAAGGAACACATCCAAGACATGAATTTTGGAGACGATAGCGAAGTTATGGCCGCTGTTGAGGCTTTTTGTTAACGTCAAGACAAAGAATATTTCTCTAAGGAAATCTCGGGCTTAGGAAAGATATGGAATAATGAATTGACTTGTTAGGAGACTATGCACAAAAATAAATCTTTTTTTTGTTACTATAATCACGGTGTTGCATTCAAAAAATGATTTTATGAGGTCTTCAAAAATGGCAACGAAACTGCTAACTCGAATTATAATTTAAAAAAAATTATATTTTCTCTGGGTCAAAAGGCTATGAGATCTAATTCCTTTGATTAAACTATCTGGGGTTTGTAAAAATAATCTTTTTCGTCTATAGATCGGTCGAGGGGCTTTCGAACAATTTTTTTGTTGTTTTAAAAACTTTATTTTAATTGCTAAAATTATATTCCGAAACCATTTCAAGGTCCATGAATTTAAGTTCGTTGTAATCATGTTCCTGCTTATCTCACAGAATATTTAGAATTAATTTTGAAAATTCATAATTTATTTCACGCTAAATAAAGTATTTAACTCCTTGCTAAGGATCTTAAAAAAACAAAAAAATAATGTTTTTCAAACCCAAATTCAACAAATAAATTTGAACTAAAAGAAGCAAAATTCTAAAAACAAATTGGCAAAAAAAAATTCTTTCCATGTACCCGCACCCCTAATACATAACTCCGTCCAAAAATAGACGAAAACCAGAAATGAAAAATCTCCATGTTCATGAATAAAAAATTAGAAAACCAAACAGACAAAATGGCTCCACGCTAATCCTCATGCGAGTGCATTTAAAATCCCTGAGCGCTTACCTGGCCCTGAATCACCGATTCGATATGATCATTTTCCATGTTGGCTCCGACCAGTTTGCAATAAAATTCGGGACCATCAGTATCTTCACCGCAAGTGGCGGTGGCATAGATCTTCCTGCCAGTGGCCAGATTGAAGTACGGCGGTGTTAATTCGGATTTCACTAAAACTAAGAGACTGCATAGGGCGAGGCCCAGCAGGCCCGAGGGGCGAAAGCCCATGATCGCGACGGAAACACTCTTCAAGGGTTGGGTGTTATAAAATCAATTTTTATATTTTTTTTTCAAATTTTCTCATGGACTTGTAAGATTTTCACTTTAATTAGTTTTTCTCTCTTTTTTTTCACTTTTCACTTGAGAACCCGATGGTTTGGGCCGTTCCAACCGCACTGGACGGCTCTTTTCTCGCAACTGAAGTGAATTGTGTAGAAATTTTCGTCAGCTCGACCCCGAATGAATCTAATTGTGTGAGCTGTCGCTGCGGTTCTTGATTGTGTTCTTCTTACTCGTGTTGTTGTTGTTATTTTTGTTATCACGTAGTGTGTATGGAGACCCCATCTACCAAAGATCCAGACGCAGAGGAGAGTTGTTACTATCGCTCTCCAATGGGGAAAAAAAAATAACACCGGCTATCGGGAGAGGGAGGAAATGAGCAAAGATCCGAAAGAAGCGATGAAGAAGAAAAGCAACAGATACGTGGTGAGTGGAATGGGTAAGAGTGAAGAAGTGAAGGAGGAATGTGGGAAACCCGACAATTGCCGGCATTTATCACTCTCATTCCTCCGGCTTCGTTGATCTCTTCCCGACTCGGGAACCGCATGCACCCGTCGCTGCGCATTCCCGGGATCACTAACACCAAGTGACAGCAGTCATGCTCATGCGTCAGCATGTGTGATCATAGTGGCCTACTGATCCGATCCAGCTGATGGTTTTTTCTTTTTTCTTGGTTTTTGTTTTCTTTTCTGTTTTGTTTTGGTATTTCTGCTTCTACCAAGCGATGGTGGTTTGGCGCTGTTGCTGGCGGGATGCCCTAGGTGGGCAAGGTGAGCGCGAGAGTGTTTCGGTGTGTGAGCGGGAGGCAGACATGACTGGAGGAGGGTGTCGTAAATTCATTCAGTTTTGCTGCGTCTTCAGTTTTCTCGTCTCCTTTCTTTCTATTCATTTTTCATCGTTTGATTCTGGTGTTCGGTGGTATCGCGTTTTGTTTATATGTTGTTTGGAGAGCAGCGCACGAGCAGACATTGGATAAGCGATGGCATGCATATGCTCGTAATTCGAACGTATTGTTTAGGAGATAGGATTGATGAGTTAGGCAAAACAAAACTATGCAGACCCTGCACTGTGGGGGATTTTAATGATAGCTAGGTCATACGCAAGGGTTGCCAACGTGAATGAAATATTTTTCAGCGATAAAATGTTAATCTTATATCGTCGGCTTGGTTTCTAACAATCATTTTAAGTCTTTTCAAAAACATTTTGAACTCCAATTGGATCTAATTTTGCATCTCATTGGAGCCTGTCACTCGTTCTAGGAAACTGTTGAGAACTGTAAAAAGAATGATTTTGAGATTATTCTCAGAAGAAAACTGCTTTGGCCACTGGCGGTCGGACCGTTCAGATTTTTAATCGCAATTTTTTTATTTGACTACAAAACCACAAGAACAGTAATTCCCCGAAATGTATGAGTCGAGAGCTCACCACCAGTGCAAGATAATCCAATTGCAGAGCGTCAGTTAGACTCTGCGTAAAGTTAGACTTCATTCCGTAGCTAGTTCCAGCCAATTGCCCTTACCATGATGGCAGTGATCCAATATTGAATTCTCCACTTTTAATGCTTAAGCTTGTTAAGCCACAACTATGATATGGGTTTTATTTTATTTTTTTATATGCATTGTAAAAATTCTGTCACTGAGGTGCTAGCAATAAAACGGTAAATGCTGATAAGCGTCGCATTTCCTAAAATGCACATATTTTTCTTATCTCATTAATTTGCCCGTTCAAAGCAGTGCGTTCTTGTTTTAAGTGAGGAAGTGTGTTAAAACTTGGTCATATTGCGTTAAAATTGTCATTCAATTATTTTTGAAAATTAAAAAAAAAATTGGAAAAAATAAAACCAGCACTCCATGCGAGAGAAAAATGGTAGAATTTTTAGCTAAACCATAAACCTAAAACATAAACCATACCAGAGGCATATGCAATACTTTTCTACAAGAAAAAAAAAAAACTTTTAGGAAATTGCCAAGACATATGTATGTATGTACGTAAAATTACTCTTGCTGAAGATCCACCTTGTCCGTTTGCGAAAGACACGGAGGGTGTTCAGTTATGGTATGGGGATGTCTTACATCATCTGGTATAGGTCCCCTTACAGAGATAAGTGGGAAAACGAACAGTGAAAATTTACAGAAACCTTTTAGATACGAATCTGAGAGGTAATTTTGTTGATAATCTAGCATTAGCTTGAATCTTCCCTTTTTATTATTTTTATTATTTACTTCAATAGCTACTACTGTTGTTTATCTGCAAAGTCGGAAAGGTTTGTCTACAGTTTTAAAGATATTACATATTTTATTATTGAGAATCCAAAAATGTTGATACATTTTAGAACTACATTTTGAGAATTTCCTATTAAGGGGTAACACCACTCTAGGATTTTCAAAAATTCGATTTTTTTTTTTTTTGCTTAAAGTATACTTAAGGACTTTAAAAAACATATCCAATTGGTTTTATATTGAAATTCAATGTGGAAGGGGTCTAATTCTTAAATTTGCCGCAACGCCTCGGAGCGCGCGCCGAATTCTATTGCTTATGGGCATAGTGGTTTATGAGAAGTCCACCAGGGTTCAATGTTTTTCTCGTTTTTCTCGAAACTGTTTTTTTCAAATCGGGCGTACTCGTAGCTTCAAAACTATTGCATGGATCGACTTCAAATTTTTACAGTAGCTTCATATATGTACATATATATTCTCCTCCGAAGTACGTAGCCGTTTTTTGATATTTTGAAAATTACTTGTTTTATTAACAATTTACTGCTCTTTTTTTAGTCGAAAATTCATACTTTTTGTTCAGATATCCACAGTTTCTATAAAAATTGAAAAAAAAGAAAAATCCTACGTACTTCGATAGCTATTAGTATGTAGTTTCAAAAAAAAATTTGATTTTTGTTCCAGCTTTCACGGTTGCCGAGGAATGGGTACGCCCGCGGAGCGTCTTCAAAAAAACCTTGTATCGGAGATCCGCTTTTTTTATACTTCAATATATGTTGAATAAACTCTGTAAATTTCAATACAATCCCTTTTCCCATAATCCCATGAAAAATCCGCAAAATTACACCTTTTTTTCGGCCTCTAGAGTGGTGTTACCCCTTAAAAAGAGAAAATAAGATAAGCGGCTATACAAATTTAGTTCAAACAATTTACATACATTTCTTTTAATTTTTTTATCATCCCTTTGAGCAGGTTGCATTACTCAAGTGGGACTTCCTTGAGTATTCTCGGGACTGACACTTCTAATGTCCTACGGCCATATTCATTCCAGAACCTTGGAATTTCATATATGTACGTAGTTGCATCTGACGTCTTCTGGTCGATCATCTGCTGGGTTTGGAGTCTGTAGGTGTTGTCGTCTCTTCCCAATTTTTAACCACCCATAAATTTCCCATATACAGTCTTCTTCCTCAGTTTCAACAAAACCACAACGCCAACGGGTCAGCTTTAATCTGAATCCAACTAGTTCTTCTGCCAATACAACCTTATCACCTACAACCCTAGCACACGACCTGGATCCAAACTCATTTCCAAATTTCGACCTTAAGTCTTAAGCCAAGTATCCTAATTTTCGAAGCTCCCGCATCCTTAATCCCTCAACACCCGTCCTATCTAATACCTAAGCTACAGCTAGATCCTCATATCTCCCACCATCTACAAACCAATTTTCTCAAAATCTGTCCCCTCCATATCTTTCGTTGATCCCCTACTGCCACCTTCAGTCAAACTTACCCAGCAATCTATTGACCCCAACGAATGTCGATACGCTCTCTCCAGGTTAAGAGATAAAAAGATCTATGAGAACATTCGTCTCTTCTTGACTTATCTTAGAAGGTAAAACAAACACCAGCGTAATGGTCTCAATACAACAGGAAGGTCTCCCCACCGATTTCACTACCCTCAAGAAACTTTTCATTAAATATCACGAGTTTTTCAATATCTCACCTAAAAAAGTATCAAACGATCTTGATACCTTCAGACAATATATACATACACTGAAAGCGCATATCGCACCTTCAGCGTAGCAAAGCTGTCCATGATAGGTTTTTTCGTCCCTAAAAGTCTCCCCCTCCTTGCCACTCTAACGATCTCCGAAAACCTTCCTCTTACCCTTTATTATCAAAATGTATGATATGCAGTCCTGCAGCAATCACAGCCTTACCTTTTGAAATCTTTGCCTTAATCGAAATGAACCTTATCACTAGTATAAACAACCTTGAACTATTCCCATCCAACTTTAACGTTTATCGCGACGATGATGTTAACCGACCTACTGATGGTTGTCCTTCTAGCCGTCCGAAACTCAACTGACTCCTCCCTCATAGCAACTTCATCTTCGCCATGTCTCGACTTTGTTTCTATTACGATTGTACTACCCCGGAAATCACTCTACGTCATCTGCTTTTACATTTTGCCATCACAACCTATTGAAACATGTAACTTGGCCATTGATACAATCGATAATTTAATTGGCTTACGAGATCCTAGTTTTCGCTGACTTCAACCTTCCTCACCTTAAATGGATCTCTTCAGACGACCAATCATTTTACATTGCCTCTAATCCCACTGCACCCAAAGAATGTCTCTTCTCTGATCGCCTAGCTGATTCCAGCCTTAACTAAGTCAGCGGCATTTTAAATTACATGGGCAGACAACTCGACCTCATTTTCACAAGTAACCCCTTTAACTCCTCAGTTTTAGCTTCTTCACTGTCCCTATCAACCGTCGACAACTACCACCCTCCCCTTCTTCTCTCGTTCTTTCACAATTCACCTATACAGAACTCGCCCCACTTTGGTCGAATTTCCCATGATTTTCACAAAGCCAACTTCCGTCAAATCAATGAATATCTCAATAGTGCTCCTTTTAATTTCAACAACCTTACCGTAAATGATGCCATATCTATATTCTAAGAAAAAATATTTAATTCTTTCTCCCTTTACTCGATATAAAACCTCCTCCACCTCGCAGGCTCCGTTCTTTGAGAAAAAAACGGAACAAGCTCTGGACAACTTTCCTTCGTACTCAATCCCCAAATGACTTTTCTAACTATTTCGGTATTTACCTGCATTTTGTAGAGCTTTATAACTTTCTCTATCAACACTACTTAGTCCTTCTTTCAGTTTGTTAATTACAAAAGAAAATCTGGTGGCTACCCAAACCCCCTCTCCTTCAATAATGAAACTTCCAATGATCCTCATAACATCGCCAACCTTTTTGCCACTTTCTTCAATCAATCTTTCATCCATGATTCCTTTGCATCCGATCCTACTTATTTCAATTAACCAAACTTCTCCTTTGAACCACTTCTCCCTCGTAGTGTCGACCCCGATATCATCGAAGAAAGATTAAAGCGACTTAATGATGAATTAAAAAAATGTTCCTCTTCCCTTTCTCTACCTCTCTCAAAAATCTTCAATCTATCCCTTTCTCAAGGTGAATTTCCCCAGAATTTCCAGATACCGTCCCATTTCCAAACTGTCTCATATACCCAAAATCTTCGAAAATATTTTGTATGATAATTTAAGTTTTCAATGCAAGTCCTTAATCTCCCCCAGACAACACGGCTTCCTCAAAGGTAGGTCAACAACCACAAACCTTATTGAATTCGTTTCCTTCACCCTTTCATCCTTAGAAAATGGCAAGGAAATCGATGCTATCTCGACTAACTTCAGTAAGGCCTTTGATAAAATTTCACACAGATTAATACTCTTCAAACTGTCTTCCCTTGGATTTGAACCCATCTTATTAAAGTATATTTCCTCTTACCTTGAAAATCGCCACTGTGTTCGGTTTAGATCTGCCCTCTCTTGCTTCCTCCAGTGTTCCCCAAGGCAGTCATTTAGGCCCGCTTCTTTTTATCCTTACCATTAACGATATTGAAATGGTTATCAAACATTCATCATCATGCTCTTTAAGATCATTTCCTCAGAACATGACTCTTGCCTTATCCAATCGAACCTCAACAGCTTTTCCACCTGGTGCTCTAATAACTGCCTCGAGCTTAACATTTCCAAGTGTCAATCTATAACTTTCTCCCGCAAACGTAACAAACCTCCTCCCGCCTCTACTTTCTCCATAATCAACCCCTTTCTACCGTTCAGGTGATCCGTGATCTTGGTGTATTATGCCATCAATCTGCAGGAATCTGGTATTCTCTATGCAGCGTGGGTGTGAGGAAGTTATTAAAAATAAAGGTTTTCCTTTTTAAATATTATATTTCAACGACTTTTTTCATAATTTTATTATTTTTTTGCAGGTGGCTTAATTATATGAGCAGACGCTACTTGGCAAAAATGACAATATTTTAACTTTTCAATTATATTAAGTTATTAAACACAAGTGATATTTAAATCAATTTATCAAAGTTGCTAAATTGTATGAGCACAACTGTACGTATCGAAAACTTTTGTCATAATGCTGGAAAGTACATGAGTAGCATACCAAACGAAGTGGAAGATTCGCTTAATTTTATCCAATCTGAGGTTCAGTCGCCCCACTGTGTACCATAAACCTAAAAATTCCTTTTATTTTTAAACAGGGGGAGGAGGGGCGGATGGGACTGATTATACAGTGTAAAGGTGCTGACCGCTCTTAACTTGGCAAGATGTCAGCAACGATGCTCAGGTCAAGTCGACATACAGCATCCACGCGGCGCCTCCTGTGTAGCCTAACCAATATCCGTTGGGAGGGGAACTAATGTATGCAACGACCGCACTAAGCAAGAGGGCACAACCCGACCTGACTGGCGGTTGTGCGGAGGACTAACAACCCACCCAAAAAAAAAAAAAAAGTTATTATAGAGCCAACAGCCTTGTGTACACGGATGGATACACGGCGACGACAGGGAACGAAAAAAAAAAAACACGATCTGCGGGTGTGCAGGACTTCTGAGACCTTTTGGATGGTGCCTACGGAATTTGTCCGGAGTACGAAATTAAAATTGTACTCAAAGACTTTAGTGCCAAGATCGGGGAGGAAGGCACCATCGACAGAGTGATCAGAAAGCACAACCTTCATCATACGACAATTGGTAGCGGCTTCCGACTTACGAATTTTGTGATAGCTCGTAATATAGTAATAAGTAGCACAAGGTATTCTCGCAATAAAATCCAAGTAACCTGGCGGTCTCCGGATGGTCGAACCGCTAAGCAAATCGACCAAGTGGTTATTGATGCAAGGCACTCGTCACACATCCTGGATGTGCGAATTTTCATTGGGGCGAACGTCGACTCTGACCACTACTTATCAGCGGCACGTTTCAGAGCTCGACCAGTACATTTCAGTTGCGCCAATACGCCAAAGTCTGCTTTGACATTGGTCGCACAACAAAGCCGCCGCCCCGGGCGCACTTCCATCAAATTTGTTCAAGGCTGGAAGCGATGTTTTGGTAGCCATCAGATCATCTGTAGAATTTAAGAAGATGAAAGCATCCCCGACGACTGTAATATCAGCTCTATTTACTCCATCCACAAAAAAGGCGATTCTATCTTGTGTACCAACTACCAAGGTATATCCCTACTAAATGTTGCCTACAAGATCCTATCCAGCGTATTGTGCGGCTTCCTTCCTGGCAAATTGTCTGTAGATGCAATTTTCATACTAACGCAAATATTGGAAAAGACCAGCGAGTTTCAAGTCGATAAGCATCATATTTTCATCGATGTCAAAGCCACATTCGACAGCATTCAGCGCACAGAACTCTTGAAAGCGATGACCGATATCGGGATACCGGAAAAAACTGATCCGGTAGTATCGCATCACACTGAAAAACTCGTGAGACATTATCGCGTGTTTCCAATGTGCTGTTGTAGAAGCCTTCAGAGCGATTGAAGAACAGGCGAAACGAACTGACCTGAAGGTAGAATCACCCTTGACAACCGTTGTTATTAAGGTCTGCCAAAACAGCTGGGGTCGAAACTCCTCACACACAGGTCCAAAAACATGCTCTACAAAGTCCTCATCCTGCCAGTCTTGCTCTATGGAACCTAACGATAAGCAGGACGGCAGAGTTGGTTTTGGGATCCTTCGAAAAAAAAAATTCTGTGACGGATATTCGGTCCTATCTGCGAGGAAGGCGAATGGAGGAGAAGACACAATAGCGAACTCTATAAGCTGTACAAAGATGTGGACATAGTCCGGATAGCAAAGATCCGCCAACTACATTTTCTCAGACACAGTGAGCGCATGGATACTAATGCTCGAGCTAAGAGGGTCGTCGAATTCAAGCCTTCTGGTTCGAGAAGGAGAGGAAGACTGAACCTCCGATTTAACGACCAAGAAAACGTGGACGGTAGACGACTCAGTCTTGACAACTGGAAGCAGCGCCCCCGGGACCGTCAAGGATGGAAGGCAGTTTAAGCTCAGGCTCAGGCCTTCCATAAGTCGCTGGCATGTAGGCCCTTCGAGACAAGGGTCAACCGGTCATTAGTAGAAGTTACCTTAAACATTGGCTTACGATTTGTGAATAAAACTAAAAATCTATTCAAAGTGTTGGGCAGCAACTTGTGTTATTTGTGGTCAAAGACCTGCTTTTCTGCCAAGAGCTAAAGACAGCCACTGACACCGAAGTCACGGCTAATGAAACCAGAATTCAGAACCAACACACCATGACAAATAGCTGCTTAATAAAAAGATATGTTTCCTCATTTGCATATTGGATTTGCAATTTGTTTTCAGATATTCAGTATCGAAATGACCCGGGTACCCAGGCATGTCCGCTCAAGACTAAACTATTCGCTTACGCCTGCATATCAACGAACGAAACGAATGAGCTGGAGGTGTTCTAGTCTAGCATTAGGTTTTGTTACTTATTAATTATTGTAGATGATGTCAGCGAATTCTCGTGTAACGAATGCGAACGGCTTAACTGCTGTATCGTATTATATCGTGTGTCAGCAGACATGTGCACTGGTTCCACAAGGAGCAAGTCGAACTGGTTGTAAACGATGTTCATGGGTCGTTGTGCTAGACTACAGCGGATGTCATCATGGTTTGTTTTTACTTTTATACGCTTAATTGTGGCTATGATCTTGGCGGCTCATTATTTTCTGCTCTAACGTTTCTTGGAATATATTTTGCATCAAACAATGAGAGAAGCGCATAAAATATTGACGAACGATCTTGTTAAGCACTATTTAAAAAAGAAGACACTGATTGAGCTCCCCATTTTGGCAATGGCAGATGGGTGTCTACTTAAGCTGGCGGCTTTTCTGTGTCGAATCATCCTGAGTGGTACTTAATCTTCGTTTTATAAAGCAAACAAGTGAGATGCAAATTACCACATTAAAAGCTTAACGCACCATTGTCACGAGTGTCTGGGTCGTTACAATCTCGTACTCAGTCCACGAGTCCCAGTATAAATCGCAATCAAAACGAGTTGTTTTTACTTCCAAAACACTAAAAAATCTCAAGTATAATTCAAGAACTTGATTTTTTATTCGTATCTAATTAACTAATAAACTATCAAACGCATCGATTGGTTTAATACCCTTATCACAAGTATGCAGTCACGACATAGCGATCGTCTTCCCCGCACAGTACCGCCTCCGTCGATCGGCATTGATCCACCTCAACACTCTTGAATTCTGCGAAACATAAATCGAGTAAATCATGCCATCTATCCGATCGTAAATTAAAAATAAACTCACTCTCGTCATAACGACAGTTGTAAAAATCCAAATCACACGAATTGCTAAATGCCTTCAGGCATTTGCCATTCGAGGCACAATTCAGGGTAAAATTCAACGGGCACACCTCAGAACACTGCTCGACGGGCAGACAAGTACCGTCTGGGATCATCACCATTGCTACCTCAAAGGAGATCAATTATATATCACATTCCAAGAAAAAAAATAATTTCAAATACCGGCTAATATCGCCATGACCAAATGTAGCACTTTCATTTTAACCCGCAATTAAATCGTCAAACAAATGTGTCGAACCGATCGATCACTGATCAGCACGGTCAACAGTCGAACCTAATGATATCGGCACAAACAGATAAAGATAGCTCCACGACGTGAGGAGTCCAAAGTGACTGAAGTAACAAAACCTATTTCACGTTTTGTTCGACTTTTATATGATTGCGGATTGATCGCCGACGGCCGAACGATCGCGAGATGATCACCAAACGTCGATCGCCTATTGATGATTCATTTATCACATCGACAATTGTACAACCAAGTTAATTTGCAAGAAGACTATAATTAAATTGTATTTATACCGCCCTCGATCGGACTGCCTGAAGATCGCCGATCAGATAAAAAAAATACGCGACATATTCGAATGATGAACAGGAGACCAAGGTCAAGAGATAGGCTTATCTTTCCAGCGACGTGAATTATGATGATTTTCAGTTCGAATTTGAATTTTTGGTGGTTGACGTGAGGATCATTGATCAGTGCGAGAAACTGATGCATAGTTTTAGGGACTATGCTGAGAGCACCTTATTGCTGACTTCGATTTTTATGACTTTTCGTCTTTTTATAAAATGTAAATTGACATTTCCTGGTTACGGAAATGATCCTGGTTTATGACAAGATCACCACTATCTTTCCAATAAAGATATTAATCGTCGTTAAGTCGAATAAACGCCCAGTCCGATTGCAACTTGGTAATATGGATCATGCGTAAGTTCATCAAGGTAGACACAAATTAAGGCAGTTAATATAATAAGTATGATCAGGTTTCCCTATAAAGTGAGTTTTATGAAGGGAATCATAATGCCACTAGCAAGCTGCATGATCAGTCTTAACAGAATTTTAAGCTCCGAACCATTCGAACCACTACCAAAAGCCTGGCATATTTTGCCCTAAATTATTTCCATCTGCCATATTGAAGTCACAGCCAGACTGTTTATCCTGACTGGGCCTAGTTTCATTCCCGTCGAATGCCTTTGATGCCACTTTTATTTCCGGTATTTCCTACACAAGATCTGAACCTAACAACTTTTCTGCAGCTTATAACATCATGTCCTCTAGATGAATGGCGCCCGAGATCAGGCCAAAATATTTTTCACAGTTTTCTTATCCAGAGTGCAATCTCTCGTGTCAATTTGACTAAAGATTGCTTGATTGAAATAATTTCTTGTCAATTAGCTTTCCTTTAATTGCTAACCTATTGAAAACTATTTCTAGGTCTATAACGTAAAGCCTCCGCTTGCCTTGTTTATTTTTATTATTTTATTTGTTTTAGATGGGAAATCATGAGTTTTATTGAACACTTGTTCCAAAAGAAACATGGCAATAAATATCAATGCAGTTTTCGATTTTTAGGTGGCACCTAGCGTGAATCAATATTGGGGGCCAAGAGCTTTTTTAAGAAAATTTAAACCTGATTCCAGGCAATAAGAGTTTGCTAGGCAACCAGGGAAGGAACAATTTTGCCAGACGAGATTTTGCACTACCAGACTGCCAAGCTCTGGTATTCAAAGCTCTCATGTCAACCATAAGAACATCAACTATATGCATTTTCTATCTTTAACTGAGAAGAAGCCGAGACATATAAATATGGCAAATTTAAGACAGCAAATCAACGTTACATCTTGAGAGACTGACCTATTGGGTCACGACTTAACAATGGATATACATATGTATGTACTCACCTAACTACTGGAACTTTACTTTGGCGAAGTTCCTGTTCATTTAGGGAAAAGATCAATCACATTATGTAGGTCAATCATTCTTCGACGAATTAAGGGATCTAGAATGTCGTAATGAGCAATTTTGTTCTGGGTTAATTTTTCTCTCGAAATGTGAGTCTTGTTTTTATTACATAGACGACATGTGCTACTGTCACGTGAGTGAAATTCAGTCCTGGGAAGTGATTCGAATGCATAGTGTTAAAATCGAATTTCAAATTTCCCAAAAACCGTTTCTAGGCAGTTTCTAGAAAGGTTTAATGTGGTTGATCGTCGTATTTAGAAATTTTAAGAAACTGAAAGTCAAATCAGTTTATAGGGTGATACTAATTCGTTCCAGAAATGATAAGGGCTTACGACAAGTATGTACACCCACGGTCTGTATTTCTGTTGTACGGCGTATGATGAGCTCGTCAAGTTGCGAAGTATGATTGGCGAAATCATATTGGGATATCTCACAGCACTTGCAACACTTATTGATTCAACTTATCGAACAGATTGGATCACCAATGTGGGTCATTGAAATATTTCCATCGATATGAACATCTCTATATCTCCAGAGAATGCACATTCATAACTGATGCGTCTTATCAGGTTTTTATAAACAGAGTAGGTTATGAGAGGCTTAATATTGGTGAAGATAATTATTTGATTTGATATACCGACAATTATTACATGGTCATCAGGACACATCCTATCTAAACGCAATTGGTTAACAAATTCTGGACGCTTCTAGATGTTAGACTCGTGCAAACTATCCAAGTGTCGACAATGGAAATCAGAGGAAAGCCATGAAGCCCACGTTCTCTGATTAATGCCTTTTTTTTATTGCACTATATAATATCACGTTGTGACTTAAATTATCAGCAGTTATCAGTAGCGAAAGAAAAAATTATTTTCCTCACGGATCATCTGTTCAATTTCATCTTGAAGCTCGTTGGGCCTTTCTGACAACATCACCGTATTTTTAGAGCCATCGTTGAGGCCGACTTTCTGATCCATTAACTTTAACTTAACGAAGTTATTCTAAAGCTTATTTAGCATTCTTCCCTTCCGGGAAATAAAAGAATAAAATATGGCAGAAATGCATATTTTTACCCCCCATCTAGGGTACATTCATCTTGTGACATTCATTTTGTGACTACTCAACAGGTCTTCACGAGGCTTTATATATTTCGAATAAATAAATTACTACAAGAGAGTGGACTGGTTGATCTGGCTCAACCTCATGGTATCGAGTATACAAATAAGAATACGCAGTTCCTTTTTCTCACAATTTGAAGATTTATTTCGGAAAAATGGTTGCATGTTTTTCTTAAAAGTATTGCCCACGGCTAGCTATGAGTTTTGCCCATCGTTCAGCCATCTGGTTGCTATTCCGGCATCGACCCACATTAAGGCTCTATCAAAAGGTCGAAAGTACCACTCAGCCAGGCCATGCGTTATCGTTCGGAGCAGGTGATACGCGGAAATGGGGATATCTGGAGAATACACTGAATCCGTATGTCCACGTATGTTTTAACGACCTGGGCAACATCTGGCTAGCCGTTGTGCTGTGGCAAAGTCACTTTGTTGTGTTCAAGTTCCCCCTAAAAAAATATCACATCAAGCTGGTTCCACCAAAAATACAGCATACGCTATGATCAACCCATGTTTGGCTTGATCGCCGATCGCCAATTGATTGCCAATAATGTATAGCCGATAGTCACAATACTACTTTCTTCCCGCTGGAGTAGCAGCTCGCTAGTGGAAAATACCGCCCGACGTCACTTTGCTGCAGTAAATTTCCTTGCTTTGGGACCATTCCCTTGAATTTCGAAGGATAGAGAATAGCCAAAATTTTCCAAGGCTTGTTTCATCTTCAAACTTATTCACAGCTCCTTGCCTTCCAAGTTAAAATCACAATTCTTGTAGCATTGAAACCGTTCTCGACTTGTTCATTTAGTAATAGAAGCCTTGCCGTAAATATCTATAATTCTTTAATGTGCTTCGATCTTAATTTGCTTAAAAGTTGACACATTCATGAACGGAAAAACACATATAGCTGATGAAAATTCATAAATGCAATGATGAGAAGTTGTAAATACGAGGTTGGTCCGATAAGTATCTAGCCTCACCGCCAGATGGCGCCATTATCGCAACAGCAACTTACTATCGTGTAGTACATTCTAGTAGACGGCTACTGTCGAAATTTCAGCAGGATGGGACTCGCAGTTTTGTTTTGACCGCGTGTGGAAGCGGGAGTGTCCGCGGATTTTAGAAAATCGTCCTTCAATAGCGACCATCAAAAATTGGTTTAAGGAGTTTCAACGTGGTCGCAGGTCGGTTTTTGATGAGCCACGTCCAGGTGCCCCGAAAACGGCTACCACGGAGGACAACGTGACAAAGATCGACGATCTCGTATTGGCAGACCGCCAATTGAAGGTGCGCGAGATAGCTAAGACAGTAGGCATTTCAAAAGATCGCGTGGGTCATAACCTGCATGAAATTTTGGGCATGAGAAAGCTGTCGGCGCGATGGGTGCCGCGTTTGTTCACTCCGGACAACAAGCGCAACCGTGAGACCACTTCAGATAAGTGTTTGACGCTGTTTAAGCGCAATCCGAAGGAGTTTCTGCGTCGTTTCGTGACAGTCAAGGAACAGTCGAAACAGTGGACTTCACCCGGCGAACGTTCTCCGAAGAAGGCGAAGACTGTCACATCGGCCGGAAAGGTGATGGCCACCGTTTTCTGGGATTCACAAGATGTGATCCACATCGGCTACCTGGAAAAGGGCGAAACGGTCACAGGGCTGTACTATGCCAAATTATTGGGCCGAATTGAAGAAAAAAACGGATCCACTTGGCGAAGAAAAAAGTGTTCTTCCACCATGATAACGCACCGACTCACACCTCCGCCCTCGGCCAAATTGGTCGAATTGGGCTACGAACTGCTGCCCCATCCACCGTATTCTCCAGATTTGGCCCCGTGCGACTTATTTTTGTTTCCAAACTTGAAAAACTCACTCGCCGGGCAGAAATTTGAGTTGAATGAGAAGGTCATCGCCGCCAAGGAGGCCTACTTTGCAGACCTCGAGAAGACGTATTTTTCAGACGGGTTAAAGAAGTTGGAGCATCGCTGAGTCAAGTGTATCGAGCTAAAAGGAGACTATATTTGAAAAATAAATCGCCATTTCTCCAAAATGTTTGTTTTTCTTTTGTAGGCTAGGTACTTATCGGACCACCCTCGAAGATGCCCAAGCTTACCAATCTTACATTCCCGACCAGCATGTATCACTAGCGTATTCTATTTGAAAAGCGCCGATTCTCATGTGTATACTTGATAGTTTCCAATATTAACCAGCGTGAGTCTAATCCCTGTGCAGCTTGATATTGTCCTTAAGACATTACTTTAATTACATTCCCGAGGTGGAGATTAGTAGAAAAGGCACCTTTTTAAAAAAATCTCCGCGAATAGATGATACCATATTATGCTGACTAAGTGAGAATACCAATGCGCATTATTCGGGCCGGAGTCAGATTGAAATGTTATCCATATTGTTCTCGAAAAACCAAGGTAACCCTCTACTCTCTCTACTCTAAAAATTTAATTATCCCGGTCCCCCTCTATGGCGCTGAGGCTTGGACATTATCAAAAGCGGTTGAAGAGGCTCTTAGGCGTTTCGAGAGGAAAATTCTCTGTGCAATCTTTTGTCCCGTTTGGGGAGTGGAGAAGAAAATTCGACGAACTAGCAGAACTGTACAGCGACATCGACCTAGTTAGAAGTCTACGTATCCAAAGCCTAAAATGGCTGGGCTATGGAAACCGCTGCTCCTTCCTGAAGATTCCTCGACTCCAACCCCGAGCGACAGCGGAGCAGAGGACGACCGCATCTAAACAGGCGCACACGGGTGGAAAGGGACTTTAACCAATTGGGAGTGAAAGCGGCCAAAGATCGTTCCGGCTGGAGAGCCTTGTTGTTTGAGGCCATGGTTCACTCCGAACTGTAGCGCCAGCTAAGTTAGTAAGTCAATTTTGATTCAAATTACCTTGTGAGATGTTTATGCTAGGCCGCATTGAAAGTGAACAGACTTTTAGTTCTTTTGTATTATTATTATTATTATTGACATTCATCTGGAACCTCCGTGCAGGGACGGGTTAAGAATATCCCTGCAGCGATACCTCTCGCTTGTCGTAAAAGGCGACTAAAACAAAGGTAAACAAAAATCACATCTAGGCAATTTAGAAAACCAAGGTGAGCCTAGGGACACATATACCACCATTAAACTACCCCACAAGTGTACATGCAAATCAGTGGGTTGACACGACTGGAGATCACCGGTGTTGTAAGAGTAAGATCAAACCAAAAAAATCTGGAGCATGCCCGTGTCACAAAAAAAAAAAAAAAAAAAAAGGCAGGCCGAAAAACAATTGGTGCAAACAAATGCAAAAACACCAGCATTTGATTGGCCTCAGCGATGAAGTAATCCCAAACCGGAAAGCCTGCCGCTACTTTCTGAGGTCAAACCGGCGGACCCCACAAGCGGACCAGTAGGAATGCAGTTAAGTGGGAAGGTCACGGTCCTACACTTCTGACCATAACAACGCCGGAAAAAGGAAAAGAAGAAGAAGATTGACAGTCATTTGGAACTGGGAAGTTCAGAGCCTTGTCGAAAAGCTTTCGGCAAAGCTCCTTGTCATGATTGTATTTCATGGTTCTGTTCCTTCTGTCCATTTTCCTCCCATTTACGGCGGGGCCGGTGATCTTGTTCACTCGAATTTTCCACTCATTTCCATCACTTATTTGACTGTCCACTATCCATTCGTTCTACGTGCCCTGCCTATCTTAATTTTCGCGATGTTTTAGCTCAGGACTCTCTCTCGCTCAGAATTCTCGGGACTGAATAGAGTTCCTCGAGTTCTAGATTTTCCCATTCGCCTTTTTCTTCGTACTGTTTTCCACCAAAGATTCCCTTTGATATCGTCGTGGCATTATTAATAAAGATCTTGACATTGAGGGATAGAAGAACTATTTTGAATAGTTTCCTCATTGCAAAGAAACTCGCTTTGCCTTTGATCTATTTCGATCTTTATGCCGTTTTTAGTAGTCAATACGGTTCTCAGATATTTGATTTGGAACACTTTTTCAAAGCGTTTATCGAGTACAGTCAAGTGCGGAGAACGCCATGGCGTAGGGGATTGTGAGTTCGGATCCCGATAGCATCAACGCCATCGAATGTTTATTTGGCGGTTTTTCTTCTCGGCGGGGTACTGGCAAATCCCCCTGTACTTGCCTCCTCTCTGCAAATACCCAGCCCTGACAGGTCACACATTCTGCGCTTTTGGAAAATACTTCTTCGACGACCTCTCAGAGGTAGCCCACCTCAGATTGGCCCACATAAGTAGGCCATAGGCTGGATGAACATTCTCCTTCACATCTCTTTCCACCAACTTCATGGACTGAACACGAATGGGCAAGTCGCCTGGAAAAACTCAAAGATACTAACGTCTCCGAATTCTACCTAAAAGGAGCCCCTCCGCACGCTATCATCTCTTGGCTAAAGAATTCTTTCCAACTTTTACACACCCATCCATTTCTCACTTTTATCCGTCTCCCACAGACCCGCCAAAACCCCAACATCAACAGGTTTCGTTTAATCTAACTCCAAAAACTATTGCCACCTCTCCATCCCAATCACCTGCTCGAATTCGTTTCGTAACTTTGACCTCACCTCCGGAGCCAAGTACCCTAATTTCCGTAGTTCCCATATACTTAACACCTCAAAATCCCATCCCCCCAACACCTCCGACCCAAACCCCACCCTGTCACCCAACTCTTCGTCTGTCCTAATACTAACAACTTTTGCCCCATTTACCCAATCCTCTGCTACCTCTCAATCTTTTGTTGATCCTCTTTTGCCCCCTACAGTTAAACTTACTCAGCTAACTGCTGACCCCGCCCAAAGTCGCTACGCCCTTTCTCGACTAAGAGATAAAAAGACGTATAAGAACATTCGTCTCTTTCTGGCTTACCTTCACAATAAATCAGATTCGGTTTGTTATGAAGGTAAAACAAACACAAGCGTCATGGTCTCCATTCAACAGAAAGGTCTTCCCACGGATTTCGCTAGCCTCAAGAGCCTCTTCATAAAATATCATGAATTTTTCAATACCTTCCGCCAATACATTCACTCAAAACATGTATCACACCTTCTACGTAGTAGAGCTGATCACGACAAGTATTTTCGTCCCTGATTGTCTCTCTCTCTCAGCAACCCGCTCACTCTACCAAAATGTCCCTCTTACCTTCTATTATCAGAATGTAAGAGATCTTCGTTCAAAAACCCAAGCTGTCTTCCAACAGTCACATGCTCTACCTTTTGAAATATTTGCTCTGACCGAAACAAATCTGATCCTTAGCATAAATAATCTCGAACTGTTCCCATCAAATTTTAATGTCTATCGTTATGACGAACTCAGCTGACCCACTGATTGTTGCCCTTGTCGAGGCGTTCTACTAGCCCTCCCTTAATACAATTGACTCTTCCCTTATTGCAATATCATCCTCTCCACTTCTCGACTTTATTTCTATTAAGATTGCTCTATCCTAGAAGACACTATACATCATTTGTTTCTACATCTTGCCCTCACAACCTATCGAATCCTATCAACTCGCCATTAGCACAATTGACCAAATAACCGATTTAAGAGACCCTCAGGATGAAATCCTTCTTTTCGGTGACTTCAACTTTCCTCATCTTAAATGGACCCAATCAGACGATCAATCGTGTTATATTGCCACAAATCCCACTACTGTCTCTTCTTGGATCGCCTAGCAGATTCAAACCTTAGCCAAGTAGTGGTGCCCTAAACTACATGGGTAGACAACTCGACCTCATATTCACAACCGATCCCCTCAACTCTTCTGTTTCACTTTGTCCCCTTTCCCTTTCAACCATCGATAACTTCCATCCTCCTAACCGTAAATGATGCAATATCCATATTCTACAGGGAAATATTTTACTCTATCTCTCTTTACGTTCCCATTTCACAACGCAAAACTTTGTCCACCTCCTGACCCTGGTTCAATCGCAGGCTCCGTTCTCTAAGAAACAAAAGAAATAAGCAGTGGTCACATTCCTTCGTACTCAATGCCCTAATGACCCTTCTAACTACCTGGGCAGTTATCTCCACTTTACCGCCCTTCACAACTCCCTTTATCAACGCTATTTAATTGAAACGCAAGCCAATCTTATAAACGACCCTAAATCCTTCTTTAAGTTTGTTAACTGCAAAAGAAAATCTGATGACTATCCTACCTCTCTCTCCTTCCATGATCAAACCTCGAATGACCCCAATATCATCGCCAACTTTTTCGCCACCTTTTTTAAACAGTCTTTCGCCGACGACTCCCTTGCTCCAGACCTCTCTTACTGCGATTATTTACCGAATTTTTCCATTCGACCATATCATCCACGCACAGTCGATTCTCATGTCATCAAAAACAAATTAAATCTACTTAATGATGAATTCACTTCTCGACCTGATGGTCTCCCTGCCATATTTCTAAAAAAAAATGCTCTTCAACCCTCTCTCTCGCTCTCTCGAAAATCCTCAGTCCATCCCTATCCCTAGGTGAATTCCTTCGCTTATGGAAAACCTCATTTATCACCCCTATACACAAAAAAGATCCGAAGAAAGTTGTTAACAGCTATCGTCCCATTGCCAAACTGTCACATATACCCAAACTCTTCGAGATTATTTTGTACGAAACTCTAAGTTTTCGCTGCAAGTCTTTAATCTCCCCTAGACAACACGGTTTCCTCAAATGCAGATCTACAACCACTAACCTTGTTGAATTTGTGTCCTTTACCCTACCACCCTTAGAGAACGGCAAAGAAGTCGACGTTATTTCAACCGGTTTCAGTAAAGCTTTCGATAAAATCTCCCACAGACTGATACTCTTCAAATTGTCCTCCCTTGGCTTCGACCCCATTTCTTTGAAGTGGATGCCTTCTTACCTGGAAAATCGCTATTACAGTGTTCGTTTTGGATCTGCCTTCTCTAACTCTTTTTTAGCTTCCTCCGGTGTCCCCCAAGGCAGCCACTTAGGTCCACTTCTTTTTCAATATATCTCACTATATCCAGACGACACCAAGTTCTTCAAGATCATTTCCCCCAGTCATGACTCTTCCCTTATTCAATCTGATCTCAATAGTTTTTCCATCTGGTGTTCCAAAAATTGCTTGGAGCGAATCAAACCTTCTCTCTACTTCCTTAATAATCAACCCATCTCCACTGTTCAGGTCATTCGCGATCTTGGCATATTATGTGACCAGGAGCTAAATTTTCGCGCACACCTCGATGAGATAATCCTTAAAGCTAATTCTACACTCGGTTTCGTGAAGCGATGTTCTAAAGAATTCTCGAACCCCTACGTTACGCGATCTCTTTGCATAACCTTTGTCCGGCCCCTTCTTGAATACGCCTCCCAAGTATGGTCTCTTTACCAACAAACCCATATTTCTAGAATCGAGAGCATCCAACGCCGGTTCCTATGTTTTGCTCTTCGAGATCTGCCCTGGTGCAATCCTTTGATTTTACCAGCCTACCAAGACCGCCTTAAACTAATCAACATGAACACGATGGAAGAAAGAAGAATTGTATCTGACATTCTTTTCATCCAGCGGCTCCTTTCAAGTACCATTGACTACGCGACCCTCTACAACTCTGCCTCTGACTCAACACTGGCTCCCGCAATGTAGGAAATCCCCGTCTCTTCTATCTACCCACCCCCCGTACTGCCTATGGCTCCAATGAAGCCATTTCTCGTATGCTGGGAAGTGTTAATTCGAATCCTTACTTCGATTTCAATCTCAGCACTCCATGCCTCAAAACCCGCCTTTTTAACCGCCCTCTCCTCTCTCCCGTTCTTCCTAACTAAAAAGTTAGATAAGATTAAGATTAGAATTGAGCTCAATAAATGGGGGTGTTTGCCCCCACGAAAATTAAAAATTGAAAATACCGTGACGAGCATAGTCGGCTAGCCACCTTAACCTACCTGCCTACAGTGAAGTGCGAGGTTCCGATCGGTCCAAGTGGGTCACTGACCATATATTTTCTCTTCTTGTATGTATTTCCTGCCTGCTTCGTTTCCTGTCATTATTTGACTCTTTTCCCTTTTCTAAAGTATTCCTCCACTATCTCGCAGAAGGTCTAAATCGTCAGCGTAAGCTACATCGGGTATAATTCTATTAAGGATTATCACCAGATTAAAAAAAAAGTGGTGACAAAACGTCTCCTTGCTTCAATCCTTCAAGTATCTCGAATGTTTCAGAGAAGGAGATGGTTACTCAACCTCGTCCTCTGTTGCCCTTTAGGCACACTTGTGTCGGTTTCACCAACTTTTTCTGGATCCTCAACCTTACAACCTTACGTTTTAGAGAATCATATGAAAAATTGGTTCGAGGTAATTTGCGGTAACTTTAATCATAAGTTTCGGGTGCCATTTGACGCATGTTATAGTGACGCGCTCAACTGTTGCCGGTTTGTTGACGTATACGTGACTTTAAAGAAAACCTACAAAAGAAACCAACGATGTTGAATCACATGACCTTGGTGGTCAGTTGACGTCACCGCAACGTGAAATAATGCGACCTCTGAACTTTCACACAAAAGTAGCACGCGATGAGTGGCTGAGAGCATATATCTGTCACATCAATATCGTCGATTTCTTGCTAAAATAATCGTTCATCAATGCCTGTGGCGCTCACCATTGACTGCTACTGCCTGACCTTACATCAATATGCCAGAGGAAGTCATAAAAAAAAAACCGAATTATCCGAACGGTGAATCGATTTTTGTTGGTCCTAGGAATGATGCACTCGATTTATCTCGTTTTCAATGCCTTCATTGTCCCAAAATCAACAAGTTTCCGCATTAAATGGAAGCTTAATGATTTATTTCATAAATGGTTTATTTTAAGCTAATATATGACTGTTGATATAGACGTCATAATTGACAGATGTCTATTTTATCATTATCCCAATATAAGAAACACAAATTGGATAACCTCTTATTTGAAACCTGAAGCGCGGTATAAAGTCCAACTAATTTTCATAGAACCGTGATAGCTGTATCATGTAGCCAACGACTTTTGAATCACGACGTGATCTTGAGTAACCCACAAATGAAGCAATTAATTTGCAAGAGACAGACGAAAATATAGTCTCATTCCCCACTGACTGGATCGAATAGGAAAGAATCGGTCAACGACATCGACAGCAGGTTTGAAATGATTACAAATTCATCCTTTTCGGAAAAAACAAACAAATTATGTCAAAAATGCACACAAACCACCAATTCTAAGCTAACCGCCTCGTAGACTTGAGAACCAGATTTGAATGATACTTCCATACCGGAAGATATATCGTCCCATCACCATAATGCTAATTTATGAATTTTCAATGGCAACCGAACGTATAAAAGACACGCGCATTCAACGCAGCCGTTCAGTTGCCAAATTTGGAAAAACAACATTTCCCGACCAATCTACTCGTATTGTATTTCGTGAATCATGAGGGTGCTAGTGCTGCTTTTCGGTATGGATACGAAGTGATTTTTTCGAAGACTTGATCAAATGAGTGCTTTTACGTAGCGTGTGGGATGACTGTGGCGCTTGGACTAACGATCGAGCCGAATCCCACAAAGGCGCCGTACTGCAACCCCACCTGCCCGTCGGAGTATGAGTCCATCTGTACTGGTAATGGCGATTGCCTGAAAGTCTTTAGCAATAGTTGCTTGCTGGAAGCCTTCAACTGTCGGGGAGTGTTTGAAAAACGTGAGCTCCAAACGTGAATCGAGTGAAATTTATTTTCAAATTTCTTCTTTCCCATTTCAGCGTTTAAAGAAGTCGACATCAGTTACTGCATTGGATTGAAACATAAATTTTGCTTTTAGTTCTTAGACATGTAGACGTGTAGTGAATCTTAGATTTGTATTGTGAATAAAGATAAGTTTTTTTCGGTTCCCCATGAGACACATCCCACTTTGTCATTGACAATCACATTGTTCTGTGAGAACCTGTTTTACTCCAATCCGCTTGAATTGTCACTTGCATAACAAGTATCTCGCTCCGAAGCAATTGATTGTAGACATGTTTCAGAATATTTCGGTATTTCAGTCTACAATTAGGTCGTCGGGCGGAGAGTGCAGAAAAATGAGGATTTTTGCGGCAGCTTTAGCGGTTTTCGCATTGGGTTCGCATGCATTAGTTTGTACCGCTCTGGGAAGTGCTTCTTTATGAGCTGTTTATTGGTTTCTTCTAGTATTCGTGGAGACGTGCGTTCTTCGCGCACGGGTTCTCTTCTATCCGGTAGAAGAGTATTACCTTAAGGAGGATGACCTATCTTTGATTGCCGACGAAACTAATGTGACATGTCCGGAGATGTGCCCAATTGAAAAGGAACCGATCTGCTCTTCAAATGGCTTTTGCATCAAACTATTCGATAGTCCCTGTCAACTGGTGCTCTTCAATTGCAAGGGAAGCGAAGGTAACATAGGTAGAGGTATGCTATACTGAGACTAATAAAAAACCTTTTTAGAATACAAGCAGATCCATCCAAGGTACTGTGATATGGAAAAGTATGGAACCCTGCAGCCGACAGCTTGTCACAATACATCTCTCTCGAAGCTGCCCGATTAGTCGCCACTAACCCCCTTAAGCAAAGTTATAATCGAAACATATTTTCTTGTTAAAACCACCATTGTTATATTTAAAATAAAAACAAACACAAATAGAAGCAATCATTCGAAGTCATTCTCTGGACGCTTGCACGACAGACATTACTCCTCCGGGCAAGGAACCATCTTTTCATTATTCCCCTCCAACGCCTCGTCACACATCTCCATATCGACGGTCTTTAGATCTGCAATACCGAAAAGCGAAACAAATTTACAACTTGCCAACTTAATTGCCCCATTAACCCAGCCGTGGCGGCGGTCCAACTCACCCTGCTTGTTCTTGCATCGGTCGGACCTGAAGATGCACTCATTTCCATAAACGCGATAACATTTACCATCGTAACCGCAGACGGGCGTGAAATCGAATGTACAAAATTCCGGGCACTCGCTCTTGGGTCCGTCCAAAGGCGAGCCGCTCACTGTAGCAGCACAAACTGCAAAAAAGAAGGAAAAAAAATATTTTAAAATCTTGACTGGCCGCCTGGACTCTGGACTGTTGCGTCTTCAGTTGCGAAATGTTTGTTTTTATTTTTGAACTTTTATGGCGCCCGTCATGTCCTTACTTACCTACGACGACAACGATCAGCAGGCTTACGTAAAGACCCTTCATGTTGGCTATAAGCGTGAATAGAGGAATGACAAAAATAAAAAAAGACTCAGATGGGAATCTTCGTAGCTCGAGCGACTGATTGATCGTGTATGTAACTCTAGAGGAGGCACGCAGCTTTATATATCCGTAGGCAGGTACACTGATGACGGCAGCTAATCAGCTGAGTACTCGTAGCGCTGTAAAATGCTTGAGCGATAATTGTAACTTGTCTGTTAACGATCGTTTTGTTTTATTTACTTTTTCTCTGTTCCTGTTCACATACTGGCAGCGATTCGGTGGAGGAACCTACTTGATATGCAAAGGTTGCCCCTTAAATTAGGCGTGTGATTTGGGGCTATGTACGTGACATTTGTCTACCACCTGGGGTATCATAGAAGATGACTTAGATATCGTCGACTCACCTTCACGGGGATTTGCGACTAGTTGGATAGGGCAATGTTAAGGCCATCAGTCAGTGACTGATAGTCCCCATGGAGGTTGAATCTTATCGCTAGTATATGTGTTTACTTGGCTCATGTCAGCGCAATCGAGAATAAGTAAAACTGCGTAAAGTGGCAGGTAGAGGCTGATTAGCACATAGGGGCTATGGCATTGTAGATTTATTTTATGCATGGTACCTACATAGTTTGCCACTTTTCCTCGGGGAATCGAAAATGGGTGCGCTGAACTCTGGAGGTGAGAACAACACTTGACGAAATTACAAATCATCAGGTAGGTCTGGAGTGGGCTATGACTCATGTCGTTGCATAACCATATTTCCTCACAATCGTGATGATCATTCTGATTGGGAATCAGCGACCACTTCAGACTGCACCGAAATCGAACCACAAAACGTAACTACAATGCAGGATCGCAGGTGGCACTGGAAACGCCTTTATGTGCTTAACACACTTAGCATCTGATGTATCGCACAATCGTTGTGGCTATCAAATGAATGACTTTTAGTGGATGCTTAAGTGAGTGGATGATTATAAAATTGATTAAATTGACGACCGTATTGTCATTAAGTTAATTGGTAGTTTTCCCCGGCTACCATATGAGAATATCGGCGAATGCTTGGAAAATTCAGAATTATACATTCAATTATTAGATACACAGTGTAATAGCTTTCTCGAATCAGACCGGTGACATGGGTGTTTAGGCAGACTTAAGATGGAAGTGATTCTTTCGTCGAACAACTTCCAAGGCATCGGGCAAAGGTCTCCATCAAGACAATGAATTTTGTAACTTTTCTGGCGTCTTAAGTCACATAGTTCTTTTCTCGCCACTCACCACCCCATGAGGCTGATTCGGCTCTATAACATTTTACGCAAATGCGATAACAACCTTCGAAAACACCCAACTCTTGATAGAAAAAAATTCTTGAAGATTATCATAGCTCTAAACCCATTCCACCGGAGACTTGTAACTTTATCAGTGATATGTAAGATATTTCAAAAGTCGCGCTTAGATGTTAGTAGTGAATAATTACTGAATGCCACATTTCTTTTACGTCTACTTTGGCTTTTATAAAGTAGATGAATAGACAATTTTAGCCATAAATAACCAATATGCAAAATCAATGCGTTAAAGTTATTAAAAGTTATTATGGAAATGATTGCTTTTAAAAAAAAGCTAATCGTGAAATTCGTGATTTTTATGTTGTGAATAATTTTCCAAAAGAGTCCACAATCCAAAGATAAGAGAAAAAAATAATTTTTCTTCTTTGGTGGTGCTACAGTCCGAGGTGAACCTGGGCCTCAACCTACAAGCATCTCCAACCTGCACGGTCTGTGGCTAGCTGTTTCCAGTGCCGCACTCCCAAATAAGGTTAAGGTCCTCTTCCACCTCCGTGCGCCACCGTATATACGGTCGTCCTCTGCTGTGTCCTCCCTTCGGATTCGGGTTGGATTCGAAGACTCTTCGAGCCAGAACTGCGCTATATACGGCCCAGCCGTCTTAGATGCTGGATCCGAAGGCGTCGTACTAGACCGATGTCGCTGTTCAGCCCGCAATGTTCTTCTTTGAATTTACTCCTAAAAACTCCTCATTCAAATGAGACCGTAGATTAAAAGCAGAATTCTTCTCTCGAAACGACCAAGGCCCTCCTCATCCGCTTTCGTTAAAGTCCAGGCCCCTGCGCCATAAATGATGACGGGAATGATTAAAGTTTGATTAAAATATAGCGCGAGGAGGCAATTTTTGAGCCCAAAGAAGCAGCGGCTGGCAAGTGTAGTTCTGCGTTTTACCTCAGCGCTGGTCATAAGTGAGCCAAGGTAGAGAAAATTCTTGACCACATCGAAATTATAGCTACCGAGGGTGACGTTTTGGTCAAGACGTCGGTGTTATTCATCTTTTTTTGATGACAGCATATATTTGGATTTACCCTCATTGACCTCAAGACCCATCTAAGCCGCTTCCATCTCAATGCTTGCGAAAGCCTCATTGACGTCCCTCAGCCTAGAAATATATCGTACCTCTGTTGACCAGTGACTCTTGTACGATCTTTTCAAGTATGAAAAGACACCAAAGGTCTCGGTTAGTCCGTTACCGACCTTAATTAAGCAAGAAGAGTCCTTCATTTTCCTATACATCCGGACGTGGTTGGCACAGATTTTAAAACCAGACATGGCTCCGTATAGCTCGTCTCTATGCACTTTGTCGTACGCGAAAAGGTGATGGGTGTCGATTTGGAGTTCTTGAGTCTTTTCCAAGACATACCGCAGTGTGAATATTTGGTGGACTTGCCTGGTCTAAAGCCACATTGATATGAGCCGATATAAGCTGTTCAGGTTATCCACAAAAGTCTTCAGATGTTCACAGAGAAGACCTCGTATGCGATATTAAGGAGACTTATTCCTGGCAAAATATGCTGAAATTCCGTTCGTCGGGCATGCTTTCCTTCGGCCATATGTTGCATATAAGTTGGTACATGTGCCAGCTCACCTCCAGCCGCCTTAAATAGCTCCGTAGACAGACCATATGCGCCGCGGCTTTATTAGACTTAAGCCTCGTTATTAATATCTTGATTTCGTCTACATTGGGTGAACGAAATTCTCTTACGCCGTTCGTCTGTTACGAATGGGTCATCACCGAAATACAGTCTACAGAAGTGGTCTTGCCATATTCTCAGCATCGACTATGATTCTACTACTTGTTCTCCATTCTCATCCCTGCGGGCTACTGCTCTGGCCTTGAGCCTCTGGCATGTTCGTTTTACCTTATTATAAAACATCCGAGCATTATTCTCTCCATCTCCTCGATCTCACGTTTTCCGTGCTCCCTTTTATTCTATCTAAAAAGCGTGTCTTCCTCCATTCTTTTGTGCTGACGAGCTCACGAGCAATCTCGTCCGTCTTTGTAGCAGGACTTTGAAGGCAGTTTGTTTTGCTACATGGATTTGTTCATTGTTTGAAACCTATCACATCAAAGGCGGCTTCTCAGATGGCATTTTGACAATGCTCCCGCTGCTGGTCTGTGGATTATATCGCTGTCATAGGACTTTGAGAGAATTTGAGGAAGACGCGGTCGGCAAAGATTCTAGCGGTCTCTTGCGAATATAGCTTCCCGAAGTCCAACTTACGTTATCCTGCTCGACTCGTACCTTGACTACAACAAAGTAGTGATCCGAATCGATGTTGCCTCCTCGGAAGGTTCGTATATCTAAACAGCTGGTCTGGTGTCGATTGCGATGTGATAAATCTGGTTGGTGGTCGATTGATCAAGGAACCCTTGGTGACGTTGAGATGTGGGAATCGTGTGATTGCTACAATAGGTTACGCCCCGCTGCAAAGTAAATTAGCCTGAGTCCGTTGTCGGATGTGGTGTTATGGAGGCTATGCTTACTTACAATCGACTCAAATATGTCGATAATCCCCTAGTACAATTTTGGTGTCATAACTGTGGCATTGGGCGTATGTTTGATGTAAGAGATCATCTTTTTCTTCCGCAAGGATAGGAACGCACATAAGTCTTATATTCCCGAGGTTGCCTTTGATGCGGATTATTATGAGACATTCCCCTACATACCGGAAGCTTAAGACTTTTTGTCTAAGTTTCCCTCGAATAGCAATTCCGCATCTGGATAAGCTTTGTTTATTTTCTTTGTAGCAGTTATCGCAATAAATATCACAGTTTTTCATCCTTTTTTTGATTAATCCTCGAAGCAATCCTGATATGCGCTCTTTGATACTGTCTTGAGATCTTCTGGGACTTTTCAGTTTTGGAACGAGAATAAATGTTTTGGTATTGTGTTTGCCCAAAAAATAACGCACAGGCAACTATGTGTGAGCAAATGCATTATGGTGATGCAACAGCCATGATTTTTTTCCCCACAAATCCGGACGTTTTCTCCTATCTTCCGGCAAGAGCTCATGATGAGCCACGTCTTTGTAATCGAAAAAACAATGAGCAAACTGTTCACATTTGAGCGAACTTGGCTTTCTTTTATTCGGTCTTGGCTTTGGGTTTCGATGTCATAGCCATAAACTCATATTTCAATGATGACCCTTTTCAGACCCATGCGACGGTTCTAAAATGCGTCAAATCACTTCGATTGCACAAAACCTTAGTTACACAACAGAGAATATGGTTGGCAGCAACCACAGTGCGATAGCAGTTATATCGACTGTAATTGTAGTTACTCAAACAATGAATTGTCAAATTCAGTATCAGGGTATTAAGCAGAAGAACCGGTAACATATATACTGGACACCAAAAACTCGAAATAATGCTTTTGTAAGCGAAAACTTAAATTTGTCGAATTCCCATCGGACACTGACACTATGCCTATCAATAACTGAACATATACCATGAGCATTACAACCTGTAATCCTCAGTTAATTTAAAAGGGTTTTTTTTTATATCTTAAGCTGTATAAAATTTTTTTTTTCTTATTTTACACTTTTTATATATATTTTTTTAAATTAAATTAGACACAAAAAAAAAACAGCAGGTCACTGGTCATGGTAATAGCGGCTGTTCATGTTGTTTGAAATAAAAAAAATCGAATGGATTATTGTTCAGTAGGTCTGTCGCTATCGGCCTTACCAAAATTAATCAATTTAATTGAAAATAAAAAAAATGGCGGGCTATGGAAAAAAATCTTGTTTTTTTTTTTTTGTTAATTTTGTTGTTAAAAATCGTTTAAAAAAAACAAGAAAATATTTTCGAAAATAAGCAATTTTGGTACGGCCGATAACCATTAATGAGTAGAAGAGCATACGAGGGTGATCCGATAAGTACTTAACCTCACCGCCAGATGGCGCCAGTATCGCAAGCGCAACTTACTATTGTGTAGTACAGTCTAGTAGACGGCTAGTAGAGTGTCCGCGGATTTTAGAAAAATGGAAAAAGAGCAATATCAGTCGGTGATTCGATTGCTGTTTTTGGAAGGGAAATCGCGCAGCGAAATCAAAGAGCGTTTGGAAGCTGTGTACGGTGACTCTTCTCCTTCGATGGCGACCATCGAAAATTGGTTTAAGGAGTTTCAACGTGGTCGCACGTCGGTTTTTGATGAGCCACGTCCAGGTGCCCCGAAAACGGCTACCACGGAGGACAACGTGACAAAAATCGACAGTAGGCATTACAAAAGATCGTGTGGGCCATATCCTGCATGAAATTTTGGGTATGAGAAAGCTGTCGGCGCGATGGGTGCCGCGTTTGCTCACTCCGGACAACAAGCGCAACCGTGAGACCACTTCAGAGCAGTGTTTGACGCTGTTTAAGCGCAATCGAATGAGTTTCTGCGTCGTTTCGTGACAGCCGACGAAACATGGATCCACGGATCCATGGATGTGTGATCCACATCGACTATCTGGAGAAGGTCATAATGGTCACAGGGCTGTACTATGCCAAATTATTGGGCGGATTCGACGCCGAATTGAAGAAAAAACGGCCCCACCGGCTCTCACCTCCGCCCTCGCCACGGCCAAATTGGTCGAATTGGGCTACAAACTGCTGCCCCATCCACCGTATTCTCCAGATTTAGTCCCGTGCGACTTCTTTTTGTTTCCAAACTTGAAAAAGTCACTCGCCGGGCAGGAATGTCAGTCGAATGAGGAGGTCATCGCCGCCACGGAGGCCTAGTTTGCAGACCTCGAGAAAACTTATTTTTCAGACGGGTTAAAGAAGTTGAAGCATCGCTGGGTCAAAGGTTAGGTTAGACTAGGTTTGAGAAGGGGAGTGTGTTGGTTAGACATCACTTCCACTCGGAGGCCAAGAGGCCCATTGTGATTCCCTTCGTTTGTGTGGGTACACATAAAATTAACCTGTCATATCACGTGGTGGCTGAAACCACCCCGTGCTCTTGATGAATCTTAGAAGATCCGGTATATCTGCATGGCCTAGCGGCACTAGGCGTCGATTCTGGAGAGCTGGACAGTTGCAAAGCAGATGTTGGATCGTCTCAGTTTCTTCCTCATCGCCGCAGCTCCGGCAAAGACCGCTGGATCTCGAGTCCCATTTCCGAGCATACGGATCGAATTACGGTCCAGCCCCAGGAGCTTCTTTGTTTTTCCGACATTGAGCTCTGGCCACGATGATCTTGTCGTGTAGCTGTCGTTTCTTGTAAGCCAAGACGAGTTGGCCTCTTTGATGATTATGTCGTTTATGATCCGGTATAATGCGCTGATCGGTGGTTGCAATGACGTGTCCGCTTCGCTGATGTCCATTTCAGAACCTTGCCTGACCAGTTCGTCTGCTCTTTCGTTCCCTGCGATTGAGCTGTGGCCCGGGACCCACCAGGGTTTAACTTTATGGTGTCTGATGGACTTCAGTGAGTCGCGACATTTCTTGACAGCCTTTGATCTCGTTATACAGGATTCTATTGACTTCAGTGCAGCCTGGCTGTCTACGATCCACCATATCAGATGGTGGGATATCGGCTACCTGTAGGCGTTTGGCTGCTTTCTCTATTGCCAGGATTTCTGCTTGAAAAACACTGCACAGATCAGGGAGTCTGAATGATTCCTGTTTGTGGAGGGTATCAGAGTAGAACCCGTCCCCAGTGCCTGTGTCCATTTTCGATCCGTCGCGTCGGTGAAGAGGGTGATCTCATGGTCATTGATTACGGCGTTTGATAGCCACTCTTCTCTGTCGGGGAAAAGGATAGGTATACTGAGAGAGAAGTCATTTTGGGGGGGGATATAGTCGGTCGTAGCTGCGAGGCTACTTGAACCATGTTTCCTTCCCAGGTCATCTATCATAGTTGGCTTGTTTGCACAAAGAGGACTCCCTTAGTCTGAGAGCGCTTTTTGCAGCACAGCCTTTTATGAATAAATCCAGAGGAAGGAAATGTAATATCATGTCAAACCCTGCTTGCGTCCTGCTTCTCATAGCTCCCGTTGTACAAACAGCGGCTGACCTTTGTACTTTGTTGAGCATAGCTTTTAGTCCTGCTTTTCTAGCAGTCCACCAGATTAGGGCCCCATAAGTTAAAATCGGTCTGATGATTGCTGTGTACATCCAATGAATGATGTACGGTTGCAAGCCCCATCTTTTTTCGAAGGTCTTTTCGCATGCATAAAAAGCGTTCAATCCTTTTTTCATCCTTTCCTCCAGGTTCCTTTTTCAGGAGAGCTTAGAGTCAAGAATGATCGTCAAGAATGGGTCAAATGTATCGAGCTAAAAGGAGACTATATAGTTATATGGATGCTCGATATCCAAAGCAAAGGGGGAAACGGTTTATAAAAATACTTCGAAACCTTTTTTTTTTATTTTCACCTTTACTTTATTTTCGCTACTACTATTCGTTCTGCTTAACACGTGTCTTAACTCCTCGAGGGTTTCCAAAAGAAGGAGGAGTGTGCTCCACTTCGGCTTGAAGGAAGTCGAAGTCAGAGGAAAGCGGAAAGAGCGATAAGCCTTATCGGAAGCGCAGACTAGACTTGTTTGTTTGTGCAAACGAGTCTAGTGCGCTGATAAGCTGTGGAAGCTACTCTTTGATAGATGGCCTTGTATAACAATATTGAATAAAGTATATCGCCATTTCTCCAAAATGTTTGTTTTTCTTTTGTAGGCTAAGGACTTATCGGACCACCCGCGTAAATAAATTTCAAAGCAATCGGTTGAATAATTTTTTTTTTTGGACCATGACAGTATTAGAAAATGATGTTTCGAGAAAAATGCGTTTAAAGTTTCAAGAGCAGAATTTTCGTGGACAATTTATACTTACCTTACACTAATCTGCTATGCCTAGACCATACAATAATCCTTCGGTGGCTTCACACGCATCATTTCCTCCCAGTTTGTGTGACCTTTTGTGGAAGCCCTTGCCTTTTTGAATGCCTCGGACGTGGATCGCTCTGCACGGGATATTCGTTGTTCACGGAACTCCTCACCATACGAGTAGGCGTTTCGGCCAATTGCGTACTAAAAATCTCGATTATTTTAAGGATGGGTGAAAATCCTTCATTAAACATACACGCAGCTGTCCATGAAGCAATTTCCAGCTTTTTTTTTTCCAACAAAATTATGTTTTGGAGCCAAGTTCCAGATGCAACTATTAAACGACTCGTTGTTGTTCTGAGTGTTTTTTCCCAAGCACCTTTGTATCAGATCATCAGATGATAATTCTTCACCTTAAATTGGCGTCACAAAACTTGCTGTTTCTTCTACAAATGCTGGAGGATGTGTGTAAATTTCCTCTGTGTTCTCTGCCGTATGTTGTAAATACTTGCACCATGCAATTGAACAGTACGAGTGCTGGGGGTTTTCATCGGTTGAAATGTAATGAGAATCTCAAAATAGCCAAACCATAGTATGTACTTAGCTTAACCATCATGGCATTGGTCAATACAAGAGTCGACTTCTTTGTTGCAGCACTAGTGGATGATTTTTTTTTCGATGTACATTTTGTGACAGCAACTTTAGCTGCTTAATCTTTTTGATTATTTTTGGCCTTCTTTTTTCAGCTTCTTCCAAGCCTTTTTTAGCTTTTAAATACTGGTTATGTGTTTTTTTAGCCGGAATAAGAGAGCGGTGATAACAATAGAAAGGTAGCAGCTGCAGACCTGTGTCGCGGCAGATAAGTCGCTTACGGCGCGTCGGCGACTATGAGTTGTAACTTATTTAATACTAGGAATTTCGATCTGAACTTAAAAAAAAAATCGATTTTTCGAAACCTGAACTGGAAGGCTTAGACACTTATGGAGAAGCAATCATAGTTCTACTATAGGGCCTCAATGCATATTATGCTCTTGCAGGTACTAATCCCATACCCCAACCAAACCTAGTTAATTTACGGACTGGCCACAATAATTCGAATATCTAACGAACAGTACGCACCAGTATTCACCTTCGACTGTAAAAATGTACGCTGGTCACTTTTTTTACAAAGTCTTTGAAAAACCGAAACTACAAAGGGACGTTTTCATGAAGCGAAACAAGGGACAAAATTAGCTCTCAGGTAGTTTACATTTACACCAGCATTCAAAGCGACAAATATAGAACACCAACAGACGGTTTACAGACGTACACGATTCAGAGATAAGGATACTAGAATCGGTGATCAGAAATCGTTTGAAAAGAAAATTAAAGAAAAGCTGACCGAATCTTCAGGCGACAGACAGTACACTTCGGAACGTAGGCATAAGTCCGCGCAGTGTCGACATTAGACATCCCTAAACGGGATAGAGATGCTAATCTTGGAGCAATTAGTGTGCTTCTGAATGCAAGGTTTCTGAAAAAGTATTAAACAGAGTTTTCATCAAATGAATCGAAGAGAAGAAAATAATACCGGACCACAAGTTTGGTTTTAAGGCGAGGTATGATACTGCGTCAATACTGGTTTCTGACATTCAGTGGAATAAGACAGAAAACCACTGTATGGTTGCTTGTCTGGTCGACTTTGAACACCGTATGGCTAGAAAATCTGTTCTATAAACTCGTCAGAATAGGCATGCCAAATGCCTTCGATACATGATTTACGTAATGACTATGGCAAATGAGTTTATTGTTAAGTGTGGCAACGTTATTTCGAGCAAGATCATTAAAACGGTTTACAACAAGAAGGGGTTAATTCTCTAATATTGTTTAACATCCACACAAGCGATTTTATAGATTTTCTAAGTTGATCAGAAACGTCCAGATCAGTCCCAATTGTCGTCATTAATGCATTGTTACAGTGAGACTTCGATCATAGTAAGAGATATTACAGTATTTGGTAGTTGAGAAGTCAGACACGATATTGTTTGTCCTGTTATATAGGACCTCAAAGGGTACGCGAAAGTACTGGAGAAAATTCGTGGTCATTGGATAACATGGACATGGAGCTAAGAATGACAAGGAGTCTGTTTCATAGCAGTCAACTTGACCGCAGGGTAAAAATCATACGCCACGTGGCCTTAATAAAGACCCATTTGCGTATGACTGCCCGTTGTGGTTTAGTGTCTAGATCTCCGGCCCTAGGTGCGCACCAATTGTTCCCTGGCACTTGATTGTAATTGAGAAACTTTACCTTAAGCAGCAGACATTTTTCTACAAGCCTGTGCCTTCAAGTGCCAATCGAAGTAAAATTGTGACAAAAAATTCCTTGCCTTGCAGTGATTTTTCTTATAACGCTATTACCATCAACAATCACCTGTTTTGCCATCTGATAAGCAAAATAAAAGTCGTCTTTGTGGATATTCAAAGAAACATGCCCAAAGTGATACATTTATTAACAGTTTCATTAAAAGAAAGAGTCGCACAACCTTTATTACACCGTAAAAGCCTAAACTATAATCACATTGCATGACTTACTTCTCTAATCTTCAGAGTGCCAACACCATTTGTAGCTGCCGTCAGTGAAATTCTTGCAATGACTCTCGTGAATGGTGGTATATCGCCCTACAATTAAACGTCATCTCAATCCGTTTTCAGAACTTCTTAGAAATCAATAACTTACTGCTTTCATGCGCATGGCAATTGTGTATTCCCAACCTACAGGAGTTACTGAAGGATCGAATGCATCGATTATTTGTCGCACACACCGGTTGATAGATAGCTAAGCACAGATCCGGACACCTTTCAATAATTATGGGAGGAGAATTCTCCAGACCAAATACCGTGGCGACAAAGACTACAAATGTACAGAAAGTAAGTTAGGATTAGGCGGAAACTAGCAATTGTGCGACTAACCTGCCACCAGTAAGGGAGCCAAAATGTATTTCATCCTTGAAAGCTTGCCTTTGAGGTGTATGAAGTCGACAGTACAAGTGAGTATTTTCGGACTCATATCAGCGAGCTTTATATAACATACATAATCCATTGAAAATCACTTTGGATTCTGGTTCCAGGGTCAATGTCTTTGCTTCACGATTTGATCATCATTTTATTGAGTAATAATTTGTGTTCTCTTTCTCCTCATTCTTCAAAACTGGAACCATAACAATATAAAGTATACGGATGAGCCAAGAACAGGAAGTGAAGAAGAAATTGTTGATGGAATATAAAATGCTTTATGACTGATACCAGAACCAGAACTCGAGATCCAACGAGGAAATTCCTTCTCATGTATGAATAAGAGAATGCCGTGGTGCAGTGGGTAGTGTGTCGGCGGTTGACGCGCGATGAGCGAGTTCGGATCCCGATAACGCCAACGCCATCGAATGTTTATTTCGATTCTCTCCTCGGCCCAAAATTAATCATCCAATTTCGTTTTTGAATTACTTTTTTACTAAATAAAAAAAAAATATTTTGAATGATGGAAATCTTTATTTAGACCTTTACAATTTTTTCTGTTAAGTGGAAAAGTCGGATATCAACGTCAAGTGCCTGCCGTCAGTGTTGATATACATTTGTACCTGTTTTATCGCATTTTCCATGACTTTTCGCAAGATTTCCGGTGATAACTGTTCGCATTCCTGTCGAATATTCTCCTCAAGAGCTGCGAATGTATGGGGCTTGTTGACATTAACCCACGACTTCAAGTAGCCCCAAAAGAAAGAAGTCTGGGATGGTTAAATCGGGCGATCTTGCTGGCCATGCCAAATCGCCAAAACAGGAGATTACGCGACCAGGAAACACTTCCTTCACAGTATCCATTGTGGCTCGTGCTCTGTGTGCAGTTGCACCGTCTTGTTGAAACCAAGCCCCGCTCATCCAATTTCGGCAGTAAGAAGTCATTTATCATGGCCCTGGGTTCGCCAGTAACAGTGACCGTATTGCCGAAGGCGTCCTCAAAAAAATCACTCCTCCCGCGTGAACGCCGCACCACACAGTGACTTTGAGTGGATGTAATGGCTCTTCGTGCATCAAACGCAGATTTTCAGTGCCCCAAAAACGAAAATTTTGTTTATTGACGTAACCGCTTAAGTGGAAATGCGCCTCGTCGCTTATGATGATTTTCGATATAAAATCGTCCTCTTCGTTGTCGAGATTAAGGACGGTCAGCAAGCATGAACTGATGCAATGTTTGCACTTTGTACGGGAACATGTGAGGATCTTTCACTAAAATTCGCTGTAGGGTCGGTCTTGTGATGCCCAATTGCGTGGTCCGTCGTCTGGTTGATGTTTCTACGATCTCAGCGACATCGGCAGCCACAGCTGCGATATTCTCAGCCGAACGACCAGTACGGTGGCCGTCATGCCCTGCATGATCTCCTGTGGTTCCAGTCTGTTTGAGTCGGGTATTTAAGCGCCGGAATGTTTACCCAATTGACGTGACACGATTAGAAAATCGACGTCGAAATTCACACTGCGCTAACACCACCGACCGATTATTGGCCAAAGAAATCGACACAATTATTCCTGTTTGTATGCTGCAGCTGACTAGTTTACAATTGTCAAATATGATTGACGTACAACGTTATTTGCAAAAACTATAACATCCCCCGACAGGGTGCTTCATTGTGCGCCACTTTTTATAACCTTTTCCCGATCGACAGTGGTCCATTGACTTACATCAATCGTTTTTCTTTATCACCGCAGAGAAAAGCTGCTTTTTTCCAGGTGTAGCTTGAGAACCTACTTTATTAAGCCGGCGTTAAACAATTCGCGTGTTGATGTTAATGAAACATCTCTCGTTCTAGCCTTTATAATACTTGGCAGTCCCCGATCGTGCTCTGTTGTGTTTTTTTTTTAATTTTCTGATACCTTCTATGCCTCTTTGAAATGCCCTTTATGAAAGAGCTTAAGCCGTGCATTGTAAAAAGCCTTATCTCTTCGCAAAACACCTTATCGCGCTCTAGGGGGTTAAAGCCTTATCAACTTGAGTGTTTTTGTTTTTCTTTCTTTGGAGAATATAGTGCACCCCTCAATAGAGAAGATAACAACACGGAAGTTATAAAATCAAGACATTTGTCCCTAATCCCACCTAATCCCCTTTCCTAAATAGCCTCGCCCACAACCCAGCCCAGTCATTAGTCATTAGTAGTAAGTACCCCACCAAGCCTCTTATCTCTGCTCTTAACCTCTATAAAATGCCTATTACTGCCATGGAAAAAACCTAAAGTTTTTGCTATGATCATTGAGAGAGATCTCCAGTCTTATCAGGCTTTTACAAATCTTGAAGTTTTTAGAGAAGCCTTGGGAACTTGCTTTATACGAGTACTTATGAGGAACTATATCCAGTACATTGTTGCGCGCTTAGCAGTTTGCTGGCATTCCAACGTCTAAAGTTTGATTTCGGTTATGGAGACGGTCAATAAAAAGCCATTGGCGCGGTGCCCGTCCACAAAAATATCCTCTTGTTGCTCTAGCTGTGAATTCAGAGACAACGTATTGCCTTTCAACCATCATTCCATGAGTCTTCCATTGTTTTTCCGAGTTAAATTACCTCTCTAATGAAAGCAATCCTGGTTCCCACTCTTCTGCTAGAATGCACTTTGAAAATCAGAATTTGCAAAAGTCGCCTCAGAACTGAATAAGAAGTTCACAAGTTGGCCACTCATCTACTTGTCAAGTTATTCAAAGAGAGAAAACACAGCAATGAAGGCCTCTGCCGTCGTCGTACATTTCATAATATTGTTTTTCCTTGTTATTAGCAGCATTAACGGTAAGGAAAAATGTCCCGTCTCCACTTGCAACTATGAATCCGATTGTTACAAAGAAGAAGGCCGAGTGGTTTGCGAATGCATTGGTGACTTTTTCAAAGGTGACTTCTGTGAAACACCCAAAGACAACTGCGTATCGAATCCATGCCGCAACGGCGGCACCTGTCATCCCTACCTCGGCCATTATTATTGTGAATGTCCTACTGGTTTTAGCGACCAAACGTGTTCCTCCAAAAGTGACATCCTTCGAGCAGTCCACATTCACTACAATCACCTTGCACCGATTGGCGAGAAGCAAGCCTTCCTCATTACCATGGAATACCGTGGAAACGAACGAATTTTCATGGAACTCATAACGCCGAACAACCTTGTGGAAGGATTCGTATACCAACCGCCTGGTTCGGAATTCAGGCTCTCCAACGGACTACGAGCTATTAGTCGGAAATTAGGATTACGACATAGCGATCTCTTGCCATATGACCGAGGCTACTACCGAGTAGTCCATGGAATCTTCTATAAGCTTGAGAGCAACGCTTTGAATTTTCAAATTCGGGAGTATGCCGGCTTGGTACAAGTCTACCTCCAGACTTTCAGCATTTATATTTATAATCCGAAGAAAATTCGCTGCCTGCCTAATGCCGTGGTACATAAGTGCTCCAGTCCGCTCAGTCCACTCAGCGTGGACATAGCAGTATTCAACTTCTACGAACCCGTCGTGAGGACGAGGTGTGATCCAAATTCGCATTTTGATATTCGATGGAGCATAAGGAGCTTCGCTGATACTAAAGTGCTGAAGGTGTACGGCAAAGATACTTCGACCGCCTTAATCGTATATCCTTACTCGTTGTGGTTTAATTACCGTGATGCCTATGCGCGGTCTTACCTAATCCGCGGAGACACGTATGAAGTGACCAAAAAAGGTATTAAATTAGGCTTTACCGTGGTCAGGGTGAGTACGAATCATGCAATCAATTGGGTGAAAGTTAACTTAGTTTTTCTTCAGTGCTATATCAAAGTGGAGGCCAAGCCGGTTCAGGCTCGGATTATTGGCGGCGATCAAAGGGAAGTGGGTTTCGATTCTAGTTTTACCATTGACAGCTCGATAAGCAGAGACTATGCGAGGAATCCGCGTAAGAAGCAGGAATTGGTATTCAAGTGGACATGTACCACGGATGGCATTCCAACTAGCCAATGTTCCGAGGATATGGGGAGCAGTAAGTTCTTATAACCTAATCGGGCTCACAATTTCTCAGGATCGGCATTTACAGAACCCCGTCTTAGGATTCCGTCACGAGTGCTCACTCTTGGTCAGACCTATAGCTACCAGGTTAGCGTACGGTCCTCGATACACGTCAAAAAGACCGATAATGGCACACAAGAAATCAAGGTGGTCGCGGAGCCACGGCTAGTCCTTCAATACTTTTGCCTTCGCAACTGCGAGGACAGCCAGTTCGCTGCCGGTAAACTAATCCACCTCAAACTGGCTTGCGTCGAATGTCCACGCGGTGAACAGATCTACTCCGTAACGAATAACCGTGATGATGTAGTGGCCACAAACCAACACGTCGTCCTTACCGACGAAAAAGGACCCCAAATCGTTCTTAACGCCACTATTCAGATAGGTAACAGAAGAGGCTCGATAATCATCACACTTTCCTTAAACCCACCGCCGGCTTCCGGATCATGTTCCACAGATCCAAAAGAAGGCACAGCATATGAAACAGCTTTTAAGATATCGTGCCGCGGCTTCAAGGACGACAATCTACCGTTGTCCTATACGTACTATGCCGGAACCTCAATTATTGAAGAAAGACATACATCGACTCTCAAAACCACCCTCTTTCCGACCTCTGGTAATACATGCGAGCTGAAGATTAGGATCTGTGATAACTTTAATGCATGCACGGATGTCGAACTGCAGGTCAACATGAATCCACTTAAGTCGGAGGTGCCCTGGCTCGACTTTATCTCCCAAAACGACAGCGACCTACAAAAGCTTCTCAATAACGGAGAGAGAGACGCAGCCTTTACCCTGATCCAATCCGTGATTCCCCATATTTCGCCAGCGGAAGGTCTCGAGATAACCAAGCACGTCGTTAAATGTTTCCGAAATTATCAGATTCGTCGATTGGTGGCCACCGAGCATGTGTTAACGATCAGCAAGAATCTCTTCGAAGCCACTGAACTCTCGAGTGAATCAGCGTTTGCAGTTTCCGAACTCTTCTCGAAGGTAGCCCAGGGTCTGCTTACTGCAATAAGGAATGGAGAAGTATTCGATTTGCTACTCGAAACGCAGGAAGAAATGCTTGGAGATGTAATTACGTCCATGAAGAAAGCGTCAAGTGAAATGGAAGAATTCCCGCTGGTCCATGACGCCGAACCTCCACCGGGAAGTGATCCCTTTCAAGAGAACTACCCCGATTATGGCGAATTGAAGCTCGAAGAGGTTATTCATATCTCAAATTGGCTGAAATCCTTCACAAGGATGCATAAGTGCATGCAGGTCATGGGGGTCGTGTCGGCATTCATTCAATTGCCTGACGAGAATCCGAGTTTGGTGAATAGGACTGGAATTGCCAGCCGAACATTGGTCATAGAGAAGGCTGAACCGGTTTCAGTTAGCTGGCAAGCGTCATCAACATTAGTTGACCTTCCAAATTCATTTCTGTCGAGCTTGAAAGGAGATCAACTTGCTGTGCAGGTTTCCATCTTCGAGGAAAATCCATTCTGGTGGTGTCCGGAGCAATACAAGCCGGATACCGAGGTTCTTTCTGTCGGCGCGTATACAAGAGATCTTTCCTCTTTAAAGTCTACCTCAACAAAAGCCACCTTCAGCTACTTTATGTCCATCAAAGACCGCGGAAGCTCCCAGGCGGGCACTCCAATGGAAGGAAGCATCGACAATCCTAAGAATGTGGTCATTTACGAGCGAGTACTTCCTCCGCACGCTGTCTTGGTCATTACCTTCACCCACTTGGACAACGATATTCGAGTGCTGCTTCTTGCAGGTGAGAAGCCGAGAAGCTACATGCTTAACAAAGCCAAAACTGTCAAGGCCTCCAAAGACAACGCTACGGACGCCAGCCTTCATCTCGTAAACCGACGTAACAAGGACACCGACGGATTCATAATGATAGCCTCGGACTCCAAGGTTACGTATTCGTTTGATATGGTCACCCGACTGTGCGTTTCCTGGGATGAGAAACTTAATGAGTGGACTTCAAGATTCTGCTCGGTTGGATACAAAACCAACGCGACACACATTCATTGCTTGTGTAAGCATCTATCCATGTTCGCGGGCAAGGTTCATCCGACTTTTGCACACCAACAGGCCCCGATCGAATTGGGCGATGGGCTTCCTTTCAACTTTAATCTACTGGCGTTCTACCTCATCGTTATCCTTTTTTTATGCCTTATACTGTGGCTCACTTGGAGGAGACGTGAAATTGACGCTCAATGCTTAGTAGCGTTGCATAGCAAACCTGGGCCAGATCACAAATATGAGTACATTGTTACCATATACACCAATGGTCATGAACTGGCGGCGACAAGTTCCAGTGTTACCGTCCAGCTTCACGGCTCGAAAATGGATTCCGAGGAATTCACCCTATATCCCGGTGATCGCTGTGCTTTCTTCGAGAGACTTAACCAGACGTCATTCAAGATCGCCAGTCGCAGTCAATTGGGAACCCTACTATCCATTTCGATCTACCACGACAGCCTGGGTAGGTACCCGAGTTGGAACTGTCACGCGGTCAAAGTGAAAGACCAATGGAATGAGGACCAGTACATGTTTTCGGTCAACAAGTGGCTTTCGAACGTCGAATCCGACACCTGTGCCTTAAACGTTCCTCTGTCCAAGAAGGCTGACGTCAAAACCAGAAAACAAATCTTTCGTGACACACTTTCCGATGTTTTTGCGAATTGGTACGCTCAACAGTCGATTTGTTCCCTCAGGCTCTATGGCGACCTGACAGCTCTAGAGAAGATATCCATATTTATCCTGCGAGTATGTGTGGTGCTTATAGTGACCTTAATCGTCTTCGGACCGACTACGATGATGACGTATGAAGAGGAGCGGGAGATCTACTATTCGATGTTGCCGGACTATGGAGATCTGTTCCTGATGGCATTTTGTTGCCACGTGCTCGGAGTGTTGCTCGGTGCTATTGCCTACCGTGCATTTCTTAAACTTAGGCCGAAGAGAAGGGGCGTTAAATACAGCTTGGTGTACAGGAAATAAATGAAAGTGTCTTAAAACAAGTTTGAAGTGGATTACTTGTCAACAAAGTCTATGGGCTTATCCTGGAGAATGGAAGTTTTTTTTTGATTTCCGAAAGGATCAAGTTTTTTTCGGGACAGACTAAAACCTCAGTTCCGCAGTCTTGAAATCCTTTCCTTAGCTTAGTCGTCATGAAGAATAACCCTCTTAGGCTGAGAACACTCCAAACTTCCGGAAATACTAGGTTCAGTCGAAGTGTGCTGCCTTACCTATGACTAGATCTTACATTTCATTCAAACTGACTTTTAATCATGTATCAGCTCTCTGTGATCTGACATGACTAGCTGGACTTTGGGTATAAATCAGTTCAGCCCATTTTGAAGCAGCAGTCCATTACAGATTGAAAGCTAACCGGAAAGAGCGAATTCTTTCGCTTAAGGAAACTTAGGCATTTCGCAGCGTTTCTGGCGACCTCGATTATGTGGTCATACCCAATAAGTACTTCACTAGCACATATGCCAAAAATGAAAATCCTCTCGGTTTTATCGTCAGGGGTGCCACTCATGGATACTGCCTCGAAAGGAAATTTCTAACCCAAAAAAGTAGATATTCATCGAGACTATAAGCACGCAAAGAGCCTAAAACTCTGTCAAATATCAAACGCAACGACCTTGCTTTCGTGGAGTTCGTGCTAACACTAGTTTAACTTTTCGGCGAGATATTGCGTAAAATCACGAGTTGACCGGTAGACCACCAAGAACCTGCAAGTCATTAGAAAGTTATGCGCGATCTAAGGTTGTTCAGAAGTTGATGATTTATCAGCACCTCCATGAGCTTGGAAAAAAGAAACGTTAGTGCTGTAGATCGGCAGGAGACGAAGATCCGTCCTCATGAGGGACAGGCTGAAAAAAGAGTGTTTTTCATCTACTCAGGAAGAGGTCAGTGGAGTAGGTCAGATGAATAAGCATACGCAGTGATTTTGCCAGCGTGGAAAACCTCTTCAGAAGTATGGAGGGAATACCATTGTGGCCAGTGGAGATCGTGTGATCTAATTCTGATATTCCTCAGAAGAAAAGTCCGGCACCTCAACTCCCTTAACCTGAGCCTTTGTATAGGTCGAGTCGTACTACGCATTTGCTTTGGCTTTGATACATTTCACTTCACTGCTTCCAATTAATGGAATAATGTTTGTGATCGCATTACTATAGTAGCGCCATCCACGATCCACGCCATCGAGAAAGCACAATGATCAGCTAAGCTTCTTAAAAAGTTACTCAATTCGCTTCAATTGACTTTCTCGAACGACCATACCATTCTTTTCTGTTGTTTCTGATGTTCTCTAACTGAGTGGGATGAGCATCAGGAATAAGCTGATGTGACGTTTTCATAGGTGCAGATTGTTGTTGTCTTTTCCGGCGCTATGGTTATAGTAATGCTGCAAACATGGGCCCTTTTAAGTTAGCCTTGAGAGTACTAGATCATGCCACAGTATTTTTATTACATCCTTGGCCCCATACCGATGCATTCACCAAAAGGTTTTGAAAGATTAAATAAAAGACATCATCAAATCGGTCTACCTATTCGAAGACTCCCAAATCTGAAGCCCATTACCAGGAGACTCCAGAATGAATCTCACGTATGCTTGGTTTTAAGAGCTTTTTATGATCGATGTGTGTTTAATCAAAAATAAGTCGAAAAGACATGAATTTTGGTAGCTTGTGTCGCAAAAATAGCATGACCATGAAATAGGCCTAAACCCAACGTGGAAGGCATGAAATTTGCGACCAGTTTTTATCGAATGAGAATATTAGAATCGAGGACCATTTGAGGATATTGACCAGGCAAGGTTCAAAGGTTCAATAGAAAAAGTTGGCTAGGAATAAATAGTCCCAAAGTTGGCAGAAAGAGGACATAGAACACCTTTTTTTTATACGGTTCGCGCAGGTTCAAGAGTTACGCACTTATGGTGTTTTTGTCACACAACCTAGACCGGGTGCAGATGGTTTGTGTCGAAGATGTTTGTTTACTACTCTTGGGGGGTGGTTGTCCTAGATAGAATTCGTGCGATTCGACTGAATTTGTCGTGTTGGTTATACATAGTTCACAGCAACTTTTGTTTCCATATTATTAAGGTGTTATATTGGAAATACACACACAGAGTATGAATTTTGAAGTAATTTTATACTGCGAGTGTTATGCCTTCGTCAGCATTTTTTTGGTCATCTCTCATTCACAACTGATGTTGTTGCACAGGTTTTCCGTATTGGAATTGTTCTTGGCTATGGACAGACTTGAACTACAAACTTTCCCCTGAACAGTCGGTGATGATTACCATTGCACAACGACCACTCCCTTATTGCCTGTTAGACAGCGAGAAAGCAGATAAAGTTACAAGACATAGCTCGCTACTTGTAGTGACTCCAACTCTGGAAATCAAAACCCCATATCTCTAAAAACCTTCCATCATGCCATCATGTGGATAATAGTCCAAAGAAATGTCCTCTCAACTTTTTTTGAAATGATCATTTAGTAACCTTCCTTGTTGACTCGAATTGCCTATTTGTGATCACCACAGTTGGCCCATTACCTAAACTGCTTCTAAAGGTTTTAATTAATTTTTTTTTACTTCTGTTTCCAGGTTTTTATAGTCTCAAAACAGAGCGATATGGATTTAGTCCAGAGTTGTCACTTATACAATGGTGACACCCCATTGGAACAACATATAACTTTTTTGATGGCAACTGTCAGTTTTGTTTTAAATTTTTGAACTAAACAGATGCAGAATCAACGTGCGTTGCCACACAACACAATATACTCGTATCATTACGGGTCGTCTCAGCAGCGCATTTAGTGAAAAACTTGAACTAAGCCCACGCTCGCCTAAATCTCAATGTAAACAATTTTCGATCGAGATTCATCATGAGCGACGTGGTCCATTTCGCTCAAGAGTCATTACAACTACTCAAAGCCACTATATGATGCGCCATGTAGGACATGGAAAGCTCGATTACTGTGGCTGGGGAGCAACACAGAACCGTGATCAAAGGGTTTTCAAAACCGAAAATGATAAGTTAGGACTGGAAGACATGAGGTTTAAGCAGAATAGGCTTAAACTATAGGTCTGTCAAAACAAAACACTTGGGACTTTCAAAGAAAATATTAGAAAAGAGCGCGACGTTTTCTCGCCCGAAGCTCTTACCGATACGATTGAAAAAGCCATAAAAAGAGCCCCAATGGTAATCAATAATGGCGGCGCCCAGTTGACCGATGTCATCTTCAAAATGTGAAAAACAGCTTAAAAGTCAAAATAATTTATTAAATTTAAAAACAATTTTAAGTGATGCCGTTTCATTTTAAAGATATAGCTAAACAGCACGGGGTGAGTGTTCGAGGCGATTAGACGACACTCCCATCAGAGCTTACCCATACAGCACAGAAATCCCATGGATGTCAAATCGTCAATCATCATACGAATAAAGTTCTAGGAGGAACGGTTCATTATAAGCATTTGATATGTAGAACATTTTTAAGAATGGACCATAGTGATTGGTACGTCTTGATAGCGTCTTGATCATGTGAACAAATTTGTAATCTCTATTGCCATACAAGCATGAAAAGTCGCTAATTTCATCACTGCAATCGCTCCCGACTGTCACGAGCATAACTTGCATGTACGAGTACCTTAAGCCGTGTTAATAATATAAAAAAGTTATTTTTGTCAGGAGCTCCTCTTTGATCACAGACTTGACCCAGTTTCTAAAGGAGCAAGTTGGCTCTTCAAATACCAAACCCGTTTGACGGCTATAACACGAAAATCAGGAAATTAACTCAGCATGGAACAGCCGCATGAATGTCACTGACACGATGATATCATACACCTCGCAGTGTGGCCTGGTATAAAAGCTAACCAAAGTCCTATCGACTTGTAATGTTCCGCCAAGAAGCACTCAACCAGAACAGAAATGAAGATACTCTCCTGCTTCGTTTGCTTTACTTGTAAGACGAAAGTGCCTTCAACGCTCATGGTACATAGTTAAAAGTTTGTTACCTCTTTTCAGTGATAGTTGGAGCGCTTGCGACGGATTCAGAACCGTCGACGAAAGGGGCTTTTCGGTGTCCGGACTTTTGCACAGATCTCAATAACCCAGTGTGTGCGAAGAATAGTTATTGCTACGTGGCGTTTAGGAATCCTTGTAAACTGGATTTATACAACTGTAGGAGGAAGAAGAAAGGTGCTTTTGTTTTATTTTCGATCTTAAGCCCGTAATCAAATAGATTTTTTTTTTCAGATCACCTTATCCCAGTGGCACCGAAGAATTGCAACCATTTGATCTAAATGAAGGTCACGGTAAGGTGGTATAAAGTGATCTCTAAATGTTTCCGCCAAAACATCTACTCGTATGTTGCACGTTATGAACGAGTCCATTTACGAGTATCTTTCACATCACTCTATCCGGTTTGGTGCCCTAAATAATTGATTATTATCATATGTCCATAGAAGTCTTATATTAATATGTGAACATTACCGATTTAAAAAAAAAATTAAGGCCTAAATATACCACCTGGTGGTACAGTTGACTTTTTGCTATTCAATGGTTTCTCGTGTATCCGAGAGTTGGAAACATGCCTCATCAGGGAAGAAAGTGTTACTTTCAAAATCCATCATCAACTTCCTATTGCTTTAATGCATAATCAGAGTTTTTAAGTTAACTGTGAATATCATTGTGCCATAAGGAGGTTTCAAACTCTCCGAACGGCAGTAGCTCAGCGACAATTTTTTATTTTTGTTTTTTTTATTGGGTTCGCGCAGTTTCGCTCTTATGGTGTTTGGCACACAACGGGGTGCAGATGGTTTCTGTGTCCGTGGGTGGTTGTCCTAGATAGGATTCGAGTAATTCGACTGAATTAATTGCATTGGTTGTAGTTCACAGTAAAATATTTTGCTTCCATGTCATTAAGTTGTTTTATTGAAAATGCACACACAGAGTGAGGATTTTGAAGTGATTTTATACCGCTCAACAGCTGCTGATGATTACCACTGCACCACGACCACCCCGTCTTCTGTGTTTTCTGTTTTTTTTTCCAAGTCGACCTTGTTTGTTATATAATCCTGAACCACAGTGACATAGGTCAGACGTAAACAATGTCTAAAAAGGTTGAGCCAAGTTAGACGAATGCCAAACTATCTAAGATGGTTCATCGCATGTATCGGCTTACGTTCGTATGTTCGTGAGCCTTTTTTTGGATTGCACATCTCGAGGTAAGAAGAGAGCAAATAGTTTGGGTAGATCAGTAGCACTCTCAAATCTGTTTTTTTTTTCGGGTTGAAATAGCAAAATGATAAATTGAGCCCTAACATGTACACAACATAATTAAATAACATTACGGGTAAGAGAGGGCAGATGCACTAGGTGTTTGGACTGGTCCACGGTTAAAAGATGTGGTCTGTTTATGAATGTCGTCTTATCTGCTGCTATGCTGAATGTTGAGCCGATTTTCGCTTTTTTTTATAATAAAAATTAAAAACAAGTTCGTGGAGCTGGTGAAATGGATAGCCATATACTGCAGGAGAAAGTCTGGAGCAGAGGGTTGATATAGTGAGCGGCAGAGACAAGGCAGGGCTTATGTTAAGTTTCGACTATCTAAGAGCAGTAAAGAGCCTCACATTGCATTTTCAAAACTAATTTCGTTCTATTCCCTTGAACTTCTTCAACAAACTTGTAGGGTATGTTCAAAAATTAACGGGAATTGTATTATTTTATGGGATGTAATGTTCTGATTCACTCCATTTTTCGTTTTTATGTTGATAACCATGTCTGAAATATGCTGGAAAAATGAAACCGCACATTGCTAGGCAAATCGGTGACTTAGACTGTTGTCAGCTGAGAAAAAGGTCCCCCTAGGGACACTTTATTAGCTCGGAGCAGAAGGCGGTAAATTATAGGTATCAGCCTAGGGAAGACCACGAAGGGCAGAACCAATAAACCTACGTTGGACGGCGCAAAACATAAAAGGGAGAACAGATTTGACTAGCATATTCAAGAAGCAGCTTAACGAAGATGATATATTTATAAGGATTTCGTGACGGTAAGGATTTGAGAACTCCTTGGACCAACATTTCACAAAGCCGAATTCGGAATTGGTACATTTGATAATGTTGGCCACAGGTAACATCAAGTCAACCAACAACTTGATAGGATGAACAACTTCATGATAGATGACGTAGGATAAATATCAGTGGGCCGACGTGGCTGCCTTGAGGGACTTTAGAGTTTGATGTGAGATTTTGTCGAAGGCCTTGCTGAAGCCTGTGGCAGCAATATCTACTCCTTTGCCATCTTTGAGTGCACAAACTTAATTAGGCTGGTGATTGTCGGTTGACGTATTAGGAACATATGTTGATTTAGAGAGAAGACAGGCTTGGGGTAAAAAATATTGTAACGTAGACGATGCTCTCAAAGAGTTTGGGAATGCAAGAAAGTTGAGCAATGGAGCGATAGATGGATACCTCACTCTTTCGTTTTTTTTCGTTTGTGGATTGAGATAATGTAAGTACAGAGTGCGCCATCTCATATGGGTCGATGTAAACTTCGAATAACTTCAACAATTGTCAACCGATTTTCATATGTCATATCATTTTGGAAACGTCAATTTAGTACAATGAATCGCTTCACACCAAAAAAATGCGCGGAAACAGTTTCAATGTTAATTAGAACCGAACGCTCGATTATTCTAACTCAACGTGTGTATAGTGCAAAATATCGTGATCGTGTTGCGCCCAAAAAAGATACAATTCGTCGTTGGGCCTCGACTTTTTTCAATTTGGTTCTGTGGCAAGCCCTCCTGAGCAACTTAGGCCATGTCCGTGGCATTCAAACTCATCTATTCAGTCTGTGAAGGCCAGTGTTCAAGAAGACCCAAGTTTGTCATATCGGCGCCGTTCGCAGCAGTTAGGCATCAGTGGGACCACTTTGCGGAGAATTTTAAAGGATGATCTTCACTTACTTCGATACAAAGTGCAGGTAACTCAAAGAATTTTGCCACAAGATGAGCCACGGCGCTTGGTATACGCACAAAATATCGTTGCAATGATTAATGCTGAGCCGGAGTTCTGGCAGCAAATTTCGATGACAGATGAGGCACATTTTACGCTCTCTGGCTCTCTGATTAATAAACGAAATTGTCGCTTCTGAGGCACCGAAAATCCTCACATTATTCACGAAGAGACACTATATGATCAAAAAGTTACTGTTTGGTCCGGTGTATGCGCTAAAACCATCATTGGACCGTATCTCTCCAAAGTTGGCGATCGATATCGGTGGATGTTGGCCCATTATGTGGTCCCAGAAATGCGTGAAAAAGGCTAATTTCACTTTTGGTTTCAACAAGACGGCGCGACATGCCATACTGCGGACAAAACAATGAACCTTTTGCGTAAGAAGTTCACTGGAAGATTGGTATCAAAAAAGGGCGATATTGACTGTCCTCCGAGATCGCCGGATTTGACTCCTCCAGATTTTTTTCTTTGGGAATACTTGAAAAACAAGGTGTATGCTAATGGCCTGGAGACAATAGAACAGCTCAAAAGAAACATTCGTGCGGAAATCGCAGAAATTTCGACCGAAATACTCGAAAATGTCATGGAGAATGCGCGAAAACGAGCCCATTTTTGCATCGGCAATAAAGGCGATCATTTAATTGATATTGTTTTCAAAAATTACTCAAAATAAATTGTAAAGGTCTAAGTTGAATAAAAATTTTTGAATTTCCAAAATCGGTTGAGAATAGTTGAAGTTATTCGAAATTTACATCGACCCATATGACATGGCGCACGCTGTATTTTTCCAAAACTGAGGAAAGAGTGCCTGTGAAATGGAACTTTGAAATAAGGGATGGGAACATATGGTTGGCGCATCTGGACCGGAGAAGTAGTCGTTGCGCATTTTCTCGATCTGGGGGCACGGCAGTGCCCCCGCCAAGTCGAGCAAAAAAGCGGCACGGCCGTACCATCCTTTTCTCGAAGCAGTTCGGGCCATTTTCGACCCCCTATAACTTCGTTGTGGATAAAACTAGAAGCCCGAATTTTCAGTAACCAAGCAGGCATCGCATAGACACGGTATATTTCAAATTTCATTAAATTTGAACCAGTAGTTTAAGAATTATAACTAGTCAAAGTTCCTTAATTCTGTCACTCACTCACTCACTCACTCACTCACTCACCGATCATCAAAACTCTAGGGCACTTCTAGCAGACATAGAAGCTTGAAATTTAGAATACAATTAGTGTTTAGTGTATAAATCAAGGAAAAACTAAAATATTTTGCAATTTTGGTCCAGTTTTCTAGATACACCAAATATTATTACTAATAGGATAGTGTCTGCATGTATCCTTTTTCAATTTATCTAGATGGCGATTCACTCCTAAAAATATGCAATGCAACAATCAATTTGCGGTTGGGGAATTGGGTTTAGTGGTCAATGTGGTTCATGTATTTGACGGAATATAAAATAAATATCTTTATTATGTACATATATTTAATAACCATTTGATGAACTTATAATTAAATCAATTTTAAAACAAATTGTATGTTCGGTGTCAGAGTTGGAGACTACTAACTTGTACAGTTTCGCTAAAAATTACGATATTGTTAAAACACGCCCAGTCTCCTCTAAAGTCTAGTGCTACGAGATAAATGACGGTAAAAAGTTCCTGAAAAGAAGAGATAACCCATATTTGATCAATCACTATTTCTACGACGGAGAACAAGTACCAGAGAAATATTTCTTCTCTTTACTTCTTTTATTCAAGCCATGGCGTTCCTTAGATGAACTCAAAATGGGGTGTGATACTTACACGGAGGCCTTTAATTTGGCGAAAGAAGATTTAAAAGAAGGAGTCGATTATGGTAATTCAATGATAGAGTCAAGATATAAGATACAAAAAGCATGTGAAATGATAGAATCTAAAGTTGCTGAGATAAACGAAGAAAGGGAAATTGTTGATGATGACGATGGTCCTGAAAACCCTTTAGACTTTGAAGCTGTGGAAGCTGCAAACGCAATGGATGACTTACTGAGAATCAATCTGGTAGAAGAAGAGCAGACTGATCTTCAAAGTATGATCGCAAAACTTAATGCCGATCAAAAAAGAGTCTTCGATATGATCACACATAAAATGGACACAACTGATAATAACGCTGACGTTTTACGCTGTTTTGCGAGTGGAACTGGTGGTACTGGAAAGAGCTTTTTAATAAAAACTCTGAAAGTTTGGGTTAAGATGTATTTAAACAAAAAAGTGGCAGTTAGTGCTCCAACAGGCATAGCTGCATTCAATGTGAATGGATATACACAGACTATTGCAGCTGCCTGTGGAACACAAGCAAACACCGAGGTACAAGCCACTTTCCGGTGAAGTGCTCCAAGTTCTGAGATCAGATTTGAAAGAAGTAGTGTTGTTTATCATAGACGAAGTGTCGATGATATCCAATGTTACTTTAACATATATTCATTTACGCTTGTCTGAGATATTTGACACAAGCGATGATCAGAATGGGTGGTTTGGAAAAAAACATCTTGTACTTTTCGGGGATCTTTTACAGCTTCCGCCGGTAAGAGAAAAGTCACCTTTTGAAAAACTCTCAACTGCTGAAACTAACAAGTTGTTAGGTTCCCTCAGTATGCCGAATCTGTGGATTGAACTGTTCGTTACGATGAACTTACTATTAACATGCGACAGCTCAATGATACTAACTTTGTTGAAATGCTAAATAGAATAAGATTAGGTGTGACTACACAAAAAGACCGCGACTTACTCTCGACTAGATTAATAACTCTAAAAACCAATTCAAATGAAAACAGATTGATTGAAATAATTGAACACCTCTCGAAACTTCCTGATGATACCGTTTGCTTATTACCTACAAAAAACATGTGTCAACAATTAAATACTGCAATGCTTAGATCTCTCCCACATCCCGAAATAAAACTTACAGCTGTAGATAGCATAGATTGCCCCAGATACCTAACAAAAAGAGCTCGTGAATGCATAAAAAATTATGAAGACGATGCTTCTATGACTGCGGGCCTAGAAGAGAACATAATTATAAAAATAGGAGCAAGAGTCATGTTAAGGCGAAATATTGACGTGAGTCTTGGTTTAGTTAATGGTTCTATCGGTATAGTGCAAAGAGTAAAGGTTGATCCGGAAAATACAAAAATAATTAAGAAAATATACATTACATTTGATAAAGAACAGGTTTACGAGCTTGGTCCGGTCAAAACTAAATTGGAAATTATTAATAGAGCTTATGTTAATCGCGAACAGTTTCCTATATGTATAGCCTACGCTATAACTATACACAAAAGTCAGGGCCTAAGTCTAAATAATGCGCTGATGGATATCGGTTCTGCAGTATTCACATCCGGTCAAGCTTACGTGGCATTTTCGAGATTTACAAGTCTGGGCGGCTTACATCTAATTAATGTCGACTTTGGAAATATTAAAGCGCAGGAATCCTCAATTTGTGAATACAATAGATTCAGAAGCATTTACCGTCCAGACTTGATAAAAATTGTAACATCAAAGCCTCCGAGAAAAACCCATAGAGACAGGGAGTGGGCTTTGAGAAAAACTGCAGCTGAAGCTCAAGAAGTAGTACCGGAAAAGAAAAAGAGGAAGACAACCTACAAAAATAAGAAAAGCTCATAAGACACAGAGTGGGCTTTAAGAAAATCCGTTGTTGGTATTCAAAAAGTAGAAGGTACCGGAAAGGAAGAAAAGTAGGACTATCTACAAAAAGAAATGAGATGCCATCAAAAACATAACTTGTAAAAAAAACCAAGTCTCGCAACTCAGTTCTTCTACCCTAAAAAGTTGTGAGATCTATGTAATACCAAGTCGGTTAATTTATTCAGCCCCTACTTAAGGGACCTTCTGTCTTAAGTTATTACGCAATTAGCTAACCTAACAACATCTTATAGTGACCATATTAATATTAAAAATCTTTTATGTTTTAAATAAATATATTGACTTGGCAATCGCACTAAACAATCTAATTTAATATAATATGTATTACTTGTGAGATGCATGCGATGGACAAGTCAATCTATTTATTTAAAACATAAAAGATTTTTAATATTAATATGGTCACTATAAGATGTTGTTAGGTTAGCTAATTGCCTAATAACTTAAGACAGAAGGTCCCTTAAGTAGGGGCTGAATAAATTAACCGACTTGGTATTACATAGATCTCACAACTTTTTAGGGTAGAAGAACTGAGTTGCGAGACTTGGTTTTTTTTACAAGTTATGTTTTTGATGGCTAGAATTAACTGTCAATGAATTATGTTGCCTGACGATAGAGACATCTGAGAACAGTTTTTCATATAACGAAAGTACCATGATCGGCTTGAAGAACCTGTTCGGTGAACGGCTTGCTGAAGAAATGGGCAAAAAGTTGCCAACTATTTTCGGGCCATTAGAGGAAGTATTGAGAAAATCGAAAGTAGATGGATACTTGGCACCTTTAAGTCTTGCATTTATAAAGTAGTAAATTTATAAAAGTTGTGCAAATTCCGTATGAGACTACAGGCAAGTAAAAAAGTCGGAAGCAGAGCAGCATTTAAAGTGGGCTTGTCACCGTTTGCTTTTTTGTTGCGCAGTAGTTCTTTGGTGTATCAGGGTGGTGATGGTTAAGAGAGAGAAACAAAGTGATGTTGCATTATCCCTCTCGGTTTATATTTGGCAACGGTCTACCGTATATCTCAGGCAGCGCTAAACATTATCAAGGAATGGTGTGATGGGCCCTCAGTTCTTCTTTTCCTTTTTCCGGCGTTGTTATGGTCAGAAGTGTAGGACCATAACTTTCCCACTTAACTGCATTCCTACTGGTCCGCTTGTGGGGTTGCCGGTTTGACCTCAGAAAGTAGCGGCAGGCTTCCCGGTTTGGGATTACTTCATCGCTGAGGCCAATCAAATGCATTTGTGCACCAATTGTTTTTCGGCCTGCCTTTTTTTTTTTTTTTTTTTTTGTGACACGGGCATGCTCCAGATTTTTTTGTTTGATCTTACTCTTACAACACCGGTGATCTCCAGTCGTGTCAACCCACTGATTTGCATGCACACTTGTGGAGCAGTTTAATGGTGGTATATGTGTCCCTAGGCTCACCTTGGTGTTTTCTAAATTGCCTAGATGTGATTTTTGTTTACCTTTGTTTTAGTCGCCTTTTACGACAAGCGAGAGGTATCGCTGCAGAGATAGTCTTAACCCGTCCCTGCACGGGTTGTGATGGGCCCTCAGTTAATCCTCTTAATCGGAAGTTGTACTCTTTAGGAAAAGGAGCAAGACGGAAGAGATTGACAGAGAAGTCAAATATAGCATCTGTGAGTCACACTAGATATTAAGCTAAGTTAAAACAAGTCGAGTCAAGGTAATGAAAATATAGCCCCTGTCTTACACAGTTAGTTTCCCGTGGCAGCAGGACCGACTCTGACCCTATATTGAACAGAGATCTGGTGCCGTGGACTTTAACGCAGATTTGGTCGCTAACCTGATGGCCATGCGTTATGAGAATGTTAAGTTAAGTTAAGCTGTTCTCTACTCTACTGACTCTTCCAAAATAGTGCGTGAACTCTAGATCTCGGAAGTCTAAGGTAATTGAGTCTTGTTCGGGTCCCAGGTGACCCGCAAGTCTCTCACGGGCTAAAAGACGGACTTCTCCGGACCTGAACCCGCTTTGGAGCGGCCTGCGAAGCTTGTGGTAAGGACGACTAGTTGGCGAAGCATTTCCTCGGTGACTGTCCTGCAGCTAAATAGAGCTAAGGTATTTAGCATCGCATTTAGATCGCAAAAACTCCCATAAAAAAAGGGATAAGCTGGTGCCCATAAGATTCAAGATTTTTATTAGCCTTCTTATCACTTATAGACTTTCCACATACTCCACCATGAATCTTAACTTGACGAAAAGTATTTAGGTGCCTAATTTAAATCACCTTTCCTTATAATCCTAATAACAGCGAAATGTAAGGCAAAGATTTTCTACAATCTCAACAAATTATACGATATGCATTTAAAATATTAATCACCGAATTATTAAAACCACTTAGTTATGCCAATATTTGGGATTAATTAATGGCCTTGAAGATTTATTAGCTTCTCGGGAATAGCACGCTAAAAGCAAATATGGTTAACCTCCAGTTCAGTTATTACATCTCTGGTAATTGCAAATATTTGCTTCAGTATTCGCACATTCGTCACATTATAATCGCAAATTTCCGAACGGAATCCCAGCTTTCGATGTCGTTCACGGACGATTAAACCTGAGAAAAACTACCTCGACCCGGACGAGCTAATTTATAAAAGTGATTGCATCTTGACCGAAGCACTTAGTTTAGTGTTTAGTCCATCGTCACCACTTTTCTACAGGCTGTCATCGCAATGATTTGTGTTTTGTTCGCACTTTGTGTGATCGCAGTGGCTTTTCTAGAAATCAATGGCGGTTGTCGGAAAAATTGCCGCGCTGTGATCCGATATGTGGATTTAGTGTAGGGTGCTGTTGAGAAGAAATATAGTTAAGCCATTGGGGCGAAAATTCAGATTCGTTGGTTTAGTGGGAGAAATAAGCAGAAATGGTAAGCAGTAAGTAAGCAGTGACTGGAAGACCGACATTCCTAAGCCCATCTAAGTTCCGCTATAAAAAGAAAATAATTGAATACCTGAGGGTACAGACGAAGTGGCAAAAAAAGTTCTTGGAATCAAACAAATGCGAACATAGTACTTATGTTGTATTGAAATTAGTCTTCAATCGTATCAGAACAGGAGTCGGCCCCAGTTTCAAATATTGACTCTGGTGTGTGCAAATATTGACAGCCATCCAACACCACTTATACCTATATTAACGTCGAGTCTATTCACCTCACCGACTTTGATGACTCTCGTTTTGTCGTCAGCAAAATATTCCTAAAAAACATTCTGAGTGTTATCGTTCGATCTTGGGTTCGCCGAAGAGAGATATATCATGGCTCCCCAGATATACCTATACATATGGTCGGGATTGATTCCAATGAGTAATAGTAATCAACAAAAAAAAAACATATTTTTCCCCCCTCGAAGATCTGATTATGTGAGTCATAATCACCATGCTACAAAGCACTTATCAGGGACTACAATAATTTGATCTCTGGAATTTAGGACACTGAATAAAACCTCGCAGTCACGCATATATTTAAGAATGGTTCACAGGTTGGTTGTCGGTATTTTACAGTAAGTAAATTGTTTAGGAGTTAAAGAGGTAGTCTCATATGAACACAAAAATTTTACATATAAAAAATTTTTGCAAGTTTTGGTGTGACTTTATAACTCATGAACGGTCAAACTGAATTTGATCAAATTTTCAGGGTTTGTTTGTATGGCCGCGTAGATAGTTTATGTAAGGTTTTAACGAAATTGGTCAATGCATTCGTGAGTTATGACAGTTTATATTAGGTTTATATCAGTTTATATCACGTCATGAACCAAGCTTAGACATATGGTAAACAAACCGCTTTGACACGTTAGTGATTTTGTTGTAGCGTCATAGACTTTTGGTTGTGAGAAAATGTCTGATTTCGTGCCAAATAATCGTCATTTGCGGGAAGTATTGTTTTTCTTCACATCGAGAACTTCAAAAAGTTTACGGAGATGCTGCTCTAAGTGAAACAACGTGCTGTGATTTGTTCCGTCGCTTCAAGGACGGTGATTTCGATGTTGACGATCGTTCGCGTGAAGGAAGGCCAAAAACGAAGATGCCGAATTGGAGGCATTGCTCGATGAGGATCCATGCCAAACGACGAGCCGAGGATGGCCGCTATGAACTGACGTGGATCATTGGTTATTTGGTGGTCAGGTGGCAACAGATCGATACGATATAACTGCTGGCCTATTCCACCAAAAATTTAAAAAAGTTGATGGATCTATTTGTCAAACTCCGTATATTTGGAGAAGTGCCATTCACATGTATACAATTGAATGGCAAAAAAGAGGCTTGCCACACGCCCACATTTTGATATGGTTGGTACGGAAAATAACACCAGATATGATTGATAGGTTTATATCGGCCGAAATTCCAGATCGAACCATCGATCTACAGTTATTCGCAGTTGTCACGAAAAATATGATACACGGTCAAAGCGGTGAAATTAATACGAATTCACAATGTATGATCGACGGCAAATATTTAAAGGGTTTTCCAAAACAATTGATTGCTGAAACAATACACGTGATAACTTTGCAATGAGACTTTCCGTGAAAAAATTAATGCCCGACTTGATCGAAGCAACAATTCTCACCAGAAAAACAAAAGGAGAAGTTGTACTGATACCACGGATACCATTAATACAAACAGACATGCCATTTCAATTCAAACGTCTTCAAGTTCCCGTGCGTTTATCCTTTGCTATGACCGTTAATAAAACTCAGGGACAAACGTTTCAAGTGTGTCGAGAGAATTTGGAGGAACTGTGCTTTTCTCACGGACAATGCACCATGCACCTGCATTCCAACACGTACCAGTGCACCGAAAACGACACTTGCTCTGATAAGAGCATAGCTCCGAACGGCGTGCTACCTGATCCATCCCATCCACCGCCCACATAACCCAGCCGCACAAATAGTATTTAAGCTAAAGCGAAAATTCATGTATTACATTCTTAAGTCGACCGTGTAAGGGGTACTGCTACCCAAATAAGCAGTGGTTTTGAGATAATACAATTTTTTTTTTTAATAAATTAAATAAATAATAAATTAATTTATACATTATTGTATTGAATTGATTAACTTTTTTTTTTTTAATTTTTCCAAATAAAAAAAAATAAAAGAAACCAATGAATTTGATTCAATGCTAATATTCATGCGTAGCGAAGTGCGCCGGGATCCGCTGGGTATATGATTTTGATTTTTTGAGTCTACCCGGAGCTTTTGCCTGCGTAGGTCTTCTGATCTTAAGTCTTGCTCTGGTATATCTGAGATCCATACAAATAGTGCAAAAAAAACAAAAAAACAAAAAAACATCAAGATTTCAAAGCGCGGAAGATCGCCAGATAACGAGGACAATCATTTGTCCTCGGATAAGAAATCTCGTGTCGCAATGGAAACCACAAGTGTTCGTAAGGACTCCAGAACAAATTATTGGAGTCCTCTACAATGTCATCCGGACAGTGATAATGATGATATGGATGATATTATCGCTCCCAGTGTGCCATTAAAAAAAGTTTATGTTCCACCGATCAAAATTTTGCAGAAATCAAGTGAATATGTTCATGGTTTGTTCAAGTCATTAAACATCAACGACTATTGTGTTAAAAAAATATCCATCGGGATAAAAATCGTGTGTGAGTCTATAGTTTCGTATAATGCTATAATCTGCAAGTTAAAAGAGGAGAACTGCCAATTTTTTTCACATGACCTTAAAAGTGCCAGTGCATTTAAAGCAATTCTCTACGGTATGGAAGACGTGGACCCCCAATTACTTAAAAACGAACTGTTAAGACTTGATCTTAAATGCATTGAGACAAAAAAAGTTAAAAGAAACTATGAACATTACAGTGACACCATTTATATTGTATCATTTGAAAATGGTTCTGTGAAATTAACCGATTTAAAAAAACGTTATCGTGCAATTTTCCACACACAAGTAAATTGGAGCTACCAAAGAAAATTAAAAGGTAAGCCCACTCAATGTCACAACTGCCAAATGTTTGGTCATGGTGAAAGAAATTGCCACATAAAAACATATTGTGCCATCTGCGCTGGTCCACATAAGACTGCGGAGTGTGACAATACTTCTCCACAAAAATGTGCAAACTGCAGAGGCTCTCATAAATCTACAGACCCCACATGTGGTAGCAGAGCCAAATACTTGGAGCTAAAGGAAAAATCTGCAAAGCTTAAAAGCTCTTCCCAACCAAAAGCTATTTATGCATCGCGTGGTTCTGCACAACCTGCACCTCCACAAATGTCGTTTGGGTCTATGGCAGATTTTCCCCCACTCCCGCGGCGGAATAACCAAATCAACATTGGAAGCGCAGTTCAGACTGTCACTCAACCAACAAATGCGTGGGAGAACTACGCGAGCACAAGTGCAAACATAAATTGTGGTAACAGCAACATCTCCAGCAATAACACCAGCAACAACTCTGGCAACACTCCCGGCAACAATTCCAACACATTGTTTACGGCTGAAGAAATTAATTCCTTATGTATGGAAATGATTACCAAACTATCTGTATGTAAAACCAAAATTGAACAATTTAACGTTATCGCACATTTAGCAACTAAGTTTTTATACCCCAATGTTAAATAGTATGGTAGATAGAAACCTAAGAATTATAACATGGAATTCTAGAGGGATACGCAACAAAAGTATTGAGTTTATTTATTTTTTAAACAGTAGCAAAATAGATATTGCCTTGGTAACTGAAACCATGTTACATAATGATGTTAAATTATCCACACCTAACTACAAATGCTATCGATATGATAGAATGGATAGACAAGGCGGTGGTGTTGCAATATTAATTACACGATCAATTCAACATTCGCTTTTACCTATGGTAAGAACGCGTTACGTAGAAAACATAGGCATTGAACTAAACTTAAGAAACCAGCAAAAGATCAAGGTATTTTGTATATATTTTCCCGGCGGCCGTGTTTTTAGTGACAAAAGAATTGCCGTCAAAAATGACTTACACAGGTTATTCTCTTTGAGCGGTGAATTACTCATTGGAGGGGACTTCAACTGTAGGCATAGGGATTGGGGTTGCTTGAGAGCTAACTCATGGGGTAATATTCTGTCAGAATTATGTGTTAACCTGCCGGTTTCTGTAATGTTTCCTCCCAGTCCCACCTATTTCCCTTCTGGTTTTCGTGGTCAGCCATCTGTCCTAGACTTGTTTGTTACTAATGTTCCTAGCTTAATAACACAACCAATTACTGTAAACGTCCTTAGTTCTGATCATATGCCTGTTTTCTGTAAACTTTACTGGTCAGGGGTAAAACAAGTGCAATACGTACAAGATTTAAGAAATGCAAATTGGTCACGATTTCGATCTGAAATCAATTACATGTTAAGAAGTACACCAGTCAACCTAGAAGGCGTTTCAAGTAAAGAAAGTGTGGATACTATTTTAAATCAGTTTTCGACAAACATATTAAATGCTGCAGAAAAAAGTATTCCGAAAAAAATTGTAACTGAAGCTAACTTAAAACTTCCTCCTTATATACTAGAGCTTATGAAAATAAGAAACGTTTACCGTAAAAACTGGCAAAGATACCGGGATCCTTTTTACAAACATGCGGTATCGAATCTTAATAAAATCATTGCTCTGAATATATCACAAGTACGCAATAAAAATTGGAATAGAAAACTCAGTTCACTTGAAAAAAACGCTAGACCTTTTTGGAATATTGTAAGGGTAATAAAAAATAAGAAAAAACAATTACCATTCTTAAGGGATTCTGTCAACACCTATTTCACGGATGTAGATAAAGCAAATATACTTGCGCTAAACTTTGCAAAAAACCACAACATTTCCAGAAATCTAGGTGATGCAGAAACTGAAAATGTTGTCAACGCTACAGTTCAAGAATATTCTTCAAATAGTGTCCTTCAAACATCTGTAGTAAATTTCGCTTCAGAAGAAGAAGTCAAGGACTTGAAAATAAGAAAAACAGGTGGTGTTGATGGTATACGTAACGTATATATTAAGCATTTGCCTAAATCTGGAATAAAATATTTAACATTTCTCATCAATGCCTGCCTGAAAATGGAATATTTTCCAGAGGCATGGAAGTTAGCAAAAATTTGCCCGGTGCTTAAAGCTGGTAAGCCACCTGAAAGTCAAGAAAGTTATAGGCCGATAAGTTTGCTTAGTAGCTTAAGCAAAATATTAGAAAAAGTTCTCAAGAAACGAATACTCAAACATATCTGTGATAACAATATTTACCCTAATGAACAATTTGGCTTCAGGCAGTTTCATAATTCTTCGCATCAAGTGCTTAGGATTTGCAATATTGTGAAAGCAAATCGGTCCGTAGGTAAATCTACTGGAATGATTCTGTTAGATATCGAAAAAGCATTCGATACTGTCTGCCACAATGGTCTGATTTTTAAGATGATACGGTTTAATTTCCCATCCTATATTTGCAAAATAGTACAAAGTTTCTTGTCTAGTCGTCGTTTTAAAGTTCATGTTAATGGTAGTGTCTCTGAGATAATAACGTTCGACTTTGGCGTCCCTCAAGGATCTGTATTAGGTCCAATTTTATATAATATCTACACGTCCGATTTCCCTGATTTGCGTAATTGTCATGTAGCCCTTTTTGCTGATGACACAGCAATATTTTCATCACACGAGTTTGCTTCCAATATAGAAAGCAATCTTAATAATGCAATGGATATATTAGAAAAATACTATACAAAGTGGAAAATTAAATTGAATGAAGAGAAAATGCAAGCTATCTTTTTCACTAGGAAAAGAAAGCATTGCTTTCTCCCTTCGACCCCATTACAAGTTAATGGTATAACCATTCCCTGGGAGCCCTGTGTCAGATATTTAGGTATCCATCTAGATTCAAAGTTAGTGTTCAATGAACAAACCAAAAGAACGGTCAAGAAAGTAGGGGTGGCAATCAAAATGCTGTATGCATTTATTAACAAAAAATCAGCGCTTTCAACAGAAAATAAAATCATAATTTTCAAAGTTATTTTTCAAGCGATTCTTTTGTATGGATGCCAAGTTTGGGGGGATTGTGCAAAATGCCATATAAGGAAACTACAGATATGCCAAAATAAAGTTTTGAAAATGATGCTCAACTTACCTTGGCATCACTCTACCGTAGATCTACACCGTAAAGCGAATATTGAATTGATCTGTCGTAGAATTGAAAAACTTCGATCTAATTTTATAATTAGGTGTATTTTTCCAGACAACCCACTCATTAATGAATTGTGTACTAACTAAATGCGGCTTAAGACTGTACTTTCCATCATTTGTATTTATTTATTTATTTACTTATTTATTTATTTATTTATTTATTTATTCATTTATTTATTTATTTATTTATTTATTTATTTATTTATTTATTTATTTATTTATTTATTTATTTATTTATTGTTTTTGTTTATGTATCCTTTTTGGTTTTTTTTTCTTTTTTTTTTTTTTTTCTCTTATGTGGAAGGTTTTTGTCGTATTTTCCTTCCGAACTCTGATTAATGTTAGTTGTTCCTTTTTCCAATTTTTCAAAAATTATTTCAGTGGCAAGATAATATTATCAAATCCCTGTACTGTAAAATGTGCGGTAACAAACCTAATGTAAATTATTATACGAAATTAATAAATCTATCTATCTATCTATCTATGATTTTGATTTTTAACTACGTATTATTTCATTTTCAGTGCTCTTAGTAAAAAACTCACTTAATTCTGAATAAAAATAAAATAAAATATTTTTTTCTTATTTTACATTTTTTATACATATATAGGGTTTTCCAATGGGGACTTGACAGCTTTGAATTTAATTTGTGAACGCACCGTTTCACTAATCATCGAACTGTCATTGTCATATTCAGTAAACTCAGCATTTTTATCATGGTAAAGTACACGAACGAGCAACGTCTGCAAATTATAAAATCTTTCTACCGAATTTCGGGGTCGGTGACCGCTACTTTAAGAGCGTTAACTCCAATTTTCGGTCGTAATTCTCGCCCTAGTAGACAGGCAATAACAAGCTTAGTGCAAAAATTTGAGTCTACATACATATTTGTTGTGTGATGTTGCCGTGTCAGTGAGACAACGGGTTGGTCGAAGTGCCGAAAATATCACTGCCGTTCAGGCGTCCGTAGCAAACGATCCAAATCAGTCAATTCCACGGCGTTCTCAAGAATTGGGCAGATCACATTATGGCGTATTTTGCGTAGGGATCTTGGTTTACACCCATACAAGATCAAGCTGACTCAAGAATTAAAGCCGATGGACCATTTGAAGCGACGTACGTTCTCCGATTGGGCTCTGGAGAAGTTGCGCCAAGATGATGAATTTCATCGCAAAATCATCTTCAGTGACGAAGCTCATTTTTGGCGCGATGGGTTCGTCAATAAGCAAAATATGCGTTATTGGTCGGGTGAAAATCCACACGTGCTTCATGAATCCCCACTTCATCCACAAAAAATAACTGTTTGGTGCGGTTTACATGCCGGCGGCGTTATTGGGCCATATTTTTTCGTCGACGATAACGATCGTCACGTTACTGTGAATGGCCAGCGTTATCGCGCCATGATTACCGATTATTTTTGGCCCGAATTGGAAGATATGGACTTGGACGACATGTGGTTTCAACAGGATGGTGCCATAGGCCACACAGCACACGTTACAATCGATTTATTGAAGAGTAATTTGATGAGCGTGTTATCTCAAGAAATGGGCCAGTCGATTGGCCGCCTCGTTCGTGCGATTTAACGGCTCTAGACTATTTTCTTTGGGGCTACGTTAAGTCATTGGTTTATGCCAACAAGCCGATGACGTTGGAAGAGCTCAGAGCCAACATTGAACCCGAAATAGCGGCCGTTTCGGCCGAAATGTGTGGCCGAGTCATCGAAAATTGGGTTCAACGAATCGACCACTGCAAACGTGCTCGCGGTGGCCATATGAACGAAGTCGAGTTCCATTCATAAATGTTTTGATTGTACTTCAAGCCGATAATAAAGTTTTTGAAATATCTAAAATGGTTTGCGTTTTATTTAAAAAAAAGTTGTCAAGTCCTTTTTGGAAAACCTTTTATATATTTTTTTTTAATTAAATTAGACACCAAAAAAAAAAAGTCACTGGTCAAATGGATTATTGTTCAGTAGGAATGTAGAAAAAAAGTAAGAAAATATTTTCGAAAATAAGCAATTTTCGTACGGCCGATAGCCATTAATGAGTAGGAAAACATATATAAATTTCAAAGCAATCGGTTGAATAGTTTTTTTTTTTTTTAGGACCATGACAGTTTTAAAGAATGATGTTTCGAGAAAAATGCGTTTAAAGCTTCAAGAGCAGAATTTTTGTGGAAAATTTATACTTACACTAATCTGCTATGATTGGACCATACAATAACCTTTCGGTGACTTCATACGCATACTTTTCTGCCAGTTTTTGTGACCTGAGGGAAGCCTTTGCCTTTTTGGATGCCTCGGTCGTGGATCGCTCTAAACGGGATATTCGTTGTTCATCGTACTCCTCACCATACGAGTAGGCGTTTCGGCCAATTTGCGTACTAAAAATCTCGATTATTTTAAGGATGGGTAAAAATCCTTCATTAAACATACACGCAGCTGTCCATGAAGCAATTTCCAGCGTCTTTTTTCCAGCAAAATAATGCCTTGGAGCCAAGTTCCAGATGCAACTATTAAACGACTCGTTGTTGTTCTGAGTGTTTTTTCCCAAGCACCTTTGTATCAGATCATCAGATGATAATTCTTCGTAAATTGGCTTCAAAAAACTTGATGTCTCTTCATCGAATGCTGGAGGATGTGTGTAAATTTCCTCTCTTTTCTCTGCCGTATGTTGTAAATACTTGCACCATGCAATTGAACAGTACGAGTGCTGGGGGTTTTCATCCGTTGAAATGTAATGATAGTATGTAGCCCACACTGCTTTCTTCATTTCTTCTTGAGAATCTGGATTTTTCAAAATAGCCAAACCAGCTAAGTACATAAGCTTAACCATCATGGCATTGGACAATACAAGAGTCGACTTCTTTCTTGCAGCACCAGTGGATGATTTTTTTTTCGATGTACATTTTGTGACAGCAACTTTAGCTGCTTCATCTTTTTGATTATTTTTGGCCTTCTTTTTTCAGCTTCTTCCAAGCCTTTTTAGCTTTTAAATACTGTTTTTTTAGCCGGTATAAAAGACCGGTGACAACAATAGAAAGGTAGCAGCTGCAGACCTGGCGCGCGGCAGACAAGTCGCTTATGGCGCGGCGGCGACTATGAGTTGTAACTTATTTAATACTAGGAATTTCGGTCTGAAATTTTCTTAGCATATTTTCGATTTTAAAATTGGAATACTTTTTTTTTCATGCAAGTGGCAACTCTGAAATTTGACAGCTGTCACCTCTGTTTATTCCGATTATTAAAAATGGAGCGCTTTTCGAAAGAACAACGCATTATAATTGTGAAAACTCATTACAAAAATGGGGAAAGTTACGCTGAAACCGCTCGCAAACTTCGCCAAATTTTCAGCCGAGAAAGTGCACCACCATTCGAAGAGTGGTTAAAAAATTTGAAGAAACTGGGTCAATTATGGATAATAAGAATCCTTTGCGTCAACGTACCGGTCGGTCTCTTGAAAACATTGCTGCTGTAAACGATAGTGTCGCCGAAAACCCGAAAACATCAATTCGACATCGTTCTCAACAACTGCAAATTTCACGAAGCACTACGCAGCGAATTTCGACTAAAGACCTCCACCTTCATGCGTACAAGATTCAGTTAACTCAGGAGCTCAAACCAGTAGACCACGGAAAGCGCCGGCAATTCGTTCAATGGGTAATGGAGAAAAGTTCCTGAGCTCAAATCGGAAATCCAACGCGTCATCGGTGAGATACAGTCATATCCCTGTGCAAAAGTCATCGAAAATTTCATGAAAAGAGCAATGGCCTGTCTTCGGAGCCGGGGTCATTTGCCGGATATTTTATTCCATACTTAATCGGAACATGTCTTCTTTACAATACAATAAAAATATCACAACTCTGTCATAAAATACTTGTTTTTATTTTAAAATGAAAAAGTGCACTCTTACTGAGACACCTTTTAGTATCGAAATATGAAAAAAAAAATCAATTTTTCGAAGTGGTCACATGAGACTACTCTAGTGGTCACTAGACTTAAGGAGAAATGATTGCAGAAGGCTTACGGGCCATTACACTTTTGCCAAGCATCTCTACGTGCCTGGCATCAGTGAGACGCCTACCTGTGCTGCTGTGTATTTTCCGGAGAAAAGTGAGGAGGGGCTTCAGTGATGTTGAGCTAAGAGATTCGGCACCCACCACGTCGGCCCCAAGGGTGCGCCCCCGTGCACGAGCGAAGGCGGGACAGTCGCAGAGAAAGTGGTCCGCTGTGTCGTCCTCCTCGCAACAAGCAGCACAGGTAGGCATCTCACTGATGCCAAGAACGTAGAGATGCCTGGCAAAAGTGTAATGGCCCGTAATGACGCCCGTTAGCCTTCTGCAGTAATTTCTTCTTAAGGATAAGAAGAATGTTGCGGACTTTTTACAGACGTCAGGGCGTACGCGCTTAGTCATCCTGCATCCTGGATATTCCCTCCATCTGTGAGTGTGTACGTTAAAGACCCAGTCATTGATGTCAGATTTAACCGTTGAAGCTGGTAGACCTAAGGCGGGTTCAGGCTCTGAGAAACTCTCCTCTGAGCCTTTTCTAGCGAGTTCATCGGAGATCTCGTTTCCTGGGATTCCAGAGTGACCTGGAACCCATACAAGCCTAAGTGAATTAAGTCTTCCGACTTTGTTCAAAAAGGTCTTGAGTTCATGCACTAGTTTGGAGTTGGAAAGAGGATTGGATACAGCTTTGAGTGCAGCTTGGCTGTCACTGCAGACACATATGCCCTTTCCCCTCCATCTGTGTTTCACAACATAGTGCATGGCCATTAGGATTGCGTAAATCTCCGCCTGGAAGACAGACGCATATTTTCCTAACGAGAAGTGCAGTCGAATGTTTTCGCGCTCGAATGGTACCTTGAAGGAGCAGTTAATGGTACCTGTAAGGAGCCGATGGATGAAAAGAATGTCAGATACAATTCTTCTTTCTTCCAACGTGTTCATGTTGATTAGTTTAAGGCGGTCTTGGTAAGCTAGTAAAATCAAAGGAATGCACCAGGGGAGACCTCGAAGAGCAAAACGTAGGAACCGGCGATGGATGCTCTCAAAAGGGGGGCGTATTCAAAAAGGGGCCGGACAAAGATTATGTAAAGGGATCGGGTAACGTAAGGGTTCGAGAATTCTTTAGACCATCGCTTCACGAAACCGAGTGCTGAAATAGCTTTAAGGATTATCTCATCGATGTGTGCGCGAAAATGTAGCTCCTGGTCACATAATATGCCAAGATCGCGAATGACCTGAACAGTGGAGATGGGTTGATTATTGAGGGAGTACTCGTAGAGACGAGGTGGAGGTTTGATTCGTTTACGTGAAAAGGTAATTGATTGAGCTGCAAGCAATTTTTGGAACATCAGATGGAAAAACTATTGAGATCATATTGAATAAGGGAAGAGTCATGACTGGAGGAAATGGTCTTGAAGAACTTGGTGTCGTCGGCATATAGTGAGATGTGGGAATGTTTGATCACCATTTCAAGATCGTTTATGGTAAGAACGAAAAGAAGTGGACCTAAGTGGCTGCCTTGGGGGACGCCGGAGGAAACTAAAAAAGGGTTAGAGAAGGCAGATCTAAAACGAACACTGTAATAACGATTTTCCAGGTAAGAATAATCCACTTCAAAGAAATGGGGTCGAAGCCAACGGAAAGACAATTTGAAGAGTATCAGTCTGTGGGAGATTTTATCGAAAGCTTTACTGAAACCGGTTGAAATAACGTCGACCGTTCTCTAAGACTGATAGGGTAAAGGACACAAATTCAGCAAAGTTACTGTTGTAGATCTGCATTTGAGGAAATCGTGTTGTCGAGTTTCGTACAAAATACTCTCGAAGAGTTTGGGTATATGTGACAGTTTGGCAATGCGACGATAGTTGATAACAACGTTCTTCGGACATTTTTTATGTATAGGGGTGATAAATGAATTTCGCCATAAGCGGGTAAGTTGAAGAGCATTTTTTTTTTAGAAATATGGCAGGGAGACCGTCAAGTCCAGAAGTGAATTCATCATTAAGTACATTTAATTTGTTTTCGATGACATGAGAATCGACTGTGTGTGGAATGGACCAAGAGAAAAATTAGGTAAATAATCGAAGTAAGAGAGGGCTTGGGCAAAGGAGTCGTCGGCGAAAGACTGTTTAAAAAAGGTGGCGAAAAAGTTGGCGATGATATTGGGGTCATTCGAGGTTTGATCATGGAAGGAGAGAGAGGTAGGATAGTCATCAGATTTTCTTTTGCAGTTAACAAACTTAAAGAAGGATTTAGGGTCGTTTATAAGATTGGCTTGCGTTTCAATTTAATAGCGTTGATAAAGGGAGTTGTGAAGGGCGGTAAAGTGGAGATAACTGCCCAGGTAGTTAGAAGGGTCATTAGGGGATTGAGTACGAAGGAATGTGTCCACTGCTTATTTCTTTGTTTCTTAGAGAACGGAGCCTGCGATTGAACCAGGGTCTGGAGGTGGACAAAGTTTTGCGTGGTGAAATGGGAACGTAAAGAGAGATAGAATTAAATACTTTCCTGTAGAATATGGATATTGCATCACTTAAGACATTCTTTGGCAATGGTGGGATTGGTGGCAATATAAAACGATTGATCCTCTGGTTGGGTCCATTTAAGATGAGGTGAAGTCACCGGAAAGAAGGATTTCATCCTGAGGGTCTCTTAAATCGGTTATTTGGTCAATTGTGCTAATGGCGAGTTGATAGGATTCAATAGATTGTGAGGGCAAGATGTAGAAACAAATGATGTATAGTGTCTTCTAGGGTAGAGCAATCTTAATTGAAACAAAGTCGAGAAGTAGAGATGATGATATTGCAATAAGGGAAGAGTCAATTGTATTGAGGACGGCTAGTAGAACGCCTCGACAAGGGCAACCATCAGTGGGTCGGCTGAGTTCGTCATCGTGATAAACATTAAAATTTGATGGGAACAGTTCGAGGTTATTTAGGCTAAGGATCAGATTTGTTTCGGTCAGAGCAAATATTTCAAAAGGTAGAGCATGTGACTGTTGGAAGACAGCTTGGGTTTTTTAACGAAGATCTCTTACATTCTGATAATAGAAGGTAAGAGGGACATTTTGGTAGAGTGAGCGGATTGCTGGGAGAGAGAGAGAAAATCAGGGACGAAAAAACTTCTCGTGATCAGCTTTACTACGTTGAAGGTGCGATACACGTTTTGAATGAATGTATTGGCGGAAGGTATTGAAAAATTCATGATATTTTATGAAGAGGCTCTTGAGGCTAGCGAAATCCGTGTGGAGACCTTCCTGTTGAATGGAGACCATGACGCTTGTATTTATTTCACCTTCATAACAAACCGAGTCTGATTTATCGAGTTAAGCCAGAAAGAGACGAATATACCCATACGAAAGGGCGTAGCGACTTTGGGTGGTTAGCTGAGTAAGTTTAACTGTAGGGGGCAAAAGACGATCAACAAAAGATTGTGGAGTGGCAGAGGATTGGGTAAATGGGGCAGAAGTTGAAAGAAAGGTGCCTGTCTGGCAGCATAAAGGTCCAGTATTTGTGTCTGAGTGCTCCAACAGATAGTAGAAACCTCCAAAACAAAAAACAGAGTGTCAAGGGACACACCGACAACCGCTTTAAGCTGAAATCGTTGTTGCAAATCCCGATAAACAGGGCAGCTAAGTAAAGATCGCATATGCTGGACGGCTTCGTCCGCTACAGTGTGAAGATCGCTCGGTACAGTAGCGTTAACTTTTTAGAAATAAGTGCGCCAGCTTCTTATGATATGGCATGAATTGCCGATTTGCCTATCGCATCGGGAATGTGTGTTCACTCGAACCTTGCACAATTGAGATCAACTAGTTTATTGCCTAGGCTCATGTGCGGGCATAAATCATTTTTAATGCCACTCGGGCTGACTTTGCCAATGCAGCTTGTAGTAAACAACTAAAAGTCAATGTAGCACGCAACCAAATTAATGTCGTCGATAGTTTCCAGTGCGGGCATCATAGGACTAAACATACCTTCGAAATTTCCGGTTGTGTTTTGGACAAGTCAATTATCCTAATCGATAGTTGGTAATCAAAAATTGTTTACGAAAAAAAGGAAATAACGCGTAGAAGATAGAACCGTAAACAAACAACGGAAACAATAAAAAAAAGCATAAACGGCGTGGCGCTGATCAAAGAACCCTCCACCCCAATAGTGAGTCAATTTGTTTATGAAGACCTTGGTTTTTCGGTGATCGATGACTAGATCCATTCGCCAATACTATTTACAATAAAACCGAAACAGGCCCGCCACTTTCCTTTGTAAAGAACCCCTTGACGCATGCAATTCATTCACATTCATCCGGAGCGGTACAACATCATATGATTCAGTAGCAATCGGCAGTGGAAAAAAAATAGCAAAGAGCTCTTTAGGTCAGTCGCGGTGTTTCGTCACTCATTTTCGTCTTATCTACTCGAGATAAGTGTCCCTCATTTGCTTCCTCGATAAAACGGTACCGACAAAAAGCACCAGTCACCCGTGTTTATAAAAACTGCGCGACAAACGGTGAAATCTGTTTAATAAACAATTGGTCTTGCTCCGATTCGATACGACAAGACAAGGTGCTTGTGCAAATAAACGATTTTCCACCTGAACCAATAGCTGAGGTACGTGTCGACGTTAACTGAATTTAATTGAAATTCTATTTCAGCCATTCGAACTGAATACGTTGCCAAAATCGAGATGCGTGTTCTACTCTCCGTGCTTCTAGTGGCAGGTAAGACGAAAATTGCATTGACCGACTGATTTTACCTTGATTTTCCCTAGTTCTGACCTCGTGTGTGTTGGCTGACATCGACTGCGACGAGATCTTGTCTTGTGACGAAGACTCCCCCGAAGCCTGTGTCTTCCACTCGGATCGGTATTGCTTCAGCGTATTCGAAAACCTCTGCACCTGGCAGGAATACAAATGCAAACACAATATAAGTGAGTTGTCCCTTTCCTTGTCTCGATTCACCGAATGAACATCCTTTCCTTTAGATTCCAAACTATACGACATGAAATTCTGCGAATTGGAGAACTTCGCTTGCCGGCGAAAGCATGGCAAGGAGAGCCATTAGCATTTTTAGTTTTAATTCTTAAGTTAAGTATAAAATCACATTGTAAATGCTGAAATCTCACTTTTGTATAAATAAAAATTAAATAATGCACAAACACAGACTACTATAGGGCGGAAGATCAGTGGGGGCAAGGTCCTAGCGCCGTTTCTTCTTCTCTAACTTCCGGATTTTGTGCTGCCTTCGAGCGGCATTGATCATATCCGTTGATTGTTTTTGTTCCTGAAATGTATTTTCATGTTATTGTTCCGATTAAGTGAAGGAAAATGGATGTAGTGACTTCGCCAACGCCAACATCGGTCTCCGGCGACTCTTGATAGGGCAGGAAAACCGCCGATCCAATGAAGATAAGTTGAATTATTGCACCCAGAAACAGGCCATACCGTAGTAGTGTACCGAAAAAGTCTTCTTCACCGAATTTCTCTAGAGTCGAGTCGACGTCCATGCCGGAAGAGTAATTTTTATTAATTTTACGATCGATTTTGGTTTGTTTACGTTGTTTTGCAATTTGATAGTTGGCAAACGTCATCGTTGAAGGTTGTCAAGGTGGTTAGGTGAATAAATAACTCAGAATGGTGAGTTTCAAAATGGTTCGTAGTCCCGCTGCCTATTACAGCCAATTTATGATTTCTAGGTTTTTAGAAAATTTTACAGAATTTTAATATCAATCATTAGTGCATGGTTATTCCCATGATTGCTACCTACAACATCTAAATTGATTTCAATTCAACATCCTCCATATTAGCTCATTCCTATTTATTCGAGCCTCGAACATAACCTTCCCACTCCTGTCATCGTCATTTGTCAGATTAGGAAAATTTTCCAAACCTCCATCCAATCGCCGCAGTTCGACGTTGAAAAATTGCAATTATCCCAATTTACCAACAATGTCAGCCTATAAAATCGGCTTTGCTGGCCGGCAATTGCTACGTGCTAGCATTTCGAAATCCAGTAAATTCCGTGGCACTCATCAAATTCGTAGATTCGCGTCGTCCGGTCAAGTTCCGCAGCGATGGGGCCTCTTGAAACTCGGTCTAACTGGTGTGGCGATAGGTGCAGCGTCGGGAACGACCTATTCGCTATACACGAATTGGAAAGATAAGCATGCGCACTTGGAGCACGAGAAGATCAAAGCAAAAGTCCTCGACGAGTTGCCAAATATTAGGATCACAAAGAGATTCGTGAATCCGAAGGATACTTCGGGACTGGATTTGGTCTTGTTCCAGTTCCAGACGTGTCCGTTCTGTTGTAAGGTGCGAGCGTACTTGGATTTCATGGGTATATCGTATTCAGTGGTTGAAGTGGATGCAGTATTACGTCAAGACCTGAAGTGGTCTGAGTACAAGAAGGTGCCCATGGCTTTGGTGCGTCGAAAGGATGGCAAATACGTGCAGCTAACAGACTCGAGTACGATCATATCGATCATAGCGTCGTATATGCAGGATCCAGCGAATCAGGACATTGGCGAGCTGGTGGACTACTACCCCCAGGTGTCATACTTCGACAACGACGGCAAGAAGAAGCTTGACATCATGAACAAGTACTTCCTGATGTATCAGAAAACTCCCAAAGATGTGTCTACCGACGAACAAGAGTGAGTACCCATCGACCTCTAGACATTGCTTGTTTCTATCATTTTCTTCGCAGAAAGGAGCGTAAATGGAGAACATGGGCTGATAGCCTCCTCGTACATTTGATTTCCCCCAACTGCTACCGGACACGATCGGAAGCATTTGAAACGTTCGAATGGTTCTCCGAAGCCGGCGAGTGGAGTGTGCACTTTCCCAAATGGGAACGCGACTTAATGGTCTATGTAGGGGCGACTGTCATGTGGCTGATCAGTGGAATGTTGAAGAGACGTTATGGACTATCGGATGATGTACGCTCGCACATATACGATGCGCTGGATCAATGGACGGATGAGTTGAAAAAGAGAAATTCAAAATTCATGGGCGGATCAAAACCAAACTTGGCCGATCTCTCTGCGTACGGAGTTCTGAGTAGCATGGAAGGATGCCAGGCGTTTAAGGATTGCTTAAAGAACACTTCGATCGGTATGAACGTCATTTTTCGTTTGAATTTTGTTGTAAAATGTTCTATTTCAGGTGAATGGTTCTACGGAGTCAAGGAATATGTAACCAAAAATCGTGGCACACTGATTCGTGAACGTATCGAGGGTCAGTTGCCGCTGGAGAGGAGAATTAATGTTGCCTAATCTTATTAAAAAAATTGTCTATTAAACACAGGTTTTTTAAATCTGGAAATTACGTTGTTTTATTTTATCAAGGGAATGAGCTACCCTGTTCGATACTCGATGGGATTTTATGAAAACCATTGCCAACTTCAGAGCAGTTGGTCATCTGTCAAAACCGCAAATTCACTTGTCATCCAATCAGCGGCTAGAGTCGACTACGGTTTTTGTAAATTGAAATTGTTTTCTCTGAAAAAAAGTTTATTAATCATGTTGCGTGCAGACAACTTCCCAGAATACCGTGTGCCTGGTGTAAAGCATGACGATTTCTCTCCCTACGAGTCCAATGGAGGGTAAGATACCATCAGTTTGTCCCTAAAGCTGATTTTATTCTTCCTCTTTGTTCATATAGGAGCATCGTGGCCATCGCTGGGGATGACTTCGCAATCATTGCGGCCGATAGTCGCTTAAGCAGCGGCTATACTATCCACACTCGCAATCAAAACAAACTCTTCAAGCTTTCGCCCAAGACTGTGCTGGCTTCAGCCGGATGCTGGTGCGATACACTTGCACTCACCGCCTTGGTTAGGGCACGCATGCAGATGTACGAGCATACCCATCTGAAAGTAATGGCCACTGATGCAGTCGCTCAGATGTTGTCGATTCTCATGTACAACAAGCGGTTCTTCCCGTACTACTTGTCGAACGTGTTGGCCGGCTTGGACCAAGAAGGCAAAGGCGTCGTGTATAGCTACGATCCGATTGGTCATTGTGAACGGGCAACTTATCGTGCCGGTGGCTCATCTGGGCCATTATTGCAGCCGGTTTTGGACAATCAAATCGGCTACAAGAACATGAAACTGGACGAGGAGCCAAAATTGACCAAGGATCGTGCTGTGGCTGTTGCTATTGACACGTTCATCTCGGCTGCGGAACGTGATATCTACACTGGTGATTCGGTTTATATCAATATCATCACTAAGGATGGTGTGGAATCGAAGGAAATATCTTTGAGAAAGGATTAGATGTAAGGAGGCATGTGGTTCTCCTTTTTTTCTATAAACTCTGTAATTGTAATGGATGTTTGGTAAATAAATACATTTGTTCAACGGAAAGGGTGTTAAGTGAGCAAGGATTAACTCAAACTTGAATGTCTACTGAAACCTCGCCGTGCCAGTCTCTTAAAGTCGAATTTCAGTTTGGTTTAAGTCCCTTTTCCTTGGCTCGTATTATTTTTAAGGTCGTCCGTTGGTGTTACATGTTACAAGAGCTATAGACCAATCATCTTCTCGTTGTTTCTATTGAAGAACCTAGAACCGCTTTCGGATCCTTATAACACATTACTCAATAAGTTCGTACGATGACATATAGATGGAGCCACTATTGATAATTTTTTTGGGAAATACCAACCTTCAAACGTTGCATGTCAAAAAGGATGACATTTTGACGTTTAGTATACCAGTTACAGTGGTTTTTCTGACGCTATTTTTGTTTATCGTAGACAAATGGAAAGTCGGAATACGTGAACTGGAAAATTGCGTCTTTCAGATAGTCTTCGCCATCTCGCTCCCGAGACCTCATCAAGACTAGCAATTGTTCAGGTCCCACGATCGACGTCATTGTTACTCTTCTGCAGCGCGACTTCGGTCCAAAAATAGACTTCCAGAAATCAGAATCTATTTTATTCAAAACGCCTTTGTCTATGGCCTCTCGGGACACTGGGAAAATTGGCGCAGGTTTTCAATTTTTGGACCAGACGGGCGTAAACTGGCGAATCAAAGTGTAGCCAGATACCTTGGGATCTTACTAGATCAATATCTACGAGGGTGGTCCGATAAGTACTTTGCCTACAAAAGAAAAACAAAAATTTTGGAGAAATTGCGATTTATTTTTCAATATAGTCTCCTTTTAGCTCGATTCACTTGACCCAGCGATGCTCCAACTTCTTTAACCCGTCTAAAAAATACGTTTTCTCGAGGTCTGCAAAGTAGGCCTCCGTGGCGGCGATGACCTCCTCATTCGACTGAAATTTCTGCCCGACGAGTGACTTTTTCAAGTTTGGAAACAAAAAGAAGTCGCACGGGGCCAAATCTGGAGAATACAGTGGATGGGGCAGCAGTTCGTAGCCCAATTCGACCAATTTGGTCGTGGCGAGGGCGGAGGTGTGAGCCGGTGCTTTATCATGGTGGAAGAGCACTTTTTTCTTCGCCAAGTGGGACCATTTTTTCTTCAATTCGGCATCGATTTTCGGCATATGCCAATAATTTGGCATAGTACAGCCCTGTGACCGTTTTGCCCTTCTCCAGGTAGTCGATGTGGATCACACCTTGTGAATCCCAGAAAATGGTGGCCATCACCTTTCCGGCCGATGGGACAGTCTTCGCATTCTTCGGAACACGTTCGCCGAGTGAAGTCCACTGTTTCGACTGTTCCTGGTGTGTACCAGTGGATCCATGTTTCGTCGACTGTCACGAAACGATGCAGAAACTCCTTCGGATTGTGCTTAAACAGCGTCAAACACTGCTCTGAAGTGGTCTCAGGGTTGCGCTTGTTGTCCGGAGTGAGCAAACGCGGCACCCATCGCGCCGACAGCTTTCTCATACCCACGCGATCTTTTGTAATGCCTACTGTCTCAGCTATCTCGCACACCTTCAATCGCCGGTCTGCCAATACGAGATCGTGGATTTTTGTCACGTTGTCCTCCGTGGTAGCCGTTTTCGGGGCACCTGGACGTGGTTCATTAAAAACCGACGTACGACCACGTTGAAACTCGTTAAACCAATTTTTGATGGTCGCCATCGAAGGAGAAGAGTCACCGTACACAGCATCCAAACGGTCTTTGATTTCGCTGCGCGATTCTCCTTCCAAAAACAAGAATCGAATCACCGATCGACATTGCTCTTTTTCCATTTTTCTAAAATCCGCGGACAGTCCCGCTTCCACACGCGGTCAAAACAAAACTACGAGTCCGATCCGGCTGAAACGATAGTAAGGTGCTCTTGCGATACTGGCGCCATCTGGCGGTGAGACTAAGTACTTATCCGACCAACCTCGTATATTAAACATGTAGATGCTGCTCTGGCAAGAGCCCGAAGCGCTTTCACTCCTGACAAGATGGCTGTCTCATAGCACCCAACTTGATTCTAGAGTGAAGGTGCTAATCTGCTACATATCCTTAATCAGGCCCATGGTTGCCTATGGATGTCCCGTCTGATTCAATGTGATTCAATGTGATTCAACGTTTAATGGAAAGGATTAGGGTGTTTGAGAGACAATGTCTCAGGACTTGTCTCGGGTTACATAAGACATCCGAATCTCAGTACACGAAATTTTACACGAACGTGGTCCTATACAATAGGGCCAGAATTGTACGAGTGGTTAAATTTCTGATAAAACTGATTCGAAGCCACGTTGCAAGAGCAATGACTTCGGCAATAACTAGATCTCCGGGGCTTACTACCCCAACCGCTTGCACCGCGAGAAAAGCTTCAGTCAGTTCCCAGATTCATCTAAGCATGATGACACGCTCAACCTCCGACAGATCTCCTAGCTGACCTTAATCGAACTTATCAACTACGGAGTGTAGAGGAGTAACCAAATTAATTTTAATTTTATTTAATTTTCGTGGGGGCAAACACCCCATTTATTGAGCTTAATTCAAGCTAAACTTAATCTAACTGAATAACTAATGAGAACGGGTGAAACCAAGACTGGAAGGACGGAAGGTTATTGAGAAGACGGGGTTTTAGGCATGGAGTGCTGAGGTTGAAGTCGAAGTAAGGATTCGAATTAAGACTTGCCAGCATACGGGAAATGGGTTCATTGGAGCCGTATGATATGGGGGGTGGATAGATAGGAGAGACCAGGAGTGTATTACGGGGATTAGTGTTAAGATAAGGAGTTATAAAAGATGGCGCAGTCAATGGTACCTGTAAAAAGTCTATGAATTGAGATGATGTCAAATGACTCAAGTTGATTAGTTTAAGACGGTCTTGATAGGGCGATAAGAACAAGGGATTGTTCCACGCAGACCTCGAAGAGCGAAACGTAGGAATCGACGTTGGATGCTTTAGATTCTAGATATGTGAGTTTGTTGATAAGGGGACCACACTTGAGATGCGTATTCGAGAAGGGGGCGAACAAAGGTAATACAAAGGGATCGAGTCATGTAGGGATTGGAGAATCCTTTAGACCAACGTTTCACAAAACCGAGTGCAGAGTTGGCTTTATGAATTATATCGTCGATATGTGCGCGAAAATTGAGCTCTTGGTCACATAGTATGCCAAGATCGCGGATAACCAGAACGATGGAGATGGGCTGATTATTGATTAAGTAGAGACGAGGGGGAGGTTTGATTCATTCGCGTGAGAAGGTAATTGATTGGCAAGTTCCAAACAATTTTTGGAGCACCAAACGGAAGAGCTGTTGAGATCCAATTGAATAAGGGAAGAATCTTGTTGCGAGGAAATGGTCTTGGAGAACTTGGTGTCGTCGGCGTACAGTGAGAGGTGGGAATGTGTAATGACAATGTTGTTTATGGTAACAATAAAAAGAAGTGGACCTAGGTGGCTGCCTTGGGAAACGCCGGAAGAAGTTAAGAAGGTGTTGGAAAAGGGAGATCTGTAGTAACGTGTTTTTAAATAAGAAGCTATCCACTTCAACGCAGTGGGTTCAAAGCCAAGGAAAGACAGTTTGAAGAGTAATAGTTTGTGGGAGATTTTGTCGAAGGCTTTACTGAAATCAGTTGAAATGACGACCTCATTTCCATTCTTTAATCCTGACAGTGTGAGGGACACACATTCGGCAAGGTTTGTGGCTGTAGACCTGCATTTTAAGGAAGCCGTGTTGTTTAGAGGAGATTAGAGATTTGCAGTGGAAACCTAGAGTGTCATACAAGATATGTACTTTCGAAAAGTGTGGGTATGTGTGACAGTTTGGCGATGGGCCGGTAGTTGTTAGCAACATTCTTCTGTCCTTTTTTTTGAACAGGAGTTATAAAAGCGGTTCTCCATATCTGGGGAAATTCTCGAAGAGACAGGGATAAGTTGAACATTTTTGAGAGCGGGACAGAAATAATGGAGGAACATTTTAGTAATATGGCACGGAGACCATCGGGCCCAGGAGTAAATTCATCACGCAGTTGATTCAATGTATTTTCAATGATATCATAGTACGTGGGAGAAATGGTCCAAGGAAGAAATTTGGTGTGTAGTCGAAGTAAGTAGTATCCGGTACAAAGGAGCCATCGGCGAACGATTTTTTGAAAAAGTTGGCGATACATAGTTGGCGATCATTCGAGGTTTCACCATTGAAGGAGAGTGAAGTTGGGTAGCCATCAGATTTCCTTTTGTAGTTGACAATCTGAAAGAAGGACTTAGGATCGTTAATAAGATTGGCCTGCGTTTCGATCAAATGGCTTATGAAGAACTCATGATACTTAATAAAGAGGCAAAGTCAGTAGGGTGGCCTTCCTGTTCAATGGAGACCATTACACTAGTCTTCGTTTTACCTTCATAGCAGACCGAGTCTGGTTTATCATGGAGATAGGCCAAAAAGAGACGAATGTTTTCATATGTCTTTTTATCATTTAGACGAGAGAGAGCATGGTGGCATTCAGTGGGGTTACTAACTTACTGGGTAATTTTGACTGAAGGGGGCAGAAGTGGATCAATGAAAGATTGGATGGAGTTAGGAGGAGACGTTGTTGAAGAAGGAGTTGAAACTGTTGGAAGAGAAATGGAATTGGCTATACTGTGATAGGGCGAGTATGGTGTGGAAGTATTAGAAAAGGCGGGAGCTGAGGGAGAACTCGAGAATCGCCTGAATTTGCCGTGTTGTATCGCAACATCGGCGCCATTGCCGTTGTATCGCCGTGGATACTTGCCGACTTGAAAGTGGATCATATTACGACAGGATTGGATCCTGAGAACGACCTTTACAACAAAGAACTATAACGCACGCGAAGATCGATTTAACACGTTCGCGGACAGTTGACATTTAAGACGGTGATTGAAAAGTACACCCACCGTAACTTATGAACCAATTGAGCTAAATGAACGAAATAATAACTGGAATGATCACCATGACAATTCAAGTGTTTTAAAAAAATAAAAAACAAGGGCGGCAAATGCCGCTCTGTCCCACCTAATCAAAATTTTACATATATATTTCATATGCTGGGACAAAGCGGGATATGCCGCTAAGGTGATATTGCAAATATCATATTCTCAAATAAGAAAATAAGAAAATTTATTACTTCATAAAAAAAACATAACAATTCAAATAATATAAAAAAAGCATAATAAATTTATTGCATTTCAAACATTTTGTTGCGAATGAAATAGTTCAAAACAAGGAACAATACACAAGGGTGGTTTTGTGGGACATGTTTTACACAAATATTTGGTCTCCTTCCTGATTTTGTTCTTCAAGCACTGTCGGCATCTCATGTGATATGTCTTTGTAGGATCCTTGGGATTCGGAATATTGTCCGGATAGTGTTGCTCGTTCCCTGTTAGGACTTGAGGATTATCATCTTCCATTTTCTTTCTTTTTCCACCATATTTTACCCCCGTTTTAACAAGTTGCCTTCCATCTTGCAAGTCTTGCGATATAGAAAGAAAATCTTTTATCAATTCATTTCTAAATTCAAGTAAAGTGGTTTTGTTTTTAAACATTTTCATTATGAAAAAAGAATTCCAAATAGCCACGTCTAACAGGTGAAAGATAACCTTCTTATACCATCTGATGCTTTTTCGAGGTGATGAATAATAGTTTACCATTTGGTCACTTCTGTCTATGCCAGACATAAACTCATTGTATTTGGCAATTTCGTCCGGTTTTTGCTTAACTTGTCCGAATTTATTGGCAACACTTACCATTTTAGGATGATATTTTGTTGTGAGGCAAAGAACATCCCTTTTATCCTTCCATTTCGATACATACACCTTATTGCTCCTGCTCCATACATGCTCACCTTTTTTCAGTTTCTTGCTTGTAATTTTTTTCGGATTCCCGCACCTGTTGCTTCGTAAGGTGCCTGTGCAGTGTGTTTTTTTCGTGAGCAGTTTCTTCGCCAGATCTACGCTGTTGTAAAAATTGTCCATGAACAGGTGATGTCCACGGTCTAAATACGGCTCCATAAGACCGAAAACAAGTGCTTCAAGCTTTGACCTGCCCTCAACGATAGTTACGATAGTTTTACCTTTGTATATGGTCGAATTTAGCACATATCCCCCAGGAGTACAGAGGGTATAGAATTTAATACCATACTTAGCTTTTTTTCCTTTTATGTACTGCCGAAAGCTAAGACGTCCTCGAAACAAAAGCAAAGACTCATCTAAAGACAGCTGTTCTTGAGGATAATATGCGTTTCTGAAATTGACGAGCAATTTGTTCAGCAATGGAGTGACTTTCTCCAACTTGTCGGACTGGTTCGTTTCTTGTGCATAAAGACAACTAAAACATCTTAGCATTTCTTCATACCTCCTCCCGGATAATGTATGGTGAAAAACTGGAGCATAGTACAGTGGATCCATGGAAAATATTTTTCTTATTGACGGATATTTTTTCTGACCTTGTAAAATACTTATTCCAAGGAATTGTTCCAGCTCCTGCATAGAAAATGTCTTAACACTAGAGTATCTGCTGAATTTTCTTGCTGGCCGACCAGAGTTTGACAACTGAAGAGCATAACTGTTCATTGAGTCAAGAATCATACTCATTATTTCTTCGTCCCATAACTTACTGAAACATTCTCTAGCCGTTGGAGGATTATCGCCAAAATCAATTTTTAGGCCACTTTGCGTTTGATCAAATTCAAAATCAGGAATATCTTCAATAACGTCATACCATTGGTCGTCTGACACATTACCTGTATCTTCTGTGCCATGAACTTCTTCAAGATCCTCTTGCAATATTTCTTCTGCGTCGTCGTTAACTTGTAAAAACGTATCAGGTTCACTGTCAGAAGATTCTTGTTCGGAAGATCCTTCATAATTCGGATCTCCATCATCATCATCGCTATCAAAGTCATCACCAAATTCGGATTCATCAGTACTTATTTCGTCCATTAATCTTAAAACCCTAGCTTCTTCACCCGGATCCATAACTTATACGTTTGCTTCTTAGAAAATTCCAAAATTCGAAAGATGCGAGTTATAAGTATTTAAAAAAAACGAGCCTTGTACAAACGTTATAATTTATTTATTTTAAAATTCGGAACACTTGGAGATAGGTCGTGAACTTGTCGTTCCAAAGAAAATCTACAACAGACTGCCTTTTCTTCTCTTAAACTATTGCTTAAATATACAAAAAGATACAAGAAGTGAGCGTCCGATGTTTTATGATGGAAAATTCCCAATATCCTTTTTGTCCTTTCCGGTTGTAAATTTTATTACAATAGGAAAGTGCCGGCTAAGGATTAGGGAAATCCAGATAAAACATAATGAGGGCATACAATAAAACAACTTATGGTAGATACTCGGTCCACTCCGGACCGGATGTATCCTTATTGGTTGGTTAGGGGGCGACGGGAATAGAGGTAGCCGCCGTAACTTGCGCACTAAAACACTGACTGATTCGAACTGATATAATCTGCAGATGTTAAGCTTGCTGGGACAATTCACAAATTATTTTGGATTCTACTGGGACACAAGGTTTCATTGTATACAGAATTAAATGGAAAACTAGACGGCATTTGCCGCTTTGTGTTTTAGAGGATAGCAAACTTGGACGGGATATGCCGCTTTGTCCCTGCAAAAACCACAAAATTCAGCGGCATATGCCGCTCTGTCCGTGAACGTGTTAACAAAAACGACTTTATTTGGCGGTTTTTGATTACAAGTGTTTCTTCCGTTGGAGAAATCATCGTGACGAAATCTCGTAACAGCTGATCTTGGTCCGTTTTTTCGTCTAACAGGTCGTTGACCCACAATCTCCGTCTGGATCTGGTGCGTGCCTGTGTGTGTTGTGTGAATTCGAAGTTTCGCAGTTTTCGAAAACTACACATACACACTAACGTGGATGGGTGGAACCAATGCCTTCATTGCACGCCGGCATCATCGCTTTGGTGTGCACATGTTAAGCTTCTGAGCTCCCAAATCCTCGGCGATTCTGATCATTTTCCGTCGGCTTTTTGTTTTGTGTTAGATGTAGTTTTGCCCACGGTAAATGCGATGGTTATTGACTAACCTTCATGTTGCGCTGCAACAGCCGTACTAAAAAGTATAAGCTCATGAGAACAGTCAACCCGTCGCCCGAAGCCTCTAGAGCACACGAATCTTTTCCATATAAGGCATAATTATAGTACATACTACATCAAACCACAACCATACACTATAATTGACCTTATTTAGGCCACGCAGTATATGGCGTTTAAGCTGCTTGATAGTCAAGTAGATGGCTTTGTAATAGGTTCCATGTCATATCAAAGACTTTTTTTAGCTCTACCAAGACAAGCGTCTCCATGTCTATAGGAATACATATGTATACCAGGGGTGTAAGTTGAAACTTGCCGGTTTTTTCGTTAAAGAAAAATAATTTTCAGAGGAATCTCAATTTTTTTATTCAAAGTATTGACCATTTGATTCTACACATTACGCCCATCTTTCAGGTAAATTATGGATACCATACCAAAAAAACATATCTTGAAAATTGGCGAAGCTCGGCTCTGCAAGTGAGTGTTCCATCGATGCGAAAAGGTGAAAGTCGGGCGGGCGAGGTGTGGAGAGTATGGCGGATGCGATAATATTTCCCAATTGAGCACTTTTAAGGTGTCTTACACCCGTTTAGCGGTATGAGACGGCGCGTCGTCATGGTGCATGTCTTGGGGCCCATTCCGGCCATTTTCCCACTAAACACATTGTCTTATGGCTAAAGTGATTTGGCTGTCCATTCGATGAACTGGCAAGTGAAAGTCATGATTTTTTTCGCTTCGGTTTCTCAAATTAAATCCATTTCTCGTCGCTCGTAACAATACGATGCAAAAAAGACTTCCTTTCGAACCGTTGAAGCAGCATTTCACAAACGGTTTTTCGATATTCCATTTGCCTATCGTTCAATTCGTGTGGCACACATTTCCCATACTTCTGGATCTCTCCCATGGCTTTAAACTCGGGTCAAATTTAGTGGTTTTGCCAGTTTCTCTTCCGATTGGATTGGGTCTTCATCCAATAACGCCTGCAATTCCTCTTCTTCAAACCTTTTCGCTGCACCAGGATGCTCATTGTCTTTTAAATCGAAATCACCACCTTTAAATTGTCTAACATGATCTAATCACTGGAGCATGTTCACCATAAGTTCCTACCAACAAACGATGAGATTCAGCTGCTTTTTTCTTTTGATGAAATAAGAATGCCACAAATGCTCTTTGTTTGAGGTGAACAACTACGCCGCTATTATTGACGGAATGAGACTTGTGTATTTTTGAAGCTTAATGTCAATTGAAAAAAATGATATATATGTCAAATTATAGAAATGTATAAATATAGCTAGCGACATCTACCAGAAAAAGTGGCTAGTTTCAACTTACACTCCTGGTAAACACTGAACATAGGCAGATTCCCATATACTGAGTTTCTTATCGCTAATGGTTAGTTGATTCAGGCTTTTGCAAAATTAGTCGTGAACTTCCATGCTTTACTTTGCCCTCTCTCTATATAAACCATTGACAACTACTATCCTTCTCTTGTCCCGGAGCTGTGGGTTATTGCTTTGAAGATAATCAAGATATAGTATTTAACTCTGCTTCATTTTATGCACGATTTCCATGACACCGACTTTTGTTCACCTCCTCACTTTGGTATAATCGCAGGTTTTGTTCTCCAAGCAAAGCAAAACAAGTTATAAGCAATTTTCCTTCTTACTTAAACTCCTACTGACTTTTCTAACTATTTGTGCATTTATCTTCCATTTACCAAGCTTTACAACTCCTGCTAACAACACTCTTTGTGTTGCTAATCAACCTTATAACTTATCTCATTTCCACCTTTCACTTTGTCAACTATAAAAAAAATCTCCCTATTCGTCTTCTAACGCTACAATAATCTCAACCTTGCATCTTAAGAGTTTATCTGGTGCTCTACAAACTTAGCAGTTCCAAATGGCCATTAATCAAATAAATCACTTCCCAACCTTAATTTTATCCATAATCAACCCACGTTAAAGTAACAGGCGAATTTGGTAAACTACATATATGACCAAGAGCTCACTTACCCTATACAAGCAGCATTGGGTTTTGTGAATTCTCTAATCTCTACGTGCCCCGATTCCTTTATATAAGCTTTATTTGACCTTCTTCAACCTACGTATTCAGATTTCCCATCCAACGCTATTTCCTACGATTTGTTTTTTGAGTTCTGTCCAGAATAATCATCCATTGTCTGTTCAGCTTCATTTAAAAAAAAAAAAATCGCTGCCTAATAATGCCATCAATATATTATTAGCATCAAACAGTCACTTGAATATTCGTGAATCTCGTGGGTTATTCGATCCCCAGATAACAGACGGTTTACGGTTTTCAATAAGCGTGATTCATCTCAACGTCCACAAATCCATTGGCACTGATGGTATTCCCCATTCTTCTACACTGGCAAAAATCCACTGCGCAAGCTTTTTTATCTGTCTCTCCCGGGGTACTCGTAAATGGAAAGTAGCATATGTCCACTGACGTCCCCTCTTTCCTAGGTCATGGAAATATCTTGAATCGCTGTAGCTTTTTAATGACAAGAAGTTCGATTTCCGCAGCAACGGTCTACTGATGATTTAATGGCATACGAGTATCCCACTTAAGTGGAACCAAACTTTGCACCACTTGGGTGAAAGCAAGATCATTGTACTTGATATTTGACAGAGGCTTCAAGCTGTTTTGTCGAAAATGCGTGTTTATGGTATCGAAGAATATTTTCTTATATGAATTAGAAATTACTCCTCGGGCCCTTCAATAGAAGTAGTTTTGATCGTTTTAATATTCACCAAATAGATGCTGGTGTTCCGGAGCTGTTTTCTCATCGTTCTTTTTATCACTTCTACTTCTGTCTGCTACTTCTAATCCAATCCATTCCTCAGCCTCTCAGATTCGTCCCAAGCTTCACGTCCCTGTTCTTCAGCCGGCTGCCGGACGGCAACGTATGATGATGCCTCGGCAACTTAACTAAGTCACAATGCTTCTAAAATCCAAGCTGTCTACTGTCACTTAAGTGAACTACTAGGGAAACTATCATGGCACTTGTGTCGCTGAAATCGACAACCACATATTCCAGGTCGCTAAAAACGCTGCGAAATGTCTGGAATATTTCACCTCTTCTGATTTGAATTCAGTCTATAAACTAATACCTTTGGGGGTGGATGTGGTGCAATGGTAATCATCACCGACTGTTGAGTCAAAGGTCTGTAGTTCAAGTCCGTCCATAGTCAAGAACAATTCTGTGCAACAACATCAGTTGTGAATGATTGAAAAGTACTGATGAAATGAAGTGCTGATCGCAGCATAAGATCACTATAAAATTCATACTCTGTGTGTGCACTTCCAATATTATCTTAACGACATGGAAACAAAACTGTTACTGTGAACTATGTACAACCAACTCAAATTCAGTTGGATCTCTCAAATCCTATCTAGTGCAACCACCCTCGAAGAGTAGCGAACGAACATCTTTGACACAAACCATTTGCACTCCGTCCAGGTTGTGTGACAAACACCATAAGAGCATACACTCTTGAAACTGCACGAATAATAAAACAAAAAACGCCAATTTATGGGCTGGTGCTTCCAATCCGCTCTTGATAGAAAGCGGGCAATAAAACTTATAGGCAGCGATATTGCGACGTCACTCAACTCGCTTGAAAATCGACCCAACAATTTAACAGCAATACTCGTCTCGGAAGGAATGCCCATCAATGCACTATTAAGTCTGCCTTCGGACGTGCAGATAAATTTAGAGACTGATCCACATGAATACGGAATGCTCTTCCCAGCCTAATATTTCCCATACTTTGCAATCCACCATCATTTAAGACCAATGGGCACCGCAACCTCCTTTCCTTCTCCCCATCCACACCTTCGGCCCGTGTTGTGTCTTGACAATAGCTTAAGGGTATCCATAAGCCCTTTAGCACGTGTTTATTATATAGATATGATGATAAGTTAGCCATCTAAGAAAGGCTTCAACTAGGTCTTATAGGCGTGTCAATGAAAATCGGCCATAAGTGAGGCCCAAATTGAATTGCCTGGCTGGTTTCGAAGACTTTCCTTCATACTCGTAGTTTGTAATTGACATCTATCACAACCATACTGAATTCAATAAATGACAGTGATTGACGGCCAACATCCATATCATCTGACAACATTACTCGTTTGAAAAGAGTCCATAGTAACTACGAGGGTGGTCCGATAAGTACCTAGCCTCACCGCCAGATGGCGCCAGTATCGCAAGAGCAGCTTACTATCGTGTAGTACATTCTAGTAGACGGCTACTGTCGAAAAGCCGGATTGGACTCGTAGTTTTGTTTTGACCGCGTGTGGAAGCGGGAGTGTCCGCAGATTTTAGAAAAATGGAAAAAGAGCAATATCGGTCGATGATTCGATTCTTGTTTTTGGAAGGGAAATCGCGCAGCGAAACAAAGAGCGTTTGGATGCTGTGTACGGTGACCCTTCTCCTTCGATGGCGACCATCGAAAATTGGTTTAACGAGTTTCAACATGGTCGCACGTCGGTTTTTGATGAGCCACGTCCAGGTGCCCCGAGAACGGCTACCACGGACGATAACGTGACAAAAATCCACGATCTTGTATTGGCAGATCGCCGAATGAAGGTGCGCGAGATAGCTGAGGCAGTAGGCATTTCAAAGATCGCGTGGGTCCTACATGAAATTTTGGGCATGAGAAAGCTGTCGGCGCGATGGATGCCGCGTTTGCTCACTCCGGACAACAAGCGCAACCGTGAGACCACTTCAGAGCAGTGTTCGACGCTGTTTAAGCGCAATCCGAAGGAGTTTCGTGACAGTCGACGGAACATGGATCCACTGGTACACACCCAGAGACCAAGGAACAGTCGAAACAGTGAACTTCACCCGGCGAACGTGCTCCGAAGAAGGCGAAGACTGCCCATCGGCCGGAAAGGTGATGGCCACCGTTTTCTGAGATTCACAAGGTGTGATCCACATCGACCACCTGGAGAAGGGCAAAACGGTCACAGGGCTGTACAATTATTGGGCCGATTCGCCTGCGAATTGAAGAAAAAACGGCCCCACTTGGCGAAGAAAAAGTGCTCTTCCACCATGATAAAGCACCGGCTCACACCTCCGCCCTCGCCACGGCCAAATTGGTCGAATTGGGCTACGAACTGCTGCTCCATCCACCGTATTGTCCAGATTTGGCCCCGTGAAAAAGTCACTCGCCGGGCAGAAATTTCAGTCGAATGAGGAAGTCATCGCCGCCACGTAGGCCTACTTTGCAGACCTCGCGAAAGCTTTTTTTTCAGACGGGTTAAAGTAGTTGGAGCATCGCTGGGTCAAGTATATCGAGCTAAAAGGAGACTATATTGAAAAATAAATCGCCTTTTCTCCAACATTTTGGTTTTTCTTTTGTAGACTAAGTATTTATCGAACCACCCTCGTAATTGGGTTGTTAAATCCTGCTCGGCAGCCGCTTTAACCTCTCTTTCTTCTTGGCTTATTCAACAATAATGCGGCTAGAAGCAGCGTGGTCCGGCTCAAAAAATCCGGCTGCTGGCTGGACCCACGATGAGGTCCTGAAGATAATACCAAGAGGTTAAATTGTGTCTTCGACCGACCACGTTGCACCTAACCTCAATACCGACAGAAGTGGAATAGAGAAGAGGAAGAGTAAATAGAGATGACTCGAAGATGAACTGTCGAGTTAGAATAGGCATCGTTTCGAAAAAGTTATAGGTGGATAGGGAAGAATAGGGCTGGTGGGCTAGCAAGTCACATTTCAGTGCTTTCAGATAGGTTTTAATGACCTAAGCAGCATGTGGCTAAGAGTTGTCGTTCTGCAAAGTCACTTTGTCGTTACTTTGCTCGTAATATGGCCTTTATTCCGTCAATCGGGTAGGGTTTCATCCAGTTGCATACCTCGGCGAACTGGTAGCACCAAATACAAAGTGTGACCTTCCTGCCATGAATGTATGGCTGGGTTGTCGATAATTATGTCCGTGTTCCCTTTATAGTTTTTTTCTCTTTCGTTTATCGTAATGAATCTACTTTTCATCGCCAGTCACAATACGATGCCAAAAAGCTTTTCTCCTTAGCGCTGGAGCAACAATTCGCTCAAGAAAAAAAACGGTCCAATTTCTCCTAGCCTCGTCTCTTATGGCACACAATTTCTTGATCATTTTCATAGCTTTCAAACGTTGCGGGATGGTTTATTGAGTCATGGTTAATGAATCTGCAAGTTCTTGTTGAACTTGAGAATGCCCCCAGTGCTACGTTTCCAAACACCTTCACCGATCCGGACGCTTGTCATCCACCACTTTGTAGCATTGAAACCATTCCCGATACGTCCTCTGAAGCCCTACCATAATTTTCTATAATCATTCAACGTACCTCGGCCCCTTCAAATTGAAGGCAAAAAACTTGAAAAAGGCTGAAAATTAGCATTTTCAAGCCTAAAAAAAATATATGACAGATGAAAATCTACCAATGTAATGATGAAGATCTGCTAACAGATATACATACAAGACATTACTGCCCAGCATGTACCGTTAGCACCATCTATTGGAAAAACCATAGACAGCCGTATATTTGGTAGCAACATCCAAACAACCAAAATCGTCAAAATCGTTGCCTCATTTTAGGCGAAACAAAGCCTATCTCCCCTGGATAGCTTTGTTTTCAGTGAACACAGTGATTTCGAAGGTAATGAGGAAGCGAGCGAGCTGGCTGTGAGGAGAAAACTCTTATTTTCTTACAGCGAGCCATTCTAGGATGGCAAGAGCTTGCGACATGTGTTATAACAGATCTGAAGAAGATATCTCAATAATGGGTGCAACCGTCATAGGCGACTGATCGATCGACGATCGCCTTTGGCATCCTACAAAACACGTTTTGCAGTACCGTGAGCGCAAGAAACCATGGGAAATGGTCAACGAGGGCGAACCATTTTGCAACTTAATCCTATCCAGTGCATTGGACTTTTGCAATCGTGTGTCGATCGGAACTGTTGTGGTATCAAAACCGCTACCGATAATGCTGACTTGGTTTTCTTGAGCCATTTGAAAGTCATCCCTTCATCCACTAACCTAGGTTAAGGGGCACCTTCCTAATCGAAACAGTACCTTGCCTTATAGGTACTTATGTATATAAGAAACCATTACAAGCTGAAATAGCCTGCTATTAAGTCGACACACAGCGATAAGAGGAGTTAAATTAAATCTCGACTCCAAGCAAATTGCTCGGTCTGGGGTCACAGATAAAGCAGTACGCTGGGAAATCCAATGATCTCACAGCAGTTCTGAACTTAACAATTTCTTGTGTCTTACCGCTGTGTCATATAATTTCAATCTGAACAAAGATGTAACGCAATTTCAGTGAGAATTTAACAAAGTGATTCTCTTTAATCCACTGGAATACATTATCATCCACATACATCGTGGTATTTATGGCTATTAAAACTGGACAACGGAATACCGCGCAAGGTGCCGAGGATCGCCGATCAAAACAAGTTTTCTCTTCTCCATCACAATCGCATCGGTTTTCCTTATCAACACGAACCTCACCCCGTAGACAGGTTTCGCTTAACACCTACGTCAGCGACAAGTATAAATACAACCCATCGTCCCCGGACTGGATTTAGTCACTTGTGCGATTTCTCACTCACCGGTTGTGTCTGCTGCCTGAGAATGTTACGACTATCGGCCTTTGTACTCTGTGCAACCGCTCTCTTGAGTGTAATAACTGCATACGAGGTTCCTAAGGCGCAATTTAAAATATTCCATCCAAAAGGCTTCGAAGTTTCGATACCAGCCGACGAAGGAGCCACTCTGTTCGCGTTCCATGGCAAGCTGAACGAAGAAATGGACGGCCTGGAGGCCGGTACATGGGCAAAGGACATCCTGAAACCGAAGAACGGAAGATTCGTTTTCACCGACCGTTTGACGAGCTTGAAATTCGGTGACACCATCTACTACTGGACGTATGTGATTTTCGAAGGCCTCGGCTATCGCGAGGATGATGGCGTCTACGTTGTTACAGAATACTCAAGTCCCGATGATAAGCCCGGATCGATGCCGCCGCCACCACCGACCACAACCAACAACAACAATAATAACGATGGCAACTGCCAGAACAGTATTACAACGAAGAAAGGAATTCCAGTTCGTTGCTCCGGTCAGGTACTGTTCGAGGAGAACTTTGATGGCAACAGACTGGACGCCAATAAGTGGCTGATCGAGAGGAGATTCAGCAAGCAACCTGATTTCGAATTTGCAATATACCTACCCAACGACGATGTCCTCAAGATTGGCGGCGGCAAAGTCACCATCCGACCTACCGCGACGACACGGATCTATGGTAAGGATATACTCCAATCCGCGCTCGATCTGGGACGTGAGTGTACCGGCGAATTTGAATCAACCGACTGCACACGTCCAGCAGATGATTTCGATATCCTTCCGCCATTCATCTCGTCACAGTTTTCGACCAAGAATTCATTCTCCTTCAAGTATGGCCGAGTGGAGATACGTGCTAAAGTGCCCAGTGCCGATTGGGTGTTCCCGCAATTCTTCCTGGAACCCATGGACAACCGATATGGCTCGAAGAACTATCAATCCGGTCAGATGAGAATCGCCTTCAGTCGTACTAATGGTGGAAATTTAGTGCGCGATCTCTTCGGTGGTGTGATCCTGAACTCCGAAGAGCCGTTCCGTAACATAAAGATGTGCAAGAAGCCCGGACCGCCAGTGGATTGGTCCGCTGACTTCCATACCTACACATTGATATGGTTACCGAACAAGATCACAGTGAGTGTTGACGGGCAGGAGTATTGTACGGTCGAGGCGCCCGAACGGGGATTCTCCGAATTGATGACCGATGGCAAGTCGCTCCCGAACAAGGATTACCTGGAATCTGGCTCGCATATGGCGCCCTTCGATCAGGATTTCTACGTCAGGCTGGGCTATGGTATTGGTGGCATCAAGGACTTTGAAGACGATGCCGAGCTATGGGCAAGCGAGAAACCATGGAGTAACGAGAATGCACGCGTGATGAAGCAGTTCTGGAGAAAGAAGAAGAACAACTGGCACCAATGGCTCGGATCAGATGCAGCATTGCAGATCGACTACGTTCGAGTGTATGCGGTTTAAGTGTGTTGGCAATAAAGATGTAAACTTAGTCTAAAAAGAGGTTTCTTTGTTCTGGTATTTATAGAATGGGGTTCTAGGTTATAGATGGGTTTGTATACGAACAAATTATCGCCTTCCTCAGCCTTGGAGCGATACAACATGTAGTTCCCAGAATATTTTATTCAAAACCATTGAATCGAGCGCTCGATCTGCTTACGCTGAATAACAAATTATGGCTTCACTTAGCATACCAACCTCGCGTCTTGGGGTGTCATAAAATCAACAACACGATAAACCAGTAGGACGTTGAGATTATTCACAAACCTGTTCATTTCCGAGTGAGTTTGGAAAGCGCATCACTCCACTTTGCTTCTCTCACTCGGATTCCCATTTGCTGCGAAAGAGACCGGCTTGACTGACTACCGCACAACGAAACCAGTTCTCCGCCGAGTAAGGCGATAGAAGCATGAAACCAAAGTCAAGTGCAAATGAATTGGAAGCTGATGGGCCACTTACGAACGCATTAAGCTCATGACTCCGGTGTTTCCCGCGGAATTCAAAACCACAATTTGTTTATTAAAGTCTTTATTGAACCTTTCACACTCACACTCACACAGCATACAACACGACGTAATCGATTTTGAGTTCCGAGCCAGGCTGCATCCGCTGTGTCCAGCTCCTTTTCTCCTTGGTCCAGAACTGTTGCATCGGATGAGATTGGAAATTTGTCCAGGGCTTCGGTTTTTGCCAGAGCGATGCATCATCTGGAAAGTCTCGATGTCCACCGATTCCAAAGCCGAGTTTGATGTAAAACTCCTGGTCAAATGGCGCCATCACTGATCCACTACGCAAGCTCTTCTTATTGGGTAACGACCGGCCTCCTCCCTCCACACTAGCAAATCCACCGTCTCCCGGTAGGATAGTGCAGTACGATTGACCATCAACACTTACTGTGATACTATCGGGCAGCCATTCCAGGGTGAAGATATGGAAATCTGTTGACCAATCCATATGGGATCCACTCTTTTTGCACATCTTTAGACTACGGAATGGCTCTAGCGCGCTGAGCATGACGCCCCCATATAGTTCGCTGACCGCACCTCCGGCATTGCTACGACTGAATGCGACTCTCATCTGTCCGGACTGGTAATTCTCCGAGCCATAGTGGTTCTCCACAGGTTCGAGGAAGAACTGCGGAAATGTCCAATCTGTATTCGAGACTTTTGCTTTTATTTCCACTCTACCGTACTGGAAGCTGAATCGATTCTTCGTGGTGAACTGTGCCGAGATGAGTGGAGGTAGAATATCGTCACCATTCGCCTCTCGCGTACAGTCTTTAGTACCCACAACGCCCGTGCAATTCTCGCCGAAACTCAATTCACTCCGAAGAATCTGTTGGCCATATATACGGGTCAAGGGAACTGGAGTGATCGTGGCATGTCCATCGGCGAACTTGAGTACTTCACTGTTGATGAGATAGACGGCAAACTCGGAATCCGGCTTTGAAGAGAACCTTCGTTCCATTTGCCATTTGCTCTTGTCCAGTTGGTTGCCATCAAAGAAATCCTCAAATATGACTTCTCCGGCGCACTTGGATCGAGCTCCGTTTACGATTGTTGCACTAGTTTTGCAAGTTTCCGGACGCCGTGTTATGGTGACATGCTGTCGTGGTGTTGTCGATTCTAAAACATTCGAATATGCCGTCACGACATAGACACCGTCGTCCTCTCTGTATCCCAGGCCGTTGTAAATGGCATAAGTCCAGTAGTAGATGACATCGCCCTCTTTCAGGGTGGTTTCACGGTCTCTGAAGGTAAATTTGCCGTTTTTCGGTTTGACTATGTCCCGCGACCATTTTCCTGATTCCAAACCTTCCATTTCTTCATTCAGTTTACCGTGGAACGCGAACAGAGTGACTCCTTCCTCGGCCGGTATGGACACGTCAAAACCCTTCGGATGGAGTACTTTAAACTCTGCTTTTGGGACTTCATACCCCCCCAGAGCGAACGTTACGCTTAAGGAAAGGAGTATACTGCACGTTTCACGTAATTTTGCCATTTGGGGGATACTCTAAACACACAACCGACCGCCTTGGAATATAGTAAGGAACTAAGAGCTTCGTCCAACAACTGCATGTTTGTGATGTGGATGGGGGCAGCGAGTGGTGAGATAAGCCATTCTCATAAGAGAATAAGAAAATCCCATGCACATACCCATATGTAGGAGGCCAATCCGGTTTTGAGAAATGTTGTTGTCAGTAACGTGACCTATTGGTTGTCATATGGGTATGTTTATTTGTAGGAGACGTGCTTAAAAAGAGAGGACGAAGTGCCACGTGAATCTTATTATAGAAAGCTGCTGATAGCTTTTTCCCCCAATGTACTCGTACGATGAGTTGTTTACTAATAGTGGCTGATAGCTAAGAGAATTCAGATGTGGAAGCGGCACACTTGGATCTTTTGCTTGTGCTGTGCAGACAAAAAACTTCTGAAATAAGTAGTGCTGGTTTGTCAAACAGGCTTTAATCTTTACAATGCGTTTGGGATCGTTATCTTATCGAAACGTAGGAGCTACAACGACTCTAAGCTTTGTTTAGTAGATTTTTAAGCAATTTGGGCGATTCATAATACCTTCAGCATCAGCAACTGACATGCAACTCCAAACCGAAATATTTTATGGTTTGATCTCTGCTTAGGACAACATGTTTCGTCAACTCAAAAAATATTCAAACACAAGGGAATACAGGCTTCCTGGACATCACCGGGTGGAGTAACTCGCAAAAAAATCGATAATTTTCTGATGTTAAAATCGACAGAGGAGCATCGCCAAAATCAAGAGTCGAACCGAAATATACAGAAGCAGAACTCAGGAATGGAAAATGTGATTTTTTAAGCATTTGGTTTTTAATTATAAAAAAAAAGTGCAGAAAAACTGCAAGAAAATATATAATTTTTATTTATTGTTGATAAATTCATATTTGCCATTTATTTTTTTGGGACTATTTTGTCTAAATGTCAAACGACTATGTTTTAAGTGATTTATACAATTAGTCCAAAAGTCACTTTTTTAAGAATGATTTTTCGCTAATGACACGTACTATATAATGTTGTTTTCCAAGGCTTCGATTTACACTAGCTTATCAGCATAGAATGATTTAACGCATCCCAATAAAAAATAGTCCAACGGCATCAAATCATATGATTTGGGCGATCAATTCACCCACCCAACACGAGGCATAAATTGTTCATTGGACTCATTCTCGATTGGTATATCGATTCGCATGTTGGGGCCAGCTTGATGGAAAACCATGTTGATCAGGATCAGCTCGTGCACAGGCAAAAAAGAGTATGAAATCATTAAACGGTGATTTAATTAAATTTTCGTAGGGGCCCCCACCCCCATTTATTGAGCTGATTTCAAGCTATCCTAATCTAATCTAACTTATTAGCTAGGAAGAACGAGAGAGAGGGAAGGGCGGTTAAAAAGGCGGATTTTTAGGCATGGAGTGCTGAGGTTGAAATCGAAGTAAGGATTCGAATTAACACTTCCCAGCATGCGAGTAGTAGTTTCATTGGAGCCACAGGGAGGTGGGTAGATAGAAGAGACGGGGATTTCGTACATTTCGGGGGTAAGTGTTGATAGAGACGGAGTTGTAGAGGGTCGCGCAGTCAATGGTACCTGAGAGGAGCCGATGTATTAAAAGAATGTCTTTCTTCCAACGTGTTCAAGTTGATTAGTTTAGTGCGGTCTTGGTAGGGTGGTAAAATTAAAGGATTGAACCAGGGAAGACCTCGAAGAGCAAAACGTTGGATGCCCTCGATTCTAGAAATGTGGGTTTGTTGGTAAGGAGACCACACTTGAGAGGCATATTCAAGAAGGTGCCGGACAAAGGTTATGTACCTATAAAGAGATCGGGTAACGTAGGGATTCGAGAATTCTTTAGACCACGAAACCGAGTGCTGAAATAGCTTTAAGGATTATCTCATCGATGTGTGCGCGAAAATGTAGCTTCTGGTCACATAATATGTCAAGATCGTGAATGACCTGAACAGTGGAGATGGGTTGATTATTGAGGAAGTAGAGACGAGGAGGAGGTTTGATTCGTTTACGTGAAATGGTAATTGATTGGCATTTATAAATGTTCAGCTCCAATTTTTTGAACACCAGATGGAAAAACTATTGAGATCAGATTGAATAAGGGAAGAGTCATGGCTGGAGGAAATGGTCTTGAAGAACTTGGTGTCGTCTGCATATAGTGAGATGTGGGAATGTTTGATCACCATTTCCAGATCGTTTATGGTAAGAACGAAAAGAAGTGGACCTAAGTGGCTGCCTTGGGGGACGCCAGAGGAAACTAAAAAAGGGTTAGAGAAGGCAGATCTAAAACGAACACTGTAATAGCGATTTTCCAGGTAAGAAGATATCCACTTCAAAGAAATGGGGTCGAAGCCAAGAAAGGACAATTGAAGAGTATCAGTCTGTGGGAGATTTTATCAAAAGCTTTACTGAAATCGGTTGAGATAACGTCGACTTCTTTGCCGTTCTCTAAGGCTGATAGGGTAAAGGACACAAATTCAACAAGGTTAGTGGTTGTAGATCTGCATTTGAGAAAACCGTGCTGTCTAGCGGAGATTAAAGACTTGCAGCGAAAACTTAGAGTTTCGTACAAAATACTCTCGAAGAGTTTGGGTATATGTGACAGTTTGCCAATGGGACGATAGTTGTTAACAACGTTCTTCGGACGATTTTGGTGTATAGGGGTGATAAATGAGGTTTTCCATAAGCGGGGGAACTCACCTAGGGATAGGGATAGACTGAAGACTTTCGAGAGATGTCGAGAGAGGGAGAGAGATGGTTGAAGAGCATTTTTTTTCGAAATATGACAGGAAGATCGTCAGGTCCAGGAGTGAATTCATCCTTAAGCAGATTTAATTTGTTTTCGATGACATGAGAATTGACTGTGCGTGGAAGAAATGGTCCAACCGAAAAATTCGACAAATAATCGTAGTAAGAGAGAGAGCAAAAGAGTCGTCGGCAAAAGACTGTTTAAAAAAGGTGGCGAAAAAGTTATCGATAATTTTGGGGTCATTCGAGGTTTGATCATGGAAGGAGAGAGAGGTAGGATAGCCATCAGATTTTCTTTTGTAGTTATCAAACTTAAAGAAAGAATTAGAATAATTTTTAAGACTGGCTTGCATTTCAGTTAAATAGCGTTGATAGAGGGAGTTGTGAAGGGCGGTCAAGTAGCCCAGGTAGTTAGAAAAGGCTTTAGGTGATTTAGTACGAAGGAAGATTGTCCACTGCTTATTTCTTTTGTTTCTTAGAGAACGGAGCCTGCGATTGTACCAGGGTGGGGAGGTGGACAAAGTTTTGCGTTGTGAAATGGGAACGTAAAGAGAGATAGAATTAAATACAATATTTCCCTGTAGAATATGGATATTGCATCATTTACGGTTAGGTTATCAAAATTAAGAGAGCCTTTTTAAGGTATTCATTGATTAGCTGACATTTTGCTTTGTGGAAATCGTAGCAGGCCGGAACTGTAGGGGGTTTGTTCTCTGATGGAGAATCGTGAAAGAAGGAAAGGAGGAGGGAAGGATGGAAGTTATCGATGGTTGAAAGGGAAAGGGGACAAAGTTGAGGGGATCAGTTGTGAATATGAGGTCTAGTTGTCTACCCATGTAGTTTAGAACGCCACTACCTTGGCTAAGGTTTGAATCTGCTAGGCGATCCAAGAAGAGACATTCTGTGGCAGCAGTATGATTGGTGGCAATATAAAACGATTGACCGTCTGATTGGGTCCATTTAAGATGAGGAAGGTTGAAGTAACCGAAAAAGGATTTCGGATTTAAGAGACCCTCACTTAAATCGGTTATTTGGTCAATTATGTTAATGGCGAGTTGATAGGACTCAATAGGTTGTGAGGGCAAGATGTAGATACAAATTATGTATAGCGTCTTCTGGGGTAGAGCAATCTTAGTTGAAAGTGGGGTTCAAGTGGGGAGGATGATATTGCAATAAGGGAAGAGTCAACTTAATTAAGGACGGCTAGTAGAACGCCTCGATAAGGGCAACCATGAGTGGGTCGGCTGAGTTCGTCATAACGATAAACATTAACTTTTAATGGGAACAGTTCGAGGTTATTTAGGCCGAGGATCAGATTTGTTTCGATCAGAGCAAATATTTCAAAGGGTAGGGCATGTGACTGTTGTAAGACAGCCTGGGTTTTTTGTGGTAGTGGGTTCCAACTGTCATCTTTAAAAAATACTGGCCAATGATTTTGCCCGATCATAAGCCGAACTAAACAGTACGTTTTTCCTAGTTCATTGGCAGCTTTTGTATTGCCCGAGGTCGCGCATTATAATATCCACTCTAGATCAATTAGAGATCAATATGTACATCGATTATTTAAAATCATATGTAAACATCGCCTTGGCCTTGTATTCCCCATCAAATATGTTCTATCCTTAAGTTTTCCTCCTTTTTCACTTTTCCTTTTTTCTCATTCCAATTTAAACACTTCAGGAGTGCGGTTTTGAATAATTAAATATAAAAAGACATAACTAGAGTGTTTATTTATTCACACTCAACCTGAAATAAGCTTTGTGACTGAAGTAAATTTTTCGGGTCAAAATTCGATGCTGTGACACATCGGCCGACTTAAATTTTTGAATGAGCTGTATTTTGTAAGTTTAGACTGAGATCTTTGCCTAAAATTTTCCATGTAGTTGAGTCAAACAATCCCAATTGCTGTGAATGGGGAAGAATCGACAAATCAGGGTCTTCATTAACACAGGCGGATACAGCAATATTTTGCTCTGTACACACTATACGTATACAAATAGATCGCTTGATGTCCAATAACGTTAAATTTGATCTCTAAGGCTGACGACAGTAAAATGGTCAAATTGCACGAAAAACATTTTTTAAACGGCACGAAGTTTGATAATAAAATTCAATAATTTTTGCGTCTTAGATATGATTCTCTTTAAAATTAAATGCCAATATTAATTGAGTATATTTGACTTATATACATGTTAACCACGTACCATATAAGCTATCAACAATAAAAGATAGAAAAACCAAACAGGAAAAAAATCACTCTTTATAAAAAATAATTAAACCTTGAAAAGTTAAAGGACCTTGAAGGGACCAGCGCCAATACCAGGACGAAATCAATAACTGGTTTGCCCTACTAGATGGCGTGAAAACTAGCAATGAAGGAGGACAGGTAGAAGCAATATGGTCAACAATAAAATATGTTGTAAATGAAATAGGGGAGAATAAACTGCAAAACTCCCAAAGGCGAGCCTTGGTTCAATGGAGAATACGAAAAAAAAATAAAGCCCGTAATGTTCTAAAACTTCAAGTCCTGAAAAATGTGCGGCTAAAAATACGAGAGCATTGTATTTAGAGGTAAATACTGTACTGTACGAAAAAGATACCAGGACCGATGCGTTGCGAATAACGAAAGAGGTGCTGCCCAATGGAGAAGACAGCTTAATATACATGGAGAGCAAGGGAATATCGCTGCTATCAATTTGTTACAAGGTGTTGTCAAATATTAGCTTAAAGGTACTGACGCTGACACAGACTGATCATTGCGAAGGAAATAATCGAAGGTTATCAGTGTGGTTCCAAGAGGAAACGTTCGACCAACTATTCGTAGATTTGAAAAAGGAATAACGAGTGAAAAAACTGAGGAAAAAAAAACGGGAGGAAGACTGCATCGTAGATGAGGGAACAACATGGGAACTGAAGGAACACATGTATGACAGGAAGGGTTCTCAACGAGGCTCTGAGCCTCGGAGTCCCACATTACCGTTAATAAAATGATAGTAACTCCAATCTCGTTGCTTTCCATAATGCCGAAATATTAACATTGATCTCTGAGATGAAAAGAACGCCCAGAAACAGGAACCATCAATTTGATCTAACGAGCTCTAAACGAACAAAAAGCTATCTGGTCAACGGTATTGAATAGGCTTCCGTTTCAGTGGTGTCTTTAAGGCTTTGCAGGATTCGTACCCCGTATTATCAGCTTTAGAAGCCAACCTCTAGTTTATTTTTAATTTCTGCCAGAACACGTCTTTCATCTCGTCCGGTAAATCTGCCTGTTGCCGATTTTGAATTTCATTGGCCATCATTTTTAATAACGCTTTAAATGCTAGCGCAAGGCTTATTAACATTTTGTGTTAAGACTTTCGACCACTACGATGCCATTTTTTTATTTTGTTTGATGGTTCTCTATTAGTGGATGCCAATATATGCAACATTTGTTTTTACAAATTTTTTAGCTACAGACAACCAAAGAAAAACGGTGAAAACGAATACACTTGTGTTCGATTCGACTGGAGTATTTTTAACTCCCAGCAATTCGAGATCGCTGAATCCCGAGTCCCATTTCCGGAGCATTGCTCCAATGGGACAGTGTCCTGTGATCACTCCGACGAGCATACGGATCGAGTTACGGTCCAGCGCCAGGAGCTTCTTTGTTTTTCCGATATTGAGCTCTGGCCACGATGATCTTGTCGTGTAGCTGTCGTTTCTGTAAGCCAAGACGAGTTGGCCTCTTTGATGATTGTGTCGTTTATGATCCGGTATAATGCGCCGATGGGTGGTTGCAATGACGTATCCGCTTCGCTGATGTCCATTTCAGACCCTTGCCTGGCCAATTCGTCTGCTCTTTCGTTCCCTGCGATTGAGCTGTGGCCCGGGATCCAGCAGAGTTTAACTTTGTGGTGTCTGATGGACTTCAGTGAGTCGCGACATTACTTGACAGCCTTTGATCTCGTTATACAGGATTCTATTCACTTCAGTGCAGCCTGGCTGTATACGATCCACCATATCAGATGGTGGGATATCGGCTACCTGTAGGCGTTTGGCTGCTTTCTCTATTGCCAGGATTTCTGCTTGGAAGACACTGCAAAAATCAGGGAGTCTAAATGATTTCTGTCTGTGCAGGGTATCAGAGTAGAACCCGGCCCCAGTGCCTGTGTCCATTTTCGATCCGTCGGTAAAGAGAGTCATCTCGTGGTCGTTGATTGCGACGTTTGACAGCCACTCTTCTCTGTCGGGGAAAAGGATAGGTATACTGAGAGAGAAGTCATTTTGGGGGGAAATATAGTCGGTCGTAGCTGCGAGGCTACTAACACCATGTTTCCTTCCCAGGTCGTCTATTATTCTGAGTATGGCCGCATGTACATAGTTGGCTTGCTTCCACAGAGAGGACTCCCTTAGTCTGAGAGCGCTCTTTGCAGCGCAGCCTTTTATGAATAGATCCAGGGGGAGGAGATGAAGAATCATGTCCAACCCTGCTTGTGGCGTACTTCTCATGGCTCCCGTTGTACAGCGGCAGACCTTTGTACTTTGTTGAGCATGTCCATATAGCTTTTCTTGCTGCTAGCAGTCCACCAGACTAGGGCCCCAAGTTAAAATGGGTTTGATGATTGCTGTGTACATCCAATGAATGATGTGCGGTTGCAAGCCCCATCTTTTTCCGAAGGTCTTTGTGCATGCATAAAAAGCGTTGAATCCTTTCCTCCATCCTTTCCTCCAGGTTCCTTTTCCAGGAGAGTTTTGAGTCAAGAATGATGCCTAGATATTTGGCTTCCGCTTTGAGTTTGAGTGGAGTGCCCTCTAACTTTGGGGGAGCAAATATCGGAATTTTCCTTTTCCTGGTGAACAAGACCAGTTAGGTTTTCTGGGGGTTTATTCTCAGACCGTTCTGTCTTGTCCACGAGGAGAGTTCTCTCAACGCAGATTCCATTAGTTCACTGATAGTTGGTAGAAATTTACCTTTTATCGAGATAACCAGGTCATCCGCGTACGCTATTGTCTTTGTGTCTTTCTCCATAAAGAATTTGAGGATTTTGTTAACTGTAAGAAGCCACAGTAGGGGGTGAGAACTCCCCCCTGTGGTGTGCCTCTAGTTGTCACTTTCCTTATAGAGCTGTGTCCAATGTCTGCATTGATAATTCTGTTCTTCAACATATTTTCAATCCAGATTACAATGGATTTGTCTACTTTTATGTCCTCTAGAGCTGTTATTATGGCCTCTGTGTTTACATTGTTGAAGGCCCCCTCTATGTCGAGGAAGGCTGCCATTGTAAACTCTTTTAGGTTCAGCGAGCCCTCAATTTTACGGACAACACTATGCACAGCCCTTTCCACTGATCTGCCTTTAAGGTAGGCGTGTTGAGTGTTGCATAAGTTGCGTGAGTTGATGAGTCCTCTGATGTATAAGTCAAGCAGTCTCTCCAAGGTTTTCAATAGAAACGACGAGAGACTAATTGGCCTATAGTCCTTTGCGGCAGTATGGGATGGTTTACCTGCCTTAGGTATGAAAATGACCTTTATTTCTTTCCACTGTGTTGGGCTGTACCCCGCGCGCAGGCAATTGGAAAAAATGCTTACGAGATGGGGTACAGTGTGGGTCTGTGTTTTTTGAAGCATCGCTGGCAAGATATCGTCCGGCCCCGGAGATTTGAAGGGTTTGAACGAATTGATCGCCCATGATACTTTATCCGTTGTGATAATCTTGTTTATTACTTCTTCGGTGGTGTGAACTGTAGGAACCGTCGTCTCGAAGGAGACTGTGGTTTCAGGGGTTTTACAGCCTGGGAAGTGGGTTTCAGTCAGCAGTTCTAGGGATTCCTGACTGGATTCTGTCCAAGAACCATCTGGTTTAAGGATGAATCCCGGGGCGCAGGGGTCCTTGGATAGGATCTTCCTGAGCCTTGCGGCTTCGTTGAGGTCCTCTTGATTCGCAGAACTCCCGCCAGGATTTAGATTTTGCTGCTCTTGTTTTGCTCTTGTATTCGTTGAAGCTGGATTTGTAATTATTCCAGTCTTCGGTTCTTTTTGAGATCTTTGCTCTATTGAATAGAGTTCGGGTCCTGGTCCTGAGTTGCTTTAGCTCTGTGGTCCACCAGACTGCGCTGGTCTTCTTGCGAGCACGTTGCAAAGGACAGGATTTGTTGAAAGCCGCTTTCAGAATTCTCACAAGATTTTCGACTGAATTCTCAATGTAAGTTGGATCAGGATTAGTGATGGCTTGTGGCGGTACTAACCTGTTGGCAACTAGGTTTGAGAAAAGATTCCAGTCTGTCTTCTGAGGGTTTCTGAAAGGTTTCGGTTTTTCTTTATTAACGTTAAGGTTGAAGAGTATCCGGCTGTGGTCCGAAAAGGAACAGTTAGTGGACACTCTCCAATTCTCTACTCGGATGGAGTCAGACTCACTTATTAAAGTGAGGTCAATTACCTCTTCCCTAACACGGTTGCGAAACGTGGGTGTATTACCTTTGTTGCAAATGTTGAGGTTGGTGGAGATAATGAAATCGAAAATGGACTCACCCCTTTCATTGATGTCGTTGCTTCCCTATTGAGTGTGGTGTCCATTGGCGTCGCAGCGTATTAATAGACACAGTCCGCGTGACTTGGCGTGTCGCACAAGTGCTCGGACTGCGTCTGGAGGTGGCAAGTATGCGGACGATAGGAGCAAAGTTGATTTGTCCTGTTGATCGTACGTTACCACCGTGAGGTCTCCATTGCTGTATGTACCTAGGAGAAAAATGTTTAAATATTTCTTGGCGACTATACAGGTTCGTAGCTTACCTTCGGTATGTGGATAGTAGAAATTATATACCTTAGACCTTAATCCCTGAATTTTGTTCCTAAGGAGCCAGGGTTCTTGGATTAAGGCTATATCCAGATCTTCCTGCAGCATGTACATCATCAAGTCGTCGGTGGCTGCTTTGCAGTGGTGCAAATTAATTTGCAAATTTATTTGCACCACTAGCAGCCTCCTTTGACTTGCCGCGTTCATTGGGGAGCCTTACCTTCAGGGTTCCCAGCCCGAACTTAATGCTGCCAGATCTGCTGCGCATGTGGTAGAGTGACTTTTGGTCAGTGGTAACCATGAAGTCCTTTCCCACTCCGTTCTTACTCTTGGCTGAAGAAATTATTCTCCAGCTGTGAGTGGTAAGCTCTTTATTCTGCTTGTCAATTAGCTTCAATATGGATTCGTCCTTTTCGGGAACCGGTGGAGGGATCCATATTGAAGCCAACGTGCGAAGCGGAAGCATCGAGCGAGGGATAACCTCGAGTTTAGCGTTCTGCCAGATTTCGCCGCATTGTCGATTGTGCGCTTTAAGAAGTCTAGGGACCTCTGATTGTCACAACCGACAAGTTTGACTCCTTTCTGCCAGACTGCTCCGTCGAAGTTGATCTCATCGCTGCTATCTGCGATAAGCATCGCTTCTAGTATTTTGGCTTCAACCGTGAGCCAATTGTCGGATGTAATCTTCCCATCCGGGTTCGAACGGTCGACAATAGCCACTTGTAGACTTATGGGAAGGTTGAAGCTGGCTGATGTTTTCACTTTTTCGCTTCCCTTAGAGTTTCTTCGAGTCAATTTTGGGACGTTGGGTTTAATAAGGGCCGTGTTCGATGGCTTCTTCTCTCGCCCTGTGTCCTTTTTGGAAGCGTGAGTGGAGGTGGGAGCCGATTTCTTCTCGAATTTGGCTACCTCTTTCTTGTGCTTCTTAATCAGGAGTTTTTCGCGCTCGGAGAGCGTTGAGGGGTCTCTCTGATATACTGCACCGACCTCTTATAGCTGCTCTTTGCTTTTTGGGTGTTTCTGCCTTGATCGTTTCTTCAGGTTTGCCTGTGGCCTTAGGGGCGACCTTTTCTTCCAGCAGCTGGGCCTCAGTTTCAGAGTCCACTTGCATGGTGTTGCTTACCTGTAATGAAGCCAAGTATTCATCGTCGGTAGCGGTACCAATCTGTAGTCCCTGAAGGAGAGCCCCAGTTACGCTGTCTATATCGATCGCGCCTTCGGCGGTGGCAACCTGCGCTATCTGCCTCTTCAGAGGATGCATTTTTTTATTTTTGTTTTCTTCTTAAATGTGTGTTCCCACGAGTCGCGCAGGAATGGGTGGTCGACCTGTACAGAGCCCCGCAGTATACAGGCAAGGCTATTTGATCCAGGAGGGTGCCAGGTATCCTGGATACACCGTTAGCGACTGGGCTATTATTTAAACTGGGCCTCCAGCCTGGCTGACTCTCGGCACGGTACGGTTTACACCTTAGTCCAGCCCAGGGGAAGGGAGGGGAATGGAGGGGATACCCGGGAAAGGGAGGAGGAGGTGATGGCTGCAGCTTAGCTTCATGTCTCGTCATAGAGAATTCATGTCCCAACATGGAGAGTGAATTCTCAAGAGCCAGTGACAATTACTGAGCCTTCGCACCGCGACAAGGTGTGCAGCCACGCGAAGGAGTTAAGAGTATATTTAACGCATGCTTAAAACTCCAAACTTTTCAATAACTCAGAATATCAACACCGGTCTTGATCATTTTCGGGGAATCTATTCCAATTTCTTACAACTGCTATGTTGATAAACATGTCTAAATCATGCTGGTAAACATAGACAAACATGTTAGGGAAGGTTAGAAGGATAATTTGGATAGTCGTCTAGGAAGTCATACTCATTTTCAGTTTCAGTCGTTTGTCCTTGATTTCAAGCTCGAATTCATAGTACTCGTAATAAATGTTGGATTAGGTTAGGTTAGGTTTGGTGGCTTCCCTCTGTAAACAGCGGTGGAGATCGTTTAGACCGTTGGTCACCGTTACTCTTGGAACCATTTTAAGTGCCGAATAAAATTCGATATTAAGGAAATATTTTCCCAAAAATCGTCTTCTTAAGGCGGCTAGAGCAGGGCAATTACATAGGAGGTGGAGATTCTTCCTCTTCCTCATCATGACACCTACTGCAGAAGTCGTTGTATGGCAGTCCCAATCTTGCGGCGCGGCGTGTTTCCCTAAAGCACAATGTCCTGTCAGGACTCCGATTAGGCAGCTGATATTCTGCCTGCGTATTTTTAGCAGGCTTGTGGTTTTACGTTGACAATACCTGGACCAGGTTTGTCTCGCATATTTGCATGTTTCAAGGTCACGCCATCTCTCATTTGCCTGTTGCAGTGCATTTTTCGAGATTTTATATTTTTGCGTTTCCATTAACAGTCAAGAGCTCCAGTGTGGTTCCTATTTTGGCTCGTCTGCATCACAATTACCTGGTATATCGCTATGCCCAGGTAACTGGCACATCCTTAGGTTAGGTTAAAGAAGGGGAATGTGATGATAGAGGATCACTTCTACTCGGGCCCATCCTTTTATTTGTGGAGTACACATACAGTTAGCCTGTCCTATCACGTGGTGGCTGAAATCACCCCGTGCTCTTTCCCACGTCCGCAATCTCTGTAAAGAATCTTTGGCCCAGCGAAGCTAGGCGCTGATTCTGGAGAGCTGGGCAGTGGCAAAGCAGATATTGGATCGTCTCAGTTTCTTCCTCATCGCCGCAGCTCCGGCAGAGATCGCTGGATCCCGAGTCCCATTTCCGGATCATTGCTCCAATGGAACAGTGTCCTATGATCACTCCGACGAGCATACGGATCGAGTTACGGTCCAGCGCCAAGAGCTTTTTTTTTATTTCCGGTAATGAGCTACGATGATCTTGTCGTGAGGCTGTCGTTTATTGTAAGCCAAGACGAGTTGGCTTCTATTATTGTGTCAATTATGATCCGGTATAATGCACTGGTCGGTGGTTGCAGTGACGTGTCCGCTTCGCTGATGTCCATTTCAGGCCCTTGTCTAGCCAATACGTCCGCTCTTTCGTTCCCTACGATTGAGCTGTGGTGCGGCACCAAGCAGAGTTTGACTTTGTGTTCTGTTACAAAGATAGCGATATCCGATGGTGGGATATCGGTTACTTTTAGGTGTTTGGCTGCTTTCTCTATTGCTAGGATTTCTGCTTGGAAGACACTGCAAAAATCAGGGAGTCTAAATGATTTCTGTCTGTGCAGGGTATCAGAGTAGAACCCGGCCCCAGTGCTTGTGTCCATTTTCGATCCTTCGGTGGAGAGGGTAATCTCATGGTCGTTGATCATGGCGTTCTAGTCTATGTGTTGAGGAGTATGTGTCATTTAATTTTATGCGGAAACGTCTGTTACAAAGGAATGATGCAATGTAATTGTAGATGTTGGGCCCGATCTTCCAGTCTATAAATTGTTTGAGTATAACATGTACACCGATTCGGTCAAATGCTTTTTCGAAGTCAACTACTAATTTCGATATATGGCTCTTTGTCGATAGAGCTGATGATATGAAGCCATCTAGATGGAGAAGAGCGTCTAAGGCGCAATGACTCTTCTTGAAGGCAACTTGGCGCTTATCGATTAAGTTGTTTTTTTTTTCAATGAACCAGAAAAGTCGTCGGGATATTATTTTTTCTAATATTTCTCCTATACAGGGGAGGAGGGATATTGGCTGGTACCCATCCACTTCGGAGTGGTATTTGTTTGGTTTTGGTATGGGGACTAAGCTGACAATTTTCCACGTTTGTGGGATTATGCCAGTGGTTAGAATGTTGTTAAATAGGGTCAGTAATCTTGTTTTAAGGGCTGGAGGAGAATTTTTTAGCATAGGATATACGGTCGAAACCGGGGGTTTTTCTGTTGACTGAGGCTATGGAGCTTTCTAGTTCTAGTAGGTTTATGGGGTTATCGATAAGGATGGCTGAAGTGGGTTGGATATGATGACATTTGGCGTTCATTTTCCGATAAGCAACTAGATTATTGTCGGTTGGAAATTGTTTATATTTTCTCCAGACTTGTCTTGGCGGAGGATTTTTATTTAGGAATAGCAATATTTGCTACGGATCTAATGAATTTGTGGAGAATGGCCGCTTCTCTGTTGATGTTTTGTGAGTTTGGGTATCTTTGAATTAGATTTGAAGCTACGGATTTAAAAAGGGTCCAGTTTGCTTTGTCTAATAGTAACATGACACGTTCCTTGCAGAGTAGGGGATAAGAGAGGGAATAATGATGGAAAGGTCGATGTGGGTGAACGTTTTATGGTGTAGAAGTGGGTTTAACTATGCAAGGTTAGAGTTTGGAATGAAGTGTTGAACAATTTTGCCTCGGCTATTATGAGTGCTTGACCCCCAAGAGGGGCTCCATGAGTTGAAATCACCTGTTAATAGAATAGGTGTGGTAATGTTGGTCGGGATGGTTTCGAGGTCGTTATGGGAGAACTGTTGTTCCGGTGGAATGTATATGGATATTACAGTTAATTTTATATCAAGATTAATTTCAACTGCTATTGCTGAAATATTTGAATTGATGTTTAAACATTTGTGGGGATAGATTTATGAACTAGGAGGGAAGTGCCTTGCTTTGCCGATCTGTTTGAACAGAGGTTGTGGAAGTAGGAGTATTGCTTAGGTGGAAAGGGTTGGAGATTGTGTTTGATGTGTGTTTCCTGTAAGGAGTTTATACACGGTTTGAGGTCATTAATAAGCAATTGAAATTCGTGGTAATTGTTAAAATAACCCTTAAGGTTCCATTTTGTAGAAAGTATCGATTTCGTTAGTTGGGCATGCTTTTGTACAGTGTAGCCTGGGGTACGCTGAAAAGAGGTTGGGTTGAGTATGGTTGGATGGTGAGATGCTCCACTCCAGGAGCCCGGCTGCCTCAACACCTGAACCCCAGAGTCTGTTTGTTGCATGTTGTTAGTGTTATTGTGTGACATTGTCATCGGGTTCTGATGGATTTTTGAAATATTCATTCTTTTTTAAGAGGGATCGAGTTAGTGTGGTTATAGGCGATTGAGTTGGTGCTTCGGTGGTGTTTGGTCATGTTGTGGGGGCGTGAAGGGGGGTGTTGTTGTCTTTTGAAGGGTGGAGGTAAACTTGCGGTTAGTTATGTTCTTATGTTATTGTCTGATAGTGGTTTCGTTGGTTGGGCATGTGAAGAGTTAGATGTGGATAGGCGTCTAGGGGGAGTGGGAGGTGTGTTGTATGACGGTGTTTCTTGTACGTTCGGCATTTGATGGTTTGTGATGTTTTGTTTGGTTGAGGGTGATGGCGGGTTGGAAGTTGCTGTGGTATGTGGTTGTATTTTACTGGATTGGGTTAAGGGCTTATTTCTGTTGGTTTTTAATATCGGTGCAACATGATTTGAGAGGGAAAAATTTGAGGTGGAGGGGAGGTTAGGGCCGGCTGGGTCGTCTGGTAACCTAGAATTATTAGACGCTGAGACTGAATGACTTACGTGCATTGCCATCTTGGCTATGGCGGAGTATGATTTGGATGAGGTGGGAGTGGGGTTTTGCTCGTTATAATTTTTTTTTGCCTCGGCCATGCTAAATTTTTTTATTGTTTTTATTTTTAGTGTTTCTTTGCCTTGTAGGTATCTTCTGCATGATTTTGATGAAGATGGGTATTTTTCGGAACAGTTAGTAAAAGAGACACGTGGCACTGGTTGGGATTGTGGGGTGGGAGATTGCATGTATCACAGGAAGTATTGCCTTTGCATCTGTTAGTGGTGTGTCCCAAGAGTTGGCAGTTGCGGCATCGCATTGAGTTGGGGAAGTATTTCTCCACTTTGAGGTTATACCATCCCACATTGACGGTGTTAAGGAGCCGGAAAAGGTTTAAACTGAACAGTTTTAAACCTGTGTGCCTTCTACTAATTTTTTGTACTTGAATACCATACTGACTCCTTGGGATCTCATTTCTTGAAGTATTTCTTGCTCGGAGACGTTGATGAGGCACGGTGCGTAAACTGTACCTTTGGATGAGTTCAGTTTTTCGTGCATTTTTACTATAGTGCATTTTAGATAGGAAGATATCAGCGATTTTTTGTGATTTAACGAGTATAAGTAAGTTCCCGTCGCGTAGTTGGGTGATATATTCGTAACCCGTGCTGATACCATCGATCGCTTTTTTTAGCAAGAACACGCTGAAAGAGGTGAGGGGTTTGTCAGGGTTAGCGCGGGCAATTGTAATGAAACGCGGATTTGATGTGTTTGCTGGTGTATGGGAGATGTTGGCTTAGTCTTTAGCAACAGGTTGTTTTTTTGTTTTTTTATTTGAGGGCTCCGCTGGCTAATTCGCTAAAGCGGTTGTCCCCAAACACACGTGGCCCAGCGGCCACACTACTTTTTTTTTTTAACTAAAGAGTGAAGAAGAAGGCAGATAGAAAAAACAAAAAAAGGAATATGTAACATACAGTGGGTGATCAAATTATTACGGCCACCATAAAAAATGAGGTATTTTCAGAATTAATTTCAAATAAAGGCATTAAATAACAATGTTAATATATTAGTTTCCATCTGAAACTTATTTGTGACCAATTAGCTTTGAAAATTATATAAAACATTATTTAAAATAGCGTTTATTTTTGTGGTAGCCATCTTCCTAAATAGATACCTTACTTCCTATACGTTATGCTTTTTATTTTTCCAACCGTTTTAACAGTTTTTTTTTGAAAAATCAAAGCCTACTATTTCGACATCGGTATATTTGATACAAATGTGTTGTGTGAATTATTTTTATTTTAAATTTGTGTGCATTCAGATGGTGTTGGTTGTGTTTTACGAGTTGTTGTGATAAGACGTTGATTTAGCAATGGGTAGACGAAAAGATCTTTCGCCCGCAAAAATTTCGGAAATCAAAACTCTGCTATTGAATACAGAACATTCCCAAAGGAAAATTGCAATAATTGCAGGAGTGGCAAAGTCATCAGTGGACAAAATAAAAAATAAAATCAATGCAAATGCCGCCCTTTGCCCAATGAGAACCGGAAAATCTGGAAGAAAAAAGATTACAACACCACGGGATGTGCGAAAAATAAAAGAAATATGTGTGCAAAACAGGAAAAAGCCAAGAAAGATCCTCACAAACTTAATTCAAGAGTCAGGAATTGAAATTTCTGACATGACAGTCCGTCGTCGACTTAAGGATCTGGGTTTTACTTGTTGCCGTCCCGCAAAGAAGCCACTTCTGACAAAGACGATGATGGAAAAACGTCTTAGATGGGCTAAAGCACATAAAGACTGGACATCTGAAGATTGGTTGAAGGTAACAACGTGTTCAATCTGCTTAATGATTCCCTTTTTTTATCTTTTGAAGGAATAATTTCATGATTTTTTCGGTAATTTTTTTTTTCCAGGTTTGTTTTTCTGATGAGTCGACAGTCCAAATTTTGTCGGATAAGGCCGAGTTTGTAAGGAGAAGACCGAATGAAAAATACCGACAAGAGTGCATAGTGGAACGGGTAAAACATCCGTTGAGCATCATGGTCTGGTCCATTATTAGTGGAAAAGGGACTGGACGTCTGTATATTGTAGATGGAACCATGCGCCAGGACCAGTACATTGAGGTCCTAAGAACAAAAATGTTGCCTCAAACCACGGAATGGTTCCCAAACGGCAGTTTTGTGTTTATGCACGACTCTGCACCATGTCATAAAGCTAAAAAAGTGACTGCCTTTTTAGAGGAAAAGGGTGTAGAGGTCTTGGAATGGCCAGGGAACTCTCCAGACCTGAATCCCATCGAAAATCTTTGGGAGCTTATGAAGAGGGAAATAGGAAAGGAAAAAATCACCAATAAGCAGGCTTTAATAGAACCCCTAATAGAAGTGTGGCGTAGAAGTGAAAAAATAAAAAACAACTGCTTAAAATGCATCCAAAGCATGCCACAAAGGGTTAAGGCTGTTATATCCGCCAAGGGAGGTGTAACAAAATATTAGTTTTTTTAAAAACTTTATTCGTTTACAAGAGAAAAATAACTTTTTTAATTAGTTTATAAGTATCTCCTAATATTTAAAAAAAAAATAAGGCAAAAATGTTAAAAATAAAAATAATATATGCATTTACATTTAAAAAAATGATTTAATTTCTAGTGGCCGTAATAATTTGATCAACCACTGTAGCTATCGAAGTAGCGGTATTTCACCGAAACGAAGAAGAACGAGCGCAATAAAGACGGTAGAACACAATATTGACCGCTCGGAAGTGAGTCGATGACTGACGCCTATCTTAGGAGCGCTATAGAGATTGGGATAAGCTTGGGCTCTACTACCGATTGTATAATAGTTAATGTTTCCTTGCTGCAGTTCCAATGCTCACCCTTTTTCGTTCCCAATACAACGGGTTCTAGCGAGAACATGGCCTACGGCTTCAATTGTAATGATACTTACTCATGAGGAAATTGGACACGAAGTATTTTGTACAAACAAATCTTATGCAAAGTCAAGGATTACGTCTTATTTTCTTTGAGGCGAAAACCCTATGGAGTATACGCCGTGTAAAACTGTCTAGCCGAATTGCCTATGTTGACGAATGAATAGCAAGCTCAATCGCTGTCCAATTTGACGCAGAAGTAAAACATTAACAACCTAATCTAAATGCTAATTTCATTTCTAAATGGTAAAGCCAAAGGTCAATCAAGCGGAGCTCCCCAATGGTTAGTCACCACCCAGACCACGTACATGCAAAGAAAAACCCATGAAATCCGCATTCGAAAGAAAGATATGAAAAAATCTTGAAACTAATCAGACTCAAGAAATTCCTAAAGATTAGAAAACAAAAAAAAAAAAAAAAGAAAACTTACGAGTACACCGTAAAAATCTTTATTGAACAAAAACATTATAAAATTATAAAAGCACGGGCCGACTAATCGTCCGCCAAAGCCGGGCGCGGAGAGTGGACAATGCGACGCAACTCTCAAGTCCTTCAATTGTGGTCTGAAAACGGAAAAAAAATAAAGTTAAAAAAAAAAATGCTGGCGCATCAAGGGGAAATGATTAGACATAAATGCAATTTGAAAAATGAAGGAATTTTTATCTTAATATGAGAGTTATACGCGAGAAGAGGACTCTTCGTCGCGGGGTTAGTAACTACGAGATTTGTCTACTAATATCGATCTGAGGTGTTACCACAAAGGCGGCAAGTACAACCCTTCACCATCCGATGCGTGCCACGCTCAAAGAAAGACAAAAACCATTTGTAACATCGACTTTATTATATCTTTTTTTAAGAAATCTACGTATACTAAGGATGCTTTTGTCTTTTTTCTTTTCTATTCACAATAAAGTTGTCAACAGAGCTACTATGTATACAACTAAGGTAATCAAAGCGTAATGTCTGCCATTCGACTCGAATGTCCAATCGCCTACGTACGTAAAGTAAGAGCACAGCTTTGAAAGGACACACACCTTTCGAAACAAAAAAACAAATTCGAACACAGAGTAAATCGACCAATAAATAATGGAATCAACCGTCTCTTCAAAAATGCCCATTTTTAATTCAGTTCGACTCAATTAAAAGGAAAATCAAAAACATTGTGCACTCGATTCACTTGCTTTGTCCTTTGTTTCTTTGACTTAGTGGTTACTCGTATAGTAAAATCAAAACATTTACAACAAAAGTGTTTATATGAAACAGAAAAATTATAACAAACTATCGTTCCTGAATTCGTGAAACAGTGTGAGGTATTCAACAAACGAGTTAGGAATTTCAATGATAAGTTGAAAACAGTTTCTTTTTTTTTTTGGTTTTCTGGATGCATTTCACACTATATTGCGGTAGTGGTACTTCGCCTCATTCACTTTTCATCGATTTTATAGTTAAATTGGTTTTATTTTTGTGTTAGTATTTTCAGTTATCTTATCGCGAACTTTGCTTAATAAAGTTTAATTAGTTGCTTGTTATAGATTCGTTTTTGGTATTTTTACTGCTGCTTCTCGTTAAAATAAAATTCATAATTTCAAAGAAAATGAAAATTTAAAATTAGAGAGGGCAAAACAGAAAAACAAAAAAAAATGTTTTTTTTTGTTTTTCTTCTATTTTTTTTTTGTTTTGTTTTGTTTTGATGCTTATTACGCCTCCTGATTAGATGAAAGCATGATCTAGTTGTGCAGTTCACTTTTTACCAGGAGGCGCCAGCGGTTGACCGCGATCCTTGCCACGCAATTTCATTCCAATCACCCGCTCGATCTTGCCAAGGATCATGTTGTTGGGAATGCCACGACCCGCTTCGTAGTCAGTCACGACTTGTTGCTTTTCGCAGATTTTCTAAAACGAAATCGAAAAAAAAAAAGGATTTTCTTAATTAATTCACTTTTGTATCAGCATGTTTGCAAGAGATAAAGTAAAAAAGGTTTTCAAAGCATGCCAAGCACTCTGCTATGGTGTCTCACTATACTGCACCTGGCGTGATCGTAATATAAGTTAGGCAGAGCAGCTACTTGCTGAACTCTGATTGATACGATTATAGGGATATCTAGCTTAAATCTTTCAACAAACATTCTTACTAATGGCCTGAAATAAGAATAGAGTTTCTTAAACAGATCTTGCGGTCATACTAGGTTTCCTAATATTGACAATATTTTATTTAAACACATAATAATTGAGATATCGGTGTAGTTCGTACATTAAATTTTAGTATGGAACTCGATCATGCTCATACGATCACCGCGAGCCCGTTTGCAGCGATCGATTCTCTGGTGTCAATTTTGCCCCACTCTTCCATAGAAATTACTGAAATGCTGGCAATTTCGCGTTCTACATTTTTCTGTCCTCCTTACACGTTATTGAATTGTTGACATAAATCAACGACTTAACGAAAACATTTAAAAAAAAAAGTCACGATCACCAACTATGAATTTCGGAAGAACTTTTTATTACTTTCGGAGCGTCGCTCGTTTGTGAACTTCACCACGGTTAAAATGTAAGCTTCAGCTGACGTTCTGACATTAACATATCATTAAAAAAAGTTTTATGCTTCTTTTATGCCTACTTATTTTTCGTTAAAATGGATAAACTTAAGGGGGGAATAGGGTTTTTTAATTTTTTATTTTAAATGAATGCATAATATCTCAAGAATGTTATGTCTAAATTTCAAGTCGATCGGAGAAAAATTGACGAAGTTATGACTATTTTTATATCTGACGGATTTTTATACAATTCCTACCTGACTCGAGCGCGTTATTGTTACCAGGCAGCTGGTTCGATTTCTATAGAATTCCTTACCTTTCACCCTATCTTTCTTTATAGAAATTTGAAAACGAGTACAAACGTGTTTAGACCTGTATTACAACTTTAGTCAATGTAGAGTATATAATTTAGTGTAGCAGTAAACGTCCTATCGAGCAGACGTACACGCACTTTCCGATTTTCGCATCATTTTAGCTCCGTTTTCGTTCAGTTTTGTGTTAAAATATTGCTAAAATGCCTAAAAAAGTTACAAGGTCTGATAACCAACCTTCATGCAAGACATGAGAATCAGTAGTGGACCAAACCCTCATGAGTCGGCGCGATCAACTGACTCCATGCGTATAGGCCGAGCAGAGCAGGAAGCTGAAAAACAAACAAAAGAAGACAGGATTCATCGTAGACAGGGGCAAAAAGATGCTTTGGACATCATGGATGATTGCAACATCCTTTATGGACCTCGCATCGATGATTCAGTGTGAGGTAAGCCGACAGAACTCGCTTATGAACGTTTCATCCCAAATTTTTTAGTGTTCAATTTTGTAAAGCGTTTTTCCCACAATTCACGTTTTCAAAATCGGTGCCCCTCATAACTTCAAAACTACTGCACCGATCGTTTTGAAATTTTGAACATTCTTTCTTTACGTAATGCACCCACGTTTCGCAACTGGGTTAGGGAAGAGGTAATTGACCTCACTTTACTAAGTGAGTCTGACTCCATCCGAGTAGAGAATTGGAGAGTGTCCACTAACTGTTCCTTTTCGGACCACACCCGGATACTCTTCAACCTTAACGTTAATAAAGAAAAACCGAAACCTTTCAGAAACCCTCAGAAGACAGACTGGAATCTTTTCTCAAACCTAGTTGCCAACAGGTTAGTACCGCCACAAGCCATCACTAATCCTGATCCAACTTACATTGAGAATTCAGTCGAAAATCTTGTGAGAATGCTGAAAGCGGCTTTCAACAAATCCTGTCCTTTGCAACGTGCTCGCAAGAAGACCAGCGCAGTCTGGTGGACCACAGAGCTAAAGCAACTCAGGACCAGGGCCCGAACTCTATTCAATAGAGCAAAGATCTCAAACAGAACCGAAGACTGGGATAAATACAAGTCAGGCTTCAACGAATACAAGAGCAAAACAAGAGCAGCAAAATCTAAATCCTGGCGGGAGTTCTGCGAATCAATAGAGGATCTCAACGAAGCCGCAAGGCTCAGGAAGATCCTATCCAAGGGCCCCTGCGCCCCGGGATTCATCCTTAAACCAGATGGTTCTTGGACAGAATCCAGTCAGGAATCCCAAGAACTGCTGACTGAAACCCACTTCCCAGACTGTAAAACCCCTGAAACCGAAGTCTCCTTCGAGACGACGGTTCCTACGGTTCACACAACCGAAGAAGTGATAAACAGGATTATCGCAGCGGATAAAGTATCATGGGCAATAAATTCGTTCAAACCCTTCAAATCTCCGGGGCCGGACGATATCTTGCCAGCGATGCTTCAAAAAACACAGACCCACACTGTACCCCATCTCGTAAGCATTTTTTCCAATTGCCTGCGCGCGGGGTACAGCCCAACACAGTGGAAAGAAATAAAGGTCATTTTCATACCTAAGGCAGGTAAACCATCCCATACTGCCGCAAAGGACTATAGGCCAATTAGTCTCTCGTCGTTTCTATTGAAAACCTTGGAGAGACTCCTTGACCTATACATCAGAGGACTCATCAACTCACGCAACTTATGCAACACTCAACACGCCTACCTTAAAGGCAGATCAGTGGAAAGTGCTCTGCATAGTGTTGTCCGTGAAATTGAGGGCTCGCTGAACCTAAAAGAGTTTACAATGGCAGCCTTCCTCGACATAGAGGGGGCCTTCAACAATGTAAACACAGGGGCCATAATAACAGCTCTAGAGGACATGAAAGTAGACAAATCCATTGTAATCTGGATTGAAAATATGTTGAAGAACAGAATTATCAATGCAGACATTGGACACAGCTCTATAAGGAAAGTGACAACTAGAGGCACACCACAGGGAAGAGTTCTCTCCCCCCTACTGTGGCTTCTTACAGTCAACAAAATCCTCAAATTCTTTATGGAGAAAGACACTAAGATCATAGCGTACGCGGATGAACTGGTTATCTTGATAAAAGGTAAATTTCTACCAACTATCAGCGAACTAATGGAATCTGCGTTGAGAGAACTCTCCTCGTGGACAAGACAGAACGGTCTGAGAATAAACCCCCAGAAAACCTAACTGGTCTTGTTCACCAGGAAAAGGAAAATTCCGATATTTGCTCCCCCAAAGTTAGAGGGCACTCCACTCAAACTCAAAGCGGAAGCCAAATATCTAGGCATCATTCCTGACTCAAAGCTCTTCTGGAAAAGGAACCTGGAGGAAAGGATGAAAAAAGGATTGAACGCTTTTTATGCATGCAAAGAGGCCTTCGGAAAAAGATGGGGCTTGCAACCGTACATCATTCATTGGATGTACACAGCAATCATCAGACCCATTTTAACTTATGGGGCCCTAGTCTGGTGGACTGCTAGCAGCATGAAAAGCTATATGAACATGCTCAACAAAGTACAAAGGTCAGCCGCTGTACAAAGGGTGCCATGAGAAGCACGCCGAAGCAGGGTTGGACATGATTCTTCATCTCCTCCCCCTGGATCTATTCATAAAAGGCTGCGCTGCAAAGAGCGCTCTCAGACTAAGGGAGTCCTCTCTGTGGAAGCAAGCCAACTATGGACATGCGGCCATACTCAGAATAATAGACGACCTGGGAAGGAAACATGGTTTTAGTAGCCTCGCAGCTACGACTGACTATATTTCCCCCCAAAATGATTTCTCTCTCAGTATACCTATCCTTTTCCCCGAGAGAGAATAGTGGCTATTAAACGCCATGATCAACGACCATGAGATTACCCTCATCACCGAAGGATCGAAAATGGACACAGGCACTCCAATATCCTCCACAAACAGGAATCATTCAGACTCCCTGATCTGTGCAGCGTTTTTCAAGCAGAAATCCTGGCAATAGAGACAGCAGCCAAACACCTACAGGTAGCCGATATCCCACCATCTGATATCACTATCTTCGTAGACAGCCAGGCTGCACTGAAGTCAATAGAATGAATGAAGTCAATAGAATCCTGTATAACGAGCTGTCAAGAAATGTCGCGACGCACTGAAGTCCATCAGACAACACAAAGTTAAACTCTGCTGGGTCACAGCTCAATTGCAGGGAACGAAAGAGCAGACGAATTGGCCAGGCAAGGGTCTGAAATGGACATCAGCGAAGCGGACACGTCATTGCAACCACCGATCAGCGCATTATACCGGATCATAAACGACACAATCATCAAAGAGGCCAACTCGTTTTGCCTTACAAGAAACGACAGCTACACGACAAGATCATCGTGGCCAGAGCTCAATATCGGAAAAACAAAGAAGCTCCTGGCGCTGGACCGTAACTCGATCCGTATGCTCGTCGGAGTGATCACAGGACACTGTCCCATTGGAGCAATGCTCCGGAAATGGGACTCGGGATCCAGCGATCTCTGCCGGAGCTGCGGCGATGAGGAAGAAACTGAGACGATCCAACATCTGCTTTGCCACTGCCCAGATCTCCAGAATCGACGCCTAGTGTCGCTAGGCCAAAGATTCTTTACAGAGATTGCGGACGTGGCTAATGCAGATATATCGGATCTTCTAAAATTCATTAAGAGCACGGAGTGGTTTCAGCCACCACGTGATAGGACAGGTTAATTTTGTGTGGGTACACAACAAATGAAGGGAATCACAATGGGCCTCTTGGCCTCCGAGTGGAAGTGATGTTTAACCATCACACTCCCCTTCTGTAACCTAACCTCTGTACATAATTTACGAGGTAACGCTGGAGAGTTTTTTTTTCAAATTTGTTAATATTTTTCATTTTAAAATAACAAATTAACCGATTTTTTTCTCAAAAAATCGCGTTTTTTCGTTCAAAGTGTTTCCAAAAAGTGAAAAATTTAAATTTCGAAAACTCCCCCCCAGCGTTACCTGGGCAAAGCGATTATCTAACGATATAATTTTGATTTTTTGATTTCAGATGATCCAGCACCAAGTTATGAGGGGCACCGCAATTAATTTTTTTCCGAGACGCTCCAGAATAATTGCTGCCATTGCCGTATTTTTTAATATTTCTCCATGAAAATTTTAACTCTTTCATAAAAAAAATCACAAAAATGTGCCTTTTTTGCACGAATTAACCCTATTCCCCCCTTAAATAACTGCGAATCATTAGATGGACAGGTCCTAGTCTAGTCATAAATATATAAAGACATAATTTTTACCTCAACGTTTTGAATACACTAGGCGTTAAAAATCTACACGTTTTGGCATGGAATTAACAAGCAGCAGTAACTTTATTACACTCTTCTCATGACTTTTTTCAACATTATTTTACTCGTAATAGTGTGTTTCCGTATATTAAATTTCAATAACGCCCAAAGGTGCTCGATTGAATTTAAACATTATAAAGAAACGGAACTCTGACAACTTGCAGCCCCAAATTGTCAACACTTTGTCGTAGATTGCATTTTAAAATGTCGAACCTGCCCACAGTAGATTCAATAAATTCAAAGTTTACGACTCCACCAGCTGCCATACGTCCCCATTATTATTCCACCACCATGTGTAACTAGTGTTGCATCAGATTTTTGATGCCAAATATGCAGAACTTTGTTTCGTCAGAAAATAAAACTCTGGACGCATGTTCACGTACTGATCTGCGAATACAATGCGTTTTTGACGGTCTATCAGAGTAATATAAGGTTTCTTTCGAGCCTCCTTTTTTCAAAATTCTTCGGGCTGTGGAAACACTTATTTTCTTTTGGAACATTTGTTGAATATCCTCAGTTATTTGGAACGCAGTTATTTTAGGATTTTTCTTAATTTGCAACACAATAATTTTTACTTCCTTTTGAGCTAACTTAGGAGGTCGGCCAGATCATGCTTTGGAAGTTATGACTCCCGTGCTTTCAAAATTATTAACAACTGTCCGCACTGATGTCCACACTCTTCCAACGGTTTTAGCTATTTGGCGGTAATTTTGACCTTCTTGATGAAGATTTATAATAACTTGTCCTTCGCATACGTCTATTTCCTTTCTTTGTGACAGCATTGCTTATAAAAAAAACACCAAAATAGTGAAAGTGACAGGAAACCGAAACAAACATTTTCAAAAATGCACAGTTTTAATTCAGATATATTGTAACGTACGCAGTCGAAGAAAATGTGAAATCGAATGATGAGCGTACACTTTGGGCGTCTGCAATTTTGGGTTGCATCAGTTAAAATTGAAATTATCACTGCCTGCGGTCGAGTATGTTCAAGGAATTTTGGCGCATGCATCTTATATTGGTAGGGGAAATAGTAGATAATATAAAAATTCTGCAAATTATTTTCCGGTGAATCCTTAAATTTTAATTGATAAACATTTAAATGATAAATAGTTTGAAAGGAGCGTACACTTATGGCGCCTACTGTAAAGTACTCTTGTAAACACTTCTTTCACGCTTTGCTTGTTTGCTTTTTTTCTCGCGGAATTGCTTTTGTTTTTAGTCGTTTAAAATCATGAAAAGGAGCGACATCGAAAATCGTGTCGTGATCGATTATACAAATGAAATTTAGCAAAAGATGATATCTTTGGTACCTTACCACCGCTTGGAATGTGTTACTGTTTTGTTTGCCGTACTATGAACCGCGAACCAGTGAAAAAGCAGAATTTCTTTTCGGGGGAAATGAATAAAAAGTCCTTCTGCCTAAAAAAAGTCCACTAGACACCTGCTAACAGTTGCATTAAAGCAAAAACATAAGCAAAGATGCTCACACACAAAGTTCTCTTCACCGACAAGAACATTTTTACCGTCGAAGAAAGGAAATGATCGAGTTTATGGTCGGACATCAAAAAAAGGTTTCAGAACTAATTCGAACTTATTCGAAAGCAGGCCACCATCCTGCAAATGTAAGGGTATAGTAAGGAGTAAGCTTGGTTGTCTGGTGGAACAGGCTAACACGCAAACCCGCCGTGGCCTCTTTCACCAAACTCTAGATGCTTACGGCTTCACATCTGCGCTTCATGGAAGCCATCAAAGCCTGACATCTTACCAGGGGTATATCTTGCCATGCTGTCTTCACGGTGACCCCGAGTTCGTTGTTATTTCTGGTTTTTGAAGCTGCCACTTTTTTCACATCCGCCCAAAGGTTCTCTATTGGTCAGGCCAGTCCATGACGGTTATATTGTTAGCCCGAAACCATTCCTTGGCTTTTTTGCTGGTGTGTTTCGGGTCGTTGTCTTGTTGAAAAACCCTTCTGAGTGGCATTTGCACCTCTCCGTATGGTAGCATGGTTCCCTCAAGTATATTCACATAATCATGTTGGTCCATCACACCATTTATGCGGTATATAGGGCTTACACCATAGTACGAGAAGCAACCCCATACCATAATGCTAGACCCACCATGTTTCATAGGCATGTACTCTGCGTTTGGTGGACATCGCACATATTCCCGGGAACCAGAGCCGCCATACAGAACGATTTTACTTTCATCCGTCCACAGGATGTACCGCCACTCGTGAAGGGGCCTATCAACATGAACATTTGAAGAGTGAATGCTTTTGGAAATATGCCTTTTTGCTAAGAGTGCCACTTTTCGTGGACTTCTAGCATAAAGAATATTTTGTCTTAATGTTCTCCTAATAGTTTCCACACTTGCATTTCAATTTAGCTCCTTTTTTATTTCTTTGGCAGACATAAACGGTTAAGCCTTCGAGCGCCCTACAATTTGTCTTGCCGATTTTTCTGACAAAACTTTAAATTTAAATTCATTTTCGCGGATATCCCCAGCATGAGGATAAGACCTCATTGCTCCGGAGTGGAGTGTTTACCGCGGCCCATACTATTAGTGAATATTAGTAAAATATCTGTATAAATGCTGAGACGATTCGAAAGTTTACCTTAAGCCTTGAAATTGATTTAACCTGAATACACACAAAATCAAATATAAATTGCTTCAAACTAGCGCACACTGCTATTATATTGACCGCCAAGGAACACACAGTGAATGATTTGAAATGTCATTTGGAAAGAAACCGTTATGGAAACCAATATTTTTTTTTTTGGAAACGTAAGACATAATGTTCTATTACCGAAAAATTAGTTAGAGAAAGTAATAGTTTATTCATACCTTAATCTATGCTATATTATTTGGTTGGGGAGGTTGCACTGCTATTGCCCGCAACTGTATACGTGGGTGTCCCACGAGCAGTGTGCCAAAAAGCTGCAGCGTGTAGGTCTAGTCAAGACAAGAAAAAAATCGTATGGGAGGGGGGGTCTATTTCCCCCCGTTTAGCCGGGAGGGGCAATTTTCTAAAAAACTGACTTAATTTGGAAAAAAAAATTATTAAAAATCAACAGTTACATCCACAATGCCACGATATACCTTTTTGTAAAGCCAGAAACCTCTTCTTTCATATTGATTTTAAATGAAGCTGTTTTAAGGAGTAGTTTTTGAGAAATTAATTTTCAAACTCAAAATTTTGAAAAAAAATTGAAAAAAAAAAAATTCGAACTATTTTTTTTCAAAATTGTATGTAATTAAGTAGTAATTTTTTTTAAAAAATTCAATGCTCTCATTAGTTTTTAGTTAAAAGCAGAAAACCGGATGCAAAAATGTCTTGTAGTTTTTGAGAAATTAAAAAAAATAACCGAACCATTTTTTTCTAAGAAGAACCTTTTTTTTGGTTTTGACGCGGCTGGACTTGTAGACAAATTAATGTATGAATCATTGACCTCTTTTTTATTATTTTTAAAAAATTCGGAGTTTTATGAGGATACAATAAAGTGATACAGTATTGGAATAACCCTGGATTAATTCTTCTTTTTCATTGATAACGCCTGAAAACTGACCTGTGAATTTCGTCTGGGTCCGCCCGCCGCCGATGGGTTCTACCCGAATTTTGGATTTGGTCCGACGCAATCCCTCCCTTAGTACAAGGAGGATGGCTATTATGCTTGGAGTGCCCAAATTTAGAGTATGGAGAGTGCTTCATACCGAAAACTTACACCCGTACCATTTTAGGCCAGTTCAGGGACTCACCTCAAACGACAAGTTTTTGAGAGCAGAATTTTGTCAATCATTACTGCTTCGAGATGAAACTGAACGAAACTATTTTGCAAGGATATTCTGGACGGATGAAGCACAGTTTACCAGAGATGGGGTGACTAACTTCCACAATTTGCATCATTGGAATAGCACCAATCCACACAACAAGAAACAAAATAAATCACAACACCGCTTTAGCTGTAATGTTTGGCTTGGTATTGTTGGACAAACTGTAATCGGGCCCCGGTTTTTGAATGCCGTTATTAATGGAGAATCATACCTGCAATTCCTACGAGACCTTTTGCCCGATTTGATGGACAACGTTCCTTTGGCCATAGCAGATAATTTAATCTACCAGCAAGATGGAGCACCAGCATACTAGAGCTTACGGGTTAGAAACTGGCTGAATGATCATTTTAGTGACCGTTGGATCGGAAGAAGGGGCCCCACGGAATGGCCACTTAGATCACCAGATTTAACTCCTCTAGATTTTTATGTGTGGGGATTCATGAAGAATTATGTTTACGAAGTGGAAATAGTATCTTTGGATCAACTGAAAGAACGGATTGAAGTCGCTGGAGTCAAATTGCAGGAAAATTTGTCAAGCATAGATATGTGCAGCCATTAGGAGAAGAAGGAAGAAATTGGGATCATATTGAAAATTTATTATAATAAAACTCCGAAGTTTTTAAAAATAATAAAAAAGAGGTCAATGATTCATACATTAATTTGTCTACAAGTCCAGCCGCGTCAAAACCAAAAAAAAGGTTCTTCTTAGAAAAAAATGGTTCGGTTATTTTTTTTAATTTCTCAAAAACTACAAGACATTTTTGCATCCGGGTTTCTGTTTTTAACTAAAAACTAATAAGAGAATTGAATTTTTGGAAAAAAATTACTACTTAATTACATACAATTTCGAAAAAAAGTAGTTCGAAAATTTTTTTTTTAATTTTTTTTGCAAAATTTTGAGTTTGAAAATTAATTTCTCAAAAACTATTCCTTAAAACAGCTTTGTTTAAAAACGGAATGAAAGAGGAGGTTTCTGGCTTTACAAAAAAGTATATCACGGCATTGTGGATGTAACTGTTGATTTTTAATATTTTTTTTTCCAAATTAAGTCAGTTTTTTAGAAAATTGCCCCTCCCGGCTAAACGGGGGGGAATAGACCCCCCCCTCCTATACGATTTTTTTCTTGTCTTGACCAGACCTACACGCTCTAGCTTTTTGGCACACTGCTCGTGGGACACCCTGTATATCAGAGTGTGCGTACTGAATGAAAGCCATGTCTCGCATCAAGAGAAATGGTTTTTGGCATAGAGTGCGCCATCTCATATGGGTCGATGTAAACTTCGAATAACTTCAACAATTGTCAACCGATTTTCATATGTCATAGCATTTTGGAAACGTCAATTCAGTACAATTTTAACTATGATTTTAACTCGCTTCACACCAAAAGAACGCGCGGAAATAGTTGAAATGTCCATTAAAAATGAACGCTCGATTGTGCTAACTCGACGTGCGTATCGTGCAAAATATCGTGATCGTGTTGCGCCCAAAAAGATACAATTCGTCGTTGGGCCTCGAATTTTTTCAATTTGGTTCTGTGACAAGCCCTCGTGAGCAACCTAGGCCACGCCCGCGGCGTTCAAACTCATCTATTCAGTCTGTGAAAGCCAGTGTTCAAGAAGACCCAAGTTTGTCATATCGGTGCCGTTCGCAGCAGTTAGGCATCAGTGCGACCAATTTGCGGAGAATTTTAAAGGATGATCTTCACTTATTTCCATACATAGTGCATATAACTCAAAGAATTTTGCCACAAGATGAGCCACGGCGCTTGGCATACGCACAAAATGTCGTTGCAATGATTAATCCATTAATGGCCAAAAAAAAACTACAAGGGTTTATTTGAAATTTTGTTTATTTACTTGTTATAAGGAATATATGAGTTGGAAAAAGTACCGTTTGTTTTTTTTCAGCATTTTAAAGGGGTGTATCCAAATTGGCACAGTGGCCTCTTATGAGTGATAATTTTTAAAACAAGGTTTTTCTATGCACAGGGTTTTCTTGCATTTTTTGCAGCCCCAGCGACTTCTGTTATGACAAATAACACATCGTACTCGTCTCGGAAGCTTTTCCGGTACGTGGTCGGCGCCGTCGAGTTGCAAACCCTCTATATTGGATATTGAAGGACGAGCAGAGTGTCTTTGGGGCTATTGCTTCAGATACAATCTGGCAATGCTTCGTCGAAATAGTAATTGATTGGTCCATGGCTTCTTCACTAGAATGTACGTGCAATCTCCAAGCATTTGATATGGCCATATCAATCATGTAGGGGAATAATACCCATCACCATTTTTTACCATGTATGCCGATCCTATACATCCAAATTGATTGGTCCATTTCATCAACCCCATCCATGCTTTTATTATTGTATAATTTTGAAATAAATGCGGGATCTTGACATCAACCTTTTGTTTCTTTTCTGCAGACCATCTCTTTACAGTTCCTACCGGCTTGTATGAATCATAATTCGTTGCCATTGTGTAAATGCTGTTGTCTTTCCAGCGGACCAGTAGTACTTCATTTTTTTTTGTCGAATCTGTAATCATACTTTCCTCCTTAACATTTGGTAATGGGCATTTCTTAGTGCGGTTGTCGAGAATGGTTCCTGTAGCACGATAACCTAATTGGCGAAAATCATTTAGCAGATCATAGCTAGTGAAAAAGTTATCAAAGAAAACTTTGTGATTTGCAGGATCCGTTATCATTTTATTTAGCAGCATTTTAACAACTTTAGTTCCTAGAGGCTCAGTGCTGGAAATACCAGTTCTACCACAGTAAATATCGAAGCTGTAACAATATCCTGAAGCACTGGCTGCTACCCAATTTTTATACCCAAAACGTACTGGTTTCCCTCTAATGAATCGTTTTGCTGAGTGATGACCATAGTACTTCACCATGGATTCATCTATGGAAATATTTTCGTGAAAAGTATTCTATTGGTTGAACTTTTTCATCAGCATATCTGCAAGTTTTCGTACCTTGAACATTTTATCGTTAGTATTTGGAGCATCGTTGTTATCTACAAGGTGTAAATTCCTTTTTATTTCTCTGAATCTGTTACTAGACATAGCATTTGACACTACGTGGACTCCGATATCCTCATCTAAAGACCAATACATACGTTCTCTAGGTAGTTTATGATAACCAGAGAATATAAGTATTCCAAAGAAAATCTTCAACTCTCCAGCATTGACGGTAAAATTGTGTCGATTGTTTTGACTCGCGTACAAGTTACTAAAATCGGCAATCATAGCAAAAACTTCGTCGTCAAAAAACATTTCAAATATTTGAACAGGTACCAGATCACTCACTGCTTCTTTCATGCGAATTTCATTTAGTACCCGGCTGTCAGATTCTGTGTAGAACTTTATATAATTTGGGGTACACCTTCGACAAACTGGTGTGTTTGATGTAGATGGACTTGGTCTAATCGGATGGTCATCTGTTTGAGGCAAACTTGACCTAATTCGGGTTCTCTTGGCAGCTAAAGCCTCATTATTGCTGCTATTTTCTGAATCCAAGAGAACACTAACATCGCGGACAAATACCTCAATATTTCCGGGAACATCATTTGGCAAGTAAGGTGGAGCATCGTTGTCATCGAAACCCTCTTCTTCATCAGTGACAACACTTGGTTCCGGTGGAATTATAGCCAAGTCATACTCCAAACGATCACTGTCTTCTACTATGGAATTTATAGCCTCTTCTAAACCTTGAAAGTTGTTACTAGCAGTAAATCTACGCCTACGATCCATTCTGGAACTCTGGTTAATGCTGAGCCGGAGTTCTGGCAGCAAATGTTGATGACCGATGAGGCACAAGAGCCGCTATATGATCAAAAAGTTACAGTTTGGGCCGGTGTATGCGCTCATCATTGGACCGTATTTCTTCAAAGTTGGCGATACAGTGGATGGCGATCGATATCGGTGGATGGTGGTCCCAGAAATGCGTAAAAAAGGCTTATTTCACTTTTGGTTTCAACAAGACGGCGCCACATGCCACACTGCGGACAAAACCATGAACCTTTTGCGTAAGAAGTTCCCTGGAAGATTGGTGTAAAAAAAAAACGATATTGACTGACCTCCGAGATCGGCGGATTTGACTCCTCCAGACTTTATTCTTTGGGGAAAAGCAAGGTGTATGCTAAACGCCCGAAGACAATAGAACAGCTCAAAAGAAACATTCGTGCGGAAATCGCAGAAATTTCGACCGAAATGCTCGAAAATGTCATGGAGAATGCGCGAAAACGAGCCCATTTTTGCATCGGCAATAAAGGCGGTCATTTAATTGATATTGTTTTCAAAAATTAGTCAAAATTGTGAAGGTCTAAATTGAATAAATGTTTTTGAATTTCCAAAATCGGTTGAGAATTGTTGAAGTTATTCGAAATTTACATCGACCCATATGAGATGGCGCACCTTGTACAACTCGCATTGGAGTGAGTGTACTAGCGCGAGAAATATCCTACGACCCCTGTCTCATTGATATGCCTTCCGACGCAATGACACCTGCTATCATACTGCGCAATAATTTCACAGTCAAATTTCCATGGCGTCAGGACTGACTTTGGCCAGATACTGAACCTGGTATGGACTGTCTTCGCATCTTCACAGATGGCTCCAGGACTGGTCAGGGATCCGGCGCTGGAGTTTTCTTCGAGCGCGAAAACATTCGACTGCACTTCTCGTTAGGAAAATATGCGTCTGTCTTCCAGGCGGAGATTTACGCAAACCTAACAGCCATGCAGTATGTAGTGAAGCGCAGATAGAAGGGAAAAAGCATATGCGTCTGCAGTGACAACCAAGCTGCACTCAAAGCTGTGTCCAACCTTCTATCGAGCTCCAAATTAGTGCATGAACTCAGGACCTTTTTGAACAAAGTCGGAAGATTAAATTCACTTGGCATCAATGAGACGCTTACCTGTGCTGAATGTTGCGAGGAAGATTTTTTTTTATAATTCGTGCAGGTTCAAAAGTGTACGCTCCAATGGTGTTTGTTACACAACCTGGACGGGGTGCAGATGGTTTATGTCGAAGATGTTCGTTCACTACTCTCCGGGGGTGGTTGTCCTAGATAAGATTTAAGAGATTCGACTGAATTTGCGTTGGTTGTAGTTCACAGTATCTCTTTTTGTTTGTCATTAAGGTGTTATATTAGAAATGCACACACAGAGTATGAATTTTGAAGTGATCTTATGCTTATGTTATGTCTTCATCAGCATGTTTTGATCATCTCTCATTCACAACTGATATTGTTGCACAATTTTCCCGTATAAGAATTATTCTTGGCTATGGACAGACTTGAAATATAGACCTTCCGCTCAACAGTCGATGATGACTACCATTGCACCACGACCACGACCAGATGACACAGCAGAACACATTCTCTGCGACTGTCCCGCTTGAGGAACTCAGAAAACTTGAACGAACAATAACCAAAAGTCCGAGCTGGTTTCTACAGAGGCTACAGCGCTATAGAAGCTTGGACGACATTGACAGCGATGTCGAAGTTGAAATCTAATAAAGATGCTGGCTCTATTAAAAGCAGCTGAAGGAGACTGATTCGGAATATGCGCCGATGAACAGAATCTCAATATCGTTTACCCTGACTGCGCCAATTATAGAGGAACAAGTCTGCTAAGCATTGCTTCTAACGTCTTTTAGTGGCGTACTATGTGAACACCTGAAACCGTCCATGAACAATCTGAAAGGTTCGTGTCAGTGTGATTTCAGGCCAGGAAATCCATGATAGATCAAATAGACCCATGACTCATGACCTTTTTCGACTTTAAGGCTACACATGTCAGCACATATAGAGACGAGTTATACACAGCCGCATGTGTTGGCAACCCTACCGAACCCATCAGGCTGTGTAGGATGACAATGGAAAACTCTCGCTGCTCCAATGAGGTCGGTAATGACCACGGTCTTCGATATTAAAAACAGATAAGAGCAGGACGAAGCATGGTCTAGTGATTTACTCTCTCCCATCCTTGAAAAGATCTTGCGGCATAGCATGGCCTACACTATTGTTTACATAAATCAATAAAGTTAAGCGCTAATGAAGGCAAGAACAATCCAAAAAAAACGGGCAATCGTCTTTCTGGACTGGAACATCACCTTTACAAGCTAGAACTTTCATTCAAGGATTCCTCGTACTATTTTGCGTGCAATCTTTGATCGCTTTTGTGGAGGAGTAAATGCAACCTAGAAATGTACAAGCTGTACGGCGATGTCAGCTTAGTCAAGCATTTCTGGTCCAACGTCTTGGATTTCAAACCAAACAGCCGACGTAGCAGAGGATGAGAGCATGCAAGTTAGTGCAGAAAGGTAGAGAAGGACCTCATTGAACAGAGCTGAAATGATTGTTTCGTTTATTAGATTATGCACTTCTATTCTCGTTGTTTCATACATATGCCTAGTCGCTGCTCCGGCAACCACACACTTTTGCACTATCACTAGACGCCGGCAACCACACTCTTTTGCACTATCACTAGACGTACTTAAAGATGCAAATTATCCGAAAACTCGCATTCTATTTAAGGTTAGGCTTGGTTATAGCTAAATCGAAACTAAAGTATAAGCTAATACGTGATGCATGCTTTTCAGGAGAATCTGCAAGTAATGCTTGCTCCAGCGGTGAAATTACGGAGCCAAGTAGACATGAAGAAAGAATTAAAACGGATTCATGCACCGGACTGGTTAAATAGCACTTTGTTGTCGCCCTTTGTTGAACTTTCATAACACAGGCATCCAGTTTCCATGGCGAATTGCTTATCCAGCCGTCATAACTCGAGTGAATAAACAAACCGAATGACGTCAGAGGACCAGTATCGTATAACTAAATAACAGAAGATAAGTCACGGACACTATCACGAGCAAATGAATGAAATACCTTGCCGATACACCTCATTCAAGAGACTAAACAAGTCTAACACAAAGCGATTGGTCACTGGGATCCATCGAACAAACGAGAGTTGGCCGCACACCGGTTCTAGAATCTGATTCGTACAGAGTGGGTGGAGAGAGCATTTGCGCGGCGATTCGGAGCAAGCCATTCAATTTGTCTATATACAAAATCTTGTGAAATATCATACACCGCGCCACAATTGATTTTGTCATCACACGAAATCCCTTAGTCACTACAAAAAACAACATCACGCACCGACCGCTCGTAAACACTACTGCATGAGCTAACAAATAACGGTTGTGTGTACAATTACAGATATACTCACAGTTGCCAGGTCCTTTTGACTCAGTCCCTTAGCCATGCGACCTTGTTGAATGAGTTTGCCAACTTCAAGCGGAATCTTCTCATGTCTCAGCTCTTCAGTCTCACGATCCAGTTTGGCAGTGTTCTTGGTTGTAACATGCTGCCTATTAGTACCAGCACCAACTGCAAAAACCAACACGAAAATCCGATCAAACAAAAAAACCAAAACAAAAACATTTTAACCAAGTCTTGCATCATACACCTCTGTTTCAAGTGATTCGCTTCCACGTGTATAGATGCATACAACTCTAAACTAATTTTAGCAAAATTAACAAAATAAATTACGATAATAAAAATAACTTTATCTATCGGTTACCGCACTTAATTAAGGACAACCACACGACCACTTGCCGCACGCAATTCTCACATCTTTTGATATAGTTTTCGTTTTTTTTTTTTTTTTTTTCATTACTTTTCGGCGCTTAATTTCCCTAACAAATTAATGGGGTAAAAGAAATTACATTTTTGTTGGGTGTCCACCGGTACACCTTGGCGACGTGCCTGGTTGATAGCACTCTCTGTCTTGAGTGTTGAGGCTTTTGGGGCTTTTTTACGTAAAACTGTAACCGTATCCCAATCAGACATGCTTAAATCTAATTAACAATAAGATGGAGATGAGGTAAATGACTTTGCAAAGAGATTATCTAACGATTTTATTACAGAATATGAATTTTCTTCAAGAAAAATATCAGACTAATACGAAAAACTATAATTCCAGAAATGTCGAAAATGTGGTCTTCTCCATGTATATTTATCAAATTGAAGTTGGCGGCGATTGGGAAACGTCGATAGGTAGACGGCAACTTGACAGCCATGTGGTGAGTTTTGTTTTGGCGATGTTCGCTTGAAAATTAGGGCGTTGCAGAAAGGGGTGATTGAATTGGTTTAAGAAATTTTAAAAAAAATTTTAAATTTCAAATTTGCTGGCCGAATTTGATGTTAGTACTTTTTGTGCAGAGATGATGAACGAGATATGCAACTTTCGTACGTCTGTTCCCGTGACACCCTCAATTTTTCAGGAAATTTTGACAGGAGTTTTTGTACCAAGCCGACAACCCCCGTTACAAACAAACTCTAATCGTGAATACGTGTGAACTCATTTCATTGTAGCGCTGTGTACTCCCGACACACACACTCTTTGAATTATAACAATGTGCGTGATTGTTTACATAATTTTGACAGGACTTTATGTACCCACGTGCTCGCACAGCTTGTAGGCAACCGTCGGCGGCCATTTTAAGTTGCAGGTCTCATTGGTTTGTCTATGTGTTTGGAAAGGTGTGTTGTGTCAAATAACATAATTAGGAGAAAATGTCCTCAAGTCTCTTAATAAAGTTTGAGGATTGGTCCCGCAGTAGAGGTCACTTCTTCAAGAGACACGAGGTCAAGAGTTTTAATATGATATTCCAGTCCGCATTTTTTCGATATATACAATAGTTGATGAGTCTTTGATATCGTCTCTGTTGAGTTTATTTTTAGGCAATTCTTTTCAAGGCTCGAATACTTTTCTTTGATTCACGAAGTCTTTTAACTCTGGCTGAAAGGTTGACTATTTCGTTACCACTCTTGTGTCCAGGATTTCACATTTGATTTTGCTCTTCTCTTTACTAGGTTTGGCAGTGCCTCATGGCACTCGTTAACTATTTTTGAGTCCAAGCCATATGAGCCCAACGCCTCGCTGCTTGGATATCAGGAAGTATATTTATAGTGGTACTCTAAGATATACGAGGATGGTCCGATAAGTACTTAGCCTCACCGCCAGATGGCGCCAGTATTGCAAGAGCAACTTACTATCGTTTCAGCCGGATCGGACTCGTCGTTTTGTTTTGACCGCGTGTAGAAGCGGGACTGTCCGCGGATTTTAGAAAAATGGAAAAAGAGCAATATCGGTCGTTGATTCGATTCTTGTTTTTGGAAGGGAAATCGCGCAGCGAAACAAAGAGCGTTTGGATGCTGTGTACGGTGACTCTTCTCCATCGATGGCGACCATCAAAAATTGGTTTAACGAGTTTCAACATGGTCGCACGTCGGTTTTTGATGAGCCACGTCCAGGTGCCCCGAAAACGGCTACCACGGAGGACAACGTGACAAAAATCGACGATCTCGTATAGGCAGACCGCCGATTGAAGGTGCGTGAGATAGCTGAGACATTAGGCATTTCAAAAGATCGCGTGGGTCATATCCTGCATGAAATTTTGGGCATGAGAAAGCTGTCGGCGCGATGGGTGCCGCGTTTGCTCACTCCGGACAACAAGCCCAACCGTGAGACCACTTCGGAGCAGTGTTTGACGCTGTTTAAGCGCAATCCGAAGGAGTTTCTGCGTCGTTTCGTAACAGTCGACGAAACAGGAGAATCCATGGTGAAAAACAAAGTTCGAAGACTAACATGGGCAAGACACGTAGAACAAACGGACAGTGGACGACCAATGAGAAGAACAATGTTGATCATGTTTGTTCCAACGGAAAAAGAACGCCAGTAAGGCCGAACCGTAGATAGAAGGAGAATAAAAGTATGAGAAACAGAACATACTCACGACAGGGAAGCTTGCCGAAGGGCTCTGAAATTTCGTATTCTAAATTACTGGTAACATGAATAGAAATAATAATATTGGAGCTCTAACTGAGCTTATAATTAGGGCCAATGCCAAGAAACTTTCTATAACTGATGACCATGGTCATATTCCTGAAACAATGAGTCCCATTGAGCTAGCTTTTGAGAACTTTTTATACAATATATTTTCAAGATCTGGACCTAGGTAGGTAGGTAGGTAGGAGTGGCCGCCTGATATCGAGATGCCAGGCCCAATTAGCGCTTATGCGCCGTTTTGATGCCACCACTCAGTGACCTAGTGTGCTATTATTGGAGTTTCATATCCATCCTGTGGAATTAAGGAATTTGATGATATTACAGAATCCTATTTCCCTGAATTCTGATAGGTCGTCGAAGGAGATTTTGCCAAGTAGGCGCTGTCTGGTTCTAGCTAGAGCCGGACATTCACACAGGAAATGGGTGAGAGTTTCCTTTTCCAGTGGGTTCTTGCAACTTCGGCAGTAGGTGTTGAATGGGATGCCTAACTTAGCAGCGTGGGTACCGACAGGCCAGTGGCCAGTACAGATGGCTACAATTCTGGCAATCTCTTGTCGGTGTCTGTTAGTTAGGTCGATGGTTCTTTTCCTATTATAGGAGGGCCATGTTTTCCTTGATATGACGCAGTTGCTAAGACTGCACCATCTGGCGTTCGCCCTCGAGAGAAAGTGTTGTAGAAGGTTTGCCTTGACCAGTCTGATGGGGGAGAGTACTGCCTCCGCCAAAGAACAGTCGAGGGAAGAGCCGTGCCTTGCTAAAGCGTCAGCCTTTTCGTTTCCCTCTATTTTGCTGTGGCCAGGAACCCAAATGAGAGTAATGTTGAAATAGTCTCCTGCACAGCTGATTTCATCCTTACACTGTGCAACTAATTTGGATTTTATGGAGTGAGAGTCGAGAGCTTTGATAGCTGATTGGCTATCAATATATATATTTACATCTCTCTTGGTAATAGGATAGCGCGTGAGTAACTTGCAAGTTTCCTTAATCGCCAGTATTTCCGCTTGGAACACGCTGGCCGAGTCTGGAAGTCGCAACGATTTGAAGATGTTCAGTTCCGCTGAGAAGATACCCGAGCCAACCCCACACTCCATTTTCGAACCGTCGGTGAAAAAAGCTACCTGATGGTTCTCAGAATGCAGTCCCTGTTTCCATGCCATCCTGGATAGGAAGTGGACATGGGCGGCTTTATTTGGGTTGTGTATGGGTGTCGTGAAATCGGTTGCAGTCGTGGCCAGGTCACTAGGTAATAGGTCCAGCACCTTGCTATGATCTGGACCTAGTTCTTTCTAATGTTATTTAAAACAAAATATGTATTCCAAAATGATTTGCTACCACTCGACTAATAGGAAGAAGGCTTAGACGCCTTCTACCCTCATTAAAAATATGCTGGAGGCTTCTATGACTGAAGAAATAAATTCACGTCTCATCTACTCCCGAAGATTTATGAAACATATAGCTCGGCAATACTCTCCGCCGCAGCCGAAATCTTAAAAAGGAAAAAGATATCGAAAAAATCCTCAATACTTTTCAAAGCCTCATCAATTCGTGACCGAACTCCGGTCTTGCAATCACTGATAAACATGGAGAAGTTAATTCAGCCGAGAAAATTCTAACACATTTTTTCGTCATTTCCACAGAAGCTGTAGTAATGTTGAAAGTCCCATATCTAACAATATATCATACAGGAAAACTATTATTCTCACAGATAGTCCCTCAACCCTGCAAGCCATAAACATTGTAAAAGGTCGAACGCCTTTAATTAACAACATATACGATAAACTCATTTGATTCCCAATGTAATGGTAATCCCATGGTAAAGGTTATATCCCTTGTCGATCCTTCTGAAAAAAAAACCAAAGCCCCTTTTAACCCAGAAGGTACAGCAGCATCTTATTGCAATTGCAATTGGCTTAACAACGCGTGGTTCATAAAGGACTTTCAGTAAAGGCGGGTAGATGTTGAAATGGAATAAAACAAGCTGTGCGTGAGGTTTTAAAAAAATTCTTTTCATTATTTGAAAGGTCCATTATGTATGGAATATGACATCGTTCAAATGCCCATCTGGGCTTCTTACGGTGACACTTATCCGAGTGGTACAATTTTCAATAATTCTTATGCATAGATCCAGCTTAATTTAAGCCATGGTCTGTGTTACGTTCGCCTTAAGGGCATTGGTCGATTGTGGTTTATTGGCATAGACTTGCGATTCATAGAAAACCCGACAAGAAAAAGTCTAGCGGGGTCAAGTCGCTTGACCTTAGTCACCTCTGCGAGAGATAACCTTAAACTTAAATCGTTCATGCAGACTATGAATCGTGGCATGTACTGTGTGGCATGTAGTGTTGTCCTGCTGAAACCACATGTCGTCTTGGTCCATATGGTTCCATTTGGGCCATAAGAAATTGGTTATCATTGTTCTGTAGGGCCCGCCATTGACGGTGACCGCCTCACCAACGTCGTTTTCGAAGAAGTACGGAACAATGATGACTGTATTGTCACCTGTCGGGTTGGTTGGTGTCGTCGCAAATGATTTTTCGGTCAAAATTGAGTCCTCTTCCAAACGCTTCGAATCAGAGTCAGAAACCAGAATGAGACGTGCGTCTTTCGTACGTCTTCCCCCGTGACACCCTGAAATTTTGAAAGAAGTTCAGGTTCGTAGCGACAAAACCCGTTACAAACAAACTCTAATCGTGAATACGTCTGAGCTCATTTCATTGTGCCGCAGTGTACTCCCGCGACACACACTCTTGGAATTATAACAATGTGCGTGATTGTTTACACAATTTTGACAGCACTGTTCAGTGAGAAAAATTTCTGTCCGAAAGTTTTCTGCTTGGTGTTCAGTGACGGTGTTTCGGACACTTCAGAACACGATTTTCTACACCTACTCTGAAGTCAGAACAGAATCGTGAAAAGTGTCAAAAGCAGCTGTCATAGAAAAAACACTAAAGTCCTCGCTAAAACATACATATCATCACTGAAAAATGTCGTTGACGAGTCACTAATCACAGTAATTTCACTATCAGTGCCCACCACAACTCTTCCAAAGCATTTTTATGTGAATTCACTTTTGTTTATTATTTAATTCTAAAACATGTTTATTACAATCTGACATATAAGATGTTTTCCGCTTTTTGACTATTAATATACGGCTGTATTTTTCTGTTCTGACTTGATCTGACAGTTTGCACGAATCTGTGCTGTCCTGTCCTGTTCTGATCTCATCTTTTGGTCATTGAACACAGCTTTTATATCTTTCCATCTCAACCTATTGAATCCTATGAACTCGCCATTAATACGATTGATAGCATAAATGATTTACGGGATCCCCATGATGAAATCCTTCTCTTTGGTGATTTCAATCTTCTACATTGCCACTAATCCCTCTGCTGCCAAAGAATGTATTTTCTTAGATCGCCTAGCTGATTCAAACCTTAGCCAGGTTAGTGGCATCATAAATTACATGGGTAGGCAGCTATGATCTTCACAACAGAAACCCTTAGTTCCTCTGCTTCACTTTGTCCCCTTTCCTTACGAACCATTGGCAACTACCATCCTTCCCTTCTTCTTTAATTTTTTCATGACACTCCGCCACTGAATACTTCCCCTCCGCTTAAGTCTTACGACTCCACAAGGCAAATTTCAATCTAATTAATGAATACCTCAATAACGCCTCCTTCAATTTTGACAGCCTAACAATAAATGACGCCATATTTATTTTCTACAGAGAAATATTAAATTCTATTTCTCTTTACGTTCCCCTTTCCCGATCCAAACATTTATCTACCTCCCCTCCTTGGTATAATCGCAGGCTCCGTTCACTAAGAAGCACAAGAAACAAACTGTGGGCAATCTTCATACTCAATCCCCCAATGCCTTTTCTAACTACATTGGTATTGATCTGCAATTCACCGAGCTGCATAAGTCTCTCTATGAACGCAATTTGACCGAAACGCAAGCCAATCTTATTAACCATCCTAAGTGCTTCTTTCAGTTTGTCAACTACAAAAGGAAATCTGATGGCTACCCAACTTCACTCTCCTTCAATGGCGAAACCTCGACTGATCCCAAAACTATCGCCAACTTTTTCAAACAATCTTTCGCCGATGACTTCTCTGTACCGGATACTACTTACTTCGACTACTTACCAAATTTTTCCCTTGGACAATTTCTCCCACGTATTATTGATCTCCATATCATTGAAAATACATTTAATCAGCTGCATGACGAATTTGCTCCTGGACTCGATGGTCTCCTTGCCATATTACTAAAATATTCCTCCATTATTTCTGTCCCGCTCTCAAAAATATTCAACTTATGCTTGTCCCTTGGAGAATTTCCCCAGATATGGAGAACCGCTTTTATAACTCCTGTTCACAAAAAAAGGTCCGAAGAATGTTGTTAACAAGTACCGGCTCATCGCTAAACTGTCACTCATACCCACACTTTTCGAAAGTACCTTGTATGCCATTCTAAGTTTCCACTGCAAATCTCTAATCTCCTCTTAACAACATGGCTTCCTCCAATGCAGGTCTACAACCACAAACCTTGTCGTACATATTTGTGCCCTTCACACTCTCAGCATTCGAGTATGGGAATGAGTTCGACGTCATTTCAACTGATTTCAGTAAAGCCTTCGACAAAATCACCCACAAACAATTTTTTTTTTTTTTTTTTTTGTTGGAGGCTTCTACTATCTGCTGGAGCACTCAGACATAAGTACTGGTCCATTGTACTACCAGACAGACAACTTGTCTCTATTGTATTTTCCCCGTTATCCGGAGAAAAGTGAGGAGGGGCTTCAGTGATGTAGAGCTAAGAGATTCGGCACACATCACGTCGGTCCCAATGGTGCCCCACCGTGTACGAGCGAAGGCTTGACAGTCGCAGAGAAAGTGTTCCGCTGTGTCGTCCTCCTCGCAACAAGCAGCACAGGTAGGCGTCTCACTGATGCCAAGCACGTAGAGATGCCTGGCAAAAGTGTAGTGGCCCGTAATGACGCCCGTTAGCCTTCTGCAGTCATTTCTCCTTAAGGATAAGAAGAATGTTGCGGACTTTTACAGACGTCAGGGCGTACGCGCTTAGTCATCCTGCATCCTGGATATTCCCTCCATCTGCGACTGTGTACGTTAGAGACCCAGTAATTGATGTCAGATTTAACCGTTGAAGCTGGTAGACCTAAGGCGGGTTCAGGCCCTGAGAAACTCTACTCTACTCTACTTTTCTGGCGAGTTCATCGGAGATCTCGTTTCCTGGGATTCCAGAGTGACCTGGTACCCATACAGGCCTGAGTATAGTCTTCCGACTTTGTTCAAAAAGGTCTTGAGTTCATGCACTAGTTTGGAGTTGGACAGAGGATTGGATACAGCTTTGAGTGCAGCTTGGCTGTCACTGCAGACACATATGCTTTTCCCCTCCATCTGTGTTTCACAACATAGTGCATGGCCATTAGGATTGCGTAAATCTCCGCCTGGAAGACAGACGCATATTTTCCTAACGAGAAGTGCAGTCGAATGTTTTCGCGCTCAAAGAAAACTCCAGCGCCGGATCCCTGCCCAGTCCTGGAACCATCTGTGAAGATGCGAAGACATTCTATACCAGGTTCAGTGTCTGGCCAAAGCCAGTCCTGTCGCCAAGGAAATGTGACTGTGTAGTTACAGCGCAGTAGGATGGTGTTAGCCTGCTCCACCAAACAACCGATGCATATGAGATAATCGGTCTTATCATTGCCGTGTAGAACCACAGGACCCCATGTTTTTCCAAAGGCACCTTTGCATTGCCAAAAAGCTGACAGCGCTTTGGTGGTTTTGGACTCAACATGTTTTGACCAAAGAAGTTTGTTATCTAGAATGACTCCCAGATACTTAGCTACCTTGGATATCGGGTTGGGAATGACTCTTAGCACCAGCTGAGTAATACCAGTTGTTTTCCTCCTTCTCGTGAAGAGAACGACATCGGTTTTAAGAGGATTAACCGACAGCCCATTTCTCGTGCACCAGTCTTCGATCACGTCTAGCGCCGCCTGCGCTTTGAGACAGACATTCGCTAAACATGAGCCGACAGAGAGAATAGCAACATCATCCGCATAGGCCTGGGCATAGATTCCAGAGGCATTGAGAGCATCTAGCAGAGAGTCGACCACGATGCACCATAACAGCGGAGACAAGACGCCACCTTGCGGGCAGCCCCTGTTTACTCCAGACTTGACATATTGTTCGAGGCCTGTATCAGCGATCAATGTCCTGTGCACAAGCATTGCTTTGATCCACAAAACCAGTTCTTCATCTACGCCATGCCGTCCAGCAGCGTTACACATGCTGCCAAAAGTAGCGTTGTCAAAAGCTCCCTCAATGTCGACGAAAATGCCTAGTACGTACTCTTTCCTTTCGAGAGCGCATTCAATTCTCCCTACTAGGTTTTGAAGCGCAGTCTCGCAGGCTTTTCCGCGCTGATAGGCACAAACTATTACTCTTCAAAATGTCTTCCCTTGGCTTTGAACCCACTGCGTTGAAGTGGATAGCTTCTTATTTAAAAAACCATTACTACAGTGTTCGTTTTAGATCTGCCTTTTCCAACCCCTTCCTAGCTTTTTCCGGCGTTCCCCAAGGCAGCCACCTAGGTCCACTTCTTTTTATTCTTACCATAAACGGCATTGAGTTTGTCATCAAACATTCCCACTTTCTCACTGTACGCTGACGACACCAAGTTCTTCAAGACCATTTCCTCGCAACAAGATTCTTCTCTTATTCAATCGGATCAACAGCTTTTCCGTTTGGTGCTCCAAAAATTATTTGGAACTTAACATATCCAAATGCCAATCAATTACCTTCTCACGTAAACGAGTCAAACCTCAGTCTCGTCTCTAATTCCTCAATAATCAGCCCAAATCCACCGTTCTGGTTATCCGCGATCTTGGCATACTATGTAATCAAGAGCTCAATTTTCGTGCACATATCGAAGATATAATTCATAAAGCCAACTCTACACTCGGTTTTGTGAAACGTTGGTCTAAAGAATTCTCCAATCCCTACGTGACTCGATCCCTCTATATTACCTACCTTTATTCCTACATTTCGCTCTTCGAGGTCTGCCCTGGAACGATCCTTTGTTCTTACCGCCCTATCAAGACCGTCTTAAACTAATCAACTTGAGTACTTTGGAGGAAAGAAGAAGAGTATCTCTTCATTCATAGACTTCTTACAGGTACCACTGACTGCGCCACCCGCCTTAAACTCCGTCTTCTTAATAGCCTTCCCTCCTTCCAGTCTGAGTTTCTAAGGATCGCGTCCCCTCACCCGTTCTCAATAATTAGATTAAGTTTAGCTTGAATTAAGCTCAAGAAATGTGGGTGTTTATCTCCACGAAAATTAAATTAAAAATTTAAATTAACCAAAACCAAAGTAGTGAAACTGAAGTATATTTTTAACGCTGTCTATTAAAGAGTTGAGAAGGAATATTTATTTTTAACTTTTGACCCGAAGGGCCTGAGGCCTACACCTAAGAATCGCCCTATTGTAAATATTTATATGAATGCGATCGTTGAGCTTAAATATTTAAAAAAAAGTTCTTTAATCAGGCGTGTCCAAAAAAATCTATTTCAGTCGTTCCTACAAAATTCAGTATTACACGTCTATATGCTAAAGGGCTAACCATAATAGACAGGAGCAAGCAGAAGCTTATGTCAGAACCGAACGAAATTCTCCCCTCTGTTTCAACGAACCGTCTCGATACCCATAATGAACAGGTGCAAGCAGGAGCAAGCAGAAGGAAAGGAACTGTCAAATTGTTTTCATTCGATTTGTTTATTTTCGGTGTGGCTTTGGCTTTTTCCTTTTTATTGAAATAAAAGCCATCTGCTTTATCATAGAGACACTTATTGCCCTGCACAAGTGAAATCAACTTGTTAACAAGTTCGTATTCCGTATTTATTTTATCTTTTTTCTCTTTCCTAACCTCAAATGTCACTTGTCAAAAATTCCATCCGTCATGTCTTCTTTCAAGAAGACCTTCCTTCTGCTCGCATCAATTAACGAACATTTAACGAAACGTCACATCTGCCCATTGTGGGCATATCATATGCTTTGCATGTAAGAAGACATTCCCCTCTGCTTGCTTCTGCTTGCTCCTGTCTATTATGGTTAGCCCTTAAGGAAACCGTTGGCTCTTTCTGATCTTTTATTCAGACCAAAATCAATTCAGACCAAAATATTCGAAATAAAATTATTTAAAATAAAAACACGCCCATAGCGAGCGAATCCACGAACACTCCTCACTACAAACCAACAATCGATGCCAGCGCCGCGGTTATCCACCTCGTGCAACCTCATCCACTTCAGGCATGTCAACTGCAATTCTCACCAACTCCCTAACCGAAGAGAGAACCAACAAAACGAATGAGAAAGAGAAGAAAAAGTAAAAAAAAAACACCATCGCGACAAAAAATTCTCAATGAAGGCGATGGCAAATGAGAAAATGTCAGACTCCCGTGAGTAGACGACGTCGGGTTCTTCTGTGTCGACGGAATATCAGCAAAAGAAAGAAACAAAAAAAAGGAAAATCAAATAAATCTCAACAACAGGAATGGCGAGCAAGTCCATCATGTCCAGAAATCACTAATTAGTGGAATTCCACATTCTAATCTCGAATTAATTGCATTTCAAAGTGAAAATAAGGGAGAAACGAAAGGAGAAAAAAAAATAGTTATCCGCGTATATGTGTGCACGGGCAAGTCGGAAGAAGACGAGGAAAAGCAAAAGAAATAAAAAGTGATCCGTCTCCCGCCGGAGAATTATCCGTATTCCTCATCTCGTTATACAAGTGCATTTTCTCAGCTTACTTCTGCCACAGACACACTGTACCACACTCCGTGGCTGGCTGTCTAAAGCTGGTACTTGGTACTGGTATCCCTTATTGTTCTTTTTTTTTTTTATTCCATCGTTCGTTTGCGTTCCGTTCTCATTGTTGCTCTGGCTCCAGGGAGTGTACAATATATCTCAAGGGCTTTGGTGGGCTACGCGTGAGTCGTCGGTCGTCTACACCGTCGTCGTCGGGTCGTGAAAAATCAAGGAAAAGAAAGAAAAAATTCCTCGTCAATCGGGAAGGGTTTTCCTGCTCCAATCCGGGGTAACCGCATTCGTATCTAATATCTACTTTACGCGTTTTCAGTTTTATTCATTTTGGGTAAACGCAATCGATTCCAATAAGGAATTCCACATATCCGTGTACAACACCGACCGCATCTTGGCATAGTGTGCGTGTGTGTATGTGTTAAGCGCAGCAGGAAAGAAGAAAAAAATCGGAAATCGGAGTGGAAGAGCAACAACAAAAAAATATTGTTAAATTCTGTGTGCGAAGTTAGGCGTGGGGGGAGAGCAAAGGAAATTCGCGGAAAAGTGCGTGAAAAGTGAAAAGTCTACCACCACCACCCCTGCGACGAAAATGTGCTTGCAATTCTCCTCGAGCGACGTTTGTAGTGTTGTTCGTATTTTGTTCTTACTAGATCCTTGTTCCTACTCCACCACCTTGTCGGCTAACTCAACCGCCGCCACCATCTCGTCGTCACCGTCATCGTCCTGTCGTCGTACTCGTGTGTGGTGAGAATCCGAACCGGCTGCATAGAACCGAGAGTCGGGAAATCAGTGAAGAAGAAAATCCGGGAAATTTGATTTGAATCAGAAAACAACTGTGAACCGAATTGCATTTAGGGTCCAGGGGGACATCGGGATACAAGCATATAGTCAGTAGAGAATCCGAGCCGAGTGCACGCACTCACACACACGAATACGTGTATCGCTATAGTGAACGTGCGAGAGAGTGAGGAAACCTATGAACTAGAGTGCGTGTATGTGTGGCTGGCACGTAGTACAGTGAGTAAGAAAATAATTCGTGTAGAGGTGACCGTCCTCCCCCGGAGCACAGAGCGCGGGCAATAAATCGTAGTAAGAGAGTCAAGTACGACGTCGTCGTGGTCGTCGTCGTTGTCGTCACCATCTCATCATGGGGGCACAACAGGCCAAGGATCGGTCGTCTGGAAGCCAAGGAACTGTTAGTTGCATTGGGATTAGTAATAGTGTTGGTATAAGTAGTAGTTCCTTGAGTGTGGGCGGTGTCGGCGGTAGCGGTGGCGGTGGTATCAATACGGGCAGTAATGCTTTGGGTGCGGGATCAACCCTTCGAGCGAGTCGTATCAAGTCTCGTGCCTCTGCCGCACCCGCGCAAACAAAGGATAATCGCAGTGCAATCGGATTGAATATCTTCACTGAACACAATGGTGAGTTTGAATTTCTTTTCTCTCTTCTTCTCTCCTTTCGTTTCATTCCATTTTGTCGTTCATTTATTTATTTTCTTCCTTGTCTCCCCCATATCGTCGGTGACGTTGTTGTGTGTTGCTTTTCCTTCTCATCGTCATGGTAGTGGTGCAACGAGGGTGTGCTATACTGGATAGTTGTGTTGTGCACTCGCATTGGAGTGTATATGTGCGGGAGTATGAGTCCAACGCATGTGTGTGTGCGTGTGGTGAGAGGTGAATGAGTGCAAAAGGGTGGAATGCATTATGTTTTTTTTTTGTTTTTTAGTCTTTCAGTCTTTCAGTTCAGGATTTTTTTGATTGGGAAGGGATTTGGGATTTTTTCCTGTTCATTCTTGTTCGGTTTTTGTGTGTCCTTTGAGAGTGGATTTCGAGTCGAGAGAGACGTGATAGGGGACTCGGACTTGGTTAGGGTGGTCTCTAATTTTGCAGATTACAAAGCATTGTCGGCAGAAATCATAACCATATGATTCGGAAGAAAGAAAATGAAAAGAGGAGAATGGAAAGTGTTTTCTGTTGGTTTTGTTTCACAACACCGATATGACGAGGGTGCATACCTATTGGATGGGTATTGGGTGCTTTAAACTCGCTCGATTAGAATTTTTGCCTTTAAAATGGTAGCAGTTATGGATATTGTGGCAATATGCTGGTTATATTTATATGGTTTTTATAAGATTGTGCCAGTCTTACGTGACCAGGCGGTACAGTGGAGAGAACTGGCTGAAAACGAGAAGGAATTTCTTGCTAGAGGGACTAGACAAAAAAGTGTCTGGAGACAGGCGGATTGGGTGTTGTGGCGATCTTCTTTTGAACGCCCAGCAGGAACATTCGTATACATATAGACCATCGTTAGATGACCACCATCGACCAAATATTCAAATCAGGGGAACCTAAATAATTTTCGGCTTGTTGTGGTTTTTACATTTTGACTTAATCCCTAAAACTTAAATCCCTCCCACGGTCAAACTTGCAAAACCCCTTGCTGAAAAAAACGCTGAAGACCGATACGTCATATCAGGCTTAAAGGGCAGGGGAATCTACAGAAACGTGCGTCTCTATCTTGCCTACCTTCAAGACAAAACCGACTCTATCTGCATTAACGGCAAAACTAAAGTCTTGGTAACCATCCACCAAGAAGGCCTTCCGACTGACCCTCACGAACTGAAGAAAACTTTTATCCGGTTTCACCAGCACCGTTACATCTCTCCGCCAATCGTTTCGTTCAGCCAAATATCTCCTTCTGCTACCAAAATGTCGGAGAACTACGCACCAAATTCCCCAGGATTCCTCAATTTTCAAAAACTGCTTTACCGCTTAACTGCTCCCCGCCATCGTTTTAAAGAAATTCACTAACCATCGGCTCGTATCTCTCACGGCCTTATTTCAAAGTTCCATTTGACAGGAACTCTTCCCTCTTACATTGTCCCAATCCATAAAACAAAATGGGATCAGCTCGCTGAGAGCCAAGCTATTCTAGCTCTTCTACCTTGAATTTTGCAAACATTTACCTGGATCTTAGGAACCGCAGTAGCTAGGGTTCTAAAACTGGTCGCTAGGAGCTCAGAATCATTTATTCTATAACACAGCCAAGTTTCAGACTCATAACTACTCGGCAAGTTTGGTTTGAAATATGCGTACGGACGGACACGCAGCAAAGCCTTTGCATAAGCCTTCCCTACCCCAGCTTTGCAAGACTAAAATAACCAAATATCGCGTAATTGCTAAATTTTCCTCCATTCCCAAACTCTGAAAGTATTGTTTACGATACAGTATTATTTTACTGCAAGTCTATCTTCTCTCCAACTCAACATGTGTTCCTATAAGGTCGATCGATAACCACTAACCTAACTGAGCTTGTCTTGTGTGCTCTTGAGGACCTACCTCGCAGGCCGTCAGTAAAATATTATTTTCAGATCTTCTATTTCTGATCCAATTAATGCAAACTTCGGATTCCCCTAAGGCAGCCACCTCGGTCCACTAATATTTATCCTAACTATAATGCTGCTTACTGGTCATCGTAAACTTTCATCCTCAATCATATATCCTCCCTTGCCGATTCCTGCTCCTCCCAATCCGACCTAAACAGATGCACTTTTTGGTGTCAAAAAAACTTCACTTACTCCTGTTAGCTCTTCTTTTCACCTCAGAAGGGTCATGAAGCTGTTTCTCATGTCAACTTTTTGGTTAAATTATGTGTTATCTGTGACCGAGAGCTTCATTTTCGTTTTCACGTCGACAACATTACCAAATGTACCAATTTCGCAGTCGGCTATATGAAACGTTGATCCAGGGGTTCTTCAATCCTTACGCAACGAAATCCTTATATACTCGTACTACCTTCGTTAGGTCCCTTCTTGGATATGCTAGTCAAGTCTGGTTTCTCCCTATCCATACTGCGCGTGTGTTGTTCGTGTTGCCCTTCATGGTCTTTCATAAGCTAGTACCTACAGTCTAAGCGCGTAAAACTAATTAGCCAACTATCCTTTTACGCAAATTCATTCTTTTTATCCCTGACCTACTTACCGGAAGTTTTGATTGCCCTCGTTGCTTCAAATGATTTCCATTCACAGCATTCCGAAACTTTCGGTCCATGCCCCTTTTCCGCATCAATCTCCATCGAACGAACTATGGCTACCATGAGTCCATGACCAGACTGTCAAACCCAAACCCTGTCTTAGAAATGTCCTCTACCGCTGGCATTCACCACCACCTTAATCTTTTCCTTCCTATACTATAGGTATTAAGTTTATTTGGAGCTAGATTGTTTAAGTTATTTCGCTCTTTGTTCAGGCTTGTATTAAGCCAAATAAAATATTTACGAAACGTAGGGTCCTTCATTTCCTAAATTCAGGATAAATCACATATTTTTACTACGGCAGACCTTGGAGAAGACTCGCAAAATTCAGGTCGACTTTAAAGTCGCATGTGACAGTGTCTATAGAGACGAGTTATATACATATGGTATAAAGAGCCAGAGCCTTTTAGTCTTCCACCTTACAAAGTTGGGGTAGGGAAGTCTTATGCAAAAGTTTACCAGTCTGTCCGCCTGGACAGATCCGGGTCAAAGTTTGCAAAATTCAAGGTAAAAGACATGGAATTGTAGCTTGGCTTTCGGCGAGCTGATTCCATCTTTTTTTATATTCGTACCAAATTCTTCAGGCTATGCAGGTTGATGATGGAGAATTGTCGCTGCTCCATTGAGGTCGGTAATGAATAAACCGAGATATTCAGGTTTAAAAAAGGTCATGCGGGACTCATTGCTCAATACAAGAGGTGCAAGTACAAGGTGGCGCAAAATTAATCATCTAATTTTGTTTTTGAATAACTTTTTTATTAACTAAATAACAAAAATGAGTTTGAGTGATGAAAATCTTTATTTGGACCTTTACAATTTTATTATGTTAATTGGAAAAGACCATAACCGTCAAGTGGCAGCCACCAGTGTTGATACACATTTGTGTCCGTTTTATTGCATTTTCCATGACTTTCCGCAAGATTTTCAGTGGTAACTGTTTGCATTCCTATTCTCCGTAAGGGCTGTGATTGTCTGCGGCTTGTTGGAATAAACTCGCGACTTCAAGTGGCCCCAAAGAAAAATGAAGGAAACGCTTCCTTCACAATATCCAGCTCGTGCTGTGTGTGCGGTTGCACTTGTTGAAACCAAATGTTCACCAAGCCCCGCTCATCCAATTCCGACAATAAGAAGTCGTTTATCATGGCCTTTTGCGTTCGCCAGTAACAGTGACCGCATTGCCTATGGCGGCCTCAAAAAAATACGGCCCAATCACTCCTTCCGCGGGAACGCCGCACCACACAGTGGCTTTGAGTGGATGTAATGGTAAAATGCACGAAGGTGCATCACACGCGGATTTTCAGTGCCGCAGAAACGAAGATTTTGCTTATTGACGTAATCGCTTAAGTGGAAATGCGCCTCGTCGCTCATGATGATTTTCGACGCAACATCGTCCTCTTCGTTTTGAGTTTAAGGAGTAGCTAAGCACTGGAATGTTTGCCCAGTTGGCGCGACATGATTAGGAAATCGACGTCGAAATTCACGGTGCGTTACACCACCGACCGATTATTGGTCAAATAAATCGTCACAGTTATTCGTTGCTCGTCTGTTTGTAACTAATTCACAAATATCTAATATGATTCAGATTCAAACAGTTCACCATTCAATCATGCGTTGTTTTAGTTTCTCGATTCCTTTCTGGGGTTTTCGATGCCAAAGATGCACTACGCTCTGGAAAGTCAGTTGTCGAAAATGACGATAAAATAATGGATACCATCGAGTCTGATGGTCATGTTTCGATTTCTAAAGAGCTAAACTTTGCCCAAACAACCGTTTGGAATCATTTGAATAAGACTGGGTTTCATTTGACATTTCGTTAAAAATACCTCTTGGAACAAATTTCCATCTAGGTACAAATCGCTGCTCTGAATCGCAACAAAATCGAACCATTTTTAAAGAGGATAGTGATTGGTGATGAAAAGTGAAAAGGTGTTAAAGCAGCCCAAGCCAGGATTGGCGTCCACGAAAATTTTGCTGTAGATTACGCAGGATTAGCAGGGAATCATCGATGTACTGCAAGCTGCTCCCCTACGACAACTACTCTTCGTAGACGCGTGTTAGGTGTGCTGAGAATCTAAAGTCGGCCTTTAAAATCGCCAAAACAATGATAAAGGCTAGCGGAGAATAGGGGGTTGGCAGCGAGCAATTCGTAACCCAATTCTCGCAGTCTTCCCATCGTCAACACAATCGGACTTCTCGCGAATTTCGGCATCCATTACTGATAATCGGTTATTTCCAGCCAGCATAGAACTAAAAAAAAAAAGTTTTCTTGCTTATATGGTATACCTACTAGGTTAGCGTAAAAAAACAGAGTATAGTTTAAGATCACTTCAAAATTCATACTCTGTGTGTGCATTTCTAATATAACATCTTAATGACATTGAAAAAAAAAAAACAGTTACTGTGAACTACAACCAACGCAACAAATTCAGTCGAATCTCTCAAAGCCTATCTAGGACAACCACCCCCGGAGAGTAGTGAACGAACATCTTCGACACAAACCATCTACACGCCGTTCAGGTTGTGTAACAAACACCATAAGAACCCTATAAAAACATAAATCGTGAAGGACATCCATCCACGTCCTTCACTGAAGAAAATGAAAAAAAAGTCAAAAAGTGGTGTTGGCAGTTCGAAGAGTGACCATCAAGCACATAGCTGAGGTCACAGAGATCTTATATGGCAGCATTCGAAGAAACCTTGCGAACACACTGGCCATGGCCTTTCCGGCGGATGCGATCGACTTCGCTTTCTTTGGCGCTTAACCAATTGCCTCCATCAACTGCTTGGACTTCTATATGGCCATGTCTCATCCATGGGGGCAAAATGCCGTACAAAGTCGGTCGGATCCATATTAAACGCGGTCCAAAGGTGCAGCAAATTTGACATCTTGCACAGAGCTTTCGCATCCTTTCTTTTACTGCAAAAATTCGTACTTTCTTCACCTTACCCACGTATAAGGCTTTAGTTTGGCGATAATGCAGTTCTTTTTTTTCCACTCACAACTATACAGCTTTGCAACATTGCATGAATCCTTGTAACTATGACTCTAGACACGAAAAATTTATTGATATCGAGTAGCTGGCAGACGCTACACTTGTGGCTTGCCACTCAAAGACAGGGCCATCACACTATTATGACTGACGTATAGAAAAATCCACGAAACTGAGACAAATGCTTTTGCACTCTTGTAGTCAGTAAACTGTCATTGGACAACGTAGATTTACCAATTGTTAGGAAGCTTGGCCGTCTGTAGGATATTCAATTGTGTGCCCCAATATGCAACGTCCAAAGGCACTGTTGTCCTTATCGGCTGCCTTCCTTGCGTTGTGGTCAGGCGCAAACTCGTAAATACGGGAATGTACAACGTACTCGTAAATCAATAACGCTCATCCGGGTTCTGATCACATCAAACCCGAGATCCGAAATTACAAATGCTACGACCTGATATGTAGCAAAATCTTGTTACTTGGAATCCTGATGAGTCACGATCAATTCACCTAAATGTTGTTTATCAACTTGACACATCTGTATCAAATCTGCGTGATCACTTGCTCGCTAAGTGCTTCCAATTAACGAAAACCAGCGTAAGGCCAAGATCTCAACGAATTATGTTCACCAATTCTGCCCACAAAGGATTCCCCTCATCTTTCAATTGTTCCCTAAATTCAAGTATTGTACTTCAATTCGTCCCATTTATTCGCCTCAATTAGCTCCGTGAATATGATACACAGATAACCATAATACAACGATCATTATTGCATCCAATTTGACTTTCTCCCGCCTTTACGGCAGCTTTCGATCCGTTCTGATCGATTTCACTTTTGAATGTGACAAAATCCATCAATTAAATTCGGGAAACAAGCTCAAAATGAAAAGTAATAAGATTCCGTAGGTGGTGTACGAGTAGGTAGCATGTTTAAAAAGCAGTCATTGTTACGTGATGAGACGTCAGATTTCCTTCGTCATTTTTGTTACCGTTAAGGCGACAATTAGAAGTAAATAACAATTGCAGACAAATTTCATAAATCAGCCGGCAGCCAATAGCTGGTCGAACACAAGGCAGAATCCAATAGAAATTCTTTTCGTATCCATTCCGAATCGAGTAATGGAATGGACATAATAAATTGGATTCTCTGGATAGCCAGTTGGGGCGGTTACAACGTACAACGGTAGCTTGTCGGTAGCCCGACAGGTGAGCTATTTTCATATTTCTCTCTCGGTTCCTTGCGAATGTATGTCGGAACAGGATCGGAATAAACCACCACGTCTGGTACCAAGAAGGAAATAACAAACACGACGGACGGAAAGGAAAAGAAATCTCGATTTAATTGAATTGAGATTCCACCGGGGATGGGTGGCCACTGACCAACTACATCACGTTCGGATAGACTCAACCGACGATAGACGAGATGCGATGGCGGTGGGACGATGTGTACGAGAAACGATGGGCGGCGATTCCGATTTAATGTAGCACGCCGACTGGGAATAACCTCAAACCGTTGATGAGAATTAACATTTCAGGGTCCTCTCACTCTCGTCTACGAACTGCCTCTAAACCCGTAGATAGCTAGAGACACATGTAATCGGTCTATGGCCATAGTGTGCTTCAGCCAGCGGCCAGTTTCGTTCGCTCTAATCAAACTCAAGGCGTACTCATGCACGCATGCAAATTACCCGCGCGTCTCACAATACAGACCTGCACAGCTTAAAAAAATAAAAATAAATAAATAAACGAATTCTAGCTCGATGGGCGTGTATGTGTGTTTGTGGCGTGCAAAAACCATAAAAGAATAGAAATAAAAGGAAAAAATCAAAAAGCACGAACGTACAGTGGTAGTGCGAGCCCGGGTATGAGTATAATAAATTTAAATAATTACGCGGCCCGGGGTTGTTCTGCTTTTGTTACGGTGATTGGGTAAATGATGTGATTTCATGGATAAGGGTTGCCATCATAACGGGCGACGAAATGGGAACACGTGCGTCCTGGAGGCGCAGCACCCGCGTGGTGGATAGGTCAAGTGGTAGCAAAACCCATTTTGAATTCGGCCTATCCTAGATATGGACTCATTTAATCGGTAAGTGGTGGTTGGTGGGTGAAGAAAAAGTGTAAGCAACTGAAAGAGGTTTTGCGACCCTTGACGACATCATTGAAGTATAAATCAACGGAAAATACCAAATTCATCACATAATCTGGACTGGACTGAAAGACTCTTATCAAGGCAGGACGGGCCATTATTTGTTATGTTTGACAGTATTGTAAATAATGGCGAAAACTACCTCACGTTACCGAGGACAGTTTGACGTTTGATGTGACGAGATAGTCTAATTACAGAAAGGTAGTTGTGGAGGGACTTGGGCGTGGTTTAAGTACCTGACTATAGTCAACCCATGATAGAGCACACCATTGTGTCTTCGGTAGTAATTGGAAACTAGAACCGAAACCGGTGAATGTTAGAAAAAGGGCAAGGGACGTACGATGAGTGTTCAAAAAGTAAAGGGAATTTTATTGTTTCGGCTGATCGGCATCATAATTTTTAGTTTGTTGGCGAGAAACATTTTCTAAAATCTGTTACATATCGAACACAAATAACTGTTCACGGAGATTGATCAGCGCTGATATAGAACTAGTTGATTGTACGTAAAATTTACGCGGATTTTCAAGCAAAATACGAATAAAATATTTTTGTAGGTAAAAGTAATCTTATTCGGAATGTATGCATTTTTATTTCCATCACAATTTTAATTTCTAAATCCCCCTAGTAGAAATCCTGTTCTTTTTCCGGCAAAGAAGCTTTTTAAGTAACAAAGTTCATGTCATTAGGAGGGTTTTGCAGGCTGAAATAAATGGTCATCGGGTGATGCATTATCGGGGAAACACGGTGGATGAAGCAAAATATTCAAGACAAACTCCAATAATTTTCAGTGTATTTGCAAACTTATATGAGGTCGTCATGATTAAACTCGAGGTCTTTGCTGTTGATTAATTCCAATTTCTATCTGTAATTAATCCAAATCCGAGCAGCACTCATCCGAATTGATTATTTCGTTGATGGTCTTAGTATACTATTCCCTTCCAATGCTACCAAATAGAGAGCATAACCTTCTTAACTTAAACCTTCGTAAATTGGCCTTCGAAATAGTCGGCCAATTCACCTCGCCTGCTCCACGACCTTGTCCGTCGGCGTTGTTTTTATTACTTCTCGTCGCCTGTTACGATTAGTTTAAAAATCCATGGTATTCGATACATTCGTATAGGAAATCGCATCACATAACCTTCTCATATTTTGCCTTTAAAGGCCACATATTGAGAAGTCCGCATGGACTTCCCGGACAACCTAATATGACGCTGGTTTTATAGATATTAATCGTGTCTATATAACGATCGAATTGGACGACATGGGTCTTGTGGCCAGACAAGATGAAATGGTCATACAGAAGTATGTAGATAAGGTAGGTGAAGGTGGCTAGCTGACTTATGACTAAGCCTGATGACTAAGTGCTGATATAAACTGGTGTTTAAGAGAATGTTTTGATGTGAAATATAATTAATTTTGAATGAATAATATAATTTTGCTCACTTGTTTGTTGCGGGACTCAAACCCTCAACAAGCCGTTGTGCTCAATAAAGGGATATTAACTAAAAGGTGTTTTTTTTTACTGTTTGGTTTTCCAGCGTTCTGTTCTTGACAGTTCACGTGTGGTTCGTGACATGTGTCAAAGTCAGGCATGCTCAGCTAACATTGCCATTTCGTCTTGGAAAGACCTACGCTCCAACAATTCTTATAATTTATAGAATTTTACTATCAAATTTAATGCTACTTGAAAACTGTTTTTCGCGCAGTTTTAGGGTCGCCACAATTGACCTACTGAGCAAGCAATTATAGCCATTTTTTTTTAATTGGGGCTAGTGCAAGTCTATTGTGTTTGCTAGCCAATTAGACGAAGAGTTCCTCTATTTTCTTAATAAAGCTGAGGATGATCCTCGAAGGAGCAGAGCTGATCCCCTGTTAGCTCGATACACTTGACCCAGCGATGCTCCAACTTCTTTAACCCGTCTGAAAAATACGTTTTCTCGAGGTCTGCAAAGTAGGCCTCCGTGGCGGCGATAACCTCCTCATTCGACTGAAATTTCTGCCCGACGAGTGACTTTTTCAAGTTTTGGAAACAAAAAGAAGTCGCACGGAGCCAAATCTGGAGAATACGGTGGATGGGGCAGCAGTTCGTAACCCAATTCGACCAATCTGGACGTGGCGAGGGCGGAGGTGTGAGCCGGTGCGTTATCATGGTGGAAGACCACGTTCGCCGAGTGAAGTCCACTGTTTGGACTGTTGCTTGGTCTCTGGTGTGTACCAGTGGATCCATGTTTCGTCGACTGTCACGAAACGACGCAGAAACTCCTTCGGATTGCGCTTAAACAGTGTCAAATACTACTCTGAAGTGGTCTCACGGTTGCGCTTGTTGTCCGGAGTGAGCAAACGCGGAACCCATCGCGCCGACAGCTTTCTCATGCCCAAAATTTCATGACCATATGAGCCACGCGATCTTTTGAAATGCCTACTGTCTCAGCTATCTCGCGCACCTTCAATCGGCGGTCTGCCAATACGAGATAGTGGATTTTGTCACGTTATCCTCCGTGGTAGTCGTTTTCGGGGCACCTGGATGTGGCTCATCAAAAACCGACGTGCGACCACGTTGAAACTCGTTAAACCAATTTTTGATGGTCGCCATCGAAGGAGAAGAGTCACCGTACACAGCATCCAAACGCTCTTTGATTTCGCTGTGCGATTTCCCTTCCAAAAACAAGAATCGAATCACCGACCGATATTGCTCTTTTTCCATTTTTCTAAAATCCGCGGACACTCATACTACACGATAGTAAGTTGTTCTTGCGATACTGGCGTCATCTGGCGGTAGGGCTAAGTACTTATCAGACCACCCTCGTAATTTTGCTCACTTGTTTGTTGCGGGACTCAAACCCTCACCAAGCCAGTGTGCTCGTCTCAACAGAGGATACTAGGTGATATTTTTGCTGTTTGGTTTTTAGGGTTCTATAAGCCAATTAGACGAGGAGTTCCTCTACTTTCTTAATAAAGCTGAGGATGACCCTCGAAGGAGCAGAGTTGATCCCCTCATGAGTCATGTTTTCTCTGAGAAGGATACGCTTCCTAAGATGACAGAGGCAGATGACACTCGCATAGTATGTATGTGCTCTGCAGTTTCCTCGTCCTCTAGACAGAGTCGACACTCGGTTTCGGGCGAGAGGTTAATTTGGTTAATATGATATCTTTGCTGACGATGGAGCCATTATAAGTGATGATCAGGCGTCCCTACAACGAGCACTTGATGTGTGGGTGGACATTTTTGAGGGACACGGGTATCGTATTAGTTCAAAGAAGACAGAGTATCTGTGCTGCCCGTTCTCTGACCCTCATCAGCCTATTCCAGACATTTACTTGAATGGAAGAGTGTTTCCCAAGTGTGAAAAGTTTAAATATCTGGGATCTATGATTAATAGAGAAGCAACTTGTGATGACGACATCAAACATCGCGTAAGCGTAGGGTGGATGAAGTGGCGGGAAAACTCCGCCATCTTCTGTGATCGAAAAATGCCCCCTAAGCTGAAAGGAAAGCTCTACACTTCAGTTGTACGTCCGGCGCTCACATACGGTTCACAATGCTGGACAATGCACAAAAAGTATGAGAGCAAATTAAAGGCAGCTGAGATGAAGATGCTTCGCATGACAACGGGAGTAACAAAGCGTGACAGAATTAGAAGTTCAAAAATCCGAGGAAGGCTCCACGTAAAAGAAACCATCACAAGAAAGGTAGAGCGCGACCGACTCAGTTGGTATTGCCATGTTCAAAGGAGAGATCCTTTGAACCCCGTCCAAAAGGCGTTATCAATCAACGTTCCAATTTCAGCACGCAAAAAAGGCAGGCCGAAAAACAATTGGTGCAAACAAATGCAAAAACACCAGCATTTGATTGGCCTCAGCGATGAAGTAATCCCATACCGGGAAGCCTGCCGCTACTTTCTGAGGTCAAACCGGCGGACCCCACAAGCGGACCAGTAGGAATGCAGTTAAGTGGGAAGGTTATGGTCCTACACTTCTGACCATAACGTCGCCAGAAAAAAGGAAGAAGATATCTCAGACTACAGTGTCCCGAAAGGAAGCTGATCAGTCTTTTGATATAACTAGACTTTATTATATTTGAGAATATTGATCGAGTGTTGCTTCAGGGGCCTATGAATCTCTTCGATTGTCGGAGTTTTTGAACGCTGTTCCAAAAGTGAAGGTGTTGCGATTTTTCCCACTTGTCCAAGAGAAAATTAATCTTCCACATTAATGTTCGGCACCTACATATGTACCTGTCGCTGGAACCTTTCCTAGTGAGTTAGGCGAAGACTTCGCTGCCTTTTATGCCCTTGTGACCTAGCTCTCACCAGAATTTGACCTTATTGCTTTTGCCTAGGTATTGCAGGACATCGTGGCATTCCTACGAGCCCAACGATTTGAAGGCTGCCTGAGAGTATATTGATGGTTATACCTCTTATACCAGGTTCTAAGTTTAAGTTGGCGCACGTCAGGATGGCATATAATTCGGCCAGGAGGATACTTATTCCCAGAGCCTTCGATATTTTTCGATTTGGTCCAAAGAACTATCTGTGTACCAGCTGAGGCTTTTGATATTTAGCCAGGGATCGCCGCTTTCCCAAGCTGTGCGTTTTGGAATCATTATCTGAAATATTTTGTCTAAGGTGAACGTGACTAGTAATGCGTCCGAAAGTGTGGTAATCATATCCAGCTCAGGAAGGTGTTGTAGAATGGACTTGTGATCTAATGGTCTGTATGGCTAGTCTGTTTCCGAGCGGGGGAGTCTGATTGCACTACATTTAGCAACCTTTTTAATAAAATGTAATTCCGATCAGTGCCTCTTGGGTTGCCATCGGGCAAGTTGGCATGGCGCCTGTAATGCCGAGACATGCTAGCCTCTGAAGGCGTTGAACTTTAACCCGTGCATTACCTTAGGTGTCAATTCTCAGGTTTTACCTTAGGTGCGTCGACAGGCCCACAGTGCCATAGTCCCATTTGCAAGTTTGCTTTGATGTTGGAGTTCCAGTTAAGTTTAGTTTCAAGTCACCAATTTCACGCTATTAGACATCAAGTTAGCTACGCGTATGCGTACATAGGAAAATACTGCTGGATATACATAGAAGCCTAATAAAGACCGCGAGTAAGAATAATGTGGCCGGTGGAAGCCACTGGGTTTGTGTTATTTAATCTTGAATATTGGCCTAAAACTGTAAAAAATACAGCTCGTGCATGAACTAAAGCCGAACGACCGGCCACGGCGTCGAATTTTTAGTGAGTGGGCCTAAGCTAAGGTGGTTTATCCAAAAATTGTTTTCTACGACGAAGCTTATTTCTGGTTGAGTGGGTAAGTTAAAAATAAAGTATTTGGACCATTAGGTAACCTCAGGCAATGCAAGGGCTGTTAATTCACACGTAAAAATGCACTGGTTGGCTGTTTATTGTCGGGTGGAATCATTGACCGGTATTTCTTCAATGATGCTAGCTATCATTCAATGATTTCGAAATTTTTTTCCATCGCCCAAAATGCTCGAACTGAACCTGGTCGAAATATGGTTCCAGCAAGACGGCGCTACAACATGCCACATACCACGCGAAACGATGGACCAATTGAGAAATGAATTCGCAGAGCAATTTATTTTTCGTTTTGGATTAGTGAATTGGCAGGCTAGATTATGCGGTTTGACGCCTTTACAATACGAATCTAAATCGTAGTTTAAAAGGGATATTTCAAATTACTCATCTGTGTCGATAAGCCAGGCTCAAGACACTTCAAAATTTATACTCTATGTGTGCATTTTCAATATAACACCTTAATAACATGGAAGCAAAAAGAGTTACTGTGAACTACAACCAACGCAAAAATTCAGTCGAATCTCTCAAATTCTATCTGGGACAACCACCCCCGGAAAGTAGTGACCGAACATCTTCGACACAAACCATCTACACGCCGTCCAGGTTGTGTGCAAACGCCATAAGAGGGTACACTCTTGAACCTGCACGAATTCTTCTTTTCCTTTTTTTCCGGCGTCGTTATGGTCAGAAGTGTAGGACCATAACCCTCCCACCCCACTGCACTCCCACTGGTCCGCTTGTGGGGTCCGCCGACCTGCACGAATTATAAAAACAAAAAAAATAAATAAAAAATTGCAGTCAAGTTGACTTACCAAACTAAAATGTAGGGTCATATCGATTCGGAACTATATTTTTTCCTGTCATCGACGTCTGTGTCAAATTTCATGGCCTTATATCCATTTCTTTCGTAATTACGCAACACACAAATTTGGCGACTTTTATGTCAGTTTCATTAAATATATTTTATGGAATGCAAATTTTGCAGCAGAAACGTTGAGGATGGTGCAGAAGAGCTTGGGTGACCATGCTTCATGGTACAGATAATAACCGGCGGAAAGGCCAAAATTATCAACTTATGATCAACACGTTAAGGATGTAAAAGACTGTACTCAATAATAGTCGATTGACCATTAGAGTACCTGCTGATATTGCTGAAGTCAGGATCCATTCTAAAAATTTTGAAAAACCATTTGAACCTCAGACGCGTGTCATCTCGAGTAAACAACTGCAAAGAGATGATTTCTGACGAAGCGGTCATTAGACGCACCATAACTGGGGATGAAATTAGATCTGTGCCTGATTTAGCTCCTTGTGACTTTTGGTTATTCAATAAACTGAAAAGATGATTCGAGTCCATGGGAAATGGCGACACGTCACCTTTCAATATGATCACGGAAGTATTATTTTTCACAAAAAAAAAAATTTACATATTGATCCGAAACCGTTTAACCTCAGATCAAGTGCTCTGATCTATGACTCATAGCAGGCCCGATCAGAAAATTACCTCTTATGGGGATTGTCAAAGAAAGGTCGATTCGTGAATTGCTCTAAAGGCCAGGGCAAGGAACACATGTGCCAAATTCATTGAAGAAGCATTCGAATTAACTCTTAAAGGCATGCTAAAGCGGTTTTAGCGAAATGAGTCAATTCCTAAGGGTTCATGATACCCGAATCCACAACCACATTCCTGAGCCGAAAAAACACGCAAACAAAACAGGGCACTCGGTTCATGAAGAAAGCTAAAACGCTTCTACCTGACCTTATGATAGCGATTATGGAAAAGTCATGGAATTGTGGTAAACGAATATTTGGAAAATGGTATAACCCGGGATTACTATGACCCATAATTTCAACGACAATCGTCGGTAAACACTGTGTCCAAAATTTGATTTAGAGGACAGAAATGTGAAGATTAAGATGCCAAATAATGTTAACAATATCGCATCATGAAAAAGTGTATCAACTTAAGCCATCCAACTGAAACAGTAGTTAAAACCGTTCAATATCATTTCCAGATCGCCCTTAATTATTGCATTAAAATGAGTTATGATCTGAGGAACTACTTAATCGAAAAAGCAATTTCATTCGCGCCTGCTCATTCCATGACCATCATAATGGGGTGCTTTAGACCATTATTCATAAGCACCGCAGCAAAGTGGATAGTTTCATGCCGTTGCGTCGTAAATCTATTACTGTGCATCAACGCCTCATCATTAAGACTCATCATCGTTATTATCTCTTATTTGTTGTGCGCCTGAGGATTAATTTCTTTTCTCGAAATATTCCCCTCTCCCGTTGACCAATTTGTATTTTCGATCTACAGTCAACTTTCGACACAAGTGGCGCCGAACCTCCGAGGCCTTCGGATATAGTATTAGTTGTTTGCTTTTACCGATGAAAATGTCATAACTCTTTGGATGGATTTTTATTTGACGTGTCTCAATTTTGTAATTAAGTAAGAAGAGTCTTGTGGGAGATATGACAAAAATCTTTATTGCCGGTTAAAGTACATTGTTGTTTTAAAAATGACATCGTTCAATTGCTCCCTTAAACGTAGTCATCGCTTGACCATTCTCGTTTCTGGAGGTATATGGTCCAATGACGCCACCTGCCCAGAATCCACCTCAAACTGTAAGTTTCTACAGATGCAAGAGAGGCTCTTGATACTGCTGTGGATTACTCTTTCTCCAAATGCGTCAATTTTGCTTGTTCACAAAGGCATTCAGCCAAAAACTTGTTTTGTTATTGTTATTGAAAATTTGGATCCGTTTTGAATTGCTCCAGAGACCAATCAACAGACGTTCGACGAGCTTGATGAACTTGGGGCTTCATTTCTTGTATCGGTTGAACCCTATACGGATGTTGCCTAAGTCTTTTCGCAAAGTTGAGGTCACATAAAGGCCAACTCCTTACGCACGATGAGGAATCGGAAATTTGGGTCTTTAACCACAATTTAAGCTACTACAGAGCGTCGTACAGAGACTGTTTGATCAGAAATAGAGCCGCTTTCACCGAATTTCATATTTCATTTGAATATCGGCTCGGTTGGATCATAATTTCTGTCGTAAATTTTTGCATTATATAGGTATTTTGAAAATAACACGAATTTGCCATAACTATGTGATTTTTTAAGCGTTTGGTTTTTGACTGTCAAAAAGAAAAAAAACAGGAAAATTGCAAAAGTGTATACAATTTTTATTTGAACATTCATCAGTGCTTGCCATTTACTTTTTTGTGTAAATGTTGATCATGATTACGTTTTAAATGGTCCATATGGATAGACCAATTTTGATAAAAAAAAATTCGAACATAAGGCTGCAATAAATGCTGGCTTATCTGGCTGGCTGATGATTTTGCAGGACCATAAACCGGCCCAAACAGTGCATTTTCCCGAGTATATTGGCAGTACTTTTATTGCCTGAAGTTGCTTATCTTACCGGCAGTTTAAACAGAAATGAGCTTCGTCCTTGAAGACGATAACTTATCGATAAGAAAGTAGATCTTCCTCCAGCTTCACTATGGCCTGCTCAGCGGAAATTCGGAGCGGTCGCAGGTCGTTCGGCTTTAGTTCTTGTACATGCTGTATATTATAGGGTTTTAGACCAAGGTCCTTGCTTAAGATCTTCCACGTACTCGAGTAACACAATCCCAATTGCTACGAACGGCGGCAAAGGGAGCAATATTTTCCTCTGTACACACTCTACGGCAGGGGGTAGGTGGCTTGATGTCTAATACGTGAAATTGGTGCGAAATTCGGTCACTCTGAAGACCGTAAAATAATTTAAGTGCACGAAAAATATTTTTCAAAGAGCACGAATTTTGATAATAAAATTCAACAAATTGTGGGTCTTTCTAAATGGCAATGCTAACTGAGTATGTTTGACTTTGACGCATTGTACAAATCACGCGTGAACTGCCACAAAGAGCACACTGAAAAACCAAACAAACCTTAAATCACCCTTTATAACAAATTTTAACAATTTAGACGAGTTGTAAAATTACGTAGCGCTTCATAGCGAAATGGTGACTATGACTGAACGCAAGCGTCAAAGAATGACGATGTTGCCTCTTGAAACGTGGGAGCAATAAGATGTCAAAGATCGGACATAGCTATTGAATAACCCATTATAACAATTATTGTGACCCGTCCCATGTATTGCTTGTGTTTCTCAAATATAATCAAACGCCACTAGAAGCCTTTAGGCTATTTATAGTACTCTGCACTTCTCTTCCTTGTGAAGAGTAATAAATATAATGCCATCCGGCGCTTAAAAGGCATTAGACAACCGAGGTTTGCACTATTCTTACCTCCTCTTAACGACGTTTAATAAGCTAATTATTGCCCGTCAATTAAATACTTTTTATGTTTCCTTCTCACTGCATGTTGCAACCTATTTTGGTCTAGGAAACCTGCAGAGAGGATTGTAACGTTATAAAGTCTAAATTGCAAATGTTAAAGCACTAATGAAGCAAAAGTTGAGTCGTTAATGTCACGTTCATCTGGGAATAGATAAATGCATAGCTCTCCTCGAGTTATTAATAGCCAAGATGAGTCTTTGTTTATTACACAGTAGGTCCGCAACAAAGAGCACAGTAAAAAGAACCCCCAACTCGCACTTTTACGGTGGTCTCAGGGCTATAACAAACCTTACGGATGTGATAAACCAGATCTATTCTTTAAGGTAGTCAACGATTATCCATGCCTATACGGGCTCATTGTATGATTTTGCGAATTTCCCTATTCTTATCTGCTTTGGTACACCTGGCCAATGAACTACATCTGACCCACATCCATCAACACTAAAAACTACTAAGGGCCCAACCCAGATCGTAAAGTGGCGAAAAATATCCCAAATCTCATGCCATTCCTCCTTTTCTTTCGTTTCAACGGGGAGCTGCCGGTAGATAGAGTCGGACGGAAGAACAACGACCGCAATTTCACCCAACCTCGGACGGATGAACGTCATTATTACCACAACACAACACAGCGCAGCACGATATTAAACCCCTTCATTCCGCTCTTGCTTCGCCTTTGCCATCCGGCTTTTTGTCAAACATATGTAAAACGGAATTAAATGCTAAGCTAAATCCAAAAAAAAAAAAAGATGGAAAAAGTGTAAAGCAAGGTAGAACAAAAAAGGCGACCATTGCCATCGTCATCCTTCTCCTCAGCATCATCGTCATTATCAAGCCTTTAAGCGAGATTGCGGAAGTCGATAATAATAGTTGAGATACTTCACGCATACAACCCCACCGAGCTGGGTTTGTTCTGGTTTTTTGCTTTTATGATTATACATATATCCCTCCTCTCTCCCGGTTTCGGCTTTGTTTCGTCAAGCTCCTCGCTACCCAACTTGATCTTTTTGGTTTGCCATTTGTAAATGAAATGGATTTGTTTGCATGGCGGTCAGGGGTGGAAGCTACGCATCCATGAGCGCGCTAACTTGCATAACTCGAACGCGAAATGGGGGGGAAAAAAGAAAACCGCGCGACCGACCTAAATACTAGGAGTGGGCAGATCAGACAGACGAACCTCGTTTGCACTGTGTTTCCAGGAGCATGTCGGAATCATGCCAACCGCGGAACGATTGTTCGATTTTTTTTTTCCATTTTCTTTTTTATTATTATTTTTAATCAGTGCGGTTTGGTGTTATTTTATTCTGCTTTTACTGGTTTTTGATTTATTCCACGATTTGTTACGAGTCTGGTGAGGAAGATAGATTCAGGCGCCAGTCGCATAAATTACGTTCAGCTTTTGTTAAAACAAAAAGACAGAAAAGTAATAAAGCCTAGCCTGGAAATATATACAAATATACGCGATGTAAAGAGTGAAACAAGTGGATTGAGAAGCCCTAGTGTCAGTAATTGTTTTCGCACTTCCCGGCTGGATGCAAATGCATTAAGACATGGATTTTGATTGCGATTATGCTTTTTTTGTCTTTTGTTTCCTTCGTGCTCTTTTACGGTCGTGAGGTTGATGGAAGACCGTTATGAGCGGCAGTAGACGTGCCAGGTGTCCGAGCTCGGGACGCACCTGTGGACGTATTACAGCCATAATCGTGTATTGAATCGTTGCTGATGCCCGATTCAGGTTAATCCATACATCCGTATCCGAATAGTCGTCTGTGGTTTTATAAATAAGAAAATGGAGTTACGATTGTCTTTCCCAATTTGGTGAATGGCAGCTTACGTTTTGTGAGTTTAATTGCACAACTTTAATGGTCTTTGTCTTTTAAATTTAACATCACATCGTTTGGGTTTGATTTCAAATTTGATTGTGAATGCCTCTTTCCCAACTGAAAATTTGAAACTCAACGGGCGATTTGCACTGTCAAAACTCTATAATTCGAAATTGATTAAACATGAAGGCATTGCCAGATAGCCTCGATTAATTTTTTTATATGATTCATAAAGCGAATGAGTTCCGAGGATCAAAAATAATGCAGCAAATCAAGCGCCCATTGTCTCGGAGGGGCCACAAGGAACGCAACCAAAACATATTAAATCACATAGTTTTGGAGGCCAATCTACGGGTTCTTGACACCGAATTATGCAATTAAGTTGATTGTGGCGTGTGCTGTGGAGCATGATACGCCGCTTTGCTGGAATCACTGCACTTTCACATTAATGCCATTTACTGTAAAATCGGGAAAGCTAGTAATCATGCTCTGGCGTCATCGAGAAATGTGAACCAATAACTTGCGGCAATTTTCTGTTAAACGTAGCAATTGGTTCATAAATGATCTTTACGACCGGATAGTATTTTGTGGTGAAAATGAGAATTAAACGCAAAATTAATAGTCAACCGGCTTTGAAACTTACTCGATATTGTAAGCCCGTAAACCAATATCTTCTAGGACAATCGTTAAAAAAGTGGACGGAAATATTGTCGAAGACGATGACGGATGGACTGTTGCTGAATATGGTGCAACCTTCCAGCGGAAAGGTATTATTATTTAGTATAAGGTAGGCCAACGTGTCTCGGAGATTGACGTTGATGACGCAGGGTTCGTATCCCAAGTCGTCAATCTTGTATTTTATGATGTTTGTCCTGAACGTGGTTCTGTATTATAATTGCCTGGAAAAGGCTTCTCTAAATTCGCTGTTCGGAGTCGGCAGTAAACAGAAGCTCCCTTTCACCCATAAAAGAAATTAATCGTCTCCAGTCCTTCCTGTAACGCCAATTATCATAATAACAGTAAGACAAAGGAACAATATATCAAAATTCGAATATGTTTCGTAATAAGTTTTGTCATTCGTATGAGGGCCTTCGACGACTGTTCACAGTAATTGCAATCATTATTCCCTCGTAAGTCGTACGTTGCGGGCGACCAAACCTAACATAGTTAAATCAGTTGCAAACTGCCAAATTGGCCTCCTCTTAACGAAGGGATGGCCACTGTGGTATCAAATATTTATTTTCATAAGAAATATGTTTACTCCACGGCACTCAACCATGTTTCTGCAAACAACAATTTTGTATTCTGGACTGAGTTAGAACTTCATATATAGGGTTATCCAACAAGTGGTGTCACCAAAGCAAATATGCCTCGTTTGGAAAAGTAGAGCAAGAAGTCCTCAAAGCCTTATTTGAAGGCATCTGGGCTTATGAACTGTCTATGTTGAAAATCACCGATCCGGAATCAGTCTCACGAGTAAGGTTGTTGATGCAAAACTTCATATCCCACCTGCGCCTGCGCGTGATGGCTGTTTTCGGCTGTTTGTCGATTTTTCTACGGTGCTGATAAGAGGAAAATATAGGTTTTTCAATTGGCGTGGGCATTGACAACGCCGTTTGTTCGCTGATTGGGTTTCGGAGCGTTTGGAAGAGGATTCCAATTTTGACCGAAAAATCATCTTTAGCAGCGATGGGCATTTTTGGATGAATGGCTGTGTTGACAAGCAAAATCGCCGTATATGGGACGACACCAACCCTCACGAAGTGACAATGCGTCCTCAAAAATTGACTTTTTCTCTTGGGATTTCCCGAAGTTGCAGGTTATGCTTATAAACCACAATCGACCGCTGCCCTTAAGGTGAACATAACACAGGATATCGCTCAATCCAGCCAGATCTATGCGGAAAAGTCATTGAAAATTGGGCACCTCAGATCCATGCTACCGTAAGAAGTCGAGGCGGGCATTTGAACGACGTGAAATTCTGTGAATAATGGCATACATGGGCCCTTCAATTAAAAAAAGAAGTTTGTTAACATCTCACACACACCTTGTTTTATTCCATTTGAACATCTACCCGTCGTTATTGATAGACCTTATAGATTCTGAATATTTGAAAACAAAATCGGAAAGGAAATCTGTGGTAGAAAAATAGTACAAAGAAACAGGTGAGTGGGTACAAATATACATTCAAGAAGTCGAGAAACTTGATTCCGGCCCAAGCATTGTCCGAGTAACCCAGTCGGAAAGACCAAGGTGATCAGCAGACGTAAAGGGTGTGTTTTTAGAGGTTTGGTTTTTAAACTCGCAATGCTGTTTCTACATATTGTCAATTAGACAGTGAAAGTTGATTTGTAGTTAGTACGTTTTGCCATTTTATGGCGAATAGATTAAGGCTAGAGCAACGTATGCAAATTGTACAAACTTATTCGTGCAAACCATGGTCCGTTTCGTCGAACTTATTGTGTGCTATGTCCAGTGTACGGTCGACATAATCGTCCCTCTGAGCAAGTTATTCGGAACTCGATGAATCGTTATCGCACCACGTACACTCTAGTAGATAATACACATCTCCAAAGGCGACAAGCAGTGCAAAGAGTGAAACCGAATGAGTATTCGCCATCGTGCACAGTAATTGGAGCTATGCCCATCCACTTTGCGGAAGATTTTACGGAAAGATCTTGGCTCCTAAAGCGCCATCTGTCATCTGCTTTTATATCTTGCCATCTCAACCTATTGAATCCTATGAACTCGCCATTAATACGATTAATAGCATAAATGATTTTCGCCGATGACTCGTTTGTACCGGATACTACTTACCAAATTACTCCCTTGGACCATTTCTTCCACGTACTATTGACGCCCATATCATTGAAAATACATCGAATCAACTGCATTATGAATTTACTCCTGGACCCGATGGTCTCTCTGCCATATTACTAAAATTTTCCTCCATTATTTCTGTCCCGCTCTCAAAAATATTCAACTTATCGCTGTCCCTTGGAGAATTTCCCCAGATATGGAGAACCGCTTTTATAAGTCCAGTCTCAAAAAAGGTCCGAAGAATGTTGTTAACAACTACCGGCCCATCGCCAAACTGTCACACATACCCACACTTTTCGAAAGTATCTTGTATGACACTCTAAGTTTCCACTGCAAATCTCTAATCTTTTCTAAACAACATGACTTCCTTAAAATGCAGGACTACAGCCACAAACCTTGTCGAATGTGTGTCCCTCACACTGTCAGGATAAGAAAATGGAAATGAAGTCGAGAAAATGGAACTGATTTCAGTAAAGCCTTCGATAAAATTTGCCACAAAATAATACTCTCCAAAATGTCTTCCCTTGACTTTGAACCCATTGCGCTGAAGTGGATATCTTCTTATTTAAAAAACCATTACTACAGTGTTCGTTTTAGATCTCCCTTTTCCAACCCCTTCTTAGCTTCTGCCGGCGTTCCCCAAGGCAGCCACCTAAGTCCACTTCTTTTTATTCTTACCATAAACGACATTAAGTTTGTCATCAAACATCAGACAAGATTCTTCTCTTATTCAATCCAATCTGAACAGTTTTTCCGTTTGGTCCTCCAAAAATTATTTGGAACTTAACATATCCAAATGCCAATCAATTACCTTCTCACGTAAAAGAGTCAAACCTCCCCCTCGTGTCTACTTCCTCAATAATCAGCCCATCTCCACCGTTCTGGTTATCCGCGATCTTGGCATACTATGTGACCAAGAGCTCAATTTTCGCGCACATATCGACGATATAATTCATAAAGCCAACTCTACACTCGGTTTTGTGAAACGTTGGTCTAAAGAAATCTCCAATCCCTACGTGACTTGATCCCTTTATATTACCTTTGTTCGTCCCTTTCTCGAATAGGCATCTCAAGTGTGATCCCTTTATCAACAAACTCACATATCTAGAATCGAAAGCATACAACATCGATTCCTACATTTCGCTCTTCGAGGCCTGCCCTGGAACGATCTTACCGCCCTATCAAGACCGTCTTAAACTAATCAACTTGAGTACTTTGGAGGAAAAAAGAAGAGTATCTGACATCATCTTCATTCATAGACTTCTTACAGGTACCATTGACTGCGCCAGCGTTTATAATTCCATATCTCTTAACACTAACCCCCGTAATACACGCAATTCTTGTCTCTTCTATCTATCCACCCCCGCACCTCATACGGCTGCAATGAACCCGTTTCCCGTATGCTGGCAAGTATTAATTCGAATATTAACTTCGACTTCAACCTCAGCACTCCATGCCTAAAACCCCGTCTTCTCAATAACCTTCCGTCCTGATCCGTTGGGGCCCATTTTTGGTTGAGTGAATATGTGAAGAAGCAAAATTACCGAATCTGGAGCCCTTACAATCAGTAAAAATCACTATTTGGTGTGCTTTATGTGCTGATGGAGTCATCGGCGCAACATCATCATTTTATTGCAGGAAACATTTGCGCATAATTTCACACTTTAAGATTATTTTCTATTGTCAGCAGTCTATGCCTATAAACCAGAGACTTTGGATGATTTGGAAGTCAACATTCACCGTTTTATTGTTAATATACGGCCCCAATTGTTGTTGAAAATTGGACTTCATGATTGCGCTTCATGCAATCTAGCCATGGCGCGCACATGCCCGAAATTATACCTAAACACTAATGGTATAAAATTATCTTTGGGGGTATTCGTGGTGCAATGGTAGTTATCGCCGACTGTTGAGTCGAAGGCCTGTAGTTCAAGTCCATCCATAGTCAAGAACAATTCCTATACGGAAGAACTGTGCAACAACATCAGTTCTGAATGAGAGATGATCAAAAAGTGGTGACGAAAGCATAACAGATCACTTCCAAATTCATACTGTGTGTACATTTTCAATATAAAACCTTAATGACATGGAAACAAAAAGAGTTACTGTGAACTACAACCGACGCGACAAATTCAGTCGAATCTCTCAAATCCTATCTAGGACAATCACCGCCGGAGAGTAGTGAAGGAACATCTTCGACACAAACCATCTGCACCCCACCCAGGTTGTATGACAAACACCATAAGAGCGTACACTCTTGAACCTGGACGAATTATAAAAAAAAATCGAACTATTAAAAAAAAGGCTCTCAATTTTCAAGTTCTGAATAGCCGTCAATAATAGTAATAGTAATAACGATTCGGATCTCACTCGTCCATAATACTGTCACCATTATCTTAGTGCTTCTACCCTGGCAAGTCCTCTGGTAGACTTACTCAAGGCAACCCATTCTCCCCATCTATTCCGATTGTCGTATAAAATCCACCTCCCGTCACATGTAAGGACGTTAAGGTGACTGTTAGTTAAAAATTCTGCAACCTCCAAACGACGTAACGTATTCGGTGGTGTTAGTTTCATAAATTTCATATGTAAAGCCCTGGGAGCGAGAAGGTCTTTGATATTGGCCAAAAGCAGTACGATGTTTCACGCTATATTTTCTGCTTTTTATTGTTTTTGAAGTAAATATTCAAATTATTTTTAGAACCAAATCTTCCCAGTTTTGAATGTTGAATGACCTTTCACATGAAGCCATTGTAACCCTGATTTCTCTTGTCAAATACTTTATATAACCGGCTAATGGCATTTTTAAAGTTTATTCTCACTTTAGCGAGACTGTAAGCGCTCATACATGACAGTTCGATAGTCAAGCTAATTTAAATCGTCTCCACTGCAACCGCATGCAATAGTTCACAATAGGCAAACTGCGCATTTATTCTTATAATCTATTCATAAGATTTCACGTCAATACTTAAAAAGTAGTGTAAACAAATTAATTAATTTTTAGTTTGTTTTTTCCACTAACAAACCTCGATATCTGACGCACAGTTAGCAACTGGAACTGCTAATTGCCATTTATGGTTGCGTGTCAACATGCTAAACAAATTTTAAACACGTCAATCCGAAAATAAAATCATCCGCGCCCATTTAAAGTGTCTTAATATCCAATAACGTTCCCGTCCTCCTTTGTCTTTGAAAAATATCTCCGAACAAAGGCGGATAAGATAGTTAGACTTCAAGGAAGAAATATCAAAACCAGTTGACTGGCAATGAACTTGGACTAACGCATTCCCCGAGTGCTTTTTATCTCTGCAGATTAACTATATCTCGATTGTGTTGACTAATTATATAACTCGATGACAAGTAATGATTTGTTGTCAAAGGAAAAAGACACAACGCTCGATCGAACTCGACTTTATAAGCTGTCACCCTGTTATCAGTACGCAGATGTACACCATATGCGGTGTCGTTGCGCTAGAATGACAGTGAACACGGAGAAAAAATGTTATGTGATAGGCAAGAGGCCTTGTTCCTTCAATGCAAATACCAGTTAATCTCTGTTTATTTTTAGAGTTTCGAAGAATACGCGCTTGTTGGTCGCAAAAAAAATGTTTACACATAAAAAAAACATAAACGAAACGAGGAAAGGCAAAGGAATGACTGACTATTTGTAAGTATGCGAGCGATGATAACTCATAAAACTAAAATCTTTGCGTGCAAGTGAGTAAAGTGTTATCGAAAGGGCGGTGAGCTCTGATGTTTTTATGCTCCGTGCAATCCATTGTTATGATTTCTATAACAAGTGGATTGTTTGCTTTTTGTTGGACTACGGACGGCGATTTAATTGCTGTTGTTAGAGCGCGTACTATTTTTTTTCCATTATAGTGCCTACGTAATTTAAGTATTCTGTTATAAAGGTTATAAAAGAGGCCGATTTCAAAAGGTGTTTTTTTTGTGCAGATTATCATGTTATCATGGAGTGTCTGCTACTGGTATGGAGATATTTCGAAACTGATTTCAACCCTAATTATATACCATAAAATGTGGGCTTTTCATAATTTTAATGATCGACGGTAATCCGGTACGAAAGGCTAATGACCATCATGAGGGCTACCTCATTTGGCCCAAAAATTATTTTTTTGCTATCGTTAGAGCACTATAATCGGAGGTTGCGCAATAAAAATGCTAAAACATATTATTATCCGTCCAAGTAACATGGATAGTTTAGAAAACGAAGGCAAATATCGAATTTACCCTTAAACTTAGGGTACACAAAAAAGTTTTTATGAAATTCTGACTTATTTTCGTACTCACTTGGCGCAAACTTTATTACTCCATAGTCTTGCCTTACGCCTTAGCATAGTTTGGCACATCATCTCCATGATGTTTCCATTTCTTGTTTTTTCTTACCGAATTGCCAAGTGCAATAAAAATCGATGTTTTAAATTAACGAATTAGTCTTGACATAATTTTACTAACAACGAAAAGAACAAAGTGACAAGAGGCAAAATGAGTTAATATAATTAGTTACCCTAAATCCACAAATAAATATTTGAAACCGCCTGTGGCCTATTCGCGTTTCGTCTCTTCATTTCATTCGCCTGTGTCTGAGGCATTAAATCAAGTTGTTATTACCTTTTACGGAATTGGTTTGCCGTTGGTTAAACCAACCGACTGAGTCAGCTTAGGTTTTTATCATCAACTTTATGGCCGAGAGGCAAGCTGTGCAATATCAGTCTTAAACACCATATTATGCATAGTCAATCGGCTGTTCCAAATTCTCAGATTGGTTCCATAATGTCTGCAATATACGATCAATGCCTTCGTTTTAGTAATCGTGGCTGGAAATGAGTGCGACCTGTTTGCCTTTCGAATCGTAATATCTCTATTTTAGTTGATTTTAGTTATGATAAGATAGTGCCGGTGAAAGCAGTCAAGTTCAGTGTAATTTTTAATCGTTCAACAAACTGCAAAGTCAATTATCTTAGAGCTTAAATAAAACCATTTTTGGGTGAATTTCATCACTGACACCGATAAGGTCTATTCAACCAGCAATTAATTATATTATTATGCGGCGGTTTTGCTTACTGCATGAATCGATAATTCTTCGGATGTCCGGTTTTAGTAGAACCTCATGGAACCGTTTGAATATCATAAAATAATAATATCCTGGTGTCAAGCCATACATTTTCCCCCCCAAAAAACCGGGCGTATTTTTTTAAGGTAGTACACTTTATTGATCACTTAATTTCATGCCAAGAACATTGCACCATCAACTATGCCGTTTAAATCAGAAAACAGAGTGGCAATAACCTCCACACCCTATACATTTATAATTTTAACGCAACGTATTCCTTTTTTACGGACATTTTTAGCCCAAATTTGCTGCTCCATTTGTTACCGATCTGAATTGAAACGTCTCTGAGATCTGACAGATTGAACAATTGGTTTGGTTAGAAATGTATAAAAGCTTTTGAAACATATTTGCAAAACACAGCAAAATGTCACACGGATGCGACTATATCCTACCCGGAATTACCCAAATTTCCAAGTTCCGTAAGTTTTTGAACATTTAAAATTCGGCTGGATATTCTTGCCTGACAGATGTACCGCCCAGATGGCATGCGTATAGAATTTCAATGATCTGCCTAGATGGTCTGTGCAATTGGATCATCAAGAACATCGCTCCTTGGCTGTAAAGTTCCATATTTAGGTTATGTAATAATTTTTATATGACATTTCCTTAATGTCTGTGTTATCACGTAGCAACTGTCACTTCTGTCTCTGTCGTAAACGGAAAAGGGCATTTAGTTGCTTGGCCCTACAATCGCCCAAAGACAGTCAACGCTCTAAGCGTCTTAGACAGTCCTTGAACCTCCAAAGCTGCACTTAGTTTTTTTATAGCCTGGTATTCAGTCAAAGACCTAATGTTGCCCGTAGGTTGTCTCTTCTTCTTTTATATGTAGTTCTATAGTTCTTTTTGATGATCAAAAAATGCTGACGAAGGCATAGCATTCGCATTATAAGATCACTTCAAAATTCATACACTGTGTGTGCATTTCCAATATAACACCTTAATGACATGGCAACAAAACAGTTACTGTGAACTACAACCAACGCGACAAATTCAGTCAAAGCTCTCGAATTCTATCTAGGACAACCACCCCCAGAGAGTAATGAACGAACATCTTCGACACAAACCATCCACCCCGTCCAGGTTGTGTGGCAAACACCATAAGAACGTACGAATACACTCTTGAACCAAGTGAATTTACATGTCAATCTAGGAAGATCATAGAAGAATAATAGTGGCCCAAGGCTTCATCCTTGTGGGACCCCGTATTGTACCGGTAAGAAAGACGAGTAACGTTCGCTTGCTTGTTGCTATCGTGGAGGACATTGTGTATTGGAAGTGCTTTAAAAAAAATCGAGAAATGTTAAGAATGTAGCATGATTTTCATTAACAGCGTTATAATGCGATAGAGCTCTGGAAGATACTGCTTTTATGTTGCTACGTTTTTATGAAAAATATAACTATATTAGATTTAAAGATTAGTGATCACTTTATGATCAGATCAGTTCTTTCTCTCTCTAGTCTTGGGAATATGTGTATGCTAATCAGGATGCATCCGAAGCTTATGATATTCTTATCTGTTCTCTTATAAAGCCTGTCAATCGGTGTACTTTCACGACAACGCCAAAGAAGGCAATAAAAATGCTTAACCCACAGATCTCTAGTTGCTTACCTAAGAAAATCAATTTGAAGAATCAGCTAATGATTAAAATTGCAAAGCATCTTGCTCTTTTTTTTCGGCGCTAAAGTTCATGATGAACATGGACCTCATTTAAAAAGCCTCTCCAACTGGCACGATCTTTTGCTAGCAGTCTCCAATGCCACACACCTAGCTGGTTGAAGCTTCCTTTCACTTGCGTGCGCCACCTTAAATGTGGCCGTCCTTGATCGCGTCGCCACTCAGGTTTAGATTCATGCGCGTTACATAACCTAGCCATCTTAAACATTGGATCCGTAGACGCCGTGCTATGTTCATGTCGCTGTACAACCCGTACAATTCACTGTTAAGTCTTCTCCTCTTCTCTTCCATTCCCCATTTATGCAGATCGGGCCGAAAATGGTACGCAGAATTTTTCACTCAAAACGACTAAAGGTCTCCTTATCCGCTTTCGATAAGGTCCGTATTTCTGCGCTATAAAGCAGGACCGTAGTTATAAGGACCTTGTATATGGTTGATGTTTCGAGAGAGGGCTCTGCTCCTCGATTGCCTTCCAAGCCCAAAGAAACGGGTTTGTAAGAGTTAATCTGTGCTCGATATGTGCACTGGTGTCACTGCGGAGCCAAGGTAAATGGAGTCTTTAACTAGTTACCTCGAAATTATGCCTGTCAATATGTGCGCTCTGGCAAAGACATGGGCGGTTCATGTCCTTCGATGACAACATATATTTCCTTTGTTGAAGACGATGTTGAAAAATCTAAAACCCTTTTTTGACATTAAAGGTCTCAATAATGTCGCTTCCGAGTCGACAGGCAGGGCCTGAAACTACACTAATATGGACCAATCATTGTATTCACGAACGGTTTTAGGCGTTCACATAGTACAGTAGAGAAGATCTTGTAAGCGATGCTCAGGAGACTTATACCCTATGTAATTGGCGCAGACAAAAAATCTTGTGGATCTGGCAAACGATTCTAAGATTCCATTCACCGGGCACGCATTCCTCCCAATCAGGTGTGAGGAGTGTTCTTAACATCTAATGAAAATTCCAAAAATGTTATTCTTAAATATTGTAGAAAGAGAAATAATACCTTTCTGAAGGGATCGTTTTTACAACCAAGGCCTTGACTCAATGAGAGGGAATCGTCAACGTGTATCCTAAACAAAGCCACTTCATCCAAAATGCAATCGTCTTTTCGTGTTGACTAGTCCACAACCTCAAAATTGTTAGATCCTTAAAAAGAAAATCTAATTTCTCTGGTGGCTGATGTCCCCGTATTTTTATTCGGGAGTCTTTCCCAAGGTCCTAAAATGCGCGAACCTTTAACCTTTTTTCAAAAAGGGAGATAAGGACTCTAACCTTCGATCAGTAACGTAGGGTTTCAAAATTTAAAAGCAAATTTACATATTTTTAAATTTTTTAATAATAAATCAACTGAAGATGCCTTGCTTCACTTTTTTTTTTAGACAGAAAACTGCTTTCAGCTGGCCTGTTGGTTGATATTATCTAAAAAAAATTAGGCTTTCGTGGCTTCAGGATTGAATGGTTAAATTTCTGCTTAGAAAAAAGATCGCAAAATGCGATGTCTGATGAGGCGAGGAATAATTTAAAATATATAAACTTAGGAGTGCCCCAAGGGTATATACTCGGACCCTTGCTGTTCTGGATATATTCACTTTTTGTTCCAATTAAAATCTAGAGGTATTCCCACTTGGCTTACTTGCATATGGCAAATAGAACAAAATAGTTTTGGATCATGCCCCTGAGTGTCACAAATTTAAATTTCAACTCCACCTGTTCCTCTTCGTCGAGCTTTTTCAAAAGTATAGACTATACTCTCTCTACTACTATCCTCTCTACTTATAAGTCAATTTGGCACTTTTGCTAAACTTCTGAAATATTGGCTTTTTGAGTTTCTGCACTTTTTTCTGATATTTTACTGCTTGCTTACGTTTTTTCTTGCCTTAGCTTTCTTTGCAGGGTCACTCAACCCGGTTTCCCTAATAACTATTGTTTAATCTTTTTGAAATGACATTTAACTCTATTATTTTATTAAATGTCTGACAAGTATACTACAGTCAGTACCCGCAGTGGGGAAAACACCGCCAAATACATTCTCGATGACGAAACTGTTGCGGAATTCGAACCCCGTGTCACTGGCGTCAAAGGCCAGAACATTAACCACTGAACCATGGTGCCCCAAATGTCTCTCGTTACATTCCAAAACTATCGTGAATAGGCTAAAAAGTATTTTCCTAATTCAAAATAGGAAGTGACACATGACTTCCGTACCATTCGAGTCAAGCTCCGGATGTTTGTCCGAGCACAATAGAATCCGGAATTGTTTCCAGCGAATATTATTTGAATAACATTGTTTGTTGCCGAAATTAGGCTCACTATTGTGTCAGTTTTTTGCGAATAGTCATTACTCGACACTTAACCGCGTTCGGGAACAATTTGGATAATCACGCTTGGGGGATTCCTCGTCCGCACAGGCAAAACACACTTCGTATTCACGTGAAAGCCTGAGATCGCTCCCGCCCTATTCCGACTTGTTTAATAGCTTCCATGCCCCATTACATTTGCAAATCTCCGAATGCGTCATGCATGCTCACATGAACATTGTATATGCTACACTCAATCGGCGGCAATTGACGCTGTCATTAACCATGGTTGTATCGAATCTAAAGCACCACAACTACGAGCACAACCTGTTGGTGCCCACATTTCCGTCATTCCATCGACCAGTGGTCGGGAGCAGCACACAGGTGCGGATGCTAATGAATTCCGCCATTACAACCTTACCTAACCTTAAAGATCACATCGGAGTTCGCTGTCCACTGGTGTCTGTGCTCTCCGACAGACACCTTCGCCAATTATTTCAGTCGCCGTGTTGTTGATGCTGAGAGTTGCTGGCTCCTGGATTTGTTTTTCCTTTACGTAGAACTAGTTGAGTAACATTTGTTTCTCGCTCATTCGCCTCGGGGAATTGAAGACAATCAGTTCGTTCGTAAGGAACGAGATGGAGGCAAAGTCTCATAACAACTTTCAACGTTGCACCTCCATGTGAGCTGGGTTGTGTTACGCTATGCTACTGGGCATGGAGAGATGGAGCAATACACAGTCGGTCGGTAATTAGAGAAGTTGGTTATCTCGACAACTAATTCACCTCGGGAGTTGGGCTTTGTTTTCACGTATGCTCTTGCATCCGACTCTGATTGTTGCTGTCTGTCATCATCGAGACTGAATGACTGGTTGACGGGCTTTCAGAGCCACCCACAGTGGCGGTTCGGCGTGGAAGGGAGACGTTTTATAACTAAGTTAAGTGAACAACAAGTGCAGCAAGCGCTGTTGCTACTCTTCGATTGACTGAGTTTGAACTTTGACTTAGAACGGAATGCTGAGCTGTCTTAAAGGCCCTTATAGATGTGGTACGTACGTCGTGTATAGGTACTCGTAATTCGAAACCTCGTGGCACACTCCCGTCATAGCAGTTGGAGGAGAGGCATGTGTAGTGACGAACATGAATAAAACATGAGTTGGAGTCGTGTTCCGCCATGCTCTGTCGTCGACCAGCTTATGGTGGATGGATGCTGGTTGATGATGCCATTGATGACAAGCGAGCTGGAGTAGGAGATTGGTGGCATGCAATGTGTTGCGGTTGTGGTGTGATATGCGGTAATATCTGGTGATAACACCCATCGATTGTGGTTACCCAGAACCGGAGAGAGGTATTACAATATTATGCAACAGCTTTCACGTCTTTCCAGCTCTTTGCAGATCTGTGCTTCTGTTCTAGGATCGATGTGTACACCTACGAACAGGAAACAGGACCGGGGGCGGGTTCGTTTGGTTTTGTGGTGTCGGCGTTACCTGAAACATGGATACATATCAACATACTATCATTTCCTTTCAGTATTTATTACCGAGGAGCAGATTGATTCGTCTAATTTACTTTAGTGTTTTCCAACTGGGCTAGGACGGGTGGAATGATGTACTTTGATTGAGAGGGGTGAGGGGTGGCAATTTATTTGATTCAGTCATGATAGAAGACGAGAGGTTTGGTTTTCTATTAGTAGAATTAAATGGCGATAGATTTGATAAGAAATTACTTGTTCCTAGGGGGAACTGGCCTAGTTCTTGGACACGGACGGAACTCAAGATAAGAGCCGTGACGTATAGAGCTATCGGGTGCTGTAGGTTTGCTATCTCTAATCGATATTTAGTGATTGTGGGTTTGCCATCAATTTGCCCGTTCGATAGCTGCCGGTAATTCGTTTATACCGTGAACTAGAGTTAATCTTTTGGAAGAGAAGATTAATGCATTTCATGATAAAGACGGTTCGCACCATGAACCATGCAGGGATCGGTATTACTAACTAGGAGTCGTATGAGTATACACCTCTACATTTCTGTCGAGGCTTTGCTTAATACGAAGTCCTTGTTTCGGTGGGACTGTTGTGATTTTTCCTCAACTATAGTCTTGGGAATACCACAGAGAGGCTATTAGTCGTCAATTTCAGTACCAGCGGGTGCGTCTGGCTTCTGGAACCCAACAAAGTTTGACCTTGTTTTTCTGCGCATCATGGTATACTTCAGTACTAATCTTTAGTTGGTCAGGGCTTTATGTTTAAAGTCACATCAGATTCGACATTTATGTTAGCGCACGTGTAAATGGCGTATATCAGGTGCTGACATGGGTATCAATCGTTTTTTCTTTCTTCGAAATTTGGAGCTTTATTGCATTAGCTACAACTCTTGCCCATCCTTCTGGCAACATTATTTTGAGGTGATCCACGAAGTGACACAATTTTGGAGGAAAGAAAAGGGCAGCTCAGCTAGAAGCAAGTCGTTGTCGGAAGGTTTTAACAAATTGTGCAATATCTGACCGAGAGTTTTCGTGCTGCAAAATCAATTTCTCGTGCCTTTGCTCATGTTTGGCTCAACTTTATCAGTTGTGCTCGTAGCGAGCTTATGTGAGTGGTTTCGCATGAACCACGATCCATGAGAGTTTGTCTTGGTCATCGATGTTGACGCTCGAGCAACAGTTCGTTCGTGAAAAACACGCCGGCTTGGGCTTGGACTCCAATGACACCCAATGAGTTACCGCCAATGAATCTTCAAGTTCTTGTTGCGTTTGACATAGATCTTGATACTACATCGGTTCCAGATGCACCTAAAACCATCCGTAAGTGATGTGCCAAAATGTTGCCTAAGTTGGCCCTTGAAGTTTCCGAAGCTTTGAGATCTTTTCGTCTTAACTGAGATCGAAGTCCATAACCTTCATAAGGCGTAAATGAATGCCACCCTGTAGTTAAAATTAGGTAAGATCAAAGTTTTTCTTCCCTCGGATGTAGTGATCCAAAGTCTGTGGTAAAGGTATGGTAGAGCTGTGGTAGGGATCAGTAGCTTCGATGGTGGGAAGTTACTTAAGTCTAGGATAGTATAATGGCTTGGCAGACAATGGCTTTGCTCTTGGTGGAGTTGAGCATAAGTTTGTTTTAATATGATCATCATGTGACGGCCTGGAGATCTTCAATTAACCGCGCAGTAGCAAATACCTTTAGTCGAAATAGTTAGCTGATATATAATTAGACGTCGTCTACGTGCATGTGTACCTTACATTGGTGGAGAATGGCAGGAATAACGTTATTAAATAGCGAGATCAATAAGGACCCTAGGATAGATTCTTGAGGGACTCCCGTTTCGGAAGCGAGAAGCTGCCGTTCGCATAAACAGCTTGACTGCGATCTCCGAGGTAATTCCTAATGAGTCTTAGTGCTGATTTCATGTGGAAAAGTATCGAATGCTTAGAAAAGTCTAATTTACCAACGATATCACATGGTGCTTATCAATTTCACAGCGAGAGTCTTCAACAATCTCTAGTAGCGCGGAGGTACAGCTGTGTTGTGGCTTCAAATCTAACTGAAACGGTGAAAGGAGCTTATGTTGGTTGAAGAACGAGTTCAATTGCATGATCAAAAACTTCTCGAAAACCCTAGATATATTTTTTTTCTATAATTCGTGCAGGTTCAAGAGTGTACGCTCTTTTGGTGTTAATTATACAACTTGGACGGGGTGCAGATGGTTTGTGTCGAAGATGTTCGTTCACTACTCTCTGGGGGTGGTTGTCCTAGATAGGGTTTGAGAGATTCAACTGAATTTGCTTTGGTTGTAGTTCACAGTCACTATTTTGTTTTCCATGTTATTAAGATGTTATATTGGAAATGCACAGAGTATGAATTTTTGAAGTGATCTTATGTTGCGAGTGCTATTCCTTCGTCAGCACTTTTTGAACATCTCTCATTCACAACTGATGTTGTTGCACAGGTACGTATAGGAATTGTTCTTGGCTATGGACGGACTTGAACTACAGCCCTTCTGCTCAACAGTCGCTGATAATTACCATTGCACCACGACCACCATGGCAATATAGAAATTGGACAATATTCGTTGTCATTATTATTTCCGTGTTTAGGGACAGGTATGATTTTATAAACTTTCCAGGATCTAGGGTGGTCGGAGTAGAATTTGGGGTTCACAACATTCAAGCCAAAAGTGTTAGATTTGATTGCAAGCATCGATTTAAGCACATCCTCTTCGTAGACTATAGAAAAGTGAAAGCTATCAGTTAAGATAGGTGTTTTGCTGGGACCTATAATGCCACACTCGATAGGATCCCCAGTGGCATTGTCAAAGAGAGATGCGACTGAGGCCGATCTCTTATTTAGCTTTTAGATATTGATGTCTTCTAAGGTCTCAGCCTTGATTTTTTTACACATACTTATCGTCGCAATGATCTTCCACATTTGTTTAACGTTTAAAAAAAATTCGTTTTCAAACTCTTGATTTCCTGAGCCGTTTCAAATCGCAAAGCAACTGGGGGAGCTTAAATTTCTTTCATCTTTTGTAGGCCCTACCTTGATTTATAATAAGTTTTTCAATGTGACTACTTAACCATGAATGGTGAGTTTTTGGTTTGGAGTTTGGGTTATTAATGGTTCATGTAAAAAACTCATCAATGGAAGACATGAAGTACAGGTCATGCCAATTAAATTCTAATAGAGTCATCGATAAGAGTGATCTTATTAATAGACTTAAAGTCTGGGTAACTGATTGTAGTCGGCACGGAAGATTTACTAAAACTGCGGTTATAAAAGGGTATAATAAGATCGTCCTTTGAGAAGTCGGGCTTCAGAAGTTTATGAAACGATTTAATTCTGAATCATTTCAACTTTGGAGATTATTGTTGAGATCACCGGAAAGACTAAGTATATGTTCATAGCCAGCCCTGAATCTTTTGATGATCTCTATTACAATGTTTATCCCTTAAACCTTGGCGCTTGTGGACGACCCCAATGAGACATTTATCGAAGCCAAAGATAATTTCAAGCAGGAGGTACTCGATACCATCGTTGGAATTTGAAGTGTTGATGGCTATTTTCTCCTTAACAAAGATTGGAAGACCGCTCGACTCCCGACACGATCCTGCTTATAAATTTTTGTTATGTTGAATTTTTACTCATCTATCTGACTGGCTAATGAGTACAAATTCGTTGAGTTTCTCTAAGCTGTCAATTTATGTAACAGTTGAGTTCACGCAGAAAAATTGGTAGGTCAGAGTCGAAACCAGAGTCGCGCAAACAATTATGTCGTGAGTAGGCCTTCCTGTTCTACCAAAAAATCACTTTTTTTGTGGCGTTAAAACCATTTGTGATATGTTCTTTAACAATCGTCGTACATTTTTATAATCGTTCGAATTGCTAGCAGGAAGCAAAACTGTATACAAATGAAGCTTATTCGACCCGAAGGTCAATGTCCTCATGCTTAAAAAAAATGTACCCAAGCCTACGTAACGTTTTTGACCTGACATTTCCGACCAGCACGTACCGCTAGCGCCATCTATTGGAAAAACGGCGGATTTCCATTTGTTCACCTGGTAGCTCGGTTAGGAGAAAACTAGAAAACTGTGTGTCACCTATGATCTTTAACATTAACGAGGGTGGTCCGATAAGTACTTTGCCTACAAAAGAAAACCAACATTTTGGAGAAATGGCGATTTGTTTTTCAATATAGTCTCCTTTTAGGTCGATACACTTGACCCAGCGATGCTCCAACTTCTTTAACCCGTCTAAAAAATACGTTTTCTCGAGGTCTGTAAAGTAGGTCTCCTTGGCGGCGATGACCTCCTCATTCGATTGAGATTTCTGCCCGGCGAGTGACTTTTTTACGGGGCCAAATTTGGCCGTGGCGAAGACGGAGGTGTGAGCCGGTGCGTTATCATGGTGGAAGAGCATTTTTTTCTTCGCCAAGTGGGGCCGTTTTTTCTTCAATTCGGCGTCGAATCGGCCCAATAATTTGGCATAGTATAGCCCTGTGACCGCTTTGCCCTCCTCCAGGTAGTCGATGTGGATCACACCTTGTGAATCCCAGAAAACGGTGGCCATCACCTTTCCGGCCGATCGGACAGTCTTCGCCCTCTTCGGAGCACGTTCGCCGGGTGAAGTCCACTGTTTCGACTGTTCCTTGGTCTCTGGTGTGTACCAGTGGATCCATGTTTCGTCGACTGTCACGAAACGACGCAGAAGCTCCTTCTGAGACAGAGTCAAACACTGCTCTGAAGTGGTCTCACGGTTGCGCTTGTTGTCCGGAGTGAGCAAACGCGGCACCCATCGCGCCGACAGTTTTCTCATGCCCAAAATTTCATGCAGGATATGACCCACGCGATCTTGAAATGCCTACCGTCTCAGCTCTCTCGCGCACCTTCAATCGGCGGTCTGCCAATACGAGATCGTGGATTTTTGTCACGTTATCCTCCGTGGTAGTCGTTTTCGGGGCACCTGGACGTGAGTCATCAAAAACGTGCGACCACGTTGAAACTCGTTAAACCAATTTTTGATGGTCACCCTCGAAGGAGAAGAGTCACCGTACACAGCATCCAAACGCTCTTTGATTTCGCTGCGCGATTTCCCTTCCAAAAACAAGCATCGAATCACCGACCGATATTGCTCTTTTTCCATTTTTCTAAAATCCGCGGACACTCCCGCTTCCACACGCGATCAAAACAAAACTACTAGTCCGATCCGGCTGAAATTTCGACAGTAGCCACGATAGCAAGTTGCTCTTGCGATACTGGCGCCATCTGGCGGTGAGGCTAAGTACTTATCGGACCACCCTCGTATCGGGTTAAATGGTTTGGAATCAATATTTCATTGTGTCTTACCATTTTGAGCTATAGTTAAATCACTTGGTAAGATCGTATGGCGCCTAGGTTATCAAATCTTTAAAGACAGTTGCAGTTTGTTGCTTATATGTAGTTTTATGTGCTGATGGGTCTTGGGATAGGATTTACCTGGCTCAACGATGCGCCTCTATATCATCTATGGTTGCGAAATGATGGCTCTTTAAGGATATATATAACAAAACGGTGGTTTTTGGCCAAATTTTAACTAACAACCCTTGAGGTGTGAGAAGGTACATTATCGTTATGCAAAGCCATTGATTGTTTTGCCAAAAATCCGGGCGTTTTTTGGACTTGTCGTTGCTTTCATTACCAATCGCTTGATATGGTGCCAAGAATTGACCATGCACCATGAGATTAAAAACGAACTATAAGTGAGCATCAGCTTTAAAGCAGATATCGAGATTTTCGTCAAATTTGACGATCCAGTATGACACTAGGACATCGACCTTAGTTTTGATTCATCACCTGTTAACGCCGATCTTACCAATAAGCCTATTTAACAGATGGGTAACTTAATAATCTGTATGGCTAGGAGAGTATAGACACATTGCAGCATGTTAACTTACAAAATAACTTTCATATAGGGTTTTTAAGGACTTCGATTATGTTATTTTGGCCTATCCCAAAGAAAGGCTTAATGCCTTTCATATTCGTCGTACGTATGACCTATGATTCTGGTAACAATTCTTTGCTTACGTCCGAAATTGGATGTCATATTACCGCGCCTAGTGGGCTTTACTAGGTACTTATGATACAAATACTTCCTTTAAAGTAAAGAAGGATTTTTTCTTGCTCGTGCTCGTCATCTGTATATTTTTCTTTAAATCAAAGAATCGAGGCAATGAGCAATAAACAAGACAAGCCAGTAATTGCCTACACTAAACCACAGTTGGCAGTCGGCATAGTCGGTCTTTAGAAATATCGCACCATAAGAACGAAAAAGAGAAAAAGTCGGAGAAATTACCCGACTTAATACCATTTTTTTTCCTTATTACGAGCTCTACAGTGTACGTCAAATAACTAGGTACAACCATAAATCTTTCTCTAAAATCGTGAAATGGTTTTTATGTTTTTATGTCATGTCATAAAGTACAAGCGCACACTCTTCACATCACACGGAAGGCGCCATTACACGCCTCCCGGGTCGATTGACATAAAAAAGAATAACCAACCGCCACAACATCTCCACCTCGCGTATCTCTCTCGTGCTTCGGAATAGGAGTGATTAAAATTGCATAAGGGGCAGTATGGTATCCCGCCTTGAGGAAAATTTTCATTTATCCCTTAAAGTGGATGTAGTATATGGTACATCGACTACTCTCACTCCGTGAAGTAAATGGTGCGTGACGCGTGTTATATTTTCGTTGGAATCCTCTGCCAACATATGCAAACTATCGCAAGGATTAGCCCTCGAAATTCAACATTTATGCATGCCGAGCGTTAAAATAAGAACTTAAGATAAAAATACACAGAAAATGGCTACGGATACTGTCACTTGACGACACACAAATCGTACTTTATTCCTATGTAAATGTACTTATGGCTATAGTCGATGCGCGAGTACATAGATACTTTTGAACTCGGGTCGTAACGTCTGTTGGAATTTCTCCCTCTTGCCACGTTCCGCATGGTGCTGAAGATGTTGGATTTATTCTTCTAATTTTAGACCGACTTTTTGGTAAATACTTCCATGACCTCTCTTGCCGAGAGACGAGATCTTTTACGCGTATTCCTTGGTGAGTTGTAGTGTACGTGGTCTGGACTGAATGGCGTACATAAAATGTATGGCGTAAGCGACAAACGACGCATTACAATGTGAATATTGGAGCCGATAGTGATGTCTCTGACGTTAAATTGGGAAGGAGATGCTCTTTAGGGAACAATTGTTTTTTTTTTTTTTTGGTAACTTTTGGGCGTTGTCGGGTTACTAACGCTTTTTTGACTTTCAGTTGAAAACGAAAACAACAAAATTACATAATCGGTAATCTCGCCTATATTTTATCTCATTTTATTCGGTGCTGGTCTAAATACGGACCTAAGGAACGATTTCCCTTCAGTCACGTCTTCTGCTGCTTCGAAGATATCGTTTACTATTCGATTATTTTATTCGAGCGGAACTAGGATTGTTTTTTGCAATGACAAGCCACAAGCAATGAAATCCATAATGGACACCCAACCACCTTAGCTAATTCCTTAAAATCCCGGGAATCACAGGTCATCAACGAGATCCATACCAATTCTTCAGCTACCTCTTCTGGTCTACGGTTTAAAAAAACACCACGATTAAAGAAGATAACCTCATAGTCCCTCTGTTCACTAGTTGTTTGGGCAGGGTCCTTTGTACAAGGTTCTTCAAAAGTCGTGCCTAGGTGTTTGTTGTTAAATAAATCATAGATATTTGGATTTTGGAAGATTTTGTTAATTTTTATAAAAGTCTGACTTTTTGCAATTATACGTGGAAAACAACATTACTTAAATGTCCACCATGAGCATGTCTGCAGGCTTCCCATACTAATACCAACATTTTTAAGGACTCGCTCACACATTTCTGACTCAAGTTCATCACTTTCGGGCTAAATGCTGTTTTTCAGCTATGCAATTGGCCTTGGCTTATCCTCACGGACTCCAAAGAGAGTAATCTAATGGTGTTATTTCGCATCATTTAGGAGGGCAAAGAGTACATGGACCTAATGCCTGAAAACTTCGGGATATCGAAGTTGAATGCTCTTCAGCCACATTGTTCTCAGTAGAGCGCCCACTTTTGGTCTTTTTAAATCCCCGACACAATCAATACTTTCAAATGTTTTCACTAACCTTAGAAAACTCATTTGGACGTCTATTCACACCAAAAAATGTTGAATCTAACCAAATAACAATTTTAAAATATTTTAAAATGTGACGAAATGTCAATGGCAGCGAAGACGAACAACCATAGCTGGAGTCACCGTTGACAAATTCCGCAATTAAGGGCACTGACGACGGGAAGATAGCCGTTCACATCGCTATTCAGCTTAGCCCTATAAAAGGCCGAAGCGTTTGGCTGAGGAACATTCTTCAGTTAATCTTCGGTCAGCTGAACATACACACGGCCAGTGCATCAAGACGACAACAGACAAAAGAGATATACATAACAACAACCACTCTAACACCAAGGGCAATTAATTGTTGTGCTGTCAGAGTGGGGCTTCGCCACATCAACAAGTCAGTGTTGCCTTAAGGCGACATCACACTCCTTTTTTTTTTTTATAAACAGGTCGCTTTGAAGCGAAGTGCGAGTAGCGTGATCTAAAATAACTGTGGAGTTGTCGTTCGGCGAATAATCAGTGAGTAGAGAGTTACAGTAGAATGTTTCCAGTACCTACTCCCTAGGTAAATACCGCGCGACTAGCACTCCGAGGGTCCAAGCCAACAACAGTTCGAACCCCGACTCGGGTTTTCACCCAAACGGAGTTGGCCTCACGCTACTCCCAACCATTTGCTATCAGCGAGATTCCAGACTCGGACTCTTACCCAGAAACAACTAACTGGATACTGTAAAAGCGGCAGTGTCGATAAGACGACTGAGGCGCCACATTCCGGCAAGTATCCAGAAGACAGGGCATCGTAATCGTTGCTTCTACACAACTAGTGAGTCTGCAGGTGTCACAACAACAAATTTAAGTGACAAACCTGAACCCGGCGAGTATATCCCGGTCCAGAAAGCTCGTTACACATGCGCCTAATTCGCAAATGTCAAAGATGACATACAAAAAAGGTAGCGTTCAGAAATTGCATACAACTGACATCTACGCACGACTTTTGAAAGGGTGATTTTTTTGCTGTTTGGTTTTTCGGTGTTTTATCTGTGGCAGTTCACGCCTGATCCGCGACATGTGTCAGAGTTATGCATGCTTAGTTCCAATTGCCATTACGGAAAACGCTTACAATTATTGAATTTTATTAACAAAATTCGTGCTGTGAAAAATGTTTTTCCCGGCAATTCGACCGGCTTAAAATTCGTTATAATCGACTTGATAAGAATGCAATTCAAGCTATAAAGAGCAAACTTTGCACCAATTTCACGCTATTGGATATCAAGCCACCGACTCGGGATTACTCTATTACGTGGCTGATTTTAGGCAAGGATCTAGGTCTAAAATAAAATATAGTTCGTACAAGAACTGAAGCCGAATGACCTGGCGCCATTGCCACGGCCGGTGTGAATTTTCGGTGAGTGGGCCTGGAAAGCTAGAGGAAGATTCGTTTTTTCATTGAAAAATTATCTTCAGTGACGAAGTTAATTTTAGGCTGAATACGTGTGCTTGGCCCAATGAGCAACGTTAGGTAATTCAAGCACTGCTAATACACCCGTTAAAATGCACTGTTCGGTGCGGTTTACGGTCCGGCGAACTCATTTACCATTAATTGCGCCCACTATCGTTCAATGATTTCGAGCTGAACCTGATTGACATGTAGTTCCAGTAAATCGGAGAAATGAATTCGATGAGCATTTTATATCTCGTTTTGGACCAGTGAATCGGCCGCCTGGATCGTGTGATTTGAAGAGCTTAAACTATTTTTTATAGGATACGTCAAATTACTGGTCTATGCCGATAAGCCAGCGTCAATTGCAGCATTGGAAGTCAACATTACACGTGTAATTATGGAGATACCAGCCGGTGTGCTCGAATGAGTGACTCAAAATTGGACTCCCCGTGGTGACCACTTAAAACGTAGTCCCGTTCAACTTTTCCACGAAATAATATTTAAAAAGTAAATGACAATCACTGATTTATCAACCCAAAGAAAAATTGTTAACACTTTCGTAATTTTTCTGTTTTCGTTTTGATAATTAAAAACTCAACGCGGAAAAAATCACCAATTGCCAAAAAAATTCAACGAAATAATGAAGCTTTTTGCGAGCTGCAAAAGATCATCTAACTGAGCCAACAATTTAACGAATTGGAGAAAGCGGTTCGGTTGCTGATCGGATAGTCTCTATACGACGCCGAGAATGTTGCTGTAGACTCAAAGCTCTGGTCACTCGTCATGCAAAAGGAGTTGGCCTGCGATTGATTTGATTGGGTTCAATTATTTTAGTCAAAAATGTTGACTTATCTCCTCGTTTCAAAGACCCTAGAACACGAATGCAATGTAACGCTGTTTGGGGCGCATATCTCGAGAGCTAATGATCATATTGATTTTGGACCAATTTTCTTCTGCGCATACGGCATAAGGTTCGTTCCAAGATGATAGAGCCATCGAAAAAAGTATTAACAATGATAAAAAATTTAATGTCTACGTACCTGCTTCTTTTCCAAAATTCTTTACAAATTTAATAGTGCAAAATATTTAAAAAAAAAAAAGAAGATAATTTCGAAGTCCCTAAATGATAGTGTCAGTGGTTGTATCTGTATTTTGCGCACAGTTAATCTTCCTTGTTTCATTTTAAATTTTTTTGCCAACTGTCTATAATTGCGTTCTTAAGGTCAAGAACGTTGTTAAATTGCCATCCCCCAGCATACACCATTGTTGCTAATTTGCCAAATAAGTTTTCGATTGGGTTCAAGTCTATCGAACGAGCTGGCCATGATATAATTGGAATATCTCTCTCGGAATCCGCCACTTGAAATAGAGCTTTATCCTATTGAAATTTCATGAAATTTTGGTCCAGTTCTTCGACAAATGGTATAAGGGTTTCCTCTAACATGTCTTGGTAGATCTCCGCATTCATCCTGTTAGGAACAATTGCTGAACGGTATGTTCCATACCAACAAAAGGCGCCCCATAACATTACGTCCGGATAAGGAAATTTCTTCTTTTTTTAAATCATGCCAGAAGTGTGCCCATCCGTCCGGCCCGTCTAAATTGAACTTTTTTTCGTCAAAGGTCATGTGCTTTCATCAAAGGTCATGTGCTTTCGAGCCCAGTCCAATTTGGTCGTCCTATTCTGTATAGTTCTTATGGTGTTTGTCACACAACCTGGACGGGTGCAGATGGTTTGTGTTCACTACTCTCCGGGGTTGGTTGTCCTAGATAGAATTCGAGATTTTCTTTTTTTGATGGAGGCTTCTACTATCTGTTGGAGCATTCAGACACAAATACTGGTCCATTGTACGACAAACAACTTGTCTTTATTGAATTTTCTGTTATCCGGAGAAAAGTGAGGAGGGGCTTCAGTGATGTAGAGCTAAGAGATTCGGCACACATCACGTCGGCCCCAATGGTGCGCCACCGTGCGCAAGCGAAGGCGGGGCAGTAGCAGAGAAAGTGTTCTGCTGTGTTATCCTCCTCGCAACATGCAGGTAGGCGTCTCACTGATGCCAAGGACGTAGAGATGTTTGGCAAAAGTATAATGGCCCGTAATGACGCCCGTAAGCCTTCTGCAATCATCTCTCCTTAAGGACAAGAAAAATGTTGCGGACTTCTTGCAGACATCAGGGCGTACGCGCTTAGTCATCCTGCATCCTGGATATTCTTTCCATCTACGACTGTGTGCATTAAAGACCCAAGGTCCTGAGAAACTCTTCTGTGAGTCCCTTCTTGAGAGTTCATCGGAGATCTCGTTTCCTGGGATCCCAGAGTGACCTGGGACCCATACAAGCCTTAGCGAACATAGTGCATGGCCATTACGATTGCGTAAATCTCTGATTGAAAGACAGACGCACATTTTCCTAACGAGAAGTGCAGTCGTATGTTTTTGCGCTCAAAGAAAACTCCAGCGCCGGACCCCTGCCCAGTCCTGGAGCCATCTATGAAAATGCGAAGACATTCCATTCCACGTTCAGACAATCCTGACGCCATGGAAATATGACTATGAAATTACAGCGCAGTAGGATGGCAGGTGTCATTGCATCAGAAGGCATATGCATGAGACAGGGGTCGTAGGATATTTCTCCCGCAAGTACACTTTCACTCCAATGCGAGACCATTTCTCATGGCTTTCAGTGCGCACCCTCTGATATATGTATTTGTCGAGGGGTGGAAGATTCATCATAGCATCTAGAGCATCTCCATGTATGCTGGGGAAAGCCCCCGTGTAGCTGAGACAGACTGCTCTTTGGAGTCTGGTGAGAGAAGCCACAACGTGTTTGCGTGTTAGCTTGTTCCACCAAACAATCGATGCATATGAGATTATCGGTCTTATCATTGCCGTATAGAACCACAGGACCCCATGTTTTGCTTGAAGCACCCTTGCTTTGCCAAAAAGCTGACATCGCTTTGGTGGTTTTGAACTCAACATGCTTTAACCTAGCTTGCTATCTAGGATGACTCCCAGGTACTTAGCTTCCTTGGATATCGGGATGAGAATCCCTTTTAGCACCAGCTGAGTAATGCCAGTATTTTTCCTCCTTCTCGTGAAGAGAACGACATCAGTCTTAAGAGCGCATTACACGTGCACCAGTCCTCGACAACATCTATCGCCGCCTGCCCTTTGAGGCAGATAGTCACTAAACATGAACCGACAGAGAGCACAGCAACATCATCTGCATAGGCCTGGGCATAGACTCTAGAGGCATTGAAAGCATCGAGCAGAGAGTCGATCACCATGCACCATAACAACGGAGACAAGACGTCACCTTGCGGGCAGCTCCTGTTTACTCCAGACTTGATACATTGTTCGAGGCCTGCATCATCGATCACATCATCGAGCACAAAACCAGTGCTTCATCTACGCCATGCCGTCTAGCAGCGTTGCACATGCTGTCGAAAGTAGCATTATCAAAAGCCTCCTCAATATCGACGGAAATGCCTAGTACGTACCGGTTGCTTGTTAGTTAAACCGGTTGCTTAGCCTGCTGTCAGCTGCCAAAAAGGTTGTGTATAGTTTGATTGGTGTTGGTGATTTTTCGAATTAAAGTTGTTTACATAATCTGTCCTGCTTTGAGAGACATCTGTGTGGGTATATGTATGTGTGTGTTATACGTTCCTTAATTATTTTTTTCCTAAGCTATCAACCCCGAACGCTTTTTATTCGACTTTTAACTGCGTAATGAAGAGGTGCTTAAGTGCAATCTGGAGCTAACCGGGCACATCGAAGAATCATTTTTTTTTTAGCTCTTAACACATGACATAACTGGTTGAGTCCATTCTCTCTCATTTCTACAATGCAGCTAATTTTAGTCTTCTACCTTGCAAAGCTATGGCAGAGTGCACGCTCTTATAGTGTTTGTCACACAACCTGGACGGGGTGCAGATGGTTTGTGTCGAAGATGTTTGTTCACTGCTGTCCGGGGGTGGATGTCCTAGATAGGATTCGAGAGCTTCGACTGAATTGGTCGCGTTGGTTGTAGTTCACAGTGACTGTTTTGTTTCCATGTCATTATGGTTTTATATTGGAAATGCACACACAGGGTATGAATTTTGAAGTGATCTTATGCGGCGAGTGTTATGCCTTCGTCAGCACTTTTTGATCATCTCTCATTCACAACTAATGTTGTTGCACAGTTTTTCCGTATAGGAATTGCTCTTGACTGTGGACGGACTTGAACTACCGACCTTCGGCTCAGCAGTCGGTGATGATTACCACTCTCAAGGTAGGCTTATGCAAAGGCATAAGTCTGTCTGTCAAACTTGCCGAGTAGCTATGAGTCTGAAACTTGGCTGTGTTATAGAGCACGTGATTCTGAGCTCATAGCGACTGGCCTTAGAATCCTAGTTACTATGGTTCCTGAGATCCAGGTAAAAGTTTGCAAAGTTTTGCAAACTGTATTGTAGCTTGGCTCCCAGCGAGCTGATCCCGTCTTGTATTTTGTATTCTATTTCTAGTATCCATAAGTGAGGTATGGTCAATATTCCTCACAATATCCCAGTTCAACAAGTCAGTGTACCTTCGAAAATGAACTACAAATTTCTGTCAAAACATTCGACGCACTGAATGCATTGAACGCATACAGCAACTCAAAATAATTTTGTTTCAAAATCGTGGGTGTGGCTTGGATGGATAAAAAAATAAATTTTACTACACTCAACGGAGAATGCTAAACATATTTTATGTACGAATTGAAAGAGTCTTTTATTAGATTCAAAGTGTTCTACTTTTATAGCTCCAGTGAATGGAGGTCGTTGTATAGGTCATAAACCGCGTTGTTTTCTAAAAACAAGCGCCGCATATACCCCTTTCGTCTCGTTTCATATTTATTGACGTCGAAAGTTCCCCGGCAAAGATGAGAATTCAAAGCATGTATAAGCCGAAAGCAGAAGGTCCCATCATCCATACGTCCATTTCCGTTTCAACATTCCACGATTTGTTTACGGACCAGTAAGAGTCAATCGACGGGGAATTAAAAAAAAAAACAAAGAAGCAGTATGACGAGCGATATAGCAATGGAGTGTACCCATTGAAATTAACTCGAATGAAATTGAAAACCCAGTCCTTTGCCGCTAAAAATAGTCGATCACATCAGTCTCCAATGGCCGGCCGCCACTACCTAATGGCGAACGACGAACGTGTTACGAACACGTTTCAACGTATCGTCGCGTTATTTTGTTGCAGCATGGAAACTTGCTCTATGGCTAGACAGGTTATGGTCCTATAATTAAACTACATATCATTCGTCCGTCCCCATCGCGAAATTATACACACGTTGTGATGGATGACTGGACTGCATTACTTTATCATGCAACGCTGAAAGTGTTTTCGTTAATTTGATTTTAAATCAATTCGGTAACTACTCTCGGTTTTATATATGGAATGCCCAGGATATTGGGTATGCTCGAATCTGTCTTCATTTAGCCGTAGGATGTCGGTGGTAATCTGACACCGACCTTAATACTGCCATTAGGTAGCGGCGTCCACTTGCGACAATCAGTGAGGAAAACAAAAGGAATTGAAAGAAAACCAGTTTTGTGCTCGTCGAAGAGGAGAATCAATTCATGCTCGACGAGAAGAACAGGATTTAACTGAGCCCGTCATGGTTGAGCAAGTGAACTTCTACTGCTGCTCGAAGCCATTGACGGTGTTATTTATTTATGTTTGTTGCGCATTCCGACCTAGGGATATGCCCGAGCCATAAAGTTGGCAATCTTGTTTCAGATCGATTTAATGATGTTGGGAAATGTGCCGTGGGCTGAACTACGCCTACCGACACAAATGGGGCTCGGGACACTTTTCTCTTCCCATCCACTGACATCTCACAATTTTTTTGTCTTGGAATTTCGTTTATTTTGTAACAAAATATTTCTGGCATCCGAACACAGAGTAAACGCTTACAAAATGTTTACTTTTCGAGTTCTAATTTTAGTCTCCACTTACTATACCCGACGACTGGGAGTGTATCGATTCACGTGTTTCTACCATGTGTTTAATGGGCATCGTTGGTTAACATGTGTTGCACTCGGTACATACAGTGATTCAGAAAAGCTATTTGCCTTGAAACTTTAAGCGCTAAATGGTTTGGTAATGAACGGTAGCGTGGGGAAAGTGAATGTAGATCTAACCGGGCTTACTAGGTCGGATTCAAACACTTTATGGTAAGCTAGCGTTGGAAGAGGTAGGTGCATCTAATCGACATAAGCCAGGTCAATGGTAGCAATGCCCTACCCTTCAGTAGTTCTCTAATTCGATAAATGTCTTAAATAAACCGCTGGTTTCTGTGCAGATTGCGTTCGTTTTATGCCTACCTTACTAGACGATTGTATAGCACAACAGACTCCGGCCAAGTCACCAATAAATCACTTTCCATCCACTTGACTTGATGATTTTCTAGTAGTCCCCAAGCTCATTCCGTCCATAACTACCCATCAGGCAAACCTTTTTTTCCCCATTATATATCGACATCCAGACATTCCATTAAGTTGTGAAGCAATTTGTTGACCGTCACTCGGTCTTCTACGTTCTCCGTCGCTTCACTATCTCATCCTAGGCAAGTGGTATCGAAACGAAAAGGCAAAGATAACAAACATCTGGGGACACGAACAAACTTCGTTGACGCACACACCCATTCAGCCTCACCTTAGTTCGTAGTTTGTCTGCCGCTTCCGTTTTATGGTTATATGTATGTTGTCGTCGTGCCCCTTGTCCCTCTTCGTATCATACAATCAGATATATTCGTATAAATCTATCTGAGACACCCCGTTCCCACACTTATAAACAATACGACGAGTATCGGCAGATTAATTCTCATCGCATGGACAACAGACAAGACCTTCGTTGGGTTCGCTGCATGGAATGTGGTCGGTAACAGGCAAACAACACTGGAATTTTATTTCTTGAATTTATGATTTGCAGAGATTTCAGGAAATCGAGTACAGAGGCGCACAGGCCACGGTGACTGCATGTGAATCTCGGCAACTACGACGGAGGTAGGAAATGGTTACAGTGGAATGAATTTGGAGAATGCAGTGTGTAAATGGGATAGGAATGAGCTAGTTTCCGGACGACCTTCGAATGCACTATCGTAAATCTCTACGTTGCAGTGTAGAGGAGTTCATAATGGTTTTTCTCACTTCCATTATCTTTGTCAGTTGTAAGCCCTATTTGGAGAATGTACATTCAATGGCTTTTCGGTTCGCAAAGTTAAGAGCAGAAGGGTCAACAACCATGGCTCCGGTCCCTGCAGGAAATGATTAATGAACCAACGAAGACCCGAACACCATATTGCAACCGGAAAGAAGCAATAAAACAAACACATCCCGTCACTGCAAGTAGCACTAAATGAATGTCTTACCTAATAGCCCGCCTACGCGGACATACTGATTAACTCCGCAAAATTTATTTTTATTCTAAAAAAGCCGGCAACATACGTCACCCACGATTCTTCGGTTTTGTTCGTTTTTGAACGCTATTTAGGGGGGTCAATGACATTTGCCCAGTCGCTTTCGAACACATCCATTCACAATTTCCATTCGTCTTCAGAATGCATCCCTGGAATACGAAAAGCTGACATAAGGAAGAGGAGAACGAAACGTCAAACAGTGAAAACCTGTTGATCACAAAAACCAAACAGAAAACGAATTTTGTTTATTTCAATTTTTTTTTTTTTTTTTTTTTTTTATAAAATCGTGTAATTAAAGCAACGTCACTCTTTTGAGTGACAGGTGGTTGGCATGGCGCCTAATACAGTTGTTGTTGGCTTATCCGCCTTCACATATTCGTTATTTACAAACGTACGAGCATGGATTCGTCCTCGTAGTCTCGCGAACAAACGAGGACACGCCTCAGTCCTGGTCGTGCGATTCGCATTCATCAACAGGTGGCCACTTGAATGTGGTGTGAGAGACCTTGACCTCGAGATATCTCGACTAAGTTTTCTCGGTATTTTTGGTTGTTTTTATATTTGCTCTTGTTACAGCATATTGGGGGAGACCTGCGGTTGAAAATTCCAACCAATATTCATTGGCCGGGATCGTTTTAAGTGGCGTTCTCGGTTAGGTTAGGTGGAGGAACAATAAATCATGGATTTCGATGGCAAAAGATTGTCGACGTTTGTCGGAGGGGCCGGCTACATAAATGGATGATACAGTTGATGTGGCATTGTTTACGGGACACGCGGTATAATTAAACACCAACTGCTGACAGGGGCTCCGAGTGGAAGGTATTCATAAGTGGCTCTGATGGAATGCGAGGAAAAGTTGATAGCTGACCGGGGAAATGAATATGCGGATTAGTGCAGAGGGTGATTGGTGTGGGCTATTCATTCCGGGATTTCGAACTTCAGACAGTTTAATGATGCATGCACTTAAGGGGAAGATTGGAAAGGATTGGATGCGATATTTTAGGTTTCTATAAATCAAGGCGAGATTGGGCTGGATAAGGACATTGAGTTACCGACAGGCTTAAGGCTAAACGTCAATATTAAATGAAGCAATGGGGCCTTGGGGCATAATTCGAATAAGAGTGTAAGGAAACTGAGTTGATTCAATTTTTTATGACGTTGAGAAACGTGTCTTTACGTCATATAGAGCCGATGTTACCCAAGTTCATTAAGAAGGTCGATTCAGCCAAAGAATATGAATGCATCGTAACGAATCATATTTAAAGGGTGTTTTTTTTAGAGCTTTACAAATTCAATATGAAATAAAATACTTGAAGCTAATGTTAGTGTCTATAATATTAGCTTTGTTTAATAGACAATTTTATGCCATTAGTGCTTAAATATCGAATGAAGCGCAATCGTGAAGTCCAATTTTCGACAATTTTATGGAGCAACTGGTGCCATTTATCAGTAATAACACGTCGAATGTTGACTTCGAAATCGCCGAACATCTCTGGTTTATCGGCATCGACTTCTCATGCCCCCAAAGAAAGTAATTAGGTATAGGTACATTACGTTTTTTTTTTTTTTTTTATAATTCGTGCAGGTTCAATTATGGTGTTTGTTACACAGCCTGGACGGGGCGCAGATGGTTTGTGTCGAAGATGTTCGTTCACTACTCTCCAGGGGTGGTTGTCCTAGATAGGATTTTAGAGATTCGACTGAATTTGCGTTGGTTGTAGTTCGCAGTACCTCTTTTTGTTTCCATGTCATTACGGTGTTATAATTGAAATACACACACAGGATTCATACCCTGTGTGAATCAAAGTGATCTTATGCGGCGAGTGTTATGCCTTCGTCAGCACTTTTTGAACATCTCTCATTCATAACTGAATGAACTACAGGCCTTCGGCTCAACAGTGGATGATGATTACCATTGCACCATGACCACCCCCTGCTATTCGCTCAACAAATGTTTCCCGCAATAAATTGATGGTATCGCGCGTCGTGTGCCATGTTGGGCGATCAGTATTCTGTCACGTGAATGCCATTCAACAGAGGAACAAAGAAGTTAGAAATTATGCTTCTTTAGCGTTCTCCATTGACGGTAACATTCTGGTCGGCGGCGTCCTTAAAGAAATATGGGCTGCTGATTCCACCAACCCATAAAGCACACTAAACAGTGAGTTTTAAGAGCGTCTTGATAAAGGCTTATGGATTTTCCCCATGTCAGATTCGGAAATTTTGCTTGTTTACATATCCATTTAACAAAAAATGGGTCTCATCGGAGAATATCATGGTTCGGTCCATTCACCAAACCTACGACAAGCACAAGCTGGATCTTATAAGCTTTGAAGCCAAGATCTTTCCGTAAAATCTTCCACAAAGTAGACGGGCATAGCTCTCCAATTGCTGTGCACGATGGCGAATCGACTCATTCGGATTCTCCTCAACACTGCGCTCCACAACAGCAATAACTTCCTCCCTTCGCATTGTTTGTCGTCTTTGATGATGCGTATTATCCACTAGTGTGTACGTGGTGCGAAAACGATTCATCGTGTTCCGAATAACTTGCTCAGATGGACGATTATGTGGACCGTAAAATAAATACAGGGCACGATAAGTTTAGCGAACCAAACCATGGTTTTCAAAATAAGTTTGCACAATTTGCATGCGTTATTCTGCCGATGATATATTCACCAATGGCAAAATGCAGTCATCGTAAATCAGCTTTCAACTGTCAAATTCACAATGTGTACAAACAATGTTTCCAGTTTAAAAAACCAAACCTCTAAAAAAACAGCCTTTATATTGAGACGACGCAAAATAAATTTAAAAATTAACTTCGGAAACGATACTGTGTAGGATTCCGCAGTACAGGTACTCAAGGGACACCAGAATGAGAATCTTGATATCTGAATTGGCCAGTATCTACATTTCAGTGGACATATAAACGCTTGTCTTGCTGGAGCTAAGACAGCCTTCAGTATGACAAGAAGTCTAATTCACCGCAGTCAACTTGATCGCAAGGTAAGAATCATATGTACGTGGCCCATATTCGTGTATGGTTGTCCGGTGTGGTTTAATGCACCTCCTCAGGGTGTGTCTTGGAATGTAAAGGGTGGGCCATCTAGTGGTTTTTTTTAAATCATATGTTATTTTGACACTGATAGCTGTTTCCCGCTCGAAATCTTGACAGAATGTCAGTATCATACCTCCGCGGAACGAAATGAGTCGCTTTACGCTTGAACAACGTTGGGAAATATTGAGAACTTATTTCCAAAGTGAGTGCTGTGCAGCCTAAACAGTGCGTTATTTATAAAGAAATGTTGACCTAAATGAAGCATCCACCGCGACTGCTGTACGCAAGTTTGTGCAAAAAGTTCGTAAGACTAATATGCTAGTAGCCAACACTCATGGTCCCCATCGTCGTACGGTGCGCACAGATGAGAATGTGGCTGCTCTGGCCGACACTATGAGACTCAATTCACGAACATCAACTCGCCATCGATCTCAACAGCTCAACATTTCACGCACTAGCCTGAAGAGAATTCTGCACAAAGATCTCCGATTATTCGCTTACAAGGTCCCATTGACTCAGCGATTGAAGGCGCACGACCATCCGCTTCGTTATCGCTTCGCAGTTTAGGCCTTAGAGCAGCTTGAATTGGTCAACGATTTTGGGCGAAAAATCATATTTTTCTGACGAGGCGCATTTTCATTTCGGCGGCTCAGACAACCTGCACGTTATTGTTGAGAAGCCAGAGCATCTACAGAGAGTGACAGTATAGTCCATCATTGGACCATTTTTCTTCGAAAATGAGGCTGGGAACAACGCTTCGGTCAGTGGTGGGCGTTACAGAGCCATGTTAACCGACTTTGTTTGTACTGAAATTGAAGACATGGATTTGGGCGACCCTTGGTTCATGCAGGATGGTGCGCCATGCCACACAGCCCATGCCACAATCGACCTTTTGCGAACCAAATTCCCAAATCGTGTCATCAGCCGTCTTGGCGATGTGAATTGGGCGCCTCGGAGCTGCGACGGACCTTGACCCCTTTGGACGTATTTTTGTGGGGAACCGTGAAGGACCAATGTTATGCCAACAGTCCGGAAACCATTCAAACACTTAAGGCCAATATCATCCAAGTAATCCGTGGGCTACAGTCCGAAACCATCAACAAGGTCTTGAAAAATTCCGGTGACAGAATACGCTACTGCGAAGCCAGGCGAGGCAGCCACTTGAACGACGTTGTATTTCATAATTAACGGGAATGTTTGTTCTTACTACAGAGTGTGCCATCTCATATGGGTCGATGTAAACTTCGAATAACTTCAACAATTGTCAACCGATTTTCATATGTCATAGCATTTTGGAAACGTCAATTCAGTACAATTTTAACCATGAATCGCTTCACACCAAAAGAATGCGCGGGAATAGTTTCAATGTTCATTAAAAATGAATTGCTCGATTGTGCTAACTCAACGTGCGTATTTTGCATAATATCATGATCGTGTTGCTCTCAAAAAAGATACAATTCGTCGTTGGGCCTCGAATTTTTTCAATTTGGTTCTGTGGCAAGCCCTCGTGAGCAACCTAGGCCACGTCCGCGTCGTTCAAACTCATCTATTCAGTCTGTGAAGGCCAGTGTTCAAGAAGACCCAAGTTTGTCATATCGGCGCCATCCGCAGCAGTTAGCCATCAGTAGGACCACTTTGCGGAGAATTTTAAAGGATGATCTTCACTTATTTCCATACAAAGTGCAGATAACTCAAAGAATTTTGCCACAAGATGAGCCACGGCGCTTGGCATACGCACAAAATGTCGTTGCAATGATTAATGCTGAGCCGGCGTTCTGGCAGCAAATTTTGATGACCGATGAGGCACATTTTACGCTCTCTGGCTCAGTTAATAAACAAAATTGTCGCTTCTGGGGCACCGAAAATCCTCACATTATTCATGAAGAGCCGCTGTATGATCAAAAAGTTACTGTTTGGGCCGGTGTATGCCCTAAAACCATCATTGGACCGTATTTCTTCAAAGTTGGCGATACAGTGGATGGCGATCGATATCGGTGGATGTTGGCCCATTATGTGGTCCCAGGCTTATTTCACTTTTGGTTTCAACAAGACGGCGCGACATGCCATACTGCGGACAAAACAGTGAACCTTTTGCGTAAGAAGTTTCCTGGAAGATTGGTGTTAAAAAAGGGCGATATTGACTGGCCTCCGAGATCGCCGGATTCGACCCCTTCAGACTTTTTTCTTTGGGGATATTTGAAAAGTAAGGTGTATGCTAACGGCCCGAAGACAATAGAACAGCTCAAAATAAAAATTCGTGCGGAACTCGCAGTAATTTCGACCGAATCGCTCGAAAATGTCATGGAGAATGCGCGAAAACGAGCCCATTTTTGCATCGGCAATAAAGGCGGTCATTTAATTGATATTGTTTTCAAAAATTAAAATAAATTGTAAAGGTCTAAATTTAATAAAAGTTTTTGAATTTCCAAAATCGGTTGAGAATTGTTGAAGTTATTCGAAATTTACAGCGACCCATATGAGAAGGCGCACGCTGTAATAAAGCCATAATACATGAAAAAGGATTTAATTTTGTTCATTTTATTGCCTTTTAAAAAAGAAGCTTGGATTTGGCCCACCCTTTTACAGAACGACTAGTTACTTAAGTATTACTCTAATAACATCCTGTACGACAAAGCAAACCTAAACAGAATCGACAATTTCCTTGTTAAAGTGACTTGAAAGCGCATCCCAAGGGCTATGACCAAGCAGTCACCTGGTCTCCGGGGTTTACTAGCCCAATGATAGATACCACAGGATGATACTCCTATCGAGACAGGTATTATATAAAAAATATTTTATTAATACCTCTCATACAGCTTGTTTTATTCCATTTCAAAATCTACCCGTCCTTATTGAAAAATCCTTTACTACTCGTAAACTCACTCAAAACAGCAATTTTTGATATTCTTATACCAAAATAACCTCATCTAATAAATCAGATAAATGAAATTAAAGAGATTATAAAATTTCTATGACCTTTTGAACGCAGCTCTTGGATAATAAAAGCCTCTTAAAATGTCGCTGTTTATGATTGCATTTTAGATAAACCATTAGAACGCCAAATAAAATCAAATTCAAATGATATTTCTACTTTAATTTTAATTTTCCAGAGAAAAAATTCCAACAATTTGGATTCTATGGTTTTTAAGAATAAGAAACACTTTTTTTTTAACACTTTTGAGTTCAAGTGTGCTGAACTCTTCCATTCCTTCTAATTGCATGTCGTCGCCATCTTAACACGTTCTTACATTCGTTACACCTCGTAGACATTTATTTAAATTAATGTTTTAAGCAAAATAAATGCCCCATTAGGTAGTTTGAACTTTTTCTCATTCCTTAATGCCAAGGTGAAAGTTCCTCTTTTACTATTCTGCCCAGGGACATTGGCTGCGTTGAGAGCGACCAAGTGTCACTTGACATTTAAGTACTCGTCCATCCACCATGCTGGTTAGCCATTTACTCGTTACTATTTCTAAACCAAGTGAATTGTTCGTCTTGTCAATCTCATGGGCAATTCCGTCCAAGTTGGATGCCACTTGGAACCCATGGTTCATGTCGTTCGTCAAGAAGAGGTGAAAAGAACATTTGACGCTAATTTGTTTCTTGCATTTGGCTTCCTTGAAGGAAACAATTACCTGAATACGGAACGAAACGAAATGATTGCTTGTACTGTAACGTTAGACACGAATTCCATTTAGTTTTCTTGACTCGTATCTTTCGTTCCTCTATCCACGTGTGCATATGGAAAATATATAATTGCCATTCAGCACAAAACCCTAGAAAATATCGATTTTCCACCCCAAGAATGAGATGAAAAGAAGAATAACCGTCCCCTATCCCGCGTCACTCTGTCGTGCCATAGTGTATAGAGGTACATACCTTGGTAGTTATGTACACACTGAATACCATGAAACCATAGAACAGCTAGCTGTAATAACAATGGAATACAAGAAGAACAAAGCGAGAGTAGAAGGAGAGCAAACTCTGCTCCATCATGTCTACTTGTGAACCCAAGTGCACATGATACGAGTGTACGCGTGAAGAAATCCACTGGCTCTGGCTTCCTCCGCCTTCCATCCGGCGTGTCCCCATCGGGCCTTTATGTCAACTTGGTCATGCCAATGCAATATGCAACTGCGTTCTACTCATTTCCACTGCTACATGGCTCCCTCGTCGTCCGTATAAGCGATGACAAATACAAATGCGACGATAATAATATCGTTTGTTGTCGTTGTATCACACCCAAGTCCATGCCATAGTCTTGTGAAGAGGGGTCGGATTGAATTGCTCGTTGAAGACAGATTCTAAATTTAAGCCAGTCATTAGGTTAAAATTTTTCGTTTCTTTTATCATTTCTCCGTTTTGCTTCCACAATAGTTTCTTGTCATTTGTATGAGAGTCGAAGCGATGCAACGACCTAAGCTAAACGCAGACTGACACAAACACACTCAACTAATGAGGCTCATAAATAATCTTCACTGTGAACTGTTTATGAGTGGCTTGGTCATAAAACCTGTAAATACCGAATACGAAGGGTTGAGCACAGGGGCCAACGTATGGTACATACATAGGATGGCTACTCGCCCACTTGCAGTGACTACGACGGAATGTGGTTGGGTGGATGTTAGTTTAAACTTTTATGGCAAATAATTTCATTGCACTCTCATAATTCTAGACTGTGTCGTTCGCCTGGGCGTACTATAAGTAGCCCAAAGACTTTCGGTTTTGTTTCATCAAAAAACCAAAAAGAAGTAAAGTCTTCGGTGACTAACGGAAACGAGGACATTTTTCACAACGTTATGACACCCGAGTGCATCGTTTCACACAGTTTATGGTTTGTTGAGAGATAAATTCTTCGACAAACGGGAATGGCAGTAGGAGTTCATGTCTCGGAAGCGAGCAACTGTTGCTTGGTAGAGGTGGTCGGTGGTGGTCTTTAAGGGCTTTTTCATAAAATGGTTTTAATTGTTTTTCCTAGTCAAGGGGGTTGAACCCTCCGGCCAGTGTTTTATGAGCGGTAATTAAAGAGATTTAAGCTCGTTCAGCTCGATTTTATGCCCACTGATAGCTGATAGAAGGGGTGATGAGGATTCTTTCTTTAAGGAAGTCTTGATGAAATGCCATTACTTCCATGAAGGCGGAGGGTAGCAATAACATCTTTGGATCCTTGCTAATGGGCTAGAATTAAAAGAGCAACGACTGTTGTCTGAGTTTAATCGTAGATGTCAAAATGAAGTTCTTGGGATTGATTGGTCTACTCAAATTACCAACTTCCCCTTGTGGTTTTTATGGTTAAACTTAATCAACTCTTCAGTACGTAGTTATGGGTCGACAAACCTCAGTACGATGCTGATATCTTAATTGTTTCACAAGATACGCGAGACGAAAAACACACACAGACACGCTATATCGATTGTTTTTGCCGGAGAATTCAATTGTTATTGAGGGTTGGGGTTTTCTAGAAGTCTCTAGCTAAGTCCGCAGACTTATTCGGTATGGAATAGCAAAAGTTTTTTAGTCTAGACCGAAACAACTCTCTCTCATACGAGTTCCACTATCATGACAGCGGTCAACCCAGTCCCAATCGCTAACTCGCTCAATCCCAATTCAGATCACCTTGACAACCTCACAATAGCCATTAAAAAAATGAATATCAAGTCTGCCGCGGAAGTAATTAAATCCACCTCATCAGTTTACATTCTCCGCTTCAACTACCGCGGCCAATCGTTTATTGACAATCCCCCGGAGTGGTATCCGACAAGTTTGGTCATCACGATATCATCTCGTCATACTATGGCAAAAAAAAAACCATGTCCAATTGGCTACCGATTAAAAGCAAACATTTGCCGACACAGGCACTTTTAAACGATTTGATTCGCTCCACGCACGTCCAGCTCACGCCGTCACCATGGTCGACAGGTAAAACTCAACAACTAATTGCAAGTAAGCCCACAAGTGCGAACACACAAAGTCAAAAGCAAGTTGTTTGCTTTGGTTTACTTGTGGGCATGAGTCAATGGCGTTGATGTTGGCGTGAATTCGTATCTCGTCTATGTGAACTGGAAAATTTCACTTTTACTCACCACATTCCCGACGTGGTCTCTATCGTCGCGCCACCCAAACAACCAGCGCTACGTACTACGAGAGCACAAGTCAAACTCTAATTGAGAGCCGAGAAGCAAAACAAAAAAAAAAAAATTAGAAAGATAGAAATGAAATTGATTACTTTCGGTTTCGTGATCAATCGAAATGATCGTGCAACAACGGAGATAGACGCTCAGCGCAACCGGACGTTGTCCGTTACAAGGGTGACCATCGACTCGAAGGGACTTATAATGAATGCAGGCGACGGCTGCATCCGCAACATACTCACTTGAATGTCCAATTTATTTGATTTTATATTGAAGAAGGCGTGGCGGGACGACGTACCAGACCTTACCGGATTACTCTCCTCCATCGAAGAGATGGTAATTTATTTTCATTTCGCTTTAAGAGGTTTTATGGCCGAAATGCGTTGCACACCGAACCGTGGCGTCTTGTTGTACGACTTCGAGTTGTGCAGTTTCGTGCAATTGTTATTCTGGAATTGTTCGCTATTGCCATTCGTTCGAAACGTGCGAATCTGAAATACAAATTGCTTGCGAATACAAATATGGGAAAAAGTGAAATTTCGTGTCGAGTGTGTGTTGGGCTTCTGTCTGATGGAATTCAATACGCCGGATTAGTGAACTCGACTTTCGCGGTATTTTCAGTTGGATTCGAGGAAAGTTTTCAACTGACAATGAACTGATTAGACTGAAGAGGTTATTTTGATTCATATTTGCACAATGGAAGCGGGAATGAGTAATCGCGGGTTGGCGTGATCAGTATTCAATGATGTGCAGGCGTTAGGTGATATGATTAAGCATTTGCATGGATGTCACGTCTGGGCATACATAGTTGATGTGTGCAAAAATATGAGTTGATTTGCATTGTAGCTAAATATGAATGCATTAACTGTAGACGCTTGCAACTGTTCACCATAGATGGTTTGATACTTTCAGACATTTCATAAAGAAAATCGTATTTTACAGAGGATCCCTTATCTGCATACATATAGGCAGCTTAAAGTCGATAAAATAGCAAAGTGATCACGAATAAAAGAATTTATCGGTTAAGCTATGGAGCACAAATATTTTTCGTAGGTGTCGCGATCAGTTTACGAAAGGAAGTTTAAAGCTTTCAATTTACCATTTCATTATGGGTGGAAAAAAAAATTGTTTGACTGAAGAGTGGTCAAAAGTTAGGAACCTGTTTGAAAAGGTGACAGAAAACGACATTTTTTTAAAACAAAAGTGCACAATACTATCGAGGCACATAATAAGCCAGAAACACATGAACGCCCAAGGAAAACTACAGGAGCTTTCGATCGACAGGGCATGCAAACAACTCATTTGGCTCTGAAAACTGAGTTAGATTCCTCATTCTGTAGCTGAGCAATAAGAATAGCATTGCTCGACAAGAAAACTGCGTCACCTCAGCCCAGCAAATATTAGGAAAAATTAATAATTTGCAAAATCTAATCAGAATAGAAAAACTTCTTGTGGTCTGACGAAACGAGGATTATTCTTTTTGGGTCCAGTGACAAAGTTTATGTGCGACGTCCTAAAAACCAGGAGCGTACGTCTTGATTAATCATTAATGCAAAATACCGACGCGATTGCGCCGCAACACCGTCTCCTCCTGACTGAATTTTTTATGGAGGCGAGTAAGAAGTCAAAGCAGCAAACGAAGGTGTCTGAGAGAATCAAGTGGTATAAGCTGGATAAAGGAAAAGGCGAGGCTTTTATTACCATCATGGAAAACTACCTCTCTTCCATTATCGATGAGGTCGGTAATGAGGAGCGCAGAGCACAAGACATGTGGGATTCCCTACAACAATCTGGCCGGGAGAAAGCCAAATCACTGCTCGGAACATCTAAAGGCCCCTGCCAACACGCAAAAGAAACCTGGTGGTGGACAGACGAAGCCAAAGCAGTGATACACGAAAAGAAAATGACTTTCCAAGCTTGGTCAAAGTGCTCTTCTACTAATAGAGAGGAAAAAGCTCGCCGTGAAAAGGTATATAGATATTGCAAAGGTATCGCGAAGAAAAAGTGCGCCGAATTCAAAGCGAAAAGCATGGAAGGCCTCTATCAGGAGTTGGAAGAAATATCGTCTTCCGCGTCTGACAGGAACCAGGCTACCCAGGAGCTTCGACAAAGCAATTTTAACAAAGAAGCAAATTTCTTTAAGATAGCCGACTAGAGAAGAAGGAATGCTCAGGAGATTCGTTTCCCAAAGTTTATTAACAATGCTGAAGGCCAACTCCTTGTGGAAGACGAAAAAATTCTCCACAGATGGCGACAGTATTGCGAGGAACTTCTGAACGAACAGTTTCCCCGAGTGTACTTTCCAAGAGCCGCCCCGAATCATGCCGAAATACCCGACATCACAGTCGAAGAAGTTCGGTACGCGGTTAAAAACTCCAAGAAAAGAAAAGCTGTTGGGCCGGACGGGATACCCTCTGAGTTCTGGAAAAAGATGGGAGTCATCGGGTCTAGATGGCTCATGGTTCTTATCTCCAAACTTATGAGAGGCGACACTATGCCTAATCAATGGAGCGAAAGCTATCTTCTTCCATTGCACAAAGGAAAGGGTGATACGCGAAATTGTGATAACTACCGTTCTGTCAAGCTGATGTCGCACACCATGAAGATCGTTGAACGGGTATTAGATAGCCGACTGCGGAAAATAATACGACTATCTGATGACCAGTGCGGGTTTGTCTCGGGTAAATCAACAACAGATGCAATCCAAAGTATAAGGGTCATGATGGAAAAGCATCGTGATTCTTCAAAGGACTTGCATATGGTGTTGGTTGATTTCGAGAAGGCCTTTGACCGGCAACCAAGAGATCTTTTATGAGTAGCGCTAAGACAAAAAGGAGTTCCAGAAACCTACGTGCGAGTGATTATGGACATGTACGAGAGAGCAACGACAAGAGTAAGATGCACCGCAGGAGTCACCGAAGAGTTCGCAATCAAAGTCGGTGTACACCAAGGGAGCGTCCTCAGCCCACTGCTCTTTATAACAGTCCTTGATTGCTTGCTTGAAGGAAAAGTGACGGACCCCAATGTGCACCAGCTATTCTTTGCTGACGATGGAGCCATTATAAGTGATGATCAGGCGTCCCTACAACGAGCACTTGATGTGTGGGTGGACATTTTTGGGTATCGTATTAGTTCAAAGAAGACAGAGTATCTGTGCTGTCCGTTCTCTGACCCTCATCAGCCTATTCCAGACATTTACTTGAACGGAAGAGTGCTTCCCAAGTGTGAAAAGTTTAAATATCTGGGATCTATGATTAATAGAGAAGCAACTTGTGATGACGACATCAAACATCGCGTAAGCGTAGGGTGGATGAAGTGGCGGGAAAACTCCGCCATCTTCTGTGATCGAAAAATGCCCCCTAAGCTGAAAGGAAGGCCCTACACTTCAGTTGTACGTCCGGCGCTCACATACGGTTCACAATGCTGGACAATGCACAAAAAGTATGAGAGCAAATTAACGGCAGCTGAGATGAAGATGCTTCGCATGACAACGGGAGTAACAAAGCGTGACAGAATTAGAAGTTCAAAGATCCGAGGAAGCCTCCACGTAAAAGAAACCATCACAAGAAATATAGAGCGCGACCGACTCAGTTGGTATTGCCATGTTCAAAGGAGAGATCCTTTGAACCCCGTCCAAAAGGCGTTATCAATCAACGTTCCAATTTCAACACGCAAAAAAGGCAGGCCGAAAAACAATTGGTGCAAACAAATGCAAAAACACCAGCATTTGATTGGCCTCAGCGATGAAGTAATCCCAAACCGGGAAGCCTGCCGCTACTTTCTGAGGTCAAACCGGCGGACCCCACAGGCGGACCAGTAGGAAAGGTTATGCTCCTACACTTCTGACCATAACAACGCCGGAAAAAGGAAAAGAAGAAGAAGAAGAAGAATAGGTATTGAAGAAACAATTATCGACTGGTTTACTATCAATTATTATTATAAACGGTTTTGCAATTAGGGCGGGTAGATATTGAAATGGAATAAAACAAGCTGTGTGTGAGGTATAGATTATATAAAGGCACGGATCCGAGTGGTTCAATCTTTAATGACTTTTCCGCATAGATCATAGACCATAGGCTGAATTGGAGCGAAGGCCTGTGTTAAGGGCATCCGCGATTGGGTTTTATTCTCATAGACCTGCGACTTCAGGAAACCTTACAAGAAAAAGTCTATTGAGGTCAAATCGCATCGGCCAATTCAAGTCACCTCTGCGAGAGATAATCTTTCCCCCAAGTCATCCATGCAGAGGGGGTGGTCGTGGTGCAATGGTAACCATCGCCGACTGTTGAGCCGAAGGTATGTAGTTCAAGTCCGTCAATAGTCAAGAACAATTCCTATACGGAAAAACTGTGCAACAACATCATTTGTGAATGAGAGATGTTCAAAAAGTGCTGACGAAGGCATAACACTTGAAGCAAAAGATCATTTCAAAATTCATATTCTGTGTGTGCATTTCCAATATAACACCTAAATGACATGGAAACAAAAGAGTTACTATGAACTATAACCAACGCGACAAATTCAGTCGAATCTCACAAATCCTATCTAGGACAACCACCTCCGGAGAGTAGTGAACGAGCATCTTCGACAGAAACCATATGCACACCGTCCAGGTTGTGTGACAAAAACCATAATAGCGTACACTCTTGAACCTGCATGAATCCTATAAAAAAAAAAGTAGCGTGCATACGATCTTGATTCATGGTTGTGATGTCATCGATTCTTTCGACTTACCTATAGGTCTTCTCTCAGAAGAGGCGTTAGAGGCTCGACATAAGGAAATAAGAAAAAATCGATTAAATCACACGCGTAAGATGGGTAGAGATGTGATAAACACGGATCTTATGAACGTTTTATTGAATTTGAAATTGATTTAACTGAGCTTGAAGATATCGATGACAGTAGTTTAGTTTCAGAATAATTATAGCTTAACTCAATTTTTTTCTTGATTTTATATTTTATATTTGAGGAGAAATAAATTATAATATTTCAACGGAAAAAATAAAATCTGTACATATGCCTCAAATTTGGCCACCAGATGTTGAAGAGTCGACTGTGAAGGGCCACCAGGTAAGCGTAAAATGGACGCAACGCGCGCAACGTTTGCACTAACGAGAACATATTTTAATAATAAAGTTTTTTTTTTTTATTTGAACGTGTCGTGTAATTTGCCATGGTGATTTGGCATGAATAACTGAATAATAAACAACAGATTTGACAGATGTCACTAAAACAATATGGCCAGTACAGGTCTACGTGCGCCAAAGGAAAAACCCTTTACATAGAAGTGGAATGTCCGGTAAATATCAGACACTGATCCGAGAAGAAAAAGTAAAAAATATTGACTTGGGTTGGGGAAGAACTATCTTTTCTTAAGATTGCGGCTAAAATAGGGTGCTCTTATTAAAGCATTGTGCGATTGGTGGAGAAAAAAAAAAGTAGATTCATTGGGTAGGAAAAAAGGCTCATGACGAAAAGGCAAATCAACACAGAAGACGGTCATGTGTGTTTACATAAAATATCGATTTAAATGTGCTGATACTATCAAGTTGATCTAACCGCCCCAACGATACGTAGAAGCCCACGAGAGATGAGTTTATATTGAATTGGGCGTTATAAACCAAGTCGTTATAGGTGACTTCGCCATGGTTTTAAATGCATATTTTCCATTTTTAAGAGCATATTTTAAGCGCGTATTTTGCGTTTTAAAGTGCATGAAAGTCCTAGCCCTATTCATTACATTGGCTAGTGTAATTTTTTTTACGGCAGTTGTATGTACATAGTAAGTCAGAAATATACGAAAAAAAGGATACTGCGCTAATTGACAAATAATGTTTGCTTCGTCTAGTTCATTGATAAAAGAGATTAGCCTGGACGCCAGGAGCTCTTCAATATACAGGATTCTTATTGAAAATAATTTTAGAACAAGTATCGCTGCAATCGAAGAAGAAAGCTGAGAAAAGGCTTTTTGCAGTACACTATTGTGCTATACTTCGTTGGTTCGGAGGCCATGTGATACCGCACCATCCATGACCAATAAAACTATATGGTCATGGTAGATGATACATCGAGGTATGAGATTTTTTCTCCAACATAGGATGTTGATCCTATTGCCAGAATTGAAGGCATTATGACAGCAATGCTACCTAATGTCAATGCCATTTAAATGAGTGTTTCAGCAAGATAATGATTCCAAACACTCATCAAAGTGTGGTTCTCGCAAAGCGACGTCGATTGAGCTTTGTGGCAAGGAGTCAAAATGTATTGAAAATTACAACGAGCAATTACTAAATCAATCACCATAAGATAAGGCCTTAAGTATTCCATGCTTTGTGAACGCCTGAAATCGTTCCTGAATGATCTCATAGGTCCTTCTCAGTGTAACTTGAGACCAATAAAGTGCGCGATAGATCAAATATTCACTTTTTAGAAAGATCGTGTGGAATTCACTAGGCAATACAGAGGCTGCGTCTATTCAAGATTAAACAATTGTTTTCATACGCGGATGATATTGTCGTGATTGGACGAACACAGTCAGACGTCGATTAAGTTTCCCGGAGTACTGGAGCAGAAATTGGGTCTGATAATAAAGAAGAAAGGCGCGGAACACCGACAAGCAAGCATTTATTTTACCTTGGCTCACTACTGACAGGCGACAATGGATCTCAGACATAACACTTACCAAACACTGCTTTTTTCGGCTCAAGACGATTTGAGCTGTAAAGTCCTTTCTCGACAATCCAAGATAATTCTATGTAAAACCTTAGTAATTCGTGTCCTCCTTTACGCTGCAGAAGCTTGGACATTATGAAAAGTCGATAGAGTGAGCCCTGAGTTGGGTGAGCCGTGTGGAACAAACGCTCACTACTGCTCCGACCCAAAGAGCTTCGGGTCGGACATGCAGACTTATTGACAAACGCTCAGGTTCACCTTGACCGATGCCGCGCCATCAATTGGCTGCGGTAAATGGAGATATTCCTGAAGTCGCTACAGAACTACTGAATTTACGGATACGGTCCAACTAAATTTCGATCGTCCTAGTGGCATTCTGGGTCACAAATAGTGGATTTTCAATAACTATTGGGAGTATAAATTAGTTCGGTCCGTTTTTTTGTGTTCACAATTTTTTTTTTTATTGAAAAAACGTAAAAAATACATCACTCAAAGTATTATCCGTCGGAAACGACTACTTTTTCCTATCTCTCTACGGCGGGTGGGGTAAGACCTCCTATTTCAGCGTTTCCAGGTAGTGTTTGACCGCTACAGCCACGTGGGGCCGAGCGTTATCATGTTGCAAAATCACCTTGTCATGACTTTCGGTCGTTTCTGGCCGTTTCTCACGCAATGCACGGCTCAAACGCATTAGTTGTAGTCGATAACGTTTCCCATCAATGGTTTTGCCTGGTTTTAGCAGCTCATAGTACACCACACCCGTCTGGTCCCACCACGATGTAGACATGATGGAACGGGTTCACCAGGCTTTGCATAGTATTTTTTCTTCTTAAGGTTGTCGTAGTATATCCACTTTTCATCTCCAGTCACGATCCGGTGCAAAGATCCCTTCCTTTGATGTCTTTCCTTGCTTTTGAATAAATCCAAATTTCTTTAACCGGAGGGAAATTGTTTGCTGATTCTGCGAGTTCACTCTGCGTTTGGCACGGATCTTGATCCAGTAAAGCCTCCAATTCCTCATCTTCAAATTTTTTGGGCTGGCCAAGACGCTCTTTGTCTTCGACGCTAAAATCACCACTTTTGAAGCGTCGAAACCACTCTCTGCATGATTTATCGGTCGGAGCAGATTCACCATAAACTTCTACAAGCATTCGATGGGCTTCAGCTGCTCTTTTCTTCCAATTAAAAAAGAAAATCAAAACTTCCCGCAAATGCTGTTTATTTAAGACAAATCTGGACATATTCGAAGAGGCAAAAAACAATGTTGTTGTCAGAAACAGACGCTGATGCTCACTAATTATTGTTGACAGATGTCACACCTTTCCAATGAAGTAGGTAATCGCTTCCAAGATCAGCCACAACTTGCAGGTGGCGCAATCTTTTGAAAACGGACCGAATTCATTCCCAATATTTCCGAACTTTGACAGTTTATTGATCTGGCGTTACAAGTGGCAACGCTGCCATTCTTTGATGTCTGTATTCTGTCATAGTCACCATTTCATCACATATAGCGCTACACCATTCAATAACGCGCTGAATTGGTCTCCGACCGATTCCGACTGATTTGGTGAGGATTTTGGGCAGGCGTCGTAATTGGGCCATTTATCTTTGGAAACGAGAATGATCAGACGGTGACTGCCAATGACGAACAGTTTCGGGCCGTAATAACTGACTTGGGTGTCATGTGGTTTTAACTAGATGGCGCAAAATGACATATATCGGGCGTTACATTAGATTTAAAGCAAGAAACTTTTCCAAAAGATGTGGAATGACCGTCGAAATCGTCCGATTTAGCGCCCCTTTCGTGGCTATTCCATCATTGCGTGTTTGCAGATATGAAGATTTTAACTTCCTTCATTCACCAAAACTAAAGGGATCCTTAAAGAGTCGTCATTTCGCAAGAGTAGACGAGACTACGAGGGCATTATTAAGAAGGTTAAAGGCAGTCTCAAATGCCCAGTTCCACAACTGTCTCGGAGATTTGAAATAGCCATGACATAAGTCTATAATACCTAAAAGCGACTAGGATATAACACTGACACTCAGAAAGAAATGGAATTCCTGTTATTTCTTGCACATTATTTCCTCGTAAGATAAAAACCCCAGAGTTCTTCTGACAGGCGTTCGTGTCCTACCTAGGTGTTTTCTCTTTTTTAAACACTGATGGGATGGACTTAAACTGATGAGTCTCCCTAGTGCGCTGTTGGATTCCTTAAATCCATTTAGTTAAAGCATTCCCATTGCTATTTCTATAAATGGCGAACTTATAACAACGGGCAAGCTGTTTTTGAAGTGTTATGTCCCAATTCTCGATGATTAATCAAAAAACAGCTTTTACTTACCAAGCCACTTAAAGTTAGTTGCCCGTGAGCAATTGATTGATTAGCCACACGAATGTGAATGACAAGAAGCATTTGAATAGTGTAATTTCCTAGAAAACATTCATCATCCATCAGAGACAGTGGCAGTCTACAGGCGATTCGAATAAAGAATCTAATTTTCTAGACTCGTATCCGTATCCAAGTAACACCGAAATTAAATTTGTCACAATTTGTCATTCCAGATCCACAAAAACCAATTGAATTTCAACGGAAATTCCACAATCGTCATGTCCCAAGGTCCTTTCTCTATATCGTAGTCTCCCTTATCGCACCCTAAATCACTCTACCACTCCATCGACTTGATAGGAGGCGACACCAAACGAAAACTCATTTGATATTCATAGAAAAACTGTTTTTTTGACTATGGGCCAACACAATTACTTGATCCCTCTTCGAGGCTTCGAGGAGCAAAACAAAGATATAAAAATCGAAAGAAAGTAAATTTAAAAATAGCAAAACTGTCATCGGAGGACAAACAAGAGGGAAACTACTGCCCAATAGCCCATGACCATGAGGTTAATTAACACCGACCAGCTGAGCACAAGGCCGACGTATATCATCCGGGACAGATGACCCGTCGATTCCCTCGACCTTTCGGAGAGAACGGCTGCCAGATAAATGGAATAACAACTTATTATCCCTGCGGGTAGGACTGCATGCATGCTCACATGTGTTGCTCGGTGGTAGTTAGGGGATTTCCTACATGCACCACGGTCGATAGCCATCAAATTGCAGAACCAACACCAGTAGCAGTCAATCATTGTTCGAAACGAAATCCCTGGAGATCGAGTACAATAGCGTGGAATTCTACTGCCTCTGCATTATTGTTGTTGCTGGTGCATGTAGGCAGCCTGTCCTTGGCCTTTTTTCCATAATAGCATCCTCGACGCCACTGCCATAACCCATAACCAAAGCCATTTGGTTCCAATTTACTGGCACATACGGTATAGGTTGTGCTTCTCTCCTGCACCACTGCTCCTTGTCGTGGTGATGATGGTTTTGGTGGTACTCCGTTATCGATTATGAACATTTGCCAAAAACCAGAAACAAAAATAAATAAAACTGGAAAAATCAACAGAAAAGGGAAATCGAAAGGAAACTATGCCGGGTGTGGAGTCCCTGGTGTTGATTTCAACTCAAGCAGTCTGCCTGATTGTATGCCCTCTACTCCACCCAAGTAAGATAAGGACATGCATATTCTTCTTCTTCTTCTTCTGCTTCTGTTTCCTTCATTCCAAATCGATAAATTCCCCAGAGAGAAAGGAGAGAGAACGCGAGAGAGCAGATAGAAAGAGCAGCTATAGAGACATGGGTAAATATTTATCCTTCTGCTGGCCCAAGAAGCCCGAGTGTTGGTGGCGTTTCAGTGCAAATATATAAAACACAATGGGTGATTCAGTTAAGTGGAATGTCCTTTTCCTTTTTTCGCTTTTTTCTGCAGTTTGGAATTTCTTTTGACAGTGACTTTGCAGATAAGAAATTAATTTAAGGACCTTGGATCGGAGGTGATGAGCAGATAGCCAGTCGAGTGGAAATGATGGCGGAAAAGTCACGTTTTCGATAGAAATATGGGCGTAAGATGGAGACGCGATGACCTTAGATTGCTTTGCGTCGCCTAGGGGAAGAGCACAGTCAGATTGTGGCGCTGTAGAGAAAGAATGTGGCGTGATCTGATACAATTCGTGGCGCTGGATATTGAAAGTAATGAGCTGAGGTTTGACATTGAACATGGAAAAAAGTTTTGAACAAAAGAGAATAAGAGCCTACGCAAGGACATACACAATTAAGATGTAGAAACCGATACGATGGTATAGCCAAGGATCTGTATATTATGTCAAAGGTAGTTGATTTTAAGGCAATCTATCGCCTTCTTAAAGGCCGCTATCAAAGTCCAGTAACTAGGACTGGGCGGCATGGATTCCTAAGTCGTACATGACAGCATACACAAAGACGGGCCAATCCTTTTTGGCACTGCTACTGAAAACGTCAGATAGTGAAAGATGCGCAAGAGCTCATCGAGAGCTTCGACGTGGAAAATGTTTTAAATGATCTACTGATCTGACTTCATTTGTGAAAAAATCGTGCAAATTCTTGGACAAAACGAGTGGCATACAGAATTTTTTTTAAAGTTTCGGAAAAATAGACTTGTTTCAGAAATTTAATATTTTTAAAAGAATGACCCTTGGGTGCCGACACATTTTCGTCATCGGCTTTTCCACAGCTGGAAAGGTAGGCGAATTCCGGAAGGTCCTTAAAGGTACGCAGGGAAGCTTCTTTGACGATACTTATGGTCTCACGGTGGTGTCCTCTGAGAAAGGATTTCACTTTTGAAAGTAGAAGAAGGATTTCTAGCGAAAAGGGTCACGAGATTGTTTTGCGTCAGGTTGGAGCTTAGTATGTACTCTACTACATCTGTTCCCTGATGCAATTTCCAATTTCCGGCAAAATGGCTGGCCTCACTCGTTTGATCCTTCTCTTTACTCTTCTTGGCACCTCTAGCACCATTCACTGTCTGACCTTCAGCTACAAATTCGTATTGGACCGCACCCATGGCGGCGCAGAAACCGATGGGCATGGCTTCCTTCTTGTTCGTCCAACATACTTTCTGGGCATTATTTGAAGAGATTGTGTTTCTTAGAAACTGCAGCTTGTGACATGCTTTCGTCCGTGAACAATTGGCAAATCATGTGATTGGACGGCCGCACAGTGGTTCCCAGGCGGAAAAAAAGCCCGAAAATGAAATAAGGTGCATAGTACCGTTAATATGATTTTTAGATTCTGCATATATATGGAAACAAAATACACTCAGTGTTTTTTTTGTTTAATTATTGGAGTATGGGGTACAGTTAATACAAAGTGGTTCTTCCAAGATTTCCGAAATTTAAAGGTTTTTATTACCAGTTTTGAAACCCTTATTTTTTCCCTTTGCAGCACTCATGTTGTCAAAACAAAAACTTTTTTTTTTAATTGAATATTTAATTTTAAAAATACAACTACCGTTAATCAAATTTCTCTATCAACCTAGAAATAAAGGCCCTTATCCAGAGCTATCTCCGAAACGAATCTTTTACAATTTTTGTTGGTTCATAAAAAAAGAGCTCCACGTTGCTCCACTCTGACTCCGACCTTTTTTTAAAGCTGATGTAATATTCTTCTTATTATGTAAAAATTAAATGACACTTTTGATCACTTTGCCTGTGAAAGGCTTCTAAGTCTAACAATGCGTGTTGGACAAACAGCACTTTAAATCAACTTCTGTTGTTACCGTTCGAAATTGCACAGCTATTTCGGTGGAATTTGTTGTTTACATTATTAAAGATCAACAAAGGTATCGTTGCAGTTGCGTTTGAGCTTTTGTTGAATAACGTTTAAGTTAAGGAGTGTTAAAATGACTAATCTTGTCATAGAATATAAAGTGTTGTGCGATTTCCTTTTTAGCAGGAATGTTAACTCACTAGGAGACTTTTTACAAGAAAGTTACCAACATTTGGAACCACGTCAAATTACAAAAGTTGTTCTAGAAGTTAAGAAAAGATTCGTACCGCATTTTAAACAAAGATATAAGTCCACTCGTAACATAAAAGCGAAATTTCTTCTAAAATATAAAGAATGGCTTAATGGAAAGTTTCTTGTTAGTTTTTGTCAAGGTGTTGTGGACTCTCGCTTAAATGAGTCAGGTGGAGGTACAAGTGGAAGACCGAATAAAGTATTTGAAAATTGCAGTGCTCGGGCAAAAAGATACAAAGTCCAGGAACTAAAAGCAACTACTTCCCAAAATTTAATAAACGCTGCCGCTACTTCGTCGTCCTCAACACTCCCCTCAGCTTTTAGTGCCGACGAAGCATTAGCCCTGATGATTCAAACAAAAATGTCAAAGTATCAATATGAAGTAATTAAAAAAGCGACTGATGATATAGGCCATAATGTATTTCCGACATATAAACAAATTTTACAATCTAAAAGGCAGTGTTATCCTGAGAAAATTGAAATAGAAGAAACGTATGCCCAAATCCCATTGCAAGACTTGCTTAACCATACAGCTAAAAGAATTATAAACCCAAAAGTGACTAATGAATTAATATCACAAAACAGCTTTAATCTGATACTTTTAACGAAATGGGGTTGTGATGGATCCTCGGGTCAGAATGAGTTTATGCAAAAATTTTCAGATGGTGATTCGTATTCGTCGGACTCAAATTTGTTTATGACATCTATTGTGCCACTGCAGCTAAACATATTTAATTCAAATAGAAAAATTTGGAAAAATCCTCGCCCCTCCTCCACACGATATTGTAGGCCACTAAAATTTCAATTTAAAAAAGAAAACCAGGAACTAATACGGGAAGAAAAAAAACGAGTTGAAAATGAAATTAAAAATTTGCATGAAACTATAATACATTTTGAATCGCATGTAATAAGAGTTAGGCATCAATTATACTTCACTATGATAGGTGGAAAGGTAGCACAGGCTGTGACGAACACATCTTCCTCAAGTAATTGCTTTATTTGTGGCGCTAAGCCGACGGACATGAACAACTTATCGGCACTTCGTGCAAAGCCATCAAATGAAGATGCTCTTCAATTCGGAATGTCTCCATTGCATGCTCGTATTCGTTTTATGGAATATATATTACATTTAAGTTATAATTTAAGTTGTAAAGCTTGGAGAACAACAAAATCTACTCGTACTATTAAACAAGAAGAAAAACAACGCATTCAAAAAGAATTCATTAAAAAGCTCGGTATAAAAGTTGATATTGTTAAGCAAGGAGCGGGTACTACCAATGATGGTAACACCTCACGAAGATTTTTTGAGAACCCTACTGTAACAGCAGAAATTACCAAAATAGATTTAACATTAATAAATAAATTCAGCGTTATTTTGGAAACTATCTGTAGTAATTTTCCTATTGACCCCGATAATTTTGGAGTTTATACAGAGGAAACAGCTATGTTGGCCCTTAAATTATATCCTTGGTATTATATGCCAGCAACAGTTCATAAGGTCTTAATGCACGGAGCTGAAATAATACAATCGGCAGCACTCCCTGTAGGATCACTTTCAGAAGAAGCTCAAGAGAGCAGAAATAAAGATTACAGGTACTATAGACTTCACAATACTAGGAAGTGTTCACGTTTGGCAACTAACGAGGATGTTGTTCATCTTATGCTTGTATCATCGGATCCCAAAATCACACGTCTAAGGCCTGAACCGAAAACAAAAAATTGTATTCCACTTACCGGAGAGGCACAAAATTTATTGTATTAAATTTTCGGTTTTTAGCTATGAAAGCAAATAAAAAAAAAACGTAACTCGTACGATCTAGTTGTTTTAATACGATTTTTGTGGTGTTGATTTCTTTTCTAAGACATCTTTTGACAAAAAGATTTAGCACGGAATCTTAAAATAAGAACGGGAACAGAATCGGTAAGAGCAATGTGAAAAAATATTTTTTTTCAATAACTGTTGTATGGGAAGTACCCTTAATTGTTGGACTAGAGTCATCATTTTCTTACCATAATGATACTTTATCTCATTAATTTCACGTATGAAATTTCAACATTATCGGTCCGTCCATTCCCTTTTTATAGAGTTTTTTCCGCTTGCTCCATTGAAAGGAACCACTGTGGGCCGGCGCACTGCTGTTAAATCGTTTGCTGCATTTTGAGGTTACACATACGCTCGAAGGAGTCCCCGAACTAGCCTTAAAGAAAGTGCGCAGTTGACTGACGCTTGACGAATTTTGAAGGTCAGACGCGTTACATCGAGGCCCACTTGGTGTGAGTGCGATGCGAGGTACAGTCACGTCAGGAAGAATACTATTCTCCATTCTTTTTATACAAACCATGTTTGTGTGAATGTGCGGACTAAATTGGTGTTAAGAATTCGTCTATCATGTCAGTCATAAGTTGTTACTAGGAGCTGAAGCGGCAAGTGAACAGCAGACAATCGGACAATAAGCATGACAAGATAGCCAGGTTCGACATTAAGGGAAAGACTTATTCCAGCGATGAAAAAATCATTGATCAATACATGTGGAAAAAAGAAATTTCTAGCAAAGCTTACATAAACAACTAAATACGGTTCAAGGATCGGCGGGAACCGACACCATGAAGAATATGCGATCATACCCCACTGAATACCTGAATACCCTTGGACCTGTACATACGATACTAATTCATGTTAATCTGTGCTGCCAGCATATCCAAGAAATCGGACTGGTTTTTGCTGACGAATCTGAGATCGTCTACAAGCTACTGTGAACTACAACCAACGCAAATTCAGTCGAATCTCTCAAGTCCCATCTAGGACAAACACCCCCGGAGAGTAGTGAGCAAAACGTCTTCGACACAAACCATCTGCACCCGTTCAGGTTTTGTGACAAACACCATAAGAGCATACAGTTCTACAGCACGGCGTACTACTACTTCCCATCACAGAGAGGAATGGAAGTCACCCAAATCGAATTGGTCGTCACTAACGGCTCCAAGATGAGCTTGGCGTAGGATCGGGATTTACTCGACCTAACTGAATATATCCGATTCTTACTGCCTTGCTGATCACTTAAGTCGAAAATAGAAGTAATGGCGATCATACGACCTGCCCCAACAACACGGTCACAGTTTTTTTCTTGACCGCCAAGCCGCCATCATCCTATCGATCGCCTTCTCCAGACTAATGAAGCAATGCAAAAGGAAAAAATTAAACAGGAATGAGAAAGTTGGCGAACTAGTTAAGTTCGTGGACGCTACAAATACCCACAAATTGTGGGTCTGTCGCTAAACCACTTCAAATCAATCCCCAATCAATCATCAACTGGGATCAGCTAGGTACTTTATACCTAGGAAATCCTATAGGAAAGGTCAAGTACAATACAAAGCCTTTTAAATGTTTGTGATATTGCTAGAAAAACCGGCCTCTCAGACCTGGCATTCCACATGCAATTTAGAGGAAAGCCAGCTTCACATCCTCTCTGAATACCCGTCACCTGCAGAACGTTAGTTTTGCGCCATTGTTAAACATTTCCCTAATAACCCAACTTAGAACGCTAACTTCAACTTGGACAGTATAACCGACTTTCTCAACTCCACAGGCTGGATTTGAAAACCCCAACAATTTCTGTCCAGGCCACACGTGAACTATTTTCGTCTTTGATTCATTTTCGCGTTCAAGAAAGGGACGTTGTGTTTGTTACCGATTACGAACTTATAATTCTTATATACGGGGTTTGTTCAAAAAGTAAGGTGACTTTTTACTTTTCACGACTCAATATTTATTTATTCATCTATTTTGTTCCCTTCAAAGTTATCTCCCTCAGATATGATACACTTGTGCCAGAGTTGCCGCTCTTTGGTCCCTTCTAGCGATGCGATCTTTACCTCCGTCGTAGCAAAAATCCGTCCTTTCATGGATCTTCTCAGTTTTGAGAAAAGAAAAAAGTCGCATGGGTCAAATTTCGGTGAATGCGCCGGCTGAGGCATAATTACGATATTGTTTTTGGCTGTGAAATTGCGCACAAGCAACAGCCTGTGGGGTAGTCGTGGTACACTGGTAATCATCATCGACTGTTGAGTGGAAGGTCTTTAGTTCAAGTCTGTCCATAGCTAAGAACAATTTCTATACGGAAAAACTGTCCAATAACATCGGTTGTGAATTAGGGATGATAAAAACAAAAAAATGCTGATGAAGGCATAACACTCGCAGTATAAGATCACTTCAAAATCCATACTCTGTGTGTTTATTTCCAATAAAACACCTTAATGACATGGAAACAAAAAAAGTTACTGTGAACTACAACCAGCGCGACAAATTCAGTAGAATTTCTCGAATTCTACCTAGGACAACAACCCCAACAAGTAGTGAACGAACATCTTCGACACAAACCATCTGCACCCCATCCAGGTTGTGTGACAACCACCATAAGAGCGTAACTCTTGAACCTGCGCAAACTTGGCTGACTCGCATTTCGTGCCCAAAATATCCGAAAAAATCCTGACCGGAGCCAACCGATATCCTCAGCAAGTTCTCTGTTAGTACGAGGGTTGCTGTTTGGCGCCATTAAACACTTAGTGTTGCCAAGGTTCAAAATATAAATAGCAACCTATATAATGCGACGATTCTATTGTACATAACAATTTTCTTCACTGCTTCAACGTTTACGGCCGTCGTCAACGTCCTGGGGCGTGCATCGTCCTTAATATCCCCTCGGTCTTCGGTGAAGTGCATGTACAACTTATGTTTTTCTCTTTTTGCTGAAGAAGATCCGCTAAATGCCATTGTCAAGATGTCAACATATGATTGGGGACATGTGTACCAAGATAACAAAAAAAAAATTCGAAAATCGAATAAACTTATGTAGCTCGCGTAATTCAAAAAGTCACCTTATTTTTTGAACAAAACTTGTACTATATAGGTTTTGTCAAATCTGCGCTAAGGGCAAGCACGGCGAAATAAAATTTCAATGGCATGGCTGCTGCGGTTGCGGGATTCGAACTCCAACTTCATTGACATCAGAAGCTACCACCACTCTGAGGCACGATGCTCCTCAAAGAATTGTTTGTCTTCCCTCTCTACAGTTGACGGCCGCCTTTTCTAAAGAACCTTAATGTCCAAAGAACATTCACTGATTAGGCAGCATGTCAATACCACTATACGAAAACAACACGCCGTGAGCGGTTGATGGTCAATGACGGATATCATGAGCCGACTTTTGAGGCCCATAAATGTTCGCTCAAACTACTCACCATCAGTTTTGATACCACCTTTCTCTATGACAGTTGCCATAAGTCAGTTGGTCTTCACAAATATTTTCAAAGCATTTATACCATTTGGCTTATATCACTCGTGACATTTAGCGCGAATTATCTATAACACAGGTTTGACAAGTTTGGTTTACCTCTTCGGCATGTTAAGCGTCATAACAACGAACAAATCACGCGAATCGAACTAGCACAATCAGCCAAATTACGAAATTCCCGATACTTTTTGAACACACCTCATTATATACATAAATCTAGGATCCCTAACTAAGCTATATTATGCACTTTAAAAATGTGGTTTCTAAAAGTCATATACACTCTGGCAGCGCCTTATTATGCATGGTCAGACATGACATATATGTACCAAGATGAGAACGGGGCCAGTAGACCAACATTTCGAGCAGAATTTTTGTTTGAAACGCGCACTTTTGTGGAACTGTGTCCATGAAAGGAAGCCTTCACAGCGGTGTACATCTTGTTCTAGGATCAAAATTCGCCATCAAATTTTAAGATCCCTTTAGCAGCTCCCTTTAGTATGTCTTCGACCCGATACCTTCCGAGTCATCGCAACAATTCTTTTTCTGTTTTTCTACCAACAGCATGAAAATTGTTCATCATGGCCCGTGAATAATTGAGCGAAATCAAATATTTAGCTTTAGGACGGATAGCTTGCAGTAAAAGTTCGTCGACTGCATTTGTGATAAAGCAATTATACCGCTGATCAGCGTGTAGACATTATTCACTTCGAGGTGAGAAAGCGCCAGGAATGGGGACAATGCCGTAAAAGAGTCATTTGCTGATGATGGATGCCCCAGGTTGCTATCAAAGCGACTTCGTGTCACATTTTCACAAAAACAACGGCCAGATGGCTAACGTGTTTCCAAATGGAATACGAAAATGTCTCTCTACTGCCCCCTTGTCCTCATCTGGTCTTCCAAAAACATACATACACACGCGATCTATTGTGTTATCCAAGTGCTTGAAAGCAAATCCATTTGAATTGAAGCCTCTCGAGTGCTTCCTAAGATGACTTTCCTCCTTGTATAATCCGTTTAAAAACGTAAGCAAAACCCAGAAAGAGAGGAAAGGAAGAAAAAAAGCTGAAACAACCAAAGAGAAAATCAATTCGACAAGAATCAAGAATTCTCGTCGCACACATGACACTTCCCCATCAATTAATCCCATTCGCTTGCATGGGTGATGCCCTTGGCACATGCCCTTCGTCGATTTACATGATAAACGTTGTCGTCGCGGGTTATTTGCAATTCCTCCACACTCCGGCCACTTCAGTGTCCTCGCCCGTTAAGTCGTATCAAAGTAATATCATGGAAAACACCTCAAATTACATACACTGACTACATCAGCAATTCCACAGTCCTTGTCCCTGTCTTCCTTTCATGACAATGCGAGTCCTTGAATATAGCTCTAGGCCTGTACGGCACCAAATCGGCGTATATACGTGAACACATGTCATAATCCGGTGGTAATAATTGCATGCAATGCCGCTGCAGCAGAACCAGCTTCAACTCATTAACCTGACGCGAACCCAACAGAGTGCATATCCACTTTTACCGCTTTAGCTGCAGTCTCATCTGGATGGGCTCAGTGTCTTCCAATTCCCACTCCATCGAAATGGATAGACACACCAGCAGCAGCAATAGTAACAACACCGATGATAATACGACATGAGCACTTGGGGCTTGTAGCTTGTAGCATAAAATGGAAGAGGACTCCGTGAGCCAAAGCTGAAGCTAAAGTCAGGGCGAAAGTGGAAGTCGAGTGCTTACTATCGTTAATTACTTGCGAATACTCCTTTCGCGGCAGAAAAAAAGAAGATTTTCCGTTGAAATTGTCATGTGTGGGAAGAGTTATAGGCCCTTAAACCCAATCCACCGACTCCCATGACTTAACAACAAACTGTGGTTAGATATCATTCAGGCATTGCCATGAATTTTGGATTTAATTAGCGCTGTCTTCCACGTCTGTCTACATTTCCTTGAGCGTTAACAACTGTGCATCTGAATTTGAGAGTTGCTGCTCCAGGCTTGTCGCCGTCATCGTTGTTGCCGTGATTACAATTGTCTCACTGGCCTTTGTGGAATGTACAAAAGAAAGCAAACGAAATGGAAAACAAGAAGAAAAATGCAACCGGAGTGAAGAACAAGGCAGACAGTCGGAGTTTATTGTAACATTGTTTTACGCGGAAGTTTTTTGCTCGTTCTTATAGCCAGACCCACGGGAATTCTTCCCTTGAGCTAAAGTGTCTCCTCTGAGAAGTTGCCAAGAAATCAAAGAGAAGAAATGAAGGGGAGGTGATGATTCACTATTTATTCCTTTTGCAGTTTGAGAAGCGATTGTCTTCTCATCGGTGGAGACGTCGTTAATGGCTGCTGGATTGTCAACATTTGTTTTAATCACAAATAGAAATTGTAGTATTTATAAGGAAAACAATATAAACAGAAACAAACGAAAGATTGTGAGATCATCTAAGGAAGATTAAGTCTTTAGTCTTGATTGATCACTACATTCTAACATGCTTTTTTAAAACGATAATATTCGTTAACAGTATAACAATATTTTGATCTGATTGTCAGCACTAATTGTGTTATACAAGCAACTCGGTTTCTCTCAGATTTGAATTTTAACGTACACATTTAGTTGTTAGATTTCGATTTTAAAATGAATGTTGCAGACTTTGTTCCTTTCTTTGTTTGATTCTAGATTTTAAGTTAGGAAACAAAAATTGTATTTTGGGTAAAACGGTAAATAAATGAAATCTTTGGCCTCTAATTTGAAAAACGTTGACTTAATTGCTTGAAATATTCTTTTCTACAAAGTGGCGCAAAATTAACCATCCAATTTTGTTTTTGAATTCCATTTTTACTAAATAAAAAAAAATGATTTTGAGTGATGGAAATCTTTATCTGTATCTTTACCTTAAAAGCTTTTCTAGTAAGTGGAAATAATGATATCCGTCAAGTGGCTGTCGTCAGTGTTGATACATATTTGTACCTGTTTTATCGCATATTCCATGGCTTTCCGCAAAATTTCCGGTGATAACAGTTCGCATTCCTATCGAATATTCTCCTTAAAGGACTGCGATGAACAGAGGCTTGTTGGCATAAACTCGCGACTTCAAGTAGCCCCAAAGAAAGAAGTCTGGGATGGTTAAATCGGGCGATATTGCTGGCCATGCCAAATCGCCAAAACGTGAGATTACGTGGCCAGGAAAGGCTTCCTTCACTATATTCATTGTCGCTCGTGCTGTGTGTGCGGTTGCACCGTCTTGTTGAAACCACATGTTTTCACCAAGCCTCGCCCATCCACTTCTAGCAGTAAGAAGTCGTTTATCATGGCATTTAGCGTTCGCCGGTAACAATAACGTATTGCCGATGGCGTCCTCACAAAAAATACGGCGCAATCACTCCTCCCGCAGGAACGCCGCACCACATAGTGGCTTTGAGTTTATGTAATGGCTCTTCGTGCATCACAGGCGGATTTTCAGTGCCCCAGAAACGAAGATCTTGCTTGTTGACGTAACCGCTTAAGTGGAAATGCTCATGATGATTTTCAACACAAAATCGTACTTTTCGTTGTTGAGATTAAGGATGGCTTAATAGTAATTCACACGCGGATGATGATCAGCAGACATTAACTGATGCACTGTTCGTACTTTGTACGAGACCATGTGTAAGTCTTTTACTAAAATTCGCTGTTTGGTCTGTTTGGTGATGCCCAACTGCGTGGTCCGTTGTCTGGTTGATGTTTCTTCGTTTTCAGACACGTCGGCAGCCACAGCCGCGATATTCTCGGTCGAACAACTAGTCCGGTGGCGGCCACGCCCTGCATGGTCTCCTATGGTTCCAGTCTGTTCGAGTCGAGTAGTTAGCTAAGCCCCGGAATGTTTGCCCAGTTGACGCGACACGTTTAGCAAATCGACGTGGAAATTCACGCTGTGCTAACACCACTGACCGATTATTGGTCAAAAAAATCGACACATTTAGTCCACACTCTTGCGAGGTATAGCGCTCCATTGCTTGCCTGTTTGTATACTGCAGTTGTCTGTTACTGCAAATGTACAATATGATTGACGTACAGCGTCATTTGCAAAAATTATAACATCTTCCTATGGGGTGAATAATTTTGCGCCACCTTCTATATAGGTAAGCCTTATTCACGGCGAATTGAAGAAACCTAATGACTATCTTCGTTTGTTCTTCCAACAGCACCGTAAGGAGTTGTAGTGAGTTCTGAGAGGATGCCAGGATCTGTTTTCGTAGTGTACTCAACAACGACTGCCCAACCATTCCACGATGCTTGTCTCTTAATTATTCAACTTTTCTGTCAATTCCGATGGCAAAATCGCTCCTTCTCATTCACAGCTTTCGAGTCCAATCGTCTGAGCTTGTTGAAAATTCGTCTTGCAAGACGCTGCTGAGAGAGCTTGTCCCTATGATCGTGTTGTTTCTATTGTATAATTCGATCTTCTATAACACTATTAATGAATCCCGTAGAATGGAGAAGAGATTGATGAACTTACTTGCTTACTTCTAAGCTGCTTATTGACTTTATTGGTTTTAAGTATCATAGTAACACGACTCTAAAGTTCCGGCCGTCTATGCAGTGTAAGGATCGCGAGGGCGAGGTTTCTTCAATCGCGAAGTCGTGCAGGTTCGAATTAGACGCGGACCACTGAGAAAGTAGAAGGTATAATGGCGGGAAATTAATACTTCGTTAAAATCTATGTCTGGCATCATCAAAGAAGACTTTGTACAGCGCTTATAAAAGACAAACTTTACACCTACTAAAGCTCTCTTAAGGCTGTATACGCTTAAAATACTCACAGAATAATTCTGTTAACCTGGGAGAAAATTTTAATAAACAAAATGATCGAGTACACTCGGACATCAAAAAAAGCTTCGGAACTTATTTCAAGTGTTGAAAGAGGCAACCATCCTGCCAATGCTATGGCAAAATGTTACTCTAGCCAACAAGGCGGAGGGCACTCAAAAACGGCTAGAAACTTTATATCACCAGATGATCGGCCATCTCCGGTAGTCCGAACCTCAACCCTTTAGACAAGTTTTTTGGGGAATAGCCTGTTCTACTTATCACCGAAATATTGATAAATATTTATCATTGAAATATTGAAGCGAGACCATGCCAGTGCTGTCTCCAATGATTGGTTGTATGTATGTAATGTAAAAATTTGTTTTTAAAAATATCATCGCGTTTTTATTTGGCACGCGTTTTTCTTTGCACAAGTATTTACGAGTAAACAAGCTAAAGACAATTGACACATGAACCCGCACTACGCTGTGATTTCACCGAACAAGAGATGGAAACGAATTAACAAAATCATTGTGTTCATTTCCATCAGCGTCTCAACCACTGCATCCACAACGGGTAGCAATTGCATCTTGGGCGGCGATGTTTTTGGGTAATTTTTTCTAAAAGTTATTGTAATGAGTCCGATTTTTCGAATAACAATTTTTGACATATCTCCATGTTTTAAGAGTGCTTCGAACTCGAATCTGTATATGTGTGTGTATGCATTTTCGCATGTTAATAACATGTTTTTCGCCTCGTATATCTCGAGAACAGATAAGGGTATCGACTCCGAATCGATTTCATTCAAAGCGTAATTGCCTACTAAACAAACAATAAAATTTTGAAAAAAAATGAGTTGGCCCTTATTCTTAAATGTTTTTCGTTTCACACAGCTTCAGAAAAAAAAACAGAAGATTAAGGTGATCATTGCACCATGTACATACGTCGTAGAGAAAGTAGTGTTTAAGCTGTTACGGATTTATACAGCAAGGAGTGTATAGTTTTTTTTTTTTTTTGGGGGGGAGGGCTGGTATATTTCGACTTTTCAAGATTAGGAAAGGGTGTTAGGATTTCCGTGCAGGGATGGGTTAAGAATATCCCTGCAGCGATACCTCTCGCTTGTCGTAAAAGGCGACTAAAACAAAGGTAAACAAAAATCACATCTAGGCAATTTAGAAAACACCAAGGTGAGCCTAGGGACACATATACCACCATTAAACTGCCCCACAAGAGTACATGCAAATCAGTGGGTTGACGCGACTGGAGATCTCCGGTGTTGTAAGAGTAAGATCAAACAAAAAAATCTGGAGCATGTCACAAAAAAAAAAAAAAAAAAAAGGCAGGCCGAAAAACAATTGGTGGAAACAAATGCAAAAACACCAGCATTTGATTGGCTTCAGCGATGAAGTAATCCCAAACCGGGAAGCCTGCCGCTACTTTCTGAGGTCAAACCGGCGGACCCCACAAGCGGACCAGTAGGAATGCAGTTAAGTGGGAAGGTTATGGTCCTACACTTCTGACCATAACAACGCCGGAAAAAGGAAAGAAGAAGGAAAGGGTTTTAGGACTTTGGCTGAAAAATCTGCAACCAACGCGTGTTCCAAAGTAATAGAAATTGTATAATTTCACGTATTGTATTGGTCCGATTCAATCGATATACGAGTAAATATGTTTGCAACAAACTAGGTTTGTTCAAAAAATAAGGTGACTTTTTGAATTTCGCGAGCTAAGTGCATTCGACTCAATAAACGCTTAGAGAAAGTGGACGTATTCAAAAATCGGCATAAATAGAAGCTACATATGGACAAGGTATGCTTCTTCGCGATGGAGGAACTCTTCGAAATAACTCTTTTCTCGCAATGTCAAAATGCGTATTTATGGAATTATAATAATGCCAATGAAACTTGTGAAACCTGGTCTCTGACACCAAGATATTAATGAGAATCTATAGTGAAAAACAGGACGAAGAACTGGCTAATGGGGAAAACTGCATAATCAAGAACTCGAAGAACTCAGTGCCCCAAGCATTGTGCACATGGACAGGACATATAGAACGGATGGACTGTGGACGAACAGTCAAACGGATAATTAGTAGAAAACCCGCATGAAAGAAACCCTCAGGAAAGCGGCGCAATAGATGTGAGAACGGAACTATGTAGAAGAGATGAAATAGAACAACGAAACATGGAAGGAATACGCTCACGACAGGGAGGCTTGGTGAAGGGTGATCAACGAGGCTCTAAACTTCTGAGTTCCAAATAGCCGGTAATAATATAAGTAAAACGTGTTGAGGCTCTTCACAGAAGGCCGAGACGATGTTAACCTCCCGGCCCTGGACGCCCCAGCACGTTAACAGCGGATGAAGACGTTGAACCAGTGAAGAAAATTGCTATTCAGAATCGTCGAGAAGTTGCTGAGGCTATTGGCATATCGATTGGCTCTTGCCATTAATTTTTTCAGGTATTTTGGGGAAGAAATGTGTGTCAGCGAAATTTGTTCCAAAATTGCTAAATTTTGACCAAACAAACCGTCACACGAGCATCACTCAGGAGCTTTTGAATGACGATCCAGATTAACTGAAAATTATCATCACTGGTGACGAACCAGCGGTATATGGTTATGAAGCCAAGGCCCAATCATCCCAATAACAGCGACCAGATGAGCCAAGATCGGAAAAAGCACACCAAGTTCGATAAAATCTGAAAGTTTTATTCTATTATAATGGCATGGTTCATCATGACTTCTCGCCGAAAGGCCGTACGGTCCATAAGGAATATCACCTTGAAGGGATGCGCCCTTCAAGGGATGCAAAGCAATACGATGAAAACGTCTGGATTTGTGAGAAAAAATACTCCTTTGTGTAAAAGAACTTCATGGTTGTTGCATCACGATAATTCACACTCGTCGTTGCTTGAGCGTAATTTTTTGGCCACCAGACCTGCCCCTCTTCGACATTTTTCTCTTCCTGAAGATTTGCCAGGATTGTGGAGATACGTATAGCTAGAAGAGCTTCAGGCTATACCAAAAAGCGCATATCAGGAGTGCTTTTAGGGAGATTTCTTAGAAGGGGACAAAATAAAAAAGTCACTTTACTTTTTGAACGGATAACATGTTTCAATACATTGCCAGGCAAACTGGAAACACATTTTCATTCATCTTTTGGGGCCTCTAGTGTTCGATTCCGTCGTCGTTTTTAGGGGGAAGGATGTATATGTGAATGTACTTTGGCACGTTCATGATTTCTTTTCGTGTCGTATATCTTAGGAACAACTTCATCAACTCCGGTTTACAGTTTTTGTAGATAGGGCTGAGGCGAATAAATTATATTCTATTACTAATCACAGCTTACACTTAGGCCAAAATAACTGTGTCACCAGTTTTCACAAAAATCTTGCGTTTTTCCATCGATTTAAAATGACACTTCTTATTGGATAACACTATATGAGCGTTGGTATTACCTAAAAGAGTTTGTATTTTAAACAAACTAGAAATAAATGAAAGTGTGGAAGGAAAATACCCCAACAATTTGATAATCGTAATTAGCAACGCAGCGGAACTTGTTTTCAAATAAAAAAGTTTAATTTAACGGCCCATAAGCGACTCCATTATCGCACAAACTGGTTTCAAACGTGTTGAGCTACTCAGATTATATCATAATTGCAACTATGAATTATATCTGCTAAGGAGGCACTTTTAAATCTGCCCTAAATACGGGGTTTAAGTGCTAAAGCTGTCTAATCAAAGTCGTCCAAAAGCTATTCACGTTGGTTTCTCATTAAGATTGACTTGTGGTTAATCACTTCAATGGTATCAACGGTTTAGCCGGTATGGTATGTCGCCCCACATATGCATATCCCGGCATCCTTCATAATAATTCAAATCGATTAAACCCCAACCGCCTTTGTTACATAATAAGTACTCATGAGACTCGCAAATATGCAAAAAACGAACTTCCCCTTGAGAAGCTCCTCGACCCAAGATTTCTAGAGGTTCCACAACACTCCACGCCCCACCAAGGAGTGATTTAAACGAAACAAAAAAGAAAAGAAAAATCCAATTTAATTGCCGCCCAAGCGAACATCAATTTTCCCCGAAGTATACCTTTCACTTCCAACGTCATTTCACGGCCCCTTAACTCGGATTCAAATAAGAATTCTCGCCCGTCAGGCTTGGCTTCACCGCAATTCACAATTCTAATTGAAAACTTCAATTCGAAACACAACAGCAAGAACCGCCATCGAAAAGCGAAAAGAAAAACTTAATCATTTCCAGATTTAACACACGTAATAATCGCTGAAGGTTAATTACTATTCTCCGCCGGTGCCTCGGGGCGGCTTCTTGAGCTTAACATTAACAGCAAGTGCTTTTCAAATAGTTGGTGGTCGGAGAGAGGAAAATCGTCGGAAATGAAAGAAAAGTCCGATTATGTATGAGGAGTGCTTGAGATTTTCTGTGTCGCGGCTGGTTTTCCGGTTGAACCTCTTGCCGGGACTCCTAGACCGGAAGTCGATGTAACTGTACTCGGGTTCTTGCCACTGTCAGCCAACCGAGATGGGAGGTGGAATGCCGATAATTTCGGTTTGCTTTGTCGTTTCTTGCTCGACTTCGGCGATATTCTCACACTCATAGGTCTTCGGCAGTGTCGAAAGGGGAGGAGGAAAATCGAAACTGCAAAACCTACCTTATAGCTACAAGATACAAGCAGCATACAAGCTTTTCTTGTTTTTCTAATCAGAAAGAGAGGAAATCTGCCATGAATGGGATCTGAAGAGCCATTTTCAAGAGCTTTTCGTGCTCTTCCTCGTCGTCCATCCCACTCGACAAGGGTACATCAAACGAGAGATGAATATGTAAATACCAAACGTAGGTGTAATGTAAATATATTACAGAATACGGACGATGAAGATGCAGCGGAGAAAAGAAAGAAAAAAACTAGAAGAAAAAGGGAACTTCCATACAAGATGGAATTCTTTAGAAACCTGTGCGTAAACACACCACGAGGGTCATCCACTCGTATAGTGTCATCACAAAGTCACAACCCGACGATGACACCACACGCACATACGAGAGCACATACCCCTTTCACATTGGCGGAGATGCTTGACGACGAAAGTGAGTCCTTTTGTAAATACTCTTACATTCCGGGGCGGCATGTTGGCGGTATGTGGGTAAGGCGACCAGTGCGAATCGAGGATGTGATGGTCCGTGTACACTTAAAGTCCTCCAGCTATGGGTATTGGGTGCTGAAGCAGATCTGATTTGATGGCTGAACTCGTGTTGACAGTGCGGTGGAGTGGGCAGGATCAATAGTGGATAAAGGAGTACAGTGTCTTGAAGCCTCTAGCTGTATTGGGTGATTATGCATTTACTATTTTTCAAGTGGGCTCCTATGTACAGTGAATGGATTGACATCTCGTTAAATCTACCGGGTTTTGCTCGTATGTAGGTGTAGAGATCCAGGCGCACACAAGGTCGACCAACAGGGAGGGGGAAAGGCATTCTATTGAAATGGGTTGTGAGGTTATGTTTGCCATTCTATTAGGATCCGGTTTTGCGTTGGATCTGAAGGTAATAGTGAAATATTTATGATATTCGAAAGGTTAAGGGTGAAATGGTGAATTTGTGCAGATTACCTCTTGAGAGCTACGTGAGTAGGTAGCTATCCAATGAGGGAAGGGAGATCTATGGCTCATTGAATTTTATTGAACAGGATGCTGGTTTTCAACATACGTGATGATACGTATTTATCGGGATGTCTCTGCTGAATAGGATGAAGGGGTTTTAGGATATATGCACCTAGAGTGTGCTGTGAACAGATATCGGACTTCGTATGTTACATGTTCAGTTACGAACAATACTTATCATCGGTGAAGCGTAAGGGGTTGTTTTAGAATTACTCATGTCTCTTTGGGGAATTTTTGACGAATCAGGATATCTGAATGGCCATTTTGCCAGATACTTACATATTGCACAGACGACCGTCAAGCAAACAAGTAATCAAATATTGTCTTTCAGTTTCTTCTGAACTATGAAAGAAGAACTTAGGCTGGCAACTGATGTGGAGTTCAATTGAGCATGATTAAGATATCTTTAAGAGACACCCTTCTACGTCAAGCGCTTTGCATCCTGCTTGTGTGTATATGTATATTGTAGATAAAGGTTTTTCTGCCTAGACGTTTACGTTTTCACATGTGGAAGCTCACGATCGAGCGCCGTTTGGTAATTTTTGAATATTACTACCGAAATTTTGAGTCGTTGATTGCACTTTTAAGAGCACTTACTCCAATTTTCGGTAGCAATAACCATCCCGGCAGACAGGCGGTGCGTACTTTAATAGAAGAATTGAAGTCAGTATATTCGTTATTGAATGTTACGCTGCCCATGAGGCAGCTCACCGATCGAATCACCGAAAACATTGTAGCCATAAGTGCTTCAGTTCAAAATGACCCAAATCAGTCGACTCCAAGCCGTCCACAAGTATTGGGAATACCTCAGTCCACTTTGTGGCGAAAAAATCAGCTTAAAAATCTTGGACTGCACCCTGACAAGATCAAATTAAGTCAAGATTTAAAGCCACTTGATCATTTAAATCGTCGAAACTTCTCCGATCGGGCTCTGCAAAAGTTTGAACAAAATCCACCGAAAGTTTATCATCAGCGATGAAGCCCATTTCTTGCTTATAGGCCTTGTCAAAAAGCAATATATGGGCTATGCAACAAACGCACTTCAAGAGATTACATTGCACTCACAAAAAGTCGTGGATTACACATATGTAGGTGGTGTGATTGGACCGTATTTTTTCGTCGATGCAAATGTTAGCCATATTATGACTAAAGGAGTTCCCTGTCGTGTCGTATTGGGAGACTGTTTTTGGCCAGAATTGGATGAACTTGACATCAAAGACATGTGGTTCCAACGAGATGGTGCCGTATGCCACACAGCGGGCCCAACCATCGACTTGGTCTCGAGAAATAGCCGGATCAAATGGCCATGTCTTTCACGCCATGGGATTTAATTTTGTGGAAGTCGTTAGTTTATGCCAACAAGAGGAGCTCAGGAAAAATATCGAATCCGAAATTGCCTACGTCCCGGCTGATATGTGGGGAAGAGTGATGAAAAATTGGCCTCAAAAAATCGACGTGCTACTTAAATACTTAAATACAACGTGTGCATCATACCTGGATTCAATTTTAGCCGGATATTACAATTATTCTTTGTTTTTACAAAATTGTTATGTCATTATTGGAAAACCCTGTTATTGGACCATTACAAGTGACCAAAGAGATGGTACGAATGGAAAACATTCAGGTCGAGAGCACTCTTGTTCCTGTGCAGAACTTCATGTTAGAGCTATCAACGCAGGACAGGAGCTGGTAATCTGAAATCAGCGTGCCTTCCGGCGTCTATGTGTCTTGTGCTGAAGTCATTAGTGGGGTCTATAGACGCCGATGTCACATTCTCGGGCAGGCATAGCTGAGGTCTGTTATGGCCATACGGTCTAGGTGGCTAGCAGCCAACTTCCTTCAGCCTGATATCGGCATAGATTATCACGTACCGACGAGATGTAAGGTCCAAGATTAGGATATACAGTATTGTGTTAAGTGCTGCGGTAGGGCATGATCTCATGACGCCCGTGGTACCACCTTCTGCCGATTTTTGAACACCGGCAAGTTTGTCGATATTATAAGCCTTACGAAGTGCAAGCCACAAAACTAATGGGGAAAAGATGAGGTAAAAAACTGTGATCAAAGTGAAAGGTGATTTTCAATTTATAATCAGCGGTACTATAATCGGTATCCCCATTGATCTTATATGATTTTGTAAGAGTTTGGTTTTTAACTCTCAATAAAATCAGGAAAACTGCAAAAGTGTAGAAAAGTGTTGATTTGAGTTGATATACCAATGTTTGCCATTTACATGATGTTAATCATGACTGCGTTTACAGTGGTCCATAGCGAGAATTCAAATTCGAGTCACTTTTTCAAGCATATTTGCTTGTATATGGCTAAAAATAGGCGTAATGTTGTCTTCTAAGGTTGCAATCGGCGCTGGCTTCTCGGCATAGACGAGTGATTTGATGTGTTCCTATAAAAAATATACTAAGGGCGTCAATTCGCACAATTTAGCCGGCTGAAATGAGGGATGAATTGCTCATCAAATTCATTTCTCAATTGGTCACTCAATTCACGTGCTTTGTGGCATGTAGCGCCGTCTTGCACGAACCACATGTCGACCAGGTTCAGCTCGTTGAATGATAGCACCATTGACGCCAACTTTGTTCTCACGGTCAAAGAAGGACCAATGATTCTGCCGAAATATGAATGGCACGAAACAGTATTTCTTGCCGGGTACGTTGGCAGCTCTTGTATTATATGAGGTTGCCAATCGGACTAAATTAGGCAGTTTGTTTTATTAACATACCTCCTTAATCAGAAATGAGCTTCGTCGCTGAAGACAATTTTTCCATTAAAAAGCGAATCTTCCTCCAGCTTTTCCACCACCCACTGCTAATTCGAAACTGTGGCAGATTATTCGACAGTTCTTGCACGAGCTGTATTTTGTAAAGTTTTAGACCAAGGTCCATGCGTAAAATCTTCCATGTAATCGAGTAACACAGTCGTAATTGCTGCGAACAGCCACAAATGGACAAATCACGGTCTTCATAGACACTGGCGGATACAGCTACAATATTTTCCTCTGTTCACATTCTATTAATACAAGTAATTGGCTTGATGAATAGCGTGAAATTGGTGTAAAATTTGATAATATGGCTTGGAAGTATGTCGATTGTGACGACCGTAAATAGGTCGAAGTGCGCGAAAAGCATTTTTTACAGAGCGTGCATTTTGAAAATAAAATTCAATAATTTGTAAGCGTTGTTCTGACATGAAGCTTTCTATAAAAAAATGACAAAGCTAACTGAGCATGATTGACTTTAACACATGTCAAGAATCATGCGTAAAATGTCAACAATAAAACACTGAAAAATCAAACTAAAAACACCCTTTAGCTACGCCTGTGAGTAATAAACTAAAACTGAAATTAAGATTTTTAACGATGACTTAAATCTTGTTTAGTAAAGAAGTTGCATTAACTTTTCTTCGCAGAATGGTGAGAATGAGGATGTTGTAGAAATTCTTTGGCGACCAGGCTTCGTCGAAAAAGCAGATTTTTAAAATTATTTCAAAAAACTCCACAAGGCAGAGAAAGTGTGACTTGTCGGCAAAAAAACATCAATTGATGAATAACCGATTGACCATCAGAGACCTTGTTGACATTGTTGGCATATGGTCTAGATCAATGCGAACTATTTGGTCGTCAGAGGGCTCTCATCTCCCGAAATGCCATTTCGGAAATCAAGTTTAACAACCATTTGGAGAATTGGAAAAAACATTAGCATGAGTGTCCGAGGGGGATTACTTTTAATGGATTTGGGAGAATAAAACAATGTTGTAAAATCTATAAAGTAAGTCACCTTTCAATTTGTTCACAAACGTACATCCACAGAGTCTACTTAGATTTAAGTCCCCGTCTTTTTCTTAAGGTTTTGCTGCAGTTAAAAAAGCTACGCTACCTTTTCTAAGCCGTTTGTCTATGTTGGACTTTCAGCTAAGTTTTAGGTCTATGGTTACGACTTCAATAATAGTATAGTGTGTATCTGTAAAAGGTTGGATGGCGGTATATTCATTTTGGTTTTAGGCAGCATCAGTTCGGTTTTTTTTTGGATTTACGTTTATGCCGCAGACTGTAGCCCGCTTATAGACTTATCACAGTGGGGATAAGTACTGATTCTAACCACTTTGTCCACATACGCGACTACAAATTTCCACCTTGATCAATTTTTTTAGAATAATTATGAGCCATTAAAGGCTAAGATGGGCCTCTGCTCACGGATTTGATGAAGGGGCAATATCTTTAACCATCCAATTTCAGACAAAACCTTCACCTCCAAAGTAGTAGTAGGGATTTCTCGATATATTTGGCGAAAACGTTTTTGAAGCACCTTTTGCGTTTATCGTCGCTAGAGAATATTGCTTGAGTTGCATAAATTTCTCAACAATACGCACGACCTTTTGTAACGCCATATTCGTGGACCTAGCTTTTGTAAAGCCGTCTCGGTAGACTTAGCTTTTGTAAAGCTGTCTTGGTGGACTTCTTTTGAAATAGGTCTGTTGTGAGTTATATTGATTCTTAAGAGCTCCCGGATATCCAGGTCGACCATACGCTCGAACGCCTGTAGTAGAAAGGGTGACTCTTTATTGTCATTAATATAAAAAAGAAAACATTAAACAGTAGTTAACATCCGTTTTTGTCAAGCTTTCTCCAGTATTGGTGATGCAGAAGGCATGCTCTGGGGCGGTTAGTTTCGACGTCATACCACCTACAATAACACGTTACAGCAGTTATCTGCATCGTCATATGTTTCATTTAGGAATTCAGAGCAACTTCCATTCGCTACTAATTTTGATCGAAATCTAATAGTCTTAAAACGAGTTTTGGTGCTACGCGTACCACATCCAACGCATCATTCTATGTCATGAGCCGATTATTATGCCAACACCTTCAGCGATTTCTCTGACATTGATTAAGCACTCGTTTATTATCATTTCGGTCGCTTTGCCACGTTCGGCCTGTTATTGATGTGATGTGGGAATCCCACTGCCTTCTTGGGTAAATTTCCACCCGCAAATATTCATTACCTATTGTTAAGCCTTATTCCATCCAACCCCATAGCAAAATTCTATAAAATTCTTCTAATTAATTTTGAACAATTTTCTTAACGGGCGCTACTGCCCGGGGTGAGCCTGGACCTCAACCAACATGCCTCTCCATCCAGCGCGATCTATCACTAGTTCCCTCCAGAGCTGCAACCTCAGTTGGTTGAAGTCCTCTTCCAGCAGTGTGCGTCGTCCCCCGGGTTTGGGTTCGATGACTCTCCAAGCTTGAGCTATGGTGTCCATTCGCTCTACATGACTTAGCCCTCTTAGGCGTTGAATCCGTAGACGCCTTACTAGGTCATGTCGCAGTGCAACCCGTACAGTGATTTGAATCTTTTCCTCCATCCCCCGTCTGTGTTTATAGGACCAAAAATCACACGCAGAATCTTTCTCTCAAAACGGCTAAAGGCCTCTTCATCGAATTTTGATATGGGCCATTCTTCTGCGCCATACAGCAGGACCAGAATAATAAGAGTCTTACATAGAGTCAACTTGGTCGTACGGGGGAGGGCAATATTATTCAATTATCACCTGAGCCCGAAGAAGCAGCGATTGGCAAGAGTGATCCATTGTTTGATTTCGGAACTGATGTCGTTGTTCCAGGTAACTGCGAAGCCAAGGTAAACGAAGTCCTTGAATATCTCGAAATTATAGCTACCAATATTGACGTTCTGGCCAAGACGTCGGTGGTGAGCTGCCGTTTTTGATGACAGTATTTTAAACATATTTTGTTTTGCCCTCATTTACCAAACCAATTTTCTGTCTCAATACTCGTAAACGCTTCAGCGACATCTCGCTGAGTTCTCCTGATTATGTCTATGTCATCCGTCTAAGCAAGGAGTTGCGACAATTTGAAATATGTATATTGTACCTCTTTTGTTGGTCAGTGTGCTTCGCATAATTATTTCTAAAATTACGTAGAAAAAATCACACGACAATGCATCGCCCTGTCTAAATCCTTTTTTGACATCAAAGCTATCGGCTAGGTCTACACCGACTCGAATGGAGCAGCGAGCATTCTCCAAAGTCAATTACGATGTCGTATGCGGCTTTGAAATCGATAAATAGGTGGTGGGTGTCGACCTTAAATTCATTGTTTTTCAGGATCTGCCCGAATGTGAAGATTTGATTGATGGTGGACTTCCCTGGCCTGAAACCACATTAATCACACCTATCAGCTAATTTACGAAAAGCTTCAGGCGCTCACATGGCGCAGTCAAAAGGGTCTTTTTCTGGATTGAACAAACGATACTAAGATTCCATTCCTCGAGCATGCTTTCCTCCGTATCTTACAGATGAGCTCTTGCATGCTCCCAACCAGGTCATCGCGGGCTGCTTTGATTTCAGGTTAGCTGTGGCAATCTTAACTTCGTGTTGGTTGTTGGTTAAGAAATGACTGGCGTCGCCGTAGAATACAGTTTGCAGTCTGTCTCTGAACCATAACTAAATAAATAAATCGTGATCGTACAAAAACTGTTAAGCTGAAGGTCTGTAGTTCAAATACGTCCATAGTCAAGAACAATTCCTATACGGAAAAACTGTGCAACAACATCAGTTGTGAATGAGAGGTGATCAAAAAGTGCTGACGAAGGCATAACACTCGCCACATAAGATCACTTCAAAATTCATACTCTGTGTGTGCATTTCCAATATAACGTCATGGAAACAAAAGAGTTACTGTGAACTATGACTAATCCAAATTCAGTCGAATCTCTCAAATCCTATCTAGGACAACCACCCCGGTGAGTAGTGAACGAACATCTTCGACACAAACCATCTGACAAACACCGTAAGAGCGTTCACTCTTGAACTGCACGAATAATAAAAAAAAAGATATATTCACCCAAATAACAATGGTAAAAATGGGCGAATCCGACAAACACAGCCCAAAAAATTACAAAATTCCTGCTACTTTTTGAACAAGCCCATATACTAGCTGGGCGTTGAACAAGAGAAATTCGTGTTCATATAAAACAAGACGAAAGAGGCTCAATCCTCATTATCCTCATAATTACTTCAGGGTGAATGGCTTTACGGTTTTGTTTTTGCTGTTAAAAAAAAATCTTCGGTCCGCGAAAACAGAAATAAAAACCAAGAAGCCCACAACGTCTGCCACATATAGTATGGCGGTTTATTATCACCAATTTTCCACCGCAAATTATCCATAAATGCGAAATTTCCATAGTATTCCTCATTTGGATGGGTGAATGGATGAGCAGCTCTTCATTCCATCATCATTCTCGCCTTCCAAACAACAATACCTTGTCCTCCCCAAAAATAAAAAAATCAGCAAATCTCCATATTTCCATCGAAAAACGTCATGTCATTTGGTTCGTTATATTCTTTTTCGTTTTCAAAACGCCCATAATAGCGAAAAGAACAAAAATATTTCACGAAATCCAAACCGCCCACTCGCAGTGAGCAATGATTGATGATTAACCACGACATGCATTCTCAATTCACTGATTTCCATCCGCATCTAGATAGTGTAGACCTCTCGGTTTGCCCGTTCGAAATCCAAAATATTTGTAAATAGACAAAATTAAACTAAAACAATCAAAAATCACAAAAAAAACAGCAACAATTGTATAAAATTTTCTTTTTCTCTCCCCGCTTTAGGTCCGATGATCCGAAGTACACAGCGCGATGTGGGAAAATATCACTTGCATTTAGGTAAACCAAAAAAAACAACAACTATCGAATTCTATTATCTCCCCCTACCCGAAGCAGCAAAGCGAATTGTTCAAATACCGCTAAATCCAATAGTTCCTCCTGAGCTTGTTTAATAAAACTTATTCGTAACTCATTACTTGTTATTCCTTTCTCCTAGCCGAGTGGAATGCTTATCGCCTTACGTGCCTGCCGCTTAGATCCAATATTTATTTGCTCTTATTGTTTTCACATGATTTCGCAGCGATTTTCAGCTTTTCTTTGCATTCGCTCACGAATCACCTGGACTTGTTTGATTAACATTAAATTGGCCACGTAAACGGGTTTGTGAGCTTATTCCCGCGTCCGATTCGACGTATCTAAACAGTGTGAGAATTAATGTGTTTGTGTTTTTCTTGTTTGTTTTCCTTTTCGCTATAAATGAAACCAGAAATGCTCTTTGGTTTTGACATTAATCACTTCGACCGTTAATTCGAGTTGTGGCAGTTGAAGATGTCTGTTTCGAGGTGAAAATGAGTAGTAGTCTTAGTCATAGGTGGCGGAATGGCTTAATGCCGGTTGATAAGTTATTAAAATTCATCCAGTGACTCGAGTTTGACGGACGTGATTAAAGGTAATCGAGCTATAAACTTTCTTATTTGGGGCAGTGCTACGAATGTTGTTCTTTCGGGACTTTCATGGAAGTCGAGTGTTTACTTATGCCGTTGTTCCTTTTTCAATGCTTTGTTTTTGATCAAAATGCAGAGTAGGTCGCAGACCTTGCCCGTAATTGGATATGGAGGCGTATTGATTCGCATAGCCAAATAAGTTATTGTTTTACGAATCCATCACGACTGATACGTGAACGTGTGGAAATGCTTTTATACATTTTGATTGCGTTAATAAAATCAACTTTGTGTACAAACAATCGAAAGGGTATCCAAATTATATTCACTACATCCGCTCGATGTCCAAAGAGGTGGGCAATTTTGTTAGGAACAAGGCTCAGGTCGAATGATTAATGGAATATGAGAACGAAAAGCAAGGTCACCTTAATTCTCGGTTTGGCATATCGTATCCACGTGTCATATTTTAAGTGTGTCAACGTTGTCAATGCCCATCCTATCTAGCAGCCTTTTTTTGACAGGTGACAAATTGGTGAACATTTATGGGGATTGGCGCGTTGTGGTAAAAGTTATGGCAGAGCGAGTTTGAGTGAAATATCGGATACAAATCGCTTTATCTTACATTTTTAATATGATGAAGGGAAGTATACGTCACGGCATGTAAAGTGACAGGAAATTAAAGGTGCTCCGGTCGACATCCATCCAAGAAAATCGAGGCATTCTTACATTTTAACGAAGATCACCACGTGATCACCACTTTACCTTGCCCAAACAACAGTTAAGGAATATTGGTGTAGAAGCGTCGACGTTCATTAACATTATTTTAGTGGATAGAATCAGATCAGAAAACCTTGGTTTAACCAGATTCAATTACGATTTCATGGCAAATAATGCCGTCCCCAGTGCAGGAGTTAACACTCTGTTCATTCGAATTATTGAAGAGAAAAAATTCCGAAGAAACCGACCGTATATCCAATGTCATGCTCAGGCACCTCTCGCCAGTGGCTGTAGATATTTACTCCATCCTGTACAACATTGCACTGAATAACGCATATTACCTCATGCATACCACCTCTAGCGAATGTCAGAGCAAGGTTTTTGAGAAGTTGGCCCACAGAGCACTGTATAACAAATTCGGTTTCAGAGCGGCATATCATTATTCATACCGCCTCGAAATCTACAGGTGCCTGTCTGATTGAATTGGAAAAAGCTTTCGAAACCTTTGGTTAGAAGGTCTATATTACAAGCTCAGCCATTGCTCAAGAAAACCACGGCTTTATATGATTTTTGGCATGTTAACCGGTAGAAAGTTCGTTGTGAAAACTGCCATCGGGACTTCCACCCAAACATTTGAAATCAAACATGGATTGCAAGCGTATGTGATCCTTTTCAGCATTTACCTACGCAATCTGCTAGTTTATCTTTACCATTCTCCAGCGTACGTGGAGGATTTAGTTTTAATTGCGTACAGATCAGGTCCAACCATTGATGCCATTGCCATTCTCTTCCATCGATTTTGAAAATGTGGATCGTTCCTAAAACAGAATGATTAAGACTCGTTTTTGAATGGTAACAGAGATGAAAAACTTACCATTTATGACAATATGGAGCGCAACAGATCGTGATTGAAAACCGGTGAAGAAGCTCAGACTATCGGAAAGCCAAAAGACCAATTCCAAGGCAGGCGATTTTGTAGGTACGTGACTGGAAGCGACTTTTAAGGCATGAGTTGCTACCGATTCCCAGGTCGAGCAGCTAATAATTAAGTGAAGCGCTAAAAGAATAAAACAATCTTGAATGGGAAGAACATCTTCTAACACGACAACGCCCGATCACAAGCTCCTGGCTTAACTGGCCCTACATCTACTATTGGATATGAACCAGTCTTTGATCTCTGTGAATTCGTGAACAGTAGTCATGGAAAGCGAAGAAGTGTGGATTGTCATGAAGCAAGCACACACCTCGGCTGCTTTTGCCGCGCTTTTTTTCGATAATTTCTTGACGCAGCTGCCTTAGTAAGTCAGAGTAACACGCCGCGTTCACGGTTGTATTTGATTCCTTAAAATCAATCAGAAGGATACCCTCGCAGTCCCAAAATATTTTAGCCATAACTTTTTTTGCTTTTTTTTGCTCGGGCTCTCCTTTCCGATGCCACTCCATGGAACCTCTTGGATGTCGGATCATAGTAAAAGACCATAGTTTCATCACAATTGATCGGAAAGCTCTAAAAATTGCTCACAACATTTAACTCGACGCTGCTTTTGCACTGCGCTGAGAATTCGAGGCACCCACCTTGTACTCATTTTTGTCATATTTAAATGCTCATGTAGGATCCTTAGAACATGTGTTTTGGAAATGCCGGTCTGTGCTGCAATTTCTTTTGTTTTTAGGCGCCGGTCACTTAGAACAATTTCTTCCACAAATTTAATGTTTTCTGGAGTAGGCACCGTCACAGGACCTCCCGCACGTGGGTCATCTTCTAATGACTCTTGCCCCCAGCGACACAACTTAGACCAATTTTTAATTGTTGAAAATGATGGATACAAGTCACCGTAAACAGCCTTTTTTTTAAAACAACTTGACTGAGTGGTCGTTCGAGCTCTACTACAATGAAATGGATTGAAGCAGCAAGTTGAAACTTTGTGTAAAGCTTGTTGAGACTTGTCACTGACGCTTGCATAAAGATTTTTGCGAACGCACTCTATTTACTGTATAAGGCCAAGAACTCATGGACCGCGATACGTACGTTTTTTAAGCATTGCTTATAAGATTTTCCCTGTCGTGCTCTGTAAATGCCTGAAACCGTTCGTTCGTCTGATGGGTTCCTGTCAGCTCAGTTTCGGTCCAGGAAAATTAAAATTCAGGTCAATACACACCATCTTCTTGTTTTTAGAGCCAGCTGTGCAGGATGACAATGGAAAATTCCCGCTGCTTCAGTGAAATCGATAATGACCGAGGTTTCTGATGTTAAAAAAGGAGTAAAAAAAGGCGACACATTGTTGCATCGAAGTCCTCCGATGCCTTCAGTATAACCCTTGAATATATCATGCGAGACTGACAGTACAAGAGGCACGGTCTCTTAAAAGCCTTCACGATTGCTTGACTTAACGAACAGAGTGAGAGTCAAATGGGTCAAAGATAAGAAAAGGCGAACAGCACTAACTTGTCCAGAATGTTACCTTTGACAGGTGAGGTAGTCACGGATTTCGTTTACCCTGGCTCTCTAGTGAAAAGTGGCAATAACACCAAGGCTGAGATCCGACGCAAAATAATTCTTACCAACCGCTGATTTAGACTCGAAAGGCTCTCTCTTGAAGAGCAAATGTAACTCTTTACAAAAATTTAATCATTCTCAAGCGTAGAGGCTTGGACATTATCGAAAGAAGTCCTTGGCTGATTCAAGAAAAAGAAAATGCGACGTTTGGTCTCCTTTATATTAATGGCGAGTGGAGAAAAGGTTAACCGAATTGTTCTGTACTGTACGGGGTTTTCAGCGACGGATCCAACCTCTAACATGGTTTGGCGATGTGAAGGGAATGAATACCACTGCTCCGCTTCGAAGAGTCTTTGATTCCAACCCCGAGGGATGATCGCATCTAAGTGACGCACACGGGTGGAAAGGGACTGCTAAAGACCTTGCGGCTGGAGAGGTTTATTTCTTGAGACCCAGGTTCCGTCCGAACAGTAGCATCATCTGAATAAAGTAAAACATTAGGAAAGACAAATCCAATCTCACCTAACTACGAGGGATGATCCAAAAGTAATAATAGTGAAAACAATACAGGGAGATTCTAGCTAAAAAAAATTATTTGTTTTTCTACATAATCTCCTTACTAAACTCCTTCCAAGCCCAGGATTCCCTAAGAAAAAAAACTTTGTCTTGACGCCTCAACAGCGGCCATAACTTCGCTAAATTTCTTGCCTCAGTAGTGATCTTTGAGCCAAGGAAAGAGGTAGAAGTCACTTGGATGAGTGGGTGTTTGAGCAGTACGAACCCCGTTTCTTAAACAGCGGCTTGGTGAGACGGTTCCTTGTCTTGGTAAAACAGCAATTTGCCGTGGCTTTTTTTTAATGACCTCCCAAAAACTTCTTATTTGGTCTGCGTGGTAAGATCCCGAAATAACGGCTCCCTTTTCCAAATATTCCACCATCATTTTTTTTTTGACGTCCTAAAAAAAGGGATGTCATAAACCTTTCCACCGAATTTGACACTTTGAATTGACGTTGGTGAGGAGGCTCGCTTCCAATCATCGATTATTGTTTGGTTTCAGGATCAAAACACTGAATCTAATTTTCGTCCATGGTCACGAAATGTAAGCAAACATTTGCTATAAGTATATGTCTGATGGTCACTCTTCGATCTATTGTACGACACAACAATTTCGACTTTTTTCACGTTACCTTCAGTAAGGGACGTGGATGGGCGTCCTTCGCTTAAAATCCTTGGCCCAGCATGCTACTGTGGAATATAGAGGATCGGTTTTCCCTAGTTTGTTCATCAAGTCGTTATATACATCTTTGGTTCTTTCAAGCGGAGGTACTTGATGACAACTCTAGTTAAATTTTTCTTCATTTTGATGTCATCCCTTCGACGATTCATATTCAAATCAATGTATGTCCTAAGAATTGTGGCCTAGCTAGTGGGTAAGTAGGCAAAATAAATGTTCATACAGACTGCAAATAGTCTGATTCTTACTTTTTGATCGCCCTTCGTATATGGAAACCGTAGAAGAATACATTAATGATATACTGCCACCAAGCATGATTTTGCCTTGGGGTCTACAACAAAGTATAGCTGACGTCGTACAAAATAAAAGCCTCCTTGCTACATACTAAATACAATACTTATTCATATTCATTTTAGTCTTCTACCTTGCAAAGCTGAGGCAGGGAAGACTTATACAAAGGCCTTCCTATATATCTACAAACTAGCGCGAAGTGAGTGTGAATTATAAACATGTATTATAATATTTCTAATATTATTATATATCCCATCAAATATATGAACCATAATGACGAATAAACCCAATTCACCAAGTTTGCAAAATTCAAGGTAGAAGACCTGGAATTGTAGTTTAGCTCCTGGCGAACTGATCCCATCTTGTTACTTTTTATCGGTTTTTTAATGGAGTTTATTGTTTGTTTTGATAATCGATTCCTCCCTGAAAAAAAAATTTGCTTTTTTTTAGAGCCGATTCCCCCATTATTTTGACTGTATTTTTGATTCGGGCGTATAATGGTGTATCCAAGTTTCAGTAATTAATCGGTGCCAAAACTCGTATTAATTGCGCCTAAACTGCGCCAACGGAGCATTGGAATTATTCATTCGAACAAGTCTTTGGTCTAACATGAGCAAACGCGGCACCCAACATGCGGACAGCTTTCTCATGCCTAAGTCTTTCTCAAGGCCACGTTTAAATTCAACTGCCCACACTTTCACTGTGGTAAATGATATTGAAGAGTCCCCATATACAGAATCCAACTCATCTTTGATTTGCGTAGGCGAATTGCCTTTCAAAAACAAAAATTTCCTGACAGTTCGATACTCAATTCTGTCCAATTTCACAAAAACACTCACATCGACTAACTCAAACGACTATCAAATAAAAACTACATCCCAAATGGATGAAATTTTGATGAGTAACTGTCAAAAGTTGCACAACTAAATTTACTAGCTTTTATTGACGAGTGCTGCTATCTTCACGTTGAGGTCGGAAACAGATCAACCTCGTAAGTTTCGTCGACAAGTGTCTCGTAAGATGTGTAAATTCTATTCAGTTAATTTAGACTAGAATTAAAGAAACCTCAGGAAATTCTTTAATCTTGACAGTTATAATACTGTATTCCTATTCAGCGACTTTCTCCATAATTTAATAAGTGGCCGCTTGATTCTGACTCTTCTTATTGAATAAATAAAACTTCGATAAGGGGCCCACTAAGCTTTGGTATAAAAGTTAAGAGTATGGTGAACGGGTGGTTTTAATCAAAAAAATCACTTCAGTAGGGGATTTTGGCTTTTATCAGGTTATAACTTAAGTATTGCGCGTTTTTTCGGGGATTATTTTCCAATGCCATAAAATGCACAAAAACCATTCAGTACTGATATTGATATGGAAATTAGTGTTTGCAATATATTGCTCATTTAGTCTGCAGGTTTCATTCTGTTGACATCATTGTAAGCATTTTCAACTGAATTTCGAAGTGGATATATCGGAAGAGCTCATTCAGTCCAAAATGTGTATGGAAAGGGTGTTCTCAGCGAGGTCAAGTGTATGGCGTTGGTTTGCAAAATTTAGAAATGGTAATTTTTGCGTCAAGGATGAACCTCATTCGAAGAATTTCACCGTCGAAAGAAACCTCATTGTTACGGTGAGGAAACTCGCAAGCGAACTCAAACTGAGTCATCACCCGACACCTAACAAAACTGGGAAAGTAATAAAGCTAGAAAAATCCCACCCCACTTAAATCGCAAAGAATCGAAATTTGGACTGCGCTTTTGTCGCGTCACAATTAAGAATCCTTTTTAAACCAGGTCGTTATCGGAGATGAGAAATGGGTTTTTTATAACAACATTAAACGTTGCCACCAAATCCCAGAGAAGGACTTCATCCTTTCAGGGTTTGCCTCATAACCAGAGTATCACCGCAGAAGCCTGCTATCAACCGCTGTGCAGATTAAAGTCGGCACTAGAGGAGAAACGGCCTGGTCTGATTAATCAAAGAAATGATCTATTCCACCAGCCAAACGTTCGCCTTCATATAGCTACGATCACCTATACATAGTTACAGGGGTTCGCTTGGTAAAAAATAGTGCATCCAGATTTCCAATAGTTCCGAAGACTGCAAAACTTCTTTGATGGAAACAATTTTAGATTTCAGGATGATGTTCAAGAGGCTATTGGGATATTTTTTCGTCAAAACCAAACATTTTCTCTAGTGATGGCATGAAAAAGGTGATTGGGAGGTGAGCAGAAGTGTGGAGAAAGGGAGAAAATTACTTTGACAATTTGGTACCCGTATTTAAAGTTAAATGAACTTTCAAAAATCACACAAACATTCTCGTGATGTATGATGAGCTGTACGCCCTATTCCGCTCAAGTGTGACTACGTAGCAACGTGTGCTCAAATGAGATAATGGATTAAGAACAAAGTCTGGGTTTTATAAGACTCTTAAATACGATGGTGGTCCGATAAGTACTTAGCCTCACCGCCAGATGGCGCCAGTATCGCAAGAGCAACTTACTATCGTGTAGTACACTCTAGTAGACGGCTTTTGTCGAAATTTTAGCCGGATCGGACTCGTAGTTTTGTTTTGACCACGTGTGGAAGCGGGAGTGTCCGCGGATTTTAGAAAAATAAAAAAAGAACAATATCAGTCGGTGATTCGATTCTTGTTTTTGGAAGGGAAATCGCGCAGCGAAATCAAAGAGCGTTTGGATGCTGTGTACGGTGACTCTTCTCCTTCGATGGCGACCATCAAAAATTGGTTTAACGAGTTTCAACGTGGTCGCACGTCGGTTTTTGATGAGCCACGTCCAGGTGCCCCGAAAATGGCTACCACGGAGGATAACGTGACAAAAATTCACGATCTCATATTGGCAAACCGCCGATTGAAGGTGCGCGAGATAGCTGAGACATGATCGCGTGGGTCATATCCTGCATGAAATTTTGGGCATGAGAAAGCTGTCGGCGCGATGGGTGCCGCGTTTGCTCACTCCGGACAACAAGCGCAACCGTGAGACCACTTCAGAGGAGTGTTTGACGCTGTTTAAGCGCAATCCGAAGGAGTTTCTGCGTCGTTTCGTGACAGTCGACGAAACATGGATCCACTGGTACACACCAGAGACCAAGGAACAGTCGAAACAGTGGACTTCACCCGGCGAACGTGCTCCGAAGACGAAGACTGTCCCATCGGCCGGAAAGGTGATGGCCAGCGTTTTCTGGGATTCACAAGGTGTGATCCACATCGACTACCTGGAGAAGGGCAAAACCGGTCACAGGACTGTACTATGCCAAATTATTGGGCTGATTCGACGCCGAATTGAAGAAAAAACGGCTCCACTTGGCGAAGAAAAAAGTGCTCTTCCACCATGATAACGCACCGGCTCACACCTCTGCCCTCGCCCCGGCCAAATTGGTCGAATTGAGCTACGAACTGCTGCCTCATCCATCGTATTCTCCAGATTTGGCCCCGTGCGACTTCTTATTGTCGCCAAACTTGAAAAAGTCACTCGACGGGCAGAAATTTCAGTCGAATGAGAAGGTCATCGCCGCCACGGAGGCCTACTTTGCAGACCTCGAGAAAACGTATTTTTTAGACGGGTTAAAGAAGTTGGAGCATCGCTGGGTCAAGTGTATCGAGCTAAAAGGAGACTATATTGAAAAATAAATCGCCATTTCTCCAAAATTTTTGTTTTTCTTTTGTAGGCTAAGTACTTATCGGACCACCCCCGTATATTATATTTAAAAGTTTCGAATAACAGATGAAGTCATACACTAGGACTGCTCATCATCCTTTATATATTCATGGTTCCAATTATTGAATTATAGATTTTAAGTAAACAAGTCCACTAAGAGCAGCTGTAGCCTGCAGAATTTACTAACTCCTTTGTAGCTTTTTAAGCATCAGACAACAAGGCATCACGCTTAACAAAGATCTGCAAGACAATAACGTGACGCAGGCGACGAACCGTCTCGGTGAGGAAAATATTTCATCGAGGTGCGATTGATTTGAGAGACATTTTGAGCGTATCATGGTCAAGTGAAATGTGAGATCGACCATATGAATAAAATCATCTGTGGCCTTTTTGCTCTATTGTTGACATGCCACTTTCGTTTCTCCGTTTTCATAACGATCAATTGGCATTGTTCTCAATTGCCTTCCACACCACATAAGTGTCTAGAATATTGAGTACTTCATGCTCTTCTAGCTCTTAATTCTTAAAACAGAGCTTTCAAACCTTTCAGATCGAAATTCCAATCAAATCCAAGTGAACAGAAGTGGCACTCCTTCAAACGTGACTTAATGCACAATCAGAGTCCTAGATACGCTTCTGGCTGGTCATTTTTGTTCATTAAAATGAATATTGTAATTCGAAAATCGCCTTTAGCTACCACAATCAGCAAATAGCTATTTGAAGCACTTACCTATCTTTAAAATGGCCAAAACCACTCTCGCAACTAACTTAATTGACTCGCTTTCAGCACTTGTACTCGCTGCCTATCCAAAGCACATTTATTATTTCTTATCACCAGTTGCATTTTAGCGCGCAGCTCCGTGGTCAGTCCCTCCAGCCGCGTTCAATATTTATGGCCTGGCATTCATATTTTTCACCTGAGTGAAAAATGACTAAAATGATTCATTAGTTACCAGTTGGGTATGATAGCTTAATGAGTGGTTTAATTGCTCGTGCATAACGGTGGTTTCCTAATTGATTTTCGCTCATGTACCATGCATCAGGAATTCATAATTATTGTTCATTAAAATGGTCTTTGAAAAATATTTCGCTATTAATTGGAAACATGAAATTGATTTTATGAATGGCAGTGGTAATCAAAGCCGGCCTTGCATTTTGGTGAGATCTCAGCTTTCGACTTGGTTTTTGATGTGGTCATCGACTATTTGAATTTTATACCGAAGAAATCCAATTGGGAATATGATCTTCGAGGTCACGGAAAGAAGAAAACGATCGCGACTAAAACCTGTTCTTTGACTAAGCTAGCGCCCATATTTTATGGGACAATATACCGAGCAGAAGTGGGACGTGATGTTGGCTAGATCGATTGGATTCTTCAGTCCATTGATGGAATTAACGATTAGTCAGTTGGACCAAGGAATCATCGTTTGCTGATAAATCTTTTAGCCTGTGGGGCTAAAGCTGGAATCTATTATAACTCAGGAATTTCTATATTCTATGGAACTAGACTGCTATTTCTTTTAACGAACGAAAAGCTAATGACTGTAGCCTGGAAGTTGTGCTTAGTAGCGATCGGAACAACATACAATATGTGATTTTTAAGCACTTGGTTTTTAATTGTCAAGAAAAAGAAAAGGAAAATGGCAAAATGTATAAGATTTTTATTTGAGTTAATAAACCAATGCTTGCCATTTATTATCTAAATATTGGTTCATATAAATATTTATCACGACTTCGTTTTAAGTGGTCCATACGGAGAGTCACTTTTCAAGCATATTAACTAATATATCGCTAATAGCACGTATGATGTCTTACAATGCTGTAATTGATAAATTGAAAAAATAGTCTAAAGACGTCAAAAACCTAGCCAGTTCACCGACCTAAATAAAGAGATAAATTGCTCATCGAATTTCTCCATCCATTAGCATGCTTTGTGACATGTAGCCTCGTTTTACTGGAAACACATGCCCCGACCAGCTTCATGTCATGCAATTCGGGCAAAAAAAGCTCTTGTCTTGGCTGAGGCTGCTTCTCAGCAGCTTTGTTTACTAACCTACCCATGAAACCAAAAATAAGCTTCATCGCTGGAGCCAATTTTTGGTAAAAAAGCGGATCTTTTTCCAGCTTTTCTAAGGCCCACTCGCCCAAAATTCGACTCTGTTGCAGGTTCGGCTTGGAATTTTGCGCGTGCGGTACGATCTGTCGTATTTTGTAAGGTTTTAGACGAATATCCTTGCTTAAAATCTTTAACAAGATTCTATAAAGCGATTTACTTTCATTTAAAATTTAAATCTCAAGTCGTAATTGAGGGATGTCGAAGTGATTATAATTTTTTTGGAACACCGAGGGCTTTGATTGCAAGAGTTTCCTGTTGTTATCCATATTTTTCAGGCTACACGAATCGCGGTTTAAAATTGTTCTTTCCTCTTTGTGTTCCTGGATAGTATTTTAGCCTTTTCAGGCCAGTTTATTGTCTTCATACCGATGCTTACTTTTTATAATGAGCCTCTTTTACTCGAGGACATGTTGCGGAATCATCCCGAAAAATAGGGTCAGTAGTGACTGGCATCTATGGAAGGATGGTCTTTTACGACGTTGATGCAGCGGTCTCTGTTCATTGAATCAGTGTTTCTTCAAAAAACTGTTCTTTATTTTTCTTTCTAATCGCATTCTTCTTCTTTTCCTTTTTTTTTTTATCCCGGCGTCGTTATGGTCAGAAGTGTAGGACCATAACCTTCCCACTTAACTGCATTCCTACTGGTCCGCTTGTGGGGTCCGCCGGTTTGACCTCAGAAAGTAGCGGCAGGCTTCCCGGTTAGGGATTACTTCATCGCCGAGGCCAACCAAAAGCTGGTGTTTTTGCATTTGTTTGCACCAATTGTTTTTCGGCCTGCCTTTTTTGCGTGTTGAAATTGGAATGTTGATTGATAACGCCTTTTGGACGGGGTTCAAAGGATCTCTCCTTTGAACATGGCAATACCAACTGAGTCGGTCGCGCTCTATATTTCTTGTGATGGTTTCTTTTACGTGGAGGCTTCCTCGGATCTTTGAACTTCTAATTCTGTCACGCTTTGTTACTCCCGCTGTCATGCGAAGCATCTTCATCTCAGTTGCCGTTAATTTGCTCTCATACTTTTTGTGCATTGTCCAGCATTGTGAACCGTATGTGAGCGCCGGACGTACAACTGAAGTGTAGAGCCTTCCTTTCAGCTTAGGGGGCATTTTTCGATCACAGAAGATGGCGGAGTTTTCCCGCCACTTCATCCACCCTACGCTTACGCGATGTTTGATGTCGTCATCACAAGTTGCTTCTCTATTAATCATAGATCCCAGATATTTAAACTTTTCACACTTGGGAAGCACTCTTCCATTCAAGTAAATGTCTGGAATAGGCTGATAAGGGTCAGAGAACGGGCAGCACAGATACTCTGTCTTCTTTGAACTAATACGATACCCGTGTCCCTCAAAAATGTCCACCCACACATCAAGTGCTCGTTGTAGGGACGCCTGATCATCACTTATAATGGCCCCATCGTCAGCAAAGAATAGCTGGTGCACATTGGGGTCCGTCACTTTTCCTTCAAGCAAGCAATCAAGGACTGCTATAAAAAGCAGTGGGCTGAGGACGCTCCCTTGGTGTACACCGACTTTGATTGCGAACTCTTCGGTGACTCCTGCGGTGCATCTTACTCTTGTCGTTGCTCTCTCGTACATGTCCATAATTACTCGCACGTAGGTTTCTGGAACTCCTTTTTGTCTTAGCGCTACCCATAAAAGATCTCTTGGTTGCCGGTCAAAGGCCTTCTCGAAATCAACCAACACCATATGCAAGTCCTTTGAAGAATCACGATGCTTTTCCATCATGATCCTTATACTTTGGATTGCATCTGTTGTTGATTTACCCGAGACAAACCCGCACTGGTCATCAGATAGTCGTATTATTTTCCGCAGTCGGCTATCTAATACCCGTTCAACGATCTTCATGGTGTGCGACATCAGCTTGACAGAACGGTAGTTATCACAATTTCGCGTATCACCCTTTCCTTTGTGCAATGGAAGAAGATAGCTTTCCCTCCATTGATTAGGCATAGTGTCGCCTCTCATAAGTTTAGAGATAAGAACCATGAGCCATCTAGACCCGATGTCTCCCATCTTTTTCCAGAACTCAGAGGGTATCCCGTCCGGCCCAACAGCTTTTCTTTTCTTGGAGTTTTTAACCGCGTACCGAACTTCTTCGACTGTGATGTCGGGTATTTCGGCATGATTCGGGGCGGCTCTTGGAAAGTACACTCGGGGAAACTGTTCGTTCAGAAGTTCCTCGCAATACTGTCGCCATCTGTGGAGAATTTTTTCGTCTTCCACAAGGAGTTGGCCTTCAGCATTGTTAATAAACTTTGGGAAACGAATCTCCTGAGCATTTCTTCTTCTCTGGGCGGCTATCTTAAAGATATTTGCTCCTTTGTTCAAATTGTTTTGTCGAAGCTCCTGGGTAGCCTGGTTCCTGTCAGACGCGGAAGACGATATTTCTTCCAACTCCTGATAGAGGCCTTCCATGCTTTTCGCTTTGAATTCGGCGCATTTTTTCTTCGCGATACCTTTGCAACATCTATATACCTTTTCACGGCGAGCTTTTTCCTCTCTATTAGTAGAAGAGCACTTTGACCAAGCTTGGAAAGCCATTTTCTTTTCGTGTATCACTGCTTTGGCTTCGTCTGTCCACCACCAGGTTTCTTTTGCGTGTTGGCAGGGGCCTTTAGATGTTCCGAGCAGTGATTTGGCTTTCTCCAGGCCAGATTGTTGTAGGGAATCCCACATGTCTTGTGCTCTGCACTCCTCATTACCGACCTCATCGATAATGGAAGAGAGGTAGTTTTCCATGATGGTAATAAAAGCTTCGCCTTTTCCTTTATCCAGCTTATACCACTTGATTCTCTCAGACACCTTCGTTTGCTGCTTTGACTTCTTTCTCGCATCCATAAAAAATTCAGTCAGGAGGAGACGGTGTTGAGGGGCGATCGCGTCTCCCAGGATCACTTTGCAATCTTTAGCTCGTGGCTTCATGAAACTGGATACCAAATGATAGTCTATTTGAGTTTCATTTCCGCCGCTGCTATAAGTGATCAGGTGCCGGCTTTGTTTGACGAACATGGTATTTAGCACTATAAGACCGTACGACTTGCACATGTTTAGGATATCTTCACCTGAAGAGTTCCTGGTGCCGTATCCCAGCCCTCCGTGGTAGCCTTCATAGTCTTCGCTTGTCTTCCCGACATGTCCGTTTAAATCTCCCCCAACAAACAAAAGCTCTTCCTTTGGGATGATTTTGACAAGGTTGTGGAAATCTAGCCAGAATGCATCTTTTTCTTTTTGTTCGCATCCTACTTGAGGGGCATATGCGCTTACGATGTTCCACACCTCACCATGCATCACCAATTTGAGAGCCATCAAACGGTCACTGGACTTTGAAATGGTTAAGACGTTGCCAAGTAACTCTGCCGCAAGGATGATGGCGATTCCGTTTTTTCCTTGTTCCAATCCATAGTAAAACATCTTGTAGGCTTTTGTTTTAACGTCCAAGAAACGTGCCCGATTACCGGTGTTTCGCCATTTCGTCTCTTGTACGCACAGGATGTCTACTCGCCTTCTAACCATCATTTCTTCAAGCTCATAGCTGCGCCCACTCATGCTTCCAACGTTCCAACTCGCGACTCTTAAATGTGGCTTACGCCGTTGCATTACTTTGCTATCCCCCGGAAATCCTATAGCTCTGACCCGAGCATTGCTGCTCGTCCCAGGATCACGACCATTAGTAGTGCCTGGCGGGGTAGTGCTTTTCCTTTTAGCGTTCTTTTCCATAATGCTACGGTTTGACCGTTTTCATTCTTCCCTTCCTTTTTGACACGGGCATGCTCCAGATTTTTTATTTTTTTATTTTTTGATTGATCTTACTCTTACAACACCGGTGATCTCCAGTCGTGTCAACCCACTGATTTGCATGCACACTTGTGGGGCAGTTTAATGGTGGTATATGTGTCCCTAGGCTCACCTTGGTGTTTTCTAAATTGCCTAGATGTGAGTTTTGTTTACCTTTGTTTAGTCGCCTTTTACGACAAGCGATAGGTATCGCTGCAGGGATATTCTTAACCCGTCCCTGCACGAGTTTCTTTCTAATCGCATTATATTCCATTATTCATAATCTTACTTACTAGCTTAAATCTAATTTAACATTATACTTCATTTTCTTACTGGCTCTTAACGAGCACTCTAAGCTTATCTGAATCTTAATTTTTAACGTCTTTCTACTTCATTTTCATTTATTGCCGTCTAGCTTACATATGGCTTATTTCTAAGAAAATTAGTAAAAAAAACTTAGATACTATAATTCATTTCTTAACTCTAAACTTAACCTACCTTAACTAGATAAATAAATAAATAACCTAAGCCTAAAATATTCTTAAACTATAGTTAATGAGATGAACACATGTCCAGTGTGTAAGTCGCATTGGACATGTGTTCATCCCTTTAATTGCACCCTTTTAAGGTAAGGGTCGTTGTTGGCGCTATTATATACGTGCCGCCTATGGATTGATTTCACTTCCATGAGTGGATTGTGAATGCAACCACCAGAAAAAACTTTTTTGTCTGATCGCGTCTTCTTTATCCCGAATTGAAGCCGGGGTGCTGTACCGAAAGAACTCAGACCGAGCGACGACATCCGGGTCGTATAAGAGTCGCCTGTCCCTCGCATGGGGTCGGAAGTGGTATATCAGAGGGATACCATTATCATCCTGTATGTAGCCCTTAGTATCTAAATAGATAAATGCTTCGGGTGGAATAAAGCCAGACAGTTTTGTCTTCTCGTGGTATAACTGGTTGGGGTAATAAGCCCCAAAGATCAGGCTGTTATCGCTCATAATTCCTCTTGCAATATGACCCCGAGTCAATTTAATAAGATAGTTATCAATTCTAATCAACCCAGCCTTATCGTACAGAACCTTGTTAGGATAGTATTTGACATACTGTGACTCTGGTGTTCGATATAAGCCCAGGCAACATCGAAGACATTGCCTTTCGTATAAGCGAAGCCTTTCCATATCAAATGGAGCCACATTGAACCACACAGGACAGCCATAGGCAACAATTGGCCTTATGAGAGCCGTGTAGCATCTGACTTTTACCCTAGCGTCAAGTAGACTGCTTTGAAACAATCTTCTCGTAAGAGCAAAAGCCTTCTTGGCTTTGTCAAGAACAACATCTATGTGTCTATTGAAATATAAATATTGATCAAGCCAAATTCCAAGATATCTCACTACATTTCGTGTCGCCAATGGCTGCCCTTGTTGTCCAATGATGGTCAATTTGCGCCAGTTTCGCCTAGTATCCCTAGAGGCCCTGTTCAATGGTGTTCTGAAAAGAATTGTTTCTGATTTTTGAAAATTGATTATTAATTTCCAATCATCACAGTATCTTTTAATTTTATCGAAGTCATATTGCAAGAGCGAATTGATGATTTAAATTTTTTTACCCGATCTGTATGCCACTAGATCATCTGCATACGCCAAAGCATGACTAAGAGAACCAACTAGATCACTTGTGTAAATGTTAAAAAGCAGAGGAGAATTTACTGCCCCTTGTTGTAAACCGTTTTTGATTTGGTAAGTCCTGCTTGAAGTAACGTTGCTATATTTTTCAACGAACTTCTTGTCTATTAACATGTCATATATCATATATAACAGCGGTTTGTTCATATTCAGCCTGGCTAATTTTAAGAAAAGTCCATCTAGCCACACGGTGTCGAAGGCCTTCTCAAAGTCAACCAGACAGGCCCCTGTGCATTGGTTTTTGCTTTTGTTCCATTGGATGTCGGACACCAGTTTCGACGCAGCATGAATAGTGTCATGTCCCGCCCTAAAACCAAACTGGTTTTCCGGAAGAAGCTTATTATGCCCAACCCACTTTAGTAACGCTTTCTTGATTATCTTCTCAAAAACCTTGCTAATATTCGGAAGTAAACTTATTGACCGAAGATTTACTGGGTTGCTCTTATTCTTCCCCTTTTTGGGAATAGGGTGGACTACCGCCATTTTCCAATGTGCTGGATAATGTGCATTATTCAGCATATTGTTAAAAAGCGTCACTAATATATCGACTGCTACCTCGGGCATATGCCGTAATACTATGCTAGGAATCCCAACAATGCCCGACGATTTTTTGTTTTTCATTGAATCAAGGATGCACGTGAGATCATCTCTTTCCACGAACAGGTGGATTGATCGTTCGCTGGCGATATTTCCATTTGCTGGGTTTTCATCATTGAATGTGGTGAAACCACTATTCTCAGATCGCCAGACACCAATTTCATTAAGAAGATGTATATGATTTAACCGTGCTTCATTTTCCAGATCGAGGTTCGGATGAACGGAGTCATTCACCATGTACTCTCTTTGGAAGTATGAACCTATTATATCAGCTTTCTCTTGTGGATCCTCAATTACAAAAACGTCTTCGTCTGAGTACATTTCTTCTGGATTCAACCCTGCACCGATTAGTGTCTGTCGTCCCTGGTCTGTCTGGGGGATTCGCAAACAAGGAATATCGTTATGATCTTTTCTTCTAAATAGTTGATTTATTTGCTGGAACATATTCTGGCCACTGGGTTTTATAGCCCGAATTTTTTTGTTCCAATGCAAACTAATAGATATTCTGTAATTTTCTTTGATTAATTGTTGAAGATTTTTGATCATCGACTTCAGTGTTCTTATCTCCGGGTCTCGTCTGTCAGTGAATTGTCGGTAAAGTTGTTTTAGTCTGGACAATAGCATACTTTTATGTTTTTGTAAAGCTCTAATTGTAGGGTTAGAGTATTTTGTGGTTAAATCGTACGGAGGTTGAGCTTTAGGGATGCTATGATCCATTGTTCGTTTGATAGCGTTCTCAAATTGGAGTAGTAGTCGTCTACCGCACGTAAACAATTTCGCAGATGGGGCGTCGCGTCACGGAGAATAATTCTCGTGTCGATAAGGGCTAAGTCCAGAAAAGATTCTCCTCTGGGAAATGAAGGGGTCTCCGTCGCAAGTAGATCGAGTCGGTACTCAATTCAAAAAACTGTGAATTCAGTTATTTTCCCAATTTTCTGCGATTAGCGCTTTTAAAATTCGGTCTTCCTTTTCGGTCGTTTTTTAGCTTCTAAATTATAGAACTAAACCCGTTCTAGCTTACTTTACGATCTGAACCTGCTAGGAGATGTGAGAAATTAGTTAAGAGAAACCCAGAAATTCTAATAACGGCTGGAAAGGAAATAAGTTTTGAAGTAAATGAAGAGAAAACCAAATGCATGGTCACTGACTGACTTGGATCGATCCAATTCTCGCACCTGACTGTACTCAACAAAGGCACTTAGAAAGTGGATGAATTCATATTGATGAAACTATATTGACTGCCGTAAACGATAGAAAGATCGAATGATGCTTCTTCGCTTGAATTAACTTTTCAAAAAAAAAAACCTTCTACCTGCCAGTGACACATTACAGGTGTGAAACTTGGTGTCTGGCTAAGAAGGACGAAAACAGATTTCGGGGCTTGAAATCAAGATCTTAAAATAAATCTATGGACAAAAAACAGGCGAATAAAGAAAACTGCACAGTCAAAAACTGGATGTTCGAGTTTTAGTAATGAAATCGCAAAGACTTAAGGCAGGCCCCGTAGAACAAATGGACAGTGGACGAACAGTCAAGTGAAAAATGATTCTCTTGGATCACCAGAAAGGTCGCGCCATAGATGGGTAAATTAAAAAAAAAGTAGAGATGCGAAAGTTGTACCCACGCCGCATTTACTGAATAACGATCAAGAGCTAATGCGCAAACGATTTTCGACCGAGACACTCCCATTTATTGAGCTTAATTTAAGCTCACTTAGTCTAACTTAATAACTAAGAAGAACGAATGAGAGGAACGCGATCCTTAGACACTATGAATGGAAGGCTATTGAGAAAATGGAGTTTTAGGCATGGAGTGCTGATGTTGAAATCGAAGTTAATATTCGAATTAGCACCCAGCTTAAGGGTACTCAAATTGATTAGTTTAAGACGGTCTTGATAGATTGTTCCAGGGCAGACCTCGAAGAGTGAAGAGTAGAAACCGACGTTGGATGCTCTCGATTCTAAAAAGGTGGGTTTGTTGATGGGGACCACACTTGAGATGCATATTCAAGAAGGGGGCGAAGGAAGGTAATATAGAGGGATCAAGTCACGTAGGGATTGGAGGATTATTTAGAATACCGCTTCACGAAACCGAGAAAAGAGTTCGCTTTAAGTCGTTATGTGTGCGAAAATTGACCTATTGGTCACATAGGACGCCAAGATCGCGGATAACCTGAGCGGTGGAGATGGGCTGATTATTGAGGAAGTAGAGACGAGGGGGAGGTTTGATTCGTTTACGTAAAAAAGTGGCTAATTGGCATTTGAAAAAGTTAAGCTCCAAGCAATTTTTGGAGCAACAGACAGAAAAGCTGTTTGTTGCTGATTAATGGTGAGAATGAAAAGTAGTGGACCTAGGTGGCTGCCTTGGGGAACATCGGAAGAAGTTAAAAAATGGTTAGAAAAGGCATATTGAAACGAACACTCTAGTAATGGTTTTTTAAATAAGAAGATATCCACTTAAACGCAGTGAGTTCAAAGCCAAGGAAAGACAGTTGGAAGAGTATTAGTTTGTGGGAGATTTTGTCGAAGGCTTTACTGAAACCAGTAGGAGATAAGAGATTTGCAGTGGTCACTTAGAGTGTAATTTAAGAAAAATTTGGGTATATATGACAGTTTGACGATTGAGCGGTAGTTGTTAACATCACTCTTGTGAATAGGAGTTATAAAAGCGGTTCTCAATATCTGGGAAAATTCTCCAAGGGACAGGGATGGGGGAGGGGAAATCAGTGCTTCAGCTGCCGGGAAAGTCATGGCCAGCGTGTTTTGGGATGCCAAAAAGTTTTTGTAAATTGATTGTCTTGAAAAGGCAGAACAATTGCAGGCGAATATTACCTTCTTAATCAGCTGGATGCCAATATACGCGCGAAGAGACTTGGCTTAAAACCGTCTTTACCAAGACAACACAAGTTGCGTTGGTGAGGAGAAAAATGCGGCATTTGGGATACAATTTGATTGGCCATCGCCCCAATCTTCTGATTTGCACCCTCAGATTTCTATCTGTTCCCGAATTTTAAGAAATTTGTTTCTAGGAAGCACTTCCCATCCAATGCGGAAGCTGAAAGGGCCATGGGCCGTAGGGAGGAATACTGATGTTAGAGAAACATTGGACCAAGTGTATTAAAGTCAAGGGTGATTATGTAGAAGAATACAATAATTTTCTAACTAAAATCGCAGTCTTTCATTGATAGATCGAAAACTTTTCACCTTTTCCTCATAGAAGATATGGAACAGAACAGCGAAACATGAAAGGAACATATTTAGCGAGGGTTTGAACTTCCGCTGTAAAACTGTCACATAGCTGCATTTTACCCTCTTGAAAATAGCCCATGCTGAGAGCCCTTCCTTATTCAAACCTTTTCGTTCACTGGTAAGGTGTTTACCCACTAAAAGCGACCTTTTCAGATTGATAACTGCCCGCTACGGTATATTATCTTCTTCAAATCCGTCACCCTACAACGAAATACACTTACGCCAATGTTTTTTTCTGAGTCTCGAAAATGTTGCTAAACTTGGTTTTCGAAATGGCCTTCCGCCGACACCGCTTCTGCTGCGATTGCCCGGGCCTGCATCCCGCGGTTTGGTAAAAACTTCCTCAATTACCTATCTGAGGTTGCTAATCTTACCCGAGGTGGATGGATGGATGGATTACTAGTTTCATTGATACATGGATTGGGTCACTATGTTCGATACTTGTCCCTGGACTACTTGGTCTCTTTGAGCTTACGCATTTGGAGATATTTTAAAGTATTAAAGGCTTTCATACCTCGGATACGGTGAAACTTAATCTTTAACATTCTTTCTTTCATTCATTTTTCATTTCGATACGGCCCGAATGAAAATTTGCGATTATATTAATGTCATCCGAGCCCGATAGTCTACCTTACATCATGACCAGCCGGATCCCGGATGTTATTGACACTAATTTGTTTCAGGGTTACGATCAAGGCTCTTCATAACGGGAGGACTAGCTCCAGAGAATGAAATAAGATTTTAAAATGACTTAATCCACGTAACTTACTTCAACCCCTGTATATAAGCCAGAACTGCTTGCTTATCAAAACACGATTTGAATCGAAATATTCATAAAACAAAAAAGCAGCGGCGACAATTAGGGTGACATATTTCATTTGTTTGGGTCGGCCCCGAAGCTTGAGTTAAACCAGGAATGGGACACCATAAAGATTCTCAAATTTTATTCAGCCAAGTCAACGTGCTTCTCGGTCGTTGTCATGATCATTAACAGTCTTCCAGGTCGTGCACAATCCGTCGAGATGAAACAAAATCGATAAATCACGCCGGTAAGGTATCAGCCCGACTCAAGCTCGTCAGGTAAATGGAATTAATTGAAAGTCACTCAGGTAACGAACGCGCGAATAGAATTTTTCATGAGAATCATTTGTTAAATATCAAAATACGCTTACGATCGACCCAAACCGCAGCTTAAGAGATCTCATCGGATAAGTCCCAGGTCTACAAATTGGTTTTCTTACACTCGCATGAAATATGATTTTCAGTCGTCTTGGGTGTCCCGCACTGCCTACCTGCTCCGTACTCTATCAGATTTCTAAACCAACCCGTAGGCAGAATCATCACTCAAAATGTCTCCAACTCATGTGTTTTCCTGCTGCTATATGCTCACATTCATCCTCCGGAACAATACCATCCGGCGCTCGAGGAATATAAAAATCAAATTGAAAAATTAGGCCAAGTCTCACGCAAAACTCCACATCGATTTCCATAGCCCACACATCTGTTCCCACTCACGGAGGCATACGTGGACGTGTAGCCAATCTGTATATGGAACTCCACTCGAAAGTACTCCACCCGCGCGGCTGTACAATTAAACAGATTCAAGTTCAATGCGCGCACGATTGACAGACACCTCAAGGCAATACCGCTATACGCGCTTGTGCTCCCTCGTCGGCTTGCTTCTGTCTTTTCTGTTTTCTCGTCATTTTGCGGCTATGTTCGGCGAGGCTATTGTCTAGTAATTGTCAAAAACCAAAACTCACTGGTTCCTCTTCCTCATTCCGTACTCGAAGTGCTTCTTCCACTTAAGTCTGGAGAGTTCGTGTGTGTAGACCTACGTACGACTCGAATGGCAGTTGATTGGAAAATCACCGCTTTGCTTAACGATTCGCCCGCAGCCATTGTAATTGAGTGGATTGATTAAATTCAATTAAATAATTCAAAACACATACCGTCACGCTCCGACGGACCGACGGAGAGTCTCGTCTCGTCTTCGAGCGGGAAACATTTGTTTTTTTGGTGGGTGCACTCCAGAGAGAAAAGGAACGAATTGACCGCCGTCTGGTCCGGAAGAAGAGTCCACTTCCGTCGTACCAAGTTGAATTTGGAAACATTCGGTGTATATGCACCGAGAGGAAATGTAAATTAAAACGAGCTACCGTCCATCGCTGACACTTCTTGGCAGGCACTTCCTCTCCATTATTTATTCTTAATTAAAATTTGAATCCTGCACTGTAACGGCTGCGGGCGAGGACAGAGTGTTGTTTAGGTTTTCACGATTTCTCGAAAGAGTTTTTGCTCGTGGTTATGTTATTGCTCTTCTTGTGCCCCCACTTCGGCTATGAATAGAGATGGTCCGGATGAGGGTAGACAGATGGGGGTCGTGGGAGATTATAGGTCGCGCCAGTTGTGGCAATTTTCATAAATTCGAATTCCAAGTGCTTGCTAACGACCGGCTTTTTTGTTGTGGGATAAGCTAGCTTGGCCTTAATCGTTCCTATGTTTGTTCGTTTTTTTTTTTTTTTTAGCTTATTTATGGCTTTTGGCAGGAAACTGCTGTCTGTGTTCGGGAGGAGAATGACAAGGTCGTTGCTGCAAATGAGCCATGGATCCATGCTCTCGTCGTGGTTATTGTATTGTGTATTTTAATGTATCGTCAGGAACGAGAGGAAGGCTCTATTTACCTTCGTTATCTGAAACGGCATGGGGAAGTCAGTAGTTTTTGTTTCTTTTTTTTTTTTTTTTTTTGAGATAAGCGCATGTAGTGCGGTGCATTTGGGAGGCGATTAAAGGTAAGTGGAACTTGAGACTTAAACTGGTATTTATTACCAGTCTGACGCAAGGCAGGAGAAGTGGATTACGGTTGGAAGAATTTATGAGGGAAGACACTAAATACATGGCCATGGAGGCATTTCGTATTTTCGTTTACATATTCTTCTTTAGATGCTTAACGACATTTTGATGATGGATTGAACAACTTGAACAAGAGTAGAGGTTTTAAAAGTCTAAACGACCTATATAAAACCATCCAGCTTAGGCTTAACCAATTGCCTGGATACAATTCTAGTGGTAATCTTCTTTACCTTGCTCGTCGTAAAAAATAGCTCCTTCTACAGCTTTCATTAAAATATGTGCTCTACATGCGAAGAGTTGTTCGAGTCTTGTAGCCTGTTCTTGTCCTACGATTTTTTTCCGTACTAGTCTGCGCTCCTTTTTGTTTCCAATGCTAACTTACATTCTGATTGTCCGATCCATCCTCCAACCTCGTTAACTCTAGACTTGATCTAGACTAGACAGCGACAGTATTGATTCTAAACATGAACGGGGAATTTTATCGTCACATCGAGCATGCCTATAGAGTAAATTGAGGAGGCGGACATGACATATGTTACATCGTGAGACTATAATTTGCACTCTACAATAAAGCAAAGAGAAGCCAGTGTCATTTGGTTGGGTGGAAATTCTTCTTGTTGGCTCGCAAATATAGTAGTTCCAAGCTGAATGATAGCGTATCGTATCGAAATGTAAAACGAGTTTTGGAATTCATGCCTGAAACGTTCACTCCAGCTCTGGTGGAGGTTTACACGTCTAATCCATAGCCAGAATGCATGGTTTTTCTAGAAAGCTTACTGTCTTAGAAGAGGTCTCATTTCTGACCAAAATGGGAATGATATAATTGTTAGGATTTTTTCGTGTTTTCGCATACAAGATGAACGAGGTGCGTTCAAAAAGTAATGAGAATGCCAAACTACTGATACGTATACAATAGGTGATGCAACTTACCTAGATAGCACTAGAGCTGAAGGTGAACCTGGATCTCAGTAAGCAAGCCCCTCCAACCGGAATGATTTCTAGTGTCGAACACCTAGATAGCTAAGAGACCCATCAACCCGTGTACGCTACCTTAGATGCGGTGCTGCATCGGTACTTGACAAATTCGTGTACTATACGTCGCAACGGCTTTCTACTAAGCGGACCTTAAAAAGTGCGCCATCTCATATGGGTCGATGTAAACTTCGAATAACTTCAACAATTGTCAACCGATTTTCATATGTCATAGCATTTTGGAAACGTCAATTCAGTACAATTCAGCACAAGCTTCACCAAAAGAATGCGCGGAAATAGTTTCAATATTCATTCCTAATGAACGCTCGATTGTGCTAACTCTGCGTGCATATCGTGCAAAATATCGTGATCGTGTTGCACCCAAAAAAGACACAATTCGAGGCACATTTTACGCTCTCTGGCTCAGTTAATAAACAAAATTGTCGTCAAAAATCCTCACATTATTCACAAAGAGCCGCTATATGATCAAAAAGTTACTGTTTGGGCCGGTATATGCGCTAAAACCATCATTGGACCGTATTTCTGCAAAGTTGGCGATACAGTGGATGGCGATCGATATCGGTGGATGTTGGGTCAATATGTGGTCCCAGAAATGCGTAAAAAGGCTTATTTCACTTTTGGTTTCAACAAGACGGCGCGACATGCCATACTGTGGACAAAACAATGAACCTTTTGCGTAAGACGTTCCCTGGAAGATTGGTGTCAAAAAATGGCGATATTGACTGGCCTCCAAGTTCGCCGGATTTGACTCCTCCAGACTTTTTTCTTTGGAGATGCTTGAAAAGCAAGGTGTATGCTAATAGCCTGAAAGATATAGAACAATATCAAAAGATATAGAATAATAGAACAGCTCAAAAGAAACATTCGTGCGGAAATCGCAGAAATTTCGACCGAAATGCGCGAAAACGAGCCCATTTTTGCATCGGCAATAAAATTTTTGTTTTCAAAAATTAATCATAATAAATTGCAAAGGTCTGAATCGAATAAAAGTTTTTGAATTTCCAAAATCGGTTAAGAATTTTTTTGAAGTTATTCGAAATTTATATCGACCCATATGAGATGGCGCACGCTGTAGTAGGCTTTGTGTGCTTTTGTTCAGATCAAATCCGAGATCGACTCCTGTCGACTGACTTGGTGGAAGCAAAAAATCCACCGAACGATGGAACATCAGTGCGCCATCAAATTCTGTGTTGGATTAGGGAAATTGGGCATGGAATCGTTGGGTATGATGGGAGGACGAAAGCTTGTCACAAACTGCAGTTTTTAAGTGACGTAAGCCCGTCAAAAATGATGGAGAGAAAGTCGAGAACTAGCCCGCACTGTATGTCCGTCAACGACGACAACATGCAACGTGTGCGTGAAATGTTGAACTCGGTTAAGTAATGTTTTTGGTTTCTTTTTTACTTAAAAGTGCTTCAAAGACGGGAGAGAAGGACCAATCTGATGAGGCCAGCCATTGCTGGAAATTGGAAATTGTATCACTAAAAGCTACAATTGCCCCAAGGTGATCAACTTATTATAAAACGGCGTCGCGAAAATTCTCCAACCCCCACACAGCCTCAACTTGGCCACAGCAAACCTTTTTGCATTCTCAAAAGTGAGATCCAATTTTAGATCACCACCATGGGACCCTATGTGCTATCAAAGTAGCTTGTAAGCGCACCCTTAAAAACCTGCCGAAATCCGCCTAGTAGGGAGGCTTCGAGTCACGGAAAAACCAAGACGCTGTAACTTTGCTTTCAAAAATTTGAGAAAATAGTGAGTTTACATGTAATAAAAATAAGATAGGACAAACTGCACACATGCGTGGGACGCCAGCATTGATGCAGTTTTATGAACTGAAGATAGCCTTTGTTTTAGTGGGTGCATAGTTTGAAAACGATAGATTTACAAGAGATGGCGTACGTTGTTACTCATAGCATGTAGAAAAAAAACTTAACGAGCTTGAATGAAAATGCAAAGTAATGTACTTGTTACTAGGGAAGTATTCTAAACTCATTGTCAGTATGGAAAACAAGCTGCTTCTATACATATAAGCAAGTGCTAAAACCAGTTTGGACACTGGGGTAGTTCTAGCGTCATACTGACGTTTCAAAATAAGGTACTACAAGCTGTCGTCAATGCACCGTGGTATATTATAATAAGGGGTGTTTTTTATCGAGGTATAGAACTTTAAGTTGGCAATGCTATTTTAACTGGCGGCCATTTTATCAGCTGTCAAGTGATTTATTTTTATTTTGGTTTGGCATTTCAACATGAATAGACTGACGCCTGAACAACGCTTCCAATTTGTGCAAATTTATTTTGAAAATCATGGTTCTGTTCGAAATACGTATCGCGCACTACGTCCATTTTACGGTCAACATAATCGTCCATCAGAACAATTAATTCGATTAACTATGGAACGTTTACGCACCACGTTTACTCTAAATGATAATACGCATCCACAGAGACGTCGTACAGTGCGTACAGAAGAAGTCATCGCTGCTGTAGAGCGTAGCGTAGAGTAAGACCCGAAACAGTCTATCCGCCATCGTGCACAGGAATTGGATATGTGCCCATCCACTTTATGGAAGATTTTGCGGAAAGATCTTGGTTTGCGTGCTTACAAAATCCAACTCGTGCAAGAATTGAAGCCACAGGATCACCTAGCAAGGCGTAGATTCGGTAAATGGGCCCAAAACAAGTTTGCCGTTGATCCCAATTTTCATAAGCGAATTTTGTTTAGCGATGAAGCTCACTTTTGGTTGAATGGATACGTCAGTAAACAAAACTGCCGTATTTGGAGTGATGATAATCTTCAAGTGTATGTTGAGGCACCGTCACATCCACAACGGCTGACTGGTGTGCTTTATGGGTTGGTGGAATAATTGGTCCGTACTTGTTTAAAAACCATGCTGGCCAGAACGTTACAGTCAATGGTGACCGCTGTAGAGCCATGGTTACTGAATTTGGCGTTCATCAATTGAACAAGCATGATGTGCAGGAGCTGTGGTTTCAACAAGACGGCGCAACATGTCACACAGCTCGTGCCACAATTGATTTATTGAAGGAAACGTTTGGTAACCGCATAATTTCACGTTACGGACCCGTGAATTGGCCTCCAAGATCGTGCGATTTAACGACTATTTTCTGTGGGGATATGTGTCGCTAGTCTACGCCGATAAACCCGAAACGATTGACCACTTGGAGGACAACATTCGCCGCGTTATTGCCGATATACGGCCACAAATGTTGGAAAAAATCAGCGAAAATTGGACCTCCAGACTAGACTACGTCCGAGCCAGCCGTGGCGGTCATATGCCAGAAATTATATTTAAATTATAATGTCAGAAGATTATCTTTCGAATAAAGTCAATTTAAAAAAATCGTCTTTGTTTTATTCCATTTCAAAGTTCTATACCTCTATAAAAAACACCCTTTAGAAACGAGGATATCCATCGAGATTTCATTATCATAACTTAAACCAAAATTTCGAAGGGAAATGTTGACTTAAGGATAACGTAAATAGTACTGCTTTCCAATTACTTGACCAGGAAAATGTATTGCGCCATCTTCAAAGGATAAAACCTCTTGACTCAGCGCGATACATTTTAAGCGCACGGACGTTACGAACATTTTAGAAATCTTCGTCGGAAAGTCGCCTGCCAAATGCGAATACATCGAGAACTGAATATTGCTAGATAAGTAAAATAACTTAGTTTGCAGTGTAAACTCGTTTCGAAGAGAGATGTCTTTATCGTTTGACGAATTTTCTGAATGAAATAGAGGCTTAAACTGGCCGTCAAAATCATGCGATTGAACCTCATTTGAACTTTGCCTTTGGAGCTATGTTAAAGATTAAGTATACAGCAATGGTTTACCAAGAATTCGTGCAATAAAAGAAAATTTCAAAGTTGTTATATAAGTAGTTACGCAAAATACGGTCGCAATAATGCGAAAACGTGATGAAGAAGTTAGTCAAAATAAGACTGCTTGTAGGTAGAACCAAATCATGTTTTTCGCGGATACCCCATTTCTATTTTCAGGGTTTTTATTTAAGACTGCTAATTTGATTAAAAATATTGCTTTTACTTTTTTCTATTGATTTAAAATGACATTTTTTATTGGATGACTGAATATTTGGAAAAATAAATGGGGGAAAGGTTCCTGAGGTTCCTAGATAGGTTAACAGATTTCGAAAAAAGTTGGAAATTATTCGTGGCGTTACCGGAAGGGCAGTCGGATGTCGTTTATTTTTCTCAATGATACGAACTCCATTCTTCGAAGGGCTCTGGCGTATACTTGGACACTTTCGACCACCTTTTTAAAATTAAAAATGGCATTACAGCCAGATGAGGGCCGAAGTCAATATCCTGCGAAATACGATTTCGATGAATTGACTATTGCGGGAATCGAACTCCGTGCTATCGGTGTCGGCTGCCAATATAAAAACCTCTGTTTAAGGTGCCACCGTCGATGCGATATGAAAATACAAGACAGTGGTGAACGGCAATGCCGAGTTCAATCATGGATACGTCCAAAGAAGATTGACATCTGCACGTCTAGAAAAATTCCACATTCTCATCTTCTAGTGTTGGTACCTTTATTGGCAAAGGGAAATCCAATTGTGCCGTCAAAAATTGATTCATTTGAACATGACAATGCCCGTCCACGTGTTGCTACTCCGGTTAAGAACATTGGATGGGAATTTTTATCGTACCCGCCTTATTCGCCAGACCTGATCACTTCTGATTTGCACTTATTTTGGTCAATACAGAATTCTCTTTTGGGAATACAGCTCAAATCAACTGAAAAATTGGCTTTATTCGATGTATCTTGTCCTCAAAATATTAAGGTTTTATTGTTGGCAAGGCATCCATCAATTGCTAGGGAGATGGCATAAAGTTATAAGTTCCGATGGCTAATACTTTAATAAGCACTCATTGATGTGTAATTGAAATAAAGCCATACTTTAGCAAAAATGTTCGTTTTCAAGTTACAGACCCAATAACAACAGTTGCAACAGTGCAGTTTCGATTGATCGATTGCTTCCGAATTCCAACTGGAAATTATCAAATTGGCTGTTATCTAAAAAAAGATACTATTTTCCTATTCATTCCTCATTCAAAAAATTTCAAGAAAATAGATAAAAGTGAAATGGGACGATAACTATTTAAGCTTTTTGAGTCATCTTTTGTATAGAATGGAATTACGAAATACGAAAAATAAATGGTTGTTCAAAAAATAAGGTGACCTCTTGAATTTCGCGAGCTCATTACATTCGATTTTTGAATATTTTTTTTTTTTTTACGTTGAAGTTGATATTGCCAGCCTTTTCGATTATTTAGTTTGTTTTTCGCATTTTTTTTTCGTGATGTTTTGCTTTAAAAAAATGGATCAAAGAATCTGAACTAAATTTTGTGTGAGAAATAAAATAAAATGCTCCAACGTACATGAAATGCTGACTGTGGCATTTGGCGAGTGTGCTCTGAGCATAAATAAATGTTTATTAGTGGTACAAGCTCTTCAAAAAGCCCTCAGCACGTCAACTACGGATGACAAGGTTGAAATAGTGAAGAAAATGTTTATGGGAAATCATCGAATCACTATCAGAGAAGATGCTGAGGATATTGGCATATCGATTGGCTCATGTCATGAAGTTTTTTCAGATAATTTGAGCATGAGGCGTGTGTCAGCAAAGTTTGTTCCGAAATTGCTAATTTTGAAGCATCGTCGCATGTGCGTCACTCAGAGCGCAGTTGAAAGAATCATCGCTGATGATGAAACATGGGTATATGGTTGTAACGTCAAAACCAAAGCCCAATATTCCCAATGAAAGTGACCAAGGAGCCTAGTCAAATGTGGAAGTTTTCCTCGATTGATGGCGGGGTTCATCATGAGCTCTCACCGGAAGATTGTACGGTGAGTAAGACAGATTGCCTTGAAGTTATGCGCCGTTTGCAATACGACGAAGGCGTCGGGATTTGTAAAAACCAAATTGACTGTTGCATCACGATAATGCTCACTCCTCATTGCTTCTGCTCAAAAACAATACAGTCAGGCCTCAGCGTATCACCGGAATTCGACTCTGCAACTTTTTTCGTTTCCTAAAACTGAAAGGACCCATGAAAGGACGGAGGTTGAGGAGATAAACGCCGCGTCGCTGAAGGCTTTATTAAAAAGTCCATTCAGAAGTGCTTTTGACCGAAGTGTATATAAAGGGTCCGCCATCTAACGTTTTTTTTTTTCAAGTAGTGCTTATTTCGTGAATGGTAACACTTAGCTCATGTCTGATTTGACAGATAATTAGTTTTATCCTTCCACTGAACGAATATGGTTGTGTATACGCTTGAACAACGCTGGGAAATATTGCGACATTACTTTGAAAATCATGGTAATGTTGCAGAATGTGTGCGAAAATTGCGTACGGATTTTGGAAGAAGAGAAGCACCGTCAGCTCCGTATGTTCGTTGTCTTGTGAAAAAAGTGAAAGAAACTGGCATCCTCATCGATAAACCAAAGCGTGAAAAGCCAAAAACAGTGCGTACACCCGAGAATATTGCTGCTGCGGCAGAAAGTGTGCGTGAAGCGCCATCAACATCAATTCACCGTCGTTCTCAACAATTGAACATTTCGGAGACATCATTGAGACGAATTTTGCATAAAGACCTTGGTATGACGCCATACGAAGTCCAATTGGTTCAGGAGTTGAAGCCAACTGACCATCCAATGCGTTTTCGCTTCGCTAAGTGGACCTGCGATCGACTTACAGAGGATGCCGATTTTGCCAAAAAAATCATCTTTTCAGATGAAGCTCATTTTGATCTTGGCGGGTATGTAAACAAGCAAAATTGTCGCATTTGGGGCACAGAAAACCCGCACGCATACATTGAAAAGCCGGTGCACCTAAAACGAGCCACTGTTTGGTGCGGATTTTGGTCCAGAGGCATGATTGGGCCATTTTTCTTCGAAAATGAGCAAGGAGTGGCCGTTACAGTCAATGGCGATCGTTATCGGGCCATGTTGAACGAATTTTTGTTCACAAAAATTGAAGAGGAGGATATTGGCAACATTTGCTTTCAACAGGACGGCGCTACGTGCCACACAGCCGAAGCTACACTCGATGTTTTGCGCCCTGTTTTTGAAGATCGCATTATCAGCCGCAGAGCTGATGTCGTTTGGCCACCTCGGAGCTGCGATTTGACACCGTTGGACTATTATTTGTGGGGTGCCGTCAAAGATAAGTGTTACGCCGACAAGCCAGAGACAATTGACGCTTTAAACGACAATATTCGTGAAGCCATTGGTGCACACAATCGATAATGTGCTTAAAAATTGGACCGATCGCGTAGGCTACTGCATGGCCAGCCGAGGCAGCCATTTGAATGAAATTATTTTCCATTATTAACCGGAAGGATTGTACTTTCAAATAAAAAAAGAAATTTGAGAAAATATTCAGTAGTTTTTTTTATAGCATTTTCAAAAAAAAAAAAAATTATTTGGCGGACCCTTTATATTTATCTGGATTACTATACGAGAAAACAGGACGGGAACGGGGAAAGATACACAGTGCGCCATCTCATATGGGTCGATGTAAACTTCGAATAACTTCAACGATTGTCAACCGATTTTCATATGTCATAGCATTTTGGAAACGTAAATTCAGTACAATTCCATTACCATATACAATACCATAAATGACTTCATACCACAATTCATTCATTAAAAATGAACACTCGATTTTGCTAACTCAACGTGCGTGTCGTGCAAAATATCGTGATCGTGTTGCGCCCAAAAAAGATACAATTCGTCGTTGGGCCTCGATTTTTTTTCAATTTGGTTCTGTGGCAAGCCCTCGTGAGCAACCTAGGCCACGTCCGCGGGATTCAAACTCATCTATTCAGCCTGTGAAGGCCAGTGTTGAAGAAGACCCAAGATTGTCATATCGGCGCCGTTCGCAGCAGTTAGGCATCAGTGGGACCACTTTGCGAAGAATTTTAAAGGATGACTCAAAAAATAGAAAAAGAATTTTGCCACAAGATGAGCCACCGCGCTTGGCATACGCACAAAATGTCGTTGCAATGATTAACGCTGAGCCGGAGTTCTGGCAGCAAATTTTGATGACCGATCAGGAAGATTTTACGCTCTCTGGCTGAGTTAATAAACAAAATTGTCGCTTCTGGGGCACCGAAAATCCTCACATTATTCACGAAGAGCCGCTATATGATCAAAAAGTTACTGTTTGGGCCAGTGTATGCGTTAAAATATAGTGGATGGTGATCGATATCGGTGAATGTTGGGCCATTATATGGTCCCAGAAATGCGTAAAAAAGCCTTATTTCACTTTTGGTTTCAACAAGACGGCGCGACATGCCATACTGCGGACAAAGCAATGAACCTTTTGAGTAAGAAGTACCCTGGAAGATTGGTGTCAAAAAAGGGCGTATTGACTGGCCTCCGAGATCGCCGGATTTGACTCCTCCAGACTTTTTTATTTGGCTTGAAAAGCAAGGTGTATGCTAACGGCCCGAAGACAATAGAATAGCTCAAAAGAAACATTCGTGCGGAAATCGCAGAAATTTCGACCGAATTGCTCGAAAATGTCATGGAGAATGCGCGAAAACGGGCCCATTTTTGCATCGGCAATAAAAGCGGTCATTTAATTGATATTGTTTTCAAAAATTAATCAAAATAAATTGTAAAGGTCTAGATTGAATAAAAGTTTTTGAATTTCCAAAATCGGTTGAGAATTGTTGAAGTTATTCGAAATTTACATCGACCCATATGAGATGGCGCACGCTATATTAAAGAATAAATAAATATTTTTCGAGAAAAATAAATAGTCACCTTAGTTTTTGAACAAACAGCTTATGTCTCGGGAGCATCAGTAAAAATTCCTTTTCGCACGCACGAGTTGAATACAAAGCTTTGGGGAAGAATGAAAGGGCTCGGTCTTCATTCTCATATTTAAAAGAGCAACACGAACACAGGGCAACCACTACCGAAGAATATCACTGATCTTGGAGAGACTGATATCATTTGCTTAAGAAATAATATTCGGAGATTATCAATGTGGCTTAAGGAGGAACCGCTCGACGAGTGAACAGATTTTCATTAACGACATCTTTAGGGAAGAAGTGAGAATTCCATGAAATCAACTGTTTGTAGATTTTAAAAAGATGATCGACTATAAACCGATTGAAAATGTGTCTTTCCTTTGTAAGACTAGGAATTCTGGAAAAGGCGGACAGGACACGTAGAACAAAAGCCACTTTAATTGGAAAGAACACACTCAAGACAAGGAGGGTTGTCAAGGAAGTCCAGGTGGTCGGTATTAATAATAACAATAACGCCGTATTCATCCAAGGCTTGAGATACCTCAGCTCATTATTTTGTTCACTCTTAGCATATACTACGTTTCATATATAAAATTGCAGCTCATTAAGAAGCAGCGCAAGAAAAAACGATGGAGTTCCACAAGGCTCCAAGCTTGGTCCCCTACTGTTTATCTTCTTCTTTTCCTTTTTATCCCGGCGTCGTTATGGTCAGAAGTGTAGGACCATAACCTTCCCACTTAACTGCATTCCTACTGGTCCGCTTGTGGGGTCCGCCGGTTTGACCTCAGAAAGTAGCGGCAGGCTTCCCGGTTTGGGATTACTTCATCGCTGAGGCCAATCAAATGCTGGTGTTTTTGCATTTGTTTGCACCAATTGTTTTTCGGCCTGCCTTTTTTGCGTGTTGAAATTGGAATGTTGATTGATAACGCCTTTTGGACGGGGTTCAAAGGATCTCTCCTTTGAACATGGCAATACCAACTGAGTCGGTCGCGCTCTATATTTCTTGTGATGGTTTCTTTTACGTGGAGGCTTCCTCGGATCTTTGAACTTCTAATTCTGTCACGCTTTGTTACTCCCGCTGTCATGCGAAGCATCTTCATCTCAGTTGCCGTTAATTTGCTCTCATACTTTTTGTGCATTGTCCAGCATTGTGAACCGTATGTGAGCGCCGGACGTACAACTGAAGTGTAGAGCCTTCCTTTCAGCTTAGGGGGAAATTTTCGATCACAGAAGATGGCGGAGTTTTCCCGCCACTTCATCCACCCTACGCTTACGCGATGTTTGATGTCGTCATCACAAGTTGCTTCTCTATTAATCATAGATCCCAGATATTTAAACTTTTCACACTTGGGAAGCACTCTTCCATTCAAGTAAATGTCTGGAATAGGCTGATGAGGGTCAGAGAACGGGCAGCACAGATACTCTGTCTTCTTTGAACTAATACGATACCCGTGTCCCTCAAAAATGTCCACCCACACATCAAGTGCTCGTTGTAGGGACGCCTGATCATCACTTATAATGGCCCCATCGTCAGCAAAGAATAGCTGGTGCACATTGGGGTCCGTCACTTTTCCTTCAAGCAAGCAATCAAGGACTGCTATAAAAAGCAGTGGGCTGAGGACGCTCCCTTGGTGTACACCGACTTTGATTGCGAACTCTTCGGTGACTCCTGCGGTGCATCTTACTCTTGTCGTTGCTCTCTCGTACATGTCCATAATCACTCGCACGTAGGTTTCTGGAACTCCTTTTTGTCTTAGCGCTACCCATAAAAGATCTCTTGGTTGCCGGTCAAAGGCCTTCTCGAAATCAACCAACACCATATGCAAGTCCTTTGAAGAATCACGATGCTTTTCCATCATGATCCTTATACTTTGGATTGCATCTGTTGTTGATTTACCCGAGACAAACCCGCACTGGTCATCAGATAGTCGTATTATTTTCCGCAGTCGGCTATCTAATACCCGTTCAACGATCTTCATGGTGTGCGACATCAGCTTGACAGAACGGTAGTTATCACAATTTCGCGTATCACCCTTTCCTTTGTGCAATGGAAGAAGATAGCTTTCCCTCCATTGATTAGGCATAGTGTCGCCTCTCATAAGTTTGGAGATAAGAACCATGAGCCATCTAGACCCGATGTCTCCCATCTTTTTCCAGAACTCAGAGGGTATCCCGTCCGGCCCAACAGCTTTTCTTTTCTTGGAGTTTTTAACCGCGTACCGAACTTCTTCGACTGTGATGTCGGGTATTTCGGCATGATTCGGGGCGGCTCTTGGAAAGTACATTCGGGGAAACTGTTCGTTCAGAAGTTCCTCGCAATACTGTCGCCATCTGTGGAGAATTTTTTCGTCTTCCACAAGGAGTTGGCCTTCAGCATTGTTAATAAACTTTGGGAAACGAATCTCCTGAGCATTTCTTCTTCTCTGGGCGGCTATCTTAAAGATATTTGCTCCTTTGTTCAAATTGTTTTGTCGAAGCTCCTGGGTAGCCTGGTTCCTGTCAGACGCGGAAGACGATATTTCTTCCAACTCCTGATAGAGGCCTTCCATGCTTTTCGCTTTGAATTCGGCGCATTTTTTCTTCGCGATACCTTTGCAACATCTATATACCTTTTCACGGCGAGCTGGTCCCCTACTGTTTATAAACCAATTAAATGTTAAAGTCTTTCACAGGACGTTTTCCATTTGCATATCCAAATGACACGTCAATCGTATGTATTGTTTCGACCAAATTCACGTACTCGAAGGATGATATCATGATGTGGTTGGTAAGCAATGAGCGAAGACCAAATTTAGGCACATTCCATTCCACAGCCCATTATACCCAGAGTCAAGCATGGTTTTAATTTTTTTTACACGCTCCAATTCGCAGATCTAAGAAAACATTGGGAACACTTACAACTGGCTTGGTGTCACCATAGACTGCTGTCGAGCAAACTGACATGATTTCTGTTCGCGTTGCCCTAACTGGTGTACAAAAACACCCAAATCAAGGCAATCAGATCACTCAGTCTCAGGGAGAAATTACTGGTAAAATGACTATAAAATTGCTGGGAGTCCGAAAATCCATAAAAGAAAAGCGGCTCTGATCAAGCAAAGGGCTTTAGTAGATTTCGATGTCATTCTCCACTCAAAGCCATTTATCTTAGGACGTTAAAATACAATGCATCACACCGACATGCTTCCTATGCCCGTTCCAAATATAGATCTAAAGAACTCACTTATCATCACATAAGGGTGGTAGAAATACGAGCTACGCAACGTCTTCACATTTGTATGAAACGTTTTTGTTCCCGCTAATACGAGGAGTCGAATGTCGTCCGTATGTGGAACAAACATGCCTAAGCAATATTCACTTCCATCATTCATTTCCTCCCTTCCGCTCGGGGGTTTCCCAATTAAACCGCTCTTTCTTCACATCGCACTAATAGTTCCTCTCGCCTGTCAGCGCGACACCAATTTCCAATGTGCAATCCGATATATCCCATCAATTTCAGTGTGTCTTCTCCTAATATTTATTTCTAAGATGCATGTGAGTAAATAATTCCAGATGTGTGTGCAGGTCCGTTGTCCCCGAAGATGATTATATTCCGAGAGAGTGATTAATTAGGCTGAAGGAAGGCAATCCGCCGAACCGGAAATTGTCCATCAGGGACAGGGACAGGGAATGAATAGCACAAGAACGTATTTTCCATTTTTCCATACGAAACAATTAAACCCACGATGCGAGGAGACGTCGGAGGGAATCAACCGAGAACTCAGTTCAATTGAACTGGTACTGGAACTCAATAAAATTCATCCCGACAATTTCCGGTGCAAAAAAGCGATTCGCGTGTTTCGTAATTAATCAAATATTCTTTCAATTGTGGACTGTTTGTTCCTTCTCTTGGGCTGTACCATATGCAGGAGAGCTCCTCCATGTTGATTTATAAAAACGCAAGAGGCAAGCTGGGGAGTAGTGGATTCGAGTGGATTGTATTCGTTTTTTTTGCCTCGAAATGATGATATATTTATGGGCCATTGAATTGGAGTGAAACTGATTTATTTGTAGAGATTTTCGAGAAACAAAATTGAAATTTGCTTTAATTAAGAGAAATGATCGCTTGGGAGTTGGCACGGGACGGGTAGGCAAGTCTAAAATGTGTTATTTCTGTGCCATATGGAGAGTGGAGGAGATTAGTATTGTACGGGTTTGAGGCAGTAAAGGAACTTGGGGGAAGATCCACATGAGATATGTCAGGTAATATATCTTCAACGAGGGGGAATAACTTCGAGATGAATGGCTTTTTCATTCTACCCAATGGGATTAAGACTTTTGAATTAGATTCAAACATCATTCACCATTAGATAGTGAAATCATGGTATTCCTAGAAGGGATGCAGTCTTCTCCTGTTGCGGGACGGATAGTGCCACCGTGAAAGTGGTGTCGTATGCCCACTTTCATATGTATTACTGCTCGATAGTATTTTATGACTCTATTACCACCGCTTCGTAGCAAAGTTTTATGTTAAATTTACGACCTCTCCACAGAGATTGCTTCAAAACATGTTTCCCTGCTTGTACAACAGAGCAATAAACTCTGCCGTTCCTTATTCCACACACTCTCCAGTCCCTATATGCCACCTCTTCTCAACGTTTATCCAATCCATCTCTGTCTTCGAAATGTCGAACAGCTTGAACGCGAATAATTGCACTCATGAGCAAGTTCATCAGTATTGCCGCCCCAATCGATTAATTGCTTTGAAATGTTCTTTCATCTTCTTCACTCATTTAACGTTTTACTATTATTTTCTCTTTAATTACAGAGGCCCTCCTGCAGTCACGTCCATTGCCACACATTCCGCCCGGATCGAGTCTGCTTGATGCCGAACTGCTCGCCCAGAGTCAAGACGGCTCGTTGCACAATACACAAAGCCATAGTCAGGGACCAAGTTCGACGACCTCCGGCTTTGAGTCGGCACATCGATGGACATCGAAGGAGAATCTACTCGCTCCGGGGCCGGAAGAAGACGATCCGCAGCTATTTGTCGCATTATATGACTTTCAAGCCGGCGGCGAGAATCAACTTAGTCTGAAAAAGGGCGAACAAGTCCGAATATTATCATACAACAAATCGGGCGAATGGTGCGAAGCTCATTCAGACTCGGGCAATGTTGGATGGGTCCCGTCAAACTATGTGACGCCATTGAATTCACTCGAGAAGCACTCTTGGTACCATGGACCAATATCGCGAAATGCCGCTGAATATCTTCTAAGCTCCGGAATCAATGGGAGTTTCCTGGTGCGCGAGAGTGAGAGTTCGCCCGGGCAGCGTAGTATTAGCTTACGATACGAGGGTCGAGTCTATCACTATCGTATCTCGGAGGACTCAGACGGTAAGGTCTACGTCACCGCCGAGGCGAAGTTCAATACATTGGCCGAGTTGGTGCATCATCACAGTGTGCCGCACGAAGGTCATGGACTGATAACGCCCCTACTGTATCCAGCACCAAAGCAGAATAAGCCAACTGTATTTCCACTGAGTCCCGAGCCGGACGAGTGGGAGATTTGTCGTACTGACATCGTAATGAAACACAAACTGGGCGGCGGGCAATATGGCGAGGTGTACGAGGCCATCTGGAAGCGTTACGGCAATACTGTGGCCGTAAAAACCCTCAAAGAAGATACAATGGCGCTCAAGGATTTCCTCGAAGAAGCAGCCATCATGAAGGAGATGAAACACCCGAATCTCGTACAACTCATCGGTAAGTGCATATCATTCCCTCTTGGAGATCTTATATTTAGTGGTTCTTGTATTGACAGGTGTGTGCACGCGAGAGCCGCCATTCTACATCATCACCGAGTTTATGAGCCACGGAAACCTACTCGACTTCCTACGATCTGCCGGTCGCGAAACTCTTGACGCAGTAGCTTTGCTCTACATGGCCACGCAAATTGCCTCGGGAATGAGTTACTTAGAATCACGCAATTACATCCATCGGGATTTGGCTGCACGCAATTGCCTTGTTGGCGATAATAAACTCGTAAAAGTGGCCGATTTCGGTCTGGCTAGGTTGATGCGTGATGACACATATACAGCGCATGCTGGAGCAAAGTTTCCGATCAAATGGACAGCGCCCGAAGGTCTGGCTTATAACAAATTCAGTACGAAATCCGATGTCTGGGCATTCGGTGTTCTCTTATGGGAAATAGCTACTTATGGAATGTCGCCGTATCCGGGGATAGATTTGACAGACGTATTCCATAAGTTGGAGAAAGGCTATCGCATGGAAAAGCCACCGGGATGTCCACCGGAAGTGTATGATTTGATGAAACAGTGTTGGCAATGGAGTGCACAGGATAGGCCGACGTTCAAGAGCATACATCATGCTCTGGAGCATATGTTTCAGGTGAGATTGCATAAACAAAGGGGAAACAAACGATTGAAACTTTCTCGTGCTCGTTACAGGAATCATCGATTACGGAAGCAGTGGAAAAGCAATTGAATGCTTCACAGACTCTCACCCCACAGATGGGAAAAAAGCCACAGATGGGGGGCGGTGGTGGTGGCGGAGGTAGTGGAGGCCACCATGATCAACAAGCTAGCACACCGCTGTCAGGTAAATATCCCATCTTCTCTATTCGTTCCCTTAATTCTCAAATCGTAACACGTTCGTGTGGTTTGCTGTTACAGAAACGGGCTCCACCTCCACCAAACTGAGTACGTTCTCCAGTCAGGGAAAGGGGAATGTACAGATGCGACGAACCACCAATAAACAGGGCAAACAAGCCCCGGCTCCACCAAAGAGAACAAGGTTTGGTCTAACCGAAATCACTTGCATACCGGTAGTTGACTCTACTTTTGTTCTTGTTTGTCTTTAAAGCCTACTGTCAACTAGTCGGGATTCAACGTACCGTGACGATGATGGAAAGAATTTCGTGGATGAACTGAATACGAATGGTAGTGGTATAAAGAAATCATCTTCTTGCAGTAGTTTTATAATCGATATTCTATTCCGAGGTATTTGTCACCTGAGTAAGGGATTACAACAACATTTCACCATATATTCATTGATGTGTCCGTATGGATCTGCATGAGTGCCTTGTGTGCTGGCCGTGCATTTGGTTTGGGAAATGGAAACGTGAAACTAACATTGCATGAATCTAATTGGCATCGACGGGTTTGGCATATCCAGAACGTCGGTGATTTCTAATTTGCATGCGCCTATGTGCCCTCAGCAGCTTGCTGCTAAGATTTCTCGAAAGAAATGCGTTAACGTACACCTTTTAACCCGGTCTCTCAATGGTTTCGCATGTCTGTCCACTAACAAAACACATTACGCACAAAAACACCACTCAACACCGCCTCATGAGCAACTAACCGCACCCTAACAACTGTGTGACAAATACTTACAGCAATGCTTCTTATTTTACTTCAATCTCCGAACCAAGCTTGTCTCTCTAACCCTCATTTCTCCCTCTGCTCTTCTCTCCCCAGGTTTAACACGTGACATAGCCAATCTGACCAACCGTTGCGACTCGGAGAACGACAATCCCGACGCCGATAACGACAACGACAGCATGGAATACAACAATAAAATCCAACATTCCCTGGGACATCACAAGACCGTACAGCATAGCTCGTTCAAACGACCGACACCCGTTATGGGTAATCGTGGTCTTGAAACACGCAACAGCAAACGATCGCAGCAACATCCAATTCACGCCAAACACCCAATGGACCACACACAGCACCACAACCTCGCCGGCGTCATAACTCCGCCATCCAGCAATCAAGTCACCGTCGGTGCTTTAGAAGTAATGAACGTCAAGCGCGTCGTAAATCGCTATGGAACACTACCCAAAGTCGCTCGAATCGGAGCATTCCTTGAAAGTCTCGAGGACACTAGTTCCATACAACAAATCAACCATAACACCATAGTTCCAGACGTTCCACCACCGCCGCCACCAACAATCGGAACCAACGGCATCATGTCGCGTAACAATAATCTGACCAACAGCGTTGTAACTTTTAAGGGCGGACAGCCACAAATGATACGCAGCAATTCGTCGAGTGGCGTCACCATGGCCAACAACGCATCAGCCAGTCTCAATAAATTACAACGCCACCGCACCACAACCGACGGTTCCATGATGACATTCTCTTCATTCCGCGGCGCAAGCAGCAGTCCAAAGCGAGCCCAACAGCAATCATCACTTGCCAATTTAGATTTCCCACCGCCACCGATCGACCTTCCTCCGCCTCCCGAAGAATTCGAATCACCTCCACCACCGCCACCATTGATTCCCATTCCCCCGCCAGCACCTATCAATAACAACGACGTTTCTAACACCGCACCCAGTGTTGAGGAGGCCAGTTCCCGTTTCGGTGTCAGTCTTCGTAAACGCGAACCCTCAACCGACTCATGCAGCTCGCTCGGCAGTCCACCGGACAATCAACAGCAATCGGACAACAACAGCATGAAGGAGAAGCTCGAAATGAAACTCATGGCCGAGATCAAGGAGCGTACCAATCCCGCCGGTAAGAACCATAACAACAACCACGATGGCCGTGGCGAGAACGGTGGCCAACAAGTCGATCCAGTTTCACAATTAGTCACTGAACTGGCCGAGAGCATGAATCTCCCCAAGCAAGACAAAAAACAACCACCAAAGTCGGCACACTCACCAGCCAATGCTGCTACTACCGCTACCGTTCACACTACACCCAATGATCAGACCAACACAAACACCTTCAAGGCCCAGCTGAAACGAGTCGAGCCGAAGAAAATCCAAACCCCACCCCAGAATGATTCCAACACAATCATCGATTTCAAATCGCGACTCCGCAAGGTCGATAACAACAACAGCAGTAGCGGCGCCGGCGGCGGTAACGATGCCAAAGACCATCAGCATAACTCCACAGCAAAAGACGACAGTACTAACTCGGATGATAGTACAACAAAGAACTGCAACAATTCGAACAATTCCAATTCCTTTAGAAAAGACACCACGGACCGTCACGCCGAGAACAACTCAAACGACCTACTAACCAAGCCAAAATCCAAATCCCAGATCGAACTGAAAAAGACTGAAATCAAAATCGAAGTCTCGGCCCTGCAGAACGCCGGCGACATGGAGAATAATAAGAAGGACAGCAATCACTCCTTGAAATCATCGTCCACCACAGCAGCCACCGATTCGGGCGATTCGTCCGAGGACGGCAAACGTCGCAGCACCGGCAGTATTAGTAGTCTGAAAAAATTATGGGAACCGAAAGAGTCTACCCCAACCGAGACGCAGACCCAACTATCACCCAAGCTGGCTATCAAGAATAACTCGAACGAAAACAACAGCGACATGATCACATCTACGACTACAACGACGCTCACACCGACTCCCCCGGACCCAGTTGCCGATCAACATCAAATGCTCAACAAAAGCAAACCTGCCGTTCCCCTGAAGCCCACTAAACTTACGATCTACGCGACTCCGATCGGGCAAAAGATCAACACCGAAGGCAATTCGAATACCACAACGCCACTGACGAACACCACGCAAACCAGTCGAGAGGGTATCCTCGAACTAGTCGGTCTACTCGAAGGCAGTCTTAAGCTCCCCGTAAATTCGATTTCAGCCTCGCAATGGCTACAGCTTAGCGACAAATTGAATATACTTCAAAACTCCTGCGTAGTATTCGCCGACAATGAAACCATGCCGCCGCATTCGAAATTCCATTTTCGTGAACTCGTCACGCGGGTAGAAACGCAATCGCGTTGCCTGCGATCGGCAGGCAGCAAGAATGTGCAGGACAACGAAAAACTAGTGATCGAGGTGGGTCAATCGTTGAAGCAGATATCGAACGCGCTACATAGGTAAACGGCTCCTCCCGGGGTAGTCGATCATGTGAGGCGTGTGATGCAGGGTGAGGTGTGTTGTAAGCAGCGGGTGTTTGGCCAACCCCATCACCCGGCCGAGTCTAGTCAGTAAGAGAGAAAGAGAAACGCATTTTTTTTTTTAAATTTAATTTTGACTCCTTTCTGTATCCTTCCTGTTTTGTTTTGTTGTTTGTTTTTGATACTATCTTTACCACTGTGGCATAGGGAAGCATGAGGAGAGAATGTCCAGGAGAGGGCCAATCAAGAGGGGAATGTTCAGAGAAACAAAAACAAAAACGAAAATGTTGATTACTAACTTTGTTCCATAATTTTGTCTGTGATATGTTGGAACATTTATTTAATAACGGTGTGACGAAAAAAGAAAAAAAACAACAACAGAAAGCAATTTTGTAAGAATATCACTTTACTACTAAGTTTTAAGGTCTTGCTCACTAGATTTTTGTTCCCTTTTTATCCTTCCTAACGTATAAAAGAAAAATAAGAAAATGAAATGTTTTGTTTTTAAGACTTGATAAGTTACGGACTGCTGTTGAGCGGTTGTGTGTGATGAGAAGTAGATCTAGGATTCGTGGACTTTTTTTTGGGGATAATGAGATGGTTTTGTAAGAGAATAGTCGTTTCGTTTTAGAGATAGGGTAGGGGCAGGGAAGAAGGGATATAGAGTTTGTTAACCAAGCTCAGAAAAGACGATCAGCTGTGGTCTCCGTCAGTAACGTTTGCTTACCAAAGGCCATGCAAGTAATAGCTGCCGGTAACAAGCTTTAACTCAGTTTTTTCATGATATACATCTACAAGACCTGGTATTCAGGTCTGAAGACTGCAGTCTCAATTGTGATTCATTTTTAATTTCCCACTTTAAAGGTAATGTTTGACCTTCTTTACCTAGGTCTCAACCATGCCAGAGTCCTTTTCTTCTTTTATGCTTACCCCATCCTACCTAAACGCAGCAATATAGTCTACCATAAGTTCTCCTTCTATCTGTCGTTGCGACCTTTCGTTTGATTTTTCTTTCTTTAATTACTTTCCCACTTGACTGGCGGCCAACTGGAACTCTTAAATATAAAATGTAGAAAAAAACAAATCAGGTTTAAGGGTGTTCAAGCGAAAAATACACTTGCGGTCATGAATACCAGAATTTCATTTAGCCTTTTACTCTCAGGTTCATATTATGCACCTTACGTACCATCACATGTCGTCAGTGTTCAATCGGGTGAATTTGTTAGCCGTTCTGGTCCGGCAAGTCCGAGGTCCCCGAGGTTTTCAATTTGGCTCGGTGACAAGATGCAAATTCATCAATTCAATAAATTCTGAGGTGTTTCTGTATAGACACAAGATTGTGGACGAAGCATGGTCCACTCTGCATGCAATTTAATAACACAATTCTGCAATTTCATTTGTGGGAAGCATCTGGAAGGTCGCCCTTAAGCGTCCAACAGTAGTCTGCCATCATTGAGACGCTCCATCTTCCTTGGTATCTTTTTCCATCTCCTTAATATCTTGGTGAAATCGTTCACTCTGCTCTTCACTCACATCTCCTAAATTTTCTGGAAAGTAGTCGAAGTGGGAATGAAGTAAAAATGGACTTTTGAACTCATTAGGCTACCTAAAGCTGGAAATGCTTTTAACATTCTTTTGACGATTTGTTTGTGGTTAGGGTCTTTGTGATTGCCTAAAAATCTCTGACCTATTTGAGGATCCGTTATGGTTGTGATGAATTGTGGATCAGCCATAAGCCGCTCAACAAAAACAACTCCCTTCAACTTTGCCTCCAAGAGGCTGGAAACGTTGATATTAAGTATTTGAAGTAATTTCCATCTCTTGGAAGTGACTTTACAAATTGCTTCATCAAGGGGGCACCAAAATTTCATGCAGGACGTCCTTTCGCCAACTTAAAGCTCCCTCGGAGGCCAACACTTTGTGGTGATTTGTTCGGTCTCTACTATCCCATAGACACAAAAAGCAAGGGAATATGGTAAGCCCAGATTGTTGTCCAAGCAACATGCCCAAGATTTTTAAATCACCGCACACTTGCCAACCGTGGTCTTTACATTTTAATTTGCAAAGAGCCAATTCCAAGTTCTTGTAGGTCTCCTTGAGGTGTTCGGAATGACCGACAGGAATGGAAGCATATAAACCACCATTGTGAAGCAGAACTGCTTTAAGGCTTCTCTTTGAAGAATCTATGAAAATACGCAACTGTGCTGGGTCGTATGAGATCTTAAATGTATCAATCAAACCTCCAATATTGGTACAATAAACCAACTTGTCCTCTTGTTATCTAAACCAGGAGGAAGACACTTCCGGCAAAAGCAAGTTCCTGCTTTTGAGCCTTGATCCAAGCAACTCAGCAGCGTTTTTGAGAAGATTCAAATCTCTTATCAAATTATTTAGCTCGTCCTGGAAAAACAATTTCGGACTGCTGTCATCTTCAAATTTAAAACTTGACCTGTCATCGGGTTCAGGTACAGCACCATCTTCGTCAGAACTTAGAATCTCTTCTAAGGTAGCAGGGGTCTTGGGAACTGGTATTTCTGTCCCATGAGGGTTGGGACGAAGCTGATTGTAGATTGAGGTATGAAATTGACACAAACAAAAGTAACAATCATCACCATGGTTCTTTTGCTCGCGCCATACCATGGGAATCGCATATCGTAAAGCTTTTTTCTTGCCCTTAAACCAATTTCGAAGGTCTTCAACACTTTATCTTGATCTCCAAGTTTTAAGCCAAAATACGCGAAGTATACTTTTTATACAAAGTCTGTAATATTAAGTTATTGCTTTAATACCATAAACGAGTATTCGCCACAAATATAACAAAAACTGTCAGACGAATTCACACACTTCCCCACAGACGACATTGCACTGTACGAGTATTGAACCAAGATCTATAAAACAATGACGAGTTAACTCGTAATTGTACCACGCCACTTTCTACACTATCGGACCACCCACGTTCAGGTTACAACATGTTTATGTTTGTTAATTTAGCTCACACAGGGCGTTCTTTATTTAGAAAATAATAACAGTAATCAAAATAAAATTGTACCTATAATTAATGACTCAAGTTAGCCCAAAAAACCCCTTTTTATAATAAAATTTTGCGTTTAGCAAATAACCTGACGTTCTGGAATTTTTCGAGTATTTTTTGGTTTTCAGAAAATCTAAAAACCTTTATTTCTAATAATTTCCACACACCTTTTCGGCATGGAAGCAATAAGGGAGTTTATTTATTCACAGGGAATCTTTGCCCACTCATCCTTTAAAGCTTGATAAAGAGTCTTTTGCGAACTAAACCGTTGTCCCTTTATCCGTTGTTTTTTTACTGTGAAGGCCAATCTGAAATATTATCTCCCCGAGCCCCTAAAAATTCTTTAACGAACTTTGAGGTGTGCTTCGGGTCGTTATCTTGTTGTAACCTTCACAACAACGGCATTTCTTCCTCAACGTACGGAAGCATGATGGTGTCTAAGATATCCTTATATCGGAAAGAGTCTCGCTGGATAATATTCACGATTTTTGTTATCAGTTTGTATGTCTGTTTTTTCGGGAACGAACGCCAGAATGAAGCGTTGTAATTGGTATTCTTTGATTCGATTCGCTTTTAAATGCCTCAATTACCAGCTCTTTTGTCCGGGTATCATAGTTATTGCCATCCATTTTTTTAGCACGCAAATTTTGTGAAAACTGAATAACGAAACTGCCTATGAACATGTACTACAGTAGAAAAGCTAGAGAAACGCCTGGAGGTTGATTATTCTATCTTTTTCCTAGGACTTATTAAACGAGGTACTTGCAAGCCAAGGTTCTCAAATATGAACCGAACTTATATTGTCTGATGTCGCTTTACGCATTACAGCATAAATGGAATCACCACTAGACTCACAAGTATACTGAAGTATACTAAGTGACCAATTGTAGTTGCTGCAATATCGCTGGTTTCCGCTTTATTTCCACATTAGCCTGGTCCGCTTAATACACACGCCATTGACTTTGGCAAGTCCAACGAATCCATTACTTTTTAATTCCCAATTCCACAAATGCACTTGTTAGTATAAGAATGATGCTGTTCAATGGCTGATACCAAAATCTCCCCAATCCATATCTTTGAGTCCTCACCGTTCCTTTAATAAAGGGCAAAAAGCCCTAAACGTAAAATGAAAAGCGTCCCCAAACCATTTGGCTTTGGGGACCCTTCACTCCCTTGACTACGCGCTCGTCCTAAAGCCTTTCGTCTGCTGACCTGAAACATAACAAATTAAATATACTCGCATCTCCAATCATCCTGCATCCAATTTTCATACTTTTTCGCCCACGCCAAACGAGCGTTTTTCATTTTTATGGTTAAGAGATGCTTTGCGCTGGTCGCCTTCCATATAAACCTACCTCCCGTGGCTTTGTATGTTTCGTTTCGGTGCTTAGTTTAACTCCATGAAACTCACGCAGCTCTGCTCTTATATGGACAGCGCTCTTAAAGCGATCGTGCATGCTAATTCTTGTGTAATGCACTGCCCATCTTCTGGGTTGATTTAACTCTTCGTCCTCAGCCGTTTTTTCTATCCATTGAATCTAAGTTGTCTTTTTCCTTCAGCCGCAATCTTACCAAGAAACAGCCCTTCCTCGACCAAAGTCAATATTTTTACTTCTTCCCGAACCAGTGGCAGATATTTACCGGACATTTCACTTCTATGTACGTTCCACAACTCAATTCAAAGTGATTTTTTCTTATCTTGAATACCAGAAGTCACAATGAGAACTCCGACTTTCGTAGGTCTTTCCCCGCGAAACCCATTTATTTACATTAATGTCTAGGTTCCTATCGACCAAACCCGTTAAATTTAACTTAATTTTGCCATTCATTTGAATGTATGAAATGAATTCTCGTGCCGCACTGGGGGGAGTTATAACAACGTGCACGATTGTTGACATAAATTGGACAAATTCCGGGGCCCACGCCCTCGCTACAGCTTGTAGGCAAACGTCAGCGGCCATTTAAAATCGGAGTTCTCATTCTGGTTTCTGCTGAAGTCGAATGCCGCTGTGGGAAATACCGTTCATAACTTCTGCTTCCAACCCATTTTCTGAGAATCCATCATAAGGCGCGGTTTTTATGAGCCCAAGTGTATCAGTGGCTAGCACACTTCTTTATTTGTATATTTGTCATCAGCCATCGCCTTGCAGTTTGATGTCTTAACGAAATACTTTCCACGTTTCATACGTTAATCTACCGACTTCCACTTTTGAGACGTCGACCAACAAGAATCTTCTATTGCCTAACTACTACTGGTCCCCTTTCATTATCCGTTCGATTTTTTTCCTGGCGGCCAACTGGAACAAAAAAAGATTTAAGGATGTTCACGCTGGACTGATGGAAAAGTAGACCCTGCCGCATGCTTCCTCCGTTGTTTGTGTTTAATTCAAGCAATGTAGTACCAATCCATTCGCAATTGTTATGGAAAACACCTTTGTGGATCATATTCGCTTAAGGCCAGGGCGGCCTCGAAACCCTATTGATAGCCATCAGCCATCACCATGCAATTTTATGTTTCAGCAAAATACAGTCTTCACATCGTGTACACTTCATTTGAGCTTCTATCACTTAATTGCTACTGCCCCCATCTCGTCATCGGATCGAATTATTTCCCGTCTGTCCTATCTTGATGTTCTATGATTCTAAGCTTGCTTTCGTTATATTTTTTACTATTTAGAAGCTTTGCGAATCGTTAAAAAGACAGGCAAAAAGCCAAAAATGAAGATGGGTATCACAACCCCAAGATGATCTTGCCTCCTGTGATGGACAATAGAAAATATCTAACAGACGAGCTGATGCACACCCCCAACATGGTCATCTCAGCTGCCTTAAAGAGCTCGGCAGGTAGTTAAGTTTAGAGAAAAAATTCCTAACTTCGTCCAGGTCAGGAGGGCAGAATTCTCTGCTATCGTCATTCATTGTGTTTGGATCATTCTGCCTGACAGCGGAATTTATTTCGTCATCGACGTTATACAGTCTCCAAAAGTTGTCTTTCCAGATTCTTAGTGAAGCCACTGCTAGGTTTCCGTTTTTGTCCTTGCAGGCTTCCGTTCTGGTTTTAGGCTTTCTTGTTGGTGGCGTTTTTAAACCCAGTACCTCAGAAGCAGCGCTCCTAAGGCTTGTTGACAACGATTCCATTGGTGTTGTACGGACTAAGCAGGTGTTGGAAGGTTTTCTAAGAGCTTGAGGGAGACGCGATTGGCATATACTCTGGGGGTCTCTTGCGATTGTAGCATTGCGAAGTTATATGTCGCTGGCCGTACTTGATTTTTCTGGGCCAGGCATATTCGTGTCACAAGAAGTGGTCCGAGTCGATGTTGGCTCCTCGGAAAGTTCGTATATCCAGAATATCGGATGCAAGCCTGACATCAATCGCAATGTAGTCAATCTAGTTGACGGTTGGTTGATCCAGAGACCGCCAGGTCCCCTTGTGGATATTGAGGTCCAGGAAATGCATCCTAACAACAAAAGATTTTGTCTCGTTGCGAAATCGATCAGCCTTAATCCATTTTCGGATGTTGTGTTGTGTAGACTGTACTTGCCAATGACCCTATTAAAAGCGACTTCCTTGCCCAGTTCCGCATTAAAATCTCCTACCATCATTTTAACATTGTAGTTGGAACGTATGTATGTATGTTCTATCTAGGAGATCATAGAAGCTGCGTCATCCTTGTCCTTGGGGGCTTGAGTAGAAATTAGGCTGATGTTGACGAATTTGGCCTTAATGCGAATTGTTATGAGGCGCTCACTTACATGCCGCAAGATCAATATTGTACTTTCTCCCTATGTCTACCTCTAATAACCCACATCCGAATAAGCGTTGCCTTCTATTCTTGACCGCCTTTTGCTTTAACACAGGCTTTTAAATGGTGTGGCCATTGGTCTATAGCGGCCCCTACGGTTAGACGCTGCTCTAGTTAATGCTGTTTTAAGGCTTTCCAAATTTCTGTGGGGAGTCTTGCAGGCCATGTTCTTCAATTCTGACCACAAACCATAATCCAGTGGATTCAGATCTGGACTCTCCGACGGCCAATCTTCTGCTCCTATAAAGCCAGGAATACTGACTCTGAGCCACTCCTGCGTGGTTTTGGCTTTATGCGCTGGAACGGAGTCCTGTTGGATGATCAAACCCTTCACAACACCCTCTAGCACATCTTCTTGGTAAACCTTTGCACCAGTTTCTACGCCCTTTTCACAGAAATGGAGGGATGTGACACCATGGTGAGAGACCCCTCACCAAACCATTACGGAAACAGGATGATGGCCACGTTGAACCCTTGGAACAATTTTTTTCGTTTCCTTGGATGAAGTGGCATTAACCTTGTCATTTGTTTGTTGAAAACTTCTTCCACGGTAAACATTTCCTCGTCCGTAAGGAGAATGTTTTCATGGCCATTGTCCGCGTGCCACTGCCAAAGTCGCTTGCATCTATCGTCTAATTTTTTTTTAATTGAGGAGTTAAAAGATGACCCGTGGACCGACGAAATTTTCAATGCTTTCAAACGCAGATCATCCCGAATCAGCCTAGACATGGATCTGGTTGATATATCCAATTCCTTGGACATGATCTTCTGCTTCCTAAGGGGATTTCTCCGAATTCGTTCTCGTTCTGCCTTTACTATCGCACTCGTACGGATGAAGCGCGGGCGACCACTTCTTGGCGTGTCCTCTACTCCAGACAATTCGCCGAAGCGAGCAGTAGCCCGATATACGAATTTTGATATTTCCAGTGGTTTTAGCAACTCGAAAATTTGGCCAGCACTCTGTCAGCACTTATGCAACGCTATTTCCGCGACTCGATTCTCTTTTACGCTCCACTTAATAGGCAAACTGAAACCAAACTGACTAGTATTCTTCACTGATCAGTGCATGTGTTCTGAAAAAAAAGTTAACGGTTCGATTCCCGGAAAAAGTTTTGAACGATAAGCGCTGGAAATTGTGTAACAGAACTTCTGGCAGGACTAGGTACAAAGCCGAATATAATTTTTCTTTTTGTTCCGTTCGTTTTCTGTTCTGTCCGTTTATTTGTATCCGATATTTCTCTCGGTTTTATTGACGTATTGGTATACGATTGGGTGGCATCTACTCGCTATTTTGCCGGCAAACGCACATCGGATACGTTACGAAGCCTTTGTTAGTCGTTTATCACCCTGAATATCTTGAATCACCGTCTTTAATCGTAGAGTTTAAAAGCTAAGAATGTTTATTTTTTAAAGCAAATCTTTGTGACGGAGTGTATCTCTAAAACGGAACGAATTTAAAAAATCATTTCAAATCAACTTGAAAATAAAAAAATTCTATTATTAGGACGTAAAAAAATTATAAGTTTCCAACTGTATTTATCCAAGGACTGACAGAATTAAAAATAAAATTCTCAAGTTAAACCCATCCCCGTTGGGGAACGACTACGAATAAACCAAATTTTATTTCGAGCATATCAACAAGAGCGAAAACAAAACAAAAAAAAATATTTAAAAATATACCATTCAACCATCTCTAATTACCGTAAAATATTAATTTACCACACTTCTCTTCGTATTCTTACTCTTAAAAATAATCAACTAAAGCCAAGATAAAAAAAACAATTTTTTTATTTAAAAAATAAAAATCGAAAAATTAAAAAATTGTAGTTTAAAGCCAGGGCAAGCGAAAGGAGAGAGAATAAAAAAACAAAAACACTTGTATTTTATATCACTAAATAAATATCTATAATCACCGCTTGAGAAACTCTTATATTTAACGAATAACTCAATATTTTTAGTCTTAAAATTACAAGTAAAATATGAGCGAACAGAAAAAAAAAACGAAAAAAGGATAAATAAAATGCTAGTCGTACTCATTTAAAAAAATAAAAAAAGCAAAAGAAATGTAGTTGAACAACGTATTAACGCGATAACGATTTTTCCGTACTCTTTCTCTAGTTTCTTAAAATCCTTTTCTCTCCCTTCTTTCTATTCTACTTCTCGTTTTTGTCCTTTTTTTTCCTGTGTAGAGGATATGTAAGTGCATTTTTTTTTTTAAATAAAATAAATAAATGATTCATTACCCAAAGATATTTATGCAAAATGAAATTGATTTTCCTTTTATTTAAATTTTAAGCTAAACTTAAGTATTAAAAACAAAAGAAAAATAAATTACTAAATATGTACGTGTACCGTAGTGAGCTTGCTCGATTTTTTAAACTTTATTTTTACTATTTACATTATTCATAATCCTTATATAGACACAGATATATATATACATTTACGTACAAGCAAGATAAGAATAAAACCTATAAATACTACTTGATAAGACACTAATATTATACCGCTATCACGATAATTTTAAATTAAACAAAACAAAAATATTCTAAAAAAAAATCAAACAATTTTGTTACAAAAAAAATATAAAAATTCTCGTTCGTTTTATTTATTATTCGTTCGGCTCATCCGCTCGTGCGTGGTGTTGCAAGTATTTTATTAATTATTATTGTCATACCTAGGTACAGGCTATAACGATTGTATTGTTTCTCAGTTGGAATTTACATTATTAAAAAACCTTTTGTCGATGTTTAGAATTTGAAATTTATTTTTTCATACGTAAAACAGATGAAATCAAATTAAGGATATGCAATTATATATATATGAGTAGCGTATATGGTATATAAATAAAAAAAGTAAAATATTGATAGATATAAATCGCATTGTAACGTGAAAGATTAATGAATGTAAAATGTATATCATGTGTGTGGATAAAATACAACAACAATTTACACATTTCATACAAAAATTATTTAATCCGCTGTTTCATTCTACCTCTTTGAGTATTCTGAGAATTTTGGTAACCTACTATGGGGGCTACTATCTTCTCTTAATAATCTGTACATGTCTCTTACATACCTCAGCATTCATATGGCCGATTTTTAAGTCAACACCACGAGTTTTCAACTGGCATGGTTACATTTTCCCGGCCTGTGGCGGCCATGTTGTTTTAGTGACATCTCTCAAATCTTTTTTTTATTATTCAGCTACTAATGCCAAGTTGTACGATTGAAGAGCACGTCCAAATGATAAAACTTTATTATTAAAATGAGGTTTCGTTAGTGGAAACGTTGTGCGCGTTGCTCCCATTTTACGTTACGTGGTGGCCCTTCACAATCGATTCTTCACGGTGACCGAATTCAAGACGACCACTTCGATAGTCAATCATACGTCAAAGGAACGCAAGATCGGCTGAGAACATCGCCGCGGTCCGTAAAAGTATACCGCAGAACCCGAAGCGATCTATTCCTCGCCGTGAACAAGAAATCGCCCGTTCACAGACTTTAACTTGGCGAATTTCGCGTCGTGACTTGGACCTACGCCCGTACAAAATCAACTGACCTAGGAGCTCGAAGTGTTACCCCCACAACCCATCTGCTGGCTGTCATTATTCATTTTCTCATTACCAATAAATCTGCATAAGCGAACGGTCGTGTCTTGTTTAACTTCTTCACTCGTGATCTATTTTCTCTTCTTTTCCAACACAAAGTTCATGACCATAGAATCATCTTTAGCGAATAGGCAAGCAAAGAACGTGACAATGTAGCCTCAAAAAGTTACCGTTTGATGTGGATTTTTGGCCGGCGAAATCATTGGTCCGTACTTTTTCGAAAACGAGGTTGGTGAGGTAGTCACTGTCTATGGCGAGCGCTACAGAACGATAACTAATTTCTTATGGCCCATATGGATGACATGTGGTTCCAGCAGGACAACGCTACGTGCCACACAACGGACGCCAAAATTGACATTCTACATGAAGAATATGAGGGTAAGATTATCTCTCGCATAGGTGACGTGAATTAGCCACCAAGGTCAAGCTCTTCGGGCGCCTTGTCGGGGCGGAGGGGCTTAAGAGGTCAATGACCTCGAACTACGACCCAGAGAACTGAGTTTAATATGGATGAATGGACAACCAAATGGATGGTATTACTCCAGGTAGCACCCGCAATAGCGGAAATCCACCCGCGATCTCCCTGATCGCGGCCGGGGCAAGGATTCTGGAGGCCCCACCACTCATTCTCAACTCTCCGGCAGCCCCGAACGACACCGACTCCTGCGGCTCACTGTCCGACCACCTGATTGGACTGAGCATGAGTGGTGCAACCAACGGAGGCGACACCGACGATGGCGCGGCACGGGAAACCGCTAAGGTTGAATGAGCCCCAGAATTGGGACGCACTGTAGATTGCACTGCCAAGTGCCAAAAAAAAAGGAGAAAGAGGCGTGCCCGAAAATCGTGCAAAGAGGCTGGCACAGCCGAAGACACGAAGATTGAAGGCGAACCTCGGGGAAAGCAGTTAAGAGGATTAGATCGGCGGAGGTATCCCCTACCGAAACCCATCCGACCCTCTCATCTGCAGCCCCCGAACTTCTGGCACACTTCACACAAAAAACCCCTTCCTCTGGAAAGGAAACACAAGTGTCGAGACAAGCACCTCTTCTACAAAGAGGCAGCCATCTCCTCTGAAAAGGTCAGGATAGGGAAGGCTGGCAGTGACAGCAGAATGACCAGCACAGATTGCCAACACTGCGAGGATCATCTACTGGAGCTAGCTTCAGCAACAGGCTTTTGTATTCAGACTGAGAGGTCTACTTTGATGAATGGTACCTTCGTGGTGAGCTGTTCCTCACTGCAGACATCTGCCTGGATCAGGAGCATGATGCTGAAAATCCCTCCCCTGGGAACTACTACCTATCAGGTAGTTAGTCTCCCGAAATCAACGCGCGCCATCTGCTGGATTCCGGGAAAAAACCCGGAAACAAGCTGAAAGCTACAAGGAGAAAAAGAACTCTCTGAAAAAAGAGGGCTTCACTCTGGTTGTGGGATTAGACAACGGCTCTGTCGAGGCCCTTAAATCCGCGTACGACTCACGTCCCTACTTCGGCCTTGGTAGGATTTTATTCCACTTTGATGTCAAGTAGTCGAAGGATGGAACGTGTTCCGCAGTCTAAATCTATGATTTTCACTCAGATTAATCTACAGCATTGCAAGACGGCTACTGCTCTTCTCAGTAGCAGAATTGCATGCAGTAGTACAAATCATCACATTGTATCCATTCAGGAACCATGGGTGTGGAACAAACGCCTGTGTGGTCTTGGTGGTATATGTGATGCTACGATCCTTTATGATGAGCGATCCGAAAGGCCCAGGGTCTGCCTCATCATATCGAACACGCTATCGGCAATCAAACTTGGTCAATTCTGTGATCAAGATCTGGTGGCTGCGAAAGTTAGCTACAAAGCGCACGGAGAAATTGAACACTTCATCGTGGCGTCTGCTTACTTCCCCTACGACTCGGTACTGCCCCCGCCACCTAAGGAGGTTTCCGAACTCATAGAGTACTGTGACGCCAGAAGGATTGGACTCATCATCTGTTGCGATGCTAGCGCTCAAAATACTGTTTGGGGCAGCAGCAAATGCAACCGGAGAGGATACCATCTTTTCAACTTCACTCTTTCGTTTGACCTTATCATCAACAATGTTGGCTCTCAACCAACCTTTGTGACGGCGAGACGACAGGAAGTGATTGACCTAACCCTGTCTAATAGGCACGTGAAGGCCATCACTAACTGGAGAGTCTTACCAGATGTTACGCTGTCGAATTCCAATTGAAGTGCGGGATCTCCCCCTCGCAGCCCAAGCGGAATCCGAGAAAGACGGACTGGGTGCGATTCAGGGAGGAGCTTGAGAAATCCACTCAAGCCCTGCCTAAACTCAAAACAATTCAATTGGTGGAGGATGCCGTTCATAACCTGAGCAACGCTATCACCAACTGTTGACATGACTCGGATGTTCTGTCAAAAAACCTCCCAGCAGGAAGTCGGTTCCCTGGTGGAACGCTAGGCTCCAATGTCTTCGTAGGGAAACCAGAAGTCTCCTGAATAGACCGCTTAAAAAAGACGACTGGAATAAATATCGATTGAGGCAGAAGGAATATAAGAAGCTTATTCGTAAATCGAAGAACGATTCATATAAGTCCTTCTGCGAAGAGATCAAATCCTTGAGCGCGACCAGCAAATCGACAAAGCTGGATGTACGCAGAAAGTCTGATAGTACCTTAACCGAGTCTAAAGCAGAAACTATTTGGTTACTGTTGCAGACCCATTTTCCGGGAAATTAGACTGTCATCGGCTCGTTGCACACTCCCTCATTGGAAACTGCGACTGAAACGATGTAAACATCTCGGCGTAGCGTCACGCGTGGCAACTACTGAGGCCATTGAATTTGCTGTGGCATCTTTCGATGGCTTTAAGTCGCCGGGCACTGATGGGATATACGCTGTTATGCTGCAAAAAGGTATAAGACAGCTGCTTAGCACACTGAAAAGAATTTTCACTGCTAGTCTGGCACTTGCCTATATACCTATTCCTTGGAGCGCGGTGAAAGTGGTCTTTATTCCCAAAATAGGAAAAGAAGATTATTCACTCGCCAAGAGTTTTAGACCAGTCAGTCTAACATCCTTCTTGCTGAAAAGCATGGAGAGATTAGTAGAGTTGCACGTGCGCAAAGTTGTCCTTCGAATGCATCCTCTCTCGGACATGCAACATGCTTATCAGCGCGGAAAATCCTGCGAAACTGCGCTTCAAAACCTAGTTGGGAGAATTGAATGCGCTCTCGAAAGGCTCTCGGACTACGCATTTTCGTCGACATTGAGGGAGCTTTTGACAACGCTACTTTCGGCAGCATGTGTAACGCTGCTAGACAGCATGGCGTAGATGAAGCACGGGTTTTGTGGATCAAAGCAATGCTTGTGCATTTGTGCATAGGACATTGATTGCTGTTGCATGCCTCGAACAATGTGTCAAGTAAACCGGGGCTGTCCGCAAGGTGGCGTCTTGTCGCTGTTGTTATGGTGCATGGTGGTCGACTCTCTGCTCTCAATCCCTCTGGAATCTATGCCCAGGCCTATGCGGATAATGTTGGTGTTCTCTCTGTCGGCTCATGATTAGCGACTGTCTGCCTCAAAGCGCAGGCGGCGCTAGATGTGATCGAGGACTGGTGCACGAGAAATGGACTGTCGGTTAATCCTCTTAAGACTGATGTCGTTCTCTTCACGAGAAGGAGGAAAAATACTGGCATTACTCAGCTGATGCTAAAAGGCATTCCCATCCCGATATCCAAGGAAGCTGGGAGTCATCTTAGATAGCAAGCTCCTTTGGTCAAAGCATGTTGAGTCCAAAATCACCAAAGCGCTGTTAGCTTTTTATCAATGCAAAGGCGCCTTTGGCAAAACATGGGGCCTATTGCCGAAAAAGGTCCTTTGGATTCCAAAGAGCGGTCTGTCTCAGCTGCACGGGGGCTTTCCCCAGCACACCGGGAGCTGCTCTGGATATTATGATGACATCTATATCAGATGGTGCGCCTGAAAGCCATGTCTCGGCTAAAGAGAGATGGTCTTTGGTACAACTCGCATTGGAGCAAAAGTGTACTTGCGCGAGAAATATCCTACTACCCCTGTCTCATGAATATGCCTTCCGACGCAATGACACCTGCCATCCTACTGCCATAATTTCACAGTCACATTTCCATGGCCTCAGGACTGGCTTTGGCCAGACACTGAACCTGAAATGGAATGTCTTCGCATTTTCACAGATGGCTCCAGGACTGGGCAGGGATCCGGCGCTGGAGTTTTCCTTGAGCGCGACAACATTCGACTGCACTTCTCGTTAGGAAAATATGCGTCTGTCTTTCAGTCGGAAATTTACGCAATCCTAATGGCCAAGGAAAAAAGCATATGCGTCTGCAGTGACAGCCAAGCTGCACTCAAAGCTGTGTCCAACCCTCTATCCAACTCCAAATTAGTGTATGAACTCAAGACCTTTTTGAACAAAGTTGGAAGTCAGCGCGTACGCCCTGATGTCTGCAACATTTTTCTTATCCTTAAGGGTGAAATGATTGCAGAAGGCTTACGGGCGTCATTACACTTTTGCCAAGCATCTCTACGTGCTTGGCATCAGTGAGATGCCTACCTGTGCTGCATGTTGCGAGGAGGATGACACAGCATAACACTTTCTCTGCGACTTCGCCTTCGCTCGCTCACGGTGGTGCACCCTTGGGGCCGACGTGGTGTGTGCCGAATCTCTTAGCTCTACATGACTGAAGCCCCTCCTCACTTTTCTCCGGACAACAGAAAATTCAATTAAGACTGTCTGGTAGTACAATTGACCAGTATTTGTGTCTGAGTGCTCCAACAGACAGTAGAAGCCACCAACAAAAAAAAAAAAAAAGCATGATCTCGTGAATACGCAGTTAGAGCACATACTCAAGCGTCTTAAGCCAAGGGATTATAGACTGATAGGATGGATATCATTGGCTGATTCGTTGCCTTTTTGCCCAGTCCTGGGAATCAAGACCATATGAACCATTCTCCAGGATTCGGGAAGGTTAATGAGGAACAAGCAGCTTTGGAAAATCATCATGAGGACGATACTACCTGCTTCAAATTCCTTTGTAGCAGGGTGAAGCTGAACGATAAAAGTTCGTGTGCAATCCGTACTAAGGGCGGAGAGATGGTAGGGTCCGTGAACCTAGAAAAATGCCTGAGAGTCTAGAGTTCCAAGGATTCAATGCTAAGTCTGCTTGTCTAACCATCGTCTTGTTAAATAAATGATGGAACGGAATGTTCCTTAAACAAAAATTGACTGTTTGCCGGGTTGGACAACAGATGGCGATTAGTATAGTCCAAGCAAAATCCGCTTTGGGTGCCATTACACATTACAAAATTGGATAACCTGAGACGCATTCCCAAGAATCGAATGCGATGACGCGTTAGTCATTAGATTTGGACCCTATTTTTCCATCTAACAACCTACTGGACGAAGACGAAGTTCAAAGTCAACACTTTTGACGAAACCATGAATTGACCATTGAGAAAAGGAAGTTCTGGAAATAAATAATTACCTGACGGTGGATGCTAGGGCTAGCAACGACCACAATCCCTGCTGACATCATCATTCCAACTGGTTATTTACCCCCTCAAGCTGAAAGTCTGGGAATACTAAAGACCGATACACACATCGGACTGCACACTTGTACATCTGGGTGATATTGCTTTATGTACTATGCCGCTGACTATCAAGCCGTCTAACAACGCCATCTTTATTGATTTTAAGACAGATAAAGTAAAGCCTTTATTTCGTAAAACATTTTACATCACAACTTTCGACAAACTTACTACAAATAAATGAAAAATAAAAAAAGGCGATCTATGAACCACAGCTCAAGCATGCGTCTTTGTTCTCCAACGAGCACACCATGTCATCCATTCGGCTGTCGTGACCGCCATTTGTCGCAGCCTGTTCGTTGCCGTTCTGCTCCTTAATTGGCGAACCCCCATTTTGAACCGTCTTGGCCAATCGAGTCTTGTCTACCGTAAACTGAATTGCATGAGCAGCTGGTTTAGTGCGGAGGTAATACATTCCGGTCTTCAGACCAGACTTCCAGGCAAAGAAGTGAATCGAAGTCAACTTTCCGTAGTTCGGCTCAGCTACGTGGATGTTGAACGATTGGCTCTGATCGATGAATGCGCCTCGGTCGGCAGCCATTTTGATCGCAGAGCGAACAGAGATCTCCCAGACTGTCTTGTAGAGATCGCGAAGTTCTTGAGGAATCCGCTCGATTTGTTGAATAGACCCGCGATGAGAGATGATTTCGTTCTTCATGTCATCGTCCCAAAGGTCCAGCTCAGTGAGATCCTGCAGCAAGTGGCAGTTGACGACCTGGAACTCTCCGGACAGCACACGTCTGTTGTATATGTTCGAGGTGTAGGGCTCGAACGACTCGTTGTTTCCAAGGATTTGTGCGGTGGATGCCGTCGGCATGGGGGCGATCAGGAGTGAATTGCGGACTCCGTGTTTGGCGATCTTCTCTTTCAGTGCAGCCCAGTCCCATAGATCCGTCGGAGTCTTGTCCCACATGTCGTACTGAAGGATTCCCTTGCTCACAGGACTGCCGGCGTACGTCTCGTACGGACCGTACTTTTCGGCCAGTTCGCAACTGGCTTCCAGAGCACCGTAGTAGATGGTTTCGAAGATCTGCTGGTTGAGCAGCTGGGCTTTCTCGCTTTCATATGGATAGCGCAGCATGATGAAGGCATCGGCCAACCCCTGAATGCCGATTCCAATTGGACGATGGCGCAAGTTGGACTTCTTTGCTTCAGGAACGGGATAGTACGTGACGTCGATTACTTTGTTCAAGTTCCTCGTGACGATTTTGGTGACCTCCTTCAGCTTTTGGAAATCGTATTTCTTCTCAGGAGTGACGAACATGTTAAGTGCGATCGAAGCCAGATTGCAGACCGCGATTTCGTCCGGTGAGGAATATTCCACAATCTCCGTGCATAGATTACTGCACTTGATTGTTCCGAGGTTCTGTTGATTAGACTTGCGGTTACATGCATCTTTAAAGAGCATATACGGCGTCCCCGTCTCTACTTGAGATTCAATAATCGCAAACCATAACGATCGCGCCTCCACTGTGCGATTGGCACGGCCTTCTTTCTCATAGCGCGTATATAAAGCTTCAAATTCATCGCCCCACACGTCTTGCAATCCTGGGCATTTGTGCGGGCACATGAGCGACCATTGTCCATCGGCCTCCACGCGCTTCATAAACAAATCGGGAATCCATAAAGCGTAGAATAAATCGCGAGCACGCATCTCCTCCTTCCCGGTGTTCTTCTTCAAGTCAAGGAACTCGAATATGTCCGCGTGCCAGGGCTCCAAATAAATAGCAAATGCACCGGGTCGCTTACCACCTCCTTGGTCTACATACCTCGCCACGTTGTTGAATACTCTCAGCATAGGAACGAGCCCGTTTGATGTGCCATTCGTGCCAGCGATTGCTGTACCTTTCGCTCGTATGCAGTGTACGTTTAAGCCAATACCTCCGGCCGATTTCGAGATCAATGCGCATTGCTCGACAGATTTGAATATGCCCTCAATAGAGTCGCCAACCATAGTGAGAAGGAAACACGATGACAGCTGCGGATGTCTAGTTGCGGCAGCGAACAACGTCGGCGACGCGTGTGTGAAATATTTCTCCGACAACAGGTTGTATGTCTCTATCGCGGCATCAATGTCCTCTCCGTGAATCCCTACCGCCACTCTCATCAGCATGTGTTGCGGACGCTCGACTATCTTACCATTTATCTTCAGCAGGTACGAACGTTCCAGAGTCTTGAAACCGAAGTAGTTATAGCTAAAATCACGGTCGTATATGATAGACGAGTTCAAGCGTTCAGCGTTTTCCATCACGACTTTGTAATGGAAATCCGATATCATCGGACTCTTTTCCTTTGTTTCGCTGCTAATAGCGTTATACAAATCATGGATGACGTCGGAAAATGCTTTCTTCGTCTCCTTGTGTAAATTGGAAACGACAATGCGAGCAGCCAGGACAGCATAGTCAGCATGTGTTGTAGTCAAACTAGCAGCAGTTTCGGCAGCCAGATTATCCAGTTCCTGGGTGGTGACTCCTTTATATAAGCCATTAATTACCTTTAACGTTATCACAACGGGATCGACAAAGTCCATATTGAGGCCATAGCAGAGTTTCTGTATCCGCGACGTGATTTTGTCCAGATGGATCTCTTCTTTGCGACCATTTCGCTTGAATACGAACATCTTTTCAGGCTTCATCCTGAACTAAGTCGAATGAGGACAGTATACTTGTATAAAAGTTAAGATTTTCGAGAATTTAGGAATAAATTAAAATAAAACAAAATTCGGGGGTCGCGCTAACGTGACTACGATTTCCACTTTTGACGAAATTTTGGCGGTCTTTCGCGTTTTCTCTGTTCAAATAAACACATGACATTGCAGATGTCAGACGGTGGCAGACAGAATTGGAAGTAAGAGTGCTGCCATCGTCCCCGAAAAATATGTTAATAAGTGGAAAGTAATTATAAAAAGGAAAATAGTTGAAATTGAAATTAATTTTTGATAATATATTAGGAGGGCAAGTTCCCGTTGTTTTTTTTTTATGAAAATGCAACTTTATTGTGAAAAAAAAACGGTTACAAATGGATCATTCAAAGTTTTGCCCATCGCTAGCGATAACTTTTTCCCATCTTTCTGGCATACCGTCACGGTAGAAGTGTTCGTCTTTTGAGGCTATCCACGAATCAAGCCATTTTGAGATGTCTTCATATGGCTAATCAGCCAGACCATGTGCCATCGAACGGAACAAGTGATAATCGGACGGCGCAATATCTGGGGAATATGGTGCGTAGGGTAGGACTTCCCATTTGAGCCTTTCTAAGCAGGTTTTAACGGGTTAGGCAACGTGAGGTCGAGCATTGCCATGCTGTAGAATCACTTTTTCGTGCCTCTGCTCGTATTGTGGCCGCTTTTCGCGCAGTGCTCGGCTCAATCGCATCAACTGAGTTCGATGCCGTTCCTCAGTGATGGTTTCGTTTAATTTCAACAGCTCATAATAAATAACACCGCCCTAATCCCACCGAATACACACGGCCGAGCCGATTGCGAAGAAGCATGACTGCGATGTCCCCATGATTTTTTTCTCTTTGGGTTGCTATAATGAATCCATTTTTCATCATCCGTAACGATGCGATGAAGAAAACCCTTCCTATTTTGGCTCTGGACCAATTGTTCGCAGGCGAAAAAACGACGCTCAACGTCTCTTGGCTTCAAATCAGAAGGAACCCAAGATCATTGCTTTTGAATCATTCCCAACGCATGCAATCGCTTGGAAATAGCTTGGAGGGTATGTCCTAAACTGAAGCAAGCTCTTTTTGCGTTTGGCATGGATCCTCATCGAGCAATGCCTCCAATTCATTGTCTTAATGTCTTCGAAGCTTTCTGGTTTTCCTTCACGCGAACGGCCATCAACATCGAAATCACCGTCCTACTGGAGCCATCTCTTGATAAACAGCGAGAACTTACATTTACAATTCATAGAAGAAATTCACAACGAGGCATTGATAAGCTGCTACGATGCTGCTTGTGCTTGCATTTTCCTCGCTCGTAAGCCTAAACATTTGTCATCAGCACTTTTATGTTTACCCATAAAAGTTACAATGACCGACAACGTAAGCAAATAGAGTGAATCAGTGCACTCGATAACCCGTTGATAAGTAATGACACAATTTCAGTACATATGGTCGACACTTGGAAAGTGTAAACGCAAGCAAGTTAATTCGACGACTCCGGAACATTTAGGAAGTAACGGCATATGTCGTAATTGATCAGACCGTGCGCGTTTTAAATAAGCGTCTAAAAGATTAGATAACGGTGTTTTAAATATTTATCTCGCGTGCAGGAAAGACTTTTTTGATTTCATTGATTCTAACAACAATTCGCTCACACAATTAAATTGCACTCACACTTGCTTCATCTGGTATTGTCGCCACATTGTTGGAAGGCGGTCGAACAGCCTGTTCAGCACTAAAATTGCCACTGAACATTCAAAGCAACGAAACTTCGAGCTGCAACATTTCGAAGAACTCAGCCAGAACTTACCAGCGATTACGTGGTCAACGCCAGCGGATGAATTCTATGCATGGTTAAAGTCCTCCTTCTTCTTCTTTTCCTTTTTTCTCCGGCGTTGTTATGGTCAGAAGTGTAGGACCATAATCTTCCCACTTAACTGCATTCCTACTGGTCCGCTTGTGGGGTCCGCCGGTTTGACCTCAGAAAGTAGCGGCAGGCTTCCCGGTTTGGGATTACTTCATCGCTGAGGCCAATCAAATGCTGGTGTTTTTGCATTTGTTTGCACCAATTGTTTTTCGGCCTGCCTTTTTTGCGTGTTGAAATTGGAACGTTGATTGATAACGCCTTTTGGACGAGGTTCAAAGGATCTCTCCTTTGAACATGGCAATACCAACTGAGTCGGTCGCGCTCTATCTTTCTTGTGATGGTTTCTTTTACGTGGAGGCTTCCTCGGATCTTTGAACTTCGAATTCTGTCACGCTTTGTTACTCCCGCTGTCATGCGAAGCATCTTCATCTCAGCTGCCGTTAATTGGCTCTCATACTTTTTGTGCATTGTCCAGCATTGTGAACCGTATGTGAGCGCCGGACGTACAACTGAAGTGTAGAGCCTTCCTTTCAGCTTAGGGGGCATTTTTCGATCACAGAAGATGGCGGAGTTTTCCCGCCACTTCATCCACCCTACGCTTACGTGATGTTTGATGTCGTCATCACAAGTTGCTTCTCTATTAATCATAGATCCCAGATATTTAAACTTTTCACACTTGGGAAGCACTCTTCCATTCAAGTAAATGTCTGGAATAGGCTGAGAACGGGCAGCACAGATACTCTGTCTTCTTTGAACTAATACGATACCCGTGTCCCTCAAAAATGTCCACCCACACATCAAGTGCTCGTTGTAAGGACGCCTGATCATCACTTATAATGGCTCCATCGTCAGCAAAGAATAGCAATAAAGGACTGCTATAAAGAGCAGTGGGCTGAGGACGCTCCCTTGGTGTACACCGACTTTGATTGCGAACTCTTCGGTGACTCCTGCGATGCATCTTACTCTTGTCGTTGCTCTCTTGTACATGTCCACGATCACTCGCACGTAGGTTCTGGAACTCCTTTTTGTCTTAGCGCTACCCATAAAAGATCTCTTGGTTGCCGGTCAAAGGCCTTCTCGAAATCAACCAACACCATATGCAAGTCCTTTGAAGAATCACGATGCTTTTCCATCATGACCCTTATACTTTGGATTGCATCTGTCGTTGATTTACCCGAGACAAACCCGCACTGGTCATCAGATAGTCGTATTATTTTCCGCAGTCGGCTATCTAATACCCGTTCAACGATCTTCATGGTGTGCGACATCAGCTTGACAGAACGGTAGTTATCACAATTTCGCGTATCACCCTTTCCTTTGTGCAAAGGAAGAAGATAGCTTTCCCTCCATTGATTAGGCATAGTGTCGCCTCTCATAAGTTTGGAGATAAGAACCATGAGCCATCTAGACCCGATGACTCCCATCTTTTTCCAGAACTCAGAGGGTATCCCGTCCGGCCCAACAGCTTTTCTTTTCTTGGAGTTTTTAACCGCGTACCGAACTTCTTCGACTGTGATGTCGGATATTTCGGCATGATTCGGGGCGGCTCTTGGAAAGTACACTCGGGGAAACTGTTCGTTCAGAAGTTCCTCGCAATACTGTCGCCATCTGTGGAGAATTTTTTCGCCTTCCACAAGGAGTTGGCCTTCAGCATTGTTAATAAAGTTTGGGAAACGAATCTCCTGAGCATTTCTTCTTCTCTGGGCGGCTATCTTAAAGATATTTGCTCCTTTGTTCAAATTGTTTTGTCGTAGCTCCTGGGAAGCCTGGTTCCTGTCAGACGCGGAAGACGATATTTCTTCCAACTCCTGATAGAGGCCTTCCATGCTTTTCGCTTTGAATTCGGCGCATTTTTTCTTCGCGATACCTTTGCAACATCTATATACCTTTTCATGGTTAAAGTCCTCCATTTTGTGGAAATACGATAAGATACTAAATTTAAGCGGGTCAAACTGCAAAATTACATTGACATTGGTAATGGCAAAATCCCTCTAGATGCTTTAACTGGCTGTATTATATTTCCTGTCAATGTTCATTCAAAAGGTGTTCCGAAACGTCGCTCAAAATTGCAGAGATCACTTTTGGTTGAGCGAATGTGCTATACAGAGTGCGCCATCTCATATGGGTCGATGTAAACTTCGAATAACTGTAACAGTTGTCCATCGATTTTCATATGTCATACCATTTTGGAAACGTCAATTCAGTACAATTTTAACCATGAATCGCTTCACACCAAAAGAATGCGCGGAAATAGTTTCAATGTTCATTAAAATGAACGCTCGATTGTGCTAACTCAACGTGCGTATCATGCAAAATATCGTGATCGTGTTGCGCCCAAAAAAGATACAATTCGTGGTTGGGCCTAGAATTTTTTTCAATTTGGTTCTGTGGCAAGCCTTCGAGATCAACCTAGGCCACGTCCGCGGCGTTCAAACTCATCTTTACAGTCGATGAAGGCCAGTGTTCAAGAAGACCCAAGTTTGTCATATCGGCGCCGTTCGCAGCAGTTAGGCATCAGAGGGATCATTTTGCGGAGAATTTTAAAGGATGATCTTCACTTATTTCCATACAAAGTGCAGATAACTCAAAGAATTTTGCCACATGATGAGCCACGGCGCTTGGCATATGCACAAAATGTCGTTGCAATGATTAATGCTGAGCCGGAGTTCTGGCAGCAAATTGTGATGACCGATGAGGCACATTTTACGCTCTCTGGCTCAGTTAATAAACAAAATTGTCGTTTCTGGGACACCGAAAATCCTCACATTATTCGTGTATGCGCTAAAACCATCATTGGACCGTATTTCTTCAAAGTTGGCGATACAGTGGATGGTGATCGGCATCGGTGGATGTTGGCCCATTATGTCGTCTCAGAAATGCGTCAAAAAGGCTTATTTCACTTTTGGTTTTAATAAGATGGCGCGACATGGCATACCGCGGACAAAACAGTGAACTTTTTGCGTAAGAAGTTCTCTGGAAGATTGGTGTCAAAAAAGGGCGATATTGACTGGCCGCCGAGATCGCCGGATTTTATTTCTCCGACTTTTTTCTTGGGATACTTGAAAATCAAGGTGTATGCTAACGGCCCGAAGACAATAGAACAGCTCAAAAGAAACATTCGTGCGGAAATCGCAGACATTTCTACCGAAATGCTTGAAAATGTCATGGAGAATGTGCGAAAACTTGACCATTTTTGCATCAGCAATTAAGGCGGTCATTTAATTGATATTGTTTTCAAAAATTAATCAAAATAAATTGTAAAGGTCTAGATTGAACAAATTTTTTTGAATTTCCAAAATCGGTTAAGAATTGTTGAAGTTATTCGAAATTTACATCGACTCATATGAGATGGCGCACCCTGTATTAGCTACCAAAAACACGAATGTAAATGAAATAAACTTCAAAATTCAAAATGCCGGTGAATTAAGGATATACAAATCAGTTGATTGCACAATTAATCAAAACTAGTAAGCCACTTTGTCAATGGGAAATTTATGACAGTTTAGTTTCTATGGTATAATCCCTCGAAACAGATGGAAGTATGCGATAATGTCACACACATCAATGTATTCTCAAAGTTGAAACAACAAAAATGTTGTGCTGTTGAGGGGTGGAGAAAACAGAAATTCAATCAAAAACATTAATGTGAAATGGGAGCCAAGTTCAATATTATGATATATTAATAAATCACGCGCTTAATCTTAAATCCGGTTTAAATCACTCCAGCATTAAGTTTTTGCTAAATTTTATTACATAGTGCACCACTTCAGACAAATACCTTTCCAACGGTGTATCGCACTTGATTGTGCGACTTTTAGTTTAGGAGGAGAAGCGTCTTCACTGGCGTATTATATATATAGAAGATGATATCGTCATCACCTCCCAGAATTTTTGAACTCATTCGATTTGCCAGGATTGCCAATCCATAATCTTCAATTGAAAGTAGGATTGGTTGTCATAATGTTACAAAATATTTACCAACCCCACGTCTTTGCAACGGCACACGGCTAGCAGTGAAAAATCTACCTAACAATGTGATCGAAGCAACCATTCTAAAGAGAAAATATAAGGGAGAAGATATGTGTATTGATACCCCTCATCCCAATGGTACCAACTGACGTGCGAGTAGCATTTGAATTTAAACGACTACAATTTCCAGTGCTTTTTTTTATTTATTTTTATTGGAGGCTTTTGCTATCTGTTGGAACACTCATACACAAGTACTGGTACATTGTACTGCCAGACAGACACCTTAGCTGGCTTTACAGCTCGTGAAGGACCAAAGCCAAGCTTCTTTTATTCACTTATGTTGTGTGCGATTTATTTTTTACACAAGTGAACGGAACCTAAAGTTTAATGCCGATTGCGAACGAGAAGCTTTTTCAAGGCAAGTGTACGAGGGTGGTCCGATAAGTACTTAGCCTCAACACCAGATGGCGCCAGTATCGCAAGAGCCGGATCAGACTCGTAGTTTTGTTTTGACCGCGTGTGGAAGCGGGAGTGTCCGCGGATTTTAGAAAAATGAAAAAAGAGCAATATCGGTCGGTGATTCGATTCTTGTTTTTGGAAGGGAAATCGCGCAGCGAAATCAAAGAGCGTTCAGATGCTGTGTACGGTGACTCTTCTCCTTCGATGGCGATCATCAAAAAATGGTTTAACGAGTTTCAACGTGGTCGCACGTCTGTTTTTGATGAGCCATGTTCAGGTGCCTCGAAAACGGCTAGCACGGAGGACAACGTGACAAAAATCCACGATCTCGTATTGGCAGACTGCCGATTGAAGGTGTGCGAGATAGCTGAGACAGTAGGCATTTCAAAATATCACTCTGCATGAAATTTTGGGCATGAGAAAGCTGTCGGCGCGTTTGCTCACTCCGGACAACATTCGCAACGGTGAGACCACTTCAGAGCAGTGTTTGACGCTGTTTAAGCGCAATCCGAAGGAGTGACTGTCGACGAAACATGGATCCACTGGTACACACCAGAGACCAAGGAACAGTCGAAACAGTGGACTTCACCCTGCTAACGTGCTCCGAAGAGGGCGAAGACTGTCGGGTTGGCGTTATCGGGATCCGAACTCGCTCACCTTGCGTCAGCGGCCGACAGACTACCCACTGCGCCACGGAGCTCCCTCTTGGCTTATGTAGTGTCTTCTAGGTTCCGATTCTTTAATCGTTTCTGGATCGTCCCTTTTCCATTCGAACGACTTCGGAAAATCAGTGAGACGAAAGGCATGACACTACCCCTCTATGCCGTGATAAGCAGATAACACACCAAACACTTTCGAACTTCGTTATAATAGAGTACCCTATTTAGAAAGTTCTTCGGTACTATCAGACAACCAGACAGCCGCATTTTATCCAAATTGGAACAAGCAACCCAAGTGCACTGTTTAAGTTTATGCCGTTGTACCTAGTCCTATCCAAAGTTCTGTTACACAATTTCCAGCGCTTATCGTTCAAAACTTTTTCCGGGAATAGCGCCGTTCACTTTTTCTTCAGAACACATGCACCGATCAGTGAAGAATACTAGTCAGTTTGGTTTCAGTTTGCGAACTACATATTAAGTGGAGCGTAAAAGAGAATCGAGTCGCGGAAATAGCGTTGCATAAGTGCTGACAGAGTGCTGGCCAACTTTTCGAGTTGTTAAAACCACTGGAAATATCAAAATTCGTTTATCGGGCTATTGCTCGCTTCGGCGAATTGTCTGGAGTAGAGAACAGGCCAAGAAGTGGTCGCCCGCGCTTCGTCCGTACGAGTGCGGTAGTAAAGGCAGAACGAGAACGAATTCGGAGAAATCCCCTTAGGAAGCAGAAGATCATGTCCAAGGAATTGGATATATGTATCAACCAGATCCATGTCTAGGCTGATTCGGAATGATCTGCATATGAAAGCATATCGTCGGTCCATCTTCTAACTCCTCAATTTAAAAAAAAATTAAGCTGGAAAGATGCAAGCGACTTTTGCAGTGGCACGCGGACAATGGTCATGAAAACATTCTATTTATGGACGATACAGTTTTTACGGTGGAAGAAGTTTTCAACAAATAAAATGAAAAGGTTTATGCCACTTCATCCAACGAAGCGAAAAAAATTGTTCCAAGGGTTCAACATCATCATCCAGCTTTCGTAATGGTTTGGCGGGGCTCTCTCATCATGGTGTCATTCACACACGACTGACGGTCAGCAGGCATTAACTGATGCATTAAAATTCGCTGTAGGGTCCGTCTGGTTATGCCCAATGGCGTGGGCCGTCGTCTGGTTGATGTTTCTTCGTTCTCAGCGACATCGGTAGCCACATCCGCGATATTCTCGGCCGAACGACCAGTCCGGTGGCGGCCACGTCAAGTAGCTATAGTTGGCGCCACACGGACAGGAAATCGAAATTTACGAAATTCCACCGACCGATTATTGGTCGCAATAATCACAATTATTCCACGGTCTTGCAAAGTATAGCTCTCCATTGCTTATTTGCTTGTATATTGCAGCTGTCTGTTCACTAATGTCAGATATGATTGAGGTACGATGCCATTTGCAAAACCTATAACATCTTCCGATAGGGTGATTAGTTTGGCGCCACATAAAAGAGCTGATGGCCTTAAAGCGCATAATCAGATCGTCATAAAATGTAGCTAAGAATCATCTCGATCACGTTAGCTATCAAAAAAAAAATTCATCAAATCGGTCCATTCGTTCAGGAGCTACGATGCCACTGACAGACACACAGACGCACAGCCAAACAGTAAAACTGGTGTAATGCTCTGCTCTAAGCCTATACGGAATGAACTACTACAACTGAAAAAAATGTATATGTGAACCTTGTTTCATTGTGTTAGTGTTTTCGTCTTTCTGACATTTCATTTGACAGAGATATTTCGCAAAAGACGTCTCCTCTCCATTTGGTTTATACAGTGTTCACTGCTTGAAGGGCAAATTACGATTGAGACGCAACACGAGACAAAAAACGTGCCGACTCGAAAAGTAAAGAGTTGTGTATGTATTAAATTTGCGCTCTCTTCAACCACTCGATACGCGGTTGAAGATTTTACTCCGTTTCATACTTCACACTTCAGCTCCCTCTCCCATAAAATCAATTTTCAGCCGGTTGGATTACTCCCGTGTGTGCAGGCCCATTGGGATAGAAAATTGTTACCTGGGTTGGACGTAAGAAGTTCTAAGGAAGAACGACTGCAAATTATTATTTAATATGATTAGAAAGAACAACTTCTTGCAGTGCCGAAGTCAGACAGTTCTTCTGGGAAAGATCAAGCGATGGCAGTATCAAACGCGCTTCATGATTGGAACCTGAATGATAAGGCATCTAACACACGACGCTTGAATGGAGCTTGTGTGCTCTTAGAGCAAAAATAAAAAAGACAATTGTTATTATTTTCTTACTGCCATCATGTTCACTTAATCCTAGTGCCATCGAGCCATACACCGATTTTTTCCAACAACATCTCTGTGAGGCAATTATTAACGAATTGGTGACGTTTTTTTTTAACAATGAGTTGGCAAAAGCGATTATACGAGATGCTATTGTTTTTGTGGGTAGAGATTAGAGATGATGAGAATAAAATAAAAATCAGACCTCCTGGCGTTACTTTTTAAAAATATGCAGCAATCTCAGTTTAACATGACTGCTAAGGATAGTGGGGGTGGTCGTGGATCACCGACTGTTGAGCCGAAAGTCTGTAATTCAAGTCCGTCCATAGTCCAGAACAATTCCTATACGGAATAACTGTGTAACAACATCAGTTGTGAATGAGGGGTGATCAAAAAGTGCTGACGAAGGCATAACACTGACAGCATAAGATCACTTCAAAATTCATACCCTGTGTGTGCATTTCCAATATAACACCTCAATGACATGGAAACAAAAGATTTACTGTGAACTACAACAAACGCAAATTCAGTCGATTCTCTGAAATCTTATCGAGGACAACCACCCTCGGAGAGTAGTGAACGAACATCTGTTTGTTTGTTTATTGTGGCAGTTTATGTAAAGCCCTGGTTTGGGTGTAGTTTAGCGGCAAAAACACAGATTTGTGTGTTTTGTACAAACCCTAAAAGATTACGAAGAAGTTGGTACTTGGATTTCCAAAGGGGCTTCAAATAAGTACAATCAACATTCGTGGTACTTATTAGAAGAAATTGCCGTCCTTCCAGATTTCGATGACGAAGATGATGAGCAGACCAAAGAGAACATTGTAGAAAACTTACAAAAAGAAAGCTTTAGTGATTCCGGAACGAGATACATATATTCCATCAAAGGAACAGATGTCTGTCTCTTTTTATGGTAAGTAGTACCTAGTTTTAATATATTAATTAATTTAGAACTTATTCGTTTTAATCAAGTATTTTTAATCTTGATTGAGGGAAATCTTTGAGTGATTGCCAGAAACGTGCCAGTAGCTTCCTCCAAGAAACCGTATATTCGTGGAAAGAAAACGCGCTGATTGTGGAAACTAAAAAGGTTTCTAGCTTAAAAAGCCTAATGAAAGCCTAATGAAGTATCAAGGAAACAGAACTTACTCAGTCAACAATGCTGTCACGTGGGGTAGGTAGTCATGATTTTTGTAGTCATATCCACCAAAAATCATGAAGGAACTTGAATCGACAGGTTTCACATGCTGTGTAATCACAATCCATTGGCAGATGGGCCCCCTCCCACAAGCTACTGGCAGCACTCGCCGTTTAACTCCGGTTCCCCACTCACATTTCTCTGTTTGTCATTCAAATTCATTTGTTGTTCGAACGCGCGCCAAAACGCTGCTTTCAGTTATTTCCCGGCTAACGTATTATTTGTGCAAACATTATTGGACGTCGTCTAAATCCCGAAACGATTTTTGCTGAAAGAAAACATGCGTCCGGAGAAGATGTACGTTATTAAGCGAAATGGCAATAAGGAGCGGATTCACGTGGACAAGATCACTTCGAGAATCCAGAAATTGTGTTACGGCCTCAACATGGACTTTGTTGATCCGGTCGTGATTACATTGAAAGTCATCAATGGCCTGTACGCTGGAGTGACCACCCAGGAGTTGGATAATTTAGCAGCCGAGACGGCGGCCAGTTTGACCACGAGCCATGCAGATTACGCCACTCTGGCCGCGCGTATCGTCGTTTCCAATTTGCATAAAGAGACGAAGAAAGCTTTCTCGGATGTGATGACGGATTTGTACAAAATGGTTGATCCAGAAACGCTCGAGGACAGTCCAATCATTTCGGATTTCCACTACAAGGTGATCATGGACAATGCGGACCGATTGAACTCGGCGATTATCTACGATCGGGATTTTGGCTACAACTATTTCGGTTTCAAGACACTGGAACGATCGTACTTGTTCAGGATCAACGGAAAGGTGGTGGAGCGGCCACAGCACATGCTAATGCGAGTGGCGGTGGGTATCCACGGCGAGGACATTGATGCTGCGATAGAGACGTACAATCTGTTGTCCGAGAAATACTTCACACACGCGTCGCCGACGTTGTTTGCTGCCGCGACCAGGCGATCGCAATTATCTTCGTGTTTTTTGCTGACCATTGCCGCCGATTCCATCGACGGCATCTTCAAGACAGTACAGCGGTGTGCTTTGGTGTCAAAGTCGGCTGGTGGGATAGGCCTGAACGTGCACTGCATACGAGCGAAGGGCACGAATATTTCCGGAACGAACGGCACGTCAAACGGGCTCGTTCCTATGCTGAGAGTATTCAACAACGTGGCGAGGTATGTAGACCAAGGAGGTGGTAAGCGACCCGGTGCGTTTGCTATTTATTTGGAACCCTGGCACGCGGACATATTCGAGTTCCTCGACTTGAAGAAGAACACCGGGAAGGAGGAGATGCGTGCTCGCGATTTATTCTACGCTTTATGGATTCCCGATTTGTTTATGAAGCGCGTGGAGGCCGATGGGCAATGGTCGCTCATGTGCCCGCACAAATGCCCAGGATTGCAAGACGTGTGGGGCGATGAATTTGAAGCTTTGTATACGCGCTATGAGAAAGAAGGACGTGCCAATCGCACAGTGGAGGCCCGATCGTTATGGTTTGCGATTATTGAATCTCAAGTGGAGACGGGGACGCCGTATATGCTCTTTAAAGATGCATGTAACCGCAAGTCTAATCAACAGAACCTCGGAACAATCAAATGCAGTAATCTGTGCACGGAGATTGTGGAATATTCCTCACCGGACGAAATCGCGGTCTGCAATTTGGCTTCGATCGCACTTAACATGTTCGTCACTCCTGAGAAGAAATACGATTTCCAGAAGCTGAAGGAGGTCACCAAAATCGTCACGAGGAACTTGAACAAAGTAATCGACGTCACGTACTATCCCGTTCCTGAAGCAAAGAAGTCCAATTTGCGCCATCGTCCTATTGGAATCGGCGTTCAGGGTCTGGCCGATGCCTTCATCATGCTGCGCTATCCATATGAAAGCGAGAAAGCCCAGCTGCTCAACCAGCAGATCTTCGAAACCATCTACTACGGTGCTCTGGAAGCCAGTTGCGAACTGGCCGAAAAGTACGGTCCATACGAGACGTACGCCGGTAGTCCTGTGAGCAGGGGAATCCTACAGTACGACATGTGGGACAAGACTCCGACGGATCTATGGGACTGGGCTGCACTGAAAGAGAAGATCGCCAAACACGGCGTCCGCAATTCACTCCTGATCGCCCCCATGCCGACTGCATCCACCGCACAAATCCTTGGAAACAACGAGTCATTCGAACCGTACACCTCGAACATATACAACAGACGCGTGCTATCCGGAGAGTTCCAGGTCGTCAACTATCACCTGCTGCAGGATCTCACAGAGCTGGACCTGTGGGACGACGATATGAAGAACGAAATCATCTCTCATCGCGGGTCTATTCAACAAATCGAGCGGATTCCTCAAAAACTTCGCGATCTCTACAAGACAGTCTGGGAGATCTCTGTCCGTTCCACCATCAAAATGGCTGCAGACCGAGGCGCATTCATCGATCAGAGCCAATCGTTCAACATCCACGTTGCCGAACCGAACTACGGAAAGCTGACTTCGATCCATTTCTTTGCCTGGAAGTCCGGCCTGAAGACTGGAATGTATTACCTCCGCACCAAGCCAGCTGCCAACGCGATCCAGTTCACTGTGGACAAAACTCGTTTGGCGAAAACCACACAAACCGGCCGCATGTCATCTGCATCGACAGACGAGAAGGACTTCAACGGCAACGGCACCGAATACGACTCGCGCATGGAAGACATGGTGTGCTCCCTGGAAAACAAAGAAGCCTGTCTAAGCTGTGGATCCTAATCGGAACGCGGTCCATTTACTGTTTTCTTTTAGTTTATTTATTTTATTTTATGTAGGCTGCGGCCGCCTTGTGATTATTAAAGTATTAACGGAAGTATGCCTCGGCCTTTCCCTGATTAAAGGTTGTTTTTCTTAAACTTACTCTATTGGCTTATAAATTAAAATTGAGTCCGACTGTCAAGCTAACTGCTTAGAGCTTTCATGTTGTCGATTTCGGTCTGGAGTTGCTGAATCTGAAAAACGGACGAAAATTAGGATTTTCCGCAGGGGGGGAATGGTAAACAAACCTTTTCGAAGTTCTTTTTCTGTACAGCCTCGCTGGCGGATCTGCGGAATCCCTCATTCGATGTTCGCTCTCGATACCTCGCCAACTCACCCTCGAGTTTCTCGAGCTTTACTCGATTCAGATCCGCGTCTACACTCTTAGGTACTTTGTAGTCCGAGTTTGTTAAAATGCCAAAGGAGCACAAGTGGCCGGCAGTGGAAAAGAATGTCAGATCCTTCCTCGAGGATGGTTGAGGGGAGTTTTCAGCCAGCACGTCCGTGGAGAGGGTGAGGGTTTTGATTTCGACCAGGTACTTGGACAGAGTGGCCAGATCCGACTGATTTCGAGCGAAAAGAAACACTTTGGGATCGTGTTTTCGGGAAATCTTGTTTCTGCTTTTTAGCTGACGAATGGCCTGGCAGACCTCGAGAATATCCGCGACTTCCGCTTCGATGGAAGTGTTCCTGAAAGAGGAGGTGTTGATGCTGGATGCATTGGGCACATACTGTCTCAATTCTTCAGTGATAAACGGGCAAAACGGAGACAAGGCCTGGAGACCGAGGCTGAGGCACGCCAGTAGTGTAGCGCAGTGGGCTTTTGCAGTGGCCACATCACCTGAAATCCCTGGTTTAGTCGTTTCCTACAAGAAAAAGCGTTACAAATGGTATAGAGAGGACAACTTGACTTCCTTACCAGGTAGACATCACAGAAATTCGTGTAAAAGAACGTCTTAAGTGCAGCTACAGCTGTGTGGAAGCTGTAGTTCTCCAAGCTCTTCTCACAAACCTTCATTGTGTCGCTCAAACGACTGAGGATCCATTGGTCCATTTGATTCAGTTCGATTTCATCCAATTTTGGCGGCTCGTTAGTGAGTATATTCAGCTTCTCATGTGCTCCCAAGGTGTACCTGGTCGCCTGCCATATTTTGTTCAGAAACAGCTTGTTCGTGTGGCACTCAGCGACGTCGAAATTGATGAAATGATTTTTAATATTATGGCTACAGAGTGTCAGTCGAAGTGCATCGGTTCCACACTCCTGGATGCCCGATGGGAACGTTTTCTGCAGTCCTTTGAGTGATTTTTGTATCTCCTCGGCTCCGAGGATTCCTAAGTTGTATGATTTATGGATTTCGTCCTCGAGAGTCTTCAGGGAGGCTCCATAGATGACCTGTTTGGGTGTTACTACGTTTCCCAAGCTCTTGGACATCTTCCGGCCGTGCGCGTCGCAAATGATTCCGTTGAGGACAACATTACGAAAAGGAACTTGACCGGTTAGCTTCAAACCAAGCATGGCCATCCGGGCAACCCAGAAGAATAGAATATCATGTCCAGTTTCCATCACGTCCAATGGGTACGATGTGCGGAATTCCTCCGCCGGCCAGTTGAACACTGAAAACGGAAGAAGCGACGAGGAAAACCACGTATCCAAGACATCGGGATCTCTCTCCAGGCGAACGCTTTCCGGTTTCACTTTGAATTGTCCACAGACCTTGGTGAGTGCTTCCTTTTCGGAAGCGGCAGCAATCCAGCGTTCTTCTCCGCTATCGATTCGAGCGAGGAAAGCCGGAATTCGATGACCCCACCACAACTGACGAGATATACACCAATCATGGCAACAGCCCAACCAACGGAACCACTCGTTTTCGAAGTCCTTGGGATTCATGTGAATTTCGCCTCGGCATACGGCCTGAATCGCCTCATCAGCCATCTCCTGGCAATGAACAAACCACTGCGGACGCAGAATATACTCGATGACATCCTTGGATCGCGAACAAAGCGGAAGGCTCATGTTGTGCGGACGAATTCCTCGTAGTAGTCGCTGAGCAGCAAGAGAGTCAATGATTTTCTTTCGCGCCTCGAATATGGGCAGACCTGCGAATTCCTCAAACTCCGAGCGAATAGTCCCCTTTTCGGTAAATACCTCTACCAACTGCAGGGAATGTCGTCTTGCCATTTCGAAATCGGACTTGTCATGCGCGGGAGTGATCTTCACCGCCCCGGTACCGAATTCCAAATCCACAGACGCGTCGAAGATGAGTGGAATCGGCTTGTTTCTAAACGGGTGCCAGAGGTACGTGGTACTCTCTCTAAAGCGACAGTATCTCTCGTCATCTGGATGCACAGCAACTGCGACATCGCCCAAAAGAGTCTCGGGTCGAGTTGTGGACACAACAATCTCATCACAGTTTTCGGTGTCCTCGCCAAAAACTGTGTATGAGACGTCGTACAACTGACCGAAAGTTACTGTTTTATCATAGCCCGGTACGACGACCTCGGTGGGTCCATTGATCTCCACTGATTCGACTTCGATGTCTGAAATTGCTGATTCTAGGCTACATGACCAGTTGACTAGAGATTTCTGTCGCTTTATCAAGCCCTCGTCGAAAAGACGGATGAATGCATGGTTCACAGCATTCACTTGCCTCTAAAAAGGGATTCAATGAATAGAGTCTTTACCAACTTTGCATGAAATTTACATCATCCATTGTGAAGTACTGCTTCGACCAGTCTAGCGAACAACCGAGTCTTTTTAAATCGTCAACAATCGAGTCACCTTTCTCGGTTTTCCATTTCCAGACTTCTTCGATAAACCTGTCGCGACCCAACTCATGCCGCGAGAGGCCTTTCTCTTTTTTCAGCTTCTTTTCAACAACCACCTGAGTGGCTATACCGGCGTGATCTATTCCCGGTATCCATTCGACTTCGTACCCATTCTGACGTTTATGTCGACATATGACGTCCTGGACTGTTGCCATAAGCGCATGACCTAAATGCAGATTCCCCGTAACGTTAGGCGGTGGAAGTATCATTCGGAATTTTGGTTTAGTCGGATTTATAGGAGCCTGCGTCTGCGACCATTTGAGGTATTTATCCCCTTCCACATCTCTCGGTTGATATCCTTTCGCCAAGGGAACTAGGTGGGAACTTTGGATTGATTTTTTATCAAGCAAATGTAATCAAACGCCTTACCCTGTGAGAAGCATCTGGTGTTCGGGAGATTGGCGATGTTTTTCCTATGAAGTCGACATCGTATTTTCAATGTTTTTATGTTTAATTTCGACAATATTTGCATAATGCCAATGGAAATGCGAATTGTTAATCAGCTCGTCAGCTGTTGACCTTTGACAGTGAGTCATTGACGTTTGGAAATGCCATCAGGGAGAATGGAGGAAGCTGAGGGGAATTTTTTTCGATATGTCTTAGGGTCCATTCACATTGCTTACATTTTTAAATAAAAATATGAAGCATTTACGAATAATTAAAAAAAATTAGTAAAATGCTACAATTCAATGGAAACACGTTTTTCATGTCCAGGATAATGTCATTTATTTACATACTGATGGGGCAATTACCCTGCGAATAAGACAACGCAAAACCTCGATTCAATATATCGTTATTTTCATTCGCATTTGTAACCGTGTATAAGACAAATGGTCTCGCCGAACTAGTTGTCGTCGCCAGGCCCAATCCACAGAAACGATCGCTACCCAAACTGACACCTCCCTGCACCGGAGCCGGAATCACAATAAAATCGGTGGTACAAGTCTGACTCTGTACACTCACTGTGCCCAGTAGCGATGGATCCACAGCACCAACGTCGTTCGTTACCGTAAACGAGTAGATATCACCGCTCACTTGACTCCATGTAATCGAGCACCTTCCCGCGTTGGTTCGCACGCAGATTCCATACTGCTGATTGGCCAGTTGCCTAGAACCACCTACCCCGACAGAATTCAGTTGACCTGACGCCGATGGAGCGTAGTTAAAACTAGAGACGACGCCGGAATCTCCGGTGTAGTACTGTAAACAGCCAGCTGGTGCTGCGTAGGCTGATGCGCAAGCTATCTGCGAGACTTGGAGTTGCCACTGTCGGCTGAATGTGACGCCGCCCGAAGTTTCGATTGAGATGGTGATTGGATTGAGACCGTTGAAGTTGACGTATACGTGTTGGCCAGTGTTTTCGCCACAGAGACTAGGCACGCGTGAAGATCCTCCAGAAATCGTAAGGGTATCGGTGGTACAGAGTCCATCGCCGGTCGGAGGGGCTAGCGTAAGAGCAAGGAAGTCGATACGGGCTTGACAAATGGTTGCATCGCATGGGTTGACGGTAAGGGTGCAGCGTGTAGCTCCACTGAAGGTCCCGGGATAGTTTGTATTGTAGAAATACGTGTTGTTATTAGCTGTTGTGCCACCACAAGTTGCCGTGTCTGAAAGGGAAGAGTGGTAAAGGGTGAATCTCCCTGAGCACGAGGAATTGAGAACGAATGACTTACAAACGCAGCACACAGCTTGTGTGGTAACCGTTGTACAGGATCCTGCTGCGACGCCCCCTCCGTCGCTACATTCGCCACGCACTTGGCATGTGCCCCTCATCAGGTTAGTTCCCGTGCACACATCGTTCGAAAATCGTCCAATAGTGTAGAATGAAAAAACTGGAATCGAGAGAAAGGATACAGGGAATCTCACTAACGAGGCGCCAAAGCTACTTACATCTCCCCTCTCTCGCGTTATGCCTGGCAAGAGACACATCAAATCCAAACGCCAATCTGAGTACGAGCAGCCAAACTAAGCCCAGTGCAACCAGATACAGATTCATCTCGAAGAAAACAGCGTTATCCTTGGATAGAAAATTGACCTTATTCCCGACGGGCGAAAGAACTCTCTTCGTACGTATAGTTCGCAACCAACTGCTGGATTTATGTGAGGCACTCAACGTCTTCACGACACAAAACAGATATGTAAATAGAAAGTGCTAATTGCAAGAACGTATTCCGATGGTTAGCTACCTCCGCAGGCGCCTATGTGGGTCATATGGTACCAGACTGTTGTCGTACGAATATATAAGCCGCCGATGCATACAACTGACCAATATACCTGTGGAGAGCGCTGATTCAGAATCTATTGCTTACCGAATGAATCAATCAGTTTCAAATCGGCTATTAGTTTTGAAGAAAAATCGAAACCATTTCTAATTAACACCTCACCCGTGCGTTTATTGTATAGTATCCCAGCGGCGGCAGATATAGAACACTGCCGCCACATATCATTAATTTAGACAATGGGAACAGGCACGAATCAATGTCAAGAGAAATTCTTTTGACGGTGCGCCGTGAATTCCGTCCATCTACTCATTTAACTATTAATTAGAATCACGACTGATCTTATAAGAAAAACAAGATTCAGCTTCGTTGACTAATTTTATTCGTAACTTTGTCGACATTCAAGAAAATAAGAAATTAGCTTACTCTATCTCGACGACAGCACCAACCTTGGTCAGAGCTTCTTTCAGTTTCTCGGCCTCGTCCTTGGGAATATCATGCTTCACCAGAGTGGGAGCACTTTCGACGAATTTCTTCGCCTGCACCAGATTCATACCCTCCAGCAGGTTCTTGACCTCTTTGATTAGAGCGACCTTCTGTTTCTCATCGAATTTAACTAGTTTCACTTTGAAGGAGGTTTGCACTTTCTTGGGTGCAGCGTCTTCCTCGTCTTCGGCTGGTTTGGCTGGACCAGCAGCGGCAAAGCCGACCGGGGCAAATGCAGTCTCGGGAAGGTTAAGTTTTTTCTTTAGTAGTGAACTGAGCTCGGATACTTCGAGGAGGTTGAGGCCGGCGATGCTGTTGACAATAGCGTCGAGTTTGGGGTTTGGCGGCTTGTCGACACCTTCTGGTACGGGAGGCACGAGTTTTGTGGCACTGGCTGAGGCGGCTGGGGCTGCAGCAGCTTCCGCACTGAACATGCGGCTTAGTGTAGCCGGTCGGTGAATGGATTGACGTAGACGTTGGATTGTTACTCGTGCAATATTCATTTTTATTCAATTATTGCGCAAGTTGAATGGATTTAATTAATGTTTTTAAGTAAAAATAAAAGATTTACAGCTTTTAGGTAACTTGAAAGATTATTTCGGAAGGTTATGTTACGACAGTTGACAGCTGATATATACGGAGTGATGCCAAGTTGAATTATTAAACATCAATAAATATGTAACACACAAATGTAATAGATTTTTGTCATTTTAAAGTCAAATAAAATGCAATTTAAATAAATTCTAACTCAAATCAATTCCTTTTGAACTACTCTATGGGTGGTTCAAACGGAGCTAACCGTTATCATTCACCAAGTACAATGAGCATGGTTTTGATGCTATTTTTCCTGTGACCTGGTGAGACATGGCTGGGATGTCTAAATTCAGTCTGTGACGTGGGAAAACTGATTATAGCGATAAGCTAAACTGAAGTAGCAACCTCATTAAGGAAATATTTATCAAATGCGCGAAATCTGCGTGCTGCAGATTTCTATTCCCGTGGTTTGTAATATGTGATTTTTTAAGTGCTTGTGTTTTAATTGTCGAATAAAGAACAGAAAGTTCACAAAAGTGTATTAAGTTTTATTTGAGTTTATAAATCAATGCTTGCCATTTACTGTTCAACAATTACTTTATGTATGTACTGACCGTGACTAGGTTTTAAGTGGTCCATACGGCGAGCTTAATTTCGAGTCGCATTTTCGAGCAAAGTAACTCGTATCCCGCTAATAAGACGCGGGGACGCAACTTTCAAGGTTGCAATTGGCACTGGCTTATCGTCAGAGACAAGTGATTTGATGTATCTCTATGAAAAATAGGGAAAAATAGGCGTTAAATCGCACGATTTAGTTGACCAATTCATCCGTCCAAAACGAGTGATAAATTGCTCATTGAACTCATTTCCCAATTGGTCCAACGATATGCATGCTGCGTCGCATTTAGCGACGATTCGCTGGAACCATTTATCGACTAAGGTCATCTTGTGCATTTTGGGCAAAACAAAATTTCGAAATCATTGAACAATAGCGGGTGCCACTGACGGTAATATTGTTCTCATGGTCGTCAGGTCAATGATACCGGCGATCCAGGAGAAATATTTTTCTGTTACGCATAGCTTGTACACAGAAATATGGCATAATGTCCAAAATGGTGCGAAATTTGGTCTCTATGGCTTGAAGTGCTCGCTCAGTAAGTCGGTTATGACGACGATAAAATGGTCAAAGTGGGCTAAAAACATTTTTCACAGAGTATAAAATAAAAGCATTTTTTTAAGTAAACATTTTTACGATAAAATGGCAATGTTTACTAATTATAACTGATTCCAAGAAATTTGACGCATTGGACGCAAACTGTTAAAAATCGAACGCTAAGAAACCAAACAAACAAAAAATCACCCTTTACTTCTGGCGCTATTGGGACGAAGCCTGGGTAAGAGATCTTGTGTTCTACCAATCATATACCATGGCCCATGATTGCCTGGGTATTCTTACCTGGCTGTTTAGGTCCACCTATATACGTTCGGCTGTGGTTAAGAAGCGTAAGAAGATGTTTGATTTGAGTTGCTCCAGTGTAGGACCCATAGTTGCGATATTGGTATTGGAACTGGCCACAAGCTACGCTTCCCTGCTCATAACCTACCATGTTACCGTAGTCTGGAATTCAGAAGGGAGTGGTTCTGATTGTGCTGCTAGATCGTTTTATTTCTCCCTTGCAATGCTCCATCAATTTGGAGGAGGTGATTGTTAAGGCTGCACTAGTTGTGACTGTGTTGTTGGGGCATTTTGTGCTTAGTGTTTTGCGCACATCCCTAGTCGCCGGTATTGCTGCCTGAAAGATGATGGCAGGTGGTAAAGCTCTGAGATAACGAGTTAAGCGCTTAGCTTTATCTTGGAGCAATCAGTTCGGGCTTTTGTATCCTTCTCTGGACGGTATGCAGGAATAACACAGCTCTGCTATAGCCATTTGGTCTAGGTTACCAGTAGCTAGTTCCAAGGTCCAAGGGCAGGGTATATAACCTACCGTAAAGTGCTTCGGGAAGACATGATCTCATTAACCCCGAGGTTCCAATTTCTGTCAATTTATGGACCTTTTTTAGTTTATCTATTTACAATCTTTGTTTAAGGCATGTCATAAAATTAGGTATGGATGGGGCGGACAACGGCAATGACACCCACTGTATCAACTTGTGCTCAAGTCTCCTCCTTTAACGGAAGGTTTTGCTGCAGGGATCTAAGGTTACGCTAGCTTTCTATGTTAAACTTCTAGCTAAGCTTCGAGTTTTTCTTTTCATACGGTTTCTTTTTGTCAATCTCCTCTTATAAAAATGAACTACCGACAGTAATGGTCTAAGTTCGATTTAAAGACGCTCTAGCTTTCTGGAATTATTTCGAAAAGGTCCTATTGCCAAACATGACCGAGAAATGTATAAACTTACTTGAATTCGGGTAGCAAATTTTGTAATAAAATTTGCATTTTGTCGTGCAGTGCATATTAATAAAATAAATCCAAATTTAAAATAATATTTAGTACTTCATGATTGCTTTAAAAATTAAGCAATTGTGAACGCACCCACGTGCTTGACATATCTCCACTGATAAGCTATTTGGCAATCCATCTGACAATTCATTTATTTCAATCATGTCAAGCGACGAGAAATCAACAAACCAATCGTCCGACGAATCCAAAGTTGTTTTTAAAAAGAAAATTCGGAAAATTCTGCGACAAAGGAAACGGTCATATGTGGATGGTGAAGATGATGAAGAAAATCCCGCCGAAGTCCTGTAAGTAGTCGCAACAAATCAACTAACTAATGTGGTTCGCTCTAACGAATATTGATGCATTTCGTTTCCAGATCGAGTTTGGAGGAAATCAAGGAGCGCCAGAAGCTTCGTGAACGACAAAACGGAGTGAGCATAATCGGACTCGCCTTGGGGAAGAAACTAGCCTTAGAAGAGGAAATTGCAATTGTAAGTTACCGATCATTGCCCTATAGTAGGCCGCATTCACGCTCCTCCTAACATTCCAGAAAGATCCATTCAATGTCAAAACTGGCGGAATGATGAACATGCAAGCGTTGAAGGCCGGGAAAATCAAAGAAGCCGACGATGCATATGACGTCGGAATCGGTACACATTTCTCAGCGGAAACCAATAAACGCGACGAAGACGAGGAAATGATGAAATACATTGAGGAAGAGCTACGAAAACGAAAAGGTGTCCAACAAAACGAAGCCGAACAGGATAATGATAAAACGAAATACATGACTCCCGAGGAAGCAGCACTGTCCGCACTGCCAGATCATTTACGACAGAGTTCCTCGAATCGTTCCGAAGAAATGTTATCCAATCAAATGTTGAATGGCATTCCGGAAGTGGACTTGGGCATTGAAGCGAAAATTCGTAATATTGAGGCCACTGAGGAGGCCAAACAGAAACTCCTCCAGGATCAGAAGAACAAGAAAGATGGTCCGTCGGTATTCGTACCGACCAATATGGCCGTCAACTTTATGCAACACAATCGATGTAAGAGGCTTTTAAACGTACCTGGTTTGGTGAATTAATCAATTTATGTTTTCGCAGTTAATATCGAAGACGCCGAGCCGAAGAAACGGAGGAGGGAGGTCGATCATGTGGACAAAGCAACTGGGACAAAGAAAGCCACGGACGACTATCATTACGATAAGTTTAAGAAACAATTTAGGAGATTTTAGGAAAATGTTATTAGTCTTAAGAGGTTAGCAATAAAGATTCGATCTAGATGTAGAGAAATTGTCAGCTTCTCATTCGGAGGTTATTTGACTGACTAAAAATGTTGGCACGTCTTCACATTTCAAGGTCCCTAGATTATGCCGATGACGACAGAGAGTTCATGCTGCTCCATAAGGAAATGGGCTCAACAGGGCCATCGATATCCAAATGGTTTACACCAACTTGGACAGTGACAGGCCACAGTAGCGATCCATCGTTCATGTAGACTTAAAACGATAATTATGTGACTGGACTGATATAGCGAATGATCGTTTGAGAAAAAGAAAGCAAGACTGAATACATACCATTGTGATCAAATTGAAATGACTTTAGTTTCAAATTCTACTTCCGAAGCGACTCGAAGCGGTGTCCCTGGAGTAGACCTCTTATTTTATTGAATAGCGAGACGGAGCTAAATGAGGCGGCGATCGAAACCGATGGTTGTGAAATTATGTACATATATGAGTCGAGTTGTTGGCTAAATGGCCACGTACATTGAATGCAGGTGAGATGGCGCATGATCGTAATGCAAAAACCAAGACAAAAAAATTCAATTCGAAAGTCACCTTTCAACCTGATCACTATAGTATAGGGCCATCCAACAAGAGGTATCATTTTTAACTAATAGAAAAACGTTATTTTATAAAAAAAAAAAGATATGATATTTATGTTTTAACCGAAAGCTCAAGCTCTGGGAATAAGAACTCTGAGACAATATTTGCTAAACTACCTTCGAATCTGCCTGCAAATAATCATTTTTTAAATATTTTTTTCACAGTTTTTTTTCAAAGTTTTCACACAACTGCCGCAATTTAGGGCATTTTTTTTGTTAAAGGGGTTAGTGCTAACATATAGCTTAGCTCTATAGGGCTTAGTAGCCGATCAGACGAGGAGTTCCTCTACTTTCTTAATAAAGTTGGGGATGACTCGCGTATGAGTTGAGCTGATTCCCTCAGGAGTTATGATTTCCGTGAGAAAGATACGCTTCATAAGGTGGCAGAGGGCAGCACACCAACATATTACGTGCTCTGCAGTTTCCTCGACACTCGGTTTCAACGTGAGGTTTATTTTTTTAAGATGATATCTCAGACTGAAGTGTCCCGAAATCTAGTTCATCAGTCTTCTGATATCGACTCTATTATATTTGAGAATATTGACAGCGTTTGTTCAGGGGCTGTATGAATTTCTTCGATTGTCGGAGTCCTTGAACGCCGTTCCAAAAGCGCAGGTGTTGCGATTTTTTTCCACTTGTCTAAGAGAAAATTAATCTTTGACTTGGGAATTTTTTTTTTTTATAACTCGTGCAGGTTCAAGAGTGTACGCTCTTATGATGTCTGTCACACAACCTGGACGGGCTGGAGATAGCTTCTGTCGAAGATGTTCGTTCACTATTCTCCGGGGGTGGTTGTCTTGGGATTCGAGAGATTCGACTGAATTTGTCGCGTTATTTGTAGTTTTATTCCATGCCATTCCGCAGAAAGGTTCGCCACCTAAGTACCTTTCGCTGGAGCCTTTCCTCGCGAGTTGATCGGCGATTTCGTTGCTTTTAATGCCATTGTAACCTGGCACCCACCAGAGTTTGACCTTATTTCTTTTGCCCAAGTCTTCCAGGGCATCGTGGCATTTGTTGATGTATTTTGAGTTCGTAAAGTCCAACGCCTTGAGCGCTACCTGACTATCTGAGAATATATTGATGGTTATACCTCTTATGCCAGCCTCTAAAGTTAGGCTCAGGATGTCATATAATTCGGCCTGGAAGATACTAGGACTCGTTCCCAAAGCCTTTGAGATTTTCCAATTTGGTCCAAAGATGCCAGAGCTTTGACGGAAGCACCGGAATCCATCTTGGAGCCATCTGTGTACCACCTGAAGCTTTTGATATTTAGGAACGCATCACCGCTATAGTTTGGGATTTACATCTCAAATCTCTTCTTAAAACTGAACGTGTGTGGTAATGCGTCCGAAACTATGGTAATCATATCCAGTTCAGGAAGATGTTACAGGATAGACATGTGACCCAATGGTCTACATGGATGGTCTGTTTCTGAGTGAAGGAGTCTGATTGTACTGCGTATTGCAACCTTTTTAATAAAGAGGTGCATTGGACTAATTCCGATCAGTGGCTCTTGGACTGCCGTTGGAAACTTTTAGGGCATACATAAGTCGTAGATGAACCATTGGCATAGATTATATTTTCAACATAACCTCACATAATTTCGGACAATTGAAATATGAAAAATCAAAAACCAAATCGTTCAGAACTTGAACGGTCATTTCAACATAATTTTCGAAAAAATTCGGCCCAAGAAACCGCATGTGAGCGCCGGACGTACAACTGAAGTGTAAAGCCTTCCTTTCAGCTTAGGGAGCATTTTTCGATCACAGAAGGTGGCGGAGTTTTCCCGCCACTTCATCCACCCTACGCTTACGCGATGGTTGATGTCGTCATCACAAGTTGCTTCTTTATTAATCATAGATCCCAGATATTTAAACTTTTCACACTTGGGAAGCAGTCTTCCATTCAAGTAAATGTCTGGAATAGGCTGATGAGGGTCAGAGAACGGACAGCACAGATACTCTGTCTTCTTTGAACTAGTACGATACCCGTGTCCCTCAAAAATGTCCACCCACATATCAAGTGCTCGTTGTAGGGACGCCTGATCATCACTTATAATGGCTCCATCGTCAGCAAATAATAGCTGGTGCACATTGGGGTCCGTCACTTTTCCTTCAAACAAGCAATCAAAAACTGCTATAAAGAGCAGTGTGCTGAGGACGCTCCCTTGGTGTACACCGACTTTGATTGCGAACTCTTGGGTGACTCCTGCGGTGCATCTTACTCTTGTCGTTGCTCTCTCGTACATGTCCATAATCACTCGCACGTAGGTTTCTGGAACTCCTTTTTGTCTTAGCGCTACCCATAAAAGATCTCTTGGTTGCCGGTCAAAGGCCTTCTCGAAATCAACCAACACCATATGCAAGTCCTTTGAAGAATCACGATGCTTTCCCATCATGACCCTTATACTTTGGATTGCATCTGTCATCAGATAGTCGTATTATTTTCCGGAGTCGGCTATCTAATACCCGTTCAACGATCTTCATGGTGTGCGACATCGTAGAACGGTAGTTATCACAACTTCGCGTATCACCCTTTCCTTTGTGCAAAGGAAGAAGATAGCTTTCCCTCCATTGATTAGGCATAGTGTCGCCTCTCATAAGTTTGGTGATAAGAACCATGAGCCATCTAGACCCGATGTCTCCCATCTTTTTCCAGAATTCAGAGGGTATCCCGTCCGGCCAACAGCTTTTCTTTTCTTGGAGTTTTTAACCGCGTACCGAACTTCTTAGACTGTGATGTCGGATATTTCGGCATGATTCGGGGCGGCTCTTGGAAAGTACACTCGGGGAAACTGTTCGTTCAGAAGTTCCTCGCAATACTGTCGCCATCACCATTTTTTCGTCTTCCACAAGGAGTTGGCCTTCAGCATTGTTAATAAACTTTGGGAAACGAATCTCCTGAGCATTTCTTCTTCTCTGGGCGGCTATCTTAAAGATATTTGCTCCTTTGTTCAAATTGCTTTGTCGAAGCTCCTGGGTAGCCTGGTTCCTGTCAGACGCGGAAGACGATATTTCTTCCAACTCCTGATAGAGGCCTTCCATGCTTTTCGCTTTGAATTCGGCGCACTTTTTCTTCGCGATACCTTTGCAATATCTATATACCTTTTCACGGCGACCTTTTTCCTCTCTATTAGTAGAAGAGCACTTTGACCAAGCTTGGAAAACCATTTTCTTTTTGTGTATCACTGCTTTGGCTTCGTCTGTCCACCACCAGGTTTCTTTTGCGTGTTGGCAGGGGCCTTTAGATGTTCCGAGCAGTGATTTGGCTTTCTCCAGGCCAGATTGTTGTAGGGAATCCCACATGTCTTGTGCTCTGCACTCCTCATTACCGACCTCATCGATAATGGAAGAGAGGTAGTTTTCCATGTTGGTGATAAAAGCTTCGCCTTTTCCTTTATCCAGCTTATACCACTTGATTCTCTCAGACACCTTCGTTTGCTGCTTTGACTTCTTACTCGCCTCCATAAAAAATTCAGTCAGGAGGAGACGGTGTTGAGGGGCGATCGCGTTTCCCAGGATCACTTTGCAATCTTTAACTCATGGCTTCATGAAACTGGATACCAAATGATAGTCTATTTGAGTTTCATTTCCGCCGCTGCTATAAGTGATCAGGTGCCGGCTTTGTTTGATGAACATGGTATTTAGCACAATAAGACCGTACGACTTGCACATGTTTAGGATATCTTCACCTGAAGAGTTCTTGGTGCCGTATCCCAGCCCTCCGTGGTAGTCTTCATAGTCTTCGCTTGTCTTCCCGACATGTCCGTTTAAATCTCCCCCAACAAACAAAAGCTCTTCCTTTGGGATGATTTTGACAAGGTTGTGGAAATCTAGCCAGAATGCATCTTTTTCTTTTTGTTCGTATCCTACTTGAGGGGCATATGCGCTTACGATGTTCCACACCTCACCATGCATCACCAATTTGAGAGCCATCAAACGGTCACTATACTTTGAAATGGTTAAGACGTTACCAAGTAGCTCTGCCGCAAGGATGATGGCGATTCCGTTTTTTCCTTGTTCCAATCCATAGTAAAACATCTTGTAGGCTTTAGTTTTAACGTCCAAGAATAGGACGATACGCCTAATAAGCTGAATAGACACCTTAGCTCTAACCTGAACAATTGTCTGAGAGTCAGTGTAATAGAGGACTGTGCTCCCGAATAGGTGAGGCGTGTTACTGAAAGCAGCTGACCAAAGATTGTATTGTCTAGAAATACCTTTGATCGAGACACTGCCATACAAAAATATTTTTGAGGGACCTAAGACAGACAGACGACTTGCGTACTCTACAGGTTTCTTAAGTAGTTCAGTTTGAACGTCGTATAATTAGTAAAGCTGGATTCGATAGAGTACATCTCGCGTTCGTGAAGTGTCTACAATAAAAAAAATGCGTATCTCAAGTCCTACCGGTTGAACACTCATCACCTGTATAGAGTTTTGCAATAACCCTTTCGATTTATCCACACATCAATTAAGGAAATCAGTATGTGAGTTCAACTGCCTTAGTGGTATTATTCCACCAAGTTTGCCATGGAACCATTGAGTGTGAAGTTTCTTTCCCCCTGATTTACCCTACTTTGCCGGCTTTAGCTGACATGGACAGTCTCCGTCCATAGATTTGATCAGACTGGACCAAGATCATAACGGGCCCAGTCACCAACATCTCAAATCTTGCTGCAACGATGTCCACTGGGCCTCTAGGCTACATATCAACATGATTCCAACGAGACCACCAATTAAGTCCATCAGGGCTTTAACGAATCAGGCACAAGGCATAATGAGTATTGTACATCGAGTCCCGCTTATGTCTACTCAGAGTCTTTCGCAACCAATTCAAATCAGGACTACTGACACTAATGCAAGGGCCTTTTGAAGTTTGCCAATAGAGATCAGTAGAACTGCGCCAAGCCCTTCGCGGCTCGATCTAAATAAACTTTGTACAAACACACCACGATTCGCGCCAAGGTTTTAATACTAAATGAAAATCATTGATTTGAATCGAAAATAGTGCTGAATGGTCTAACAGCCGCACAGCCGAAAATGGGTCAAGAGGAGATGTCAACGCAACTTGATAAAATCCGTTTCAATAGTGCTTCATACCGAATCTTACGTTTAAAGCTTCTTCAACAATATTGTGGGATTAGCTCTAAAGCTCTCATAGAAAAAAAGTTCGATAATTTGGCTAATACCGAGTTTTGAAACCTGTGTCATGGGTGCCATATTCACACTGAACCGGACTTTGGCTTGTCATCCCGATCATCATGATTGTGCTGATAGGACACCTTAGCTGTGTTCAATGAGGCTATTCTGGACTGTTCTGGACAGAAAAGTACACGTTTTGCTGTTCAGTGAGAAAAAAATTCTGTCCGAAAGTGTTTTGCTTTGTGTTCGGTGAGGGTGTTCCGGACACTTCAGAGCATGATTTTCTGCACCTACTGTTGAGTCAGAGAAAAATTGTGAAAAGTGTCAAGGGCAGCTATCATTGGACAAAGCTAGTGTTTAATTCAATCTGACAAATAAGATGTTTTAGGTTTTTTTTGACAACTGACATACGGCTGATCTTTTCTGTTCTAACTTGATCTGACAGTTTTCACGCATCTGTGCTGTCTAATCCTATTCTTTTCTGGTTTCTTCCTCATTGAACACAGCTCTTGATATATTATCTAATGTCAACTTTCTTCTAGATTTACTTACCGCCCAAATGTGATCGATTGATCAACAACGAAATTTCGTAATACAATGGGTTCCAGTCACCCATCTCTCATCGAACAGAAATTTTTCCATCAAATATTTGGGTAGTTATCGTCTTTCCGATAATTCTAGCACTTACCTTTGGATTCTGGCTTTCGATGATCAAAAAAACCGTGCAAAAGAAGATGAAGACAAAAACAGAGAGGAGAAATGGAAATAGACGCGAAAATAGAAAGTAAAAGTTGTGACAATCACCGGCAATGTCGTCGCGAGCCGAAAACAACCGCGGCTCGTCAAATATTGTACTTGCACGCGGGCATCGATCGCTTATTGACACATGTTCTTAGCGGTGAAACCATGAGGTAAATACCACCATCTTGATCAGAAGAAAACGTTAATCATTTACATATATAACGTTCAAGCGTGACGTTTGCATTTCGAACATCTGCTAAAAGCTCGAAAAGAACCGATCGTGATCTGTCAACTCCTCTGTTGGAACATGCGCGTGTTACATAACGCCCGGTCGTTTGTATTCCAACCGCATATGGTTGGCGCCAAGGTATGATGGGAGATGACGGTGAGTGACGAGCACTCTGCGGTTTTCTGACATTACCTTAGAATCGACTACGTAAGAAAAATTACGAATTTCGCGTTATTCACCGGAAACGTTAATTATGACCGTTATCGTCCTGCCTTGCAATTGCGAGTGGGAAGAACTTTATGGTTTCACTCTCAATACATCCCAAGCAGAGTCGAGTCTTGTCAAGTGAACCGCAATGCTTAAGAAGGTAACAGAAAAGAAACGTACGAGAAGCAAAAGTAATCGCTAAGCTAAAGTCTACGAGGAAAACAATACCAACAGCAGGGGGAAAAAAAACGTGATTTATGGTTATATCCCTTTTGGTTATCTCCGTCGTCTTCAGCATCGCTGCCATCGCCTTAATAGAACACGGCGGCGATGATGAGCACTTTGGCACGTACTGCATTGAGTACCTGAGCATACCGACAAAAGAAAGTAGCTATCGTTCAAATCTATCTCATTTGGCCATGGATTTATATTTTTTTAAATACTTTTATTAACCCCGAAAAGGTTTGGATTACGATTCCGCGTGTGTATGAAATGCTTCTTTTTAGGCGACATACCAAAGCCGGCAATAAAGCTCGGGGGCCGACGGTTGGATTTTTGTCATTTTGGAAAAAGCTGATGTTGTCAATTTGGTCTTGGAGAAAATTAATTTTGGTAATCGGCAGGTGATTTTAGGACGCATTTCAAGTACTTAACATGGATAGTGCTTCCTCATTCGTATGGAAGCCTTTTTGATGCAAAACTTTCATCGGTGCACATGCGTTCAGCACCCAGAGCCCTTAGACGCACCATTTCACTAATTTTCAATGCAGCCGGGTATTTATCAGCATTGTTCCACGTTTTTCCTTCCGATAGATTTGCAATTCGGCGCGGATGTGCATAAGCCATAGTTGGACTATGCTGCTGGTGGAACTAAAGGTTTTGGGGTATTTTGTATTCTCGGTTGCGCGAAAGGTGAATTGAAAAATTCAAGCATCGATTAAGATTCTACTGACCTTCCCAATGGTCAGTTTGAATTTCGATCACGTGCCGTGGCAGGGAATGGAAGTTAGGAGATAACAGGTGCGCGTCGGACGTTTGAATCTATTCACGAAAGTGAGAGTTATGGGCGTGTTGACGTCTAGCCTGGTTTGATTAGATCGATTGCTTCACGTGACGATGAAATCGTCTATTTATGGAAAGATTTACTACAGTTTTTAAAGAAAGGAGAGCATCGATAGTGGTCACTCAAGTAGAATGTTGATTAGGAAGAAAACAGTTTCCTGGTAATAGGGTAGACGAGAATTGAAAAGCTTATCGGCTATGTTTTATCTATGTTCTAAGGAGGTGAGGAGGCTTAAGTTATACGGGACGAACACCTTATAACAATGCGTATCAAAGGTTGCCATCGGAAATATAAGCTTAATATGTGTCACGGAAAGACGGCCGTCCCAAGGGTGAGTTTTATGACCTTCTAAGAAATTAGCTCATTGCCTGAGCTATGTTCCAACCGTCGTTCTAGAAGACAGGCTGGAAGTGAGGCTGAGTAAGAAGGATATTCTCAAGGGAGTCTCAGAAAAACGTAGCTTACTGCTTACTCATCAGAAAATAAGGAGAGTGAACTTTGTGGTGAAAGTAGCGAGCACATGATTCCTACTTTTCAATATCCATACGCGGAGGGGGACCAATTGGCCCAACCTTTTCGATTACATCTCGTTCGACCCACTATCGACTTGGATCAAAACCTTGTTGCGGATTTCAGACGCATGAGACGCCAAGGAGCTTGTCGAGCATGTCTTCCTCAATCTTTTCGGGTCCGTCATTGTTTGATATAGGAAGTTGCTGCTGTAGCAGATAAATATTATTAGCCGTGGAAACCAGTTTCGAATGCTTTGGCCAGATATGGAGCTTACGAGAATCGAGAATGGATTCAGCGCCTACAAAAGCTGATACGAGGATACTACTACTGTTTTGGTTGAAGGACAGGACTCCATCGCTAAGGAACAATGGTTACAAAAATTTACGAAGCACTACAAAAAGCCAAATGCTTCAACATCTCGGACCGAATGAACTAAAGCTCTCCATCGTAACGAAATATGCTTGGCTATTCCTGCCCCCACTCACTCTCGGTAGAACAACATTTACCAAATGGAATGAAAAGAATCATTCCCATACTAAATCTACCACTAAGCCTAAACCTAAACTTAGTAACAAGAATAATAATATTAGTAAAAAGCATCCTATGCCCCCCTCTAATCCCCATGATAACTGGAGCTTCGAAACCAAACTCTTTCCAATTTTTAACCACCCATCAATTTCCCATATACAGTCTTCTCCTACAGTTCCACCAAAACCACAACGCCAACGGGTCAGCTTTAATCTGAACCCAACTAATTTTCCTGCCAATACGACCTTATCACCTCCAGCCCTAGCACACGACCCGGATCCAAACTCATTTCCAAATTTCCACCTTAAGTCCGGAGCCAAGTTCGAAGCTCCCACATCCTTAATCCCTCAACACCCGCCTTATCTAATACCTCAGCTACAGTCAGATCCTCATCTCTCCCACCATCTACAAACCAATTTTCTTCAACATCTGTCCCGTCCAAATCTTTCGTTGATCCCTTACTGCCACCTTCAGTCAAAGTTACCCATCAATCTATTGACCCCAACGAATGTCGATACGCTCTCTCCAGGTTAAGAGATCTATGAGAACATTCGTCTCTTCTTGGCTTATCTTAGAAAGTAAAACAAACACCAGCGTAATGGTCTCAATACAACTGGAAGGTCTCCCCACCGATTTCACTACCCTCAAGAAACTTTTCATTAAATATCACGAGTTTTTCAATATCTCACACAAAAAAGTATCAAACGATCTTCAGATTCAGACAATATATACACTCAAAGCGTATACCGCACCTTCAGCGTAGGAAAGCTGACCATGATAGGTTCTTTCGTCCCTAAAAGTCACCCCTCCCTGCCACTCTAACGTTCCCCGAAAACCTTCCCCTCATCTTTTATCCCACCTTACCTTTTGAAATCTTTGCCTTAACCGAAACGAACCTAATCCCTAGCGTAAACAACCTTGAATGCAAGTCTGTAATCTCCCCCAGACAACTAGGCTTCCTCAAAGGTAGGTATAGAACCACAAACCTTATTGAATTCGTTTCCTTCGTCCTTTCAGCCTCAGAAAATGGCAAAGAAAATGGAAAGTCGATGTTATCGCAACTGACTTCAGTAAGGCCTTTGATAATATTTCACACCGATTAATACTCTTCAAACTGTCTTCCCTTGGCTTTGAACCCATCTTATTAAAGTGGATTTCCTCTTACCTGGAAAATCGCCACTACAGCGCTCGCTTTAGATCTGCCCTCTCTAACGTCTTCCTTGCTTCCTCCGGTGTCCCCCAAGGCAGTCATTTAGGCCCGCTTCTTTTTATCCTTACCATTAACGATATTGAAATGGTTATCAAACGTTCCCACATCTCTCTATATGCCGACGATGCTAAGTTCTTTAAGATCATTTCCTCAGAACATGACTCTTCCCTTATTCAATCGGACTTCAACAGCTTGTCCACCTGGTGCTTCAAGAACTGCCTCGACCTTAACATTTCCAAGCGTCAATCTATAACTTTCTCCCGCAAACGTAACAAACCCCCTCCCGCCTCTACTTTCTCCATAATCAACCCCTTCCTACCGTTAAGGTGATCCGTGATCTTGGTATATTATGCGACCAGGAACTCAATTTCCTTGCAAATATCAGCGATATTCTAAGGACAATTCTGCACTCGGCTTCGTGAAGCGATGGTTTAAAGGGTTTTGCAATCCCTACGTCACTCGGCCTCTCTACATAACCTTTATTCGGCCTATTCTCGAATATGCCTCTCAAGGGTGGTCTCCTTACTATCATTCACACATTTCCAGAATTGAGAGTATCCAACGTCGTTTTCTCCGTTTTGCTCTTCGTGGCTTAGCCTGGGACAATCCTCTGTCCTACTTCCCATCAAGACCGCCTAAAACTTATTAATTTGAACTCGCTGGAAGAACGAAGAAGGATATCCGACATCCTTTTCATCCATCGACTCCTCTCAGGTACCGTCGACTGCGCGACCCTTTATAACTCTATCTTTTTTAACATTAATACACGAAATCCCACCTCTCGTACCTCCTATGGCGCCAATGAACCTGTCTCCCGTATGCTGCGGAATGTTAATGCGAAAAACTATTTCGACATCAGCACTCCTTGTCTAAAACTCCGTCTCAATCGCTCTCTTTCTTAGTTTCCTAGATTGTAAGTTAAATTAAGTATGAAGCTTGAATTAAGCGCAATAAAATGGGGGTATAGCGCCACCAAAATAAAAAGCTTTCTTAAGACTCAATCTGCACAAATTACCGGATAGCAATGGAGAGTTGTTAAATCTTCATTAAGACATCTTTCGCAAGAAGCCCCAGGTTTAATATCGAATGTCTATGAGGAGAGACCATGCTGTATTGATAGACGAGAGCTGCTCATGAGATCTAAAGATGAGAAGGGAAGAGGTATGCGCTTCCGAGAAGAAAAAGGAAGGAATACGATAAGAACGAGGTTGAAGAATTGGAGAGATGCTATCGCAGGAATGACAAAAGTTCGAAAGTTTTCAGCAAAATAAAACGGACTTTCCAAGTCTATAAATTTTCGTGGGGGCGAACGCCCCCATTTATTGGGCTTAATTCAAGCTAGCTTAATCTAATCTTAACCTAATCTCACTTACTAGGTAGGGAGAAGGGGAGGGTGGTTAAGAAGGCGGATTTTTAGGCATCGAGTGCTGAGGTTGAAATCGAAGTAAGGATTCGAATTAACAATTCCCAGCATACGAGAAATAGGTTCATTGGAGCCATAGGCAGTACGGAGGGTGGGTAGATAGAAGAGACGGGGATTTCGTACGTTGCGGGGGTTAGTGTTGATAGAGACAGAGTTATAGAGAGTCGCGCAGTCAATGGTACCTGAAAGGAGACGATGGATAAAAAGAATGTCAGATACAACTCTTCTTTCTTCCAACGTGTTCATGTTGATTAGTTTAAGGCGGTCTTGGTAGGGTGGTAAAATCAAAGGATTGCCCCAGGGGAGACCTCGAAGAGCAAAACGTAGGAATCGGCGTTGGATGCTCTCGATTCTAGAAATGTGGGTTTGTTGGTAGGGAGACCACACCTGGGAGGCGTATTCAAGAAGGGGCCGGACAAAGGTTATGTAAAGAGATCGGGTAACGTAAGGGTCCGAGAATTCTTTAGACCATCGCTTCACGAAACCGAGTGCAGAATTAGCTTTAAGGATTATTTCATCGATGTGTGCCCGAAAATTAAGCTCTTGGTCACATAATATGCCAAGATCGCGAATGACTTGAACCGTGGAGATGGGTTGATTATTGAGGAAGTAGAGACGAGGAGGAGGTTTGATTCGTTTACGTGAAAAGGTAATTGATTGGCATTTGGAAATATTAAGCTCTAAGCAATTTTTGGAGCACCAGATGGAAAAGCTATTGAGATCAGATTGAATAAGGGAAGAGTCATGACTGGAGGAAATGGTCTTGAAGAACTTGGTGTCGTCGGCGTATAATGAGATGTGGGAGTGTTTGATCACCAATTCAAGATCGTTTATGGAAAGAACGAAAAGAAGTGGACCTAAGTGGCTGCCTTGGGGGACGCCGGAGGAGGCTAAAAAGGGGTTAGAGAAGGCAGATCTAAAACGAACATTATAATAGCGATTTTCCAGGTAAGAAGATATCCACTTCAAAGAGATGGGGTCGAAGCCAAGGGAGGACAATTTGAAGAGTATCAGTCTGTGGGAGATTTTATCGAAGGCTTTACTGAAATCGGTTGAGATAACGTCGACTTCTTTGCCGTTCTCTAAGGCTGATAGGGTAAAGGACACAAATTCAACAAGGTTAGTGGTTGTGGATCTGCATTTGAGGAAACCGTGTTGTCTGGGGGAGATTAATGACTTGCAGCGAAAACTTAGTGTTTCGTACAAAACACTCTCGAAGAGTTTAGGTATATGTGATAGTTTGGCAATGGGACGATAGTTGTTAACAACGTTCTTCGGACCTTTTTTATGTATAGGGGTGATAAATGAGTTTTTCCATAAGCGGGGGAATTCACCTTGGGATAGGGATAGAGTGAAGATTTTCGAGAGAGGGCGAGAGATGGTTGAGGAGCATTTTTTTAGAAATATGGCAGGGAGACCGTCGGGTCCAGGAGTGAATTCATCATTAAGTAGATTTAATTTGTTTTCGATGACATGAGAATCAACTGTGTGTGGGAGAAATGGTCCAAGAGAAAAATTCGGTAGATAATGAAAGTATGAGAAGTCTGGAGCAAACGAGTCGTCGGCGAAAGACTGTTTAAAAAAAGTGGCGAAAAAGTTGGCGATAATATTGGGATCATTCGAGGTTTGATCGTGGAAGGAGAGGGAGGTAGGGTAGCCATCGGTTTTTCTTTTATAGTTAACAAACTTAAAGAAGGACTTTGGATCGTTTATAAGATTGGCTTGCGTTTCTGTTAAATACCGTTGATAGAGGAAGTTGTGTAGGGCGGTAAAGTGGAGATAGCTGCCCAGGTAGTTAGAAAAGTCATTGGATGATTGAGTACGAAGGAAGATTGTCCATTGCTTATTTCTTTTGTTTCTTAGAGAACGGAGCCTGCGATTATACCAGGGTGGGGAGGTGGACGAAGTTTTGCGTTGTGAAACGGGAACGTAAAGAGAGATAGAGTAAAATATTTCCCTGTAGAATATGGATATAGCATCGTTTACGGTTAGGTTTTCAAAATTGAGAGGGGCATTTTTAAGGTATTCATTTATTAGATGAAATTTTGCTTTGTGGAAATCGTAAGAGGCCAGAACTGTAGGAGGTTTATTCTGTGATGGAGAATCGTGAAAGAAGGAAAGGAGGAGGGGAGGATGGAAGTTATCGATGGTTGAAAGGGAAAGGGGACTAAGTGAAACAGAAGAGTTGAGAGGATCGGTTGTGAATATGAGGTCGAGTTGTCTACCCATGTAGTTTAGTACGCCACTAACTTGGCTGAGGTTTGAATCTGTTAGGCGATCCAAGAAGAGACATTCTTTGGCAGTAGTGGGATTGGTGGCAGTGTAAGACGATTGATCGTCTAATTGGATCCATTTAAGATGAGGAAGGTTGAAGTCACCGAAAACAAGGATTTCATCTTGAGGGTTTCTTAAATCGGTTAATTGGTCGATTGTGTTGATGGCGAGTTCATAGGATTCAATAGGTTGTGAGGGCAAGATGTAGAAACAAATGATGTATAATGTCTTCTGGGGTAGAGCAATCTTAATTGAAACAAAGTCGAGAAGTGGGGAGGATGATACTGCAATAAGGGAAGAGTAAATTGTATTAAGGACGGCTAGTAGAACGCCTCGGCAAGGACAACCGTCAGTGAGTCGGCTGAGTTCGTCATCGCGATAAACATTAAAATTTGGTGGGAACAGTTCGAGGTTATTTATGCTGGGGATCAGGTTCGTTTCAGTCAACGCGAAGACATCAAAGGGCAAAGCATGTGATTGTTGCAGGATAGCTTGGGTTTTCGAGACCTCTTACATTTTGATAATAAATAGTAAGAGGGAGGTTTTTGCAGAGGGTGTGGGTGACAGGAGGATGGCGACAATAAAGCCTTGAAGTGGAGTCACAGTCGATGTGACCCGAGGATATTGAAAGACCGCTTTTGCAGACTGTATAACGACGATGATAGCCGCCAGGCATAACAAGTTGATCACCATCTATAAATATGCGAGAGAATTTCGTTTACCACACTTCAACTAGCACAAGATAGCGAAAGCCTTGAGTCTAGTAAAGCTGCTGTCTACTAACCTATTCAAAGCAGCTGGAGATGAGTCCATTGATGGATAGAACCCAGCATCGTTTGCCTGTTTCACAAAACTATTAGATCATCTAAAACAGTGGTTTTAGGCTAGGGAACTCCCTAACAGATCAAATATTCATATATCGATTTCTGGTCGCAGGCTGTGCAACATGGCAATGGGAAATTCTCGTTGCTCCAACAACTAACCAAGACCTCCGAAGTTAGAAACAGGATTTAGGCAGGGCGACGCATTGTCATGTGATTTCTTTGACGAACACAGCGAAACGTCAATGTAGTATTGGTACAGAAGCGGATAAAGTGACTCTTTGGTTAAATGAGAGTAGACCAAATTTATGCTGTCATCGAATAAAGACGTCTTACGCTGATGTGTGTTGGTGAGAAAGTCACCTTTGGTAGGTATAATTTTAAGGAAGTAGGGAATTTCGTGATTATTAGTGACAAGCAGTAGCGATACTGGCACTGAGATCAGACGCAAAAGAGCTCATGCTAATCGCTGCTCTTTTGAGCTGAGAAGAAGAGGCCAAGAAACTTTTTATTAAACCTTAATCATGGTGCTCATTTGCGGCATAGAAGCCTCAACGTTATCAAAATTCGATGAAGAGCCCCGAAGATGAGTGGGGGAGAAGATACATTTGTCAATTGTACAGGGGTATCCAGCGACATCGGTTTAATGTCTGGAGATCCAAATCCAAAGATCCCTGGGCTTTGTAGGACTGATAGACACTACAACTCCGACCCGAAAAGTCTTTGACTCTAATCCCGTGGGTGAGCCCATCTAAGAAATGCACGAATGTGGAAAAAGACGTTAAACAATAGGGAGGAGGGCACTAGAAGTAGCTGGGTAAAAATCGTGCAAGGAGGAGGATGACCTAGTTATCTTGATAAAAAGTAAATTTCTACCAACTATCAGTGAACTAATGGAATCTGCGTTGAAGGAACTCTCCTCATGTGCAAGACAGAACGGTTTGAGAATAAACCCCCAGAAAACCGAGCTGGTCTTGTTTACCAGGAAAAGGAAAATTCCGATATTTGCTCCCCCAAAGTTAGAGGGCACTCCACTCAAACTCAAAGCGGAAGCAAAATATCTAGGCATCATTCTTGACTCTAAGCTCTCCTGGAAAAGGAACCTGGAATAAAGGATGGAAAAGGGATTGAGCGCTTTTTATGCATGCAAAAAGACCTTCGGCAAAAGATGGGGCTTGCAACCGTAGATCATTCATTACAACGGGAGCCATGACAAGCACGCCGCAATCAGGGTTGGACATGATACTTCATCTCCTTCCCCTGGATCTATACATAAAAGGCTGCGCTGCAAAGAGCGCTCTCAGACTAAGGGAGTCCTCTCTGTGGAAGCAAGCCTACTATGGACATGCGGCCATACTTAGAATAATAGACGACCTGGGAAAGAAACATGGTTTTAGTAGCCTCGCAGCTACGACTGACTATATTTTCCCCTAGAATGACTTCTCTCTCAGAATACCAATTCTTTTCCCCGACAGAGAAGAGTGGCTATCAAACGCCGTGATCAACGACCTCGATATTACCCTCTTCACCGACAGATCGAAAATGGACACGGGCACTGGGGCCGGGTTCTACTCTGATACCCTGAACAAACAGGAATCATTTAGACTCCCTGATTTGTGCAGCGTTTTTCAAGAAGAAAGCAGCCAATCACCTAGAGGTAACCGATATCTCACCATCGGATATCACTATCTTCGTAGACAGCCAGGCTGCACTGAAGTCAATAGCATCCTGTACAACGAGATCAAGGCTGTCGTGAAATGTCGCGACTCACTGAAGTCCATCAGGCACCACAAAGTCAAACTCTGCTGGGTCCCGGGTCACAGCTCAATCGCAGGGAACGAAAGAGCGGACGAATTGGCCAGACAAGGGTCTGAACTGGACATCAGTGAAGCGGACACATCATTGCAACCACCGATCAGCGCATTAAACCGGATCATATACATATGTATGTATAACACAATCATCAAAGAAGCCAACTCGTCTTGGCTTACAAGAAACGACAGCTACACGACAAGATCATCGTGGCCAGAGCTCAATATCGGAAAAACAAATAAGCTCTTGGCGCTGGACCGAAACTCGATCCATATGCTCGTCGGAGTGATCACAGGACAGTCGCATTGGAGCAAAGCCCCGGAAACGGAACTCGAGATCCGTTTTATATTGCCACCAATCCCACTACTGCCATAGAATATCTCTTCTTGGATCGCCTAGTAGATTCAAACCTTAGCCAAGCTAGTGTTGTCCTAAACTACATGGGTAGACAACTAGACCTCATATTCACATTTCTCTTTCAACCATCGATTTTTGTTCTGGGCTCTTCCGACTTCCACAAAGCAAAATTTCACCTAATCAATGAATACCTTAAAAAAGCCCCTCTCAATTCTGATAACCTAACCGTAAATAATATTCATATTCTACAGGGAAATATTTAATTCTATCTCTCTTTACGTTCCCATTTCACAACGCAAAACCTTGTCCACCTCCAGACCCTGGCTCAATCGCAGGCTCCGTTCTCTAAGAAACAAAAGAAATAAGCAGTGGACAATGATCCTTCGTACTAAATCCCCTAATGACTTTTCTAACTACCTGGGCAGCTATCTCCACTTTACCGCCCTTCACACCTCCCTCTATCAACGCTATTTAGCTGAAACGCAAGCCAATCTTATAAACGATCCTAAGTCCTTCTTTAAGTTTGTTAACTACGAAAGAAAACCTGATCCGTGCAGGGACGGGTTAAGAATATCCCTGCAGCGATACCTCTCGCGACTAAAACAAAGGTAAACAAAAATCACATCTAGGCAATTTAGAAAACACCAAGGTGACAGGGACCACCATTAAACTGCCCCACAAGTGTGCATGCATATCAGTGTGTTGACACGACTGGAGATCACCGGTTTTGTAAGAGTAAGATCAAACAAAAAAAATCTGGAGCATGCCCGTGTCACAAACAAAAAAGAAGGCAGGCCGAAAAACAATTGGTGCAAACAAATGCAAAAACACCAGCATTTGACTGGCCTCAGCGATGAAGTAATCCCAAACCGGGAAGCCTGCCGCTACTTTCTGAGGTCAAACCGGCGGACCCCACAAGCGGACCAGTAGGAATGCAGTTAAGTGGGAAGGTTATGGTCCTACACTTCTGACCATAACAACGCCGGAAAAAGGAGAAGAAGAAGAACTACAAAAGAAAACCTGATAGCTATCTTACCTCTCTCTCCTTCCATGATCAAACCTCGAATGACTCCTTTTTTAAACGGTCCTTCGCCGACGACTCCTTTGCTCTAGACCTCACTTACTTCGATTATTTACCGAATTTTTCCCTTGGACCATTTCTTCCACCCACAGTCGATTCTCATGTCATCAAAAACAAATTAAATCTACGAGTACTTAATGATGAATTCACTCCTGGACATGACGGTCTCCCTTCCATTTTTCTAATGTTCCTCAACCATCTCTTTCCCTCTCTCGAAAATCTTCAGTCTATCCCTATCCCTAGGTGAGTTCCCCTGCTTATGGAAAACCTCATTTACCACCCCTATACACAAAAAAGCTCCGAAGAACGTTGTTAACAACTATCGTCTCATTGCCAAACTGTCACATATACCCAAACTCTTCGAGAGTATTTTGTACGAAACTCTAAGTTTTCGCTGCAAGTCTTTTATCTCCCCTAGACAACACGGATTTCTCAAATGCAGATCTACAACCACTTACCTTGTTTAATTTCTATCCTTTACCCTATCAGCCTAAGAGAACGGCAAAGAAGTCGACGTTATTTCAACCGACTGCTTTCGATGAAATCTCCCACAGACTGATAGCCTTCAAATTGTCCTCCCTTGAATTCGACCAGATTTCTTTGAAGTGGATATCTTCTTATCTGGAAAATCGCTATTACAGTGTTCGTTTTAGATCTGCCTTCTCTAACCCCTTTTTAGCTTCCTCCGGCGTCCCCCAAGGCAGCCACTTAGGTCCACTTCTTTTCGTTCTTACCATAAACGATCTTGAAATGGTGATCAAACATTTCCACATCTCATTATATGCCGACGACACCAAGTTCTTCAAGACCATTTCCGCCAGTCATGACTCTTCCCTTATTCAATCGGATCTCAATAGTTTTCCTTGTTTTGCTTGGAGCTGAACATTTCCAAATGCCAATCAATCACTTTTCCACGTGAACGAATCAAACCTCCTCCTCGTCTCTACTTCGTCAATAATCAACCCATCTCCACGGTTCAAGTCATTCGCGATCTTGGCATATTATGTGACCAGGAGCTAACTAACTTCGCGCACTCATCGATGAGATAATCCTTAAAGCTAATTCTGCATTCGGTTTCGTGAAGCGACGGTCTAAAGAATTCTCGAACTCTTACGTTACCCGATCTCTTTACATGATTTTTGCCCGGCCCTTACTTGAATACGCCTTTCAAGCGTGGTCTCCTTGCCAACATACCCATATTTCTGGAATCGAGAGCATCCAATACCGGTTCCTATGTTTTGCCCTTCGAGGTCTCCCCTGGTGCAATCCTTTGACTTTATCACATTAACAAGACCGCCTTAAGCTAATCAACATGAACACGCTGGAAGAAAGAAGAATTGTATCTCACATCCTTTTCACCCATCGGCTCCTTTCAGGTGCTGCTGCGACAACTCTGTCTCTATCAACATTAGCCTCCGCAATGTACGAAATCTCCGCATCTTCTATCTACCCACCCCCCGTACTGCCTATGGCTCCAATGAACCCATTTCTCATATGCTGGGAAGTGTTAATTCGAATCCTTACTTCGATTTCAATCTCAGCACTCCATGCCTAAAAATCCGCCTTTTTAACCGCTCTCTCCCGTTCTTCCTAGCTAATAAGTTAGATTAGATTAAGATTAGATCAAGATAGCTTGAATTAAGTTCAATAAATTGGGGTGTTTGCTCCCACGAAAATTATCCAAGAAAGTCGCTGGCTGAAAGTTTTCGGTTGTAAATAAAAGTTTGCAGTGTGTCCACTGCAGAAGGAGGAAAATAGATGTCGAACCTTTGAAAGCGAGATTTTTAGGAGAATCTATAGTGGAAAATAGAGTGAATGAACAGCCAAATAGAGCAAACTGCACAATCAAGAACTCGCGGAATTGGATCTGAAACAGATGATATAGAACAGTGAAACATGGAAGTAATACTCATGACAGGAAGTCTTGGCGAAGGGTGGTTGAGGCTCTGAACTTCCGAGTTCCAAATGGTTGGTAATAGTAATAATAATAATAATCCTCGAACCCCAAGCAGTTGTGAATGTTGGTTTGTTCGTTTCTAAAGTCGTGATTTGTCAGAAAATACCGTAGAAGACCAGACCAGATTGAAAAACTGGCTTGATTAAGGGTTCGCCTCAAAAGACGAACTTTGATATTGGCGCGGATTTCATAAATAGCAAGAAAGATAGCAAAAGGTCATACGAGTATATTGGTAAACTAAATGAGCTGTGAGCAAAAAAATCGGCTTTTTAAACGCAAAACTCCAATTTTGTTAACCAGGTAATAAAAAAGATAAATTGATTGACGGTGGCTTCATTCAGTGTGAAAGTGAATGCTTGGCTAGTTCTTCGGCTCGTATAAGTTAGAATTTTTCCGGCGGAAGTGAAATAAAAAAAAATATTTTTTTCTTTCTGGACTACTGCCCGCTTTATTGTGCTAATCAGAACTAACTTAAAATCTAATTTTACATCTACTTATAGGGTCACCATCAATGCTGATTCAGCAGCTTGTGTCTGGCTCGTCGGTGCCGCTCGATACTGCAAATAATGTGAATGCGAGCAATTTTGAATTGGAGTTTGTGCAGATGCCTCAGGTAGATAGAATTTGAGTTGCAAGTGAACCTTTAGGTGTATTCTTGCGGAAGTGGAATACAGCTGCTGACTTTTATGGAGTTAAATTGTACGAATATTCTACAGTGCCTCCATGTAGAAGCCTCTCCTTTCGGCTCATCTTTGGTGGCCAATAGAATTCCAACATTTATCCATATCCCAATTCTGTCTGTGGCAACATTTTCTTGAATATGATGACCTACCGACTAGGACAAGGCTAATATGTAGATGAAGACCCATGAGCTAAGCACTATTCATAATTAGCTTTGATCTAAGCATATTGTACATGCATACATCGTGCCTCTCTTCATGACTTCCTGACCATGAAGGGTTCAGTTATGATTGTTATAAAAATTCCATTTTCAGTAATTAAAACCAAACTAACAGTCTAACCCAAATCTGTTTTCTCGAACCGATTATGTAAGTCACCGAACCCACTCAAGAGACTCTACTGTTTCGCACCACACTGCGCCACCGCCTGCAACCGCTAGTCATAAAACCCGCCGCAAAGGCAATGCCAACAATTACGATATAATAGGTGAAGAAGGAACGAATACAATTCTCCACCTGCTGCCGAGTAATTACTGGTTTGGCACTCTCGAGCTGATGGAACTATTAAGATCGTTTACTGACACAGAGCGCTATTCCCAGATGATTAAAGTCTGCTACAAGCAGACCACCACTTGTCTGAGGAGAATCAACAAACAAAAGAAAAAAACAAACATCAACGATTGAAAGAAGTTTCACTTGCCCCATATAACACCTGGGAAGTATGCGATTGATAGCGCCCGCCCTCCCTCGATAAGAATTCGCGGCACAATGAATAGATGAAAAACGAATTACTCATAGGCAGCGCGTGGTTAAGTGCAATTGCGCAAGTTTTGCACTCTTTCCGAGTCCACAAGCATGCTGTAGAGACCAACTTGGTTCGAGTCTCGATTTGGCTTAAGAGATACCCCAACCAACCAGCTCGAACGACCAACCAGCCCGTGTGGGTATAAAACTCTTTCCGTATGCAAGTCGTCGCTTAATCTTACCTTGAACTTGCTACCGTCGAGACCTACTCCAAGTGTTGCGATCACGGTGATCTTTTCATTTCAATTCGTTCATTGTGTGCTGTTTGTTGGGATCGTTGGGACGCGCTTGATTCGTGCGATAAAGTGAAGCAGTGAAACCATGAGATTCTACATCTGAGTGACGGAAGTGTATAACCGACTGATTGTATCTGACGTGAAAGTGTAAAGCGTTTTTTCATTCTTTGTTTTTTGTAACTTTTTCGATTTCGGATTGTTCGCATGCGAATTTGAACGTTACTGCACGACGACGTAGGAGGATGAGATTCCATGTGTTGCTGATCAGTACGACGCTGTTGCCGTTTATCGTGCAAGCACAACCATCTAAAGGTAATATTGAATGCAGATACTTCAAGTAATTTATTGTTATTTGTCGACGGGATTTCGTGATTCCATATGGTGCCTAGTCACAGTCTGTTTAATTAAACGATGACAACAGGCTGATTGATGGATCGAGGGGATTCAATCGCGCTCTGATTAAATCCAGATGAGTGTGCTTCAGATGCAAGCATATTCGTTATATCTAGCATTGGGGTCAGTTGGCTTACATACGAGCTGCGAAACGTGAGAACTAGACGCGTTCAGTGTGGAGTTTATTCTACTTCCGCGGTTTAAGCTAAGTTTTAATTTTACTTTTCGTAGTGGACGCATTCGTGTGGGAAACGAGTTTTATGTTTTTGGGAGTTGACCTGTAATTTAGCTGTAACTGAGCTTGTAGCTCTAAACATACCTTCTTGTTGGTTGGTTAAGTGTTGTTGTGACAGTGGCATTCGGGAACAATGGTCGCGGTTCTATGCTATAAAATTAATTTCAGTCAATGACTGGTAGATTGAGTTGGATTATGAACCATCAATACGACCTTAAGTCATTAGGTTTTATTGGTTTTTCTTGTGATATACGGCGAGAGAGGCAGCAGGCAAGCAAGAAAATAAAATCATGACCTATAAAAAAGTATTTCATTTGCATCTTTTTCCGTTAATATTTTTTTCAGATGCTATGACCACCAACCCAATGCTTATGCCCTTTCGGATTGTGTTTCATATCTGCCTACCTAAAACGAACACGATCAGTGGAATAGTCATTGAAGCAATTTTTTTAAATTTTATTGAGCATTTGTGGCCTAAAAAGCTTAAAAAATGGTAGTTTTTTAAACGCTGGAATTATATCTAGGACAGAGATGTCCTTAGATTTTACTCGATTCTATGAACGATTTTTTTCTTTTTTAAATATCTCTCTGAATCCAGGAGAAGCTTGGACATATTTTACTTTTTGGGTTTCCACACCATCCAGAATCATAGACTGTATAAATTACAAAAAGGAGACTCTCGATAAAATCCCTTGATAAGGTGTTTCTAGAACTTAAAGATGAGCTACCATTCAACTTCCTCCAACAATTTTTGGAAATAAAAAAATTAAAAAAATTAAAAATTTTAAATAACTCCCGACACAAAAAAAACTTTAAAGAGTAAAAAAATAATTTTTTTCTCTAGGCCTTTTGACTACATTAAAAGAACCTATTAATATTTTTAATACAAGCATCGCCTTTACAATTTTTTCTGTTGGTTGGAAAATATGATATCCATTCAGTGGCTACCGCCAGTGTTGATACACATTTGTACCCGTTTTATCGCTTTTTCCATGACTTTTTGCAAGATTTCCGGTGATAAATGTTCGTATTTCTGTCGAACATTCTTGTTGGCATAAATCCGCGACTTCAAGTAACCCCAAAGTAAAAAGTCTGAGATGGTTAAATCTGGCGAACTTACTTGCCATGCCAAATCGCCAGAACAGGAGATTATGCGATCAGGAAACAATATCTATTGTGGCTCGTGCTGTGTGTGTGGTTGCACCGCCTTGTTGAAACCAATCACTCCAAGCAAGCCCTCAACCCAGGCCATGTCCCCGTAGTTCAAACTCATCGATTCAGTCTGTGAAGGGCAGTGTTCAAGAAGACCCAAGTTTGTCATATCGGCACCGTTCGCAGCAGTTAGGCATCAGTGGGACCACTTTGCGGAGAATTTTAAAGGATGATCTTCACTTATTTCCATACAAAGTGCAGATAACTCAAAGAATTTTGCCACAAGATGAGCCACGGTGCTTGGCATATGCACAAAATGTCGTTGCAATGATTAATGCTGAGCCGGAGTTCTGGCAGCAAATTCTGATGACCGTTGAGGCACATTTTACGCTCTCTGGCTCTGTTAATAAACAAAATTGTAGCTTCTGGGGCACCGAAAATCCTCACATTATTCACAAAGATGCGCTAAAACCATCATTGGACCGTGTTCACCAAAATTCGCTGTAGGGTGCGTCTGGTTATGCCTGATTGCGCGGCTCGTTGTCTGGCTGATGTTGCTTCGTTCTCAGCGACAACGGTAGTCACAGCCGCGATATTCTCGGCCAAACGACCAGTCCTCGGCCAAACGACCAGGCCACGTCCTGCATGGTATGTTCCGGTCTGTTCAAGTCGAGTAGCTAAGCGGAATGTTTGCCCAGTTGGCGCGACACGTCAACGTCGAAATTCACGAAATTCCACCAATTGATTATTGGTCAAAAAAATCGATACCATTATTCCACGCTCTTGCGAAGTATAGCGCTACATTGCTTTTTTATTTATACGAGTATACTGCAGCTATCTAGTTCACTAATGTCAAATATGATTGAGGTACGACTCCATTTGCAAAAATTATAACATCTTCCGCTAGGGTGATTAATTTTGCGCCACCTAAAAGAGCTTAAACAGATCTTCATAAAATGTAGCTAAGAACCATCTCGATTGCGTTAGCTTTCAACCAAAAAAAATCATCAAAATCGGTCCATTCATTCAGGAGCTACAATGCCACAGAGAGACACACAGGCACACAGCCAAACAGACAAGCAGACACGTCAAACTTATAACACCCCTCTTTTTGCGTCGGGAGGTTAATAAAAGGAGTTGTGTATGCGATGTGACATCTTTATTGCGGACCACTTTGTCTTAAAAAGGATATCAATCAAATGGCTTTTGTGGCTTCGATTACTGAATTCGGTCCGAGAACCCAGCTTAGGGATGAAGCGATCGATTGAAAATGTCTTTATTGTTAAACCTCTCGCTTAGAACCAACTTAAGTATCGTTTAAATTGCTTTTCGCAGGAAGTAACGAGAGCTACACAAAACGATTATACACCAGATACGCTGTTTCGACCTTTGTCCTTTACCTCGATCTATGGTGTTGACTTACCATTTTTTATAATATTTTATGTTTTTTATTAAAATTAAAAGTAAAATAATCTTAAACTACAATTACCCACTAAATTCAATACGTTAACACCCACCATGGGTGTTGGGCCAGTTGTGTCTTCAAAGAGCTGAACGAACAAGAGTCGACGACGGAGCATTGATGCTGAAGGACGAAGCCTTTCCTATCTTGGCACAACAACGCTTGGGTTCGCAGACCGTGATCATGTTCGATGTAGCCGATCCACGGAATTGTGGGATCGTGATTGTGCGGGATTAGCTCGTTTTGATTTAAATGCTTCTGGCGAGACAAGCCCATTAATGCGCACTTTTTCATGATATGAATGAGATTACAGATAGTAAACCCCGGAGATCAGACTACTAAGTGAATTCATTGCTCTTGCAACGTGGTTTCGAATGACAATTATCCACCCGTAAAATCCTAGTCCATTTTAGGGGATCTTGTTAGGGCAAAATTGCATGTACTCAGATTCGGATGTTCTATGCAATTCGAGACAAGTTTTAAGACATTGTCTCTTAAACATCCGGATCTTGTCTATTAAGCTGGCACAACCTTAGGCAATCATGTGCCAGATGAAGGTCAAGTAGCAGATTACCTTCACAGCGCTCCATGGTAACATGGTGACTATGATAGAACACAAGTTTCAAAAAATGACAAAGTTGTTACTTGAAACTTCAGAGCAGTACACAAAGCAATAAAAGACAAACAAAGCTATTAAAAATTCCATTACATGTGTGCAGATTCAAAAGTCGCGCCTACGAGTCAATATTTTCATTGTTTTTTTATTTAAATATTTTTAGCTAGTTGTTAGCAATATTTGTATATATGAGAAAGAACGAAATTTAAACATTCAACACAAGTGCGTTATAGGCTGTCATACGAATATAAACATTTTAAACGACTCGCTTACCTTTTCCCGTGTTAGTCATTAATTCCGGTCTGAATGTTGTTTTTCATCGCTTCATTTCAGAAGACTCCAAAGAAAGTTATCTAATGATGTCTGTCGTGACTCATAGCTCCATCTTGGGGAAATAATAACCATCTGTGTTTATTTCTACTAGTTGAGGCCACAAAAAAGACGATAATTTGTTTACAGCCTTCTCCATTGACAGTAACAGCTCTTTCACTTTCCTTTTCAAAGAAAATTAAATAATGAAACTAACTAGAGACAGGATTTAATGACTCTCTGAAATTATTCAAGGATTTTCTTCTTCTCAATTGTGATAATTTTGTTTGTTGACGAATTCATCTGACGTGCAATACTTGAAAGTTCCATCACTTAAGATGGTTTTGCTTAAAAAAGAAAACATGCTAAATCGATGGACAAATGACTTATGTCTGAGAACGACGAGATATAAATGTTGAAGATCACCAATGCTCTCGATAGAGCGTTCCACTTTTTGGTTTTTTTCATTTTTTACATTTTTTTTCATTAACATTTGATTTGTTGACTCGTTTGGACGAAAAAAAAAATCATGAATTTTGCAACCATTTTCATAATAAGTTTGAATAGCTTTAATGCATTGCTCCAGGATATATGTCGCTATCCACAATCGTATATGTATGTATCTATTTCACGATTGCCATAGATGTCATAAAAAAACATGTTGTGCTTAGAAATTATTTGCTATTGACATCTCGGCGTGACTTTTGAAAGACCCTATATTTCTTCAGGCGAACATTAATGCCTTCTTGGCCTTAAGTAGGAATTGTTAAGAACATCCATTCGTTTAGCTGCACGCATTTTAGAAAAAAAGCATCCTAATAGCAAAAGTTTGTCGTCTCTTTTGTATATCTGCATACAAAATAGCTTGATAATCAAATTTTTTTAATCTCGTTTCGATCGTTGCTCTCATTTAGAAAACAAAAAAAAGGTTAATATGCGCATCTGATCAGCTAAATTCACCAGCTTCCCAACATTTGTTCTTGAGATATGCGAGATAAGGAACATTTTATAACAGCTTAACAGAAGTTTCTTCTTCATAGAAGACAAACCGCCAATTTGCAAACCTTATCAGGTATTAGCCATTCGTTATTTATTCTTGACACGCACAATCTTCTCTCTAAGAATGGTGTTATGATATGCCAATAATTATAATTCAAGAAATTCGACTCATTACAATAACGTCTAAATGCCAAGTCAAATCCAAATCCTAACAGTGCGAAGATGCTTCCAGCTCTTAATATTGGTTTCTGAGGCAAAAGTTGCAATTAAACTTATTAGGCATTTCGTCAGCTGTTTGATTTTTTTGATTGTAAGCATCATATACGACATCATATCAAGGCTAAGGGATTGGATGGATATCGCCTATGATGAGGCATAACTGCCTTTTTATAAATACCAGCAGTAAGTGGGGTTAATATAATAATCAATTGAAAAAAAAAAAACAGAGCAACAGTTCCCATATTGGTTCTCTATAAAAGCCTAGAATCGATCCTTGTCTTTGTGTATAAGAGGACAAACGAAATGATTAAAACTTTTCTTCAACACTACCGAGAACTTCTTTGACGAGATAGGGCAAACTTGAGCCTGATCACGGCTCTTATATTGGCCAGTGAGCTCCACCAATTTTTTCAAGGGTGATATTGAAAATATTACACATCGCCCAAAACTTTTGTCATCGGGATCTAGGAAATAAAAAGAAAAGTAGGAGCTTTAAATAGTTGTTGAAAAGGTTGAAGCTAATATGAACCGTCGTAGCCAAAACGTCAGAGGGCACCACCGAGAAAGTTTTTAAAAAAAACTGGGACACGTTATTATGACTGTAACAATCATAAATTTACCCTCGTGAATTTTGAGAAACACCCAATAGAAAAAAAGGCTTAATGCTGAGACGTTAAAAGGTTGCTAAAAAATATCGGAGACGGAATCATAAACTTACAGCAAATTCGTGCGCGGGTCAGATCTATTTAAACCGAGGAATGGACTCAGACCATTGACAATTCCTTTCTACCCGAAGCCTTAAGCATCCACGAGATCCATCGTTCTTTCTTGGCCCATTGCCCACCGAATACCTTTAGGAAATGTCAGAGAATGTAATTCAAAAGACTAATAGAAGAAGCTGGTGATGGCGACACGAAGCTTTCAATATCGCCAAGTGTGGAGATAATATTCCATACTGACCATACCGCTATCGTAGAGTGTAATGATTTTTGGAATCATAAGGAGTAAGCCGTCGTAAAGGTGAATATTCAAAGATCATCTGAAGTGTTGAAAGTTGGATATAATTTCCCTTAACACAGATGGTAACGCATTCTTTGTTAATTACCTATCCCATTTCAGTTTATTTTACTATGCCTCCACGATTTTCACTTTTCTTCTGTAGTCATGATACTATACGGAAAAGCATTCCTTATTAGCCCCTGGAGTAGCAGTCTGGTAGTGAAAAAAACGCCACTCGACGTCTCTCGGTTTCAACTCGTGTGGCCAAATTTTTATTGCTTGTGAACCATTGCCAAGTTCTCGTTGCGTTTGACACAGATTTGATCCAGTAATGCTTTCTTCGTCTTCAAATTTGTTCACCGGCCTAGGACACTTCTTGTCTTCTTGTCGAAATCACGATTGTTGTAGCGTTGAAACCATTCGCGACACGTGTTTTCATCAAAAGAAGAATCACCGTAAATTCCTATACTTGACCTCGATGAAAATTAAAAAAAAACGAACGATGCTCATGTCATGGCTTGCCATGTGACGTTTCTTACCAGCATCTACCGAAAGTGTCATCTGTTAGAAAACCGTGGATTCTCCTGTGAACGGCAGATAGGTATACGGCACTCTCAACTCTCTCTGGCCTAGTGCGGATATTAAGGAATGTACCAGCAATCAATTCCACTTCTGTTATGTGCATATAAATTGAAATTGAAATATATTTGTTGGAAAAACACTCAGCCGATGCTGCGTGGCTATATCGTAAAAATGAAATGATATAATAGAATTTTTTCTAGAATGTTTATTTGTACCTTTGAGTTTTATCAATTATTTTTGAAGATGACATATGTGGACGCCACCATTGTTGATGACCATTTGGAGTTCTTTACGCATTTCCATTAGTTTCGGCGAAAATTTCTGGCAATATGTTCTCACACTCGTGTTCTGATATTAGATTCGACGTGTGACTTTAAAAAGCACCACAGAGAGTAGTCGGGATTGATCGTTCCAAATCGGATCGTTAATTCAAGCGATTTGCCTGGCCAGAGCAAATCAGCGAAACGCGTCAATAGGCGACTAGGCGACCTTTAAAATGTTTTTTTTGTATTAAGAGCAGTTTGTGCGGTTGTACTGTCCTGCTATGGTTCCAGCATTCTCCATCAGTACCATAATATCAATTTGGGGCACTAAAAACTTGCCGATCATGGCTCTGTATCGCGTAAGAAACATAATTTTCATTTCAAATATTTTTTTAAATTTCAGTAGGAAAGTTTATAAGCTCCCAACCAAGTTAAATTAAAATTGTGTCTAGTTTATGAAAAAGTACAGACTATTCAATAAGGACATTATAATTTTGTATTTCAATACAATCGCTACTTCAAAGTATTTTTAACACTTGTTGATGCTTAAATATCACCTGTGCAGGGACGGGTTAAGAATATCCCTGCAGCGATACCTCTCCCTGGTCGTAAAAGGCGACTAAACAAAGGTAAACAAAAATCACATCCAGGCAATTTAGAAAACACCAAGGTGACAGGGACCACCATTAAACTGCCCCACAAGTGTGCATGCATATCAGTGTGTTGACACGACTGGAAATCACCGGTGTTGTAAGAGTAAGATCAAACAAAAAATAAAAATCTGGAGCATACCCGTGTCAAAAAGGAAGGGAAGAAAGAAAACGGTCAAACTGTAGCATTATGGAAAAGAACGCTAAAAGGAAAAGCACTACCCCGCCAGGCACTACTAATGGTCGTGATCCTGGGACGAGCAGCAATGCTCGGGTCAGAGCTATAGGATTTCCGGGGGATAGCAAAGTAATGCAACGGCGTAAGCCACACTTAAGAATTGCGAGTTGGAACGTTGGAAGCATCAGTGGCCGCAGCTATGAGCTTAAAAAATGATGGTTAGAAGGCGAGTAGACATCCTGTGCGTACAAGAGATGAAATGGCGAAACACCGGTAATCGGGCACGTTTCTTGGACGTTAAAACAAAAGCCTACAAGATGTTTTACTATGGATTGGAACAAGGAAAAAAACGGAATCGCCATCATCCTTGCGGCAGAGCTACTTGGCAACGTCTTAACCATTTCAAAGGCCAGTGACCGTTTGATGGCTCTCAAATTGGTGATGCATGGTGAGGTGTGGAACATCGTAAGCGCATATGCCGGAACAAAAAGAAAAAGATGCATTCTGGCTAGATTTCCACAACCTTGTCAAAATCATCCCAAAGGAAGAGCTTTTGTTTGTTGGGGGAGATTTAAACGGACATGTCGGGAAGACAAACGAAGACTATGAAGACTATCACGGAGGGCTGGGATACGGCACCAGTAACTCTTCAGGTGAAGATATCCTAAACATGTGCAAGTCGTACGGTCTTATAGTGCTAAATACCATGTTCGTCAAACAAAGCCGGCACCTGATCACTTATAGCAGCGGCGGAAATGAAACTCAAATAGACTATCATTTGGTATCCAGTTTCATGAAGCCACGAGCTAAAGATTGCAAAGTGATCCTGGGAGACGCGATCGCCCCTCAACACCGTCTCCTCCTGACTGAATTTTTTATGGATGCGAGAAAGAAGTCAAAGCAGCAAACAAAGGTGTCTGAGAGAATCAAGTGGTATAAGCTGGATAAAGGAAAAAGCGAAGCTTTTATTACCAACATGAAAAACTACCTCTCTTCCATTATCGATGCGGTCGGTAATGAGGAGTGCAGAGCACAAGACATGTGGGATTCCCTACAACAATCTGGCCTGGAGAAAGCCAAATCACTGCTCGGAATATCTAAAGGCCCCTGCCAACACGCAAAAGAAATCTGGTGGTGGACAGACGAAGCCAAAGCAGTGATACACGAAAAGAAAATGGCTTTCCAAGCTTGGTCAAAGTGCTCTTCTACTAATAGAGAGGAAAGAGCTCGCCGTGAAAAGGTATATAGATGTTGCAAAGGTATCGCGAAGAAAAAGTGCGCCGAATTCAAAGCGACAAGCATGGAAGGCCTCTATCAGGAGTTGGAAGAAATATCGTCTTCCGCGTCTGACAGGAACCAGGCTACCCAGGAGCTTCGACAAAGCAATTTGAACAAAGGAGCAAATATCTTTAAGATAGCCGCCCAGAGAAGAAGAAATGCTCAGGAGATTCGTTTTCCAAAATTTATTAACAATGCTGAAGGCCAACTCCTTGTGGAAGACGAAAAAATTCTCCACAGATGGCGACAGTATTGCGAGGAACTTCTGAACGAACAGTTTCCCCGAGTGTACTTTCCAAGAGCCGCCCCGAATCATGCCGAAATATCCAACATCACAGTCGAAGAAGTTCGGTACGCGGTTAAAAACTCCAAGAAAGGAAAAGCTGTTGGGCCGGACGGGATACCCTCTGAGTTCTGGAAAAAGATGGGAGATGGCTCATGGTTCTTATCTCCAAACTTATGAGAGGCGACACTATGCCTAATCAATGGAGGGAAAGCTATCTTCTTCCATTGCACAAAGGAAAGGGTGATACGCGAAATTGTGATAACTACCGTTCTGTCAAGCTGATGTCGCACACCATGAAGATCGTTGAACGGGTATTAGATAGCCGACTGCGGAAAATAATACGACTATCTGATGACAGATGCAATCCAAAGTATAAGGGTCATGATGGAAAAGCATCGTGATTCTTCAAAGGACTTGCATATGGTGTTGGTTGATTTCGAGAAGGCCTTTGACCGGCAACCAAGAGATCTTTTATGGGTAGCGCTAAGACAAAAAGGAGTTCCAGAAACCTACGTGCGAGTGATCATGGACATGTACAAGAGAGCAACGACAAGAGTAAGATGTACCGCAGGAGTCACCGAAGAGTTCGCAATCAAAGTCGGTGTACACCAAGGGAGCGTCCTCAGCCCACTGCTCTTTATAGCAGTCCTTGATTGCTTGCTTGAAGGAAAAGTGACGGACTCCGGACAATGTGCACCAGCTATTCTTTGCTGACGATGGAGCCATTATAAGTGATGATCAGGCGTCCCTACAACGAGCACTTGATGTGTGGGTGGACATTTTTGAGGGACACGGGTATCGTATTAGTTCAAAGAAGACAGAGTATCTGTGCTGCCCGTTTGTATTGTTGATAATACGTATTGTTTTGTTGATAATACTATTATAATTTTAGGTAATTCAAAAATTTAAATTATTCTAACTTGTTTGAAACCTTCTATAATCTCAATTGGTCTGACCGTAATCAACCTGGCATTAATCAAAAATTAGACATCCTTAATATTGTAAAGTTTCTATTTGATGTATATGTTCCGATTAAGCCCAAACGATCAAGTCCAAAAATGGCCCGACACAGCTTAATAAAAGACAATACTGTGTGGCTCGAAATAAGGTCAACTCACTTATTAAGAACTCCAAACATTCATACCTAAACAGCCTCTTGACTCTAAAATGAACCCTAAAGAATTGTGGAGAAAGTTGGCAAATCTTGGTGTAACAGAAACTAATAAGTCTCGAAATTGTCCTTTGTGTCCAAATGCAGTAAGCAGCTACTTTAAGCCTGATTCAGATAGTCCGTCTTATGTTTCGCCAGTTATGAATTTCTCGGTCCTCGACATGTGTAATGGTTTCACGTTTGAGTGTATCACGCAATCATGTCTGTTAAGTCAAATGCCACAGGTTTTGATGTCATCAGTCCAAAAATTTATAAAGCTAATTCTTCCTCATTTGCTTCCCTACTTAACGCACGTGTTTAACTTCTGCATCTATAGTTGTCAATTTCCAGACCAATGAAAATTTGCAAACATTATTCCGATATCGAAAAAAAATTGCCCTCAAAGTCCATTGGATTTCAAGGCAATTAGCATGATTTGTTTTTTAGCTAAAGCCTTCGAAAAAAATACTTTCCAGTTAGATACAACGAAATCTTAATGCAAACAATTTGCTGTCTTGCTGGCAGTCTGGTTTCCGAGCAAAGCACAGCTGTGAATCAGCGATTATGAAGTAGACAAGCGACCTTAGGTCATCGTTAGATTTGGGGATATAGGGGTCTTAGTACTATTTGATTTTTCAAAAGCATTTGACTGTACTGACCATTCCATACTGTTATCGAAATTAGAACAGAAATTCATTTTCTCTCCATCTTCCTTAAGGTTAATACAAACACATCTGTGCAGTCGTATCCAAACGGTTATCACAGAAATTTGAATGTCCGATCCTTATACTGTCAATATACATAGGCGTTCCACATGGATCTGCATTGGGTCCTCTCTTATTCTCTTTATACAACAACGATCTTCCGCAAGTGATTCAAAATTGCAAACTTCACAGACGTTTTAATTTACATTACTTGCCCCATCGTTTTAAGTGATGACTGCATAGAAAGAGTAAATGAGGATCTTAGTAATGTAGCAAAAATGTCAGCACTTATATTAATCCCACTTAATCCACAAGCCTTATTTGTTCAGACAGTATTATCGCCTTGAAGACTTTCCTCCGATTGTATTGAATGATAAAGTTATTCCGATTGAGAAGTCCGTGAAAAATCTTGGCTACTTCATTAACTCCTCTTATACTTCTTAAAGATCTGATTGCCTTGTAGCATCATGTTATTTATTACACTCAATAAAAACAAAACAAAGCAAATCTATTGAAGATTCCTGTGCCTTGTGAGACAATACAACTGCCGAAGTATCGAAAATATAGGTATTGCAAACGTAAGTGCTCAGTTTAAAATGAACCAAAACAGTCAATTCCAGCTCAACGCTCAGTTCACCTTAATCACTCTTGATCATTCGAAGCGTCGAAAATTCCCCGTCAGGGCTCCGCAAAAGTTTGAAGAAAATCCTGAATTCAGTCGAAAAATCATCGTCTGCGACTAAATTCATTTTTGACTTAATGCCTTCATCAATAAATAAAAAATGCGTTATTTGACAGCAATAACCCCACATGTACTGCCTCAGTCAAAACCCCACTGAAAGCCACTATGCTCTCTCTCGTCTAAGGGATAAAAGGACGTATGAAAACATTCGTCTCCTTTTGGCCTATCTCCATGATAAACCAGACTCGGTCTGCTATGAAGGTAAAACGAAGACTAGTGTAATGGTCTCCATTCAACAGGAAGACCTCCCTACTGACTTTGCCAACCTCAAGTGCCTCTTTATTAAATATCACGAGTTCTTCAATATCCCCCCCCAAGTATCGAACGATCTAGATAACTTTCGTCAATATATCCACTCAAAGCGGATATCCCACCTCCAGCGTAGCAGAGGCGACCACGACAGATATTTTCGCCCCCAATTTCCATTCTCTTCCTGCGCCTCATGTTATCCTTCCGCTCATATTCTGTTATCGGAATGTAAGAGGTCTTCGCTCAAAAACCCAAACAGTCCATCAACAGTCTTCGCTCTGATCCCTACTTGATCCCTAGTATAAACAACCAAGAATTGTCTCCATCAAATTTTAACGTCTATCGCGACGACGATCTCAATCGACCTACCGACAGCTGGGTTAGTGGCATCACAAATTACATGGCTAGGCAGCTTGACCTGATCTTCACAACAGACCCCCTTAGTTCCTCTGTTTCACCATCGACAACTAGCATCCTCTCCTTCTTCTTTCACTTTTTCACGACTCTCTACCACTGAATACTTCCCCTCCGCTTAAGTCCTACGACTTCCACAAAGCAAATTTCAACCTAATCGATGAATATCTCAATAACGCCTCCTTCAATTTTGACAGCCTTACAATAAACGACGCCATATCTATTTTCTACAGAGAAATATTCAATTCTATTTCTCTTTACGTTCCCCTTTCATGATACAAACATTTATCTACCTCCCCTCCTTGGTATAATCGCAGGCTCCGTTCACTAAGAAACACAACAAACAAACTGTGGGCAATCTTCCTTCGTACTCAATCCCCCAATCACTTTTCTAACTACATTAAACTATATCTCTATGAACGCCATTTGATGGAAACGCAAGCCGATCTTATTAACTAAGTCCTAAGTCCTCCTTTCAGTTTGTCAACTACAAAAGGAAATCTGATGGCTACCCAACTTCACTCTCCTTCAATGGCGAAACCTCGAATGATCCCAAAACTATCCCCAACTTTTTTGCCAACTTTTTTAAACAATCTTTCGCTGGTGACTCCTTTGTACCGGACACTACTTACTTCGGCTATTTACCAAATTTCTCCCTTGGACCATTTCTTCCACGTACTATTGACGCCCAAATCATTGAAATCATCATCAACTGCATGATGAATTTACTCCTGGGCCCGATGGACCCCTTGCCATATTACTAAAAAAATGTTCCTCCATTATTTCTGTCCCGCTCTCAAAAATATTCAACTCAACCCTGTCCCTTGGAGAATTTCCCCAGATATGGAGAACTGCTTTTATAACTCCTGTTCACAAAAAAGGGCCGAAGAATGATATTAACAACTACCGGCTCATCACCAAACTGTCGTACATACCCAAACTTTTCGAAAGTTTCTTTTATGACATTCTAAGTTCACACTGCAAATCTCTAATCTCCTCCAAACAATATGGCTTCCTTAAATGCAGGTCTACAACCACAAACCTTGTCGAATTTGTGTCCTTCACACACAGCATTAAAAAATGGAAATGAGGTCGACGTCATTTCAATTGATTTCAGTAAAGCTTTCGACAAAATCTCCCACAAACTATTACTCTTCAAAATGTCTTCCCTTGGAAGTGGGTACTGCGTTGAAGTGGATATCTTCTTATTTAAAAAAACCATTACTACAGTGTTCGTTTCAGATCTGCCTTTCCAACCCTTTCTTAGCTTCTTCCGGTGTTCCCCAAGGCAGCCACCTAGGTCCACTTCTTTTTATTCTTACTATTAACGACATTGACTTTGTCATCAAACTTTCCCACCTCTCACTGTACGCTGACGACAAGACCATTTCCTCGCAATAAGATTCCTCCCTTATTCAATCGGATCTCAACAGCTTTTCCGTTTGGTGCTTAACATTTCCAAATGCCCATCAATTACCTTTTCACGAAAACGAATCAAACCTTCTTCTCGTCTCTACTTCCTGAATAATCAGCCCATCTCCACCGTTCACGTTATCCGCGATCTTGGCATACTATGTGATCAAGAGCTCAATTTTCGCGCACATATCGACGATATACGAGTAATTCACAAAGCCAACTCTGCACTCGGTTTTGTGAAAAGTTGGTCTAAAGAATTCTCCTACGTGACTCGATCCCTCTGTATTACTTTTGTTCGCCCCCTTCTCGAATACGCATCTCAAGTGTGGTCCCCTTATCAACAAACCACATATCTAGAATCAAAAGCATCCAACGTCGGTTCCTACGTTTCGCTCTTCGAGGACTGCCCTGCTATAATTCCTTGTTCTTACCGCCCTATCAAGACCGTCTTAAACTAATCAACCTGAGTACTTTGGAGGAAAGAAGAAGAGTATCTTACATCATCTTCATTCATAGACTTCTTACAGGTACCATTGACTGCGCCACCCTTTATAGCTCCTTATCTCTAAACACTAACCTAACCCCCATCGACGCAATCCTCGTCTCTTCTATCTATCCACCCCTGCACCTCATACGGCTCCAACGAACCCATTTTCCGTATGCTGGCAAGTGTTAATTCGAATATCAACTTCGACTTCAACCTCAGTACTCCATGCGTAAAACTCCGTCTTCTCAATAACCTTCCCTCCTTCCAGTCTTAATTTCTAAGGTTCGCGCCCCCTCACCCGTTCTAATTAGTTATTAAGTTAGATTAAGCTAAGCTCAATAAATGGGGGTGTTTGCCCCCACGAAAGTTAAAAAAATTAAATTAAAAATTACCGTGTGGTTTGGATTTCATGCGGGAGGTGAGCTCGGACCGTATTTTTTCGATGAACATGATCACTATGTTACGGTCAATGAAGTTCGTTGTTGTGCCATGTCGAAAGATCATCACACTTGGATGGACTTGATAACAGGATATGTGGTTTCCACTAGATGGTCAAACAATTGGTCCGTTTAAGGCGAAGTTTCGCAATCATGTAATCTCGAGAAATGGTCAGGTCAAATGGCGCCTCCGCTCATGCGATTTAAGGCCTTTATATTTCATTTAAGCGCAACCCAACAAGAGGAGCTCAGCAACAATATCTCCATGAAATCGTTGAAGAGTGTTGGAAAATTGGCTCCAAAGAATCGATCGCCGCAAACTTACGCTTCACGGTCATGTGAACGTCATGGAATTCCATACTTAAATTTAACATGTGCTACCCCTAGAATGCTCGATGTCTAATTTTTCGGCTTGATATAAACACCCGATTGTTGTGTCCTTATTTAAGAAGCCTGTATTCAAGTACTTTTAGTAATATTCATAAATCACATAAAAATTTCTAATAAGCCTGCTTAACGTGGAAACTAATTATAAAATAAAGTTAGACGTAATGGCCTGGTAAGTAAAAAAGTTAATGACTTGCCACTAGAGCGGATTTTAACAAAGAAAAACCAGATAGAGAGAGAGGAAAGCTGCCCATGCGCACATAAATCTGTATAAATAGAGCAGCTGGAGCACAATTTTGTAAACTTTTGACCCTTTTTCAAATAAAATTCACAGCATGCATCGGGGTCCGTTTGTGTACTAGCACTTACAAATGTACAATCCCTTAGGCAAGTTGGGACTAGTAGAGGTTGCATCACTACGTATTCTACTCCTCGTCCGTCGAGTGAAATCCGAATGCAAAGTGCCAGTCGCTTCTGTATTAAGTAAACACATCACACCTGACCATCAGTGAAAGTCGAATTTATGCCCAATCGATTCAATTAACATATGGAACGCGTAGGTACCATAAAGTACTTTTGCAAATTATCATTCTATCTTTCGATCCATTCCCATTCTCTCATCCCATTTCGTGTGGAGCGATAAGAGGCATTTATGTAATTCAAATTAGTCATAAGACTAAGAAGTTGCATCTCATTTCTATTCGTCCGACCGGTCACTTTATGGTCAAACTTGATTGCGTGCCGTGGAGAAAGTAGCGACTATCTTGAGGCTAAGCAAGCGTGCTAGTGGAATGTGAATTGTGAGTGAGTAAACGGATTCTTTTTTTCGCTTCTCGTCTTTGCTTTTTGATGTTGTTCTCCATTAAGCCGGTTCAGTGAGGACCAAGACATGCGTACGCAAGGGGGCAGGGGATCATGGTAAGTAGGGTAACGCAATTGATTTTGAACTAAAACTGTTTCCACTTGACATTGGATGACGACTATGCAACTGTAAACTAATTGAATCGTATAAGGACGGATAGACATAGGGAAGCGATGGTCTTCTAAGCCAGTCACAGCACCAGGGTGGGTCCGAGCGTACGTGCTCTTATTTGTTGCGAATAATCTTGAATTTAACGGTGTAGATTACTATATTGTGGTTTCCTATATATTGTTCTGTGGCATTACTAGAGACTTTTATTTACTGCCACTCGAAAACACAACTCAGCGAATCCTGTCAAATAGCCATCACTTTCGAACTCGAATTGGCATTCATCCTCCATTCGCAATGCCATGTTCACCATCAATTGTCTATGCGTTTAACGGGCTATCATTCAATGTATAATTCCATGTAGAAATATTAATTGTTAAGCCAACACTACACTTAAGTTGTATGACATACTTAAGAGTGGTCTTACCGTAGGCCTTGCTCGTCTCTAATGTGGTCATAAATGTCAATTAGGCGACCTGTGCGCATGTGAAATGGGTTAAAAACGTTGTCTTTCGATAGGAAATCCGGCTCATCGGGGCAGCTCATGTAGGCATTACACCTCGCTGCCTTATTTAATAATCGATTAATCTTTGTTCATCTGTCATCCTTGGTTAGCTCGTGATTTCCTGACATTATTGCCGCATCCTCAGGGACCGACAGAATACACAAAGTGCTTTCCCTGGTAGAATGGTAATTCTGTCAACTTTCCACTTCACACAAAACAACCAAGGCCTCATCTAGCGTCGTGTCTGATGCTCACTACCATTAATATCAACCACCCAAGATCCCTGAGAAGCCAAGTGTCACTTCGTACTGTTGCGGGTGCGAGGTGCATCCTCTAACGAGATATTGAATCAGAGACGAAGAGACAAAGTGAAACTTTCGCTGATTCAGCATAGCGATCTGACATTGATTTCCTCCCTCGGATCCAACCGATCGCGCACGTGCATTCTTCGCCACAAGTTTCGCGAAGATGGCCATACTCGCCATCGTTTTCCCTTGTCACGATTTGACCCTTGTGAAGACGCTGCAGAGGGAGTATTTGTATATCGCAAACAGCAGCAATGGATTATTCATCCTCCTCTCCAATTAAGCTAATACGGCATCACCCATCGCTAGACTATCCAACCATCGAAATCGCCATTGAAATCGGTTTGGGACCTTTTTACCCCGTAACATCTCACCGGAGCAATGACAATGAGCGTTTTGTGGTTGGGTGTTGCGCGACCACGTTATAGCCATGGGAAACCGTAAAGTGTCATTGAGACGTGCCAGGTTGCGGGCAGCAGCTTCCGGTGGTTAGTGCTGAACATCTTCGAAACAGGTATGTACCTTACCAGCGTGAGAGTGAAAGTTCTTCTTCTAACTCGCGGACTTGTTTGGGTAAATGATAGAAATTAACTACGATATGGAGGTAAACAGAGATGATGCTTAATTGGCAAGCGTCCGTGGTTCATGGAATGGTAGAGTGGTTTTGTGGCGGCATATAATGGAGTCGGATTGAGCCAATTATGGAGTCGGCACTGACCGAAGGGGAATTTCTTTTTTTCTTGATTTCTTCTCTTTAGGTCGATCGGGCAATGGTGTGGTCTGGCTTTCGGATGACTCCAGTATGGCACACGCGCATGATGCGCAGCTTGTTCGATGTACTTATTCAGCACTATGCTGGATCCTCTTCAGGAGTTATGGAATGTGCATAGCTGGGAAAGTGGTTGATTGATTGGATTCAACTGGTGTTGCGTGGGCAAGGTGGATCTGGTGGATGCCTTACTGAAGGTGCCAGGCGTCCTTTTGTGGATTGTTGAATGTAAAATGGTGCTTATGGCTTTCACATGCTATTACCATTCTGGGAATGTAGCTAATTATGCTAGGGCTGGCGTGCCACAGTAAGGAATAGTGACAGTTGATCTTTAGGCCAAGGTGGAAGGTGCAAAAGTAAAAAGAAAAATTCTTCATCACTTGACAGTGGAGTGGAACGAGTGAAACAAACTAATTGCTGAAGCATCTGGGCTTAGGCCAGCTCAGGAGTTAAGCACATGTAAGAAAGCTTTTCTTTTCTTAGAATGTAGTCAGTGGCTTGTAAAAATTAATTTTCTAGCCACGTCTTTTAGTCACCTAGCAGCTAAGACTATAAATATTGATATCATTAAACCGGTCACCGAATTAGCATCTTCAACGGGAATACTCGTATTACGACGAAAGTTGTGAATAAAACATGAAGTCAATTAATGGAAATAAGTTAATGATAATATGTAAATGGCTTTCGCGTCATTGAGGCTTCCATGAACTAATTATATTAAATCGAATTCTATATTCTTAGTAAGGGCAAAGCTAAGCTAACAACCTTTTCTAATCTGCTGATTCAAAGGAGGAAGAAACTCCTGATCTTCCTGAAGAAGGATGCAAGTCTAGGCCTAAGAACCGAGACACTCATTTTTCTGCCTCATTTAAAACCTCTCTGAATTTGTCTGCATCCTTGATGGTGTCTAGTATGCAGTTGTTTTATTGCTCACGTTCTACCTCCTTCGGCTTCCAGCATAGCCTCACTAACCTTAAAATGACTACACTATGCTCGAAGAGAAATATACAATGGAATCAACATTTTATCAGAGTGCCCTATAAAACAAAAGCAATTAAGGTCCAACTAGCAGTAGGGTCAATATACCCACGAGATATTTATGCAACTTTTCGATGGTCCTTAAGTTCACTAATTTAAAAAAGCAGGCTCTACCGTTATTCTCTAGTGCTTCATGCTTGAGGATTATTCTAGACATTAGCTGGAAGTCAAATATAGAAAGTCGGCTTCGGAAAGCTTGCTTTCTATGTCCGAAGTAAAGTTTTTGGTAAACGGTGGGGATCTAAGCCAAAGGAAGCTTTGTGTAAGTACAATCATTGTCTGCCCTATCTTACCAAAGAGCATGCTAGTTTGGTGATCTGCCGAGCAGAGATTATAATAGACAAACTCAGGAAGGTTTAAAGATCGGCAGGAAACTATCATAAGGTGGCTACGAAGTCATGGTTGTTACACTTTTGGATCTTTACGACGAATACATAGTAACATGTGCCGCCATCAGACAGGGTAGCGGACCACTAGTCACCTTACTTAAACTAAATTCTTCAACTCACCCTTGCGAACTCGATGTTGGCTTCATCAGATTATACTATTTTCACTTTTGATTTTAGCAACACAGCACATTACCGTTTTATGTTCAGAGCTCTTGATCTACACTGACGGCTTCAAGATGAGCCTCGGCGTAGAGTCAAGGGTTTTACTGCCTCCCTATTCACTTGAGCATCTTTTAAGCAGAACTACTGGCGATCACGCAGGCGTCTAAAACACTAAGTACAGCCCGTCTCAACAAACAATTTTCAGCCATGTGCAATAATAGTCAAGCCGCCACTAAAGTCTTATTTTCCACTATTACCTCTTCCACTATCAGACTGACAGAGGAGTGCGAGAAGGAAATTAAACGAGGTACCAGCAAGATCTCACTCTCCTCTGGATTTCAGGCCACGCTATTAAGGACAGTCATAAAAAGGCTGACGAGCTGGTCAGGCTCGTGATCACATCTGACACCCATATCGAAACTGTAGGTGTCCCAATGAAATATCTTGTATCAAACTATTCTTCAGCTCTTCTAAAATATTGTACAACTAAACGGGTGTGGTTCCGATCAAAATTGTGATATTCAGGATAGGTCACTGGCATATAGGAAGTCGCATTGTCGGACTTGTGATATCCCTTAACTATAATACTACTGCCACAATTGTCGCAACTTTGAATCAGTTGAATGCCCTGTCTTTGCGAACGACCATTAAAACATCACTTTAGGCCTTCCTACCGCATTGGCTGAGATGAGCCCCTCCTCCTATCAGTCAACCTAAATTACCTCATCAACGGAGTCTTTTAAGTTGTATATGGATACGTCAATTGGTTGAATGGATACGTCAATAAACAAAACTGCCATATTTGGAGTGATGATAATCCTCAAGTGTATGTTGAGGTACCGTTACATCTACAATAACTGACTGTTTGGTGTGCTTTATGGGTTGGTCCGTACTTCTTTAAAAACGATGCAGGCCAGAACGTTACAGTCAATGGTGACCGCTATAGAGCCATGGTTACTGACTTTGTCGTTCATCAATTGAACAAGCATGATGTACAGGAGCTGTGGTTTCAACAAGACGGCGCAACATGTCACACAGCTCGTGCCACAATTGATTTATTGAAGGAAACGGTTGGTAACCGCATAATTTCACGTTACGGACCCGTGAATTGTCCTCCAAGATCGTGCGATTTAACGCCGCTTGACTATTTTCTGTGGGGATATGTGAAGTCGCTAGTCTACGCCGATAAACCCGAAACGGTTGACCACTTGGAGGACAATATTCGCCGCGTTATTGCCTATATACGGCCACAAATGTTGGAAAAAATCATCGAAATTTGGACCTCCAGATTAGACTACGTCCGAGCCAGCCGTGGCGGTCATATACCAGAAATTATGTTTAGGATATAATGTCAGAAGATTATCTTTCGAATAAAGTCAATTTCATGTCAATTTAAAGAAACCATCTTTATTTTATTCTATTTCAAAGCTCTATACCACTATAAAATACACCCTTTGTAATATGGAATTGAGTAATTGTTTTGGAAAAAGAATCATTATGAGAGCTTGTTAATTATATTTTCTCCTTTTGAATATAATTTAAAACATTTAACTCTTTTGACGCTTTTTTGTACTTTTTACGTCATTCAGTAGAAACAGAGTCTTACATCGGATTTGAGGAAAATATTGAAAATATATTGACCTGAGAGTGATTCTAATTTTTAAATGATAAGCAACCGACTTAACTAAAGGGTGGGTCATCTACTGGTCTTCATTTTTATCAATGGAAATTTAGTTTCGCAGTATGAAATAACTCGATTTGCCCTCGAAAAACCGGAGGAAAATACTGGAAACTACATAATTTCAAAAATGAGTGTTGCCTTGACGAAGTAATATATTTTTTGAAAATAAATTTCGGCCGAATATCGGTAATATTGCTGTTGAACTTTTGTGCCCAATCCCATAAGCGCAAGAAGCTCAACTTATCAGCCGAACATTAACTACACAAGCCTCAGAATAGCACTACACAACAAGCCCAGAAAATTCGCTTATAAAGTCCGACTTACTCAGGCATCGGAACTTAAGCTTTAGATAAACAACTAAAAGTTGGGATTGATTTTCATCACGCACGATTTTTGGCACACTTCCATCTTGGCGGTTGTGCTATGATAATAAGCAAAATTGCTGTTTTTGAGCAAACCCACACTTATTTGCAGAGAAGGCAATGCCTCGTCAGCGTGTGACTATATGATTTGGTTTGTGGGATGGCGATATTTTTCATCGCAGTTGGAGATAGCAAGTATTATGCCCATCTTAAAGTGATACAGAGAAATGATACACATAAAGGTAAATGATCGGTGATCATGTAATCAGCCGTTTTGATAATGCTTTCGGCATGCGAATTGACGCCGTTGAACTTTGCTTGTTTCGTGTCCTTGAAATTCGATGTTACACAGGCAATCATAAATTGATTCATACATCATTATTCAAGCACTTTCTCGTAGATCATCCTAATATTTATAAGTTCCCTGATCAACTTTTCCCAAAGTTCTGGTCGTGACCATATCTTACTTTATGTCACTAAATTTTCCAATGTAAATTCGATTTAAAATTAATTTTCAATTTGTCCTTATAGTGTGGGACGTTTTCACTTACAGCCATATTTTAAAATTGGCACTGTTTACTAAATACATCAGGATTATGTTTACTGACGTGAAAAAAATGCCTTTGACATAGTATTTACATAGTATTTCAAACCATTCTTAAAAAAAAAAAAATTGGATCATCTGGAATTCCTTCAATCCTTCTTAAGTGGAGTTCGGGTTACCTTGCAATGTGTAAAAATTGGCTGCTTCAGCCTAGATTCATTGATGTATTATTTGATGTCCCACCAAGTAGACACCTAGGGCCTCTGCTCTTTGATATTTGGATTAATGAAAATATCTCATTAGTTAATCGCGTCAACATCCTAATTTTTGCTGATGATTTAAAGATATTTCTTGAGCATTAGAACCCGGTTGTTAATTGGTGTGATCTCTACGGAGAAAGTGTCATTGCGTCATTGCGCGATTTTTGATAGGAGACTCCGTTGTTTGTTTTAGAAAGCTAGCTCGCTTGGTTTTCTGAAGCTTAAATGAAGCCCCGAACCTATGTATGCTCAAAAGCGGGTAAATATTCGGACACCATTTTTTTTTTTTTTCCGGAGGCTTCTACTATCTGTTGGAGCACTCAGACACAAATACTGGTCGATTGTACTACCAGACAGACACCTTGTCTTAATTGAATTTTCCCCGCTGTCCGGAGAAAAGTGAGGAGGGGCTTAAGTGATCTAGAGCTAAGAGATTCGGCACCCAACACGTCGGCCCCAAGGGTGCGCCACCGTGCGCGAGCGAAGGCGGGACAGTCGCAGAGTAAGTGTTCTGCTGTGTCATCCTCCTCGCAACATCCAGCACAGGTAGGCGTCTCACTGATGCCCAGCACGTAGAGATGCTTGGCAAAAGTGTAATGGCCCGTAATGACGGCCGTAAGCCTTCTGCAATCAATGCTCCTTAAGGATAAAAAAAATGTTGCGGACTTCTTGCAAACATCAGAGCGTACGCGCTTAGTCATCCTGCATCCTGGATATTCCCTCCATCTACGACTGTGTGCATTAAAGTCCCAGTCGTTGATGTCAGATTTGACCGTGGAAACAGATAGGCCTAAGGCGGGTTCAGGTCCTGAAAAACTCTCCTCTGAGCCCCTTCTAGCGAGTTCATCGAATATCTCGTTTCCTGGGATCCCAGAGTGACCTGGGACCCATACAAGCCTAAGTGAATTTAGTCTTCCAACTTTGTTCAAAAAGGTCTTGAGTTCATGCACTAATTTGGAGTTGGATAGAGGGTTGGACACAGCTTTGAGTGCAGCTTGACTGTCCCTGCAGACGCATATGCTTTTTCTCTTCCACCTGTGTTTCACAACATAATGCATGGCCATTAGGATTGCGTAAATTTCCGACTGAAAGACAGACGCATATTTTCCTAACGAGAAGTGCAGTCAAATGTTGTCGCGCTCAAGGAAAACTCCAGCGCCGGATCCATGCCCAGTCCTGGAGCCATCTGTGAAAATGCGAAGATATTCCATTTCAGGTTCAGTGTCTGACCAGAGCCAGTCCTGATGCCATGAAATTGTGACTGTGAAATTAAAGCGCAGTAGGATTGCAGGTGTCGTTGCGTCAGAAGGCATATACATGAGACAGGGGTCATAGGATATTTCTCGCGCAAGTACACTTTCACTCCAATGCGAGTTGTAACAAAGACCATTTATCTTGAGGCGAGAAATGGCTTTCAGTGCGCACCCTCTGATATATATGTCAAGGGGTGGAAGATTCATCATAGCATCTAGAGCAGCTCCCGGTGTGCTGGAGAAAGCCTCCGTGCAGCTGAGACAGACCGCTCTTTGGGATTTGGTGAGTGAAGCCACAGCGTGTTTGCGTGTTAACCTGTTCCACCAAACAACCGATGCATATGGGATTATCGGTCTTATCATTGTCGTGTAGATCCAAAGGACCTTCCTCGGCGATAAGCCCCATCTTTTGCCAAAGGCACTTTGCATTGCCAAAAAGCTGACAGCGCTTTGGTGGTTTTGGACTCAACATGCTTTGACCAAAGAAGCTTGCTATCTAAGATGACTCCCAGGTACTTAGCTTCCTTGTATATCGGGATGGGAATACCTTTTAGCACTAGCTGTGCAATGCCAGTATTTTTCCACCTTCTCGTAAAGAGAACGACATCAGTCTTAAGAGGATTAACCGACAGCCCATTTCTCGTGCACCAGTCCTCGATCACATCTAGCGCCGCCTGCGCTTTGAGGCAGACAGTCGCTAAACATGAGCCGACAGAGTGAACACCAACATTATCCAGATAGGCCTGGGCATAGATTCCAGAGGCATTGAGAGCATCGAGCAGAGAGTCGACCACCATGCATCATAACAGCGGAGACAAGATACCACCTTGCAGGCAGCCCCTGTTTACGCCAGACTTGACACATTGTTCGAGGCCTGCATCAGCGATCAATGTCCTGTGCACAAGCATTGCTTTGAGCCACAAAACCAGTGCTTCATCTACGTCATGCCGTCTAGCAGCGTTACACATGCTGTCGAAAGTAGCGTTATCAAAAGCTCCCTCTATGTCGACGAAAAATTCTCCCAACTAGGTTTTGAAGCGCAGTCTCGCAGGATTTTCCGCGCTGATAAGCATGTTGCGTGTCCGTGAGAGGATGCATTGAACTTGCGGTCTTAGCATGTTCATATGGAGTTTGACCCAGTATTGCTCGTAACCCGGAGTCACAAGGACCGAAAAATGCACGAATCTTATGAATCGTAACTTTTACAGATCGTCAATTTTCGTAACCCCATTTTTGGATAGCAAAATGCGTTGTTGCATAGCAGTCGACTTCATGACTACATTGCCAGAATCTGTACTTGACATCTGGCAAAAGGTTCAACCATATTAAATTCAATGAATGACAACCCACATCCAAGTCATTTGTTTTCTGTTCAATCTTTAGATTGCCCCCTTATTCAAAGAGGTTAGGTTATACGAGGTTTGCTGAAAAAATGTGGAGACCTTTTGAATTTCGCCAGCTAATTACCTTCGATTTTCGACTATTTGACATACATATGTCCCCTAACATATATTGACATTGATAGTGATTTGGGATATTAAACTCGCTTTTCACAGACATTAAGATTAAAGCTGTTTTAGTGTGCTTGGTGACTTTTTGCTATTGAAAAAATGTAGATCAAAGAGTTTGTATTAAAGACCAATAGCTCCAATATACTTGAAATATTGACTGTGGCATTTGGCGAGTCTCCTTTGAGCCAAAAAAGTGATACAGCTCTTCGTAGGAGGCTCCCCCAGCACGTTGAAATAGTGAAGAACCTATTTATGGAGAATCGTCGGATCGCTCAGCAGCCAAAATTAATACCGCAATCATGCCTCAGCCACCGTATTCACCGGACTTGGCCTCCTGCGACTTTTTTTTCTTCCATTATCGATCGATGGAAGGATGAGATTTTACGATTGATGGGATAAAGATCGCATTGTTGGAAGAGCATAAGGCTATGCCAAAAAGTGCATATCAGAAGGGCTTCGAGGAGTGAAAATAGCGCTGGTGCCAGTGTATTTGAAGGGGACTACTTTGAAGGGCACAAAATAGATAATGATGAATACATAAACATTTTTCGAGAAAAATAAGAAGTCACCTTATTTTTTGAACAAACTTCGTATGTCTTGAAAAATGATATTTCGGCTTAATTTTTACTGTTTATTCATAACACCGCACTGACATTGTCAGAAAATCAATTGCGAACCTAGGCGGTCGAGAACCTTATGTCACACACGTGTAATGTGATTGTTTATCACAAAACGCCAGTCTTACGTTCCACTTAAAATAGGGTCACTCTAAAGCAAATTTTCGCTCGAAACATAAGTATGTATAAATATGTGTGAACTTACCTCTAACCAGAAATTATTAATTTCAGTGATTTCTGACTTGTTTCTTAGATTAATAAAAAGTTAAACGCCCTTTTGAATTACAGCTCTGGGTACGTCTGGTGCAATATGTTGACAATGACTTGTTAAATAATATTTAGTAGAAGTGCTAAGGGTCTGTAGATAATGAAAAAGCCACTCAAACTTTATCGCTCGAGTTCCTTATTTTGGCTGACGTAATTGATAAGGCCGCACTTGTCTTGTATTTATTTCTTCATTTTAGCTTTTAATTTATTTTAATTTATTTAGACGTTTCAGTAGTTCCAAAAGGATTTTTTTTTTTTAAGAAATAGTTTAAATCCCTGAAGGAATCGCCCACATTTCTTTTTCTTATTTGAAATTACGGATTTCTAAAATAATTTGAAAACTTCAACGAAATTTTGGAGACTTTTAGTTCGTTTTAGCTAATTAAAAGCTTCACAATCCACTTAGACGAAAGCATAAGTACCTCTATCACCACGTGCGGCACGACATAATTAATCATTGGTTGGTGGATTCCACAATGTAATTAAAGCATTTCTCCCAAATCTGCTTAATAGTTCATCGATCGCAAGATAACCACATCCAAGCACTCGCTCGTTCTACCTCATCAACACGCTCCACTTGTTATACTTTTCGGTAACTCGAAAGCATTTTTTATGATCCGGTCCCATGGCCTTCCAACACTTTCTTCCATCGCACTACCGGTTCTGCTACAACAATTACTATTCGTTTTACTAAGATTCTTCTTTTTGTTCTTCTTCATTCCAGAAATCTCGCCATACATAGGCTTAGTCTTCTGTCCCGCCAAACCAGAGGCATGGAACTGTGCGCGACTAGAAACCGGACGCATTCTGGATCTCTGGGACGAGGAACTGGACACGAATTGGCAGAAACTGAAAGGTGAGTCCATTCCATTCTACTGTAATGAATAGCCGTTACGAAATCAGTCACAACAACGACACCGAACCATGTCAGAAAGTATGAATACCGTCAAGTCGTCAGTCGTAAACCATTCAAGTTGTCCAGAAACTTTCGACAGCTAGAACACACAGTTCCCGTCGTCAGTCCAAACAAAAGAAAAAAAAAACAGAAATGTTTATGCGGGATGGCGAACATAACTCGCAGACCGGCTTTATTGGCGATGTGCAGTTTATGAGGCTGTCGCTGGACTCCCTATTTAGGTAGCGGAACCGGTGTATGCGGTGCACTTCCAAGAATCTCGTTGAAATGAATGGTGTCGCAGTGGGACATGGTAAAGAGGCGATTACCGTAGTTGATACGTAAGTTATGGGTCGTGTCACGCCCGGCGACACAAAATTTATCGTGTTTTATGGGGAAGTGGAACAACTAGGAGGGCGATGGGTGGGATTTGGTGGGAACGTAAAACACGTGAAGATGGTCATGAATGTAGAATTTGGTAAGAGAATTGAGATTTGGACAGTAAAACGTTTTTTTATCGACCTTTGGATATCCACACTGAATGAATTTGATTGTTTGTTCAACAAATAAAGTGAAAAATATTAATTTATTCACCAATATTTGTTTTGCACCATTCGAAGTGATCTCCATATATTATGCACTTGCGCCAGTGCTTTTCCTAACCCTCGAAGTGGCTATGATAGGCGCTTATTGGTATAACCTTGTTATCTTTCAGCGATGCAGTCTTTATCACCTCAATTGTAGTAAATCTCCGTCTTTTCAATTTTGGGAAAAGAAAAATGTCGCAGGAATCCAAGTCCAGTGAATACGGTGAATGAGGTATGATTATGATATTGTTTTTGACCAAAACGATGAGTGGGGAAGTGCATTGTCTGCATTACAAAGTGAGCCATGCATTTTTCAATTTTTTTCCTATAAATCCAGAAGTTAAATAAATCCAAACGACGCAATTCAATTCAACATATTCCTTATTGGTTGCATGACCTTCCGACAAGAGCTCATGATGAATCACGCCATTGTAGTCGAAAAGACCGATTTTCAGCAAATTTAGATGGCAATTGACGTTTTGTTTATAGGGTTCGCGCAGGTTCAAGAATTACGCTCTTATGGCGTTTGTCACACAACCTAGACGGGGTGTAGATGGTTTGTGTCGAAGATGTTCGTTCACTACTCTCCGAGGGTGGTTGTCTTAGATAGAATTCGAGGAATTCGATTGAATTTGTCGCGTTGGTTGTAGTTCACAGTAAATTTGTTTTGTTTCCATATCATTAAGGTATTATATTGGAAATGCACACACAGAGTATGAATTTTGAAGTCCTGTACTAAGAGTGGAGCATAATTGTGGAGCAAACGCTCTGTATTACGATTTTATTACCCAGACAATTATTGGGGCTTAGGAGCTTGATTGTGTTGTGTTCTCCATTCACGTGTTCGTCGTCTTGTTTTCCGCCATAGATTCTTCTTAAAACCGCCATGCATAAGTGGTATAACATTTCTGCAAATGCTTGGAATATGTTTGTTGACATTAAATTCCAGAAATGTCACCCGAAGTAGGGAGTAAGTTTGAACCTAAAAGTCTATACCGGATTCTATAATATAGCCAGTGTTCTCCAGGTAGAGGTTCTGGCCATGGCGGTTGTGGTAATCCCCTGAGAATATCAGTTCAGTTATAGTCACATCAGGTAGTGAGACTTAAGATAGCGATAGGCAGAGCATCATACTTTTATGGTTCTCAAGCCATCAAGATTTGCTTGACAATAAGGAAGAGGAAGGGGATAAGACTCTTAGGTTAAGAAATATTATTTTCCAAAAAAAAACAGTTTTTTGTTATGTCTCCTTCGTGCACCTCCTTCCGTTATTTGCTTCTGATATCTCGTAATTAGGATGGATGGGTCCCAGACGATTGGCTGCAATGCACACAATTCCCACCAACCATCCGGTTATCCGTGCATTACATGTTTTAGGAGAACTGGAAACTGTAACTGATATTTTGGCACTTAAGGTATGTCATCTCTAGTTCACAATGTCGACCTACTATACCTACCTACCGAACTTTAAATAATCTACTTTTTAAGCTAGGTTCTACCGTTCTTCCACGATTAAAAAGTTCTATTCGCCATCATCATGCTATAGTTGTTCAAGTACCTGTGTTAACTCATCAGGTTTTAGACAAATATGTCCCTCTTGGACCTATCTTCTTACATCAGCTCTTTGCTGAGCAAAATCGGACTTAAAGGGTAGGCCTTTATCAATTTTTGTATAAGTTTGAGAAGGTCATATTAATCTAACTTATGGCGAACTAGCCAGCCCAGAACTTGCGAAAGAAAGCTTCTTCAGAAAATCATAAGAACAATCCTTCATTGACGCTTGCGAAATTTTTTTGCAAATTTACAGGGTAACGAATCAGTGGTTGAAACCGACTAAGCAGTTCACTGCTATGCCATACGCGGAAAAGAAGCATGTCCATAGTTCAGTTTTTGAGAGTGACCAATACTAGCGTTCACATTAGGTGGGCATTAAATTGGTCAGTCATCTCGATGAGAGAAATATTTGTGAATTGAAAATGATCAGTTTCAAGGACTTAGAAGTGATTTTTTTTTTAATCTGGCTCAGATGAGCTAAGTTCCTTGAGGAAGGCAACCGCCTCTGAATCGGCTTTAGATTTGTGAGAGATAAAAAATTAAAATGAGATTTGTAGATATTGTATGAGATTTCTGTGCTGTAGAAAGGAATTTAAGTCCAACACTATATAGGTACTTCAGAGAGTGGTGGAGAGGGGGCACTAAGTTACTGCCTTCCACAAAACCAACGTGGAATAATCTTTAGATGTTGAAAAGTTGAAGAAGTATATTCAGAGATGTGGTCAAGGTGAGCTTTTGACTCGAAAAGTTGTGATGAATACCTTGGTCCAAGATTTTTCCTCTTAGGTCTACAGCTTTCTTTTTCAGTTTCTCAGCTTTTAAGTTGAGTAAAAGGATTTCTGTGTGACATTTGACAGAAACTTATATTGCTAATTAAAGCATCTTCAAAATCAATATCATTATGTCCACAAAATTTAAATGGACTCCACGGCTTCGTCTACAGGACTCAATCCGGAAGGTCTCATTATATATGACTGTGTTGTCGGACGGAATCTCACCAATGGTTTGAATGATGTTCTCCTTCTGTTCGCGAACTGTTGGACTGATCCCATAGACCAGTGACCTAAGCTCCATAGTCAAAACTTAAAGAGTATTAAATTACACGCTCTTGGCGAACAATCTTCTTCTGGAGATAACTCGTTCTGGAAACTTTCTTCGCAACAACTCTAATGTAACGCCCGATGGCATATTGCGCTTTCTTGTTGGAATTACATGTCGTCCAAAGCTATATCATCAATTGATGCCACAAAATCACATACCGTGACAGGCTGGGCATTCTCGTTTCGGAAGATGTATGGCCCAATAATGCCACCTGCCAAAAATCCACATCAAACAGTAAGTTTCTCCAGATTCAGTGGAGAATATTGCCGAAGGCGACTCTAATGCCGCTTAAAAAGGCGGATTTTTTAGCATGGAGTGCTGAGGTTGAAATCAAAGTAAGAATTTGAATTAACAGCTGCGAGAAATGGGTTCATTGGAGCCATAGGCAGTACAGCGGGTAGGTAGATAGAAGAGACGGGGATTTCGTACATTCCGGGGGTTAGTGTTGATAGACACAGAGTTGTAGAGGGTCGCGCAGTCAGTGGTACCTGAAAGGAGTCGATCGATGAAAAGAATGTCAAACACAATTCTTCTTTCCTCCAAAGTGTTCATGTTAATTAGTTAATGGCGGACTTGATGGAATGGTAAAATCAAAGCTTTGCACTAGGGGAGACCTCGAAGAGCAAAACATAGGAACCGGCGTTGGATGCTCTCGATTCTAGAAATGTGGGTTTGTTGGTAAGGAGACCACATTTGAGAGGCGTATTCAAGAAGAGGCCGGACAAAGATTATGTAAAGAGATCGGCTTCGAGAATTCTTTAGACCATTGCTTCACCGAGTGGAGAATTAGCTTTAAGGATTATCTCATCGATGTGTAAGTGAAAATTAAGCTCCTGGTCACATTATATGCCAAGATCGCGAATGGGGGTGAGATGGGTTGATTATTGGGGGAGTAGAGACGAGTAGAGAGACGATTGATTGGCATTTGGAAATGTTAAGCTCAAAGCAATATTTGGAATACCAGAAGGAAAAACTATTGAGATCCGATTGAATAAGGGAAGAGTCTTGAAAAACTTGGTGTCGTCGGCAGATAGTGAGATGTGGAAATGTTTGATCACCATTTCAATATCGTTTATGGTAAGAACGAAAAGAAGTGGACCTAAGTGGCTGCCTTGGGGGACGCCGGAGGAAGCTGGAAAAGGCTCAGAGAAGACAGATCTAAAACGAACACTATAATAGCGAATTTCCAGGTAAGAAGATATCCACTTCAAAAAAATGGGATCAAAGCCAAGGGAGGACAATTTGAAGAGTATCAGTCTGTGGGGGATTTTATCGAAAGCAGTCGGTTGAAATAACGTCGACTTCTTTGCCGTTCTCTAAGGCTGATAGGGTAAAGGATACAAATTAAACAAGGTTAGTGGTGGTAGATCTGCATTTGAGAAATCCGTGTTGTCTAGTGGGGATAAAAGACTTGCAGCGAAAACTTAGAGATTCGTACAAAATACTCTCGAAGAGTTTGGGTATATGTACAGTTTGGCAATGGGATGTTTTTCAGATCTTTTTTGTGTACGTATACATATAGGGGGGTCATTTTTAGGTTTTCAATAAGAGGGGGAATTCACCTAGGGAAGACTTTCGAGAGGGGAGAGAGAGGGTTGAGAAGCATTTTTTTTTTAGAAATATGGCAGGGAGACCGTCAGGTCCAGGAGTGAATTGTTTTTGATGATATGAGAATCAACTGTGCGAGGAAGAAATGGTCCAAGGGAAATTCGGAAATAATCGAAGTAAGCGAGGTCTGGAGCAAAGGAGTCGTCGACGAAAGACTGTTTAGAAAAGGTGGCGAAAAATTTGGCGATAATATTGCGGTCATTCGAGGTTTGATCATGCAAGGAGAGGGAGGTAGGATTGCCATCAGGTTTTCTTTTGTAGTTAACAAACCTAAAGAAGGACTTAGGATCACTTATAAGATTGGTTTGCGTTTCAGTTGCGTTGATAGAGGGAGTTGTGAAGAGCGATGCACCACGAGAAATCGGAAGGTTTGGGTCTTAAGGCACAGCAGCATTATTCTCGCATTTTTTGCGTCGTACAGGGGCACAGGGATCCGTTGAATCGCTCGCTCGGTTGGACATCTATTTCAGCCGTATTTTTGGTATACAGTTTTAACAATTTCGACGTATTGTTGACGCATAGTTTTTCTTTTTTTTTTTTGGATGCGCCAACGGATGTGGAATCAAACCTGCGCCTACGTACTAAACCACACCCTGCACTCATCTGCCACTTTCCCCGCGGGTCTGCTGCTAGGTATTACTTCGCGGGGCTGGCAAGCAATTTATGCTACTCCTGAGTTTGTAGACTCCACCTGCTTCTGTTGTTCTTGAGGTCTCTTCTGCTTTCCTTGCCGCTTCTACTCTCCTCAGCTCTGTCTGCACATTTTGATTAGTGTTTAGATCGTCAGCCAGTATTCCTCCGACTCTACGATTCGCTGAATTATACTTTCTGGCCTTAGTATCAATAATGCGTCTACATTCAAAGATTGTGTGCCTCACGTCTTCCTCTTGGTTTGAGCAGTCTGTACAAAGAGGAGAGGTATCGTGTTCGAACCGATATAGGTATTTATGGTAACCACCGGGACGAGATAGGAACTGCGTAAGATAGTAGTTGCAGTTTCCTTGTTTTCTGTTTAGCCATATATGGATTGATGGAATCAGGGTATGGGTCCATCTGCCCTTTGAGGTAGTATTCCACCGAGATTTCCATTGGGCCATCGAGCGCGAACGCTCTTCCTCCTTAATTTTTCTTACTTCACCGGCAATGGTTGGCCTTGAGAGTTCTTTCCGCTGGATTCTTTTCATCTCCTCGGCGAGAATGTCAATGGGGATCATCCCAGGAATGACAAATGCGCCTTTGTCCGAAATTGTCCGGTAGCCGCTTATTGTCCTTAGAGCACAGAGTCGGTATACCGATGATGGTTTTGGGCATGTTCCCTTCCTCTTGAGCGCTTCTGCCCACACTGGTGCAGCATAGAGTATGGCTGAGCTCACCACTCTGCCCAACAGAATCCTCTTCGCATGTCCGGGTCCACCAACGTTTGGCAGTATTCTGGATAGAGCCGTTTGTAGTGAGGATGCTTTTTTGCTCACATAGTCCACGTGTAATTTGAACTGCAGCCTACTGTCAAGCATCACTCCTAGGTACTCGTATTTGACCGCTTCCTTGGATCGGATATTCTAACGTCTAAAGTCACTATTGCACAGTACTTCTTTGACCTCCGCCTCCATGAGTGTCCTGCTGTGGCTTCAGACGCAATATCGACTACTTTTTGGATTGCGTCGGACGTAGAGCGTGACTATCGGAATCCGTATTGACGATGTGAGAGGGCTCCCTTCTTCTCTGCTACAGTAAGTGGCCTATCGTATATTACCCGCTCTAGAATTGTTCCCACTGTATCAAGCAGGCATATCGGGCGGCATGACGATGGTACTCCGGGTGCTTTTTTTTTTTCTTGGGTAACAGTACTAGGTGTTGCAACTTCCATGGTTTTGGGAACACTATTTCATTTAAGCATCTCTGCATGACTGCTATGCACATCTCAGGCCTTGTTTGAATAACAGCCTTTAATGTTTGGTTCGGTATTCCGTCGGGTCCAGACGCCTTTTTGTCTTCTACTTTGTCCAGAACTCTCTCCAGTTCGTTCAGCGTAATGGCTGGAATACTGTCGACGTCTGCTTCTCAGACGATTGTGGGCTTCGCATCTAGCCTTTTGGGGAACAATTGCTCCACTATGGTTCTAAACAGTATTGGACACGCGGCCATCACCGCTTTATACACCGTGCCCCATGGGTTAATGTCGGCTTCTTCGCACATATGTACCTTTGACGCATCTTGTCTTGCTCCCTTCGATTGCCTTCGTTAGGTCCCGCATCATCTGTTTGAAGGTGTCGAGGTGCTGTTGAAAACCAACTCTTCCTCTTGCCCTTTGGACTTTACGACGGGCCTGTAAGCATTTTGATCTGAGTGTTTTTATTTCGTCATTCCACGGCTTCTCCGGGTTGCTGTTTTCCTTGGCATCGTCGCATCGCAGGCTGTGGTAGCAATTTGTGTAAGTCGGTGCGACAAGTCTTCAGCTGATCCATTTGTGTCCATTGAATTGCAGTTCAGCATCTCCTCGTCCTCTTGTTGACGTATAGTAAGATGTTGTGTATGACAAAATCCATACATCGTGGAGCGTGGCCTCCTGGGACGTAGCTGTTGAAACCTTTCTAAAAATGGAAAAGATGATTACCAAAGTCCCAACGCAGATGATTGGAGGAGAGTTGTAAATTTGCTTTTGATCTTAATTCTTTTTGATTGACTCTGATTTATTGTAGTACAATGCCGAGTGCAAAACTTTCTATGAGCTAGTCATATGCTTTTAACAGAGCTAGGGTGGTATATGGTAGGTTGAACGCTAGAATAGAAGGATAAAGTCTATAGTCTGAAATCGATATGCGATTTCCTGTCAATTTTTAAAGCTTAAAGACGATTTTACTCAGTATTACATGCGAATTAGCGACTACTTAAGACGAGGTGTATTCTGCTAGGAATTTTAAACATTTGATGCATCACGTAATTGTGTAAATTGTCCTTGCTTAAAGTGCCTTGAAGCCTAAAGCTCAGATTGAGTCCTGAATCTACCTATTTGATGATGGGGGCATGATAATGGCAGTAAGCGAAGGACCTATAACCGCCTTCTATTCACTTTTTTACACTCCAACACCTTAAAGCATAAATTACTGTGAATTACAAGCCGAGTTAAAAAAGTGTCTCTAATGCCTTGTATCAGTGCGTTATAGTGCGAACGAGCCTATAACAAAAGATGAAGAACAGAGTAAGTCGTTACTTCCTTAAGTAGAAGTCTTGTAGTCTGGGGGAACATAAGTAAGATTGGTAGCTCAGCCATGCTGTTTAAACGATGCTCCCCATGTTTATGGGGAAACCTTCCCACCTCTGTAACAACTTACATTGAATTTGCTCAACAATTCTTTGCTCAGTAGACAAGTCCCTTAAGACAGTATTTTTCTATATTTTAGTTGAAGCCGATCAGCAATTTAATGCCACTCTCGAGCGAAGGGGCTACAGCTCATCAGAACCATTAACCAAAGAGAAGCCATCGACAATCTTGAAAAAGATCGAAATCGGAACCAATTTCATGAAGGACTACCTAGCGCAAACGTTTGACGGGTAAGCCCTTAAACCTATCTATACCTGTTCCTAAATTCATCTTCAAGCCTCTTTTTAGATTCCTTGGACGAGAGTATAACTATGGCGGCCTTAAGGTGGAGGAGGATCTACCCAGCGAAGAATTCGTCGATGTTGAAGGTGAGAGTGATAAGGGGAATAAAAAAAAGAAAAAGAAAAAGAAGAAAAAGAAAAAGAGGAAGAAGAAGAGAAGGAAGAAGAAGAAGAAGGGCGAGAATGACGAGGGTTATGACTCATATTACAACGGTCACAAAGGTCCACGTCGAAAAAAGGGTCAACAACAATCGGATCATGTCACACCGCCGACAATTTTCTTCCTTCAAAACCCGGGCGCCCAGGGTTTTCAGCCACAGCAGCAATGGCAGGAGGAGACCAAGCCGCAGCAAGTCCTCCTCTTGCAAGGAAACGAGGATGATGAGGATGGTGGGCATGGCCACGGCGGTGGCATAAAGAAAAAGAAACGCAAAAAGCGTCTGAAAAAGAAAAAGAAACCACAATCCGCTCTGACAGCGATTCCAGCGTTACTCACCGCTAAGCCCACGCTAGTCGATGATGACGACTACGATCATGAGCAGTATGAACATTCCGCCCTCGGCTGGTTAGGTTCACTTGTTTCAGATTATCTCGAGGACGACGAAGACGACTATGACAACGATCACGGCGACTACGTGGTTATCAAGCAGAAGAAACGCAAGCGAAGGAAGAAACCGAAGAAGAAGAAGAGGAAGAAGAAACACAAAAATCCGATTAAATATGGTAGAGATCTTGGAGGTGTGTCTGCGGTGATGCTTGTGGTTGGATTAACATCTTCGACTTTTCTTTGGGCGGTTTGATATGCGGAGCACGTTAAACGCGATCAAAAGCGAGAAATGGGCAAAACATAGAAACGAAAGAAGAGAATGCGATGTTGATTCTATGTTTTCTGGTTGAGACGCGTGATGATCGACGGAATGCGGTTGATGTCATGGATAAGGAATATGGGTGAAGTAGTGGGTTGATGTACTGAATGAATGCATGGCCACCATGAGGTATGGTGGTAAGGTAGTTTCGATTTTCTTCTTTCTACTGCACCAGAGTCTGTCAAAATGTATTCGATGTGTGATGGGGGAATTGATGCAAGACGATCTCTTCTTTCCTCTTTTCTTGTGATTTTTCTTTTAAATTTTAATTTAAGTTAATTTTAAGTGTGTAAATGCATGTGAGAAATAGGAACAATTCTTAGTTATGCACTAGTCTATCTAAAATTTAGCCATTTGCATGAGAATATTGCATGGAAAGGTTTTTTTTTTTAATTTTTTTTTATCGTTAAACGTTGATTTTAAGATCGGATGAATTTTAAAAACTTGTTGAAATCGTGAAAGATATCTCGTTCGAAAAGATTCTCTGTCTCTACTTAGACCTAGAGGAACGATCATTGTCATATGGTAGCATAAGGCGATAGGAATCTGTTAAATTAGTTTTTGAGTCTTGAGGTCTAGTCAGTCAACCTTAATTGCCTTGGTGAATATGAATAGCATCATCCTTAGTAGGCAATTATGTAATTTTTATTAGTTGACGACTCTTATACCATTTAGCTTATATAGAGAAAGGAATCTTTTATAGGACTTGCCAACGTAACGTCTGTCTGAGCTATTTCTGTTCAATTCAATGGACATATTTAATTCCCAGTGATTCTCAGTGGGTTACCAAAAAATAAGCAAAATTTCTGTAATTAAACGAGAAGTCTTAAGGAATGCAAGGAGCTCGACTAGCGATCTAGTAATTTTTAAGTTCGTAAGTTATAAGGTAAGTAGGAATAGGTTCTAGGTAGCTGAGATTGTGCTATAGACAGTATCTACGACAGTCACTACAATTTTCCAAAGCATGCTAGAAAGGATAGAACCAGAGTTCAGTCATTTTTATGTTTGTTACTAACCCCAACCATACAAACATGCCTAAATTAATTTTTAAATAATTCTTTCCTCAAATCTTTCAGTGACTCGCGGCAAAAAGAAGAAGAAGAAAAAGGCTCTCATGAAACTCGTCCTCCTCGGCACATTCCTCAAGGCTAAAATCGAACTCTTACTCAAAATCATTGGCGCTCATTTACAAATCAAATTCCTCGCCATAGCACTAGCCGGCTTACTCATCAACCTTGCGCGATTCTGGATCGATCTGAAACGCGGCGGCGCACCACAAAAGGTCGGTATCTCAACCCCAAAACGAATACTCTTTCATATAACCCTAATCGAATCCCTTTGTTTTTTGTTTTCACTAAATGATTACGCACATTTCAGCATTACTATCATTGGCATTAATTAAAATCAAAATAAAACGAAAATTTAATAACACCACAAAGCAAATGAAAAATCATAGAAAATGATACTGAGCGCTACCTATCTAAAATATAGCAAAAATAGGTATTAAATGTGGAACACAATTGTTTATGCTTGCTTGTATCATACATTTGTTGCTTGTTGATTTGTGTTTTTTAGTTGTTTGTTGCACGACTTGTCCACTGATTCTTTGCATGTCTTGACCCAAACCTTTTCCTGTTTTTTATATATCTGGATTCATTTTGAAGTCCAGAAACTTTCCTCCTTTAACTTTTCTCCATCTAAGCTTGAGAGGTCTTTGAGCATGTATTATTCGCCTCTTAAGTATACTTCCCTTGCGTACTGAACAACCTATTTGTCCTTTTCACTCTGTTACAAGATCGGTTTCTTTTCCTAACTTCTTCTCAACCAACGCTGCTCATTCTATTTAATTTACCATGAGGTAAGTCAAAGTTTTGAAATCACAAAAAAAATATATATTTGAAGCCTAAATGAAGGCCTTTTTTATAGTGTGGGGTTGTATTTTAGCTAAATATTCTTAAGAGACTAATTTTAGCTCTAGAGGCTCCTTTTGCAGGTTAGGAGCATTTTTCTGTAGTTTCCAATACCAACATTGGAAACTTCTCTTGTTAAAAACCCCTGAAAGGCACCACTTGAGGTGCCTTTTTATTTCCCGATTGTGTATAGCTCGAGAGCTTTAAGACCTTAGGATTCGATGAATCTTTCCTTGGTATTCTAATATTTTGTCCAAAGGCCAAAGGAGGAGTGATACTTGACTTTACGATTTCCAGCCCTTGAGCTTATATAAACCCAATTAAATTCATATTTCGATGCCCAAGAAGATATTATTATCAAAAAATCGGTGTGAGTCAATCGTGTTCGTTTAACAAAGTGTTAGACGGAATATAAATCTGCATTTACCACAAGCTTGAGCTTAAGAAATCTAAGAGTGTTGGCTCGCGAAAACATTGCCCTCGCCTCTAAAGAACTAACTGTTCCCTAAATTGGGTCGCACTTTCAAAGCCAATCGAAGAAAAACCCTGGATATGTTACATTAGGTAAACTTTTTTGGTTCTACCCCCCTACACCCTCAGTTCAGTACTGCATCCAACCCAACCGCCCGTCCGCGGGTTCTTGAGAACTCATGAAAACAATTGCGCAGTCGGCTCATTTCAACCCTACGAAGCCCTAGGCAATGACAGGTTCTTCACAGCCCTTCTTTAAAAAAGTCTAGATCTCATCGTCCTGCATCTGAAAACTATTTAGCACTAGCTTCAACTTGGGGTACATTCCTCAAATTTGGAGGGAAGTCAATTTGGTCTTCCCACTAAAAATTCGCCAACTCAGTGAGCAGCCTAAATCCTACCAATATATCACTCTGACGTCGTTCCTTCTAAAGTCGGTAAAAAAATAAGGGTTTGTCCCTGCAAGAAACAATTAGCTGAGAACACCCATCTAATCTTAGAGCCTTTCTCTATATCAGATGGCAGTATATATTGCTTGCTACAACTCAACCACCTTAGCCCAATCTAATAGGAGCGACGATCATTCCATTAACCGGGAACTTTGAGCGATAAACTCTCGCACTCTTGTCAGATAATCTGGCTAGTTTCGCGGCGTCTAGTCGACGTTAATAACTCATCCGCGACATCTACAGCCATAGCGGCGATCTATCCACTACGAGGCCTTAAGGCGCCTCTCCTGTCATGTCATGTGCTGTTCCATGCTCTTAGAAGCGAACACCTAAATGTTTAAGTTTTTGACCAGTCGGGAAATCTGAGCCGGAATTCTCTATGTACCAAAATTAGTGACGAATTATTCTGTAAAAGATAGTCATGAGTACCCCTTCTTGAGGAGTATAGCATCCATGGTTGGTCGACGTGTATTTTGTAATATATCTAGAATTACCTTAGTTTGCAAGTGTTATGGCATTTTGCTTTAAGATGAAACCTTGAGCCACCTTGTACATGCGAATAGGTCTCAGTGACAGTATAATGAGTTAAAGCCTGTCAACACCACTTCTATGGTCAGTTGTCATTGATGACTTACTCGACATGCTAACCGATATCGGTTACCAATTTATCGGATATGCCAACGATCTTGTGCTCATAATCAGAGAAAAGTGTGAAGTAAAAGCCTGCGTGTCTGCAGAAGCCAGTGCATGCAAATTGCGATCTAATGATCGAACCTGTTTACCGATAGCTAAACAGCACTCGAAACGCTAAGCTCAAACGACGAATTCAAAATTCGTTTAGGACTGTGATGATACTTTTCAGTACCTATCAAAGAAGCACAAAGTCAAACTTTGGTGGGTTCCTAAATTTGGGTATTCATAGGCGCGGAACCTCTCTGTGTTGTTTCCAAATCTACCGTTCAGGTATTTACAACAGTGAGGAACTGCATACAAGGACCAGGAAAACCATTCACTCTTGAACAAATTCTCTTAATATAGACTGCAATCTAAAGTCACTGTGCTTCATTTATAGTAACGTGGGTGCCGCTGTTGTTGCGATCTCAAATATTATTTTGCTAGATATAGAATAAAGGGTATCAAACCCAAAACAAATGCGTACATGGAATCGAGCTGCAAGGAGGTTATTAGCTTAGAAGAGTTGAGTTTCCGGACTTAAAAAGGCAACCCCTCTAAGAAAAACCGAGCTTAAACGAGTCAATGTGACTGCAATGCATTCATTTGATATGTCAAATACTCAAAAGTTGAGGCAAATAGTAGGATAGCAACAATTTTTGGTCGCTCGTAAAGGACATAAAGAATTGTGCCTCATTTTCAATCTCCTCTCTTATTTGCAGCTTGTTGTCAGCTGATGATAGGAAGCTGATCTACTTATCTCCGTTTTTACCCGAAAAAGTCGATTTTTCTGTGGGATGAACTCACTTTCGTTAGCCTTGATGATATTCCCTCATACTTCTGAACAGAAGTTCTTCAAGGTGGTACAATCATTACGCTTTTTTATGTGTCCCATTCTTCCGGTGTCTTCCCGAATAGATGTCCTTAAAAAAAGCGAATTTCATCTCTTTCCACCTACCCACTCATACATCATCACTAACATCCTTTCTTTCTTAGATTATGGAAACCCTGATACATTGTCAGCTTATGAAACATCTTGAGTCGCGGAGACTACTTGATGATGTAGCATATCTCTCGGAAAAGCTTAACCAATTTATTTCGAAAGCAAAATCTGCGCTTGATATTTCAAAAGTATTCGACAGAGTTTGGAGTCAGGCTCTTTTGTTGAAAATAAAATAATAATAAATCGACGAATCTCTACTTTCATGAATTAGAAATGAATTTTGGGCTGTCTAATAAAATGTTTTTTTTAAATAGGTCCAAGTCTGATAGTCACCCCAATAAATATTGGTGTTCCTCAAGGTTCTATTCTGTGACCGACACTTTTCCTCATTTTTATAAATGATCTGTCTTGTCTGCTACTTCTAATTCAATTCACTCCTTCGCTAATGACAGTATTTTCAGCATTTCACATTTGTTTCACTATATCTCTGCTCTTCCCCTGATGCTCCTAAAACCCAATGTTGTCTACTGTTACTTTAGTGAATCTTTAGAAAATGATTGAATCTACCATATGAACCGGAAGACTTTCCATCCTTGGTACGTGAATTCATAAAACACATGTCTACGTTTACAAGAAAGATGTCTTCTACTCTGATTTGGCTTCAGTGTATAAGGTCTATATCATCAACAAGCTTAAGTCCGTTCAAGAAATAAGGTGACTTCTGATTTTTCTCCAAAAATACTTATTTAATCATCAGTATGTATTCAGCCCTTCAAAGTAATCCTCTTCAGATATAATACACTTGCGTCAACGCTTTTCCCATTCCTCTAAGCATTTCGATAAGCACTTTTTGGTATAGCCTCGAGCTCTTCCAGCGATGCGGTCTGTATATCCGTCCTATCATAAGACGGGGAAAAGAAAAGGTTCGATGAATACGATGATTCAGATATGATTACGATATTGTTTGTGGCCAGAAAATTACGCACAAGCAGCTATGAGTGAGCAAGTATCGTGATGCAACAGCCATGCTTTTTTTTTCTGACGTTTTCTCCGTATTGCTTCACGCAAATGGCACATAACTTCAAGATAATTTTCCTTATTGAGCGATCGACCGATATCATGATGAACCACTTCATTGTAATTGAAGGAAATTGTGACCAAAAACGTCCGCATTTGACCGAATTTGGCGACACTTTCTATCACTTCCTTTGGGTTGTTTGATCTTTGGTTTCGACGTCATAACCATATACCCATGTTTCGTCACCAGTGATGACGATTCACTTCATTCAACAGCTTCTAAGTGATGCTCACAGAGCTCTCCCCATACTGTTCAAATTTCTCACGACTTTCATAAAGCCAATTTTCGTCAAATCAATGAATATCTCAATAGTACTCCTTTTAATTTCAACAACCTTACAAAGAAATATTTAACTCTACGTACCCTTTTCTCGACACAAAACCTCCTTCAGCTCTCCACCTTGGTATAATCACGGGCTCCGTTCTTTGAGAAACAAACAAGCTCTGGACAATTTTCCTGCGTACTCAATCCACAAATGACTTCTCCGACACTTACTGGCATTTTATATAGCTTTATAACTCTCTTTATCAACACTACTTAGTCGAGAGGCAAGCCAACCCTAAAAATGATCTCAAGTCCTTCTTTCAGTTTGTGAACTGCAAAAGAAAATCCGATGGCTATTCACACTCTCTCTTCTTTAATTATGAAACTTCCAATGATCCTAATACCATCACTAACCTTTTTGCCACCTTTTTCAATCAATCCTTCATCCATGACTCCTTTGCACCCGATTCTACTTATTTCTACTCTTTATCAAACTCCTCCTTTGGACCATTTCTCCCTCGTAGTGTCGACCCCGATATCATCAAAAAAGATTAAAGCAACTTAATGATGAATTCACTCCTGGCCCCGACACCTCCCTGCCATATTTAAAAAAAAAAAAAGTTCCTTTTTCCTTTCTCTAACTCTCTCAAAAATCTTCAGCCTGTCCCTTTCTCAAGATGAATTCTCCGGGATATCGAAAACCTTCTTTTTAACCCCTATACACAAAAAGGGTCCGAGGAATGACATTACCGACTACCGAGTTTTCCAATCTCTACATAACCTTTGTTCGCCTTATTCTCGAATACGCCTCACAAGTGTGGTCTACTTACCACCTAACACACATTTCCAGAATCGAGAGTATCCAACGTCGTTTTCTCCGTTTTGCTGTTCGTGACTTACCATGGGACAATCCTTGGATCCTACCTTGCTATCAAGACCGCCTAAAACTTATTAACTTGAACTCGCTGGAAAAACTCCTCTCAGGTACCATTGACTGCGCGACCCTATACAACTCTATCTTTTTCAACACTAACCCTCGTGATTTAGGGGAGCGCCGTGGCGCAGTGGGTAGTGTGTCGGCCGCTGACGCAAGATGAGCGAGTTCGGATCCCGATAACACCAACGCCATCGAATGATTATTTCGCGGCTTCCCTCCTCGGCGGGGTACTGGCAAAACCCCCGTTGTACACTTGCCATGAAAAAGCTTCTCGGCTCTCGCCGTTCGGAATCGGCATTAAGCTTTAGGTTCCGTTCACTTGTGTGAAAAACAAATCGCACACAGCATAAGTGAAGCTTGGCTTTGGCTCCACATGAGCTCTAACGCCATCTAAGGTGTCTGTCTGGCAGTACAATGGACCAGTATTTGTGTCTGAGTGTTTCAACAGATAGCAGAAGCCCCCAATAAAAAAAAACCCTCGTGGTAAACGAAATCCACGTCTCTTCTATGTACCCTGCTGTTGTTCCTCCTATGACGTTTGAGTCATCTGAGCTAGCTCCCCGTATGCTGCTACGGACTTCAACTTCAGCACTCCTTGCCTAAAACTCGGTCTCAATCGATACATTAAGTATGTAGCTTGAATTAAGCGCAATGAATGGGGGTATTGCCCCCACTAAAATTGAATTATAAATTCATACGACGGTTTTTTTGGTCAAATTTTGGCAGTTTCGAAACAAACTTCGATGACAGGTTTTATGCCCAAAATATCTGAACAAAATTTCATGGCATTAGACATTTTTGATTTTGCTCAGGGTAGATGCCACAGACATCATTTCAAGTATGCTGGAACATTTAATTTAATTTTTGACCCAAAATTTACTACAAGAGCTATGAGCTATGGATCAAAGAACCAATTAGTGAAAAACGAACTTAATATTTAAAATGACTTGACTTACAGTGTCAAAATATGTTATGGGATATGTGTAGCAACATAAGAAAAACATTCGAAAATGTTAGCTGGCCAAATTCAAAAAGTCCCCTTATTTTCTGAACAAATCTGATTTGGTGCTTTCAAGACCTCTCTGTACCTGCTATATTCTCAAGCGGACGATAAAACTTATAGAAGATAGTGATATTGTGAAGTCACTTGAACTCCTCTGTTATTTTTTTCATCAAATCAAATATTTCAACAAACATTGTTAAAACGAATACTCCTCTCGCTACTAATGTCCAACAATTTACTCTTAAGCCTACCTTCGGACGTACCATCGGCCCGTGCTGTGTCTAGATAATGATCACTTAAGGGTATTCATAAGCCTTTTATCTGGCATTAATTATAAAAAAGAGAGTTTCGGCTCACATCCAAGTTCCTTGTAGTCTAAAAAGCAGTCTTCACCAAGAAGCCTCCTTAAAGGTACAGGTCTAGTCAAACGTACTTAGTTTTATCAAAAGCTACTGTAAACTGACCTGTGAGCCTTTGACAGCTTCTAAAGTATTAATTTATTCTATGTTCTAAAAGCATTGTAATGCTCATGGACAAGGCTTGTAAACTCAGATAACTTATGGCAGTAGGTTTCTAACTTAAGGCACTACCCCCTATCTTCTTATTTTTTACCTATTTATCTGTGAATTTCGTACTTCCTGCTCGTATGTTGCTTCTCACCCAACTTAACCACCAGTGTGTCTCAACTTAACAAGCTATCAACAGTTGTAACATAGACATTTCCCCCGGTATTCTGGGTGTAAATAATCGTTTTATGTCAAAGAATAAACCTTTCTACCGGCAGGTCGTCTACGTCGAACATGCGCACCATCAGCACCATTACGAAGATCATGGCGATGACTGGGGCGAGCAGGCCGGTGGCTACTGGAAACGCTCGATTCAAAATAATCCCACTGCGGAGGAGCCGAAGGAGCAGAGTGTCCCTTCATACCAAGTGCCAACGTACGATCCACACTTCATGGCCTACCGATCGCAATTGGTCTAGATTCGAACTGGACAAGGCGCCCTTATGTATATGCAATGTATAGCTTTAAGTGGTAGTTCGTTTATTTATTTATTTATTTATTTATTTGTAATTGTATTGTAATGAAATGTAAATTAATCCGTACGCCTAAGGAAGAGAATCTAATAAATGTTTAAAAGGAAAAGTATCTATGTCCCGTAACTGACAAGCGTCGAGTCGGCCTATAGCACGTCGCACCGATAAACAATTTCGACTTAAACTGAAGCACCCAGCCATACCCATATGCTACAACCGAGCAAACCCACTCAAAACCAATGTAATGCCAGCCGAGGAATTCATAAATTACACAAGTGCCACCCAAATTTGTTAACAAGTTTATTAACCATTTCGTGGATTGCTCAACACGTTCGCTATGTAGAATAGATCAAAAACGAAAAAAGAAAACGAAGAGAAGGAGAGAATAAATCACAACGGTCGAAGGCGACCGGAGAAGAAATTGGCACCTTGCCGGGTGCTCCTATGTGCGATGACGAGTCGCACGATTGATTCGGTGGCACGGGTAAGCTCGTTTCAGGCATGCACTATCCGAATCGATTCGGGGGACAGAACCACGAGCAATTAACATAAATAACTTTTTTTATGTTGATTTTTTGGAGAAGGAGAGTGTATTCACCTCTGGGAGACGTGTAGTTGGCATTCTGGTGCGAATCTCACGTGAAATTGGGCTAAGCCAGTTGCGGGTTCTAGGTGCCGGACTGCTTCCTCTGTATTCGAGTACATTGTCTTAAAGTTTTGGATTCGTACATAGATTTGGTCTTGTCAAAGTGGATCGATGGGTGAGTGGATAAAATTTGGGTATTTCGAGGGTAATTACGTTAAACTGGCACGAAGCACATGTTTTATCTCGACAGGAAGTCTCAAAGGTAAACGTGTATGGTGGCATCTACGTCGGTGTGGTTTGATAGTAATATTTTACATTTTCGATCACGAAGGCAGGTAGGCATAGCAATGGCTCCAGTATGTCTAGCGTTTGCCAGTTTTCCAGGTGAGAGGTGAGAGGAAGGGCGAAAAGCCGGGAGATAAATACAGAGGTAAGCTAACAATAATTTATGTCATTGACCCAGTCGTTGATGGAGGAACCGACCACGAATCTAGGGAGACCCAAAGCGATTTAGGACCTACTCATAGGGGATTCCTTTTACTTAGATCTCAGAATGATCCGAGACCCAAACAAGATTCAGTGAGTGAGACGTTGTTCAATAGAAGCTGTGTAATACATATGTAAGGAATGACTATTAGCGAAAATCTTTGCTTGAAAGCGAAGCCGAGCTTCGTTCCCATGCAGCCGAGATAAACGGTGATTTGGATTTTAGCAAAATAGGTTACAAGGTGCTCATGCGATAGCCTGTCTTATGCAAGTCTTGTGTAGGTGGAACGTGCCTTTCGGGCTCTACGGTCCAAGTCTTGCCAGAAGTGAAGTAGCTCACCAAGCGAGCTACTTTGTAAGGGTGCTTCCTAGATATTTGGCTTCGGGGTTCCAGAATTGGGATATTAAGCACGAGTCAGTCAGAGAACAGCTTCCATTTGAAGAGGATTAACTCAATCATATTTCTCGTGCACCTTTAGCGCTGCTTGAGCTTTACGACAGACAGTTGCCAAACATGACATCATCCGCATAGGCCTGGACGTAGATTTCATAAGGCAGAAAGTCGACTATCACATACCAACGGTGACAGAATGCCGACTTGTGGACAACCTCTGTTTGCATCGATACATCGGCCGGCGTTAGCAAGTGTGCACTAGCTTGTTCTGGGATGTGAGAAAGAGAAATATTTTTCATTAGCCGAAAGGGCATCGGGGTGATAAATCGGAAGCTTTTGGAGAGAGGCTGCCGCAAAGGACTATAGGCCAATTAGTCTCTCGTCGTTTCTATTAAAAACCTTGGAAAGACTCCTTGACCTACATAAAAGTAGACAAATCCATTGTAATCTGGATTGAAAATATGTATGTTGAAGAACAGAATTATCAATGCAGACATTGGACACAGCTCTATAAGGAAAGTGACAACTAGAGGCACACCACAGGAGGGAGTTCTCACCCCCCTACTGTGGTTTCTTACAGTTAACAAAATCCTCAAATTCTTTATGGAGAAAGACACAAAGACAAAAGCGTGCGCGGATGACCTGGTTATCTTAATAAAAGGTAAATTCGGAAAAAGATGGGGTTTGCAGCCGTACATCATTCATTGGATGTACACAGCAATCATCAGACCCATTTTAATTTAGGGGGCCCTAGTCTGGTGGACTGCTAGTAGTAAGAAAAGCTATATGAACAAGCTCAACAAAGTAAAAAGGTCAGCCGCTGTTTGTACAACGGGAGCCATGAGAAGCACGCCGCAAGTAGGGTTGGACATGATACTTCATCTCCTCCCCCTGGATCTATTCATAAAAGGCTGTGCTGCAAAGAGCGCTCTCAGACTAAGGGAGTCCTCTCTGTGGAAGCAAGCCAACTATGGACATGCGGCCATACTTAGAATAATAGAAATAAAGGAACATGGTTTTAGTAGCTTCGCAGTTGTGACCGACTATGTTTCCCCCCACAATGCCTTCTCTCTCCTTTTCCCCGACAGAGAAGATTGGCTATCAAACGCCGTGATCAACGACCACGAGATTACCCTCTTCACCAACGGATCAAAAATGGACACAGGCACTGGGGCCGGGTTCTACTCTGATACCCTCCACAAACAGGAATCATTCAGACTCCCTGATCTGTGCAGCGTTTTTCAAGCAGAAATCTTGGCAATAGAGGAAGCAGCCAAACACCTACAGGTAAGGTAGGATATCCCACCGACGGATATCACTATCTTCGTAGACAGCCAGCCTGCACTGAAGTCAATAGGATCCTGTATAACGAGATCGAATTACGCTTACACAATTGAATATTATTATCGAAGTTCGTGCTGTGTGAAAAATGTTTTTCCTCGCCATATTTTATGGTCGTAATTGATCTTACAAAATATAGCTCGGCCGAGAACTGAAGTAGAGCGACCTACTACAAGGTCAACATTTTGGTGAAAGTTGAAGGAAGATGCGCTTTTTATCGAAAAATTGTCTTCAGCGACGAAGCTTATTTCAGGACATGTTAATGAGCAACCTCAGGTAATACAAGATCTGCTAATGCAGCCGGAAATTTGTTCCGTTTGGTTCGGTTTATGGTGGAATGAAATCATATTTTTTCCAACATGACCGTGAGAACAACCTGGATTTCGAACTTTTCGACAACTTTTTTTGAAAAACGAATGACTCGTGAAACCCTTGTGATATAAACTCGCTTGATGGACTGAATAAAATATAGTCGTAATTAACATTTACACACAATTTACACAATTTTTATTTTTATTTTTTGTTGGATGCTTCTACTATCTGTTGGAGCACTCAGACAAAAATACTGGTCCATTGTATTACCAGACAGACACCTTGTCTTTATTGAATGTTCTCCGCTGTCCGGAGAAAAGTGAGGAGGGGCTTAAGTGATGTAGTGCTAAGAGATTCGGCACCCATCACGTCGGCCCCAAGGGTTCACCACCGTGAGCGAGCGAAGGCGAAGTCGCAAGGAAAGTGTTCTGCTGTGTCATCCTCCTCGCAACATGCAGCACAAGTAGGCGTCTCACTGATCCCAAGCAGGTAGAGATGCTTGGCAAAAGTGTAATGGCCCGTAATGACGCCGGTAAGCCTTCTGCAATAATTTCTCCTTAAGGATAAGAAAAATGTTACGGACTTCTTGCAGACATCAGGGCGTACGCGCTTAGTCATCTTGCATCATGGATATTCCCTCCATCTACGACTGTGTGCATTAGAGACCCAGTCGTTGATGTCAGATTTGACCCTGGAAGCAGGTAGGCCTAAGGCGGGTTCGGGTCCTGAGAAACTCTCTTCTGAGCCCTTTTTAGCGAGTTCATCGGAGATCTCGTTTCCTGGGATTCCAGAGTGACCTGGGACTCATACAAGCTTAAGTGAATTTAGTCTTCCAACTTTGCTCAAAAAGTTCTTGAGTTCATGCACTAATTTGGAGTTGGATAGAGGGTTGGACACAGCTTTGAGTGCAGCTTGGCTGTCCCTGCAGACGCATATGCTTTTTCCCTTCCACCTGTGTTTCACAACATAATGCATGGCTGTAAGGATTGCGTAAATTTCCGACTGAAAGATAGACGCATATTTTCCTAACGAGAAGTGCAGTCGAATGTTGTCGCGCTCAAAGAAAACTCCAGCGCCGGATCCCTGCCTAGTCCTGGAGTCAACTTTGAAAATGCGAAGACATTCCATTCCATGTCCAGTGTCTGGCCAAAGCCAGTCCTGACGCCATGGAATTGTGACTGTGAAATTATGGCGCAGTAGGATGGCAGGTGTGGTTGCGTCAGAAGGCATATACATGAGACAGGGGTCATAGGATATTTCTCGCGCAAGTATATTTTCACTCCAATGCGAGTTGTAACAAAGACCATTTATCTTGAGGCGATAAATGGCTTTCAGTGCGCACCCTCTGATATATGTATATGTCAAGGGGTGGAAGATTCATCATAGCATCTAGAGCAGCTCCCGGTGTGCTGGGGAAAGCCCCTGTGCAGCAGAGACAGACCGCTCTTTGGAGTTTGGCGAAAGAGGCCATAACGTTTTTGCGTGTTAGCCTTTTCCACCAAACAACCGATGCATATGAGATTATCGGTCTTATCATTGCCGTGTAGAACCACAGGACTCCATGTTTTGCCAAAGGCACCTTTGCATTGCCAAAAAGCTGACATCGCTTTGGTGGTTTTGGACTCAATATGCTTTGACCAAAGAAGCTTGCTATCTAGGATGTCTCCAAGGTACTTAACTTCCTTGGACATCGGGATGGGAATGCATTTTAGCACCAGCTGAGTAATGCCAGTATTTTTCCTCCTTCTCGTGAAGAGAACGACATCAGTCTTAAGAGGATTAATCTATAGCCCATTACTCCTCGATCACATCTAGCGCCGCCTGCGCTTTGAGACAGACAGTCGCTAAACATGAGCCGACAGAGAGAGCAGCAATATCATCCGCATAGGCCTGGGCATAGATTCCAGAGGTATTGAGAGCATCGCGCAGAGAGTCGACCACCATGCACCATAACAGCGGAGACAAGATGCCACCTTGCGGGCAGCCCTTGTTTACTCCAGACTTGACACATTGTTCGAGGCCTGCATCAGCGATCAATGTCCTATGCACAAGCATGGCTTTGAGTCACAAAACCAGTGCTTCATCTACGCCATGCCGTCTAGCAGCGTTACACATGCTGTCGAAAGTAGCGTTATCAAAAGCTCCCTCAATGTCAACGAAAATGCCTAGTACGTACTATTTCCTTTCGAGAGCGCATTCAATTCTCCCAACTAGGTTTTGAAGCGCAGTCTCGTAGGGTTTTCCGCGCTGATAAGCATGTTGCATGTCCGAGAAAGGATGCATTCGAAGGGCAACTTTGCGCACGTGCAACTCTACTAATCTCTCCATGCTTTTCAGCAGGAAGGATGTTAGACTGACTGGTCTAAAACTCTTGGCGAGTGAGTAACCTTTTTTCCCTATTTTGGGAATAAAGACCAGTTTCGCCAAGGAATAGGTATATATGCAAGTGCTAGGCTAGCAGTGAAAATTATTTTCAGAATGGTAAGTAGCTGTCTTATACCTTTTTGCAGCATAACAGGATATATCCCATCAGTGCCCGGCGACTTAAAGCTATCGAAAGATGCCACAGCAAATTCAATGGCCTTAGTAGTTGCCACGCGTGACGCAACATACCAGCTACGCCGAGTTGTTTTCATCGTTTTAGTCGCAGTTTCCAATGATGGAGTGTGCAACGAGCCGATGACAGTCTGATTTCCCGGGAAATGGGTCTGCAATAATAAACTAAGAGTTTCTGCTTTAGACTCGGTGAAGGTACAATCAGACTTTCCGAATACATCCAGCTTTGTCGATTTTCCTCATTTGAGAACGTAAACCAACTTGCTGGTCGTGCTCAGGGATTTGACCTCTTCGCAGAAGGACTCATAGGAATCATTCTTCGGTTTACGAATAAGCCTTTTATATTCCCTCTGCTTCGATCGATATTTATTCCAGTCATCTTTCGAGTTCGATTTAAGCGACCTATTCAGGAGACTTCTGGCTTCCCTGCGAAGATATTGGAGCTTGCCACCAGGGAACCGGCTTCCTGCTGGGAGGTTTTTTGACAGAACATGCGAGTCCGAAACTGTTGGTGATAGCGTTGCTCAGGTTATGAACGGCATCCTCCACCAATTGCTTTCACACACAATAATATCTAAAAAGTAAATGGCAAGCCTTTGTCAACTCAAATAAAAATCCTAGATACTTATGCAATTTTCTGTTTTTTTGTTGGCAGAAAAAAGATAACAAAACGCTTAAAAAAACACTTTTTACATACCGGATGGATAGCACTGCGCGCTTAGCCCGTGAACTAAGAGTACAAACCTCTTCGTCGTCGAAAAAACTACAGAATACACTTCCTTACTCCTTCTTTTGATAAAACTGACTAAGACTAAAGGAAACTATAGTTTCCCCTTAATAATTTGAATGAGCCGAAAAATTCATGTTTCAAAACAAGATCGTGAGAGCGGATGTGAATGTTGCTGCTACTTCAATCGCGTAATAAAAAGCAACTACGTCTATCCGACCTACAGGACTTACAATAATAAAGGCAGACTGGAACCCAAGCTTATGAAGGACCTTTCAAGTGCTTACCTGCTAGGCATAAAAAAGAGAAATGTGGTTGATTGAATTTATATTATGGATTTATATCCTCTATGCTGTTTACCATTTTTTTTTTATAATTCGTGCAGGTTCAAGAGTGTACGCTCTTATGGTGTTTATCACACAACCTGGACGGGGTACATATGGTTTGTGTCGAGGATGTCCGTTCACTACTCTCCGAGGGTGGTTGTCCTAGATAGGATTTGAGAGATTCGACTGAATTTGCGTTGGGTGTAGTATGTCATTAAGGTATTATATTGGAAATGCCCACACAGAGGATGAATTTTAAAGTGATCTTATGCTGCGAGTGTTATGCCTTCGTCAGCACTTTTGATCACCTCTCATTCACAATTGATGTCGTTGCACAGTTTTTCCGTATAGAAATTGTACTTGACTATGGACGGACTTAAACTACAGACCTTCGGCTCAACAGTCGCTGATGATTACCATTGCACCATGACCACCCCCTTTAAACTACAATATAACTATGGATTTTCATTGTTCGCTCAAGCTTGAGCACATAACGTTTATGGACAATGATTTCGGAGACATGTATATTAGATTAAGAAAATACTAACGTTTGTAGACCACTTTACAGCTATTTTACATACTGGACAAAAGTGCTTTAAACTATGTCTAGGTGAAACACAAGAGAAAATTCCAAGTGAAAACATTTAAACCTTTACCATTCTGTCTTCTATGTCAAAATTCTTTCAAAAAAAATCGATTGACTATTACAATAAGTAACTACCACGAGTCATATCCAATAATAACCTTACATTGTCTTAAGGTTGGGAATGCTACTTTCGTTTTTTCAAGACGATATAGGGAGACCATAAGTATCAAGTCACTTGCAGACCAAAAACCTTCCTAAATAGACGTAAAATGTGATCTCACGGTGAACTAATAAGGCCCTGTAGACAATTTGTTAGAAATGTTAGACCCTTGACAGTTTGCACTCTGTTTCAGTCTTTCCTGTTGTGTCACATAAATAGTAAAGACCTAGTTGTAGCTCGGGTCGAGTCGGATGCGTTCGAAGGATGTACAATACATTAATAAAAACGTCAAGTAATTTAAAAAAGGGAGAATTACGATACTTACGTTTTGTGATGTAACAAAAAATAATTCACTGTGTCTTGATTTAGTGAACAGTGTGCCAGTATGGATAACGCGGTATTTGAATACAAGCAATAGCAAAATCAGGTAGAAACTTTGGAGTTTTATGGTTTCAATATTGATGAAGGGTTTGGAATGGGTATACTCATTTTCAAGTGTAAATTTGATGCTTTAATCCGCATCAAGGGAGAAGGGTTGGCATCTATTGGAACTATATTATTGTATAATAATAATATATAACTGTTGAAGCACAACATATTATGCTTAGATCAATAGGCGGAAACAAGGCAACTATGGACATGCGGCCATACTCAGAATAATAGATGACCTGGGACAGAAACATGGTTCTAGTAGCCTCGCAGCTACGACCGACTATATTTCCCCCCACAATGCCTTCTCTCTCAGAATACCAATCCTTTTCCCCGACAGAGACAAGTGGCTATCAAACGCCGTGATCAACGACCACGAGATTACCCTCTTCACCCACGGATCGAAAATGGACACAGGCACTGGGACCGGGTTCTATTCTGACACCCTCCACAAACAGGAATCATTCAGACTCCCTGATCTGTGCAGCGTTTTTCAAGCAGAAATCCTGGCAATAGAGAAAGCACCCAAACACTTGCAAGTAACCGATATCTCACCATCGGATATCACCATCTTTATAGACAGCCAGGCTGCACTAAAGTTAATAGAATACTGTACAACGAGCCCAAAGGCGAGATGAAATGTCGCGACCCTTCCGACAACACAAAGTCAAATTCTGCTGGGTCCCGGGCCACAGCTCAACCGCAGGGAAAGAAAGAGCTGTTTGAAAAGGACATCAGCGAAGCGGATACGTCACTGCAACCATCGATCAATGAATATACCGGATCATAATTGACACAATCATCAAAGAAGCCAACTCGTCTTGGCTTACAAGAAACGACAGCCACACGACAAGATCATCGTGGCCAAAGCTCAATATCGGAAAAACAAAGAAGGTCTTTGCGCTGGACCGAAACTTGATCCGTATGCTCGTCGGAGTGATAACAGGACACTGTCTCATCGGAGCTGCGACGATGAGGAAGAAACTGAGACGATCCAATGTCTGCTTTGCCGCTGCACAGCTCTCCAGAATCGGCGCCTAGCTTCGCTGGGCCAAAGATTCTTTACAGAGATTGCGGACGTAGTAAATGCAGATATATCGGATCTTCTAAAATTCATAAAGAGCACGTTTTTAGCCCCCACGTGATAGGACAGGTTAATTGTATGTGTACTCCACAAATGAAGGGAATCACAATGGGCCCTTTGGCCTCCGAGTGGAAGTGATGCTCAACCACCACACTCCCCTTCTGTAACCTCACCTAACCTAGGCTACTCAAGCTTAGTCAGTATAATCTTTAATTTCTAGATAGACTAAACGGAGCTCATGGCGACTATTCCCTTACCATATCCAGTCCACATAAAATGTAATTAAAAATGACGTGGATATAAACGACATATGGTTCAACAAGACGACCCATCGTGCCATAAATACGTCTTGCCCTTATTTTTTGAATAAGAAGTAATGTTTTGTTCGAATTTCGAATTATATTCATGAGGTCGAGACCCATTATCAGAAGTCTATGGAAACGCTCTGTAGTTGGGGTCTTTAGTCAGAAACTCGAATAAGAAAAAAAAAACAAAAACTCTTTGAGAAGTGGTTCCTCTATTTGGTGGTCTCACCCCAAACACCTTTCTAAAGCCTTGTTCCTCTTTAATGTAATCAATCTCAAAACCATTCCACAACCTCTGCCTCACAATCAGTAGTCTCAGAAGTGTGTTTACAATCAATCTCCGTTCCAAATAACACCTCATCAAATCAGAACCCTCCATCTAGCGCAACATAAGCTTCCAATACATAAAACCTTGTACCGTCACCCAAGTTCCTGTTACTAAATAGACCATCTTATCTATCTCCACCATCGCGCTGTTCCACTTACTTCTCATTTCCATAAGTCGTCGTCGCCACCGGGTGTTGGACGTCAGCCAGTACCCTCGTCTCCTATTTTCCTTCACCGCCTCTACTTCGCTCTACTTAAAGTGTGAATCCAAATTATACATTCCCGTAGAGTGCCTGAAAATAAATTATGTCACGACTCGACAGTGATACCCGACAAATGCTTTAATCGACGATTTACGAGTGATTCGTGTCAGATTCGACACCGACGGTGACACTGCTCGCGACGCGTCGAAACATCGCGCGTGCACGAAAGTCTCCATCATCATCGAAATCGAAGGGTCTGGGCCAGCTGTAGAATGAACCTTCTTATCACTCTTTAGAAACACAATGGTACTCGAACGTACGTGATTCTGTTCCGGAAGCATTTAGAATCGATCCGTCGAAGCGAAGCGTATCTCGATTGTGATCGACACACGTGACTGGAATAGACGACCTACTTTCTAAATTTAGATTCCACCAAATTGGCCATTTTGAAATCACATCAGTACATTGAAGTACTTTTGGTGTCAATCTGGAGCAGGGTGCCAAATACGAACGGTTTCCCTTAAACGCATTCTTCAGCTAAGACGTGAAGTTTGTGCAGAAGAAAGAGAAACTTTCCGAGAGTCGATACCTTAACTAGTGGAATATGAATGAAGAAGGGCTTATCTGTGATTTGTGCCGCAACCGGAGAGCCTTGAGTCGGCCACGGACACGTAGCGCTCTGTTCCGGGCAGACGACACATGTTCTGGCCACCATCGTTGGATCGATGTTGATAGATTGTCGGACGATGGGACTCGTTACTCATTCGCAAAGGAAACTGATTAGCTGGAATGCTAATTTTAATTACTTTTCGTTGAGGTTGTTGTGGTTATTAGTGGACTTTGCCAGGAAAGAGCAAATGCGTTTTCTAGGAATGACAGGAATGACACGTCGTCGCTCGTGCAGCTGGACAAGAAATTGGCTTGTATGTCCATTAGTAGGAAAAGCGAAACGATCAGTGGAAACATGAGCGCGTGTTTGCGTTGAATAATGACCCTCTGGTTGGGGGCATTAATTATTATTTTGAACGCTCAGTTCCGTTTTTCTAGAATCGGTGTTTTGCAATATACGCGTGCTAAGGGCTGGTGCTCTTGGGGAGATTAGTCCCCAGGAAGGAAGCTCGCGACACGTATCCTTACGCAGAGGTTCGTTGACAGGGAAGTTGATAAACGTAGATCCCTTTAAGCGATTCCATGCGATCTTAGTATGCATATCGCAGTGCTCCAAGACCCATGCTCCATGGACTTTAGAGCCTTATAATACATTCTGCACCCCACTGCCAACTGGAATGGCAATTATTTCTGTGAAGCCCCGTTCTGTCAATCAACATTGAGATCTCCACCGATCTTATCGCGAGAAATATGTGCCACAGGAATTGGGTAGCCATAAATCAGCTGCCGGGACACCATCCCGACCCATTCCGAAAACACATCAGTTACAAATGCATTCCCATGTCAACGTTTTGGCGTCTCACGAACGGTATCAATCTCCATTACACATGCTCCATTTGGCCGATATGCATCTATTCGATTTACATTCGCCACTGGATACTGCACAAACTGCACCATGCACCATCATTAGTTAAATATTCACGCGAATGCAATTCGCCCTTAAACTTGTCCAATCCGTCCAATTTGTCCACCCGATGATTGTACTTGCATGTCACGATTGCAACGGGTGGAAAAGCTTTCCACCTCCTTTCAACGGAAAACCACGTTGTATCGCAACGGCACCTCTACAACCGTATCATCTGCGACATCTGACATATCACACGCCACTGTCGACGGACTGACGTCTTACTCGCGCACGGTCGGTGCCTCACAGACGCTTGCACTCCGAGATTCTTTCCAGTACTATGCAAAACCGCATCTTGGCTGCCGTTATTTCACCGATTTTCCCCGACTCCTCTGCTTTTCCCCATCACTCCATTTCCACTAAGCCAACTGTGTGCTGAATTTCGAATTCAGGTGCGAGCGTAGAGCCGAGTGGAAGCAAAAGGCGGACTTTGACACTTGGCCAATTTGGACATTCGCAAATGTGAGGTGCAATGCCATTGAGTTGCTGATCATGTTCGTTCGGTTCTGGCTGCCCGATCAGGAGGTCCGATCATAAAACATTTTTGGACCATTTTACACCAAGAACAGAAATATATTTCAATCAACTGTCATGACAGTTCACATTCAAATGATCAACTTATGTTCTTCATTGAGTCCCACGATCGGTGGGCAGATGATTCTGATCAAAATTCATCGGATCAACGGTAATTTGTGCATTTTTTTGACAAATTGCCATTCCCATGCATACCGTCAATTGGCATCACTGAATTTGACATAGCCGATCCGAGTCATTAGTGTCAAATGACAAGATCACTTATCATAGTCCCTGATCATGCAGTTTGTTGAATGAAATTACCAAAAAGTATTTCGCTCCATTCATTGTGCGAGTACCGTTTGAATGATTTTTATTCACTTTACTGTCAATTGTCATGTAGTTGGCAATTGCAAATCGCCAATTGCGATTTGGTCGTTGTCGCCGTCATTGTCATCGTGATCGGTTGGCGTTTTTAATAAAATCCGCACGTTTTGCCTGCTCTGCGCCGTACGGCAGAAACAAATATTTGGAACTATTCTCCAACATATTGGGTCATAGCGTAGATGTAGAGTAAGTACTGGTTGGGCAAGGTGTGGTGTCTTCTCTGTGCTCGTCGATCAGTTCGTTATCTATGTGGAGTACGTACATAAGTGCGATTATGGGAAGGTACTTGTCGTCAGTTTCTCGTGAGGGGTGTGTGCGAGTGCTGTACTCCTGTCAATTGTAGCATTCCTTGCTTATCAGGAAATGCATGTACAGAAGTTACATTCGCATGTTAGTGAACTGGAACAATTTCAATAGAATTTTGGTATACACTTACGTGGAAGTGGTACTTTCCGCATGGTACTCTCTATTTATCTTTCAGTCTGTCTGCCAGTTCGTCCGTGTGCTACGCCTTAGTTTTGATGGAAACAAGTCAAGCATTGTGGGGTAGACTTTGTATGCGGGACAAGACTTGGGCTAGCCCGGTTAGATGGTTGGACCGTGAACGCATGGACTTGTTCTCACAGTTGATGGAATTTAAATGGAATAGCGAAGAAGTGATTTGCAGACGCGACGACGTTTTTCTTAGCACTAGTGTCAAACTCAAATATGTTCGATACCATTTTATGGGTAATAAAATGCGAGTACTCGTGCGGATAATGCGGGTATTGACTTCACGTGCGCGTCGGTTTTTTTCGATTGCCTTTTCTCATTAATGAATTGACGAAATTGACTTATTTTTAATCGGTTTTGTTTGCTATCCATATTCGCTCTTAAGAATGGAAACCTTATGGGTATGGAGTTTTCGATGCAATGATTTTTTTCAGGCTCTAGAATGAAGTACGGACGATTATGGAGAATAATTTCCAGTGCTATCACGATCAACAGCATGAATGGAAAAGTGCTTATGATATTACAGGGTGAGATTAAGTACACATTTTTCGTGAAATCATTATTGACATTCATTGGTAAAAGAAGTTCGGCCTATAGCAACTGCGACTGGAGCACATCATCGATCATCTGACCACCACGGTTTCTGTTACGGACAATCATCAAATTGTACAAATTATCGATGACTTTTTGATGAATAAGTGGGTCAATGGCGGCAATTTCAGTTTGGATATTATGTGATGATCTTATTGCTTCACTTGTTGGGTAATTTGGATTTTATAATCGTGTACATGAAGATCAAATTAAAAAAAAATCGCCGTAAAGTGCTACAAATAAGGATCAGTTGTTGATTTCGGCGACGAATTGATGTCATGATGGCTGATTTAACACATTTTCGCTCATAGCGTTGGTTGGTAAACGACTCCATAATAAAAATTGCCAAATAGTGTACTTCATAACTGTCAAAAAGACCGCAAATATTGAAATGAAAACAATGACAGCAATTGACAGCCGAAATCATCACCATATGTTGGCTCACTCAACTTATCCGGCAACAACCCCTTACAATGGAGTATCATTTGGGAGGCATTTCAGCTCTTAATTACATTTCAATCGATACCTACGTCAAAATGTAAATACAAATAGGTGAACACATTTGAAAGATGTCAGAAGACTAATACAAACCAGGGATCAGGACTGAAAAGCTTAATAATTTTTTCATTTGGTCGCCAGTGTTAGCAAGTTTTTGGTCATTCAATTGACAGATAGCAAGTTTTTGGTCATTCAATTGACAGATATAAAAAATTTGGCCAATGAGATCCTGTTCTGCAAAGCGACTCAGATGTTAAGTAATATTCGAAACTTCAGTCGAATCGCTTCAATATTCGAAAAAAAACGAAATTCATCCCAAAGTGTGATCGGACCCTCAATAGTTTCCCTTATTTATTTGGTCAATCTTCTTAAGTCAAAATGCCGACGGGAAAGAGTTGAGAGGTACGTTCAAAATGTAGATAAAAAATAAAGTATAGATAAACTCAAAAAATTAGTGGAAAACAATCTGACATATGTTCCAAATTTAAGCATTTAAAAATGACAGAATCAGATTCCGACGTACCAAATATAGCAGCTACTACACTAGTCCAAAGGTTCCGACATTAATTGGTTACCCAATATTTTTTTTGCCAAAAAAACGCTACGAGCGATGATCGGTGGTGCGCGGAATTTATTAAGGGTCATCCAATAAGGGGTGTCATTTTAAATCTCGTGCTATTGTGGAACTGTCAACAAAGAACTATCATTGTGAAGACCCATGATAAGCAAATATAATAAGATTTGTTCAAGAAATAAGGTGACTTTCATTTTTGAATATTAATTGTTCATTAATCAATATCTACGAGGGTGGTCCGATAAGTATTTAGCCTACAAAAGAAAAACAAACATTTTGGAGAAATGACGATTTATTTTTCAATATAGTCTCTTTCTTCTTCTTTAACCCGTCTGAAAAATACGTTTTCTCCAGGTCTGCAAAATAGGCCTCCGTGCCGGCGATGATCTGCCGGCGAGTGTCTTTTTCAAGTTTGGAAACAAAAATAAGTCGCACGGGGCCAATTCTGGAGAATACGGTGGATGGGGCAGCAGTTCGTAGCCCAATTCGACCGATTTGGTCGTGGCGAGGGCGGAGGTGTGAGCCGATGCGTTACCATGGTGGAAGAGCACTTTTTTCTTCGTCAAGTGGGGCCGTTTTTTCTTCAATTCGGCGTCGAATCGGCCCAATAATTTCTTCGGAGCACGTTCGCCGGGGGAAGTCCACTGTTTCGACTGTTCCTTGGTCTCTGGTGTGTACCAGTGGATCCATGTTTCGTCGACTGTCACGAAACGACGCAGAAACTCCTTCGTACTGCGCTTAAACAGCGTCAAATCCTGTTCTGAAATGCTCTCACGGTTGCGCTTGTCGTCCGGAGTGAGCAAACGCGGCACCCATCGCGCCGACAGCTTTCTCATGCCCAAAATTTCATGCAGGATATGACTCACGCGATCTTTTGAAATGCCTACTGTCTCAGCTATCTCGCGCACCTTCAATCGGCGGTCTGCCAATATGAGATCGTGGATTTTTGTCACGTTATCCTCCATGGTAGCCGTTTTCGGGGCACCTGGACGTGCCTCATCAAAAACCGACGTGCGACCACGTTGAAACTCGTTAAACCAATTTTTGATAGTCGCCATCGTAGGAGAAGAGTCACCGTACACAGCATCCAAACGCTCTTTGATTTCGCTGCGCGATTTCCCTTCCAAAAACAAATATCGAATCACCGACCGATATTGCTCTTTTTCCATTTTTCTAAAATTCGCGGACACTCCCGCTTCCACCCGCGGTCAAAACAAATCTATAAGTCCGATCCGGCTGAAGACGATAGTAGCCGTCTACTAAAAAATCGAAGGTAATAATATGAAACATTTTCACATTAAACCGATCTTGGCGTGTTTTTTCCGATTATGACCCTTCTGGTCACTTCCAATGGAATGATTGGGTTATGGTTTCAGTGATGAACCTTTCCAGTAAATCTGGATCGACATTCACGTTCCTAAACGATGGCCTTTGGTCGAAATTTAGCAAAAAAAACACTTCGCTGTCACATCTCATGCCCAAAATGTTTGAAAAAAGTGAGCCATCCATCACAATATTTTTTCGCTTTTCACCTTTTCATCCATTGTTGACGTGAAAAATAAAAAAATAAACTAAATATTCAGAATGTGTGTATCAACATAACAAAAAAAAATCCAAGATCAAATGTACTGGGAATGTACACGAAATTCAAAAAGTCACCTTATTTTTTGAACAAAATATTATTTTGAAAATACTTGTAGAATGTGTCGAGTAAGTAAAAAATCGTTACAGAAGTGATTCAAATATCCGGACATTTTTTGTAAGGTTCGTACTGTTTTGGTTATCATCCAGAGCTTCCTAGTTCCTCTTAAGTCTCGGCTTGGAAACGTTAGTGATGAGCAGATTCTGGTTTGTGTTCACCTGACTGTCTGAAGACCAAGATGTTCCAATTTTGAGACGGCCACAGGAATGGGGCTTATTCACAATGCACTTTGTAGAAACTTCTTGGCCTAAATGCTAGGGCTAGATGATAAAAGGAATCGAGCTATCGGACTATGCACAACACTGGTCTTTCGCTATTCCATTTGACTCACTACCCTGAGTGATGAGGTTTATTTTCATTTTTTATGGCGGCGTTGTTTGGCCATATTTTTTTTCGAAAACGATTATGGTGCGACCGTTTCCGTGGCAGTGTTGACTGATTTCTTTCAGCCTATGGATATGACGATCATTTTCAATAGGACAGCGACAAATGTTGCCTGGCATGGTTTTTTTTTGATTTCTCGAGATGGGGGTATAAATTGAACTACGAGGTGGAATGATTCAACACTTTGGGGCTAAGCTAACGATTTACAAAGGAAATATCAAAGCTGATATTTGCAAAATGCAGTCGCAACTACATGCAAACATAAAGAAACGTTTCAAATAATATAATAATAACAAACAAAACTTATAATAACTTAACAAATAAGTTATCCCATTACTATTACCTAATAAAATAATTTAAAATAAAAAAGCACCGCTTATCACAATAACGTTACGTGTTTCGATTGCCTTTAAAATGAAACCCCTTGTTGAATAAGCCTTTACTATGGAACATGTGGACATTGCCCCATTTAAACGCGTCTAATGTCTTCAAGATGCGTTATCGACGACATCTACTCGTATGTATGTCAAAATATCTAGTGGGTGACAACAAAAAAAATGTCAGGCATCTTCTTTCAATACTCGATGTCAATCAATTATTTTATAAAACCAGGCCAACATTGCATAATGCTTCAACCAATCAGCACTCATATGCTCGTGGCTCCGAGAGAAAGTAACAATTACAAAACATTGCCGATTTTACAGCCACACGATGATACTCGGTGTGCCCGAGGCGCAAATGTCATCCCATCTCACTTAAAGAACCATCAGCTTCTACTGGAAGGGGATTACCGACCGTTTATCATCTCCATGGCTCGGCAAATCCGACACCACAATTTAACAATCCATAACCATCATTCACGTTTCTAAATGGATCAAACAATTCAAAATAACGACTAAGCGCCACCATAACTTTTTGGCGCAAATTCCAGTGTCTTACAGCGCCGGCACTTAAGTTCTTTCTCTCTCCTTAGAAGCGCGCCATTACCTCCGCGAACCACCGACGGCCGGCATTCACATACAACATCCGCAGACACGGCCATTTCGAATATGAGAACTCGAAACTGAATTCCAGTCAGGTACTAAGTCTACTTACACGTACTTTCCATAAATATTTCTCAAAATAAAAACGAAAAAAAAAAAGATAAACGCAAGCAAGAGAAAAATGATCGCCTATCATAAGTGCAAGGCGGTGGAGGCGGCTCTGTCGTTCACCACTCCACCGCTCCACGGCTGACAGTTCTGCCCTGACGTCGCGAGAAGGCGAGCTCCACGCCTTTTAGTTAGAAATTTTGCAATAAGAATTCATTCAGAAACAATCTGAACCGCAAGCCGTGAGACGGCCGGTAACAATTCAATTTCACTTACGCGTTTAGCCGCGAATCCGAGTTGGGCGAATATGAATGAGCCTCGGGAGATTTAGATACTTAGAATGCAATTTATCATCGTTTTCGGTATTTGCATGAGGAATGCATGAGGTGGACAAGATTGAGGGTCGGAAAGGAAGGGACAGTCGAAAGGATCTGGCGCCGATTTTTATGAGACACAAGATTCGCTATGGCTATTTTGGAACTCTAGTTTGAGTGCTGTAGAAGTAGGAGCCGCATATATTGAGATTTGTTTTGAATAAAATATTTATAAGAGCTGACAATGCAATGATGGCAACATACTGGAGATTTTGACGGGTGGCTAATGAATCCATCTCTTGCTACAATTTATCTTAAATTAGGATGAAATTCTATTGCAAATGGTAATTTTCTCCTTTCCAATAGATAGCGCTAAGGGCGCATGCTGGTCAGGAACATCAGATCAGAAACGTCACATGGTAAGTCTAGTCATCTCCTCGTCATCCTTGTTGTGAGTTTTCGTCGGCGTTATAAAGGGTTTTCCAATGGGGACTCACTAATCATCTAACTGTCTTTGTCAATTTATTCAGTAAACCCAACATTTTCATCATGGTAAAGTACACGAACGTCTGCAAATTATAACATTTTTTTACCGAAATTCGGAGTCGGTGACCGCAACTTTAAGAGCGTTAACTCCAATTTTCGGTCGTAATTCTGACCCTAGTAGACAGGCAATAACCAGCTTAGTGCAAAAATGTCAGTAAGACAACGGGTTGGTCGAAGTATCGAAAATATCGCTGCCGTTCAGGCGTCCGTAGCAAACGATCCAAATCAGTCAATTCCACGGCGTTCTCAAGAATTGGGCATCGTTCAGACCACATTATGGCGTATTTTGCGTAAGAATCTTGGTTTACACCCATACAAGATCAAGCTGACTCAAGAATTGAAGCCGATGGACCATTTGAAGCGAAGTACGTTCTCCGATTGGGCTCTGGAGTAGATGCGCCAAGATGATGAATATCATCGCAAAATCATCTTCAGTGATGAAGCTCATTTTTGGCTCGATGGGTTCGTCAATAAGCAAAATATGCGTTATGGCTCAAGAAATAGGCCAGTTGATTGGCCGCCTCGTTCGTGCGATTTAACGCCTCTAGACTATTCTCTTTGGGGCTACGTTAAGTCATTGGTTTATGCCAATAGGCCGACGACGTTGGAAGAGCTCAGAGCCAACATTGAACGCGAAATGTGTGGCTGAGTCATCGAAAATTGGGCTCGAACGAATCGACCACTGCAAACGTGCTCGCGGTGGCCATATGAACGAAGTCGAGTTCCATTCATAAATGTTTTGATTGTACTTCAAGCCGATAATAAAGTTTTTGAAATATCTCAAATGGTTTGCGTTTTATTTAAAAAAAAAGTTGTTAAGTCCTTTTTGGAAAGCCCTATATATTTTTCTATACGACTTTTAAGAGGCATTTGCGAGAAATTTTTCTTTCCGCCATCAGTTAGAAAAACTCGGGATGATTATCCGAATGCAGTCAGACGGTTAGCTTCTATTGATGAAAAACGTGTCGCGAATGGTTTCGTGTGTTAGTGTGTTTCGAATGGTTAGCGGTGTTTTTTCACTGCTCGAACCAGCTCGACGTGGTATATCATGCATTTTTGCAACAGCACAGGAGCTCGCTTCCGAATGCAACTAATGCGTTTGAGGAATAAACGGCTGCGATACAGCACGGTAATGGTCGACCAAAAGTTATTTAGGTCGTTAGAAAATATCAGAAAATATTAAAATGGGACGTCCTACTCCATCTATCGTATTTTCTAGACATCGTTCGTTCTGAAATCCACCTGATCCGATCAATTACGCATGCCCTGACTGGATTATGCCAGTCAAATGCCCAGAAAATTAGGTTGATTCGTGGATCTCTTTAGAAGACATGCAGTTTTCCCAATTATTCCACGTTCTTGCGAAGTACAGTGCTCCATTGCTTATCTGTTTGCAGCTATCTAGTTTACTAATGTCAAATATGATTAAGGTAGGACGACATTTCCAAAAATTATAACATCTTCCGATAGGGTGATTCATTTTGCGCCACCTAAAGGAGCTGATGGCCTTGAAACGCCTGAACAGATCTTCATAACTTGTAGCTATGAACCATCTCGATCACGTTAGCTTTCAAACAAAAAAAAAATCATTAAAATCGGTCCATTCGTTAAGGAGCCACGATGCCACAGACATACAGGCACGTCAAACTTATAACACCCCTCTGTTTGCGTCGGGGGTCAAAAACTTGGTTAAAAAGTTTCTGGAAAAAAGTCGACTTGTGGAGACGTAGCCTTGCGCATATTCGATGCAAACCCGACATTTTCTACTTTTATGACCTCGAAATTTCTATAATACGATGCAAGTTAGAGGTGATACCGATAGACATTCGATTTGGCATTGACTGTTTGGTGACATCCCTTAGAGAGCATGAAAAAAAAATCAATGGAATCAAAGGACAAAGATTAGTAGAGGTTGGTCCGCTAAAAAATGGGAAACTGTTGATGAACATCCAGGAGTTCTGTTATTTATACCTATAACCTATCCTCCGTAATGGTTTCTGGCAACTGTCATCGGCGGAGCTCTAAAAGCGGGCTTTCGGTTGATCTGTAGACTAGCAAGCTTTGCTTGGAAGAAGATACATATATCAAGTATCAACAATAAGAACGGGTTTCCTGTGGACGATCCACGCAAACGGAAAGCGGGTGATTTTCGGTTCTGCAGATGGAATGTATAATGAATAGACCACGAGGCAAAGGGCCTAAAGCCAACCGTGGAAACATCTAATATAATACCAAAATCATAGGAAATTTTGAGTTAAAACATTGGCTTCGTAAGAACAAGCCAATGGGCTAAGTCTATTCGAAAGAAGGCTCTCAGAAAGAACAAAAATGATCACGGCATCGAGTAATTGGAGGAATTTTACCGTAGTTCGAAATTCGTTCCGCCTACAAAGCGGGAGTTGGAGCCTGTAGGGATGAAAACCGAGAGCATATAGTATGTCCGCAGTTACTGTTGACGATTTTGAAAGATCACTTCTGCAGAGTTTACAACGATAATGGTGACCAAAATTCTGTTGTCAAACTCCATGACCCTATGGACTATGACGGAAGAAAATATCGTTCGGATCAGAGCCGAGGTTTCTCTCAATCACCGATTAATAGAAGTTAACGCCCCAATCCTCGCACCTGAGCTTCTTTTAGGGCAATGCCTTTTTGAAAATACAATACAATCAGAGAAAAGTTTAGTTGATGAATTGACTTTCTGTTGCGCGCCTGCCCGATCAGTTTACTTATGTATTAACAAAAGGGATATAAGTCTTCTTAGGAGCACCTATGAGATCCTCCTTCCAAAACTTTATGAGATCCTGAAAGGCTTTATGAATAGACGGTAAGCCTAAATCAGTGTAGTGTTTGGCTTTCATTAACCGATCCCCACCCCTTTTTTTCCAAACGATTCCAATTCCACCTAAGACAGCCTGCCAAAAGACGAGCATTGTCATGTCCAGCATTGACATCGCTGTTATACCCGTCAGATTGTGCAGGTTGACCATTACCGGTTAGATCGGGACGTCTAAGCAATCTATCGTCCGCAAACGTAAGCGACATTTACATAGTCGGACGTACTCGTATTCAGCGAGGCATTAACGTAAAGTTTCGATTCCGCCGTTTTAGGCTGAAACGATAACCACACAAAAATAAGACGCAAAATCCCTCTTGGACAGTTGACTATGTGCAAGACTTTAAACATCCCTGTCCTGGTGTATTGTGAAGAAGCATGGACCTTGTCAAAGACGAGCAATTTTTGATCCTGTTTGCATCAGCGGGAAGTGCGAGAAGAGATCCGCCCACCACATGGGTCTTACAACAACATCGTTCTGGTTATGCATCTTCAAACCCAATGTTTAAGATGAGTGGGCCGTTTTGAACAGCTCAGGACCGGAGAATTCTATGACTCCATTATCAAAGGATGAAGCAGTAGGGGACGACCACATTTCAGGTATTGCACACAGATGAAACTGAAGCACCACTGGGGAGGCATGGTGTTTTAATCTTGTGTTTAGCCGAACCGCAATCTAAAAGGAAGACATTTGCTTAGTGTGTATGGCTGCTAAATGTAAAATAAAACAGGGGAAAAAACAAGAAAGAAAAAAAAAGACGAATAAAAAACGAAGGTTGGAAAGCTTAATATCATAAATAGAATTTAAGGCTAAATTTAGTGGGCAAGTGAAAGTCGTTTTGCATAGTTAGCCTAAGGGAGGGTCGTGGTGCAATGGTAATGATCACCGACTGTTGGGCGGATGTTCTGTTCTCAAGCCTGTCCATAGCCAAGAACAATTCCGAAAAACAAGAACAATACGGAAAAACTGCGAATAATCGACGATGATAAAAAAAAATTGCTGACTAAGGCTTAACATTCGTAGTATAAGATCACTTCAAAAATCATACTCTGTGTGTGCATTTCTAATATAACACCTTAATGACACGGAAACAAAAAAAAAAAAAAGTTACTGTGAACTATAACCAACGCGACAAGTTCAGTCGAATCTCTCTAAAAATCCTATCTAGGACAACCACCCTTGGAGAGTAGTGAACAAACATCTTCGACACAAAACCATCTACACCCCGTCAAGGTTGTGTGATAAACACCATAGGAGCGGGGCGTACACTTATGAACCTGCACGAACCCTATAAAAAAAGAAATATATTGGAAGTTGATGACTCTCCGACCTCTTTGAAGAAGTTCTTTTGCTTTCTGGCCTGGAGGTTTTAGAGACATTATGTCTATAGTTTATTGCCTTGACATTCCATGCGGCAATATTTCGATGTTTGTGTTCTCTCATTGTACCATGGGGTGCTACATCAATGCGCCGAATCTGTTAAAATTGATGATAAAAATTCGAAAATGTAGTGAAAGGGCTTAGGCCCTAAGAACATAAAGATCGTATTTGGCGAAAAAATCATCTTGTTTTCAGAAGCACATTTTTGATTGATTGTCGTCGTGATCAAGTAAAAGAGCCACATTTGGGATGAGAGTAGTCTATAGCAGCATCAAGTGTTTCCATCGCGTGTAAAATCGCGAACGAGAATAGCCAGACGGTGACTGCCAATGGCCTGATGTTGGTTCAGTTAAGTCGTTAGTTTATGGCAACAATCCAACTACATTAATGGGAGAAAACATCGTTCAAACCATTGGGGTATGCAATTACTATAGACTAACTGGGAGCTTGGTCGCAAGCCTAGTTGTATATATTGGATATATGAATGTTAGGAGTCGGTCAGTTGCGGGTGCAAACTGAAGTAAAAATTTTAACGAAGTTTATTGTTTTCGGGACCATATCTCCTGGCTTCAAAATATTTTTCGTGACTAATCATCTTGATTGGAGAGAAATAAAAGCGACTTGCGATGGGACCACAATAAGTACACAATAAGGTGTCACTTTTATCACCTCTGTCACCCATCACCTCACATCCGCTGCTTGTTAAGCTGTAAAGTATGTATATCTGCATGTCATGACAAACCCACTGAAGACATGTTTATCGTTCCTAATCGCATTCAGTTTCATAATTCCCTACTCACAAAGGAAGACGAACGAAATAGAAAAAAATAAACATTTTCTCACATCCAAAAGGTCAATGCCTTGTCCACGCCAATAGCCAGAATCACTTTCAACACATATGTGAACGGGCGCCCGTTCGCAAAACAGCTCCTCCGTCATAATCCACTTGAAGCCAAAGTCATAAGCCTCCTCAAGAAATCAGCGCGGACGACACACCACATACCATTCATGCAAGTCATTCTAATTGCTCCAAACTTAATCTCCCTCTCCATCGGTGGGTCCCCTTTCGTCAACTCAATGGTCACCATCGACAGGGCTTCTACTTATTTATTTGTTCTCTTCATTGCTACTATGGCAATTGGATTCCATTCCTGTCAGAGCTGGAATTAGCGCCACACCGGCACCAGATGCAGCCGTTGCACAACCTATGAATGGAATATTAAAGCTATGATCGTCATCATCAGCTCGCTATTCGTCAGTTAGGTTAGATATTGCCAATAAGTCCCCGTAAGCCCGCAAGCCCAACTGGCTATGGCGTCAGAGTGATTTATTTATTATAGCCTCGCAAAAGAACAGCTTCATGCAGAACGCTTGCCTTTCGATAGGAATGTGCGACACATTTTGAATAAGCGCACAGAATACCCAGGAGCCGGAGGAGGAAAAGCAGAGCACTTGGACTTGTAAGCATTTATTTATAGGTGGTACCATAATTGGGCATTCCATCTGAATGTCAATGAGCTCGACACCGACCGTTGGGTTCTTTATGCCATCGAATGCGTGTTGCTTTTTTGCATAGACCTAGATTAGGCACTCACTCATTTTCGTGTCGTTGTGTGTGCATGTGCGAGTCCTACAAGTCGGTCAGTTCCGCGGGGGCAGTGACGGGGGAGTGTATATATAAAAAAAAAAGAAACGTTGCCTGACGACGGAAAAGTAAGGAAAGAACGAGCGAAAGAAAGAATTTCTCGAAATGACCAACTTTGAATATCAACTAGACGCGTTCGAAACGAGATTCGTCAAATGCAACGAATCCAATTCGAAGAGGAACTTTCAAAAAAGAATTTCTACCAGTGGCAGCGTGGCACTGGAGAAAAATTCCCTTGCGACCAGGCATTGCAAATGTTAACTATTTCAGGGCACGATACTTGTATATTTGGTGGCTACGAGTTATTCTCGATGTCGCTGCCTTTATCCATTGTCGTCGTTAGCTGTCACTAGTTGAGTAGCTGGTTGGTTGAAAAGGGCCTCAATTAAACGGTAGGTACGCAGAATAATTCACTTTTTTTCACTGGAACGAAGCACGTTCCTTCTCCACCTTTCGAATGTGTACCACTGGGTTTTTCGTCTGGTCGTTGCTGTTTTTTTTTTTTTTTTTTTATGGTTTGGTCATTAGCTTGGTTGTTCCCACAGTTGAGCTGATACTATGGCATGGAGTGAAGCGTGAAGCGTGGAGCGCGTGCGCAGCCGCATTCTGACACGTTGAACGAGCTTTGATATTGACCTTGTTTTAATAGGCTCTTAATATTGGGGATGGGTGGAATAGCCAAATAGACGAGTGGCAAGTAGCATGGGAAAATAGTTTTCACACAAGTACGAATCGGTATTTTGGGAGGAAAAGTGAATTTTTTCGTCATTCGAGATCGATTTGAAAAGATTTGCATTTTTAAACTGGTTCTAATGCGAGGCCTATGTATATTGAATTTGGAATCGATGATCTTTCATTCATTTAGTAGTTTTCCGTCATTTGGTGTGTTGAAGAGGTAAGCTGTAAGGAATGTGTTGGTTCAACGTGCTTTCTAGAATTAGTCTTAAAAACAGGAATTGTTTTCGATCCCAATCTAGCTAATCAGAGTTTGGAAACAGGCCTTTTACAATTTGGGACTTAGTGCCTTTGAATACAGCTTACATTTCTAACTGCGGAAAATGGCGCCCGGGGCGAGACCTATGAACCGTAAATGCCACCTAAACTTTATAGCTTACAATCCTCATTCGAATTCACTTGAAAGAACTTTTCTTTCTTTCATAGGCTATTTTGATAAAATATCCTCAATTGCATCAGACTTGAAGCCCTTTTGTCCGTGTTATATTTTACATATAATATCACAACCTACCATCCCCTTGAAAAGGCGCAGTACTCACTCGCATTCACCGTGAATTCTAAAGCAATCTGCATTCCATCTCAAAGGCAATAAATTTAAATACCTGACGTTGTTGTCAATGCCCTTAACGCGCACACGCTTAATACCTCTAATACATTTTCCAATGATTCCAATTTGAAAAAAAGCAATAGCAATATTGATTTTTTTTCTTGTAATACAATATATTTGAATAATATCAGCCGCACGCACGTACGCACAAAAAGCGAAAGCTAATGTCAATGGCATGTCCAAAATTTCAATTTCCGACTAGCTGCAGTTGGTTATGGATGGTGTGTGAGTGTAACAGAGTAGATTCGATAGGCTTGGAGGTGATTCGTAGTTTTTTTTTTTTTTCATAGAAGACCCTTAAGTGGCGTTAATGAGTGGTAAAGTTTTCACTCACGTGGGATATAGATAAACACTTTCCAGTTGACGTGGTGGGTGCAGTTTGAATTACGAGTTACGAGTTCGTTAAACGTTTTTTTTTTTTTTGTCAAGAACTCATGAGCCTTATCGTAAAATATGATCTCAAATAATCGTTTGTAATTCGTTTCTCATGTGTCACTTGTATAACAGTTTAATAAATTATTGGATTGTATTGTATTGTATTTGCTATTTATTTCTCTTAAGGTATTTATAAACTTAATTCATTATAACAATATAAATCCATATATAAACAATTGAATAAAACAAGAGAAATCAGGTGGCATTCGATATTTTAGACTGAATGAGTTCAAAATAGAGTTGAATGCTACTTCAAAAGGAAGAGTACAATTAGATGGGGTGGGGTGATTGAACAAAAAATAGAGAGAAAAAAAAAAAAAAAAAAAAAAAAAGAAACAATTTCCACTAATTTAATTTACTTGACATGATATTCATATTAATTAGATGTTATTTCGTAAACGATGCAAAAAAATAAAAAATAAAATAAAAATATGTATATAATCAGTGCACTAACATCAAAAGTAGAATTACAGTTAAATCAAAATATTAGAAATAAGAGAGTCCAATGTATAATAATCTTTAGAAAACAACCAATTTTTTACGCGTTTTAAAAAACATGCGGACATGTGAACACATCTGATATCTTCCGGGAGGACATTAAATAAACGATTACATATAACTGAATAGGAATTTCTATAAGCGGTGGTTCGGTAGTTTGGCACTTGTAGCAAGTTATGCGAATTATTTCGCAGGTTATGGTTTGAGATTATACGAAAATTTCGATTGCCAGATTTCATAAAGAAGGCTTTAAAAACCTTAAAACAGTATAAGTGACGAACTGGGAGAATACCTAATTGACAAAACAAGGGAAAACTAGGATGCCTACTAGGTTTACGACAAATTTTTCGGACAACATTTTTTTGCAGGACTAATAATGGCTGTACTTTGTTCTGATAGCCACCACCCCAGCAATTTATACCGTATTGAAGCTTTGAGTTAAAAAGCCCATAATAAATTGTGGTTAAGAGCTTAGTTGAGCATATATTACGAAGGTAATAGAAATGCCTAAGTGTGGAAATACAGTACTTCTTTAATGCAGTAGCGTGGGATGAAAATTTCATATTAGAATCAAACAAGAGTCCTAGGTACATAAATTCGTCTACATTCTCTATCAAAAAACAATCATCACTACACTTTTCACTAGAACAAAACAATTGATCAGGCAAAGTAGTTGCACATTTACATTGATACAATTTAAATTTTTTGCAATTTGGTGCATGAAAATACACATCTGGTTTTGGATTAATGGACGGAGATAAATTAAAGGACATTAATTTAGTCTTAGGACTTATTACAAGTTTGTGTTCAGCGAACCATTGTCTTAGTGTATGTATATCACAGTTTATGTCGGCGATAAGATCTAAGGGACTATTGACACCATACGATAAAGCGACATCGTCAGCAAAGGCAGTAGTTAAGCCTTTTAGATTGAGCTGGAAGAGTGAGTTAATGTAAATTAAAAAGAGAATGGGACCCAATACTGAGCCTTGTGGAACTCCAAGACTGATCAATTGCACGTCACTTCTCGTCTCAGCCAACTTTACTCTCTGTGATCTATCATTCAAATATGAATTAAACCATTCGAGCATGAAATCACGCACACCAGCATTTTCTAGTTTTCTTAGCAAAATATTATGGTCTACCATGTCAAAAGCTTTGGTTATGTCAATGAATAACGCACCTGTACATTTTCTTTCGTCTAGATTGCGTATTATTTGAGAGCTAAACTCTAAAAGTGCGTCCTCGGTTGATTTGCCCTTTAAAAATCCAAATTGAGTAGGATGAAAGAACATCGCCTTGTCCAAAAAATTTACTAACCTAACTTTTATAAGTTTTTCAAAAACTTTACTTATGCTCGGCAGAAGAGAAATTGGTCTATAATTTCCTATTTCAGTTGGTGAACCTTTTTTAAATAAAGGAATTACATCTGCACACTTTAGACCGTCAGGAAAAATACCAGAAAAAACACTACGATTGAATACCTGAGCTAAAACATCCACAATGAAACATGCAATATTTTTAAGGATAACATTAGAAATACCGTCGACACCACATGAATTAGAGTTGTTCAAACTGCCAATTGTACTTAAAATTTCTAAAGGAGTTATAGGGTCAAAAACAAAACTTCTACACTGCACAGAGTTTGCATCACCAATAACAGAACATTGAGAACATAGACTTTGAGTTATTCTACTATGTAGTTTAAGTCCGATACTTGAAAAATGTGTATTAAAGACGTTAGTGATTTCATGTTTATTTGTTATTTCTTTATCACTAGTACGTAGAACAATGGTTTTTTGAATTGAAGACTTTTTGTTGAGAATTGTGTTTACAACTTTCCACTCTTTCTTAAGATTACCTCTAGCTGAATAAAATTGAGCACGGTAATAGGGTCACGGCAAATTGGTATTTCCTTTTTCAAATCTGCACATATCTTTTTATATTTAATTTTGAGAAATAGATTGTTAGGGTACTTTTTGCACTTTTTTCTAAGTTTATTTTTTGTTGTTACTTTATTTAATAAATAATTAGTTAACCAAGGCTTAAGCTTATATATGGGTTTTCTTGTGGTTAGGGAACTGCAACTAGCAATATGGCTTTTAAGAGTGGTTATGAAATTTGAATAAGCAATCGATACGTCACTACAGTTATAAACATTGTTCCAGAGCTCAAAACACAACTTATTTCGAAGCCTTGTAAAGTTTATTTTTGGCTTGCTTTGGGAATATTTCTGAGTTTGGATATTGTTTTTACTTTTTATGTTTAATAGGAGGCCGGTCATGGTATGGTCAGTAATCAGAAAATCAAAAACGCAGTATTCACACTCCATAAAACCCACATTTCGAAAACGTCCATATATATGGTCTAAACAAGTACCTGATGCAGGCCTAGTGGGCACATTGATAAAGTTTGTCAAGCCATTTAAGGCTAACATAGTAAGATAATTTGATACCGTGGGACTATCATCTAAACAATCAACATTAAAATCACCTACGACCATTAAGTTTTTGGATTTCTCCCTATCTAACACAATTGAAATATCATTAATAAACATCGTCACATTGAACATCTGCAATCTATAAACACATAGGAAAACAAATATTTCATTATTTATTTCGATGGACACCTTTAAGACGTCTGCACTAGGACAATCAATTTGGCAAACATCAGTGATTTTAAAAGCGTTCTTTATAAAGCAGCCAACACCACCTGCTGCGTAATTTTCGTTTGTTTTAGCATAGAAACTAAAACCAGGAAGGAAGTAATCATTTACTTCAACCTCATAGATCCAGATCTCAGACACGAACACAATATCCGGGACACACGCAAACGAGTTAATATGTGCGACTAGCGCAGAAAAGTTTTCTCTCAGACTTCTAATGTTTTGATGAACAATAAATAATTTTTCACTACAATAGGAACTATTAGTAAGAACAGCATCACAGTGAGGTTTGCAATGGACAAGGATAGAAGAGTTATCAATCAAATCATTTTTTGAATTCATAAATTATATACTAAGAGAAAAAGAGAAGAAAGAAAAAAGAAACTCAAATGAGTGAGATATCACTAAAAGATCTAATCGAGATAACTCTTCCACCCTCTTCTTTTCTTAATAAAATAAATATATTGGGATTGGGAATGGGTCTCTGTTGAGCGTGAGGAATCTAGATAAGAATTTTGGCTACGAAAAAAAAACAAATATTTAGGCCGTTATACCTCCGGTTGGTACCGTCGAAATAGTAGTAAAATATAGAAACTTCTAGAAACCGAAGACTCTGTTATTTTAAAAACTCTTATTTGTAGGCAAATCTACCTTCTATTTTGAAGTAGCTCGGATGTAATTAACCTTAAATATGAAAGCTAAGCGCCGTCCTATTTCTAAGGCTAATCTGTTAGAAGTTGCGAATAAAAAAGAGTGCTTACTAAATCTGGGCATCTGCATACTTTTACGGACTTGTTGATTTGTTCAAAAAATAAGGTGACTTTTAACTTTTTTCAAAAATATTTATTAATTCGTCAATATCTATTTGGTGCCCTTCAAGGAAATCTAGATCAGCAGATTGGCTTCGTCTGAAAAGGTTATAGCTAGAATACCATTGTAGACGAGTGTGGGGATGGAGAATGACATGAATAACATTTTTCACGTAGTACCAAAAATGCTTACGTCGTTTGCGACAATGAAAAATGTTCTTTTTCAATCTCGGGTCGAGTCATAATTTTTTATGGTTTTCCTCGGTTGGGTTAGCTTTGAAAACGGAAAACTTACCTACCTCGACCTGAAAGTCTTACTGCTGCTCATGTCATTCCACGCATTGATATTCTAACTGCTGTTACAGATTAAGGATTTCCTACCTCGGACCATGGTATCACGTTCTCACTACGTCGCTATCGAGGAAGCAAAGTGATCAATCAAATCTCCTAAAAAAAGTTTTCAAGCCCTTCCTGTCGGGAACTATTTAGTCCTTTTTCAAAGGCAGTTATGCATTCAAATTAAAAAAGTCACTTTATTTTTTGAACCATACTCGTATTAGCAGTGCCGAACTATTCTTCTCAATGGTACAGAGTGCGCCATCTCATACGGGTCAATGTAAACTTCGAATAACTTCAACAATTGATTTTCATATGTCATAGAATTTTGGTAACGTCAATTCAGTACAATTTTAACCATCGCTTCATACCAAAAGAACGGCGGAAATAGTTTCAATGTTCATTAAAACGAACGCTCGATTGTGCTAACTCAACGTACGTATCGTGATCGTGTTGCGCCCAAAAAAGATACAATTCGTCGTTGGGCTTCGAATTTTTTTCAATTTGGTTCTGTGGCAAGTCCTCGTGAGCAACCTAGGTCACGTCCGCGGCGTTCAAACTCATCTATTCAGTCTGTGAAGGCCAGTGTTCAAGAAGACCCAAGTTTGTCATATTGGCGCCGTTCGCAGCAGTTAGGCATCAATGGGACCACTTTGCGGAGAATTTTAAAGGATGGTCTTCACTTATTTCCATACAAAGTGCAGATAACTCATAGAATTTTGCCACAAGATGAGCCACGGTGCTTGGCATACGCACAAAATGTCTTTGCAATGATTAATGCTGAGCCGGAGTTCTGGCAGCAAATTTTGATGACCGATGAGGCCCATTTTACGCTCTCTGGCTCAGTTAATAAACAAAATTGTCGCTTCTGGAGCACCGAAAATTCTCACATTATTCACGAAGAGCCGCTATATGATCAAAAAGATACTGTTTGGGCCGGTGTATGCGCTAAAATCATCATTGGACCGTATTTCTTCAAAGTTGACGATACACTGGGTGGCGATCGATATCGGTGGATGTTGGCCCATTATGTGGTCCCAGAGATGCGTAAAAAAGGCGTATTTCACTTTTGGTTTCAACAAGACGGCGCGACATGCAATACTGCGGACAAGACAATGAACCTTTTGCGTAAGAAGTTCCTTGGAAGATTGGTGTCAAAAAAGGGCAATATTGACTGGCCTCCGAGATCGCCGGACTTGACTCCTCCAGAGTTTTTTCTTTAGGGATATTTGAAAAGCAAGGTGTATGCTAGTGGCTCGAAGACAATAGAACAACTCAAAAGAAACATTCGTGCGGAAATCGCAGAAATTTCGACCGAAATGCTCGAAAATGTCATGGAGAATGCGCGAAAACGACCCCATTTTTACATCGGCAATAAAGGCGGTCATTTAATTGATATTGTTTTCAGAAATTAATCAAAATAAATTGTAAAGGTCTAAGTTGAATAAAAGTTTTTCGAATTTCCAAAATCGGTTGGGAATTGTTGAAGTTATTCGAAATCTACATCGACCTATATGAAATGGCGCACGCTGTATTAGATCTAACAAATGTGAGGCTGATGCAATTCTTATGGGTGATCTACAATTTCTGGATGTAAGAGAGGTTTCTAAATGGGCTTTGTCTTTTAACAATTTAAAGAAAAACATCAACTAATTTCTGTGACGTGATTTTCGTTTGTTTTGATCCTTAAAGAATTTGCTCTAATCACCTCTAATGATCGCTACCGGAGTGAACAGCGTAATCGGCCCGTTTATCGGATATTGTTTCTCAAAACTTCCAACTGAACTTTGGGATTCAAATCATCACGAAAGAATCACTGTGGAAGGGTTAGGACAGGCTATCAAGGAGTCCAATGAAAAATCAGGTGATTTCCAAAATAAGTCTCAGAACGGTGAAAGGACGCGATGAAATTCCGGCTTTGCTAGCTGCGGCGCCATGTTTTTGGAACAAACCATTTCTTTTAGGTAAAATTGACATAAAAAAAATCAATTATCCTGGTTCGATGACGTTCTCCATTGACGGCTATAGCTTCTTTAGCATCGTCTTCGAAGAAGAACAATCGAACACATTCACACACAGACATCTCACCAAAATGGCTGATTTGAACTCTAGAGACCTCAAGACGCGAGCATTGATTCGAAAAATCGTTGAAATTATTATCCGGTTTAACTAGCAACGTAGAGTTTACCATCATACTTTAGACATGTTAACGATGTCACGAGAGAAAAACTGAAGAATTCAGATCATTACAATCCCCTAAATTATAAAATTCCTGTGACTTATTGAACATAGGTAATTACATATGCTGGGTGAAAAAGCCTCAGGAAATAGGTCAAAGTTCAAACTTCAAGAATTACATTTTTGAAAAATGTGACTTAAAATGTGACTTTCTGTTCTTGAAAGTCGAAACTACAAAAGTAAAACTACAAAAGTAACTACAAAAAAGACTTGTTCTTGGCGCTCATTGACTCAACTGTATATAGTCAGATCCATCACTTGTTCGCCTGTATGGCTATCCAGTACGAGGTAAAAGAAAGTTACTAATATACTATTTTCAATGGGAAGGTAATGAATGATTTTATATTTGAGTTTCTTCTGTCTCCAGGGGACCTTAGGGCAGTTGTCTTGTACAGAAATATATGAGAAGACCCACCAACGTAAATACATATATAATATCTAATGAAAATCATTTTGAAGGGAGTTACATTAAGGCAGGCAGGCGAGAATTCCACACTGGTGAGCATGCTTTAGCTTAAATATATTATTGAAAACTACTAAAGTCCTAAAAGAAAATTTGAAAGGCGTTGTCTTTAAAACTTTAACCAATTGGGGTACAGAATTATGAGAGGAGCAGTGAACAAGGGAACAATCCATGGCATCATAGTTCAGAAGAGTGCAAAATATTGGTGTTAAAAGTCAATTTGAACCCATCTTTACAACCTATACAATATACATAGATTAAACTCACATTAACGTCACAATTATATTTTGTTTTTTAAGTCAAAGGTAAGAGCAAATAAATGTTAGAAGCCTTATCGTTAGTTTAAGATCTGTTCATTCAATTAAGGTAATCAAGTTTACCACGAAGTAAACTATGATAAGCCTTATAACCCGCTTTAGGTCTACCTGCTTCCGAGATCGAATCCTACATCAACGGTTGGGTTTTTAATGCACACAATTGTAAATGGGAGGAATATCCAGTATGCAGGATGGCTAAGTGCGTATGCAGGGAGCGCCGTGGCGTATGTCGACCGCTGACGCAAGATAAGCGAGTTCGGATCCCGATAACATCAACGCCGTCGAATGATTATTTCGCGGCTTCCCTCCTCGGCGGGGTACTGGCAAAACCTCAGGTTGTAAAATTTGCCTTGAAAAAAAAGCTTCTCCGCTCTCGTCGTTTGGAATCGGCATTAAGCCGGTTTTCAGGTTTCGTTTACTTGTGGGAAAAAACAAATCGCACACAATAGAAGTGAATGAAAAAGAAGCTTGGCTCTGGCTCTTCTTGAGCATCAAAGGTGTCTGCTTGGAAGTACAATGGACCCGGCTCCAACAAAAAAAATACCATTGACACAGGAGGCTTCTTACACAGCTAATAGCTTGATTAATAAGTGTGAACTCGTAGGGTCAGTGGTGTCAAGACTCTAACATTACACATGATTGTGTAGCAAGTTCAACTGAGAATATTGCCTCTGTAGGTGAGAGGCTGATTCCAAACCCAGATTTGTCAATAACCAGGCGATCACAAGAATTTGGGTTATTTTACTTTTTGCAGGAACATGTTGGCCTACATGCTTATAATGGCAAAAAATTAAGCTAGGAGACCATGTATAATGGCCTCCTGTAGTGAACAAGGCCATGATTTTGTAGGGCTCATTTGTATTGTATTAAAAGGGCCTGTATAAAAGGTATCAGGAAAGTTTGAAAATTATGTCAGATATTAGAGCAAAATTTTTATTTCAATAAAGTACAGCCCTGATCGTCTACACACTTTTGAAATCGGCTTTTTCAGGACTCAAAAGCTACCTGTTGGACGGTTCAGAAGGGTACACGTGCAGGCTTCTTTCACGGCACTTAGGGAGCCATGGAGTATTTCACTTTTAAAAAAAAGGAGAAAAGTCTGCTAAGGTCAAGTTACTAACTGATAAAATCTCCGATTTCTGACTTCTTAACAATTCTAGGTAAATATCACTTAGCCGATGATCTGAATTGAGTAAATCATTGTTCTAGCCTTGCAGTGAACATTCGCAGACTAATTCTGGGTACGTTCTGGAGGTCGGATCCTCCCTCCTGAGCCTGCTCAGCGCAAGCGCATTGCGACGTACAGTCACGTAAGGTAAAGAAATGTTTCCTACACTTTTGATACAATCCTTGTATTTGTCGGCTCCCAATCACAAGGAGTGACAGTTTGGTGCGGTGTTTGGACTGGCGTTGTTATTGGGCCATTTTTGTTTTTTTTGAACACGTACCAAACACGCCTTACTGCATGGCAAATTTTCTACCCGTATGACTAAGAATTCTACAACTAAACATCATTAGACCTTTTCAACCATCAATGGATGCACCAAGAAAAAAAATTCGGAGTTATCATTCGCGAAATACGAGTATAGCTGCGATTGTGCAAAAACCTGATGAAAAATGTCTTTAAGGGAATGACTTCAATTAGATATAGCCGATGAAGGAAGTCGCACGCGGTAACTAACCTAAGAGCTTGTAGCTTGTTCCTTAGCACAAACTGACTCCATTTTCATAAGATAGTTCTGTCCTTTTCCAATAATGTAAAATAACACCTCTTATTGGATATCCAACTTAAGTTCCAAAATCAGCATATGTGAGTTCGGTAAATAAATATTCAACCTGTTTCAATGCTGAATTTGTGAACTCTGGCGAGTCGGGGAGAAAATGACGAAGGGAAAAGCACTGCCTTTAGTTGTTTTATGACATAAAATAAGAACAAGGAATCCTCATCAGTTCGTTTCAAATTCATCCGTAATAACATCAAACATGTTGGTTTCTTCCAGAAATATGTTCATTATCTAGCCGATAACTGGCATCTATCCCACAGCTCAATTCGATTTGAATTGAAACAACTGCTCCTGGCGCACGCAGAACACTCCAACCATGCCATTCGTCACTGAATTCCCGCAAAACATATTCCACATGCATCCTTATCCAAGGCTCACCTCCATCACTCTTCACTCACGACGCATTGCTTATTCAAACGTTGTAATTGTGCTCTATCGGATATCCCCACATGAATCACTCCACCCGCTACCATATATGATAGATAAGCCTGTACTTCGTCTATCAGGAGCTTCGTAATTCATATTTCGCAAATCTTATCTCAAGTCCACGTCGGGACTTCAAGTTACCCTCATCGAAACACTCCATCCCGACTGGAGAAAGAACAGAAAAGAACTCATTGTCGTCTGTCCGAGCGTCGTCGGTTCTTGGATCACGACAACCAAGTGAAAGAGAATAAGACGAAGAAATAGCAAATATGTCCTCAAGCACGCCACCATACCCATGCTCATATGTATCCAATACACGACCACAGTGAAACGAAATTACGCGTGCGCATATCACACTTTCAGCGATCGGGAGTACCCTAGCCAACCGTGCCAGCCACTCGATTGGTCTTCTTCATGTCTTCATTGCCGTCTTCTTCTGCTTGCGCTTGTGCTAGTGCTTCGTCTTCCATCAGCCATGTCTTCTTTGAATTCTAAATAAATCAAAGTGAAGAATATAAATTGGGACCTCCACACCTTGCAAGATCGCAGTTAGTGATTTTCAGCCATCGGAGCCTCAGTAACAAATTGTTTCTCGTCTTTGTTTCGCTGTTTCAAAAGTGGCGAGCTTTGGATTTGAAAATATCACACGCATCTCGCTCCCAGGATCTCAAGAAAGGATTATGTGAATGCGGCTTTCTCATTTGTTCTTGCTATTTTGTTGTTATTCTTTCTGATCTTTCGAAATCGTGTGCAGTTGGAAAGGATTAAGTGACTTGAAACCGAAAAAATATTTTGAAAAAAATTGCAAACAGTGCAAGGATACGGAACAAAAAACAATACAAATTGGTTCGAGTGAAAAAAGAAAATAAAAAAATATGTGGAACCCTGTGGTGATACTAGTGCTGTGCCTGTGCAGCTTGTCGAACGCTGTGCCGCTTGGATTAAAGGTTTGTTTTATCACAAAAAATATATATTCACGTGCATATCCGAGTTCCCTCGTCGGAACCTTCTCTTAGTCTCATTTAAAATTCATCTCAGTGCCCTGAGATTAAGAATCAAAGAAAAAAAAAATGAAAAGAAGCGACAAGCGTGATGATATTTTTTCGCCAAGAACTTTTGTCATCACGTCACTATCGCTGCCCGTCCTTCCTTTAACATCGTCCCCTTCTTCGATGTTCCTCTGCTTATCGTCTGACAGTGGTTTGGTGGATTCCTTTGCGTTCCTACCATTTGCCTGTTTGACTTTGTGTCTGTTGCTACTTTTTTGTTCTTTTTGGTGGCGGAATATTTCTCGGAATTCCCCAAATATCGCAATGTGCACCCAGCTGAGTCTGGGGATAGGTTCGCGTCTGATTTGGCGGCAAAGAAAAAAAAGGACAAAATCAACAAGCGACAGACTGGCGATCGGCAGACAGTGCCAATTATGTTAGAGAGAGGTGCATGGCCGGATGTTAAGCTCAGATTTTCGGTGATTAATTTTTCGATTTTTTCCACTCTGTGGGAAAAGTGATGTCTGGGGTTTAAGCCGGCATAAATAAAACTCTTGGGGGTTGCCAAGACCACTATGTGGTATTTGTTAACTGCGGGTCATTCACTGCGATAAGTCATTTCCAAATTTCTCAGTTCTTTTATTTTTTATATCCGTTTTTATTAAATTTGTAAACTACTAGATAACTCTTGTTTCACATTTTAGAAAACATTTAAAAAAATTATAGTTCCTTCAGGGATCTCAATTCCGGACAAAAGACAAGCCTGGGCATGATCTCTCGAAGGGTAGTGAAACTTTCTTGAACCTATTGTCTATCTTTGCAAAGTTTTCATTCACTAGGATATGCTAGTTTGTTTTAAGGCCTTCCATGCTCTAAAATATAAATCTATCCAGACAGAGCAGGATGTTACCTATTTTTCGTATGATCGAATCTTTTTCACTATTCTGATTTTATACTGAGTCTTTGAGACTAGACTAAAGCCGGAAAAGAGTCGATAGACTTTCAATAAATACTTGGTTAAAAACTTTGCGATTTTCAAACTTCAAATAAATTCATCAAAATTTCATTTTTCGAGCAATTTTTGCGAACTTAGTTCTTCAACAGCATCATGTTAAAAATGATTAAAGGCTGAATAACATTTTATGTTTCAAAATTTCCGAGGCAAGTTTAGTCAATTTTATATTTAATATTTCTGGTACCTTTTAAGAAACAGATGGCTTTCGCTGTATTTTCTACGATCAAGTGGCTTAAATTGGAGCAAATGTAGATGAAATATTAAATATAACAATTTTATTTACTCTTCTCATTATATGCTTTTAAGGTACATAGAAATGTGAGCTTTCGTAACCTTATAAATCGTAAGGCAACCTAGGCGAGTGAGTTAATAGACTATTTTGTGAAAATCAAACATGAACCCTAAACTGTATTTAATAAGGATTTAATCTCCAGTCAGTCTTTCACATCATTTTATTAACAAAGAACAGAGAAAAAATGTACCTATATAATAGAATTTAATTAATTAAATTTAATTAAATTTAATTAATTAAATTAAATAATAAGCTGGTCCTCTGGTTTCACACCATTTAGTCTTTTAATTGCTTCCCCACGATCTATTTTATAAGCGCCTTAGTCCACAGTAATTTGAAAGTATAGCTTTCTACCCCAGCTTTCCTACGTAAAGCTTCGAAATGGTATGTTGCTAAGATGATTTCCGTTAATTAAAAATCCATACCAGATAAATAGAGTAACCTTTTCAAGCCCTATTTGTCTACGACGCATGGCAATAAAAGTCTGGCCCATAAGCTAAAAGACAATGATATGAGTTTCTCCAGTCTTTAGCAGAATAACGGCATTGGTTCAGGATTTTTCATGGCGAAAAAGGAGCAATTAAAGACGATTCTAAGCCTACATGGTACGATGGCACAGTTGTAACAAGGTGTAGTCAATTCCCCGTAGTATTTCTTTTTAGTGGGGTACTGAAAAAATGCTTGGTAGTATACTTGTCTGTTAAAAGCGGCTTGTCAAAGTCCATCGTTCGAGTTCGGCAATAAGCAATAGGTGCCCTTGCTTGGGGAATAGTGAGTCAAACAAACTATAGATGATTGACAGAAGCTTCGTCTCTAGTCGTAACGGGGTAAAACACCATTTATACAGGTTCTTTCAAAAATCTCGCCCAAAGGTTTTAATAAAACTTGTCTAGATTTTTGCTAGTACTTTTATAAAAACAAAGCGTTTTTACCATCCACGAGCACGTCTACAGGCTTTTGTATGAATATCAACATTTTTAAGAACTCGTTCACATATTAGAGCACAATTGCTCTAAGTTGATCCACTTTAGCCTTTACTTTTCAGAAAATCTCACATTTCAATTGGCTTTTTGGTCTTCTAGACTTGTTGTTTAATCTTTCAATTTTTTTAGTTAATCTTTGAATTGCTAACCCAAAAAAAAAATAATACAACAACGAATCTTACCGTTAAAAGTGTTTATATATGTACATATCTACTTCATGTGTCAAAGATGGCTAAAAAAGGGACATTCCGAAATTAATTAGTATTGACATCTAGGCGGGACTTTTAAAAGCCTTTTTATAGGATAATGCCCCCTGCTGAAACCATCACTTTTGCTGAGTTTTCGATATAAGGCTAAAAGCCCGCTGTTTTGAATCGGTAGAACTCCTATAAGAGAATATAGGTTGTGCATCATTTAAAAAATTCCATTTAAAAGTTTAGAAACAATGAGTTTGTAATTAAAGGAAAAAGTATTGGACCTAACATGGTAACTTGAGGTATTGCCTGAATTTTGAATATCATAACCGTGGCTTTGGTCTGTTAAAAGTTTTTCTAATTTTTGAGACAAATCAGGCAAATCTACTGTCCACTGATCCACAGTTTTCTTGGTTACTTAATTATGACCTTAACAAAACAAGGGAATTAAATACCCCAATTTCCGTTCAGGGATACTAATTTTGTTCTGGGCTGCCAGCTATTTTGGGAAAAAATCCAAAAGTTTTTTTAATGTCTCTGACAAAATTTAAAACCAAATTATTGCAATTTATTACGTGCTGCTCTCATTTCTTTTCTAAAGAAATTATATTACAGGATTTCTTAAGCGTTTGGTTATATGGCGTCAGAAAAGTAGACAAAAAACTTACAAAAGTGTACAAAAGTTTTATTTCACCTAATAAATTGCTACTTGCCATTTAGAGATCAGGGATTATTTTGAGTAAATATTAACTACGATTCCGTTTTAAGGGGCTCACACGGTGGTCCGATTTTGGTCCCTTTTTCGAGTATATTGGCTGGTATATCACCAATAACACATGTATCGTAAATTGACGTTTCCATATGAAAAACAGTCTAAAAACGTTAAATTGTATGTTCTAGGCCGCCAGTTCATCGGCCCAAAACGAGAGATAAATTGCTCAACGGACTCATTTCTCAATTGGTCCATCGATTCGAGCTATGTAGCCAAGTGATCGATTTTCGGCGATGTGGTATGGTAGGTCAATCGGTTTCAGTTCTTGCACGGGTTGTATTTTGTAAGGTTTTAGACCATGATTCTTGAGTACAATTTTCCATGTAGTCGAGTAAGACACAGATGAATAGCACCGGTGAATAAAGCAGCATTATTTTCCTCTGAGCTATTCTATGTGTATAGGTGGCGTAATGTCCATTAGCGTGAAATTGGTGAAAATGTGTTTGAACTATGGTTTGAATTATTTGTTCAGTAGATCGAACTGTAAACTGAAAAATATTTTTTGAAGAGCACCAATTTTGAGAAAAAAATTAAAAATTTGTATGCGTTGCTTACATACAAGTCTTGGCACCCGCAATAAAATGGCAATACCAACTGAGTATACCTTGCTTTGACATATGTCACAAATTACTCGTCAGCTGTCAAGAAAATAACTTTAAAAAACCAAACAGCAAAAAAATCACTCATTACCTGCCATTCCTTTAAGGCATTTGGTCTACGGCATTTTAATTTTTTTTTCAAATGTTTTACATGTACATATTAACTTAAGACTTAACTTTTGACTCAAAATCTTTTGATCAAATCCATGATATCTACTTGAAATTAGCCGTTAAAGTTCGGCAATTAATAGGCCCATTTTACCTAAAGGAGAAAAGAATTTCTCGCCTTCCAGGAGTTTTGGCATAAATATTTATTTTTTTCGGAAACCTCAAAAACCACTATCAAATGCTCAACTTTGATTGATTTAAATCCATATAAAGTATTTTAAAATCAAAGTTCAAGTTCAAAATTTACTGAACTTGAAAAGAAGGACAGAGTCAGTGTCCATAAGTCCAAAAAAATTGCGTAAAAACCTCTACAGGCATTTTTATATTCTATAAAGCCTTGCTCGAGTTTCATTTTTCAGCAATTTATTTTCGTTGTTGCCATCACACCGATTAGTTGTGCGAATCGATTTGCACGCAGGCGGTTTACACCAAGCACTGTTCGCATGTGAAATTGATGGAAATACTGGCTCACTGGTTCACATCACAATTGCCGCTAAGTGCATTATTTCCCTCTCACGGTTAACGCTATTGATTCCCATACAAATTCTCCTTTACTCTGTCACAAGCGAAGTAAGGTCTCGGGTTCTGAAACTTCCGGTGCCAGCTGTGAATACACATACTTTTGGCTATATACCAACTTCCCCTTCCTCATCCGCCACCACCAAATACGAGCCAAGCCGTCTCGCACAAGTACGGATGAACCCCAAATATGGTCTCAAATAATCGCACATCATATGTGGTAACCTGGTAGCAGCTCAAGAACATAAACTCATTCTGACATAACCGCCGGTGGTAGTCATCCACAACGGTGGTCACTTTAAATTCTAACCAGATTAGGAAGCAGTTCCGTTCACGCCGCCAGCACAAACATGTGATATGTCGGTGAGATTTTTGGGCGTCAGAACTCGAGAACTCTTTGCCGATTCGCACAAAATTCCGCAAAGGGAATGTCCACCTGCCTGCAAAAACCAAATGACTAATTACAATTTCAAAACCTCCCCTAAATGGACTTTGGAAACTAACTCTCTAAATCCACGCCATAGTCGCCAGCCGAAATTATCGGCGACTCATTACGCGCCATATTCAAAATCTCCAGAGAAACAACAGCGATTTGCGTTCGAAAATTTCACCAAATCACCAGCCGCACAGGGTAATCAGTGAAAATTAGAACACCAAGTGAAATTGTGTTTGACTCTCTCTCCGCCGCTGCGTTCAAGAATCCGATCCAGCTGACACATAGCCTAGGCGGTTGACTCGCGGGTCGTCGTCGGTCGCGTCGGCAACGACTATAAAAACGCAACACTGTCACGTGCCTCGGCTAGTACTTGATTCTTCCGCACATGGTATGCGCTGTGCGTACGTACTAGACCCGGGGTGCAAACAGAAAAAAAAAAACAAATAACAAGCAACAGTGATTGGGAGTGTAATGCTCCCTCGCAGATATGCCGTTGGTCGACGGACGACGGCGACACCGAGCACGACATCGACTACGACAGCCAACGACGATGGCTTATTCGAGTCACGTTCCGAAATTTTCTATGACAAATACTCATAATGCAAATTTTTAAGTCGCCTCCGTTGGGCATGCCACAGCCGCAGCGGATGGCTGCAGAGGAAGTACTTGTCTGGGCGACTGGGCAGTTAATGCAAAGGAAGCTCGTCCCAAACCATCCCAAGCTTTGCCACCTGCCTCAACACACATCCGAGCCACATGGCGGCGTGCATCTTTATATGGAAACTTATGTCTCTCTTTTTTCTTCCTCTTTTTTCTGTAGAAAAACATGGACATAGTGATGGGAGAGGATGAGCCCATGCTAATGCTGGCAACGGACGAGGAGCCACGACCCGAGGCTATGATCTCCAGATTAAATCTTCCTAGTAACGCGACATCGATCAGAGCAGACATTACCGATGGATTTTCGTGCGACAACAAGACCTACGGGTACTATGCCGATGTCGAGAACGAATGTCAAATCTTCCACGTCTGTCTACCGGTGACCTATGCCGATGGAAAGGAGAACACGTTCCGGTGGAGCTTTATCTGTCCCGAGGAGACGGTGTTCAGTCAGGTAACATTTTTCATGAAATTTTTCCATTTCCTTTGACTATTATGTGTCTGTTTCAGGACTCGTTTACCTGCATGCGTCCAGAGGATATGTCAATTGATTGCGAGGAATCCTTCAAGTATTACGAATTGAACAGAAACTTTGGTGTGGTCGAGACCGAGGATGCTATGCCCAGTGAAGAAGATGAGTTAAATATGGAAGAGATGTCCAGGAAACCACCAAACTCAGATGTTGAGGAGAACAGCCAGCAACCCGCATATAGCATCCCAGTAAAGAAGCAGACAATTAAAGTGCAGAATAGTAACCGCAGGAAGACACAGGCGAACAGAATCAATGATGCAGCACAGCGACGAAAGGTTTCTCCAGTCAGAAAGACCTCAGCTGTCCCTACGATAACCGTCAAGCCCGTAGAGGAAGAACAAGTTCCCATTATCGAGCCGGAAGTAGAACGAACGACAGTCAAATACCAGCGATTCACCAAGCGTCCAAGCAATCTAGTCAAAGAGCCATCTAAGCTTGAATTCAACCCACCTGTAACAAAGGTTGAGACGCCCAAACCAGAGCAACCGATCATTCGCCAAGATCTCTATACACAAAAGAGAAAACGTCCGCAGGTCTTCTCTACCACAAGGCTTGATGCCGCTGTCCAAACCGATGATGAACCCGAGCCACAGGACTCTTTAAAATCAGAGATCATTCCTGAGCCACAATCAGAAACTGTTGCCTCTCCTGATCAAGTCGAGGCACAAGCATCGGAAATCGCCGAAGTCAGCATGAAGCCTCACGTCGAAAAAATCGCTGAACCCATACCCATCGAGCCCGAGGTAGTCGAATCACTAGCGGTTACGAAAAACGAACCAGAACCAAAGCCGGAAGTCGAACCTCTACCACAGAATACTGCTAGCCGAGCCGAAGTTGTCGAAATTCCTATTCAGAAGGTCGACCAACCTCTAGTCATTCAAGCACCGGTGGTCGTGGCTCCCGTTCCAGAGGAACCAAAACTCAGTTCTGATTTAGAACAAGCCGTCAAGGTTGAGGAGGACAAAGTGGAAAACGAAAAAGTTCAAGCCGAACAAGCCATGCAAGCCGAGCTCACGAAGGTGCTCGAGAAAGAAAAGGAACAGGAAGCTGAAAAATCCGTACCAGAAATGCCAAACATGCCAGAGGAATCAGCACAAAGTGAAAAAGTTTTACTTGAACCAAAGCCAGAGGCTGATAAGATTCCAGAAGCTGAGGAGCCCGAGAAGGTCATGGAATCTGTGAAGTCAGCAATTATTCCGGTTGTTCAAGAGCCAGCGGCAGTGGCTGATCCTGCATTGGAACCCGAAACACCAATAGCTGAAGCTAATAAAGCTGTGGCACCCGTTGTTGAGCCTGAAGCTCCTCTGATAATAGAATCGAAACCAGAGGACACTGTAGCACTTCGCAGTGAAATTGCTATCCCTTCGGAAGAAAAGACTTCAGAGGAGTCGCTGGAAGTTGAAATACCGGCACCTGAACCAGGAATGGGACAGCATAAAGCCAAAGAACCTGTGGTAATAGAGGACAAGTTAGAGGAAATTCCTGCGCCAGTTCCAGAAATGCCACTCAAATCAGAGACCCCAGCTGCAGAAGCTCCTTTAGTTATCGACCTTCCTGTGTCTATCCCAGAGGAGTCGCTGAAAATTGCCTCTGAGCCTCAGTCAGAACCCGAGAAGCCGCTAGAGTCCGAAGGTTTAGCTGCCCCTGATTCGGAAATGACAAAAGGAGTTGAGGTCCCACCTGTACCAGAAGAAATACCATTAGAAAAGCCAGCCGAAGTTGTTGTTGAACCTCTAATGGCTCTAAGTCCTGAACCACAAACGCCGGCTGATTCTGAAGCTAAACCACAACCACAACAGCCTGTCGAGGATATTAAAGCACAGGCACCCTCTGAGCAATTGCCGGTTTCAGAGTCCGTCGAGCACATGGAAGCTCAACCGAGTGCCGAAGACAGTGTGCCTGCAGCGTCCAATAACGTTGACACGCAGTCGTTGATTCTCGATTTCATTGCCAACCTAGTGAACTCTGAAAACTCAAACCTTAAGGACCAAATGGGAATTCCTAATGACGTGCAAGCGGTACCTGAACCAGCAGCAACTGAAGAACACAAAGTTGAGGAGAAATATCCAGTTCCACAGTACATTCCCATGATGCAAAATAATGAGGCGATGTACCAGATTCCGGTCCAAGTTATTGAAAGTCCAGAACCCGCGCCAGAAGCCACAAGATCTGAGGTACCAATATCAGCTGAAGCTGCTCCAGAATCGATGCCACAAATTCCGGTTGAAGCTGTTGCGGAACCTGAATCAGCATTGCCAGCCGCCTCGGAGGCAAAGCTTCCCTTAAACGTTGAGGATGTTGTCGAACTTTTGAAAGAATCGCTCGATACGCCTGTCCAAAAGGAAAACCTTATTCAGGAACCATCAGTCGATCAGTCAGAACCTCAGTCGGAGCCACAACCAGACTCCACTGAAGTGAAACCCATCTACCACAGGTACGTTGAGTTCGGTTCGAATCTTCTCAAGCCTGAACCGCTGTCTGCCAACGATGAGGAAGAGCCAACAGTCATCTCTGCCACCAATGATGATTCAGCGGCGCAGGAAGTAGAGCAAAAATCCCAACCAGCCAACACACTAGACGCTCCAGTTGAGCCTGAACTCCCAAAAGCCGCTGATCTACCATCAGAGCCCGAACAGCTTGCCTCCGAACAAAAGCCCGCCCTGAACATCCTCGCTACACCAGATGCAGCACCTGCTGATGAACTTCCATCCGAGCCGGCGTCCGTTCTCTCCGAAGCTGAACGCCTCGCCATGAGCCGGAGTCTGAACCGTTTCCACATGGATCCTAGGAAACGGCGATTCCTCTTCAGATCCGATGCCAGTTAGACTGATTCTAGAATAAACACAAACGACAAACAAACTAAACGACACGAAACGAACACTTGACATAACCATACCCTGTCCCTCCACACACACACACCTACACCAACACACGACGTCCAGCCACGTCGAAGCCTCATTACCCAGCGAAGCCATGCGCTCGTCCCCGAGCGACAGGCGAATCACAATATACTCGTACACATTACTTAATCCTTAAAAACAAAAAACAAGAAAAAAAAGCAAATTCATAGCCTAGGTTAAGACACTCTCAGTGTAAACGCATCTTTTGCTCATACTCTGTCGCTCCATCGTGGCACGAACAGCGAAAAAGATAACAAAAAACGAGAAAATCAAAAAGAAAAAGAAAAAAACGGAAAATCCCAAGTGCAATGCAAAATTTAGGTTGACTTCAATTCATTCCACGCTCTTGTTCATTTTAATTATTATTTAATTATTTTTTCTAACTCCAATTCAAAAACAAAAGAAAAATGAACGTCTTGACCTGGATTTTGACCGCACATCAAGCTCGAGGAGATCACCAACGAATTGCTGTTTTTTTGTTTTCTTGCGAATTTCTCCTTTTGTTGTTCACTCTCTTTCTCTCTCTCTCTCGGATTTCTTTAATGTAAGCCGCGAACGTTTATCAATTAAAAAATAAATAAATTATTGTTTATAAAAAAAAAATGTTTTCTTATTCGAAAGGGTGATGGAGGTGTGAAGGGTCATCCTTGAATCATCATCTGTCTGGAATTTCTGTAACCTTCAAAACGCTTAGAACTCAATCTATACCGTTGAGTATCGGAAAGCAACGTTCGTGAGCAATCATCACGTTAGGTACACATTGTTTTTTGAAGAACCTTGTTTTAGCCTGGTACCCTCTGATCTACGTGAGTCAGGGAACCGGAAACACACATGCCTGTGGTTCGCTCTATTTTTCCAACATCACATGAGAGGTTGATGTTCCCAGTGAAGGCTGTGGCGTTTCCGCTCTATGAATGGAACTTAATCGAGGCTATCACTGAACCTCTCCATTCGACCTTTAATCAGTTTAGTGATCGTGGCTTCAACCTTGGCAGCGAAGATCTCGAAGCTTAATAGGCTAATAACCCTTAGCAATTGTTGCGCTTTTTTTTAAAATCGGAAGCAATCTAGTGCGCCGTTTGCTTTTTTTGCGTGTGTATGTTCGTGAGCTTTTTTTTCGCCTCGAACATCTGTAGAACAAATAATGATATTGACTCGGAATCAGTTTTATTCGACAAATAATTGCAAAATGAACATGTAATAATGTCAGAATAAAAACTGAATTTTCATAGAAGAAAAACTGCTGTGAAGTTCTTGTAAATGCCCCTCGTCTGTCGAAAATAAAAATGGGACGCTGGTAGTTTGGGTAGACCTTTCACAAAACCATTCATTTGATGAATCAATGATCTTTTAATATCATTGTGTGTAACTGTTGACTATAACTACCTTTTCAGTTCAGTTCAGTTTATTATCTTTTTAAATATACATATATATACATTTTCATCGTAATTGCTCAATTTACAGAGTTGTGACTTAGTCTTGCATCTGAATAATTATTTTTTTTGGACATTAATCAAGATGAAAAGAAAACAAAAATCGTAAGTCGAGAGGAAAATGATAAGTAAAAACCTCTCATTGTAACAAACAAAATAAAAAAAAAAATAAAAATAATAATAATATAAAAATGATATACATAATTAAATAAATAAATAAATAAATAAACAAATAAATAAGTAAATAAACAAGTAAATAAATAAACAAATAAATAAATAAACAAATAAAATAAATAAATAAATATCAAAATAAATAAGTAAATAAATAAATAAATAAATAAATAAATAAATAAATGGATGCTAAATTATTATGTACTGTCAATTAAAGTATTAATAAGGATGTTATCAGACATCTCACAACTTAATCTGTATCTTTCATTTAATTTGCTTATTCTGGTAGAAACACTATCGATATTGGCCATATTGTGAAGTTTACGCGTAGAAAAGTACCAAGGTAGCTTAAGCATCAGTTTAAGTAATTTATTTTGGGCTATCTGCAATTTATTTATATGCGTTATTGCACTTTTTCCCCAGACTGGACAACTATAAAACATGAAGGAACAAAAAATTACCTTAAAAATTATAAGTTTATTTTCCTTACTTAGCATTGATTTTCTGTTAATAAGTGGATATAACATTTTGATGGTTTTATTTATTTTACCAATGGTGTTTAAAATGTGGTTACTATATGTTAATTTTTTATCTAATGTGATACCTAGATACTTGACACTGTCCGACCAAACTATGGCGTCATTGTTAATTATTAGATCGTTGCTTGGCAAGAAACATCGTTTTCCTTTTTTGGTGAAAAGGATAGCTTGCGTCTTAGAAGCATTGATTTTAATTTTCCATTTACAACAAAACTCGACAATGGTATTTAGCCCCGATTGAAGGTTAACTTCTATTACAGAAGCAAGTTCATCGGAGCAGTAAATACATGTATCGTCGGCAAACATAGCAGATTCACAGTTAACAAGAGACGGAAAGTCGGACATGTACAAATTAAACAGCACTGGACCAAGAACAGATCCTTGAGGAACACCTGCAGGGATCGTTTTTTCAGAAGACAGAGTTTTGTTGACACATACGCAAAACGACCGTACTTCGAGGAAACTTTTAATTAATTTTGTTAAGTATGTTGGAAATTCATACAATATCATTTTATAGAGTAATCCATCATGCCAGACAGTATCAAAAGCTTTTTCAATATCCAGGAGGACTACTCCTGTTGATTTTTTAGCAGTGAACCCCTTATGAATACACTGAGTGATTCGGTCAACTTGTTGTACGGTAGTATGATGAGGTCTAAATCCAAATTGTTGATCAGGGAGGATGCCTTTCTCATCAAATACTTTCTGTATTTTGTCTTTTATGATTTTTTCAAATAATTTCCCTAGGGAACTTAGAAGGCTAATTGGTCTATAGCTCTTAGAATTATTTGCAGGTTTTCCAGGCTTTAATATTGGAATGACTTTGGCTTTTTTCCATGCCATTGGGAAATATTGCAATTGAATACATGAATTAATTATGTAGAGTATAAATTCTATGCCGATTCTGGGTAATTGCTTTATGAAAATATTTTTAATATTATCAATACCAGGGGACTTATTGTTTTTACTACCTTTTAAGTGGTCCATAAGGAAAGCCTAATGTTGAGTCACTTTTTGAGCATATTGGCAAAAACGACAGTTGTGTCTGCTAGCAAGCCCATTCAACTAGAAATGAGGTTCGTCGCTAAAGCCATGAATTCATTCGCCTCCAGTTCTTGTATGAGCTGGATTTTATAAGGTTTTAGGCCAAGATTCTTGGTAAAATCTTCCACGTAGTCTAGAACGTAATCACAATTACTGCGAACAGTGATTAATGGTCACAACACGCTTTTCATAAATACTGGCCAGTACAGCAGCAATATTTTTCTAAGAACGCAATCTACTCCTACATAGATGTTCTTAGTCCAATAGCGTGAAATTGGTCCGAAATTTGACCACTACGGCTCGAATTACTTGCTGAGTAGATCGATTATGACGACCGTAAAATGGTGGAAGTTCGTGAAAAAAAAACATTTGTCACAGAGCACGAAATTTGATGACAAAATGTAAACGTTTGTTAGATATATGTAAATCTCTCTATGGTAAAATGGCGATATTAACTGAGTATGCTTGACTTTAACACATGTCATAAATCATACCTGAACTGCCAGAAGTAGAACGCTGAAAAACCAGACACAATAATGATCAACATTCAGTAATCGTGATAGTGAAAGTGGGAAAGTGGAAAATGAGCACCCAACTGTATTCTAGTCCCTTAAGGACGTGACATCTTAGCAAAGTAGTAAAAAGGCGTCTGATCAAATGAGCTGAAGAACATAAAATAATACCAGAAAACCAGTTTGGTTTTAAGGCGAGGCATAATGCTGCATCAAATCAGGTTTTCAGCACATGAACAGAGCAATAAGGTAAAAAACCAATGTACGGATGCTTTTCCGGTCGCCTTTGAAAAGTTCCTCGACATCGTATGGTTAGAGGGTTTGTTCTATAAATACAAAGGTAAGGCATGCCAAATCACTATACATGAACTAGGTAATGACCATGTTGTTAAACGTGACAACGTTATTTCGGTAAGAATCTTTGATTTTAAAAGCTGTTTTCAAGAGGGAAGGTTAACTCTCCGATACTGTTTATCATCTACATAGGCGATCTTATATTTTTCCTCAGCAATTTCAGTAACTTACACAGACGATTTAATACCGAACAGATCCAAAAATTGGGCTCATCAAAGCAATGTTGCAGTGTGATATCGACGATGTTAAGCAATTGGAAGTTAAAAATTAAATTTCAAAAGTCGGAAATGATATTGTGTAGGATATCTTCATTATATAGGGGCTTAAGGGATTCCAGACAAATAAACTTGAGCAAATCCGCGATCATTGGGCAACATGGGCAAATTTTAGCGACGAGGAACGCGACGTGACCTATATTTTAATAGACGTCAATATCTTGCTGGGGCTAAAAACCTGGTTGAAACTTGTATGCTACATGGTCCTAATAAGACCCATCATCGCGTAGGGTTGTCCGATTTAACGTTATATATATATATATGATTTAACCTTATATGGGAAAGATTGGGGTGTTCAAAAGCGAGCCCCTCAGGGTTTGTCTTAGAAGGGTCCGCCGTCTAACGTTTTTTTTTTTTCAAGTAGTGCTTATTTCGTGAATGGTAACACTTAGCTCATGTCTGATTTGACAGATAATTAGCTTTATCCTTCCGCTGAACGAATATGGTTGTGTATACGCTTGAACAACGCTGGGAAATATTGCGACCTTACTTTGAAAATCATGGTAATGTTGCAGAATGTGTGCGAAAATTGCGTACGGATTTTGGAAGAAGAGAAGCACCGTCATCTCCGTATGTTCGTTATCTTGTGAAGAAAGTGAAAGAAACTGGTATCCTCATCGATAAACCAAAGCGTGAAAGCCAAAAACAGTGCGTACACCCGAGTATATTGCTGCTGCGGCAGAAAATGTGCTTGAAGCGCCATCAACATCAATTCACCGTCGTTCTCAACAATTGAACATTTCGGAGACATCATTGAGACGAATTTTGCATAAAGACCTTGGTATGACGCCATACAAAGTCCAATTGGTTCAGGAGTTGAAGCCAACTGACCATTCAATGCGTTTTCGCTTCGCTAAGTGGGCCTGCGATCGACTTACAGAAGATGCCGATTTTGCCAAAAAAAATCATCTTTTCAGATGAAGCTCATTTTGATCTTGGCGGGTATGTAAACAAGCAAAATTGTCGCATTTGGGGCACAGAAAACCCGCACGCATACATTGAAAAGCCGGTGCACCCAAAACGAGCCACTGTTTGGTGCGGATTTTGGTCCAGAGGCATAATTGGGAGATTTTTCTTCGAAAATGAACAAGGAGTGGCCGTTACAGTCAATGGCGATCGTTATCGGGCCATGTTGAACGAATTTTAGTTCACAAAAATTGAAGAGGAGGATATTGACAACATTTGGTTTCAACAGGACGGCGCTACGTGCCGCACAGCCGAAGCTACACTCGATGTTTTGCGCCCTGTTTTTGAAGATCGCATTATCAGCCGCAGAGCTGATGTCGTTTGGCCACCTCGGAGCTGCGATTTAACACCGTTGGACTATTTTTTGTGGGGTGCCGTCAAAGATAAGTGTTACGCCGACAAGCCAAAGACAATTGACGCTTTAAAGGACAATATTCGTGAAGCCATTGGTGAAATACAGCTGCACACAATCGATAATGTGCTTAAAAATTGGACTGATCGTGTAGGCTACTGCATGGCCAGCCGAGGCAGCCATTTGAATTAAATTATTTTCCATTATTAACCGGAAGGATTGTACTTTCAAATAAAAAAAGAAATTTGAGAAAATATTCAGTAGTTTTTTTTATAGCATTTTCAAAAAAAAAAAAAGTTATTTGGCGGACCCTATATATGGAGAAGGACCAGATAAGTTGGAACCGAAAGGCACTACTAATCAAAAAAACAAATACTTAATTCTTTCACAGGTCCAGAAGGAGACATTAAGTATTAAGATATATTTAAGTTAGACTTAAACATATTTATCTAGGGTAAAAATAATAAGAAAAACCATAAAAGCTCACATATTGAATGCATATCTCAAATGCTGCTACGATGTATTTAATCTTGCTGAAACTGAAGGCCCAATTTCTGAAGACCCAACTGTTGAAAACAATATTGAGCGCTTTGGCCAAATATGGAACCAGCGACCCCAAAAACAGAAAAAAGGCAACAAAGAAATTTCTACCTTTATTATTGATGGATTGACCCCCGACACTCAAAAAAAATGGGCACAAAAGTTCACAAAGGAATTTAAAATTTCAATAGTAAGTTGCCAAGCACTTCAACGGTCCAGATCGTTTAAACTGAAGCTGTCCATATCATCGAAATACGAGTGGTTATTCCAAAACCTGACGGCCGCCCTTTCACTTTGGGTAAAACTACCCTAACCAGATGGAACGAAAAGGAAGATATCCACGCCAAGCTGCTCAATAATTCTAAAAAACAAATCAATGTATCTAGCTCTAAGAAACATAAAAATAAAAATAACACCAGTGATAAAAACCCTAAGCCTCAATCTAACCCTCACTATAACTGGAGCTTCAAAACAAAACTTTTCCCATCTTTCACTCACCCCTCCATCTCCCACATGCATACCTCTTATTCTGCTCCACCAAAACCGCCACGTCAACAAATTTCCTTCAATCTGACTCCAACTACTCGTTCTACCACCGCTAGCCCATCGCCACAAACACAAGCACCTCTTCCTAATTGTTTTCCTAATTTCGATCTGAAATCTGGAGCCAAGTATCCTTATTTCCGCAGCTCCCACGTCCTCAATCCCTCAGACCCCGCCTTTTCTAATACATCCACACCATACTTGCCTTCTCACACTATAGCCAACTCCATTTCTCTTCCAACAGTTTCAACTCCTTCTTCAATAACGTCTCCTCCTAACTCCACCCAATCTTTCATTGATCCCCTTCTGCCCCCCTCAGTCAAAATTACCCAGCAAGTAGTAGCCCCACTGAATGCCGCTATGCTCTCTCCCGTCTGAGGGATAAAAAGACGTATGAAAACATTCGTCTCTTTTTGGCCTATCTGCATGATAAACCAGGTTCGGTCTGCTATGGTCTCCATTCAACAGGAAGACCTCCCTACTGACTTTGCCAACCTCAAGTGCCTCTTTATTAAATATCACGAGTTCTTCAATGTCCACCTCCAGCGTAGCAAAGCCGACCAGGACAGATATTTCCCCCCCTAAGTTTCATTCTCTTCCTGCCCCTCATGCTAACCTTCCTCTCACCTTCTATTATCAAAATGTAAGAAGTCTTCATTCAAAAACTCAAGCAGTCTTTCAACAGTCTCTTGCTTTACCCTTCCAAATCTTTCCTCTGACTGAAACTAACTTGATCCCTAGTATAAACAACCAAGAATTGTTTCCATCAAATGTTAATGTCTATCGCGACGACATTCTCAATCGACCTACCGGTAGCTGCCCCTGTCGTGGCGTTTTAATAGCCGTCCTTAACTCAATCGACTCATCCCTTATTGCAATATCCTCTTCCCCGTATCTCGACTTCGTTTCAATCAAGATTGTACTGCCCCGTAAAGCACTCTATGTCATCTGCTTTTACATCTTGCCATTTCAGCCTATTGAATCCTATGAACTCGCCATTAATACGATTGATAACATAAATGATTCACGGGATGAAATCCTGATGAAATCCTTCACTTTGGTATGAATTATTTTTACAGCTGGCTTTATCGATGTTCAATCTAAATATACTAAGAGCTACCACCCCCTAACATACGGCCACTTCACGAGAACACCCGTTGACCTAGGTAGGTCTGACCCCAGAGGATGGCATAAAGGGGCAAAGTTCAGCTGACTCCACCCCTCGCGAATAAAGGCACCATTTAGTGTCTAACTTAAATAGATTAAATGAACCTTGTGAGAAAGTGAGGTCAAATTTGACATACTGACGGTTTAAACGGTCAATAAAATGACAAAAATGATCATTCCTATTTCATTTTCATCATTTTTAATCATCAGCGCCACCATCATCACCACGTGCTTCAACCTTGAACTTCCGGAAGCAACCATCACCATGCTAGAAGGCAACGTTCCTGTTTATTGGTGTGATGATTATGAAGTTGAGCATGTCATCAAACACCGTGTCGAGGATGGCTAGTGCTACTTCTTATGAAATGGACCAACTACGCCGCCAAGGAAAATACATGAGAGCCAGAAGACAACCTAAATCGTTGCCAGGAGACCCTGGAGGATTTTTGGGCCAAGTATGCAAAGAAGCAAAAGAGGGCCCAAGAAATGCCCGCCGCAAGCGAAAAAGGAATAAGTGGCCGCCCGTCAGGCAAACAAGCGCAAATCACCGCGTCTCGAGGCCGCCAGCGAAGCCAAACGCCAGGCCACTGAGGCTAACAGACCGGAAGTTGACTAATCAACAATCAATCTTGCCTGTGCCCAAATATTCTCCGATCTCTTCGTATTGATTTCATTTTTAACCTTCTATCCATAAACTTTTCGTAATTAAAAGTTCATTTTGTTAATCGAAAATGTTTTCGACAGGTTACTAGTGTCGACTAAATATAATAATATCACAAAGTATTTTGAATTTTGAAAATGGAAAATATGTCCCGAAAATTATTTCAAATAAAATACAAAATGCTTTTTTTGCAAAGGTATTTAAATGTAAAATACAAAATAGGTATTTTGCATTTTGTATTTCAAATACAAGTACTTCAAATAAGTCACTACTCTGTTATTTACTTATCAATATTTATTTCGTCTCCGTCAAAATAATCGGTCTCAGATGTGATACATTTGGGCCTGCGTTTTTTTCCATAGTCGTAACTCTCCTGCTATGCGTTTTTTGGCCTAGTCTTTATCTTTCTAATCGTGACAAATGTACGTCCTTTCATCGGTCTTTTAAGATATTAAGTCCAGTGAACACGATGGCTGAGTTATATGAAGTATGAATGAGCATGTGCATTATCGTGATGCAGCAGCCATGAATTTTCTTCCCAAATCAGGACGTTTTCTTCGTATTGCTTCACGCAAACGTCGTAAAACATCAAGGCAATATTTTTAATTGACCGTACGACCTTCCGGCAAGAATTCATGAACCTCGCCATTGTGATCGAACTTTCACATTTGACAGAACTTGGCGTGTTTTTTTTTCCTGGTTGATGCTCATACCACGTCGTTCCAGCGATTTCGGAACAAACTTCGTTCCGATGTGCCAATATTCTCAACACCTTCTTTGCTACTAATTCGACAATTCTCCTTAACAATTTTCTTCACTGCTTTAAGGCTTTCACTCGTTGTTGAGGTGCTGATGCGTACATTGCGCGCAAATTATACTCAATTGCCAGCTTCAGTTTGTACTTCTAAAATAAAAATATCATCAATGTTCACAAAATTCTTGTGTTCTTCTACTGATTTAAAATGACACCTCTTGTTGGATGACCCTTTAGCTGCCGGTAAAATCTGCACCGAGAACATTTACTTTTTTATAAAAAGCTGAAAGCTGAAATATCATTGTCGCAATCAGGCTGGGTTTTCAATGTTAGTAACAGGTGACCAAAATACCCTTGGGCCACCCTAGTGTCTTCTGCGCGATGCTCTTCATTCGATTATATGAGAAGGCAGTCATGCCGGGACAGAGCAAAAGTTTCGGTTCTTATTCCGACATTTGTTTCAAATCTTCTCAGGATCACGTTCAGAACATATTTTAAATACCATCCGATCAATTAGATGGTCGTTAGCAGGTTTATGTATGGATTGGTTGAGTCTTTGGATCCTGCTTCTGATGAATTGCAGTGAATCTTATTTTCTAGGATCATCATTTTAAGGAGCTGCTTTTTTTTATTGTGTAATAATTTATGTAGTTTAATATTAAATATTGTATATATAGTAGGTAAGGTTAAACTGACATACTTTACTGTGTAGTGATCCTCAAAAATGTCCTCAAACTGCATAACTTTTTTAGTACTGCATAGTAGCAAAGCCTTTCGCTACTCGTTTGTATATTTAAAAGCCCTTATTGCTACGAGTAAAATTAAATTTTAATTGATTCGTCAAAAATAAAAATCTTGGTGTACCTTAAAAAAATAGTTCAATTACAAATAGCATTTACCGACTAGTTCTACTTCTACAACAGACGTCTCTATAAAATGTGAAATATACACAAAAGCACAAAATTTAATATTGTCTTCTATATATATTGTACAAAAGACTAATAAAAATTATTTATATATAATATTAACACATTTTAAAGTAAGATTGAAAAATTATAGTTCTTTTTGGAATCCGCTGTATGTCAGTTTTCAATGTACAATGTTTTTGTGATCCTTAACAGATATTTACAAAACATATCTATATACAACCCAGGTTATGCCTCAGTCTCCTCCTCGATTCCCTCCTGAAGTTCTTCGGGCGATCTTAGGTCAATGGCAAACTTTTGCCGTGTTGGTGTTATGTTATCGGTGAATCCCTCTCCGGATTCTTTGACACGACGGGAATAGTCTTGGAAGGCGGCAGCTAGAGCGAATGTAAGCCGTCGAGCTACAGCTCTGCTATCACAGACAAACGCGTGCACTTCGAAGGGATGCGGGCTTTTGCTGTCCTTGACTACGATCATGGCGAATACACGAGTGTAGACGAGATCCTGAACGCCGTATGAGATCGTGTCGATGGGATAGTTCCAGTTGTTAATACTGGCTTTGGGTGTGATGATATCGACATTGACGCCGGTTGTGGATACTGTCAGCTTGCAGTGCGGTAGGGTTTTGTTCGGCGGAAGGTTTTTGGCAACCCCTACCATGATGTCGACTGGACGACGTGTGTATTTGATGCCCCATAGTCCGCGGGCTACCTCGCAGCCGACGTACTTCACCTGGAAGTGGATGGAAATTAATATAAAAAAAATCAGCCTATAATAGAGATTTTTATCGTCTGCCTGGAAGGGTCATACATATGCAACAATACGACAACTGCAGACAACAAGAGAACAATAAAGATTACTAATTCAAAAAAAATCTAACTTTGTAGCAAAAGCAGGAACAAAAGGTTAAAAAAAAAAACAAGTCTGGTGTACTGAATTTCGCTTGTCACTTCCGGCTGCAGCCGTTCTTCCGCCAGTCAGGGTAATGACCATGAAACCCCCGCGCACAATGATCTCCATCCATCCACCATCGATACAACTCGATTCAATTCACTGAATACCATAAACTCATACGACCATACGACGCGATCGCCACATGTCGCATTAATCATGGAGCTCCGAAGAAGCACTAAAATAGTGAATCCCAAGAGGAAACGATATGAACGCCCGCAGCATGCTGTACCGGATGTGACGGCCCATATGGCCTATGAGGTAAGCATGCCTCGATTTATTGTTGTAGTTACTGTTTGCCATTGCATTAGAGGGTATACTCGTAATGTAATAACTTTAACAGACGATGCGTGACGCTCCATATGTGACACAACAATTCCGAATACAAAAACACTCATCAGAACGCAAATAATGATAAGCTGCAGAGAGCGGGTAGGTGTTGGCAGCTATTAGAGCGATTAATTGAGTGGTCAAAATCAGTTCTTTTACATTCATGTTGAAAATTTCGATAATTTTGAGTGTAACACATGTCCGACCGAGGGTGAAAGGTCAACTGTCAGTTGGACACGAGCCAGATTGTTTTTAATTATGCGCGCTGAAGGGAGACGATGAATTATGGGTTTGTTTATTGCGGTCGCTTAAGTGGTTGTGGGTTCTTTCAAGTACAATTACTTTTATCTGACAAATAAGGAAATAGTTCTAGAACTTTTGGCATAACAATGCGATATAAATGCACTTCACCTTTATAATCGAAAACAATTTTTTAAATGATTAACCATAAGGACATGAGGTTTTAAGGGTGACTGCTATAAATAAAGCAGAAAAATAGCTAGATATGTCGTCTATAATAAGCCTTTTCGCGAAGACTTTTTGAGCAAATATTTATTGCCAAAAACGTGAAAAATACAAGTCGACAACTGGGTGGTACGGCACCAACGATCATGCACGATGATCGCATACACAGCAAGATCATTCAAGGTATCTCAACTGAATACAATGGAGTAAGTCTCTGTACCTATCTTTTATCTAGCAACGAAGTTACATGACAATATGAGCGTCACCACCAAAACAGATTCGTTCCTTAACAATATGTGATAAGGTAATGTAGAAAAAGTTGTAAAATTCGCTCGAGCATGGCCAAGCGAAAAACATGTACCAGCACTTAATCATTTTTAGGTTCGATCGTAGCGATATAGCGGTAATAAAAACTTACAATTCGGGGCTTACGCGGGTTTAAGCGAAAGTTATAAGCGAAGTGAAACCTTAGTCAGCGAATTTGTATGATTTCGTCGATCACATATAAGATCACATGATGGTACAAAATTTTAATTTATTTTCATTATTCGGCAGTAAATTTAAAAAATAAAAAAAAAAATTTAAAAATTTACCTGGTCATGGAAATACCCAGCTATCCCAATACTGATTTAGTAAAGGTATTGACAGGGAGCTCACTAGGATCGTCCATGTCAGTAAAAGGTTTTCGAGTTGTCGGCTGTTTTGTAATTTCCACATCATCATCCTTAAAATTATCATATAAAGTTAAATGGGCTACACAGGAGGTCTATATAAGAATTTATTAAAATTCTTCAAGAACTGTGTTCAAAAAGTAACGAGAATTTATCAAATTTCGAGGGTTGTAAACGTCCGATTTACGCGACTTTTTTTCTTTTGGTACTGATAAAGTATTAAAAGTTAGACTACCTAACCTAATGTCAAAGAGATTTCATGTGTCCTTGTAAGATCCGCGAACACAAAACGGATAAGAGGATTTGCACAGAATTTGCTATCAATGAGAGGTATCTAATGCATCAAAGAAGCATTTCCGAGATTCCTGTGCTGATGTTGATGACCGCCTTTATCGTCCCACCACAAGAACAGTCGATGAAAATACGGAAACGTGTACGAAATAATTGAAAAAGGCTTCCGAAGCAAAGACAACCCTTCAAAGACTTCTCTGAATCAGCTCATTGCAGCTCATTCCCTTTTTTTTTATGGGGTTCGCGCAGGTTCAAGAGTTACGCTCTTGTAGTGTTTGTCACACAACCTGGACGGGGTGCAGATGGTTTGTGTCGAAGATGTTCGTTCACTAATCTCCGTGGGGTGGTTATCCTAGATATGATTCGAGAGATTCAACTGAATTTGTCGCGTTGGTTTTAGTTCACAGAATTTTTTTTTGTTTCCATGTTATTAAGGTGTTATATTTGAAATGCACTCCCAGAGTATACATTTTGGGGTGAACTTATACTGCGAGTGTTATGCCTTCGTCAGGATTGTTTGATCATCTCTCATTCACAACTGATGTTGTTGCACAGATTTTTCGTATAGGAATTGTTCTTAGCTATAGACAGACTTGAACTACAGACCTTCCGCTCAACATCTGTTGTTCTTTATATGAAATGCGTGGCAGTAAAATTTGTTCCAAAACTGTTTAATTTAAAAAACAGAAAAGAGCAGTGAATGGAAGCTGCCTAGTTGCCTAGTCGTAATGCTGATGCGAAACTACTGAAATATTTTATAAATGAAATGATGGGTTCACGACGCGATCTTAAAATTAAGCCTCAAATTGAGGAATCCTCCATATCCAAAGTCGGTAATAAAGAGCTTTAAACGCAGTCGAACTTGAAAGTCGTGCTCTCATTGTTTTTCGATTTTAACGGCGTAGGGTACTACAGTTCTTGCCTCAAAGCCAAACGACTAATAAAGTTTGCTATCCAGACCGACGTGAAACAATTGGGAAAAGCGCTCAAAATTTGAATTTCTGACAATTAATGGCTTTCGCACAACGACGATGTAGCTATTCAAACTTCAACATTTATTTGTAAACATGTGACCCAAAAACACCATCACAAACTCCGTAGGACATGAACTTTAAAGGGTTGTCGTTTTGCGAGGGCAGATCAAATTTTAAACGCAATGTTGTGAGATCCGAATGCTGCTCCGAAGGTCGAGTTTCAAAATTGTTATTGGCTGAAGTTGACAATATATAAGCGGGGCTACTTGGAAAACTCTTAAAAATGATCCAAATCAATAATTTTTTGTTCAATATCTAAGAATTCCTGATAGTTTTTGAACATTCTATATAGCACATCAGTTAATAAGTTCATAAGATGGCATATAGGAAGGTACGTTCTCGACCTGACCTAAAGACGGTGTTGAAAAATCAGCAAAAATATGTTTCTTGCCTGTCTTCTTTTTTTTCTGTCATAAGTTGTTCCTATGAAAGGTTTTAACTTGTTCTCTTAAGAGGTTAACACGAATTTTTGCAGCAGAAGTCTTACATATTTTTTGATATTTTTGGATATTATCTCTTTTGGATGGATTAACCCCTAAGAAATTCATCCGAAGTTGTAGTCTGCTTATTCGATGTCAACCGATGTCAAAAGTGGGAAGCGGAATTTAAACAAGGTCGCACCCACGAGATCAACGAGAAGGAGGGCCAAAAACCTCAACCCCACCGAAATCCATAAAAAATGGCTAGTGGAGGTGGATCAGATATGAAGGTGGATGAGGCTGTAGGGATGCGCAAGATGGGTGCCGTATTTGCTGAATACCGACCAAAAGCAAATGCGCAGATCATTTTCGCAGCAATCTTTGGACCGATTCAATAGGGATCCGACCGATTTTGTGCGGCGAGATATTATCTGATTGAATATCAAATCAATTACAAGCGAATATTACTCCAACCTTTTTGACCAGCCCGGCTTGAATAAGAAAAAAATAATTTTTCACCCGGAAAACTCACCTGTATGAGAAGGTGCGTTGGTGAATGCAGAATTTGAGGTACGATTTGCTCGGCCACCCAAATAATTCTCCAAATTTGGAACCCTCAGACTACCATCTGCTCCCAAAGTTGAAAAAATTTAATTCTGCGAAGCGCTTCGCATCAAATGAAGAAGTTAAGAAGGCCGAAGATGATTCTCTTCCCAGCTTTCCAAACTCTCACTTCCGGGAAGGAATACTGGTGTTGGAAAAATATTTTTTTAACTGAAAATCGCAGTATTTCATTGTTAGGAGGAGAACTTTTCATCTTACCCTCATAGGTGGCGCCACTATTAACAAATTCATATGATTTTTAGGAAGTACCAACCTCAAACGATTGGTGTTCATATTTAATGACAATCTGACGTTTAGTTCACAAATAACAGCGATTTTACTGATGGTCATCTTTAAGATCAGATCGTGTGTTGAAAAAGCATTGCTTTTTAAGGGAAAAAGGGTGATTTAAGCAAGGCAATGACTGGATAAATGTTACTCAGACTCTGCTCTATTCACATAAATGCCAGAGAAGTGATTTGCTGATTTTAAAAACAACCGTACCGACACCGATCTGGTCGCTCAAAATCGGTAGTTGTTCCAAAAAAGTTAAAAAAAGTCGACAAAGAGCTTTTTACAAATATCAGAAGCCAGGATATCTACCAAGTTCTGTCCAAAATGTGGATACCGCGTTTGCTCACAGTCGATCAAAAATAACAAATACAGCACTTCAGATAATTGGCTGGAGTGGTTCTGTAGTTAAGGCCCATGACCAAATAGAGCTTAATGGCTTCAAGAAGGTATGGCGGTAGGAAATAAGATCCATAAGAGATTTCTGGGGTTTTTAAAGCGTTGTGCTCTACAAATTCATTCAAACGTCGAGACATGTGACCAACCTCGTGAGGGTTTCAGGAATAATAAACAATAATGAAGCTGATGCAAGGATTGTGACTGTATCTTAACTGAAACTCTAACCATTAAGCCTCTAATCAATTATGCTCCCAGGCCTAAGGGCAAGAGTAGTCTCATAAAAGTGTATGACAATGGGAAAAAACGGTAAGCAAAATAGAATTTATCTTACCTTAAAGTCCATCGGCAGATCCTCCACATTGACCTGGGGTTCCAGGTCCGCGCTGCTTACGGTTGCCATTTGCCACGAAAATGTCCTTTCCTCCGTTACTCCAAAGCTATCATTTGAAGACGACTATATCCAATCGAGCAATTAAATCTGGAAATAACAAAATAAAATATATAAATGACACCGGCTTAGGTTTTATAGAACCTTGACTAGGTCTAAGTCAAGGCAGTCCTCAAGAACTGTCATAAAATTCATCAGAATGCTTCATCAGAAGAGTTTGCAATAAAAATGCTATAAAATTGAAAAAATAAATCACCGGCTCCTAATGGGTGTAGACGATAGTTAAAAGTTCTAAATCGACAATTAGTTCCATTGTGAGAGGAGAAAAATGACTCTTCTTCGATGATCACATCACTTATGTCATCGAAATGAAAATTTAGCAAAAAAAAAATACCAAAACCAAAGCCTTCACGCCAACTGGGGACGTCTCGTAGCTTGCCTCATTTGTTTTCGAAATTTGAAATTCCCACAAACCAACGATCAAGAGCAACTATGTATGTGTGTATGTACCGTGCGATTAATTAATTAATTAAAATGTTTTCGTTTTTGCAAAATAATTGCTTGACTGCAACGGTGTCTAATGTACGATGCACTCTGACACAGATTTCGCTCGACAACGAATCGATACCAGAGACCTGTGCAAAGTCGGTGTTCGAAACACAATTACAATGAGTCACGTATAGAAGCGGGCAATCGGGCGAGCGGAGGTCACTGCATCTCCGGGAACGACGTAGTGGTCTCCCATCGTTTGATGTTGATCTAAATTTCATTTTCAATTTTGAATAAATCCATAACGTGCCACTGCTCGAGTGTGTTGCACTTTCTTTTGTTTTGTTATTTTCGAACATATTAAACCCACCAATGTCACAAGTGATCACGAAAAAGCGAAATAAAACTGATCAATTGTATAGTGACTCACCATGTCTGCTTCGAATGTATTTCAAACTTACACTGGCACTTGGTGGAATGACATTTTTGTTTTTGAACCAACAAAACAAACCAAAAAGAAAAAAAAAAGAATCAATTTAAAACGATTAGAACACAATTGCGCAAGATCACTCGAAAGATAGTCGATCGTGCTCGATCCACAAGTGTGTAGAGCACGTAGATACTCGTACGATTGGGTACTTGTTGTCCAGCTACCTTCCGGATAGTTGGAACGCCATGAATCAACTGTGCTGCAACCAGTTGTCGACTCGATACTGTTGTGCATCCAGTTCTGTCTCTTCACCCTGTCGTACGGGTAACGAATGCGTTTCCCGTATTTTCTCTCTATTTTGCTTCTAGCGTGTTTTTGGGGAGTATCTCTCGAACTAAATGATCGTGGTGACGACTGCGACTATGAATGAGAATGAATGTTTTCGTTCGTCCGGCATGCCTAGCGTTTGCCGTAAATGCGTATGTTCTATTGCCGACGTGTGCCCGGAATCAAAACTACTGTACACGTTCGCGTTTATTGGGGATAACACCGCTATTTCAAACGATCGTGCTGACCACTACTGTTGCTCGATCCAAATTGGAAAGCACGGCGACTTCCCCTTGACATGGGGTAAAGGGGGACAAAAAAAACAACAAAAACCATTGAAATAAAAATGGAAAAATAGAAAAACGGAAACAGATGGAACCGATGGAACTGATGGAGCCGATATGGAACTAACTACCGGCTATGGCTATCTCGTACAACAACACTCGTAAACAACACGACGGCTCTCCGGCCTCCGCGACTCCAGTGTACGCCGGCGATGGATACAGGCAATCGCATTCAATTGTACGAAACGTAACTCGTGTACATTCAACCGCGTCCAGAGTGTGTGGCTTAAAAACACGAAAAATCTACTTCGATACTGGATCACGTACGAGCACATACGGGTATACCACCGCGGCAGCCAATTGCCCTTCTCACCGTCATTTGCCTTGTTTTTTTTTTTTTGGTAAGCGACGGACAAACACTCATTGTTTGCACTTGAATTCATGGTGGTGGTGGAGCTGACTGTGCTGGGTCAAGCATTCGTCAGAGCCTGGATAATTATTATGTACCTGACGGTAATTAGAATATCACGCTTTGCATTCCCTCCTCAAGAGCTGCAACTGGGTTTCTAATTCTGTCCCTCGCGGTCTCCTTTCCTCTCCTCTCTGATAATTAATTAAACTCTGCGGATACTCGTTTCGCAATTCCAATTGCTTTTGGAGAATATAACGTACCGTCGACCGAATGAGGCTTTATCGCGTACTATACTAATCGAGCAGCTTGTGGCAGTTCCAAGTAGGAAGCACAGAAGACTGATAAAAGATACTTTATCTTATCGATGCTTTTGCATGTTTGCCTTTCTATTGTTTTCCATTCACCTGGGTAAGTATGTTTGTGTTGTTGTTTTTTTTTTTTTTTGTTTTGGGTCTTTGTTAACGCGGTGGAGATAGTGGAGCACGAACGTGAGGGTATATCGAATGTTCTTACCGTATTTTCGGCTTTCGAGCGTTCTGCCTAAAAACACGGTGTGTGTGTGGCACGTTGAAGTTCGGGTGTCTGGAAACATCCGAATTTTGTGACATACACACACGCTTATGTGTGTGGCTATTGCGTTTGGGTGGTTGGGCTTCATCCGATAGGGCTTTTATGTTACTTTAGACAGTGTTTTCAAAGCCATTAGTCGATGGTGTGTTCCCTCCACGCTTTAATGAAATCATTTATGCTTCGTGTAACTAATTGCTTTATTGAAGAGTGCGGATACAAAAAATGCTTTACATCTATTAATAAGAAATGTATAAATAGCAGAGGAATGAGTGAATGATAGTTTGAATCATTATTTATGGGCATGAACGGGCAATAACCCGGGCCGAGCTTAAACATCGCATTTGGAAAGTAAAAGTTGGACTCGTTTAAATGGGTTTGAGGAGAGGATACAATTAAATAAGTTAAAAAATGAGACGAACAAAAAAAAACTAAAAATAAAGTAAATATGGCAGGCAGGTAGCTCAGGGTGCATTAGCCTCTGAGCCCAATGAGTCGAAATTTAAACCACTCAACAGTCAACAGTCAATTTATGAAAATTGTCGCGCAACTTTTCTTCCGCAAGGGAATACTGGCCAAGCCCAAAGTGGGCTACAAACAGTAGGACAAACAAGCCATTTCTAAGCCATATCGGAAAAATGCAAAACTCAAATGTAAAACATACAGTGAGGGACGAAACAATAGAATCAGTAGTGAAGGATCCAAAATATTAAGAAATATTTTTTGGTCCGATAAAACGAAGATAAATTTGGCGGAAAAAATTGGCCTCAATACACAAAGTGCCAAGTGGCGCTGGAAGTACAAGGCGGCGCAAAATTAATCACCCTATTGGAAGATGTTATATTTTTTGCAAATGACGTCGTTCGTCAATCATATTGACATTTGTGAACCAGACAGCTGCATTATGCAAACAGATAAGGACTGGAGGGTTATACTCCATAAGATTTTTTACCAATAATCTGTAGATGATGTTAGCGCAGCGCGAATTTCGACGTCAATTTCCTAATCTTGTCGCACTAACTGGGCAAACATTCCGGCGCTTAGCTACTCGACTCGAACAGACTGGAACCACAGGAGACCATATAGGGCATGGCCGCCACCGGACTGGTCGTTCGGCCGAGAATATTGCGGCTGTGGCTGCTGATGCCGCTGAGAACGAAGAAATATCAACCATACGACGGGCCACGCAATGGGGCATCACCAGACAAACCTTACAGGGAATTTTGGTGTACACATGTTCCCGTACAAATGCAAACAGTGTATCTGTTAATGCCTGTTGACCGTCGCGTGTGAATTTCTGTCAAGCCGTCCTTAATCTTAACAACGAAGAAGACGATTTTGGGTCGATTTTTGTAGGCACTTTCCACTTAAGCGGTTAAGTCAATAAGCAAAATCTTCATTTCTGGGGCACTGAAAATCTGCGTGTGATGTACAAAAAGCCATTACACACACTCAGGGCCACTGTGTGGTGCGGCGTTCACGCGGGAGAAGTGATTGGGCCGTATTTTTTGAGAACGCCATGGCGAACACTGCAGGGCCATGATAAACGACTTCTGACTGCCGAAATTGGATGAGCGGGGCTTGGTGAACATGTGATTTCAACAAGACGGTGCAACCGCACAAACACAACAACGAAATTGTAAAGATCTAAACGAATTTTCCATCATTCAAAATTATTTTTATTTTATTCAGTAAAATAGTAATTCAAAAACAAAATTGAGTGATTAATTTTGCGCCACCTTGTTTGGGGATCTGTTTGGCGGTGTGGTGTAGATCCAATATTTTGGATCAAGGTGATCATAGATCAGAATCTGTACGCCAAAATATTGGAGGAGATAATGCTACCGTATGCGGAGTGGGAAATGCCACTGTAATGGCGGAGGAAAAAGCTAGCTAGAAGAACATAATGGCGACATCCAGCGCTGGCCTAATCGCCAGATCATAATCTCTAGGAAAACGTATGGGGAATAGTAAAAAAGTCCATTGGAGCCAAGAAAGCTGGAAATAAAATACAGACGGCTTGGTACGTTATACCAACGATTGTTCGCCGTTGTCGAATTTTTACCTAGAAGAGTAGATGAAGTTATCAGAAGCATTGGGTGGGACGACAGCTTTTAGAAAAGAAATGGGAATTCCATGAAACTGCCGATGAAAACTCAGAGCCTCATCGGCAAGCCTCAATGTCATGAGTGTGTTTCTGCGTTTTTAGTGATATTTTCCATTCGTTCTAAAGAGTTTTTCAATTGGCGTGGGTAGATTTTGGTGATCTACGAATATCGTGGCCATAAATCTATTGTTTATTATTCTAATATCAAATGACCGTGCCCAGTTACACGATTAAACAGGACGTCTTAATGATAAAACTTGAAATGACTGTTCGTTAGTGCAAACGTTACGAGCGACCATTTACGATAGACGTGGTGGCCATTCAAAGACGACTCTTCAACGTTTGGTGGTCAACTTTGAAACGACCGGTTCGGTGATTAATCAGCCAACATTCGCACGTTAAAGGAAAGCAAGATTGGCCGAGAACATCCTCATGGTCCGTGAAAGTTTGCAGCAGAAGCCTCTCGCAGACTTCAATTTGACGAATTTCGCGCTGAGAATTTGGCATACATATACCCGTACGAGATCCAACTGACCCAGGAGCTCAAAGCTCATAGACATAGACAACGGCTTCGGAGCGTTTGGAAGAGGATCCCAATTTTGGCCGAAAAATCATCTACAGCGGCGAAATGCATTTTTGAATGGCTGTGTTGACGACACCAACTCCCACGAAGCTCACCAGGTGACAATGCATCCTCAAAATGTTACTGCTTGGTGTGGATTTGAGGCCGGCGACGTCATTGGTCCAAACTATTTCGAAAGCGACTTTAGTGAGGCGTCACCGTCTTTGACGACCGCTACAGAACGATAATAACCAATTTCTTATGGCCCAAATTGAACCATTCGGACCTAGACGAAAGGTTCTAAAGTTTTTTAGTTCCAGCAAAACAAATGTCTAACAAATCTCTATAAAAATATAGATACTGGTCAAGTGAGATTCCAAGAAATCTAACGGAGTTTCTCACGGCAAATGTTTGTACATATTGCCCAATGATGGCGAATTTCCTCCAATAACTTCTGGTAATGAAGTTCTACGAGTGTGGTCCGATAAGTACTTAGCCCTACCGCCAGATGGCGCCAGTATCGCAAGAGCAACTTACTATCGTGTAGTACATTCTAGTAGACAGATCGGACTCGTAGTTTTGTTTTGACCGCGTGTGGAAGCGGGAGTGTCCGCGGATTTTAGAAAAATGGACAAAAAGCAATATCGGTCGGTGATTCGATTCTTGTTTTTGGAAGGGAAATCGCGCAGAAACGATGTATACGGTGACTCTTCTCCTTCGATGGGGACCATCAAAAATTGGTTTAACGAGTTTCAACGTGGTCGCACGTCGATTTTTGATTAGGCACGTCCAGCTGCCCCGAAAACGGCTACCACGGAGGATAACATGACAAAAATCCACGATCTCGTATTGGCAGACCGCCGATTGAAGGTGCGCGAGATAGCTGAGACAGTAGGCATTTCAAAAGATCGCGTGAGTCATGTCCTGCATGAAATTTTGGGCATGAGAAAGCTGTCGGCGCGATGGGTGCCGCGTTTGCTCACTCCGGACAGCAAGCCCAACCGTGAGGCCACTTCAGAGCAGTGTTTTACGCTGTTTAAGCTCAATCCGAAGGAGTTTCTGCGTAGTTTCGTGACGGTCGACGTAACATGGATCCACTGGTACACACCAGAGACAAAGGAACAGTCGAAACAGCGGATTTCACCCGGCGAACGTGCTCCGAAGAAGGCGAAGACTGTCCCATCGGCCGGAAAGGTGATGACCACCGTTTTCTGGGATTCACAAGGTGTGATCCACATCGACTACCTGGAGAAGGGCAAAACGGTCACAGGGCTGTACTATGTCAAATTATTGGCAATATTATTCGACGCCGAATTGAAGAAAAAACGACCCCACTTGGCGAAGAAAAAAGTGCTCTTCCACAATGATAACGTACCGGCTCACACCTCAGCACTCGCCACGGCCAAATTGGTCGAATTGGGCTACGAACTTCTCTAGATTTGGCCCCGTGCGACTTTTTTTTGTTTACAAACTTGAAAAAGTCACTCGCGGGGCAGAAATTTCAATCGAATGACTCCGCCACGGAGGCCTTCTTTGCAGACCTCGAGAAAACGCATTTTTCAGAGGGGTTAAAGAAGTTGGAGCATCGCTGGGTCAGGTGTATTGAGCTAAAAGGAGACCATATTGAAAAATAAATCGCCGTTTCTCCAAATTTTTTGTTTTTCTTTTGTAGGCTAAGTACTTATCGGACCATCCTCATAAATGGCATCAATCTTTGTACTTCGTTACGCAACTAAATCATCTGCTTACGTTATTGAGTGGGTGAGAAAACCGATGGAATTGCTTGTGTAAATGTTGAATCGTTTTTAATATCAAATACCAAAGATCCTGTTTGGTGTATCTACCTTTTAGTCGGGACCTGTTTTTGTCCATGGTGAACAAATCGCCTCATGGGAGGCTTGTAACATGTGACTGCCTTAGTTTTTGCCGATAGCTTCTATGAGAGGATCACATTGGAACTTCCTTCAGAATGGTAAATTATCAAACGAAATAGCTCATAATTGACCTTTACTTGACACTTTTTACCAAAAATCGTAGGAAAAAAGGTAGGTTTGAGTAAGCTAGGATAGGTTGAGGTAGGCTAGGGTGGCAGGTAGGCTTAGTTTAATTTTAGCTGTTTTTAAATAAAAATAAATAATAAAACAAAATTAGTAAAACAAAAAAATATTTATATGTTTGCATATATTGCCAGGTAATACATATATTGTACTGATATTAAGAATATAGTTTTGTATACAAAGGGTTTCTCAGTAAGGGCGGCTATATGTTGAATTTCAATAAAACCAGCTGTGTGAAATATTGTATTAAATTTTTTATTTTTTTTAAAGGTCCATGTATACCATTATGGATGGAACATGACATCGTTCAAATGCTCGTTTCGGCTTCTTACCGTGGCACGAATCCGAGTGGTGCAATTTTCAATGACTCTTCCGCATAAAAGCGGCTGATTTTGACCGATGTTATTTTGTAGCGCTCGCAAATGACGGTGACCGACTCACCAACGTCGTTTTCGAAAAAGTACAGACCAATGACGCTGACAGCCCCAAATCACCTGGTGAACCTCGTGTGGGTTGAAGTCATTCCATATACGACAATTTTGCTTTTCAACTCAACCATTCATCCAACAACGCGCTTCGTCGCTAAATATAGTTTCCGGCCAAAAGTGCGGTCCTCTTCCAAACACTCCGAAGTCCAGTCAGCGAACTTTGAGCTCCTTGGTCAGTTGGATCTTGTTATGGTGTAAATCCAGGTCCCAACACAAAATTCTCCAAGGAAGTCTGCGAAAGGCCGAGTTCTTGTGCATGGCGTGGAATCGACTGCCTGGGGTTATGTTGTACACTTACACGGATAGCGGCGATGTTTTCGAATGATCTTACGTTTTTTTGTGTAACTTGTTAGGGTAATTTGGCAATAAGTTCATTGGACCCAAAAAAGTTATAAATAAAAGAAAACTGCAAAAAAGACAGGTAGAACGAATGGACAGTTAATGAGTCCGAAACACGAAATAAAGAGTCCGTCAGGAAGGCTCTGTGGGGGGGGGGGGGGAATATTAGGATGCACTAAGAAGAACAGAGCACTAAAATATAGAATGGGCACGCTCATGACAGGGAGGCTTGGCCAAGGATTGTAAGCGAAACTCAAAATGTCCGAGTTTCAAATGGCCCATGTAATTTATTTTTAATAATTGTTTGTAGTCTAAAGGTACAATAACCTTTGTTTCTATTTCATGTCCACTGTCTTAATACTTAATATCGCAATTCTAATTAAAATTTTGATTTTATTATATTTTTAATGAAACAGATTTTGTTTACTTTTCTTAAAGTTATTAAAACTTCGAGTTTTGAATTTTTATTTTGTCCGTCACTATATTGTTTTCATTATCGCAGTGTAATGCAAAAAAATTGTTGAGAGAAAAGGGAGGGATTATGCTGCCGTAACTATTCTTTTGCTAACGTTCCTGCGTGAACTTCCATTTAATATGATTTTTTTAATCAGCAAATAACAGCATTATTTTACCCTTTATTAAATTAAACCAATGTTAGATGATGAAAAGCAGCCTCAAATCATTAAATTGCCTCCACCTTCTTTTCTTATTGTCTTTCTTCTGTGTTTCTGATCAAATTCAAATCTTTATCTTGGTTTCATCCGATCACAAGATAGTGACGCGATGGAGTGGTTTGTCTACAAATATTAATCTCTTTTGAATATCTGTTTTGTTTTTTTTACGGACCTTTCTGGCATATCTTCCAAGAACATCTGCTTTAATCAATTTCATTACTTCTTCAATTTCAACTAATTCTTAAGGTCTTTTGATGAATTATTTTTTTGATAACCGCTTTAGCACTTTATCAAAAGGGTGTTATTTCCCATTTCTTGCCCCTCGTTTTTATTTAACCACTTTGATAAAATTTGCTAATCTTTCTTATTTCGTCCATTGTTTTGTTATTTTTTCTTAACCCCATTTTATTACATTCTACTTTCAATCGAGGCTAAGACTCAAGATAAATAAATCGGCAATTAACCTGATTGAAATTATAATTCACTTTGATTGCCAATTCATTTTTGACAGGCTTTCTCTCGTATTTTTTATTATTGGGTATGAATAAAAAACTGATAAGAGCCAATTCCTGCACCATTTTAAAGTACTGATAGGTGGTTGAAGTGGTTTCGGTAGAATGTAGGTATATGCAGTGTTTGACTACTGAGAATTATGCAATCCTCTTTTTCTATTATTTTTTCTATCACTCTAGATAGAGCACGCGAATAAAATACAGCACAATTCGCTTTTAAATGTATTTTGTTATAAATTTAATAAAATATTTTGCAAGGCACAATTAGACTAATTTCAATTTTTTATTTTAAATATTAATTTTCAAAAGAGTTAAACAAAGTGTGGAACTAACGAACGAAAAACAAAAGAGTAAAAATATTAACAATTTTTAGCATCTAATTTCAAAAACGATGAACTGATTGATAGCTTATTTTCTTTTTATCCATCAATCTCTGAGTTAGACACTTGTTTAACACTTTTTTCTGGTAACCATGGCTAATTTGGAATAATGTTTTGTTTTAATTCGTCAACTTTCTCGACTGGACTGTCGAGATTCTGGCAAGACCCCAAATTCTTTCGGTTGTCAAGCTGGCCAATTCAAAACATCGACATTGTTATCTCAGAAAAAAATTGATAATCGCAGAATTATTATCATAGTAAGCGGCAAATAATTTTTTTTTTAAACTGGTTTTGTTGTTTCAATAGCAATCAAGTGCAGGTTTTTTTTTTGCTGTCCATTTCTTGTTGAATGAACTTTATATCAGTTTTAGCATATTCTATTCTATTCAAACTGATATCATAGTAGTTCCCCATGTTTCCAACGATTCAACACGGATTCCTCTTTTCTTAAATTGCGGTTAAACAACTTCTCGTTCGTGAATAATACTCGACGTCATCATTTCTTCCAATGCAAGTGCCTCAAAGCACATTTCAATCAATCTTTCTTGTGCTTTGCCGTGGAAGGTGGTTTAACGCTTCTTCATTGGAGATCCCATCAAGATCTGATGTGTTTGTGTGAATCGTTGAGCTGGAATCTTCTTTTAGAACTCTACGTCCCAATCTTTAATTAGGTAAAAACGGACGTTTACTTAGATTTCAATAACTTTTGACGACATTCGAAATCATTTATCTGCTTCTCTCCAGTTTATTCCTATATCAGGTATTTTGAAATGCTCTTGTAATAACCTTTATTTGGGCACTACTCTATTTTTCCCCCTTTCTTACTTAAAGATCTCTAAGATGCGAATAATTCATTAAAAAAAAAATAGAAAATACGTAATCTTTTCCTCGCGCTGTTGCTTAGGGTTTTCTTTTATTCCTAGGGATTTATTAAAGACCACGGAAGGTGCCCAGTTTAAAGCTGTTGTGGCATGATTGAAAAACGATTAAGATTCAAGTTTAATAACCAGTTTCAAACTAAAATTAAAAGCTCGACTACATGTTGTGATGTATCCTATTCGCACAATCTATATGAATTAAGAGAAGCTTCAGCAGTCCTCTGCGCGTCAAGCAACATGTGCACTACTATGCTGTATGTTATGTATTATTCCTTTCTTCCAATATGTGAAAGGGACCTACTATTTAATGCCAAATCCGAAGAGGGAATGAGAAAAAGCTTTTTTTTTAGAAGTAAGGGTAAAGCCCGCCGAAAAGATATTTGATTTCAATGATTTGTCCATTGCTGAGCTCGTAGCCAGGTTTTCAATTCCCGATATAACCCTTCTCCTAGGTACTTGGTTTCCAAGCAGGTGATTTTATCGATAATTTTACAATCGTCATAATCGCAATTTAAGCCATAGCCACCAAATTTCGCACCAAATCCACTATGTATGCGTAGAGTGCGTACAGAGAAAAATGCAGTGTTTGATTCTGTTTATGGTACGATGGGATCATTTCAAAGATGACCGTGAAAATAACATTACTGTCAATGGCGCCCGATATAGTTCAATAATTTCAAACTTATTTCTGGAGAAAATCCACGGGCTGAACCTGGATGACATGTAGCATCAGCAAGACGGTACTACATTCAACACAGCACCTATTAAGTCAGATCTTGGGTGGTTCCTTCATGGTATATTAGCTGCAACAGCCTGTAAGGGAGAAGGTACAAAAACACTGAAAATGGCACGTATACGCCCCGTAGTGCTTGTGGTCGGGGGCAATTCTTGGTTTCCAGAGCTGCTTTCACGACTGGGTTTTGATGTAATCAATTGACGCGAATTCAGATCTAACCTATTAAGTCAGATCTGGGGTTGTTCCTTTATCGTAAATTAACTGCCCGAGCCTATAAGGGAGAAGGTACAAAAACACTGAAAATGTTACGTATACGCCCCGTAGTGCTTGTGGTCGGTTGCGATTCTTGGCTTGCAAAGCTACTTTCACGACTGGGTTTTGATGTAATCAATTGACGCGAATTCAGATCTAACCTATTAAGTCAGATCTGGGGTTGTTGCTTCATGGTAAATTAGCTGCCAGAGCCGGTAAGGGAGCTGGTGCAAAAAAGTTCAAAATGTTACGTATACGCCCCGTAGTGCTTATCGTCGGTCGCAATTCTCGCCTTCCAGAGCTACTTTCACGACGGAATTTTGATGTAATCAATTGACGCGAATTCAGATCTAACCTATTAAGTCAGATCTGGGGTTGTTCCTTCATCGTAAATTAACTGCCCGAGCCTATAAGGGAGCTGGTGCAAAAAAGTTCAAAATGTTACGTATAAGCCCCGTAGTGCTTATCGTCGGTCGCAATTCTCGCCTTCCAGAGCTACTTTCAGGACTGGGTTTTGATGTAAACAGTTGACGCGAATTCAGATCGAATCGATGCAAATGAGTTCGGTAAGCAATTTGTTTCTCGTTGTGGACCGTTGAATTCAATCGCGCAAACACCATTAGACTGTTTGTTATAGGAAAATCGCTCGTCGATGTGGATAAACCACAGTCTTGGAGGACAATATTGCACATGGTATTAGCGAGATACCAACCAACATGCTAGAAACACGAAAACTCATGACTCAAAATCAGACTCTAAGGATGAATCCTTTGTATTATAGTGGTAATCAATTTTTTACTTAAAAGTATATGGCAAGCTCTGGTTTATCAACATAAATTAAAATGTTATGCAATTTTGCAATTCTTCTGTACATACTTTGAAACTAAAAACCAAACGTTAAAAAGATCACATACATGTGAAACATTATAATTTTGCGAGTTTATTCTTTTTTCCGCCTATATACATTCGATCTAATCCCATGATCTAATTAAGTACATGAGATGCTGTCGGGGAATATTTTTAAAACCTGGCTTAAGGTGACATTTATGGTGATTTGTTGATCTTCTTCTTCTTCTTCTTTTCCTTTTTATCCCGGCGTCGTTATGGTCAGAAGTGTAGGACCATAACCTTCCCACTTAACTGCATTCCTACTGGTCCGCTTGTGGGGTCCGCCGGTTTGACCTCAGAAAGTAGCGGCAGGCTTCCCGGTTTGGGATTACTTCATCGCTGAGGCCAATCAAATGCTGGTGTTTTTGCATTTGTTTGCACCAATTGTTTTTCGGCCTGCCTTTTTTGCGTGTTGAAATTGGAATGTTGATTGATAACGCCTTTTGGACGGGGTTCAAAGGATCTCTCCTTTGAACATGGCAATACCAACTGAGTCGGTCGCGCTCTATATTTCTTGTGATGGTTTCTTTTACGTGGAGGCTTCCTCGGATCTTTGAACTTCTAATTCTGTCACGCTTTGTTACTCCCGCTGTCATGCGAAGCATCTTCATCTCAGTTGCCGTTAATTTGCTCTCATACTTTTTGTGCATTGTCCAGCATTGTGAACCGTATGTGAGCGCCGGACGTACAACTGAAGTGTGGAGCCTTCCTTTCAGCTTAGGGGGCATTTTTCGATCACAGAAGATGGCGGAGTTTTCCCGCCACTTCATCCACCCTACGCTTACGCGATGTTTGAAGTCGTCATCACAAATTGCTTCTCTATTAATCATAGATCCCAGATATTTAAACTTTTCACACTTGGGAAGCACTCTTCCATTCAAGTAAATGTTTGGAATAGGCTGATGAGGGTCAGAGAACGGGCAGCACAGATACTCTGTCTTCTTTGAACTAATACGATACCCGTGTCACTCAAAAATGTCCACCCACACATCAAGTGCTCGTTGTAGGGACGCCTGATCATCACTTATAATGGCTCCATCGTCAGCAAAAAATAGCTGGTGCACATTGGGGTCCGTCACTTTTCCTTCAAGCAAGCAATCAAGGACTGCTATAAAAAGCAGTGGGCTGAGGACGCTCCCTTGGTGTACACCGACTTTGATTGCGAACTCTTCGGTGACTCCTGCGGTGCATCTTACTCTTGTCGTTGCTCTCTCGTACATGTCCATAATCACTCGCACGTAGGTTTCTGGAACTCCTTTTTGTCTTAGCGCTACCCATAAAAGATCTCTTGGTTGCCGGTCAAAGGCCTTCTCGAAATCAACCAACACCATATGCAAGTCCTTTGAAGAATCACGATGCTTTTCCATCATGATCCTTATACTTTGGATTGCATCTGTTGTTGATTTACCGGAGACAAACCCTCACTGGTCATCAGATCTTATACCCGTTCAACGATCTTCATGGTGTGCGACATCAGCTTGACAGAACGGTAGTTATCACAATTTCGCGTATCACCCTTTCCTTTGTGCAATGGAAGAAGATAGCTTTCCCTCCATTGATTAGGCATAGTGTCGCCTCTCATAAGTTTGGAGATAAGAACCATGAGCCATCTAGACCCGATGTCTCCCATCTTTTTCCAGAACTCAGAGGGTATCCCGTCCGGCCCAACAGCTTTTCTTTTCTTGGAGTTTTTAACCGCGTACCGAACATCTTCGACTATGATGTCGGATATTTCGGCATGATTCAGGGCGGCTCTTGGAAAGTACACTCAGGGAAACTGTTCGTTCAGAAGTTCCTCGCAATACTGTCGCCATCTGTGGAGAATTTTTTCGTCTTCCACAAGGAGTTGGCCTTCAGCATTGTTAATAAACTTTGGGAAACGAATCTCCTGAGCATTTCTTCTTCTCTGGGCGGCTATCTTAAAGATATTTGCTCCTTTGTTCAAATTGTTTTGTCGAAGCTCCTGGGTAGCCTGGTTCCTGTCAGACGCGGAAGACGATATTTTTTCCAACTCCTGATAGAGGCCTTCCATGCTTTTCGCTTTGAATTCGGCGCATTTTTTCTTCGCGATACCTTTGCAACATCTATATACCTTTTCACGGTGAGCTTTTTCCTCTCTATTAGTAGAAGAGCACTTTGACCAAGCTTGGAAAGCCATTTTCTTTTCGTGTATCACTGCTTTGGCTTCGTCTGTCCACCACCAGGTTTCTTTTGCGTGTTGGCAGGAGCCTTTAGATGTTCCGAGCAGTGATTTGGCTTTCTCCAGGCCAGATTGTTGTAGGGAATCCCACATGTCTTGTGCTCTGCACTCCTCATTACCGACCTCATCGATAATGGAAGAGAGGTAGTTTTCCATGTTGGCGATAAAAGCTTCGCCTTTTGCTTTATCCAGCTTATACCACTTGATTCTCTCAGACACCTTCGTTTGCTGCTTTGACTTCTTTCTCGCATCCATAAAAAATTCAGTCAGGAGGAGACGGTGTTGAGGGGCGATCGCGTCTCCCAGGATCACTTTGCAATCTTTAGCTCGTGGCTTCATGAAACTGGATACCAAATGATAGTCTATTTGAGTTTCATTTCCGCCGCTGCTATAAGTGATCAGGTGCCGGCTTTGTTTGACGAACATGGTATTTAGCACTATAAGACCGTACGACTTGCACATGTTTAGGATATCTTCACCTGAAGAGTTCCTGGTGCCGTATCCCAGCCCTCCGTGGTAGCCTTCATAGTCTTCGCTTGTCTTCACGACATGTCCGTTTAAATCTCCCCCAACAAACAAAAGCTCTTTCTTTGGGATGATTTTGACAAGGTTGTGGAAATCTAGCCAGAATGCATCTTTTTCTTTTTGTTCACATCCTACTTGAGGGGCATATGCGCTTACGATGTTCCACACCTCACCATGCATCACCAATTTGAGAGCCATCAAACGGTCACTGGACTTTGAAATGGTTAAGACGTTGCCAAGTAACTCTGCCGCAAGGATGATGGCGATTCCGTTTTTTCCTTGTTCCAATCCATAGTAAAACATCTTGTAGGCTTTTGTTTTAACGTCCAAGAAACGTGCCCGATTACCGGTGTTTCGCCATTTCGTCTCTTGTACGCACAGGATGTCTACTCGCCTTCTAACCATCATTTCTTCAAGCTCATAGCTGTGCCCACTCATGCTTCCAACGTTCCAACTCGCGACTCTTAAATGTGGCTTACGCCGTTGCATTACTTTGCTATCCCCCGGAAATCCTATAGCTCTGACCCGAGCATTGCTGCTCGTCCCAGTATCACGACCATTAGTAGTGCCTGGCGGGGTAGTGCTTTTCCTTTTAGCGTTCTTTTCCATAATGCTACGGTTTGACCGTTTTCATTCTTCCCTTCCTTTTTGACACGGGCATGCTCCAGATTTTTTATTTTTTTATTTTTTGATTGATCTTACTCTTACAACACCGGTGATCTCCAGTCGTGTCAACCCACTGATTTGCATGCACACTTGTGGGGCAGTTTAATGGTGGTATATGTGTCCCTAGGCTCACCTTGGTGTTTTCTAAATTGCCTAGATGTGATTTTTGTTTACCTTTGTTTAGTCGCCTTTTACGACAAGCGATAGGTATCGCTGCAGGGATATTCTTAACCCGTCCCTGCACGTGGATGGTGATTTGTTGATGGTTGTCATAAAATGCCACCTTACAGTCAATAAGTTCGATTTAATTCCCAAAATCTACTTGCAAATGCACGGCAAGCATGTATAATATAGATATAGATATCCGCACAGTGTTTCAAGCGAGAATAGAGAAGGCGGCAAGACCCATCAAAACCTGTAGAGATATACTGGTATTCACTAAAGTTCATTAGTCAACTCTGTTGGATTCCCGGTAATTTTTAAGCAACTGGAAGACGAAAGCAGACTAATTGCTAAAATGCGGACCAATGGTATCACCATATCAATATTGCCCCCAACAAGGTCGTTTTACCTGATCATGGAAGTTAAATATCGTAATCCAACAAGTGGTGTCATTTTCAAACAACAGAAAAACCTACAATTTTTCTGAAAAGTTTATGATGACTTATTCTGGTCTAAGACGCAATCCTTGAAGTTAGCAACGCGACAAAGTATCTCTATTTACTCTGCCTACAAATATTCATTCTTTTCGTGTTCCTTTTCCTAATGATATTCTATTGCACGATCTCGACGGCCAATCAAAGTCTTCAATCCGAGAAATAACTCTGTTATCAGACTTCTGAAATAAGGCTGGGTCTTCCTGAGAATATGTGGTTCATGTCCATATCACCTATTTCAGGCAAAAAAGGCCAGTAAAATGGGGTCGATGACGCCATTCAGTCGATAAAACGTTGATCTTTTCGAGATGGGCATACCTGAGTCTTAAGCAATATTTTCAGTTGATTCAGAGCCGGAGTTTTATCACAAACTTTTCCGAGACGGTTAAATTTATTGACTAAATTTATTATAGCCGCGAAAGGCGCTTGATGATGACCAAAAGCAATACAAATTTTATGAAATGTTTTCGCGATATTTCCACTGTTCTTGCGGTGAATTTCACTATCTCAACAAGTAGTATAAGTAGGTCGATCCATATTTATCAACCTCCCTGTTTTTAATTATCAAAAGTCATCACAATGATTGTTAATTGTTGAGAGTTGAGAAATGGGACGAAATATTAAATGACACCTCTTGCTGGATGACTCTTTATTATGATACTAAGAAGCCTGCTTTTCTTGAGTTCCTCGGACAAATAATCTTTTAAGATAACTACTGCTCACACGCTTTCAGGTCATTGAAGGGGCATGGGGCTTGCCCCCTACCGCGAAAACAAAGTGATTTCCCGCGTAAGTGATTCACACGGTCCTGTTCACCACCAATCCGCGTGTCGACTTTGTTCACTACGTTTTTGCCATTTCATCTCCGAGACACTCGTATCATGACTACAGACTAACCTTGCGAAACTGTACACGAAATATTTTGTAACTTCTCGAGCCCACCGCTCTTCATCTATCTCTTCACCTAAGATCACAAAAGATGACTGCTATCTGATTATCTCGCTATCCATCCGTTTATGCCCGTCATCATTCGCACACAATGCCAAGCGGAGAGATAAGCCCAAGATTGAGGGCATCAATGAATGGATTTCCTTCTACTCCAATTGCTTCATCAGTAAGCAGACAATCTGCCCACCGGCCACCGCCTGTGCCGCCTGTGACATCAAGAGTGCGAAGCGTCCGACAATAGAGTGGACAATAGTCAAAAGCAGATCGCCATTATGGAGCATTATATCACTTTCGGTGAATACACTCGACACTGTGGAGTGGCTTGGACCACTTGCTCCATTTCATGATCAATGTAATGTTTACCGACTCATCAGAGGCGGTTGCTGATGCCTCCAAGTGCGTCTCAACTGGCTACTTAAGAGTGAATTTTAAGAGCTTATGTCGAGGAGTATAATGTGCAGAAGATCAAGGCGAATTTGGTGTGGATCCGAGCACTTGTCGAGATGTGATCGAGGTGCCAGCTTTGCCGAAATTGCATGAGCTCCCGCCGAGTGTGGGTACTGTGTGTTGTGATTTGACACGTAGGGTTAATGAAGTGGTTGTGTTCGGTTGGTTGATGAGATTTTTATTGTGATTGGTTGTGATTGCGGTTGAGTGCTTGGTGGCATGATAGTCTGGGGAGGTACGTGTCGTTGGTGACGATTGTGGTTGATGGATGGTTAATGTTTGGGATTATGAAATTACTCTTCTTCGAAATCCGTTGATTACAGCATGACCCTTGATGAGATAACTGGAAGCGGATTGGACGAGGGGGTCTTGAATAGTGTCATGCGTATGTGATAGATGGCTCTACAGTTGAATCGATCTTGGGGATGTCAGATGGCATATCAGACATAATATTTGGAACCATTTACGGTACAGTACAAGAGCAATTGAAGTTTCAAGGATTCCAAGAAGCGAAAGTACACATTCGCATACCTGAAGCGCGCTATATGGCGATAATGGACGTTGAGGAATTTTCGTTATGCGTCTTTTGATTTCGCCTTGGACACTTAAGCATCAAAGAAAGCACAATTTTGCCGGTACGGGATCTAGGACAAATGGATAACCGAAGTGGGTGACGCAAGAGCTGTACTTAGTGCCGGCGATAGAGGATTACCTCCGACTATCGTTGCCCATTCTTATAACTATTTAGGCAAATCACTTTTGCAGTTGTGGAAAGTCATCGGTTATTTTGAAGCCCTTTTAAGCTTTGTTTACTGAGGAACTCACGTGCCCCTCTGGACACTAACTACTCTAGACAGAGACTACTAAGTTAGTTGTAATATTTAGAATTTATAATAGCTTTCTGCTTCATACCTATCGGAGTTTTCCAAAGATTCTAGAACAGCTGCACTGCAATTCCCCTTTGGAAATGCATAGTTTTCAAGTCGACGTCAATTTGGTTTCAGTTTAAGCTTCTGGTGTATTTCGGGAAAATGTAGGTAGCTTGCATCTGAATCCATTGCTAAGTTAACCACGATGTTTGATTAGCATCGTGTCATCAGTATAAAATATCTCACTGCACTTACTGACTTCCGCTGGTGCTTAGATATATGAGAGATGACTTGGACCCATATTTTTGCAAATGGTTTCAAATTTGAGGACAATTTTTTTAAAAGTTATTATAAGTGGTACTCAACTGTCTCAGAGAGAATGACTGTGTAAGACTGGGCTTTTTGAGAGAGAAAAACACCAGCTAAAGGTACATCTGGGAAAAGGAATCTAGAATAATATGGAATGAACACTGTAGTGGACAGAGTTTGTATTGATAATAGGCTAATCATGGACAATGGAATAAACTTCGAATAACTTTAACAATTGTCAACTGATTTTCATATGTCATAGCATTTTGGAAACGTTAATTCAGTACAATTTTAACCATGAATCGGTTCGCACCAAAAGAACGCGCAGAAATATGTAGTCTCAACATTCATTAAACATAAACGCTCGATTGAGCTAGCTCAACGTGCGTATCGTGCAAAATATCGTGATCGTGTTGCGCCCAAAAAGATACAATACGTCGTTGGGCCTAATTTTTTTTCACTTTGGTTCCGTGCCAAGCCCTCATGAGCAACCTAGGCCACGTCCGCGGCGTTCAAACTCATCGATTCAGTCTGCGAAGGCCAGTGTTCAAGAAGTTTGTCATATTGGCGCCGTACGCAACAGTTAGGCATCAGTGGGACCACTTTGCGGAAAATTTTAAAGGATGATCTTCACTTATTTCCATACTAAGTGCAGATAACCCAAAGAATTTTCCCACAAGATGAGTTACGGCGCTTGGCATACGCGCAAAATGTCGTTGCAATGATTAATGCTGAGCCGGAGTTCTGGCAGCAAATTTTGATGACCGATGAGGCACATTTTACGCTCTCTGGCTCAGTTAATAAACAAAATTGTCGCTTCTGGGGCACCGAAAATTCTCACATTATTCACGAAGAGCCGCTATATGATCAAAAAGTTACTGTTTGAGTGTATGCGCTAAAACCATCATTGGACCGTATTTCTTCAAAGAATACAGTGGCGATACAGCGGATGGCGATCGATATCGGTGGATGTTGGCCCATTATATGGTCCCAAAAATGCGTAAAAAGGCTTATTTACTTTTGGTTTCAACAAGACGGCGCGACATGCCATACTGCGGACAAAACAATGACCTTTTTACGTAAGAAGTTCCCTGCCAGATTGTTGTCAAAAAAGGACGATATTGACTGGCCCCCGAGATCGCCGGATTTGACTCCTCCAGACTATTTTCTTTGGGGATACCTGAAAAGCAAGGTGAATGCTAACGGCCTGAAAACAATAAAACAGCTCAAAAGAAACATTCGTGCGGAAATCGCAGAAATTTCGACCGAAATGCTCGAAAATGTCATGGAGAATGCGCGAAAACGAGATAAATTGTAAAGGTCTAAGTTGAATAAAAGTTTTTGAATTTCCAAAATCTGTTGAGAATTGTTGAAGTTATTCGAAATTTACATCAACCCATATGAGATGGCGCACTCTGTATATATATATGTATGTATGTATATAAATACATATAGAAAAGGCAGGCAAACCGATTGAAGTTTTATTTCTTATTTTTAAGCGTAAACGAAAGTGGGAAACCTATCTAACCTACCTACCTATGTACCTAATACTTACCTTCCTCTCTAAACCCTATCTACCTAATCATCCCTAACCAACCTACCCTCTCCACCACCTGACTGCTACTGAACACCTGACTGAACCTGACTACTGAATATTTTCAGCAAGGTGTTTTTCGCAAGGTATTTTTCGCAATGTGTTTTTCGCGAGGTGTTTTTCGCAAGGTTTTTTGGTTGCAAATTTATTTTTCGGCAAAGGGTTTTTGGAAAAATGTTTTTTAGCAAAATGCCTTTGGTGAAGTATTCCTTGGAAGCTTTTTTCGGCAATGCGTTTTTCAGCAATGTCTTTTTTGGCACACCGAGTTCCATGAAAGTATAAGTATCGTCTATGGAAATTGGCTTGGCTATCCTTCGCCTTGGATTATCGCATTTCAGAAAAAAACTTCCTTTCTTGCCGCTGGAGGTTAAGTCGTAAAAAGACACTGCTCGACGTCTCTCGACTGCGACGTGACCTGCCACAACCGTATTTTTATGGAATTGAAGGTGAAAAGCCTCGATTGCTGACATTTTCAGGCACACACTCAGGGATATATCAAATTACAAATTCTAAATACGAAATGGCAAGCATTGGTTTATCAACTCAAATATAAGTTATATGCACTTTTGGAATTATCCTTTGCCTTTTTTTGACAATTAAAAACCAAACGATTAAGAAATCACATATTAAAGTGAATTCTCGTCTTGAAAATTAATATTTTGCATCAGTGAATCTTGCGAATCCCAGTGAAGGCTATTATAACTGCAATGAGGCACTGATTCCTTATTTTGTACTCATGAAGAAGGACCGGAGAAATAATGTTCAACTGCCAACTTATGGTGTGAAGGAAAATTTCCTAAACTAGATATAAATGAAATAAATTTTCCCTCACAAGCATACATATATATTTTACTGACCTCACCGTTTGAACAAATATAAAAAAAATCAACACAAAATTAAACACAAAACAATCAAACAGAAAACACACAAAAATAAAAACATGAAAAATACAAACTCTTATCTTGTAAATAAATTTACAGATTGGAATTACTTCCAAGCAATATTAGATCAGAATTTAAACTTTAACACAGTGCTTTGTAATAAAAATCAACTAGAAGATGAAGTATTGGATTTTACGGAACAAATACAAAAAGCTGCATGGAAAAGTACTCCTCAGGTAAAAAAGGAAGAAATCGGGTATAGTTATCCGAAACCAATACTTAACTTAACATCCGAGAAGAGAAAATTAAGGAAAAATTTGGCAACAATCAAGATACCCGTTGTACCAGTCACAATTAAACAAGCTTACAGAAATGATTCGCTCTCAATTAAATGAGCTTAAAAATAAAGCAGTTAACCAAAAATTACGTCAACTAACAGCCGACAAATCGACCGAATACTCATTGTGGAAAATAACCAAAAATCTTAAACGTCCTAGTCAACACAACCCACCAATTAAAGAGTATCTGACGAATGTATTTCAACCCAATGAGAGACAATATCTAGTAATATGGCCGGAAATCGAGCAACAATCCGTGGAAATTCCTTCAGTTACACCTTTGGAGGTGGAAACTATTATACAAAAAGATCTCAAGAAGAAAAAGTCCAATGGCTATGATCTTATTACTGCTGAGCTATTACAACACCTACCGCCTAGAGCTAAGAATTAATTCACAATACTCGTTAATGCTTGTTTGCGCCTGAAGCATGTTCCCTGCTATTGGAAAGTTTCAGAGATTATAATGATTCCCAAGCCAGGTAAAGATTCGCACGAAATGTCGTCCAACAGGCCAATCTCCTTACTGCCCATTTTGTCAAAAATATTCGAAAAGATCCTGCTGACGAGGCTTAAGCCATTTATAAACAGCGAGAATATGATTCCATCTCATCAATTTGGCCTTAAAGACCGACATTCTACTATTGAGCAGGTACATAGAATCACCAACATTGTCGAAGAAGCCCTTGAAAATAAAATGATATGTTCTGCAATATTCCTGGACGTCGCTCAAGCGTTCGATAAAGTATGGCATGAAGGCCTACTCTATAAGCCCAAAACTCTTTTTGGTAGAGAATATTCAACAATTCTAGAATATTATCTCACTGATAGATACTTCCGAATAAAACAAGAAGACGCCTATTCTGCGTTGAAAGCGATCAAAGCCGGTGTTCCCCAAGGAAGTATACTAGGCCCAACGATGTATATATAGGGTCCGCCAAATAACTTTTTTTTTTTTTTGAAAATGCTATAAAAAAAACTACTGAATATTTTCTCAAATTTCTTTTTTTATTTGAAAGTACAATCCTTCCGGTTAATAATGAAAAATAATTTCATTCAAATAGCTGCCTCGACTGGCCATGCAGTAGCCTACACGATCGGTCCAATTTTTAAGCACATTATCGATTGTGTTCAGCTGTATTTCACCAATGGCTTCACGAATATTGTCCTTTAAAGCGTCAATTGTCTCTGGCTTGTCGGCGTAACACTTATCTTTGACGGCACCCCACAAATAATAGTCCAACGGTGTCAAATCGCAGCTCCGAGGTGGCCAAACGACATCAGCTCTGCGGCTGATAATGCGATCTTCAAAAACAGGGCGCAAAACATCGAGTGTTGCTTCGGCTGTGTGGCACGTAGCGCCGTCCTGTTGAAACCAAATGTTGCCAATATCCTCCTCTTCAATTTTTGTGAACAAAAATTCGTTTTTCGAAGAAAAATGGCCCAATTATGCCTCTGGACCAAAATCCGCACCAAACAGTGGCTCGTTTTGGGTGCACCGGCTTTTCAATGTATGCGTGTGGGTTTTCTGTGCCCCAAATGCGACAATTTTGCTTGTTTACATACCCGCCAAGATCAAAATGAGCTTCATCTGAAAAGATGATTTTTTTGGCAAAATCGGCATCTTCTGTAAGTCGATCGCAGGCCCACTTAGCGAAGCCTTGTTCAAGCGTATACACAACCATATTCGTTCAGCGGAAGGATAAAACTAATTATCTGTCAAATCACACATGAGCTAAGTGTTACCATTCACGAAATAAGCACTACTTGAAAAAAAAAACGTTAGATGGCGGACCCTTTACTATTCACAAATGACATGCTAACCTTTTCGAATTGCACACTTGCTACGTTTGCAGATGACACTGCCATTCTCTCAGTTGGAAAAAATGAAGTAGAACCAACTCAAACCCTACAGAATGCTGTAAATACTGTAACTGATTGGACCAAAAAATGGGGTTTAAAACTAAATAGCATGAAATCCAACATGTTAATTTCACTAACAAAAAGATTCAACATATTCCAATCATTGTTAATGGGATACAAATTCCTTATTCCAATACAGCAAAGTACTTAGGAATGAACCTGGACGCTAAATTACGATAGAAAGAACTTATAAAAAAGAAAAGAGAAGAGCTTAATATGAAGCTGAGAAAACTCGATTGGCTGATTGGCAGAAGATCTATTCTATCAATACGAGTACATAACAAACTTCTATGACCTATATGGACATACGGCATTCAAAATGACAATACGGGGTGTGCTGCTAAAAATAACATAGAAATAATTCAGCGCTTCCAAAACAAAGTCTTAAGATGTTTAGTAAATGCTCCTTGGCATGTCAGAAAGTACCACTTACATCGCGACCTTAAGCTTAAATCTGTTGAAGAAACGATCCGTGAATTTGCAGCAGCCCATCACTCAAGACTTGGACAACATATTAACCAGGAAGCAACAAAACTTTGCGATATAACTGGTATTACTCGAAGACTAAAGCGAATTAAACCACATGAGCTAACTGGGAACAATGTTATCTAGAATATACAACAGAAATGAAAAATAAGCGTGTATTTGTTTAATGTAAAATATATTGTATATATATGTATTGTATTATATAACAAATGTAAACTACTCGTTAGTGTTAACTAGTTGTAGTACAAGGAAATGTTGTCAATTCTATAACACTTTTGGTGGTAGTACTAACGATGGTAGTTCGGTGACACATGGAGTGGCTCAATAGTACATCTGATCTTTTGAAGAAACCAAAAATTAGTTCAACCGTGTACTTCAGAAAAATTTAATTTTTTTGACACATACCTCCTACTACTTTTGGAGAACGAAAAAGGTGCATTCCCATTTGTACAACAGATCATTGCACGTTTCTCATTTCAATTGTTTCGTCCTTCACTTCGCCCCTTGCCAGGTTGGTCGTAATTGGGGAATATTGCGAGTATAACACAAAAACAATAGTGGACCTAAGACGCTTCTCTGCGGAATACCAAACATTATAGTTTTAAATTCGAAATACTCATTTCTGTGGTTCATACAGGCTGATCTTATGTATTGGAAATCATGAATCATAAGAAAGGGGAATTGAAAGGAAACCGTCTTTCGCCATCCTACTACCCACAATTGATAGAGATCCGGTTGAAACTTCTCTGGAGAATAAGTACTTTAACTTCAACTGATAGCGGTGGAACCACCAGTTTTCATGGTGTATGTAAGGGTATCACCGTCGATGAGATTCTGGAAACAAGGGAAACCTATTGCATGGTGGGCAATCATAAAAAGATTCCAATTCCTTCCTGCCAACCCGCACCCTAGGCAATTTTCTAGGTGGTTCTTAAAGTAAGGGGTTCCAATTGAACTGCTTAGCCCAAAAAAATTAAGACCGTCTATCTCCAAGACGACAAGTTTTTTGGTGAAACATCGTGGCGCCTTGGATGCATTGCCCGCCTTGGTTACGAATCAACCCCAGCTTAACACACTAGCCGTATGTGCAACCGCCACTGTTATTTTGTGCCCCTAAGTCTTTTCATCTTCATTCTAATCTACTGAAGTGAGACGACGTCTCTGTGACCAAACCCAAAATTCTGTTGTATCAGCCTCCATCTAGATGTGGTCCGGTCCATGACGAATTGCCTCACATGATCGTTTTGGCACTCCAAATATCTCAATCAGTTCACTCGCTATATTATCTCCATCAACGATCGGCCTTCAACTCGCTCCTCCGTTCGCGAAACCTAATCGCCATCATTTCCCGCCCAAATTATGCGTCCAAAACTCTGACAATTGCCCATGTGCACACCAAATTACCCCATGACCCACGCAATAAGGTTATTCAAACGTCGATTTCGTCATCGTATCACCTCAGCCCATAAGCTTCAGACTAATCAGCACTGGAAATTGCACACAGCTCATCCAGCATCGATGGCATTCCTTGTGCAATCAACCAGGAAGACGACGTATCCGCATGTTAGCGAGTAACATTTAAGCCTAATCGCATGATGTTACAACATTCGGAAAAGTGAGTCAAGAAGAGCACACTTTCGCTTCGAAATGGCCAGAATGTAGGTGAACCCTGGATCTCAAAGGTCTCGTCACTAGCTCACCTGCACACTACCATCGGCACACGAATCAACAATCATCGCGTTCGTGTCTTGTTAGTCGCATTAGGCAAACAATTTGTCCGCCGCACCGTTACATGAGGGTAATTCCAAGGCGACCGACCTACACTGGCTTATGTGGATGAGACGGAATGAACTGATTTAATGGCTAATTGTGAATGGGATGAGAACATCGGCGTCAAAGTTAGAATATCACGTTACGGACTCTTTCCGGAGATTCCCACGAAGCGCGCGGCTTTGTATGCACGTATATATGTAGTATGTGTGAGAGCTTTCAACAGTGGATTCAGAGTCTTGGTTACGCTTCTTAGAAGCTGCTGGCGTTGGATTGCTGGCGTTTCATTCATTATTGCGGATGCTGACGGTAGATGGTCACCGACGTTCGGTAGTTGTTTTGGGCTAAAGAAGAAGCGTCTGGTTCGGTAGAGAATATTTGGTTTATCGGGACTGTGATCGGTTTCGACTGAGTTCGTTTGGCCTTCCTCGTTTCGGATGCGCAACCGGCAAGAATGCTCAGTGCAGTTGAGTTGGGCAATGCAACCGGGTGATGTGATTGACGATGCGACTAGTCAACTAGTTTGTGGCCTGCGGGAAGTGGCTGATGAGTGGGCAATTGTAGCGCTGGCTATTCTTTGTGTTTGTTCTAGGGAGTTGAAGGTCGGAAGTGTTGCGGAAAGTGCCCTGGGAATGAAGATGAGCTGCGCAATTTCAGTGCTGCCGGTTGGTGTGGATGTGCGGTTAATGCAATTTGCTCAACTTATGCAATCGCTACTTTGGGGGCTTTCTATGTCCTGATAGCCGGAAGTAGACCTTAACACCAATCACTTTCTGATTGACATACTGACACCAAGGTTAACCGTTCGCTATGAATGAGATGACCCGATTTACGTAGACCGTAATGCAATACGAATTAGCCTCGACGGGTAACGATATCAACGTCCAGCACCAAGATAATTGCTTTCCCCAAAACCAACCAGCATCGACTAGCAAGCCATTCTTACTGCTACCGCTGCAGGTTGCTGTAACTGGTGATGACGATGTTGATGTCATTATAAAATGCCACCGGTTCACATCTCGTCCGATGGTTCTAGTCCACTGACTGTTGACGGCTTCAAAGGGAACTGCTCTAGTTTCACGGAGCAGTGAGACTCTTTCAACTGCACATCCACTGGCTCTGGCAAATTAATTTCTGTTTAGTCTGCATCTGACAGGTCAGATTGCAACTTGGATTTGGCATTACCATCGCTAGATGGATGGTAAACATGCATTCGCGTGTGGGATGACGAAATATTGAATGTACATATCTGTTGATGGTAAAACCGGATCACGGTGGCATGGTTCGATAATTCATGTGATACCAGGTGCTTGGTGGATTGACTTTGACTCCAGTTGATCAGATGGTGCACATGGACTGTAATGAATGACTTTTGATGTATTTTGGAGGCTAAGGTGACAACTGAAGTCGTAGTGGAATGAAAAACACTTGAAATTGGAATGTACCGAAAGATGTAGCGAATGACCAGAACTGGATTATGTGGGATTTGGTTTTATCGTATCAGGGGACGCTAAGAACCTTCGTCTTATTATAAGAGTGGTGAAGCTTGGTCTAGAAGACGATACGAATGTGATAGGTTTAAATATTGGGCTTAGTCACACAGAGACAGGGAGGAGTCACACAGAGGGGGAGACAAGGTCAGTAATAGAAACATGGCCAACGATATTGAGCCAGATAATGGAAGACATAGGATTCCGTGCTAAAGGGTTAGACAACAAAATAATGTGGACCTTTAAAAAGGTAAATTTTTCAACAGATGTCAAGTACAGTTCTTAGCCATTTTAGTCATGGAGCCTTTTAGAATGCAACAACGCATTTTTGTTATTTAACCTTATAACAAAAATGGGTGATCTGATCACGAAACTAGCCAGGCGCCTATCTAAAACCAACTTGTCCCAAAAATTCACTGTATGGTGCGGCTTCATTGGTGGCAATATTGGTTCGAACTACTTTGAAGACGAATCTGGAGAGGCGTGATATATAAGCATCGCTTGCTCAGTCCATAAGAACGGAGATCCTTATAAGTGCACCAATTACAGTGGCATGAGTCTCCTAAGCATTGCATACAAGAACTTCTCTGCCGTACTCTGAACCCATTGTGGACAATCTGGTAGGTTCCTATCAGTGCGGTTTCGCCGTAGACCAAATATTTACGCTACGTCAGATCTTGGAGAAGACCCACGAAATACAGGCCAACACACACCTCTTTGTTGAGTTTAAAGCCGCATATGACAGTGTCTATAGACACGAGTTTACAGAGCCATATCATGTTTTAACATCCTCGTCTGTGCAGGATGACAATGGAAAATTCTCCCTGCTCCATTAAGGTCGGTAGTGAACTAATCGAGACCTTCGATGTCAAAAAAAAAAAAGGATTTAGACAGAGTGACGCATAGCGGCCAATACTAGAGGCATGATGACACTGACCTTATTGGACGTATTAAGCGAGACGTCAATACGGCGCTTGTGAGCATTGAAGCAGAAGTGGCTAAAGTGGATCTTAGAGTAAATGGGAACAAGACCAAATAAAGAGTTTTATAAAAGAAGAGAACAAAATTTTGCTGAATCATGTTTTCGGCCCATTCACCGAACCTATGAAGCGTTGTAAGCTGGATTTTATAATCTTTTAAGCCAATATCTTTCCGTAAAATCTTCTACAATGGATGGGGATAGCTCCAATTGTCCAATTGCTGTGCACAGTGGCGAATCGACTCATTCGGATTCTCCTCAACATAATAAGTTCTTCTCTTCTCGAACTGTTTGTCGTCTTTGGGGATGGGTACTATCCACTAAAGTGCACATAGTGTGAAAATGTGTTCTGAATAACTTGCTTAGATGGACGATTATATCGACCGTAAAATCGTCGTAACGCACAATAAGTTTGGGAACCGAACCATGGTAAGCTTGCACACTTTTCATGCGTTGTTTTGACATTAATCTTATCGTTAATTTATCGTAAAATGGCGAAAAGTATAGGTACTATCCACAAACTAACTTCCAACTGTCAAATTAGTAACTTATGGAAACAGTGTTGCATCTGTAAAAAACACTCTTTATATGCTGTCATCAGAGAAAGACGCCCCACACCGATTTCTTGGTTCCTTGGATCGATAATGATAAGCAGCAAATACACTAGCGCTGAAATCAAAGGTAGAATAACTATCGCCAACCGCTGCTTCTTTGGGCTCAGGAGGCAATTGAGTAGTAGAGCCCTCGCTCGAAAAATCAAGGTAACCCCCTACAAAACCTTAATCATTCCGGTCCTCCCCTATGTTGCTGAGGCTTGGACATCATCAAAAGCCGAAAAAGGGATTTTTGGGCGTCTCGAGAGGAAAATCCTGCATGCAATCCCCGTTTGTGTAAACGAAGAGTGGAGAAGAAAATGTACAGGCTCCACAGCCACATCGGCCTAGCCAGACGTCTATGGATCCAACGTCTGAGATGGCTGGGCAATGTAAAGCTAAAGGGTGTTTTTTATAGAGCTATATAACTTTAAGTTGGCAACACTATTTTAACTGGCGGCTATTTTATCAGCTGTTAAGTCATTTATTTTTAGTTTGGTTTGGCATTTCAACATGTATAGACTGACGCTTGAACAACGCTTCCAAATTGTGCGAATTTATTTTGAAATTCATGGTTCTATTCGTCCATTTTACGGTCAACATAATCGATTAACTATGGAACGTTTTTGCACCCCGTCTGCTTTAAATGATAAGACATATCCACAGAGACGTCGTACAGTGCGTACAGAAGAAGTCATCGCTGCTGTAGAGCGTAGCGTAGAGGAAGACCCGAATCAGTCTATCCGCCATCGTGCACAGGAATTGGATATGTGCCCATCCACTTTATGAAAGATTTTGCGGAAAGAGCTTGGTTTGCGTGCTTATAAAATCCAACTCGTGCAAGAATTGAAGCCACAGGATCATCTGGCAAGGCGTAGATTCGGTGAATGGGCCCAAAACAAATTTGCCGTTGATCCCAATTTTCATAAGCGAATTTTGTTTAGCGATGAAGCTCACTTTTGGTTGAATGGATACGTCAATAAACAAAACTGCCGTATTCGAAGTGATGATAATCCTCAAGTGTATGTTGAGGCACCGTGACTGACTGTTTGATGTGCTTTATGGGTTGGTCCGTACTTCTTTAAAAACGATGCTGGCCAGAACGTTACAGTCAATGGTGACCACTATAGAGCCATGATTACTGACTTTTTCGTTCATCAATTGAACAACCATGATGTGCAGGAGCTGTGGTTTCAACAAGACGGCGCAACATGTCACACAGCTCGTGCCACAATTGATTTATTGAAGGAAACCGCATAATTTCACGTTACGGACCCGTGAATTGGCCTCCAAGATCGTGCGATTTAACGCCGCTTAACTATTTCCTGTGGGAATATGTGAAGTCGCTAGTCTACGCCGATAAATCCGAAACGATTGACCACTTGGAGGACAACATTCGGCGCGTTATTGCCGATATGCGGCCACAAATGTTGGAAAAAATCATCGAAAATTGGACCTTGAGATTATACTACGTCCGAGCCAGACGTGGCAGTCATATACCAGAAATTATATTTAAGTTATAATGTCAAAAGATTATCTTTTGAATAAAGTCAATTTAAAAAAACCATCTTTGTTTTATTCCATTTCAAAATTCTATATCTCTATAAAAAAACACAATTTAGTGTACACCACTACTCCGGCCCGTAGAGTCTTCGACTCCAACCCTCCAACTCTGTAGCGCACACAGGTGGAAAGAGACCTCAACCAACTGGGCGTACGGTACTGGAAGAAACATGTTGAAAAACCTTTTTTCTTTGCAAAATGGAAAGAATAAGGTCTGGATGATCTATGGTATCAAAAGTCTAATGAAGAGAAGGCGTTTAAATCTACCCTTGGAATCAAATGTAACGCAACTGCCTTGGACTTTATGAACCTCAAATTCTTAAAACTAATCATCTGCACCATCTTACCACCTCTCACATATGTATTTAATAGCATACTTACCAGACTTCTAAGATTATAAAAGCTTCTGAGCACGCAACTGAACTAATTCTTTAATCATTATATATAAATTCCTTTCACCATTTCATTCAGGTCACAACACAGCTTCAATTCCGCTCTACTAGAGATTGTTGGAGACTTTCGCTGTGAAATTGATAAGGACCATGTGATATCGTTGAGACTTTTGGACTTATTTTAAGCATTCGATACTATCCCACATGAATTCCTTCTCAGAAATCTCGAACATTTCTTCAATTACTTTGGAGGTCGCAGCTAAGCTGCATATATCTTTCCCAAAACCAAAACAGAGGTCCCTCAAGGCTCTATCTTAGGGCCCTTACTGTTCTCGTTCCTTTATAATGAAATTCTTGACAAACACTGTAAGGGATATTTTAGCAACCCATTTCACCTTAAGGCGGAAAATACGGCAGTGAGAATTCCCAGGTCGTCACTCGATGGTCACATAAAAACAAACTTATGCTCAATACCACCAAGAGCCAAGCCATAAATCGTTCTATCCCCGACTCAAGAAACTTCCCACCAATCTAAGCCAACGGAAGCAACATACGTCTTGCGTATACTCAGCTACTCTCGAAATTGTCTCGTTAAATCCATGCTCATCAAGACGCTATTGATTCTTATTTAAACGTACGCACTTCCAGTCTTTTGCAATCTTGATAGTCACAACTAACACAAGCTAACACTAGCGTTAAGCAGCACAGTGCGCTTCGTAGTTTCGTACACAAGTTACAGAGACGGGATGTAAAACCCTGCTTAACGTGGATACTCAAAGCTACCTAGGATATTAACCTTCCTTTTCAAACTCGATCAGAACAAAGCACCACCATACCCTTACCTGAGACTTCGGTTAGAGACGATTTGACACCGTTCAAATTCTCTCTGTGGGGTTACTTGAAGAGTACGGTTCATACGAATAACCCGGCCACAATTTAGGACCCCAAACTTAACTTACAAACAGAAATTGCGGCCTGTGACTGGCTTATTCTTCAAAATGTCGTCGTATGATGACATAATGTGTTCAAATTCGCCTGCAACAGAAGCCATGATGGTCTCTTTGAATAGAGTTTATGGTACTGATATTGTAACAGCCAATCACGCACAGTTAAGCCTTCGTCGTTTCTGTTCCGGTAACTTCGATGTCAAAGGTGCACCTCGCTCTAAAACGCCAACTGTCGAAAATGTCGATAAAATCATGGAAGTCGTCGACTCTGGTCATTGCACTAAAAACCATTTGGACCGAGTTCCATCTAGAAAGGGCTGCTGGATCGCTACAAACTTAACCTATTTCCGATGGTGACTAGTAATGAAAAGTTAATCGCTTATGACAATAGACGAAAATGTTGGTGGTCGAATCGCGATGAGCCGCAAATATAGTGGCCAAACGAGGAATAAGCTTTGCTCAGGCCTCACACATCGATAGTTATTCTTCAGGTTTCATATTCACCCACCTTGTCGTCCGAACCTGGCACCAAGTGATTACCACCTGCTCATATCCATGACGGACGATTTTAAAGGTGAACAATTCACTTCAAGAAATTGTGTCAGTTCAAAACGGCCAAATCAATCGACCGATCAATCAAATTAATTCTAGAACTAAAGCGTCTTGCTCCTATTGGACTCTATAAAAGTTTAAAAAAAAACCTTAATTTCATCGAAAAGCCACCTCAAGTGGTGGAGCTAATTCTTGGCTTAACATCAAAGCCACGTGTGCTTGAGACTCCATTGCATTGGTGTGGATTTCATGGAGGTGGTGTGGTTGGACCGCATTTTATTCGTGAAAATTACCGCCTAGTTAGGCTTAGTAATGAAGTTTGCTATAGTGTCATGTTGGAATACTTTTTTTGGGCAAAATTGGATGGACTTGACATCAGTAATATGTGGTTCCTGTAAGATGGTGGTACATGCCAAAGAGCTTGTCAAACCATTGATCTATTGAAGGGAAATTTCTTAATTTCGGGAAATGGTTATCGGTTTCTATGCCCACCTTAGATCTTCGGACCCGTTGGATCTCTTTTATATTCGAAGACGTTAGATCATTGGTTTATACCAACAAGCCAACAACGCTAGAGGAGTTCAGAAACAATTTGGAATGCGCAATCGCCGGCTGATATGTGTGGAAGAGTGGTGTTATGCGAGTTTATCGGCTATTATTTCTAGGAATATCCCAAGGCCATATCGTTAAGCAAGAAGTGGCAATTTCAAATTACTTTTCGCATAGTCAGTTGTATGTCATATCGCTTGTCACATTGTTTGCCGCATCGCTGTCGCATCATTTCTTGTATTGCTCCTCGCTTCGTACCTTGCCCTACCAACGAGCTTTTTGCCACAGGCTGTCTTGAATCGTCTTGCAAATACTTTACCTTTTTGATGACCTAATAACTTAACACATTTTATTTAATATTTGCTCGAATCAAGTGCTCCTCCCCCATTATCCATGCATAATCGAAAGTATTACAACACACGTCACGAACATAGAAAGCATTTGAGGTGCATCTTCAGAAGTCCCATTACGTCTCATTCATTAAATAACAATTCCCATCTTTAGCTATTTCCAACTATCTCCAAGTGGAGGGGTACACAAAGGTCGGCTTTTCCTTGCTTAAGCCCCACGAGCCGGTTATATGCTTTTGTAATCATTTTAACCCACTTCTCTACACGATCCAATAGGGCACCTAATGCGTACTTGATTTCAATTTCACTCGTAATGATTGCAATGAAAAATCGATTAAAAAGGTGAACCTCTCGACATGAGGTAATATCAAGTACCAACAACCATACCCTCCAGTGAACTTGTGATCGTTGGAAATCATAAGCCCTTCGTTGATCCGACAAATGACCCGATTGAAAGGCACGCCGAGTTCTCCGTGGTCGCCGAAACCCATCGACAGTCACAGTATCAATTTGCAACGCGTGTTTCTATACGTCGCGAGTCTCGCACTTTCAGCATCTTTATCTCTAATCTAGAGCTAGCCACAGTGGCTCTTGAAGCCGTCATTAATGCCAAGATCTAGTATCATTTAACCAAATCCACCCGGTCGCGGTGTCGGACTTGGTGTTGATGTCGGTGTCGTAACGCAGTGCGATTACGCGCGTCCGACACGACTTCGTTCACCCATTACGCTGAATTAATATTTAAATTACATTTTGATACGTTTATCTTACGGATGGGATTCACCTTAAGTCGAATTTAACACGTCGACCGGCAGACGTACCGCTGTTCTTCTGTTTGTTTTTTGATTTACGTCTGAGGTAACGCGATGGTCTGGGAATGGATAAGGTCGTGGCTAGCTAGCTTCCACATGCGCTTCAAATTGGTGATCTGTGAAATGAACTATTCGCGTATCATCTAGTTAGCTGGTGAGAATTTCGAATTACACAACTTAGAAGATAACTCAGTTTTGGTGGAATGTAGGCCAAGGTTGGAGGTGTATGGACGTCGCTTCGCAGAGGTCGAGAACTTCAGGTTTAACGGCGATTTCGACTAACTTTCGTGTGTCGATTGAAATGGATTCAATGTCGTCGGAGATAACAATGAGATGGATCCACTCAATGGTTTGATATAGTAGACAATTGGTGGGACGAAAAAATTAGAAGAAGTGACGGTTGCTCCCAAGTGCCAGTGTAAGTGATGAATTGATGCGTGAGTTTCGACGATAGGGCGTAGGCCTTGACCGGTGCACGTGTACAGATTCAAGTTGAATTATGCAATGATTTGGTTTAACCAACTGCGAGAGGATAGCTTCGAATGATATAAGGCGTCATCGCGTTGTTACTAGGACAGAAACTTATTTTTTGAGTAAGGGGGAAGAAGAGATATCGTTCTAATCGGTGAAAAGGTCTGCAGACTTGCAATAGACACTTCACGTGGCTGAAAATTTATTAGTGAGGCCATCACAAGCGTAAAACCTTAAAAAGCTCGTAGTTCATCGGTAGTAGTGCGAAATTGGAATACCGGCTGACGGTACTGCAGATCTTGGACTGTCACTTTAAGGTCTCATGTTAAATTGGTATATTCCAAGTGCGATCGGATAATTAATCAAAAACGGTTTCGACGTTTAATTAACAATAGAGGCCGAAATTAATTTCGAGGCACGAATTGTGTTATTGCTGAGAGTTGGAATTAATTCGTAACCAAAAAAATTGTTGAATTAAAATGAGATTGAAAAACTAATTCATACAAAGGATTGTCAGCTATCAGGCACTATTGTTTCCTATCCTTTAGACATGATACAAACACTGGAAAATCCGTTCCTTTACACACACGAACCGATCCAATTTTTGCAATCCTCATAAGAAATAAACTTTTGCTCGGACAGACCATGCGCCGTCACTCGGAACAAGTGATAATCAGAAGGTGCAAGTTCAGGAGACATATGATAGCACTTCCAGACGAACATTGTTGTGCTGCCATGTCATTCTCGGTATATTCCGGCCATGGATTCTACAATGCATGGTTCAAGCGCCTTAATTTCAGTCCGTGACGATCTGCAGTGACGGCTTCAATCGATTTGACACCCTTCTGATCCCACAAAATGTAGAGCAAACGTTTGGAACCATGGATATTTGGCCTTGCCTTTGATGTTTATGGTTGGTCGAGCTTAACCCATTACTTCGACACTCGGAATTTTCGTTATGGTTTCACTATTCGTCGTCAGTGACTATTCACAGCGGATGAAACGCTTTTCGGTGTCTCTTGGCTTCAATTTAGACCAACATATATCCTATGTCCTTGATTTTAAATCATTTCCATGGTTTTAAGACGTTTTCCTACCATTGTCAACTTCCAACGCTTCAGGCTATTTTTTATTTTCCTTCTTTCTTTGCTAGGTCCTAAAGAACATCATGACAGGCCTCAACGGATTTGTGATGCTTGTTATAGAGCTCAGCTCTTTGAGTTCTGCTTCGTTATCCCTTAGCACATACCCCTGATGCCTCGAGATTTATATTGGCTCATGTGTAGATGACCTTTTGCTCAGCTTAGGCGTAACACAATCTTCGAATTTTCTGTGCACCATTTAAGGTTTTTGATGTTTTCCAGAACCTTTCTTGGTTATGAGTTTTGGGGTCTTTACCTAATTAATTTTTTTTGATAAGGCGCTTATCGTTTCGATCCCCTACGATCTAACACGTTAGTCAGGTGCCTTCTAAGAAAAAGATTCTTACTGCACCGTGGATAGCTTTTTATTTATGGGTGTCATGTGCTCAGTGAAGCAAGTTCGATCAGTGCCCCTTCGAATGCGCATGACAAAATTACATGGCGCCTACTATGCCAACACTATGCCGACAGATGATTTTCTTTTTATTTGGTTTCTCAATATTTCATTTTTGACAGCACATACACAACTTGTGACATTTTCGAAAGTCAATCATACTCAGCAAGCATTGCCATTTCATTATGGAAGAACCTAGATCCAAACAATGCTTACAAATGATTAAATCTTACCATCGAAATTCATGCTCTATCAAAAATGTTTTCCGCGCATTTCGCTCATTTTACGGTCATCATAATCGACCTATTGCGCAAGCAATTCCGGCTATTTGACCAAATTTTGGACCCATTTGACGTTATTGGACATCAAGCCATCTATCGGTATGCGTAGAGTGCGTATAGAGGAAAATATTGCAGTTGTATCCGTCAATGTTAATGGAGACAGTGATTTATCGCGGTTTACAGCAATTGTGATTATGTTACTTGGTTTCGTGAAAGTTTTTACGCGAGGATCTTGGTAAGAATTTATTCTTGTACCTCAGTTTCTTGGATGTTATCCTTGATGAAATTTAAATATAGTGGTGTTATGGCGCTATTTGACGCTATATGTTTAAGTGGAAAGTCAAAAGAGGCTATTGTAAAGGCCTGCCAGCCTTGTCGATGTCTATTGATCTCTGATGCCTCGTTGCAGCAATACTGACATTGTTGCAAAATGCTGCAATGGTGGTCTAGAAAAAAATTCATCAGTGTCAGAAAGTGAAGGCTCGTATTAGGAGAAATCGACGGAGCAGCAAAAAAAGTATTTTCAGATCCGAAAGGAACAAAATGTTGCCAATGCTGTTGCCCAAAATCATGTTCTTTGACGAATGAACGATCAATAAACGAAATTATCTTGCTTATTTAAAGAAAAGTTCATACGAAAATCTGAACCTTTGATTGTGCTGCAGTAGTCACGCGCCAGTGTTTTTGGACCGTGGCGTCAGAATGAATAAGATTTTTTTTTTAAAAATGTTTTTTGAAAGTCTTGGATCACTAGTCAATGGGAGAACATGGGCATTCCAACAAGACTCTGTACCAGCATATAAAGCACGCGTCCAACAAGAGAGACTAAAAACATCGTCACCTGCTTTATTTCATCGACACATTGGTCGACAGAGCTACCAGAAATCCACTTGACTTTAACATATGCGGCATTTTACAGGCCACGGCGAGCACAAAAAAATATCAAAGTGGGAAGTGAAAAGTTTTAGTTCCTACCTGGACCACCTGGACGTTTCCGTCTCCAGGTTTTATCGTAACTGCGGCGATGGGACCATGGTCCTTTTGTTGTTTATTTTGGAACTCCGGCTGGGAATATGAGCAAGTTCTTCAATACTTCGGTATCAAAATTCATCCGACTAAGCAAAGGTGTAACTCCCTCTTCCTTATTGAAGGCACTTTAATATGACTAGTCTTCTTTAGAGTGAGTGGAAAAAGTAAAAGCCCGCAATGTTCTAAGACTTCAAGCACGTGTTTAAGATATGAGACCCTACGAAAGGGTCGTTATCTTTCGGGATAAAAAACGATAATGGCGAAGGAAAAGGTTTGCTAACAATCACGAAGAATGTGCGGCTAAAAACACAAAAGCAATGTATGAAAAACTAAATATCTTACTAAAAGGATACCAGGCTAGATACACACGGCAAAAATGCTGGTAGAACTACTAACCATCGAGGAAGTAAAGGAAGCAATCCATCGACTTAAAAATAGCAATGCCGCAGAAGTCGACTGTCGATATGATGGAGAAGAATTAACAGATAAGTTACATGGGTTCATGAATAGTGAAACTATTCCCGAGGAATGGAAGAATTCTGTCATCAATTAAAGAGTGTAGTCAAACACAATGCAGCAATAGCCGAGGATCATCACTACGATTGAGTTGCCACAAATGTTGTCAAATGTTCTCCTAAAGAGACTGGCATCATAGGCTATCTAGGTTTATATTTTGAGCTTTGGCAGCACTAAGTGTTTAATGGCGCCAACTTACGTTTCCAATTGAAAGTTCGACCTTTTTAACAAAAACTTTCTTCAGAAAATGTTACCATTTCAGCACAATTTGTGTTCTTTACAGTGATTTGCAAATTTTGTCTCAGCGAGAAAAAGGAATTAACTAGCGAGCATTTTCGTGCTATGATTCCTACGACTTTCGACGTAGATTATTACGAGTGCATAAATCAACTTACATCGACTTTTGGTGATGAAGCCCAATTCCTGGCCACCGTGAAACACTGGTATAATGAATGTAGTCGTGGTCGCAGTTCGCTCAGTGATGAAAGTCATGAAGGTCGTTCAAAATCAATTGTTGTTCCAGAAAACATTGATGCTGAGCGCGAACTGATATTGCAAGATCGTCATGTGACTTATCGTGAGATTGAGGCATTAGTATGACGAGCATCAATAAGATTTGTTGACGTTGGATCCCGCATAATTTGGTGGAAAGAAATGCTCAAGAAATACAATCGCGGCGCATCAAAAGCTGTGTATAACATGTACACAGGTGACGAATCTTGGATCTATGCGTATGAGTCCGAAACGAAACAGCAATCCACTATATGGGTCTTCTAAAATGAGCCAAATCCGACAAAAGTGATTCGTGCGCGAAACACTTCGAAACAAATTATCGCCTGTTTCTTCGGAATGGCAATCTACCGTAAGAGCAACGTAGAACGATGAATTCTGAAGCCAGAAGTGTGTGGTGAAATACGAAAAAAGAAACGCCAACGAAGGAGCATCCTTCATCATGGCAATGCAAGCTCTCACACATCGACTGAAACAACCACTTATTTGACTGGACAAAACGTCGAATTGATGGGCCATCCTCCATACAGCCCTGATTTGGCACTAAATGACTTCTTTTTACTCTCGCATATCAAGAATAATTTGCGTGGTCAACGTTTTTCAACGCGCCTGAAGAAGCCGTTGATGCATTTAACCCTCCGATGAGCGTATGGGTCTGGCCAGACCAAATCGGTTTTGAAATGTGCTCAAGTTTTCTTCTTCGTTTTTCTGATTAGCAGCAGTCCATGACTTCTTCAAATATGTTGAGGTGAACACAATGGAACGGTAAACAATACGGTTAGATATATTTATTAGTGGAAAAATTTAATTTTAAACGACTTTCGTGAATCATGCACACATGGGTCTGAGTAGACCCATTGTCGATACGTAGGATACATAGTGCGAACATCAAAAGTAAATTTGCTGGTGATTTGATATTTGATTTTTTTTAAGTGCTATTTAGTTTTCTATCGACAAAATTGCAGGTTAGTGATATTGGTTCACTGAATTTTATCTTCGGATCACTTGTTTTATGATTATTTTGGGAGATATTTTGCTGCCGCTTGTGAATAGTATTTGGCTTGTGTGTCAATTTTTTTTCGTGTTTTTCGTTTCCAGTAAAATGGAGCGTCAAGGCAGTGAAGGTGATATTCTGACAAGTTTAGTTCGTAAACTAAATGCATTAAATCTGAATCCGGAAGAACGAGAGCGACTTGAGACGCAAATTGGACAAATTATGGGTCCGAAATCCGACCCATTCGAATCATGTGATGACTTGGACGATGAAGACTACGTGCCAGAAGAAGATGGAAATGTGGATGAGGCGTCTGATATTGAACAAGAGATTGAGTTAGAGATCGTTGAACGATGATGATAATGCTGAGGAATTGTACAAAAAAGCACCAACCGCAATTCCATCATCCAGTGCTGTTGCTGTTCAGGAAGAGGCTTACAAGATGGCAAGATATGGAATGCGAATCCACCACCTTCTGGAAGGCCACGTTCGCATAATGTGCCAACGATTAGCCACAAAGGGCCATTACGAGGAACATTGCCGCATCACCGAACCATCTTCAAATCGTTGTTGTCCCCCGAAATCGTGAATATTATCGTGCGGGAAACTAATCGAAAAGCCTCCAAATCTTTTCGAGTATGGAACGATGCACATCCCAATAAAAAACAGAGAGTTTGGATGATGACCAACGGGGACGAAATGTATGCCTTCTTTGGGATGTTGCTGTTTGCTGGTGTGTTCCACGCCAATTCGCAGCCAGCAAAAGAATTGTGGGCGAGTTACAATATGCCCATCTACAAAGCCACCATGTCCTTCAACCGGTTCAAGCACTTGGCCACATACATCCGCTTCGATAACGGTAACACTCCTGCGGAGAGGCTTCAACAAAGCAAATCTGCAGCCGTAGATGATATATGGCTCATGCTGATGACTAATTTAGAGAAAGCATACACCCCGGGTTGCCAAGTAACCGTCGATGAGCAATTATTTCCGTATCGCGGACGAACTAGGTTTACTCAATATATTCCGAGTAAACCCGCGAAGTACGGGATAAAGGTTTGGTGGATTAGCGATTCCGTTTCAAATTATCCCCTGAAAGGAATAATTTCTACGGGAAAACCACCAGGTGGCCAACGGGAGACGACCCAAGGTGAGCGGGTTGTTATGAAATTGATGACTAAATATGTATATGGCCAGCGGTAGAACAGTTTACGCTGACAACTTCTTTTCGACATATAATTTGGCAGAGATATTGATGGATCGAAATGTGGCGTATGTGGGCATCGTTAGAAAAAACAAGACCTTCATCCCTCCTCAATTGCTGAACCCATGGTCTTCTTCAAAAACGCGACGTAAAACTCGATATCATTGCTCCATATGCAATCGTCCTATATGCCTCAACGAGCATTCTATGCAATTGTATAAGTGCAAACCAGAATGCACTTTATAATGTATTTTTATTAATATTGTAAATGAAGGAACCCGCACCTGAAATTAGGGTGGCCGCACCTGAAATTAAGGTAGCCGCACCTTTTCAAATGTACTAAAACATTCGCTTTATCATATTTTCACACACCCATACATATATATATACATACTAGCCACATTACTAACACACAACCACACATTTAGTAAATTTCTGGTCCCGGTCCTAAAATATACGTTTTTAATATGTATGGGTCTGGGCAGACCCTTTACGCTCCACTTACCGCCTAATATGCCACCGCTCATCGGAGGGTTAAACTGCAAAAGGGGTACGAAAATTGGTTCGAGCGCATGCAACAGTGTATTGATCATCACGGAGAACACTTCGAAAAACAATAAAGCCATTTTTTATAATAATTCTCTGTCTTTTCATTGTTAGGCTCAAAATATAAATAGCAACCCTCGCAATGAAACAATCGGAGACTACCATTATACTGATTGGATGATGGGCGAATGACTTGATTTTCACTATATGTCAGCTTTTAAAAGTTGAAATTCTATGAAACCTTCCACCAGCTATTCATAGACTTTAAAAAAGCGTGTAATCTTATGAGATTGGGAATCACCAAATAGTTGTTGAAACCGATACAAGTATGCCTAAAGGAAAACGGAAAAAGTTAAAGAACTTTTTTGAAACATTCGAGTTACGTGAAGGAATAGCACAAGGAGACGCCCTGACACCAATTCTTTTTATGTTGGTGTCATTTCTGGTGCCATGGAATCTATTTAGGGAAATTCCCTAATGGAATCACACTTAAATATATATGGTTAATGACCGACTTGGATCGATCCAAACCTCGTACCTTACAAATACAAATACAAAATACAAATACTTTAGGATGTGAAGCTTAGCCGGACTAAGAAAGAGCAAAATAGATTTCGGGTCATTGAATTCAGGATCCTAAGTCGAATGGAGATGGCAAATGGAGAAAACTACACAATCCAAAACTCGAGGAACTCTATTCAGCCCCAAGCAATTTCCAATTAATAAAATCACGAAGATTAAGATAGGAAGGACATTTAGAACGAATGGACAGTGGACAAACAGTCGAAAGAATAATGAGTAGAAAACCAAAAGCAAAGCTGCCGGGATGACCAAGGTGGTTCAGTGAAGGGTTATCAACAAGTCTCGAACTTCCGAGTTTCAAATACCCGGTGATAAGAACAATAATATTTAATACCTTTTACCTTTTTTTTTTTTGTGTAGGTCTTAGTTGGTTTAATGGGTATACCCCATCTGTAAGTGATTGGAATTGGATCGCAGTTTGAGAGATTTTTTCAGGTTTTACTTCACGTTTACCCGTGGCAATGTGCATAATTTCGAGGGGGCAAACACCCCTACTTATTGAGCTTAGCTCAAGCTAAACTTAATCTAACTTAATAACTAATAAGAACGGATGAGAGGGCGCGATCTTAAGATCTGAAAGTCTATTCAGAAGACGGAGTTTAAGGCATAGAGTGCTGAGGTTGAAATCGAAGTTGATATTTGAATTAACACTTCCCAGCATAAAGGAAAAGGGTTCATTGGAGCCTGTGAGGCACGGGGGATGGGTAGATAGAAGAGACGAAAATTGCGTGTATTACGAGGATTAGTGTTAAGAGATATGGAGTTATAAAGGGTGGCGCAGCCAATGGTAGCTGTTAGAAGTCTACGAATGAAGAGGATGTCAGATACCCTTCTTCTTACCTCTAAAGTACTGAAATTGATTAGTTTAAGACGGTCTTGATAGATTGTTCCAGGGCAGACCTCGAAGATCGAAGAGTAGGAACTGACGTTGGATGCTCTCGATTCTAGATATGTGGGTTTGTTGATAAAGGGACCACACTTGAGATGCGTATTCAAGAAGGGGGCGAACAAAGGTAATATACTCGTAGAAGAATCGAGTCACGTAGGAGAATTCTTTAGGCTCACGAAACCGAATACAGAGTCGGCTTTAAGAATTATATCGCCGATATGTGCGCGAAAATTGAGTTCGTGGTCACATAGTATGCCAAGATCGCGGATAACCTGAACGGTGGAGATGGGCTGGTTATTGAGGAAGTAGAGGCGAGGGGGAGCTTTGATTTATTTACGTGAAAAGGTAATTGATTGGCAATTGGAAATGTCAAATTCCAAACAATTTTTGGAGCACCAAACGGAAAAGTTGTTGAGATCCGATTGAATAAGGAAAGAATCTTGTTGCGAGGAAATGGTCTTGAAGAACTTGGTGTCGTCGGCGTACAGTGATAGGTGGGAGTGTTTGATGACAAACTCAATGTCATTAATGGTCAGAATACACAGAAGCTAAAAAGGGGTTGGAAAAGGCAGATCTAAAACCAACACTGTAGTAATGGTTTTTAAAATAAGGAATTATCCACTTTAATGCTGGGGAAATTCTCCAAGGGACAGGGATAAGTTGAATATTTTTGAGAGCGGGACAGAAATAATTTTTTTAGTAATATGTCAGGGAGACCATCGGGCTCAGGAGTAAATTCATGATGAAGTTGATTCAATTTATTTTCAATGATATGGGGTCAATATTGATATAATATTGAAGAACTCGTGATACTTAATAAAGAGGCTCTTGAGGCCGGCAAAGTCAAAAGGGAAGCCTTCCTGTTGAATGGATTGAATGGATACCATTACATAAAGTCATCGGCATATCCAATGCCGGTTAGCATGTAAAGTAGGTCATTGAGGACTCCATTTGGCCCATTCTTCAGTTATAGTTATAATAATGCGGCCGTCGAGCATTGCCCTAAGCCAACGTTTAGTGACGATGATACTAATAAAGTACGAAATGTGCTCAAAGAGTGACGGGAATTTTGCAATTTCGATAAGTGCAAATTGTATAAGTGCGATTTACGCGCTTTTATCATTGCTATGTATGTACATAGGTAAGCATGTTTGTGGCAACGAATTTTGCTCAAGAACATTATACGAAGTCGCTGAGGTCTTGCTGAGAGACCTGTTTGTTGTACGAAAATATCGAATTCCAAAAATGTTTATTTTGTGTGCAGTTTCTATGTTTCTGATGCATTTGCTTCTGCTCTCCTGAAGCAAAGAGCTGAATCGAAGAGCGGAAGGCTTATCTTTAATTAAAATTATCGTTTTTCCCTTCCTTCGACCCAAATTTGTCAATCACCTTGCACAATTTCATCTCTCCATTTAATGAAGCCTAAGCGTGACAAATTTACAGCATCGACACCAATCGCCCTAAAGTCCATTTCACCTGATCTCATTCACACCAACTAAAGCCTCGCTGCTAATTGAGTGCCATTCAATATCTTGATTCCCAACCAGCAATGCATTGATTAAGAAACGTCCCATTCATCTGCCACATTTAATCATTCACATTCAGGGCAAAAACATATCTAATCGAAAGGAAAATGGACGGATTAGCGATCGTCACTTAAGTAAGATGCAGCAATCAGCAGCGATCATACCCAGTAGTTGAGGTGACGGTGCGAGGCCTTAATCCGCACACATGAGCCACCAACTATTATCATTTTCACCATCGGCGGGTGCGATTACTGAATTGCACCACATGGTCACTGGGCATTGGTGTAACCGTACCTACCATAGGTGCAATTGTTGCCGGCCACTAGTTATACCACGAGGGGCAGCCGAGATACCTATCGCCCAACTACATGCCCACTTGATGGTCAAATCTGTTTCCCAAAAAAAAAAGTGAAGAAAAAAAAAAAACCTTCGCGAACGGTACTACATCGTCCATCAATGGGATCGCGCAGACACACAGACACCAGTACGATCAGCTTTATGTAGGTTTAAAACTTTTGAATGGGCCTCAAGTATTCACGTTAGACACACGTTGCAAGGGAATTTCTGAATTTTTCACACACAACACGATGCGATCCAACAGTAACAACAAAACAACGCGCGAGAAGATCTGAAGGTAATCCAACGATTGCGCTGCGCTCGCATCACATCCCATCCACACGGTGGGGGTGGGGAGGTTGAAGAGCACACTTCTCGCGGTATAAATAAAAATGTTGGCAGATTTTCTCGACTTTCGTATCCGAACTGGCCACAGATTCGCACGTGCACAAAACCAAGACTACAAGCCTGTTCTCCACTTCTTGTCCAGTTCCTGTAACATTACAACATTTTGTATTAATTAAGATCCGTGACCGAGAGCAAGAGGATCCTCGTTAATCGGTTTCAATAAATTTCAATCGTGATTTGTAATTGAAGTGCAATAAATAACGTGCAGCTCATCGCTGGGAAGAAGCGCTCGTAGTATCTGTATCTGGTGCTATATATCTTGTTTGGTGGATATCGGGCTTTGGAACCTGGACGGACGTCTTCGAGATCTTCTCCTCGTGCTTTGGTCGGGTGAATTACTGTGTGAAGCAAACGTGTTTCCTTTCTAAAAACAAAAATCGCTCGTGTGTGGGTGAGTGTGTGTATATTTTCGGTGATTCGGATTCTTCGGTGGCAATCATGATGGCTGGATCCGTGCAGAGGAAGATCGCTTATGCGGTACTGACAATTGGATTACTTGTTGCCATGGATATATGTGTCAGTGGAGTAAGTGCTAGTATCTAGTATCTGGTGATTGTCTACTGTTTTGTATTGCTTGTTCCATCGGGGGAGAGACCATGAGTGAGATGTGAATCCCAGGAAATTAATAACCCGATGGTTGTGTTGTTGTTACACAACTTGTGCCAGAGTGCAGTTGATGATGATGATGCTGGCGGTTATGCCAGCGACAGTGGTAGATGGTAGGCTAGATGTAGGTGGTGGGTGGTGGATGGTAAGTGACAGTGGCAGTCGGTAGCATTGTATGGGGCATGAAGATTAATGAAGGATATTGTCCGTAGTGAAGGGTGAAATTTCACTATCCCTTTCGGGTTTCTGTTTGTTCATCGGGAGGAAGAGCTTTGATTATGCGGCAGGAAATCATGACTGCGGTAAACGGCTTTTGTAAATATCCGCGAGATAGATTACAATTGAAGATCAACTGAAACGTGCAATTGACTTGAAAGCGGAATATTTGCTTTCATTTGAATTTGAATAGATATTCCACGGTTGAAAATGAGATAAATTTCAACAGAAAAGCTCTTTGGTCGTTTCACTATGGTCGGTTATCCTTTTGGTCACTTCATCCTTTTCTTGCCAGAGGCTTTAAGTGAAATAAGTATCTAAGAGGAATTAAGTTTGGTCCTAAAAGGAATAGTGGCGAATGTACTTCATCAAATTTCCACATTTCCTTCATTTCAACCTTTTCTAAAAGCCTTTAATGATCTGTGTAGTAAGCCTCATAGAAAGAACTTAAGAACTGAACAAGTATAGAAAGAGGTTGATAGACTAAGTGTACGCCGTAGTGGAAATATTAAGAGGTCAACTGGTGGTTTTAATTTTTTGATTTTTTTATTTTTCTTTCCAAAATCCTATTTTTTTAAATATTCATTTTCAACACATAAAAAAAATTTATTTTGTCACCTTCAATCCTTCAATTGTATTCTCGATTGAGTCCAAACGCCTTCCTCGAGTGGTAAATTTAGATTCGAGAACAAAAGAGGATCCATGATGTTCCTTAGATTTTTGATCGTAAAAAAGCTTTGTACAATGACGACTTTAAAACGAAATGCCCTTTCTCAAATTTGAACGTTTTTAACTGAGCTTTATAGAACCTAGTATTGAAGTACCGAAAATAACTTTCAGTATTGCCTTCATTTTCAACCAATTTTGAAGCGATTAACAGGGTTACGGTCCATATCCGAAGCCCCGAATTTTATTGTCTTATTGGCATTCCTACTCATAAACTTATGTTATATTCAAAAATACTTCAGAAATCAAGTCTTCAGCACCCTATATTCGATGCACTTTTCCAACAAAATTAAGCGAACCCATCGTGCGGCGTTGTGTTTCCTGCCCAAATTATCAGTCATAGCATAATGAACGAACTTGGCGACATATGGCGATCTTCGAATACGAGCTTGATTTTTCCGATATTTTCGTCGCTCGTAGACACAGAAATTCGACCAAATCAAGGTGTCGAAACTAGTATTTCTCGGCCTTCTTTGTATGATCTATACCATTCATAAGCTTCGGTTTTCATTGGAACATTGTCAGCTATTCATCATATTAAATTTAATTTGAAGCGCAATATCCTTCTTCAACTAATTCTTACATCGTAAAATTGTTAATACGTTCAGGATATTTTTTACAAAAATTTTACGGATGCTTCACACCATTTATTAAGGTTTTTTTATTTTTATAAAAATATGCATCTGTGTGGAAATTCATATCATTTTATTAACGTCTACAGGCTTCCATATGCCTCAACACTTTCAAGAATTCGCTTACACATTTCCTCGTTAGGTTCATTAAGTTACTATGTAATACATTGCATTCGACAGAGTCGATCACTACAGCTTAATATCTAAACTATCGATGCTTGGATTTCACTCTAGCAGGTACTCTAGTATGTGGAAATGGCTGAAATCATATCTTTAGGATGGGGTTCAATCCGTCCTTATTAATAACACGTTCCCCGTCGAATGTCACCGCTTGGGTCCCTCAGGGAAGTCATCTAGGTCCTCTCCTGTTGGCTTCTACAAAAAGTTAATGGATTTGAGAGAAATATTTCCAGGTGGTAAAGTTTAACTTTTTCCCCTTACTCATATATCCTTTTGCTCAGTTGCATCTCAAAAAAGTGTTTTTTTTTGTTTTGTTTTGGAGGCTTCTACTATCTGTTGGAGCACTCAGACACAAATACTGGTCCATTGTACTACCAATGGGCTTCAGTGGTGTAGAGTTAAGAGATTCGTCGGCACCAAGGGTTCGCCACCGTGCGCGAGCGAAGGCGGGACAGTCGCAGAGAAGTGTTCTACTGTGTCATGCTCCTCGCAACATGCAGCACAGCAAGGCATCTCACTGATGCCAAGCACCCATAAAATTACAAGATTAGCAAAAGTGTAATGGCTCGTAATGACGCCCGCAAGTGTTCTGCAATCAATTCTCCTTAAGGATAAGAAGAATGTTGCGGACTTCTTGCAGTACGCCCTTAGCCATCCTGTATCCTGGATATTCTCTCCATCTACGATTGTGTGCATTAAAGATCCAATCGTTGTTGTCGGATTTGACTGTTGAAGCAGGTAGACCTAAGGCTGGTTGTGGTCCTGAGAAACTCTCCTCTGAGCCCCTTCTAGCGAGTTCATCGGAGATCGAATTTCCTGAAATCCCAGAGCGACCTGAGTGAAGTTAGTCTTCCGACTTTGTTCAAAAAGGTCTTGACTCTAAGCTTAGTCTTTCAAGATATGATGACTATATAGTTGCTAAATTCCTTGGTTTCACTACTAGAAACTTAAAACACTTTAGTGATAGTTTCACCCTCCAGAATCTTCACTTTTCCTATGCTCGTTCGTTATTAGAATATTGCTGCAATATATGGAATCCCTTTTGCTACTAAACTAGAATACCAGTATGCCTTCCAACTTCTATGTGTTCAATCCTTCGGAGTTCTTCGCAAATATTTCGCGGTAAAGTTCACAGGAGACATTCTTAACAACCGAATAGAATGTCTCCTTCTCTTGAGGTGCATGAATTTATATGGTCCTGCGCGAGGTCATACTATAGAGTTAACTTTGGTCTCTACGAGCCAGTTACTCGTTGCTTAAGGCAGGCATAAAACCTTTTGTAATTTCAATTTATATCTAGCAGAGAATCGTCTAATACTCGTATGTTTGAATGCATGAATGTAGTTTAATTGCAATGATCTAGGTGGACATCGCGTAAGCGTAGGGTGGATGAAGTGGCGGGAAAACTCCGCCATCTTCTGTGATCGAAAAATGCCCCCTAAGCTGAAAGGAAGGCTCTACACTTCAGTTGTACGTCCGGCGCTCACATACGGTTCACAATGCTGGACAATGCACAAAAAGTATGAGAGCAAATTAACGGCAACTGAGATGAAGATGCTTCGCATGACAGCGGGAGTAACAAAGCGTGACAGAATTAGAAGTTCAAAGATCCGAGGAAGCCTCCACGTAAAAGAAACCATCACAAGAAATATAGAGCGCGACCGACTCAGTTGGTATTGCCATGTTCAAAGGAGAGATCCTTTGAACCCCGTCCAAAAGGCGTTATCAATCAACATTCCAATTTCAACACGCAAAAAAGGCAGGCCGAAAAACAATTGGTGCAAACAAATGCAAAAACACCAGCATTTGATTGGCCTCAGCGATGAAGTAATCCCAAACCGGGAAGCCTGCCGCTACTTTCTGAGGTCAAACCGGCGGACCCCACAAGCGGACCAGTAGGAATGCAGTTAAGTGGGAAGGTTATGGTCCTACACTTCTGACCATAACGACGCCGGGATAAAAAGGAAAAGAAGAAGAAGAAGAAGAAGAAGAAGATCTAGGTGGACATCTAATGTCACCATAATATGATATCAACCTACCTAGAAACTTCGACCCCAATAGCTCAATGTTCTATGCCTCGTAGCTCCATTGTGTTGAAAATAAAAATCGCCTGGGTCTATTACTTTAATTTGAAAGCACAAAGAATCTTCCATCATCTGTCTATAGCATTCTCATTTTTTGGGTCTTCGAAGACCAAAATGATTTTCCTGAAATTGTTCGATAATTTTCTTCTCCTTATGCAACAGTTTTGTTTGTTGGCCTATCTATCCCAAGTGAAATGAGCTTCATCTCCAAATATGTGTTGCTTGGAAAATTGGTAAAAGTTCAGCGTTGATTGTGATCCCTTGGTATCAGTTCTTATGCTAATTAAATTTTGTAAGGACACAAGTTTAAAAATACACCAAATGATACCAATAAATGAATGACTTACATCTAAAAGCGTCACAATTTCTATGTTAAGCATTCTTCAGCGAAACTGTGCTGCAGTACAAAGAGGAGAAAACTGTTCATCTAGTTCCGGCCCTATTTTCAACTATACTCGTAGTTCTTATTAAAATCTTTGATCCTCGACAGGATCAGTTTTATCAATATTTATTTAGTTCCCTTCAAAGTTATCCTCTCCAGATATAATATACTCGCGCTATCGTTTTGTCCAATCCTCGAAGTACTTCTGATCTGCGCTTTTTGGTACAGCCTTGAGCTTTTCAGCAATGCATTTTTTCTATCCTCAACCGTAGCAAATCATCTCCGTCCTTTCAATTTTGGAAAAAGAAAGTCGCGGGTATAAAAAAATTGGCCAAATTGGCATTATCGTGATGTATCACGATGATATGACGACATAATGCCATGAAATATGCCATGAAATTTTTTTCCCACAAAAACCGAACGTTTTCTTCGTATTGCTTTAAGAAAACGGCGCATAACTTCACGGTAATATTTCTTTTTAACTGTACGACCTTCCGGCAGAAACTCATGTTTCGCCACCAGTGATGACCATTTTTAAGCGAATCTGAATCACCATTCAACATGTCCTGCGCGAAGCTCATGCGAAGCTCTGTTGATCTAAATTTAGCAATTTAGCAATATACTGCGTTTCATGCCCAAAATTTCTGAAAAAAATTTATGATATGAACCAAACGATATGCCAATATCCTCAGAAACTTATCTGATAGTGAACCGACGATCCTCCATAGCAATTTTCTACACTGCTCCAACGTTTTTATCCGTCGCTAATGCTCTGGATCGTCCAGAGCGGGTGTCGTCATTAATATCATCTCGACCTTCTCTGAAGAGCTTGTACCAATCGCTAAATTTTATTTAATTTTTCACACCAAATTTAATACAAAATTCTAAATCCAAAACAAGTCAAACTTTGATATTTATGAAAACCAAATTAAATATCGCGAAATGCAAAAGGTCACCCTATTTTTTGAACAAACCCGGTCTGTAGCTATTCACGGCTGAAATTGTACATATGTCCACGTTATACGTATCTAAGATCACATTAAAAAGAGATTGTGTTCAGAAATTAATTATTACTGGGATTTAGGCGCGACTTTTGAAAGACCCCACATAATACAACAATTCCTATTAATACACACCCACTCGATTCATTTGTTTTGAAATAAGTTAAATAATAAGCTCTGATGGGAAGATAATTGCAGAAATGTCGAAAACCCAAATAGCTATGCAATAAGCTATATTAGTGAGTCTGATGCCTGCAATGAACATCGAACAAAGAGTGAAAAGTAACCAAACCCAATGGCAAGCCAATAACAGCGGCGAGCGGCAATGATGTACCTAATTAAGACCTATATTGATGGGCACCATCAAATTAATACGTTCATTATCGTTTAATTAAAGCAAGATCTTGGATTTTGGTTGCCGCCTGCAAGAAAATTCGACGAGGGTAGTAAAGGAGAAGCCCTCATCAATCTAAATTCCAACTACCACTCCCAAAAGCACAAGAATTTATTTTGAATCAGAAAGGACGGCCAAGCACACAGAGGTGCAATGTTATACTTTGGACATCATTCTAGGGCTATCTTATCTACCGAGATTTGCCAATAATATGGAGGTCTGTTCAAGCGAAGTTCAGACCAAACCTCGAATTTAGTGCAAGTCCGACGCTGCGGAAATTCTGTACACGTATTATCCATAGATCTGATAGAAATCTTCTTTTCCCAAAGGTCTGTGACATATGGCCACTGTATTGTGAATTTGCTCCGTGTCCATAGAGGGCTTTGAGTAAGAGCCGGTTATACCTGTTTTAAATCAAGATGAATCTGATCCCAATTAGCCATTGCGCATTATTGTATTGCATTGTAACGACATTTTCATGGATGATCATTTAATAAGTATAGAACCAGTGAAGTAACTTTAAGACAGGCCTTAAGTGATGTATAAGCTCAAATGGTGCTAATATTTTTGGATTGATCATAACATTTTGATGATCCTTTTTCATTTTAATCAAGCTTATCTCGAACTCATCTATTCGTAATTCCATATATTTCTTTACTAACTTGAGCCGGGAGGCAGTCCAATCTAGGTGATCGATTGCTCATAATGTATTCAGTCTTAAAACTAAAAGTTAGTTTTGTGATTATGACTGCAATCTTCAATATCAGACATTACTATAGAAAATACCACACTCGGTTATTTATAGTATGAGGAGAAGGATCCAGTTCAAATTCTCACAGTTGCTTGGGTATGCAGATGACGACTCAACGTATCCTCAGAGAAAATAAGTCTTAGCAGGCATTCCTCCTATGGAAAGTACGTGTTCTTGGACCTGTTATTGCAAGTCCAATGCAAAGCCCTATACATGGCAAGTCTTTTTGTTGGGACCACATGTCGTCTAAATCCATTTAATCCAATTGATGCCGTTTGCCATTGGCAGTCACCGTCTCGTTTGGAGAAATGTAGGGCCCAATAAAGCCGCCTGTCCAAATTCCACACTAATAGTAGGTTTTCCGGATGCAATGGAGACTTGCTGTAATATTGCTTGTTCGCGTTGCCGTTGAATCAATAGTTTGCTTTATGGTCTTTGGTGATTTTGCCGCCAAAATTTAAATCCCTTTATAACTGTCTAGTAATCCTATCAGTGATAAACTTGGTGATCTTCGGACTTAAGCTCTTGTATCAATCGGCCCAGGTCTTTGCCCAAGTCTTTTCCCAAAATTCGACAAATTGCGGTCGCAGAAAGGTCAGCTCATTAAAGGCGACAAGAAGGCCTGGGTCTTCAGACAACGCGATAATTCTTTGTCGCACGATCATTTTTGCCGTAAATATCTGGTAGTTTTCAAAAGGTATAGTGAAAAAGACCTGAATTTCAACAAGAATTTTTAAATACCATTTTATAGTTGAATGGTGTAGTACTCCGGGAAACTAGGGTGCGTATAACAAAGTTGTCACTTAAAATGTCGAAGCAAAGTTCGTACATTGGAGGGCCATTGAAAAGCACTTTAGAAGGTACTGAAGTATTATAAGGGCTCTCATATCGTTCAAAGGACAGTAACATAAGCTCTTAAGTTAAAATCAAATCCAAGTCAAACGTAAAAGTATGATGGTGGCGAGCTTGTGAATAGCTTTTAAGGTATAGCCCTAAAAGGCAAATAAAATTGAATGAAAAGCTGGTAGTGGTGGTAGCAGTGGTTCTTTCGGACTGCATTTGCTTTCTGTGGGGACGTTACCTACGGTATCAATGGTCGTGTTAAGAAAAAGGTGGGAGCGGTTGGAAAGATCCGCGCAGAGGAACAAAGATTCGACTCAGCGAGCATGTTTCCGAGATTTGATCGGCGTGTCTCGGTGTCAAGGTCCAATACAGCTATGGTTTTAGGAGATATAAAATTAGGCTCCGGCAAAAAGAGTTCTCAAAATTATTAAAGAATCATTAGAAAACCTAAGTTTCGAATTTAATATCAGGAGTGAGAAGCAAAACCTCATTATCCGCTTTCTAGAACGAATTGGTTCATTTGCCGTGGAGTAAAATTAAGCCTCTGAGCGATAAACCAGTGAAACAACGTCTGTTCTGCTTTACCTTATCAAGTATGGAATGATAGGAACGAAAAATCACCACCCTGCTTAGTTCGTACACGATACTAAACAGACATACAGGGTCATCCAACAAGAGGTGTCAATTTAAATTTCACGTCATCGCTAAACTCCAGCTTTACTATCATTGTTATGACTTTAAATGAACGAAAACTAGGAGGTTATTAAATATTGAGCCATAAATACTCATAAAATTGTAAAAATATTTGGTAAACGTTTCGTAAGATCGGACCTTTTTTGTTCATCATCACGTGCCTCCTCGTGCAGCTATAGTGATTTTGATCGCTTCATTTGCACATCTCAGACAGACTAGTTATGTGAAGACTCTAACTCGTGTTTGTCCGGACAGGGTCACATGACACACAGCGGTCAAACAATGGGTTCATTGCGTAAGAAATTTCAGGGGCGTGTGACTTCTCGAAATGAAGACTTCAATTGGTCGCGGAGATCATGCGATTCAACATCATTAGACATTTTCTTTCGAGGTTATCTCAAATATAAAATCTATTTCCATCCTCCACCAACGATTCGTTCACTTAAAAAAAATAATATCAGAGCTGTTGTTGGCGAGATGCAGCCACGAAAAATAGTTAAAAAATTCCTTCAAAAAAATGACTTTTGTAGTCAGAGCCGGGATGAATATATGTTACATGTTGTACTCCATTATTAGCTTTGGAGCTCTTCTTTAGACTAAAGTAGAATTATCACCACTTTTCCTAGAAGTGTTGTGTGTTTCAGTTGATTCAAAATGACACCTCTTATTGGATAACACTTTGTATAGATTGAAATTGAGGTTTACTCCCGAATCCGAAATCATATTTCTCCATTTCGAATCCAATGAAGTACATTTCCACCACCACCACCGGAAAAGAAGTTTTCTTAAGCAGTTTCGTCCACTTACATAGTTCTTTGCTAGAAAGTAATTGGTTTTTTGGCCTGTAAGTTGCAATCGCAATTCCTTCTTCTTGGTCTGATTTATTCTCCGAAAAATCCCACAAACCGGCAATTACTAAAAGCGTTGATTGCTTAAAGGATCAATCAGGGTCTAACGACATAAATCGGTATTCGAAACCGCATTGGCTCAAGGCATTTATAAAAACAAACAAAAATCCCAAACGTTTTACCATAAAAGCCGATTGCACTTCATGGAGCAATCATCTCTAAGCCTTTCATTTAGCAGACTATGCTACTCGCATACTCTCACACAATTGTTAAATCTGTCCAATTCCAATTCTACCTAGATGCATTTGATTGCCCTTCTTCCGAAATTGCATTCCAGCCGTCTTACAGACTTCCCGCGATCAATTTGAACGATAACTGCCATGTTTACCTTACTCTCATACTCCAACGCTATGATTACCACTTCTATTATGATTACAGCATCTTGGAATATGTGTCAGTTCAACGGCACCCCTCCCCTGTCCAAAGAGATAAAAAATATCTCACCTCTGCCATCAAACACGCCACAATTCATCCATTAAGCAAACCTGCGCAACTTTTGGTTACCCCGATTGTTCCATTCCCCCGAGTCAGTCTCTCACTCGACTCCCGCCGACTACTTTACTTCTTTTTCCCAAAAGTGTTCCGCAATTGTACCACATTGCCGTTGCTCGGATAGTTTCTCATCTCACTACAGCACCCGCACTTGTATCAACATCTGACGAACAACCATTGCAGCATGTCGTTGAAACGTCAAAAACTCAAACTAACAAGACAGCGCGGGGTAGCCCTTGCATATTTGATCAGTTTTGCAAAAGACTCTTTTAATTACTCACTAAAATGCGATATTACACGGATGCCAGATGCATAGATGCCAGATACCCTACCACGGGGCATATGAACAGTATCGCAACATGGCTGTCTACTTGGTATGCATTGTGCTTCGTATGCTGGGAAGGAGTCTGTTCACAACCTTTGCACTGACGAAGGCAGAGTGGTACCGCCACGGTTAGTAGGGCAGTGGTTTTCAGCTCAGTACATCACTGGAAATGAAATGTGTTTAGTTTGTTGCGAAACGCGTCGTGAACGCATGAGAGATTATAATTTTAATTGAGATGCTGGGGCGAGTGCAAAACGACTGACAGCTGTGGGCGTAGATGGCATGGTTTTGAAAACGACTCCCTCGACCCATATTAGCCTTCATCTTTGGTAGACGAATGCTTTGTTAATGAAACTTATATTTCAGCAAATTGACGGCTACACAGCAGGCGAGGACTACCCGGCTTATGATACAGTCCCGAAAGGACTCAAATTCTCTTGTCAAGGACGTCTTCCGGGATACTATGCCGATACTGATACACGCTGCCAAGTAACACACCGTCAATCCCCAAAAGCTATTTGAATACATGTTTCCTTGCTCTCTTTGTTCTAGGTTTGGCATTGGTGCTTGCACTCGGGTCATCTCTACTCCTTCCTCTGTCCCAATGGCACCGTCTTCAACCAAGCCGTCCGCGTGTGTGACTGGTGGACCAACGTGAACTGCGACACATCCGAGCAGCTCTATTCGAACAACGAGGAATTGTATCGTACTGAGACCACCACCCAAAACGTATGATATCAGGCCACAGATTATCGCAATTCATCCGCAAACACTGCCCGCATCATCGCCAACCCCCATCAGCACACTGCCACTGCCAATAGCCGATCTGACTTCTCAACCAATCGTCGACGGCCCAACAACCATCAACGCCCGCACTCCCTCGCAACCTTAGACCGTCACTCAACAATAACAACAACCATCCGTTCGATAACCAAAAATAGATTAAGAGGCTCCGTCAGATACTCAACGTCCAGCAAACAACACTCACCACAACCGCATAGCTTAAGCAATAGCAATAAAGATGTATCTCCAGGGAATCCCAACAATCTGGATGCCGAACGGCTGAAGGACTACAAAAGTCGAATCAAGAATCGATACAATATCGATTACGATCATTCGCTTGAGGATGAATACGAGATAATCGAGGCCATTGAATAGAGACAGATGAATAACTCATAGACCGATGCAGCAGCAGGAGAGGAGGTGATGTAACATTTTTGTGTATGATAGTTGTTAGTGTAATTTTGTTAAGTTTTTATGTTTTTTTTTTTTGTATCCTAGTGTAAGCATGGATGGATGTGATAAATAAAATCAAAATTGAAAATGTCCGCCTGATAGTATGCAGCGAAATTGGTATCGGTTTGTGTCCGAGATAAAGCTTTGATCGTTCATCTGTACGATCGTGTCTTTTGTTGTTTTGGTCGATTTAGAGGGAACTTGGTTTGAGCGAAGCTTTTTTATGCCAACTGGCTTAGTCGTGCAGCTGATTTCGTTTTGTTTACCCGAGTTTGACAAATGCCGCGTTGAATCAATTTTTAGTGATCAAAACGTAGAAAATACGGGAAGAAGTGATCTTATTTGGAAAATGAATTTGCACTAAACGATTTGTGAGTAGACAACCAAAGGGGCGAAGGCGTTTGTTAGGATTTTAGTGAAATTGCAGAGTTCGAATGTCAGAGAGGATTGGGCTAAACCGCGTCCGTGTGTCATATTAGTCTTACTGGTATAACGATTGCAGCTAACAGTACGACTTGAAGGGAACCGCTCACATTTTGGCAATTGATGAAGTTTTTTTTTTTGTGTATAAATCAAATTTTTTTTTCCACAAATTGTGAAATTTATAGGCAAGGCTTAGTTAATTTTCAGAGAAACTGATGGTAAGTTTCTAGAGATCGAATTGTATTTTCACATTTGAAACATTGACATTTTAAACTTGCTTTGAGTGTGGAAAATCGTGCTTCTTGCTGCCGCCTTTATTCGTTATCTTTATGAGGAGGTTGTCGTCTTTATAAGGATATTTTTAGCCCGGCTTGACGAGGGTGTTTGATATGGTCCAGTCATTTTAGGCATTGGGTCATACGTTCTTGTTTACTTTTTTTCCAACGAGGTATACGAAGGTGTAAAACTGGAGCATTGGGAGTTGGAATTAATTCGTAGCGTTGCTTATTAGAAAATTATTTTATTCAATTTCTGTTCCCTAGGCACTACTTTACGCCAATTTTTCTGATAGGACTCGAATGTCGAAAGATCACCTCGAAATCGACCGAGGATTTGAATCACTCATGAGAGTAAGTCTCTGCTTGATCGGAGCAAGCCTCTGCTTGATCGGAGTAGGCCTCTGCTTGATCGGAGTAAGCCTCAGGTTGATCGGAGGAAGTGATGGCCAACCGTAGGTCTTCCCATTGCAGCATTTCCAGGTATCTTTTAGCTGGTTTTGCGAGTAGCATTCTCATGCATCAAGATCACTTTGTCATATCTTTCGGAGCAATGCCCCTGTTTGCCTTCAGTACACGACTCAAACGAATTAATTTTAGTCGGTAACGATCTACAGTGATAGTATCATAAGGTTTGGGAAGCTTTGAGTAGAGCCATCTGATCGCGCCAAATTCAAAGCATGAACTTGGATCCATGAACCTTTTATTTTTGACGTTAATGTTGATGGTTTGCCGGGCTTAACTCAAGACTTTCGGTACGTGGGATTGTCATAATGGACCTCTTTTTTCACAACTTTCGATGAACAAATCGGGCCCCATTTTGTCGTTGAAGAAGATGTTCAAAAGTAAAGATCAATTCGTGGCGGTCCCGGTTTTCTTGTTTTTGGGTCATTCACATTTCTTTAAAGCCTTTTCCTATCTCCTCATTTTCGAACTCTTACGGCCGTCCAGGACGTTCTTGGTTTTCTACCATATGTCGAAATCATCACTTCTAAACGTGCTCATATAGGGCATGGTCACCATAAAATTCCATTAAAACAGTACGACTTTCGACGGCATATTGGGCGTAGGTAATAGACGAAAAATGAACTACCTTGGCCATCTCTGGCAAAACGCTACGAATTATTCCCAACTCCCAATAGACCGTGCCTCTTTGTTTGGCTCTTGAGTTTCACATGAACTATTCCAAATCACATGAAAGCTCTTCCTTTAACTAAAACATTTAGTATCGATGATCGCGGTTTGCTCTGAAGCCACACTGGCAGGTCTTGTCTTGTTCATCAAGCTCATGAGTAGGTAGCATTTTGTGACGAGGCACATTTGGTCTTTGCAATTTTCACATTGCTCCTCCATGGTGTACGGTCTAAGGTCCAAAGGATCTTGTGTGATTACAGCTTTTAGGCGTCGAATTTTGGAAACCTTTTTAAACTCTAGGGGTGGTAGTGGTGCAATGGTAATCATCACCGACTGTTAAGCGGAAGGTCTGTAATTCAAGTCTGACCATAGCCAAGAAAAATTCCTATACGGAAAAAACCCATGCAACAACACCAGTTGTGAATGAGAGATGATCAAAAAATGCTGACGAAGGCATAACACTCGCAGTATAAGATCACTTCAAAATTCATACTCTGCGTGTGCATTTCCAATATAAGATCTTAATGGCATGGAATAAAGTTACTGTAAAACTACAATCAACGCGACAAATTCAGTCGAATCTCTCGAATCCCAAGACAACCACCCCCGGAGAGTAGTGAACGAACATCTTCGACACAAACCATCTGCACCCCGTCCAGGTTGTGTGACAAACATCAAAAGAGCGTAACTCTTGAACCTGCACGAATTATAAAAAAAAAAAAAAAAAAAAAAAATAGACTTTAGTACTTGGTACCTCCAGTTCTCTTTGGGCGCTCGGATGTAGGAACTGGAAGAAAGCTATTGGGCTTGAGCTCAGTTTCCGTCAGAAATCTAAGCCTAAGACGTTTTCTTCTTACACAAGCTTCACCTTAAAGTCTGTTGTTGTTACCTTAAAGTCTGTGTTGTTATGATTGTGATATGGGGCATGTATGAGGTGTGTTCAAAAATTAACGAGACTTTTTGGTTTTGAAAGAATTTTAATTACTTGGTCACATATTTCCTCTACCGTAAAGCAGTCACCATAAGCTATTATGCCGTCGCTTTTTCCGATTTGTGAAAGACTACTGGAACCTATCTTTCGGATAGCTTTTAGCTCTCAACAATCTCGACCTTAACAGTCTTGAATGACTTGAAAATGAATGCGAGACCTGTTGGTCAATGCAAGAATCACGACCCGTCTGTCATCATAGAAAGGCGAGTAACACCGTCATCTTGGCTAAAACGTCACCTAGAGCAGCTTTAATTTTGAACCAGTGAAGGATTTCTTCTACCTAGGTGCAGACCAGCGCTGAGATCAGACGCAGGATAACTCTTGCCAATCACTGCTTCTTTGAAATCAAAGGGAAATTACTAAGTAGAGCCCTGAACATAGGTCACCTAATCATCCCGATCTTCCTCTACGGCTCTACGGCACAGAGGCCTAAACACTATCGAAAATAGATGAAGAAGCCTTTTTACGGCTCCCTACTATGATGGACCCCTACTTATAACATATCTTGAGCTACTGATTGTCTCTACGATGTTAGTAAATGAGGTATTTAAATAAGTAGAAAAAGGTCGAAGTTAAACTTCGTTTTTGGATATAGGGCATTCTGCTGCGTTCAATTGTAAGCCGTTAGTGACTGACCGGAGATCTGTCTCCCAATTCATCATCAATGGGAGGGCTAAATTGATTAAAGTTGGGCAAGAGTATGGCTAGATGTAATGGGACATCATCAGTAGTATTGAAGCATTGCAGGCATCGATGGAAGATCGTTAATCAACAGACGAGGGTGGTCCGATAAGTACTTAGCCTACAAAAGAAAAACAAAAATTTTGGAGAAATTATGATTTATTTTTCAATATAGTCTACTTTCAGCTCGACACACTTGACCCAGCGATGCTCCAACTTCTTTAACCCGTCTGAAAAATACGTTTTCTCGAGGGCTGCAAAGTAGACATCCGTGGCGGCGATGACCTCCTCATTCGATTGAAATTTCTGCCCGGCGAGTGACTTTTTCAAGTTTGGAAACAAAAAGAAGTCGCACGGGGCCAAATCTGGAGAATACGATGGATGGGCAGCATTTCGTAGCCCAATTCGACCAATTTGGCCATGGCGAGGGCGGAGGTGTGAGCCGGTGCGTTATCATGGTGGAAGAGCATTTTGTTCTTCGCCAAGTGGGGCCGTTTATTCTTCAATTCGGAGTCGGCCCCATAATTTGGCATAGTACAGCCCTGTGATCGTTTTGCCTTTCTCCAGGTAGTCGATGTGGATCACACCTTGTGAATCCCAGAAAACGGTGGTCATCACCTTTCCGGCCGATGGGACAGTCTTCGCCTTCTTCGGAGCACGTTCGCCGGGTGAAGTCCACTGTTTCGAATGTTCTTTGGTCTCTGGTGTGTACCAGTGGATCCATGTTTCGTCGACTGTCACGAAACGACGCAGAAACTCCTTCGGATTGCGCTTAAACAGCGTCAAACACTGCTATGAAGTGGTCTCACGGTTGCGCTTGTTGTCCGGAGTGAGCAAACGCGGCACCCATCGCGCCGACAGCTTTCTCATGCCCAAAATTTCATGCAGGATATGACCCACGCGATCTTTTAAAATGCCTACTCTCTCAGCTATCTCGCTCACCTTCAATCGGCGGTCTGCCAATACGAGATCGTGGATTTTTGTCACTTTATCCTCCGTGGTAGCCGTTTTCGGAGCACCTGGACGTGGCTCATCATAAACCGACGTGCGACCACGTTGAAACTCGTTAAACCAATTTTTAATGGTCGCCATCGAAGGAGAAGAGTCACCGTACACAGCATCCAAACGCTCTTTGATTTCGCTGCGCGATTTCCCTTCCAAAAACAAGAATCGAATCACCGACCGAAATTGCTCTTTTTCCATTTTTCTAAAATCCGCGGACACTCCCGCTTCCACACGCGGTCAAAACAAAACTACGAGTCCGATCAGGCTGAAATTTCGACAGAAGTCGCCTACTAGAATGTACTACACGATAGTAAGTTGCGATATTGGCGCCATCTGGCGCTGAGGCTAGGTACTTATCGGACCATCCTCGTACACTAGAGAACCGGACCTATTATTGAACCCTGAGGTACATCTTCTATAACATTCTTCAGAAATGACCATCGTTGACCTAGAACCACTTTTTGCGATCTACCGGAGAGGAAATTTCTTATCAATCTTAGGGCACCTAGAGTTTCTTTTGAGGGAAAGATGAGTTTAATGGAGAGGTGAAGTTGCTTTTCTTTGAGTTGCTAACAACTGTAGTACCATATGTAGTTGCGCGCTTCTTAATATGTTATTCATTGTTCCCTCACCCTAGAGATCTGGTGGCACCTTTGGTATTCATGCAGTGACTTTGAGTGGATGTCAACCTGAGTGCTCCAGAAGCGCACATTGTGTGTCCGTTCAAATGGAAATGGTATTGATTGCTCTTGATGAATTTCAACCGAAAATCGCCCCCATAGTCGTTAGGATTGAGGGTAGCTTGAACGCATCTCTAAATTTGCAGAGACGGGTAGTGGCCAATTGTTTATCAGGCTCTTGTGCTCTTTTCGGAACGAGGTTTTCTGCGACCTCTTTCACGTTGTTTCACTCTCTTTTAAACGAGCGACTAAACGTCTCTGTTTTGACCATTTTTTGGGCAGTCAGTGGTATCCCACGATCTGGAGGATTATAGTACTCCACCGCATATCGACACGTATACTCCATCTGTTTACTTAACAAACTGCTACCCTTTGGAAATGTATAGCAACAAGGTGATGTAGTTTGGGTCGCCTTTTACCACTTCTGCCCTCATAGAAGATCTACCAGCAGAAATACTCAACATTTCTGCTGGACTTTTTCCAATTCATGCAGCCAAATTGAATGCAAATTCTTGGGGTATTCCTGTTACTTATTGAAAACCACTTTGGTGATTCTCTTTGCCTTTTTCGGGCTTATATTCACAAATTGGGTTCTACGCGGTGTGCATACCGAAAACTTAATACATTTGGCTTAAGCGTGTCTCAGCTAACGTATGTCAAAAATTTAAGATCAGCTATAAATGAAGTTGAGTTGGCTAGAGCTATAGAGGATGCCATCGTGTGTTCGCCATTGTAAATTCCTGATTCCTAGAAATACCAAAGCAAACAGCCGGTCTTCGACAGCGATTAGCAGGTTAGCCTAGCTATTTCGGGCTTGACATGCCGGATGACGACTTGCACCTACCCAGTAACCCAATGTAAACATGCCTCTTCCCACTATGCAAACAAATCCCGACCATCACCAACTACTCCATTAACTCGTCATTTAATCGTTTGAAAAATTGCCTGATTGCAAATGGTTTCACCCGGACCACGTCCACATCGGCAGATCTGTGTCAATTTGCAAGACGAAATGCTGATAAAATCTCGAGACCGATGCGTTGCAATTTGCATTATTAACGCAATTACTTTCCACATCTGATCTAATCTCGTTTTCAGTCACTTTCACTATCGCATACCATCGCCGTGTAGCTACCATAAGGCATGTAGTCCTGTTTCCATGACGCACCGCTCATGAGACTATATAGGTGAACCCTAGCTATCCCTGGGTCAATAAGTGCCCAATGAACAAGTCAAAACTCATTTCCCACTGGTACACGCCCCACGCGACCAGTCTACTCGTATGCTGTACGATTAACGTCTAACGTGCAACAGTAACAGCTCAGGAAAGTGTTTTAATTAAGCTCATAAACCAGTAATCCGTCGCTGCCTTTCCATCCGCAGCCACTTACAATCTACAGCAAATTACTGACCGAAACTAGAGCACCATGTGCACTGACAACTCGTAAACTCATACCCAAGACTATGTAACACTCGTACCGTCGTCGTGCTGTCAAGCCACACTGCCTCCGGCTATAGGTGTTAGGTGCAGACCTAGCCGCCACTCTTCCTGTTCGATACCTTAGCAGCAGAAAACGCGAACAACAATCGGCCACATGACAGAACACTAAAAACAAAAACCAAAAAAAACAATAACAACAAGCAAGCAAACAAAACCTGTCCTAGTGCTCCAAGTCGATTACCTTCAATATTGGCACAAGTTGTGTATCCGAGTACTTGCATTGTGTATGGCTGCGGTTGTGTGGATAAAGTGAAAGAAGTTACAAAACTTGAAGCTTGGAATTCGCGTCACCAGCGCCGAGCGTGTGGGGTGAACTATATCTTTTCCAGCGTGACATGAGTGCTACGAGTGCTTGCCATTCCAGATACTTGAAACGGGTTTCAAAACCACCTACGTCTGAATACAATGCCTCGAAGACAAGAGCGACTCTTTGACAGATGATTACCGTTCTCTGACGCACTACCGGTCGCCCATACCAATTCCGCGAACGTAGCCATGATCGCTGATAAGAAGGACAGTTGCACTCGTAATAGCCAAACGACCAGCTCTGCATGGTAATTGTCTTCGGACGAGAGCCCAGTTTCGCGGTTTCTTCTTCGTTTTTTCGTTTGGACTCGAATTACAATTAATTGGACGTTGCATAAGGCCATGTGGCATCGTTAGCCCAATTGTCCAGCAACACAGTTCATAAATTCGTAGTGGATCATCAGCTGTAAGCGGAATTGTGCAAAAGATTGAAGTGAAAATCGTCAATTAAGGGAAATTGATTTTAAGTCGGCTTGGCGTTTTGGAATTTCGGACGCGACAAGACCGACTTCCGTCTTTGGAGCTTGGACGAGGGTTTTGATTTTATGGTTGGGGCGACGACGGGTGTTTATAGTTCCATGAAATAATAAACGCTGAGCAGCGGTGGATGGGAGTTTAATATATATTTTATGGTTGGACGTGAGGAGGGCTTGTCACGTTAGACAGATGTAGACGTACGTGAGCTGCTAGACTAGACGGGTGTTGGAACGAAAAACCTTTTTAACTTAACTGGCAGCGCATGGTTCTGGGAAACGTCCGTACTCTCATTCATAATTTTCTTTTAAGAATTTCTTGAAAAAGAAAAAATCATAAATAAGCGATGTGACTGTGATAAGCGATGTGGCTTTCGAGACTGATATTCCAGGAAAGAAGGTTGAATTTTCTACTAATGGGAGGTTGGCCCTATCGATAAAGGAGGGTAGGTCAGGCGTGTATGAAGCTTGGTCGATCACCTTCGATTATAAACTTTTCACAAGGATGGCCGTATAGTCGATGGCTTATTATAGTGGTGAAAATCAAAAATCTATTCTTGGCTGTTTAATGGGAGTGTTATAGCGTAAAACCTCAAGTCAAGAGCCTCCTAGTTTCCTTTACACTGTTCGTCCGTGTGGAAGGAATTGCACCGCATCACTGGAATACAAGTAAGCCGGCAGTATATCATTGATTTTCAAGTGTCTTTTAGGAGGTTTCAGCTCTTCTGAGCCAGTCCTGTGGTTTCACTCTGAAAATATATGAAAAAATGCTAAGAACGGACTTAAAAAATATATTTACCTCTTAAGCTCAGCTTTTTATTTTTATTTATTATTTTTTTCTTATAATTCGTGAAGGTTCAAGAGTGTACGCTCTTATGGTGTTTGTCACACAACCTGGACGGGGTGCAGGTGCTTTGTGTCGAAGATATTCTTTCACTTCTCTCTGGGGGGTGGTTGTCCTAGATAGGATTTGAGAGATTCGACTGAATTCGCGTTGGTTCACAGCAACTCTTTTGTTTCCATGTCATTAAGGTGGTATATTGGAAGTGCACACAGAATATGAATTGTGAAGTGATCTTATGCCGCGAGTGTTATGCCTTCACAGCATTTTCTGATCATCTATCATTCGCTTATCATACACAACTGATGTTATTGCACAGTTTTTCCGTATAGGAATTGTTTTTGACTATGGACGGACTTGAACTACAGACCTTTCGCTCAACAGTCGGTGATGATCACCGTATACAAGGTAGACAAGTAGACAAGTTCCGAGATTGGAAATACATGATGGATTAAAACAAGGAGACGTAACCTTAACTGGAGTTACACCCCATGGGAGTTATGAGAAAGGCAGAAAGTCTGCCAAGTTAATAACCAGGTTTAAAAGTAAATGAAGAGAAAACCACTCACTGTGGAGTCACAGGCCGAATCGGATCGATCCGAACATAGGAGGAGTCTTTATCCGATAAACGCTTTAACAAAATAGACGAGTTCAAGTACCACATAGAACAAATGGACAGTGGACGAACAGCCAAAAATATAATGAGTAGAAAACCCAAGGGAAACTCATTAAAAAGGCTGAGCCGTAGATAGCAGGACAATATAAAGAAGATATGGAACAAACTAGCGAAACATGAAAGGAAACACACTCTTGAAAGGGAGTCTATGTTTTAACTCGATGCAATGGTACCAACTTACAGAAAATTGTGGTGAAATCGTTTACGCGTGCCTGAGGCCGTTAGGCTCATAGAGCGTGACATCATGTTCATAGAGTAATCGTCGCTCCACGGAATTGCGGAGTAGAGTGTGAGACTCAATTCATGGACATCAATTCGCCATCGATCTCAACAGCTCAACATTTCACGCACTAGCATGAGGAGAATTCTGCAGAAAAATCTCGGATTATTTGCTTACAAGGTCCAATTGACTCAGCAATTGAAAGCGCGCGACCACCCGCTTCGTTATCGCTTCGCAGTTTGGGCCTTAGAGCAGCTTGAATAGGAGAACGATTTTGACGAGGCTTATTTTCATCTCGACGGCCCGCACGTTATCATCGAAAAGCCAATGCATCCACAGAGAGTGACAGTTTGGTGCCGATTGTTGAGTGGCGGCATCATTGGACCGTTTTTCTTCAATAATGAGGCTAGGAACAACATTTCGGTCAACGGTGGGCATTACAGAGCCAAGCTAACTGATTTATTTTTTACTGAAATTGAAGACATGGATTTGGACGATCTCTGGTTCTTGTATGATGGTGCGCCATGCCACACCAAATTCCCATCAGCCATCTTGGCGATGTTAATTGCGATTTGACCCCTTTGGATTTTTTTTGTGGAGAACCGTGAAGGATCGATATTATGCCAACAATCTGGAAACGATTCAAGCACTTAAGGCCAGTATCATCCAAGCAATCCGTGAGGTACAGACCAAAACCATCAACGAGGTCTTGGAAAATTCGGGTATGAAAATTCAGAATGCGCTAGTGCGAAGTCAGCCGAGGTAGTCACTTGAACGATGTTGTATTTCATAATTAATGGGATAGCCATAATACATGGAAAAAATCTAATTTTGTCTTTTTATTGCATTTTTAAAAAGAAACTTGTATTTGGCCCACCCTTTATATCTTGGATTAAGCCACATTGGTTTAAGTAGAGGAATGCCTATAATAGTAAGCCCCAAAGATGCTTATTAAATAACTACAACGTGTGCTGAAATATTATCTCTCAACCACTCAATTTTTTTCTATTTAACTGGCACTCGCATTGAATCACACGGGACATCCATAGGCAATCATGTCCCTGATGAAGGCGATGTAGCATATTACTGAAATCAATTTGGTTGCTAATTTGGAAACAGCCATTTTGTCACTGCAAAAACGTCGTTCTGAATAAAATAGATTCCGGTTTCAGTCATCACAATACTGCCGAATATTTTCAAAGTTATTCTTCGTCGATCATTGGACCTGATCTGTACGTGATCATGACATATTCACTATGAAGTGTTCTTGTGCCAGTGACCCTCGAATGTCGTTCGCAGAATTCGAGTGTCAGTCCACATTGTGGCGATATTTTAGGCAATCTTGGCCTACATCCTTACAAGATCAAATTAAAACGCTGAAACGTCTTTTAGTGGGCTCTGCAAAAGTTTGTCAACAAACAAAATATGCATTATTGCGACAACCTACATGTGCTACAACAATCTCCATAGTATTGATGTGGATTTCATGCCGGAGATGAGCTTGGACCATATATTTTCTTCGATGAAAATGATGGTCATGCTACGGGCAGTGTAGTCCACTATCGCTTCTATGCTGGAAGACTATTTTTGGCCGGAATCAGGTTGATTTCCCACCATCTTTTTCCAACGAGATGGTGCAACATGCCATATAGCTGGTGAAACGATTGATTTATTGAAGGGGAGGTTGGGTAATCATGTATTCTCGAAAGAAGGTCCGGCCGAATGGCAATTTAAAGCCGTTGGATTTATTTCTGTAGGGTTACGTTAAGTCAGTGGTTTAAGCAAACAAGCCAACATTGTTACATGAACCCCCTTCAGGAACAATATCGAATGTGAATTTGCATGGAGCTTTTGATATGCGTGGTTGAGCAGCGAAAAATTGGCTAATCACTCGTCGTCACATGAACTAGATCGAATTCCATACCTAAATCCAAAGTCTAAACCTAGTTATGTCATTATTGAAAAACCATATGAGAACTAGCCAAGTCAGACATTAGGCTTCAATATATAATCCTACGTTCTAAGAAGAAATGCTTTTTTAAGTTGTTATAAAATATGTTATAAATAAATTTCAGGACTGACCATTGAACTTGGCACCCATTTAGATCTCACTTCTTTTGTCGTTAATAAGTCAATAACCAAGACATATATCATAATATTGAACTTGGCTCCCATTTCACATTAATGTTTTTGATTGGATATCATTACTTTTTGTACAGAAATTATAAGTAGGTACTTATTTATAATAAAATTAATACCATTGTTTTTTGTTAATCTACTGTATTTTCCTACGTTTACGGGATATAATTGTCTTTTTTGTGTTATTTTCTATATTTTCTTGTACCTTTTTTTTAATTTTTTTTACGGGTTTTCTGTTTATATTTAATTTGGCCAAGTCAGGGCGGTATAACGTGCGCAGGCGGTTGTACTCTACAATAGAGCTCTCTTGTGCCTTGATCTGACTTGGATCTAAATTGATAAGATGTACTCCATCTAAGTTTTAACTCTGGAGAGTCCAACATAAGCCTACCCTTTACTAAATATAGAGGAGCCTATGTCGAGAAGAGCGCTGTCATGTCTAAGGCCTTGTGATTTGTGGATAGTAATAGCTTATGCTACACAAATAGGAAATTTATCCCTGTGAACATATACATTACTTAATATCTGAAACTTGGTCTTGACTCGTTCTAGTTCGTAAATTAAATCATTCTTAACCCTTAAATGCATCTTGTATCAAAAATGATACAATACTTTTTATTAGCTCTAAAAGTGTTTTTGTTTTGATTAACAACAATCCGTATTTATTATACGATAGAACAATATTTCCTTAACCAAATCAAAGTAAAAAAAATGGATGATGGACCCGTTGTCAGTTGTTTCTTTGATTTCGTTGATCTATAGCCAACAATTGTGAAATAGAGTGAAATCAAAAGTTTTCTTTTTTTGTTATAAAATACATTTTTGGGAAATTTGTGCTCAAAAAATTAAATCAACAAAGGTTAGTATTTTCTCCATCTAAATACATAGGATTTTTTTTTATTTGTGATTGTTGTCGTGAAAAATAAGTGGTTTTTTGTTTGTATCAAAAATGATACCCCATGCATTTATACTCCTTTCAAATTGTTACTACATGGACAAGACTTACATATATGCATCTATGTGTTATCAATACACATAAAAGGGAAACAGGAAACGGCAAATAAATATGCAGTTAATTAGTTAAACTTTATTTACTTCATATAATAAATATTTTGGTTTACAAAATCGTTTATGATTTGATAAATCCATCCACCAGAAATAAATATATACGCAGTCCATAAAAAAGATCATAAACACCCATATAAACAGACAAAAACAGGCAAATTGAACATTTAGGGTGTGCTGAACCCTTAGATATTCTACATATTCAGGTATAAATGTATGCAAGGGAAAGTTAGGATCTGTTTAGAAAAAACTTATATAAAATGATGAGTAAAAGGTCAAAATTTATCATAATCGAAAGTAAATCTCAAGCGGGTGGGTGAGCAATTATTTTAATTTTTTTATATTTGAAAAAACATTTCCACAATTGTTTTCAACTCTATTTAGCTTGGTTGCGGGTTTGAACCTTTTGCTTTTTATTGATACTGGCTCGAAGACATATTTCTGACTGCCATATTGCAAGCTATCTAGAGGAGCTTGAAAATGGGTACTTATCAGAGGATGGTGACGAGATAGATGAAGACGACCTTGGAGAATCGTTGACTCGTAAGCAGCTGGAGGAACTTCTGGATGATGAACACGAAAATGAGGAGATTGGCACTGATATCGAGAACGTAGAGTCTGCTCTGAAAAAAGATGAGGACGCTCTGCCAGAAATAAACGAAGATCCAGGCCCAAGTAGCTCTCGTCAATCTCATAAGGCCTTAGACATGCAACGGCTAAGATGGAAAAAAAATCTCTGGAATATGATGATGAAAAAATACAGTTTCAAGGTTGCAAAGAATTTCCTTTTGAAATAATGCGACTTGAAACTCCGTTTCAGTTCTTCTCATATTCTTATACGCCTGAATTCATCAATGGAATAACTGAAGAAACAAATAGATACTCTGTGCAAAAACAACCTGATCATCCCGATTGTGTGACTAATTGTGAATTGCGGAAGTACATTGGAATCTTGATATTTATGTCAGTATATCATTACCCAAGTGTTCGGTCATATTGGAATATTAAACATGGCTTTCAGGCCATAAAAGAATCCATGTCAGTCAACCGCTTTGAAAAGATAAGGCGGATTTTTCATTTCAACGACAACGACATGCACAGGCCGGTGGACGATCCCAATCATGACAGGCTCCATAAACTCCGTCCGGTAATAGATCACCTAAATAAGAGATTCGCTAGCGTACCGATGGATCAGCGACTCTCCATAGATGAGCAAATGTGCGCAACGAAAATTGGGCACTTTATGAAACAATATTTTCCCTTGAAACCACATAAGTGGGGTTTCAAACTGTTTATGCTGTGTTCACTGAAGGGATATGCTTATAAATTCATTATCTACACAGGAAAGGATAACGATCCTATGAAGGACAATGAAACGAATGTTGGAGCGGTTGGTAATGTGGTGATAAAGCTTTCTCGGGAAATCGAAAGAGGAGTGAACCACATTGTATATTTTGACAATTTCTACAGTTCATTGCCACTCATGTATTACATGGCCAAGGAAGGAATTTTGTGCTTGGGAACAGTTCAAAGAAACCGTCTCGGGAAAAATTGCAAGCTCCCGACAAAACAACAGGTAATGGCAAAGTCGGTTGAAAGAGGATCGTTCGAAGAATACGTCACAAACTACGATGGTATCGAGATGTCTACCGTGAGCTGGAAGGACAATAAACAAGTTAGTTTCTTGTCAACTTACGTAGGCGCAGAGCCTGTTTCAACAATTGAAAGGTACGATAAAACCGAAAAGAGGAGAAAGAGTGTAACCTGTCCAAAAGTCGTCAAGGAATACAACGCCCATATGGGTGGGGTGGATTTAATGGACTCTTATTTGGGCCGCAATAGGATCCAAATAAAAAGTAGGAAATGGTACATGATAAACTCATGGGTGTTGTATAAGCAAGTTTTGGAAAAAAGAGGGAAAAGTTCGAAAGACCTAATGAACCTGGTTGATTTTAGAAGCGAACTTGCTGACACGCTTTGTAAATATAAATCGCATAATCAACCAACAAGAGGTCGGCCCAGCAGCAGTAGTTTTTGGAAGGAACCAGTTCCAAAACGAAGAAATGCTCTACAATTTATGCCATCAAGAGATGTAATACGTGATGGTATAGATCATAAGCAAATACGGCAGAGCAACCGGAAGCGGTGTATGATGTCAGGATGCAAGCTTCTTAGTAGCGTTATGTGTGAAAAATGCAAAGTTTACTTATGTTCGAAAAGAAATTCAGATTGTTTTAATAAATTCCATTCTTAAATTTTCTTAATAAATGAATAAATGATATAAATTAAATTCTTACAATATTTTTTTTATTTCATTGATTTCATTGACCGATGACTCAATGAAGCTCTAAATGCATGTTGTATCAAAAATGATACGACTAGTTTTTTCCGCATACACCCGTTTTTTCTCACTCAAGATTTTTGAAATATTTTTTTCTGTCATTAATTTACATATCCAAACCCAAAATTTTTTTTTTTTTTAGAAAATAAAAAATCATGCATTTAAGGGTTAAATTGTATTGTAATTTTACGTGCTCTATTGCTGTTGTCGACGTCCCAATGTACCTTCTCTATTTTTCCAATGGGTCCGTTTGCTAGTCCTTTACTGACATCTATGTTTCATTACACGTGCACCTATTTTTATCGTGATGACATTTTCTAAGCCAGCAGTTAGCGACGGACATCCTCGTTCTTTTTGAGTACTTCATTTGCTCGTTTTTTTAAATACCGTGGACAGTCTATCGAATTTAATTCAATTTCTGGTTGCTCCATACTTGCCAACATTGCAGTACTAAACTGGTTACACATACATATTTCGGACAGCAGTCTAAAATAAGATATGATTTCTTTAAGCCGGTCGTTTTGATTTCTAGCGGTTAATTTGAGGAGTCGACTAGATAAAATGAAACTGTCTTGACTCTTGACACCCATTCTTAAATGATTCAACATTTCGCCGAAAAGTTGGTCGTTTTTTTGCCTCATAGTTACACGTAATTCCTCATAACAAAACAGTTATTTCCATACATTTGGAGCACTAAGGGATCTTAAACATTTAAGGACGTCAGACGACTTCAAATTTTCGAACGGCGGCAGTTGTTTCACTGGAGACATTTGGAGCAGATCGCCAAACAACACTATATGAATCTTGCCGCACCATCCGTCGTCAGCGTAACCGGTATCATATATTTCTGTTAAGCGAAGATGGATGTATGTGCATTAATGTTATATTGGAAATCATAGACACATCAATTATTTAAAGTACTACATCTTTTAAGTCACATCTTAAAACTTTTAGTACTTGGTCTGATAAGGAAGTGTACTTGGGACAATTTCCATGCTCTACAGGCAGCTGTAGGAGCCTATGTATTGTAAGACCGTTTACCTCAAAAGTGGGTGCAGCTACTGCAAATAACTTATTCATTCGCTTCTTAACCCAGTTTTTAATTGTATTGATTAAATAACTTTTTCCCGTACCGCCTATCCCACTAACAAATATTCTCAAAGTTGTACCATAAATTCATCTAATAAAGTCTTACATACCTTGTACGTCTACTTGGTCTACATTTAAGCCTTTTATCATTTGTTCGAGTTCATCTTCAGATACCAAATCTTTAGTATTTCTGAAATCTTCCATTGCATTCACAGCTTCAACAGGTAACAGTTCCAGTGGATTCTCCAGACCATCATCTTCGTGATCATCTTCCTGTCGATCTCTTTCAATTTCCGCTACTTTTTCTTCAATCACTTCAAACGCTCTCTCTATGTTATTCAAGAATTCTGTCTGCATTCCTCCGTAATCAAGTCCGTCCCTAATTTGGTCTTTTAGATAAGACATTTCCCCTTCCCCGACCTTTCGCACTTTCCCACCAATCTCATTCATTGTTTATTTTTTTTTTTCTTTCATCCAAGATCCTTGAGCGGTCCTCCATCATTGTACACATTCAATTTACTCAAGGATGTATGTATGTAAATTATCTCGTACATTCATCTTTACCTTCATAGATACATATATGTATGTATTATGTACATATAAACATGTTGTGTGATCAATGGTATTATTTTTTCTTTAACTTCCTTCTTCTTCCTTCATTTCTATTGTATATGTGAACATCCTTTCATTGCGTTAGTGACGAACACAATTGAAGCGCATCACCAGGCAAAAAAACGTGCAGCCTCGAAAAATAAAGAGTTGTGTATGTGTTACTCCGTTTCATACTTCACCTCCCTCTCCCATAAAATCAGTTTAAATAAAGACTATTTGTCTTATGATTTAATTACAAATGTATAGTTTTCAGTTTTTTTCCTGTACTTAGAGTATATGACGATATTACTTGATAAATTTCATAGTTCTAGGTCATCTGGAAGTGGGTTATAGTTTTGATATGTAGGTCAGTGATAAAAATGACGATTTTTCGACGTTAATATCTAAATAACCGTTTAAGGTGTGCTTATGAAATTTGAAGCACATATGTCTTTCGCAAGTCTCAATATATGTGCCAAATTTGACATATTTAGATGCAATAGTTTTCGAGATATGAGGGGGTCAAAAGTTACTCCAAATGGTCCGTGTAATATTACACACGGTGCTGATCGCCAGTTCTGTTCGTTTGAACTTGGCTTCGTCTAGATTCTTGTTTTCTGACAGGTAATGAGTATAAACTGCGCCGTTAAGAAAAAATGATCTGAGGCACTTTCTCGCCCACTTTTTCTGAGAGATGGATGTATGTATACGTATAGTCGCATGTTTGGGAAGAAGTGGTGAAAAGTCGACAAAGTAGTTTCTTTCGATCGTAAATTGAAGTTACTTGAGATATTTGACACCTTAAGGACATCAGAAAGCACCGTACTCTGTGTTTGGAGCTATTTCAGTGCAGTAAAAAGAATTTTTCGTACGGTATGGGAGAATGAATGAGAGTCAAATCGACAATCAATTGAGTGAACAGCATAATTCTAACCATGACATTGATATTCCACCAGCTCCTAGTCAGGTCGTTGCAGATACTCAAACTTTAATATCAAACATATATGACATTATTACTTCTAAGAAAGATTCGTAGTTGTGCGAAAAATCTATTTACGCTCCAAGAAATGATCAAGTATTAGAGGTGGTCGTGCTGCAATGGTAATCATCACTGACTGTTGAGCCGAAGATCTGTAGTTCAAATCCATCCATAGTCAAGAACAATTCCTATACGGAAAAACTGTACAATAACATCAGTTGTGAATGAGAGATGATCAAAAATGAAATGGAAACAAAAGAGTTTCTGTGAACTGCAACCAACGCAAATTTAGTCGAATCTCTCAAATCCTATCAAGGACAACCACCCCCGGACAGTAGTGAACGAATATCTTCGACACAAACCATATGCACCCCCTCCAGGTTGTGTGACAAACACTATACACTCTTGAACCTGCACGAATTATAGAAACAAAAATAAATAAAAAATGGATATTTAATAGCATTATTATAATACTTAATATAATGGAAAAGCTTCCTGGTGATTCAACAACATACTTATTCATAAATACGATATGTAAAACAGAACAAGCAGTACATTACCCAGTAGAATTTTTAAATAGCATAAATGCACCCGGTCTTCCACTTTATAGAATAGATTTGAAAGTTGGTATTCCCATTATGCTACTTCGGAATTTAAACCCACCAAAGCTGTGCAATGGCACTCGATTGCGAGTATTTTCTTTATAGGTACAAAAAAATGTCATCGAATCTGTAATTACAACTGGCTGTGGTAAAGGTGAAACAGTATTTGTACCTAGAGTAGGTACCCATTATCCATTCAATTTAGAAGATTACAATTTCCTGTCAATGTAAGTTTTTCAATGACAATTAATAAATCACAAGGTCAAATGTTGAAGAGAACAGGCATTGATTTGAGCCAAAGATGTTTTATCCATCGACAATGATACGAGTATGTCGCATGTCATCACGTGTGAGTGATGCGTCAAACATTGCTATTTTAGCGAATGGTAATTGTACACTATTGTTTACAATGAGGCTTTAAAATAATTTTGTTCGAATAAGTTTATAAATATCAACAAGTTTTTTTACTTAAAGTACTAAGCGAACCAAATCGAACGTAAAAAAAAGTGTATTGTTTCAAAATTTATTTTTTATTTTTTTTCCTCCTCACATTTGAACTTACACCGAACTTACACCGAACTTATTTCTCTTTTCTAGTTTTCTTACAAACCAATACGTTTCTCGAATAAGTCCATTTTAACATCAGATAATTATTCAAAACTTTGGTAAATTAACTTTCAAATCATCGTAATTATATAATATTGATCAGTTGAACGCGGACAAACCCGCGGGTACAAGCTATCTCTATTTAAATACATAAGCCTAAAGCAAACTACTTACAATTTTATAAAAACTTTTTCGAATTTTTTGACTCTTTTTAAATATTTCATACTCTGACCCTTTTTTTTTTTTTGTTCAAAGCGAGTGACAAAGGTTTTCGAGGTAAAAAATCGAGAATCGAATGTACTTAGCTCGCGGAATTCAAAAAGTCACCTTATTTTATTTTACCTCAGGAGACATTGAACCTATTGAATCCTATCAACTCGCCATTAACACAATTGACCAAATAATTGATTTAAGAGACCCTCGGGATGAAAACCCTCTTTTCGGTGACTTCAACCTTCGTCATCTTAAATGGATCCAATCAGACGATCAATCGTTGTATATTCCCACCAATCCCAATGCTGTCAAAGAATGCCTCTTCTTGGATCGTCTAACAGATTCAAACCTTAGCCAAGTTAGTGGCGTCCTAAACTACATGGGTAGACAACTAGATCTCATATTCACAACCGATCCCCTCAACTCTTCTGTTTCACTTTGTCCACTTTCCCTTTCAACTATCGAGAACTTCCATCCTCCCCTCCTCCTTTCCTTTTTTCACCATCTACCTTTCCTTTCCGTTCCTTTTTCCTCCATTACAGAACAAACCCGCTACAGTTCTGGCCTCTCACAAAATTTCACCTAATCAATGAATACCTTAAAAAAGCTCCTATAAATGGTGCCATATCTATATTCTACAGGGAAATATTTAATTCTATCTCTCTTTACGTTCCCATTTCACAACCACCACATCCCCACCATGGTACGATCACAGGCTCCGTTCTCTAAGAAACAAAAGAAATAAGCAGTGGACAATCTTCCATCGTACCCCTAATGACTTTTCTAACTACCTGGGCAGCTATCTCCACTTTACCGCCCTTCACAACTCCCTCTATCAACGCTATTTAACTGAAACGCAAGCCAATCTTATAAGTCCTTCTCTAAGTTTGTTAACTACAAAAGAAAACCAGATGGCTATCTTATCTCTCTCTCCTTCCATGATCAAACCTCGAATGACTCCAATATTATCGCCAATTTTCCCCCCCTTTTTAAACAGTCTTTCGCCAACGACTCCTTTGCTCCAGACCTCTCTTACTTCGATTATTTACCGAATTTTTCCCTTCGACCATTTCTTTCACGCACAGTCGACTCTCATGTCATCGAGAACAAATTAAATCTACTTGACGATTAATTCACTCCTGGACCTGACGGTCTCCCTGCCATATTTCTAAAAAAAAATGCTCCTCAACTCTCTCTCTCCCTCTTTCGAAAATCTTCAGTCTATCCTTATCCCTAGGTGAATTCCTCTGCTTATAGAGTACCTCATTTATCACCCCTATACCCAAAAAAGGTCCGAAGAACGTTGTTAACAACTATCGTCCCATTGCCAAACTGTCACATACTCGTATACCCAAACTCTTCGAGAGTATTTTGTACAAAACTCTAAGTTTTCGCTGCAAGTCCTTAATCTCCCTTAGATAACACGGTTTCCTCAAATGCAGATCTACAACCACTAACCTTATTGAATTTGTGTCCTTTACCCTATCAGCCTTAAAGAACGACGTTTTTCAACCGATTGCTTTTGATAAAATCTCCCACAGACTGATACTCTTCAAATTGTCCTCCCTTGGCTTCGATCCCATTTCTTTGAAGTGGATATCTTCTTACCCGGTAAATCGCTATTACAGTATTCGTTTTAGATCTGCCTTCTTTAACCTCTATTTAGCTTCCTCCGGCGTTCCCCAAGGCAGCCACTTAGGTCCACTTCTCTTCGTTCTTACCATAAACGGCATTGAAATGGTGATCAAACATTTCCACATCTCACTATATGCCGACGACACGAAGTTCTTCAAGACCATTTCCTCCAGTCATGACTCTTCCAAAAATTGCTTGGAATTTAACATTTCCAAATGCCAATCAATCACCTTTTCACGTAAACGAATCAAACCTCCTCCTCGTCTCTACTTCCTCAATAATCAACCCATCTCCATGGTTCAAGTCGTTCGCGATCTTGGCATATTATGTGACCAGGAGCAAAATTTTCGCGCACACATCGATGAGATAATCCTTAAAGCTAATTCTGCACTCGTCTTTGTGAAGCGATTGCCTAAAGAATTCTCGAACCCTTACGTTACCCGATCTCTTCACATAACCTTTGTCCGGTCCTTTCTTGAATACGCCTCTCAAGTGTGGTCTCCTTACCAACAAACCCACATTTCTAGAATCGCATCCAACACCGGTTCCTACGTTTTTCTCTTCGAGGTTTCCCCTAGTGCAATCCTTTGATTTTACCAACCTACCAAGACCGCCTTAAACTTATCAACATGAACACCTTGGAGGAAAGGAGAATTGTGTCAGACATTCTTATCATCTATCGACTCCTTTCAGGTACCATTGGCTGCGCAACCCTCTACAACTATCTACTATCTATCAACACTAACCCCCGCAATGTACGAAATCCCCGCCTCTTCTATATATCCACCTCCCGTACTGCCTATGGCTCCAATGAAACCATTTCTCGCATGCTGGGAAGTGTTAATACGAATCCTTACTTCGATTTCAACCTCAGCATTCCATGCCTAAAAACCCCCCCTACTATTAATTTCCTTAAAAGTCTTGAAGATATGGATGTAGGCGATGTTTGTTTTGATTTGGTTCATATCCGGATCTGTCATATTCCACTGAAACTGAGACATCAGCCACGATAGGTCAAACCTTGGGTGTTTTTGACTGATGTAATAGCGCGTCCATATATCTCCAAATAACGATATTCAATCAGTTGATCACAGACCAGTGAAGCAGAAGGTAGTGTTTCGGCTAAAGTGGAAAAGAAAACAAAAGAAAAATAATATAAGTGCGCGTTTAGGCGAAGTACTCGCGGGACCCAAATTAGCGTAGACGTATAGTGCCTGACCCGCAATCGGAAGGTCGCCGGTCCGGATCCCCAGGCGGGAGAGGAAGTTTTTTGTTTGCGTTCTTTTTTTTTCCCCTGTTTCCTTACTGCGGCTTCTGAAGAAAGCTAGAAGTAGCGGGAGGAGATGTCGGGGGATGGCGGGGGAAGTCCCGTACCTCGTACAGTGTCGGAATCGGATGATTTATCATCCGATTTCGCAACACCGGCCGCCGTCATGAAAAGGCGCAAAAGGGTTAGCGCCAAGCCCAACCCAATCAAGCGCCCCTCCCTCACCACTTCGACTGAAAAGCTGCAGGTCGAAGCGAGGAAAGGCGCGCCATCATCACCACCATCGACGTCCGAAGCAGCCGGACAACAACAACAACGTGTCATCCCCGTGGAAGCAGAGGTCGAATACCTCTCCGATGGTAGAGAAGGCCGCTACATGGGGGACAACAACCCCTTCGCGGCCCTCTTAAGTTCGGCTACGGAGGATGAATGTATTGTACTGGAGGAGCAAGAACGCTTCCTACGCGCCCAGCTGCAGGCCGTAGTAGACAAAATTAAGGCGTTGCAGAAGTCGAGAAAGGAGGCAATAGCCGCCGAAGAAATGAAGCAGCAACAACAACAGCAGCCGCAGAAGAAACAGCAGCAACTACAACAACGAAAGCAGCAGAAACAGCAGCAGCAACAGCAACCACAGCAACAACAACCGCAGCAACAACAACCGCAGCAACAACAACCGCAGCAACAACAACCACAGCAGCAGAAGCAGCATCAGCAACAACAACCGCAGCAGCAAAAGCAGCAGCAGCAACAACAACCGCAGCAGCAGAAGCAGCAACAGAAGCAGCAACAACAACCGCAGCAGCAGCAGCAACAACAACAACCGCAGCAGCAGAAACAGCAGCAACAACAACAGCGGCAGCAGAAGCAGCAGCAACAACATCAGCCGCAGCAACAGCGCACGAAAAAGGAAAAAGTTCCACCGATCCTCACCTATACCACGGCCTTACGAGAAACCATCGATCTGTGTAAGTATGCCATTGGTGTAGGTAATTTTGAATTTAAGTGTTTGGGCCAGAAACGCTATGCTATTCAGTGCAAGACACTTGAGCAGCATAAGCGTATTAAAAGCCTATTGAAGGAGTCAACGACGGAGTTTTTCTCCTTCACCCCAAAAGCCGAGAGGTTGCGGACGATGCTCCTCAAAGGCGTGGAATCTATCACAGATCCCGAGGAAATGCTCTCAGAGCTCAAAGAGTTCGAGAGTGACGACCTCAAATTCGTGGCGGTTAAGCCATTTTCCACGGTGAGCTCCCGACGGGAGAAGCGAGTGATTCCCTTCTTCTTGGTACAGCTCACACCCAACAGCAAGCTGGAGAGGTTAAGGTCCATTACTTCCTTGGCTTCCCAGCGTGTAACATGGGAAATATTAAAAAGGCAAGGAAACATTTTGCAATGTATCCGCTGCCAAAGATTCGGGCATGCCGCGTCGAACTGTGAAATGCAGCCTCGATGCGTTAAGTGTGCAAAGAATCACAAGAACGAGGAATGCGACCTTGGGAAAGACAAGGTGGCGGAAAGAGAACAGCTCGAGTGTGTCTTGTGTCGGAATCGAGGACACCCTGCAAACTATCGGGGATGTCCTAAGTTCCAGGACATCAAGAAAGAAAACCTGGCCCGTAAGCAGAAGGTCGAGGAGAAGCGTCCCTCGGGTCGCTTCCAAACACCAGCCGTCACATCCCAGTTGACCTACGCCCAAATGGCGGCAGGTTCCGGAAAGACGGTACAAAAGCCCGTGGCTGTTCCTAAAGCCCCATTGCCTGTCTCTAAGGCACCGGGGGCCGAGGTGGATGTCTGTTCGATCTTGCTCGCAATCCAAGGGCAGATCGGGCAGCTCCAAAAACAGATCCTGGAAACGGCGACCCGAGTAGATAGTATCTGCTCGCTTCTGCCGGGCCTAGCGCACCTAAGGTCATGATGGGTACGCTGGCAGAGAGACACTTGAAGATCCTATCGGTGAATGTAAATTCACTGATAAGGATCGAACGACGAGCCGTACTTTTTAACCTGTTGCAGGACGAAAGCCCCGATGTACTCTTGGTTAGCGAAACAAAGCTAAACCAGAAGCACAAAATCCGGCACAATTCGTATAAAATAATTAGAAGAGATCGACCCAACGCTACTCAAGGCGGGGGAGTTGCGATCTTCATTAAAAATAATCTTAAACATAAGGTCATATATAGTAGTGAAGTGCGGAGGTTCCAGGTGCTGGAGGCCTGTATTGTGTGCATTCCTCTCCGAAATGGAAAGAGAATGTACATTGTATCAGCCTATGCACCTGAAGCACCTCAACCCAATATTTTTATCGCAGAACTCGAGACACTCTTTCGATCTCTGCGCTTGGACTCGGTAGAAAACTTCTACATTCTGGCCGGCGATTTAAATGCCAAACATAGTGATTGGGGAAATAACATTCCCAACACTAGGGGGAGCCTACTAAGCCATTGGTGGGTTCTTCACAACATTGAATATAGAGTCAAGTTGCTCGCAACGGATAGTCCGTCGTATCCTAGGAGTGGCTCCTATCTGGATCTAATGCTGATAGACTCTCGACTGAGACTGGCAGACACGAACGAATGGTCTATTAACTGTCTACGGACCATTGTATACGACAGTGACCATTGCGGACTATGTGCCGTGATCACAGTACCTGACGAGTTCGCGGAAATGGCAGAGTACATCCACACGCACCCCTACGATTACAGTAGGGCGTGCTGGCCACGCTTCGCCAATTCCCTGACGAGAGCGCTCACTTCGAGCGCCTCCTTTCCACCAACTAATAGGAACCTGTCAAACCACGAGATTGACAGGTATCTCAAAGAAATGGACGATATCATTAAACAGACTATGAACAGTACGATACCACGTCAAAGACAGCACGATACCACAAACATATACCGAAACGCGACAATCGACGCACTGCATAGACAAAAAAGTAGACTCCTAACAAGACTCAAACTCTTGTACAGGCGGTTTACCGACAGACAAAACTCGGAGGTCAGGACACTGAAGTCACTGATTAAAAATCTCCAACAATTGATCAGAGAAAATTACAGAATATCTGTAAGTTTGCATTGGAACAATAGAATTCGTGCTGTAAAATCCAACAGCGCGAGTATGTTTCCGCAAATAAATAAAATATTTCGGAGAAACAATCAGAATGACATTCAGGATCTGAAACTTCCGAGAACGTCAGACAATGAACGTTTGCTACGGACAGTTAGCATCGATCCAGATGGCGCCATCCTGGATGACGACTTTTTCGTGATTGAGGATCCTCAGGAGAAGGTGGCGACAGTGGGAGCTGTTTTCCGGGAAGTGTACAAGGTAAATGATAGTATTCGCCCGAACCATGACCTGGAGGACAGAGCCCTGCTTCATCACTTCTACCTTAGAAATGATTTCGATCATTGGCGATCTGAGAATCTTGGTTTTACCAGGTTCAATGAAGATTTCATGGCAAGCAATGCCATCGCCAGTGAGGGGGCTAACACCCTGTTCATTTCGACGGAAGATCTCCGGATGATCTTTCAGTCATTGAAAAGGAAAAAATCCGCGGGTATCGACGGCATATCCAATGTTGTGCTTAGGCACCTTCCACCAATGGCTGTAGAGAGGTACACCATCCTGTTCAACAATGCACTGAATAATGCATATTATCCAGTGCATTGGAAGACAGCGGTGGTGCAACCAATCCCCAAGAAGGGTAAAGACACCTTTAACCCGGCAAATCTCCGGTCGATAAGTCTACTTCCGAGTATCAGCAAGGTCTTCGAGAAGGTGATCCATAGGGCCCTGTCTAAATGGGTTGAGGACAATAAAATCATCCCGGATAACCAATTCGGTTTCAGAGCGGGGCATGATACTATTCATGCCGCGTCGAAGCTTGTGTCGGATATCCAATGGAATAAATGCCAGAACCAATGCACGGGTGCCTGTCTGATTGACTTGGAAAAAGCCTTCGACACCGTATGGTTAGAAGGTCTTTATTACAAGCTCAGTCGGCTGGGCATAAGTAAACCACTGCTATATATGATTTTTGACATGTTAACCGGTAGAAAGTTCGTTGTGAAAATTGCCAATGTAACTTCTACCCAAATATTTGAAATCAAAAACGGGCTGCAACAGGGTACGGTAAATTCGCCGATCCTTTTCAGCATTTACCTGAGTGATCTACTTGTTTCTCTACACCACTCAATAGCGTACGCAGATGACCTAATCGCGTACAGATCAGGTCCAACGATCGACGTCATTGTTACTCTTCTGCAGCGTGACTTCGAAAAAATTCAGCAGTATTGTGATGACTGGAAGTTGAAAATCAACTTCCAGAAATCAGAATCTATATTGTTCAGAACGCCTTTGTCTAGGGCCTCTCGGGACACTAGAAAAAATTGGCGCAGGTTCTCTATCTTTGGGCCGGACGGGCGTCCACTGGCGAGACAAAGTGTAGTCAGATACCTTGGGATCGTGCTAGACCAGTATCTATATTTTGACAAACATGTAGATGCTGCTCTGGCAAGGGCCCGGGGCGCTTTCGCTCTGACAAGATGGCTGTTTCATAGCAGCCAACTTGATTCCAGGGTGAAAGTAATCTGCTACATGGCCTTAATCAGGCCCATGGTTGCCTATGGATGTCCCGTCTGGTTCAATGTGAGAGCCAGCTTGATGGAAAGGATTCGGGTGTTTGAGAGACAATGTCTTAGGACTTGTCTCGGGCTACATAGGACTCCCGAATCTGAGTACACGAAATTTTACCCGAACGAGGTCCTATACAATAGGGCCAGGATTGTACGGATAGATAATTTTCTGATCAAACTGATTCGAAGCCACGTTGCAAGAGCAATGACTTCGGTCAATAGCCTGATCTTCGGGGCTTACTACCCCAATGATCTATATCATGAGAGAGTGCGCCTTAACGGCTTTGTCCCGCCAGAAGCATTCCTCTATCTAGATAGATGTGGACTGATCCAGGACAGATTGGCGTTACCGCTAATCTTCCACGTGGGTCGCAATTCCGTGGAGCGGCGATTCCTCTACGAACCCGATGTCGCGCTCCGTGAGCCCGAGCGCCTCAGGTTCTGTAGATCGGTCTCACGCCGGGATCGAGGAGACGTAGTCCGCCAGCATCAACGCTTTTGGTGGCTGGAGAGAACTCCGTCAACGGACAACTTGATAGGAGCAGCCTCTTCAAGGCAAGGCCTGCCTAACACCAATGGCAGGCTTACATAGGCTAGGGTAGGGTAAGGTAGGGTAGGGTAGGTTAGGATAGGCTAGGGCAAAAACGAAAAAAAAAAAAAAAAAAAATACAAAATGAAAAATCACAAAAAAAGAATAAAACTTAAAACAAAAAAAAAAATTAAAAATAAAAACATAAAAAAAAAAGATATATATATAAAATATATATAATGTATATATTTGTGTATATATATTTTAGTTAAGTTAGAATAAGATAGGTTTAGTTAGGTTTAATTAGTTTAAGGTAGTTTTAAGTTTTATATAAAATATTTAAAAAACAAATGATCATATGCTAAGTTTTTTAATAAAAAAAAACATTTTTCTTAGCTTAAGTTAGTTATAATAATGTTAATAGGTAGTAAATTCATGTAGACGTCGAAAGACATAAGTATGTTTCAATTGTTCTGTTTGTTTTAGAGTGTCCGCCTAGGGCCAGTAAGATAGTTACATTTGTTAAGATAGTTAAGCTAGTTTTAAGCATTTTTGACTAGGGTAAGATAGATATAAGTTAATATGAAATAAAAATGAATTGAAAAATGAAAAAAAATGAAAAAACGATATTCAATATTTCCTTGCACTCTACTCAAGCTCCTGGGCACACTTTATCTAACTAAATAATGGCCCTTCGAAGAAATTATATTGTTCTGTACGCCTTGAGACCTGAATTGATCGAATGTGTTTCCTCGTAACGTTTTCATGCTGAATTTACTTCCCAACTGACTCAAATTCAAGCTATAATCTAACACCGTCTTCTTTCAGATCATAGCAGACTACCCCAAGTGTCATCTGTGGAGTATAACTTCGAAACAGTTAATTGTTGCACAAGAAGATCCCGAATACTCGTCGCCAATTTAAAGGAAAACGTCATCCCGCCCACGCTCAAACATAAAGTGCGAAGAAATTGTAAATTACTACAATTACGACCGGGGCGTCATCACAGCATCTTCATAACATCGTCACGTCATTGCACTACAGCCTCCAAATCAGTTGATCATCTACCACACCACCATGGCCACGATGCACGACCTCACGAGGTTAAATCTTGGCTATAAGCTATCATCAGATCCATTCAGTCCCTTGTCATCCTCTGATGAAGAAGATGACTTCAGTGATGCGCTGGGGAAAGAAGATGAACTCTTCAACTCTGACATCGAATTTACGTTGGACGACTATAGCGATGAAGAAGATTTCGATTACAATTCCGACCAAAGCTCAAACCTCTCGCATGACAGCGTTTGCTCCGAGGCAACGCCCGTAGTGCCCCCATCATCCCAGACATCCTCGCCAGAGCCACCGTTATGGTACATAGTGGGTCGCGTAACTGTGGTTGAACTAATCAAAATTCTTTGGCTTTTTATCAAATTTGCTGTTCTAACAGTCATCATCTACGCTGTTAGCTTTGTCGTTATCCACTATCTCGATGAGGAAAAATTGAACGCGCTCTTACGTGCTAAAGGCTATGATGTAAAAGTGAGCGACAGTGATACCTGTCCTGCTGCGTGAGCACTGTGGTCTCTATTTCTCGCTGGCTTAGGGTCAGCATCTCGCCACCGATCGCATGCTGCAAGTACGTGCAGCAATTGCAATGAACAAAATAAATCTTAAAAACAAAATTAAATAAAATTGGAGTAGAAATAGTACATAAATAAATAAAAAAGAAAAAACAACGTTCAATTGCGTCACTCTAATGTGAAAGTTGAATTTTATTTTTTTTTTAGTTTATAGTTAGTCTGCTTCGTATCGGTAAGTATGTATCTGAAATGATATGAATTCAGAGCGCACTGGTTTGTGGTTTGTCGTGGCTGCCAATTGAAGCCGTTTGTTGTTTGTTATTTGTTGCTCGTTGGCATATGGTTAGATAGTAACTGTTTCGATTTGTTGCACCACACAAATGAAACGCGTGACGAAGAGTCAGAGGAGACTCGAGATACAATACAGCACGATGTACATGCAAAGCGATGTATTGTAATGTGAGTAGTTGCTTGAGATATTCATTCAGTCTATGGCTGGAATTGAATTGACAGATGAGAAAGCTTTTTCGATTATATATTGGGCATGCAAGTGGCTGCAGTAGGTTGTGAAGAAATCGGTTTTTTTTCTTTTGGTTTTTTGCAGTATCTCAAGGTATTAGAGCGGAAATACCTCGCGAGCTTTAACTGGTTGTACACATGAGTGTGGGTATTGGTTGTAGAGGGATTGTCGGCAATGGGGTTAAAATGTGGATGGATTTGGCATACTGGAGAAAGGGATGTCCATATATGGGTAACTGGAACAAAGGATGATTGCTGATTTAGATTATGAACACAATTTCTGACGCGGTTTTGGCTGAAAACTTGGTTTTATGACGAAAACATTCTCCAACATTCTTTAGGTCTTTCTTTAGGTTGCCAACTTTCAAAATATTTATTAAGTGCAAGAATAACTGAAAAAATCAAAATTATGAATCAAAAGAGTTAATGCGCGTCCTACACTTGTCTCTTGTTCGTTTAGATCGCCATGTGCTTCACTCAGCAATTTGACATTAGGTATTCCTAAAATTCTATGTGTAACCTTGCCATTTCGAAAAAAGAAAGGAAAATATCTGTTCGACTTAGCAAAAAAAACAAAAAAAAAATTCCAAAAATGTTGGGTGGCGAATTGAACACGAATTTAAGCCTTTAGTGAAGCACTTTGAATACCAATCAGGAATCAAATAACCAGGATTTTTAAACCATTTTCTTCTTCATTGCTCTTGTTATATAAGAGGCACCTTTATCGCAGCAAATTTCTATAGAGCGATATGGAGTGATCCAATATGCGACCGCAAAGCATGTTCCAGTTGGAACGGCTTAATGAAGAGGGAATACCAATTAATATCAAATAAGCCACCACTTTTTGCAGCCGAGCTTTTTTATCCGCACGATTCGAAGCGAAAGAAAAAACATTGAATTCCTACATAAACCCAAGGAACCAGTTTAAGCTTAACCAGTGCGCACACGTTTACACGACACACAACTGAGAAGAAGGTAGAAGAAAAAGAAGTTGAAATCAAAATCGCCTCTACAATCAAACAGCAGCAAGAGTAGTTACTGCCGAAACAAAAACAGAAACATAAACACCAGAAACAGCAGCAGGAGCAGTGGCTAAATTTCACATATGCACTCGAATCATGATCAAGTCTTTGCATACTTGTACATGTATCGCCATCACCATGCCATTTCCATGAGCCTTGTGTTCACCATTTAGCAGTAAAGCGCCAATGCCGCCACCATGATCCCCACACCAAACCACACTAATGCAGACACGCTTAAATTTTGCGACCACAATACAGCTTGGGTACAGAAAGAAAAAAGCACGAAACCACTATGTGGTGATAGACTCGTGCTCGTACTCGTACACAAACAAAATCCCAGAAAAGAGAATGAAAGACAAAAAAACAAGCTCAAGACGTCGCTGCCTTCGGTTCGATGTCTCCCACCGCCACAGGTCTGCAGCATAACTTCAGTCTGCAAATAGGCAGCAAAGTGTTCGGCGTTTGGTAGAAAAGCACTTGGTAAACGCTCGTTTTCTATTCACATTCATTTCTGTTGTTTTCTTTTTCTTGTTCAACTCCTTTTCCTCGAATGTAACTCTTAATTGTTCCTCTCGGTCTTGAATCGTGATAACGCATGATTTCGAAACAAAGTGCAATCTCCGAATGCAATTTTTGAATCGCGGTGAAAATTCACACTTAAGTACGTAACGTATCTATGTACATAGCTACGAAAAAAAGATTTTTTTCACATTTTTTTTTACTTGGCTTCGCGGTCGTATCTTTTGCATTTGTAATTGTTCATAGTTGAGTGAAGTTTTGCAGCAGTTGCATTTTCCCATTTTCATTTTTCCTTTTCAATTTTTCCCCCTATCACCGTCAACTTCTTCTTTAATTTTTTCTTTTTCTCCTATACACTTCTTTATCATTATCCAGCTCTATTATCATCGACATCCGAGTTAATTTTCCACATTCGTTCATTCATTTTCAGTGTGATTGTTGTCTGTGGTGCAAAAGTGTAGATATCTAGCTTCTTCCACACGCAGTGAAAAGAAAAATTCAGAAAAAAATTAAATTAATTGTTTTCCACTTTAATTTAATCGAGAAAAAGTTTAAGAGAAGTTTCAAACAAAGTTGGAAAGTCAAACTGTGACAAGGAGACTAGAAAACATAAAAAACCGTGTACAAATCGCTTTGGATTAATTTTGAAAAAATTACTTTTCTTGAAGGTAAGTTCTTTTTGTTCTTATATCGTTGCGCACACGCACAAATACACAAGTTATTAATAAACCGAATAGGAGAGGGTAATGGAATAGGAGTGAAAATAGCATAACATGAATGCTGATAATCCTGTACCCGCAGCAAATTTATTTTCCAGTGATTGATTGAACTGTCAGCGATCCAATGTATGGTAGTGACTTGAATTCATATTCAGTTTGTATACTGATAGAATTCTGTATATCCACTTGCTCTGTTTATTTAACACATTTGCTGCGTTAGGTTTCTTCATAAGCACACAGAAATTGTTATTTAATTCGATAGCTTAACAAATCGTGAGCCCTCCACTCGACAGCCAGTGGTCATTTATCGGACATGTCTAATTTTGCTTGAGATACCTGTTGTATTTGTAGTCGTTGCTGTTGGCGATCTGTCTGCAACACCGGTGTGCGGTGAAGGATTTTGCAATACTTCGAAATAGCCAGTTTGTTGTTTCTTTTTTCTTTCAACATTCAGCAGTGTTTAAACAGATTTTATTTTTGGTAAATGAGATGCCAATCACTTTTTTTTGGGATTTGTTTTCTTTTTTTTTTCCTGAAATCATATTTCGCAAAATTTAAAGACATTTTCGCAACCTACTTGCTGTTACGTTGTCGGCTTAAGATATAACGTGAAACTCAGGCGAATTTCGAAATACTCCAAAAGTATACTTTTTAGAAGTGAATTTATTAATAAATCTCTTCAATTGTCTCTAACCTTGCATTATGTGGTAAAAACGCGGCTTGAAACACGAATTCGTCACAATTTTCGAACAAGACAAAAGAGTTGAGGTGCAAACTGGGTCCATGACAGTATGAAAAGTAATTAATCATCGAGTTTACCATTCTCAATTGCTCAAGCCATACACTTTGTTCGTACTTTCTTGATACTGTTGAGTGACCAATACCATTGCGCTTAACAATACTTATTTTGTGGTTTCAAAACCGGAAATATTTCAGTGATAATTCGAGTAGTCACAGGTTGGGGTGTATCTTATAAAATCAACAAGCAATAACGAGAAATGTTTGTTGTCGACATTACGGAACAAATGGAATTTATCGCGGTCGGATTACAGAATAAAAAATATCTTAAGCTTCTTGGTTACATATGTACAAATATTAAACAATTTTCACTGATAAGTATACTACTAAGGTATCTGGCCGAGACACTGCGAAACATACATTCGATAAGTCTTTATGATCCGAAAAAGTTTTAAAAGTCAACATAGAACCTACTGACCATGGAATTCTCAGCTGGATATGACGGAAATAATCGTTCGTTTATTGATAAAAAGCTTATATGAGAGCAACTTACACTTGTTATATCACATCACCTGTCCAATCGAAGACCGCAACATTCTCTCAATTTGATTTACGGTTTTAAGAATTTCCGAATGTACAATTGTTTCCATGGGTCTATGTGTGCTTTTCTACACCAAGCCTATAAAATAATATGAAACATCAATAAATTTTATTTTTAAAGGGAATAATAATTTAAAAAAATTATTCTGAAGATTTTTTTTAACGGTTTGCTCGTCTCTTATAAAATACGATGGATGATCTCGTTTTAGTGTTTGCAGCATTCTCGGCGACCATTTTCCTTGATATCTTTTTTCCATCTCCATGATGTCTTGAACTTAGAAACCATCTCTCCATAGTTTGTAGAATTTCTATGTTTAATTTTGTAATAAAATTAGAATTCTTCATGATCTTCCTTATATCTGACATCCATCTTTTAATTTAGCTTCAATCAGTCTAGGAAATTATCTTTTTAAATACAGAAAACCTTCTCTATTTCTATCAATGGCTTTAACAACATTTTTATGAGACCGTATTTGATATGCAAAGGCGGCAAAATAATATTGTTTGGTTGTACTAAGGGGTTTTCAGAAACATTTCTTTGTCCAGAAATGAAATTAGTCCTCTTCTAGCTAGTCTAACTCTAGTATAGCCTCCTTGCGACCCATGCAATATTCCAACAACTTTAAGATCTGTACATATTTTCCAAGAATGACGGTTGTGCTCTCTCTCGAGTAGATTTTTTATATTAGTATTTGTTACTTTCATATGTATGTTATGTGCTAAAGATACAGACGAAAGATCATTGCCATTGTGCAGAAAAGCTGCTTTTTAACTTAATTTTGAAGACTCAATGAGTATTCTCCATATATCTGTTGAATAAATCTGGTGAAATGGCCTAATTTATTCATAAGCCCCTGCACATCATTGCAATATGTAAGACTTTCTTCTTCAAAAAGTCTACAAATTTCATTGCTTACGTCTGGTACCTAAAAGTTCAGCAATGACGTATGATAATCAGTTAGTTCACCTTGACGTTTTAAATGTGATTCATTTTCATTTACAATAGAACGTTGTGACGGAAAGATGGTCTGAGTTAAAGCTTGTGATTCAATGTGGCTTACCTCTGCATATTTTTTCTTCATTGGGGGTTGCAGCGCTAGGTAGTCTTCAGTATGAGGAAGAGGTTTAGTTACTGATTTCACATCAGGATACCCTCTCTCTTGTTTTATAAGAATATCCCTTCAGTTTCGCTAGACAGAAATAACAGTCCGTGTAACATGATCTTACTGTTCCCCCCAAATCACAGGTTTAGAAAACGGCATATGTTTAAACCATCATCTTAAATAGCGTACACAACTTAAACAAAAATAACTTGGTGCCCCAGATTTGTTAATAGTCTCGGGAATGTTGAAATTGAAATATAAATTGTAAATGTTATTTAGTCAAGGTGTGGGCCGTTCACGAATTAAACTTGAAGTAAACTCTACAAAAATAAAACAAAAGAGATCCGGTGAATTTGAGCGTTTTCGATTTATATTGTAGTCTTCTTTATATTGTAATACTTCTTTAAAACAAAATGTGTACTTCCCATTTAAGTATTTCCAAGTAAGTTTTCACCGATTAGCAACATGTTGTTTTTTATACATAGGTTCAAGAGTGTACGCTCTTATGGTGTTTGTCACACAACCTGGACGGGGTGCTGATGGTTTGTGTCGAAGATGTTCGTTCACTACTCTCCGGAAATGGTTGTCCTAGAAGATAGGATTTGAGAGTTTCGACTGAATTTGCGTTGGTTGTAGTTCACAGTAACTCAGTATGAATTTTTGAAGTGATTTTATACTATGCCTTCGTCAACTTTGATCATCTCTCATTCACAACTGATGTTGTTGCACAGTTTTTCCGTATAGGAATTGTTCTTGGCTATGGACAGACTTGAACTACAGACCTTCCGCTCAACAGTCGGTGATGATTACCATTGCACCACGATCACCCATATGTGCATTATCATGTAGCAAAATCAACTCGTAGAGCGTACTCGTGCTTGGTTCAAACGCATAGACTGCAATTAAGTTTAACCACCTCATATTAAACTACTGTACTACTACCCTGCTGATCCAACTAACATGCAATGCAGAACCTTCGAACCATGTATATTTGCATTTGTCGTCGATGGTTATATATGGCCAGGCGATCTTTCACTCTCAATGATATTATAGAATTTCCACTTTTCATCGCCAATCACGATAGGATGCAAAAAATCTTTCCTTTTCCACCGTTGAAGCAGAAGTTCACACGTGGAAAAATGCGGTTCGGAATCTCTCGGTTGCAATTTGTATGGCACTCAAAGTCCTTGTTTCTGAATGATTCCTTATGCCCTCAAACGTTTCAAAACTATTGCGTCAACTACCTTGAATGAATTTGCAAAATCATCTAGCGTCCGACCTGAGTCTTCATAAAGCGATGCCTTCAATTTTTCGTCTGCGATGTGCCAGCATTCGTTATATCAAGTTCAATTCAAGTTGTTTTGGACGGTTTCAAGTCTGATAAACTTGGGAACGCTGATGTTTCCAAGGGCTCTGTTCTGTCACCGACACTTTTTTTTATAAATGATCTCTTAACTGCTACTTCGAATCCAATACACTCCTCTCTGATGACAATACTCTTAGGTTTTCACATTCGTTCCGACTCACGTCCCCGCTCTTCGGCCATAGAACTGAACGGCAGCCTATGTTAAGCACATTCAATTTCGACTTTGACAGATTGGAATTTAATGCTTTCGAAACACAATGCTGTCTACTGTCACTCAAGCTAACCATCAATAATCAGCCATATCCTTGAATGGCGTTTGGCGCTTGTGTCGATAAACCGAAAGACTTCCGATCCTTGGTATGTACGTTTATAAAACTCTTAGTTGGAATGACCACATATTCGAGATCGCCAAGAACGCTGCAAATTTCCTCAAACGTTGCAAGAAATATTTCACCCTTTCTGATCTGGCCTCAATTTACAAGGCCTGCATCCGGCCAAGCTTGAGTACAACGCTCCTATCGTTAGAATACAAAAGCGACAAAACTCATAGGAGACAACGCAGTCAATCGACTCACTCGGTGCCTGTCTGTTTTATCGTTATTTTAACAAAGAATGCCCAAGTGAGCTAACCAATTGCATTCCCCCAATACACGTCTCGCTGAAAGCTCATCAGTTCACCCTCAAGCCTGTCTTCAGACGCACAGTCAAATTTAGAGACTCGTTTTTTAGCCGAACCACACGAATGTAGAATGCTCTACCCAGCTCAACTTTACCCACTCATTACAATCCACAAGTATTTAAAACCAATGTGAACCGGTACCTAGTTTCCCTCTCTCCCTCTATACCTTCGGCCCGTGCTTTGTCTTGACTTCTTGATACTTAAGGGTAGTCATAACCCCTTGTGGACGTGTCAATTATAAACAAATATATATTCTATATCAATACCATTATTTCTGAAGCATCAAAACTAATCTCTACATGTAGTAAGTAAGTCTCAACAAAAAGTCTGTGTGCTTCAGTTATTTTTCTAGCCAAGAAACTCGGCAGACTAACATATCCCCAAGTTCAAGCTTGCATATTTCCTTGTAGTTGCGTTACCATCTTAAATTAAATACTCGTAGTACAGGTAACGTCATCTGTTAGAAAACAGCGAGAACTTATTCTATATCCTAATAAATATATTTTCATTAAATTTAATTAATTTAATTAATTAATTTAAAATGGAATCGTCATTTGATATACGAGCTTTGCTCAAAAGTATCGACAGTTTTTTATTATTTCGATCATATCAATATGATTTTTCTGATTTCCGAAGAACTTCTGAAACTCAATCTCTGATATCCAGGCTTTTAATCTAGGTTCGGAAACATAGGCTACCAAAGATTTCTAATATTGAGGCTTGAGCATTTTTGCAGTTTCCTGCTGAAAAGCTTTATCATCGTGCAAAAACCATTCATTTTTACACCGCAAATTCGCACATTTCGGATTGCTCGGTCAAGCAACATTACACTTGAAGGTAATCATCTTTAACTCATTATTAATCACTCGACCTTCTAACAAGAATTAATGGTATACTATGAGTCAACTTCTTCAGCAAGTTTTCTTATTGAAATTCGGCGAGCGTTTATCATCATGTGGTTAACATTTTCCACGTTTTCATCGACGTCTTCTGAGAAATGCTTATACCACTTGTGAGCCTTGACCCATCAAAATCAACATTTAACATTTTTAAACCTTTGGTACCCTTAATTCCACTCTTTGGCACCATTGCGAGGGAGAAATTAAATACTTTCTTAAACTAAACAATACTCATAATGCGTGTACCGCATATTTTCTAGATTCTTGAATGACAGTTATTAATTGTTAGACGGTTATTTCCGAGTTTATTTATTTAGTCAAAATTTTCCTTTTTCATAAGAGGCTTGGTTTTCGGACCTTATAAAGTGGTGAAAAGCTTTTATGACCTCCGCTCTCTACCAACAAATTACCTCCAAACTGAGGAAAAGGTAACGATCGGTTGCAGAAAATCAGAAGAGTACAGTGAAAGCCGAAGAAATTCATTCCCCGACCGTAGTTGCCTTAGCACTGCTAGGAGTAAGGTTTGAGGGATAGCATAATCGTTACATTCTCAGCACAAGCTGCTTTTCAATGCTCTAAATCGGTTTCCTCATAATTTTAAAGAAGTATGTGTTGGTTTTCTGTCTGCATCAAACATCGTATGGAATCTATCGCACATGATTCCAAATTTTATGATCCAAAACATGTTCATTATGGTCCCTCCGTAATATTTATTAATCTTTCCTTTGGAAAATAAAAGTTTTTAATTTTCGTCTTTGAAACATTGTCGTCAATTACCCTCTCCGGTTTCTCTCATACTTCGTTTTCGAGGCTGAGATTTTCTGGACTTACCAAACCAAAGGCGAAAGCTGCGTTCGTTCACCTCAAAATACTTGTGATAAATAATTTTATGAAGATAAAATGAATCAACATCACACATCTCGAACCTCGAGCGCATGCTTCACTTTATTTAAAAAAAAAAAGTTCTCTTCTTATACCGATGTTGATAAAAGTAAGAATAATAAAAAACCAAAATCTGAATATATATACAATGTACAAACGGATATCCGCTGTTTCCCAACAGATGGCGCTAGCGGTACATACTGGTCAGAAATCTCACATGGTAAGCTTAGGATTTGGCAATAACTTATTATATTTATAAATTTTCTTCGCCTGAAAACGTCGACTCTTGCTTATCGCCTCCAATTCGAGAAACTCTACAGCTGAGGCACGCAAGAAATGTACGAAGAGGCTTCTATACTACCTCGAATAGTTCCAAGGCTATAAAAGTATGATTTCGATATGAAAGATAAAGAGCGGTGTAAAAATTTGGAGACGCAGATTTAGAGGAATTACTGGATCGCGACCCAAGCGGAAGGTATGATCTTGCAGAATCAGGCTACTATGCCAAACTCATCATTTGAAACCATTAGGTATGGTCCAAAAGCGAGAAAAGCGGGCACCATATGAGTTGTTCCATTACGATAAACAAAAGCGAAAGAAATATTGGGGCTTATGCGGCCACGCATTAACATCGACGTCTAAGCCAAACATCCATGAAGGTTCATGCTGTGTATTTGGCGGAACTGACTCAGGCTGGTATATTATAAATTGTTACAGCCAGAGAAACCATCACAAGGGTTTGCTACCGTCCACAACTAATGCATTTGAGTCGAGACTTGTGGGAGAGGCGGCCAAATACAAGCAGACACGAGGAGGAGTTTGCAACACAATAAAGCTGGATCACATGATCCAGGTCGTCAAAACCTACCTGGAAACATTGAAACATTGTTCAATAGACATTTCTCCTTCCAACTACCATCGTATCCGACACCTGGCCTGACTGGATAGGACTTCTTATTTGCCGAAGAACCCCAAAATTGTACCTTGTAATTTGTCTGCCTCGAGAGACGTGCTGTTTTTCTAACGCGGAAATCCGGAAAGATGGACAATACTTTCAAAATCATACTATTGTAACCATTTCTTCGTCGTAAAACCCCAAACTTTGGAAAAACGGTAGACTCCTATATGTACGTTTGATATAAAGGGTTAGGAGTTTTTAAATAGCTTTGGTCGAACTTTGACTGTTTATTGTTCTAACGGTTCAAGTATTTCAAATTCCTCGATATTTCTAAAATGTTCTGTTCGTCAAATTTTCCCAAGTCACATGAAATCTAAAACTGCAAGATCACTAAGCTCATCTTATGTTCGCTAAATTGAGGTTTGGAGCATTTAGAAAGGGTTTGAAATTTTGACGAAAAATCGTACGTAATGAAGCAAATTTTTGGTTAAACGGCTTCGTGAACGAGCAAAATTTATTTATTTGGGGGGAAGATTAATTCAAAGCAGTATTAAGAGTCTCTATTGTATCCGAGGAAACTTGCTTGGGGCCGGAAATGAAAATTGTCGGACGATGATAAATGGTATCGGGTCATGATAACTGACTTTATGTGACCTCAATTGGATGATGATTCCCACAAGAAGGTCCATCGTTGGGGGCCTTACACTGGAGCTGTTGGAAAAAAAAATTGTAAATTCTTTCCAAAAGAGACGATGTAGAATGGCCGCAAAGATAGTGTGATTTAACGCCCTTGGACTATTTTTCTTTGGGGATAGGCTAAGTCGCTGGTTTATGACAATAATGGTCCGACTGGAGAACAACGTCATTCAAACCATTTTTGATATCCCGCCCGTCCCACTCGAATCGAGTCCTCTAGACGTGAAAGCTCGAGCAGTTCGAAGCCCTTTTTCTTGAACGTGAGTCGATGGGTTGTCTTGCCGAAGCAGCACTCCAGCTCGCAATTTGTCGCGTCTTGTTTCTTTAATGACGTCTTCCTATTTGGTCTGCGTAGTAACATCTCGAAACAGTGGCTTGACGTCGAACTTGACATTTTGAATTTCTTTGACATCGGTGAGAAGGCTCGCTTCCAAATCATCGATTATTGCTTGGTTTTAGGATCAAAATTGTGGATCCAGGTCTCGTCCATGGTCACGAAACGTAAAAAAAAAAAAAAAAAACAACATTTCCTGATCTGCTTGGAGCATCTCGAGATTCACCCTAGAAATGTCGAATCGTTTTTTGGCTAACATTTTCGGTACCCAACGCAGAGACCTTTTTCATATGCAATTCGTTCGCAGGGATTCTTTGAACGCTGCCATATGAGATGCATGTGACTTCAGCTTTATGACTGGTGGTCACTCTTCGATCTGTCAACACAATTTTTTTCACATTGTCTTCAAAGAAGAGCTTGGATGAGGACACCCATGTCCACAATGTTCAGTGGATGTTCTTCCCAGCTTAAACTCCTTGACCCACTGTGCTACTGTGAAATATGAAGGAACAGAGTCTCCCAATGCTTTTCACTAAGTAGCTAGGTAAAAAGACTTTCAAGCAGAAGTACTTGGTGACAGTTCTAATTTAGTTTTTCTCCAGTTTGATGTTATCCCTTTGAGGGTTCGTATTCAATGAATGTTCCTCCAAGGAATCATGGTCTACTTGTATAATTGTTTTACGCTAACCTAGTGGGTATATAAGCAAGCAACATTTTTTTTTTTTGGATTTTTATGAGGGCTGATTATCAGTACTTTTGGATCACTCCTCGTAAATCCATCATTTTGAAGATAATATCCACATTCCATTGTGCCACATGAATATGCTTTTATATTTGGCATTAATAAAAACCTATTTCCGTTATATGTATATTTTGAAAAAAAGAAATCAAATTTTATTCAGAAATTCTAAAATGACTAGTGAAATCAAATTTTTATTTCCGCAAAATGTTTAAAAGATGTTTATCTATAAAAATTCAATCTTGATTAAAATTGAATTAAAATATTGAATGACTAATGCGTCTTCTGATTAGCAAAATGTTGAACTTTTAAAAATAAATTAATTCCCAAAAAATCCATTATATTTTCCATTAATAAAATTTTTCTGATTTTTAATTAGTTGTAAGAAAGTTGTAGGTAGGTAGGCAGGTTGAGGTGGCTACCCGTGACTTTGCCTGGGTACAACCAGCCGTATTGATGCAAAGGAACTCTTGAAACCTAAGGGATGATGTCCACTAAAACCCAGCCTGTGGAGTTTAAAAACCTGGTTATGTTGGCCAAGCTAAGGTGCCAAAGACGGAGAGCTTGCGACTTGCAGGGTGTTGTGACGATGCGGAGTCTATTAAGGAGATCGTTTGTTTTGTTTTTCTTAATAGAAGGCCCAGGTTTTTTTTTGATATCCTGTATCTACATAGTTGATTTAGTACACCTACGATTGGCTTTGTTGATGAAGTGTTGCATGCTGCCTTTGAGAAGGTTCAGCCTCAGGCCCACATTTTCAGTAAGGCAGTTTGAGGTCCCATCGTCCCTTTCTTTCCCTTCTATGTTGCTGTGTCCTGGAACCCAAAGGAGCGTAATTTCAGTCCAGCCGCCAGCGCGTTTAATTTTTTTCTTGCATTAATCCATCAGCTTAAAGAAGGTGGTTGCAGACGAAAGAGCTTTAATAGCGGTTTTACTGTTGCTGCAAATAGCGGTGGACGTGTCATTGAGGCGAACTGCACTGATCACTTTGCATGCTTCTCAGATCGTTAGCTTGAACGATGCTCGATTGATCGGGGAGACGGAATGAATTTGAGATATTCAGTTGTGTCGAGAATAATCTGGATAATACACCGTTCTACAACATTCAGTGAAAATCAGAAATTAGGATTTCGCGTTGCACGCTTTCCATTCTTCTCTGGAAGGAGAGTGAGTCGAGGGAGGTGTGATTAGCGTTGGCTGAAGTGACAAAGCTCTGCCGTGGCCATACGGTCTGGGTGACCAGAAGCCCGCTTCCTTAAGTCGAATGGCGCTGCACGCCGCCGTGTTTTTGATGTGAAGATCCAAGGGGAGGAGATGCAGGAGGGTATTAAGTGCTTCGGAGAATCATGTTCTCATCGCTCCCGTGGTTCCGATTCCTGTTGATTTTAGATGGTATAAGTTTTGCTTAAAGCTGGCCACCAAACTAGTGAGTCATGAATGAAGATGAATGAAGATAGGACAACGGCTGTGTTTATCCATGGGCTCAGCTTAAATCTGAGTCCCCACGATTTACTGAAAGTTATGCTGCACTCTTAGAAAGTTACACTAGCTTTCTTCACCCGGTTTTCTATATTGGACTTCCAGTTAAGTTTGGGATTTAGGATAACGCCTAGATACATAGCGCTGGAGGAAAAAGTCGTAGAAGTTTAAATGGCGGTATTGGCGGTCTTGGTTTTAAAAAGCAGAAGCTCAGTTTTCTTTGGGTTTATGCTTAGACCACAACATGTAGTTCAAGGGTACACCCTGGCCAAAGCCCGCTCTGTGATTTCAGTAATCACTGATGCTAAAATTTCCACGTCATCTGCAAGCAAGTTGTACTTTACTATTTTTTATTTAACCAAATTTGTGATTTAAGCTTGATTCTAAATTAAAAATAAATGTTTGAATTAGCTTCCTACTAAATCAGTTTAAAATTAAAATCCATTGTTGAGTAGACAAGCTACATTAATGTCAGATTGTGACATCTGAACACAACTGACACAACATCAGACAGTTTGTTTACATTTACCGTATCATGTGCTGCAATTGCGTATGAACAAAGCCGATCACATAATTAAAATCCCCGTTAAGCTACATAGATCCAATCGCACTAATTAGTAAATGCGCTCAGTCATGCATGACATATTTACCTTTACGAAAAGCCGATTAGATGGTAAAATATACGAGATATGCACACGTCTGATCAACACAATCTGATTTTGTCGCCTACTGTCAATCTGACATCTGGATGTTAGATACCCCCCATTAGTTTCCGGCTTGTGAAATGGCCTCTTTAATAGAGCTTGATCTGTGGCGCTGCCCTTCAATCTATGTGTATAAACAACCTAAATGCCCCGCGCTTACGGAACCGCACCGATTCGAATCAGGTAGAAAGTGAAATGCTGTGCTCTGACATAAGTACCACTAATGAATACGAACGTCACAAAATTCCAACCCAAAAGGCACACATAAAAAAGCAGAAATATAAAAGAGAAAAAGTAAATATTATCCAATCGACCTTGGGTCGCCCGATGTGACAATAATTTGTTGTCCACACATCTCGTGTTCCCCCTTTCGCCCACGGTGGGTCGATCTCTTCTCCATGGATATCTAGTTCTGTGACTGACTAAAAGAAAAAAAAAAAACAGGAGGTGTCAAGTGGATATGGTAGAAATGGTTTTTCATTGCTTGAAGCGATCACTATTGGCGTCGTCGTCGCGATCATTAACATGAACGTTATCGTGGTCGTCGCTATGGGGAACGACCTTTAAAACCTGTTGATGCAAATTAATTTCACGAAATCAGGTTTATCTTGCAAGTTGCTAGTTGGTTTCTTTTGTCACTCCACTTCTGTTTCTGCTTCTTACCAGAAACAAGGGATTGGCTGAGACAAAGAGTGTACCTTGAGTGTTGTACGATCGATCGATCAACTGCGACATCAATCTCCCGTCTGAGTTCCTTTGGGATTTTGATTATGATTCGAACCTCAGATGACAACTGGTTGAAGTGGAATGTCATTTTGCCAGTTTCGAGCACGAATGTCTGGTCCGGAATTGTTTCGTTGGCAAATGAAATGGCGGCGAGTCAGCGATCAGTGATCGGTGACCTACAACTTTTACAACTTGATTTGCTGCGGTCTACACCGAATAATCCGGTGAATGAGATAATTTGGATATGTTATGTAACTGGTGAGCGGCTCGTAATAAGGTTGATCATGCAATGAAATTCGCCTATGGGCGGTTTATCCCAAAAAACTTGTCTTTTGATTTTTAGGCCATGAAACACGAGCTGTAGGTAGTAACAAGGGTTTTTTTAGTACTAAGAAGTCAATCTTGTTACCCTCAGGGAGGTTACGTTGATAGCTATGACCTCATCAATGTTAGTAGCATTACTCCCTAACAGACTTGGCTCATTATATAGGCAATTATCTACGATCTTTACAGATCCCATGCCTTAATCATCTGCATAGAAACAATTAAATTAATTAATCACCTGAAAAGACTCAGTATTCATCTTCTACATACAACAGGCACCTTATTCAGTACCGAAACGTTGACCTTTCTATCTCATTTGATTTTCATAAATATTTCATGAAGGGAATTAGAAGAGCCCATGACGAACAAACGAACCAAGTCCATGCAAATTGTATTGTATCTCCGTCAAACCTGAGATATTCAAACTTACGCGCCGTGAAGGCGTACGTATGCTAGTTACCGCGGTTTTAGTTTGTTTTGCATACCAAATGTGAGACGAGATTTACATAAATCTCGCACTAGGAGCACTTGAGACGAAAAAAAACGAGAAATCCACCTACATGCCAGCGGCAGTATGATTGATGGATAGATTTACGAACACGTCCCAATGCAAATTCACTCCAGCTAACATGGTTTCCTCTGCCTAAGTGATTGCAAGAGCTATCACCGATTTATTTCTGTTTTGCAATTGGCGACAGGTTCACATACCGTAGCTCGAGGTATGGTGTCATCGGATTTATGTCGCATCTTATCTTGTACACCCAGCGGATAATAGTGAACACTGAGATGGTGTGGCGGATAACGTAAGGCATTTGAGTGCTGACATTTAAGTCAGTTTTCCACGACATCATGGCATCGGCTGTCAATTATGATTTTAAGGATGAGATAGATATACGCGCAAAGGTCAAAGCGAAAAACACTCTCACTACACTTCGTGGATAATAATGGTTAGAACGAATTCGAAATCCGATACATGAGTCCACTATATTACAGCATAAACGTCACGTTCCACTTGAAATAGATTTATGTGGCAGTAAAAATGAAGAGTGAAGCTTGAGTGAAAGCCCTAATAAGTCATTAACTTCTGGCTAAAAAGAGAAGTCAATAGTGGAGCGAATCGCTTAATCCCAGTGAGAAAAAGTACGGGTGTCATTAAAGCGACTTGTCTCGAATCTTGACGGATTCGATTTTCCGCTTCAGCTATGTTGAGTTTTTTCTACGCTTCTTAAGCAATGTTGTTAAGGCGATTGGTTTTTCCCAGCCATAGGTGCGAAAGGGTTTTAGTGTAAACATCAATGTCACAGAGATCGTTTTTTTTTAATTAGGGTTTTGGTACTTACGAGTATATTAGTTGATGATTCTGTAAAAGGAATATTGAAAAATAGTTATTTAACTGACATATAAATAGAACAACCCTAGGATATCACCAAGGTGACAGTTATACATTATAAATGTCATCTTATATAAACTAAATATGTTTGTTCAAAATATAAGGTGACTTTTTTCGAATTTCGCAAGCAACGTTCATTTGATTTTCGTATTTGTATTTTTTTCATAATGTTGTTGGTACATATGCCACCTTATAAATGCTGATATTGCCAGCCATTTTGGCAATTGGTTTGTTTTTCACATACATATATAAAATGAAGTGCTTCAGCATACTAGAAATGTTGACTGTGGCATTTGGCAAGTCTACTCTGAGCCAAAAAACTGAGGCCGAGAAGTTGCTAAGTAATAACGATATCCACCCTGGACGCCCCAGCATTTCAAAAACGGATGAAAACCTTAAGGCAGTGAAAAAAATTGTTATTGAGGATCGTGGAATAACTATCAAAGAAGTTGCTAAAGATATTGGCATTTTGGTTGGCTTATGTCATGAATTTTTCAGACTTTTGGGCATGAAACCTGTGTCAGCGAAATTTTTCCGTCGCATGAGCATCCCTCAAGAGCTGTTGAACAACGTGATTAACGATCCAGATGTGCTAAAAAGTATCATCGGCAGGAGTAAAACGTTATGGCATTTAAATTAAAGCTCAATCATCCCAATAGAAGTGAGTAGAAGGGCCCAGAAAAACCAGGCCAAGTACGGTCAAATATGAAAAATTTGCTCATTGTTTTCTTCGATTACAATGGCGTGGTTCATCATGAGTTCTTGCGGGAAGGTGGCAAGTTTGTGTGATGTAATACAAAGAATTTGTGAGAAGAAAATTCATAGATCTGTGCGTAATTTTTTGGCCAAAAATAAAATCGTAATCATACCTCAGCCACCGTATTCACCTAACTCGGTCCTTTGGGACTATTTTTTCTTCTATAGCTGAAAAAGGTCAAGGCGTTCCGAGGGTTTTATCTAAGAACACTATTTGAAAGGGAAACCTATTATTTAAACAAACCTTGTAAAATATTTTTTAATTGGCGGTGGTAGGTTTTGGTGGCCTGTGGCGGCCATGTTGTTTTGGCGACATCTGTCAAATCTGTTGTTTATTATTCAATTACTGATGCCAAATCACCATGGCGAGTTACACGATTGAACAGCACGTCCAAATGATAAAACTTATTACGGTAGACGTGGCGGTCCTTTAGAAGCGACTCTTCAACGTTTGGTGGCCAAATTTAAACGACAGGTTCTGTAATCAGTCAGTCAACATCCGTACGTCAAAGAAACGCAAAATTGGCGGAGAACATCGCCGCGGTCCGTGAAAGTCGATTCCTAGCTGTGCAGAAGAACTCGGCCTTTTGCAGAGTTCAACTTTGCGCAGGGGCTTGGGCCTACACCAATACAAAAACCAACTGATCCAGGAGCTCAAATTCCTTGACCATAGACAACACCGTTTGTTCGCTGAGCGGGCTTTGGAACTCGAGGGTTTTAGAGGAAGACGCCAATTTTGGCCAAAAAATCATCTTTAGTGACGCGGCGCATTTTTAGATGAATGGCTTTATTAACAAGCAGAGGTCATTGGCGGCGTCATTGGTCCGTACTTTTTCGAAAACGACGTTCGTTAGGCGGCCACCGTCAATGGCGAGCATTTCAAATGATAAACAATTTCCTATGGACCAAATTGAACCATATGGACCTAGACGAAATGGGGTTCTAGCAGGGCAGCACTATGTACCACACAGCGGACGACGTGATTGACGTGATTTGAGAGTAAGGTTATCTTTCGCAGAGGTTTCGTGAATTGGCCACCAAGGTTAATGTGATTTGACCGCGCTAAACTTTTTATTATGGGCTATTATGGGTTGAGGTTCAGACTACCAGCAGGCCAATCATCTGGTGGTATGAAGTCGGGTACATTTGTTTTTTTACCCAGTGTTGTGCTTTTCTTCTTGTGTGCTGTAGCAGAATTTAGAGGCCTAACGATCTCCTCAAAAACGGTCGTTTGGTAAACTTTTGTCGAAGTTTTGACCAATTTTTCACAAAAATAGAGGTTGGCTATGCCATTGTAGCTTACTCAACACCATATCATTACATTTGCAGGAAATTTAATAATTTTCTTTTAAACCTTTTTAATAATCTCGGAAGCATCTTTTAATGTCCGAGCATTTTGTTTATTAAAAGTTTCTTCAACAGAAAAATGTTCTCGTCGGTAAACAGAATTTATTCGCGAGCCTCGAGAGAGCTTTTGATTTTTACTTACTTTTTTATTTCAATGCGACTGTGAGCATGTGTTCAGCCAAGTCTTCTTTGTGATGTGAGATATGGATTTTTGCAAAAAGTTAATTTACCGCGTCAAGATCTGCTTTCTCAGTGGCTTGTGCCTGATTCGTGCATACACGACTTTGATAGCTCCCGGAGTCCTCACACTAAGTAGATGGTGGGATCTTAGACGGTCACGTACTCCATTAGCATCCTCGAATAATTTAAAAGTACGATTAGCAAAAGAGCTGTGAATCCAAGCGCTCGCAAGCCGATCACAGCGCCACGATTTTCCCCCATTCTATGATTGTCACCACTAAAAATAATCCATTCCAACTTCTTTTATGGAACTTCTTCTATAAGGGCTAAGGAACCAAAGAACTTCTTCGAAAACATGGTACTCACCAAAATGTTTAATCTTTCCTGAGAAAGCTGGGCACTTCACCAGAAGCTGGGAGCCTTATTTCTAAGTAGACTATTCAATTCCTTCTATATCGGTGCGACCCCTGATCTAGGAGAAGGCAACTTTCTTACTCTCATCACTGAATCCAGGCATTCATTGAAAACCAGGCACTAAATTTTTACTAAGCACCTTAACGTAAAACGACTACTCCGTGACAGCCTCGCGTTTTCTCGAGTCAGGTGGCGTATATTTGCTGCTGACTTGTTTTATGCCTTACCACATTACAGAGCAATTGGTGATATGTTGCTTTATAGTTCGCAGGCCTGACAATGTTATTAGAGTTCGAGTTCGATCGAGGAGCTTTAAAAAGTCATCCAACAAGAGGTGTCATTTTAGATTAATAGGAAAACGATACATTTTTATGAAGAACTCATGTTAATCTGTACAACAAGTTAGAAATGAAATGCAATTCATTTACTAAAACGGTCACACAACCCAAAAAATGCCTTCAAATTTCATTCGTTGAGGGATTTTTCACAGTTTCTCTTGAATTTTCGAAGCAAAATGCGACCTCAGAATAATTTTGTGCCCAAAATCATCACCTTGACCGATTTCCAGCACTCTGATCCTAAAATGCAAAATGCAGACCTGGACAAATAGGGTCAATGTCTGTGATGGCCTCGAAATGGACACACCTGTTTTCAGTTACACTTTCAGTTTTCAGCTGACCTTGCAAGCGATCACAAATTAGAGTCTGCGTATCACTTCAAGCTGTTCAAATAGATTGGTAAAATTTATTTTAGCTTTGCAAGAGGGCACTTGATGATTACCGAAAATACCACAAATATTACGAAATGCTTAGGCTTTATTTTCAGCATTTTTGTAATATTAATCAGTGTATACCGATCCTTATTTAATAACTTCCTATTTGTTACTTGTCAAAAACCATCACAATGGTAGTTGCATGTTGACTGTCCAAGAATGGCAAACAATTTAAAATGACACCTCTAATTGGATAGCTTTTAGTCTATGATAGATGATGTCCTTCTATTAGGATTAAATAAATATTCGCTGCTTGTTTCTTCTAAAAATGAATGCTTTATAATAAAGCGTCAAGAAGCTATCCTCTTGAAGCTACAAGTTTTGTTCATTTTTGGAGGTGGAAGTTAAAGTTTTGAGGCAATCCACGAATCGACTTAATTTTTAGCTTCTTCAACAGATCGAAAGTGCTCCTCAGCTAGGCCATGCTTCATCGATCAGAGCAAGGTAGTCGGAAAGGGCGATGTCTGGAGTCTTCGGCGGGTGGGTTAGTATTTCCCATTTCAGAATTACCAAGTAGATTTTAACGACCTGAAGAGCATGTGCCGAGCGTTGCATGTTGCAGAGACATTTTTTTTTTATTGGAGGCTTCTGCTATCTGTTGGAGCACTCAGACGCAGATACTGGCCCATTGTACTACCAAGGGGCTTCAGTGATGTAGAGCTAAGAGATTCGTCGGCACCAAGGGTGCATTACCGTGCGCGAGCGAGGGCGGGGTTTGCCGACTTCTTGCAGACATCAGGGCGTACGCGCTTAGTTATCCTGCATCCTGGATATTTCCTCCATCTACGACTGTGTGCATTAAAGACTAAGTCGTTGATGTCAGGTTTGACCGTGGAAGCAGGTAGACCTAAGGCGGGTTCAGGTCCTGGCGAGTTCTTCGGAGATCTCATTTCTTGGGATCCCGGAGTGACCTCAGACCCACACAAGCCTAAGTGAATTTAGTCTTCCGACTTTGTTCAAAAAGTTCCTGAGTTCATGTACTAATTTGGAGTTGAGTTGGATTGGGTTGGACACAGCTTTGAGTGCAGCTTGGCTGTTACTGCAGACGCTTATGCTTTTTACCGTCCACCTGTGCTTCACAGCATAGTGCATGGCCATTAGGATTGCGTACATTTCTGATTGAAAGACAGACGCAAGACGCGTCTAATGAGAAGTGCAATCGAATGTTTTCGCGCTCAAAAAAACTCCAACGCCGGATCCCTGCCCAGTCTTGGAGCCATCTGTAAAAATGCGAAGACAGTCCATTCCAGGTCCAGTGTCTGGCCAAAGTCCGTCCTGACGCCGTGGAAATGTGACTGTTAAATTATAGCGCAGTAGGATGGCAGGTGTCATTGCGTCAAAAGGCATATCCATGAGACAGGGGTCGTAGGATATTTCTCGCGCAAGTACACTGTCACTCCAATGCGAGTTGTACCAAAGACAATTTCCCTTGAGGCGAGGCTTGGCTTTCAGTGCGCACTCTCTTATAAATATGTCAAGGGGTGGAAGATTCATCATGCTGGGAAAAGTCCCCGTGCAGCTGAGACAGACCGCTCTTTGGAATCCAAAGGACCTTTTTCGGCAATAAGCCAAAGGCACCTTTGCATTGCCAAAAAGCTGACAACGCTTTGGTGGTTTTGGACTCAACATGCTTTGATCAAAGAAGCTTGCCAAATTAAGATGTCGATATCGGGGTGGGAATGCCTTTTACAACCAGCTGAGTAATGCCAGTATTTATCCTCCTTCTCTTGAAGAGAACGACATCAGTATTAACATGTTAGCCCATTACTTGTGCACTCGTGCACGCTACCTTGCTGTTTACTCCAATCTTGACACATTGTTCGAGGCCTGCATTAGCGATCAATATCCTGTGCACAAGCATTGCTTTGATCCACGAAACCAGTGCTTCATTTATTCCATGCCGCTAAACGTTACACATGCTGTCGAAAGTAGCGTTATCAACTAAGTTTTGAAACGCAGGATTTTTCGACAACTTTGCGCACGTACAACTCTTCTAGTCTCTCCATGATTTTCAGCAAGAAGGATGTTAGACTGATTGGTCTAAAACTCTGAACTGAGTAATCATCTTTCTCTAGGTATGTAGGCAGGTGCCAGACTAGCTGTGAAAATATTTTCAGAGTAGGAAGCAGCTGTCTTATACCTTTTTGCATAATAACAGGATATATCCCATCAGTGCCCGGGGACTTGAAGCTATTGAGGCATTAAGTTCTGGTAACGTCATCTGTGGGAAAGCGATAACTTTTTCAAGGTCAACATATAGCAATACCTTCCATGACATCAATTCTGGTCTTGCAACCACGTGTGGAACTTTCTTCACTCAATATCACTTTCGTTTAACATTTTTGTACGTAATCCGTGACTCGATTTCATTGCGTTCAAAGCTCGAACTCACTTCAAAAGGCTGAAACCTAGTTTGTATTCGATTCTAAGTATTTATGACCACATATGTATGTAACGGCCTCGCTTAATTTTTTTTAAGATTTCATTGACGACTGGAGCGAAATACATTTTCACATCAAAATTTTCCGAACTCCGGTGACCGAACAATCTCTTGGTTATCGTTTTCAACAGAATACCTTCACCACATGCGGCGCAAATCTTTTCTCACGTTTGTACGAGTCCCCCATTCTCTCTTTATTGCATTAAAATTTTCCCAGAAATTTCATTAATTTTTGCTTTCAAATAAAACTTCATGCAATGCACCAAATTCAACATAATTAAATCACCTGATCAATCGATCAGCTGTCAATCAAGGAAAAAAAGTTGCAACAATTGAGATACTTCAAGGTTAAGTAGGTAGAAAAAGGCCCGAAATTTGTTCCAGCAGAATATCTTAAGACGCTTAGAAAATCTACCTTTAGGCCACAGCCGATTGTAAACAAGATCTGATACATGGCAATATGGTAAGTTAAAGTAATTCTCTGGAGACGACGGTATTTTGTATTTGTGTTTATTTGTATTTATTTATTTGAGTAATGTTTCACAGCAAGATTCGTATCTTATGGGTGAAACGCTTAATACATGTATACATTTTCTGATTTTGAGTAATTTAAGTTTTTAGCTAAATAGTTACAAGAATATAAGACACAATTTTATTAAATATTGGGTGAGTTTAAAGGTTAGTTTTCATTGGCCAGGTGTTGGAAGAGTAAAGCTTTAAATTTGTTGGTGTTTGTGATTCTCCTAAACGCGATTGGCAGCGTGTTCCATAACAATGTAGCATTAACAAAAAACGAACGTTTTGATTGAAGGCAGTTGAATCTTGGTCGAATAAGTATGTTAGTGCGATTTGAACTGGGGAGAATGAGTCTGTTGTACAAGTAATTCGGTTGACGAGATAGCATTATGTTGTGCAGAAGAACAATTGATTTGAATTTCACGAAGTTGTTGAAATTCATTCCAAGTATTTGTCGTGCATAAGAAGAGATGTGATCGGAATATCTTTTGTTAAAAACATATCTGGCTAAATTATTAAATATGACGTTTAGTTTTCGTCTGGTGTTGAAATCAAACTCACCGAGCACCTCGCAACAGTACAATAGTATGGGTAGAAGTAGAGCCTTTACTATAAGCATTTTTGTGCTGATTGGTATGCAATTTTGAGTTGACCATAACAGGCGGAGGCCATTATAAATTTTTCCTACAGTAGTTGTTACGTGGTCTGACCAGGTTAACGTGTTGTTGAAGATGACTCCAAGATTTCTGGCTGTAGTAACGTATTCAATAGGTGTATTTTGTAGTAAAATTCGGGGGAAAACTGAAGTATCTAACACACGTTTGTATATACACAACGTCTTAGACTTTTTAGGATTGAGTGATAAGTTGTGTTTCAATGCCCACTCTTGGATTTTCTGCAAGTCTTCGTTTATACAGCCTATACCGTTTGAAATATTGGCCACCGGACAGCTTAAGTAAAGTTGTACGTCGTCGGCAAACATATGCATAGAGCAATGAGTAACGCGCTTCGGAAGCTCATTGATGTTTAATGAAAATAGTAGTGGTCCAAGAATGGATCCTTGAGGAACTCCTGCTGAAATCCTAAGGTATGACGATGTTTGGTTATTGGTTGAGACACATTGTTGTCGGCCAGATAGATAGGAAAATAAAAGTTTTACAGCCAAATGAGAGAACTTGTAATGTGTTAACAGTTTCCTACACAGCAAATGATGATTTACTGTGTCAAATGCCTTAGAAAAATCCAGTAATGTTAGAAATGTACAATAATTTGAGTCCATTGCCAATCGTATGTCATCCGCCACGCAGAGGAGTGCGGTTTTGCAGCTTCGTTTAGAGCGAAACCCGGACTGATTATTACACAAGAGCTCATTTCGACTTAGATGAGCTTGCATCTGTTTCAGTATTGCCCTCTCAAATACCTTAGAGAAAAAGGGTAGTATGGATATAGGCCTATAGTCGGTGCAAGTGCGGTGTGACGTTTTCGGTACCGGAACAATTTTGGCAAGTTTCCAGACTAGCGGGTAATCGCAAGTTGTAAGAATTGTATTAAATGTGTGTGTTATATACTTAAGTATGTAAGGAAGGATGACTTTGGTAAATTGAGGATTAATTTCGTCAAGGCCTACCGCGTTTGACTTTATTGTTATAATGGCATCGACTATGTCCTCGTCAATGAGGTGGATGAATCTAAAGTATGTTTCGCCTTCAAATTCGTGCCTGTTTTGCCATGCGAGGGATTCAAACTGTGAACTAGCACTTTGGGTTTGTAAGTTGGAGACTGCCGCGAAATGTTGGTTTAGAAAATTACAATCTATATCGACTGGTGGCGATAAATATTTTTTGCCAAATCCCATTTTCCGAAGTTTGCGCCATAAAACTTTGCTATCTTGATAGTCGTTATTTAATGTACGATCAAAGTAGTGACGCTTCGCACTTCTTATGCGGACAACGACTGAATTTCTGAGATGGCGATAGGTGTTGTAATGATCTTGCAATTTGTAGCGCTTCCATCGAGAATAAGCAATGTCACGTTTTTTAATAAGTTCGTGTAGACTAATATTGAACCATGGTGGAGATTTATTCCTCAATACTTTAGAAATTAGAGGCACATGCTGGTTGAAAAGCCTTTGTATATTATTTTGTTAAAACAAGAGTTGGTCATTGGCCGAGGGCATGTGATAAACTTCTTCCCATGCAATAGCGCTTACATCAGAATATAAATCAAACTAAAACTAATTTGATCTGTTTTCAAGTGCACATCGTATGATAGGTACAGCATATCATGCTTGGAGAACCCTGGGGCGGCTAGTTGAGTATAGAGTAGAGCTTTAGTTATGTCATTCACAAGAAAGATATCCAACAAGGTGGAAGAATGAGTTGTAAAGTGCGTGGGTGTTGTCATGTTTACTGGTGTAAGATCCAAACATTTAAAATTGCTAATCAGATTAGACGAAGAATTAGCAAGAAGATCATTATTGAGGTCACCACAGACAATTATACTCGGCGCAATGCATGATATTTCCTCTAAAACACCTAAGATATGAGAAATGTTGGTTTGCTTGTTTGGTCTATATACCACTCCTAGAAGAACACGGTCTGAACCACACGATACATTGATGAACAGATGTTCGCAAGGCTCGGCGTTTGATTTGCACACAAGTTTGCAGTTTATTTCATTTCTTGCGTATATTGCTACACCTCCCCCTCTAGTATTTTATACTAGAGCGTCTTTGGATTTAAAAAAATATCAGAGTAACAATCCACCACCATCTCTTCACGTATTTAACTAGGCATATCTAGAAATATGATACACTTTAAAGGTGTACTTTCAATCAAGACCTTTTAAGAGGCCATGAATAAGCCATACCAAACTTAATGCCAAGCAGCTCTTTACTCCACGAGTGCACTATCTCACAGCGATCGCCCGTCACTTCTTGTCGTTCGAATCTGGCTGCAATCACTTCCCAACGAACGAATACGTAATCTGCGCGACTTACCGTATGTTCTTGTGCTGCAACTCTTACATAACCCCTCTACCCAGCTATTAAGCTTGACTTTATTGCTCATCGCTGCCATTTAACCACCAGGTGTCGACTTCGAGTATCTCTTCCCGAGCGATCCCCCTCCAAAATGTGAGTTTTCCTAAAGGTGTCTAGCGGTACTGTGTTACATAAACCCATAATTAGTATTCAAGTTCGATGGAAAATCGTGCCACTGCCAAAAAACAAAAACCTGAAACGAGAAACCAGGCATGTGTCACAGCTAAAGAGCCATCGAGACGGATGTGACAAAAAACTTTTACTTCGCGTTACTTATGGGGAAATGTATTGCATGTACGCGAGTTGGTGCACGACAAGTGACAAAGTACTTGGCTTCGATTCCCATTTAACGCGGAGTCCTCACTCGAGATTCCATCGTTGCGTCGAGCCACTTAATCGTATCTGGATTCGATGGTAATAATGATGGTGAAGTTGACAGCTACGAGTAAATTGAGATATGCAGAAACTGGAACCAACCAGTTACCCATTGGAAAATTTCACTTTAACATAAATACCTATCGGGTATGCGCCTATTTATTCCGATACTTGCACACCGCTGCGAGAGGACAGCAATTGATTTCGATAATCTACTGGTAATGACAACGGAACGCAGGAGATTTTCTTTGTTAATTGACTTAAAAATGCGCTTCCTGATGTGGATCAAAATGTCCTATCCATCGCATTAAAGCACGAACATGACATGCAACGTTTAAGTCTTCTCTAACGTAGTCACAAGCATGCTTACCTAACCAAAGATGCACATCGATAGACTTGTATGATTTTATTGATAATTGCTCGCGTGAAGGTCAGTTCCAGTTTTTGCTACGACTTCGGATCGACCTCACCTAGTGAATGGTGAGAAATGTCACTTGTCGTTGCGGCATGACTTGGTCTGGGTACTTCTAAGCCGAGCTGCTCTGCGAAAGGAAGGACGACCACTTCGAAGAGTTCTTTTTTGGAATGAATATTGTCAACAAATTGGTGTTAATTGCCTCTGCGTTTCATGGTATCTACACGGGTTTTTCAGCTGTCTTCTTTTAGTCACTGCAGTATGCTATTGACAGCTAGCATCGGTTTGACCTTCAATTTAGATACCCATCATGCGTTCAATGATTTTCTATTCTTTGGAAAAGAGCAAATGTCAAGGTTGTCGAGTTGATGTAATATCACGACCTGAAATTAAAGCGAACTGTCTGAGAAATCCCAAATCTGGTTGTGGTTAATTGAGAAACAAGCTTAAATGGCCGAGCCCATGCTATTTAGCAATCAGTAAGGTCAGAAGAAAATGATTATTTGACAGTTATATCATCGACCTTGCTGCCTTATGTTATGAATGCTCTTGAAGCCTGATTTGATAAATCCTTCCGCATTTACCGCCGTTAGATATGGCGTTATCCAAAATTAGTAATGACGCTATACATCTCTCATAGAACTTGGCAATTCCACCCAGAAAGTACTGAAAGACAGAATTTACAACAAGTTTATCAGGCAATACGAACTTAATGATAAGTTTGTATAAAAAAAGGACTGAAGTAGATCAAGGTGTCTGTCGTATTCCGTTTTAGCCACTGAAAGTCTACTTGAGTTTTAGGAACAATTTTAATATTGTTTCCTTCAGTAAAGTCCAATAACATGTGTTTTCACTTAGACGGCACGAATAGCACGCAGTGTTCTCCGTAAAAAAAAATCAGCAACGGCTCAATTTACCAGCTTCACTGTTGAGCCCACACTTTTTCCAGCTGAAGACGATGGTTTCCCAAAGTGTTATCCTAACACTTATCGGCATTTACTCTTATAAACACTTTTACGTAAGCTTCGGAGCAGATTTTGTTTTTGGGAAGGCTTACTTGCGAAACTTTCTCGTACTTACTCGCCTTTAAATCTTAGCTTCACATTTGAGCGTGGATTTTCGGAGCGTTAATGCGGTAGTTTAGACTGCGTTTTTCGGACTTACATATCCTTATAATCTGGACACGATGGCTTTCGATCGTCCACTATTCATCTTTTAGAGAAACCTTCTCTGGCTTGTAGGTTGGCGATTTTGTTGCCACCAATGTCGCTGTACCTCGGCACCCATCAAAGCTGAACTTTCCTGACTAGACTTTGCAGAGCATCGTGGAAGTCCTTATATAATTTTCGGGCCATGTTTGTCGTTAAGTACGTTAATGGTTATACTTCTGTTGCCACACGATTGAATTTCTATCTAAGACTTTGCAAGGAATTTCCAATCTCTCAGCATAAACGATTTGGGATCAGTGTTTCTTATTAAAGATGTATGTATGTGCGCGGTAGTGTATCAGGTATCGTGGCTTTAATTTCTAACTCAGGGAGTTAGAGCTTGCTCTGTAAATAATATACTCAAAGCGCCATGATTTATAATAATAACACAATGGAACACGTATATTTTGAAAGCTTAATGATCTTGCCCATTTACTGTCAAATGTGAAGCTTTTATCCTAAATGCTCGGTAAATGTATTCTGAACTCAAAGACTATGCTCTGAAATGAACTGAGCTCTGGGTTGTCGAAGCTTGAAAATAAGTACAAACCTCTTTTTCGAAAATTCAGTTTTTGTGACCTGATAGCCTACATGCCGAGATACTTGTAGATTTTTGAATGAAAAAGTGGAATGATTCTCATCGATGCCCCTTGGGCTACTAGATAGGATTGCATGACTCTTGGTATGCCGAGACATGCTAGTCCTTAAGAGTGTTATAGTTTAGTAGCACAGGTAAATTTTAATCGGTCATACTCCATTGGAAGTCTTGGTTTAAATAGGAGCGACGTGGTGTCAATGTCAATGCCTATCTATGGCCGATCTCAGAAGACTTGGCTTCGATCTTAGAAACTCCGATCTAAAATGTTCTCCCCACAAAATGAACCAATTTCATTGAAACAGAATGTGGGCTCTATCTTGAGGATGACGAAACTGCAGAGCACATGTTATGGGGCTGTTCTGCCCTCTGAGCTGAGAGAGGTTGTCCAGTTAAATCAAAACTTGTGAGGAGGCTCCCTCTATTTCTGTGGGATCAACCTTCAACTTCATAAAGAATTTTGAGGACATCCACTTCTAGCTGGTCGTGGTGCAATGGTAATCATCGCGGACTGTTGAGCCGAAGGTCTGCAGTTCAAGTCCGTCCATAGCCAAGAACAATTCCTATACGGAAAAACTGTGCAATAACATCGGTTGTGAATGAGAGATGATCAAAAAGTGCTGACGAAGGCACAACCCTCGCAGCATAAGATCACTTCAAAATTCATACTCTGTATATGCATTTCCAATGTAACACCTCAATGACATTGAAACAAATGAGTTACTGTGAACTACAACCAACGCAAAATTCAGTCGCATCTCTCAAAACATATCCAGGATAACTACCCCCGGAGAGTAGTGAACGGACATCTTCGACACAAACTATCTGCACTCCGTCCAAGTTGTGTGACAAACACCATAAGAACGTAGACTCTTGAACCTGCACGAATTATAAAAAAATATATATATATCTATATGCATAAGGGCTTAGCCAAATGTAAGGCACCGGGACTTAGAGGTTGACGAGTTGAATTCTGGCTCCGATGACATGGGGTTCAAGTCCCGCCAAACAGCCAGGCCATCAAGATCGTTTTTTGGTTTTAGTGTTTCTCTCCTTCGCTATTGTTTTCTCTTGTTGTCCATAGCAGTAACGCTTCTTATAATAATATTCACAATTTTGGTATCTCACGAGTACACCATCATCACTCTTGTATTATATATGTATCTTTGGCCCTCATCCTAAGCAAGCTTCTAAAGCGGTTTTCATATATGCTTTGTTTTTTATATTAAGGCTGAACCAACAGATGGTATGGATATTGATCGTCCATTACTATCATTTGTCGAATTTAATATTGCTAATTTTTTTGACAAATGTCAAGTACAGTCTTTGACAAATTTATTCGACATTTTTGTTATTCAATCTGTCAACAATTAGCAACCCGGACCCTATAGAATCTAAAGATCGCGCAACAGTGAAACGTTTTGAAGAAACTGATTCAGAATGGGACGAAAGCTATTATATGAACTCTTTCGGACAGCAGATTCACGTCGAAACAACACCGTTATGAGTAAAATTAGCCAGACACCTCGATGCGTAACTGCAACTGGGACTCACTTATGACTTGAGTCTGTTCTTCATTGACATGCCTATAAAATTCAAAATATACTACAATTGAAGCCTCTGAACCATCTACGACGTCGCCGGTTCGTTAAATGGGTGTTGGATCACCAAGACAATTTGTTATCAATTTAATGTCTTCCGGCTAATCACATTTTTGAACTGGTTGCCAGAGTTATTGGTCAATACATTTTCAAATATGTGACTGGAGAGGCAGTTACAGTGAATGGGGAGCAAACCATATATGAGCATAAGAGTGAGCATGTTGTCTGACTATTTCCAAAATTGAGATTAGAATTGGATAAATAGGATTTGTCACACATGTCGCAAGCTACAACTCACACAAGCCTTCTAGTAATCATCAAAAATCACAATATTTCGGTTAGAGGAGTAGTTGATTGGCCTCTCCGAAGTCATGCGGTTTGCGAGTATAAATTTCTGTGAAATTATTTTAAGAGTAAGATCTATACCAATATCCTAGCAAAACCAGGTTGATCCACTTATTCTTTTTAAAAAAATCGTCGGCAATTTTACGCCTGGAACAGAATAATATTGTGTTCCATTCATCGGACGAATTTCATTTACCAACAAAGAACTGATTTCGTTTTCGCACTAGCTGTTGGCTTACCCTATATGGGTGGTATGAAGTACCTTCACTTTTTTTCTTATAATTCGTACAGGTTCAAGAGTGTACGCTCTTATGGGGTTTGGCACACAATCTGGACGGGGTGCAGATGGTTTGTGTCGAAGATATTCGTTCACTACTCTCCGGGGGTGCTTGTCCTAGATAGGATTCGAGAGATTCGACTGAATTTATTGCGTTGATTTTAGTTCACAGCAACTTTTTTTGTTTCCATGTCATTAAGGTGCTATATTGGAAATGCATATACAGAGTATGAATTTTGAAGTGATCTTCTGCTGCGAGTGTTTTGCCTTTGTCAGCACTTTTTGATCACCTCTCATTCACGATTTTGTTGCACAGTTTTCCGTATAAGAATTGTTCTTGACTATGAACGGACTTGAACTAAAGATCTTCGGCTCAACAGTCGGTGATGACTTGTCTTCGACCACGACCACCCCCACCTCCCTCTGAAGTTGGAAGTGATTAAACATTTGCCTTAGAATTTACCCCCATTTTATTTGTTGCCACAGAAATAAATCCATTTCGGTATTACTATAGACGTGAAATGTGTTGTAATTTGTTGAATTTTAAATACCAGGTTTGTTCAAAAAATAAAGTGACTTTTATTTTTCTCGTAAAAATATTTATTTATTAAACAATATCTATTTTTTCACCTTCAAAGTAGTTCCCTTCTTGGAGAATGGGCTTTTTGTGATAGCCTTGAGCATTTTCGTCTTTATCTCCTCAATCGCGAAAGAACTCATTGTAAACTACGCCATTGTGATCAAAGAAAATAGTGAGCAAAATGTTCACATTTGGCCCAACTTGGCGTGCTTTTTTCGGTCTTCTGGTCACTTTCACTGGGATGATTGAACTTTAAACTCGACATCATTACCATACACCCATGTTTTGATACCAGTGATGAACCTTTTCATCAAATCTGGATCGTAATTCAGTAGTTCCTGCGCGGTACTCATGCGACAGTTTTTTTTGGTCGAAATTGTTCACTCTCGGAACCAACTTCACTGGCACATGATAGCAAACTCTCTGGAAAAATATCACAGCTTGAGCCAATCGACATGCCAATATCCTCAGCAAATTCCCTGATGATAGTTCGACAATTTTCCATTACAGCTTTCTTAAGGACTTCAACATTTTTATCTGTTCTTGACGTTTTGGGGCGTATATGGCGAGTCATTTACATCTTCTCAGCCCTGTAGAGCTTGTACCACTTATAAATATTTTTTAGTACGAAAATATAATAACTGAAATCAATTCGATCCCTAACCTGCTGAATAGAGCTTCATTTTCGATTATTCATGATTTACAGCCTATCTATTGTATAACTTATGTAATATTGAAATTAAATTCAACCACAGTCCTACCTGCTATTTCTAGCCCAGCTAGGACGTTGCTTTGCTTAAAAAAATCATAATTTTCCCAGAACTCGCGGGATTCTAGGAAAGTTTTTGATTTCAAGATTATAATATTCAAATAAATCCTAAGAGCCGTTTATGCTTAGTCTTCCAACCAAAGACCTTGAGTTGGCGGTGCTTGTTCAATCCAATCCAAACTAAAACCAAAGCTGCAACCAGAGCTACTTTCAATTTTCATTAGAAGCCGAATCACCGGTTTTACTTCTAATCTCCATAAATATAACACCAAGATCATCGCTGACATCACAGGCAAAATGTCAGACTCACCTAGGTATGGAAAAAAAAATTCAAAAATTGCAAAATATTTGAATTTCAAATTGACCAGTATTCACTCGGACTCCGCGCATTATCTCTGTCCCCTACAATGACTCCGGCTAGACGGGGCTTTTATGCGCAGCGCCATACCGACAACATGCCATGCACTTAGTCATATGCACGCGTTCATTATCCCTGACCCACTTCTGTTTCCTAGATCCCCGTCATTCCATGCGATGCGGTTAAAACATTCCAAATTATGCCCAAACGAGTTATTTAATTCCATTTCTATTTTTCGAACCAACCAGATTTGAATAATAATGGAATTAGGTAAGCTGAAAAGCTGCAGACTGATTAAACCAGTTCTACTGAATATAAAGGTCGAAATGTCATGCGATGAGACATGTTGAATTCTAATGATAGCCTAGTCGGCGACAAGTGCAGCGAATCCGACACTTGATGGTTGTGCAATATTGATTTACGGCGTGAAGAGTACGCCATGCAACGTGAGTGTGGCAGATGGGTTTCGCCGGTTAGTGGATGCAGCTGGGGATGTGTTTACCTAATGGTGTGACTATTTATTGCTGAATGGTGGAAATTACGCTTTGATTTGAATATAAATGCACTCCATGGGATGTCAGCCATAGGCCGGCGTGGTTTTATGGCATCGATATTCGTTTGACTTGTTTATATACAGAGTGTGTTCAAAAAATACAAGGAATTCAATGTTTTTCCAAGAATTTTACTTATTCGTCTATCGTTCATGTTGTCACTGGATATTGTACACTTACTGGGAGTATGGGGGCTACGTAGTCATTGCAAATGCAATGGCGCTTGAGTTATCATAGCCCTAGAGTCGTGGCATAAGTCCATTCGATGTTTCTAGTTTGTCCACACAAATGATACTGCACTTATGAATGGCCAATACTCATTTTCAATAACTTGGCCTTATGGAAAGACCTCATTAAGGTCCCGTTACTCTTTGAACACATCTCGGACGAAGGCTATCAGAGACGCATTCAACGTCGGCTGAAGTACGTTGTTATAACTCACATCATTCGTTTTCCTCTACCTACCTCCAAACAGTTATATTCCAATTGCACCTTGAATTTTAATCGAAATTTTCGACACAAGACAAAAGTAAAAATGCAAACAAGAAAAAAGAGATATCGATTGCCAGAAAATAACCGAAAAACAACAGAAACCAAAAGCTAAAAGCCTTATTAGTATGTTCGGCGGCACGAAGCGAGACTATTACGCCGTCACAAGCGCTCAGTAAACGTAGACGCCATTGTTATTGTCGTCGTTGTCAATATTGTCGGGTCAGGAGGTATTTTCCATCTGTCCAACAAGTCAAATACCAAAAACACCTCCCGTAACGAGACGAGATCATTGACTTTGTGCCGTCACTGATGATTACTAACCACTCCAGTGGTGATGGGCATTTCGGATTCCTGGACGAATGTCTTCATCGTGAGTATGCAAATGGGTTTGAGCTGTTACCAAACACTTTTTTTGGCACACGAAGGAGAGTCAATAATCTTTGTCTCAGTCCCGTTATCGGGAGTGGACAATCGATTATCCGATTCCAGTGAAAGAAGGATGAGAAGGAAGAATTCAGAAAATCACCCGATCCAGTGACTAATCCGTGTCAGATCTTAGATCGTAAACACGGCAATACCACACCGGCGATATGACACCTGAGCTTATTTCTATGCCGCTCCTGTGTTAGCATGCCAGGCGTGCAAACGATTAGGTTTTAATTTCCTCTTTGCACTTGACCAGCCAGCAACCACTATCCACCGACCACTGGTGGCTAACAATGCGGAATTAAGAATTAGATAATCAGCAACAGAGTCAGTTGACTAGAGAGAAAACACAAACAACAAACGGCAGAAAACAAAGCAAAACGAATCCGTATTGCAACACATTAATCATAATCCAAAGCACACTCGGAGCGGTACAGATGCCCATTCCAAAAGTATCTAATTACCATTTTCAACATTTGTCTCTCTCTCGCTCGTTCTGTTTTGCCATGCTTCATGGTAAATAGCCAACATCACTTGATGGATATCGATCAGTAATCGCAACGATCGCATACTGCTGGAGAGGGAGTTCCAGAGCACTACCCAGATAGACGCTCGTTTCACGGACTCTCGATTGTGATCTCCCTCAGTCAGCCAAGTCATTTGTTTATTACAAAACTATCGCCAACGTCTGTTTGATTCGCTCACCTGTCATCGGCCACCTCCCTCTCGACCTGTTTCACATGCCGCTCGAAGACACTGTCGTGATCAGCGCGAGTTTGTCTATGGACGATAGTACACTTAGGAATCTATTTGCTTTGCTCTTTTCGATGTTGCTTTAATGGCTTCTGGCAAAATGTCGACCGAAAGTTTCTCGCATTTTGACAGTGATTTGCTTTGACCATTTGGCGTCATTGACGATTCCGATCAGGATCGGTCAAGTGGAGTGATTTGCCAACTTCAAAGCAATCAGGGAGTGTGCTTCCTCTTGTAGTGAAGATAGAGAAGTGTTACTTGGTTTTATTGTTTGCGATTTGTTTCTATTTTAGCCTCATAGACACTTAGGTGAAGTTCAAATTTATTGCGATCGGCTTGCCAAGGCTATTCATTTTATATTGGACTTAAACTTGGAATCATTCGTGTTTTTTTATAAGCTTTCGAAATATTCTCCGTTTTGGAATTTCTTGTGTGTATTTTTAATTTTCTCGAATTCCCATGATTTGCATGACCTCTAGTCCTGCATCAAGTTTAACAATTGTCCTACTCCTTTTTAAGGTTACCTAACACCAATGACGCCAATATCCCTATATCTTAGTTTGAGAAAGTCGTGATTAAATTATACTCCCTTTTGCCAGTACAGGGCAAAGCCAGACAAAGGTTGCTCCTTGGACTTCGAAAGAGCGTAAACTTCGGTGCTATAAGCCATGAGGGTCGTATACGTTTTTGTCTTTCAAAAGTGCGCCATGCCATCCAGTACCCATCTTAGTTTGACTCCTTGTTCTCTTTGCGCAATATAGGATCATCCAATAACAGGTGTTATTTTACATTTATAGACAAACTTCCTATTGTTACAAAAAGCGCTGATATTGTTAACTAATTCTAAAGCACGACCTCTCATCTAAGTAATGGTGCACAATATTTGCCCTTACACTGTCTACAAGTATTAATCCTTGTGATAAACTTTTTTCATCTCTATTTCCTTTTATACATGAAGTCTCCGTTTCGAAAAATAACTGTTGTTGCATGTCACACATGTTGCATGTCTCCTAAAATCCAGTCAACAGTCGGTAACGTAATTCATTTCCTGAAATCATAGGGCCAGCAACAATATCGAACAATATCTTCCAATGAAACCACCGCACAAAAACTGCTCCCAACTATCACTCGCTGTAAGTGAAGAGATTGCTTTACTATTTCTCTTGGATGTAAGTATGTACTCAGCCGAATAAATGAGAGATTCATCACTTAGAATAATGTTCCGTCAGAGTGCACGATCGTGTTCGTTCATTTTCAGCACCCAGTCAGCGAATGTAAGTAGTCTGCTTGCCTCAGTTCTTCTGTCAACTGGACCAAAAAAGCAAGTCCTTGATGCAGAATGCCGGACGAACACGAGTTGGAGTTTTTATATCACATCCGAGACTTTTAAATCCACTATAGCTATGACAGAAGGCTCTTGATGATGGCCAAAACGAGTAAGAGTTTTACGAAATGTATTCGCGATGTGTTACCCTTTTTTAAGTGAATTTTCACTATTTCAGCATATTGAGCGTGCATAAGCCGATACATTTTTTTTTTCTTATTCAAGCATCGCAAGATACTTTATATTGATATTGACTATTTAATATAATTAATAGCGCGACATTTGAAATGACACCTTTTGTTGGGTAAACCTTTAAATTGTGTAATATAAATCTAACTAGAAAAATATTTGCATATGTTACATATGTTATATGAGAATAGTGACACTATGTTGCTAATTATTAGCTAACCACCTTTTGAGTCAAGGCTACTGTAGAGAGTACTCGGCGGTTACTAAGAGCCAAGTCATTGAAATTGTAATTCGCGGTATTTTCCCTTAGCAAAATACAATGGACCAGTAATTGCTTCTAAATACTCCGACGAATAGCAGAACCGTCAGAAGAAAGACAAAAAATTTACACAAGATTGACTATCCGGACAAATTAACTTAATTAGTTCCCAGAAGATGACAAGCCTCGAATTAATTTAAAAACTTGACGGACCTTCTGACTTTCGGTCGAGCGAAGTTGAGGGAATTTACCGCTACTGTGTGTGCATTTCCAATATAACACCTTAATGACATGGGAGCGAAAGAGTTATTGTGAACTACAACCAACGCAAATTCAGTCGAATCTCTCAAATCCTATCTAGGACAACCACCCCCGGAGAGTAGTGAACGAACATCTTCGGCACATACCATCTTCAACCCGTCCAGGTTGTCCAGTCTGCACGAATTATAAAAAATAAAAAAAAAATAAAAAAAAATATTAACATCTTTCGACCAATTAGCCTAATTCTAAGTTGAAGCTTATATTCCTTAAAGGCCCCTTAAAAACAATTGGCTTGAAGTTATTATACATTTTCCTATAGTAGCATCGACTGCTGCGTTGCATTTATTGACAAAAACTACAGAACGTAAATAAGCCAACAGATTATTATTATTGTTATTACTAGCCATTTGGAACTCGGTTATTCAGAACCTCGTTGCTAAACTTCTCCAAATATGTCCCTTCCATGCTTCGGTGTTCTATTTTTTCGAGGTTCATTTATTAACCCCCGACGCAAAAAGAGGGGTGTTATGACTTTGACGTGTCCGTTTGTCTGTTTGTCTGTGTGTCTGTCTGTGGCATCGTAGCTCCTGAACGAATGGACCGATTTTTATGATTTTTTTTTTGTTTGAAAGCTAGCGTGACCGAGATGGTTCTTAGCTACAATTTATGAAGATCTGTTCAGGCGTTTCAAGGTTATTACCACTTTTTGTTAACTGTCATCTTAAAAATATTAATAGGTTCTTTTAATGAAGTCAAAAGACCGAGAGAAAAAAAATAATTTTTTTACTTTTTGGAGTTTTTTTTTTTGTCGGGGGTTACTTAAAATTTTTAATTTTATTTTTTATATTGTTCTTCCATATACAACGCCGCTTTCCTAATGGTCTTTTTTCCCTCGGGCTTCCCGCCTATTAGTCTGGACTACTCGTCCACTATTCATTCGTTCTGCTTGTGCTTATCTGTCCATCTTAGCTCGACTGAGTTTTTGTAAAGCTCATATGTCATGGACCAATGAGTGTCATCGGGTTGTGTTCTCTGATGAGACAAAATTCAATTTGAAGGACCCAGATGGATATATGTAATTACCATTTTCACGATCTAAGGAAGGAGACACATAGTTTAGAGCGATTGCACAGCAGTTATGGCTTGGGGAGCCATATCCTATTACGGCACTTACGAGCTACAATTCCTAAGCACAAAAAAGAATGCTCGGTCTTATAAAAATGTACTCGAAAAGGCTTTCCCACAGCTCGAAGGCACCTTTGGACCATTACCGTGGACGTTCCAACACGATAATGCTCCAATTCACAATGCTTGTATTGTAAAATCTTGGATTGAGTCTAAAAAAGTCGCTCTTTTGAATTGGCCGCCATACTCACCAGATTTAAACGTTATAGAAAATGTGTTAGGGTGTCTGGCCAGAAAGTTTATGAATCTGGAAAACAGTTTTCTATGAAACCAGAATTAATTGAAGCCATTAAGCAAGAGTGGGATATAATTTCTTTGAATTACATTAAGAGTCTCTATGATTCCCTAGATAAAAGGATCTACGAGGTTATTTTAAATCGGGGAGCTTTCAGCTTTTACTAAAATATTTTTTTTAGCTAGTATTATATTTTTAACAATTAAAAACCTGTCCATATTACTTAAAATGTTGTTGAATATGTTAAAGAAAAAGTGTGCTATTCAACTGAAACAAAATTTTTGTTACGTTTTTTTGTTTTATTTTTGAGCTTATCACTCAAATGATATTGATTTTTCGGTTTGTTCATTTTATTTTGATATATACGCAATATTTTCCAAATAAAATCAAAAACATATGCATTGCATTCATTTGTTCAAAAGATATTGAGAAAAGAAGTTTAATTGCAATGTGTGCTATTCAAGTGAAACGCAGTGATTTTTACATTGCGAAACCAATATTTTCACCGCGAAGAAGCATGCGTCGCCTATATGCAGTCTTTTATTTATTTCGATGTTTATGTCATTTATCGTAATCAATACGATTCCCAGAAATTTGTTCTCGTCCACTTTCTCAAAGCGTTTATTGAATATAGCGAGGTATATGGATCGATCCAAGCCGATCAGTGATCATATATTTTGTTTTTCGTTCATTTACTTCAAACCGTACTCCCTTTCTTGAGATTGTTATATTCTCCGCAATTCTGAGGTAACAGTTAACCTCACTATCCACCATAAGGTTCAGATCACATATTATTTTTCTGAAGGACTCTTATCACACATTCCAGGAGCAAATTAAAAAATAGTAGTGACAAGGTCTCTCCTTGTTTTAATCCCTTCACGTATTTCTTTAACTCGTCCTTTGCTTACTTTGGGCATACTTTTATCAGTTTCACCTTTTCGCGATTCATAACCTTGCAAGGACATGATATACCTATATTTTGGATCGGCTTATAGAGTCATATGCCTTTGTAAAATCTACGAATAATAAGTGCATCGTTCCGTGGAATTCCCATTTCGTTTGAGAAAGCTGTCGTATAGTAAAAATCTGATAACTCGTCGAGTGGTTCATATTGAAGCTATACAGGTAGTCCCCGATTATTTCCCTAGCTTATGATATCAGTTTGTTTAAGAGAACATTTGACAGCAGCTCGTAACAACTTGATATCAGCGATATTCCTCGGTAATTGCTGTTTCATTAGCCCATGTAACTTCTCTGTTAATTTCTATGTATAGGGTGTCTCAGTAAGAGTGCACTTTTTACAATTGGAATATTTATTTTTTCATGCAAGTGGCAACTCTGAAATTTGACAGCTGTCACCTCTGTTTATTCCGATTATTAAAAATGGAGCGCTTTTCGGAAGAACAACGCGTTATAATTGTGAAAACTCATTACAAAAATGGGGAAAGTTACGCTGAAACCGCTCGCAAACTTCGCCAAATTTTCAGCCGAGAAAGTGCACCTAATGTGTCAACCATTCGAAGAGTGGTCAAAAAATTTGAAGAAACTGGGCCAATTATGGATAATAAGAATCCTTTGCGTCAACGTACCGGTCGGTCTCTTGAAAACATTGCTGCTGTGTCGCCGAAAACCCGAAAACATCAATTCGACATCGTTCTCAACAACTGCAAATTTCACGAAGCACTACGCAGCGAATTTTGACTAAAGACCTCCACCTTCATGCGTACAAGATTCAGTTAACTCAGGAGCTCAAACCAGCAGACCACGGAAAGCGCCGGCAATTCGTTCAATGGGTAATGGAGCAAAGTGAAGTCGATGCCAATTTTTCGAAAAAAATCATTTTCTCCGATGAAGCGCATTTCCATATGAATGGCTTCGTGAATACACAAAATTGTCGAATTTGGGACTCAGAAAATCCTCATGCAATCCACGAGAAACATATGCACCCACAACGAATAACTGTCTGGTGCGGATTTTGGTCAGGCGGCGTGATTGGACCTTACTTTCTTGAAAATGAGGCCGAAATTGCAGTGACTGTGAACGGCATTCGTTACAGGAATATGATAACGGACTTCTTGTGGCCTCAACTGGACGGCATGAATCTGGACAACATGTGGTTTTAGCAGGACGGCGCAACCTGCCACACCGCGCATGAAACAATCGACTTATTGCAGCAACGATTTCCAGAGCACATTATCTCACGAAATTCTGATGTCAACTGGCCACCAAGATCGTGCGATTTAACGCCGTGCGATTTTTTTCTTTGGGGTTTTGTGAAATCTCGGGTTTATGCGAATAAACCCGAAACAATTCCTGAGCTCAAATCGGAAATCCGTCATCGGTGAGATACAGCCACATCTCTGTGCAAAAGTCATCGAAAATTTCATGAAAAGAGTAATGGCCTGTCATCGAAGCCGTGGGGGTCATTTGCCGGATATTTTATTCCATACTTAATCGGAACATGTCTTCTTTACAACACAATACAAATATCACAACTCTGTCATAAAATACTTGTTTTTATTTTAAAATGAAAAAGTGCACTCTTACTGAGACACCCTTTACTAGGCGCACTCCCGCGATCATGTTATTTTAAAGTCGATGGATTGCTTCTTTTACTTACAAATGGTTCTACCTGAACCTTTTGTTGTGTGGATAACACCGTTTTTCATAGTTGCGGGCTCTCTAAGCTTATTGAAATATCTCCTCCATTGAGATGCAATCATCTGCAACGTGAACATCTTTGTTGTTTTTAGTTAAAGAACCAAATACAATGACTCAGTTCTGTGAAGTGCATCAGAATTTCCCTACTCAAGCCCTCTTATTTCTGATATTTCACGAAAAAGGTGTGCCATGGTGTACGAAAGGTGTGTGTAACGTGATGGAAGACAACACCTCTCCTTCATATGAATACATGCCATTTTGTTTTTAATGACTTAGTGGAAAAATTATTTATTGCTCCATTTAGAAATACCTTATAATGAACAATTCCCTCCCTGTTCGGTGGACAGCCTCAATTCATGATGAAATTTTTTTTTGGGTTAAGTCTTGAAGCCTGCATACCTTCCATGCCAATACTGACAGCTGTTGTCTTGATTCATTTTCTAAAATCTTATTAGCATTTTTTTATTGATGTCGAATTCACTAAAAGTCCTTCTTTCCTTTCATCTTTCCACCTGCCCACCCAGTATCCTTCTAGCTGCTTCGGTAGTATTACTTATCTCGATTCTTAAATATAAATAACTTTATAACCGTCACTGAAAAACGCCTTAAAGGTCGCTTTTCAAACAATCGCCCAAGCTTTCATAATTTTTGTTTAATCCCAAACGGCGAAAACACAACAAAATTTTTCCTAGATCAGGAATTTACCTAATATGTCGCAACTAGGTTGATAAGACAAAGCGGAAAAATGTGGAGTTAAATATTTTCACAATATTCGAAGAAAGGAACCATGAAAAAATATGACTACATCATTTTTGTCAAATTAGCATTTTAGCAAAAATGACGTAGATGGTGCAATCTTTATTGCACCTTGTTCCTCATAAATTGTTTTTGCGGGAACTTTCACTTTATTATCTTAATATGAAAAATTGCTGCCGAATGTCATCGCAGTTTAGTGCAAGTTTATGGTGGCCATGTCCTAGTTAAACAAACGCGTCGGAAGTGGTTTGCACGATGAAAAATTGGCGGAACCGCTAAATTACTGGAAGTTGACTTGTCGACGGCGGAAAAACCTCTAAAAGCCATGGAAACTGGGTCCAATACCAATTTAAACTAAGGGACAAAAAGAATTTTTTCATCTGTAAACTGCTGCTCTCAAAAATAGGAAAAGATTTTTGCATCACATTGTCACTGACGATAGAAAGTGAACAATTCCAAGTGCCAAAAGTCATAGGACAATGGGTACTTTTTTTAATAAAAAAAAACGCTAAGGAATAATTCGAAGTCCCAATTTATTTTCAACTTAGTTCGTTTATTCCAACACCCAATGAGGCCTACAAAAATTCAGCTCATGGGTTTCCCATTAACTTAAGCTGATAATCTTAAGTCGGGGAATGACATTTGGAACTGTATGCTCACTTTAATGGTATCCAAACGCCAACAACGAAAAGTTGGGACACATATACGAGTAACCAACTAACCAATTTCATTTAAAAAAGACTTAATGTCGATAAAATTGCAAATTAAAAAATAATCAAAAATACAGTCGAAAAGGAAAAATTAAAAAAATCAACCAAATATGCATAACATGTCTTGTAAATTAATCATTTAATCTTCGAACATATTAAAGAAATCGATAAATCTAAACTCGAGACTTTTAAGAAAAAGAACATTCGCCTTGAACTTTCTGTATATCACTCTCATAATTCTATATTTCGTATAGAACGGTGGTTGGTTCTATAGCAATAACAGCGTAGGTTGACAGGCAGTTGCACGACATTTACCAGGTTTGGAACGTGCGACATTCTATTTTGGAATGTGATGCAACAAGCCACAGTTGAGATTTAGAACGGGTATATTCTATATGGAAAGTCTTATGTAAGGAATTACTCATTGCCAGCTGAGGTAAAAAGCCAATGGCTTGGGGTTAGCTTTTTTTAAAATTGTTAACAAAAAATCTTAACGGAACTGGACCGGTCTTGTCTAAAAAAAGCATTAATTTATATGACGGTTTTAATATATCTTCTGGGGAAAGCTACCCACAGTCATTTTTTTCCCCCAATTTGTTATGAGTTTTTAGGAAGGAAACTATGAATTTGACAGATTTATTTGGTGTCTGTTAAGAGTAAATTATAACTAGTCCAACCAGTCCGACAGTAGATTAGGCTTATGTGTTCCAGGTGGGTTTGATTAAGAACTTTTTATTCATCAAGGTTACATTCATAAGTTTACCCCGCCGTTGGTAAAAGGAGATATATTCAAAAAATAACATGAATTTTAAGGTTATTGAGAAGAGTTTTATCTATTACTCATCGAAAAACCTCTGAAACTCAAGTTTAGGAGAGAGAGTGCGAGCACCTCCAAGGAGCTTTTAGTCATTAGATAGATAGATAGATAGATGGTTCATTATTTCGCATAAAATTTTTACAAAGGCTCGTTACCACACGTTTTACAATTCAGAGATATAATTTATATCTTTCATCTGTAATATTATTATACGATTGTAGAGATTGAAATTGTTTACATGTGAGTTAGATTTTTGACTTTTGAAGGGAAATGCGAAAAAAAATGCAAGCAAAAAGAAAAAAAAATAAAATAAAATAAATATAATAAAAAAATAACAAAAATTCGAGACAAGTAAATAAATAAATTTACAAATACATTAAAAGGTTTTAAATACATATATACATATATGTATATATAAATAATAACAAATAGCATAGTAAATAAATAGATGAATAAATACATTAATTAATTAATAAACAAAAAATGTAAATAAATAAATAGATAAATATGTATATACATATATAAAACAAATAACAAGTAACAAATGGAATTATGAATCTTCTTCTTCTTCTTTTCCTTTTTATCCCGGCGTCGTTATGGTCAGAAGTGTAGGACCATAACCTTCCCACTTAACTGCATTCCTACTGGTCCGCTTGTGGGGTCCGCCGGTTTGACCTCAGAAAGTAGCGGCAGGCTTCCCGGTTTGGGATTACTTCATCGCTGAGGCCAATCAAATGCTGGTGTTTTTGCATTTGTTTGCACCAATTGTTTTCCGGCCTGCCTTTTTTGCGTGTTGAAATTGGAATGTTGATTGATAACGCCTTTTGGACGGGGTTCAAAGGATCTCTCCTTTGAACATGGCAATACCAACTGAGTCGGTCGCGCTCTATATTTCTTGTGATGGTTTCTTTTACGTGGAGGCTTCCTCGGATCTTTGAACTTCTAATTCTGTCACGCTTTGTTACTCCCGCTGTCATGCGAAGCATCTTCATCTCAGTTGCCGTTAATTTGCTCTCATACTTTTTGTGCATTGTCCAGCATTGTGAACCGTATGTGAGCGCCGGACGTACAACTGAAGTGTAGAGCCTTCCTTTCAGCTTAGGGGGCATTTTTCGATCACAGAAGATGGCGGAGTTTTCCCGCCACTTCATCCACCCTACGCTTACGCGATGTTTGATGTCGTCATCACAAGTTGCTTCACTATTAATCATAGATCCCAGATATTTAAACTTTTCACACTTGGGAAGCACTCTTCCATTCAAGTAAATGTCTGGAATAGGCTGATGAGGGTCAGAGAACGGGCAGCACAGATACTCTGTCTTCTTTGAACTAATACGATACCCGTGTCCCTCAAAAATGTCCACCCACACATCAAGTGCTCGTTGTAGGGACGCCTGATCATCACTTATAATGGCCCCATCGTCAGCAAAGAATAGCTGGTGCACATTGGGGTCCGTCACTTTTCCTTCAAGCAAGCAATCAAGGACTGCTATAAAAAGCAGTGGGCTGAGGACGCTCCCTTGGTGTACACCGACTTTGATTGCGAACTCTTCGGTGACTCCTGCGGTGCATCTTACTCTTGTCGTTGCTCTCTCGTACATGTCCATAATTACTCGCACGTAGGTTTCTGGAACTCCTTTTTGTCTTAGCGCTACCCATAAAAGATCTCTTGGTTGCCGGTCAAAGGCCTTCTCGAAATCAACCAACACCATATGCAAGTCCTTTGAAGAATCACGATGCTTTTCCATCATGATCCTTATACTTTGGATTGCATCTGTTGTTGATTTACCCGAGACAAACCCGCACTGGTCATCAGATAGTCGTATTATTTTCCGCAGTCGGCTATCTAATACCCGTTCAACGATCTTCATGGTGTGCGACATCAGCTTGACAGAACGGTAGTTATCACAATTTCGCGTATCACCCTTTCCTTTGTGCAATGGAAGAAGATAGCTTTCCCTCCATTGATTAGACATAGTGTCGCCTCTCATAAGTTTAGAGATAAGAACCATGAGCCATCTAGACCCGATGTCTCCCATCTTTTTCCAGAACTCAGAGGGTATCCCGTCCGGCCCAACAGCTTTTCTTTTCTTGGAGTTTTTAACCGCGTACCGAACTTCTTCGACTGTGATGTCGGGTATTTCGGCATGATTGGGGGCGGCTCTTGGAAAGTACACTCGGGGAAACTGTTCGTTCAGAAGTTCCTCGCAATACTGTCGCCATCTGTGGAGAATTTTTTCGTCTTCCACAAGGAGTTGGCCTTCAGCATTGTTCATAAACTTTGGGAAACGAATCTCCTGAGCATTTCTTCTTCTCTGGGCGGCTATCTTAAAGATATTTGCTCCTTTGTTCAAATTGTTTTGTCGAAGCTCCTGGGTAGCCTGGTTCCTGTCAGACGCGGAAGACGATATTTCTTCCAACTCCTGATAGAGGCCTTCCATGCTTTTCGCTTTGAATTCGGCGCATTTTTTCTTCGCGATACCTTTGCAACATCTATATACCTTTTCACGGCGAGCTTTTTCCTCTCTATTAGTAGAAGAGCACTTTGACCAAGCTTGGAAAGCCATTTTCTTTTCGTGTATCACTGCTTTGGCTTCGTCTGTCCACCACCAGGTTTCTTTTGCGTGTTGGCAGGGGCCTTTAGATGTTCCGAGCAGTGATTTGGCTTTCTCCAGGCCAGATTGTTGTAGGGAATCCCACATGTCTTGTGCTCTGCACTCCTCATTACCGACCTCATCGATAATGGAAGAGAGGTAGTTTTCCATGATGGTAATAAAAGCTTCGCCTTTTCCTTTATCCAGCTTATACCACTTGATTCTCTCAGACACCTTCGTTTGCTGCTTTGACTTCTTTCTCGCATCCATAAAAAATTCAGTCAGGAGGAGACGGTGTTGAGGGGCGATCGCGTCTCCCAGGATCACTTTGCAATCTTTAGCTCGTGGCTTCATGAAACTGGATACCAAATGATAGTCTATTTGAGTTTCATTTCCGCCGCTGCTATAGGTGATCAGGTGCCGGCTTTGTTTGACGAACATGGTATTTAGCACTATAAGACCGTACGACTTGCACATGTTTAGGATATCTTCACCTGAAGAGTTCCTGGTGCCGTATCCCAGCCCTCCGTGGTAGTCTTCATAGTCTTCGCTTGTCTTCCCGACATGTCCGTTTAAATCTCCCCCAACAAACAAAAGCTCTTTCTTTGGGATGATTTTGACAAGGTTGTGGAAATCTAGCCAGAATGCATCTTTTTCTTTTTGTTCACATCCTACTTGAGGGGCATATGCGCTTACGATGTTCCACACCTCACCATGCATCACCAATTTGAGAGCCATCAAACGGTCACTGGACTTTGAAATGGTTAAGACGTTGCCAAGTAACTCTGCCGCAAGGATGATGGCGATTCCGTTTTTTCCTTGTTCCAATCCATAGTAAAACATCTTGTAGGCTTTTGTTTTAACGTCCAAGAAACGTGCCCGATTACCGGTGTTTCGCCATTTCGTCTCTTGTACGCACAGGATGTCTACTCGCCTTCTAACCATCATTTCTTCAAGCTCATAGCTGCGACCACTCATGCTTCCAACGTTCCAACTCGCGACTCTTAAATGTGGCTTACGCCGTTGCATTACTTTGCTATCCCCCGGAAATCCTATAGCTCTGACCCGAGCATTGCTGCTCGTCCCAGGATCACGACCATTAGTAGTGCCTGGCGGGGTAGTGCTTTTCTTTTTAGCGTTCTTTTCCATAATGCTACGGTTTGACCGTTTTCTTTCTTCCCTTCCTTTTTGACACGGCATGCTCCAGATTTTTTTTTTTTTTTTTTTTATTGATCTTACTCTTACAACACCGGTGATCTTCAGTCGTGTCAACCCACTGATTTGCATGCACACTTGTGGGGCAGTTTAATGGTGGTATATGTGTCCCTAGGCTCACCTTGGTGTTTTCTAAATTGCCTAGATGTGAGTGGAATTATGAATAAATAAATAAATAAACAGAAAATAAATAAATGAATAAATAAATAAATAAATACAATAATGAATAGCAAATAGTAAAGTAGATTAACAAATAAATAAATAAATTAGACGAGTCAATAATATTACAATATAACCGAAATAAATTAAATTATTTAACACAGGAAATAAATACAATATCAACTATCGGATTGCACATAATTATCACTAAGTTTATTCACTAAGGGACTATCGGCTTAATTTCAACGAGTTAGAAAACGTTGATTTAATTTCTGTATTTTATCGAAGATCAATTCAACATTTGCTCTTCGGTGAATATCACGTGTCGAATGATGCCATGGTAAGCTCAGCATCATTTTTAATAATTTATTTTGGGAAACTTGCAATTTCTTAAGATGGGTTTTTGCGAAACTACCCCACACCGGGCAACCATAAAGCAGAATTGCCTGGAAGATAACTTTATGAATGATCGTCTTTTGTTATAATTTGACAGCTTTGACTTATGATTTATAAATGGATATAACATCCTGATTGCAGTTCCAATTTTTTTAGGGTGTTTGTTAAATGAACATTTAATGTAAGTTTGATCTACAAAAAATTCCTAAGTATTTGACTCATACTTGCCTAATTTACCTGTAGCTGTCCACTAGGAAGAAAACAGGCTTTCTTTTTTATAGTAAAAAGATTGCTTGTACTTTATCTTCGTTTAACTTGGTTTTCCATTTATTGAAATAATTTTGGAATATTCTCAACCCGTAATTTAGATTCTCCTCAATCTCGAGAGCGAGTTCCTGAGACGAGAATATTGCCGTGTCGTCTGCGAGTATTGCTACTTCCCAGTTGGCCAGTGATAGTAAATCGGACGTGAACAGATCATGCAAAACAGGCCCCAGGACCGAGCCTTGGGGAATACCGTATTCAAAGTGGACAATGCTAGAGACATCATTATTAACGTACACTTTAAAACAAGGATTGGACAGGAAACTGCGGACAACTTTGCAGATATGCGGAGAAAAATGTATCATTTGGAAAATAAGTCTGTCGTGCCAAACTGAATCAAAAGCCTTTTCAATGTCAAGTAATATCATGCCGGTTGACTTACTTACTGAACGAGATGTCTTAACATGGTTGTAGATCCTTAGTACTTGATGAGAGGTACTATGGTTGCGTCTGAAACCAAATTGTTCCTTAGGAAATAAATTATTGTCGGCAATGGGTTTTGAAATTTTCTCCTTTAGAACCTTTTCGTAGATTTTACTAAGACAACTTAGTAAACTATTTGGTTGGTAACTGGTAATCATATCAATCAATCATATACCGGCTTTGAGTATAGGCAGAATTTAAGCACATTTCCATATATTTGTAAAGAATTCCATTTTAAGCCAAGCGTTAAGTATAAATGTCAAACGCTCAAGACCACATTTAGGCATTTGTCTTATACTCTATATTTTTAAATTGGTCGTTTTCTTCAGTTTTTCGTATACGTAGCTCTCTAACAACGAATTCAATATCTTCTACGGTTACATAAAAACTTGAGGGTGGAGGGCCGTTGTTATTAACTAAAAGATTTTGGGTAGCTCGGTTCACTAAATCATTTGTTGCGGCATCCCCTAAGTAAGAAGATATTTTCTGGCTTTTAAGAAAATTTGAAGCAATTGCGTTTCAAGATCCGTACAGAATGCACTGCCTGAATCCTTAAGAAAAGGAAGCTGCCTGTTTTTGTTTTTAACCACTTTAACAATGTTACAAAAGGGTTTCGAATTTACGTCAAGGGAACGTAATTTTGTGTTCCACTTTTGGTTGTCGTAATCAAAAATAAGTTTGGAAATTATCTTGTTTAGATGGGAAACTTTATGTTTGTAGTACGGCTGGCGATATCTTTGCCAGTGTCTTCTACAAGTGTTCCTTACTTGTATGTATGAAGGAAATTTAATTACAGGGGTCTTTTTAGGGACCTTTGGAACACTTATGTATGTCAATGGCGTATAATATTTGTTGGCCAAAATTTGAAAGTTGAATACGCTTGCCACGACCTTTCCAGCAGACGCGATCGATTTCGCTTTTTTTGGTGCTGATCGACCGGCTTCCACTCTCTGTTTGGACTGCTGTTTCGTTTCTGGCGTATCTCATCCACGGTGGCAAATCCCTGCGCAAAATTGGTCAAATCCTTATTGAATCGGTTCAAAGATTGATGGTAGCATCGGCATTCAGCAAATGCGTCACCTATCTTACGCAGAGGTTTCGGATCCCTAATTCCTTGTGCAAATTGTTTCGCACCCTTTTTGCCGATATCCTGACAGCCTAAGCTATCTCACTCACCTTCACTCGCCTAACGTCCAACACTATATCACGAAACTTTTGGATTGCTTGCTCTTTTTGGCAGGACATCGAAATCGACATCGAGCAGAGTCCCTGTAAATTTTTGTCAACTTCGGATCAATTTCCTTAGAGGTTAATCCCTGCAAAACGAAGAATTTCAAGACTGCCCCATATTCAAGTTTATCCATTTTAATGAAAAACACGTAAGACGTCTACTGCAAGTGTCTACTTATGACACTATTGACACATGAACCCAGACAGGAAACATAATTTTTTTGCTGATTGTGGAGCGCCATCAATTTGTCAAGCATTTTTTTTTTTATAATTCATGCAGGTTCAAGAGTGCTCGCTCTTATGGTGTTTATCACACAACCTGGACGGGGTGCAGATGGTTTGTGTCGAAGATGTTCGTTCACTACTCTCTGGGGGTGGTTGTCCTAGATAGGATTCGAAAGATTCGACTAAATCTATCACGCTGGTTGTAGTTCACAGTATCTTTTCTTGTTTTCATGTCATTAAGGTGTTATATTGGAAATGCACACACAGAGTATGAATTTACAACACTTACAACACTTTTACTATTTAATAACAAAATTTAATGCAATTTCTATAATCCATTGTGTAAGAAAAGAAAATCACTGATAATACCAAAGTACATGTTACAGCTGCAAGGCTGTTGGGATATATCTAGCAACACCAAAACAAAAAACTTGGACGATTTGGCCCAATACGACAAGCGAAATTACAGAATTCCTGTTACTTTTTGAACAAACGCTTTTTACCAAGTTGTACCAGTGGATTAATCAAGACATATAGACACACTAAAATACCTCAACCAATAACCCTAAGGTTCTTGAGACCTTAAGTGATTTTTTTTAGTTATTCTCCAGGCAACAAATCAGGGAAAGACACGAATTCGACTCTTCCACAAAAATGCAATTAATTCAAGAACAAGGCAATGCTTTCAATGCACACATCCTTTCACGAACAGAACAATCACAAAGAATGCAGCTGTAGTACACGACTCTTATCTTAACCACAACGACCAACGGACATTCCTTAAGCTCGTACGTTTAATCAATTCGCAGATAATCCGCAACAAGGTAAATTCAATACACCACGTCGCGTCGCCGACATGCTGACATGCCAACATGCCAGTGTGCCTCCTCCTGCTTCTGTTTCTCTTTGTCTTTTTTCCATCGTGCTCGTTTGGAGTACACCGACAAGCAGCACATAACACAGAGCCTTTCGAGGCCGTGGTATAAAACACTTAACAAGCATCTCGCACGAGGATGCGATCGCTCCGAACAAGACGTTTAAAGCACAGCTCTTATGGTACACGTATAAGGCGGCTTTCGTTTTCTGCGGAATTGTTGCTTTTTTTTCGATTTTTCCTTTTAATTAAGGAGACAAGATAAAGCGATCAACCACACGCAGGCGAAGTTTCGTTTTCATCTTCTCTTTTCTCCATAACAACCACAGATCGTAAGATGCAACGCCGCACGAGGTGGCATGTAGGTGGAGTTCTAATCTCCAAACCAATCAATCTCCCTTGAAAACAAAATTAGCACTGAGGCGTATTTGAACCCATCAGGCTTTAGTAAATGAAATTCAATTGCATAACACCAGCAGAAAGTAACTCCCAGAGCGTGACATAAGTGTGTACCTAAACGACCAATGACTCGGGGCACACCTCACCTGTCCAGAGTACCTTGCATCACGATCCTTGATGCGATAAAGTGAAAACAACCTGCTTAACCGGAACCCATCTCTCGCAACTGCTGTAGGTTTGATTTAATAAGTGAGAAGGAAACAAGCCACCTTTAATGACTGTATCTCGATCAACACGAATTCGATCACACCGCCCCTAAATCCATACATTTAACACATTTTTTGTCTCACCTACATACCAGCTGCATGATGGGAGTAGCGAGTCTAAAAAGCAATTATCCAACACCACAGGCCACTAGCCGAAGTGATCTCTTTTACTTCGCCTCCATTTCGAACTCTTGTGAAACGCGTGCGTCTCGTGCTTGTAACCTGACTGCTTCGGATTAGGCAACAATGAGCACGAAAATGAAAATAAAACAAAAACTCGTTATCCACATCGCGCCGAAGGACGCCGGGTTCTGAACCTCTGCGGTCTGCTTACCAAGAGCGAGCTGCATCTAATCAAATTATGCAGAGAAGACTTGAACAGTGCTTTAATGGACAGAAGACCTCGAGGCTGGGGTTATCGTTGGACAAGTGTGCAAATTTGTTTTCTTTGCCGCTAACCTATGCGCGACTTCACCATAAATACAAGCATTATTGAGCTTTGAAGTGTTTATGGCTGCAGCTTGTGCGTCGGCTTAAGTGACAGACACACCCATGAACATAAATGGCTTATTATGGGACTTTTATTATGCATTAAACTGCTAAAATCTACTTTGCGAAAGACCCGAACAGGTTGTTTGGATTAATGTGGACGTAGGAAAGATGTCAAAGTCCAAATTGGGATAAGATAGAAAGGAGTCTCGGTTGTCCACTTCCTTCATTTAGCACAAGAGTTATGTCTTGAAAGATCTTGGATCATGTCTCTATCTTAACTCAGGTTGGCTTCCACTAAGACCTTGAACGTCAGTACAGTAGGAAGCAGCTACTTGTACCGTCGTACGCATAAGGAACATTATTCGTTCAGACCTTCTCCCAATCAAACAATTTCTAAAAATATGGACTTGTCTCTGGGGTATGACTGATTTGGATAAAGAGGAAGACTTGTTGTATCCTTATCCTAATGGATGCGAAAGGTCTTCAAATGGACGAGAGATGGTGGAGTATTCTTTGAAAAAAACTTAACATCAAAATTAATTTCACTTGCACATCATTGCCTTATAATTAAGAAAATACAGAAAAAAGAAAGTCGTAACATGGCTTAAACTCAATGGCATATCACCACTTGTTCCGATTAAATCTATAGTTTCGGTAGCTTTCAATTCAAATCTGGTATAACAGCCGTGAACATACTGGTCATGAAGCTGTATAGCATGCCTCTGGACACCATCTAACAGATTATTAGGCACAGCATCAATCAATTCCATTCACTGTAGGTGGCGAGTAGGCGTTGCATATCTAGTGATGCATCAAATCTTTTCGACGATCACTCAATAGATATACCTTATCATGACTGACAGAATGAAAGATGAGGAAAATCTTGGTTTCACCTCTAATTAACTTACCCCACAATGATGGTATAAATTTGAGGCTTCCGTTTTGTCGAACTCTGTGTGTTTGTTGGCAGCCAAATCAACTTGATTTAGAAGTTCAGTCACTTTGACTTGATTCTAGAATGATAAAGCTATCACTCTAGACCATATTTCAGTATCCCACAAGACGACGGGCTTGTTATGCTTGGTGTTACTACTAATACATATCTAAACCGTAGGTCTCCCATTGAAACACTTTCTAGCAATATCTTTACATAGGTTGGCCAATTCAATTCGTCGACGACACTCTTTGAACCTGATTCTGCTAGGGAAACCTCTTTTTTCATCCCTAAACACAAAAAGATTCAAGAAGCTACGTTGACAATTATTGTCCTATTACCGAACCCTCATATAGCATATAGCCCATCTCTTCCAAAGTGTTTTGTATGAAATATTATGCTTTCACTGCATATCTCTAATCTTCCTTAGAAAACATAGTTTACTCAAATGTAGGTCTACCACCTCAAACTTGTCGAATTTATGTCTTTAATCCTCTTAGCCTTAGAGTACGCCATGGAAGTTGAAGGTATTACAACCGATTTCAGAAAGGCGATCAATAAAATTTCGAACAAGCTAATGTTCTCCAAAATGTCGACCCTTAGCTATGAACTCGTTTTATTGAAGTGGACATCTTCTTACCTGGAAAACCGCAAATACAGTGTTCGTTTCAAGTGCGCCTCTCCTTGCTTCCTCTGTCGTACGTTAAGGCGACCACTTAGGTTCACTTCTTTGCATCCTTACTATTAACGACATAGAAACAGTTGTTAAACATTTCAACATCTTATGGGACGCCGGCGACATCAAATACTTAATAGGGTCTCAAGAGTTTTTCTATGATGCTGCTTGGAGCTTAACATATTCAAGTACCAATCAACACTTTACATGGAAACGCAACACAATCAATCTATCTCTACGGTTCACGTGATCGGCGATCTAGGCATATGATGTGACCACAAACTCAATTTCCGAACGCATACCGCCGATATAATTCTTAAAGCTAATCCAACCCTAAGTGATTCGATCACTTTATTCGCCCCTTCTTGAAGATACCTCTCAATTGTGGTGTCTTTGCCAATTTATTCTCATTTCCATTTTCGAGAATATTGCCAAGACTTACTTTTCGAAATAAGTCGTAGAAAAATGCTTTGTCTCTATCCCCTATCAAGACTGTCTTAAAGTAATCAAAATGGATTCATTTCTGATACCATTGCCTGCACGATCGCCTACAACATCTTTTCAGCACCAACCATCGTCCTCATTTCTTCTTTCTACCTATCCAATTTAAAACTCTCCTCAATCGCCCGCCTTAATTCCAATAAGTTTTGAGTTAGATTTAGAGCTTGTATTAAGCCACTAAGCCTATAGACAGTTTTACCACCAGACTTTCCATGTCTGTCAGTACCCAAGAGTGCCGTAAATCAGCAGGTGTATACGACTCTGACGCAGATTACACGGGGATCGAATCCTGGCAACTCCTCTATAGTATACATGTCTAGAAAAAGTTTCTCTAAATCACCGTTCGAAGTGACCAATAAACAATAGATCTCTTGCCCCCAAACTATTTCAATAGCGAAAACCTAGCGTAAGTCATGTCTTTCTTTTCTGACCACCACAAACCATTAGTTTTGAATACCTCCATGTTGCTGGAGATGGGCTTTGATCTCGTGATTACTGCACAATTTGGTGTTCCGCAGGGTTCTATTTTGTCTCCCAATCTCTTTTTCCTTATTTTCCTGCTCTGGTTCCTGGTGACGCTATACGAGAAACATAAAAATTTCTCATATTTGTCTCTCAACGGCTTATAAAGCATTTGTCCTTCCTTTGCTGGCCATGTCTTGCTAGTCTTAAAGACTTACTCGCCAACAACATACAACAGTTTTGAGTTTACTCCAAAATGCAAAAGGAATTTTGTGGAACATAGCAAAATGTTATCATTTTCATTGCGTTTGGTTTTTAACTGCCAAAAAAATGCACTAAAAAAGTGCAAAATTGTAAAAAAGTTTTATTTGAATTAATAAATCAATACTTGCCATTTTTTCTTAAAGAAAAAATCTGACCACGACTATGATTCAAATAGTCCATACCGAGAGTCAAATTTTGAGTCACGTTTTCGAGCATAATAGCTGGCACCTCGCCAATGGCACGGATATTACCATTAAAAATAATCTAAAAGCTTCAAATCGCAGGATCAAGCCGATATATTCACCGGTCCAAAATGAGATTAAACTCATTTCTCAATTGATCTATCGACTCGCGAGCTGTGTGATTTGGAACGCTGTATTGCTGGAACCACATGGCGACCAGATGAAGCTCGTGCCTTTTGGGTAGAAAAAAATTCGAAATTATTGAACGAATCTTTGAAAAAATACCAGCCAATGATTCCACCGAACCATAAACCGCACCAAACAGCGAATTTTTCCACGTGTATTGACAGTTCTTATATCGCGTGAGTTTGCTTATTGGAAATTACCAGAAATGAGCTTTGACGCTGTGGTGGATCTAAAATAGTGGATCTTACTCCAACTTTTCTAAGGTCCATTAAGTAAAGTTCTAAACTATGATCATTACATAGAACCTTCCACGTAATCAAGTAATACAATTCCAATCGCTGCGAACGGAGGCGAATGGACAGATCACGGTATTCTTTAACACTGGCGGATACAGCAGCAATATATTCTCCTGTGCGCACTCTGGGCATACGGGTAAGTGGCTTAATGTCCAATAGCGAGAAACTGGTGAGAGATTTGGTCACCATGGCTCGAATTGCTTGTTCAGTAGGTTGATTATGACGACCGTAAAGTGCTCGAAATGCGCGAAAAACATTTTCCACGAATTTTGATAATAACATTCAATCATTTATAAGCATTGTTCCGGTGCAGGTCTTTTCATAATGAAATAGCAATGCTAACGGAGCATGTTTGATCTTAACACATGTCACGGTACAAGCGTAAGCTGCCAAAAATATAGCACTGAAAAACCAAACGGCAAAAAAATCACCCTTCCTATCAGCTCTCTTACATGACCCAAGTATCATTTCAGGTAAGATGAACAGATAAGATTGGTTCCGAAAGAATTATGTAAGCAACGCCATAAGCCATAGAAATCAACAATAACTAGACCATGTCAAGTGACCCTTGTGTGATTTCTTTACTGCTGTCAACCTGTCTCTTTAAGAGCACCCCATAGCTATTCACCTCATATTTCGCGCCCAAGATTCACTCATCTAACGTATTTAATCGTAAATCCCACACTCTGCTCATCTCTGCTTTTACACCAAAATTAAGCACTTCAAAAAGTAAAAGTAAAAAGTCTCGAAAGTAAGACATAAAGTAAGACAAAAAATAAAATAAAAAACTTTATTACTCACCAACGGTTGCTCAGTTAATTGCTCCATTTTCCTCTTGTTTTCATCCCAATCATTTGGTTCAGCACCTTCATCTGGCTTTTCGCTGGTTTTCCTCTATTTTCTCCAGAAAGTAAAATTATTTTCGGATTTCTTTAATATAAATAAACAAGACTCTCTAATGGCTGAACAGAGGTGTTCACCGCCGAATTAATCACTATTTAAAATATATTATATGGATCTAATGGATCTTATGGATCTAATTATCGTTTCTTTTCCTTTCCAGATATTTCAACTGCAGCCGGACGATGAGAAGAGCCAAACGATGGCTTCTTATATTTGCAGGTAAGTTCGATAAGTTCTTGTTAAATAAAGGGCTGACAAGTAGCATTTCCTGTTATGAAGATGCCAGTATCTGCTAATTGAATTATGACCGTTGTTTGAAATGTTCGAAACTTTTGAAACAAGTTTTTTTAGGCGGAAAAGATTGAAAGAATGCTAATTTGTTATCTTCTTGTTTTCCGCTATGTTATAATTCTTCGAGTTATGCGGATGATCTTCAAGCATGTCATGAACAATTTGATTAGATAATCCGTGTTAAACAGTTTTTCAATTTCCTATTTTTGTAAATGTTTCAAATAAAATTTAGATAAGACTCCGCTGAATAAAAAAGCAGCGAATGAAAATAAAAACTGATTTTGAATGAACATCGGATAGAAGATTCTGAATAACGTCATATGATCATCGAGACAGCCTCGTACTGTGTTTATAGGTTTCGAAAACTTAATCCAAGCAAGCAAAGCTGTGTGATCTATCCATATCAACGAATTTTACCCATACGAATTCCTTGTCCAAAAAAACTATTTTTGAGGCGATCCACGAATTGACCCAATTTATAGCTTCTTCGGAGGCTCAGAAATACTGTGACTGAGCGTCATCGATTGGAACTGAAGGTAGTCCGAAGGGACAATGTCCAGAGAATACGGTGGAGGTAGGACTCTCACTTTAGTGTTGTCTCAATGACATGTAAGCTAGCGTTGTCGTAATGCAAATTCGAACGCTTAGTTCTAAGTTCGACTCAAAAGTATTAGTTATGTTCGGTAGTGAACGTCTTTGATGGTTTCACTCAGTTGCAACAGTTCAGACCCGCCGAGCTGGTCCGTACAAAAACACAACATGACTTTCCTTCCATGAATGTCAAGGCTGCAGAACCCCCATTTTTTTTCCGCTTGAGATTATAGTAGCAAATCGACTTTATATCGTTTTATACCTTCCATTCTTGTCGCTGGAGATCACTTTTTATCGACCCTTGGTTTGCTTTCAGAATGTTGCCAAGGCTTTCAAATGATAGTTTCTTGAATTAAAACCAACGAATCTGCAAGTTCTCTTTGCATTTGAAACGGAAGGTGATCCAGTGATTCCCTTAAAATTGCGACTTTCAATTTTTCACCAAATCATCATGCTACGTTGAAACTCATGATATCTCCTCAACGTAGGTCTCTATAATCATTCGACGCGTCTCGGCTGCCGATTTTTCCGAATTGAAAATCACAACTTCCCACAAGTGACGTTTGTTTGGCTGGAAAGTCGAAATGTTCACGGTGACCAATGTTCACTCCAATGAAGATTCACATCCGTAATGAGAAATTATTGACAGATGCGCAAACTTAGCATTTGTTGTTTTTAATCTGACGTTTCTGACCGCATTTATCGCTAGCGCCATCTGTTGGAAAGATGGTTTCAAGTTTCAAGAAAGGGTTTCTGAACAGTCGGGAGCTTATTGTCCTGATTTTAATATCTATCAGTTTCTTCCAACTAACTAACTATTGTAACTATTTCAACTAAGATTTCATAGCTAGAGCTGGCAAGGTAAACATAGTGTGCCAATAAGGTGATTATATCTTAAGTCTTCCTAATAAAGCAGATGATTGATCCCGCAGGAATAGAGGTAACTTCCTCAAGAGGCACGATATCCCTTAAGTGACAGGGGAATACAACCTCCTTAGTATGGGCTCTACCTATAGTCTCCTCATCCTTAAGACAGAGAGAGCTGCCTGTCTCTAGAAGGAGGTTAATTTCGAATGTATAGCAGACAAATTTTTTTTAAATTGTTGGCGTCTTTTGAAGTTTAATATGCATTTAGAGAGTTTATTTGACGGTTGAAGAGCTTTCTTCTACTGACGAAATCCTTGAACTCTGCTCCATTGGAACAGGTGATGTAATTTTAGTCTTCTACCTTGCAAAGCTGGGGTAAGAAAGACTATGCAAAGGCTTTCCTGTCGGTCGGTCTATCCGCCCGTCCGTACGCATATATCAACCAAACTTGCCGAGTAGCTATGAGTCTGATACTTGACTGGGTTATAGAGTACATGATTCCGAGTTCATAGCGACCCTAGCTACTGTGGTTCCTGAGATCCAGGTAAAAGTTTGCGAAATTCAAGGTAGAAGCTGATCCCATCTTGTTTCCCAAAATAGTAAGAATAAGTTGAATTAAGAGTTGAGAAAGGTTCAGCACCTATGCATTTATTTTTTTAATTAAAAGGTCGGCAGCTGACATTGTGTCCAAGTCCAAAGTTTGGTTTTGTTTTTGGCATCATCACGTAGATTTCAGCGCTGTGAGTGCTGCTTGACTATCAGGAGTATCATATGTACATATATACCTTCGGTGTCAGACTCGAGACGTATGTTGTCACACATTTAGATAGCGTGTAGCTTGGCTTGAAAGTCACTGATTTACAATCTCATTGCCTTAGAACCCACACAGCTGCCATCTTATTCTTTTACCATTTTTCAGAAGAATCAATATCCGAACTTTCCTAGATCAAAATTATTTTTAAAGATTTACCATCTATTTGTGGTATGATGTCTTATACCTTGCTTACAATTTCAAGCTCGAGAAGTTTTTTTTTATAATGGATGTGCGATTCAAGGGTCTACACTTCGATGAGCTTTCTGAGCGAATGTGTCTTATCTCTCTGCTTACCTATAGATTTTTTTTTTTTACTGAATATTGAATCTTGTAAGTCCAATCAATACCTCTTGGGCTGCCATTGGGCGGGATTGTGCCTGTCATGCCGCCATATGTGAGTCTTAAAGATGTCTTCGATTGGGGACTATAGTCTCTAGCCGTTTTTTTTTCCTTTCTTTGGCATACAAAGTATGTTCAAAAAGTAACGAGAATTTTATAATTTCACGGCGTATGTAATTCCAATTTTCCTTGTTATGTAAACATACTTGTCAGTAATGTTGTTCTCCTGTAGCAGACCTGTTCAGCTGTTAAATGTCAAAGAAATTGCTTCTGCTTTTGTACGAACGGGTTTTACTCATTTTTTTATAAAATAGATTCCAGAATTTGCATAGCTTAGGAAATATTACTTTTAAGAAACAAAAGTAAGGGAAGTCATGTTAGCTACTACCTTTGTGCATTAATAACCAGTAAAAAAGTAACAAAATGTGGCTCATCATCAGGGAAGCCGCTGAAGAAGTTAGCATATCACTGCTCTTTGTACGAAATTTTCCTGGATATTTAAGGTATGGCATTTGTAGCATTGAAGTGGAGTCAAATTACTAAGCGGTTGATATGTGAAATCATTAACGACGCAGAAATTCTAAAACGATCATAAAAGGTGATGCAACCCGAGCTTATAAATAGAACTTCGCAATAAAGATTTAATGGTTTCAGCGAAGGTTCATCATTTTTTCCTAATTACCATGTTTAAGGAATACTACCTGCAAATGTATCGTCCTTCGAGTGATGCAAATCGCTTAGGGTCATCGGAAAACTATACCATATTTCACTGTTTGATTATAAATAATAAAGAGGTCTCTTAACTTTTGTGATTCATGATAGAGGCTTTTATTGCCGAGTAACATTGAATACCATTAAAATTGGTCCCATATATCAGAGGCTTGTGGTAGCCCCGGAGAAAAAGGTCTAAGGGCACTATCTTGATGAACAATCCACATCGCCTCTTCTGGAAATAACGTGCTCTGGAAACTTTTCTTGCGATGTAACAGCCAAGATAGGGCACGCGGCGTCCTCTTGTTGGAACTATACAAGGTTTGTTCAAAAAATAAGGTGACTGTTTTATGTTTCTCGAACATTTTTTCATTTATTTTGTCCCCTTTGAGGTGATCACCAAAAGTATAATGCATTTGCATCAGCAGTATTTCCAATCCTCGAAGCACTTCTGATATTCGCTTTTTGGATGAACCTTGAGCTCTTCCTATGATGCGACCTTTATCCTTTTCTTTGTCTTTTCATTCGTCTTTTCTGTTTTGCAAAGAAAAAAATTGTTGCAAGGAGCCAAGTCCGGTGAATACCATGGCTGAGGCATGATTACGATATTGTTTTTGGCCAAAAAATTACGAACAAGTAGCGATGGGTGAGCAAGTACATCGTGGTGATGCAACGACCTTCCGGCAAGAACTCATTATGAACCACGCCATTGTAATCGAAGAACTTATTGAGCAAAATGCTCTCATTTATCCGAACTTGGTGTGCCTTTTTCGGTCGTGTCTCTTCTGGTCGCTTTTATTTGGCTGCTTGGACCTTCGTTTCGACGCTATAATCATGTACCCATGTTTGTTAATCACTCTTTTCAGGAAATCTAAATCTTCATTCACTTCATTCATAGCCCCTGGAAGATGCTTATGCCACGGTTCTTTAGGTCAAAATTTAACAATTTTGTCGTTTTTCTCGTTTCATGCCCAAAATATCTGAACAAAATTCATGGCATGAGCCAATCTATATGCCAATATCCTCAGCAACCTCTTGATAGTGACTCGACGGTTCCCCATAACAGTTTTCTTCACTACTTCAAAGTTTTCTGTTGTTCACATGCTATGGTGACATTAAAATCTTCTCAGCCTTCTATGAAGAGCTTGTACCGCTTATAAACTCATTGTTGCTAAGAATAAACTCGCCAAATGCCACAGCCAACATTTTAAGTACATTGGAACATTGAATTCTATTTTTTACACAAAATTCATGCTCTTTCAATAGCCAAGAAAAACCCAGTCACATCAAAGAACCCCTTATCTTTATTCACTTTATCAAACTATCCTAAATTGCTGACAAAGACTAGACAAAAAATCGAAAATCGAATATACTTAGCTCCCGAAATTCAAAAGGTCACCTTATTTTTTAAACAAATCTCATATGTTGTTCAGTTGAAGCCGCAAAACGTCAGTTACCATAATCCGATATCATTTGCCAATGACAGTCATCGTCCACCCATTTTCACTTCGGAAGATAAGTGGCCCAATGATGCCGCCTGCTTGAAATCCACATTAAACGGCAAGTTTCTTCGAATGTAGTGGAGACTCTTGGTACTGCTATGGACTACTTTCTCTTCAAATGTGGCAATTTCTCTTGTTTACCATTATTTTTCGCCAACATTTAGATCCATTGCCGAAAGCTGCAGAACGATGAACTTAGTTATCTTGGGACTTTAGTTCTTGTGTTCATTAATTCTTATACGGATATGACGAGCCTCATTCTCTTATGTTGTGTGCGATTTGTTTATCCACACAAGTGATCGGGACCTTCAGTTTAATGCCGATTCTAATGTCGGGAGCCGAGAAGCTTTTTCAAGGCAAGTACTGCGGGGAGTTTTGCCAGTACCCCGCTGAGAAGAGAAGCGAAATGACCATTCGATGGCGTTGGTGTTATCGGGATTCCAACTCGCTCAGCGCGCGTGAAAGGCCGACACACTACCCATTGCGCTCTCTTATACGGAAGCACTCCAAAATCATTTCGCAAGTTCAGGTCGCAGAGGTTAGGTTAGGTTAGGTTAAAGAAGGGGAGTGTGATGGTTGAGCATCTCTTCCACTCGGAGGCCAAAGGGTTCATTGTGATTCCCGTCATTTGTGGAGTACACCTGTCCTATCACGTGGTGGCTGAAACCACCCCGTGGTCTTTATGAAATTTAGAAGATCTAATTTATCTGCATTTGCCACGTCCGCAATCTCTGTAAAGAATCTTTGGCCCAGCGAAGCTATACGCCGATTCTGGAAAGCTGAGCAGTGGCAAAAAAGATGTTGGATCGTCTCAGTTTCTTCCTCGTCGTCGCAGCTTCGGCAGAGATCGCTGTATCCCGAGTTCCATTTCCGGAGCATTGCTCCAATGGGACAGTGTCCTGTGATCAGTCCGACGAGCATACGGATCGAGTTTCGGTCCAGCGCCAAGAGCTTCTTTGTTTTTCCGATATTGAGCTCTGGCCACGATGATCTTGTCGTGCGGCTGTCGTTTCTTGTAAGCCAAGACGAGTTGGCTTGTTTTATAATTGCGTCATTTATAACCCGGTATAATGCGCTGATCGGTGGTTGCAATGACGTGTCCGCTACGCTGATGTTCAATTCAGACACTTGCCTGGCCAATTCGTCCCCTCTTTAGTTCCCTGCGATTGAGCTGTGACCCGGGACTCAGCAGAGTATGACATTGTGGTGTCTCATGGACTTCAGTGAGTCGCGAAATTTCATGACAGCCTTTGATCTCGTTGTACAGGATCCTATTGACTTCAGTGCAGCCTGGTTTTCTACAAAGATAGTGATATCCGATGGTGGGATATCGGTTACCTGTAGGTGTTTGGCTGCTTTCTCTATTGCTAGGATTTCTGCTTGAAAAACGCTGCACAAACCAGAGAGTCTAAATGATTCTTGTTTGTGCAGGGTATCAGAGTAGAACCCGGCCCCAGCGCCTGTCTTCATTTTCGATCCGTCTGTGAAGAGGGTAATCTCGTGGTCGTTGATCACGGCGTTTGATAGCCAATCTTCTCTGTCGGGGAAAAGGATTGGTATTCTGACAGAGAAATCATTTTGGGGGGAAACATAGTCGGTCGTAACTGCGAGGCTATGAGGTCGCAGGTCGCAGGTCCTTGTGCACGACGAGGAACCAAGAGAATTGAGTTAGCCACACTTTCAGCAACAGGCCGATCATTTCGAGAACGATCACTTCTGACATTCATGACTGGAAAAAAGTTTAGCGAGCAGAACCAGAATTTTTATAAATTTCAGATTTGTTACATGGTTTATGTTTAGGGTTTATTATGACAAAACACAAATCTCAAAGGATGACAGCGTTGTCACTTGACATACACGACCAGAAAACTGTCAAGGCTCGGACAGCTATTGAAAAACTCCCCATGATGCCCCAATTTCCATATTCGCAAGGCATTCTTCGAGTAGTTTTTTTTCTATTTCCAAAACTGAAGAAACCCTTAAAGGCCTAAAGTTCAGATTGAGAAAACATTCCTTGTATGTCAAGCAGCACTCGATTAATGTTGACGTATATTGTAAAGAATAAAAATGGTTTCAGAGACAGAGATCCTGTCACACCTGAACACACTTCGTTGAACACAACGCTAGGTGTAGGTTCGTGGTCTAGAAGAAAGTGAACAGATCGTAATTCTATCGAGTGCGATACACCACTAATCGGATTATGTGTCGAAAAACCTTTGAAGTCATACCTCACCCACTCATAGCTTATCGATTTAAAGAACGCAGATAAATCAGGCTATTAACGGGGCCATGGAAAATGTTTTTTTATCAGAACTAGTCAGAGCTTAAAAATATGGTAAGCTGATCTCACTTCCTAGATTTCGTTTAAAATAACATAAATCGAAAGACCTGTGTTCTGTTATTAGTTCTATGGGCGCCACCTGGCCTGTCTCCACAATGTTTTGTTTTCTGTCAATGCAAATATGAATACAAAAAGGCTAAGCTGCTCGGAAAGTCATAAGAACGATCACTGATATTTGCCTTCGCTTACGTTCGCCTACCCGAAATGTTAACTGACATTTCATCTTACCGATTAACGCCCATAAACTCTTCAGTAAAATGCCAAAGATCGCAGATACGAAATGCGAGATCCATGCAATGCCGTCGCGGCAGAAAACCTGTTGTACAGCAAAACCCACACCAGTGGGCCTACTTGACTCTTTGGCAAGCACTTATCGGCTTTAAGCGAAAGTGACAAACAAACATCCATCAAACGATGATTCCACTTACATCTAACAATTTTTGTTTTTTTTTTTTTTAATTTCAGCTCTTTTGGGACTAGTGTCACATGCGGGAGCACTTCGGGCGTCGGCGTTATTATTTGGCAAAACCACAACGACCACAACCACCACTACGACGACAACTACCGAGATCCCAGAGACGACAGTACTATCCGAGGAACCAGAAACTAAGGTCAGTATGCCCGCAACTAGTATATATGTCATTCTGCCGCATTAAGTGACGCAGATACCATCCATTTCAGCCCAAAACCCTAAACACTGACACTTCGCGGTCGTCGATGTCCCACTTACACAGAAACCCCTAAATAGTCATCTCACCGTTACCTAATACGAATTAACAACTTCGCAGTACTTTTACTCCTACCCGCTCTCGCATTTGTGCTCGAACATAATTTTCCGCCGCTGCCGTGCAATACTTGTACGAATAGATAGCTGTGGCAACCTTTTGAACACGAAACCCACTTACGTACTTACAAATAGACACATCGATAGGTAAAAGACATCGCGGCAAAGTCGCCTTGAAGCCACAAGTGACTTCGGCAAGAAGGTCATTCGGTAATCTAGACTTTCGGAGCCAAGCGTAGGCGGCTGTTGAATAATAAGTGGATGGTTAGTTCCCGGGCCACTTGCGGGCGGTCTATTGTTTGTGGCACGCTTCAGAATGTTGTGTGTGAAACGACGATGCCTAAATGGGATTTTGTTTTCGTTTGTTTATTGTAAGATACATATCTATGGGAGGATTAGGAATGACCTTATGATGGCCGATTCGTGATGTTATGACCGCTCGTTATGGTTTCCGACATTTGGACTTTATTGGTCATTGTTTGGTGTAACCGGCATTAGCTTGGGTGGGCTAAATAACATTTTGCTTCTGATTTGTGTTTATCTTCCGGTTAAGATAGGGATTTTCGAAATAAACTGCGCACAATCGGACGGGAAACAGACATGGCAAGGTTTTTTTTGTATTTAAAGTTCGGCTTTTAAAGTTAATGGTTCGTTGCAAAACTTATTGTTTTCCACCGATATTTTGTAACGGCCATCAGGCAGATGAAAGAAAAGGCGGAAATGGGTCGAATGTCAAACAGTTTGAGAGGTAATGGCATTACCGATGACCTATCCGTGATACGAGTTGCCATTACTGCCGTGTGAAGGTAATTTAAATTAGTTTTTATTGAGGCGATTTTATTTTTTATAAGTTTGAAGAACGACTAATAAAACAAGGACTTTTAGGTTTGCTTCTCTTTCGGTGTTTTTTTTTTTTTTTATGATTTTCTTTCATTTTCGTTAAACACTTCCTTCATTGAAGCTAAATGGATATTCATTTTAGACCTGTGAATAGGTCACTGGGAATCGCATCCAGAGAATACGATGGATAGGGAGTGATTCAAAGTGCGATTCGGGCGATTTTGTCATCAATAGACTTGTGACACGAGGCAGGTTTTTCTTCATTTGGGGACGGTTTTTCGTGAATCCTTTTATTAAGCCGATTAATAACGCCATATAATATTGGCTGTTGATGGTTCTCCCTTTCTCCTGTTAATCGCTTAACCGTTACGTTTGCATTTTTGATCGGTTTGAACGGCTTTCACCTTTTCATGTACACTCTGCTGACATCTCAATATCATCGATGTTTGTACGGCCACACAAACCACTTCCCTATCACCTGTTTCGATGGAGCAGAATCCTAATAACTAAAAGCATGGAAATCGGGTGTCATACAATTTGAAGCTTTGAAACGTGAAGCGTAATTTTTTTCACGAGCGAACTGCAGCGTTACCGGCCGGAGGACTTATTGTGATGAAAAATTATTATTCATCACGATTCATCTTACGATTATCTTAAATGAAAGAAATAGTTGGGGCGCCACGGTGGTGCATCAACCAAACATTCGAAGCTGATGCTGTGTATTTGCTGGGACCAGTTCGACATGGTACAACATGGTTCGACGGGTACAACAATCACAGAAGCTCAACAATTCCTTGACGGTAAAAAGGCCATAATACGAATAACGACACGACAGAGTGATTTTTTAGTACATCAACGCACGACCACATCTTGTTCAGATCGTTATCGTATCTTTGAATACTAAAATGAGATGTCCTACTCAACATATCGTATAGTTCACTCATCGGCCCTATAGACCTATAGACGACTACCATCTGTCCTAATCGATGACACAAGGTCTGGCTAAATAGTACTTTTTTTTTATAATTCGTGCAAGAGTGTACGCTCTTATGGTGTTTGTCACACAACCTTGACGGGGTGCAGATGGTTTGTGTCGAAGATGTTCGTTCACTACTCTTCGAGGGTGGTTGTCCTAGATAGGATTTTTAGAGAGATTCGACTGAATTTGTCGCGTTGGGTGTAGTTCACAGTAACTTGTTTCCATGTCAAGGTGTTATATATGGGAAATGCACATAGAAATGCTAATCGTGGATCGCATCACCCGTAAAACTGCTAGTTAGCGATGGACACTATTTTCAGGAATAAACAAATTCTTCTCCGAAAAGAGCGCAAGATTTTGAAGAAAAAACGGATTGCAAACCTGAGACGAACATGAAAAGTTAGCAATGTAATTTAATTTCTGCAAATGTAGGTCTCGTCTTTACTTTAGTAAGTGCATCATTGATGAAGCATAGACATTTGTCAAGCTGTAATCGATATTTTTTCCCATTAGAAAGTAAGACTTTATCAAGACGTGAAGTTCAGATTTCTCAAACGGAAAACCACCGCAGCTTGTGAACTGAATGTCAGATCATCATCCAATTTTGACACGTAACATTCAATGGTCGATAAGTCCTAAAAATCACTAGTGGGGGGCCATCAATACCCTCCCACAAACTTACTGATTGACTTCTTAGTTATGAGATTTTATAATTTGTATCAATAAATCAGGATCGTACTCAGAGCAAAACTTATCATTCGGTTTTAGTTTATAAGATATAAAATGCGCGATTATCAGTCATAAAAATGCATGTGCTCCACTCTTTTTCTGGAGACAGGCAATTGAAATTTCAATGATTTCGCCACCACATAAAATAAATAGAAAATGATGTTAAAATTCCTCGTGGAAAAAAGTCAATGCCATTACAACTATCTCATAGGTATCGTTAGACACCTACAAAATTAATATAAGGACCTTCAAAATAATGAAGAAAGACTAAGAAAAAGGCATTTAGTCCATAATGCTAAAGATTAGATAAAATGTCAATATCCAAATCCTTCAATAAAGAGACTCATAGTCTAACCAAGCACTGTTAACTGTTTGCGCTGAGCATCTTTTCAAAGTTTCTGCGCCTCTTTATACGGTTATTAACGACTTTCTTGGAAGACCGGTTTTTTTAAATAATGAAGCCTATGCTAGCAAATACAGCACTGAGTGATAATTGAGCCAATTGAGCCTTTTCAGTGTTTTTATGAAGCTGAATATTGATCTTTCAGGAATGGAAGTAACTTCTTCAGGAAACACAACTTTTCTGAGAAAGTGCTCTCCCTAAGGTGGAAGAGGATAAAACTCTTGTATTAAAATCCTTAACACAAAATCTGCATCTTGTAGTCTATAAGCTTAGATCTGCGGCTGCAAGAAACCCGGCAAAAAAAGTCTAAAGGTATCAAATCGGATAGCCTTGGTGGCTAAATCACGTCGCCTCCGCGAGAAATAACTTTACCCTTAAATCGTCCAATCGTGGCGGTCACTGTGTGACACGTAGCGCCGTCCTGCTGGAATCACTTGTCGTCTAGATCCATATGGCTCAATTTGAGCTATGAGCGCTCGCCATTGATGATGTTCGCCTCACCAAAGTCGTTTTCGACCAATGACGCCGCCGGCCCAAAATCCGCGCCAAATGGTAACTTTTTGAGGATGCATTATCACCTTGTTAACCTCGTGTGGTTTGGTGTCGTCCCATATACGACGATTCTGCTTGTCGTCTGATAAAAGGTAAATTTATACAAGCTATCAGTGAACTAATGAAATTTGCGTTGAAGGAACTCTCAAGGGCAAGACAGAACGGGATGAGAATAAACCCCTAGAAAACCGAGCTGGTCTTGTTCACCAGGAAAAGGAAAACCCCGATATTTACTCCACCAAAGTTAGGGGGTACTCTAGCTAAGTACCTAGGCATCATTCTTGACTCCAAACTTTCCTTTCCTTTTTATGCATGCAAAAAGATCTTCGGCAAAAGATGGATCTTGCAACCGTACATCATTCATTGGATGTACACAGTAATCATCAGACCCATTTTAACTTGTGGGGCCCTAGTCTGGTGGACTGCTAGCAGCACGAAAAGCTATATGAGCATGCTCAACAAAGTACAAAGAGCTATGAGAAACACGCCGCAAACAGAGTTGGACATGATACTTCATTCCTCCCTCTGTATCTATTCATAAAAGGCTGCGATGCAAAGAGCGCTCTCAGACTAAGGGAGTCCTCTTTGTGGAAGCAAGCCAACTATGGACATGCGGCCATACTCAGAATAATAGATGACCCGGGAAAGAAACACGACAGAGAAGAGTGGCTATCAAACGCCGTGATCAATGACCACGAGATTACCCTCTTCACCTACGGATCGAAAATGGACACAGGTACTGGGACAGGGTTCTACTCTGATACCCTGCACAAAAAGGAATCATTTAGACTCCCTGATTTATGCAGCGTCTTCCAAGCAGAAATCCTAGCAATAGAGAAAGCAGCCAAACACCTACAAATAACCGATATCCCACCATCGGATATCACTATCTTCGTATACAGCTAGGCTGCACTGAAGTCAATAGGATCCTGTACAACGAGATCAAAGACTGTCATGAAAGGTCGCGACTCACTGAAGTCCATCAGACACCACAAAGTCAAACTCTGCTGGGTCCCGGGTCGCACAATCGCAGGGAACGAAAGAGCAGACAAATTGGCCACGCAAGGGTCTGAAATGGACATCAGCGAAGCGGACACGTCATTGCAACTACCGATCAGCGCATTATACCGGATCATAAATGACACAATAATAAAAGAAGCCAAGTGACTTAGAAAAATACGACAGCCACACACGACAAGATCATGACCAGAGACCAATATCGGAAAAACAAAGAAGCTTTTGGCGCTGGACCCAAACTCGATCCGTATGCTCGTCTGAGTGATCACAGGACACTGTCCCATTGAGGCAATGCTCCGGAAATGGATATCGCGATCCAGCGATCTCTGCCGGAGCTGCGACGATGGGGAAGAAACCGAGACGATCCAACATCTGCTTTGCCACTGCTCAGCTCTCTAGAATCGGCGCCTAGCCTCACTGGGCCAAAGATTTTTAACAGAGATTGCGGGCGTGGCAAATGCAGATATATCGGATCTTCTAAAACTCATAAAGAGCACAGGGTGATTTCAGACACCACGTGATAGGACAGGTATACTCCACAAATGAAGGGAATCACAATGGGCCCTTTGGCATCTGATGCTCAACCATCACACTCCCCTTCTAACACTCACCTAACCTAATCTAACCTTGAGCTCATAGGTCAGTTAAATCTTGCACAGTTGTACGCCCAAGTCACGACACAAAATGCGCCAGGTTGGTCTGCACAGCAGGAATCGACTACCTTGGCTTCTGCTACACACTTTCACGGACGCGACAATGTTCTCCAAAAACAACATCGCCGCCACAGGCTGCCGAGATCTACCCGCGCCAGTTGAAAAACCCTATATATATTAGGGATTTCCTATCTAGCTAAAAAGGTGAACATCAACTCCAACTGGTGATCTTCATGCTTATGTCAGTTGAGAAAACTAGCTCATTTCTTTCTTTAAATTTCGATCTTGCCTTTAACCTTCTGTCGTCCTGGCACTATGAAGTGACCACTCATTTAACATCAGAAAGAAGTTCCGTCCGTAAATGTCCTTGAGACAGAAATAGAAACTTCTCAAAAACCTCTTTAATTAATACCCGGGCTTGATGGCTAAGTTGCAGAGCTGTTTTAAATTCGGCAACAAAAAACCTTTTAAGATACTCAGTGTCAACAAACTTACCCCGAGACCTCGAAATCTCATCCTCTTAACTCTCTTTTTCAAAATCTAGAAAAGTCAATAGTAGACACAGGCCCCAGCCACAGTTTTCGTAATGTCAAACCACACTGTAGCTTTTACTCAATTAGCGACGAATGAAATGCTATTAAGCCCAAATGAGATAACTAAGAGGGTTTCAATTCACACAATTAGCACCTGAATTCAAACCTAAACCTATTCCATAACACATAAGATGACTTTTGCTAGTATCACTGACGTCAAAGATAGCAAAAAATAACGTATGGTTTCGCTCTTTTTTTTTTAGGCGGTTGCGAACACGACGACACACGCAAAGCATGTCAAGAAACTAACTGGAATACCCCAAATCGATTATATTTGGGATCCTAACCTGCCCCGTGAATTAAATGGGTAAGATTCTCTGAGATGTTTAAAAGTCTTATTGTCATCTTCCATTTTACTATTTTTGTTTTTAGATACAACTTATCCAGCTATCCGTTCCTAAGTACTGTGCCACCGAATGAGGAAATTTCTTTTAGGTGCGACGGGCTTCATGATGGATTCTATGCATCCATCGAATACAAATGTCAAGTAAGTCATGCAAATATTAAATTGTATTCATCAAACCAACGACCCAAGAACCTTGCGTGATTTCGAAAAGGTTTGACATCCATTTCCATTTTTTGTCGTGTCAGTATCACAAACTCCGGGACGTGCTGTTGGGTCGTTACAATACAATTTAAATTGCATTACCAAAAAAAAACTGCTCTGGCAACGATAATGTGCGACCGCACAAACATATCAAGTGTTGCCGAGGTGCTGTTTCTCAAAAATATAAATAAAATACTTTTTTCCCTTTTCTAGGTTTATCACCATTGTATCTATGGTATTCGTCACGACTTCCTGTGTGCCAATTTCACAGCCTTCGATCAGAGAACGTTCATCTGTCACTTTGTATCCGAAGTCGATTGTAAGAATTCTGAGAAATTCTGGAACAGGTTGGCATCATCCTTTCTTAAAAATCTCACACTTCTTAAGTAAGTTGTTTCCTTTCGCATAGAAATGACAATCTATACATGGCAACTACAACAACAACTACGACAACAACAACGACACCAGCTCCCATAACACCGGAGCCGGAGTATCGGCCTCGATCAAATCGAAGGCCACTGCGGCGTCGTCGGCCCTCGGCGGACTATTACTACGATGAAGACTATGATGACGACTACTTCGAAGACGATCGTCGGGTTAACAGACGCCGTAAGCAACGACCACGTGGACGCCGACCGGCCGATTACGATGAAGATTTCGATGAACGGAGGGCTTATAGTGATGAAGATTCTAGGTAACTAAAATTGAATACGAATGTCGACAGATTTTTTCAAGACAACTTTTCAGATTTGACAAACGGCTAAAGAATAGAGACCGTTTCCGAGATGAACCTGAGGATGATTACATCGATGACCGGCGTATGAGACCCAGGGCTAGGCCAAAGACCGGGTCGCGACAGGGAGATTCGACAGATCGCAGAAAATCATTGAATGGCCGCAAACCATCACCGGATCGTCTCGGGGGCCTTGATGAACGTCGCAGTTTAGGGGATGAACGGGATAAACCAAGAAATAGAGTTGACGAAACATCAGATTTTGCCGAACGCCGTCCTGCAGCCAATGGCAGACGTCGACATAACGGAGACAGACGTCCAGTCGATGATGACTTCGATAGACCAGGTCGACGTGGCGAAGCAGAAGAACCAGTGTTGGAAGAAGAAAAACCTGTAGATCCTAAGCCCGAGAAAGATCTTGTTCGTCCATCGACTTCCGCTGCTGGTTCATTGGCTTCAATCTTCGATCGTCCAAGGGTTCCTCCTAAAATCCCAAGACCAGTTCCGATCACCGAGAAGCGAAAGTATGGCTACCAAATACAGAAAGCCACAACATCAACTACTGCCTCACCAAGTGATGACTATTACGACGACGTAGAGTACGACGATGTAAGCCCGGCGAAGGAAGCTCCACTATCGCCAGATGTTCCGGAAGTCAGGGATCCACCTCGACGTAGGGTACCGGATGATCTCAACCCACGTGACACTGAAGATATTCCACCTCGTCGCAGTCATAATCAACCTAGACGCGATGCTGAAGACTATCCAAGGGGCAGACCGAGTAGACCATCAAAAAGGAAACCCGTCGATCATGTCCGAAAACCAATCGATGATTATGATACCCTCCCCGTTAAAGATGAATCCGAGGAAAGGATTCCTCCGAGAAAACGTCCGTATCAAAGTCGCGATAAGATCCCTGAAGATATTGACCCTATCGAAGAAGACTCTCGGGACTATAGGTCACGTCCCAGAGAGCACCTACGCAGACCCCTGGTAAAACTCGATCCCGTCGATGACATTAGAGACAATCGACGAAGGCCAGTCGAACCAGAGAAGCCGCAACCAGAACCAGAAGCATCCGTTATAGATACCGACGAGGTTTATGACGACAAGCTCGAAACCGAAGACGAGGAACCCCTCGCTCCCGAAAAGCCATCAAATCCCCTCGATGGCGATAAACGATCACAACGTGATGGTCGCCCGGTAGTTCGCATTGTTAAACGACCCTTCCTGCCTTCGCGCGGTGGAAGTCCCTACTTGCCCAGAGGTCTACAGCCCGTCGGAGCTGCCCTAAAACAAAGCACAACCACCACCGATAGCACACCCATCGATATGGGTTCAACCATCTCCGGAGTTCGTCTTCTCGAACACGGTGCTCCAATCCTCAGAGATAATCCCGACACCAAACCACCTTCCGACTATCCAGCCAACGTCCATAAAGGTCCCCGTACAACCCTGCCTCCTCAAATCGAGTATCCCAAGGCCACCCTCGACGAATTGTATGAAAATGACTACGATGTCACATTGAATGATGCTCTTAATCCCACTTTAAGGCCCCTCTCTTCCAGCAATCGTAACTATCTGGGCCCGTTCAACAAGTACGAACGCGGAGGATACTCGTCGCCCAACAGCGGTTACAACAATAACGGCGGGGACTCCTACTACTCCTCAACCGATGTCCGGCGACGTACAATAGCAGCGCCACGAATCACACGACAAGATTTCCGTGGAGCGACGAGGATAGCACAACATTTCTACAAAGATTTCGAGTACTAACCATAAGTTGCTCCTCACCGAAGCCGGAGCGTCCATTGTGTCCATCTTGTCCAACCTGTCATCATCAGCCCCGTTTGAGATCCCTAACCCTTCATTAGATCCGTTCGTATGAGTTTTATTTTTGTCAATGATTTTAGCCAACAAACAACGAAGCGATAAATTTAATTTGTAAATATAAACAAATTGACGAGTTTGACGTGTAGATGGCGCTGCTTTCAATACATTGAATATCTTTTGTTCTATTCCCTTCAATATGAAATACTCAAGAGTCGTGATAGTGGCAGACAGGGTTCTGTCTTTTCTTTCTTTTCTATTATTTTTTCGTTTTTCTTTTTATGAAAATTGTAAATTATTTAATTTTTCTTTTTTTTTTTTTAGTTTATTTCTCTTCACTACCCTTTTAGGCAAAAAGCAAAAAAACACAAGAGAAAGAGGAAAAATGATAAAAAAGAGTTTTTTTTTGTTTGAAAAAAATCTGTACGTTTAAGGATAATAAGGATAGTGCATGTATATGTATGTTTATCTATTTATGTCGCCAATAAGACTTGATAAATAATTCTTAAATCGAATAAAGATTTATGAACACGATAATTTTAAGACACAAACTAAAGCTGTTTTAATGTTTCTTTTTTTTGAAGAGGATATAGATGCTTGTGAAAAGTCATGCTTGAAGAATGTAGTACCTTTCTTGTTCTTCTATGTCGATAGCCTTAAAGCTCAAGTTACTTTTAAGAGCTCAGGAGAGTCTGGCTAAAAGGTCAACAATTTTATTGCCACTGATGCCACTATGTCCAAAAACCCATCATAAAACTTTAAATATTTTTTTAATTTCCGTTTCTTGCAAGACATCATGAAAGACATGTTGTTTTGGTGATTTCTGTCAAATCGATTTATTATTCAATTACTGATGCCAAATCACCGTGGCAAGTTACACGACTGAAGACTCCGCCCAAATGATAAAACTCTATCATCAAAATGAATTTCGAGAATCGGCTGAGAACCCGAACCAGTCGATTCCTTGCCAAATTTTGCATCGGGACTTGGGCTTACACCCTCAGAAGATTCAACTGAGCTCAAAGTTCATGACCATACCAAAGCCATTTGTTCGCTGACTGAGCTTCGAAGCGTTTGGAAGAGGACCCCAAAAATCATCTATAGCGACGAAGCGCTTTTTAGGATGTTAGGATGTGTTAACGAGAAAAATTGCCATATATGGGACGACACCAACCTACACGAGGTTCTCCTCTTTTTTTTTAAATCTACGCCATGCCGTCTAGATTTATGCATGTCCGAGAGAGGATGCATTCGAAGGGCAACTTTGCGCACGTGCAACTCTACTAATCTTTCCATGCTTTTCAGAAAGAAGGATGTTAGTCTAAAACTCTTGGCGAGTGAGTAATCTTCTTTCCCTATTTTGGGAATAAAGACCACTTTCACCACGCGCCAAGGAATAGGTATATAGGCAAGTGCCAGGCTAGCAGTGAAAATTCTTTTCAGAGTATGAAGCAGCTGTCTTATACCTTTTTGCAGCATAACGATGTATCCCATCAGTGCCCGGCGACTTAAAGCCACCGAAGGATGCCACAGCAAATTCAGTGGCCTCAGTAGTTGCCACGCGTGACGCAGCATACCAGCTACGCCGAGTTGTTTTCATCGTTTCAGTTGCAGTTTCCAATGAGGGAGTGTGCAACGAGCCGATGACAGTCTGATTTCCCGGAAAATGGGTCTGAAACAATAAACTGAGAGTTTCTGCTTAAGACTCGGTGAAGGTACCATCAGACTTTTTGAGTACATCCAGCTTTGTCGATTTTCCTCGTTTGAGGACGTTAACCAACTGGCAGGTCGCGCTCAGGGATTTGATCTCTTCGCAGAAGGACTCATAGGAATCATTCTTCGATTTACGAATAAGCTTCTTATATCTGGGGGCACGGCAGTGCCCCCGCCAAGTCGAACAAAAAAGCGGCACGGCCGTACCATCCTTTTCTCGAAGCAGTTCGGGCCATTTTCGACCCCCTATAACTTCGTTGTGGATAAAACTAGAAGCCTGAATTTTCAGTAACCAAGCAGGCATCGCATAGACACGGTATATTTCAAATTTCATTAAATTTGAACCAGTAGTTTAAGAATTATAACTAGTCAAAGTTTCTTAATTCTGTCACTCACTCACTCACTGACCGATCATCAAAACTCTAGGGCACTTCTAGCAGCCATAGAAGCTTGAAATTTAGAATACAATTAGTGTTTAGTGTATAAATCAAGGAAAAACTAAAATATTTTGCAATTTTGGTCCAGTTTTCTAGATACACCAAATATTATTACTAATAGGATAGTGTCTGTATGTATCTTTTTTCAATTTATCTAGATGGCGATTAACTCCTAAAAATATGCAATGCAACAATCAATTGGCGGTTGGGGAATTGGGTTTAGTGGTCAATACATGAACCACGTATTTGACGGAATATAAAATAAATATCTTTATTATGTACATATATTTAATAACCATTTGAGGAACTTATAATTAAATCAATTTTAAAACAAATTGTATGTTCGGTGTCCGGCCACGGGTTTTCTAGTACATAGGATTACAAAGTTACATTTGCAAAATATACCACCAAAAGCGAAAAAACTCATGTTGCTGATATCTTTCAAGACATAAACTCTACAAAACCTTTAAGAAGCCGCCTGTTTAACATTGGCCTTAGAGTTTTATCTAATAGAGAGTGCGGCTCTTTGGAAGCCAGTGACACTCTACTTGGTATTCATTTGTACGGTACAGATCCTACCACAACAATTCGATGGCTGGACGTCAACATCTTTCGTAACCGGCGCGTTAAATCTAAATCTGATATGATGATGCTGGAACCGGAGTCCACCGATATTTATTACGAGTCTTGGATTGATGACCACTATCCCAAACGGCCTAAAGAGTTGGAGACTACTAATTTGTACAGTTTCGCTCAAAATTACGATATTGTTAAAACACGCGCAGTCTCCTCTAAAGTCGAGTGCTACGAGATAAATGACGGCAAAAAGTTCCTGAAAAGAAGAGATAACCCATATTTGATCAATCACTAGTTCTACGACGGAGAACAAGTACCAGAGAAATACTTCTTCTCTTTACTTTTTTTATTCAAGCCATGGCGTTCCTTAGATGAACTCAAAATGGGGTGTGATACTTACACGGAGGCCTTTAATTTGGCGAAAGAAGATTTAAAAGAAGGAGTCGATTATGGTAATTCAATGATAGAGTCAAGATATAAGATACAAAAAGCATGTGAAATGATAGAATCTAAAGTTGCTGAGATAAACGAAGAAAGGGAAATTGTTAATGATGACGATGGTCCTGAAAACCCTTTAGACTTTGAAGCTGTGGAAGCTGCAAACGCAATGGATGACTTTCAGAGAATCAATTTGGTAGAAGAAGAGCAGACTGATCTTCAAAGTATGATCGCAAAACTTAATGCCGATCAAAAAAGAGTCTTCGATATGATCACACATAAAATGGACACAACTGATAATAACGCTGACGTTTTACGCTGTTTTGTGAGTGGAACTGGTGGCACTGGAAAGAGCTTTTTAATAAAAACTCTGAAAGTTTGGGTTAAGATGTATTTAAACAAAGAAGTGGCAGTTAGTGCTCCAACAGGCATAGCTGCATTCAATGTGAATGGATTGACTATACACAGACTATTGCAGCTGCCTGTGGAACACAAGCAAACACCGAGGTACAAGCCACTTTCCGATGAAGTGCTCCAAGTTCTGAGATCAGATTTGAAAGAAGTAGTGTTGTTTATCATAGACGAAGTGTCAATGATATCCAATGTTACTTTAACATATATTCATTTACGCTTGTCTGAGATATTTGACACAAGCGATGATCAGAATGGGTGGTTTGGACAAGTCAATCTATTTATTTAAAACATAAAAGATTTTTAATATTAATATGGTCACTATAAGATGTTGTTAGGTTAGCTAATTACGTAATAACTTAAGACAGAAGGTCCCTTAAGTAGGGGCTGAATAAATTAACCGACTTGGTATGACATATATCTCACAACTTTTTACGGTAGAAGAACTGAGTTGCGAGACTTGGTTTTTTTTACAAGTTATGTTTTTGATGGCATTCCTTCTTCTTCGATCGATATTTATTCCAGTCATCTTCCGAGTTCGATTTAAGCGATCTATTCAGGAGACTTCTGGTTTCCCTGCGAAGAGATTGGAGCTCAGCGTTCCACCAGGGAACCGGCTTCCTGCTGGGAGGTTTTTTGACAGCACATGCGACTTCGAAACAGTTGGTGATGGCGCTGCTCAGGTTATGAACGGCATCCTCCACCAATTGATTTGTTTTGAGTTTAGGCGTGGCTTGAGCTCCTCCCTAAATCGCACCCAGTCCGTTTTCCTCGGATTCCGCTTGGGCTGCGAGGGGGACATCCCACACTTCAATTGAAATTCGATGTATCTATGGTCTGACAGCGTAACATCTGCTAAGATTCTCCAGTTCGTGATGGCCTTCACATGCCTATTAGACAGGGTTAGATCAATCACTTTCTGTCGTCTCGCCATCACAAAGGTTGGCTGAGAGCCAACATTGTTGATGGTAAGGTCAGACGAAAGAATGAAGTTCAAAAGATGGTCTCCTCTTCGGTTGCATTTGTTGCTGACCTAAACTGTATTTTGAGCGTTAGCATCGCAACAGATGATGAGTCCAATCCTTCTGGCTTCACAGTACTCTACGAGTTCGGAAACCGCCTTAGGTGACGGGGGTAGTACCGAGTCGTAGGGGAAGTAAGCAGACGCCACGACGAAGTGTTCAATTTCTCCGTGCGCTTTGTAGCTAACTTTCGCAGCCACCAGATCTTGACCACAGAATTGACCAAATTTGGTTGCCGATAGCGTATTCAATATGATGAGGCAGACCCTGGGCCTTTCGGATCGCTCATCATAAAGGATCGTAGCATCACATATACCACCAAGACCACACAGCCGTTTGTTCTACACCCATGGTGCCTGAATGGATACAATATGATGATTTGTACTACTGCATGCAATTCTGCTGCTTAGAAGAGCAGTAGCAGCCTTGCAATGCTGTAGGTTAATCTGAGTAAAAATCATAGATTTATACTGCGGAACACGTTCCATCCTTCGACTACTTGACATCAAAGTGGAATAAAATCCTACCAAGGCCGAAGTAGGGACGTGAGACGTGCGCGGATTTCAGGGCCTCAACAGAGCCGTTGTCCAATCCCACAACCAGAGTGAAGCCCTCTTTTTTCAGAGAGTTCTTTTTCTCCTTGTAGGAGTACACAGTCCAGGCAATCGTGTCGAATCCCGGGTTCTGCGCACGTAGGCGCGTCAGCACTTTCAGCTTGTTTCCGGGTTTTCCCGGAATCCAGCAGATGGCGCGCGTTAATTTCAGGAGACTAACTACCTGATAGGTAGTAGTTCCCAGAGGAGGGATTTTCGGCACCATGCTCCTGATCCAGGCAGATGTCTGCTGTGAGGAACAGCTCACCACGAAGATACCATTCATCAAAGCAGACCTCTCCGCCTGAATACAGAAGCCTATTGCTGAAGCTAGCTCCAGTAGATGATCCTCGCAGTGTTGGCAATCTGCGCTGGTCATTCTGCTGTCACTGCCAGCCTTCCCTATCCTGACCTTTTCAGAGGAGATGGCTGCCTCTTTGTAGGCGAGGTGCTTGTCTCGACTCTTTACGGTCACTTGTGTTTCCTTTCCAGAGGAAGGGGTTTTTTTGTGTGAAGTGCCCACCTCCGATGAGCAGCCTTTGGTCCTCTCCGTCTTCAGGTTTTTGCTTTGATCTTTGTTGATCGCCTCATCTGCCTTCGGACTCCGATTTCCCGCCGCTACATCAGAGGAGGAGACATCACGTTCTCTCTCCCCAGCAGGGTTGTTCCCGGCGGCCGTCTTCCGTTTGCGAGCGCTCTTATCTTTTTCGGTTCGAGCTCCTGCTCCCTTCCGACGGCGCTTTGGAACAGCTCTGCCAGCTTGAGGGTTGTTGTGATCCGAGACCACTTCGCCTTCTGCGATCAGAGTTTGTCTGTCAACATCATCGTCTTTTTCGGCGGTGGCGCCGGCCATAACAGAACCCTGAACATCTCCAGCTCCGTCAGTTTTGGAACTTGGCACGCTCATATTGGGGATTTGACCGTCACCAATAAGAGGAGGAGTGTTTGAGGCGCATGCCGAAAGTGCTGGCATGCTTGTGCCTCCTGCAGCAGCCTTTACTAGCCGCCGACGCTTTCTGGGCTGCGCGCCCAGAAGTGCGGGGGCTGCAGATGAGAGGGTCGGATGGGTTTCGGCAGGGGATACCTCCGCCGATCTAATCCTCTAAACTGCCTTTCCCAGAGGTTCGCCTTCAATCTACGTGCCTTCGGCTGTGCCAGCCTCTTTGCACCATTTTCGGGCACGTCTCTTTCTACCTCTTTTTTGGCACTTAGCAGTGAAATCTACAGTACGTCCCAATTCTGGGGCTCGTTCAACCTTAGCGGTTTCCCGTGCCGCGCCATCGTCGGTGTCGTCTCCGTTGGTTGCACGACTCATGCTCAGTCCAACCAGGTGGTCGGACAGTGAGCGACAGGAGTCGGTGTATTTCCGGCTTGTGAATGAGTGGTGGGGCCTCCAGAATCCTTGCCCCGGCCGCGATCAGGGAGATCGCGGGTGGATTGCCGCTATTGCGGGTGCCACCTGGAGTATTTCCATCCATTAGGTTGTCCATTCATCCATAATAAACTCGGTTCTCCGGGTCTTAGTTCGAGGTCATTGACCTCTTAAGCCCCTCCGCCGCGACAAGTCGCCCGAAGAGCGAAAGGGAATAGTTCCACTATTCAATGTAGTTGTGATGAGCCCATGTAAATTTTCTGTTAATTGTTTTCCAACATATTTTATTAAGTCCGACGATACTAGGCGACTTATGCGGTCTTGTTATTCTCAAGCCGATGAATTGATTCTTTTACTTCCTCGATGGTTGGCAGTTTTATCAGAATGTTTGCGGTATAATATCACCATTTTCCAATGCTGCCATTCTTCGGTCCATCTGTCCGAAACGAGGTCCCCATTATACATAACGATATAAATCCTAATCTGGCCTGGGTCTCTTTTCGTACAGCTTTTTGCCTTGCATACATTAATCTAGTTGTTTTAGTCGCACATTCTTCCTAAATATTAGCAAACATTTTCCTTTGTCAGTGTCGTTTTTTATCTCAAAAAAGATGGCTGAATTCCTTTCAGGCAGGGTGTGCCCTATTTTCCAGGGCATAATGTCTTATAACCTCCAACCTGCTCCTAATGTCACAATGATGAAGTTTTTTTTTTTTTTTTGGAAAATATTCATTTTATTATAATATTTTTCAAACACTAATAGGTTTGTCCAAAAAATTAGGTGAATTTGAAGTTTTGGTTTGGATTTTTTTTTTTGTTAAGTTGATACACGTGTCCCCTAACATATGCTGTATGCCCTTTTGCCAGCCCTTTTGGATATTTAGTTTATCTTTCACAAATATAAAGGTTTTGATAAAGGTTTTGGCAACTTTTTAATGTTAGAAACCATGGATCCAAGGATCTGTATTAAATTTCGTATAAAAAATAAAACTAAAAGGACTTGAAACGTTGACTGTAGCATTTGGCGAGTCTACTCTGAGCAAAACAAAATGTTTTGAAGTGGTTCGAGCTCATCAAGGAAGCCCGCTCTGTCAGCGAAGTTCTTCTTTTCCTTTTTATCCCGGCGTCGTTATGGTCAGAAGTGTAGGACCATAACCTTCCCACTTAACTGCATTCCTACTGGTCCGCTTGTGGGGTCCGCCGGTTTGACCTCAGAAAGTAGCGGCAGGCTTCCCGGTTTGGGATTACTTCATCGCTGAGGCCAATCAAATGCTGGTGTTTTTGCATTTGTTTGCACCAATTGTTTTTCGGCCTACCTTTTTTGCGTGTTGAAATTGGAATGTTGATTGATAACGCCTTTTGGACGGAGTTCAAAGGATCTCTCCTTTGAACATGGCAATACCAACTGAGTCGGTCGCGCTCTATATTTCTTGTGATGGTTTCTTTTACGTGGAGGCTTCCTCGGATCTTTGAACTTCTCTTGTTACTCCCGCTGTCATGCGAAGCATCTTCATCTCAGTTGCCGTTAATTTGCTCTCATACTTTTTGTGCATTGTCCAGCATTGTGAACCGTATGTGAGCGCCGGACGTACAACTGAAGTGTAGAGCCTTCCTTTCAGTTTAGGGGGCATTTTTCGATCACAGAAGATGTCGGAGTTTTCCCGCCACTTCATCCACCCTACGCTTACGCGATGTTTGATGTCGTCATCACAAGTTGCTTCTCTATTAATCATAGATCCCAGATATTTAAACTTTTCACACTTGGGAAGCACTCTTCCATTCAAGTAAATGTCTGGAATTGGCTGATGAGGGTCAGAGAACGGGCAGCACAGATACTCTGTCTTCTTTGAACTAATTCGATACCCGTGTCCCTCAAAAATGTCCACCCACACATCAAGTGCTCGTTGTAGGGACGCCTGATCATCACTTATAATGGCTCCATCGTCAGCCAAGAATAGCTGGTGCACATTGGGGTCCGTCACTTTTCCTTCAAGCAAGCAATCAAGGACTGCTATAAAAAGCAGTGGGCTGAGGACGCTCCCTTGGTGTACACCGACTTTGATTGCGAACTCTTCGGTGACTCCTGCGGTGCATCTTACTCTTGTCGTTGCTCTCTCGTACATGTCCATAATCACTCGTAGGTTTCTGGAACTCCTTTTTGTCTTAGCGCTACCCATAAAAGATCTCTTGGTTGCCGGTCAAAGGCCTTCTCGAAATCAACCAACACCATATGCAAGTCCTTTGAAGAATCACGATGCTTTTCCATCATGATCCTTATACTTTGGATTGCATTTGTTGTTGATTTACCCGAGACAAACCCGCACTGGTCATCAGATAGTCGCTATCTAATACCCGTTCAACGATCTTCATGGTGTGCGACATCAGCTTGACAGAACGGTAGTTATCACAATTTCGCGTATCATCCTTTCCTTTGTGCAATGGAAGAAGATAGCTTTCCCTCCATTGATTAGGCATAGTGTCGCCTCTCATAAGTTTGGAGATAAGAACCATGAGCCGTCTAGACCCGATGTCTCCCATCTTTTTCCAGAACTCAGAGGGTATCCCGTCCGGCCCAACAGCTTTTCTTTTCTTGGAGTTTTTAACCGCGTACCGAACTTCTTCGACTGTGATGTCGGGTATTTCGGCATGATTCGGGGCGGCTCTTGGAAAGTACACTCGGGGAAACTGTTCGTTCAGAAGTTCCTCGCAATACTGTCGCCATCTGTGGAGAATTTTTCCGTCTTCCATAAGGAGTTGGCCTTCAGCATTGTTAATAAACTTTGGGAAACGAATCTCCTCAGCATTTCTTCTTCTCTGGGCGGCTATCTTAAAGATATTTGCTCCTTTGTTCAAATTGCTTTGTCGAAGCTCCTGGGTAGCCTGGTTCCTGTCAGACGCGGAAGACGATATTTCTTCCAACTCCTGATAGAGGCCTTCCATGCTTTTCGCTTTGAATTCGGCGCATTTTTTCTTCGCGATACCTTTGCAACATCTATATACCTTTTCACGGCGAGCTTTTTCCTCTCTATTAGTAGAAGAGCACTTTGACCAAGCTTGGAAAGCCATTTTCTTTTCGTGTATCACTGCTTTGGCTTCGTCTGTCCACCACCAGGTTTCTTTTGCGTGTTGGCAGGGGCCTTTAGATGTTCCGAGCAGTGATTTGGCTTTCTCCAGGCCAGATTGTTGTAGGGAATCCCACATGTCTTGTGCTCTGCACTCCTCATTACCGACCTCATCGATAATGGAAGAGAGGTAGTTTTCCATGATGGTAATAAAAGCTTCGCCTTTTCCTTTATCCAGCTTATACCACTTGATTCTCTCAGACACCTTCGTTTGCTGCTTTGACTTCTTTCTCGCATCCAGAAAAAATTCAGTCAGGAGGAGACGGTGTTGAGGGGCGATCGCGTCTCCCAGGATCACTTTGCAATCTTTAGCTCGTGGCTTCATGAAACTGGATACCAAATGATAGTCTATTTGAGTTTCATTTCCGCCGCTGCTATAAGTGATCAGGTGCCGGCTTTGTTTGACGAACATGGTATTTAGCACTATAAGACCGTACGACTTGCACATGTTTAGGATATCTTCACCTGAAGAGTTCCTGGTGCCGTATCCCAGCCCTCCGTGGTAGCCTTCATAGTCTTCGCTTGTCTTCCCGACATGTCCGTTTAAATCTCCCCCAACAAACAAAAGCTCTTCCTTTGGGATGATTTTGACAAGGTTGTGGAAATCTAGCCAGAATGCATCTTTTTCTTTTTGTTCGCATCCTACTTGAGGGGCATATGCGCTTACGATGTTCCACACCTCACCATGCATCACCAATTTGAGAGCCATCAAACGGTCACTGGACTTTGAAATGGTTAAGACGTTGCCAAGTAACTCTGCCGCAAGGATGATGGCGATTCCGTTTTTTCCTTGTTCCAATCCATAGTAAAACATCTTGTAGGCTTTTGTTTTAACGTCCAAGAAACGTGCCCGATTACCGGTGTTTCGCCATTTCGTCTCTTGTACGCACAGGATGTCTACTCGCCTTCTAACCATCATTTCTTCAAGCTCATAGCTGCGCCCACTCATGCTTCCAACGTTCCAACTCGCGACTCTTAAATGTGGCTTACGCCGTTGCATTACTTTGCTATCCCCCGGAAATCCTATAGCTCTGACCCGAGCATTGCTGCTCGTCCCAGGATCACGACCATTAGTAGTGCCTGGCGGGGTAGTGCTTTTCCTTTTAGCGTTCTTTTCCATAATGCTACGGTTTGACCGTTTTGTTTCTTCCCTTCCTTTTTGACACGGGAATTTTTTATTATTTTTTTTTTGATTGATCTTACTCTTACAACACCGGTGATCTCCAGTCGTGTCAACCCACTGATTTGCATGCACACTTGTGGGGCAGTTTAATGGTGGTATATGTGTCCCTAGGCTCACCTTGGTGTTTTCTAAATTGCCTAGATGTGAGTTTTGTTTACCTTTGTTTAGTCGCCTTTTACGACAAGCGATAGGTATCGCTGCTGGGATATTCTTAACCCGTCCCTGCACGGGTTAAGATCTTCCACGTATTCGAGTAATACAATTCCAATTGCTGCGAAGAGCGACGAATGGGTAAAACAAGGTCTTCATTAACACTGGCCCATATGCATTCTAAGCAAAAAACCAAAATTGGTCATTCTGGCTAAAACATTATTCACAGAGCACAAATTTTGATTTAAAAAAAATCAATAATCTATAAGCACCGTTCGGGTGTAAATCCTTTCATGATAAAATGGAAATTATCACTGAAAAACCAAAAATATTTTATAACCAAAGTTCAACCCAAAATTTAAAATCAAAACCGCTTTTTAATATTGTTTTTTACCAACAGATGACCCAATAAAAAGCATTTATTTGGTCTTGTAAGTTTAAATTGGCCCCGAAATAGCCCTGATACCAATATAATAGGGAACTCGTGTCCAATTACGGATCAGAAACTACGAAACAATTAGAAAACTTTAGAACAAGAAGTGCGGCTTAAAACAACTGACGAAAATCCAATAACTTTATGACTCCATGCCAGAAAGAGTCTAAGCAATCATTAAGGCTAAGGACGATGCCACAAATCATTGAGCAATTGTAAAACCAGTGTTATAAAATCTTCCCTTAATTACTTTTAAAGAGATGGAAAAAACTTCCTCCAACATCCCCTTTCTACTTTTACCTGCGTCTTGCCCGTTGGTCGTTTTCGTAAAAAGTTTGGTCACAAATTTATAGCGTTAAGAAGGAAAATGTTTCACATAAAAAGTATGTATGTACAATATGTTTTAGAAAAGATGCATTGCTACGGCGTTTTTTGTTTTTAACCGGGAGTGTGATTAGAACATTTTTATGAATTCAATAACAAAAGTATAATTTAACTTTTTTTTAAACAGTACTTTTTATATACTACCACGACAACACCAATCGCCGACATCCAATTCGAATTCCAACAGCCAACTCTTCGGTGTGCAAATTCGAATCACGTTCGAACTCACAACAAAGCAGATCAGCTGTCAAATGTCATCAAGTCAAGTGTTTGGCGAATTCCGGCTGATAGTCGTGTTATCTTCCACTCCGTGTAATTAAAAAAAAAATTCTAATAAACTCGAGTCGAATCCTAAAATCATACCAATCGGTTTCAAAGTAAAACAAACCTCAATCAAGTGGACCGGATTACCAACTAGTACTCGTAGTGATCAGTTTAGTGAAACCAAACAATGTTTAATGGTTAGAGCGTAATCATATTTTTATTTAAGTTTTTTTCTTTCTTGGAAAATTTTTCAAACTATGCGCATGAATCTAGTCACTTCTTCCCAAGTGACAACAGCCCTCTCATCTCTCTAGCTTTTGTTTTGTCAGTTCGAATCATTGCGGAATTCTTCCTTTCGTTCCATTGTTTGTTTGCTTTTTTTCATTGTTTTTGATTGGAATGCTGTGATGACTCCATGTGTGTACTATCATCGGCTATGATTAGAATCAATTGCATAATTAGCCATTCAATCGGAGAATAAAAACGCGCTTCAACCCGACGTACATATGCCTCTTCTCTATATGGTGTTGCCGTGAATAAGTGCATTGGGACAAGGAAATATCTGCCCTATCTGCAATCGGGGTCTATTGTCTATGTTCCATTTGCTTTAGCATATTTTGTGTTCATCGGTTATTTATAAGAACATCATCCATCATCTTTATCATCGATTTTCATTGTCATTAAGACTTAAGTCAGGGAAATGGTGCTCAAAGTTCTGAGATTCGTTTGTAACAGATGAATCATAAGTCATTCTAGAGTCGATCTCATTAATAAGTCAAACCGCTGTTGCCGGGGTGAAATAATGCATTAGAAAACAGTGAAACGGAATGGACTGGCTGGGCATAGGAATAATCGCTTCCGGCTTCGGTACTCTTTCCTTTTCACAGCAAATTTGACTTTTTCAAAATCTACACTTCGCTAACTTTTCATTATCATTTGCTCTACTTTGAATGTAATAGCGCTTCAGCGTCTCCTCGGCGGCGATACTCCGGCCAACAGAGTGCTGGAAATTAAGAGCGACGCGCTAGGTACGCTACAAGTCATTCATCGTGATGAGTCAATGGTATTATTCGCACCGCCACTGAATCAGACCGATAAGAAGGCCTTGTGGGAGATAATCTTACAGCGGCCGTATACAGACTCAAGCCCGACATCGTTCAGTCTGTACCGAGCGACGACACAAGAGGAGGCGGAGGAGAAGTTCAATGCTTTCCTACATCGATTGCCGAACTATGTTAGCATTGTCAAGGAGGTAAGTGCGCAGCGACAGAGAGAACAAGCTAGGAGTGGAGTTTAATGGCTAATGGCTTTTGCTTTCCTTTTCAGCATTACAACGTGAATGGATTGCAAAAGGTGTGCGATGTGCTATCGGAGAATCCATCGTGGTCGATAACGCATTTGGTGGCATACTTCAATTTTCCCGAATACATAAACAACCCGAAGGTTCTGCAGTGTATTGATTATGCTGATCACGTTACCTATATGACACCGCTGCAGGTAAATTAATCCGCAGAGCTTCTTTACAGACATTTATTCGCTTCACAATTGGGTGCCGCGAATGCATTTGTCGAAGGCAAATATTTTTTTTTGTTAACTCAAATCAAGCTATGGCGGTTCGTATGGTCTTACGTTATGTGCTTAGCTTATCAGTGTCGACTGATCACTTTTTTGTTCAATATTTATATGACGAATTCTTTTAAAAAGCTGACTCGTCTCCTTGGTAGATTATTTATAGTCTTGAATTCTAATCTTTGAACTTCTAAACTAGTGCGAGATGAGTGAAGACGAAATCAGAGTAAACAATTTGGCTGTAATGAGCTGTTTAGTTATCTTGGTGAGAACTTTGAAGGCAAAATGATGGCTCGAGCTTCATAGAACAGCACGTTCAATAGACTTCCTTTTGGATCAGTGAAGACTTTAATAGCCTGAACTTGTCTTCACCGACTTCAACGTCTTTTCGCTGAAATTCTTAGCCCATAAGCACGCTATTCATTACTGTCCAGCACGGAGACGAAATAAAATCTTTAACACGGTCCATTCAGAAATAGTTATGACGGGCGATTCAAATATGCACAGCTCTCAGCGATATCGACATTCTGAACCGATAATGCGCGAAGGAAGATATGTAGGTTGAGATCTTTCAAAGTACATATCTCCAAAGTTGCCGGTTATGCCGCACTGTGCGCTGTACTATCGCCTCTAGGCTCATCCGATTACTGCATCATATCAGCTTAATTCTCGTACTCTCCTCATACAGCTGGAGACAGAGTCCCCAAGAGAATAATACGATTCTACGAGAAAGCTGATTGGAACATTGGCCTCTATGTTTCCTCAATAGAGGCGTGGATGCTACTATTCGCATGGTTACATGCATTATCCTAACTAGACTGAAGAGTTTTATATCCAATCACACCTAAGAATATACAGAGTGCGCCATCTCATATGGGTCGATGTAAACTTTGAATAACTTCAACAATTGTCAGCCGATTTTCATATGTCATAGCATTTTGGAAACGTCAATTCAGTACAATTTTAACCGTGAATCGCTTAACACCAACAGAAGGCGCGGAAATATTTTCAATGTTCATTAAAAATGAACGCTCGTGCGTATCGTGCAAAATATCGTGATCGTGTTGCGCCCAAAAAAGATACAATTCGTCGTTGGGCCTCGAATTTTTTTCAATTTGGTTCTGTGGCAAGCCCTCGTGAGCAACCTAGGCCACGTCCGCGGCGTTCAAACTCATCTATTCAGTCTGTGAAGGCCAGTGTTCAAGAAGACCCATCGACGCCGTTCGCAGCAGTTAGGCATCAGTGGTGCCACTTCGCGGATGATCTTCACTTATTTCCATACAAAGTGCAGATAACTCAAAGAATTTTGCCACAAGATGAGCCACGGCGCTTGGCATACGCACAAAATGTCGTTGCAATGATTAATGCTGAGCCGGAGTTTTGACAGCAAATTTTGATGATCGATGAGGCACATTTTACGCTCTCTGGCTCAGTTAATAAACAAAATTGTCGCTTCTGGGGCACCGAAAATCCTCACATTATTCACGAAGAGCCGCTATATGATCAAAAAGTTACTGTTTGGGTCGGTGCATGCGCTAAAACCATCATTGGATCGTATTTCTTCAAAGTTGGCGATACAGTGGATGGCGATCGATATCGGTGGATGTTGGCCCATTATCTGGTCCCAGAAATGCGTAAAAAATGCTTATTTCACTTTCGGTTTCAACAAGACGGCGCGACATGCCATACTGCGGACAAAACAATGAACCTTTTGCGTAAGAAGTTCCCTGGAAGATTGGTGTCAAAAAAGGGCGATAATGACTGGCCTCCAAGATCGCCGGATTTGACTCCTCCAGAATTTTTTCTTTGGGGATACTTGAAAAGCAAGGTGTATGCTAACGACCCGAAGACAATAGAACAGCTCAAAAGAAACATTCGTGCGAAAATCGCAGAAATTTCCACCGAAATGCTCGAAAATGTCATGGAGAATACGCGAAAACGAGCCCATTTTCGCATCGGCAATAAAGGCGATCATTTAATCGATATTGTTTTCAAAAATTAATCAAAATATATTGTAAAGGCTTAGATTGAATAAAAGTTTTTGAATTTCCAAAATCGGTGGAGAATTGTTGAAGTTATTCGAAATTTACATCGACCCATATGAAATGGCGCACGCTATATGTGGTATGACTTGAGCTGTAAAGTGGTTTAACCTAGATTATGGGAATTAGCTTTCGAGCATATAAGACAATTTTTTTAAAGGAAGATCAAAAGAATTGCACACCAGGCAGAAATGGCTGCAAAACACATATTCGGTGTGACAAAAAAATCCTTCAAGGTAGCAAAAGTTTTTGCTCATTGGCTAAAACCAAGCCTCGTCGTCAATATCCGCGCTCATATAAGACAAAATACGAGCTGCTACAATTTTCGTCGTACGTATTCGAATAGTTGTAAGGGTTTTAATTTAGGTCAATTATGCGTCGTTTTGTTCGATAACATTTTGGAGGTAATTCTATTACGCCTTTCTCATAGAGGTCATTTTTGTTACCACAAAATCGTTCACCACGGACAGGAACAAGTGGTTATCACTTGGCGCCAGGTCCGGATTATAAGGTGGACATATAAGAACCTCAAAGACAAGCTTCCGGAGCTTCTAATCAGTCACCATCGAGTGACGGTATTCGGATGGGACCCAACTCCTCTTCTATTGGTCTTCCAATCAGGTGGTCCATTGGTTGGCAGTACATGTCCAAATTAAGAGTTTTAACTTTGGGCTCTAAGTAGATGATTCTCTGCCGATCCCACCAATCGCAACCACAAACCTTCCTGGCTTTCCGTGATTTGACCACCACCGTTTTCGCTTGAAGTTGTCCGCTTCAGAAATGCAGCAATTAGCGGATGGAAATTCGGTCCATGAGGTTTCTTTGCGTACTTAGGCTTATTCAAATGGGTCCAAATCGTTCTTTGTGCAATATTTAGCTCCTGGGCAATCGAAACAGTGCTTACAAGATGATCAGACTCGACGAATACTAAAGCCATATATAAGTCCTAATTTTTTTGGTTTTTGGTTTTTCAATATTCAATTTTTAACAGCTCACGGGTGATTCGGGACATGTATCAATTTTAGTCGTGCTCAGTTGGCTTTGCCATTTCATCATGGAAAGAAAACTCACACCCGAACAACACCTATAAATTATAGAATTATATTATCAAAATTTGTCCTCTGTAAAAAATGTTTTCCACACACTTCTACCATTTCATGGTCGTCATGATCGACCTATTTAGCAAGCAATTCAAGCCATATAATCAAATTTCACGTTATTAGGCATCAAGCCACCTATCGATACGTTCAGAGGAAAATATTACTACTGTATCGGCCAGCGTTAATGAAGGCTGTGATTTGTCCATTTCCCGCCTTTCGATGACGTGGAAGATTTTACGATTTATTTTAGATTTTAGTCCAAAACCTTACAAATTATAGGTCATTTCTAAAAAAAAACTGACATATTTGGTCCGTTGAGCAACCCCGGAAAAATGCATTGAATCATTGGCCCGTTGCCGTCAATGGTGCCCTCTATCGTTCAATGATTTCGAATTTTTTTATTTTTTGGCCAAAATGCACGAGCTTGAATCTGATGGCATGTGGTTCAAGTACGACCGTGTTACCTGCCACACAGCACGCGAATTGATGAATCGATTGAGAAATTAATTCGATAAGCAACTTATCTCCCGTTTTATGCCGGGGAATCGGGAGTCCAGATGGTCCTATTTGACGCTTTTAGACTATTTTTTATGGGGATGTTCCAAATAACTTGTCAACCGATAAACCATCCTCAAATGTAGTCTTAAAAGGCAACATAACATGTGTTATTAGCGAGATACTAGCCAATATGCTCCAATAAGTGTCTCAAAATTGGACTCTCCGTATGGACCATTTAAAATGAAGCCGTGGTCAACATTTACATGAAATAATCTTTAAAAAGTAAATGGCAAGCATTGATTTATCAACTCCAATACAAATTTTATACACTTTTGCCATTTTCCTGTGAACTGTTTGATAATTAAAAACCAAACGTTTACGTATTATACTAACCCACTAGTCTAGGTGGCACATCCATCATAGTTTTGAAGAAGTGTTTCTTAATGCTGCAAGTGCAAATTTTATGGTACACCAATCCTGCTCTTCTGAGCATGTGGCATTCGGCATTTGGCTAATAAACTGTGAGCTTCTAATATACTTTGAGTCGCGGAAGCGTCTCAATGGCCCGCAGTATCGTTTCCGCAGCAAAGGATTCATCAGTGCTTTGATGTCCAACGGCTGAACATACCAAAGGCTTTTGTCGAAAATGCGGACCTCTCACATTCGCCATATAAACGCTGGCATTCCTCAGGGCTCTGTATTGACTCCGATATTCTTTCTCATTTTTGTAAATCTCCTGCCTGTCACCTCTAATCCGATTCACACCTACGCTAACGATAGTACTCGTAGCTTTACATATTCGTCCCTAGATCCACTTCGCTGCTGTGGAAAGGCAAGGTAGTTACAACTAACCACGGCACTTAGGTTTCAGAGACCGAAAAGCTTTCTCTTCCGGTTTCCGTCAAGCATACTGCGAAATGCTTAGGATTCAACAAATAAATTTTCTCCCCCACCAATCTGGTCCAAGTCAGAGCTGGTGCACGTTCTAAAAAAACGCTTCTATACTTCCTACCCCATTTGGTCACTTCTTTCCTCTTTCCAGTTGGCCATTAAGCAGAGCAACGTCGAGATGGTAAAGGCACTTGTCCCTCTAGCCAACATCGATCACCTGGACAATAATAGCAACTCAGTATTCCACTACGCAGCTAGTACAACCAAAGAAATCATCAACGTAAGTCGAAATCTTACCAACACATCATACATAGCTCACCCACGTACCTATATTCCCCGACCCAGATCCTCACCGAAAAGAGTACAGCCAATTTAAATCACTGCAATGCCGACGGGTATACACCGCTCCACCTAGCGTGCCTGTCCGATAAACCGGAATGTGTCAAAGCCCTCCTTCTGGCTAAAGCCGATGTCAATCTTCCAGCAAAGAATGTGAGCAAAATCTACAAAACCACTACACCCAGTTCAGTCGCTGAGTTTCTCAAAACCAACGCCAACAAGCTCTACACGCAGGATATGAAGTACGGTGGCACGCCACTTCATTGGTGTTCATCTCGCGAGACTCTACAGGCTTTAATCAACACCGGCTGCGATGTGAATGCTGTGAACTTTGACGGACGAACTGCGCTTCACGTTATGGTGAGTAGTCGCGTCATCCTGTTCTCGATTCCAACAGTGGATTGTTTCTCTTCTAGGTGGCACGGAATCGCTTCGAGTGTGTGGTGACTCTTTTGGCTCATGACGCTGATATTGATGTGTTGGACAAGGATGGAAACTCGGCTTTACACATTGCAATCCAGAAGAAGCTCGTGCCTATCGTACAGTGTTTAGTGGTCTTTGGATGCGACATCAACTTAATAAACAAGGATGGTGAGTATTATTGGCCATCAATCAATCGTTCTCATCGAAAATGATGGCCTTCAGGTCAAACTCCTCGTCATATGGTGGGTAAGGAGAGCAATGGAAATAAAGACGCCGAAATCCTTTACATCCTCCACTCAGTCGGCGCGAAGAGGTATATAATTTCTTATCTAAACTAATGTTCCTTAATCTTCATAAATTTCTGCTTCTAGATGCACGGATTCGAATAAGAATTGTCCAGCGGGCTGTAGTGCGAAAGGAACCTACAATGGCATTCCGCCAGAAGCGCCCGAATCCGTGGAACAACGGGAACACATCGAGAACATGCTAGCATCCACCAGCCGTCAGGCTATTGGACTCTTTGGCACAACTGGCAATGGTGGAATGGTTAACTTCTCGGGAAAACCTCAAGAGTAAGTGCAACCATATGCTCGTGAATCGCATTCAAATTGACTTGTCCCCCCAGGCCACCGGTGGTAGTCGATACGGAGAAGGAGAAGAAAGGCCAAAGCGTTATGGACACGCTTCTTGGAATGTTTACCACCAAAGTCAAGGCTGAAACACCTCCTAAAGGCGAGTTTTTATATTTTACTATCCAAGGACAAACTTGAACTCATTTCTATCCATTCATCGTTTAGATTCCCCGTCGAGCAGCAGTGAACCAGTTCCGATCGGTGACACCGCCACGAGGAGTCAAGGTTCCTCACCAGAATCTCCCAAATTCATACCATCATACAAGGGCGAAAAGCCCTACGGACGCGGTCGTTTACTCTCTCTCGATGGCGGCGGTATTCGTGGACTAGTTCTCGTGCAAATGCTTCTCGAAGTAGAAAAACTCGCACAGACGCCGATAATTCACATGTTCGACTGGATTGCTGGCACCAGTACTGGAGGCATCCTAGCACTTGGGTTAGGATGCGGCAAGACTATGCGTCAATGCATGGGGCTCTATCTACGTATGAAGGAACAGTGTTTTGTCGGATCTCGTCCCTATTCCAGTGAGTTCTTCGAAGCTATTCTCAAAGAGAATCTTGGCGAATTCACCATCATGACTGATATCAAGCATCCGAAGATCATGGTAACGGGCGTGATGGCTGACCGGAAGCCTGTGGATCTCCATCTGTTTAGGAACTACACGAGTGCAAGTGATATTCTTGGAATCGTCACGCCAATAAGTTAGTTTGGCAATAGCTTTAACGTCGTTGAATGCACTATGTTTTCTTGCTTTTTTACAGGTAATCGTCGTGTGCCTCCACCGCAACCGGACAGCCAACTGGTTTGGAGAGCTGCCCGAGCGACTGGGGCTGCACCGTCCTATTTTAGGTAAGATTTATCAACTCTCGATGGGGATTTTGGAATGACAAATGAGTTTTGCAGAGCTTTCGGGCGTTTTCTCGATGGAGGACTTATTGCGAACAACCCGACACTGGATGCTATGACGGAAATTCATGAATACAACATGGCGTTGAAGAGTGTAGGCAGGGAATCCGAGGCCATCCCTGTAAGGGAGAAATATTGTTGAATGTTCCTTATGTAGAAATCCGTCTTTTTGTAGGTTTCTGTGGTAGTTTCATTGGGAACCGGCCTGATACCCGTGACTGAGTTAAAGGATATCGACGTGTTCCGTCCAGAAAGCATCTGGGACACAGCCAAACTCGCTTACGGCATATCAACCATCGGTAAAGGACTCTTAAAACGCCTTAAACCCATTCTAACACCTGATTTACCCTAGGAAATCTACTTGTGGATCAAGCAACAGCCTCTGATGGTCGCGTGGTAGACCGCGCACGTGCCTGGTGCAGCATGATCGGCATACCTTATTATAGGTAATCTATGATCACCCCAAATACCAATACAAGTCCCTCTTATAAGCCCTTTTATTTATCTAGATTCAATCCACAACTACCTGAGGACATTTCGATGGACGAGAAAAGCGATCAGAAACTGATCAACATGCTTTGGCAAGCTAAAGCCTATATCCACCAGAACCGCAACAAGGTCATCGAAATGATCAATCTCGTCAAATAGCATCTTCGAGTGTTTTAGATCTATCAACACCAACACTAATACTCCGTCGTCAGGGGGTTCACCAACGGCCGCATCGATCTGAAGCACCTCCCACTCCGGCCGTTCTCTCATACCAACTCATCGTATTAGATTATATCTCGTCCTTCCTTCATGACAATACGTATACAACCAGCATCTAATGATAGCGTAGCCACCCCCAAAGACCCTCGGATTCCCCTTCTTAATAGCTCTAAGGATCATTGATATTCCGTGTCTCTTTGTCGTACGAACGCGATAGGTGTACTACTTAGTTTTTTTTTTGTTTTGTTTTCCTGCTCATCTCACTTTTGTACTTTCAAACGCTTGATCATGTCCACGTACAGGTATTAGCTGAGGCGACATTCCGATTTATTCGTATTAAACTCGTATACTTGCATGCTGTCACGGTTAGGCTTCCATAGATTGAATGTTCGATTTGATGACCTCGGCTATTGGAGTTAGAGACAGAGTTCTGGTGTTTTACACTCGTTTTGTTTTTACTTTATATGTGAAAAGTACTGGAATGTAGCTAGTCGAAGCTTCAGTCTAAAGCATGCCAAACCGAAAACATGTCTTGAAAGTATGTAATGTGTAATAATTTAAATAAAAGTAGATTTAAATAAAATAAGAGTTATTTCGTTGAGTTGGGGAAATCCAGTCCAAATCATCAGCGAATGGTGCTCAGGAAATGCTCGAATACCAATGGTGAGCAGCAGACACAGCAGACCAGAAACCAGTGTCTATACGGTCGACCAGAAATGAATGCCTTTACGGTCGCCCAGAAATCAAGTTCCATACTATCGACCACAAATCAGTATCTAAGGTTGCCAAACAATCAGAGTATAGGGGTCGGCCAGAAATCAGTATCTATATGGTCGACCAGAAATCAGTGTTTATACGGCCGACCAGAAATCAAGCTCCATTCTATCGACCAGAAATTAGTGTCCATACGGTCGACCAGAAATCAGTGTCTATACGGTCGACCAGAAATCGGGCTCCATACTATCGACCAGAAATCAGTACCTAAGGGTTGCCCCAAAAATCAGGGTCTAGGGGTCGGCCAGAAATCAGTGTCTATTCGGTCGACCAGAAATCAGGCTCCAAACTATCGACCAGAAATTAGTGTCTATACGGTCGACCAGAAAAGAATGCCTTTACGGTCGACCAGAAATCAAGCTCGATATTACCGACCAGAAATCAGTACCTAAGGGTTGCCCCAAAAATCAGAGTCTAGGGGTCGGCCAGAAATCAGTGTCTATTCGGTCGACCAGAAATCAGTGCTTATACGGTCGACCAGAAATCAGTGTCTATGCGGCCGACCAGAAATCAAGCTCCATACTATCGACTGAAATTGGTGTCTAGGGGTCGGCCAGAAATCAGTGTCTATTCGGTCGATCCGAAATGAATGCCTTTACGGTCGACCAGAAATCAAGCTCGATATTACCGACCAGAAATCAGTACCTAAGGGTTGCCCCAAAAATCAGAGTCTAGGGGTCGGCCAGAAATCAGTATCTATATGGTCGACCAGAAATCAGTGTTTATACGGCCGACCAGAAAAGAATGCCTTTACGGTCGACCAGAAATCAAGCTCGATATTACCGACCAGAAATCAGTACCTAAGGGTTGCCCCAAAAATCAGAGTCTAGGGGTCGGCCAGAAATCAGTATCTATATGGTCGACCAGAAATCAGTGTTTATACGGCCGACCAGAAATCAAGCTCCATTCTATCGACCAGAAATTAGTGTCCATACGGTCGACCAGAAATCAGTGTCTATACGGTCGACCAGAAATCGGGCTCCATACTATCGACTAGAAATTGGTGTCTATACGGTCGACCAGAAATCAGTGTCTATACGGTCGACCAGAAATTGGGCTCCATACTTTCGACCAGAAATCAGTGCCTATCAGGTCGATCAGAAATCAAGCTCCATACTACCGACCAGAAATCAGTACCTAAGGGTTGCCCAAAAATTAGGGTCTAGGGGTCGGCCAGAAATCAGTGTCTATTCGGTCGACCAGAAATCAGTGCTTATACGGTCGACCAGAAATCAGTGTCTATACGGTCGACCAGAAATCAGTGTTTATACGGCCGACCAGAAATCAAGCTCCATTCTATCGACCAGAAATTAGTGTCCATACGGTCGACCAGAAATCAGTGTCTATACGGTCGACCAGAAATCGGGCTCCATACTATCGACCAGAAATCAGTACCTATCAGGTCGATCAGAAATCAAACTCCATACTACCGACCAGAAATCAGTACCTAAGGGTTGCCCAAAAATCAGGGTCTAGGGGTCGACCAGAAATCAGGCTCCAAACTATCAACCAGAAATTAGTGTCTATACGGTCGACCAGAAATCAGTACCTAAGGGTTGCCCAAAAATCAGAGTCTAGGGGTCGGCCAGAAATCAGTATCTATATGGTCGACCAGAAATCAGTGTTTATACGGCCGACCAGAAATCAAGCTCCATTCTATCGACCAGAAATTAGTGTCCATACGGTCGACCAGAAATCAGTGTCTATACGGTCGACCAGAAATCGGGCTCCATACTATCGACCAGAAATCAGTACCTAAGGGTTGCCCCAAAAATCAGGGTCTAGGGGTCGGCCAGAAATCAGTGTCTATTCGGTCGACCAGAAATCAGGCTCCAAACTATCGACCAGAAATTAGTGTCTATACGGTCGACCAGAAAAGAATGCCTTTACGGTCGACCAGAAATCAAGCTCGATATTACCGACCAGAAATCAGTACCTAAGGGTTGCCCCAAAAATCAGAGTCTAGGGGTCGGCCAGAAATCAGTGTCTATTCGGTCGACCAGAAATCAGTGCTTATACGGTCGACCAGAAATCAGTGTCTATGCGGCCGACCAGAAATCAAGCTCCATACTATCGACTGAAATTGGTGTCTAGGGGTCGGCCAGAAATCAGTGTCTATTCGGTCGATCCGAAATGAATGCCTTTACGGTCGACCAGAAATCAGGCTCGATACTATCGCCCAGAAATTAGTGTCCACTCGGTCGACCAGAAATCGGGCTTCATACTATCGACTAGAAATTGGTGATTAGGGGTCGACCAGAAATTAGTGTCTATGCGGCCGACCAGAAATCACGCTCCATACTATCGACTGAAATTGGTGTCTAGGGGTCGACCAGAAATCAGGCTCCAAACCATCGGCCAAAAATCAGTGTCTATTCGGTCAACCAGAAATCAGTGTCTATGCGGCCGACCAGAAATCGGGCTCCATACTACCGACCAGAAATTAGTGTCTACGTAAAACTACGAAAGGAACTAGTCAAGAAACCTTGCCTATTTCTTAATTTTTTGGTTTTTTGGAAGCCAATACAAAGTCGTTAATCTCTTGTTCCTTAATTTATTTGCTTTGTGAACTCAGTTTATAAAAAAAAAATCATTATACGTCTAACAAGAGGGAAAGAGCTCCACACTTAACGCTTCTAATCAGTCTTCGATGACGCAGAGGATGTTTATACCGCTCTTGCCCAGGTTCACGCCCTCCAATAAGCCTTCTTGGTTCTGCTTCATGTAGATCAGGAATTGAATGATCACGTAGAACAAATTATTCCGATCGTAGATGCAATTGTGGATCTCCTTGTCGCTGATAAAATTGAATTTAGGATTTAAGAGATTCGTGCAGAGAATCGCACAGCGCGACTTGTTTGTCACGTTCGCGATAGTCTCTTTAGCGGATTTCTTGTCACCGATAATGACATAGCGATTGAAGAACGGTCGTCCGCCGGGCTGCGGAAGTGGCATCAACTGGCTGTCGAGGTAGGTGCAGATCAAATGGAAGAGGATCTGCGGAGAATGTCATGACATAAACTGAAAAAAAGGGATTTATGTAGACTCACTGCTGAATCAGTAGGCAAGTGCTCGTCCCAACGTCGACCATCGTGGGAGGCGCCGCAGTTCCATCGGTAGTCTGCTATACAAGTTCCTTTAGCGAGATCTAAGGCAAACAAATCAGGAAACGTTTTGGAGAACAAGCAATGAAGTAAAACCTTTGATCCGTTGAACGACGTATTCCTGGTTGGTAGACATCTCTAGGAAGGGAACAACAAGCGGAAGCATGGGAACATATTGTGTCACGAACTGGGTATTCTCTACGATTTTTTTCAAGCGCTCGAGTCCAACGATCCCGATTTGCATGTCGGAGAATCCACGTGATTTAAATGCATGATCCACATTCTTAATCTCGTTTTCAAGGCGTTGGAGGATGGTCAGCGACATCCACTGCGAAGAGACGCTTGGCAAATATAATTAGGGATAGATGGGCAAAGGTTACTTACCCTCCTCAAGTTGGCAACGTATTGCGAGAGTTTCTCCGAGGAAATCTTCTTGATGAGGTCAGAGTTGCCGTCCTTGTCGTTGACTCCCTCTTCCTTGTTGGACTGCTTACTTTGCGATGATGGAGCTAGTGGAGAAGGTATGGAAATAAATTAATTAAACAAACAAGAGTCGGATCACCCACTCGTCGACGGTGCCAGTTGGTACAGAGATGTCTTGAGTAAGTTTGCTGCGGTGTTGCAGTAGTTCCAGAACGAATTGATCGATCCAGCGTTAAAAGTGCTACACACCTCATGCGGTTCGGTCATACTGAATTCCTTCAGCTTTGCTACTCCCCTGAAAACAGGTTTATCTAACTTTCCTGTAACGCTGTCATGTGCAGACATACCTGAGGTAGTGTTGTAGGCCCTTCTCGTCCGTAATGACCTCGTCGCGGATGTACTTCATATACGGGGACACGAACGAAGCCGATGTACTTAGAGCGCTCGCGTTAAGTGATGAATTTTGCATAGATGAATTCCAAGAGACGTTTTGACCGGGACTTAGGCTTGTCCTGGGCGGAGTGGTTCGGCTGTAGTTCCAGTTTTGCGAGCGAGCGGCTATAATACAAAAGAAGTATTTACAACACCAATCAACTGACTTGGTTGCGGCTTACAGTCGTTGAAAGATGAATGCCAACTAAGAATTGTCGAGTTCAGTGGTGGCGAACTGATCTCCACTGGCTTGGGTTTTGGTTTCACCGCCATCACGAATGAGTTATCTGCAAACGGATTACTTTACTTCCCGCTATGACGGTAGACTATACCTGTCGCTTACCATTGTCTTCAAATCCAAGCAGGTTTTTCTGCTCCTTGGTACCCTGAATGGGCTCCTTATTGAGCACGTAGAACATATATTTGAGGAAATAACAAACCACACTGAGTCCAAGGATGACGGCCGCGGCATACTCTACATAATACCATCGTGACACGGAAAATGGACAATGGTTGGCAATGTCGAAGAGGATGATTGCAAGGAGAACGGTGTTGATTGTGCCCCATTTCAGGTATTCCCTAGCACGTTTCGCGCGAAGGTGGAGATCGAGGCTTCGTTCAACAACAGCGTTGCGTTTTAAGGGGGAGCTAATGAGGAGAATCACGTCATTTTATCGAAGTCGCAGAGAGGAATATCGGGTGAGGCTTACCATAGTTTTTGCAGACAACTCATTACGCACAAGATTTAGATATAAAGGAAGAAAAGCACTTCTATTGGCAATTTGAACATCTGCGAAAACAATCGACCAGATACCGCCTTTTTAGAATTTCATTAACTGTCAAAACGAGACTACAGTGACAAATGACAATACTAGATATCAACAGTGTTGCCATAAGAAAGCTTCTAGAAATGTTCGATTAGAAAATGGTTCTACACTTGGAGGATCATTTAAAAATATTACTAAAAACGTGATTTACTTATGCCCAGCCGACTGAGTGTGTAATAAAGCCCTCCTAACCATACGGTGTCGAAAGCTTTACATTGGATATCCGATACGAGTTTCGACGCGGCATGAATAGTGTCATGCCCCGCTCTGAAACCGAATTGGTTATCCGGAATGATTTCATTGTCTTCAACCCATTTAGACAGGGCTCTATGGACCTGGACACTTATCGGCCGAAGATTTGATGGGTTAGAGCTATCTTTGCCCGTCTTGGGAATTGGTTGCACCACCGCTGTCTTCCAATCCACTGGATAATATGCATTATTCAGTGAATTGTTGAACAGAATGATGTACATCTCTACAGCCACTGGTGGGAGATGCCTGAGCACAACATGAGATATTCCGTAAATTCCCCCGGGATTTTTTTTTCTCTTCAGTGATTCGAAGATCATCTGGAGAACCCCCGTCGAAATAAACAAAGTGTTCGCCCCTTCATTGGTGACGGCATTATTTACCCAGAATTATTTAATATCTCAACAAAAGTGTACAAAATCTGTTTTCTAATAGCGTCGGGCCTCCATAAACAGCTTGGCTGCATATATGTATAAGTGAGGGATCTGTGATAAAAGCTGCGAAGAAGACAATCATTAGACAATCGTAGACTTTGTTCTTGCGGAAGTCGAACCCCATGCTTAACCCCCTAACCATAATGCTTGTTCTAGTCAAGGGTTTGTAGATCGTTTATTGATCGTTTGACCAATACAGGTTACCTCCAATGAGATAACTGAAGCCATAAGTTGTTGACTTCACTTAGCCACTCTTGAATAGCTTCCATTCGATGCTGATTTTATACGATACATCCGAGAATATTTCACGTAATTACCCAATTCATATGACGAACTCTTTCAAAAACTCTCTCAAACCGCACTTATATAAACCTCGAAGTTATTAAGAATAAGGTGTATCGGGCTGATAATGAAAAACAACGATTTTCAGTTAGAAAATGATTTTAATTATCTTCATAATCTCCCTTGACCTTAACACACTTGGTCCAGTGTTTCCCCAGAAATGAGAATCTGAAAGGCTGTGAAAATATCCGTCTACGGCCCTCTCAACTTCTTCGCAACCGCTTCCCAAAAAAAAATTTTCTTTAAATTTCGAAACAGAGAGAAGTCTTGGGCTGCAGAATCAAGAGAATAGGGATAGCCGATCAATAGGTCTTCTAGCAAATTTAGGCATCCAACAAGGTTGTTCGCCTGTAATTGCTCTGCGTTTAGCAAGAATCACTTAACAGGATTGCTTTCGCGTCCCCAAACACGCAATCCATGACCTTCCCGCAGATGTTGTTGATTTCGCTTGCTTTGGCACCGAACCACAGGCTTCCACCCACTGCTGTTTCGTTTCTGGCGTAGGTGGTGGACTGAAGTGATGAATTAGTAAGTGGTGCCTGCCAATGAGCAGGGCGATTACGAAATTCATGAAACCCATGAAGGGGATGTCGAGCCAGCATCAGCGGGGCAGGGTGAGGCAGGGAGCTCCATCACCTTTCTCATAGAAACCGCCGCAGTAGCTCAAGCAGCTGTATTGGAAAAGTATCACGAGCTGACGACAATGAAGCTAGAAATGGAGCAGTTGAAGTTGAAACTTGCCACAGTTTCCCCACCAATAGAGCATCAAGCTTCTGGATCGGAATTTTTGAGATGTCCGAGATCCAAGGCATTGGACGATACTTCGGAGCTGTTAAAAAGGATTCAAGCAAACCAAGTTCTTACAGCATCTCGGCCAGCCTAAGGTATCCAAACCGCGTCCCAAAATCTCGGACAGACGTCCTAATTCTGCAGCATCTTCGTTTCAAGAAGGAGATATGGCAAGTTTGCTAACCATATTAAACAGGAGTAACGTCCAAGAACCAAGAAAAGAGAATGGCCATATTTCGAGGAGGTTCTCAAGTCGACCACGATCGAGGGCTGTGGAAAGGAAAGGAGAATGCATCTCGGTTGCAGAAAGCTCTCAAGAGCCAAGCCTATCAACTGGTAAGCGACCGTTTAAAGTACTCGTCATACGCCGACAGTATTATAGATGCACTTAGAGCTATCTTTGGTCGGCACGATGTCCTTGCGCATGATTTGACTGCGGATTTGTTGAATCTCCCACCGCTTACATCGAAGTGCGATCCCAAGATCCGAGAGTGGGTAGTGAAACTGAATGGATTTGTGGGGACGAGAAGAGGATCTCAACAACGGATATGTTTTGACTTGTCTGGTCTGTAAGTTGGGTGCTGGACTTTATGAGAAATGGACAAAGAGGAAGGCTGCTAATCCTCGCGCAAATTTTATTGATCTCGCATTTTCTCACAGAAAAGCTTATCGATCTACCACCTGAGCTATCAAAGCATGGGGAGCTAGCCGACCTTAAGAAATCTTCAAGATTTCCGAAGACTGTTGGTCGAGTTTTAACACGCCAACCAGTGTGGTCGAAAGTTGATATCACCGTTTGTCTAAATTGCACTGAGTGAATGTCCAGAGTTTAAAAGATTGACGGCTGATCAAAGGCTAGTATACCCCAAGGATAAACGAATATGTTTTTGCTGCTTAGTTCCTTCAAAACATGACTGGAGAGCATGTCGTCAAAGATAGACATGTGGCACGGACGGCTGTAATGCTCATCATCATCCTTTGCTTCACCAGGCGCCGGCCATTCCTCAAGCGCAATTTCATTCTTCGCATGTGGGGCGAATTAGTCCGTCATGTTCAAGATATCTATGGGAAAGGTGAAAGGATTGTGGACAAGTATACGTTTCTCGATGACGACCACTCCCTACCCGTGGTGAAGAAAGACCTTTTCGATGAGCTTGGTCTTCAAGGTATTCCGGAGGAGCACACTCTTCAATGGACGAAATGAGGTTCTCGACACGAGACTTCTATGCGGACTACGATAACTGTGTCAGGCTTGCACAATCGAAAGTGTTATGTGTTAAAAGGCGTGTATACCGTCGACAATTTGGAACTGCCTTATCAGTCAATCGATGTCGAAATGCGAGGTCTTCCGCTATCAAACTTGGTGAACGCTAAGCCGAAGTTACTTATTGGGTTGGATTAGGCCAAATTCTTATGTGGCCGTGGTAAAGAAGAAGGAAAACCCTCCTAGGATGGGTCGTTTATGGAAAATCAGCTCCAACTTTGAATGCATCGGGTCTCAATGGAGCAGTCAAACCTTCGATGCATTTTCTGTTCCATGATGCGATAAGGTCTGAGGATGAATTGCATGAGCTAGTGAAACATCATTTTACAACGGAGAATTTTGGGGTCATGGCACCTAAGAACAATTTAGAAAGCCAGGAAGTACGTCGAGCAGTTGATGTCATGCGTCGCACGTTAAATCAAGTAGGTAACTGCTACGAGATTGGCTTGTTATATACGACAGATGGAGTTAAGCTTCCCGATTACTATAACTTACCGATAACTATTGTACTTGGCCCTAACGAATGCTATTGTTGCACTTGTAGCTTTAGGCCCGTTTCAGATTTCACAAAACATTATCGATAATTACTTAATCTTTGGGTATTACTAGTTCCGGTATATGTGTCACAAGAGTAGGCGAGAGTAGAGAGGTTTCAGACATATTGAGGGACCAGCCACATACCGGTTTCCTTAGGCAGCTGACCGACTTTTGGTTTCTGCCCAATGAAAGTACTTTTCTGAGCGATGAATCACTTCGATAGCATCATTTTTGGTGGTTAAGTGAGTTAAAGCCAAGTCTGGAACTTGAACGGGTTGGACTTAGGAAAACATCGAGGAGTAAGTGAACTTTTTTTTAAGCTTTGGTGAGTTCTCGGGTGCGCGGAGGAGCTCAGGATAGATGAAGAATTTATTATTTCTATTACCGGCTTTCAATAGACCGTAAGTTCCAAGCCTCGTTGAAAACCCTTCGCCAGCCTCCCTCTTAAGAAGGTGTTACTTTTATTTCCCCTCATCTATGTCTAACTTATTTTCCCTGTTGATTCGTTTCTGATCTTATAAAACAAAATTATAGAAACTAAGTTCTCTAAGGTAACGATCTTATGCGAAAGTACTAGTATGTAAAACATGGCATTAAATGGTATAGGCTATCAAACTATTTCACACTTAGATTTAAATCCGTTGATTTGGAACTTAAATTAAATGTTACGAAAATTAGAAATGATTTAAACAACAAAACGAGTATTCGCCATTAAAACTCTCCACTCGATGTCAATTCGAACACACCCAATCGCGTTTGACCCAGCTGTCATCGCAGCGTGAACCTCCCAACTGTCATTCGCAAAAGTCATTGCCGAGTTCGCAGAAGAAAAATAAAAAGTTGAATAAGCCGTGAAGAAAGGGCGATTGTCGGTTTTCTGGTTGTGCAGAATTTTTTTATTTTTTCTTTTGTTCACTCTCTCTCCACGAAGTTAAGCACGAAGAAATATCGTTCTTTCTAAATTCCATTCTTTCCTACAACACTACAAATCAGAGCCAAATAGCTATTATCAGAAGCATAATCGCGAATCTCTCACCCTCACAGGCAAGTATTCAAATACATCCGGTGTTGTTTGGTTTACTTTAATCATCGCAGTACATTTGCATCGTCAGAAAAGTATTATTTCATTACACCTTGCTCAGTGTGTTTTATTTTTATGATTCAATTACGAGCGTCTGTCGGAATGGCGTAGGTACAATGGAACTATTGTCGCCAGTCACCCGCACGCACGCTGTATTTATGCATATAATAGACCAGAGGGTGTCCGTGTCACAATTCCGGAATAACGAAGAATGAAATCATCAACATCATCATCATCTTCCCATCCCATTCGCCTTCCCCCCCTTTGTCCGCTGTCGAAATCAAATTTATTTTCATATGTTTACTTTTTTTCTTGTTTTTTTGGTGTTACAGAGAAGTGTGAACTAGGGGAACGGGCGGCTTGTGATATAGACGATAGAAAAGAGTGCAAAAGTGCGGTAGTAATAGAAAGAAAAAAAAAAGTAGAATGCAAGGTTCGCCGGACGCAAAGAAGCCCTGCAAGGGTATACTGAAAACCTCCAGCAGCTTTGATCGTCACTCAGGGTCAGGAACAAGGTATTCTTTTATACTTGCGTGCAATTTGCTTCATTTTGTTTTTTTTTTTCTTTTTTTTTCGCTTTTTTCTGCTTTTCTGATGTGTTGTCCCTGCCCGTATGCTTGCAATTGTAGCTACAGAAAAAGTGCTAAATTCGATGAGCTGAACGTGCTACAAACGTATCATCCACCTGACAAAGATTACGGACATATGAGGATCGAGGAGCCAAAAACTCCGTATAATTATGCCGAGCCAGATCCGGAGCATTGTGACGAGTTAGATGCCGAACTATTGGCCGAGAAGTGAGTTTAAGAGTCAAAAGCGAATGAACGTTCGTTTATGTGTACGATTTCGATTTTAGATTGAGATTGGCCGCGAATTCTCGAACGTCGTTCGATGACGACGAGGAAGATTCATCCGACGACGATGTCGAAGAGACTGAGGAGCAAAAGGGTATGGTTGCTTTGATTTTTATTTTCCTATTACTAAGCGCATTAAGCATTTCTCGCTTTCTCGAGCAATGAAGCGGGTGTCCTTGGAAATAGTAAATCGCTTCGGGTATGATGACATTTCCATCGGCGCGAGCATTGGTCCGAGAGCGGATTTTTTTATGGTTTTTTAGAGCGCACATTGCGACAGGTTGATGAGCGCTACGTTTCGGAAGCGTCTTCGATCGGTTTGCGAAATGGTCGTTCTAAATATAGTTGCTTGAGACCAAAGTGTTTATGTAGCAATAACAGAGGCGGAGAATGAAAAGCAAAACAAGCGAAAGTCCAATGTGGATCCAATCGATTTTGGTGTATCGTTCTATGGAATTAGATTAGCGACATTGTCCACAGGTGCGTCGTGGTGGGTGGTGTTGCATATGGGATAAGGATTAGCGCTTTGTTGTCATGTTTTGGGTTCGTTCACACGGTTCGAGTGGCAGGTGGGGATTTTGGTTATTTTTAGCGAAACCTGAGACGGTTAAATGCCAAATAGAACTTCTCCTTTAGCGAGGATGAGGACTATCCGGTCAAGGGCACTCATATGATTTCTTGCCCTTTACTTGCGCTTTGCTTGCAATTGGTTGCTGTTTATTCGTGGCTCGTTTTGCTCATAAAATTGTCGTGGATCTTAATTTGGTGAGGATAATCGCGTCACAGAGGAATTTACGTTAGACACGCAACTTTGTTGCCTTTACGGGAGTATAATGTACACGCGGCGGGTGGAATGTTTGCGATTGTTGTACAGTCAAGGATCTCGATTTGTTCGGGGTTACGTAAGATTGAAATGCTATTAATGCTATTTACCTTCATGAGATAAGCCCCCTGGTGCGTGGGAGCATGTGAATTATTTACAGCCAATGGGTATAACCTTAACTCTAGGCTGCTAACATAAAGTGTCCTTGCAAACCTAACATTCTTCACTTCTAAAAGCCGCGTACCCTTTTACCTTCTTCAATATTCAGCTCCTTGGTCACTGCTCTCATCGCCACACCTCTTCTAAGTCGCACGTATGATTCACACTCTTATTTAACCCCCATACTAGCAAGTTGTATGACATCGAAGACATTCCGTTTATCTTTCCTCCATCACCCCCTCCTTCCCTCCTCGCCATCCAACTTTGTCTTGGACAATGCTAATCAAAAGATAAGTTTCAGCTAAAAATAGAACCTCATTCACGAGCCGTTTTTTTGTGTGGAAATTCCAGTTTGGAAGACACGGCAAATCAGTCAGATGGGCACAATAACATTGATGACCCTCGTGATCAAATTGAATACGAAAGCAGACGTTGGCGCTGATTAGATTGTGTATTTTTCCTACGCTCTCAATGAGTTGTTATTCTCGGCGCTAATTTCCTTGCGGAAAGAAAGGCAACGACGAAAATGTTCTTTTGGGTACTGCTTGGAATCATTGTTTTCGGAAGCTTGCTCATGGAATTTATTGCCCAGAAGGCTCTATCGCATTGTTCTAGTGCATCGGATAGAGAAACGGTTTATTTCATATTCATTATTCCGTTATCGCCATATCATCGGGTTTCGTGATTTGTGTTCTATTTCGTGATTCGTTCAAGTGATTCACTTGGTGAAGGAATTAAATTTCAATCACAAGTTCGCACCTAGTTCGTCTACAACTGCAGTGATCTGTTTGGCATTTCCGACATCAAGTTCGATGAATTTTCAGCGTAATACGGACTATGCCCTGTTTATTCAGGGCTTGTATCAGTTGGTGGCGATGTGTGTAAGTTCGGTGTATCATTTTTTCTCATTCCATTCCATTCCATTCACATAACCTTGTTATGCCGCTTCAATTCGGGCCGAACCTGGATCGGAACCAACATGCCACAAATGCGACACGCCTAGTTATTGGAGTATCCTTTACACTTACATATGTCTGCCACCTTAAATGCGGTCGTCCTTCACTGCTCATGGTTGAAATCGAAAACTTCGGGTCGGAGTAGTGGTTTCCATTCGCTCTATATGGTCCAGCCATTTAAGATGTTGAGTCCGGGACGCCGGGCACTTCTTGTTTGCCGCATTTGCCCTCTAAAAGGTTAAACGCAAATATTTTCTCTTAGAGCGAAGAGAAGGATCGGTTTGATTAAGGTTTTGTAAAGAGCTACCTTCGTTCTTCCTTAAACCCAAAGAAACAGCGATTGGCAAGAGTTATTCTGCGTCTGGTTTTTATTTCTTTGGGGTGGTTCCGTTGCCGCTTGTCAGTGAACCAAGATACCCAAACTCAGTAACTACTTCAAAGTTAAAGCTGTCAAAGGCAGCCTCATATGATTGCACAGAAGCTTAACAACGCATTCAGTAAGCTCGTAGAATGAGTAAGAAAACAACAAGTTCTAGGCGAATTTCGACATCATTCATCAACATACAGAGATGCGATGAGACTGCCCTAAAGTAACGAAGAAGATGCTTTGTAGTGCATTTCTTTAGTCCTATTTATTCAAAATATAAGGTGTACAACTTTGCTTCCGCCGTTTACCGATATGTGGCGATAACGGTAAGTAGTGGCCGAAAAAAAACAGATCGCGGACGTCAGTCAGTTGGCTTGGACCTCGGTCAATAGAACACCATTCAAATATTAGTTGATTTGTGTCTGCATCATAAAGTTGTTCTCGATTGAAAATGTTTTGTTTCAATATGAAGAAAACAGCGGCTGAATCTCATCGAATGCTCTCAGATGCGTATGGTGAGGACGCTCTTAGTGAAAGAATGTGTCGTGAGTGGTTTCAACGCTTCAAGAACGGTAATTTTAACGTCGAAGACCGGCAAAAACGGAAGGGATTTCTGCATCGCATTGTGACCGGGGACGAAAAATGGGTTTATTACGATAACCATAAACGCAAAAAATCATGGGAATATGCCGGCCATGTTTCCACGTCGACGGCCAAACCGTATCCACGGCTCCAAGATCATGCTCTGCATTTGGTGGGACCAGCTCGGCGTCGTGTACTATGAGGTGTTAGAACCAAGTGAAACAATCACAGGTGCTCGTTATCCAACGCAATTAATGCGTTGGAGCAGAGCATTAAAAGACAAACGGCCGCAATACAGCAAGAGGCACGATAAAGTGTTTTTGCAGCACGACAACGCTCGACCCCGCGTTGCAAACGAGCTCAAAACGTATTGGATTTATAACTTAATTCGTGCGGGTTGCTAAGAGATGGCGTAACTTGTATTATTCCATTGGAACATGCGTTGGAAAGCTACTGTCATTGTACGTCATTTCAGTATATGTCATTCATTTGAAGCGTAAACAATAATAATTTTTTTTCACTCAAATATGTCGAACTTTGTGCCTGAAAAAGTGTTTTTGCGGAGAGTTCTTCTTCATTACTTTAATATGAAGAAAACTGCTGCCGAAAGTCATCGTATTTTTGGTGGAAGTTTATGGTGAACATGCGCTAGCTGAGCGAACGTGCCAAAAGTGGTTTTCACGATTTAAAAGTGGTGATTTTGGCTTGGAAGACGATGAACGTCCTGGGCAGCCAAAAAAGTTTGAAGATTAAGAACTGGAAGCATTACTCTATGAAGATTGTTGCCTAACACAAGAAGAGCTCGCAGAATCTTTGGGTGTCACTCAAGCAGCCATTTCAAAACGTTTAAAAGCAGCTGGATATATTCAAAAGTAAGGAAATTGGGTTCCACATGAACTCAAGCCGAGAGACGTCGAAAGGCGGTTTTGCATGTCCGAAATGCTGATGGAACGCCACAAAAGGAAGTCATTTGCATCGGATTGTTACTGGTGGTGAAAAATGGATCCATTACGACAACCCCAAGCGCAAAAAATCATATGTGAAACCCGGCCAACCAGCCAAATCAACGGCAAAGCCGAATATCCATGGCGCGAAGGTAATGCTCTGTATTTGGTGGGATCAGAAGGGTGTGCTGTGTTATGAGCTGCTAAAACCGGGTGAAACCATCAATGGACAACGCTACCGAACACAATTAATCCGTTTGAAGAGAGCAGTAGCCGAAAAACGCCCGGAATATGCGACCAGATACGAGGCAATAATTTTCCATCATGACAACGCTCGGCCCCACGTTGCTATTCCGGTTAAGAACTATTTGGAAAACAGTGGATGGGAAGTTTTACCCCACCCGCCTTATAGCCCAGACCTTGCCCCTTCTGACTACCATTTGTTTCGGTCGATGCAGAACGCCCTCACTGAAATACGGTTCACATCAGAGCAGAATATAAAAAATTGGCTTGATTCATTCTTGGCTGCCAAGCCGGCGCAGTTCTTTTGGGATGGGATCCACAAATTGCCAGAAAGATGGGAAAAAGTCATAGCTTCAGATGGGCAATACTTTGAATAATACTATTGTACATGTTTTTCTTAAATAAACGTTCAAATTTTGAAAAAAAAACCGCACGAATTAAGTTATATACCCAATACTTGGAAACGTTAAAATGAGAACTCCTACCCCATCCGCCGTATTCTCCAGACATTGCTCCCTCTGACTATCACCTGTTTCGATCAATGTCGCATGGCCTGGCTGACCAACACTTCCGAGCTCATGAAGAAGTCACAAATTGGATCGAGTTGTGGATCGCTTCAAAATATGAACAATTTTTTCATCTTAATGGCCAGCGATGGAAAATACTTTGAATGATACATGTGTAACCAATTTGTTTCATTAAAGCCTCAAATGTTGGGGAAAAAACGGCGAAAGCAAAGTTGTACACCTAGTAATACTCGTCCGAGTCTATACAGATTTGAAGAGCCTTGAAAATGTCAGTCAAAGCTTGCTGGATGGTATGATTCGTACTGTAAGTGTTCCCCTCCAACTTTGATTTGCATTTAGAAAACAGCCAGAAATCCTACGGCGCTAAATCAGACGGGTATGGATGGTGATCGAGTGTTGTAATGCTTTTTTTTGTTCGACGGCTCATTGTCATACAACAAAAACCAATCGCCATTTTCCTTGTACTCCGGCTGAACATGATGATATCTGTCCCAAAATCTTCCCGGACCAGCCGAACAATATTTGGCATTTACATTCGCCTTATCGAACGAATTCCTTATGGATACTGCCCTTGGAATCGAAGAAAACGATGGACATCTGCACTTTCTTCTTTTTCGGTTCATCTGATATCTTCCATGTCACGCTTCCATTTTGGTGAGCGGCTCGTATTCGAAGCACCACGTTTCATCGCCAGTTACGCTAGATGACATCAAGGTCATTTTCTTTGGCAGGTTTCATGTCTTTGCAATGACTCACTCACTTTCAGGATTTTTTTGCTCATCCGTGAGAGAATGTGGAACGAATCGGACACAGATCTTATTCTGTCCTTAATCCTCGCTATGAATGCGATAGACCACACTCTTAGTAAGTCTCGCGAACGCACGACCGATAGAGCACGGCATTTTTTAATTTTTTCAATGCTTTCTTCATTCCTCGGGGTTACTAGCTTCGGTGAACGTTGGTCGACTTTAAGGTCTTCACGATCATCACAAAATCCAGCAAACCAGCGGAATACTTCAGCACGGGATAGGCACCGGTCACCCCATACATATAAACTTAAAAAAAACTTGATATTCGCTCTTGGCACCATAGACATTTTTCGACATTGGACGTTTGGCTTTCATAATTTTTGACTGAACAATGGGAACGCTACGAACTATGGTCTGAAGATAGATGAAAGATCTGTCTACGAAGCTTTACTGATGAATAAGAAATGGCGTTGCAATTGGCTGATGCCTCAAATCAGTCTTCGCTGACTGTTTACGAGTATTTAATCTCAGAGCAATTTCAACCACCTCTGTTTCAATGCTCTCAAACGCTTTATTGACGTCTTGCTGTGTCCGTCAAGTTATGCAAGTACGCCTCTGAGCCAGTGGGTTTAGAAGGAACCTCTAAGATTTTTTAAGAGCACTGCGACCAGTGTAGGTCTATTGTGTCTGCTAGCCAATTAGATGAGGAGTTCCTCTACTTTCTTAATAAAGCTGAGAATGTGCTCTGCAGTTTCTTCGTCCTTTCGACAGAGTCGACACACGGTTTCAGATGAGAGGTTAATTTTGTTTAGATAATATCTCAGACTACAGTGTCCCGAAAGGTACGTAACTTTCGGACCAATTTTCTATTATATTATTTGAGAATATTGGTAGAGTGTTTTTTCAGGGGCCGTATGAATCTCTTCAATTGTCGATGTCCTTGAACGCTGTACGAAAAGCGCAGGTGTTGCGATTTTTCCCACTTGTCTAAGAGAAATCTTTCGGCACATATGTACCTTTCGCTGGAATCTTTCCGGGTTGGTCGGGGATTAAATTGCCTTTTATGCCCATGTGACCTGGCACTCACCAGAGTTTGACTTGACTTCTTTCGCCTAGGTCTTGCAGGGCATTCCTTGAGTTCGTAGTATAAGATAATGAAAACGACTGTTTCCTATGGTGTCTTATTATGAAGTGCTTTATTTTTCAATACATTGCTTAAAATCTACCTTAACAATCTAGCTTACTTAAGCTTAAAACTACTATCCCACGGTTGAGGCGAAGTTGCTCCGTACCCCATGGTTGATGTGCGGGTGACGATGCGTGCAGGTGAACGTAGGCTGGTGTCAGCTTATCAGTTCAAGGGTGGATGTCTGCTGCCTGGTTGGGGAGCATGTGTGTTAACTTACTTTTTAGCTTGTTACATCCTTTATATACATATTAGATAAAGTATTGTCTGAAACGAAGAATTTATTTTTCAATTCTCCCTCCAGCCCGAAGACTTGAATTCGAGAAACGTAGAAAAGCCCACTACAACGAGTACGAAGCAGTTCGGCTAGCCCGTAAGTTAATAGAAGAGGAGGACGATGATGACGACGACGACGAGGTTGACGACAAACAGAACAAATCGCAAAACCAATCGAACAGTGCCACAAGAAATCCATCCACAAGTTGTAAAGACATGGACGTGGATATACAAGATGACGCTCAAAATACTACGTCCGCTCCACGGCACTAGCTTACAGCCTAAACTGTACATCCATCAATCGTAAACACACCAATGGACTTTCGACATTATTTAAATAACTTTATCTCATTTATTATCAAAACCCTCTTAGATGGAATCATTCACATATATTATAACGCAATATAACCATTTTCAACTTATTATTCTAATTTAATTTCAAATTCATTTCGAGTGACTGTCGAGTCAGCGAGTGAGTCGATGGGCCTTTGATCAAAGAATGAGTGTACTGGCGAGTGTAGTGATTCTTGTAGATCCCACTAGAATACGTACGTACAGATAAGATTCGCTTAAGAATCGCATGACAGATAGAAGCAAATTTGCTTGATGTTTTTACTTAAACAATTATTAAATAGGTTATTAGAAGAGGAAGTCTGGGAGACCTAGTAGACGTCTCCTAGGGTATATGAATGAAATAAAAAAAAGTGCCACAACCGAGCTTAGGCGGGTAATTAAGTAACAGCTTTATGTTAATTTTTCAGTTGCATAAGACGGTATTTTCCAAAACTATTCACGTCGGACTCGATTGAGTTTTGATTTTCACTTTAGAATTTAGACCAATTAGATGTAGGAGAGGCGTTTCGATTTCAGTTTTCGTTCCAATTTTCGCGACAGCCTGTTAATGGCTTACATATCACGGCTCGAACATCAGTAAACTAACCACTAACCAATCAGTAGTGATTCATAGATAAATAACGCGTTTTATCGGATGTCTTTCATTTGAACAAGTTATCTAGAGTTCTTCCAAGTCACGCCTCAAGCCCTTTATTTCCTGCACTAGACAACAGTATGAAAAAGTAGTTAACAAAACATTTAATCACTCAATATAATAATAGGGTTGTTTAACTTAAGATTTAACCGCATACCCATCAAGGCATGCAACAGAACTAAATAAACAAGGAAACACCAACTTTAAATTGTAAAGCTCACTTTAGCGCTTCTTTAATTAGACGAAGAAGAATAATAAAAACAAACAAAAACCATTTCATTGTTAGTTGATGTCAGATTTAGTAGAGAAGAAAAACAAAAATTACTAAAGCTCATGGAATCAAATATCTTTTAAAAGGAAATAAAAATAACAAATTTTAAAGCTATTGTGATTGCCCAATTTTCAACATGTTTTTATTATTATTTTATTGTAATAATGTGAACTTATTTAAATAATTTTATAAACATCTGATAATATTTTTGTCTTTACAAGAGAGTTTACTAAAATTAAAAACGAAAACAAAAATAACTAAAAAAAAAATGTTAAAGTAAATCTAATAAATGAAAATCGAAACATGAATTTGTGCTTTTGGTCTGAGAATGCGAAAATGGTCTTTTAAATTTATTGCTAGTGTTGGGGTCATTCATATTTGTGGGTGATATTCCAGGTAAATCGAACTTTTTAGCTTGAAGCTTTGAGAGAGAGCTATCCAACAAGGAGTGTCATTATGCATACAATGTTGTATGATCACAGGTTGAAGTCTTCGAGATTTTCATGATTGGTCGAGATGATGGAGGTCGGCCCCTTTAAGCCAAAGATGTGATTCAAAAGCAACGAATTTGGGTGTCATACGAATTGAAACTAAGGGACTTCGTGAGGTGTTTTATCACTAATGAGCAGCTGTCTCAATGGCAGAATGAGAAATAATTGTTGCATCGAATTGTCACCGGAAGTGATAATCCTAAGCGCCAAAAGTCATGGCAGGTATCATCAAGAGCGAAGCCTCATATTTTTTCGTTTCGTTTAATCTAACTCCAACAACTATCCCCACGCCTCCATCCCAATCACCTGCCCCGAATTCGTTTCCTAACTTTGACCTCACCTCCGGAGCCAAGTATCCTAATTTCCGTAGCTCCCATATACTTAACCCCTCAAAATCCCATCCCCCCAACTCTTCCAACCCAAAACCCCACTCTTTCACCCAACTCTTCGTCTGTCCTAATACCAGCAACTTCTGCCTCATTTACCCAATCCTCTGCCATCCCTCAATCTTTTGTTGATCCTCTTTTGCCCCCTACAGTTAAACTTACTCAGCTAACTGCTGACCCCACCCAAAGTCGCTACGCCCTTTCTCGACTAAGAGATAAAAAGACGTATGAGAACATTCGTCTATTTCTGGCTTACCTCCAAGATAAATCAGACTCGGTTTGTTATGAAGGTAAAACAAACACAAGCGTCAAGGTCTCCATTCAACAGGAAGGTCTCTCCACGGATTTCGCTAGCCTCAAGAGCCTCTTCATAAAATATCATGAATTTTTCAATATCTCGCCCCAAAAAGTGTCAAAGGACTTCGACCAATACATCCATCCCCCTCCCTGCCACCCTAACGCTCCCCGAAAACCTTCCTCTTACCTTTTATTATCAGAATGTAAGAGGTCTGCGCTCTAAAACTCACGCAGTCCTACAGCAATCACATGCCTTACCTTTTGAAATCTTTGCCTTAACCGAAACGAACCTAATCCCTTGTATAAACAACCTTGAACTATTCCCATCCAATTTTAACGTTTATCGCGACGATGATGTTAACCGACCTACTGATTGTTGTCCATGCCGCGGTGTTCTTCTAGCCGTCCGAAACTCAATTGACTCCTCCCTCATAGCAACTTCATCTTCGTCATGTCTCGACTTTGTTTCTATTAAGATTGTACTACCCCGGAAATCGCTCTACGTCATCTGCTTTTACAGTTTGCCATCACAACCTATTGAAACATATAACTTGGCCATTGATACAATCGATAATTTAATTGATTTACGACATCCCCAAGACGAGATCGTAGTTTTCGGTGACTTCAACCTTACTCACCTTAAATGGATCTCTTCAGACGACCGATCGTTTTACATTGCCTCTAATCCCACTGCAGTCAAAGAATGCCTCCTCTCTGATCGCCTAGCTGATTCCAGCCTTAACCAAGTCAGCGGCATTTTGAATTACATGGGCAGACAACTCGACCTCATTTTCACAAGTGACCCCTTCAACTCCTCAGTTTCAGCTTCTCCGCTGTCCCTATCAACGGTCGACAACTACCACCCTCCCCTTCTTCTCTCGTTTTTTCACAACTCCCCTATATAGAACTCTCCCCCCACTGTTCGAATCTCTCACGATTTTCACAAAGCCAACTTCCGTCAAATCAATGAATATCTCAATAGTGCTCCTTTTAATTTCAACAACCTTACCGTAAATGATGTCATATCTATTTATATTTAATTCTATCTCCCTTTACGTACCCTTTTCTCGACATAAAACCTCCTCCACCTCCCCACCATGGTATAATCGCAGGCTCCGTTCTTTGAGAAACAAACGGAACAAGCTCTGGACCACTTTCCTTCGTACTCATTCCCCAAATGACTTCTCTAACTATTTCGGTACTTACCTGCATTTTGTAGAGCTTTATAACTCTCTCTATCAACACTACTTAGTCGAGATGCCAACCAACCTTATAAATAATCCCAAGTCCTTCTTTCAATTCGTTAATTACAAAAGAAAATCTGATGGCTACCCAAACTCACTGTCCTTCAATAATGAAACTTCCAATGATCCTCATAACATCGCCAACCTTTTTGCCACCTTTTTCAATAAATTTTTCACCCATGATTCCTTTGCACCCGATCCTACCTATTTCAACTATTTACCAAACTTCTCCTTTGGACCATTTCTCCCACGTAGTGTCGACCCCGTTATCATCGAAGAAAGATTAAAGCAACTTAATGATGAATTCACCACTGGCCCCGAGCCTCCCATCTATATTTTTAAAAAAATGTTCCTCCTCCCTTTCTCTACCTCTCTCAAAAATCTTCAGCCTATCCCTTTCTCAAGGTGAATTTCCCCGGATATGGAAAACTTCTTTTATAATACTTATACACAAAAAGGGTCCGAAGAATGACATTAACAACTACCAAAATCTTCGAAAGTATTTTGTAGGATAATTTAAGCTTTCAATGCAAGTCTTTAATCTCCCTCAGACAGCACGGCTTCCTTAAAGGTAGGTCTACAACCACAAACCTTATTGAATTCGTTTCCTTCACCCTTTCAGCCTTAGAAAATGGCAAGGAAGTCGATGTTATTTCAACTGACTTCAGTAAGGCCTTTGATAAAATTTCACACAGATTAATACTCTTCAAACTGTCTTCCCTTGGCTTTGAACCCCTCTTATTAAAGTGGATTTCCTCTTACCTGGAAAATCGCTACTACAGCGTTTGCTTCAGTTCTGCCCTCTCTAACCCCTACCTTGCTTCCTCCGGTGGCCCCCAAGGCAGTCATTTAGGTCCGCTTCTTTTTATCCTTACCATTAACAATATTGAAATGGTTATCAAACACATCACTCTATATGCCAACGATACCAAGTTCTTTAAGATCATTTCTTCAGAACATGACTCTTCCCTTATTCAATCGGACCTCAACAGCTTTTCCATCTGGTGCTCCAAGAACTGCTTCGACCTTAACATTTCCAAGTGTCAGTATATTACTTTCTCCCGCAAACGTAACAAACCTCCTCCCCGCCTCTACTTCCTCCATAATCAACCCCTTTCTACCATTCAGGTGATCCATGATCTTGGTGTATTATGCGACCAGGAACTCAATTGCCTTCAGCGATATAAGCGATATAATTCTTTAGGCCAATTCTGCAATCGGCTTCGTGAAACGATGGTCTAAAGAGGTTTCTAATCCCTACGTCACTCGGTCTCTCTACATAACTTTTGTTCGCCCTATTCTCGAATACGCCTCTCAAGTGTGGTCTCCTTACTATCGTTCACACATTTCCAGAATCGAGAGTATCCAACGTCGTTTTCTCCGTTTTGCCTGGGACAATCCTCTGATCCTACCTCCCTATCAAGACCGCCTAAAACTTATTAATTTGAACCCGCTGGAAGAACGAAGAAGGATATCCGACATCCTTTTCATCCTTCGACTCCTCTCAGGTACCATCGACTGCGCGACCCTTTATAACTCTATCTTTTTTAACACTAACCCTCGTAATACACGGAATCCACATCTCTTCTATGTACCCACCTCTCGTACCTCCTATGACTCCAATGAACCTATGTATCCTGCGGAATGTTAATGCGAAGAACTGTTTTGACTTTAACATCAGCACTCCTTGTCTAAAACTCCGTCTCAATCGCCCTCTTTCTTAGTTTCCTAGATTGTAAGTTAAATTAAGTATGCAGCTTGAATTAAGCACAATTAAATGGGGGTATAACCTCCACCAAAATCATTCAAAACGTACATCACACATTCAACATAGTAGACGTGATCACGACAAGTTTTTCGTCCCTAATTGTCTCTCTCTCTCCCAGCAACCCGCTCACTCTGCAAAAATGTCCCTTTTACCTTCTATTATCTATTATTAGTTCAAAAACCCAAGCTGGATTCCAACAGTCACATGCTTACCTTTTAAAATATTTGCTCTGACAGAAACAAATCTGATCCCCAACATAAATAACCTCAAATTGTTCCCATCAAATTTTAATATTTATCGGGATGACGGACTCAGCCGACCCACTACTGGTTGCCCTTGTCGAGGCGTTCTATTCTCTCGGACTCTCCCCTTATTGCACTCCCCACTTCTCGACTTTGTTTCAATTAAGATTGCTCTACCCCAGAAGACACCATACATCATTTGTTTCTACATGTTGCCGTCACAACCTATTGGATCCTATCAACTCGCCAATAGCACAATCGACCAAATAACCGATTTAAGAGACCCTCAGGATGAAATCCTTCTTTTTGGTGACTTCACTTTTCCTCATCTTAAATGGACCCAATCAGACGATCGTTTTATATTGCCATCAATCCCACTACTGCCAAAGAATGTCTCTTCTTGGATCGCCTAGCAGATTCAGACCTTAGCCAAGTTAATGGCGTCCTAATCTACATGGGTAGACAACTAGACCTCATATTCACAACCGATCCCCTCAAAACTTCTGTTTCACTTTGTCCCCTTTCCCTTTTAACCATCGAGAACTTCCATCCTACCCTCCTCCTTTCCTTCTTCCACGATTCTCCATGACAGAACAAACCCCATACACTTCTGGCCTCTTACGATTTCCACAACGCAAAATTTCACCTAATCAATGAATAGCTTAAAATTTTGATAACCTAACCGTAAATGATGCAATATCCATATTCTACAGGGAAATATTTAATTCTATCTCTCTTCACGATCCCATTTCACAACGCAAAACTTTGTCCACCTCCACACCCTGGTACAATTGCAGGCTCCGTTCTCTAAGAAACAAAAGAAATAAGCAGGGGACAATCTTCCTTCGTACTAAGTCCCCTAAAGACTTTTCTAACTACCTGGGCAGCTATCTCCACTTAACCGCCCTTCGCAACTCCATCTATCAACGCTATTTAACTGAAACGCAAGCCAATCTTATAAACGATCCAAAGTCCTTCTTTAAGTTTGTTAACTACAAAAGAAAATCTGATGGCTATCCTACCTCTCTCTCCTTCCATGATCAAACCTCGAATGACCCCAATATTATCGGGAACTTTTTCGCCACGTTTTTTAAACAGTCTTTCGCCGACGACTTCTTTGCTCCAGACCTCTCTTACTTCGATTATTTACTGAATTTTTCCCTTGGACCATTTCTTCCACGCACAGTCGATTCTCATGTCATCGAAAACAAATTAAATCTACTTAATGATGAATTCACTCCTGGACCTGATGGTCTCCCTGCCATATTTCTAAAAAAGTACTCCTCAACCCTCTCTCTCCCTCTCTCGAAAATCTTCAGTCTATCCCTATCCCAAGGTGAATTCCCCCGCTTATGGAAAACCTCATTTATCACCCCTATACACAAAAAAGGTCTGAAAAACGTTGTTAACAACTATCGTCCCATTGCCAAACTGTCACATACTCGTATACCCAAATTCTTCGAGAGTATTTTGTACAAAACTCTAAGTTTTCGCTGCAAGTCCTTAATCTCCCTTAGATAACACGGTTTTTCCGAATACAGATCTACAACCACTAACCTTGTTGAATTTGTGTCCTTTACCCTATCAGCCTTAGAAAACGGCATGGAAGTCGATGTTATTTCAACCGATTTCAGTAAAGCTTTCGATCTCCTACAGACTAATACTCTTCAAATTGTCCTTCCTTGGCTTCAACTCCATTTCCTTGAAAATTGCCTGGAAAATTGCTATTACAGTGTTGGTTTTAGATCTGCCTTCTCTAACCCCTTTTTAGCTTCCTCCGGCGTCCTCCAAGGCAGCCCCTTAGGTCCACTTCTTTTCGTTCTTACCATAAATGATCTTGAAATGGTGATCAAACATTCCCACATCTTATTATATGCCGACGATACCAAGTTCTTCAAGACTATTTCCTCCAGTCATGACTCTTCCCCTATTCAATCTGATCTCAATAGTTTTTCGATTTGGTGTTCCAAAAATTGCTTGGAGCTTAACATTTCCAAATGCCAATCAATCACCTTTTCACGTAAACGAATCTAACCTCATCCTCGTCTCTACTTCCTCAAAAACCAATCGGTTTCCACCATTCAGGCAATTCGCGATCTTGGCATATTATGTGACCAGAAGCTACGATTGTGGTCCGATAAGTACTTAGCCTACAAAAGAAAAACAAACATTTTGGAGAAATGGCGATTTATTTTTCAATATAGTCTCCTTTTAGCTCAATACACTTGACTCGGCGATGCTCCAACTTCTTTAACCCCTCTGTAAAATACGTTTTCTCGAGGTCTGCAAAGTAGGCCTCCGTGGCGGCGATGACCACCTCATTCGACTGAAATTTATGCCCGACGAGTGACTTTTTACAGTTTGGAAACAAAAAGAAGTCGCACGGGGCCAAATCTGGAGAATACGGACCAATTTGGCCGTGGGGAGGGCGGAGGTGTGAGCCGGTGCGTTATCATGATGGAAGAGCACTTTTTTCTTCGCCAAGTGGGGCCGTTTTTTCTTCAATTCGGCGTCGAATCCGCCCAATAATTTGGCATAGTACAGCCCTGTGACCGTTTTGCCCTTCTCCAGGTAGACGATGTGTGTCACACCTTGTGAATCTCAGAAAACGGTGGCCATCACCTTTCCGGCCGATGGGACAGTCTTCGCCTTCTTCGGAGCACGTTCGCCAGGTGAATCCCACTGTTTCGACTGTTCCTTGGTCTCTGGTGTTTACCAGTGAATCCATGTTTCGTCCACTGTCACGAAACAATGCAGAAATTCTTTCGGATTGCGCTTAAACAGCGTCAAACACGGTGAAGTGGTCTCACGGTTGCGCTTGTTGTCCGGAGTGAGCAAACGCGGCACCCATTGCGCCGACAGCGTTCTCATGCCCAAAATTTCATGCAGGATATGACCCACGCGATCTTTTGAAATGCCTACTGTTGTCTCAGCTATCTCGCGCACCTTCAATCGGCGGTCTGCCAATACGAGATCGTGGATTTTTGTCACGTGGCTCATCAAAAACCGACGTGCGACCACGTTGAAACTCGTTATACCAATTTTTGATGGTCGCCATCGAAGGACAGTAGCCGTCTACTAGAATGTACTACACAAGTTGCTCTCACGATACTGGCGCCATCTGGCGGTGGCGGTGACGGTACTTATCGGGCCACCCTCGTACATCTTATGAGGACTGCAAAAGATGGGTCGATCCGTGGATTGCATTTAAGTAGGTACGACGGGCGATCCAAAATTAATCATATTCGGTCATTTCCAGGCCAAATCATGTAAATAGACCACGAATCTCAGGAGGTACATTCATTGGAATATGAGCACTCGAAGGAATAACATGAAAATGGGGTAAAACAAATTTTGAACCATCATCAAGTCGACCATACACAGCGACTTGTTAGAAACATTGGAAGACTCTACTCCTTCATATACAGTAGCATGTTGGGCCAAGGAGTTTAAGTTGGGCAGAACATCCACTGAAGATGAACATCGTGAAGGACGCCCATCTACATGCCTCACTGAAGATAATGTGAAAAATGTTAAAAATATGTTGGCAGATCGAAGAGTGATCAGGCATAGAGCTGAAGTCGGAGGGATCTATGTATTATGGCAGCAGCCAAAATATCCTCCTGACCGACGCTAAGGAAATTCAAAGTGTAAAATTTGGCGGGAAAGTTGATGGCATCCGTTTTTTGGGATACAGGAATATTTATAAAGGCACTATTTGGGATGTTGCTAAGCAGACCAAATTAGAATATTACGGGAGGTCATTAACGATAAAATACGTAGCAAACTGACAAAAAAACAACGCAGTTGCGATGCCTGCCATTCAAGAAACGGGATTTGAACCGCTCCACAGTGGTTCCCAGGCGGAAAAAAAGCCCGAAAATGAAATAAGGTGCATAGTACCGTTAATATGATTTTTAGATTCTTCATATATATGGAAACAAAATACACTCAGTGTTTTTTTTGTTTAATTATTGTGAATTAAGGTGAATTTCCCCGGATATGGAAAACTTCTTTTATAATACTTATACACAAAAAGGGTCCGAAGAATGACATTAACAACTACCAAAATCTTCGAAAGTATTTTGTAGGATAATTTAAGCTTTCAATGCAAGTCTTTAATCTCCCTCAGACAGCACGGCTTCCTTAAAGGTAGGTCTACAACCACAAACCTTATTGAATTCGTTTCCTTCACCCTTTCAGCCTTAGAAAATGGCAAGGAAGTCGATGTTATTTCAACTGACTTCAGTAAGGCCTTTGATAAAATTTCACACAGATTAATACTCTTCAAACTGTCTTCCCTTGGCTTTGAACCCCTCTTATTAAAGTGGATTTCCTCTTACCTGGAAAATCGCCACTACAGCGTTTGCTTCAGTTCTGCCCTCTCTAACCCCTACCTTGCTTCCTCCGGTGGCCCCCAAGGCAGTCATTTAGGTCCGCTTCTTTTTATCCTTACCATTAACAATATTGAAATGATTCCGTGCAGGGACGGGTTAAGAATATCCCTGCAGCGATACCTCTCGCTTGTCGTAAAAGGCGACTAAAACAAAGGTAAACAAAAATCACATCTAGGCAATTTAGAAAACACCAAGGTGAGCCTAGGAACACATATACCACCATTAAACTGCCCCACAAGTGTACATGCAAATCAGTGGGCTGACACGACTGGAGATCACCGGTGTTGTAAGAGTAAGATCAAACAAAAAAATATGGAGCATGCCCGTGTCACAAAAAAAAAAGCAGGCCGAAAAACAATTGGTGCAAAATGCAAAAACACCAGCATTTGATTGGCCTCAGCGATGAAGTAATCCCAAACAGGGAAGCCTGCCGCTACTTTCTGAGGTCAAACCGGCGGACCCCACAAGCGGACCAGTAGGAATGCAGTAAAGTGGGAAGGTTATGGTCCTACACTTCTGACCATAACAACGCCGGAAAAAGGAAAAGAAGAAGAAGAAGAAGATTAACAATATTGAAATGGTTATCAAACACATCACTCTATATGCCAACGATACCAAGTTCTTTAAGATCATTTCTTCAGAACATGACTCTTCCCTTATTCAATCGGACCTCAACAGCTTTTCCATCTGGTGCTCCAAGAACTGCTTCGACCTTAACATTTCCAAGTGTCAGTATATTACTTTCTCCCGCAAACGTAACAAACCTCCTCCCCGCCTCTACTTCCTCCATAATCAACCCCTTTCTACCATTCAGGTGATCCATGATCTTGGTGTATTATGCGACCAGGAACTCAATTGCCTTCAGCGATATAAGCGATATAATTCTTTAGGCCAATTCTGCAATCGGCTTCGTGAAACGATGGTCTAAAGAGGTTTCTAATCCCTACGTCACTCGGTCTCTCTACATAACTTTTGTTCGCCCTATTCTCGAATACGCCTCTCAAGTGTGGTCTCCTTACTATCGTTCACACATTTCCAGAATCGAGAGTATCCAACGTCGTTTTCTCCGTTTTGCCTGGGACAATCCTCTGATCCTACCTCCCTATCAAGACCGCCTAAAACTTATTAATTTGAACCCGCTGGAAGAACGAAGAAGGATATCCGACATCCTTTTCATCCTTCGACTCCTCTCAGGTACCATCGACTGCGCGACCCTTTATAACTCTATCTTTTTTAACACTAACCCTCGTAATACACGGAATCCACATCTCTTCTATGTACCCACCTCTCGTACCTCCTATGACTCCAATGAACCTATGTATCCTGCGGAATGTTAATGCGAAGAACTGTTTTGACTTTAACATCAGCACTCCTTGTCTAAAACTCCGTCTCAATCGCCCTCTTTCTTAGTTTCCTAGATTGTAAGTTAAATTAAGTATGCAGCTTCTTCATATATATGGAAACAAAATACACTCAGTGTTTTTTTTGTTTAATTATTGGAGTATGGGGTACAGTTAATACAAAGTGGCTCTTCCAAGATTTCCGAAATTTAAAGGTTTTATTACCAGTTTTGAAACGCTTATTTTTTTCCTTTGCATCACTCATGTTGTTAAAACAAAAACTTTTTTTTTTAATTGAATATTTAATTTTAAAAATACAATTACCGTTAATCAAATTTTTCTATCAACCTAGATAAAGGCCCTTATCCAGAGCTATCTCCGAAGCGAATCTTTTATAATTTTTGTTGGTTCATAAAAAAAGAGCTCCACGTTGCTCCACTCTGACTCCGACCTTTTTTTAAAGCTGATGTAATATTCTTCTTATTATGTAAAAATTAAATGACACTTTTGATCACTTTGCCTGTGAAAGGCTTCTAAGTCTAACAATGCGTGTTGGACAAACAGCACTTTAAATCAACTTCTGTTGTTACCGTTCGAAATTGCACAGCTATTTCGGTGGAATTTGTTGTTTACATTATTAAAGATCAACAAAGGTATCGTTGCAGTTGCGTTTGAGCTTTTGTTGAATAACGTTTAAGTTAAGGAGTGTTGAAATGACTAATCTTGTCATAGAATATAAAGTGTTGTGCGATTTCCTTTTTAGCAGGAATATTAACTCACTAGGAGACTTTTTACAAGAAAGTTACCAACATTTGGAACCACATCAAATTACAAAAGTTGTTCTAGAAGTTAAGAAAAGATTCTTACCGCATTTTAAACAAAGATATAAGTCCACTCGTAACATAAAAGCGAAATTTCTTCTAAAATATAAAGAATGGCTTAATGGAAAGTTTTTTGTTAGTTTTTGTCAAGGTGTTGTGGACTCTCGCTTAAATGAGTCAGGTGGAGGTACAAGTGGAAGACCGAATAAAGTATTTGAAAACTGCAGTGCTCGGGCAAAAAGATACAAAGTTCAGGAACTAAAAGCAACTACTTCCCAACATTTAATAAACGCTGCCGCTACTTCGTCGTCCTCAACACTCCACTCAGCTTTTAGTGCCGACGAAGCATTAGCCCTGATGATTCAAACAAAAATGAAAAGTATCAATATGAAGTAATTAAAAAAGCAACTGATGATATAGGCCATAATGTATTTCCGACATATAAACAAATTTTACAATCTAAAATGCAGTGTTATCCTGAGAAAATTGAAATAGAAGAAACGTATGCCCAAATCCCATTGCAAGACTTGCTTAACCACACAGCTAAAAGAATTATAAACCCAAAAGTGACTAATGAATTAATATCACAAAACAGCTTTAATCTGACACTTTTAACGAAATGGGGTTGTGATGGATCCTCGGGTCAGAATGAGTTTATGCAAACATTTTCAGATGGTGATTCGTATTCGTCGGACTCAAATTTGTTTATGACATCTATTGTGCCACTGCAGCTAAACATAATTGATTCAAATAGTGAAATTTGAAAAAATCCTCGCCCCTTCTCAACACGATATTGTAGGCCACTAAAATTTCAATTTAAAAAAGAAAACCAAGAACTAATACGAGAAGAAAAAAAACGAGTTGAAAATGAAATTAAAAATTTGCATGAAACTATAATACATTTTGAATCGCATGTAATAAGAGTTAAGCATCAATTATACTTCACTATGATAGATCTAAAGGTAGCACAGGTTGTGACGAACACATCTTCCTCAAGCAATTGCTTTATTTGTGGCGCTAAGCCGACGGACATGAACAACGTATCGGCACTTCGTGCAAAGCCATCAAATGAAGATGCTCTTCAATTCGGAATGTCTCCATTGCATACTCGTATTCGTTTTATGGAATATATATTACATTTAAGTTATAATTTAAGTTTTAAAGCTTGGAGAACAACAAAATCTACTCGTAGTATTAAACAAGAAGAAAAACGACGCATTCAAAAAGAATTCATTAAAAAGGTCGGTACCTATAAAAGTTGATATTGTTAAGCAAGGAGCGGGTACTACCAATGATGGCAACACCTCACGAAGATTTTTTGAGAACCCTACTGTAACAGCGGAAATTACCAAAATAGATTTAACATTAATAAATAAATTCAGCGTTATTTTGGAAACTATCTGTAGTAATTTTCCTATTGACCCCGAGAAATTTGGAGCTTATACAGAGGAAACAGCTATGTTGGCCCTTAAATTATATCCTTGGTATTATATGCCAGCAACAGTACATAAGATCTTAATGCACGGAGCTGAAATAATACAATCGGCAGCACTCCCGGTAGGATCACTTTCAGAAGAAGCTCAAGAGAGCAGAAATAAAGATTACAGGTACTATAGACTTCACAACACTAGGAAGTGTTCACGTTTGGCAACTAATGAGGATGTTGTTCATCTTATGCTTATATTATTGGATCCCAAAAACACACGTCTAAGGCCTGAACCGAAAACAAAAAATTGTATTCCACTTACCGGAGAGGCACAAAATTTATTGTATTAAATTTTCGGTTTTTAGCTATGAAAGCAAATAAAAAAAAAACGTAACTCGTACGATCTAGTTGTTTTAATACGATTTTTGTGGTGTTGATTTCTTTTCTAAGACATCTTTTGACAAAAAAATTTAGCACGGAATCTTAAAATAAGAACGGGAACAGAATCGGTAAGAGCAATGTGAAAAAATCCATTTTTTCAATAACTGTTGTATGGGAAGTACCCTTAATTGTTGGATTAGAGTCATCATTTTCTTACCATTATGATACTTTATCTCATTAATTTCACGTATGAAATGTCAACATTATCGGTCCGTCCATTCTCTTTTTATAGAGTTTTTTCCGCTTACTCCATTGAAAGGAACCAATGTGCGCTCTAACGCTCACCCTATTCGCCAGATCTAGCCCCAATCGACTTCTTCCTCTTTCCTCGGCTCAAGGAACAGATCCAAGGCAAAAAAGTCGATAGCAAAGTTGTGGCCACTGTTGTGGCGTTTCTTTTTGTTATTTTGACTTAGAAAAAAAATGGACTAAATATATTCCTTAATTATCAACTGACATTGGATTAATTTGATTTTACGCATAACTACGTACTGAACAGTCGATGCGATTTGTGAAAATCTTGCACCGGCGGTTTATTTTAAACCTTAAACTCTAAGAGCAATAAGGTCTTTGGCATTTATCGGTTCTTTTCAGTTTTTGGAAGGGAAACAAATCTTAGGAATCCGGTGAATACGGTGGCTGAGGCATGATTCCGGTATTGATTTTGGCCATTACGCACAAATAGCAGGTGAATTCTCGTGATGCACAGCTATGATTTTTTTTCAAGTTCGGACGTTTTCTTCGTATTGCTCCTTGCAATTCGTACGTTTTTTTTCGGTCTTGGCTCTTTTGGTCACTTCCATTGGGATGATTGGGCTTTGGTTTCGACTTCATAACCATATAGCCGTGTTTTGTCACCAATGATGACTCTTTTCAGCAAATTAGGATCGTCATTCACGTCATTTAAAAGCTCCTGAGCAATGCTCACGCGAAGGTTCTTGCTCTCAAAATCGAACAATTTCGGAACTAACTTCGCTGACACATGTTTCATGCCCAAAATGTTTGAAAAAAAAGGTATCTTCAGCAACTTTTCTGATAGTGGTTCGACGATTCCCGTAATAATATTCTTCGCTGCTGCAACGTTTTCATGCGTTGTCGATGGATGCCTGCCCCTGCTGGGGCGTCCAGGGTAGGGCAGGCACCGACATCATCGTCTTCTCGGCCTTCTGTGAAGAGCTTGTACCACTTATAAACATTTTTTCTTTTTGTTCAAAAGATAGATAGGTAGATACTTTTTATTTCGTACACAAATATCTTACAGAATTTTTGTTATTGCACATTTTACAGAGATTTGATAATTTGATATTTTATCTACTGAAATATTGTTTTTAATCCTATTGAGAATGTGTGGAGGAAAAAAAACAGACAAAAATTTAAAGTATAACGACAAAAAGAACCTTCAATATAAAAATCTTTTGCTCAGAATATCTGTGAAAAACAAACTAATTATCCAAAATGGCTGACAATGTCAATGTTAGGCGAATGTTTTAACTCGCGAAATTCAAAAAGTCATCTATTTTTCTAACAACCTCATATATGTTGCAGTTAGTGGCAAGCATTTTTTTTGCCTTGAGAACAATTTCTTTTTGGCTTGGCTTTAAGGGAAAAGGATTTTAATTTGATTTTTATCAAAAAAAGTTGAAGAAAATTAATTTCGTTGTCGTTCACTTCACAGTGGTTGTAGCCCGTGATACATGCCTACACCTTTTAAATTGTACGGTGGGAGTAACTCAACATTGCTGCTTAAGCTCTTAAAAGTGTACAATGGTTGTGACAGACTACATTTAACTAAGCATCCCAAACTGTATTGTGGTGGGCACCCAAGATGGAAAAATGGTTGTTAAAATTCACCAAGCTGTGGTGGTTGCAGCACACGATAGCAAGATGTTTCCTGGATTTCACAGAACAGATTGTTACATCATTGACGCGCTTAACAGAATAATAATATGTATCGAAATGTAAAACTTTAAGGCTTCGCCAACCTCAGCTTCTCAGTGACATGTTACAGCTCAATAAGCAATGACGAGTTGACCCCATATTCACCTTAAAGAGGCTACTTTCATGATTACCATGTTGAATATGAAAAGCTCTGAGTAACAATAGAATATTGAAGCGTTGTAAGTTGTTCACGATATGAATTTAAACGTTTAGTACGAATTTTCTTATCCAGATAAGTATGTAATCCGCGATTATACTAAAACGTATAATGTATAGCTATTTTCAAGACATGTTGCCAGCAACAAAAAAATGTTGAGGTTCACAAGTTGCCAGCCGTTTTCTGCTTCCTGGATGACATTGCAGTCCGTAGTACGCTTGGACCACAATCAAAATGTCTTCCCAACGAATACAATCTCAGAGAAGTTGATACCAGTGCTATACTACAAGTGCCTTAAGATTCCTTTTCAAAAGTGTGCCCAACATTAGATGCGGTTTAAGGCATGCAAAGATGCCTAACCAGATGTACAGCCTTTAGAGTGTGCTTCTCGCGTTGATTAGTGTGATGTTAAAAAAACCAAATTCTATTTGGCACTGAATGTTATCAGGCTAGATTCTTAGTTCTGAATCAATGGTTTGTTTTGTCTGGCAACTGAATTGTTGTTTTCATCGTAATTATATACGTTCTAAAAGGGGTGTAGGCTGAATACGCGATCCAAACCTTAATTTTTAGAAAGTCTTGTTGAAGCTTGCAAGTCAGAACGGATGGGCAACTATCTTATCGGCTTTAAATATAAAGACTACTTTTATCATTCCTTCTTCTTTGTTTTTTGGCTGGTGACCATGTGTCCATGTATCGCCGAAAAATCGCGGGATCTAGTAGGTGATTTTGGTATCAAAGAAAAGGTCTTTCAGAACTGTTGCGAATTCTAGTGTGTACAATCCTGAGATATTGGAGGTAGCGAACAAATTAAATTTTTGTTTTATTTAAAATGGAATTGAAGAATTACAAGGTGGCGCAAAATTAATCATCCATTTTTTACTAAATAAAGAAAATGATTTTGAGTGATGGTAGTCTTTATTTGGACCTTTAATATTTTTTCTTTAAGTGGAAAAGATGATATACGTCAAGTCGGTGCCGCTAGTGTTGATACACTTTTGTACCAGTTTTATCGCATTTTCCATGAATTTGCTGTCCACTGTTCGCATTCCTGTCAAATATTCTCCTTAAGGGCTGCGATTGTCTGAGGCTTGTTAGCATAAGCCCACGACTTCAAGTGGGCCCAAAGAAAGAAGTCTGGAACGGTTAAGTCGGGCGATCTTGCTGGCCATGTCAAATCGCCAAAACGGGAGATCACACCACCAAGAAACGCTTCTTCCACAATATCCATTGTGGCTCGTGCTGTGTGTGCGGTTGCACCGTCTTGTTGAAACCACATGCCTCGCTCATCCAATTCCGGCAGCAAGAAGTCGTTTATCATGGCCCTGTAGCGTTCGCTAGTAACAGTGATCGTATTGCCGATGGCGTCCTCAAAAAAATACGGCCCAATCACTCCTCCCGCGTGAACGCTGCACCACACAGTCCCAGAAACGAAGATTTTGCTTATGTGTTTAAGTGGAAATGCGTCTCGTCGCTCATTATTATTTTCGACACAAAATCGGCCTTTTCGTTGTTGAGATTAAGGATGGCTTGATAGTAATTCACACGCGATTGACGGTCAGCAGGCATTAACTGATGCATTGTTTTGTACGATAACATGTGTAAGTCTTTCACTAAAATTCGCTGTAGCGTCCGTCGGGTGATGCCCATTTGCACAACCCTTCGTTTGTTGATGTTTCTTCGTTATCTGATATCGGCAGCCACAGTCGCGAAATACTCGGCCCAACGACCAGTTCCGTGACGGACACGCCCTGCATGGTCTCTTATGGTTCCAGTCTGTACGAGTCGAGTTGCTAAGCCTCAGAATGTTTGAAATTATTAGGAAATCGACGTTGAAATTCACGCTGCGCTTACACTACCTATCGATTGTTGGTCAAAAAAAATCGACACAATTATTCCACGCTCGTTGTGGAGGCCGTTTTTTCTTCAATTCGGCGTCGAATCGGCCCAATAATTTGGCACAGTACAGCCCTGTGACCGTTTTGCCCTTCTCCAGGTATTCGATGTGGATCGCACCTTGTGAATCCCGGAAAACGGTGGCCATCACCTTTCCGGCCGATGGGACAGTCTTCGCCTTCTTCGGAGCACGTTCGCCGAGTGAAGTCCATTGTTTCGACTGTTCCTTGGTCTCTGGTGTGTACCAGTGGACTCATGTTTCGTCGACTTACACGAAACGACGCAGAAACTCCTTCGGATTGCGCTTAAACAGCGTCAAACACTGCTCTGAAGTGGTCTCACGGTTGCGCTTGTTGTCCTGAGTGAGTAAACGCGACACCCATTGCGCCGACAGCTTTATCATGCCCAAAATTTCATGCAGTATATGATCCACGCCATCTTTTGAAATGCCTACTGTCTCAGCTATCTCGCGCACCTTCAATCGGCGGTCTGCCAATACGAGATCGTAGATTTTTGTCACGTTATTCTCCGTGGTAGCCGTTTTCGGGGTAACTAGACGTGGCTCATCAAAAACCGACGTGCGACCACGTTGAAACTCGTTAAACCAATTTTTGATGGTCGCCATCGAAGGAGAAGAGTCATCGTACACAGCATCCAAACGCTCTTTGTTTGGCTGTGCGATTTCCCTTCCAAAAACAAGAATCGAATCACCGGTCGATATTGCTCTTTTTCCATTTTTCTAAAATCCGCGGACACTCCCGCTTCCACACGTGGTTAAAACAAAACTACGAGTCCAATCCGGCTGAAATTTCGACAGTACCCGTACTAGAATGAACTACACGATAGTAAGTTGCTCTTGCGATACTGGCGCCATCTGGCGGTGAGGCTAAGTACTTATCGGACCACCCTCGTATATACTGTAGCTGTCTAGTTCACAAATGTCAAATACGACGCCATTTGCAATAATTATAACATCTTCCAATAGGGTGATTAATGATGCGCCACCGTGTATTTGTATATTGACTAGGGATGCCATTACTTTTTCCTATCTTCGGCGTAGGATACGAACACCGTGTGGAACCCATGTTAACCCATTTTTTGTAATCCTCCTTAGAAGTAAACTTTACTCGGCCATGAGTCATTGATTGGAATGGGCCTGCACACACGGGAGTAATTTTATCAGGAGTAAAGCTGGTGTAATGCTCTGCTCTAAGCTTACACGGAATGAATTAATCCAACTGAAAAAAATGTATATGTGAACCTCGTTTCATTGTGTTAGTGTTTTCTCGTCTTTCTGACATTTCATTTGACAGAGATATTTCGCAAAAGACGTCTCCTCTCCATTTGGTTTATACACTGTTCACTCCTTGAAGGGCAAATTACGATTGAGACGCAACACGAGACAAAAAACCTGCCGACTCGAAAAGTAAAGAGTTGTGTATGGATTAGTTTTGCGCTCTCTTCAACCACTCGATACGCGGTTGAAGATTTTACTCCGTTTCATACTTCACACTTCAGCTCCCTCTCCCATAAACTCAATTTTCAGCCGGTTGGATTACTCCCGTGTGTGCAGGCCCAATAAGAGATAATCAGAAGGAGAAATATAAGGAGAATACGGTGGATTGGAAAGCTATCTTCTGATCGCAACAAATACTGAGCATGAGGTTGGATCCATGGATATTTGAATTTGCCTTTGATGTTGTTGGTTTACCGGGCTTAAGCCATGATTTTCGGCGAGGATTGTTGTGATAAGATTACTGCAAAAATTCCTTCATATTTTGCTGTTAAAACAGTTTTTCGCAGGTGAAAGAACGCTTTTCGATGTCTCTTGGCATGGAACTCAGTGTTTTTGGACATTCCCGTGGTCTTAAGACGTGTTCATATCCTTGACTCCCATTAATTCAGACGATTTTTGAAGTACATATTTGACATGGGTCTTTATCGAGCAGTTCCTCTAGATTTTTTATCTTCGATCGATTCGATAAGACGGTGACGGCTAGGCTCAATTTCTGTGATCTTCTGGCTGAGATATTCTCGACTGTCCTTTCCGGCCTAATATGTTACGAGTTGGAGTCTTTACACCACTACCTGTCCGACACGTTTAAATATATATTCTTGATTGAATTCACTATAGCTGTGCGAGAAGGCGCTCAATGATGACCAAGAGCAGTACGTGCATTTTACAGAATGTTTCTGCGAAATTTTCTTTATTTCAGCACGATGTGTTTATGAAAATTCATTATCTTGATAATAGAATGGTGACAATTCTATAAAGATGCAAAGTTTAAAATGACTGGATGAACCTTTATTATACGCATCTGGAGTCCTTATTTCCATTTTATTGCCTTAGTCTATTAGTAAGGTAATGTGCCGTGATTATTAAAAGAAGTAGCTAGGTTCCATTCTGAAGATCACTATTATCCGAAGGAGAATCGCCGGTTTACCCTTATTATTTTAGGAATTCTTAGACTAGACCGTAGTAGTAGTAGTCGGCGTGGTAATACTTACTTATGTAGATACGGTGCATAACAGCCGTGAGTGGACATGTCCCACAATCAGCAAATATCATTATCCTACGAAAATGCCATTAATATGTGATTTGTTAAGCGTTTGGTTATTAATTGTCAAAAAAATCACAGGACAATTTCAAAAAAGTAGACAATTTTATTTGAGTTGATAAACCAATATTTGCCATTCAGTTTTAAAATATTATTTTATATAAATATTGACCATTACTATGTTTTAGGTAGTCCATATGAACCGTCTAATTTTGAGTGGCTTTTTTGAGCATCTTATATTGTTGTCGCTGACAACACGCATAATGTTGTCTGCCAAGGCTGCAATTGACGCTTGCTTATCGGCATAGGTGTTTGATTTGACGTATCCCCATAAAAAATTGTCTAAAGGCGTCAAAACGCAAGATTTAGCCTGCCATTTCATCGGTTCAAAAACGAGAGATAAATGGTTCACCGATGTCTCTTTTCAATTGGTCCATTAATTGCTGCTGTGTGGCATGTCGACCATGTTAAGCTCATTCCTTTTGGGCGAAAAAAAAATTCCAAATTATCGAAAGATAGCGGGCGCCACTGACACGCCATTGGTCATCTTGGAAAAAAATATGGGCCAGTGATTCCGCCGGACAATAAACCGCATTATATGTACCAGGTTCATTTGCATTTCTTGTATTGCTTGAGGTTACTTATTGGACTAAATAATGTAATTTTGTTTATTAACGTACCCATTCACCCAAAAGGAGCTTCGTCGCTAAAGCCATTTATCGATAAAAAAGCTTTTTTAATGTCCACTCACCGAAAATTGGACGCTGCGGCAGGTCATTCGGGTTCAGTTCTTGCAAGAGCTGTATTTTATAAGGTTTTGGACCTATATTCTTGCGTCATATTTTTCACGTAGTCGAGTAACACAATCCCAGTTGCTGCGAACGTCGACGAATGGAGAAATCACGGTCTTTGGGTGAATTACGCGAAAAATATTTATTTTGATAATAAAATTTTATAATTCTTAATTTTATAAATTCTTCTAATTGGGTGTAAGTTTTTTCTAAATGGCAATACTAACTGAGTATGACTGATTTTGACAAATGTCACGAATCATACATGAGCGATCGAAAATAGAACAGTGAAAAACCAAACAGCAAAAATATCACCCTTTATCTTTGAAAAGTCGAAAGCACTATAACAACAACAATCATTTGTCCAGCTTAGAACGTCACATTTATTACAATAAAGAACTACAGAAATTTACATAAAATTGGTGTTACATCAGGACTTTGGTGTTTCTATCCCTAAGATGGACAGATACACGCGCACGACTACGCGGCATGTATCTCAATTGATCTCAAAATCTATTTATTTATATCTTCTTTCAACTTCGAATTACACTCAAAATGGCACAAACCACTTGCTATATTATTTAGAAAAGTTTATCTGATTTGTATCTATTATGTTTGGTAACAATCTCTCTCAGTATTTATTTATTTTATTGTTTTTATTATTCTATAGCAATTGTATGTGATCTATACAAAAACAAATATAAAAAAAGTGCACAGATGTCCGTCCTCAGTATGCGTATCATTCAAATTGTTAGGATAAGATAAAATCGAATAAATGTATGTATAAGCAAATATCGTAAACCGGGTGGACCGTGACGATCGCGTGTCGTGATCGGGTGCTGATCGCCAGGTTCCCAGCATATAAGCAAAACCCAACTCCCCAATCATAAATAAAAATAATTCTTCATTCGCTTCTTAATATCGTACGTAATTAATCAGGAAAAATCCTTTTTTTCATTTTCTTTCATATTTTTCGTTTCGAGTAGTTGCGTTTCAAAAAAAAAAAAATCTTTCGAAATCGATGTTCAATAATTGTAAATCGCTTTACAATTGTATCTTTATTGATTCATCCTGTTCTCTAACTAGGAAGTTGTTCAACTAAGATCTAATTCGTTGTATTGGTGCTAATTAAGGTGTTAGCAGAAAGGGCTATCAATTTCACGTTATTTTTTATTATTCAAATTGTATGATTTTGATTTTGTGTTTGCTGATTGCTTTTACTACGTTTGGTTAATTCGATGTTGGTTTTGCGTTTAAGCTCGATTAGTTTAGTTCGTTTAGATATGTTTACATCTTTTTTTTTTTTTTTTTGGTTTTTTGCTTACCACGATGTGATAAGATATTTTTTCATGTAACAAACAAAATTAGTAGAATACACTCGATAGGTTATGTAAGTAAATAAATATTAATAAATATACATAGATATAGATATAAAGGTAAGAATAGATATTTTTTTGTGTTGCCAAGATTTACAAAAAAATAATTTCCGAAGGACTATTCGTGTGGTTACTGTGTTGAGGTCCGTCTTCCGCACTATTGATTGGATCGGTATCGGCTCAAAGGATGTCGATAGCTGCGCTTGCTTTATTGTAGATGTTCGTACTTTTTATAGAATTACCGTGATGAGAAGCGGAGTTATCGAGGTCCTTGTAAACGAATACAATTTTACTGTCGTCGCGACAAACCAATGTCGCGCAGCAACAAACCGCACAATTTTACACATAGCCATTCGGACCAATGTCCTGAATCGGTGTCATTGCTTCTTAATGGTTATCATAGTTTATCATTTTAGCTTTTATTCTTTTCTTCTTATAGCTCTAAAAGGAGTAATCATTGGGCGGGTTAACATGTTAGTAGGGGATCTCTAGATTTTTTTTTTTTTGGTTTTTTATTTCCATATGCAGTTGTTAGTTGTTCGTTGATTTATCTGTTGTTGTTGGGGGGTTTGTTGAATAAATATTCGTCCAAAATCGTTGTCCATTTAATAGCTGGTAGTATACATGTGCTGAGTGCCTGGTGGTACTTTGTAGCTTGGATAGTGGTGGCTTAGCGCGTTTTTAGCAAAGAACTGAGTATAGTCCTGCAATAATATATATTTCATAAGGATATAAGGATAGTGGAAAGGTCATTAGAATTAAATACCTTGTTTATACGCCTGGGTCGACACACTGGTCCCTGGGCTATTCTGCGGCGCTCTTCATTCTCAACCTCGGATTGCGCCTTGTATTCTGGTGGTGGCCACTTCAGATCTCCACGCATGTTCGATCCTCCTTCAATTGAAATTAGAAAAAAAGAAAAATAAATATTTACACAAATAAAATGAATCATTAGCTGTTTATTGATTCTAAGCATCGAATTTACGAGAGTAATCTCAATAGTTTTCGATCTCAGCATGAAGATGGCAGCACTTGCCAACAAAAGCTGGGAAATGTGCTTCCGTCTTTCTGGGCGGACAGTTTTTGTTTCACAATTTTTTGAGCGAGTCGATTTGAGTGATTTTGTTTAAGTTGAAAAAATTGAGTTGTCATAAAATATTTGTCTAAAAAATCAAAGGCATGTTAAAAGCCTCTTAATAGGTCTGCGCCATCATTTACCAACGCGACATATTGGGCAGCGGAATTTAAATGTGAGCAGCTTGGAAGACGATAGACGTTCGGGTCTTCCAAAAACTGCAACCACCGACGATCGTATCGCAATATTGCATCAAAACTTAGGCATGACAAAGCTGATCTTGGGCCGATTGCCACGTACAACGGAGTTGCACCTACACACATAATCTCTCTGGTTGCCACGTGTGCATCCCGATCAATAGCACGAGTATGTAATTGTATGATCGAAATGAACATTTCAATAAACATTTCCAACGCTCTGTTGGTGCAGTTTAGACGCCATAACGCAGCGTTTTGGCGCCAATCAATTTTATTAAATGAAACATGGATAGACGATCATACCTCAGCGACAAAGATGTGATCGAAACAGTGGGCTGCGAAGTTAGAATCGACCTCGAATATTTTTTTCGGCTGGAATAAGACCGACAGCGACGGTTTTTGGGATCTCAATGTCAATGGCAAGTTGAAGCCAGACATTGCGGAAAATGTTTCATCAAGACAATGCGTCGTCTTACACCTCAGCGGTTGCCATGGCGAACATCTATGGTCTTCGGTCTAGATTGTTTGACCAACCTCTTTACTCACCAGATCCAGCCCAATACCATTTATTTTGATTCTTGAGCTTAAATTCGCCCTTAGGAACAGGGATTGCCGTGATTTGGCTTTTAAAGTCCATCGACTTAAAAGAAGAACTTGCCGGAAAATGAAAATACATTTATGGAAAAAACTGCCTACCACCTTCGTATGTATGAGAAGTACTAATTTCTAACCTCTCTCTCTTAGACAATTGATTTTGTTTCTATCCTCCTCCGCGGCAACTGAATTGTCCGAAAAAGCTCATGAAGAAGTCCTCGGAAAGCAATTAGAGACACTGTTGTGAGCTTAAATATTCAAATAAAAGATATATATGTATTTCCGAGCTGCGGCCGAGTATTTGGAGAAAAACTTCTATAAAAGCTAGACATAGCGATACCATTTAGTTCACAGTTCACATCGCTGATGACTCTTGGATACCTTTTTAAAAACCCAGAATTCATCTGAAGCTCAGATTTCGACGCTAAGTTATGGTTGTTGCCCAAGCTGGGAGCTTGAACAACATTACCATCAACGTCACACTCATTAGTCTTTACACAGCAAGCATCCACCCTTGCTTATTGATTCGAGTGGACTGAAGTAAAAAAAAAATTGATGGTCCTCATGATGGCAGGTGGTCCCTATTTCATAAGACCACTTTGTCATTTAACTTTCAGCCAGCTCTAAGGGAATAAGCCTAACCCTTTAATAAGCCTTTCCTAATAGTTCCTAAATTGTCACAGGCGGCAGTCTGATTTACTTGGAAAAAGCCTTTGGCACCATATGCCTGAAGGGATTTTTCTAATTCAGTAGATTAAGCATAAGCCAAGCGCTGTTGGGCAAGCTTTATGATATGCTGTCTGGTAGACGGTTCATTGTCAAAAACTGCAATGTTTTGGATATTTGCAAGAGGGAGCCTATCTTCTTCAATATACTGATCAAAGTAATCTAGTGGGCTCCCTTCATCATGTAATTGCGTATGTAGAAGATCAGGTCTAAAAATCGAAACCATTGCAGGTAAATTGCAAGATGACTTCAACACTATTGTGACGACGGCAGATTAAAAATAAAAGTACGGAAGTCTTAAGCCTTTCTGCTCAGAACGCCATTGTCTAGGGCCTCTAGGAACATTAGGAAAAAAAAAAGCGAAAATTTCAAATTGTTGGATTACATGGGCAGCCACTTGTATGCAAAGGTGTAGTTAGAGATTTGAGCATCTGATTGGATCAGTTTCTATATTTTAATAAAAATGTTGGGGCTGCTCTTACCCGGGCTAAAACTAATTTTACCTTACAAAAAAAATTTTACAACACCGAGCTCGGTGTAGAGATGACTGTTTTCTGCTATACGGTCCTCACATGGCCTAACTTATTTATGGCTGCCCAACGTGGTTCAACATGGAAGCAAGCCGTTTTATGGGTCTTGTCACAGGGTAACAGGTTTTCTGCTATATAAGAATCGAAATAGACTGGACAATTTCCTGCTAAAGTTGATTCGGTACCACATAGTGAGAGCAATGAGCCGAAATCAATCTAATTCCTGGTGCCTTTTACCCCAATTCTCAATATCATAAGAACGTACTCCTTAATGGATTTATTCACCCGAAGGCATTTATGTCGATCAGATTGGTCTGATCGTTTCCCAAAGTTTATTAACAATGCTGAAGGCCAACTCCTTGTGGAAGACGAAAAAATTCTCCACAGATGGCGGCAGTATTGCGAGGAACTTCTGAACGAACAGTTTCCCCGAGTGTACTTTCCAAGAGCCGCCCCGAATCATGCCGAAATATCCGACATCACAGTCGAAGAAGTTCGGTACGCGGTTAAAAACTCCAAGAAAAGAAAAGCTGTTGGGCCGGACGGGATACCCTCTGAGTTCTGGAAAAAGATGGGAGACATCGGGTCTAGATGGCTCATGGTTCTTATCTCCAAACTTATGAGAGGCGACACTATGCCTAATCAATGGAGGGAAAGCTATCTTCTTCCATTGCACAAAGGAAAGGGTGATACGCGAAATTGTGATAACTACCGTTCTGTCAAGCTGATGTCGCACACCATGAAGATCGTTGAACGGGTATTAGATAGCCGACTGCGGAAAATAATACGACTATCTGATGACCAGTGCGGGTTTGTCTCGGGTAAATCAACAACAGATGCAATCCAAAGTATAAGGATCATGATGGAAAAGCATCGTGATTCTTCAAAGGACTTGCATATGGTGTTGGTTGATTTCGAGAAGGCCTTTGACCGGCAACCAAGAGATCTTTTATGGGTAGCGCTAAGACAAAAAGGAGTTCCAGAAACCTACGTGCGAGTGATTATGGACATGTACGAGAGAGCAACGAGAAGAGTAAGATGCACCGCAGGAGTCACCGAAGAGTTCGCAATCAAAGTCGGTGTACACCAAGGGAGCGTCCTCAGCCCACTGCTTTTTATAGCAGTCCTTGATTGCTTGCTTGAAGGAAAAGTGACGGACCCCAATGTGCACCAGCTATTCTTTGCTGACGATGGGGCCATTATAAGTGATGATCAGGCGTCCCTACAACGAGCACTTGATGTGTGGGTGGACATTTTTGAGGGACACGGGTATCGTATTAGTTCAAAGAAGACACAGTATCTGTGCTGCCCTTTCTCTGACCCTCATCAGCCTATTCCAGACATTTACTTGAATGGAAGAGTGCTTCCCAAGTGTGAAAAGTTTAAATATCCGGGATCTATGATTAATAGAGAAGCAACTTGTGATGACGACATCAAACATCGCGTAAGCGTAGGGTGGATGAAGTGGCGGGAAAACTCCGCCATCTTCTGTGATCGAAAAATGCCCCCTTAGCTGAAAGGAAGGCTCTACACTTCAGTTGTACGTCCGGTGCTCACATACGGTTCACAATGCTGGACAATGCACAAAAAGTATGAGAGCAAATTAACGGCAGCTGAGATGAAGATGCTTCGCATGACAGCGGGAGTAACAAAGCGTGACAGAATTAGAAGTTCAAAGATCCGAGGAAGCCTCCACGTAAAAGAAACCATCACAAGAAAGATAGAGCGCGACCGACTCAGTTGGTATTGCCATGTTCAAAGGAGAGATCCTTTGAACCCCATCCAAAAGGCGATATCAATCAACGTTCCAATTTCAACACGCAAAAAAGGCAGGCCGAAAAACAATTGGTGCAAACAAATGCAAAAACACCAGCATTTGATTGGCCTCAGCGATGAAGTAATCCCAAACCGGGAAGCCTGCCGCTACTTTCTGAGGTCAAACCGGCGGACCCCACAAGCGGACCAGTAGGAATGCAGTTAAGTGGGAAGGTTATGGTCCTACACTTCTGACCATAACGACGCCGGGATAAAAAAAGGAAAAGAAGAAGAAGAAGATTGGTCTGATCCAAGATAGGCTTAAATTCGACTAATTTACCACGTCGCCCGCTATGCTAGTGTCAGGCGACTAACTTACGTTCCAGACATCGCAAAAAAGCATCGCGGAGCGCCTTCGGTTTAGCAGAGCAAGAGCTATTCGCGATATTTTAGACCTCCAGTGGCAATGCCAGACTGTTTGTTGGCTTGCGAACGCGACCCCGTCGCCGTACCCTTTTGACACGGGATAACTCGTGGCTGACTTAGCTTATGGTAGCTGTTACAATTTATTTTTCATTATATTTTTCCTTAAATCGGAATAGTAGTCGAAAGACATCTAAAGTTGTTAGCTGTTAAGTGTAACTTAGAGATCCCGTCAAGATACATAAGTTAATTAAGTTAGTTCGTAAACGATCTTCTCTAGCTCTATGGGTAATTGAAAATAAACCCATGTGTCCATGATGCTTATTTCTGGATCGGTAATGGATATGACAACGTCTCAAATTTTCCGACACCCTCCATATGATCAGACAGCTCAATATCGATCCTGATTGGGAATCTGTAGATAGAGTATCAAGAAGATCTTTGATGCTGATAAAGCGAAAAATAGTGACGCTGGAGATAGAGGCATCCAAGTCTGTCTTCAGCAAAAATTACAAAAAGGATTATAGAAGCCTAGAAAGCAGAAGTAGAAATCCAGCTTCCGTGGTTGATTAAATGGCGCTGTTTAGAAGGATGTGGATCACTATTTTAGCTCAAGAATTAGTGTTTTAATAGCAAACTCTTTTAAATGAAGCTCCGAACCCCGCAGCTCCGTGGCCCCTGACACCAATGACGCGGGGTTCAAATCTCTTTGAGTAAGATCTCCCATAGAATACCGGCCTAAAAAAAGTATTCGAAATTCGTCGTTCGGAGTCGGCACTAAGCTTGGTTTTGATGCGCCGCGGTTTCTTATATATCATAACAGAGGAAGCCTGCTTTAAATTGTTCAGCGCTAGCATCTCATCAACCTATTGTCTATCAAAAGACGGAAGCGTCTTCTTCTTTGGCTCTTCACCCAATTTGGGGACGAAATTGCGAAAAAGATTTAGGAAGGCCTTACTATTACTTAGGTTGAGTTTCATCTTAGATTTTTGATAGGTTCGATTTGCTGTACTTCGAGGAATTTGAATAATCGATTTTTAAAGGTTTTAGTATATCCTGTGGCATCAAGTCGGATTAGTGCAACAGCTCCAGGTATTAGCGTAGCGACTTTTTCAGTGAAACATTAATGGAGATCAACAGTCATGATCTACTTTAGAAGAAATAACATCCTTGAATAGGATCAAGTTGATTTCAGGGGTAGATCAGGGCCTCAGCTAACATGATTTCCAGCTAACCAGTTCTGCCTTAGCTGAACACATCTGAGTGCGCCACCTGAGATCTGATCGTCATCGATCGATCGCCGTTTTGAGAATATTTGCTTTTTTTAATGACTTTTCAGGTAAATTTTTGGACCGGAGCAATAGTATTTATATGCTCAAAATGGAACTGCAATCGTAGGCGCTCGATCCTTAAACGCCTGACTGGGACCTTCACTGCGAATTAGAATGAAAATCATAAGTGGAGTATTCGTATCGAAACGACTAAGGGCAATTTCATCCTTTGTTAAGCCCCATATTTCTGTACCATATAGCCGTCACTCTACTAGGCAATTGCCTGCTGGGTCTGAAGAAACAGCAGTTGCCAACAGTAATCTTGTGACTGATTCCTGCATTGATGCCGGTGGTGTAATTTACCGCTAAGCTAAGGTGTCGCCTCGTCTAAGGCTTTTTTCGAAATTGGAAGCTTAGGGGGCATTCGAGAGGATCCGTCGTTTTGAGAATATTTGGTCCCTTTAACGTCTTTTCAGATAAATTTTGTCAAAATCAGTTGTATCAGAGCATTAAAGAAAAAACTGTTTGACAGAATATAAGACGACTTGTCGGCAGTTAAGGCCACTATAGCAACAGTCTTTAGAATGAAGCCGAAAGAAAAAGAAAACGTCAGTATTTATGGGAATCATAATGAGATATTGTTGACCAATCTCGTCAAGTCTTGAGACTTAAATCGAATAGATTCTCTCTCTTTTTATGTAACGTGGTGACTTCTAAGAACCCCAACAACAATGCCAGGGAGGAAAATTGGGGAAAAATATGCACCGGAGTATGTAGCTAGCTTTGAAACGAAATTCCCACAACTACTAAGTCGACCAAAGATAAAAAACCCTTGAGTAAAATTTATAAATTTTCAAAAAAAAAAACAAAAATCACTGAGACGTATACGTAACAAAAACGGGAAAAAAAATTCTTTGGTACTCACCTCCAAAGCTAGCGGCTGCTGGTTGCGACGTATACACCGGAGCTGGTTTCTGGGTGACCGGGGCTTCCTTGCGTAGAGTTATAATGCCAGGACTCTCGCCGCGATATTGCTGCTGTTGCAACTGTCGGTACTGTTGCTGCTGCTGTTGTTGTGATTCGGGCTGTGAATAGTAATTATATTGGTTGTCAATTGGTTGAGTTGTCTGACTATGCGAGTATTGCTGCGGTTGGGCAGAAGGTGGCTGTTGTTGCGCCTGATAGTACTGCTGTGCTGCCGGATAGGCAGTATGAGTAGCAGTAGGAGCAATAGGAGCAGGAGCAGGAGCACGAGCAACTGGTTGCTGTTGTGGAGGTCCGTAGGATGGTTGGCGATCGTAACTCTGATTCACTTGTGGTGCGGATGGTGCCCCGTAATAATTCTACATATGCGTATATGTGTGTGTATGTACATATATATGTATGTGAATATGTGAATGCAAGTGATGATTGAGAGAGGATTGTGCCAATGGATGGATACAATTGGTGCAGTAATGGTGTTCGTAATGGTGGGTGGTTGGATATGGATGAAACAAAACAAAAAATATAAACAGTTGGATTTTAGTTCAACGGAAATTGGTTTTGAATTCTCTCATTCAAACTGAGTTTAGTACAGAGTCATTGATGTTAGTTGAATAGTCAAACGAGCGAGCGTTGCGCAGCTTGTTTCTACCGATTGTTAGCAGAGCCCAGTTAGTAGCACACATTGGGGGGATAGTATTTTGGTAGGGTGGTAATAGTTTGTTATGACGTAGGGGAGAGGTCATTGAGAGCGTCTACTATGAAAGCAAATACGAGGAAGGCCACCTTCTCGTCATCAGGCAAAGCTCAGCTTTTTCTTCAAATTCTTTTTGGCTTTATATTTGATTTTGTTGTTTTGTTGTTTTTATTAGGCGACAGCACTAGAAAATCTCCAGAAACACTCTGGTGCAAAATAGTTTGCACGTTGATGGCGATACCTGCTGTTGCGGCTGTACTCCGTAGTGGGGTTCAGTCGAGAACGGTGGCTGAACAGCCGGACTGCCCAGTGGGGATTGTTGTATGTAACCAGTGTGTTGGGGTGTTGGTGTGGCTACATGACCCCAGCGATTACGAGGTGGTTCATCATGACGCTGCTGTGGTTGTTGTTGTTGCTGGTAATAGTTTTGCTGTGGCTCGGGGGATATGGCCGATTGGGGTTGGTACAGCTGCTGTTGCTGCTGCTGTTTTTGCTGTGGGACTTGGGAAGATTGGTAATGATAGTTGTTGGATTGTGGTTGGGGATTTGGTTTTGGTGTATTGTAAGCCGATTTTGCGACTCCGCCCGCAAAGGAGACAGTCGAGCCGGATTTGCCGGCCGCTGATTGTTGGGGGGGTTTTTGCTGTAGATAATATGGTTCCTGGACAGAATGGTGCTGGGATGGTGGTTGTTGTTGCTGTTGTTGTTGTTGTTGACTTGGGTATGAAGATTGATAATTCGGCTGAGATTGAATGTAATGACCACCCTGTGAAATATGGGATAAATGATTTTTTCGATTTGACTTTTTCGTTTGTCATGTTTTATTTGATTTTAATTTTCTGTTTTTTTTCTGTCTTTTGCAAATCGGTACATGAATGTTGATCTTTTTGTTGTTGTTTAGGACACGGGTGGACAAGACGTCACAATGAGGGTACAAACACATACATACATATGTTTGGTGTGTAAGCAAGGAACAATACAGTGTTGCCGTGTTTAATTCTGTTTATTTTTATGGCTGAATTCCTGTTGGTAGAGGAACGGGTTACCATTGCTCAGGAGCACACTTGGATGTCATATTTTTGATTTGAGTACATTCTGAAGTGATGTTAATTCAGGTGTTACTCGATTGCATGTGGGTTTTCTACTGTGGATGGAAGGTTTGGGAGCACAAAAGAGAAATGTATTTACATGAAAGTTGGGTGATGATGTGAAGGTTGTTGATATTCAAAAATGCAACCATTATAAAGTGTATATCAATTGGTACGTAGCGTTAAGTGCGAAAGCTGTATCCATAAAAGGTATATTTGGTATAATACAAAATTTACATGGAAATATAATACAGTGGAGGACCAACTAAATCGTGCTACGGGATAAACGTATTTACAAATATTTCCTCAAACACCAAAAGTCCATAACAAACATTCAATTTTTTTGCAGGAAAAAATGTAATCAACTTTTTACTGTCGATAGTGTTTTCTCAAAAATGTTTAAAAATCCTGAAATATTGTAATTTTTGCAATCATATTTCCTGATAATAATGAAAATAAATATCTTTTTTTCAAATGCATATACGTATGTACATCAGAACTGGGGAAGTTGTGAAAAAGAACCCAAGGCTACAAATTAGCTAATGGAATGACTGAAACTTTTAATCACTTTCCTAATATAAGCTAAGGAAGTAGTAAATCATTTTCAGGCTAGCTTATTTAAGGCGAAGAGGTCAGTCTTCAACCACTAGATGTTACGTTGATGCTAAGTTGCTTAAATTCTGCCAAGTTCCTTCATGTCTATTAATCAACTTATATGGTCAAGGTGAAGGGGGAAATTATATTCTTTATCGGAAGGAGGTTCACAACGGTCTCTCATCAGTTAGTAAAAGTTATGAAATATAAACTATGCCCACATATTCTTTGAAAGGAGTGCTGCTAAATTCAGACTATTTTCCACACGAATATAAAACTCTTTGCCATGTTTGATTTTTCTTCGTCTGCATGACATTCGCCTGCTTCTCTATTCCCCTTCCTTTAAACATTTCATCCGCGCTGTAACTATGGGGCTGTTCTTAAGGAGACAGTCAAAGTCGGGACAAAAGAGGGTTAGTATGGACCTTGATTTCTGGTCGGGTCGACCGCAAAGGCATTCATTTCTGATCGACCGAATAGACATTGATTTCTGGCCGACACATAGATTTTTGGGCAACCCTTAGGTACTGATTTCTGGTCGGTAGTAATTGATTTCTGGTCGACCGAATTGACACTGATTTCTGGCCTACCCCTAGACTCTGATTTTTGGGGCAAACCTTAGGTACTGATTTCTGGTCGGTAGTATGGAGCTTGATTTCTGGTCGACCGTAAAGGCATTCATTTCTGATCAACCGAATAGATATTGATCTTTGGCCGACCTCTAGACTTTGGTTTTTGGGCAACCCTTTGGTACTGATTTCTGGTCGAAAGGACGGAGATTTGCCACTATTGAGGAGACAAAAACCGATTCGCTAAGGCTATATGAACCAAAAGCGATTATCAGAAGTGATTCGAGGATTGGATAAATCGCCGTCGTAAGTGTACAATATCAGAAGGCAGTTACTTTGAATGGGACAAAATAGATTTTGATAAATAAAAAAATTTTTTTTTGAGAAAATTAAAAAAAGTCACCTTATTTTTTGAACAAACCTCGTACATGCAACCTATGAATATCTAAGTCTCCACGTAGTGGCTCTATTATCTCAATTTTCGTAAGATTATTGGGTTAGCAAACGAGAAAAGAGGGGCCCGTTAGAGATCCAATTTTTTTATGAGGCTATCGGCAAAAAAAATTGAAATGGAATCGGCGGTTTGTAGTTCCAATGAGCAGGTCTACAATACTTGGTGAACATTAGGAGGACTATTAAGAATAATGGAATTAATAAGGGGAGATTATAAATTGTACTTAGAGATGTTATTTCTATTGTGTAAGATTGGTCAGAGTGATGAAGGTATTGGATACGGGAATGTTTCGCTCGAACAACTCGTATCGACTGATGAATGATCTGTTCTCTGGCTATGACACCAAAGTCCTGTGAGACAGCACATGATTCATACATCTCAACTAAATTGATCACATTGCGGACGAGATCATATGGCACTTCTCAACCACATCTGTATTCTTTATTTGATTTAAGCTGAGACCCATATTCCATCGGGACTGTGCAATCAAAGTCTAATATAGGCAAGATGATCCTTCAATGTCGAGTAGGTGTAATTCGCGGATGAAATTTATCTGGTATGAATAAGCCAAGTCAACTGATATGTCAACTAAGCGTCTGAGGCAACATCGATTAATCGATTAATAGCTAAGAATATGCTGTTATAGTCAAAGACGCACTCTAATCAAATCTTGACCAGAGCGCTGGCAGTATAGGAAATTCACTGGTTATGGCTTGAGGATAAGGGTTTTCTACTCAAGTCAAAAAGCGGCCAAGTTAAAGATGACGCACAGTTGCAGATGCAAGCGAACTTCTAGTTTTGATACCCTTGCCAAACTCGTCGGTCTGTGCAAAATGACAATGGGGAACTCTCACTGATTCGTTAAAATCAGTAGAGCCGGTAGAGACATTTGAAATTAGAAAAGGGCTTAAATAGGCGGTCGCAATATCACGTGGATTTTTTTAACATCATCCTTGCTCATTCCGGATCTACGCAATAACACCCAACCCTAGCAAAACATTAGTGAAGCTATCGGGAGCGTAGAGATAGAAGTGGGTAACGTAGGTCTAAGGTTTAGCGAGAGCATAACATCGAAGATGGACATGCAACAAGTACTTCTTGGGCAGAATTGGCAGCTTCAACCTGGGAGTAGTCAATGATTTTGTTAATTCGGCTCACTAATGAATAGCGACACCGAAATCAAAACTGATATGTGCCGCTGCTGCCTTGGGCTTAAAATACCCAAGTACAGTCTTTCCTGGATAACCACCTAGACAACCCGTTATCAAATGTTAGTTTTTCTACCTTACGAGTGGATGAAAAAAACCACGTCAATGTAGACTAAGAGTAGACGATATGGCTATGTATATTAAACGTTTTCGGGATCATAAAAATCTGCATAATATTTTAAAAAGTAACCTCGACCGAAAAGGATTAAGCCAAAATCGCTTTTTCGAAAAATCTATTAAAATTTATTTTTTAACAACGGAATATATTATTCCACAGAATGATAGGAAAAACCAAAGTACGAGTAACATTAACGTAAATATTTGAATGCTGCATGTAAATATTTTTTCTCAACACATTTTCGCGTAAGGCAAGCCATAAATCCACCCGGAAATAAGTGATACGTGATGAGCTTGCTTATTTATACAAAAACATGTGAAACAGCTCATTTTGCAATATTTTAAAATCCCCACGCATCTCTCAAAAACACGGATTTCCATTCTACCTGAACGGCGTCACATTAATAATGTCGGCCCTCCCTCTACAATATGAATCCCCCCAGTGTCCATCGGCTTGCCGCTGCTGTAATTTATCTCCTGTTTACTGGCCCTAATTGTGTGTTCATGTCCGTTAATGGGTTTTAATTTTTAAATAACTTTCGCTCTCCGCGTCTCCGTCTAATTGTTGTTTTATTACCAACAATGAGACGAAAAAAAAAATAACCCTGCTGCTAGGATATACGGAATTTAATTAAACTATAAAGCGAGCAACCAGTCCATTTTATTATGTCGATATATCACGTGCGATATGCGGGGAAATCATATTTGCCGTTATCATTACTAAACCGGAAATAGAGCTTTTGAGGGAACCTGAAACCGGAAGGTACAAAGAAGTAAAGGTCTGCAGCACTGATGGCTCACGATGTTGATGATGGTGATGATGATGGCGTTGTCGATTATAAACGTCGATGCAAAATATCGTAAAAAGAAATTATGACTTGAGAAGGCGTAAAAACAAATGCCCAAACGGATGGACGTGGTGAAAGAAAATAATAATAAAAAAAAAATACGAAAAATTGAAATTAAATTCGCGTGCTACATGCTGTGAAGCAAATAGAAAGGAACGCCACACATTCCTACAATGCGTGGCCCGCTCTACACACATATACTCGCATAATAAAGGTTTGGAGCCTCGTAAACCCTTATGATAACAATGGAAATTGTTTGCTGTTCCTCCCTTTGTTTTTAATAATGCTCCATAAAAAACAAAAAAAAAACAACGAAGCAACAAAAGGAAAAATGAAGGAACAAAACGTTACCGCTATTGATAGCTGTTGTGGCAACAGCCGTAGCAGCAAAAACGCAGGCACACACTACGAACTGAGACTTTATTAAAATGCATTAAGGAGCATTCATACAGCATTGCATGCTGAGTAGCTTAGCCACATTAAGCGCCATCACCATATAGCCGGCGATAAAAATCGCAGACAATGATAGCCATAATCGTAATGAACACAATAACTATAATAATTTTCAAAGGCACGCCGTAAACTGCTTCGCCCTACTGTAGCAATTGTGCACATGTAGCGTGTGGCGTTCTGTGAGCACACCCGACCCAGCACGAGCACGGGGGTACGTAGGCAATTTGGAAGCTACTTGGTGATGTAAATTTCAATTTTTTTTTATTTCCTCCTAGTGTGTCTGTATATGTGTGATAAGGGGAATGGGGGATAAGAGGATGTGTTGATTGCATTTGCTTCTGTTTAATTTTCTTCTCATAAACGGGGCTGACTGGAAGATAAACGTTTTTAGGGTCCAACTGGATAAGGTTATACAAGGCAGAATGAATTAAAGGGAAGTGAAATATCCTTATGGTTTAATGATAGCATCCAGAGAGGTGTGTGTGCTTCGTTTTAAATTCATTTCACAGAGATTTTAGCTTCCAGGCTATAGAGGCATTTGGGGGTACAAAGCCATTGTACAATGGGACTATCCCCATTTGAGTGCCGGACGCAAATTGTTGGGTACAACGAGCAGTTGGCACCTCGTCAAGTGTCAAAATGTTGTCGAATGTAAAAGACTCTTTATTGTTGTGAAGGAGTTTTGTGAGTGAAATGACCTAAGGAGCTTAAAGGGCATCTATATATTAAGCGGAAACTGGTGAAACTTATTCTTCGGTCTTAATAGAATCAAATAATAAAAAAGATATTGTAGTTAAGGTGAGATGACTTAATGCCACTTTTTAACTATTCGGTTAGCTTGAAATTGAAACTTCGAAAACCAAAAGGGTATAACCTGTTAACCCATCGTTATTAAAAAAGTATGGTCAGTAATGACCGTTAGAGATGCGAGAAAATCAAAGGGAGCTCAACCGAGTTGACATATTGAAATGCCTTGAACGAGTTTTTTTTGGATTTAATCGTATATTTATTTAAATTTCAAGAAGTTTTAAGAGATTTCGGTTTTGCTAGGTTGTTCAATCAATTTTGTCAGTCAATAAGAGATATTGCTACGAGTAGAGCAATATTTGGGTGGGTAGGGTACATCCCTACACAGTGGAAAGAAATAAAGGTCGTTTTCATACCTAGGGCAGGTAAACCAATCCATATTGCCGCAAAGGACTATAGGCCAATTAGTCTCTCGTCGTTTCTATTAAAAAAATTGGAAAGACTCCTTGACCTATAGATCGGAGGACTTATTAACTCACACAACTTATGCTCCCCTAAAGTTAGAGGAGACTCCACTCAAACTCAAAGCGGAAGCCAAGTTTCTAGGCATCATTTTTGACTCCAAACTTTCCTGGAAAAGAAACTTGGAGGAAAGGATGAAAAAGGGATTGAATGCTTTTTATGCATGCAGAAAGACCTTCGGCTAAAGATGGGGCTTGCAACCGTACACAATTCATTGGATGTACACAGCAATCACCAGACCCATTTTATCTTATGGGGCCGCAGTCTGGTGACTGCCAGCAGCACGAAAAGCTATATGAACATGCTCAACAAAGTACAAAGGTCAGCCGCTGTTTGTACAACGGGAGCCATGAGAAGCACGCCGCAAGCAGGGTTGGACATATACTTCATCTACTTCCTCTCGATTTATTCATAAAAGGCTGCGCTGCAAAAAGCGGTCTCAGACTAAGGGAGTCCTCTTTGTGGAAACAAGGCAACTATGGACATGCGGTCATACTCAGAATAATAAATGGAAATGGAACATGGTTTTAGTAGTCCCGCAGCTACGACCGACTATACTTCCCCCCAAAATGACTTCTCTCTCAGAACACCGATCCTTTTCCCCGACAGAGAAGAGTGGCTATCAAACGCCGTAATCATCGACCACGAAATTACCTTCTTCACCGACGGATCAAAAATGAACACAGGCACTGGGGCCCGGTTCTACTCTGCACAAACAGGAATCGTTTAGACTCCCTGATTTGTACAGCGTGTTTCAAGCAGAAATCCTAGCAATAGAGAAAGCAGTCAAACACCTACAAGCAACCGATATCCCACCATCGGATGTCACTATCTTTGTAGACAGCCAGGCTGCACTGAAGTCAATAAGATCTTGTACAACGAGATCAAAGGCTCTTATGAAATGTCGCGACTCACTGAAGTCCATCAGACACCACAAAGTCAAACTCTGCTGGGTCCCGGTTCACAGCTCAATCGGAGGACGAATTGGCCAGGTAAGAGCGGACGAATTGGCCAGGCAAGGGTCTGAAATGGATATCAGCGAAGCAGACACGTCATTGCAACCACTGCTCAGCGCATTATACCGGATCATTAATGAAACAATTATAAAATAAGCCAACTCGTCTTGGCTTACAAGAAACGACAGCCGCACGACAAGATCATCGTGGCCACTGCTCGGAAAAACAAAGAAGCTCTTGGCGCTGGATCGAAACTCGATCTGTATGCTTGTCGGAGTGATCACAGGACACTGTCCCATCGGAGCAATGCTCCGGAAATGGAACTTGGGTCCAGCGATCCCTGCCGGAGCTGCGGTGATGAGAAAGAAACCGAGACGATTGGTTCCGTTCGGACCGCTCAGCTCTTCAGAATCGGCGCCTCGCTTCGCTGGGCCAAAGATTCTTTACAGAGATTGCGGACGTAGCAAATGCAGATATATCGGAGCTTCTAAAATTCATAAAGAGCACTGGGTGGTTTCAGCCACCACTTGATAGGACAGATTAATTATATATGTACTCCACAAATGAAGGGAATCACAATGGTCCCTTTGGCCTCCAAGTGGAAGTGATGCTCAACCATCACACTCCTCTTCTTTAACCTAACCTAATATTTTGACTGATGTTTTAGGTTGCGGAAAAATGTGTGCAAAATAGGTGCTGTATTCGGTAGCTAGGGAACAAAAACACACTCGTATGCGGCTTTCTCAATAACATTTGGAGCATTTTGGAGAAAATAAAAAAGATTTTGTGCGCCGTTTAATAATCACAACGAGATTCTAAGGAGTGACTAGTGGATGTGAAAATCAAAAGCACTCGCCCAACTATCGCTGAAATCAGTGGATTAATTTTGCCAGTTTAGGCTTCCTCAGACGTCTGTCTGTGATCAAATTCCAAGATATACATCCGTGGAAAACGATTTTGAAACGAAGAGGGACTCGTACTTGTTGTAAATAAATAGAATAGCGATATTTATATATAATATTTTTCTGCTGTTTCTCAACATTTTACCATAAGTATTTTACTGTAGCGTTTTGCAGGATTTATATCGGCGCAAATACTCGTAATGACTAAGCAATCGTTTGATGTTGCCACTGACCATCGAAGATTCAAGGAAGCCATTGCAAATATTGGTATGAAAAAGATGATTCCGATTAACGACTTAATGGCCATTCCTCGAAGCTCCAGTGTTCTCATGGATGAAGATAATATCAAGCAACACATTCCTCCGCGTGATACCTTAGGTAGAGTTGAGGTGCTTGCATCCATGAACAATGATGAATGAGGTAGTAGTGATGATAAACCGTTGTTGGCGTAAATGTGACGGTTCTTACGTCGATATGCCATCAACAGTGAATAATGTTCAGGTAAGTAAATTCAAAGACCTCATATCAGTCAACATTTTTGAAGAGATATTTTATGTGATGATCTTTTACTTGATTGCTGTTAACACGAAGTTGTGTGTACTCGTATACCGCACATCACAATAATTTCTAAATAACTGTTGATGATATCGAACAATTTTTTGGTATTCTAGTCTTGACTCATTATCACAAGAACGATTGTACTGGTCTCTAGATATGGATTGTTTCAAAAGTAGATGAATTGAAATAAAGAAATTCTTGCATTTCCGCGACAATGAAGCTGCTACGGGATGCATCGATAAGACATTCAAAGTACGACGACTTGTTGATTTGCTGATAAAGAAATTCTTTCAGTGAAGTTTATCCACGGGCATCTATCAGTAGACGAATCAATGAGATATTTTGAATGCCACCTAGCCAATCAGATCATAAGAGGCAAGCCAGTGTGGCTTGTTGACGGTGTTGATCAAACTGACCAGTCAGTCGAAGTTTACAGTATAGCCCTACGAGGCAGAACATGGTGGTGGATTCTGTTTACCTACTTGCTAGATTTTGTGGTAGTAATTTATTGTGTAAGCTGGTTTGACTGAATACACTCTGGTGAGCGCCCTCTGTAACTCACTCAGTCAACGTTGTATGCTGAACTGGATCATCGGGTATCGCAGCCAACTTCGGGTCACACTGCGACGCGGGAACATCCTCTGTAACCAACTCGTGTTAAAGTTGTGAAATAAAATTGTATAGATCTTAAAATTGTAAGAACACATGTTAGCCTCTAATAAGTACATTAACAAAGTATTTTTGAATGTTTTTCTCCTTAAGGGAGTAGCAAAATGAAAGTCAAAGTGTGTTTACGTTGTCAGTCTTATGACCCTCCCTGGAGCTTTAATTGTTTGGTCATTAAAAGGCAACAAACAGTAGTAACAAAACACTTAGCGGGTTTGTTCGCTGAGCTTCATAACAATGAAGCCATGACGGAAATGTGTTTCGTTTTACCTACTTGCATTGGTTAGACATTTGTTTTATACAGAAGTTCAGAATTGAAATAATTTACTTCCTTACCATGACGTTTGCCTGAATATACCACCAACTTTGCAGTCAATTAGCAGCCAGCAAATCGAACCGAAAACCACCAAGGTATCTGGAAAGTTGCAACCAAAAAGACGCGACCATACTTCGCGGTAGATTTGCCCTTAGTCCCTCTCCCACGCCAAAATGGTCTTTTTTGTACTTTTTAATTAACTTAACGAGATTGGTAATCGTTGTCCCAAAGAAAAAAAAATCTGAATCGCATCCACAGAATCGTCGTCCACATGGAGAAACTATTATTTCAACTCCCAATGGATAAACCGCGGACCGGTGGCAGATTCTGCTACGAAATGAAAACATCAAAAATGCAACAAAATTAATGCGAAATGATTTTCGTTTTTGCAATAAAAGTGCAATTTTTCATGCATAAATCCGTTGTGTCCAGGCTCATCGAGTACTGACTCGGTCGTCATTATCATCAAGCCATCCACCAACAGAATGCAAAATAAATTATCCAAGGCGGCCCTAACGCAAGAACATACATCAAATTGTCTGCGTATGGGTTGCAGGTGAAAAACAAAAGAACGGATAGGTAAAAGCAAAATTCAATTATTTTACGCAAGGACAAAGAAAGTCATCTGTCATGTCGTTTATTGAACTGCTCGACGGAACTTTGCTGGAACGACGAATACGACCACGAATCCATTCACCCCCAGAGTGCAGTGATACTGATGCAACTCCCCATTGATGCATTCTATCATATTTGTGTTCAGATACAGTCGTGTATCATGTATTTGTGTGGGCATCTGCCAGCACCTTGCGGTTTAAATGGTTGGAAAAATATCACTCGGTATCCTCTCCGCATAGTATTTTGTGAATACAAATGGAAAATTAAATAATAAAATGATTGTTGCTGAAATTAACAAGGAGAGATGATAATGGCATACTGCGAAGTGACTGGGAGAGTTTTTGCGGCACCCTATAGTACTTAAGATGTGTACACCCCTGTTGGATAGAATTGTATGCCTGCCCTCCAGACTGTTATGGAGGTAATATAATAAATTATCAACGTTTAAGAGGCACGAAATTTTTATCAAGTGTATTTCGACATCTGGAGCCGATTGAGTCATTGGTACTATGTATCATAAAACGACAAATGACAACGATACCCTACAGAAGATGGTTGGATAATAATAAATAACATATGTATCGTACGCGTGCATGAATGTAACAGTAACTTTTAAGTAAAACTGAATCCACATCCGAAAACGGGTAACAATCGTGTTTACATGTGGCTTCCCATTAAAATAAACAAAGAGCCAAAAACCAACAAAAAAGGACGAAATAAATATATTTTTATACTCAGATGTATGGAAATAAGTGGTACACCTGTCCTCCCCACGGACTGCAGTTATAATGCAAAATCCGTAAAATGCAATGTTATTACACATTGACTAACAGCTATTTGCATATACTATAATACGAGGAAAAAAAGCAACGCACTACCTTCCGCTGTGGATACTTCCGATTGGCGTTGAAAAACAATAACAAAGAAAATATGAAAATGAAAATAAAAATTATAAATTACCATTGCGAATAAGTCGGAAATGCAAAAACCCATACTACACTGCGCAGAAATGTAATTAATCGTTTATTGTTATTATTATTATTACTGTTGTAATACAGCGACAGGATTGGTGTCGGAAAGTACTTTCATTGCGCGGGGATATGGAAACAACTTCCTGATGGTCTGGTAAAGGAGGATTGAAATTTCGGCTTTGAGATGAATTTTGTTATGTGACTGTCATTTATTATGGAGAGTGGTATTCATAGTTTTGGGCGACGTGATGAAATAAGTTACCTCTCTTCCAATATTTGGAAATATTTGTGGGTCGAACAGAGAAGAAACTAAGATTTGGGTACCATATTCAGATCTTCTTCATACTACTAAAAAGCTCCTATGGAAAGACGTCCGATAACGAGAACTCTAATACAGTAGTGAATAACCCTAAAAGAAGACCTCTTTTAAGTGTTACCGCCGATAAAAGAAACCACGGTGAAGAGAAGCTTAGGGCCTCAGGTAAGAAAAATCTCAAGGAAAAGCAATAGTTAGTCTCCAATCCGTGTTGGAAGAAATCCAACGAGCATCTTCAACGTGAAAGGAAGAACCTAAATTCAAAATTGCCTCTGATGTTAAGCTGAAAGTCTTAAAGAATTTTGAATGGCATATTTTTGTCCAAAAAGTAAGGTGACTTTTTGAATTTTGCGAGCTAAGTACATTCAAATTGAAAAAAATAAATCAAAGAATCTGTGTAAAATAAAATAAAATGTTTATAAATGGTACAAGCTCTTCAGAGAAGGTCGAGAATACGTTAGTGACAATGCCTGCCGCGGACGCCCGAGATGCCCCAAAATGTTGAAGCAGTAAAGAAAATTGTTATGGAGAATCGTCAAAACACCATCAGAGGAATTTGACAGAGGATTTTGGAATTTCAGTTGGCTCATGCCTAGGCATTTTTTTTTTCAGATACTTAGGCATGAAACGTGTGTCAGCGAAAATCGTTCCAAAATTGCTAAATTTCGACCAAACGGGCCGTCACATGTCCATCGTTCAGGAGCTGTTGAATCACTTGAAGGACGATCCAGATTCGCTGAAGAGGGTCTTTATTGGAAATGAATCACCTGGAAACAAAATTTCAATCATATCAATAGAAGCGACCAGAAGAGCCAAAAGCGAAAATAGCGCGCCAACTTCGGTCAAATGTGAAAGCTTTGTTCACTGTTTTCTTCGATTACAATAGTGTGGCTCATCATGAGTTCTTGCTGGAAGGTCAATGAACGGTCAGTGAGGAATATTATCTTAAAGTAAATCGCCGTTTTTGTGAATACAATACAAAGAAATTCCGGATTTGTAGAAAAAAAAATTTTCACGGCTGTTGCATTACGATCATGCATCTGCACCTGCTCACTCATCGTTGCTTATGTGTAATTTTTAGGCCAAAAACACAACTGTTATCCAGTCTAGCCACATTTTTCTCTTCATAAAACTGAAAAGATTAATGAAAGGACGGAAATTTGCACAATAAAGAAGATAAAGACCGTACCGCTGAAAGAGCTCAAGGCTATACCAAAAAGCTCATGTCAGAAGTGCTTCGAAAATTGGGAAAAGCACTAGCTTTGTAGATGGTGAATAAATAAATTTTTTTGCCGAAAAATAAGGAGTCACCTTATTTTTTGAACAAATCCACCTAAGGTCGAAAAACCTTAACAATAAATGCTGTGCATGTGGCTTGACCAATCAATATTAATAACCTAACAGAAGAATTGGTATTCGTTCTTCCACATGTGTGCGTTCACCCGTACTCCTATTTACAACCATGTTGTCGGCGTCGCTGGTGATATAGGGTGCTTCACTGCGAATTGGCATTCTATAATAATGTGATATAGTTTTTGCTGGCTACTTCTGCTAAATCTTAATAGCTTCATCCGGATAAGATGTAGTGAAATAAGTCTGGTTAAGAGGAGTCGATTGTCAAAATGTTTGGGAGCTTTTCAATCCTGTTAAGCGACACTAACGCCATTACTGCGCCAATAGTGATGCTGGGTGGTCGTGGAGCATCACCGACTGTTGAGCCGAAGGTCTGCAGTTCAAGTCCGTCAAGCCAAGAACAATTCATATACGGAAAAAACTGTGCAACAACATCAGTTGTGAATGAGAGATGAAAAAAAGTGCTATCGAAGGCATAACACTCGTAGCATAAGATCACTTTAGAATACATATCTGTGTGTGCATTTCCAATATAACACCTTATTGTCATGGAAACAAGAGTTACTGTGAACTAAAACCAACGCAAATTCAGTCGAAGAATCTCTCAAATCCTATCTAGGACAACCACCCTCGGAGAGTAGTGAACGAACATCTTTGACACAAACCGTCTGCACCCCGTCCAGATTGTGTGACAAACATCATAAGAGCGTACACTCTTGAACCTGCACGAATTGTAAAAAAAAAAAAAAAGTAACGACCGGTGGAAGTTTTACCGTATACCAGTTATTGTAAATTGGGATTGTAGCAAAGTTATGAAGTAATAATGGTTTTGAGCTTTGTGAATTCGTATACAGTGTTTTGTAATTGCGAAATTGAAAAAAAAGTTCTAAAGTAATTCTTATTTGCATACAGTGCATAAAGAGAGGTAGTAGATTCATTATTCATATGGATCCATCAGTCGCGATGTCGCCGTAGTCAGGTATCCGCTGTCCTTACGCTATCGAGGCGTTTTTCAACCGAAATCATAAGTCGAATTACAAGTTAAAACTCGACGGTAGTTTTGCTCTTATTACAACAGTAAATGTTTACGAGACGGATCAAGCGAAAACTTAATTGGTGATCGAGTAAAAATGTTTTTCGCCTTATGCTAGCCATGTCCGAATCTGATTAGAGCTTCGGAAGAAACAACAAATGAAATAGTAGCTAGAGTTCGCCACATTTTTATCAATTTTAATACGCTAAAAAAGAACCGTAGAACGGACTTTAAAGCGTGATTTGAGGTTTCATCTCTATAAAACCAAGTTAATAATTGAAATTGTGGCCATAATTAAGGAGATATCTTTGTCGGACAGTAATTGAAACGTCTTCCATTTTGAATAGTGTGTTTTGGAATGATGAACGAAATCTCAAATAAAATTCCATTTAAATAAACGGCATTGTCGCTTCTGGTCTCCCTTTAATTCCAGACAAAAGCATTATCAAACAGAGTTGCAGAGCTTAAATGTAACAATATGCTGTGTTCCAGTCAGTGAATGGAATAACTGGGCCGAGTTTTTTTGGAAATTCGAGAGGGGCAATTATGACCGTTCGCAACTATGAAACCCCGGTTTCGACAACAGCCTACGTTCAGTTCTTAGAAAGTTAGTGTACATCTTTCGCACAGCGGGATGCAGGCCCTTTAAACACTGAAAGAGTCACTCTCGTGAGCTGTTTCCTCAAAAATTGACACCCCGCTTTAGTCATATCATAAGGTCTCCGAAGATCACCAGATTTGACTTACATAGACTTTTCCCATAGAGATTTTTAGGAGCAAACTTTACGTCATTATTTCGAGGAATATTGCTTGGATGAAATGAAGTAAGCGAAATTGAGTGTGTTATTCAAAATGCTATGAACAGATTCCATGAGTGACTGCAATGGAATGGCGGACATCTGGAAGATCACTAATGAAGTTTAAGTCAACATTTGGTATGGATATTGGCTGTCAAATATGTTCACTTACTGCACTTAATATATTGACCTTTCTGACAGATGTTTAGAACAGGCTCTCACAATTTTAGTCATGACATCGTTTACAATGCAAATATTTATTATTGTTGTTCAAGTTTGTTACGACAAAGGCCGATCTGTAAAACTTATATTTCGTAAAACTTGGGCATTTTTCGGTCAACTTAATCGCCTTAATAAGCCAGAATTTATGCAATGGTGCAGGGTTTGAAAAAAACTGGTATGTTTGTGAGCGAACATTTTTGCAACCAGCCAGCCAGGGCGTTTAATTCGTCATCGCCGAAGTCAAGAATTAGGTCTATGGCGCCGCATAGACAATGCTAAAGGTTGATCATCATTTACAGGCTTTTAAAATCTAAATCACGTTACAATTGAAGCTCTTGGAGCTCGTTATGATAATGTAGGATCGCTGAGACAATTCGTCATCAAATTTTATTTATACCGATAAATATAATTTTTAGGTCAGCGATCAGGACCGGAAAGCCTATACAAGATTCACGATAAGTCAATGAATCTGAAAAAAGTTACTGTGGGGTATGGTGTATGGGTTAATGGCATCACTGGTCGGCACTTTTCCGAAGAATAAGCTGGAGAGGCAGTTATAGTGATTGGAGAGCATTATCCCAACATGTTAGCCCGAATATTCCTCATTCCAAAATTGAATGAATTGGATTTGGACGACCTTTGGTTTCAAAAGGATAATTGCTCGCGCAAATCCTCAAACAATCAATTTATTGAATACGAAATTTGAAGATTGAATCATTTTCGGTATAGGAGAAATTGACTGACCTCCGAGGTCTTGCGGCTTGACGCGTTGTCTTCTTTTCGTAGGGTTGCGATAATTTAGGACCTCAAAAGTAATATCTCAACTGAAATTACGGTCATTGAACTACATATTCTTAAAAAATTCTTCGATCATTTTGACTTGATCCTTTAGATGATTGCCTGTAACTGAATCCGTGGAGGTGGCTTGAACGATGTAATAAAATAAAGGTCAACTTTGATTTTACAAAAAAATCTGCGTTTACTTCAACGTTGGTTCACCCTATAAAAACATTTTTTTCTAAACAGTGTGAGTTTTATACTTTAAAAATCCGAACTCACACATGGGACACTGTATTTATAGCCATGCCATCAGTACCTCTGGCGATAAACACACACTTTAAAGTGACATTCAGGAAAATGGATTTGGATGGAGGAGGGGCAAATGATTAACGTCTCCTTGGTCTTTGATTCGCACGCTGAAGATCAGGCCTCTAAATCATTTTAATAACAGACGGCCTTGAGCTTAACGGTGTATACAAATATTTAGATTATGTAGAACTCGTATAATCAAATCTCAGAATTTCCTTTGTTCTAAAAAAAAATGATTTTTTTTTAAAAGAAGGCGTATGAATGCCATTAAGAAATCAATATCCTCCGGAACGGGATCGAATTTCTCTCATTTGTTTCGTAGAATCCACGCAGTTTCTAGAATTCAGCCTTCTTCGCACGATTTACAATGACTCCCATGTTCAAAACCTCTCCTTGTTAGGTTTACAAATAGCACACGAGCTTATTTTTTAATAAAAAAAAAAACCGAAAACAGCTTGAATGTACTATCACATTCCCATGGCGCCAATTATAAAATAAAACATTTTTTCCGCTTCGAATCTCGCTATTTGTATATTCGCTCGTTCGCATTATTAGCATTGGTGGCAACTCCATGGAGGAAAATATTGCGGCAATTAATTTCACCGAAGAGCCTTGACGGAGCGCCAATGGCCGAAATGTGTCTAACGCTGAGTAGTATCTTTGTGTCGGTCGTAAAATGGCGTGACAAATGAAACGCAATAAATCTGGCGCTTTTTTGCTTTCATCATTTTATTTCTGTTCATATTTTCATGTTTTTTTGCTTTTTAGATAGCTTGTGGAGATATTAAGTTTATTTTAAGCGCGTTTGGCTGGTAGCGGGATGGAGTGATGCGAATGCAACGGAAAACAAATGTAAGGACACGAGTAAGAGATTTAATTTAATTTATTCCCTAAGACAGCTGTGCGGACATTTTCTTGAATTTGGAAGGAGTTGCTATGCATACGAACTCGGGATGGTAGTGGAATATTTAAAGATTTCGAACTAATTCAAACGTTACACACGGTGTTCAACACTTGTTTGGAACATGTGAGTTGAACATCGATATCCGGTTCTCGAAATTTTAATTTTACAGCACGGCGTCAGTAGGGTAATGAGCAATGTGTACGTGGATACAAATTTCACCTTACAGTTTGTCTTACAAGAAAGTATATAGAAGGGAAAAACGAAATATAAGCAGTCATCAGTGGATATTTTGAGAGTTTTTTTCAGGAGCTCCTTGATGACTTGGACGCGGGAAGATCCGACTTTAGTCCTCGCGTCGCTTCTCTAACTGAATACTACTAGCAAAACTGGTTGCTTTGTCTGTTGTCAGGTGTTAAAGGGATTCCATACAAGTGGCTTAGACCGACGACCAGACGAAATTGCACGAAATTTTGCTATAAGGATGCCCCTTTTCAACCACACAGCACATCAACAAAATGACTAAGGAATGACAATGCTGCGATGTCAATTTGGCAGTGAGTCCGATTTGGATAGATCCAAAGCTCGCACCTGATTCCATTCGATAGACGCTTTGAGAAAGTGGACCAGTTCAAATATTGACGTACTGACTGCCAAAAACGACATAACAATCGAAATAAATAGTTCCCGACTTGACAAAGAGATGGCGTTGCAATCAGCAAAAGTATACGATTCCTGCCTGGATGCACATGTCATTAGTTCGTATGACAAGTTTCAAGTTGTAAACTCAAGCAGTTTGTTTACATGAATTTTCGCAGTCGACGTCTTGCGCGATCTTCGTTAAAATGGATAAGCTTGAATATCGTGCGATCTACTCGTAAAAGTCTACGTTATAGATGGACTAACCTCTAAGGAATCCGAAGTTAACAAGAGTTTACAGAAATCCTGCTCCTTCGATGTCAACCGTTAAAAAGTGGGCAGCTGAATTTAAACAGGATCGTGATCACATTCCTTGAAGATGACCCACGAGAAGAACGTTCAAAAACCACAACAACACTGGAAACAATCGAAAAGGTGCATGATATCGTGTCGGAAGATAGGCGAGTGGAGGTGAGTGAGATAGTTGAGGCTGTGGTGGTATCGAAAGAAAGTTTTCGAAACATTTTGGACAAAGAATTATGGATGCGAAAGTAGGGGCAAGATGGGTGTTTTTGATCGCCATTCAGCAAATGCGCAAATGGTTTTCGCGGCTATCTTTGGACCAATTCAATAGAGATCCGATCGATTTTGTGCAGCAATTTGTTGCAAAACGCAAAACTTTTACAGGCTAGTCAACCTTCTTGACCAGCTGGATGCCAAAATTCACAAGAAAGGGCCTGGTTTGAAGAAGAAGAAAACTTCTTTCATCAGAACAAGGCACCTGACACCCAGCCATCCCCTCTATTCTTCTGATTCGGCACTCTTAGGCTTCCACCTCTTTCCAAACTTGAAAAAAATTCTGGGAAGCACTACGCATCCAATGAAGAAGTTGGGAGGGACCTAGATTAATATTTATACAGCCTTCCAGATTTCCAGCAGGAGGAAAACAGATTGTGGCTTTACGAAAACAAGATCTTAAGGAGAATTTAGGGTGGAAAGCAGGACGAAGAGTAGAAAACTAATCTCTATTCAGCCCTTAGCAGTTATAAAATCGTAAAGTCTAAAATGGACAGGACACGTAGAACAAATGGACAGTGGACGAAGGATAATGAGTGGGTAACTCGAGAAAAATACCGTCAGGAAAGCCGCACGTTAAAGGGCGGTCTATCATATAAGGATGGACCTGGAAGAGATGGAACAGAACAGTGAAACATGGAGGAGACGCACTCATGAGAGGGAGGCTTGGCGAAGGGTTGTCAACGAGGCTCTGGACTACCGAGCTCCAACTGGCTGGTAATAGTAATAATAATAATTTTCGGAATGCAACATGTGACACCGAAAGTTGCTCCGAAATTGTTGAATTTCGAACGAAAATATCTGTAAAAAAAATTTTGCTCAGGAGTTGTTAAATAAAGTTAACGACTATGCAGAACTATAAAAATAATTCATAAAAAGTGAGATGCAATGTAGGTAAGTAGCGTCAAAACTAAGGTTCAATCCCCAAGATCGAAAAAAAGGTCATAAGTTCTCGCCATAAGGTGCAAAGCCGTTTGCGAGGAGCAATTCGAAAGATACGTCCTAACTTGTGTATACAATTGATGGCTTTTGTACCCCGATAAAAGGGCTGTTCATCCTTTACTGTTTGTTGGTAAATATTTGGCCAGAAAATCACTGTAACGATGCTACAATCTACAAACTTTGCTAAGAAAAACTAGAGTGAACCTTCCTTGTCCTTCTGCTAGCTTATGAGATTAGAAACACATTGCTAAGACAGCTTAATGCTTTATCAAACATAGAGTTTCGAGTGTTTTGGGGAATGGAAGATTAAATATCAAAACCAAACACACCTGGTGCTGTTTACATTGAATATCAATTCATTGTGGAGTTCCTAGAAGCTAGTTCCCGATAAACATCCCATTTGGACTACCGATCGAGCCTTATTAAACAATAACATTTCGCAGAATGTGTAGCCATAGATCATGCAATATACCAAGAACTTGACTAAATATAATATCTAATCTTGAGAACTGGCCGGCTGATATATTTCATCTTCTAAGGCTCACCGAGTATAAACACTTTGTATTTTTGGAAGGTCAGGAATGATAAATTGCTTATATAGTCGGTTAACAGCTTTGACGATACGAAAACTAATGAGATGCTTCCGTGAAAGTTGTATATAGGGAAGCCTTCGCTTGGAAAATAAAATTGATGGCAAACTTTTCATTAATCCTGTAAAGATCGACCTTAAATAAAATGTTTTGCTCCTTGTTTCGCCTAATGTACAGACGCGTGAGCATGTTCATGTTTTGTTATCCAAAATAATTTTTCAAAAATGTATACAGATCGCATGGCACTGGGGAGAGCATACTCCCCATCACACCAGCATGGTATAAATGTCCGCAGGCACATACGGTCGAACAAACATACGATAAACGAACAGACAACGAACAAGAGTTAATGGGTAGCTCCGTCGGGAGTACTTAGTATCCATCCTATTTACATGTACATATCTGCATTCAGGCATGCATCTGAATCCAAGGATTTTTGTTTTCTTCCTTTGCTTAAACGTTTAAGCAAAAGTTGGAAATATGATGCAAAAAAAAAAAAACAAAAACAGAAGAAAAAAAAATTTTTTTTTTATTTACCTGGTTAGCTGCAGGAACTGGAGATGCTCCGGGTTGCTGCTGATATGGTGGCTGGGGCGATGGTTGAGGGGTGAATTCCCTGATTGTTCTTGTTTCCGACGCCGGTGGCCAGGCAACACGTTTATAACCTAGAAAATAATTTAAAAAAAATCAAAATAAAGCTAAAAAATCATATAGTGCAGGATATTAATATGCATTTTTCCCAATTAATTTGACACGCAAGTGTACATTCCGTGCACGGTGGATGCATGACTGGGAAAACGAAGAGCAAAAACCTAACAGAGTCGTTCTAATTATTTTTTTCTTTTTCGTCCAGTCGGGCTTAAGGCTTAAGCGCAGCGATGAAATAGTTTTCGCAGAGAATCAACAAAAAGAAAATTATTTTGTTTGCTTGGAACAACAGACACCGGATTTGTTTACTTTTAATTATTTTTTATGTTCATGAGTATCATGAATCAGAATAATGATCTAATTGAGATTAAAAGTAGCGACGGGGTAGGAGAATATATACATATGTATTTCGGTGCTGGTGTGAGCAAGGTTGTCGGCGGATGAGGTTGCGTTACCTTTCGATTTTCAACTTGGCAGATGTAACGTTTGATGTTTTCGTGATGCATTTACGAGGAGGAATTGAAAGCGAAATTTGTTTGTTGAATTTGTTGCACTTGTTTATTGGACGGTGGGCGGAATCGTCGGCGAAATACTTTTGAGAGCTCATGGGTGCGAAATGATATTCGAACAGGTGCACGAATTTCATGGGAAGCCCCATGTTGTATTGAAAGCGACTGTGTTAAGACTCTTGGATTGATGGGTATTTGCAAGATTTTGCTTTGACGTAAGGCTTTTCGATTAGCAATAATGTGTATCCGAATACTTGGTAAAATATTTATTTCAACGATTAACACACTGTATTCAGATAAATTAAAAAGTATTTTAATTTTCAGATGTTGAAATGTAAATTTGTTTTTCAATTTTTGTTTTCAATTAAAATATTGCTTGCTTACGAAAATATTTGAACAAATATTTGAAATGAAATGTTTTTTGTTACGCACAGGTGTGCAAATAAATTCAAAATTTTGAAACAAAATATTAGTTAAATCCTTTTTTTTCAGACCAAACATGCAAATATAGTTCGGATTTTTCATGCTTTTAACATTTATTTTTATTTTTTACTAGCCGACCTGGCGCACTTCGTACCGCCTCAGAATCAATTCAGTTTTTTTACTAAGAGTACTGAAAATGAAATAATTTCAATAATAGTTAAATATTAAAATCATATACCCTTCTAGCGGATCCCAGCGTGCTTCGCTATGCATGAATATTAACATTGAATCAAATTTATTGTTTTTCTTAATTTTTTTTATTTGGAAAAAATTTAAAAAAAAAAGTTAATCAATTAAATACAATAGTTTACACAACATTTTTTGTTTGATTGTGTGGGTCATAACTAAATAAATTCTTGAGTGCGCCCACCCTGGAACATTCTACGTATAATTGTCCGTGAGAAAAGCATGGTTCCTCCAAATTCACTCCACACACTTGAAACGTTTGTCCTTGAGCTTTATTAACGGTCATAGCAAAAGATAAACGCACGGGAAATTGAAGACGTTTGAATTGAAGTGGCATGTCTGCTGGTATTAATCGGATCCGCGGTATCAGTACAACTTCTCCTTTTGCTTTCCCGGTGAGAACTGTGCTTCGATCAAATTGGCATTAATCCTTTCACGGAGAGTCTCGTTCCATTGCAAAGTTTTGGTGAATTAAGATTTCGAAGAAGTATGATCGATGAACCAACTCTTAAATTTAACGATGCGGTGGCATACCGGGTGGTTCGAAAGAATTTCAAAATTCAATCGGATAATTTACCGCGTCTTCTTTAATTGTAGGGGTATAAATAGATTTGCATAATACCAATTCACCTGGCAAATTCTGTTGAATCTGAAAATTGATGTCATTAACATTTGCATTTTTTTGGTGCTAAAATTCTGTGTTCTCTTAACCAAACACGATTTTTATAGTTTTGAACAATATTTGGGAAAACGCGATCAATTAGTTCTTATTTCTTATTTTTTATATTAAAATTGTGCAAAAGTTATTTGGTAACGTGATAAAACTATTTAAATCACTTGCAATTTTGTCATCGCCAATCTGCAGCAATTGTTCTGAAAACTTACGTGCTGATGGATCATTTTGAAAAAAGTCATAACTCACAAATGCGTCGACCAATTTCTTCAACTTTACATAAACCATCTACACGACCATACAAACAAACCCTGAAAATTTGATCAAATTCGGTTTGACCGTTCGTGAGTTATAAAGTCACACCAAAACTTGCAACAATTTTATATATATATATATATATATATATAGAGTAATTACAAAAGATATTATGAATAAGAAGATTTATTTATACATACTAAAGAAAAATTTAAGAGTAGGTGCGGAAAGAATGGAAATTTTGCAAAACTTTAAATTTTATCAGGACAACGACTCGATACATAAAACTCATATCGTTCGTGAATGGCTACGTAACAACTGCCATTAAGTAATCCAAACACCTCCACATTCACCGCAACTAAACCCCATTAAAAATGCATCCAAATGCAAACGAAAAGTCTGCACGGTTGATAATGAAAGTTGGAAAACAATACCATAAACAATGAAATAACAATACTTACCGGCAAGCGCTGTCACAAACACGTTCGGGCTTAAGCAAATAAATTCAAAATATTTCGTTTCAAATCGGAGCTCGATACAAAAAAATCGTATAATAATCACAAGTGTCAATGTGCGCCTACATATTTTTTTTTTTTTTTTTTTTTTTATATGAGCAGAGTCAGATATTGATATAAAAGACCATAACTCACGAACGCCTCAACCAATTTCGTTCAAACTATAACATAAACCATCTACACGACCATACAAACAAACCCTGAAAGTTTGATCAAATTCGGTTAGACCGTTCGTGAGTTATAAAGTCACACCAAAACTTGCAACAATTTTTTATATATATAGATATGCTGAAGGTTTTTGTTTTAAGTCAATAAAATAGTTTTTAAGCAATTATATTCCACGTACCTATAGCAATACTTTCGCTGCTGTCGATATATTATATTTTTTGACGACTTAATAAATAAAAAATAAAATAGGCTTTTCTAGTATATCATTAAACTAACGACTTAAATGAAATTGTATAAAAAATCCATAGGAAAGGATTTAAAGTAGCCAAATATTTTTACACAGAGCGCGGACAAAACAATAAAGCCGAGGAATTTTTAACTTACGAAGGAAACTCACAACGGAATGTAGCCAGACTCATAGGAGGATCGAAAATGTTTATTTTTAATGCTTTAAGGCCTTACAGTATGACCACGAAAAACATCTCTGAAAGATGACGAACAAATAGTCGTAAACAGTGTATCGAAGAAAAATCTTTTTAAGTCGGTTGCCGACACAATAGACAATATCTTCTTGGAAGAAGTAGTTCTTCTACTTCTTAAAAGCACTAGAAGAACCATTTAAAATTCGTACAAAAACTTGTATATTTGGGTGATGAAACGGAGATAAATTTGGGATATCAGATGGTAAAAGATGGGTCTGGCGTCCTGAAAATACAGCATACCAGCTTCGATTAACTAGCACGAAGGTCAAGCATGGAGGCCGAAGTATAATGGTATGGGCATGTTTTTTGTTTTTCGTGGTATGGTGTAAATTCAATATTTAAGATTAAGGAGACCATAAGCCAGCAACTCTAAGCCAAGATATTAGAATTGGTTATGCTTCCATATACTTAGTGAGAGATGCCATCGAAATGGCAGTTTATGTATGACAGCTAGGCGAAGCATATGACATAATATCGGCCTTGTGCGCTGGATCGACCAATCGCCCGATCTTAGTACCTAGGAATATGTATGAGGGATCTAAAAAAAAAGTCCATTGGAGCTGAAAAATCTGAAATTAAAGAGGAACTGTGGAAAAAAATACGTTGGTTGAGTCTTTACGAAGAAGACTTCTTGCCGTCATCAAAAATAATATGATAATAGATAATCCACAGTATATTAGATATGTTTCGTAAATGACCGTAGGTATGGTATTTTTCATTTCTTAACCTTTATAAATAAATTAAAAGGAAAATCCCTAAGCAAAAATCTGCATCCAAGTAAATATTTTTCATTTTTTCTTTCATTTTCTATATTTTACTATAATACAATTTTTGCTATTTTACAATGAATCATTTTTTCATAAATGATTGTCGTAAGTCATCATAAGTATTTTGAGTAGAAGTTAATAATGACGATGCTCTAGCTGAGCAAACTTATCGGAAGTAGTTTGCAAGTGGACCTGGACAGCAGCATAAGTTCAAAGAAAAAAAACGAGAGAGAACGTAAAGACTCATGGGAAACACTGCAAAAATTACGTAGGTAGGAACAGGCTATAAAGCTATTGATGCAGGTGCTTCCTGAAAGTCGGAAGACGTTTTTTTTCCTGCGAACAGCTACTGATTTTTTTATCATTATCAATAGAAAGTATACCCATTACTAAAATTCCAAGTGCCGAAAATCATAAAATAAGCCTGGCCGACCATCGAAAGTGAATCCTAATATTCATTGGTGTAAACTCATGGTCCGAATTTGGTAGGATGAGAAGCCATTCAAACCGACGGAACGCATCACTACAGCTCGCTACAGTTATTGCAATTAATAGGCTTGAACTGTGCAATGAAGAAACAACGGCTGAAATGCTCCGAAAGTCCTATCCTTGTCGCCGCATTCTTCAGACATTGCTCTTTCTAATTATCACTTGTTGCGATCGGTAACCTTCCGCTTAACAATCTTCTTATGAGGATTGCATAAAATGCGTCAATTCATGGATTGGATGTTAAGACTAAGCGGATATATGAGATAATTCCCAATAAATTCATATAAATGATGATTTTTTCATTCCTTGCAGGCGATCGTTTAAGACTTGTTCAAAAAATAAGGTGACTTTTATAATTTTCTCGAAAAATATTTATCGATTTATCAATATCTGTTTTGTCTTGTTCAAAGTAATCCATCTCAGATATAAAGTACTTGCACTAGTGCTTATTTCAATCCACGAAGCACCTTGAGCCCTTGAGCCCTTGCCTTGAGCCCTTCTAGCGATGCGGTCTTTATCTCCTTAACCGTGGCAAATCTCCGTAATTTCATTGGTCTTTTCAGTTCTTCCTTCCTTATTGACTGTGCGACCTTCCGAAAAGAACTCATGGTGAACCGCGACATTGAAATCGAAGAAATCAGTGAACAAAACGTTCACATTTGATCGAACTTGTGCTTTTTTGGTCCTAGCTCTTTTCGTCGTTTCCATTGGGATAATTGGGCTTTAGTATCGTCGTCATAACCATATACCCATGTTTGGCCACCAGTGATAACCCCTTTCAGCAAATCTGTTTCGTCTTTCATGCCTTCACAAGCTTTTGAGCAATGCTCATATAACAGTTCTCTTGGTCAAAATTTAGCAATTCTGGAACATGCTTCGCTAACACATGTTTCATGCCTAAAATATCTAAAAATCATGGATTGAACAAACCGATATGCCAATATCCTCAGTAGTTTCTCTAATAGTGATTCAACGATTCTTCAGAACAATTTTCATCACGGTTAAATGTTTTTATCCGTTGTTGACGTGCTGGTGTGTCCAGGGTGGGCATCGTCTTTAACACTTTCTCAGCCCCTTAAGAAGAGTCTTGTTTTGCTCAGTGTAGACTCGCCAAAGGCCAAAGTCAACACTGAACTAATATATTGGACCACTTTATTTTATTTTTTACTCAACATTTAATACAGATCCTTTGATGAATTTTTTGTTCTTTAATAAAATATCGTCCAGAATATCAGGACACGTCTTACCTTTATATGACAATATATGGTTGACAATATCAATATATGTTAGGAGACATGTGTGCGAAAATAACAATTCGGAGATCGAATGAACTTTGCTCGCGAAATTCCAAAAGCATCTTATTTTTTTTAACAAATCTCGTACACCAGTAGAAGGAAGGGTAGATATGGTTCGTAGACTTGTGAAAAAAAGTCTGTTTAAGGACTAGCAAGTTTATCAGAAAGGGCGCGGTGTCTTTCTTGTGACAGGTTTGAAATCAAATGTAGTTTAAAGTTATTCAAAACGTAGAGCAAAACAAATACATTATGATTCTTACAAGCACAACATTGCTTTGAGTCGGTTATGGAGAACTAGATACAAAAATAAGCTTAAAAAAAGGGTGCTTATGGAACTGAACTTGAAAAACATTGAATATTTACATACATAGGTACATGAATGGCCATAGTGAGTTCAGAATCAGATCATAACTCCTAAAACTGGTCACGAACAACAAGCGGAGAATTCAGATTCCACAGCACAGAAGATGGTGCTAGATAACAGTGAGGTAGTTTTTAATTTTAGAGTGAAAACATCGAACAGATGATGTGGAATTAGGCAGTTTTGCATATCACTTTTTCTGGTCTTTCAATGAGATTAAGCTGACTGAGTTAGGCCTTCGAAAATCACTGGGTTCAGTTCTCTAGAGAAATTCCGAAGGAATTTTTCATCATTGATATTATGACTATATCCAAAAATAAAGTTAATAAAGATGGACCAATTTCGACTTATTTTATGTTAGATCATTGCGAGTTCACCTAATTTGGACGTAACATCTTCATTCGTGAGTGGTTGAAGCATTATTTAAGAAAAACTGAATCCCTACAGACTTTAAGTTCCATAAAACAAGATTTTTTGATCTTAACTACATATTGGAATGTATAAGAGAAATTAAATTAAATTGTATTTCGAAGACTTTTTGAAGTGTACAAAGAACTTGGGGAGAGAATCAAAGTTGCTTCTGGGTATTGGGAACGATTGGAATCCAGCTTATGGAGCTTCTTCACAACAGGTAGTTAAAACTGTCAAAAGTAATTATTTGGCCTCATGGGCAATGTGACTAAGCATTACACTGCCATATATGCGTTGGGCTCTGTAGCCGGTGGGACGGGGTTCGCATCATACAACAGTCGAACTATCGTAACTTTATTTCGCGGTGTTTTCCCACAATTAGGTATTGGCAAAACCTCTTGTTCTCCTCTCTGGAAAACGTTTCTCGAAATATTAAAACAATATTTGGATTGATAACATGCTGTAGGTGCCCTTCACCTATGAGAAAATGGATCGCAAAAGATATGTGATTAGAGAGCTCTGGTCTTAGTATTTATAAAAAAAATATAAAAAACAAGGACAACCTTCCTGTTATGCTGGGATTTAAAAAAATCATAAATTAGTTTGATTTCCCGAAATATTTATTTTACAAAATCCGTTGCCTTGCCAAATAGAGTGGGAAAGCGTCAAACAAAATATTTGTCCATCTCGTTGTTTTTAAATATTTTATTGGGCAATATCAAGGTGTTTTAGAAAACAAAATACTTTTTTAAACGTTGACTCATATGATCATTATATGACGGCCACGTGGAGGTTTCTTATAAAATACCAAAAACAAAAACAAAAAAAGAAACAGAAATTCAAAATAACATGCGCGATCATTTAACACTCACAACGGTATTCTCATGGAAATTCTAATTTTATCTATGAGATATTTCCGTGCACATAACAACTGAAATTTAGAGCATTTTCTGGACGTATCTCTCTACACCAAAGAGATGAAATATAAATCATGATACGTGAATCTGAATGGGCACGTTGACAGCGGTAATAAGGGCCACACAAGGAGCAATAGACACGAGATACCATGCACAACACAAAATCATATGTACTGTCATATCAAAGTCCTTTTCAGGGTTCTTAAGAGGAATTTTACATGATATTTTACGACTCCAATTTTCGTTTTATTTCTGATTTTTCATTACTCAGCATTTTCACTCACGCTTGACAAAATTTTTCACTTATCCACAGGGAGCAGTAAAAAGGACAACCGAATCTCCTTAAATGCATTAACTTAAAGCACCGGAAGTAATTTTTTTGAACACTAAACATCCATGTGCACAGACAGTGACACGCAGTAGTAGGGATAATCAACAGTTGATCCTTGAAAAAAATGATGGTATGGTGCAAATAACCTTATGAATGTCAGTTTGGTTGCTTTTTGTTTTAAGGGAATCTCGGAATACACACCTTGATCGCAGAATGTGACTTTACTCCACACGTTTTCAATCCGTAAAAGCGATGAAAATAACTTTTTTCGCTTAACGATTTAGCAAGAAAAAAAAAGAAAAGAAAAAAACTCAGAGCAAACCACTCCTGCTCCTATTGCTACTACTACTGTCGCTTCTGTTGCCCGATCGACGAGTAATCACAGAGACTACCTTGCCGGCGAAATGGGCCAATTTCGTTTCTTCTTTCTCAGCTTCTTCGTGATTTTGTGCCTTGTTTTTCAGGTGCCGTCTGTCTCTGCTCTCATTTTCGAGATCTCATCTTCCACCTCCTCCTCCCCCCAATCTACCGCACTTTCCACTTCATTACTCATGCTACACAGTACTCGTACACATAGGCAAATGAAATGACTAAACCATTCGCATGTATCTCTACGTATTTCTTGCTCTTCTGCGATCGGTAGAAAGACAAACGAGAAGTTTTCGTTCTATTCCGAAGGATGATGATGATGATTTCAAGTTGTGAGATCACGCAACAGACATTCGAAAACTCCAAGTGATGAAAATGGCATTTTTGAGCGAAAACTATTTCATATCAGATGGTGCAGCCTCTTCAGTTGGGTGGGCGTGGGCATGGGCATGGATGGTTATTTTCAGTTCATAGATAGTTATATAGAATCGTTTTAGAGTAGGCTGACGTTTGGCGTCGAATCTCTTCCGTGAAAATACAGCACGCCACTACAACGGGTTGGTTGTGCTTTGTTTTTGGCTTTTCTGTCTCCATTTGTTTGTCAAATGAGAAATGAATCGCAGCTGAATGCAGTTGTCCGAGAAAGATACGAAGAGGAAAAGTATTTCTAATTGAATTGAAAGAGGAATTAATTTGAGGGAAAGGTTAGCTCGTCACATGGCCTTGTTGGTGTTGTGCCAACGAAAACAAATGAGTATTTTTAGGGTTATCCGATACGTGAGTGGAGCACTTCGCGATCAGATAGATACACTTTGTATCCGAATTGGACTTCTGCTGCTTCTTTAATGATCTTGAACGATGATAATGAAGTGAAGTCATTTAATTGTTACTGAGAGTCATTCAACTTGAAAGAGATGGTCTAAGGGATGGGGAATCGGTCGACGGATGATTCGGTATGAGAAAACTGAGCACAGTAGCGTCGTTCAGGGGTTGTAGGTGTATGAAATGTCTGGGTTCGTATTTCCTAAAAGTTCAATAGGACAGTTTAATCCGTGAAGTACAAAGAAATTGCTCATTTATGGATTTGCATATTCCGGCCGCCTGAAGTTGGACTCCAATAAGGTTGTTAATTTCATAAAGTTTTTAAAGTATTTAAGATTTCAAGGATAATTGGACTTTTTTGAAATCATATTTTAAGCCTTTATTCTCGAAGACCAATGAGGCTACTAACCTGAGATATTTTAAAAACAATTTATGTATATCGATGATTTTTTTTTAATTGCTATGTACATGTAAGCTAGCTTAGTGGAGCAGAAGGATTAGAAGGATTGCTTTCTTTCTTGTTGTTACGTCACTGTTAAGCAATAAAATATATAACTGAATTTGAAAGTCGGTTGCGCGGGATACAAATCTTCTCCATAAAAACAAAAAACAAAAAAAACAAAAACAGCCTTTATCATAATTTACAGCACAAAACAAAAAAAACTAGCAAAATAGTAATGCAGCCCCAGAATCAATTTTTACCAATAAATAATAAAAATAAGAAGAATCTTAAGGAGTACGAGAGTGGTCCGATAGCCTCACCGCCAGATGGCGCCAGATTCGCAAGAGGAACTTACTATCGTGTAGTACTATCTAGTAGACGGCTACTGTCGAAATTTCTGCAGGATAGGACTCCTAGTTTTGTTTTGACCGCGTGTGGAAGTGGGAGTGTCCGCGGATTTTAGAAAAATGGAAAAAGAGCAATATCGGTCGGTGATTCGATTCTTGTTTTTGGAAGGGAAATCGCGCAGCGAAATCAAAGAGCGTTTGGATGCTGTGTACGGTGACTCTTCTCCTTCGATGGCGACCATCAAAAATTGGTTTAACGAGTTTCAACGTGGTCGCACGTCGGTTTTTGATGAGCCACGTTCAGGTGCCCCGAAAACGGCTACCACGGAGGATAACGTGACAAAAATCCACAATTTCGTATTGGCAGACCGCCGATTGAAGGTGCGTGAGATACTTGAGACTCTAGGCATTTTAAAAGATCGCGTGGGTCATATGTGGCATGAAATTTTGGGCATGAGAAAGCTGTCGCCGCGATGGGTGCCGAGTTTGCTCACTCCAGACAACAAGCGCAACCGTGAGACCACTTCAGAGCAGTGTTTGACACTGTTTAGGCGCAATCCGAAGGAGTTTTTGCGTCGTTTCGTGACAGTCGACGAAACATGGATCCACTGGTACACACCAGAGATCAAGGAATATTCGAATCAGTGGACTTCAACCGGCGAACGTGCTCCGAAGAATGCGAAGACTGTCCCATCGGCCGGAAAGGTGATGGCCACCGTTTTCTGGGATCCACAAGGTGTGATCCACATCGACTACCTGGAGAAGGGCAAAACGGCCACAGGGCTGTACTATGCCAAATTATTGGGCATAGTAAAACGGCCCCACTTGGCGAAGAAAAAAGTGCTCTTCCACCATGATAACGCACCGGCTCACACCTCATTCAGCATCCACATTCACCTTGAAGCCGCGGTCCGAACAATCCTTAACCAAAAGTGTCATTTAATTTTTGGTGGCCAATCTAAGTTTCACTTTTCGTATGACCTTTCAGTTAAATAAACGCGATAGTTTCGTTTCGTCAGAGAACATGGTATTACGCAACTAGCTACGCACAATAGCTCCTTCGCTCCATCGTATTTTTTTTGAGCGGTGCGGTTTTCTCTTTTTTTTTAAACTTATAAAACTTTCCTTCAGTATCCGTTGCTTAGTTGACTTAACAGTCAATTTGCTGACACCTCCAGCCTTTGAGAATCATTTCTGTTGCTGGTGCAGTTTTTTTCTGATTATAACCATATCATTTTGCAACGCTTTTAGTATTTTTGTAATATGATGTACGTCGAGGCATGAAAGTATATTGAGATCGAGGTGCTAGGACAACGTACGACAGCCACTTTTGACTTTCCACTTAAATATATTGCTATACGTTTGAATTCCATTACGGAAAAATACAATAAAAAAAAATCAATCCAACTGTCATTACGCTAGACATTGACGCAGTTTTACCCTCTTCTTAGGACGTTACGGCCTTCTGAATTTGGTTGCAGTTCAATTCGACCACAAGGTATCAAACGAGCATGTACATGGCGTATTGATATGATTTTGTGTTATGGCAGTTCGAGCCAAAGATTTATTGTAGCAAGGAATATAAGAATATTTAACACAATCTATCGCACTCAAAATAAATGGAAACTCTTCTCAGCGAATATTGCCCTTTGCCCCTTTTTAATATCGAGGGGGCTTTCGATAATACTGATTACGCCTAACCACATGGGTCCTATCTCGTAGGAGCGTCGATCATCCCTCTAGCAGCAAAAGGTTACTTACAGGATGGATTATTATTATTACCCCTGTAGACAGTTTTCGTAGGCGAGCTATTAATTGGTCTCGGTTTCGAGGTCATCAGATATGCCAACGAGCTTGTGGTCATAGTCACAAACAAATTTGAGGTAAAAGCCTATGAACGTATGGAAGCTGCATTCCAACTAATCTCTTACTGGGGCATATGATGGGGTTTATCCTTCAAAACATTTAGAACGTTTTAGTTCAGCTCACTGGGAAGACAACATTACCCCTTGCTTTGCCACCCTAAATGGTGAAAATATAGAATTCTCAGATGAAGTTAACCCCAATATGTACAAATAACAAACTAACAAAAGCGACGAAGGCACAATGGCACTGTCAACAGAGTTACGCTTAGCTCTGGCGATTGAAACTTCAAGCTGTTTTCTGGTCGATAGACCTATGACCAATGTCTCTATAAATGGTGGAAGAGGACCTTCTGCTCGGTTTTCATCACATAAAATATAATGTCTTCGAATACACGCATGTTTCGGGTTAACAGCCGCCATGCAAAGTTGCCCAAGAAGTACTGATTGGACTGACTCTATTTCCCAGAAAGCTATTCAATATCTTATTACAGATATTTAAATTAAATTGCAGCTTAAATTGAAGAAAACGTCAGAGATCTTAGATAATATGTCTAAGTTGCCATCAAGAGTTGTCATTGGTCTTTAGACACCAAACAGAAAGATTCGAAGGCTAAGGCAAATTCCTAATTCCTAATTTTCAGAATAGGCATTTCGCACTTTATCTCGTCCTTGGTTTCCATTTAGCCATGTTTGTTTCAGTTTCGATATTCCCAATCCAACAAGGACATGAAACCCATTTCGATTATAGAGTCATACACCTGTTCGAAGACTACGTTGTCTACGGTGCGGTGGTCGATTTCTTGGAATTCCCATTTTTTTTTTCTAAGTTGCCGTATAGTGTAAATTTGGTCATTCGGAAAATCAGTTGCGAATGAGAAATGATCAAAAAGTGACGACGAAGGCATAACACTCACAGCATAAGATCTCTTCAAAAATTCATACTCTGGGTGTGCATTTCCAATATAACACCTTAATGACATGGAAAACAAAAGAGTTACTGTGAACTGCAACCAACGCAAATTCAGTTGAATCTCTCAAATCCTATCTAGGACAACCACCTCCTGAGAGTACTGAACGAGCATCTTTGACACAAACCACCTGCACCCCGTCCAGGTTGTGTGACAAACATCATAAGAGCGTACACTCTTGAACCTGCACGAATTATAAAAAACAAAAAAAAAAATGTAGTGCCATGATGCGATGATCAATTTCTACTCAAGTCACACTCATAGATTGAATGCTCAACTGAAACATTAAGGAAGGTGTATTGTTGATCTACTATCGTGCAATGATATCGCCTCGACCTTACTCTTATTGGTCTAATTCAGTATATCTCCAAAAACAAGTAATAAGAGGAATTTGGCCTTAAAGCCTTTATGTATGCGGCTAACATTGAAACATTAAGAGTTATCACCCAAACTATTGCTTAAACTGGGTGTCGGCGTTGAGGAAACCAATCATCTGCGCCTCACCTCAATAGTATTTTGGTCCGGCAATATAATTGAAAATTTATCTGTTCTTTTGGCGTTTAAATTATTGAAAAATTGTGTTCAGAAAAATCAGAAAAAAAAAAAATTGTCCGTAGTCTAGGTGGGCGCCCTTCAAAAATATTGTCTTCTAAAGATAGCGCTCCTGTACCAATGAGAAAAACACCTTGAATCTACCTACATTTGTTGTCAAAAATTTAGATCAACAATAAGAGGACAATCCACCCCCGGACTCAAATCCGCCAGCTGCCCAGAGGAATGTTCGATTTAATTAAGTCCTGTGTTCCTCCCCACGCGAGATGGATTTGTCAATATTCATATCATTTCGCACTAATTAAATAAACGAATTCGAATTCCACAAATAACGCCCAACCCCTGCAGTTTTTTTTGGCTTTGCATACTTATTTTCATTTTAATTGACTATGTTATCGCTTGTAGCGTCGCGTAAAAACGTTTCGTTTTTAACTCGATCCGCGCCTATCTATATGTAGCTGTTGGATTATACTCTTTCTGTTTTTTTGCGAGTGCAATTCGCGCACTTAAACCATTTCGTTTGCCGTACAAAAGATACAAATGCAAAAAAGATAAAGTAAAAAAAAACGGAAAATTATTTAAATTTATTTTCAGATCAAACACACATAGCCGTGTGCTGTGTATGCCCCAACGGTGTGTGGATGGATGCGAAATATGCCTCTCGTTCACGAATAACCTTGATTCGCATTTCATTTCATTTTACCTGAGTGAATTCCAATGGAATTTTAAGTGAAACGAAAATAATCTAATTTCAAATGCGAAACTATTTTCACACAGAAACAAAGAAAAAATGAAGAAAAAAATTAAAACAAAATTCCCTGACAGTAAGCAGGTGCAACATACGAGTAGAATCGCGCTCCACGTCCCAGTCCCACGTTTATCCTTGTTTGTGCCGCGATGATGACACGGCTAGGAATTGGTGTATCTACGCGAGACAGCTTTGTGATTATTCGATTAAAAATAGAAACAAAGATTTTTTTAATTGTTTTATTTTAGATTATGACACTACTGTTGATCGCAGTCATGTTATTCATGTTGTTTTTGTTTTGAAAGTTGTTCTTGTGCTTATGATTCAGCGACTGCAATTGGGGTGACAGAAGGTTCGCAATGACATTTCGTTTAGCGATTAAAACCAGCGGGATGTGAGTTATTTTATTGACAGTTGTTACATAAATGCCGGAATTCGATTTTTTTTTATTTGAAAGAATCATACATTGTAGCTGGAATACCTTTAAAGGATGGTCTAAAAGCTATTTTTAGAGAGTTTTCCTGAATTTCCTGAGCCTACAAAACATTTATAACGCTCCTGCTAAGAAAAACAAGCAAGCATATCTATTGTCATTAATGTCTGTGTTGCGAGCAGATCTGGATTTATAACGAGCTATCCAACAAAGGGTGTCATTTAAGAGTTCACTCCTTGCTTGACCTGTTAGCATTGAGCTCTCATTGCAATAACTTTTGATAGGAAAAAAAGGCTATTAAAAGTGATGTAAATTTACTAAAGGAAATTTACTAAAGGGTTTTTCCCTTCAGTACACTTCGAATAACTTCAACAATTGTCAACCGATTTTCATATGTCATAGCATTCTGGAAACGTCAATTCAGTACAATTTTAACCATGAATCGCTTTACACCAAAAGAACGTGCGGAAACAGTTTCAATGTTCATTAAAAACGAACGCTCGATTGTGCTAACTCAACGTGTGTATCGTGCAAAATATCGTGATCGTGTTGCGCCCAAAAAAGATACAATTCGTCGTTGAGCCTCGAATTTTTTTTTCAATTTGGTTCTGTGGCAAGCCCTAGTGAGCAACCTAGGCCACGTCCGCAGCTTTCAAACTGATCTATTTAGTCTGTGAAGGCCAGTCTTCAAGAAGACCCAAGTTTGTCATATCGGCGCCGTTCGCAGCAGTTAGGCATCAGTGGGACCACTTTGCGGAGAATTTGAAAGGATGATCTTCACTCATTTCCATACAAAGCGCAGATAACTCAAAGAATTTTGCCACAGATGAGCCACGGCGCTTGGCATACGCACAAAATGTCGTTGCAATGATTAATGCTGAGCCGGAGTTCTGGCAGCAAATTCTGATGACCGATGAGTCACATTTTACGCTCTCTGGCTCAGTTAATAAACAAAATTGTCACTTGTGGGGCACCGAAAATCCTCACATTATTCACGAAGAGCCGCTATATGATCAAAAAGTTACTGTTTGGGCTGGTGTATGTGCCTTCATTCCTTCAAAGCTGGCGATACAGTGAATGGATCGGTGGATGTTGGCCCATTATGTGGTCCCAGAAATGCGTTAGAAAAGGCTTATTTCACTTTTGGTTTAAACAAGACGGCGCGACATACTATACTGCGGACAAAAAAATTAACCTTTTGCATAAGAAGTTCCCTGGAAGATTGGTGTCAAAAAAGGGCGATATTGACTGGCCTCCGAGATCGCCGGATTTGACTCCTCCAGACTTTCTTTGGCGATACTTGAAAAGTAAGGTGTATACTAACGGCCCAAAGACAATGGAATAGCTCAAAAGAAACACTCGTGCAGAAATCGCAGAAATGTCCGAAATGCTTGAAAAAGTCATGGAGAATGCGCGAAAACGAGTCCATTTTTGCATCGGCAATAAAGGCGGACATTTAATTGATATTGATTTCATGAATAAATTGTAAAGGTCTTAGTTGAATAAAAGTTTTTGAACTTCCAAAATCGGTTGAGAACTGTTGGAGTTATTCGAAATTTACACCGACCCATGTGAGATGGCGCACGCTGTAGAACAAGCAGGGTGTGAGGTATTAACAAAAATTTTGATCTGAAAGGACAATGTCTGCCATTATGTATGGAATATGAAAAATGCCAGCATCGGCTTCTAATGGTGGCACGGCTCCCAGTGGGAAATTTTCAATGATCGTTCCGCATAGAACCGGCTGATTTCGAGCCAAGGCCTAGGTTATGTTCACCTTAAGAGAAAAGTCTACAAAGTCTTTTTCTTGTGACTAGCGGGGTCAAATTGCATGACCTTGTCGTTTGTTGCTAGCTCCTGGGCTAGCTGGATCTTATAAGGGTGTGGGCACAAGTTTCGATGCAAAATTCCCCAAGTTGAAGTCTGCGAAAGACCGATTTCCTGTGCACGACGAGGAATCAATTGCCTCGGTTTTTGCCGTACATTTTCACGGACCGCGGGATCTTCTCGGCCGATCTTGCGTTCCTTTGAAATACTGGCTGATTGATTACCAAACCGGTGACCTCAAATTTGGCCACCAAACGTTAAAGAGTAGACTGTGAAGACCCTCACGTCTACCGTAAAATGGGTGCAACGTTTGAACTAACGAACACTCATTTTGATATTAAAATTTTATCATTTGAACGTGAGGTTCAATTGTATAACTTGCCATGGTGATTTGGCATCAGTAAGTGAATGATAAACAATGGATTTGATAATATGTCACCAAACTAATATGGCCGCCATAGGTCGCCGAAATCTACCCACGCAATTGAAAAACCTTTTACTAACCGCACAAATATTAATCTAAATTTTAGGAAAGTTCGAACTGCTTTTGGTCATCATCAAGCACCTTCTCTTACAGCAATAGCGATATAAATCAATCTATTTAAACCGTTCATGCATCTCTATGATTTTAAGGCTCCATGGCTGAAAACTCAAGGATTACCATTTCGAGACGATCATAAGGATTAAAATTATGATCATGAGATCAGCAAACCCTGGACAACGCCGTTGATTCACTGATTGTGCCGAATGAGTAAACAAAATCATGAAATTATACTGAGTGAGTTCCATCTTCCTGGACTCTGAAAACCTACGGACTCAAGATATATAATAGTTGAGCAACCTTTCCCTTCCCGAGGTGTAAGAGTTAGGTGTTTTTTAGGCGATCTTTGCTGTTATCATTTCAGTGAATATATTGCGTTACTGATTGATTTGTTTTCCTTGAAATTGAAATTTGGGGTATGGCCACGTGTCACAAAGCTAGTGAAACAACGGCTCTGTTGTGTAAAAAATGTTCTCAAAGTTTGATTTCTCAAGAGGACTTCCATTGGTGCCCAAATCGTGCCATTTAACCAATTATGCGAAAACGTGATGAAAAACTTCATCAAATGAATGACTATTGGTAGGCAGAGACAAGGCGAGAATTTGGCAAAAATTATATTCCATCATTGACGTAAGAGCTCTTACTTGTATCTTAAAATTAAAAAAAAATTAGTTTTTAAGTAGACTGTTGCGTTTTTCTGTTTATTCAAAATGACGCCTTTTGTTGGATAATCCTATAGTAGGGTCATAAAATTAATTATTTTCACGAATAATTTTTCCGAAAACCGTGAAAATTCGGGTTAGTTTCCGAACACATTTGACACTTGTCGTTGATGCACCACAGTTCGTCCTTACCAGAAAGGAGTTTTCCAATATAGTACTTTCTTCGAAAAGCACTTTTCAAATTAATCTTGCTTAAGTCATGACCCAAATAGTCATTATTACAATCGTGCTTTCCTGGATTAGTTCTTCACATTTTCTAATTGACACACTGGCGGTTATTAGTAAATCTATTAGATATCCAATTACTTCAGTTATAATGTGGATTCATGTCCTGGAACAAGGATATTCATAATAAGCTCTGCCTGCGCTCATTAAACCCTCCCAACATCCATCATAGCAGCCTGAGTCCTCTGGAATCCATGTAAGCATCCACTAATCGCTGTCAGTTGAGGTATTCTCGCCCCAAGCCATCATAAATTCCTCATTTTACATGACTTTTATGAGAGATCGTTGGCATTTACACATCACCTTAGCTCCAATCTATCTATGACATAGATACCAGGCCGTTCATCCACATCCGTCAATGTACATCTCACATTAAACCAAACTATTGTGAAACGTTTAGGATTCCCTAATGCTTCTTGGGCTCCATAAATCTTAAACCTCTAATAATCCTTAAGGTAATTAAAACCTACAACTATTCATGTTTTAATGCTCCAAGCTTCAAGGATATAATAAATTTTTCCCTTTCATAGCCTGCGTCGGTGAATTCCTTCGTCGCTCTGCTAAGTCGACGACAACACAGCGTAGGACGAGACGAGAACGAGAGTTCAACGGCGAGGAGTAGAAAGCATTAACTTAAAGATGAATAGTCAAATATGCCGTGCTGTGGTATGGAAAAGGATCGTGTTTGCCTCCCCCATTCCGACATTATTTTTGCCTTTTGTCTAGTTTTATCACGATAGATGAAGACGAGGGAAAGCGAATCCAGTGCAGCGGCTTTAATTTTTTTTTGTATGCCTCTGCATTCGAGGAATAGAATAGAGAATTAAGAAGGATAGAATGTTTGTTAAGTACATGACGGCGAAGGAAGGATAATTTAATGAATCACCCTAGTTTGGCTGTGTTTTAAAGATCCTTGTGCGTTTGAATGACATTGCAGGAGTGGTTTTGTCGTTTATTACTGTCTGCTTGAGGTTGCCGGATATTTCTGTTCCTGTTTACCATATTCTTAATCATTTTTAATAATGCCTCTTTAAGGCGGATAAACAATGAAGGGCGGATTGTTCTTTGACGGCTATGGCAGGGACTGGTGCGATGCGTTTGTGGGAAGTAATGTCAGGTCTCTGATGGCAGATTGAGTTCAGTTGATTTTGAGGATAGTATGTATAGACTTGTTTTGGGAAGCCTTTAAGTCTTGGAAATAATCGTCATGAGGTTAAGGCTAAGCTGACTTAGCTGATTTCGCTACTAAAGAAGGATGAAATAGACTGGGCTGCCGTCTAATGGTAATGAGGGAAAGAATATAAAAGTACAAATTTGAAAGTATTATAAGATTTATTTTAAGCATTCCAAGAATTTAGACTAAATCTAGTTCAGGTTAAGTCCCAGATTTAAAACGTTACGGTCCCTTGATTTTTGGAGAGAGCTTAAAACCTTTTAGGAATAAACTGGTTGATGGTAATGATTTTGGCTTTGAGCACGTTCACATTGGCAGAAGTTCAATGACACTCTATAATCGATTGCAATTTCTTGGAAAAAAAAAGATCAAGTTCTAAAGCCACACATACCCCACTCCATACCTCACAAGGTGCAAAAACTGTTGCAGTTGGGATTTGAAATTCTTCCGCATCCACCGTACTCTCCTGATATTTTCCCAAGGGACTACTATCTGTTCCGCAATCTGGATACATTTTGCTTGTAGAAGGTCTTTCGGAACCAAGCAGAGGTCATAAAAGCCTTTGAAGATTTCATTGCCTTGAAAAGTCAGCATTTCTACTAAAAAGGAATATTTGACCTTGTGTCACGTTGGAAGAATGTCATAGATGCTAACGGGTCCTATTTCGATTGAATAAAAATGAACAAAAAAATAATATTCAATAGAATAATCATTTTCGACCGTGTTAGTATACGCGGTTTGTTCAAGAAATAAGGTGACTTTTTTATTTTTCTTGACAAAAACTTTAATCTAATCCCTATTATCTATTTGGTCCCCTCCAGATACAATAAACTTACCCTAGCCTTTTTTGCGAACCTTGAATAACGTTTGGTATTGCCTCTATGGTAGCGAATTGATTGGTCTCTTCAGTTTTGGAAAGTGAAAAAGTCACTAGGGTTTAAGTCCGATGAATACTGTGGCTGAGGCATGATAACTGTATTGTTTTTGGCGAAAAAATTAAAAATTCGGTTCTCTATATCGATGCCACAACCTTCAGAGGTTGAAATGATACACCCAAGATAGTAAAACATTTGACGTCTTCTAAAGGTGTGTTATTTACTTGAAGCGCGCAAAAGTTGTTTGAGATGATCCGCATCGTTTTTGTTTTACCGATGTTTTTATAGAATCCAGCTTTTGACGCAATTGCCAGGACCTTTCATATTAAAGTTTGGATTGTGGGTCAGAAGGCCATACATACACCTTTGTACCCTTTTGTCCCCTTAGGGTTTGGTTCATGATAGCATCTAGGACAATATACGAGCATACATAAGTTAGGCGTAATATTCCTTATAAACCTTATGACCTTCCTTGAACTTATCGTACTTAGCTCGCGAAATTGAAAAAGCCACTTTAATTTTTGAACTAACCTCTTAAAATGTTGGGCAGAATATAGGACTTACAGGATACCATATATCATTGCCATGGTCGTTCCAGATTTAAATAAAATTAATTTTTATTGGACTGACAAAGTTTAAGGGCAAGAAGGGTAGGGTTGTTGGCTTGGGTATGGTTAAGTATGCTTTAGAGATTTTCATATATTTGGGCAATGTATTGTCTCTTCGAGGAGGATATTCGTAGCTGCACACTACATGGATGCAATATTTTTTTGTGATGGTGTTTTATTCATACAGGAGGAATGGAATGGGACCTAGGATGGAGCCTTGCGGTATGCCTAAATATCACAGGCGGTACCACAGTCTGCAGTCTACTGACTAGATATGAAAAGATCAGGCTTGCTGTTCGAATTGAGAATTTAAAAAAAATCAAAAACTTGATGTTAAGGACAGAGTATGAAGCGGCACCAAAGCAACAAAGCTGCGCTAAGATCGAAAGCCTTATTGGTTGTCATTAAGGAAGTTTTCGACGGATCGATGTATTATTTGAGGTAAGATAGGTTTTTCGAAAAGTTTTTTAAAAGTAAGGCAAACCTTCTATAGGTCGATATACCTATACAGTGGAGCTGCATTTGCCTTTTGGGAACCAGTCATTTTAACTTTTCCATTAAGCCGAAATAATAGAGTTACTGAGCAGCCTCAGGAAGGGCTTATCCCATTATGTCCAATGTTGAGCGTTTAGGCAGGATGTATCAGGCGCGATCTGGGCACCTTTAGTGAGTCATCAATTTAGGGACAGCCTAAGGACATTAATGAGATCAATGAAGAATATATTCCAAACAAAGACGGTATTTTAACAAATAAAACCTGTATAATCTCGAAAACACTCTTGGAACGAATGGGAAATCCTTTGACCATGATTGCTTGTCAATTTAATGCTCCTTACCCTTGTATCCTTACATATTCCTTAATCAAGACGATATATATATAAGCAATTGAAAATTTTCAGAACTCTGCTAGGATATTTCCCTGCTAAAGCTGAACCAAATCGGATTCTTAAACATTTGTCACATTTTGGTTATTTCTTCCGCTGCGTTTCGGCGGAATCGGAATAAGGAGGGTAGTATCAAAATCGGCAGTAGTGATCAGTTTCGGGCCATGTTGCTCAAAATCCGTTTGAGGTTTGGAACACAATTCATGGAAGTATATATTTACTACCGTGATTAAGTGGGTCGAAATCCCTAGTTTATTTTTTGTATGGTTAATCAAAAGAATAGGTCCATGGTGACAACCCACAGGGAGGCCCAGATTTGTTTAACATTTGAAAATTGTACTGTCGCAAATACTGCGTAAGCTTAAAAATTGAGTTTAAGCTAAATTAATATTAATTTAGGGTTTCATTTATAACAAATAAAGACCGAGAAAAATTTAGCATGACTTTGGGAAAAAATTGGCGACTTTATTGATTAGAAAAGTTCGATTTATTCAAAAGAACCAGACTTCAGTTCAGTTTATAACTTGTGAGTATTATACTGAGTGAAATCGGTCGAAATAAACATTTTACGAGGTGCTGTTTTCTCTTAAAGAGACTAACTTCTTAGAGACTGATCATAAGTTACGGAAATAATCGAAGACTACCAGTGCGGTTTTAGGAGTAATCGCTCGACGATTGACAAGACTTTCACTATATGAGAGCTTTTATTAAAATAAGGATTGAAACAAAGAAACAACTTGTCATCACTTCTCTTTAATTTTGTGCTAGAATACGTAATAAGAACTTTTCAGGAAAATTATTGGGAATAGAATCACACCCACTCTAGCTTTCGCTGACGATTTGGACCTGCTGGGAGGTACGAATACAGTTAAGATAAATGTAAAAAGTCTAATGATGGCAGGAAAGGAAGTGGCTATAAAAATAACTGAAGAGAAAGTCAAAGAAGGTTGAGTTTGCGGTCGAAGAGGTTTGTACGAAAATTTAGGTTACTTTTAAATTTCGCCACGTAAGTACCTTCGATTCTCAATTTTTTTTTTGTTATGATTTGATTTGATTGGACGCCCCCACAGGGGCACTTTATTAGCTTAATGCAAGCCTTAACAAGAAAAAAAAAAAAACTTAATTGACTTATTAACTAGGTGACAGGGTGGAAACGATTAAGGAGAGGGTGAAGGGTTGTGGTATAGGGCAATTCTAAGGCTGGACTTTTTGAGGCGAAGGTCGAAAAGATTGGTGTTAGCTTTGCGTAGCATTCTGTACATTGATTCGTGGTAGCCATAACTTGTGCGGTGAGTTTGTATATGGAAAAGGGGAATGGACCGAAGGTTACGTGGGTTGGTGTTAAGGGGAATCATGTGCAATAATGAGGGGCTGTCAATGTTACCGCTGAGAGGGTCGAGAAATAAATAGAATCTCTGCAAAATCACGTCGTTCTTTAAGGGACTGGAGGTTGATTAATTCTAGGCGATTCGTATAAGGTGGTAAATTAAGGGAGTCAGCCCAGGGAAGGCCACGAAGGGCAAAACGGATAAACCTTCGTTGAATGACTCTAATACGCGTAGTATGGGGCTCGTAATAGGGGGACCAACTTGTCTAGCATATTCGAGAAGACGCCTGACGAAAGTAATGTATAATGATTTCGTAACGTAGGGATTCGAGAATTCTTTACACCAACGTTTCACGAAACCGGGGGCAGAGTTAGCATGTTTGATAATATTGTCGATACGGAGGCGAAAATTGAGTTTACGGTCACAAATAACCCCTAGATCAACCAAGAAGTTGACAGGGGGAACGGTTTCATTACAAATAATGTAGGTTCTGGGTGGTGAGGAATAGCGCTTGCAGGAGTAAGTGATGGCTGGCATTTACTGACATTGAGCTCGACATGGTTTTTTTTGAGACCAAGTAGTGAACCTGTTAAGGTCCAATTGGAGAAAGAACGACTCAACAGGGGAAGATATGTGTTTAAATATTTTCATATTATCGGCATATATGGAGAGTTGAGAGTTCAGAATAACGCTGTCAACATCATTAATTGTTAGAATAAATATCAATGGGCCGAGATGACTGCCTTGTGGGATATCAGATAACAGAGATGGAAGATCTGAAGATAACGTTGTATTGACGACCTTCTAGATCCATGAGATAAAACCGCGAGCGAAACCAAGGGCAATGAGGGGGGATAGTCGTGATCGGTATAGTATATGTATATGTTGACATAGTCAATTTCTTAATTAAACTGTTTTTCACAGATATAAAGGTTGGGCGTGCTTTGGTGTGTTGGCGATTTTTTGAAAAAAGTTAATTGTAGTATTTGACGAGTCTATTCTGTGCAAAACAAAAACGTTTATAAATGGTTATCAGCATTTGTTCGGAATTTTTGGGCATGACACATGCATCAAGGTTTGTTCCGAAATTGCTAAATTTTGACCAAAAGAACCATCGCATGATCGTCGCCCAAAGGCTGTTGAAAATGGTTATCACTGATGATGAATGTCATCTTAATGGAAACGACTAGAAGGGCCAAAACCGAAAAAAGCACGTCAAGTTCGGTCAAATGTGAAAGTTTTGCTTAATGTTTCTTGCAATTATAATGGCGTGGTTCATCTTGAGTCATGATTGAGGAAGATGGCATCGTTGAAAGAGCTCAAGGCTATACCAAAAAGCTCATATCAGACGTGCTTCGTGGATTGAAAAAAGCGCTGGCGCAAATGTATTATGTTTGAAGGCAATTACTATGAAGGGGATAAAATAAATATTGATGAAGAGGTGAATAATTTTCGATTGGGACAAAATTTCCAATGCATATTTTGCAAAATAAATTTTGTGAAACGCTTTTATTAGAGATTAGTATTCCAAATGACAAGTGCATACTCAAGATGAATTCTAACAAAGGAAGTGCATAATGACAGGAGTGAAAACGGATCAGAAAACCCTGTTCTATTCCTTTTGATGAAATTTATAGTTGAGTAGGCTTTGGCTAGTGTATGGTTTGAACCAAAAGTGTTTTAAATGAGAACGTGATGTTCAAACAAAACTTAAATCCAAATAATATGAAGTTACATTTGCTTACATTATTTAACTTTGAGGCATTAGAGTTTCGCGATCCCGAGATACTACTGTCTAATTATCCGAAGCATTTATGGGTATAAAACGGTAGGAAGACTATCTGACCCACTGCTTAAGTTAAGCTTGAATGATTGAAGAACGATTAGAATATCGTTATGGGTTAGAATCAAAAATCCGATGTCCACACAATTAGAGGAGTCGACCGGAGGGGCACTGTTCTGGTCATGGTTGGTATATACTAACTGAAAAAGTTGGCAGAAAGTTCAAAAATGGACTTGATATTAGATTCAAAAATTATTAAAATGTATTGCAATGAATAATAATGTAATTCTATCATTATCGAATCTATCATTTTATAGACATTTTCGTGTGTGTGTGTGTGTGTATACGTTTTAAAGCCCCTTTCGTCTGTTTTTCGTCTCGTGTTTTTTGCAAACAAATAATGGTATCGACTCTAGACCGATTTCATTCGACTCATAAATGCATAATGAACCGATGGTTAGGTTAAAAAAAACATCATAGCCGAAAAACTATTCCAAAACTATTGTAGAATGTTTCTCGTCTCTAGTATCTAGTTGACGCATGATTGCACAATAACCACTTAATAAAATTTGGAAAAAAACTCTGATTGGTGGTGTGTTTTATAAAAGGGACGCTAGAGTCGAAATCTCTAATTAAGAGAGGGCAGACATCAGTGCGTAATAGATGAACTAACAAGATACATTCAATTAGCCGGGAGCCAAGCTACAATTCTAGGTCTTCTACCTTGAATTATGCAAACTTTTACCTGGATCTGTCCAGACAGACATGAACCCTTTGCATGAATCTTCCCTACCCCGGCTCTGCAAGGTAGAAGACTAAATCATACACTCATTTTTGTTTCATGTTTATAATCCGTCCAGCAAATTCTGTCATGCACAGCTATATGCAATAAACCGTTTTGAGGGATTTCCGGTTCTTAACAATCATACTTCGCGACACGTCTCAATCAATCGTTTATTCGCGGATTTCCAAACCTCCTACAAATAGGCAACAATAATAATGGCGGTTGATGAATTGAGTTTAACTCATCATTACGGTTCATGTATTTGATGGGATATAAGATAATACTAAATATATTATAATTCATGTTTATAATTCACATTCACTTCGCGCAAGTGTGCATATATATGATATATGAGTAGAAATGGGCAGATAGAAAAGCCGTTCTATAAGTTTTCTCTGTCTCAGCTTTGCAATGTAGAAGACTGAAACTACGAACTGGAGCTATTGTGTTATTTTAAGTAGACTGGAGTTAACAGTTAAGTTAATGCTCCGAGTTAACAGTTTTTTGTTTCTTAATCAGGCAAGAGTAATTTTCCCGGGTTAAAACGATGATTAGTTAGAGATAATTTCTGCAGAAGTTATAATGTAACGAGTTTGGAAATGAAGAACAATTTATCTACACCTCATGAGAGACTTCTGTCAACCAAATTTCTTCAGATTCGGGATACAGACCCTAGGATTACTTCCTTTATATGGTGACCATGCTCTGTTGCAGCGATTTTACATGCAGCTCCAACTTAAAGAGAGGTCAGACAATATTTGTGGTTCTTAAAGATAAGTTTACGATTCATGGTTTTAAATTTTGGGAATACTTTTTCATTTGTTGGTCAGTCGACTTATCAATATGACGTAGTTTGACGAATATTTTTATTCCTTTTCCTTTAGATTACTTTCCCTGAAAAGAGCGAGTCTATTATCAGCGAATCTTAATGCAATGAACCTACTACAGGAACCAGGCCTTTGGGTTCTATCAGTGAACCCTGAAATTGGTCTTAACGAACGTTCCTCATTGAATGTTCTTGAAGAAACCAACTCTTGACAATCCTCTTTCACTGTTTTGCATTCCCAGTGCCAGTTGCCATCGAAATTGGTCATATGTCCCTTCTCAGATTTCAGTTGGTTCGATTATTTGCTTGTTCAATCAACAGCGACCAGGTTCAGGAGTGGAATGATAAAAGAGCTGTATCCGATCAAATTCTTCTTATAATGCTTAAGGATCCCAGAATGATGATGCCATACTAGTTATCCGGGCTTAACGGCTTTCTGAAATTAGTTGGTGTAGCAACGAAAATAATGTAGACTTTCTTCACATCGTTTCCTCCGGGTCTTTAAAACGATTAGTCTTCCCATTATTTAATGGGTATATAGACCAACAATAAGGTCAGTTTGGAATATATTATATTGTAGTAAAGAACGCACTAATCACATGATTATAAGATTCGTGCCCCATTTTATTCCACCACCACCCGCCATCCCCAAATAGTCTGACTTCAATAACCTACCAATAAACCATAGAGGACATGCTCGTACATATTATAAAACTCAACCCAAAATACTTCCATCAGACAAAGGCAAACATTAGAAAGAGGATAGTCAACCTCAAACCCTTTATTGACCAATTTCGATTTCGGTCTTAGGCCATCTGAACCAGCTTACAGTATGCTAGACAAAAACTTTGTGATTCCATTTAATTTATCACATGTTTTGCGTCGTCGTCAACGTTGGTTGAGAATAAATAAACAACGCACAACGTCACCCGTTGTCGTGCATTAAAATAATTTTATGAAGCGAAAGTGATAAACCGAAACCCCACTAAGCTGTCACTTTGGCCCGCCACATCACGTCGCTCACAAAATTGAAGGAAAGACCAAAATACGGAGAATAAACTAAAACCCATTTGAATCCGTTGTTTTCCCTGAAACACAACATGGCCTTCCCACGGATTCAATTGCTGTAAGCATGGCTTTAGATACTGTTGACGTGACAGTATGCTTTACAGTGTCGTGCCTTCGAAAACATCAAAACAAAACGAGGCGAACTCAAAACCAAAGATAGGAGTCGGAGTCGCTCTTGTAATTAGAATGCAGAGACATTAAAATTTCATTAGCATGTAATGTTAATTAATTTCTACCCACTCCGCTGGACTGTTTGCGAATATCCTTCGCTTGCCCTAATATCAGCGCCGTCATCATCTTTATCAATTGCTGTTGTCCCGAATGGGATTTGCTTATTATTTTGAAAATTATTACGAGTACTCGTACACGCAGCGCGGGAGTGAATGGGATATTTTTATGACCCGAGCCCCGTTTTCATAGCGTTTTATAGTCAATGTTCCCCCAAACCACTTGCAGCTCCTTTGAGTCCTTTTAATAAAAGAAAAAATAAATAAATAACAAACAGTTTTCCATGTTGTGGCAGGATTTCTGAGGCGATTATTTGCTTGAGTGATAATTTCGGATGAAACATGATTCCTGAAATTACTCGAAACGGGAATTTATGTATCACAGGGCCACTGTAAGCTTAGGACCGTCCCGTATCGTCCTTGACGGAGTCTTAAATCTCCTTCTCGAATTCGTATACCTACGGTTTAGAAATTTAAATTACTTCCCGAGACCGGGATGATAAAGTGGTTTACTGCTCCGTACAAGGCAGTGATGCGCGCGAAAGACGAGTACCCGCCCATCTGTGGTACTACTCGTAGATGTGCGTAGCCTATTCAGAAAAATCACTTACACTTGAATCTTTGATAGGACATGTCAGACTTAATCGTCTTGAGTGCAATCATTTATCCCAGACCGGGTCTTGGGGTACACTTTTCGGAAAACCCATTTATCATCCACTTGAGCACACTAAGGGGTTACGACAAAGAAGCGCATCGTATGCATGGGAGTTGCCATGAGGCAAGCTTATCTCGGGTCAGTAGGTTGTTGCATTGGAGAATGATGAGGGATTGTTATTTCGAATTCATGTAGATTGTTGTGTAGCTGAGCTCTTCCTGGGCGATAATGCATTGCAATTAATCACCATCACTGTGTCGACTGTGCGACGAGCACAATCGCTCGATGAAGCATAGTTTCCGTGTAGTCACTTGACGAGAATTGGGTCAGTTGTTAAATGGTTGTAGAAATGGCTAACATGACTGACATCCTTGATTGGCGTCCGAATTCACATTTGCCATGTGGTTATCAATGTTTTAAGGCAAAAGGATATACGAACAAGGGGATAACTGCCTGTTGGGGAGGCATGACTTCGGATATATATTTTTGACGTTTCCGAGATCGGACGTTCGGAAGCATGACTCGCATTTTATTCAAGAGATACTCATGCGTGAGATGGGAGTGTCTGCTATTTTTAGATGCTTTGTTCCAATGCATTATAAATCTGTGCGATAAAGTGCCTAGATAAACATCGATTATTTATGATTTCCCACACTCACTCGGTACCGGTGTAAATTGTTGCAAATATATTTGGCAATCACTTCGCAAATTTAATGTCAGTGAATTATTATTTGTGGCAGATACACCAATCATCCTCTTTGGGGCAGAAGAAACAAATTACCATATATTCGGTGAGATACCTAAGCTCAATGTAGGTGTTGTCTCCTTATTGACCTATGAGCTAAAATTATTCAGTCTGTGGCTAAAAATAGTTCGAGTTTCATAAGAAGATAAATGATGGTATGGTAAATAGCCTGCGACATGCGTTCGTCAACAGAGTCATCTATCATAGCCACAAATGTGTTATTATTTTTAGGTGAGTTTTTAAGATCAGATTTCAGCTTGTCGTGCTAATGAGTTGAAAATCGTAAGACCAAATACGATGAAACACTAATGAAGGTGGCTTTGACTGAAGATGAATTGTTCGCTGGAAGATCGGTTCCAGAGCGTGGACCGTTTTGTCGTTATTGTTGACGAAAAATTTGGCAAATAGAGAGAGAATAATGTCAAAAATTGGCTTTGGATCAACAATTTTTATCCATTTCAGGGTTATGGCCTTCACGGCTCCAATTCGAATCACTCTGCCAAGGTGCCAATGTGAGACTATATGGTAGCGATTAACATGTCGATCCTGCTATAAGGCATTTTGAAGTTTTTAGTTCGTCAAATTGGCAGCAATTTGTTTTTGATGACGGCAGAGGACATTTCTAAGACAGGGTTTGGTGAGATATAGGTCAAAAAGAGCAAAGTCACGCAGCATTCTTGACATTGACTCATGGTAGCTGCAGTTCGTTCGATGAGATCTGATGCGGAAGAGGGGTATGGACCGCAGTTTTCGCAGATTGGTGTTAAGAACAGTGATTTGTCACAGTGACTAGCAAAATGTGTATCTGCCACCTTGCATCGTTTTTCTGGGAGTTGTAGGTTGATTGGTTTTTAGCGATCCTTATAAAGCGGTAAATTAAAGGTATCTACCTAGGGAAGACCACCAAGGGTAAAACGAATAAACCTAAGTCAAACGGCCCCAATATGCGCATTGTAGATACCATAAGAGTGGGACTGGATTTGCCTAGCATATTCAAGAAGGGACCGAAAGAAGTGTTGACATTTGTTAACATTGACCGCGGGACGGTTTTTTTGAAACCAAAGAGTGGACTTCTTTGGACTCTAAGTGGGCCGAGATGACTGCCTTGGGGGCCTTCAGAAATGGCATTAATTGGATAAAATTATATTGTATGAACTTTTTTCGAGGTAGGATTTGTTCTAAAAGGTAAATTCAAGGACAGTGAATTTATGTAGTATCATTTGATGCGAAACTTTGTCGAAGGCCTTGCTGAAGTCTGTGGCAACGACGTCTACTTCTTTGTCATCCTCAAGTGCACAGAACGATTGTGAAACAAACTCAATCGGGCTAGTTGGTATCGGACGAGTTTTAAAGAATCCATGTTCATTTGGGGAGAAGATGGGCTCGTGGAAATAATATGGTATCTTAGACGCATCTCTTAAAGAATTTGGTAATGCAAGAGAGTTTACAAGAGTTGAATGTCATATTTTTCCGTCCTTGTTAGTAAATTGGGATAGTGTAAGCATTTTTCTAAAGCTGAGGAAACAGGTCCTTTGAAATGGAACTTTGAAATAAGGCCGTGACTCGTAGGAATAGATAGGTGGAATATTTTTTCAAACTGTGGCTAGGAGGCGATCATGACCAGACAATTAGCCGTCGTTTAAGTTACGTATTTTCTCCATGACTAAGTATTCACTGACGCCTGAGAGACGTCTGAAAGCAGTCGTATAAAGAAAGTAGTAATGATCGGGTTGAACGATCCGATCGGTGAACGACTAGTTGAAGAAGTGGGTGCAATTAGTTTCGATTTAATGTATGAAGTATTGAGAAAATTAAAAGTAAAAGTAGTAGGAGTTGCTAGTTTTTGTTTTACAATTTATAAAGTGGTAGAAGCTCTTGGGATTAACTTTGAAGAATGTGATGTCATATGTCACGCATATTTTGTGATCGACAAATTTGCTCGGACATTCCACAATTAGACCAGTGATTCACCAGAGATGTACTGTACAAAACTGTTCGTTCCGTGATTTTCCTGTTAAGCTCATTCAACTATTAAAAATGACATAGGAATGTGCTTTCGCTTCCACAAGTGAAGGCTTCATCGACACTTTTGGCACTAACAGAGAGTTTTGTCAAAACGACACTACAGACTAGATTGGCCATTATAAAAGGTGAGCCAACAAGTGGTGTGTATGTTGGCAGTCAATCACTGTCATTCATTGAATTCAATATGGTTGATCATTTTGACAGATGTTAAGTACACTTTTTGGCAATATTAGTTATGGAATCATTTACATTTATATTAATCATTTAGTCGCTATAGAGAGTTTGTAATTCGTACAATGGTGAAGCGTTTGACAGAAATTGGCTCCGTATCGGATCAAACGCCATTTTACTCTCACAGCTCACCGTCAAGCGAAAATATTCGAAATTAAGATTGACCCTTACTTATAACATTTCTGGGAGAATTCTAATTCAACTGAAGGTTGATCTTCGCCAAGAAAATTTGTCATCAAACACGGTCCAATGAACCACAAAACTGTCTTTTTCAAAAATAAGGCAAAGATTGGAGAGCTTTATCGCAACATTTTGACCGATTTTGTTCTTGGCAAAATTGTATGAATTATATTTGACGGTTAGAGTTTTTTTTGTCAATCATTGACGCGTGCACAAGGAGTTATGACTACCAATAAATGTTAAGAAGTCAAGGAGAGGGGAAAAGAGGGACCGGTGCACATTGGCTTTAAATGTTTGTGGATTGTAATGAGTGGCAAAAGTTGGGCTGGGAAGTATATTCGTGTGGTTCTGCTAAAAAAACAAGGCTCTAAATTTAACTGTGCGTTCGAAGACAGACTTGAGGGTGAACTGATGAGCCGTGTATTGCAGTTGAATTTTTGAAAGGGTGGAATGCAATTGATTAGCTCACGTGAGCTTTATTATTATAATAATGATAAAACAGAGAGAGAGAGAGGAGACATTACATCGATGGTCGAGTGAGTGGATCGCCTTCGCGATATTGTTGTCTCCTATGAGTTTGCTCGCTTTTGTATTCTATCGAACATGTGCAAAGAAGCCTTGGGAGCACCAGACCAGATATGAGCCCTAAACCCTAAGCTTGCGCGGATGAAGGCCCTTGTAAATTGAAACCAGATCAGAGGGTGTGAAATATTTCTTTCATCGTTTGAGGAAACGTTCTTGGCGACCTCAAACATGTGGTCATTCCAACTAAGAGTTTATTTTAACACACATACCAAGGATGGAAAGTCTTTTGGTTTCATCGACACAAACGCCATTCAAGGATAATGGCTGATTATTGATGGTTAGCTTAAGTGACAGTAGACAGGATTGTGTTTTGGAAGCTTTAAATTCCACTCTATTGTTTATACCCCATTTAATTATGTTGTCGAGGTCGGAATTTAATGTGCTTAACATAGGCTCCGTTCAACGGCCGAAGTGCAGAGGCGCGAGTCATGGAATGAATATGGAAAGCTAAGAGTAGGAGTGTATTGAAATAGTAGCAGTTAAGATATCATTTTGAGGAAGAGTGTCGGTAACAGAACAGAGCCCTGGGAAACACCAGCGTTTATTTGGTGAATATCAGACTTGAAACAACTTCCGTGCAGGGACGGGTTAAGCATATCTCTGCAGCGATACCTCTCGCTTGTCGTAAAAGGCGACTAAAACAAAGGTAAACAAAAATCACATCTAGGCAATTTAGAAAACACCAAGGTGAGCCTAGGGACACATATACCATCATTAAACTGCCCCACAAGTGTACATGCAAATCAGTGGGTTGACACGACTGGAGATCACCGGTGTTGTAAGAGTAAGATCAAACAAAAAAATCTGGAGCATGCCCGTGTCATAAAAAAAAAAAAAAAAACGGCAGGCCGAAAAACAATTGGTGCAAACAAATGCAAAAACACCAGCATTTGATTGGCCTCAGCGATGAAGTAATCCCAATCGGGAAGTCTGCCGCTACTTTCTGAGGTCAAACCGGCGGACCCCACAAGCGGACCAGTAGGAATGCAGTTATGTGGGAAAGTTATGGTCCTACACTTCTGACCATAACAACGCCGGAAAAAGGAAAAGAAGAAGAAGATCAGACTTGAAACAACTTGAATTGAACGGCCCGAAAGGTAATTTTTTATCAATAGAAGAAGAGACACATCGATACCATAAGCACGCATTTTCGAATTGGGGCTACATAGGACACCCGAATCTGAGTACACGAAATTTTACCCGAACGAGGTCCTATACAATAGGGCCAGGATTGTACGGATAGATTATTTTTTGATCAAACTGATTCGAAGCCACGTTGCGAGAGCAATGACTTCGGTCAATAGCCTGATCTTCGGGGCTTACTACCCCAACGATTTATATCACGAGAGAGTGCGCCTTAATGGCTTTGTGCCGCCAGAAGCATTCCTCTATTTAGATAGATGTGGGCTGATCCAGGATAGATTGGCGGTACCGTTAATCTTCCACGTGGGTCGTAATTCCGTGGAACGGCGATTCCTCTACGAACCCGATGTCGCGCTCTGTGAGCCCGAGCGCCTCAGGTTCTGTAGATCGGTCTCTACGTCAGCTACGTCAGTGGACACTTTGAGAGCTTCAGCCTCTTCAAGGCATGGTCTGCCTAACACCAATGGCAGGCTTACATAGGCTAGGGTAGGGTAAGGTAGGGTAGGGTAGGGTAGGTAGTAGTAGCGTAGTATGTATTAAAAAAAAAATATATTATGTATATAATTTATATACATATATATATTTTAGTTAAGGTAGAATAAGTTAGGTTTAGTTACATTAAGGTAGGCTTACGTTTTATATATAATACAAAAAATTATCATATGCTAAGTTTTTAATAAAAAACATTTTTCTTAGCTTAAGCTAGTTATAGTAATGTTAGTGGTAAGTTGATATAGTAGTCGAAAGACATAGACTTAAGTTGTTACGTCTATTTTAGAGTGTCCGCCTAGGGCAAGTAAGATATCTAGATTGTTAAGATAGTTAAGCTAGTTTTTAAGCATTTTTGTCTAGGGTAAGATAGATCTAAGAAATTATGAATAAAAATGAATTAAAAACTAAAAAAAACTAAACTAACACGCATTTTCGACAGAAGCGCCTGATGCCAAAATGCTTTTGAAATATCGAGCGCGACAATCTTCCTTTCGCCAAAATGGCGCAAAGATGGGTGAGGATTGCCATAGAATCACCAGTGGTGATCACCTTTTGCTGCAGAAATCGTACTGCCGTTCATTAAGAAGTTTCGCGATTCAAGATATTTCATAAACTGATGCCTTATCCGCGTTTCCATGACGTTAGAAAGAAGGGGCGTTAGTGCTATGGGTCGGTAGGAGGTGGGAGACGAAGATTCGCTCTTTTTAGAGACCAGAAGAGTAGGAAAAGATGGAAAAGCTTACGCAGTGGTTTTGTAACGGTGGAAGAACACCTCTTCAGAAGTATTGGGGAATACCATTAGGGTCAGTGGATTTGTGCACGTTGAGTCCATAAGTACTCTTGCAACTGTACGAGTGGATTTGTCCCATGAGAGATTCTACGTTCTCAAGTATAGGCGGAGACAAAATGCAATCTGAGAGCGTTGAGCTGGCTACAAAATGTGCGACTAGCAGATTGGCTTTGTCTAAAGAGCTGACAGCTGGGATGTGATTATAAATGAGCGTATTAATTGAGAACGAGGTAGAATTCTTTATGTTTTTTTTTCAAATAGTCTTTGCTGCCTTTGGGACAATTTAGCACTATTTGTCTCAACTAATCATGTCATGGGTCATGGGTGAATTTGACACGTCGAATCAATGCATTACAGTCATTTCTGGCTCGTTTAAACTTGTTTCGGTTTTGCGCACAGAGGTTGGCTTTATAAGTCGGGAAACTCGGCTCTCTCAATCTGATAGCATTTTTACAGCTCGAGTCATACCATTCCTTTAGGTTTGATACTCTTCACTCTATGTGGAATGATAGATATCATTCCCAGCAGAAGTATGTTCGTGATCGCATCAGTAGCTTCATCCACATCACTATCGAGAAAGCAAAGTGACTAGTTAAAATTCCTACAGAATTTGTTGAGTCCCCTTGAATTGGCTTTTTCGTAGAGCCATACTGAGAAATAAGCTGAAACGACACAGTGGTCTGACGAGGTTAGAGGTTACAATATATGGATAGAATACTTATCAGGATGAAAGGAGAGGAACAAGCCCAGGCTGTTGGCGGAATGATCTGCAATGTCAGGTATTCAGGTTGGCTCATTTACTAGCCGGGTAAGATTGTTAACCGCAACAAAGATCTCTACATACCTTCCTACGGGTGTTGTCTGACGCAAATCTCGAAGCCAATTTAAATTGTGTAAATTGAAATCGCCCGCAATAGCGATTTCAGTGCGTGGAAATAGGGATACAATTATAATGGAATGGACAGCGCATCGAACTGGGTAAATGCTGAGTTACTGTCCAGGGTTGGGCTTTTGCAAATGAAACAGTAGTGAAACAGTAGTAGCACCAAGTTATATCCAGGCAGGCTCAAATCCGGAAAGTCGGTATTTTCCCCCACTTAGTGCCAAAATATCTAGTTTGGAACTCGAAACGTACACAGCAGAAAGTCATGATAAAATTTGACTTTCAAACTTACTCACTTCATATGATAAGTAAGTTGAATAAATTGAAGACACAGGCGACTTCAACGTTAGTGGAAGCTAAGGAACTGTCGAGTAAGTATTTGCAAGTGTCGAAGAAGAACCTCATAGCCGGGTCTACCATTGAATGAGGGCAAACACCTTCGATGAATATTTTGTTGGTTTAGGTACACAATTGTTCTGTCAAAGGACTAAGGTCACTAATGATTCTCTATGGTGTAGAAACATGAACACAATTAGAAACGTATAAGGTTCGTTCTCGATCGCTTCGAGAGAAATTTAGTTTTGGGTTTTGTATGGCCTCGCTTATTAAGAAGAAGAGAAATAAGAAACCAAAAGGTCTAGATCGATAACTATTTACCGCGATGATGAAAGGCTGGAGTTATTGCTGGAAGAGTGTTTAGGTCATTGACACAGTGAAAAAGACGAGCAAATACTACTTCTTTTCCTTTTTTGAGGATACTTGTTAAGTTTCGAGTTTCTAAGTATGGTAAAGGACTTATCGTTACATTTTCCAAATATAATTTATAAGGCCCAAATTCATGCTTTCTTCGATTCGCTGAGACTTCTTCAGATTATTATTGAGAGCTCTATTAACGCACATGCTGAAAACACTCTGGTCTGCGACTTCTGTGTCGTCTGCTGCCTTCAAAGAGGTTACATGTACATATGTATGTACATTCATATGAGCAGCGATTTTTTGAATTAAACATTTTTGCTCATTTTTTTTTATATCCGTAGAGTTGAAATTTATAATTTTTTGAGAATTATATGTGCTTGTGGGTGTACGAGTCAGTTCATTGGTGCGTGAACTATTTTAGTGATGCATAGGATATCCTGGCAACACATAAAGACACCAATTCTGTAAGCATCAATACTCATCTTCTGATTGAGTACTGATGAGCTGATTAAGTGTAAACTGAAGCTATCGGGGGGGTCTTAAGTACTCTAGCCTCTAGTTTTCGAGGGCGCTAATGGACTCATTGCCCCTAAGAACCTGTGGGAACAACGATTTGACAGTAATAGCAAAGACAGATATGGATGACTGCGCAATAAGCGTATAATCCAGGCTTATCGTTAAGCCACGGTTTTTGTCTAAATTATTTTAAGAAGTCCCACCGAGCCAATAGAGAGTGCTGCAGGTCTACGAATAACTTATGGGTCTATAGAATTATTCCTGTAACCGGGTTTAACTCATTTTTTATTCTTTTCCGAAGTCTGTTTCGATGAATAAGAGAGGATGGAACACTTGAACGTCAACCTCTGATTTTAATTCAAACGAGCCTGTTGGGTCTTCATAGTCTTAACATGTCATTGGAATGCTTTAAAGGTTTATAGCTCTAAAAAAAACCCTTTACAACTCATTTAATACGATTTTTCGGTTAATTTTAGAAATCTTCTTGTTGTACACAAGCCATATTTGCCATATCACAACTATCACAACTGCAAACATAAACTCCGTGGATTTGGGCATATAATAAAGCTCTTAAAACAAATAATGCAATTGATACGATAACGATTTTAGAGCTACTTACGAAGAGGCTTTGAAAGATATTTTATGTAAACTTTCTTGCTTTCAACATAAAGTTTAAAGTTCTGTACTGTTAAGGTTAAGGATTTTATTAGTTTCTTATTATTTGGTTATTGGCAACAGTGCTTGGTTCAAATATTTGACAAATATTAGCCCGATGAGAGTTTTGACCTTATAAATTTTGGCTTACTCAGGCATCTACTTCGATACAGTTCCCTACTTGGACTTAAGATCAGCTGGAAGTTGACCAGTTCTAGTAACTTCAAAATTGGTCGCAAAGGTTGCGTTAGCCAGCCAGCTAAGATGGTCATTTTAATGAAATTATATTTACTTTTTCGAACAGTGTGGTTCAATGCGAAAGCCGGTTTAATGGAAAGGATTTAGGTATTTGAGAGACAATGCTCTGAGCGCAAGAAGTTTTTCCCTAATGAGGTCCTATAAAATAGGTATTTTTCTCTAATTTATTTGATTCGTAGAAACGTTGGAAGGTATATACATAGCTGTGTTCAATAAGCTGATCTCCAGGGCTTACTACCACAACTATTTGCATCACGAGAGGGTGCGCCTTAACGGCTTTGTCCCTCTCTAGATTTTCCTTTGTTTGGATCAATGTCAGCCGATTTACAATAGATTGGGTTTAGTAGGTCGATTTCAAGTCGGGATCGAGCAGATGTTGTCTGACAACATAAACGCTTTTCTTGGCTGGAATACACTTCGCCAGTGGTACCCCTTCAAGGCAAAGGCTACGAACGATTATGGCAGGTTTAAAAAAAAATTATTCTTAGCTCTAATCGTTCATTTTTTCTTAATTAATAAGGCCGAGGGCATCGTTTAAGTTGTTCTGTCTTCTTTAGACTGTCTGTATAGGACCAGAGGGGCATTTTAAGTTACTTACGTTATTTAAGCTAGCTTTAAGCATTTTGTCTGGCGTCAGATAGTTCGAAGTAATTTTGATAAAAATGATTTAAAAATTATTATTTGGATGCCGTTGTGCTCTCATACCTATGTACCATGGGATCTTATCCTGGACTATACTGGAGCACCACCTGTCAGCATATATCGTTTAGTATGAATTATCCCAACGAAAAAAGACGTAAGAAACAACAGCCTAGTCCGTCTTAACAAGACCAAGGTCGCAATAGGCTAGATAAAGATGCTTTGCTTCCGTGTTTACTTACTTACTTACCTAAGGGTGAATCCTATAATATCATATCTAGAGATTGGGAAAAAAAGGTGTCGCATTTGCCATAAAACAAAATTATGGAAAAACCAATTAGCCAATTAGCTTTTTGAGCTCCTATTCAATAATTGCCCATTATATTCTAGCATACCTATAGTCCTTTCCGGAAAGTACCTACAACGGCAACTTCAGTCTTTCCTATAAAAACAAAATCAGAGCCCGACACAGAGAGCTACTGTGGACAGGTGACATTTAGCTATTAGCTGTGACATATTCGCTGGTGTCATCTATTTCACCCGACGACATGGGGTTTGTCCATAAAGTGTAAAGTTTTCTTAATTTGAATTGGTAACGGATTTCAACTTATTTAAAAAAAAAATACAGAACGTGCGAGTAATGAACGTGATACAATTTCAATATAGTGTGTAGGTAGAAAGATCGACCAGTATCAAAGGGCGCAGTCGTTTTAGCTCCGATAGGAGCTTGCAGGAAAATGCCCACCACATTTTGGGGTAATAGCTCCTTGCTCTGCTCTAGATTGATGGGTAGATATTGTCAGCTGCGAAGTTGTCTAAACCACCTGAGATCTATCAACTTCGAAAACATATCATAACGAATGGCGTCAGACTTATGTATATTCGAAATTATTGAATTCCTCACCAGAAATTGATGAAAAGAAAAAAGTCGAACAAGGAGCACTTGGCGCATGTGTTTGTAATCAAATACGAGTATCTGACTGCACTTGCCTTCCTCGACCGAAAATGTATCTATTTTTGTATCGGCTGTTTACTCTCCGCACTGGTTTCATGCGTTAATTAAGTGCGAATACCAACTACACCTCGGTTTTGTTTTTCTTTTTAGTGATCCCACTAAATCTAGGAGAACTATTTTTAAATTACCTCTCATCTAGTATCCGAGAGATACACAAAGTACTTGCTCGTTGTCCATCATCGCTCGAGAGTCAGTTCGGGAAAAGTGTGTTTATAAAGTTTTGTTTCGAAAATCGAAACCGCGATTCAATGCGGAACAACAGATGTGGCGACTACGATACTCAGAATGTGATCGCGAGCAGATACGTCATGCTAGGCGTGGTAATTGACAGACATCAGGTGATGGTCAGATTCATCGAAAAGAAATGAGCGAAGGAATGTGTGTCAAGGAGGATGCTAGAATGGCTTCATTCACTTAACTGCCATGGGAGATCCGACGCATGTGTCATTAAAATGAATTGCCTGTCGGATAGGGAATACGGAAAACCTCATTACCGACGACAGAGCGACCGGTTACTTGCACAGGGAAGGAGAGGAGAACCCGAGAATGGTCCATTCAAGAAATCAACAAGCCGGAGTGGATATAAAAGAAACACTTCATCACAAATGGCTTATCAAGTGCAACAACGTTGACGCGGACGACTACGACGCGCAGGATAACAATAAGTGTAAGAGAACCCATTCAAAGGACAAATGGGAAACATAATGTACAATCCAAAAAGAAAATAAGAAAAACCACAATCAGCCACTCAACGATGGACGAGACGTACATACGTACGAGTAACAAAGAACAACAACATATCGACCACAAGCAACGAGCACTGGACGACGCCACATAACCATGACCACGACGACGACAAGGAAAACGACTCAGTCACAACAATAGTACCTGTGGTGGCATGGAAAGGCCCCGGAAAATATAAGCACGGCGACGCGTTATTATACCTCCGATTGATGACGTCCTTGCAACCACCATCATCGGCGATATCGTGAGCATTATGGAGGCTATCATCATCACCAAAACCACCGACCAAGTCAATTGTGCTTGTTGTCCTCGATTGCAGTGATGGCACTGATTCCATCATATACTCAAGCGGTGGCGGCTGCGATAGACTTCGAACTTTGTTCGTCGTGTCTGATTTACGATTTCTAGCACGACCCGGTCGATCAGGTGTTGTTGCTCGCTGTTGAGACGGACTGCTGCTTGAGGAGTTCTCGGTTGTGATTGCTGTCACCAGGCCCACGTCGTGACTGTATAATCCGTTCACATGACCAGGTGGTGGCGGAGGGGGTGGTGGTGGTGGTGGGATTTCGGTTTCAGTATACCTGCTGCTGGTCGTCATTATTGGCTTTGATTGCGTACAGGAGGACTCGGAATTGGGATTTATTGAATTCGATGTGACCTGCTGCGTGAAGGTGGGTTTTGTTTCGGCAGCTAATTGGCCCAGACCGGTAGGGGTTTCGGCTTGGGATTTCGCCATTTGGGCCTTGCTGAAGAGCTCCTTTTGATCCTTTTTCGTTATTATATAGCCGGAGAGGACGTTTTTGCTTTGGATAATCTCGTCATTGACGTTTCGATGTGGCTGATTAGGCACTGGATGGGGTTCATCGGTTTCGCATTCATCAGTGACGGCATAGGGACTGTAGGCTGTTGCTGTCGTAGCCTCGGAGAGACTGCTGTGACTTCGTCCGTCTATTTCGGTAATGCGGACCGAGGTGGGTGTTGATAATGGCGACGCTGTATGTGGTGTTGATATTATCGGGGACAAAAGTCGATTGGAGACGGCTCGGACGTCACCAGCATCTTTGTCGTTATCGCCCGCCAACACTGCTGCTAGATGCGATAAGTCCTGCAAAGCTTGTTCGACGACGGGGACGTTTTCTATATGGCGATGCTCTGCGTCTGTGTGGTCATCAGGTTTGTCATCGATGCCGACAGTGATGTCCATAATTGCCGTAGCCGGTGACGGGGTGCGACGGGCAGTGCGAAACACACGTTTTATCATCGCTTGCAGGGGTGAGACGACGGGTGCTAGACTCGGTAGTGGAGCCACCGTGAGCATCGGTGGTCGAATGGTCAGATGTTCGTGCTGGAGGCGGTTCAGGGCCATCTTGGCTTGCATCATATATCGGTCGATTTGCCGGAGGTCCTCGGCAATTGACTTTTGTATGTCACCGCACTTTTGCTCCAGATTCGCAGTGGAAGGTTCATCAGACCTAGACTTCTCCAACTCAATGGGTATTATACGAACTTTCGGCTGGCGTCGTTCCTTCGCCTCGGCAGCGACATGTGTCATCATTTCGCCTTCTGCATCTGCGAATGGCCCGTACAGATATTCGCCGTCTGTGTAGTAAATTCCCTTTCGACGTTCCTCCTTCGCCGGTTCGGAAACGCGTCCTGATGGAGATTTATCCGCTGTTGCAGCATCTTGGCTTTTATCGTAATCTCGTTGGTATTTGTCACCATTAGGGGGTGTCTTCGGGCGAGTATCTTTTGGAGATTTGTTTTCATTTCTTGTTAGCGTCTTGTTATCCGGCTGCAATGGTGGTGCGATACATTCTTGTTTGGATCGTAATTTCTCATCGACTGCGGGTGGATTGAATGGATTTGCTTCCTTGCGTATGGTGTCATCAATCAGATCAATTGACCTGATGCATGCGGCACTGTTAGGATCTGTGTCGCTTGTGGTGGACTTTACATTTGGGTCTAATTGTGGTTGGTTTAATTTGGTTTTATGGACCGAGTCGGTGCCAATTGGCTGGGCTTCCGCATTGGTGGCAACATAACTTCTCGCCGACGGACGCTGTTGTTTAGTGTTATTCGAATGTGCTGCATTCCTCAGTTGCGAGTTTTTCGGAATGCAGTCAATTATACGCGGTGCGGCTGGCTTGGCTGGACGCGCGGTTTTGCTGTGATCACGATTATTACTCATAGCAATGGGCGTGCAATTAATTTGATTGCTACTGCGTCCCGGTTTGGCCGGCTCTTGTATGGTGACCGACTTGGTGGGATGTCGGGCTATTGTTGATGATGGCCAAATGGTTGCGGCTTGGTGGCCGGTTGGGGATTTTGATTTCATTTCTCTATGAGGTGGTGATTTGTTTCGTGGTCGGGACGAGCCGCTGCTACTCCTGCTACGTGGTTTTAGCGGAGGTAATTGACGTTTGCTGGTGTAACGATCGAGAGATGCTGTCTGTGGACGATTGATGAAATGTGATGCGGGCTTAGTTGGTTGATAGAGTGATTCGGTACTGCACCAGTTCTTGTCTAGTTTTGGCATTCCATCGACATGTTCAGCGATTTCCTCGAAAAAGTGTTTTTTGGGTTCCACAATGCCCACGTGGAGGTGTTCCACGTCATCCGGCATGCAATAGACCTTTCCTGCGTGGATCTCTCTACCCTCGGATTTTTCACGCTCCACCGGCGGCCATTCAGGTGTCTTGGATCGCCCGTTTATTCTCCCACTCATGTCGACGTCTAGTGAATCGATTGATTTGTGATGACTCACGTCCCGATGGTTATCGTGGCTGTGGTCGAATTTTCGAGCAATGTTATCGATCCTGTGTTGCTTGCAGATTTTCTCGTCGAAATGTATCTCGTCCGAGCCACTGCGGGATCGTTCCTTCTGCGGCGGTGGCCAGCTGTGATCGCGGCTGCGATGACGTGATCCGCGACGGTTTATTTTTAAAACCGTATCACGGTCAACAATGATCCGCTGACGTGGACGACTCTCACGGGTGGAAATCTGTTTTCTACTTGTCTCTTGTGGTGGCGGATGAAAGAAGAAATTTTGAACAAGGTAAAATTAGACATTTCTTGTTGATGGTTGGTGGTTTTGAGTTTGTCAAGTGGCAGGTGTGCGATGGTGTGTGGATGAATCATAGGGGCTGAGGTGCTGAGAGTGTGGCTATTTTTGGGGAATTGAAGGTGTCTGAAGGAGGCCAGGCGAATGATTCATTGGACGATGGTGTAGAAGATGAAAATGACAGAATGTAAGGAGACTTATTTGGCTCAGTGTGGTGGATAACGAGCGGATGTGTCATCGATTCTGTTCCTAGACGATGTTGCTAAACGGGTGTGAACAATGAACGTGATTATGGTGTGAACAAAATGCTTTGAAGCAAGAAATCGTTGGCACGTTTAGAACATTCTTTTGAACCATTGTTTGGTCTTGATATATCTCCAAGTTTCAAGCTCTCATAATTTTGGGAGACACCCGTAGGAGCGCGTGTACTTTTTTCGTCTGTAGTATCTTCAGAACAACTTATGATATCGACTTCGGATCTATTTCATTCGACGCATAATTACCTAATGAACAATTGATAAATATTTCAAAAATTTTGAATTGACAGTTGGTTTTTTAAAGCGAAAAACATTGTAAAGTTGTTGTAAAAAACTGAGCTATTTTAAAGCTCTTTAACTTCGAGCAAAAACAGAGCCACAATGTAATGATACGATATATTGAATTCTAGCTCTACGTTCCCTTTTTTCTTCCGTGGTATAATCGGAAGCTCCGGTCTCAGAGGACCAAAATACAAAAGTTTTCTTCGCCCTCAATCCCCTGAAGACATTTCCAACTGTTTGCATACTAATCTGGATTCTACTGAGCTTTATAACTTCTTTTATCATCGATATTTGATCGAAACACCAAGCAACTTTTTTCATTTTTTCAAAGTGATTTTCAACGTTTGGTTTTTTAGCATTTTACTATTGACAGCTCAAGTATGATTCGTGCCATATGGCCAAGTTAAGCATGCTTAGCTAACTCGGCCATTTTATTATCTAGAGACGGCCATTTTATTATCTAGAGACGTACTTATAAATTATCGAATTTTATTATCAAACTTCTTGCTCTGCGAAAAATATTTTTCGCCCACTTCGACTGTTTTATGGTCGTTATCATCGACCTACTGAGCAAGCAATTCCAGCCATTGTTGCCACATCTCGCACCTCCAGAATTCTCATGCTAATGGACATCAAGCCTACCCGCATGCGTAGAATGCCCACCGTGATTTAATGAAAACCGTGATTTGTACATTCGTTACCGTTCGTGGTAATTTGGATTGTATTACTCAACTACGTAGAAGGTTTTACCCAAGGATCTTTGTCGTAAACCAAAATACAGCTCATACAAGAACTGACATCAAACAACCTGCCACAGTGTCGAATTATCGGTTAATGGGCTTCAGCCGGAGGAAGATCTTTTCTATTGAAAGAATATCTTCAGTAACGAAGATCATTTCTGGCTAAATAGGTATGTTAATAAACAATATTGACGATTTTGGTCGAATGAGCAATTTCGAGGGGGTGGTCGTGGTGCAATGGTAATCACCACCGACTGCTGAGCCGAAGGTCTGTAGTTCAAGTCTGTCCATAGTCAATATAGATAAAGATGATCCTAGAGATTATCAAAAAGTGCTGACGAAGGCATAACACTAGCAGTATATTATTAAAATTCATACTTTGTGTGTGCATTTGAAATATAGAACCTTAATGACATGGAAACAAAAAAGTTACTGTGAACTACAACCAACGCGACAATTTTAGTCGAATCTCTCAAAAAATCCTATCTAGGACAACCACCCCTGGAGAGTAGTGAACGAACATCTTCGACACAAACCATCTGCACCCCGTCCAGGTTGTGTAACAAGCATCATAAGAGCGTACACTCTGGAACTTCTACGATTCCTATTAAAAAAAAAAAAAAAAAAAAAAATATCGAGCAATACAAGAGCTCTTAATAGCGCTGGAAAAATTAACGGTTCACTGAGGTTTGTGGTCCGGCAGAATCATACGAACATATTTTAAAATAGGTGACTGTGGAAACAAAGTTATCGTCATCGCCCGTTATCGTTTAATGATTTCAAATTTATTTTTGCTCGAAATGCACGAGCTGAATCTGGTCGATATATGGTCCCAATAAGACGGTGTTTATGCCACACAACTCGCAAATCAATGGACCAAGTGAGAAATGAGTTCGGTGAGCAATCTACCTCTTTTTCTGGACCGGTGAATTGGTTGTCTCGATCGTTCGATTCGCCGCTTTAAGAGTATTTTTGCGGAGATACGTCAAATCACTGTCTTGAGCCTATAAGCCAGCATCAAGAAAAGCCTTGAAAGACAACACAAGCCAATATGCTGTATAAAGTGACTCAAAATTCGACTCTTCGTATGGATCACTCAAGCCATAGTTGTGGTTAACATTTCTTAGCTTAAGATAAGTTGTATAGTATAAGAGCTAAAAAAGATCTAAGAATTATGAATAAAGATGAATTTGAAACTAAACTAAAATTGTGGTCAACATTTACACAAGATGTAAATTGCAAACATCGACTCATTAGCCTGAGGTAAAAATTTTGTCCATTTTTGCAATTTTTCTAAATTTTTTTAACAATTAAAACCAAAAGCCTAAAATATCACATATTATAAAAGAAACCTGATAACTACCTGTCATTCTTTCAATGATGCAGTCTCATAAGATTCCAATATTATCCCTTTTTTTCGAGTAACCTTTTACCCACGACTTCTACGTATCTGATTCTGCTTAATTCTGAAATTCTAGTTTCTGGCCTTGATGGTCTCCCCAATTTCTAAAAAAAAAAAATTACTCACCCTTTCTCTTCTTCTTTCAAAACTCTTTTATCGCTTTTTCTATAAAATTTCACCCAATTCAATATCAATTCTTTGATAACCCCTATACGGAAAACGGTCCAAACACGGATGCTAACAATTTCTCATTCCACTTTGCCAAACTCATTTATACCCTGACTTTTCGAAAGTAAGTTATGGAAAACTTAAGCTTTTACTGTAAATCGCTAATCTCCCCTAGGCAAAATGGTTTTATTAGCCTTAGAGGATGGCATAGAGGTCGACGATATTCAATATTTCGACCAAATTTCCCATAGATCTTCAAACATTTGGGTCCGCTTTCCGAGCCCTTTCAATGTTTCCACCGGTGTGCTCCAAGGTAGCCACTTAGGTCCACTTCTTTTCTTTCTTACTATTGACGATATCGAAATGATCATTAAGCATTATTATGCAACGATTATAAGTTCTTCAATAAAATTTTATCGAGACATGACTCTTGCGTTATTAAATCGGATCAGTTTTTCTATAAGGGTTCCAAAACTCAGGTGTAGTCTCTTTAATAACATATTCCAATTTCCAGAACCAAGAGCATCCGAGGCCGTTTCCTACGTTTTACTTTTCCTTTATCTCTATCTCTTGAACGACCGAAGGACGAAAAGAGATATTGGACATCTTCTTCATAATCATACCGCTTTCGGGTACCATTGACTGCACGACCCTTTCTAACTATATCTTTCTTGATTCCTTTCTCTTGTAACATATGAAATCCTCCTCTCTTCTATCTACCTTTCCCATACCTCCTATGTCTCTAATGACCTATCTGTTAAGTGGAATATTAACGATTTCGACTTCAACCTCAGTACTACTTGCCTCAAACTATGTCTCCTGATCGCCCATCTTAACCCCGGCATAATTATTAAATTCAGTTTTGAGTAAGATAAAATATTGGCTAGTATTAAGCCGAGTGGCGGTATTGTCAACACCAAAATTAAATGAAGGAATTCCGAATTGCTAAGATTAAAAAGGTCGACAATGGCGGTCGAATGTGAAGGTAAGGCTTACTTATGTACCATGAGTTCCTGCCATAAGTCCAAAAGATTAATAAGAAGTACGCCCGGGTTTCTCATGACATCATTCAAGGCTTTTGTACTGCGATAACGAGCCTTCTTTGGGAGATTTTCTATTTCCATAAATAAAGCGACCTTAAAGCTCGTCGATTCACAAGCATGGACGAAATTCACAGTGTTTTTGGGGGGACTAGAAGAAGCACTCAATTGTTTGATATTTAACGAGAACTATTTCGAATGATGCAAAGAAAGAAATAAAATCAGGAATTCCTGTTACTTTTTGAACACACTTTTCTTTTCTTATTGTTTCGAGGCCTTTATGTTACGACGATTCAAAGTAATATATTTGGGGTAACGAGTGAATTTTTTTTAAGCAAATAGGGTGACGGCTTCGGCAAATCACGGTCTTAAAAACCTTGTTATGGTTCCCAAAAGGCTAATCTACCCAATCTTAGCGCTCAACAGCAGATGATTTCCGCTTACCCTCACCAACAAGAGCTTATTTCCCGTAACCCTTGAATCAACGACCTAGGATCAGTACCGTCAATATATGAAATCTTCGACGCTCAAAATCGAAAAATGTCCTTAAAATGTTTGATTACGAATAACTCGTCCCATGAATCAATATCATATCCGAAGTACTCCGTAACGATTTTCAGAAGCATTTCAACTTGAAAGTTCTCTATATTCCTCAAGTATAACAATATCTCATTAAGGAAGACGTGAGCAGTTCTTCAGAGAATTAAGCGGAAAAAAAAGGATATAAACTGAAATTCAGCTTTAATTTAATAGCATTCTCCCGGACAGAAAAAAGGCGAGTTGAGAAGAAAACTCCAAAAGGATTTTTATGTCGAAACTTTTCATTTCATATTTAATAGTCTCCCGTCTCCTTCCATTGCCTCGTACGGATTGTTATACCACACAACCGCCAAGAGCAAGTCTCTCAACTGCCAAGAGTTGATTTATACCTCGAAGGAGCCCGACAATAACACAATACCCATTACCTTCAATCTCCACTCCTGCCTTTCACTCACTCGGAGCAGCTCATGCTTTATTCATTTCAAGTTTTCATTTCATGAATCAAACATTTTATAACCTTTCATTTCTACTCTTCATTTAGGATGAGAAGGGAAGGGATGGAAAGATGTCCTTGTACCCACTCTCTGTCCTAATATATCGTTTTGTTGGTAAACCGAACGTAAGTAAGAAATAGTTATTCAGTGACTGTCACTACAAATGGAAAAGTCGCGCTATTGGATGACACAGTGACCATCGTCTATGCTCGGGCGCCAAAAAAAACATATTTAAACCACCAAACGACTAATCGAGTCCGAAAGAAATTGGAAGATCCACAAACACCGGATAGAAATGGCAGATAAAACGGCGTTTAACCAGCGTATTCCCAACGTCGATCACATACAATTGAGTTATCCTGTCGAAGAAAAAATTCAAATGGACTTCAACTCGCTCGAACATGACCATCAAAAAGGAAATGGAAAAACAAAAACCAAAAAAAGCGACAAATTTTCTCGAACCAGGCGAATGTTACTTTAAAAGCCTTTAAGGGATCTACGAAAAAGAAGGACGAAGACGCGAAGCTATGAATAGAAGGACCAAAACACGCGCAAGCACGAACGTGGGTAGCCAAGCCACTTTAGCCTCTTCAGCCACTTCAGCCACATGTAATATCTTTTCGGGCTCGTAAAATCCTTTCCCAATATCCTTGGGTACATTGAAAATCAATATCATCCTCCCTGAATAGTTATCTGCTCCATTACGTGCGGGGGGGCATACGTGTACATACATATTATACTACCAGTAAGGACGAAAAGAAGCAAAACTTTTGCCGAGATAGAGTTAACCATGAAGGATATCCTTTCATTTAAGTGTAGAGCTTTAAAAAATTACCCTCGAGCGTGGTAGAGGCGGAACACAAACTGGAGACAAAGATCCATTTAGTTAGGCCAAAAGTCCTTCGAACTCATTCATATCTATATGATCGTAGTCATACATATGTATATATAGGACTATGACGGAGTGGAATGTACTCGTATGTACGCACATTTGGTTTCCGAGGATATTCGATAGTGTCCATCGACACCACCAGTGCCATCACCCGAAACAGCCGAAGCAGACTTTGTTTTATTGATTATCCATTCAGTATATTTGTAAGGATATGCCGGCTCTTAAAAGCTCCACTATTTACAGTTGTGAACCATCAGCCACCAGCACAGAGTCCGACCGACAGACAGATGAACGCACGAACGTGCACATTAGGCGGGTAAGTCCTTAATCATATAGTTGCGGCGTGTACAACACCATAAGCCTATGGATTTGTCTTCCACAGACGCACGAATATGCCGCTTTTCAAGTATGTACACATGTACCCTTATGAGTGGGCATGTGGGCACGTAGTCCTCTCGTGTCTGTCGAGTGTACAGTAATGCAAACATAGGCTTTACGGCGTTTGAGGATGATGGCTTGGTTTCTTGGTGTTGTTCTCGTTTATTGTTCTGTCCCATGTCCAGTGGAATACAAACTTTAAGATACCAATTGAACTTTGTATTCACGGGCGGGCATGTGCGTTCGAGGATAATGAAGAGGAAGTGCTTGTAAGTGTAGCGATTAGGGTTCTTTGGGTTTTTCTTACGTTTTCGTTTTTTTGTTTTTGCTATTATTGTGAAGTGCGTTTATCCTGGTTGTTTCATCTTTTTACTACTTTGGACGTGTGTGGAATACATAGTTTTAATGTACTTACCGCCATAGGTTTCGTTCTCCTCTTCCTCGAGCGCCTTTAGAACGGCCGAGTTAGCCAAATTGGATGGCTTGAGGACGGATTCGTCTACTTCAATCCTGAAAGGAAAAATGAAAAGAGGAAATTAGTTAGAAACGATTTTTTATAAGTGAATGCTGATTGCTAACTGAGGTTTAAAGGTCTACCCGGATAAGTAGGGGAGTCGGGTCACTCAGGCAACTCTTTTGCAGCAAGTTCCTTAGAAAAAAAGTTGCCTTTTAAGGTGCGTAACTTAGGCAAGTAAAGAAGAGTTTCCTCTTCTTTAGTTTAGATTTTAGCATTTTCCAAAAGTCCTTAAGAAAATTTAAAATATAAATAATACAACAGAGGGTGAATATTTAAAATCGATCTATACAAAAAGATCATGAGAAAGGGTGTGAGCAACCTCGATCGTTGCCCCTGAGGAGTGTCACATAAATAGGCTTTCGAATAGTGCACGAAATATCAAATTGAAACGGATCATAATTCTTTCATTTATAACAAATCATGTCACCTAAAGAAATTGTCAAAATACTAGTAACCCAGCGAAGAGACAATTACGAGCTGTGTTCAAAAAATAACAGGAATTTGGTTTTAGATTATTAATTCTCAATTTATTAAGAATTATTACTTGTTAACTCGTTTACATCAATGTTATCTCCATTCAATTCTATACACTACTACGCATCTTCCAATTATTAAAATACTTCTGGAAGTCAAAGTTGGTTTAGTACAAAGTCTTTCAAAAGTAACGCCTAGATGTTCTTTCAAAATGAAATTTTGAGCACTTAAATGTCTGTTAGTATTTTTTATTTTTATAAAAGTATGGATTTTAGCAATTATGTGAAAGAAATAATATCAATAACAATATCTACATATGTCGAAATTGAAAATAGAAAATCAAGTTGTCGCCACAAAAAATCTCCAATCATTTGTTTATATCGCTGCCCATTGATCTATTGGAGTGTTGCTCTAGCATGTAACTGCCCATAGTCAAAATTGCACATCAAGAGATAAGAAAAGACGAATTAGAAATAACCTCTTGGGACGTTAAATTCAAGTCGTTTTCGATGGTTTAAAGTCTGATATTCATCGATTAAATGCTGGTGTTCCTCAGGGCTCTATTTTGTCAATGTCGTTGTTTTTCTTTTTTATAAATTCCCCTGTCTGCTACTTCTAATGCTTTTTTTAATATTCGTCCCGGCCGTAGAAGCGGAACAGCGACGTATACATATTGAGCATATTCAATTCCAACTTCGACAGCATAATTAAGTGGGGCATAGACAGTCGAGTGGAATTTAATGTTTCTAAAACCCAAAAATGTCTACTGTCACTCAAGCAAACCCTGAGTATTCAGCCATCTATTATCTATGAACGGCGTGTCATTGAAATCGAAGAACTTTCCAGCTCTGGTATGTACGTTAATTATACTCATTACATCATTTTTTGAACGATGCGAGAAATTGATTTAGTTCTGATTTGGCTTCTGTCTGTAAGGTTTGTCCCCGTCCTAAGATTGAGTTCAACGATCATATTTGGTGTGGGGCTCTCAAGATCCCTTTATACCTGCTGGTTAGAGTTCAAAATTGCAATTGTTATTATTATCAATATTGGAACTCGAAAGTTCAGAGCCTAATTGATAACCCTTCGCCAAGCGTCCCTGTGTGTTGCTTCCATGTTTCGCTGTTTCGTTCCCTCCTTCCATGTCCATCCTAATATTGTCCTCCCTTGTACGGTGCGACATGCCTGGCGGTCTTTTTCCCTCGGAGTTTTTACTAATTTTTTAGACTATTTGTTCACTGTACATTCGTTCGATGTGTCCTGCCCATTTTCTTCATCCTGTTTTCCATCATAGATTCTTGTTAAGATCTTGGCGTGGAATTCAAAAGCACGCCATAAAACTTATAGAAGTCATTAATATTGCGAATTCACTTGACTGGCGAAGAACATTGATGCAGTGTTTCCTCTTTATCGTTCTTTTATCGCATTTCAACAAATAACGCTCATGCGAGCTAGCTAATTTTATTTGTTCTCTTCCAAAATTCAATCGCAGTACTCGCCTCGCTAGGAATGCTCATAAATTTATCTTAAACCTCTTTTAGAGGTTCTCTGCATCAGATGCAGAATTATTCTTGCCAGCCGCTGTTTCTTTAGACTGTCGACAAACCAAGATGACTCTCGAAAAGCCTTGACCATCACAGTCTTACACTCTGATGCAAGGGCTTGAATGTTATGAATGAAGAGACCCCTAGGGCATTTTTGAACTTATTTGGAATGGAATGTGAAGGTAAAGATATAATCAAAAACTGCACCGACTCTACAACAACTCTGGGGAGGTCGGGCGTCTAGGTGATTTAGAACAGTAGTTCGTTGTAAAAGAAAAAGTTTCAAGGTAGGACTCAACTAGTTCAGAAAAAAAATTACTGTAATCAAATTGAAAGGTGATATTTTATACTTTCAAATCTATTTCCTCCCTCTAAAAGTAATCCGCTTCTGATCCAATACTATTCTCGATACGATAGCTAAAACTCGACTTGCGGAACATCGTCGTCGAGACACCGCCAACGAAAATGATATAGCCATTGGCCGTCAGGAAGGTTTTAATGTGTGTTTGGTATTACTAGTAGGGAATCATCTACTTTATCTACTCCCCTATGACAAAACTCTAAATTTGGACTTCTGCTAACAACAATTGGACCGTCTGAAGGAAGTAGTCGCCAGAAGTGACCAGTTTTGGCCAGCAGAAGATAGGAATTGTCTTCCATCACGATATTTCCAGGTCACACACATAGATAGTGACTCGTGAAAAGCCCCGGGAGCTTGGTTTGAAGGTTCCTATGCATCCACCTTATAGTTCCTGTCAATATCAAACGACTTTGATAACAAAAATTCGTTTGCAAATTATCAATTAATTTATTTTTATTATTTATATTGTTTATTGTTTTAACCGGCCATTTTAGAATTGAAAGCTCAAAGCCTCGCTGACAACGCTTTACCAACCCTCCCTGTTATGAATGTGTTTCTTCCACTTTGACCTGTTTGCTGCATTTCTTCTGGGTTCATCCTTATATTGTCCTCCAATTTATGGCTCGGCCTTCCTGGAGGTAATTTCCTACGCGTTTTTCTTCTTTTCCATCTTAGATGGCGCTAGAGTCCGCTGTAAATCTGGGCCCCAACCAACAAGCGTCCTCAGCCGGCACGATCTTTTGCCAGTTATTTCCAGTACAACGCTCCCAGTTGGTTAAGGTGCACTTCCAGCTGTGTGCGCCACTTTAGATTCGGTCGTCCTTTGTTGCGTCGTCCCTCAGAATCTGATTCTAAGACTCTTCGGGCCGGAGCTGGGCTGTCCATTCGCTCTACGTGGCCTAGCCATCTCAGACATTGGATCCGGAGACGTGGTACTAGGCCGATGTCGTTGTACAATTCGTCGTTGTATCTTCTCCTCCAGTCTCCGTTTATATAAACGGGACTATAGATTAAACGCAGAATTTTCCTCACGAAGCGACTAGGGGCATCTTCATCCGTTTTCGCTAAGGTTCAGGTCTCGCAGTCGTAAAGGATAGAGGGCTCTACTTTTCTACAATCGCCTTTTGAGCCCAAAGAAGCAGCGTTTGGCAAGAGTAATTCTGCGTTTGATCTCAGCGCTGGTGTTATTGTCGCTGGTCTGTAGTGAGTCAAGGTAGACGAAGTCCTTGACGACATCATATTTTTCGCCATCAATTGTGACGTTCTGGCCAAGACGTCCGTGTTGTGCGTTTATATTTGGTTATACCCTCGTTCACCGAAAGACCTATTTTAGCCGCTTCTGACCTCTCGCTGTGCGCGCCCAATTACATCAATGTTTTCTGCGTACGCAAGCAATTGCGCAGACTTGAAATAGATCGTACATATTCTTATAGACTACTCCCAATATTATTAACGGCCAGTTGGAATTCGGAAAAGGCTCGTTGACAACCCTTCGCCAAGTCTTCCTGTCATGAGAATGGTTTTTCTTTTCTAGGTCCATTGATATATAGTCTTCCCATCTACTACACGGTCTTTTCCTTGATTAATCGTCCACTGTCCATTCGTTCTATGTGTACGGCACATATATGAGGTTATCGGTCTTATCATTGCCGTGTGGATCCAAAGGACCTTTTTCGGCGATAAGCCTCATGTTTTGCCAAAGGCACCTTTGCATTGCCAAAAAGCTGACAGCGTTTTAGTGGTTTTGGACTCAACATGCTTTGACCAAAGAAGCTTGCTATCTAAGATGAGTCCCAGGTACTTAGCGTCCTTGGATATCGGGATGGGAATGCCTTTTAGCACCAGCTGAGTAATGCCAGTATTTTTCCTCCTTCTCGTGAAGAGGACGACATCAGTCTTAAGAGGATTAGCCAACAGCCCATTACTCGTCCACCAGTCTTCAATCACATCTAGCGCCGCCTGCGCTTTGAGACAGACAGTCGCTGAACATGAGCCGATAGAGAGAACAGCAACATCATCTGCATAGGCTTGGGCAGTGGGCATAGCTTCCAGAGGCATTGAGAGCATCGAGCAGAGAGTCGACCACCATGCACCATAACAGCGGAGACAAGACGCCACCTTGTGGGCAGCCCCTGTTTACTCCAGACTTGACACATTGTTCGAGGCCTGCATCAGCGATCAGTGTCCTGTGTACAATCATTGCTTTGATTAACAAAACCAGTGCTTCATCTACGCCATGCCGTCTAGCAGTGTTATACATGCTGTCGAAAGTAGCGTTATCAAAAGCTCCCTCAATGTCGACGAAGATGCCTAGTACGTACTGTTTCCTTTCGAGAGCGCATTCAATTCTCCCTACTAGGTCTTGAAGGGAAGGCTCGCAGGATTTTCGACGCTGATAAGCATGTTGCATGGCCGAGAGAGGATGCATTCGAAGGCCAACTTTGCGCACGTGCAACTCTACTAATCTCTCCATGCTTTTCAGCAAGAAGGATGTTAGACTGATTGGTCTAAAACTAATGGCGAGTGAGTAATCTTCTTTCTCTAGTTTGGGAATAAAGACCACTTTCACCTCGCGCCAAGGAATAGGTAGGGAGCCAAGTGTCAGGCCAGCAGAGAGCTACTCTTTTCAGAGTAGGAAGCAGCTGTCTCATACCTTTTTGTAGCATAACAGGGTATATCCCATCAGTGCCCGGCGACTTGCTGCTATTATTGTTTGTCGAAAAGCTTCACAATGCCAGTGGAATGTCAATACTTTAAAACTTTAAAATGACCTCTTTTTGGAAGACCCGTTCTTTCATATTTAGAATCCAAAAAAGACTTTTTTCAAAAACTAGGTTCACGATTCCCTTCATTCGCGCATATTTCTTATAGCTCAAATCCTTTTAAAAGTGTTAAAAAAATACCAAATTTAATCCAAGAGAGTCATGTTGAAATAGGCTTGATTTTTGATCTTTGACAACCACGGATGGAGACCCTTTTGAGATCGCAATACCGCTTATTATGAGATATACCTATTACCCCGGCTGATCTAAAATTTTTCATCTATTCTTCGGAAACCGCTTTCTCCTAATCGCTCTGGCTTCTCTCTTTTCATCTAGTTTCAAGAGATTTATTCGTTTAAGTATCGGTCGGAAACAACTAGTCAAATCCGATTCCTATGACGTCTTGAATCACTAAGTTTGGTTGTCATTTTAACTCATTTGTCCAAGATTCATGATTTTCACGAGTTTAATTGGTAAAATCATATCATGCACGAAAATAGGTACTCATACGCTTCATGTACCCTCCCCGTCGAATCAATTCTCATGCATCGACTTAAGGCTTTCATCAATTAGTTTTACGTAAATTGCCAAGCTACGAAAGTCGCTTCCGCCTCCTCCACGAACTCGAACTCGAACTCTTCATCCGATTGAATCGTTTGCAACTTCGAGCAGGAAGAAGGATGGGTAGAAAAAGTCCAAAAATTAATGAAAATAAGTGAATGTCTTTACTGCCCTTATTTCCGGAATGGACTGTACACATAATTCATGAGTCCATGAATCTATGAGTTCGTAAGCTCGTGAATTCGTGAATTCACTAAATAATGACCAAAGACCATTGCATCCTTCATTTAAGGCACTTTTCCCTTCTTTTTTTTTTGCTTTATTCCTCCTCGCTTGATTCGCGACACTTAACTCATTTAACGAGGACTTGAGAATTCTTTACGCTTCCGATGCCGAGGCATTGCTCCAGCAGTCGCTATTCACACGCTTCTCTTCGCGAGGGCGACATGCCGTTTGTCGTCTTTCCTTATTCCAACTTGTCTGCTGAAAATGTCATTGATTCGATTATAGCTTAATGTTGGCATGCCCTCAAAAAGGACCTCATTCCTGCGATCTCGACTCGGGTCTTTGTAAGCTGTAAGCTGGTAAATGGTAAACAGCGAGTGACTCACGTATTGGAACTGAGCTCTAGCTCCCCTCGATGTTGTTGGAAAATGTATCGAAGTTACACAGGCAGACGAGGCAACCAAAACACCCTCGCTCACATGCGGCACAGTTTTGCCATTAGTGCTTGTGGCATCGTCCGTGTCAACGTCATTGCCTATGATGATTTATACAAGCGTTCAATGCAATTCCAATTCGCAATCGATAACAATGAGTCAAAAGCAATTTCATTTAAATTGATTCCATTTGCGAGTGCATAATGCAACATTGTTTCGTATCCTTTCGTTTTCACATTTTCGTCCCTTTGCATCGGTCCATTTTCTCGTCCATACACCCGCGCGGTAGCCTAGCCTTCGTAGTGCTTAAATGGAAATTTATCACGCGTCGAGTAAAGTCAAGCTCCCCCGTATAGCTCGTATCGTACTCACTCCTCTTCACCGCTTTTGAGTGAGTTTTTTCTATGCGTTTTTAATCCTTATTTCCACTTTTGAGCTAGTGAAATGCTGTCCATGCATTTGCATTGTTGCAACTCCATTACACCGATCCCTGTCGCACGTGTGGAATTTATTTTATTTCGATTACTTTGGCGAATTAAGTTATCGGAATAAATTGGAATCAATTTGTTGAAAATCGAGTTGGAAATATTCATGGTTTCAATCGATCTCCCATCTCCTGCGTCCTGCTGGTGTCCTGTTCATCTTTTCACTGACGCGTTCGATTTCAACAGAACAAAAGCATTTTGATGTTCGGATGGCGAGTTCAATAGGCTGTTGGAGAGGGCGAGAGGACGACAATGACAATGATGATGAGCGGCGTTAAATAAACAATGAGGGCCGATGATGCATGCCGAGTGTTGAGCGTCGTGTATCGAGTATCGTGTTTGTTGAGTATTTGCCAATGTTCTTGATACACGCACGAGAGATAAGTTCAATGCAGAGTAACACGAGCGACATAATTAAGTGGGTTATCGAGTCGACCTGATACGAGAGTGTCATACGCGAGTTGGTATCGAGGTTGAGGGCAGCAGAAAGACAGAAAAAAAATTCTCTATTCACACATTAAGGATATTTTAATTAAGCCGACAGAAGAAGGCGGGCTGGCCTTAGTTACTATTTGTTTTCATTTTAATTTGAAGCGGAACTTTAAGAGCACTCGTGGGATGAGAGCAAATAGGAGGTATGGGTGGCGGAAACTGCTTATTTGCGATTAAAATCCCGCATTTGGAGCGAATCCATTTCTCTAATAGAAAGCAAATATTGAACGAGTTGTCTGGGGAATTGAATGAAATTGTAATATGGCTTCGTTGGATAAAACCCAACAGAGGTCAGGGCTTGTGTTGGTGCATGAAAGCATAAGTTCTAAATGAATGTTTACGTCGGTTTTCATTTCGAATAACTTTCGCTGTTTTTGTTGCTTTCGGTGTGAGTTTTATCGGAAAAAAAATTAATTAGGTTAAAAATAATTGTTTTCCAGTCTACTAGTTAGCTTCTATCAAATATTACGGTCGTATTCCTGTTTGCCATAATGCTGTGCGGCTTGGTTTGGTTTGAAATTGGTCGATCTCTTTGTTTTTACTCCCATCATACTCGACAGGGAAAATCGAGGCCAAAATCGACTACAGATCGGTAGGGTACAGGTTTCTAGAGAGCGAATTTTCGAAAAAATTCTGTGTGTGCATGTTTGTAAACGTAAGTGACCTTTTTTCGTCTGCAATCATGAATAGGATGCACATTCCGACTGATGATAGTCTTGTGGACAATTTTTGGTTGAGTTGTCAACAAAGACCGGGTCACTAACGCTTTATTACTTTACTTATTCGTCGGTCGCCTGATTTTGAAAAATGGTGATTTTGGGTGGTGGCCTCTGCGAGCACCTGACTTTATTACTTCTGACTCTTTCCTGTGGCAGTACTTGCAACCCAAGGCTTACATCAACAAGCCAGGGTTCTTGAAGGCCTTGAAAAATTTGATCTGGCAATAGACGCTATTAAGCCTGAAACAATTTAACAAGGGATGGAATATCCCAATAAAGAAATTATCGCTCTGGGGGCGATCATGTACTTGATATTATAATTTAAAAGGCTTAGGACAAATCAGCAACTAATTTGTATTTTATAAAGTATAAAGTTATTGTAAAAGTTGAAAGGGCAAACTTTTTATTAACAGTGAAGGTGAGAGAATAAGAATCCGAGTGTGGGAATTTCATACTCTGTGTGTGCATTTCCAATATAACACCTTAATGACACGGAAATAAGAAAGTTACTGTGAACTAAAACCAAACCGACAAATTCAGCCGAATCTCTCGAATCCTATCTAGGTCAACAACCCCCGGCGAGTAGTGAACGAACATCTTCGACACAAACCATATGTACCCCATCCAGATTGTGTGATCTGACATCATATAAACCAAAAAAGTGCGTGCCAAAATGCGGAAGCCTGAGGAGACTCAGTGAAGAATAGAGACGAGTGCCATTTAATTTTTTTTCCAGGGCTTATGTCAAGTTTCAACTTTCTAAGTCCCATAAAGGACATAACGTTATATTAAAAAAAAAAGAAGATTTTTGCGAACCTTATCCAGACTATGTTCTATTCCCTGAGATCTCTTCAAGAAACATATACATATAATTGTGTTCAAAAAATCAGGAGAAATATATGTAGGGCTTGTAAAGGGTGTTTTTTATAGAGGTATAGAACTTTGAAATGGAATAAAGCAAAGATGATTTTTTTAAATTGACATGAAATTGCCTTTATTCGAAAGATAATCTTCCGACATTAAATTTAATTTCTGGCATCTGGAGGTCCAATTTTCGATGATTTTTTCCAACATTTGTGGTCGCATATCGGCAATAACGCGGCGAATGTTGTCCTCCAACTGGTCAATCGTATCGGGTTTATCGGCGTAAACTAGCGACACATACCCCCACAGAAAATAGTCAAGCGGCGTTAAATCGCACGATCTTGGAGGCCAATTCACGGGTCCGTAACGTGAAATGATGCGGTTACCAAACGTTTTCTTCAATAAATCAATTGTGGCACGAGCTGTATGACTTGTTGCGCCGTCTTGTTGAGACCACAGCTCCTGTACATCATTGTTGTTCAATTGATGAAAGAAAAAGTCAGTAATCATGGCTCTATAGCGGTCACCATTGACTGTAACGTTCCGGCCAGCATCGTTTTTAAAGAAGTACGGACCAACCCATAAAGCACACCAAACAGTCAGTTTTGTAGATGTAACGGTGCCTCAACATACACTTGAAGATTATCATCACTCCAAATACGGCAGTTTTGTTTATCAACTAAAAGTGAGAAAAAGTGAAAATTGGGATCAACGGCAATCTTGTTTTGGGCCCATTCACCCCCAGCCGTGGCGGTCATATGCCAGAAATTATATTAAAATTTTAATGACAGAAGATTATCTTTCGAATAATGTCAATTTCATGTCAATGTAGAAAAATCATCTTTGCTTTATTCCATTTCAAAGTTCTATACCTCTATAAAAAACACCCTTTATATTGTATGAAGAAATAAGCTTCATAACTATTATGAAGGAAAAGTTTCAGGAGAGGATAAATGGCGGCGGTAGAGGACATTTCTAAAACATTTCATTTCTAGTTGGAACGATGGGAGTTGATTCGAAAAAGGGGTGTGGACAAAAAGTTTCGGAGATTGGTGTTAATGGGAATCATATGAAGCAGTGAAGGATGAATAAAGCTACTTTTGACGCCCCCAAATCGAGGGGAACCGGATTTAATTGTTATAGTCAAGAAGTAGCTTAACGAAGGTATGTATACAGGGATTTCGTGACGTGAGGATTCAAGAACTCCTGTGACTGAAGTTTTATAAGACCGAGTGTGGAATCGACATGTCTGATAATGTTGTCGATGTGGAGCCGAAAGTGAATACTTCGATCATAGTTAGCACCTAAGTCAACCAGAAAGTTGGTAAGAGGAACAACTTCATGACCGATGACGTAGGTGTCGGGAGGCGAAGAAAATCCCGTTTGTGAAGGGTATTATGTTAACATTAAGCACAAGATGGTTTTTTAGTCTTCTTCCTTGCGAAGCTGGGGTAGGGAAGACTTATGCAAAGTCATTCCTGTCTATCCATATGCCTGTTCGTATCCTTGCCCAAACTTGCCGAGTAGCTATGAGTCTAAAAGACTGTGTTATAGAGTACATGATTCTGAGCTCATAGCTCAGTTCAAGGTAGAAGACCTGGAATTGCAGTTTGGCTTCCGGCAAGCCGATCCCATCTTTTTTGACACCAAAAAGTGAACCTGTTTAAGTTGGTTTGGAGGGAGCAGTAATCGGCAGTGTTTAGAGATTTTCATATAATCAGCCTATATGGAAAGATGAGGGTTCTTGATAACACAGTTAACATCATTAATGGACGTACAATTATTAGTGGGTCGAAATGGCTGTTTGGTGCGACTGCGGAGGTCACTCCGGAGGATTTGATTCAAAGAACCACGAGCAGTGAATTTACTTTCATGCAACAACGTCTGGCCAACGTCTGTGGCAACAACGTTTGTTGTTTATTTCCACCCTCAAGCGCACACAAGGATTGTGAGACAAATTCAATTAGGTTAGTGGTTGTTGATTGTCAACCCATGTTGATTTTCAGAGAAGATAGGTAGAGGAATATAGCTTTTGCGAAAGCTGAGGGAAGAGTCTCTATGAAATGGAATTTTGAAATAAAGCCGTGAAGGATAGGGGCAGGTGGGTGGCGCATTATCTTAAAACTCAGCAGCGGACGAGTTCTCTTTCTTTAAGTTATATATTTTCTTAACAACTAAGACAGGAGTTATATTCACTAACGTCAGATATGTCTGAAAGTATTCTTTCATATAGCAAAAGTAGTCATGATCGGTTTGAAGGACCTGAAGAAATAAGCAAAAATTGGCAAATTTTTTTTTGCATCATTATAAGTGGTGGAAACGCATGGGATCGCTTAGATATCGAAGGTAGAGAGATTCGCACAGTTTTGCGAATTCGGTATAAGACTGCAGGTAAGTAGAAAGTTTGAAGCAGGACAGGATTCAAGCTAGGCCTTTCACCGTTTGTTTCTTTTGTAGGGTGGATGGAGTGGACCCAAGGCAGAGAGAAGATATTTACTTACTAAATATAATAATGCAGTTTTCATTATATGAGATATTCCGGCGAGTTAATCAGGTTAAGACCTAGCTGGAGGAGGCCAGAGTCGGAGGGACGATTTGTAAAGGAGATTTACTTTCCAGACAAGATGTTAGTTTTGACAAGTCTCGAGTGGGTCTCATCTTCGGAATTAGACCATTTTGAGTACGGAAGGCTGATCTCGCTACAAATGATAATAATGTCATTGGGGTCAGCGATATCAAATATGGAATCAATGAAGCTGATGGCGATTTATTAACAATAAGTGGGTTGTGAAGGAGGAATGTAAGAGGCAAGCTAGAGCTTCTGTTTCGTAGAGTTTATTACCCTTGAAATCAGCGGGGTTCGACGTTCTTAAGGATAAGGGATTGTAGCGGCTATGAATTGCGCTGAGGACTCCGCTACCGTCTATAATGGCAGTATTGTCGTGGCCATCACAGGGAAAGAGAGTAAAATCTGATGTGAAGAACTCACTGTCTCTGATACTGGTAACTGATTAGATTCAGTTACGGCTAAAATATCTTAGGGTAGTTTCTGCAAAATTAGGAGTATTGCTAAAGTTTTGGTGGACAGTCCTCTGATATTAGAAAGCTAATAGAAGGAGATGTATTTACCAGAACTGAGCAATTAGTGGGGAGATGTAAGGGCGTTTACGTTAGGATTGACATTTTTTGAAGTAAGAACTGGTTTTCTGCAGATTCTCTGCTTTGAGCTAACGTGGGCAGCAAATGATGTTAGTTAGATCATTAGGTGAAATATTTGGACTTTCCTGAAACCGGATAAAGGTTTTATTCAATTTGTGAGGATTAGCTGGAAGGACCGATAGTATTAAGTTACTTTTGGTTTTGCTGTCAGAGCAGAAGGGTTAAGTTGTGTCGTGAAGGTTGGTAAATAGAGATGAACGTTTTCATAGATTTTCCTGTTTCTTACAAGGTAAGCTCGACCGTGGGGGGAAAAGTATATCTAAGAAACGTGGGGTGGGGCTGACGGGAGATTTGAGCAAAGCAAGAGGGGTAGAAGGGAATGGGTTGAGAGTGCGAGAGGGTATAGACGATTTTTTCTACTATATGTTCTTTTCATAGAGATGGCTGCGTCATGTGTTCGTCAGATCCTTTTAGGCACGTTGGTCTCCAATCAGCAAGGTCATCAAATGGGATCTGTTAGTTTGGGTGGATCAGTTGACGTCAAAAAATCATTTTTATACTTCGTTATGCCCTGATTTACAGTCGATTGCAGGCTTTGAAATCGATATATAATTTTTCAGTTTGAAAATCGTCCATTCAATCGTCCATGTCGTAAGATGCGATTCATGATATAAGTGTAAATATTATTTTGCATTGAGTCGCAACAATTGCTGATGTTGTCTCGTCATCAAGAGATAACATCCAAACCGAGTTTGCGGTCCTTGACTCACTTACGAGTATTCTTCGTAAAGTTCCCAAAATTTAAACTTTCGGATGATCTTCTGCAACAGTGGACTTGGTGATCACATGAGCAATCATTAACCAAAACGGTATATATACAAGTATATTAAATTTAAAAAAAAAATGTTACGAAAACGCGACACTGTTGGTTTAAGAGTTTTAATTTCCAACCTTCAGTTCTATCACATTCAAAGTAGAACACAAAAAAACCTCAAGCGATATGCAATACTGACAGCAGTTGTTCAAAGATACTTGAAAGGCTAAAAAGGTTTGTTGGCTTAGGCTCAGGAAGACCAGTTTCACCTCGAACTGGTGCACTTTTATAATAGGCATAATAGCGTGCGTTTTATTTCGGAAGATCAGTACCAAAGCAAGTTGCGTAGGTTGGTCTTCCCTTTCGGTATTACAAATGGAATCTGCCCCATAATAAATAACGATTAAAAAGTACTAGAAACAAGCAATATTTATCATTTCTCTTAGAAGAAGAAAATTCAGCTGATGTAGATCTAAGTTTTCTGAGACTCCATGGTTTAGTGTAAGCCTGTTCCAAAATCTGCTACAATTTACACCTTGTTGACCATTCACTTTTTGGCAACATTTTTTCCTACATTTTTTTGGCACGAAGACCTTTTCCTTGACCTAAAATTCGAAGACCATATTTCTGCCTCTGACCTCGGTTTAACCCTTCATAGATTATGAAAAACATCCCAAAGGACCGATAACAAGCTCTTTTAAATATGTAACTTCATGGCACTTGGTGATAATTAGCTAATAAAAGTTGCGACTTTTCTTATATCTCACTACTGCTTTCCAAGCCTAACGCCGCAGTTTTCATTTTCCTTTAATCGCCAAGGGAAAAATTTCATTCAAACTTGAAAACTCTTCATCCAGGTCACTAGAACCATTCAAAGGCTTATTTTAATATGATTATCACAGTTCTTTTCGAAGAGAAGCATATAGTTCTTTGGGGAGCTAAAAGACTTGGTCCAATCCGTGATTGAATCAAAGGACAAGTTTTGAACACTATTCTAAGGATATGTATGGAAATCCTCTGGCGAACGATTAGAGGACAATAAGTGTAAATTGTCCGCACTATCCAGAAGCGTGTGAAAGCTATAGCTAACCAGTAGAGGCGATTGATAACCCCAGACCAAGTGGAAGAATTATTTAAAAGAATTCTTATTGACCATCATCATCACCATTTGCTTTCAAAGTTTGTTATTAATTTGGGTTAGAATACCAACATCTGCACAATTCCAAAAACATTCCAGTTACAAAAAAATTAAAGTTTATAAACGCCCCCTCGGCTCTTTTTTTTATTCCAATAAGTTGAAAATACCTTCAACAAAGCATCTATATGCATTATCCTCAAATATTGCGTTCACTAAAGCATCATTTTGTTTTTAATTTTATTTAAATTATCATATTAATAACATCATTTGGAATAATAAAGAAAAAAAAACGACTTCCGTACTGTTCAATACCCGTACCGTGATGGGATGGACTTATGAGCTTGTATGTTGATGATTAAATTAACCCCAGCACACAAGTGAATGAGACAAATTGTAATCAAAAGGCGGTTTGCTAATTAATTTAATGAACTTCACTTCGATAGCAATCAGGGGCGGTATTGAGCGCTGTATCATCATGTCCTCCTATTGCCGCATCGTACTATATTGCAATCACAGAAGTGGTCTGGTAATTACCCTGGAGGAATGTTGACGCAATAACAAAAAATATTTAATTTTTATTTTAATATTTTTAATAATCATATTCGCTTGTGGAGTTGAAGGTCTGTTTTTTGCGCCATGCCTCGCGAGCTTTAGTTAATTCGAAGGCTGCTCTCTATTTGGACAGATATAATTTGCATTTTGTTTTGGTTGTTCCGATTAAATAGACAGATTGTATAGGTGGCATTTAAAAAAGCTAAATGCAAAGAGGGGTTTGTTGAATTAAAACATTCGTTCGAGTTGATGATCGAAATGGATTAAGCAGCCATTCGCTTAAAGGAAGAGCTGGTATATTTCATATTAATTGACAACTACCGAAATCGATTTCATAGATGAATGCTACACATGCTGCATAGAATATCGTGCTACAAGTACTTAACAGAATGTGGGATTTTCTGCAATTTAGCTATAATGGGCAATTAACATAAATGCTGAATCGAAGGATTATAGAGTAACCATTCACCTAGGCATTCATCTTGCAATTATCCTCATTTTTATTCTCACGCTTCAAGCAGATGAAAATGGGGAGAGTACTACAGGGGCAAATAAGTCGTGTTAATACAAAACAAGAGATGTTCAAAAAGTAAAAGGAATCTGGTAGGCAGCTAAGTTGTGGTGGGTACCCGACTATACGCGTTAAGGTACCTTGACTCCTGAAGTTCATGTTCATTTAAATCCAGCCTGCGGAGTCAAGAAAACTTGCTTTGTTGGCCAAGTGCCAGTGCTGAGCATTCGCAGGGAAAATGGTGCAGGATTTCCTTCGTCTGGGGGGTGTGACAACGGCAGAGATTTTCTATAGATCAATTGCCCGTACTGACCGTCATGATTCTTGCAATATTGGAGCGGTGTCCATTGAGAAGTTTTTCTTGATATCCCGTATCTAGTTGATTTAGCCCATCTGCAAATGGCTATGTTGGAAAAGTGTTGCAATTTCAGTAGGGGAGTTTGAGGAGGCCTTGGGCATGCCCTCTCATTTCCCTCTATGTTGCTGTGTCCTAGGTCCAAGGAGCGCGATATCAGTTCAGCCGGCAGCTCGTTTAATTTCTTTCTTGCATTGATCTACCAGCATAGAGAAGGTGGTAACTAACGAAAGGGCTTTAATACTGACTGGATGGCACGAGGGAAGGTCTAATGTAGTCCCTAGGAAGCGAGGTCTGCCGTGGTTATTCGGTCTGGGTGACCAGAAGCTCGCCTCCGTAAGTCTGATGGCGCTGTACGCCACAGTGTACGAGGGTGGTCCGATAAGTACTTAGTCTCAGATGGCGCCAGTATCGCAAGAGCAACTTACTATCGTATAGACGTAGTAGACGGCTACTGTCGAAAATTCAGCCGAATCGGACTCGTAATTTTGACCGCGTGTGGAAGCGGGAGTGTCTGCGGAATTTAGAAAAATGGAAAAAGAGCAATATCGGTCGGTGATTCGATTCTTGTTTTTGGAAGAGAAATCGCGCAGCGAAATCAAAGAGCGTTTGGATGCTGTGTACGGTGACTCTTCTCCATCGATGGCGACCATCAAAAATTGGTTTAACGAGTTTCAACGTGGTCGCACGTCGGTTTTTGATGAGCCACGTCCAGGTGCCCCGAAAACGGCTACCACGGAGGATAACGTAACAAAAATCCACGATCTCGTATTGGCAGACCGCTGATTGAAGGTGCGCGAGATAGCTGAGACAGTAGGCATTTTAAAAGATCGCGTGGGTCATATCCTGCATGAAATTTTGGGCATGAGAAAGCTGTCGGCGCGATGGGTTCCGCGTTTGCTCACTCCAGACAACAAGTGCAACCGTGAGACCACTTCAGAGGAGTGTTTGACGCTGTTTAAGCGCAATCCGAAGGAGTTTCTGCGTCGTTTCGTGACAGTCGACGAAACATGAATCCACTGGTACACACCAGAGACCAAGGAACAGTCGAAACAGTGGACTTCACCCGGCGAACGTGCTCCGAAGCAGGCGAAGACTGTCGAATCGGCTGGCCATCGTTTTCTGGGATTCACAAGGTGTGTGATCCACATCGACAACCTGGAGAAGGACAAAACGGTCACAGCACTATGCCAAATTATTGGGCCTATTCGACGCCGAATTGAAGAAAAAACGGCCCCACTTGGCGAAGAAAAAAGTGCTCTTCCACCATGATAACGCACCGGCTCACACCTCCGCCCTCGCCACGGCCAAATTGGTCGAATTGGGCTACGAACTGCTGCCCCATCCACCGTATTCTCCAGACTTGGCCCCGTGCGACTTCTTTCGTTTCCAAACTTGAAAAAGTCACTCGCCGGGCAGAAATTTCAGTCGAATGAGGAGGTCATCGCCGCCACGGAGGCCTACTTTGCAGACTTCGAGAAAACGTATTTTCAGACGGGTTAAAGAAGTTGGAGCATCGCTGGGTCAAGTGTATTGAGCTAAAAGGAGACTATATTGAAAAATAAATCGCCATTTCTCCAAATTTTTGTTTTTCTTTAGTAGGCTAAGTACTTATCGGACAACCCTCGTATTTGTTGTGAAGGTCCAAGGGGAAGAGATGCAGTACGGTATTAAGTTCTTCGGAGGTGCATATTGGCTAACGTGGTTCCAATTCTTGCTGAAATTTGGATCTTATTAAGCTTGTCGACGTTATAAGCCTTGTTTAGGGCTGGCTACTAAACTAGAGAGCTATAGGAGAGGATAGGATGGACATCGGTTGCTTACGTCCCTAGCGTCACCTTAGCTCTGAATCGCTACCTCTTATCGAAAGTTTTGCTGAGGGCATAGAAAGTTACGCCAGAATTTGGCCTCTTTTTACAACTTTTGGAATGTCAACAAAAATTTGATACATAAGTAGCAATTAATTCGGTTTAGTCTGCTGTTAAATTTTACAAAATATTTCGTATTTTTTACAGAACACGGATTTTGATAAGATTCAATAATTTGTAAGTATCGGTTGGTTATATGACTTCTTCTCGTTAAATGGCAGTACCAAATGAGTAAGTATGGCTATGAAACATGTCACGACTCGTACGTAGGCTGTCAAAAATAGAACATTCAGAAACCAAGTCGTAGAAAAATCACCCTTTAGAGAATTTTAAGCCTTATTTTTACATACATATATCGCAATTACATAAGCAATATTCAACATTTTTTTAAATTTGTCGTTCGTTTTTATATTCATTTAGAAAAGTTTTTAAATAAATTTGTGAATAAATAAATTATCGCCGGCGGTGACAAAAGACATGTGACTTTTTGGCTGCTGACGGCAGACGAATAAACTGATTTAGTCAGCAATGCACAGATAGTTTTTAGACATGTCTACTAAAACAACAAGGATCGAATTGAAGAAATCGAAAAAGTACAACCAGAGAAATAACAAAATTCCCGATACTTCTTGAACATTAAACAATAAAAGTACTAAACTAAATACAAGTTTGTTTGCTTTCATTAAATCTAAAATCGCTTCCACCCCAATTCTGACACCCCATCTTCAACTTCTGTATTGACTCAATCAGCTCTAGCCACCACTACGCTCATTAAACACAAGTAATCTGTGCCGTTAATCTAGCATTCGACCTCCTACAATGCAAACAGCAACAATCACTAAAGCAATAGAGGAAGATAAATATTTCCCCGAATCGGTGAACTTTGAACTGTTGGCTTCCAAAATGCCTGAGTTCCTCCCCTCATCGACTGACAATGCAGGATTCTTTAACCCCAACCTGACCACCTCTCCGACCTCAGTAAGTCGTCGGCTGGCCATAGAAATTATGTTATCATGTCAACGACAGACGTATAGCTAGTCCGACTCGATGTTTGTACATCCGGTCTACAACCACCACTCATCCTGAGGCCCGGCCGACACGCATTCCCGAACACACATACCATCTGAATTATTAAATTCAATATTCGTGTTTCAATAACCAATAATTACTATTAGCCGCGTGTAATCTTCATCGTCATCATCCTCATCGTCAGCAACAGCAGCAGGATCGGCAGTAAGGATAGTCTTGCAAAAAGGACCTCCGACACGATGTACATGTCATTGTGTACAGGACCCTTTCATTAACCCATAAAATAATGATAATGCGTCGAGCCATTACGGAATGGAATTGTAGTGATTACAGCAAGCGTGCATCTGCATCGATGGTCAGGTGGGCCGACCGGACGATGGACCATCCATGACGACGACGATGATGATGAATGCAAGTCATTATCCTGCCTATGCAAATTGCACATTTTGACTGACTTACTAATCGACCACACGAACGATTTCGAACGGTTTTCCTCTCCCCGGTCCCAATCGCGACATGTGTCAACATCCACATCAGCTCGTTCCAATGATGTTCATCATTTACCGCACGCCCTCATCTTATCACACACATTTAATCACGCACGATGGACAGCTGGCGTAGAGCGGATGAAGGATGGCAGTAGGTAAACAGGTACTTCAGTAGCCAACCAGGATGCAATTTCACAGGATTACCACGAATATTATTGACTCCAGCATGTGTACCGGTATTATCATCCACATCGACGTCACGACGTACAAGGATGTGTGCTTGCACTTGGAATTAATCAATTTCATCAGATTCATTCGCTGATAGTTCTTTAGAAATTTTTAATTACATTTCATTTTATGCACGAGTACTCGTATACCAGTATGTGCTGTATCCTTGTTCGGTACACTATGGCGAGGATACATATTGCCAACATCCCTCCATTGGCACTATTATGGGCGGTCAAACGTGCTGGTGTGGACTTGATAAATAAATAAAATTTAATGGCGTTCAAGAGGTTATGATATTCGGCACAAGGACTCCACCGCATCTGACAACATTTGCTTTCGGTAATTTATGCAAAATAAAATTATATCACTGCATTGCTGTGCAAGGACTCATGGATGTGCATATCCACTTAGGGGACTATGCTGTATCCGTCATTGAAATATTTCACCGGATAATGAGTGATAGAAACGAGCTTTAGTATACGGGACAGACAATGGTAGCTATTTGGGAATTTAACTATATCACGACCACAGTTGTGGGGAGTTTTCAATGACCTTTAAAAACTACTAACCTTTTAGAAAGCTATTTTTGGTTGATGCAAAGTTATGGCGTGATTTGGGATGATAAACATGAAAGGAACCTTTATGATTCATGAATGACACAGTATGTCTTAGTTTGAAATTTAAGGAATTTAATATCTTTTTATACCACTCGTGGTCAGAGGATAGATGCCGATATATCAAAGGCATTTCCTCATAAGGACAAAGCCTTAACAGCGACGATTTTCAATGGATTTTCCGACGCAGAATTGTGGTCAGTTGAAATATAATGATTTTTCAGAGAGTTTAGTGTAGTGGAAAGAAAAACAGTGAGGCTAGTCTTACAGTATTCGTAAACATTATCAACTCTCGAGCAAAAGGTGGTCTTTTAAGTCATATAAAGCAGAGTAAGTGGTTTCCGTAAAAAGGTACAAAGTTCAGATTCGAATCATAAACATATGTACAGTTGCATTCAACAAGTCAGAAATGCTAAAGGATATTAGTAAATACTAATTATAACTCTGAAAAGAAAGTGACTTTTCTAAGAGTGTTCAAAAAGTAACAGGAAGTTCGTGAATTCACGGATTGTTTCAAGCCGATTAGCATGATTTTATAGTTGTTGTATTTTTGAACATATATAAACAATATTTGAATAGTATTGAGCCAATTAGTTGATTGGTCTACTTTCAGCAATCGTTTTATTGATCCCCATAGTGAAACCAGGCGAAGTTGGTGAGCATCTGTTGAGCAACTATCTTTACCATTGGCATGGTTTTGGTTAAGACTTCAGAGTCGTGAGACGTCACATTGTTGCCGTATATATATTTTTGATAACATAGTTGTCTTTCCGGGATAGGTAGGTTGAGGTGGCTACCTGGCTAAACGGACCAGATACTGTCAACGTTGAGCCCGTTTTTCATGTCATTTTCATTTTTCACTTCGTTTGACTTGTATTTAATAAAGATTTCGCTGGGATGTTAAAATCTAACCTGTGGAGTTAGGGAAGGAATATTGGGTGAGCTAAGATTAAAGTTAGTTAGGTCATTGAAGGAGGGCTCGACAAAGCGCGCTTGCAACGCAAGCTGGGACGAAGTTCCTCTTTCGAACAGCGGGGTCTGAATGCCTATAAGCTGGGAGCCTACTAATTGTGACATAGAAAATCCATGACCCTGCGCGGCGCACCATGTTGAGAAAGTTGTTGGATCAGTGTAGATCAGAAATTGGTATTCTGAAATGCGGGTGGCGAGTCTTCTATTCTTCGAGTAGTGAGTGTGAGTATTCAATGTCATGATCCAAGGTGGATATGCAGCAAAGTGTTAAGTGTTTCGGTGGGATTCCTGGCGGTCTTTAAACCTCTGTGAGTTTGTCTAGGTTATAAACCTTGTTTAGGACATTTCCCCAAAACAACGAACGAGTTGTGATGAAAAACAACTGTAATAAGTCAACCTAGGCTTAAGTCTCCTGTTTTTATTGAAAGCTAATTTTTATTAATCAGTTCTTCACATTAGACTTCTACCTAAGTTTGGGAACTCGAATGACGCTTAAATATTGTACCTGGGAGTAGAAGTTAGAAATAAAATCTGGTTCGTTCGACATATAATTGTTGAGACCCACTGCTATCCTTTTTAATTTTAAAGGCTTTTCTACTAGATGACATAGAAACTAAAGACGAAATAGGACAGGTAAAAGCAGTATGGCCAACATTGAAAGATATTGTAAATGAGACAGCGGAAAACAAACTAGGTTAATGCAAAGCCCCCAAACTAAGGCCTTGGGTTTTCAGTCTTTTCTCGCAACGATAATTGAGATCTCGTTTCGGTCAAGGAAGATATTGCAGCCGAATGGAGGAGATGTTTCGATAACCTGCTGAATACACATAGAGAGCCAGTAACAATGGGAATGCTGTTATTCACACAGCAGAGGTTCAAGTAGAACTGTCGACCATTGGGAAAGTTAAAGAAGCAATTCATCGGCTTGGGAATAACAAAACTGCGGAAATCGACCTAATTCATTGGAATTTATAAAAGATGCATAATAAAAATTAATAAAGAAGTTACATGGGATTATCGCAATTACGAGTATATGGAAAAATGAAACCACCTTGGGGGAATGGTAAAACTCGGTCATCAAATAAGTGACCAAGCGCAATGCAACAATTACGGAAGAATATCTCTGCTACTAAAGCGACTGACATCATACATCAAAGGAAATAATCGGAAACTGGCCAGTATGGCTTCAGGAGGAATGGCTCGATGTGTGACCATATTTTCACCACACGCCAGCTTTTAGAACAGAAATGAAAATTCCTCTAACTGTTCGCAGATTTTGAAAAGCCATTTGACTCTACAAACCGATCGAAAATGTACCACGTCCTTGTGAGGCTGGGAATCTCGAAAAGGTTGGTGAAACTGATAAAAGTATGTCTAAAGGGAAACAAAGGACAAGTTAAAGTAGGAAAAGTCTATTCTTATATTTGAAATACTTGAAGGATTAAAACAAGGAGATGTCTGGTAACCACTTTTTAATTTGGTGCTGGAATTCGTACTGAAAATGAGAGGCGAATAATCCTTAATGGAATGACATCCGATCTAGCCTACTCTGACGATCTGGACCTGCTGGGAGATAGTGAGGAAACAGTCAGAAAAGAATTTAGAAAGTCTAATACTGGAAGGAAAGGAAGAAAAAGGAAGAATGAAGAGAAAACCAAATATATGACCTCAAAGTTGCTTGCTGCTCATTCTGATGCCCTGACGGAGGCATCGATGTTGTGCGTCCTTCCTTGATGACAGCATATACTTCGTTTTGCCCTTATTTACCGTCAGACACATTTTAGCCGCCGCCGCTGCCAGTAAACGCCTCATGATGGCTCGTGAGCAATCACATCAATATCATCTGCGTAAGACAACAGTTGAACGGACTTTTGGAAGATCGTCCCAAGTACGATGTTGATCTTCTCAAGTATGATGTTAAAAAAGTCACAAGACAGCACTTCGCCTTGCCTAAAACCTTTTATGATATTGAAGGTCTCGGTAAGTTCATTACCTATCTTGATGGAGCAGCGAGAGTTTTCCATCGTCCTCCTACATCATTTGACGAGTTTGGAATGTCAAAACTATACATGCCTCTGTATAGCTCATCCCGCACGTTATTATACGCGGGCTTGAATTCGACGAAGTGAAATTCGCAGTGTAAATTTGGTTTATTGTAGACTTCCCTGGCCTGAGACCACACTGATAAGGACTTATCAGGTTGTTGACGAACAATTTAAGGCGTTAACACAAAACGGCGGAGAAGATTTTATATGCGATGTTAAGGAGACTGTCTCCTTTCTTGTGGATCGGGCAAACGACCATAACTTACAGATGAGTTGGGGTATGCGCCTCACAAGATCATCCTCAACTGCATTAAACAGTTCCGCGGCCAGTTCGTCGGCTATCTTGCCCTCGTCAAAGTCGGGGGGAAGCAATTCTTGTCTAAACATTCTGCCTGACAGCGAGATTTGGGTCTTCCCCACCGACTAACAGTCTGCAGAAATGATTTTCCAAAATCTGAGCACTGACTACCACTATGTATACTACCAGTTATGAATTTTCTCCCCGGCAAGCTTCGGTCCAAAATTTATATCTATTGGATAACAAACTTTCGACCGCTTCTCATGCTCCTTCTTTTTCTTACTGAGACCCAAGGTTGCCACAGATTACGTTACTTGCTAAAAAACTGGTAAGTTTCCAAAGTAATTCCAATGGTGCGGGCCGAAAAGCCCACCTAGCTCTGCTAGTATAAATAGCATAAGTAATAAGGTTGTATCTTTTGTTGAAAGAAATTAAATATTACCAGAGCAGTTTGGATTTAGGGCTTTCCATAGCATTACTCACTATTTACACCGTATAACAGCATACATAAAAAGCAAACTTACAGCTGGTGGAGGCACTGTCTTATTAGATGTTTAAAAAGCGGCCGGTACCATCTAGCATAGCAGTTTGTTACGTGAGCTTTTGATTTTCAATTCCCCTTTGTACTCCTATCTTAATAAAATTATCCAGTGGTACTTATTTTTTAGCAGTCAACGTCTCTTTCAACCAAGTGCTATCGAATAATCAAGTCGCTCAAGGCTCTATCCGTGGTCCTATATATTACAATGTGTACACATCTGATTTTGTCAACCTGGAAACTTGTATTACTGCCCTCTTTACTGACGACATTAGAATTTATCCCTTCTAACACTCAACCTATCTTTTCTGTTTTAGCTAAATATCATATTTCATGGGTCGCCTGTCTAAGACAAGTCCGCCAAAAATCATATTCTCAGGCTGCAAGAAAATCCAACCCCATTACTCAAAATGATCCCCAATCTGCTAAGATTTTTTCAACTTTACATTATTGCGGATATAGAAATGGTTAATACCAAAACTTATCATCGTTACGACGTCTTATGCTTACGAGTATTATCCGACAATTCTATGATTTTTAATTTAGCTTTGTTAGAAGATCCTAGGAGAGCTAAGAGGGCCTTCTTAATGAACGTTTCTTATTGGCTTTTCCTTCGAACAATTTTCAATTTTATTTTTTTTGAAAGAAATTGTATTATTGTACCAGTTTATATCTTAAAAATAGTAAGCATCATGCAAAAAAACTGATCGAGTTTAAAGAATTCTCGAAAAATATTCAACGTTTATGGAAAATTTCCCTTCCAACCCGATTTCCTAATATACTCAGCTTAAAGGCTATAGAGAAGCAAATATATGTTGCTTCGACTCCGTGAATTCTGTTTTAATAGATTCTTAACAAGGCTTATGCAAAAGTTTTCTGAACTACAACCAGTATCCTCAACTTCTACATAAGTCCTCTCCTTCCTGCTTCACTGAGCTCATTACCAGTGAATTATGCAAACGACACCCACTTTGTCCACAACTCAATTTCATAATTACATCGAATAACACCTTGACAAAGCCACAGCCAGCCAGCCTCCTCGTAAATTTATTAGTCGAAAAATTAAAAATTCAAATACAGACTCGAAAACTAATTACACACCATCAGGTGGACGACGCGCTTCCTGCTTCCCTCATAAATTCAATTTCTAATTGTATTTACACAACTTTTCTAAACGCCCAAACACAATCACATTGAAATTCAATTCGCGTAACTTCATTCGATTTTACACAGCGAGGACAGGACGGGGCAAACCCAAGGTCCAATAAAAAAAAGGAAAAATAAAACGCTGCTGCAACGTAGTATAACAGAAACCGAACGTCTTCAGATCCAGGCACTCTGCCATTAACGTCAAGTGACGTTTGTCTGGTCTGTTGCATGCAACGTAGTAACCCCAAAGCACTTTAGCCAAGCACGGCCACAACAGAATTCATTTGACTAAAAGTTTGATGAGATTTACAATCACCCGCATCCCTGCCGCCTTACTCCTCCTAAGCCCCATCTATCGATACGAGCAAAGCTCCCGCCATAAACTGGTCTGCGGAGAAGAACAGAGGGAAAATGCTGACCGGTGCCTTAATCGTCAGCTCAAGATCATAGACCGGAAAATCCCCCCAACACATGTTCGTACGAGAAGTTGGATGGAACGCATCAGCTCCCAGACGGTCGGTGTGGCTTCAGAAGGGACGTCGGGAGTAATCTTAACCTTTTTAGAAAATGAAAATGAAAATGTAAATAGGAATGAAAATGAAATTCATTTGGTTAATCGGGTGGAAATTATGCTCCGACTTGTACCACTCGCCACATCCCCCGTCCATGCTGAAACAAATGTGACCATGTGGCAATGGATCCGTATTTAATCCATACTTGAAATGTATCCACACGTGTAGTATTTTCACTCTTCCGAAATCACTTAGGCGACCGAAGCACATCACTTCACTCCCATCGAATGCTTGGGTAAATGGGCCGAGAGATGAGATTCGAAGGCAACCGCCTCCACGCTGCTCATCTCATCAAACTGAAAACTTTCCCCGGACGCACCATTATCATCATCATCATCATCGGCCGACACATATGTGAATCAGTTGATTCCTTGAAATACGCCTGAGATATTCCAGGCCAACATTCGATGGTTCTCTCGTCATCAATATGCTCGCAACAGTCTTGGAAAATTTCGGCAAAATGAACTGGTTATCCAGCCGAGCAGAAGGACCTGTTATCCTTTGACCATCCTCCAGGGATTGGTGTTGTTCTAATTAATTTTGCTCCTTTGCCCGATAATTTATGTGTAAATAATTTTGCGTCGAATCCTTGCCAGGACATGTTGCTTCTTAATTAAATCGAATGTGGAATCCGTTCTGTGGATGGTAATATTGTTAGGCGATTTTGCGGTTGACTTTGTCCCGAACTCCAGCCAACCGAGCTCGATAGTATTATAGGCACTGGTCGCCGGGGACTAATGGCCTCCGAATTACATGGTAATTTATACATTTTTGTTCGGTTGTTGTTTGGCCTCCTCCTTCCATCTGAGCATGACTCCTTTGAGGCTAAGAATAAGATAAATCGGGTTCGGATTTGGTTGGGGAACAATATCGGGCAGCAAGGAAGGGAGGCAATCATAGACGGCGTCCGTGGTAAATGTGTGCTGTTAGGCGAGTTGAATTTGATATTTAAGGGCAAATGAGGGCGGTGGACAGGGTCAAGTTGGTTTTCTCTCGGGTAATTAACTTCGATGAGTTGAGATATGAGCTCATGTTGGAGATAAGTCGTGCCCGGACGGAAATTAGCCCTCGGTTTAAAAGCCAATTTGTCTTTGTTGGCCGAGCACATGGTGGGGGCGGTTGGAATGGAATTGACCTAATTAGCCAGTCAAATGGGTTTTAAAGATTTTTGCTAGCAACTTACTAGTATATCCCATCTGTAATCTCGGAATACACTTTAGCTTCAATGACCTGTTTAAAGCCCTCCGATGAGCCGATAACGTGTGGTAGAATCCAAGCCACTAATGTTGAGTTCAGTCTCCGTATACTGCCGAATATGCACGACGGTTATCAGAGGGTGTGCTTACAACACTAGATAGTGGTATACCGGAGACTTAGAATATAAGTCGGTCAATTAAATCTTGTTTACAGCAGTAGGTCTCAAATAGTGTGTAATATAAAGACGCCTCGAATATGTGTCGAATGCCAATGCTTTTTCGGATTTTGTTAAGATCTACTAGTAAAAAAATTATAGAAAATGCAGAACGATCACGGTCAAAATTTGCAGAGAAATCATCCAACAAATTCTAAATTGATTCTTTGACAAGCTCCTTACTATGCAGACAAGTTCATGTATTCCCTACCACCCGTAAAGCTACCTACTAATTTTTCGAATTGAATGTCTTATTTACTGAAATCTGCTCTTGAGAAATATGGTAGAAATAGAATTTGCGAATGAGTAGATCAGTCTGAATAGGCTGTTCAAAAAGTAACAGGAATTTGGAATCTCACAGATAGGATTCTCTACATTCTCACAATTCTTTTAGTATTGTATTTGAGAAGCTCTCGTACATTGGCAGTCAAACCTGATGTAAGTCTACCGCCGTCCAAAAGTTTATCAATGTTTTGGTACCAACGGCGATAAATTTACAAAATTTATCAGAGAATTCGTATTAAACTTAGCAAGAGTAAGAGAAAGATGTGCGATATAATGTTTGAAAATTTTAAATATTGCTTTTGGGCTGCTACGAGTTAAGCCAGGGCTTAGGGCAGTATAAGAGTATCCAAGAAATTCGAAAAGACGTTGAAGATGATGAGTGCCATACCTAAAAAAAAACATAACAACTGACGAGAACATGGAAAAAAGTAATGCAATAATCGTGACCAATTGTCATTGACTTAGAAACTGACCCATTACATACATTTTTTTCTTCTTTAGGTATAAAACGGTTGGCAGCAGTGTTTTTCTTTTTTAAATTCGAACAAAATTAAGCAAATGGAAGTTTTTGAATGAAGCCATGCAGAACAACTAAAAGACACCTTAACGGCAGCTGAAACATGGCCTTCTGGATGTAACATCGAAACTGACATTCCCTATAAAGGCATCCGGTTTCTCTCGCCAAAAAAATTGGTCAAGCTACTTCACTGCGTTTCCCGTTATAACGCATTATGGTCTCTTGCTGTAAAGTCAAATGACAAATAAAAAGTACAGCTTTCAACTGCGATGCAATCTTAAAAGCGCCGAGATTTTTGGTGCCAAATGAATAAGCAAGTCTTGTAGAATTTTTTTTTAATAGTATAATTGAGATTACAACCCATGGAAGACTAAAGCCAAAGATTCTCTCAATCATTTATTACGTGTAAGAATCAATTCTTTCTTCCTAAGTGAAAATAACGTATTCTTATTGCAACTCCGAACGGCAACTTTCTTGAAGTTTTTTCCTGGACAAATATAATTCAGAGGTTTGTCGGCATCCCGCTGAGGAAAAACACCGCAAAAATGATTCCAATGCCTTTTCTGTTGAGGGATTCGAACCCCGTGTCACCAGCGTCAGAAGCCAGCATAACTCCATAGGCACTCAAGCTCATCGCAAACAAGTTTAAATGCTACACCAAATTGCCTAGCCTATCAGGAGAAGCGTTACAACTTGAAAGGGATAACACTTATGTTAATGTAGTTATAATTAAAGTATAAAGTTTTTTTTTTCAAAAACCGAAATTTCTCCCCATTTTTAGGAACCGAGGAATACGGGGTGGTCGTGGTGCAATGGTAATCATCGCCGAAGGTCTGTAGTTCAAGTCCGTCCATAGCCAAGAACAAATTCCTATACGGAAAAAACTGTGCAACAACATCAGTTGTGAATGAGTGATGATCAAAAAGTGCTGGCGAAGGAATATAACTCTCAGCATAAGATCACTTCAAAATTCATACTGTTAAAAAAAATAAGGTGACTTTTTGAGCTTCGCGGATTAGGTAAATTTGTTTCCGAATTGGTTTTTTTTTTGTGATATGTTGGTACACACGTCTCCTAACATATGTTAAGATTGTCAGTCATTTTGGATACGTCGTTTATTTTTCGCAGATATAAAGGTTAGACGTGTTTTGGTATGCTTGGTGTTTTTGTGCTTTTTAAAAAATAAACTAAAATTAAACGTCACCTTATTTTTTCAATAAACATTTAATTCATAAGAAAATATCAAATTTGATACGAAATTTAATGAATCGGTGACGTCTCAATTGTTTTCTAATTTCGATTCCATAGGCATTTTCAAATTTGTCCGAAAGTGTCATAAGTGAGGCCCAATTGTTGACTTCGACGATGAATTGTCTTCGTCTGGGTTTGAACACTTTCTCTGAGATATGTATAAGATCTGTTTGATCATGTTGATATGGAGTTTCATCCGATACGAAACCTATTTTTTCTTAATGCTTCACCATTGTACGAATTCGGGAATGCCTAGACTGATTACGTTTTTTAAAAAATTTTACCAAATTTTACGAAATATAACTTTTACAGATTACTCATTTTATCTAGTTGAAGAGGCAAAGAAGCGTTCTTGTAGAGTGTTCTTGACATTTATGAGAAAGTTGAACGTACCATTAATAGACAGTGATTTGCCACTAATGAAGAGATAAAAACCGCATTGCTGGAAGGGCTCAAGGTTTAGCCAAAAGGCGCATATCAGGATTAGAAAAAGCCCTGGCGCTAGTGTATTTTATCTGAGAGGAATAAATAAATATTTTTCAAGAAAAACAAAAAGTCACCTCATATTTTGAAGTATAAACAGCAATATGACCTGCAATAACATTGGTTACCAAATTGAAAGTGCCCATCTATGCTGATCATATGATACTCTCCGTCACCCGTCGGGCTAATTTGAACAATTTAACAAATAGGAATAAAAAAATACTCTTGAGCTCAATAAAAGCCAAACCATCACATACAAATATTTTCAAATGACCTCTAACAGGCTCTGAAACCTGAATGATCTGTGACGACGTTTTGTTTCTGTTTTACGAAATATCAGTTCTACGAGGCATAAATAACGCCCTCGTTGAATCACAGGAAATTTTATATTTTAACATTTTATTCTTCAATCAGTTAGTAGGAAACGTTGGCAATCATGTCTTATCGTAACTGATATGTCTCAAAATCAATCCATACTATCTAATTTTCAACTTACTTATTAACAAAAGCCTATTTTAATTTAAGTTTGATATCAACCTTTTGGGAGAGGGATCTCGGCGATCCTTATGAAATTGACGTTTAACTTTCTGATCGAAAGTCTTATAAAATATTTGACATACGAGTAATATAAGGCGATGTCTAATCTTCCTGTCGTATTAGCGTGATTGTATCTTAGAATCACGGCCTTGAAAGCTATATTCCCATTTTTGCTTTAAACGAGTTCTCTTTTTATTTCTAAGTATTTTTATATTTTTTCTATTAAAAAACAAAAATATAACTTAAACTAGTAGAGTAGTCATCTCCAATTCAATTGGAAGACCCTTCCATAATCGAATTACTTATCTGAAAAAGATTTCAGCATCGATGGGAGAGGAACATGAAACTAGGATCTTTCAATAACGACCATTGGTTTTAAGATGTAGATCAGTTGTTTGGCTGCTTACAGTTCAGTTTTATATGGGTGCAGGCTAAAGTTTCGACCCAATATTTGTCAATTTAAAGTCGTTCAAAGATCAAGTTTTTGTAAACTATTGTGCACGTTAGTGCTGCTTTTGTTTGACTGACATACTGGTATAGATTTGTTATTTATCAATGCAGTTTACTCGAATTCGGTCACCTAGCGTCGAATTTTTTAATGCTAAGTCTTCTAAGGTGATGTTTTGTACACACCTAAATAGCACAAAACAAATTCAGTAGATGAGACTATAACAAATTAATAAAAAAAATCTTGGGGCGTTCCTCAAGGCAGCCACCTAGGTCCACTTCTTTTTATTCTTACCATTAACGACATTGAGTTTGTCATCAAACATTCCATCGACTACACCAAGTTCTTCAAGACCATTTTCTCGTTACTAGATTCCTCCCTTATTCAATCGGAGCTCAACAGCTTCTCCGTTTGGTGCTTAACATTTCCAAATTTCAATTAATTACCTTCTCACGTAAACGAATCAAACCTCCGCCTCGTCTCTACTTCCTGAATAATCGGCCCATCTCCACCGTTCAGGTTAACCGCTATCCTGGCATACTATGTGACCAAGAGCTAAATTTTCGCGCGCATATCGACGATATAATTCATAAAGCCAACTCTGCACTCGGTTTTGTGAAACGTTGGTTTAAAGAATTCTCCAATCCCTACTTGACTCGATCCCTCTATATTACCTTTGTTCGCCCCCTTCTCGAATACTCATCTCAAGCGTGGCCCTCTTATCAACAAACCCACATATCTAGAATCGCAAGCACCCAACGTCGGTTCTTACGTTTGGCTCTTCCAGGACTGCCCTGGAACAATCCTTTGTTCTTACCGCCCTATCAAGACCGCCTTAAACTAATCAACTTGAGAACTTTGGAGGAAAGAAGAAGAGTATCTGACATCATCTCCATTCATAGACTTTTTACAGTACGATTGACTGCGCCACCCTTTATAACTCCATATCTCTTAATACTAATCCTCGTAATACACGCAATCCTCGTCTCTTCTATCTATCCACCCCCCGCACCTCATACGGCCCCAATGAACCCATTTCTCGTATGCTGGCAAGTGTTGATTCGAATATTAACTTCGATTTCAAGCTCAGCACTCCATGCCTAAAACTCCGTCTTCTCAATAACCTTCCCTCCTTCCGAAAATTAAAGATCGTACGATTTGTCAGCGTTTGATTTTGTTTTATAGGGTCATGCAAACGATCGTGTCTAAACACATAATTCGCTAACTCTTGAAGACTTGGAAATCAATATTTGTCAAGTAATGGGCGAATTATTGCCTGGTATGTGTTGAAAAGTCATTGAAAGCAACCTCGTAGGAATCGAGTTCTGCAAGCACTTCAGTGTAACACAGTTAATCGACTTTATATTCCATTCTAAATGGCAAGATCCACATAATATACTGGAGAAAGTAGGATAGAAGTCTAAATTATATATGTCTTTCAATTAAATTTATGGAACAGAATAGTTTTCTTCCAGGCTTCTTTCCAGAACATTAACATTAAAACACTGCTGTACCTGATCGCATGAAATACGTAATAACATATATAGTGCATGGAACGACAAACATCGCAATTAAACCTACAGAATGGGACTATGTGACTTTTTGCTGGACTTGGCAAATAAGAAGTCGAGCTTAATTGGGATGCATTTTTCGGATTGCATCAGAAGCTGTGTCACAAGCCGAAGGAAAGTGAATTATAACCTCGGTTTTCAAAAAAGTTTACAGCCCAGTTACTCGAGCATCACAATTCTCCTTCAAACCAAGGGTATGATTGAAATGTTAGCTATATACTCGTGGTTAATAATATTGAAAAAAAGTAGTGGCCCCAAAACGGTGCCTTGGGGTACTCCGGATTTATCAATCGAGAGTAATGCTATTCCGCTTTCAGTTTCTACGATCTGCTCTGAAGTTCTTGCTCAGTAACATAAATGCAGAAGTGGGAAAATTAAATTTGTTACTAAATTTTAAGCAAATTGAGTGATCCATGCTAAAGTCGAATCCCCCAAACCCGCCAGAAAATGTAAAACGTAGAGAAGGAGTTACTTTCAGTATGGCTGATCCGCAGGTGTGATTTGTTCAAAAACCGGACAGCTATTCAGTTATCATGTTAGATGATTCTGTTTGGATAACACAGAGTCATCGTCTTAATGTTGCTCGTTTAGGTGCAGCAGTGCATCTTCAAGGAAAGAAGGATATATTATAATGCGTGGCACAGTGTTGGAGTTAGACTATACGGGCACTCAAAACCGACAAAAGAAAGTGTCATGGCCCATTAACAAAATTCAGCAAACCTCCTTCCACCTTGGGAAAACTACTGTACAAAGAGCCTTATAAAAACGTTGTTCCAAAACCATTCCAAGGCATTTTCGAAATTGATAATCTCCTGCTGCACACCTTCCTGTGAATTTGCATTTCCTGCCCACAGGCAAGCCCATCAAATCAAGTTTTCTTAATCCTATTGCCTCTCCCGTAATTGATTGAGTTAAAATCCAGAATGCGGAATACTCCCTCCACATATTCTCGTCATTTATGTTCGTAGTCATAATCCGAATCTCCTCTTCTCGTGATGGAATTTTCATCAGCAATATCCTTGTGATTTTCAATAATTCTAGAGTTTGTCTGAAGAGGGTACTCCACCCACACTCTCGGTCTTATGAGAGATTTCAAGTGTCCATCAAGTTTTATGAGCCAATATCAAATCAAATGGTTAATTAAAAAAGAAATTTATATTAACAAAATCAAGTGATTGGTTTCCCAACACCCGTCACACGAGGGATCGGAAAAGGAAATAAAAGAAAAATGGAGAAGAAATGAAGCCTGAAGAATAGGAGAGATTGCCAAAGATTATGAACACTTTCAAGACCAATTAAGCTCGATTTCTTATTTGCCAAGTCCTTATGCGCCATCCTGAAGCCTGATTGGAAATTTTTCAAAATCAATTCTTCTTCTCGGGTCTGTTTTTAGTGCTTGCTGTTATCGGTCATGTGTGCCCAGGATCTCTGATGAATAAAGTGTTTTTTCATCTTCTTCTTCTATCTTCAAGGATGTGATGGCATCTTCTATAGCTATCATCGTGGTTTTATCCTTCTGTTTTGTGCTTGATTTGCTAACGAAGGAGATGTAGGGTGTCGATGTGTCATCAAGTGAAATTTGGATCAATGGATGAGCCTTAATGAGTTGATGGATACTTAACTCCCGATGGGATACGGGGAAAAGCGAACGAGAGCTGTAAATATTATAGTATCTGCCTGTTAATATCACTAAATTGCAACCATGTGCTGTGAGATATTGAAGGATGCATCAATGACAGCAACACTTAATCCTTAAGCCGCAATGAGGTGGGTGTATACGCCATTTATCGTCTATCGTCTGCTTAACGGATGTATCTGAGAGTACTAGATGCTATTAATCGATTATCGATCCTGCAAATCTGCGATAGGTTCCATTCCGACGTGTGTACTTGTATGAGTATGCTTATGCGGGTGTATCTCGAGTGCTTTTGCAATTCATGTTCTATCGCTGGAAGATTTACAAGGCTTTCGGAGTCCTCGCGAGTACGTGATGATAATTTATTTCATTCAATTTATAGTTGTGCAGTGCACTGACACCAGGACATCATGGGGTGAATGAACTACTCAATCCAGAAATGCCTTCAGTCAGTTTGGAAAAAAAGTCGAACATATATAAGAGGGAATCTAATGAACATAAATCGATTAATTGCACAGGGATACTTCCGCAAAACCAGACTATAACTTTAGACTCCAACAATTCATGCGTTATCTCTTCATGTAAGATGCGAATTACCAGCACACCACCGCGTTACATTCACTATATTCAACCGCAAAGCTAGTATCATAGTTGAAATAGTCCATTCGTCCCGCTGTGGAGAAGCAGCCAACCCAGTGCCGTACTCGTATCTATAGTCATTTATTATTATTAGACCAATCTATCCCTTGTGAGGTTTTATGTCTACCTCCCCCAAAAAAACTGACAGAAAAAAAAGAAACCATTCGACCACATAGCCCACATTCACTCGCCCCATACGTGTCAGTGTGTGTAGACGAGGATTACTCCCGATCCAGGACATTCCGGGTATACTGGAAAAACTAATAAAAAATAATTACGAACCCGAACTGGAACGTTGGATATAATACAATTCAATCCGACTTTCATACAAGGGAGTGCTTAACCACTGCCTCATAGCCATAGGGCCATCGTGCTAGTCTGAATGTCGGGGTTATCCTTTGGTGCTAGCAGAAGGATTATGAAACACATTTACCCGTCCATTACACCATTTGGTTGCCGTTAATATCCGTATTCCGTAGGTCGAGAATGTGAACGAATGGACGGGTGGAAACTACTTGCCGCTCTCTATGAACCTTAAACTGATTTTGATAATTTTGCGCCTTCTCATGTAGTGTGCTTTCCTCGCACTTGAAGTCTTTGTCCATAATCTAATATACATTTTCCACTCTAGTGTCCGTTTTTTTTTTCTCCCCAACTCTATGTTTGCAAAAGCGTCCGATGATGGTTCTACGAATCTGCAATTAGGATTTTTATATGCGAGTCGTTTTGGCACCGACAGTATAGCTGTGGCGTCTAGTGTCCTTTTTCGATTTTAAGTGTCTCATGAAAAATTTTTATATCCAGCCACCAAAGTGCACTGTAGCCGAATGTGTCTCGGCATTACGTTTTACTCTCTAACAATCGACGGTGGCACTCCCCCTTTTTGACATCCTTCTTGTCCTTTCTATTGTCTTTGGCGACGGGTGAGGTAAATGTGAAGTGATGGGTCCCATTGGAGTGTTTAAATGTAGTAAACTCATGCCGTGTAGACACTTCCTTTTGATGGAATGATTTATAAAAGTTAAGTGCGTTTCCGTTTCTGCTTTGACCATTCACTCGTAGTGTGACACCTTTAGCTGGTTTTTTATTTGTGTTCCTCCCATTCGCCATGTTTTATTTAATTTTTTTTCTTTTTTTTTAATGAAAATACATTTTCGTTTTTGATGGCGCGTTTTTTGCGAGAGAGACAATGGTCCTGTCGAGGGCAATAAATTGAATTGGAATTGACGATTGTAACTTTGATTCATAGCGAATGAGTTTGTTTTTTGATTTAAAGGCCTGACAACATGTGATGTTAAGAGGTGTTAGCCAGGTAATTGCCACCAAGTCATCAACTGTTTCAAAAAAGCTATTATTTTGTTTTATGTTCTTGTTGTGCCATTCAAAATAGAAATCAAAATGAAACGATAAAAAGTTTCAAAAGGAAATAAGTTTTTTTGCGGCAGATTGGAGTGATTCATTACTTCGGTGATAACCGTTGTAGTCCAACGTTTTAACTTATCCATGATTAATAGGAACCATGTTTTCAGCCTAAAATCGCGTTTCAGTACCCAACATTACTATCTCATTTTCATGGGGCTTTAGCGCTGATATGTAACGTATATTTACTTGTTCATATTACCTCGTGCAGGGACGGGTTAAGAGTATCCCTGCAGCGATACCTATCGCTTGTCGTAAAAGGCGACTAAACAAAGGTAAACAAAAATCACATCTAGGCAATTTAGAAAACACCAAGGTGAGCCTAGGGACACATATACCACCATTACTAAAAAAAAAAAAAAAATCTGGAGCATGCCGTGTCAAAAAGGAAGGGAAGAAAGAAAACGGTCAAACCGTGGCATTATGGAAAAGAACGCTAAAAGGTAAAGCACTACCCCGCCAGGCACTACTAATGGTCGTGATCCTGGGACGAGCAGCAATGCTCGGGTCAGAGCTATAGGATTTCCGGGGGATAGCAAAGTAATGCAACGGCGTAAGCCACACTTAAGAGTCGCGAGTTGGAACGTTGGAAGCATGAGTGGGCGCAGCTATGAGCTTGAAGAAATGATGGTTAGAAGGCGAGTAGACATCCTGTGCGTACAAGAGACGAAATGGCGAAACACCGGTAATCGGGCACGTTTCTTGGACGTTAAAACAAAAGCCTTCAAGATGTTTTACTATGGATTGGAACAAGGAAAAAACGGAATCGCCATCATCCTTGCGGCAGAGTTACTTGGCAACGTCTTAACCATTTCAAAGTCCCGTGACCGTTTGATGGCTCTCAAATTGGTGATGCATGGTGAGGTGTGGCACATCGTAAGCGCATATGCCCCTCAAGTAGGATGCGAACAAAAAGAAAAAGATGCATTCTGGCTAGATTTCCACAATCTTGTCAAAATCATCCCAAAGGAAGAGCTTTTGTTTGTTGGGGGAGATTTAAACGGACATGTCGGGAAGACAAGCGAAGACTATGAAGGCTACCACCACTAAACCACTAAACCTGGTGGTGGACAGACGAAGCCAAAGCAGTGATACACGAAAAGAAAATGGCTTTCCAAGCTTGGTCAAAGTGCTCTTCTACTAATAGAGAGGAAAAAGCTCGCCGTGAAAAGGTATATAGATGTTGCAAAGGTATCGCGAAGAAAAAAATACGCCGAATTCAAAGCGAAAAGCATGGAAGGCCTCTATCAGGAGTTGGAAGAAATATCGTCTTCCGCGTCTGACAGGAACCAGGCTACCCAGGAGCTTCGACAAAACAATTTGAACAAAGGAGCTATCTTTAAGATAGCCGCCCAGAGAAGAAGAAATGCTCAGGAGATTCGTTTCCCAAAGTTTATTAACAATGCTGAAGGCCAACTCCTTGTGGAAGACGAAAAAATTCTCCACAGATGGCGACAGTATTGCGAGGAACTTCTGAACGAACAGTTTCCCCGAGTGTACTTTCCAAGAGCCGCCCCGAATCATGCCGAAATATCCGACATCACAGTCGAAGAAGTTCGGTACGCAGTTAAAAACTCCAAGAAAAGAAAAGCTGTTGGGCCGGACGGTATACCCTGAGTTCTCTCTGGGAGTTCTGGAAAAAGATGGGAGACATCGGGTCTAGATGGCTCATGGACCATTTTCTTTGGACCAAACAATTTTGGAACATTTTGGCTTTCAATCGAGACCGATGATTTCTATGATTATTTTCCCATATCCCATCAAATGCGTCTTCAAAATTCAAGGCCAGCATCAAATAACAAATGTTCTCGTTCCTTTCTTAGAAGCCTTTTTAGGTCCAATTTATGGTGTTTTTCCATTTTACCCAACGTTATCAAAGATGTTTTTCTAAATCGATTGCCTGCTTTATTTGAGTCCAAGCTCATGTCAAAAAGGCACAGTGTCAGACGGAGCTAGTTTTCTGAAATTAAAAAAAAAAACGCTCAATTCAGGCCCTAAATAGATTTACCTTTCACGGGATAGGTAGTGATCTGCCTGGTGGCAGTTTTGTTTTCACTATAACATCAGACGTTTACGAAGTGGACCAGCCGAGGTTTTTGGGTACAAATGATTCGAGCAGGAGGTTATCTCACAAGTCAGAAACCTCCAGATTCGCGCAGTATTTTAGGGATGGCTAAAATATTTAACAAAGTTGAAACTAGCCACTAATTTTTTTTGAAAATGAGACAGGTGCAACTATAGTCAACTTAGTGAACTTAAAATTTGGTGTAAATCAGCTTCGGCGATATCGTATGGCCTCTACGATGGACAGATTCCATGGGTGTGTGTAATTAAATAGATGACGCCTGGATGATTTTTAAAAAATAATTACTGCATTACTCGTACTGCTGATCACCTTCTAGTTTCTAGTATATTTTTTTTTTCAAAATGCTTAAACCATTTTCAATACATATACTAAAGGAAGTAACTCTACCATGGGACATCCCACGAGGGTGGTCCGATAAGTACTTAGCCTACAAAAGAAAAACAGCAATTTTGGAGAAATGGCGATTTATTTTTCAATATGATCTCCTTTTAGCTCGGTGCTCTTGACCCAGCGATGCTCCAACTTCTTTAACGCGTCTGAAAATACGATTTCTCGAGGTGTGCAAAGTAGGCCTCCGTGACGGCGATGACCTCCTCATTCGACTGAAATTTCTGCCTGGCGAGTGACTTTTTCAAGTTTGGAAACAAAAAGAAGTCGTATGGGGCCATATCTGGAGAATACGGTGGATGGGGCAGCAGTTCGTAGCCCAATTCGACCAATTTGGCCGTGGCGAGGGCGGAGGTGTGAGCACTTTTTTCTTCGCCAAGTGGGGCCGTTTTTTCTTCAATTCGGCGTCGAATCGGCCCAATAATTTGGCATAGTACAGCCCTGTTTTGCCCTTCTCCAGGTAGTCGATGTGGATCACACCTTGTGAAGCCCAGAAAACGGTGGCCATCACCTTTCCGGCTGATGGGACAGTCTTCGCCTTTTTCGGAGCACGTTCGCCGGGTGAAGTCCACTGTTTCGACTGTTCCTTGGTCTCTTGTGTGTACAAGTGGATCCATGTTTCGTCGACTGTCACGAAACGACGCAGAAACTCCTTCGGATTGCACTTAAACAGCGTCAAATACTGCTCTGAAGTGGTCTCACGGTTGCGCTTGTTGTCCGGAGTGAGCAAACGCGGCACCCATCGCGCCGACAGCTTTCTCATGCCCAACATTTCATGCAGGGTATGACCCACGCGATCTTTTGATATGCCTACTATCTCAGCTATCTCGCGCACCTTCAATCGGCTGTCTGCCAATACGAGATCGTGGATTTTTGTCACGTTATCCTCCGTGGTAGCCGTTTTCGGGGCACCTGGACGTGGCTCATCAACAACCGACGTGCGATCACGTTGAAACCAATTTTTGATGGTCGCTATTGAAGGAGAAGAGTCACCGTACACAGCATCCAAACGCTCTTTGATTTCGCTGCGTGATTTCCCTTCCAAAAACAAGAATCGAATCACCGACCTATATTGCTCTTTTTCCATTTTTCTAAAATCCGCAGACACAACCGCTACGAGCCCGATCCGGCTGAAATTTCGACAGTAGCCGTCTACTAGAATGTACTACACGATAGTTGCTCTTGCGATACTGGCGCCATCTGGCGGTGAGGCTAAGTACTTATCGGACCACCCTCGTATATGACATTTAAAAAAAAGTTATGCTCAAGATCACTCTGCTGCTTCAATGGATAGACGCAGCTTAGAGATCGAGACACAGTGAGATCATAATAAATATTACAGCTGTAAGGAAAAATTCTGTCGTTTTTTTTCTAATAAAATTTGCTTTATTTTCACTGTTTTAATCCAAAATAAATATAATTATCTTCAATGATTCAGACTTTTTACCAGAGTTCCATTTGAACACCCATACAATCCAAATATTCATTTTTATCAAGGAAGATCTGTAAAAACCGCGATTGGTGGTAATCCGCTGGTGCCATATTATTAGATTAAGGCGGCCAGTGTTTAGTTTCCCAGTCCAACTCAGCAACATTTTGGACAGTTTTTCATGTCGAATGGAGTCCTGCATTGTCGTGACGAAAGATTATATAAATTTTTCTGTCCAAAATATCGGCTTTGTTTTGCTAATATATGTTATATTTCTACCAAATAAACCATCTTGAAGACCATTCACTCCATATGTCTGCTGGAAACAATTGGAAAGATTCTGCGGCAAATAATATTTTACAGATTGCTCACTGTCTCTCAAAACAGTTTACATTGCATCTGAAAAATACTGCGCAATGGTGACACTAGATGTTAAGAACGAATTCAACAAACCGGACTGGTCCCAAATATGAAGATCGCTCACAAGTATGGAATCACGTGGGAGTACCTCAAGGTTCTATGCTAAGTTCTCTTCTATTGTATGTAGCACGGCATCCGTCAACTAACGCTGTCACAGGGGGTTAATGTCATCGGGTTCGCAGACGACATACCTATTACCAATTGCCTATGGCTTGGATCCGCAGATCTCGAGCTGAACGGTTATTTAATTTATGGGTCTCAACAATAATATTTTACCAAAGGAATTTGTAATACTAAGTAGTGGCCTCAGCGATGAAGTAATCCCAAACCGGGAAGCCTGCCGCTACTTTCTGAGGTCAAACCGGCGGACCCCACAAGCGGACCAGCAGGAATGCAGTTAAGTGGGAAGGTTATGGTCCTACACTTCTGACCATAACAACGCCGGAAAAAGGAAAAGAAGAAGAAGAAGAAGTGATGCTCGATAACAGGCTGCGGTTCAAAACACATGACGTTCGAGCAAGAAAGCGTTGCGAGCGTGTATGCACAAAGAGAAGCCTACTATCTGCCGCAAACTTGGCTATGACAAATCCTTTATTACCCAGAGTGACCAAACTTGCGACACGCAATCTTCGATTCTGAACGAGTGGCTGAAATGTGTAATTAGTACCTACATAGACGTGTACGATTGTGCATATCACTGGTATTGGTCACAAATATCTATAAAGTTTTGCTGCCATACGTGCCATACCACTTGTAAGCTTTAGTTTAACGTATAGCTGACGTACCAAAAGAAATTTTAACATTCCTAATATTTCGCTGCATTTTTAAGGAAATTTCAATTAAAATTTTTACATCCATTATAAAGGGTGATTTTTTCACCGTTTGGTCATTCAGTGCTTTATTTTGGACAGACCATGCGTAATTTGTGACATTGACTATTTTACGGTCGGCATAATCGAACTACTGAGCACACAATCCAATCCATAGTAACCGAATTTCGCACCAGCGTTACGCTATGAAGGACACTAAGCCACTGCGTAGAGTGCGTACAAAGGAAAATATTGCTGCTGTTTCCCTCAGTAGTAGCAAAGACTGTGATTTGTTCATTCGTTGTCGGTCGAAGCGATTGTGGTTGTGTTACTCGACTATGAGGAAGATTTTGATTTTACACAAGGATCTTAGTCTAAGACCATAGAAAACGCAGCTCGTGCAAGAACTGAAGCCATACGACCTACCACAGCGTCGAATTTTCGGTGAGTAGGCTTTAGGAAAGCTGAAAGAAGATTTGCCTTTTATCAAAAAATTATTTCAACTCATGCCAGAAACTCATTTCTGGTTGAATGGGTATGTTAATAAACAAAACTGCGTATTTGGCCGGATGAGCAACCTCAGGCAATACCTAAGCTTCTAACGCACCGGAAAAAAATCACTTTTTGCAGTTTATAGTACAACGAAATCAGCCGTCATTTTCAAAATGGTTGTCATCAATGGTTCCAAACTATTTTTTACCCATAAGGCCCGAGTTGAACTTGATCTGGGGGGTTCCATCAAGAAGGCGCTTTATGTCACACAATACCCGAATTAATTGAGAACTGGGTTTGGTAGGGAATTCATCTCTCGTTTTGGATCGGTGAGTTGGCCTGTGGTGTCGTGCGATTTGACGCTTTAGAATATATCTAATGGGGATGCTGCAGACCACTGAATTACGTCGATGAATTAGCACCAATTGCAACCTTGAAAGGCGTGATTATACGTCCATGTCATTTGCAAATATTCTCGAAAAAGTGACTCAAATTTGGTTTTTTAGTATTGATCATTAAAAAAGTAGTCATGAGCAATAATTATTCAAAATAATCTTCAAGAATCGTAAATGGCAGATATTGAATTATTAATTTCAATGTTTTTTTGTTTACATATTTACAAATTACCTATAACTTTCTTGATGATAAGAAACTGAGCGCTTAAAAAACCACATAGTATCAAATACAAGTCATCCAATTTGTTGTTCGGAATTAGAATCCCTGTTTCAATCCCATACCTCAAACCGAACTCTCACTCAAGACTAAAGAAGTTTAGCCTAAGATTTGCCGTTTTATAATATTGGTTTTTAAATTATCGCCCAATGTGCTAAAATTGTGAAAACATTTTCCTCATACAACCCTTTCGGATTTATGGAAAGAAAAATATCCTGGATAAGCTATATCGCGTTTGGGTTAAGTGAACTGGCCACCAAAATTGTGTGATATGTCATCGTTTGGTTTTCTTTTGTGAGGCTCTGTTAAACATCGCATTTATGAACGCAATCCAGGAACTCTTTGAAAATGAATATTTGCCAAGTTATGGCCGATTTATTGCCCGATATCTATCAAAAATGATCTTGTGAGAGGTCTTTTAAATAATATTATATTTTATTCGTTATGGCAAGATCCCAGCAATGTACTGAAATGAAAATTTATTCGAAATCTAAATAAAGAATGGATTTTATCGGAATTTACTTTCGGAAGCACAAATTGGATTGGATATTATATGAGCAAAGGAATAATTGTACCGTCTCTCTGGCTTAGCTAGAAATACGCACACATGCGTCCCATCATAACAACGTAAAACTCAACCCAATTGAACAAATTCATTCCAAGAATTTACCAAATTCCTGTTACTTTTTGAACACACTTAGTTTTTCAAAATTTCCCAGAAAGCGAATTAAGCAAAAACAAACGATTTACCCATCCTTTCAAGCTTATCACACAATTTTGAAAAGAAAGTGAATTTACATTCTAATGTTTAGCATATTTCTGATTCGATATCGTTCCATCCATTATGCCCGAAAGTCCCAAAGGCGAAATGAAAAAAGAAAGCGGTAAATCCGGTCTCCTTAAGCGACATTACCAAAGCAGATATTTTGCAATCGTAGACAAATCTTTTCATCTTATTAAGGATACGATTCAAGATCATTACTGACTGCAAGGGGACAGGTCTAAAAGCTTTCAACCTCTTGGCATTTGTCCGAATTCAATGCGAAAGAAAGTAGAAAGAAATAAAAAAAAAAATACAAGAAAGTGCATTGTTTCCCAATATCCTGCAAGTAGATAACCGCAAGGACTCTAATAATGGTTATTATTCCAAAATATTCTTTCTCCTTATCGATTCAATCAGATTCGTATTGACATGATGCCACTCGCTCTCAAGTTCGTGGAATTCGAAATAAGGGATGGTGCGTCACAGTAGGGTAATTAAGGTAATCAGATAGCAGTTTCAGATACTCTATCGGTATACCAAGATAATAAATACCAACAGCTGACAGCACATTAGACAAAGTGGTTGAGTGGAATTTAAATGAGATTGGCGCGGGAGCTGATGTCGTTTGAATGATATTGGAAGGAAATGCTTTTTCTTAGGAGTGGCAAAGGGACAGTGCTGAAGGCACAGCCCTGCGGAATATCAGAAAGAATCCATCTGTCGATGACATCAAAGTCATTCAAGAGTGTCATGATTCATGCTGTTACTTTGGATTGATCACATGCAAACACCATGTCTGCACCATCGATCTGGGAGTGTTTTGAGGCCATGCATGCCACTAACATAATCCGCCTAAGGACTCAAGCGGTTCGCTGGTGCAATCAAATGTGATCGGAGAAAAACCCAGAAAGCGACGAGTGAGAACGATGTTGTGTAGATGTAAGGTGCAGCACCACAGGCCTTGGGCGCTGTTGTCGTTGATATATAATCGCGTTTGAAATCATCGTTCCAGCTGAAGCAGATGCACATTCGTTACAACACCATAGGCGGCATCGTTTCGAGAAGGAAATTGAAAACAGCTAAAATGTATGTTTTCTTCTTTTAATTCGTCCTTTATCCCCCCCTCACGCGCACCTTGTCTCAATCTTTGTTTTGTGTCCTGGCGAACGTGTCAATGATTGAAATCAAAGTGAAAAACGAAAATGACAGCAACCTAACGTATGAAGGAATAGAAAAACCGAAAAATAATTTCCAAGCGAGTTCTGCGACTGACTCCATTGCATGGCGGATGTATCCATGCTGGGGATTTCCTCCGCCAGGAGGAAATGTTGCTTTCCATTGGTTTGTTTTATTTATTTTTTCTTTTTTTGCCCTCTTTTTCCTATTCCGTTCGTGGTCCTTTCGTTCCGGCGTAGCATAGTCGTCCGTCCTTGGATGTTTGATATCTACATCTCTAATCTGGTAAAGGTGCAAAAATTTCACAGGAAGCGAACGATGGTAGTATTTGAGCAACCTGGAGAGATTGATCCGATGGCTTCGAGACGAATGGGACAGGGAGAATTCCCAGAGCTTGTCGAAACATCAGTTCTCCGTTCATGCGTTGTTTATTTTTTTTCCTCCGATTTCTGATGATGATGTGTGGATGGCAGTTTAATCCTGGCATAACACTGGTTCCATCGTGGGGTGTTTGCTTCCCGAGACATGATAGCCGAATTGAATTGTCCCGGAAAATACCGGAAGAGTTCGTTTCAGAAGTCCTTAATGGTGATGTGCTGTACGATGGATGTATCGATCCATGAGTATCAAGCCTATATAGAGATGCGTATTCACATAGCTTTTCCAAATTAGTTTTATCGTATTCATAAACCGAAGGACACGCACTGAATAAAATATCAGTTTCATCACAAAACCCCATTGCCAGGCTCCTACGCAACGTCAGAGCTCGGTCGGATAGTTACGTGAATGTCAATTCATGTCCATAATAACATTTCGCTTAAACATAATAAAACTAATAACACATTTATATCGTACGGATACGTGTATTCAGCATCCAGTCGGTATTCGTATTGCATGCGCACCATTCAGTTGTGGACGATGCCTTATACCAGCGACGTGGAAGCTGACTATCCATGAACCACAATATTCGACCAAAGTATTTCACATTTATTCAGGAGGCATATATTTACTGAATTCGATGGAGGGATAGGTTGGAAATACTTTGGCCTTACAGTGGTAGCCGATGGCATAACGAGGGCGATGGAAGACGGATGGGGTGTGTGTGCGTAACTATGATAGGCATTTAAATGAATAGAATTTGTAATAAATTATCATGATCCCAGGTATATTCCGATGACGTTTGGAGGGAAGCCCGAGCTACAGAGGAGGCTCGAAGGCTGAAGAATGTCTGCTGACATTTTACTGGGCTGGGATTATATTCTGGAGCGGTGTTGGTTGTAAATTTGTATTGCACATTTCCCTATTGGAGGAATTCAATTTTTTTAAAGCTCTGTTGGCCGAGTGAGAACAATTCTACTCAAACGCAAACAGAACGTCGCGCCGTCCACAAAGCTACACCACCTCAAGAAAGTTGACGTTTTGCATACTTCTTGGAATATATGCTTTGGCGACCTACAGCCTTAGGAAGCTCCGCCACCTGAAAAGGTGCCAGATGTTGTCGCAAGGACCAACCGAAGTAATAAGTCGTGAAAAGCCTCCCTCTGGATCCATATTGTATTTTTAGGTCACATAATTGGTCAAGCGAGTTCGGAATTTGTGGAATGGTGCAGCACCTTGAAAAAACAGGTTCAGTATACAGTCAAACTCTAAATAAACAAGCTCGGACAGAACATACACGCCGAAAATTAGTCAAGCACCGTACAGAATTTCCTCGTAAAAAATTGATCTTCATTTTCTCGCCTATAAAATCCAAATCACCTAACAATGCACAAACATCTGCGACATCGCCGATTCGTAAAATGGATGTTGGTTAGTCAAGCCAAGAAAATTTTTCATCAAATTTGGTCTTTTCCAATGAATCACATTTTGGATGATTGAATACTTAAATTTACAAATTTGTCGTGTCGAAAATCCCAGACGAGATTAATGAAAAGCCTTTCCATTCCAACTAAATCACTGTATGATACGGATTACCGAATGGGGACATCATTGGTCCATACTTTTTCAACACGAGACAATTACAATGAACGGAGAGCTTTAAGGTAGACAGTTCCTAACATGAACTGGCAGAAAGAAGGATAACATTATGCACGTAGGCCTGGGTGGGTTATCAAAGTATAAGCCGCATTATTTTGTATGCGTGCTAGTTACCGTGCTACACACACGTTTTGACGGATAGTATTTCAATAATTTTAAGATTGTTCAAAACTTTTATGTGGAATATTTTTACCGTGATTCCACAGATCCTTTGAATACAATAGCTTCTGTGTCGAATAAGAAATTATTAGCCAACTGTTGGCAGTAAATCTCTGGCGGGGCCTTTAAGTAGCTTTACATTAAAATCGCCCCTTCAATCCGGGTTTTTTGCGACTTTTAAATTGAGAAAAGAAAATTTAATAAATATTACATTGTCAATGCATATGCTGCCTAGTTAATGTTCGCAAAAGTGCAGAAGATATAAAAAGTCAAAATAACCCTTAAAGACTATTGCCTCTCAAAAGATATAATTGGAAGGTATGTAAGATTGTTTTCTCCTGAAACATGCACCAAAGCTCAATTTTGATCGACAATCGATTATAAAGAATACCTGCTTCAAGATGATTGTAGCCCCAGTCTTCTGGGCAAAAAACTTTCGAAGCTATGTTCGATTATTTCCTTAACCACATACAATGTAGAATGAATGCATATAGTTAATAATAGTTGAAAAGTAACGCTTGCAGCTGTGGCAGTGGTAGTGGTCACCAACTAGCACCGCATGGTGTCTCAAAACGATCGTCACTTATTTGGCAATTTACCGACGATTCATACAAAAGCCTGTTGATATACTGAAATAATTTTAGGATAAATTTTGCAGTTTAGAAATCGACTGTCTGTCTCTCAGAGAAGATGTCAATATTACCAGGGGTATTAGTGATGTCCTTTCCGATGAATTTCTCAAAACTTGCCATATTAGTAAAGGGTGCGCCATCTAGTGGTTTTTGTTTAAATCATAGGTTATTTTGACACTGACATATGTATATAACCCGCTCGAAATCTTGACAGAAAGTTAGTATCATACATCCGCAGAACAAAATGAGTCGCTTTACGCTTGAACAACGTTGGGAAATATGGTAAACTTATTTCCAAAGTGAGTGCTGTGTAGCCCAAACAGTGCGCAAAAAGACTGGTATGCTAGTGGACAACACTCATGGTCCCCGTCGTCGTTCGGTGCGCACAGATGAGAATGTGGCTGCTGTGGCCGATAGTGTGAGACTCAATTCACGAACATCAACTCGCCATCGATCTCAACTGCTCAATATTTCACGCTCTAGCATGAGGAAAATTTTGCACAGAGAACCCGGTTTATTTGCTTCAATTGACTCAGCAATTGAAGGCGCTCGACCATCCGATTCGTTATCGCTGCGCACTTTGGGCCTTAGATCAGCATGGATTGGACAACGATTTTGGGCGAAAAATCATCTTTTCTGACTAGGCAGTTTCATCTCGGCTACGTTAACAAACAAATGCACATTATTGTCGAGAAACCACATAGAGAGTGACAGTTTGGTGCGGATGGTGGAGTGGTGGCATCATTGGACCAATGAGACTGGGAACCACACCACACAGCCTATGCCACCATTGATCTTTTGCGCGTCAAATTCCCAAATCGTGTTATCAGCCATTTTGGCGATGTCAATTGGCCGCATCGGAGTTGCGATTTGACCCCTTTTGACTTTCTTTTGTGCAGCACCGTGAAGTACCGATGTTATGCCCACAATCCGGAAACGATTCAAGCACGATGAAACCATGAACAAGGTCTTGGAAAATTGGGGTGACAGAATGCGCTAAAAAAATTAATTTTGTTCAATTTATTGCATTATTAAAAAGAAACTTGCATTTGGCCCACCCTGTATGGAAATCTAAAGGAGGTGTCTTGTTTGGGTTAATCCCCAAATTCATTCAACTTATCCCATTGCAAAAAGGATTAACAGTTTGCCGACTTTAGACTGGTTTCCCGATGAATGAATAATTAGCGAATTCGTTTTTGATGGGTCTAATACGGGGGTTTTAAAAAGCAACATAACAATTTTGTGATTTGATACGAAAGCATTCCTACACTTTTTTTATATTCTGTCAATTTTAAAAGGTTATCCAAGGTATGCGTTTTTATAATGGTGAGGTATACGAACGGGCAACGTGTGAAAATTATCAAAAATTACTGACGAAATTCTATACAACTGGTAGACTCTTTAAGAGTGCTTAAACCAATGCTCGGTTGGTATAATCGTCCTACCGGATAGGCTGCACGTGCTATAGTGGATAAACTCCAGTGAGTCCCTGCACCTGTTGAAGAACCAAAAATATCGCTTCACTCTAAAATGAACAAAATCAGTCAATTCCATGTCGTTCACTGACTTGAAAATCTCAGTATATGTTGTGGTAGATTTTGCGTACAGATTTTGGCCTACACCCTTTCGAGATCACAGCAACTCAACAACTGGAGCATCCCGATCGTTTGCCAACATTTGATTAAGCACAGCAACAGCATAAAGATCTGAGTCTCAGACCTGAATTTTGTTGAAGAGTCACCGGTTACCTTGAGCGATGAAACTCATTTTTTGGTAAAATATAATGGAACAGCAACTTTTGGACCCACTTGTGCTTCAGAAGATTCCATGTGGAAAAAGTAACTTTGTAGTGTGGATTTCATGAAGGAGGTGTGATTGCACCTTATTATTTTATCCATGAAAATGATCATCACGTCACGGTCAGTAGAATTCACTACCATGCCAGGTAAGAAGACTACTTTTACCAGAATTAAGTGAAATTTTATGGGAAAGTTCGGTTGTTGTACGGGGGTGGTCCGATAAGTAATTAGCCTCACCGCCAGATGGCGCCAGTATCGCAAGCGCAACTTACTATCGTGTAGTACATTCTAGTAGACGGCTAGTATAGTGTCCGCGGATTTTAGAAAAATGGAAAAAGAGCAATATCGGTCGGTAATTCGATTCTTGTTTTTGGAAGGGAAATCGCGCAGCGAAATCAAAGAGCGTTTGGATGCTGTGTACGGTGACTCTTCTCCTTCGATGGTGACCATCAAAAATTGGTTTAACGAGTTTCATCGTGGGCGCACGTCGGTTTTTGATGAGCCACGATCAGGTGCCTCGAAAACGGCTACCACGGAGGATAACGTGACAAAAATCAACGATCTCGTATTGGCAGACCGCCGATTGAAGGTGCGCGAGATAGCTGAGACAGTAGGCATTTCAAAAGATTGCGTGGGTCATATCCTGCATGAAATTTTGGGCACGAGAAAGCTCTCGGCGCAATGGATGCCGCGTTTGCTCACTCTGGACAACAACCATAACCGTGAGACCAATTCAGAGCAGTGTTTGACGCTGTTTAAGAGCAATCCGAAGGAGTTTCTGCGTCGTTTCGTGACAGTCGACGAAACATGGATCCACTGGTATACACCAGAGACCAAGGGACAGTCGAAACAGTGGACTTCACCCGGCGAACGTGCTCCGAAGAAGGCGAAGACTGTCACATCGGCCGGAAAGGTGATGGCCACCGTTTTCTGGAATTCACAATGTGTGATCTACATCGACTTCCTGGAGAAGGGCAAAACGGTCACAGGCTGTATGGCTGTACTATGCCAAATTATTGGGCCTATTCGACGTCGAATTGAAGAAAAAACGGCCCCACTTGGCGAAGAAAAAAGTGCTCTTCCACCATGACGACGCACCGGCTCACACCTCCGCTCTCGCCACGGCCAAATTGGCCGAATTGGGCTACGAACTGCTGCCACCGTATTCTCCAGATTTGGCCCCATGCGACTTCTTTTTGTTTCCAAACTTGCAAAAGTCACTCGCCGCCACGGAGGCCTACTTTGCAGACCTCGAGAAAACGTATTTTTCAGACGGGTTAAAGAAGTTGGAGCATCGCTGGGTCAAGTGTATCGAGCTAAAAGGAGACTATATTGAAAAATAAATCGCCATTTCTCCAAAAAAAATTTTTTCTTTTGTAGGCTAAGTACTTATCGGACCACCCTCGTATTATCTCGCTAAATAGTCTTGTGATAAGGTTGTTGACTTATGCTAAAAACGCAAGATTTCCAATGCACCGGACGATTTGTGTCTAAGAGTAGTGGAAAAATGGCTCTAAGGGATCGATTGCTGCAAACGTACACGCTGTGGTCATACGAACAAGTTCGAATTATATACTTAAACCCAATATGTGTAAAGCTGGAACGAATTTCAGGCCTTTGTTTCTATTATTTCGTCTTTTATTTAAATACGAATTTGTCATGTCTTTGTTGAAACATCTAATATTCTCTCCTTGTTTGAAAAGCGCTTTAGGCAAGGCGTGCATCATATAGGATAGACCTACCATTTATTTCTTTTATCAACTTTATCGTCACAAGAGAATCATAAAAAATGTACATACGTATAGCATCTGCGATTTTTCAGTTCACTTACCTGAAAAGATAAAAGAAAATCAAATAATTACAATATGACCTTTCCAAAAAGAGATTAAGAACAAAATTATTAAGAACTTAAGAAGATATTTTCACACCCACGTCCACGCTTAAGCAAGTTCAATACCATGACTCTACCGCAATTTCCGATTCCTTCTATCTTGAATCAACGGCACTTTCCACTCTTTCTCCTATTCGATTGACATCCAAGCTTAAGCCACTATCTACAATGGTAATTCATAAGGCAGTTTAATTCAAAAAACCAATCGCCGTCGATTGTAGCCTTGTACATTGTGACATACACGACGTAGTGCTATGGGAATGTTCCTAGTTGCCGACATTGTCATCAAATGCATCCGGAAATGAAGAAAACCAAAAAAGGCAAGACAGAAACGAAAAAAAAAAAAATTGAAAAAAGAATTCCACATAAATGAACACTCTTTGCACATACGTTACTCTGGATGCGGAAGAAGGATTCTTGTGCTGTCCAATTAAGCTCGAAAAAGCCAAATCAATCGATGAATCGAAACATGCGAAAGTAAAATTTCAAATTTTCCAACATTCGCCTTGCCGATGCTAGAGTGGAGTGATGGTATGTGCTATGCGAATGCTAACAATGAGCATCATATATCCTGAGGCAAACAAATTGATTCTGTTCTCGTCCTTTTCACTTATTTTTTCGTTTTTTTTTTTTTGCTTTCGGAAGAGCGAATCGGAGGAGGAAGAGACGAATGTCCTTTTTTAATAGTTCAGTTTGGAATAAATTTCGATTGAATTTTTTTTTTTTTTTGGTGGGGGGAAATGCATCCTTGATGCTTTTTTGTAGGTATTTTTCAGCCACAGAGTCGTCGGTCCGGTAGGAAAGTTTTGACCAAAAAGTTTGGTTCGTTCGCTTGCAGCGAGGTGCGCACCACGTATTTGCGGCGAAGCTATAGATGGCATCGACGACGGAGTGCAAGGTGATTGGGAAGGTGAAGATGATGGAGCGAGTTCGAGCTCCTATCAAAAGGATACTTTAATTTGTTCGTACAATTGAACCTTTTCACTTTGCCGGGCTATTGGGGATTCGAAGTTTGGAAAAATGTGCGGAAGTTCTTGTTTTACGATTTTTCTTTCACAACTATTTGCCTTCATTCGCCTTTTACCTATTGCTTTTACATATTTTCGGGTGAGTATGACGGTATTTTGAATACTTGCATGATGAGGAAGAGCAAGAAACTTTCATGTTTTAATCAAATTGATTGTGGCGTGTCGGATTGATGACTATTCGCATATAATGTTAGAACTGAGTTGGGAAGTATTCAAATAAGGGTTGATTGGTTGATTTAAAATGGTTGGAAGCTAAGGATTCCTTGTTTTATTTCTAATGCCAAGTAGTAGAAAGCTGGTATATATGTTCTTAGAATCCACTAATGAGGCTATAATCGTTTCAGAGGAAAATAGAGGCAAAAATACTTGGTAGGTCATGCTCTAAAGATATAGTATAAGGTAATAAGCGACAATTTTAAGGCATATCGTCAGGCCCATTCGCGGTATATGAAATCGCAATTCTGTCCATTCCTGGCAAACATTTCACTAGCATGTTGCTTAAACTGATTTGTGTCCTTAAAGCTACTGCATCCCTTCAGCGATCCACAAAAATCCATTGAAATCGACGCTTTCTCCGATTTCCGAGTATTTTAATCTATTATCCAATTACCCAGCCACTCGTACAACACAGAATTAACAAAATAACCAAAACAATAGTGAAGATGCATCAAAACAAAAAAATATATAAATAAATATCTCGAATGCATCTGCTCACGCAACATATCCTTTGAATGCAATTTCGACACTCGAGAGCACTACGCCGCACATCGTATTGCAATCAAATTGCCCGTGTAGTGGCAATCAACCCAGTCACAATGCCGTCTGCCGATGTAATATTCCAACTAAAAATGCAATTAAATTATTTTTCAGGTGACTGCCCGGTATCTCGAACGATCGATGACTGGCTGATTCAGTTACCAGCGTATACAGAGTTATCTATAGTCCTCCAGGTAGCTTTGACGATTGCGAATTTACGAGTATTTCACAAATACTTTTCCAGTAATTATGTACGTATTCGATGGTAATTGTGTGACGGGGATGGTGCGGGGTGCGATATCGATGTCGATTTCTTGCTTTTGTATCTATCGGCAACAATTATTTAAGTCTCGTTGGCTTGGTTGTTATTTGTTGCGGGCCCTTCTAACGGCGGTTTTCTGGTGCAGTCAATGTGTGTGGCATGTGGTGAATTGTGGTTTGGAAAATATTTAACAAAATACTCACGGATGCCTAGATACAGGGTGGCACTGCGGTGACAGGCGATAATTAGCATTTCTTGTGGAAATTTGTGGTTTCAGCAAGAAAATGAAAGCAGGCGGGAAGGTGGTTTTAGTTTTAGTTTTAAATTCATTTTTATTTCGTATTATCTTAAATCTATCTTACCCTAGTCAAAAATGCTTAAAACTAGCTTAACTATCTTAACAAATGTAACTATCTTACTGGCCCTAGGCGGACACTCTAAAACAAACAGAACAATTGAAACATATGTCTTTCGACGTCTACATGAATTTATTACCATTATTATAACTAACTTAAGCTAAGAAAAATGTTTTTTTTTTTTTTAATTAAAAAACTTAGCATATGATCATTTTTTTTTAGTATTTTATATAAAACTTAATCCTACCTTAAACTAATTAAACCTAACTAAACCTATCTTATTCTAACTTAACTAAAATATATATACACAAATATATACCTTATATATATTTTATATATATATCTTTTTTTCTTCACATTTTATTTTTATATTTTTTTTTGTTTTCAGTTTTATTCTTTTTTTTGTGATTTTTTAATTTTTTTTTTTTTTTTTTGTTTTTTTTTTTTTTGTTTTTGCCCTATCCTACCCTAACCTACCCTACCCTACCTTACCCTACCCTAGCCTATGTAAGCCTGCTATCGGTGTTTGGCAGGCTTTGCCTTGAAGAGGCTGCACCTAGTGAAGTGTCCGTTGACGGAGTCCTCTCCAGCCACCAAAAGCGTTGATGCTGGCGGACTACGTCTCCTCGATCCCGGCGTGAGACCGATCTACAGAACCTGAGGCGCTCGGGCTCACGGAGCGCGACATCGGGTCCGTAGAGGAATCGCCGTTCCACGGAATTGCGACCCACGTGGAAGATTAGCGGTACCGCCAATCTATCCTGGATCAGACCACATGTATCTAAGTACAGGAATGCTTCTGGCGGGACAAAGCCGTTAAGACGCACTCTCTCATGGAATAATTCATTGGGGTAGTAAGCCCCGGAGATCAGGTTATTGACCGAAATCATTGCTCTTGCGACGTGGCTCCGAATCAGTTTGATCAGAAAGTTATCCACCCGTACAATCCTAGCCCTATTGTATAGGACCTCGTTCGGGTAAAATTTTGTGTACTCAGATTCGGGAGTCCTATGTAACCCGAGACAAGTCCTGAGACATTGTCTCTCAAACACCCGAATCCTTTCCATTAAGCTGGCTCTCACATTGAACCAGACGGGACATCCATAGGCAACCATGGGCCTGATTAAGGCCATGTAGCAGATTACCTTCACCCTGGAATCAAGTTGGCTGCTATGAAACAGCCATCTTGTCAGAGCGAAAGCGCCCCGGGCCCTCGCCAGAGCAGCATCTACATGTTTGTCAAAATATAGATACTGATCCAGCACGATCCCAAGGTATCTGACTACACTTTGTCTCGCCAGTGGACGCCCGTCCGGCCAAAAGATAGAGAACCTGCGCCAATTTTTTCTAGTGTCCCGAGAGGCCCTAGACAAAGGCGTTCTGAACAATATAGATTCTGATTTCTGGAAGTTGATTTTCAACTTCCAGTCATCACAATACTGCTGAATTTTTTCGAAGTCACGCTGCAAAAGAGTAACAATGACGTCGATCGTTGGACCTGATCTGTACGCGATAAGGTCGTCCGCATACGCTATTGAGTGGTGAAGAGAAACAAGTAGATCACTCAGGTAAATGCTAAAAAGGATCGGCGAATTCACCGTACCCTGTTGCAGTCCGTTTTTGATTTCAAATGTTTGAGTAGAAGTTACGTTGGCAATTTTCACAACGAACTTTCTATCTGTTAACATGTCAAAAATCATATATAGCAGTGGTTTACTTATGCCCAGCCGACTGAGCTTGTAATAAAGACCTTCTAGCCATACGGTGTCAAAGGCTTTTTCCAAGTCAATCAAACAGGCACCCGTGCATTGGTTCTTGCATTTATTCCATTGGATATCCGATACAAGTTTCGACGCGGCATGAATAGTGTCATGCCCCGCTCTGAAACCGAATTGGTTATCCGGGATGATTTTATTGTCCTCAACCCATTTAGACAGGGCTCTATGGACCACCTTCTCGAAGACCTTGCTGATACTCGGAAGAAGACTTATCGACCGGAGATTTGCGGAGTTAGACGTGTCTTTACCCCTCTTGGGGATTGGTTGCACCACCGCTGTCTTCCAATGCACTGGATAATATGCATTATTCAGTGCATTGTTGAACAGGATGGTGTACCTCTCTACAGCCACTGGTGGAAGGTGCCTAAGCACAACATTGGATATACCGTCAATACCCGCGGATTTTTTCTTTTTCAATGACTGAAAGATCATCTGGAGATCTTCCGTCGAAATGAACAGGGTATTAGCCCCCTCACTGGCGATGGCATTGTTTGCCATGAGATCTTCACTGAACCTGGTATAACCAAGATTCTCGGATCGCCAATGATCGAAATCATTTCTAAGGTAGAAGTGATGAAGCAGGACTCTGTTCTCCAGGTCATGGTTCGGGCGAATACTATCATTCACCTTGTACACTTCCTGGAAGACAGCTCCCACTGTCGCCACTTTCTCCTGAGGATCCTCAATCACGAAAAAGTCGTCATCCAGGATGGAGTTCTCTGGATCGATACTAACTGTTCGTAGCAAACGTTCATTGTCTGACGTTCTCGGAAGCTTTAGATCCTGAATGTCATTCTGATTGTTTCTCCGAAATATTTTATTTATTTGCGGGAACATACTCGCGCTGTTGGATTTTACAGCACGAATTCTGTTGTTCCAATGCAAACTTACAGATATTCTGTAATTCTCTCTGATCAACTGTTGGAGATTTTTAATCAGTGACTTCAGTGTCCTGACCTCCGAGTTTTGTCTGTCGGTAAACTGCCTGTACAAGAGTTTGAGTCTTGTCAGGAGTCTATTTTTTTGTCTGTGCAGTGCGTCGATTGTCGCGTTTCGGTATACGTTTGTGGTATCGTGCTGTCGTTGGCGTGGTATCATACTGTTCATTGTCTGTTTAATGATATCGTCCATTTGTTGAGGTACCTGTCAATCTCGTTGTTTGACAGGTTCCTATTAGACGGTGGGATGGAGGTGCTCGAAGTGAGCGCTCTCGTCAGGGAATTGGCGAAGCGTGGCCAGCGCGCCCTACTGTAATCGTAGGGATGCGTGTGGACGTACTCTGCCATTTCCGCGAACTCGTCAGGTACTGTGATCACGGCACATAGTCCGCAATGGTCACTGTCGTATACAATGGTCCGTAGACAGTTAATAGACCATTCGTTCGTGTCTGCCAGTCTCAGTCGAGAGTCTATCAGCATGAGATCCAGATAGGAGCCGCTCCTAGGATACGACGGACTATCCGTTGCGAGCAACTTGACTCTATATTCAATGTTGCGAAGAACCCACCAATGGCTTAGTAGGCTCCCCCTAGTGTTGGGAATGTTATTTCCCCAATCACTATGTTTGGCGTTTAAATCGCCGGCCAGAATGTAGAAGTTTTCTACCGAGTTTAAGCGCAGAGAACGAATGAGTGTCTCGAGCTCTGCGATAAAAATATTGGGTTGAGGTGCTTCAGGTGCATAGGCCGCTAAAATGTACATTTTCTGTCCATTACGGAGAGGAATGCACACAATGCAGACTTCTAGCACCTGGAACCTCCGCACTTCACCGCTATATATAATTTTATGTTTTATATTATTTTTTATGAAGATCGCAACTCCCCCGCCTTTAGAAGCGTTGGGTCGGTCTCTTCTAATTATTTTATAAGAACTGTGCCGGATTTTGTGCTTCTGGTTTAGCTTTGTTTCGCTAACCAGGAGTACATCGGGGCTTTCGTCCTGCAACAGGTTAAAGAGTTCGGCTCGTCGCTCGATCCTTATCAGTGAATTTACATTCACCGACAGGATCTTCAAGGGCCTCTCTACCAGCGTACCCATCATGACCTTAGGTGCGCTAGGCCCGGCAGTAGCGAGCAGATACTATCTACTCGGGTCGCCGTCTCCAGGATCTGTTGTTGGAGCTGCCCAATCTGCCCTTGAATTGCGAGCAAGATCGAACAGACATCCACCTCGGCCACCGGTGCCTTAGAGACAGGCACTGGGGCTTTAGGAACAGCCATGGGCTTTTGTACCGTCTTTCCCGAACCTGCCGCCATTTGGGCGTAGGTCAACTTGGGTGTGACGGCTGGTGTTTGGAAGCGACCCGAGGGACGCTTCTCCTCGACCTTCTGCTTACGGGCCAGGTTTTCTTTCTTGATGTCCTGGAACTTAGGACATCCCCGGTAGTTTGCAGGGTGTCCTCGGTTCCGACACAAGACACACTCGAGCTGTTCTCTGTCCGCTACCTTGTCTTTCCCAAGGTCGCATTCCTCGTTTCTGTGGTTCTTTGCGCACTTAACGCATCGAGGCTGCATTTCGCAGTTCGACGCGGCGTGCCCGAACCTTTGGCAGCGGATACATTGCAAAATGTTTCCGCTCCTCTTTAATTTTTCCCATATGACAGTCTGGGATGCTAAGGAAGTAATAGTCCTTAGCCTCTCCAGCTTGCTGCTGGGTGTGAGCTGTACCAAGAAGAAGGGTATTACTCGCTTCTCCCTTCGGGAGCTTACCGTGAAGAATGGCTTAACCCCCACGAATTTGAGGTCGTCACTCTCGAACTCTTTGAGCTCTGAGAGCATTTCCTCGGGATCTGTGATTGACTCCACGCCTTTGAGGAGCATCGTCTGCAACCTCTCGGCCTTTGGAGTGAAGGAGAAAAACTCCGTCGTTGACTCTTTCAATAGGCTTTTAATCGGCTTATGCTGTTCCAGTGTCTTGCACTGAATAGCATAGCGTTTTTGGCCTAAACATTTAATTTGAAAATTACCTACACCAATAGCATACTTACAGAGATCGATGGTCTCTCGCAGGGCTGTGGTATAGGTAAAGATGGGTGGTACCTTCTCCTTTTTAGGGCGCTGTTGCTGCTTCTGTTGTTGCGGCTGTTGTTGTTGCTGCTGCTTCTGCTTCTGCGGTTGTTGTTGCTGATGCTGTTTCTGCTGCGGCTGTTGTTGTTGCTGCTGTTTCTGCTGCTGCGGTTGTTGTTTCTGCTGTTCCTGCTGCTGCGGTTGTTGTTGCTGCTGCGGTTGTTGTTGCTGCTGCGGTTGTTGTTGCTGCTGCGGTTGTTGTTGCTGCTGCGGTTGTTGTTGCTGCTGCGGTTGTTGTTGCTGCTTCTGTAGCTTCAGCTTTTGTTGCTGCTGTTTCTGTTGCTGTGGTTGTTGTTGTTGCTTCTGTTTCTGCTGTTGTGGCTGTTGTTGTTGCTTCTTCTGCGGCTGCTGTTGTTGTTGCTGCTTTTGCTGGAGGGCGGCTGTTGCCTGCTCCTTCTTTTTTAGCTCTTTCATCTTTTCGATTACGGCCTGCAGCTGGGCGCGTAGGGAGCGTTCCTTCTTTTCAAGTTCGCTACGCTCTTCCTCCGTAGCTGAACTTGAGAGGGCGGCGAAGGGGTTGTTGTCCCCCGTGTAACGGCCTTCCCTACCATCGGAGAGGTAGGAAATATCCTCTACGGGGACCACTGATTTTGGTTGTTTTTGTTGTTGTCCAGCTGCTGTGGACGTTGATGTTGATGGTGTTGGTGATGGCGCCCCTTTCCTCGCCTCGACCTGCAGCTTTTCAGTCGAAGTAGTGAGGGAGGGACGCTTAATTAAATTGGGCCTTGGGTTGACCCTTCTGCGCCTTTTGATGACGGCGGACGGTGTTGCGAAATCGGATGATAAATCATCCGATTCGGATTCCGTCTGACGAACGGGTCTTCCCCCGCTGTCTCCCGACATGTCTTCACGCAACTGGTGCTACTGCTGTTAGTCGCAGAAGTAGCACGAAAAAAAACGAAAAAAATAGATTTTTCCCGACTTGGGACTTGAACTGCCGGCCTCCGGAATACGAGCTCGGTACGCTACCCACTACGCCAAATTTGGTTCTGCGATTCCTTCGCCCAAACGCGCACTGATACACTTTTTTGTCTGTTTTGTTTTCTTTTTCTTTTTACACCAGCCGAAACACTTCTTATCACTACACTGGTCTGTGATCAACTCAGGCGGGAAGGTGGAATCAGTGTAGAATGGTCTACATATACCATACATTGAAAGAGAAATTTTGTTGGAATCTTAGGTGTCCAACTTCAGGCAATTGTAATATACCAGATGGAGGTTTATTTCTAGAAAGTGTTGTCCATGGCTAGATACAAATGTTGCACATTTTTCAATCCACGATCAATGAATCGACCCATTTAAGGTGCTGTTCAGCCAGGTCACCAATTTGAAGAGATGGTAGCCTTGTAGGGTATAACGTCCAACTTCAATGTGGTCGTGCATTTTCATTCTGCTAAATGACCCCTTAGTCAAGGCATCAGCTTGAACCATGGATGATTGGGTTGGCTGTCGATACTGAGCATACCCGCAGGGCATGCATGATCTCTACGCCTTAGACTATTGCAATGGATTTACTGGAGCGGCACTTAGTTGGACGTCTCCTTACTTCCGTCTATTCCCAAGATTATCAAACGTTTGATAGGGACGTTGATCTAGTAATATTCCCAACTCTGCCTCTCACAATTTTTCACCGGTCTAAGATGTTCTTTGTCTGTATATTGTTGAAACCATTCGCGACGTTCTCTAATTAGCAGAAACCTCACCGTAAACTTTGTGATCATATGACACGTTTCAGCCGAAGATTTGCTCGAGCTTAAGGTTCTCCAAGTGAGGCTTACTTAGTTCGAAAATCGATATTTCATGCACAAAAAAATATATTACGTCGAGAAAAATATACATATATGACAATGAGGTGTCGTTGATAGATGTCCAAGTGTGCCATTTGATGTTTCCGATCTGAAATTTCTGACTAGCATATAAAGCTGGCGCCATCTATTGGAGAACGGTGGATCCCCATTTTTATATCTGATAGAAACACACAATTTTTGTGAAGAAAAATGCTGGAGAGTACAGAAGTATGGCATATACTCGGAATTTTTTTTTTGAAAAACTCACGAAAAAACATCGCCACAACTGTTTTTGTGGAAGTTAGTACTATATCTTTTTTTTAAGCGTTTGGTTTTTAATTGTCAAAAGTATAAAAAAGAAAATTTCAAAAGTATATAATTTTTACTTGAGTAAACAAACCAATGTCTGCCATTTATTGTTCAAACACTGTTTTGTCTAAATATTGATTACGACTACATGTCAAGTCGTCCATACGGAGAATGCAATTTTAGGACACTTTCTGGAGCATATTGGTTGGTTTCTTGCCAACCCGTGCAATGTTGCAATTGAAGCAGCTTGTCGGCATAAACGAGTGATTTGACGCGTAGCACAAAGTAGTTCAAAGCCGTAAAATCGCACCATCTAATTGGCCGATTCACTGCTATAGAACGAAAGATAATTTGCACACCGAACTTATTTCTCAAATGGATTTGCATGTTGTGTGGCACGTAGTCGTGCTGGGATTACATATCGAACAGGATCAGCTCGTGCACTTTGGCGTAAATAAAGTTCGAAATCATTGAATGCTAGGGGCCGCCATTGCCGGTAACGTTATTCTAACGATCATCCTTGGATGCTAAAGAACCTTTCGGATCAAAAAATAAAACCAAACAGTACTGGGTGCATCGGCAGCTCTGACACTGCCTGAGGTTGCTCATCAGACCGCATACGGCAGTTTTGTTTACTAACGTACTCATTGGACCAGAAATGGGCTTCGTCATTGAAGATAATTTTCCGATCTTTCTCCTTCTTCTTCAGATCTTCCTCTAGCCTATCTTATATCTATTCAGGTAAAATTGGACGCTCTGGCAGGTCATTCGGCTTCAGTTTTTGCACGAGCTATATTTCGTATGGTTTTTGATCAAGATCCTTGTGTACAATTTTCCACGTAGTTGAGTAGTTCATCTTTGCTGCGAACGGCGATGAATGGAAATATCATGGTTTTCATTGACGCTGTCGGATTCAGCAGCGATATTTTTCTCTGTTCGCACTCCACGCAGACGAGTAGCTGGCTTGATGTCCAATAGGAAATTGGGGGAAAATTTGGTCACTAATAATTATTTGCTCAGTAAGTCGACAATGAAGCAGCACATAGTATCAACCATACGAGACCCACTAACACAAGGATAACTACATTCTCAGACATCACAGCGGTTCTTAAAGCGCTAAATAGGTACATTTTTAGCTCTAAAGCTGTCTTGGAATATTACAATACACTAAAACGAACTGGCTGTAGTCAACAGACTAAGATTGATCTGGTCGCCAGGTCATGAAAACTATGAGGGCAAAGAAAAGGCTGACATACAAGCCAAGAAAGGTGTTCCGATACCTTTTATGGGGTCACCCTCCTTTTATGGTTTTGACAGGTCAGACATAATCCTACACTTACACAAATGGATCATAAAACAAAAGAACAAATTCCGGAACAGACAAAAATGTTCATGGAACAGAATTAATATCCCAAATGTGCCAAGGAAGCTCTAGAACTAAATAAAGCCGACCAAAGAGTGCTATGTGAGACACTAACAGGACACGGAGAGAGCGCCGTGGCGCAGTGGGTAGTGTATCGGCCGCTGACGCAAGATGTCCGAGTTCGGATCCCGATAACACCAACGCCATCGAATTATTATTTCGCGACTTCTCTCCTCGGCGGGGCACTGGCAAAACCCCCTGTTGCATACTTGCCTTGAAAAAGCTTCTCGGCTCTCCCCGTTCGGAATCGGCATTAAGCTTTAGCTTCCGTTCACTTGTGTGAAAAGACAAATCAACATGAATGAATAAAAAGGAAGCTTGGCCCCGGCTCTTCATAAGCTGCAGCGCCATCTAAGGTGTCTATCTGGCAGTACAATGGACCAGTATTTGTGACTGAGTGCTCCAACAGATAGCAGCAGCCTCCAATAAGACAAAAAAAAAAAGAAAAACAGGACACGGGGATTGCAACTACCACCTTTATAAAATGAGTCTTAGTAGCACAGAAATTTGCAGGCGAAAAAAAAAATGTTCACAGGCCAAAGAAACTTGGAAAGATTTCCAAGAAATTCCATCTAGAGAAGTTGTCAAATTTTTGAACGCTCAAATCATAGATCAAAGAAATCAAAGAAAGGGGTACAATAGATCTTTATGGTCTTCAGACACACCCCAAGTTCTTCAATTCAATTCAAGTCGATTATGATGTAGCGTAAAATGGTTGAAGTGCGCGAACATCATTTTTCATAACTTGTAAGCATTGTTCGTATCTAAGTTCCTTTACGATGGAATGGCAATGCTAACTGGGCATGTCTAGTTCTGACACATTTCACGTAGCACGCGCGAGCTATCAAAAATATAACACTGAAAAACCAAGCAGTTATAATTACCATACAAGACAAACCACAATGGGATTTTCATATTGAAAATGCAGGTACACAAAAGACAAAAATCACTCAAAGAGAACGGAGAAGTGGTAGTCGAATCGTCTTGTTCCTGTCGAACTTTTCTGCATGAAAAATTCGACAAAGTGAGACGAAGGTATTAAGAGAGTAAATTTAAGCGTTGAGGTTCATAATGTTAGGCATAAAACCCGCTGCCGCACCTCTATTAACAAATTTTGCGAGGAATTTTGTAAAAAAAAGCATCGAAGGCAGGTCACGAAGAAATCATGATATCCTGAGGTTCATCGAACCACATGAAACGAGTAAGGCATGTAAAAGTATGAATACAAGTCAAGAACTTTCTGAATGGCGCGACGAAAACGAGCCGAACCTGAAGCTGGACTGCGCTAGAGTTGCTAAAACTGTGATAAGACAAACTTGCCTTAAAGGGACAAGCATTTAATAAAATGTACTGTTTAGGTTAGTAAGGCAGAAGGTACCAACATTTTGAGAATGTTACGTATATGCCGCGTAGTGCCAAGTGCCGAAGTCGTTTCCAGCTTTCCCTACCAATTTTTTTACCTTTACGTAACGCACGAAGCTTGCGTTTATTCAGGTCTTACTCTCTTGGTTAGGTTTCATGTTTTACTTCTAGGAAAAATTATTTTGAAAAACCAATAAGAGAGAAGGCCTTTGAAAGTCTAACGTATATCCTACTTTTTCGACCTTCATCTAACGCAGTAAGCTGTCTATTCAGGTCCAACTCTTTTAGCCGTGTTTTAGGTTTTACCTTTGAAGAAATTCAATTAAGATAGTCAATAAGACAAGATTCACTAATATATTGAAAATGTTACGAATACGCCCCGTGGTGAAAAGTTTCGACAGAGTTTCACGCCTTCCTTATCTACTTTTCCGACTTACATGTTATGCAAGAAGCTTGTGTCTATTCAGGTATATTCCTTTCGGTTGGGTTTTTCGTTTTTCTTTTAGGAAAATTTAGTTTACTCAATGACTAAAAGGAAAGGTACAAAAATTTTTAAAACGTTTTGTATATTTCCGATATAAACATTTTAAACATCTTAAGATCTTTATCTTAAAGTCATCGTGTGTGTGTGTGTGTGAACATAAGTTCGTGATCTTGTTTTTGCCTCAAATATCTTGCGAACAAATCATGATATCGACTTCGGACCAATTTCATTCATTATCTTGGGAACAAAAAAAAAAATATGGGAAGATGGTACTTTGGGTAGACGAGTCACACTAATGAGCTTAGTTTTTCGTTATGGAACAATGACCGACTTATGTAAATTTATAATAGCCGATTATAGGTATTGCACCACTGTACAAGGCTTAAGTACTATAAATGATATTGATATCTGGAACCAATAGATGGCATTACCAGAGCAAGTAGCTAATTAATTCGGTAAACCATCTACAAGAAAGTATTGTAGCCAAGCTTGAACTTCAAGGTATATTAGTTCCCTGCAATTTAAACATCTCCTCCCATAGTTTTAAAAAGGTCAGGTTCTGTGCCAAGGAAGGACTATTTGCGGGAAATTTTATTATACAATCGTGTACAAAATACAAAAAAAATCTGCATCTAAAGCACTCAGAAATCCTGTTGACATTTAACGTGATCGTGGTTGGTCGGAGATGACATGTAGGGAGTCTTCTCGACGCTTTAAAAATAATGATTTCGACGTTGAAGATAAAGAACACTCCTGTGTAGAAGCAAGGATATTAAGCGCCGTACGCAGAAGAGTAAGGTATTTTTGCATCTTATCGAGACGGTGAAAAGTGGATATTGTGCGATAACCCTAAGATTAAAATATTGGGAGGTAAGGCCTACCATGCATCAACATCGTCGGCAAAGGCAAATTTTCATGGTTCGCAGGTTGTGGGATCAGCAGGGTGCAGTTTATTATGAGAATCACAGGAGACCGGCTGCAAAGCGTTTGTGTCGACCCTATGAGGAAAAACTGCAGCAATACGTGCAGAGGCATGAGAAGGTGATTTGTTGCAGGACCATGCTCGGCTGCATGTTTCAAAATCGGGGAAAACGCGAGAGACGCTTAAATGGTATGTCCTACCTTATGTATCGTGATCACCATGAATTGTCCCTTACAATTATCACTTTTCCGTTGGATGGTCCATGGCCTGGCTGAGCCAGAACCCTGAGTTGATTTTTGGATAGCCTCAAAGACGTTTCGTTTTTTAGACATGGAATTAATATACTGCCAGGAAAATGGGAAGAGTAGTGGCTAAGAATTCGAGTGACATATTTTTTGCGACCGGTTTTATAAAAAAGGATTAATTTTCACAAAAAAAGGCTGAAGCCTTATTCAAACGATTGAGCATAATGATAGCTTCCAATTCAATTATATGCCAAAATTGTAATGAAAGTACATATATGGCCTGAATCTATAGCATATTATGGAAGCAATGAACAATACAAAAGAGCCCCTGGGAACACTAAAGTCGAAAGCTAAATATAAATCCTAAAATAACAACTTAGAAACAACGTCCATCTTTTAATCGGTCTTGCTTAAAGAAGAAAACTTTATATCCTCTTTTTGAATATGAACGACTGGAAAAGTCAGGAAGAGTCTTAAAATTCCTCTATCCTTATGAAGACTTATCCATCTCGTCTTTACGATGCAAAAAGGTCTATTTTGAATGGGGCGGCATTACTATCGAATTATAAATGAATTATGAGCCCGAAAATATTCAAGAGTCTTCTTAAAACCACCTAAAGGTTTCGTTGCACTAAAATCCGTTCTATCATAATTATAACATTTTATAGGATCGCCTTTAATACCCTTTAACATTTTTCAAATGTTCTCCATTCCTTTCGTATCACCCTGTGCTACAACACAGTATTATGGATATGAAAGTGGATATAAAAAAATAAAAAAACCGACCTTCCGCTTTGCATAAATTGGAATTAAATATGTAAAACAAAAATTTGTGAGACCTGTGTATTAAAATAAACTAATTTATAATCAACTTTGCGCAATCAGGCATCAAACGGCTTTAAAAAAAGGTTTGCAGTCAGGAAAAAAGAATCCCCGAGGGGACCATTGCAATGCAGCTGACATAATCTATGGAACATATGACGGTGTAAAGGTTCATCGTCACCTATACATCTAGTTTTAAGGAATTTACCTGAATCCGTGTAAATCTGCATCTTAAACAAATAATTTTCGAAAGTCCCAAGTGGCACGTTTGTATTTCTTTCGTTCTGCTTCGCGGAATATTTGACTTGTGCCTTGGAGCGCACGTACCATAATTGCACATTTCTATTCCGCGAGGTGACACGTTAATGTGCCCCAAAAGGATAACAGCCCGGAACTAAGCGCACGCAGATCAAATCTCAACGCTTCAGCACATCCCATTCGATGATGTTGCTGACAAATATTTGCCACAAAAAAAAAAGAACAGAAGTCAATCGAATGAAGTAATCCTCAGAACGCCGTCATACGTTGCGAGCTCGACATCACGTTCGAACGCTTTAACTGCACTTCATTGACATTCAATCGCTAGAGGCCATCAAAACATCAAATGCGCTCCGTTCCGGCATTTAAATCAGTTGTTTGCTTTTAATCGAATCAGTTTAAAATCAGTCTCCAGCACGTAAGACCATATCTCGGGGATTTGAGTGCTTTGCTTTTCGACTACATGTCCCTATAACACTGGAATCCATTGTTCATCTTCTGTAACTAGTGCTTGGGAGGTGTCCGACTAGCGCGGCGCGTGTGTGTATCCATAGATCGTGACGTTCGTTGAAGAAAATTTAATTCTATCACGTGTCATCCTTTTATCACCTGCCTTTTGGTAGAATCCTTTCTCAGAATCCTCAAGGATTCAACTGATGCTTTCTGCTAACTAAACAAGATGTCAGTGTGATCTTTTGTTCCCGGGATTGCCATATGATGGTCCGGACGCGAACGGAAGCAGTGACAGTGGCTGGTGATGGAAACAGGACGTGCACACTTTGGGATGTAAATAGTCGGTGGATTGTTTGGATTGCATTGTGCCAGTGTGACCGGGTGGCGGAAACTCCGCTGAAAGGAAATGGTTTCACTGACTGGAGGATAAATCAGTGGTTACAGGCAAATTCAAACGACGCGGGAGAGGATACGGAGACTGGGACAGTTTCGAAGAACTAGCATCCGAGGGCCATGGACAAAGGAGCGAACTACGGGCGGTACGATTTAAAAAGTATAGTCTTGGGGCTCTTCAAGTTGTTAATTTGACCGACAGCATGGGTGGTGGTCCGGATGTTTGTCTGCTCGCCGGATACTCTTCTTTTGTGAATGCTCCTCACGTGCACGGATTAGGATTGCTAGAGGAGTCGTGCGTTTATTTTCATTTCTTAAACACGCTACGAGATGCCCGTACAAAGGGGCACTATTTTGAAAGAAGCACTCTAACGAAAGTGAGGTAATAAATTTGTTGCTAAGTCGGATATGTTAGGATGCCAGACAGTATTCTAGAAACATGTGTAGTGTCTTGTATACAGTCGTTTAGATGTTCAGTGAATCATTGGGAAATCTTATTAATTATTTGGTGAGTAGGAAAACTTTTGACATGATTCATCCCAAAGATGACTTGACAAGATAGCAAAAGACGAGCGAGTCATGGTGGGATTTAGTTCGGAGCATTTTTGTCGTCTGATGACATTGCTAAGGGATCCTTGTCTTGCAGAATTTCTATTTATTCCACAGCGACAGTATAGCCAAAAATAATGTTCTGAGCAAGCCACTAAATTGTTTGGCTTGCATCTAGAAGTACTAGTACCTCATGAGCTCATGGTTTAGCAAAAGGTAACTTTAAAAATATCGCATAGTTGTTTCCGAGATGAATTTCAAACAATATGGAGTTCTAGGAACTTTACCCGCATCGTACCTTGTGCGCATATATGGCTTCGTGTGTACACGGGATCATACGCTTGTAAATCATATGTCAGAGAAGGAAAATCAGGATTATTGAATATGAAGAATTTGATATTATGGGATGCCCAGCAAGAAGTATTATATTAACGAACAAACTTCGTTTCTGTTTTGTAAAAAGTAAGATTCCTCGAATTAATTAAGGGAATCCTTCATGGATCGACAATATGAAAGCTAAGTCGAGTAGAGAGGTTTTCCTAGAAACATATTCTGGTTATAGGCTCGACCTTTAAAGTTGGAATTTGTTTCCATTACGATATGCTTATGGCATCGGCATACAATTTCAAAATATGCCAGCCCAAGATGTGATGACAAAGGTCATTTTTATTTAATTATATTGTACTTTACAATCGCCCATGTCGCCCAAGGTCTATTAGTGTAGCAAGTTGTGTACCTTTATGCGTGGATGTACGACTCGTTTTACGACTAGCTTTTCCACAAATAGAGGATTTTTCAACAAGGACATAACACCGTAATACCGAACGTCCCCTTCTATAGATCAGTTGTTCATTTACGTCAAGTTCTTCCAATTCTGACCAAAAATAGTATTACAACATGGTACGATAGCGAACTTCAGTGACCGTGATACAGCGATCATTTTCATGGATAAAATAGGTTCTCATCACACCTCCGGCACCCTCAGTTTTTGTGGATGCAACAGAATCTCTTGAAGCACATATAATCTTATTGTAGTCCAGTAACGCATATTTGGTTGTTGACGAATGTATTAAACCAAAAATGGGCTTCATTTTTTTTTCAAACTTTTGCAATGTCTTTAGATGATTTTAGATGATCAAAAGGCTTCAGTTCTTGGCTTCATTTGCTCTTGCAGGTGTGTAGGCCAACTTTTCTTTTTTTTTTAATTTCCTACTATTTATGTGGACTGAGAGATTTCCAATGCTTGTGAGAAAATTAGAATCGACCGAATTTGCTGCTTTTAGAATGAAGCTTTTAGGGCTGCGATATTTTTGGTACTTCGACCGGTGCGTTTTTTCACTATCACAGAAACATTCAATTATGAATACGATAAGTCGAATTTATTCACTATAGCATTATAGTCTGGTGGGACGATTATTACGATCGAAAATGGAGCTCTAAAATTACGACCACCGATTCAACAATTTGATATTAATTGTTAATTAGTTTAAAACGTTACTTCTTAGTGAACTTCTTCGTAATAAAAACCTGAATTTCGATTTACGTTCTGGCATTAAGAGGTTATTCAAAACATGTAAGCATGTGTTTGTATTAAAAAACAAAATTGTAATGTCCCTATTGAAAAACCTAGTACGTAGTGCGTATTTTTAAAGGTTGTGAACCAAAGGTGTTCTTGGATAAGGAGCGTTTTGATAAAATTTACTTTTCACAATAAAGAAGTGTGCAACTGACAGGATAAGGGTTTCTAAAATACAACCTATCGATGCAAGACTCGTTAATATAATACATTTTGCCTTCACACCCAATTTTCGATGAACGTATCATCTCTGTCTATGTTTAAAATCACGAATATATGTACCTATGCCTCAAATCTGGACACCAGATGTATTCAAAAAATTTTTGCGCGGTTCATATTAATCCCATTGGTGAGTTTTTTTCATGCTGTGGTGATAAATATCTGAGAAAAGTAATTCTTGGATAAACTGGTTGTATACTCCGCTGTCAGCCGTCAAAGATGAAAGTTGTGTTTTGGTATGACGGGTAATTTAAATTTTGTTGTAAGAATGGAAGAAACGGAAATGGAGAAATGGAATAAAAGGGTCCAGCAAGGTTTAGGAATATTAAATATTGCTTTTGCAGAGTCTAACACAAGTACAACTGGGGCATTCGAATGGTAAAAACCTTTCGAAGAAGTTCGTGAAGTCATCGAAGATAATGAGCCCACTGAACGTGCCCGCACAACAACAAGCCATTAAAACGTGGTAAAGGTAATGCCACTTAATTCTTTCGAAAACCCTGGAACTGCCAAGAAATCACAGCATCGAATGGAAATGACTCAGCAGTCGCTTAATGATGTCAACTATAATTTGTCATGAGAGGTAAGCCCCAGAAGAGGCATTCCGAGTTGCCAAAAATTAAAAACAATTTTCCGGATTTCATATTAAATGCGTCCTTGCCTCAAGCCTGAGTGGATAGTAAGGATTAGTTTTTGAAAACAAATTTGTGGTGAAACAATTCATTGCCTTTGTACCATGTTAATGTTCATTTTCGTATTAGCCCTGGTCTCTATGTTAGCCAGGCGTGGCTCCGCCATACCACATAGCCTCCATAATTTGAAACCTTGAGCAATCGTTTGACATGTATGAACATACACAACATCCTAACGCAAGCTGATAATAAAAAATAAATCATGTTTAATAAAATAACTAGTTACATAGAGGTCATCCAATAAGAGGTAAAAATCTCGCGATGTTGTTGAACTGTAGGCATTCAACTATTTTTGTGAAGACTTTTGGTAGACAAAAATATATATTGATATATTGATATATTGATAGGTACTTGAACAACGTGTTGAAATGATATGGAACATGATCCATCGACTCAGTTTTACCAGGTTCAATGATGATTTCATGGCAAACAACGCCGTTTAAATGATGAGGCTAGTACTCTCTTCATGTGGACAGATGAACTCAAGATGATCTTCAATTCACCAAAGAAAAATATATTTTCGACGCTGTGCTTAGATACCTCTAATGACTGGTTGCAGAAATATGCCCGTACAATAATCCAGTGCACTGAAAGACAGCGATGATGCAACAAATCCTTAAGAGGGGAAGCATATATCCGACCCTTCGGTTGATAAGTTTTCTTTCGGGTACCATAAAGTTCTTCGAGAACCTTGTCTAAATGAGTTGAGAATGAGAAGGGCATGCCACTCTTTATGTGGCGTCGAAATCAGATGGCCAAAGAACCAGTGAAGGGGTCTGATTGATTTGGAAAAATACTCATAAGTAACCGGTAAAAAGTTGATCACCAAAATTGTCGAGATGACTTTTCCTCAACTACTTGATTAGAAATGAACCCCAACAGGGTACTGTGGACTCGCCCATTCTTTTGAAAATTGTTTGTCTAGGGCCCCAAACGAAAATTGGAAAATTGTGGCAGGTTTTCAATTTGAAGACCGTACAGTGGCAAACTTAAGTGCAGTCAGATACCAAATGAACTTGTAGACGCTGTTCTGATAAGACTCGTTTCCGCTTGTCTATATATTTTGCGTGATGGTCAAAATTGTTCGAATGATTTAGTTTTTGTGAAATTTGACGCCAGTATCATCCGTGCCGGAAGGCAACATTATTTAAGCCAAAATTGCTTGTAGAGTTCCTTGTTCAGGGTAAGCTCGATATAAAAATAAAAAAATTAAAAATGCATTGAAAACAAAATATTAAAAACAATAGGTGCATAGCAAATTTCTTGAAAGTGTGACATGTCGAAATGGGCATTTCAATTGTTCGCCCTTTGGAGCTAGGTCAAAATCAAATTCTACAGATTTATCACTAATTCATGGACTAAAAGGAAATATCAGATTCGAAAAATATAGGCTCAATTATTTAAAAAAAAATTTAATCGAAAAAAAAATCTATTTCAATATATTTTTAATTAATTTTTCCTTGAACTTTTTACTGAAATTACGATTGTGGTCCGATAAGTACTTAGCCACACCGCCAGATGGCGCCAGTATCGCAAGAGAACTTACTATCGTGTAGTACAATCTGTTAGATTTCAGCCGGATCGAACTCGTAGTTTTGTTTTGACCGTGTGTGGAAGCGGGAGTGTCCGCGGATTTTAGAAAAATGGAAAAAGAGCAATATCGGTCGGTGATTCGATTCTTGTTTTTGGAAGGGAAATCGCGCAGCGAAATCAAAACGCGTTTGGATGCTGTATACGGTAACTCTTCTCCTTCGATGGCGACCATCAGAAATTGGTTTACCGAGTTTCAACGTGGTCGCACGTCGGTTTTTCATGAGCCACGTCCAGGTGCCCCGAAAACGGCTACCACGGAGGATAACGTGACTAAAATCCACGACCTCGTATTGGCAGACCGCCGATTGAAGGTGCGCGAGATAGCTGAGACAGTAGGCATTTCAAAAGATCGCGTGGGTCATATCCTGCATGAAATTTTGGGCATGAGAAAGCTGTCGGCGCGATGGGTGCCGCGTTTGCTCACTCCGGACAAAACCTCTTCAGAGCAGTGTTTGACGCTGTTAAGTGCAATCCGAAGAAGTTTCTGCGTCGTTTCGTGACAGTCGACGAAACATTAGTACACTGGTACACACCAGAGACCAAAGAACAGTCGAAACAGTGGACTTCACCCGGCGAACGTGCTCCGAAGAAGGCGAAAATTGCCCCATCGGCCGGAAAGGTGATGGCCACCGTTTTCTGGGATTCACAAGATGTGATCCACATCGAACACCTGGAGAAGGGCAAAACGGTCACAGGGTAGTACTATGCCAAATTATTTTGCCGACGCCGAATTGAAGAAAAAACGGCCCCACTTGGCGAAGAAAAAAGTGCTCTTCCACCATGATAACGCACCGGCTCACACCTCCGCCCTCGCCACGGCCAAATTCCTCGAATTAGGCTACGAACTGAATCTCCATCCACCGTATTCTCAGATTTGGCTCCGTGCGACTTCTTTTCCCAAACTTGAAAAAGTCACTCGCCGGGCAGAAATTTCAGTCGGATGAGGAGGTCATCGCCGCCACGGAGGCCTACTTTGCAGACCTCGAGAAAACGTATTTTTCAGACGGGTTAAAGAAGTTGAAGCATCGGTGGGTCAAGTGTATCGAGCTAGAAGGAGACTATATTGAAAAATAAATCGCCATTTCTCTAAAATTTTAGTTTTTCTTTTATAGGCTAAGTACTTATCAGACCACCCTCGTAAAATATTGCCACTTTTCGTAAAAATATTTCGCTGATCTATTGATTTAATATAACATCTCTTGTTGGATGACCGTGATTCGGAAAAAAAAGTTAAATTGCTAGTACTGTCACTGATGTCTGTGTACAATTTCAGATCATTATATCGGTCAGTTCCACAGTTATTATATGCATGCAATCTAATTTCTGGAACGAAATTTCTGCTGTAGAAATCGTGAAGAAACTGCAAAAAGTTCTTGGTAAACTGTTTTTTCGGAAAGAATTATTAGAAAAAAATCCAAGAAATCAAGGAAATCGATCGGCTATTAGAAATATAGTCATTCAAAAAATTTTGAAACCATTCATTCATCTCGTTTGGTTCCAAAAATGTTAATTCCTCTAAAAATGTTGTGAAGCGTAAAGGGATTATTTTTGACTACGAGGCAGTCAAAAAACTCGTCATAACTAGAGTGAGATTAGGATTTAGCTCCGTTTACCTTCTGGATACTGAAAAAAATACAAAGATGATTTCAGGGCATCGTTTTCGGTCCATAGAAGAGATTTAACGAATTTAACGGCTGCTTTCAGAATTGGAAAAAAAAACATTCGCAGTTGTGTATTTTGTCAGACGGGGACTACTTTGCAGTGCTTTGAAGAGGACATGATAGATATGGACGAACAAATAGAGAAAGCCAACAGGGAAAATCCACAGGATTGATTCTTTGAGAAATTGAAAAAGTATTCGATTCTTTCATGCGTTGGTCTAATATGTAAAATAATTAGTTTCAAATTTCCATTATAAAATCCACAGTCAATGGTGTATTTTCAAGATCAGTTTATTTACAATCAGGGGTTCCGCAAGGTTCTGTACTAGGTCCTATTTTGTATAATTTATATACGTCAGCCCAATATCTGTGAATCGGCTATCTTTGCAAATGACACTACAATACTCTCATTCTACGAGTTTGCTCTCAACATTGAGACAAACTTTGAAAGCGATGACGGTATTAGGACACTATTTTAACCGATGAAAACTTAAGCTGAACGGTGATAAAATATATACTATCGTTATTTGCCCGAAAAAGAAAAACATTCTATCTTCCGAACAGCCAAATTCGAATTTATGGATCTGCGATAAGTTGGAACAATTCTGATAAGTATCTAGGCCAACGTTCCATAAACAAATCTCTAGAACGTAACAGGAACTAAATATAGCGATAAAAATGTTATAACCTTTCATAAACAGAAAATCTACAATATCAAATCAAAATACAATAAACTGCTGATACACAAAGTAAACTCCTAAGCATTATTCATATGGATATGGATGCTCGGTGTGAGGAAACTCTGATGCTATATTAAAAAGTGTTACAAAATAAGCTCCGCAAAATTATGCTCGACTTTCCATGGTACTATTTCACTTTGAAGCGAATTTTGATATCGCCGAGAATTCAAAAAAACTTATTATGACATTAATGAATAAATGCGCTTTTGCAGATAACAATTTATTGAATGACTTAGTTATGTAAATTTTCAATTGATTAAATTATTTATAATTTACGTTATTTATTTTTGTTAATATATTTTCTTAATTATGTATTTATGCACAATATTTTTGGGGGGATTTTGGTCGTGTTTTTCCTCAACGTAAAGATAAGTTTACAAGATTCCAAATAGCCCAATAATAATAAAATAATATTTCAGCTGAAGAATATACATATAAAATCATAACACTGTACGAGTTATGTAAAATGTGTGCTAGCAGTCCATTATACTTTTGTTTTCATACGAAATAAAGATCTATCATATATGTAGGTATTCGGCCAATTAAAGAGTCCGCCAAATAATTTTGTTTTTTTTTTTTGAAAATGCTATAAAAAAAAACTACTGAATATTTTCTCAAATTTCTTTTTTTATTTGAAAGTACAATCCTTCCGGTTAATAATGGAAAATAATTTCATTCAAATGACTTCCACGGCTGGCCAGGCAGTAGCCTACACGATCGGTCCAATTTTTAAGCACATTATCGATTGTGTGCAGCTGTATTTCACCAATGGCTTCACGAATATTGTCCTTTAAAGAGTCAATTGTCTCTGGCTTGTCGGCGTAACACTTATCTTTGACGGCACCCCACAAATAACAGTCCAACGGTGTCAAATCGCAGCTCCGAGGTGGCCAAACGACATCAGCTCTGCAGCTGATAATGCGATCTTCAAAAACAGGGCGCAAAACATCGAGTGTAGCTTCGGCTGTGTAGCACGTAGCGCCGTCCTGTTGAAACCAAATGTTGCCAATATCCTCCTCTTCAATTTTCGTGAACAAAAATTCGTTCAACATGGCCCGATAACAATCGCCATTGACTGTAACGGCCACTCCTTGCTCATTTTCGAAGAAAAATGGCCCAATTATGCCTCTGGACCAAAATCCGCACCAAACAGTGGCTCGTTTTGGGTGCACCGGCTTTTCAATGTATGCGTGCGGGTTTTCTGTGCCCCAAATGCGACAATTTTGCTTGTTTACATACCCGCCAAGATCAAAATGAGCTTCATCTGAAAAGATGATTTTTTTGGCAAAATCGGCATCTTCTGTAAGTCGATCGCAGGCCCACTTAGCGAAGCGAAAACGCATTGGATGGTCAGTTGGCTTCAACTCCTGAACCAATTGGACTTTGTATGGCGTCATACCAAGGTCTTTATGCAAAATTCGTCTCAATGATGTCTCCGAAATGTTTAATTGTTGAGAACGACGGTGAATTGATGTTGATGACGCTTCACGCACACTTTCTGCCGCAGCAGCAATATTCTCGGGTGTACGCACTGTTTTTGGCTTTTCACGCTTTGGTTTATCGATGAGGATGCCAGTTTCTTTCACTTTTTTCACAAGATAACGAACATACGGAGCTGACGGTGCTTCTCTTCTTCCAAAATCCGTACGCAATTTTCGCACACATTCTGCAACATTACCATGATTTTCAAAGTAATGTCGCAATATTTTCCAGCGTTGTTCAAGCATATACACAATCATATTCGTTCAGCGGAAGGTTAAACTAATTATCTGTCAAATCAGACATGAGCTAAGTGTTACCATTCACGAAATAAGCACTACTTGAAACAAAAAACGTTAGATGGCGGACCCTTTATAAGCTGAGACGAGGGTTGAGTAGCGGAAGTCTATCTAGTGGAAGTCTGGATAGTTACACTGGACAAAGTTGCTTTGCGTTGATGTCTGCCTCGTTTTGTGTTGTCTGTAGACCGCAGCAGACGCTGAAGAGGCAGCTATGCAAATGTAAACAAAATAATAAGAAAAGAAATCTAAAAGGTGGTATGGAGCAAGAAGGGCCCGTAAAACTAAGTAAGTAAGTTTAAAACTAAAAGGCAAAATAATTTTATTTAACAAACAAAAAAAAAATATTTCGAAGATTAGTAGGCAGATATGGTTAAATCAAGGGCAGGAATTTTAAAGACAGTAGGGAACCCGATCATCTTATGGAATATTAAACACTTCATGTGTCCGCTATTAAGCAATCACTTTTCCTGATAGTGCAATGCCGAAAATGTTGCCCGACGCCCTTTTTTCTTACTCAAAATTACTTGTGATGGCTCTAATATGGCATTATATTTAGGATTATAATTAACACGATTTTTAACTATCTAACTGGAAATGCAATTAAATGAAAACAAATAAATATTGCCGAAAACAACATCCAATCATGGAATATATTTTCGGTTAACGAATAACTTTAACATAAATATAAAACCAAAATGTTACGGGCAAACATGAGTTTTGCTTTAATGTTTAAATGAAAGTTCCAAAAGTCAAATAAGTTCGTCCCTAACATTCGTCCCTATCGGCGCTCAAATTAAAATAATTAGATTTTTTCACAATAGCAACCATTGCGTAAAATCGCGTCATTAACAGCTAAAGAGATTAAATTGTGGTCAAAGGGAAAAAAATTTTATAAAAAAAAGTGACAAATGTTTGCTTTTTGCATTACATGCCACTGCGTTGCACTCTAATTCAATGTGTCGCACGCGTTTTCGAATTTGGAAATAAATCCTCTAACAACATTTCATCTACAATCGCTTTTAACTTCTAGTTAGTTATATTTATTTGTGTATTCAAATTTGGTTCTGACCTCCCTCCAATGTGAGCGAACTAGATTCACGTGCCATGACCAAAACAAGAGAGATACAAAGTAGTCGCAGCAAACCAGTGATGTGAATTGTTACAACAATTAATTTGAAATTGTTTGCAATTAGTTTACGCGACTGCATTTCGCGTGTAAACGCGTTATTAAAATTCAAAGCTCATAATCATAAATCGCAACGCACCACAGTATGCGTTAAATTATACTAGTTTGGAGTGGAATTTTGGCTTTGTTGAAATAGGGATGATATTGGATGATATCATGGGATGGATGGAACCAGGGTAATCACAATGGGGTGTTGGGAATCATATAGTTTATCTCACGTCTGATAAGGAGTCCATAGTCAAGGTTGCGATAAAGTAGATGAAGAAAACTCTGTAATTCTAGATACATCGTGTTGCAAGTCGGGCGAATACAATACATAAAAGTTTATAAAGAAAACCAAGTAAACTACAGGCACACATGTACGTACATTTTTGCGTTTTGGGTATCGTGTTTCATCATCAGTGCGTATAGCTACGAAAAAAAAAAACTTCTATCTTTCCCGCGTGTATATTTCACAATTAATTTGATTTCTTTACACTTTTCTTGCAAATAGAAATATGGAAAAAAAAAACAGTCCTTAAATACGATTAACAACTAGGTTCGATTGATTAGTACGATTCGCCGAACAAACAGTAGACCGTCATTCGCGTGTATCTGTACCCACCACTCGAATGGATAAACAATAAAATACTAAAATTCGTTGAAAGCTGCTAGCGCCGGAAAACCCATCAAACACCAGCTGTTTGAGATCTCAAAAACCAACCGAATACAGATACAGCCGTACGCGACTAAGTACATAAGTATGATGATACGTCGTACTTGCTATACACCTAGCTAGGTGTCTTTGTATCTTTATATCTCTTCATAGATAAAAGACAAAAAGAACTACGAATGGAATCTGAGTCAGCATGAATAGTATTGAGTGGTATAGGTGTGTAGTAGAGGACCATTTAACCATCTAACCATCTAGCACCATTGTCGCATCGAGGCAGCAGAAGCATTAGGGGCATCAGCAAAAATAAAACAAGAGCAACTGCGAAACCTCGTAGCTTGTGCGTATAGATGCAATATTTTTATTGTAGTTTTCCCATTTGCTTTCATTCTCTCGGTGTTTTTGCCGTTCCCATTATTTACACATAATGCATTCGAGTGCATTGATAGTGCCATACTCGTACGCCCCCTCGCTGCCTCGCCACCTTTCATCTGTTATTTCTTTGTCGATCGCTATCCATTTGAACTCGAAGCTCATTTCGAGCATGAAAATGTATCCCGAATGCAATTAGACATAAGTGATATTCCAATGGAGAGCAAGGAAAACGAAAGCGATCTCTGTACTAGTACATACCTTGAAGGGCATCAGGCGTCGGATAGGTAATTGCAGCCATCCTGAGTGCCTTCCCCCTCCGCAACAGTGAGAATCGAAAGAAGTGTGGAATAAAGACAATTTATTTTTTCCACCTCAAGCAAAAAGTAAAAAAATGCGAATAGCATCCAACGATGCTCTAGTTGGCAAATATTTGTGAGACGTGTTCCACAAATGTGCAGCACATTTAGTTCATTCAGTCAGTCGGTCGGATTGTCGTTTGGTTGTTCGGCGCGTTTCTTTCTTCTGCAATTTCCTCATGATCTCTCGCTCGGCAAGTGGCGAATTGATGATGATGGCGCGTTATAAAAATAGCTTCGTCGGTAAGATGCCGACTATTCGCAACCCGTCTATGTTATATGTTGCAAGTAACGAGCACATCGATAGGTGATGTAGCCGACTATGGTCGGCGGATAGAGTAAATTTGATTTCATTTGATATTTGAGATACCGTCCGTTGGTTAGTTCTATCTGGTGGATATGGTGTGTGCGATGGCCAAAGTTTAGATTGAATGCGCTTGGATGGCGCGCGTTTTGCGATTCGATTGCTGCCGTATTCAATTGGGGATTCATCGGATAGAGATTTGCACTTTGGCGAGTTTCGTTCGATTTCTTCCTTCGACAGGTCAGAGGTGAATAAAGCCAAAAGAGAGGGTCGGCGGGGGGTGGATATTGGTTGCATTGTTGCAGTATAAGCGATTCGGTTAGTGATGTAATTGCTGGCTGGGCGTCAGGTAATTTGCTTGAGGTGAGGTTTTTGTGCGGTATGTGCAGGTGATAGCAGTGACCTTAACGAAATGTTGGAACGTCGAAGGTTTGTTTTGATAGTTGATTAGATGAGACTATTTGACTTGAAAGTGATGATTCATGGGAATCAAATGTTCAAGATGACCAAGCAGAACAAGTAGATGGTGCCATCGTGATGTGTCACTGCAACTGGGTTTTGTGATTTTGTAGATGATCTAAATATTTTATTTTTAAAAAGAAAACTTTGAAATAATCACTGGAACCTTGAGTCAACGGCTGCGAAAATAACGAATGAGGTATATGGCCAATGTTTTGTGAATGGACATTATTCAGGGCTTTTCAAAAGTCGCGTGTTGATTTTATTTTCTTTTCTTAAATAAAATACATAAATATTTGGACTTTTACTAGCAGTTCTTATTTTCAGGAGAACATGGCAATAGGGGTGATCGTGATGCAATGGTAATCATCACCGACTGTTGAGCCGAAGGTCTTTAGTCCAAGTCCGTCCATAGTCAAGAACAATTTCTATACGGAGAAACTGTGCAACAACATCAGTTGTGAACGAGAGATGATCAAAAAGTGCTGACGAATGCATAACACTCGCAGCATAATATCACTTCAAAATTCATACCCTGTGTGCGAATTTCCAATACAACGCCTTAATGACATGGAAGCAAAAGAGTTACTGGGAACGACAACCAACGCAAATTCAGTGGAATCTCTCAAATTCTATCTAGGACAACCACCCCCGGAGAGTTGTGAACGAACATCTTCGACACGAAACAACAAACACAAACAAAAAAAAAAAACAAAAAACAACATGGCTCTTCACCAGAAGCATGTTCACAGGCTTCTATACGAACATCAAACTCTTCAAGGATTCGCTTACACATCGCCCCATTTCGTCAACATTCATTTCGGTCAACAACTATATTGTTGGCTTAAGAAAATCGGCTTAAAAAAAGTGATCTAAGAGTGTTAGTTCGCTTGAATTCCCAATTCGCATGAGTTCGCAATGAACCAGTGATTTCATCAGCCAACGAACCACACCAAACAGTACAATTTTGTGAAAGTAATGAGTTTTTGGAAAATAGTTCCTAAGTTCGACGAACTTAGATTTCATTGAGTTCGAGGCTCTACTGGATTCTGGTTCTCCACTTAGCTTCATCACGGAAGGGATGATGAAGAAATACAGTAGTGCGTTGAGTAGTTGGCGGTCGATTAAGAAACCACGGGTATAACAGCACTCAAGCTACCTGCGGAATCGGTAGCCCCAATAAGGCATTGGATCAACAAATAAAAAATTGTCGGAATAAGACGAACCAATGTCTCAACGAAAGTACATGACCACATCCGAAAAACGTTGTGAAAAACAATTCAACGAAACTGTTCTAAGAAATATGGAAATGCGGTTCATTGTGACACGAAGAAATATTCATGTCACTTGAACTTGACAGAACAGATGGTGTTAGACAGGAATAGATTGCATTCATGAAGGAATATGGACAACTGGGACGTCTGGAAGAAGTTGATATTATCATCAACATAAGCCATGTCAATTAATTGCCAAGCTTGAGGGTACTACCACCAAGCTTAGAGTGTTTTTTGATGGTTCTATGAAAACTTTGTCAAATTAGTCACTAAATGACATATTAGCGACTGCTTCAGCTATTCAGTCAGTTGAATTTTTTAAAGATGCACGTTTATAATAGTTTCAACAGTGGATGAATAAGTGTCTAGTGCCCAAGAACGACAGGACATCAAGGATAAAATCCGCTCATGGAGAGCCAGAGCCAAGCTTCTCTCATACACTTACTCGTATGTTGTGTGTGGCTTAATGCCGATTTCCTCTGTTTCAGAGAAGTGTACAAGGCAAGTGTACAATGGAAGGTTTTGCCAATACCCCGAAAGAAGCCGCGTAATGAACATCCGATGACCTCGGTGGCGTTATCAGAATCCGAACTCGCTCATCGTGCGTCAGAGGCCGACACTTTACCCACTGCGCTAGGGCGCTCTCATAAATCTACTTTACAAATGCCAAAAATAACGTGAAAAAGCGTTCAGAATTTATTCACTTTTAAAGACTATATATTCTGTCAAATAAAACCGCGATTAAATCGATAAAAACAACTCACAACAAGTATTATTTAAATTTCAGAGTCTCGTTGACAAACATTCGCCAAGCCTTCCTATCATGAGTGTGCTCCCTTCATATTTCGATATTCTGTTACATATCTTCTAGGCCCAACCATTGTTCCATAGTTCGTCCACTCTTCATTCATTCCATTTGGCCTGCCCATCATGATTTCTACGATTTTATTACTAGGACAACGCCTGGGCTGTCCAAGTTCCCCGAGTTCTTGGTTGATTCTTCCTAAGATTCCGTTTTCAAAGGGCCGAAATCCGTTTTCCTCCTTCTTAGTTAGAGACCAAGTTTCATATTCTTACAGAGTCACTTGCATTAGTACAATTTTATAAATATTGAATTTAATATTGCGGGACATAAGACTGGTTTTAAATAGTGCCTTCATTTTTTCCTTCCTTTCTCCCTTCATTGTTTGTTTTTTCAAGCACGCGTACAAGGCTGCATACGGTCAGCCTTTTATTTATTTCGATCTTTATGTGGTCCTTGACAGGATTATCTATCGTCCACTTGGTCATAGCGTTTATAGAGTAGTCAGGTACGAAAATCAGAGACTATATACGAAGAATGTTAAAAAATAAGGGGACTTTTTATTTTTCCGTCAGCTCTTCTTCCATGCCTCGAAGCAATTCTGATATGAGTTTTTTGATATTGCCTTATACTCTTCCAGTAATGCGGTTCTTATTCCCTCAGTCGTAGCAAATCTCCATCCTTCCATCAATCGATAGGGAAGAGAAAAAAGTCGGAGAAGGCCAGGTCCGGTGAATACGATGGCTGTGGCATGATAACCGTATTTTTTTAGATCAAAAAATTACAGACAAGCCACGATAGGTAGGCAGGTACATTATCGTGCATATCGTGTAACAATTGTGGATGCTTTCCCCACATATTCGGACGTTTTCTTCGTATTGCTTTATGCGAACGGCACATGGCTTCAAGGAAATATTGCTTATTGACCAGAGTTCAAAATGAATCTCGCAATTGTAATCGAAGAAAATAGTGAGCATAACATTTTCATTCGACCGAACTTGGCGAGTTTTTTTCGGTCTTGGATTCTACGTCGTTACTGCTCATGATTCGTTACCAGTAATGACTCTTCTCAGCAAATCTGGTGCTCATATTCATGCGTTTCACGCTCAAAATCTGTTAAAAAAAATTATGACACGAGCCAATATATGACAGACATGCCAATATCCTCAGCAACTTCTCTGATAATGATTCGACGATTCTTTTTCTATGGATTCTTTGGTCCATTTTATTAATCTAAGAATTGTCAAGCATACCAAAACCAAGTCTAATCTTTATATTCCTAACATGAGTACCAATATTATCAAAAATATGTAAAATGGCATGTACTTGGCTCACGAAATTCAAAAAGTCACTTTATTTCTTGAACAAACCTCGTATTTGTTTTTTTACTTCTAAGCCTACTTTCTTTCTAAATTTCTCTTAACTGTTTCCTTTCTAACTTCCTGAAGGTTTAGATTGACAGCGTGAGCTAGAAAAGGTGATTCCATTCAGGTTTATTCACCATGCAATTAAGGTTAAGGTATAGTTACCATCCAATTAATAAGAATTGGTGTTAAGGCGTCTCCTTATTTTAGCCCTTCGCTTATCTGAAATACCTTATCTGCGTTTAACAAGTCTACTTTGATCCGTCCTTTTATCAGTTTCACCAACATTTCCGCATATCAAACCCTACAAGGGCATGAAACATTTTGATTAGTTTATAGAGTCCTTTTTAAAATCTGGTGGGCCCATTTCTCTTGTAAGAACTGTCGTTTAATGAAAATTTAGTACCTCGTCGATCGGCGCCTCCTGGAGCTACACTGGTGGTCTCCAATTATTTCCTTGGTGTATGATGCCAGTTCCTTTAAGAGAATATGATAACACCTTTTGACAACTTGATAGAATGATATTCCTCAGTAATTGTTGCACTGTCTTCGGTCACCGTCTTTAAATTCTGAAGTGATGTTCGAGTTTTTCCATTCTTCCGGGTTAGCTTTATTTTTTAAAATAATGTAGTTGTAATGAGCCCATGTAGCTTCTCTGTTAAATGTTATGTTCATATTTTAATAATTCTGATGGTATTAGGCCGACACCTGCTGCTTTGTTATTTTATAAGTCTATGGATTGCTTCATTTACTTTCTTCATGGTCGGCATTTCTACCTGGATTTCCCCTTATAATCAGCGTTCTTCCTGAATTTTAGTTTTTTTTTTGTATGTCATTGTCGTTTTGTTGTTGTCTGATGCCTAGTTTGAAGTCTAAGAACATAAGTGTTTTCACTTTTTCTTCGCATTTTTCGTCGAACCAAGGTTTGCTTACCCTAATTTATTTTTCCCTTACAACACTTTTTATTGTTGACCAAAGTGCTCGTGCTTGCTATTGACCCGTTTTTTTTTTATAATTCGTGCAGGTTCAAGAGTGTACGCTCTTAGGTGTTTGTCGCTCAATCTGGACGGGGTGCAGATGGTTTGTATCAAAGATGTTCGTTCACTACTAACCGAGGGTGGTTGTCCTAGATGGAATTTGAAAGATTCGACTAAATTTGCGTTGGTTGTAGTTCATAGTAACTTTCTTGTTTCCAGGTCATTAAGATTATATTGGAAACGCGCACACAGAGTATGAATTTTTGAAGTGATCTTATGCTGCGAGGGTTATTCCTTCGTCAACACTTTTTGATCATCTCTCATTCACAACTGATGTTGTTGCACAGTTTTTCCGTATAGAAATTGTTCTTGACTATGGACGGACTTGGACTAAAGACCTTCGGCTCAACAGTCGGTGATGATTATCATTGCACCACGACCACTCCTCTTGCTTCGTTGATACCTTCCATTCCAATAAGTACGGCGGACTGATTATTAATTTCGCCTAAGATGCGTTATCACCTTAAACTCATGCACGTAGTTCTGGTAACTTATTCATTTACATTTTTTAGAACGAGTCATCAATATATTTTTAATAGGCATATTCCTGCCATCCCGGAATACTGTCTCCTCAGTGAATTCTTTTTATGTGTTGAATCGACTCGCAATGTGTCCCACGAAGTGGTAATGTGAGTTTCCAACATCTGGAGAATATGGTGCTTAGTCGATTGTATAAGTCTAAAAGTCCCTCACAAAGTTAGTGTTATTGCGCAAATTGTTACAATTCCGTATTTTTTCGGGGGATAACTTCTCTCAACCCGATCATTATACGCAAAAAGAGTAGTTCTATTCACTATTTCAAGTGAGTGACACCGTGAATATCGAAAAAAAAATCAGAACAAAACCTTGACTTTTGTCATTGTTGACTAGCTTGTTTGTATGTTCCGTTTGTATACCCAAGTCTCGTAACACGTATGTGGAGTCCGAATTGACTAGTTCGTTTTGAAAGCTCTTTACCATTCAAATGCTTTTATTTCGGGTATAACAGAATCCCCTTACGCTTTCTCCAATATTTCTCCAACGCATACGAACAAGAAATCAAGCTTGCAACACAAAATGTTTAGTTAACTTTTTGCTCAGTACTTTCTCTACTCTACCTTTCTTCGAAAGCATTTCAGATTAGCTTAAGCCGTCAGTTAATGACAATAAACACTTAATAGATTGTGCCCATATTCAGCTTTAAAAAAGCCAATATAGGCTACCAGCGTAACGAAAATTAATCAAGAAACAATCAACGCGAGCTGTTTGAATAACTCAGTCCCGGTTACATTTTGTGAGAATGTATTTCAATTTTTTTTGTTAAAGATTGTGCGTGTTTCAATATATCACATCACGCTCATATCACGTCACGTTCATGTCACGTCACGTTCGCGTCACGTCACGTATGTGTCACGTCACCTCATTTTCACTTCACGCACTTACTTAGCTTTTCGGAAACATATCTCGATATCCTTCCTTGCTCATTGCCCGGCAGCTTTACTTCAAAGGAGCAGCTATTTTGTTAGAGGTTAAATTCAATACCAAGGCATGAACAGCTTATTAATACAATGTTCTCGATATGGTCAATGCAGAGATCCTGTTTTTATAGCCGAGAAATATATGTAAAGAAAACTCGGTTCATATACATATTTAAAGAACACCAAAAATGGCTCTTCCTCTCGCATTGGTTATTAAATTAAACCTCCAAGATGCAACTGCCATATTTAATGCTTTTATCTCTTATATAGCCTGCCCCACCATCACCACCTTTAAGACTTTTTTCTTTTTAATTCATTATTATCCATCAATAAAAACGTTTGTATCCAGTTCAGAGATTTCATCGAACCCTAATTGTTACATGCCTAACCTTCATCCTGTAGTCTGCTCCTCCGAACGATACCAAAGAAATGCAATTTTTCATTCGATTGCCTCCTGCCACCCAAGACAGATTCACAAAAAAAAAACTCACTATTTGCTCTGATTGCAGCTAAAAGATCTGCATCAACAATACCAGTAGTATCCCTTCCAACCTGCAAACAATAAAGACGACGTAACACAGTCCACAATCAAACACAAAAGTTGTAAGGAGCAAACACAAATCGAGGGGAAACGGAAAGGAAAACTCGATGAAAGGAAAGAAACCTTCGCAATGCTCTTCCGATGATTGGTTTACGTGATGGGCCCTCGGCCCCGGTGACTAATCGCATTGATTGCAATTTTTCTATTCGAAAGGATTGCAAGCAGTATCCCTGTCGCCTGTCGCTTATCGTCTGTCGGCTCCTCTTGTTGACTAAATTGAGATGAATCTCGCTTTGGTCAAGGAATCGTCGTCGAATAAGTACTCATCCGAAGCTCTAGACACTTGCCAGTTTCACCTAAAGGATACGACTGGGTAATTTTTATGTTCCTTTTTTTAATTCTGTCATTCGATAGTTGCTCTGTCGCATCCTGTATCAGTTCCTGTTTGCCGAGCGACAGTTGGCCATTATTATTATATTTGTGATACGACGACGATGGTGTTGTTGAATGATTCAATTTGCTGACCTCGAGTAAGCAAACATGTCTTTGGTTGCTTTTTTCCGTGTTTTGTTTACTCCTTACTCGGAGGAGAAGCACATATCGAGGGATACATGCGGACATTGACAATGTTGTCGTCTGAGTTTGTTTAACAGATTGCGAAATACTATAAAAGACGTCAACCTTACATAAGCACGATCGAGTCACGACAGAGCACAAGACGAAAGTATATAAGGCAATATTCAGACCAAAGTGGTATGTTTGTCTATCCCTTCGACTGTTTGCTTGTTGAAATTTAATTGCGACGAACTGTAAAGAGCCCGTCGCATCAGCAGCCACCCTACTCCCTTGTCACGTCACATTTGCTCCCTCGTGTGAGAATATTGACGACAATGCGAAATTTATAGCCATGGGACTGTCGGGTCTCAGTCAGTCCATGCATGCATATCAATTAAGTTGACACATCGATGTTCAAGGCAACCGGGTTGTACTAATTAATCTCGCGTATAATTAAACGCGTGCGCTATTCGAGCGACGCGACGTCAAAGAAACGTGTACATTTGGAAACCGTGTATCGTGTAATCGTGGCCGAAGATGGGGCGGAAGCTCGTAGGATGAAGCGATTGAAGGCGGTTGTAATTAGTAGGTATGATGAAAGGATAGTGTGAACAATGGCGGGCTTGATTGATTGATTGATTTCTAGGAAGGGATTTATCAAAGTGGCAGATTAGGAGGGGAACACCACGTCTGACATTTTAATGAATCTAATTGCGACATAAGTTGACAAGCTGATGGATAAAGTGTGTCTTTTAGGCGGGCAATCGGACACAAGCATGAATATATTAAGCCATCACGTACCTCAAACTGTCACGGACATTTCGCATAAAACCAGTTTTTTTCCGATTTCCCAAATGACTTCACGACTCCATCGAACTATAATAAATAAGCTCTCCTTACCGCTCTTGTCGTGCCACTTCTTAGAAAGTCGAATGTCGAAAAGCGAATGTGATTCCCAGCGCGACCCGGCACGGCGTCGTTCGAACCGACTTTTCCATGCCCCATAAAATCAGGCAATTACCTAATGCATTCCCCATCTCGTTATCCCCACGCTCGTCCCAATATGAAATAAGCGCCAATAAGGATTAATAAACTTTTAATTGTTCTACGCGATCGGAAAACAACACAACTTTTCGCCCAACCATTCGCTGTAGCCCAAAAGTAATCATCGTTAAATCGAGCCTTGCCAACTCCCCGAAGTCCATGACGACGATAATAATTAAACGCATCGCCATATCGCGAGTGAACTATGCAATGGACCGGGAAATTAAACAAACAGAAAAGCACGAAAGCGACCATTTGTTACAATTCCGCCCACCGAGGCCGAAGCTCCTCGTACCCTTTTGTCTCCCCACCATACGTCTCGTATACATTTCAGTTTGATAATTATTTTTTGTATTGTTAGACAGCCGAAATAATTTACTAATAATTTCTTAGCCTCCTTCGATCCTACCGTGGGGCTCCACGTTGCAATAAAGTTGTGCGTTTTACTCGACGGAGCAATTACGCTAAAGAGCACACAGGACAACACACCAAGGCAAGGCCAGTGGTAGTGGAGCCAGTGTAGATTATCCACCATTACGTCGGCCACCCCTTGCTCGTAAAGTATAGGAAACCAATTGCAATAAGTTACCCTTAGTACCGTCATTGCGATAGACATTTTCCTCGTGCCATCCCACGCCATATCGCCGAGTTGGACTACGAAAAAGCTGAAACGATACAGTTTGCCAGAATAAATAGAAGGCATAGTGAAAAAGGATAACGCAGGACAAGAACAAGGCGAAGAAAACGTAGATGAAGGCAAACAAAAAAAACTGAATAGTAATAGTAGCGCGCCCCTATGTCGTGGCAGCAACGTGGTAATGGCCACCATCACTGCCATCGATGGGAAACAATTTGAGTTTTGAAGACAAACGATATTGTCGGCGCCTGCAATGCAGCCCCCCATTTCGATGATGATGAGCCGGGCGACTACGCCAACTACGACGATGATGATGACTATAACGTTAGGATTGGGTGTTTAAATTATATTTGGCACAAACAAGTAACGCGGATAAACTTTCATGTTGTGGAGATGGGCAATAATTCCAGGGGGTGTGGCAAAAAAGGAAGTTTAAGTTATGATTGGAAGGGCAGAACAGGTGGAATGGAGAAGGGAGCCCATGGGTAAGGAAGCGATGTAGGTTTTACGCTTTTATGTAAGATTGTTTTTGATCGGAGGAGGGTATGAAGTGTTCTCGCACTGTCGGCTCAAGAAAAAAAAATTAGGAAAGAATCGTGGAATTTTTTAGATTAAAATTTTAGAAATTTTATAGGGGTCAGGAGAGGTCAGTTCTTTGTCGAAAGATGGATGGATAGGGGAAAGAATTCCTTAATCTAGGTATGTAAATATGGACGTCGATTTTTTGCTACGTTTTGGTAACTGTTACTTGCATTGGAGTGCGCGCCAATACCATTGCCCGTCCTTTGATGCCAACCATTCATCAACTCATCTAGTCAATTTTTCACTCCTTCGTTTGGATGAAAGCATTGTTCCGAAAATCCGTGTTATGTCAATCGAAACAAGAAGTAATCAGAAGGGGCCAAGCCTAGCTTTCCCTTCTTTCCATGGATATTGTACCCTGGTTGCGATGTTGATGATTAACCTGGGTCTATCCATGATTTTAGGATTATTGAAATAGATCTACTTTTCATCGTCATAAGTAATTCGATAGAGGAAACCTTTTTATTTGGGCCGACCAGGCAATATTTCAAAGCTTTGAAACGTTTTCAGCGACGAAGCTAATTTCTGGTTGAATGGGCATGTTAATCAACTTGATTCTATGAGCAACATCAGCTGATACAATGCACCTAGAAAAATTCCCTGCTTGTTGCGGTTTATGGTTCGGTGGAGTCATTGGCCCGTGGGTGATCGTGGTGCAATGGTAATCATCACCGACTAATGAGCGGAAGGGCTTTAGTCCAAGTCTGTGCATAGCCAAGAAAAATTCCTATACGGAAAAACTGTGCAACAACATCAGTTGTGAATGAGAGATAATCAAACAAATACTGACGAAGGCATAACATTCGCAGTATAAGATCCCTCTGTTTGTACATTTCCAATATAACCTTAATGACATGGAAACAGGAAAGTTACTGTGAACTACAACCAACGCTACAAATTCAGTCGAATCTCTCGAATCATATCTGAGACAACCACCCTGGGAGAGTAGCGAACGAACACCTTCGACACAAACCGTATGCTTCCCGTATAGATAGTGCGACAAACACCATGAGAGCGTAACTCTAGAACATGTGCAAACCCTGTAAAAAAAAAATGTTGACACCTTCTGCCGTTCCATGATATAGAACTTTTCTTTGCCCAAAACGTTCGAGTTGAATTTAGTCGACATGTAATTCTAGCAGACGGCGCTGCATGCTACATAGCACGCGAATCGATGGATTTTTATGAGGATACGTCAAATCACTTGGCTAAGTCGATAAGCCAACGTCAATTGCATCTTTGGAAGACAACATTACATGTGTTATTGACGCGATACCAAATAATATGTTCGAAAAAGCGACTGAATATCAGACTCACTATATAGACTGCTTAAAGTTTAATCATGATCAATATTTGTATAAAATTATCATTGCACAATAAAAGGCAATATTGCCTTATCAGCTTAAATACAAAAAATTAATATACTTTCCCAATTTTTTTGTCTGTTTTTTGATAATTAAAAACCAAACACTTAAAAAATCAGTCATATCCTAGTATATTTTATTGACAAACGGTTGCTCTCCAAAATGCCATATTTGTTAAAATTGACGCGAAATTAGTCAAATCGATATTTCATATTCATACACCTATTTCAGTACAGAGATCGATTAGTAATCTACCTTGGGTGAAACATACATTTTCGACTAATTTCTAGACAATGCAGAATATTTGGTTCACCACCGTCTTCCAAAAATGAAAACTGGGTGGACGATCCAAGCTATAATAGTTTCTAAGTATTGCGATCCTTCACATCGAAGAAAGATCGTCAGACGTTGTTGTAGTTATGGTAATATTTTAAGTTAGGCCTTCTCACATTATATCTACAAGTTAAGCGAGTGAAGTATTACTCGTAATTTCCTTATATTTCTTTATATTTAGGAATTTTGGTGTTCTTGGTAATTATTTATTAACTGCCGATTAAAATTTATATAAAAAGGCGACGAACTACCTAATTGTGATAATTTATTACCTACCAACGTTGGAGAAATGCTTAAGGAATTTTACTGTGGCGTTTTCAATGAAAAAAAAAGCTTAGAGTCAATGCTTGGCAACTTTCGGCGATGTGCTCATTATTTGATCGTTACCATTGACATGACGGGCATTTTTAAGATCCTTCGGAGCTATGTCTAGGTGGTGTCTAAAGGCGAAGGTTGAGGCATTATTACCAAATATTTAATTATTTACTTTGTCAAATATTTAAGAAAAACCTTAACTTGCTCACAAGTCATGTCTATTGAACATAATATTAAATCTGACAGTAAGGCACATTATAAAGGAAGTTGACGGGGATTGTCAATTCAAAATTTAGGAACCATGAACCTAAGAACATCGAATACTTGAACCTTTCGCCAACTTTTTTCAGTCAGTATACTCATATATGGTACCAACAACTACTAGAATAGTACCTATCCTGTTGGCTCCTCTAACTGTGACAAATGTTCGGTTTTATTATAGCATCTCTCGACCTTCTTGCCTAATATTTATGTAATCGTGTCCACGTAGTTTAAATGAACCAGGGAATATAAGGCTTTATTTCTGTTAACGCGGGTGTACCTCAAGGATCTCTAATGAGTCCTTTACTATTTAATCTTTCAGACTCCATTATAAAATGTCTACATAGGCGTGAATGATGTCCGTTTCTATGTTTATTAGTCTGTTGACTTAATAGAAGATTATCTAATCCGTATGAATGAGAACCTTGTAAATGTCAGCATCAGTCATTCAACAAGCTGAGGCTTGTTCAGGTCCCTGGGATATCAAATCAATATCATCTGAACCTGCTGTGATGCCGTCTAGGATAGCTTAAGGAAAATTTACTTCGGGTTTCGCGAGCAGAGATCGTCGTCGTATTCCCTTAACCTTCAATTTGTAAATAGAGAAAAAAACAGGCCAAAAAGATTAAACAATAAAATAAAATGTATTCTGTGAAAAGTATTCAATTCCCCAAGAATAGAGTAAAGGACCTAAAAATGGAGTTCGATGGAACAATAGTGTGAGTTCACTGACATACAATTGTCTTGACTTGCAAAAGGATCGTCGTACAATTCCAAAACTTTATTCACAACCATGTTGTGATCCTTTAGCCAAAATTGGAACACTTTTAGCTTTATAAGCTTTTACGAAGAAAAACTAAGAAAGCTGCATTTCTTCACCTTTCAAATGTCTCAGCTGTATGAAAGGTAAGCCCCTCTCTAGTAGATGGCGCTAGTGGTACAAGGTGGTCAGAAATCTCACCTCGGGTATCTACCAAGTATTCCCTGTACATTTTATCATGTTCGTTGGTGTCAAATATTTTTTTCAGCGTGGAACTAGTTTTTAACTGAATAAAGGTCTCTTATACGTAGTTTGGCGTTTTGCCTTTAAAATCGAAAAAAAATCTCTTCAGGTCGATAAAACCTGCCTGGAAACATTGAAATGGAACGTTTTACAAGATTCTCCAGACATGGCCCCTTCTCACTGCCACTGACGTCTGGTTGAGCAGGACCTTGAACTCTATTAGTCGGTCACATCAAATGAGGTGCAGTTTTTTCAACGGGGAATCCGTAGGCTGCCAGAAAAATTAGTAAAAGTTGTACTTAGTAATGGACAATATTATCATGACCAAGGGTATAAACTCATTTACAAAATGTAGCTCCAAATTTGAAAAAAAAACTGTGCTTATCAGATTAACTACTAAACAAAGCCTAATTTATATTATAACAAAGTCGATCCATTTATCCTCTCTACGCTCCAGACATCACTTCTCACGTTAGTTACTAGATGAGCTGTGTGTTTTCCAAACCTAAGTCAACCACCACAAAATCTTTTAAAACTGAGGATTGCGACTCATAGAGCTCCTCCGCCATTACCATAGCCATTAGCTCTCTGGACACAAACAAAAAAAACTCAATATTTAACGAGGACCACAGTAGCTCACCCAAATCATTTCAAGTAAACGCCACCAAGCGCGCAGGACCTTCATCAGCATTTCGGACGGTTCCAAGTTGCAACGAACGTGCTGATCATTTTTACATAAATTAATTAGCTCCAAAAAGTGAAAGAGTGAAATTTGATTTCGAACACGTTGCAGACGTTTTCCTCTTGACTTCACATAGGAAAGAAAGGAGAGCGAATCCTTTTATCTATGTTCCTAGGTTTTATAGCTATTGTCTGTGGTGATGATTATACCTACGCGGACCATTTGCAGAGCTTTACTGTTATTTTCGCTACTAATTGCAAAGTTTACGAACAACAGGAACAACTATCGCTATTAAAACGAATAGTTCAAAAACACCGTCAAGCGAAACCACGTTGCCCGTGCGGTAGTCGACCGGCTGGCCTCTGGTTTTCAATAAAGAGCATATCGTTGCTCACCGTTATAATCAGACGTGGGCGCGCGCATAATAATAGTTTGTAATTTCAATACCAACCGAAGCAATAACAATAATAACACTAATTCTGGAATGATTTATGGATGGGTAGAAGGCAGATGGAACGAAGGGCGGAAGGACATCGTGGACGTCATGGGGTATATGTGTATGGAGCGGTTGTAGGTTTGAAACCATTTTCATTATACAGCTGCTAGGTGGAATGGACGTTGGTCTGTGAATAATTACAAAATAATGATGGACGAGAATGTTTCGTAAAAAGGATTGCAAGGATTTGCAGAGTTTTTCGCAACGATATTTTTAATTAACAACTAACGATGGTAGACGAAAGGCGATAGGTGAATGCCAGTGGGCAATGTTGTAGCCAGTGAGTGGTTATTGAGTTCGAGCACAAAAGGCTGAGTTATTGGAGAACTGTTGAGTTTGTCCTTTATGTGGGTTCCTTTGGTCGAAACAGACGTTAGGGGGAGATTGCCTCTTATTATGTACGCGTATGTTTGTCTTTAATTATTCAGTTTCCATACATTGACGGCTAGACAGATATTAATGAATGAAACATCAAACGACCTGTCAGACAAGATTGGAGACATCCTGTTTATCGACAGACGTGATTTCAATCCAATTTTATTCTTCGCAAAGGGACGATGAAGTCCAGCAATCTCTGCGAGACTTATTTGCTACTCTCCAGGTTCTCGAATAAGTCATCTTAAATGACTAAGGCTAAGATTCTTTATACCTACAGAGACCGAAGACTGAATGCCTTTTTTTTTTAAATTTGTAAAAAGTACGGAATAATTTTCAACTATGCCCAAATCTTACTCTTTGCTGAACTTTTCCAACAGCTGGATATAAGCTTGCTAGGAACAGGTATTGTGAGAATACTTGAAACTCTTCAAAGATAAGTTGATCGCTCCGAATTGATGTGGTATTAGGGCAGGTAAGTCCAGACGGTAGGTCCTAGTCAGTTTGAAAACCTAATCTTTTTGTTAAAGCTGCAAACAACATCATACAACCATCTCTATGTCCTTTCTAAGCTCGCAAATTGTGCAGGGTGACAGGGAGACCCTCGTTATATCGTCATAAACGTATCAACTAAACAGAGACCTTCAATGTCGAAATAGGCTTTAGACCAGGCCGTGTCAATTAACAGTCATGACAAATTCACTGGCCAGCCATAAAAATTATTTTAAATACATACCACTGATTGCGCAAGATTGGCCTTGAGGTAGCTAAGGACTTCGTCTGCCTTGATACTATAGTAACGAAATGCGACATTATTAGCGAGAGGACCCGATGGGTGGTTACCTTTGCCAACTGCTTTAGGCCCAAAGATAATTGAGTGACAGAGTACTTTCTCGATCCTGTCCATCCCGATCGAGGAATGGGTTTTATCAAAATTGGACAAAGAAGTTTGGACAAGCTTCGTTTCAATAGAAAAAATTTGATTCAGCTTGTGCTATCAGAGAGTAGCGGTGTTGCCCTATAATAATGTCTATGAATCCATCACCTTAAATGCTAAAATGCTGGAAATGTTGGATATGCTGAGCAAATACAGTGAACCAAAAAAAAACTGGGACACCTAGTACCCCTAAGTGTAACTTGAAATATCTCAGCAATTTTTTAGTATATTGAAACGAAATAAATTTCGTATTAAAGCATGTTTTAATGCGATTTCAGTAACATAAGCAAATTTGTTTTTGTTTCTCTAATTTTGACAACAATAAAATAAAACTTAAAATACCACAAATTCATCAGCCAAAAAAAAACTGGGACAGTTGTTTTACAAGGCCACTGTTAAAGGACCGTTACTCGGTTTCCTTATCTTAGATCAAATACTTATTCTGCTATTCAGTCAAATTGTTTACAGGTGCATATTGTTGTCATCAAGCTTCGTTGTGGAAAAAATGGAAAATAAACAGACATCTCGCGATATGAAAGCTGTAATAATTGATTATTATGAAAAAAAAACACAGTATTCGTGAAATTGCTTCATTGATTAATAAACCCAAGTCAACCATTTTTAACATAGTGAAATCATTTAAAGAGAACGGTTTTCTTCATCGTGTTTCGGGGAGTGGAAGGCCTTCAAAAATGTCCACGGACCAAACTAAACGTCGAATATTAAGGATTATAAATGCAAACCCGAAGGAATCAGCTGTCGAAATTGCCAAAACTTTGAAAAGAGATAAACTTGCTGAAGTTCATCCGCAAACGGTGCGCAATTTCTTACATAAAGAAGGTTTCAAAGCCCGCACACCTCGCAAAAAGCCGTCTTTATCGGATAGAAATATTAAGAAGCGATTGGAGTATGCCAAGGAGTACGTGCAAAAAAACGGATGAGTTTTGGAATCAAGTGATTTTTTGTGATGAATCGAAATTCAACATTTTTGGTAGCGATGGTCGACGTTTTGTGTGGAGGAGGGACGGAACTGCTTTGGATCCAAAAAATATTACTTCGACAGTTAAGCACGGTGGTGGAAGCATAATGGTTTGGGGTGCAATGGCAGCGGACGGAGTTGGTTCCCTTCATATAATTGAAGGGAATTTAACAAAATTTGGATACATTGACATACTGAAGCGTTATATCCCCGAAACAAAACAAAAATTTGGTCTACCACCAGGTGTAATACTGTTGCACGATAACGATCCAAAACACACAGCTGGTATAACGAAAGATTGGTGTATTTGGAATACACCGCATCTCCCCAAAGTCCGGATCTTAATCCCATAGAGCACCTTTGGGCTGTTTTGGAAAAAGAAGTGCGAAAAAGAACGATTCGTTCCAGAGAGGAGTTAAAGACAGTGTTACATGAAGAATGGCAAAAAATTCCAGCGACTGTAACAAAAAATCTGGTCGGATCGATGAATAGAAGATTGCAAGAAGTTTTGAAAGCAAAAGGGCAACATACAAAGTATTGAAATTTATTATTATTGTCATTTTTTGTTACTGTCCCAGTTTTTTTTTGGCTGATGAATTTGTGGTATTTTAAGTTTTATTTTATTGTTGTCAAAATTAGAGAAACAAAAACAAATTTGCTTATGTTACTGAAATCGCATTAAAACATGCTTTAATATGAAATTTACTTCGTTTCAATATACTAAAAAATTGCTGAGATATTTCAAATTAAACTTAGGGGTACTAGGTGTCCCAGTTTTTTTTTGGTTCACTGTATATACTTTAACATCAGCCAATAACCGTAGCCAGCTGGGCGTGCAGTATTGAAAACGGTTAGCGCAAGACTGTGCTATGCCATGGTATTTTCTCACGCTACAAACTCAATAAAAACTGTAGTGCCACCTAATAGGTGTAGATAAGATTGAGTTTGTGTCCTAAAAGCAATTAAGAGATTGACAACATAACTTATTGCCATCGAATGGGAGTAGTGCTTTAGCATCCCAGGTCTGTTTAATCTATCTATCACACGTCAATCGATTTTATCATAAGCTTATTAAATAACAGAAAGATTTAAGCACTAGAAGCGCTATCGTTTTCTGCGCGGAAGCTGTCGACACGTAGAAGAACGAAAAGTGTTCAAAAAGTAACAGGAATTATGTGATTTCACAGGTTGTGCTACTGTAATCAAATTGAAAAGTAATATTTGCACACAACCTTTATAGTCCTTATTTGCTTCCCTATACATATTTCAACATTTTTTTCAACGTTTTCCCCAATTCTAGAAACAACTCTGATTGAATCTCTTACATAAGAACTCACGCGCAATAATATCCAACTAATCTTCGGTTATGGTGCGGATAATGTGTACCACATAGTCAGATATCATCTCTTTACAGATGCCAGATCCATGACTCTCTTTTCGTAGAAATTGACTGTTTTTTAGAACCAAACGAAAATAGGACGCGTCTGAGGCCTAAGTGGTCTCTCTAAATTCTTTGAATGAATATACCCCTAAGAGCCAACAATATCAAGAAGGTCTCTTATGGTCAATCAACGATTTTAGAGTATATCTTTGATTTCCTTGTCGACGGGAAACCAATGTTTTTAAAAATTTCCCTCTTCTTGAAATTGTTTGTACCACTAACAAATTCTGTTTCAAAAAGCCGACCGGTGACCCATCAAAGTGTTTTTTGCTACATCTTGAAGCCAAATAATATGTGATTTTTCAGGCGTTGGGTTTTTAACTGTCAAAAAAATACCAGATAATTGCACACGTTTCTAAAATATTGAGTTGATAGCCCAATATTTATCAGGGGTGGTCGTGGTCCAATGGTAGTCATCATCGACTGATGAGCCGAAGGTCTGTAGTTCAAGTCCGCCCATAGCCATGAACAATTCCTATAGGGAAAAACTGTGCAACAACATCAGTTGTGAATGAGAGATGATCATAAATTCTGACGAAGGCATAACACTCGCAGCATAGGATCACTTCAAAAATTCATAATCTGTGTGTGCATTTCCAATACAACACCCTAATGACATGGAAAACAAAATATTTACTGTGAACTACAACCAACGCAATTTCAGTTGAACCTCTCAAATCCTATCTAGGACAACCACCCCCGGAGAGTAGTGAACGAATATCTTCAATACAAACGATCTGCTCCCCGTCCATGTTGTGTGACAAACACCTTAAGTGCGAACATGTCGACCAGGCTTAGTTCGTATATTTTGAGCAAAAACAAGTTCGAAATTAATGAACATCAACAATCATAAACACATAGAATTTAAAAGGAAATCTAAAGGTAACAAGTACCCCATAGAAATTAGAGAATTTATTTAAGATAGAAGAAGAGTGAGAAGAATATGGCAACAGGCTAGAGCCGGCCAAGACAAAACGAAACTGAACAATTTCACCCAACCGCTAAGAAGACAAATAAGGGCGCTAAAACAAGACTCCATCAGTAATTATCTTCGAGGATTAACCAACGAAAAAGCAACCGATTCTTCGCTTTGGAAAGCAATGAAGAATGCAAAACGGCCAACTATGCCGATACCACCCATCAAAACGGTGGAAGGAAATTGGGCTAGAAGTAAAGAACACAAATGCAGGTTATTCGCAGAATATTTAAAAAACGTTTTTCGATGAAACAACAACAGGAAATATGAACTCCTCCGGAAACAGTCCAAGAAGAGAATGAAAAAATAAGACGTACGACCTCAAGGGAAGTTAAAAATGTGACCAAAAATAATATAAATCTGAAAAAAAGTCCCGGCTACAACCATAGTGAAATATTGAAACAGTTACCAAGAAAAGCTATGGTTAAATTAACACATTTAATCAATGCCGGTTTTAGAATGAGATATGTTCCTGCCTTATAGAAAGTGGCAAAAGTAATAATGACCGCAAAGCCTGCAAAACCACCAAACGAAGTGATATCAGTGATGATGGTTATATTTAAACTATTTGAAAAAAAAATATTTTTCAAACGACTTAATAGTATTATTGATCGGAAAAATCTCATTCCCAAGTACCAGTTCGAATTTAGGAGACATCACTCGACAAATGATCAAGTACACAAAGAACTACTAGTCAGCATTATAGAAAAAATCGTTAGAAGAAGAGGCCCTTGATAAAGTTTGGCATGTAGGACTGAACCACAAACTAAGATGTGTCCTACCAAAACAATACGCTGAAATCCTAGCGGGAGATGTTTAAGAATAAAACAGGAAGACTCGTATTCAGAATTAGTGGAAATTAAGGCATGAGTCCCACAAGGCAGTGTGCTGGGTCCGATTCTGTTTCTTCTATATACACGTGAACTCTCAAAACTAGAATATTGCACAGTGACCACGTTTGCCGATGACACTCCAATCCTTGCAGTGGAAAAGGATAATGTGGAATCAACACAGAAACTGCAATCAGCTATAGACCAAATTTGTAATTGGACAATAAAGTGGCGAATCAAGCTTAATGAAAGCAAATCAGTTCGCATAAATTTCACTGACAAAGCAATAACACCATGACGCTAGATGCAAAACTAAGATGGAAAGAGCACGGAAGATCAAGGCTTCTAGTGCACACGAACGCAGAGGCAGTGCAACTTTAAGACAACGCAAATATAGTGAGAAGACTCCAATGGACAAAGCCAGTTGAACTGGTCTAAATAAAAGGGACCATCCACATTAAGAAATGTACATACGAGGGTGGTCCGATAAGTACTTAGCCTCACCGCCAGATGGCGCCAGTATCGCAAGAGCAACTTACTACCGTGTAGTACATTCTAGTAGACGGCTACTGTCGATTCGTAGTTTTGTTTTGACCGCGTGTGGAACGGGAGTGTCCGCGGAAAAATGGAAAAAGAGCAATATCGGTCGGTGATTCGATTCTTGTTTTTGGAAGAGAAATCGCGCAGCTGTTTGGATGCTGTGTACGGTGACTCTTCTCCTTCGATGGCGACCATCAAAAATTGGTTTAACGAGTTTCAACGTGGTCGCACGTCGGTTTTTGATGAGCCACGTTCAGGTGCCCCGAAAACGGCTACCACGGAGGATGACGTGACAAAAATCCACGAACTCGTATTGGCAGACCGCCTATTGAAGGTGCGCGAGATAGCTGAGACAGTAGGCATTTCAAAAGATCGCGTGGGTAATATCCTGCATGAAATTTTGGGCATGAGAAAGCTGTCGCCGCGATGGGTGCCGCGTTTGCTCACTCCGGACAAAACCTCTTCAGAGCAGTGTTTGACGCTGTTTGAGCGCAATCCGAAGGAGTTTCTGCGTCGTTTCGTGACAGTCGACGAAAGATGGATCCACTGGTACACACCAGAGACCAAGAAACAGTCGAAATAGTGGACTTCACCCGGCGGACGTGCTCCGAAGAAGACGAAGACTGTCCCATCGGCCGGAAAGGTGATGGCCACCGTTTTCTGGGATTCACAAGGTGTGATCCACATCGACTATCTGGACAAGGGCAAAACGGTCACAGGGCTGTATTTTGGTCGAATTGGGCTACGAACTGCTGCCACCGTATTCTCCAGATTTGGCCCCATGCGTCTTCTTTTTGTTTCCAAACTTGAAAAAGTCACTCGCCGGGCAGAAATTTCAGTCGAATGAGGAGGTCATCGCCGCCACGGAGGCCTACTTTGCAGACCTCGAGAAAACTTTTTTTTCAGGCGGGTTAAAGAATTTGGAGCATCGCTGGGTCAAGTGCATCGAGCTAAAAGGAGATTATATTGAAAAATAAATCACCATTTCTCCAAAATTTTTGTTTTTCTTTTGTAGGCTAAGTACTTATCGGACCACACTCGTACATACTTGTATGTGTCCGGACGTATGCTTAACATATAAAAAAAGAATAGAAAGGGGAAAGAGGGATAAGAAAAAAAAAACAAAATAGAGTGCATCTAAACATCTATCGGGAGGCGACAATGGGCGGAACTCCTGAAATGACTTGCCTATAAGTCCAAGTGACTAGTTTGCAATCATGTGGGAGGCGGTACTGATTACCAATCAGTCTCTTTTGAAGATTTCCCCTTCTTCTAAAAAAAAAAAAGAAAAAAATCAACGACTTTGTCGGTCAAGTTGTTCTCACAGTCATCTGTGAAAAAATATGGGCCAATGATTCCGCCCCGGACCACAAGCAGTACCAAAGACTGTATTTTTTTGGTTGCACTGTCAGTGACCGAAGGGCAGTTTTGATTATTAACATACCCTTCAACAAAAAGGAATTTCGTCGCTGAAGACAATTTTTCGAAAAAGAGCGGATCTTCCTTAAGCTCTTCTGAAGCAGGTCGATCGGTTTCATTTCTTACACGAGCTGTGTTTTGCAAGATTTTCTACCACGAAGGTCGGGTGTAAGCTCACGAATCCCGCGTGATCTGTCAAAGATGGAAAACTGAAAAGTTGAACAGCAAAAAAATCAACATTTTAATGCAACTTGTTCAATATAATCACCAAATACAAATTCATTCCTCACAAGCGTCACTATGCAATCAATGAAGGTAATGACATGAAATTTGATAAAGACGTGACCAATGACCAGTCTCCAAAAAAATATTTTAACTTGGGAAGCCGCTCAATTTGAGCAGTGGCATTCCTCCTATATCCACAACTGTTGTATTGGTAAACGTATTCAAAGGAAAATTATTACAACTTGGCTATGGCCTTTAGGGTAAACTGTACACATTATCTTCCAAGTCCTAAGCTAGCTGGATAAAGAGAGTCTATTATATCTATTTTTGTGTCATCAATATGAATTTGCACACGTACATACTTTATTCACTTTAAAAACTACATTTCCGAGATCCTATAACTAGCTCCCCGTACTCCAAATTTCTTATAAACCTTATCAGGTGTTTATCATGAAATAATGCTTCGAACGACGTTAGTCAGGAATCGATATCATTATTTGCTCTTAAGATACGGGAGACGAAAAACATTTTGAAATAATTCCAGTTTTCCGTTGTATGACAAAAACTGCTAATGAGTTCTTCTTGCACAACTTACCAGTAGTTCATATTGCTACTATGCGTCGAATAAAATTGGTTTGAAGTTGGCACCCATATTAGTTTTTGAGATATACGAAGCGAAAAACAACTAACGTTCGAACACACACACACATTTGTCTCTAAAACGTCATGATTTTTAAATTTAAGAATTTAGCAGTTGGAGTTTGAGATTTCAAGTGCTGAACGAATCGTGCATAACTTCGGGGTTCACAGAAAGCGACTTTCATTTGCCACCAATAATTTTTCCGAGATTGAAAAAAAAAAAAAAAACAAACGACTCCTATTAAAAAGATTAACTGTCGAAAAGTGTTAACAAATCGCACTATGCGCAAACAAACTCCATCACACTCCACCAGCCATTAAGTACCTACTTCAGAAATATTATCCGCAGCTTCGTCCCGGATTATATCAACCCTCGAAGTTAATTGGTTTTACTGCAGCAACAGATTCCATCCGAAACTACATCATACCGCAAGAGCCATTATCCGTCCGACCCTTCGTTCAAAACCGAAAACTTTCATCAAGAATTAGACGCAAAACGGTCGAAAAGGGTGTCAAAGTAATGACAAGCAAATATTTGCATTCGCCCCCAATCCACTCAGTCGAGTATCCCTCTGTGCATTTAAAATGAATTTCAAAGATTATCCAAGGGAGTAGAAAAAATATTAAAAACTATCTTGCTGCACTGTCAAATTATGAAACTTTTGTCTCAGCTCTCAGCTCGACGGGCGGGAAAGTGAAAGAACTCCCACTTGGCGTGAACTAATTTCGACGACAACTCGCACATTCTCAACTAGTTCCAAGCGTCCCCCAACTATTCTCGATCCCTTCGTCGACAGGATTTTCACTACAGGTCCACAAAAAAAAAATGGCAAAAAAACCGGTGGTGATTTATTTCATAAGGATTTATGCCACGAAAAAAAGAAGAAGACAAAACGAAAATGGAGTACGGGAAACAGATAAAAGATACAATTGGTATCCATTTAGTTTCTTTCGATGTTTTGGCTGTGGAATTGCAACAGCACAACGAAAGAAGAACAACCAGCTGCAAGGGTAACTACTCCTGCCACTGGATTGGATTAAGACAAGTCACACCTACCCATGGAACGTGGATGTTATTATTCACTCTTTCTTCCTATTTCTTTTAGTTCTATCGGGCGCCACATGAATTATTTCCATCTTCTGCAGGCCAATTAGCCGAAATAACTGCGCGTTGCCATCAGTTTCGAGAGTAGATACTCCTCTAAGCGAACTTTGCTTTCATTTTTTTTTCTTGATTTGGGTTGGTCGGGGCCACCGTTTCGTTTCAGTTAACGCCATAAAAGAAAAGTCAAATGGCACCCAAAAAGTCGTAGCGAACTTTCGAACTCGGCCGAGAGTGGAGGGCAGAAGCCCTCCTCGGACGTGGTACTGGCAAATCGTTTCCTTCAACTAACAACAGCAAAGAACCAGAAACCATCGCAAAGTCTGATAATTTTATGATTTTATTGTTTAATTTAAACGTTTCCATTCGACGGAGGACGACCGAAGACCCATGGTTCGGAGTGCTACAGTCTTCGTCGTCGCGGTAGTTCGTGGCAGCGGAAAAGTTTATCTGCGGGTAAATGGATATTTCAACTGAAGCTGTTATTTTAATTATTTTTTTTTCTACCCGCAATAGTGTCTTAATTAACTAATGCGGTAGAAAGGCCGACTACAGATGGCGTCGGCTCGGCGTGGCAGTCGCGCGGTGATGCCGAGGTATAGCCCTGTATCCAACGTGCGAAAAGTTTTTCGAAAACGAAGCACTGCTTCTTCCGATCCCGAATGATGATGGCGCGGCTAAGAGATGGAAAATAAGTCGTTCGCGAGCATAAATAGAGACAAACGACGCGGTAGTTGTGGCAGCGACGGCGGTGGCGGCAAAAGGCATTGTGATTACGATGATGACTATTTATGAATGCCGTAAATTCTGCGCGACGATTGTTATTGTGCGATTGACCCTGCGAATATAAATTATGATTTTACGCTTGCCGGGGAGTTGCTTATTAAGTAATTAGGGCTGTTGTTCAGCTTTTGTTTTCCATGCGATTGTTTGTTGGTCTGGAGCAAAGAGTCGCTCGCTTGAGTTGGGGATTGAAAGGAATCTGGAAATTTGCGGCAACCGATGTGGAAGCTGACGAAAGTTGGATTTAATTGATTAGTGATGGGAAAGTGGTGGGTTTTTGGTCGTAAAATACTTGGTTTACTATGGGGTTTACGACTTGTTCTTTTCCGTTCTTTTGCGCTGTTGACTTCAACGGTTTACTTAAAATCTTCCAACTAAAAGCCAGTGGCAAGGACTTAAGGTAGTGAAATTTTGACAAGTCGGTAATGGACTTGCTACCCAGTTTTACTCAAATTATTTTTGGAGAACCATGGACCATTTTAAATTGAATTAGAGAGGAATTGATACTAATAATTTATAAAATGAGCTGTCACGAGTGATTGGTACGATTTAGGACAAGTTTTGCCTCAATGAAGTGAAGCGAATAGGATGGCGTGACAACACCAGTCTGCTGGCAAGCCTAGCTCCGACGAAGGTAAACAGTGGCCTAATCGGGTATAAAAAGCATAAACGATTGCCATGGTGGCAGAAATCAGGTGACTCTATCTTAAGCGATGGCAGTGTTAAACTTAGCTAATGATCCTTCGAGCTATTGGGAAAGCTACTGGGACATTACACTCGGAGGTGAAAGAGGTGACGACGAATTTCTTGTAAAATTGAGAAAAAGCCAATACAAGAAGAAATTAATTAAGAAAACGACGGAAAAATTTATTGGATACGGATCCTGAGTATCCACACTCGCCTTAGAGAGATGGAAGACTATGCGATAAAAGAATTTTCGTACACAACCAAATAAAAATGAAGCAAATAGTTGCTTAAAAGGAAATTCATTAGCAAATGTCATTAGCAAGGCACAGCGAAGCAGATCAAAGAAAGAAACACTGGCTTGAATTATATGGTTCACACGATAGAAGAGAGTCAGCTCACCAGCCCAGCTTAGGCTACAGATTTCCAACATCAAGTTGGATAAGCTGATGATCGGTATCCTAGATCACCAAAAGCAGGACATGTCTGGCAGGTTGTCTGGCTGCTAAGCATAGCCTTAATATACCAAGTCTCAAATCGTAAATCAAAAGAATTCGGAATAGGATCCGCAACTAGGCAGCTTAGAATCAGAACCATCTTATCGTATCAAGGAAACAATCGTCTGACCAAATCCATAAATAGAAGACTACCGCACCCCTTTTACGGCTTGTAGTCATTAACCAAATATTTGTCTCATTTGAAAGCGAGGGCACAAAAGTGGTCGCATGCACGGGCGACCCAGTTATCTTCGTATCCGTCCAATTATCCAGAGCCAAATACTTAGGTTTCACCCTTGTCCCAAGACTAGGGACTCAGCCCGAAGTTGGTTCTGTGGATGTTCTGTGTTCTCCCAGAGCTCGCCATTTTGGTGGCCTGCTTTAAGTAAAACCCTTAAACAAGGCAAACTTGGTTTAAAAATCATGCCACAACCAAAAATAAAAAGTTTCTCTGCAGAGGCCACAGTAATATAGGAGGAAAAGTTGTTCAAAAGCTATGTTTGAGCTTTGAAAGTTTATTTCCCTGAACTTTCAAGTGATAAGACTGTTATTCTTTGACGATTGTATTTTCCTGTAGTCACCATTCTGTCATGGAGTACCACAGTATTTAACAGTATATCAAAATTGTTAGAATTTATTATAAAGCTTTGTGCTCTGATCTCCAAACTTATTGTGAGCTACGAAATGTTCCTCCAGCTGAGCAAGTAATTACTTACTTCTTCTCAGGCCAGCTACACATTGAGGGTGTATGACCTGAGCTAAAACTGTCGTCCATCCTTGATGATATCACGACTGAGTCGTCTTGCATCCGCGATCACTTGGTCTTTATACCGAAGATTTGGTCTTCCTCTCTTTCTCGAACCAGGAGGCTCGGATTCGAAGACTCTTTTAGCTAAAGCGTTGGTACTCATGGGCTGAATTAGGCCGAGCAAGTGTAGATCGTTATTTTCCGTACTACATTTCCGTTCGCGGTTGTGTCTTCTCCTCCATTCAACTTCTTCGCAGATATTCCAGAATCAGTTCTGTCGCCCAAGCAAAACTGGCAGGATAAGTGTTTTATAGAGCATAATTTTGGTCCCTCGAGTTAGGAGTTTCGACGCTAGCTGTTTTAACAGACCATAATAGCAGGATAATTCTGCGTCTGATATCCACTGTGATATCGTTTGTGGAGTTCACGTTTGCCCCGAGGTAGACAAACTCTTTAACTACCTTGAAATTGAAGCTGTCGATTATTAGGTGGTGGGTAAAAGGTTGGCTTTTGCAGGACAACATGTTTTGGTTTTTTCCTCATTTACCTTACCACCAGCTCGTTTCGTCAAACGGCTTCTACAACAGTACGTTAGGAACGCGCGATAATGCCAACAATTGGAGCGACTTGTAAAAAATGCACCTGTTCGACAACAAGGTTGAAGAAGTCACACGACAACGCATCGCCTTGCTGAAATCCGGTGCAGATGTCGAACGGTTCTGAGGTCCTTGAACCAAACTGCACGGTGCATCGCGTTTTTTCAAGCGTGGTACGACAAAACTGGATCAGCTTTCACGGGATCTTGAATTCGGTGATCGTATTAAAGAGTTCTGTGTGATGAATGCGGTTTTGAAATCGATGAAGAGATGGTGTAACCATTTGGTCTATAGTCGATTTGTTGGGCCGGAAGCCGCACTGGTACTCGTATGTTCCGAAGTGTGTGTTGCAAAAAGGCTTTAGACGTTCACACAGTACGCTGGATAGAATCTTGTAGGCTATCGCGAAATTCGATTAAAGCTATTCGGTCGCTGATAAAATAATCCTTCTACGAAGACAAAACATGTGGTCAATAATATTGCCGAAGGAGTGGCTGAAGGTCTAAACATCTCGTTTCTTTGTCTTTCACAAGTAATTTTTCCTCAACGACCTCAACTCAGCAAGTTTTGTAAAAGATTTGTAAAAGATTTGTATATGCAACCGTACGAGATTATTAAGACAATAACTAACTCTTAGATTTTTAAATTTTGACATTAACCCAACAACAGTTGAAAAACTGGGAAACAAAGTCATTCAACAGAGTCTTACAATATTAGACCTCTGGGATCGAGTCCTGTAAATGAAACGGTGGGAGTTATTTGAATGTAATCATATTTAAAACATGATCGTATTGAATGTACATTATTTCGAAAAAAAGGTTTCTGTCGTACCTCACCTACAAATATTCTTATTCAACTTAAAAGTTAAGACACTCTTAATGAGAAATTTCTTACATTGAAATCGGGGTGTTCAGCTTAACCATTTCGAATCCTAATTCTGTAACCACTTTCCCAGAGTAGCTAGCAATATGTGGGTTAAGCCAGGGTCAAAATATATATAGGGCATTTTAAGCAGATATCTTTTCTAAATTCGCTGTAATCGTGGAAAAGAGTTCAGGTCACTGGCCTTTAAGCAGTCACTTACCTACCTAGAGCCTTAGACAAGATCATGTATAAAGACCATCAAAAGTATTGAAACCGGGGCCGACGTCCTGGGGGCCAAATATTTATGCATGAGTAATGGAGCGTAAATGGATGCATTATTGTGGTGTTAAAGCCATGAATTGTCATTTAAACCTAGGTATGTGAAAAATAGGCAAAAGTCGAGGCTTGAAATCCTCAAAACACTTGTTTAAAACCGCCAATTTGATGACGACTTCATTGTGGCTAAAGATCGATAAGTTTGAACACCGGAAGCACCTTGAAGAACGCTTCTCTGTCATTTCCGACAGCTTAATGATATTGAGTACAGACGTATTTCTGACGTACTTCGTAATTCTACAATAGAAGAAGTTTCAATGAAAAGTTGCTCCCTGACGCTGATAACACGAGGATGGAGTCCCGCTAGCAACCAAGCATCACAATGTTAATTCCTAATATTTGTTCTCCGCTGTTAGTCCTTAAACTTGAAGTATATCCATGTGAAGCCTTCATGGAGTATAACGTCAAAATTACGGATTCATTACTCGTAAAACTGAGCACATTTTACGAATTGTAGTTAAATTGAAATGCATACAAATAGGAACGGGACAACAACTTTAAAGCTCCTACTCATACCTAGGCATACCAACGATTTTAAATTCAAAAATAAAACAAAGGGAACAGGAAAGGCAGACAAAATACACCTTCCGGGCGGAGGAAGTTTCGGCTCTGGCCAACCACAACACCAAGTAAATCAATTTAAGCACTAAGATAACGCGCCACAAAACTTTTCACGACCATTTCTCACCCATACCGGCGGCCCCTTCCATCAGTTGAATTTATTCTTTTTTCGGTCCTTGTTGGTTCCTACAACCAACTGCACTAAAACTAACTTTACCATCTTGTGCCGTGTGCATTGCTCGTAAGGTTGTGGCAAACACCGCCGTCGTTTGTTATCTGAAACTTTCCCAATAGCCTTAGTGGTAAGCCTGTATGCTACTTTAATACCACAACTACTTTCAACAATGAAGCGTAATGCCAAGACATCCTTTAGAGCTACCTGCCCCCATCCCGCATGGATAGCTAAAAACAGAATTCAACCATGTCACAGGGAAGGGAAGAAAATGTGCAAAAATTTGTCATCTGATTGCATTATGAAAATTTGCAAAAGTGACGGCCAAAAAGGATAGAAAAAAAAATCGGAAAAGTCTCTTTTTTCATCCCGCTCTCAAGTCCTTGCCTGGATGCGGATCACTGCAAGCCAGCATTACAATCCTTATGCCGAGCATATTTCAATAAAATTGAGAGCTATATATAATATGCACAACCATTCGTTCCGTCGTTGTCCTCGGTCCCGCGGAACAAATGTACCAAGGATGTCGGCTGACAGACGAAATATGACTACGTTTCGCTCACTCTCTCCCTCTCTCTCTCTCTGGCGGATCCAAGAAGGGGAGGATTAATATTTTTAAAAGGATAAACACGTGTACATGCAAGGAGATGCAGACAAAGAGATATGTCCTTGCATGGAGCAAGATAAGAATTACTTACTCGCTTCTAGAGTGGGTTAGATACCGTGAGTCTGCGGCTCATTTCGCACAGGTAACGACTTGGAATTATTTTATTCTTTCGAGGTGACTGCTAACCTGGTTGCCAGTGGTACTCACCATAATAGAAGTGGTGGTTCAAATGACTGTTGCATTGTTTATGGAGCAACATTCGCAATGCACTTTGAGACAGGAATCATTCTGACGGTCGATTTGTTAGCTTGTGTTTAAGTAAAATTCACTTCCCAACCGGTGACAGGTGAAGTATTTTCACGTTGGCTGTTATGTCGTGTTATGTCGTCGCAACATCCGGGGAATACCCCCAAGTCGATCCGAAGTAATGAACATAATCTAAGGTTCCTCGAAGCGAACCTTCAACTTCAGGCAGAGTGTAGATAATTATGATTGACATTGAGTAGAGCAGCGCCCGTAGAAGAGAAACGAACCTTTGATAGATGTCAAATACAGAAGAAACTATTACGAAACATCTCCTCCGCTGCGGTAAAGAGGAATGATAATTCCAGTCCTTGTCCCTGCCTTCATTTTCCGTTCCCACAGCTGCATCCACGTACATTGACTACCGTCGAGCGAATCATCCACGCGTATCCAGGACACATCAAAGATGCCACAAGAATGATAGGGCGGAAAAAAAATAAGAGAAATATCATACCACAACCGGCTCCAGGCACGATGGAGGCACTCCGATGCCGAGAGAGATAAATGACTCGCATGGCAGAATCTCGGTTGATAAATGAAACCATCACGAACATTATACTTTATAAATCTAATAATATAATGTTTATGGCAAAGATTAATGTTGGCAACGTAATAATTGGCAAAGTGGAATCATGTTTTCTCATCCGAGTGCCCAGTCTGGCCCGGGACGCAGTGTCCCTCCTCCTTGATTCCTGCGAATATCATCGATGTCTGTAAGCGAGTACTTTGTATGTCCAATACTCGTCTATGTACATATGTACAGCAAGATGGTTTGATTCCAGTCGTAATTACTGGGAATTGTACAGGCTCGAAGGATAATTTGCTGTCCATCGTGGTATTGGTCGGATACGGCGGAATGGCGTCTATCAAGTCTATGAATAATTCACAACGTGGAACAATCGAGTAATTTTTATTCATCTTAATTAGGGTTTTATTTCTCGGGGCCGTTGTGCGTTAGCCGTATAATTGACGGCTCGGGCGATACGCATTCGTGAACATTGTCTTAACCAAGTGGGCATTGTTGGGGGGGCTTTACGGTGACCATTTACACCGTTTTCTTCTTTTTTTTTGTGGTAATTAATTGGCCAAACGAATTTTTTTCTTGTTTGCCCTTACGGAGGGCAGATTAGTCCTTTGGTGTGGTTACGGTTTGGTTGCATTTGTAACTGAATTTGTTTGCTTGGCTGATTGGTTCCTAATTTGGTTAGCTGGTGTGGTGGAAAACGTGACACTTGGAAGAAATTGGGGACTGTTTAGGTGATATGGGTGGGGCTAAGCAGTATATGTTTCTTTGTAAATACAGGGTAAGCCAACAGCTAGTGTGGAAGTCTTCATTAAATTAAACGTATTTTTTATTATGAAATATATTGATCTTTATGGGGTAATAAATCTTGGTTTACGGCAATTATGAATAGAATATGACATTGCTATATGACCGCTAAAGCTTCTGTGGCAGACGATTATCCAAAGATCAGTATTATTGATGACTTTTTGAAGATTAAGTGAGTCAATAGTGGCAAGTTCAGTGAGGACATCTTGTCTGAGGTCACGGACTTTCGCTGGGTTTTTTACAATCTTTTAATCTTCCCATTTCGTACCCAGTTAATATATTGTTTTAAGGCCTGTTCAAGTCAGAGATCCTCCAAGCCTATAATTCCTTTACTCATCCCAGAGGAACTTCAAAACAATCGTTGGTACCTTAACTTTATACCTCTAGACTCTCACACTCTTAACCCTTCTATATCTTCCAAAACTACCCATCAGTCCCTCTCCACTTTTTTATATCCACCCCTCCCTCCCACGGTCAACTTATCAGACACCTTGCCGAAATTAACCCGGAAATTACGAAATGATCGTCATGTCGCGCTTGAGAGAGAGAGAATGATCTACGAAAACGTACATCTCCAGCTTGCCTACCTTTATAAAAAGCACACTCCATCTGCACATACGGCACAACAAAAACAAACGTCATGCTATCGATCCATCCAGACTGACTATCAACTGACCTTCACGAACTGAAAAAAAAATTTTACATAATGATGTAACTAACGATATCTCATCGTTCGCTGCCTACCTCAGTTCCAAGCGTCTCTCACACCCGCAGAAAACCCGTTCTAACTTCAAGAATTGTATTCAATCGTAACCTTAGCAAAATTGCATTTCTCCAATAATCAGCAGTTCACTCGAATACATTTTCTTCTATAAGCAAAACCTGACTTTTATCTTAGCTAAAACCATTCTATGTCTTGACTAACACCTCATCTGGTAAGAAAATCCTCTGCGCAGACCGTCTCTCAGACTTTATTCCCCTTCTCCTTCAACTTGGCCTAATATTCTCATGGGATGCTGAAAATAACTTTATTACCGAAAGTAACCACTTCCTCTCTACCTTGAAGCTGCTTCCCTCATCTTTGTCGGGAACACTTTTACCTGGCAATCCCTCCACAATTTTCCTCTACGAAAATACGTATTGTTTCATTTTTCGAACAACAGACTTTGTAAAAGTAAATAACCTGCTTAGCAATATTATTTTCAGTTTTCTCCTAAACCTTATTCTACTATGAATGGGATACCCTTGTCCTATATTCACCTCATCTCCAACATGGTACACCAAGAAATTATGCTCTCTGCATAATAAAAGAAACAAGCAGTCGCAGACCCAAGCGGTCTGCTTCCGACCTCCTATTTACATCTGCAGTCTTATACAGAATTCGAACAGGAGATTGGCATACTCCTTATTCCCGAAACCTGGAGCGGATACAATCCTTATCTCCGATCCCAGTTACTGTGAACTACAACTAACGCGACACATTCAGTCGAATCTCAAGAATCCCATCTAGGACAACCACCCCCAGAGAGTAGTGAACGAACATCTTCGACACAAACCATCTGCACACCGTCCAGGTTGTTAAACAAGTACGATAAGAGCGTAACTCTTGAACCTGGCGAACCTTACAAAGAAAAAAATTCCTCCCTAAATCTCTCTGCTTTTAATTTGCCAAATTTTTGCCCATTTCTTCAGCTAGTCGATCACCGACTGGTCCTTCAACCTTATCATGACTATTTTCGTTACACAAAAGACTGATCTCAGACGTCTCTAGCGTCTTATGTAACTTCAAGGGCGACTACTCGTGCTATCTTGAAAAAATGCACTTACCAATCTGGTCCCACCCCTCGCGGAGAATCAATTTCATCAGGTCTCGGTTTAACAGCTTTTGAAAAAAAATGCCTACATTATCCCAATCCACAAGAAACGTAGGAAGAATGAGATGTCCTATTATCGTCATATTGCGAAGCTCTTTGAGAATACCGTCTACGATACAATATTCTTTCACTTTAAGCCTATCTTCTCCACAATATGGGTTCCTAAAATATCGACTGACAAACACCAGCTTAATTGAGCTTGTTTCAAAACCCTTGTGTGCACTTGAGAATGGCACAGAATAGATGTGGCTAGAGACTTTGGCAAGGTCTTCGACGAAATATTGCATCAAATTATACTTCTTAAACCCATCGCTCTCGGTTTTTCTACCCGGTTCTATCCTATGGATCAGATCCTACCTCGACCGTCTTCGATTTTTTTTTTCTTAAATGTTATTTTCAGATCTTACATTTTTGATCCAATTAATGTAACTTTCGGAGTCCCCCAAGGCACCAACCAAGGGCCACTGATTTCAAACCTCTAAACATATGTCTTACCCTGCCGGTTTCTGATCCCTTCAGTCCAATCTAAACAGGTTCACAATTTGGTGTCTCGTACCCTTCACTATCTGGAGCCTGTCAACTTTTGGGATGACTTATGGTGGTGTTATCTGTGACCAAAAACTTTGCCTTCAGATTGGCAACGTGGCAATTCTGCCCTCGATTTTAGGAAATGTTGGCTTAAGGAGTTCTCAAATCATTACGTTACGTAATCCTTATGCACTACATATGCTGGGCGCCTTCTTGAATATACTAGTGAAGCCTTGTTCCCCATGTAAAAAAAGTTTTCGGAGCCTTCCAAAAGCTTTTCCGCTTTTATTTTGTTAATATAAGGGGTCTTGAGACGTTTTGCCACTATTTTTACGATCAAGAATCATATCAAACGAACGTGTCAAGAAGTCTTTAGGAATCGCATTAAGAATGTGAACATAGGCTGTTTGGACGGCTCCGTATTGGTCGACATTTGTATGGACATTTTCTTATTGAAATGAAACTTTTGGTAAAAACCAGTCGTAATTTTCGATCGAGTTTAGCGTAATGTTTGGTCGTCAACTAACTTGAGCCGGACAAATTATACACATTTAGTCGAAACGCAACAAATTAGGAATAATCATTTCCATTTCTACAGATTCCATGAACACTTTAACAAATTTTTGATGAAACCATGCACATTTTTGGGGACTTTCATGGTCGTATAAGTGTCGATAAGTCAATACGATATGCTCTTTTCCGACATTGATTTTTGCATCCGATGCAACGAACGGACTGTCACTTATATTGCAATAAGATATGTAAGTCAGTTTTTACATACATGTCCGATGGTCACAAAATTTTGACAAAACATCGATGAAAAGCAAACCTTTCCCAATCATGTGATTGGTAATAACTGACGGCCGTAAAGTGTGCAATTTTGAGAAAAGTCCTGTTTATTTTTGAACACTTGACCATGACGAGATTATGCTCAGTTTCGTAGAATTTTCTTTACCTTAAGTAGGCTTATGGAAGATCCCAATGAAACGAGACACTGGATACGAAATTTTCATAGCTCAAATGAAAAACAAAATATAGTACAATCAACCCGAAAGTGAGCAATTCGAAATTTCATTATGGATAATTTGACTTTTAGCGGGTTTCCTTGCATCCGATCGCAATAACTAGCTGGCCCTACCAAATATAGGGTCCGCCAAATAACTTTTTTTTTTTTGAAAATGCTATAAAAAAACTACTGAATATTTTCTCAAATTTCTTTTTTTATTTGAAAGTACAATCCTTCCGGTTAATAATGGAAAATAATTTCATTCAAATGGCTGCCTCGGCTGGCCATGCAGTAGCCTACACGATCGGTCCAATTTTTAAGCACATTATCGATTGTGTGCAGCTGTATTTCACCAATGGCTTCACGAATATTGTCCTTTAAAGCGTCAATTGTCTCTGGCTTGTCGACGTAACACTTATCTTTGACGGCACCCCACAAATAATAGTCCAACGGTGTCAAATCGCAGCTCCGAGGTGGCCAAACGACATCAGCTCTGCGGCTGATAATGCGATCTTCAAAAACAGGGCGCAAAACATCGAGTGTAGCTTCGGCTGTGTAGCACGTAGCGCCGTCCTGTTGAAACCAAATGTTGCCAATATCCTCCTCTTCAATTTTTGTGAACAAAAATTCGTTCAACATGGCTCGATAACGATCGCCATTGACTGTAACGGCCACTCCTTGCTCATTTTCGAAGAAAAATGGCCCAATTATGCCTCTGGACCAAAGTCCGCACCAAACAGTGACTCGTTTTGGGTGCACCGGCTTTTCAATATATGCGTGCGGGTTTTCTGTGCCCCAAATGCGACAATTTTGCTTGTTTACATACCCGCCAAGATCAAAATGAGCTTCATCTGAAAAGATGATTTTTTTGGCAAAATCGGCATCTTCTGTAAGTCGATCGCAGGCCCACTTAGCGAAGCGAAAACGCATTGGATGGTCAGTTGGCTTCAACTCCTGAACCAATTGGACTTTGTATGGCGTCATACCAAGGTCTTTATGCAAAATTCGTCTCAATGATGTCTCCGAAATGTTCAATTGTTGAGAACGACGGTGAATTGATGTTGATGGCGCTTCACGCACACTTTCTGCCGCAGCAGCAATATTCTCGGGTGTACGCACTGTTTTTGGCTTTTCACGCTTTAGTTTATCGATGAGGATGCCAGTTTCTTTCACTTTTTTCACAAGATAACGAACATACGGAGCTGACGGTGCTTCTCTTCTTCCAAAATCCGTACGCAATTTTCGCACACATTCTGCAACATTACCATCATTTTCAAAGTAATGTCGCAATCTTTCCCAGCGTTGTTCAAGCGTATACACAACCATATTCGTTCAGCGGAAGGATACAACTAATTATCTGTCAAATCAGACATGAGCTAAGTGTTACCATTCACGAAATAAGCACTACTTGAAAAAAAAACGTTAGATGGCGGACCTTTTACATAGAATGAGCTTTGATCTTAAGCGTAGCAATCGATGTTGATGAAAATTTCGGATTATGATGTGAAAAGTGCATTCATCGTCAGTCACAATTGAAAACTATTCCCTTAATGCCAATTGAGCAGACGTTTGCTGTGACAATTCTGACCAGCATGAGCCACTAGCGCCATCTGTTGGAAAGCAGCGGATTTCCGTTTTTGTATCTCCAGATGGACCCTACAGCGAATTTTAGTGGAAGATTTACATATGTTCCCGTACAAAGTACAAAGAGTGCGTTAGTTAATGCCTGTTAACCGTCAGTAGCGTGTGAATTACTGTCAAGCCGTCCTTAATTTTAACAACGAAGAGGACGATTTTGTGTCAAAATCATCATAAGCGAAGAGGCGCAGTTCCACTTAAGCGGCATTGTAAATCCGCGTGTGATGCATTAAGAGCCATTACATCCACCCAAAGCCACTGTGTGGTGCGCGTTAACGCAAGAGGTGTGATTGAGCCGTATTTTTTTGAGAACGCCATCGACCATACGGTCACTGTATTGGCCACGATAAACGATTTCTTACTGCCGGAATTGGATGAGCGGGGCTTGGTGAACATGTGGTTGCAACAAGACGGTGCAACCGCACACACAGCACGACCCACAATGAATATTGTAAAAAAGCGTTTTCTGGTCGCGTAATCTCCCGTTTTGGCAATTTGACATGGCCAGAAGGCCGCTCGATTTAACCATCCCAGACTTCTTTCTTTGAGGCTACTTGAAGTTGCCGGCTTACAACAAGTCTCAGACAATCGCAGCCCTTAAGGAGAATATTCGATAGGAATGCGAACAGTTATCACGGAATTCTTGCGGACAGTTATGAAAAATGCGATAAAACGGGTACAAATGTGTATTAACACTGGCAGTAGCCACTTGATGGATATTATTTTTTCCTCTCACTAAAAAAAAAATGTAAAAATCCAAGTAAAGATTTTCATTACTCAAAATTACATTTTTTTTATTTGATAAAAAAGTAATTCAAAAACAAAATTGAATGATTAATTTTGCGCCACCTTGTACTATAATTGCTCCGTTGTTGGAAGGAAACAAGACGGCAACATAGCATTTGGGAATTATGAGGCCAAGGCGAAAGTGGGAATGAGTTCTTCACAGTCGCGATCCTTTGCTGATCTTTTTCGAAAGTGGCCATCGCGGCCGATCTACATAGTGCAGGGCATGCTCGGATTGAGACGAAAATATTGCGTGTGATGTTAGGTCTTCATTTTACATATTAGTTGTTAAACATTGTCAGATGCAACATCTAAAGTGATTGGTTTCCATTAGACGATTACCCATACACTGAGACGGAAAACGAGCCTACACAAATGGTACCAGGCTTAAGTCAATTTGGAGAGCAGTAGTGTAAGGTCTTGTCTTGACATAAAGCCATCTTGGCTAGTACTCGTATATTCAATTGAAAAAAACACGTTAAATGGGTCTGACTCCTTCTGTGGCGAGAACTCTGAATCAAGGCGTATTAGGGGTTTATATTCCCTCTAGAAAGCTTTCGAAAACTGGGTTGATAGAAAATGCATGAAGCTACAGGTATTGAATTACGAAGTCAATCCTCTCGTGAAGCTGTATTGTAGTCTTTATAATTATCAATGCTACTTATGGGACGTATGTGCAATATTTTTCGAACTGATGTTTTTATTCCCTTTTATGCCTTTTGCAAAACGAGATCCTACATCCAGGTTCTTGACAAAAGCCACATTCTTCCCCGGCGAGGAAATAAATGTCAACGGAAAGCAGATTTATGATCCAACAACCTAAAGTATGTACAATATTGACACCCTAAATACCCTAAAGCCGTCAATTTCCCTAGATACTCGATGGAGAATCCACCTATCCGGGCACTACTTCTGCATTTCCACAAAAGAAAAAAGGGCAAAAGAAAAATCATAAAAAGAGGAAATCATAAGGTAAGGAACCCGTTTACCCTTACCCGAAATCGGTGTGAAACTATGAAACCTTCTATTGAATTTGTCGCAACTGCTTTATCTCAAAGTACACTTCACAACATCACATTAGTCACTAGCGAGACAGAAAACCCCCACGTCTTACGTACGGTAACGGTAAAGGAATGCAACAGTGGCACCCTGTGTGCCACCTGAAAGCAAGAAGCAATAACACAAAAGTGTAGTTAGACGCCAGACGACGAGTCACCTGCAGTAGGGGTTGAGGTGCAGTCAACATCGACCCGAACACCAACATCAGCTTCAGCGACGACGACTAGAAGCACATGGATTTTTCCTCCTCATCGTTGTTCCTTGTTTTTGGCTTGTATTCCTGGAAATCCCTGTGCATCCAAAAGGCGAGATACGGTCTAACTCCTGCAGGTTGGCTCCCATGAGCTCACCAACACCATCAGTGCATGCCGCCCATAGTTTCGCCAACAAAGCCAAAAAGGCTGCTTAGCTCCCTGCATCGTCCTCGTCGTCTTCATGTCGCTGGCAACCAGTACATAGTCGCACTTTTAAACCGAAAACATGAAGGGAATTAATGTTGTACATTATCGTGTGCTGTGCTGCACTGTTCCCTGGCTGCACCGAGTGCCACAAAGGAGAGATGGCGTGTTGCAATATTTTGCAATTTCTACCACGCCCCCGCCGTGGCCGTGCTCGTTCGCATCACATCTCCATCGGCGTGGATGTATCTACAGCGTTGCGAGGGTAGTGACAAACTGGCTTGTATTTGCATATTTTAAATATTTTCTGCATAACTCTCGGTCGCTTGTTCCTTATGCTGGTTTCGTGATTCGTCCTTCGTCTCCTGCACGTTGATAGAGAAAAGTTGAATTTACGAGTGTTTCGTTGCCAATGTAATGTGTATCGGGATTTGTATACGCAAACACCATAAGGACGAGTGAGTGTTCAGGATGAACACTTGACAAAATGTGAAGTGCAATTTCTGATGCCAATACCATTGATGGTGTGTCAGGATCCTTGTGCGTGCTAGTCATATGCTAATGCTCTATCATTTGATGCCTGGTGTTGCATAAACAATAATTCACCTACGGGAGACTTAGTGCGAGCGAGTGCATGGGTGGTTGGATGGATTGTGATGGATTTTCGGTATATCCTTTTCGATAGCACTTGATCATTGACCATAAGTGAGTTGATCGGGAATTGTTTCACTTCGTTGCGGGCAGCGTCAATTGGACGGACATATTCGCTCGTGGATTGATTTTTGGAGGCTGAAGTGGATGGAATTGGAGTTGTTGCCGCATTAAGAGCGTTGAACAGTCGGATTAGATGCGCTGATGGGAATTACTCGCGTGAAGTTGCATTTTATGGGAATTTCGCAGTTAAGTGTAGTTTTATGGTACTGAGCTACCATCATTTATGCGGTTGCGTTTTAAAGCCACCGCAACAGTCTGATATCGCAGTACATCCTGCAACACTTTGATAAGGATACGATTTTGCGAATAACTGTTCACCGAAAATATTTCGCATAAACCATCGAAACAAACACAGTTTGCTACCAAAATAAATAAAAGGATACGCCACCCACACGATGCGAATAATATGTCATAGTGATAGGAAATATGGAATCTACGAGGGCGTATGGGCGTTTGAAATCCGATGCTCTTTAAGGATAATGAACTAAAGTTCACTTCCTAAAGGTTATCACATAATGCGTTATACGACCTGAGGATTTTCGTAACCATCCGTGTTATGAGAGATTTTTTTCCTGGGGGAAAAAGGCGTTTTCCATGCGACAGTATATATGTATACTACTGCTGAGGATATGAGATATGATTTCGAGATTCAATCCCTATATCATCGGTGTCGTAAGACAAAACACTACTCACAGGACCTTTAGGACAGCGGGTTATATTATTATTAATGTAGAGAGTTTAAGGTACTGCGGTCTTAGGGTCTAAGACTTAAGCTTAAGCAAAGCCATGCTGCACTCATGTCTGGTTGAAAACCAGATTCAGCGTTATTTATTAAGTTGAGGGAATGGTAAGGTTTTAGAAACCAAACATCCTTTTCAGCGAATTGATGCTTTCAGTCTTTCTTGGGTCTGTGCTCCACACCTCATGGAAGGTATCTGATGTCCTTATGGATTCGGTGCAAAATCTACTAACATCTTTCAGTTTTTCAAGTGTTTCTTAAGATGGCAGTGGCTCTTGTGAAACGGTCAGAGGTCTACACAATATATGTTGGTCATAAATGTCGTCCAATAAAGGTTATCATTTAAACAATGAGTTAAGCGAGGGCTTTTAATAAATAAAAATGAAAAAGTTATGAGATTTAGATGAAGTAGTACTCGCATATCATGTTGACATAGTGCAAATTGATTACACAGACGAAAAAATTTGGCTAATTTTGGTCCTCATCAAGTGCTTTCGCGAACAACTTAAAGTAGATTTTTTTACTGCTTGGTTTTTTTAGTTCTCTATTTTTGACAGCTGGTACCTGATTCGTGACATGAGTTAAGGTCAAACGTGTTTACTAAGAATTGCCATTTTATTATGGGACGATATATATCTGAACTACGTTTACAAATTAAAGAGTTTTATTATCCAAATTCGTGCTCCGTGAAAAGTCTTCTTCACGTACTTTGACCATTTCACAATCGGCATAGTTGATCTACACACTAAGCAAGCAATCCGAACCATAGTGATTCAATTTCGCATCCGCCAGTGCTAATGAAGACCCTGATTTGTCCTGAAGATTTTACGCAAGGATCTTGGTCTAAAACTTTACAAAAACAGCGAAAACGTTGATGATGATGAAGAAAATTGTTATAGAGAATAGTCGAACCACTACCAAAAAAGCTGCTGATGTTGGCATATCGGTTGGCTCATGCCTCTAACATTTTTTTCAAATATTTTGGGCATGCATCAGCGAAGTTTGTTCCGGAATTGCTAAATTTTGACCAAAAGAAAAATCGCATAAGCATCGTTCCAAAGTTGGTGAATGAAATGAATGACGATCCAGGTTTTCGGAAAAGGCTCATCATGGTGACGAAACATAGCTATATGTTTATAACGTCGATACCAAAGGTCACTCATTTCAACGGAAACGACCGGACGAGCCATGATCGAAAGAAAGCTCGCCAGATTCGGTCAAATGTAGGTTTTGCTGTTTTCTACGATTACAATGGCATGGTTCATCGCGAGTTCTTGCCGAAATGTCGTACGGAATATTGCCTTAATGTAATGCGCCTTTTGCAAGAGGTAATACGCATTGTTCACTTATCGTTTCTTGTATTTGGCCAAAAACAATAACGTAACCGTGCCCCAGCCACAGTATTCATCGGGCTTGGCATCGCTTGTAGATCTCACAGCTATGCTAAAAAGGGCATTTCAAAAATGCTTCGAGGATTGAAAAATCTGAGAGGGATTACTCGGAAGGGGACAAAGAAGATGTCAATGAATAAATAAATACTTTTCGAGAAAAATAAGTAAAGTCACCTTATTTTTTGAACAAATCTCGTATAATGTGTTAAGTCAACTAAGGCGAAAGTCTCAGATCTGGGAGCGATGTTAAGACTCATGTTTGCCTAGCAGAGTCAGCTAAAAATATAGCCCCCTAGCTGAGTGTGAGTGTGTGTCGGAACAATTCGAAAAGCCAACGTGAAAATGCCATATAAAAGAAATTAAGATAGCAGGTCACGCAAAAATTGGGCGCTGGAAGTGGACGAACAAAATCATAACTTCAAAAGCAAAAAGTGAAAAATTGCAAGTTTTTTGTTCATAATTAAAAACGATGATGATTTTCTCTGCGAAGTCAAGTGCCTTTCGAAAAACCATAATTATCTCAGTGACACTCTGAAATATACTCTTTGACTAAGAAGGGGGACAAAAGATTTCGGGTCCTTGAAATTAAATCAAGAAGACTAAGATGGCCAGGACACGTAAAACGAATGGACAGTGGACAAACAGTCAAAAAAATAATGAGTGGAAAACACATGGGAAAAGACCGTCAAGAAAGCCGCGCTTTAGATGGACCTAGAAGAGGTGGAACATAACCTTGAAGGATGGAAGGAACAAACTCATAACAACGACACTTTGCCTAGGGTTGTCAACGAGGCTCTGAACTTTCGAGTTCCAAATGGCTTATGATAACAATAATAATAAGTATAAAATTAGCTTCTTCATTCTTCGATCATTTTCAGTCATTCAGTCATTGCTATCATCTCGGAACAAGTTAATTTATAATCCTTTTTTACGAATATAGGTTGTCTACGTACACTTTGCTTGGTATGCGTACGACTAAATGTGATTCAATATTCTCAGGGGCACAAACATTATCATCCGACTTTTCCGTATGCCAAAACTCGCTATGTCCCATTGTATTTATACCTTTTGTCTAGTCATCGTCTATTGTTACCAAATTGTCGTGATTTCGACAAGCACAAATCAAGGTAAATAGCAAAATCATTACTACCTGTCAGGTTGACAGGCAAAATAATGATCGAAGAAAATAAATGCTTACACCTATATTGCAGCCTTGAGATACTTCCAAAGACCTGATAGCTAAAAAACCGAAACAATTGCTTCACTAATACCTACTGACAGAAACATCACTTCAATTCTCTTGATTGATACTTTGACTCGGTGTAGAAATGAGTCTTCGATTGCGACACGCCGTGAAATAAAATTATATTTATGACTGTCCTCCACTGACAATATTAGCGAGAATCATGACCAAGGTCTGAGAATAGATCGCTATTTTCCTCTTTTCTTTAATTTTATATTCCAAATCTATAGAAACAATGCAATTGAACGAGGAGCAATAAAATAAAATAAAAGCCATAAACGTGGCAAGATATAAATTTAATTTTTACATTTGCTTTAAAATTTAAGTTTATTAGGGACATAAAAAAATGGTGGAAATAGTTATTTTTATGACTTTTTTTTGATGCACAATAAAGTTTTGAAAGAAGTGTTAAATTTTCTCCAGTGGGTTGCTTCAATATTTAAAATAAATGCATGGAAAAGGGCGGTTTCATTAAAATGGAATTAATAATAATTTAGCTTTTCTTGATATTACGAGGGTGGTCCGATAAGTACTTAGCCTCACCGCCAGATGGCGCCAGTATCGCAAGAGCAACTTACTATCGCGTAGTACATCCTAGTAGACGGCTACCGTCGGATCATTCAGCCGGATCAGACTCGTAGTTTTGTTTTGACCGCGTGTGGAAGCGGGAGTGTCCGCGGATTTTAGAAAAATGGAAAAAGAGCAATATCGGTCAGTGATTCGATTCTTGTTTTTGGAAGGGAAATCGCGCAGCGAAATCAAAGAGCGATTGGATGCTGTATACGGCGACTCTTCTCCTTCGATGGCGACCATCGAAAATTGGTTTAACGAGTTTTAACGTGGTCACACGTCGGTTTTTGATGAGCCACGTCCAGGTGCCCCGAAAACGGCTACCACGGATGATAACGTGACAAAAATCCACGATTGGCAGACCGTCGATTGAAGGTGCGCGAGATAGCTGAGACAGTAGGCATTTCAAAAGATCGCGTGGGTCATATCCTGCATGAAATGTTGGGCATGAGAAAGCTGTCCGCGCGATGGGTGCCGCGTTTGCTCACTCCGGACAACAAGCGCAATCGTGAGACCACTTCAGAGCAGTGTTTGACGCTGTTTAAGCGCAATCCGAAGGAGTTTCTGCGTCGTTGCGTGACAGTCTGCGAAACATGGATCCACTGGTACACACCAGAGACCAAGGAACAGCCGAAACAGTGTACTTCACCCGGCTAACGTGCTCCGAAGAAGGCGAAGACTGTCTCATCGGCCGGAAAGGTGATGGCCACCGTTTTCTGGGATTCACAAGGTGTAATCCACATCGACTACATGGAGAAGGGCAAAACGGTCACAGGGCTGTACTATGCCAAATTATTGGACCGATTCGACGCCGAATTGAAGAAAAAACGGCCCCACTTGGGGAAGAAAAAAGTGCTCCTCCAGTATGATAACGCACCGGCTCACACCTCCGCCCTCGCCACGGCCAAATTGGGCTACGAACTGCTGCCCCAACCACCGTATTCTCCAGATTTGGCCCCGTGCGACTTCTTGTTGTTTCCAAACTTGAAAAACTCACTTGGGCAGAAATTTCAGTCGAATGAGGAGGTCATCGCCGCCACGGAGGCCTACTTTGCAGACCTCGAGAAAACGTATTTTTCAGACGGGTTAAAGAAGTTGGAGCATCGCTGGGTCAAGTGTATCGAGCTAATAGGAGACTATATTGAAAAATAAATCGCATTTCTCCAAAACTTTTTGTTTTTCTTTTGTAGGCTAAGTACTTATCGGACCACCCTCGTATGTCTCCTTAAGTCGGTCTTAAGGGACGAATGTATAGCTTATTATGGGACTTAATGTAATAAATAATAAAAAATGAGGAGGAAGAGAAAAATGCGATATAGCGTTGAACGAAGACTTAGCAAGTTAAGTTACAGATGTTCTTGAAACAGTTCCTTTTCTCTAAAAGAAAAAGCAAAATATATATTCAAAAGTCCACTTCCACCTCATAGTAAATTAAGGAGAAAATTTACTATTTATGAAACTGAAGTAGGAGTATTTCACGGTCATCTGCCTATTGAGATGGCGATGCTATTGTTCTCTCAGGAGGTCACCTGTCGTCAGCTATAAAGCTCTGTACATTGCACCGTCAACAGTGATTTGGTAATAAATTCCCGAGAAAACTGTACTCGTACTCTTTTCCACAAATATTCCCAGCACGTTCTCCCTCATCTTGCCTCGCGATAGGTTAACATATTCTGATAATGCAAAATACGCAGGTTAAGACCGGAAATTAACTTTCAGAGTCGACACAACTGACCACATACGGAAAACCAAGAATGCTCTTGATAATTGCATGAAAGAATTGAGATGAGGATTTCATCACCACATAACTCACTGGAAAAAATTTCCTTCCATAGGAAACAATGTTCGACAACAACTTCATGGTATTCCACTTTAGTGGAGTACGATTGGATTCAAAATATGCTTCTTCCCAGTAAAAAAATGAACACAAATATACGAGATTTGTTCAAAAAATAAGGTGACTTCATACTTGCTTAGAAAAAAATATTTATTTATTCATCAATATCAACTTTATCTCCATAGTAGTCCTCCTCAACTATTATACACTTGCGCCAGATCTTTTTCTATACTTTTGGTACAGCCTTGAGCTCTACCAGCGATGCCGTCTTTATTTCCTAAAAGGTGACAAATATCCATTCTTTTATGGCTATTTGGAAAAAAAAAAAATCTTAATGGGATAAGTCCGGTGAGTAGCTACGGTAGCTAAGGCATGATTATGGAATTGCCTTTAATCAAAAAATTACGACCAAGAAACAATGAATGAGCAGGTACATTAATTTGTTTCCCACAAATCCGGACGTTTTCATCCAAACGTCCTACTTTTTGTTTTTTTTTTTTTTTTTTATAATTTGCGCGCGCAAAAGGGGTTATGACTACCCTTAAGTGTCCGGAATCAAGACACAGCACGGGCCGAAGGTATAGAGGGAGAAAGGGAGAGGAGGTACCTGTGCACATTGGTCCTAAATGTCTGTGGATTGTAGTGAGTAGGAAATATAGGGCTGGGAAGAGCATTCCATAAACGTGTTGTGCGGCTGAAGAACGAATCCCTGAACTTAACTGTACGTCCGAAAGCAGGCTTAAGGGTAAACTGATGAGCATTCCTGGCAAGACGAGTATTGCGGGTGAATTCATGGAGATGAGGAATGCAATTGGCTAACTCATTTGAGCAACGGTTGTTAAAATAGCGATAAAATAGTGACAAGGAAGACACATTACGTCGGTGTTCAAGCGAGTCAATTGACTTTGCGATATTAGTGTCTCCTATAAGTTTTATCGCTCGCTGTTGTATCCTATCTAGTAGGTGCAGTGAAGTTTTAGGGGCACCAGACCAGATATGAGCGTTATACTCAAGCTTGGGGCGGATGTAGGCCTTATAAATTGAAGCCAAATCAGAGGGGGTGAAATATTTCTTGCATCGTTTGAGGAAACCTAGACATTTTGCCGCGTTTTTGGCGATTTCAAATATGTGATCATTCCAATTAAGTTTGGTGTTGATACACATACCAAGGATGGAAAGTTTTTCGGTTTCGTCGACACAAGCGCCGCTCATGGATAATGGCTGATTATTATGGGTTCGCTTTAACGACAGTAGACAGCATTGAGTTTTAGAAGCATTGAATTCTACTCTATTATTTTTACCCCAATCGATTATGCTGTCAAGATCGGAATTCAATGTGCTTGACATACGCTGCCGTTCCAGTTCTACGGCCGAAGAGCAGGGACGTGAGTCCTGGAACGAATATGAAAAGCTGAGAGTACTGTCATCAGCGAAGGAGTGGATTGGATTAGAAGTAACAGATAAGAGATCATTTATAAAAATGAGAAAGAGAGTCGGAGACAAAACAGAGCCTTGGGGGACACCAGCATTTATTTGGTGAATATCAGACTTGAACCCATCCAAAACAACTTGAATTGAACGGTTCGAAAGGTAATTTCTAATCCATAGAAGCAGAGATTTATCGATGCCATAAGCACGCATTTTCGACAAAAGAGCCTGATGCCAAACTCTGTCAAATGCTTTTGAAATATCAAGCGCAACGATCTTGCTTTCGCCTTGATTGTGCAAAGATTGGTTCCACTTTTCGGTGAGATATGCCATCAAATCACCAGTGGACCTGTTGCTGCGAAAACCGTATTGCCGGTCATTAAGAAGCTTCCGCGATTCAAGATATTTCATAAGCTGACGGTTTATCAGCGTTTCCATGACCTTGGAAAGAAGGGACGTTAGTGCTATGGGTCGGTAGGAGGAGGGAGACGAAGATTCGCCCTTTTTGGGGACGGGCTGGACAAATGCTGTTTTCCATCTACTCGGAAAGAGACCCGAAGAGTAGGACAGATGGAAAAGCTTACGCAGAGGTTTTGCCAGCGCAGAAGAACACCTCTTCAGAAGTATTGGGGGTATACCATCCGGGCCAGCGGATTTGTGTATGTTGAGATCTTTTAGTACTCTTGCAACTGTACGAGTGCGAAAATGGATTTGTCCCATGGTGAAATCAACGCTCTCAAGTACAGGCGGAGACAATGTGGAATCTGGTAGCGTTGAGCTACACGCGAAATGTGCAGCAAGCAGATTGGCCTTGTCTAAAGAGCTGACAGCTGGAATGTCATTGTAAATGAGCGTGGGAATTGAAGACGAGGCTGAATTTTTTACGTTTTTCACGAACGACCAAAAGTTTTTGCTACCCTTGGGACATTGTAGCACTTTCTGCCTCAACTTTTGTTCGTGGAAGAATTTTACACGTCGAATTAATGCATTGCAGTCATTTCTGGCCCGTTTAAATTGTTTCCGGTTTTCCTCAGTACGGTTGTCCTTGTAATTCCGGAAACTCAACTCTCTCAACCTGATGGCCTCTTTACAGCTCGAGTCATACCACGCATTTTCTTTGGGTTTGATACTCTTCATTCTGTGAGGAATGAAGGATCTCATACCCAGAAAAAGAATGTTAGTGATCATATCAGCAGCGGCATCCACGTCACTATCGAGGAAACATAGTGACCAGTTAAAATTCCTAAAAAAGTCGTTAAGGCCGCTCCAGTTGGCTTTCTCGTACAGCCATACTATTCTTTTAGGAATTTGTTCTCTAACTGTGTGGGGTGAAGACGAGAAATTAGCTGATACGACACAGTGGTCAGACGAACCTAGGGGCGATAATATTGCAACAGAGTATTTGTCAGGATGAGAGGTGAGAAACAGGTCCAAGGTGTTGGGGGAATGATCTGCAATGTCAGGTATTCGTGTAGGCTCATTTACTAGCTGGGTCAGATTATTTACCTCAGCAAAGATCTCTACGTACCGTCCTTCGGGTGTTGTCTGGCATGAATGTCGAAGCCAATTAGAATTGTGTACATTGAAATCGCCCGCAATGGCAATCTCAGTGTGAGGATGTAGGGATACAATTCTTGTGATGGAGTCGGATAACATATCAAACTCATTGAAAGTTGAATTGCTATCCAGGTTTGGACTTCTATAAATAAAACAGTAGTGGATTAAATGCTTACGGACATGGATTTTTAGCCATAGGAAATTAAATTCCGGATTGGAACATTGGCCGTATTGTGGCTGAAGTTGGTAAGCTACATCACTACGAATATAAAGGGCGAGACCGCGGTGGAGAAAGAAAAGGGGCACCAAGCTATATCCAGGCAGGTTCAAATCCGATAAATCGGAATTCTCTCCTACCTGTGTTTCACTCAGTGCCAAGATAGCTGGTTTATACAGGGACAGGTGGACGTATACAGCGAATAGATTCGTTCTTAGGCCACGGATATTACTCACATCAACCCTGAATTTTTCCATGGTACAAAACACAGGCACCAAAGGAACCAACTCCGACGTTTGAAAGATGGTAAAGCAGAATTGAGAAGTGCAAATTTCAAATAGCTTCCCAACATGAAATCGATGTAGGTGTTATGCCCATACACCGATTTGGATTGGTCCACCAACAATTTGCACTCTTGGCTCTGCTACGTCAGATGCTACGCACTCTCGGTCATTGCGCTAACCCATTTGATGAAATCAAACGGGAGTTGCGACCGAGCGAGAATGCGCAGCCGTGGCTTGTGAAGGGAGGGACGAGAGGGAGCGGGCCGTATGCACTCGATCCAGATCCAAATCACTTCACTTGGCACTTGTTAATTGTTTTTCTCTTTTTTGTTTTTCCTTTTTTTTTTTTTTTTTTTTTTTTTTTTTTTTTTTATTCACTCGCGAGGGGTGGTGGGTCCGCGAGGAAAACAAAAAAACAAAGTAAACAAAGTAAAAGCGAAAAACACAGGCTAGTGCACGCGTCGGAGGATGGCACGGTTATAAATACTATATTATACTTACTTACGAACTTACAGCCAGAGGTCATGATGCACCAAGCCATTGCCAAAACTTTCATATCTGATCGAAACTGTCTTTGGTTTTTGCCGTTTTGACAGTGATGACCTCTTTCAGCAAATCTGAATTGCCATTATTCAACAGCTCCTGACCGATGGTCATGCTTAGGTTCTTTTCGTAAAAATTTGAAAATGTCGAAAAAACAATCATGGGATGAGCCAACCGAATTCCCCTTATCCTCAGTAAATTCTTTGATAGCGATTCGACGATTCTTCATAACAATTTTCTTCACTGTTTCAACGTTTTCATTCGAACTTCTCGGCCTTCTGTGAAGAGTTTGTTGCACATATGTACATATAAGCATGTTTTTTGCTCAGAGTAAATTAGCCAAATACCACAGAAAACATTTCAAGCACGTTGGAGCATTTAGTTTTATTTTTCAAATGTAATTTAATGCAAACCCTTTTATCCATTTTTTTCAACAGCAAAATATCGCCAAACTGGTGTGCTACCTACTTCTATTTCTGTAAAAAAACAGGCTAGCTATCTAAAATCGATGACAATATCAGAGTACTTTAGGGAATGTGTATTTCAACAAACCAGACAAAAAAGTCGAAAATTGAATGCACTTACCTCGCCAAATGTAAAAAGTCACCTTATTTTTTGAACGAACCTTTGAGGATTTTTCTGATTTTTTTTTCTTGTTTTTCGCTTATTAATGAAATACCGAAAATTAACAACTTATGCGAGTTTGTGGTCTATTCATCGAGATTAGCCTTCATCAGTAACGGATGATAGGGCTTGATACCTTTGCCTTTATTGTTCTTTCCGAAATTTGTCAGTAATGAACTATGAGCTTCTGCTTTGAAGCCGGTGGAAAGTTTCATGTAATTGTATTTTACGTTTCTGTAAAAAAGGAGAACTAGGTGCAGAATAACACAAATGTTGGACAAACAATATCACCAATGTATCAGCTTAGGCACCAAAATGACTCTGTTAATAGTAGCCTTTCCAAAAAAAATATTGTTCTATTTACGTACCCAATGAAATGATTTGTCTGCCTTCCACAGAACAGTATCATTGTAAAGCAAATAATTATGGCAATTAAGCAAATTAACCGCCTTTAGTTGCACTCTACTTGTACCGAAACCTCTAAGAGCTCCTCGTCCTCTGCATCCTTCTCGTTCCATCTGCACGAAAACCCACAAGTAGGCATCATCACTCAAACAAGAGACTAATCCAAAACTTAATTACGAAATTGTCGGCAAATTGTTCGCAATCCTCGGCGATATCGTCAAAAGAAACGAAAATGAAAAACAATTAAGCAACAGAAACGACGCCGGATGAGTATCCACCACAACCACTTGCCGCACGGGCTATGTTCATCTGTCGGAATTATTGCAAGGATAATCACTCATAATTTTCCAATTCAGCGAACACAATTTCTGTCGTCCCATGTCGCTCCATGCCTGTCACAATGGCCCGAATGTTTCGAAATAATTTAATGAGACATCTAATGAAAATCATTTTTAGTAGCGGATTAGCAACAGCATTCGGGCAACGCCATCTGTTGTTTGCTGTTCATAGTGCTACTCGGAATGCCAGAACTTAATTGGTGAGTAACGACAACGACAACAACGACAAAGGGAAAATATTAATGAATATGTACTTCTCATTGAACTGAAATGAATGAATCGTTATTGGATTTATAATTTCCCGAATGGTTGTTCGGATGTTGGACGGGGACCGGATGCAAGGATGTAAATTGGAAGGACTATTGGCAGCTGGAGAGGTCTGGCATTTAATTAGGCAGAAGCACATCCGACGATTGATTCGGTAGCGATTGTAGTTTGAGTTTCATGAGAATTGTGTTGATGTAATTGGGGTCCAGATGTAGTATGGTCAGTTTCATTTCATTCCAGATGTGACTCAGTAACGCTGGCAAGAAATAAGGTTTGATCCATTGGTCATTATGGTTTTAAGTTATTTCGATATCCACTGGTATGCTTATTGCAAATTAAATGAAGTGGATTAAAAAGGTTTCGAGTTGGTTATCAAATTCACTGAAGTGAATTCAAAGCAGGCATCTGGAATTTAGCGGTCAATTGAAGTATATTATTTGTCGAAACTTCATTCCTGACGGAAGCTCTCTGGATTTATGGGGATATCCTGTCAGTAGAGTTATTTTAGTATTTTCATTTTTAATTTTTTTTTAGTCGGCTTCAATACAAGCAGACCACTTTGGGGCAAAAACATATTAAGGTGCAATAAATCAGATTTTTTAAAAGCTGCTGGTAATTGGATCTTAATATTTTTGGAGTGGGTAGGGGAAAAAGTAGTCCAAAAGGCCATTGGGGGAGACTGGTCTACCCAAATTGTGAACTTCCGGCTTGGAACCCTTTAGAACTAAAACTAGACATAAAAGATGATAAAAGGTTCTTGACTCTGCAGTTTATTTTATTTTTTCTTTAGAATAAAGAAAAGAGTCATCTCTCTAATATTGGGAAAAGCTTCATCAACCCTTGATCAAGTAATTATGCATTGGAAACGAAAAGTTCGCAATTAATACCTTAATTTGATCGTAAGATACAGAGGACAAAGAAAATTTCACGAATGTGGACCCAAACACACACAGAAAGCTCACTAAATTCAATGGAAATGTTTTTTTCATTAAGAAAATAGGATCCATTACAACAACTTCCAAGTGGAAGTTAAAAATGTAGCAGAAGGACCTCGTCAGGTGGAAAAAAGGTACCAGCGGGAAAAGCAAATTAATCTTTCCAGTAACTTGAGTACTTGCTTAAACATTGTCTGTCAAGGGTTAAGAGATATACGACTTGCAGCAACCACGAGAGAGCCGTGGCGCAGTGGGTAGTGTGTCGGCTTCTGACGCACGATGAGCGAGTTCGGATCCCGATAATACCAACGCCATCGAATGTTCATTACGCGGCTTCTCTCCTCGGCGGTGAACTGGCAAAACTGCCCGTAGTACACTTGCCTTGAAAAAGCTTCTCGACTCTCGCCATGAGCTGTAACGCCATCTAAGAAGAAGAAGAAGCAACCATTCTACAAAAGGTTCAGTATTAAGGCATTTATTGAAAATCGGCAAAGATGACTAAGGCTTTAGAAGGCTTTCTCTGAAACAATCATTTATATAACCTTTAGGTGCTCTATACTAGTCTAGGATTTCTTAAGTAAGCCTTCCCATGAAAACACCAGACGTTTATTATAAGGCTTATGAGATCTTTTCACAACCGAGATCTTAAGTATAGTCTAGGTGTTATTCCCTGCTGCGGTTGAAAGTCGGAGCGGAAAATTCGCCATGACTGGGGTCATTTCTTTTGAGGGAGGATAAACTTTAAGAGCATTATAAATACCAGCAGTGGTCGTGCTTTATTTACGCAAACTTTGTTCTATTTAAACCTATGAAATGTAAGAAATTCTGAGTAGTCCAGAGTGTGCGTGGTCCGCCATAAGCCTTAGTAATAGCTGTATTAATGTGAGTATTCCAGGTCAGAGTACCACTCTATAGGATTTTGGTTGAGGCGAACACGCGGAAGTAAAAGATCAAATGTCTTGCGGTGAATAACAACAGCTTTTGACCTTTCTGAATTAAGCCACAAAGCATGTCTTATAGACCATTTCAAAACTGAACATCATCGGCGTACATATGGTCTTACAGTTTTTAATAATTCCAGGCAACTCATTTATATAACATATAAGGAAAATAGGTCCCAGGATTGATCCTTGTGGAACTTCATTTAGAACGTTCATAAAGCTAGATGAACTATCATCAGCAATTACGCGTTGTTTTCTTCCACATAGATACGACAACATTAGCTTAGTAGAAGGAGAAGAGAACCCAAGGTTATTCCGCAACTTATTGCACAGGATCGAATGGTTGACTGTATCAAAGGCTTTTGAATAATCGAGTAGATTTGGAAGAGTTGCTTTCTTATTATCTAAATAAACGCGGTATTACAGCTTCTCTTAGGTCTAAAGCCAGACTGACTATTGCTGAGCAAGATTTTCCTAGTTAAATAATTTCGCATTTGGTGCAAGACCAACTTTTCAAACACTTTGGATATAAAGGGGAGGTTAGCTATAGGTCTGTATTCAACAACATTTCTTGATCTATTTTTTGGTAGAGGGACTATTTTAACGTTTTCGATTTGGATGGGAAGGTAATGCAACAGTTTAGTATATGTCTTAAGTATTTCAGAATATACGGCAGTGGCATTTCAATAAATTTTGAACACATGTTATCAAAGCCCATAGAGTTCGATTTTATAGATCGCTTTGCAATCTAAATTTTCGTAGCACAGGTTTTTAAAGTTTCTGTATTGGTAGTTATCATCGCCACAAACATTGTTAAATTTAAGTGAAAGATAAATTAAGTCATGCTTAAAAAAAATTAACTACAACTTCCATAGAGATCTTCTTTTTTTACTTTAAATTCTGCTCAGTAATTTAGGAGTCTTGCTGCAGACTGTTCTGAGAAAAATTCACTGCACACCCTTTTTTAGTTGTTGATACTACCAGTAAATATCATATACAAGATTCGTTTAAAAGACTTTTGGAATCTCGCTGTTGGTACAGATGACCCTCAACATTTGTTGACATTGTCGACCATTTCGGATATTTAATTTGGGTTTCATAGATATAAAAGTTAGACCTGTTTAGGTCTGCTTGGCGATTTTTTGGTATTGGAAAAAAAGGATCAAAGGGTCTGTACTCAGTTTCGTGTGAAAAATTAAATTAAGTGCTGGAACGTACTTGAAATGTTAGCTGTGGTACCTGCTGAGTCTATTTCGTGCAAAATAATAGTGTTTATAAATGGTACAATCTCATCACACTTGGCTAAGGAAAAATTAATAACGATACACACGGTGGACTACCCAGGACGCAACAACAGTTGAAAACGTTAAAGCAGTGAAAAAGATTTTAATAGGGACTCGTCAAATTATTATCAGAGAAGTTGCTAAGAGTATTGGCCCATAGGGAGGACTCATGACTTCATTTTTTCAGGTATTCTAGGTATAAGACCTGAGACAGCGAAGTTTGTTCCGAAATTGTTAAATTCTGACCAAAAAAATTGTGACATGAGCATCGTTCAAGGACTGTTTAATGACCTGAATGACGATCCAGATTTGCTGAGAAAGGGTATTACTGGTGAAGAAAAATGGGTTTATAGTTATGATGTTGAAGCCCAGCTATCTCAATGGAGGCGACCAGAAAAGGCGAGGCCAAAAAAAGCACGTCAAGTTTGAACAGATGTGAAAGTCTGGCTCACTATTTTCTTCGATTACCATTTCGTGATTCATCATGAGTTCTTGCCAGAAGGTCCTACGATCAATAAGGAATATAACATTAAAGTTATTCGCCGTTTGGGTTAAGCAATACCAAAAAATCGTCCGTATTTGTGGCAATTAAATGTATGGCTGTTGTATCTGGCCAAAAAAGAATACCGCAACCATTCCTCAGCTACCAAATTGTACCGAACTTGGCCCCTGCGACTTTTTTCTCTTTGACGCTTTTGAGAAAATAAAGACGTCATCGCTTGTACAGCTCAAGGCTATACCAAAAGGCTAGGCTATACCAAAGTGCCGGCTCAAGTGTATTCAATTTGAGTTAGACAAAATTGATATTGATGAATAAATAAATATTTTCCGGGAAAAACATAAAAGTCACCTTAATTTTTGAACAAGCTTCGTATATTTTAGTAGTATGGCAACGTAAGCTATTGCAATGGATCTGATTTTACTGTTAAGATATCTCTGTGGTCTCTCGAGGTCCATAGAGCTCGAACGAATCGATAGATTCGAGATAAGCGTTCGGACAATTAGCAGGGCCCAATACCTTTTATAAGGCCTTGTGTTAAGTTTTGACGTTTTAAGAACAAGTAATGATTTTACGTTAAATTTTTCAAAAATGATTTTTAATTGATGAACTTTCGCTTTCTCTTATTGCTTGAGAGTTCCCAAATCTAATACATTCAACTTGAACAAGTTCGCGCTGTTTTTGAAACCAGAACTATGTGTAGATAAGCTTGAACTTCTCTAAAGTGTTAACTACTTTTTTTATAGTTTTAAGCAGTTCGAGTTTCAAAGAATTTGCAAGGGATTTGATTGCACTATTTGATTCAAAAAATTCTACAGCTCATACGTTCTCGTATGTACATAATTCTTGTCACGACCTACATAGGATGAGCAAGTTCTGTCGGACACGATATGTAGAGATTGGTTTCGATCCTTCAAAAATAATGATTTTCATGTTGAAGGCACTGAAAAAGTTTGAACACGAAGAATTGGAGGAAATACTTTAGGAAGACTCATGTCAGACCGCTAGGTGTAAGATGTTACAAGACTTTTGAAACGTTCAAAAGCATTCGAAAAAATTGAGAAGCAAGGACATTGGGTGTTGTACGATTTGGAGCATCTTTGGGAACTGCTGCTTCAACAAAGTGGTAGCAAAATGGACACTGTTCAAGTGCCCAAAGTGTACAAGTTCATGCGGCAAGCCCGGGCATGCATCATGTCGTCAATGGCAAATATCGATGGTTCGAATGTTCTGCTCTGCACTTGGTGGGATCAAAAGAGTGTAGTACATTACAAAACAATTTCGGAAAATTGCTATCGATTGCAATTGATACGTTTGCAATGATGGGAAAAAGACATGATGTACAAATGTAGCCTATTTGGAAACGCTTAAATAAGTAGTCCTAACTCATCCACTGTATTCACCAGGCATTGTCCCTTCCGATTATGGTATAACTTGTTACGTTCGATGGCATACTGGTTGAGCAGCATTTCCACTCTAGTGAAGATGTCAAAAATTAGTCGATTCTTGGATAGCCTCAAAAGACGTGTTGAAATTTCGATGCAGATCTTTTGCTGCCAGAAAGATAACCGGACGTACTTGGTCGCGATGGGCAATCGTTTTTTTAAGTACTGTCCTTAAATTTAAATAATAGTTTTCATAAAAAACAATTTAGTCAAATTGATAGATTCCCAGGGTATGTGTTCAATAAGTAAAGAGAATTGTATAATTTTCGGATAAACATATCCGAAATATGCTTATAAAATATTGCTATAAAACTTGCTGATAGACATATACCTCCACATTGCTAGACTGTTGTCAGCAGGTAAGGAAGTTACATGTAGTTTGATACGATCGAGATTTTTCAAATATTTTTTTTTGGCTTTGGAACACTGCTCTACAATTTAAGTCACATTCTTCTTCTTCCCCACAATTACTGTGCTGAACTAAGCATTTGGTTTTTGAATAATTATTGTAAAAGAGCTGGGACCTGTGTGAATATTGTGAATATGCAGGTAGAGGTTCGTTCCACTGCCAGGACCTTCTCTGGTTGGGCCGGATACTATGTCAGCACTGCCCCATCTGCTTTCACCCACCCTTCTGGAAACCTGCTTGAAAGTGCTAGTTGATGTACTGTAGTGTTTTTTGCCGCCTTTTTAGGGTATTAAACAATATTGTACTAAATTCTGGACAGCAATCAGGGATCTTCAATAGTTGAAAAATTGAATGGTGGAATATCATGTATTGGTTTAGAAGGTTCCTCGATTGATGAGATTTCCGCTTCCGAAAAGATCGCGAGTCACTTGCCTGTGCCCTTCTTTATCTTGTCAGTGAGAAGGGTACCTCGTGTTCTCTGACTGTAATGATCGATTCCCAATTTTCTTTGTTGGAAAATGAATGAGACATTAGTTGCAGGGAAAAATATAGTCCGTTAATGCTGTAGGGATTAAAACTTTTTCCCCAGCTAGAGCAATATCCATAGACAACTGATTTACACAGACAGGACTCCTTTAGTCTTAAAGTGCTTCTTGTTTCAGAGCCTTTTATGAACAAGTTTAGAGAAAAAATGTAAAATTTCAATCCAGATCAGCATTAGATCACCGGACGAGATCAGCATGGATAACGAAACTTATGATGAGGTATCAGCGCGCCCTTTGGGTAAGTTTGTTGAGATTTGACCATCGCTTCTGGAAAATAGAATTGACCACTTTTTGGCTGTACAATACCGTCTGAAAAAGTTTCTAGTTTAAATGGCAGGATTGTCATGCAAGCCTTAAGGAATGATATAGATTCCGCTGCAGCATCTTTTGACCTAGATAAGAAACATAAAAATTACATTTAACATCAATTTTTTTGCTCATACGCCATGCTTCACCATAAACAACATCTCTATTCCCGGAACTGCATCCAAAATCATCCAAATGGAGTAAATAGACCTGACACCCCCTCCCGTCAAACTGTCATATAAATAACCTCGATTGCAAAAGCTGCTCCGACAGTGGCATCCGTATCTGCACTAGTGCCATAGCCATACATAACCACCTACGATTTGGCAGCTGTTGGCATTCCTCCAGTGCATTGCCACTGAATTCTTGTCACCCACCGACTGAAGGGATTCAACCAAGTACCCGAAGGAACACACACTTTACGTCCCCCGCCACCAGTAAGAACCTCACCCGAGAGATTTGTGTGAAATTTACCAAATCAATTACGATTCGGGACATGCAACCAGCAGCGCAATTGATCCATCTCCACATTGCATTAGACGCATCAATCTTCCTAAACACCCTCGCATCTACCTCTCTCTCCCCACCGCATCTATTCAAAGACCCACCGACAGAGAGCGCATCGCCATAGTACAAACGACTCGATTTATTATACGAATATGTACCTTAAGTATCCTTTTGTATCCTGGATCCGCAAAACACCGCCTCCCGCGCTAGCACCTGCTAACGGGGCGATGGTGAGCGATGGTTAAGCATCTGAGACATGCATCCAGATAGGATTCTTGCTGCAGAGATGGATGATAAATAGAAGGAATGCACTTTGCTTTGAGTGAGTAAGTGATGCATGCAAGGACATCAATTGCTCCTGTTTCTTTCTACGTCTGCTTTGCCTTCTTTTTCCTTTTTTTTTTTTTTTGGGATGCCATTCCTTCGACTATATTATTATGGAGAATATGAAACACAGAGCATAACAGTAAACAGCACAGAAGGAGAATGAAGCACACGGCGAATAGTTAGTGTTTTTTTAATTAACGCGGATGCAGGATGTCATTAAAAACAACGTGCAGAAAAACAACAGTCGCGGAAACATAAAGCCCTGGAACGAGATTATGCCGCAGGACTCGTAGCAATATTCCTTCGTTCGTCGCGAATACAAGGAGTGCGAAAACAGACGCAATTGGAACGAAGTAATTATACGTAATTGCAATGCAATTATTGGACTTTTGGCGCGGTTTTTTGCCTTTTTACATGGACGACTGCATACTCGTGTACGCGAGTGTAGCAATGTGACCACAGTGACGGGGTGTTGTGTTCGACTGGCGTATAATTAATATGTTTGCAGCCATTAATTATTGCTGTACGGGATTCTGTGCAATCACAAGTAGCCTGCAAGCGGTGGCGGCGAACCAACGAAGTGGAAATGCGAAATATACTCGTATGCTAGTGCTACTAGGAACGAGGCGGTCCACTTCTTTTTTTTTGCTCCTTTCTGATTTTTCATTTCCACTGCGCGTAATGTAGCGATGATGAGGTTATTTAGTTGATTGCAGGGATGCATGTGTGGAACATGATTTGCGAGGGATGGGCGGTCTATCGTCTGGAATTGTTATGGAATTGACTGGTGTGGTTTCAAGAGATGCGGAACTATGTCTCTGATGTTTTTTTAATATAAGGGAACTGGCTGAAGGTGTGTCTTGAGTCTGACGTTATAACTTCAACTGTGTTGGTTTTAGAAAGCTAGACACATTTTGGCAAGATGGATAAATGATGTTTGGGTTAGACGTTGCTAGACTATTACGGACAATTCTATAGGCTTAATCTTTTAAGCCCCCTCCATATCAAACCCGGAGGTACCGTCTTAATGATATGAAACGATAAGGGTCTCTTGACAGAAGTCGCATATTTGTGCTGTTTCGATCCATGTACTCATTGGGATATTTGACATCTAGAAAGGAAGCAATTCGGATAGAATTGGATATTTCTTAAGGCGCCTCATTGGTCCTGGCTAAGACCCTCCTAAACCTGAGAACCTTTTGTTGGTTCCAAATGAACGAGTAGGCGTTGATGGGATTTGCGCGTTGCCATCAGTAGGTAGGAAATTCGGAACAGTGTCCTCAATAAACCAAAGAAAAAATAAAAAAAAAGGAGGATTGACTTATTTTACCTTTATCTGGTTTTACAATTGATTTTCAAACTACCCTTCACCGTATCGTATATGAGAAGAAACACGGAAAGGAAAAAGGAAGTCAGAATATCAAAAAATATTTCATGTAGGAAATAGATCAATCTGAGCACCAGTCAGAGGCGACGACCGCAACGTAGGCAGTTCTTACCTAGATCGCTCACCAGAATTATAAGAAAAAAGTGCACGTAAGGAATATAAATCTCGCGCAGCACTACGTAAATCTCGGCTCGAATAAAATCTCTCGAATGAGTGCCTCTAGACTGCTCCTAAAATAACTAACCAAAATCTACCGATACGCACTCTCTCTTTTCTTACAACAATGCCGCCATCTATCATAAGGGACCTGAGATTATATGGCATAATTCTGCCCTCATGCGGTCCAATTCAAATATTCCTTCAATCAAAATATCTCTAGGTGACCATTCTAAGGGTTAACCCGAATTAACCGAAATACAAAACACGTATACGAGGTTCGTTCAAATAATAAAGTGACTTTTCCTCGAAAAATATTTATTCATTCATCAAAATCTATTTTATTTCCTTCAAAGTAATCCTTTAATCATGCACAAGCAAGCGATGAGGGTCCATTAATGTGATGCAATAGTCATGAATTTTTCCCCATAAATACAGAAGTTTTCTCAATATTGCTCCACGAAAACGACACATAAATTCAAGGTATTATTTCTTATTGATTGTATGACGCCCTTCCAGTAAGAATTCATAATAAACCACGAAGTAATCGACCGAATTTGGCGTGCTTTTTTCGGTCTTGGCATCTCTGTTCGCTTCTATTTGTTTTCGACTTAATAACCATATAGGCTTGTTTGTTCCATGCAGGGACGGGTTAAGAATAGCAGCGATACCTCTCGCTTGTCGTAAAAGGCGACTAAAATAAAGGTAAACAAAAATCACATCTAGACAATTTAGAAAACACAAAGGTGAGCCTAGGGACACATACATATACCACCATTAAACTGCCCCACAAGTGTACATGCAAATCAGTGGGTTGACACGACTGGAGATCACCGGTGTTGTAAGAGTAAGATCAAACAAAAAAAAATCTGGAGCATGCCCGTGTCACAAAAAAAAAGGCAGGCCGAAAAACAATTGGTGCAAACAAATGCAAAAACACCAGCATTTGATTGGCCTCAGCGATGAAGTAATCCCAAACCGGGAAGCCTGCCGCTACTTTCTGAGGTCAAACCGGCGGACTCCACAAGCGGACCAGTAGGAATGCAGTTAAGTGGGAAGGTTATGGTCCTATACTTCTGACCATAACAACGCCGGAAAAAGGAAAAGAAGAAGAACCATACAGGCTTGTTTCGTCATCAGTGACCCTTTTTAGGAAATCTGGACCGTCATTCAACAGCAACGGTTCTTTTGGTCAAAATTTAGTAATTTCAGAACAAACTTCACTGATGCACTTTTGATAGCCACAATATTCGAAAAAAAATGTCTTGGCATGACCAAATCGATATGCCAATATCCTCAGCAACCTCTCTAAAAGTGATTCGACGATTCTCCATAACATAACAATTTTCTTCACTGCTTTAACATTGTCATACGTTGCCGACGCGCTTGTGGCACGATGTGGGCATCGTCATTAACATCTTCTCGGACTCGGACACCTGTAAAGAGCACTTATAGACATTTTCTTTGCTCAGAGTAATCTCGCCAAATACCAGCATTTAGTGTATGTTGGAGTACTTCAATTTATTTTAAATTTTTTTTTCAAATTTTCAAAATTCAATACAGGCCCTTTGACCTACATTTTTCAATAGCGAAAACTCTCCAAGCATACCAAAACGCGTCTGAATTTTATATCTGGGAAAAACAAATTAACTATTTAATATGGCTGACAGCATATTTTAGAGAATGCGTATGCCAACATAATGAAAAGAAAGAAAATCGCAAACCCAATGCACTTAGTTCGCGAAAATCTAAAAGTCACCTTAATTTTTGAACAAACCTTGTAAACCTTGTTACCTCGTTCCCTGAAGTAAATGGAAGAAGAAGAAAGAACAGCCGAAGAAGGAGGACGAAATAAAAACGAAATTGTAAATTCCCAAATTTTGCTGAAATTCAAAATCAAATTTGAACGAACATGAAAACGAACATTTTTTACAGAGCATAGCAATTGATCCAATTTGTTTGTAGTTCTCCATACTTATCGTTTGGTTTCATGGCAAGTTTTAACGAGGCACTATGTCGTCAAGATCCAATAATCTTCCTTCCCATACGATCACGTTTTGCTAAGCCTTATTTGGCTTTGGGACGATTTTATTTTTAACGTCATGTCCGGAAACTCATGTCGCATCATCTTCTATGACACATTTCAGTAGATTTCTGTTGACGATTCCGCAGCAACAACCATTCGCCGTTCGTTTTGTTCGAAATTCAGTTTTGGAACATTTTTTTCTGCGACATGCTTTATATCTGAATTATCGAACAAAATTGAAGGGTATTCGTTGATTGAAATACCAAAATCTCACCAAAATACAAATATCTTTTCGATTTCTCGGATTACATCCAAACTAACTCGCCGTTTTTTTAAGAGTTTTGATTTTTACGCTGGCAACACTGTTTTTACGGATAATCAATTTGACAGTTGAAAGTCAATTTGTAGTTAGTACGTTTTGCCATTTTACTGTAAATAGAACAACGCATGCAAATTATGCAAACTTATTTTGAAAACCATGGTTCGGTTCACCAAACTTATCGTGCGCTACATCTATTTTACGGTCGACATAATCGTCCATCTGAGCAAGTTATTCGGAACACGTGGATAATATGCATCCTCAAAGAGGACGAACAGTGCTGTTGTGGAGCGTAGTATTGGGGAGATTCCTAATAAGTCGATTCGCCATCGTGCACAGCAATTGTGGCTATGTGCATCACCTTTGTGAAAGATTTTACGCACAGATCTTGGTCGAAAAGCTTACAAGATCCATCTTGTGTATGAGTTGAAACCGCGTGACCATTATACGCATTTTCAATGCAAAATTCTCCGATGAGGCCCATTTTTGGTTTAATGGATATGTAAACAATAAAATTACTGAATTTGGAGTGGAGAAAACCCAGAAGCCTTTGTCGAGACGCCCTTACAACCACTACAACTCACTGTTTAATGTCCTTTATGGGTTGGTGGAATCATTGGCCCATATTTCTTTAAGGACGATGCCGGAAAGAATGTTACCGTCAAACGGAGAGCGCTATAGAAACATGATTTGTGACTTCTTAGTTCCTCAGCGGCAGTCATCGCGCCGACAGCTTTCTCATGCCCAACATTTCATGCAGGATCTATTGAAAGGCCTACTGTCTCAGCTATCTCGCGCACCTTCAATCGGCGGTCTGGCAATACGAGATCGTGGATTTTTTGTCACGTTATCCTCCGTGGTAGCCGTTTTCGGGGCACCTGGACGTGGCTCATCAACAACCGACGTGCGACCACGTTGAAACCAATTTTTGATGGTCGCCATCGAAGGAGAAGAGTCACCGTACACAGCATCGAAACGCTCTTTGATTTCGCTACGCGATTTCCCTTCCAAAAACAAGAATCGAATCACCGACCTATATTGGTCTTTTTCCATTTTTCTAAAATCCGCGGACACTCCCGCTTCCACACGCTGTCAAAACAAAACTACGAGTCCGATCTGGCTGAAATTTTGACAGTAGCCGTCTACACGACAGTAAGTTGCTCTTGCGATACTGGTGCCATCTGGCGGTGAGGCTAAGTACTTATCGGACCACCCTCGTATGTTGACGCCGAAAAACCTAGAACAGCGTTTTATCAATATCGAATTAGTAGCAGCGGCAAGAAGGAATTATTTTCTGCATCATATTGTGATTGATGATGAAAAGGATAAATCCCCTTTTCACCAAAGTGAAAAAGATTGTGGGGTCGGTGCGGCCATGCATCATCGATAGCCAAATCAAAACACCAAAGACATATTAAGTATTTGATGGTGTGGCATGGCAAACGTACATATATAATGAGTTTTGGAAACCATCACAAGCCAGAAAAATGGGCAACAATATACTTAGCAATGGACGATATTTTGAAGAAGAGAAAGATTGTCCGAGAGAAAGATCCAAATTTCGAAATTCCCAATTATTGGTCTGATAAAGGGTCCGCCATCTAACGTTTTTTTTTTCAAGTAGTGCTTATTTCGTGAATGGTAACACTTAGCTCATGTCTGATTTGACTGATAATTAGTTTTATCCTTCCGCTGAACGAATATGGTTGTGTATACGCTTGAACAACGCTGGGAAATATTGCGACATTAAAATCATGGTAATGTTGCAGAATGTGTGCGAAAATTGCGTACGGATTTTGGAAGAAGAGAAGCACCGTCAGCTCCGTATGTTCGTTATCTTGCGAAAAAAGTGAAAGAAACTAGAATCCTCATCGATAAACCAAAGCGTGAAAAGCCAAAAACAGTGCGTACACCCGAGAATATTGCTGCTGCGGCAGAAAGTGTGCGTGAAGCGCCAGCAACATCAATTCACCGTCGTTCTCAACAATTGAACATTTCGGAGACATCATTGAGACGAATTTTGCATAAATTTAAAAAATACCAAAAAATTTTTGCAAAAAATTTGGTATGACGCCATACAAAGTCCAATTGGTTCAGGAGTTGAAGCCAACTGACCATCCAATGCGTTTTCGCTTCGCTAAGTGGGCCTGTGATCGACTTACAGAAGATGCCGATTTTGCTAAAAAAATCATCTTTTCAGATGAAGCTCATTTTGATCTTGGCGGGTATGTAAACAAGCAAAATTGTCGCATTTGGGGCACAGAAAACCCGCACGCATACATTGGAAAGCCGGTGCACCCAAAACGAGCCACTGTTTGGTGCGGATTTTGGTCCAGAGGCATAATTGGGCCATTTTTCTTCGAAAATGAGCAAGGAGTGGCCGTTACAGTCAATGGCGATCGTTATCGGGCCATGTTGAACGAATTTTTGTTCACAAAAATTGAAGAGGAGGATATTGGCAACATTTGGTTTCAACAGGACGGCGCTACGTGCCACACAGCCGAAGCTACACTCGATGTTCTGCGCCCTGTTTTTGAAGATCGCATTATCCGCCGCAGAGCTGATGTCGTTTGGCCACCTCGGAGCTGCGATTTGACACCGTTGGACTATTATTTGTGGGGTGCCGTCGAAGATAAGTGTTACGCCGACAAGCCAGAGACAATTGACGCTTTAAAGGACAATATTCGTGAAGCCATTGGTGAAATACAGCTGCACACAATCGATAATGTGCTTAAAAATTGGACCGATCGTGTAGGCTACTGCATGGCCAGCCGAGGCAGCCATTTGAATGAAATTATTTTCCATTATTAACCGGAAGGATTGTACATACTTTCAAGTAAAAAAAGAAATTTGAGAAAATATTCAGTAGTTTTTTTATAGCATTTTCAAAAAAAAAAAAAATTATTTGGCGGACCCTTTATTACAAAAAAAAAAAAAAAATTGGAAATCAACTTTATCAGAGCCGAGACTAGATCATTCGTTCTTCTTGTGGTAATTATAATGTCAAAAGCCAGAAGCTACGCCAAGTTACATCGCCCCAGAAAGCTGATAACCCTTTTATAGGAAACTGAAAACGAAAAGATAAGAAATACGAAAGATAAAAAATTAAAAGAACAGGCCCAAGACCACAGCGTTGAGGAATCCCAACAAATTCACAACAATACAATCAGCATCATGTTACATCAACTTATCAACTTCATATTTATTTAAAAAAGAAAACAAATAAAATCACTTACCCATCGCCACCGAAAGCTTGGAGTTCCCTGTTTAGAGTTTCCTTGACATTCTGAGGTGAATACAAGCCCATTGGGGAGTTGAATTGCTTGTGCACCAATTTACGTTGTGTTGCTGCCATTTCGAGTGTTTAATTTTTCTCTAACTTTTCTCTTCAAAAAATATTCTGTCGAACTCTATTAAATAATTTTCGTTTCTACGCTAATTCTATCTGTATGCCTGGAAAAAGACAGTTTTTTCTTCAATTTCCTTTCGTTGGCTACTAGTCGGCTACGTTCCGTGTATGGCTTCGTTCGGTTCGACCACGTGATCTCGATTTTATTTTTGTTTTGAGATAGAGAAATCCTTTATCCGTTGAATTCGTTTTTAAATCAATAAAAACCAGCGCGGGATTCCGATACTCAAAGGAACCTTAACCAACCGATAAATGATGCGCGATACGTTCGTCTCTAATCTAGGTTCGTTGGATTGAATTTTGAAATGGATGTATTCCGGTTTATATTGTTGTTCTTTGCAGATACTTTCGTTCGAATGGATGTCTGTAAAAAAAAAAAAAAAAAGTTGAATGAGTAAAGAGTAATGAAACACCATGTCATGGTTATAGTGTACGGAAGGCGGTATAATGAGTTCTTAAACTAATGTAGCGCCAGCGGCAGACGACAACAAGGATATCGTTGTCCTTCCACCTGCCTCCTTGTAATAAGTATGACGTTTTGTCAGTTTTATCTTGGGTAGCATTAATTGCCTTACATTGCGGATGAGCTTTCAGCTTGTTATTTGCAACTTTGTACTTAAACCCTGTTGAAGGGAGGAAATGGAGGAAGAGGACAAGGTGAAAATGGATGATGAATGCTTGTTCTTTAGATTGAAGTACTTGGCAAACACTGTGGCGTTGTCAAAGGTTAATCATTATGCAGGAAGCTCAGCGCAAAGGTTGAGTGCTATACAAGAGAAAGGATTGTCTTGGTTGACTCGAAAGCAACATTGACGGTGACATGCCAGTGAGAGTGAGAGTGCCTTCATTGCAGGGCGGCAGAAAGGAGGAAGTAATGGTGGAAATGGAATGAGATGTGTTGGGGTGAGACAAACAAGGAATGCAATTCTGACTAGCATGAAATGGAATTGAATTTCGCTAAATACATTCTAGATATGTATCGATGAAAGGCGAATGCCGCTATTATCCTTTTCATTTTCGATTTGAATTCTTCCATAAAATCGAATTACGAGTACAAAGGAACGTGTATGTGATTCACACACTTAAATCTGTGCAAATCCGAAATATCTAAGTCAACCTAATTTGCATCCAAAACTTCTTATATGTACATTCCATCATAAACCCGAGGATAACCCATCATCTTCTGTAAACGAACACATTCACATATGCACAGTAAGGAGAGCTAATGGCGTGGATCTGGTTTATCGGAGAGAACACAATAGCATTAAGATAAGCTGGCAAATCCTTTAGATTATGCACAACGATAAAAAGGACAACCCCCAAATCGGACACACACACACGTACATATGTACATATGTATGTATACACATATTTCTTAGAAAATTGAGAACAGACGATTCTATTATATTGCTCTCATCTATCGAAAATGAATAAGTACCTGAGTCCAGGAAGCTTGTAAGCTACTCAGATTAGCTGCAGTACCCTGACACCTCAACTAAGGGTTACTCTAGCCAGGATGGCTCCAACTGACCCCGCATGACAAGAACGTCAGTAACATTATTGACGAAAGGACGAGCACGGAGCAAACGGAACACTTGTTCTATTGAAACATTCCTTTCCTTCTATCGCAACTTCGTCTCGGCCTGATCGTCTCCTCTGCTGTTGTTGTATTTACGATTTGGCACGTATTTTTAACATTGTCACGTTCGCCTTGTAAACATAAATCAGGCCTATTTGTGCGGCGGTGCTGGAGGTGTTGTTTGTTCAGTGGCAATGCCATAAACATCTTGGCGCGCTCCCTGTACACTACGGGATGGTGCGGTCCTATGGACGTAGTGCGGTAGCATACCGCAGTACCATAAAGGATAACCAATGAAATATTTACCCAAGCCTTTGCGTTTCATGTTTGTTTTTCTTTTATTCCCGTTTTCCTTTCTTCTTCTTACTGCTCCGCATCTTACCGCCTGCTGTGTCCTTTTCTTCGTATTTGTCCTTATGTATGTGTACAAACGAGTACTGGTAAACGCATAACCCTAGAAGCTCAACGAAGCTTTACAGAGTCTCCTCGCTGTATTAGCATCATCGTTACCTCCTTCTATTCCGTACACACATACCCTTCGTTCTGCATTGCTGTATAGTATAATGATTAAATTGTGAGATTTGTACCATAATACCGAGATATTTATGGTACATTATTATTTTATTATTATGGTGTTTAAGGTGAGTTCGTCTCGCACTAGCGTACTACGTGAGTCTCTCTATGTGGGTGAACGGGTAGCGGAAATGAGATCGATCTGCCAGACAATGAAATGTATTCATTATTCATTATCCTTTGAGTAAGTAAATTGTTCGGCGAGGCACGTCAACGGCAAGGGCGTGGGGCACGAATTACTTTTATGATGCAAATTGGAAAATAACTTTACTTACAAATTAAGTTAGATAAATCAGTTCGGCGAAGGAAGTCGTTTAATGGCAACAGGATTCGGGATTCTGAATTCACGATTCCGAGTTTTATTTTTTTGTTATTGTCGTGACGGTTATTGCGACAAAGTCGTTATAGTGACTCTTCAGGTACTTGAAGGAGCTTCTTTGTCATTATTCCGGAGGTAGTCGGAGGTCAAGCGGGTTAGAGAGACAATGTATTGTGTTACGTGCCATGAGACAAGTACCTTTCAGTTGAGGTTTGAAAGGAATTTAACTGTTATGTGGCTACGGGGTCAGACCAGAGGAATGGGAATATGGGTGTTTAATTATGAATGAGTCTTTAGGGGATTTTATAGGAAGCTACCTTGCAAATCGGACTACATTAATTCTTAAGTTCTGCACTCAAAAGGACAATGAAATAATTTAAGTATTAATCGTTTCTTTAAAAAATTAAAGTCGATAGAGAAATATTGTCCAAAAAGTAGCGGGAATTCTATCATTTTACGAGGTTGGTTTTCCAATAAGGACATAGCAATTTTCTATTCAAGTTAAGCGCAAAATAATCGTCATAGGTATCGTGCTGAAATTTATTACAAGTGTAGAACACATGTCAATATAAATGAAAAATTTGATTCGACCGATTGTTGGAAGCCATTTGCCATCCACTCTTCTACACATATCGGCCGGAGCGTTGGCATTTTTGCATTCGATATTATTCTGGGCATCTTTAACGTTATTGGCTTGTTGGTAAAAAGCAACGATTTAACGCAATCCCATAAATAACATTAAATAGATTGTAACATGGCAAGTATTGTCATCGATGAAAAAATACGGTCCAAGCACCCCACCAGCACGAAATCCACATCATATTGTCACTTTTCGTCAATGCATGGATTTTATTTAAGCACAGTGTGTGGGCTGCTTGCTCTCTATCAACGCATATTTCCTTATTGACAAATCGATTGAGCCTTAAATGAGCTTCATGGCTCAAAATAATTTTTCGGTGAAATTCAGAATTTTCTTCAAACTTTTGCAGAACTCAGTTTGAGAAGTTTAGTTTTGTCAAATGATCAAGGGGCTTCAGTGCTTGAGTTAGTTTGATTTTTAGGGGTAAAGGTAAAGCTTTACCCGAAATTGGCTACAATATGAACTAAAAGATTGCCAACTTCCAGTGCAAACGGTTGATTAAGCTCTGAAGCAATCGATGCGACATTGTCATTACTTCGACTCGTATTTTTTCTTACTGACACAAGAACCTCCAATAGTGAATATGTTAACTTCATCGTATCCATTGTACACACACAGCCTATCTTTTGAGACAATTACAATCACCGAATTTGGAGTTCGCGCTCTCAAAGAAGGGGTCACCGATCTAGGAGTCATTTTTAATGATTTTTACGGTGGGTCTTAACTGATGTTTTGACACTAAAAGATCATCCGCGCTTAAGCACGTGGTTATATACAAAATTGATGTGCTTCTATTGAAAAACTCTGGCCTTTCGGGGGTTATGTTGGTAAGCATGCCTGAAGGATATGAGAAAATTGTTAACAAATTGCTATCGTTATAAGTCAACAGATTTTGTGGATCTCGGCTGTCTATGACTATTATTATTGTTCGGACTTGAGAACCCGTCGCTTCTCTGCGATAAATGTCTTGTTTCCATATTTTGTTGCTCTGTTCTATCTCTTCTAGGTCCATCCTTATGTTGTTTTCTTTCTAATCTAGGTCAAGTTTTACAGCCGAAAGGTGTCATTGGCACTCCAACGAGTATAGTTGGATATTGTTACTCGTAATTGTGGATTCTGACATTCCGGGACAAAAGAGTTGTCTTGAATAGCTCCTCCATCGCGAAGAAGCACATGTTGCCCACATGTCTTATATTTAATTCGATATATACGTCGTTTATAGCAGTTAATACGGTTTACAGATATTTGAATTCTTTGACTTTCTCAAAGCATTTATTGAGTATAGTCAGGTGCGATATTGGACTAGATGACGTTATAAGATGAGATTTCGTACTAAGAAACTTTCTCTAACAGTTTTTTGTCGTTGGTTAACACAGTTTTGCTTGAGCGCGCGTCTAAGTTGTGTCCATATATTTTTTTTAACCCAAGCGACTAAAAATGTCAATAATGTTTATGGTACTGATAGGTAATGGCCAACCACGCACAGTTTTGATTTCGTCGATTCCGTTCCGGCAATTTGGATATGATGGAGAAATCATGCTCTGTAAGGCGAAATATCGATCAAATTATGGAAATCATCGAGTATGATCGTCGTATAAGCACTGTTTCGACTTCTCAAGAGCTAAAACATTTGAATAAAGCTGTACGCAAATCGGTATTAAATTGAAAGAAAATCGAGTTATTTCCGAAGCGGATGGTGATCACTTACGACAAATTCAAGTGGGAACGGTCATGGTTGAATCACGCCGAGCCTGCGAAAAATAGTGCCCAAATCAAGATTGACGGCCAGGAAGATTTTGCTGTGTATTTGATGGTATTGGCAGGGAATCATCTACTATGAGCTGCTCCCATACGCGAAACTCTTGATTCGGACTTGTACTGTAAACAATCGACTGTCTGAAGGAAGTAATCGCCCTGAATGCCAACAGCTCTGGCCGATAGAATGGGAACCGTGTTCCATCAGGACAACGCTAGACCACGAAGCTCCAAACCTGGCACTAAATGATTACCACCTGTTCTTGTCCACACTGCACGGTTTTGCTGGTGAAAAATTTGCTTCAAGAGATTCTTGTGAAAAACGACTGTCCCCGACTGTGACTCAGGACTTCTATGAGAGAGGCATATTGGAAACCTTCAAAATGCAACAGGTTACCAAATAAAACAGCGCATATTTGATCTGAATCTCAACATTCTGACTGTGCAAAATAAAGAGTTCAGTTTCAATTATAGGATTTCTTTTTGCTACACTAAATCACCTATAATTGCAGTGGTAGAATTTAGCGATTATTTATAAATATTCTGTCTATGCTGGTTGGAACAAATAGAGATGAGTTCAATTTCTTCAGTGCCTTTCTCTTGATTTTCATTATTTTATAATAGATATCATGAGAAGATAGGTGAATACAAACTACAGTACATCATTGCGGAATTCTCAGACTTAATGTCCATATTGCTGAATATTATCAACAGGAAGAGAGAGAGACATCCAATGCGTTTTCAAATATTTTTTGCATACAGTCTACATCACTGATGAAACCCTTCGAATATCCAAATAACCCCTTTAAAAGAAAAATGACCATTTCCAAAATGATCCGTTTTCAGGAGGTATTCTTTGGCGAAATACATTTTTAAGATTCTGTCTTTGGGTCTATCCTACTTTAGAAATGATTCCTTAATAACGTGTTTCGATTGGTGTTCAAGCACACATCTTGTATGGTCTTGGTTTCTGAAAAAATACGTCGTCAAAATGTTTATTTCTTCTTTGTCTGCCAATATTTTGCCTTCCCCTTACCGCATTTGTATAACAGTCTAATTAATTTTTGGACGGAGTGCAGATGGTTAGTGTCGAAGATGTTCGTTCACTACTCTCCGGGGGTGGTTGCCCTAGATAGGATTCAAAAGATTCGGCTGAATTTGTCGCGTTGGTTGTAGTTCTCAGTAACTTTTCTGTTTCCATGTTGTTAAGGTCTTACGAGTATATTGGAAATGCACACACAGTGTATGAATTTTGAAGTGATCTTATGTCGCGTGTGTTATGCCTTCGTCAGCATTTTTTGATCATCTCTCATTCACAGCTGATGTTGTTTTCCAGTTGTTCCGTATAGGAATTGTTCTTGGCTATGGACGGACTTGAACTACAGAACTTCGGCTTAACAGTCGGTGATGAATACCATTGCACCACGACCACCACCTCGTCAGTATGAGCTGCTTTACTCAAACTAGCTATTACACTCCTTCCTAGAGGGGATTGATATTGAACCTAATCTCTTCTTTGAATAGATGGGTTAGATAGTCCGTTGTTCACAATTTAATTGGATACTATATCCGTAATTGTAGAGTGATCGTAGTACTTCTTCAGCTAACACTTGGACCATATAGCTCTTGAAGTGCATCAAGACCACCACGACCACCCCTCAATCGTGACGAAATTCCGTCTTTTCAGTTTTAAAAAGAAAAAAAGTCGCAAGTGGCCAAGTCCACTGAATGCGGTGGCTAAAGCATGACTGTTTAAGGCCAAAAAATTACGCACAAACAACCATGAAGGAGCAGGTCCATTATCATGATGCAGCAATCATGAATGTTTTTTCCCGGCGCATAATTTGAAGACAATATTTATCATTGACTGTATTATCTTCCATCAAGAACTCGTGATTCATTAGAGTGGAAGAAAACAGTGGACAAAACTTTCACATTTCACCGAACTTGGCGTGGTTTTCTCGGTCTTGGTCCTTCTGGTTGCTTCCATTGGGATGATGGGGTTTGAACTATACAACCACTAGCCCATGTTTCGTCACCATGGATCGTTAAATATTTCATTAAACAGCTCCTGAGTAATGTTTATGCGGCGGTTCGTTGGGTCAGAACAAATTGGGAATTCTGAACAGACTTCACTGAAAAACATTTCATGCCCAAAATATCTGAAAAAAATTCATTGCATGAGCCTACCGACATGCGAATATCTTCGCCAACTTCTCTGATTGGGATTCGACGATTCTTCGTAACAATTTCGGCATTTTTTTGTTCAAATCAAAAAATTGTCGAACACACCAAAACTTCACCATATTTTTTGAACAAACAGTTTTGTACATATATTCATCAGTCAGCTATAGTAATATTGATATACGAGTAGTAGAAAATCATCTTACGGTTCACGGATAAGATTGTTAAATAGCAACTGGGTTCTGTTTTCGTTTTGCAATTAGGGCAACCCAATTTGTGATTCACTTGGATTGAATTTGGACCTTATGAAAAACAAAAAAAATTGTGTTAACGAAAATGCCTTAAGTCTCAAATTCGTACAATTATGAAACTACTTGGAGCAACTGATTCGCTCTTGGGCTCAGATCCAAATTATCACGTCGAAACATAAGCGCTGTAAGCGAAAGGTTAGAAACCAATTTCAATTTGTTGCCAAAATTAACAAGTGGACCACACTTATGGCACTTTATGATGACTTTTAAGACTTGGTTCTTATTAACAAGCCTAAAAAATGCACAGCAATTGGTGCCTCAAGATGTACTACATCGCCAATTTGTTAAATTGCCGTTGGATGGCCAAAACAATGTCACATCAAATTTGTTCCTTTTCGAAGAAGCACGTTTTGGGTTGGATGGCTACATAAGCAAACAAGACTGTCGTCGATTGACGAAAAGGCAGTCCATCCCAAAAAACGGTCCGTAATTTTTGAAAAATCAAGCTTAAAAGGAAATAACAATTAATGGAGAACGTTATTGCAACATTTTGACCGGCAATTTTTTGCAAAATTTAGTGGGTTGGATCTGGATGACCACTCTTTTCAACAGAATGGCGCCACTCCTCACACCTCGACATCTTTAAACTTCTTTCTACGTGGGATAATTGAGGACCTCAAACAAAACATTCAAACTGAAATTGCGGCCTCAGACCTAGTTATTTTTCAAAAAATCATCGATCGTTTGGGATCTGCGGATGTTCAATAAAACGATTTGACAAAACTAAAACTTATACACTATGCTATCCCGCCGACTGAGTTCCAAAGGTGTTTCGGGATAAACGCTAACATGAGTGCTAGAGGAAGACATCTGCTAAGATTCTTTTTAATAATTAAGTATCCCTGTTATTTCTTGAACACACCATAAAGACATTTGCTTTGACTCTTCCAGCATAGAACTGCAACAATCAGTCCTTTAATACATATTTATACCAAACAGCTTATAGCTTGTCATTGCATTCTACATGACCCACCTTCACCTGCCTTTTCGCGTGCCAACTAAAACCGTCTGTTTACCTATATCCTTTCAGACCATATCTGCTAATTAAAATTCCACCCCATTCGCCAACATGTGCAACAGCCAAACCTCATCTAAGCCGTGCCCTTGCCCACTTGTATCCTTTTGAATTATTTAAATCAAATGCAATATCCGTTCGTCAATGCCGCAAACCTTCACATCATCATGCCTCCATACTCACTACGCTCTGGTCGTGAACTCGCCGCGTATGATGCAATGCAGATTCACGTTCGTGCTGCTGAATGAATGAAAACGACCTGAATCCGGGAAATGTCAGGATGACGAAAGTCACCAGCCACCAGAGTCTAAATAGTCTTTGCAAGGACGCAAACGACTAAAATATAGATCATCAGCATGCGATGTCCACCTCTTCATTTTCCTTTTTTTTGTTTCTCAATTAAATGTGCAACAAACTTTTTAATTAGACTCCTTTCATCAAAACGTCAACGTTCCGAAGCGAGAGGGAATGTTGCGAAAATTAACAGAACCCCACTGCAAAAGGACAATCAGTGAATAGAAATATAAAAACATTCATAGAATGGAGACGAAGCGACAAGGATAACAAACAGGATAACTTCAATTTCAAATAAAATCTACTTATGCTCCTCGCATTCATGTACATGTACGAGTACGAGTACTCGTGCTCCTATATCTCAGATTGTATCTGCGTGCGTGCATGCAATCGTCAACACTTCCTCGTCCGTGTGTGACTCAATGTCGCTCCCAAACGTGCACGGCATTCCATGATGACGAACGTATGTGCGACTATGCTTCTATAGGCGCCTGATTACATTGCAATTGCAATACGCAGTGAGGCTGCTTCATGGAAAAGGACCTCTCAGACGAAAGTTAATTACACAAATCCCGTCTACAGGAGGGCGTTATGAGATACTCGTACACACGAGACGCAGAAGCAATGCGGGCTTAGATTTTAGGTTACAATCTGTAGTGGCAATCTAAGTGGAAGCCATGTGATTAATACCAAACGATGTGGCGGCATGCATTTCGAGTAAACATAAGTATGCTCCCCGCTCTACGGTGAGGTAATAAAGGACATGAACTGGATGAAAATGAAGGGAAAAGAAATGAATTCAGAGATATGCAGGGCGACATTGCAGGATGCTGGTGGAGATAAATGAACAGAGATGATATTAATATCACCTCTTGCAACCAACCAGTCGTCATGGGTATTTGCATTTCAGTGGCATTTGTTTTATTTGCCAGTAACTGAGGTTGTGTGTGCGGTACGTGTGCGATTATGGAGCTATTGAAGGATTGGGGAGTATAAAGGAGGGGCCATATGGTAACTCTGGAAGATTTAAGGACATCTCTCGTGTACCTAGGGATAGTTTTATTTTTTATTTTATTCACAAGTTTTCGCATAGTTTTGTCCTTTCAGGCGAGATAGCGTGGCAATAATGGCCAGGCCTTGCATGAACTACTAGCTAAACAACATGTTAATGCTGCGTTAACTTCCTGACCAAAAGAAAACTTTTGCACAAAAACGAAGACAACAAAAAAAAAAAACAAAAACAACTTAACAAAATAGCGAGCAGCTGCAGAAAATGTAACGAAACAAAATTTTAATGTTTTTAGTTTGTTTTAGGGACAAAACGTGATCTTTCTTATTCCTGAACTTGGTCCTTCCGCGTCGAGGCGATTTCTAAAAAAAACTCGAAAAAGTTTTTCTTACGGTTTTCGGGGTCAAAGTGGAAGAAAAAAAAAATCCCAAAGTCGATAGGAAGAGTGAGAGATGAAAAATGAACTGCTTGGGTGTAATTACAAAGCTTCAGATAGACTTGTAAGAGGGATGAGTTGTTTCCCCTTTTTTGTTTTTTGTTTAAAGAAGAAGTTGTCAGGAGGTGCAGAGAAGTAAGTAACCGAGTTGACTTTTTTAATTACCCTACACCGTTACTTGATGGTCCTTTTGGTGGCAGCTTAAACGGAAGCAACTTATGAATGATATTTACAACAAAAAAGGTATTAGAAAAAGGTATATAAAATATTTTGCTATTCGGATGAATGTTTCTGCATGATAGCTGTAGGTTATTCATTCCAAGCATTTTGATATTATTAATATAAGTCTACAAATGGTTGATCTATTTCTGGGTTCTTAAATTTGCAAGGCTGTTTCAAGCCGAAAGAATTGTGAACTTGGTGTGCTAAAAACTAGTTTTTATTAGGTTCAATCACAAAAAAAAATTAATCAAAAATATTGTCGAAAGGTTCAATGACTGCAATGACTTCATTCATTCTTAATGGAGAATATCAGGCATTTAGCTGGTAAAAGATAAGTACAATGATGACACGTCGAACTAATTCTTCTGCAAATAAAAGTTAGAACACTCAAATTGGATCACGTTATAGTTGTTCCTTGTCTTGCATATCTGGGGAAGCTGGTAGTTCTCTCGGTTTGTAATGGCACACCGGTTACGTATATGAATAAAGAGGAGGATTGTCCCAACGAACGATCTGTTAATAGTAAATTCTTGATATCTGGCGTTTGGTAGTTTTCAACTTGTTCTCTTAAATAGTTTGTTAACACGACTTTTTGCAATAATTGACGTCTGCGTGTTTTTCATTAAAATGGATAAATTTGAATATCGTCATAAAATTTCTAGTTTTGGATGGATTTACCTCTAAGGAAATTCATCCGAAGTTGACAAAAATTTACAGGGATTCGGCTCCTTCCGTCGAAAATGGCTGAATTTAAAAGTGATCGCATATCCCTTGACGATGACCCACGAGAAGAACGGCCAAAAACCGACTTCACCGGCAACTATCGAAAAGGTGTATGATATCGTGTTGGACGATTAGCGAGTGGAGGTGAAATAGCCTAGGCTGTGGGATTACCGGACGAAAAGCTGTGAAACACCTTGCACATGGAATTAGGGATGCGAAAGCTCTGCCCAAGCTGGGTGGTGCATTTGCTGAATGCCTTTCAAGAGTATTGTCGATGCAATAGGGATCCGACCGATTTTGTGCGATGATTAGACATCCTGGATGGGACATGGGTTCACCACTAATCAGCAGTCCAAGCAGTGGTTAGAAGCCGTAGGTTCAGTGCCAAAGAAAGCAAAGTTGATCTCATTTGAAGGTGTTTTGGCATGTAAATTACCTTTCAAAAGTCAGATCAATTACAGGCAAATATTAGTCCAATCTGCTCGACCAGCGTGATAAGCCGACGCCTGGCTTGAAGAAGAGATTCACATGTTTTGTGAATTTTATGCTATATGCTACTTGCTGAATGTAACCTTGCCTTCAAGCCAATTTATTTTTGTAGCGGCAACTTTAAAGAATTTTGTAGAGCTACTGCTAACAGTTGGTCGTATACTGCAGTTGACAAAAGACTAGACCAGGGGTTAAATGCTTGGATACAGAGAGTAGCAGAGATAAGTATCCTTTTGCCTTGACCTTTTAAGGGTAGGAAAAGGTTTCACGTTGTGATTTTTGAGGCTTAAACTCACGCTTTACTCTATCCTCTGTGACTATGTAGAAATGTTTAATAAGTAACAGGAATTGTTGTATTGGTTTGATCCACACAAGTTTTTATTATGTTAGAAACATATTGGTATACACTTGTGGCACATTGATAGTCAAAAAAGTGGCAAGGTGGCATAACCTTGATACCCTCAGTGATTTTTCGAATTCAAAATCTTCAAGTTTTAAGGCCTCTGGAGTCAAAACTTGTCCAGTTTAGGGCTCTGCCTTCCTATGTGTGACGTACGTAATGAAAAGCTAAATTTCGAATAACTTCAACAATTCTCAATCGATTTTGATATCCAAAAACTTTTATTCAATTTAGATTTTTACAATTTATCTTGATTAATTTTTCAAAACAATATCAATTAAATGACCGCCTTTATTGCCGATGAAAAAATGGACTTCGCGCATTCTCCATGATATTTTCAAGCATTTCGTTCGAAATTTCCGCGATTTCCGCACGAATGTTTCTTTTGAGCTTTTCTATTGTCTTCGGGCCGTTAGCATACACCTTGCTTTTCAAGTATTCCCTAAGAAAAAAGTCGCCGTTTTTTTGCAATTAATCATTGCAACGAGATTTTGCGCATATGCCAAGCGCTGTGGCTCATCTTGTGGTTAATTTTTTTTAGTTATCTGCACTTTGTATGGAAATAAATGAAGATCATCCTTTAAAATTCTCCGAAAAGTGGTTCCACTGATGCCTAACTGCTGCGGACGGCGCTGATATGACAAACTTGGGTCTTCTTGAACACTGGCCTTCACAAACTGAATAGACGAGTTTGAACGCCGCGGACAAGGCCTAGGTTGCTCACGAGGGCTTGCCACAGAACCAATCGAGCAAAATAACCCAATCCGCGCGTTTGACATTTGAAAATCGGTTGACAATTGTTGAAGTTATTCGCAGTTTACATCGACCCATATGAGATGGAGAACCTTGTATATTTTCATACAATTGTTGACAAAGACTGAAGGTAATTAAAGGACACCCAGCGGGGTGTTGATAGTTAAGCTGGACCAATCGCAGCCAAAAACTTCATATAGGGAGCACACTTTAGATAATATAATATAATGCGCAGGAAACCTTTTATCTCATCAAAGTTTTTCCCATCTTTCCTACTCCATCTGCCGTCAAGCTTTTTCCTTTTGATGAACGTCTGTGAAATCAACATAAAACATCATAACGTGCAAGCTCATCCAATTTATGGTTGCGAAAGAAAATTTAAATAAAAATACATTTAAGGATCAGATTTCGATCAAATTTTTACTTTAGTGTGCTGCATGGATCTTCCGATTATAAATTAAGTATAACGTCACTAATATTTTATCCATAGGATTTGTAGCAAGACTTGATTCTCACAAGGCATTTTTTGATGAATTTCGACACATATCGGACAATAACTTGACCACAACTTTTAGCGAATTTTCTTTCAAAACTTTAACATTATGCCGATTGTATATATAGTGTCTATGTATAGACACGATCTCTTTTATAGGCCTACAAAAATAATATCGACGGCAACAGATCCCGTTATCTTTCTGACTAGTTCACATCACGAAAAGGCCAATCATTTAGGTCATTTTGCCTGCAATGAAGTCAATGCGGGTCGTTTTGTGTAAGTGTGTGGGGGTGGTGGTGGTGCGATGGTAATCATCACTGATTGTTGAGCGGAAGGTCTGTAGTTCAAGTCTGTCCATAGCCAAGAACAAATCCAAATACGGAAAAACTGTAAAACAACATTAGTTGTGAATGACGAAATGCTGACGAAGGCACAATGACAAATGCTGACGAAGGCACAACACTCGCAGCATAAGATCACCTCAAAGTTCATACTCTGTGTGTGCATTTCCAATATAACACCTTAATGACATGGAAACAAAAAGAGTTACTGTGAACAACAACCAACGCAAATTCAGTCGAATGTCTCAAATCCTATCTAGGGCAACCACCCCCCGGAGAGTAGTGAATGAACATCTTCGACACAAACCGTCTGCACCCCGTCCAGCTTGTGTGACAAACACCATAGGAGCACAACTCTTGAACCTACACGAACCCTATAAAAAAAGATGTGCCACCTACATGTTAAAACCTTATGTCTTTCACATCAATCACTTCGATTTAAGAAAAGAGGGATGTCAAATCCTAACCAAGCATTATATTACTATAACTAGCGTTACAGTCTCTGGAGGAGCGAAATTCATTTCATTCATCTACAAACTCGTATGCTGTGTATGATTCATCTCTTTCTGCAGGTGACGGGTATCTACTATTCTGTCCCGACTGCAAGTGAAGAATTCGAAGCTTTTTCTAGGTAAATATGCTACAGGGGTTTCCGTCAGCATCCGCATAGGAGAAACTTATATATATGTTGTGGGATTAAGTAAAGACAGTTCATTTTCATTTCATTTCAGAAAAGGAATCGAATACAACCATATTACTGGGGTAATGAAAGGCACTCATTCAGCTGTTTTAGAAGCTCACATCTGCCTCATGAAGCAGGACAAAAAACTTTCCGTTGACTTGACCCATTGGTAGAGGGGCTAGCAGACATTTGAGTCCTATAACTAACACTTGCCGTAGTGCATATGACATTTTATACGAATGATTATTCGTTGGAGCGATCATATCCCCAAACGGTGAGATAAATACTCTCCCAAGACAACAGCCCATAGTACATACATGGTTTTAGAAGTGTGGAAGCATGGGACTCCCTTACTAACTAGATTCCATAAAAATGGAAACTTTGTTGTTCTTCTAAGAAAATCGACATTTCCATTGAATGGAAAGTCGATTCCCATTAAAATAACTTGGTTTTTAACCTCCCCTCTTCTTTCGCATTTATAAAACAAAATAGGTATAAGACTCGATAACGATCTAAAGCATAAAAAAATCAGGAATCACCCATGTGCACGCGTAGTTAACGACTGCTCCTTATTATTCTTCGAAGTACTTTAAAATATTATGTTTTTCTTGACTGTTTACCCCTTTCCCTCCCAACGCCCTCGACTTCAATTCCGTTTCCCTCTTTCGACAACACTCGACCATGAAAAGTTTTCGCTCTCAAAAACACTTTAAACCTTGCAAGTCAGAAAGTAAACAGTTTGAAAATAATTTCTCACAAATTTTAGACGTTCATTAATTTCTATGTTTTTTCAACATTTTCCTCGTTCCACGTCTCCCCTCGTACTTCTTGTGTTGTTTTCCATCCAGCTGTAGGTCCACCTTCAGTTTAGCCTGCGGGTGTTAAAGTTTTCCGACTAATTTAATAAGAAGCACTGAAAGTGAGAATTTCCCAAGACCTTGTGCATTAAATTTCGTCAATTAAGTTTTGCGGACAAAGGTGTTTTTTTTTTTTTTTTGTTTTGAACAAGAACCATTCAGGAGAGAATGGGAAAAGGAAGCCCAGGAAGAGGTCAGAATAGAAGTAGAGGACTGCCTTCGGTGGCTCGAGTAGGCGGAAAGTAGTACCAACGAGTTGTGTATTTACGAACACTAAAATTTTCCACTCCATTCACACATTCAGTTCACAATGGTAGTCAACCACCCTGGCCACTTGTTCCAACTCTTCTTTGCAGTTAGTTAGTCATAAGAGTTCAGGAAGAAGTTGAAGAAGAAGAATAAGGAGAATGATAAAAACTCAGCTTGGGGTGAGACTGGAGCTGATTTAAATGAGCCTTTATGTCAGTGACTAAAGAAATCCTTGCCCCATGGCAACGTCTTTTGGTAGATGAATGAAATAAGCTGGAATCCTCTATTCTAAGGGGTTGACTGGGACAAGGGCGGGAGCGGGTGATGTCTTTTTGGAATTTCTAAATTGTTGAGATTTTATAATACCTAGGTAGACGGACAGAGTATATGGGCTGCTCGAGGCGATTGTAGGGATAAAGGGGCCAACAAATTAGGAACGACGAGACTTGCTTCTATAAAATCCAATTAGAGAGAAACTTTTCGAATTATGAATCCGGAGTTGTATGTATGTACATCCGTCTGTTTGTTCGGCTTGTTTGTCGTTTCTTTCGGGAAATGTCAGTTTACTGGGAAAGTTGTCGTTTGCATTCGGAAGGGTGTCGTTTAGCCAATTCATTCTAGTTATCCCAATGAGAAAATTAGTCCTATTACCGCGACTATATTCAAAAGGGTGTGATTAGTCGTAGCTCACAATTTCACGACTTATACTACGCCCATGAGCACCTTCCTTCTCTCATCCACTCTGTGCTGACGCACGAATTCACAAGCAAAGTCTTATGGCCATAAATCTAAAATAAAATCCTCGAAAAATCCGAAAACAACCTCTGGGTCTTAAAATAGACCGAATATGCCTCTCCACATAAAAAATCTTTTGTGTCTTCTGTCGTGACAAGTTGCTGCACTTGGACCAGATTTTTTTCTCCCAAAATTGTTTGTGCAAATTACATTCACGGCATAGAAAATTATGTTGTAGCTATAAATCTACATTTAACGAGAATTTTTCGATTTTGATTTTATATACTAAAACCCCTGCAGTCTGTGGGTGAAAATGCATTAAAAATATTTTCGCTTGAGCGTATCGAAAAATGTTTATCCGCTTTATTCTGCCGTCTGTTTCGAATTAATTATTTTCGGTTTTTGTTTTTCTCTCTTGTCAAAAACGCCCACGTGGAAAACAGAAATTTTTTGACTTGAGCATTTGTTCTTGACGATGTTGGATCGTAGATTTTAACGAGGTATTTTCGGTCAAGGGGACATGGCGTGGCTTTGACGTAAATTATTTAAATTAACAGGTAGATTCGGCCAACTGTTGAAAATGGTTGTTTGCAATCAAATTTATTAATGTCTTTGATTCAATTATTGTCTAAATGCAAATTGTTGTCACTCGAGCATGTGATGGTGATGACCAGGTTTTGTGAAATTCATTTAAATACGAGTTTTATTTGAGTGCACACTTGATGATGCCTTGCGTTCTTCTCGCTCCTGTATATCATGTGCATCATTTAATGTTTTAGCTATGCCTGTCAAAATTAAAGACAAGGAATTATCCTTTAAACAGAGTTTAAATATTGGCCATCACTATGACCTTTATGAGTTTTGGTTTCATTTATTACAAATAAATTTTTTTTTGTTGTCAAAGTGCATTGCCGCTACAGATTGCAAAGATGACCTTATCGCTGTTATGGAATTGAGGGCTCGTCTAACACGAATGAATTGAATTGAACATCTAGATTGATCGAGCAATTATCTTAAAAGGGTGATTCCATTGCTGTTTGATTTCTCAGAGTACTATTTTTGAAAATGTGCATGTGATTTGTTACATGTGTTAAAATCAAGCATATTCACTAAGCATTGCCATTTCATAATAATATGACTTTATAATAATAAGACTCGAACAACTCTTTCTAATCATTGCGTTTTATTATCAAATTTCGTGGTCTGTGAAAAAAATATTGTTCACTACTGAACAAGCAATTCAAGCCGTTGTGACCATTGTCGATATGTGTTCGGTTATTGGGCACTTAGTTACATAGCATGCCTAGGATGCGGATCTCTTGAACGGTGAAGATGGGTTGATTGTGGAGAAAGTGGAGACGGAAAGGAGATTTGATGTATGATTGAAAAAGCGACGTGAAAAAGTGATTGAATGGCCCCTTGATATGCTAAGCTCCAAACAGTTCTAGAGGACTAGATAGAAAAAAAATTGGAAAATTATTTCTATATCGTTAATACTAAGAATGAAGAGTAGTGGACCAAAGTGGCTGCCCTGGGGTACACCGAAGAAAGTCTAGAATGCGCTAGAAAAGTCAGATCTGAAGTGATCACTGTAATAACGTTTCTCCAGGTAAGAAGATATCCACTTCAATAAAATGGATACAAAACCAGTGGTTAAAGAGTCTTAGTCTTTGGGAAATGTTGTTTGATTGTTTTATTGCAATCAGTTGAAATAGTGGCGACCCCCACGACATCTTCTAAACCTCAGGCGAAGAAAGTCACAAATTCGACCAGATTCCTATCAAATAAAATACTTTCGAAGGGTATATGTATATGAGATTTCTGTAATAGGGCGATAGTTGGTAACATTTTAAGCTTCTTATATCTTGGCGGTTTTCCATATTTTAAGGAATTCGCCTACAGAAGAGGGTAAGCTGGACATTTTTGAGAGAGGAAGAGAAACATGGCAGGGAGAGCAACGAAGCGAGAAGTGGTTTCATCATTAAGGTGATTTAATTTGTAATGATTTGTTAAAAATGGTTGCAAAATATTTGGCGATTCTTTGAGGTTTTGCCATTAAAGGTGAGGGTTGACAAACTTAAGAAAGGACCTAGGAATATTTATGAGGCTGGTTTGCATGTCGCTTAAATAGCATTGATGAAGAGAGTTGTAAAACTCAGTTAAGCGCAGATCAGTACCAAAATAGTAATAGGAAAATTCGTTAGGGGATTGATTACAAAGAAAAATTGCCTACAACTTAGTTCGATTATACCAAAGTGGTTAGGTAGATGAAGTTTTGTGTCGAGAAAAGGGGTTGTAAAGAGGGAGAAAGAATAAAATATTTCTCTGTAGAAGGAGAGAAGTTAGGTGATTGAAGAATAGGTCATCAAATATTTGAGGTATTCATTGATTTTATGAAATGTTGTTCTATATTAAAAAGTGGTAAGAAGTTAGGGCTTTTGGGACGCTACTCTGTAATAGAAAATCGTGAAAGAATGAGAAAAGAAGGGCAAGATGGTAGGTATCGATGGTAGGTATCGATGGTAGGTATCGATGGTAGGTATCGATGGTAGGTATCGATGGTAGGTATCGATGGTAGGTATCGATGGTAGGTATCGATGGTAGGTATCGATGGTAGGTATCGATGGTAGGTATCGATGGTAGGTATCGATGGTAGGTATCGATGGTAGGTATCGATGGTAGGTATCGATGGTAGGTATCGATGGTAGGTATCGATGGTAGGTATCGATGGTAGGTATCGATGGTAGGTATCGATGGTAGGTATCGATGGTAGGTATCGATGGTAGGTATCGATGGTAGGTATCGATGGTAGGTATCGATGGTAGGTATCGATGGTAGTTATCGATGGTAGGTATCGATGGTAGGTAAGGACAGGGTACAAACGAAACAAAAGAGTTAGACGAATCAGTACTGTAAATAAGGTCAAAATGTCTACCCAGGTACTACTAATTCGGCGAGGGTTGGCAACGTAAATACGACGTGCTATGACGGTAGTGGAATCAGAGGAAATACGTATATAAATCAGTTGATCGTCGGATGAAGACCATTTAAGATGAGGAAGGTTGAAATCAGCAAAACTGTAAATCAATTAAATTGTCAATTGAATTGACGGCAAGTTCATAAATATTATCAACCCAAAATTCGAGCCACACAGTGACTTTTTTGGCATTTGTTGGCTTTTCGTAAACCTCGTGTGGGTTTTGCGGTTCCCACATCTGACAATTTTGTTTATTTCCCTGCCTTGCCATCTAAAAATTTGATTGATTTGAAGTATTATCAGACGAATTCTAGACACATTAGGGCGATTATGTTGACCGATAAATTGCCAAGTCTTACTTTTACAATCGTTTAAACAAAATAGCATCGCTGAGTGGTAAGCCGTCTTTTATCAACGGGTTTTCCATTCATTATTCGTTTGACTGTTCGCCCACTGTCTATTCGTTCTACGTGTCCTACCCATCTTCGACTTTATTATTAGGACAATGTTTGGGGCTGAAAAGAGTTCTTCTAGTCCTTGATTGTGAAGTTCTCTTCATTCGCCTGTTTCTTAGTCTTATTTTCCATCGTAGATTCACGTCAAGATCTTGTTTTCAAAGACCTAATTTCCTCCTTCTTAGTCAGAGACCAGTTGTCACATCCGTAATGCTTTACTGTCATTTTATTAAAATGGATCTTAACATGCCACGAAGAAGCTGCCTTTATTCAGATATTTGAATTCGTCCACTTTTTCAAAACGTTTATCGAGTACAGTCACGTGAGAGGTTTGGTTCAATCCAAGTCGATCAGTAACCATAATAATAAGGGAGAGATCTTTCTGCAGAAATGACTTCTGAATTTTTTATCTAAAGATGAAATAAACATGTTAAGAACTAAAAACTAGCTACAGCTAGTAGAGACGCAGTCCATATTGAAGGCAAGGGAAAACCACTTGAGCAGACCGTATAATGGCCACAAAGAAACAAGTTTCGCTTTCAGGCCAAATGGTTAATTTTTTTTTGTATAGCGTTCACGCAGGTTTAAGAGTGTACGCTCTTATGGTGCTTATCACACAATCTGAACGGGTGGTTTGTGTCAAAGATATTCGTTCACTACTCTCCGGGGGTGGTTGTCCTAGATATGATTCGAGAGATACGACTGAATTTGTCGCGTTGGTTGTAGTTCACAGTAACTTTTTTTATTTCCATGTTATTAAGGTGTTATATTGGAAATGCACACACAGAGTATGAATTTTGAAGTGATCTTATACTTCGAGTTTTATGCTTTCGCCAACAGTCGGTGATGGTTACCATTACACCAGAACCCCCCATCCGTTCACGATGCACGAGTGGAAGATAGTATCATCCCTCTGACGTGGACGAAATCAAGATGGCAATATCTGAATACTAATTTCTCCAGAATAGCTGGGGATAAACTGGTGGGGAGCATGTAACATCTCGTCCGTAGGATATTGTCAGAGAAAAGCATGACCGATAAAAACCCATTTAACATTGTCCTTTAAAATATCATGCAGAGGTCACCGTTTACGCAAATAATACCGCTGTTATTGGGAGAATGCAACGAGACTCCAATGAAATAACTATAAATATTGAAAGGGAAGTCTACAATGAGGTTATCGACAAATGACGGCAAAAGTAGGCATGTCGATTGGCTATATCTCTAACAATAAATGAGATAATTCCATAATTTTTTTTAAAATGTTGATTTGGACCTTTGTTTTTTCCATTATATTTGAATGATGATATCGGTCAAGTTTGGGGCAGTCGTTTGGGTTAATTTACGCCAGAACTTCTGGCGATAAGTTCTCGCACTCTTGTTGGATAGTTTCTTGGAGAGCTTTCGGAGCCTGTTGTTCTGGCATATGCGTCACTTCGATAATACCCACACAGAAAGAAGACTGGAAAGGATAAATAGGGCGATCGATTGTCCTCCTCTCGTGACGCGGAAACGCATTGTTCAAAATGTCTAATGTTTGAATTATCATTTCATATCATATCATATCATACATATATCTCCTAATCCCGATTCATCAATTGGCGGCAATAAAAACTGGTTGATCACATAACCGTGTTACACACATCTTTGAAATAATGAGGTCCCCGGACAAGTCCCGTGTAAATGGCGCACCATGCAGTGATTTTGAATGGATGTTATGACTCCTCGTGATGATACGTGGATTCCCATTGTACTAAAAGAACAAATTTGGAAATTTGAGAGCATATTTGATGGAAATGACCCTCACCGCTCATGAAGAATTTTGAATTTGTCCACTTTGTCGTTAAGGTTCAGTCGAGGGAGAGCGTAGTTTAGACGCAATTGACGGTCGGTGGACAGTAGCTCATGGAATACATTTGAAACATAATTAAGTCCTTCACCAAAATACGGTGCAAAGACGAATTTTTTGGCCAATCGGGTGATATGTCACTTGGTTGATATTGTTTGCTCTTTTACAACGACCTCAGCCAAAGCGGTGATGTAATTGTCTCCAGCATCTCTAGCAAGGTTTCTCGGCCTTTTTTCTTTCACGTATTGTTCCTATCTCTTCGTGGCGAAATTCTTAATGCCTCAGTTGGCATGAGGCAGTCGACATATCTGGCAGAAATTCACGTTGTCCAAAGTCACTGACGAACGAAGACCACTCCACTCGTCTACTCAGAAAATAGACCAATGACATAGTTGTCCATAAAATGGAGGTTTATTGTCAATGATCATGGCCAGTTAACCTTTCTTAAGATTTTCTTCTCTTTTCGAAGACTACTTTACTTTCCATATTACCTACATCTCTGCAGTATCCAAAAGGAGTACTCACGAATTCGCAAATTACATTCTATCAAAGTCCGTCCATGTCTGAATGTCAGACTGGACATCTCTAAGGTCCTCCAAATCCTGTCTGGTATGCTCAACATCATGACCAGTATCCTCTCGCTTACATTCAAGTAACGCTACAAGCTTTAACGACCGACTTGAAGATTGCAAGTTCACATCACTTCTCCACATCCTTCGCCCACCTATTCTCCACCGTATCGTTGTGTTGCCATATCGCCTTTCACAGAATAATGCGGAAGCACAAAGAGCCATTTGAAAAACGTGACTTGTTCGTAATTTAAGGATAAAACTTGGCGCAAAAAGTTTTCATGCGCTGGGTGTTTGGTGCTCGTTGCTACTTTAGCTTCTTCCTCAACACTTCCTATTTCCTTACTAACTGTTGTTGTATTGTTATTATTCCCACTACTAAGCAATGGACGCAAATGCAGTAACATCAACAACATCACCACCATCCACAGAAACGGTGCGGCTGCTATTTATGGTTAACTAGCTGTAAGGATACTTTTCGGGTAGGTGGAAATGATGTCATGAATTTTCAACAACATCTTGTGACTATTAAGTGCAAACGGGAGGCTACGACTTTCATTTCACGTATTATTACGCCGAGCTTTATTGGTTCATTTTAAGGGCCGATGAAATTTTATATGCACGACGGCGGCGAATATGCAGCAGGCGAATGCAGTTTCGGATCAAGATCAGGAATTCATTGAGTTTTGGAGGGTGGGGGATGATGACTTTCACACGGTTTCACTCAGGCTAAGAGGTTTGGGGCTGATGTCTTAACTGCGGAAACGTGATTGTTAGGGGAGTTGTATTGCTGCTGGGAACCGTGTAAGGCTACAAATAAAAGGGCGGGTGAATTGGGGGGGATTTTAATTAATGGACAACCGAGATCTAAAAGGCACGACGCGATTCAACTTTATGGTGCTCTTAGGGCGCAGTTTAAGTGGTGCTTTTAGCAAGAGTTTAAATGCTTGGCTATAAGAGTTGAATCACCAAGGCACCAACCCATGCAGATTTGTTGGCTTACCAAGGACCTGTGATCCCATTCATTCATACTCCTTCCTCGTCCCAAAGATTTTGTAACAATCATTGAACCACAGCATAACATTTAAAATGTTAATTAAAAAAGGTTGATGGCGTTCCGCAGGGGACCAGTACGCGGCCCATTTAATTTGCGTTCAAACTAACCTTGAATCGATTAACGTCTTAATAGATTTCATCTATATGCGAATACTCCTCTCTCTTACAATATACAAAGCCACAACTCACGAGCTACTCCCTGCCATACTTTACCCTTCGAAATGTGGTTTTATACCATTCAACTCACCCTTTATTCAACAAACCCCCTTCGTCTTACCCTGACGCACCTCTCGTTTTCAAACAATTTTCCACTTAAAGCTCTATTATCGTGCTGTCATACCGACCTTAAATCTAAAATTAAATGTGCTCAGCCTACATTTGCCGTAACTTAAGTCCTTTTACATTAGGACGAAACCCTTGATCCCAATTGTACATTCCTTAAAGAAAACCAACAAGAAAAACTTGGACATTCAATGGCAGAAAAGAGTTTCACTTAACCCTACGCTCCAAATATAGACGAGTAATGGGCCAATTGGTTATCTACCCCAACAGCCATCCTGACCATATCCCATCAGGAAACCCCCAATTGCGCTCCTTTCGGTCTATTTATGTTTCAGATTACACGAGTCGCCCAGTCAGGTACCCATGCCAATCGCCTATATTCCCCTCTGGCTGGCTGTGGATTTATGTAGATTCTTTTCTATTTTCTGCACTTTTTTTCTCTGTGAATCCAAAACGTATTCAATCGAAATCGAAAACCTTAAACAGATATGTGTGCGATTGGTGGTCGCGTATCTGGTTTATTCAACGGGGGAGTGACGTACCGTATAGGTGCCTGACGGTGGTTTATCGGAAAACTTATTTCGCTGGCAAGTAATTGAAAACCTTTGACTTCAAATTGAGGGAAAATATTTTCCTTTCGTTCTTTACATGCCCGCAAGGATATTACGGGGAAGAAATGGAAACGGCCGGCAGAAACTCGAGACCATTGGGAAAGGATTATGTTCTCCTTTTAACTGGTGGTGAGGTAAGTAAGTGTATTTCGAGAAAAAAAGATGGGCTTGTCATACTGAAGATCAACCCCCTATTGTCGTACGAATTCCACCCGTCAGTTGCTCGATAAATTATCCTTGCCGCCTGTGCATGTGCAGTCACTTCCCTCGACTTCAGAGCTTGAAGGATAGCACTAGGCGTGGTGACTTCACTTGGCATAATGGCCATGTCTTCAATTGATTCCCGTCTCGCCTCGGTGGATTAATGTCCTCGTCACACCATAAGTCAAACATTACCTAGAAATTCAATAATAGTGCGAAAATGCTAACCAGCACGAGCGCAGTGTTAGATTCGAACGTATCCTCTTAACTATGTCAGCAAGGATAGCATACCATCACGACACCTATGGCTAAATGGAATTTTGTTATTTTATTCCCACGCGATCTACTTTTTTCAACGTCTCCGCACACGTTCGGAGGAGCGTTCGAGGAGCGATGCATTCCCCGAGAGAAGCACACCTTAGCGACGAGGATTCGCTGGGTTTTTCTTTTTGATTTCATTTTTCTGCTCAGTTCCCGTTTTAATTTCCAACAGTTTATTGCAATTCATAACTGCCGGTAAGCTGTTCCCGATCCAGTTCTCAAGTCGTGTGCAATACCCGATGTGGACGTGGAAATTTGCATTATCCTTTGGGTTGGACGAGGAAATAAATATTATTCTGATGGTGCATCTGGGAGTATGCGAATTCGGTTTGAAGAAGTTAGTGTGGTTAGCACCACCACCGTTTCAGTTCCTACCATCTGGCTGGATCTAGGTGAATGGCAGCATTTGGAATATGACGGATGATGAGGGTGTTTGGCTTTTTTGTTGGTAGCGGTAAAATTTTATTAAACTTCAAAAATACATTTAGATATTTCAAAAACCTTTTCTGCGCGGTGGAACGGAATTTTGAATAATTTCAAACTTATGGCGTCAGATTATAAATTTGATGCATGTCCGTTTTTTAAAGAAATTTTGGAAGGATGTGGCACTCATCATCATCATTGTATCGATTTTCTGTGAGGTGAAATGAGCATTGGCTCTCCTGATTGACATTGACATAACCGATAATGCTTAAAGGCCATCGGTCTATTTCCTCTGAATAGGTACATGGAATATCACTCCCATTTTATGGTGCAAGCTAATTGTTGTATGAACATTTTTTTATAGTTCTTTTATAAATTGTGCACTTATGCTAGCGTTTCTTTCAATCCCTGAAACACTTTTAAATACCATCTTTGGAATAGGATTTAGTGAACTTGTTATTCACCTACGACTTCAAGCAAAGGTTTGAAAGCAAAGGACTGAAGCAAAGGTTTAGCATCACAACCCTAAACTGAGGTTTCATTCCCTGTTGTTGTAACATATTTTCACTCAGTGACTCCGGCGAAATTTAATTATTTTTCTGAAGAAGTTTTTTCCCACAATTTTCATACCTAAAATATTCGACTCGACCTGCCAGTGTCTTCATCAATTTCCTTATTCTGGGTTTTTATCCATTCCATCTAGAGAGTTCTTGGCTGCACTTTTGCATGTGGGTATAGGTATACGTGCGCTCTTGAGATATGTTTATAATTTGTTAATGTCAAAACGTCATTAAAAGCTTACCAACTTACTAACGAACTTCTGAGTAGGTGGTTGCAACTTCAGGAGCTCTTATTCAAATTTTCGGGCCATATAATCGTCCTTCTAGACAGGCTAAGCGTGCCATACATAAATTATAGTCAACATATACACTTTAGAATGTTCCTGTGCCAGTGAGTCACAATGTAACTGGTTTTAATATTCAGGCCAGACAATATCCAAAAGAAAATCTTAAATCTTCGAACCCAGTTTGTAAATGAGCCTACACGAATACCTGACATTGCATATCATTCGGCTATCACCTTGAACTTTTTCCTCTCCTCTGATGTTGATTTTCGTAAAAAATATAAAGAATTCTGCCTCGTCTTCAATCTGCTGTCAGTTCTTTCGACAAAGCCAAGCCAAACATTTTGCAGCCAGTCCAACGCACCCTGGTTGTATTTTATTATATCTTCGCCCAGACAAATCCAGTTTCGTACTCGTTTAATTGCAAGAGTACTTAAGGGGGCCATTTCGAAAAATCAATTTTTTTTTCATATTTCGATAGTAAAACCTATCGAAAATATGCTGTGAACATTTCAGACCGAAGTTCAATAAGTTACAACTCATAATCGCCGACGCGCCGTAAGCCACCTGTCTGCCGCGCGTTAGGTCTGCAGCTGCTACCTTTCTATTGTTGTCACCAGTCTTTTATACCTGCGTACGGAGTTTCTGACGGTCAACTTTAGTACATTACCTACGTGTGTATATGTGCAATAGTGTATATAAATGTTTGTCGTGAATATAGTATATAAAATCCTAGAACAAATTTAGCAGTAAACTTTTGATGCTCTCTGCGTCAACATCAAACAGGAAAAAAAATGGATCGAAAAGGCTCGAGAAGCTATACAAGATATCCAGGGCAAAAAGAAAGAAAAAGGAGTTTTCGAGGGAATCAGCATACTGCTGAAACCGATACCGAGTTTGTGAGCACATCAGCTGAAAAATTAAAGAGTGATTTTGATGTACCGATTGACGAAGGATTCAGCTACAGCATTCTGTGTTTCTCGCTGGTGTTTACAGCTTGCAATCTATTCTAAAGTGCAAGCTGTGCGATAGTGACGTTAAATTTTTGAAAAAATCACCGCGAGGACTAGGATTCAAGTTGTTTGTAAAGTGTTCGTGCCACATCAATTCTTCTCCTATGGGCAAAAATGGATCATGGGCCAAGGGTGGTTTTACCTCACTGCTGGGTGTTGTTTCTTTGATAGGGAAATATTCTAATACAATTGTAGATTTAACTGTCAAATCAAAAGTGTGTAAAGCATGCGAGCAATGGATTGGCAGCGAAGAGTCAGACGAGTTTTTGGAGTGGTATGAAAACCACATTGAGCATTGTGAAGCAAATCATGAAGGAAGTTCCGGTAAAATGGAAGTTGACGGTGTGATCGAAATGTTTCACCGGTCTGTAGTACAATATAGTAAATACATTTAAAAAATTACTGGATGCTGATCCTTACAACGGCCATCCTGTGGTAGAAAAAAAGAGTGCGTCTTGGACGTCAAAAAAAGAATGTATAGATGAGTGAAAGAAGCTAAAAGGCACATAATCAGTATTTAAAAGCTAAAAAAAACTTGGAAGAAGCCAAAAATAGTCAAAAAGATGAAGCAGATAAAGTTGCTGTCACAAAATGTATATCGAGAAAAAAACCATCCACTAGTGCTGCAAGAAAGAAGTCGTCTCTTGCATTGACCAATGCCATGATGGTTAAGCTAAGTACATACTATGGTTTGGCTATTTTGAGAAATCCAGATTATCAAAAAGAAATGAAGAAAACAGTGTGGGCTACATACTATCATTACATTTCAACCGATGAAAACCCCCAGCAGTCGTACTGTTCAATTGCATGGTGGAAGTATTTACAACATATGGCAGAGAATACAGAGGAAATTTACACACATCCTTCAGCATTTGATGAAGAAACAGCAAGTTTTTGAAGCCAATTAACGAAGAATTATCATCTGATGTGATACAAAAGTGCTTGGGAAAAAACACTCAGAACAACAACGAGTCGTTTAATAGTTGCATCTGGAACTTGGCTCCAAAGCATCATTTTGTTGGAAAAAAGACGCTGAAATTTCCTTCATGGACAGCTGCGTGTATGTTAAGTGAAGGATTTTCACCCATCCTTAAAATAATGGAGATTTTTGGTACTCAAATTGGCCGAAACGCTCGTATACTCGTATGCTGAGGAGTACGATGAACGACGAATAACCCGTGCAGAGCGATCCACGCCCGAGGCATCCGAAAAGGCAAGGGCTTCTCTCAGGTCGTAAAAACTGGCAGAAAATGATGCGTATGAAGCCACCGAAGGGTTATTGTATGGTCCAGGCATACCAGATTAGCGTAAGTATACTTTTTCCACAAAAATTCTGGTCTTGAAGCTTTAAACGCATTTTTCTCATGGTCCTAAAAAAAAAAACTATTCAACCGATTACTTTGAAATTTATATATGTTCTTCTACTCATTAATGATTATCGTCCGTACCAAAATTGCTTATTTTCGAAAATATTTTGTTATTTTTTTTAAACAATTTTTAACAAAAAAATTAACAAAAAAAAAACAAGATTTTTTCTACAGTCCGCCATTTTTTTTTTCAATGAAATTGATTAATTTTGGTACGGCCGATAGCGACAGACCTACTGAACAATAATCTATTCGATTTTTTTATTTCAGACAACATGAACAGCCGCTATTACCATGACCAGTGACCTGTTCTTTTTTTTAGTGTCTAGTTTAATTTAAAAAAATATATATAAAAAATGTAATAAATTTTTATACAGTTTAAGATTAAATAAAACCATATAAAAAATTAAAATTATTGAATTTTATTGTCATATAAATTTCCTAAAAGGAGGTAAAATTTATTCGTTCACATTCAAGTGCGAATCCGATGGATCCCATATTTCCTCCATATCTTTGAAGTGGTGTTCTTCCACGCTGGTAACACCACTGCGACGGGAAGAATGGAAAAGGGCGGATCGTCGTCTCCCTCAACTTGTCGACCTATAGAACTAACGTCCCTTCTTTCTAGGGTCATGGAGACATTGATAAACCGCCAGCTTGTGAAATATCCTGAATCACTTCTAAATAACCGACAGTATGGTTTGCATAACAACTACTGGTTGTGGAAAAGTGGAACTAATCTTTGCACAACGTCGGTGAAAGCAAGATCGTTGCGCTTGTTATTCCTTAAGCGTAAGACAGAGTTTGGTTTCAGGCGAATAAGCGAATAAGCGTGCTCATAGTATCGATGAATCTTTTCTTCTTAAGATTATAAATAAGTGTTTAGGGCGTTCAATTAAAGTCGTTTCGTCGTTTAGATGATTCAAAGTCTACATATAAGTTAACTATAACACTCAACAATCAAACAAGTAACACTCAAACTTGAGTGCTACTCAAACTTGAGTATTACTCCCACACCGTAAGCATTCCGCAATCACGACGCCGCATCAGTGAGTGAATTTGTTTATATTGTAAGCCATATACATAAATGTAATAGTTAGTTAATACTCAATGGTCAGCGAATAAAGAAGTAATTGACTCGTGACGTTTGACGTTCGTGAGAAATAAAACAATTATTATTAAATACATATACTTGTGAAAACAAGCGGAAAAGGCAAAAATAATATAATTGGCGCCCAACTTAAAAACTGGAACCCACAAAAACATAAAGTTATAATTCAGTTAAAATCCAACAAACCGTATGCTGACGTACAGCTACAACATACACATACAATACATACATATAACTGTATCAGCAAGTATTTGTACAAGTGTCACCGGAGCCGCGGGTGCATTCTGGACAGCGGTGAAGATACCAACAACTACCTGTGTCAATCAACATCTACCTGTGTCAGAAGATTTTTTTATGTATTTGTCATCATCAGCAAATAATAATGTAAGTGATTGACTAATTAGAATAGCTTTAACTTTGTTGTCGAGTAGTACTAGAGCACAATTTTCTTGCCGTTATTTTGCCGGTATTAAAAATTTTTTTTTGGATTCTTATTCGTATAACTATACTATTGCTGTGTAGCAGCATATGTAAATGATAAATTTGACCAGTGACCATAATCTTGACTCTCAGATAGATAACTGTAGTAGCGACGACGGAACGCTTTTTGAAATAATAAGACGAGTTACAAATCTTAGCGTAAGAGAACCATTAGAAAACATGGACTCACAGCAGTTACGATCCGTTATAGAAGCCGCTGTATCCAGCGCATTAGCAATACAGGCAACGCAAATGAAACAAGACTTTGACGCGAAACTTAATGAGATTAGAAACGAGATGAACAGTTTGAAATGCACTGTCCCCGAAGTAGTAGATTATCAAAAGGTTTCTATTGTGCCGGGGATAATCTGTGACGAACCTCTAGACATTGTTAAATCTATTCCAGAGTTTGATGGTTCACAAGAAGCCTATGTTTCTTGGCGGCAAGCGGCAACGGCTGCTTATGAGCTTTTCGAGCCATACAATGGCAGTTCTAGACATTACCAGGCCGTCGCCATCATTCGGAATAAAATTAGAGGTTCCGCGAACGCTGTTCTCTCCTCTTTCAACACAGTGTTGAATTTTAAAGCTATCATAGCTAGATTGGATTTTACATACGCAGATAAAACACCAGTGCGCGTAATACAGCAAGAATTAGATTTTCTCCGACAAATAAGACCCTAATGACCCATGACGCTGCTGCAGCGGCCGTCCTTAATGAAAAGTTTAGAAGCGACGCACTCCATACCTTTGTGTCGGGTCTAAAAAGGTCTCTTAGGATAGCCGTATTTCCAGCTCAACCTAAAGACTTGCCAACCGCTTTGGCACTAGCCCAGGAGGCAGAGGCGAATAACGATCGATACGTCTTTGCGACAAATTATGCTAGAAGCATTGAGGAAAAAGCTCAGAAAGCCGGTAACTATAAAATCTCACCCCGTCAGGGAAATAATTGTCCACAATATAGTGATAAATGTGCCAATCTGGATAAAAATCCGCATTATTTTAAAGTTCAGGGACAAAATAATTCATACCGAGGTACAGTTACACAGCACTCGAATGGCAGAAATAGCCAAAGGGGTAGTTTTGTAACTATGGACATAGACCCTACTTCGTCGCAGTTTCGACAGACAAAATAGAGTTTTTGAGGTAGGAGAAAAGGTGCTAGTGAAAACTAATAGAAGAATTGGAAATAAGTTGACCCCCCTGTATAAGGACGAAAAAATAGAAGCAGATTTAGGGACAACGGTTCTTATTAAGGGGAGGGTAGTCCACAAGGACAATCTGCGTTAAGAACTGTTGTGTTTACACATGGATTTTAAGCTGAGATATGTAAATCCACGATGTCATAGGTCCTATTGATTGCCTTGGCTTACTAATTTATTCCCTTAGATGTAATCCCTTTGAAATACATTACCCGGACATGTTCAAAGCAACAACAGAAAACTGACAACTAGTTCCTTAGTTACTCATATTGGACGATACGATTCTAGTACAAGACATATACATATTTCGGGGACAGGTACAATAAACAGCAAATCTCACTCTTAACCTAAAATCCAATGATGTTGCTGTTTTACCATTGTTCGTGTCAGTATTGAAACTTTGCTAACAACATTATAAGAATCCAAAAAGTCCTTTAATCAAATATTGTAGATCCGGTGCACAGTTACCAATGACAACAATTTTGGGTCTATTATGTTTAGATAAATCAATCACAAGTAGCCATGATTAAATTAATGGAATGGTTTAGAATAAGAAAGGATATTGTTCTTTGTGTCTTTTTTAATTACGTACTATAGACTTAAGTTTTGTTATAATTGTAACCTTTTCTGTTTGCTTTGTTTAAGTTATGCGCTATTGAATTAAGTTTTTTTTTAAATTGTAATCCTCCTGATGGTGGATATCGGCGAGATTGTGCAACTGAGCGGAACGTTAAAAAGCTAATCACGACGTCAGCTATATACTATACCTATGTAGAACGGTGACCAAAATCCCGCGCGCTAAAAACTATCAATGTGTCCGAAATATGTCATCATACAGAATAACCACTTGGCAACTATGTACATCCGGCGATAAAAATAACATCAGCACAGCCAAAAACCCCATTGCTCGGTGCAACAGGTGCAGGGAAAATGGTTACCATCAGCAAGAACAAACCATGTTGTACCAAACCCGTACATCCGAACGAGATAGCAATATACTGGCGAGTTAGTGCTGATTGCCCTCAGCCTAAAGGTATGCTAACTTTTAAGCGGTTTCACCTTCCTCTGCAAGTGTAAGAGGAAGAGGAGAGACCAATTTAAAACAAAGCGGGTCATCAAGAGCTTGGCACGACCGAGGACAATCGCGTTTTAAAGGGGGGAGTAGTTAACTATAACACTCAACAATCAAACAAGTAACACTCAAACTTGAGTGCTACTCAAACTTGAGTATTACTCCCACACCGTAAGCATTCCGCAATCACGACGCCGCATCAGTGAGTGAATTTGTTTATATTGTAAGCCATATACATAAATGTAATAGTTAGTTAATACTCAATGGTCAGCGAATAAAGAAGTAATTGACTCGTGACGTTTGACGTTCGTGAGAAATAAAACAATTATTATTAAATACATATACTTGTGAAAACAAGCGGAAAAGGCAAAAATAATATAATTTATATTCACCAAATTAATGCTGGTGTGCCCCAACGCTCTGTTCTGTCACCGACACTCTTTCTCGTTTTTTAAATAGATCTTTTGCCTACTACTTCTAATACCTTTGACTCCTTCGCTAATGACGATACTCCCAACTTTCCAAATTCGTTCGGCCTTACAATTAGAACGGCATCGTATATTAAGTGAACTAAATGCAGACTTCGACAGGTTATCTAAATGGGGTTTAAAATATTGAGTAGAAATTAATGTTTCTAAAACTTAATGGTGTCTACTGTTAATACAAGGGAATCCTTAGGACGCTGCGGAAAGTATACGTTTCCTTAAATAATGCAAGAAACCTCATAGGATTTGTCTACAATCTACGAGTATAAGGCTTATATTCGCTCCAAACTTATCTCATATTTGGTCTGTTGCTTCTAAGAACATTTATGTTCCGAAGTCATTTGACTCGCTTAAACATCGATGCAATGTTTCCTCTCTATCATTGTTTTATCGCTGTTTCAATATAAAAAAAATACTCAAACGACCTAGCCTAATATTCCTCTCCTTCAAGAATTCAACCACAATACTCGTTTCGCTGGGAATGCCCATCAGTTCATCTTGAAGCCTTAGCCACACAAATATCGAATGCTCTTCCCAAATCAATATATCCCACACGCAATTAACAAGCATTTAGACCAACCAATGCGCTCTCCACGCTCTACCTTCGCCCCGTGCTGTGTCTCGCCGAAGATCCCTTAAAGGAGGTCATAAGCTCGCGCTAATTGTAAAAAAAATAGTCCCGAAAATCTCGGCTAGGCCTAAGTACTTCAATTCAAAATGACCGATTCGACGTCGACTATAGAAATTAGGAATCTCAGTCTACTCTCTCACAGATTTTGCGTTAATATGTTGGTCTAAACCTTTACACATTTGGATCATTTTAGGCGCCAAATTTTCTCCCAGTGAGCTTTGGAAAAGGTTGAAGAAAATAATCTTTAGTGCTGAAGGTTATATGCTGAAGCAAACCATTGCTTCCCGAAAAATGACCGTAAGGTGTGGATCTCTTGCCGGTGGTGTGATTGGGCCGTATTTTTTTGTCAATGAAAATCATTGCCATGTTTAGGTCAACGGATATTGTTATCGTGCTTTGTTGGAAGACTATTTGCGAGAGTGGGATGGAATTGATAACAATATACGAGGTTCCAAGAATAGGTCCATATACCCCACAACTGGTCGACTAACTGACCTATTGAAGAGGAAATTCGAGGCATCATGCGAGAATAAGTCCGGATGAATATCTGTTTCTTTAATGCGATTTTAGGTCAACAAGATTCCGGTCAATATATGTGGACCGTCAATATGTGTTGGTCTAAATTCAGGTTTAAACACGACATGTGTGTCATATCCGGAATGAAATTTTAGCTCAATTTCTCAATTGTTTGTTTACTTTTTTAGCCGGCATTATCTGTGCCTCAGGCCAAGTATTGGACCCAATTTTTCCAACTCCGTAAGTCACTTCAGCTACTAAAAAAAAAAAAAACAAAAAAAATTCTCGAACAAAGGCTGAGACAAATGGCGATAACCGAATTTGTCAGCAAAATTTTTTTCTTGTATTATGTAATGGTTATATAAGCTGGGATATGATTCACACAACAGGCTTAGCATCAATGTTTTTTGTCTATAAATAAGAAAAGTCTTATTTCAATCCGACGATCTATGTGAATCTTGTGAATCTCGTCTTAAATGTAAATCGACAACCTCCACCTACCTCTTATTCATTTTTCAAAAGAACAAATTCCTAATCCAGCTTGAGAGCCTTAATTTATAATATTGCTCCCTCGATGGATACAAGGAATCGATCGGATTGTTAATCACAACAATTCGAAAATCATAAATCGAACGTTTTCCAACAATGAACATCCGATGTCCATTTCTGTTAATGAAATCCAATCCGATTCAGCACCTCACCACATTGTCTTTATCTCTACCTCATCATTGTTCAAGTTGGAAATGGATTTTATAGACACTTCGTCCATTCGAAAACTAAATCATCTTCGATCCCTTCCATTTCTCCCTTGCAATCCTCCTCCATTCAATCGAAAGAGAAAACATTGCAACACCACAGCTGCATCGAATCAAAACGAAATAACATCAAAGATTCCAAATTGCATTCAATAATCCTAAACCTGCAACCCCCGCTGTCTGTTCTCATCCCACGCATCCTTGCGTAAGTTACCTGGCCATTGATCTCGTTGTGGCTCTTCAGTCTTTGTTATCCATTTCAAGGATCCCCGCATCCCTCTGTTCGAAAACTTGACACAATGAATATCTGACTGAGCATACAATTTACATAGTCCCAGTTGCAATAATTGGAATCCTCCGGAGCGGGACAATCTCAGAAATGCAACACGAATGATTGCTGTGAGGATGGGTAAACTGACCGAGCATGCAATGGTGGCGAACTGAATTATAAGCAAGTGAAATTCGATTCTTAAACGGAAACCAGAGAAATTCTTAACAATTAATTACGAGAAATCGAAATGAATTCGGGTTACATCAAGGGTTGTGAACGGGTGCTAAGCTGGAGATTTATGTAGTTACGAATGAAAGTGGATTTTGTTTATTTGTTTTGTGGTGCCGGATCGGATGATTGAGTGTGCAGTTGTGTCCTTTCGAACGGTCGAAGTTCTTTTGAGATGAGTCTGGTTTATACGATTGAAAATAAGTAGATTTTTGGTGAACCTTAATTCAGTGATCTGAATGGGGAAAGGGCTTCTTTGGTCTATTGTTGCATAATAATAACAAAAGATTCAAACAAATTCTTTGGGTGGATTCTTGCTGGTGCTTAAGTGAATGAATTTAGGAAACATTATTATAGGATGAGATATACAGAGAAAAGAGAGAATTGTAAAGAGCAAGGGACTATTGATGGAGCCTAGTGGTACTAGTGGCACAAGTTGAAATATTGAGGCAGTTTTTGTATTTCATGGGAAACAATAGAATGTTCGAAATTCTTAAAATCTAAGTGGCAGGAAACTGACAATAAAAAGTTATAAATTCCTTGTGGAAAAAAATCAACAAAATGTACAATACAAATATGACTAATTGACGAAGGTAATATGCTAAGAATGTCGACATGGAATAGGATATTGTAAGTTAAAAAGGGCATCGCTTACTTTTGAAATATTCAATATGCAAATTGCAATAAAATATAGACGTCTATTGGTCAGAAATATTTAAGCTTTGGCTAAGCAGCGTGCAGAGTACCAGCAGAGTGACTTATCGTTCAGGAAAAAGACTAGACTAGATGAGGGTTTTCACTGAAATAGTTATATGTTGCTCTGTTGGTTGGAATTTATGAATGGTTGTGAAATGATCCAGATATTCCTGAACCATTTTAACTGAAGCACCGATAACATGAAGTTCGGCGAGGTGTTGACAAAATCCCATGCATGATAGTATTCTTATCTGGGAAACGTTACTCAAAATTCTTCCTGTGAAGATGACAATAAACGACCATAGAAAAAAAACTGATTCATGGTGATGGAGAGAAATATCATCCATGGTTCTCCTATGATATTGAGTATATAGAAAGTAGCCACGTTCGCCGACGATACTGCTATAGAATGGTCTTAGTAGGAACTCAGAGCTCACAAAAGCTCGACAATATGCAATAGTTAAACAGTTAATATACTGGTTATGTTTCCTATTTTTATACTGAGGTGGGCTGATAAATGTGGTGATTTTTAATGACTTTGTGAAGAATTTGTTGTGCGGAAAGTTTTGCTGTTGCAAGTTGAGTTGCCAAAGTTCAGATCTTTGATTATCTGCATCTGAAAAAAGGTTATCGCTGACTCACTATGATCTGGGGAAAAATAAAACTATTCAGTGGAAGGACCAAAAGACCGAGCATTATTCCTCACAAGTTGAACGTTGCGAGGATTAAAAATTCACATTGAATTCCAAGCTCAATGGGAAATTCAGCATAAAGCCTAGAAACACGAGTTTTCTAATAAAATTTTAGACAGAAATGTGGCCTCCAGCTTAACAAAATCCACCATCGTCATGCGTTCTTTTCTTACCTGTTCCTAATAGTATTTTGGTCTGACCCTTACAAAAATAACCTTATAGCCTGATGAAAGTTCATGAAGAGGGCTATGAAAAGACTACTAAACCGATTAAATCCTGAATCAAAGACGCTTGAACATTCAGGATACGAGTTTTTCATCAAAAATTGTTTTCTCCAGACTCCGACCCGGCTTAGAGATTCTAGCTGCTAATTTTGTCTCTTCTACGACCATGGATCGATCCAGGAGATAATTAGTTCCCCGACCGATTCCAACCTCAGCTGGAGAAGTGGAAATCTAATAAGATACCATGATACTACAATCTATACAGGGGCTCGAAGATTCATTAAAAAATTGCCGGGGGCAAGTTTCAGAAGAGCGTCGAGACTTATTGACCTTCCAGACCATGCTAGTGTTTTTCGTGCGAAGCTCCTAACCATGATGATAACGAAACAATTAAGTTCTGAGATTACTATAATCTCAGCCCAACGTAACCATTATTTTGATCAACAGACACAGCAAATTCGAATATTTTGAGAAACCGCACGAGCCGGTTAGAGGGGATCAGCCCTTAAAAATTCTCTGGTTGAAACTGTCCGCACTTCGATAGGTTATATAAAGATAGGTCCGACATTGAGTGTAATATTCACTTATATTTCCTTTGTAACCAATGACAAAGCCTAGCAAACTGCGTTAACTTTCAGCGCTTCAAAACCATAAGAGAGGGAAGTTACGAGTATTACCCCGTTTCATTGCCCGCGGCTGGCAAGGACAAGGCAATGAGTTTTGAGTAAACTATTTTTTAGTGATTTGAGTAAGGTTTCTAAGAATTGGGTTGATAAATTGATCTTTAATTTAATTGATCTTTAATTTAAGATTCGATTGAATTTGTCACCTTGGTTGTAGTTCATAGTAACTTTTTGTTTCCATATCACTAATGTAGACCCAGGGTATGAATTTTTAAGTGATCTTATACTGCGAGTGTCATGCTTTCGTCAGCACTTTCTTGATCATCTCTCATTCAAAACTGATGTTATTTTACAGTTTTTCCGTATAGGAATTGTTCTTGGCTATGGACAGACTTGAACTATAGACCTTCCGCCTAACAGTCGATGATGATTACCATTGCACCACGATCACCACCTCGTCAGTATGAGCTGCTTTACTTAAACTAGCTATTACACTCCTTCCTAGAGGAGATTGATATTGAACCCCATCTCTTCTTTGAATAGATGGGTTAGATAGTCCGTTGTTCACAATTTAATTGGATGCTATATCCATAATTGTAGAGTGGTCGTAGTACTTCTTCAGCTAACACTTGGACCATATAGCTCTTGAAGTGCATCTAATTTGAAAGTCAATTGGTATTTGATTGAGAATTATATTCTGTGCGTATGATAGGTGGGATTTCACTGCGCACCGGGGCCGTTGATATTTTATCTCTGGTTGAGGTAAGTTATCATATTAGTCAACTCTATGTTAAACCATCGCCATATAGTCGTATAAGATGTTTTCAAAAATATTGTCAAACTTGGTGACTTTTTCATTGTTATGTTTGTAAGCACTTTTGAAAAATCGGCAACCACAACATTTTCCGTCTGGGCAGCAGAGTTGTTTGGGGTCTATGTTGACAAGACATATGCTGCAGTTTGAAGTAGTCTTGTTTGATTCAAATAATTCTATTGCATGCGACACTTCCCTGAAGGACAGTCTTCTCAGAGTTTTCTTTTCTGGTTCAAGTAAAAAAGAGGCAAAGAAAGCCGTCACTGGCAATTAGGCGTGGTCCAATACTACCGTATAATACTACAAGAATACATCACCATCAAGGTTCCTAAAGCTGACGAATTTGGGATACGAAGATTTGTCTAATCCGCTTTATTAAATGGAATTATCCACAACCGAGTACCACCTCTTCCGAAGTTGGGGCAATTATCTTCAAAATATGCAGATTTTGATATAATCCTCTATTTCTGGTAATTGGGTCTTATCTGTGTCCAAAGGTTTTCAGTCGGATTTAAGTCAGGAGATTGTCACAGCATGACATGAAATTTAATCTTGCCAAACCACCTCTTCGTTGCTTGGCCGTATATTGTAAACGAATTGAATAATATTCCCTCTTACCATATACAATTCTTTATTTCCACTTTATCACGTAAAGATTAACGTTCGGACAACGCCTGTAATTTATTGAATTTTACTATCAAAATTCATGCTGTGTGAAAAAAGTTTCTCGCGCACTTTGAAAATTTTACGGTCGTCATAATCGACCTACTGAGCAAGCAATTCAAGCCATAGTAACCAAATGTCGGACCAACTTCACGTAGTATGCGTAAAGTATGCACATGCCAATTTAAATGAAGCCCATGATATGTCTTTTTGTAGCCGTTCGTAGAAATTGAGATTGCATTACAAGGTTTAAAACCTTGCCAAACACAGGTCTCGTGTGAGAACTGAAACCGAATGACTTGTCACAGCGTCCAAATTTCAGACCTTACAAAAGCTAGAGGAAGATGTGCTTTTTCATGGAAAAATAGTCTTAAGCGATGAAACGTATTTAATTAATAAACAACATTGCCGTTTTTTTTTTTTTTTTAATATTCGTGCAGGTTCAAGAGTGTACGCGGTGGTGTTTGTCACACAACCTGGACGGGGTGCGGATGGTTTGTGTCGAAGATGTTCGTTCACTAATCTCCGGAGGTGGTTGTCCTAGATAGGATTCGACTGAATTTGTCACGTTGTTTGGTTGTAGTTCATAGTAACTTTTTTCGTTTCCATATCATTAATCTTATATTGCGAATGTTATGCCTTCGTTACCACGTTTTGATCATCTCTCATCCATAACTGATGTATTGTATTGATCATTGCATAGTTTTTCCGTTTAGGAATTGACTGCAGACCTCCGGCTCTGTCCCTCCCTGAGCAACATCAGGCAATACAAGAGCTGCCAATGAACCGCCAACGGCGCTCGTTTTCGTTCAATGATTTCGGACTTTTTCTTTTGCTCAAAATGCGCGAGCTGAACCTGGTCGACATGTGGTTCCAGTAAGATGCCATACAGTACGGCAATTGATGGATCAATCGAGAAATGAGTTCGGTAAGCAATTTATCTCTCATTTTATAGCGGTGAATGGGCCTTCTGAGTGGAGTGATTCGAGTTATGGGTGTACTTTAAATCAGTCATCTACGCTGATAAGTATACATCAATGGCATTCTTGAAAGAAATTATAACACTTGGCATTAGTGAGGTACTAGTCAATATGCTCGAAATTTACTCAAATTCAGACTCTTGCTATGGACGGCTTAAAACGAAGTGATGGCAATAATTACCAAGTGGTCATAGGAAAAAAAATGGCAAGTTCTAAGTTATGAAATTACTTCGCCCCTTTTTGCAGATTTGTAATTTTTTTATAATCTTTTTGACAATAAAAAAACCAAACGCTTCAAAAATCACGTATTATAAGACAAAATTTCTCAAATCAATATTCGACCACATTCGTACTTCATGGTAATTTTGGTGGACCTGGGTCCTCATCCTGTCCATTCTTGCTTTCGATTTGGTTACAAGAAGACTCTTGATTTCAAATCCTCCTGATATTCCCTAGATGCTATGAATGGGTCACGTTAAGATAATATTATAATTTAAAAATCTTTTAAGCACTTGTGTCACATTGTTACCCCTTTTTTCTTCTTGTTTTTGCCATAAAAGAGCATTTCCGATCATCTTCTTAAGTACATTTTTAAAATTTACCCTTATTTTCAGGTTTTTTCTTTTTTTATCAAAAGTTCCTTTACTTAGGAAAACTGTTTTCCTCTACCCATTTCAGAAACTTTTTGACTTACTACTTTAGGTGTCCTTGATAAATAGAGATTTATAATAGCAAAGTCATATCCACACTGCCAAGATATTGTAGAATCCAAAGGTTTAATCAAAACGCAGTTTTTCATCTAACATAGGTTTTAATTTGAAATAAACGTTGTTAGGTTTTGAAACATAAAATATAATAAGGCATTCATAACGAGATAAAATTTAGGCTTCGTCAAGACAAGTAATAACTGCTTTCTTCAAACAGCTTTTAGAAGCTCCCAAAAATAACCTATTTGGTTTCAACACTATTCACACTGACCCCTATAACCCCCTAAACTACCTAAGCCTTGCTGCCTATTCCTCCCACTTATATAGACCAGGGTACACTCGCATATATCTGGATAATTATGAATTAGGTTGGTTAATTTTGGAGAACATTGTCCATCCCTAGCTCTCAAGCTAAACCATAAATTTAACTCAATCCTCTTAATTGGGCTACACAAAAGCAATATGCTTTCAAAGACCTAGCTAAAATCATTTTAACATAAATACGGATTCTACTCAACCACAAGATGCCACAGATACCCCTTCTAGTTATAACGATACCCATCTGCACGCTATCCTATAGGCTTTTGGCAGGATTATCAAAAGGATAAAAGGTCACACAAATCCAGTAGTTCTCAGATTTGAATCCAATTCAATTTAGAACGAAATGCATTTCTGTGGAATGAGACGTTGTGTTCCAATTAATCCTTTGAATATATGAGAACACATCCCAGAATCGAGATAGAGTTCATCGACTGCATTTAGCTCAAGCGCTGAACTTGGCCTTCAGTTCTGATTGATGAGTGAGGAGTGTGCCCGCAGCCCTTACCGCAACCATAATCCATCAACCGTAGAGACAAATTCAACTGTCTACGGTTCGCAAAAGCGACATATCCTAACCCAGAGCCATCGCATAAATCCTCTCTACAAAAACATCGTTTGCCCGTCATCCCACTGTTCTTTTTTTTTCACGGTATTCTCCCTAATTTTAATGGATTAGATGACAAATGAGCTGCGATGAGATATATGAAGACAAAATGTCGTTTGCTCGATTCATCGTCGTCGGGACATGTACCTTCTTCACCTGCAGGCTGGGATGCTGAATGCAGCTATGCGGGTGCGCTTTGATGCATTCCTGCTCGCTTGTATGGACTGCGGGTTGCCTGCCATTTCCAATGAACCGTGCATATGAAATTATATCTGACTCGGATTGTCCTGTTGCCAGTCGACTGCCGGGCTTAGAAGTGCTTTTGTTTGTTATCAATCTGCATAATATCTTTACAAGTGAATGTGGATTTGAACTGATGGTTGCGTATTGTCAGAATGGCCTACAGGAGTCTTCAATTAGTTCATGATAGTAGAATGTCCTTAGATAAGGTAAGATAAATGCCGGAGATGACATGGAATAATCGAATTCCAAATAATCGCATTAACAGGGTCAGGGGCGCAGACCAAGCTTACACCGACCCTCTTGGCTGATCGATATACATATGACAGATAAATGACAAACCTGTATGGAGGACGTATGACTATTACTCGCATCCTCATACCCACGAAGGGCATACCAAGTAGAAATGAGCGGGAAAAAAGAAATCGATTAACAGACGTTTGCATTCGACTTCGTCATCAAACTCAGACAGCAAGGAAGCGAGCGGATCCAAGAAGGATGGGGGAAAAAAATGATTCAACCATTTATCTACGTCCTAAAGTGCTGTTTTAATAGGGGCTGCAATGTCAATCTTCCTTTCCGTCTTGCCTTCTTCCTCCTCGCCCACTAATACATACTTTCATACTCCCGCACGAGTTGACAGAAATAACGTGGCCCGTCGTCGCCTGGCGTTCCAAATCCTGACGGATTCATCTTTCTTTTTTTGCTACTTGTTCTCTTCGCTTTCGAAGCAGATAATAATCATTCGCTTCCTATTCGTCGGATTTGTCATTCTTGTGATATCTAATTGAATTGCCGTCGATAGAGCGTAATAATGTTTTGATGTGAAATGTTTGTCTGCGGTAAACCGCAGGATGTGCTTGTTATATTCGTTAGATGGAAATTTATATGCATTCGATGGAATGAGTGATGTGATATGATGCTAACGGTTATCAATTCGTGCTGAGAATTTGTAATTAATTGATGGATTTGGTGGTTATTTTTATGACTACTTACGGCGGATTTGTTTGTGATTTCTGAGGAACTTACCTATAAGAAAGAAAACGAATTCGTTAGAAGAGGGAACAATGGTAAAATTTGTAATTTGGATTTTTCAAAAACATGGAAATGGAATTATTCTAAGAACGAAAACACACTTGCGTAATTGACTTGTCGAGAAAATAATTGTGCGGCTGTTCACGGAAGCGTTTTAGGGGCCATTGGATGGAGATATTTTATTTTAGTGGATAAATGAGACTAACCTCGCTACGGACCACAACTGTTCTGCTGGAGGACGTTCAAAAAGGTGTGAATAAAGGCCTGTGATAGGTAAGTAGGAGGAAATATAATATTAAAAAATGATGACTCAAGAATAGAGGAGTTTCTAGGACACGTTGGTGCTACAGTGAAGAGAGAACAGGGGCCGAGCCGAAATCTCAACTTTCTGTCCTACACCATCAAGTTGGTTGTGTTTCCTATAACCCATACGGACTTCATCTTCCGCCCTGCCACAGAAGCCAGGACTTTGGTGATTATTCACTCAAAACGCCCTATATATTTTGGATGCGTAGAACCTTCACTAGGCCTCACTTAGGTTCCATTTGCCTCTTTAGTGGCTCGTGACGACTTTTCCATTACAGCACGCAACTGCTTTAAGGTTTTTCTGAAAAAGCTGCTCTTCTTTGCCACAATTTACTTTAAGAATCCTAAACGAATCACATAATCAGTTAACATGGCATGAACTTTACGAAAATGATTTAGGAATGTCCACATTATTCGAACAACGCATTCATTCTCCCACCTCCACACATCTACCATCTCGACTTTCACCTAATGTAGTAAACTGGCGTATATTCAGATCTGACTAGTTTGGTTAGGTTTCAAGTCTTTGTGTTAGGGAAACCTAGTTCAAAAAGTCGGCAGGGAAAGAGGTACTGAAATTAGAAAAATGTTACGCATACGCCCCGTAGTACGCAATGTCGGGAGCATCTCCCGCCTTCCTTAGCTGCTTTCTGGACTCTCTCGTAATGCTGAAAGCTGGTGTCTATCTAGATCTTACCATCTTGGTTAGGTTTCATGACTTTCTCTCAGTGAAACCTGGTTCACACAGCCAGTAAGAGAGGAGGTACCAACATTAGAAAAATGTTACGCATACGACCCGTAGTGCGCAGTGTCGGTAGCGTATCCAGCCTTCCTCAGCTACTTTCACGACTTGCAGGTAATGCAGGAAGCTGGCGTCTATTCAGATCTAACCATTTTGGTTAGGTTTTATGTCATTGTCTCGGGGGAACCTGATTCACACAGTAAGCAAGGGAGGAGGTGGAAAATTAGGAAAATATTACGCATACGCCCCATAGTGCGCAGTATCGGCAGCGTCTCTAGCCTTCCTCAGCTACTTTCGCGAATGGCAGGTAAGGCAGGAAGCTGGCGTCTATTCAGTCTAACCATTTTGGTTAGGTTTTGAGTCATTGTCTCGAGAGAAGCTAGTTAACACAGCCAAGACCTTCAGCAAAAGATGGGGCTTGCAACCGTATATCATTCATTGGATGTACACAGCAATCATCGGACCCATTTTAACTTATGGGGTCCTAGTCTGGTGGACTGCTAGCAGTACGAAAAGCTATATGAACATGCTCAACAAAGTACAAAGGTCAGCCGCTGTTTGTAAACGGGAGCCATGAGAAACACGCCGCAAGCAGGGTTGGACATAATACTTCATCTCCTTCTCCTGGATATATTCATAAAAGGCTGCGCTGCAAAAAGCGCTCTCAAAATAAGGGAGTCCTCTCTGTGGAAGCAAGCCAACTATGGACATGCGGGCATACTCAGAATAATAGACGACCTGGGAAAGAAACATGGTTTTAGTAGCCTCTCAGCTACGACCGACTATATTTCCCCCCAAAATGACTTCTCTCTCAAAATACCAATCCTTTTCTCCGACAGAGAAGAGTGGCTATCAAACGCTGTGATCAATGACCACGAGATCACTCTCTTCACCGACGGATCGAAAATGGACACAGGCACTGGTGCCGGGTTCTACTCTGATACCCTGCACAAACAGGAATCATTCAGACTCCCTTATCTGTGCAGCGTTCTTCAAGCAGAAATCCTATCAATAGAGAAAGCAGCCAAACACCTACAGGTAACCGATATCCCACCATCGGATATCACTATCTTCGTACACAGCCAGGCTGCACTGAAGTCAATAGAATCCTGTATAACGAGATCAAAGGCTATCATGAAATGTTGCGACGCACTGAAGTCCATCAGCACAACGTCAAACTCTGCTGGGTCGCGGGTCACAGCTCAATCGCAGGGAAAGAAAAAGCGGACGAATTGGCCAGGCAAGGGCCTGAACTGGACATCAGCGAAGCGGATACGTCATTGCAACCACCGATCAGCGCATTATACCGGACACAATCATAAAAGAAGCCAACTCGTTTTGGCTTATAAGAAACGACAGCTACATGACAAGCTCATCGTGGCCAGAGCTCAATATCGGAAAAACAAAGAAGCTCTTGACGCTGGACCGACACTCGTATGCTCGTCGGAGTGATCACAGGACACTGTCCCATTGGTGCAATGCTTCGGAAATGGGACTCGGGATCCAGCGATCTCTGCCGCGGCTGCAGCGATGAGGAAGAAACTGAGACTATCCAACATCTGCTTTGCCACTGCCCAGTTCTCCAGAATCGACGCCTAGCGTCGCTGGGCCAATGATTCTTTACAGAGATCGCGGAGGTGGCAAATGCAGATATATCGGATCTTCTAAAATTCATAAAGAGCACGGGGTAGTTTCAGCCACCACGTCATAGGACAGGTTAATTATATGTGTAATCCACACATAAAGGGAATCGCAATGGGCCTTTTGGCCTCCGAGTGGAAGTGATGCTTAACTATCACACTCCCCTTTTTTAACCTTACCTAACCTAACATAGCCGTAGACGATCACACAATCAACCTACTGGACAGCTCACAGCAGAATATGCAACAGTCTTGTCTAACATTGTACAAACTTTTAAAATATTTGCAACAAAATAATCGTGAAGGTCTGTAGTTCAAGTCCGTCCATAGTCAAGAACAATTCCTATACCGAATTCACAACATCAGTTGTAAATGAGAGATGACCAAAAAGTGCTGATGAACGCATAACACTCCCAGTATACGATCACTTCAAAATTCATACTCTGTGTGTGCATTTCCAATATAACACATTAATGACTTAGAAACAAAAAAAGTTTCTGTGAACTACAACCAACGCAAATTCAGTGGAATTCCTCAAATCATATCTAGGACAACCACCCCCGGAGAGTAGTGAACGAACATCTTCGATACAAACCATCTGCACCCCGTCTAGGTTGTGTGACAAACACCAAAAGAGCGTACACTCTTGAACCTGCACGTATTATAAAAAAAAATTAGAAAGACGCATACAACTTCCAAATTTACGAAATTCTTCTTTCTGTCCTATTTTTAAACACAGGTTGTATCTTAAGGGAACCTTCAATTAAAGAGCGTTTGGTTCGGAAAAATAGAGTTGTTCTGACTTCCAAGATATTGGTCGAAATAAAAAGTAGAAAATGAATGAAATTCTAGCAATTGTTTAGCTATAATTCCCTCATTGTAGTCGCAGTTTCCTTTAACAGTCTGTTCTCAACTCGATTCTTTCTTCTCCTACTTAGATAAGTGCAGTACAGATGTTCGCTTCCGGCACCAGTTTACAGGTAGGAGTTCGTCATACTTTGTAAGAGTTCGATAATAAGGTACTTTGCTTACGGCTTCTAAGATATCTGAATGTTTATTTCATAAAAAGAAATATTTCCTACAGTCCAGGACCGAAGAGGAAGTTCCACAAGCACATTATGAACACCTCAAAGCGTTCAATCTTAAAAGTCGCCGACATGCAACGTTTCCAACCCAACAAACATTGCACATACTCTTCCAGCTGTGAGAAATTCAATTTCCGCGTCTTCCCCTCGCCTTCTAAGGAAACAACATTTACCTGGATTGTGCAAACATGTTCAACAATTTCCCCAACATGCATGGATAAGGATATTGAATGTACACAATCCTGCCATCTTCTCGTCCATGCATACATCAAACAACACTCGTATGCAACGAAAATGTTGGGTAAAAAATCTCCACCCAAGGATGTATCCTGCGATAACAGTTGCAGTACACACTCATACGCGCGAGTTTCAATAGCCACAAAGGATAATACCCGAAAAAGCATTTCACTCACAATCGAGCAAATAAACTGGAAATCCCTGCGATGTCCTGTTACATGCCCGATGTATCCCACTTTGACATGCATTTCAAACGCAAGACACATGGATGGTACTCGTATTGCTCCCTCATCTTCATGGCATACGAGCAATAACTGCCGACAAGCAGATCAGCACAAAGTTAATGTTGTTGGCATTTTCACTGTAACTGGATGAACATGTTTCGTAACCAAGGAAATTCGAAAATCCGTTAATATATGTACATCTCTAAAGAGATGTCCTCCACTTAGTAAGCAATATATTGCATTGTAGCCAACTCCCTTGTCTCTTCGGTACCTGATCATTGTATATTGTAGATGCGACAACGACAAGAGCAAATGCAAATGTGCATTTGTTTCGAACCAAAATTGATGCAATCCGGATAGATGACAATATAAATCCTTTGTCCTTCCTTCCACCTCAAGAGCAGAACAACAAAAAAAAAAAAGCAAACCGAACCAATGAACTACGATCCGAATGATGCAAGAGGATGATTTGAGCTTAGGACTACTATGTACGTACGTGCCCGTCCCCGTCCCAAAGGCTATTTCATTTGTGCATTTGTTTACATCTTCTGCTGTTTTGTGTGACCCTTAATGTTTATCTACGATATTGCTGGGTCTCCTGTCAGCCGCATGTACACCCAAACGACACGAGTCGTTATGTGGGAGATGTCGAAATGCAAAATCAATTGTAATCGGTTGTTCTCCAACCGGCGAGGGGGCAGGACGAAAGGCAAAAGGCAGTACTATCGCATTCGCATGCCAGTGAGGTGTAAAAGTATCAATAAACTTACACATTTGCTTTTTGTAGTTGTGCTGCAGTTACTACAGGTACACTGGACTGTACGTTGGAACTGTTTTTATCTCCTGATTCGAAATCAATTTAATAATAAAACCTTCCATAGATGCGGATATTTATGAACATCCACGCAGACGAGGCGAATATCCAATCTCAATGAGTGAAATTAATAAAATTTGAATATCACGAATCGGTTCTGGCAATCCGTACAAAAACAGATCCTGCGTCGGCGGACGGATTCAATTCGAGTTCGAATGAAATATGAAAATACGAAAATGAAAATCGGAATCGAGTTCGTTCATATTTACCGAACGGGTGCGTTCGTATATATTTTTTTAATGTGTGCGGTCAGGAGTATTGATGACAGGTCTTCCGGAATTAGAAGATAAATAACAATTTGTCCAACTGGAATGCCTAACACATATTTACTTTTGATTAGTTTGGGGACTGCTAACCATCGACAGGACGGATGCATTTGAATTGGTTTTGTCGGGGTTTGTCAATTGAAATTGATTCAAATATTATACTTTGACCCGGCTTGGGTTCATGACCCGGATAGCAGTGATTTGAATTGTAGATAATCGGTTTGTGGTCAGGAGGATAGATTCCGGGGAAGCGATTGGTATAACAATCATTTGCTGCGGCACTAGGGAGTAAGGGATGGTTCCTTTCTAAAGTCTCTGTCAGTCCTAAAGGTTCGTCTTATAAACACCGACCGACATGAAGGTTGTCACCTAAGATATTTATATTTCGTTTGCAATTTTTTGGTGTACAAGTAGAAATCATCAATTTTTTTCTCAGATCTGGAGCCACATTTGGGAAGAATGACTACATGATTAGAAGCTTTAGCTTTTGCTCATTTCTGGTAGCACACCCATTCTGCGTTAGAGAAAATGCACGTTAATACCAACGAACCCAAGTGCTTATCAGTCGGACCATGCATCATCGATCGAAACAGCTGCTAATCGGAAGGCGCAGTGTCTGAAGAATACGTCGTGTGGGTTGGGACGTTCCATTTTAGGATTCCCAGCTAAGTTTTAAGGACCTGAACAACATAGCACATAGCACTGTCGTCCTGCAAAATCATTTTTTTCCTTTTATTTTATCAATACTCGGCCCAAACGCATAAGTGGCAAGCTCCTATGATGACTTCAGCCAATGTGTTGAATTTGCAGGTTCTTATTCCGTTTTCAGATATTGCTAAGTTATTTGAAAAACTAGTTTGTCACAAACTTACACCTCTCTTAAGGAGATTTCAGCAATATTTCGTTGCAGATAGATTGACCACTACTAATCTCTCATTTTTTTGTAATGGATCTTAAACGACTTTCCATATTGTTGCCGATATGTGGTGTAACGGTAAGAAGCGGTCGAAAAAAACAGATCGCATACGTCAGGCAGTTGGCTTGGACGTCGATCAACAGAACAGCATTCAAACATTAGTCGATTTGTGCTTGCATCATAAAGTTTTTCTTGATTGAAAATGTCAGTTTACGAGCCAAATTCTCGTCATTTACGGGAGGTGTTACTGGTTTGTTTCAATGTGAAGAAAACAGCGGCTGGGTCTCATCGAATGCTCTCAGATACGTATGGTGATTACGCTATTAGTGAAACAACGTGTCGTGAGTGGTTTCAACACTTCAAAAAATGGTGATTTTAACGTCGAAGACCGGCATAATGGTAGAAGAGGAAAAGTTTTCGAAAGTACAGAAATGGAGACATTGCTGAGTAAAGACTCGCGGCAAACTCAAGAAGAATTGGCACGATCAGTGGGAGTGACACAGCAATCCTTTTCAAAACGTCTCAAGGCCATGGGCATGATTCCGAAAGAAGGAACTTGGGTCCCATATAAGTTGAAACCAAGGGACGTTGAACGGCGTTTGTGTGTTTGTAAACAGTTGCTTCAGAGGCTAAAACGAAATGAATTTCTGCATCGCATTGTGACCGAGGACGAAAAATGGGTTCATTACGATAACCCTAAACGCAAAAAATTATGGGGATATCCCGGCCATGCTGCCACGTCGACGGCCAAACCGAATATCCCAGGCTCCAAGATCATGCTCTGCATTTGGTGGGACCAACTCGGCGTCGTGTATTGTGAGGTGTTAAGACCAAGTGAAACAATCACAGGTGCTCGTTATCGAATGGTGTTCTTTATTTCCTTCAAAAAAGATCTAGGAGTAATTTTTGACGCAAAACTTAGGTTTTGCAAGCAGATTGAGTTTTTGGTTACCACAGGTAATCAGATGTTAGGTTTCATACTGAGTAAATCGAAAGACTTCCATGATCCTCATACTCTTAAGTGTCTGTTTTTTCATTTATCAGATCTCATCTAGAGTACTGCAGTATAGTATGGGATCCATTTTAGAAGTTCATTGTATTACTGTTTGTATACTGCGATGGAATATTGAAATGCCTACCTACGAGACGAAGTGCGAATTATTTGGTATCTTACCTGTTTTCAGACGGAGGCAATATTATTGAAATACGTTTATTCGTGATGTGGTAGATGGTCATATCGATTGCCCTTTTTTTATTATCATTCATTTGATTTTATGCTCCTGTGAGAGTTCATATAAATCGCTTTTGATTTTATGTACCCTATTATAGGGTTAATTATGGATACAATGAACCAATTTCTACATGTCTAGTCTATATGTATATTCGATTTTCTCCTAGTAAGGATTCCTTTAGGAATAAGTTAATTCTGTTGGTTGGGTTTTGTGGTCATTTGTGAGCATATTTTTGTATAAGGTAATCTAGCGAGGAAGGTAATGTACCAAATGTATTCATTTGATTGAATGAATGAATTAAATAAATATGCCTCCAATATTGCGGTTTCATTTTGAATGCCTTGAAACCATTCGTGGAACGTTTTTTTATTAATGGAAACTTTACCAAAAATCATGTAATCGGTTAGAGTGCTTCAGCTCAGATTTTTTCGAATTGATAGCAAAAGGCAGAATTTCCTTCAAGTGACGATTATTTATTTTATTGTTGACAGATGCTCAAACTTAATACGTGATATTTCTGATCAGCCCGTATCGCTAGCGCCATCTACTGTAAAATCTGATAGATTTGTATTGTTCATGGAAAGTTTTGATTTTCTGCTTACTATTGGGCTATCTTTATTCCTATTCCCAGTTCCATATTGGTTTTCCAATCTATACTAAGAAGTGTCTAGGATGTCTGCAATTTACAAAGTCTAATAAGGTTGCACCCCTTGACTCTATGAAAATTTCAGCCATAGAGCTTGTTGTATTTTTCGGTCTGTCTAATCGCCCTAGTGAGTTCCATATTCGTGCAGTAAAAAGACGTTTTGAGAAACTCCATAAAAATATACTAACTAACTGTAACAACGTCAAACTTTTAGCTCACCCTATATTTCCGTTGAACTGAAGCTGGCTACTTAGAAGAGAGCAACATTTTTTGAAAAAAAATTTGCTTGGATTTTCCCTTTTTTGTCCGGAAAATTTAATTTTTTTTTTGACGATATTTGTGACGATTTCGCACTTTTATTTTCTTTTCGTTTTGCTCTCAGAATAAGAGTCAAGCCATGAGATAAAAGTATTGTGGTGTCATCTGCAAAAATAGCCCTGCGCGCGCTTTTGAAATTTCGCGAGCTAAGTACATTCGACTTTCGATTACTTTTAGTTATGTTAGTACACAAGCCGCCTTGTCAGCGAGTCTCGATGTTCAGTTTATTTTCCAGAGCTATTAAGGTTAGACGTGTTTTTTGGTGTGCTTCGCGTCTTTTGCTATTAAAAAAAATGTCAAAAGAATTTGTATCAAATTTTGTATAAAAATAAAATTAAGTACTCCTAGGTGCTTGGAATGTGGACTGTGACTTTTGCCGAGTCTACTTTGAGGAAAAAAAATGTTTATAAGTAGTACAAACTCTTCACAGAAGACCGAAACGATATTAATGACGATGCACGTCAACAACGAAAACGTTGACGCAGTGAAGAAAATTGTTAAGGATGTTTGTCAAATCACTATCAGAAAAGTTGCTGAGGATATTGTGATATCGGTTGGCTCATGCCATGAATTTTTCGAAATATTTGGGCATGAAAAGTACTTTAGCGCAGTTTGTTCCGAAACTACTTACATACTTTTGACCCAAATAATTGTCGCATGGGATTCACTTTGGAGCTGTTGAATGACTGGTGACGAAACATGGAATACGAGTATGGTTATGAAATCGAAACCAAAGACCAGAAGAGCCAAGACAAAAAGGACGTCCCGATTAGTGTGAAACTTTGCTCATTGTTTCCTCGAGTACAATGGTGTGGTTTATCATAAGCTCTTGCCGGAAGGTCGTAGGATCAATAAGGGATATTTCCTCGAAGTTATGCGCCGTTTACATGAAGAAATATGACAAAAATGTCCGGATTAGTGGGAAAAAATGCATGGCTGTTGCAAGGGGATTTGCCATGATTGAGGAGATAGAGACAGCCTCGCTGGAAGAGCTCAAGGCTGTACCAACAAGTGTTTCGAGGACGAGAAATAGAAATAGAAAAAAAAAAGTCACCTTATTTCTTGAACATACCTCGGCGATTGTTATGCAGGTTCGGGGTAGGGACTGAGTCTGAACAATGCTTATGTTAGTTGCTTCTTCAATATATTAGTGTCCGAAAATCATCTGCAATATCTTATCTGCAGTTGCATCGCTGTCAGAGGTTAAATGCGTTTTGCTCATTCAGGAATTATTTATTTGTTTAAATACTGATCAGAAATTTATAATAAACAATAAATTTTATTATTAGAATGACTTACTGAGACTGCTATAAGTCAAATTATGACTTAAGAGTTGTACAAATATCTCCCATAAAATCCTAAAAGCTTCGAAAGTAATGAATGGCTACGAAACCTTAAACGTTAAACGAATAATATTATGACAAATGGTTGAAGTCGCCGGTACTTCTAGATTCAGTTCTAAAAGTGATTGGAGATTAAAGGAAAGACTGGCGTAATATTTTGGGGTCTATTTTGAAGCGGGTATCATTGACGGCCAAGATACAATGCTTCTTAGCAGTTCAATTCTTGCCTAAGCTCGGTTTTTTTAGATCTCGTTGCTTTCCTCTCATAATGAACCAAAGTTGTTTCAACTGCTCCTCCCTTAATATTTTAAGAATTTTATTGGCTACACCGCACCGTGTAGCACGATAGCAAAACCTTGTTCCTATAGTAACCGCTAATGTTTAGGCTCATACTTCCCTCTGGAATTTGGTCTTCACTAGAGCGCCAATGGTCTTAAGTTTCAAACACTTTATCTTAACACGGGTTCAGGAATATAAATCTCCATCAATTCTACAAAGCAACTACAGACTTTTGGTACCCTTTAAAAGCTTCTCAACTGGTGAATTTTACTTCTTTATTTGGAAAATGCATTCATCATCTTGGGTTCGTTGGAGGAGAGGGTTTATGACCTGATGACTTTCAAATTACCGTCTGCATCTGTACTTTTTAGGGAGAATTTTAGGTAAACTGGCCAAACAAGAATATATTTTTATTTTTGAGTCGCCTTTCTTTCTATCGGTAAGTGGTAGGGCCGACTACATGGTCATGGGCAGTCAGTGTCTTCTTTGGATTGAGTCTTTCTATTCATTCAATGACGGTGAGCATCTTTTTGTTGGCGACTTCCCAAGACAATTTGTTTAAAGATCGATAATCGCTAGTCAAATGTTGAGCCATGAAGTCGGTGAAACTAGGAGTTTCGGTGCTCTAAGTTTCCAACAGTTTATATGCGTTACTGAAATTGCCAAACAAGTTTCCTTTATTTGGTTAATTTTCTTCTCTCCCTTTAATCATCTGCGAGTAATTTCATTTCGAACTTTTCTCCATAATTTCAAGGCTTGTAATCAGGAATAGTCAACTAGCAATATACTAGTCAATAACCTTTCAGCCACAAAGCTTCAAAAACTCGTTTCCTTGCACGTCCAGCAGCAGAATTACTTAAGCTTATCCTTCCACTCTACCTTCAAACACCTTACAATCTCGTATTCACACGAGCTACTACCGAGTATATTTACTCATTACAGTCGCACACACATGCATCTTTCCACGCTCGAGAGAAGGTTAGTTCCCAAAGATGTCCTTCACATACGCATTACATTGGCCAACTTTAGTCCTTGCGACTCTGTTTGACTTGCTACTTTTTCAACCGAGAATCAAGAACACTAATACATATGTACGTATGCTTGCTACAGGCTATGCCCTAGCGAGTGTGACACACAGCCAAAAGGAAGACGGAAAAAACCAGGGAAAGGGAGGAACTACCGGCAGCAGTGGTGTATAAACTTTTACTATTAGCCATGTGCAGTGTGCATCCATTATGCAGTTGTATCTCTTGGTTTTTTTCACCCGTACCCGTGTTCTCAGTAATCTGGTTGAAATGCGGAGCTGCAAATCAAAAGGATACAAAAGAAACACTTCTTCTCCATGCCTTCCCTTGTTCTTGCCGTTGCTTTTCGGAAGACGACCGGAGAATACCAACACAAGACAACAAATGAAATAAGTTCGAGAAAAAAATTCATTTTTTTCTTACTCCACTCGATTCTCTCATCCTTTGAGTTGGCAAGCAAGGATAATGGAATTGAATTTCGAAGAAAAAAAAAATTACAACGGAAGCGGCACTCAACGAAAGTAACCACCCAGCAGGACAGGGGTAGAACAAAAAAGTGCCGACTCGTGTATCCACTACTCGTGCTTCGTTAGCTCGCCCGGGCGTTGTCATCATCATCAACACCCCATCGTCGCGTCACCTGTCACATTTCGAAGTTGCAAGAAGAGCAAGAGCGAAAAACTCACAGCTCGTCCACTACTTCCTTTATCTCATTGCACTAAGTTTGATTCCATTCGTGTCGTTTTCGTTATTTTCTTTGTGTTGCTTCCAGATAGCAGAGGATAGTCTTCACTTCCTAACTTGCCGTGCCTGCAAGTCGTATTAAGTTACCTGCAAATTATTGGCAAGACAAAAACTTTAATTAAGACATTCAGTACGTTTCTAACACGAGTTGATTTAAACGTGATCCTGCATCCTGATGTTCTTCATTCGGCACTCTTTATCCGGAGTATCTGAGGACGGTACTACTTTATCTTTGTCTGGAAATTGAATATCCCCTGGATTTGCTTCTTTTCATAGACACACACTATAATTTATAATGAGATACTGTATCTGGTGATTTAATTAAGTGACGCTATTTGGAGTGGTTCATTGTGTGTTCTAGTATGGTTGTATGTTGCGCACTGAAAGGATGCAGGCAACTGCATTCGATATCTATCGGTTAGGTTAGGTACTTTTAGTCGTTTGTCCAAATTGGATTTGGAGACCCTTTTCGAATTGACTGTATATCAATCTCTTTGGCATACATCATCTTACCTTGGACTGTGGGGCAAGAAGACACAGCATTGAGGGTAGTGGGAAGGGGGTTAAGTAGACATATAGTGAATCCTACTGTGACTGAATAACACTTGAATTCGAATCTGAAACTAAGAATTCTAGATTGTATGATCCTCGGCTACAACCACATTTGTATTCCAAAGCGGTGGTTCTTTTGCATTTGTATGGTCGTCAACTGTTGGGCCAATTACCAAGACACTGGTGTTTATGGCACCTCTGAATCTGTAGACATCATCGCTTCAACTTGAAACTCTAATATTGTTCATAAAATACTTAACAAAAGCAATATATAAACTTATTTCATTTTTATAGCTACATTTATAGCAAACTTTCGGACCCAATTAGAGGACTAACATATAATCGCTCCATTAAATCAAGACTTATGTTATATAAGCCTTTTACTTTTGACAAATAACCAAGCAATTTTGAGTTGATATAGACTTTTCAACAAGGAAAAGAGTACAACATTCCTGTTATTTTTTGACCATATTATTACAAAAAAGCACATCAATCTCATTTCGCACTGGTTTGAGAGATATACGGCGGCATTAGTAAGATCATGACCTGTTTTTGGGCCCGAATTATAAGTAGCAACGAGACTGGCCCTGATTCGTTTAGCCTACAACTTAGTTTAAAATCGGCCAGCTAGAGGTGTCATTTTAAATCTATAAAAAAAAAACTAAATTTTTTTACAATTGGTCATAATATTTGACTGGTTAGCAACAACATTTTTCATTTCAGCAGCTATCAAAATGCTGGTGGAATTTTTCATCACCTTTTCGCATAAAAGCGCCTGTATTTCGGTCGTTACAGAGATAGTCATTTCTCTTAAACCTCATTCTTAAAGTGGCTTGCAGGAGAAAATCAAATGGTTTTTTATCACATAATCTCGGCGGCCAATTAAGATCACTATTTCGAGATATCAAACGACATCAGCTGTGCGCTATAGGATGCCGTCCTGATAGGTAGTTGCCGATAAGCTCAACACCTTGGTTTTCAGCAGAACTCTCAGCTACGACGGCGATATTTTCTTCGACCCATGGAAAACAATACCAAATTGGCATCTTCTTATCACTTGATTTTATAAGACGTTTAAATCTATGAATTAAATTAATTAAAACTTCATAGGAACTGTGCATGAAAGCGCTTGGTAGGAAGTAAAAATACCTCAAATTTTACTAAACGTTTCTGTTGTGTTTTCACCATTTGGTACTAAATTTTGGTCATTTTAGGACATTTCGGAAGTATTAGTCGATTTATATCTGATAACCTTCAATGTTGGCCGTTAGCGGTTCAACAATAGCGTGTAATTTAAAACGACACCACTTGTTGGATAGCCCTTTGTAACCATTTAAAACTGGCGTTACAGTCTGTAAAAATCCAGAACAGAAGTTCCTCCCAATTGACTGTCGTGGAACTTGAACCCCATGTCTTTGGCGTCAGAAGTCAACGCATTAACCACTGGACAACGTATAACCCTTGTTATAAGGCCTTGGTTCATGACTTCAAACTGAGCCTATTCTATTGAGGACAGACAGATCGTAAGAGCCTTTGGTTCCAATTTGTTAAAATGTTGTTGCAGTGTACGTCTGCATTTTAAAGGCGCCTGCAAGGTACGCAGATGAAGGAAGCGTTCGTAAGCGTTGAAGCAGAAGCGGCTAAAATGGGTCTTTCGGTGAAAGAGGGAAACATGAAGCACATGCGGTCATCCAAAAAAGACGCATGCAAAAGATGCGAGATGCACCGACGTCTTCGCCAGAACATAACAATTGGCAGCTGAAAACTAGAATTGGTCGAGGATTTCGCCTAGTGACCAGCAATGCCAATCGTTGCTTTTTTGGGCTCAAGAGGTAATTGAGAAGTAGAGCCCCCTCTGAAAAAACCAAGGCAGCACTATATAAATCATTGGTCATCCCGGTCCTTCTTTACAGCCCAGACGCCTGGACCTTAACGAAAACGGATGAGGATGCTCTTGGTCGCTTCGAGAGGAAAATTGTGTGTTCAATCTATGGTCCGGTTTGTGTAAACGGAGAGTGGAGGAGAAGAAACAACGACAAACTGGCCTAGTATAACGTCTTCGGGCTAAACGTCTTAGATAGCTAGGCCATGCAGAACGAATGAACAACACGGCTCCAGCCTGTAGATACTTCGAAGCTAACTGTCAGCTAGAGACGCTTTTTGGTTGAGGCCCAGGTTTACATCAGACTGTAGCGCCACCTATGTATTGTAGCGCCACCTATTGTAAGTAAGCAAGGTAAGAGAAATCATGGAATCTGGAAAACGTCATGGGTGATATGTGATACAGAGTGTCTGTCAGAGCAACATCAGACAAAAGTTAAAAACTATTAGGAAAGACTAAAAGATTCATCCTCCTCTGGCTGGCATAGTCATCAGGAGGGACTCAAGCCCAATGCGTACTGACATTGCTATTTAGATTTTACTCTGATATCTAGGTGTTTTGATCTCGATTCAAGTCTTGTTTGAATCTGGCGACTTCCGTCTAGAGCAATCAGAAAAGTTCAACTTGATACAATTATTATACAAAACAACAGTTCATTAGACCCCTCCACCGGCAAATAAGTAAAATGAAAATGTTAATCAATTCAGAAGCCATGCATTTAACCGAAGCACACCGTCGACATGACCTCGCTCCAAGTACATTCCGTGATATCCCTCAACCAGTCCATTCGATTTGAACCGGATTCATAAAAACAAAAATCAATTGAAATCAACTCTCATTATATCCGTACATCTCATCAACTATTCCAACCTGTTTATCTCTTACTCTTTCGTTGAGATGACCGTTTTCCCCTCGTTCTTCTTCCGTACCGGTAACATCCTTAAATCGGACTCGATTTGACCGGGTGCGCAATTAACAACATTTTCGCTTTACTCTCTTGCAACATCCTCATCCTCATCTGGGTCGAATCGCATCACTCCTCCATCACTTAGCCCGTAAACAAAATTAAAACCCAGTCGAATGGTCCGAGGTGGAGCAGGAAGGACCAAATTCTCGGACGTTTCCTGTATCCTGTAGAAACTGTTATCGATTCGCGGTATACTGCTGACACCACCGACGATTATGATGGAATGAGACGTCATCTACATGTAGATAGTATTCGTGTATGTTCGGCATCCTTTGTTGGCTGATTCAACAGTAATCAGTGTGCATGAATTATTGATCCTTTGTGCGACCTATCATCTCACTTCGCGAACCGAAACACATTCAACACCACGCGCTCGGTATTGGCAAGGACTTCAAGATATTTTCCAATTTCGAAACTGCTTGATTGCAGTCAAATATGATTTTGAATTGGCGCGGTTCCGTTGACGCGCAGCTATATCCTGCATTCTGGCCCTATGTAGCAGAGTCGAGGCTCGTATAGCCCACAGGCAATCTTCCCATGACTACAAGGATACCTATTCCGACAGATATGTTTGCGAAATTGCTTGTGGCGCGAGCAGTTGGTTGCAGTATTGGATGTTAGACGATTGATTGGGATTGACTGCTTCGAGTCATAGACCACTGGGAATACCCTCCACACACACACAAGAACGATGATCGCCGCGATAATGGTGATGAAAAGCCCAATGTCGAGACGTAAACCAGTCGTTCGTTTTCGTTGCCTTAATTATGGTAAATGTCTGTTTGGCTATATAAACGTCGAATAGGATATGAGATGTGGCCCGGCGTTGTTGGGTCTTTCTGGTGAGTGAATTGCCAGGAAGAAAAACTAAAAAACGAAGACGCCAACGGTGGGTTTGAGGCAATTTTCCAAACATGCCCCATAATGCTATGCGGCATACGTTCCAACTCGGAAGAAACTGCTGAATACTGGGCGCTGCAGTGGGTGAGCCAGCGATCTCTGCCAAAGTCGTTTTGATTGTATTTCGTATTCTTGGGAGCGAGGATGCATTTCACATCGCTCACAGGCAACTGAGTGGAACATCTTTCAGAAAATTAAGGATTAATCAGGATATTACTGTGAAATGGGTAGTACGACGACGGTTGGTCGTGATGGTAGTAGCGATGGTCATGGTGTTAAATGGTGAGAATAACTGTGATGATGATAGTGCTGGTATTGCTGATAGTGAACTGCCTTCAGCTGCACTCGGGCCAGAGTGAATTGGGCCCTTTGGCGCGCTGCAACTTTTCTCTATTTACAATAAATTTTGGTTGCCGTAGTGATGATTCCAACCAGGTGTGCGTGTGTGTGCAAGTCGGGAGAAGTGAAATTGCTTCCTCCATTCGAAGGAGGATATTCTGTTTTTTGTGCTCCAAGACGAATCTTATTGAAGCAGTAAATTGGTAGATGGAAATACCTCTTAAGGGAGAGGAAAAGAGTGCCTGCATCCCCGCGAGAATTTAACTGCATTTAATAAAGGCAGCTTCATTGCTTGAAAACTTTATGCATGCTAGACACGTTTCTTGTATGGAAAATAACTCCAAACTTGTAATTAAGCATTAGTTAGGCAGACATATGGAGTACTGGAATAAATGACATGACAGGAAGGAAGCATTTTCTATTGTCAGAAGCCTGAACCGTTTAAGATAGATAATAGGATTTCATGGTTAAGTCGAGAAATCACGATCAATGCTGTGGAAATGTTTTAGAATTATCTGATCTTAAGGTTTAAAAGTTTCATTTCAAAGGTTTAGAAATTTAAAGAATCTTAGACCTTAAAATTCTAACGCTTTAATCATTTAAGATCACAAGATTTAGGTTTTTAAGGTTTCACGGCTTAAAAATTTAAGGTTTTGAGTTTTGAGGTTTAAAAACTAAAATGTTTCAGGGTTTTAAATTTATAAGATCTTAACTATTTAAAATTTCAAGATTGGATTTCAAGATTTCAAGGTTTCAACTTATTATTTAAGTTTTCAAGATATTAAGATTTGGGTCTTTAAAATGTTTTAATGATTTTAATGATTTTAAAGTCTTAAGGATTCAGGGTCTTATGGTTTTAAGGTCTCACGGTTGGCTTTAAAGTCTTAAGATTTTAAGATTTTATCGTGTAACATTTTTTTCAAGATAATGTGTTTCTAAGATTTTGAGGCTTTTAAAATTGTTAAGTCTTAAGATTCCATGTTTGTAAGCTTTAAAAATTTTTGGGTTTTTAGGAATTTAAAGTTTCAAGTGTTTGAATCTTTAAAGGTTATAAGGTTATTAGCTCTCAAAGATTCAAGGTATCAAAATATGAGGATTTCAAGACGTCGTGAGTTTAAAGTTTAAAAGATTCAAAATATTTAGATTCGAAAGTTTTAAGGTTTCTAGATTTTAAAGCCGACTTTCAGGCTTTTATGATTTAAGGTTTCAAGATTGGACTTCAAGATTTTCAGATGTTTAATTTTTTATTTAAATTTTCAAGATATTGAGAGTTGGAGCCTTAAGATGTTGAAGCTTGAAGGTTCCATGGTCTTAAAACGCTAAGGTTGTAAGGCTTAGGGTGTAAACATTTAAAAATGTTGGGATATAATTTGTTATAATTTTAAGGTTTCGGGTTTTCAAATTTTTTAAATTTTAGTGTTTTGAGGTTTTAAGGCGTAAAGTTTGAAGGACTTAAGGTTTGGAAATGCAGGTTTCAAGTTTGATTCGGGTTCTTTATAATTCTAATACTTTCCAGATGTTCTAGTTTTAAAGTTTTCTGGTTTAACGTTTGATTTCCATGTTTTAAATTGGTTCTAGAGTTTAGAGTCTTCAAAGTGTCAATATTTTGAAATTTATAGTTTTAAAATAGGACGAAAGAAATGGACGGAGGGAGCGCTTGAAATTTACTAGATTTCTAACTTCCCATTGGAAATTAATATAATGGATCTGATACATTACCACTTCATTCAAGATTGTAGAAAGATGTCTGTAATACACATATGGTCGTATATTAGTTTGTACATCTTTTTCGAAGGATAGATTAATCTTCTTCTTCTTAGATGGCGTTATAGCTCACGGAGAGCCAGAGCCAAGCTTCTCTCATTCATTTATGTTGTCCGCGATTTGTTTCTTCACGCAAGTGAAAGAGATCTACAGTGTAATGCCGACTCCGAACGGCAAGTGCCGAGATGGGAGATTTTACCAGTACCTCGTCGAGGAGAGAAGCCGCGAAATGGACTTTCGATGGCGTTGGTGTTATCGGGATCCGAACTCGCTCATCGTGCGTCAGAAGCCGACACACTACCTTCTGCGCCACGGCTTCTGATCATTGACCTGAAATCCTTGAATTTTTGAGCAATACACAATATTATTGAATGATATTGTAAGTGAAAGTGGGAAAAAAGGCCTCCGAGTGTGTGACAGATCCTTGACACTAGTAAAGGGTGGGCCATCAAGTGGTTTTTTTTAATTATAAGTTATATAAGTTTTACAATGATAGCGTTTTCCGATCGAAATCTTGAGAGAAAGTCTGTATGATACCTCCGCGGAACGAAATGAGTCGCTTTACGCTTGAACAACGTTGGGAAATATTGAAAACTTATTTCAAAGTGAGTTATTTTCAGTGGTCGAAATGAAGCACCCACCGCGACTGCTGTACGCAAGTATGTGAAAAAAATTAGTGGGACTGGTATGCTAGTGGACAACACTCATGGTTCCCGTCGTCGTACGGTGGGCACAGATGAGAATGTGGCTGCTGTGACTGAGAGTGTGAGACTCAATTCACCAACATCAACTCGCCATCGATCTCAACAGCTCAACATTTCACGTACTAGCCTGACGAGAATTCTGCACAAAGATCTAGGATTATTCGCTTACATGGTTCAATTGACTGAAGGCGCGCGACCATCCGCTTCGATATCGCTTCGCAGTTTGGGCCTTAGAGTAGCGTGAATTGGACAACGATTTTGGGCAAAAAATCATCTTTTCTGACGAGGCGCATTTTCATCTCGGCGGCTACCCGGCCGCACGTTATCGTCGAGAAGCCTATGCATCCACAGAGAATGACAGTTTGGTGCGGATTGTGGAGTGGTGGCATCATTAGATCATTGTTCTTCGGAAATGAAGCTGTGAACAATGTTTCGGTCAACGGCGGGCGTTACAGAGCCATGTTAACCGACTTTCCAGGGACTGAAAAGGCTATGCTTGAAGACAGAGTTAAACAAGAAACGCGTGAAGCACTAAAACAGGGAGACGTCTTGATACCTCCTCTTTTTAATCTGGAACTGGACTATGCATTGAGACGATGTTGAAATAAAAGCCGAAAATATGATTACTGACCGACTTGGGAACGAATGGACAGTGGACACACAAGCATGGGAATAATAACTAGAAAACCGTTAGGAAAATACTTCTAAGATGCCGCGCGGTAGATGGGCGGATAATATAAGCTTGGACCTAAAAAAAAAATGAAACTAAAGCGAAATATGGAAGGAATACACTCATGATAGGGAAGCTTGGCGAAGGGTAGTGAACAAATCTCTGAAATATTGAGTTCCAAATGGCCGTCAATAATGAATTTAAGGGCTGAAGCTTTGTTTTATCGTACTCCCAGATACTTCTTCAAACAGCATATCTAGGTGTGTTGAAAATGTAACAGGAATTGTACAATATTGCGAAATGTCTTGCTTCTTGACATTATTCATCAAACTGATTATTAAGTCTACTCTTACGAGTAGCTGCAAAAGCGATTACATCCGACTTAGCACTATCGGCGATTTTTCGAATAATTTTTCTTTAAATATCTTCACATTCTGAGTTTTAAGTCTTTGAGTGCTATTGGTCCATCCAAAATTCTAAGTTTCCCTGTAGTACCCTTGGTGGTTAGAGAATAATGTACTCAAGATGCCCGGACAGCTTCATTTAGTTGTTCTTTTGTTGAACTAAATAAAACACGTTTTACCGGCTCTTTATTATTGAAAATAATGCATTAAAGTTGATTCATATCCTCATAATAATGGTCACGAAGGTATCAACAAACAAACAGAGAAAGATGAAAACATCTCTTCATAAACGACTTTTCAAAAGTATGAAATCCTCGGAGGACGATAAAAAATAAGCGAATCTGCGCCAGGGATCTTAGGTTACCTTGCTATGTATGATTGTGCTGCAAGTCAATTTAAGCTAAAGATTTTACATATCCGCTCCTCTCCTTCAACATCAATGCAGTCTTGGAACTGAATATAACTTTTCTAGTCGTAACAGACTAGACTCTAGGGATATAAGGTAATTATAGTTTTCTGACGGTTTGCGATTAGAAGAATAATGGTCAGATTAGAAGTATAATTTCTAGAATTGAGGAGGCAAGTCTATTTGTTTATGGGCGCAGCTTAAGTGGCATTACCACCTATGTATGTAATAATCACAGTACAAAAGTTGAGCAAATAGCCTATGTTTTAGCTCTATACGGGGTTCAATGAGGGTTAACCAAGATTTTCGCCAGAATTTCCCAAATTCCTGTTGAATTTTATCTCAAATAATTTGTTTCCTATTTCAGAAAATGTAAGCAATATACAAAATGAATAGAAATTGAGGATAATTCCCGGAAACGAATGCTGGAATACGCCGTATAATAGCAGTTATAGAAGTATGCAGATATGTACCAGCTGTCGCAAGTCACCCGTTGCCAAAACGAATTTGCTACAAATTTGCTCTTTTGGACTTTCAAATTACCCGATATCATCCGACTTGATACTGTCGGTCCTTACATCGTGTGTCCTTTGCTGTCGCTCATTGTCCGTAGCACAAACTGTTTGTTACGCCACAGTGAAGTCGGTCAAAGAAATATCCCGTCTAGCAGTCAGCATGTTGCAAGTATCCTTAAATATCATTCATTTCGCCTTTCATTTAATCCTGTTTTTTTTTTATTCCCTGAGCCATGGTAGAAGGAGCGCAAAAGATGCTCACGCGATTTATGATGCAAACGTGATTTCTCTTTCCGGTGCATATCAAAGAGGTGCCACAGCGACGACAACGAGGACGATGGAGCAATCGAAAACGGCGAGATGAAGAGAGAGAAGGAGAGAGACTGCTCGTCGTCCGGTCTGCTACATTTGGAGAATGTGAGGATGCGAGGATGAGAAGATTCAATCCTCCGAGCCTTCAGAACGATACAAATACGATTTTTGTGTCTTGTTTCTGTTTCGTGTTGCTCTCCGGTTCCGATGCATGAATTTTATGAATTCTGTGGATGAATTCTGAAATGAATGGTGAAATACTGTAGCGGAACGATTTTCAGATCAGGAATGTTCTGTGGCTGCCATCTGCTATGGTCGGCTGGATATTATTGCACTGCAGATTCCTTCGTCGTTCCTTTCGACGGTGTTTTATCCTTTTTAGTTCTTTTTTTTGTTTCTGCTAGAGCGGGTTTTGCTCTTGGATGACAGCTGGATTTCCTGGATATGATGGATTTCATTCGTCCTTGATTTTGACTTTAATTTTTTTCCGAAAATTTGCATCGCCACCAGTGCAGCGTGGCATACAGCAGTAGCAGTATGATCTACTGCAGTAGAAAAAATTAAATTTTGTGTTTAAATTTCAAGAAAAAAATCAATGAAATGTACGTCTTTAAGGACGCGAAGAAAAAGATACGAGATTCGTAGAATTTTTCTTTGCAGAGATGAATTCACAATGACAGGCAAGCGGATAATGAGATTTTACAAGGCTGTCATGGATCGGTGTGTAACTGTGTACCTTTGTGTTGTGTTCCACTTTTCTTACCATAACCGAAATTCCTTGCCTTGACAGACACACGTTTGTGTTACAGAAGGAGCGCGATGAGATGAATGAAGAATGGTGAATAAACTGAGAAGAAAAGATGGAAAGGAGCACATAGTATCCTTACTATCGTCTCGGATTTCAATTAAACGTGCTAAGGAATTACGTGTCTGAAAGTTTGTCATCTCAGTTTTGCACCAAAGCTTGGCTCCCCATTCCCTTTTCCATCGTCGTCCTTTTTTCATTTTCTTTTCTCACAAATTTATTCGTCAGCGAAAGGAAAATGAGAAATGAAAGAACACAAAGAACCCGAAATGCCATATTCGTTGCCGGAATAATATTCGTGTGAAAAAGTTAGACGAGCACCTCCAGACGTCCTGGAAACAGTTCTGGATATAAGCTCAATTAAATGAAAGGAAACTCCCATCCAACTATTCCTTAGTGTCTTTCTTGATATTTTTGTCTTCATTTTAACACTGCTATCAAGTTTAATGACGACAAGGACGTCGTTCTCATCCGTTGTATTCGAGAGTCCTTGCTTTCTATGTTTACTTGGGAAATTATTACTTCATTGAGGTTGGGTTTCGGTTTCGGTTGGGGGTTGGGATTTGGATATGGGGCTTTCGGGGTGTTTTTTTTTTATTACTTAATCGGATTATTTTTCAATAATATATTTTATGGAAGCAATCTGTTTGATGTTTGGAGTATGGAGCAGATGTATGTGCTTTTGAGTGACTAAGGCAGAATTGGGGAATTATTTCCAAGGATTATGAGCTAATATTAATCGTTTTTCACAAATGCGTTCGACAGTGGCAACAAGCTGAGTTCTTTTGGAGATGAATATTCTAGATACGTCGCAAATACAAACCCCACCAAGGCTGTAAAATCATGGCTGTAAGAATGAAGACGATGCATATGTAGTAGTAGATATTGGTGCTGGCGGAGTCATAGACAGGAAGAATATGAGTACTAGGAAGTGAAAATAAATGATCTAGACCAGAAGTTAGTGATAAAGAGGTTGGTCCAGTTGAGCAATGATGCTAATGTTATTCGAACGAATGAAGACAGCGAAAGCCACCATTTGGTGATATTTGGCTAGAATTTCACTTCAAACTAGAGTGCAGTATTACGGGCACTAAACTGGATTTTAGAATAACTTGAGGTGTCGTTGCTACCGAACTGGAGCTCAAAAAGGTATATGCCAAGTCAACGCAAACCAACTTTGTCGTTAATGGTACGGTGCTAAATTTTGACAGCCAAGCTGCTCTTATATTTTTATAAAAAAATAAAACAAACAGGATGTATGGATCTTTCGACAGGTTGATGAAAAGTAGTGAGCTCGAGTCACTTTTGAATAACCGGTCACAAAAAAATGTGGAAAATTGAATGCAGCAAAGGTCGTGGAAGAAGAAGTGGTAATAAAGCGTTGGCAAGGATAAGGTTGACAGCTCCAATAGATGATGCTATGTGCGGTCATAGAGAGATTAGGTTAAGTAATTGAATAAATGGTTCGAATCAACCAATAGAAAAGGGCTTGAGCTACATATTTTGCGAGAGTTTTGTTGATCTCATTAAAAAAGGAGAGCCTTGGGATCGGATCGAATTGGTTTCCTGTCTTACACTGACATGTTTGTCATTAAATCGAGAACGAGCGGTGCACATAACGAGGATGCCACTAAGGGATTCAGAATTTAAGCTGCACGAAATGCTAACGATAAGTATCTAAAGAGGGCTCCTTGGAAAGAAATGATCCTCACGAATTAAGATCGGATAATGCTGAGCACAAAATGGAAATGCGGATTTTTAAAAGGGGATTGCATGGGATATGATCGAAATTGTCATCTACAACATTTTAGTTTTGATACTATATTTGACGTTCTGAATTAGCCCTGAATTATTGACTTAGATTTTACTCTTCAAAAAGATGACCTCGGAGTCTAATCTACTTCGCTTCTTATCGTAACAAGGTCTGAGCTAGAGCGCCATTTTTCCAAACCAGATATAATCCGGACCCAATCTATTTAATTGTGGAAAAAAATGTCAGAAAACATATCTCTCTTTCATTCTTCATTCACTGTAATTGCCTCACTGTAAAATAAAATTGCTTTCACTGTAATATTGCCAAAACTGGAGACATCTAGAATTGGTTGTGACATTTCGGCTTCAGTGCAATCTCAGGTAACAAAGACTAACCGTGAATACAGCTAGAAGAGGCAGTCAAGAAGGTCATGAAACTCACTTATGATTGCCAACCCGATTATATTTATATTTAGGTTTCAGTAGCTTACAATAAGTTATAAAGGCTATTTTTTTAGAGGTTTGGATTCTTAAAAGATTGTCAATTTGACAGTTGAAAATTGATTTGTGGTAAGTACGTTGGGCGATAAATAGATTAACGGCAGAGAAACGCATTTTGAAAACCATGGTTCGGTTGGCCAAACTTATCGGGCGCTACGTCCTTTTTACAGTCGAAATAATCGTCCATCTGAGCAAGTTATTCGGAACACAATGATTCGTTTTCACACCACGTACACTTGAGTGGACACTGCCATTGTGGAGTGCAGTGTTGATGAGAATCCGAATGAGTTGATTCGCCATCATGCACAGCAATTGGAGCTATGCCCGTTCACTTTGTGGAAGATTTTTGTAAGTAAGCAAGAAAGATATTGGCTTAAGAGCTTGTAAAATCCAGCTTGTGCAAGGTTTGATACCGGGTGACCATTATACATACATGTCGGTTCGGTGAATGGGCCGAAAACATGATTCAACTTGATTCTCATTTTCAACGCAAAATGTTGTTCTACAATGAGGCCCAATAAGCAAAATTACCGAATTTGAAGTGAAAAAAACCCAGAAGCCTTTATCGAGGCGCCCTTACAACCATTAAAACACACTTTTTGAAGTGCTTCATGGGTTGGTGGAATGATTGGCTCATACTTCTTTAAGGACGATGCCCGCCCGAATGTAACCGTCAAATGGAGAGCGCTATAGAACATGATTTGTGACTTCTTCCTTCCTCAGTTGAATGGCATTGACTTGACAGAGCTTTGGTTTTAACAAGATGGCTCAACATGCCATATGACGCGCGACACCTTCAATTTATTGCGGGAAACATTTTCTGAGCGCATAATTCCTCGTAATGGACCTGTGAACTGGCCTCCACAATCCTGTGATCTCACACCTTTAGATTACTTTCATTATTGGTTTATAAAGTCACTAGTCTTTGCCATAAACCAGAGGCGTTGAACGATTTGGAAGTCAACATTCGCCGTATTATTGCCGATATACGCCTCCAGTTAATAAATAAAGTTGTCCAAAATTGAACTTCATATTCAAGCACTAATGGCATAAAATTATCTATTAAATAAAACTAATATCGTAGGCATTGATATTAGCTTTAAGTACTTTATTTCATATTAAATTAGTAAGACTCTAAAAAAAATTACATTTCAATTTAAATTAAATTAAATGGTGATAGTTAAGCTTAGAGTTTCCACATACGGCGAGTAAGACAAACGTAATTTAAATTTAAAGCCTAGATTTAAACAGTTTCGTCTAACAAGTAAGTATTTCAGTTTTTAATTTTAATGTGAATTTAGTAACGCCAAAGGGATCTTATGAAAATGTAGTATACAACCAGCACTTTTGAAAATAAGTATATAATAACAAGAGTGGAAAAGAAGTATAAATATTTGAAAGTCATTACACGGAAATACTCGCAATGTCGATGGCAAAATTGCAGGAAATACCTCCAGAAGACACGTGACTGCTAGAAAACCGTAATAATCAATATTATTATATTACTCTATAAGTCCTTTATATGTAAGTAGTTTAAAGATATTACATTTTGCATGGATCGGATGGTAAGCCATAGATGTGGCTTAAAACCAATGTTGAATTTCAACCTAAAAATATGTGACTGTTAAGAAGACCCGCTTTTAGTTCGGGGTTGCATGTCAAGCACTGGAGTAGTCAATTTATATTTTAAGATGGTAACTTGGATAGATTTGTGTTCCTCAACATATTAAAAGAAAAGTTTTAAGCAAAGTGGGGAGATGGCAAATAATTTAACATTCTACCGAGATAACAATCCCAAACACATATTCAAAGTTACAAGTTTTGATGGGTCTTGACTGTAAGTGAGCTTACGAGAAGAGATTCTATTAGGAGCTTTAATACACGTAATGAGCTCGAAACAATGACAATTGCCGATTCACACTCAGAAACCACACTGAAAATGTTAGTTATGTCTAGTGACTAGTGTTGCAAGGCTATCAAATTTCGAACAAAACGAGCGACGAAACAAAATCGCATCGCAGTCGCTACATAAATTAAATAGCGGTAGAGGTAAGAGTGCCAGAACTAAGGGTCAGTGTAAGGTATTTTGGATGATCAAGAAAGCAAAGGTGTAGAAAAGTCCTTCGACTGTGGTTTTCACTGTGGCAGGATTTCTTCATTTTAACGCCGAATGCACCTTGAGTTCGTGCCACAAGGTTCAACGATCAAGTGCAGATGTCGTTTGCGTGAAACAATAAAAACTTTTAAAATTGTTTATTTAAGGAAAATTATTTCTAAAATTTTTTGGGTGCCTCCCAGCGATGATTCAGTGTCGGATTAGCAAACAAACATTTGCGTATCGTCTTTGTCGTCAAACTAAATTACTTTGCAAAGTTAATAAAAGTTCACAAACCACTTGAGGGGCATTTATCAAACACCTTCCCACCGCTGTCGTCTATAAATCGCCTCTCGTTTTTATTATTATCAGCCCAATTCAAATCAAATAGCTTAAAGGATCCTAGATCCCGAGTTTGGAAATTGGAATCGCAGCATTATATGTAAGTACGGTATAGCCATTACCTGGTTGATACAATCCCACGGCCCAGATACGCGTACACGACCAAAGATATTTGCAATCGAACAGATACCTACTCATACCCAACTGCAAATAAGAGTCGAATAAGTCAGGCACCAGTCAAGTGGCAACACTAGAATCTAAATCTGCCACCGAAGCAACAAGCGGGAGTCGCATTACCACGTTCGCTTCATTTTTATCTTTTCTAATTTTTTTTTCACGTTATTGCCATCAAAATAAATTATGCATAATCCACGAAATTAAATTGAAACAGAGACAAGAGCTCGAAACCCGGAAGATATTAAAGCGAGGGTAATGCATAGCGTGATGATGCTTACGTAGGCATCATTGAATTGCCCCGGATTAATGATAATCGTTGAAAAACTCATAATTTTCACAGATACACCGAGTCGAGTAACCTGAAGTTGGCTCGAGAGCCTTTTATTGGATTGTGTTATGGCGGACGTGGACGCTTGGGCGGCAGGCGAGTCACGCTACAGGACCAACAGGCAATAATTCGAAGTGATGTGTTGTATTTGCTTCCTTTCGAGAATATGCGTTTCAGTTTAGTGGTAATAAAATGAAATGGTGAGTGTGGCTGGGAGAGCTTTGGTTAGCAGCAATTTGTATGATCGTAAGGACATGGGAGTGGAATAGTTAGGGTACGACGCAGTCATATAAGAAGAATAGGCTAAGAGGGCATGTCAGGGATAGAACCGGAAACTATAATCTCTGTGCGGAAATATGCTGTAGAGAAAATGGGTTGAAAGGTGTTTCCAATGATTACTTTGTAACCACCTCGTTAGAGCCTACTATGGCAATTCACGCAAAACACGCATATATGCGCCCTTTAAGCTATTTATTCGATTTCCAAGTTTTCCTCTAACGCAGTTAACTTGGTCCTTATTTCCGCTAGTAACCTCTGCGTCTTCAGTTCATTGAAATAATAATGAATGTATCTATTTGATTGTTATCCGTAAATCCCGCTTTAGTACTATCCAGATTTAAAAAGCAATTTGCAATTAAAAGGACATCGTGTCTTCTTGTCTTGTTCGCCATCCACCCTATGACACTGCCATAAACCTCTTCTTGGATACACAATCCCCAGAACAAAATAAACCGAAAATCCCGAATCATTCCCAAAATGTTAACCAAACCAAAAAAAGGAGAAAAAACGAAAACCGAAAGAGGGAAGGAAAACGAACGAACGTAGAACGCACCCGACCATAAAGCTTACTGCAAATCTGTGCGCCTGTGTAAATTAAGCCATCCAACAAATATCGTTACATTTTATAGGATTAAGTTTACACTACATAAATTTTGTTAACGAAAAATAAAATTAGCCGCCGCCATCAACCTACCAAGCCACTCTCATTTCCGGTTTTTTGCTTTCGTTCTGCTTTTCAGTCTCTGTCTATCCATTTGCCCGTTTGCATCCTTCGCTTACTCGTATTTTCTTTTTAAATTAATCATCCTCGGAATGCTCCGTGGTCTACTAGCTTTGCCGTGCAGGACTTATTTCCGCAAGTCGATAGAGAGGGACATTCGTGCTCCATATAACCCTGTTTATTATTATCATTGACGCGTTTGGGGTTTACCTAACAATAATATGGTTCTCGTTCCATTTGTCGACGATTAGAAACTTCTTGCGATTATTGTCACCACAACGAATACCTCGATTGGTCAGCTGCAATCTGACCGTCTGGTCAGCTGAAGGAACAACAGTGATAGTAGAACGCACATTAGTCTATCCTAATTGGAAATTTAGTGGGAAGGTTAACAACATTGCAGGCTATGACATATTTTCCGAAGTCGCTTCACTGCAACCGACAACGGAAAATACCAAGGAGCACGTATACATTAGGTAGAGAATGAATGCAGAAATGTGGTAGTCTCCTAAACCGATTTATGGCATCCTTTACAGGTTTCGAATTACGAGTTTTCGTTGTCATTTAATATCAGGACTGAAGTTCTCAGGTAATTCTAAGAAGTTCGGACTATAAGCTTGCATTCGCAATATCGTTGAATCGCATTTCTTTTATTTTTAACCCGAATTTAGGGTTCAAGTTTGATTAACTACGAGACTATTAAGTGCCCTGAGTTTAATTTGGACGAATACCAGTTCTTGGTAACCAAGTAATTGGTAAAAAGCCATTCCGACGAAGGCGACAGATTGAGAATTTAAAAGGAATTTTAACACTACGCGTGATTTAAGGTTTTGAAAATAGAAGGCTCCTACGTTCTTAATTGAAAATAACTTACTCGTGCGACCCAAACTACGAACTTTCCATTTGGTATTTTTAAAAGCTTGGGATCAGTGTAACTGAAACAAATCGATAACTCCAATATTTTTTTTTTTTGATTACTTTGTCATAAGAAAATTTGAAATGATGGATATTCAACTACAATACCTTCTCACTATGCAATCGCTTGTCGAGTAAAACTAGTTTTTCGACCAAATAGGCGAGACGAAGAACATGAACATAAACATATATCTCTCTAAAAACGAAAGATTAGGGTTTTAAAGACTCCAAGATTTGGAGCTGCGAAGGGAGCCTTAGGGCTTAAAAAATTGAATTATTAATTTAGGATGAAAGCTTTGCCTGGATAAGATGAGATTTTCCAAGGCCAAGAGTTTGAGTTTTAAACAGAAGTGCCAAATCCAAGTTAGGTGCCATTCACATAGGCTTATCGAAGAAAAAGATTACTCGAAGTCGATCGGTCGGCCCATAGAAATTTTGAAATTAATGAAACCGCCTTTCGAATGTAAGATGGTAGGTATAAAGGTTTCATTTTTTAGATTTCACAGTTCAAAAAGGTGAATTTAATTTCTCTTGGACATTGTCGTATTGAAAACATGAGCTATGAGGTCTTGTATATCACATTATATTGAAAGGAACACCGCGAAATATTAGGACCTTGAATAAAGATGATAACGCATCTACAAAAAGGTTTGAACCGCAGTGTGTGCTTAGGAATTTTAAACGCATTGAATTTCGTTCCAGGAAAGAGTATTTGCGGCATGCAATGATTGGTTATGATGCCTCAAAATTAATAACTTGAAAAGTTATTACAAATATATGACACGTTCGAAACGTTTGAAACCATTAGGGAGCAACGACACTGGATGCCGTATGAGTTGAAGCTGGGAGACGTAGAATGTCGTTTTTCACACGTGAAGTCCTGCTTTACCGGCGGAAAAGCTATAAACCTGAATGGAAAAGGCGGTTTGTTGGTCCACAGCTACTGCTATGCACTTGGTGGTATCAGCAGGGTGTAGTTTATTATGAGCCGATCAAACCAAACGAAACCATCTTAAGAGATCGTTATCGAATGCAATTGATAAGTTTGAGCCTAGCATTGACTGAAAAACAATCGCTGTACGAGCAGGGATATGACAAGATGATTTTGATACTAAACAAAACTCGCCCACATGTTGCAAAACCGGTGAAAACCTGGGAACTACTTAAATGATAAGACCTACCCCTTCATATGCATCAGACATCTCTCATTTGCTTCGTTTTATTGTACTTAGCCTAACTAAGCAGCGCTTCGATTCTTATGAAAATGCCAAAAAAATAGCTCGGTTCCTGGACAGTCTCAAAAGACGTGTTTTTTGTTCGACGTGGAATTCATATACTGTCGAAAATATGGGTAAATGTTGTAGTTAGCGACAGTACTCTGAGTGTCATATTTTTTTATGACTTACTAAGAAGTTCGATCTACAGTGAAAATGGTCCACCCAATCAATGATTCCCAAGAAATTGTATTTTTAATTATTTTTATTTGGTTTTCCTCTTGTCCTTCAATTAATTAAACTATTGTACTTCAATTTCAATTTTTTCAATTCAAAAAAAAAAATTGTACTTCTTCATCATCGAAGATTCAGCAATTAAAAATTAAAAATTGGGCATTACAGATACAGGAAATCTTAAAACCTAATACAGCCAGGAGACTTTAAAGGTTCCATAAAGAGTGGTTAATAACATAAGAATTAAAGCAAAAAATCCAAGATTAATCCGAGGCTTCGAGATATAGTGGTTGCTCCATCTGAAAATTATTTGCAAAGCTGGGACAGTTCGAAGAGTTCTACGCTAGGCGCGACTAAATGGGATGATCGAAAGAAATAAGCCGTTCGTTAGCCAGAAGAATAAATAGGATAGCCGGGAGCTCACATTTACTCGGTGAAATATTTCTCGTTATGGGAAAATGTCGTTTTCACCGATGAGTACAAATTTAATCTTTTTGGATCAGATGGAAGAGTCAACGTTGGGCGAAAACTAGTTAATCGACGACATTTGCACTCATCAGGTAGGCATAGTGGGCGTCGTGTGACAGTCTGGTGTGCATGCACAGCAGCTGAACTTGATAAATCGTATTGTGTTGAAGGAAATATGGACAAATCTCAATATTTAAATATGTCATAAAGTAATTTGCAATAAAGTACTGAGAAATTGGGTAAAGAACAATCATTCTAATCTCATCACCCAAGGCACACGGCTGGAGTTTTTAGAATAGCTGCTTCACCACTCTCTAAGGGTTAACAAAATATTACAAAAATTTATGGCAAAAACTAGAAGTTTCGAAAGCATCAAGTTTTCTGCAGAGACGATTTAAGAAACGCTCTTGTTGGAGGAATGGAATCAAATTAGCCCCGACTTTTCCAAAAAAAAAACTCGTTGAGTAAATTCTAAATTGGTTCAAGTCAATCTTCAAACAGCTAGGGCATACAACAAAATATTAGTGTACCTCTAACAGTTCTACTATCGAATTTTTTTAAACTTTAAGTAGCCATGACCATTTTAGCCTTGAGAATAATTTTGTTTTTATTTGGCTTGCTTGTCATTTTATCGTTCTTTTGTTACTAGAATTAACCTATTTTTTGTTCTTCGATAATGAATTCTTATTAATATGCATTTTCGTTGAGACAAAAAAGATTTTGCCAAGGATGGATCATTTTATTTTGAGCCATTGTAACAATATTTTTTTAAGACCAATTCATTTCAAAATATTGATTAAATAACAACATTTTGCATTGCATGCAGATAATGTTTTTATAAATATATCAATGAAACCCATTCTGTGAGCATTTACCATAACCGGTTCTAAATTCCAGCGTTTTTATTTTTGGAATCAAATTTAGAATAAATAGTTAATATTCGAGTATATTGGAATTCGTCGAATTTAAAAAAAAGGTAGACATATCTCTACAAGTAAAAAACAATATTTTACAAGCGACAACATATAGGAGGAAGTTTTGGTTATGGTGGCTATAATTAATCCATAATAGTCGCGTAAGGTGCGACTATAAAGACAGACGATAAATCAAAAGTATTAATAATAATAAAAATTCTAATGTCTCGATTATCTTTAAAAAAAAACGTACTTTTTTCCAAAATTCCTTACAAATTTAATAGTGCACAATATTTAAAAAAAAATTATTTTGATGTCCCAAAATGATAGTGACACTGGTTGTATCTGTATTTTGCAGTTAACGTCCGATGGATCCTCCTTTTTTTTTGCAATTGTTTCGTAAACCCTTCTTGACATTGAACTTAACAATTTTTGGAATGTTTCTTTTTTAATTTTTTCCCAACTGTCAATAATTGCGCTCTTAAGCTCCAGAATTTAGTTAAATTGCCATTCTCCAGTATACACCATTCTTGCTAATATGCGCTATAAGTTTTCGACTGGGTTCAAGTCTGGCGAACGTGCTGGCCATGAAATAATTGGAATATCTCTGTCGTAAGACCACGTTTTAGAAGAAGCCGCCACATGAATTGGAGCAATATTTTGGTCCAAGTCTTCGAGAAATGGTATAAGGGTTTCCTCCAACATGTCTTGGTACTTCTCCGCATTCATCCTGTTAGGAACAATTGCTAAATGGTACGTTCTATGCCAATTAAAGGCGCCCCGTGCCATTACACTGCCTCCTCCATGACGACGTTTGGAGAAAGAAATTTCTTCTTTTTTTAAATCTAAATTGAACTTTTTCAAGTCATTCCATGACTTTTTCTACATTTCAACTTTACTCCATTTTTCATTAAGGTCATTTGCTTTTGGGTCCAGTCCAATCTGGTCGTTCTATGATGCGTAATAAGAGGTGGTTGCGACTTCATTTGTTTCGACTGCAGCCGACCGAACGCCCTTAAATCTGTGAACGGTAGATTTGGCGGCTTCTGTTCCAGAACATCCTGCAACACGTCGAATATTGTTTGTAGAATTAGACAATTCCATTAAATGGGCTTTTCTGGTGATTAGTTAATGCCATCAAGTCCGTCCATAGTCAAGAACAATTCCTATACGGAAAAACTCTGCAATAACATCAGTCGTGAATGGGAGATGATCAAAAAATTTCAAAATTCATACTCTGTATGTGCATTTCCAATATAGCACCTTAATGAAACGGAAACAGAAGAGTTACTGTGAACTACAACCGATGCAAATTCAGTCGAACTTCTCAAATTCTATTTGGGACAACCACCCCCCTTCGACACAAACCATCTGCACCCCGTCCAGGTTGCGTGAATCTTATAAACTTATACTCATGCAGAGTTAAGGCGAATGGCGTGAGATTATATGGCATCTTCAAGACGAGTTCGAATATGGGCAGAAATATGTTTTGAACTAATCCTTAAGGGATGTACTTGCCTTTTATACATATTTTTATATACGTACACAGAAAAAATTACAAAATAGTATAAATCTTTTGCTTAATACGAGCCATTGCCATTTACATATAACTTTTGGAAGATCATTTTGTGTAAATATTGGCCACGACTACGTCTTAAGGGGTTAATAGCGAAAGTAAAATTTTAAGTCACTTTTTGAGCATATTGACAAAAACAAATGTAATGTCGTCTTCTAAAGCGTCAATTATCGTTGACTTTGGATTTATTTGACGTTTGCCCATATAAATAGTCTTATGCGCCATAGCCTCAAGGTGTCAAGTCACACTATCTAATCGGTTAATTCACCCACCCAAAACGAGAGATAAATTATTCACTGAACTCATTTTTGAATTAATCCATCGATTCGCGTGCTGTATGGCATGCACCGCCGTCTTGCTCGAATCACATATCGACCAGGTTCAGCTCATGCGTTTTGAATAAACAAAACTAAAACCATTGAACGATAGCGAGCGCCATTGGCGATACCGTTGTTCTGACAACTTTGAAAAAATACGAGCCAATGATTCCGCGCGACCATAACCGGCATAAAACGATGCGTTTTACCGACTTCATTGGCGGCTCTTGTATTGCGTCAGGTTGCTCATCGGAGAAAATGCGGCAGTTTTGTTAATTAACATACCTGTTCAACCAGTAATGAGCTCCGTCGCTGTGTCGCTTCGATAAAAAAGCGAATATTTCTCCAGTTTTTGGCCACTCCTCAAAACCTCGACCTTAGCAAGTCATTCGGTTTCAGATTTTGCTCAGGCTAAGTTTTGTAAAGCTTTAGACCAATATCCTTGCGTACAATTTTCTTCGCAGTACAATCACAGCTTCTGCGAACTGGCGGATATAGTAGCAATATTGTCCTGGACTCTGCGCATAGGGATAGGTGGCTTAGTGTCCAATATCTTGAAATCGGTGAAAAATGATGATCACCGTAAAATAGTCGAAGTACGCGAAAAACATTTTTCATAGAGCATGAATTTTGATAATGAAATTCAATATTTTGTAAACGTTGTTCGGATATAAGCTTTGCTGTGACGAAATGGAAATGCTAACTGAGCATGCGTGACTTTGTGACACATTTGACACGAATCATGCTTAAACTCTCTAAAATAGATTACCGAAAAACTGGGCAGCAAAACAACCACTTTTTACGTACCATTGGTGAATCGTTGTTTAACTTCAGACAGAGTCATTAAAAACAATATCTAAAATTACCGTTACTTTTTGAACACAACTTTCACATTACTAGACGATTCTTTGAAGGCGTTCGTTCTTCCTTCAACGAACAGATTTTTTTTCGGAAAAATCCAACTCGTCGCTGCCTAGACTAGAAATGGTTAGTTATGTAGACAAATAACACATATGGAAATATCCTAAGCGACCACCTCTAAGCCCAATAGACCAGTAAAGAAAACAAAAACAAAAATAAGCAATCAAATGCGAGAATGATTGAGTAACTCATTGCCATCAGATTGATTTCCAGTTCACCACATGCCCGCCACATTTCAGTAATGGACATTTTTACGGTTCCGAACTTAAGAAACTCGCCCCTAACCTTAACAGCTGAGCACAGCAAATTCCTAAAAATTTGTCCACTTAACGATGAAAAACAACACAACCCCAAGAAAGCCCAAAAAAAAAACAATTTCTATCAAAAAATGAGAAAAGCAAAAAAAAGAAAAACAAAAATAAATCAACAGCATAACGTCCTAGATACTCAGCGAAGCGGATAGGCAAGCAGTCGACATATGTAGGTTGTATCCGAAAATTCCTTCCAACCATGGGTCACACTTAACTTTTTTCCTTTTTGTTTTATGTTTTTATTTTCCGTCTTGAAAGGTAAAGGAAAACACTGGCTGCCTCGAGTGGGAAATCTTTCATTCGTTATGGCTTTGAATTCGGATCGATTTCTATGTAAACAGGTTTTTCATCAATTTTTTTTTGACTATAGATACTTTTTAATAAAAATACTGTTTATTGTTCGCATAAATATGTTTTCCTTCTGCGCTCGGTTCGGTTCAATTCTGTTTGTGTCTAAACATAGGAAAATTCAGTTGACCTTGCTCGATGGTAGTGTGTTCAAGAATGGAGCCAGGAGATATTATATACCTGACGATCCACATATCTCCCCTTTGATGTGGCCCCTGTTGCGTTATGGAATTCCCGAAGCCACCATCACATTCGGTTTTCGGCATTTACCTCACAGATACATACATATATAAAAAATGAACCAAGAATAAGGACTACGGGGAAGAATTGCCAAAAAGTCAGTAAAGAGTACCTATAACTACCATGTTAGCTGCCGTGCTCGGATGACTTATTCGAAATGATATTCTTTCTCCGGATGGATAACTTTGTCTTGGAATTAATGAGTTTTGTTTATACCCATTCCGGCAGAAAGTCGAATCCGTGCACGACAGCCCAAGTGTAACTGTTGCTATCGAGAAAAGGGATGAAAGAAAGAAAAATAAAACATTACTCGGTTCATATCTCTGTAGCATTGTATCTCTATGGTTGGGTTTGTGTTTAAGCGCGGAAGCGTGGAAGCATCGTACGTCATTGTATCTAGACCCTCAAGGCATAAGTATTTGGGTTGTGTGCACACCAGGGAGCGTAACGATTTCACGCCTGAATAATATTTATGACAAATTGCTACTTTGGTTTATTCTCTTCAATGTCCATGTTGGTTTGGGGATTTGTCTACGAAGTTGATTCGTGGCAGGAGGCGGTAAGTATTTGACAGATAAATGAGTGGTGATGAGGTTGAAAGAGTTGAAATTATGCTTCACCTGTTGCAGGACGTTGGAGGTAGGTAACATTCGTTGATTTGATGTCGCCATTATTTAAGCTTTGATGGGTTATGGTATTCAGAAATTGTTTAGGGCTTGTTAAAAAAGCTGACAGAAGAATGCCAATTTAAAAAGTTTCAAAATTCAGTTCAAACGGTTATCTTCTTAAAATAATCTTTTAGAAATCCATGTATACCAACACACCTTAAGCTGCACTGTATACAGTCATAGAAAATCCTCAAAGTCGAATTCAGATTTCAATTAGGTTATTACCTCCAATCGGAATCCGAAAGTAAAGCCAAACCCCCAATCAATCTCTGTCTAATCAGGACAAGCACATATTTATCGCACTTGCAACAAAAAAAAAAAAAAAGACACCATTACTTGATGAAATCGTAAAAAACTCAAACCACTGTGACATATAAAATATATCCCAAGCACCCTCGCGAGTCCTTGCCACCATCGTATACCTCCACGACGAAGGACTAGATACAGATTCTCAAACGTATGGTTTGAGAGATATTCAAAAGCAGTATTGGATTTCGGAATCTTTATGATAGGAAGTGAGGTGGATATACTTACAATTATAGTGTACTCGTTTATAGGATATAGGGACATTTTAATGGTTGAATCGTTAGTGGTGTTTTCAGTAAACGTTGGAGTGTTTTTCTTTTTTAGAATTTTAGAGTGTTGGCCTTGTAGGGGGCAATTCCATTCTTTCAGTACATTATAAGTCTTGAAAGAGCTCCTTAGGTGCAACCTTTATATACTAACAACTAAGCCTGGAGGTAATCTCTGAAGATTAACTTTTCTCGAAATTACACGATTACTGATCCTTCCCTTCAACAGACCAATTGTTTGATCAAGTATGTGGCATGTGGTACTAAATATGGTCCAACACACCTGCGCCATGAAATTTACACCACACGGTAATTTTTTTGTAGATATACCAAAGATGCATTGAAGATGATTTTCATAAAACTCACAAGTTGGAGTGCAATCCGAGAAGGTTCGACGCTCCATGCGATCAAAAGGCTTTAGTTTTGTAAGATCCTTACGCAAAATTCTTCACGATGTGGACTCGTAGATTCTGAACGAGAGAACGGGGTGGAATCAACTGATCTGGCTTGTTTTAAGCTGAAGCACTTACAGCTGTTATATCTTGATCATTGTGATCATTGAAGCTGTCGATTACTAGGTGGTAAGGAACGGATCGGTTTTTGCTCAACAGCATGCTCTTAGTTTTCTCCTCATTTACCATCAAACCAGATCGCTTCGCCTGTTCTTCAATCGCTTCAACGCTTCTACGACGGCACGTTAGGAACAGGCGATAATGTCTTTATCGTCTGCGTATCCCAACAGTTGGATCGACTTGTAGAGGGTAGAACCTTCTGTGTTAAAACCTGCCCACCACACTATCTGTTTGAGAATCAGATTGAAGAAATCACACGACTGCGCAACGCCTTGCGGAAATATGGTGAAGGTGTTGAACGGTTCTGAGGTTCTTTACCAAACTGCACGGTGCATCGCTTTTTTTCAAGCTTGGTGCGTCGCAATCAGTCCGGTAAATGCTGTCGTATGCAGCTCCGAAATCGATAAAAGGATGGTGCGTATCGATTTGAAACTCATTGGTCTTTTCCAGGATTTGCCTTAATTTGGTCTATAGTCGATTTGCCAAGCCGGAAGCCGCACTATGCCGACTTTGCGGATCAAAAAGGGTTTAGACGTTCACACAGTACGCTCTTGCAGGAACATTAAGCAGTGATACACTGCCTTGAAAATTTCTGATGGGAGACCATCCAAGGCTGCGACTTTGTTGTTCTTCGGTTTTGTGCCGACTTCTTCAAGAAAAACGTATAAAGTGTGATTTTTTCTTGCTGCTTAGGTTTTAAGGGTTCTATTTTCGACAGCTCACCTATGAATTGTGACATGCGTTAAAATCGAGCATACTTGATTGATATTGCCATTTTACTATAAAGAGGCTTGGAACTACGCTAAACAATTCTTAAATTTCATTGTCAAAACTTATGCTCTAATAAAAAAGTCTTTCACGCACTTTGACTATTTTACTGTAGTCTTGATCGACTTACTAGGCAAGCAATTTAACCTACTGGACACACCTACACGAGTGCGTACAGAAGAAAATGCTACTGCGACCGCGAGTGGTATTTAAAACTGTGATTTGTCCATTCATCGCTATTCCCGAATGGGATTGTATTACTCGATTACATGGAAGATTTTACCCAATGACCTTGGCCTAAGACCTTACAAAATATAAATCGTACACGAACTAAGGTCGAACGACCTGCTGCAGGGTCATATTTTCAGGCCTTAGAAAGATTCCTTTTTTTGCTGAAAATGCTTATAATGATAAACCAAACTGCCCTAATTGTTTCGATGAGTAACCTCAGCAATACAAGAGCTGCCAGGGCGTGTGGAAAAATGCACTGTTTGTTGCGGTTTATAGTCCGTTGGAATCATTAGACAGTGTTTTTTCAAAGATGATGGTAAGGACAACGTTACCATCAATGGCGTCCGATATTATTTAATCATATCGAACTTTTTTTAGCCTAAAAGGAACGAACTGAACTTGGTTGACATGTGGGGGAACTGCATGCCATACAGCACGTGATTTACCGAATGAGAGATAACCTCCGTGGGCTTATATATTGGGTAATATATTTTGGAACGGAAAATTGGCTGCCTAAATCGTGCCATTTGACGCTTTTAGACTATTTTTTATAGCGCTACGTTAAATGACTCGCCTACGCCAAAAAACCAGTATCAAATGCCTGGGAAGGCAATATAACAAGTGTTGTTAGTGAGATAAGAGCCAGTATGTTCAAAAAAGTGATTTAAAATCGGACTCTCCGTATGCACCGCCTAAAACGTAGTCATGGCTAACATTAGCAAAAAATAATCTTTAAGACCTAAATGGCAAGTACAGATTTATAAAATTAAAGACACATATTACACGCTTTTTAAATTTTTCTGTATCTTTTTTTATATTTAAAAACTAAGATTCTAAGAAATCACATAGAATCACATATGTCATATCACAACTTGGGGGCCTTAAAATGAGGAGATATTGACATTTTCAATTAAAAAAATTGGGCCCATCACAACTATTTTAAAATGAGAAATTAAACGTAGTTAACTTAGCAATCCAGCCAAAATGAACAAGTATCCTATTAATAACGTGTGCCCGTAATTCGGTATTTGGATTGCACTATGTCTGCTTTGCCAAGATCATAAGAAAAATCTATGGTGAAAAACAAGATAAGAAACAGACGAGTGGAGAAACGCGGGGAACTTTATTCAGCCTTAAGTATTGCCTGGGAAATAAATCGTAGGATGGGCAGAACAGGTAGAACGAATGGACAGTGAACAACCAATGCAAAGAATAATGAGTGGAAAAGCCGAGGGAAAAGACTGTGCCATAGGTGGGAGGGCGATGTAAAGACCTACAAGGAAAGAGCGGAACAGCTAATAATGGAAGAAACACACATATGACAGGGAGGCTTGGCAAAGGAATGTCGACGAGGCACTGAACTTCCGGGTTGCTAATGGTTGGTAATACTCGTATACAATGATAAAATAATAATAATAACAACAATATCTGCTTGGCGTTCGTTATGAATCACTAATAAAATCACTGAATGTTGGGGTTCGTTATGAATCACTAATAAAATCACTGAATGTTCCCCGAACTTACCAACACCCTGGTTTACTTGAACGTGAAATAAAAGTTCAGGATCAAAAATCATTTTATGAATAGCATTTCATAGCACCTTGTGAGCATGACCATTTAATTCCATAATAATTTCAAATTCTTCCACTCGCTTTTCTCAGTTTTCATGGATACCAACTTAAAGATCTAACGGAGTCCAAGATACATAACCTTTGGCTGTAGGATAATTAAAAACATGTTATAGTCAGATTTGAATTTTTTTTATGAATGCGTTCTAATAAAACGGACACGTAAAAATATTTGCATAAAATCATTACTGTCCTTGGAAGGAAGTTAGATTTTATCTTTGAGGCCATTAAGTTGAGTCTGGACGTTAAGGCGAGGAATTTTCATTAAACTTCTTGCAGGACGATGAAAAAAAGAAAAAAAATACGATGAGGGAGAAGAGGAAGTTTTGAAAGACGTTTGGTGTGAGGAAGGAAGAACACTGAAGGATTAACACGTAATCGTTGTTGATAGCTTTGTCGAGGTTGTGGATGAGCTAAATTTCGAGAAATAAATAGAGAAGATTAGAGATTTATGTTGGATTTGTCATTGCCTTATGTCCGTGGTAGAGGGAATTAAGTTTGCTAGTTTATTGGGAATGGTGCGGACGGTCAGGAAGTTATTTTCGTGGTATTTGCTTCACCTTCATGGATAAATTAATAAATTAAAGCCTTCATAAGCTTTTTTGAGGTTAAGTGTACTAGGTCACTTAAATTAAATGTACTAAAGATGAGTTGGTTTTTAAAAAAAATGGGCTCCAGTAGGTAAGGAAGTATTAGAAGTTGAAGCTATATTTTATCGTGAATATAATTAACCTATTTATGGAATTTGATCAAATAAGAAAGGCATTTTAAGGCCGTCGTGAAGACTTAATGGGTAAACTGAACTGAATAGTAAAACTTTGAAATCGGAATGGAAGTTGTTCAAGAATCAATAGATAATGCATAATAAAATGTAAGAAATGATTTGACGTCGAAATTAATACTTAATCCTTCCAGTCGAAGTATTTTGGTAGCCGGAATTGAAAAAGGCAAACAATTGCAATCGAATTCGATGCTCATATTCGTTGTGCTTTTGATTTGAACGGCATAGTACAATGAAGTTTTGCCAAAAGATGTAATAACGAGTACTACTTACTCCGGAATTCGATCGATCCAATAAAAAAAAAAAACGGTTGTCATGTGCCGCCTCTGTATTCACCAGACACCATCAGAAAGCTAAATAAAGGATATTTCAATAGAGAAATATGAATTTTATATTTTCATTTATTTTTTTATCTGTGTCAAAACTTCATTCAAGATTTGGTTTATTTATCACGCTGAAGTTCACGTTTGAAAATTGTTAGAAATTACTGAAGAATTATTGAGCACTTTACCGTTTTTACTTCAGGCTGTGCGTCCAATAGATACACATTCGACCCAACATATTCACTTGTGAATATTTCTGTGCCAGGAAGAAATGCTTCATAAAAGTTGAACAGAAAACTGCAAAAATTAAACTTCGCCGCCTTCAGAGACTAGCATGTCTCGGCATTATAGGCGCTGTGTCAAGTTGCCCAACGGCAGCCAAAGAGGCACTAATCGGAATTACCTAACTGTACCTTTTTATTAAAAACAGCTCGGAGACAGAGCAGCCATGCAGACCATTGGGTCACATGTCCATCCTATAAGGAATCTCTCAAACCACATTGCGATAAATTCAATGTAAAGAGATTGAGTAACACCCTGAAGCCTTTTGATCATTTGAAAGGCCCAAACTTCTCCCATTGGGATCTGCAAAAGCTTGAAAAAAATCCTTGAACTTTATTGAAAAATGATCTTAACCGACGAAGTCTATCTGGCTTCAAGGCTGGATAGAGCAAAGCAACTCACATTTGCTTCAAAGGACTCCATTGCATACACAAAAAAATGATCGTGTGGTGTGCCAGAGGTGTAGTTTGACCGTATCTTTTCGTCGATTGAATGATCGTCATGCCACGGTTAATGAAGCACGCTCTCTTGCCCTGTTGGAATATTTTTTTTTTTCCGAATTGGATGGACTTTATATCGGTAACATATGGTTCCAACAAGATCCTCCACATGCCACACAGCTGTTCAAACAACCGATCTATTGAAGGGGACGTCCGATAATCGTGTGATCTTGAGAAATTATCCCGACAAATGAACACCTCATTCGATGGGATATCATCATGAATAATGGTAGAGGCTTTCGAGAGATATACATATGTGGAAGAGTTGTGAAAAGTTTGGTTCAACGATCGATCACTTGCAAACTTGCCATGGTAGCCATACGGACGAATTTAATACTTAAATTGAACATATGAACTATGCCGGAAATTAACTTTTGCCCGATATCTCAGTCATTCTGTAAAAGTCATTCGGAAGTCAAAGGTAGCCTTTTTTTGTTGGAGGCTTCTACTATCTGTTGGAGCACTCAGGCACAGATACTGGTCCATTGTAGTACCAGACAAATACCTTTTTTATTGTATTTTCCCCGTTGTCCGGAGAAAAGTGAGGAGGGGCTTCAGTGATGTAGAGCTAAGAGATTGGGCACACACCACGTTGGCCCCAAGAGTGCGCCACTGTGCGCGAGCGAAGGCGGGACAGTTCCAAAAAAAGTGTTCTCAAGTCATCCTAATCACAACATGCAGCACAGGTAGGCGTCTCACTGATGCTAAGCACGTGGAGACGCTTGGCAAAAGTTTAATGGCCCGTTAAGACGCCCGTAAGCCTTCTGCAATAATTTCTCCTTAAGGATAAGAAGAATGTTGCGGACTTCTTGCAGACATCAGGGCGTACGCGCTTAGTCATCCTGCATCCTGGATATTCCCTCTATGTATGACTGTGGGCATTAACCCAGTCCTTGATGTAAGATTTGACCGTGAAAGCAGGTAGATCTAAGGCGAGTTCAGGTCCTGAGAAACTCTCCTCTGAGCTCCTTCTGGCGACTTCATCGGAGATCCTCTTTTCTGGGACCGTAGAGTGACCTGGGACCCATACTACTCGTAGGCTTAGTGAATTTAATTTTTTGAAATTAATTTTCTGACTTTGTTCAAAAAAGTCTTCAGTTGATGCATTAATGTGGAGCTGGGTAGAGGTTTGGACACAGCTTTGAGTGTAGCTTATCTGTCACTGCAAACGCACATGCTTTTTCCCTTCCACTTGTGCCTCACAACATCGTGCATGGCCATTGGGATTGCCTATATCTCTGATTGAAAGGCAAACGCATATTTTCCTAACGACAAGTGCAGTCGAATGTTCTCGCGCTCAAAGAAAACTCCAGCGCCGGATCCCCGCCCAGTCTCCATGTTTTGCCAAAGACACTTTAGATCTAGGAAATGTCTAATATGTTATCAGCGCTATTGTTAAGGAGATAAATGAAATTTATGAAAAAAACCAAATATTCCTGTAATTTTTTGAACAAACTTTATGTTGTGCAACAGGCCTTGCTGCTTCTTGGCGTTTAAAGAATTTTTTTGTTTCTTACTGAAGCCTGCGTTTATCGCAAGCTGCTAAAATAAAGTGTCGAAATATCAAGCAAAATAGCACGAAATTTTAAGCCTCTAAGCTGGCTCGTTTCTTTACTGTATAATTTCGTCCTAACAACTTTTCCAAATAGGTGTTTCGATCGTAAAGGAAAATTTTCGGATTCATTGAATATTGAACAAAATTTCAAGGGAATTGTTAAAAAAGGAGTAAACGGTGGCTATTTTGGGAAAAAAATTCAAATGTCCAAAAACAAATATTGCGAATAGTGACGCTCACTCTAAAATTTCAACGTATTATTCAACTATCCATATCTTTTGGGGAAGGAAAAACATCAATTCAAGGTTGCGGAAAATTCAATCAGTGTGACCGGCTATGTGAGTATATTACGCCAACGTTTAAGCTTTCAATCAAAGGATAAGGTTTCCATTAGGAGAGGAAGTTCTTACGAAAAATTGTATGAAATCAGTTTATGCTTGAAGTACCGGATAATATCGATGAGTCTTTGTGCAATAAGATCCACAGCCTAGTTCAGAAAATCTCTTTATCCCACACCTTATTTGAAGAAACCAAAGCTCCTAGAAATACCATATAGAACACCCACAGCAGCACAACAAATAATATTCACCGGCGACAACCAGGCAAAAGAGTATTTTAAATCTTTTCCCTGCCTTTTTGCACGAGAAACAATTTCCACTCAACTGTACCGTGATATATGAAAAGTGTCGCAAAGCACACACACCAAGGAGCCCGCCCCAAGCCATCAGCCAGTCAAACGCCCGATTAAAAGAATTTTCCTTTCACCGCCGCTCACACTCATATCTATCAATTTTCAACCGAACGCTTTCCCGAAGCACGTTAACCGCTTCAGCTGAAGTGCCGGCTTGATTCTTCGATACAAACAACCATATTCGGATGCACAATGCAGGCGAGTAGTAGAAGTTTTCTTTTCGAAAAGGACTTGTTCCCGGCTTGTTGTGTTGCATATGAATGTTCGAATGTGTGCCAATATGGCTTTGTGCAGAGAATTTAGCTCAAGGAATAGACTGGGTTATACAGGTATGACAGAAAATGTCGTCGGCCTTGTTCGACTATTGCAAGTGTGGAATCTCTCGCCATCAAGGATAATCTATAAAGAGAAAGAGTATTTCTGGAAATAAATCCTCAAGAAACGACTGAAGGTGGCAAATGCCGGAGTATATCACGTGCCACGTGAAGGCAAAGCAGGCGGTGAGTTGGTATGGTGATTGAGGAGATATAACGAAAAAATGAGTGCAGACACCCAGACTAAAAGCGGGCGGCAGTTCCGGACCATCCCGCACTCATGCTGTATCTGATTGTCTCTTAATGCACGTCGTTTATCATTCCACAAGCGCAACAAGGACAATCCTGTCAGAGAGCAATCCATTCCGGGCTAGTCAACAACCACAACCGCCAAACAACGAACTCAGATGTGAGACAAGTCCCGAACGGAAAATGCGTCATTAATAAAATGTGAGACACCACAAGCTCCTTCAATGTTGCCATGACGAAAGGTCCGCATGCCTTAAGTCGAACATTATAATGGGATCATCTTGCCAAAAACATTTGTTCCACTTTTTCATTGCTCGCATTCACAATGTACGTGTATATTGGTCGGAAACCATACCCCGATGGCCAAAAATACAAGAGAAGCCCGGCGAAACGGGTTGGGTAGGATGAAAAAATGAAAGCCCTTTACTCAAAATAACGAAACGTGTAGTGCTTCCCGGCCAGGTAACCTCTATACGATACCGACTTTCTGTGTTAAAGGAGTGTCGCCATTCTCGACAATGATATATGGAGCGAGCCAGTTCCTGGCAGCGGAATGAAACTGGAATTGCAGAATTTAGAATTTCGAGTTTTGTTTGTTTTTTGTATTTTTCTTTCCGGTTCTGATATTTGTGTGTTTGCTATTTTTGGCATTTACTCGTTCGGGTAGACGGTGCGACAGATGAGTGATTGTGAAATGAGTGAAAGTCGGGAATTATGAGGACTTAATGTAGTCTAACCTGCATTTGTCATATGCACTGTGAAGAGGGGTTTTAAGTAGGTGTTGGATACAAATTGAAATTAAATTTTGGAAAGATACAGAAGCGAAAGACGTGATGACATATGTGCCATCTAACATTGTTCATCTTGCTAAACAAGTTCGGGCCGCATATCCGTGCAAGGACATGGCAATTACTTTAAGAGTGGTTGTTCCTTTTTCTTGCTGAGTTTGTACGTATTGGAAGCGCTAGTGATGTGAAAACCGAAAAGCCGAGACGTTTACGGCGACCCAAATTTTCGTTTCTGCTAGTATTCTCCAACAGATAGCAGAATCTTCCAGCTCTGCACGCTCAAAAGTAATTTGTCTCGCGCGAGACATACTCGTACCTGTCTTATGACTATACGTTTGTGATGCCAGCCACCTAGTGGCCACGTACTTATACAAGTAGTCTCCCGTGACGTCAGGAAAGGTTATGGGTTTTTACTGAACCCTGGAAAAAATGGATTGGTGTCTCCTAGAGTACATGAAGTTCATGGAGTATAACAATGTTCGACTGAACTTTCATTAAGCAATTATACATCTACCTCTCATGGAACATTAGCATAAACAGCAATAGCCAGGCGTTTAATCGATCACCACTTGCAAAATAGGACGTTGACTTAAGATCTCTCTAAATAAAATCGGAGGACTAAACTCACTGATCTTGTTTAGGTTATAGGTTAGTCTAGAATCGTGATAAATGAGATCTTCCACGAGTTGACCAGAGTGGAGTGAACGGCCTTTCAGGACAAGAACCCGCTTAAGACCAGCTTACATCTCTGTTCGGCTCTTCCATCAACGAGTTTTTCATGGCGAAACTGTTCTACGGCTTTCCTTCTATCTATAAAAATAATCAGCTGCTGTAGATTTTCATTACGACCCACAACAATTTGTTAGGTATCTGAACATGCTTGATATTAATGGAACGAGCGAGGCTAGCGGTGAGACCGACTACATGGCGGTGCATTTCCTATGTAAATGTCCCGACTTAAGGGAGCTAATTCTTACATTCAGGCTTCTCGTCACTCCCGTAGTACAACGGACTACTATTGAGTGTTTCAGTTAAGAGTAAAAGTATTTAACAAACAAAAAAACCTGAATCGGATAGCCTTGAAATCGTCCTTCACCTGTCATACTGCTCTAATGACTCTAGAAAAGAGGCTTATGATCTGTATCCAAAATCTTTCTCAACTTACAATAACATGTTGGTTAAAGTATTGTACATAAAACGAAGACTGAATGCATACTGAAAGGATATGGTTCCACTGTTTCTTTTTCGCGGATTTTAGCTTGAAACGCACTAAACTAAGTGATGGTCACTTGCCTTCGATCCTATAAGTACAGTCATGTTATTGAAGAGTTTTTGTATTACACACATATCACGTCTCATTTTCACTTGGTACTCAAAGCACTTGTAAATTTTGAGCAGTTTCATATTCCATACTTTCACTATTATAAGTACCATTGTATAATAAATATCCAATTAGTGAGACCATACTTAAAAAAAATCTTATGTAAATAGAAAAAAAAAAATGCCGAAGTATGCAGCAAAATTAACACTTCAAATTTTCCATGGTTTTGAAGGGCTCTTTTTCTGGTCAATAATAAGCTCCAGGTATTTAGATTCTATGAAGCTTTTAATAATAAAATATTTATTAGTCAAACTGCTATTCAAAGTAGTCTAAAATAAGCCGGAGCTACAGCAAAGTAAAAAATATTAACTTAAAAAATCCGGTGTAGAGGACAAGCCTTAAAAAAAAACTTTAGTTTTGGCATCCATGAACAAGTCGTTTCTTAAAGAACCCGATGATTAATCTCCAGATTTATGTCAACAGTTTTTATAAGAAACCTCCATCATCCGCAAAAGCAGTTAGTGTGTCTTTGAATTTCAGTGCAAAAAATGTAAAAAAGATAATATGGGCTAAGGCAGAACCTTGAGGTATCCCTTAATTAAGGACCATATTAGCTTTCTCAATTTCCTTTACTTTCTGTCTTTCTGATCCATTTTGAAGTACGACTTGAACCATTCTATAGGCCGCCAAATCCTGTTTGTTCAAGTTTTTTTGAGAAGAGTACGGTGATCGAACATATCGAATGTTTTAGTGATATCAATAAATAGACCCCGGAGGTTAGACATTAGTTTAAAACAAGACTGTAGAAGTGAATCTTCGATTACATTTTTAAAGTTTGAGAATTATTTTTATAAGCTTTTCAAAAAAATTGCTCACATCGGGCAGAAAAATAAAATGCCTTTAATTACACATGTTATAGTTGTGCGCGACTAGTAGGCTCCAATGTGTAACAGAAGAAGCTGTCCCTTTTATTATCGAGAAGGTTCTATAGAAGGCAATTTGCCAGTAAGCTGAGCTATTGCCTTTATGTACCAATTTGTGAAACAAAAAATGCAAGTACCTCTTTGATTGAAATAAAAACCGATTGAGTATAGTGAATGGATGGACCTAAAATTAGATTGCTGGCAGTTCGTAATTTCAGATTCGCATTTACAGAGATGAAAGTTCAAAACCTACCATATAGTCACCTCTTGGTCTATAAAAAGGCATGACAAAGTGAAATCTTTTTCGCACTTGAAACATTCACTATATATTTCTGATGAAGAGTGTCTCAAAAGCCTTACCTTAGTCGTTTGAAGAACAACTTTTTCCTTAATTTAATTTAAAAGCGATTGGCAGAATTTTTCATTTGGTCTCTTCCCCCATGATATAGAAGATATTACCTTAAAAGCCGAAGTAGAAAAAGTTTCCAACTATTCCAGTTTATCGATGGTGCTCATCCTTCCCAGTCGACACATATATGTATGTATATACAGGGTGGGCCCTCTAGTGATCTTTTTTTTTTAATTATATGTTATTTTGACACTGACAACTGTTTCCCGCTCGAAATTTTGACGGAAAGTCAGTGTTATTCCTCCGCGGAACGAAATGAATCGCTTTACGCTTGAACAATGTTGGGGAATATTGAAAACTTATTTCCGAAGCGGGTGCTGAGTAGTCCAAACAGTTCGAAATGAAGCGCCCATTGCGACTGCTGTACGCAAGTTTGTGCAAAAAGTTCGTGAGACTGGTATATTAGTGGACAACAAGCATGGTCCCCGTCGTCGTACGGTGGGCATAGATGAGAATGTGACTGCTGTGGCCATCGATCTCAACAGCTCAATATTTCACGCACTAGCCTGAGGAGAATTCTGCACAAAGATCCCGGATTATTCGCTTACTCGCTTACTCGCTGACTCAGCAATTGAAGGCGCGCGACCATCCGCTTCGTTATCGCTTCGCAGTTTGGGCCTTAGAGCAGCTTGAATTGGACAACGATTTTGGGCAAAAAATCATCTTTTCTGACGAGGCTCATTTTCATTTCGGCGGCTATGTTAACAAACAAAATTGCCGGAAAACCCGCACGTTATTGTCGAGAAGCCAGTGCATCCTCAGAGAGTAACAGTTTGGTGCAGATTGTGGAGTGGTGGCATCATTGGATAATTTTGCTTCGAAAATGAGGCTGGGAACAACGTTTCGGTCAACGGTGGACGTTACAGAACCATGTTAACCGACTTTTTTTTTTTTACTTAAATTGAAGACGTGGATTTGAACGACCTCTGGTTCATGCCGGATGGCGCGCCATGCCACAAACGATCTTTATGCACCAAATTCCCAAATCGTGCTATCAGTCGTCTTGGCAATGTCAATCGGCCGCTTCGAAGCTGCGATTTGACCCTTTTGGACTTTCTTTTGTGGGGAACCGTGAAGGACCGATGTTATGCCCACAATCCGGAAACGATACTTAAGGCCAATATCATCCAAGCAATCCGTGAGCTGTAGCCCGAAGCCATCAACAAGGTCTGGGAAACGACGTTATATTTCATAATTAATGGGAATGTTTGTTCTTAATAATAAATCCATAATTCATGAAAAAAAAATTAATTTTGTTTTTGTATTTTTAAAAAGAAACTTGTATTTGGCACACCCTTCACAATATTTGCTTTGACTTCATTAATACTAGATCCGATTCTGCCGCTTGCTCTTTATGACTTTAAAATGTTCTCTTTAATATTCAGTAATATATAAGTCGTCTGTGTATAAAAGAAGTGAACGAGCCAGAAGTAGACTGTGCTTCAAAATTTTAGGCCGCGTAACAAAGCATACTCGGGTGCTTCAGGTTATATCGGAAGAACGGAAACCGAAAAAAGTTTGCTTTATGCATGCCTTCATAAGCGGAATTAAAGCCGAAAAAAGGGTATTGATTGGGGATTTGAGGGGCCTTACCAGAACCTGTCGTAACGAGGGTTTTACAGGTCTAAGAGCACAATCGGCAGCACTTGTCTGTCTCTAAAATGCTTCCCACGCTCCAATAATTTGCTCAGTTTAGGACATCTTTCCTTAGCCTCCTGACCCGAAAAATCATTGGACATACGAGAATATTCTTTTGGGGAGATTTTTTGAATGAGTTGTTCAATGCATCCAACAAGACTATGAATTTTTCTTCCAGTCATGAGTGACCGTGATTCGAAAAATATATTATACTTGTCGACAGTACAGACTTTGGTCCCAGGCTTTAAACACCGGCAAACCGGGTCACGCCTCATGCCTGCAAAAGCATATTTTAATATATTCGATCATTTGCTTCTTATGTCCCCTTTTCTTCAATCGGAGCTTGTCGAGATCGTAATGAGTTTTGACAAATATTGACATGTACTAATTCGCTAGTCTGGATAACATATCATCAATATTGTTGAAGTGGAGTTATGCAGCCCGTCCTCAAAAAAGCAAATTTCCTTTCACCTTCAATCGCATCAACTTCTCCCCAAGGTCAGCTAATGAAATGTCTTGAGTCGCGGAAGCTTCTGAATGATGGACAGTATGGTCTCCGCAGAAACAGATTTAGTGGCATATCTCACCGTTCATCAAGTTAGTGCGAAGAAGTTTACTGGTATTTCGAAAGCATTTGACGCATGGAACTTGAGTAACAAGGTTGCGTTTGAAATCAATTCGTCTTTTTTCAATTGATTAAAAACCAGTTTTTTACATACATATTGTTTTCATTGAACTCAATTGCGATATCACCATGTAAAGGATGGTGTCCCTCAGTGGTCCATCCTGTCTTCTGTATATTTTTTTTTTTCTTATCATTTCCTGCACTTAGTAGAACGTCGACTCGCTAAATTGCTACGAAATGCTTACGATTCTTATCTTATACAAATGCAACAAATACAGGGTTTTTCAAAAGTCACCCTTAAATTTTATTAATGAATCATTTCTAAAAACTTCCTTTTTTGAAGTCATCTTTAAAATGTGCATTTTGATGTTTATTTTATAGTCTATAGATGTGTTAGCGGACATGTGGTATTTTTATAAAAAACAAAAAAAACATCTAAGCACTTTTGAAAGGCAAAAAATTAACCTCCATGCTGTTTACTCTTGGTGGGGTGGAGTTAGGACCAGAACATAATGAGGCCCATGTTGACTACCTTCTAAAACACTACGAAGAAAAAAGTCATAGCAAAATATTATTCAGAAAATCCTAATATAATAAGAACGGAAAATCTTGTAGAAACCTTATCTTGTTGTAGTCCATCTCTAGACCTCAAAATTAATATCTTCCAACACCTCGCAATGTCAATAATCCAAGAAAATCCTTATTCACCGGAAATCTTGATTAATCCTTGACTAAAATGAAATGTAAAACCTTACGCGGCCTTTCGTTTCTCGTTTTATCACCCTCCCTCCTCACTGCTCAAATCATCCAACATCCGTTGAGTATTTATTAACATGAAATCTAATCTACACAGCTTGCTATCCGTTCTCATCAACCATTCTCCCAATTTGCTTATACCTTTCATTTCAAATCCATCTCACACCTCTTCCTTCACAAGAAAGAAGTTAATTTATCAAAAGATAATCTCGAAAAAAAAATTAACGATCATCCCCTCTTAACTCATTCGGATTTTGCATAAATATTCCCACCATCGTCACACCATCAAAGTTAAAAGCAGAAGATTGAGAAATACTCGTAGGATATAAATCATCGTATCACATACATGTACGATGTGAGATATGATAATTTCAGGCGAAAAATATTCGACAAACGCTGAAGGTGGTTCAATATAAACGTCAACGCCGCGGTAGGGTGGTAGACTTAGACATTCTAAAACAGGTAGGTAGACTGAGACTGAGGCACGCGTACGAAATGTGGGTGTGATTTGAAATAAAAGGCCAGGACAATAATAATAAAAACAAATTTTAAGGCTTCGCTTACAATAAACTTGTTAATCTGAGCGTAAAAAAATAAGGAATCTTCAATGTTATGGAAGGGACCGTAAAATCTGATGAAATATGATATGTTTCCCCACACACACCCACATACGTACACACTTTTTGGGCAAAAAAGCTAGCATGGAATGCACGTAATTTGCTCGCACTGTATCTCACTATATATTCGCTCCGTATCTGGGTTTTTATTCTAGGGCAACAATGGAGAATAACGGATGAGAAGGGTGGCAGCATGCTTGCCGATGATGGTTATGAGTGTGTTGGTAATGTGTGTGGGAATCCTTTAAAATAAATTTTGATGATATCGGTGTGGGTGCCACCACCAAGCTCGTATCTTTCGGTCTCGCTATTATGAAGGGACAGTGTTTTCGTTGATGTCGTTATTGTCATTACATTTAAGTATTTTTCTCTTAAGGTTATCATTTCGCCGGGTCAACACGTATGATGAAGAAATAAGGAATCTTAGACATGGATGGGTTACAGCCACAAAGGCAAGCAGATTGTTCTGGAATCCTTCTGTATGTCAGGCGTGAGACGCATCGACGTTGTACGATACGATAGACGCCATCGGATTGATGTTTAATGATGTCGACTTGCCTGCGTCTCCGGTCTTCATTCTTGTCTTTTAAAAGGGGAAAACCAGCCATCCGATAAGGCCCCAACTCTTTACCAACCAGGAATCGGTGTAATTTAATCACAAAAAAGAGAACACATGCCAACAATATACTACCCGCAGTCTTTTTATAATAGCGCGAAGGAATGCCACAAGAGCAGCAGACAAAGAAGCATCAGAGCACGCTCCTTCACACACACATACCTTCGGCCAGACCGAAAGGCAGCCGGCAAGGCAGACGTTAGGATTCGACACGCAGAGATTTCATAAAACGTTTCCTGCTTTTGTTATTCAATTTTCTAATTTAATATTTTCCCGCCCAGTGTGTTACTTAACGCCCCGCTGTGATGCGAATAACCTACCACCTTTGTCATTTCCACATTCCATCCGGGCATTCCTCCTTTCGCCCCCTGCGCCACCTCTTCCTTGTCGTCCGGGGCAACAGACGAAAAAGTGAAGAACAGCAGAGGGAGCATCTTAAAAGGATCTGTGAGTTTTTCCTTTTCATTCATTTTCTCGACTTTCATTTCGACTCGACGTCCGTCACTGGCGAGAGCCGGGGGGAAGGCCGGTCGAAATGAAAATATTTTAAATAATTTGGAAATTTGGAAATTTGCTGAACACCCTCACCAACAAGGACGATGCCTATGGTGAGATTTGTTATTTCGCCTTGTGCTCTGTAACGGAGAGACGTACATAAGTAAAGCTGGCTCAGGCGGGTGAAGCTTCAGGTTTTTTTTCTTCTTTCATGCGACAGAAATACAAAAGGTAAATGATGGAATTGGAATGCGTGCGGCATAATAAGAAAATCTCAATTAAGCTCTAATGTCGACGAAGATTAATTAGAGGCAGCATGGCGCGCGGCTCGGAGTCAAAAAAAGAAATCAACGAGGAAAGTCAAGGAGCAACCGGTTTTGGGGTTGGAGTTAACCGAAAGGAAAACACTGCGGGCTTCTTTCGTTTCGGCTGTTTTCTTATCTCGTTTTGCTTCGGTCCTGAACTGGTATGATGGGGCTGATGGGTTTACGTCGTTTGCAATAGAATTTTAATTTGCTGGTTCGTTTAAGAAGCGTGAATTGTGAAATTAAGTAATGTCGGGGCGTTTAGACTCGTACTGTTTGGTTGTTGTTCTCGTTCGATGCTATTGTAAGTAGCAAAGCTTTGTATAATGTCTTAGTTTGGATTCGGAGATGTATACACACTGGATAATTCGGACGGCGGTTTGGTGGAAGGATGTATTACTTCCGCTGGGAATTACATGTAAATTAATTGGGTTTTTATCCAATGTAATTGATTTGCTGAATTAATGGTTTCTATGATTCAGATGTGGGTTGTGCTGAAGCCAGTCGCCGAAGGATACGTCGATTTGAAGGATCGGTTATTACTATGGTAGTTAGAGGGGTTCAATGTCATCCATCAATCGAGCTGTGAGTTGAAAGTGAAAGTTTCTGTGGTTGGTTTGCCTGTATCTCCATAGTACCAAAATACATTTCTAACCAATTCAAGTTTTTTAGTTTTGACGTTATTGTATTAAGTCACAGATGTGACTTGATGGGGGTGGTCATGGTGCAATGGTAATCATTACCGACTGTTGACTGTTTGTAGTTGAAGTCCGTCCATAGTCAAGAACGATTTCTATACGAAAAAATTGTGCAACAACATCAGCTGTGGAGGAGAGATGATCAAAAAGTGCTAGCCAAGGAATAACACTCGCAGCATAAGATGATTTCAAAATCCATACTTTGTGTGTGCATTTCCAATATAACACTTACGAGTAAATGACATGGAAACAAAAGAGCTACTGTGAACTATAACCAAAGCAAATTCAGTCGAATCTCTCAAATCCTATCTAGGACATCTACCCCCGGAGAGTAGTACACGAACATCTTCGACACGAACCATCTGCACCTAATGCATCGAGGGGCATTAGGAACTAATAATTTGACAACTAGAGTGATATGTTTATAGGACCACTCAGGGGACAAAAATAAAAAAAACTAGTTCTTCTTAAACATCAAAAACTAATTTACGAAAATGATAAAAAGGGTGAAGGGCAACACTGCGATATTGTTGGTTCATAAGCATTTAACATTGCTTCATCAACTACTGCTGTTAACTGCGTTCTATTTCTAGTACTTTTTCAACGGGTTATGGTTGGTTGTGACAAATTATTTTAGTTAATTTTCATACATTTTGGTTTTATAGAAGTGTTCTATATATACAGATTACAATGTCAATCAAAAATGTTCAAATTCGCCGGATCTATTTTGTTTTATTTGGAGAGTTTACTTCAAGTTCGAATCGGAAAGGCCTACGTCGTTGTTAAATAACATTTACAATTTGCCTTGGGCACAAAATTATTTTTGTTTAAGATGTGTACGCTATTTAAGAAGATGGTTTAAGGGTATCCACCCAGCAATGCTATTTTCTAAACCTGTCATTTAGAGGGAACAGAAAGATCAGGTTACAGATATTTCTGTCTAACGTTATTTCTATCTAACGAAACTGAGGGGATATTCTTACAAAACAAGAGATAAAACTGTGTTTCCTGATGTGGAACGAGTAACTAAATAGCTTTCTCATACTGAAACTACCCAACACCGCAACCTCCAATGAAGAAAAAAAGATGCAGAGGATGAGGTAAGCGATATCGAATTGGAAGCTTCAACTCAGACCACCTTTCCGTCACCACGTTCTGTTGTAAATGAAAATGAACTACATTTAATACGTCAAGATGAACTAAATGATTGAGTTAGAGACTTAAATTTGTCTAAAGCTCAAGCTGAACTCAAAGGTTCCAGACTTCAGCAATAGAGCAATTCAGTACAACCGCCATTCTTGGAAAATATGCGCTGATCTTAAAATATAGCTTGGGCTGCAAGCAGGCTATAATAAATATTGTTTTTTTATGCGAGTGCCATAGTAGAGTTAGAAGTCAACACTACATAAATAAGGAATGGCCGAGAAGGACTTATTTCATTTCGGGACAAAAAAATGTTTCTGAAAACCCCTTACAAGAACCAACCAATATTATTTTGCCGCTTTTGCACATAAAATTAAGTATCATAAAAAAGTTTGTTCAAGCCATGGATAGAAATAGTGAGGTTTTCTTTATTTAAAAACTTTATTTCCTAGACTGAGTTTATTAAATTTACAGAAGAAATTTCTGTCGGGCCGGATATAAGGAAGATCATGAAGGATTCCAATTTTATTACAAAATTGAACACAAAAGAAAAAAATGCATGGCGTTGTTTAACTGAAATAGCGCAAAATTTTTGACAAACAGAAAGTCTGCAAACTATGAAGAGATGGTTGCTAAACTACAACGATTAAAAAGCCTAAGGATGTAATATGTTCCTAGAGATTAATTTCCTTTCCACCTCGAAAACTTAGGTGCGGTGAGAAACGAACAAGGAGAAAGATTTCATCAAGACATCATGGAAATGGAAAAAAGATATCAAGAAAAATAGTCGCTGAGAATACTTGCAGATTTTTGTTAGACATTAAAACGAGATCATCCATTGTATTGTTATAAGGGATGAGCAAACCGAACATAAAAATCTTCAGAATAATTTTTTAAAACATGATTCCCTTCAAAAAAAGTTTTATTTTTCCTTTTTAAATAAACATGTTATCCAACGGAAATGAATTTGAATTTTTTTCACACGCATATTTTAAATAATCTCTGGCCAAGGTATGAAAAAAAAACAGTTGCAAACCCCGGCTAAAAAAAAAAAATGTTTGTGTACTAGTGTAATTGATGACTGTCAAAACAATTGGTCGCATAATTTTACCTTATTCGATGAGTCATATTTTTGAATGGAGAAGAGCATATTGATATTTGGAGAGGACAGAATGGATAGAAATGTCAGAAATATCATTGTGACAAAGTAGATGGAACGACAGTTTCGAAACGTTTAGAAATGATATCGGAGCAAGCTCTCTTTTGAAGCCGGAACTGCTATTTCAACGGCAGAAAACAAAGTTTCTGGCATTAAATCATGGAAACTGGATACTTTACGATAATCTTAAGTGTAAGAGATGCTACTCAATTCAATCGAAACCATGACGGGAGATCGCCAACTAATGCAATTGTTGCGTTAGAGCCGAGCATTGAGGAGGAATACGAAGACGAATAAAGACACGACAAAGTGATTTTGCTACATGAAAATGATGATAAAAACCCAGAAATGGTATATCCTACCCATCCGCGTTATTCTTTAGACATCGCCTTTTCCTACCAACACCTACTTCGATTCATAGCGCAGAACCTGGCTAGGAAACCAAACATTTTGTCGATTCATGAAATGCATTTTTTCCAACGTGGAGTTATTATATTATACTATGCTTGTTTAGCCTGTAGCTATATTTATGACTTACTTTAAATGAAGCATTAATTTCAACAAAAAAAAAACGGCGATAATTAAGGCCTTAATGCTTCAGAAATCAGTTTTCGACATTTCTCATTGTTATAACTATAGCTGGCATTAGAGCTCATGCAGCTCTGAAAGTAGGTTTAGAAATAAATGAAGAGAAAGCCAAATATATGGTCCATAACCAAATCGAATCAATCCTAGCCTGCCATCCGGCTATACTCGATAAACGCTTTCGAATTTAAATACCCGGGTACCGCATTGACTACCAAAAACGAAATAAATATGGGCAAGGCGTCGCGTTATATGAATTATTCAAAACAACTCTTTTGTCTCGGAATCACAATGGTGATAGATTTCGAGTCTTTGAAGATAAAATCTTAATCTACGGGATCTGTGGGATCTGTGGGATCTACGGTGAAAAAACGGACGAAGAAACAGGTTCTCCATTCGCCTGTGTAGTTCACCAAACTACTAAATCAAGAACTTGAGAAACTCTATTTAGTCCCGAGCATTAACCAAATAATTTAATTGCGAATATTAAGATGAGCAGGACACGTAGAACGAATGGACAGTGGTCGAACAGTCAAACGAATACATAGGTTGCCATTTATATTTGGAGCCTTGGCAACACTAAGTGTTTAATGGCGCCAACTGACGTTTCCAATTGAAAGTTTGGTCTTTTTAACAATAACTTTCTTCAGAAAATTTTATCATTTCAGCACAATTTGTGTTGTTTACAGTGATTTGCAAATTTTGCCTCAGCGAAAAATGGAATTACCTCGTGAACATTTTCGTGCGATGATTTTTCACGACTTTGGACGCGGATTATCAAGACAGAAGTGCATAAATCAACTTACTTCGACTTTTGGGGATTAAGCCCCATTCTTGACCCGATTGAGAATGAGGCAGCCTTGGGTATTAGTATCACGAACATCAATAAGATAATGCATGAACATTTAGCTTCGAAAAAGATTTGTTCGCGTTGGGTCCCGCATAATTTGACAAAAGCTCAAAAAGATACTCGTGTTGATTGGTGCAAAGAAATGCTCAAGAAATACAATCGCGGCGCATCAAAAGTTGTGTATAACATCTACACAGGTTACCAATCGTATGAGCCCGAAACAAACCAGAATGGGTCTTCCAAGATGAGACAAATCAGGCAAAAGTGAAGCATTTCGAAACAAATGATCGCCTGTTTCTTCAGAATAACTGGACATGTGGACATGCTGTTAGAGCAACGTAGAATGGTGAATTCTGAATGGTACACAACCATTTGTTTGTCAGAAGTGCTTGGTGAAGTACGAAAAATTAAGCGCTAACGAAAGATCATCCTTCATCATGCCAATGCAAGCTCTCACACATCAACTGAAACAATCACCTATTTGACTGGCCCAAACGTCGAATTGATGGGTCATCCCATTTTTCATATAGCCCTGATTTGGCATCAAATGACTTATATTTATTCCCGCATATCAAGAATACACTGCGTGGCCAATGTTTTCCAGCGCCTGGAGAAGCCGTTGATGCGTTTAAAAGCCGTGTTTGGAAGTACCTCAATCGGAGTGGAAAAGGTGTTACGAAAATTGGTTCAAGGGCATGCAAAAGTGTATTGATCATTACGGAGAATACTTCGAATAACAATAAAGCTATTTTTGATAATAATTTACTGTCTTTTTATTATTAGGCTCCAAATATAAATATCAACACTCGTAATGAATGAAAAATCCGTAGCGAAATATAAAAAATAAAACACTCATGACAGGGAGGCTTAGCTAGTCAACGAGCTCCGAACGTCCGAGTTCCGAATGAATGTAAATAAAAATAATAAGTATTCAACAAGTGGTTTCGCGAAATACAACATCAATGACTTGGTTGTTGTGATAGTCAAGCCGTCAAGATATGCCAACACTAATTCTGAGTGAAGATGCCCCCGATTACCACCGTTGTTAATTTCATTCAACTCGTACTCCAGGGCTTAACACAAAATTACTGTCAAATATTTTACCCTAAGTAGTATTGATTAAAAAAGGCTCCAGCCGGTGGTCCACCCAAAACTTTTCCGAAGGCCCAGGTGGAAAAATAAGCTCAGTGATTGAAGTCCTAATTGAGGGGAAATTAAGGATTTTTTTGATAAAAATCTATTTGTAAGTGAGAATCCAATAAATTGAGCTACTGCATTGTTTACCTGGTCCATAAGACTATTCTTGTTTGCACTGTTTATAGAGTTTTGAGTTTATTAAAAAATCGAAAAATCGTGTTGTTTACTTTCGATTGTATAAGAGTACTTAATGCCGTACTTAAGGTGTATTATTGTATTAGCCAGATTTCTATGATGAACGTGTCTGGTATTAATATTGGAAGTAATAAGGAGCCGTTTGTGAAATAAAATCCCGGGACATTCGTGCTGGGACACAAGGTATTCATAAAGTTCCCAAGATACCAAGTATCTCTCATCAGGAACAGTAATAACCTCAGATCTCGTTAATGTAGGAAATCGACACAAGTCTTGGTTCTAAATCTAATCCAATCCTCAAGTTTCTACCCGTGGTCTTGTGTACCAAAAATTCATTTAAAAATACCCATTAATGTCGCCATGTGCGGTTGACAAAAATATTTTTAAAAAAATAATAGTCGCATTGAAAATATTTAAGAACCAATTCCATCGATTGAAGGACGAGAAAATGTCGAAATATTGCTCCAAGGTTAGGTCTTATGAGCTTTTCTATTTTCCCCTTCCCAATGATTAATTGAAATACTTAGATTCACTTAAGGTTTTTCTTTTTATTTCAATTTGACCGCCCACCTGTTTTCTATTTCTCCCCGCACGTGGTCATGTGTGAGAGCAACTGTTTCTCTAATTCAACACGATGCCATAAACATTTCAAGGAGTCTGTCGTTGATTATAAAATTCTGAAAAATCTGTTCTAAAAATGCCATAAAATTCAATCTAACCGAGGCATCACACCTTATTTCGAAAATCAAAAACAAAAAAAAATATTAACAAGCTGACAGAAGAAGGAAAAAAAAATGGGTGTCAATGTGCAAATTAGGCAAATCCACCTAAGCAGAAATTATGACAACTACGAGCAGACGTGCATTTATTACGTAAGCTTGACATCCATACGCATTTGTCACCTTTAATTTTATACTTTTTGTTTTAATAAATAAAATACTCGAGATTGTTCCCGAAATAAGTTTACATTTAAATGGCAATTCAAGGAAAAAGTCCCACTCAATCAGTTTGAGTGGAAATTATGTGCAAAATGATCGTGCAGAAATTGCGGTAATGGCATAGCATGAGATAAATATTCGAATAGTGAAAAATGTAAGATTAAGGATATAATTACCTATTTTGTATATTTATTAAATAATACCACAAGGTGAGATATACCTCAAAAGCTTGTGGACTAGCCGTTTGTTGATAAGTGAATACCGGCTATTTCCGTATGAATTTCTATCGGATCGTTCTGTTCATTTTTTTTTACTTTTCTTTTTATAACTTTAAGAATGGAAGAGAAAGATGCGGTGCGAGGTAGGATGAAAGTGAAAATTATCCGCGAAAAAAATAAATAAACGAAAAATTCGGCCCACCTACACGAAATTAAGAATAACATTCCGTCCACCGTCGATACTTGGTGGATATTATAAACAGGCAAAAATGTATCTACCATAGAATCGAACTTTTCTGAAAATTAAAAAAAAACGTATTTTATGAATCTCTAAAAACCAGCTGGAAGATTCCATTCCTTTTAATCATATGCTTTCGATTATCCTGGAAAGTCACACAACCATTCAAACACTTAATCAATCCTAGTATCCACCCACTCACAACAGTCTTTATCTCTATTTTTTTTATATCGCGCCACTTACCGTTTAAATAGATATAAGACGACTCGTAGGCGAAATCACACTTTTTTCGTTGCACAATACTGCGCGTTCTTGAAGCACTTTAACTAAACTGCCAAAACCGAAATATTTCCCAACGAATCACACCCGAATTGGATATTGGATTTCCCTTTCTCAAAGACTAAAAACAAAACAAAGAAAAAAAAGACAAAACTACTTGACACAACTCCAAGGAACCGAACGAAGATACAGCGAAACGATCGGTGGAACGTAAGGAGACAATTCGAATAAGAGTACTAGATACAGGAAATATATTTATTTTTTTTTATTTTATTTTTGGTTGATTTTCTGCGTATGTAGACTTTTTATTTCGTCTTTAATGAATATAATTTTTTTGTTGAATAATGTCACTCACACTTTGTGATAAATACAGATTGAAATTCAGGGGGCACGCTCTCGGTTAGATGCTTGCTTTCTAAATACACGAAATCAGAACAGGAGTTGTCTGATGTCGACACACAAAGTGGCTGTAGATATCTTGTATTTTTGGCTCCAAATATTTTATATCTACACTTTGTATCTACTGTTCGTTGGTGGTACTTTTATTCAGATCAACAAAATACAAAACAAAAATTAGATGATGCTTAGGGGGAGAAATCTACTCGGAAAATGAGGTGTTGTGTGGCACATTTCGAAACAATTTTAATCTCAAGCTATATACACCTGGGTCTCTCTTTGTTTATGCAGACATACCTACTCCGCCTATTTATCTTACTCTATTGTTTATCTAAGCCCCTTCAAAACGGCAAAGGTCATGGTATAACACGGGATCTAACCTATTCGTAAATCCATCGATCTCAAAAGCTGAAATATGCTTCACAATATCACCCAGATGCGTACAACCTCTCCCAATTCATCTCACCTTCGGCCAGTCACACACATTTGACAAACTCGGACAAGTTGAGGAAGATTAGGATTTTTCCTTTTTGCTCTCATTTTCATAATTAATATATTCACCATGAATTTTCCTCCGCCTGAGAGCGGACAGTGCTCGTCTCGAATCGTGTCTAAAAACGATCTTTCCAACGGCGTTTGCGCCTTGAATACTCGACAAATCACTCACAATTTTCCTGATCTCTTCTTCGATCGTGCTATTGGAAATTGAGTGAGAATCGAAAATAGAACTTGAGTCGATTTGCAAGTAGTGATCTCATGTGATTGTGTGTCATCTACAGAATGATTTAAGTGTTGGATGATTCGTTTGTTGATCGTTTTGTCGAGTGATCGCTTGAGGTGATTAATCGATACTTTCCGATGGGCAATAGGTAGGTGGTATTTTAATTATACTTTGAAGGAGTCTTTTGGACGTTATTGATTAATTCATTTAGGTAATTTCGAGGTGATTGTGTTTATTTTAAATTTATGATGAAAGGGTCAAGTTAATATCTCAAGCCTTACAGGCAACCTAACGATGACAATGTTATTTTAAAATATCCCTGACCTTCTCAGTCTTGAGGCAAATCATCGCATCTGGAAATCCATGAGGAACAGTTTGGGCTGGTACTGTCAACGGACCCTATTTTCTCAAAAATGATCTTATATCATATAATTAACCCCAAGGTCTAGGTTATAAACTAGGAATACAATGCTGACACATATCACAAAGATCTTGTAATTTTCGATCTAATTAAAATCGACACCTCTTATTGGATAGCTGCTTTAGAAACCAAACCAGTATATTAATAGCAAGTGGACATGCAAATCTGGAGATTATATTGTATTTATAGCTCGTCATCCAAGCAAACATAAAGCTCGAATTTATCCAGCAACCCAACAAGATACACGGGTACTGCAAGGTTACTCGTGCACGTAGCGAATCACACAGAAAAATTAGGTTAAGTAAATTACTTGCACGAAAGGCAAGCGCCATCGACAGAAATTGGCACATCCTGCCGCCTATTCGCACAGTCCGCAATGAATGCCATACACCAATTCACTTGCGCTCAGGCAGTTCTCATTCACAATCAAGGGATTAAGACCCAAACCCATGAAACCTCCATTGCCACCAACGACGACGGCATTAAGCCCAGCCAAGTGAATTGCGTTTTTGTAAGCCTTCAGTGCAACTGTTGGCATTCGGCTCCTTCCCTTCATTGCCGTCGCACACCATAGCCCATCATTGTTCGGGAAGCGGTCCTTTTTGAGCGTCAGAGGGTTTTCTGAGTCGTTGAGCTAACTGTAAAGGCTATGTGCGGCGACATTATCTCCGTGATTGTTGTTGTGTGTTGCGATGTTTTTTTTTTTCTTCCTGTTTGACTACGAGAGTGTTGTGCGGCAGTTTATATGCGAAAAAGCACATTCTACTTTACGCCGCATAAAACAAATCCTTATCACGGAGCCCTGTAGCCAACTTAGCTTCAATTTAAATTGGATTAGAGCAATCCTTTTCGCACCACCCGGGAGTACACTGTCCATAGCGGCTTGCAAAAGGACGACAATGGTGAATGAAACTTTCTCGATTTGTTGCTGTTGCTTCATTTTCAAATAAGGACAATGGGATCTAAAGAACTGAGCCGTTCTTCTTTTAGTATGTATTGTAATATCTATGTGTTCATGTGACAGGATGTCAGAGGGAATGTTTTGTGGATGTCTCGGATGTTTTTAAATATTTGTTGTTTTTTATTCTGTTAGGTTAAGAAGGAATTGAAAAGATTTTAATTAAAACGTTCTGAAGTTTACGGTGCTCTCAGGACATTCGTTTCCAATTAGATATGTACATACATATATGACTGACAGCCGAGTCAGTATACTAAAATTATACCTACCTTCAGGAAGTCCCGGTTAATTATGGGCAAAGGTGTGACTAGAGATGTCAAAGAAAGGAGGGTTTCATAGATTAAAAGCAATTTCCGGCTTGCTTCGATGCAAGCAATCATTTTCTTGCAGCAAGTGAGTCGAAAGGTGTGATGGACATTCGCTTTTTGCATTCACTAAGGTAAAAAGAGTGTTTTCCTTGTAACATCTGATTTTTTAAGTGTCTTGACAAATCTTTCTCTAAGTGGGTTGATAAACCTATGCTTGCCATTTAATATTCTAAAGACTGTTCCGAATAAATATTGACCACGACTACATTTGAAGGAATCCAAACGGAGAGTCCAGTGTTTAATAACATTTTTGAGCATTCGGCTGATGTCTTGTTAAAACCATTTGTAATTTTGTCTTCTAAGGCTGAAATTGAGACTTGCTTATCGGCATAGACGAGTGGTTTGGCTTATCATCATCAAAAATAGCTTAATGGAATCGAGTCGCACGATCTAGTTACTTAAATTCTAATTCATTTTCCAATTACTCCACCGAATCGCATGCTGTTTGGTATGTAGCACTGCCTTGCTGGAACCGCACGTGACATAGATTCAGCTCATACAATTTGCGGCGATAAAAGTTTGAAATCGATGAACGATAATAGGCGTCACTGACGGTAAAATTGTCCTCACGGTCATCTTTGAAAAAATACGGAACAATGTTTTAGCCAATTTCTCCGTGTGCATAGGCAGTTGTTGTATTGCACTGAGCTTGCTCATCGGACCAAATACAGTTTTGTTTAATAACATACCCATTCAATTAGAAAAGAGCTTTTCCTCTGTCACCCCTCAATCGTTCGTTGATCCTCTTTTGCCCCTTATAGTTAAACGTACTCAGCTAACAGCTGACCCCACCCCAAGTCGCTACGCTCTCTTTTGACTTAATTCTCTCATGCCCCATGGTCTCTATTCAAGAGTAAGGTCTCCCTAGGGATTTCGTTAGCCTCGATAGCCTCGAGAGCCTCTTCATCAAATACCATTTCTTCAATATTTCCCCCCAAAAAGTGTCAAAGGATCTTGATACCTTCCACCAATTCAACAAACATTTAAAACGAATATTGCACTCAACATAATAGAGCTGACCACGACAAGTTTTTTCGTCCCTAATTCTCTCACTCTTCCTGCAATCCCCTCACTCTGCCAAAATGTCCCCCTTACCTTCTATTATCAGAATGAAAGCGGTCTTCGCTCAAAAACCCAAGTTGTTTTGCAGTAGTTACATGGTCTCTCCTTCAAAATCCTTGCTCTGATTCAAACAAATCTGATCCCCAGGATAAATAACTTCGAACTTGATCGTTGCCCTTGTCGAGGCATCCTATTAGACGTCCTTAATACAATCGATTCTTCCCTTATTGCAATATCACATCTCGACTTTGTTTTAATTTCTTTGGTGAAGCGATGTGTTGCATTCCCGGCTATCATTTTTCCGGCTATGTTCCTCTTGGTCCCTGTGGCTGGCTTGCTTCACCATGTGAGCCCTTCGGGCCACTGGGACCATTTCGACATAATGGATGTTATGCCCCAAGTGGCCCATGTGGCCTCATGCAGACGGTCCTTTTTTCTGTGCCCCATATTTGCTATGTGTAAGAGCTCATGACGGAAGGGCCTGTGATTACCAGACAAGTATACGCTCGGCCTTTTGGCCAATACCCAAGTACAGCGAACGTATCGGAAGAGGGGGGATCATCAAATTTATTAAAGCTCCGCCAGTGTCGGATGAACATCCTACGTAAAATCCGCTAAAAAAAAGATTGTGCTAGCCCCGAAGACATTATACATCATGGGGATGAATTCCCTCTTTTCGGTGACTTCAACCATGGGCTCTTCTTGGATCGCCTAGCAGATTCAAACCTTAGTCAAGTTAGTGGCGTCTTAAACTATATGGGTAGACAACTAGACCTTTTATTCACAACTGTTACCCCCAAATCTTCTATCTGACTTTGTCCCCTTTCCCTTTCAATCATCGATAAATTCCATCCTCCCCTTCTTCCCTTATTTTTTCACACCTCTCCACCACTGAACACTTCCTCTCCAGTGTTCCTTTTACATTCCCATTTTTCAACGCAGAAACTTTGTCCACCTCCCCACCCTGGTATAAACGCAGGCTCCGTTCTCTAAGAAACAAAATAAATAGGCAGTGGACAATCTTCCTTCGTACTAAATCGCCAAATGACTTTTCTAACTACAATACATGGGCATCTATCTCCACTTTACCGCCCTTCATAACTCCTTCTATCAACGCTATTTAACTGAAACCCAAGATAATTTTATAAGTGATCCTAAGTCCTTGTTAAAGTTTGTTAACTATAAAAGAAAATTTGATGGCTACCCTACCTCAATCTCTTTCCATGATCAAACCTCAAATGACCGCAATATTATCGCCAACTTTTTCGCCACCTTTTTAAACAATCTTTCGCCGGCGACTTCTTTGTGCCGGAATTTGCTTTCTTTGATTATTTACCAATTCCTCCCTTGGACCATTTCTTCCTCGCACAGTCGATCCATATGTCACCAAAAACAAAGTAAATCTACTTAATGATGAATTCACTCCTGGACCTGACGGTCTCCCTGCCATATTTCTATATTCTCTCTCCCTCTCAAAAAATCTTCAGTTTATCCCTAACTCTAGGTGAATTTCTCCGGTTGTGGAAAACCTCATTTATAACCTCTATTCACAAAAAAGGTTCGAATAACGATGTTAACAACTGTCGTCCCATTGCCAAATTGTCACATAATCCAAACTCTTCGAGAGTATTTTGTACGAAATTTTAAGTTTTCGCAAGCCCTTAATCCCCCTGGATAACACGGTTTCCTCAAATGCAGATCTATTGTAAAACCATTAACATTGTTGAATTTGTGTCCTTTACCCTATTTGCCTTAAAGAATGTTAAAGAAGTTGACGTTATATCAACCGATTTCGATAATATCTGCCACAGATTAATACTCTTCAAATTGTCTTCCCTTGAGTTCGATCGCATCCCTTTGAAATGGATATCTTCAGACTTGGAAAATTGCTATTACAGTGTTCGTTTCAGAACTGCCTTTTCTAAGCTTTATTAGAGCCACTTAGCTGCACTTCTTTTCGTTCTTACCATTAACGATATGGAAATGGTGATTAAATATTTCCACATCTCACTATATGCCGATAACATCGAGCTTTTCAAGACCATTTCTTCAGATATGACTCTTTCCTTATTCAATCAGATCTTAATAATTTTTACATCTGGTGTTCCAAAAATTGCTCGGAGGTTAACATTTCCAAATGCCAATGGTTCACTTTTTCGCGTAAACGAATCAAACCTCCTCCTCGTCTCTACATCCCCAATAATCTGCCCATCTCCACCGCTCAGACTATCGGCGATTTTGGCATATAATGTGACCAGGAGCTAATTTTTCGTGCATATATCGAGGAGATAATCCATAAAGCTACTTCAGCACTCGGTCTCGGGAAGCAATAGTCCCCTTACATAACCTTTGTGCGGCCACTTTTTGTATACGCTTCTGAAGTGTGGTCTCCTTACTAACAAACCCACATTTCTAGAATCAAGAGCATCCAACGCCGGTTCCTACGTTTTGTACTTCGAGGCCTCCCCTGGAACAATCCTTTGCTCTTACCACCCTATCAAGACCGTCTTAAACTAATCAACTTGAACACGTTGGAAGAAAGAAGAACACAAACTTTCGCCCTGTATGAAATCCCCGTCTCTTCTATCTACCCACCCCCATACCACCTATGGCTGCAACGAATCCATTTCACGTATGCTGTGAACTGTTATCTCGAATCCTTACTTCGATTTCAAACTTAACACTCCATGCCTAAAAATCCGTTTTTTTAATCGGGGGCGCGATTCTCCCATTCTTATTAGTTATAAAGTTAGATTAAGTAAATTAGATTTTTTTTTTTTTATAAATCGTGCAGGTTCAAGAGTTTACGCTCTTATCGTGTTTGTCACACAACCTGGACGTTGTGCAGATGGTTTGTGTCGAAGATGTTCGTTCACTACTCTGCGAGGGTGGTTGTCCTAGTTAGGATTTTAGAGATTCTACTGAATTTGCGTTGGTTGTAGTTCACAGTAACTCTTATGTTTCTATGTCATTAAGGTGTTATATTGGAAATGCACACACAGAGTATGAATTTTGAAGTGATTTAATGCTGCGAGTGTTATGCCTTCGACCGCATTTTTTGATCATCTCACAACTGATGTTGTTGCACAATTTTTCCGTATAGGAATTGTTCTTAACTATGGACATACTTGAACTACAGATCTTCGGCTCAACAATCGGTGATGATTAGTGATTACCATTGCACCACGATCACCCTCCCCGCTTGAATTAAGTTCAATAAATGGGGGCGTTTGCCCCAAGAAAATTATCGCTTCAGATAACTTTTTGATAAAATAGCGGATCTTTCTCCAGCTTTTTTAGTTCTACTTACTGAAAATTCGACGCTGTGGCAGGAGCTGTGTAAAGTTTTAGAGCAAGAGCGTAAAATTCTCTACGTAGTCGAGCAACATAAGCTTGAAATTCGTGCGAAATTTGGTAGCCCGCGGCAGTTCGGGAATCAAATTGAGGTATACGGTCGGATATTATTTATTTTAACCACCTACGTACATATGTATATAAATATTCTACCAAGATCCTGTACGATCGGCTGGAATAAATAAAATAGAATCCACGATTTCCTTCACACTTCCTACTCTGACTATAAATATCACGAGAATACCTGATTGTGCAGAATATGTAGATATGGTATCTCAGTAATTTCCCCCTGTCACGCTGAATTTTAGCAGCTACCGGGTGAAAGTTGCACTCATCTTATAAAACCAATACCTCATCGGTTACAAGAAGTTATTAAATAAAATGGTAATGAATAAACTGAATGTATTAATGAGCTTAAAGGTTCCTTAATATATTCCCGGCTGTAAAAAGAACAAATATATTTTCGCTCAAATTGTTTCAAAAAGAATATCAATGACTTATTCTAAGAAAATTTAACCTGATTTTTAAAATTTCAACGAAACTGTTTAAATTTATAATTGTGTGCAAGCAGCTGTAGACACTTTAGGGAAAAACTAGCCGCTGGGAAAAATGAAAAATGTGATAAAAAAGGGCGGAAAGTCTACCATGTTGCAAAGTGCTAACGGCCAATTTAAACGAAAACAAGGAAGGATAAAACGAAAAGGCGAAGGACGAAGCACATCAACAAAGAAATCAAAGTATAAAGACGCCTCAAGCGAAACCAAGAGAAAAACATTAGCGGGAAAGTATCATAGAAAATTCTGTGCTCCTTTTTGAATTTGATTCTTCATCTATCAATTTACCCTGAAACCTATAGCTGTCTACAAAGTGGATGTCTGACGCATTAAAAAACAATGGCAACTCACTTGCAAATATAATTGTCTTTCAAAAGTCGTCTAGAATTTTTTTCGTGTTTGCCGGGATACACTGTCTGACCCATTACCCAAACTCATTCCTTATGATGAAAGATCAGTTTAACAAACCCTCTATACCAATGGTTGACCTTAAAGAACAAACTCGTTTCAATGAATAATACATTTTTCAGACTGTCTCGTTCTGAAACTTTTACAGTGGTTAATAGTACGTAACGAAGTGAATCCAACAGGCAAAGAAAGATATTTATATGTGTGCAGGGTGGTTAAAAAACACTCACTTAATCTTGTCTTCCTATATTATTTAAGTAAAACGAATTCAATTCAAATAAATTTATTTATTTGGACATTGTTTGAATTATTTTTGAAGATTTCTGTCAAGTGGTTGCCGCCATTCTTGATGTCCTTACTAATCCTGTTGGGTGTTTTCTTTAAGAGCCTTTTTGAATAAGTGACTTCAATAACCCCAATGAAAAAAGTCTAGGGCGGTCAAATCGGACGATCTTGTTGTCCAGGGTAACCGAGAAACATATACCCGTATGTACTTCAAAATGTCTGTGTCTGCGGTGTAGAAACCGCATGTCCTCTAGCCCCAATGAGTGAATTTTGCGGTAATAAAAGCTTGTTGTGGAACTACATAGCTCAACAATCACAGTGATTGTGTTACGAAGCCTCCACGAAAAAGGAAGCTCGCAGAACCTCATAAAAGGAACACCATGCAGTAACTCTGAGAAGATTTTCAAGGTTGACACAGAAGCCCAAAATTGTTTGCTACGCGTTCATTCTAATTGAACTGGACTTCGTCAGAACGAGCACTGTAAGCCTTTCGGCAACTCTTCTGCCACGTGTTGCTCCAGTCTTCTCGAAGCGGGTGGCTAAGAGCCCAAGTATTTGAACAGTTGTCGTAGGACGGATAACAAGTTTGAGCTGAAAATCAAGTTGCGCCAAAATCAGTGACGCATCCGTCCGTAAGAAAATAGTCATTATAATTGAATATTCTTGAGGAATTTAGCATTTCAGGAGTGGATTGCCTCTATTTGCATAATTTATAGCATCTTCCAACGTGTTGATATTGTATATTTTGGGCCTTCTTGAATAATCTATAAAGTAAAGTCAAGAACCATCTTTCATAAAGCCAAGTCCAATTTTCAGTTTACTAAAATATGGTCGAAATTAATAATGGAAATACACACAAGGCCATCGTCCAGATGGATCCCCTAAGTTTGAAAGCAAAATTTAGTTCAAAATTCAATTCAAACTTCTGCAAACCTATTTTTGGAAAGGAACAAACCGGACAACCTGTGTGGCTTAAAGTCTAGGCTTAATATTATTCACGCTGCGTCAGAACATTCCGACATTCAGTGGAATAAGGCAAAACACCAATGTACCAATGCTTGTCTGGTCGACTTCGAAAAGGCCTTCGACACGGTATGGTTAGGTTAGGCATATCAAATCACCTGCTATATATGGTTTACGTTATGACTATGGAAAAACATGTTTGTTGTTAAATGCGACAACGTTATTCCGAGAAGGATCTTTGATATTAAAAACCTTATACAACAGAGAGCAGTTAACCCTTCGATACCGTTTAATATCAAAAGAATGATATTGTCTATGACTCCCTTGTACAGAGCCCCGAGGATACTGAAAAAAGTGGATGAAAATCGTGATCATTGGGCAACATGGACAACGATTACCGGCGAGAAATGCGGACACCTTGGGATATGGGTTGACCAATATCTATATTTGCTGGAGTTAAGAAAGCTAAGATATGACAAGAAAGCTGTTTCAAAGCAGTCGACTTGAATACATGGTGAAAATCATATGCTACGTGACCCTAGTAATGCTCATCATCGCGTATGATTGCCTTTTGTGGTTTAATGGTATGCCATCTTTTAGGGAAAACAATTGTGTGTTGGAGAGATAGTTACAGAGATTAGAGTCTGTCTTAAAATTAACAGAACGCCAAAGTCCCAGTCATTATTAGCCTAATAAGGTTCTGTACGATGGAACAGGGCTAAACAGAATCTACAGTTTGCATATTAAAACGACTAGAAAGCATGTTGTAGGAATAACCATCTCTGGGGCCTACTATACCAATTAAAGATACCGAGACCACACCCCGATCGGGCCTTATTTCTCTAGGGCATTTCTCTATGTTGATATCGCAAGGTTGTGTTAGCGCCGGATAGAAATGGTACCTCGGTAATTTGCCAACGCCACTGGTGACATCCAGGGCATGCAGAGTAAGTAAGATGACGAAAGAATAAATCAAAAGGGTGCCATTGGAAACAAATCACACGAGTGATTGCTAATTTTATTATAGTTAAGATTAGAATTAAGCAGCTTAGAGAAGGTTAGGGAAAAAAAATCTAGATTTTCTAATAAATTATCCTAGAAAATCCAATTTTAAAATGTATATGTAAAATAGAATAAATAAATTCAAGCCGAATGACATTAGTAATTGAGAAATATTTTCAAACTTAGATTAAAAATGTTTGTCTATCAAATAAGGATAGAAGAAGAATAATAAAAAAGTAATTAAAAAGAGAGAGAGAAACAAAAGAAAAGACATGGATGCATCTAGGAGGGAATCGTTAATGTAGTCTTCATTCCATGTGTACTGACAACTTAGTTAGACCTTCAAAGCTCCAATGCGTAAAATTGCTTATCCATATCGAGCAAAAGAATAGGAAGTAGTCAAATATTAAGTAGTTCATGGGATCGAAAATAAACAGCAATGAGCTTGTAATATGCTGAGAATTTAGAGAAATCTTCTACAGACTGTATAACGCCGATGATAGATCTGATACCACTGTCAGGCAGAATGATCCATTCGCAACGGATGAAGATACAAGAGAATTCCGTCCATCTGACCTGGATGAAATTAAGCTTGTTACTCCGAAGCTTAAAACTAACAAAGCTGCGGGCGTAGACGGCCTAACAGCTGAACTATTTAAGGCGGCTGGAGATGAATTGGTAGGGCGCATGCACCGGCTCATCTATAAAACATGGTCGGAGGAAGGCATGCCCGACGAATGGAATCTCAGCATCGTTTGTCCAGTCCATAAGAAAGGAGACCCCTATAACTGCACCAACGTTAGAGTCTCCTTACCATCGCAGATCTTCTCTGCCGTGCTGTTTGCAAGCCTGAAAGCGTTTGTCGATAATTTAATAGGTTCCTATCAGTGTGGTTTCAGGCCAGGTAAATCCAAAATAGACCAAATTTTCGCACTGTGGCAGATCTTGGAAAAGACTCAGGAATTCCAAATCGATACACACCATCATTTTGTCCTCCCTGCCACACTGGTCCGATTGTGCAGGATGACAATGGAGACCTTCGATGTTAAAAAGGATTTACATAAGGTGACGCACTTCTTCAACATCGTGCTTGAAATGATAATACAAGACTCACTGGCCAACACTGCGCAATTGAGGTAATTGGGCGAGCACAGCGAGACGTTAAAGAAGTGTTCCAAAGCATTGAAGCAGAAGCGGCTAAAATGCATCTTTCGGTGAACGAGGGTCTTCTTCTTCTTCTTCTTTTCCTTTTTCCGGCGTTGTTATGGTCAGAAGTGTAGGACCATAACCTTCCCACTTAACTGCATTCCTACTGGTCCGCTTGTGGGGTCCGCCGGTTTGACCTCAGAAAGTAGCGGCAGGCTTCCCGGTTTGGGATTACTTCATCGCTGAGGCCAATCAAATGCTGGTGTTTTTGCATTTGTTTTTCGGCCTGCCTTTTTTTTTGTGACACGTGCATGCTCCAGATTTTTTTTGTTTGATCTTACTCTTACAATACCGGTGATCTCCAGTCGTGTCAACCCACTGATTTGCATGTACACTTGTGGGGCAGTTTAATGGTGGTATATGTGTCCCTAGGCTCACCTTGGTGTTTTCTAAATTGCCTACATGTGATTTTTGTTTACCTTTGTTTTAGTCGCCTTTTACGACAAGCGAGAGGTATCGCTGCAGGGATATTCTTAACCCGTCCCTGCACGGAATTCGGTGAACGAGGGTAAAACCAAATACATGCTGTAGGCCAGAACGTCACAATTGACGGCTACAAAATTGAAGTGGTCAAGGATTTCGTCTATCTTGGCTTACTAGTGACCAGCGACAACAACACCAGCGGTGAGATCAAACGCAGAGTTATTCTTGCCAACCACTGCTTCTTTAGGCTCGAGAGGTAATCGAGAAGTACAATCCTCTCTCGAAAAATTAAGGTAGCGGTACTCCTTTACGGCGCAGAGGCCTGGACCTTAACGAAAACGGAGATGAGGATGCCCTTGTTCGCTTCGAGAGGAAAATTCTGCGTTCAATCTATGGTTCCGTTTATGTAATGGGAGAGTGAAGGGAAAGATACCACGACGAACTGTACGGGCTGTACAGCGATATTGGCCCAGTACGATGTCTCCGGATCCAACGTCTAAGATGGCTAGGCCATGTAGAGTGAATGAACAGCACAGCTCCGGCCCGAAGAGTCTTCGAATCCAACCCTGAGGAGGGACGACGTAGCAGAGGACGACCGAATCTAATATGACGCACATACATAGATGAAAGGGGACCTTAACCAACTGGGTCGCTTTTTCGTGTCAGCCATTTGGTTGAGGCTCAGGTTCACAAGAGGAGTTTGTAATATAGCACTAAAGAAAATTTTGAAGCTACATAGCTTACTAGCTGAGGTTCAAGCAAGTACAAAAGATCCATTTTTTGCTTAATTAAATGGGCGAAGAAGATTTTCAAAATTTTCATGCACAAGTCGGCGATACCGATATCCTGGTTTCCTTACTGTTCGAATGAAAATGTAAATAGCATACGTTCAACCACATGGGGTAAATTACTACGCTAAGTAAGAAAAACCATGTATTCCGTTTATAATTACGAAAGAAAATTGTTACAAAACTTGTGCTTTTGATATGAGTCCAGGGTGAAAACAAGACCTTGTCGATCAATCATATACCTTTCGAGAAATGTGTCCTTTGGGGAAATGTGTTGATTAAGTTTTTGTTATTTTTTGATTAAACGTTTATTTTAATCAAAATTAATTAGATTTAAATCCATATTGACCATAATTATCTATGACTATTTGCCATTTTATGGGCAGTCCCATAACTCCATCAATGTAGGAATTATGTGTAGGAATTGTGTTTGGCGAAGGAACTGGCACATCCCGTTGTTGTGAATTTCATGTCATTAAAAAAAAATTTGGAGAAATTGAAACAAATGGAATTCTGTAACGTCTAGGCTATATGGTGGGTGCGACGAAACTTCTCAGCCAATTATTCTCAATTTTTCTGCGTCAATAAACAAGATGGAATCAGCTCGCCAAGAGCCAAGCTACAATTCCAGATTTTCTACCTTGATTTTGGAAACTTTTATTTGGTACTCAGGAATCACAGTAGCTGGGGTTCTAAAACCGGTCGCTATAAGTTCAGAATCATGTACTCCTCTAAACACAGTCAAGTTTCAAGGCTCATAGCTACTTGGCAAGTTTGGTTTGATATATGCCTACGGACAGACGGACCGGCTTAAGTCTGGCCTACCCCAGCTTTGCAAGGTAGAAGACTAAAGTGTGTGGGGTTTGGCGTTTTATGATACAAAACAATGGCCTCTCTGTTGATTAATTCTAAAATATTTTTTTAATTGGTTCCTGCAATACGGATAATTGCTGCCAATATAGGTTGAAATCAATTAAGACTCCCTGAATAATACTCAATATGGGGCACCGTCACCTCGCTATTTCCACCATCGAACGACATTCTCACATTTTACTTAATTTTCATCTTCTGTTAGTAGATTCTTTGGAAAAGGGGTGATTTCATTCTGTGAAAACTGTTGATTGTCAATTGATGCAAAAACCTTGACCGTCCTTGTGTAACACATGATTGTGTAGCACATGATTAAAAACTCTTGAGCGGTCAATAGTTATTTCTGTAGGAATATTACAAATGCGTATTTCATGATATTCATGGATTTATTGCATTATTTCGTCACATTTTCATAGTCGGTCAACCGGAGCGAGGTGTATTTTTCACAACGAAACTACCAGAACGAAACCGAGCTAACCAACTTCTTGTTGCTTTGATAGAGAATCTTACTAAAATAACTTTTGACTGATAAATTGAAATGTAACCTTCCATAGCACAATCTGATTAGTGTTGCTCGATTTATGACAATATTCACCATCTGGTAACGTATACCTCTCAATAATCAATACAACATAATCATTCGATTGGAAAAACGTCATATGAATTAAAAAAAAAATCATTATACTGTACTATCAATAAGGCGGAATCCCTAAAAGCACTTCTAATAACGCAACCTTATGTCGGCCGGTATGTTCGAATCAAATTATTGGCCGCATAATTAGCTCCATTAAGGACAATGATATATCGCCGATAGGTCGTGTTATTAGTTGTCAGCTAATTACACAAGGAATATGTGAAATTAGTCACCGAAAAGGTCGCTGCTGATGATAAATTCCGGTATTCCATCAACATGTCAAATGAGTCACATTTCACGCTCGCTGGCTCGGTTAAAATCCAAAAATATTATGCTGAAAAACAATGAACTGCGGAAATAATACACAAATAGCCTCTGCACAATAAAGTGCTTGTTTGATGTGGCGTTAGAGTCGAAAAGGTGATGTTGTAAAGGTCAAAACAATAAATTTGTGACAGTTTTTTTTTATGAATCGCATCGAATCGCTCTTATGTCTGTGATGGCCAGGCCTATTTACTAGACTTGACGGCTCCAGATTTATATTTATGTTTACAAATTTAGTGTAAAATGCTGGTTGAAAGTGCTGCGATTTCCATAGACCAAAGTACCTGTTCCATGAAATGTTAGCCAATAAAAAAGTATGTTTTCCTCTCATTTGCAAATTAAATCGTTCGCAAATAAATGGCACACCCTATATGTGACCATTACATGGGATAGAATAGGTAGAGCAATTTATTTGTTTATCCGTTTATAATTAGCATGGGAACAATTGAGAAATTACTTTTTTATGAGTTTTGTTCAAAAATAGTTTGGCTTAAAATAGGAAAAAAAAAATAACAAAATAAGGCAGGCACACTAACAATAGTTGACAGGACACGGCTCTGAATAAAGATTTGCTTACATTAAAAATACACATTATTCATGATATGTCGGGATTCTGGCCACGTACTGTTATACCCAAAATCAAAACGGCTTAAATTGGCCTCGAAAAACTTTTTCAATAATCTGATTGGCAATCGTATTCGGTACTGAAATATATTCCGCCACTGAAGCGTAGAACAAATGGACAGTAGACAAACAGTTAAGAGAATAATGAGTTGTGAAGCCGAGCAAAAAGGACCACCAAGAAAACCACGCCATACATGGAAGGACCAAATAATAATTGACCTACAAGAGACGGAACAGAACGACGAAACATGGAAGAAAGAGGTGCCAACGATGCTCAGAACTTCCGAATTACAAATGGGCGCCAATAATATGTATAATAAAAACAACTGAATTTGCGACAAAAAAGCCTTATCCATATCAGCATAAAACTTCACTGTAACCATCGATATTTTGAGGGCCTTAGCTATATTATGCTGTACTAGCCAAAGAAGTCAGCTGTCAAAGAGAGCGTATAGTACAACATACGAGGGTGGTCCGATAAGTACTTAGCCTACAAAAGAAAAACAAAAATTTTAGAGAAATGGCGATTTATTTTTCAATATAGTCTCCTTTTAGCTCGATACACTCGACCCAGCGATGCTCCAACTTCTTTAACCCGTCTGAAAAATACGTTTTCTCGAGGTCTGTAAAGTAGGCCTCCGTGGCGGCGATGACCTCCTCATGCGACTGAAATTTCTGGCCGGCGAGTGACTTTTTCAGGTTTGGAAACAAAAAGAAGTCGCACGGGGCAAAATCTGGAGAATACGTTGGATTCGTAGCCCAATTCGATCAATTTGGCCGTGGCGAGGGCGGAGGTGTGAGCCGGTGCGTTATCATTGTGGAAGAGCACTTTTTTTCTTCGCCAAGTGGGGCCGTTTTTTGTTCAATTCGGCGTCGAATCAGCTCAATAATTTTGCATAGTACAGCCCTGTGACCGTTTTGCCTTTCTCCTGGTAGTCGATGTGGATCACACCTTGTGAATCCCAGAAAACGGTGGCCATCACCTTTCCGGCCGATGGGACAGTCTTCGCCTTCTTCGGAGCACGTTCGCTGGGTGAAGTCCACTGTTTGGACTGTTCCTTGGTCTCTGGGGTGTACCAGTGGATCCATGTTTCGCCCACTGTCACAAAACGATGCAGAAATTCTTTCGGATTGCGCCTAAACAGCGTCAAACACGGTGAAGTGGTCTCACGGTTGCACTTGTTGTCCGGAGTGAGCAAACGCGGCACCCATCGCGCCGACAGTTTTCTCATGCCCAAAATTTCATGCAGGATATGACCCACGCGATCTTTTGAAATGCCTACTGTCTCAGCTATCTCGCGCACCTTCAATCGGCGGTCTATCAATACGAGATCGTGGATTTTTATCACGTTATCCTCCGTGGTAGCCGTTTTCGGGGCATCTGGACGTGGCTCATTAAAAACCGACGTGCGACCACGTTCAAACTCGTCAAACCAATTTTTGATGGTCGCCATCGAAGGAGAAGAGTCACCGTACACAGCATCCAAACGCTCTTTGATTTCGTTGCGCGGACACTCCCGCTTCCACACGCGGTCAAAACAAAACTACGAGTCCGATCCGGCTGAAATTTCGATAGCCGTCTACTAGAATGTACTACACGATAGTAAGTTGCTCTTCCGATACTGGCGCCATCTGGCGGTGAGGCTAAGTACTTATCGGACCACCCTCGTAGTCTTGGTTTTATTGGATTCAAGCATAGACCCTTGATTGATGATCACTGAGGGATGGAAGATTGATGCTGGTTACATGTGGATATAACGGTTGTGATTAGTTCTTTGTACTATACATCGGCATAGATGTGAAACTTTCAATAAAACAAAATTTATGGCCGCTAATTGATGAAAAAGGAGAAAAAAATTGGGCTTAGAACGGACCCTTAAGGAACGTCATAGCTTACAGAAAGAGGCGATCATAACTGAATTTTGGATAAGACAGTTTGTGTATGGTTGGATAATTAGGATAATTTCACTTTCTTATCTGTTTTGGAAAAGCCAAAAAAGCGTGCACGTTTGTTACAAAGAGTGGAAGGCGACATTGAAATAAAAGCTTTAAGGAAATCTAACTGAAGGAGTCTTCTCGAAAGATTAGCGTATATCGACTGATGGAGCTGCGTTCTTGAGATCTTGATAGAACTTATCTAAAATGTATTATTGCTTCGAAGATTAATGATCGGTTAGGCAACTTTCGACGGAAATAGAAGGATGGCGAGAAGTCGATATATGTATGTGAGAAGGCGGAGGTCGTTGGTATTTCATTCTCTGTGGTATATAAAATAATCCAATTTCTAGTTCCGAGTGTAAATTTCCATAAGACACATTGATGATTCAGATTTCAATCAAACTATTATTTCAGTATACGAGTATAGGTACACCATAGATCTTATCATTATGAATGGAATATCGTATCATTAAAACATTCTCCATGGGATTTCTTAAAGGACTTGATTCTGACAAAGTAGTTTTCGATGAATTTTCTATCGTATCGAGCAATAACTTGAATTTTTTAATATTTAGTATTGTAATTATACCTATAGTATGCTTATATGGACGGTTATGTTGACTGTAATCTGTGCAAAACGTACCTACTACAGAATTACAATAATGGTACTAAGTCTTAACATTTTAACAGATTCAGCGATTATTGAACGACCCACACAATGAAATAGCAAATCCTAGGATAAACATTTCCAATCTCGAATGGCAGTTTTGCCTAAAATACGTAATAGAAACAGGGATGTCAAATCCGGATCATGGATTGCATCACCTTATATTTGTTATATTGAAAACGGTATCGGGTGAATTGAGAATGTATAGACGTTCCGATACAATCAATGCAACAGAGTCAGGATTAGAATAGTACAGGCTATCCAGGAAAAGGTGTTATATTAAATTTCACTTAATTCTTATAAAGGGTCCGCCAAATAATTTTTTTTTTTTGAAAATACTATAAAAAAACTACTGAATATTTTCTCAAATTTCTTTTTTTATTTGAAAGTACAATCCTTCCGGTTAATAATGGAAAATAAATTCATTCAAATGGCTGCCTCGGCTGGCCATGCAGTAGCCTACACGATCGGTCCAATTTTTAAGCACATTATCGATTGTGTGCAGCTGTATTTCACCAATGGCTTCACGAATATTGTCCTTTAAAGCGTCAATTGTCTCTGGCTTGTCGGCGTAACACTTATCTTTGACGGCACCCCACAAATAATAGTCCAACGGTGTCAAATCGCAGCTCCGAGGTGGCCAAACGACATCAGCACTGCGGCTGATAATGCGATCTTCAACAGGGCGCAAAACATCGAGTGTAGCTTCGGCTGTGTGGCACGTAGCGCCGTCCTGTTGAAACCAAATGTTGCCAATATCCTCCTCTTCAATTTTTGTGAACAAAAATTCGTTCAACATGGCCCGATAACGATCGCCATTGACTGTAACGGCCACTCCTTGCTCATTTTCGAAGAAAAATGGCCCAATTATGCCTCTGGACCAAAATCCGCACCAAACAGTGGCTCGTTTTGGGTGCACCGGCTTTTCAATGTATGCGTGCGGGTTTTCTGTGCCCCAAATGCGACAATTTTGCTTGTTTACATACCCGCCAAGATCAAAATGAGCTTCATCTGAAAAGATGATTTTTTTGGCAAAATCGGCATCTTCTGTAAGTCGATCGCAGGCCCACTTAGCGAAGCGAAAACGCATTAGATGATCAGTTGGTTCAAGCATATATACAACCGTATTCGTTCAGCGGAAGGATAAAACCAATTATCTGTCAAATCACACATGAGCTAAGTGTTACCATTCACGAAATAAGCACTTCTTGAAAAAAAAAAAACGTTAGATGGCGGACCCTTTATTAAACGGTTTTTTTTTCATAGGGTTCGCGCAGGTTCACGAGTTACGTTCTTATGGTGTTTGTCACATAACTTGGACGGAGTGCGGATGGTTTGTGTCGAAGATGTTCGCTCACTACTCTCCGGGGGTAGTTGTCCTAAATAGGATTCAAGAAATTTGACTGAATTTGTCGCGTTGGTTGTAGTTCACAATAAGTTTTTTTATTTCCATGTCATTAAGATGTTATATTGGAAATTCACACACAGAGTATGAATTTTGAAGTGATCTTATACTGCGAGTGTTATGGCTTAGTCAGCATTTTTTTGATCATCTTTCATTCAAAACTGAGTTGCACAGTTTTTCCGTATAGGAACTATTCTTGGCTATGGACAGACTTTAACTACAGACTTCCAGCTCACCATTTTGTTAATATTTTTATGAAACTGTGTTTTTATGAAACACTTTCATTGATTTTGGTAATGTGTGTGCAGTGAATACTGATGATGTCAAATTTGATATTTTTTGTTCACCAATATTTCTTTGTGGATTTCAAAACTTTTCGGTCAATGTGGCCACGTATCGCATTGCATCCCTAGTTTTAAAGGACACTTCCTGTTGTACAGACCCATACTATTGTTACTAGTAAATGTCCTTTTCTGGACATTTTCTACAATATCACGACTTGCATATGTGGTAGACAAGAAAATTAGGAAATTAGGAATATTTTCCAAGCTTCACCAGGATTGGTAACTTTTAGAAATGTTTTTAATGTGCTGCCGGTCTCCCATGCGAATCCCACAAGGAACCAAAACTCTTCTTGTTTCCTCTAATTATTATAATTCCGGATTCAGTCGTCCTCGCGTCGATATCGTCAACGAAGCATCCATTTCTTAAGCCACTATAACTACCCTAAACACAAATGCACTCGTTAGCTTCCGCATGCAACCAACACCTCCAGAACCCCGGAATCCCCCCACGAATGGTATCACTCGACCGCTGCACGTGAACCACCTACAGAGCTTGTCTCCCATTTTAGATTGGAAATCCGAATTCCATTATCAAAATATCAACCGCAGTTACACAGCACAATAATAATTCCGATCGTGTTATCGCGCTTGTAAATACTCCAGCGAATAATCGAAATCGACGTCATACACCTCCAAAACCACCATGCCGCGATGGCTTCTTCAACTTCCCACGCAAGTAAACCGCTCGCTCAGTCGAATACTTGATTTCATGTGTTTCTGACGTTTGGAATAGTCCCACGAGTGTTTCCTAGGAGCTTTCGAGTTTTATTGCTTTTCACCCCGCCCTCGAGTTCGGTCAAATGTGCGGCATTGTGTTGGAAAAACTGGCTAACAACCTGAAGTTCGCCTTACATTCGTTCCTCAGCAGCTCGGAATTCTTTTAATAAAGACTTGGTAATCCTTGAAATTGTTGAGGCTTGAACTCAGACATGAGACAAACGATGGGAGCAGTTAAGGTGAGTTATAGAGATTAATCCCCAGGCCTCGCACATGATTAAGTAGAACATCGAAAGTGAAAAGAGAAACAAAGAAACAATCTTAAATCCGGGCTTAATGGATACATTATATCTGGATTAGGAGGAGATACGAAATGAGTGGAAAAAACCGCCATTAATCCTTCGAAAGCCGAAGAGGAAAAAAGTTTCTAAGCGCTCCCGGCTGATTGTGGGAATCGGCAAGAAGCCCAAGTTGAATCGGGAACAGGTGGGCTACGTGTAGGCAAACAGTCGGAAGAAACTTTTGACTTTCGCTTGCTCGCCCTTTAGGCGATGATAATCAATTCGGAATCGATTCTGTTGTGCGTCCTGGTAATCCGTGGTCTTAATCCCCAGCCCAAGCGATGTGCTGTAATCGAAAAAGTTTTCTTCGCTTCAGTTTGTCTGAGTTGAGTTACATGGGACCATAAGGATGTCGTGGATGATAAGGATGATGAGGAAGCTTTGGATGAGGCGGCACCATGTCGTGATTGATGAAATTCACTTAGCTGATCCTTAGCTTCGATTAATGAGACTTTTTTCTTTGTCGTTCTTCCTGCTCCTTGTTCTTGTCATTTCCCATGTTAGTTAGCAAAAGTGTTGTTTCCCCTAGAGAATGGCTTACAAGTTACGAGTATCTATCCCGTCCACTTTGAGTTGAATGAACGGTGCGATTCGGGCTCGGATCATGGTGGCACATCATTAAAACCGCACGTTGCCATTGCCCCTCTCGTTGTGGATGGCCAACAATATGAAGACCCTCCGGAGAGTCTTTAATAAGCATGTCTCGCGGTTGGTGGAATCTTTTTCATATTTCATATTTCCTTCGACCTCAATAGCTTGCTCGGCATGGTGGTGCAGACTGCAAAATCCGGCATCAAGTGAGTGACAGTTTGGTGGCAAAAAGGAATCCTGCTACTTGCTAGTTGCTTCTAGAGTTCCTCATTTTTCCTTCCTATTCCATGCACACTAGTGAATTGTATTGAAATTCCTTGCACGTCTTTTAGTGATTTTCTGTCAAATTGACACTGCTTTCCGGCAGGAGCTGGGATTCGTCCTCATAGCACTTGCTTCTTGGTGCTTGGTACTTTTTTGGTATCCTCGTTTTCCAGCTTTCGCTTCTTGCTACTTTGCCGTCTGACTTAGTTCCTTCAGAGCGACGAAACATTCGGGCTGTATGGGAGCAGGGGCGACATGGGATTTGTGAATTTCTGATACTTGTTCTGCGAATGGTGTCGCATTTTTCAACTAGAGTAGACGTTCTTGTGGATGGTTGTCAGGGAATAGTTGGCGCTCGGCGGTTGGACTTTGGTTGAGAGGAACTTTTTTGGTGGGTATTATCGCGGGATTGTTTGGCGATGTTGAATTGTGCATGAGTGAGTGCGCAGAGAGGGTAGTAATGATGATGAGGATGATGACATAATGGATTTACAGTTTTCCGCAGTCATGGGTTTTCAAATAAAGCTAAATTGGGTAAGGGGGGAGTCGGTGGTTTCAAAACAAAAAGAGACAGAAGACATTGAGTGAGTTTTATGGGTCAGTAGAGGTACGATTTTGATTTGATGTGTGATGCGTTGTCGCCATTGGACTCAAAAACTCATTAGCAATTACAGACGATGCTCCGATCGCTTCTATCCAGAGTACGAGGAAGTTGCTTCTACAAATGAATTCAACAGTTGAATGTTGAAGAGTCTCGTTTTATCCACTAGGATAGTCACATTTCCATCTGAGTAATATAAGTATAGGAAAATAGGAAAATTGATTGATTTGTTACAGTAACTCTTCCAGTAATTTCTTGCCTAAAAATAGCATATCCCTTAGATGAGATAAGGATAAAGCCGGTTGTAGTTGGAATTTAAGTATCAGACCATAATCCCTAGTCTTTTCTCTGGTCACATAACTCCGAGTCACTATAGTGAGGTCGGTTCTGTTCAGTTCATGATCGCCGAATCTAACGCTCTATACAACCGAAGCCAGTTCTCTCCACATTGTCCTTAGAACAACTGATTATTTCCCAATGATAGTTTGCATATAAACTCTACCCTTAAACTAAATTTATTAGCTACGAATGGGGCTTAGAAGGGCGAATTGCAGAATTGTAGAATACCAATTGACACTCCGTATTGGAACCATCGGTACGGAAGTACTAGTGTCGCACGACATACATGACCACTTTAATATCGTTAGTGGTAAGAGTGAAAAGAAGTAGACCTAAGTGGCTGCCTTGGGAGACGTCGAAGGAAGCATATAAAGGGCTAAAAAATGCAGATGCAAAATGAATATTGGTATAGCAGTTATCTCACAAGAATATACTCACTTCAATAAAAACAGTTCAAAGTTGAAGGTAGATAATTTGAAAGATATTAGTCTGTGGCAAATTTTGTCAAAGGCCTTGCTGAAATAAGTTGAAACATCATCGGCTTCTTTGCTATCCTCTAAGACTGAATGGGCGAGGGACATAAACTCGAAAAATATTGTGTTTGTAAAACTATGTTTCAAGGAACAGTGCTGTCTAGCTGAAGACCCAAACCTTTAAATTTCTCGTTGTGCTCAAGGAGCTGACCTTTTTGCTACCTCAATTTGGTGAATCTTGCGCAAAGACTTGGATATCTTTCCATATGAAATAAAATCAAAGGTGCTGCAAGAAAAGTTCCGATAACATTTCCCAAAGAGTCGACTTGGAATGGCCGCCAAGATGGTTCTATTTAAAGACTTTGAACTTTTTTCGTAGGTCTACAAGGCAACAATAATTAATTGATTCAATTTGAGAACAAAGTCATACAAATCATTCGCAAGATCAAGTTCAACTTTCCGACTTGTATAAGGACCTCTTGGATAGAGTCTTGTAAATGAGATTGCTGAGATCATTTGAACGAGCAATTGAATGTTCTGTAATTCACAGTAAAAAATGTTGTCATGTCTAATAACAACTCTATTTATTCAGTTTGATAGTTGAGACACACTTTATAAAAGGTCTCTTATAAATCGTGTAATACGTGGGTCAGTGGTGGCAAGTTCAGCTTGGATAGTGTTGTTGAGGTCTTGAATTATCTTGGATTATTGGCATTTCTCGTCAAATATTTCCACAGAAGAAATGACCTCGGAAGCCAATCAACTTTAACTTTAACCGACATAACACACTCCTCATATCTTGTGCGTAATAAATTTATTGTTTGAAGGCTTATGTGAGCGGCTTATTGATGGCATCATGTTGAAATTCATTAAATTTTTGAGAACAAAATAGTCGATCAACATCAACAGTGTTGACTCCATTCACTGTGTAACGAGCTTTCTGAGCTGGGCCAAGGTCCGCCACAAATTTATTGTTGTGATACCGGCAGACTCTAGTCTAATTTTGAGGGTGCATCGATAACACTAATCTATCCCTCTGGGTTAAGACCCGTTCGAGATACTTGTCGTAGTGGAACCTTATTCACCTTATTGATACTGTCGCATTGATAGTTTCTTTTGGGTGAGAACCGAGCCTGAGTTATATTGGTTGAGAGTAGCGCGAGGCCAAGCCCCTTGGGGTGAAAACCCGAGACTGGGCTCTAGCTGTTGTTGGCTTGTGCGCTCGAGTGTGGCTATAACTCTTTACCAGACTCTTCCGGGTTAAAACTCAAATCGGAGACTATATAAGTTGATTAAGTTTTTATTGTTAAAGCCCGATTCGGAGTATTAATTTCCGCGTTTTCTCTACTCACGGTCTTACCCGCCGGTAGACAACTCCAGATATAGTAGGCCACACTACTCACACTTCCATTATATACGACGTGTTTATAGAAAAATGAATTGACCCTCTCTGACGGTCTATCTTCTCCTGTCTGTTCTCTAGATATACTCTCTGTATGTGACGTACTTTTTCTGATGGATGACCAGACTCTTCGAAGACTCACTGAAAAATCTTCATCAGCCAAATGCGTTGGCCCTTTTTTAGGACTAAACTGAACGGCGAAATGTATGGTAAATTTTTAGCTGTCACTGGCATTTCCCCTGTTTGTCGGATTTGTCTCGATGTCGTTGACCTTTGTTCACATTTTTTCCTTATTGGAGAATCAAATTAAATTTTTCTTCACAACTGTGACTGCCCCTCCAACCTCATTTTCGAAAGAGTGTCGGTCAATGATGCCGCCAACACATAATTGGTGCCACCCAGTGATTTTTTTTTTTTCTTTGAAATTCATTGGCTTTTCGTGAAAAAAATTTGTTTATTTACGCATCCATCCATCATCATCCATCTAATTTGATAACACAGAATCTTGACGATCCAACATGCATTTAAAGAATCTGTGACGTGGTAGATGATCTAAAGACCGGTTGTGCAAATTAAATTTTTCCTTTAAAACTCTCGTAAAGTAAAATGAAGGCAAATTGTATGAATAACACAAATTCGTTGTTATTCAAACCGAAGAACAACTTTGTTAAGTCAATGACAGTTGTTGAAAACCAAAATCCACACCATCTCTTGGCTTACAGTCTGCCTCACGGCAAAGTTAGGATTACATTTGAAAAAACTCACACTTCTTGGAAACAACAGATTTTTATTTCTTTGTAGATCGTTTATTCCAGGTTCATGAAATCGGAAGGATGAAACGCTGGAGCACATCAATATGAATAAGATTCTGTTCAAAAGGAGTGTTTTCCCATCGTTTATCGAACGAGATGACGAAACATGAAGAAACTTAACTTTGGAATCCTTGAAAATCCTGACTCATACCCACTTTCAGGGTGCACTGATCTTGGTGGGTCGGGAACAAATTAATGCAATTATCACCGCAGGAAAGGTATCCTGGGCTGTAAGCAGTCAAATAAACCAGGTATAGAAAGTTAGTGTAACCTTCTAAGCTTCAGACCTAAGCTGATCCTATGGATGTACACAGCCGTTGTCGGTCCTATCCTCACCTAAGGTTCCCTAGTTTGGTGGCCAACGTATAACATTGACAAACATAATAAGATCCAAGGATCAATAGAAATCAGAACCACTGGAGCCATGAGAACATGCCTCTCCGAAGCACTTGATACCCTACTGCATCTCGTTCCCTTGGACCTTCACATCAAATACACGGCGGCGTCATAAGAGTTACGGAAGTGAGCTTCTGGTCACCCAGACCATATGGCCACGACTTAACTGTCAGCGAAATTGACCTCACTTCGTACGGACTAGATCACACCTTCCCTCGACTCTCATTTTCCTTCCAGAGAAGAATGGAAAGGATGCAATCCAGTCGCGAAATTCCAACTTCTGATTTTCACTAATGGCTCCAAGCTGCAGCACGATGTAGAATCGGGAATATTCTCGACAGAAGTGAATATCTCAAATTCATTCCGTCCCCTCGGTCACTTGAGCAGCTTTCAAGCTGAAGTACTAGCGATCGGGGAAGCGTGCAAAATACTCAGTGCAGCCCGCCCCAATTATACCTTCAGCACTCTTTATAGCGACAGCCAAGCCGCTTTCGTCGGCTACCACCTTCTCTAAACTGGGAGACCAATATAAGAAAGAAATTAAGCGAGATGGCGGCTGAAATGATATCACGCTCCTTTGGTTTTCACGACATAGCAATATAGAGGGTAATGAAAGGACCGATGACTAAGAGAATCTAGGAGTCACTTCAAACTATCCTACTGAAACTTTGGGTTTGTCGCTGAACCTACTCAAAGGCAACATCTTGCAACATTTTTTCAACTTTACCATCGGAGGTGGGCTAAGTCAACTGGACACAGGATATCAAGATATCAAGAAGAATCCGAATCTCCTATTCAAAAGACAAAACAAACGACCTCCTCAATAGACATCGCTCCAACATAGCTAGAATGGTGGCGGTCAGTACGGGCTATTGACCTATTGACTCACGCTACCAGAACCGGCGTCCGGTCTAACACCCACTGCTGTAGTTGTCACAACACCAAAGCAGAGTAAACCCTGCACCATTTTCTCTACGAATGTTCAGCACTGGCAAGTTGCAGGTTCTACAACCTTAGCTTGGCCAACATAACCACTTTTCTTAACTTTTAAACTTTCTTTGAATTCCAATTCCACCATGAAACCTTGTACTAGGTGACCCAGTCAGTACTCAGAAAGCATCAGATGTAGTGTTAAATCGCTTTATCTGTGAATCTTTTTAAAGTCGCCTCAAACCTCTTAACGTACTATCTGTTTTCAGTAAACTTAATGAATAAATATTTCAAAACGTTGTCTCAAACGTGGATTCAAGACACGCCCAATAATTTACATGTACATCAAGCAACTGAAAATATCCCCCAAGGCTGTTTGCTTAAAACCGCCAAAAAGTCAAGAAATTAGAACGCCTTACCGCGGAGTATTCAATTTATTTCAAGTTATTCCATTTCTGCTACTCTGCCAATTCGTCACAGTTCAGTCACATCCACGCCAACTGAAAACAAATAATAATTATTAATGGATTTCCGTGAAACCATGTTCGCAAACACGCCCGCAACGCTGTCACTCACGTACTTACGCATTGCATTCCAAGCGGTTCCCAAATATTTACGAAACCAATTGCTCACTTCCAATCACATCATATCCAAAAGTACAAACTGAAAAAAAAAAAGACAAAAATCAGAACTCCCCTTCAGGATTCGAAGAATCAAAGTAGAAAGAACGACACAAGAATGCCTACTTCATGCGTGCCACTCAACAAGGACGACAGTCGATTTCTTGGTTCTTTTGGTTGTCTTACGTTTTGATATTTTGATTGTACGCGTGCCGGAGGGTTGTTTGCACCCCCCGCCTGTGATATTTGGGAAGGAATTTTTGAAGTAATCCTTAGACTTTTGACTACACGGCGAATGATGGTTTCGAAATCCTTCGTAATTCGTCGCCGAAATCCTGAAATCCACCCCCAGTGATATGGAGACACCTCGTATGAAGGTAATTTTGGAAATTAATTGGACGGAGGGGAGGTCTACGCAGTGGAAAGGAAGAAAAATATGTGTTCCCACGTGATTAGCGTGAAATTGCATTTGGAAAGGCAATAGCAATAATCCTTGACACTAAATAAACAGCTACGCGCTGCACAACGAACGAGCGGTGCTTAGCGTGATGGATACAAATATTAACAATCGGGTGAGAATTATCGTTAATAAGTTTGTTTGTAATGAGGCTCCCGCTCAATGGTGTTGATAAGCCGATTGGGGTGGTGAGATTTATTAATTTGCTGTCATGCCGCCCGTAATCGGCCGCTTATGAGGCTGTTGTTCGACGATTATGGACATAATTTCGGAATTGTATTCGACAGTGGTTTATAATTGATAGAGTGCCCATGTTCGAGTTTTCTAGATAACATCAGGCTAGTGCCACTTCGGGTTGCAATGATTTCAAGCATCTAAGAATTCTTTAACTACTCATCGGCAACATGTGTGCCGTATAACATGCTGGGAAAATGCCAACACCACGATATCGCCACCATCATCACCATCACCATGGTCCACATCATCACTGGCAAGGGTGTCAACCTCTGTCACGGGCACTAAAGGGTTCTCCAGCAATGTTTCCACAACCTCTGACTGAAGTGCAAACAAACAGCGTTCACGTCCGCGTCCACCAGATCCACACATCTACCATACGAGCACAGTGAATTCATGGAATTTGGTTTTCCACCATCGTCGGCCATGTCCACTCTTATTTGCATGCGAACAGAAGTCGGGCAACGGGTAATAGATGCGAAACAGCCGCGTCACGCCATCGTCATTGTTTTTTGTATACGCCACCGATACCGGCATGAATATGCCAACCCGTCGATGAGTCGATACTGGTTGTACCGCAGAAATCAACCGGCCATTTCTGTCCAGTTGGCCGATTCCAACAACTGAACTCGTACATTTGCCTGATATGTTCGCCCTCGTTTTCATATGCAAGTGCACGTTAGGCATCCCTGGCTGGCAAAAATCAATTTTAGATCTCTCGTGTTAACGCAAAAACGACGAGTCGAACGGTTAACTGCTCGCATACGTGCAGGATATCGCATATAACATATCAGGACGAAATTAAATTAAGTCACGATGCGATTTTAGTTTTCCGAAGCGGCCACTTTCATCTGATTGGCGTGGAGTAGAGGTATTCTACAGTCAGTCAGATGGAGTCGGCCACCTACGCGATGTTTTGTTTTATGGAGTAATAAATTCGGTCATCGGAAGTGCAGCAACGGATGTGTGTTTTTGTTGTGGGCAGACATTGTCAACGGGACGGAGTGATGGGGCTTGCAGAATACACGTGTAGCTATTGGCTCACGGGATCGTGTTTAGTTAACGCGTGGACCTATTTTGGATAAAGTGGATTAGGATTAATGTTGTATAAACTGCTAACACTCTCAGAGCTTGTGATATGTAGCTTAGTGATTAGTAGTTACTAGGTTAATACAAGCGCGCGTGCCATTTTTTGTGAGTCGAAAATCAGAGAAGAATACAATGTGATCTAGACGGGGTGCAGATGGTTTGTGTCGAAGATGTTCGTTCACTACTCTCCGGGGGTGGTTGTCCTAGATATGATTTTTTGAGAGATTCGACTGAATTTGTCGCGTTGGTTGTAGTTCACAGTAACCTTTTTGTTTCCATGTCATTAAGGAGTTATATTGGAAATGCACACACAAAGTATGCATTTTGAAAATGAGATGATGAAATTGAATTCAAGTTCCCAGTTAGCACCATCTCCATCGACTTTCGAAGCTTGCTCTATAAGCCATGGTCGTAGCTTAAGCAAATTGATTAATATAGTGTTGTCCAACAAGAGGTGTGAATTTAAATCAATGAAAATATTCATTTTTTTTTACAACGAATGATAATTTTTGACTTGATAACTTGATGACACCTATTCCAACAAATAGTCATTTTCTTAATGAAATATTTCCATAGTTCCAGCGGTATCCTAAAAATTAAATTCGAATGGTGTCACATCGAATGATCCCGGCGTAAACTGAAGTCTTCCCTTCGGAAAAACATACGTGCAGAAAATTTGTCAGACAGCAGAGTCTCCTAAAAGTAAACATTACTCAAGATCGTAGCACATATTTCAAGACAAATATGTTCAACACCAGCTCAAAAACTACAAAAAAAAACTATCACTTGTTGTGGATCAGAGGACTGTTCGGCCATTTCTTTCCATCTAAGCCTCGACACATAGAATGATTTGACCTTGTTCAATACTGTACAGCGAGCGCGAATCGCTGTCATGTCGAGGATAAGAGTTTATGCTTAATAATCTAAAACACGGTTTTATCAGTACTTTGCTGAGATGAAACACCGTGAAATACGATTTGACAGTTTTAGCGATTGCGATATTTGATTCCCATATCAGCGGCGTTTTAACCCAACACACAGCTACAGATGTGGCGCAAAGTGACAGTTTCTATGGCTGTCTCGAAACCATGTTTGCGGTCAAATTTTTATGTCGACTATCCGAGACGAAATCCGAAATCCATTTTCCTTCTTTTTAGTCGGATACCAAGTTTCACTGGTATTATCATACTTTTATAAATACGGATTTTGGCATTGCTTGCAAAAGAGTTGTTTTAAACAGTTTCTTCATTGGGAAGAAATACGCATTGTCCATATGCAGCCTGCTTCCTCGTTATTGCGGGCGATTTCAATGTACACAATTCTAATTGGCTTCAACATTCCTGTCAGACAACACCCGTAGGAAGGTATGTAAAGAATACCTGACATAGTAGACCGTTCCGCCAACACCCTGGACTTGTTCCTCACCTCTCGTCCTGATAAGTATTATATCACCTATTATATTGTCACCTCTAGGCTCGTCGGACTGCGAGTATTGTGTCGTTTCAGTCTATTTCTTGTATTGAAACCACACAGTTATAGAACGAGTTCCTAAAAGAACAGTATGGCTCTACGAGGAAGCCAATCGAAACGGGCTTAACAACTTCTTCAGGAATTTTAACTGGTCACTATGCTTCCTCGATGTGGATGCCGCTGCTGATGCGATCACGAACGTACTTCTGCTGGATATGAGATCCATCATTTCACATGGGGTGAAGAATACCCAACCTAAAGCAAATGCGTGGTATGACTTGAGCTGTAAAGAGACTAGATAGAGAGAGAGCTGAGTTTCCGGACTTACTAAGCCTTTCTGAAGAAAACCGGAACAAGTTTAAACGAGCGAGAAATGACTGTAATGCATAATTCTCCCATGAACAAAATAAATGCTAAATTGTCCCAAAAACAGCCAAACATTTTTTGTTACTTGTAAAAACATAAAGAATTCTGCCTCGTCCTCAATCCCTACGCTCATAACCCATCTGTCAGTTCTTTAAACAAACCTAATCTGCTAGCCGCACATCTTGCAGCCAGTTCGACGCTTCCAGATTGCACTTTGTCTCCACCTGTTATTGAGAGCGTAGAATATTCCATGGGATAAATCAGCTTTCGCACTTGTACAGTTGTAAGGGTACTTAAGGATCTCAATACTGGCCCTGATGGTATTCCCCCAATACTTCTGAATAGGTGTTTTTCCATGCTGGCAAAACCACTACGTAAGCTTTTTCATCTTTCCTACTCTTCTGGCCTCTGTCGAGTAGATGAAAAACAGCATTTGCTAAGCCCGATCCTAAAAAAGGCGAATTTTAGTCTCCCACCTGGAAACGCGGGTAGCTCGTCAGCTTATGAAATATCTTGAATCGCGGCAACTTCTTAAAACTACTCATGCTGGGAGGTTAGAAAATAAATTATTGAAAAAAAGAAAAACTTCAGCATGTTTTCTTTTACTTATTGAACCACCTATGGATGTTTTCTATGATAAAAACACAATATTTTTACATAACAGTTTTAACAGCCTCTCATTTAAATGCACTTTAAAAAAAAATAGCAGTAGGTATAAAATAAAATATTTCTGCTGAGAATTATTAAATTAAAAAACAATGAAACAAAAAACTAAATTAAGGAATAATTTATGAGGTTTTATGGCATTCAATACATTAATCAACTTTATGTTCCCCACATATGGATTTATCCCACTTGGTTCAGGACATTTTCGACATTCTCTTCTTTTTTGAAGTACAGTAGAGATAATATTTCCTTTTTTTGGCTGGGCCCTCATTTTTCGGGGGATCATTTTAAAAAACATTTGATCTAAGACATCAACTCCAAATTTGGTTTGATTATAAAATATAATCATTTCCGGTTTCCCTGTTTCAGCCTGTACCATTCCCTTTTCGTCACCTGAAGATAGTAGGTATACCATCTTTGCAGACTTTGGTTTGTAGGAAACCATCGTACGCGAACATAGAATTTCCTACTGCTCGAGAACAGGTGTTTTTCATTTCCTCCGGAATTTCTCGCTTGTTAGACCCAATGGTGCCAACCATGGTGAGTTGATACTGTTCCGAAAGCAGCGCTTTTGGCAAAGGTACGGTATGTAAACCAATTATTCCAAGTTACGTTACGATTGGTACCATGTATGGGACGAGTTAATTCTTTCACGTAATGCTCTCCTTGTGTGCCTTAAGTGTCGGTAACTTTTCGGATATATGGCAGAGCCTTAATCATATATTTTGTGCCATTATCAGATATCATTGGAATTTCAATACCATATTTATTAAGGTTATTTGATATATACTTCTTAAAAGGACATCTGCCACTTCCTGGTGTGCAGTTTGACTTACATTGTTTTATGAATAACTCCCATATTTTCTTGACTTGAAAAAAGGGGCATTATTGATGGACAGCAGTTCGTAATGACAACAATTGAGAAAGTTGAAACGTTCCCTGCTCATCACAGCTACATATGCAGTTGTTGAATAAGATAGATCAAATAACTCCTTCGTTGTCATATGGTTGTCTTTCAATGCTGCTGTCAATGTTAAAATACCAATATATGCACGAATTTCCATGGCTCAATTTTTTTTATATGTAGCGTGGGCGTTTCCAGCCGGTCTTTGACCTCTATCTCCACATTAGTCCACTTCACAATTTCTTCTATGATTTCATCCATTTCGAAACATAAGATCGGTTCAAAAAGATTTCCACATCATCCTGGTTGGACCTACCTTTTAAGTTTCGAAATGCAGGAACAATGATACGTCGATCGGTGCTGGATAGCTTTGAGTTTTCTGTATTTTCAGACGTATTTTGTGTTACGGATTCTTCACGAATCACCCGATCCAAATTGCCTGAAATCTTATTTCATCGACATATCCTTCTTCTTCGTCTTCTTCGACAATGTCTTCACTAAGATAACCTTCGATTTCAGAATCATTTTCTACTACTAGGATCACTTTCTTCTAACATGCTACAAATTTCGTCATTTAGAAGCCCTCTATTTCTTGACGTGATGCAAATATATAGACTAGTACCTATAAAATAAAACTAGGCAGATCAGTATGCGCGGGCTTAACTCCGCTACTGAAAATTTTTGATCGAGCGAGCAAATTTGTTGTTTTATCAACCTTGCTCTCGCTCCGCATGGCACTTTTCTAAACTTTACTTCGTTATTTCTCACTATTTTTCAATCAAACAATTTCATTTGATAATTTATGGCTCATCTACAGACCTAGATCTATCGAATGACATGCTGCACACATGTGTGGTTATAGCCGATATCTACATTTAGTGCGTACAAGATTAGTCCGAAATCGTTTTCGGACCACTATATTCCCCGTACATGCACGCGCTAGGCCAAAAAGTGGGTGATTGCTCTCGCTCCGCTACGCTCCGCTCGATCAATAATCAATTAAAAATTGGATCAAACTTAAAGCAAAACAAAATACAATAAGTACTTCCAAGGCGTAAAAATTACACATAAACTACTCATACGCCTCCGGAGCGCAAAGGATAGCTATATTAGTAAAACCGCCGCACTGACCGTATTTATAACGACTGAGGATAAAGCGATGCGCGCGAAAACAAAAAAGAGACGATAATTTTTGTATTGCGGTGGCATCTTTGCGACATAGACTAGTACTCTAGGGTTAATGACAGGTAATACCATTTCCGCAGCAACAGGTCCACTGGTGATTTGATGGCATATCTCACCGAAAAATGGAACCAATCTTTGCACCATTTCGGCGAAAGCAAGATTGTTGCGCTCGATATTTCAAAAGCATTTGACAGAGTTTGGCATCAGGCTCTTTTGTGGAAAATACGTGCTTATGGTATCGATGAATCTCCTTTTCTATAGATTGGAAACTACCTTTCGGGCCGTTCAATTCAAGTTTTTTTTAAGTCTGATATTCACCAAATAAACGCTGGGGTTCCCCAGGGCTCTGTTCTGTCACCGCCACTCTTCCTCATTTTTATAAATGATCTCTTAACTGTTACTTCTAATCCAATGAACTCCTTCGCTGATGACAGTACTATTAGCTTTTCATATTCGTTCCAGGACTTACGTCCCTGCTCTTCGGCCGTAGAACTTGAACGGCAGCGTAACATAAATTCTGACTTTGATAGCATAACTAAATGGGGTATAAACAATAAAGTTAAATTTAATGCTTCCACAATACAATGCTGTCTACTGTTACTCAAGTTAACCAACAATAATCAGCCATTATCCTTTAATGGCGCACGTGTCGATGAAACCGAAAGACTTTCCTTTCTTGGTATCTTAATAAAACTCTTAGTTGCGCTGCGAAATGTCTAGGTTTCCTCAAACGATGCAAGAAATATTTCACCCCCTCTGATCTGATCAATTTACAAGGCCTACATCCACCCCAAGCTTGACTACAACGCTCATATCTGGTCTGATGCTCCTAAGACCTCTCTGCTTCTGCTAGATAGGACACAACAATATCGCGAAGTCGGTTGACTCACTCAAACATCGACATAATGTCTCCTCTCTCTCTCTGTCTTATCGATCATTTAACAAACAATGCTCAAGTGAGCTAGCCAATTACATTCATCCCCTTCAAGAATTTAACCGCAATACACGTCTTGCTCGGAATGCTGATCAGTTCACCCTGAAGCCTGTCTTCGGACGTACAGTCAAATTTAGAGGTTCGTTTTTTGGCCGAACCACACGATTGTGGAATCCTCTGCCCAGCTCAACCTTTCCACTCATTACAATCCACAAACACTTAAGACCAATGTGCACTGGTACCTCCTTTCCCTCTCTCCTACTATACCTTCGGCCTGTGCTGTGTCTTTACATTTTAAAGTGCATGTATCAATTATAAAAAAGAACAAAAAAAAATCTACGAATGGTTGGTGGGCCGTTTTGTGGAATTCCCATTCCTCCTGTAAAAGCTGTGGTACAGAAAAAATCTGGTTACTTGTGAGCGGTTTCTCCTGAAGTCATACTGGTAGCCTCCGATTATGTGGTTGAGTGAGGTACACACCTGACAGTTTTGCTGGATGTCATTTAATACTGATAGTTTTTAAAACTGTGAATGATGGTAACTGTGAATGATGGTTGTCGATCAAAACTAATGAGTTGCGAAAATTTCGGCTACTGAGTGACGATCAGCGGCCATGTTGGTTTTTGATCGACAGTGTGTAATGTCAGTCTTTTTAAAATAATATTTGACAAAACCTTGTAACAGCTTGATAGAAGTGATACTCCTCCTTAATCGTTGCATTGTTTTCGGGGTTTGTTCACTCCTCTGGGATAGTTTAAATGTCCATATCGTTGTCTTGAGCCAACGTAATTTTTCTGTTAATTCCTCTCCTGCATGTTCTATTAATGCCTATGTTGTTGTGTCAATATTTTGCTTATTTTATTTCCTCGAGGGTTGGTACCACTGCCTGAACTTCTGCTGTACGGAAAACACCATTCTCTATGGCTAGTTTCTTTCCATGTACATTAAGCACTTTATTGAAATATTTACACTACAGTCTCCACCTTTTCTGATTATATAAAAGGTGGAATTCTTATTTGTTTCTAAATTCGGCGTCGAATATTTCACAGATGTTTTAGAATGGCTGCAGATTTCACTATGTGATTTCACTGTAGACCGCAGGCAAATTAAGTTTCTTATGGCAGCCAATGGCCCTTTTGATCTTAAAATCAATAAACCGAAAAGAAAATTATATTTACTCTGCTATTATTAGGAATAAGTCTATCACCCTTAGAATTCCTCTAGGCCATGGTCCACGGAGCGCTCTGCGTCACGTCGTTGTTCACGCTCATCGATTAGCACTTAACTAGATAGATACCTATCAGCACTAGTTAGGCAATCCGTCGACGAATCGCACCTCATCTTAAACACTCTTCGCTCTTAGTAAAATCAATTTAATCACCTTTCCTTCTCTCCACCGTACTTAGCTACTTCTGCCCACGAAAGCTGTTTCTATCGATTTGTTTTCGAGTGTCTTCATAGGGATAGAAATAAGTATGTTTCTATGAACAGCTGCGGTTTGCCTTTAGTCGTATTAAAACGACCAAGTATCTGTTGCCGCACCGGCCTCCCTGCCGCGACACACCATCAGTATTAGTCCAGAACAACTTATCGACACTTAGCGCAATCCGAGCGACAGATGACGGCTTCGCTGAAGCCCACAATGCCTTCAACCAACCCCAAAATGTATTCAGGACGACAATTTTCTTAATCGCATTTCACATTTCCTTTTGCCCCTCTTCTTCTAGATTTTTTTGTGTTCCTTGTACTCGTTCGCCTTTTTCATCGAAATATTGTAGCAAATAATTCTAAGCGATTTGAATTACTTATACCGTGCTCCTGGCATCGGCAGCGGAACAAGTTGAAGACGACGTCTTTTCATACTATTACTTTCCTCTTTTTTTTCGCTCTGTATTCTGCCACGAACGAATCAATACAAATCGATGTTGAAGGTTGGGGGTACGAGGGGGCAATGTGACATTGAACTTGAATAATTCAGTAGGATTTGGCCCATTTGGCAAAACAGACTTTCCGGTCTTATTCAAATCTGAATGTCATCAATTATTAAGTCATCGGCAATTACCTACCTAAAGAAAAAAAAAAGCCCGAAAACCATCGATGAGATACAGGATAATACGCGCATTGTTGGTAAATGTTCGAATATTAATAGCAACCTTGGTAGTGTTCGGGTGCACAAGGTGGCTTCGGAACATTTCACGTGGCGACACCTTTAATGAACACAAAAATTCAATCACGCACCTGCCAAACGCCATTATCGCCACATGAAACCATGATATCCTTCAGCCCCCGCTGCCGTCTCCCCGCGGGACAATCGGAGATGATATTATATAATACATATTTCATCTTGCCAAAGTGGAAAAACACTTTCTTCCTCCGTCCTTACTCATGGCAGATACTCAGAGAGGCTCGTGTTACACTCGATACTTTTTTTGCCGTTCCGATGTCTGGCATGGTGATATCTTCGCCATCGCTATCGTCATGGTTGGCGGTTTTATGAATTATTCCAAAGGACAATAATCGGCTCAGGACATAATTTCGCGGTGATGTAACCGAGATACTGTCAGGTAAACCGCAGAGTAGCGTATCTATAGCCGTACAGATACGATTCACGATGGCTCCGTGTAATTGTATAGGTTTGTGTAGATTTCGGAGAGTGCCATCTGGTAAGATTACACCTTTCCCGCGGGTGGTATTTCAAAGTGTACAATTTTAATCGAATACCACCGAATCGCTAAAAGTTTTCTCCTGTTCGACAGGACTTTTCCTCAATTGTGTTTTCTTTTTCGCTGCGATGTGCTCACTGTTTTCGCCGCTGGAGTGATATTTTGCTCTTGACTTGGTTGGTTGAAGGCCTGAGGTGGGATTCCTGAAATTGTGAAATTGAAGTCGGGGAGTAATTGAATTTACGTATCGGCCTTAAGGTCGGGATTAACAAGCCTCACACACAACGTTGCGGTGATAAATGGCGTAATAATAAGCCGAGTGATTGATGTGCTCAGGATGTGTTCTTGGGACCATATTGGGTAGACTTGTGGCTTTGAGCTTGTATCATATTTGTATCGTTATGACAAACGAATGACGTGGTTTAGGCCAGATTTACTTAGACATTTCCACCCGTTTTTGATACTGAAGTTCCAAGCTCGTCTTATTAATTAATAACTTCTGGGACCAAGACGACTTAAGCTCAAAGCAATTTGTCGAGAAGAAGAGAAATCAGAAGACTTTAATTACGGGGTGCGTTTTCTTTCGATTTCTTATTTCCTCGGCAATGCTCCGTTATTACTTTTTGGGGTTGTACTTCCGTATGTGAATTTTCCTTCGTTTGGCCTATCCTGCTTAAAAATTAAGACATCAACTCCGGATCAGTTTTGTTCCAATCAAAATCGCGCAGTGAAAATCTGGTTAAATTTTTATAAAATGGTGAGGTAGTTTTCCTTTTACTCTTTGCGCTTGATAGTGCAAGGTTTCTCCTGCTACTTTCACGACTGGAAAGTAGTGCAGGAAGCTGCCGTCTATTCAGGTCTAACCTATCTATTTACATCTTATGTGTTTCCTTAACGGAAACCGTGCTCCCAGAGTCTGTAAAGGGTAGGTACCAAAATCGGGAAAATATTACGTATACGCCCCGTAGTGCCATCTGTCCACAGCTCCTCCCGGCTTCCCCAGCTACTTTCACGACTGGAAAGTAATGTATTAAGCTGCCGTCTATTCAGATCTAACCTATCTATTTACATCTTATGTGTTTCCTTAACGGAAACCGTGCTCACAGAGTCTGTAAAGGGTAGGTACCAAAATCGGGAAAATATTACGTATACGCCCCGTAGTGCCATCTGTCCACAGCTCCTCCCGGCTTCCCCAGCTACTTTCACGACTTGAAGGTAGTGCAGGAAACTGCCGTCTATTCAGGTCTATGCTATCTATTTACATATTATGTGTTTCCTTTACGGAAAGGTTGCTCACAGAGTCTGTAAGGGAGTAGGTGCCAAAATCGCACAAATGTTATGTATACGTCCCACAGTGCAAATTGTCGTCAGCATTTCTCAGCTTGCTTCAGCTTCTTCGAAAGACGCATAAATTAGCCTAACGCTTAAATCATCATAAGATGTTCAAAGAATACAGTGGGTGGGATAGGCCGTACCATTTCTAAGAAGGTTTGAAAAACCTAAGCGACATGCGGCCGTGAGCTGTCGTGTTACGAAATTTGTCGTTTTTTTCTCGGATTGCGAACGTTGTCTCTTGAATACTCGGCTCAAGCCCAGGAGCTGTGTCCTGCAGTATATTAAAGAATAATATTTGAAGAAACTAGCCGCTCTTTACTGAATTTTTACAGAAAAGGTGGCTTCACTTTAGTTATTTTTTGCTCTAGGTTGGTGTTTCAAAATGTTGCTTATTATGCGAGCTCGTAAGTGCTTGCTTCGTGGCCAGTACTTTGATTTGTCTTTCTAGGTTCTTAGTCCACAGTTCCATATCATATCAATAACTCTTCCTACAGAGAGCTATAGAGGGGTAGTGCTAACAGATAGTATAGGTCTATTATGCCTGACACTCGAAACGAGGAGCTCCTCTACTTTTTTAATAAAGTTGAGGATGCCCTCCTTAGAGCTGAGCTGATCCCCACAGCAGTCATGATTTCTCTGAGTAGGATACGCTTCCTAAGATGGCAGAGGGCAGCACACTCACATAATACGTGCTCTGCAGTTTCCTTGTCCTCTAGATAGAGTCGACGTTCGGTTTCAGACGAGTGGTTAAGATGATATCTCAGACTACAGTATTCCCAAAGATACCTGACCAGTATTCTGATGTCGGCTCTGTTATATTTGATAATATTGATAAAGTGTTTGTTCTGGGACCATATGAATCTCTTCGATTGCCGGAGTGCTTGAACGCTGTTCCAAGAACACACCTGGTACGGCACCTATTTACCTTTCGCCGGAAGCTTTCCTAGCGAGTTGGTGCGCGATTTCGTTGCCTTTATGCCCTTGTGCTCTGGCATCCACCAGAGTTTGAATTTATTTCACTTACCTAGTTTTTGCAGGGCATCGTGGCATTCTTTTGAGTACGAACTATACGAGCCCAACGCTTTGAGCGCTGCCTGACTGTCTAAGAGTATATTGATGTCGATACATCCTATGTCAGTCTCTAAGTTTAAGTTGACGCAGGTTAGGAAGGCGTCACAAAACACATAACCTACATTTGCGCCAATCGAACGAGAATATTCTTCGACCATCTTCCCCCAAAGATGAATTCCAGTTCCCATAACCTCGTGCGTTCAATTAACATCTTCCACGCAACCGCGGTTACACGAGTAAGCGCACACTCGTGCTTCGTATAGACTTCATTCAAATTGCATGTCCAGGGTATTCAGTATGGCATCATCGAGAGACTTTAATTCCACTGTTCCTTTTTATTTAACAGGGCATTTAATTAAAATATTGTACAAAACTATAACACAGAAGCAAAAGCGGGATTCGAGGAGGAAGTAAAAGGAATCAGTTGAGGGAATTTTTCATTTCTGTTCCATTTCCTTTTGCAATCTCTTTACTAAACTCCGAATACTACACATCCATCCGTCGTCGTTTTTCTTCATGTTGTTCTTGTTGCTGCTACTTGCCAACGTCCTCGTTCCATCAAAGTTCCTCGCTCGGAATCAGCCAAACGAAAATTTTAATCAGTAAAATGGAATACGCTTTATTCTGCTTCGTCATCGTACTCATAGTAACGTAACGCGGTACTTGGCTCTCGAATGTCGTCCGTCGACGCTCCTACGAGCGTCCTCGGAGCTCGAAGCTTGGAGCTCGTTCGGTATTCGTGTTTCTTCCATTTGATGTCTTTGAGAATAGAGATGCTCTTGCCGTGGAACGCAACTATCCTTTTCGCAAAGTCACAAGCACGCAAGCACTTCCTCGTACACACCCACCGATATGAGTACGAAGGAACGCAGTATAGGGAGTAAGGACAAGACGATGGGCGCTAGAAGCAAACGAACACAACCGATTGAGACGTAAGATATACGAGATCCGTCGCATGCAGACAAACTTTCTTTTTAGTCAGAAATTCATTCGTACATTGGAACGGGCGTTAGATAGACTGGCAAAAGGACACAAACACGCGATAGCTTCTGGAATTCTCCTTCAACAACAACGTTGTCGTAGCTGCGTTCATCTTCGTCTCCGTCATGATGCTTGAGGTTGACACGTACTCATAACTGCTTTTCATATGACAATATCCTGACGTCTTGCCAACGTAGTCATAGTCAGCAAAGTCGTACATATGATGGTGCTATCTTGCTTCCAAAGTCGATGTCATCATCATCATCACCATCAGAACCATCTTGTGGAATTCGTTTATTCCTTTTATTCCTTTTACACCCCCATAAAAAGCCAAATAGGAAACCTATAATACATCCTTTACAGAGCGGCCCACCAAAAATAGCGCCCAATTCTACTCACTTGCTTACCACCCTTCTTAAGGCTTTGCACTCCACACTCGGTTTCCACAACAACAAGTAGCGAATGCTTCGGCGAAGGTGTGCTCCCGGGATCGAGTTAAACGCTTCTTATACTCGTCGACAGAAAACATTGAAAAATTCTCACGTCAAATAGTTTGCTTTCGTCACTTTTTTTTCTCTTTCGTTCTTTTTTTGCTTTGACTTATTCGCTTCGTCTTCGACTCTGTGCAGCTTTGCTGCTGGGGAAGTTCCAGAGATTTTGGAGATTTTCAATTTGAAGTGCCGGAATGGATTCCCTTCAGTTTGTTTTTTATCCATCGTGTTTTTTTCCGCTGATTTTGTCACCGAGAAAGTTTGAAAGTTGGCGTTTGCATTGAGTACAGCGAGCTGTTTGGATGGAAGGACTTAGTAGTTGGTAGTCAAAAGTCAACAGTTTTCAGGCTGTTTACCCCGACGTGTTTTCGAGTTGTTCGTCATCGCAGCCTAGACGTTTGCTTTCGGGGACTTTGAGTTTGCATCTATTTTTTTCAACCTAAGAAGAACAGGCCCTTCTTAAGTTTTTTGCGCCCTTGGATAGGAAGACGACCTTTTATAATTTTAAAGTTTCAATCATATTATGTCTTAAATAGATTATTTATTTCAACGAAAATAAGGCTGAACAACAGATTAAAAAAATGGTAGATTTTGTGCATCATATTTATGAAATTTGGCAGGATTTTATGAATTAATGACTTTTCAACAAAAGGTTAGTAAAAAATGTAATATTTTCATTACAAGCACGACATTTCTCATTTTCAATTAGGGCTAGAAGCCGAGAATAGTAAACGAAGAGCAATCTCTGCATGTCCAAATCAATTCAGTCCACAATTAGAGATCTTTCTGATGATTTTTTAGAAATAAAATTTCATATAATTACGGCTGTATTTCTCAAAAGCAGCTGTGATACAGTCGAACTTCGATAACTCGAACCATCACTTTACACAAAACAAATCGAGTTATCAAGTAAAATAAAAAATTTTGGGCTTCAAAAAGTCTTTTATGGAATTTAAACTATTATATATAAAATCGGACGTGTTTTCATTTGTTTTTAAATATAAACGTAAAATGCTCAACGAATTTGCAACTAACTCATTTGGAGGTGGTTGATTGAGACCTTTTACAATCGTCCTTCATTATCACTGTCGATGTCAGCATTATTCTCGAGCTGTGCAGATTCAGATGCACATCTTATTGTTTCGACAGTATCTCCATCTGTGGGGAACTTCGAAGTAACAATATCGTCATCCTCCTGCAGAAAATCATTATACGTAACACCTTGTATATTTCTGGTACTTTTCCAAGCTTCAAATTCCATCTGCAGTTTAATTTTTTCCTCATTCCTTTCGTTCGAGCATTCATTAATGAAAATCAAAGGAATTTCATCCTCTTCCTTCCTCTCAGAATATTCGCCAAAACCAGCTTTCTAAAGCAGTTAGAAATAGGCTCAGATTTAACGTCAATATTTCACGCATTGGTTATTTCATCAACCCAGCCCATCATACTCATGTTAATTTTTTTGTTTTCCTCAAAACTTTTTATGGTTTTTTATCAAAATCCTACAACGGTAATGATATTTTAAGTTTTTTATGATGCCCTGTTGAAGTGATTGCAATTCATATTCGGAGGAAAAGTTTATGAAATTTTAATTTTTGTTGAATCTCTTTGGGATGGGCCGGGCAGTTGTCAATGAAAAGAATACATTTTCTTCCCATGTTTCCAAAATGTTTGTCTAATTCTACCATCCATTCTTCAAAAAGTGCCCTTGCTGTTCACGCCTTTGTGTTTGCTCTGTAGTCGAGAGGTAACCATTTCACACCTCGAAAGCAGCGAGGTCGATTACTTTTACCTATCAAGAGCAGTTTTAGTTTTTCTGACCCATCCATGTTTGCAGCAATCATTAATGTTACTCTTTGTTTATTGTGCTTTCCCCCATGATACTTCTGGTTTTTTGAAAGTTAAAGTGCTGTCTGGAAGACATTTGAAAAATAGGCCCGTCTCATACGCCTTAAACACGTCCCTTGTTTCATAACCCTGCAATAAGTGGGGTAGGGTAGTACAGTCCTCGTCCCTCACATCACTACACTCTCCACAAGCCTTTTTATGACATATGCCATTCCTTTAAACAAAACAAAGGCTTTAATAAAATTAACATATTCTTGTTCCAAAAATGTTTGTACATACCTAAGTTTCCAATTATCCAACCAACCCGTAAAATCTGCAAAACCCAGTTTTAGACTGAAATCCAACGTTTTTTCTTTAATTATACTTCTGGATATATGTAGGTAAGTTCTGCCCCCTTGTGGATTTAAACCATTCCAAAACGGTTTTGTCCACATTTTCATACGTTGGTTATTTAAGTCTTTTGGAACTTTTACGTACACTTCCATCTGCTATTGCAGTGAAAATTCGTTCTTTATTTTTTGACATTGTAGACACTGTGCTTGCTGGAAGACCATACTATGTAGCTACGTCTTTTATTTTTGACCCACTTTCCACCTGTCTTATTAGATTTAACATATCGAGAGATAATGTTTTTAATTTACGCTTCATCTCGATCGCTCAGTCTTATACGTCACTCTGTCTTCTACTACCTCTTTTCTGTGCTCTTATAGGCGCCTACGTTATTCTTTTTTTTCAAAAAAAAAATTGACAGCATACACATAGCCAATTTACACTTTTCTAAACGTGTTTATACTATTAGTTCAGAGGAATGTACACACACAGCGCCCGCGAAAGCGATGCATTTTCAAACGCATTTGTTAAAACACGCAGAGCGTGGGAATTCAAAATTCGACTTATCGAAGGTGACGCCAAAAAAACTCTTCAAGTTATCAAGAAATTCGAGTAATCGAAGTTCGAGTTATCGACGTTCGACTGTATTTCCTAAAAATACGCCAAAGTAAAATTCGAACTCAGTGGCTAACTGAAATATAGAAACTCAAAGAACCCATTCACAGGAGAGTTATCACGTAATAGGGTCAATATTTCATCAGTCGTGTCCATGATCACACCTATTTAGGTATAGGATTTGGAGAACATCGTTCGGTTCCATAAATCGAAACAAATAATAACTCATCGTCGATTGAAAAATAGGCACTAGCTCCTTGCGTCATACGTATGTGGAGAAAGTAATTTTTTTTACTGAAAATATAAATTATGTTTCCCTAAAGAAACGGCGTTGAATATCACCAAAGTGTTTACACCTAAAGAGACACCGACTTCCTTCTTCATGTGCAAGTCGCAATAGTAGTTTCGTAGCGCGGGAGAGGTTGGTGACAACTTGCACAACGGGGCGTATACGTAACATTTTCAAAATGTTTGTACCTCTTGCCTTGCTGACGGTGTGGACTAACTTTCATTAAAGGAAAAATGGAAAACTACCATATAGGAGCGGCAGAAACAATAAGTTCCCATTACTTTGGACAGAGGGGTGGTCGTAGTGCAATGGTAATCATCATCGACTGTTGAGCCGAAGATCTGTAGTTCAAGTTCCTATACGGAAAAACTGTGCAACAACATGTGTTGTGAATGCTCGATGATCAGATAGGTGCGGACGAAGGCATAACACTTGCAGCATAAAATCATTTCAAAATTCGACCTCTGTGTGTGCATTTGCAATATAACACCCTAATGACATGGAAACGAAAGAGTTATTATGAACTACAACCAACACAAATTCAGGCGAATCTCTCAAATCCTATCTAGGACAACCAACCCCGGAGAGTAGTGAACGAACATCTTCGACACAAACCATCTTTACCTCGTCCAGGTTGTGTGACAATCACCATAAGAGCGTATACTTAACTTTTTGGACATGCGTCGCAGTTTTCATCTCAGCGAAATCTTTTTGATGATATATGCGCTACATTTTGATTTCGTCAACCGACCGAGTAGCGTTGTCTTAGAAGCACATCCGAACTTTCAGTCAGTTTACGAGGGAGGTCCGATAAGTACTTAGCCTACAAAAGAAAAACAAAAATTTTGGAGAAATGGCGATTTATTTTTCAATATAGTCTCTTTTTAGCTCGATACACTTGACCCAGCGATGCTCCAACTTCTTTAACCCGTCTGAAAAATACGTTTTCTCGAGGTCTGCAAAGTAGGCCTCCGTGGCGGCGATGATCTCCTCATTCGACTGAAATTTCTGCCCGGCGAGTGACTTTTTCAAGTTTGGAAACAAAAAGAAGTCGCACGGGGAGATCTGGGAATCTGGAGAATACGGTGGATGGGGCAGCAGTTCGTAGCCCAATTCGACCAATTTGGCCGTGGCGAGGGCTTAGGTGTGAGCCGGTGCGTTATCATTGTGGAAGAGCACTTTTTTTCTTCGCCAAGTGGGGCCGTTTTTTCTTCATTTTGGCGTTGAATCGGCCCAATAATTTGGCATGGTACAGCCCTGTGACCGTTTTGCCCTTCTCCAGGTAGTCGATGTGGATCACACCTTCGGAATCCCAGAAAACGGTGGCCATCACCTTTCCGGCCGATGGGACAGTCTTCGCCTTCTTCGGAGCACGTTCGCCGGGTGAAGTCCACTGTTTCGACTGTTCCTTCGTCTCGGGGTGGACCAGTGGATCCATGTTTCGTCGACTGTCACGAAACGATGCAGAAATTCTTTCGGATTGCGCCTAAACAGCGTCAAACACGGTGAAGTGGTCTCACGGTTGCACTTGTTGTCCGGAGTGAGCAAACGCGGCACCCATCGCTCATGCCCAAATTTCATGCAGGATATGACCCACGCGATCGGTAATCGGCGGTCTGCCAATACGAGATCGTGGATTTTTGTCATGTTATCCTCCGTGGTAGCCGGGTTCGGGGCACCTGGACATGGCTCATCAAAAACCGACGTGCAACCACGTTGAAACTCGTTAAACCAATTTTTGATGGTCGACATCGAAGGAGAAGAGTTACCGTACACAGCATCCAAACGCTCATTGATTTCGCTGTGCGATTTCCCTTCCAAAAACAAGAATCAAATCACCGACCAATATTGCTGTTTTTCCATTTTTCTAAAATCCGCGGACACTCCCGCTACCACACGCGGTCAAAACAAAACTACGAGTCCGATCCGGCTGTCTACTAGAATGTACTACACGATAGTAAATTGCTCTTGCGATACTGGCGCCATCTGGTGGTGAGTCTAAGTACTTATCGGACCACGCTCGTATCTCCATTATCTCTTCAGTCAGCACGACTTTTTTTATTTTTTTTTAACTATTATTGAAAATCGTTTGTAAGGACTTTTATGTCTTACTACTTTCGCTTTTATATCTTCTTTTCGATTCTGAGATGGGAAAAAATCAAACGTAAATTTCTAATCAGTTTCCGAAAGGTATACATCATGAATCCGTTTCTTATGTTCACTTGTGTTTTCAGAAGCATACTCATCTCGTGTTTAATTTTTTAAAAAGGCTTTGTTCATTGGTCTCACTGTATTTCCACTCATCCTTTTTCCTGTGTTATTTCCCCTGTTCCCATTAACACATTATATTTTCGGCCACAGGAAAAACATCATTCCCCCGCTGGCCTATAAGACGCCACCATACCCCGATCGTACATCGATTATAAGACATCATCTTCCTGAATATCAATTACCAATCAAAACGGGGATATGACATCTTGACAGGTGTCCCGCTAGGGAATATGGATTGAGTATTGCAATTCAATTGAAAGCTTCCGTTCGATTCCTGCCATCATTTATCTCCCACAAAGTTGCGGTTATCTACCTGTTCTCGATACTCTGAGTGTGAGTTGAATGGGTGGAGTTCTGACACAAATTCAATTTACACAAAACATGATTATCTCGTAAAACGTCCGTCACAGTTAACGTCGTTGTCGGCCTCCCCTTTTCCCCCACCGCCGTTGACGTCCTCATCGTCATCTCAATCATTGCGGTTACTGGCTAGCAAGAGTTGCCTCTTGTGAAGGGTTGCAGCAGTCGTACCAACCACCCCACAGAAGTGGGTTGAGTATGACAAATGATCCCGGAGCCATTTACTGGACTTCCACAAGGCCAAGTGCCAAATCTTCAGAAACAAAAAAGGCAAGCAAGACCCAAATGCATCTACAGAGTCAAGGAAGACAGATGAATGGCTGACTGGATGTACAAAAGACATGAAATGGCTCAGGATCCATCGAACGTGATTTTTGCTTCAATGTTTTCTTGCGCCCCTATGTAGCCATAGCCCTCCTCTAAATGTTGTTATTATCAATGTTTTCCTATCCAACTCACCCGGCAGCCCTGAATAGTGGATGAACGATGATAGCGAAAAGCAATCCGAGGCAAAATATTATGCTAAAATACATTTCGCTACCCCAATGGTGGTGTAACGGCGGCTATTCCGGTTCGCCTTGTAACGTTTTTCTTCACGACGACGACGTCGTTCCATAAAACCTAGTTCTACGGGCTACAGTCGGTATTTTTTCTTGTTATTCGATTCCGCCTCGAGCTTGAATTCATTTCTGAAGGAGGGCACGATTCTGACAGTCCAACGAAGGAGCATAGATTGATATCATCTGGGGTGCTCCTTCCCTTGCACCGGTTGAGGGTATCCTTTTGAAGATCACTCATCTATGCATGAAATAAAATTTCCACTCGCCATTGGAATGAGCCACCCCCGTGGATAACTTGGATTCGTATCGCAAATATTGGTGCTTTCCCCACGACGGCTGGGGTTGGGGTGTTGGGCACGCCTACAATCCCGTCGTATGTGGGGGCCAATGTTGGCACAAGGCAAATGCCTCGAATGGAATTCCAAATGAATATCTGAGATTTCAAACGATACGGATAGGAGTCTCGCTTTGTGAAATTCGAGACGAGAAGGATGCTATGCTCTTCTCGTACATTGTATCTTTGGAGGAACATCTTAATGGAATGATAAGTCAGTGGAATTCTACCGGAAAGATTTATGTGTACTTTGACTATTTCGAATGTTTTTGTTTTGTTTGCATTACGGTTATCGAATGTGTTGTGGAGCTCGCCTTCCTGGCCAGGCAGTTTGAATTTTGAAGTCATGGTAGTAATGGAGCGTAAATGGGAGCACAAAGAAATCAAAGTGAGGAGCAGCAGATGGTTGGAATGCTTCGAAGAACGATTGGAGTTACGGGCAAGCCGGAGAGCTGGTGGGTTTCTCTTCAGAACAACGATTAAGATTGTTGGAGTCTTTTCTCGTGTGTTCTCGTATACGGATGAGAATAAATGGCGACCAGTTAAATAAAATTTTTTGGTCTTCCTCATATGAGGTAGGTAAGGTTTCTTCTAGTCCGATCCGATCAAACCATTCGTTTCTTCTGGCCTTTTGGAAGGCCTGCCTCTACTAAAAGAACAAGCGAATGTCCTGGTAAAGATAATAAAAGCCCTTCTCACAAGTGGTGGTGGTAGTGGTGCAATGGTAATCATCACCGACTGTTAAGCGGAAGGTCTGTAGTTCAAGTCTGACCATAGCCAAGAAAAATTCCTATACGGAAAAAACCCATGCAACAACACCAGTTGTGAATGAGAGATGATCAAAAAATGCTGACGAAGGCATAACACTCGCAGTATAAGATCACTTCAAAATTCATACTCTGCGTGTGCATTTCCAATATAAGATCTTAATGGCATGGAATAAAGTTACTGTAAAACTACAATCAACGCGACAAATTCAGTCGAATCTCTCGAATCCCAAGACAACCACCCCCGGAGAGTAGTGAACGAACATCTTCGACACAAACCATCTGCACCCCGTCCAGGTTGTGTGACAAACATCAAAAGAGCGTAACTCTTGAACCTGCACGAATTATAAAAAAAAAAAAAAAAAAAACAAGGATAATCCAAAGTGCAGGTGACATGTCTTAAAGGCAACATAGCCATGAAGGAGACACTCAACGATCGGGCATAGTTACCAAACAAGGCAACTACTACTTGAGAAAAGTAGTCGTGCTGGCAGCCTTGGACGTAAGAAATACTTATACGAATACGAATTTCAGAATACCACAGTATCTAATACCAGATACTGAGCAAATACTTTAAAGACAAGAAATTACTCTACGACACCATAGGCGGATGGCACCGAAAGGACGTCATATGCAGGGCAGCACAGGGTTCAATGCTGACACCGGACCTTAGGAATGTTACCTATGAGGGAATCCTCCAGACAGAGATGCCAAGACACACATATCTTATAACATACGCAGATGACATCGGGGCAGTTATCACCACTAGAAATCTAACAGAGCCGCAGCGGAAGTTCATTCAGGTCATGAGACGAGTGCAGATATGAATGGCCGACCATGACCGAGTTTCATTAACTAAAACATCATCGATCCCGTGCCACATTGAGATCCAAGTAGGTGCAGAGAAAATCATCAGCAAGAGATACCTAATATGACTCTGGACTGTAAACTGACTTCTGGAATCATAAAAGACCAGCATCAGAGAAAGAGCGGCAGATGTTCGGATGTCTCTCAGCAGGATTATGGCGAACATTGGGGTATGATAAGTAGGTGTAGGTTATGAGATACAGGCCGAGGTGCTCAGCCTGGAAAAATACAGGAAGATAATGGCGGTAGTACAGCGACGAGGTGCCCTCCGGGTAATTAGCTCTTACCGCAACGTATCAAAGCCGTGCTCGTGGAAGCAGATGTTATCCCTATTGATCTGCTAGCTACAGAAAAAAAGTATGTGTACGACAACAAGGCAGAAATGGGATTACAGCGGAGGTGGCTGCTGCAAAGAGCGGACAAAGGAGAAATGGGAAAGCTGGTGGAATGTGGAAACTAGAGCAAGGTGAACCTAGAGACTGATAGCAGACAGGAGCGGAAACATAGTAAGGTTGTGTACTACACCGCATAACTCTTAACCAGACAATATTTAATGGCCAGCTGGGAGTGCAGAGAATCAGGCTGAGGGTGGAGGTTGGATCCATCAGATCTATAATATGGATTCGTGGCCTAAAACAAATCCAGCGCATTTATTGAATCGGTCCTAGGGAAGAAGAAGGAGATAGTAGAAAACAATTGTACCTTCTGGATTACTGTTAGAAAACTGAGAGATTCACAGGCAATATAAATAAACTCGTAATTAAAAGAAGACGAATTGGAAAAGCCTGAAACTCTGAAGTACTGCAAAAGCAGCCCTTGAACGGCGTCGAGACGCTAAGGGGCTTAGGTGGGTGTGAGTCTCACCCTACGTAAAACCGAACGGACCTGTTTATTGTGCGCATTACCGTTCTCCACAATTCCCTAGAATATGCGGATTTTTATATCGTTTTAAGCAGTCAATATGGACTTACACATGTTCCCGTACAAAAACACAGTTAATGTATGTTGACCTTCAGTCGCGTGTCAACATAAAGGATTTTACCTCTAAAATCATCATGAGTTACGAGGCGCATTTCCACTTATTCGGTTACTTCGATAATCTTCATTTCTGGGGCATTGAAAATTCGCGAGTAATACACGAAGAGCCATTACATCCACTCAAGGCCACTGTGTGGTGCGGCGTTCACGCGCGAGGAGTGAGTAGGCCGTATTTTTTTTAAGGACGCCACTGGCACTGTTACTGGCGAACGCTACAGGAGCCGGACTTCTTACGACTTCTTACTTCTTACTGCCGGAATCGGATGAGCGGGGCTTGGTAAACATGGGTTTCAACAAGACGGTGCAACCGCATACACAGTACGAGCCACAATGGATGTTGTGAAGGAAGCGCTTCCTGCTCGCGTAATTTCCCGTTTTGGCGATTTGGCATGGCCAGCAAGATCGCCCAATTTAATCATCCCAGACTTATTTCTCTGGGGTTACTTGAAGTCTCGGGCTTATGCCAAGGATCCCAATATCCAATATTTTAAAGAGAATATTCGACGAATATGCGAACAGTTATCATCGGAAATCTTGCGGAAGTCATGGAAAAGGCGAAAAAAAAAGTGTACAAATGTGTATCAAAATTGTAAAGGTCCAATAAAGATTTTCATCACTCAAAATCATTTTTTTAATTTAGTAAAAAAGTAATTCAAAAACAAATTATTTATTAATTTTGCGCCACCTTGTATATAAATATTATTGCTGGTTCCTTAAGTGTTAATGAAGATCATAATTAATCCATTCGACGCAGTGCGCATCAATTGGGATTGTGCTATTCGAACACGTGAAAATTTTTAAAAGTTTTGCTCAAAACGTTACAAAATACAGCTCCTCTAAGAATTGAAGCCGAACGACCTGCTGCAGTCGAATTTTCGGTGAGTGGGTCTTTGAAAAGTTGGAGAGAGGATCGCTATTTTCAATCAAAAATTCGATGCGATGAAACTTATTTCTGAGTAAATAGCAAGAGCTACTAATGCACTCGGAAAAATGTTCTGTTCGGGGCGGTTTATGGCTCGACTGAATCGTTGGCCCGTTGATTTCAATGATTTTTTTTTATCCAAAATACACGAACTAAATCAGGGCGACATGGTGGTTTCAAGAAGACGGCGGTTTATGCCACACAGCAGGTAAATCGATGGACTAATTGAGAAATGAGTTCGATCAGCCATTTATCTCTCGTTTTGGACCGGAAAATTGGCTGGCTATGTTGTGTGATTAGACTACTTTTTATGGGGATATGTCGAATCACTTGCATATGTCGATAAGTTTCCGTCAATTTGAGCTATTTAAGAAAATATTACATGTGTTATTAGCGAGATGCCAACCATATAAAATGATCAAAAAAGTGATTCTCCTTTTGAAGCATGTAAAACGTAATTGCAGTTGCCATATATACAAAATAATATTTAAAAATGGCATTTAGTTACTTTATCAACTCAAATAAAGGTTTTGTACACATTTACAATTTTCTTGTAGTTTTTTGACAATGAAAAACCAAACGCTTAAAAAATCAAATATTATTAGTGAGAAAACATGTCGCAATTGATTTCCAATCTACAAAACAATGATTTCAATGTCCTTAAATACACTGAATTGGAGGCATTGCAGCATCAAGGTCTATGTCGAACGCAACAAGAATTTTCAGCTTCAAGGTTTGACAGCCTAATATTCCAAAAGGCGGGAGACATAACTCGGTGTTATATTAGGGACGAAATCTTATTTTAAAGAGTCCAGTTAACCCGAAATGAAACAAATCAGGGATGTTGTGGCAATGCATTAGAAACATCGATTAATCGAAGCTAATATTCTGTGTTCAGTGGGAACTAATACGCAGACTATATCAAGAGTTCTTGCAACCGAATGAAATTATCGCTAATGCAGTCATAATACGAGTAAAGATGCGGTAAAGTAATTTTGCTGCGCGACAGTGCTCGGCAAAATGTTACTCAGGTGGTCAAAACCAATATGAAACACTGAAATGATACTTCTGTTCCTGTAGCCCTATTAATCAGACTGTAACCGGCTCACCGTCAATCTCCGCGCTATCGTCCGTAAGGCCGCCCGACCAACTCGGCGAGAGTGATCGTGGATGAGATGGTAAAAGGGCGCCACGCGATTGGCCGTAAGGACGATCTACCCTATTACCGGGAATCGCGACGACTTACTAGAGTTCGCCTTGGTCCTACTTCTAATCCCCCAGTCCAGTAGGAAGAAAAACCGAATAAAAAATAATACAAAAAAAAATTGACGAACCCGAAAACAATCTTGTTTTTCCTTTCCTCTTTTTTTTTCTCGGCTTTTATTCAGAATCAATCCACTTACTAATTAACGTACTTAATTAATCTGGCTAACTTTATCCTACCCACCACCGTCTTAAACCTAGAGTACAATAGTGAGAGAATAGTTAATGATATTATAATAATAATACAAAATACAATAAAGGAAAAAAAAAAAGGAAAAAGAAAAAAAAAATACCAAGGCTGGTCTCGAACCTGGCTGGACTGTTGTCGATGCACCTGACCTCCTCGCTGCCGTCCCTCGCTGTGACTGATTTTTGGGTTCTCGTCTGCGTCTCGTCTTCTGCACTTATCCTTTTTTTCGTTTATTATATATATACAAAGTTCTTATTTTCACTTAATATTTAAAGATTCTTTTGCTTTTCCGTTTGTTTTATAATACCCGATTAATTATAAACACAAATTACACGCCTGGACCGTAAAACTAAAATCAAAACTAAAATCAAATTTGTCGGACAAAAGCCTCCGTTAGAATGGCAAGCCAATGCAGTTGTTTCGATAGGCAGGATTCTGCGAGGAATTCAGAAACAAAACTGGCTCAAATCGATTGTATTTTTTATTATTTTTTTTTGTTTCTTCTTTTTTCCCTGTTAACGTAGTCTCCATACGATTCCCCGGTCACATCAGCGCATCGGCCAAATTAGCCCAAAAACTCGGGCACCACTTTGATCTGCACGCAAGGCCACCGGCAAAAAAAAAAAAACAAATACCGAAAAACCATCTACTCCACCCACTGACCCTTATTTTTGCTCATTCCACCTAGCGCTTTGACGTCCCAGCTTCGACTGATTCCTTCCTCGCTGTCTCTGCCCTTTTCCTTTCTCTGCCTCTGCCGGTCCTCAAGTCATCCGATCCACCCGCTCCGCTAGTTCGTGGATCGAACCACTTTACTGCTAGGTGAAACACGAGAAAAGAAGAAAGGCACAAAAAAGTGGAGCAAAAAAAAGATAGAAAAAAAATCGCTGAAAGTATCTCTCCTAAACCAAAAAAAAAAAAAAAACACCAAAAAAAAGGAACATCCCAGTATTTTTCATAATTGATTTTGTCTTAGTTCAAGTCCGGAGTATGTGGCCCAGCGAAGACTTTTACCAGGGCTTACTCTCATAAGACATCACCCCTTTCACCTAAAACCTGTTCCTATATTCGTGGATAGCCTAACAGAATAGTTTTTCCAACTTGTAATTCATATGCTGCCAGAAAGGAGGGCAAAGTTATAACTAGCGATGAACAATACTTTCAACAGTAAACATGTTACATTTTTTTTTTTGCGAAATTAAGCTCAACATTTAAAGAAGAGATTGAACGTATATTGAAGTCGAAATTCTTTAAAATGTAGTGGAAGGCCCAATTTACGATGACACTCTCGCATAGATCAGTTGAATTTGAGGAATGGCACGGGGTATGTTGACTCGGGCGTAGATCGTCTGCGGTTTATTGGCATAGACCTACGACTTGAAGAAGCGTTACAAGAGACTCGCACGATTTCGGCGGAAAATTAACATCGCTCTTGCGTGAGATAATCATACCCTCAAGCCCACCAGCAGAATGTCCATAGTGACATCATCTGTGGGGCCGTTGTGTCGTTCTGCTGGAAACACACGTCGATAACATCAGTATCATCCAATTTGGACTAAAAGAATTTAGTTATCATAGATAATGGCAATACTGTTTTAATTTTCGAAGATACCGACAGTGATTTTCTGCGGATGCATTGCCTGCACATATTCACGGAAAGGTGCGTTGTTTTCGGCAGATTTTGGTATCGGTTGATTGTTCAGTGAGCCGGTCGACTCGAATTTGGCAACCAAACGTTGAATAGCAGAGCGGGGAGAAAATGATGTAAATATCATGGTAGCCACCGCATAGCACTCTTTTTTTATATAATAAGTTCTATCATTTGTTCAAGTTGCACGACGGTGTTACTAGCCATGGTGATTGATTGGTTTGATTTTCCGACTTGCATAATTTGGAAATAAATTTAGATATTTAATCCGAATACATTTTAATCTACGTGTAATGAAGTATTAATTAATGATTCACTAAACTTAACACAAAAAAATGCAAACCGGAGCTTTCGATGCATTAAGCAAATAAGGACACTGGCAGTCACTCCCAAAAACAAGAAAAATGTTTGCGACTGATTATTGTACGACTTTCATTCCATGGATGCATCTGATATGTAAAGGTCAGATCTAGAGAAAAATAAAATCAGAATGGACCTACGTCATTTGCCTATAAATCATCTTCTATTCAAGGTTAACCTTTAATTCCTTGAAAAATATGACTTAGACAGACATTACTTTATTGCTTCCTTGAAAAAATATTGAAATAAATAATAACATGTTCATTACTAACTGATTAGAACACATTTCAAGGAATTTTTTTTTTGAATCTATTTTTGGCACCAAACAGAAACTCTTTGAAAGCCTTGTTAGACACAAATTAGTAGATTTTATGGGCAACAACGCACGCGTCAGACTCACTACTCTAACATCAAACCTCAATATTAACTCCGCCATCAAAACGCATTGCGCTAACCAGAACACTTAAATCGTAACAAACAATGGGATCCCTCAGTCAAACAACGAAATCAGACAAATGCTATCCGTCATCTGTTTAAGTCACGTTTCAATTTACATTTTTGATCAATCTACTCGTAATCCATATTCGTACGTAAGAAATTCCAAACTGCAAAACAGTCTCGTCGGGAATTTTCAAGCGATCGGTTGATGTCTCCAGACATTATTTTCTGAACAGACAGTACCGCGTCACGGTTGCAAACGATCCAACTATCTCTTAATATTCACTGAACTAATTAGCATCATCGAAAGGAAAAAATTCAATCGCTACGCGATACCATGACAACATCGATTAGTTTAGATACGACAAAAGTCAATCGTCGGGTCAGACGTCTCACGCCAGCGGTAAGTTATCCCCTTTTGGTGGCAGATCTTTCGTATTCCGTCGTCACCTGGCTTAGATTCGGCGACATTCCATTCACACCGCTAATTGATTCGAGCTTTCCGGTGTCGTTCGGTGATGTTAACCATCTGACGATCATTGTTGTTCTTGATCAAGTGCTAATACTAAGAAATGTTTGATTAAGCATGGAATTGGATTCGCTTCTTTGATTTTGAATGGTGGATTGGAGTTTTTCGGTGCAAAGAGACATTTATGCCAAACTGCGTCTTGAATTGCGTATTCCTTTTTAGGTGTCGATAATTTGATTAGATCTTGGGTGACATACTTCTACACGATAGTTGTATAGACTTGGCAAAAATACGATTTTGGCCTAAGGCAAAGTTTTTATCTGTTTTCATTTTTGTGTCAATACGTTAAGTGAATAGAGCTCCGAATGCCGGGTTCGAAGAACTCTTTAACCAAAACAAGAATGGGACACAGTGAAATTACCTGAAGAGTCTGTTATTGTATAAAGTAGTACAGGGAGGGCAAAGAATCACAGATGTAAAAAGTTAAGATGCAGAGTGCATAAAAAATCTGATCCAATTTTTTTTAATTTGAATGAATTTTTCTTCTTGAAACAATTTTTCACTTCTTCGTAGGAATAAAAGTGTTCTTCCGAAAATCCCTGCCGCACCGATCAAAATAAGTTCTAATCGGGTGGGGTCAAGTATGGTGCATACGGCAATCGGGGAAAGACAAGTTAATATTTGCCAATTTCCAATTTTATCAGTGGTTGACGGTAGCAATCTCCAGTAATCTTTGCACCTGGTTTTGGTAGTTCATAATATGCTACAACATTCCCTACTGATCCCACCAATCCGTTGATATTGCGTACTTCTTGCAAGGCTGATTGTTGGCACATGGCTTTTACGTTTGAGATTTCCAAAACAGATTTACTAAGCATTAAAATGTTTGGAAATGGTTTTAATGCTTCTGAAGTCTGTTCTTGTGCTTGAGCCGAATCCTCATCTAATAATGCTTTTAAATCTGTATATTCGAATTTGTCCTCTCGTCTTTGTTGTCGATACCAAAATCATCATTTTTGAAACCAACAAACAGAAAAGCACGTCACCACAAACTTTCGTTGACAATTCATAACTTCCATCAGTGGTTTTATTTCAAAACAAAATAATGTAATAAAACTGCTCATAAATGGTTGTCTCTCACAAAATTCGACATTTTCAAGGCAACGAAAAATGGAAAAGTTTTTTGTAACCTAAGACATTACCATACAAAATATCATAATTGCTATCACTGGCAATAACCATATGTAGAAGTTATGCCATTTGATAATCACGTCGACGTTTCATATTCACACACTTATTATACGAGTGTACATATCTTTAATAACTTGTGCAGTAGCACTACGCTACGTAATGAACTTACAAAGAACAATCTAGAGGCATCTTGGTAAATATAATAGTGGGTTTCCCTCGTAAAGGACAGAGTGTGTTTAAAAAGTGACTGACAATTTGTAACTTTACATTTGTTTCTTAAATCAGATTGGTTTTATATCTTTTAGTATGCAAAGCAAATACTTAAATCTTCATTTAATTTTCGTATAAGATGGAACAAAATACAAAAAAGTTTTATAAATGATTAAGTTCCTATGAGTAATGGAGAGCAAGCAGCAATGGAAAAGGATGTTATCCACAAAACAGAAATCCAGGTACAATTGTCAAACATCGAGGAAATAAAAGAAGCGAACCCTTACCCTTCTTAGGCCTAATCGACCTAATACGAAACTGATATAATATACTAGAGACGAGTTGATAGGTAAATTACATGGGCTATAAGGAACAGTCAAACTGTCCACGAGGAATGGGCGAACTCGGTCATCATTCCCATTTTTAAAGAGGGTTACCAATTACCGGGGACTATCACTGAAATCCAGTTGTTATAAGGCTCTGCCAAATATTTTCCTAAAGACACTGACATAATGCGAAAACTGCTATGAGGGACCACTGGACGATTGGCCGGATTTTTACTATACTACAGCTTCTATTGTAGAAAAGAAATGGTCCACCATTAGAAAGGCTTATGACTCTATAATTCTAAGTGCCTAAATGAAAATAAAAATCAAATTAGAATGGGTAACGCCTTATATGAAATATTCAAGATACATATGTGAATGATTAAAAGAAGGAGAGCTCTTATCACCATATACCTTGATTTTCTTACCGAACTACTTCTTACCGGGCTTCGTATGATCGACACTATTCAAAAAAATGTCAAAAGGAAGTATATTTAGTTCTAATTATTGTCCGCGTAATAAAATCGTGAAAACTTAAATAGAACGAAAGGACAGTGGACGAAAAGTCGAAAGTTTAGGACAACATAATGATGGACGTAGAAGTAATGGAATAGAACAAGGAAACATGGAAAAATCAGAGTCATGACAGGAGTGGTTCGCAATGACACCCTGAGCTTCTAAGTTCCAAATGCCCGTTGACAATAATAACGATAATAATAATGAGTAATGATCTACCAGTCGTACCCATAACCGCGTATCCTTTAACCTTGCGCCCGGCTCCCGACCCTCATCCCCCTCACCGAATATTGTTAATTCAATACCCAATCCTAACACCCAAGTTTCTCGTATTCACAGTACCCAAAGTTTATACACTCACACACTCCAACCCCCCCCCCCCTCCCCTCATCAGCTTCTTACAACACCCCATCCAGCCCCTTCACCTCCTCAGCTTCTCACAACACCCCCTTCCCTCCCTCCTCCCCCTCTTTCTTAGATCCACTTCTCTCCCTCACGGCCAAACTCACCAAACATCTCGCCGAACTTAACGCCGAAGATCGCTATGTTATGTCACGTTTAAGAGACAGAAGAATCTACGAAAATGTACTCTTCTACTTGGCCTACCTCCAAGACAAACCTGACTCCATTTGTATCGACGGCAAAATTAAAACCAACGTCCTAGTTTCAATCCACAAAGAAGGCTCACCCACAGACCCCCACGCGTTAAAAAAGACCTTTATCCAGTTTCACGAAAGCCTCATTATCGCTCCCATTGATGTAAATAACGACCTCTCAACATTCGCCGCCCACGTCAGTTCGAAGCGCATCGCACATTTGCAAAGTACCCGCTCTAATTCCAAAAACTATTTTTAATCCTAAGCTAAACACCACTACATCTCCCCACCCATCGAATATTTCTTACAAAAACATATCCCTGTACTATCAGAACGTCAGGAGATTACGCACCAAAACCTCCGCAGTACTCCTTAATTCCCAAAACCTACCCTACGATATGTTTGCCTTAACTGAAACGAATTTTTGCTCCAGCCTTGGAGACAGCGAGTTATTCACCTCAGATTTCATTCTGTTTCGGGCCGATGGACGCGACAACTCTGCCGATCCGGATGGTCGCGGAGTCCTCTTAGCAATCCACAGTCGTTATGATCCCTTGTCCTTCAAATCGTCGAATTCCGCTGAGTTCAACTTCACTAGTGCCTCAATAAGTCTCCCTAAACGGAAACTTTATCTTGCCTGCTGTTACTTAAGACCCTCACAGCCCACACATTGCTACCAACCCGCCGTTGATCTCGTCGACTCCATATTTGATATCACCGAACCTAATGACATCATCGTCATCTGTGGCGATTTCAATCTCCCACACCTGAAATGGGTTCAGTCCGATGATGAGACCCACTATATCGCCGCTAACCCTTTCTCAGGTAAAGAAATCCTTTTCACGGATCATTTCTCTGACTCCGGCCTTCTGCAACTCAGTAACATATTCAATAACGTGGACAGACAGGCGTTGTTACCCCGAGCAACCATTTTCTCTCTACTTTAGACCACCTTCATCCACCTCTATCGGTAACTCTTTCACTCGAGATCCAATTCACTATTCTTCCCTCCGAAAATACGTACTGTTACAATTTCCGGAAAGCTGACTTCGCGAAACTAAATAATCTGCTCAACAATGTTAATTTTAACTTCCTCCTTAACCGTAACTCACACATATCCTTAAACGAAGCCCTTGCCTTATTTTACACCCAAATCCTCAGCTGCTTCATACTTTCAGTCCCATACTCACCAAAAAAAAAATTACACTTCATCTCTACTCTGGTATACTAAGGAACTACGCTCTTTGCGCAATAAAAGGAACAAAAATTGGCACGCCTATCTTAGATCCTCCTCTGCATCTGACCTTTCTAGTTACATGCAGTCCTACACTAAACTTGCGAAACTATGTATGATAATTACTCTACCTCCGATACCTGAACAGAATGCAATCCTCCCTTATCTCTGAACCCAAGTGTTTCTTCCACTTCATAAATACAAAAAAGAAAACCGATAGCTACCCCGCTACATATAATTTTCTCAATAACTCTTCCAACGAACCCGAAGTAATCGCCAACGTCTTTGCTCATTTCTTCAGCCAATCATTCACCGACCAGTATCTTCAACCCAATCACGACTATTTTCGATAAATGAAAGACTGCCCCCAGACGTTTCTTCTTTCGCTGAACTCCAGACCTAATCGCCGAAAAAATACGCAATTTAAAGGACGACTACTCTCCCGGTCCCGACTGTCTGCCTGCCATAGTTTCATATGCGCGAACCATCTTATTTTACCTCTTACCGCTCTATTTCAAAGCTCTATCTCTCAACGACTTTTTCCAATATGCTTATATCATTCCAGTCCACAAAAAAGGACTGAAAAATTATGTGTCCAACTATCGTCCCATTGCCAAGCTCTCATGCATACCCAAACTCTTCGAGAGCATCGTTTATGATGCACTATTCTTTCACTGCAAACCCATATTTTCTCCTAACAACAAGGTCGATCAACAACCACTAATCGAGTTTGTTTCACAATGTTTGTGTGCACTCGAAGCTGGAAAAGAAGTAGACGTTGTCGCCACTGACTTCAGCAAAGCCTCTGACAAAATGTCTCACCAAATTATTCTCCTCAAGCCCACTGCCCTCGGTTTGCCTCCCGGTTTTAACTCAACGTTCAAATCTTATTTTGAATATGGTCAACATAACGTTATCTTCAGATCTTCTATATCTGATCAAATTAATGCTACCTCCGGTGTCCCACAAGGTAGTCATCTCAGTCCACTGATATTTATTCTAACCATTACTGATGTTGACAGTGTTATTCTGAACTCTCAGCTCTCCATCTATGCCGATGATATGAAAATATTTAAACACACATCTTCCCCTACCAACTCGTGCTCTCCCCAATTGGAGCTTAACATGCTCACTATTTGGTGTCAAAAAAATCATCTCGAGTTCAATGTCAGTTAATGCCAAGCCATCACTTACTCCCGCAAGCGCTCTTCCTCACCACCCAGAACCTACATTATTCGTAATGAAACTGTTCCCCCCGTCAACTTCTTGGTTGATCTAGGCGTTATTTGTGACCGTGAATTCAATTTTCGCCTCCATATCGACAACATTATCAAACGTACTAACTCTGCCCCCGGTTTGATGAAATGTTGGTCCAAAGAATTTCCGAATCCTTACACTACGAAATCATTATACTCACTTTCGTTAGGCCCCTTCTTGAATACACTAGCCAAGTCTGATCCTCCTCTTACGAATTCCATACTACGCGTATTGAAGCCATTCAATGCCACGTTTGGCTCTTCGTGGCCTTCCCTGAGCCGACCCCCTTAATTTACCACCTTATACGGGTCGCCTAAAATCAATCAACCTCCAAACCCTTAAAGATCGACATGATGTTGCAGAAATTCTATTTATTCACGACCTTCTCAGAGGTAACATTGACAGCCCCTCATTGTTGCACATGATTACCCTTAACACCAACCCACGTAACCTTCGGTCCATACCCATTTTCCGTATAAACACCCACCGCACAAATTATGGCTACCACGAACCAATGTCCAGAATGCTACGCAAAGCTAACACCAATCTTTTCGAACTTCACCTGAAAAAACTCTTCAGCCTCTCCTTAATTGTTTCCACCCAGCCACCTAGTTAATAAGTTATAGCTAAATTATAGTTTTTTTTAAGTGTTCCATTAAGCCAATAAAGTGCCCCTATGGAGGCGTCAAATCAAAGTCAAATCAAATCAAGTCAGTCGCATAATAATTTCCACGAAGGACATGAAGGAATAGAGAATGATAAGCATCCTCACCGAAACAGGTAAAATTCGAAATTTGAAAGATCGAATTCCAAACAAATTTAGAGAAGTCATGTCAAGAAATTTTCTCGGTTTGTTTTGATTATGCGACCTGTAGCAATAAAGTTTGTTACAAAAATACTTAATTTCTCTGGATGGTTTGCCACTTTATAATATGAACAACGATGCAGACGATCTTCTAGGTTTTTTCATCCAGATCCGATGAGAAAGTTGAAATAAAAGGAGATAAGATTAAAAGTCAAAACGATATTGTTTAGGACTAAGTTGTATATGCCCTCAAGGGCTATGAGAAAGTAGTATAGACGACTTGAATTCATTGGGTAATATGGACAACCATTGGCGATGAGAAAGGTGATTGGATATCCTGGTATCCGGTTTGATCAGTATCTGCATTTAGATAGATATGTAGATATCTTATCTATGTCAAGAAAGCCTTCGACATGACAAAGAACCTTTTTCACAACAATCAGCTTGACCGCATGGTAAAAATCATGTGCCTCCGCTTTGGTGTAATGTAACGCAACCTTAGACGGAAGAATACGTGAGTTCAAGAGACACTGCCTTTGTTAGAATCCACAGAATGCCAGATTCGAAGTTCATTAGGTACTACTCAAACAAAATCCTGTACGACGGAGCAGGCCTAAACGGGAAAGACTTTTCTTCTTAGATGGCACTACAGTCGTCTGGTGTGAACTTCGCCCTCAACTAACAAGCGTATGCTTGTTGTGCGTATACTATATGCACGATCTTTTGCCGGTTGTTTCCAGTGTCGCACTCTCAGTTGGTTAAGGTTTCTTTCCACATGTGTGCGCCACCTTAGATTCGGTTGTCATCTGCTGCGTTGCCCCTCAGGATTAGATTCGAAGGCTCTTCGGGCCGGAGCTGTGTTGTATATTCGCTCTACGAGTATATGGCCAAGCCATCTTAGACGTTAGATCCGGAGACGTCGTACTAGGCTAATGGCACTGTACAGCCCGTACAGTTCGTCGTTGGATCTTCTCCTCCACTCTCCATTTATATAAACGAAACCATAGTTTAAACGCATTTCGTTAAGGTCCGGGCCTCAGCGCCGTAAAGGAGAACCGAGATGGTCAGTGATTTATATAGTGCTACCTTGGTTTTTCGAGAGAGGGCTCTACTTCTCAATTGCCTCTTGGGCCCAAAGAAGCAGCGTTTGGCAAGAGTAATTCTGCATTTGGCATTGCGCTGGTGTTGTTGTCGCTGGTCACTAGTGAGCCAAGGTAGACGAAGTCTTGACCGCTTCAAATTTGTAGCTGTCAATTGTGACGTTCTGGCCAAGGCGTCGGTGTTGTACGTCTTTTTTGGATGCCAGCATATACATACTTGGTTTTACCCTCGTATACCGAAAGATCCATTTTAGCTGCTTCTGCTTCAGTGCTTTTGAATGCTTCATTAACGTCTCGATGTGCTCGCCCAATTACGTCAATGTCATTCACGTACGCAAGCAATTGCACAGATTTGAAATAGATGGAATATCTTATGTTGCCCAGTGAGTCTCGTATGATCTTTTCAGGCACGATGTTGAAAAAGTTACATGGCAGTCCGTCACGTTGTCTCAATCCTTTTTTAACATCAAAGGTCTTGGCTAATTAGCTACGGACGTTAATTGAGCAGCGAGAATTCTCCATTGATGTTAAAACTAGACATGGCTTGGTATAGCCCTATACCTATGCATATGCGGCTTTAAAATCGCCGAAAGATGGTGTGTGTCAATTTGGATTTCTTGGGTCTTTTTCGAGATCTGCCGCAGTGTGAAAATTTGGTCTATTGTAGATTTACCTGGCCTGAAACCACACTGAAATTAACCTACCAAATTATTCACAAAAGTTTTAAGGCGTTCACACAGTACGGTAGAGAAGATCTTGTACCCAACGTTAAGGAGACTTATTACTCTATAGTTTGCTCATTTATGGGGTCTCCTCTCTAATAAACGTCAATCATTTTGTTACTCGAAAACACATTTCATTGAATGTTACTAACGACAATAATCCGATCTTTGAGGCTTACTACATTAAATAATAAGTACCACGAGAGCACAGTCCGATTGTGCTTGATTTCTCTACGGGAAGTCTCTATTTTGATTCCGAATGGTTGGTGCAAAATAGAGATAGTATCGATACGAACTCCGAAATTTACAAAGATTCACTCACATTATCACATTAAGGTAATCAAATTGGGTCCGAATGTTATTTTTCAACAGTGCAATTATTGCTGGCTTAACCCCATACTCATAGACTTGGCTTTTCATAAGTAATTTAATGGTAAGATCTAGGCGGCCAGTTTATGTCACCATTAGATGACATGAAGTGAAATGAATCGACTTGGAAATTTAGACTGAGATACCTTCACGTTTTGATGCGTTACGTGATCAATCACATAGCTCCATCTTACTATTTTTCTCTCTTTATCTTCAAGTTACGGCCAGAATTTAGTAAAAATAGAGCGGGTAGAGCGCCCGTTTTTGTTCGGTCTGACTTTTATCTATCATCGACAGAACCAGTTTGTTTAATTCTATTTAATAACCTTTGTGACTCATTACGACGATAATTCACACCAAAATTCGCGAATCTTACAACATGTATTTTTAATGGTTCACCATTTTCATAATAAGTTTACTACTTGGGAGCGTACGAGTAGCTTTCCATTAGTATAATTGTACACATATCTTCTTTACAAATAATGAAGAGAATTACAAAAAAGGTGGGGTTCCGAAATTATTCAGTATCAACATCTAGGCGCGACTTTTGAAAAACCCAGTGTTGTACTATAGGTATTGGTAATTCTATAACATGAATGTTGACTTCTGACGGCGGTGGCACAAGGATCGAATCCTACAACACCCAACTAATTTACTTTTTATATTGTTGTGTTTTTCTTCGGCGAGACAACGATAGAACTTCAACTCTGTACTTCGGATCGTTACCTTGCATAAATGTATATCTAGATTTTCTTTTTTATTACATTTTCAACATAGAAATCCAAGTACTAACTTTGATTGTGTAACTAGGACGAAGTTCGGTATTTTTTTATCCTTTTAGAAGGCGTCGACGGTCGATTCTATTAATATAAATTTTGACTTACCAGTTGATACAATGTTCTTCTGTATTACTTCCAATTAATATTTTTAGGTCGCGAAAGGATTCGAATGGATCTTTTATTGGAGGTTCAAAAATACATTCGTTAATCTGGACACTTGCTTTTTGTAAGCATTGGTAGCCATCAACTTTGAAGCTCCAGTAACTCCATAAATTCCTTTTTTTGAAATTAAATTTTATACTACTTTGAAAATAAGTATTTTGAAACTTTCAAAATTAATTTATGTACTTGGAATCGAACTTCACAAGTAAACACAATTTTACCTTTCCTTTCATGCTCTGAGGGAAAAGTTTCAGTTTTTCATATTTCCTTTTCATAACATATCTACAAGCAGGGGACAAAAATCCTATTCTTATTTCTTTTTCTATGAGAGTTTGAGATGTTTTTCTCCTAAAACAAGGCACTCGATATTAAAGCTTTAAAAGAGAAAAAAAAATATGTCATAACAACTGAAATAAATACAATCTTAGACCAAGAGTTGTATAACCACCACTGGGTATATCATTTATATAAACGAATAAATGAAATTCTTCTCATGAACCGACAATTTCGATTACTTTTTAAACGCACTTGATACACTAAAAGTTCAACCTAAATCTGTCGCTTTAAAAAAATTAAATGCGATTTTCACTTCAATTAGCTCTTTACTAGGTTAAATGCCACCCATCACCCTGCACCCTAGGCCCAGCTATTCTATGCTTTCCATACGTTTTCTCATTTTTCAAGGATGGTTTAAGGACGTCCAACAAATGAGCTGGCGCTTTCCATAATCCATACAAAAATCCCTTTTTTTGTCAGTCAATCAACCGACAATCTAGTGATTCGAAAGACGTGAAGCGTAAACGGGTTAATACAATAAATATTAACAGCGATTCGTCAGTATCCTTTCCAATCTTTAGGGTCAGATCTACTTTCTCAATATTTGTAGAACCACTTATTCAATAAATTCCTAATTTATAACGAGCCTTTTCATAAGAATGAAAACCTTTAGGATAGTGTAGCTATAATTTATATCAGCCTCTACAAGAGATATCTTTTAATCTTGTCTAAATGTTGACAAAACTTTTCAAGCCTAAGTAAGATGTGTTTGCCTCTAAAAAAATTCATTCATCGCTCAACAGCTTCTTGTAAAAATTCCATGAAATCCAATAAACAGAGTCAACACTTGAACTATCTGCACAGAGACAACAGCCACAAATCACTCTAAGAGCTCCTCAACACTGTCCAGATGCGCACTATACCGCCGTACAAAAAAGGCCAATAACGAACGTACCACTCTACACGGACACTGCATCCCTTTTACATAAATCTGATTGTTAGCATTCCCGCTTCAACTGAAGCCGTCTATCAAACTAATCCAAACGCATGACATCGTGCCTTGTGTCCTTACGCGTTGAGTGGAACACGCACCATCATCAGACTCTACAACAACCACGGTGACATGCACAGTCCACGAGAAGATACACAAGTGGATCTCTTGTATCTCTTTTCCTTTTTTTTGATGTTTTCCAATTTTTCATTTCACTTTTTTGAATTTTTTTTTTTTTATTTTCAGAAAAATTCAATACTGCCGAGCAGTGACCCATGGCCGTTCGTCAATTCAAATGACAGCCACGAATCCAATGTATACTCAGGCGTCCCGGGTACAGGGAAAGAATCCGGTCCGGTGGCGACAGATGCCATCAAAACGACGGTGAACGAAACGAATCGGGGTAACTGGACCAGTCCGTTGGAGTTTGTCATGGCGTGCATTATGTATGCCGTGGGCCTGGGCAATATTTGGCGGTTTCCGTATTTGGTCTTTCGCAACGGTGGAGGTACGTAGAGTAGAGTAGTTGAGGTTCTATTATTTTACATGGATTCCGAAGCTCGACTGTGTCGACGCACATGTGGTCGGGGGGGAAGGCGGGTTTTTATGTGTCACTCGGCGGATTCGTGGCTAGGTGGCGTGGAATGCTGGTTTGTGGTTCTTTTGGATTTTACATTTTGTGTGGAATAATTTCTGTATGGAGGAGTGGTTAAATGAGAGGAACTGTGAGAGATTTATTGGTCACTAGAGGCCGTGTGGGTGGATTGTTGGAATACCTACGGTTGAAAATGGTCGGTTTCAGGGGTTTAAGGATGACTTAAGATATTATTTATTATGGTCGCCGTCGACTGGCGTCGCTATGTTACATGGAATGTATGTACACACGGCGGGCGTTTTTTTGTCAGAGGAAGGGTAGTAAGTGCTTAAGGGCTAGTTGAACTTGAAGAGGTGTAACTCTCTGTTTGTTTATGATCGAATCCTAAGGGATGCATGAAATCTTGTATTCAAAACTGCATCTGTTCAACTTCTCTCAGGGGGATGCGCTAATGGAGTATCCTAGCAGGCCTTAGTAACTAACAGTCGAAGCCAATGCAATATCCCATCTCACCGTACGGGCTTTTGAGACACTACAACGTGCAATATTTACCGCTCATACAAGCAGTGTAAGCAAAAACCCAATCTCCTGGTTGTTTTCGACCCAAGTACCTCAATTTCTCGTTATTTGCTTTCGATATCCTCCCAAATGCACCGCGAATCCTTCGTCTTCTCTGACTTAACATTTGATGCTACGAGTACATATGTACATATGTGTTTGTATGTATTAAGTCACCCCTGTTGGCAAATAAGCAGGATATTCTTACAAACACCACAAGCAGAAGGAGCATACCTACGAGTACTTCGTATCCGTTCTTGGTCGTTCATGGAATTACCTGTAGACGACGAGGGAAGCCAATGGAATTTCCATAGAAACGCTTTATTTCCTTCGACGAAGTCGATTGGGATTCAGAGTGCACGCTGAGATTCGACCGAAATTCAACATTCCATACCGTTATCTGCACGTACTCATATGTATGAATGCATTGTACGAACGTCACGATTGTAGTTGTGATGTTGTCGACATCTTTGATGACACCAGAGCATCTTATAATGCTCACACTTGCCTGCATCTTCTAAATAAAGTTAATGTGACTTGAATGGAATCACAACGGGATATAGCAGCTGGATACGATATCCGACACAAAGTACTGCCTAGACTGGAGTACAGATACGCACGGTCTTACATAGCTACAATGTATTTGGCTTATACCCGTCGATGCGATAATCGAATACAATTCGATGGATGATCGTATGTTGAATGGAATTTAACCAGACTGAAGCTCCCACCGCTGCTTGTGGACACCCAACCCTGGTTACAATTGACCGTAGGATACATTCCATCCGATACACTACCGATTGGTAGTTTAAGTTGAGCTCGAAGAATGTTACTTCGGAATATTGTGCTAACAGAATCGGTGAAGCAAGTAGGAATCCTCTTAGGCCGGGAGGGTTATCTGCATTATGACGCTTTGATTTGGCATTAGATGTGTACCCAATGATTGCCCACTGAAGCTAGATAAGATTTACGAATATAATTAAGATTTGGTTGAGTTGGTTTTGGTTTTTGGCTTTCGGCTTCCAGTTTCGGGTGGATTCTACTGGACAGTGGTAGACGATGGTTTTGCGTGTCAACTCTTAGTGAATGAAGTGGTGGATATGGGCATAATGGTAATTGGAAAGCTACTGGTTCAGGAGTTCACACCTGATAATCAATGTGTTAACTGGAGGTAGGTTGTTTGTTGCCACTAGAAAATGTATGTGCAGGATGTTAAATCGGGGCTAAGAGGTATAATTTGTCTTTCCCATTATACCTAAATGGGTTAAATCGATTGTGGGACCCGAGGTATTGTTTTGGTAGGGCCATTTGCGAGAAAAGAGGAAACAAGCTGAGTAAAATCTTAAATCCTAAATGGATTGTAATTTTTATAGAACTTTCAATAGCAGTTGATTCGTTCGAGATTTTTTTATAGATTTAGAAGGTTGTCTCGGCCAACAAATGCTAATTTCTGAATGCTTACAGGACTCTTGGCTGAAATGTGACCTTTAAGTCAATTTCAAAATGCTGAAAATAATCTCCGTGATAGTCAATTGAGTGTTTATTTCAAGCGGAGCTGTACAACTGCATTATTTTTTATCACTGATGCGATTCGACAAGGACTGGATAAAAAGGGGTTGACTTTTCTTTCTCTGCTCAATACCACTAAGGCGTTTTATACCCTATCCTCAGCAATAAATTTGCGCGCAACAAGACTTATTCAGTTGTGTATAGTTGACAGACAACAGAGCATGGTGATAGGTGAAAAAGCGGCTGGCTCTCTTTCTATAAATAGAGACGTTCCACAAGGCTCTATTCTGGATCCTATACTGTTGCAATGAATTAAAAACGCAGATGATGTTCTTTTTTTTTAATATTATTTCGATTAAATATTATTGCCGATATGTGGCGTTAGCGGTAAGTAGCGGTCAAAAATAACAGATCGCAGACGTCAGGCAGTTGGCTTTGGACCTCGGTCAACAGACACCATTCAAACATTAGTCGATGATCATAAGTTGTTCATAAAGTTATTCTCAATTGAAAATGTTAGTTTAGGAGCCACATTCTCGTCATTTGCGGCAGGTGTTACTGTTTTATTTCAATATGAAGAAAACAGCGGCTGAGTCTCATCGAATGCTCTCAGATACGTATGGTGAGGACGCTATTAGTGAAAGAACGTGTCGTGAGTGGTTTCAACGCTTCAAGAATGGTGATTTTAACGTCGAAGACCGGCATAGTGGTGGAAGAGAGAAAGTTTTCGTAGATGCAGAATTGAAGACATTGATGAGTGAAGACTCGCGTCTAACTCAAGAAGAATTGGCACGATCAGTGGGAGTGACACAGCAAGCCATTTCAAAACGTCTCAAGGCCATGGCAATGATTCAGATAGAAGGAACTTGGGTCCCGTATGAGTTGAAACCAAGAGACGTTGAACGGCATTTGTGTGTTTGTGAACAGTTGCTTCAGAGGCAAAAACGGAAGGGAGTTCTGCATCGCATTGTGACCGGGAATGATAAATGGGTTCACTACGATAACCCTAAACGCAAAAAATCATGGGGATATCCCATACCGAATATCCACGGCTCCAAGATCATGCTCTGTATTTGGTGGGACTTCGGCGTCGTGTACTATGAGGTGTTAAAACCAAGTGAACCGATCGTAGGTGCTAGTTATCGAACACAATTAATGCGTTTGAGCAGAGCATTAAAAGACAAACGGGCACAATACAGCGAGAGGCACGATAAAGTGATTTTGCAGTTCGATAACGCCCGACCCCACGTTGCAAAAGAGGTCAAAACGTACTTGAAAACCTTAAAATGGGAAGTCCTACCCTACCCGCCATATTCTCCAGACATTGCTCCCTCTGACGATCACCTGTTTCAATCAATGGCGCATGGCCTGGTTGACCAACACTTCCGATCTCATGAAGAAGTCACAAATTGGATCGATTCGTGGATCGCAATTGCCGCAGTGTCAATATTGAACACTCAAGAAAAAATAAAATGCGCAAATGGATTTTATCGATGAATCGATTATTTTAGATCTTCTTACTCTGACCTTCGGGTCATCTTTCCCTTTATCCTTTATTCAATTTCCAGTCACAATTTCGAATCGCGACTCTTTTAAGCCAGTAATAAATTCAAAACTTAATAACTTTCTATGATCAATGATCAGAATTTTTCAGTAATGACAATGAGTCCATTGGGTTGGTTTCATCTATTCGAGTACAACAGAAATAAAAAGCTCATAAAAAGCACATTGAAAAGCGCTGGATGAACCATGGCCAAGCATTTCCGCAACTTCGCCATATCCAGTCGTGATCGGACTCTCATACTCCGGCAGAATGCGGTGACACAAATGTTACAATATGCAAATACGGGGTTGTTAAAAAAATAAGCAGATTTTTTGCATTTCGCGAAGGGGCGGTGTTAAAATGAAATAAAACAAGCTGTGTATGAGATATTAACAAAATTATATTTGGCTTCTTACGGTGGCGGAGATCCCAGTGGTCCAATTTTCAATGACTTTTCCGCATAGATCTGGCTGAATTTGAGCGATGGCCTGTTCACCTTACGTTCACCTTACGAGCATCAGTTGATTGTGGTTTATGCGCAAAAACCTGTGACTTCAGGAGACCCCACAGGAAAAAGTCTAGTGGGTTCAAATTGACCTTGATAGTCAATTCATGCCATTTCTGCGAGAGATAACCTTACCCACAAATCGTCCATTCAGAATGTCAATCGTGGCCTCCGCTGTGTGCCACGTAGCGCGCTGGAACCATATGTCATCCAGGACCATATGGTAGTCCTCGCCATAAACGGTGACCGCCTCACCAACGTCGTTTTCGAAAGAGTATGGGCGAATAATTCCGACAGCTCAAAATCCGCACCAAACGTTTTCAAGGATATTGTCACCTACTGAGCGTCGTGTGAGTTGGTGTTGTCTCAAATACGGAAATTTCGCTTGGTAACACAGCCATTCATCTAATGCGCCTTTTCGCTAAAGATGATATTTCGGCCTTAAGTGTGATCTTCTTCCAAAAGCCACCAAGCCCAGACAGCAAGCAAACGTCGTTGTCTTTGGTCATGAAATTTGAGCTTCTCGGTCAGTTGGATCTTCTACCGGTGTAGGTCCAAGCTCCGACGCAAAATTCACCAAGTTGAAGTCTGCGAAAAGCCGAGTTTTCACGTACCGCGGCGATGTTTTCGGCCGATCTTGCGTTCCTCTGACGTATGAATATTGGCTGATTGATTACTGAACCGATCTTCTCAAATTTGGCAACCAAACATTGAAGAGTCGACTATGAAGGGTAACCACATCTACCGTAAAATAGGTGCAACTATAAAACGTTACAACTAAATTGATGTTGAGAAACGGTACTGCCTTACCGGGTTAAAAATTCACATATTCTTGACACAGTGACATATGCGAATGTGTCCAAACATTTGTTACCAAAACTGCAGCTGTTACTACGGTGCTCAGTCAACAGCCTGTGTTTGGTGAAGAGCACTGTTGCTAGATCAACTGATCTAGACATATGAGAATGTGTCCAAACATTTGTTACCGAAACTGCAGCTGTTACTACGGTGCTCAGTCAACAGCCTGTGTTTGGTGAAGAGCACTGTTGCTAGATCAACTGATCTAGACATATCAGAATGTGTCCAAACATTTGTTACCAAAACTGCAGCTGTTACTACGGTGCTCAGTCAACAGCCTGTGTTTGGTGAAGAGCACTGTTGCTAGATCAACTGATCTAGACATATGAGAATGTGTCCAAACATTTGTTACCGAAACTGCAGCTGTTACTACGGTGCTCAGTCAACAGCCTGTGTTTGGTGAAGAGCACTGTTGCTAGATCAACTGATCTATTTTTTCTGTAAGCTTTCTTTCTTTTGCTATCACTCTGCCATCGATAACTTTTAAAATTTTTGAATGTTAAGAAACAATTCGATTACTTCCAATTGAGACGTTTACATATACGGGATATACGGGATTTGTTCAAAAAATAAAGTGACTTTTTGAATTTCGCGAGCTAAGTACATATATTCGATTGTCTCCTAACATATGTTGACTTTGTCACCCATTTTGGATAATTAGACTTTTTTTCACAAATATAGAGGTTAGGCGTGTTTGGTGCTTGGCCAATTTTAGTTTTCTACCCTGCAAAACTGGAGACGGGAAGACTTATACAAAGGCTTTTCTGTCTGTCCGTCTTTCCGTCTGTACGCATATATCAAGCAAACTTGCCGAGTCGCTATGAATCTGAAACTTGTCTATGTTATAGAGTAGGTACATGATTCTGAGCTCATACCGATTAACTACTGTGGTCCCTGAGATCCAGATAAAAGTTTGAAAAATTCAAGGTAAAAGACCTGGAATTGTAGCTTGGCTCCCGGCGAGCTGATCCCATCGTTTTGCTATTGATAAAAAATGGATCAAAGAGTCTGTTAAAAATCTCTTAAATGCTGAGAAAGTGTAAAATGAGACAATGCCCGCCCTGGACGCCCAAGCATGTAAACAACAAATCAAAACGTTGAAGCAGTGAAGTACATTTTTAAGTTTGTTCTGCAATTGCCAAATTGTGACAACAAAACCGTCGCATGAGCTTCGCTTAGGTGCTTTTGAATGACATGAATGACCGTCCAGATTTGACGAGTTGAAATATGACGTATTTACATATGACTGACTTAACTTGTAACATAGGCAAGGCTTTGTTTTTCGTATTGACACTTCTTTACTTCGTATTACTCGTCTTAACTGAAAGACTGAAGTTACTAGAAATCGCAGGTATCGAAAACAAATATTTTTGGTGACCACTTAACACCATAGTTAAAGGTACTTTAGAAATTGACATTGTTCTATAGCTTGAAGCACCGATTGAGTCCCAATGTTGAGATTTTACATTTTCCCGACACCCCAGTCATTTCAGTATTGAAATTGGAAGCCAACTTTCTTTGAAAAAGTAAAGGCTACACCGTCGCTCCTTATAGGTTTTGCTCTAACCCGTAATAGTTCTAGCATCTGTTTTCATGATTGTAGCCATTCTTTACATCAAGATCGAATAGCTTATCATAGATTTCAGTTCAAAAGAAATTTGAATTTTTTGTAGAAGAATTTCCCATAGTATGTGACCATCCAGCAAGCAGTGTCATTTTCAATCAATAGAAGAAATTCAACATTTTTACAAAAATTCCAATATTATTATTTTATTCTTTAACGTAATTACTGAGAGTATTAACAAAATACAATATCTGTCAAATTAACTCGGATGTGCCTACGAATAATCACTTAAGTTTTATTTGTTTCATATATTCGCATAATTACGGGATTATTTTTAGCAGACCTTGCTAGACTAACACCAGTTCGAGTCATTAAGTCACTCCACTATTCGTTTCTTTCTATAACCGTGCGACAAGATGTTTGATCTAATACGACGTCTTTTAAAAAGGAAAGTCGACACCTTGCCTATATTGAAAATGTTTAGTTGAATAATAATGCAGTCAGCTCTACTGACACTTGGACTAAAATTTCTCTAATCTTTCCAAAACCTATGTCTATCAAGGCAAGCTTAAAAAAACGTTAGCACGTTCCGCAGCATAATCTTTCCAACGAAACTTCATTTGAACTTCCGCACAATTTTTAGACCATAAATAAATAGATTTCTAGACAAGAGCCCCTAAGAACCATGGCCACCTTCTAAATGTTTCATGGTGATCTGTACAGATTCCAATACTGGGTTGTTCAGGGTATCTGGCCATAGTAACGTTAAATTTGACAGAAACTTCAAAAATCCCTCGACAAAACTCTTCATAACGTGGAGCTAAATCTAACTCATCGGTCTTTGCTTGGATGCCCATTAATCGCATACCTCCTCTCATTCCATTGTTTCAATTCCTCTTTAATTCACACTTATGTGATGATCAAACAATCTTAAGGGTAGGCCTTGTCCTCCAAAAACATTCCCCTTACGAAGAGCGTTTAATTCATTTCCAAACCGTTGAGGCGTAAAATATTTCGAGGACTCTAAAATTTCCAGCATTTTCGCCACTTTAAGACCCTTTCTAAAAGCCATAACCCTCTTGGTTCAAATAGAACCCGTTCCATGCCAAATTCGCTTGCAGACTTTAAGTGATTACAATTGTAAGCCGGATCTACGAAGGGTCTAATTACAAGTTCCCTACTCAGGAAATTGAAATTCAAATAGACGGAAAACCAAAAAAAGTCACACCAACCCTAATTCCACCCCAACGTAATGGAAGTTATTTCGGGAAGCTCAAGCATCTGCGAGTGAATACGCAAATGAAAAGCACTCATCGACTGTGTCTTTAAATTTTCACTTCATGACGGAAGCAATTTGCAGTCGTTGCCACATCAAATCCCGAATGCCGCCTGCCATTGCCTACGGCTGACATAAAACCAACGAATGCCATTTCTATGACTGTGATTACTGCCGCGTTCCGTCCTCCGGCCTGTCTTTACCCTTGTACTCGTATCACACTAAATTGCATTAAACTTTTTTACAGCCCCGACGAGGCCTAAAAATCCATAAAACAAAGCAAAACATTTACGATTGCAGCTACCGCTACTTCATACTTCCTATTTTACGCTTGTTCTTGTTTGTGTTCTTGCTCGGCGGCCGTTTAATTGTGTGGAGGAGGACCGTATAGGCAGTGTTCAAGTTCGAAATGAGTTATTACTTATTGCCCCATCAGACGCATCAAAGTAGAAACATTTTACAGCACCCAGTTCCGCTGCCTGTCACCCTCGTAGTTGCTGACGCACGAAATCTTCGTATAGAGTTACTGTTGCCCGTAACCCCTTCGTCAAGGAGTCTGGTGTGCTCGCATTTACATTATCCTTAAGCAATATCACACACTTCACACGAGTTGCAGGCCTGCGAGGCAGGGGGGTCGGAGACGTCTATCACTTACTGAGTTTTACGTCACATTCGCTCTCATACAATTGCTGTCGGAGTAACCACCCATTCGTTGGTTGGTACTAGTGTCCTGGCACATGCCACCGTGCAGCACGGATAATCATAATCATAATAATCGTCATCGTTGTCGTGTTCATTTCGAGTACTTGTGCCGGAGTACGAGTACGGCTTTTATAAAATGAATTATCCACATTCTCAAGATTCCTCGGTATCCGGTTTTGAAAAGTTGAAAACTCGTTAGATGGCTTCTAATAATCTACAGCGTAGCTATGTCTAAGACGTCTAAGAGTCGACAATAACGACGATGGCGACGATAGCAATAAATGGGATGATGGTGTTGATACGTGGCTGATGAAGCACTGGAAATGGTGGCAATGGAGGTGGCTTCTACGATAGAGACAATAACATCGGTAATGACAATGGCAATTAGAAGAAACCAGTTACTCCCTCGAGGGGTTGATGGTGACTATACACTCGAAGGCCGAACCATACTGCCGATCCGTGACTCACGAACACTTCTGACAATTATAACGGTCGTTCGACATGACATTTTGTGGCTTCGGCAACTTCGCCGTAGGAATTAGGCTAGGGGATGAAACTAAGGACGAGCTTTTGATCGGGAATTCGGTAGTACGAGGCGGGCAATTAAGAAATATTCAACAATGGGCCTTCGGAGGGTGATTGTCAAAAATCTGCGATTTTAACTTTCGAAAAGGTTAATGCAGGGTAAAAGGCTGGTATCTGGAGAGTAATTTATTTGCTTTGAGAGACATAAAATATATCCTACGGGGGGACATAATACTGTTAATCAGTGGTATTCAATTGCAAAATTAGGAACGACATGGATGGTCGTTATGGTTTCCAAAATTTTTATAAAATATATTTTTGAAACGAACATTGCAAGATTTATTTGGAGGAGGCATAGGGGCGAACATTCCAGACGTTCAAGGTTATTATGATAGCTGTCAACTTTCCGCCCCTTAAGACGTAATATCATTTCTATTTTTAAATCTATTTTTAATTTACTCAAATTTATCCAACAACAAGAACATTTAAAATGTGACTTATGGGGCACGAGGCTAAATCTAAAAGGTCAGGCTTCAGAAGTTGCCAGTTATAGTGAATGATTGGGGTCGACCTAAGAAAAGTTTCGCGCCGAGTGAAGAGAAAACTGAGGGTATGAAGACTAGTACTATGATCAGATATAAGGGTTTGTCGAAGCTCTGCAGGCGTTGTAGATTTGGTCACCAATTCATTTATAAATCTTTGACTAAACAAAAAAGTGTTCCTTTGAAGCGTCCTAAGGTTTCAAAGGCAAACGAAAATTTGTTAAGAAGTTGGCAGTAGCACTCGAAAGGATAAAAAGGAAGACCTTTTGCCATTCATTAACAAATTGAATAAGATCCACAAAGCTATCATTGCAAATTCATACTTCCTAAGGAAAAGGACATTAGCAAGGGAAATCTGGCTTAATAAATTCAGAGAGCTTTTCTCCCGATTGCGCTTAGGCTATCAATGAATTCATTTCAGGCCTTTATCGCTCTAATGAGTCTAGACTTTTGAACAGGTGTACGATACTAGCGATTTCTTCAGAACCTTGAGCTTTCTAAATCCGTGATACACACTTGAAGGTATACCGATTTATGAACATAAAATCTACGTTCAAAAGCTGTTATTTGATTTGCTATTAGCTGTTGAAGGGGTTTTATGTACGTGGTTTATATAAAATATTCCCGAAACATTTTTTTTCGCGACGTGATTGTATGTCGCAACGCGCTCGCACGGAGCTGGCTCATTGATAGGGGTGTAACCTTCAAAACGTAAAGCATCATTAGTCTGTGACCATTCGTTTAGGCTAGATTTTTCTTCTGTACAGCGACTCTGTGCAAGTTTCAAATGCGGCCAACGTTTGAACAGCGGTCCACCATCAAATCTTGTATTGGACTGGAGAAATCTGATACGAAGGCGTTGGGCATGATTCACCGAGCATGTCGGAAGCTGCAGTTTTTAAGTGGGACAACCTTTTCAAAAGTAGTTGAGAAGATTTTGGGGACGGCACTGGACCAACGTTAACGTGCAATGTGTGTGTGAAATGCTGAATTGAGACCGTCAATTAAATGTGAACATATAATCGAAGTGATAAGAAAAGTGAAGATACGCACCATCCAAGGTGACGAACTATTTAAGGAGTTGCGACTATTCCTCAAGCCCCCACAGCTCCGACTTGGTTCCACTTTTCTTTTGGCAAAAGTGAAATGCTCTGTTAAAGGACATCATCTTAGGACTATACATGTTGTCGAAGAAGCTTTCATGGGCACTCTTAGGAAGTGGCATAGATGTGGAGACTTGAACGTTATCAGAAAGAGAAGATACATTTTTGACGCATCAAGAAGAAATCAATGAACCAGCTCCGTGCGATCGAGTTGCGACGTACAATTACGTCGCGAAAAAAATTATATTTTGTTTCATTTGTATCAAAGGCTTAATTAGACGTCAGAAGATCAAACGCGTTGAAATATTAAGATACGCATCGTGAGACTAAATGCAAAAGATTCGCGAGCAGTCAAACATCAGATAGATCACAGCTTTGGAAATGGGGACCAACCATCTTGCAATACGTTGCCTTAACCAATTTTCTAGTTATTAGGTTGCTTGAAGAAGTTTTTTGGGATTGAGGCTGAAACAAGTCAAAAGGATTCATTTTGTGCTGAAGTTAAAGGCCAGCTTACTAAGGATTTTATACAAAAGTCAGTGATATTGATATGTTTATTTCCTTCCTGTGAGGATGAAAAGCAATCCATAACACAAGTTCAGGAGTACTCTGACATATTGACATGTAGACGTTATTTTCAAAAGTGTCCTTATTTAACTCAGGAGAATTCCTTATAATTTTTACATTACCTTTCTTTTTGGTATGGGTCCAGTGTGAAATCAAGGGTTAGTCGATCATAATCAGTTGTGCCTAACTACTTGTCTCTAGTCCGCTTCCAAATCTTCACAATAAATTTATGATAAAGAGAACTATTCGATTGAAAAAAACAGAGTATGTTTTTGGAAAAATGTTAACTCACTTACAAGGATCATTATTATTATTATTAAGGGCCAATCGAAACTCGGAAACCTGTGCAGGGACGGGTTAAGAATATCCCTGCAGCGATACCTCTCGCTTGTCGTAAAAGGCGACTAAAACAAAGGTAAACAAAAATCACATCTAGGGAATTTAGAAAACACCAAGGTGAGCCTAGGGACACACACACCATTAAACTGCCCCACAAGTGTACATGCAAATCAGTGGGTTGACACGACTAGAGATCACCGGTGTTGTAAGAGTAAGATCAAACAAAAATAATAAAAATCTGGAGCATGCCCGTGTCAAAAAAAGGAGGGGAAGAAAGAAAACGGTTAAACCGTAGCATTATGGAAAAGAACGCTTAAAGGAAAAGCACCACCCCGCCAGGCACTACTAATGGTCGTGATCCTGGGACGAGCAGTAATGCTCGGGTCAGAGCTATAGGATTCCCGGGGGATAGCAAAGTAATGCAACGGCGTAAGCCACACTTAAGAGCCGCGAGTTGGAACGTTGGAAGCATGAGTGGTCGCAGCTATGAGCTTGAAGAAATAATGGTTAGAAGGCGAGTAGACATCCTGTGCGTACAATAGACGAAATGGCGAAACACCGGTAATCGGGCACGTTTCTTGGACGTTAAAACAAAAGCCTACAAGATGTTTTACTATGGACTGGAACAAGGAAAAAAACGGAATCGCCATTATCTTTGCGGCAGAGCTACTTGGCAACGTCTTAACCATTTCAAAGTCCAGTGACCGTTTGATGGCTCTCAAATTGGTGATGCATGGTGAGGTGTGGAACATTGTAAGCGCATGTGCCCCTCAAGTAGGATGCGAACAAAAAGAAAAAGATGCATTCTGGCTAGATTTCCACAACCTTGTCAAAATCATCCCAAAGGAAGAGCTTTTGTTTGTTGGGGGAGATTTAAACGGACATGTCGGGAAGACAAGCGAAGACTATGAAGGCTACCACGGAGGGCTGGGATACGGCACCAGGAACTCTTCAGGTGAAGATATCCTAAACATGTGCAAGTCGTACGGTCTTATAGTGCTAAATACCATGTTCGTCAAACAAAGCCGGCACCTGATCACTTATAGCAGCGGCGGAAATGAAACTCAAATAGACTATCATTTGGTATCCAGTTTCATGAAGCCACGAGTTAAAGATTGCAAAGTGATCCTGGGAGACGCGATCGCCCCTCAACATCGTCTCCTCCTGACTGAATTTTTTATGAAGGCGAGTAAGAAGTCACAGCAGCAAACGAAGGTATCTGAGAGAATCAAGTGGTATAAGCTGGATAAAAGAAAAGACGAAGCTTTTATTACCACCATGAAGAACTACCTCTTTTCCATTATCGATGAGGTCGGTAATGAGGAGTGCAGAGCACAAGACATGTGGGATTCCCTACAACAATCGGGCCTGGAGAAAGCCAAATCACTCGTCGAAACATCTAAAGGCTCCTGCCAACACGCAAAAGAAACCTGGTGGTGGACAGACGAAGCCAAAGCAGTGATACACGAAAAGAAAATGGCTTTCTAAGCTTGGTCAAAGTGCTCTTCTACTAATAGAAAAAGTATATAGATATTGCAAAGATATCGCGAAGAAAAAGTGCGCCGAATTCAAAGCGAAAAGCATGTAAGGCCTCTATCAGGAGTTGGAAGAAATATCGTCTTCCGCGTCTGACAGGAACCAGGCTACCCAGGAGTTTTGACAAAGCAATTTGAACAAAGGAGGAAATATCTTTAAGATAGCCGCCCAGAGAAGAAGAAATGCTCAGCAGATTCGTTTCCCAAAGTTTATTAACAATGCTGAAGGCCAACTCCTTGTGGAAGACGAAAAAATTCTCCACAAATGACGACAGTATTGCGAGGAACTTCTGAACGAACAGTTTCCCCCGAGTGTACTTTCCAAGAGCCGCCCCGAATCATGCCGAAATATCCGACATCACAGTCGAAGAAGTTCGGTACGCGGTTAAAAACTCCAAGAAAAGAAAAGCTTTTGGGATACCCTCTGAGTTCTGGAAAAAGATGGGAGACATCGGGTCTAGATGGCTCATGGTTCTTATCTCCAAACTTATGAGAGGCGACACTATGCCTAATCAATGGAGGGAAAGCTAACTTCTTCCTTTGCACAAAGGAAAGGGTGATACGCGAAATTGTGATAACTACCGTTCTGTCAAGCTGATGTCGCACACCATGAAGATCGTTGAACGAGTATTACATAGATAGCCGACTGCGGAAAATAATACGACTATCTGATGACCAGTGCGGGTTTGTCTCGGGTAAATCAACAACAGATGCCATCCAAAGTATAAGGATCGTGATGGAAAAGCATTGTGATTCTTCAAAGGACTTGCATATGGTGTTGGTTGATTTCGAGAAGGCCTTTGACCGGCAACCAAGAGATCTTTTATGGGTAGCGCTAAGACAAAAAGGAGTTCCAGAAACCTACGTGCGAGTGATCATGGACATGTACAATAGAGCAACGACAAGAGTAAGATGCACCGCAGGAATCACCGAAGAGTTCGCAATCAAAGTCGGTGTACACCAAGGGAGCGTCCTCAGCCCACTGCTCTTTATAGCAGTCCTTGATTGCTTGCTTGAAGGAAAAGTGACGGACCCCAATGTGCACCAGCTATTCTTTGCTGACGATGGAGCCATTATAAGTGATGATCAGGCGTCCCTACAACGAGCACTTGATGTGTGGGTGGACATTTTTAAGGGACACGGGTATCGTATTAGTTCAAAGAAGACCGAGTATCTGTGCTGCCCGTTCTCTGACCCTCATCAGCCCATTCCAGACATTAACTTGAATGGAAGAGTGCTTCCCAAGTGTGAAAAGTTTAAATATCTGGGATCTATGATTAATAAAGAAGCAACTTGTGATGACGACATCAACCATCGCGTAAGCGTAGGGTGGATGAAGTGGCGGGAAAACTCCGCCATCTTTTGTGATCGAAAAATGCCCCCTAAGCTGAAAGGAATGCTCTACACATACGGTTCACAACGCTGGACAATGCACAAAAAGTATGAGAGCAAATTAACGGCAGCTGAGATGAAGATGCTTCGCATTACAGCGGGAGTAACAAAGCGTGACAGAATTAGAAGTTCAAAGATCCGGGGAAGCCTCCACGTAAAAGAAACCATCACAAGAAAGATAGAGCGCGACCGACTCAGTTGGTATTGCCATGTTCAAAGAAGAGATCCTTTGAACCCCGTCCAAAAGGCGATATCAATCAAGGTTCCAATTTCAACACACAAAAAAGGCAGGCCGAAAAACAATTGGTGCTAACAAATGCAAAAACACCAGCATTTGATTGGCCTCAGCGATGAAGTAATCCCAAACCGGGAAGCCTGCCGCTACTTTCTGAGGTCAAATCGGCGCACCCCACAAGCGGACCAGTAAGAATGCAGTTAAGTGGGAAGGTTATGGTCCTACACTTCTGACCATAGCGGTGCCGGAAAAAAGGAAAAGAAGAAGAAGACATGTGTACCGTGCGAATCGAAAGGGTTAAGAGGCAGTGTTTAAGGTCTATCTTAGAATGTACAGAATACCAGAATACATTCTGATCGGGCTTTATTCCTCCACGAGCATTTTCCCATATTGATTCCGAAAGATAAGTGCAAAACGCTTTGGAGAGCATTTTGAAAAAAATAAACTGGTATGAAACCCGCACGAGATTCACGGACAGTTAATTCACCCTTAAAAAATCAATTACACAAAAATCATTGTGTGGTGGGAAGTGTGAGTTGGTGGCATCATTGGATCGCGCCATTTCGAAGAAGAGGCTAGAAAAACATTTAAAGTTGATCTTATTCCTAAAATTTAATTAACTAGGTCTGAGCGGGACCGCCGTGGCGCAGTGGGTAGTGTGTCGGCCGCTGACGCAAGATGTGCGAGTTCGGATCCCGAAAAACACCAACGCCATCGAATGATTATTTCGCGGCGTCCCTCCTCGGCCGGGTACTGGCAAAACCCCCGTTGTACACTTGCCTTGAAAAAGCTTCTCGGCTCTCGCCGTTCGGAATCGGCATTAAGCTTTAGGTTCCGTTCACTTGTGTGGAAAACAAATCGCACACAACATAAGTGAATAAAAAACAGAAGCTTGGCTAATGCCATCTAAGGTCTCTGTCTGGCAGTACAATGGACCAGTGTTTGTGTCTGAGTGCTCGAACAGATAGCAGAAGCCTCCACAAAAAAAAAAAAAAAAAACTAGGTCTGAGTGGTCTATGGTTTCAACATGAGGAATAATGTTGTATTAGTTGTATAGACTTGTATTTAATTATATTCAAAAGACGAATTTTTCCTTAATTATTTCAACTACTTTTCCATCTTTTTTGTTTTATTAAAAAAAACAAAAACCTAGAGAACGAGCCATTGAAATGCCCCACAATCAGAATTAAAACCAATAAGCTTAACAGTCGACATATTTTTCTCTTCCCAAACCAGGAGCCTTCTTGGTACCATACCTCCTGATGATTGTTGTCATCGGACTACCAATATTTTTCGCCGAACTCTTCGTGGGACAATACTCCGGACTAGGGCCAATCCAAGCTTACCGCCATCTGGCGCCTTTATTCCAGGGTAAGTACTCGTACGTTACTTCGCAATAATAAAAATTATTTAAAGCAAAAAGGATAATATGATGATAAACGGTATTTATCTTTCCTTTTGTGAGTGGCTTTATGGCGTCTGATCCAATGAAGCCAAAGGCTTCGCTTTTAATAATAACATACATCTGACCACGCGGACCCATTTACATAATTTACGCACTCGTGACTTACAGCAGGATTCGGTGTAACTACCATATGTACTTAAAGCTCATCCTCTTAACGTTCTTCCTTTGTTTTCCTTTCTTTTTCGTGTTTTTATTATGTGACGAGCATACAGGACTCGGATTTTGTGTGATGGTGGTCATCATATTCGTTACTATTTACTACATGGTGATAATCGCTTGGATAATTTTCTACTTGTTCGCCTCTTTCATGCCGAAACTATTGTGGGGCTATTGTGACAACGACTTCAATACCGAACGTAAGTAGACCGTTAATTATATTATTATTCACAAACACACTTGATTTATTGCGAACACTTCTAACAGATTGCTATAGTAGCTTGGAGGATATAAAATGCAAGGAGAACAACACGAACAATGAGATGGATCAGATATTCTGGATGCGCACGTGTACTAGTATTCGGGACATTTGTGAGTCGCATAATTTGACAGCAGTCAATTCGACTTATTGCTTCAATGCATCCGCTCAGACGGAATTGCCTGTTAGGAAAATAATTAAGCGAGTCCTTGCCTCCGAGGAATACTATTAGTGAGTAGAAGAAAGAATATGTTTTTGGGGAGAGTGTGATTGGGGAATAATAATGAAGGTTTATTAGTAGAAGCGTCTTAGTCCTACACGTGTTCCATCGATTCCTGGAAATATCATCCTATGTACCCCCCCAAATACCATCATCAATTTAACAAGTCTCCTTAGAGCGGACGATGTATCCTCAATTGAATAATCAGTCAAAGGGCAAAACAGAGTTGAAATGATATTGGCGGAGCCATTCACGGCAGCCATAGAAACGGTTGAAGCCGTTGAAAAGCATTCAATCCATAATCCATTAATTTTCTAGCAACGTTTCCCCAGTGGAGCGAGATATTGATTGATTATGATTGCAGTGACATTAAATCTTTTTCATTCCATTTGATTCTGGAAGAAAAATAATTGGGCACCGTACACAGCCATGCACTTAAAATTTATTACCCAACCGCTCGTCGTATCGTTCCATGCCAACCTATTTCGAATCAACCAACCAACCATTCAGTCAGCTACGATCCGCATCCGTTTCGGGCCATTGCCCGTTTGACTCATATTCGAAACACCCACATAACATCCAGCGAAAGACCATCGGTATGCATGAATTCGACGAGCGAGTGGCACCACACGATGCACGTGATATGTGGCCGGTGCCTGTTGGTCAGTGGCTACCATATCAAACCAAATTGATGCCTCAACTGCATGCATCTAAGGGTCGGGCAAAGGAATTAATCGATGCCAAGATATCGGACGAATTCATCTCAGTTCAGCATTCGCAACTCGATGTCCTTTCGGTTGCATGATCAACTGTTGTGCTTCTTAGTAGACCATTTGCCAATGACGCCTAATACCTATTGTCCAGCCTGTGATGCCTGGTGTTCGATGTCCCATGGTGATTGATGGAATTCTAATTGATTTACCAACAGAATCGTATTCGCATAGACGACACGACGCACTCGTGTCATTCGTCATTGTTGTCGTCATTCCATCGAGCAGGTCCTTGATTTATTGCTTCTTTTCCTTCTTCGATTGTTTTCGTGAAGGAACTCGTTAATTACCTTCACTGCAGCCGATAGCTACTGATTAAATGTCTTCGGTGGTTGATCCGACATCACCTCTACTTTATCGGCCCCCCGAGTGCTTTCGTGCCCATTGTCTTGTGATGATTGGAAAGTGAAACGTTTTCCCATGGCCTATTGCAAATCGATTTCTCCTAAATCTTATCGTATGGATCTACCAACTTCCGCTCAAGCGTCAAATCTCACAATAACCACAAGGGACATGAGGACATCGTCGGTCGTTAGCATAATGATGCCAATGTCGTGGAGCAGGACTTATGCGGAACGTTCAATCGCGCCTACGCATTTTTGTGATTTTGACAGCTTTTCGATAGGTTGTCGAGCCTGGGGTAGAGCTAAACGTGCGTTGGACATGCGAATGATTTACTATAATACAATTGTGCTGATGTAATTATAGCGGTTACTGATGATAAACCGTCGACGGGAGGGTGTAGAATTAAATAATTGTTGAAGCTAGCTTGTGACTTGTTTTTGGCTTTAATTCAATGTCAAGTTATTCGACTTATATGAACGACTGTTTGCGATAGCTAAAAGTATGATGATGGAAACAACAGGCGAAGGCATATGGAAGGATTGATATGATACAATGCCATAAGCACTGTCACGAACACACAATAGGTCTAAAATATCCATAATCTGATGTAGTTTTAAGGCCTATGCTTCGTTATTTATGTTATGTTATGTTACAGCTTTTGCATAACCCGATTTTGAAATATAGCACGTTTTATAAGGCAATGTGGGTAAGACTATGAGTAACTACTGACCGTAGAAATCCGAATGAGTGTTTAGTAGAGAGCCAAAACAAGACTATTGTAAATTACGTAGGCAAGCTGAAGGCAGGGCTTAATCAGCGATTACAATTACAGGATAATAGTCTACAGAAGAGCATTGTAAACATAGTTACTGTGAATCATGCACGACGCATCAGGATAGACAATATCAAGGCGCCCAGATTTTACGGTATTCTAAACTTTTTGGACGCTGGTACAGAAACGACTCGAATGTGTTTCAAGCAGAGGATTTAGATGATTGGGTTAATAGCGTTGTAGGTGGCTTTTAGACTTCCAGCTATACAGGCTGATCTACAAGGGTATTCCATAAATGAAACGTTGGCATCATGTGTCAGCGATCAGAGTGTTGGTTTCTGACGGCAAGGACATCGGCGTCGAATCCTGGACCAGCCGTGTCATCTACTTTATTTTTCGTGATATCTTAACACATTTGAAATCAACGTCAAGCGAGGTGAAGTGTGAGAACTGCTATTAAGCATTAATTGTTACTTAGACTAGCCACAGTAAAGCAGCTATCCTTATAAACCTTCATTTCTAGAATATCAGCTTAACTATAAGACTGGTATCGTTTATAATAAGTAATTTCCTTAAGGTTTTTAATTGTAAAAACAAATACAGGAAAGTAACAAAAAAATTATAAAATTTGTATTTAAATTAATAAATCAATATTTGCCATTTGATTATATTGTACAAATATTGACTTCGATTAAGTTTTAAGTGGTCTATACAGAGAGTCAAATTTTGAGTCCCTTTTTCGAGCATATTGGCTGGTATCTCATTAATAACCCAAAACAACGCCAAATCGTACGATGTGACCCCCAAATCACTGGTCCAAAACGAAAGATAAATTGCTCATCGAAATCCTTTCTCAATTAATGCACCGATTCGTCTGCTGTGTGGTATGTAACCCCGTCTTCCTGGAACTACATATCGACTAGGTTAAGCTCGTGCGTTTAGGGAAAAAAAGTTCGAAATCATCGAAACTACGGGCACCGTTGACGGTAACCTTGTCCCCAGGGTCATCTTTGGAAAAATTCGGGGCAATGATTCCGCCGGGCTTCATGGTTCAAGACAATTTTTTCATAAAAAAGCGGATCTTCCTCTAGATTTTGTAAGGTCCACTCACCGAAAATTAGAGGACGTGGAAGGTCATTCGGCTTCAGTTCTTGCACGAGCCGTATTTTGTAAGTTTTCACAGCAAGATCTTTCCGCCACGTAACACAACCCCAATTGCTGCGAACAACGATGAATAGACAAATCGCGGTCTTCATTAGCACTGGTGGATAGGGCAGCAATATTTTCCTTTGGACGCATCCTATGCATACGAGTGAATTGCTTGATGTTCACTGGTATTTAATTGGTGTTAAATTCGGTCAATAAGACTTGAATTGCTTGTTCAGTAAGTAAGTCACAAGTCATACGTGGGATGTGAAAGTTAGAACACTAAAAACCCAAACAGAGAAACAATCACCTTCCAGTTTTTTATCGGCAAATAAATAGCGTGGTTAGTTCTATAATTTTCAAACCTACTGTGATGGTGGTATTATAGCCATATAATCGTGCTTATAACTAGGAAACCGGATTTCGAACAATTCCAGATCCTGCGACCTATGAGCTGATCTACATGAATTAAAGATCGAATCAGTTGAAACGATAAAGGAGAAAAAGTCTCAGGTAGCGTAGAATTGAAAAGCTTCGAGACATAATTGCTGAATAGATCAGAAATGAAGTCTAACTTCAGCTCCTCTTCAAAGGGCTGACAGTCTGTTGGCAGGTTCCATTATGGATTATGATATTATCTGGAAAGACACCATTAAAAATAAGATGTAGCTACGCAGGTTAATCAAGTTTACGAAGACATGAAACGTTTGACGAAGAACAGTGTTCAAATCGTGGGCTTGGACCTAACAACATACTAAATATTGGGTTCTCTTAAAAATCTGTTCAGATATCCCACTTGGTGGCTCTCAAATGCAAAATTGAGAAAGGTTGAGGCTCGGTGCGCACGACTTGCCACAAAATCGTATTGATCATATTGCGTCAGAGATTTATTATATAAACGTAACGAATACGATCTACTACTGAAATTAATATTAATAGGCGACGAGAAGTGGAAAATGTTTAATAACGTCAAAAATGTTATGTTATGTATGAAAATGGTTAATAAGGTCGTAAAACAAGGGGGATGAACCCTCGAGAAGATGATTTGGCTCTGCCTTTAGTGCCATTTTAAGGAAATGGTGCGAGTATACTATGAGTTGCCAGGAGACAACGAAAAAAATCAATTCGGACGGGGACTGTACGCAGTTGATCCAGTTGAAGATAGAAATCGACTAAAAGTATGTGGATTTAATCAATAGAATTAATAGGATAGGCGTTATTAAAACAATGCTAGATCTAATAAGATTTTACAGGCAAAAATTCCTAGAGTTGTGCTAGTGCATTGCACTCTCTGATTATTCCATACAGATATAAACGTTGTTTCTTTGGAATGCCTTAAAACCTACTTGAACAGCTTCTTCGCCGAAATAAACCAAGGGCACGAGTACGATAACTTTGGTGCCCAAAATTGATATCGGTTTTTTATAGAGGGGTCAAAAACAAGCATTTTTTTACTATGGGAGGGGAGGGTCCATTTCATCCCGTCTAGGAGGTAGCGGCAATTTTGGAAAGAAATGACTTAAAGTGAAAAAAAAACATTAATAAAAAACATCGGCAGCACCTACAATAAAGTACTCTAACGGTTTTGAAAGCCAGAAAACTGTTCTTTAATCCGAAATTTAGGTGAAATGATTTGTATAAATAGTTTTTGAAAAATTCACATGCAAACTCAAAAATTTGACTAAAAAATTGAAAAAAAAAAGTTTAGACCTTTTTGAACAGAAGTGCTAAATTGGCTTTTTGTGGTCAATGCTCATATCAATTCTGAATCGAACACAAAAAACCGAAATCGAAAATTACTGAAAGTACTTTTTTATGGGATTTTTTGTTTTCTGGTATTTACGATGATAATATGTATGGGGAGGCATGCTGCCCCCCTGCAACCTCCCTGCTTGGGTTAGATGTATGTAAATACTTCCATTGAACCGATGACTTCGATATCAATATATGGGTTCATCTTTATAAGTAAAGTACAGCAATTCCTTTAGCGTTACCACGAAGAGGTAGGATCGCATTGCATTCCACGTCTTAGTCAGTCGGGGTGTAAATTTCAGATCAAAGAACAAGTTTCTGGCTTTCGAAGCCATTATAGTACTTCATTGTTAGTGTTGGGGTTTTTTTTTTTTTTTTTTTTCTCATTTTAAGTATTTTTTTTTCTAAAATTGTCCCTACCTCCTAAACGGGGCGAGATAGACTCTCCCCTTCCATACTAAAAAATGCTTGTTTTTGACCCCTCTATAAAAAACCGATATCAATTTTTGGCACCAAAGTTATCGTACTCTCCCCAAAACAAGATTTCAATTCCGCAAGACAACCCAAGTTTTTAATCTCGTTAGCCAAAATGACAGGAACTTGTAGATTCAATCGATTTTCTTCCTTATTAAAGAGTAACTAAAGGGAGCGACGTGGCTTAGCATTCTAGCCTCAATTGTGTAGTTCAAATCAGTGGATGTCTGTCTGGTTGTACAATAGACTAGTAGTTGTGTCTGTGTGACACAGGGAATAGTACTTGTAAAAGCAGAAAGAAAGAAAAAGAAGCCTCTTGAGCGAGTTTAGTTTTTCAGAAAAGCTTTCAGTTTCATTTTAGGAGTTTCTAATTGTCTGAGATTACTTTCTGCTTGAGATTAGAGGAGGTCAAACGGACTTGAAGTTGAAGACACTTACTTTTACCTCAATCGTTTAACGTTACATATCAACCAAATTAGCTACTGACTTTTTCCACTTCTTTTCACTCAATATTCCTTCAATGATATCTAAGATTCAATGGTATTTAAGACCAAATTATCCCTAGAAATTATTAACACGTCCCTCATACTTTTATCAAGTTCAGCAGGCTTGGCTACTTCAGAAGATCCATTTAGCCCAACGAGACATGGTTTCATTAATCAGCTATCACCTAAACTTATAAAAATTATTGTCTAGAATCAATTGGTAATAGTCTTTCACTACGTCGAGAATAAGGCTATCATTGGTTTTATAGGGTTACTAAAAAACATATCCGTTCCGTAATTTCATTTTTAACATATTTTTTTTTTTATTGCTAAATACTTTTGTAGGCTGATATCGGTCAAGTGGGCATCGCCACTGTTGCTTACCATATGGGCTCTTTCTCGGCGATTAGTTCTCGGACTCTTGCGTGATATTGTCTTTGAGCGCATGCAGAATATGTGGCCTTTTCAGTTAGACCCATGGCTTCAAAAAACTTAGAAGAACAAATATGCTGGAGCAGTTAAGCCAGGCAATCTTGTCGGTCAGTGCAACTCTACTCGGATGCGCACCTTCATTAAAGCCACTTGGGTGACGCATCGTCTAGTTGTTGTTGACTGCTCATCTGCGACAAGTTGAGCAGTGACATTCTCGCCGAAACGAGCACTCTAAGGCCCTGCAATGTCTCTTTTCTCGCTTAATATTATAGTATTTTCCAGGCCAACGGCTAAACGCCTTAGGACGTTAGCCTGGTTGAGAGATCTATACCATAATTCACTTTGCATCAAAATCACTGGCGGTTGGTGTCATGATTTTTCCGAGAGCTTGCCATTCACACTTTTGCATTACACATACAATTCACAGTAATTTATAAATGTCAGCCTTTTAACTCGTTTTGAATGTCAAACATAAACCTTTTGGGATTGCATCGGTTCGATGTCGAGCAGTCGAGTAGGCCTAGTGGGACATTTTATGAAAAGCATGAGTAAATACGATGATGTATAATAGTTTCCCTTTCCCCTCAGCCCTATTCACGACTTTTTTAAAAGAAGAATCCCATTTTAAAAGACCAAGGAAACGAATCGCTTTAACTTAGACCGCTCTTTGAGTTATTTGTGCAATATTTGAAATCTTTGAGTGCCGAGGCCTTGGCATCTATCTCGTTCCTTTAAGCGTATATAAAAACCTGTGAAAAACACTGTACATCTGATGAGCATTATATTTCGATTACTTCTTACTCCCCTCTGATACGGTAATCAATTGCTCGTTCTTAAAATAACCAACGACTTTTATTTAAAAGCAAAGTATCTCTCACGAGAGTGATTCCTTAGTATCGTGTTGCCTCGGTATCTGCTTTAATGAACGACTACTTAGAAAATGAATCTCCACCTGGTTCCGACGCGACTTATAGCTCATCCTGCCTTCATCTCCCCCCAAGTATGTCGCGCATATGAAGCCCCATAATCGTTTATCATTCGCGTGTCTCTCCCGGCTGGCTCCGTCCTCAAATGGCTTTCAATTTATTTTGACTGCATCCCCAACCGCTCTGACATTGCCCAAAATGTCTTGGGCTTCTCCTGTATTTTGAGTAAAAATCTGAGAATCGCTAAGCCATCAGGCATTAAGGCTAAGTACCAGTACCCCACTTAAATGATGCACTACCAGTTCGACCCATACCTCCCCCATACAAACACTTCGACTTCTCTAAATTGATGGATACATACATATGTATGGACGTACATATATACGAGTACAAAAGCGGTTCCAAGGCGTATTCTCAGGCATATCGTAAAGGAGCTGAAAATAAAATAAAAAAGGAAAAAAAACGCGTTTTCTCTGCGTTGGAAGACTCCCGAGAGGAACTGATAGCTCAACTGTGTTAATGCTGCTATCCACTTTCATTTAAGCATTTTCTCTTTACATGCCTCCAGGCAGACAGGCCTCGTAAACGTCTAAAACGGAATATTCACGTACGTGAGCCGGCAACTCTAATTTCAGTCATAATTTCAAATTACTTCCCTTACACTGTAGCTATGCGACTATTGCCGGGGATTGGGTGGGGTACGTACGCGCTCGTACGGAATGTATGCCAGCCTCCCGGCGGACCTATTTCTAAGCTACCAAAAATTTATTGACGGATCGCAGTGCTCCACAGAGTGTTGTCGACCTTATTTCGATGAGTATGTAAATTCAAAGGAGCAGCACGGCTTCGCATGAGGAAATTAAAAGGATATGATATACAAAGGCAGTGGAGCGAGGCAAGCGTGTTAGGGGGTAAGAGCCGTGGCAAGTGTGATGTGAAAATCATTAAACAAATTCGTTGATGCATTATTAATTCGAGTGATTTGCTTGCCAGTAGATTGGGAAGTTGAGCTTAGGGGTTTGCAGTTTTCGAGGTAATGGGTGTAATGTGGCAACAAGGACCTTGACTTGTAGTATGACATTTATAATTAAGAGTGGGGCACCCAGTTGAGAATTTGGATTAATTGATTAACAAATTTGTGGCTGTAAGGTCTTAGAAACGTGCACATATTAATTATTCCTTGAACCGAAATTAAATATTTCTTCGGCCAAAATACTTTGACGAAAAATGCAATTAAGCTCAAGGACGTGGATTAACTTTTTACAACATCGTCAAATAAACGATTCTGAAAATTTTAATTGAATGCTCAAGAGATAAAGAACTAAAAATACCTGTCTTCGAATTGACCGGTATGACAATCAAGGCAATTTTTTGATTTTTTTCTTTAGATCAATAGACTACTCGTAGTTAAGGCTGATTGCAGTAAAATATTTCCTCCAAATATTTTCTGCAGTTAACGTGAAAAAGTGTGAAGAAAATCTGAAATGGCATGAAGCCCACTCCCATTCTAATTCTGTTTATGACCATGCTAACACTAAGGCTGGAACCTTCCGGCTAACAATTGTCCAAACAGGCAGGGGATACGGTACTTGTATCATATTAGGTGTGCAACTAAGCTCTCGCTGTTTATCAAGAGATGGCTCCAGTAGAAAGTGCTGGTCGAATGTGACGTATCCAAAAAGCTATGAACCAAGTTTTTGCGTCATATACTTTTGGTTGTGTGAAAATGTCTGATTTTGTGCCAAATAATCGTCATTGCCGGAAATGTTGCTTTTCTTCTTTCATTCCAAGAAAACGGCGGCTGATGCGCATAGAGAACTCCAAAAAGTTTGCGGAGATGCTGCTCTAAGTGAAACAAAGTGTCTTTGGTTCCGTCGCTTCAAAGACGGTGATTTTTGATGTTGACGACCGTTCCCGTGAAGGAAGGCCAAAAACCTTCGAAGGCGCTGAATTGGAGGCAAAAAGAGCTTGCTTTATTAAGAGTTACCCGCCAAGCTATTTCCAAGCGATTGCATGCGTTGGGAATGATTCAAAAGCAAGGAACTTGGGTTCCTTATATTTTGAAGCTAAGAGACGTTGAGCGTCGTTTCTTCGCCTGTGAACAACTGCTCCAGCGCAAAATAGGAAGGGTTTTCTACATCGCATCGTGACGGGTGATGATAAATGGATTCATTACAGAAACCAAAGAGGAAAAAAACATAGGGACAGCCCGGTCATGCTCCTACGTCATCGGCTCGGCCGAATATTCACGCTGCGAAGGTTATGCTGTGTACTTGGTGGGATCAGGGCCGTGTTATTTACTATGAGCTGTTGAAACCAATTGAAACCATCACTGGGGGACGACAACTGATGCGATTGAACCGAGCACTGCGTGAAAATCGGCCAAAATACGAGCAGAGGCACGAAAAAGTGATTCTACAGCACGACAACGCTCGGCCTCACGTTGCCAAACTAGTTAAAACTACTTAGGAATGCTCAAATGGAAAATCCTACCCCACCCGCCATATTTCCCAGATATTGCGCCGCCCGATTATCACTTATTCCGTTCGATGGCACATGGTCCGGCTAATCAGCAGACCATTCATATGAAGACATCTCAATATAACATAGCTTCAAAAGACGAACATTTCTACCGTGACGAGCTCTGCCAGAAAGATGGGAAAAAGCTATCGCTAGCGATAGGCAATACTTTGAATTATTTATTTGTAACCGTTAAAGTTGCATTTTCATCAAAAAAACAGCGAACAATATGACCCTCGACCTCGTTCGGCGGAACCTCGTATTAAGGGTTTCCAAGATTTATATAAATTTTATATATTTTTTAATATTACACTTGTCGTTAGAGCTCTTATGGTGTGTGTGGTCCTTATCTTTTCATGCGTGAAAGTGATCTACTGTTTAATGCCGACTTCGAAGGTAAGCTTAGAGAAGATTGGAAAACCGATGTATTTTTAAGAGGTTTCCAAGCGCATAGATGAAGATTACCCACCTTTCTTTCTGCTATAAGTGTAAAGAAATTGCTCTTTTCATCCCTTATTCAAAAGTAGTTTTAAATATTCAATTTTAGAATACTTCTTACATAGTACAACAGATAAAATATTAGGTGTGCAGATTGGGATCCGCCGTTTTACAATAGATGGCTCTAGTGGTATATGTTGGTAAAAAATTTCGGAGCGGAAACATCACGCGGTCAAATTAGCATCTACAAACAACTTTTCATGATTACATTTGTAAATTTACATCGGCGTCATATACAAAGTCTGTTCCAAAGTAAACAGAACCTTTTTTCAAAAATGTGCTCTAGGTCATCAGCAGGGATATCTTTCAGAATTTCATTACAAGCCTTTTGAATGGTTTTTACTAAAACTTTATGTTGGATCTCTGTTCGATACTTATTTTTGCACTGGACATTCTGTCACTCAAAACAACTACGTCAGGCTGCGGTCATTAGGTAACACCACTAGGATATGCTATTTTGAAAAAGTCCTGTTTACTTTGGAACGCATCTTGTATTTTTTTGTCGGTGAAAATGTCGACTTTCAAGCAAAATAAGAGCGAAAAATGTTACTTTTCGCTTTTAATTCAATAATCTTCGAAAAATTCGAAATCTGATGGGCGCGTGGAATTAATATAGTTATTTACGGCGAGCCTTCTATTGAGGAGCGTTGCAGCAAAAGGGCTGGTTTTAACGTAGAGGAAAGTCCGGGACTAGTGAAGAAGTTTAAAAACGTAGAACTAGAGGTATTACTAGATCAAGATCCATGTTAAACGCAGTAAAACTTGCAAATCCATTAGTTTTAATTCAAAAAACTATTTTTTCCATTGTTTGAAAGTATTGAGCATAGTCAAAAGGCATATGAGTTGATGCCGAAAGACGTCAAATGTCACATTTTTTTTCAATAACAGACTGCTGCCTCAGCAAGAAAATAAATCTTTGCTGCATCATATTGTTAATATTATGAGTTGGTGCAAACAGGTAAAACCATTACAGGGGCTCGCGACTGTAAGCAACTTTCGACTACCACCGACCGACATCTCCCTTGATGATCTTGGTAGATTGATTCACAGGATGTACGGTTGCGATGGAAAATATCAAGAATCTCATTTTCCTGAAATAAGGCCTATGATTTCGAAAACAAAACACAATCGAGATGTACACACTCAACTATCGCTGTAATGACTTTTGATGACTATAAAGCTAAAGGCTGTTAAATATGTATCGATACACACTTGCACAACTTGATAATGATGAGAATAATGAAAATTCACTACAAAAACGGCGGAATAATCAAGGAAATACGAGGAACTCCTCCTCGCATTTTCTTAACAAATTTGAACATCACTGTAAGGTAAGTGATAAGAAGACACCAACTCTTGGAAGACTCAAATCATTGGGTCATCTTTTTGGAAGTTATCGCAATATGTAGGTTTGATTTTCCGAATTAAAAGTTTTGACATATGTATGTATCTCCAGGTTTCACGGTCTCTTGAAGCAGTTTGGAAAGATTGATATATTGACTGGCAGTCTAACTTCACTTAGTTTTCTTTTCAAGCTCTCTAGCCAAATTACGACTTTCTAAGAATAGCAAAAGATCTTACCCTATAAAGGGTGTTTTTTTAGAGGTATAAAAATTCAATAAGAAATAAAATACTTGAAGCTAATGTTAAACTCTATAATATTAGCTTTAGATAGAATATTTTATGCAATTAGTGTTTAATACGACTACGGGCATATGCTTTCCACCGCTTACTCAAATGAAGCGTAATCGTTAAGTCCAAGTTTCGACAACTTTACCGAGCGATTGGGGCCGTACGTCAGCAACAGCACGCCGAATGTCGACATCCAAATCGTCAAAAGTCTCTGATTTATCGGTATAGGCTAGTGACTTCACATACCTTCAAAGAAAGTAATCTAAGGGTGTACGATCACAGGATTATAGAGGCCAGTTCACAGGTCCATTACGCGAAACTATTCGTTCAGCAAATGTTTCCCGCATTAACGTGATGGTGTCGCGGGCCGTGGCATCTTGTACCATTTTGTTGAAACCAAAGCTCTGTCACGTCAATGCCATTCAGCTTAGGAACGAAGAAGTCAGAAATTATATTTCTATAACGCTCTCCATTAACGGTAACATTCTGGCCGGTATCGTCCTTAAAGAAATATGGGTCGATGGTTTCACCAGCCCATAAAGCGCACCAAAGAGTGAGTTTTAATGGTTAAAAGGACGTTTCAACAAAGGCTTCTGGCTTTTCTCCACTCCAAATTGGGTAATTTTGCTTGTTAATACTCGTATACCCATTTAACCAAAACTGGATCTTATCAGCTTATCGACAAAGTGGATGGGCAAAGCTCCAATTGCTGTGCACGATGGCGAATCGATTCATTTGGATTCTCCTACACACTGTGCTCCACAACGGCAATAACTTCTTCTTTTCGCACTGTTTGTCGTACGTGGTTGCCTGTTTCAAAGCCAACTCTTTCTTTAATTTCAACAATTATTTGGTGAAACAATGACTTTATTGGGCGACAGTTACTTTAAGTGGGTAGTCTCATGTGAACGCATAAATGTTACCTCTTTTTAGGGAATTTTGTTTTATAAGACAATAAAATTCAATAATTTAAATTTTTTTATGTTTTTATTTGTTTCTTAAACTGTATAAAATTTTTTTTTCTTATTTTACATTTTTAATATATTTTTGTTTAAATAAAATTAGACACCAAAAAAAAAGCAGGTCACTGGTTATGGTAATAGCGGCTGTTCATGTTGTCTGAAATAAAAAAAATCGAATGGATTATTGTCCAGTAGGTCTGTCGCTATCGGCCCTACCAAAATTAATCAATTTCATTGAAAAAAAAAATGGCGGACTGTAGAAAAAAATCTTGTTTTTTTGTTAATTTTTTTGTTAAAAATCGTTAAAAAAAATAAGAAATTATTTTCGAAAATAAGCAATTTTGATACGGGCGGTAACCATTAGTGAGTAGAAGAACATATGTATATAAATTTCACAACAATCGGTTGAATGGTTTTTTTTTTAGGACTATGATATTTTTAGAAAATGATGTTTCGAAAAAAGGCGTTTAAAGTTTCAAAAGCAGAGACAAGTCGCTTACGGCGCATCGGCGATTATGACTTGTAACTTATTTAATACTAGGAATTTCGGTCTGAATTTTTCACAGCATATTTTCGATAGGTTTTACTGTCGAAATACGAAAATAAAAAAAATTTTCGAAGTGGTCACATGAGACTAACCCCTTAAATGTGTGCTTTCCTGAAAAGAGGCCTTCAGTAGATTCTTGTAATCATGCGACACCATTCGTCTTCTTCTTATGAGGCTAGTCTTCGTCAAAACATGATGAAGAAATTCATCAAAGAAGAGACTCTTTTCGACCAGAACAGATATTTAGCCATTGTCGTATTATTGCTATTATTATCATTACCAACCTTATGGAACTCAGAAGTTCATAGCCACGTTGACAAACCTTAACTAGGCCTGTCTCGCTGTTCTGTTCCATTTCTTCTAGGTTCATCCCTCTATTGTTTTCCTATATATAGCGCGGCCTTCTTGACAGTGCTTTTTCGTCATTATTCATTATTATTTTCACTCCTCGTCCACTGTCCATTCGCACTATATGTCCTGCCCATCGCAGTCTCGATCATTTTGTTACTCGGACAATTCATTGAGCTGAATAGAACTCTGCAAGTTCTTGGCCCGAAATCTCATAGTGGTTTAGATTATGGCATTATTATGGTTTTGTAAATACGGATTTTCACATAGCGAGACAAAGAAGTTGTTTTGAGTAATACCTTCATCGCGAAGAAGGACGCCTATACAGGGTGTCCCACGAGCATGTGCCAAAAAGTTAGAACGTGTAGGTCTGGTAAAGACAAGAAAAAGATCTTATGGGAGGGGGGTCTATTCCCCCCCGTTTAGCCGGGAGGGGCAATTTTCTAAAAAATTGACTTCATTTGGAAAAAAAATATTAAAAATCAACAGTTACATCCACAATGCCACGATATACTTTTTTGTAAAGCCAGAAACCTCTTCTTTCGTCTTGTTTCTAAACAAAGCTATTTTAAGGAATAGTTTTTGAGAAATTAATTTTCAAACTCAAAATTTTGAAAAAAAAATTCAAAAAAAAAATTTCGAACTATTTTTTTTCAAAATTGTATGTAATTAAGTACTATTTTTTTCAAAAATTCAATTCTCTTATTAGTTTTTAGTTAAAAACAGAAAACCGGATGCAAAAATGTCTTGTAGTTTTTGAGAAATTAAAAAAAAACCCGAACCACTTTTTTCTAAGAAAAACCTTTTTTTGGGTTGTAGGCTGGACTTGTAGGCAAATTAATGTATGAAACATTGACCTTTTTTTTTATTATTTTTAAAAAATTCGGAGTTTTATTATAATAAATTTTCAATATGATCCCCATTTTTTAGAAGGCAAAGATTATATCTCCTACTAATGGCTGCACATAAGTCTATGCTTGACAAATTTTCCTGCAATTTGACTCCAGCGACTTCAATCCGTTCTTTCAGTTGTTCCAAAGATACTATTTCCACTTCGTAAACAAAATAATAATGAATCCCCACACATAAAAATCTAGAGGAGTTAAATCTGGTGATCTAGGTGGCCATTCCGTGGGGCCCCTTCTTCCGATCCAACGGTCACTAAAATGATCATCCAGCCAGTTTCTAACCCGTAAGCTGTAGTATGCTGGTGCTCCATCTTGCTGGTAGATTAAATTATCTGCTCTTTCCAAAGGAACGTTTTCCATCAAATTGGGCAAAAGGTCTCGTAGGAACTGCAGGTATGATTCTCCATTAATAACGGCATTCAAAAACCGGGGCCCGAATACCATGTTGTTTGTCCAACAATACCAAGCCAAACATTACAGCTAAAGCGGTGTTTTGATTTATTTAGTTTTTTGTTGTGTGGATTGGTGCTACTCCAATGATGCAAATTGTGGAAGTGAGTAGCCCCATCTCTGGTAAACTGTGCTTCATCCGTCCAGAATATCCTTACAAAATAGTTTCGTTCAGTTTCATCTCGAAGCAGTAATGATCGACAAAATTCTGCTCTCAAAAACTTGTCGTTTGAGGTGAGTTCCTGACCTGGCCTAAAATGGTACGGGTGTAAGTTTTCGGTATGAAGCACTCTTCATACTCTAAATTTGGGCACTCCAAGGATAATAGCTATCCTCCTTGTAAAGATTCCTGATCCATCTGTAATTGATCTTTCGCTTCTTCGATGCTCTAGCACTCCGTGCTCTCGCAGACGTCGGTGGATTCTTGAAAACATGCTACGAATGGGACACCTCCGATTGGGATATCTTTCAGTCTTTCGGCTTCACGATCTCGACCATTAGCTAAACCGTAGCAGAAGTGCATGTCCGTAAATTATTCTAGAGAGTATGAGTTTGAAATCGTAATGTGTTGATGAGTTAACATCCAATTTGGAAATGGTTTTTTATTAAAAATGCGATGCCTTTTATTTACATTTGGGTTGCAAATATTTTGTTTTTCAATAAAGAAAAATTGCGGTTTTATTGTCTTAAGGTCCTAGCGGGTAGAACCCATCGGCGGCGGGCGGACCCAGACGAAATTGGCAGGTCAGTTTTCAGGCGTTATCAATGAAAAAAAAGGATTAATCCAGGGTTATTCCAATACTGTGTCACTTTATTGTATCCTCATAAAACTCCGAATTTTTTAAAAATAATAAAAAGGAGGTCAATGTATCATACATTCATTAGCCTATAAGTCCAGCCGCGTTAAAACCAAAAAAAAGGTTTTTCTTAGAAAAAAGTGGTTCCGGTTTTTTTTTTAATTTCTCAAAAACTACAAGACATTTTTGCATCCGGTTTTCTGTTTTTAACCAAAAATTAATAAGAAAATTTGAATTTTTGAAAAAATTAGTACTTAATTACATACAATTTTGAAAAAAAATAGTTGGAAATTTTTTTTTTTCAAAATTTTGAGTTTGAAAATTAATTTCTCAAAAACTGTTCCTTAAAACAGCTTCGTTTAAAAACAGGGTGAAAGAAGAGTTTTTTGGCTGTACAAGAAAGTATATCACGGCATTGTGGATGTAACTGTTGATTTTTAATATTTTTTTTTCCAAATTAAGTAAATTTTTTAGAAAATTGCCCCTCACGGCTAAACGGGGGGGAATAGACCACCCCCTCCCATACGATTTGTTTCTTGTCTTGACCAGACCTACACGCTCTAGCTTTTTGGCACACTGTTCGTGGGACACCTTGTATACCTTTTTTGGCAGTATCGCTAGATATTTGAACTCGTCCACTTTAAAAATAATACGTTCATTGAATAACACTCAGGTGCGATATTTCGGTCGATTTAAGTTGATTATATACATATTATAATTATCAACCATTTATAATATTTGGTTTTCCCTTCAGTAACTTCCAACCCTACTTACTTTCCTGACATTATTCGACTTTCTTTCAATTGTTTCCTGTAAAAAGTCCAGATCGTAAATGCTACTCGTAGAATGGATGTCATTCCTTTAGACGTTGTTTCAGTCTCATTTTTGTTCAGGATAAAACTCTAAGCATTTTTGTATCAGTTTTATCAACATAATAGGTATTCCCAGTCTTAAATAGACATGAGTTATAAGCTTTTTTAAAATCTGCAAGAAGTTGGTTGGCCGTTACGGGGGATTCTGTTTATCGTTCCGAATATCATAACTTCTTATAAAAATAATTCTTTTATTATTAAAAGAATAAACTTTTAGTTTTGTCTCATATTTGGTAGAAACAACCGAAACGCTTAATTTGGCGTTTCGATTTTCTGATATAGAACTTAATGACTTTTGGGTGCATAGAGACTCAAAGGTTGTATGTAGTCTTTTTTTCTCATTTATTATCACATTAAACAGCCAAGGAATCAGCTGTCTGCAAACACTTTCTTCGAAGTTCCCGCTAGGAGTCGGCTGTAAGACAGTAGGACTCTTTAATCTACGGGACGAAATGAAATTTGACTATGGTCCTCCAGGGCTGTGAAGCCAGTTAAGAAGAAGAAGATGATTTCTACCTGCTCGGATAATGTATTTGCCCCTCTAAAAAGGGTGGCTTGAATAGTATTATTAAAATTGGTCAAATTACTTTTTATTTGAGGGATTCCTCTGTATCTAGGAACGGATTTCTTTTTTCAGACTACACCTAACACACATCACCCATCGTATTCTAATGAGAGTGATTACTTCACTCCCCATGATGCCACTTGACGTCACCCACAACCCTGTTTGTGGTACTCGCCTGATGATCTATCATATTGCTCTAAATGTCAGAAAGGCACACATCATAACCTTATTTACCACTGTAACCACCTTAGCTTCTTCCAATCACATATAATCTTGATTGAAGAGGCTTTTTCGTGGCCCACATACGACTTGGGATTTATATTTTATACATGGGCCGTCACTTACATTGAAAGTCAAATTCTAGTATAAATTCTGAAGCGAGAAGGGAAAGAAACAGTTAAGCATCCACCTTGGCTTGAGGAAGGGTATGTTGGATTTACTGCACCTCTTAAGCGAGCTAATAGAAGAAAACTTCTCTAAACTAATCCTAAAGTTAAAATAACCTTAACATGGTTCAACTTTCTCCCGCCCTAATACAAAACAGTCGTAGCCCTCCAAAAACAGCTTACACATGACTTCATCCCATATTAGTTTACGCCAAGTGTATGCAACATTCTTCTCGTCCCAAAACTCTCATAAATCGCCCGCTTAAGCTCGACCCGTCGTATTCACACTCGCAGTGGTCGGGAACAATCCAACTTCATGCAAAACTCAATTCATTTCAATTTAGTTTTAAAACTACCTTCATTATCGTCGAACGACCAAACTACCCCAACAACTTCAAAACCATTCCCTAAAAGCCCTAAGCCAGTCAGCACCCCTCTGCCCAGACGTAATCAACTCCAAAGTATCCCTTGTGGAAATTATGCAGTCTATACTCATTAACTGACTCTCCGTTTAGGCTAAAAAGTCCTCGCGGGTCTTCTTTCTGACGGAAGTAAAACTTTTTTTAAACAATTTTATCCAAAAAAAAAATATTTACATTGTTTGTTTGTTTGTTCATCTAGTCGTGCTCATGTCCTTTTTTCTGTTTTCGTCCATGCAGCCAAAATGTCCTCGGCATCGGTGACTCAACATGGGGTAATTGGGGCTACCCTAGGTGGCAGCTAGTCCTGTGCCTTCTCCTGGCCTGGGTAATTGCATTTTTCTGTCTCATTAAGGGTGTGAAAAGTGTGGGCAAAGTAGTCTACTTCACTGCCGTATTCCCGTATGTCATTCTGACGGCGTTACTGGTAAGTCCTTATGCAATTTTTTTGCCCACTTTATTTGTATGTGGTATGCAGAGTGCTTCGGTATCCTGTGGGTTTCTAATTAAGACATTTTTGAGGATCTGACATCACGAAAAACAAGGATAGAGCAGCCTTACCGGATACTGTCATTATTTTCATAGCGGGGTTGGAACCCCTATTTTGTTAAAGCCTCTTATTTTCACAGGTCGATCTCTTTTAGATTCGTGCTGTCACGTTAGATGGCGCCAAGGAGGGTATCCTTTTTTATGTCCAACCGAAGTGGAGCACCATCCTGGAGCTAAGCGTATGGGGCGATGCCGCCTCTCAGATATTCTACTCCTTCGGCCTGGCGTGTGGCTCTTTAGTTGCATTTGCATCCTATAATCAGGTAGGTCATTTGGCATACATTCCCAAATTTAATTTTTTTTCGTGTTCCCTCCCATCCCATGGTAGTATCGGAATAATTGCCACACGGATACGATTGCCGTTTCGGTTACAAATGTACTCACGTGCTTCTACGCCGGCTTTCCGGTATTTGCGTTCCTTGGCTTTATGGCAAAAAATATTGACGTTCCGGTCGAGGAGGTGGTGCAGTCGGGACCCGGTCTGGCATTTATTGCCTACCCTGAGGTGAGTCTGTTTTATGCTCTTTATCCGCTTGTTTTGATTAAATATATTTTTGTTTTGTACTTAACATCCTTTGACGTACCAACAACAAAAACAACGATTCGGTAATTACAAAAGGCTGTACTGATGATGCCGCTACCACATGTCTGGTCGGTGGCATTCTTCCTGATGATGTTTACGCTGGGTATGGGCTCTCAGTTCGGCGGTATCGAGGCTATTTGTACAACGCTCGTTGATCATTGGCCGCACTTAAGAGACCATCGCTGGCGCGTCACGGCTGGTGTTTGTTTGGCATGCTTCGTCGCTGGATTGCCGATGGTATGTAACGGTGGGATATACCTGTTCACTCTAATGGAATGGCATACAGCATCGTGGGCTATCCTACTCCTGGGAGCTGGAGAGGTGAGTACAAATACAGATGGATAGAATGGTTGCATTCTGATACGATGCGCCTGAGTTTGTGTTCATTTCCTTTTAATGGATATGATCGGTGTGTGGCGATAGTGGCGAATGGGTAGATGGAAAAAATGAAATTCGTAGTGACTGTGAACCCTGAGGGTGTAAATATTATTGAAACTGAGACCAAGACTAAATTGATTTGATCAAATCTATTGTTGGTTGTCGGAATATTGGGATGCTAGAGTATAGACTGCCTTGGGGACTAGTGTGTTGGGTTGATTTAATTAATAATTTGTGTGAAGGAGTTGCATGGAAAGTTGGAAAAATAATAAAACTGGAATCGAGGGAAAACAACTTTTTGGGTTTTGAGTGAATAGTGTATGAATAAACTGATTCTGTAAAAAGCTGCCAAGGTGGTCAATATTTAATGCATATCCATCCCGAATGGAAGCTTGGACCTGTTTATACGGTCGTAAACCATATTTATTTGTGTAATGCTGATTGCCAACTTATGTATTTATGAACTAAATTGGGAAGCCACTGAAATTGCTGCCGTCGAAACTGAATAAAATACGCAGCAAAATTCTGGTCAAAATGGATTGATTTTATTCAACATTTTTAAATATTTACTGATCAAAAATCAGAGCAGTAAATCAGTAAGGACGGCATCATGATAAAATCGTTGACTTTAAGAAACATGGATAGACAAACGATTTGCACTCTGGACGGATGCGAGCCTGTAGAAGCGAGAGACGTAATTTTATAACCACATTCAGTTTGTGCATGCTTCATGCGCTGGTGCAGAACGCGCTGGTGTCCAAAACACTTTAGCGGTAAAAAAAATCGGTCACAAGCAGCGAACTTCCATTCTTGGTCACTGCCAACCAAGCCATGAAAAATGTTGACGCCTGACTCCTGATGGCCAGTCAGAGGTTCAGAATTTTGTATGAAATAAAGACGATCGTCTTGTTTGATCACGAATTGCTCGACTAATAAATACTTCTTTCAGAGAACACGGTTTTTGACAATGTACTGCGATCGTGAAAGCGCTATAGGTCGAACTTCACTTTTTTTGAGCATTAGTGATATTTTTTGTTCTTTATAAGTTTGATCTCTTAATATCCATTACCATTGATACTTCCAGCAGCAGCCATTGTCATGCCACTCTGTTGAGGATTTTTGTCAATTCGCGCCTTCACTTTTCGAACCACTTCTGGTGATGGTGATATTTTTTTTTATCGACCATCAACAAAGTATTTTATTGTACAATACTGCCTCTGACCATATTGTTGCAACGACCAATGGTTCGAGATTTCAATTCAATTTTTTATAAAAAAAAAAAAAGAGACGGAAATGCTTTTACATGCTTGTAAGTATTGAATCCAACTGACATTACGCAAAACATTGACGCAGTTTTACCAGCTATTTAGGAAGTTAGAGCCTTCTTAACCGGGTTGCGTTTCAATTGGACCACATGATCTAAGCTTTGGTTGTGGCCATTATTTGCTACTGTCCTTACAATAAGCTGCTTAAATTCGATCTTAAATTTATAAAGTTACTCTGAAAATTCTACAGAAAAGTAAATCTCGATTTTGCCCTATAATGACATATTGATTCTCAAATATGAAAATGATGTTACGAAAATGATGTCAACGAAACAATAAAAGACATCCATGTTGACGCCAATAGGGTTGATTATGGCCCGGTTAAAACTATAGTGGCAAATTGACATATTACTCGTGGGATTATCCAACAGGGCTTGCATTAACATACCGTATCAGTCAACGCAAACTATGATTGATTTACGCTCAACCTAGAGCAAGGAAAACTCCCATGTAATTTGAGATACCATCAAAATGTAACCCCGTGTCTTATTTTTCGAAAGAGAAATAAGTAACAGTCAACGCAAGCCTTATAGACTTAGGTATGATAATCGAATATTTTTGGAACGAAATCGAAAATATTGATGTGAACGACATTTGGCGGCAGACATCCCTTCACAGGCCAAACAACATGTGCAGACTAGTTTCGTTTGAAAGTCCAAAAGTCGCATTATTTCTATCGCAGGAATGGCTAATACCCTCTAAGATAATGCAATGTAACGCATCTGTACTTTTCTTTAAGTTTTATTAAAACATCCCTAACATCAGTTGAGTTAGAGCATTTAAAATAACCATCCGTCAAGTCATAGCTGATACAGCCCGGAAAAGATCATCAAAAATTACTTCTGATGAAAATTCTGTTACAAAATAGTTCAGATGGGACCATAAACTTGACATTATTATTATTGATATTATTAGCGGCCATTTGAAACTCGTAAGTTCGGTGCCTCGTTGTCAACCCTTCGTTAAGCCTCCTTGTCAGGAGTGTGTCCCTTCCATGTTTCGCTGTTTTGCTCCATTTACTCCATCTCTTCATCTTTATATTGTCCTTCCATCTACGGCGCGGGCTTCCTAGCCTCCCTGGTTTTCCGCTCATAATTTTTTGACTGTGCACTATGTCCGTCGTATTCGTTTTCTATTCGTTTCACCTTTCCTGCCCATCAAAATTTTTGCAATTTTATTACTCGGTAAATGCTTGGGGCTAATGCTTACTCGAACTCTTGATTATGTATTTTTTTCATTCGCCTGTTTTTCGTCCTATTTTCAACATCTTAAGATCTGGTTTTTTAATTTTCCTGAAACAGTTTTTCCTTTACCGTGCTTGTGAGAACAATATTGATTTATATTTCCAAACGCATAAAATGGCACGATCTTGCCAGCGAATTCACCGAACTAAAAGGATAGATACATTGCTCCTCAAACTTATTCCTTAACTGGACCATGGATTCGCGTGTTCTGTGGCATGTAATGGAGCCACATGCCGACCAAGTTCAGTACGTGAATTTTGGTAAAAAAAAAATTCGAAATCATTTTTGAAAAAATACCGACCAATGATTTCGCCGATCATAAATCGCGCCAACAGTACATTCCTTCGGGTGCATTGGCAGCTCTTGTTTTACCCAAGATTACCCATCGGACCAAATACGGCAGCTTTGTTTATTAACATATCTATTCGAGGAGAAATGAGCTTCGTCGAAGACAATTTTTTGATAAAAATGCGGGTCTTCCTCCAGCTTTTCTAAGGCCCAAATTCGATTCTGCGGCAGGTCATTCAGCTTCAATTCTTGCACGGAAATGTTGCAAACTGCTACAATTAAACAAATCACGGTCTTCATTACTGGCGGATAGATCAGCAATATTTTGGTCTGTACGGACTATATGCGTACGGGTAGGTGACGTGATGCCCAATAGTGTCAAATTGGTGCGAAATGTTTTGAATGTGGCTTGAATTGTTTGTTCAGTAGGTCAATTATGACGACCGTAAATTGGTCGCAGTGCACGAAAAAAACATAAAGCAGGAATTTTGATGATAAAAAGCAAACATTTGTAAGTGTTGTACGGATATAGTCTATCCAAAATAAAATGGCAATGCTAACTGAATATGGTCGATTTTGATACATGAGCTGTCAAATTTAGAACACTGAAAAACCGCGCAATAAAAAAATCAATTCAATTGGTGTAGAATTTGAATTTTGTAGGTATTTAGACAAGTTTCTTCTAAACTTTTCACCATTACATGAATTTTGTACTTACTGGGACGAATTTAATTGCGTGGTCAATGCCTATATGACTCGTCTGCCAAAAATAATTATGATATTGAATTAGTTAAATCACAGTAATTGACAGCCATCATTTACACCATCTCACCGTTTAGTAACAATCTTGTTAACAAAGATTGACTCGAGAATGTCTTTGCTAATATCAGGTTCATATGAGTTATGTTAAGAAAAAACAGAATTTTCGGCGTTTGAGAACAACTTTATTTATTCGTCCTCATAAATGTTTTCCCCTTAAAAACAGGTCAAATAAGATATTAAGCATTTGCTTGTCCTCGAAACACTTCGGGAATTCGATCTTTGTATTTCTCATTCCACGATATATTTTACGTGTTTTGAGTACTCGTATTTCCGAAACGGTGGCTCTTTAAAATTCTTGTTTTTCATATCTTGCTTCAACAGTTTGACGATAAAAATAATAGAGGTACGGAAAAGTCCAAAGATTTTTTTGATTGGGACTCGGCGATCATTCTTGATCACTTTTTCCTTTACTTTAGAGTTTTAAATCGGATCGCCCGCTCTGTCTTTCTCTATTTACTTTTTGAACGTGACTTTTCTACGCCTTGTTCCGGGGGTGATTGAGTGGAGGTTCTGTAATTTTTTTAAAAAGAAACTTTCCATTCTGGTAGAAACGGACATCTTCTTGAAACGAATTGAATACCGACATGCTATCTGCCGACATTAACCACACTAGTCCTGGCACTAAGTATAGTGATGGTGTGATACAAAGGTAGTGACTAATGACAATAAAAATAAATCACAGTGATTATAGCTTAAAATTTATTTTTTCTACATAGTCTCCTAACAAGTCAATACATTAAGTCAGGATCTCCTCAATCTTTGTCTTAATCCTTCTAAAGCGCCTCAACAACGGCCATAACCTCGCTATCGTCTTCAAATTTTTTACCCCGAATGTGTTAATTGAGCCGAGGAAAGGGGCAGACATCTGGCGAGTAGGGAGGGTTTTCGAATCGTTCGATTCCCGTTACTTGCATAGCAGCCACCGCAACTGTGGCCTCGTGACCCGTTGTTTTGATGAATCAGCACTCCTACTCGCAGTTTGCCGCGTCTTTTATCTGTAATGACTAGCTACAATCTTCTTATTTGGTCTGTATAGTAAGATCCCAAAAAAATAGATCCCTTTTTCAAATATTCCACCATAATTATTCCTTCAGCACTCAAAAAACGGATGCCATAACCTTTTCCGTCGAACTTGACACTTTGAATTTTTTTGGCGTCGTTGAGGAGGTTCGCTTCCAAGTCATCGACTGTCGTTGAATTTCGGGATTAAAATGGCAGATCCAGGTTTCGCTCATTGTCTCGAAACAACAAAAAAATTCCCTCATCTGCTTGGAACTTCTCGAGATTCATCCTTAAAGTTCGACTCTTTTTTTTTTATGCTCGTCGGTTGATATTCTCGGTACCCGACGCGGAGAGACCTTTTTCATACGCAATTCATTCGCAAGGATTCTTTGAACGCTGCCACATGAGATTCCTGTAACCTCAGCTGTATGCCTAATGGTCACCATTCGATCTGGCAACACAACATTTTCGAGAATTTTTTCACGTTATCTTCAGTGAGGGACGTGGATGGGGATCCTTCGCAATGTTCTTCCTTAATGGATGTACTGTCCAGCTTAAACTCCTTGGCCCAGCGTGCTTTTGTGAAGGAATATGGAGATGCAGAGTTCTCCGAAGTTTTCACTGAGTCGCATTGTATGTCTTTGGTAGACAGTTTTTTTCAAGTAAAGGTACTTGGAGACAGCTCCAATTTCGTTTTTCTTCATTTTGATATTATCTCTTCGGCAGTTCGTATTCAAATGAATGTACCTTGGAATCTTGGTAGATTAAAATGGATAGATACATAAGCTAGCAAAAAAAAAAATATTTTGGATTTTTATGCGGACTGGAAATAACTGATTATCGATACTTTTGGATCACCAGTAGCTGGTGGTCGGTCCGTTTTTTAAGTAAGCGCGAAAACATGTTTTTTTCCTATTTAACTTACTGTTCCCCTTTCCATTTGATCTTTCGAATATTCAAATAACGAGATCTCGTAAATTTAATGTTACCTGCCTTATACCCCATGTTACTTGTGTTTACAAATGCTGTTAAAAAAATAATCACGAGCTCTGGTTTCTGATGAGCTTAACCTTATAGAAGTAACTCTCATCGGGAGCCCTTGGTGACATTTTGTCATGCCAACCCTAATCCCTGGAATCAAAAATGAACTCTAAACTAAATCATTCAAAGTCATTAGTACTCTAAGCATAACCTCGAGCGCCGGTCACCCTGTCATTAAATCACAACTCCATCACCCGGGCTCTAGTGCAACCTCCGAGAAAGCTACGGTCAGCGATTATGTCACTAGAGAGTGAATCCGCCCCCAATTATCTGTTCACGGGTTCATTGCCAATCGACCACGCCGTAAACCGACTAACTAATGTTCCACACAAATTACCCATTAATTATTGATTTTGTTAATCAATCTTCAACGCAAAACTGTTGGCCCAGGAACGTAACGACCGAACGTGATTGCCGCCGATATGATACACGTGCAACCTTCCTATACCAAATGCCACAACTTGGAGGGACCTCTAACCACTTCGCTCGACCACTCGGCAATGTGTCATTGCTTATGCCTGTGAGTGGTTTAACCGGTCAAGCGGTTAGTTGCACGGTTTTAGCAATTTGCAAAGATGAGCTTAGTCCGATGATAGCCCCGGCCGACATGGAGCGGGGCCATTCGGGACTAATGAATTGATGTGACTTATTCAGCCGTATGGTAAATGAAACGTGGTAAACAGCACATGTCACATCTCGCATAGCAAACGGCATAAGCCCTAATTATAAAGAGAGCAAGAGAGAGTATCCGGGCATCACTGGAGCTTATTATAATATGCGAACGACTGTTAAAGCTCGCAGATGACAGATATTTTATTTGACAGTCGCTTGATGGTCGGACAATGCTATGACACCATAATTCCACCTAAAATAGTGATGTCGTCTCGGTGGTTTTGCACTAATTTACACAGATGCACGAGTAATCAGTGCAAGGGGTTGGCCGAGGTTTTCAGGCGCCCCATACGAGTGATGTTCGGTAAGCCAGAATGGTCGTGATGTCAGTCGGTAGCAGTGATGGTGATTAGAAAAACTGTTGCGCCCTGCAGCGTGCCATAGGTGTGGGGCAAACTGTTGATTAGAAGGCGGCATTAGGGATGAGTGACACTCGATGCATTTTGTCTAACGCGAGGTTTTTTCTCCACCCCTCTAGGTGGTCATCTTAGCTTGGGTGTATGGAGTGCAACGGACGTTTGATAACCTGGAGGATATGGGTATGACTTTATATAGGTGTCAGTGGACATACTGGCGCTACATGTGGATGTTTGTCACGCCAATTGCTTCGTTGGTAAGTTGTTTTCGTTTCGAACATATGTAGATGCCTGACTTAACAATTTTTCTAGGCGGTGTTCGGATTCATTATGAGTGACATTGGACAGACTGAGTTCGGCGGATATCAATTTCCAGCCTGGGCGGACGGGTTAGGATGGTTCTTGGGCGCCTGTACACTGCTACCGTTTCCCATATTCGCCGGCTATCGGGTCTACAAGGATGGTTGGGTAAGTGGATTTCCTCATAAGCAAAAAAGTGTGCACTGCGGATTGGTGATGCAGTTGTAGCATATGTCGCTGTCCAACGTGTATCGGTCAAGTGAATTAATTGCAGTTGAGAATAATGGACAGCCGGGGGCCTCTTAACAGGTATTAAAAATGTAATTAATTGATTGCAATTAAATTGGTGGTGTTTATCATTACCGTCGAGTGCCCAGCCGCGTAACGCCACCGGCCGCGCTATGCAGAGACGCGTAAAAACCAAAAAAAAAATTGTTCGACGTATGAATAAATAATTTATTAAGGTTGCGTGAGAGGAATGGGCACCTGGGTCGGAGGTCAGGATGTGACTGTGGTATTAATTGAAAATTAAGAGAGTGTCAATGCTACAGATGGCGTATGTCAACACTTGGGAACCCATGTATTGAGGTGTTCGAGTTGCAAGTGAGTGGATGTACAAATATTGTGAAGAGAGATGAGGTTTTTATGTTGTGATTTTAATTACATTTTGTCCCTTTTCATTGCGAACCACATTGCACTCGATAGATACTCCGTTTCGGATCAATAGCGTGTCAATTGAATTTCGAACGGTTTTCGAAAATGACATAATCTGGTTGGTGTGAAGCGTTTTCCAAGGACACAGGTCAATGTTGTTGATGTTTGTGTGCCACAGAATGTAATAGCTAGGCCAGTAGTATTTGCAAAAGATTGGGTAATATTACCGAGTTATGGACGAGGTTTGTTCAAAAAATAAGGTGACTCTTAATTTTTCTAGAAAAAGATTTATTTATTCATCAAGATCTATCTATTTCATTCCTTTTTGAGTAATCTCCCTTAAATATAACAAACTTGTGCTAGCATTTTTTCTGATCCTAGAAACATTTCCGTTCTTTTCGGTGTAGCCTTGAGTTCTGCCGTGGATGCGGTCTTTTTCTTCTTAATCACGACAAATTTCCATCCTTAAATGGAACTTTTCGGTTTTGTGAGCAGATGCATGATGGTGATGCAACAGCCATGATTTTTCACCTACAAATCCGGGCATTTTCTTCATATTACTTCGCACAAACGGCGCATAACTCCCCGGTAATATGCCTTATATGACAAGCAATTAGTAGGACCTTCCGGCAAAACTTATAATAAACCACGTCATTTAAGAAAATAGTGGGCAAGAAAACCTTCACATTTGTCCAAAATTTGCTAGCTGTTTTCGGTCTTATATATTCTTGTTGCTTTTATTGCAATAAATCTTGATCGTCATTCGCGTCATATAAGAGCTCCTGAGCGATGTTCTTACGACGGTTCTTTTTGTCAAAATTTTGCATTTGCGAAAAAAATTTGCTCACACACGTGTTATGCCTTTAACAAAATGGCTGACATGATCAAAATATGTTAAAGGACATGTATATCAGCATAACAAGAAAGGAAATTCAAAAATTGAATGTACTTAGCTCGCGAAATTCGCAAAGTCACCTTATTTTTTTAACAAGTCTCGTATATTAAGAAAATGTAAGGAATAGTGTGATTTCGTCGGATTTATTACTTGGATTAGCTAGATTAATGTTGTGCTGGTGAATGCATTGACTAAAAAAAAAAACGCATGGGATTGTGGTGCAACAATTCATGGATTTCACACTAGTGTGATGGACCTGCTCGTTTTTTGGGGAGCATTGTTATAATGAAGAGCCTGTACGTTCTCCAGACATGGCTCCATGTAACTTCGATGTGTTCTCAAAAATTAAGGGAACCTTTAACGACCATCGTTTTGCAAGTGCAGATGAGATTAAACTACATTGTACCGTCCCAAAAGTCGTTTTTCATATTTTTTTAGGATCAAAAGAAGCCCTACCATTAGCGTTCATACCAGGTATAAAGGAGATCTCATTGATAGAGCCAAATAAATAGAATTACTTTCAAAAACCGAAAATTCTTTATACTTTTTGAACATACATACGTCATATGAACTAGTTCTTCCGCCAATACAACCTTATCACCTCCAACCCTAGTACACGACCCGGATCCAAACTCATTTCCAAATTTCGACCTTAAGTCCGGTGCCAAACATCTTAACCTTCGAAGCTCCCATATCCTTAATCCTTCAAACCAATCTTCGTCAATATCTGTCCCCTCCCAAACTTTCGTTGATCCTGTACTGCCACCATCAGTCTAACCTAACCAGCCATCTATTGACCCCAACGAATGTCGATACGCTCTCTCCAGGGTAAGAGATAAAAAGATCTATGAAAACATTCATCTCTTTTTGGCTTATCTTCATGACAAATCCAACTCGGTTTGCTATGAAGGTAATACAAACACTAGCGTAATGGTCTCAATTCAACAGGAAGGTGTCCCCACCGACTTCACTACCCTCAAGAACCTTTCCATTAAATATCACATAAAAAAGTGTCAAACGATCTTGATACTTTCAGACAATAAATACACTCAAAGCGTATATCACACCTTCAGCGTAGCTAAGCTGATCATGATAGGTTTTTTCGTTCTTAAAATCTACCCCTCCCTGCCACTCTTACAGTCCCCGAAAACCTTTCTCTTACTTTTTACTATCAGAACATAAGAGGCATGCGCTCTAAAACTCAGGCAGTCCCGCAGCTATCACATGCCTTACCTTCTGAAATCTTTGCTTTAACTGAAACGAATCTAATCCCCAATATGACCAACCTTGAACTGTTTCCATCATATTTTAACGTTTATCGCGACAATGATGTTAACCGACCTACTGATGGTTGTCCATGCCGCGGTGTCCTCCTAGCTGTCCAAAACTCAAATGACTCCTCCCTCATAGCAACTTTATCTTCGCCATGTCTCGACGTTGTTTTTATTAAGATTGTACTACACCGGAAATCGTTCTACGTCATCTGCTTTTACATTTTGCCATCACAACCTATTGAACCATATAAATTGGCCATCGATACAATCGACAATTTTATTGATTTACGGGATCTCCAAGCGAGGTCCTAGTTTTTGGAGACTTCAACCTTCCTCATCTTAAATGGATCTCTCTCCCCTCCTCTCCTCTCATCTCCTCTAATCCCACAGCAGCCAAAGAATGTCTCTTCTCAGATCGCCTAGCTGATTCAAGCCTTAACCAAGTCAGCGGCATTTTAAATTACATGGGCAGACAACTAGACCTCATTTTCACAATTGACCCCTTTAACTCCTATTGGTATTATGCGACCAGGAACTCAATTTCCTTGCACATATCAGCGACATAATTCTTAAGGCCAATTTTGCACTCGGCTTCGTGAAACGATGGTCTAAAGAGTTTTACCTACGACACTCGGTCTCTCTACATAACTTTTGGTCGCCCTATACTCAAATACGCCTCTCAAGTGTGGTCTCCTTACCATCATAAACACATTTCCAGAATCGAGAGTATCCAACGTCGTTTTCTCCGTTTTGTTTTTCGTGGTTTACCCTGAGACAATCCTCTGAACCTACCTCGCTATCAAGACCGCCTAAAACTTATTAATTTGAACTCGCTGGAAGAACGAAGAAAGATATCCGACATGCTTTTCATCCATCGGCTCCTCTCAGATACCATTGATTGCGCGACCCTATACGTATACAACTCTATCTTTTTCAACACTAACCCTCTCTATGCCATAACTATTGACGCTAATGAACAGTGTCTCCATGGTTGGCTGATCCAGCATCAGAGGATGTGGCAAAAACGTGATTTGCGTTTCACAAATTGACGGGAAAGGCGCACCAATATATGTATGGGTCATATAGTCTTAAATACTTATCTCTCAAAATTACTCGATCCAGCATACGGTATTCACGTATTCTAGAGGCTCTAAGGTTATTCAGTGCATATCAACACGTTTCTATACAATATGTGGCGTCCACGTCGTGATCACGCCTCTTTCAAATGCAACGTCGCTGAATTGCTTTTTCTAAGCCATTGCACTCACGCCGCACATTATGCCGTAAAAGATCCAAAATTAAGGGCCACTTAATGGGAAAATGTCCATCGCCCTCGGCCTTCTCATTACCGATTGCAGGCCCCTATATACGCGTTTCTCCCGCTTTAAAAGTGAATGTCGCACCAAATGGCCTGCCAATCGTCCACTGAGGCATTTGCCGAGAGCACACTTGAAATGCGAACAAAGTTCCAACCGCCTCCCGCTCTTTGCTGTCCGTCTATTCAACAACTAAAAAAAAACAAGAATGTTAGGCCAAAAACGCTTCCAAATACTCGTAATCTACCCGGCCTCGCAGCTGATGAAATTTGCCTAATACTTTCGCTGATCATCGGCTGCCGGCCACCGAACTAAAGTGGATGAATGCAAGTAATGGTAGCACTAGCGACCACTGGCAAGTGCTTTCAACATGTTCTGAAACTGGCAGCGAGCAAAGCCGTTGGTGTTCAGTATCCACTCTCCAGTAACTGATAGCTGAACAAGCCACCACCAGAATGAGTTCGGGCAGTGGATAAGTTTTTCGATTGGAAGTGACAACCGCACCTAATACGTTTACATTATCTTGCAATGAGTTTTATACTCGTAGCTTCGCAGGCGAATACTGTCTCCCGATTCGTGTTTTGTTAAGGACACTCCTGGCACTCGTTGTCGCCCTTTCTCAATTTCGTTGTCCACTGATTAATGCGTGATGTTGGTAGAGACTTTCCGGATCCATTAACTGCTACCTCCTTGTTCGGTGCCAGAAAGACAATTAGTTGAATCGATTTTTTTTCTATCGTATGACCGCCATATCCAACGGTCTGAAATCATAAAGTCCAGGATACCTATATCCTCCGACACCACTATACTAGGCTGGCAATTGTGCGAATTCATCATGCTCCGGCGGATATTGGAACAAAAATTTGTTTGTGACTTAAGTAGCATATCCGATTTGAATTTATAGCTTCCTGGTTTGGATGTTGTCGAGCTGGTTGAATCTCATATGCATAAACCGGTCGAGGAGTATGATAACGAAGCCGACATTTTGCAATTGTAGCCAATTTCGCGGGCGTGACGCAGGATAGCTTACTAATGGACAGGGATACTGGTGAATGGCGGGAAAATTTGTCAGATGCGCTCTTTTGCCGGATTTAAAATATCAGATATCAAAATGGTTTATGCGTGTGCCCGGCGAGTATAAATGATATGGAGTGGTAGGCGTGTTTTGCAATAAACTAGAGGGAACGACACGGAGTGGCTGGTCTTCATTTGGGGGTTTTCGAAATGAATAGCGGAGTTGGTGGGTAGTTGAATTTGTAATTTTTGAATTTTACAATTTGAGTACGTTGCACAAGGAAGGCTACGACGTATTTTGGAAAATATCTAGGTGAACGAGGGAGAGCAAAATGTGCTTACTTATTGACTATAGGGCTATCCAACAAGAGGTGTCATTTGAAGTCAACAGAAAAACGTAATATTTTCGTGAAAACTTGTGATATTTTTAGTGCAGTCTAAAGTATGGCTTAGGTGCCGCCTACATGCAGTCATTCTCTTCCTGAAATTTATCTTCACGTTTTCGCATAATTGGGATTTGATTTGACATAGCTCTAAAGACCAGAATCTAAGGGCGTAATTTTCAAGAGCTGGCCATTGCCTGTAGCACCAGTTTCAGGTAAAAGTAAGTCAGTCAACATCGTTCGGTTATGTAATCCAATTAGTGAAACGGTCGCAACAATATCTTTTTCGAAAAATATGGTCCGATAAAATCGCTAACCCAAGAACCATACCAAACTGTTTATCGTTGTGGCTAGAGAGCTTCTTTTACAACTTCTCTTGGGGTTTTGCTGTTTTTTTAGTTTTGGGAGGTAGACAAATGGAAATGAGCATCATCGCACAGGATCTTGATTATTTATTTCAAGCATTCAATTAGTACAAGACACAGTATGACTGTGTCGTGTGTGGTCTGCAGACAGAAATCAGTATCATACCTTCGCGGAGCGAAATAAGTCGCTTTACGCTTGAACAACGTTAGCAAACATTGAAATATTGCCGAGGCAACCATTTGAACGACGTTGTATTTCATAATTATTCTTTATTATTACTAATAAAGCCATAATAGATAAAAAAAAATTAATTTTCTTCATTTTATTGTATTTATAAAAAGAAACTTGTATTTGGGCCACCCTTTATAAGTCAAAATCTCTGTGCAAAATGAGGCGGACAGTCGTTATGTATAGTCTCAACTCCACCGGCTTGAAGTGCATTTTCAGTGACTCTTTTATTTTAGGCGTTGATATTTTCGGGTCACGTTGCCTGAGGAACATGATATGAGATCCTTCGAGACGCCCATTGCTTAAATTGACACCTCTTGTTAGATAACTATTTATAGATTAGAAAAACTATTTCAAAATCGCTTTACTTTGAAGGGAGCGATATATCCAACAAAAATAGAATTCAATTAACACAGAATCTCGGTGTTGCACTCCATATAAACTTTCGTTAGAAAACCATAATATAATGAATGATCCAATATAAATGTTCTAAATGTGAAGTAGTATAAAATTAACATTTATCAAATAACGTAAATATTTTAAACTTTAAGTACTAGCCAAAAGGAGCCCATTTACAAAACTGGTCCTTTTATTTAAAAAAGCAAATTTGGTCAACCTACTGAGTGAAAAAATCACAATATAGTGAAAGAAAAGATAGTATTGAATAAAATATTAACCATCGTCACCACCGTGACATATGTATGTATGCAGAAAAAATAATTACAGCGAGTAATAATGATCGAAGACATTAGATTACCGATTCATCAATGTTCGCACGATTTGGGGCTCTACCACATTTTACTTAAGTGCTAGCCCTTAAATCGGTGCAAAATTTAGTAAAATTTTTGTGCATATTTGATATTAGAATGGCTTCCAACTCTCGAATATGTTTTCTGGGGCGGTGGGAATTAAAGTAAGCTGATTAACTTACTTACGTGCTTAGATGGTGATAAAGTTTGAGTTTAATCTGGATCTCAACCATAGGCCTCTCTAGCCGACACAATTTTATGTCAGCTGCCTCTAGTATAGCACGCCCAATTGGTTGAAAATTTATTGTCATTAGTTGGATGCCGTTTTCTCAGCTGCCCCTCGAGACGGAAATTGAATACTCTCCAGTTCAGAGAAATTATTTTCACTTTTTCATGCCTAAAAAAGCCGATGTCATTCGCTTTGGATAATATCCTGCGTCCTAGAAGAGATCCGGGCGATCAAGAAATTGTAAAATACTACTTTAGGAAGAGAACACAATTGCCTCTGGAACTCAAAGAAGCAGCCGTTGGCAGGGATTATCGTGTCTATTATCGCGCTGTTGTCGTTGCTTTATTTTACTGGTAAGTCGAGGTAGACGAAATCTCGGATTTTGGTGGCAAGGACGAAATTCTGAACAAGAAGTCGGTTCGTCTTTCTCTCGTTACAACACATTTGGTTTTGTCTTCATTTGGCTTAGTTTATTTGTCCCATGTCAATGTGTGTGCAAGTGTGCCAGTTATTATGTTCAGCATGTTCTCCCGACGATGATGTTGAAGGACTCCCATGACAATATGTCGAAATGACGAAAATGTGGTATGCATCCCCCTTAAATTCATGAGATCCACTTAAAATTTGTGAAATCTACCATACTGTGAATATTTGTATTCACATGGACCTTCTGGCCTAAAACCAAGCTGATTGTGTGAAGAATAAAACCACGTCCTGTCGCTCTGAAAGTACGCTTTATTCCGATTCTTTTTTTTTAAGCAAATTCTTCATAACATATTGGCTGCCACAAGAGAGTGATGTTGGCTGAATATATGTACTTAATAATTATTGACATGACTACAGTGGGTTCGTCGTGTCGCACCATTTGAAACAAGAATTGCTACAATTGGGACCTATCATATCCTTCAGAAATACATAGTTTCGAGCGTTCACAAAGGTGCACTGAGGAGATTTTATAACCCTAGGAGACTTATATATGTTCTTATTGTTAGCGCGGTTAAAGGCATATTTAATTTGGCTCCTGTTTTATAGACCGGAAAACTATGCTCACACAAACAGCCCATCTTCAAGTGCTTTATATAGCTCAGCAACCGCACCTCGTATAAGTCAGGTGGAGGAAATTCTCTTTCATTTGCGTCCAATATGAGTCGGTCATTCTACTTGACAGGGACATTTTGATCGCTCATCACCCTTGCGTTAATGGAACTCACGTCCACCTCTCGTCCCTGCCGTGAAAAGAACGCATGTCAGTTGGTGTAATTGGGCCATACCTTTTTGAAATCGAACGCTGTCCGACAGTAACAACGAGAGCCTCGGAATCATAATAACAGATTTTTTTTTTTCACGAAAATTAAAATATTAAGCTGGACTATGCCATACATCATATGCATCTTTCGAAGTTTCCTGTGAAAAGCTCAGATGTTTTATTATTTCACAATGAAGTGATGTCAATTGTTCGTTAGGATCATGTGATTTGCCTTGAACGCTTTGACCAGAGACGTAGAAGCCTAAGACTGAATTCTGCAGAGATTACTTTGAACAGAAACTTTTTTCAAAAACTTGTTAATTCCATAACGTTGCTCTCGACTAATTCCTTTAAACTTCTCGAACTTTAAAAATAAAAGCCATCTGTCACAGTAAGCAAAAGTCGCAATCGTACAACAGCTCGAAAGCCCATCTCCACGTTTCCGCATTGAAATAATTCGTACAATTTGCAAAATATTCCCTACCCCTCCCCAGAGCATCGTAACCTCATTTATACTTATTGACCCAATTGACCTTCAAGCCTTAAGTCCAACCGGTTTATTCATTTATTTATAATTACTCTCGAGCACGCGTGAATACACTTCAACTGAATGTCCCACTAAATCACCTCTCAACAAGGCATAATCGAAATTACCCGAACAATATTATTGTGCCTCTTGTTATCCTGTGTCAGAGAGCCAAGCGATGTCGTAAAACATAAGTGCTCCGTGCCTCGGCACCCTGGCTGTCGCTTTATCTTGGACTCATGTTCTCGTGCTTAATGAAGTCCTCACTTCCATCCATTATTTGGTTTTGCGCTAACGCCCCAGAGATACAGTACAACAAGTACAATGACCGTAAATGTCAAACGTCTGTTAGGAGTTGAAATAAAACTTTGGCCAGAATCAGTTGGAGTCGCTAGTCTGGAAAATCCTTGAGCGAATAAACCAACCGAACCAGGGGAATCGGCGAACGGAGCAATGCGCTCTAATTAGAATGTTGCCCTTTGCGTGACAGTAGGACATTAATTCGTATTTCCTTATCCTTGTGTCAAGCGAGTTAAACGTCCATAAGTCCATTGTCATCGCCTGAATTAACAGAATCGGTTGAATCACTTGAGTTACCGTTGACACAATGCTACTCGCGGCGTTCACTGGTTCGAGTGTAAATTGAGTGGAAGCACTCCACCCAAATTGAGTCCTTCATGCTACTCTTTTCCATTTTCTTTATCGCGTTAGTCGCGTTTGTTTTTATTGTTATTGATTACGCATTTACAAGTGGTCTTCGATTCAGACCATCCGTAAGCTAAACTAACGGTGGCGCTGTTCATCTCGTCTCGTTTTCACGATTCCGCTGTTCCCAGTTAGCCTAATTAAATTGTTGAGCCAAGAAGTGGCTGCGAATCCACGTTTACACGGCTAACAAGGGTAGACAAGGTCAGGCATTTGGCAATAAGCAGTAGGGCCAGTCGGAGGCGAAGTGAAGCGAAAGTAACTTTCGGATCGCTACGAGGGTTTTTCCAGAAAGTTTACTTTTTATTTTATTCATTTTCTTTGTCTAACTGTTGTCGTTTTTTTCTTTTACTCTCTGCTCCCTCACTCTTGAGTCAATTGAATTGCTTTCGTGGGATTATCCTTTTCGGTTTGGGTGGGCGGAATAGAAACAAGGCAGTAAGTGGCTCAGAAATTATTGCGGATACCACGGACGAGAAGAAACTTCTGATTAAGACGATGATCTTTTCCGGCCAAGAAGGTGTGGATAAGAAGTGACTTTGGAATTTAATAGGAATTAAGGGATAAAATGAAAGTTTTGCGATGAGATGAAGTGAGCTAGTAGAGCCACGTGTGGAAATCATTTATTCACTTGTTTGCTTCCTTCTTTTATTTGCGTCTTTCTTATTTACTTAACCAATTAGACGCTGTGTTTAATTTGTTGCTCTCTTTTGGCAGGATAAAAAGCTGCTCTTCAACCCGACACCGGAGTGGAACTCTCACATGAAACAAACGATGTTGATTAAAAATGCACCAGGAAGATGCGGTGAGGGAGTCAACAATACTGCATTCGAAATATGATTTTTTTATGATTTTATACAGTAAGATATAAAAATAAAACCAGTGATTAATAGCACGAGAGAGTTGTTGATGCTGCTGAGTTCAAAATCCAAGTGGACGACATCGATTTATTTTATTTGCAATAAAAACACAACGAACACCCGCACAAAAGTGAATGCAAAAAACGGGTTACTTAGTTTAGGCAATGTTGTGTCCCAGTTGCATTTTCAAACATGTGCGGCAAAAGGTTATTCAAGTAAACAAATTACTTTAAGAAGTTAACAAAAGTAAAGAACATGATTATTTTTTAACATCTAAACAAATTAAAGACCATAAATGATTTCTAAACAACCAGAATGATAAAAAAAAAAAAGTATGAGCCATGTTCAAAAAGTATCGGGAAATTTCGGTTTTCAGAAATAATTTTGTTTATTCGTCTTCATCTATATCCCTCTTCAAAAAGTAACCAATTATATATAAGACAATAATGCCAATGCTTATTTAAATCCCAAACGTACATAAATCCTAAACATACTTTTGGAACACGACCTTTGGGGATAGCTTCTAGCGCTCCAGTATTGCTTGTAAACCGCGACCTTTAAGGTTCGTTTCATTTCTTAGAACATGAACAAATCCCACGTCTTATGGAAACTGGGTCATTGAAACAGCTGTTATTGAACAGCTAAAATAGTTTAGAGTGTACAAACACCTTTTGGAACACCAAGAAAGGACCTCGTTGAAACCATTTAAGCACTAGCATTATATAGTCATTCAGGAAAGGACCAGCAGACCTTTCATCTCGGGGAGTTTAACCATGGGCCAGCTTTTCTTTAGAGCTTCAATGATGAGCAACAACCATCACAAGAAATAATGGACATAGATCACGAATGAAAACTGGTGAAACCATCAAGAATTAAAAGCGACGTGATAGCTTCAATTCATCCTAGCAAAAACCTTCTTTACTGCTGCGTCCATGTCGCCACCATTCAAGTGAATCAACTGTTGGAACGGTTCTTTTCCTTGAACAGGCTACTTCGGGTCACAGCATATTGGGTAAGATTTTTCTCTAACCTGCGAGATAAGGTAAAGGGAACAGCTTTGTAGCTAAATGGACTTCTATCACTAGACGAGATCGAAGCAAGGAGAGTACGATAAATAACAATCGCGCAGCAAGAATTTTTTGCAAAACAAATGGTAATTTTAAACCGTGGTGAGCTAATACCACCAAACAGTAGATTGGCGCGCCTCTCACCATTTCTTGACAAAAGGGAGTTTTAGGAATAGGGGGTCGACTAGAAAACGCGGACTTACCCTATTCACAGCGTCACCCCATAATTTTACGCTCACACAGCTTACTTCCTAACTGATTCATGAACTTTATTTGAGGACGTTACATAGCGGTCAGCAGCTGATGATGGCAACACTGCGTGCAGAGTATTAGGTATTACAACTCCAAATCCACGTCAAAAGGTGCATTCATCAATGCCTTAGATGTACCTTTCTAAGGTGTAACTTATTGGAGATGTTACCGATTGTGAAAACGCCGAGAAAAGGAAGAATTTAATAGCGAATCCAGCTGTCGCGTCGTTTAGACGGAATAATATTTATCCATTACATCCTTCCGATTCGAAAGGAATAAGAATCGAAAAAAAATTTAAGGGTGATTTTTTGTTGCTTGGTTTTTCAAAGTTCTATTTATGATAGCTCACAAGTTATTCACGACATGTGCTAAAGCCAAGATTGCTTAGTTAGCATTGTCGTTTTATCATAAACTCATACTACGGCGATCTTTGGAATTGTGTTATAAGATTACGTAAACAATTTTACGAAAAGATCTTGGTCCAATACTTTACAAAATACAGCTTATGCGAGAACTGAAGCCTAATTTTTGGTGAGTGGATTTTAGAAAAGGTAGGGAAGACCTCCTTTTTATTAAAAAATTATCTCCAGCGAAGAAGTTATTTTCTGTTTCAGTGGACTTGCATGTTAATGAACAAAACTGCCGTAGTTGGTTGGTTGAGCAACTTCAGGCAATACAACCTGCGATTGCACCAGAAACAATGTACTGTTTGGTCTGGTTAATGGTCCAGCGGAATCATCGGCCCATTTTTTTTTCAGGAATGACAATAAGAACGACGCCAATTCCAGCGTTGGAAGACAACATTACACGAGCTACTAGCAAGGTAACAGCCGAAAAACTGACTGAGAATTGGGATCTCCGTATGAACCATGATTTTAGTCATGGTCAATATTTACATTAAAAATATGTTGACGGGGACATCATAGCACATCAACAACGGATGAAACCTTTGAAGAAATTTTTATGGAGAATAGTCGAATCAATATCAGAGAAAGTTCTGAGGATACTAGCGTGTCGATTGGCTTATGCCATGAAATTTATCCAGATATCTTGGGCATGAAACGTGTATCAACGAAGTTTGTTCCAAAGTCTGCAAATTTTGCTCAAAAAAACGAGCATCGCTCATTAGCCGTTCAATGACGTTAAAAACGATCCAGGTTTGCTGAAAAAGGTTCATGGTCACGAAACATGGGTATATGGCTATGATATCGAAACCAAAGCCCGATCATCCCAATGGAAGCAGCCAGAAGAACCAATGTCTAAAAAGACACTCCAAGTTCGATCAAATGAGAAAGTTAAGCTCACGGTTTTCTTCGGTTACCATGGCTAAGTTCATCATGAGTCCTTGCTAGGAGGTCTTGCGGTCAATAAGTAATATTATCGTTTACTTATGTGCCGTTTGCACCAAGCAAAAAAAAATTCATGGCTACTCCATCATGGTCAAAAACAATATTGTAGTCTATATTTACCGTACTTGCCCCCCTGCGACTTTTTTCGCAGTCTGAAAAAACGGAGGGGATAAAGACCGCATATTTCTAAGAGTTCAAGGTTGTACCAAATAGAGCATATCATAAGCATTTCGAGAATTCAAGAAAGTGCTAGCGTAAGTCTATTATATCTGAAAGGGATTTTTCCGAAGGGGCAACATTGATATTGATGAATTAATAGATGACATAAAAGTAGAAGTCATCTAATTTTTTGAACAAACCTCCTGCCCCTTAAAAAATATGCAAGCATTAATTTATCAATTCAAATTACATTACACGAGTAACTCTTATACTTTATATACTTTCGCAAATTTCTGAGTTTTTTCTACAATTAAAACCCAAATATTTAAGAAATCACATATAACATGCAAATATGGGAAACTTCTAGATTTCATTGAAGACCAGAACGGACTCCATGCTAATTCAAAAATGAGTTCTTATGTAATATCGTTCCTCAGAACAACGGCAATCAACCTGATTGATTTTGTCTTACATCTCACAAGGAATCATGTTAAGTTTAAAACTCTCGCCTTTCACCTGGACTAACCGCGAGGATTGAACCATATTTTTAGGAATGAAAATATAAAATTCTTAGTAGTTGTATCTCAGGCCTTTATAGAAACTTTCTGAGTTCCTCAAAGTAGTCATCAATGACATATGTAGGTAGGTTTCTTAACAGAAGACTCTAGCGTGTCTAGCTACGCTGATGATATTCAATTTTTCAGGCATATTTTATAAAAACGAAAAAGTTTCTTGAGCTCAATATTAATAATGTTTCATACATATGTGGTTGCCAAACCTTTATATCGGGATCTAGGTTTAATCTGTGACAGAGAACTAAACTTTAGTAATCATATTGACGACAGCAGTAGAGCGAATTCTGTATTTGGATTTGGAAAACGCTGATCCTTAGATCACTGAATCACCCTTTCTCACCTTTGGTGGACCAATCATCTGAAAATAAAGCATGGTCGTCTTTTCAATATCTAATCAATACCAATTCATCCGATTTGGTTAACGTAGTCCTCCCCGGATATATAGATTCACTTCACCCACCTATGGAGATGGCTAAGAAATTACTAAACATTCAACTTTTCGACAATCGCCACATCACGGAAATTAGTGATATTTTATTCGTTCATTAACCCTTGACGTCTCGACCGGTAGGCTCTCTTACAGTAGCATTAATATAAATCATCATTAACCCATCCCTTTTTGTGGTATTGTAAGTCTGCACTGTTATTCGGCCTAGCATTTTAGGCACCATCTATTGCAACAACGGCTCAAGCTCCTTCTAACTAATTCTATAAAACTAAGTTAATTTATATTACTTACTCCAAACTTACATAGCTTTAGTGCGTGCAAGAAAATATTGAAAGGCTACTTTCCAGTAGATGGCGCTAGTAGTAAATACTGGTCAGAAATTTCAGAACATAATCATCACATGGTAAGCTTGAGCAACAACTCCTCATCATTATTTTTGAGTATTTTCGTCGGCGTTATACCAGAAATGTCGACTTTCGAAACAAAGTTCAGTTTTTCGCCTTCAAATGAAAAAAAAAAAAACTGCGGCTGAGGTAGATAAGTCAAATGATTAGGGAAGTGTATGCTGAGCCTTCCATGGCAAGAACGTGTTTTTGATTTGACGCACTTTAGGGGCACTTTATTAGCTTAATGCAAGCCTTAACAAAAAACTATAATTTAACTATAACTTATTAACTAGGTGGCAGGGTAAAAACGATTAAGGAGAGGCTGAAGGGTTTTACAAGTGAAGGTCGAAAAGATTGGTGTTAGCTTTGCGTAGCATTCTGGACATTGGTTCGTGGGGGCCATAATTTGTGCGGTGAGTGTTTCTACGGAAAAGGGGCGTGGACCCGAAGGTTACGTGGGTTGGTGTTCAGGGGAATCATGTGCAATAATGAGGGGCTGTCAATGTTACCGCTGAGAAGGTCGTGAATAGAATATCTGCAACATCACGTCGATCTTTAAGGAGTTGGAGGTTGATTAATTTTAGGAGATCCGTATAAGATGGTAAATTAAGGGGGTCGGCTCAGGGAAGGCCACAAAGAGCCAAACGGATAAACCTGCGTTGAATGGCTTCAATACGCGTAGAATCGGATTCGTAAGAGGGGGACCAGACTTGGCTAGCATTAGCATGTTTGATAATGTTGTCGATATGGAGGCGAAAGTTTAGTTCACGGTCACAAATAACCCCTAGATCAACCAAGAAGTTGACAAGGGCGAACGGTCTCATTACGAATAATGTAGGTTCTGGGTGGTGAGGAAGAGCACTTGCGGGGTAAGTGATGGTTTGGCATTTACTGACATTGAGTTCTAGATGGTTTTTTTGACACCAAGTAGTGAACCTGTTAAGGTCCAACTGGAGAGAGCAGGAGTGTTTAATATTTTCATATCATCAGCAAATATGGAGAGCTGAGAGTTCAGAATAACACTTTCAACATCATTAATGGTTGAATAAATATCGGTGGGCCGAGATGACTAGCTTGCGGGACACTGGAGATAGCATTAATTGGATCAGAGATAGAATATCTGAAGATAACGTTATATTGACGATCTTCAAGATAAGATTTGATCGATGAGATAAAACCGGGAGACAAACCGAGGGCAGTGGGCTTGAGGAGAATAATTTGTCAGTCAGTAATAATCAGTGGCGACAACGTCTACTTCTTAGCCAGATTCGAGTGTACGCAAACATTGTGAAACAAACTCGATTAGTGGTTGTCGATCGTCCTTTTAGAAACCCATGTTGGTTAGGAGAAAGTATGGGTTTGCAGTGAAAGAATAGTGCATCATAAATGATGCTCTCGAAAAATTTGGATATGCATGAGAGCTTGGCAATGGGACGATAGTTGGACACATCATTTTTCAGTCCTTTTTTGTGGACTGGAATGATATAAGCATATAGGAAAAAGTCGTTGAGAGATAGAGCTTTGAAATAGAGCAGTAAGAGGTAAAATAAGATGATTCGCGCACTTTTTTGAAACTATGGCAGGCAGACAGTCGGGAGAGTAGTCGTCCTTTAAGTTGCGTATTTTTTCGGCGATTAGGTAGGGAGTTATGTTCAGTGAAACAAGAGACGTCTGAAGGCAGTCTTTCAAATATCGATGATCGGGTTGAAGATCCTGGTCGGTGAATGATTGAAGAAATGAGCAAAGAAGTTGGCGATTACTTCGGTTGGAAAAGTTATTGAGAAAATTAAATGTAGCGGCATTGCTATCGGTTTTTCTTTTTGTATTTTGTATTATTTGGCTGATGCATTTTTGGCATGAAACCCTTTGGTTTGGTTTTTGGAGTGACATTATGCAGAGAGAAATTGATGAATTGGATTTGGGAATTGACCCTTCACGCACTAAGTTCGATAAACTAAAGGTTGAATGTTGTAGCAAAGCCGCTTGACCTGCGGAAGCATCGGTTTGAGTTCACCTTTAATTTTTTATTTTAGTGGAGTGCCATTAAAGATTGATGTTACGCAGACAAAACTGAAACAATTTAGACATTTTGACACAATACTCGTATTAATCAAGCTGAGACATGAAGTTTTAAAGCACCAAAAAGTATTCCAGAATTAGGTAGAGTACCCTACTGCAAATCACGCCGAGGTAGCCATTTGAATGAAATTATACTCAAAAAAATCACTCTTTTCAATTACATACATATTGAATGCTGAAGGACGTTGAAGAGAGTTTTTTAAAGCTATTTGAAAAGACCCCAGTCGGCCTACCCTTACATTCTCCTCTCTATTATCCTTGATCTTTTCAATTTGGAAAACGGCTCGATAACATAAAAAAACAGACAGGCGTCAACCATTTTCTATAAAACAATCGACGAAAGTGCCAACACAAAACAAAAAAGTGTACATGAAAAGTGGTAGCATATACATAAAAGGTCCTTATTCCCATTACGAGGTCAGTTTTCCAGGATATTCCACTTCAGTAAAAAGTCAATGTTGCCTTTTATCGAGCGATTTCTGTCGAACTGTCAAATCGGACATTGATTCAAAGGACAATAAAAAATAGGAATTCCATCCGCACAAAGCCATTGTTTTTCCTCTGAATTAACTCAATTAGCTAATTGATCGGCATTTTCCCAGCCAAAGGATTCCGAAATTCAAACAATTCAATCAGCCGTCCCCTCGATTCGCTGAACCAAGACAAGATTAATGTAATATAATTAAACCACACCAGCTAGGAAAGCAAGTTGCTTTCAATTTTGCCGCCCATCCTTCACGCTCCCGGGAGTCCAGGCCACTTTAATTCATTAAATTGTCGCCCACTCATCCCTATCTTTAGATCGATGGATGGTAGAGAGCCGATAAAAATGTATTACAAATTACTTTTCTAATTATCTATTGTCCTTACAACACACGAACACCCCGAAGGACAACGCCCATAGATGAATGCTTTCTCTCTCTCCTTTCCTTACGTACGTTCATATGGATATGAATCTCAGAGGTGGTGGATGAAAGAGGGCGAAGCGGAAGACGTGGAAAATATTAAGCGACCGCCTCGCGGGCTAGTGTATCAAAAGCGCGGACAAACCAATGATGTGGACAAGTCCTGCACTCTCAACTACTCGTAAGATATTATCCCTGCAAGCACAAGTAGCAATCCGTTTTCAACGAAATTAAGTACACTCCGATGTAATGCGACATCAGCATAGACAACACTCGCGGTGACAGGAGGCGATAGGTCAAGCTAGCATCGCGGGGGGACAGGAGCCAAAGGGAATCGCAAATGACTCCAGCTCTCACTGTTTCTTTCCCCTCGCCCTCCCACTCGTAAATCAGCGGACAACGCGGTCCTCCGCATAGCTGGTAGTCCATCATTTCTGGCAACATCCCAGCTACAGTTGAGCTGAAAGTTTTTGCATACCCACCGCCGTAGGTCGGCGTCGGTAGAGCCTTTTAAACTCTCGACCACTGTACAAAGTGATGCATTCCACACTCATCCGAGACCGTGTTAGCTGGGGTAGCTATGCGTTTTGGAATGTCTAGCCGCAGCATTTCGTAATAGAGGAAATGCATATCAAAGACTACATTAGAAACTGGGAACGCCACGAAGTCGTTTCTCGCGCTCAGTACCACGACGATGAGGACGATGAAGTAGATTGGAATGTGTTTCATCCATAAATAAGTGAGCAGGCAATGTGGTCGTTGGTACGTATACGATGGCGCCCGAGGAGTAAATGAAGTCATAAAGGATAATGGAAATGATTACTGGGAGTCTTTAAGGGAATCTCATTACACTTGTGTCGATCCAGGCATAGGAGAAGGCGGTAGAAACTGATTTCTTTCAATTTCGTTTTCGCACATTGGGTGTTAAATATTCATCTACCTTAGGCTTACCTTACGTTACGATGATTCAGACATTCAAGCTCAAATACTCATTGTGACTTATTCAAAAACCATGCTCCAGAGACATCCTTCCCAGAGGAAAGAATATAAATAAATACGTTCCCCATCCATAGAGCTATCGATAAAAAACGATTTTCATGTTTCCCTTTCACTCCTGCTCACTCCTTCGTTCCATCTTCTAATCCGGATGTGTCCATTGGAAGCAGAAACCATTAAACAATGTCACAAACTCGAACGTGTCACTTGGAATATTTCCGGAATGTACTCTAACGACGTGTGTTCACGTACATTCTCAAAATATCCTCGAAAGGAATACATCCGAAAAAAATGCGAAAAGAAAACGGAAGTCTAGTTTTTTCTGAACTAAGATGTCATGTTGCATGCTCCTGCACACACACGTCTAACTCGGGAGTCATTCCATCCGATCGGCTTCACAAACCAAACTTCCAGGTCCAGTTCCCAATCGTATGTATGAATGTGAACGTAGATGCATTATGAAGTCTTGAAGCAAGTGCACTATACCATCGATGGATGATTAATGTGACAGTCTCCTCCATCGCCACCAGCTCACAGACATATGTTCCGAGCGTTCGATTCAAATCGATGCATTTTTTTTTACCAGTGTGTTATCATCCACGACGCGAATTATTTCACCCGAGGATGAAAATTACTCCGGAGGTGGCCTGCCATCGAATGCTTTACGAATCGAACAGTTACATCCGTCACAAGGATTGCTTCGGATAATAGTTTGCGGAAATGGATCAATTATTTACGTCCCTCAACAGGATTTCTCACATACCGGATACCGCTGATGATGATGATGATGATGAGGACGTTACATGGACAACGAGGCTAGAGCAGTAAAATAGGACGAAAACATCGACTGGGTGACTGACATGAAGGCCAACTGTATGACAATTGGCTTAGGATGTTGATGAACCTATTGCTCTATGTAAACGGCAAAAAAACACGGTCCACGTCACACACGAATGAATGAACAAACGAACGACGGAGGATCCATGATGCACTGGGACCGCTCAATGACATGTTGGTGTCTGATTTATTATTGACGTTGGTCTGGATGACACAGAAAAAAAAGATTAAAAGAGTTAAGCTTCACAGGAAATAATATCCAATCAACTCACCCGGGATTAGGATTCCAAGCAAGTCGCTGCCGCACACCCGTCCTCCAACCGACAAATTGTGTATGACATATTCAAGACAGGATAATGTGCAAATTGTATCCTGCTGGTAATTGTCGTAGATGTTGGATTACTGCCGATGTGCATGCCGTTCAAATTGCGGGACATGTTTACTACTAAAATTCCTATTCCGTGGAACTATGAACCGCGGCGGGTAGTGATGCGTGGTGATATGGAACATAAATTGTCACTCCGTGCACGTATGTGAATGGGGCACATGGAAATTAACGGAAATTGAAGGAACTCCACATGACGGATGACGAAATGCAAATCACCAACCATCAGGTCGTTGATCCTGGTCGGTGTCATGCACGAAAAATGAGTTATGACCCCGAACATCTCGGTTGTGTTTGCTGGTAGCCTATAAAAGAAGCTTTGCATTAAACTGGAGTTGATGAGACAGGAATTGAATGTCAGGATGTGTCAACATCAGCGAAAACGAATGGGCCAGATTCCAAACCTGTTGCCCGGCTTAGAGTTGTTGCTACTTGCCTTTAGCTATTTAGCCAAAATAGGTATTTATCTCGCCTTACCCCCAATATCTGAGGCTAAGAGTTAGATTTCTGTTCAAAAGGTAAAATCAACCAGGCGCTGCCTAAAGGAATGTTCTTAACTATATATAATAGTCTAGCATTAAGGAAAACCAAGAGAAAGTTTAGGACAAAACTCTTTTTGTCTCGGTCAATAGAGCTCTGTAAAAATATATTAAAAAACAGACAAATTGCGACCGCGCCGTAAATCGGCTGAAAATTTGACTGCCAACTGAAAGGAAACTGAAAAGGCCTTGCTCGAAGTTTTCTTCCTTAGTTTTCCTCCTCAATATAGACAGTTCCGTACCATATCGAACTTTGGGAAATCGCATTTTTAGGGCCTTATAAAAATGATTGATTCCTCGCCGTTTTCTAGAAATCTTCCTCAAGTGTAACTTTATACTTTGCCTTTATACCGATGGTTCGGTCTCCCCCTTCTTCTTGAATCAGGAAGCCCGGATTCAAAGACTCTCTTAGCTGGAACGTTGGTTAGATGCGCTCGATGTTGCCGAACCATTGTAGTCGACGGATTTCCGCTTTCCGGATTATATCCACATCTTTGTACAGTTCATAGGGTTCGCGATTATGTCTTCTCTTCAATTCACCTTCCTCGCAGACAGGACCGAATATCCGTCTCAGAATTCTTCTTTCGAAGGGGCCGGGGATCAACTCTGTTGTCTTGCTTATCGTCCAGCTTTCGGCTCCATATAACAGGACTGGCAGAATAACAGTCTTGGAGAGCATAACCTAGGTTCTTCGAGACAGGATCCTAGCTGATTGCCGTGAGTGAATCTGCGCCGGATCTCCACTATGATGTTATTCGTGGAGTTTATGTTTGCCCCGAGGTATGTGAAGCTGTTGATCGTTATTTTTTGTTCTAGGTGATGGGTGACGGACCGCTTTTTTGTTGACAGCATATATCGTGTCTTCTGTTTATTGATGTGAAGTCCAGCTCTTCGGACTCTGCGTTGTATGCAAACGTGGGTATCGATTTGAAATTGGTTGCTCTCCTCCAGGATTTATCGCAGCGAGAAGATTTGGCCTATGTATAGTCGATTTTCCTGGCCGGAAGCTGCTACTAGTATACTATCCCGTATTAGTATATGTTATCCCACAAAAGGTTGGATTAAATCACTCCATATTATTACAAAAGTGGTTCTTTAGTTAGCAGCTGCCTTATAGTGCTGTCTCAATTCAGTACTTCAAAAAGTCTCTGGTGTTTTGACCTACATGTTTGTTTTTTAGTTTGTTTAATTTTTTTTTTAATTCGTGCAGGTTCAAGAATGATGTTCTTATGGTGTCTGTCACATAACCTGGACGGGGTGCAGATGGTTTGTGTCGAAGATGTTCGTTCACTACTCTCCGGGGGTGGTTGTCCTAGATAGGATTTGAGAGATTCGACTGAATTTGCGTTGATTGCAGTTCACAGTAACTCTTTTTTGTTTCTATGTCATTAAGGTATTATATTGAAAATGCACGCACAGAGTATGAAATATTAAAGTGATTTTATGCTGCGGTTGTTATGCCTTCGTCAGCACTTTTTAATCATCTCTTAATCAGTTTTTCCGTATAGCAATTGTTCTTGACTATAGATGGACTTAAGCTACAGACCTTCGGCTCGACAGTCGGCGATGATTATTATGGCACCACGACCACCCCACATCATACCATCATCTAATCATGCATATCATCAAATACCCCGACGACCATGTGATTATACAAGGTAGTCCAAGAATGCTTACCCGATGTTGTTTTTTTTTTGTTTCCATTTTTTTTTTTTTTGAAGAAAATTCCGGTCCAGGGGCGGAATTACTGTATTTTCAGTATTTCAAACAATCTCACGTACTTGTCAAGAAAATCTCTTTGATATCTCTCTATGTTTGTGGCTTGTTCTCAAAGTCACGCGACATTAATTAAAGACCGCGCAAGGAAAAAGACTGCAGCGGTCAAATCAGGCTATCTTGCTGGCTAGTGCAAATCGCCAAGAGGGACATAGGCAACCCGATGTAACGCCTTGATGAACCATTCATCTTCTAAAAAAATTAGGTCTGTTGACCCCTCCGACGCAAGTGACGCATCACGAAACTACTTTTAGTGGATGTAATGACTTCATGAGAATGATAGAAGAATTCTGCCCAAAAGTGCTTGAGTTGAAAATACACCTCGTCGCTCAACAATAATCGATGAAGACATTGACGGTCTGCAGGCAGTGGCTTTAGGAATGTGTGTACTTTGGAAGGGAATGTCTTAAAGACGTTCACCAAAATGCACTGCAGAAACGAACGTGTAGTGGCCAATTGCGTGACCACAAGGTTTAGTCGATGTTGACGGCTCATCCGTAATATCAACGGTATCCTTTTCGAAACGATGCCTTCTGGCACCTCTTCTGCCACGTGTTTGTGCAGTTTGAGGCGAATCACTAAACGGCTAATAGTTCGACTAGTTTTGGTACGACGGATCACTTACGAATTATTCCAAAAGTAGAGGAATACAGCTTTTCTTATCTTGTCCAGGTTGCTTACAGGTAAAGATTAAGCTGAAGTTACATTCTAGCTTATATCTGACCAGTTTGCCATAGGAAACTGGCCTACTAGGCTAAACTGTCTTAGTACTATTCACTATGAGACTGAAATCATAACTTACCTAGTCAATGGTAAAATAAAATAGTTGTTAACTTATTTAATTTCTGAAAAGCCTGTGCAAGAATTTTATTGCGTGCAACAATGGAATTCAAACGAAATAATGTTATTGCCCTTTTTTGCGTTTAAAATCCCGACCAGCTATGTATTGTTCGTGAACTATAACATTTGAAATCTAAAAAAACTATTGATGTATCACACCTTTATGTATTTTAACGGAACCGAAAGTCTTTCAAAATGTTATGGTGGTCACTGGGGTTTTGAAGGTCGGAATCGAAAGAAATTCTGAGCGTAGCAGAGGAAAAATGGCTTTTGAGGTAATCATACCCCGTGAATCGACGCAAAACATGTTGAAAATGAGTTAGGACTCAAGGTCTGAAACCTCCAAGAACTGCACGATTTTACACTTGGCCAAAAGGAGTTAGTGGCGAAAGACAAATGAATTGAGCAGCTTACACTTAAGTGGCCATTTGTGCAATTTCGTCTTATCTGACAAAGAACCATAATTGATTGAGCAAAATGATCGACTTTACTTACCAAAATCATACAAAAATTTCGACCAAACTATACACAGAAGACTAAAAAGAAGCAAGCGCCACCGTTTCTGAGGGTATCTTACTCAACCCGTGGTCATTCAAACATTTCGGCCGAAGTCGAGGGTCTTCTAGCATCACTCTGCATCTTCTGTAAGGCCTGAGCAAATCAAGAATGACTGCGACAAAATGTTCAGCTTCACTTCTTTTACTCAAAACTTTGGTTATAGAACTCCTCCGATGTAAATCCATTAGATTGTTCTATTTGGGGCATTTCTAAGGCCAAGGTTGACACAAAAAAATACCAAACAACGGACGCAATCAAGTTATTGTAATCAAGCCCCTTCCACAGGCACACTAGCGTGCGGCATGCAATCAATTTATTGAACGTTTCAAGGAAACTGTTCGTGCTAAATGGGGCTACATCGAAAGTATTAATTTCATCCAAGTCTTTGCTGCTAGCTGCTCTTATCCCATTGTTAATTACAATTTTTTTTCCTTCTTTAATTGTACATTAATATTCTAATAAATAAATAAAAATTCGAAAGTAGCTGCCAAATTGTTTGCCGATTTCTCGACAGAACAGTCAGACGCCTCTAACCTCATTGAATATAGATCCTGCCTAAGCCATCGAACAAATATCTAACTTAATGGACCGGATCGCTTCTTCTTCTGAGTATCTTCCCGCCATGGCCTTAAAAAAATCCGCCACACATTATGGTCCTATTTCAAAGTTCAATTTCACTTGGACTCCTTCCTCAACTGTCGGAAAATGCTTACATCATCCCAATCCGCAAAAAAGGAGGGAAGAATGAGGTGTCCAACTATTGCCCCGTTGCATAAACTCTCCTGCATTCCCGAACTCTTGGAGAGTGTCGTATACGATACAATATTTTTTTCATCTTCACCCCAAAATCCTAAAAGGTCGATTGAATGTCACTAAACTAATTGAGTTTGTCTCAATTGGCAAAGAAGAAGATGTTGTTGCCACAGAATTCAGCAAGGCACTTACGAAATTTCACATCAAATTATACTTAAATTCAAAACCCCTAGTTCCCTCCTGGTTTTATCCTATGGGTTGAATCCTACTTTGAAGACCTTCAGTGAAATCTCATTCTCAGATCTTCCAGTTGTAATCCAATTAAAGGCACCTCTGGAGTCCCTCAAGGCAGTCACCCCGGTCCCCTGATATTTTTTCCACCTATTAAAGCTACATTTTTGGTACACGTTAATGATATAAGAATGTACAAGCAAATATCTTCTCTTACCGATTCCTGCTCTCTCCAATCCGACCTAAACAGATTCATTACTTGTGTCAAAAAACTATCCCGTGCCAGACGTTAGCAAATGGCAAGCTATTACTTCCATTTGGCTCAATTCACAGAAGTTATGTGTTATAAAGCTGTTCCTCCTGTCAACTTTATCTTAACAGACTAGATGCTATCTGGCCGAGAACTTAACTTTCGCCTTTACATCGACAACATTATCAAACGTGCCAATTTCCTAAAAAATTATTGAAAAAAGGAACGGCCTTTTTGCCCTTTCACAGCTTGAAAAGCTTATTTACCATACCTAATTATATTCGAAGCCTTGCTTGTGACAGCTAAGAGGGCTATTCCTCTTATAGCATACTACTTTCTATCATTATTCCGAGCCTAAACAATATATCCAAGTCATCCTTATTTGATACTAAACTACCAGCTTCCTATGCACTAACTTTCCAGTGATTCATTCGTTGTAAAAAACAAACGATAAGCTTGAACCCTTCGTAGACTATATCAAGTGTTTCTTATTCAAGTAGACGCCTAAAGCCATTGATCCGAAGTCGACATCAATATTTGTTCCCGGTTTATGCGAGACGAAAAGAGTTCATGAAAGCAAATACCCCCGCACAAACGCACATTTTTCGAGACTTAATCGGTTGAAAAATTTGACCCAAATTAGATGTTAACTAAAACTCATCTATGGGCGTTTGGGGTTGCAGAACCGTGTCTTCCATCATCACCTACTCCCATTTTCCATCCCATTTATCTCTCAAATTATCAAAAGCCACTTTGTTCCATTCCATTATCAGACCAAGTAGTTCAAGTTCCCAAACTAATTTCCTCAGTAGTAGTTTCTAAGAACCTCTAACCTCCGATCAGAGCCCCAACATAGCTCTATAGATAGAGCGTAGATTTTTAACGTCTCTCATAGTTCTGCCGAGCATTCTTGGTGGTATATCAACCTCGACATAAGACCTCGTCAAACCACTTTAGATGCTATCAGCTAAGTGCTAAGTCCACAATTAACCACCACCTGCAAAACTATCTATCACACGAGCATCTCTTTATCACCGTCATCCGCTTCGCCCTGTTTACAAAAAGCAGACGAAGTAAGAAGTTGCCCTCCCAAAGACTGTGCACTTAATAGAGGAGCTAATTATTAAGTACCACTCCAAGGCACTCACTTAGCTGTTCGTTGTAGCTCGCTTTAGCGCCTAGAAAATAACACTTCGTATGCAAAAGCCTTGATCCCGATACTGGGGTACACCAGGACTTCAAGTTGACGATGACTTACATCCATGCATGCACATGAGAATGCACGCTGACATGAGAGAGAGAGAGAGAGAGAGTGGAAAAGTTGAAACTTCTTGACTTTCATATTCTTGTAATAGTTCTTAATTATTTTTCATTCGCACACATTGTGATCATGTCGAGCAGACAAACAGGCACACTATCTTCGATAAAGGCACTCTGTTCCATCTTCATCACACCTTTGGCATTCTTATGATGCGATGCGCAGTAAATGATGAAGTTTTATCCGCAGCAGGTAAAAAAGGAACATACGATACAACCAAAACTTTCGCTACACGGAGGACACTTCACCTTTGAGGCTGGGTGGAAGGAGCTAAATATGATTATAATATTGTCACAAGGATCACAGGACATGGTGCGGAACGATGACGGTGCGGTAAGCACTCGATAGGCAAGCAAGGATGTTGTCTACTGTTGTGCTCGTACGTGGGAACAGTAGCTTCCATGTATTTGCATATGTGAGCACATCTTGAATGGAAGGGTTTCCAGAAAAGTCAGCAAAAGATGACGAACAAAGTGGTGGAGGGTAAGAGCCAACCGGTTGAGGCACCTGTGCTTTGTTCGCTTCGTTCACACCGAACGACCCCTTGACGTGAAAAAGAGGTGAAGCAGTTAAGTGCCACTCCAAGGATTATCGGGCATTTGAGTAACTAATTGAGCTTGAAAGTAATTAAGATGGTTTCGGTTGAGTTTTTCGACGACACCTTCACTTCACGTTCGCCCTTTTCTTAACTTTTCGAGGTTGCCTCATCAGCGAGGGGGGAGCTCGTTCCATCCCATGTTGATAAAGTTTTGTCACCCGACTGCAAAAGGGGTGTGTTTGTATTGTGTGCACGTTTCGAAGGTGGCGGTGGATTTAAATGATGTTCGTATTAGGGTTAACCTTGATTAAGGTGCTCCTGGCGGTGAAAATGTTGTTGTGCTTTGTGGACACCCTCATGTCATCACATCAAATATTCCATTCAAGCCAACCCATGTCTCGATTGCATCAAGGAAAATTCAAACGCAATCACCCTTTCGTGTTATGCTTCACGTGACATCCATTAACGTAGCGCCTGCATGCTAATAGCGAACATGATACCATCACCCATTCATTTTCCATTCATTGACTGGCTGACAACGAGTGTAGTTAGCTGCTGCTGCTGTTTCCATATCAGATGACCCTAGTAATGGACTTTGCCACTTCCAACTTCATTCATTTTGACACCGACTTCCCATCCATTTTCGAGCTTCCTATCCCCGATCCAACAACTCGATCTTTGTCATCACATCTTTCCCCTATGCGGCTGCTGCTTAGTCGCCGCCGGTTAATGCTTTTCTCTCCTAACATCTCATTTTCTTCACAAAGGGGATGGAATGTCCATGACATTATGTGCACCCTCGAGGCGACACACCAGTCTATGCATTCCATTTCGAGCGCCCGATGGATCGGCGACTATGACATACATACATACATATATTCACAAAGCTCCACGCTTAGTTCTTGCATGTTACAAGCACTTCGCACTTCTTGAGCTGACGCTACTGCCTCCGTTGGTGTCGTTGTAATTCGTCCTCTGCTGGTAATAAATGCAAGTGGAGCGTGTCCTTTTATTATTTCAGGATTTAATATACACAATTTTATGGCTTCATAAACAGCACGGGTATGGCTTACGACTATGCCCCGGAAGGCAAATATCTATTCGTTCGCATCCACTCGGGGACCATTTGCAGATTGTTGGACTACGAAAATGCATAGATACAATGACGGGTGTGAGAGTGAGAAGAAACGAGGACACGAATGAGAGTGTAGGAAAGCGTTGAAGACAAACAAGGGCCATCGTGGGACCGTCGAGAGCCATATTTTATGCGAATCCCGTTTAGTGATTCCCTGCGTGAGCCTTTAGTTCACATTGAGTGGTTTCCCATTATCTCTGTTACATCTCAGCACTATCCGGCCACTTTCATATTATCTTTCCTCACGAAACCTTCTGCAGATCACAACAATAATAATTATTGTTACTGTTGAAACTTTGTTGGACAAAGGATAACAATAATTCCAGGAATTGTAGCACAAAACAAAAAAAATGGTGTCAGGATGGGATTGAACTGAGACTGAACTCCTATGCCCTTCGGCAACCAACCGAACCAACTAAGGAAAGGAAATAAGAGAAAGAAGAAATAAATTGAGGAAAGAGGAATCCATGCATGAATTATTCACAACCTCACTATTCATCTTGTACTGAGGATGAACTTCTGTCTGCATCTCCCACTGCACCCGTCCGTGTCTCTGATTTTTCTCCATTTCGGTCCATCTCGCCGGACTGTTTAAATTCGACCTTTTCTGCACAGCAAAAAAACTCACAAAACGGAAATGAAAAAGAAATATAAAACGCACGACTTGTAGCCAGAGTGGGTGGGGATGGTGCAGGATCATTAGGACCGGCGCGGCGGCAGTAACAAGGGAGTCAGGGAAGCATTTTAATTATTTATTATGTGGAGAGTGTAGTGCAGCATGCTTTCCACACCGCCGTACACGAACGTTTATAAATAATCTGCGATGGCGGCTTCCTTCAGGTGAATGCGGAGAGAGGTTTAATGGAAAGCCAGCCTGGCTTGTGGGCAAAGAAGACTTAAAACTTCTTCAAAATTTATTTAATTTTTTTCTTTCTTGTATCTTAAATCTAATTGAATAAAAAAGCAATTCTGTTTGATGACGAATCTTCAAGACCAGTGGGTGGGCCATGAAAATGTCGCAATTCAAACCGACGACCCGCGACAGGCGTGCTAAGTACTTTTCCTTTTATTTTCTAATGTCTTGGGGACTAATTCAGAAGAAGTTTATAAAGGTCGTCGGGAAAGCTAATTGGCTTCATGAGTACGTATAAAAAGTTTGATTTATGTGACCTATTATTACTCCAAATCCGACACATTTTCCCTTTCTTGGCTTTTCTAGCTGCGAAAGTTGTGGCTCCGGTGTCTTTTATGAGAGTTTGATGGGACTTCAATTGCCTCCTTAATGACGGAAACCATAGCAAATTGTGAAGCTCAGATAGCTTCCTATTGGCATAGTGGCTAATAACAAATCATTGCTTATTATTATCATTATTATTATTACCGGCCATTTGGAACCGGGGAGTTCAGAGCCTCATTGACAATCCTTCGCCTAGCTTCTCAGTTACGAGTGAGTACCATTCATGTTTCGTTATCCTGTTCCATCTCTTTATCAATCTTTGTACTATTTGTCCTCCCATCTATGGCGCAGCCTTCCTGGTCTTTTTCCTTCTGGTTTTCCACTCATTATTCTTTTCACTCTTTGTCCATTGTCCATTCGTTCTACGTATCTTCCCAATATTATTCTAAGAGCTGAGGTTTTCTGAATCCTTGGCTGTGATTTTTCTTCATTTCTTCGTCCTCTTTTCAATTATAGATTCTCCTTAAGACATTTTTTTCAAAGGAGGAATTTATTTTCCTCCTTTTTAGTCACAGACCGAGTTTGAGGTCCGTGAGGTATCACAGGCATTGTTAATAAATCCAGATTTTGACACTTATGAGCCTCCACGCTGGAGGCTAAGCCCGGTGAATAAAGTGGTTGAGGCATGATTACGGTATTGTTCTGGACCAAAAAGTACGCATCAGCAACATCGCATGAGCGAGCAGGTGCCATGAAATTTTTCCTAAAAATCCGGTAATTTTCTTCGCTTTGCTTAACGAAAACGGCATTTAACTTCAAAGTAATATTCCTTACTCGGCAAAAACTCATGATGAACCACGCCATTGTAATTGAAGAAAGAAGTAAGCAAAACCTTTATATTTGACCGTTATGGTCACTTCCATTGGGATGATTGGGCTTTGGTTTCGACATCATGCGAAGGTTCTTCTAGCCAAAATTTTGCAATTTTGGAACGAAATTCGGTAACTCACGTTCCAAAATGTCTAGAAAAATGTCATATATTCATCGGCTTCTTTTATAGTCATTCGATTCTCCAAAACTATTTTCTTCACTACTTCAAAGTTTCCGCCGTTATTGACATTTTGGGGCTTCCAGCTTCATCGTTAACATCTTCTCTGCCTTCTGTGAGAAGCTTGCACTACTTTTGGTTTTACTCTGAGTAGAGACACCAAATGCCACAGTCGCCATTCTAAGTACGTTGGAGCACTTAACTTTATAATGCACACCAAATTGAATAGAAATGCTTTGATTCATTTTTTTCAATAGCAAAAAATTATCAAGCACACCAAGATGACGTCTAAGCGTTATATCGGTGAAAAATAAACTAAATATCTAAAATGGTTTACAATATCAACATGTTTTAGGGGCTTGTGTACCAATATCCAAAAGAAAATTCCAAAATCGAATGTTTTGTACTTAGCTTATGAAATTCAAAGAGTCACCTTATTTTTTTAACAGCCCTCTATTACAAGACTTTCTGCGTTTCTCTTAAAAGTTTCCTCACTATTTTCTAGAAGACGTAAATTATCCACCTAAGCTAGGGCTAGTGTTATTCTATTAAAAGTTCATTTAAATATAAAGCGTTTCGCCGTTTCTTTGTTTAGGCATACTTGATTCAACTGATCCCCAACTTTTTGGGGAATCCCATTCTTCTAAGAACATGCTACATTTTTCCTTTTTAAATCCTTTTAAGATCTTCGAATAGTATAACCGTTTCGTATAATTGTCATATCTTTTCTAAGAGTTGTCGTATAATGAAAATCTGGTCACTATTTGAGTGCCTTCTCCATCCTCACCTATATCGGAAAAACGCAGACAATTGCTATTAAAAGAGGTTAAATTCATAGCGACCATGTGGTCTACTATGCTTCCTTCTGGTTTAGGCTTAAACCCTTTTGCCCTCTTTGCCCTTTTTGATCTTGTGGAGCTATGCAGTTATTGAAGACTAGATTTAGAGTGATTTTCCAATCCAATTTTGCTTTATGAACTGAAGAAAGTAGATTGGCCTAAGGAACAGGATATCACCTTCTGTACTTGGCCAATGGCTTCTTTGTGAGGTGTTTCTAAGCTCGAACAGTTCGGAAAAAGTTTCGTTAAAATGCGTTTACTGTTGTTGAGGTATCATATCCGACTGTTGAGCCGAAGGTCTGTAGTTCAAGTCCGCCCATTGTCAAGAACAATTCTTATACGGAAAAACTGTGCAACAACATCAGTTGTGACTCGCAGCATAAGTTAATTTCAAAATTCATACTGTGTGTGTGCATTTCCAATATAACACATTAAGGACATGGAAACGAAAGAGTTACTGTGAACTACAACCAACGCAAATTCAGTCGGATCTCTCAAATCCTATCTAGGACAACCACCCCGGACAGTAGTGAACGAACATATTTGACACAAACCATCTGCACCCCGTCCAGGTTGTGTGACAAATACCATAAGAGCGTACACTCTTGAACCTGCACGAATTATAAATAAATAAAAAAAATAATAATAATAACCTTGGTTATAGCTAGTCATCTATCGTAGTAGGAGTAAACTAAGTTTATTGATAAGAGAGAGAGGGTGTGCGGGAGCTCGTAGATGGTTCTACGTCATCGTAACCAATGCCATGAGGAAAGCTTTCACTATTCGAAGGTTTAAGAAACATCTTTATTTTAGAAGAAGGGACATTTCCCCACATGAAAAAGGGGAACGAGTTGTCAGAATTACCTCGCCAAGCTAAATTTCCAGACGTTCTACCTTGAATTTTGCAAACTTTTACCTCGAACTCAGGAACCACAATTCTAAAACCAATCGATTTGAGGTTAGAATCATATACTCTCTATAACACAGCCAAGTTTCAGACTCATAGCTACTCGGCAAGTTTGGTTTGATATATGTGTACTGACGGATAAACGGACAGATATAAGATATATGCGTACGGACGGACGGACAGACAGGAAAGTCTTCGCAAAAGTAGCTTTGCAAAGTAGAAACTAAAAAAAACTAGCGTGTCTATGTAGCTGTTTCATTATCAAAAAGACTACGAGATGTGTTCAGAAGATTTATTGTCTTTTAAAGAATTTTATCTATTCGAGTTTATCAATGTTAGCTATTTTAAACAAGAATTATAATTTTTTTTGTTTATTTTTATTTTTAATTAAAACTGAAACTAGACTAGACTAAACCTACCTGCCACGCTAGCCAGTCTTAGCCTGTCCTAATATATTCTAACCTATCCTAGTCTATGTAAGCCTGCCATTGGCATGTGGCAGGCTTTGCCATAAAGAGGCCACTGACGCAGACCGCTTCAGCCACCAAAAGCGTTAATGCGGTCGGACGACGTCTCCCCGATCACGGAACAACCCGTACAAACCTGGCCCTATTGTATAGGACCTCGCTCGGGTAAACTTTCGTGTATCCAGATTCTGCTGTTCTATGTAATCTGAGACAAGTTCTGAGACATTGTCTCTCAAAAACACGACTCCTTTCCATTAAGCTGGCTCTCACATTGAACCATACATCCATAGGCAATCCTGGGCCTGATTAAGGCCAAGTAGCAAATTACCACTCTCCAATCAGATTGGTTGCTATAAAACAATCACCTTGTAAGAACAAAAGCGCCCCGGGCCCTCGCCTGAGTAGCATCTACATGTTGGCAAAATATAGATACTGGTCTAGCCAGATCCCAGAGACTACACTTTGTCTCGCCAGTGGCGCCCGTCCTGTCAAAGAATTGGGCGTTCTGAACAAAATGGTTTCTGATTTTTGGCAGTTGATTGTCAACCTCTAGTCATCACAATACTGCTGAGTTTTTTCGAAATCACGCTGCAAGGAAGTGACAATGACGTCGATGGCTTGACCTGATCTGTACGCGATTAAATCGTCCGCATAAGCTATTGAATGATGAAGAGAAGCTATCAAATCACTGAAGTAAATGTTGAAAACGATCGGCGAATTCACCGTACTCTGTTATAGTTCGTTGTTAATATCAAATGTTTTGGTAGAAGTCACGTTGGCAATTTTCACTACGAACTTTCTACCGGTTAACATGTCAAAAATCATATATTGCAGTGGTTTACTTATGCCCAGCCTACTGAGCTTGTAATAAAGACCTTCTAACCATACGATGTAGAAAGCCTTTTCCAAGTCAATCCGTGCATTGGTTCTTGCATTTGTTCCATTGGATATCCGACCCGAGTTTTGACGCAGCATGAATAGTATTGTACCCACCAAGGCAAGAATAAACACTTCCTGCATAGTACACGTTACATAATAGTGTCATGTCACATAATAGTGTCATGCGACACCAAAAAGGTAAACACTGGACGGCACGCGACAAAATGCTGACACCACAAGAATACAGGCAGAAAGAATTGGAATATAAACATTACAATGTTCACTGCCCACGTATTCCGATAGATGTGTGTCATGAATGGCATTTAACATCACAGAGCATACATTTTAATGTGTCGTCTGAGAAGTGACTCTTTGTGGGAACACAATGCAGTGTAGTTGAAATATGATAGCACGCGACCTACTTGAGATCGATATGCATTGGAAATGCTAGTGGGGAAAATAGTATATAAAGACCGATAGATCGAAAATAAAGGCAGATTCAATTTGACCACAAGCAAATGTGTTTCTCATTTTTTCTGGCAGACCTCTGTGGCATTCGTGTCCTGCCCGTCCATTAAGCTAACCCTTCTTTGGCAGAATCCTATGGCGTTCGTGCTCTGCCGGATTGCTTAAACTAGAGTGGATTTTACACCACCCCTTTTTCCTTACACTTGCCAATACTCGGAAGGAGACTTATCGACCGAAGATTTGATGGGTTAGATGTATCTTTACCCCTCTTGGGTATTGGTTGCACCACCGCTGTCTTCCAATCCACTGCATAATATGCATTATTCAATAAATTGTTGAACAGAATGGTATACATCTCTACAGCCACTGGTGGGGGATGCCTGAGCACAACGTTAGATATTCCGTCAATTCCTGTGGATTTTTTTTCTCCTCAGTGCTTCGAAGATCATCTGGAGATCCTCCGTCGAAATAAACAAGGTGACGTTGGTGACATTGGTGACGGCGTTATTTGCCATGAAATCGTCATCGCACCTGGTAAAACCAAGATTCTCGGATCGCCAATGATTGATATAATCGCTATATATCTATGTAGTGGGGTGAGAAAATAAAACACAAAAGAAACTTTCTTTATACTGAATTTATTGAACGATCTGATCCTCGCTGTGGTTCGTAGCCGACTGTCTCTCTCCTGTACCTACATCTCGGCCCTCCTGACTTCATCATCGGACTCCGATGATTCAAAATCACGAATGATTCCAGCCCATGGTTTCATAGAATCCGCTGCAGATGACGTTCTTTGCGGACCCTCATGGCTACCCACCTTGACCAGATCGTAGCGATCTTTGCCGCTCACTCGAACCACCTCATATGGACCTAAATACTTTGGAAAAACCTTCAAACCAGGAGCGAATTGCGTTCGCCTTATCGCAACCAGGTCTTTAACGCGATATATGGTCGCCCTTTTTCTGCGTAGATTGTAATGTTTTCTGTTTTCTTCTTGTAACCGCATAATTTGTGCTTTGGCACACTCGCGAAGCTCATCCCTCCTTTCCTCGAACATCTGAATCATTTCTTCTTCGATCATGGCTAGCAGATCATGGGATATATCTCCGCGCATTGGAACACCAACCAGAAGTTCGAACGGTGACCTCTTTGTACTCCTTGCAACCATCGAGTTAAGCACTTGTTGTAGTTTAGGCACATGCTTGAACCATTTTTTTGGATCGTCCACCGACAGCTTTGAAAGGACAGCGATAATCGTCCGATTGATCCTTTCCACCTGGCCATTACCTCGGGGAACACCGGTGGTTATCTTGACGTGTTGTATATGGCGGCGTTGGCAATATTCGTCGAAACTTTTGGAAGTGAAAGCTGCCCCTCGGTCGCTGATGATTCTTAAAGGGTTCCCAAATGTGTCACTATTCAGATCCAGTTTCGTGATCACTTCCTCAGCGTTGGTCGTCTTCACCGGGTAAATCCACACGAATTTAGTGAAGGCATCCACTATTACAAATAAGTGATTGTAGTTCTTTGACGTGGAAGGTAACGGACCCAGATGGTCGACGTGGAAAGTGTGAAGCGGTATTTCCGGTTTGTCTATCGGGTTCAGGAGCCCTTCCTGTTTTCCGGCTTTTCGATCTGCGAGAATGCAATTTATACAGTTTTTAATAACAGAAGTTACCTTCTCCGCCAACTTTGGAACGTAGTAATCCCTGCTAACTATCTTTTCCACCTGTCTAGCACTCATATGACCGTTCAGGTGAGTCTTCATGATAATTTCCCTCTGCATAGCTTTGGGCAACACAAGAAAATAGTCACCCTCACTGTATTTGTAGAGCACATCATTCCTCAGGACGTAGTCTCGAAAGCGTTCCTCCTTGACCAGGACATCGAGCAGAATGCTGCACTGGCTGTCTTCTCGTTGAGCGTTCCGTATCCTCTCGAGTAGGCCATCTTCCACCAAAAAAACTGCCGGACATCGGCTTAGTGCATCGACATGCTGCATGGCTGACCCCCTCCGATGTTTCACTGGACACTGGAACTCGTTGATCACCATAGCCCATCGTGCAACTCTGGCGTTTATGTCTCGCTTTTTCATCGTCATCTCGAAAGCCTGGCAATCCGTGAAAATGGTGAACTTGATACCTAGGAGATAGTGCCGTAACCTCTTCAATGCTCGAACCACAGCCAAAATTTCCAGTTCGTAACTGGAGTATCGTTGTTCAGCTTCATTCGTTTGGAAACTGTAATAAAATACGGGGTGAAACTGTTGGTCCTCTGGGCATCGCTGTAAAAGAATAGCCCCGCCGCCATCTTTGCTTGCATCAGTATGCAGCTCAGTTTCCAAGCAGGGGCTGAAAATTCTTAATACCGGTTCACTGCACATAATACGCTTAAGGGTATGAAACGCATTACGTTGATCGGGTCCAAATTCGAATTTCACATCTTGTATCGTAAGATCTCGAAGCGGTTTGGCGATCGAAGAGAAGTCCTTAACGAACTTACGGAAATAGCTTGTTAACCCCAGGAAACGTTGTATCTCTTTCATTGTTCGTGGTTCCGGAAAATGCCGAATTGCGTTCGTCTTCTCCTCCGACGGTCTCACACACCCTTTGCTAATTATATGCCCCAAATATGTGATCTCTCGTTTAAGGAACTTACATTTCTTCCACTTGAACTGAATACCGTTCTTAGCCGCTATCTCAAATACCTTGCGTATCGTTTCCATGTTGCTCACTTCATCCTCCGATGGTATTATTATGTCATCGACGTATATGCTTATAAGTTTCGAACGTATAAGGTCCTCAAATACCACATTAACGTACCGCTGAAATACAGGCGGCGAGTTACAAAGACCAAACGGTGCTTTTAAAAATTCATATTGGCCATCTGGAGTCACGAATGATGTGTAGCGGCGACTGGAAGGGGCGATGTCAACGTGAAAGAAGCCGTTGTGTAGATCTAGAGTCGTGAAAACTCTTGCACTACTCAAAGTATCTAGGACATCTTCTATCAGAGGCAAAGGGTATCGGTCTCGAATAACTTTGGCATTTAGTTTCCTGTAGTCGACGCATAAACGGTAGTTCCCATCCTTCTTTTGTGCTAGCACTACGGGACTGGCATAATTCGATTTACTAGGGCGGATTATCTGTTCCTGCAGCCATTCGTCCACCTGTTTCCGCACAACATCCCTTTCGAGTGGAGACAAACGCCGTGGTGTTTGATACACCGGAATATCGTCTAGTAAATCGATGCGCATTTCTATAGCTGACGTTGATGGCGTGATAGGTCTGTAATTACTAACCAAAAGATTAATCTCATTTCGTATTTGAGGGCTTACTTGTCGATCAATATCGTATGGCGCTTCTCCAGGTTCGGTACTGATGAAATCCACTTCGTTATGGCAAGGTAATTCTGGACTGAATGAGTGTTGCAGGCGCTCAATCTTAACCTCTCCTCTTGCAACCGAGAGATTAGTGAGCGACAGAATATCTTTCCCGATGATCATATCCGGTGACATCCATAAGTCTGGTACGACGTGACAGTTTACATGAAAATAGTTGGAACCGATGTAAACAGTCGTGGGAAATGCACCAAGTGTCTGATTAGAATTGTACCCAAAGCCTTGTAGAACTATTCCTGGAGTCAGCATGGCGGCAGATCGGAGCCGATCGTATACTGAGTGCTTGAGGATGGTAACGTCACTACCAGTGTCAACAAGCGCTGAAATCTCGATATCGCTTATCCTGACGGTTGTGTGCATTTCTGCAGGGCGGAACGAAGGTTGACTGTCGGGTTCTGCGATGTTTGATACTTCAATGCAATTTGTTTGATTTGCTCTACCTGCGTTTGCATTAGTCGGACAGTTCCGACCGATGTGTCCAAAATCACTGCAGCGAAAGCATCGTGTTCCTTTATCCTTGTGTGGACACATATTCGCTTGATGTGAGCGGGCGCCACAGTTTTGGCATCGTTGTTGTTCTCGTCGCCAGGCGTTTCCATGTGCAGATGTTGGTGTCGGAAGTTGGTTTTCCATACGGGCACTTACTTGGATAGATTCGTAAACTTTCAGCTTTTCTTTTAATTCTTTTATTGACTGTGCCCCGAATAATACTGCCTTACGATGTGGGTCATCCCTTATACCCGCCACCACGTATGCGATCAAAGACCGTTCATCTATATCCCCTTTATTACCTATCTGCATCATTTTATACAGGTACTCGAAATACGTTTCACTCTCTGTTTTCATACGCATCCTAAGCATGTTATGTATTTCAATGCTAGCGAGAGGTGTAGAGTATTCCGCCTTCAGGCTTTCGATTAAGGTATTGTAATTTTTTATTTCTGGGGTGGCCTCGACAAAGAGCTTCGCAACACCTTTTATTAATTTGCGGGAGTAAATGAATTTCTCCACATCGTTCCAAGCACAAGTCGTTGCAATGCCCTCGAAATTTTTTGCCCACTGTACAATACATTGAGCCGGCGCACCTTCGAATGTTTCCAATGCGTCTTCGATGTCCCTAAAGTTAATACTACTGGTCATTTTTTTTACCTGTGTTTGTTCCGATTTGCGCTCCACGTCACCATCCACCGCACTCTGCTCCCCGGCAAATTCTTCGTCACTTTTGTTACGGTCTCCCTCCGATGAAACTTCCTCGGTGATTTCTCCTCTTAGTTTAATAAGATCTTGTTCTTTAATGTTGTCCCTGATTAGTCTTTCGACTAACTCACTTTTAGCCCGGTAATGAGTAGTTAACCCTCGTGACTTACAGAGTGCGCGTAATCGAACTATCGTACAATTCTTTAGCCAATCTTCCATTCGACGACACTACTTGTGACTGTACTGACTTCGTCGGTATTCCAATTTCGATTGTCTCACTACCGCTACTGAATTTCTTTTCTTCCTTTTGTTGTGCGCGTAGTTTTTTTTTTTTGTGTGTCCGTCGCCGTTGTCTCAAGTGTTGTTGTTGTATGACCTGATATCGTTGCTGGTGTTGTATATGCTTTGCCGTCGCTGTGTTTCTCCGTTGCCGTTGCCTTAATAAAGTGTTGTTGTATGACTCGCAGTATCGTTGCTGCTGTATATGCTTTGCCGTTGCTTTTTTCAGTTATCCTTTACGTTTCGTGTTCATTTTAGTCTTTCAGTTACATATGTAGATATGTATTTTCCTTTCTCGATCCCACTTCTGACACCAAAATTGTAGTGGGGTGAGAAAATAAAACACAAAAGAAACTTTCTTTATACTGAATTTATTGAACGATCTGATCCTCGCTGTGGTTCGTAGCCGACTGTCTCTCTCCTGTACCTACATCTATATATAACTATAATAACTATGCACCACATTTTACATAAGGCCGACATGCTTATAATGTCATAATGCCATACTTTCACTGATAGAGTGCTTTAAATGGGCAAATAAAATTAAGACTTTCTACTTTTCCATTTGTCTAGATATGTAATCAAACAAAACTGCTGCAGCTGTCTCTAGAAACCGAGGCAATAGTAAAAGAACTTCTCTATTCACTATGAGTAGAAGTTTGATGTGCTTTTTTGGCTGCGAGTTCATTGAGCCATATTTTTGAAAATGACATTGGTGTGACTGAATGAATTTCATTACCAAACGATGTTAACTGATGTTTTACCTGGAATTAATACCAAGTAGGCGGGAATTATTTATCTTCAGCAGGGCGATATCACACATCGTATAGTGGCTTCAAAAGATGATGAAAACTTGAGAACGAAAATAGGCAAATATTTAAAAAAAATCACACTTTTCATAAAAATGTTGGTTTCTGCAAGTCTTTGAACTTTGTCAAGTGCATTACAAGTCCATCATTTTTACTATGTTTGCATACATACGAGTATATCTAATGCTTCAATTCTCATTATCTTATCTTATTCTAATGCAAGACTCAAATACTTCTAAGAATTTAGAGTACGAGGACCGTTTACCTCGATATTACGAGTACTTGTGCAATAACTTTATTTGCGAACAAATCAAAATGCCACTTGGCAACAGTCGAGCCTCTCGCTCACCATCGTCGGACAAGTGGTGCGCACTTTGTTGGGGAAATTAATTTTCCCGATCACGAACTGACCGAGAAATATGATTTCATTTTCGCTGAATAAAAATAAATTGCCAAAGGAATTTGATTTCGTTTTCTATATTCCTCTCGTATCCAGTTGCCTTCTCGTTTCGCCTTGGCCAAAATGAAAGTAGCTGGTGTCGGCTGCTAAAATAGCCTTGACTTTCACACTTTTGGGTCGTTTGTATTTCTTTTTTTTTATTTTTGTTCTTTTTGCCTGGTGATGGGGATCCCTTTGGGGGACAAAAAAGGGATAAAGGATACCCAAGGACTTTCGTATTGAGGGTAATTGAGATATGTGGATTACACAGCAGTGTGAATGAACCAAAGTATGGAAGAGGCAACTTGAATGGACGGGACGAGTTTTGAAATTGAGTGCAAATTTTCGCACATTTTATTAATATTTATGGCCGGCAGGACGTGGCCGGCTATTGTCGAACGAATCGGTCCTCGCTGTGTATCAAAAATCGAATAATTCTTTTCATTCAGCAGCTGAGTTGAATTATTAACATTTTATAGAATGCCTGCATTATAGGGCGGACGAGGGAGGAAAAGAAACTGGAAAAGAAAATATTCAAATCGAATTACTGGCGAGTATAGAAGGAATATTGAAACGTGGTTTACATCGTTCGACGCATTAGGCTGCTGAGTAACAGATGGTGCACATGGGATTATCGCTTGAAGACTGCAAGTAGCTAGTGTACTCTCAAGGGACAATGGTTTTCATTTGTTTCTCGCCGTTTTCAATAAAATTTAGCGACGATAATAAATTTGTTCATTTCGATGACAAATCCTTGGTGTGAGTAAAGGACTTTTCAGCGCGTGGTTATTGTAAGCACCCGTTGCAAATATGAAAGAAAACGAAAGTGAGTGACAAAATGGCTGTTTCAATTTGCAGCTGAATTGGTTATTTGATGCATTATACTGAAGAGAATCACATCATTGGAATGCTGAAGTGCCCAAGAAGTTGAATAACTGCGCTGAATACGGGCTGAATTGCATTACAATAAAAGAAAATCAATATAAATTGCTCCGATTAGTAAGATTGGGGCGAATTCGTACGATTTGGTTGTAAACAATTTATCGCTGTCTATAAATATTTGTTATTATTGGATGAATTTTATTGAATTAAGAAAAAAAAAAACTGTTATATACCACCTACGACCTTAGAAGGAATATGAACAAAGAAAGTGCATAACGATTATGAAGATGCTATCAATCAAGTTTCATCGCATACGACGGCAGCGGCAACGGCTCATACATAATTTGCATCTGTTAACTGTCGACCAACAAAGTAAATTATTTTTAGATACATATCTCGCACCAAAGGCGTTTTAACGATTTTTTCACCTAAGTACCACCAGGTTCACACAAAGTATGGACTTACGCTGGTCGGCAAAGGAGGAAGATAAAAATTGCTTCATTAATGTAAGCACCTCCACGGACCGCCTTTTTAAAGCCTCTAGGGATGGGTGTTCTCCGTGGTACGCTCCACGATTAACAGCTATGCAATCAACAACTTAACCCGCCGACAATGTTATTCCACCCTCGATGTAATCTTGAATGCCTAGCATACATTTCGACCCGCAACCTCTACCGACTGATTGGCGTGGTATCCTTGAGAATGTACTTAAAATATAAATGCAACGCAAGGAACGTGCCGAGAAAAACACAGAATAACGTGACGTTACGACTTATGAGTAATTTAGCAACAGCACCGATGGAGTCGCATAACTAACCAGAAGACCCTATACACACATACGCACATTGCCGAGGTGAAATTCCTTTGGTAATTAGAAATTCTCAGCGCAAATTTGGGGATAAAGCGGACGACACTCACGCAGATACACCGCGTGCCATTCAGCCAAATGGGCAATTAAACTCATTTTTGAATTAAAATAAACGACATACGACTTACGGCTGACGACTACCAAACATCGGTAATGGCTAGCTCCTAAAGGACCTATTCGTTTCGTTTATGAGCTACACCAAGTCGTTGTCCCTTAAGGGCTTCGTCTGGTTTTGCGTTTTTCTTTTATTGTTCATATTAGAATGGTTAATTCCGCCATTAATCTTTAACAGTTTAAGGTAGCAGGATATGAGGCAAGCGGTATTACCAGCACTACGTCCTATTCACAGCGCAACGACCGTTTTCCCGCTCGTAAATTCTCCCCATTCAACTGCGCGCTTCTTCCTCAATTCGACAGCTCTCGATAGTGTTCCCGGCGAGTGCAAGTAAGCGATAGAGCCGATTACATAAAGGACCCTTAAACTGCCAGGACGTTCGTTCGTGTGGCCTAGTTTTGGCAGTCGCCCAGTTAGGCGGGTACTACTCTTGTCATGCAATCTCTATTAACTAGACCGTTGTGTTTATTATTGTTATTAGCTGTAACATGGATAGGTCAGAGGGCAGTAGTAGCTGGTTTGCTCGGTCGACGTTTTTGTTTACCCTAATAAACTGCGAAAATTTGTACAAAACAACTAGGGACAGCTAGGGACTTGTAGGACATATCATGCGTGTGTACACGAGCGGGGGATGGAAAGATTCGTGCCCGTTGCTAATTAATGTGATTGAAGTTGCGTTGTTTTTGGGTTTATGATTATTTGTTTTAATAGATGGAATTTATTTGATGATCGTTGCTGTACAAGTCGTGATGGGCTTTAACGAATGTTGGATAACATGGTGGGCGTCCGCACTTCTCAACCCTTGCGTTTGTAGACTACGGGGAACCTGGGTGATATATAAATCCCCTTTCTTCTCGCATGTCGCGTACTGTGTTTCGTTTAAATTGGATTTACCAGGACGTCCCAGATTGGCTAGAGCACAACGGCAGACACATCACCCCGCTGTCGCGAATTAATATTAATCGGAGAAGATTTTTAAAGTACACTCTGTCTGTTTTGAAATGGCCGTTTTATCCTTATTGCCTGCATCGCTCATCGTCCTTTTGTAATATAATTTTTTTTGTGCTTTTCCTTTTTCGTTGTGTACTTTATCCTTTTTTTTTCCTTTCATGCTTCCTGTATTTTTTTCTTGCTTCCCATTTCTTGTTTTAATTGGGGGGCGAAGATGTAATATCTGAAAGGGAGATAGAGAGAGAGAGAAAAAAAAAAAGAGAAAATCGAATGAAAGAAACGAATTGAAAGGACCAAAGGATGTTCTTTTGATTGGCAATCATAAATGTTGAACGCAAAAAGGAAATTGAGAGGAAATAATTTTAATGAACTCAATAATAATGAAATGTTCCGGTTACAGGGTTTGCCTTCAAACATCCACTCGCAATGCACTTAATAAATCGTCCAGCGAGGGTTGATTCTATCAACGCAGAATATGGATCACACAAAAAAGAGAGAATAAAATACAGGAGCAAAGCCTTTATTTATTTTTTAAATTGAGACTTTTTTCTTCTTTTAATAATTACGAATAGCAAGGTAGGAAGACGCAGTCTGGAAGGTGATTACTCCTCTTTCCTTTGTTCCTCCATAGAATTGATAGGACCATTAAAGAGAACCTGAAAGAAATTGTATTGTACTTATGCAAACAGAGCAAACTGCAGGTAGATCAGAAGTCAAGTTCGCATTGGAGTATAGTCGCATCTAGACAACTTCAGTTCATATCGGCGGAGGAGTGAGATAAAGCGGTCTGACGGAGAAGAAAAAAAAATATCACAAATATCACAGACAGTGGGAAGTGTCCGTGACTTCATTATTGGATCTTGATAACTAAAGTAATTTAGCAGCTAAGCTACCCAAAGTAATGAAATTGGTGAGGAGTACAACGCTCGCTACGACAAGTGATAAAGAGCAGCGTGACTCAGAGAAATTTGACGTGAAAGAAATGGGGTTTCAAACCAGACAATAGCCAACTCGCCCTTCCTTAAAAGACACCACGATCTAAATGCTTTCAAAGAAGCTTAAACATGTACTCTTAAAGACAACGCCAAATCCGTCTACCATCGAGCTTTCGAGACGTGGAAAAGCCGATCGCAAAATCGTATCAAGTTACATACTATAAGTAATCTTATAAGGGTTCTTAGGAAAAGCTGAAAGAAATATATTTTTCCCAAACTTACCCGAGATTTATTATACAAAGCCTTTATATCGCCGGCGGGATGTTTACAAAACCTTCTGTAAAATAGTTGCCTAGGAAAAGATTCTTGAAATTTGCAATTCGAAGTCCGCAGTGAGCTTCTTGCGAGAAATGCCGGCTCTGTTCCTTCTTGCTTTTACAGGGCGAATCGCAGTCAACACTGATACCCTTGCAGCATAAGGAAATGAACTAGTAACCCAGTCATTCAGCATACAGAATGAAAAAGTATTCCATAAAATGCTTAAATGCATTATGGAATTAGTATCACAATCGGCCCAGAAGAAGAAAACAGAATTTTACCCAATCCTAAATGACAGGAAACTCCATCGAATGAACTCAAATAGGGCCGTCCAGAAAAAGGTGTCACTTAAATACATTAAATAGAAAAAATTCAAAATGTTTGAATTTTTGACAGTTGAAGTCTCCATTCGGAGAAATCACACGCCGAGACAATTTTCCAGAATTTATTTCCCTAGCTGTGTGGCGTGTGAAGCCGCTTTATTGAAAACAAGCGTCAACCAAGTCTATTGTATCAATTTCAAGCACAAAAATGCCAGTCAACATCGTTCGGTAACACAATTCATTCACGGAAACGGACGCTTAAGCAACTTTGTCGCTAGCTTTCGGAGGTGACTGGTCTACTCATATTGACAACGCCCTGACAGCTCTAGTTTGCAGTGTTTTATCACATAAAACATAAAAACTTTGACCTTTCGTATTCCTAGAAAGCTGAAACTTTACGCAAGCAACGGAAAGAAAAAAAAAAAACGAAGTGGTACTTCGCGTGGCCTGCTATTATGTAAATTCTCGAACCCTTAAGCATTTCTTTGATAACTTTTTCCGGTTTTTTGTTATTTAGAATACATGGCAACAAATACCATGAGTTGAAAAAATAATTCTACATAATTGTTAATAAGAAGCCTTCACAGCAAGTATCATTCTAATCGGTCTATTCGTTTCGGTTAGGTTTTGCGTAGTTCTGCTAAGGGTGATTCTTTCACAGAGTCAGTAAGGGACGGTGTACCAAAATTGGGAGAAAGTTACGTATACGCCTCGTAGTGCAAGTTTTCGACAGTGGTTCCCGCCTTCCACAGTCACTTTCTCGACTTGCACATAATGCAGGAAGGTGGAGTTTATTGAGGTCCAACCATTTCGACTAAGTTTACGTAGTTCTTCTAGGGAAAGTTCCTCCACAGAGTCAGTAAGGGACGATGTACCAAATTTGGGAGAAAGTTACGTACACTCCCGTAGTGCAAGGTTTCGACAGCGGCTCGCGCCTTCCACAGCCTCTTTTTCGACTTGTAAATAATGCAGGAAGCTGAAGCCTATTCAGGTCCAACCATCTTGGCTAAGTTTTGCGTAGCGATTCTGGGAAAGTTCCTCAACAGAGGCGATAAGGGACGCGATTATCAAAATTGGGAAAGTGTTATGTCTACGACTGTAGTTTGAAGAGCCTCTAGTGACATCTCTTGTTGGATGACCGTTTGGGTGTCACGTTCTGGCTGCATTTATAGTACAGGCTAATACAGGTTAGTAGAAAGCCTTAAAAACTATTCTATAGAATGACTTTTTCGCAATTCTCTTTATAAAAGTAAAACTAACGAAGGCATAGTTGGAACGTTGTGTCGGGAACACGCACCTCGCTGTTTTCGCCACTATCTATTGGACCCCATTATGAGGCTTTTATTGCTTTCCTTTTTCAGAACAGAACCTAAGCTGTTTTTAACCAGCTTCATTTTGAGTGATTTCTTTCCTCTTTTAGATGGAGGAAAGCTGCTTATCGCCTACTCCAAGTGGATAGTCTTGTGGAGTTCATCGAACAAAGAGTTCTCTATGTTGTCGAAAAGAAGTACCGAGAAATACCAGTTCTATGTACTATCGAGGCTCGATTCTCAAAAAACATAAAACCTGCTGGGCTATGGCCAGCCAGGCCAGATAGATATTTCATTGTAATTTCTCCCAGCATGTCACCGACACGTACTTAGAAAACATATGTCCCAAAGCTAAATGTAGAACTTTTCCTACAGCGAAACCACGCTGCATTCGTTAAACCTTACACAATCTTCATTGCACAAAATCTAACCTTCTGTAATCGAAAACTCTCCACGTGACACATCTAATTAGCAAATGGAACTAACTAGTAGACCGAATGTCAAAAACGGGAAATTCATCAAAGCCCAATGTGTTTTAACTATTAAGCCCCTTCGAGGTAAAACCTTTCCTAAACGGCCAGCACCGAAAATCACTATTGTCCTTTGTCCGGTCGGGCGGACAAAATGGAATCATTGTGACGACGACCGGTAGAAATCCGAAATGAACGTGAACCCATCACGTTCAAATACGAACACGAAGACTGCATGTGGATGGAGGATAGTGGAAAAGTCGGCTTTTGTCCTTTGGGGCTGCGAGATTTATGACTAATTAGAAGTTATCTAGTGCAGCAAAGTGAAATTGGTCAGGACGATTTGAAAGAGACAACAACTCCAATCCTTGACGTCTTACTTACCTCGACTTCGCTTCTGAGTGATATCATTTGATAGGGTACCCCATCCGGAAATCGTTGAAAACACCCATTTCGAGTGTCTCATTGTCGTCCTAATCGCACACACACAGACACAGATAAGCCAGCAAATACTCGGGTAAAACTTCCCCAACAATTATTCCCAGTTGAAAACAATTTTCATTTTCGGAAACTTTTCAAAAACGTAATTTAGTTCTCCCGCGGCATCTCAAAGGTGTCGATGGAGAGCGCACGCCTTATCCACATCCGCCCCCCGTCACCATTGTTCACTGTTTTCCATTCCATTCAGCTACGCTCGATGACGATTCGATAGTAGCAGCAGGGAGTGTTCTAACACTTTGTTTCTGTCACCGGGAAAGTTTAAACCTTTTCGGAGTTAAAAAGTTTAAAAAACTGATATCGACGCAAGCTAACTTCCACTGCGAGCTGTCACGGCTACGGGGCTTACGATGCGGTACGGGAACGAGCTGGTTGTACGAAACTACTGAACCAATCAACGATGGCAATTATTCAGTTAGAGAAGGGGATTCGAGTAATTAGGAACACTCACTTTTATGTGATAATGCTCACGATAACAGTTGAATAACTGTTTCTGTTTTTATTTCTACTTCCGTTTCGCCGGGAAAATGGCGATTTTATTTTTTGCCTGCTCCGTTCACTTGAACGACACAAACACGACTTTTGTAGTGTATTCACGAGACGGGAGCTTCGAGACAAGTGTCGTTGTCGTTCTAGCGATAGCGTGGCATGCGGTCGGGAGCCAGGCGGGAGAAAACTTTTCCTCTGACTTTAACGATAGACGTATTACGAGTAGTGCGACGATATTGTGGGGGCGTTTGGTGATTAATTAGGATTCAAATTATCTGCAGCGTTAACCAATTTTTGTCGTCGACTTAATTCGAATTGAGGCGCTTGAGTGACATGTTACACCTGAATTCTATTTATTCACATAGGGAATGGTGGTAATTAAGTTTCGTCGAGTTTCGTCAAGTTGAATAGAGTTCAAAGTGAAGCAATTTGTGGATCAATTCCTGTGACAGTATTGATGGATTTGTCCATTTTCTTTTCGAGGATAAAAATGTACGTAACTGTCTTTTCCGTTTCCGGTTGACAGCTGACAGTGATGCATTGCCGGGTAGTCTGCATGACTTTTGTTTAAATTCATTACACGAAATGTGCTGTTAAGCAATCCTTTCACACGACCACGCTGAATCACCCTCAAGTTGCATTGCATTCGCTCGCGATGGTCCGGGCGTTACGAAGAAGAACCGAAAGAGAACATGTTGAGAATGTATTTGTTTGACTTGTAGTTTAGGTAAAACTTTCCGGACCCACCTCTTCTTCTTGTCATAATTTTTTTTCGAATTATTTTTTTGTTATTTTGCTTACTTTAGTGTAATCCAGTGGCCTGTGGGAAAGTTGTGTTCATCGCTTTTGTGTTGCGAGATAGAGGAAAAAAGTTGAGACGAAGCGAACTGAAATTGTTGTATGCAACGTGAAGGAATTCTTTTGCGAATATTTCATGATTTATGATGTTCGTTGCCGGCTCAGACATTCTCGCGCGTCCAGCTGTAACAACAGCCATGTATCGTTGTTGTTATTTTGAAGTTATTGTTCTTTTTTGTGTTTTTTGGCAGGTCCTTCGTCATTGTGAATGGCTGCCCCTGGGGGCTGGTGTATGGAGTATTTATAGCAAGATGGAATCAGAATTTATGCGATTATAGATAGGGGAGTGTGGATGTTGAAAAAATTGGGGTCACTGCTTTCTGGGGTTGGACTTCATACGCTTAGGGGAAGAGGTTAACGACTTTTAGTAGTCCCAACACAACTGTGTATTGAAGGGATATTAGGGACAAACATCAATTTATTTTCTATTTAAATAAAGGCTGTTAGAAAAAAAATTCTGGGAACTAATCATATTTTTGCTTTTAAAGGCACGGTATTCTAAGGAATTCTATACATCGTCGTTAGAATCTTTTCGCACAATTGTTGTGTAAAATATTAATCGCATACAACTATTTTTCTGATATATTTACTGAAGTTTTCTAAACTTACGCTCACTGGTTTGAAAGCGGACACAGAATGGTGAGAGGTTTTTCAACAGCTGCATCTAAAGTTTGACAGTCTATTGGTCTGACATTTCAAGCGGTAAAGCTGTACTTCACTTCTGTTTGTATTCTTCTCTAGTCACTATTTAACCATAGAGCATTATACTATGCAATAGCACATCAAAATTGACAAAAAAAATTAAAAAAATTAAAATTTTTATTTGCGTTTTTCCGGAAGCTTTGAACTTTTTGCGGACTGTAGCGCCATATAAGTAAGTAAGTATGAACTTTTTGCGACAGAAATGATGATATGGGAATGTCCTTATTGTTGCTAAAGACATAAACCTCCCGATTGCTCATCGTGCACGTAGCATTTAAACATTTCTTCGACCTCAACTTGGCGAATCTTATGAAATAGTCGGGCATACATCGCTTCAAGCTTCAAGATTAAGCCTAATACTGATTAGGCTCTGAGCAATTGAAAACGGGTCCAAATTTTTACCGAAAAAGTATTTTCAGTTGCAGAGTACATCTTTTGTTGAAAGGCTTCGTGTTCAAGCAAATTGGAGCCTTTGGGAAGAAAGCAATCCATTAAAAAGTATCCAGTGCATCCAAAAAAAAAAAATTGAAGAGGCAGTGTCATTAGACCACATATTTTGCGAAACAAGAATGCTAACCAGTGACTGTCAGTGGCGAACTGTACGACATGAACCTAAACCTTAAACTGGGAGATATGCAGTACCAATAGAAAAGCGCAAAGTGTGGGCATTACAATGAAGATTTTGCAAGAAAAGCTACCTAGATAGTGATATCATTTAAATGCTATTGAAGGTACCTTAAAACCATTTAAAAAACTCAGTTCCTGTGAGCTCTCGGAACTCCATATTAAAAGCTATACGTCATTTGATCACGCCAACAAAAGAAAGATGGATCACTATAAATAACGCAGAATATGTGACGAAGGAGACTGACAGCCACTTTGACTTCAAGTTTCTGAAACGAAATCTGGAAGTACAAAATTGAGAGAACAACCTTCTCGATATATTCCGGGAAAAAAAATTTATTTTTCGTGTGAACAGGGAACACAAAAATATGGATCAATTGAAACTACAACTATAACCACCACACAATATCCGCTTAAAAATGGAATGAAGGGGGTCCTTTGGGAAGCCGTCACTCCAGATTTAATTCACTCAATCGCACATGTGATGCCTTAATTACTAGCGGAAAACTCAGTTCCAGGAATCCCCCGTACTACGTGCGTAAAAGTTTTATAATTTTTGTGAGCACGAGAAAATTCCTAGAAATCACTACTGTGGGCGAAGTTTTCGTTTAATATATGGCTATGTCACCACAAAGCTCACTTTTTGTCCTTAATCCAATTTTCAAATAACGCGATTTCAGTATCAATTTTAAAATTTATTTTCAGATTCCCAGAGAATACCCAGCGAAAAAATTGCACATAACTTGGAGGACTGTGCTGGCGTTAAAAATAAAAAAAACGTTTGACAGGAAAAAAACAACAAATTTGTATTTGTATCACGGTGTAAGACGCGCGACCAGATCTTATAAATCGGCATTGGCCAACCACTTGAAGGTTTAAGAATTTCTACAAGACCTTGTATGATAAGTAACACTACAGAGAAAGTAACCGCTTGACAGAAAAAGAGTGGAGCACACATACTCGTACCACTAGTACCTTTTCTAGATTTTTGGATCCGCATCATACAAAGTGGTCGATTTTTGATTTTTTAATTAATTTCAATTTTCGTGGGGGCAAACACCCCCATTTATTGAGCTTAATTCAAGCTAAACTTAATCTAACTTAATAACTAATAAGAACGGATGAGGAGGCGCGATCGTTAGAAACTAAGACTAGAAGGAGGGAAGGTTATTGAGAATACGGAGTTTTAGGCATGGAGTGCTGAGGTTGAAGTCGAAGTTAATATTCGAATTAACACTTCCCAGCGAGGATTGCGTGTATTACGGGGCTAGTGTTAAGAGATATGGAGTTACAAAGGTGGCGCAGTCAATGGTACCTGTAAGAAGTCTACGAATTCCAGCGCAGACCTCGAAGAGCGAAACGTAGGAACCGACATTGGATGCTTTCGATTCTAGATATGTGGGTTTGTTGATAAGGGGACCACACTTGAGATGCGTATATAGAGGGATCGAGTCACGTAGGGATTGGAGAATTCTTTAGACCAACGTTTCACAAAACCGAGTGCAGAGTTGGCTTTATGAATTATATCGTCGATATGTGCGCGAATTGAGCTCTTGGTCGCATAGTATGCCAAGATCGCGGATAACCTGAACGGAGGTGATGGGCTGATTATTGAGGAAGTAGAGACGAGCGGGAGGTTTGATTCGTTTACGTGAGAAGGTAATTGATTGACATTTGGAAATGTTAAGTCCCAAACAATTTTTGGAGCACCAAACAGAAAAGATGTTGAGATCCGATTGATCCGATTGAATTGAAGAATTTTGTTGCGAGGAAATGGTCTTGAAGAACTTGGTGTCGTCAGCGTACAGTGAGAGGTGGGAATGTTTGTTGACAAACTCAATGTCGTTTATGGTAAGAATAAAAAAAATGGACCTAGGTGGCTGCCTTAGGGAACGTCGGAAGAAGCTAAAAAGGGGCTGGAAAGGGCAGATATAAAACGAACACTGTAGTAACGGTTTTTTAAATAAGAAGATATCCACTTCAGCGCAGTGGGTTGAAAGCCAAAGGAAGACATTTTGAAGAGTATTAGTTTGTGGGAGATTTTGTTGAAAGCTTTACTGAAATCAGTTGAAATGACGTCGACCTCATTTCCATTCCCTAATGATGAGAGTGTGAAGGACACAAATTCGACAAGGTTTATGGTTGTAGACCTGCATTTGAGTAAGCCATGTTGTTTAGAGGAGATTAGAGATTTGCAGTGGAAACTTAGAGTGTCATACAAGATACTTTCAAAAAGTTTGGGTATGTGTGACAGTTTGCCGATGGGCCGGTAGTTATAAACAACATTTTTCGGACATTTTTTGTGAACAGGAGTTATAAAAGCGGTTCTCCATCACTGGGCAAATTCTCCAAGGGACAGGGATAAGTTGAATATTTTTGAGAGAGGGACAGAAATAATGGAGGAACATTCGAGGTACCATCGGGCCCAAGAGTAAATTCATCATGCAGTTGATTAAATTTATTTTCAGTGATATGGGGGTCAATAGTCCGTGGGAGAAATTGTCCAAGGGAGAAATTCGGTAAGTAGTCGAAGTAAGTAGTATCCGCGATATATTGTTTGAACAATACGTGCGATAGTTTTGGGATCATTCGAGGTTACGCCATTGAAGGACAGTGAAGTTGGGTAGCCATCTGAATTCCTTTTGTAACTGACAAACTGAAAGAAGGACTTATGATAGTTAATAAGATTGGCTTGCGTTTCGATCAAATGGCGTTCATAAAGAGACTTATGCAACTCGGTGAATTGCACATAAATACCAATGTAGTTAGAAAAGTCATTGGGGGAATGAGTACGATGAAAGATTGCCCACAGTTTTTTTCTTGTGTTTCTTAGTGAACAGAGCCTGCGATTATACCAAGGAGGGGAGGTAGATAAATGTTTGGATCGGAAAGGAGGAACGTAAAGAGAAATAGAATTTAATATTTCTCTGTAGAAATTGATATGGCGTGGTTTATTGTAGGGCTGTCCAAATTGAAGGGGGCGTTATTGAAATATTCAGTGATTAGGTTGAAATTTACTTTTGTGGAAGTCGTAGGACTTAAGCGTGAAAAAATGAAAGAAGAAGGGGATGATGGAAGTTATCGATGGTTGATAAGAAAAGGGCACAAAGTGAAACAGAGGAACTAAGGGGGTCTAGTCTAGCTGTCTACCCATGTAATGTGTGATGCCACTAACTTGGCTAAGGTTTAAATCAGCTGGGCGATCTAAGAAAAGACACTCTTTGGCAGCAGACGGATTAGTGGCAATGTAAAATGATTGATCTGATGGTACCCATTTAGGAGAAGGAAGATTGAAATCACCAAAGAGAAGGATTTCGTCATGAGGATCCCGTAAATCATTTATGCTATTAATCGTATTAATGGCGAGCTCATAGGGTTCAATATGCTGAGATGGCAAGATATAAAAGCAGATGACATAGAGTGCTTTACGGGGCAGTACAATCTTGATTGAAAAGAAGTAGTAGAATTCACTAATTAGCGAATCCTCAATAATAATTCTACTGAAAAGGGAGACACATTATCTCGTTCTCAAGATAATTCTCTGAGCAACTAAAGACCTAAACATATTAAAGGATATGTTCAAATAATAACAGGAATTTTATGATGTTAAATGTTGTACCTATAAGTTTGACTCTCGTATTTTTTTTGTTGTTGTACCGTAAATGATGTCTGAAAAGTACTGCTAGTCAAATGAATTGATCAACTTTTTATCAGCTATTTTTGTAGGAGATCCGTGGGTCAGAGCATGGCGTGTTGGTTTGTTGTGCCAATAGTGAGCCTTGAATTCCGCTTTTGTTTTGTTTTTTTTTTTTTTTGCCGCGCAGAAAAGAAAAGATTTATCCAACAAGTTGTTATTTTCACTAATGGGAAGATTGAATCACACAAGTCACAGGTCCCCCACGGACTGTAATGTGAAAATGAATTATAAAATTAATACGAAAATTTGCTTTAAAAAATTTTACAAAATTGGTATAAAGTATAATACGAAAAAAATATAGTTAACGAATGCCCACGAAGCATCACAACCGATGAAATCGTGGAAAAGCTAACAAATCAACGGTCGCTGAATCACCATAGGAAATTTTGTTGAAGATCTTGACACATCAATTGGGTTATACTATACTATACTATATTACAAATTTCTTTTCAGATTTTGGGGGAACGAAACCTTTGGTAGAAAATTCAAAATTATTTATTTTTAGACAAATGTTAATATAATGCAAGTTGCTCTGATGTCTTTTAAGCTACGGACACATGTCATAAAATGAATGGAGCATGAGTTTACGAGTATGAAAGGGAAACTAAGGTTCAGTCGTTTGTGAAGGCGTTGTGGATCATCAGATAGGACGAGTGCGAATTCCGAGACTGTCTTGGGAATCGGAGAAACCACTAGTATACAGTATTGTGCAAATTAATGGAAGTGAACGCAATATACCTTAAAAATTGTTTATTTGTTAGTAATCACTGTAATGTGCCCACCCTTGGCTGTGATGACAGCCTGCACTTTTTTCGGCGTTTAGTTTATTTATTTTATGACAGTTTTCCTTTATTTTCTCGTCCCGAAACAACACCTGAATCACTGCTTCTATTATTCTTGCCTTTGTGGTGCAGTCCATTTTATGTAACCTAGCCTTACAAATGGCCCACAGATTTTCAAACGGGCTTAAATCTGGTGAATTGCCGAGCCAGTCGAGGACAATTATTCGTTCTTCCTTCACATTTCTTTAAGCTTCTTTTCTAAATACTTATCCAGTAGCGCTTTATATTTTTGGCTTTCCATCATGCCTTCTATAGGAACCAGTGATCCAGTCCCACGTCTGAGGCACATCCCCAAAACATCTTCTTTACAGGATGTTTGACGGTCTGATCGATATGCGCCGCAGTAAGTTGTTCATCTACACTTTTTCTCCCGAATTTGGACAGCCATCCAAATGCACCAAAAAATGTGATTCGTGTGGGTACAATATCTTTCGTTAGTCTGTCTCATTCCACCCGTCATATTTCTTTGCCCAAATAAGCCTCTTCTTCATCAATGGCTGAGTGAGGAGTTGCTTTTTCTGTCGTCGAATTGCTTTTCTTCCAGACCTTAAAATTGTCCAACGAACCGTCGAATCATGTACTTTTACGCTAGCTGATGCCAAGTCTTTTTGAAGCTCATAACTATAATAGTATTGCTTGGATTCAGTTTGCCATTTTTGAAGAAACAAGTGATATCTCGCCGTTTTCACGGTTCACATATCTCGCCCGTTTCACTTCTACTGTTCTTCTCTTCTTCTTCTTCTTCTTTTGTTTTGCTTTAGAATCTTACTTACTGCTCCTTGATTATCACCATATTCCTGGGCAATATCTCTGCGTCATTAAGGTTTGCTTACTCAACGTGACTATCTTCTCACGTTTTCTGGGTCTGATATCCATATCGCGAATAACCACAAAAAGTGTAATTTAATTTCAATTTTGGAGTTCAAACTACGAAATTTTCAGAAATCTGCCAAAAGCATAAGAATAACCGATCACAATGACACACAGAATTAACTACTATGTTTTCAATAAACTACTGGCATAAGAATGTTATGTGTGATAACGGTAAGTAATGATTCTATAAATTTGCACAATACTGTAGTTGCATAATACCTAAAATGTTCTATTATATTATTATTATTTAATATAACCGGCCATCTGGATCTCGAAGTTCAGAGTTTCGTTGACAACCCTTCGCTATGCCTCCCTGTTATGAGTGTGTTCCTTCCATGTTTCTTTGCTTTGTTCCATCCTTAAACAGAGCTCCAGTCACGGGGTCCCATTTGTAGAGGTGTTTTCCTTAGTGTTTTCCAATCATTATACCATTTGTCTACTGTCCATTCTTTCTAGTGGTCCTATCTATCTTAATCTTCATGATTTTATTACTCGAACAATACTTGGGGCCAATGGTATTTCACGAGTTCTTGATGATGTAGTTTTCTCCATTTGCCCATTTCTTCACCTCATTTTCCACATTAGATCTTGTCTTCAAGACCCCAAATCTATTTTCCTAATTCTTAGTCAGAGAGAAAGTCTCACATCCGTACATTTTTATGCCGTTTTTAAGCTTCCCAAATATATGAAATCGTCCTAAAACCTCGCTGGTAGTCTTCGATTATTATCTTACCTTATGATGTCAGTCTCTTTAAGACCACTTCTTGATAGTTGTATTATTTCTCGGTAATTGTTGTACTCATTTTAAACACGGAACCCATGACCGAGTTTTTGTATTCCTTGGGGAGTGTTCCATTGTTCCATATAGTTGTGATGAGCACATGTAACTCCTCTGTTAATTTTTCTCTTGCATATTTTATCGATTCTGATGTTATCAGGTCGACCTCTGCAGTCTTGTTATTCATAAACCGGTGAATTACTTCTTTTACTTCTTCGATTCTAACTGAACTTCTGATGTGTAGAGAAAAAAATTTGCCAATACTACTTGCTGTCATGTACATTAACCAGCTCATCGAAATATATTCTCCACTGGTCAGCAACTTTCGCTATATGAAACTAGCTTCCCATTATTTTTGTCAATAAATCCTGATCTGGCTGATCTCGCTCTTGTCTTTTTCGCAGTACATTCTTCCTGAATTTCAGCAAATCTTTTCCTTCGCCATTGCTGGTTTTTGTACTTGTGAACACCTTTATAAAGAGTGTTATATCCTGTACGCGTGTTCTCTTCACTATTTCCTTTTGCTTGAAGTCTTAAAACATTACAGGCTCTTAAGTTTTCTTTGTATTCCTCGCCGAACCAGAGCTTGCCTAATTGTGCCTCGTTTTCCGCTGCTTCCTTTACAGCAGTTTTTTTCGTTATCCATATTGCTTCACGTGTTTTGCTTCGTCGTCAGTTTTCATGCCATTTAGTAGACAAACTGGATGTCGATTTCGTCCTGGGATTGACGGGTGTCCTTTAATTTTTTAACGTTGAATTTATATATTCATTCCTGTGTTCCGCTTCTGTGAATTTGGAATTGGATTTTGAGGTTGGCGATGATGAGAATCATCATCATTAATCAGAACTATTTCAAATGTGATAATACTGATGAAGATACGAGTAAATCCATAAAATTCCTTCCAAAAATCCTAAATTCATTTTTTTTTAAGAACTTGGTACAACTCGTTATCCGATAATCAAGTTGGATCTGCAAATATAGGTTGCACTTTTGCTATCTCATTTAAGTTTTTAACCAATCAGATTTAGAAGACCGTACATTATCTTTCCTAGGTTTCATGGTCATGAGGGATTGTTCGGCCTTTTTCAAAATTGTAGCACTCACCATTTCTGTCACAGTCCCAAGCTTATGCACAAATTCGGCTGTTGCCGATTGTCTCGTCTTATTGTCTTACTCGTTCAATTATTTTTTAAATCGAGTTTTTTCAATTTCAAATTTTCCCAAACCTAATCACTGCAATGTTGCTATCAGCAATCAAAGAGTGAAAGTATACCTACCCCGCTTACCGTAATAACGTATAAGTACTTAAGTGCCACTCACAACAAGCGTTATGCCTTCATTAGCAGGTACATACCATTTATCATATTTTTCCGTACCCTGCTCCTCAAATCGATATCACACCTCATTGTACCTTCCTTTTCTAATGTAACTTTTCATCAGCAATAATGACACATACCTTTGTGTACTTTGTTGTCAGTTTCGAAAGTAATCCATTGTCTCCTTCTTATTTCGCCAATCAATGTCAACACAAAACAAAAAGTCCCAAGTTACATACATCTTCTCAGGTATGTTACTCTGTCAAATCCATTTTAGATTCTCCACCTCTTAAGAAAGTTAGTATTTCGGCCACTTGTTATTCTTTCTGTTCCAGCCTTGTTAGTCACTCAAGCCCATTGTTACCAAATTGTTTTAGTTGAAAGATCGGATATGTACATAATACCTCTTCAGATAGAGTGACATGATACTTATTGAGGAACGTTATCTGGAGCTGTTCTTCTTCCATGTGACTCCTGTCCTCTGAAGTTGAAGAAGGATTCGAAAAGAAATGCAAATGAACTTGTAGAAACCAATCTCATATGAAGGATGTTTTCGAAATACGACGTTGAACCGCATACACTACACTCTGTGTTTCGGGAAAAGGACACCTGCCTGATCTGCATTTTCTCAAGTCCATATTAGAATGAACAATCTGAATAGAGCTGCATTGCCTGCTGTTTCTCTAGGCACCACCTTGTCTACCATATGTTCAAGTCAATCAAACGACAATAGTTCACACAGCAAAACCAACAAGTACCGGTCCAATTGAGCCCTTCGAGGAACACACAATGCCCAGACAAACAAAAATAATTATCACCACAAGTGACAACTTCAACTTATATTGATAATTGGATTTCCAGCTTACGGCACTCATATTCCTGTTGAACCATAATAAACAATAACTATTCATCCATGTAAATGGAGCATACTTATTTGTTGCAGGACCATGAACAACAAACCTCTGGCTATCGAGGATGCAGCATATCATCATGAGGACATCTTCCATAGGTATTAGGGCATGTAGCATATGACTTTGAATGACTTTGGTCTATGTACTCGTATATGGCACTTCAAGGCTGTCACTATACTGCCGACGGCGGCGTACGACCGACTAGCCTCCGACTGCAAGGAACAGAGGACAGAAGGTGTAAAGAAATGTATCTGTCCCTGAAAATATCCTCAGGACATGTTTGCACGCCTCGAGGTAGTTCACCCGCTCTCGTCGACTGCTTTATTATCACAACCATATTTTTACACCTGAACTTCATTCGAAATTAGGTAAATGAAAGCTCGTGGTTTTCCCTTGACAGTCTGCACACTTCACAGCAACTGAGAGGAGGGCAGTAGAAGAGACTGAAATCTTATATGTCGAGACGCTGTGTGAAGTTATCTGTTACTGCACCTGGCTACACGAGTATATGAGACTTTCGAAAAGTCTGGTTAAAGTTATGTTGATTTATTTATAATCGTTTATAAAACAGATTTCTTAGGTTATGTTCGATTAATGAATCGTCTAGTCTAGGCACTTAAAAGAGTATTTTGAAGAAGCCATTGGCTTCATTAAAAATCAATTTTGTAATGACATTGTCAATTAATATGCTAGAAATACAGACTTGATAAAAGGTTGTTCAAAATGTATCACCGTATTAGAACATGCTAAAAATTGCGGCGACTGTCTGCTTTGTTTTGATATTTGTGAAAACAAAAAATTCAGAATACATGTCGACAATGGAAATTTTGGCGTGACGTGAATTTCCACGCGAACCTCCCATGAGATGGCTTGATTTACCCGCTATTGACTTCTTTCTTTTAGTCTTTTTATACTCGCATATCTATTAGAACAAGCTGCAGACTCTGGAAGCTCTCAAAGAGAATAGCCAACCGGAGCCCAAATGGTGATTATCAAGGGCAGCTTTAGTTATTCGATGTCATCTTTAGAAAGATCGCTTGCCGTAATTATTGTAATTATGTCGCTTAGTTTTAAAGAAGTACACCCTGTGCTACGAATGTATACCTTAAGACAGGATTTCTTAAGGTATAAGAAGGTATATATGGAAATGCTTGCCATTCATTGGATGATTATAGACAGTCAGTGAAAGGTTAAGTTGCGGGTTGATAAATTAGTCTATAAAGCCTGGAGCAGAGTCAATCGTTTAGTGATCGTTTTTAATAATTTAGTTGTTTTACTGCGTTTTCATTCGTTGTTAATGTGTCAGGGCATCCAAAGCACTCGTCATCATCAACGTCAACTTGTTAGCTCTATTTACAAGAGACTTACCAAAAGCAATATTTTTAACAATTTTGATATTTTAGAACACTTGATTCCATTTTCGTAGCTAATTTTCTGAACCATTTTCTAAATAACCAAATAATCATTGAACTTACCGAAACACAGGGGAAACATTTGAGAGCTGAAGGCAAACTAAGCCAGTTTGATGAAGATTAATAAAGGGTGTTTTTTATAGAGTTATAGAACTTTAAAATAGAATAAAACAAAGATGATTTCTTAAATTTACATGAAATTGACTTTATTCGAAAGATAATCTTCCGACATTATAATTTTAATATAATTTCTGGCATATGACTGCCACGGCTGGCGGTGAATGGGCCCAAAACAAGATTGCCATTGATCCCAATTTTCATAAGCGAATTTTATTTAGAGATGAAGCTCACTTTTGGTTGAATGGATACGTCAATAAACAAAACTGCCATATTTGGAGTGATGATAATCCTTAAGTGTATGTTGAGGCACGGTTACGTCCACAAAAAAATGATTGTTAGGTGTGCTTTATGGGTTGGTGGAATAATTGGTCCGTACTTCTTTAAAAACGATGCTGGCCAGAACGTTACAGTCAATGGTGACCACTATAGAGCCATGATTACTGACTTTTTCGTATATCAATTGAACAACCATGATGTGCAGGAGCTGTGGTTTCAACAAGACGGCGTAACATGTCACATAGCTCGTGCCACAATTGATTTATTGAAGGAAACGTTTGGTATCCGCATAATTTCACGTTACGGACCCGTGAATTGGCCTCCAAGATCGTGCGATTTAACGCCGCTTGACTATTTTCTGTGAGGATATGAGAATTCGCTAGTCTGCGCCGATAAACCCGAAACGATTTACCACTTGGAGGACTTGGAGCACAAATGTTGGAAAAAATCATCAAAAATTCGACCTCCAGATTAGACTACGTCCGAGCCAACCGTGGCGGTCATATGCCAGAAGTTATATTTAAATTATAATGTCGGAAGATTATCTTTCGAATAAAGTCAATCTCATGTCAATTTAAAAAAATCATCTTTGTTTTATTTCATTTCAAAGTTCTATACCTCTATAAAAAACACCTTTTATTAAGATTTGGAATTAATTCATAGCAGTTTTAATTTTTCAACAAAATATTTTTGATTTACCCTTCAGATACCCTTTAGAATATTCTAACACTGGAATCGATTACGATATATAAGGCCTATTGGCAGCCTAGTAAGTTCTTAGTTCAACCTTCCCTGGTTTCATTTCACTTTAAATTTCTAATTTCTACCAGAATACGCAGATAAACTGATTTTTTGTAGACCAGGGAGCCATTATTTGTTCGATTGTTTCTTATCTATCCTAAGTTTAGATTTAGGAGTCGAAAGACATAGGTGTAAGTTGTACTGTCTATTTTGGTCTATTTTAGATTGTAAGCTTAGGACCAGTAAAATAATAAGTTGGTTTGAGCATATTTGTCGGATGAGGAACGAAGACCGAAGTTTTCGGAGATTGGTAGTTAGTCCAAATATTTAGTCCAATAGATAGTCAATATTTTTGGTAAGTAGGTCGTGGATGTGTGCGCGACCTTGTAAGCCACCCTATAATGCGGTAAATTATATATATCATCACAGGGAAGACCACGAAGGCAAAAGGAATAAACCTACGTTGGATGGTCTCAATGGTCTCAACACATTGTAAGACAGGGACAAGACTTGATTACCATATTCTAAAATGGGCCTAACAAAAGTTGTGTATTAGATGTGAGGACTCAATCAACATTGGGTCATCATTTTGCAAAGCCGAGGTTAAGTTAAGTTCTGGATCAGTTAACACCTAAATCAGTTGACAGGAGGGTCAACTTCATGACAGATAACGTAGGTTCTGAGAGGTGAAGGGAAGCGGAAGTGATAGCCTGACATCTACTAACGTCGAGCATGGGATGATTTTTTTTGACACCAAATAGTGAACCTTTTTAGGTCGCATTGGCGGAAGCAGGAGTGAGCAGAAGAAGATATATGTATGTATGTTTTGGCAATTTGATATCATCAGCGTATACCAAAACCGAGAGTTCTTGATACGTCAGATGACATCCCTAATAGGTGGGATAAATATCAGTGGGCGGAGGTGACATTAAATGGATTAGAAGTGGAAGATCTTAGAATAACGTAGTACTAACGGCCTTCGAGATAGCGTGGCAAACTTTAGAATTATGATTTGTCAAAGGCCCCTCTAAAACGTGTGGCAACAACGTCTTCGCCATCCTCAAGTGCACATAAGGATTATGAGACAAACCCAATTAAGTTAGTGGTTGTCGATCGACATTTTCGAAATCCATATTAATTTAGAGAAATGCAGGGCTTGCAATGAAAGCATATTGTACCGCAGAAAAAAACTCTCATAGAGCTTGGGAATGCAAGAGAGTTTAGTAATAGAGCGATTGTTGGGCACTTCATTCTTTTGGTTAGGGAAGAGTTCTTGTAAAATGGAACAGACAGGTTAGCGCTTTTAATTGAAAACTATGGCACGGAGGCAATCAGGACCTGACGAGTAATCGGTCCTTAGATTACACATTTTTTCGGTAACCAAGGCAGGAATTACAGTCCCTGACGCCTAGGGCAGGGCCGTAGTCTTTAATAAAAACCCTTGGGCTCGGACGAAAAGAGAGGGTTGCATTCGATTCAGGAATCGAAGGTGGAGAAATTCGCATAATTGTTCGAATTCCATATAAGACTGTAGGTAAGAAGAAGGGCTGCCACCTTAGTGTACCAGGTTAAAATAGGACAAGAGTATCATATAATTTTACAAAACTTAAATTTATTACTTTTAAACTGAGCATTCCGACTTTTAAATACTTATCTTGAATTCATCTTGGTTGATAATGCGCCAAACAAATTAAATAAGAGTGAGGCTTTTACACGTTTTAATAACTTTTATTTAATTTTAATGCTATTTTAAAACTATAATAATAATAAGTTTATTAACGTTCACCATGATGCGGATATGTTTAATAACAATCAATATGCTATTTTTCATGAAGATCGTAATTATGATATTCTAAATTGTGAGAGAGGAAGTGGAGTGCTCGCTTCGGTGCGCTCAGTACATTAAATGGGTTCTCGATCCAGATGAGAAAACTCTTGTTCCTTTTTAACCTCAGACGCCAAAAGAGGGTAGTTTGATGTGCCTGTTTGTCTGTGTGTCTTTCTGTGTCATCATAGCTCCTGAACAAATGGACCGATTTTGATACTTTTTTGTTTGGAAGCTAACGTGATCGAGATGGTTCTTAGCTACAATCTACACATCTACAATCCGTTCAGGCGTTTCAAGGCATTCAGCTCTTTTAGATGGCGCAAAATGAATCACCCTATCCGAAGATTTTATAATTTTTGCAATTTTCGTCGTACCTCAAACATATTTGACATTGGTGAACTAAACAGCTGCATTTTACAAACAGATAAGCAATGGAGCGCTAGACTTAGCAAGAGCGTGGAATAATTGTGTCGATTTTTTTGACCAATTATCGGTCGGTGGAATTTCGTGGATTTCGACGTCGATTTCCTATTCGTGTCGCGTCAACTGGGCAAACATTCCGTTTAGCTACTCGACTCAAACAGACTGGTACCACAGGCTACTTGAAGTTGCGGACTTATGCCAATAAGCCTCGGACGTTAGCGTTAGCTGCCCTTAAGGAGAATATTTGACAGAAATACGAGCAGAATACGGGAATACGGGATTGTAATCCGTGCAGGGACGGGTTAAGAATATCCCTGCAGCGATACCTCTCGCTTGTCGTAAAAGGCGACTAAAACAAAGGTAAACAAAAATCACATCTAGGCAATTTAGAAAACACCAAGGTGAGCCTAGGGACACATATACCACCATTAAACTGCCCCACAAGTGTACATGCAAATCAGTGGGTTGACACGACTGGAGATCACCGGTGGTGTAAGAGTAAGATCAAACAAAAAAAATCTGGAGCATGCCCGTGTCACAAAAAAAAAAAAGGCAGGCCGAAAAACAAATGCAAAAACACCAGCATTTGATTGGCCTCAGCGATGAAGTAATCCCAAACCGGGAAGCCTGCCGCTACTTTCTGAGGTCCAACCGGCGGACCCCACAAGCGTACCAGTAGGAATGCAGTTAAGTGGGAAGGTTATGGTCCTACACTTTTGACCATAACAACGCCGGAAAAAGGAAAAGAAGAAGAACCCTGGCACTTGCCTATATACCTATTCCTTGGCGCGCGGTGAAAGTGGTCTTTATTCCCAAAATAGGGAAAGAGGATTACTCAGCAGCCAAGAGTTTTAGACCAATAAGTCTAACATCCTTCTTGCTGATAAGCATGGAAAGATTAGTAGAGTTGCACGTTCGCAAAGTTGCCCTTCGAATGCATCCCCTGTCGGACATGCAACATGCTTATCAGCGCGGAAAATCCTGCGAGACTGCGCTTCAAAACCTAGTTGGGATAATTGAATGGGCTCTCGAAAGGAAAGAGTACGTACTAGGTATTTTCGTCGACATTGAGGGAGCTTTTGATAACGCTACCTTCGACAGCATGTGTAACGCTTTTAGACGGCATGGCGTAGATGAAGCACTGGTTTTGTCGATCAAAGCAATGCTCGTGCTCAGGACATTGATCGCTGATGCAGGCCTCGAACAATGTGTCAAGTCTGGAGTAAACAGGGGCAATGCCTCTGGAATCTATGCCCAGGTCTATGCGGATGATGTTGCTGTTCTCTGTGTCGGCTCATGTTTAGCGAATGTCTGTCTCAAAGCGCAGGCGGCGCTAGACGTGATCGAAGGCTGGTGCACGAGAAATGGGCTGTCGGTTAATCCTCTTAAGACTGATGTCGTTCTCTTCACGAGAAGGAGGAAAAATACTGGCATTACCCAGCTGGTGTTAAAAGGCATTCCCATCCCGATATCCAAGGAAGCTAAGTATCTGGGAGTCATCCTAGAAAGCAAACTTCTTTGGTCAAAACATGTTGAGTCCAAAACCACCAAAGCGCTGTCAGCTTTTTGGCAATGCAAAGGTGCCTTTGGCAAAACATGGGGCCTATCGCCGAAAAAGGTCCTTTGGGTCTACACGGCAATGATAAGACCGATAATCTCATATGTATCGGTTGTTTGGTGGAGCAGGCTAACACGCAAACACGCTGTGGCTTCACTCACCAAACTCCAAAGAGCGGTCTGTCTCAGCTGCACGGGGGCTTTCCCCAGCACACCGGGAGCTGCTGTAGATGCTATGATGAATCTTCCACCCCTTGATATATATATCATAGGGTGGGCACTGAAAAGTATTTCTCGCCCAAAGAGGAATGGTCTTTGGGACAACTCGCATTGGAGTGAATGTGTACTTGCTGGAGAAATATCCTACGACCCCTGTCTTATGGATATGCCTTCTGACGCAATGACACCTGCCATCCTACTGCGCTGTAACTTCACAGTCACATTTCCATGGCGTCAGGACTAGCTTTGGCCAGACACTGGCTGGAGTTTTCTTTGAGCGCGAAAACATTCGACTGCACTTCTCGTTAGGAAAATATGCGTCTGTCTTCCAAGCAGAGATTTACGCAATCCTAATGGCCATGCACTATGTTGTGAAATACAGGTGGAGGGGAAAAAGCATATGTGTCTGCAGTGACAGCCAAGCTGCACTCAAAGCTGTGTCCAACCCTCTATCCAACTCCAAACTAGTGCATGAACTCAAGACCGGAAGAGGTCGGAAGAAGTCGGAAGACTAAATTCACTTAGGCTTGTATGGGTTCCAGGTCACTCTGGAATCCCAGGAAACGAGATCTCCGATGAACTCGCTAGAAGAGGCTCAGAGGAAAGTTTCTCAGGACCTGAACCCGCCTTATGTCTACCTGCTTCCACGGTCAAATCTGACATCAATGACTGGGTCTTTAACGTACACAGTCGTAGATGGAGGGAATATCCAGGATGCAGGATGACTAGGCGCGTACGCCGTGATGTCTGCAAAAAGTCCGCAACATTTTTCTTATCCTTAAGGAGAAATGATTGCAGAAGGCTAACGGGCGTCATTACGGGCCATTACACTTTTGCAAAGCATCTCTACGTGCTTGGCATCAATGAGACGCCTGCCTGTGCTGCATGTTGCGAGGAGGATGATACAGCAGAACACTTTCTCTGCGACTGTCCCGCCTTCGCTCGCGCACGGTGGCGCACTCTTGGGGCCGACGTGGTGGGTGCCGAATCTCTTAGCTCTACATCACTGAAGCCCCTCCTCACTTTTCTCCGGACAACGGGGAAAATACAATAAAGACAAGGTGTCTGTCTGGTAGTACAATGGACCGGTGTTTGTGTCTGAGTGCTCCAACAGATAGTAAAAGCCTCCAACAAAAAAAAAAAAAATTACTCCCTTCACTATCTCTGGCAGAACGCTACTAACAGATTCCATCAGCCATATAACTAGTGAAATAATAAAATTCCCATTACTTTTTGAACACGATCGAAACTTATTCTTTATGGAGATTTAGCTCCTTCGAGCAATTTCAGTGTACTTTGTATTCGGAATTTCAGTTCCAATCGCGAATATAAAGAAAGTCGTTAAATTTTCGCTATAATTATACCTCTCTATTATTCAAGCTTGAATTTAAAGCTTTCGTGTAGATAAAACAATTTGCTGGTCATTATCAATGTAAACGTCTCTTCTTTTTCTAACATTCAGTTGAGTATTATGAATTCGGAATGAGTACTAGTGTATTTGTCCAAAATCGATCAACCCTATCCACTTCCTGCAGACGCTTAAAAGATTGCCTTTCATGTTTCCTTCATTGGTAAGCATGATTCATCGAATAAAAGTTTCCATTTTTAATATACAAAACCAATGATTGATCGGCGACAATGGAAGGGTAAAGAAAAAAATGAATTAAATAAAATTAAGGAAATCCTTTTCCGCCATTATAAGCAATTTCGCATCATTCCCGTGTAACAAATGACTTCCGAGACGCCGTGGCTTCCGGCTCGAGTAGCGTCGTCGTAAGGAAAACCAAACAAAAAAGTTGAAGGACATATCGATTTGTCAAATGGACTAAACGTAAATACTTCTACAACTGCCACCACAACTGTCTGCCCCCTGAAATGAACATAGAAAAAAATAAGGAACAAACTAGGATGAAGGAAACATAATTAATATGAATCATCCTCATCCCCATCCCCATCCACGTACTCGGGGGGATTGAAGGCGTAGCAAAAATCACAGTACAACGTTCATCAGATAACGCAATAATTTTCGCGACGTTAACGGTTGGGTTGCTTGAATGTCTAAATGTCTGCGACAGGACAGCCAACCGGACGTGGGCTAAAGGTTACTGGACACGGTTATCATTTTTCATTTTTGCTCTCCGGCCCGCCTTGTTCGTCTGGGGTAGCTGTGCCTTCCGTTTGTCGCCTGGCGCGTGGTCGAAATTATTTGATGAAAAATCGGAAGCGACTTGAGACTGGCGCCGAGAAAAAGGAAAAATTCGTGGGCTGTCCTGGGAGTTTGCCGAAATAGAGAAGCGTTATAAATCACGATTTAATCTCTTCTGCCGCTCATTTAAATTCTCTAGCAGGCGGACACTGAGTATAGGCTACAAGGCGACAGTGGAGGCGTAGGAAAACGCTGATCCGGGGTATTTATAATTCTTGCCAGATATTCATTTGCTTTTTGGACAGGATGTCCTGTCACTCAAACGTCAAATACATTCAACCGCTGGCGTCATCGTGGCTGATTGTTAGCGATTGTTCTACTTATAACCGTATAACCACCTCGGCCTGCCACAACGAGTGGAGTGGGCTCGATGGTCTCCTTCTTAACCATATAATTTGCTCTAATTACATTTTTACTGCTATTTTTGTAACATGTGCTCTCTACCCAACGCGCGGTATACCATATAACAGAACAATTTAAAGAAAAAAAAGGAAAAAAAGGAGCAATTCAGCGGTCTGGGAGTGAAATTAATTCCCACAGCTCGTAGACGGAAGGAGCTGGTATCGGTGGCATTAAAAGGCAATGTGGCAGCAACAACAGGAACAACACAACAAAACAAAACACAACGATCGAAATCTAATCAATGGCGTGGGCATGAATTGGCAGAAAATTGCTTTTAAATCAATGATTCGTTGTCGTAACCATTTCGCCTGGGAGTTAACTGCCATCGCCACTTCCGCTACCACAAACTCCTCTGCGCTACGGCTAACATGTGCCTGGGTACCTGGTCGACAGACAATCAACATCAGTGGCAGGATAATGGATAACGAATAACGTGTGCACAGCTAATTTCGCAGCTTGTTGTGCGGACAGGACAAGATGGTCCCGTCTATGCGGGTGGTGGTCGCCTCGACCCCTTTTTCGTATTCAACGAAAAATGCGAAATCAATTGCACTACCGCTATATCTCATCGCTCTCACTGCCCAGGTATGCATATCGGTTGTAGTCGTTATGAAATATCGTGGATCCATGGAGACGTGTGGAAAAGAAAGAAGAGCAACGCCCTCGAGTTGAAGCAGTTTACTCGCCTGCCGCACGATGTGGCGTGCAATAAATGTCGACAATTATTCGTCGAAGTAGTTGTGGCTGAAAAAAAATGTTTTTTTTTTGTTGATTCCATTTTTTCCTCCCCATCAAGGGCAATTATAATTGGAGCGCGAACAATATTGTTACCTGACTACATGCAGAGTGGATTGGTTAGGTTAGAAGAAGGTTGCAGGTTGCTACGATAGCGGTTAAGAAAATGAAAATTGAGGTGTTCATGTAAAATTGTATCCTGACTGTTACGTGTGGGGCAGTTCCTTCCAGTTCGTTTGCCAGAGTCGCGTCGAGGTCTTACGATCCGACATGGAAGTGAACCTGTAATCAGGACTGGGGCGAATCGAGTGAATTTTTAAGTCGAGACCTCTCGATTGCATGCGAGGCTCCTCGGGTTTCCAATTTCCAGTGATAATTAGAAATTTGCATATGAAATTAGCAGTTTAGCTGATGCTGTTCGCTTTATTGCCGAGGGAGGGACCTGTATTAGAGATACGAGTATGTGTATGCTGTTCGAACGATTTGAGGTAATTTTGACACTTTAAGTGGGTGGACCGGACGAATTGCGGTCTTTAGTAAAAGAGGTATGTGCAAAATGCCTCAAGGTTCATCAGGCAGATTACAATCAAACTTGGGAGTTGTCGATGTCGTCCTTTGTGGAATTCGACTTGCGGGTATTCCATTTCCTGTTGATTTAAAAACACGAATTCATTTCAATTTGCTGGTATGGTTGACCAGATATAAATTTCCTTGTGAACAACTGAGTCCTTGGTGCCTCATAGCTACAAGGCTTGCCGTCAGTACGCTTCAGAGTTTCAATTGCAATACATGCGTTCATACATATCAAGATGTCTATCCCTTTTCGAACTCTTAAAATAACATTTTAACGAAGATTGGGGAAACCAACCCTTGTTTCCCACCAAGGCATGCCAATTCAGGTTATGTGATTGTGTATCATGCCATTTTCTGTAGGCCTATCGCGACAATAGTTGAGGAATTATTCAATCGAGGAACGACTATTCATTCTTCGATGCAGACGTTGCAAAAAGTCTTAAAAATTCGAGTTGGTGTGATTTTATAAAAATCTGCATCTGCGTCCACGTCTCATAATCGAACATACGAGTATGATATGCGTCCTAGCTATGACACCATCATTATTTTAGAGGCTATATGATCTGTCGTTGACGAGTAGATAAAAATGCGGGATCGCAGCGAGGTATGAAGCGAATTAAACAGTGAACAGAAAAAAGGGGTCTAATACATCCTTCTGGAAAAGAAAATAAGATGCGGCCTTGAAGCGGTAAACATGGACGACTTGTAAGATAATAGAACATGTACTGAACTACAAAGACTACAATAGAGTAATCCGGCCACGGAATTTGGGTTATGTAGTAGAGTATAGTAAGCTTTGGCCGAAAATGGAACGACGTTTGTGCTTGGACAAGATACCTTCTGTGAGATTTGTTTCAAAGACAACATTCACATATAAGGAATCCTCTTTTCCTATTGCTGAAATTATTTTTCAACAAGACAGTGAAGGAAAATACATCGCAAAAATTACCCAAAAACTGGGTGCACTTCCCTAAGGCACCTATTTATTCCTGAACCTTATCGTCTCATATGTAAAAATTCTATTGCTCATTGTCTGCACTGTTGTTTTGTCGATACCAAACTGAGGAGAACCAGCCGGAAATACCATTATGATAAATATGCCATTGGTTGCAGAAGCCAACACACCAACCTCTGAGCCACATTGAGATCTATAGAAAGATGATCGAAACTTTTGACATTATTTCTGAATATCAACAGAAGAGTCGAGATTAATTCTTTAAAGTAGTGATGCCAAAGGCTGGCATTTATGACGACTTGAAAATTATTTTTGATAATTTTAATCATATCATGATGATGATTGCTATGTTCTGACATTAGCTAAGTTTTGACTGCTCATATCCATGTTTTTTCTTTGAAAAGTGTACAGAAATCAGGACAATCTTCACCCTATCTACTACTCTATCTCTATCGAATATCTCCAATCTTGTTCCGAAATTTTTTTTTTTTGCGGAGAGTTCTAAATTATTCCATTCTTTGATATAAAAAAATGTTGCCAAAAGTATTATGGTGAAGCTGCTTAAAGTGAGCTAAGGTGTCAGAAGTAGCTTAGTCCTTATAAAACTGTTGATTTTGAAATATAAGACAAGAACCGACATGGACAGCTGTAAAAGTATGCTCGTAAAGACCGATGTCAAGCACTTCACAAATTAAAGGAATCATTGAGAGCTAACTTGCCATCTATGGATAAGCGCTGTTAAACCAAGGGAATGAGGCACAGCCAAGTTTTTGTTTTTCACCTTTGAACAGCTAATTCAGTGCTAATTCGGAGCTCATAGATTTGCTTGGACAACCATCAACATCGAAGGTTAAGGTCATACTCTGTATTTGGTAAGATCAAAAGTACGATATGTAGTCTATAATGAGCTGCTCGATCCAAACATGCTTGAATCATGCATTGAAGACCGGTCGAACATATTCTTATTTCCCCGACATTATTCCTTCGGTATATGACTCATACCCTGTACGAACAAAAGCATACTGCATATCAGAATTCCACAAAACAAATCGATTTCATCTAGGAGACGTGGCGTTCTTCCGACACAATTATCGTATTCCGCCTGAAAGTGTCTGGCAAAATTTTGAATAAACAGGGTCATCGAGAAAGTAAATTAAAATAAAACACTATAATGATTTAGATTTTAACCAAATTTTTATTTAAGTATATTATTTGAATCGTGCCAATATGAATGTCATTCTAATGTCTTTGAGATTAGTTCTCGTAAGACTTGATTTCAAAATGTAAATTTTATAAGACTTTTCGCCACATATCGGCCATAGATTGACTACCTATATACCTTCAAATCATCGGAAGCTTGCCTCTCGCATAGGCCTATAAAAAAAAATTTGATGGCAAGTTCACATCACCAAACCGCGAATTAGCTCGTCCAAAATACTCTTGCAACAAAGACAATACGGAACGTGCTGCGTGAGGTATGGCACCGTTTTATTGAAACCAAAAGCCTTCCACAGCCATATCTTCGATTTAAAGCTAGAAAAAGCAAGTTGAAATTCGCCCAAATGTTGTGCTCGCCGTAAAATTGACAGATTGGTATCTTCTTCTACACTTTCATTAACTGCAGGTATATTCTATGCAGTGCATTTGGATGATGGATAGGCCCTAAGACTTCTGTAATAGTACGAATTTCTCCGAGTTTTTTATAGCTTTACTTATCGCATGCTCAGATGGACAATTATTTCGACCACAACCTGCTCGTGATTCGCGAAACGTACCTACTGCGGAATTACTATTTTTGTAATAAGTTTTCCTAAGTTTACCACCTTCAACAATAATAAAACTATACATATTATAATTATAACATCACTGGTGAGGCTGGCAAAACTGACCACAGATATCAGCCTAAAAGAATCAGTTGAATTCACTCCAAGCTCAACTTGTCGACAAGGAAGACATGCTTCTTAAATCCATCAAATCGACGGATGACATTGAAGAAGCGGCTTATGAATTAAAGCACTCTCCTCATCCTTCAAAAACAACCGTGCACCCAAGATACATACAGACAAGCGATGCGTACATTGGTGGAACGCACAGCTCGAAACTTTGAGGAAACAGAGGAGATCTCAGTTCAACAGAGCTAAAAGAGTTGGATTGATTATAGAACTGCTCTAACAAAATACAACCTCGAAATGAGGAAATCCAAGAAAAGATCTTGGAGGAAACTTTGCGAAAGTGTAGATTCATTACCAACCGACTCTATAAAGAGGAGCTATCAGAGAAGCTTACAAATCGACTCGGGTTGCTTTGCAAATCAGACGGAAATTTCACTGTCAATCGCTGAGAAACCTTGGAGACTTTGCTTGAGGTACGTTCCCTGGTTCTACTACCCAGCAGACACTTCTTGATGCTCTAATGAACGTCACAAATTAGCCTCTCTGGTAGATTATTCAGCCCTGATAGAGTTAAATAGGCAATTGGCTCATTTAAACCCTACAAAGCTCCAGGTATCCTCCAGAGAGGCCCAGACATCATTCTGTCACCACTGATAGCTCTCTTTAGCTCAAGTTTGGGGGGAAGTCAACCTTGTCTTCATCCCTAAGATTGGAAAACCAAGCGAACAATCTAAATCCTATCGCCCTATCAGAATAACATGTTTCCCGCTAAGAACAATAAAAAAACTGATGGAGCTTCATATTAGAGGTATATTAGAAAATCAAACACTTCTGCATCCAAATCAATATGTATACCGCAAAGAACGATCTACTGAGAATGCGCTGCATCACTTGGTAGCGCATGTGGCAAATAGTTTCACACGCAAGTAAATCGCAATGTGCGCCTTCCTCGATATTGAGGGGGTATTCGATGATACTGGCTACAATTCAATTACCACTGCACTGTCCCGGAGAGGGAGAGGTTTCTGCATCAGTAGCTAAAGGGTTCTCTGGTTGATATTCATCGACGACCTACTCTACAAGTTAACCAACCTCGGTTATGAAGTCATCGGATAAACCGAGATATTGTTAGAGGTAAAAGCGAAATCTCTGCCTCTGAACGCATGCAACTTGTGCTTCAATTTACTTCTGACTGGTGTATCAGAGAGGGTTTATCGATAAACCCAAATAAGACAACCTTAGTCGCGTTTACAAAAAGGAGGAAAATACAACCTCGCCTCCCTAAACGCTACAAACATTGGATTTTCAGAAGAAGTAAAATATCTAGGTATTGACCTTGATTGAAAACTTAACTGGAATTCCAACATCAAAAGCAAACTTGCTAAGGCACCTGTCGACGCACCTACGGTAAAACCTGGGGATTGAAACCTAAGGTAATCCACTGGTTCTATACCGCGATAGTAAGACCTATCATCACTTATGCTTCTGCTGTATGATAGACAAAAGTCGAACAGAAAACTACAAAAGTTAAACTTCAACGCCTTCAGAGGCTAGCATGTGTCGGCATTACAGGCGTCATGCAGCCCAAGAGGCACTGATCGGAATTACTCCACCGCATCTTTTTATTAAAAAGGTTGTTATACGTAATGCAATCAGACCCTCCGCTCGGAAACGGAACGGACGTATAGACCATTGGGTCACATGTCCATACTGCATCACCTTCGTGAGCTGGATATGATTACCACATTTTGGGAGGCACAACCACACACGACCACCTTTGACAAAAGATTTGAGATATTGATCCCAAACCGCACAGCTGAGGCGTTTCTTTGACCAAATCGGAAGATATTGAAGGCCCAGGCAACTAGTCCTAGTGTCTTCCAAGCCGAACTATACCCCATCCTAACGTGCGTCAACCTAAATTTAGAAACTGTCATAAGAGGTATAACCATCAATATAGCTTCAGACAGTGAGGTAGCGCTCAGAGCGTTGGGCTCGTATAGTACGAATTAAAAATCCGTCAAGGAATGCCACGATGCGCTGCAAGACCTAACCCAAAGAAATAAAGTGTAACTCAAGTGGGTCCCAAGTCACAAGGGCATTAAAGGCAAGGTAATCGCCGAGCAGCTCGCTAGGCAAGATTTTAGCGAAAAGTACATAGGTGCCGAACCTTTCTGCGGAATCACCAAGTCGAAGATTAATTGCCTCTTAGACAAGTGGAAAAATCGCAACATCTACACTTTTGGAACAGCGTTCAAGGACTCCGACAATCGAAGAGATTCATGCGGCCTGAACAAGCACTCTATCAATATTCTCAAATATAATAAATAATAAATCGTTATTAGACGACTGGTTAGCTACTTTTGGGGGCTCGTGGTCTGAGATATCATCTTAACAAAACTAGCCTCTCGTCTGAAACCGAGTGTCGGCTCTGCTCAGAGGACGAGGAAACTGCAGAGCACATACTATAAGAGTGTGCTGCCCTCTGCCGTCTTAGGAAGCGTGTCCCACTCAAAGAAATCATGACTCCTGAGGGGATCAGCTCCTACGAGGGCATCCCCAGCTTTATTAAGAAAGTAGAGGAACTCCTCGTCTAATTGGCTATCAGACACAATCGACCAACTCTGGTCGCAATGCTCTTACTATCTGTTGCACTTAACCCCAAGTTAAAAGAAAAATGATACATATAATAACATGGTAAAATCCGAACCACGAATTGGATAACCCTGCACGTTTTCAAGTTTAATTAATTTTTGGTAGAAAAACTCTAAGAATTAATTCCTACTCGATGTAATAAAAAGAACTTAATATTTCGTTGTAGTATTAATGTGCCAATCCATTCAAAGTGTTGAAGCGTCATATGTAGTTGATGCTTCCGTAGATCAGACGCACAAAAGATCCCCTTTCCTTCTGATTCTTTAAATGCAAATAACTCTACAACTATTGCTGATAAAAAAAAATAAAAGAACAATAAAAATATAGCTTTCGTCCTCTGTAGAAACCATTTGGATTTAACCTCAATCATTCCCTGATTATAAAATTCCAGAGATCCCGTCAAATTCTGATTTTAGTTTCATAAACAGCATGTTGAGCCATATGGATATCCACTCCACTCTAATCTTAAGGTCTGAAGACATATGCTCGCATAGGGCTATATAACTACCTCTTATAATTAATTGACGTACGAGTAGGTAAGATAAAAGTAAGTATTTAAAATAAAAAAGAAAATTAAAATAAAAACGACTTAAAAAAAAACCTCTGCTCTATAGAAATATAAAAGCGTTCCTACCCCGAAACGACTTCTTGAGTCACTCTGCCTTAAGTGCATCATTTATTCCAAGGTTTTCCTCTAAAAAGTTTGGCTTCAATAAAAATTATAAGATAAATACTATTGTGGTTCGAAAATATACATCAATGATCTGGGCCTAATATCAAGATCGCTCCGTAGGAAGGCAGTAACGTATATACTTAAGACAATACGCTAATGAATATCTCAGTGCCATGCAACTACTTTCTGAGAAATTAAAAACTCAAAATGCGGAAGAGTTAAGCCAACCAATTATCGACAATGGCCAGGCCCTCGAGCTCCATGGTCGTAGTCTCATAAATAAAAACACAATCCATTCAATTGGTTTATATAATATATATTAAATTAATATATGAATATATATATATGTTTTATTATTTACTTTTTATTTATTATAGTACATAATTGGTTTTATTTATTTACACGTAACAAACAATCATAATCGTATAGTTCCACATAACCTATATTCATTTGTATCTATATACGAGTTATTTATAATATGCTTTCCGGTTGACTGCCGTGAGTACTCTGCCATATCGTCCTGTTTTTGTTTTTTTTTCGAAAACAAACATCTCAATAATTTCTCGACGATTTACTCGTGTGCAAAACAAAAATGCATAAAAACATATTTGCACATTTAATACTAGTTTTTCTTTTTTTCTTTTGTTAAGTCCCTACAAGTAGTAAGGAGGGAGGAGGAAAAGAAATATAAGGCGAAGGGAATGAGACAGAGGGTAATAAAACAGATAAACTTACTCACAATTAAGTGGGGAGCACGGGTTGAAAATTAATTAATTGTTACATTGTTTTCCATACGAGTTATTTTATAATTTATTTACACGATTTACGAATGGAAATTAAATAATAATAATGAGGATAACGAACGAGCAGCGACACGGAACAGGATTCGATTCGAGCAATGGGCTATTGTGTTTCATTATCGTTTACCGATTGGTCATCTGTATTATTGAGAGCCACGTCCGGCCGGTAGCTCGTAAATATGCCAGTCGAATCGCCAGTCGATCATCGTCATCATTATCATTATTGCTTTTTTCTTTTAATTTTATTCATTTTTTATATTTCTTGTTGTATGTTAATGTAATTCTGTTTTTACAAGAAATTCCATTACTTAATATTAATTATGGTTTTAATTTAATATTTCATATTTTTGTTTTTAGTCATGATTGGGCAATATTTTGTTTATAGTAAACCCTATTTTACATATACATCTGGTTTTGTTTTTCTGTTTTCTCTTTAAGTAGCAGTCGTTAAATTCAGCATTCATATAAAAATATCAAATTAATTGTTATTTTACTTTTCAAATTTGGTTTTACATTTTTGTTATTTTGTATTCACTACTGCCATTCCAGCCGATATTAACTAAGGAAGATAATAACAACATTTAACAATTACCTATGTTTAATTACAATTTATATGCATTACAGTGCTCTTAATTTATATATTTTATTTTATTTTATAAATATTTACTTAGTATTTACCGAGAGAAAGCGTTTGTAACATCAAAGAAGGCAAAAATCGATTTTGTTTTTCATTCATATCTCAACGAAATGTTGTTATTCAATCAATTGTTTTCGTTATTCGTTTCTTTCATGTTTTGTTTTGGAAATATTCTTTTATGTTTAGATTAGGTGGCGACTGAATTGAATGAAATTGGAAATAAACTCGAAATTCGCTCGTCGAAAATAATAAAAACAAAATATTAAAATAAAAATTCATACGAAGCAATTGATGTTATTCAAACAATCTCTTCTACAAAAACGTCGCCACAACAATAAAATAACCCGACAAATTACAAAAAAATATGTGCCACTCACAAGTAGACAAACGTGTAATTTTTTGCACCCCACTGTATGATTTGAACAATTTTACGTCACATTACCCGTCATCTTTTTTAACGAAGGCAAATACGAATAAATGTGATTCTGATTACGGACCATTCAGATCAGCAGGAGAGCAGGAAAAACAAGGAAGGATAAGCAATCCCAACACCAACAATTGCCAAGCGACTGGCACGGGCGGTAGGGCCATATGTCAAAATTTTTTTTTCTGTTTTTTTAATTTATTTTATTGCAACGGATATTCGCATTGTTATTGTTATTATTTTTATTGTTATTGTTACAAAGGTTGAATGAGCTACATGGCGGCACGAAGCACGTATAACGTGCATGGGTTCACGTTCCCGTGAACGTGCGGGAAAACTGGTATCAGGAGGCAGTCTGGAGCAAGATAAATTGGCGGTGTAAGGACGATTGGCACTGCCCCAAGTGTAACCCTGCCACCAATCTAAAAAAGGAAAATAAAAAATATAAAAAAAGAAAACATTTCAGTCGGTACGGTAGGCACTCGAAGGGACCAAGAGATTGCACGTGGAATACAAATGAGCGGAATTGGCTGATGATGTCTTAGTTGAAAAATCGAAAAACACTTTACGACATTAAGTGCCTCGACATGATAACGACCAAGGCCAACAGATGTCCTCGGAGATGGGAGATTCTCTTAACCCCCCTTCCTTTTTCCTTCAACCATCTCTGAATCGACATTGACATTGGTCCATGGACGAGGGCAAGGTGCCTGCTGGCTTCGGCTCGTATGTTTTTCGTATTTATGGGATTTAATTCGGCAGCCCAACTATGTATTGTATAATCCGGATAAATCCATATCCCATTTGGATGACGGCAATGGGTATGGGAGCCACTGGTGATGTTGATGATGATGATGCCGATAAGAAGGACGATGATGAGAGGCAAAAGGCGAAAGAAAATGAAATGGAAACAACAATGCAATACTAATATACATTTTATTATTTCAAATTATCCCATATGGGCGGTGTTGACTGCGGGAATCAGGACATCAGAGCATGAGCCTTCCAGGCCAGTCCGGCAACTCACCGTCAGGTCGACAGAGCTTAAGAAAATAAGTATGAAGGGTCGGAATTGGATTTGATATTAGAGTTGGGGCTAAGGACTTAAGGGGTTCGATGATGGGCGTATGTCGAATAAGGACCATGACTTTGATTATGTGCGTATGAGTGGCATGGATATTGCTAACTTGACGTCGTCGACCAGATGGTGGGGAATTAAAATGGAACGTCACATGAATGCCGGTTGTATCCGATGGTCTTTGGTCTTCAGAGATGCTTGCGAGTTAATGTGATCCTAATGGGGAAATAATTAATAACCAGGGTTAATGTGGGTTTTTATGAGTACGTCAGGCAATAAATAGATGTTGTGTATTGAATAAGAGGTCATTTTCGAGTGACCTACTGTGTGAGGGTATTATTTTTGGGGTGGTATGATTGAGGATTAAAGGACACTCTTCGATCGATGGATATCGATGACACTCGTAGGTTAGTTAACCCTTCACTATCATTAAGTTAAAGATGGGTAAGAGCATTGTTCGGAGTTTAACGATAGGCACGTGCTATGCAAGATGTGCCATTATAGGGGTGAGGCAGAAAAACCTTAATCGAAATCAAATTTTGATAGAAAGTGACGCAACATGGTAGATTTCTTTTATGTGTACATATTCAATATAAGCAGGTGCAATAGAAACATTCCCTTGGATTTTTTCGATTCATTTTGGTTTTGACAAATTAACCAAGGTACGTATAGTATGTTCAAAGAGAAACAGGAATTTTGTGATTTATTTAATCCAAATCTTGAACATTATAAGCCAAATGAATCCTTTAATATGCTGTTAGCTGACAATATGTTTTGGTACAGTTGCCATTACTTACCAGATTACTAATCAGAATATGAGATGATAATTACTTTTGGTGACCAGTTAATTATAGGATTACTAAGAAGAGATCCAATATTTCTCCAAGAAGTAGCTCTAGTAATCTGTATCTCGTGTTGTGTACGGACGTCTGTATCAGACGTACACTAGATGGCATCAGGAAGATGAGGTTCCGTGCTAAAAAGTCATGGTTAGTTGACTCATTTTTGCTTGAGCGCGGGTCATAGATGAGCACGAGCAAAGAGAAAACACGCCAGTTTTTCCTTGATAAAGGTGAAAACGCTAGACAACTGTCTGAAAATGTGAATGGTGTTTATGCTACTGATACTGTAACAGCCAATTATCCGTTTTAGTTTCGCCGATATCAAAGATATCATACCAGGCTCTGATAAGCCAATTGTTGATCGACATGTATACACTCATTTAATTGCCCAGGATCTAAACATTGCACAAAAAGCTATTTGGATCCATTTGCTAAGCTTTGATATAAAGACAAGCTCGATGTATGGGAGCCACACGAGTTAACACAAAAAAAATCTCATTGATTGAATTTCGACCCATTTCTTAAGCAGATGGTGACTCTTAATGAAAAGTTGGTCATTTACGATAATTTCAAGCGGAAACGGTCGCGGTCGAATCGCGGCGAGCCGGCGCAAATGGTAGCCAAATCTGGATTGTCCGTCAGAAAAGTTTTGCTGTGTGTTTGGTGAGATTAGTAGGGAATCGTCAACCATAAGCTGAAAAAAACAATCGCTCAGAAGCGGCTAATTTTGATCATTATGAAAAGAATTGTCTTCCGCCAGCACAGCCCCAGGCCACTCATATCAATAGTAACCCTTCAAAAGCTCTAGGAATTTGGTTTTGAGGTTCTTATGCACCCACCTTATATTTCGGACCTACCATCAAGTGACTTACATCTAGTCTTGTCCATGGCGAACAATTTTTTTGGTGAAAAATTCGTCTTAAGAGAGGCTTGGGAAATACCTTGTCTGAATTTGTTTGGCTATAAAGGCGAGAGTATTGCGGGGCATAAGTCTCCCAAGTTTCGTTTATAAGATCTGTTCTAATGAATTGTATGGTTAGAAGGGCCTAGGTTACAAGCCAGAAAAGTCCATTCATCAAAACTTCTACGGCAGGTATTGGAGAAGATGACCAGAGTACAGGTCGATACACACTAGCCTTTCATTGATTTTGAGGTTGCCTATGCAGAACCTATAGAGCGCTTTGTCATTATGACTACTTGCTCAATGTCGGCAGTGAGCTAATTGATGTTAACAGGGAATTCAGTGTCATCAGAGATTGTGCTAGGCTTACTGACCAATATAAGATGCACGATAATCAAGTCTCTCCAATCCTTGTATGCACAGTTGAGTAAATACTCAATTGGACTAACACAGCAAGACGTCAATGATTCGTTTGAAAGGAATGAAGCTGAAGCTATAAGAGCGGGTCTGGGAATAGATAAGAGACTACATATGTCGTTCTCGTCGTTCGGAGTCAGCATTAAGCTTTAGGTTCCCTTCACTTGTGTGGAAAACAAATCACACACAACATAAGTGAATAAAAAAAGCTTGGCTCTGGCTCTTCATAAGCTGTAACGCTATCTAAGGTGTCTGTCTGGCAATACAATGGACCAGTATTTGTGTCTGAGTGCTCCAACAGATAGCAGAAGCCTCTAAAGAAAGAAAAAAAAATATGTCCTGCCATCAAAGAAAGAAGCGCAAAGTCGAGTCATGGCTATAGTCCTGAGATAATAACACAATATAGTCCTGAGATAATGACACCAGCACTTAGATCAGTTTCAGAATAACATTTTTCAGTCTATACCCAGTTGGGCTCAGAAGGCAATTGAAAAAAGAAGCTTTATTTCAAACACAAAATGTTAATCATTCTGGTCTTTCTATATGGCACAAGGGGTTGGCGCTATCGAAAGCCGATTAAGAGATTCTTGTAGTCTTGTCTTAACGGGGAATGAACAAAAGGATGAAATTAAGAATTTAGTGGTGTTCGCAGCTAAGTCAGGCATTTACGAATCCAATATCTCAGATGACGAAGCCATGTAGCACGTTGAACACCACTGCTTCTGGTGGAAGAGTTTTAGATTCCAACCTTGAGGAAGACGCAGCAGAAAACGATCGCATAAAAGGTGGTACACACAGGTGGAAGAAGCATCAAACAACTTTGCAAGTTAGATTAAGGTTGGCTAGGAGATCGTTTGAGGTTGGGTGTGTCAACATGCGCAGACGAACCTCAGATTGACTGAGGCTTGTTAGCCGTGAGAGTCTCGGATCTCGGGCAGGCAGAGATCCTTTAACTCATAATGGCTAGAAAGGATTTACTTCGAATTGTTGGGTCTTCTAAGTAAGTAAGTAAAAATAAAGAGAATCTTTGAGGCCCATTGTATACAATCGCATTCACCATCTGGTGATTTGTAGCTTCAAAGTGATTAGTGACGCCCTCCTATAAGATAATTGGTTTCTTTTAATTGTGTATTTTTTTTTTTTAATTTGCCTGACTAATTCACAGTTATTCATGAATTTCCGGTTAGACGGTAAAAATGTGGGTACATTTGCGACTGTCCTTCTGCGAGTGCAAAATTATACGCACAGTTGCCGGTGCACGGATGCAGTTTCACACATACGAGGCTAGCCTTCATCTTCAAGCGTGAGGTCCAAATGAATGATTCCGTTTAATAGGTACCCAGTTTAACTTAGTTTTTTCTGTTTTGGGGACAGACGTACTTTATAGATAAAATGCCCACGTTAGCGATTTAATTAAGCTATTTCAAAGCATAGAAATATAAAAGTGCTAAGAGAGGATGGATAACTCCCCAGTTACGATTGTAGTCCATTAATTTATCATTTTAGCATTTAGATATGTAAAAGCTGCTTAACACCTTCTGGCATTCTCATTCGCAATATTTTGCAACAATGTCAAAAATTTTTAAAAAAATATTAAATTTATTGCGTAGATCAGTTTTGCATAAATTTATAAGAGCCCATGACTTATTGGCAATAAAGTTCTCCAGTTCATCTGTCAAAACACCCAAAATGTGTTAAGCTTTATCGCGGAAGCCATACCCACCCGGACCACCTCCCCTTGTTATAGCATCTAGGCCTAAAACGAAATCCCTCGATCAAAAATATTTACAATTTATATCAATAATACTGTTTCATTCCATGCATCCCTTTTTGTTAATTTTGTTTTTAGCAGCGTATTTCTGGTTGAGCTTTAATGCCCATCTATAAAAGTTCGCAATCCATTAAGACCGATAGCGATAGGAACTCGGAAAACGCCATCGGTAAATCCTCAACTCCGAAATGGAGTTCTGTGCATTAATAATTGAGCTTTTTTTATCAGCATTGTTAACACAGAAACTGAATAAACAACTTAAAACGGGAATCAAAACAAAAACAAAATAAAGAAAAAAAAATTAAAAAAATAATTGAACAACTGTAGAGGGTCAGCAGTTTCAGTTTTCAGTTTCAAAACGGAAAACTTCCATTTCATCCCGGTTAGAAGAGGGGGAAGAAAAACACCCGAAAAGGATAAATGAAAAAAAAAAAGGAAAGGAAACACAAAAGAGGAAGATACAATCATCAGCTAATATCCTGCTGTTACGTCTATACATGCTTTACAATCGATAAGCCGCTTTTCGTTCCTTCCTTCTCGCACTGTATCCACTCTATCCGCTTTTTTTTCGAAACGCCCTTTGGCCAGGTCGATTTAACGTTCCATCTATAAAACCAGTTCCAATTTAATTCACACACAAAACATTTTAACGACAGTTTGAGAACAGAGGGAATAAAATTTCCAATAAATCATCGGGAAAATCGAAAACAACAACAACAACATAACAGTTGAACGAGAAATCCTTGCGAAAAAGGACGAAGCTACATAAATCCCGAGTATCGAAAACAACCCCCCAGTCTGTATGAACAACATCCCACACCACCGGGAGCAACCAAATCATCGAAATAAATAATCGAAACCTTTTAGCCTGTTCCCGAAAGTTTTTGGTCATTTTTCATCTGACCTGGAAAAACCTGGTGAAGCATCTATAGATACAACAACAACACGTTACAAAAATCGCATCAGATACACTAGCAAGGACGATACAGCAATGACAAAAAAAAAGGTTCAGATTTACTCGTACCACCGTGAAATGCAATAAACACATAGAGAAGAATCGAGCAGGACGAATGGAAAAAGTTACTGCGAGCACAGGTCGCCCCCCACAATGTGGTGGTGGGGTCAACAGAGACTTTTGTCCACGAGCGTGTATCACAGCAAACAGAGCACATATCTGCGAACTCGTTTGTTTCCGGCTGCTGTGTGATCCTGACAACAACGACGTAACTATCCCTTACCACTAGCCATATCTTCGTCATAGACGTATGGCGCTGAAATGTTACGCTATTTTGTGATGATAATCACAATTAAATTTTATTACATTATCTTAGGATAAAGCGGTCCTTGTGCATCGTTTCCAGTCGCCTTCGCCTGAACCGAAAACCCAACATCAACAGACGGTCCGAGGAAACAAATGTCGCCCCACTCACATGCACTCGCCTCACCTCCTTTATTCCGTCCAAACATATTTATCCTGTGTGAATGCAGTCCTTGAGCCGGGCCATGTAACATGGGGCCACAATGGCGCACATGTAATTTTGAAAATCGACATGCAATGCTGCACTGGGATATGCGAAATCTTAAATGGAATTCAATTCACATTTGATTATGGGAGCAGGAAGCACCACCATACAACCATTTCATCTTCGTTTCTCATTCTCATTCGAGAGCTCATGCCGTTTCGCCCGAAACGGCTTGAACGCTTTGTACGAACGACCGACTGAGCTAAGCAGGCGCTTGCGTTGCCTGGCCTTTGTTCCTTTTTTTTTCCCCCTTTTTTTAGGTTTCTGAGGTCCTGGATGGGTCGATTGTGCAGCATTTGATTCGATTATGGAAACGAACAGCAGTTAGAGGTGAGTGGGGCTTAAGGGACTGAAGCGGAAGTATAGCACTATGGCAGCGTGGCAGGACGGTAAATTGATTTTTCTTTTAATAAATTGTTATAACTTTGAGTGATGTTGTTTGCGGTGCTAGTGGCAGCCGGAATGATTTCAAACTGAGGCTGACTGGCCGGGCGCACGCCGGGAAATTGCGGAGTACGATTTGGGTAATGAGAGGTTTTGTAGTTGATAAACAGGTAGATTGACATGCAACAATGGGGTTTTAACAGCAAGGAAATAAGATTCGCTTGCGAGGTTTGCGGTTGGGATTCGTATTCAACTTGATGTGAGGATGTTAGAAAAGTTGAAAAACGATTGACGGTGGATGTTTTCGACATGCCATGTCAAAGGCAGAGGATAAAGTGGGTAGAATTCGACAGGATTCTACGCTGCGATAAGAGAGAGAGCCGATTGTGGTTGCTACTTCGATTAATGCAAACAATTTAAGCTCAGGACCAACTGAAATATTTCCATATTTTTTCCTTAAATGAATTGTAAATGAAAAATTCAGAGTGACAAAAAGCTTTGTATTAAAATGGACACAAATTTTCAGGTTAATGCGTTGTCCGTATTCGTGGTAATCGCCTTCCAATGCTTTTCGTTTACATTATCAGAGCTTTTTGTAGGAGTACTCGTCAATGTTCGAATGTTGATGAGCAACATTTTGTGAACGTCAACGTACATAAGTACGCACCTTTTCTAAGCTTAGTGAGATATGACTCAAAACTTAGTTTTATTTAATGACATTATAACACGGTAAGGGTCGCCACCTGCTCCAGAAACCGTCACCATGTTTCGCGGATTCAATTGGGATGATCGTCATAGATAACCTGTCAACGCGTTGACATTTGATGGAAAAAATCAAGTTGGAACAAAAGACTTGCCAATGACTTTAGGATTAACATTGGTCCATCTGTTTCCTTTGTTTTTTTTGCTAGTTTCATATGCTGATTGCATATTGTTACTCGTAGCATGGTGGCGTCAGTGAGTCAATGCACTGACCATATTCCATGATAGTTGGAAATCACTGTTCACGCGGTCTACGTATTATATATCTACTTCATTTTTTTCAGAGCTCGTGCTGGAATACTAATTACAAGCCGAGGCGTGGACAAAAGACGGAAGAAGTTCGAACTCCCCGAGTTCCTCTCGGATTTCAAAGGCAACAGAACCTTGTTAACAAGGAAATTAGGAGACCCGGATTAATCGCTCAATAAATGTGGGAGATCGTTAAAACCCTAGGCATGGGTTAACCAATCGAGACTCGGATCTCAGATGACAAAACCGAGTTTAAAATCGTAGTCTAAGAAGAATAGACATTTAAGTCAACCCTTGCAAATATATCTAACGCCATTGGTTTTGACTTTATGAAATTTAAATTATTAACACTTAGCATCCTTACAACCCTCGTCTACCGTGTATCACGATATCACGTGTAAAAAATTATTATAACGAGTATCATAATCCAATCTCTATATTGCCGTTCGCACCTAACCTTTTCGAATAGCTTCAGTTAAACTAATTTTTAAGTGTTCTGCGATATCCCTGGTACTATGAAACTATTCCACAGCGTTCGATACTGTCCCAAAGCAGATCCTACTCAGAAAACCCAAACATTTCTTCATCTTTGGTTCCTCAGCGCTAAGACTCATTAGGAATTACCGTGGAGATCGCAATGATTAATGGTAAAGTCTCGACTTTCTCCAAAACCAAATAGCGAGTCCCACAAGAATCCATCCGGGATCTCTTACTGTTTTCGCGGTTCAATAACGACATTCCTGCGAAATACTATTCGTAGACGACATTCAAATATAAATGAGTATTAGCTAGCCATTTCACCTAAAGGCAGACGTTGCTACACGGTTGATTGAGCATCTTCAGGCCGTTACACGATGGTTATATAAAAACAAAATTTTGCTCAACTTCTTCGAGAGCCAAAGCATCATAATACGTTGCACTATCCTAGACTTGAGCAACTTCCTACCCAAACCAACAGATGCAACAATGACTACGTGAATACTGCTAAAATCTCCGGAGGCATCTTTAATCAACAGCTTTCGCGAGTGGATAACATCATCATTTAACAGAAAGAGTCTACGGCTTTTTTTGTGTATTAAGTTGTTCGGGAAACTCTTTCCCAGTTAGCCAAAACCAATGCTCATCAAGACGCAACTGATCGCTATTTTATTGTACGTACTATCCGTCCCCTGCGATTTGACCAATTACAGTTTAGGCAAGCTAACAGTCGCCTGTAAGAGCTCAGTGCGTTTTCTTTACAGTTTACGACGACGATATAAAACCTCGTCATTCGCTTATACTTTGTTTGGAATGGAATTTCAGAGCATCCTTTCAACCTCAAAACAGAACAAAGCGTAGCCATACCTCTATCAGGAACTTCAGTTCATTCGTGACGAAGGCTTTTCGACTCTTTTTTCTCTTATAAAACGTCTGCCTAACTTTGAACAGGCCATTGGTCGATTTCTTTTTGAATAATACGTTCCTGGGACATAAGCAATACAAATTTCTTTAAGCTTCTTCTTCTAATTCACAAACTCAGAAGGTTGTAACTTCCTAAGCAGCTGGTAAAACTTCGATAATATCTCGCCAATTGATAATTGGGTTCATTGTTTATTGGACATTTTTTTTATTCCTAATATTGTAGAATTAAGAAAAACAAACTAGGCCATTGCAAAGCTCTGTAGCGTAAGCCTTGGTTCGACGAAAACGGGAGTAAAAGGTAAGCTCGTAACATTCTCAGAGATCTCGTTCCAGTTATCTTTCTACGAAAAGAAGTTGGCCGTTTATTTCTTTATGGTAAAGAGAAACAATTGGGAAGATTCAGGAAGAATGTAAGACGAAAAAGCCGATGCAGGTATAAAAACTGCGCAAAAAGGATACTAGACTAGATTGGAATTTATACGCAACGATAGTGGTCAGTTAACAGGGAGAGAGTAACAGTCAGTTTCGAGAAAGTGCACCATTGGAAAACGATATTAAAAAAATATAACAGAAAATCTGGTAGAGTCACCAACAAAAGGCATAAGAATAACAAGTACAATAGAACAATGAAATTATTTCCGAGGAATGGAAATCTGGGTCTACATCATCCCAGAATATCACTGCTATTAAGTCTTTTTTTTTTATATTATTCGTAAGCTCTTATGGTGATTGTCACACAACCTGGACGGGGTGCAGATGGTTTGTGTCGAAGATGTTCGTTCACTACCCTCCGAGGGTGGTTGTCTTAGATAGGATTTGAGAGATTCGATTTGCGTTGGTTGTAATTCACAGTACCTCTTTTGTTTCCATGCCATTATGGTGTTATACTAGGAAATGCACACACAGAGTATGAATTGTGAAGTGATCTTATGCTGCGCTTGTTATGCTTCGTCAGCACTTTTTGATCATCTCTCATTCACAACTTGTTGGAGAGTTTTTCTGTATAAGAATTGTTCTTGACTATGGACGGTTTTGAACTACATACCTTCGGCTCAGCTGTCGGTGATGATTACCATTGCACCACGACCAACCCCCTTGTTGTTGTTACATGGTGTTGTTAAATATTCTCATAAAGAGACTGACTGACTGAGGAAAAAAATCGAGACTACCACTGGCCGCAGGAGGAACCTGTCGATGAGTAACTAGACTTTCATTAAGCGACAGCTTTTAGAAGAGAAATGGAAATCCTACGAAAGTATCCACCATATATTGGTAGATTTTAAGCCGATCGAAACAATTATATATCATATAAGCCTGAACATGAGAATTCCCGGAAAAGTTGGTAAAACTAATAAGTACACTTAAAGGGAAAAAAGGAAGTGTTAAAGTACGAAATGCCTTATCTGAAACATTCAATACAAAGGGACGCTTTGTCACCACATCTCTTTAGTATAGGGAAACAGCCTCTCTAGCGTCCGCTGATGCAGGAAGTTCTGGAAGGTAGCAATTAAACAATTGAGAAGACTGTACTTGATAAGCGCCTAGAGAAAGTGAACGATAAAATCAATGTCCGAATAATAAAATTGTAAAGACTCAAAGAATGGGAAGGACATATAGGGCCAAGGGAAGGGACAATACGAACAATCGAAAGAATAGTAAGCGGAAAATTCGAGAAAACAGATCGCTGGGAAGGCCGCACCGTAGATAAGAAGACAATAAAAGATTGAACCTGGAAAATGTGGAACAGAACAGCGAAACTTGGAAGCAATACACTTATGACACTTATGACAGGGAGGCTTGGCAAAGGGTTGTTAATGAGGGTCTGAACTTCCGAGTTCCAAAATGCCGGTAATAATAAAATTAATAAAATGGAATCCAAATCTAATAGCGTTATCGTGCTATAGTTAGGGGGAAGTCACAAGTGGCTATCGTTAGAGCCTGATGCTTGATATTAATAAATTCTTTGTGTATCGAACGATGGCTCATTACACTGATAATGTTGCAAAACGCTATGGTGATGGTCGGAAAAGACTATATCAGCACCAAAATCTGATCTAAGCCTCGATTTGAATGAAATCCTCGAGGGAATGTTAGGGAAAAGGCAAAGACACTACCATGCAACAGATATTGAAAGACGAGCTCAAACAAGAGATTCAAAAGTTCATAAAAAGACAAGTACTTAACGATATAAAGTGTTTTCCAATGGGAACTTGACAGCTTTGAATTTAATTCGTGAACGCACCCTCTCACTAATCATCGAACTGTCATTGTCAATTTGTTCAGTAAACTCAACATTTTCATCATGGTAAAGTACACGAACGAGCAAGGTCTGCAAATTATAAAAATTTTCTACCGAAATTCGGTGACCGCAAACTTTAAGAGCGTTAACTCCAGTTTACGGTCGTAATTCTCGCCCTAGTAGACAGGCAATAACAAGCTTAGTGCAAACATTTTAGTCCACATATTCGTTGTGTGATGTTACCGTGTCAGTGAGACAACGGGTTCGTCGAAGTATCGAAAATATCGCTGCCGTTCAGACGTCCGTAGCAAACGATCCAAATCAGTCAATTCCACGGCGTTCTCAAGAATTGGGCACCGCTCAGACCACATTATGGCGCATTTTGCATAAGGATCTTGGCTTACACCCATACAAGATCAAGCTGACTCAAGAATTGAAGCCGATGGACCATTTGAAGCGACGTACGTTCTCCGATTGGACTCTGGAAAAGATGCGTCAAGATGATGAATTTCATCGCAAAATCATCTTCAGTGACGAAGCTCATTTTTGGCTCGATGGGTTCATCAATAAGCAAAATATGCGTTGTTGGTCGGGTGAAAATCATCATGTGCTTCATGAATCACCACTTCATCCACAAAAAATAACTGTTTGGTGCGGTTTGCATGCCGGCTGCGTATTCGGCCATATTTTTTCGTCGACAATAACGAACGTCACGTTACTGTGAATGGCCAGCGTTATCGCGCCATGATTACCGATTACTTTTGGCCCGAATTGGAAGATATGGACTTGGACGACATGTGGTTTCAACAGGATGGTGCCACAAGCCACACAGCACACATTACAATCGATTTATTGAAGAGTAAGTTTGATGAGCGTGTTATCTCAAGAAATGGGCCAGTCGATTGGCCGCCTCGTTCGAGCGATTTAACGCTTCTAGACTATTTTCTTTGGGGCTACGTTAAGTCATTGGTTAATGCCAACAAGCCGACGACGTTGAAAGAGCTCAGAGCCAACATTGAACGCGAAATAGCGGCCGTTTCGGCCGAAATGTGTGGCCGAGTCATCGAAAATTGGGTCCAACGAATCGACCACTGCAAACGTGCTCGCGATGGCCATGTTCCATTCATAAATGTTTTGATTGTACTTCAAGCCGATAATAAAATTTTTGAAATATCTCAAATGGTTTGTGTTTTATTTCAAAAAAAAGTCCTTTTTGGAAAATCCTATAATATAAGAAAAAAAAAAGAGATTCAAGAGAGCAAAAGAGCTGTTACGCTTACAGGAACATGGTAATTTGTCAAATTTCGTGCTTTTTCATAAGAAAAATGTCACAGTCGAACAATTTGCGAACAAGCAGAACGGTTGTATAATATTTAGCTAACACTTAAACCTTCAATTAGCCACCAGAAATTCAACACCGCCGTTTGTTTTGATTCGAGCCTGACGGCATATAGACAATCGCAGCTTTGGTTTTTGGACCGTGGCGTCAGAGATACAAATCATGAACCAACTAAGTGCTTAAGAAAATAATGTTCTTTGCTTCATTTCGTAGACATAAAATCCACTTCACTTTTCCACACAGGATCTTCTTCAAAAATGGAGCACGTGCAACTTGTTTGTTGATCGACACAAGACAATAGTTCGCGTCATGTCAAACGTTTAAGAAAACTTGAAAACATAATAGTTTTCCAATTGTTTAAATTTTAAATTTTAAAATTCGATTAAAAAAAAGATATTGCGTTTTGAAAATCGCAGTTGAGTTAGAGGGTTCAGGGTGGTCCGATTTTGCGATGAGAATTAGTGCTGATTGAAATCTTCGTCCATCGTCAGTCGAAAAAAACTGCTGCTATTACTGAAAGTGTGCCCCTAAGTCCTGAACTCGTAACAGACCTCAGCAACTATACAATAGCTGCACTTATCTGAGAAGAAATCAGATAAAAGTATTGGATTAGTTCCAACTTATGCATTGAAGTAACATAAACACCAGCTTCGTTATCGATAGCCTGATATTGACACCGATTTTTCCGAAAAAAAATAACATCTTTACGATGAAGCGCTTAGTCGTAGGGGAGTCAATGCTAGTCTGGTTTTTGAAATGGTGGCTTTATTTGCCTATTTCTCTTCGAATATGAAGCTGGCAATAATATTAAGGTCAACAAGTGGCGATGCGGGAAGGTGATAATGAAAATCGTGGTATGATGGGGCTCCAAGACACACCCAGAACAAGCTTCAATAATGATGTAATCAGCTACATATTTCGGCGCTATTGCTTTTCCTGCACGGAGTTGTGATTTGACGCCTTGTTATATTTTTCCCTAGAGTGCACATAAAGCTCTATATCACGCAAGCAGTTCGGAAGTAGATCTGGAACTTAAAAGCAATATTCTTCGAGCTATTTTCAAAATAAGGCTGTAATTGAAAATTTTATAATTGTGATGCACTACTGTAAGGTCAGCCAGGGCAGCCATTTGAATGAAATTTAATTTATAATGTTTACTCGTTTCAATAAAACAAACGTAACTATTAAAAGGTTTTTTTTTAAATCAGCCGATGGCCCCCCTCTAATTTTTTGTTTTTGTTTCTTAAATTTTTTGAGAAATCTGTTCATCAATTACTTACTATTTTGAGTTAGCAAATATTCGACAAATTTTGAGTTTAAATGTCCAATCCGTTAGAATATTCTTGCACAAAGACTGAATATTTAAAAAAAAAATGTTTTAAAAAAATCCTCTCACCACCCACACATACATTTTCCGGTTTTCAAGGCTGCAAGCTTAAGCTGCAGATTAATCAATTTCGAGTAGATTTCCTAGTTACATTTCCACTTATTTGTATAGATCTTCACTGCACTTACTTATGTATAACACAGATACTCGCCCTTAGATACATTTTGTTTATTTTCATTCATATATTGCATATACCCACATCATACAGATAAATCATTATTTTAGCGTTACGTCTCTAAATCTAATACTTCGACATTAATAATTGAATGCAAAACGAAAAATGGAAAAATTAAAAAACAATAAAACCTACCCAAGGGATGGAAAGGATCAAAAGGATCGCATAAATTACAATATACCTAGAATAGCATAAACGTCGAGTTGCATTTTGGTTCCCAATCTTATTCACCTACCGTCCCTGGCATCGTTCTGAAATTCTGCACATTCTCCTGCTGCCGATCCAATTGTTGTTGCCGTCGCAGTGTGTGATTGCAAACAATGAACGTAAGCCGCGACCCGCACACCAGTAGCATCGCCGCCAAAATCACACAATTGCCTTTGACTACGAGCACGACGACTAGGGCGGATATTACCGCTACAAAAATCCCAATGCAATTACATCTAACTAATTCCACTAAAGTCAAATAGAATTTTTGGCATTTGAAAAACCGTTGTTCGTGTTGTTGTTTGTGGATAGTTTGTGTTCGGGTTGTATCTGTGGAGGTCGCCAGCCGCCATGTTGCTGGTAGTCCACTACTGCTGGAGCTGCGATACGACCACCACCACCATCGAATGACTGCTGTTGATGGCGGTATAGCTATGGTGCGGTTCAATTCGCACTCTCCACTGAGGTGAGCATCGTGGTGTCCGCGAGCGTTGATGGTTTTTATACTTATGCTGGACCGGTCACCGCCAATCAATTGGACCAGTTGATGTTTACTATCACCTCTGTGACTGTTCACTGGTGACGACGGTGGCGTATAGTGATGTGGGGTGGTGTCGTTTTTTATGTTGACCGCGCTAACGGACGGGTGTAATGAATAGCAATGACAACGACAATGCTGACGACCGCGACGGTGCGATGGCCTTTGTAATCCGAGCAGGATTCGAAACAAAATTCCGCGTAAAGCGTGAACAATAGTGACGTATGTTGAATTTAGCGGATGATGGATGTGCTTTGGTAGGATTTGCATGGCTGTATTGAGGGACAGCGTCAGGGCGAGGAGGAGTAGTATTAGAAGCGGACAGGATTGAAGGCCGGGCGAGTGGGAACGTAATGCACTTTGTTCTTTGTCGAGGCATTGACGGAATTCTTTGTAATCCACGCGAGTGATGGCGCAGTAGTGATTCAGCATACAGATGCCTTCACATTGATCGGTTTGATATCGAACCGTGTTGGCGCGATAGTATCTGAAACGAAAAGAGGGAATAGAAAATGGTATGTTAGTGGATGTGAACAGTATTGAAGGTAACATTTAGGAATGACTCGGGGATTTGCTTTGTGGAATGCTACATGCCGGGATGAATATGACTCTCCTTTAGAGCTATTTTTCAATAGCATCACATTTACAAACATTTACGACTGTTTTGGTAGATTAAAAGAAACATTGGCTTTCGTCGAGTTGCCAGTGCTGTAAAACCCAACACATGAGAAACCTCCTAATTCCTTGGAGCTTTAAAATAACATATTCACTGTCATCAGAAGTTCACAAAACTATTAGTCTCTGAATCGCCTCGTGTCGTTTCCAGTCTCCCTATACATTCTTCTCATCCTTTTCATCCTTCCCATACATCCTTACACAACCCCTAAGCTGTCGAATGATTGATGATAATTCATTTGATTTGCCAATGGAGATTACCCTTAACACGCTAATTCATTGAAATTACACAGATGTATCCATCCGGGACCGGAACACGCGTAACTGAGCTCACAAAATATCAATTTAGAAGTATTTCCCTTCGGTTATTATATGGTATACTGGTATGTAACCCAGAGATAGAGCCCCACAAGCCAATAAACATCCTACAACAATTCCTCAGACAATCTGACAAATTTTTTGATTGGGGTTTCGACTATTCCTAGTTTTTCCCTTGACCACGCTTCCATCGGGTCAGATGGAATGGCAGCGATTAGGAAAATTTAAGACCAAGCCGGGAGATATAATTTCGTTATTTATATGAAGAGTAATTCCGTTTCCTTTCTTTTGATCGCGCATTCATAGGAAAGGATGTTCAGCATATTCGTAAACAGTAACAGAATGTGACGGAAATGGGGAAGATAAGTTAAATTAAATATTTATGCACGTCGTTACCAGAAGAAAAGGAGAGCCTGGGAATAGATGAATATGAAATTAAGCCAAAAAGCCTAATAAATATTGCCATACGGAGCGGAATTTCAAATAGATGAGGGTTAGGCAATCTTGTGAAAGTTTCGTTATGGATTTTCAAATTCCTTTTCGATTCCAAGTAAGTGATTTATTTTTTTTGTAATTTTTTCAAACAAGGTGGAACAGGAACGGCAAAAGTTTCGAACAATTTGCAAAATTGATGACCTCTAATCGGTTAAGCAGGACTGGAATTAAATTCAATATTAACGAGACTCGGAGTCATCGTTAGCTATGCTGATTATGTCAAAAGTTTTGTTCAACGTGGGTTAAAAGGTTAATGGCTTCAATGAATGTATGGACTTCAGGATAAAGATAATGTCAAAATAGTTACATAACGAAATTTTTGTCTGCCTCGGGTTGGGGTATTTCTAAAATGACATAGCTACTCGACTTCGGAAGGAAGTTGGGCAATGGTAGAATTAAATGGCCATCTAATAATAGGTGTGATTTCAAGTCAAGGAAAAATGTAACATTTTCATAGAGTGGTGATATTTTTATTTATTCCTTTAAGCGCATTATTTCGTCAACCAACGTGCGTTTAAGTCGAAAAAAATTGTCACGCAACAAAGCTATGTTGCTGTAAAGTATTTCACACTGTCCTACTAAAAATGAATGTAGTCCATGGCTATAGTGGCAATGCCATCGGTAGTAGAAAAATCTGTTAGTTTTTGTGATTTTTTCGCTGTTTTTTTATGCTGTCGATGGGCACCTAGCAACCTAGACAAATGAAAATGATCTCAACACTCAGAATAAATTTGTCTTCTAATCTGATCTCATTCATTCATTTCCAACGTGTATTACGGCCAAAAACCGCAACCACACGAGACAGCCAATAGGCGAGTGGAGGTGAATAAGATAGCTGAGGCTATGGGGCGTATCGTGGTGATTCAGTTGGGATCTGGACGACTTTGTACAGCAATTTGTCACCATGGAAGGGACATGAGTTCACCACTATATGCGAAGGGAAACAGCAGTCCAAGCAGTGGGTGGAAGTTGGAGGTTCAGCACCAAAGAAAGCGAAGCCGGTTTAACCTTTGCGCTCTTCGGGCGCCTTGTCGTGGTGGAGGGGCTTAAGAGGTCAATGACCTCGAAATAAGACCTGGAGAACCGAGTTTATTACAGATGAATGGACAACCTAATGGATGGTATTACTCCAGGTGGCACCCGCAATAGCGAAAATCCACACGGGTCAAGGATTCTGGAGGCCGCACCACACTCATTCAAAACTCTCCGGCAGCCCGGAACGACACCGACTCCTGCGGCTCACTGTCCGTCCACCTGGTTGGACTGAGCATGAGTGGTGCAACCAACGGAGGCAACACCGACGATAGCGCGGCACGGGAAACCACTAAGGCTGAACGAGCCCCAGAATTGGGACGCACGGTAGATTGCACTGCTAAGTGTCGGCGGCTAGTAAAGGCTGCTGCAGGAGGCACAAGCATGCCAGTACTTTCGGCATGCGCCTCAAACACTCCTTCTCTTATTGGTGACGATCAAATCCCCAATAAGAGCGTGCCAGGTTCCAAAACTGACGGAGTTGGAGGTGTTCAGGGTCCTGTTATGGCCGGCGCCACCGCCGAAAAAGTCGATGATGCTGACAGACAGACTCTGATCGCAGAAGGCGAAGCGGTCTCGGAACACAACAAACCTCAAACTGGCAGAGCTGTTTCAAAGCGGCGTCGGAAGGGAGCAGGAGCTCGAACCGAAAAAGGTAAGAACGGTACAGAATGATGATAACCAATTTCTTATGTCCCAAATTGAATTATAAGGACCAAGACGACATGTGGTTCCAGCAGAGCAGCGCTACCCGCCACACAGCGGACGCCACGGTTGACATTCTGCATGATCAATTTGAGGGTAAAGTTATCTCTCGCAGAAATAACATGAATTGGCCACCAAGGACATGCGATTTGACCCCACTACACTTTAGTTTTGTGGGGTTTCGTAAAGTCGTAGGTCTATGCAAATAAACCACAATAAACTGATGCTCTTACGGTGAATATAACACAAATTCAGCCGGATATACATATGTATGTGCAAGAGTCATTGAAATATTGACTACTCGGTTCCGTGACACCGTAAGAAGCTGAGGCGGACATTTGATCGATGTCATATCTCATCTCAAAAAGAATTTTGTTAGCATTTCATACCCAGCTTGTTTTATTCTATTTTAACATCTACCCACCCTTATTCAAAAACCCTTTAGCATACTACTCAGTGTCATCACAGGAGTATTACATTTGTTAGCAAACTTACAAATATTAAAGCTCTTTATCTCGGTAAAGCACCTGAACAATGAGGGTATGGTAAGAAAAAAATAAACTTTCTTTTGTTTTACGAGCAATTGCAGTTCTGGCAATTCTTTGAGGTAATTTATGTTCAAAAAGAAACAGGAAATTGTAATATTGTGACAATTATTCGTCTGATTGGCATCGCCCGTTGTCTGATAATCATAGATGTGACCAAAACACATCGCTTAAAACATTAAATGCTTTCCCAAAAATCGAGTTCGAAAAGTGTATCGAAGATATCTGGCATTAGGATATAGCATAATGTGGACGTTGTAGACCAATAAGTAAAATTCTTTTTAAAAAGAGGGAAATTCCTGGTATTTTTTGTTAGACGCACCTAGCTAATCGATCGAGTTCAAGTTCGCCGAATCACCGAGTATGAAACTCGTGTCATCAAAATGGATTGCATGCGTTGAATTTTAATTTAGTACCATGGCCGAGGTTCACGGTTCAGCATTCACAAGAAAAGTGCAATTCCACTTAAAGCACAAACTACAATATACCCCATCATAGCTAATAGCAAGAAAATATTCAGGTAAAACGATACAACAGGGCCGTGCTAATTGTGAACTCTTATCTGACGCGGTTTGGGCAAATTTACCTGACGACCAACCAGTCCAGGTAAAATCCAAACCGACGCTTCAAACAACGCTCAATTAAGAGCTGGAAACAACAAAATAGCTCGGAGCCAGCGGACGCAATAACCTTCCGGCGTGTGTCTTCCCTGCAATTGAGCACCAAACATGCTAATGCTAATTAAAGCCTTGCTCTACAAATACTGGAAACAAATGTTCCGTTCACAGCCGTTCACATCCGTTCACTTATGGATTCATACGATATACAATCGCATTTCCATGAAATTCAATCAGCTTACCCGGGCACGGTATAAGTAAATACTACCAAAATGGACTTCATCCGACGCCGTATTTACACCTGAAATACCCGATATTCTCGTTTACAACCATCCTCGTAGCGAGATAAATATTTTAGTATTCATAACTCAATTGCATCTTAGTGGTCCCTAAACGCAAACACACGCACATGCTTCCGTGCCCCGTCCCATTGCACGTTTATATTCCAATCAAAACGCGCAGATCGTTCGTAGAACAGACTCACTTTTGACGAGTCGCGTAGGGCATAAAGAACTGGAATTGGCGCGACGAACCTTGTTACGGATTTTTCGCGCGGCACGTCGTATTACGACACGGATAGAGAGAAGTAACGAGGAAGGACCAAATCAAATTTTCCACTCGTGCACGAGTATGATTCACCATGTGCGAATGTGTGTCATTTACGCCAACGACATACACATGATTTCATTTAGCTCGTCCTAATCATTTCACTTCACTTCATCGCAAACATGTCGACATGTGACGCCTCGTCAAACTTTCCCGGCCACCCGGGCCACCCCGACCGGGCGTCCTCTCCCGCATTTACACAATTTGTGTCAAATTCAATTATTTCTACACCCTGCTCCTGGAGGTGACTGGTATTTTTTAAGTCCTGCTTTTTGACAGACGTCTATCCTGCGAGTCATGATCCGGGCGCGAAACGGGTGCTGAGTGACAGTAAACGTTTGTTTTGGTGCGAAGCGTGGCGTAAATAATTTATAGCAGACAGTCAGTACACACAGCAATGATGTCGCTTGTGTCTCACACCCGAATGGAATGGGTAGATCCTTGTTGACCTTACTTCTTAGGTTTTAACTAAATCTAGTTCTTTTCATCACAATCAGGATTGTATTCTCAAAGGACGAAGGAAATGAATGAAATGGTAAGGTCCTGAAAAATCTGTTTTACATTCACCATGGCAAAGTCTTTGATTAAAATTCCATCCCATTATCGCGAGGCAACACCCCGCTGTCAGACTGAAACAAATTGATTTTTAATGGCACTTTAAGGACAATCTTAATTGTATGGCCTACATGATGTCCTTTTGGGAATACATTCGAAAAAGCAAAACCGCTCATTTACCTAGTCGTGCTTCTAAGCACAAAAACACAAACCTCACAGGATACAATAACTTTGTCCACACGGCGAGGCATCAAGTATCCTGCACGTACTTGCTATGTAGATGTTCAGCTTGCCCTTGAAAATAAATTATTATCCTTAAGATATTAAATCACTTTCCAATGGGGCTGGATACGTAAATTGTACACTCGACTACGAGCACTACTCAGCAGCCTCCTTAAAGTGAGCCTTCAATTGGGTACAAGAGCCATGAGGCAAACGGCAGCACCCGACGGGCAAGGTTCATTCCCTAAAAATAGCAAACAAGGACCATTATTTGCCGTCACTACAACCGAACTGACGTATTTGTATGTTTTATTTGTTGCCCATGGGGTGTTAGCGACCTCATTTCCTCAAGATTCTTGGAAGGCATTCACGAACAATATTATGGCCCACGGCAAAAGGGTGATGGTGGATTGGACTCGACTACATCACTAGCTCACCGGATGCGCGATAGATTGTGTTGTAGTCATATGGCAAGTGGAGGAGCACGAGCTTGTGGTTTTGGAGAACGCGCGTGGAAATGACAAGGCGATGGTGGGCTGGTATGCTATAATCACCTAAAATACATTTGTTCATCAGCAATGCACAATAAGGAACTGCTTTCGGGGGTGTTTCAATATTGGTTTTTGTCTGGGCTGCTACTATCGGGATGTACGATCTCGAACGTTCCCTCGAGCTGTTGCCACCCTTGGCAGGAGGGGTATTGGACTTTTACGTGAGCTTCTGTTAAAGTGTTTTGGGAACCCTTTATGACCTACGGCTGGTCGTGGAAATGACGTGCAGTCTATTTGTTTCTGCGTTGTTTAAATATTCTTTTAAGGAGTCTCATCAAAGCGGCTTCTTCTGCCTGGGAACAGGCCAATAACGCACGAGTACATCGGCTCGTTACTTATTGACGTCATTTAATGTTGGCATTTGAGTAAATATTTTCCGCGAGTGCAGAACTCCTTGTAAGGTTCGTGTATATTGTGAACCGTCTGTGAAGCGTTTACAAACTTAGCAAAAATGTCCTTTATATCCTTCCTGGAATATGTACCAAACAGCTATGAGATTGAGAAACACGAATGTTCGTTTTGCTGTGGTTCGACTTTAGTACTCATAGATGACATCGAGGTTTCGATGCAATAAAACAGTAAAAGTCTTTGAATAAGAGGTATGTTCAAAGAGTAGCAGGAATATGGTATTTTTGCGGGTCTTGTTAATCCAATTGAAGGAAGCTCTTCATTATTGAATTGTTGCATTTGGATACTACTAACTAAACTAGTTGTTTAGTCCACACGCCTGAGAACGTTAAATAATTGCACAAAGATTCAGTTCAACAATCTTTTTCAATAGAGACATAACAATTTTATGCTTTAATGTAAGCACACTCTTCAAATCCTTTTATGATCCGTTAATTCCAAAATATTACCTGAAATTAATATTTTGATCATAGTGGAGCTCAAGAGTGGATGATGTATGGAAAATATTTATAATTACTGCCGAATTTCTGGATGGATCGTTGCAACTCTAAGAGCACTTTTTTCGACTTTTGTTCATAATAATCGTGGCATCAGACAGACGGTGCATGCTATAGTTATAGTCTAGATATTCGTCACTAAATATTTCCGCGCTATTAAGAGGGTAAATCGGTTAAAGTACAGGAAATATCGAAGCCGAAACTGTTTCAGTTTAAATGGATCCAACTCAGTTGGTCCCATGTAGTTCACGTTCATCTCTTAGTCCACATTGCTGAAAATGTTTTGCAAGGATCAATGTCCTTACTGTATCAAGTTTACTTGAGAATTGGAGCCACTTGATCATATGAAGTGCCAAAACTTCTCTGATAAGCCACTGCAAAAATTAAAAAGAAATCCTGAAATTCGTTGAAAAATCATCTTCAAGGATGAGACTCATTATTGGTTTAGTGGCCTTGTTAATAAGCAAAATATCCCTTATGGGACACTAGCAAGCTCACATGTGGTTCAAAAGGTTCCAGTACACCCACAAAAAATTACCGTGCAGTATGGATTACATGCGGGTGGTGTTATTGGACCATATTTGTTCATTGATGAAAATTATTGCCAGGTTACCATCAATAGAGTTCATTATCCTGCCTGGTGGGAAGACAAATTATAACCAGAACTGGATGGATTAGATATTAGTGACATACAGCAATATGAAGCTTGTTGCCACACAGGTGGTCGGGCAACTGACCTATTACAGGGGAAATTCGACAGTCGAGTAATCTTGTGGAGTCGTCGGAAAGCCTACTTTGCTCATGCGATTTTAAGCCATTGGATTTCATTTTATGTAGTTGCATTGACTTTAAGGCAAGCCAATACGGTTAGAGGGGGTTAGGAACAATATCGAACGCGAAATCCGCAATATACCGCCCGATATGAACGTGTTGGCGGCGGTTAAGTGTTATGAACAATGCTGATTTTAATGCAGCGTGCGCCATCTCATATGGGTCGATGTAAATTTCGAATAACTTTGACAATTCTTAACCAATTTTGGAAATTAATTTTTTTTTTCAAGTTAGACCTTTACAATTTATTTTGATTAATTTTTGAAAACAATATCGATTAAATGACCGCCTTTATTGCCGATGCAAAAATGGGCTCGTTTTCGCGCATTCTCCATGACATTTTCGAGCATTTTGGTCGACATTTCTGCGATTTCCGCACGATTTCAAGTATCCAAAAAAACAAAAAAAAAATCCGGCAATCTCGGAGGCCAGTCAATATCGCCCTTTATTGACACCAATCTTCCAGGAAACTTCTTACAGAAAAGGTTCATTGTTTTGTCCGCAGTATGGCAAGTCGCGCCGTCTTGTTGAAATCAAAATTGAAAAAAGCCTTTTTTACGCATTTCTGGGACCACATAATGGTCCAATATCCACCGATATCGATCACCATCCACTGTATCACCAACATTGAAGAAATACGGTGCAATCATGGTTTTAGAGCATACATCGGCCCAAGCGGGAACTTTTTGATCATATAGCGGCTCTTCGAAAAAAATGTGAGGATTTTCGGTGGCCCAGAAGCGACAATTTTATCTATTAACTGAGCCAGATAGCGTAAAATGTACCTCATCGATCATCAAAATTTGCTGCCAGAACTCCGGCTCAGCATTAATCATTGCAAAGACATTTTGTGCGTATGCCAAGCGCCGTGGCTCATCTTGTGGCAACATTCTTTGAGTTATCTGCACTTTGTATGGAAATAAGCGAAGACCAACCTTTAAAATTCTCCCCAAAGTGGTCCCACTGATGCCTAACTGCTGCGAACGGCGCCGATATGACAAACTTGGGTCTTCTTGAAGACTGGCCTTCACAGACTAAATAGATCAGTTTGAACGCTGCGGACGTGGCCTAGGTTGCTCACAAGGGCTTGCCAAGGAACCAAATTGAAAAAAATTCGAAGCCTAACGACGAATTGTATCTTTTTTGGACGCAACACGACCACGATATTTTGCACGATACGCACGTTGAGTTAGTACAACCGAGCGCTGATTTTTAAAGAACATTGAAACTATTTCCGCAAGTTCTTTTGGCGTGAAGCGGTTAATTGAAGTTAAAATTGTACTGAATTGACGTTTCCCAAATGCTATAGCATATGAAAATCGGTTGACAATTGTTGAAGTTATTCGAAGGTAACATCGACCCATATGAGATGGCCTACTATGTACTTGAATTTGGCATGTGTACTAGAACTGGGGTGAATTTCAGTCCGAATTACTCTGTGATTTATTTAAATTCAAAATAAAATTAAAAATCTGTTAAAAGTGTTTGAGCGATGAGGAGAGCGCTGGCAAGGTCATGTAACTAAAAGTCTTCTCAAAAACCATAAATTTTATGGTAATTTTTGAACAAAACTTGCATACACAAAGTATCGTATAAACTGATTTAAATTCATTTTTATATATAGCGCTTTTATATGCCATTTACTCACGGAAGTTTTCCCTCGCACATGTGCGTCGTGAAATGCAATAAAGAGCAGTACACTTCTGCAAACTTCCGTTTCTGCGAGTTTTTATACGCTCCTGTGAACTCATTTTAATTTAATTTCTGTTGCGAAATATCTTGACCTTTCTAGGCAACCCTCTCAACTGAGGTTTGTCTCGGAGCAGACTTTCTTGTGTGCTGTGTCTTTCTTCTGTACAATTCCATTTCATTTAACAATTTAAAAGTCACAAATTCCATTTGTCATTATCTAACAACCTCGAGTCCAGCTGCTCACACTACCCAAGCTCTTCCGTCCCATTTTCCATTTATATTCATAAGTTGCCATACATTTGACATTAAAAACTTCCACCGACACCGAAGTGACACTATGGAAAGGAGCGTCATCCACAGAAAGACCCGACGAGTCCAAGAAACGTAATAAAAGCCCGCGGGCTACTACTGCCCTCGTTCACTACCACACACACACACATACACATACACATGCACCATCATCAATCATCATCTCCCCGTTTCATCTACATCTTCTCCGACACTCCCTGCCCCAGTAACCATGCCCGTTTCGTTCTAGTCCCATTTGACTAAATGATTTTCTTGATAACAAATCTGCATAAAAATCTTCTAAATTTGCATACAAATAATCAGAGAGGAACAGGACAAGAAAAAAAAAATTCCTCCAGCACACAAAGGACACGTCAAGGCAGCTAAGAAGAAGACGAGGAAAAAGGAATTGACTCGCCCCAAAACACCGCATAACAAGCACCTCCATCCATTCATCTATTGTCGAAACAGCGACAAGCGTCGACAGCCAACGACAAACAACTGGAGGGAGCGCAAACATCATGTCTTACCGTTAGCTTGTTTGCCCTCAATTTGCAACCAAATGAATGGCTAAGCCTCAGCAAGCGTCCAACACACGGCTAACTAGTGCGGGAAGATTTAACGGGTATTTTTTTCTACTTTTCATTTTACGGCTTACGTCCGTGTCCTGCTGCTGTAGACGATACGACGAAACGGCGAACCGACAACACGTCTCGCTCGTTAGTCGTAACCAAGAAACACAACAAGGAAACGCCACCGCCTTCGTCATCGTCACCGTTACCATCGCTAGGCGGTTTTATGAATATTTTTCCTTGTCCTTCGTGCTATGGAAATGATATGCAGTTTCTCCCGTATCCCTATCATCGTCTTTAATGCACATTATCAAAGGAATATTCACGCGGAAAAGGCAAATAACAGGACTATTGACCGCAGGACGGATTAACATGTATTTCGCATTCGAATTTTCTCTTTGAGTTTGTGGTCAAAATGAAATGCACGCCTTTGCAAACGACTTTATTCTGACCAAACCGGAAACGCCGAATGGCAAACAAGGGGGAGTAGGGCTTGAGGTATGAGGAAAACGGGTGTAAAGTGTGTAGGGCGTTTGCGAAATTTATGATTCATGTTTTCGGTACGTTGGTTTCCTTTTCGGTTTCAGGTGACACATCAAAGCGGTCGTGGCAAAAAACTATCAAAAGGATGTGCTAAGGGTCGAACGACATTAGGATATCCTTGCATAAAGCACGGGAAGGTGTTGAGTTTTGTGAATTATTACCGTTAATTTGAATAAAACAAGCCTTCGTTACAATGCAGGTGTCCTTACGTGGTCGTGGAAGGTATTCGTGTTTAACCTTTTTTTATGCTTTACTTTACTTTTGCGTGGCGTTGGTTCATAGTGGCATTTAGAGCGGTTTCGGTTGGGGCAGTATCGTGGAAAATACTCAAGGTCTTGCGATTTGATTTACTGTCTTTGAGCAGGGAGGTTGCATTTGGAGACATATTTGCATCCGCAACAGTTTGGGGCATTTGTCATTTGTTTTTGAGGACCATACATAAATATGAGCTGCTTTTGGCTTTGTTCAATGGTTTTTATGTCGGACTTTGTCTTGGAAGTACTCTAAGTCAAATCCGTAAGCCAAGTACTAAGTGCTCTCAATCAAGCGATCTATGTTCGCTTGGAATATTATCCTTTGACTCAATATTTTCGGTTAGTTCCTAATAGCAGTGTTTTCTCTATCCCATTTCGACAAAGCAATGGTTGACTACTCCAAGAAGTCCACGCCAACACCCACCTTTAAAAAATCCGCTCTTTGATTTGTGGAAAGCAATACATTTTTCATTTATGAATGGGTCTCAAAAAGCCGAACCAGAGCCCAAAACCAATGTTCCAGCAAAGCATTCCAAAGAGGTTTTATTATAATTTTTTATTAACTACTTAACTCAAAAATTAAGAAAATGTTACGTATACGCCCCATTGTGCGAAATGTCGTCAGCACCTATTGGCTTTCTTAACTATTTTTCCGACTTGCATATATATTACGCAGGAAACTGTCGTCTATTCGAATACAACCTTTCTAGTCATATTTTAGGTTTTTTGTTTAGGGAAGCCTAGGTAGGAAGATGGCCTATGAAATCGCGAAGTATGTGAGGTTTATATACCCTACACTCTAAATACTCAAATCTTTAGAGCGATTAACGCTTTCGAACTTACAACGTCCAGTTATGGTCTTATGAGTGAGGCGGAATGCTATCCGTTTTCTAGTAAAGGATTAATCGTAAGAACGTGTAGATGTTGAAATGGAATAAAACAAGCTGTGTGTGAGGTATTAACACAATTCTTTTAAAGTATACCATTAAAAAGGGTGTTTTTTTTTAGAAATATAAAAATTCAATATGAAATAAAGTAGTTGAAGCAAACGTTAATGTCTATGATGTTAGCTTTATTTAATAGACAATTTTATGCCATTAGTGTTTAAATATGATTTTGTGCATATGCCCGTCAGGGCTAGCTCGAATCAAACGCAATCTTGAAGTCAGATTTTCGACAACTTTATCGAGCAACTGGGGCCGTATATCAACAATAACACGGTGAAAGTCTTGGTTGTTAGCACAGTAAAAATTAAAAAAAGTAAATTATAATGTATAAAGGCCTCTTTTTAATAGAATTTGCATTATCAACGAAAGTCGGTCCTTCGAAACGAATCTTTTGGAATCTGTTTGGTGGTTGCTAGACCTTGGATCTCTGCACAAATAAGTATCAATGGCTAATCTTTTTATTTGGTGCTCCCGTCTGTTGTTGTCTTTGAATATTTTTTGAGAGTCGATTTGCTTGCGCAAAATATTCCCGACAACGTTCGTGTTCTAGAATTAAAAGTGCGGTTAGAAAGATTAGAAAAGGCATCGAAAAACATTAGCGATAGTCAATCGGCCCTTTTTGAGTTTCATGCGGAGGAGGGATACGGTTATCCCGAGTTTGAGTTCATAGAATTTAAATATATAGGTATAAGGATGAAACGTGCTCTTTCGAAGCGAATACTGGAAATAACTCCGGTCCGCGATTAAGCCCACGACACTTCGCTAAGAGATTTAGTGGCTTCCCCAGCAGAACTATTGGATAGGTTAGGGCAGGCGGCTTCCGCCCGCTCTAGCAAGAAAGATGAATCGACGGTAGTGTAGAGGAAACTCGTTAGAATCATTGGGTACATTTATCGCTTCATAAAATTATGTCGTTTGCCTAAACAAGACAGAAAACGTGGATATCTTTCCCTGACAGAGCTTCGTATGACTGAACAAACCTGTCTTATATGGTCACAATCCGTGCCATTCATTGACGGATTCGGGTTGTTGCGCGTCGGCGGCAGAATTTCAAAGGCTAAGGACATTCCTTATTGTTCAAAACATCCTGCTATTCTGCCCAAAAATCATCGTGTTACTCAGCTGATTCTACTGGATGCACACAGAAACTTTCTGCATATCGGGGTATCCGGACTCTCCCCGCGCTAATTCGTTAGCAGTATTGGATCATCGGGAACAGAAATCTTATTCGGAAATTGATTCACGATTGTGTTACGTGTTTTCGTCATCGACAGCTAACGTCTACGCAGCTTATGGGGAATTTACCCCCATGCTTTGCTTTGCTCATTCAGGATGTACATAACTGCGCTGAGCCCATAACACTCCGTTTGTCCAAAAGGAGGAAACCTAACCTGGTGAAAGGGTACATTTCTCTATTTGTCTGTATGACGACTAAGGTCTGGAGATGATTTCGGACCTAACTACGGATGCGTTTTGGCTGCTCTCAAAAGGTTCATCGTGAGACGGGGAAAATGCAACGTAATATACTCCGATAGGCGCCAACTTTCAAGGAACAGCTCGGGTTCTATCGGAGATGCAGAATTTGGTACAATCACCGGCCCACAACGAAAAGTTTGGTGAAATGTTGGCTGCAGAAGACATCGATTGGCAATTTATTCCTCCGCACAGCCCTCACTTCGGTGGACTTTCAGAAGCGGGGGTTAAATCTATTAAGCAACATCTTCGTCAAATTGTTGGCAATGATATCCTTACCTTCGAAGAAATGTGTTCCATATTAGCCCAAATCGAAGCCCTTCTGAATTCTAGGCCCCTTTGTGCTTTCTCTGAGTTAGATCTTGACCCATTAACACCTTCTCATTTTCTCATAGGAAGGCCATATACTGCAACCTCCGAGCCAAGTTGTCATACCGGTTAATCGACTGGGACGATGATAATTACTTCAAAATATGATGCAAGGTTTCTGGCGCCGGTGGTACATCGAGTGCATAACATCGTTACAGCAGCGCCCAAAACGGGGAAAACCTACCCGAAATTTCCGAGTCGGCGATGTGGTAGTTGTCATGAAGCCCAATCTGGTACCCTCACAGTGGTCCTTAGGAAGAATTGTCGAAATCCACCGAGGCCCAGATGGATATGTACGAGTAGTAAAATTGCGCACTAAAGGCGGAATATTCAAGCGTCCTATCACCAAATTGGTGATTCTGCCGTGTTCCTGAAATTCTTCCTTAAAGAAATATGGGCCGATGATTCCACTAGCCCATAAAGCATACCAAACAGTCCAAACAGTGAATGTTAATGATTGCAAGGACGCCTCGATATAGGCTTCTGGGTTTTCTCCACACCGAATTTGGAAAATTTACTTGTTTACATATCCATTTAACCAAAAATGGTTCCCCTCGGGGAACAAAATTATGCGTTGAAAACGAGGATGTTTTCGGCCCATTCACCGAACCTAAGACGCGTATAAGGATCACGCGGTTTCAACCTTTACACAAGCTGGATATTATAAGCTTTTAAGTAAAGATCTTTCCGTAAAATTGTGTATAAAGTATATATAATGAGCATAGCTCCAATTGCTGTGCACCATGGCTCCCAACACTGCGCTCCACAACGGTAATAACTTCTTCTCTTCGCACTGTTTGTCATCTTTGGGGATGCGTATTATCCACTAAAGTGTACGTGGTGCAAAAACGATTTTCTCGATTATGTACACTGTACAATGATCGTAGAGCACGATAAGTTTGGCGGAACGAACCATGGTTTTAAGAGTAAGATTGCACAATTTGCATGCGTTGTTCTATTATTAATCTATTTATCGTAAAATGGCAGAATATGCTAACAACAAATCAACTTTCAACTGTCAAATTGACAATCAGTAGAAACAATGTTGCCGGCTTAAAAATCAAACCTATAAAAAACACCCTTTATACGTTCAAATGCCCGCGTCGGCTTCTTACGGTGGTATGGATCCGAGTGGTCTAACTTTCAATTACTCTTCTGCCTAGATCCGGCTGAATTTGAGCAGTGCCCTGTTTTATGTTCATCTTTGGGGCATCGGTCGATTGTGGGTTATAAGCATACACTTATAGCTGCAGGAAACCCCACAAAAAAAAAGTGTAGCGGGGCCAAATCGCATGTCCTTCGTGGCCAATTCATATCACCTCTGCGAGAGATCGTCTTGCCTCAAATCGTTCATGCAGAAGGTCAATCGTGGCGTCTGCTTTGGCAGGTAGCACCACCCAATATATTAGCTTGGTCCATGTAATTCAATTTGGACCATAAGAAATTGGTTATCATAGTTCTGTAGCGTTCGCCATTGATGGTGACGGCCTCACCAACGTCGTCTTCAAAAAAGTAGGGACCAAAGACGTCGCCGGCCCAAAACCCACCCTAAATGGTAGCTTTTTGAAGATGTATTGTCAAATGATGAATCTCATATGGGCTAGTTACATACAGGGTTATGTTGTTTATCAAGAGAGTTATTTATCCAGAAGTTCGCCTCGTCGCTAAATATGATTTTTCGGCAAAAATAAAGGTCCTCCTCCGAAGCTCAGCCTGCGAACAAATGGCGTTTTTTATGCTCATGAACTTTGAGCTTCTGGGTCAGTTGGATCTTATATGGGTGTAGGCCCTATCAACCAGGCAAATTTGCCAAGTTGAAGGCGAAACTCTGAGTTCTTTTCCACGACGAAGAATCGACTGCCTCGGGTTCTGCTGTACACTTTAGCGGGCTGCGGCGACTTTCTCGGCCGATCTAAGGTTTTTCGACGTACGAATATTGACTGATTGATTATCGTACCGGTCCCCTCAAATTTAGCCACCAAACGTTGAAGAGTCAACTGTGTAGGGCCATCATCTCCACCGGAAGGTGGGCGCAACGTTTGCAACAACGAACACTCATTTTGACACGAGTAATAAAGTTGTATCGTTTGGATGTGCAGTTCAATCGTGTGACTTACCATCATTAACTGCATAATAAACAACAGGCCGCCAAAACCTACTCGCGCCAATTGAAAAACCCTTTAGTTGCCATACCGCTACTTAGCTTCGATTCAAGCTCAAGCACACCGGAGTTTCCGCAGTTCATTCTGTTTTAGTGCGCTTCCTTAGCCAATTTTAAAATACAAAAGCATTGCTGAACTCGCGCCAATAGTAACTTAAAGGACTCCTTGACAAACGGCCTCGCGCTTAAAAAATGTTATTTCCCTAGGTGCCTCTTTTGTTAACTGCTCATAGGCCATGCGGCACAATATTTCTGGGCTATTTAGAACGAACAATGGAAGAAAAGGATATAATGTAACATCGATTCCATAAAAGCACATCGATTGACACGAGAATATATTCGACAACCACAACCGCTTATGCTCAATCCGTGACGAAAAACCGGGCTGTGTAGAAAAAGCATACACACACTCGTACAGAAATCCGTCGAAACTAATAGTTATACATCGTTATTTATATTCGGAATAAGTCATGGAAATTGATGGGGCTTCAGCTGGAACATAAGAGAGGCCTATTATATTAGATAAATTCCGTACCGAAAATATTACAAGTCATTAATATCCCATATATCCTGGCATAAATTTCGTTAACCATAATCCTCTTTCCCCAGCCACTCACTCGTCCTCCTCTCGTGCTATTGTCACATAAAAAATTATTATCATACCCGCCCATCACTTAAGCGAGCCTCATTAACAAAAGCAAAACATAAAACAACAAATTGCCTCTAGAAACAAAGATACACGCTTGTGGGATGGATGCACGCTTACCTCGAGAACCATGTTCCATCGGTGCCCGTAAATCGATCAACGAAATTATGCAGCGAAATTGCCGATATATCATTCAGGCCGTAGTAGTGTGTCAAATTATATTCCGATATCCAATTGGGCTCGCCCTCCCGATTCGCCTCTCCCAAGTCCATAAAATATTGAGTGTAGTCCAGGACCTGCAAATTACCGCAAGTCATGAATCAATAAATTCATTAAATTAACTCATAAAGATGCGCCATCAGTTGACGACACGAGGATTGCACGAAAAATCAAATAAACAAAAAAGGATATTATGGAGTAATAATGGTTGGAGCTTGGAAATTAATAAATCAAAACACAAACGCACACGCTGATACTGACCTGGCCTGAATCCGTATCGAATTTGTACAACCGCATTGCCGGGTTGTTAGATCCAACGCTCATCTTCCTCGGCGTAACAGATGGCGAAATCATCATCCACGACACCGGCTTGCCTGCAAAAACACATTTATGGTATAAGTAACTAGTTTGAATCAGAAAGTTATGTGTGATATGAAGCAGGCTTCTGTCAAAACTACATAGTGTCGAACTGAAGGCGTAGGAAGCCACATTATCCTGGCGAACCTCAACGAACCGACAGCAACTGAGTGGACACTCGACGAGGGATGTCGAAACTTCGTGGACAGAAGAGATTAACGTACTGACCTGAAACTTTTACATTCCTCACCCACCGGTTAGTTTCCATAACTCGTAGAGGCGGTTGTGGTTCGGGTTTCGGTCTTACTCGACGGCCCTACAATTTACGAAATACTTCATCATAAATTGATTAAATATTCGTCGGCAACACTAAGTGGATGGATGGATTAACTGGCTATATCCGATGGATGATGGAGAGAGTCATCACAAGTGGCGGGAGGTAAACTCCTTTTATTTCTCTTCGCCGAAGAAGGAACATTCATTAAGCTCCGTCTTGCGTATGGGCGGCCAAAAGACATCTGGAATTAAAATTCCGTTCCAAGAGAAGGGGAGGATCACTTAATCGGCTTTAGTTGGTTGGGGGCCACGTTTCCCTTCTTTTTTTGTTTGGATGACAAAGACGATGATGATAAAGTGGACGTGAAGGTGCTAGTGAAGTCGAAGGTTAAACGAAAAATATTTCCCGTACGTGACAGATGACCTCTTAAGTGGCTGTTGGTGGAACGGAAGAGCCCGGCACTTAACCCTTTAACCTCGAGCGAAGGGTTCGCCATCCCCTGTCGACGGAACGAAAGACGGAAACTAACTAAAAGACAAAATCCGCCAAAAGGGTGCTCCATCGGTCGTTCTAGAGTTCCTTTTTTTTTTCTTCGTTTTTTTTTGTATGTTTTCGGGTTTTCGGAGTCGTGTGTATATATAATAAATGGATGTGCGAGCGAAGGGGGACGCATGGGGGCGCGGTGAAACTGTGTACAAAGTTGTGGTTGCACGTATTCGATTCCAGCCGCACCCATTCTGGTGACACAAGTGGTTTATTATGACACATTAATGTTACATTTAGGAAGCTTGTGGCCAAACTGGAGGAAGTGTACGTGGCAGGAAGTTGTGAAAGACGTCGGAGATTTATTTTATTACATTTTTTTTTTTTAGTATTTTTTACCAACAGTAGTTTGTGTCAATTGTGTGACGACGATGACCTATCTTTTATTCCAAGAGGTTTCGTGAGAGGGTGATTATTATTTTTTATTTTTTTTTTGAAATAGGGTAAGAAGGGTGATGGCTTTTATAGCCCTAGGGCCTATATTAGTTGTGTCATTCCTTCCCACTTTTCATAAATTAGATGACCCTTATTGATTGTGAGTCATGGTTTGTTTCGAAATAAATTAGTTGTTATTGGGGGGAATTCATAATGAAGTGCTGAAGTATAAACTCAATTTAAACTTAAAGTAGAGACTTGAAGTGGCTTATGCTAAGGCCTAAATTTAATCGTTCGACCATTGAGCTTTCTAGGTGGTGATCTGTCTTGCTTGTGAGTTTGTATTGCTTAATAGGTTATTTAAGGGTAATTTAATACAGGAGTGGCAAAGACAATGCCGGCTTAGGTACAGCGACTCCGAGCACCGTGTAAATAAATTACCATCCAACGTCGGGTGTCACCTCCAATTTCGTGCCATGCTTGAACTATCAACTATCAACTATCAACATGGTAAGCGCTATTTAGAAGTTATTTAACATGGATCATAAACATTTGAAGAATTCGCTAAGTTAGTGAAAATTCACTACATAAAGGGTGAATATATTGCTCCTTCTCGTGCAGTTGTGGGGAACAGCAGGATTAGCTTAAATGATCGCCGTCGTAGCTGAGAATATATGGGTAAACACAGGTTTGTCTCGAGACCATTAGAGGAATTAGGACTATCTGCAACTACCCCATTTCGTACTAACAGCATAGCCTCGCGCGGTACATCTCAATGCTTTCACTTATCATATCGGTACCGTTCGCAGCAATTAGGCATCAGTGGGACTTTGCGGATAATTTTAAAGGATGATCTTCACTTATTTCCATACAAAGTGCAGATAACTCAAGGAACTCACAAGATGAGCCACGGCGCGACAAAATGTCGTTGCAATGATTAATGCTGAGCCGGAGTTCTGCAGCAAATTTTGATGACCGATGAGGCACATTTTACGCTCTCTGGCTCAGTTAATAAACAAAATTGTTGCTTCTGGGGTACCGAAAATCCTCACATTATTCTCGAAAACTGGCTATATGATCAAAAAGTTACTGTTTGGGCCGGTGCATGCGCTAAAACCAACATTGGACCGTATTTCTTCAATGTTGGCGATAGAGTGGATGGCGATCGATATCGGTGGATTTTGAGCCCATTATGTGGTCCCAGAAATGCGTAAAAAAGGCTTATTTCACTTTTGGTTTCTACAAGACGGCGCGACATGCCTGCGGACAAAACAATGAACCTTTTGCGTAAGAAGTTCCCTGGAAGATTGGTGTCAAAAAAGGGCGATATTGACTGGCTTCCGAGATCGCCGAATTTGACTCATCCAGACTTTTTTCTTTGGGGATACCTGAAAAGCAAGGTGTATGCTAACGGCCCGAAGACAATAGAACAGCTCAAAGAAACATTCGTGCGGAAATCGCAGAAATTTCGACCGAAATGCTCGAAAATGTCATGGAGAATGCGCGAAAACGAGTCCATTCTACATTATTTTTAAAAATTAATCAAAATTAATTACAAAGGTCTGGATTGAATGAAAGTTTTTAAATTTCCCAAATCGGTTGAGAATTGTTGAAGTTATTCGAAATTTACACCGACCCATATGAATCAAAATATCAGCTTTATTGAATCAAAAATTTCCTGGACGGTTTATTTTGGTGACATGAATTGGCCACCAAGATACACGATCAGTCGCCGTTGGATTTGCCAAACGCGACAAGAACTTGCAGATTCATTGAGGATAACACAGCAAGCCTTTCTTAATCATCTAGAAGCCTTGGAAATGGCAGAAAGGAGAGAAATTCGGTGCAAAATCACCGCAACAACTCACTACCGAACACAGCTAATACGTTTGAATCGAGCATCGAAGGAGAACCAGCAATACTGCCTATGCCAAGGCCAAATACTGCTCAGACCAAACGCTTCTCAGGTTAGATGCGCCCCATCTGCCGCACTCCAGAAATCGCCGCTTTCGTCTGCCGCCTGTTCCCATCTATCACGCATGGCCCTGTTGATCTCCTCATCTTTTCAAGAAACCGGAAAATGAGCCTATTGCTGGATCCACGCTTATTTTCAACATCACGACGAAAAGAGTATACTATTGCGTGTCAAATTTCCTGAACGTGTGATGTCTTGAAACAAAGACTTCAATTGATCGTCGAGATCATGGTATTACAACCCCCCCCCCCCCAATACATCGTTAAAGATGCATGCTTTTAATAGCAAGTATATAAATATCAGAGCTTCTCTTCGAGGAAAAACAGGCGCCCGTATGCAAAAGCGTGATGAACATTTCATCAAAAGAACGATTATTCGGATTGTGCGGATCCGAGGTAGATATTTAGCAGATATTGGTCTCGATTATCAATTTCCGAATTTTGGCTTTAGACTCTTGTTTAGACTCTTGTTGGATAGTACAATAATATTATTCACTATGATACTTGCTGTGATTAAGACTACTCACACTGCTGTAGTGAAATGAATGCGCCAAAGTCCTAAATCGAAAAACTATTGATTTTATTGTGCTAAGGCTCTATCAAAATCCTGCATAAAGTATAACCAACGTTCTTACTTGTTGGGTTCCACAATATTCGTACTGTGAGAAACTGAAGCATACACACCTGAACTACTCCCACTTTAAAGGAAGTACAGCTCATGTGCAAACAGATAGTACGGTAAGGTCAAAGCTTCTTACAACCACACCTGTGATTAGGAAAATGGCAATGGCATTCAAAGTTTTTCTAGAAGGTAAAATCGTCACGAACATAAACAACTAGTTAGAGTCATTGTTGGGTCCAAGACTACGGTTAAAGTTATTTCGGATGAATGACAAAAATGCGAATATGGTGAAGAAAGGTTTTTGTGATAAGGGCACGAAAATTTGCAGGAAATCGGGCTTAAAATAGATTTATCACCGATTTTACACCTTCAAAGAATGACGCCTAAATATATATTTCGATGAAATCAAATCGAACGAAATGTGTTTGGCATCTTGAATATACTCAGAAAATAGGTTTGACAAAGCTCGGTGAATTTCTCGAATACAGATGGGAACTCATGTGACTCTGATGAATCTATTCACTACCTACAGTGATGTGCTGTACAATGGTTCTATTCGGTTCATGGAATTGAACTTCATTGACCAAAAGCGGATTGACTCGGAAGTGGAAAGGTATTTTAGGATCACATTTAGAGTCCAAAGTTAATCCGTCTTTATTTCATTTTAAAGCTTGTAATGGCCAGTCATTACATTGATGACCACCCCCTAGTCGTGCGGCAACTTTGCACCATCATGACATCAACTTCACAAATACACAAGAAAAACAAGAAAAAAACTTTGAAAAACCATTAAGTTTGCTTGAAAAATCATTGACATCGAACGACCACACAGAACGACAAACGACAACTCAACTCGCACCATTCTAACCCACTCCGCATGCCTTGTACTGACATTGACACATCAAACGAGCCGTAAAGTGTAAGATATGGTTGCCATTTCAACGGTTACAAATGGAGTTTCCAGCGTCATGCTACTCCATAATCATGTACATCATTGTACGGGGGCGACAAAGAAACGAAAAATAATGTAAGGACCTTCAGGGACATAAAGCAACCAAATCCTGAATCATTAATCTTTTAAAAGACACCTGCTCTCATGTGCAGCAATCCCTGCCGCACCTCGTTTCACATACGGACGGGCAATAAATTAGCAATAAAAGCTCCAGATTTACATTTCTTCGTGAGGCATCCTCGCACCTATTACTATTCTCCTGAAGGATGAAAATTATCACGGAACGGAGGAAAACGAATTCGTTTCGTAGCTGTAACGTAGGTAAATTCCTATAGAAATATGTCCACTTGAAGGATATTCCTTACCTTTATCGTCGTAGATTATCCTAAACGAGTCCGAATGCAAATGCCCGAAAAACTGACCCTGAATAATTGATGAATACTTGCGAATCAGCTCCAGATATCTCATGTTGTTTCCCTCGGTGAATGTTGTGTGTCCATTTTGTTGGCTGCCAACGTGTCTTTCATCCGATCCGGGAGGCATGTGTCCAACGATGTAGACCTGTAAGCAAGACAAAAAGGGAAAAAAATCATGAAAAAAGGCAAACGATGGAAAAACGAGGAAAACGAACAATCAAATTCAATTATTGGAATTGGAAGGATCCGTAGCTTATTCCTCCCTTCCTGTCGTTCATCCTATCAACACCACTCGTTCGTATGTAGGCGTTCATACGTGTGTGTAATCATTATCCATTCGAGGAGATATGGAATATTCATCCGCACGCATCGATTCTGCATTAGGTTAACGGTATTGAATTTGCAAGGATACACAGAATGCTAAATTAAGGACCACACATGGCGAAGTGTGCGTGAGCACCACCCTACGACAAGGTCGCACTACGTACAAGTTGTCGAAGGAAACGGAAACAGAGACACGGCAAAACGCAAGTATCTGATATCTACACATTCTATTGGAACACGTTACTCTTCGATGATAATTAGATGAAGCAAACTGTTTGCGCAAATCTTTTTGATTTCATTTCGTTCGAGTTGCTTCTTCAGCGACTATCGAATCATTGACGAATGTGATTAGATGGGTTCGTTGTGTCGTGATTGGATGAGGATTTATTGTTGTGTGCGATTATTAGGCCTTCAGCATCCTGATTCGGGGTCGACTTGTGGCTTAGGAAGACGTTTATTTAAGGACATGCCTCATGGTCATATCAGAGGTGTAAATTTGTGGACCATCAAAAGGAAAGGCAATTCTGGAAATCGATTGGTATTCAAGGATTATATTGGGTTCAAATTTTTTTTTCAAGACTACTTGTTGTATTATAGGTTGTGGCCGGTGTTAGGAAGACCCTCTAAACGAAAAAGAGGAAGAGACTAACGTCCTCGCTTCTTGACCATAGAATTAGAATGATAATGTATTCTAAGAACACATAGTTTTAATGGAGTTTTCAAGGAAACTGCATTTAAGGACCCAGCCCCGTCTCATATCATTAAAGCGTAACATATGTCGCCAGATTTAAAGTCGTTTTCCTTCGTCTCGCCAATTTCCTTCCCAGACCAATTTAATTGAACTTATAATTGCATAATGAACACCTGGTCATGTTTGCAAAAAAATTAATTTTCTTGTTTGTATTTTATAATGAAAAACAAGATTGATACCCTAGCCTACTGAAGCAAAACTTCCCATGTCACAAATATGTGGAGACGTCTTCACGAGTCTGGGTATTATTCGCAGCTACAAGATAAAGACAAAAACAGTGAACTAGTAGAAAACGTGTCGGTCTGCAAATATCTATAATCGCAAATGGAGTTACCGCGTCAAAGCGATAACGAAAAACGATCGCAGACAGCTTATGCTCTGTCCCGCCTGAGCAACTCTTGTCCAGCATCGGCTCTACATCAATGATACCTTGCCCAAACAAAATGTGGTTATATCTTAGCTTGGAGTGTGGCATCGCAAACAGCTCAACCTGAAGCGAATCATATGTTAATATGCAGGGTTAGTATGCAACCAGTGTCAGAAACGGCAGATTGGCAATGGTATAAAGATGCTCAACGTAGATCTTCTCCATAAGTTTAAGCTTATCTGAAGTTCTGGAACGACAGCAGCCGGGAGTTTTCAATACTCGACGAAGGTAGCAAGGGCGCATGTCCTTTACAACGTGTGCTTAAATTACCATACGTAGTTAGTATGAGTGGCTTTTAATCCACCGGATACGTTAGAGACTTAGTTCACGCCAAGCGCCCTCTGTCGCTCGTCGTGTCGGCGCATCATGTTTTTTGTTTTTTTGTCCTCAGTTTTACATATACCTATAAGCTAAGTCTATTAATCTGTACCGTTTAAGTCTTCATATTTGTGTTTATTCGTCGTCTGGGAGCTTACGTATTTTGTGGTTGATATCCCAAGATCCTGGAACGAATATGACCAAAGAAGGGACAATGTCGTCATTCCAACGATTCATTTTATAGATGGTATTCATTCTTTGCATTCACCTATTCTTTAGTCCTATTCCTTTTCATTCCCTTCCCTCCTCACATTCCTGTTTCTAGTAATGTCTGATTTTGAACCATTTAACTGAATTTTATATACGCGGTTTGTTTAAAAAATAAGGTGACTTTTTGAGTTCTGCGAGCTAAGTAGTCCCCTAGCATACGAGTATTTTGACATTATACAGAAATAAAAGTTAGACGTGTCTAGTTGTGCTTGTCCAGTTTTTGCTACTGAAAAAAGTGTATAAAGGAATCCGTATTAAATTTTGTGTACAAAAATAGATTAAAAGCTCCAACGTATTGTACTTGAAAGGCTGACATTTAAAGGCGGCATTTAGCGAGTCTGCTCTGACCAAAAAAAAAAAATAAAAAACACTTTTTATAAGTGGTGCAAGCTCTTCGCAGGAAGCCCAGAAAACGATAATGACGATGACGGCCTTGGACGCCCCACCAAATTAACAACGGATGGCGAAAAATATCGAGTGACTTTGAAGCAGTGAAGAAAAATGTCATATAAAGGGTCCGCCATCTAACGTTTTTTTTTCAAGTAGTGCTTATTTCGTGAATGGTAACACTTAGCTCATGTCTAATTTGACAGATAATTAGTTTTATCCTACCGCTGAACGAATATGGTTGTGTATACGCTTGAACAACGCTTCGTTAAGTGGGCCTGCGATCGACCTACAGAAGATGCCGATTTTGCCAAAAAAATCATCTTTTCAGATGAAGCTCATTTTGATCTTGGCGGGTATGTAAACAAGCAAAATTGTCGCATTTGGGGCACAGAAAACCCGCACGCATACATTGAAAAGCCGGTGCACCCAAAACGAGCCACTGTTTGGTGCGGATTTTGGTCCAGAGGCATAATTGGGCCATTTTTCTTCGAAAATGAGCAAGGAGTGGCCGTTACAGTCAATGGCGATCGTTATCGGGGCATGTTGAACGAATTTTTGTTCACAAAAATTAAAGAGGAGGATATTGGCAACATTTAGTTTCAACAGGACGGCGCTACGTGCCACACAGCCGAAGCTACACTCGATGTTTTGCGCCCTGTTTTTGAAGATCGCATTATCAGCCGCAGAGCTGATGTCGTTTGGCCACCTCGGAGCTGCGATTTGACACCGTTGGACTATTATTTGTGGGGTGCCGTCAAAGATAAGTGTTACGCCGACAAGCCAGAGACAATTGACGCTTTAAAGGACAATATTCGTGAAGCCATTGGTGAAATACAGCTGCACACAATCGATAATGTACTTAAAAATTGGACTGATCGTGTAGGCTACTGCATGGCCAGCCGAGGCAGCCATTTGAATGAAATTATTTTCCATTATTAACCGGAAGGATTGTACTTTCAAATGAAAAAAGAAATTTGAGAAAATATTCAGTAGTTTTTTTTATAGCATTTTCAAAAAAAAAAAAAGTTATTTGGCGGACCCTATAGAATCGTTGAATGACTATCAGAGAAATGGCTGAGGAAATTGGCATATCGGTTGAATATCACTGAATTTTTTTTCTTATATTTCGGGCATGAAACAAGTGTCAATAAAGTTTGTTCCAAAATTGGCAATTTTGACTAAAAGAACCATAGCATGGGCATCGCTCAAAAGTTGTTGAATAACGTAACCTTACCGTAATCATGCCTCTGCCACCGTATTCACAGAACTTGGCCCCTTCGACTATTTTCTCATCCCAAAACTGAAAAGAGCCTTGAAAAGACCGAAATTTGCTGCGATTAAGCAGATAAAAACCGCATCTCTGGAAAAGCTCAAAGTCATACCAAAAAGCGCATAACGTATAAGGAACATAATAACATTTGTGTTTTTATTACTTTAATTCGATAACGACAAAAATAAAAATAATTTTGTGCGAAATGTGGCTGGTGATGTAGTGGTTTGTAACTCCTGTGGAATGTTATTCCACAGTCTAATTGCTTGGACAGAATTAGACCGCTCTCCTATAGTGTATGAAAATGTGCCTATTCTGAAACTGCGGTTTCCTAGTCTCACAAAAAATCAGCCAAGGAGCTTTTTACGTAGGCAACTAGGACATTTACTGTGGATGACGTTAAAAAGTTTCTAAATATAAATCATGTATCAAGTTATGAAGAAACCGAATACAGTCACTATGGTTACAACCAAATTCAAGACAAGGATACACAGAACAATTATATGTATGTATATTATTATACCAAATGGCAGTTCTTATTGGTAGTGGATAACACGACGATCTCAGATCGCGTAAGCCGAAATTAATCGCTCTCAAGCTATCAAAGACGACATATTGAATAATGTGATTGTTTAGAAAACCGGCGGGATAATTCAAGGTACGAATTCGTCGTTAACAAATCAGCCAACAGACTTTACAATTTATAGATGAGTTTGCAAGATAATTTATATACATAGAAAATAATAAGAGGCCTATTATAGAACCTTGTGGTATACCAGAAATAGTACTTGATATTCCCTGATCCATTTTAGCTACTCCATTTACGTAGATCTTGCGCAAGAAGTCTAATTGAAAACCAAAAAATTGTATTAAAAAAGACAGTAAAATTTAATAGTCAGCCCAGTCAATAGCTAAGGAATAGCCGAGAACAACCACAATTTCGATTTTATTTGATTCCGGTGTTTTATGTAAATCCGTAGTTACTTTGATAACTGCCTATTCAATTATAAGTCAACTGAAATCTGACGGAACTCACGGGTTTGGTTTTTTCTGAATTGGGAAGTATTAGGAGCGAAATCAGCTTTAAAAACTTAGGCAGTTTTCAATATGCAATACGTAAATATTTTTGTCGGAAAATAAAAGGTCACCTTATTTTATGAACATCCTTTTATAGTATAGCTTCTTTCTTAAAGAAACTAACTCGATAGAATAACATTTAATTTTTTTTTCTAAAATCTCAACATTCAAAAATGAAAGCTAAACTACGAGGAGTGTGGTCATTTGTTCCCCTCCTTCGTCGTTTTGTCGTCCCTCCTTTCGATTCTCATAAATTTTAAATTAGTAGTCTTCACTGGCCAACTCGTAAGTGACCTATTTCCGTCGTTAGATGTTTAACCGTTATTCCTCTACATAAGGATGCTCTCGATATATATTGGCATCACAGACAGACCGTTTCTTCATATGCATGCGACAAATTCGGAGCGAAAACTTTTGTAAAATCGTTAACCCATTGAGCCATAAAACAAAAAAAATTATAAGAAAGTCTTTTGTTATTTTTTAAGACCACATCAATGCTAGAATCATGATTAGGGCCCAAAGCCTATTCTGAACAATACTAACAGCTCATCCATTCACAGGCTTCAAATGAAGTGGATAATTCTTCTCTTGGAGCATATTCCTTACAGTAGCCTGCCTATACTTCAATAAAACGCCTTAGTGTCTAAGTTACGTCTAAAAATTTTAAATTGATTACAACTTATATTTTGTCAAGGGTGCAATCCTTTATATTTTGGAATATCATAACATATAAGGCTCAGATTTACAATTAATTGACCTAAATATACCTTGAATTGTAGCTCTTCACAGAACATCATCATGTGTCACGCAGATTCCCTTATATCCTCTTTGAAAAGCAATTAATTCAGAGGTTTACAGCCTGTCGTTTCCGAAAACTTGGATTCCCCTGGTATATAACACTTTTTCCCAAACCTTGCCTTAACTGCTTTTAGAACTTCTTTTATCCATATAAATTGCTAGCTGGAAAAAAATATTGAAAATCGTGACTCGATCTACTTTCAGTCACCTCACGTGTTTGATGATTAAACTCAACTGCATTCCCATTCGACATGACCTGGATCCGATTCTCCCTCCATCGCTCTCGTCCCTCGCCACTCAAATGCGCTTCTCTCGTTCTAAATCAATCCCCAAATCCCATATCCTGATTAATAGTTTATTGCAAAAACTCCAAAAAACTGTCCGAAATCTGTTGAATTAGATCGAGTGTTCCAACCGAAGCAATTACCACGGTTAGCTTCTGTGTAAATTACCTTCAAATGCATCGGTAGCATCTACTCCCTACGTGCGATGGCAATAATTCAGCACGGAAAACCCGAACCACTCCTAGCCAACGATCGAATGGTGCAGGCAAAAAAAAAAAAAAACATTTCTTTCTCCCAGCCCCACCACTGTGGACTCTTAACGAGCATTTAAACAATCCGCGGCAGCAGTCAAGTTAGTTGCTGCACATCTTGAGTAGCTAGCTAGAAATCCAATTGCAGATGTGTGTCTGAAACACTTCTCTGCTCGGCCAGATAAATGCCACTAGAACCCCCGGAACTTATCCCGTGAGTGGAATTCAGACATCACACGTTTATTCAAGCTTGAAGTTTGCGGTTAAGATGAAACGACTTATCCACAATTGAAGGCGGAACATCTGGAGCTCGAGAATGAGCAGCTGCATTTGTACAAGCGGTAGCATCACGAAAATAACTAATTATTCAACGGTAATTAATTGTCCATTAGGGCCAAGTGAGGTTAAGGAAGAAATTTTTTTTTTCGTTTTTCTCTTCATCTTGAGCACTGTCGAGTGGTCCGCGAGAAGTTTTTCGCATTCGAACAACGTCGAGTCTCGCCCATATGAGTCGAGTTCGGAGCGAAAAAGTCCAAGCGGAGTTGAAAAGGCAGAGGAGCAGGGAAGCGAACAAGATAAAATCAAATCGCTGCCGTTATCGTCGTGGTCCCGAAGGACTCGTAGACACAGTCGAATCTTCCTTCCAATTTGTAGCCTCATTGATTTGAACATCTCTGGTCAGCAAATAGGAGAATCACCCTAGGAGATTCCTGTGTCAGTGATATGTAAATTAATCGACTTCTGGGGTTTTGCATACCACATCGCCACCATCATGGTGCGCAATAGACAAAAGGACTTTTGTGTAGTTGTCTGCTATTGCTGCTGTTCAAATGGACTAGAACTTTAGTGACATTTCATTAAAGGTCGTTATGCAAATTAAAGCTCAAGTTTAAACTACACGACAGGTGGGATGGGTCGCTGGAAGTATGTACCATCTAGAAACAAGTTCCAACTTCAGATCGGGAATGACTTTCATTCCGACTAGGACTACGAGTAGGACGACGACAGGGATGATAAAAGGAAGTCGGTGATGGTAATGGTGGTTGGAAAATAAAAAGCAAAAAGTTTCCGTTTTTAATTACTTCTTTACTAGAATCCTGGCAGCCTAAGCCACGGCGGTGCTACATGTACTTCGGCTGACATGTGGTCCTTCTTCTGGTTTTCCTTCTTACTTCTTTGTCCCTCTCCGCTATGATACGGATCGATGGGACTTGGTATCACAAATGAGTTACCACAGCCACATCCGCATTTGTAGCACTCCAGACAGTTTGATTCGAAAAGGATGCAAGGATCTATCAAGGTTGAGCAACGACTTCTAACGGTCGGTTCGCCTTTCTGCCTTTTGGTTTTAATCAGTTTCTTGTATCTTGACATTAACAAGGGCAGCTTGGCACGACGGTGAAGATGAGTGGTACGTTGTCTAACGAAGGTGGGAGGATTTCATTATCGATTCCTTATCTCGACACGAAGGAGAAGTTTTGTGGCTTTTATTTAATTTTCCCCAAGCACCAACAATAGCAGCATTCCGCACAGCTTTAAATGACTGAGTCTAAATCCGAAGGAGATTAAGTCGGGGCAATTGGAAAATTTATCAGTCGATGTAATTCCGAAATAATTGGTGCCTCCAGACAGCCACCGGAGCCAGATTAAAAGGTGTGGGATTCCTGTTTGATAAGAGATTTGTGGTTCTTTGCCATCCTTCATAAAGAAAGGAGGAAGGAGGCGGAAAGTTACGAGGATGGCGATATCGCAAGATGCAAATGTTTTACGGCTGCCTGAAGGTTATTGGCTGTTGGAAGCCTTTTCCTGGCGAGACGTTGAATAAGCTTTCGGTCGAATGCTTTAACCCGGCAGTAAAGTAAGGAAGCAATAAAACAAGAAAAATTCTAGGCTCGGAAATAAATTTAATAGCTTCCAAGGGATAGGGTTATCTGAATTTTGTCGTCAATTTCCATTTGGTTAAGCATATTGTGCGGTTTTATCTTTATAACTATTTTATTGGGCCTCGGGGTGAGATGGCGTTGGAAAGTCAATTAAAGCAGACCTGTAATCTTGGGCACTGGGCTTTGTCCTAAAAAAAAAATGAGTATTTGGGTGCGACTGTTCAACTCAAACTACCTATTTCCTATTCGGTACCTTTAAAGACCAATGACCATATAGAGTTTTATAATTTTTTTTTCTTTAACTGATTAAGCCCTTTATTTAGCAAGTACGCTTGGCATCTTGATTTGTTCATAGAAAAGGTGACAGAAAAAAAATTCACGTAAGTAGGTACGTACGCAAGCTCGAGGGTCTTGGTAATACCGATGGAGCTCCGCGATGTGGAGTCTATCAAAATTGCATATCGTAAGATTCATGATCTTTCAAAGATTAGTACAAAAATTTGAACAAACTGGTTCTGTTAAAGAATCAAAAAAGTAAAAGCAGACCAAAAAGTGGACACTATATCGAGAACACCAAGGCTTTGCCACATATTATTGCTTAGGAATCTACAACATCGATATCCGAAGCTCTCAGGGATTAAAAGTGCATTCATAGATTCTTTGGTCTATTAAAAGGATATGCTTTTGCATCCTTACAAAATAACTCATCAAAAGTATAAGCCTTTCTTGAGTAAAATATCCCGGAGGTAAGTTAGTTCCCCGAACGGATCTTCAAAGTTGAACTATCCAAGGAAATCATCCAAGAAAAGGAAGAACGAACTATGCTTGTAGAGACCGGATGCTTTCAGTGCTCAATGAAATTAGTATCATTAGTATAAAGAACAACCAAGGATGGCTATATTTTCATTTGTAGCGGTATGGATACTCAAGATCTTGGAATAGAAGAGTTAAATGCCATCCCAAAGGTCACATTTCAGTAATAATTTGGAGATCGGAAGCACTGGCATGAACATCACATATCAAAAGGAATCATTTTTAAAGGTTAACATCATGTAGGCGAGTAAATATAATTTCTTTTTAATATAACTAAATTTCTGTTAGTTTTTGTACCTCTCCTGTATTGTCATTACATTGTGTTGTAATCAACATATTTAAGCCATTTAAAAAATACTCTCAATGGGCACTTCATTGACCCATTTATGACATTCAGATGGTATCATCGGGTCAACCGAATAACTAAACTTATTGTATTGTTGTCTAATATTCACAATGTATAACGAAAGTATAAGTTCTGTCTCAAAGTACTCAAAATTCGCCACTTTGAGCCATCTCTGTTATGAAGGCATCTCAGCCGTATGTAGTTGAAGTACCAACCAATTTTCGTAATCGAATTTTATCTTGGGAATCATCAACAGAATAATGACCAAAACTTACCTTTTTTCAAGTAGAATACTCTTTCTTAACGGATTTCCTTTTATTTCAGATTTCCAAGCTTTCGCGAAAGAGTATAAATATTGAACAGAATTTTTAAGGTAATTAGTCGGTTTTCATTTCTGTGTACATGCCTCCGATGCTTCTCCCCTGCGGGATGAGGATTAGCCAGTCCGAAGAAAAGATTAAATTCCTAATGGATCTCTGCCCCATGAAACAAAATGGAAGAGGTAGGCGCAGGGCACATTATCATCACAACATGAAAAATTTGTTAGAGACAACTACATTTCCGCGGGACGGAAACCCACAATTCTGGAACTAGATACTTAATCGGCAATAAAATTGTGCAGAATGTAAAAGACACAGTACTCGTATAATGACCGAAAGTCGATGGCCATAATCTACGGATGTATGTAAAGGGTCCGCCATCTAACGTTTTTTTTTCAAGTAGTGCTTATTTCGTGAATGGTAACACTTAGCTCATGTCTGATTTGACAGATAATTAGTTTTATCCTTCCGCTGAACGAATATGGTTGTGTATACGCTTGAACAACGCTGGGAAATATTGCGACATTACTTTGAAAATCATGGTAATGTTGCAGAATGTGTGCGAAAATTGCGTACGGATTTTGGAAGAAGAGAAGCACCATCAGCTCCGTATGTTCGTTATCTTGTGAAAAAAGTGAAAGAAACTGGCATCCTCATCGATAAACCAAAGCGTGAAAAGCCAAAAACAGTGCGTACACCCGAGAATATTGCTGCTGCGGCAGAAAGTGTGCGTGAAGCGCCATCAACATCAATTCACCGTCGTTCTCAACAATTGAACATTTCGGAGACATCATTGAGACGAATTTTGCATAAAGACCTTGGTATGACGCCATACAAAGTCCAATTGTGTTGAAGCCAACTGACCATCCAATGCGTTTTCGCTTCGCTAAGTGGGCCTGCGATCGACTTACAGAAGATGCCGATTTTGCCAAAAAAATCATCTTTTCAGATGAAGCTCATTTTGATCTTGGCGGGTATGTAAACAAGCAAAATTGTCGCATTTGGGGCACAGAAAACCCGCACGCATACATTGAAAAGCCGGTGCACCCAAAACGAGCCACTGTTTGGTGCGGATTTTGGTGCAGAGGCATAATTGGGCCATTTTTCTTCGAAAATGAGCAAGGAGTGGCCGTTACAGTCAATGGCGATCGTTATCGGGCCATGTTGTACAAATTTTTGTTGACAAAAATTTAAGAGGAGGATATTGGCAACATTTGGTTTCAACAGGACGGCGCTACGTGCCACACAGCCGAAGCTACACTCGATGTTTTGCGCCCTGTTTTTGAAGATCGCATTATCAGCCGCAGAGCTGATGTCGTTTGGCCACCTCGGAGCTGCGATTTGACACCGTTGGACTATTATTTGTGGGGTGCCGTCAAAGATAAGTGTTACGCCGACAAGCCAGAGACAATTGACGCTTTAAAGGACAATATTCGTGAAGCCATTGGTGAAATACAGCTGCACACAATCGATAATGTACTTAAAAATTGGACTGATCGTGTAGGCTACTGCATGGCCAGCCGAGGCAGCCATTTGAATGAAATTATTTTCCATTGTTAACCAGGAGGATTGTACTTTCAAATAAAAAAAGAAATTTGAGAAAATATTCAGTTGTTTTTTTTATAGCATTTTCAAAAAAAAAAAATTATTTGGCTAACCCTTTATATTTTTTGGCAATTTCTGATTCATCAACTTGAAAGTCGTACTCGAGGGTTTCAACGAGAAAATAGGAAACAATAGGAAGAGAAAATCTGCATGTCTCATCAAACGATGTCGTCAGATGTAGTAACCAAATTAATCATCTTCTGAAAAAACATAAGACGCCATACCAACTTACTAGACAACTTACTGTTGTCCATACCGATGAAATTCTGGTAGAGACACTAGTCATCGATTAAGTTAAACAAGCTTAAAAATAACAAGCCGCAAAAGTTAACCTAAGACGGGCCTATCACAACTAAAGGGTGTTTTCCTAGAGGTATGCACATTTAATAGGAAATAAGACACTTAAAACTAGTATTTATCTATACATATGTATAATATTGGATTTATTTAATAGACAATTTTATGCCATTTAAAAATGACTTTGGTTATGTGCGTGCCACGGTTAGCTCGAATGAAGCTCAATCCTGAAGTTCAATATTCGACAAATTTATCGACCATATATCAGCGATACCTAGGCGAATGTTGACTTTGAAATCGTCCAACGCCTCTGCTTTATCGGCTTAGAATAGTGACTTCACAAAGTGACCCCCAAAGAAAGAGAACTAAAGATGTGAGATCACAGTATCATGGAGGCTAGTTCATTACGAGAAATTATGGGCCCAGCAAATGTTTCCCGCAATAAATTGATGGTGTCGCGCGAGTTACGAGAACACCACCACCAACAACAACAACAACAACAGGCACAAGGTGCACCGTCAGTAATTGACCCTCACCCAGACGGAAAGCGACAACCTGGACAAAACACCAAATCAGCAAATTTATTTTTCTCATAAGCTTAAGATTAAACGTACATATAGCGAAATCTGATATGTACTTGCATGGGAGATCGTCGACTCAGCGTCTACCGAATTTCCGGTGAACGATCACCTGTGCAAAGCGATAGGCTATGATATGATTGTAATTAGAAAATTAAGTCAGTTCTGTTCTGTACGTGAAGCGATCCGCCAATAAAATTTATTTTTTTAAACCTCGCCGCGTGTATTAACCATAACTCGCGCCGTGTGACATGTTGCGTCATCTTGCTGAAACAAAAGCTCTGTCAAGTCAGTGCCATTCAACTGAGGAATAGCGCTCTCAATTAACGGTAACATTTTGGCCGGTATCGTCCTTAAAGAAATATGGGCAGATAATTCCACCAGCCCATAAAGCACACTAAACAGTGAGTTTTAATGGTTGTGAGGACGTTTCAACAAAGGCTTCTGTGTTTTCTCCACTCCAAATTCGGCAATTTTTTACATATCCATTTAACGAAAAATTTACACAACTTGAAGCTTATAAGCTTCTTTTCCGTAAAATCTTCCACAAAGTGAATGGACATAGCTACATTTGCTGTGCAAGATGGCGAATCGACTTATTCTGTTTCTCCTCAACACTGCGCTCCACAACGGCAGTAACTTCTTCTCTTTGCACTGTTTGTCGTCTTGAGGGATGTGTATTGTCCACTAGAGTGTACGTGGAGCGCAAACAATTCATTGTGTTCGGAATAACTTGCTCAGATTGACGATTATGTCGACCGTAAAATGAACGTAGCACAGGATAAGTTTGGCGAACCGAACCATAGTTTTCAAAATAAGTTCATACAAGTTTCTCGCGTTGTTCTGGCGTTAATCTATTCATCGTAAAATAGCGAACGAACTAATCATAAATACACTTTCACTGTAGAGCCAGTGTTGCCAGTTAAAAAACCCCTAAAAAAACCCTTTACATGGAGAGCCAGCAGCAATTGAAAATTGTGTTGCCCAGACAGCAGAAATTCAGGTAAGTAAAGGAAACAATCCATCGATCGACTTCAAATTATCAAGACCACAGCAGTCGATCTACTGCCATCGAGACTAATAAAACATGAAGGAGAAGAGTTAACAAAGGAGTTACATGGGCACATCACGACATCGCTGCTATCAAATCGAATATGCAAGAGCATTAAGAAAAGAGACTGACATCATAGGGAAAGGAAATAATCGGACACTACCAATGGCTACAGGAGAAATTGCTCAATGAGTGACCAGATTTTACTCATACGATGTCTTAGAAAAGAAATATGGGAATTACACGAAACGGTCCACCCATTATTCGCAGCTCTTAGACTTTATAGGCCGATCGAAATGGTTTATACTCGTAAGTTCATGTGAATTCCGAAATATGTATGCATAGAGGGAAAGAAAGGACGAGTTAAAGTACTTAAGTCTTCATCGTGAAGGATTATGTTAAGGAGACGCTCACCACTTCTTTTTAATTTGGTACTGGAATTCGTAATGAGATCTTTTTATGGAAAGAAGAGGGGAATAACCCTAACTCACATTCTCTCTGGATTATATTGTATTTCGAATACGATCTGTACCTGTTATGAGACAGTGAGGAAATAGTTAAGAGAAATGTCGAAATGACAGGAAAGGCAATAGGCTTAGAAGTAAATGAATAGAAAACCAAATATATGGTCACGGACCGACTTGAATCGATCCAAACCTCGTTCCTAACTTCCTCTACTCGATTGAAACTTTAACGTAACAATGTCAAAATCCGTATTTATAAAATCATAATCATGCCAGTGACACTTTACGGATATAAAACAGGATCTCTGACTAAGAGAGAGGAAAATAGATTTCGGCTCTTTGAAAACAGGACGAAAAAACAGGCGAATACATAATCAAGAACTTAAGGACATTTAATAAGCCCCAATATATAGGATCTGTATTCCATTTGGTGTGAAAAATAAAGTTAAGTTCTCCAAACTACTTGAAATGTTGACTGTGGCATCTGGCAAGACTTATAAGTAATTTCCAGGAAGAGGTTGGCACTATAAAATGCCAAGCATCAGACGCTCTCAAGTGAGCTCTTCGCCAGGAATTTAAGTGCATTCCACAAATTTACTTACATATGTACAGCATGCGATATAATTATTAAGCGTGTCAGGGAAATTGTTTGTCCTAAAAGGATAACATCAAAAGGGGCATACAAAACTACATCTGAAGTGGACAAAACAGATATTGATGAATAAATAAATATCTTTCGAGAAAAATAAGAAGTCACCTTATATCTTGAACAAATTTTGTACTCGTAAGTGGATAAGCCAGCCGAAATTCGGTAGCTGAAAAAAATTCTCCGTAATTTGGAATTCTAGTTGCCATTCACGCTTTTCTGCTAAATCTGACCGTTGACTACGCATATACAATTTTTTGTCATTACACGTACAAATTTCATTGCCTGCGTAATCACATCGCATTTAACTGAGATAATTGCCAGCTTCATATCCTTCCTGGAAAAAAAGAGACCTTCATAAGTGCACGAGCACGTTAGGTTATCATTGGTGAAGTGGGTGCACTTTGTCACGAACTCACCCTTAAATTATCTATATCTGCAATCTCCCATATACCATTGCCCTGATTGGAAATAATCTAAGCTCTTCTGACCTAATCGTCCGTGACAAATTACCATCAGACCCATCAAACAGCTCCAATAGCATCCCAACAGAATACAAGGCGAATGAAAAAAAACCTGAAAAAAATTAATTATTCATCTCATCAGCAAAAATGGGATAAAGCATGGCCTCTCCCCACCAGGAATGGGCCCTAACCAATGTAAACAATACAACCTGCCGCTGAAATAATGCCAGCAGGGGATTTCGGTTCAAGTGAAATGCTGATAAATTGCTGATTAAGCGATACCAAAAGAATGAATATTTGCAAAGCAGTAAGGACCAATTCAGACGTTGACAACGCCGTTGAAAAGCCTATCTATCGGTAAACACCGCTCGCCATTCAATGACAATAACTGCTATGCGACGGAACGTGTGGGTGTATGTGTGATGTCAAGGACGCAACATTTAATACTTCGATCTATTACTGTGCGAAGCACTTGATAATATCCTTTTTCGAAATGTCAATATTTGACAAAGGGCTTGTGATGATGTCGCTCAGCATGCTTGCCTTTCAAATTGCCGAACGAAGGGGCGACTGAGTGTGGATGGGGTAGATCCTGGCGGATGAAAAGTGAAAAATTAGTTATGGGAAAGGAGTAAGTCCGGCTAGGGTAAGCAGAGCAGATAATTAAAATTAATTGGCAAAATGGTGGTGTGCGGATGGAAAACATTTCAAGTTTTTGCTCGTTACCGGCAAGATTTCAGATTAATTAGGATTTCTTCGGGTGCTCATCGCCGTTGGCTGTTGGGCGTGCGTCTGCCTTTTTGCGTTTGCGTCAGTGTCAACGACAACGAGGTCGGTATGTTGATGAACGACGGTACTGCTTGCTTATTGCCGATGGACATGCTTACTTGGGAGCTCGTGCTGGGAATTGTTTTCGTCTGCCCGCCTGATGAGAGGAATTTAATTAGAGTCAAATATGCAAACGCATTAACCAGCTGATGGAATAGGTTTCTATTCGTCTAGCTGCGGGGGAGCTTTAGAAGACGGAGAGAGAGTACCTTAGAGAGTACTTTAGAGGTTTATTTCTTTTCTATTTTTTTTCCTCGATAAGAGGTACAACAACTAGAGCGTTCAATTCCCTTTACCTTGTATGTGGTTTTATCTCGAATTCGGCTACATGCGGAACTCCCCTTTGTTCGGGTAGCTTCCTTTTAAAGTTTCTATATTCTCCCCGAGCTTGTTTCATCATATCCTGTAGCTTCTATATTCCTGCTGTTGCTTTGTAAGCTACTAATCTATGATAAACTCCCAGTTTGGCTTATCTTTCAACACTAGTCCTTGAGAGGCACATTCACGCGATCTACTCCTCCCGTACAGTCTCTTTAATAAAGTCAAAATGCACAAGCAGCTTATTTTGCATCACGTCTCCTTCTCCTTTATTATCCTGCTAAGAAGTTTAACTTAACTTTGTCAAGAATTCATCCCCCGGACTCACATACAAAGTAGATGCGTGCCTGATAGTATGGATTTCCTGGAAACTTCCCATCCCACCCCTGTTATATGCAAAACTGCAGTCTCTGTTTGGCATGCTTCTGGCTAGCTTTATCGATCGATTTCTACTCCCACAAGGACCTTGTGCATTGTCGATCTGTACCGCATCATATCCGCAGGATCTCCTCTGCATACATATTTTCTGTCCTAATTAACTCATAAATAGAATAAGCATCTATGAATATGTCAACAAACATTTCTGCTGACATGGAGGACGATTAAGGATAATTGCGATTCAATTGTCGTTTGCCAGGACACAAGCGAGCTTTCCTGAATGGAATCAAAGAACTGAAAAATGCACAACGACCATGAGTATGAAAGGATTTTCAACATAAATCGCATGATATGCTCTAAGGGATGAAGCTCGGACGGCATGTTACGTCCTTCTGTCTTGGATGGGTCTTTAAACTCTGTTGTTTCAATTGTGGGGATACTATACCCATTCCGTCATGGTTTCTAAGGATTTTTATCCTTCTCTCCAAGAAAGCAAAAGGTACAATGTCAACGACAATAGAGTTAAGCACATTGTGTCTATTCGACTCGGCTCTGTTCCATTCTGTGTTGCTCAAAGCGGATATAATGAATGAAAGGACGAGGAATAGTACAACGGAATACAAATAATGAAAGAAAAAATGTACAAGTTTATAGAAAAACCGCTCTGACGGAGCATAAACAATGGCGAAGAGAGTGAAGGACAATGGAGAGGACTATCTCTCTGTGGACTTTGTGCTGGGCTTTTAAAGGAATCAAATGTCCTACAGCCAGCGGTAATGATGACAATGATACTCGGCCGAGATTGTGGTGCATTCCGATAGACATTGACTTGTGGTTGTCCTTGATGATGATGTATGATAAGTGGGAAGGGATAAGAGCAAATTGTATCTGGGTTGGTTGTGATTCAAGTAGAATGCATTTAATTAGATTGATTGCGTTTTGAATGCGGACGAGAATGGTAGCAAGATGGACATATAGTTGAGCGACCATAGACATTTGCTTTGACCTCATTCGTTGAATGAGCTTTTGGTTTGGAGCTATACCAAAATTGGTCGGAAATCGTCCTGATTATCTACGATCCTTTCAAAGGAAGTCAGATTTGAAGCATACGGCTCAATGCATTGGTCATTTGACATTGGTTTACATTCTAGATTTCATGCCTGATTTTAGGCTAGGCAGCTAGGAAGAGAAGGACTTATAGGTTTCACTTTTTCGTCAGTACCATGACTCGAGACTGATGGGCAACCTGATGTGATTGGACTTCAAGGGTAGACTATGGTCACAACAATGTTGCGAAAGCACGCTCGCAATCTCGAGTTCCTCAATAAGCATATGAAGTCCACCAACTTAATAAGAAACCATAGTTTGCGTCCCTGTTTGGGGGAGAGATTCTAAAAGGGGAGAACACGACGGGCTGTCCGACCGACATGAAAGTAATGTCAAATAACTCGATTTTAGGTTGTTGGAACTGTCAAAATTTTCTTAACTAAGTAACCCATGAAATTGAACAGTTTTGCTTGAATCTATCGCCCTACCCCATATCAACTGACAAGCTACTGGTGAAAGAAGTGAAATGGGCGTCACGAACATCAAGGGTAACAACAATATCAAAGAAGCAGCTACCAACTAAGCGGACTTGCAAGACACCATGAAACGTTACACGCATAAACGTAGCTAAAGGTAAGACACCACCACATCAATTGAAAGCCCTTGAAACCCCTAAGCATCTGCTTAGTACTCAACCTGATATGACTTTCTGTTGATCCCACTTTTTATTGAAGGCATGTGAGATTGTAGCTTGAGTTGACACTACATGTACTCCGCTGCAAAACCTAGTGCAACTTATATTAAGATGGTTGTCTGAGAGAACTTGTCAGGGACATTTTGACATAATTTTTTTGGCAAACGGAGAATCGTGATTTCCGAATTCGCCGAATTTCGCGAAAGTCAATGGTTGTAGGGGTATACAATAAATATTCAAAAAGTAAGGGGAATTTTTAGAAACGGGGATTGTCGGATTCGACCGATTTCCGGACCGTTGACAATGAATTATCTTCTTTCGAAATGCGACAATTTTATTACTGACCTATCCATTGTGCCGCATCGTTGAACACAATTCTTCGATGAAACAGCGGATCACATCAGTTGATTTTGCGCCTGTTCACCGGCATTTTTATGAAAAAAAAAATATAGAATTTCGGTTTGTATTCGTTCAAGACCTGGATCTTTTGAGCTTTCACACCTAGATCTTTCTGTACAATTTTTCGAAAAGTGAACCGACAAAGCTGTTGTAAACGACCTCGAATTAATAAACTTGACTCTCACAGAATTCGAACTCATGTCATTAGCGTCAAAGGTCAACATACGGCCACTAATCGCTGAGCCACGATGTGGCCCAAGTTTTTGCAAATAATTTATATTGTTTAGTGGTTTTGTTCAAAATCAAGGTTTCCAATCTCAACTGATTGCTCAAAAACGCAATATTGTAATTTGCCTCGTAGACATCCCTTCGCCAAGCCTCTCTTTCATGGATGTGTTTCTTCCATGTTTTGTTGTTCCGTGCAATCTCGTTACATTGTCCTCCTAACTACAGCGCGCCTTTCTGGCACTCCTTGTTTTATTTATTTTTATTTTTTATTCTTTTGACCATTTGTCTGCCGTCATTCTTGTTTTCCACAATAGATTCTCTTTAAGATATTGTTTTCAATGACCCGGAATCTATTTTCCTCATTCTTGGTCAGAGACCAAGTTTCATATCCATGGTGTGTCACTGGCATAATTATGCAGACAAAGAGTTATTTTGCACAGTTCCTTCATGGAGAAGAAGCACGCATTGTCGCATATATTTGAATTTATCCGCTTTCTCAAAACATTTATCAGGTGCCAAAACATTTATCGATCCAAGTTAGTCAGTGACGATGGCCTAAACCTACTTTCTTTCCTACCATTATTGAACATTTTTTTTTTTTCTTAACTGTGTCCTCTGACTCACCTTTTCTAAAAAACTAAAAACGATATGATTTCATTAAGGATCATTCCCCTCCCCTTCCTTTAAAGGGATCTCATTACGTATTCCAGCACCAAATCAAAAAGAAGTGGTGACGTAGAGCCTTCTTAACGTATCTCCGATGTGGCGTTTTCTACTTTAAAACGTCCTTTGTTTCCTTGAATTCTCAGAACCTTTAAGCCATTTCGATTGGCTTATAGAGTCATACGCCTTTTTAAAATTTACGGTGGACGGTTTCATGGGATTCCCATTTCTTTTGAAAAAGTTGTCGTATAGCGAAAATCTTGTCACTCTTCGTGCACTTCCTCTAAAGCCACACGGGTAGTTTCCAATTATTTCCATGACGTAAGATGTCAGTCTCTTTAAGAGAAAATTTGACAGGACCTTGCAAGAACTTGGTAACAGCTCAGTAATTGTTACACTGCGTTCGGCCACCTTTTTGCCATTTCTTAATATAGTTTCATTGTTCCACATAGTTGTAATGAGCCCATATAACTCCTCTGTTAATTCCCCTAACCAGAATACTACACATGCTAACAGATATATATGTAAATGGAGAGGTTCACAAAAACTTTGAAATAAATCAAACTACAGGAGACAAATGGAGGGAACATAACATAAGTACTGATATTATGAATCACAAAAATCTGTTCAAATAATCTGCGTGATTTGTCTGTCACTATCCACACCCGCCAACCATCTCTTCCTATCAAGGGCACTTAAAATTTTCCAGGTCCCTTAAGGCTAAAAGACTTAATCACTTTTTTGCTGCCCTCAGCGGCTCGAATGTCATTCTTAGAAAAAAAAGTGAAATAAAGTCAAAGAACAGATAAATAAATCCGCGCAATTACATTCCACAAGGGAATCCTGTCGGACGCGACACCGTCCACATCCCTCCGGATGTTGGAATGCCATGAATATTACAATCAACTCTTGTTTGTGTTTTTTTTTTGCTTCTTTTCTTCTCGTTCAGAAATTGCCATTCTCGCCGTTTCCGTTATTTCTGTTGTTAAATTTACCGTATCCTCCTTATCACAATCGCCTCGCCGTCGACGGTCATGCGGTATAGTTAATCCAGCAGCGAGCGGTCGAGCACGATGAAATTTAAGCATTTCCTGTTGTGACAGAACGGCCATTTTGTCACAAAAATGTAATTTAATTTTTGCCATAAAATATTTTCTCTTCCCGCTCGTTATCACTATTTTTTTCGCCGCACCATGCTTAAGAAGTGGAAGCCTCGACGCGGAGGGCTATTGGGATGGGGAGAAGAAGGAAAATTAATTTACCCTTGTGGAATTAGAAATAAAAGATGAAAGGAAAGAAAAAAAAAATGCTTAACAGGAAACGCACCGGCAACAGTCGCCGCTCCCATTAAAGCGTTACACAGTTCCGTGTTATTCTGAGCCGTCGCGCGGCAGGAAGAGGCAAAAGGCAACAGTAGCATGGTGGGGGCCCGTAGGACACCGTAAGACAAATGTGAGCGAACATTTTTATCTTCCAACCTAAAAGTTGGAATAACACGCCGGCCGTGAAGATCCTCCACGCCGTTTCGTCCTTTTCATCTTCTTCCCGTCCTTTATGGGAAGAGGAGAGAAAGGAAAACTTTTCTTTCCAGTTTTATTTTGCGGCAGATTAATTACTCGCTTCCATGGCGGCGGATGATGAAGATGAAAGATGCGAGATTGGAAGTGGAAGGTTTAGGATGGACGCGGCATTTGAGGGACAAGCGGGACATTAACAGATGTAAAGTGAAGAGCCTGCCAGTAGCACTTGGAAAATTAAGGAACAACTTGCCTGTGTACCGTAAATAATGAAAAAGGACGACGTTGAGCCGACTAACCCGACCAGCAGCATTCTGTTTCGGTTTCGGTTGATTGTGCTTATCATCGGGCGGGTGTCGGGACTAAACATTTTCCGGAGCGTTCACTCGACCGGGCGTTGGAAATAAAGTTCATAGGCAATTGTGTCGCAAATGACATGGTTGTTTCGGCACCTGTTATCGTTGACTTAAGTTTATTAGGGACTTGAAGAGACCCTTATTGACGAAGTTATTGTTGTTTGTACTGGTTAAGAACAAAGTTATGTAGAAGTCGACTAAGTAGTTTCATATTTTAATGATGCGGAATAAAATTCGAGGAAAATGTAGGTTAATGAGTGTATTTATAAGAGACGGTGGTCTTCTTTAAAGTCGTAGACAGCGTAATCACAAACCTTTAATATGGAGGGCAACAATAAATTAAGAATGCAGCAGTTTAAGTGGCGTTTGAGTGTCTCAATGGCATGCATATTTCTATTCCGACATATCTTGAGATCAACAAGCCAGGCGATATGTCCTAATGCTGGCCACAAGTCCCAAAAGCCTTTTTAATTTCGATGCCTGTGAAAGCAATTAAGCAGGGAGCAGGAGGCTCATTTCCATTTCCATTCAAAGAGGGCGGATGTGATCTCCCCAAAAAAAGGTGAAAAAAGTAATAACTTACAATGGTGACCTTGTTTGTGATAAATCAGGGCAGTGTAACATTAGGTAGGTGTTTTCTTTCCTCTTACAATACCAAGTTGAGGAGCGCCGATGTACCGATCACATGTAGGCCACTGACGCAGATAATACAAGCTTCGATTTCCGCTATAACCAATATATCAGAATTATATCCCTCCAGCTGTGCCTTCTAAAAAATTTCCCGCCACTCGGCAAAAATGAGTATGTTTCTTATGAACCACACATAACATAGGCGACTTAGAGGTGCTGTGACGACCGAATGCAACCTATTAGTTACGTGTCTGCTATTGGCCGGAATCAGTCGTGGATTCGGCATTTTCCAATCTTTTTGTAGTGTTTTAGCTACAACTTAGATTAACATATAAGGCGGGGTATAGTTGTGCTAATAACACGAACAATTTGCATAAGAAGTATTCCAATAAAAGATGCCATTTTATTAGGAGTACAAATTAATTCGGTCCGTTTTTTTGTGTTCAAAATTTTTTTTTTATTGTAAAAACGTAAAAAATACATCACTCAAAGTATTGTCCGTCGGAAGCGACTACTTTTTCCGAATACCATCTCTAAAAAATGAGTCCTCTCTGGCATCGATCCAATCATTGAGCCATTCTTCGATTTCTTCAAAAGACCCGAACCGGTGACCCCCCAAATCGTTTTGCATCCGTCGAAAAAGACAGTAGTCGGAAGGAGCAGGGTCTGGAGAATACGGCGGGTGGGGTAAGACCTCCCATTTCAGCGTTTTCAGGTAGTTTTTGACCGCTACAGCCACGTGGGGCAGAGCGTTATCATGTTGCAAAATCACCTTGCCATGCCTTTCGGTCGTTTCTGGCCGTTTTTCACGCAATGCACGGCTCAAACGCATTAGTTGTAGTCGATAACATTTCCCATCAATGGTTTCGCCTGGTTTTAGCAGCTCATAGTACACCATACCCGTCTGGTACCACCATATGCAGAGCATGACCTTTGAACCATGGATGTTTTTCTTTGGCGTCGATGTAGACGATGATGGAACGGGTTCACCAGGCTTTGCATAGTATTTTTTCTTCTTGGGGTTATCGTAGTATATCCACTTTTCATCTCCAGTCACGATCCGGTGGAAAAATCCCTTCCTTTGATGTCTCTCAAGAAGCAGTTCAAATCGCTTTTCGACATCTCTCGGTTTCAACTCCTATGGCACCCAATTTCCTTGCTTTTGAAAAAATCCAAATTTCTTTAACCGAACGAAAATTGTTTGCTGAGTCACTCCCAACAATTCTACGAGTTCACTTTGCGTTTGGCACGGATCTTGATCCAGTAAAGCCTCCAATTCCTCATCTTCAAACTTTTTGGGCTGGCCAAGACACTCTTTGTCTTCGACGCTAAAATTACCACTTTTGAAGCGTCAAAACCACTATCTGCATGATTTATCGGTCGGAGCAGATTCACCATAAACTTCTACAAGCATTCGATGGGCTTCAGCTGCACTTTTCTTCCAATTAAAAAAGAAAATCAAAACTTCCCGCAAATGCTGTTTATTTAAGACAAATCCGGACATTTTCGAAGAGGGAAAGAACAATTTTGTTGTCAGAAACAGACGCTGATGCACACTAATTATTGTTGACAGATGTCACACCTTTCCAATGAAGTAAGTAATCGCTTCCAAGATTAGCCACAACTTGCAGGTGGCGCCATCTTTTGAAAACGGACCGAATTAATTTGTACCCCCCATAAATTCCGTATTATTGTTAAAATGTAAACTCAACTATCACTGCGACACCTATAAATGGACAAAAGGGTTTATGCAGATTATTAAAAATGGAGTGGCATACGCCATGTCAACAAGCTGAAATACTAAAAATTCACTATGAATAAGTGGAATTATCACTTTGAATTTTCGTAGTTCGTTGCGGTTTTGATTATAATTAAGGGCCTTCCTGCCCATCTATATCGATTTTAATCGATAAACTTGAACGTCTTGGGCATGTTATTGATGTGAAGACTCCAGATTGTAATCGTTTGGCAAAAACATCTCAAATTCTCGCCGCCGTAGCGAGTGACCAGTAGAGTGACGTAGAAGTGTAACTGAAAACCCAAGTGCCTCGATTTCGAGCCAATAATCTCAATTGTTTTATTTCAGTAGAATACAAATGCAAGAAAAAAAACTTTAATTTTTATGTAAGTCACTTTTATTTACAAAGAACGATAAAGATAAATCTCCACAAAACACAAAAGCAAACACAAAAAAGCTTTAAAAATAAACATTTTTTGTTTTTCTGTGTAAGTAGGAACTTTCTCGTATTAGACTCTAAATGCAATCACCAATCATGTTCTCATTACATTGTCCTTGAAAACGTTGTTTAAAGTTCATCACATCTTGGTGAAAGCGTTCTCCTTGCTCTTCTGAATATGCCCCCAAGTTATCTTTAAACTGAGCAGGTAGCATATGTACTTTAAGGGACATTCTGTAACCCATGAGTTTGAAATTATCAAGCATATTAGAAATGAGCTCTTTTTAATTTGCAGCTTTGTTATTGCCAAGGAAGCCATGGATCACTGCTTTAAGGCTGAGCCACGCTTATTTTTTGTGGGTGCTCAGTAGCTCTGGAAATTCTTCACTGGCCATTGTTTTCTTTATTTGTGGACCGACGAAAATGCCAGCTTCAACTTTAGCCTCTAAAAATTTAGGGAATCTACTCTTTAAGTATTCAAAAGCTTTGGAGTCTTGACGAAGAGCCTTCACAAATTTCTTCATGAGGCCTAATTTTATATGCAACGGAGACATCAAAATATGATCGGCCTTCACAATCGGTTCGTTCTTGACATTATGTTTTCCTATCTGAAACTTGATCCCTCTACGCCATGAGAGCTGCTTGTAGTGAAGTGCGTCGGCTCTACTATCTCATAAGCAATGATAGCATGGATATTTAGTGTATCCGCCTTGAATTTCCATCAGAAAACCTACCATCTTGAAATCCCATATCACTGGCCAGGCATACTCTTCATACTTTAAAGTTCAAAGCACCATTTCAACGCTTTCGTAATTTTCTTTGAGCATTACAAAATGAGCCAGAGGTAGAGATGGAAATTTATTTATTTCCATCATGAAGGAGGACTGCTTTTAAGCTTTTTGTAGAGCTGTCGAATGAAAAGACGCCACTCGGAAGGAACGCAAGGGATTCCGATTGAAACAAATAAACCTTTCACCTTATTGCAATAACAAAGTCCGTCTTCCTTTGTAAAATAATCCAGAAAATACATATTTCATAACGCTTTCTTCGATCACTTACATTAACATCCTTCTTGAGCAAATTCCACTGTTTTAGCCGTGAAGCTAATATTTCTGCTTTAATTTTAGATAAATTTAAGTCTCCTACTAAGTCATTAAACTCTTCTGAATTGAATTGAATGTGCATAAATAGATAGAGGGTTCATGTGCTGGTGGTGTATGGGCAGCAGGAAAACAGTTGGCTGTCGTAATTCGCGTATACTACCGAGCCACTCCCCGCTCCACACCGGAAACCCCCGCCCCCTCTTAACCCGGCCTAATAATTGGCAGAAAATTGGTCCAGACAGAGCCACTAAACACCATTGGCTTTCTGCCTTGAGAAATAGAACCTTTATGTTACCCGGAAAATTCAACACATTTTTCGAGTTCATCAAATTCATAAAAAATTCATGTGTAGACGGAGCCAAGGCAGACATCTAACTGGAATCTAAGGTAACTAACCTTAGAACTTGTGTGTTAGGCTCAAATAAAAATGTCCACAGCTTCCATGAAAAGAATGCCCTTTTCTAGGGATTTAAAATTACATTCAAATGTTAGTAATAATGACAATAAGGATGTACAAATTTTATATTTAGCCAAACACAATAATTGTGATAAATAATTCCGGGTATAGAAACCACGCTAAATTTAAGTAGACACGTACAAATAGATATCTGGTTCATATGATATATTCTTTGTAGTTAATTTTCCACCTGAACTCAATATTTTGTTCAATATTATTCCTGAGCTCCTTAAATGTTGGCCAACGTAACCCCCTAAAAAGAAAATCGCTTGAACGAGATGGCCATTGGACCGGATTATTTCTCGAGAATACACGATAATCGAACTTCCCCTCCAGTAGATTGATTTTCTGTACAGCTGTGGTGACACACATATATTATTTGTTAGAACCACAAGTCACTGAAGTCCATCTTATTCTGGCCACAAATAATCTCTCAACTTGGCACGATAGCGAACTCAATTGCCATAACATGGTGATTATTTTCATAAAAAAATACGGTCGAAGCGCACCACCCTCATGAAGTCCACATCACACGGTCCCTTTTCGTCGATGCAATGAAGTCTCTTGAGGCAAATATGAGTTTGTTGCTGTCCAATAACGCATGTTTTGCTTTTTGACAAAGCCATACGCCTGAAATGAGCGTATTCGCTAAAGATGATATTTCTATGAAATCGAGGGTTTTCTTCGTACTTTCGCAGTGTCCCATCGGAGACGTTTCGGCACTTCAAATTATCAAGAGACCTCAGTTCGCCAGTTAATCCGATTTTATAAAAATGTTTCTTTACCAAAAGTTCGTCACAATGTGAAGTTTGAGATTCCTACGAGTATTAAACTAAATCACTTATGGCTGCGAATTTTTCAATACCGTAACAGGTGTCACTGACATACACTGGCATACATCGGCCTTTCAAATAAAAGCAAATAACTTCGTTAATATCTCCAATACAGCTTGTTTTATTCCATTTCAAAATCTACCCGCCGTTATTTGAAACCTCTTTATAAATTTGTTGTTTCACTATTGAAAAATTTAATCGTCGTTTTAACCAACAAACGATTGTAAGATATCGATATTAGAGGGGTAGTCGTGGTGCAATGGTGGTCATCACCAAGTGTTGCACCAAAGGTCTGAGGTTCAAGTCCGTCCATAGTCAAGAACAATACCTATACGGGAAAACTATGCAACAACATCAATTGTGAATGAGAGATGATCGAAAATACAAAAAAAGCTTATCTTCCTTGTGAACAAGGAAGGGCCTTGCAAGAACAAATCCTTACGTGTAGTACGAGGAATGATATCTGTGTATACGTGTGTAGGTTCCTATGTTCGTGAACGTTCTTTCGTCTCGCACATCTTATGAACAAATTATGACATCAACACCAGACTGCTTTTATTCGACACATAAATATGTGCATAAGAAACAGCGGGTAAGGTTTGCACATATACATTCAATTGGCAGCTTGTCCAATATGGAATGTTTCGATTTTTTTTTGCTTTTATTCAAACGGCGATTTTTTTAATTTTGCAAGGATCTCATGTTCAAGAATCTAAGAAATTTTTGTGGATCACTAGTCGATATTATAGCTAACAGAAAATATTACTTCGACAGTCATATTGGTAGCCTTTACTACCATTATCTTTATCAGCCCTGAATTTTTTTTTTAATTTCAATAGTTCTCGAGTAAGAGATCACTTAATTTTGAATGCAAGCTAAGCTTTCCAAGTTGGTCCTAAGCAGAAAAGTGGCCAGAGAGGTCTAAGAACTTCAAGATACAGGTCAGGGCAGAAGTCGTATTCAAAAAGTGAATTTTATCCTCGTTGATCTACGGATCTACAGTGGCATGTTTCATCAATGCATCACTCACAATGGCGGGGCTTATAACGCACAGCGGTAGCTTGAAGACTTTGGCAGTCTGAGACTAACCAAGTGGCTTAATATTTTTTAGTCGTCGTTAAAGCATGTCCCAAATTGTTTGCTTTTAATTGGCTTTCGTGAATGGTATTCATCCGTTAGATTACCATAAGGCTAGATGCTGTATGTTAAAAAAATGCTGCTCAGGTGTCCTGCTAAAGGATAACTCTGCAAACAATGGCAACACAAGGATTTAATTAGCCCTCGTTTCAATGGATCCCTTTCCTTGACTTACATAAACAGATAAAAAGACCCGTAATTGAAAGTGTTTTTGCAAATGAAAGCCTCAATGGACTTGTAGCAGCTCCCTGTCCGCCTTAGATCCTTTAACACGCAACACACTCGACAAATCTCTTACTCAAAGCCAATAAACACCTCAACACTTTTCCATGCTCTGAAAACCAATCTCCATCTCATTTCAATCTAAAATACTAATCTCCACCATCTCACACCCATCACAGTATAACCAAAAAAAAACAAAACCCGGGCTCCGGTAGTTTGTCAGCTCTCGTCCAACAAAACGTGATCCATGATGCAATGTTGACGAAACTTCCGCCTGGCATCACATCCCGAAATCAAAGTCGAAGGTAGACACAAGGCGATTGGTGGACTAGTAGATCGGTGTGTACCTCGAATTCCAATTACCTACCTCACAAGCTGCCTGTTCAATCGCAATGCATACTTGTCGTCTCCAATGTTGCCTTGGCACACGGGACTTTAATCGAAGGTCGCCATTGAATATCGCCATGCTATCTCCTGCCTTTCATCCGTTCCGTCGTCCTTCGTCCTGCTTGTAATCCAACGAAAATTCACTCGACGGAGATAAACGCAATGACAAAACACTTCCTGCAGATTTATCAGAACAACGGCGGGCTGGTTGGAACAGACAATGAACTATGCACACACGAAACAGAAGATCGAACGTGCGAGAGGCGAATGAAGAAGAGGAATTGACGGAAAAACTGGTGAAAATACTTTACTGGTACATGACAGGATTCATTTTCTCATCGCAGGACATTGCTTTCGTTTCTATTTCTTTTTTGCATTGTTGTTGTCGTACTGCTTGCGGGCACGACATCCCCATTCAGTGAAAAAAGAAACCGGATGTGGACAGCATTCAAGCCGAACCTGTGAAGTGACCTGACTGGCCAACTTTTTCGCTGAATCGCGAAAAGCGGAGAAGACACTTTGCGTTTAATTTTAAAGAGGAAATGAAATCGTTTCGACGAGTAAACAAACTGTCGCTCTCGAGGGTGTCTTGTTCGTCCTTAGCCTTTATACGAATGTCTTTCTTTCTTTCGAGCCGGTCACGTTCGTATTGCCCAATTGAGTCGATTCACCAACGTCGACTTGATCGTGATTGTCCTTGCGACAATAGCAGGAACAACTAGTTGTTTTCCTCATTGTCGGCACAGCATGACGCGAGTCTTTATTATACTTGCGGTGTGTTCGGGGAAAAGTTGGATGGTTTCGTCAAGATAACTGTGATTAGATAAGCACCCCGGACCTCATACTGTGCATCAATCAAACCCTTATTCGTACTCCTCAAACTTGCGTCCCGCTGCTTGGATGCCTTGTGGAGCGTGGGTTGCGTCAATTATAATTTCAACTAGAACAAAGCTGCCTGCGTAATTTGATGGTCCGCCCTTAACGAGGACGGGCGCTGGGTACACGCCGGGCGGTAAGCATTTTTAAGGCCTCTTTTACGCTTCAGAGGATTATGATTATATTAGCATTTCATTTGGGCTTGTCGGAGACAAACGCGTACACTCTTGGGTAATATTGGTGAATATTCCTATAAAATGTAAGGTTTCGGGGTGGCCTCGAACCCCTTTCGGATGGATAGGATGCCTGGGGAGTGACGGTGGTATAGCGAAAAAGTGAAAGCGAATACAGAAAATTAAAGGTCCTGCAGGTCAATTAATCAGTTTTTTTTTTTCTTCATCTCGACTGGCATTTTCTTTCCTTGGTCTATTGTAAATTAATTCAGCACGGGACGGCTCTTGTTTCAGGGGATAAAGGATGTTTTACGAAGAGGCAGTGTTTTCTTTATTTTTGGTTTTATTACAAATTTGGAAAATAAATTTATGGACTGTGCGGAAGGTGGATGGATGAGGACATATTTGAATTGGTAATGGGGTGGGAATCAAGCACCTGGATGGGTATAATTAAAACCTCGAGGGTATAATTTTCGAACTCTGTAATTCCAGCGCTCAAGATGTCATGGTATTTAGGTGATTTGGATGTTGTTGAAGACACTAGGGGATTAAAGGCATAATTTAGATAGTTGGTAAACTTATGACAATAGTCTTCTGTGATAGGCTAGCTTTAATTGTCAGAGGGAGAGAATTGTAGTATCTAGTATCAACTGAACTAGTCTTGGTCTACACACCTGGTTGAAAAGCAGCTTTAAGTAAAAAAAATAAAGAATTTCCTACCTAAGAGAAATATGCCACTACATCACAATCTCTGCGCTAAGAAATTGTCTTTGAACTCGTTTTCGGCAGGTATAGGCTACAATAAGTCTCCTCCGGATTTTCTGATGGTGCACACGATATCCAGGTCTAAACATCTTCATATAGATCTGGCGTTCTATGATTTCAGAGGCTCTTCCAGTATATTGGTTTTTGGAACCTTTCTGATATGAATGGAAAGAGACTGAAGTTCAGAAAATTCGGCTCAAAAAACTGCAATCTGAAGAGAACTGTAAACTCTTGTTCACGTGCGTCTCCAAGCTTTTCCACATAATTTCACTATTTGAACAACCATCAGAAATTTGTCGTCAGATATGCTGAATATGATATGCACTATCTCCAAAACGAAACTTGCTCATAACGTCTAGAACAGAAAAGGAAGTAAATGAAAAGTGATTGGACAGACTTAACGCAAAATTAATGAAATGTGGGCAGGCTGTGAAGCAGAGGAGGGTGAAATGGGTTTGACGATTTTTTTGATTATGTATCTTGTGCTACAACTAGCAAGAGGAGAGCACAAAGTCCTAATTGAGCCAATTACATGATGTGGTTCTCAATCCACCTAATGAAATTGATAATTTATCCCGCAAGAATAGCGGTAATTTCTTCAAGAGACATGACTTTTCGGTCGTTGGGAAAAAATCGTACAGTTTTACCAGAGATGGCGAGGGTCCAATATGGCAGCATTTTTTGGGATAAATTGTTTTTGCGGGGAATTCTTCTTTATAACTTGGATATGAACAGAAAATCTAAGTCAAGTGTTTTCACTATTTTAAAAATTGTGATTTCGATCTTGCAGATCTAAGATCTAAGTTCCACGTCAAAAACTTCAAAAATTTTCTGAATTGTTGAGCGCAAACTTTTTGTGGAAAGAAAAACTTCTTAAAGCCAACGAAACTATCTAAATCTCATGCAAATTTGAACCAATGGAAGTTATAAGTTGCTTCAACGGTAGAATAGGAAGAGATTTTTGCATTGGATTACAACTAGCGAATAAAAGTGAATTCCATAATCCCATCAAAGCATCGAAAGTCATGGATTATAAGCCCAGTCGATCATTAACACCAACGGATCATAAAGGTGTGGGGTCTACTATATGCTGCTTAAAGCGAATGAAACCATCACTCAAGATCACTCGAATAACAGACGACAAAGTGATTTTACAGCACGATAATGATCATCTTCACGACGCAAAACCTGACGTTTTTAGCAGTGTTTGGGAAGTCCAACACTACCCGCCCTATTCTCCAGATATTGTTCCTTGTAATTATAATTTGTTCCAATCGATGACTCATGGCTTGCCCGGCTGAAGCTTATTTTTTGGATTGAAAAAAATGGGATTAGTGAATGGGATCTGAAGTTAAGGCGCTCCTTCGGCATCATATCCTGCTCGAAAGATGAGAAAAAGTAGATTTCCAGTGGTGAAATAAAATAGTAATTCAATTGAATTTTAAATAAATAATTTTTTTCTGATAAAAGAAACGCAAATAATTCATTTCAACTCTTAATACGTTTCCTAAGGTATCAAAGAACAACACATAGCATGTGTTAAAAACGTGGTAAAAACACTGCCTGTAATCAGTCTCGGGGAAAAGTTTTATTTTATGAAGGCAAGATCATTCTATTGAACTGTAGCGTATTTTTAGTGTTCGTTTTTTGATTGACGGATGTCTCGAATTCTGTTTCAATAAGGGAAGTGTTATTTCAATTTCGTTCTCACTGGAACGTCTATATCGCGGAGCCTACCAAAGTTCAACTAGATCTTGCTAAACATCCTGATAATCTTTAGCGATTTTTGCATCTACACTGATTGAGCTCGAATGGGTTCGATGGCACATGGGATAAGAAAAGGTCTATGTACTGTTGTCAAAAACAAATGTTTGGTTTTTCAATCTCTTTCAAGCTATTTCGAATCAGATATAAGCGGGTCCCTGAAGAAATTGATTTAAATACCATTCCAGCTGGATAGGTATAAGGTCTAGTTGCAACTCCAATTCTAGATCTAGCCTATGACTGACGTATAGCCTGGCACTAACTATTATTTATTTGCTAGGGCACTAAACATTCTGAGTGATATAAACCATGTTTCAAAAACCATCTAAGAGGCGGCCGTGAAGTGCTTTATCTAAAACACTTTATAAAAAGATCACACAAGTGTGGCTCAAATCTATTTTATGCTCTTGAAAAAACCTTTTCCACCAAATCTGAGGCTTAGGCTTTTGGCGTTTGATTGAGGCTGAGTGTTTCCAACTGTTTCTAGAGCTTCAAGATAAGAAACTAAATAGTATTTTAGTTTAAAGACAGGTGAAAGGCCCAGCCGCAGCTTTGTTTTGTACAACCTGAGATGGTAACGAGTTTGATAGGTCAGGCTATATAGGACGGTTTCATGTTGTTGGATTTTTTAATGTTCTATTTTTAACAGCCCACCCATGATACGTGATGTGTGTAAAGAACAAGCATACTCAGTTTGCATTGCCATTCGACTTACATCCGAAAAGCACATCAGCTATTGAATTTTATTATCAATATTCGTGGTCTGTGAAAAATGAGTTTCGTGAACTTCGACCATTTTACGATCGTTATATTCCACCTACTCATGAAGCAATTCGAGCCATAGTAACCACATTTTGCACTAATTTCACTATATTGAACACCAAGCCACTTGCCTGTAAACGTTGAGAACGTACAGAGGAATATGAGGGTGGTCCGATAAGTATTCAGCCTCACCGCCAGATGGCGCAAGTATCGCAAGAGCAACTTACTATCGTGTGTACATTCTAGTAGACCCGTAGTTTTGTTTTGACCGCGTTGGAAAACGAGCAATATCGGTCTTTGATTCGATTCTTGTTTTTGGAAGGGAAATCGCGCAGCGAAATCAAAGAGCGTCTGGATGCTGTGTACGGTGACTCTTCTCCTTCGATGACGACCATCAAAAATTGGTTTAACGAGTTTCAACGTGGTCGCACGTCGGTTTTCGATGAGCCACGTCCAGGTGCCCCGAAAACGGCTACCATGGAGGGTAACGTGACAAAAATCCACGATCTCGTATTGGCAGACCGCCGACTGAAGGTGCGCCAGATAGCTGAGACAGAAAGTAGGCATTTCAAAAGATCGCGTGGGTCATATCCTGCATGAAATTTTGGGCATGAGAAAGCTGTCGGCGCGATGGGTGCCGTGTTTGCTCACTCCGGACAACAAGCTCAACCGTGAGACCACTTCAGAGCAGTGTTTGACGTTAAGCGCAATCCGAAGGAGTTTCTGCGTCGTTTCGTGACAGTCGACGAAACATGGATCCACTGATACATATCAGAGACCAAGGAACAGTCGAAATAGTGGACTTCCAAAGAAGCCGAAGACTGTCCCATCGGCCGGAAAGGAGATAGCCACCGTTTTCTGGGATTCACAAGGTGTGATCCACATCGACTACCTGGAGAAGGCAAAACGGTCACAGGGCTGTACTATGCCAAATTATTGGGCCGATTCGACGCCGAATTGAAGAAAAAACGGCCCCACTTGGCGAAGAAAAAAGTGCTCTTCCACCATGATAACGCACCGGCTCACACCTCCGCCCTCGCCACGACCAAATTGGTCGAATTGGGATACCAACTGCTGTCCCATCGACCGTATTCTCCAGATTTGGCCCCGTGCGACTTATTTTTGTTTCCAAACTTAAAAAGTCACTCGCCGGGCATAAATTTCAGTCGAATGAGGAGGTCATCGCCGACACGGTGGCCTACTTTACAGACTTCGAGGAAACGTATTTTTCAGACGGGTATCGAGCTTAAAGGAGACTATATTGAAAAATAAATCGCCATTTCTCCAAAATTTTTGTTTTTCTTTTGAAGGCTAAGTACTTATCGGACGACCCTCGTAAATGAGAATTGTGATTTGTCAATTCGTCGCTGTTCGCAGCAATTGGGAAAGTGATGATTGATACTGTAGAAGGTTTTATGCACTGATCTCGCACTAAAGCCATACAAAATGCAGCTTGTGCAAGAACGGAAGACAAACGGCAGCGTCGAATTTCCCTGAATTGGCCTTGGAAAACTGGAGGTAAATAAGCTTTTTATCGAAAAATTGTCTTTAGGCTTGATACTCATTTCTAGTTGAGTAGGTATGTTGGAGAACAAAACTGCCGCGTTGGGTCTAGGTAAACCCCACCCAAATAAGAATACAAAACAAAATACGCCCGGGAAAATGTTGTTTATGGACTGTGCTTTTTTGAAGATGGCCATAACAACATAATGGTCTATGGTGCCGGCTAAATCCATGAGCAAACATGTTCCAGCAAGATGCCGCTATATAAAGCACAGCGGTGGACCAATTGAGATATCGATGAGCAATTTATCCCTCATTTTGGGCCGGCTCGATAGTCACATCACTCGTCTGCGCTGATTGTCGGTCAGTTGCAGCGTTGGATGACAAAAAGTGACTGAAAATTTGACTCCCCGTACGCATCACTCAAAAGTTCGCGATGGTCAACATTTATACAAAATATTCCTTGAAATGTAAATGCCAAATATTGGTTTATTAATCTAAATAGAAACTTTATACAAATTAGATATTTTTCTGTGGTAATTGGTGAAAATTAAAAACCAAACGATAAAAAAACAAATATAAAATATTACATACCTAAAAGTGAATAATTGTACGAACCTGCTTTCTAATTGCGCCTATACAGGGTCAGTAAGGTAGTTAAGTTGGAAATGTAAAAAGTTAGACGATAAAAAGGTATTAAAATAAAACCTGCAGGTCCGTGCAGAATATCAGTTACGGAATAAACTACAACATGGCTATGGGGGACTATGGCTAAACCATTCACTCGATCTGTTGGTGGTCAAGTCACAGACTTTATTTCTGACTGTGAAACTTCGACTTGCCATTGGCTTTTGAATCCCGCCATCATACAACTGATGATCTGTCTATTGGCAAATTATTCACCATTTTTAGGACCTACACAAATAAAGTGAAGGGGCAAGCAAAACGGAGAGCTCACTAATAGTGTTCTTTATGTATTCACAAAAATTTATTGAAATTTTTAAGAGTCACTTAAGAGCACCTTGACATATAAAAATATAGAGAAGGCCGTGTGAAAACATGTTTAAACGAATGTGGTAAAAGAAAAGTTTAGACTGACCCGGTTGCTACAAAACTACACGATAAATATTGGCTTGAAACAGGTGTTTTGTAAGAGAAAAAGTCCGCAAGTTTACAATGCCTTACGTAGCACCCTGATGCTCCACGAATTACATGCTTCTTCAAAATGTGTACCCATAAACCACAAGACGAAATTTCTTGTTTTATTTATCCCTTCCAAGCAAATATTCTTACCATTGCCCCTGCTCCAACCGACCGTCTTTGTGGAATTCAAAACGTAAACTAAACTCTCAAGGCTTAATATTTCATAGAACCAACCGCCGACGTAATAAAATCTCAACGTCACGGTAGAGATCCTTTTCGAAATACGTAAAATCCAGCGTAAAAAATAAAAACAAAATGTTGTTTTGCCGTCTATCCGCGAGGCCAGACTTTGCAAATCTTTGGCACCTGTCTCCTCGAGTTACCGCCGACTCTACTACACATCATTTGACGCACCCCGCCGTTGCACACAAATTAACACCTCCTCCCTCCACGCGTGGCATAAATTAAAAATTTGCATTGCAAATCCCCAGTCTCCACGGTGAAAAGATGAACAATAAATCTTAACAGTGCTTCACCCAGAAGCCATAATGCACCAGAAATTACGACTATAAATACGCTCCCGGATCCTTAGACTAGCATCAGACTTGTTTCGTGTTTAGTCAGTTCGTGAGCTACACCATCCCAGAAGCATGTCTATCTCCAATGCGAGAATCTTTCTTTACCTGCATTGCATTTGCTTGCTCCTCATCATGTGCATCGACCGTTCCGATTGTCATGCTGAGAAGTTTTGTGGCTCGAAATTACCCAATACGTTGGATTTGATTTGTGAAAATGGCTTTGGCAGGAAGATCAAGAAGTCGAGTACTGAACTTGTGGAGTACCTTAATGGACGAATCGATTGACGTTCTTTGTTTTTCTTTCAGTTGAGCCAACCGACTATTATGACGACATGGAGAACGAACTCTCATCGTCACTGCTTGAGGAAATCCCGTTCCTCTCGAAGCTGACCGGAAACACCTTGACCAAAACACGACGAAGAAGACATGGAGTTTACGATGAATGCTGCAGGAAGCCGTGCACCATTGCCGAATTGAAGACCTATTGCTTGTAGGCTGCTGACTTAGATTTCTGTGTTCATATTATTGGCTTAAGCATCCAGCTCGTTGATGTCCTTCTTTATTTTTTAATTAATATTGATACTTAGGTGCAATTGAGGATGTGAATTATTTTTTCTATATATGTAAACCAAGAAATATTAAAATGAACTTGAATATGCATATGCGGCGCTCAAATTGTATTTGGTTTTTGTATTTAAAAATGTCTTTGGATGACCTCAAGGGTCTGTTGTTGGGCCGTTGCTTGTTGAAGATAGAGAATTATGACTTAAATGACTGCTGCATGCTCTAATCCACCTCCATCTTATCTAAGACCGTTTTTACTCGAACGAATATCCTTCGACCCATCCAACTCTGTAATGAAAATAAGATATCCCGTCTAATCCCCAAGCACGATAAGAAAGAGTGATTCTTCATTATTCGACCTTCGATTTTACTCAGCAACCATTACTAATCCTTAAAATGAGAAAATATCCAACAAATACCATGTCACTGCATCCCGCTGAGGGGACAACCTGCTATGAAAAGGAGCATTCGCGTATACATGTAATACAGATAGCGAAGGAACAAAAATATAAAGGATAATTCCTTTTTCCTTTGAATGGCCATAAATTCGAAGAGCTAAGGATCCAAAGACAGCCAGCTCCTTGCCCGGCCACACTATACCCAACGCCATAACCAGGAGACAGGACAGCCAAAGAGAACCCCAAAGGAGAAATGGGAGCGAGATAGAGGTAAAGAAAAGATTTATAACCAGACTAGGGAAGCAATGAATTTACACCAAGGACACGTTACAATGCCATACCCCAGTCATTCAGCTCCGTCCTATATATGTATGTAACTTCAATTTAAACTCAATGAACGTTTGTTGAATTTTGAGGGATTCACCAGCCCGAAGGACTCCTTCGTTTGATACATATTTAATTAGACTTGAAATTGAGATCGGGTATTAAGTAGGGAGTACATATTGTATTCTCGGTCAGTCCTTGCGAAACGAAACCAATAAGAGCCCATGCCGAACGCATGTCAAGGGACATATACATACAAGTTGTTTATGGCATGAGCTGTGTGGAGTATGATGGCAATCGGCTTTGGGGCGAGTATTAAGGACAATTGGTTTTGGCATGACAGCTTGCATATGAGCTTGTAAACAGAACTTGAAAAGGAAATCAGGGGACAACAACATAGGGAAAAAATGAATTTCTGTAGGACGCAAACAGTGTCTGTTGACATCATTATAATGGTGAAGCTAAGGCTGCGGGTAATTGATTTGTGTGGAAGTGAATGACTTTTGATTTGGTCAATAAGCTTTTGGCTGAGCTCTTGATTTTCGAGCATTTCATTTCACTTTTCGAGCAGATTTTTTATTTCCTTTTAATAATGAGAACTGACATTCAGAAGGCATATTCAAAAAGTAAAGGGAATTCTCTAATTCCGCAGATTGCCTTTATTAGATTCGCTTGATTTTCTCAGTCGGCTCGCTCGTGACGAACTTGACATTCAGAAAAACCAAGCATCAATCGCATGGGGGCATTTAGGCTTTTAGTTTAGGCGTTTAGGCCAGGCTTTTAGATCGAGTTTTAGTGGACTACTGGCGAGTGACCCGGTGCAAGCTCAGTGCGACATTGAATTTGGTATTAGACTGGGGACGGAGGGCGCGAAGCCGTTATGCATAGTTCACCAAGTGTTCAGGGATGAAGGCATGGCACAAACAGTAGTTCTTAAGTGTTAAGCCTTAACTCAACGGGCATCAACGTCAAGAACATTAGGTTAAATGTGCGCATGCTGGCTTTCTACCTAGAACTGCTGAAGAGAAGGATCAACTGGATGATGCCAGCCATCGCCGAAAATTATCAATCGCACCGTGACAATAAACCCAGCCATACTTGTTCCAAAGTGGCTATGATTCTCTAGACTTTCGCAACCAGATTTTTTTATTTCCAAAAGTTATTGTAATTACTCCCTTAAAAGAAATCATCATGGGACCCTAAGTGCCGTCAAAGAAGCTGGCGCCTACCCGCACTCTGTTCCGGATACCACCGATCAGCAAGCTTTCGAATCATAGAAAGACCGATGTCAAGAAGATGTGTTGCTCAAGGGATATGCTTTGAAAATCTTTAAGGTTTTGTAGTATATCTGAAACAAATTTATTTTTACGGGACTTTCCCCAATACTCCTTATACAAACCCTGTATGTAAATATAAAGAGAGCAGCAGCTGGAGGAAGTACTGGCATAAGTGTATAATATCTATCGAGCACTATTCTGAAAGGAATAACATTGATGTAGATGAATATGGTACATAAAATTGTTTTCAAAGACCCGGAATTCCCGATATTTTTTGAACACGTTTGGAGAAGCTTGGTATATCTCGAACAGAAATATTCTCCACAGTATCACCATAGCCCAATGTAAGCCAATTCGCCCCTAAAATGGTCGCTTTTCAAGCATTTTTTAAGGGAACCCAGAGGGTTTCTATCTAATTTCTTGAATCTGAATCCCTACTACGTGCAGAGATGCTTGACAAGGCCTACTATTCATCCGTAAAATGCTCTGTTCTATATAGCAAGACTGAAATCTACCTAAAACGTCAAAGATCATCATCGATCGTTAAAGGGTCTATGCCTTTGGGTCGGATGAGCTATTTAAGTAGCTTTTCAATCCTGAAAGTAATATGGATTTATCCAACAAGAGGTGTCATATTTTTATTTTACCCTTAATGACAAGCTCTAAGATCAGTAATGGAAACAATATCTGGCTCGTTGTTGTCTACAAAAAGTCATTCTTGCGATCAATTTATTTATCAGATTTTCGGATAATTGCGGCTGTGTTAGGCTAATAACGACTGTGACATTTCCCTTTATCTTCGGTGTACTGTTGACTTTGACTTTATCCTTAAGAAGGTCTGAAAAAATGTCTAATGATTTTAAATAGTGTTAAATTGAAGTCGAGAAATCACGAGTCATTGAAATTATCATGCAAGAGGTCGATTTTTAAACCAGTTGCGTAGCATTAGGCTAAAAATAAATGTTAATTAAGGTGAGGTTAAAGGTTAGGGGGAAGTGAAAAGTTCTCAGCCCGAAACAGAGTTAGCATTCCGTTCAGCTAAAATGTATGTTTCCTTCCTGGGTTCACGTGTTATTAGTTAGTTAGAAAAGTTTCAAATTGTTCTCTCAAGCAGTTTGTGTACACGAATTTTCGGAGTAGAAGGATTGCCCGTTTTTTATTAGAATAGGTAAACTTGGACATCGAGCGGTCATAACGTTTTTTGTTTCGGATGGTTTTGGTTTAGCCCCTAAGGAAATTCATCCGAGGTCGGAAAAAGTTTACGAGGACTTTGCTCCTTTGATGTCAACCACTGAAAAGTTGATAGTTGAATTTAATCGTGGTCACATAACTCTCGAAGATGACCAATCACACCAGAAACCATTGAAAAAGTGCATGATATTGTGTTGGACGGTAGGCGATTAAAGCTGAGATAGCTTAGGCTGTGGGGATATTAGAAGAAAAGTGTGAAACATCTTGCATAAAGAATTAAAGATGCAAAGGCTCTGAGTGTACATCGTTGGACCGATTTAATAGTCATCGGACCGATCTTGTGAGACAATTTGCCACTTCCGATAAGACATGGCTAAAACATTACATGCCACAAGAAGAAGGTGGAACCCGCTAGCTCAGCGCCAAAAAAGCGAAATCGATCGCATCTGTCAGAAAGATCATTGCCAGCGTGCTTTCTCCTAATTTGGCACCATCAGCCTTCTATCTGTTCCCTAACTTGTATAAATTTGTTTCTGGCAAGTTCTTTGCATGCAATGAAGAAGAAGAAAGGCCATTGATGAATATTTTCACAGACCCTCTCCCCGGGAAGGTACACTAGTGTTAGGAAAATTCTGGACTCATTTTTTAACTTTTAAAATCGCAGTCTTTCAATGTCAGACCAAGAATTGTTCACCTTGTTCCCGTAAATATATGTAAGTAAAGGCAAAGCAAATGTTTTTTTTAAGAGGTACACAAATTTGATATGAAATAAAATACTTAAAGCTAACGCTAGTGTTATGATTTTAGCTCTGTTCAATGGATAATTCTATGGCATTGGTGTATAAATATAATTTCGGGCATGGTATGAAGTGCAAACGTAAGGTCCAATTTTATGAAGCAACTAGGGCCGTATATTAGCAATAACACGGTGAATTTTGACCTCGTTTTTTAGTTCTTAGTCACACTCTAAGCTTCAGAGACGATATTTTCAGCTGACCTTACAGGACGAATACGGGCTGGAGTTTTAGCATTACTCAACTATAGAAGATATTTAAATTTATCAATAGAATTCACTATAGCCGTGCGCTTGATGACCAAAAGCTATACAAGATTTACAAAATGTTTCCCCAATATTTTCGCTTCTCTTGTAAATAGATTGCATGTTGTACGAGTATATATCGATCCACCTAATCTCAGTCTCTTGTAGAAAATTCAAAAAACTTGAAAATGACCTCTTGTTGAATGATATTTATGACAACAAGGGGTCAATAAGGTTAAAATACTTTAAGGAGGACCAGCCCATTTTACAGGATTTAGACTCAAGGCCGCGTTTGTTCTTCTAACGTTCCCAAGCCACATACCCATTCAGAATTGATGTGAACGAGGGTGGTCCGATAAGTATTTAGCCTCACCGCCATATGGCGCCAGTATCACAAGAGCAACTTACTATCGTATAGCACATTCTAGTAGAGGGCTACTGTCGAAATTTCAGCCGGATCGGAGTCGTAGTTTTGTTTTGACCGCGTGTGGAATCGGGAGTGTCCGCGAATTTTAGAAAAATGGAATACGAACAATATCGGTCGGTGATTCGATTCTTGTTTTTGGAAGGGAAATCGCGCAGCGAAATCAAAGAGCGCTTGGACGTTGTGTACGGTGACTCTTCTCCTTCGATGATGACTATCAAAAATTGGCTTAACGAGTTTTAACGTGGTCGCACGTCGGTTTTTGATGAGGCACGTCCAGGTGCCCCGAAAACGGCTACCACGGAGGATAACGTGACAAAAATCCACAATCTCGTATTGGCAGATCGCCGATTGAAGGTGCACGAGATAGCTGAGACAGTAGGCATTTCAAAAGATCGCGTGGGTCATATCCTGCATGAAATTTTGGGCATGAGAAAGCTGTTGGCGCGATGGTTGCCGCGTTTGCTCACTCCGGACAACAAGCGCAACCGTGAGACCACTTCAGAGCAGTGTTTGACGCTGTTTAAGCGCAATCCGAAGGAGTTTCTGCGTCGTTTCGTCACAGTCGACGAAACATGGATCCACTGGTACACACCAGAGACCAAGGAACAGTCGAAACAGTGGACTTGACAAGGCGAATACTGTCCCATCGGCCGGAAAGGTGATGGCCACCGTTTTCTGGGATTCACAAGGTGTGATCCACATTGCCTACCTGGAGAAGGGCAAAAAAGTCACAGGGCTGTACAATTTTTGGGCCGATTCGACGCCGAATTGAAGAAAAAACGGCCCCACTTGGCGAAGAAAAAAGTGCTCTTACACCATGATAACGCACCGGCTCACACCTCCGCCCTCGCCATGGCCAAATTGGTCGAATTGGGCTACGAACAGCTGCCCCATCCACCGTATTCTCCAGAGTTGGCCTCGTGCGACTTCTTTTTGTTTCCAAACTTGAAAAAGTCACTCGCCGGGCAGAAATTTCAGTCGAAATTTCAAACGTATTTTTCAGCCGGGTTAACGAAGTTGGAGCATCGCTGGGTCAAGTGTATCGAGCTAAAAGGAGATTATATTCAAAAATGAATCGCCATTTCTCCAAAATTTTTGTTTTTCCTTTGTAAGCTAAGTACTTATCGGACCACCCAGGTATTGCCCGATGGATTTAGTGTTACTAAAGAAGTAAAATGTCAACTCTTATGCCAAAATAGTATCTTTTTGACTCATCTCTGCATAGATCCAATTCAGTTCCTAAAACTACCACTCAATCTTGCTGGCAAATCTCAGAAAATTAAACTTCCCCGTATGCATAAGTAATATCCTTCCGACTCTGATTAGCTATCAACCACCATTCGCCGAACGCCAAAAATTGATCTTTATTAATGCATCGTCAGAGTCAACTGCCATCCGTCATGGTTTACCACGCATCACCATTCACATCACCGTACATTCGCAATTGGATGCGTTCCCGGCATTCATAACTAATTCCGAATACGACAACCAACAGAAGCAAGACAGCATCGACCCAGATCGGGCGAAATGACATTAAGGATTCATTCGATTATGACAGCACATCGCTTGATAATGTTATGTAGTTAGTGATTGATGAGGCAGAATAATGATCCTATCGCACGAGCTTTGTTTGCTACATACATACATAACCGCTATTTCGATTCATCTATTGCTCTCGTTGACATTTCTTTTGCTTGTTCTTCAACCGTCATGCATCATTCCCTCCGTTGACTCATGTCGTTGTCTTCTCTGTCTTCCTATGTATGTAATTTTGTTTTCTCTTTAAAAAATAACGGTGATAAAGGAGGGAAAAACAAACAGTTCGGTTTCTGAAGCTCGTTTCGTTTTTTATAAATAACTTTGTATTCCGTACGCAGTGACATAACAATCGTACATAGCTCGCGATATGGTTAGTATGTTTCGAGTTTTAGGATCGCGTCACACTTTAAGGATATTAAAAATTCCTTCACGTTGAAGTAACACGCCTTCTTCATGCTCCTCGCGATGTGTGTGGTTAAGCTATTTATCTTTCCGATATTGTTATTTCCATGGATTTCTTTCACATCGTGTTGTATAGTGACTGACTGGAAAGGGATAACGTATAATGCGTCTATCGGTGAGATAAACAATGTGTCAGGACATAATCATGCGAGTAATAAATTGCTTTATTTCGAAAGTTTCACCGAAAAGGATGCGCCGGGGCGATGGGAATGATTTGATTGAGTTGTTGTAATCCGATGTCGACTCATCTTTATTTCGAAGGCAATCCTTTTTGTTAAGAATCCTTTTTGTATGTAATTCGCTTTTATTTGGACTCTTTGCAAAGTAATTCATTAAGCCAATTGGTTGCAATTAATTATGGAAATTGTATTTCCTTCGCTTCGATAAATTTATTTCTATATTTGGAATCAGGCGAATTGATTGGATAACCAAGGAAATGCTTACAGTTGTGGGGAATTATTCAAACCCGCGAACAGGACTGATTATCCTTTAATTTATTCTCAGCACACACCAAAAACCAACAAAAGGGATGAAAAAAAAACAACAACACATCAACCAGTACTTACCGTTTCTTTGTTGTTCTTCGATTTCGACAGGACATCCTCGAGCCAATTCCATTGTTTTTCCGTATCCTGATTCTCGTACTCCGACAAAGCACTAACACGCCCTCCACCATCCACCACCATGCCGCCGACACTACCCAATCCTCCGCCATACTGAGTGCCACCACGTGACATATGATGATGCGACGTACCATACCCACTACTACCATCCGCATGATAGTGATGCTGATGCACTCCGCCATGGTGATAGTAAAAGTTTTTGTATTCCGTCGAATCCATAACTGAGCCACTGTTCGGTTGCCGTTGCCTGACTGCCGCCAAGTGACTTTGCGAGTATTTCGGGTCATGTCGCATGAAATTTGTATTCAGGGCGATTATCCTTAGACGACTTTTTGTTTGCTCGATTGAATAGTAGCCACCTATATAGGGCGAAATATAAAATGGAATAAGATTTATCCACATAAATCCACATGCTTGATGGCCATGTCTTCTCGGAATTTTGTACGCTCATTCAAAGGATAACCATTTCCAGCGTATGCTTACTCGCATATGCTTATCGTGATACGACATTAAATCTGGTATCATCTTAAAGCTCGAGGGATGCGCGGATAACATGTATCGTCACATCCATGCGATTCGATTCTCTACCATCACCAAAAAAGGCAACAACAACAAACGTTGATATTTTCCGACCGCGATTTGAATGAGATACAAAAGCAGTAGACGAGAACTATCTAAACCCAACAAACCTTTTTCGAACGTATGTAATGCCTCGGATGGAAGCCAGTGTCTCCAGAGTTCGCCCATCCGATGAAAATTTGTATTTGCACCATCCTCATGGCCCAACACAGGAAATACGAATTGCGATGGAAATGTTCGCCCCAGTAAATCGGTGATATTTCGCAGGATTTCCAATTTTTTCGTCTCGAACATGGGATGCGCTGAATGCGATAAGCCGTCGCTGTAAAAGGAAAATCAAAAAATCATGAAAAAACAAACTTTTCGTTGCGGATGTTGTTTACAAAGTTTTGTTTTTTTGTTTTTCTTTTTTCACTAAAATCTAAAAACTAATAGGATGACAAAAATAAATGTTAGAAGAGATAAATGGAATAAACGCCGACGAACACCGGGACAGACGTTTCGATATTTTGATTTTTTTCAGTGCGACGAATGGATGGAGTAATCCTGTAAAGGATTCAGCATGGAGTTTTGATTTTAAGAGCAAATGGAGAATAAACTCATGCAGGTGGAAGAATTAAATACATGAAAAAGGCTATTTGAAATCGTATTAGCCACCAGGTGAATGACTGTTGACAGGATTTGACCATATTAACAAGTTCATTAGCCTCCCTGGGGTCGATGTTATAGGATCACAAGAATACGATATGAGAACTCGATCCTAATGTGAGATTGTGTTGGTCTGACACATTTTTGTAGAAAAGTTAATTCAACACATCCTTGCTGCATGCCGGGATTTTATTCCGAGTTAGTTGGAACGCAATTTTATCCAGTAAGGTAGAGCTTTTTATTTCTTACTAAAATCTGGGATATAACCGTAGTTGATACAACTATTGTATGATAAGGGAAAGAGGTACGCTGTGTTAAAAAAATAACAGGAATTGTATGATTTCATTATTATGCTGGCAAAGACGTCTTAAAATCTTTGAATTATCATAATCAAACCGACGTCAGTTGCCAAGGAAGTTACATATATTTTGTCAATTATTTATTTGTTCGTTAAACGGACAATTTGAGACAAATTTTTCTATAAAACTGGAATTAAAACGAAACATTGAAATATGTTAAATACTGTCTACAAGAGGATGATGGTGACGACCCATTTGGACACTCCAGCACATCAGGAACTGGTAAAAACGTGAAATAAAATATGAAATATGAACAGAAAAATCGAATAAGGTATGAATTCTGTTACGGAAAAATTTGTCCCAAAACTGTTGAAAGTCTTCATCGTATGTTGGAAAATATTTGGCCAAAAATAAAATTGTAAGGATCCCACAACCTTCATATTCCGTGTCAAAGGTTTTCGTCCCTTTAATCAACATTGGTTGGTCCCTGAAGGTTCCGTCGTTTACCAAGTATAGATGACAATCATTACTGCTGACAAGTATCAAGTTCTAGACACGTTTTGGGCATTGAAAGCCATGACGTAAATATCTAATGGGATGTTTTTGTAGGAGATGACATTAATGTAGAAAAATTAATAAAATTCTTCTGGGAAACTCGTTAATTTTCTCCAGTTGTCGAATTGTTGTTGTTCGTTTCTTGTCATGAACCAGGAATAACGCGTTCAGTGAACTTTTATTTTAATTAGCGCGTGCAATTGGATTTATAAATTCTCTTAAGTGATCTTCATCAAGACACAGTATGGGGTAAAAAAATAGGGACCGGTGCGCACTGGTTTGTGTGAAATAAAAAGGGAGTCTCGAAGAGAGGTTTAAGGGTAAATTAATGAGCATCCCAAGCGAGACGAGTATTGTGGCAAAAGGAATTCAAATGGCTAGCCTCTTGGTGCAAAGAGGTCTTGGGAGCGCCAGACCAGATATGAACGTTGTCCTTATGTTTGAAGCGGACATACGCCTTATAGAATGGAGCCAAATCAGAGGGGTGAGATATTTCATAAGGAAACTTATATATAACGTAGCGTTTTGGGGACCTCGAATATTAAGGCACGTATCAAGAATGGGTACCTAATTTTACACAAGCATCATTGATCCGGGTTCACTTAATTGAAAGCATTGGGTTATGGAAGCACTGATTTCCACTATATTGCGGTCGGAATTTAATGTGCTTAAAATATGTTGCCGGTATTATTTCACGGCCGACGAGAGGGGACATGGGTCTTCGAAAGAATGTGAAAAGCTGAGTGTACTGTCCTCAGCGAAGGAGTGGATTGGATTAAAAGAAATTGAATTGAATTTATACAAATGTGAGATATGTATGTATGAGCGAAACTGCGACCCCGAACTGCGGCGACGAACATCACGCCACACAAACGGACGACTTAACGGGTAACAATCACGCGACTAGGCTACGGTACAGACACCGACCATAAAACGATCGAACGATCCAACACATAACACACACAACACACAAAGTACATACAGTGCATAACATTCACAAACGGAACGGAACGAAAGACACGAAGACGAACACGCAGAACAACACAGACCATTCGTTCAACGGCAGTCAACTAGGGCAGGCGGTTCTCTTTTGTTTTTCTTAGTCGTCGTCAAACGCCAAGTATAAAATTGTAATAATTAGTAATAATAAAATAATAAAAGTACACTTGTTAGAAAATAAAACCAAGTGCGTTTAAATCAAATTCTACACAAATGAGAAAAAGTGTCAGTGACAGAACAGAGTCCTCGGAATCATCGCAATAATCTTGCTTTCACCCAATTTGTGCAAAGATTGGTTCCAATTTTTGATTTGAAATGCCGTCAAAACACCAGTGAACCTGTTGCTACGGAAACCATACTGTCCGTCATTAAGGAGTTTCCATAATTCAAAGGATTTTATAAACTGACGATTTATCAGCATTCCCATGTCCTGAGAAAGAAGGGACTTCAGTGATATTAGTCGATAGGTGGAGGCAGAAAAAAGTTTTGCCAGGCTGGACAAATGCTATTTTCCATCTACTTGGTTATAGATCAGAAAAGTATGACTGATGAAAAAGTTTAAGCGGTGATCTTGCCAACGTGGAAGAACACTTCTTCAAAAAAATTAAGGCGGAATTGTGCACAAATGAGGCAAAAATAATTAATCCTCGTTGCTCACACCATTGCCATATGTTCCTTGCAATATCATTTAAATATGGGTATTGCACACTGCCCATTCTATTAATACAGGCGATCGCCGTTACATTATCTATTCTTAATAAGATCTCACAATCGGTACAATTTTTTGCAAATGTTTTCAATGCAAATAATGCTGCCTTCATTTCTAGAGTATTAATATGCAAAGACCTTTCCGAATCTTTCCAATAGCCAAAGGCCTGGCCACCATAGTATTTCCCTTTTCAATTCCGCGGGTAATGGAATAGTCTGTTCATAACTCGAATATTTTCTTAAATATAACATTTTTTGTCGTTCAAAAAGTTTTGTATATAGCCAAGAATACTGAATAGCTGGGGCCACTGAAATTAGTATACCGATGAGCTTAGCAAAATCTCGTAATTTACAACTATTTAATGAAGTAAATTTGATTAAGAGGTTTTTAGTTTTCTCTCTTTTATCTTCTGGTAATCTTAATAACATTTTCTGAGAATCAAATATGAAACCTAAGAACTTGCAACCTGTTGTTGGAATTAAACAGCTTTTCTCATAATTTATCATGAACCCGAGATATTCTAGTAGATCTTTAGTAATTCGGACAATGTCTTGGCACTCCTCAAATGTTTTGCCATAACAAAGAATGTCATCAAGATAAATTACTGAAATACAATTTTGAGATCTTAGGTATTCCATAACAGGTTTCATTATTTTCGTAAAAAGATAGGGAGCTGTTGACAACAATTAAACTCATAAAGATTATTGTTAAACTCAAAACGAAGGAATTTTCTGTGTGATTCATGTATGGGGATCAAAAAATATGCATCCTTTAGATCTAAAGATGCCATGAAACAATTCTTAGTTATAAACTTGGATGCTGTTCTATAGTCTTCCATTTTAAAATTTACCGTTTCTACAAACTCATTTAACCTTCTGAGGTTCAAAATAAATCTTTTTTCTCCATTTGGTTTCGATACCAAAAATATAGTCGACAAGAATTCGTATTTCACGGGCCTGCATCTAGAAATAGCTTTAATTTTTAATAACTTACTAATGGATATGTTAAAGTCAAACAATTCCTGTTCTGATTTTGAGGACACAGTTGGTCTCTTAAGACTAAATGGATGGGTTGCAAAAGGAATCTTGTACCCTTTCGTCCATGATTAAATAACTGGATCGTTCGTAACCCTTAACCAATTTTTAGTAAAAAGGCGACCTGAGTACTCTACCTCTAATTCTGCTTCTTGAATGTTTTCGTGGTGGGTGTTTTGTCCGCTGTTTGATGACGATAGCTGTTCTTTGTCTGGTAAGGTTGGCGAGATCTCCCTGCATCGGAGTGGAACCTCGATTTCTAATGCAGGGGCTTCCAGTTTAAATGATCCTTTCCATTATTACGGCCCTTGTAATTGTTAGTATTGTTAGATGTTTTGTTCTTTTGCTGACTTGATGTGTCAACATTTTCTTTCTGTTTTGGAAATGACTTTTGGATGATCTTGGCCATTTTCAGCTGGTCCGCGAAATTTTCCTTCATAAACGTGTTAATAGCTGATAAGACAAAATTACGGCGTGTTTTTGTGTCATTAAAGTGGCTATCGCATAAAATACGGCAGGCATCGTTGACCGGTTCAAGGATTTCTTTATAAGACGCCTGTTTCAGCACTAACATATCTGATGCACGTGCCAATGGTGGGCCGGTAGATACAAGTGCTGCCAAAGAATGGGGACTCCTTTTTTGGTAACTACTCTTTAAAAAACTGTGCAGATAACGCATGGAAGCATACTACAATATGTTAAAATCAGTAAATCGCGTCGAATGAAGCTGTGAGGGTGGAATTACCGTGTATGTAAAATCCTGTAGGGTGGAATTACCGTGTATGTAAAATCGACAGGCGTTATGGAGAATAAAGCAAATTTTGAATTTTGCATGCATCTGGTTTTTTATGTAATGCCATTTACTGAATCCAAACCATCGATTTTTCGAATTCATGTCCAATTTAGCTCATTCCAATAGCTCCATTAAACACAATCGCATCAAATCTTTCATAGCTAGGGTATTCCCCTTCAGCGGACTTGTGTCAAGTTTGCTTAGGTGAACCTACAGTTCTATTGGTTTAAATCAGCAAATAGTTCCTCCTGGTACTATGCTAATAGGTTTGTGAGTTGTTTTTTCGTAAAGCTTGCATTCAGATATCAATCGGTCTATGGAAAAGAAGGAATAAAAAAGTCCACCCCAATTAGTCGAATTTTAAATAAAAAATAAAAATAAAAAAATTATGACAACATTCAACTTTGACAACCGTATTGTGCTAATTAAATCCCAATTATTCGCATCTAGCCATTCCATTTAGCGTAGTGTTATCCGTGGTATTTTATTGCTTACTAATAACAGAAACATTTCGTAAGCCATTTAAAACCCAAGGTAAGAGAACACAACAAAGAGTATTCAACAAAAAGGGAAGCATTGATCTCCATTCCCTCACCATGTATTCACCCTGCAATAGTCCTGCCTGCCATGAAAGTGTCCCAAACTTTCCGTAACGTTTCTAATTTTCCACCATCTGAATATCACCGTTTCGCCTTCAATATCCGAGCACTATATTCCATAAACACATCCATTATTAATCGATAATTATCATAGACCACCCGAGAAAAGCGGTCCAATCATTCAAAACCCTAAGTATCTCGAGCACGGCTTATCAACCCGTCGCGTCGTCTTTCCTTTTTCGCTCCACCAACTCATTTCATCTAATTAAAATTGTATATGCATTAAAAAAACGGCTACGGTGCGCAGATGAACCTGTCCCTCGTAGCTGTGAATAGACAAAACAACTCAGGAAGGATCGAGTTCCTAGCCATGGTAGTTCAGCCAAGCCCGGTTCTTTATTCCCTTAGAATTGTATAAAATTACCATTAAGAGGGCAATATTGTTGCTTCATCAAAATTATTTACGACAACTCCCGGTCGTGCTCATCTAAGGATTAGCTCGCAAGTACATGGTAGTATGAGCTACACTCCAGAGGGTGCATCCATGAACAACAGGGAGATGGAGTCGAACCAGGAAAGCGAGAAAGATTCCTCTTCTAACCCTCGCATACAGGTTAAAATTGATATCCTTCGAAAGTTGATTGGAAATCTCTTGGCTGTCTTTACCAAACACGATATACATTATTGAATAAGGAAACTTTACCTTGGAACGCTAACCCAAGGATTCTTATATCTTTTTCCTCTGTTTTCCTTCGCCTTTCTTGTTTTCCCCCACGCCATCAGGGCTTGCGTTTCGACGTGCGTTACACGTCCAACCTATTAGGTCGCGGGGAGTGAGAAGAATAGCAGCTCAGATCTATCGAACTTTAAAGGAATTGGTGTATCGTTTACCCCGAAAATGGAAAATTTCCGACGGTGAGCTGTGGCTGTTGTGCGCAGTCTTGTTTGGGATTCCTCTAGAGTCGAAGTCGAAATTGATTATAGGCGAACACCTGTTATGAATATTCAAAGTCATTGATGGTAATTTAAATAAACGTGCCTCATATTGAATTCTACAAATTTTGTTAAACAAGTCGAAGACGTTGCCCATTTGAATGGTGAGTGGAGGATGATGGACGGCGAGTGGGAGATATATGTAGGGAGCCGCCCCAAGAAATATAATTCGAGATTCTTGAATAAGCGTGTGATGAGCGCAAAGCTTTTTCATAATATAATACAAAAGATTTCCCATTTTAAAAGAGGGTTGGAGGTGCATATAGCAGCCTGAAATAATTTTTGAAATTCCTGTTCACGGGCAACTTGAACCTTTAAAACCTTGATGTCAATGAGATAATTCAACAATATTATGCCTTAGCATGAAGTTCGTTTTTTTTTTGGAGATATTTTCATTGTTAGGTCTTTCCATCGTGAACGTTGAATAACATTTATTTTTATTATCATACGCTTTTAATGTTGTTGCTGGAATGTACCAAGCATTCGGATGAAGGTTTTATGTTTAAAAAGCTCGCTGGATATTTCTATAGAATGAGTCTAAACATAACCAGTTTTTTTTCAGAATCAAAAATAACTCACATTTTTTTAAGCTGAAGTGGAATGAAAGATTTATTTCATTCTACAGAAATACTTTTTGTTTATGAATGAAACAGGATGTCAACATATGGTTGGAATTGAACCCTATACCGTTTACGTTAGAGGCTAATAGTGACACGATTTCTTTGAATAAATCTTCAATTTCAGACGTCCTTACCAAAAAGTCTAGCTGCATACATATTTAAACAAAAAGATTTAAATTTTTTTTCTGATCCACTGATATATGCCTTATGTTCAAAAAGTTGCGGGAATTTTGCACTTTCGGTAAAGATAGCCACATATTGCAGGTGATAAGAGCCTGGAGCAGTTGGCAAGGTGTGCTTCAAATAGAAGGGGTTGACAGAGTGAGTGACAGAGACCAGTAGAACCTCTTTTTTTGACAGGGCTACGAATGCCACAGGATCCTAGGACGCATTTTAAAGTGATATATTTTAGAAGCTGAACGTACACTTTCCCTTTTTCACGTTACACTTCTTATGGCAACATAAGAGTATGTTCGTACGTTAAAAAATAAAGAGGAATTATAAAGTGTCACGAGCTTATCTTAGCCTGATATGCACGATTTTTTTCTTTCTTTTCTTGGTGAACATGTACGAAGTAGGTTCAAAACATAAAGTGACTTTTTATTTTTCTCGAATTAATTCATTTATACCTATTTTTTCCCCTTCAAAGTAATATCCCCCATATATAATTATATAATACACTTGCGCGACCGATTTTTTTCATTCTTCGAAGCACTTCGGGCCTTAATCTCTTGAATGGTGGCAAGTCTCCATCCTTTTATGGATCTTTTTACTTTTGGGAAGAAAAACAAATTTCCAGGGGATCAAGTCTAATGAAGAAAGTGGCTGAGGCATGATTACGGACCGAACTTAATGTCCTTTTTTGGTTTTAGCTTTTCTGGCGGGTTCCATTTGAAAGATTGGGTTTTGATTTCGATGCAATAACCATATACCCAAGTTTCGTCACCAGTGATGAGCTTTTTAGAAAAAAGCGGATGACGGATCGTCATTCAGCAGCTCCTGAGCGATGCTCATGCGATGTTTCTTTTCGTCAAAACTCAGCAATTTCGGACCAATTTGATAGTAATTTGACGATTCTCTATAAACATTTTCTTCACTCCTTCAACGTTTTAAACCGTTGTTGATGTGCCGTCGATTACGTCTTCTCGGCATTCTGCGAAGAGCATGTTCTACTTATAAACATTTTTCTTTCGCTCATATGTACTTAAAATTGTGTCTTTCAACCTTAACCCTTTGCAGTCTAAGATCATAAAATAGGAAATTATGTTTATAATGAGATAAAATGGAAAGGTCTAACTCAATTATTTTGTTTGTTACAGCATAATGCTACACCGCCTTTTTCACAAACAGACGCCAGTGCACTTAGGAAGCTCGCAACGTATTCTTTTTTCAACCCAAATCAATATTGCGCAGGGCCCTTATGTTTTTTAGCTGAATCTCATTTTCTAAAGACCTTCGGCTCTTGATATTAGGCTTCACGCCAAGCTTGCATAAGGTGTCACCTATTTCAAGTCGAAATTCCGCTGAAGAAGTTTGTTTGTCGTTGAGATTTCTTGCTTCCTTACTCTTCTGGTCAGGTCCAGTAAATGATGGAACATCCTAACCTGCCATCTTTTCTTTCGTATCATAATTTTGCACCTTCCCATAATACTCTCTATCAAATCTACGCCCTCCATGTGTCGATTGTACTCCCCAACAATATGAGGGCAATCAATGTTGATGTATGTATGTACTTCTTGTTGGTCTTACTATAACGTCTGATTTGGGCCTTGGGCAATTCACCAGAAAAGCATAACACGAGCGTTACAACCTTGTTGTCTTTCCATATGGCATTAGATATATCAATACCATCCATATCAGCCACATGTTCAACGGAAAATCCACGTTGTTTTTTCATCACTTCCTTGTCGGTGGGTAGTTTGAAATCGGGAATTCGATTGCGGCATACTGTCCCAAGACTCAGGATACCCTCTTTAGCTAAGTACTCGACTAAAGGCAGAGAAGTAAAGCAATTATCAAAATAAAGTTGATAAAGACGTTTGATGATGCTCCCAAGCCAGGTTCTTCAGGAAGCGCAACATTTTCAGCTCCAGTTTCAGGTTCAATTTTATAAGCGAATCCTGAAACCCCACTGAGAACAAATATCTTTCTTTGGATTATACCTCTTTAAGTTATTTCCTCCCTTAATGGAACAAACCTGTTCATCGACACAAAAATATTGTTACATGGGAACTTCACTAAAAGTCTCGTTCAATTTTTCAACGACAGGTCTAACTTTAAAAAGCCTCTCACCATTCGGAGCATTACGTGAAGGTAAATTAGAATTGTCGTTGAAATGTATATATTGTCTAATTTTTTCGAACTTCTGTTTCGGCATTGTTTCTTTGATTACATGTAGGTGTACCAATAGATGTATTCTAATGACTGGTCACTCTCGGTAGTTGTATCAATGGCATCATATGCATCAATAAATTGCTGTATATCGGTATCAGTTACTTGAAAAGATTGGTTAGGATTTTTTTGAGTAATATAAATATTCGTCTGTTCAGTAATAAAACTTATAAGTTATTTGGGGAATAAGTAAAAAAAAACATCGGATAGTTGTGTCAAGCTCTAGTTAATTATGTAGTACAGTAGTTGTATTTGTTGATCATTTAGAAAGGGGTTATTTTTTTCCATTTCAATTGCCTCTTATGTCGTTTTTGATTAGTCGAACCTGACTGCCTAATTTCCTGAGCTGGATCTAGAGATGAGGGGCCAGCAATAGGCTCACATCGTTCAGATTTTTCAATGATCGAATCTATATCAACTCCGGTATTATCGTCGCAATCAGAAAAGATTCCAAATCTTCCAATAGTGGTTGATATTCGGGATCAATGACACTATCATCATCATCTAATCCATCTTCACTGTCATATTGACAAAGTGCCATCATATAGCTCATTATTCCGCAGGGTCTTTTTGCCAAGAGAGTTTTATATATTAAAAAAAACAAAACCTGACATATGTATATGGGACATATGTATGTACTATGTACCAACATAAAAATAAAATTCGAAAATCGAATATTCATAGCTAGAGATGGTCAAAAAATCACTTTACGTTTTGAACAAACCTCGTTTCTGTTTATTGCTCGTCAGACTTATTGTTGAGTCTTGTTTCGGCTGTCTACTAGTTTACATATATGCGGCTTAATACGGCGATTTTTCGAATAAAAACTTTTCACAAAATTAAAGTGGGAGGGTGGCACATCAGTATCTACCATAGGTGGACCGCCCTTAGCATCAACAATGGCTCTTAATCGTGTTGGCTTACTATCGACAAGTCTTTTGTAGAAATCTAGCTCAAAAGTTCTCATTATTGTAGTGAAGCTTGTTTAAAAAAGGCGTTGCGGCTAATAGCTGAAATTGGAATGTTTTTTTCAAGTTCGGCCCACAAATGTTCAATGGGGTTAATGTCGGATAACTGTGGGGGCCCTTTGAGCTGCGAGCGAACATTAAAAATTAACCACATTTTGACATTTGAGTTTGGGTAAATGTCTTATCGAAAGACATAATGTGATCTGAGACGTTACTCCTTTTGAGGTAGTCACATTGGTTCCTTACGTAATCAATAAACTCTATTTATCTTATCTTGTTTGCTTTCGTCACTAAAAATAACGGTCTTCCAAGAGTCTAGAGTTAAACACTCTTTTTTCTTGGTTAAATTTGCAAATAAGTGACGTGCAACTCTGCCCTCAAAATTATTTGACCCTAAAACCTACCTTACTGTTTCGACACAGAATGTTCCTTTAATGAGTCGGAAACAGCCCAGTGGCGAATACTTTTATTGGTGTCTTGAGGTTCTGCTTGATTTTCTTGAAAATATGCCTCTGATTTACCTCCGATAATATTTTTTTTCGACCCCTACCTTTCTTACTTTCTAATTATAGCCCTTGTTTCTGAACTTATGGACCTTTCCAGCTACGGTATATGATTATCCAACAAATCCCACGCCCTCTCGGTAGGTTTCGCCTCCGCAAGCTAACTATTAAACAAGCTTTCGCTCTTCCAAAAAAGTTTCCGATTTTCATCTCCCTTTGCTCTTTTTTCATATCTTTTCTTTTATTTTCTCACAAATATCCTTTATCCTTCTGCTTGTTGTCTCGATCACATCATCCAACAGAAACAGCAGTTTGCTTGTGCGGATAATTTTATGGCTACTTTGCCATATTCGGAGAAGCCGAACTAAAACTACCCTTCGGGGTGAATTTAATCAGATTGAATCATGAATATATGGTACATACTGAATATAAAGAGAAAATGACGAATCCGAAAAAGAGTTTCTTTTTAAGTTGTCATAGAAAATATTAAATAAATTCGGCTGTAGTCTTTGTGCGAATAGTTTTGAAGTATACGATCGAATGATCATTGGCATTGTTTAGTGGCGAATGGTTTTGAATGAATTCAGATATCAACAACGAACGCGTTTTATTCGTCGCGTTAAAGCGTAGTGAAGAGTTCATTATATTTTCTCGGTCTCAAGGGTCCCTAGGGTTTTTTACTCATAAACTGGGTAAGAATTAAGAATCGGTCTTCATACTACTGTCAAGATAAGGAATCGGAATATGGCCGCCATTACATTTTTTAATTTAAGTGATGTTTTCCAACATGCCTTCAATAACAAACGCTTGATGATAATAACTATTGTGATCTCTTTGTGAACATAAGCCAAAGCGTACGGCATACTCCTGAACAAGCTACTTTCTTAAGGGTAGCGTGGTTCTCAAAACAAATGGTTTGTGTTTTACTTAAAAGACAGGTTGGGAACGCGTTTAGTAATCACGGTGTGTTCAATTTAGGTGTACCACAAGGGTCTGTTCTCGGTCATATTCTATTCCTCATTCACATGTATAAGCTCGTTGTTTAATCGACTCTTCTTAGGTAACTGAACGGCTTTATAGATAATATGGCATATGCATCAACTATTCAGTTGGACCTCATGGCAAAAAAGAATGAAAAAAAATACCGGGTGAAAATTGCAATCTCTTTGAATGAGAATTAGTGAAGAAATTTATATACCAAAAGGCTGTAATAGACCAAAGTATGAGCAGGTCTAAACGTATTTCATCTCTAAAGCAATATTTGCGCTCCTTGTGACAACAGAATTAAAGGTTCGCCGAGGGTAGAAACAAGTTATAGTAACTTGGTGCTAGGTCCGGATTGTAAGGGTAAGAAGTTCAAAACCAAGGAGCTTCTGGCGTGTCACTATCGGTGTTTTTGGCGTTTTCCTCTCCTATTAGCCAAAGCTGACTGCTCCTGAGCAATTGCTTGGTCATAGGACCAATTGTTGATAGTTCATGTCTGAAAAGGGCTTTGTTGTGGCGGAGCAGTAAAATAGTAGATGATTCCCTGCCAAAGGAAAATGCAACTTTTGGTCGTTTTGCAAAAATGTGCTCTGAGAATGATAAGTGGTATTAACCGCATGGCTTACTTTATGGCGCTCAGTTGATCTTGAAGAAGTCTACCTGTTACAGGTATGCACCATTCAAGAGTCTTAAAGTTGTTTTTTTTTTTATGAGGTAGTTATCTGTAGAGTTCTACAGTTCTCTGGTGCCCGTACTGTCCAAAGCCATATAGACAATTATGTGGTCGTTTCCACGTTCAGCCCCAGCCAGTTTGTAAACTTCTATTGTGTAGTGCCTGGCGGATTACCTAGTAAATTTCCAGGAGTGATTGGCTGCCTTAGGACCTTATCAACATTTAAAAAAAAAAGTTAAAACATGGCTTCCCGGTAAAAACCGATAAAATTGAAGTTTCATCATTCTAGATTGCCTAGTATTGACCCAATTTAAGAAAATGGACATAATATTGCTCACTACTCATAATTTCTGAATTTTATTTTTTTAAATACGAATGCCACTAACTATCCTTCGTAAATGGTGTTATTTTATTGCTTAAACAAACTATATCTATGTGTATCCTTGTTGATAGCATCATTCAACAAGTTGTTCATTCAAGACAGTCAGAAATTCTCTATACTAGCAGTTAAGCCTCTTCGTACGAGACCCACAATTAAGACAATCACATATAGCCCGCCGGCCGAGACTAGTACATCTTACTAGATCATTAAAAACCACCATAGTTACACCCACACCGAGAACAGCAGCACTGGAAAAACGCACATTACCCACTCAGTACTTCGAAACACTTCAGAGCAACTTCACAGCACTCATGGCATCCAACAATGTCGCACCAAACATCAGTGTTAAACCAAACTCGCTTACAATTGAAATGTTTCCCATTACCAGGACACAAAAAAAGGTCGCACTCCCTCTCCTGCTCCTCCCAGTCATTCAGCTTAAGATCATACAACAGGCGGGCTTACAATTTAGAGCAAAGTTGAACGAACATGCCATACGCAGGCGATCCCAGGGGGTCCGGGAACTGGGAATTCCTTTTTATCACAAATCCCACGAAAAGGGCGTGAAGCTAAGGCGAACGCGAAGAAAAATGTTAAATAATAATAATAATGTTAAAGCGCAGCCACACCACAGGATGGCACTAAAAAAGGAATTTTATTACACCAATGTGTACAGCGAGGTTACTTCCATGCAAATAAGGACGCGTTACAAAAGAACAACAAGAAAAAAATTAAAGACAAGCTTGTGCCCGAGTGACAGCATGAGGACCTGCCAGTGCTAACAAGTACACGAGCACGAACAAAAAATAAATGAGGGAAATACAATAAAACTGGAAAAGGACATAAGGATATTGTGTAATAAATACAATGCCTCGTTATTTGAGTCAAGTCGACAAGGATACAAGGATACGAATGCCAACGCCAGTTCTCGTGCCAGTGCGAATACCAGTGCGGGCGGGCGGTGGCCTGAGGTCAATTATCCGTTTTTTTTTTCTTGCTTTCTTTCCCCATTAATCCTTGCTGTTTGTGTGTTTTTTTTTCATCTCTTCTCGTCCTAATTTCAGTGTTAAAGTGAAATTCGACGACAGCAACCTGCGGATAATGAGTCTGGAACTCTTTGCTTTTAGTTCATACTCGTACTCGCATTTTTTTGGTTTTCTCGCTTTCGTTTGGTTACTCTACTTAAGAGCGTGTTAGAGCGCCGCGAGTAATTAAATTCACAACCATAAACCTTGAACTTTATGTAAAAACTAAATGGTAGACATAAAATAACAGAAAAATATTTATGCTCGTTTTCGTAATTCAAAAACGTCCCAGATATGCGGGAAAGGAAATTAAGCCCTAGGTGTGAAGCTAAGAACTCATCCATGGTGTCTTCTTTGGACGGCAGGCATGTGATGGATGAAGGATGAATGTATAATTTACGAGTACACGCTGTTAGATCCAGATGTAGCGATAAAAATAAGGTCAGATGCTATTAGCAGGCAGATAGTGGTCGGCGCCAGAAAATTTTGGTTTTTTTTGTAAGTGAAAGTTTGAGTTTAAGTAAGACACAAAATTCTGGTGAAATCCACAGTGTTGTTTAGAAAGATGACTTTTCAATGCTTTCTAAACCTTCCGTTATCGTGACAGATACATATATCGCTATCCAAAATAATCTCGGCGAGTCATGAAGAACAAGTCCATTATGGGAGCTTATGCGATTGTCGAATGATTCATGATTCAACGTCATTATCTCCAAAATGCTACCCTCTAGATGTGTTTTACGATAAATGCATGGTGGGCTCATGTTTATTTAAATTAACTACTCGGGCAGAAGGTTATTTCGCGATTTACCTGTTAGCAGGTTATTGGGATGTAATTTTTTTTGGTGAAATATCTCGCAATCACGTGGTTCGAGTAATACTTAGAAATCAGAGAAGCAATAGATTGACTGGACGCCCATGAAAGGTCAATTGGCAACTTGTCAACTTGGCTATCGCCGGGAAAAACTGTTGCATATTTGCAAAAAAAAATCGAAACCTATTGGAAATTGTTGCAATTTTTAAGGAAAAGGGAGAAACTCAAACAGGTAAAAACCAAGACTGTATCATTTGTAAAACGCGCGAAACGGGTGTATTCTTTGAGCGAAAAAAATGTGTTTCAAATAAAATCGCTTGTAAAGTAGCCTGGCATACTGTGAACCGTTTACGAAAATATAAGCTGATGAGGGCTAAGAAATTATAGTGAACTTGCCTCGTTCATGTTGATTTTCATTGTAATCGAACGACGAGAGCATCTATAGCATGTGGTGACTTAAGTCCTGGGTATGGAAAACAGGACCACATGATTCAATTCAGATAAAGGTAAATTTGGCAGCAATAGCAAGTCGTTGACAATGCAATACCCCAACCATGTATTCCTATCTTCATAAAACGCAAGGCTAGTTATGCAAGTAGTACATATAATGAAGCCAACATTTTTCAGACTCCTTAAAAATGAATCCGATTATGTGATTAACCCCCAATTCTTTCCACAGGCAACAGGCAATATTATTTAAGCTTCATACAACTTTTGTGCCTAAATACTGGCAAAGGCACAAAGCTCAATTTCTGATACAGGTCAGGTGGACGGAATTCTCTTATAGCTTAAAACTAACAAAGCCGGGGGCACAGACGGCCTGACTTCTGAGCTATTTAAAGCGGCTGGAGATGAGTTGGTAGGGTACATGCACCAAGTCAAGTAAAGTTCGGAGAAGGAGCATGCCCGTCGAATGGAATCTCAGCATCATTTTCCCAGTCCATAAGAAAGGAGACAATAAGTCTCCTTAACATCGCATACAAGATCTTCTCTGCCGTACTGTGTGAACGCCTGAAAACCTTTATAGATAAATTGATAGGTTCCTACCAGTGTGTTAGGACCAAATTTTCACACTACGGCCGATATTGGAAAAGACCCAAGAATTCCAAATCGACACACACCATCTTTTTGTCGATTTTGAAGCCTCATATGACAGTGTCCATAGGGATGAGCTATACCGAGCCATGTCTAGTTTTAACATCCCTGCCAAATTCGTCCGATTGTGCAGGATGACAATGGAGAATTCTCGCTGTTCCATTAAGGTTGGTATCGAATTAACCGAGATCTGCGGTGTCAAAAAAAATGTAGGCAAGGTGACGCACTGTCATGTAACTTCTTCAACAATCGTGCTTTAAAAAATCATTCGCGATTTACGCCACTCGCTTGTTACTCGGGTCATGATGAGTCAGTTGAACTATAAGAGAAAAATTTGGTGAAAAAGCTTCAAATCATGTTGGGCTTGTATGAGTTTTTTTTTATTAGTAGTTGCATTTTTCACATTGATTTTTCTGTTGAGCTTTTCTCGAAAAATTTCAGTAAGAACTTGAGCCTAATAAACGTCAGCGACATCGTCTTTGCATATTGGAAAATAACCGAATCTTATCCGAAATTGTATCAGACATTATTCTATGTACGAGTATTATTCATAATAAAGTTTGCGAAAAAAGTCCAATATTTTTTGGTGTAGTCTTAGGACCAAGGACATATAATGTGAATAGGGGAATACTTGCTCCTGAGATGGGTTGTATTATTGCGAAGCGGCGGGATTGGTCTAATCAAGGTTTACAAATGATCAATAGTAGTAATTAAGAATACTTTGTTTGTTTTTTTTAAAGCTCATAGGAAAAAAACAAGTTGATTAATGAGTCTAAAATTAGTGTCCACATTTGAGGAAATAAAACCATGAATGATCAGGCCCATGGTTGCCTATGGATGTCCCGTCTGGTTCAATGTGAGAGCCAGCTTAATGGAAAGGATTCGGGTGTTTGAGAGACAATGTATCAGGACGTGTCTGGGGCTACATAGGACACCCGAATCTGAGTACACGAAATTTTACCCGAACGAGGTCCTATACAATAGGGCCAGGATTGTACGGATAGATAATTTTTTGATCAAATTGATTCGAAGCCACGTTGCGAGAGCAATGACTTCGGTCAATAGCCTGATCTTCGGGGCTTACTACCCCAAGGATTTATATCACGAGAGAGTGCGCCTTAATGGCTTTGTGCCGCCAGAAGCATTCCTCTATTTAGATAGATGTGGGCTGATCCAGGATAGATTGGCGGTACCGCTAATCTTACACGTAGGTCGCAATTCCGTGGAACGGCGATTCCTCTACGAACCCGATGTCGCGCTCCGTGAGCCCGAGCGCCTCAGGTTCTGTAGATCGGTCTCACGCCAGGATCGCGGAGACGTAGTCCGACAGCTTCAACGCTTTTGGTGGCTGGAGAGAGCTACGTCAGTGGACACTTTGAGAGCTTCAGCCTCTTCAAGGCATCGCCTGCTTAACACCAATGGCAGGCTTACATAGGCTAGGGTAGGGTAAGGTAGGGTAGGGTAGGTACAAGTAGGGTATATGTATATACTTAAAAAAAAAAACAAAAAAAAAAGATATATATATTAAATATATATTATGTATATAATTTATATATATATATTTTAGTTCAGGTAGAATAAGTTAGGTTTAGTTACATTAAGGTAGGCTTAAGTTTTATAAATAATACAATACAAAATAAGATCATATGCTAAGTTTTTAATTAAAAACATTTTTCTTAGCTTAAGCTAGATATAGTATTGTTAGTGGTAAGTTGATATAGTAGTAGTCGAAAGACATAGATTTAAGTTGTTACGTCTATTTTAGAGTGTCCGCCTAGGGCCAGTAAGATATCTAGATTGTTAAGATAGTTAAGCTAGTTTTTAAGCATTTTTGTCTAGGGTAAGATAGATCTAAGAAGTTATGAATAAAAATTAATTAAAAACTAAAAAACTAAACTAAAACCATGAATGAATAAAAATATAAGAATGCAAAACTGCTAACATTTTATCATAAGAACCTCGATATGACAAATGAGTTATTACGGCTTAATATTACTTAACCAAATTAAACTGATATCCGATGGCAGAAATATCAATATTCTATGTATCTCCGAAACTTGGCCTGCTTTGAAAATGCGGTCATTGCGTAATCAGGATACACAATTTTGTCGGGAGTTGAGCAAGCGATGTTGCAATCTTTGTTAAGGAAAAAAATAGCAACCAAATTAATCAGCAATTCGAGTTTAAACGATGGTATCGAGTACCTCCTGCTTAAAATTATATGTGGCTTCGAGAAATGTCTAATTGGAGTCATCTGCTAGCCATAAGTTTAAGGGATACCACCATGGTACCGAACATCATCGAACGCTCCGCTATGAACATATTATTCTTTCCGGTGATCTCAACATTGATGTTGATGCCGTAATGATTCACAATTAAATCGTTTCATAAACTTCTTAAGCTCCGTGAACCTATTGTCAGTCAACAACTCGACTCCCACCCCCTTTAGCCCTACAATCACCGACTACAATCATTTACCGAGACTTTAAATCTATCAACATGATTAGTCTCGTCGATAACTCCCTCAATTGGCATAACCTGTACTATATGTCCTCCATTGATGAACAGGTCGAGTTTTTACATTCATCAATAATATAATATAATAATAATGACCTGTTTGAGAATTATGTCCCAACTAAAAACCTTACCAAATGTGAATGGTTATCTAGACGTATTGAACAACTTGTTATTAATCGAGACAGGGCCTACAAAAGATGGAAGAAGTTTAAGCTCCCCGAGTTACTATACGATTTCAAGTGCCTCAGGAACCTTGTTACGAAAGAAATAAGGAGGACGAAAACTAAGTTTTATCATCCAAATTCAAACCCGGCCTTAACGTTAAGCAAACGTGGAAGATAATTAAGACGCGAAGTATATGGGTAAACAAAACAAGGCTGAGACTTTAGAAGACATCAATATCGAAAAGCTGAATAAGAAATTCGCCTCAGTCGCAACTCTCTCCGAAAATTGCACTGGGAATCCGAACGAGTGTGGCATTACAGATCCCAGTAACACGCCTACGAATGTGCTTAAATCGACCCTTGCAATCAAATCTAACGTCATTGGCTTGGATTTCATGAACCCCAGATTTTTAAAACTAATCATCCACACCGTCTTAGTACCTCTCACATATGTATTTAATAGTATCCTTATAAGAAATATCACCGATCCCTACACAGCCATAGGAAGGGTTTCGAAAAGCTTCTGAGTATGCAACTCGTTCTTAAATCAACATAAGGTCCTTTCAACTTTTCAGTCAGGTTTCAGGCCACAACACAGCTGCAGCGCGTTACTAGAAATTGTTGAAGACTTTCGCTGTGAAATTAATAAGGACCATGTAATATCGTTAGTATTATTAGACTTCTCTAAAGCATTGGACAATGTCTCACCTAAAATCCTTCTAAAAAAACTGAAATATTTCTTTAATTTTAATTCTTAGACTTATTAGGAATTACCCTGGAGATCGCAGCCAATCCGTATATGGTAACGATAACTTTTCCACCTATCTCAAAACCAAAACGATGGTCCCTAAAGGATCTATCCTGGGGCCCTTACTGGTCTCGTCGTTTATAACAACATTCCTGTCGTTGTCAAACATTATAACGTACATATGGACGCAGAGGACGTCCAATTATACATCAGCTACCCATTTCACTTAAAGGTAGATGCTACTGCGAGGATAAATGAGGATCTCTAGGCCATTACACGATGGTCATATAAAAACAAACTTATGCTCAATTCCACCAAGAGTCAAGCTATTCTCATCGTACTATCCTAGACTTAAGTAAGTTTTCACCGATCCAAGCCAACGGAAGCAACATCGACTATGTAAAGACTCTTAAAATCCTTGGAGTCATATTTAATCAACAGTTTACGTGAAGGATCACATCACCAATTTAACAGGTAGAGTCTATGGTATCTTGCGTATGATATGCTACGCTTGAAATTGTCTCCCAATTAGCATTAAATCAATACTCGTCAAGACGCTACTGATCCCTATTTTAAAGTACGCACTCACAGTTTTCTTCGATCTCGATAGCCGCAGTTTACGCAAGCTTACAGTTGTGCCTAACAGCACAGTGTGTTCTACAGGGTGTCCCACGAGCAGTATGCCAAAAAGTTAGAGCGTGTAGGTCTGGTCAAGACAAGAAAAAAATCGTATGGGAGGGGGAGGTCTATTCCCCTCCGTTTAGCCGGGAGGGGCAATTTTAAAAAAAATTGACTTAATTTGGAAAATAAAATATTAAAATTCAACAGTTATACATCCACAACGCCGTGATATACTTTTTTTAAGGCCAGAAACCTCTTCTTTCATCTTGTTTTTAAACGAAGCTGTTTTAAGGAATAGTTTTTGAGAAAGAAATTTTCAAACTCAAAATTTTGGAAAAAAAATGAAAAAAAAAAAAGTTCGAATTATTTTTTTTCAAAATTGTATGTAATTAAGTACTAATATTTTTTTTTCAAAAATTCAATTCTCTTATTAGTTTTTAGTTAAAAATAGAAAACCGGATGCAAAAATGTACTGTAGTTTTTGAGAAATTAAAGAAAAACCCGAACCATTTTTTTCTAAGAAAAAACTTTTTTTTGGTTTAAACGCGGCTGGACTTGTAGGCAAATTAATGTATGAAACATTGACCTCTTTTTCATTATTTTTAAAAAAAAATTTTAAAGATTTTTTTCTTGTGTTGACCATACCTACACGCTCTAGCTTTTTGGCACACTGCTCGTGGGACACCCTGTATATACAGATTACGGCGGCGGGATCACATCTCGTCATTTGTTAAAACCCTGCTTTGCATATACTTTCGAAGCTTCCTTAAAGTTTAGGATATTAACTTTCCTTACCATACCTTTACCAGAGACTTCGGTTTGCTACATCTGAGAAGAGTGGAATAATGATAGCACCTTATTTTAACTACAGGGTGGCAGAAAAACATTTCTTCATCTACGCCGGCACCACCAACTGCAACAGTTTTTGAACCATTACTGGTGAGGTAAGGGTCTAGCATTGTCGTGCCAAAGGATCGGCACTATAACCTTTTTTGTTTTAGTTTTTTATCTACATCCAACCACTGCCCAGATCTTTTACGGTTATCATACAGAATCCACTTTTCATCACAGGTGACTGTATGGTGCAAAAACGGTTCAGTTTGGTTTCTTATTCCAAGCGATGGGCAAATTTCCAAGCGCAGTAGTTTTTGGAACTCGTTCAGTTCTTGGGGTGCCCACATATTGAGTTACTTTACTTTTCCTATGAGAGAAAGGTGTCGACTTATTGTCATTGGGGATACTCCCATGCTTTGTGCAATCTCCCGCATTGATTTCGTTGGGTCCGCATCCACTGTTGCTCTGTTTTAGGCCACAAACTAAAGTTTCCGGCTTTCCATGTGGTTCATTTTTGAACCTGAAATCTTCCGAACGGAACTTTCCAAAGCAACGTGTTCGCTTGCCGCTACATCCTCAAACGCGTCATTAATGTTTTTCATTGCCAATCCCGCATTATGTCCCATTTTAAATTCATGAAGGAAGAGGGTTCAAATTTGAACTACCGACAGCATGGTTAACAATTCCTAGAAAAAAAAATAACTATGCTTGTAACGAACCCTAAAATTCTCACATGTCAAGCACACGTACCACTTTACGAGTACTTTATAAAAAAAGAAAATTTAACGTTCGAACACAGATGTTCACTCGAGAACTTCTTGTTCCCGATTGAGTGAAAATCATTTCATATGCTACAACCCAATATTACATTGCGAGGGTTAGTATTGATAGAGACAGAGTTGTAGAGGATCGCGCAGTCAATGGTGCCTTTCCGCTGACGTGTGCATGTTGATTAGTTTAAGACGGTCTTGATAGGGTGTTAAGAGTAAAGGATTGTTCGCGAGAGACTTCGAAGTGCAAAACGTAGGAAACAGCGTTGGATGCTCTCGATTCTAGGAATGTAGGTTTGTTGGTAAGGGGACCTTACTTGAAATTCGTGTCATTAACGATTTCGTTGTCAGGAACTCTTTTAAGAAAAAAAAACAACACCGATAGGATTCATTAATTTATTTCAAAAGAAAAACAAGAAGACGATGAAAATTGGACTTCCGTAGACAGCGCTATCGACCGTTCGTTTTTGGTTGCCGTTTCTTCTGCGTGGCGTCGTTTCAATTCTCTTTGACAGCGCTCTGGGCGCGTTCAGGCTGTCCCGCGGGATGAGTGCATTCAGTTGACAGGCGTATTCAAGAAGTGGCCGGACAAAGGACCGCTTCACGAAACCGAGTGCTGAATTCGCTTCAAGGATCATCCCGTCGATATGTGCGCGAAAATTTAGCTCCTGGTCACATAACATGCCAAGATCGCGGATAGCCTGAACAGTGAAGATGGGATGATTATTGAGGAAGTAGTGACAAGACGATTCGTTTACGTGAAAAAGTGACTGAATGGCATTTGGAAATGTTAAGCTCCAAGCACTTTTTGGAACACCAGATGGGAAAACTACTATATTAAGATCTGATTGAATAAGGGAAGAGTCTTGACTGGAGGAAATGGTCTTGAAGAACTTGGTAACATCGGCATATAGAGAGATGTGGGAATGTTTAATTACCATTTTAATATTGTTAATGGTAAGAACAAAAAGAAGTGGACCTAAGTGGCTGCCTTGGGGGCGCAGGAGGAAGCTAAAAGAGATAATTCCGACATTATAATTTAAATATAACTTTTGTCATATGACCGCCACAGCTGGCCCGGACGTAGTCTAATCTGGAGGTCCAATTTTCGATGATTTTTTCCAACATTTGTGGCCGTATATCGGCAATAACGCGGCGAATGTTGTCCTCCAAGTGGTCAATCGTTTCGGGTTTATCCGCGTAGACTAGCGACTTCACATATCCCCACAGAAAATAGTCAAGCGGCGTTAAATCGCACGATCTTGGAGGCCAATTCACGGGTCCGTAACGTGAAATTATGCGGTTACCAAACATTCCTTCAATGAATCAATTGTGGCACGAGCTGTGTGACATGTTGCGCCGTCTTGTTAAAACCACAGCTCCTGCACATCATGGTTGTTCAAATGATGAACGAAAAAGTCAGTAATCATGGCTTTATAACGGTCACCATTGACTGTAACGTTCTGGCCAGCATCGTTTTTAAAGAAGTACGGACCAATTATTCCACCAACCCATAAAGCACACCAAACAGTCAGTTTTTATGGATGTAACGGTACCTAAACACACACTTGAGGATTATCATCACTCCAAATATGGCAGTTTTGTTTATTGACGTACGCATTCAACCAAAAGTCAGCTTCATCGCTAAGCAAAATTCGCTTATGAAAATTGGGATTAACCGCAATCTTATTTTGGGCCCATTCACTGCTAGCCGTGGCGGTCATATGCCAGAAATTATATTTGAATTATAATGTCGGAAGATTATCTTTCGAATAAAGTCAATTTTATGTCAATTTAAAAAAATCATCTTTGTTTTATTCCATTTCAAAGTTCTATACCTTTATAAAAAACACCCTTTAGATGTGCATTTGTGGAATCAGTAGTGTCTGGGGGATATTAAGGACTTGCAGCGAAAAATTGGCATTTCGCACAAGATACTCTCGAAGAGTTTGCGTATATGTGACCGTCGATTCGACGGCGAAACATTGCTTAAAAAATGTGACAAAAAAGTTGGCGATAATGTTGGGGACATTTGAGGTTTGATCATTGAAGGAGAGTGAGGTAGGGTGGCCATCAGAAGTTCTTTTGTAGTTATCCAATTTAAAGAAGGACTTGGGATCCTTTATGAGATTTGCTTGCGTTTCAGCCAAATACCATCGATAGAGGGAGTTGTGAAGGGCGGTAAAGTGGAGATAGCTGCCCATGTAGTTAGAAAAGTCCTTAGGGGATTGAGTACGACGAAAGATTGTCCACTGCTTTTTTTTTTTTTGTTTTATAGGGAACGGAGCCTGCGATTATAACATCGCTGCTTGCTCTCTATGCTTGCTTTTTAAATTATTCGAAACGAAAAACTGTTTCATGAACATGAGCAGACCTTGAAACATGGTGATTCATCAATCTTATTCTTTATTACAAAATTAGACTCATTTTGAATGGCAGGTTAATACAACATTATCCACACCACTGGTCCGTGTCTTCCATTTTATCTTCATATTCCTCCAATTAAATTCAAAAAACATCCTTTAAATGTACAACTCGTGTACCGTGGATGAGAATGACTAAAATAAAAAACAGTTCAAGGTTTTCATACACAAAGCCAATTATATTACGCAAAGCGAAAACAATTTTCGCTAACGTTTCACTCATTAAATCCTCGCTTGAAATAAATTCAAACGGAAATTGTTTTCGAATTAATTCTGCACCTCCTCTACCATTGCTCAACATGACGCACTGTTCCATCGTCCTGAAACTGAAATTGGAACAGGGGACTGTTTAGATGTGTTGCTTTCTACTGTGAATAACATGCATGCATTTGAAATAAATTGTTTTTCATTTTTTTTTGTTTTTTAATAAAATTCATTTGGGAACAATGTTCGGAATAAGAAGCATATTTCCCCTACTACGCACACGTTGTACTTTCGCCATCGCCCTTAAAAGTATTCACGCTTCAAGCTTGCAGTATATGACGCCTGCTCCGCCTTGAAAGCTGAAACTTTTATTTTGTTTATAATTTTCTCGAATTTCCACTGGCAGAAGGGTGTCAAAAGCCAAAAATGGAAACATAACGTCAACGGCGGGGCGAATCGCTAGAAAACAAGAAATTCGAAACTTAAGACAGATAACATCAACCGTGCTGAAAAAAAAAAAACAAAATAAATTATTCACATCCCATCGATGCCACATAGCCATCATCGTCGACTTGCATATTGGAAAGTGTTGTGTTTTCATGACGGAGCTGGCGTGAGGAGACAAAAAGCTCATTAAATCTACATAAAGGTGTGAAAAATTTGTCATTCCACTCGCAAATAGGATTCGTGGACAAACTTTGGATGCAAGGAAACAAAAGGACAAGTTGGGGCTGAAGGCAAATTATGCTATTGTACAAGTCTGTCTTCATGACGATGTTCGCGAGTTGATGGGGAATTATTTTGTGGCAGTGGATGGGAATGAAACATGAGCTCAGCGTGATGCTTCCGTCTGTGGTGGTCTCCATGGACACTGCAGATGGGGGTGAAAATCCCATAGAAATAGGGTTGTTCAAACGATTTTCGATTTTTTCAAAAACAAAAAATTGATAAGGAACGCAAAACTTTTCTATGGTTTCAAGATTAGACATCTTGAGAACGGCCCATACCCAGATAATCTGTAAGGGTTAAGTGCTAATCCATTGAATAATCCAAATCAGAACCCTTATCTCCCTATCTCAAACCCCTGTAGTAAACTGCCAAATGGGCTTCACTCCATCCCTAATCCCTACTGTCTTCAAAATCAATTCACTTTCCAGCGCACACTGTCATTAGCTGACAAGCTCCACTTCGATGCCTGTCAATCGATAAGATTACTTGCAATAATCTTGTAACTAAACCTACTTACGATACCCAATACCGCATACCTACCACCCAAATTTCGCCCCGAACCACCAGATATCGTCTACCAACCACCGACTACCTACCATCTACAACCAATCATCCAGAAGCTAATTCACATCGGCCGCCTCGTTGGGATTACTTCCAAAATCATGGCACCGGCAACGGACACCTGCTCGCACACTCCGCTTTTAATTTAAATCCTTTCAATATCATTATTCAATTCATTCGCATTGCTGTCCATCCAAATGGTATCATAGTGTGTGGCAGCCCAACGGTCCGGATAAATCACACAAGTCGATGAGCCAACAAACCAACCAACCAGTCAGACAGTCAGCCCGGTACGGTACTCCACGTACATGAACCGGCTGGAATGTTCCCTGCACAGGTCCCATATCTGTTTCTGGCACACAATACCATCTACGTAACAATTTAGTGCCGCCAATTTCAATCCAATAATGTTTCGTAGAGACAATCCGACTGCCGTTACGACTAAGTTGCAATCCGGGACCTAATCCCACGTCCTACTCTACACCCGAACGGGGACACATGCAACGCACGAGAATCGGAGAATTGTTTGCCAATTAATTGGATGCACATTAGAAAATTGCGTTGAATTCCTAGAGAAATCAAGTTAAAAAATGTACCAACTCGTGCATACGACTACTTGGATACAAGTGCGAGTAGGTTTATCCGATTGCAAATGGGATTCTCGAAATGGTTGATCGGAGACTAAAGCATTTCTGCATTTGATTTAAATTTATTTCGAATTGCATCTCCATTGCATCCCACACCACCTACCGCCCCTCATTCGTTTAAAACCACAAACCCCGTCCTAATCTCGAGAGCTCGCATTCGAATTTCCCACTAAGCTAAACTGTTTACCGCTGCGTTGCGCACGCTGGTTGCATTATCACTACCGCCAGAGCCATCTATCTGTATTCGCATTTCCGTATCTATGTCCTAGAGGAATGCTTAATATGAAGACGATGGAGACCGAGTGAACCTACCGGTAACGTGGTGGTCTTAATTAATTGCCAACGTTTATGACTTGTACGATTATTGCTTGTTGTAATCAGAAAATTTAATTAGCGCAATTGATAATGCGCGCATCTGGTCACTACACTGGTGCTATGAATGCAACGAAGCGAACGTGGTTATAGATGACAACCAAGGCGGGATAGAGAGGAGGCAAGCAATTGGCTGGAGAAACAAATTTTGCTGAAAATTTATTGGATTTGTTGGAATTCAATTGAGAGCTGGTTACCCACAAATGGGATTGGATTTCTTGTTCGATGGCAGGAGCGGCATGGCACGGGTTCGGATGATTGCTGTGTTGCTAGTACTGACGTTGGTTGGGTTGGTTGGTGTGAAGTCGAGCCAGTTCAAGAATTTGCATGTGATTTATTTGGATACGAGAATATTCTATGAATGTTGGAGGAATGGGGTGGGGGGGGGTGGCGAAGCATAGAATATATATCGGTTGTCGGATGAGGTTCGAGATCCAAGGATTCAATTGAAGCTACAGGCAGTAAATTAAAATGTCGACTTAAATATTTGATGTGATTCATGATTACACCAGGCGGGGCTGGAATACAGACTGACAGATTGACCTTGGATATCTGGGACAGTTGTAGGGAGTACGATGAACCTGCCTGCTTCATTGGTTGGAGGAAGAAAATAAGAACAATTTGAACCATTTTGGATGATGTATTCATGTAATTGCTTAAGCCTGATGCTCAAAATTGAATTCAATCAACATCACTGGCCGTAAAAGAACTAATTTATTCAAAGCGAAGACTGAGGCACTGGATATGACTGACCTCAAGCCGATTGTGGTTGAACTTCAAACGTATAACTTCGCAGTCATCAAATATGGTTTTTGAGTACAGCTTATTGGACAGGATCGTGGTTGCACCATACAGCTAATATCACGTGGGAATTTAAGTAATTTTTGTTTAGTGCCACAATTAACAGAACTATAGAAACGTGATGTGCTTACCTGGCGAAAACTTTAGCAACGGCGCAGCATAGAAACGCTTCAAGAGCTTTTACCGCACAGAAATCTAAGTTTCAGCTGAGTAAGAATGAGCCGAGCAGTTTGTTAGACAAACCTTAACCCCTAAGATGGATTTCATACCCGATCTCAGCCCAGACTGGTTAAATTACAAAATTTATATTCTGTCCTGGACTGATTCATTCAAACGGCCTCCGTAAGTGTTTCTCTATATTGGTACAACTGTCATCTATTTTAACGCTGAGCTTGGACACTATCTGCCAACTAGTCTGTACATAGTAAGTAAAGGGCTATCGGTGATTTTTCTTATGGAACAAATATTGATCAAAGAGTTTATTTGAATTTTGTGTAGTGAGCGGAATTTCTTCTCCGGAAGCAAGACCGTTTGAGTGGCACATATAGTACAAAGACCTCAGTTCAAGTCCATCCATAATCAAGAACAATTCCTATACGGAAAAACTGTGCAACAACATCGGTTGTGAATGAGAGATGATCAAAAATTGCTGACGAAGGCATAACACTCGGAGCATAAGATCAGTTCACAATTCATACTCTGTGTGTGTATTTTCAATATAACACCTTAATGACATGGAAACAAAAGAGTTATTGTGAACTACAACCAACGCAAATTCAGTCGAATTTCTCAAATCATATCTAGGACAACCACCCCCGGAGAGTAGTGAACGAACATCTTTGACACAAACCATCTACACCCCGTCCAGGTTGTGTGATAAACACCATAAGAGCGAACACTCCTGAACCTGCACGAAATATAAAAAAAAATCCGAAACGGCTTACAATGGCAGTTACTGAAGAAAACATAGACTTAGTGAGGAAAATTGTGCTCCAAAATCGTCACTATAATTTGAGTTATTCTATAACTCTAAAAGAACTATCTATCTCTGACGATTCAGTTTGACATATTTTAGTTGAAGTTTTGGGCAAGAAATCGAATGGAATCGAAATCGGTGGAAAGCAAAGACGCTACTCATGTGACTATGACTTTTCCCTCTCTTCGAAACTTAAATAACTATTTCCTGAGACTTATTTTGAGCCGATTCTGGGCATGAAAGAAAATTCTTTGAGAGAATTGAAGGCCATCCTGAATATGCGTATAAAAAATGTTATATCAAATGTATATCAATTTGAATGGAGCCTATTTTGAAGGTAGCAAAATACATTTTGAAGACTAATTGCTAAGTGATGTTTTCATTTACTCAATCCGGTTAATATTTGATAGGATGATTAGAAGCAAATAAGTAACTTTAGGCTGAAAATGTGCGGCTTGAGTAGAAGGAAGAGTTCGACTTTGTGAAAAATGTACACAAAAGCACATAGTCATTCGAATGGTCATACGCATGGTATTTCGGAACACAGAACTTTCCAAGGACTTTAAATATGATCAATAATTCTCACCTTTTAGCTGAAGCTGAAGTAAATAGAATAGAAACTGGGACGGTAATAGCATCGATCGTTTATACAAATATTTAGGAAAGAAGAAAAAGACCGCCTCAAAAGCTTTTGGGCAATAAGCTCTTAATTATGATGTTCAAAAGTAAAAGTGATTTTGCGAGTTCTGCCATTCAATCGAGGAACGAAAGAATGACTAAGCTGCTTACATTAATTTTTGAAAAAAATAGGGTCCGATAAGTCCCCCACCCATTTTCATTTTTCACCATGTAACGGCGTTTCGATGTGCAGATTACCTTCGTCCCGATACTCATTGAGCCAGTTTTGAGCCCCATCCCTGAAAATTATTTTTCGATCAAGCAACCAAGCGCAAGCGATGATAATTCGGCTTCAATTCTAACATAAGCTGGATCTATATAGCCTTCAAACCAAGATCTTCCGGTATAATTTTTCATAAGCTTCTTATAAGATTTTTGTTTTTCTGTAAATTAATTAAAACTAAGCCAAAAAATGACACACACAATCCATACGCAAACCCCTAGCCTAACCTATTTAATTCAGCCATTGAAATTGGGTCACCTTTGCCTTGAAGAAGATGAACTATCAAGCAATCTACAACGAAGCTTCCTCCAGCCACTAAAAGTGTTGATATTGTCAAACAATGTTTCTTCTATCTCGAATTAAAACCACTCTACTGAACATTAATCGCTCCGGCTCACAAGCGCGATGTTGGTAAAGAAGTTGTCGACGGTGGTGATAAATTTCTCGACTGCAGTCATTAATCTTGCAACGTAGGCTTGAATCCCATCCCATAAAATCGTAGCCCTATCGTATGAGACCTCGTTAGGGTGAGATTTCGTGTACCCATACTGTGGCATTGTCTCTCAAATACCCGAATCCTTTTCATTGAGCTGGCATATTGAACCACCCGGATATCCTTAGGCAATCATGGGACTGATAAGGGCCATGTAGTAGATTGACTTCACGTTAAAATCAATTTTTTATATGGTTTTTTATAGGTTCACGAATTACGCTCTTAATGTGTTTGTCACACAACCTGGGCGGGGTGCATATGATTTGTGTCGAAGATGTTCGTTCACCACTCTCCGGGGATGGTTGTCCTAGGTATGATTCGAGAGATCCGACTGAATTTGTCGGGTTGGTTGTAGTTCACAGTAACTTTTTTGTTTCCATGTCATTAAGGTGTTATATTGAATCATATTGCACTACGACCTGCTTGGCTGCTATGAAACAATCATCTCGTCAGAGCGAAAGCGCTGATTTCGGGAAGTTGATTTTCAATGGTATCTCAAGCTTTTTCCATGCCGATCGACCAGACACCCGTGCATTAGTTTTCGCATTTGTTCCATTGAATAGTGTCATGTCCCGCTCTGAAATCGATTTGGTTATCCGGAAATTTTGCTGTCTTGAGCCAATTGAGACATACATATGTAGCTCTATCGACCATCTTCTCAAGATTTGTCAAGATAGAGGAGTATGGATACTTCAGGATGGTATACTTCACTACAGTCACTGCTGGGGGATGCCTGTGCACAACAGTGGATACCACGTCGATGCTTGCGAATTTTTTCTTCAATGACTCGAAGATCATTGAAGATCCTCCGTTGAAATGAATGGTGGTTTAATACTCTCCCTGGCGATGGAATAAAAAAATATGGCGATGAGCTATCTTAGATGATTAATAGCAACAGTGGTAATATGGCTCCAAAAGTGTTCCAAATTTCTAAAATTTAGTAACGTTATCGAAGTGTATGTATGATCATGAAAATAAAATTGCAAGTACTATCGTATAAATTGATGCTCCCATTTTTCTATCTGGAAATTGATTTCATTACTTAGTCGAAAAAATACTGTAATGATGTTCCAAACAAAATATTAGTCAGAAATGGCCTCGGGTGGCTTTTACCCCTCCTATCCATCGCAAAGACTGAGTTACAGAAGTATTTATGGGACTCCATGTGGCCCTGGCATGTATTTATAAGTCAAAAAAATTTTTCTTAAACCTTAAGTTCCCGATACTTTTTGAACAAAATTTGTAAACAACAATTTACTGTTTGTGATGTTACCTAGTTCCATCACTACAATATTTAATTGTCGTATTATTGCTATTTTGAAATACTAGCCGTAATCGCATATTAATGAAATCAAATTCATCCAACAAAAGGTGTCGTTTTCATTTAATAAACAATTGGAATAGTTCTAAGAAAAATAATAAGTTTTCAATATTTTTTCACATAATACCGGCAGTATTTCGCGAATAACAGTTATGATAATTCTTTCATTTTATGAACCGTAGACATGTTTAATACTGCATGATCTCGGAGGCCAGTTAAAGTCTCCGTTTAGAAAAGTCTTAGAAGCAACAGAGTTTCACTAGACGTGAGGCACTCAGCTCCATCTCAGTGAAAAACATTTTTCACCTACATCCATAACAGGGAATCAAAAGTAAGTCGACATCGTTCCGTAAAGTAACCCATTCACTAAATTTCTCCCACCAGCTTCATCATACAAAAAAAGCAAGGCCCAATGATACCGCCAGCCCAAAAACCTTAGAAAAACGAAAAAAATCATTGTCGTTGAAAACTTCTTTCGTTTTCGAGGCCAATGGAAAACAAAATTGTAATAAGCATGCAGTCCAAGATCTTTATGTAAAATTTGCGGCAAACTGGTAGCGAGTGGGCTCAATTTCTGGGCAACTTTTCGAATAGGGTAGGTGTTCTCTAGCTTTCTAGCCACACTCTCAGGTAATGTGACGTTTTCAGTTGACCCTGCCGGACGGACTGAATTTCACATCACTAATCGGATGTCCTCACATCACTAACCTAACCGAATAGTTCGAATATACCAAACAAATTTACTAAAGCTGTGCTTGGTGTTGTCCAGAAACAGTATAAATTTTAAGATAGGTTTCCATGATATCTGCAGCAATTTTGTAGTAATTATTTTACTTTTTCATATTCCGGATAAAAAAATTCTTTATTTTTTTCTTGCCAAAAGTAATTGCAATAATGAATAAAAACAGCTCAATGGCACGATTAAAAAGACACCTCGTGTTGTATAGCCAAGGCATGGAGTAATCATCCCGTATTAGTATTACATATTTAAACCATAATGTAATTGAAAAACTGTTTCTGTTACTTCCACTTTATTCCGGATAGCCGTGAGTAAAAACCGGAAATATTCGATTATGTAATGTTCATTTGTAGAACAATGTAGAACAATTTCGATACACTCCGACGTGCAATGCAAAATACTTAAGCAAAATGCATTTTCCATCCAGCCATCCCACGCATGAACGTCACTTTACTTCATGAAGTAACTCAATTGAAAAGCAATCCGTCGAGTCATTTTCGCTGACAGAGCACACACTCACGTAGCCTTCAACATCCTTTTTAAATTTCCCTGAAATTAATTAAAATCCGAACCCGTTCATCATCGTCGTCATCATCTTCGCTATCATTACCATCAGACCATTCAGTTAATTCCAACTTCCATCATCGGATCCCACGACTCCACAAAGTACACACACTCCCGTTCCATATGCACCATCAGCCCCAACCCGTGCACTCGTCTCGTCAACGGCTGTCATAGTGCTTAATATTATTAATTAAAAGAAACAGAATTTTATCGAGATTCAATTCTGCATGTCAGGGCGTATGCGTATCTCATCATCGTTTCGTGTTACCCTTCGAATTGGATATCATCGACGGCTGCTTGTTCCGATGTGCATTCACAATGAAATTGCAATGGATTCGGAGCAGCCCTTGGTAAATGAGTGGGCGGCGGTTGCAAGTTGCCATGGCGCCCGGTGCCGGGCCATAAATAAAATACGTTAAACGTTGGTTTATTCTTTACTTTTTTCGTTGTTATTGCCCCGGTTCCGAAATGGTCATTAATTAAGAAAGTAGTTTCACGGTAAGCGTAGAGTACAAGTGAATTGTGTTGTCGGTTGCGTTCCGTTCGTGTAGTTTGTGGAATAAATTTAAATAAATTTATATCCAACGTCGTTCGTCAAGCAATGGCTCAATACCGCATTGCATGCGCCGATGTATGGTATGTTGTTGCACGACCTGTCGCCATCGGAGATGATATCGCACAAAGGATTGACTGGAATGCAGCTCACAACAAAACACACATCGACGTTATTTATTTATTTATTTTATTTCTTTATTGGTGTGCATGGCATGGAGATACCCAAAAACAATAAACATCCCCGAAATGCAAGCTCTAGTGCATTTTGGATGGTGCAGACTCTTAATGCTATATTGCAACATACTACCTTGATGATGTGGGGCGCGAAAACATTCCACCACTCAGTATCCCGGAACTCCATATTCAATATCACACTCTTGGCGAGAACCTGACTTGCAACTTGGAACCCCCTGCGAGCCAAAGCATTTGACCTTAAGCTGTATGAATCTTTCAACACCCCACTGGCCATATACGAGTATATTCACACAACTCCAAACGGATACAGTGTTGTTGGTTCGGTTCATCATTCCGACCGTTATAATAAACAAATGAAAACTTTTATATGCAAATGAAGTGTTGGAATGAGTACTCTGTGTCCTGCTTGCGCCGCGCTCGCTGTCGGCTGCGATTGGTATCCCGCCACCATCACTACCACGAAATCCTATTGTATTCTCCTTTTCTCTGTTGTTTTCGACTCGTGGTGTTTTGGAACAATGGTAAGCCATTTAAAACCTACAAAAATGATTCAAAAAAAAAGAAACATAAAAAAGTGTCGAAAACAGCAAGTTTGCAATCAAAGGAATCTTCTTATTGCGGAAGCTCGCCATTGTATAACGTCCCGTTGTCCTACTATTCGCCTAAGCGGTCCAAAAGAAATTAGAGCAAACTAAAAACAAAAACTAAATCAAAAAAAAACCCAAAACAAACGGAAATAATAAATGTGTGTGTGCAAAAATAATTGTTTTTCAATTTACCCTGCGCCCGGTTAGTAAAGTGTTAATTGAATGTGTTGCTGAAAAAAACTCTAAACGAAATCACACAAACAGAAAACAACAAAGCCAGAGATAGAAATAAAACACAAACAAGGATATTGTGTGTAGAAAGGATACTCGAACTTTATTGAATTCACTTTTAATTTTATTTATCCTGGATTCGGGTACTCTGCTAAAAGAAGAAAAAAACTTTGCTAGAGGAAATCGTTCTCGAGTGGACTTGTAGTTAATTGTGATGGAAGTTTTCCTGGTGTATTCGTTTTGTGATGCTTGATCGAGCAATTTTGTCAATATTTTTTTAGCAAATATTTGCAGTTTTTAGTGCTTTGGGACTGTGCAGAAATGGCGCATCATACAGATTGAATTATACATACTTGTGTTCAAGAAGTTGAAGGAATTTTGTAATTTCGCTGGTTGCTTAGCTGGGATTCGAAAAATTTCTTCATAGTGTAAACATACATATACGATTTACTCATCAAACTGATTGTTTAATCTGTTAGCCGTTTGTCGAATAGATTTTTGTCTCCTAGAGACATTTTTTGCAATAGAATAAAAAAGAAAAGCTAAATGTGGCGACGTCAACTGGAGTCTCTGATTTTGATAACAAAGAGCAGTGAGCTCTTCGATACTATTTAACACCTATGCTAATGATGTTATAGTTTTTCTCACCCACTCAATAGCATTCGCTAATGATGACAAGCGTATAAGCCTCATTGCAGGGTGAAAAATTGATTTCCAAAAATCGGAATTTTTTTAAGACCTCCATTATAAAGAGTTTTTCAATAAGGGCGGGTAGATTTTGAAATGGAATAAAACAAGCTGTGTGTGAGGTATTAACAAAATTTTATGGATCTATTTGAAAGGCTCATTTATGCCATTATATGTATATGGAATACGACATTGTTCAAATATGTGCCTCGGCTTCTTGCAGGGATCCGAGTGGTCCGATTTTTAATGATTCTTCCGCATAGATCCGGCTGAATTCGAGCGATGGCCTATGATAACATTAATGGCATCGCTCGATTGTCGCATAGGCTTGCGAAACCCCACAAAAAAGTTTACCGGGATAAAATCTCATGACGTTGGTGCCCAATGGCACGAATATTGACTGACTGACCGCAACGATCGTCTCAAATTTGGCCTTGAAACAATGAAGAGTCAACTGTGTAGGGCAACCACGTCTAGTGTCAAATGGGCGCAAAGAGTGCATAGTTGCAATAGCGAACATAATTTTGATAATAAAGTTATATCATTTTGACGTGTTATTTAATCGTGTAACTTGCCATGTTGATTTGGCATCAGTAACTGAATAATAGGTGCTACGCGAACATATGAAGGCGCAAGCGCCGACACTCCAGCCTATGTCTACCAATTCCTACTCTCACCTCCACGCGGTGGCTCCTGGGTGCCTAGTACCTCAACTGTAGATCGGGTAGACACCCTTTCAATAATATAAGTTTAATAGGTGTCCAAGCTCTCACAGAGGAGAAAGACGACCGACATAAAGATGACTTCTATGATTTCCTAGACAGAACATCTGCCCAATGTCCCAGCTATGACACCAAAATCGTTTTAGGAGTTTTCAATGCGAAGTCGTAGTCGTAGGAAAACACAGCCTACTGTCAGAAAACGGACTAAGGCTAGTGGACTTTATGGCGGGACGTAAATAAAACACGAATCCCACACCTCAAAATCCATAAGGAAACCTGGCGGTCTCCCGATCAATCGACATCCAATCAAATTGATCACATTGCGATCGACGACAGACACTCATCAAGCATCTTAGATGTCCGAACGAGCCAACATTGACTTTTTGCAGCCAAGGTACAGATGCGAATTTCTCGGAATCAACGGAGTCCAGTAAGAACACCAAACTTTAACGTCAGAAAGCTGCAATCACAAGAGACCGCCAGGACCTTGGCCGATCAAGTCTCCCTCGAGCTCTCTCAAGACCCGATGCAATCTGCACAAGCCATAGAACAGCAATGGAGACGTTATCAGAACGCCATCAAAGAGGCCGCCTCAGATGTACTCGGTTTCAAGCTACCACCTTCGAGAAACCCCTGATTTGGTGACGAGTGCAGACAGGCCCATGTAGAGAAATAGAATGCATACATGGCTACACTGCATCGACGGACGAGAGCTGCCCGCGAGCTCTATGAACAGAAAAGGAGGGAGGAGCATACGCTTCTGAGAAGAAAAAAAAAAGGGTCACGAGAAGCGCGAGATCGAGGTGATTGAGAAATGCTATTGCAGGAAGGACGTTCGAAAGTTTTACCAAAAAGTAAAACGAACATGCCAAGGCTATAAAGCCAGAGCGGAAGCCTGCAGGGATGAACACTAATAGTGGAGTCACAATCGATGTTGAGAATGTGGAAAAACCACTCCTTCAGACTATATAACGGGGATGGTAGTCAAAGTGCCGCCGTCAGGATCATTCACAATGGACGAAGACGAAAGAGAATCACGTCCACCCGACCTAGACGATGTTAAGATAGCGATATCGAAACTTAAGCCTTATAAAGCTGCTGGAGCTGACGGACTCCCCGCTGAACTATTTAAAGCAGCTGGCGATGAGCTCGCATAAGGTCGCATGCCCGATGAATGGAATCTTAGCACCGTTTGCCCGGTCCATACGAAAGAAGATCCCTATGACTGCGCCAATTACAGAGGGATAAGTCTCCTGAACATTGCGTGCAAGAACCTCTCTGCTGTACTGTGTAAGCGCCTGAAACCGTTTGTGGACAATCTGGTAGGTTCCTACCAGTGTGGTTTCAGGGCAGGAAAATCCACGACAGACCAAATATTTACACTACGGCAGATCTTGGAGAAGTCACCACCTCTTTGTCGACTTTAATACCGCATATGACAGTGGTTATAAAGACGAGGTATACAGAGCCATGTCATGTTTTAACATCCCTGCCAAAATCGTCAGACTGTGCAGGATGACTATGGAGAATGCTCGCTGCACCATTAAGGTCGGATATGAACTAACCGAGACCTTCGATGTTAAAAAAAAATTTAGACAGACAGACATATAGCATCATACTTGATAAATTCGTGCGGGACTCTGCGACCAATACAAGAGGTACTTCAAGTCTACACAATTGCTTGCCTTCCCAGATGAAATTGACGTTATTGACGGACAAAGCCAAACGTCAATGAGGGGTTTGCAAGCATTGAAGCAGAATCGGCTCAAGTCGGCCTAAGGGAATTGGGACAAGACCAAATATATGCTGTCATCAAAGAAAGTCGCGCAACACCGACTATTTTTAAAGTAGTCAAGGACTTCGTCTACCTTGGCTCGATAGAGAAAAGCAGGAACGACACCAGCGCTAAGATAAAACGCAGAATAACTCTTGCCAACCGCTGCTTCTTTGGGCTTAAGAGTCAATGGAGTAGTAGAGCCCTCTCTCGAAAAACTAAGGTATCCCTTTACAAACCCCTAATCATTCCGGTACTACTCTATGGCGCTTTGGCTTGGACGTTATCAAAAGCGGATGAAGAGGCTCCTGGGCGTTTCGAGAGGAAAATGCTGCGTGCAATCTTTGATCCCGATTGTGTAAACGGAGAGTGGAGGAGAAGATTCAACCAATAACTTTACGGGCTATACAGTGACATCGGCCTAGTTATATGTCTACGGATCCAACGCCTAAGATGGCTTAGCCATGTCGAGCAAATGGACATGGCTATGTCCCGAGGGACGACGCAGCAGCAGTGTCAGCTGGAGAGGCTTGTTGGTTGAGGTCTTGGTTCACCCCAAACTGTAGCGCCATCTAAGTAAGTAAGTAAGTAACTGAATAATAAGCAACAAATTTGACTGATGTCACCAAAACGACATAGCCGCCACAGGCCGCCAAAATCTACATGTGCTAAGTTAACAACCCTTTATATGATAAGGGTCATTTTCATTATTCTGGGCCTCAGGGTCTAGTACGTAAGCTATGTAATATCCTAACAAAGTCCTGTACCCTGTAAGAGACAATTCATAAGCATACTGCAAAATTTATGATTAGCTATGACGATTTGGTCTATGGGGCTTAAAGATGCCATGAATTATCTAATCTAAAATGAAGCCTTAAGACACGAGTGCCTTAGGTTTAAGCCAATAAAAGAGATATAAGTCTTCTAGATATGGCTTATAAAATCTTTGTTGTACTTTGTGAATGCCTGAATCACGAACAATCTGATAAGTTACTATGAAGGCAATTTAAGGCCCAGGAAAATCCATGATAGAATAGAGAAAAATATTCACACTACGGTAGATATTGGAGAAGATCCACGAATTTCAGGTTGTAGACGATTGTGTCTCTAGAGACGAGCTACGAGTAAATAGAGACCTGCTTATCAAGGTAGTTAGGATGTATAGGATAACAGCGAAAATTTTCGTTTTTTCACTGACGTCGGTAAGGGCTGTCATTCTCCATAATAGCCCTTTAAAATATCGGGCGAGACTCACTGATCAGTCCAAGAGGCAAGACAGTTGCTTAAAGGAATGAATTGGGAAGGAAAGACGGGAAACACTGACTTCGGAACGTTAGCTTTGTTAATTATAACCGTGAAGTAAAATGTCATTTTTAAGGGCTTGGTTTTTAAATGTAGAAAAATACAAGAATGTATAAAAAGTGGTATTTGAGTTGATAAACCAGTGCTTGCCATTTGCTTTTTAAGTATTACTTTGTGTAAATATTTATCATGATTATGATTTGGATGGTACATAGGGAGAGTCCAAATTTGCAAATTCACCGCTCACCGGAGACATACATATATTGCTCACCAAAATCACTTCATAATTAGTCCACTGATTCGTGTGCTTTGTGGCATGTAGCGGCATCTTACTAGAATCACATGTCGACCATATTCAGCTCGTACATATTGGGCAATAAAAGAATGGCAAGTGCCATTGGCGATAAACTTGTTCTCTAGGTCATTTTTGCAATAATGATTACGCCGGACCATAAACAGCACAAAACATTGCATTTTTCCGAAGCTATTGGCAGCTCTTGTATTGCCTGAGCCTACTCATAGGACAAAATACAACGGTTTTGTTCCATATCTATTCAAGCAGGAATGAGCTCTGTCGCTAAAAGCAATTTTTTGATAAAAAAAACAGATTTACCTCCAGCTTTTCAGAACCCGCTCACTGAAAATGCGAGCTCTTGCGCAAGCTAGATATCGTAAGGTTTTAGACCAAGATTCTTACGTAAATTCATCCACGCGGTCGTGTAACACTAGTGAATACGGCAGCAATATTTCCCTCTGTCCGCACTCTAGGTTTAATGACCAATGGTGGAATTGATGACAAAATTTGTCACTATAGCTTGAATTGCTTGCTCTATAGGTCGATTAGGATGACCTTCAAATAGTCGAACTGCTCAAAAAGTATTTTTTGGCAGAGCCCGAACTTTGATTATAAAATTCAATAATGTGTGATTCTTGTTCGGACGGAAGTTCCTCTATCATAAAATAGCAATATTATAATACCACCTGCATGTTGCTTCGGAAATAATTTGCTAAAACAACACTCATATTGTGCCCTAATCTGCATAAAGGGCTACCTTTAGGGAACACCATGGTGTTGTGGTTAGCGACATGGAATTCCAATCTCGCAACAGCCAAGCCACAATAATTATATTTCACGTTGTTGACAAAACCTACTGAAAGCTTCCACGGGCATTAAGGGAGGAATCAATTAAAAAACAGTAACTTTTTCCAAAAGACCTAATTGGCTCTGTTCATCCCGGTCCTATTAGAGTCAAAAAAACCTTTAAAAAAACACATGAAGAAGCCTTCGAGCGAACATTTCTGCGTATGATTTGGTGCAGTTTATATCAACAAAAAAGGACTAGAAACTTTCAAGATAGGAGCTCAAAATGTCTTCTAAGTAATTTAACCGCATGCGATGGCGAGGCAGACGGCACTTGCATCTTATGTCTAATGTCCTTAATCAACTCGGATTGGGACGCCAAAGAAAGTCATTAGTCAGCTAGCCAACATTTGCAACCCAATGGCTAATAGATATTTACAGTGATTTAAGTGTCGTAACACCGTGACAATGAAACCTTTGAAATCATAAGAACAACGATGAGTTCCTCGACTCCGGAATTACAAGTGAAAAGAATTCCAATCATACCGCCCAATTACGCCTGATGGGTAAGTTTTACCACAGTCGGTTATAGCCAGACAGGAGCTTTAGTTTATTAACCACTTTCCCAAAACCAATTGTTGACTCGTCAAAAGTCCCTTTAGCTTCAACCCATAAACAGATAATTGCCATCAAAAACCATATCCCATCCGTTAGAGAAAATCATTTTTAGTTCATCCTGTCATCAAACCTCTGAGTGAAAATGGCAATCTTCTGCTCATTAATATGCAATTAGCTGCTAATCGCCCATAACCTCTTGAATTGAAATTAAAGTCAACGTCCCAACTCACGTGATTGCCTCCATTAGCAGGTGTGCCGCAATCTCCCAAGACAATCATTTTCAAGCGCTCGACAAACATAGACCTCGCAAACAAAATGTCCTTTTAAATGCCAACCTCACATTTTCCCATTCTTCTTGGGGACATGGCCCCCAATTCGCAATTTCCACATGTTCACGTTTCCTACTCAAACACTTTGCCGAACCTGGTGGCCAATCAGGTCATAAGTCGGACCCTTTCCTACCCGTTCTTTGAAAGTGCTTACTCCATTAAAAACCCTTTGTTCCCATATCGCATCAACCGACACGAAAGTGCTTGAAAAGTCAACTTATCGATTGTCGCAATCCTTGCACAGGACCTTTCCTATGTACGAGTATATGTGAATAACATACAACCTCTTGCTATGAAAATCACATCAGATGGTCTCAACTACACCATGGGGAAGTGTCCGCCGTCCGAGTGGTGAGCAAACTCAAAAATTGTTGTTGGTAACATTAAGTATAGATTGTACTTACCCCGTCCACAGGACGAATTCGACATTGTCGCCTTGTCTTAATTTCATTGCACGAGCCGCTGACTCGATTAGGCTCCAGGGGCTATCGCAAAGGTAATCACCGAAACGTCCCGGTGTTCGACCCGATGAACTCGTTTGCCGCTCCATTCGCCAACAGCCTGCAAATTATACAAGAAAACGGATGCATGCCAGGGTTAGATGAGTGTCAGAGTTCAGAAAGTGGAAGGATAATAAAAACAATCCTGTGGAACGAAAATTAAATTCAGGCATTCGGTTATGGGCCTAGATCTGTGAGTCTAATTGGATTGCTAAAAAGCTGATTGCCCAGATGCCGATATTGTTTCAAAGGACATTGTGGAGCCGAAGAGGTAGACTTTTAAGGACAATGAAAGGGACACAATTAAAGGTTTAAATTAGATGCAGTGAGGTATGATTGCCCCCATTCTCGGATTTTCGAAATGAAAATCATCGACTAATGAGTGATGGGGGAATTGAAAAGGAAAACAAAATTGGGAAATGGATGATGTCCTTTATCGCGACTTTTTAATAGCTGATGACGGACATTGCTGATGCCGCATCCTCGTTACGTTCATTCCTCATTTATGTGATATGGTTGTATACAGCAAAACAAGCTTATTGAATTCCACAGAGAAACGTCCGCTCCCATTTGCAGTTTACCAAACATGTAGTTACAATCTTCGCCAGAACATGCATCATAGAGAAACGGATGTCGCGTGCTTGTGGGATCAGGGCAGGGGAGACGCAATCAGGCACTATAAGTCGATGTACTGCGAGGCTATCCACTAACTTCAGTCACGTGAAATATGATTCGAAAACAATCGTCGTCACCATCATCATCGTCGACATCGGATTCATGTTCGTGTTGTCCTTACCGCAGCCGCGTGATCCTTTTCAAACCCATTCATTCATTCATCCTTTCATTAGTTTGCCAGTTGTCTGCTTGCATTTGTAAACCGAATTAGCTGTCGGTTGCTGCTCCCACTCATGCCCCCATCTCGACTCCTTCACACATATACTACACACGCACTCGCTCGTATCTTACATGACCACGACTCTGTGCGGGGGATCGACGACAACGATGTGCTGGCTTTGAATTACCACTTGATTTTCATGCGTTATTTGTTTTGTCGCTTGCAAATTCACAACCGGGCCAGGAGCGACGAGATAGACATGGAGACAGAGTAGCAATAGTAATCAGAAGCACCAGTAGCAGCAGCAGCACATTGAATGTCCCTAATTGGCATGCGATAGATACAATGTGCCCACCACAATGCTGCAGGCATGTGGATGAATGCATGAGCGGAATTTAATTGCTGGAATTTTCTTGCAACTCATTAGGTTTGTGTTTTAGGATGTCGTGAATCATCCGCTTTCTATTCGTTTCTTTAATTAAATTTAAAGTAAAAGCAGGACAAAGGAGGTGAGGCAAAAAGGTGCCACTTTGTCCTGAAAACACAATTCCATGGGGAAATACTCAATCTGCGGCTGAATGGTGTCAACATGGTGCACGTCGAGATTTGTGATTGTTGTTGACTGAGGGGTCGGGGCGGGATGAAGAGTTGGATGGTAGTGATGCGATGAATGGAAGACGGAATGAGTTGAGGGAATTGTGAAACGTGGCAAGTGATGGTTGTGAAGTTGGTTTCCGGTTTTTATGCCATCGCCGTGTGTCGCTGGCTCCCTCACGCTCGGTTGTGTGCCTTTCTGTTCGTGTGGCTGTTACATTTCACTGTCATCGTTTCTAAATCATTTGTGACGTCGTCATCTGATATGACCTGGTTGCGCTAAAGTTTGTCAGGATAACCTCAATTGAAACGAAGTGGATTTTCGAGCGCTGGATGCAGATTGCGCTCGTGCTTTGTGTAGTATGACTGCTTCGGAGAGTGTGTCTTGCAAGGAGAATGGACCGGCGAATCGGTTGGAGTAAGGACGGAAGAGTGATGAGATTTGTCGCATGTTTCTCAATCATTGTTCAATGGCGACCGTTTTCGACAGGATTCAGACTTTGAAACAGACAATGGACTGGCGGTGAAGTTTCAAATGTTCGAGTTTAGTTCAGTTTGGATATGACTCCGGTCTATGGTACTATCATCACTATTCAGATAAAAGCACAGGTCCAGGCAACGTCCCTTGAGGCGACCCGTGTAAGGCGCATGAGTTTTCTTTTCCATTTTGGCTTTTTACTAAAAAGTAATGAAATAGACAGTACCTTCAGCGGGTAAGAGGAAATCTTATTTTGGGTCAAAGCTAGTCAACAGTGGTAATTGTTGCTCTAAGCATAATAGATTAAACTCCACTCCCAGGATCTAAGGATTCTGTTGGTCTAATTTCAGCATTTAACATTTTATTGAGATTACTGGCGTGACTACTGCCCTCCGCAGTTACCGTCTACAAAACTGCTCGACCGTCAGCCTTAATATACATAGCCTTCCAAAAGGATAATTATACGCCTTTTTGTTTCAATTTGTTTTGCCGTCCTAAGGTGCTTGTAAAATAGAGAAAGTAACTCAATCATGAATTATCCAACTAAGTGTGGCACTAACCTCATACGAAAAAATCATTTGAACATCAAGGTGAAGCTCTGCCATGATTTGTCATCTTAAATGCGGCCGCTTTCTGATGGACCAGCTTCTAATGTTAAAATCAGAGGTTTTCGAGTCCAAGCTGCATATATGCACGCGTTGACCTGCCTATTCTGAATGTTTTATTCCTGGACGTCTAATGCATTCTAATGCAAATCATTTTTTGGCTAGTTTTGGCTTAATCATGAATATAGCTTCAAAAGAATGAGTCTCATGGTGGTCTATCGACGTCTTTATTTCAAAAAATTTCAGAGCTGGATGGCAAGTGAGTCTATTCTGTTATGAATAAATGTAGTCAACACACAGAGTATCAAATAAGTCAGTCAAACGAAACGGTCACACCAACACAATTAAAAAAAATGGCCCAAAGACACCGCCTGCCCAAGAACCGCGTTAAAGCCAGACAAACGGAAATGAAACCCATTACTCAGAATAATTTTCTGAAAAAGTCCTGACCTTGCTCACCCTTGTACGTGGTATGCTAGATCTTAAAAGCATGTAAGCCACGATCTCTATGCAAAATTCGATACAAGGTGGTTACGAATAGGTCACACATCTGGGATATGAGTCGCAGTCTCATGTATGCTGACTATTCCGGACGAACACGAGTTGGAGTCTTCACATACAAAATAACTTGTCTGGTGCATAATGTTTTTCTTTTCAAGTCTGATGCTTTGCTTGATGATAAACAAAAGCAGTACGAACTTTACGAGCAATTTTCAGAATATATTCGCCATTTTTGTGAGGAAGTTTCACTATTTAGAGTAATTATGTCGTGCGAAACGATGTGATTTAGTGTTTAGTGGATTGACACGAGATTCGGTGTCGTTAGGTAAACATAACATGGGTGATGAAGCGACACGTCGCATCTGGTCCTTTACGGGTTGTAATGCCAGCTGTATAAATATACGAGGTTTGTTCAAGGAATAGGATGAGTTTTTAAATCTCGCTAGCCAAGAGTAGGTATATACATACAGTGATGTGCAAATTAATAGGGACACCCTTACGTCAACATTTCCAAAGCATCCAATCTCTGCTGGCATTGAGCGAAACGGAAAAATCTAACGGGATTTAAAGCTCTGCTGTTCATAGAACAAAGCAATGTGATTTCCACTCAAATATTCTGCGTATATTGCAAATTGTGTCATTAGTATGCGCAAAGGGGTTAGTTTCAGCTGTGAAAAATAATAGGGACACTTATTTTCTTTCGTGTAAATAAAAAATTAAGTACTTGATTTTCACTTATTTTCGACCTGAAAGGTAAGATTAAAGTTCGATTTTGTGAATAAAAATGTGACTTATGAGTTTAATAGAAATCAATACGTAAAAATGGGTCGGGCAAAACATTGTAGCGCTGAGATGAGGAAGCAAATTAAGGAGTTCCACGATAAGGGTTTCTCTTACAGAAAAATTGCTGAGCTTCTTAAGTGTTCAAAGAAAATGATCGAGAATGCTATTAAATGGCAACCTAAGATGGAAACTCGTGGAAGGAAGCCTAAAATGTCCACCTCTCTCAAAAAAAGACTATTGCGCCACGTGAAAAAGGAACCTTTTATTTCATCGTACTTACGATTTGTGAATATTGTTTTTTTTTGTTATGTTGATACACATATCTCCTAGCATATGTTGACATTGTCAGCCATTGGGTTCAATTTTTTGAGTGAAAAATCAACTATAGTGCTCCAACATTTTTCAAATACTGATTGTGGCATTTGACGGGTAAATTCCAAGCAGATACAATATTATTATAATAAGTGGTACAAATTCTTCACAGAAAGCCGAGAAGCTGTTAATGACGATGCTCGCCCCAAACGCGGCGAGAAACCATTAGAGAAGTCGCTGAGCATATTGGCATATCGGTTGTATCAATGCCATGAAATCTTTTTTTAGGTATTTTTTTACAAATATACTTTATTATAACCAGTGCATCAATGGCGAAAAATGTATAATGAAACCACATATTGGATAATCTCTTACTATTAGATATTAGACGGTTCATTGTTCAAGAACTTACAATTGATGAAGATCTCTCAAGATCAGAGCTGTCGAAATACGTATAGGAGATTGAGGCAATAATGAAATCATTTTGTATGATGTTCTCTGTCAACAGTTTTTCTTTTCTCAGTACCACTAGGTGTGGGAATTCGAAATGTCGATTTGACTAGTAAAAAACTTACATAATTACTACATTAGTCAGTGTCAATTTTAACAAATTTAGTATTAGGTGTGCAACTAAGTTCTCGCTGTGTATCAAGAGATGCCTCCAGTAGAAAGTGCTGGTCGATTGTGACGTATCCAAAACGTCATGAACCAAACTTAGACATATGGTAAACAAACCGCTTTGACACATGACTGATTTTGTTTTTGCGTCATATACTTTTGGTTGTGTGAAAATCTCAGATTTTGTGCAAAATAATCGTCATTTGCGGGAAGTGTTGCTTTTCTACCTTCATTCGAAGAAAACAGCGGCTGAAGCGCATCGAGAACTTCAAAAAGTTTACGGAGATGCTGCTCTTTTTTTTTTTTTTTTTTTTTGTAATTCATTTTTATTTATACAATAGTTTCTTAGATCTATCTTATCCTAGACAAAAATGTTTAAAACTAGCTTAACTATCCTTACAAATTTAGGAATCTTACTGGCCCTAGGCGGACACTCTAAAACAAACTGAATAATTTTAACATATGCCTTTCGGCTACGGAGATGCTGCTCTAATTGAAACAACGTGCCGCGATTGGTTCCGTCGCTTCAAAGACGGTGATTTTGTGATTTTGACGTTGACGACCGTTCGCGTGAAGGAAGGCCAAAAACCTTCGAAGACGCTGAATTGGAGGTATTACTCGACGAGGATCCATGCCAATGCAAAAAGAGCTTGCTTTAGTATGAGGAGTTACCCGCGAAGATATTTCCAAGTGATTGCATGCGTTAGCAATGATTCAAAAGCAAGGAACAGGTTTCTTATGATTTGAAGCCAAGAGACGTTGAGCGCCATTTTTTTCGGCCACAATACGAGCAAAGGCACGAGAAAGTGATTCTACAGCATGACAACGCTCGGCCTCACGTTGCCAAACCCGTTAAAACTACTTAGAAACGCTCAAATGGGAAGTTCTAACCCACCCACCATATACCCCAGATATTGCGCCGTTCGATTATCACTTGTTCCGTTCGATGGCCCATGGTCTGGCTGAATATTTTTATTACTATAAGTTTGTAGACTGAATAGGAAGATTTACCAAAAAAATGAAAACACCTTAAACCATGTGACAAGGTACCTGGGTACCTCCATATATTAGAAACGTATTTACGAACGAAAAAATACAAATAATGGGTTTTCCAATGGGGACAGCTTTGAATTTAATTTGTGAACGCACCCTCTCACTAATCATCGAACTGTCATTGTCAATTTATTCAGTAAACTCAACATTTTCATCATGGTAAAGTACACGAACGAGCAACGTCTGCAAATTATAAAAATTTTCTACCGAAATTCGGAGTCGGTGACCGCAACTTTAAGAGCGTTAACTCCAATTTTCGGTAGTAATTCTCGCCCTTGTAGACAGGGGCAATAACAAGCTTAGTGCAAAAATTTGAGTCCACATGTTCGTTGTGTGATGTTGCCGTGTCAGTGAGACAACGGGTTGGTCGAAGTATCGAAAATATCGCTGCCGTTCAGATGCTCTGGAGAAGATGCGTCAAGATGATGAATTTCATCGCAAAATCATCTTCAGTGACGAAGCTCATTTTTGGCTCGATGGGTTCGTCAATAAGCAAAATATGCGTTATTGGTCGGGTGAAAATCCACATGTGCTTCATGAATCACCACTTCATCCACACAAAATAACTGTTTGGTGCGGTTTGCATGCCGGCGGCGTTATTGGGCCATATTTTTTCGTCGACGATAACGATCGTCACGTTACTGTGAATGGCCAGCGTTATCGCGCCATGATTACCGATTATTTTTGGCCCGAATTGGAAGATATGGACTTGGACGACATGTGGTTTCAACAGGATGGTGCCACAAGCCACACAGCACACGTTACAATCGATTTATTGAAGAGTAAGTTTGATGAGCGTGTTATCTCAAGAAATGGGCCAGTCGATTGGCCGCCTCGTTCGTGCGATTTAACGCTTCTAGACTATTTTCTTTGAGGCTATGTTAAGTCATTGGTTTATGCCAACAAGCCGACGACGTTGGAAGAGCTCAGAGCCAACATTGAACGCGAAATAGCGGCCGTTTCGGCCGAAATGTGTGGCCGAGTCATCGAAAATTGGGTCCAACGAATTGACCACTGCAAACGTGCTCGCGATAGCCATATGAACGAAGTCGAAATCCATTCATAAATGTTTTGATTGTACTTCAAGGCGATAATAAAGTTTTTGAAATATTTCAAATGGTTTGCGTTTTATTTAAAAAAAAAGTTGTCAAGTCCTTTTTGGAAAACCCTTTATAACCCTTTTTGTTTTTATTTTTTATTGAAAAAATATTTTTTTATTCAGATCTTTGAAAACAGGTGTTGCATGTTGCCTCTGTTATTAAATGTTTATCGCAAATAGGTCGAGAACAATTGGTACAGGCTTTTCTTGTTTTCTGCTTCTACACGTAAAGCAACTCCAAACGACAGCAATGCGTTCCGATCGTTTGCGTGAGCTTGAAGCTTGAATTTAAATGTTACAAATTGATTTTTCGCTCATTCTGCTATATTTTCTTGACAGAGTTGAAGGCTTAGCTCCTTCAAAAACTTCCATCTCCTGCCAGTGGAGGAAAATAATTGGTTGTGGTCCATGATTATTTACATGGAGAAGAAGCTTAGGCTGCTATATCAACCATATTATAAAACAGAGCCAAAGGCCATCTGTTTGTCTTTCTTTTTGTGCTGTATTCCCCTAGCAACCTATCCATATTATCAACGCCACCTTTGGTTTTGTTATAGTAGGATTAAATCTCGGGTTTCACAGATTCGGTATTTTGAACACTAGGAGAAGTGAGCATTATTGAAAGCATTACAAGTGCTTTCCTCTTCCTGGGGACATAAGAGCAGATTGTCGTTTCTTTGTCGAACGCAAAGTTGGTGGAATACACTGGTCTATCCTTTTGTGTCTTACAGTTCCCACAATCGTCATATTCCTGCTAGACAGTAGGTGAGCCAGTTGCAATGAAGTGAAAAAGTTGTCAGTTGTCACATTCCTCCCAGAGTTTTCGTAGTTGCGGACAAGGTCCAAAACTATTTGTTCTCCTACATTTGTCTGGCGTTCTTCTCCAGCTAGTTTTCCCGTGTAAATTTGTCCATTGGGTGGGTACGAATTTGATGCATTACAAGCCCAAAATATTTTTATGCCATACTTCTCAGGATTCGATGGCATATTTTGCGTAAAACGAGTACGCCCCCGATGTCGAGTCATCGACTGTTATGCCATCATGTGGTTTATAATTCTTCTAGAAATTTGAAAGCAACATTGTCCAAAGGTCGCGAATTGCAGACGTTTTATCAGTTGGTTAACGAGTAACATCGATACCAAATCTTATAAAGCGCAACAAATCTTATAAACATAAAACCAAGCGTTAGTATTTATATGAAAGTACCCGGCTACCTTGCCATACGGATGGCAAGCATGGCCGCACTTAGAATTCTGTGAGCATCGAAAACTAAGACCGTGGAAGGCCGGAGAAAAAATTGGAAATGCAAAATTCCAGGCAGTATCAGTTGAAGACTCGACTCAAACAGAAAAACAGCTTAAATAAGCACAAAAAGTAAATCGTACAACTACCTCAGGACGCTTAAGAGCCCTGGAAGAAGCTTCCAAAAAGAAGCAAAATGGGTTCAATTCCAAAAAAATCATAGATGGATCTAGGCCAACCAATGACCTCGAAACCAGTACACAATATCCACGAAAAGTAGGCTATGCTGTCTCCTTAGAGAGACCAGAAGGGAATGTTGTGCTTTGAATTTCGAAAACCTAGTGAACTGATAATAAGATATCGCTCCCAGAAATAACTGATAAAATTAAATCAAAGATTGAAGCCAAAAATGACCAGAATATGCCCAAAGACACGCGTAAATTATATTCTAGCATGAAAATGCTCCTTCACGTTTGACCATATTCGCCAAACCTCTCTGATTATTGCAATAGTTACTTGCTTCAAGGACGGACTTTCGTTTTTGCGAAGAAGTGAAAAATTGGCTTGATGGCTGGTTGGTCACAAAAGACGAGCAGTTACATTGGGTCAGAATCCATCACTCGCAAGAAAGATAGGAAAAAGTAATAGCTTACGACTGTAAATATTTTGGTCATTGAATTCTTTCAATATTTTATATGATTCAATGAAATGTAGTTTTTTGAGCACAGAAATCGACATTTCTTAGTCATACACCTATTATGATTTGAGAACTTCTTCGACTTGTCATTGTAATTTATAAAAGGGAGCTTTTTGAACAACCCTCTTTAGCCCGGCAGCGCGACATTTTAAGGACCACTCTTGTAGGTAATAACCAGGCCAATGACTTAAGAAAACTGTCCAATCTCGCTGGTGGACGACGGTTGGACTATAAACAAGCCTTATTTGTATTAGATCCTAATGCCTCGTGTCAATCTTGCCAAACGATATGAATTTCAAAAAAAATATAACACAGATCACGTGAAGAAGCGCTGCCAAAATTTACCATCTACCCTCCTTGCTAATCATACTGTATATACATACGGACTTCGTTCGTTACGTGACATGTCAAAGAACCCCAGTCACGTTGTGGTTGTTGTGCAAAACAAAAAAAAAAACCAAAATTCGACAGCAAAGTACAAACTAAACAACAAATAAAGATATCATTAAAGTACACACATACATGCGCCCGAACTGTGGAAATCACTAACCTAGGGCAAGTGACTTCACAACTCCCATTCCATATACATTCACAGATACTCGTAGACAATTCAAAAGCATTGAAATCACTGGCTCAGGTCAGGATGTTCACTTCAGCGGTGAAGTGAAGTGAAAGAAGTTCTATGTACGACCGCAAAAGGGCACGTACTTCATAATTTCTGCTAAGGGCACAATTTAGAGTGTCCTTGATGTGATTTTTGCTTTAATGCTATCGTACACGTACAAGATACACCATACATGGATGGATGCATGGCCTTTTGTGTATTCGTCCCTCTTCAGTTGGTTTAAATGAAGTGGAACTGGGACAAGAGTCGTCATGTTGGTCGAACAAATTAAGTTGGAATGTCCTTACCATGGGAATGGGAGACGGAGGAGAAGGAGAATGTGTTTATGACACAAAAAAGAAATATAAATACTTACTGCGGAGCACGTCACCCTGGGTTGAGTAAATCGTATCCAAATGGAGATCTGTGATGTGCCAGAAATATCCTAGAAACAAGAAAAAAAGGATTTGTTAGTCACAAACAGCTACTCGTATGTGTTTTTAAGAAGATAACGCAAATTGGATACGAGAACATCACAAGCACTCCTATCGCCTCAGCTAGCCACCATACAGCCACTTGACGCACTCATGTCTATGCCACGCCATTTCACTGCAGCCAGCTGTTCAATTGCACGCCCACACCGTTAGATCAATGCCGTCAGAAATGTATGCGCATAAAATTACGCTAACGCCAATGTTCCATATTCCTTTTCGGCTTTTGTTCAAGTCTATCACAACTGCATTAGACTCCTGCGACAGGGGTCTCCTGAATATTTATGAACACATCGCATCCCATGCACAGTCATATAATGCACGAGCCCCATGCACGCCACTCCAAGTTCACTCATGCAGCTCAGCGAATCGACGTGTGACATTTGATCGCTTCTTTGCGTTGCGATTAACGCAGAGGAAAAAGGTCACAAGCACACACACAACGGATGCACGATAATAATCATTCATTAATAACCAATTCTCATAATAATTCAAAAGACAGACTCATTAGCCAGTTGTGCAAACACGACTGATCTAATTTCGAACGTAGCGAGTGCGAATAAGTGCACTCGTGTCTGTTGGTTTGGCGACAATAATGCGTAGATAATGTTCGGCTCATTTGAGAGCGGGTCAGATGACGCGTAATAGGATTTGATGCAGTTGCTCCCAACAATGAGCATTGGTTTATGGGATCTATGCAATTATCTGTAAATCGGAATGTTTTCGAAAACGGATGCCTATTGGGCCAACTGGGCACTGAACAATAGTTGAATCGCTTTATGGATTTTCGTTAATTGGATTGCATTGTATTAAACTTAAAAAAATTGAGTGTCAAAAGCTTTCATGATTTGGGTGCACAAATATCTGATATTTTTGTGTAATCAGATTTAAGCCGCTCATTGATAACCAGTAATTGAACTCGATGGTATGTTTAAATGTGGAGAACCGAAATTAGTTTGACACTTTTTGGAAGAGTTAGCTTAGAGTTGATTTGGTCACCAGCTCTAGCATATGTTATGGAAGAAAAATTCGAAGAATTGCAAATATCGTCTTCGATATAACGGCTCTATTCAAATCTGCTTAAAGAAAGTTCTATTTTCAGTGTAGATCCTAAAAATGTTGATGTAACGAGCTCCCTAAATGCGCTAGCTCATCAGCACTTATTAAACTTCAGCAATAGTATGTCTGTCCCATCGACCCTGGTATCTTTCTTCCATTGTTCTGGTGTCCTGATGGAACCGTTCTCCTTGTTCGTCGCCGTAATCGCCAAGGTTGTCCGGGAGTCTGTCCAAATGGCTATGTAAAAAATGATCATAAAAATCATATTTGCTCCTAAGCGGTTAAATTTCTGAAGCATTTCAGCAACTAGTTCTGGATATTCTGGTCAAAAAATGTTTGACTACTATAATAAAGCTTAGCCATGTTTCTGATTCTATCTATGCCATATGGCTTGTAAATTTTGTATCATTTACAATATAAGGGTGCGGATTGACAATCCATCAAATATGCCTGCTTTCAATTTTTCCATCCTCAGAACTGGACATTTTTGACATACATATTTGGAACAGTCGCCATTATTATCTACGGCTTTGATGAACTCTTTCAATAGCCTAAGCTTGATGTGAAGTGGTAGAAGAATGGGATTCTCCCAGCCCATAAGTGGCTCATTAACGATATTTGCTTTATGTACCACCATATTTTCTCTCAAGATCAGATCTTGCTCTTCCAGTATTCTTTTTTAGGCGACTATCCCATAGACATCGGAAACAGGGGTATTTAGTATACCCACCTCCGTGGTCTTATAACCTTATAAAAAGTTAACGATCCTTAAATCTACACATACTGACCACTGATGTTGTGCTTTCGAAATCTTCTCTACAGCAATTTTTATATTTTGGTACTCTTCATTTAGTTTGGTAGAGTGACCAATTGGGACCGGGGTAAATGTATTTCCATTGTGCAAAAATACACACTTCTGACTTTTTTTTAAGCTGTCTATAAAAGCCAGTAACGCCAGGTTGAACCCAGTTTTTTCTTTTAGTCTTCAAGCAACAAGTTGGGCTGATTTCTTTGGTTAATAGAAATCACGAACCAAATCATTAAGTTCCTCTTTAGAAAATCCCTGTTTTGCAGAAATACATCCTTCGAATTCATCTTCATCACAATTTACAGTCAATGGTCTTGAAAATACTGGAGCTGGCAAATTTTTACTGTGTAATATTGGACGCTTGGCTGATTCTACATTAGGATAAATCCAAGTACGTTTTTTGTAGTAATTCATACCTTTCACATTCACAGCACAAAAGTTACGGTCGTTAAAATGATTCGTTGGCTGAGTCCATATCATAGGCACTCCAAATTAATGCCCTTTACGTTCTCCATTGTTGCAGAGATTCCACACAAGACTTACATACGATATTCGCATCCACTTTTTACTTTTTTGAACAAGTTTTATCACAAAGTTACATGGTAGGCTTGTTTCGCAAAATCAGTGATCTTTTTTATTTGTTTTCGCTGAGAAAATTTTGCACATATAAAACAATAGCTGTTGGTATCGTTAACACAAGACTTACGAAAGGAACTCATATTTTTAAAGAGAATTCTTGTAATGTACTTAAAATAGGGGACGAACTAATAACCTTAAGGTATAATATCTCATATAGCCGAAACTATTATAACTACTATATCCGTAAATAGAAAACGTAATTTGGTTGGATATGCTCAAATTAGTACAACTTAGGAAGGTAGGTTAATATTTTTTTTGAAATGATCGCGTTTATGTTGAATATCTCAAGAACAAGAGTCAATACATACAAAGTAAATATATTTTGGGTATGCCTGATGAAGGTGTTTATTAAAACCAATAACAAAATTAAAGCCACAGAAAATAAATTTATTTTTTTGTTTCGCAGTGTTATGCGAAAATGTCCTAATGAAGCTGAAGAAGGAAGGCATATACTGACGCCAAAGTAACTCTGTTCCAATCGTACATATATTGTGATTCATATAATTCGTGATTCGTATTATTGTGATTTTTCCCAACTTAGCAGACTGGTCCATTTCCAATGAGACTGCCTTAAATTAATAGTCGATTGCAACGCCTTTTCTGGATATTATCTACAGAGCTTTGTAGACACCTCTTTCATCTATCTAAGCCATTTCGTAGCATTCCCATTGTTCTGTCAACAATGTCTTTGCAATGGAACAAAGAGCGAATATGTTTTGTTTTAAGTCGTGGAAAACAGGTCAAGAAACACTCGAATGGATAAAGAACGCCTACGGTGATCAGTGTCTATCCCGTGCACAAATATTCCTTTCCTTTATTGGACTTCGTGATGGTCGTGAAGACCTTGAATATGTCAAATGCTCACCGAACTGAGGACCTCCAAGAATGGAAAATAGTATTGCAAATATGAGGAGATATGAGAATGGTTGCAGGGACATGAATTCTGCCAAAAAAAAAGATGTTACATTCATTTCGTCTATCGTAAGTGGTGATGAAACGTGTACGTCAGTATGAGTTTCTCACTAAAAGCAGAACACGACATATAGGCAAAAGATTAGCCAAAAGAGAAGAAAGTGCGGCTGCAGAAAGACGATGCACAAGATAAGACTATCAATGCACAATATTATTTGGACGTTCTGAAGAGATTGTGGGACAGAATTTATCGTGATCGGCCGGAGTGCGAGGAAGTTGGTTTTGGTTGCATATGTCGTCGCACAAAGTCCAAGTTTAACCCGAGGTTTTGGCAACAAAAAGTAATGCAACTTGCTTGACCACCTTCCCTGTACCGTCTTGTGAACAGTTGCAACGCTGTATTGACGCGGAAGGGATTGTTTTGAATAAATATAATGAAAGAAAAGCGTCTATACTTAAAAGCAACCTCATTTGAAATGAGACTGACTGTTTATTGATTAAAATTTGCGGGTACCACAGAAGGATTCATCGACTACGCACAGAGTAACATAAAAACTTTGTAAAACATCAGATAAGACTTATTTTTTTATCATGACTAAGTTTGTGAACGAACAATGTTCAAAAAAATATTAAAAATATTAAAAATTATTACTGAAATTCTGAGTCGTTGGTCGCAACTTAAAGAGCTCTTACTTCTAATACTCTTAGCCGGAATATCATTCCCGCCAGACAGTGCTATATATTTGAGTGAACATTTTCACTACTCAATATTCATGTGTTAGTGAGAGTACCATTCAAGGTACCGAAATCGTCAGAGGCATGAGAGCTTCATTTTATCCAAATAAGTCAGTCCTACAACCTTACAAGATCATATTAACTCTGAAACTGAAGGCTCTGCATCATTTGAGGAGTAGACACTTCTCTGATTGGGCTCCGTTTGAAAAAAAATCTAAATTTTAACGGAAAATCATATTCAGAGATGAATCTTATTGCTGGTTTAATGACTTTGTCACTAAGCAACATATGCATTACAGAACAGCAACAATAACACATGCGCTTCAGAAGCCTACATTACATCCGCAAAAAGTGAAAGTGATATGTGTGGATATCATGCAGGTGATGTCATTTGACCGTATTTTTTCATAGATCAAAACGATCGCATTCCGCGGTCAATGGAATTCGCTATCGAGCTTTATTGGAAAACTGTTTTTGGCCACAATTTGATCGACTACTACAGCCGGAAAGAGGTCAGACAATTAAACTGTTAAAGGGGAAGTTCAGCGATCGATTAAAAGTCGGCTTAAATGGCAAACTCGTTCATAGATTACTTCTTTTAAGTTGCCTTGGAGTGTGTTCAAAAAATTAGGTGACTTTTTTATTTTTCTCGAAAAATATCAACACATCAATACTTGTTTTGTCTCATTCAAAATAATCAACCTCGAATATAGTACACCTACGCCAGCCATTTGTTCGGTTCTCGAAGCACTTTTGATATGCGCTTTTTGATATAGATTTAAGCTCTTCTAGCGATGCGGTCTTTACTTTCTCAATCGTGACAAATGTCCGTTCTTTTTGACTATTTGGGAAGAAAAAAATCCCGATGGGAAAAGTCCGGTGAACACGGTAACTGATGGTACTCATTATGGTACCATCAGTTGCGCAAAAGTTGCCATTCGTATTGCTTCAAGAAAACGGAGCATAACTTTCAAATTTTTTTTATTTTCCGTACGACACGAATTCATGATAAACCACAAAATTGTTATCGAAGAAAACATTGAGCAAAACTTTAAAATGTGTGCTTTTCGGTCTTGGCTCTTCTTGTCGTTTTCATTGGCATGATTTGGTTTCGACGTCACAACCGTATACCCATGATTAGCCACCAGTGACAATCTTTTTTTAGAAAATCTGGGTTCACGTCATTCTACATCTCATCATCTTATCGCTGACACTCGTCTCATGTATAAAATATCTGAAAAAAAATTCACGTCCTGAGCTAACCGATAGGCCAATATCCTCTGCAACTTTCCTCATTCGACAATTCTCCTGGCAAATTTTTTCACTGCTTCAACATTTCATCTGGGACGGATGTCGTCATTAACATCTTCTCGACGTTCTGTGAAGAGCTTGTTCAACTTAATTTTTTTTTACTTTTTTACTCAGAATATACTCGCCAAATACCAAAGTCAACATTCAAATTTCATTCAGATTTTTGGATGAATTTTCGTCACTGCAAAATATCCCAAGCACACCAACTGACATCTATATGTATGTATATCAGTAAGAAACAAATTAAATGACCAAAACGTCTGACAATGTTGACATAGGTTAGGGGACATTTAAACATTAGGAGCTCAAGAGCAATATCAGATGTGAAACTGCAAACTTTCCTGCCGATATGTCCGAAAGAGTGTTGGAAAATTGGCCCCAAAAATTTATCACTACAAACGTACTTGAAGTTGTCATATAAATGAAATCGAATTCCGTACTTCAAATGAGTATGTGTACAAATTAATCGATCTCAATTGGTTAACTTATGTCACCGGATGTGAAGGTGGTGTATAAATTGGCCTAAAAGTACCATAAAAACTATGCAGTTTGGACCAATAAAGCCAGCTCTAACGCCCGACTCCATCTTCCAGCTATTTGCCTACCATCTAAGACATATTTTTTTTTATATAATCAGAAGATGGCTTGACGTTCAACATCACCGCTTTGGTCGCATTTGATAGTATATTGATTTTTGAGTTCCAGAATTTGAAAAACTTTTTCAGATGCCAGTTTTCCCTTGTTGTGCTAAACATCTATTTTGAGTGATATATGATTTTCAATTTTGTGTCTAATGAATGCAGTTTCGATAGTAGCCAAGCTAAGTACTGATTAGTTAAGCTTATCTAGTAAAGCTTTGTTGAAATTCATAAAAAATAGAATTCCTCTGAAGAAAACCATACGAAATGCCCTCGGCTGACACCTTGGATGAATCAATCAGCAACACTAAGATTGAGTTCCTCGCCCGAGATTTTCCATCAACAAGTGGACATCAGCCAGAACTAAAAACAGGTTCTGAATCTATTGCTTCCCATGAAAATCTACAAATACATGTACTACCCACCAAGAACGTCAGATCGCTTTAAATCTTTTTACGTGTCCCTTATTTTACAGATGGGCAGAACAGCTGCAGACTTAATGTCTTACTGAATACAGCTACCACGCCTTGTGGCCTGCAGTCATGATTTCTGATCTAGAAAAAAATATTTCGATGATATGTACAAAGAAAAAATAAAAACAATGAACCGCAAATTCAATCTGGATACTTCATATCGGTAACAGGGATGGCATTACTTTCTTCTCAACAGGAGAGTTTTATAAAAAAATAAATGTGTCAAAGGGCTCGAGAACAAAGTGAACAACTCGATTTTAGGGTTAAATAAATTTTCCCTAACGAATCCATGAAATCAAATTAACTTTAATTTCCTTATGCTCGCAGGTCTGCACTATTCAATTAAGCCGCCCTGGCACACTACCACTGTCCCCTAGGTAAGGACCGTACCTTTGCGACCCGAGGAAACACATGAAAAGATTCACATTCACAGATGCTTCTAATGTGATCACAATTAACCTAAATAAGAAATTGCCAACTAACCAAGCGCGGCTACTAATAACCCTTTTGCTCCTTTCACTAACCCCTTACCCCGTTGCAGGATTAATTCGAGACCTACACTAAAAGAAAATTGAGATAAAACAAGAACCATTCCCAACACCGTCGGCACCTTTCTGTGACATAACAACACCGAGGTTTAATCCTGTTCTTCATCAACTTGTCCTTCCACCCCCGCCATAACCTGCCCCACTGTCCACGAATGAATGTAATTCCTTGTTGCAATTTTCATTTATCATTAAATGGATTTGTGTTTTTCTTTTTACTGGCTGGCGTTTCCCTAATTCAGTTTTCCTTTCCTTATTTACCCGCGTCGTCGTCCTCGTCCTCGTCGTTGGCTCCGGTCCGGGCTTGATTTAATTTCTTTATTCTTTCTTGGTGCTTCCACCGCTTGCTTATAATTTGCAACCGTTTGCGTGTGTCGGTGAAAGAGGGAAAAGTTTCCTGCTAATTACGGATGTCACCATTTTACTTTTCTCTTTTGCTTTATTTCGTTCTTGCGATCCCTTTAGTCGATTGTTCCGCTCACCCCCAGCAACAGTTTCCTGCTTTGAAGTGAGGCCATGTGAGGTTTAGAGATCGTACTGCAATGAACTAAATTGACGAAGGAACGTGCAGAAATAGGATTTGTTGATGATGGTGAATTGCTTTTCTTCTTGGCGCCCTTTTTCGACCTTTTTTCCTCGCTCGTTGGTTTTTTCTATGTCCGCATTTTCCTTTCCATTTAGCTGCAATCATGTTGCATTTTTACGCTCCCACCGCACCGCTGCGGAATGCAGACATTGGACGTAGCAGGGAGAACGAAATACTGGCGCGTTCTTGGTTCTCCTTATCACGCCCTCTAGCTTCTATGCCACTCAAATTCTGCCACTGCTTCTATACCTCCTAGTGAATAGGAGGCGAAGGAGGAGCACGACATGAAGTGTGTTGCTTGATGCGAGTTTAATTGCGTTCACCAAGTTATGGGAGAGTGAACTGGTTTTTCGCGTTTTTTTTTTCTTCATTGCCGCTCTTTCCACCTAATGCAGTCCTATTGAAAAACTTTTCTCATTAAGCGTTGTCTTAAAGTTTTCCTTCAATGTTGTTGTTGTTTTCAGTTCTGTTTATGTTTTCTAACGGATAATTTTTATCTTCTGTCTTTACAAAATCGTGTGGAAGAGCAGATTTCAAAAGGGACGACAACAGGATGGAGTGCAAACAGGATTAAGAATCATTTTAGCTTTTTATTTTATTTTATGAATTATGGAAGAGAGAATATTGCAATAGCGCAAGGTGGTAGAATAAAATTAAGACGAAACAGCTTCCATAAGTCAGGTGATTGAAAATTAAATTAACTACTTTTTTATAGCCTCCTCGTCCATTGTTCTTTACGAGCGGATAAAAAGGAAGCGGACGTATTTTAGAGGTTGTTTTTGCTACTCCTTAGGACTGAATATAATTTGAACTGTCATCGTGGGAGTATGGACAGGGTTTAAGGAAGGTAAATGATTTTTAATTCTTTCCTTTAATTTATAATAATGTAAGTATGTATGTACCAAATATTCCAGGTGGCATAAGCCAAACATGGAATATATTGGAAATATGCAAAAACATTAACATACAATCTGTATCGACGATCATTACAAATAATACAATACGTTTGTACAAAACATAATTTTGGAAACCGAATCTTAAACATTTCCCTGAGTAGAAATCGGTAGCCAAAAGAGTACAAAACTTTCTTTATCGTTATCAACATCACCAAAAAGTTCGAGAGTTTATGTCCAAAGAACCGAGTTCATATTTTAAGGCGGACTAAGTGACTTATCCATGAAATGAGAGTGCGTTCAAAAAATAACAAGAATTAGTAGTCTGCAACAATGTTATCTTCTTCCACATGGTCTCCAATATTATCCCCTCTATACCAGCAGTGGATCTTCCCATCCCTAAGTAGCTTTCCTTTAAACATTTTGGAGCAAATGTTGCGGCCAGAGAATTGGGTAACCTTTAGCGATTCATAACATTATGAGAATTTGACATTTCCAATATACAAGATGGCGCAAAATTAATCATCCAATTTTATTTTTGAATTAGTTTTTTACTAAATGAAAAAAAATAATTTTGAGTGATGGAAATCTTTATTTGGACCTTTGGACCTATTTGTTAAGTGGAAGAGAAAATATCCGTCAAGTGGCTGCCTCCAAGGTTAATAGATATTTGTACCCGTTTTATCGCATTTCCGGGGGTAACTGTTCGCATTCCTATCGAATATTCTCCTTAAGCCCTGCGATTGTCTGGGGCTTGCTGGCTTAAGCCCGCGACTTCAAGTAGCCCCAAAGAAAAAAGTCTGGAATGGTTATATCGGGCAATCTCGCTGGCTATGCCAAATCGCCCAAAAGGAAGATGACACGACCAGGAAACACTGCCTTCACAATATCCATTGTGGCTCGTGCTGTTTGTGCGGTTGCACTGCCTTTTTGAAACAACCTGTTCACCAAGTTTCGCTCATCTAATTCTGGCAGTAAAAAGTCGTTTATCATGGCCCTGTAGTGTTCACCAGTAACAGTGACCGTATTTTCGACACAAAATCGTCCCCTTCGTTGTTGAGATTAAGGAAGGCTTGTAATTCACACGCGACTTATGGTCAGCAAGCATTAACTGATACACTCTTTGAACCTTGTGTGGGAACATGTGTACGTCTTCCACTAAAATTCGCTGTAGGGTCCGTCTGCAGATGCCCAATTGCGTGGCCCGTCGGCTGGTTGATGTTTCAGCCTTCTTAGCGACATCGGTAGCCACAGCCGCGATATTCTCAATCGAACGACCAGTCCGGTGGCGGCCACGCCCTGCATAGTTTTCTATTCCAATCCTTTTTGAGCTGAGTAGCTTAGCGCCAGAATGTTTACCCAATTGGTGTGACACCATTAGGAAATCGATGTCGAAATTCACGCTGCGCTAACACCACTGACCGGTTATTGATAAAAAAAACGACACAATTATTGCACGTTCTTGCGGAGTATAGCCCTCCGTTTCTTGCCTGATTTTATACTGCATTTATTTAGTTCACAAATGTCAAATATGATTGATATGTGACGCCATTTGCAAAAAATTTAATATATATAATTATAAATTATTATAATAAAATAATAGATGTAGTAGATGGACAGACAATATGGACGTAGAATATATGGAGGGAAACATGACAGGAAGGTTTATCGAAGAGGTGCCAACGCGGTCCAGAATTCCAAAGTTCCAAATGGCTGCTAATAATAACCCAAATATCTGATTTCATTGACATGTTGTTCGTCAGATGATGTTTGTAGCCTTTTTGGGTAATTGTTTGTACCATTCGCCAATATTATCTTTCGACAAAACCTGGTCACACTTCCGCAACACCTTCAGTATCTCTATAGCGAAACTTTTCTCTTACAAACAAAATTGAATGCGACTTCTTTGCTCTATAAAATCGGATATTGTACTACTATCCGATTTTACTACTACTTTGACTAGTAATTTACACTTACTTTTCGGTCATGATTACCAACGTAAGTAGAAAAAAATGAATCCTTTCTATCCCAATCATGCTTTCCTTCGTTAATAAAATATAATATTGTATAACAAAAAAAATTTAAAAAAAACTGTTAAAAAAAAACTGATAGTTTGTTCTAGTAAAATGCTCCATCTATGTATCAACAGCAATAAAATTAAAAATCGTAAAATCGATTACTGGCGCCCTTTAAAAGTAAAAAAGTATCCTTAACAGAACTAACCTATTACAATAACAGGATGGCTAAGTCGATAATGGCATGCCAGCATGTCCTCGGTAGCTTTCATTATATAGTGTGGGATACCTGGTTTCCTTTAATTACTTTTGCGAAAAATGTATTACAAGAGTCAACTTGAATTTAATGGGAACTATACAATCTAATAAACAGGGACTTACTAAAAAGAATAAATAGTCCTAAATGGTAGGCCCCATTCTTGTGTAGGCCCCATTCCTGTGTCAGCCGAAGCTTTCCTAAATGATATACATGTTATCTATATCAATGAAAATAGGGGTGATATTACATTAGTTCTTATGTAGCAGATTCCCATAACAATGTTTTTAGAAATGGTAATATAACCTTAAACAGAAAACATTTCATTAAAAATCTGAGGAAGGTTTTATCATTGACCCTTCTATACGATTAGAAGAGTGGGGACACTCTTAAAGGATATTTTCTAGATGACACAAATACGAGTACAAGTACTTTCAAAAGTTGCGTCAGTAGCGGATAATTTATGAACGTTATTTTTGACATTTATGAAGTAAATATTTGAACAAATTATTCTATGATCATGATATGCCAGAGCAATGCACTGAAATTATTTAAATTTAGTATAAAAATCATTGATCTTTAAAAATCCATATTTTAAGACCCGCGTTTTTTTGTTTGGTCTCAGCAATCATCCAAATGAAGCAAAATTTCGAAATTAAAAAAAAATAAAGAAACTGATTCTCTCAAGGATTGTAAAGAGAAACTGAGTATCACGATTCCCAGGCATTCAAGCATTCATCCACTGACGATAAGGCATATTTCAAATTCGGATTCGCATTCACATACTAGCAAAATTCAATCAACCTAGGAACTGAACCCAAAGGATCATTTCTTGGCTTTTGAGCTTTTGGGATCACTGGTTAATTTTTAATCGAATAGGCAAAAAGCGCTATTTCTATCAATGAAGAGCAAATAATTAAAGTTCTTTTGTAGCTTCAACGAGATATAGACACAGATGATAGCTATTTTCAACAGAATGTCGTTACGCTCCACAGAATATTACAAAACACTAAGCTATTGCGGCCTAAGTTTTTAGATCGACTAAGTTCTATCATACGATTTAAAGACATAAGGATTTTCGGTTTTTTTTTTTGTAAAAAGCAAAGACTTTAAGCCACGATATCCCGACCGTTCTACGCCAACTGGCCAAACGTTATGTTGTTGTCGTGGGTACGTTGTGCAACCACACAGTAAACAATCATGCGTTTGTCTCTGCAGCACAGATGCTGTAAAGTGGAGACAGTACATTAGCTACCGTGTGATTAGTAAACGATACAGAATAGTATAGAGAATATCCAGTTAGGCAGAGCGGTGCACTCCCACAAAGGTTGCGCAGTAATAGATATTTTGAAGGATGCATTTCCGGGCCAAGTAAAATATCATTTTCGTGATTTGCACTGACCGTCGAAATCGTCCGATTTGATCGCTTCTTTGGGTTTTTTTTTTAACTTACAGGTCTATCCGAAGATACCATAAACTCTGGAAGCCATTGAAAATGCCTTAGAAAGGGCCCAAATAATCATCAAAAATGGCGACGCTCACTTGACTGCTGCCTTCTTCAAATAGTAATCGAAAGAATAGACATTTTTGGACACTCTCTATAATATATTAAGTCGTGAAATTGTTTTTACTAGAATTCAACTTATTTTGAAAACTGAATTGTTTTAAACCAAATATGCTCTATTTGTATCGACAATGTTATCCATTTTTCAGTTGAAAAACTGAATCAAGTGGATTTCACAGGCTTCTTTTGAAAGCAGCTTACTTTAATTGAGATAGTCCTGCAGTGATCGGAACTAATGATAGTCCGAGGGTACTATATATGTCTTAACTATGTGGTGGAGGCATCAAAATGTCCCAACGCTGTTACAATTTCCCTTTCGTATTATTCAAGTAATCTCTATAGTTGTCCACAGAAGAATCGAGAATTTATCGTCTGACAAACTGGAAGTAGTTCATAGTAGACAATTCTCTTCCAGTCCTAGCATATACACAGCATCTCTTTCTTCGTTAATACTAGCTACACAAGCGGCATACGTAATCCATTTTTCATCGCCGGTTTTGATTGGTTTAGCTTCTTTTTGTAGTCAGCTTTGTATGAATGGGTCAAAACTATTTTGTAAGCAAAGTTTAGCTCCATACAAAAATCGACACTGCCCATATACTTAATTTCTGGATTTATCAGTGACTAGACGAGTAGAGCTTGACCCATCTTTAATATCAAAATAATTAGAACGAAGGCGAGCGAGCCATAAAGCACCTTTCCGTATACAACACACTTTCTTTTTCACGAGCCTACGCAGTGTTCTTTACTTTGTTGTAATAATATTGCAAAATATATCGCGGGTTTTTACCATTTGTCTAATTTATGGAACGGAAACAAGTATTACACCAATTCTGAGGTTTATACATAGACTTAACACTCGAACTTTCACATTTCAGTCTAGTGGTAGGCTGCGATCTGTATTTCTTTAATTATTTGCAAATACGCTAGATTCAATATATGTTGGCCAAGCAAAATAAGAACAACGACAAACGCATCGTAGACTGAGCCAAAAATGTTATCCGAGTATAAAGCATAACATTGACTTTGCTTAACCTAATGAAGGATAAAACGATAAAAAGATATAAATAGAAGCTGAATTGAATTAATTAATTTTCTTTAATAATCTTAGAGTTTTTGTTACTTTTTCCAGTAATCATCACCGACCCGAAAAAATCTAGGAGAGAGGTATGTTCAAGAAATAAGGAGACTTTTTATTTTCTTCACGTCGTTTGTTATTGCTCTAGCGCCTTTTCCAATCCTGACCGACTGATAAGGGCTTTTATATATCCTGGAGTTCTTCCAAGGATGCTATCTCTATCTCCTCAATCATCACAAATCTCCATCCGTTCATGGTCTTTTCGGTTTTGGGAAGAGAAAGAAGTCCCAAGGGGGCAAACAAACATAATATTCGAATCGGCTGACAATATCAACATATGTTGGGGGACATGTGCGCCAACATAATAAAAAACAGAATTGAACATTGGACGTACTTTACTCGCGAGATTCCAAAAGTCACCTTATTTTCTAACTAACTATATGTCATAAGGTTACAGGCAAAATACATGAAAACATGATGTTAAAAAAACATATACATATCGAAGATTTTTTTTGGTTTGAACATTATTACTGTGAGTACAAAACTAGTTTTTGTTTTAAGATGTTTCAATTGTATGCCCCGACATGCTGGTCTATTAAACCCTAATTTACCATGTAACTCTGACTGAAGGTCGTTTAACATATCCTTTTCATCCTAAAACTTTTTATAAATCACGAAAAAAAATATTTAATCATTTCTACACAATATTGAAAAATTCTTTAATTGTGCTGTAAGCACACATCAATAAAACACAAAAAGCAGCAACCTTCTCTGTTCCTTTTCAGTTAGGAAAACGAAAAATAAAAACGGCCATAGACTCTCCAAGCAGGTCACTAGAGTTTTTCTTTCTCGCAAAAAGGCCTGCTAAGTTTCTGAACAACACAGAGAAGGAAAAAACAAAACAACGTCGAATAACAACGTACCGGCAGCGGGAAAGTAGGACTTCTAACTCGGAACTGGGGCATTAAGCGAAGGTCAGTTCTGGTTGATTCGTATCCTCTGAGTACACGACCAACTATTACTAGCCAAGCTGAAAACAAAGCAAGCAACAAAAAAGGACCAAACCAACAATGGAAGCCAAAGAAAAAAAAAAATACTCTGCCCAAGCAGCTTGGGAATTGTTTTAGTAATTTTTGTACTTTGCCTCGTGCTTAACGGTGTTTTGTTGAGTTTTTTTTTCTCCATTTGTCGAGGATATTTTCATCACTTAAGCGTTCAAGTCCCACTTTTTTGCCGAATACCTATCATAGCGCAGCAGAGTCCTTGCAGGACGTGCTTATTAACTTCCACGGTCACGGTATATTCATATCTATTTCAACACAACACAAAAATCGTTTTGTTCGAAAAACAAAGGACGTTTTTAATGAAAAATAGATGATGATGACCAACCGGCGAGTGATGTTCAAAGGAAAGAAACTAATACACTGAGAACTGCCTGAGAGACATACTTGTAGAGCTACCTCTACCAGCTATAGATTGATGTTTTTGAAAATCAGAATTTGTAAGTCGAGATGTAATGTCTATAGTCGGTACTTCTCTCTGTTGCATCCCAGTTATTTCAAATTTAACGGAGGAGAGGATAAGTATTATACTTCCTGATGGCTGTGGTGGCGTACTACTGAGTAAAAGTTTTTATTGCGTTTTCTTGTTTTGCAATTTCACTCTTAGAGCATCGAAGACGAAAAGCCAAAAAAGATTATAAAGATAAACTACAAAGTTGGGGGGGCACTCGAAAAATCCACTCAACGGCTTTTATGCGGCTTAAGAGGTTATGTTAAGGATTGTTTAAGTTAAATTTATTTCAACATTTATTTGAACATTATTATATCAAATCTGTGGGATTTCGTAAATGCTTCTTAGAATCATAAAGCGGAATTCTATAGAGTGGTGCATCAAAAATATTAGTTGGAAAAATAAAATACTCTTTCTTGGAAAACCTCGTTTCTGGATATAACGAAGCACTTTAGCATTTATTTGATCAATTATCTGGTAAGGTCTTCCTGATTATCTGACTGGCTGTTCGAGTAGCTTAAACAAATTCAAGTTTTTTTTTATACGATTGAGGACTATTTATTGGTTTATAAAATGCTTCAGAAAATTCGTATGAAAAACAGCAAAAGCGGGGTTTGCACGTAAATAGTAAAGGGCTACCCAACAAAAGGTGTAATTTAAAATGTTGCGCTATTGTTGAACTGTCGGCGGTCAACTCTGACCTTTGATAAGTAAAATAAAAGTCTATCAAATTGGGATCGATGTAGACTCATGCAATATGAAATTTCACTAAAACGATGAAAAAATCGCAAAAAAACATTTTTTAAAGTTCGTATACTACTTTTGGTCACCATCAAGCACCATCTCGTAGCTATTGTGAATTTCGCTGATTAATTTCAATGTCTTCGATGGGTAAGTAATATGAAGACTTCAACTTGGATTCGTCTCGAAAAGTCAGCTGAAAATAGTGCTGAAACTGGGTATGTGACTAAGAACCCAAGTGCGTGTATTTCAAGACGATCACAAAAATTGGGCCTATTTTGCATACAGATCTTGGCATATGCACTTATCAAGTCCCACTGGCAAACAAAACGAAGCAGCAGTTCGCGCACATGGACGATGGAAACGAACGAACATGACTAATAATCCTAAGTGGTGAGATTCATTTTCATTTGAACATAAATAAAGAAAACTGTGACATCTCCGACCATCCAAGAAGAAGAGTCAACCTAAAGAAATGGTTAAATTTCGCAAAATTGCATGCCAACAAACCGATTGAATTTTGGAAAAAAATTTCGTGGAATGACGGATCAAAATTTAATTTGATGGGGTCGGATGGGAAAGTATACGTAAGACGCTCCCCACAACAAGAATCCTTTACCCAGGTACACTTTTAAAACGGTTAAGCATGGGGAAGGAAACGTCTAAGTTTGGGGTGCATTCTCTTGGTATGGTGTAGGTCCTTTAATGAGTATCCAATTCAATATGGACAGATATATATACAAGGACTTACTAACAGATACAATGAAACCCTACTGCTTGGAATGTAAGCCCATTACGTATATTTTCTAGCATGATAACAACTCTAAGCACACCGCACGAGTAGTAAAGGAATGGCTTGTTGAGGAAAAAAAATATTGTATTAGATTAACCAGTGTAAAGTCCCAACTTAAACGCCATCGAAAATGTATGGGTAGACGTCAAAAAAGGCCTAAATCATGCAAAACCAAAAAACGCGACAAACCGCTTCCAACAAATTAAGAACATATGGAAAAGCATACCTCCTACACTATGTCAGGCTCTGGTTGAAAGCAGGCACCGGAGACTTTGTGCTGTTAGAGCAAACAAAGGTTTTCCGACAGAATACTGACCTTTCCAATTCATTGGTCAACTTTTAATTGAACTTGTTTTGTTTTTCATGAATTTTTATTGTTTCATTTTAATGTTAGAATTTTAAATTAGAATGTTAGAAATCCAAACGAATACAAAATATTTATGTTTATTTATTTTAAAATATAAAGTTAATTTTTTATGTACCTACCCTTAAATATATATAATCAAAGAAGGTAAAGGCAAAAGAGACCGGCTCTAATTCACTGACCTTCACGGTATATCGCTAAACAGAACATAAATTTGGAATCGATTGTCCTCAAGATGTCGAGACATACCAGCGTTCTTAGTTCGAAATATCGGACCCAAATAAATTTAATATAACGAGAGAGATGGTAGATTTGTAGACGACCAATGCGTTGCAAATCTGCTATCAGAATGAGGTTTGCATGTATGCATCATATGGTCCAGTAATCATATGGTCCAGTAATGTGATCTTCGACGATTTCATTGTCGTTGCTTCAATACCACGTTAGCGTACGTTTTTAGATCAATGCGTGGACGTTGTAAGAAACAGGTTTTTGGATCGCACGTTAAGGCGTCGAGTATTACCCAACCTAACCTACCCAATTTTACCGTGATAGGATATTTGCCAAATTGTTTGTTTCCTACTTGTCTACTGCGTTGACCCAATTGTCGATGGGCCACTTTCCATTATATAGATTTTGGCCTCACAGTATGGTTTTGTGTTTACTTTTTTCTTTGTTGTTTGTGTGAACTATTTGATCGTTGTACATCTTTTAATTTCATCAATGGATGATCAATAAAAATGATAGCAAAATGAAGTAATAGCACCAAGGTATGTCAAACATCATACAATATCATACAATCGTCATCGCAAAAATGTGAAGACTCATGTGGTGTCTCCCAAAGCCATACGCAGCGACTTGATAAAAACGTTGGGGGACTCTGCTCCTCCATATTTTACTGCAGCACGGTGGGCCAAGGAGTTCAAGCTGGGCAGAAATTCACCGAAGGTGAGCGTCACGAGGGACGTCAGGGATATAGCTGCGTTGGGTACCGAGAATGTTAACCGACGAATAAAAACAAAATGGAGTCGACGTTTTGAGAGTTAATCTCGAGAAGTTCCAGGCAGATTAGAAAATGTTTTTGTTATGTTTCGTTATGTTTTCGGGCGAGATCTAGAACCAATATTTCGATCCTAAAACAAAACAACAATCGTACAATAGGCCGACACCGAAGTTATTGTCTCCGTTGCGGCGTTTGGGGATAGTTGAGATAAAGAATTTTTGTTCTAAGGAAATCCTGGTCTTAGAAAAAGATGGACTAAATGTTTGCCCTTGTTAGGAGATTATGTAGAAAAATATATCAATTTAATAATCGTCGTGATTTATTTTCATTATCATTACTTTTGGATCGCCCCTCGTAGTTCCGCATGTCAATTCGTTGATACCAAAGTGGAAGCATTTCAACGCATGTGAAATTGCTAACATTGCTAACCATATCATGTTATTCGAGTAATCGTTAATAATTTATACATTGATGATGAACGTTGATTATTTTTTCTTAATATCAATAATAACTATCAATTAAGTCGGCAGCCAACATATGGCTGATATGGCCTATATCCAAAAATGAAATTTGATTGATCGATGTCATGAGCTAGTATATTATTAAGGGATCACCAGATCAATCAACGTCAGACATTCCTCGAGCATTCTAGGTGTTCAAATCTTCAAAATCAATTTAAATCACAATCTTGTCTCAGCCAACACGGTAGACTGCTGTAGCACGGTGCATACTTCAAACTCATAATTACTCTTATTGTCTGATCAACATATAAAGGACTAACGTAAATACTGCTTTTGGTCTGTTGGGGAACAAAAACGAAGAAAGGAAAAAATGGAGGATGAAATTTGTTGTCATTATCAACCGAAATTTTGAGCTTCGGAGCTCAATTAAAAATTCCTTGCTAGCTTCTGGAGTAGCTGAGTATTTTCCTTCCATCTTTCGCTGACTTGTTTCATCTCTTCTAGGTCCATTTTTATATTGTCCTTCTATCTACCGCGAGGTCTAACTGGGTTTCTTTTTTTCTCAAGCTTTCAGTTCATTATTCTTTTGACTGTTTGTCCACTATCCATTCGGTCTACGTATCCTGCCCACTTTGGTCTTGCCAATACTATTACTCGGACATGCTTTAGGCCTGAGCAAAGTTCCTAGTGTTTTTGAGAGTTTTCTCCATCCGTGTATTTCTTCGTCCTCTCTTAATATAAATTTTGACTTACGGACAAAAGAATTGTTTTGAAATCATTGCGAAGAAGCACGTTTTTCTGATACGCGGCAATTTATTAAAAAAGAGCTTTTTATAATTTTTGACAGTCAATACGGTGCCAAGATGTTCAACTTTTTCTCAGGTGCGAGGACTGAATCGATCCAAGTTGGTCAGTGGCCATATGTTTTTCTCTTCCTGCCAGTATTAGACTTTCTGCGTTTCCCTGTTGCTTCACTACCTCCCGAAAAGTCCAGATCGCCAGTGTAAGCTAGTGCGGGTGTGATCTTAATGGAATCACAGGGGCATTAGTCCCTTTACATTTTTCTGAAGGAATCTCATTACGTATTCTAGCAGCAAATTAAATATAAGTGGTGACAAGGCGTCAACCAGTTTTTACCTTCTATCTCGAATGTTACCCTTTGTTTGCCCTTTATTTCTCTTTACGCATATTTGTACCAGTTCTAAAAAAAAAAAGTTAGGATTTCCTAGCCTTTTCCAACATTTTCGATCGAATGAGTCTCTTAGAAAACAACTGGTGTCGCCCTCCCTGGAATTCAGGATGAGCCTAGATTAGGTGAATTCTTGCGTCTTTGTTATTCTTAAGCCCATGGATTGCTAATTTCTCGATAGTTCGTTTCCCTGACGGATTGCTTCTTTTATTCCTCAATGCTCTTTCTTCTTTTATTCCTCGTTCATCGAAATGCTTTCTCCACTGGACTGCAACCCTTTCCTTATCCAAAATTCCTTTACATAAGTCGAAAACCTGGTGACGAAAGCTTTGAGGCCGAAGTCAGCCGTTTATTGGGTGGTCGTGGTGCAATGGTAATCATCACTGACTGTTGAGCGGAAGGTCTGTAGTTCAAGACTGTCCATAGCCAAGAACAATTCCTATAGGGAGAAACTGTGCAACAACATCGTTTCTGAATGAGAGATGATCAAAAACTGCTGACGAAGGCATAACACTCGCAGTATAAGATCACCTCAAAATTCATACTCTCTGTGTGCATTTCCAATATAGCATGGAAACAAAAATAAGTTACTGTAGACTACACCCAAATCGACAAATTCAGTCGAATCTCTTGAATGATATCTAGGACAACCATCCGCGGAGAGTAGTGAACGAACATCTTCGACCCAAACCGTCTGCACTCCGTCCAGGTTGCGTCACTCTTAAATCTGTGCGAAACCTATAAAAAAAAAAGTAGACCTGACGAAAAATCGAGAAGAAAATTAAAACAGGAGCCACATCGACAGAGAAGGATTTGAGGAAAACAAGAACTATGGCTAGGCAAATCCAACGTTAAAGAAACACAGAGCGAAGGTGGGCCCACTTTATAGAGGGAAACGTGCAGTAAGCGCGTCAATCATCACGACACTGGCATTAGATCTCACTGCTTTGCTTAACCTATATTGTGACGCCATCTAGATTAAGTGGGTTAAAAATGTGGGAGGTAATCAGAGCTGCCTCAAATTCTTATGAAAAATGAGCAGGAAATCCATTACCGCAAAGCTAAAAGGGCACCCCTCGAAGTCCAAGCCAACGTTGACTTTCCAGTTGCTTTCACCTACATAGGTCATTACACATGTCTAGCAATATCCCAATATCCCATCAACATTGCTTATTCTCACATCACCCTTTATCCTTTTCAAATATTCCAAGGCTCCCATAAAGAAGACCGAACCAGTTCCTAAGTGCTTGAGTGACTTCGTGAAAACAACTTTATCGTAATCGTACTTTCTTAAAAGACCAAATAGTATCCTAGAATGCGAACAAAAAAGAAGACATTTCTGGAAAGTAACCTGAAACTAAATTGAAAAAGGTAATTTCCCGCACTCCATTTCTTTTCTGACTCCTGGACGCAGTCCCAAATCGAGATTTCACTTTAAAGAAAAATTATCCCCATCCAATATCCCCATAGCGAAGAAACACCGAAACAAGTAACAAGCACAGTTTCAACAAATTAAGAAATTTCCACACGGTTTTCCAATTTAGTTCGCCCCCAGCTTATTCTCCCTCTGTGCCAAAAACAAAAACCAGCGAATTGAAAGAAACAAAGAAGAAGAAAAAAAACTAGGAAAAGGATAACAGAAGACGGGAAACCCTCTCGAGCAAATTCGAAAGCACTTACAGGAGGTGTAGCGCGCTCTCGTATATCCGGCGCGATGCCAAAATACTCGTTTCCTCCTCCTGCTTTCGGTGCTCCAGTCTTGGTTTGGTTGTATTGTGCCTTGCTGCTTCAGTTGCGCCTGCTGACAGTGTTTATGATTTTGCAAAAAGTGAAGGACGAAAGTGTGAAATAGATTTTCAGCTCGATTCGCTTCGTTCATCTGAAGGTGTGCTTGTGTACAACTCCATATGGACTAGTCCATGTGTGCGATAAGTTTTTTTTTTTTTTTTTTTTTTTCTAATATATTCTCGAATGGAGCGAAACTTTAACTAGGATACATTCGTTCTGGCAAGGGGGGGATCACTGATGGCCGTCATCATCACCATCACCATCATCCAGCCACCCCCGTGGCGAAGTGGCACTTTCTCGTTCAGCTTTCCTTTATAAATAATTGAAAGAAAGATGAACGGGAAAGCGAGCGAAGAAATTGGAATGAAGCAGGAACAAAAAGAAGTGAGAACAAGGATCCGTGCACATTGATTGGTGTAAACGAGGGCATGGAAACCCGAAATCGATTCAATTCCCGTCGATTTATGGTATTAAAGGAGAATTCCTCGAGCGTCACTCCTTATTCGCCATCAGCTTTGTGTGGTGCAGTGGTATGAAACAAGACTTGCCAAATAGTTTTTTTTTTCGGGTCTAATTCAAACGAAACCTCCTTGATCGTAGTTGTGCAGGCATTCGATTTGGTACTGCTCTGTTTGGTTTTCGGAATTCCGTGAATACGCTCCCGAATACCCCAAGGTGATTTGCGCTGCTTTATTCGTAAATGTATGGGTAGGGTAAATCGGAATAGGAATGGAGGCGGGTGAGTGTCCTTGTGCGGCTCAGAGTTGGAAATTTAATTTTAATAATTCAAAAGCATTTGCAGGACTATGCAGCGTTATGGTATAATAGTAGAGCCAGCGGTAGAGGTGGATTTAAATGCTGTTCCGAGTCACATTTGTGTTAGGTTACTTGTTACCGGGTTGCCATTCGGATATGGTTGCAGTTTCCGTTGCTGTTGTTTCCGAAATTTGTAGCCGTAGTGTGCAAGGCAGGGGAAACGATGGTTGCAAGTGGTATGGTAGGGGGCCGGGGGGTATTATTGAGATGACGGATCAAAGGAGTACGGAGGAGGTAGTGAGCTAGAAATGGCTTATAATTATAATCACCAACATAGTGTGAAGTGGAAATTCTATTTGGATTGTGTGATGAAAATTTCCCAGTCTCTCTTGGGTTTAATTTCTGGAGATTGGTAAGCAGATGCGGTTGCTAGTTCTTGGTTAGCTTAGTGTGATGTTATTTGGATTGGTTATTCGGAGATGATGAAGGTGACGTTTGGAACAAACGATGACTTGAGATGACCTTGGTTTAAATAATTGGAATGATAATGGTTAAGGGATATTTTGATGACGAAGTTTGGCCACAAACTGTACGGCATGTTGAGGGATGATTGGAATGATGAAGAACGTTGCTGGAAGCAGTTGGTTCAAACCGGACTGTGGTGCCAACTATATTATTAAGATTCTTAAAAAAACAGCTCGCCTCATGGATCGAATGTGGATCGAATATAGCCATGCAACAGTTGGCAGGCAACTTGCACAAATGTGTAATAAGACCCTCAACAATTTATCTCTTTAGTTTCTCTGGTTTTTCAGTGGTTGTATTAATCTGACGAAGATCAGTTGTCACTCGGGGGCCAGTAGACAAAATGCAAACTGGTTACTAGTTTTTTACATTTAATTTATAATTAAAATTAATCTTCATTTTTCACTTAGAGTCGATTGCAGTCTGTGTAGAAGAAGGTATACTTAAATACGATCCAACAAGGGGAGTCATTTGAATATTGTACCACTGTCGAGCTGTCTGCACATAACTATTATATTGATGATATTTAATAAGATAAAATTGGTAGGTTATTCAATTTGGATAACCGGTGCTGGTGCCGAATGGATTGCGTTACTTAAAAGTCTTGACTAACTCTTCTGCCTTAGGTTAATACTAAAATCTACTACAGCTGGCAAGAGATTTGGCAAAATTTTTTCCTAAATTTGTGGTGTTGAAATGCCGAATGTCGATAGGCTACGTTGAACTTAAGGATAGGCCAATATTTCAGAAACGACTCATGGGAATATTTCAAAATTATTATCCGCTATTTTTCAATAGAAGGCGCTAGCGGTACGCGCTGACCACATATGACAGATCAGAAGCCTCACATGATAATTTGGCCCACATAATCAATACTCATCATTATATGTGTGAATTTTCATCGGCGTTATATACAAGGTGATCCAATTTATAATTCCGAGAGTAAATTAAAATGAAACACATTTCTGATTTATATTTCAATCAAATTTTTATTTCAATATATTACTCGGGTCTTGCCCTTGTGAATGGAATATAATATGTTTTAAACGTCCTCCACAGGGTTTCTTGCAGGACTCGATAGATTTTGATCTACTCCAACACTTTCACTATTGCCGAAAACTTTTTTGCAGAGCGTAAATTTCGATGATTGATTGGCCTCAAAATGTCTGTAGCAGAGCCAGAGTTTTCGATTAAATGCTCGAAAAGATACAAGTTTGATAAGTTTTCACAATTTTTACATCTTCTGCAGTCTTTAGACGATCATATTATAAAATGGTAAACCTTAGGCAATATTTAGCCTGCATTTACTGTGTCGGATGATAGTTCAGGTTAAACGCAGTGACTTTCAAATCCAGAACACGAATTGGATGACCTTATATTTTTCGTAGACTTTGGAGCCAATTAAACGTCACTTGCCGAAAATTTTGCGTTCCGATTTCAATTCAAAAAATACATATACGGTAATCTACAGCGTGCGCCATTTCATATGGGTCGATGTAAATTTCGAATAACTTCAACAATTCTCAACCGATTTTGGAAATTCAAAAACTTTTATTCAACGTAGACCTTTACAATTTATCTTGATTAATTTTTAAAATCAATATCAATTCAATGACCGCCTTTATTGCCGATGCAAAAATGTGCTCATTTTCGCGCATTCTCCATGACATTTTCGAGCATTTCGGTCGAAATTTCTGCGATTTCCGTACGAATGTTTCTTCGAGCTGTTCTTTTGTCTTCGGGCCGTTAGCATTCATCTTGCTTTTCAAGTATGCTCAAAGAAAAAAGTATGAAGGAGTCAAATCCGGCAATCTTTTCCAGGCAACTTCTTACGCAAAAAGGTTCATTGTTTTGTCCGCAGTATGGCATGTCGCGCCATCTTGTTGAAACCAAAAGTGAAATAAGCCTTTTTTACACATTTCTGGGACCACATAATGGGCCAATATCCACCGATATCGATCGCCATCCACTGTATCGCCAAAATTGAAGAAATACGGTCCAATGATGGTTTTAGCGCATACACCGGCGCAAACAGTAACTTTTTGATCGTTAAGCGGCTCTTCGTGAATAATGTGAGGATTTTCGGTGCCCCAGAAGCACCAATTTTGTTTATTAACTGAGCCTGAGAGCGTAAAATGTGCCTCATCGCTCATCAAAATTTGCTGCCGGAACTCCGACCCAGCATTAATCATTGCAACGACATTTTGTGCGTATGCCAAGCGCCGTGGCTCATCCTGTGGCAAAATTCTTTGAGTTATCTGCACTTTGTATGGAAATATTCCTTTAAAATTATCCGCAAAGTGGTCCCACTGATGCCTAACTGCTGCTAACGGCGCCGATATGACAAACTTGGGTCTTCTTGAGCACTGGCCTTCACAGACTGAATAGATGAGTTTGAACGCCGCGGACGTGGCCTACGTAGCTCACGTGGCCTCGCCACAGAACCAAATTGAAAAAAATTCGAGGCCCAATGATGAACCATCGTTTTTGGGCGCAACATGATCACGATACGCACATTGAGTTAGCACAATCGAGCGTTCATTTTTAATGAAACTATTTCCGCGCGTTTTTTTGGTGTGAATTGATTCATGGTTAAAATACTGAATTGTAAATGTACTGAATTGACGTTTCCAAAATGCTATGACATATGAAAATCGGTTTACAATTGTTGAAATTATTCGAGGTGTACATCAACCCATATGAGATGGCGCACTCTGTACTAGAAAAGAATGATTTCAGCGCTATCAAAATGATGATTTCGACATGAAAGATAAGGAGCGTCTCGGAGCAGTGAAAACATTGAAGCCGCAGGATGGGAAGCATCACATTCATGCCAAATCCAAAAAGGATTTGCAGATTAATCGGCCGTAACAACAAGCCATTTAGTTTCTTTTGTAAGCCTTGGGAACCCATACGAGATAAGGTCTAGAGACTACAACATGCGCGTTTATGAGCAAACTGCTAATCCCGCGGCAGGAAAATATGCATCGTGATTGTTCAAGAAATAAAGTAACTTTTGGAATTTCGTTTTATTTTCGTCCCCTAACATATGTTGACATTGTCAGGCATTTCGAATATTTAGTTTGTTTTTCACAGGTAATACTAGTTCTGGTGTGCTTGACGATTTTTTGTTATTGAACAAAATGGATCAAAATTTTGTATTAAATTCTACAAATTAATTAGATTCAACGTACTGGAAGTGCTGCTGAGTCTTCTCCAGCAGCCACCAATGAGACGTACCACTTAAACTGACTGCCGGCGTTTGCTACAAGTTGCGGCGAGTACGTGGGAACCCAGGGTTCTGTGGAAGTTATGTAAACACTCACGCACATTGTTATAATTCCAAGAGTTTGTGTGGCGGGAGTACACTGCGGTAAAATGAAATGAGCTCACACGTAATCACGAATAGAATTTGTTTGTAACGGGTTTTGTCGCTGCGAACACAGACTTCATTCAAAATTTCAGGGTGTCACGGGGTAGACGTATGAAGGACGCACTTTTCGTTCTGGTTTCTGCTCTACTCTGAGCTCTTCACAGAAGTTACGAGCATTTATGATGCCCGCCCTGGACGTCCCAGCACGTCAACAACCGATGAATACGTAAAGAAAATTTTTGCGAAGAATTATCAAACTACTATCAGGTAAATTGCTGGCCTATTGGCCTATCGGTTCTGAAATTGCTAAATTTTTAACCAAAAGAACAGCTAAGGAGCTGTTGATTTGAGGAGCAGCAGATTTGCTGAAATAAGTCATCGCTGGTGACGAAACATGATGTCAAAACCAAAGCCCAATTATCCCAATGGAAGCAACCCGAAAAGCCGAGGCCGAAAAAAGCCGGAAAGTCGTACGTAAATAAGGCATATTACCTTGAAGTTGCTCACCATTTGCATGAGTAATCCGAAGAAAACGTGCGGATTAGTGGGAAAAAAAATCATGAGTACTATACATCACAATAATGCTCACTCATCCCTGTTTTTGCTTAATTTTTTGGCCAAAAACAACATCGCAATCATACCTCAGCCACCGTATTCACCGAACTTCGTCTCCTTCTCTTCCCAAAACTGAAAACACCCATAAAAGTATGGACATTTGCCATGATAGAGGAGATAAAGACGGCATCCATTGAAGAGCTCGAGACTATACCAAAAAGCGCATATCGGAAGCTCTTCGAGGCTAGCAAGAGCGAGGTTTTTATATCAGAAACAAACGCATTATATCTGAGGGGATTATTTTGAAGGGAAAAATTAAGATATTAATGAATAAATAAATTATGTTCGCAAAAAAATAAAAAGTCACCTTATTTCTTGAAAAAACTTCCAACTTACGATAATCCAAGGAGAACAAATTGTGGAAGGGAGGCGAACGTTCATCAACACTGATGGCTGAGCGTAACATCCATTAATCTGAGTTCATATTACCCATTTGGGAGGACCAGTTCATCATGGTTTAATATGAGATATTGCAACCAGGTGTAACCTTAACACGAACTCACTACAGAACAAAAGCTTTTGAGATGAACATTGAAGGGAAAACGGACACAATATGAGCAAAGGCGATTTTTTGCTTAGGTCGTTATAATCTACTTGGAAATACTAGTATGAGGCGCCCTAACCGACTCGACCTATTGTCCAGACATTAGATACTAGACACCCGACACATCTTCTAAACAGCTTTTCCGGTCTTTCGTGGAAGCCAAAAATTGTGGATCGCTTGGAAAGATATGAAGTTTTGACAACTTCTTGTTCCTATGCTGCCAGAAAGATGGGCAAAATTTGTATCCAGCGATGGACAAATCTTCCAGTTTTAGAGGGTGCTGAAGTTTGTAATATGTAGTTCCAGCAAGACTTTACCATATGCTACACAGTTGGTCAACATTAGAGCAGCTTGAGATGAATGTGAAATTGCCAACATTCCCACCGATATGCGTAGGAAAACTGACTCAAAAAATGGACCGCTGGTTGCTATTGCTTTTATGATATTTTCTTAGCCCAAACCAAAATAAAAATTAAAAAAAAAAATACAAAAAGGACACGAAAAATTTATCGTTAATATTTAATGGGTGACTTTTTGAAGACTGAAAATTCCTGTTATTTTTTACCATACTTCGTTGATGAGTATGTGAGTCGGCTTAAGTCCAGAGAACTCCAGACATTATACGTATGAGGTTCAGAGTTAGGCTACCCCTAAAAAAGTATGACGTACGACTCAGAATGTCGCTGACCGTAATCATGAATCCACTATTGACCTACAAACCCCATGACGCAGCCGAAATCGCTCCAAAATGATATAAGACAAAAACTGACTAAACAAAAAGTCCAAACAAAACGATTTCCCACTTACAAGTAGAGCTCATGACAAAGAACTTACGTGTGCGATAACGTCAGGACATTCATATCGCTTCCATATCATGACTCATTTATTTCTCACATTTTTTATACCCATCTCTAAAATTCTTCCATTCCATCCAACAATTCCATTCCAAATACGTGTTTCCCATCTTGAAGAAATCTCGCCTTGACCAAATATCCATATACCCATTGAATCGGATTCGTTTCACAAGAGCTCCTCCTTCGGAGAATAACAACAAAAAAATGTCCTTTGAAGAAGAAATATGTAGAAAAGGACTACGAAATGAAGATTAAGTACTCTTGGTTGGTTGCCAGTAATGGCAGCATGCTGCCAACTGCACACCTTCACGCCCACATCTTATTTCTTTCGACAACGTTTAAGGACTCTCCTCTTTCACAATACCATAACATATCGTGGAATACACGTACAAGAGTGAGTTGGCAAAGCGAAGGATATTTGTACAAGTCGAGAAATTTATACCATTTTTAAATTTATCGCTTATTGGATATTCTCAATATTTTATTCGCCTATTCGTCGTCGTCGTGTCCTGCATTTCGCACCCAGTTCTATTTAAAAGCTAATTTACCCGCTGCTTGTGGAAGGTGAACAGATGGATGACCTGAAGTAAATTAAACGACATCCTTCACTCTGTCCGACATGGACTGGAACTTGGGCACTACGCCAGGAAATTCAATATAGGAAAAGAAGAAGGACCTCTTCCGGCCCGTGTCAAGTGTTTGAGGGATAAATAGGTAAATACAGGACTCCTCAGGGAGTTTCTTGAACTAATTGTCAGTACTTTCAGCTGATCTATATGTGCAGGGAAGAGGTACCTGTAAACTTGTATTTTATAAAATATGCAAAACCTCAACACAGGCAAAGCGTATGTATAAAGGGAAAAAAGGACATAAAGAGTGTATGCTCCAGAACAGCATCGAGAGTAGGCAAATGTATGTAAATGTCGAAGGATAATGACATTGTTTGACTTGGTGTTCGTCCATCACTCATGTGTGATGTGCAAATGTCTACGGGGAATGGAATTTTGTTTTGCATTGCGTCACAAGTGGACATGTGCCTGATGCTTGATGCCACTCCTGAAAGATACACACGATTTTAATGTCCTTAAATATTTACCGAACACACACATTTGGTAGGCTTAAAGCTTTTTAGAATTTTTAATTGCACACGAGTACGAGTAGGTTTGGTCTGGCCTGGTCGAGCCTGGTCGGTAGGTTTGGTCTCGTTCTCATCTACAATGGACGAGTGGAATCGCATTAATTGCTAAACACAGGAAGCACAAATATTTGACAATTAAAGAGTTGAATCCTTGGGCATGGACGGAAGAGTGTGCTTATGTGGACCAGGCCAGGCCTAATGCAGACAATAGAGAAAACAATGTGCTTTGGCTTTCCTCTTCAATGAATCCGGATAAAAGATAGTAATTGCCCAAAGCACACATATGTATGTTAGTCGTGCACTTCTATGCATCGTTTTGATTGTGTTCAGATGTAGGTACCTATGTATGTACATATATGCCACTAAAGTCTGCTTGAAAGTAGACGATGTGGTGGCTTCTAGGGTAAGAGCTGCTATGGAATTCAAAGAAAATTACGCAAGTCATGAGGAAATTCCCTGTCAGTTCTAAAAGACAACAGCTTTTATTAGAATTGTGGTTTGGCAGTAACATTAGTAAGGTACAGTACAAGCCACGACAATTAGGACGGATGAAACGGAGTCAGAATCATCCGGAAAGCATGCAATTTAAATGAAATTTAATGGAAAAATCTGATTAACACCGCACCAGTTAGCAAGAATTTTGGAGAAATTAAAACAGAAGGTTGCTTCTGGCAATGGGAATGAATATGAATTGCATAACTGTTCAATTTGTGTTGCAAATTTTAAGCCTGTGCGTTTGCATTGTAAATATGCAAAGTTTGGGGAAAGTAATCGAATTGATGGGAACTGGACATAAGGCTTGTGAATATAGCAAACATTTTTTTTTTTCTAGAAAATCAGCAAGGTAGCCTAGGGTTAACAAAAGCTGAATTATTTACCGTTATTGATAGATGGAAATGCGATCCATCATAAAATCACAAAAACAAAATAATTTAAACAGGAAGGGGCTGTTATTATGCTTTCAGCGCCGGTGAGTATGCAGTTCAAATCGGAACGCCTTTTCTGAGAAAGGACCTTTCGGGCAACGGGCGTGCAATATATGGCTAAGTTGAGGATTTCAAGCAATACATATATAAGGTGCGTTCAGAAAATAAGGTGACTTTTTGAATTTCTCGAGCTAAGTACATTCGATTTTGGAATTTTCCTTTTTTGTTATGTTGGTTTAAATGTCACGTTGAAAGTTCTATCCATAAAACTGGTAAGATCAAAGACATTATTTTCGCAACTGGTTTCCTTTGTTTTCAGCTGTCGCTCCATTAAATGTAACATTGATCCTGTGAGTGGAATGAAATAAATTGTTTTTAGGAATATATCTCGAAATTCGTTCCCTCATCAGATATCCCCCGGTCTTATCATTCGCCACGCAATATGCCTCTGGATTATTCAGTCATGCACCATCACAACCGCCACCATAGTAGGTCACTGCCTTCATTCATTTAAAAAGCATTCGAAAACAAACAAAACAGATTTACGGACTTCCCAAAATCACTACCCACCCGTGATATGGGGAAACATTCGTCGTCATACGCTCCCCTATATGCATTCAATGTTTACACAACATTCGCATGGCAGCACTTTAATAGTCCCATGAAAACATGCCAGCTGGGCCCGAGAGGACAACACAAAGGACGAACAACAATTGCTCGCACATAGTCCTCTTCAATTCAACTAATGGCTGTATTAATGCCACAAAAATGACGACAAGCACTGTGACTATGGCTATGAGTATGAGTATGACGACGACACATGAGTCGGGTCATTGTTTCAACAAGCCACAGCAGCATAAAGTGGAAAAGAAAAGAAACCAAGGGATCATGAAATACGAGAATACATGCGGTGAAAAATGGTAAATGGATTTTCTTTTGTTCACCATTCGATTGTTTCACAGAGAACTCCTACGCGGGAAACGGTATCCGTAGATGACGTTGCCCCGAGCCAAAGTAGTCGAGAACAACATAAAAGAAATAAATACGTGCGATTGTTGAAATGCGAATGCGATTGACGAAGAAAGCGTCGCAGCATCGCCACCATCTAGCCAGTGAAGGGAAAAACTTAAACTTGTCGAGTGTAGGCGGCAGGGCAAATACATTTATCGCGCCACCATTCACATAAATGTATTTCAATTTGTGTCCTTGTTGCGAACGTATTATTCGTTCTATTCTTCTACGACACCGTCATCATCATCCCCATTTGGCGTCTCTATTTCTATTGTGTTCTTTAGTTTGCTACTTGCTCCCTGTTGTGTCCTTTATGCTCGGGCTTAAGATACTAAACGCCATTAGATGTTAGAGATAAGAGGTCTATGGAAACGTATGGGCTCACACGAGCACTTATCAAGATACAAAGTCACCCACGCCGATACCTTAATGAATGTTCAACTGCCGAACTATAGGCTCCACTTTATCATCAGCCTTCTCATCTCTTCTTACAAACTCGTAAATGTCCTTCAATAGCAATTCCATCTTTGATACATTTTTCTCTTCTCCCTTTTTCATATCGTTTCCTTTGCGGAAGCGGCAGGAAGAGGAAATTAAATGAGTAAACGTATCCATTAATGAGATTAAATTTTGCTTTTAAATCCCTCGGATTTGCAGACTACCTTCGCCCCAAATGACTGTCAAGTGTTTTCGTTTTAATGGATACGAGTACGAGGTAGATTTATTTGGGCTCGATTGTGACTGTGACTTAGTAAATAGTTTGAAGGCTTTGAAGGAATAAATTCAATCACTTTGAAGCCTGCATGTGTAGGATTTAAATTACTTAAATACTCAGACGAAGAACGATATGTACGTCGTCATAGCTTTGATATACGATTGGGACGGGCTGCGTAGAAATTGACTTAGCTTATTAGAGTTTTGAGATGAGTACCAATTTTCGATTCGGTTGGGTTGTTGGTGATTTTGGATGAATGATTTTGGGTATAAGGGTCTGGAGTGTTTTCCGGCAGTAGACGAGCATAAGGGATACAAGAGCTGGTCTTTTATAAATTGAACTTTACTCCTTTTAAGTTCTATACGGAAACAAAGACGTTTGTGTAGTTAATAAATTATACCAAATGACAAGATGACAAATAAAGAACTGTTCGACAGGGTTAAAAGAATCTGTCTGTAAGAGTCTCAATACCAGGGGTACAAGGGACCAACATTAAGCTTGAGTTATAATTTAGGTTTGAGAAATCTCTTTCCAAAGATTTTCAATTAAGGCTCATGACGACTTACCCACAAACTTTCGGGATATTTTCAGGGATTAAGAATATATTCAATGTATAAGAATTAAGTAGAAGAATTGACTCTTGATACAAAGAAGGAGGGAATAACTGCCCTTCACATTGGGCCTTCACGATTTGGCCCTCAAAATGTTCTATTGAAAACAAAAGCAGTTCAACAGAAATTCGAAATTTTATTACGAGTATACTAAGTCCATTTCGAAGTTCAACAAATTAGGATACAATCAGCAAACATCTTCGCTGTCAAATGGAGATTACGGCCAATTTTTCAACGCGTGTTGTTTGCAAGCAGCTTTAGAATCAAACTGTGAGTTATTTTCCACGGATCATAAAAACTAAGAAGGGAACAACGCTCAACGTACCTTCGTATTAGCTGTAGATACATACTCGTATAAAACTACAATTTGCCTATAGATGGTGTTAGCGGTGCATGCTGGTCGGAGATATCCGATCAAAAACGTTATATGATAAGCGTTAGCATCTGTCAACAACTCATCATTCGATGGCTTAAAAAAAAAAAATTCCGACCGAGGTGCGTCGAACAGTTATAAGAATTGAGGCCTTTAAAGGGTGGTTTTTAGATCGCTTGGTTCAGTGTTTTTCAGTGTTTTTTTTTTTTTTGAGAGCTTATCCACGGACCAGAATGAAACAAATAAAAGGCTGCCTAGGGGCAACGCGTGCTTCTCCACTGTGTAAATGTATTTATGAAGCGAGGTGTGACAACTTACAGATCTGAAACTTGATCTGTGACTTATAAGAATTAAAACAGATTTCAGGTCTTTAAAACAAGATCTTAAGGAGAATTTATGGCAAAAAACAGTACAAAGAAACATGCTAATGGAGAAAACTATACAATCAAGAACTCGAGGAGTTTTATTCGGCCCCAAGCACCAAGCATTGTCCGAATAATAAATCGTGAAGACTGGGATGGGCGGAAAACGGTATGGGACATCCCTCCTTTCGACGACGATCTATATCAATCGATGACACATGGCCTGGCAGAGCAGCATTTCTAAATTTTCGAAGCCAATAATCGGGTCGAATCGTAGGTCAACTGAATAGCAGTGCAGTTTTTCCAAGACGGAATTCATGGGACAAAAATTGTAGCTACCTATGGGCAATACTTTCACAAACACTTTTGAAATAGAGCTCCAAATAAAAAAAACAAAAATGGGGGTTTATTTATTCACCTGACAAACGTTGTTTTCTTTTGAAAAATCCTCTTTAGATCGTATTGAAAAAAAAATTAATTAAACAGAAAATGGTTCACATACGTCTTGTAGAGCGGAAATCCCAGAAGCTACTCATTTTCCTAAATGGTAGTTTCTTAAGCATTCAGAATCAAAAAGTTGTGTTCTCAAATTTAATCTGATACCCCTTTATTATGGTGCTTTAAAAAATATGAGAACAAAGCCAAGCGTTAAAACGGCTTCGGGGAAGCATCAATGTTGTTTGCGAATATGTTACCATAAGGGATCTGATTTGAATGTACGAAAAATCATTCCGAAAAAAAAATTCATGCAAATAATAAGTTTTTCAATTGCCATATCTGAGCACTGAAAGTTGATTGCTGTAGCGTAATTCCATATTCCATATTACCATATAGTGTTACACAACGCATAGAAATATTGAGTCAAAATTGATTTTAACTTTTCATTATATTCCAACCGAGAGAGGAATTCGAAGAATTATTGGAATTAAAGTGGTTCAGTTGCTGGTCAAGCAGATGCGGTCAAGGGAGAATATTACTGCTGCTGCTGAAAATGCGTACAAGGCATTGGTTTCAACGTGGCGAGTTTTGCGAAAAGGTCATGGCGTATGTTCGTATAAGATCCAATTTGTATAAGAAATGAAGCTCCTAGATCACTAAATTCGTCGCTGAAACAGCTAGAAACGAATCCAAGTTTCGGCGAAAAGAACAGGAAAATTGTCGCATTAGAGCAGAACTTAATCAGCCCGCAGCATGTCAAGAGTATCCACTGCACCCGGAAAACAAAATGTTTGCCGTGGATTTTAGGTATATCGCATCATTGGGTAATAGTTTCCGAAAGGTTAGACGGTGACTGTCAATGTCAAACATTATCGGGCCATGATAAATATATTTTAGTGCTCTCTATTGAACGACATGTACCTGGACAGCACATGGCTCTCAAAGACGGCCCGACAATACGTACTGACGTTACATTGACAACTTTTGTTAACTGTTACTTAAGTCAATAAATTTGAATAAATGAATGAAAAAAAAAATTGTTGCAGAAAAGGTCCTATTACGCGTTAATTTTAAATAAGTGATGTAAAATGAATGAAAGGATCGTGAGACTAAACATTTCAGACTTTGCACTTTGAGGCCATATTTAGTCATTGGCTTTTAGCCAACAACGATTAAATAAGGAAAGCAACCTAGTTTGAACCATTGGTTAGATCCAGCCCGACATATGCAACAGAGTCGTCACAAATTTGGACTATTTTGAGCGAGTCTTGCAAATGAACCTGCCTAATTCATTTAAAGTTGAAGATATAATGACATTGAAAGTACCTTAATTCGCAGCAAAAGTTTCAAACACATCTGACGCACAATTCTTTTCATTAAACATTAAACTTAAGGCAGGTTTTATGAAATAAGCCCCCATTTTGTTAATCCTAATGCCTGATTCTGGTATCTTAATTTGCTCCCTGGGTATGCGCCACAAAAAAGCCCAGGACATCTATCTAAGAATCTAAGAAGAGGCTTAACAATATTAAATGAACATAAGAAAAAGTTGAGAGCGCCATACGCAGTAGGTAGTGTGTCGAGCTCTGAGGCGCTATGAGCAAGTTTGGATCCCGATACGTAGATAGATAAGTTCGTATCCGATTGCCTGATCCAGTATCTATATATCAATAGATATGTAGACGTTTGCTCTTGCGAAAAAAAGCCTTTAGTATAACTAGGAACCTGTTTTACAGCGGACATCTGAACCTTACCCTACGGTTCCTGTGTTACGTGTCCGTAATAAGGTCCATGGTTGCCTGATACGATTTAATACAGACCCATTTTATATGAAAAAGATTAGGGTTACTAAGAAACTTAATAGGAGGCCGGACGCATTATCATAGTTAAATAAACCCGACAACTGGCTGAGGTCTTTTAGCTTTGGTTATATCTCAAGTATGCAGAGTGACCTAGATGACGAGGCTCAGTGGCTGAAGACACAATAAGAAAGTTGACCACTCAGATTGAGTGGTTTTTTCAATTTTCCTAGAATTTTGAATTTTAAATTAACATAAACTTGTATATCTTAGTTACTAGTGATTTTCGGCTTATAATTTTCAGATTCACTTTTATATTATGCGAATTCTGTTCAAAAAATAAGGTGACTTTTTATCTGGGGGCACGGCAGTGCCCCCGCCAAGTCGAGCAAAAAAGCGGCACGGCCGTACCATCCTTTTCTCGAAGCAGTTCGGGCCATTTTCGACCCCCTATAACTTCGTTGTGGATTAAACTAGAATCCTGAATTTTCAGTAACCAAGCAGGCATCGCATAAACACGGTATATTTCAAATTTCATTAAATTTGAACCAGTAGTTTAAGAATTATAACTAGTCAAAGTTTCTTAATTCTGTCACTCACTCACTCACTCACTCACTCACTCACTCACTCACTGACCGATCATCAAAACTCTAGGGCACTTCTAGCAGACATAGAAGCTTGAAATTTAGAATACAATTAGTGTTTAGTGTATAAATCAAGGAAAAACTAAAATATTTTGCAATTTTGATCCAGTTTTCTAGATACACCAAATATTATTACTAATAGGATAGTGTCTGTATGTATCCTTTTTCAATTTATCTAGATGGCGATTAGTTCCTAAAAATATGCAATGGAACGATCAATTGGCGGTTGGGGAATTGGGTTTAGTGGTCAATGTGGTTCATGTATTTGACGGAATATAAAATAAATATCTTTATTATGTACATATATTTAATAACCATTTGATGAACTTATAATTAAATCAATTTTAAAACAGATTGTATGTTCGGTGTCCGGCCACGGGTTTTCTAGTACATAGGATTACAAAGTTACATTTGCAAAATATACCACCAAAAGCGAGAAAACTCATGTTGCTGATATCTTTCAAGACATAAACTCTACAAAACCTTTAAGAAGCCGCCTGTTTAACATTGGCCTTAGAGTTTTATCTAATAGAGAGTGCGGCTCTTTGGAAGCCAGTGACACTCTACTTGGTATTCATTTGTACGGTACAGATCCTACCACAACAATTCGATGGCTGGACGTCAACATCTTTCGTAACCGGCGCGTTAAATCTAAATCTGATATGATGATGCTGGAACCGGAGTCCACTGATATTTATTACGAGTCTTGGATTGATGACCACTATCCCAAACGGCCTAAAGAGTTGGAGACTACTAACTTGTACAGTTTCGCTCAAAATTACGATATTGTTAAAACACGCCCAGTCTCCTCTAAAGTCGAGTGCTACGAGATAAATGACGGTAAAAGGTTCCTGAAAAGAAGAGATAACCCATATTTGATCAATCACTATTTCTACGACGGAGAACAAGTACCAGAGAAATACTTCTTCTCTTTACTTCTTTTATTCAAGCCATGGCGTTCCTTAGATGAACTCAAAATGGGGTGTGATACTTACACGGAGGCCTTTAATTTTGCGAAAGAAGATTTAAAAGAAGGAGTCGATTATGGTAATTCAATGATAGAGTCAAGATATAAGATACAAAAAACATGTGAAATGATAGAATCTAAAGTTGCTGAGATAAATGAAGAAAGGGAAATTGTTAATGATGACGATGGTCCTGAAAACCCTTTAGACTTTGAAGCTGTGGAAGCTGTAAACGCAATGGATGACTTTCAGAGAATCAATCTGGTAGAAGAAGAGCAGACTAATCTTCAAAGTATGATCGCAAAACTTAATGCCGATCAAAAAAGAGTCTTCGATATGATCACACATAAAATGGACACAACTGATAATAACGCTGACGTTTTACGCTGTTTTGTGAGTGGAACTGGTGGCACTGGAAAGAGCTTTTTAATAAAAACTCTGAAAGTTTGGGTTAAGATGTATTTAAACAAAAAAGTGGCAGTTAGTGATCCAACAGGCATAGCTGCATTCAATGTGAATGGATTGACTATACACAGACTATTGCAGCTGCCTGTGGAACACAAGCAAACACCGAGGTACAAGCCACTTTCCGATGAAGTGCTCCAAGTTCTGAGATCAGATTTGAAAGAAGTAGTGTTGTTTATCATAGACGAAGTGTCGATGATATCCAATGTTACTTTAACATATATTCATTTACGCTTGTCTGAAATATTTGACACAAGCGATGATCAGAATGGGTGGTTTGGAAAAAAACATCTTGTAGTTTTCGGGGATCTTTTACAGCTTCCGCCGGTAAGAGAAAAGTCACCTTTTGAAAAACTCAACTGCTGAAACTAACAAGTTGTTAGGTTCCCTCAGTATGCCGAATCTGTGGATTGAACTGTTCGTATACGATGAACTTACTATTAACATGCGACAGCTCAATGATTCTGACTTTGTTGAAATGCTAAATAGAATAAGATTAGGTGTGACTACACAAAAAGACCGCGACTTACTCTCGACTAGATTAATAACTCTAAAAACCAATTCAAATGAAAACAGATTGATTGAAATAATTGAACACCTCTCGAAACTCCCTGATGATACCGTTTGCTTATTACCTACAAAAAACATGTGTCAACAATTAAATACTGCAATGCTTAGATCTCTCCCACATCCCGAAATAAAACTTACAGCTGTAGATAGCATAGATTGCCCCAGATACCTAACAAAAAGAGCTCGTGAATGCATAAAAAATTATGAAGACGATGCTTCTTTGACTGCGGGCCTAGAAGAGAACATAATTATAAAAATAGGAGCAAAAGTCATGTTAAGGCGAAATATTGACGTGAGTCTTGGTTTAGTTAATGGTTCTATCGGTATAGTGCAAAGAGTAAAGGTTGATCCGGAAAATACAAAAATAATTAAGAAAATATACATTACATTTGATAAAGAACAGGTTTACGAGCTTGGTCCGGTCAAAACTAAATTTGAAATTATTAATAGAGCTTATGTTCATGGCGAACAGTTTCCTATATGTATAGCCTATGCTATAACTATACACAAAAGTCAGGGCCTAAGTCTAAATAATGCGCTGATGGATATCGGTTCTGCAGTATTCACATCCGGTCAAGCTAACGTGGCACTTTCGAGAGTTACAAGTCTGGGCGGCTTACATCTAATTAATGTCGACTTTGGAAATATTAAAGCGCAGGAATCCTCAATTTGTGAATACAATAGATTAAGAAGCATTTACCGTCCAGACTTGACAAAAATTGTAACATCAAAGCCTCCGAGAAAAACCCATAGAGACAGGGAGTGGGCTTTGAGAAAAACTGCAGCTGAAGCTCAAGAAGTAGTACCGGAAAAGAAAAAGAGGAAGACAACCTACAAAAATAAGAAAAGCTCATAAGACACAGAGTGGGCTTTAAGAAAATCTGTTGTTGGTATTCAAAAAGTAGAAGGTACCGGAAAGGAAGAAGAGTAGGACTATCTACAAAAAGAAATGAGATGCCATCAAAAACATAACTTGTAAAAAAAACCAAGTCTCGCAACTCAGTTCTTCTATCGTAAAAAGTTGTGAGATCTATGTAATACCAAGTCGGTTAATTTATTCAGCCCCTACTTAAGGGACCTTCTGTCTTTAGTTATTACGTAATTAGCTAACCTAACAACATCTTATAGTGACCATATTACAATAATATTAAAAATCTTTTATGTTTTAAATAAATAGATTGACTTGGCAATCGCACTAAACAATCTAATTTAATATAATATGTATTACTTGTGAGATGCATGCGATGGACAAGTCAATCTATTTATTTAAAACATAAAAGATTTTTAATATTATTGTAATATGGTCACTATAAGATGTTGTTAGGTTAGCTAATTACGTAATAACTAAAGACAGAAGGTCCCTTAAGTAGGGGCTGAATAAATTAACCGACTTGGTATTACATAGATCTCACAACTTTTTACGATAGAAGAACTGAGTTGCGAGACTTGGTTTTTTTTACAAGTTATGTTTTTGATGGCATTTATTACTTATTATTTATTATAAAAATATATATAAATTTGAAAAAAATATATTTAAATATATTCATTACTTAGTATCTATTGTGTTCCCTACAAACGAATTCCTCTTAGACATAATACACTTATGCAGACTTGTTTTCAGTCCTCGAAACACTTCTGATAATTGGTTTTTGGTTTAATCTCGAGCTCTTCCAGTAATGCGCTATTTATTTCATCCTTCGTGGCAAATTTCAGTCCTTTCAGTTTTGGGAAGAGAAAGAAGTCAGAGCCAAGTCCGGTGAATATGGAGGCGAGGATGACGGTATTACTTGCATTTTTTTCCCACCAATTCGAACGTTTTCTTCGTATTACTTCACGCAAACGACGCATAACTTCAATGTAATATTCCTTATTGACTGTACGACTTTCTGCTGGAACTTACGATAAACCACATAATTGTAATCGAAGAAAACAGTGTGCAAATCGTTCACATTTGACCGAATTTTGCGTACTTTTTTTGTTCTTGGCTCTTCTGGCATCTCCCGTTGGAATGATTGGGCTTTGATTTTGACGTCATAACCATATACCCACTATCTATCTCCAGTTATTATCCTTTTCAGCAAACCTGGATCGTCACACACGTCATTCGACAGCCTTGGAAAAAGCCAACAAATGGGTATCAGTTTTACCGCCTGAAGAATTTTCTTGACAACTTCTCAAGTCTTTGCTACCTGTTCCCGCCATATGTTAGAATTTTGTGAATGTAGGAACGTCCAATTCACCCAATTCGAGCTATTCCAACGTGCAAAGTTCCCATTACTTCGTGAACATCCCTGTCTATCTCCCCATAATTGCTGCAGAATAATTACTGCAAACTGCGCATTTCCCTTTTCAAAATTCTTCGCGCGGCTTACGATCTCATTTACGATGATATAGGATCCGTTAGACATATCAGAGTTTTAGCTGCCTACCCATCATGCACATCGTACATCCGGCGAATAGGCCGGAGGCGAAATTTCTGATTTTTACCATAAAATGTTTCTCAATAATGAGACTCGTTTTGGTTGAATAGGTGTGACTTCACAAAATTGATGCTTTTATCAAAAAAAAATCCATTATGGCTATAATAGTCTTTGCTCTTTTTTTTTAATGATATTGGCGGCTATCGCCATACTAAATACAGAGTTATATAGACCCATGGATATAGAATTTTTGATTCCCCCCTTGACTTCCCCTATTGACTTCCCCTATTGACTTCCCCCATTGATGTCCCTCTGCAGTAGGAGCAAAAACATGTACGAGCCTCTAAAGCAAGTTTCTTCTTTCATTTCAAGCAAATGTTCTCAATAATCGTTCCAAGCCACGAGTATTCTCTTCATTACCCATTTTTTTAAATCACCGTCCCCAGGTCAGAAATCCAATTGAAATTTCTGAAATAGTTCTAAAAGACCAACTCCTTAACCCAAAAGCAACACTTCGCACCATTCCACCGCATGCTACTCCCAATAGTTTATTGCATAAGCCGTAAACACCCCATCTACCCATCCATATCACTGCCTCCATCGGGTATTAATTGCCCATTCAACTGTCGAAACAAAGCTAACAAATAAAACTTTCCAATCTGCTACTGTTGTGCCAGTCCCGTCCAAGCATTCAGTCACGTTGAACAGTAAAATAAAATGAAAGCACTCACGAAAATTACATAATTTTCTTCCTCCTTCGCGCCGTTGTTTTCGCGCAAGAAGACGTCCTCCTGAAAAGCCCCGTCGAATAACGGACGAATAACAACACGAAAAAGTTTCTCATTTTTCTTTTTTTCGCTGTTGTTTTTCCTGTTTATTTGGCAGCACCTCAATCTGTGGAAAATTCACTGCTCGCTAGCACTTGAAGCGAAAAGGTCAATTATCAAAAGAAATAAACCACTCGTTGACATGTCCTCAATTTTCCTTCCATATCCTTGCCTACTTACCGCTATATATAATAGTATTTCAGTGCTGCCAGTACAACAAACTAATTGCATAATAAATCATCGGCTCGATGGGGTGTGCGCTAGAATGGATCGCTTGGGTATCCGGCAACCGACCGAAACGGGGTATTGGCCTCCTCACCATTCTTGTTGAACGGTGTTGTGACCCGAGAATAACGGTGTTTTGTAGTCCTTAATTATTTTCCCCTTAATAAAGAACAACAAACAACAAAATGAATAAGAAAATGAAAAAGGATGTTCGTAAGGACTAGCGCGGCTCCTAAGAACAGCCACCGGCGAGCTAATAATAATTTGAATGTCCTTTCTGCATGAGCACTCTGTAAGCCGTACGCCTTGTAGCGTACACCGCACAATGCCATAAATTGCATTTCGTTTTAATAGAGTTTCTATCCATCATCCCCCGCACCGGTCGTCCTTGATCACGGTGTCGCGGTGTTCACTATCAGTAGTCACCATGCTGCGCTTTCAGCAATTCAATTAAAGCTCATTTCGGTCGTTTTTATCGTCGCGAAGGACAACCATCGGCGACTTGCATGGTTGAGGTTGCTCGAGTTGCAGTACTTTTAAGAACATGCTATCAACATCGAATGCAACGCAAGTGCCGTCGCCCACTGGGAATCACGTCTTCCGGCCGTTATTCTTTCTTCGCCTGTTTTTCGAATTAATGGCATCAACTTGCCGTGGTAACCCACTTGTCGTCGACGACGTTACCGCCGACTGATGAGGTATTAAGTTTCTTAGAAATATGTGGCGAGCATGGCAACGTTGTCGTCGTCAACCTCCTGGAATGGCATCAGTGCCAGGATATCGTCTGCTTGCCTGCTTAGTCAGAGTTGTTCATCTCCGGCTCGCTCCAAGTTAATGTCATTAAATCATGGCACTTTATCATCGCGTCGTTACCACAACCACCATCATCTCTTTTCTCGTTAGTACTGTGGTGAATTGTGGTGAACTCGTAGGATGCAACGAGATACAATAGACTGCACGTAATTGCCTTAAGGATTTCCTCTTCTCCAAGTTATTCCAATCTGTTGCGTCATTCCTTACTGTCGAATGGAATACTTAATCCTGTTCGAACGGACTGAGATATCGGTAAATACACTCGTTGTATCCTTATCTCCGATGTGGCCGGTACGGGTCGACTCCAATAACTAAAAATTAATCTTCAAGATCCGCAAAGTGCAAACAAGCTGCTCGTCCTTTCTCGACGTTCTTCGGGCTCTGTTGTTGACGTTCAAATTTGCCGTTAAGCCTATAACATTTATCAATTGGAAAAGGACACCATTACTCGTTCTTCCCATAAAGCACCCACAACATAAACAGACAACGTGGGAGTGGCATCAAACAAGTTAAGAAGAAGAAGAAAAAAATCAATAAAATGATTTATTTCGCAAAGGACTCGCACAAGAGCGCCACCACCCACGTCATCCATCTCATCAAGGCAGCTAAGAAACGCTTCGATCGGGCAACGGCAAACGATAACGAGGACGACCGACGATGTCGATGAAGACACTCAAACAACATTGCATTCGACTAACTGGACGGAAGGCTAATTTTCTCGGCCTAACATCGACTACCACTACACCAACTCTATCAATATGTCCATACGTCCGGTGGTAATTTGGCGAAAGCAAGTCTCGAAGCTATTGACGACACCGGCCAGGACGACAACGAATGGTTGTAACTCTAACCCGGATTGTTGTAGTAATAAATGTTCACCATTTATTTGCAATAGTTCATCTTCACCAATCCCTCCCTGGGTCATTGTGTGTATTGTCGGACGGAAGTTGAAAAGGATATACGAGGACAGGGGGATCGGGATGATGTCCTCATCCGGCGAGATTGTGTGTGCGTTTTTGACCTTTTGTCGGAGCATTCTTGAGTGTTGTCATACAAATGTCCTGGCAAGGATAACAAAATGCAATCAATTACCAATCACTGGGTAGATTATGAATGAATGAAGGTAAATTGAAATGTAAGCTGGCGTGGAAGTCCTGAGGTCCCGAGGTTACTTGGAATGTCAACTTGACTAACGCACGAACGGAGGGATACTATATATTAGGCATGGACATGTGGACATGTGTTTACTTGGCCGGAAGAATCTGGTCGATGGCTATGGTGGACTGAACTGAACTGGATTGGATGGGGGCACCGGAGGTTGTAAAGTTCGTTAGGGTTCAGTGTGACAGTTTATGTTATATTTGGTACCTAGCCCCGGGTGGTTTAAACTATGTTACTTGATGTAACGGATTATGGGTTTAGCATCATTGGTTTGTTATGGTTCGAGCTGTGACCTTATCGGATGTGGATACAAAGCAAACATCTGTTATTGGTCGTCTGGCGGTTCTGAAGGTTCGAAACAATTTAGACATGTTTTTGGTACAACCTTTTAATATACCCACGAAGCACTGAGTTTTGACATTGTGAACGCTTATGAATTACAGGCAAGGAACACGACCTTTTTAGTCACACTTGAACCGAAAAGGCCCGAAAGTTGTACAATACACTATAGAAAAAGGACCTCGTAAGGGATATATAAAAATATATGTTTATGGGTTGACGATTTAACTTATATGTAGTAATTATAGGAATAGTCGAGGGAGAATAATGACTCTTCCTAAGGTCTATTTCGAAAGCGTGACTTTGAAGGTTCTGGCTTAAGGCATTCCAGATCGTCACTCGCATTACATGCATCTGAGGAGGAGTCACCTCTGTACTCTTTCCACCTTAGAATATAAAGAGTGACACTCCTTCTATCTGTTTCCTTTTAAGCAATATACCTTCCAAAGGGATTGCTGTTCTCATTAGTATACGCAAGAAAACAAGGTATGAGTAATAATTCTACAAAACTTTGGTGAGAAGTCTAATTAATATTATTTCCCCCTTTTTGTTAACAACTACAATCTGGAACATAAGAAGGAAGAGAAACTTGTGATTGAAAAGTAGCACAGCAGTTTACCAAAGAACGATTGCAATCAAAGCCATTTGACCGAGTTAAGGTATGTATATAACTTGTTGGAGCACAGTGATCAGTAATATGTTGTTAGGTTATCTCGATAGAACAGGACCTTCACAAGGTGAAAACCTGTTTTTCTGGACTGGAAAAGTATTGAACTCATTATGGAAAATGTTCTCGACACATTAGTGACCACAGATTCCTATCCATATCCAATTAGAGATAAGGCAGTTAGCTATAGTTTTTGGTAGTGGGCATAGAAATGTCCACCCATGTGTGGAGAATACATCTACGTTTTCATCATTCCAGTGGTACTTTTGGTTTTTCTACTTTTTCGAGTATACTCCAATAAATATTCAGTATTTTCCCATGGATTGTTTATCAAGCGAGAAGTCCTGCCATACTCGCCGCATTCTTAAATATTTCTTCTGATTATCACTTCTTTCGAACAATGACTCTTGACCTGTTTACTTCTAATGAGGGTTGCCTAATATGAGTTGATTAATGGATTCCATCTAAAGACAAGGCACTCTTCCGATGTGCTATTCGTATCCTATCCGAAAAATGGGAAAAAGTAATAGCAACCGATGAACAATGCTTTGGATAATATAATTATGCAATTTTGTTTTAAATAAAAAATTTGTTTGAAAAAGCAATCAATTCCAGCTAACAATCCGAGAAATAATTGTTCAATATGATACTAAGAAAAAAAACAACGGAACATTTTAAGAAATACCAACATTTGGGATTGGGGGATTTACAGAGAGACAGCAATGCGAATTTTTCTACCTCCAATCCTCTCTTATCGCCGATCCCAAGGGTTTGTATCAAATTATAAATGCAACAATAAACTTTGATAAAAATCCCTCTACTTTTAGATTTCTCAATACTTCCTCCAATTTTTTCAGTCAGTCGTTTAGGTACTTTAACCAGATCATTACTATTTTCAGCATATATAGGATTGCCCTCAGACATCTCTGGATATCAGTGGATGTAACTCCTGCCCGCGATTCGACAAAATAAATAACTTAAAGGACAACTACTCGACCGGTCCTGACTGCCTCCTCGCCATAGTTTGAAAAATAAATTGCGTCAACCAGGGTTTGTGTTTCAAAGTTCCATTTATGAACTCTCCTCAGTTTTGGAAAAATGCTCACATCATCCCAATTCACTAAATATCACGAAAGAATGAGGTGTCCAACTACCGCCTAATTGCTAATTCCACTCCATTTTCAAACTCCTGGAGAGTATCGACGATACAATATTTTTTCAGTGCAAGCCCAACTCCTCTCCAAATCCTAAAAGTTCGACCGACAACCACTAACCTGCAAAGAAGTAGACGTTGTTGCCACAGACTTAAGCAATGCCCTCATTATACCAATATATTGTATAATTGATTCTGATAATTCTTAAATTCACTACTCTTGGTTTCCCCCAGGTGGATAAAATCCGACGCTGAAGACCGTCGTTAAAATTGTATTTTCAGATCTTCCACCCCGGCCCATCCTAACCATCAATGACTGTATTATCAATAACTCTCACCTTCCCCTACTGATTCCTGCTTCACCCAATCCGACTTAAAAGAATTTTTTTTTATACCAAGAAATCCATCTTTGTCTCAATGTTAGCAAATATAAGGGTCAAACTTACTCATGTAAGTGCTTCGCTCCACCTCACAGAACCAACGTTATCTATCATAAAGTTTTCTCCATGTCGACTTTTTCGTTGACTTCGGTGTTATCTGTGACCGAACACTCAACTTATGTCTTCACATCGATAACATTTTCAAACGTGTCAACTCCGCTCTTGGCTTTGTGAAAAGTTGGTTCAAGGCCTTTTCCAATCCTTATTCTTATACACTACCTTCGTTACGCTCCTTCTGAAGTATGCAAATCTAGCCTTGTTTAGCTTTTACACTGACCGCAATGAGGCCGCTCAGCGTAGGTTTTTTCGTTTTGTTCTCCGTGATCTTTCTTAGACTAATAATATACTCCAATTATAAAAATAAAATTTTTTTTTTGTTGGAGGCTTCTACTATCTGTTGGAGTACTAAGACAAAAATACTGGTCCATTGTACTACCAGACAGACACCTTGTCTTTATAGTATTTTTCCCGTTGTCCGGAGAAAAGTGAGGAGGGGCTTCAGTGATGTAGAGCTAAGAGATTCGGCACCCACCACGTCGGCCCCAAGGGAGCTCCACCGTGCGTGAGCGAAGGCGGGACAGTCGCAGAGAAAGTGTTCTGCTGTGTCATCCACTACGCAACATGGCGCACAGGTTGGCGTATCACTGATGCCAAGCACGTAGAGATGCTTGGCAGAAGTGTAATGGCCCGTAAGCCTTCTTCAATCATTTCTCCTTAAGAATAAGAAAAATGTTGTGGACTTCTTGCAGACATCAGGGCGTACGCGCTTAGTCATCCTGCATCATGGATATTCCCTCCATCTATGACTGTGTGCATTAAATACCTAGTCGTTGAAGTCAGATTTGACCTTTAAAGCAGGTAGGCCTAAGGCGGGGTTCAGGACCTGAAACTCTCCTCTGAGCCCCTTCTAGCGAGATCATTGGAGATGTCGTTTCCTGGGATCCCAGAGTCTAAGCCTAAGTGTATTTAGTCTTCCCATTTTGCTCAAAAAGGTCTTGAGTTCATGCACTAAGCTTTGAGTGCAGCTTGGCTGTCACTGCAGACGCATATGGTTTTTCCCTTAGACCTGTGTTTCACAACATAGGCATGGCTATTAGGATTGCGTAAATCTCCGACTGAAAGACAGACGCATATTTTCCTAACGAGAAGTGCAGTCGAATGTTTTCGCGCTCAAATGAAATTCCAGCGCCCGATCGCTGCCCAGTCCTGGAGCCTTCTTCTTTTCCTTTTTATATCGGCGTCGTTATGGTCAGAAGTGTAGGACCATAACCTTCCCACTTAACTGCATTCCTACTGGTCCGCTTGTGGGGTCCGCCCAGTCCTAGAGCCATCTATGAAAATGCGAAGATATTCCAGCTTCAGTGTCTGGCCAAAGCCAGTCCTGACGCCATGAAAATGTGACTGTGAAATTACAGCGCAGCAGGATGGTGGGTGTCGCTGCGTCAAAAGACGCCACCTTGCGGGCAGCCCCTGTTTACTCCAGACTTGACACATTGTTCGAGGGCTGCATCAGCGATCAATGTCCTGTGCACAACCATTGCTTTGATCCACAAAACCAGTGATTCATCTACGACATGCCGTCTAGCAGCGTTACTCATGCTGTCGAAAGTAGCTTTATCAGAAGCTCCCTCAATGTCGACGAAAATGCCTAGTACGTACTCTTTCCTTTCGAGAGCGCATTCAATTTTCCCGACTAGGTTTTGAAGCGCAATCTTGCAGGATTTTCCGCGCTGATAAGCATGTTGCATGTCCGAGAGAGGATGCATTCGAAGGGCAACTTTGCGCACGTGCAACTATACTAATCTCTTCATGCTTTTCAGCAAGAAGGATGTTAGACTGATTGGTCTAAAACTCTGGGCGAATGGGTAATCTTCTTTCCCTATTTTGGGAATAAAGACCACTTTCACCGCGCCCCAAGGAAAAGGTATGTAGACAAGTGGCAGACTAGCAGTGAAAATTCTTTTCCGAGTAGGAAGCAGCTGTTTTATACCTTTTTGCAGCATAACAGGTGTTGTGCCCGGTGCCCGGCGACTTAAAGCTATCGAAAGATGCCACAGCAAATTCAATGGCAAATCCAAGGGTTAATGAATGATATAGCCTTTTCCCAAAATTCCGTGAAGAAGTTAAAAATTGCGTGTTGAAGTTCGAACAAAAAAGTGACAAATGGGAGATGCTCAGTGATGGCTAAATAAAAACAAAAACATCACAGTCCAAGTTAACACCGTCGACCGAGGCCAAGGGCAAAGGTCGAAACGGCACTACGAACGGGACTCGCTGCGTCATCATTTTGTGTGGTTCACATTGCTCCGCATGTTCGTACCTGTTCATACGCGATCGTTTTGATTCAAGTGCACTCGGATCATATTCAGTCTGGTGCAATCGGATGCGCATTGCAACCAGCCTGGGAAACGGATGCGTGTACACCGGAGAAAAGACTACGTTGCAGATTTGGGCGAAGCGACGAGGCTTCCTATGGAAGGGGTTTTAGTTGATAAGTTAGTTCTAAGTTGGTCGTCGGAGAATAAAGAGTATATAAAATTATAACGTAATCTGTTTTAGAAACGCGGTTTAATTTAGTAAGTCGAACTGTTGGGCCAGCCTTCAGGCTGGCGTTCGCGATTTTTTTTGGATTCCCCTTCCGGGGATCCTTTAACTTCCATAGGCCATGATATGCAAGCTAGGGTGATTGTAAATATTTAGTCAGAAACAAAATTCCAACGACGCAGCGGTCGCATTCGCCAGGCATGGCCCCGCGAAAGTTTTTGTTGTTTTAAAAGTATGGACGTACGCTATATATAGACATGTATATATTATATGGCTTAAGCTTATATTCGATGGAAGGTAAATATTGGAGTGTCTAGCGTATAATAAGGACTTTTCTAAAAGAGTTAAATATAAAATAAATAAAATAAAAACTTGCTTTTTTTAAAATCTAAAATATTATTTTGAACTCATTTCACTGCGGGCCTTCACTGCTCTCAAGTAAGTGAAACGCTATGATCTAATAACGATCTTTGACAAGTCATCATAACTGGAAAGATCTACATATGCTAATGCCAATATATGTCAAAAGTAGTCATTAGCGTTAGGGAAAGACCTTTCGCAGAGAAGATCATCGAAAAAGGATCGACCTCGTCTGTGTTGCCAATGAACCTTCGTCAACAATCTATGCACTCATGGAAGTTTTAGTTATCTCGATTTTTCTAATACAAAGTAGCTTGATTTTGCCCAATTTAATTGGACGAGCCACGCTAACTTCGGTTTCAGAATCACTGATGAATCAAAATATTCCTCGCCCTGCATGTTTGGAAAACAGAAAAGCGAAAGTTAGGTAGACCAAACGAAAATGCGAATTAACCTAGTTTTTCGGTTGGAGATAGCATAGAAAAAAAGCTTGGAGCAGTTGGCAAAATACTGCCTTAGTTGTGAAAGGTTGGTAGCGACAAGGGCTACTTGGTTGTATTTCTGTTTGGATTCGATGTTGTATGAATAAGTAGAAACTGTAGGTTACAATTTTCAAAAATGAATTTGTGAGTTCTGAACTTGTTTCTATATATTCTCTGAAACTTTTTCAGTCAACACTCAATCAGTGTATTCAAAGCTAAAAAAAGCTGCATAATATCACGGACTATATTATATAAGTCTGATTAATTCGATTTTTCCTTGATGATAATGGTAAACATGTATGAAACATTTGGTAGACATATTTGAAGCATGTTTCTAAACATGTCTGCTTAAGTCTTCTAACAACTGTCAAAGTTTAAACGATTAGATTCAACCTCTCTTTTCATCCGGGGTAAGCCTGTCGAGTCAAGCTTTACTACAACCCGAGAGCATCAACATCAAGAGACTAAATCAAATTAAGTTTAACTTAGTTTCTCCACTTAGTTTCAGAGTTCACTATCGGGTTTGAGTAATTGGATATACATAGATCTCATGTTGTCCGGTGTAGATAACTTGTGTCGGAAAGCTAAGGACTATTGTGCAGAAGCGAGCCTTATCCTTTACCAACTCTCGTTAGAAACTTAATTTTACAGTGTTAACTTCAAATATTTGGGGACAGAAGTTCAATTCATCCTCATCTTATTTCTTCTTTCAAGTTGTGGGACTGGTCGCCATTATTCTAAGAATGGTGCCCGTGACTACAGATTTCTACAACCAACCCCTTGCTGTTGATCTTAATTAGTTAACTCCATAAGCAAGCATTGCTTCTGACTATATGCTGTCAAGACCTCGACTACATCAGAGGATTACCCGTAAGTAGGGTAAGTATCATTTTGCTAAATGCACTTTAAGGCAATGATAGTCCTTCAAGTCCCTTTATCCGATTCGTCCTTCCTTCAGTCTGACAAACATCATCGTTAAGCAGCTTTGAGTTCATCTTAATTAGCATGCTTAAGTCGGTTGAAAAACTGACTACGATTAGAGAAAAGCGAAAAAGGAAGAGCCAAATAAAAAAAAAGAAACCAGAAAGGATTGTTAGGATGTGTGACCTGATTCATCAGCATTCCAACAAATCAGTGTTTGCCCATTCAGCAACAGGGTCATCCCGCTCGTCCTCCACTCTCCACCGAATTCCACTTGCGGCAGCTACACATCCTCGTAAAATTCCATCGCTAAAATCACCAGTAGCAACACCACTGCTACTATCACCATCATTGCCTGCAGTTGTCCTTCATTCAGTTTGTTCCTCAGTCGTCAGGATTCACTAATTATACGTTATGCAGTACTTGCGGAGCAGAAATGACACCATAACGTGAATGTGACAGCTGCATAGATGAATGTAATTGTACGGAATGCTCCGAGTGTCGGGGATCGTGGAGGAGCACGTTTTTCATCCGAGCCTCTGGCCAAATGCAAAAGGAAATTACCGCACTATGGGCATACACATGCAAACGCGTGTGTTTGCGCACGAGATATCTTTTTATCCTGCCCGTGGTCTGATAGTATCTGTCATCGCAGTTTAATTGAATCCTTTTTTTTTTAAACATTTTTGTTCATCATTTTAATGAATCGGCAGGACAAGAAACAATAACAACAGCGAAAAGGGAGAAAAGGGATTCCTGGTACAGGAATAGATAAAACATCCCGTCAGCGCCGGGGTTCAAGGGGAGGGCGAGGAGCAGGGCTGGGATGGAACGAGGAACAAAACGAAATGTTATTTGTTCACCTGTGGATCCCTATGCACACATTCGGGTCCCCATTGGTATTTGTATGTGTACTCGACTGTTCCGTCACCTCGTCTTTGGATTGGAAACATCCTGTGACGTAAGGCGCTCTGGGCTATGATTGTTTCGGATTTTCTGCTGTATATCCGTTTGCTCTACTTGTTGGGGGCACGAGAAAGCAGTAACGGTCTGAAAAAAGATTCCATGATTTCATTCTTGCAGGGGTTTTCTGCATGATTTATTTGAATAGACGAGTATATCTCCGGTCTTTGAGGAGCAGTAGAGCCAGATACTTGTACGTATACCCCACACGTACATGTACATGAGTGGATTGTTTTTGAAGGCAAGCAGATGGTCTTAGTTTCTTCAGTAAGCTTTTTTAGTTGATTTTAAGGACTTGTGGTTATGCATCTCGAATTGGTCTTCTTCTGTGATGGTAATGCCTGCAAGGATATTCATCCCGATTCGGTTGAGTGAATAAGAAAGACTAATATTGCTGTGCATACAACGAAATTGATTTTAGTTTTATTACTATTTTTTTTTAAACAGGAAAAAGAAAACAATTAATGTCCTTTGCGCAGTTGGCCTTTCGGGAATAAGATGTATTGAATAAAAGCTATTCCATAAGAACTAAGCTGGAGTCGAGATATAATGATCAGATGCATCCAAGATCAGCGACAAATTACAAACAGTATGATCGTAATTCGGAGAGAGTGCATGCCTTCCGGCAACACTCGTCGTATACGCCATGTCTCCTTCGGCGAGTCTTGGCCACACTGTTGGCGGAGAACCGCGACAGGAATGGCGACTGTTCGAAAGGTGTAGGCTGGTCCTCCTCCAGATCGGCGTAGTAATCAGTTGGTTCAACTATTTTGAGGGAAATTTGTAAATGCTTTTGAGATGTATTGCGAAGCTTACCTGATTTCTTGATCTTCTTTCCGAAACCATTCAGACAGATCAGATCCAAGGTATCCGGTAGTGCCCGTCCACAAAGGCGCTGTGATCCCTGACACGATGATGTGTTGATGCACACGATCATCAGTAGGAAGAACCACCGCAGACAAGTGAAGAGTTTTCGGATCGATGAGGACATGATGATGTTTTTCGAGATAGTATACGATCTCAGGTGTTTATCGAGCTGAGGGTGAAACAAATCTGATACCAAACAGCTGATTCGCTTGAGTATTTATGCTTCTCGACACCACCTACGTGATGATGCTTTTCACGTCCCTTGTAGATTGGAGTATGCATTTCTTGAGAGGTGTTAATTTATTCAGATTGTGACATTATCCCTCTCTCTCGCTGTGGCCACGAGGCACGATTAAAGTGTTAAATTTTAAATTATTAACACCGTGGGTGCATGTGTAAGGCGTTTAATGGGTTGCGGTAGCAGGATGTGTCGACACGATTATGAACGCACTTTAAAGTGGATGGCAATTTGGTGTGGCAGTGTCATTAAGCAATTACATGTCCTTCAGGAGACGGCTACGGATGTAAGTCGATGATGGAAAAGGGATTCCCTACCGAGATTTCGCTCTCAAGCAAGCGAGTTTGCCAAATGGAAATGTCTGAGAGTATGCGAACTCGACTTGAGAGGTACGATTAGTGATTAAGTGCTACTAAGCTATTGGGATGTTGCAAGTCCGTCATAGGGAATGATGTTGCTGTGTTTCTGTCAAGCATTAGAAAATTCATCGTAACAAGCTGGCGAAATCGTAAACAGTTGAGGCCAATTATGCTAGAGGAACAAAGCCAAGCCGTGGAATAAAGGATTTCAGCTGCCATTTATGCTCTATATATGTATATGTATATATTCCATTTTCTGAGCCTAATGGTTCTATTATGTTTCTTGCCATAAGGGATTCTGGGGATGAGATTGTTGTGTTGCTCAAAGTAACAGCATAGAATATTACACAAAGTCGACTGACTCCAAGCCACATTCGAGTGTTGTTCTTAAGAAAAGATCAATCTCTGGAAAAAGTTCAGTAAAGTAGATGGACCCATTTGTAGCTCTTGTTAGACTCTTATCAATAAATCATAATGGAAGCTTCTTAGCTTTTAAGAAGATGAAATGACACCGTGGTTGACTGTCTATTCATGCCTTCGGGGCTTGAATATCTCAGAAAAAGAAAGAAGTTTAGTTGCCAAAAATCATTTTTTAAGTGAGAATTTTATGGTGCGTGAACATGTTTAAAACATGTTGGCAAACATGTATTTCCATATTTCCAGTCAAACTGGATGTCAAGTCTGCTATCGAAAAAGCTTGATACAGTCGGCTAATTTTCGAATTAAATTTTTTAACATATATTCACGTGTTGAGTTAGAATCAGCCCAAATACTTGTGAAAATTCACGGTTCGGGGTCTACAATAAACAGTAGGTCCCTCTGGCCTTTAGGAAACTAAGTATGACTGAAGCAAGCTCCCGCTTTGGGCCTCCACGAATTGAGATGCTAGCTTTAATAATACTAATAATTATATTGTACCGACTTGTAATTGAAGAGCTGACTAAGTTGTAGTCTTAAGAAAATAAGAAAAACCCAAACCTATTATCTGCAACAGTTAAGAAGTTGAGACAATTGTTTCGTTAGTCCAGTCACATCCAAAACTCCTTTCTGGATTGGAAACTTTTCTCGAGAACTTTCACAAAACTATGATTGAGACTTATCGCTGACTAATAAACATATAAACACATAATTCGGTTTCATATTTCTAGAGAAGCCAGCGATGGATTCTTGTTCAAAAAGTAACTGGAATGATGTAATTTGGATGAGGAACACGTTTCGGACAATGAAAGAGAGTAGGAGGAGAAGATATTTCAATGAATCGTTTAATCTACATAAAGACTAATCAACAATAGAAAGTGGTGCTATCTGTACAGCAGAAATTCACACAGAACTGCCAATCATCGAGGAAGTAAAGGAAGCAAAACATCGGCTTAAGAATAACAAGGCCGAAGGATCGACTGAATTTGATAGAATTGATAGAATATTAGTTATATGAATTAACAAAGTAGGTATATGGGCTCATAATAATTACATGGTGCTCTCTAACCCTGAGGAATTGAAAGTCTTAGACATCATTCCCATATTTAAAAAATGAAAAAAAGCTGATCGAATGCAGTATAACAATTATCCAATAATATCACTGCCACCAAGGGTATTTTCAAATATACTCCAAAATATTCTGACATCATACGCTAAAGAAATAATTGGAGACTACCGGTGTGGCTTCAGAAGGAACTGCTCGACGAGTGACCAGATTTGCACTATACAACCGCCTTTAGAAAAGCAATGGGAATTCCACCACACTGACCATTAGTAGGTGGTAAGATTCTATAAGCCGATCGAAAATATATCATATCTATGTGAGGAAGGGAATCCCGAAAAGGTTGGTAAAACTGATATACGAGCCTAAAGGGAAGAAAATACGAAATGACTTATCTGAAACATTCGAGATACGCGAAAGATTAAAACAAGTACAGAGTGCGCCATCCCATATGGGTCGATGTAAACTTCGAATAACTTCAACAATTATCAGCCGATTTCCATATGTCATAGCATTTTGGAAACGTTAATTCAGTTAAATTTTAACTTAAAATGAATCGCTTGATACCAAAAGAACGCGCGGAAACAGTTTCAATGATCATCAAAAATGAACGCTCGATTGTGCTAACTCAACGTGCGTACCGTGCAAAATATCGTGACCGTGTTGCGCTCAAAAAAGATATAGTTCATCGTTGGGCCTCGAATTTTTTTCATTTTGGTTCTGAGCCTGCGTGAGCTACCTAGGCCACGTCCGCGGCGTTCAAACTCATCTATTCAGTCTGTGAAGGCCAGTGCTCAAGAAGACCCAAGTTTGTCATCAGTGGGACCACTTTGCGGAAAATTTTAAAGGATGATCTTCACTTATTTACATACAAATGGCAGATAACTCAGAGAATTTTGCCACAGGATGAGCCACGGCGCTTGGCATACGCAGTAATGCGTCCGATCACTTAGCGACCAAGGGACACGAAACCAAACAACCCAATATCCCAGAATTGCGGGTCAGCATTTCAGATCCATCAACGATCAATAAATTATGTTGTCCCAAGAATTGTATTGTATGCATCTAGCCCTAAGAATTGACATGTAGCTAGTTTAAGATTCAAAATGTATTCATTCGTTGTTCAGCGATCGAACCGACCAGTTCGGCATAAATAAAGTGTTGAATATTTTTAAAAAATGTTTTTCATTGAGTGAAAAATATAATTTGCCATAATGCGGGCAAAACAATATACCTTTCGCGTAAGAAGTTCCCTGGAAGATTGGTGTCAAAAAAGGGCGACTGGCCTTCGAGATCGCCGGATTTGACTCCTCCAGATTTTTTTCTTCGGGGATATTTGAAAAGCAAGGTGTATGTTAACGGCCCGAAGACAATAGAATAGCTCTAAAGAAACATTCGTGCGGAAATCGCAGACATTTCGACCGAAAAGCTCGAAAATGTCATGGAGAATGCGCGAAAACAAGCCCATTTTTGCATCGCAATAAAGGCGGTCGATTAATTGATATTGTTTTCAAAAATTAATCAAAATAAATTGCAAAGGTCTAAGTTAAATAAAAGTTTTTGAATTTCCAAAATGGGTTGAGAATTGTTGAAGACCCATATGAGATGGCGCACGCTGTAGATGCCTTGATCACTTTTTTTAAATTTGAAATACGTAATTAGTTCCCTTCAGGATAATGGTAGGAAAATAAGAATGGATGAAATTATATCCACACTAGCTTACGCCGACGATCTGAACCTGGAGATGATGAAGAAATATTTAAGAGAAACTCAAAAAGTCTAATAATTGCAGGAAACAAAAAAACACTAACCGATTAGGGTCAATTCAAACCCAGCACCTAAAGCTTTGAAAAAGTGGATTAACCAAAACGACCTAAAAGTTTAAATAAATGAAAGACTCTGTATGGGCAACCCGTCGAGAAATTATTTAAAACAGTTCGTTTTGATAATAATCTTTGGTGGAAGGATTATTAAGAAGATTAAAATTAAGAAGGTTAAGATTAACTAAGAACTTGAAAAACTTTATTCGGCTTCAAGCGTAGTCCGAGTAATAAAATTGCAAAGACTAAGATAGATAGGGCATGTAGAACAAATGAACAGTGGACGAATGGTCAACAGTATATTGAGCGGAAAACCCGAGAAAAAAAAATCGCTCGGAAGGCCTCACCGAACATGAGAGGACAAAATAAGGATGGACCTACAAGACATGGATCAAAACAACGAAACTTGGAAGAAACATACTCATGAGAGGCAGGCTTGGCGAAGTGTTGTAAACGAGGCTCTGACCTTCCGAGTTTCAAACGACGGTCAATAATAACAATAACAATAGTTAAGACAAAACAAAAGACACAAAGGTTGATTACCTGTTGAGAAGGTCTTGATTCACGGAACTCTTATCTAAACTTTCAAGGCTTATGTTAAGTTTCAACTTTCGAAGGAGAGAAAAGGGCTTAGGATGCATTTTTCAAAAGTGGTTTTCGATTATAAGAGAATCGTATAGCTTTATGTTTGAAGCACGTGAGCAAAAATGCTAATATCGATACTGATAGCACATGGTGATATACATATTCGAAAAATTTGCTGGTAAATCTGCATCTACACGTTGCTGCTCAAACCGGAGTTTTAGTCTGCTGTCAGATGTCAGAGAGGTTACATGTGGCTTGATTTACAACTTTTCGATTTGAACCTATGTATTACATATCTTATAGTTTCGAAGTCTCTGAATTTGAATGTGCGTTTTTCAAGGAAATATTTGGATGTGAGCATAAGTTTGTGCGCTCGTACCCATATAATGGAGCACCACGGCTGATGGTTGGAAGAAGAGGTTGGTGTGTTGGCTTCTGAAGCCAATGAAAAGAGCCAAGTTATTGAAATAATATATCGCTGTGTTTCTCTTCGCCGAAGTCTAGACAGAAGAGCAGATTCGGTTTCAATTTTTTAAAAATTAAAAAGACCTATTGTATAACAGTTTCCAAGTTGGTTGTTGGATGAGCAAAGATACTCATGTTATAAACTGACTTTCTGAGAACTAAGCGTAAAATGAATATTGTTAACATGCCGCAAAAATTGCTTTTGATTCTTCATGACTTTAAAAAAATATTTTCAGAAAGTAAAGGAAATGTTGTATAAAAACCAATTTTCGTAAAACATTTGATATAAGTACAGAAAGTCTGAAAAACTTAGACAAGCCTGGTATAGGTATGTAAAACTAAGAAATATGGGTCATTTAAACGAATCTGAGAACGCTTAAGACGATGATGCCTAGGCGAAAAAGCATGCTGGATTAGGATTAAGGATATAAAGTCAAAACCTAGTTTCAATATTTCATGTAGAGACATTCTGAACCACGAAGATAAATCGAGATTAAGGCTTTGAAAAAATCTTTGTCATACAAAAACTAAAACTAAAAACACCGGCAAGGTTCAATATGAAAAAAAACAAGGTTAACAAGGACCTGCCAATCATTAAAAATCCTGAATTCTGTTATACGTAAAATGATGAGATCAGAACGCCTAGTTGAAAATGTTTTAAGGTCCGAAGTATATCTAAGCTTTAGACGTGAAGACTGAAGTTAAAATGCCTTCCTTGGGACAATTAAGCTACACCGTTTATGCTTCTAAGTCTGTGGTAAGCACAGCAATTGAAGCTATTTAGGGCGCAACATTTCCGCTAAACGTGGAAAAAGATTTTTAGCTTAATGTGCTTGAATCTGCTAGCTACTAAGAATAGCGTCTAAGTCATTTACCACTCCAAATGCTCTTGGTTCTCTCCTTGGGAACATTGTGATTAATGAGATCAGAAAGGACTAGAGCGAATCAATTTGGCATGAGAGCCACAGTCAGCCACAAACTAAACTTCAATTTTCTGACTTAGATTAGCTTGATCAAAATTTTGGAATTGTTTTAATTGTTTTAAATAATTTTAAGTTCTTGCATCGTGGATAACACTTAATAGGTTTTATAAAATGATTTTTTGTTATTCATTTCTACAATAATTTCTGAAATAAAAACCCGTCCCTCTACCGTTTGCGACCTAATGACTTAACACACCCGTTAAACGTAGAAAACTAACAGCTATTTCATGCAATTACGTCTAAACAAACGCACAAATAACTGTAACAGCATATGTGCACGAATAAATCGCAGTTTCCCACAAGCCCGCACCTTATTTGTGCCCCTCGGTACCCCTTACTCCCCTGTAGGTCTATTAACTCGAATATTCCATTGTAGCGTTTGAAATTTTTAGTCGCTCAATGCGCTCACAGGCGTTACGCAAACAGATTCTCCAGCTTTTAATTGTTACACCGCCACAGACCACAGCAAAGGGAGTGCCGGTTGGCTTTTGCTACATTTCACGTGACTTATGCAACAATTATGCAAAGCGGTGCTTTAATCACGATAAAAACCTCATAAATACACAAAACGTCAAATATCCAGGACGAACACTGATTGAAATCCAGACCCAACTGGGTGGCTACGGGGAAGCCCGTAACCGGGCAGGCCATCTGAATAGGAGTGGCTAGACTCGTTGTTATCATGTGGCAGCAAAACGCGCACAGTCGATTGAACACATTCGCCGAGCGATTTGATCTGGAGTTCGTGGTCAAAGGTAGCATAGGTTTTGGCTCCCAACTGATTACCCTGCTATCGAGTAGGATACAATTTCGATTGTTTAATCCTTTTTAAATTTGTTCTGCACAATCTAACGCATAGAAACGGGTGCAGGGCAGAAGTGGGGTATGAAGCGGGGCATAGATTCAATTTCGTATAGCGCAAGAGTGCTCAACGAATCCAGGAAATACTCGAAAAAAAAAATTTTTTCTTTCCTTTTGCTTTTTCGTTGACTAGTTTGTTGAAGCAATTTGCTTTGCGTCTTAGCCATCTATCAATGTCGACAGCTGCAATTCAGTTAAGAGCTCGTTAAACATGCTGGACGAAAGTGATGACAAAAGAAAATGCCGGAAATAAAATGTGCGCACTTGTTGAGATCTTTTTTAATCTATTTTCTCTTGCTGTCTGTCCCCTGTTCCGTTCCGGATGCTTTTGGGGCATTTGTTTCCCATTTTCGTCGTTTCGTGTAATTTCTTAAGAGATACTCGTCCCTACTTTTCTGGTTTTATTCATGGCGATGGACAGTCTGTGCGACAAGATGATGTCAAGTCTTTGAAGTACTTTAAGGTTTTGAGATAGAAAGCCTATAAGCTATTGCTACTCTGAGGCATTGGACGTTGCAAGGAGTAGAGAAAGAAGGTATTATAAAGAGCCTCTACTCATATGACTATTTTGTCACGCAGTCTAGATCGTATTTAAGCACTCTCACTGTTACTACTATTATAGCTGCTGTTACATGGAGAAAAAGCGCCGAAACTTCCCTCAATCTTCTCAATCCAGGAACCTTTCTAATCAAAGATACTACGACGGATTTTGTTGGTACCACGGTGATAAGAATATAATATAAGTCAAATATAATTTCGAAAATGTGGATGCACAACATCAATCTCTAGGTCGTTGTGCTTTTGGAGTACCGAATAACAAGACATCATTACCATTATATGTTCGCACTTACAATCTAATTGCTAATTTTACAGTCATCCAAGTTTGCTTGCCTGAAAAAATGATACAAAATGTGTTCGAAAATATTAGGTTTTTTTGTTTTTTCACGACTTTTATTGTGTGTCGAATTGAATGACCGTCAAATGGAAAATCGCACTTGGGAAATGCTGCTCCAACGCTTCGAAAGGCAATTATTTTTGTATCGAATTGTGACGGGTGACGAAAAATGGATTTATTTTGAAGACCCGAAGCCGAAAAAATCGTGGCTTTCACCTGGCGATGCCGGTCCTTCAACATCAAGGCCAAATCCCTTCGACAAAAATATCATACTCTGTGTCTGGTGGGACCATAGCGGTATTGTACAATATAAACTCTTGAAGCCCGGCGAAACCGTTAATACGCAACTCTTTCATTAACAAATGATTAATTTAAACCAGGCATTAATCGAAGGACGACCGAAATGGGCCAGAAGATATGGTAAAAGTGATTTTGTTACACGTCAACGAGCCGTCTCACACGGCAAAACTAGTGAAAGGCATTTTGAAATCGCTTGGATGGGACATCCTTTTGCCCCCGCCGGCCGTACTCCCTAGACTTGTCGCCATCTGACTATCTCCTCTTCGCATCAATGGAGCACGTGCAGAGCAGCACTCCATTTGCGATTTCGAGGAAGTTGCCTGAAAGATAGGCGATATGTGTAGAAGCCGGTGGCCAATATTTTGAATAACAAACAAGGACAATTATAGAGTATATTACTCTCCTATCTACGACACCGTTGCCGTCTGTACAGTTGAGTTTTCTACTTTATTCTTTTCGTCCTTTGTCCATTTGTTCTACCTCTGCTGACCATCTTGGTCTTCCTCATTTTATGACTCGGACAATGCTTGGGGTTGAGTAAAGTTGCTCGAGTTCTTGATTGAGATGTTTACTCCAAAGAGCGAAATCTCCTCCTTCTCAGACAGAGATCAAGTTTCACATCGGTACACTGGTTGGTGTCGCTTTTTGAATGCGAGAATGCCGACTGAGTTTTTTCCCATTTCGCGGAGATAGTTTCATTGGACCCTTGAGTGACGACAACCCTAAGGTTTCGGAGGGCCTAATCTGTCGACTTGTCCATGAAGATCTTCGCTCAAAAATGTCCATGACCCGAACACCGAACTTGGGACTTCGTAGGTCCCTAGACCTTTATCCCCTAGAGAATTATGTATGGGACGTAGTTGAGCGTGATAAAAGAGCACGTTGGGGCACGAATCGTTCCATGCCGATCCGTTTGTCACTAACCGAAATTTTATTGAATAATTTTGTGATCAAATCTTCACTCAACCTTGTGTAAAATCTCACGGACATGTAATGAATTTTGTGAAAAATATAAGCAACGCTACGAATTAATTCCAAATCTAAATAAAATATTGTCAAGAAAGGGATTACCTAATTTAAGCCTTTCCAGACTAAAATATTCTCCGCACAAAAATCAGGTTAATCCTCGCCTCCCATGTATTAATGACGCCCATTTGACGAGGTTGAATTCATGTACACTGGATTGAAGGCTGTTTTATGGCCCCTTACATGTTGTACCTGACCAAGAGGGGCTTTAATCGTTTCTTTTTCTTCTTTTTTTTATAGGGTTGGTGCAGGTTCAAGAGTGTACGCCCTTATGGTGTTTGTCACACAACCTGGACGTTGTGCAGTTGGTTTGTGTCGAAGATGTTCGTTCACTACTCTCCGGGGGTGGTTGTCCTAGATAGGATGAGAGATTCGACTGGATTTGTCGCGTTGGTTGTAGTTTACAGTAACTGTTTTATTTTCCATGCCATTATGGTGTTATATTGGAAATGCACACACAGAGAATGAATTTTGAAGTGATCTTATGCTGCGAGTGTTATGCCTTCGTTAGAATTTTTTTATCATCTCTCGTTCACAACTGATGTTTTTGCACAGTTTTTCCGTATAGGAATTGTTCTTGGCTATGGACAGACTTGAACCACAGTCCTTCCGCTCAACCAGTCGGTGATGATTACCATCGCAACACGACTACCCCTTTTGATTCAAAATAATCCTTAACTTTCAGACTTGCGCCAGTACTTCACTGCGCACCTTCGTAAATGACCTAAAGGCTCAATGTCTCTCGAAATCTACACATCGTCATGCTATATGGGTTCATTCCATTTACCTCTCAAATGGAGACTTTGATAGCGTTAGACCTCCGAAAACGTTTTTCTCTTCTTGCTCGATGGGGTAAAGTGGAGATCTTAGACGAAAGAGATTTCCGCCTTACTTTGTTACTGGAAATGGAAGAGGTTTCATCTGTTCGATGAGACTTGCTTGTCACAAGATTTAAAGGTAAGTTACTGATTAATATATGCAAAATTATATTCTCCACAGTTCAGAATAGTATCCACATTGACCACTTAATTTTGAACTTGGAAAAAAATTAGCAAAGACTGACCAAACCAAGCTTTTCTATGCCACTTTAAAAAGGGCTTGAATAGGGTTGGTGATTATTCCAATTGGAAAGCCAAAAATCAAAAGAATCTCTACCTCCTGCTATAGAACCGCAAATAATCTGCAGAATTCCAATTCCAATCCCAACGAGAAATACAATTCTTCCTCCACAGACTGTTTTTCATCTTGTCTGTCTCCACTTGTCAGTTGTATTGCTTCACATCAAAGACTTTTTGCACGTCTACTCATACAATTTCTTCGTGATGCACATTCTTTACAATGATTCATACCATTCGCCCTCTTGTGTCATGTCACTCCAAACTCCCGTCACCCTCCGTCTCGCATATGAAATGTCCATTAACCACCCGCTGAACGCTATCCAATCACTGAAATGGAGGTCACCGACGCCACCAGCATTGTCATCACAGTCATTTACAGTTATTTCGGAATATCTTAAAGAAACAAAGCAAACGTCTGAGCTTAATTTAAAGATCGTTCACGATGCGGGGGTTGACACCAAGCCGCCAACACTCTATCCTCATTGCGCTCGTGATGTGGCAACATTTTTGATGAGAATCCTTAAAAGAATCACACAGCCATACACATTGTGACAAGCTTGCAGTGACAACAGAGGAGATGAAGTAAGGAACGATAGAGCTGCTTGGAAGCAGGATGAACGAAGAATTCTTGAAACACGATGCAACAATCTCCTAGGATGATGGAAGTGCCGAATGGATGGGAGTTTGCAAGTAAGTTGCAGTCTGCTGTTGCATAATTCCGGCTTTTTGATTGCCTGCACTGAGCCTTCTGCTACTCTAGTCTTTTGCTCGATATGTTCGTATGTACGAACGTATGGATGTGTGCCTCGTCCTGGGAACAGGAAAAAGCATTTACAACTTAAGACTCCACTCGGTTATTTCGTCTCTTTTTGTTCCTGAATGGTAGAGGAGCTGTAAGAAGAAGTAAGTTCGTATGGGATCCTCCCGAGAATCCATAGCTAAGTTCTGCGGATGTCAGTGGGAGTGCGCGGCCGGATGAGGTGAGTAATCATACACTCGTCTGCTGGGAATGTGTGATATAGGCGTGCGTAATGGCACTCGGTATAAGGAAATCATAAACATTTTATTGGCAGTGATAAGACCGCCGTATATGCGATGGTGGGGATGTGGCAGGAATTAGGTGGTATCGCATGTCGGTGCGGAGAATGTTAATTTGTTGTTTTATTGTCAACTAATGTTGTGGGTATAGTTGGAGCAGTGCTTTGAGCCATGCATTTAGCATTTGGGTTGAGTGAAGTACGAGTACAGAGAGTCAGGCGGAAGGTGTTTTCGTGACAAACTGATGGGATCATGTGGAGTGGATTGGAGGAGCTGATTACGGAAGTGGATTTTGATTTCTTCGTTTTAAGTTTTTGGTCTTAGAGCTGTTTAAAACGAAACCCATGACCATTAGGAGCGTAATGGTGCCATTAAATGTGTTGTGAGATAAGAGCTTTGTGGCAGAGATACTTGAGTACTTTGTAGTTGCTTGGCTTACTTTGATTTTCTCTTGTGCATGTAGTAATTAGAGCTGTTCCGTGGATGAAGTACGTTAAGAGTACTTTGATTAGATGGGGGTTTTCAAAGGGTGTGACAGAAGGCGGAAGTGGTGTAAAGTTTGCTTTTAGGGGCTATTATGTTCCTTTGACTGAGTTTTGATGTGTCGATGACCTTTGCATGACGAAATTGTGGCATCGTCGATGATTTAAAATAGCCAGAAGTGGAGGTAGTTTTCACTCGCAATAACCAGTTAGCTTTATTTCTAGAGCACTAATAGATCTGCGCATTGGCAAAGTTGCTCTTAAAATGGACCCTCCTTATAAGATGTAACATGCCTATCAGCGAAAAATATCCTACTAGACTGATCTTCAAATCCTTAAACCAGAGGAATAGGACATTACTCACTGAGGCGGACTTTAATTGGTATGTCACCTCCGGTCTAAATACATGCTGCCTACAACGTACTGCTCTGTTCTCGCTGCTTTAGTTTACGATGATCGATTCTGCTCAGTGCTTTCTGACTATTTACGATTAGTGGCGATCCGCCTCAGGGCTCATGTACTAGAAAAGGACTCTCAAGACCAAGGTTGTTCCCCTTACAAGGAGAGGAAACAACAGACATGATGCTAAAAGGCTGATGTTAAAAGACTGATGCTAAAAGGCTGATGCTAAACGGCGTTAATATTGCCGATCTCCAAGGAAGAGGTTCGATTTTACCAAGTATGGGTATATGCGTGTTTACGTACTATTTTTTTGCCTCGTATATCGCCAGAACAAAGAGTTATATCGATTCCAGACCAACTTCATTTAACGCATAATTACATAGTTCACACGTAGTTATGCTTACAAAAAAACTGAATTGAAGGTTTAGTGCTTATAACAAAAAAATTACTATTAATTTGCTCCTCCATCTCACATATATAGAGAACAAACTAGAGAAATTTGAGTAAACAAGTCGCAGTTAAGAACCTTTTTTTATCGTTTAGGGGAATAGGTCATCACATAAGCACAATATAATCTAGCTCACCGATCTATAAGGGACTTAAGTGCTTGAATTAGCTTACAACTGCTTTGACAATACCAGTGTTTCAGTTAGGGCGTGACTTTACAGTCAGCTTTCCGTGGAATCAACATTGGGTTTGATCTGATACTCAACCGGGAAGGGGATGCTTTCCTTAAATTACGGGCGGCTCCGGGACTAGGTAGGGGACTGAGGGCATTACGAGTACCATACCTTCGCTCAACGCTTTGACATTAAACATGCTTATCATCAGTGAAATGCACACCTTTGCTGCATGTGGCAATTTAAGTGGTTTTTAGTTAAGTATGTAATCATTTTTAAATTGAATAAAAGAGTTTTGGGAGAGATATGACAGAAAGGGATACGTGAAGGATTAAAAAAAGTTGAATCCTTGTTTCCACTTCTCTTTAAATTGGCGATGAACTACCTAATAAGATCCCTTCAGGAAAGTGATAGGGGAATAATCCTTAGTGGAATCACACCTGATCTAGGTTATGCAAACGATCTTGATCTTCTGGGTGCTAGTAAGCAGGTTAGTGAAACTCAAAATCTCTAACAATGGCAGGAAAACAAGAAGGCTTAGAAGTAAATTGGGAGAAACCGAACAATGACATGGAAACGAAAAAAGTTACTGAGAACTACAACCAACGCGACAAATTCAGTCGAATATTTCGAATCATATCTAAGACAACCACCCTCGGAGGGTAGTGAACTAACATCTTCGACACAAACCATCCGCACCCCGTTCAGGTTGTGTGAAAAACACCATAAGAGAGTAACTCTTTAACGTGCGCGAACCCTATAAAAAAAAATGGGTGTCACTGAATGACTGAGACCGATCCAAACTTTACAACTGACTGTAATCGATAAATCTTTTGAGAGAGTGAACGAAATCAAATAAGATGGATAGGGTATGTAGAACGAATGGACAGAGGAAGAACGGTTAAAAGAAAACCCGTGCGAAAAAGACCACCAGTAAGGTCTCGGCCTAGCTAGGAAAACAAAGTAAGGTTGAACCTACGATAGAAGCGATGTAACAGAACAGCGAAGCATTGAAGGAACGGACTCACGACAGGCAGGTTTGGCGACGGATTTTCAACGAGGGTCTGAACTTCCGACTTTCAAATGGTCGTTAATAATAATAAAAATTTCATTTTTTTACGTAGGTACGTTTTTTTTCTTTCTAATGAACACCTGCACAAGAGGTTATGACTACCTTAAATGTCAAGAAGTCAAGACACAACACGGGCCGAATGCATAGAGAGAGTGAGGGGGAGTAGGTACCGGTGCACATTGGTTTTAAATGCTTGTGGATTGTAATGAGTGGGAAAAGTTGAGCTGGGAAGAGCATTGCATATTCGTGTGATTCGGCTTAAAAACGAGTCTCCAAATTTAACTTTGCATCCGAAGACTGGCTTGAGAGTGAACTGATGAGCATTCCGGACGAGACGTGTATTGCGGTTATATTCTTGAAGAAGAGGAATGCAATTGGCTAGCTCATTTGAGCATTATTTGTTAAAATATCAATAAAACAGAGAGAGAGAGGAGCCGTAATGTCTCCAACGTCGATGTTCAAGTGAATCGATCGACTTCGCGATATTGTTGTCTCCTACGAGTTTTATCGCTCGCTTTTGTATTCTATCTAGCAGGTGCAGAGAGGTCTTGGGAGCACCAGACCAGATATAAGCGTTGTACTCAAGCTTGGTGTGGATGTACGCCCTGTAAATTGAAGCAAGTTCAGAGGATGTGAAATATTTCTTGCATCTTTTGAGGAAATCTAGACATTTCGCAGCGTTCTTGGTGTTTTTCGTTAAAATGGATAACCTTGAATATCGTGCGGTCATAAAATTCCTCGTTTTGGGTGAATGAATTTCTAAGGAAATTCATGACAAAAGTTTTCCAAGACTCTGCTACTTCGATGTCAATCATTAAAAAGTCGGCAGCTCAAGTGGTCGCACATCTCTCGAAGATGACCCACGTGAAGGACGGCTACATCCACCATCAATCGCACAAAAGTACATGATATCGTGTTGGACAATAGGCCAGTAAATGTCAGTGTGATAGCTGGGCTGTAGGCTAGTTATCGGTAGAAAGGGTACGAAACAATTTGCACAAAGATTTAGGGATGCGAAAGCATCGAATTGCTGAATTCCGATCGAAAGTAAAAGCAAACGACTGATTTTGTGTGGCGACTTGTCAACATGGATGAGACACGGGTACACTAGTACAAGCCAAAAACGAAACAGCAGTCCAAGCAGGGTGGACGCCCGTAAAAAAAAATCGATCGTCTCTGCCGGAAAGGTCATTGCCGGCGTGTTTTGGGATGTGAAAGGGATCTTATTCATTACCTTGCAGAAGACGGAACAATTATAGGCGAATATTACCTTCTTGACCAGCTGGATTGCCAAAATTTGCGAGAAGTGTCCTAATTTGAAGAAGAAAAAATCATTATTCGACATGAAGACACACCTGCAAGACACATGTTGCATGGACGATGGGAAGACCGCGGAATTTGGAGCACAATTTAATCGGTCATATCCCCTTTTCCCCTTATTCAGAATCCTAAGACTTCCATCTGTTCTCAAACTTGAAGAAATTTGTTTCTGGAAAGCGCTTCGTCTCCAACAAAGAAGTTAAAAGGGTCATAGGTAGATACTTTCATAGCCTTCCTTTATGGAGATGAAGGATATTTATACCTTGGGCCGTATTGATGTAATAACATACCAACTTATTGCGGTCACAAAATTCAGTAACCATGGTCAGTCATCGACTGGCCACGTTAGTTTCGGGAGGCATATGGCCCAATGATGTCCTCTGTCCGAAATTCACTCTAAAACGTAAGTTTCTCTGGAGATAATAGAGGCTCCTGATACTGGCGATATTGTTGACTACCCAAAGGCGCAAATTTTCCTTGCTCCCAACGGTTTAACCTAAAACATTCTTTGTCACTTAAGGTGATTTTTTCCTTATATCTGGCCTCATTTCCCACAGCTCTAGAGTCGAATTAGCGAATTAATAGTGGTGACATTGGATTTTACAGGGATGCATGCAAGCCTTTTCGCAAAACTTGTCAAGTTTATGTAGCAGAATAGCCAGCTGCTTGTACACGGCAAAAAGTCGTTGATATTGCTCAGTGGATTCAACCATCATATAGTCCATAAATATTTTCTAGTTCAGTAAAAGTTACGCGAACAGAGCACAATTTTTTACAATAATTTTAACAATTTTGACGCGTTACTGAATAGTCCAGCACTCCATGATATATTGATGGTTACAACAGAACACAAACTTCAAAGATTAGATGGCAGCGTTACAATTGAAACGTTTAAAGCAATAAGGGCTGTCAACCTTGATAATGAAGGAATTACTGTGGCAAAGCAATTGCCACTGTGACAAAATTCTCTTGAGGGGCAAAATCACATGTGGTTCCTAGCCTGGCCCGGTTTATCTCTACTTATTTGGCATTTGGTTTTAAGTCCGTCAACTGTAGATGAATAAGTCTCTTAAAAGTTGGAAACCATTCTTAAAAGTTTATCCATAGATTAATACTAGCGTAGTTCAAGATTTCAGAAAATGTTTTGATACCGTTTGGCTCAAAGCTCAAGTTAGCCTATTGTTGACTTGAGAACTTGAGCACTTATCATTACTCCACCGAATTCTAACTACAGTGCTCTTAAAATTCTCATTTGAGCAATGAAATTTATTTCGATTATAAAACCTTGTTAGGCTCGAACAATTCAAACTATTCATCGTAAAGCCCTTTTGTCTATAAGAAGTTGCGATTCTTGTTTGGGAAGTCATACAACTTTTTCAAAAATGACAACTGTCGTAAATTAATTGCACGTCATTTTGAAACCTCGTATTTAATGGATTGAAAAAGGAGTTTTTTAGCCCGTTCTACTGAGTTGATCTGGTTTCTAAAGCAATCACTAAATGTTGGTACATGCTCTCAATTTTCAATAAAAGCCAGACAATTCTGACTTCAAGGATATAATTTAAAAAATCTGTCAATATCCTCATAACCCACATCCTCCACTGATCACCAAACCGAGTATCAAATTTCCAAGAATTATTTTATATATACGAATCGAATCCATTGTCTTCCCTCCCATGACTTGAGCACAAAATAAAAGACTCAAAGACAAAAGAACACTCTCAGGGCCCACTTAACAGATAATATAACAGTAATTTATTGTCAAACAATAACAATCGATAATATTTACATCCGACATTGGTAACAAAACAATCCCATTTGAACGGCTGTTTCTCACACACACTTCCCCTTCAGAACAATGACAATTCAATTTACGATCCGGCGGATTCTTTTCGTCTTGTATACCTCCGGATGACATGCTCGTACCTATTGACTTGCTGTATTTCCATATTGGCATGGTTAAGAGGCCTCCAATAGCGATTCGATGAAATAATTGAATGGGAATCGTTTATGGATTCCAACAGTAGCAATAAAATATACAAATATTCCTCACAATACCCGACTAATGTCGTTTATTTGCCTTACGTATACCCTCCCGAAAACCTATCTCTCGCGTCCCATCCGTATTCAAGTTGAGCTAAAAGATATAGTGCGCCAGAGAGATATAATACAAAAGAAGACAGAGAAAAGTAGGGCACGGAACCGGCTGGAGAGGAACAGCGCCTTCTGATTACATAAATTTCGAAAATACATTATCCAACCGTACGTAACCGGGTTGGTTCGAGACGAAAAGGGTAACGGACGTTATCCAAATTATCCTTTACATTTACCCCTAAGTACTGAAACTCTGTGACCGTGACGGAAATGGTTGGTTGAACGAATGGACGGAGAGCACCCAGCTCATTCAATTCGCATTCGAAAAGCCGATTAGACATGACATTAATTTTGTGGCTGTAATCTGAAAACGCAAATGTTGCGTAGATATTTGCATGTATCCTTCGTGATGTAGGGCCATGAGGGACAGATATGCAAAGGATGAAATGAGTCGTAGTGCGTGTGGTAGTCATACATCATTCGGATGATGCATGGTGACTCTTCTTGAAAGGGGGCAAGGGTATGACAGAAAATAATAGTATGGCAAGGGCAAGAATTATCCAGAAAAGTGCTTTGAATAAAATTTCCTACAGCTGGGTTTTGGACTTTACAGTTATATCTGCTCCGACTGGTATGACCATTTTATTTTATTTCACACCCCTTTAATTCTTAAACGAGATGGTTTGAGAGAGAGTTAACCACATTCATCCAGTCGAAAAGGCGGCTCTTTGATGCTTCTGGTCTATGCAAACTAAAAGCATTCCCCCGAACACCAGAGGACGGGATATTAAGGATAATTTCAATTCAATCACACACTAATATCTATAAGATAATACCAGTAGGAGGTTAATACTATGGTTTGCTCAAGAGATAGGCGAGACGAAAACAAGTTCCCGAAAGTCTACACCCCGAAAGATCTCTCCAAAAATGATAAATTGAGACTCTGGAGATCTCAAAACAGATCACATGGCCAGACCCATTGCCATAACATATAAATGCCAAATGAAAACTTAACGACTGTCCATTGGCCTGTGTTTGCGTACGGGTATAAATCACACAATAAATACGTTGATTATCATAAGAGGGAAGCGTGATTACGAGAGGATTAGCTTCCCCGAAAATGAACGAATGCGAAATAGACTAACGAACTATTACAAATCCCGTCAGAAGTATTTAGGAGAAGATTAGTCGACCCACACAAATACATTATCCGCACGCAGATTAAATCCTTTTCTGCCCAGATTTTTCTCCTACATCCCTACGAGTGAATCCCCATCCTCCAACGTCGTCGTAAAACAAGGCGAATTCACACTTTCAACCTCAAAGACCACATCCAATCTCTCTTTCGTTTTATTACTACGAATAAATCTTAATCAGCGTTAAGCCAGCGCTATGTGCTCACTCCACTGCCATCCCATTCCACCAACTCATTTCAACTATAACATTTAGCCAGGATAAACGAATGAACGTGTATATTTATAAAACATGGATAGGAGGCGACCCAGAGGATATGGGGCGGCGTGTCTTGCAAGTAAACACTGACATAAATATCAACTCATTAAATTAAATAAGATTGATGAATACACTTTGAGATGAATGTGTATCTGTAGGTGGGTGTTTGACAACGCCTGCATACAGTACCATTAAAGGATAGTTCACAAGACTGCAAGAATACAAGTACATGTGGCCCATGTTGTATCGAGGTAAGTTTGTTTGCTTTAGCTGAGGTTGAATAGTCGGTGTGCTCAACTGCTTGTACTGTCGACTGGGTTGTTAGTGATGGCAGTCTACTTCTTCAAAGTGAATGTGAAATCAGTCAGAGGCGCACAATACAACGAACTCATCTGTCATTTCCGAAAATGACAAGCAAGCAGTAACAGTTTGCAGTTGAAGTTACCTGATATCAATCAAATCCGTGCGGGTGCGGGAGTAGGAAGAGAGTCCTTGGAATTACCTTGAAGTTGCTTGGTTATTAATTTAGTTCTGAAGGCATTCTATAAACAAGGTTGCAAGGCCGTGGCCGATTTGGATTTAGATGGATTTGACTTTTTCTTGACAATTATTGCTACGACTATGTCAAACATGACTTCGGAGTGAATTGTTAATGTGACAAAAAGCGTGATTAGGCTCATATCCTGTGCCTTCTGGCTAATTGAGATTGAATATATATCCTGTATATAGGAAATTTGACAGAAGACATATTGCTCGAGAGGTATGTCTTATTCGCTAAGTCTAAACAAGCACTATATTCGAGTTATAAAGAGTTATCCAACAAGAAGTGTCATTTATATACATATATCCTGCCATTTTTGAATTTCCGACATTCGACAATCACGCAATGACTTTTGTTAAAAGAAAATTAAGAGGTAATTAAGTATAGATTGACACGTATACAGACTACGTATTGAAATTTTAGTATCGCGAAAGCATTTCTTAAAATTCATACTGTTCTCCGTCATCGCCAAACGCCTTCGCATGTAACTAGAATGAATATAATCGATTAATTTGAATATTTCCTAGTAATGCAGAAATACCATTCTATATTCGTCTGGTATTGTAAGCTGTAAATGTCACCACCGTAGCTAGGTGTATGTATTCCCAGGAATTGGGATAATGAGTCTTATTTCCACCCTTGTCAGAACATAAATCAGTGGTCACAAGGCATAACAACCAAAGTCGGTTTTTCTTACTTTTCAGGAGAGCAGATTGAAGTTTAAAACCGTTCCTACAAGTCAATAACTATTTTTTTGTACATAATTTTTTCATAAAATTGTGGATATTTTAAACTTTTTCATACTTACATAAACACAATTCGGTTGAATATGCTTGTTAAAACGCTATTAAGAAATTTACAACTTTAGCTTATATGATTTCTTTATTTTGTAAAGTTTGCGAAACATACATAAGTGTAGTTAGGTTCTTATTCTCTGAGAACAAAACAGAATATTGTCTACACTAATTGTACTTAGGTTACTTTTCCTTGCGAACATATCTATCCTTTAAGCTTCTAACTTGAGTTAGGTCGTTATACCTTACCAAAGAGTTTCAAACTTAATAAACTTCCAGGTTTTAGATAAAATATTACTTTCAAACCAATGAGAATGCAGAAGTAAAAATTACATCGCCAATTAGTTTTTTATTTCACAATAAGCATTTAAATGTGGGAAAGTAAATAAGTAATAAAACTTTTGTTTGAAACGAGTAAAAAAAATATACATAAAAAAACATTCTTAGGAAAATAAAAAGACCCATATGCAAGATAGTTAAAGTTAGAGCTTAGTCTAATTTTCTTCATCCTCTTCATCGTCCACCATGGTTAAATCGGGATGAGTATTGCGTTCTACGGTATTGGTAGCAAGACTATCGTAAAAAGCATGAAACTCAGGACTCAGGATTAATGAAGACTTTTAAGTCAACTAGATCTTTTTTCTTTTTTTGTGAAATATAGGGAATAGTCTCCATATTTTTTGAATCATTTTGTTCTAATACCAGTAACATATCTTTTACCAACCTTCAGAGTTCTAAATGGCTCATTATCCAGTGATGTCTTGCATAATACGTTATTGATGCATTTTGTGTAGCGGAACCACCTAACTGTATTTCATGTGCATTTTTCCCCCTCTTCGTTAAAGCGTTTCCAAACAAATTTGTCTTTTAAAAGTTCCGAAAAGCTGTAAAAATCACGACACTTCATTTCAATTACTTCCATTTTGGATCCAACACTGTTCACATATTGATACGAATCTTTTGGGATTTGAATTTCAACATTCGTTTTCTTCTTCTGGCGCTCAATCAAAGCATGGTCACTGTCGCATATAATGTGCGTATGCCCGGGCTCTAGGAATTTATGATCAATGTATTCAATAGTTTGGTTGTTAAACAGGAATGTAAGAAACATGGCAGCAACAAACGAATTTTTATTCTGCCCTGAGCACGAGTCACTGTAAAAAGTTATTCTGTTCGTTTCAGAGGAGATCGATTGGAAGTGCTTGTGGACGCAAGAGGCGATTTCGTTGCCACCTCGAAACACTTAGCACGGTTGGTTTCCAGATCATGGACGGTAAAATTCGCAGCTGTCTTTTGTAAAAACTTACAGAATTCCTCAGAAAAGGAGTTGGTAAGCATTGCTGTAAATCGAACGCAAATGCCTTCACATTTTTCAAATTTGTGGCGTCGGCTTTATCTATGCGCTTCTGGTCATATCCCATATCAGCCTTAGCTAAATGCTTTTTTTCCTGCTCAATCAAAACTGATTTTTCTTCCTCGGTTTGTGCTACTTTAATTTTTGAAACAAACGTATCGCAAGTTCCGCAAATGTTTACTTTCGGAGCTTTAAACTTTAAATTCATCGTCTTAAATACTTGAGAATACTTTTAGAGGCTTACCAGGTTTTCTACTTCTTTTGGGTATAAACGATGCATAGCTGAAAGACTGCGGCTTGCATGTAAATATTTTTTGGCCGTATCTCGTCTGCTATATTTCTTATCTTCAATTGCTATTAAAGATCCAATATATAGAGTTCTTTGATCGTAAGATCCCAAAGCCCAATAGTGTTTAAATAAGCATTCAATCTTTTCAAATTCAACCCTTTTATGACATTTTTTCCAACACATGTCAAAGGCTTACATGCTCTTGCCTTTACATTCATTTCGAAGCCTTGAACGGAGCAATCTTTTGTTTTTATTTTTTGGAGTGGACAAAGCATTCTCAATTTGGGCACCTAATATGACCATTTCTTCATCTTCCTGAGAAGACTGATCACTCGAAGTACAAGATAAAATAAAATTTGGATCTTTAACGGAATCATCTGAGTTTTCCCACTCGGGTAAATTTTTATGAGTTGCATAATGGTTAAAGGCAAAGGCATCTGCATCTCGAGGGTATGAAAGAATATATTGTATTTTGAATTAAATTGAGAACCGGATTAAAATAAGTGTAATATAAATTTAAGTTCTTACTTTTAAGCAATTCAACATCAAAATTGCATTCATAAATTGATGATTGAGTTTCATTTGGTACTTAAAGTACGAAATTTGATATAAGGTCATATTTCTGGAAGTTATGTGAGCATGTTTGGGACAATTGTTCTACAGAACAACTGCATTCCTCTTGCAATGCAGTAGTATGACTGGTCGTTGATTGGTCGATGTCGAAGATTTTGAGGAGAACACATATTGTACAAAATATTTACGCACCGCTTTCAATATTTTCGTTTTCAAACGTACTGTTTTCAGAGCCCGAAATATTTTCTGGAAGCAAGTTCAAAATTTTGTGTTAAATACTAAAATGTCCGTTATGAGCAAAACCAAAATAATACTGAGTAGCACGAACTTGGTCTTGCATATTATATGCTCACTTGAATGCAAACTCAAGCACTAATTTTATTTACCTTTAGCTTTTTTACGCTCGTTCAGTATCTTGGCTAATTTCAACATTTTACCTGCGTGAAATGAAATTTTTGCACTTTAACACTTTTATGAACACTCAGCAGCACCCAAATAACACGACTGTCCAAACAAACTAAACTCGATTTATGATGACTTTTTTGAGATATTCTACTTTCAAATTCGTTTGAAATAGTAACTTAAGTCGACTTTTCCTCTACTCTCTAGAAATTTGTTTTCGGAATAAAAACAAAACTATAGAAAGGATTCCAGGAACTTAATTTTCTGACTAGGAAAAATAACATAACTTGAATTAAGATGATCTTCAAACAAAACTGTATTTTGGAATGACAACCTAACTCAAGTTAGGATAATGAAATTGATGATATATTTCCTGTATTAATAACCAAACTAGACTTTGGTTTTAATTGAAAAAATACAGCTTTAAATAATAAGCAGACTCGGAACGTCTTATCTCAACTTAGGCTGTTATCCCAAAATGAAGATTTCAAAAAATTGAAAATGAAAAAGAACCAAACTCAACATTGGTTGCTTTAGGAAATTGGCGTTGAAGTTATTTCTAGAAAAAACTGAGTTAAGCCGTTATTCCAAAATTACTGTTAAGCAAAAATGACTTTGGCTATTATGTTTTTGGAGAATGACGTCTGATTTATAAATGCTACATACAAACAAAACTAACTGCTAATCAATTTGGGCATGCTAAACGCGGTGGTGCTAATAACTCAATTTTGTCCTAAATCGAGTTAGGCGGTTATGGTTTGTGGCCACTGAAATAAGCTGCCCCACTTGGAACTTCAAAAACCCAAATGTAATTCTGAAAACAATCACTCCACGTATGATACAAGAAATGACAATTTGGTGCGGTTCATTGGGCCAAGTTTTTTTTTTCAAAATGATGTTCTTGCAAAGGTTTTGGTAAATATTTTACATTGCGTAACCAAACCATGACTAAGCTTTTTGCCTAGACTTGATGCTACGGACGTTAACGACGTTTATTTTTAGCAAGACGGCTCCACATGCCACTCAGGCGGTGAAAAAATTGTTTCGATTGCGTCACGTCTTTCATGGATGTATGATTCCTGGAAATGAAGAATTTACTTGGCCGCTAAGATGGTGCTATTTAACACCGTTCGAATTTTTCGTTTGAAATTATGTCAAAGATAATGTCTACACCAATGATCCACTAACAATTCATGCTTTTGATGTTTACCTGTTAAAAATAGCACCATAGGACGACTGGTTTTAGGGGAAGTCAAGAGTTTGGACAATATTTTATTTTATTACTAATACTGACGCTTGTACCTTAGGCCAATGTGGAGATATTTAATATGTTTGTCTTGAATCTTATTCCAACCTGGGCTTGAACGCGATCATCGTCAACATAGTGAACTGTAATCGCAGGAGGCCAATAACGCAGTTATCGGTCGGTTTTCGCTTAGGTTCTTATGAGATTACTTCCAATTTGTATAAGCTGTTGACGAGACTATCAGGGCACCGTCTGGGCAGTGTTCTGATGGTTTTAGTTTTACAGAATTTCTATAAAAAGAAGTGGACTCTTCTCCCTCCACGAGATTTGTGAAAATTCGCTCTATCGAATGGTGAAAGTTGGGAGAACGAGGCTTCAGATTTTATTTATGTTTATTTAAAGTCTCTTTACTTTTGGGAATAGGAAAATGTCATATCGGGTTATGACCTGCTAATGTGGAGATTTTTCGAATTTTGCCAAATATGTATTTACGAACAAGCAATGAAAGCCATGAAAAGCCAATTACTAAATAAATCCATGTGTCATCGTCCTACCATTTACTAACACATCATTCAATAAATGAATGAATGAATTTCTTTATTCTCTTTTTTACAAAAAATTCGAGCATACTATGATATTACAGAATTACTTTACACAAGAGAATAATTAGTGACATCGAATATTAAGTAATATACATAAATAGATACAGATGCCACTTCAAAAATCAATTATTTAGAGTGGGGTGCACAATAATTCAATTAAATAAATAAATAAATAAATAAACGAAACAGGTAGCTTTAGAGCTTGTACAAAAGATTGAGAATCAAACAATGTAGGACAGCAAAACTTCAATATCATTATGATTAATATCAAGCAGCCATATTTTCAATTTCTTTAAGAACGCGTTTAATGTTCTAATGCGTCGTATGTCTACAGGGAGTCTATTGAACAATTTGCAAGATACTACACAAAAAAAGTTTCTATAATGGGTGGTACGAAAAGGAGGTATTTCGACAACAGAACGGGAAATACTTCTTAAATTGTAAGTGTCAGAGATTGGGCTTTGCATATATCCACCCCTTATAAAAAAATATTTTAAGCTTTAAAATAGTATAAATGCCTAACAGGCAGGATTTTTAAGGACCTAAACAGCACCATAGAATGGGATAAGCGGTGAGCATTACATATTTTTCGGACGGCACACTTTTGCAACACATTGAGTGGTTGGAGATTTGTGATCTATGTACCCCCCCAAAAGCTTATACTATATTGTAACTTCGAATGAAAAATTGCATAGTAAACTGTTTTTAAAGTATGATTTGTACAATACTTTCTGAGTCGATAGAGACTACGGATAGCTGAACGCAGACAGTTTTTCTTAGACCGCGATGTGTTCACTCCAACTTAGACTTTCATCTATAACAACTTTGTTACAACTTCAATTTTAAAGCAGTTTACATTGCAAGTTGCGCTGTCATTATACATTCTTTTACAAGTTTCTGCAGTACAAGTACAATTTATCATACTTTGCCGACAGCAATCGAGTGCATGGAAATATATCTTGAAGTCAGGAGACTCTTGCATGCTTAGGCTGAAATACATAATTTTGGTTTTGTTACTGACAATTAATCTGTAGTTCGCAAACCAGATTCTTAACAAATCTACATATATCATGATTTAAGTCAGCAGCCAGATCCAAAGGGTTATTATTTGATCCATAGGCAATGCCAAGATCATCTGCAAAAGCGGTGACTTTTCCCACAAATGATCAAACAAGGAGTTAATGAAGATCAAAAACAAGATGGGGCCAAGGACAGACCCTTGCGGTACACCCAATGAAATTACTTTGGGGTCGCTATGCCATGTCGAATGCCTTTGTAATATCTACGAAAAGACCGGCGCAATATTTTTTGTCCCCACAAGCGGACCAGTAGGAATGCAGTTAAGTGGGAAGGTTATGGTCCTACACTTCTGACCATAACGACGCCGGGATAAAAAGGAAAGAAGAAGAAGACCTTTGTTTATAAGGGAGCAAAAAGTCAGAAGAGCATCTTCGGTGGAAAGGCCCTCTCTAAAGCCAAATTGTGCTGGACAAAAAAAGTTCATACTGTTTAAATATCCGAATATTCTCTTTTTAACGGCCTTTTCAAATATTTTAGAAATAGAAGGTAACAAGGAAATCGGTCTATAGTTATTTTTATCCATTTTGTCACCTTTTTTGAAAAGTGGTACCACGTAAGCACATTTTAATTTATCGGGAAAGTTTCCAGTATACATAAATACTTAAATTAAAAAGATGAGCTAAAATGTCAACAACATTATAGGCGATATTCTTAAGAGTTATGTTAGAAATGCCATCATTACCACACGATTTCGTGTTATTGAGAGACTTTATCATACTTAATAATTCGAACCCAGTAATTAGTTCAAAAAAGAAACTATTTCTGCAGGACGCTCTTTCCACTGTTCCAACACAATGTTGGCAATATGAAGGACAATCACTATAAAAAAACTTATGCCCAATTGTTGAAAAAAAGTCATTGAATGTATTAGCTATTGTAGATGGATCAGTAATTTCAACACCTTCATTTCTCAGCCGATTTGTAGAGCTGCCACTAATAAAGTTATTTATCAATTTCCACTCTTTTCTAAGATTGCCTGTTGACTTTCTGGCTCATTTTTTTAGACGACATTTAAGGCTAGAATTGAGTGGATGTTTGTAACACTTTCTACGAAGTTTGTTTTTAAGTTTTATTTTTTTTAAGGATTCTACTGTTTATCCAAGACTCATACTAGATTTCCTCTGAATCACTGTAATGCTAGAAGTTATGCTAGAAGTTTTGACATGATCATTTAAAGTTTTTATAAATAATTCATATGCGCTAGACGCATTTGTGTTTGAATAGACTTCATCCCAATTCTCAAAACGCAGTAGATCATTGAATAGATCGTACCTAATCTTCGTCACATTTGACGCAAAACACTTCCTAACGCACAGTACCTGTCATGCAGTGATCAGTGATTCGGAGATCAAAGTTAACCCCTGAGCATTGATTTAATGAAATTTTCATAAAACGACCAAAAACATGGTCGAGGCATGTATTAGATATTGGCCTAGTAGGTTCATTGATGAAAGATGTTAACCCGTGCTCTGCTGTAACAGATAGGTACGAATCTGTAGGAGCGCTAGACGTTAACAAATCTAAATTGAAGTCGCCTAAAATGACGAGATTTGCTGTTTTCTCTTTATTAAGAAAAATATAAAATTCGTCCAAAAATGATTGAGGAGGTAGGGAGTAAAACCTATAGGCACAAACAAAGCTAAGACTCGTGTTATTAATGCTAAAGGAGATCTTTAATACATCCGCACTTGCCCACCTATAAGATATAGCTTCACACTCATACGAATCTCGCACAAAAACTCCGACTCCACCTGCAGCATACGATTCATTAGTACTTGAGTAGAATTTATAACCAGGTATATGATAATCGTCAACTTCACATGAAAAAATCCATATTTCAGTGAGAAAAATCAAATCCGTCAGGTACACAAACGTCTCAAGATTACAGACTAACAAATAAGTTTGTAGAATGGCGCAACTATTGACAAATCCGTATAACTTTTAAGAAATACCAATCTTCGAATAATATGTGCCAAATTGTATGACAATCTGTCATTTAATGTGTGATTTTTTAGGCGTTTGGTTTTTCATCGTCAAAAAATTATATAAGTATATATAAAATGTCTATGTACGTTGATGAATCAAAGCTTGTCTTTTATTTCTTAACGATTATTTTATTTAAATGCTGACCACGATTATCGCTTAAGTGGTTGATACCGAGGGTCCAAGTTTGATCCACTTCTTCAAGAATATTGGCTGGTATATTGCTATATAATGTTTTTGCAATTGACGTTCGTTGATGTGTGATTTGTGGTATCCCCATAAAAATAGTCTGAAGGCGTCCAATTGATCGGGCGAGCCGGCCAACTCACTGGTCCAAAACGAGGGAGAACTTCATCACCGCAACTATCTCTCAATTGGTCCATCGATTTGTGGGCAGTGTGGCATGTAGCGCCGACTTGCTGAGCCCACTCACACCAGGTTCAACTCGTGCATTTTGGACAAAAAAATAGAAAAAAAATTAATCATTGAAGGATAGCGGGCGCCATTGACGTCAATTTTATTCACACATTCAGCTTTGAAAAAATTCAGGCCAAAAATTCCGTCGAAGTTACTCATCGGACCACATATCGCAGTTTGGTTTAATAACGTACCCATTCAAATAAAAATGAACTTCGTCGCTGTGGCATGTCGCTCGACTTCAGTTCTTGCATTAACACTCCATAACACTTTGCACTATGCACGGTGTCTCAAGTCAGACACAACAATAGCAAAATTATACCAATGCACAAGAAATTTGAACCTAAAAAGTCCCCCAGGGAAATAGGTTTTGGGCCAAAAATAAATCACATAAGACAATATGACGATATGCTTACATTGCCAGAGATATTTCGTTCATTTCCCATAGGCTTTTGGTGTAGAAAGACGGCAAGGGTGCACTTCATCTTTAACGTTTTTTCCTACCTTCCTGCAAATTCAAATAAAACCTTAAGGTTGGAACGTTAAGGGCATTGCGGGTCTTTGTGAGCTTGTCGAATAAAAAGTGTTAAAAAAATGGGATTTCTAATTGACCCAGAACATCGGCTTATTAACAACACGCAAGGATATCGAAGATTTGGTACGTGCTCTGGTATATATCGTCACCTGAATGCAAGAACCAGCTAACTCGATTTTTTTCATATTTGAGATGTCTGGGTTTTCTGCTATCTTGAATAGATTCGCATCGAATGCAATAACCAAATACCAGATGCGTTGTACAAATATCGGATAAACAGCCGTCTGAATTTTCTGCTCTTTTCTCAAAACTGTGAAAACCAAATTAGCTGCTTCTTACATTCAGGTGGCGATATGTATATTTGAAATAGCTGTAAAGATAAGATTTCTGACTAAAAAGCGACCATGAAACATCAGAATTAAATATCAGACGTAGATTTAGCTCTGTGCGACCTCTCCGTAAAAAGAGCAATATCGGTCGGTGATTCGATTCTTGTTTGTGGAAAGGAAATTGTGCAGCGAAATCAAAGAGCGTTTGTATGCTGTGTACGGTGACTCTTCTCCTTCGATGGCGACCATCAAAAATTGGTTTAACGAGTTTCGACGTGGTCGCACGTCGGTTTTTGATGAGCCACGTCCAGGGGCCCCGAAAACGGTGCGCTAAAAAGCTGAGACAGTAGGCATTTCAAAAGATCGCGTGGGTCAAATCCTGAATGAAATGTTGGGCATGAGAAAGCTGTCGCGCTATGGGTGCCGCGTTTGCTCACTCCGGACAACAAGCGCAACCGCGAGACCACTTCAAAGCAGTGTTTGACGCTGTTTAAGCGCAATCCGAAGGAGTTTCTGCGTCGTTTCGTGACAGTCGACGAAACATGGATCCACTGGTCACCAGAGACCAAGGAACAGTCGAAACAGTGGACTTCACCCGCCTAACGTGTTCCGAAGAAGGCGAAGACTGTCCCATCGGCCGGAAAGGTGATGGCCACCGTTTTCTGGAATTCACCAGGTGTGATCCACATCGACTACCTGGAGAAGGTAGTTATTATTTGGCCGATTCGACGCCGAATTGAAGAAAAAACGGCTCCACTTGGCGAAGAAAAAAGTGCTCCTCCACCATGAAGGAGCATGCACCAAAAGTGCAACGCACCGGACACCTCTGCCCTCGCCACGGCCAAATTGGTCGAATTGGGCTACGAACTGCTGCCCCATCGATCGTATTCTCCAGATTTGGTCCCGTGCGACTTCTTTTTATTTCCAAACTTGAAAAAGTCATTCGCCGGGCAGAAATTTCAGTCGAATGAGGAGGTCATCGCCGCCACGGAGGCCTACATTGCAGACCTCGAGAAAACGTATTTTTCAGACAGGTTAAAGAAGTTGGAGCATCGCTGCGTCAAGTGTATCGAGCTAAGAGGAGACTATATTGAAATAAAATAAACAATTTCTCCAAGACTTTTGTTTTTCTGTTGTAGGCTAAATACTTATCGGACCACCCTCGTATTATAAAACCTGGGTTTAATTTATTTTATTATTTTAAAGCGCAACCTGCCCTAAGCAGGTTGGTTACTCCCCTGATTGCGTCCTTCAGCGATTGGGCTCCACTATTTAGCTCACTCTGCATGCCCGATACCTCACCAAGACTAACAGATCTCAGTCAGCTCTCAGGTTCATCTAAGCATGAATAAATAAGCAATATGGGGAAATACTTCTGGAGGAATAAAGCTCAATCAGAGTGTGCTCCTTTGGTATCCATAATTGGGGAAATAAGCGCGGCAGACCAGGTTGTTTTCGCTAGTCACAGCCCTTGCGATGTGCTTTCGGGTCATTTGAACAAGAAAATAATCGATTCTGTTTAGATCTACTTAAGAAACTTTTACTCTGGTTTTCTGTACATTTGGAAAAAGACCCTAAGGCACTATCTCTCGAACACAATAATCTTTTCCGTACCATACGCGGTGATGGGCCTTATTAAGGCCACGTAGTTGACTACTGTGAAATAGATTCCTTGTCATATCGAAGGGTTTCTTAGCTACAATTAGACAAACGTCTATATGTCTATTGAAATATAAATACTATTCAAGCCAAATAATGAAAGATCTAACCCCTTTTTCACTGCTAATAGCTCAATGTTACCCAATGATGGTGAATTTGACCAATTTTTTTTTTCTGGTATCCCTTAAGGTCTATAAGTTTAAAGTTTTATTTCAAAACTAGACCTTCTAACCATACGGTGTTGAAGGCGTTTTCAAAGTCGACTAATTCTACTAAATGTCGGAGACCAGCTTTGACGCAGCGTGATGGTATCATGGTATCAATGGGCCGGTATTATTTTCTTTTCTTCAGCCCATTTGAACAGAGCTCTGTTTATTACCCTTTCAAAAACCTAATTAAAATTCGAACTGATCATAGATTAGTTTTCCAATGCGCCGGAAAATGGGCACTATTCAATTGCTGAGCAGCGTAGTGAAAATATCAACTTTTTCAACTGGCAGGTGTATTAAAACGACGTTTAGGATGCCATCTATTCTGGACTCTCTTAAGTGAGTCCAGGGTGTGGTATTGGAAGTTAGTATTTCTTGTTGTTTAAGAACAGATTTTAGTCTGGACCAAAATCAATGCGTAATAAACGGTGATTTGTCCGCTGCTTAGTTTTTTCATGCTCTATTTTTGATAGCTCACGTGTAGTTCATGACTCTTGTGAAAGTCAAGCATGCTTGGTTGATATTGCCATTCTATCGGGAAAAGAGCTACACTAGTAAAACATTTACAAATGATTAAATTTTATTACCAAAAATCGTGTTCTGTAAGAAATGTTTTTTACACACATCCACCATAATAATAATCCATCTACTGAGCAAACAATTTAAGCCATAGTGACCAAATTGCTGATTCTATGGGACAATTAACAGATGAGTTTGGTGAGCAACTTATCTCTCGTTTTGGACTGGTAATATGGCCGGCTAGATCGAGCGATTTGATGACTCCAGACTATTTCGTATGGGAATACGTCAAATCATTTGCCTATGACAATAAACCTGCGTCTACTGTAGCCTTGGAAGACAACATTACTTATGTTATTAGCAAGATATCAGCTAATATGCTCGAAAAAGTGACTCAAAATGGGATCATCCTTATAGCCTTGAACATGAGTCTTAATTGCCTAAATCCCTAATGTTGTCTCTAAAATGTGCAGATTTACAATAATCAAGGGACAATATCTGCTAATCGGCGAATCATAAAATGTGGGTATGTGTCCGTAGAGTAAGCTTTTATACCTGAATGAGCCTTATTATCATATTTCAATACAATTTGCACCCCGAAGAAACGGTTCCTGGAGAGAAAGTCAATATCCTGACTACGGCACCTTGTGTATATCAAAAATGCCTTCGGCATTTAATCTTTTGCAATTTTCCACTTGCGCTAAGCGATGAGAACTTAAGAAGACTATTTAAAACCAGATCGCAAGCCCACCGTCTCCGCAGACAACCGTTTCTAAATAAAACTTTATCCGCCTTTGTGCATGCATTTATTTATTTATTTATGCGTCTTTCCAAGGAAGACACCTAAAAAAAGACAAATTCCCCGTTCCCAACTCTAAACGCAGATACCAACTTCGCCTCATTGCGCCCACAACCAAATTAAACAACACCGAACGAGCTAAGGCAAGAACTCGTACACTTCCATTCCGTTCCCAACGCAACGCGCAGAGGATTTCAAAGGAAAAAGAAAGAGCAGCTGCAACCACGCTCCACCACCAGCAACCATATTTAATATTACCTCAGGCATTTTCCATTTAATTACAAAATTTCTAACGAATCCTTGCTTGAAAACACTCACTCCCCTCCACATACGCCCGATATCCTTCAGTGTTTTATATGTTCTTTCCTCGTGAGGTGGGATGGCGGGAGGAGTAGGAAAATAAATAAACCATCAGACGGAGAAGAGCATTAACAACTTTACCCTTCAGCGAGCGTTTAAAACTCCAAATGAACCTGAATGAAGTCAAAAACACATTAGACATTCACATGCGAATGTCGTGTATCTATACATGTGATATACATGTGCATGGGGTTGGAATGCAGGGGGGTTTGAAAGACGACTGCGGCCGGGAAGATGGTTGTGAAGACGGTCCCAAGCCGCTGTCACGCCAAGCAAATGCGAAGATATGGAAATGAAAATTCTATAATATAACATCATTTCGCTCATCCGATGGTATTGATAAGAGGGAAAATCGATGAGTCTACCCTAGACTCGTATTGTCTTAGGTATCGTCGCCTCCACTCACCTGTAAAATTCATCTGAACCTCAAAAATACGCAGCAAGAGGCGAAAACGAAGATTTATTGTACCTATATATGTACATATGTATCGACAGAGAGAAAGAGCGACTTACCAATCCTGGCGTGTGTATTTTCCATAAGCAGGAGCATAAGTAGAAATCCCGTATACAAAAGATTTACCGATTTCGTTATAAAGCTGTTCCCCACCGTTCGCAAGGACAATGGCGACGGCGACAACGACGACAATACTGACGACGACGTTAGCCCAATGGAGTTCGGCATTTTGTATTATTTGTTAATATATTCTCGTGTTCCTTTGTCCCGATCGCGTCCTTTCTTTGGAAATTATTCCCCCCGTAGTCCTTTTATACGTTACTTGTATCGTTTTGAATACGTGCCATGCATTGTCCTTTTTTTCTCCCGAACGACCGATTTACTTCGATACCATCATCGTTCCGATGCTCTCTATACTTCCACTTCCACCGATTTACCGGCTCCTTCTATTGGTGCTCTTCCGGTTACTGTTGTTGTTGTTATTCGGAAAATAGGAGAGACCCCCTCCCCGTTTATGATGGCTTTTTCACCTCTTATTGAAGTTTAACACTTTTCTTATGCTCGTTGGCGTATATGTATACTTTAGTTCAGTCGTTACCGGCGTCGATTTGGCTCCTCTAACGCTGGTATTAGATTCCTTTGTATGCTGCCAACCGTTCGCATGATTTCCTCTCACATTGCCTTGGATGACGGTATAAATTCTATGATTTCATTCGCGCCATAAAAGTAAAGCATATGCCATTCGAAATCGCATGATTTACCCGGAACGTGGCATGATTGGATATTTGTATAAGCACACACCTAGTACACGTAGATGGAACGTATCCTTGTCGATTGTCCTTTCAATGAGAGTTCCCTATTACTATTATTCTTAGTATGATTACTCGCATCGATTCAGGGATGCTGGATTGTTCCCCGAAAGCTGCTGGAGGAAATATGGTTATCCTTTTCGGCTTCGCTGCTAGCGTGCCAGTAAATCAGTCATCGACTTTCATGATTGGAATTTGAATGTTTGCCTTCGCAGACGTGGCACCTCCACTGCTTTTCAAACTTTTTTTTTTGCTTTCGTTTTTCTTTCCCAAATACTTGGTGAGGATTTCAAGAAAATCCGTCTTTTTTCTTACTCGAATTCTTTTTCGTCTCCCTCGTTGCTGGGTTTGATTTCCTTTTTGTTGTTGTTACTTTCGAAATTCCACACTAATTTTTTGGCATAAAGTTTGAATTATGGCAGCAGTTCCTTTTCCGGCACTCGCTCACTCGTCCTGCCGGGTGAGTTGACTTTAACTTTACTTGTTGTTGTCGACGGGTGTGAGTTCACATCAATCAGACGCGATGGAGCTTATGGGGCAACGTGAAGTAGTAGAATTGAGTGTAATTTGTGTAACAATTTGCTTGGGCGCGCTCTCCTTTTGGTCTTTTGTGTAGGTTTCCTGATTATTTATATCCTGAAATGAAAATGAAAAGATTTTTATGAGAATTTTTTGCATGTACATATGGATGTAGGTAGGAGATAGACATTTTTCGTTTGATTAAATGCCGGGAAAATGTGGGTTGAAGCTGTTAGGTGGGTGATACTAAAATGAAAGTTGAAAGCGTGGGTATATGTTTGGCTATTCATGGTTGTGTGGGTTTGTGAAGGTACATACTTTGATTTTTTGCTAGTAATTTTACCTTGAATAAAACCGCAAGCTTACTAATCATAAGTGAAATTAATTCAATATTGCTTTGTGGTGAAAGTATTGCTATTGGGCAATTATGGTAAATCAGTAAATCAAGGATATTCATAGCTTATAATAAGAATACAGTTGTGAATGAGAGATGATCAAAAAGTGCTGACGAAGACATAAGCAGCATAAGATCAGTTCAAAATTCACACTCTGTGTGTGCATTTCCAATATAACATCTTAATAACATGGAAACAAAAAAAAGTTACTGTGAACTACAACCAACGCGACAAATTCAGTTGAGTCTCTCTATTCATATCAAGGACAACCACCCCCAGAGAGTAGTGAAAGAACATGTTCGACACAAACCATCTGCACCCCGTCCAGGTTGTATAACAAACACTATATGAGCGTACACGAATTATAAATATTAATAATAAAAAAATTATAATAAAAAAAATTACAAAGACGTAATCAACCAGTAATATTACCTCATTACTAAATTAAATCAGACAACCGGGATCTAGAAAAATTAATTTATGCAAATATTTTAATTCAGCCAGATTAAGAAAGGTTTTGTGCGATTATGCGGTAAATTAAAAATGGATAAAGATTAAACGTTATGAGAAATGATAAGTTTGGTGTGGGTATATAATCAGCTATAAAGCAATTTTAGATCGAGCTCTGGCTTCAAATGGGGTTTCATAAGCAGAGTATATGAGAATATATAGTGAAAAGTCTAAAGAGGAGGTTGCATAAAATTATGTTATACTCGTATTACTGCTGCGGTCAAAATTATAGCAGTGAGAAACCAAAAACGAAACAACCCATCAAAATGAAAACATATTATTTACCAAACGTTATAAAATAGTATTATTTATTAAGTCACATTAATATTAATTTAGATTCGTGGTAAAATATTTGTTAAATTCACAAGAAAAAAAATAATGAAAGAGTCTCCATAGTAAGAATTAAGCACAGTCAAAAAACAGCAGTATTGAAGTCTATTAAGTAAAATGGGGTAATAGATGAAAATGTTGAAGGAAAGTGTACTGAAATCAGTTAATATTTGGTAGTAGACCCCTGGCTTTTTAATACGACTTCACATCTGCGCTTCATGGAATCCACCAAAGCCTGACTTCTTAGGTATATCTGGGATATTCTGGGGTATATCTTGCCATGCGGTCTTCACGGTGACCCAGAGTTCGTTGTTATTTCTGGGTTTTGAAGCTGCCACCACTTTTTTTTACATCCGCCCAAAGGTTTTCTATTGGATTGAGGTCAGGTGATGGGGCAGGCCAGTCCATAGCGGTTATATTGTTAGCCCGAAACCATTCCTTGGCTTTTTTGCTGGTGTGTTTCGGGTCGTTGTCTTGTTGAAAGACCCATCTGAGTGGCATTTCCTCCTCTGCGTAAGGCAGCATGGTTCCCTCATGTATATTCACATAAACAAGTTGGTCCATCACACCATCCATGCGGTATATGGGGCCTACACTATAGTACGAGAAGCAACCGAGAATCAAAGAGGGCGTTGCAATTTGTTAAATCAGTCTCATCGGAAATAAATGAGTATGTACCAAGTTGCTGATCATGCCGAAGTATTGTTACATCATTACCGCATACTGTCAAGTACATCCATCTACTTTGCAGTCAAGTTGGTCAACACGTCCTTTCTCTTTGAACACAGTTTGTATATACAGTTGCGGTCAAAATAATAGCAGTGAAACCTCCCCAACGAATAATATAGCAGAGATTAAGGTGTGAATAATCTATTACTTTCTTTAACTAATTTTTCGGTAATAGAACAATATGTCTTTCGTTTCCAAAAAAAAAAAATATTGGTTGCCATAACGGTTTCTAACGGTCACCGAAGCTGAGAACCTCGGGGAATGAAGAAAACATTAAGAAAGTCAGAAATTGTCTGCGCTTTGACCGTTGTGTGCCCGCGAGTCTTATTAAGGAGATGATTGACAAACCTATGAGTATGTGTATATCGCATTCTTACTTAGGATTTGGGAAAGATAATTTTCTGTGTGCGATTGGCTCAACATTTTCTCATATAATAATTCACTGCAAAGACATGAAATCTGCGGATGACGCTGCATACATTCATATCATCTGTCGCAACTGGCGATGGGATATGCTGCTCAAAATATGAGCTACTCACTAAAGCAGAGCGCAAAATGAAAGTAACGAAATCAACCAAAAGATAGTTTTCTTCGATTACGAGAGCATTATCCCATAAGAAATTCGTTCCACTAGACTGTGAACGCTCAATATTACTTGAGTGTTCTGGAGATATTGAGCGACAGAATCTAGTGTATTCGACCGGAATGCAAGAAATAGCAATGCGCCTAGTTGTATCGGAGTTTTCTGTCGAACGCTCTACTACCCGCCATAGTCGCCTGTTGAAGGGGAGTATCTACAGTATGATTACTAACATTCTGAAGGCTTCAATCAACATCCTCAAGGCTATTGCTGCCTTCGAGTACCGGTTATACTTCGATAAATTTTATGATCCCCTACAACTCGGAGGGGAATTATAATATTTTGAAAGACATAACACCTAAATGACATGGAAAATGAAACAGTTACTGTGAACTACAACCATCGCACCAAATTCAGTCGAATCTCTCGAATACTGTCTAGGACAGCCACCCTGGAGTGTAATGAACGAACATCTTTGACACAAACCACTTTCACCCCTTCCAGGTTGTGTGACAAATACGATATGAACGTAACTCTTAAACGCAAACCCAAAAAAAAAAATACCAATTTAGATCTATTGTGCTTGCTAGCCGATTAGACTTGGAGTTCCTCTACTTCCTTAATAAAGTCTCTCGTTGGAGCTGAGATGATCCCCTCAGGAGTTTCTCGGAGGAGGATCCTAAGGTTGAAGAGGACAGTACATTCACATGTTATGTGGTTTGCAGTTTTTTCGTCCTCAACACAGAGTCGACACTCGCTTTCAGACGAGAGTTTAATTTTGCTGCGATGATACATATCACAGACTACAGTGTCCCCAAAAGTAGCTGATCAGTTTTCTAATATCGACAGTGTGTTTATTCATGGGACGTATCAATTTTTTCGAATGTCGGAGTTCTTGAACCCTGTTCTTAAAGTGCAAGTGTTTTCTATCGAGTTGGCCGGCGATTCCGTTACCGTTAATGCGCCTATGCCCTGGCACGATCTAGAGTTTGACCTTGTTTCTTGTAGCTAGGTCCTGCGGGGCATCGTGACATTCCTTAACAGAATTTGAGTTCGTACTATATGCTACTGCTTGACTATCTGAGAGTATATTAATGGTTATACCTTCTATACCAGTATTTAAATTTAGGTTGGCGCACGTCGAGATTTTTCTGTTTGGTCCAATGGTGCCAGTGACAACACCCGAATCCAACTTGGAGCCATCTGTATACCACATGAGGTTTTCACATTTAGCAAGTAATCGCCGCTTTCCCAAACTGTGCTATTTGGGATCAGTATCTCAAATCTCTTATCAAAAGTGAACGTGTGTGGTAACCAAGTTTTGTGCCAGCTAGACCTTATCTATTCTGATGCGTATACAGAATGGAAAGTGGTTGCGCATAGACCTCGCTCCTCGTCGCAACGTCTCGAAATGGACACAGGTACCATTTCAATATTTTCCGCTGGCTTTCCCGGGCGAACATAAAATCGGGTCCCCACTCACCAACCTGTTCGATAAAACTACCGACTAAATTCAATTCAGCTGTGGGCAAAGGCGCTCTCCGGTGACCAAAAACAGTACGAACCAAACGATAAGCTTCCACGAAATGTTCACAGTTTTCGAAGTGAATTTTCACTGTTCCAGCAAGTTATCCGAATGTGTGTCGAGCCGCATTTAGTTAACTTCTACTTATTAAAAATCAATCTAATAAATTTTAAAATGGAACCTTTTGTTGCTTAACCTTTATAAGAGTTTCAGGAAGGTCGTCGAATATGAGCACTTCTTCCTGGCACATCAACCATGATCATTTGAACTGAATGAAGCGATATCTGAATAGGTATGACAATGTCCTTATTGTTTTGAGTGTATAACGAGTGGAATTAAGGTTTGTTATAAAATTGTTGAATTTGTAACAGAAATAGCAGCGAATGGTGGTCGCTCAGAAGACGCGATGTCAATTACGATGAATATTTTCCGACATCTACTGAAATATTGCCGTAATATCCATTTATTGCATTTAGGTCAACAAGTATCGGAGAATACGAGCAAGTAGGTTACGTTCACTGTTTTCCGAACTTAAAGGAAAATAGGGTCTTGACAAAAAGTCACCATGATAATCGCACTCCAACTAAATGCTTATTTATTAACATCAACTCCCATGTAATGACAAACAAATTATGATACTTAGAGGTCCTACTTACAATTAGATTTAATCACGGCGGAGAACTGACTTCTCGGATCATCCCACGCTTATTATCAACGGTCGCAGTATTCAATAAGTCGATGAGGTCAGGTATCTGGGATATGAAATTAATATCAGCTGCTGTGGTTGGCTCAATAAACACGAGTTACCACACTCAGAACTCTGTAGTTTGGGAGTCAAGATAGAAATTCCAGAAGACATGAGCATGAAAAATAATATTTCTAAACTTTAATTAAATTTAGAAGCCACCCCTTAAAATGAATAAACGATTTACACATTCTTTCTTCTTTAATTTGAGTATAAAATTTTAATTCAATATATATTACTTGATTTAAGGATAAGAACAGTGAAAGATATAAAAAAATCACACCAAACGCAAACCTTAAAATCTACTTTAAGTGCATCAAGCGTTCACTTTCTAAGGCATCGTTCGACAATAGGACCTTAACTCATCGATGCTACATGGTTTATCGCAACACTCATGAGCAATGCCAAACCGTCGACGACGAAGCTTAGCCAAACCAGTTGCTTCTTCGCTGCTCAAAAATGGTAAAATGCTTAAATTGAACTCAATTTTATCATCGTTTTCTCTGCCTTCTCCGTACTCTTCTTCTGGTGAGACTTTTATGGGAAAAAAAAATTATATTCATGTCCTTAACTGTGATAAACAAATACTCACGAGAGCTTCTCTTGGTCTTGTATGACTGGAAGCCAAGTGGGCAGACCAATTCCAAGGTTCTTCTAAGACCTGATCCACATACTCTCTGATCGCATGCAGCAAGCTCCAGCATTGTCCAGCAAATAACCAATATGCAGACTCTTCCAAATCCTGAAATGCTATTTCCTGTCTTGGCCATTCTACAATGACTTGTTTTTGATTCAATCTCTTCCTCCAAAATTGTCTGTATAACTGACTGTGAGTCTCAAATCAAGGCCCTTTATATTTATACTAGTAAACAAACAAAAACCATCTTCCGCAGACGCATATCCTGCTTCTGGGAACAACCCAAATACCGACATGATTGGGTACCCCAAGTCAGAACCGCTCGACATTTTTTACGAACGATTAAACGCTATTCCTGTTGACATGTTGTGCATTCATTTGTCCTATTAATTATGCATAGCTAATGGTGCCCTTGTCGTTTGTTAATTTATGCAAATTCAATAGGCATGTTGGGGTTTTACAGGTTTCCAAAGGTATATGGGGAGAGGGCGTAGATTGAAGAGGATTTTCGTAGATAAATTCAGTTTACTTCTGAAGACGGTCGGATACGGACCAGTGAAGTAGTTGGGTTTCAGAACTTTGAGTTTTTTTTCTCTCGTTTGCTAAATTGTTGATGGCAGATTAATTAGTTTATGATTGTTATGGCTTCTGTGTGAGGTAAGTGGGTGGAAATGCGATTATTTGCTTAAGTGGCACGTGCAGGTTGTTAATTATCTTTTGGAAGAAAAGTTTCTAAAAATGTTCGTGCTTCTGAGAATAAGTAGTAAAGGTATAATTATTTTGTGTTTTATTACCTTTTAATGGGATGGGTTGGGGATTCTAAAATTGCATTCAGAAAAATATTTAGAGTTTGTTGACAGAACCCTGTAATCCATTTTTATACAATCTTAAATTATTGATAAGCATTGATCATAGAACTGGACTATTTATACAATTCTTGTTCAATATCCTTTTTAGTATTAAATTTATTTTTTTATGTGAAAGAAATTGTCGGCCTCTGCGGGATAGGCGTTAAAATATATCCGCGGCTCGTAATGCCAGTGTTAATTTATGATGATTTTAGAAAAATAGGTTTGATGAGCCCCTAAAATATGATCGTGAAAACCGGTGCAATAAAACACAAGAGAATACACAAGGCTACTTTGATATCCAGATGAAATAACGCTCAACCAAACTGACTATTATCTTATAGTTAGAAGACACTACACCATATTGTCGAACACAAATTTAAGGAAACGGGACTCAGGAATAAAGGAAATCAACGTTGAGAAAGACGTTGAAGACTCTCGTATGCAGCGCCAATACCAGAGTGAAATTAATAACTGGTTTGCCCTATGGGATAGCATGAAAACTGGTGACGAAACAAAACAGGTAGGAGCAGTATAGCAATGCTTCAAAAGCTCCAAAGCATTGCACTCAACGAAGAATGCGAGAAAAAGAAAACTACCCATAATGTTTTAAGACTTCAAGTCTTGGAAAATAATGAAGAGAACACGCTACAAGATATCAGACCCTACGAACGAAATTCAGTAATATCCTTGAAAATAAAAAGGAATAATGTGGCTCAAAACAAGAGAGAAATGAATGCATACTAACCGCCGTATGAAAAGAATACCAGGCTGAGTCAGAATTTGCACCTAACGATAATGAGGAGCTCGTTTCGCACAATGAGTTGCAGGCCAATGGAGGGGATATGTCGATAAACTGTTTCTTCTAAGCCTTAACACGTACGTATCCTTAGTTGATACTCTCACTCTATTCTAAACTGATACAACAAGGTGGCAGACCCACCTCAGTTGGCGCTCTCTTTATGACCTATCTACTTACTTGCAGACTTATACGGAATTCGCATAACTATTGTCATCTCTTCACCCTCCACCTTCGATTTCTGAACCGTATGTAATTCTCTTTTATCAGCGTTCCTTTACCACTTTATAAATGCAAAAAAAAACTGATAAAAATCCCTGAACAATAGTTGCCAATTTTTATCCCAATTTCTCAGCCAATGGTTAATCGAAGAGGCCCTTCAATCCGATCAGCTCCTGCCTTAGTCGTCGACAAAATACGTAAATATATGCGGGACTACTCGCACGGTCCTGATTGATTCTTCACAGCAGGGCCATTTGCTCCTACGCCTCACGGCCTTGTTGGAAGGTTTCATTTCACAGAGTCTAGTTCCCCAGCATTGGAAAAATGCTTACATCATCTCAATCCACCAAAAACGACGAAAGAATGAGGTGTCTAACTACCGCCCTATCGCCAAACCCTTTGAGAATATCGTCCACGATACAATATTCCATCACTACAAGCCTATCTCTACAAATCAACATGTAGAAACCCAGGTCGATCGACAACCACTAACCTGCAAAGAAGTAAATGTTGTTGCCACAGACTTCAGCAAGGCCTTCATTAGACCAATTATACAATATTTCTTAAATTCACTGTTCATGGTTTCCCCCCAGTTTTATTCTATAGATCAAATCCTACCTTACTGCTGTCTCCGATCCGACCTAAACAGGTTTACTATATGCTGTCAAAAAAACATTTCGTTCCTAATATACAAGCAAATGTTAAGCTATGACTTACTCACGTGATAGAGCTCCCATCACCTCCCAGAATCTACGTTATCTGACGTTATTCCCCTTTAAAGTTTTTGGTTTTTGGTTTGGTGTTATTTGTGATCGGGAAATAAACTTTCGCCTTCATATCGAAAACATTATCAAAAATGCCAGCTTCACCCTCGTCTTTAAAAAAAGTTGATAAAAGACCTTCTCGAAATCCTTACACCCTTCATTAGGCCCCTTTTTGATTATGCTAGTCGAGTCTGGCCTTTGTCTTTCTGTTTGACCCCGTTCGAAAGAGGTTTACTCAATTTACCCTTCGTATTCTCCCTGAGCTGATATCTACATTTTACCGCCCTAAAAGGATCGCTTAGAGCTGATCAAACTACACCTCTAAAAAAAAACGATGTATGTATACTTACAGATATACGCACCATGATGGTGGCGATGTAGTATGCAAAACCCCGTAAGTCGATTAATTTACATATCACTGACACAGGAATCTCCTAGGGTGATTCTCCTATTTGCTGACCAGAGATGTTCAAATCAATGAGGCTACAAATTGGAAGGAAGATTCGACTGTGTCTACGAGTCCTTCGGGACCACGACGATAATGGCAGCGATTTGATTTTATCTTGTTCGCTTCCCTGCTCCTCTGCCTTTTCAACTCCACTTTTTCGTCCCGAACTCGACTCATATGGGCGAGACCCGACTTTGTTCGAATGCGGAAAACTTCTCGCGGACCACTCTACAGCGCTCAAGATGAAGAGAAAAACGAAAAAAAAAACATTCTTCCATTGACTGCCCCCACTCGGCATCAACTCCCATCGAACGAACTACGGCTAACATCACCCCATGTCCAGAAAGCTGCTGAAAACAAATTTCTCTCTTTTCTTACCAAATATGTCTCAGGAGTGTCCTCTAAAACTTCTCCTTAGCCTTTTCTTCCTTATAAGGTATGAGGCTTATTTAGATTTAGATGGCTTAAATTATTGAAGGCTTGCATTAAGCTAATAAAGTGCTCATACGAGGGCATCAAATAAATCAAATAAAACAGAACATGTAGAACAAATGGACAGTGGACGAACAGTGAACAGAATAATGAGTGACGAACCCCCAGGAAGGCTGTGCCGTAAATGGGAGGATAATATAAGGATGGACCTAGAAGCGGTGGAACAGAATAGTGAAACATGGAAAGAACACAGTCATGACAAGATGAACTTATGGATTCCAAATTGCTGGTAATAAAAATAATAATAAGAAAGTAACTATCGACATGGCCTGTCATGTTAAGGTATTCTACGAAGGTTCCAACTGACACATTCTAGTTTTAAAAGTTTCATTCAATGGTATTTAATTACTTTGCTGCCACTGCAGTCATTCAAATACATTGGAATTAAACTAGAAACTAAACGTTAATTATGCTATAAGTCAATATCAGAAACAGACATTTTGAAATGCTTCATTTTCATCCTAACGCAACCGCAAGAAAAGCAATTTCTGATTATTTTCACTTTAAAAGCGAACAAATTAAAAGTTTCTCAATTCCATCAGTCCAAGGAAATGTTGCACTTAAAATCAACATCAGTTCGGGAACTAGCCTAATCATATCAACGACACTTCAAAACTACATAAAACTACAACAAACCAACCCAAAAAAAAAAACCCCAAACGCATGCATAGAAACATCCGGAAAAGCATTCAAAAAGGTGTGCACCTGCCAGATGTGAGCCAAGGCAAGTGGTAAATGGATTACTCACAAGTCCACACAACTTTGCATACAAACAAATATGGGTAAATTGAATTTATTTTAAACAATGACCAACGGACACTTTATTCCATTTCAACCCGCCAGTGTCCCTCTATGCCAGGAGGGATGCCATTCCCGATTTTGCTCGTCAACTTAAATACGAAATTTAAATTTCCTGCCCTTATTCCTCACTCAAAGTTAGACATGTGGTTACACCATCTACCCACCCTTCACTCTATTTCCTTCTGTTCCAAGGATCCAAGGACTAAGTATAACCAAAAAAACAGAAAGCAACACTTCAGATAAATAGAATGCCGCTCTTATGCTAAATACCAAACATAAACCACTTGTTTGTTATGGCAAACAGGATAGCAGACAATATACTATACACACGGACGAAGTCCTAATGTCCATATCCCATATCCCCATGTGGAGTAGATGTTGAAACCCCACAAAACTACTCGGGCAGTAGTTTTAACAATAAAAGTTGAAGTAACTCACTTCATGGCCACTAATCCCGGGTGCCATCATTGAATTTAACATTTTGCAATAACGTCTAGCCGTCAACTGGCCATGTTGTAACCCGAGATATAATGTAATTGAAACTCTGAAGGAACTCATGTGAAAAGGATCAACACACATCACACTCTATGCTATTCAACGGAATTATTTAACTTTGAATATGTTGTTGACGGCAATATTGCCAATTTGCGTAACTGCCTGGCTGCAAGATTATTTAAGTCGGAATTTACTATTATCCTTGTTAGTACTTATGCCTTCGACTTGATATCATACCTTTCCAAAATCGGGATTGATAGATACAAAAAATCCTTGTAACCTAGTTAAACGTCAAACAAAATTTTCTACATCCTGCTTGGTGTACTATGCCTGCACTATACACACCAAAGGACGAAGGACAAGTATAGGCAACGAGAAACTATGCAGAACATTGCTTCGGCTCTCAATGGAAAGGAGCAAAATAAAGGCATGAAAGGCATTCCTCTTCAACAAGCTGCATATATCCAACCGTCCTATCCCCTCATCTTTGATATGTACGAACAACTCCACATGTACGACACCCGCGGTATGCATGTCCCGATAAAGGTGGATCAACTGAAATTCATTGGCGTGTGGACGAACCATGTAAATCACTTAACATCAAAATAAAAAAACTAAAATGTACATATACACTATTGAATTTGGTTCGGATGGTGGAAACGAACAAATCACGTCTGAGCCGGACAAAAAAGCATTAAAAACGAAGGACGAAATAAAAGAAGAGGAAGCTTTTAAACGTTTACGTCGAGGTAGTGGACTGGATTCCCATGAATCCTCTTTGTTTTTTTTTTGTATTGCATTTACTGACAGGAATTAAACAACCCTTTTTTATATTTCATGGCGGTTCGAATTTATTAATAAGAATGACCTTTTCCGACGACCACTTATAATTTAAGGTCCAATAATTACTTTATTACTATTCGACAGTTTAGATATTCTTTTTATAATTAGATACAGAAGCTTCGTTCCCATATTTAGTCGAAGTTAACTTGGAGTCAAGGTAAATGACAAAATATTAGTAGAAAAAAAAGAAGTTTTTCTTTTTTGGGTTAAGTTGAAAATTTTTCTGTCGAATAATTAAGATTGATCGCAATATCGACATTGAATTCGCCAATATCGCCAGTATATGTATAATGCTGGAAGTTGTAGGAAGTCGGATATGAATATTGTAGAAAATAAGACTCAGGACCGAACCCTGTGTCACACCAGCGTAAAAATGACTAAAACTTTGAACAATTTTACATAAATATGGGAAGTAGGTTAAGCCTAAGAACACGATACCACACGGTATCAAATGCCTTTTCAAAATCGGTTAGTAACATCCCCGGTTGACTTACCAACGGAACGGTTACTTTTGATTACATTACAAATTCTTATAACTTGATAAGATGTGGTGTGATGGGGTTTAAACTGAATTCGTCAATCGTAAAGATCCCTTTCTCATCAAATTCCTCACAAATCCTTTTTTTCAAGATTCTCCCAGAGAATTTGCTTATGACACTTAATAGACTGATTGACCTATTTTTTTTTAAATATATATTTTGTACATTATCTTAGCCACCCGATTTTTTAGGCAGATATTGGCAAAATTGAAGATACATTGGATAAAATATTTCTCCAGGGGTGAGCTCTTGAGCCCAGTTCCCTATGACGACAATATTGAGATCAGTTAAATTTGGCACTTAAACTGAGAAGCTTTCTTAGGACTGTGGAAGACCGTAGTAGAACTCCGTATCACCCCCTGGAAAGCAAACGCAACAAATTTAAACTTTGTTCCCATTTATTAGGCCATATTAATAGTCAAAATGTAACTCAATGTGTGTTCAAAATGTAAAAGGAATTCTCATTTTCAGTTTGTGGAAAACATTTTATTTATTTGTCTGTCTCAGAAAATGAGAACTTATTTTTGCGCTTCTTCCAATCCTTAACACACTTCGGGAGCTCGATCTCTGCCATAAATACGCTGATCGGAGTGGCATGTTAAATTAATGTTGTCCTGATGTAACCCTTGATGTACCCTTGTTGTAACCTTGTCGTGGAGGCCTTTTTTTCATTGTAACAAACATAAAGAATTATGAGGAATTAGTATTAACGGATGGCTATATAGTTCAGGTGACAAAGGAGTACTTTAGGTGGTAAAGGTTTCACTGTATTAACCCTTATTAGCAACCGAGATGGTCTTTTGTTGATTTGAGCTTTTGTTACGTTTTGAGTCTGTAAGGATTGGAAAAGACTTTACGTTATATTTTTCAAAGCTAATTTTCGAGGACTGAACGCATGCTTTTTCAATGCGTGCTTCTTCGCGATATGTCAAAATCTGTATTTAGTGACACTTCTCGGATGTGAAACTGGGTCTCTGACTACGAAGGAGGAAAATAGATTTCGGGTCTTAAGGGTAATCTATGGTAGAAAACAGAACGAAAAAAAAAGGCGAATGGAGAAAACTACAACAACTAGAATTCAAAGAACTATATTCAGCCCCAAGCATTGTCCGCGTAATAAAATGGAAAAAACTTATATGGGCAAGACACGTGAAACGAATGGATAGTGATCGAACAGTCAAAGAAATAATGAGTGGAAAACCCAAGGCAAAAAAGCGCTAGAAAGTCCGCGCCGTAGATGGGAGGACAATATAAGGAAGGACTTAGAAGAGGGAGACCTAGTACGAAACATGTAAGAGGGACACACATGATAGAGGGACGTGGCAAAGGGTGGTAAGCGAAGCTCTGAACTGCCGAGTTACAAATGGCCGATTTTCATCATCATCATCTTTCGGCGATCATGATAACGTTCACTTGTCTGCAAAAAACGCCTTAGTTTCGAAGATATGGGGTTCTGAAATGTGCCACTCGTAGGCTCGGAGGCTCGTATGGGATAATACGCGGGTGGTCCGATAAGTACATAGCCTACAAAAGAAAAACAAAAATTTTAAGGAAATGGCGATTTATTTTTCAATATAGTCTTCTTTTAGCTCGATACACTTGACCCAGCGATGCTCCAACTTCTTTAACCCGTCTGAAAAATACGTTTTCTCGAGGTCTGCAAAGTAGGCCTCCGTGGCGGCGATGACCTCCTCATTCGACTGAAATTTCTGCCCGGCGAGTGACTTTTTCAACTTTGGAAACAAAAAGAAGTCGCACGGGGCCAAATCTGGAGAATACGGTGGATGGGGCAGCCGATCGTAGGCCAATTCGACCAATTTGGCCGTGGCAAGGGCGGAGGTGTGAGCCGGTGCGTTATCATGGTGGAAGAGCCATATTTTTCTTCGTCAAGTGGGGCCGTTTTTTCTTCAATTCGACGTTGAATCGGCCCAATAGGATCGGCCAGGTAGTCGATGTGAATCACACCTTGTGAATCCCAGAAAACGGTGGCCATCACCTTTCCGGCCGATGGGACAGTCTTCGCCTTCTTCGGAGCACGTTCGCCGGGTGAAGTCCACTGTTTCGACTGTTCCTTGGTCTCTGGTGTGTACCAGTGGATCCATGTTTTGTCGACTGTCACGAAACGATGCAGAAACTCCTTCGGATTGCGCTTAAACAGCGTCAAACACTGCTCTGAAATAGTCTCACGGTTGCGCTTGTTGTCCGGAGTGATGCAGGATATGCATCACGTGATCTTTTGAAATGCCTACTGTCTCAGCTATCTCGCGCACCTTCAATCGGCGGTTTGCCAATACGAGATCGTGGATTTTTGTCACGTTATCCTCCGTGGTAGCCGTTTTCGGGGCACCTGGACGTGGCTCATCAAAAACCGACGTGCGACCACGTTGAAACTCGTTAAACCAATTTTTGATTGTCGCCATCGTAGGAGAAGAGTCACCGTACACAGCATCCAAACGCTCTTTGATTTCGCTGCGCGATTTCCCTTCCAAAAACAAGAATCGAATCACCGACTGATATTGCTCTTTTTCCATTTTTCTAAAATCCGCGGACACTCCAGCTTCCACACTTTATAGACTTTATAGGCTTTATAGGAAAAACGTAAGTTGCAAAATGCCTTAAAATCTAGCTTTTTCCAAATTTGTCGATCCCGGGTACTGCCCCAATTTTATATGTCCTTACAAATAAGAAAAAGCGCTGGAATGTCATCAATTCCCCTCCTTTAATAACTACTTAAAGTGCAATTCACAAAGCTTTCCATTGCAAATCATTACTCCCCAATTATGCAAAATTTTCGACCCTTTGGCCCCTTACCATATTAAAAGACCGCTTCCCTCATCAAACTGCCTGAAATCGAATTTATTTTCAAATTCAATAATGATCCAAGTACCCTTCGCAGGGTATAACGAGTACTTCCTTTATCCCCCAAGTGCCCAGAGTAAAGTACACAGTCCTACCATGTGGCCATATTATAATATCAATGGTGTCCTCCGACCCTAACCTAAAACTCAGAGTCTCCAACCCCAAATAACGCCTACTCACAAAATGAAATAAGCACACAGCACGTGGTATTCTTTCCACCTAAGAAAAACAAACAAAAAGGAAAAAATGGAAAGCAGGAGCGGCGAAGTTATTCCTTTTGCAAAATCAAATTTCGTTTTAATATATTCCACATCTGCGGTCTAAATCCATTCATCTCCTGAGCTGTCCTTGGCACCGTAGTCCTTCAAAGGTTCAATTCGTGTTTTATGATTTTTGTCCTGCGATGGAACGCGTTCAAGATGGCGTGGTAACAGACTCCCTTAAAGCAAATGCATCCTGAACACAATAAAGCTATTTTTGACACTTTGCTTCTGTCACTTCGAAAGTGTCAGTGGAAAAGGAAATCAAAGAATTGAAAATTGAAATGTGTTTTATGCGAGCTATCAAATTTTCGAACATATCCTTGAACACTTCAACTCAAGGCACGGAGAGTTTGAAACTCACTTTCCTAATTTCTGTATTCATTTGAAGTTAAATTAAAATTTTGCAAACGAATCTCACTAATTGCTTCACACACGCATAAAACTCACACACACGCACGTAGTTTTATCTTATATGGCTCACAGGATATTAGGTGGTGGGTGTCGTGATGGTAACGAGCAAAAACGAAGTGAGTAAAGAACCCGTGAAATGTTTTTAAATGCGGGTAACCGTCATTTAAATTGCTCACCACCCCCACAAGTCCTTTGCAAGGATTTAACACATAAAGAAAAACACATAAAAAAAAATATATATTTTAGGACATGCGGTTCACTTCATAGCCACTGCTATTTATGGGTGCCCAACCGCTGAGATCCAGTGGTCCGCCCGCATTCACATTACCAAATACACACATGGCACAGATCGTCGTCCTTCGTCCTGAACGTGGGAATTATGTCGTAAAAAAGATTTAAAATAATTATCAGTGCTGCTATCTAAGGGTTGTGAATTTAAATAGGTTTTAAATGTCCTCCATATGAAATTAATTCCAAAATGCCATACCGAAGGATTAAGGTACAAAAGACCGAAAGGATGCAGCACAATTGGAAGGCAGCAACTGGTAATTGCCATGTGGTATCACCAAAACCTCATACACAAACACTCTGGGCATATCCTTTTTCGTTCATTTGCCTACTGTTGGAGATGTATGGCTGGTGGTTAGACGAATGTCGATTGGGCGGTATGGGCAAGATATAAGGGTATACATGTCTGTTTTAAACAGGAAGAGCTTTGTGGGTTGTCATATGAATGTGACTACTGGCAAGGTCAGAGGTCCTTTTATTTATTTATCCTTTTTTTTTTTGGGCTTTTAATCCTGCCAGGAACAGAAACTCTTGGGAGCCCCTATTCCCCGCTGGACCTATGTATATATAAAATTTTTAATTTGTTTTCAAGCAGACGCTCTAGCGGGTTGCTTTATACTCCTTGACCGTAAACATTATTCATCACAAGCAAGATTCAAGGTAAATTGCCTAACATTTGTTGTCCTTAAAAGAAGGTCGTACGACCAAGTTGATGCCTTAATGTCAATTTCTTTTGGGAAACTTTTGTCACCAATACTCTCCTCGCAGCCGACAGACGTTCAAAAATTATAAAGTCAAATCGATGAGATATTTTTGAAATAACGGTAAGAGAGCAGAAAATGACATCTGATGTAGGCTCAAATCGAATTATTGACATTTTGGAATGTCTGTTTTATCTGTTTCGTTTTTTTGTTTTTATTTATTTGAAGGGAGTGTTTAAAAAAAAGTTTTTCAAAGACACCTCATACTGAACTGTGTCGATGAATATTTTTCTGTTTTCACTTTGTTGGTAAGAGACAGGTGATGTCCTTGATGGTCTGGCATAAAGTTAAATTGTTTTTGATTTTTTCGTCTGATTGCCTGTCTGCTGTTTGAAAGTACTTGAGCTGAGTGGGAATTGGGCAGTGTTTTAAGAACAGCAATGAATTTTTCCACTTCACTTGGAAAGGGTGTTCTGAACTAACAACGTTAACGAACCTTGAGCTAATTATCGCACTAGGAATGCCATAGTCACAGAGTTTAAAGCTATTTGGATAGTACATTACTTTGCTTAACTGGATATGGAATATACCAGAAATGTTTAAGAATTAATGGGAATTTTATAATTTCACGGCTCAGACTTGCTCGACTCGCAGCACTTGTTCTTTATTGTGTTATATATGAAGACTATCTATTGCTGTCTGTATCAATTATAACCAACGACTATGTATATTATCTTTTCATAAATTGCATTAAATTTTTACTGTATGAAAGAAAATGAAGCAAGATTTTTGAAATGTTAAATCTGCTTAAAATAGAACTAAGGTTTACGACCTTTAGAAGTCATACGAGGCCATGAAGAAGTTTGCTATTTAGAAGACGTTACGAGAAGTTAAGGGGGCTGAAGAATTATCACTAAAGGTGGTGATGTTGAAACTTAAGTTCAATCGCTCCAGTTGAAGCATTATAAACGAACGATGAAGATCATGGTGAATTTTTCAATTTTTAGGATATAGTACCACGTGAGCTTGTGGAACAATGTTCAACGATGAATAAAGAGTGCCACATACCTGAAAATAAGACAGGCTAAAAAAAAATTCTCGATTTGTGGCGAAGCAAGTCATCGAGCCTCATTGCAATTCATTGCATTTTCGTAATCATTTAACTTAAACAATACCGTAATGATAGCTTAGCCCCCATGATCGTCGGCTATGACGCAATTTGTTTATTCCCAGAAATAAAGAACTGTCGTTTCGCGAGCATTATGGAGTTTAGAAGAGCTTTGTTGAGAGCTAAATGCCATTTTAAAGATCAAAAAACATTCCAATCAAAATCCTTTAAAGGTTGGCATCCACGTAGGCGAATCAATAAAACTTTTTTTTTTAAATAACAAGCACTTCTCTTATTGTTTGTACTTCTTTCGAATTCTCATGACATTATGTTGTAATCAATACATAGAAACCATTTAAAAATATCTCTCAATGTGCTCTCGATTGACGATTATGACATTTACATAGTATCATCGAGTCAACAATGAAAGTGTAATCCCCGGCTCAAAGTACTCAGAATTCGTCATTTTGAGACATCCCTGTCTTAATTTTTACTTCATTTCTTTATTGGGACACCTCAGCCATATGCAGTTGTGGTACAAACCTAGTTTCGTAATCCAAGTTTATTTTGGAAATCATCAAGAGAAAAATAACCAAAACTTGTTTTTCTCCAAGTAGAAGGCGCTCCCTTAACAGATCTCCCTTCATTTCATATTTCCAGCGTTTTCGCAAAAGAGGCCTGAACATGAAGGCTGATACGTATTTTTTTTTAATCGAATTTTACGAATACCAGTAATAAGGGGCGATCAAATTCCTAATGGATCTCTGTCCCATGAAAGAAAATTGCAGAGGTAGGCACAGTGCTGATGATTTTGAGCAACGAACACTCACGTATATCACGGAAATGTTCAGGACGGCTACACTTCCGCGGTACGGATATCCACAATCTGACGACATGCGTCTTCATCGGCAGTAAAATTGTGTAAAACGTAAAGGACACAGTCTTTTACAAAGCCTAAAATCGATGGCCAAAATTCGAGGTTTTCGCTACAAATTTGTCCTTGTGCATCTACAGTGTCTTAGAGTATATGGTTTTTAAGAAACAATAGATCAAATATTCGACAACTTCTGAACCGTCGACATTAAATCGTACTCAGAGATTTTTACGCTAAAGTAGGAAAGAAGCGGAATAGCCAACAATATGAGCAAAAAGCTTCCGGTCCTCGACAAACGATTATGGCCCTTATAAAGTTTATAAAATATTATTGTAAGAACCACAAAGGCAAACACAAGAGAATATACGAGACTCTAACGCAACCAAATTGATCATCTTCTGATAGAAAAAAGACAGCAGACCAACGTGCTAGACTACATTCTAAGTAAGAGCTTATAGAGTTCTAAGACTTCAAGCCTGGCAAAATAACTCATATAAGATTTCAGACTATAAGAAAGGATACTTTGGGATAAAAACAGACAATGGCGATTGAAAAAAATTGGTATAATTCAGGAAGAATATAAGGCGAATAACACGAGAGCAATATATTCGGGGATAAAAACAAAAGGATTCCAGACAAGATCAGGCTGCTGGTTACCAACGAAAGCGCTATAAAAAGCTGGAGGACATATTTCGACGAACATTGAGAGCAAGTAGCATTGTAAAATGATGTTATGCACAGAACAGAAATTCAGGTAGAACTGCCAACCATCTGGGCAATGAAGGAGTAATCTACAATATCGACTTAAAAATAAGAAGGCCATGGGAGTCAACCTACTTTCATCGGAATTAATACAATAAAATACTCAGGAGAAGAATTAACAGAGGAGTTACAAGGGCTCATCACAACTATTTGGGACAATGAAACTATTCTGGAGAAACGGAAAAGTCAGTCATCATTCTCGCGTTTAAATCGAGTGAACAAACACAATGCACGACTTGCATTATCATAAGCTAATGATATAATCGGAAACTACCAGTGTGCCTTCAAGAAGGACCGCTGGACGAGTGACCACATTTCTACTATATGCCAGGATTTAGAAGAGAAATCCCATTCCTGGCGTATGTCAATATTATATCTTTTAAAGGCTGTATATCCCAAAAAAATTGGTGAAATTGATATAAATACGTCTGAAGGGAGACAGGGGAAAAGTTGAAATAAACAGGTAAAATATTCGAGGGACGTGAACCACTCTTTTTTAACGCTGGAATGCGTAATGAGATCCCTTCAAGAAAACCCTCAAAGAAATGACACTCGTAACTGGACAATCAAGAACTCGAGGAACATTATTCAGTGCGTTAAACAAATGGACAGTGGGCGAACAGTCAAAAGAATAATGTGTGGAAAACCCGGGAGAAAAAGATCACCGGGAAAGCTGTATTGAAAATGTATGGACAATACTAGTATAAGGATGGACCTCAAAGAGATGGAACAAAAAAGCAAAATATGGAAGAAACACACTCATGACAGCGAGGCTCGGAATTTCGCGAGTTCCACATAGAAAGGTAACCATAGCATACTTTCGTCAATCAGAAGAAACCTCCTTTACGGTCTCCAAGTAGAAGAAGCCTCCTTTACGGATTTACTTTTACTTAGGATTTTTAAGGACTGAGAGCATTTTTTTAAAGCTTAATATTCCTTTAAAAAATTGGATCGAATTTTATAGAAAAATGGTAATTTTATAATTCTGCTAACATGCCTCTGAAGCTTCCCATAGGATCATATCCAACAGTCACTTTTGGTTTGAGATAAAGCTCTTTGTGAATTGTTTAAAATGTTCTGCAGTATAGAAGTACCTTTTACCGATCCAAAGATGAGTTAACGCTGGCGACCATTTCGTCAACAATCACTGTCAATAGCCCTGAGTGAAGATTCTATAGTATTTGGACGACAAGTTATCAGTAACGAACTCAAATCCTTTGGAATAATGGACTACAGAATCCACTTTGCATTATAAGCATCGAAATACTGTGTCTCGACGATATTCTTAACTTTTCAGCAGTAAAGCAGCATACCCAGTCAAAGTTTTTGTTCCCAAACCGGAAGCTACATTTTCTTGATACCAATGATAGAGAACTATACAAAAGTGCGCTTTATGGTGCCTTTTGCCGGTATACTTTGTGAACCAACAATTTTAAGAAATTCATTTTGTATAAATCTTTTTAATAAGGAGTGAGCCAACAGCTAGTGTGAACATTTTCTTTGAATTAAACACATTTCTTGTGGAACCAATGTTTATCTTTATTGCTTAATGAAACTCGGCCTATGGCAATTATGAATGGAATATAACATAATTTGTGTGACCACCCCTCAGCTTCTGCTGCAGGCCATCATCCGCAAGTCAAGAACTAGGTCCTAAATTATCCCTAGCTTACATACAAACATTAATTCTACTTTCCATTAACAACGCCAAAAGAAGTCTAAAGGTGCCAAAAAGCTGAGGTTGGGGTTGGTCGTGATGGTAATCATCACCGACTGTTGAACGGAAGGCCTGTAGTTTAAATCCGTCCATAGCCAAGAACAATTCCTGTACGGAAAAATTGTGCGACAACGCCAGCTGTGAATGAGAGATGATCAAAAAAAACAAAGGCATAACACCCGCAATATAAGATCTTTTCAAAAACCCGTACTCTGTGTGTGCATTTTCAATTTATGTAAAACCATGATGACATGGAAACAAAAAAGCTACTGTGAACTACAACCAAAGCGTGAGTCGAATCTCTCGAATCCTATCTAGGACAACCACCCACGGAGAGTAGTGAACGAACATTTCGAAACAAACCCGTCCAGGTTGTGTGACAAACAACATAAGAGCATAACTCTTAACCTTCTAATGCCTCGCCGTTTATTTACAGTTCTTAAGCTCAATTTAAAAACGTCTAGTTGCCCATGAAGCCTGTTTCTAATCAAAGCACTTTTATTTGTGACCAGGTTCATGTCGACTGTAAAATATTTGCTGAAAAGAATGGTTTGCATGTATTCTTGAGTGAATGCTAAGGGACTTAAAAACTCTTCTTAACTACATCTATCTACCTGCGTTTAAACGAAAAACTGCCGTAACTCCAAAGCCCATTACATACTTTTACTTCAGATTGGGCCGAATCCACCCTCAGTAAGTAATGTCCTTTAGTTCCGCAGTCTGTCAGCCTTTAATTCACTTATTCCCCAACTTACAAGAATTCCGTTTTCCAACCAAATATTTTTCCCAACTTCTTCGAAAGCAAAAGCAAACTTAATTTTTACGACTCTTGTAACCCTCGCCACATATTCGTCCTCGTCCTGGCAAACGTCCCGTCTCTCGTGCCACTACTCGTCGAAGCATTCATCGCTGAATTGCTTCTGCTTGTATCCACACGAAAGAGTACTTCAACTGCATTTTGTATCACACTAAGCTTGCCGTAGTAGTAAAAATGACAACTTGCAGGATTACACGAAAATTAATGGCGCTGAACGTAACCGTCCGGAAATCAAAATAAACTTCCGGGAACTTCGAGCTGGCGTACCTAACGTCGGCTGTACGGATCAGTGAGCTTGCTACCATAAAACTGAATACACGTTCCATAAACTTGATGCTGCTGTTCCTATTGATTTTTTTGTCCTGCTCCTTTCTCTTTCGTCCTGGCTTTCGTCCTACATTCTGTTTGCCTTCGTTTCTGGGAAGCCATTTGTTGCAATCAGGATTTTTTTTTCTTCCTTTTCAACTGCTTTTATTTCAATTAAATTGATCCTTAAACAAAGACTGGAAAAAAAAATGTATATCCTGTGTGGGGAGTAAAACTTTTCCAAAATAAATATGAATTAGCCGGAAAAGTTGCTTTCGGGTCAACTAACTTCACAATTGCTGACGGCAAGGAGAAGAAGCCTGTGCTCATCCACGGGTTGAACAATACTCCAGGATGTGAGGTGGAAGCAACAGAACGCTAATATTATACATCCACACAGAATGAAATATTTAAACATCGATGGGAAAACTTAAGACTCTTCAAATATGTTGGATACGCAGAATCGCGAGCCTCCTTATGGGTATTATTCATGTATCGTGAAAACCTCGCCCAGGCGGTCAAGCAGGGATATGGAATAACGATGGCGGTATTAAGTATAATTTTCCATTTCTACGATGAAAAAAGTTAAAAAAGGAAGTAGAGTGACGGGATATGGATTATAATAAAAGCAAAATACAAGTTCCACTGCCATCAGCACGAAATGGAAAAAATTTAAACGGAAAAAAGTAAATAAAAGGACAAATATGGACCGTCACAAGCAGAACCGAAGCAACGAAGTATCGAATTGCAAAAGCGCCAGGACATCCAAGTCTCACTCAAGGACCAGACGATTGAAGAACTGCCGAGTTCTAGTGCGAAGGATCTCTACATCTAGTGTAGTGGAGGGTGTAACGAATGACGGGTCGAAGAGCCAGATACCACCATGCGCCAATAGCAGCTGTCAGCATTAATTCGTTTTTTCCCATAAGGGAAGCGACGAACAAATCTCAAGGAAGAAGTCCTTGTGGTGATATGAAATTAAATGAAGACAGGTGACGCCACCACGACCAGAGAAAGAGTTTCTTTTTTTCATTCTCCATACCCTATGCCCTGTTGGCATTCTGTGTTGCGAGGATGTTTCAGTTCTTAATATTCCTTTCTTATACATATATAACTTGGTCCTTTTTTTGTTGTTGCTTTCATCATTTCTTTTTTTAGATAAGCTCATGCCAAGGCAACCACAGCGTGTGGTTATGAACGGATTGGCGGATTGAAGGTTATGCAGGTGGACCCGGTGAAAGGAGAATGGAGTTGAGATTGGATTATGTGGCATTCAAGGCAAGGTTGTAATAAAAGAGATTGAAATTCAAATAACTGAAGCGCGGGTTTGGTTTTTTTAAGTTTTATGGAATTTTTCCTACCCATGCTTGTGCTCCGTGCCTTAATATACTTTGTGGAATATTTTATACTTTTTTCCTATTTTTTAGGGAAATGTGAAGTTAAATAGGATTTGACCAAACCAGTACTTGGACGGTACCTTCTCTAATAAAAATATCAAGCCAACGAAAGGGACAGAGTTTTCATATTTTGGAAAGATTGCTATGAATTTATGGTAATGTTAATACAAAAGTTTCTAAATTTTGTTTTACCTTTACAGGATAAAGATATTCAAAGCAGTTGACTAAGGAAGTCAAATAGCGAAGCTCAAGAGTTTTCGAGCGTTACTCTATAAAAAAGAGTTCATCGTTCACATGGCTTATGCAGAAGGTGATCCAATTCGTGTTATGTATTAATTATTCCTATTTTAATCAAATGCGTCAAACTGAACTATCGTGAGGGACTAGGTATGTTTAGCCCAAGATTTACCATTTTGCCATGTTATAATCGCTGAACGTGTAAAGATTGTGAAAACCTATTACGAAAATAGTAATTCTGTAGTAGAAAGATTTCAAATTAATGTCCACATAGTCGTCTATCTGGGCGTACTATAGGCAGACTATATACATATAACTTCGAAAAGGCAGCCTTGCTATAGAAATGCAACCTCTACAGAAAATATGGCTAACGTTAATGAAAGTGTTGAAGAAGATCTAAATCTATTGATTTCATGCTGCACTATGTTAACCAAATTTTTAGAAATTTCATACCTAGATCTGAATGAGGAAGATAAGTGGTTTCAAGAAGACTATGCCACTTCTCATACAGCTCGACTCGTTTTGGGTTTATTGCAAAGAAAAGTTCTTTAACGAGCTATTCTATGTGATGTAGTGATGTAAACTGGCCACCAAGATCGTGAGTTTTGCCGTCGTTCGATTCCTTTTTGTAGGGTAACGCAAACGATTGTGTTTACGCTTATAATTCGCAAACTTTTTACGCTACGAAAATGAATTTTCCTCAAGTTATGACCGAATTACTGCTCGATATCTGTAGAAAAGTCGTCGAAAATTACCTTGTTAGAATCGAGCCCTGCAAGAACTTCAGTGGGGGACAGTGGAGTGGACAACATTATATTCCATTCGTAATGGTAAAATCCGTACAATATACTGAAATAAAAGTTTGATCCAAATCTAAATCACAAATCCGTCTTATTTAAACCACAATTTGAATCATCATATACGTTATTGCTTTATAGCAGGTTTAAGAGCCCGTGAACAACCAGAGCCGATTAAACTTTTTTCTTTTGGGTCTATATTGAATCTCGAGTCTGTGCGAATTAAATGCAAACAATTCATGCACTAAAATAACGAGCGCCATCCAGCAATTCATCCAGCTTGTTGAGTCGTCGAAGATTGCCATGAAATTATGTTTTGAAAAAAAATTTAATTGAAGGGATATCTTGCATTAATTTTTTATTTAAAAATCGAGCATCCGTGTTGAAATATCTACCCTTTCCATTAATTGATGATCAATATACGAGGCAATCTATGGCATGCCATATTGCCATTATGTCAGGAACTATAGAGACAAATGTAACACTGGCAATATCGCTTTTAGATATTTCTGAATTGATGCCTTCGCATAGCAAACTGACATCAACGAGATGACTACCCTACTCATAAATAGCCATAGGAAACGCTATTGAAATTGCCTCGTATATCGCTCCATGTATTGTAACGTAAAGCTGGTAACTTAAAATGCCAACCTTTTTCAATAAATGAAAATACGTCTAGAAACCACGTGACAGATGAATGAAAGTTACGATGTTCTTAAAAGAAATGACACGTTTCAAAAACACATTGGTTTCTTAAAATACTTTGTGAAAATGTTGAAAACTCCGATGTTATGCGGTTAGGCTATGTGTTATGAAGGCAGTGATGTAAAAATTGTTAAGAGTAACTAGAAGGTCATAGAAATAGCTTATGACAACTATCTAAAAGGGCAATAAAATAGGCATTGGTTCAGAGCTGCTGAAAAACAGATTCCACCTGTTCTGTATTCTATTAAATAAAGTGTTATCTAACAAAAGGTGTCTTTTTAACCTTTTCGTCATTCAAATCCTTACATTCAATAACTGGGAGGTTATTAAACATCGATCGATACAAACGTACAAGAATGTGTTCCAATAGTTAAAATTCTTGAAGCTGCTATACCGCACAATAATCCTGAGTGATGAGGCTCATTTCCATTTGGGTGGGTACATGAACAACCAAAACTTTCGCATTTTATTCTGAAAACCCAAGGGAAACAGCGAACACAACAAGCGACAGCTTGGCGCGGTTTCTATGCCAGCTATGTCATCAAGACGTCATTTGTTTTCAGCGGGATGGTGCTACATGCCATACAGCTGACGAAATAATGGTTGTATTGCATGACAAATTTCCCGGATGTATAAGTTCTCGAAATTGGGACTTCAATTGGCTGCCAAGGTCGTGCGATTTAACATCACTGGACTTTTCCTTAATTAAAAATAAGGAATACGCTTACGATTCATGTATAAAAATGTCAGAGTTATTACTCGCGAAATTATGCGGTTTGATCAAAATAACTTTCATTAAGTAGAATTTATGCTTTATATTAAAGTAAAATTATCATCGCATTCCATAGGAGTATTGGGTTTTAGGGTGGATTTAAAATGACACCTCTTGGTGGATAGCCCAATATATTAGTAAAGACGACTGACAAAGCCCGACATCTATTTCGGTGATTGCCACAGGGAATACGGACAACACATATTCTTTGACGTATTTGTTATTCGAAGCAGATTTGATCCTCAAATATTCATACTCCTATAGACCTAGTTCAAGACATTATTAGATAATTCAGTTTATTTATTAAAATAATTCGAAAGCCTTAGTTTTAAACTTTTAACATAAAGTTTCTCTATAGGACCAATAGGGTTAGTGAGGATAGTTAAACTTGATTCGAGCACTTTTATCTGTAATGAAAATAAATGAATCAAATAACATTAGAGTGCCTTGACCAAATATTTAGGATATATGTATATGTAAAGGGTCCGCCATCTAACGTTTTTTTTTTCAAGTAGTACTTATTTCGTGAATGGTAACACTTAGCTCATGTCTGATTTGACAGATAATTAGTTTTATCCTTCCGCTGAACGAATATGGTTGTGTATACGCTTGAACAACGCTGGGAAATATTGCGACATTACTTTGAAAATCATGGTAATGTTGCAGAATGTGTGCGAAAATTGCGTACGGATTTTGGAAGAAGAGAAGCACCGTCAGCTCCGTATGTTCGTTATCTTGTCAAAAAAGTGAAAGAAACTGGCATCCTCATCGATAAACCAAAGCGTGAAAAGCCAAAAACAGTGCGTACACCCGAGAATATTGCTGCTGCGGCAGAAAGTGTGCGTGAAGCGCCATCAACATCAATTCACCGTCGTTCTCAACAATTGAACATTTCGGAGACATCATTGAGACGAATTTTGCATAAAGACCTTGGTATGACGCCATACAAAGTCCAATTGGTTCAGGAGTTGAAGCCAACTGACCATCCAATGCGTTTTCGCTTTGCTAAGTGGGCCTGCGATCGACTTACAGAAGATGCCGATTTTGCCAAAAAAATCATCTTTTCAGATGAAGCTCATTTTGATTTTGGCGGGTATGTAAACAAGCAAAATTGTCGCATTTGGGGCACAGAAAACCCGCACGCATACATTGAAAAGCCGGTGCACCCAAAACGAGCCACTGTTTGGTGCGGATTTTGGTCCAGAGGCATAATTGGGCCATTTTTCTTCGAAAATGAGCAAGGAGTGGCCGTTACAGTCAATGGCGATCGTTATCGGGCCATGTTGAACGAATTTTTGTTCACAAAAATTGAAGAGGAGGATATTGGCAACATTTGGTTTCAACAGGACGGCGCTACGTGCCACACAGCCGAAGCTACACTCGATGTTTTGCGCCCTGTTTTTGAAGATCGCATTATCAGCCGCAGAGCTGATGTCGTTTGGCCACCTCGGAGCTGCGATTTGACACCGTTGGACTATTATTTGTGGGGTGTCGTCAAAGATAAGTGTTACGCCGACAAGCCAGAGACAATTGACGCTTTAAAGGACAATATTCGTGAAGCCATTGGTGAAATACAGCTGCACACAATCGATAATGTGCTTAAAAATTGGACCGATCGTGTAGGCTACTGCATGGCCAGCCGAGGCAGCCATTTGAATGAAATTATTTTCCATTATTAACCGGAAGGATTGTACTTTCAAATAAAAAATGAAATTTGAGAAAATATTCAGTAGATTTTTTTTATAGCATTTTCAAAAAAAAAAATTATTTGGCGGACCCTTTATATCAGAATTGTTCAAGAAATAAGGTGACATTTTTAATTTCGCGAGCTAATTAATTCAATTTTCGACTTTCATATCCTATTGTGTCATACATGTCCCCTAACATATATATGCTGATATAAAGGTGAGAGATGTCTTGGAGTGATTTTCGATTTTTTGCTATTGATGAAAATGAATCAAATAATCAGTTTATTATAAATTCTGTAATAAGTTAATCTAAGTGCTTCGACGTAACGAAGATGTTAAAGAATATGCCCTTTGTCGAGGCCCCAGCACTTCAACAATGGATGAAAACGTTGAAGCAACAATGGTGAGGAAATATTAGTATATGATTATGTCGTCGAAATCAAATACCAATCATTTCAGTGGAAGCGACCAGAAGAGTTAAGTCCAAAAGAAGCTAGCCAAGTTCGGTGTGAAAGTGTTACTCACTTTTCTTCAATTACAATGATGTGGCTCATCACGAGTTATTGCCGGAAGGTCGTTCGGTTAATAAGGATTTTTTTCTTGAAAATTTCCGGATTTGATGACAAAAAAATGCATCTCTGTGGCGTTACGATAATGCGCTTGATCACTCATCGTTGCTTGTACTTAATTTTTTGGCTTCACCGGCATGCCTCAGCCACCATATTTAGCTTGCGCCCTGCGACTTTTTTCTCTTCCCAAGACCGAAAATACCCATGAAAGGATGGAGATTAACCGCGATTAAAGAGATAAAAACCGCGTCGTTGAAAGAGCTCAAGGCTATACCAAAAAGCGTATATCAGAAGTGCACTGAGCATTGGAAAGAGTGCTGGCGCATGTGCTTTATATCTGAAGGGCATCACTTTGAAGGGGATAAAATAGATAAATATTGGAAATACAAATTAGTTCGGTCCGTTTTCAAAAGATGGCTCTTCCGATTATACTCGTAAATATTCCATAGGGACAGCTGATCTCGGGGTTTTCAGAGAGGTTAGGTATTTGTCAATAACATTCAGCTTATATCATTTTGAGTTTCATAAAAAAAAATCTTGTTTTTATTGAACTGAATATACCAAAGCTTGTGTTAACCAAGCAAATTTGCGGGAGATTTTAATTTTTTGCTTTAAATGGAATAAAAGTGCAGCTGGAGCGCATCAAATGCTTGTGGAAATGTATGATGACAATGCTTCAATGCTCGTCTTTTAGAGAATGGTGATTTCAGCCTTGAAGAGAAGCCTCCCTCTGGGCAACCAAAAAAATTCAAAGACAAGGAATTGAGGGGACTACTCGGTGAAGATCCGAATCAAACGCAAATTCATTGGGAGTAACTCAGCAAGCAGCTTGTGGATGATTAAAATCTATGGGAATGATTTAGAAGCAAGGCGATTAGGTTCCTCATGAATTTAAGTCGAGAGACGTTGAAAGGCGATTTTTCGCTTAGTAGTAGGTGTCACATCAGACTATGACTGGAGATGAGAAATGGATATTCTGGGATATCATTGGGAATATTGCGGTATGCCCAAGGAGAAAAAATTCTACACTTAGAGTGATGAATCGTTACCCTCAATCTCAAGATGAACATCAAAGCAAAATTTGAGTTTAAAGGTCATGCTGTGTATCTGGTGGCACCGAATGGATGCTGTGTACCATAAGCTGATACAACCTGGCGAATCCATTACGGATAATCGGTGTAGGCTGATTTTTGTAAGCTGTGCATTACGAACCATTAGAGTCACTTTATTTTTGGAACAAACCATACATATCTCCCAAAGCATTGTGCAACAATAAACGGAATTTATAAATCAGTAATAAAGGACCTTTTAAAAGTTACATTTCAGATCTTTGACAACAAGACCTTCAGGAGCGTCGATGGTGGAAAACTGGGCGAGGAAACAGGCGAATAGAGCAAGCTACACAATGAAGAACTCGAGGAACTTGATTCAGCGCTAAATCAAGATGGGTAGGACATGTAAATAGAACAGATGGACATTGAACGAAGAGTGAACAGAATCTGAGTGAACACCCGAAGGAAAATGACCTCCAATATAGACCTAATAGAAATAGTACCGAAAATTGAAGTGCCGGAGAAACACACTCATAACAAGGAGTCTTGGCGAAAGGTTGTCAACGAGGCTCTGATTTTTCGATTTCCAAATTGTATTTCCAAATAATAGGAATTGTAAATATGAAACAGGATAATTCTCAAACAAAAACATGTTTTTTCGTGTTCGTCCAAATAAGTCCAAAGGTTAGCAAGAACATGTGAAGAAACTGGTTCAACTATTGTCAATCGGTTGTTAGGAAATGATACTGCTCTTTCACGAAATATCCTCTTTAATGATGAAGCTCGATTCAGATTGCTTAAATTCGTCAGCAAATCCTCGAATAATATACTTTTTTGTGCACTCAACTTGAACATCAAGAGATGATTGCTATTCTCAAGAGGATAGAGCTGCGAGTCACACTAAGCGTCAAAGCGTTGAACTATTGCGGTCTAAGTGTCTAAGTAAAGGATTTTTAATTGGTGCGGGTAGTTTTTGGCACGTCCAAATAATAAGACTTTATTATCAAAATGAGTGTTGGTTAGAGTAAACATTGCGCGCGTTGTGCCAATTTTACGGTAGCCCTGTACCTCCTCCTCCTGCCTCCTCAATGTTCAGTGGCCAAATTTGAGACGATCGGTTTGGTAATCCATCAGCCAATATTCGTACACCAAAAGGAAAGCAAGATCGGCCGAAAACATCGCTGAGGCCCGCGAAACCGAAGCAATCGATTCCACGCTGTGCACAAGAACTCGGCTTCTTGCGGCTTTTTTAAGTTAGCGAATTTTGCGTTGGGACTTGAGCCTGCACTCGTACCTACAAGATCCAACTGACCTAGGAGCTCAAAGTTCATGTTAATAGACAACGCCATTTATTTGCTGACTGGGCGTTTGGTACGTTTGGATGAGAATCTCACTTTTGCCCGAAAAATTTCTTTAGCGTCGAGGCGCAGTTTGGAATGAACTATGGATGTGTTAACCAGCCAAGTTGCCGTATATAGGACGACACCAACCTACACGAAGTCCATCAAGTTACAATGCATCCTCAAAAAGGTAGCATTTGATGTGGATTTCGGGCCGACGGCATCATTAGTCCGTACTTTTTCGAAAATTACGTTGGTGTCAATCAATGGTGATCCGACGATGGTGTAATCAGTGACGACCGCTGCAGAAAGATGATAATCAATTTCTTATGGCCAAAATTGAACCATATGGACCTTCAACAGATAACATGTGCTTCCAGCACATTGTGCATGAACGATTTGAGGGTAAGATTATCTCTCGCAGAGGTGGCGTGAATTGGCCACCAAGGTTATGAGATTTGACCCCGCTAGATTTTTTTTCTTGTGGGGTTTCCTGAAACCGCAGGTCTATACGAATAAACCACAATCAACCGATGCCGTTAAGGTGAACATAACAAAGGCCATTCAAATTTAGCTGGATCTATGCGGAAGAGCCATTGAAAATTGGACCACTCGGATCCGTGCCACCGTAAGAAGCCGAGGCGGGCATTTGAACGATGTCATATTTCACACCTAATTGCATACATGGGCCTTTCAAATAAAAAGAGAATTTTGTTGATATCTCTATTCAAGTTGAACTTTTATCTTATTTTTAAATGTATTTGTTGAAAGCCATACTTTTGTAAGAATAAAAAGCACCAATTAAAATTTAAACATTTACATTTGTTATGAAAAAACAACATTTTGGCGCGCTTTGCGACAAAAAAAAACCTCTACTTAGATTGATTCATGTAGACTGCTTACAAGATATTGATTTAAAACTCCTTCTTGATTTAAAACTGCTTCTCCGTTACCCTATTCTTCTATCCGGACTTTTTTTCATACTTTTTAAACTAAAGCGTCGTAGTTTTTCAAGTTCGTTTCAAGAATCTGACGGGATATCAAATAAATATGATGGTGTAACCTCTCTATATAATTTATGAATACATTTTTGATGTGTTAATCAACATTGTGTGTAGGCGCCTTTATCGTTTCCGGCTGTATAACCCCAAAGGGCACTCGACAGAAAAAAAAAAATCGGCTAAAGTCAAGTAGCTCCGCGCAAACTAAACAACTTCGCAAAAGGTCGGTTCTTTTACGGCTAAAACCAGGCCAGGCTGATGACGCACCGTATTCAGGCGCGGATTCGTTAAGCACAGCAGCATGGGCATATGTAGTTAAAAAAGAAACGTGCGACCTTTTACTAGACAACACACCCTTTACTAGATGTGCGACCTTACCTCACACTATACGCGGGTAGAAGCATACCTTGTAGTTTTAATTGATTGCACCAAAGGTTTTCTTCTGCAGAATTGACTTAAGACTTTTACCCACCATATGTTATCGATTTAAGCCCTTTCTTCGACTTCAAGAGAACATAATAAGAAACAAAAAAACAATACTAATATGTACACTAGTCGTGACTTGTAATCCCCCATTCAACCCGCGGCCCAGCTCCCGCTGTGGTGAAAATTTGCAACGGATTAAGCGGCCTACCAAAAGGGGAAGAAAAAAACATAGGCCTTCGCCTAAATCTCATTATTTGCGAGTTAATAAAAGGCCGCCTTAATACAAGAGCGCCATTCAGTGCTATTCACACCCACCCCAGTTAACGATTTCACTCACCTCCGCCATCATGCGGACCATGCAAATAAGCAACTTTTATTAACCCATCCCATTAGATATCCTTTGCAGTACACACAACACCAAATTACTCTCATTATGGCGGAATTATCTCATTTATCCACAGCAAAACAAAGACAATGGCACGAAAAGCAAATTAAACTCATCATCCACGCGACCGGAGAGAAATCTAATGAGTCTTTGGTCGCAGAACATGAAACCCATTCCCAGTGCAGCGGAGATAGAAGGAATAGAAGAGAACGACAACAGGTTAGGGGGTGATTTGCACTGCAGGAAACGCAATTGCCAATTAACCATTTCGCCACGCAAATGTATATTTCAACTTGCTCCCTAGCTGTCGGCTATCAATAAACTCCTCCTGGGAAATAATGAACGTCAGAAATTAAAATTTGCTTTATATATCACCCCGAATCAACACGAACGTCAACTGATCCGAAGGAAGTATGATGATGTGAGGACAAAACAGGTTTTCATCACATGGTATCGTTATCAAACCCGCTCGAGCTGAATCACACCATTTGTTTACCCAGGATTTTATAGCACCCGCCAGCTCTGTGCTTTTTTTCGGCCAATCACAAAAACTTGTGTATTCAGGAGCGTCAATGGAACATCCAATATTGACACAATTCCTTCAGCCAATTCGGGTGCTTTTTTTATTCACAGATGAGTGCGGGAGCATCCCTTAAAACTCGTTAATATTCTCTTAGTCTTAAATCTCCGTTCAGTGATTGCTCACATCTGATGGAATGTGCCCGATCCAACCATGGACACACACACGGGTGTTGTAACCTGTAATTAATACCCAATATCAGTTTCATTAACCCTAAATCATCCTCGCCCTGGATCGATACGGACCGAGGGAGAGAAAAAGGACTTTCACTGCAAAATAATTAATTAAGCAATTAATTTTCGTCCTTTCATGTGGTCAGTCGGGCAAGTCGCCCGAGATGTCTACTCTACTCGATTCTCCTGCTTCTCATGTCAAAACAAATTATCAGAGATCACACGAAAAAGGACTAACCATCGGAAAAATACAAAAAAAAAAGAAGAAGAAAAAAATACTCGACCTCCGCCACAGAGGGTTTCAATTAAAACACCCACGCAAACGCATACTTCCCAGTATATCCTTTGACAGAACATCCTCCTTTTCGGTGGCCAACCAAGAACTTTCCTTTCACCGCACATTCTCCCATACTCGTTGCGCCATCGTCCGTCTTCCCAGCACATCATCGTATCATGTCGTTTCGTTGAAATAAAAGAAACATCCTGAAACCAAACACTCCTGTGGAAGTAACACGACCGCACACACAAAGACGACTCTTATCGATGGCCAGTCCTGTTTGGCATTCAGTAGAAACTATGTTGTTCGTCCTCTATCACCCGTTCGGATGGTGTGTAGGGAACATCTGCCAATTAATGAGTTATTCAATGTAATCGAAATCCTTTTGTTGTTTCAGTCCTCTACATGAGACAAACACACAATGCCCAAAGGATCCAGGCACAAGAATCGAAGGCAAGCGGGGGAATTGAAGGCCTCAAAAATAGACTTTAAGGCAGACAGAGAGAAGCATTTACCAACAATAGATGTAAACATGACAACGACAAACTCAAGGCTGACAACGCTATCGCCGCCACCCCGATCGCCCGAGGAAACGAGAAAGGACTTTCTATATCAAAGTATCGAAGTAACGAAGTAACAGAGCAACCGAGGGTCAGAGGATGGCATCGGAAGTTTAATGATTTAGCAAATCTTTCGAGAAGATATATCAGATTACGTGTGTATCGGAGGCAGTTTCCTTTTACGTTCATCTTCTTTTTTACAGCCGAAGGACATTCCCGGGATGGTGTGATACTTTGCCAATCGATTGGGCCGATAAGTCCAATTGGAATTTACTTCGCCCCTCTCCTACACATCACTGCATGAGAGTACACTTTGTCGGAATTTTTCAACGAACATCGATACAAGAACATGGTGGATGGGTACTTGATGAAGAAACAGTCAAGGATCGAAACAGTGATTCATGACATATAGGAATTATACTTTTTAACGGATCGCTTGGCTTTTCTTGGTCCGCTCAGTCGTTTAGCTAGAATAGAAGAATTCCAAAAAGTCGACAATTTCAAGACATTACTCTTCATAATGGAGAGCACAACTCATACGGACAATGGACAAGCCTCCTTTATATCCGCTGATGATAAAGGAATTGCTGAAGGCTGCTATATATGGATTAAACCATGCCGCAGGGGGTGACTTTGAAATGTTAAGTGTACGTCGTTCCACTAGACATACTCATCTGGTACATACGACTATTTACTTATCTCTTTTTATCGGATGGCCAATCTAACTCCTCAGAGGATATAAATTACGTATTTCGGTGGAAATCGTTAATCCTGGGCTTTTGCTGAAGGACAAGGATCAATGCGTGACTAGTATGAACGTCTTTTGGTTTTGCCATTTAATGGAACAGCAAAAATGACATAATCGAAAAGTGACTTCGCATTGAGGCAATTGATCTACGGCATATGGATTTGTTTCTAAACTAAATATGATTTAGAGCCTACCCACCGGAGAGTTCTGATATGTCAGCTTGACATTTCGAAGTTACTATGTATAATGGGTTCCATATTTAAAATTAAAAATGATGAAATATCCCCATGTTTCAAGATTCTTCGAACAAGAAACAATCGTTTTGAAAGATATTGCTGGTTGTGCGTGTGTATGTAAGCGTTTTTGATCATTTTTTCGCCTCGTATAAGAGCAAATAGTGATATCGATTCAGAACCGATTTCATACGACGCATAGTTGCTTACTGAGCATCCGATAAGACTTGTAAGAAATTTTAGAAGTTTTTAGAGATTCGCTAAATTCCGAGTCTGAGGTTTTTAGAGGTTCGCTAAAGTCCGAGTCTGAGGTTTTCAGAAAGAACCTCCGTAAAGGGTGAACCAACAGATGGGCTAGATGTCGTGTACTTTTGTTTATTCAATTCAATATGGTTAACTTTTTTGAGAGGTTTCAAGTATGATTTTTGGCAATTTTACTCATTAGGGCGTTTACTACAGTAATTTTTGTCATTCAAACTCGTTTCGCAAATGGGCCACCTTCAAAAGTTACGTTTCGTAAGATATATTCACTTTTTGATCAATCTAATTGACTCACTGAGTCCGAAATAGGCGCCATGGTGAAGCGTTTTTAATATATCGACATGCTCGAACAGGATGTACAAGCCAAAACACCCAAACATCACTGCTGAAAGCGGAAGTGTTCAAAGCCAGCCAGTCACCTCTATTCTTCGCGGAAGTCAACAACTGGGCCTTACGGAGATTTTGAAAGGTTGACCTTCATACTCACATCTATAAAATCCAAACTACACAGTTAAAGCATTTAGACAATATACTTAAATTTTATCTTTTCCACTAAAACACATTTTTGGATGGATAGGCAATAAGCAATAGCAATAAGCAATAAGCAAAATTGTTGTATCCGGGAGCCGTAAAAGCAACACGTGATTCCCGTAAAGCCACCAGTCACTGGGTGATGCAAATTATAGATTGGCGGCATCATTGGTTTTTACTTTTTCAAACATAAAGCTGGGGAGGCCTTAGAAAGCGTCACCGCAACACGTTGGCTGACTATTTTTTGTTTTCCAAAATTCAACAAGATGGCGTTACCGCTCACACAAGCTTACAAACATCCAATTTTTGCAGGCGACACTTGAACGGTCTGATTAGGGAAGATTGGCCCCGAGGTTATACGAGTTAACTGAGAACTTTAAACATCTTTCTTTCTACGGGGCTGAAGAAGTTTGGGTGAAAAGTTTTTAGTCTTACAATGGAAGACTGCGATTTCTCTTGACTTTAACACACTTGGTTCAACGTTTCCAATACCAGTATTCCTTCCCGGAAGAGAGAGTCTGGGAGACTGTCAAAATAATCGTCTAGGGCGCCCTTAACTCCTTCATTGGATGCGAAGCCTTTTACAGAAACAAATTTCTTCAAATTTACGAACAGATAGAAGAGAATAAGGGGAATGGACGAGCAAATCGTACCACAAATCCCGCAGTTTTTCCCATCGCCAACGCGATCTTTTTTTCTTAAAGTCACATCTCGAATATTGGCATCCAACTGGTCAAGAAGTTTGGAGCTATTCGCATGTAATTGTTCTGCCTTTTGCAATGAAATCAGAATATCTTTAGCTTCCGAAAATTCGACTTCTACCCACTGCTTGAACTGTTACTTCATTTCTGACGTGTACGAGGGTGGTTCGATAAGTACTTAGCCTATAAAAGAAAAACAAACATTTTGGAGAAATGGCGATTTATTTTTCAATATTAGCTCGATACACTTGACCAAGCGATACTCCAACTTCTTTAACCCGTCTGAAAAATACGTTTTCTCGAGGTCTGCAAAGTAGGCCTCCGTGGTGGCGATGACCTCCTCATTCGACTGAAATTTCTGCCCGGCGAGTGACTTTTTCAAGTTTGGAAACAAAAAGAAGTCGCACAGGGCCAAATCTGGAGAATACGGTGGATGGGGCAGCAGTTCGAAGCCCAATTCGACCAATTTGGCCATGGCGAGGGCGGAGGTGTGAGCCGGTGCGTTATCATGGTGGAAGAGCACTTTTTTCTTCGCCAAGTGGGGCCGTTTTTTCTTCAATTCGGCGTCGAATCGGCCCAATAATTTGGCATAGTACAGCCCTGTGACCGTTTTGCCCTCCTCCAGGTAGTCGATGTGGATCACGCCTTGTGAATCCCAGAAGACGGTGGCCATCAACTTTCGGGCCGATGGGACAGTCTTCGCCTTCTTCAGAGCACGTTCACCGGGCGAAGTCCACTGTTTCGACTGTTCCTTGGTCTCTTGTGACCAGTGGATCCATGTTTCATCGACTGTCACGAAACGACGCAGAAACTCCTTCGGATTGTGCTTAAACAGCGTCAAACACTGCTCTGAAGTGGTTTCACCGTTGTGTTTGTTGTCCGGAGTGAGCAAACGCACACCCATCGCGCCGACAGCTTTCTCATGCCCAAAATTTCATGCAGGATATGACCCACGCGATCTTTTGAAATGCCTACTGCCTCAGCTATCTAGCGTACCTTCAATCGGAGGTCTGCCAATACGAGATCGTGAATTTTTGTCACGTTATCCTCCGTGGTAGCCGTTTTCGGGGCACCTGGACGTGGCTCATCAAAAACCGACGTGCGACCACGTTGAAACTTGTTAAACCAATTTTTGATGGTCGCCATCGAAGGAGAAAAGTCACCGTACACAGCATCCAAACGTCCTTTGATTTCGCTGCGCGATTTCCCTTCCAAAAACAAGAATCGAATCACCGACCGATATTGCTCTTTTTCCATTTTTCTAAAATCCGCGGACACTCCCGCTTTCACACGCGGTCAAAACAAAACTACGAGTCCGATCCGGCTAACAGTAGCCGTCTACTAGAATGTACTATACGATAGTAAGTAGCTCTTGCGATACTGGCGCCATTTGGCGGTGAGGTTAAGTACTTATCGGACCACCCTCGCATAAAGGTCGGATCCCTATTTAGTCGGTCCAAAGATTGCTGCGAAATTCGCTCACCTTCACTCGCCTATCGTCCAACACGAAATCGCCCAATTTGTTTATGGTTTCCGGCTTGATTGTAGTTTCTGGCCGTCCTTCACGTGAGCCACTTTCGAGGGATTTAAATCCAGCTGCCCCCTTTTCAACGATGGACATCGAACGAGCAGCGTCCTCGTGAGCTTTAGTCAACTTCAGAAGAATTCCCTAAGGCTTTTAGGACCACACGATATTCAAGTTTATTCATTTTAACGAAAAACACGAAGACGTCTTCTACAAAAATGTATGTAAGCAAACTAACATACTTGGGCGAACACATATACCCAGACAGGAAATATACACTTTTGCTGATAGAAACGCCATCTCTGTTTCGAGCAGAAAACCTTTCACCTTACCTAGGTATGAAGGGTAAAGTTTTTTCTAATAACCCAGTGGAAATTCAGGACCTCAAAGGAACACCAAAACTAAAATTACGTACATTGCCTGGAGCTGGATAGTGTTCCTCGGGTTCTTGATTGTGAAGTTTTCTAAAGGGTGGGCCATCTAGTGCTTTTTGTTTTAAATTGTTCAATTACTATTCACGGTAAGAGAAATCAAGTCAGAAAGCCCCAGAGTTTAAGCTTGTTCTTACCAATATCTGTCTCGGCCAATTGAATTTAAGAATCACTGTTTTAGCCTTATGGTGAGGATAGTGGCAGTCTATGTACTGTGAATTCCAGCGAAAAAGGCATAACATTTAGACAAAAATAGGAATCCCTTTCCCATTCTTTGGCAGGGGTGAACGAACAATTTGCTGGTTCAAGTGAAGTGTTCGTTTGATGTCGTTATAGCGTGATAAAGTTTTAAGGCTAAAAGTGCGAAAATGAACCTTCCACATAACTGGTTACATGAACATCATATGCCATAGATCAGAATGAGGATTGCAGCCCACACTTTTCGAGGAATTCTCGATTCGCCGGGGATTCAGGGGAAACTGAACAATTCACTTAGCTCGAATTAAGGAGACTGAAAAGAAAAGAGAAATTACAATCGGATCAAAGGAGAAATCAATAGAACGATATTGGGGCTCAAACCCAAACTGGTATACAATGACCATAGGCCTTTGTACTTCCTCAATTAGGCTTCTCACATTCTTTGGCAATAAGATAAAAATAGCTTCCCAAACATATGTATTTCTCTATGCCTGATTGGAAACATATGCCTTGATTGGTATAGTTGATATGCAGAGCGTCTGCGTAACCCCACAGAACTGAGTCCTGAATTGCTGTTAGAGAGGTAGCACAGAAGCATCTTCGTGACAGGAAATTTGCAAAATCGTTCCAAAAACGTCTTTATAGTCTCTATCAAATGTGGTCAGGAAATAATGGGCATTTTTTGATTTCGCGAGTTACATATGTATATCAGTTCGCTTGGAACGATTTCACTGTGTCTTCTGACAGCTGTCAAGGATGTTGCACATATTTCCTTCGATTTATCGATTATTTATTGCGCTATAAGGCACATTAGAGAATTTGTATTAACGATTGTGAACGATCTTCGAGTCACAATTGGCATAGTTTCTGACGACTTGCAACACTTGTTCCAAAACTATTGCTCAGAAGTTGCTAAATGAGGTCAGCAACGAAGAACAGTTTTGGGGTATGGTACATATGACTTAGGCGTCACAATGGAGATATTTTTATTCACTTAGCTCTACGAGTATAGTCGAATGTCATGGTCATCCTAATATATCCCTCGGTCTTAATGGCATCAGATACCGTCACAATTTAAACTTAAACGATCGATAAGGAATAGACGTCTGCGTAAAGAAATTCCCGAAATTCTCACCAAAAATTCCTTTTTACTACATTTTAAATATCAAAAGAAGGGTAGCATTAAATCAGCAGACAGATCCCGAAGGGAATGTTAGCAAAATAATAAATCTTCGTTACGTTGACCCTATTTTCGAAAGCCCATGACTTATCACGTAGAATGCTACTACTATTCCATAGGTAGGTCATATCTAAAAATAATGCTCATTGTTACCACAATATTTATTTCCATTTTAAAAAACTGATCAAAAATATTGTGTTTACGGCAGCCTTCTAGTCCCAAGTCAATACCAACAGTCCAACCCCGCGGCATTGATTGCTGTTAGATGGCCTGAATGCTGCCAACCACTACCTTGGTAGGCCTTTGTTTGCTTTAATCCCAGGAGGGAGGGTAAATAGACAACAGAAGAAAAAAAAACGGAAAACAAATTTGTATCTATTAAAGGAAGTGGATGAGGCAGGAGAAACCTATTTTTCATTTGTATCCTTTTTTCTTCTTTTTTTTTTCTATTCAATCAATACAGATTAAAAGGCTTCCCTTTGAAGTAGCAACCAATGAATGGTATCGCGAGCAAATTTATTACCAATCAGTCCGGGGAAATAAAAGAAAATATGAAAGAGAATGTGAACAGATGAAAGGTTGAAGAATTAAAGTTTCATCCAAAAGGGGTAAAGTTAAATAAAACCTAGCTGAATGCAATCTGCAGTCGAACGACGAGTGAGCGGATGAGTTTCACTCACTCACCATCACATTTTGAAGTATGTCAAGTATTTGACATTTCCGTCACTTGAGAACAACGCCTCAACACTCAACCCACAACTCTCGGCGCTTGATGCCTGACGCTCGCCCGACACTCACAGTGTAAGCAGTAAGTGCGCGTACCAGGGTCATAGGTTTTTTTCTTTGCCATCTAATAACTATGCCTTGCAAACGGCTATGTATATATGTATTGAGCGTACGTATAAACATAATTAAAGTAAAAGCTAAACGGGAATAGCTGGTTGCAGGGCAAGGCATCTGGAGAGGTTGTAGAGATAGCTTTATAGGTAGAAAGGGGGAAAAAGTCACCGAATCTAAGTACGTTTGCATGGTCGAAAAGTTTTACTCAACTTGACTTGTGGCATTGGAAGTAAGTGTGCTTTAACTGTACTTTAACAACAAGTCGCTGCAGTGTGTAGGTAGGTTTGTAACGGTTCGTAGAGTTCTCTAGGATTTTAGGGCAGATGTGGATGCTGCTGCGGTAATAAAACTGCAAAGTTTAAATGTAAAACGAAATAGAGAGAACAAGTTACAGAAAAAAGATGAATAGGAAGTATAGCAAGCTAAGCAAATTAACCAGTGGCGAAGTGGTTATAATGTTATTTTGATTCCCACCTTCTCCGGTTTAATCTGACTCTTTGCATTGGCCTTGCAACTTGTCACTGTGTATGAAGGAGAACCTCACTGTAAACCTATTCATGGGTTTTTGTTGTGGCGATATTGATGTGTCGTGCATGAATGAGTAACTTTGAATGGAGCTACCATGTTTCTTGATGAAGATGTCATTGTGAGCGATAACTTTGACCGTTTTCCAATCGATATGCAATGTGAAATCTAACCAGTCTCTTGGTCGAGGAGGATTCATACTATATGTACTGGAATTGGCCATTCATTCAAATGACATTTAAAGTGTGAAATGTTCAGAGGGACTGGTGGTATGGTGAGTGTTTTGACGGGCGAGCAGGGTATTCAAATACCATCCATTAGGGATAAGATGTTTAATACAATCTCCTTTGATAAGGTGGTACTTATCTCAGAAATTTAAATACACACCCTTCAGACGAAGATTACAAACACTCGACCGCCTGTCTTGGTCACCAGGTGTCAATCAAATTCTATGCCAAACGCGCGCCTAATTGAAGTAGATAATTCTCCATTGGCGTTATAGGAGGTTTCACAATGGCTTAGTCATTTATAAATTTAATAAAATAATGTGACAGCCAACACCCTTCGGTCTATCATTCGCCCCCAAGGAAATAAGATATTTTACTGCGCACATGAGTGAAAACCACAGGAACACAGTACAACATGAAACGCACAAACGTCCGCTGACATTAATGTAACCAGCCATTTTATGTCCCTGAATTTAGAGTCCGGAAACATTTTTTATACAACAAAAAAAACTGTCTTAGGCCTCTCCTAACGCTCGGCACATTTTCACTTAAACCGTGGGATACCCGAATTCAGGTGTTGCTCCATTGTTTCTTCAGCATTTCCGCCTTCTCCTGAGCTTAGCCGTAAGAGTTTGTCGTAAAAAAATTAATTTATTTCATTCCGTCTACGGAACAGCACATAAACCTATCATAAAATTTACTTAAGGCTTTGGGGTAGATCTATAAAAACCACTATAATGGTTATAGTCTACTTCATTCAGGTCAGGCTAACACTGACCTTCCGCCCTGGTGCATACGGAGTTCTTATTGACTGTTCTCTATGCGGCATCTTATGGATGTTCTCCATGCATATCCACACTATTCGTAAGCCGTATCCCCGTGTGATCTTAGAGTGGGTCTGCTCTGGCATCAGCTACTGATGTCCTTGTGTGCACAATAAATACACACGGATACCTAATCCTGTTTTATGGGTGTAAATTGGATGAAAGAAAATCCCACTTGAATTGAATTCGCCTTAAGCGTTCTCCGCCTGCAGACTTTGCTTTTTCGTTCGATTTTTTTTTTCGCCTCTCTGTTTTGGAATCCTTTCGTTGGCGAGGACAACAACTAGCGTATACCCCTTAGAATGCACTGGCGCACGGGTAATTTACAGGTGCAAATCCGCCATTCAATATTCCAGAATATGAACGGTCCTCGCTCGTGTGTTTCTACTGCCTCTGTCTGTACTACCTATCCTCGTGGTTCCGATTTCGAATGGATCTGGTATAGGGAATCTCGTGCATTCGAGGGTAGCCAGTATAAATTCAAGTTGTACTTTAAAAATAGTTCAACGCTCAAGCAGGTCGGGTTGTGTTTGTTTTTTGTTTTTTGCTATTATCGAATATTCCGGGGGAAAATGTGTAACAAGACACATTAACCGTGGGTGGGAGAAGGTTAGGTTGATTGGATGTCCTGAAAGTGATGTGGATCGTTGCCTGGCTGACGGGTTGACTAGTTAGCACAAGTAGTGTTCATGGAGATCATAAATGTGTCGATTTCAGGGTGTTCTATTCAGAAGAGGAGTGAAAGGTAAGCTAAATATCCCTTAGAGAGATTTAAAATTCAGGGAAAAAATGGGAAAAGAAAACGGAGTGCTTGACAGGATTCCTTTGAATTGACACTTCCTAGAAGATTAACACGATAACAGGATGAGGATAGGACAAACTGCTGAAAGAAATAAGTGTCAGGAGGAAAATAAAAACAACAAAGTCGTAGATGTCCGGAAAAGGCATAGAAAACAGCAAAGACGCAGTCATTCATTTTGAAATATATTAAATTCGTTCACTGTTCCACTGTAAAATCTAGTAATAAGCTGGCCTAAAAAGGCACCACCATTGGAGCAATTTTCGAAAAAGGGCTTAATCTTTGAATAGATCTATTGAATCACAAAGTAGAGATCATAGGGTCATAATAAGTCAACAATATTTATTCATGTGGCGACCTATTATAGGTATATAGGCTAGCCAATTGATTATTGTAATTTTCAAAACATGAAATTTTGACATACCCTAACGTTTATTGATCACTGGAACTAAACTCTATTTTTTTAAGAAGATGAATGCGTAATTCGAGAATAAATAAGGATATTACCTTCCGGCCAATTTCACTCGACACATATTTCTAAAAGACACACTCGAAAAGATTTACAAGAAAATGGAATTGAAATTGTTATAAAAAAAAACTGCGTCAAGCATATCTCGGTAGCAGGTAACGATATCGACTCCGGATCAATGTTCTTCGACTCCTAATTGTAAAGCAAAAGCTACTGATATTTTGAAGAGTCCAAATCTTTATTTTTCAGGGAAAATATTTTACAAATATTTTACATTCGTGAAATGTTTATTTTATTTTTTGGCACACTCACGTAGACTATTTGTGGCTTATCACCAAAGTTTATTATTCACTTCACCTTTTGAACTGAAGGGAAATTTAAAAAAGGAGTATCCTATGAAATTTCGAGCCATTTATGATATCAGCATTTGATAATTAAAACTAGAGGCCTTAAAATAAATACTACAAGCTAAGGAAAATTTACTTTAAAAACAAGAAAAACATTGCCGAAAAGTTTCGTAAGATTCAAACAGTTTTTGAACATCATCACGAGCTTTCTCCCACAGTTATAGTGAAATAAATGCTCTCAGAAGAATGAGTACTCGTCCTAATGTAAGTTAAGGCAATTACCACAGATCTCGGGGTGTAATCACTACCAACATTAATGTAAAAACAATTCATCTGATGCCGAATATCTTCTATAATAGGTACTCTGGTCACAATAATGCTCAAAGCCTTAAAAGCACGCTGACGAATTTAAGCTGACATTTGATGGCGGTAACGTAGATATTTTTTTGTACTTCCGAAACTTGGCTTACTCTCTACCTTCATCAATCAGCTACTGTCCTAACTACTTAAAATTTATGATATAATATGACTACTCTTTTCGATGACCCTTTCAATTTTAACAGACATAACTCATTCTACATGTCTTCCGTTGATACGCAGGTTGGGTTTTTTACATCCACTATCAATAACCTGTTTGAGACTCACATTTACAATACCAAATATCAATGGTAATATCAAACTAACTATAAATAGAACTGAGGCCTACAAAAATACGAAAAAGTTTCCCGAGCTGGTCTGCAATTCCAAATGCCGCAGGATCCTTCTTAACTGAGATATCAGGAGGTCGAAACTAAGTTTTTTATAACTAAATTCGAACTCGGCGATTAAGCAAATGTGGAAAATCATTAAGAAGCTTGGTATGGATAAACAAATTAAGACTGAGACCTCACAACACATCGGTTTTGAAAAGGTAGATAAAAAAGTCGCCTTGGTCGCAACCTCTCCAACGATGGCATTGATGGCTTTTCTAGAGTCTATGAAAAGGATGTGCTTAATTCTACCCTTAAAATCAAATCGAATGCCATTGGCATGGGCTTTATAAACCCCAAATCTTAAAACTAGGTGTCCACGACATCTTAAGACTTCTCAAATATGTATTTAATAGCATCCATAAGACCTTCGTCTACCTTAGATCTTGGATCGCTACTACAGATTGAAAACTTGAAAACTTTCCTTGTGAACTTGATAAGGCCCATATGATATAGTTGGTAATATTAGACTCTTCTAGAGCATAAGATGCTGTCTAACATAAAATCCTCCTGAAAAAAACTCAAACATTACTTCAATTTCGATTCCTTATTAGGAATTACCTTGGAGATCGCTCCCAAACTGTATAAGTTAATGGTAACTTCTCAATCTTTCCAAAAACCAAAACGGGAATCCGTCTAGAATCTATCTTGAGGCATTTACTTTTCTCGCTGTTTAATAAAGACATTCCTGACATTCTCAAACACGGTAGGGTAAATATGAACGCAGAAGACGGCCAATTATATTTGTATCTGCTATCAATTTCGCCTAAAAATAAACGCTACTTCAGGCCGTTACACGATGGTCATATAAAAACAAGTTTATGCTCAACTCCACCAAGAACCAAGACATTGTCATAGGTTGTACCTATACTATCCTAGAATTAAGTGATTTCCCACCAATCTAAGCCAACGAAAGCTACATCGACTATATAAAGACTAATCACAAGCTTGGAAACATCTTTAATCCACAGCTTACGTGGGGGAATCACATCAACAACTTAACAGGTAGAGTTCACGACATTTCGAATATACCATACTACTCAAGAAATTGACTTCCACTTAGCATTAAATCAATACTCGTCAAGATGCTACTGCTTTTTTTTTTTTTGTTATAGGCCTTGTACATTTTCAAGAGTTACACTTGGTGTTTGTCACACAACCTGGACGTAGTGCAGACGGTTTGTGTCGAAAAAATGTGTTCACTTCTCTCCGAAGGTGGTTGTCGTAGATTGGATTCTGGAGATTCGACTGAATTTGTCGCGTTGGTTGTAGTTCACAGTAACTTTTTTTTGTTTCCATGTCATTAAGGTGTTTTATTGGAAATGCACGAAATTTAACGTACGCACTCTCAGTCTTCTGCGATCTCGATAGTCACAGCTCATGTACTCGCCATTCGCTTAAACTCTGCTTGGCAGGGATTCACTTCCTTAAGTTGAGGACTCAGACTTTCAAACTCAAACAAAGCAAGCTACCACTATACCTTTACCACAGACTTCGATTTGCTATATCTGAGAAAAAGGGAACATTGATATTAACTAATTCAAGTTACAAGGGGAAAGAAGGTAACACGAGAAGATCTCATAGCACCGGCAACTTAGGCGCCATTTTAGCACATAGCTTAAGTTATTTTTAGGGGCATCTAGGGTTGGCAGGTCTGGGTACTTTTTTCTTATCTATTATGAATTATCTGGTTTCGGTGTCTAATCAGATTAGTTTGTCTTTGTTCATTAAAAACACTTTCTTACATATTTGCCTCACAACTTTAAAGGCTACGCACCTTATGTGTAAGTTTTATGCTTTTAAACAAAATTCACATTCAAAAATTAATGGATGAGACGACTCAATTTCATGTTATGTACATCGCATTTTGTATGAAGAACTCAGTCTACATGCTCAATTGAAACCAGAAGACCCAGTAAAATGGTTTACTTTCGCTGATTAGGTGCTGGTGCCAAAAATCATAGGAAAATAATAGATCAACCCCACCGGCGAAAACAAGCCACAGTCTGGACCAATTTTAGAGCTGGCGGTGCCCTTGAGTCATGTTTTTTCCATTCCCCTACGAGCGTTTTAGTAAATGGTTTATTGATTGACGTTTTTCGCCTGATTTTGGAGCTACGGGCGTTGGGGATGTTTATTTGTATCACAATGAGACCGCATGCAATTCAGCCGGCTTTTGGATGTGTGATTTCTCGAATGGAGACTTTAATTAAAAGCATTGGACTTTTTTCTTTGGAATTCTGTTGGAAATAGCCCATGTCGATACCCATAGTAAAATATCAAGGCTATTCATTCGTTAAAAATACCATCAAAGGAATGATTTTTTCTGGGCAAAGAAGAGATAGTCATTTGTGTCTAGTAATGTACGAAATGTGAACAGCGAAAAATAAAACACTTTTGTTTCGAGGTTTCGACAATCGTTAGTATGTACAAGGGTTTATTTAAAATGAAAACGAGATTTAGATAGTTGTTCTTAGCGAGGCGATCGAAAGGCAAGTGGACGAGAGTTTTCCTCCCCAGCCACCATCGAGCCACCCACGCACAATCAGCAAGGTAGGTAGGCAGTGCATGAAGAGCACATAAGCGAGAAAATGCCATTTTCGAGAGATGAGAGTGATAATTGCGGGAGTGGTCCGATGGGAGCAGTTGGGAGAATATTTTGCGGCTCGCTGCAAATGCATCAGAAGAAAACGAAGACGAGAAAAATCGAGAGTGTTGGCTGATGGGCTGATGCATGTGCAGCGATCCACGGATACTCTCTCGTTTGTTAATTTATGATATGAGTTAATTTATATATAATATACAAATTGAAATGAAATGAACGAAAATGAATGAAATAAGCAAGTAGATTAATGTACAATTTTAGATAGTATTAAAAATGGGCTATCAATATAATAATGTGCAAATAACAACAAAATAGTGTACTATTCTTGAACAATTTGACAGGTGTTATTTCTGGTACTTACCTCAGAATTTATAATTAAGATCAAAACAGAAATATGACCACTTCTCATGAAAATATTTTTCTATTAATTAAAAATGGCACCGCTTATTGAATCGCCCTATATTAGATCGTTTTTTTCTTCCTTACGGACCTTCGTGCGGACTTAACACCTAATTTGATTACTGCAAACTTATCTCTGTGTGAAATATATGCTTGAAGCAATAAATAAATTTCAGCCCTGCTATTAAATGTAAAATAGTCTGAAAATCTCAGCACGAATTTTTACGAATCCCTTTCCTGCATTTATTTCAAATAGGGTGGTCGGACCTTAACAGCATGCGACATCTAGTGTCTCTGAAATTCTTTTTATAAAAAAATATTAATTTCAATACAGAAATGTCAAAAAGTAATTCTGCAACCTCCCATTCTTCAAATAACAGCCAACCAGCAAATAGTTTAGTTATAGCATCATACAATCTTACTGCGCAATTTTAAGGACTGTATGTGTATATGAAATTAAATTTAAATAATATTATTGAGGCCGTAATAAAAGTTGATGTCTCAGACCTATTTTGTTTACATTCAACTTGCTGTAACAATTTTTCCGACGATTGACATACAATAAATATGAGCTATGAAGCTACAACGTTCTCTTTTTAGTAAAACATGCCAGAAGCCTTATTAGTTCTTGGATGGATGTGTAGAAAAGTTTTTTTTCCCAAAACCCACGACCTATGATGACCGGACGTCAGCTAATGGAATTCATTGATTCCAAACTACGGCAAACCCAAAACAGTAGAAGCAATTCCCATTGAACTTAACAGAGAAAACTTTTTATAAATCCTTGAAACCTCAAACTGAAAGAAGAATGTTGATTTCGAATAACAATCAACGGCGTATTATGGTGGCATAATGACTCTATTAACAAATGTCCCCTCCAATCCACTCAGCCATAAAAACCTCAAAACAAACAATTGTATCCACCATCAGCCATTCTCCCACAAATCCATCCACGAATAACTCAATTAAACCCAGCGACAAACGTCAATCACATGACATCAAAAACTTGTTACACTCGCATAAACAGAATCACAAATAAAAAAAGGGAAATTTACGACGAGCTCCATTCGAAACCACTGACCGACGAGATACGATTGCGCCTAAATGATGGCGGCTGCCTTATCTCTTAGACTCTCTTGCCGGAACCAAGAACCCCAAGGATGGCTATGGAGTCATATGTCACTTACACGTCACTTACATACACTCGTATGGCGATTTTCACATTATTGTGCGTTTCGATTTATTTCGATACGAAATATCCTCACAAATGGTCAGTAAAACATACCGGCCCTCTCACCCCTCCAAGCATAAAAAGCTCTGGTAGCCCGGCAATAAAATTAATACGACAAAATGTGCAGAGGACGGCTTGTCCTACTTTCATTACTTTTTGGTCTTTTCAAGTGAAAAATACACACACTCATCACCCAATGTCGCTTGGATAAGCCAAGGTGCTACACAGTGAACAGGAAGCGTACCATGTTTGTTTTTATGGGCACTTAAGGCCCGCACGAAGAGCAAAAGTTGACACCTTCGAGGCCCATTAAAACGGAAAAAGCAACGAAACGAAAAGTTGTCAGTCGCAGCTGGTGCGCCGTTAGGCGACGAAATAGTGATTGGGATGGCCCATAAAGCGATAAGCTATAAACCATCGAACACACTCGCTCACGACTTGGCTCGTAGTCATCAGAGGGGGACTTTGAATCACCTATAAGGATCAATCTATGTGAAATAAATTTGTTCTTAAACGAATAGTAGGTCCTTAGCAGAGGTTGATCGCACTCATGCTGGACCTGAACACGGTTGACATAAATACAAGAAATTACAGGCTTATTTCATTAACCCCACAGATGCATAATTAATTCATGTGGTACTATATAATGGAACCATTATCCTGTGGTGAAGCCACACACGACCTCAAGCGTCGAAGAGTAATTAGTGCATGATGGAAAAATCACTTCTGCCGGGCGCTGATGTGAACCAATAATTTATTATCGGCATTATTGCTTTATTATCTTTTTAAAAATTTATCGGATCTATCGGTCTTATCGGATTTACGAGTTTCAGATCCATAAATATTGGGCTAAATTTGAAATCAAGCTACCAACTTGAAAGACGTTGACGATGTCATAAACAAACAACACCCTTGTGCGAGAGTATTTCCATGTTCGAAGCAGAGGACGGAAAATTGATTTTTCGTCTGAATAATTCCGATTAAACTCAAGTTTTTGTTAAGGAATACGTGGAAAAAATATGGATAAAGGCACATTGTAGCTGAAGGCGATTGGATCTGAATATTTGTCTTGAGCATGGTGATGGCAAGTGACACTCGTAGGTGGGGCACTGTTTTGGTAATGAAACTGACGATTTTTAAAGCTGATAGGTTTTAGAATATATATGACTTTTCGAGTATCAAGGACTCTTGGATGGCCTTTGATTAAAGTTTGTGAATCGAATAAATTAGATGACTAATCATAAAAGTTGAAAGCTATTTTTGGTATAAGAGCTTATTATGACTACTTGAATGGGTACGAATATAAGTGCAATTAATTATTTGACTTTTTGACTTCAAAAGTAACACTCGAAATTGGCAATATTCTCCACTAATTAAATTTTAGTAAATCATAATCAGAGCATTTTTCGAAAATAACGATTGAGGTAATTTTATTTGACCAGTTATGTGACATGTGGTGCCATCTTTTTGGAATTATATATAACTGATATCTGACTGAACATAGTCTAACAACATGGCGTGAAAGCAAACACCATTAACCGTAACATGGCGATTATTTTTACCGACGGAGAAATACGGTCCAAACACACCACCGACATGAAATCCACATCGGAGAAATTTTGGTACTTCATATGATCACGAGGCTTTATTCCTTAAGTTAATTTAATCTTATAAGGATGGAAGACTGGATCTTTACCCAAAAATTTACGAAATATGGACTCAGAGATTTGATTGGACTTGGCTCATTTACGTCAGATCTCTTTGGCACAGGAACATTGAATAGTAAATATGTTGCCAATGAATTGATCACCTATAGCAGCCATAGCTTGTCTGTTGGAAAGATTATTATTACAGAAAATTGGACTAAGCGCTCTTGAAGTTGCGACCATCGCTCAGAATTTCGTACTTTAACTGGCTTGAATGAGAAGAGCTTGAAGATGCATAGTTTCAATCGCAGAACTAATTTTATGTTGGACTTTAATTTAATTAGTAAACTCTCTGATACAAAGAATTGAAATGGGACTGTAATGAATGGCATTTAGATATTTTAATAGGATTTGCAGATTCCAAGTTTTCCTTTTAATCGGGCAGTATTCGTGACAGAGAGTGCTACATGTAGTCAACCTCTCTCGAATTGATTACATCGGACTAGCAACGTCTTACCTATCCCTTTGTGGTTTTCAAGCTATCATCAGTTGATTTCATTAAACCACTGATGCATTACCTAATTTTTATTACGAACAGTAATCAGGGAAGGGATATAGTTGTACATACCTACATATATAATGTACTATCTTTGAATGGATATTTTATGTCAGACATTTAATTGGACTAACCCTTAAGTAAAGGTTCGCTTGATAGACATTTGCTTCTGATAGTGTAGCATGCCTTTCATTTAGGGACTGAAAACATTTTTTGAGTGGCAGCTAACTTACCAGCTGTCAGCTGATTTGTACTTAGCTTAGTTTGTGATAAATTGATTTATGTCAAAACAACGCTGGCATATTAATGTATTTCGAACATTGACGGTTAGTTCGTTAAACTGGGGGGTGTGTACCTTAGTCTTGACTTTTAATTTAACCACAAAATCACTACATCCACGAAAAATCGGTGATTTTTGCTGTTGGGGTTGATGAAAAAATAATGCTGATTAAAACGTTACAGATTTATGCTATTCGACTTTTGGATTCTCATCAGAATGGCATTGATGTGGAATGCAGGACAATTCATTTACTGAAGGAATTTCTCTATAAGTGGGTAACTAAGTTGAATTGAAAACTATTGTAAATTGAATTGATCTGTAAATCTACTTAAAAGATCATAAAGCATTTGGGTCGTGATGCACGACTAGAATATGCATTTTGTTACTAGGTTTCCTGGCTCTAGGTTTTCGAAAATTAAGCCTCAAAAAGGCCTTAAAAAGAAAACAACAAATTAAACAAACAAACAAAGGTAAAAAATTATAGATAATTGGACCAATAATAGGTCATCCAATAAGAGGTGTCATTTTAAATTAGAAATATAAAAAAAATATTTACCAAAACTTTTTTGTTTTGTTTGGTTGTTTTTTCAACCATCATCAAAAAATTGTGCGAATGGCGTCTAGATAAAAAAAGTTTCCCATGAGGTAAAATAAATTGTGCCCAAGTTTAAGAAAGATGGAAAAGTTGTGCTGAGATTTCAAAAACTATTGCAAGATCGTTCAAAGGGTCCATAAGCTTTGATGTGGCTCCAGGAAGAGGTCAAATAAAGTGATTAAGCGAGAATATGGATAGAGAGATCGAAAGAATGAAAAAGGCTGAATACAGGATAAGAAGAATATCAAAAATATCAGTCAAACATACTGGCCAAAAAAGGCATGTATGACAAAAAGTAGTATTACATTTTAAAGGCTTATGTTGCAAACCGCTTGAATTACGGAAGTAGGAAGTATGTTCAATAAATAAAGTGAAATTTTCTCGAAAAATATTTATTTATTCATTTTTGTCCCCTCAATACCAAACGTATTCATTTGCATCAGCGTTTTCTCAAGTTCGAGCATTTGACTTGATATGCGCTTCTTAGTATAACCTCGAACACTTTCAGCGATGCGGTCATTATTTCCGTCATTTATGGGTCTTTTCAATTTTGGGCAGGGGCAAGTCCGATAAATACAGTGGCTATGGCATGATGAGAGTTTTGCAGTAAGCCAACGTTGAGTGAGCAAGTGCATTATCGTGATCCAACAGATATGAAATATATGCCACCATTCCAGACTTCAAGGACCACGCCATTGCAATCGAAGAAAACAGTGTACCAAATGTTCACAATTAATCCGACTTAGCGTCCTTCTTTCGGTCTTGGCTTTGGTTTCGACTTCGTAACCAATGTTTCGTCACCAGTGATGACCCCTTTCAGAAAATCTGGATCGTCATTCATGCTTTTCAGCAGTTCCTGAGCTCCGATGATCATACGATTCTTTTGATCAAAAATTAGAAATTTCGGAACAAACTTCGCTGAAGCAAATTACATACCCGAAATATCCGAAAAAATTTCATGGCATGAGCCAACCGATATGCCAACATCTTTAGCAACGCCCCTGATAGTGATTCGACGATTTTCCATAAGATTTTGCTTCAGTGCTTCAACGTTATTAACATCTTTTCGGTCTTCTGTGAAGAGCTTGTGCAACTTATAAACATTATCCTTACACAGAGCAAACTCCCCAAATGCCACAGACATTATTTCAAGTATGTTAATTTTATTTTTCACAAAAACCTTAATACAGAATACTTTCTTAGGCACACCACAAACCGTCTAACCTTTATATCTGTGAAGAACAAATTAAACATCCATAACATCAACTTTGATAGGGAACATGTGCTCCCGAACATTCGAAAATCGTAGGTACTTAGCTCGGGAAATTCAAAAAGTCTCCTTATTTTTTGAGCACACCTCGTATGTATGTTATATACGCCACAAAACCAAATGATTTTTGGAAGAATGTGATACTCGTGGTATGGCAGTCAATAATACATTGCAGTTGAACATTTTGCAGCCATCAGTAAAACATGGAGGCGAAAATCTTATGGACCGATCAGCTTTGGGAGCAAATGGAATTTAATAAGAATTTGATATCCATTAACAAGCAAAAGAATCTTTGATTTTAAAGGAGACCTAAAATTTAGCTTACAAGACGCTTTTCTCCATAACGACCCTAACTATTCTTCAAAGTTAGTACGAGGGTGGTTCGATAAGTACTTAGCCTACAAAAGAAAAACAAACATTTTGGAGAAATGGCGATTTATTTTTCAATATAGTCTCCTTTTAGCTCGATACACTTGACCCAGCGATGCTCCAACTTCTTTAACCCGTCTGAAAAAAAAGTTTTCTCGAGTTCTGCAAAGTAGGCCTCCGTGGTGGCAATAACCTCTTCATTCGATTGAAATTTCTGCCCGGCGAGTGACTTTTTCAAGTTTGGAAACAAAAAGAAGTCGCACGGGGCCAAATTTGGAGAATATGGTGGATGGGGCAGCAGTTCGTAGCCCAATTCGACCAATTTGGGCGAAGGTGTGAGCCGGTGCGTTATCATGGTGGAAGAGCACTTTTTTCTTCGCCAAGTGGGGCCGTTTTTTCTTCAATTCGGCGTCGAATCGGCACAATAATAATTTGGCATAGTACAGCCCTGTGACCGTTTTGCCCTTCACCAGGTATTCGATGTGGATCACACCTTGTGAATCCCAGAAAACGGTGGCCATCACCTTTCCGGCCGATGGGACTGTCTTCGCCTTCTTCGGAGCACATTCACCGGGTTTAGCCCACTGTTTCGACCGTTCCTTGGTCTCTGGTGTGTACCAGTGGATCCATGTTTCGTCGACTGTCACGAAACGACGCAGAAACTCCTTCGGATTGCGCTTAAACAGCGTCAAACACTGCTCTGAAGTAGTCTCAGGGTTGCGCTTGTTGTCCGGAGTGAGCAAACGCGGCACCCATCGCGCCGACAGCTTTCTCATGCCCAAAATTTTATGCGGGATATGACCCACGCGATCTTCTGAAATGCCTACTGTCTCAGCTACCTCGCGCACCTTCAATCGGCGGTCTGCCAATACGAGATCGTGGATTTTTGTCACGTTATCCTCCGTGGTAGCCGTTTTCGAGGCACCTGGTCGTGGCTCATCAAAAACCGACGTGCGACCACGTTGAAACTCGTTAAACCAATGTTTGATGATCGCCATCGAAGGAGAAGAGTCACCGTACACAGCATCTAAACACTCTTTGATTTCGCTGCGTGATTTCCCTTCCAAAAACAAGAATCGAATCACTGACCGATATTGCTCTTTTTCCATTTTTCTAAAATCCGCGGACAGTCCCTCTTTCACACGCGGTCAAAACAAAACTACGAGTCCGATCCGGCTAACAGTAGCCGTCTATTAGAATGTACTACACGATAGTAAGTTGCTCTTGCGATACTGGCGCCATCTGGCGGTGAGGCTAAGTACTTATCGGACCCCCTCGTACAACAGTGGCTTCTCTATAATGTTAAACAGCAGTTACCTCATTCTCCCCAATCCCCAGACCATCGAAATTAAAAAAAAAATCCAAAAACCTCGAACAAACCAACCTAAAAGCGTGACCTTAGAAGAATGGGAAAACATTTCCCAGGAATTCACATCACAATTAATCTTTTTTTTATGAAGAACATTTCCAGGACCTAATAAAAGCGAAAGGATATCATACTTGGAACAAAGTACGTAATGTTATGTGATTTTTTAAGCGCTTGTTTTTTTAATTTTCAATGTTGACCACTACTACGTTTTAAATGGTTCATTTTTTTTCGAGCGTATTGGCTGGAGTATCGTTAATAAAACTTGTAATGGCTGTGACAGATCATTCAGGACAAATCATGGCCTTCATTAACCTTAGCGGATTCAGCGTCAATATTTTTCTCTGAGCATGCAGGTAGGTGGCTTGATGTCCAATAGCGTGAAATTGGTGCTAAAGTCACTATGGATTCAATTGCTTGCTCTGTAAGCCGATTATATACTGTAAAAGTGCGCGAAAAAATATTTTTCACACAGCACTAATGGCAATACTAATTGAATACGCCTAACTCTCACGTATGTCATAAATCATGCATATATTAAAAAACCAAGCACTAAAAATCACCATATTCAAGCTTAAGATCAGTGTACATAAAACTTTATTTTTATTTGCTCTTTTCGTTTTTTTCCAATAGGTTTGTCTAGTTTTTACTACTTTGATTATAACTAACAAGAAAAAAATTGTTTAAAAAGCTTTGTCTCTGAAATGCATGTACATTTTTTTGTTTTAATGTATGCATATGGTAACAATAATGAAAATTCACTACAAAATCTCTAAAAATGTTGCAAAAACGTGCTTTCGATAGTCAACGAATATCGTCTTAGGACAGCTGCGTTGAAGACTCAAGCTCTTATTCATCTGGCAAGGTTTGTTGAAAAAAAAACTGCCGAAGCTAAAAGGGTGACTAAACATCTTGATTTCTCGTTTTCGAGACGATCAAGAGATCATAAGCTCATCTGTCGCCTTTATTATTCGTTTTTTTAAATATATTTTTCGATTCTTGATTTTTATTTAATTGTATTCTTTTTCTTTTAAATGGCATACAATTTTAATTTTAATTCTCTTCGACAACTTCAGTCATATTTATTGCAAACATTCATATTTGAATCTCCTTTTCACACGGTAGTTGCTAAGTTGGTGTAAAAATTTGATTTACTGAGGAGGAAAATATACTCATCAGCCGACTCGTAGTTTAGACATTTTAACATTAAAAATGCATGAAATGTGATTCACAATATTCAAGAATGAAATCTGATAGTTCTTAATGACTAATGTCAACCCTTCTTTATCTACCAAAAGAAAATAGAAATCAATTCTCATTTGATAATTAATACCAATAAGAAATTTCTGAATTTAATGATAGACACATCATCCCCAGTCCAACCAACCTTATAATTTTGTCCACGCTTTAGGCAAACATATTACAAGAAACTCTGTTCGAACTACTCGATTAAAACATACATATTTAATTGGTTACCATTCAAAAACCATAAGTCCTCGATTCGAATGAGGAATAGTTGGCAAGACATACATTTTTAATCTAAAGGGTGTTTCGAGTGAGGTCTTGTTTTGCGGTACGTATTATACATATATACCTATGTATTGCTAGTGATTTGTGGAAGGAAATACTCGGCGATAGTACTATGTAAAGGGTGTTTTTTATAGAGGTATAGAACTTTGAAATGGAATAAAACAAAGATGATTTTTTTAAATTGACATGAAATTGACTTTATTCGAAAGATAATCTTCAAACATTATAATTTAAATATAACTTCTGGCGGTCACTATTGATGATGTTTGAAGATTATCTTTCGAATAAAGTCAATTTCATGTCAATTTAAAAAAATCATCTTTGTTTTATTCCATTTCAAAGTTCTCTTCCTCTATAAAAAACACCCTTTACATAGTACTATCGCCGAGTATTTCCTTCCACAAATCACTAGCAATACATAGGTATGTATAATACGTACCGCAAAACAAGACCTCACTCGAAACCTTTTAAGCTTTCGAAACTCGGAAAACATCTCAAGAACAAATCCGACTTGAATTTTCGATTTTTCAAAAAGGAGCAGAAAAAACCCCATCTTGAACCGACATAGTCGACATTTAATAATGTTTCATTATATTTATTATTTTAAAGTATGCACAAGCCTGTAGCATAAACATGGAAGTCAAAGGCCTCTAATCAACCGGATAAGTTTTTTGAACAAAGTCGCTGAGTATTACTGCTAAGCCCGCCATGTGTATACAATACAAAAGTAAATGCCAAAAGTATTCATATAGAGTATAAATTCATTTGTAAGACTTTGGTCGTAGATTAGCTCCGTGGATTTTGGAAGCCACAACTAAAATTCGAAGGGAGGGAGTACCAGGGCAGAAATGTGGTGTCGGTAGCAAGTTCATAAAACTCAGTTGTGTACATGCGGTTTGTAATTACGTGGGAAAGTTTCCGTGCGTACGTAGATCGGTATGAACACATGCTGAGACATATAAAGGATTAAGTAATTATACGTATACCGTTCCATAAATCATACAGATAAATAGGGTGTCGACATACTATTTACATATCTATTCCCTAACAATAAAGTGTCTTGCGTGGAAACGAGGTATTTAGCATTCCATCGTGGCGACAGAGACACTGCTTCGCTCTAGCTCCACTCAATAATTGTATTTAGAATTGTGAGGAGGACTAATGAGTATCGCAGGAATGTATACCCTTATGGCTCGAAATGTCAATAACATGCCCACCCCATTAGTCCCCATATTTTGAAGGTTACCCCGAAGGTATTATAGTTGATTGGAATGACGACAGGTTTGAGAGAGAACTGAATGTAAGGATCTTCCATTCCCACAAAAACGTCCGACCACTTTTTCGAAGAAACTCATTCATTAGGTGCAGATGTTCTTCTTGTAATCCTTACTTTTAGCGGAAATGATGAATACATAAAGATAATGGGCGCCGAACGACTAATGGTCTTTTATTCCCCTGGCTAATAAAACGTCATTCAAAGAAATCCCGAACAACACTTCATAATTATGAACGTGAACTCCGTCACTCATATTGATAGCTTGAGCGTGCACATTATTCCCATTCCGAACTCTCACCACAAAGAAACAAAATAGACCATAAGAGTCAAAAACCTTCCAAATCATGCAATCATTGATTTCTCCTACATCACCATGTCAAGCAGGCTCACACATCCATTCCCATAGGTCATAGACCCCTTTTCCCTTCGGAGTTTATTCATTACTGTAATGCAAATATTTACTTAAGGCAAGCTTGCCAAATACCCAGTAGTCCAAGTATGGTCGCGTGCTTTGGTTCAATTAAGAGGAATAAAATCTTCCAGACGACTGGAGCCGTAGTAAATGTAAATGTGACTGTCAGGACGGTTAGTAATTTGGCGAAAGAATTTATGTTTCTGGCTACATGGAATTTTTACCGAGGTTGGAATAAGAATTATGTAAAGGAGCTTTGCGTAAAAGTTTCCGAGCAATGTCCAAACTAAAGAGGAGCAATGAGATAATAAAACTGGAATTCCCGCAATCGACAAAGTACACATCAATATAATTATTGAGGCTTCTCTGCTTCTTTAATCACTCAAGCGTTTTGCATTTATATCTTTAGAATAGAAATTCTAAAAGGAAATAAGAAGGTTTTCTATCACGATTACATTCAATTGCCCACGTAGTAGAATTCCATTGGAACATAACAGGCTTCTTGTATATGAATCATAATAATAACGCAAGCAAATGATTCTGGAAACTTGTTTTTATTTCCGTCTTTTTAAGCGAGGTTTTTTCATTATGTAAAAAAGCTGACAGGACGGCGAGAAATGTTTGTAATAAGATCTTCCCCAGCTACGACTGTTTATATTACTGCAGAGGCGCTCCAGCGAGTTAATTTATTTACATCTGAATTTCTGGTTACCCTAGTGAACACTTACAAGGTCGCTACTCTGTGGTAGTTTCAAAACCACCATAAACCTGAGAAAAAAAGTTTGGAAATAGCTGATGGTAAGAGGGTTAATTTTGATGTCACGAGGCAGAGAGAAATGAATTAAAGGAACTCGAAGACAAGTGCGACTATAAGCCTATTGGCTACTCGGAATAATCAATCTAGCTCCTTGAAAGAATATTATAAATACGAGTATACTTCCATCGTTCGTGCCTGTATAAATTAATCCCTTAATCATCACTTATAATTCGAGTAATCGGTTTAAGACAATCGGTTGTTAGCATTTTAGTTCATTATACACGGATGCGATGAGAAACGCCTAAAGTCATTCTCAAGGTTCTGAGAGATCCACTAAATACGTTCAGAAAGGTATGATGCCTTTTAAACCTAGCTTAACCCATTTTAGGCTTCATCAATCACTTTATCTTTAAAATCAGTAGTCAAAATAGGCAGTACATCTATTCCTAGAAGACTCACAAGACTTCATACCATCAGCCTTTTGCAACCCTACCAAGATTGGTCTACCGAAACGGCCATGATACAACATAACGACAACTGTTGAGGAACAACAATTTTCGACCTACTCCCAAATGTTTGTATGACACTGATTTTACTGAACCATCTTGCCATAAAAAAATATCATTGAATCGAATTCCTGAAAAATTGTAAAATCACCCTATAATACGAGCTTCGGACTCGTAATCAGCTTAAGGAGCATGCCAGTAAGTGGAATTGTGTGGGATTTGGCCTGGTAGTCCAGTGGTATTTTCCATTTTTTCCTAATAATTTTTTAGCATTTGCATTGACCTTTTCTACCTACTCACCGGGTGTTGAGAACAAAAATACCAGTAGAATTTGTTAAGTAGAAAGAGCTATCGGTCACATATGGACTTGATTGGAACCTTTTTAGAATCTTTTTATCTTACGTTCGGAATGTTTGGTAATTGGATCCTTTTACCTGTAAAGAGTTTTTTTTTTTTTTTAATTGTTATACCAGTTAAAGTGAAGACAACTGGTATTCCATTAACTACTACCGAAGGAAGCAGTTTGGTGCTGATAACGAAGCAACAATGGAATAAATCATTCTAAATCCCGCAAAGTTTAATTTTTTTTTATTTATTCTGTAACTATTTACGACTTTTTTTTCTACTTTTAGGGCTTCAGAGATTTTACGTATATTTTCCAACATTTTAAAAATTGTTTGTCAGTTTTGCAATCAACACTTCTTAATTACAAATATTACCGCCGTGACTTTTGTTTACAATCACCTTGTCTCAGCCAAAACCAATAGGTAAGCTGTCATACAAAGTCTTAGTGCGAAAGCTGGAATTTATGAGTGGTGGCCTAATTTTTAACAGGCAGACATTAGCCAGTAGACCATTATAACCATTCGTCAAACTAAAATTAAGATATTGATGTGCGTCTTACAATTCCAATGACCACATGAGATTATAAGGTTAATGACGAAAAGGAGATGGGGAACCCGAGTCAGTTATTGGTTTCATGCTATACAATAAACAACGAACATGTCATGACATATAAATGTCAGATGCTGTTGACAGTAAAGAAGACATTTTAACTAATAGCACATAAGCATGGAAAAATAATTGTTTCCTTTAGCAATCCAAATCTTTAGATAAAAACAACAATCTTAAATTATGGAACAAGTTCTCTCATTGTAATTACTTTCTAATTCCATATGATAGTTGAACACGCCTAAAAGAAAATGATGTTAATGGCTTTGCCAAAATAAACAATACTGTTCTCAAAGGTAAAGCTAAGTTAGAATCGGCTGAAGTGACATCTGATAGATGACATTTGCGATTGTCATATGCGACTATCCTACCGACTAAGGTGATGACAAAAAATAACTTTTAGAAAAACTACAGCATTTGCCATTTTCACATGACAGAAGAACTTGAAAGCTATCATAATAAAATAAATTCAACGTATTAATCCTTACGAAGCGTGCTGGTACAATCTAATTCATTGTAGGTCGCAAGATAGGAAGAAGCAAGTGGAACAGCTCAAAATAGAGTTACACAAAACGTAAAAAAACATATGAAAGTCATCAAAACTATTACAAAAATGTGACAACCTTCTAAGGCTGTGAATTCTGAAAAAGTTGGTGAAAATGATTTATTTGAAACATTCGGCGGACGTTAATGGGCAAACAACATCACAACAAATATTTTATCACTTTCTGTACAAGACAAAGTTACATTTGTACTGCGATTGTTGTAAAAATACTTGTGCTTCTAGGTGGGGAGGCGAGGAAGAAAGCCACACAAAAAGCAAAGGGGGCGGATTTGTCATCCAGAGATGAGCGCATTAAATCTATCAGGATTCAAAAAGTAAGAGCCCCACATACTCGTAATTCCAGCTCAAGAATTGATGGAGGATTATGACAAGGAGTTGCCTTGTCACAACTTCTTTTAAATACGTAATGAGATCCCTTCAGGAAATAGATATGACATGAACGATAATGACGATCTAGAACATCTGAAAGATACTGAAAAATAGTTAAAGAAACGTAGAAAATCTAGGAACAGTAGAAAAGAGAATAGGTCCTTAGTTAAATGAAGAGAAAGCAAAATGAATAGTTACTGACCGATTTGGATCGATCCAAGCCTCGCATCTGACTGTACTCGATAAACGGTTCCAGAATGTGGAGGAGTTTAAATATCTAAGAACCGTATCGACGGTCGACATAAAGATCGAAACAAATAAAACGCTGCATATGGGCAACGCGTGCTTCCTCGCGGTGAAGGAACTGTTCAAAACAATCCTTTAAATCCATCTCTATAGAGCCTTAATAATGTTAATGCCCCTTAACACGGATGTGAAATTTGATTTCTGATTAAGGAGGAGAAAAATAGACTTCAAGTCTTTAAAAACAAAATTTTAAGGAAAATCTGTTGAATAGAGGTTCAGGCGAATGGATTAAACTACACAATCAAGAACTCGTGAGACTTTATTCAGCCCCAAGAAAGTGCGATTAATAAAATCGAAAAGACTAACTATGGCAGGACACAAAGAACAAATGGACAGTAGACAAATAGTCATAAGAATAATAAGAGGAGACTGCAAGAGAAAACGACCGGCAGAAAGGCCGTGTCACAGATGGAGGAAAATGTAAGGATGGAGCCAGAAAACATGGAACAGAACAGCGAAATATGATAAGAACACACTCATGTCAGGCTGAACTTTCGAGCTCCAAATGGTTTGCAACAAAAAGGTAACCTGAATTAGATTTCATGTTAAGGACCATACCGAAGGGCAAGTAACAAAAAAGTACATAAATGGGTTTCGCGAGATATAACTTTGACAACTCATCTATTTTACTGCAGACAGAGTTTGTTGAGCACTATACTTACACAAAGCAACTTATAAGCCACAATTATTATAAATAGAACCCTTTGCAGGGTAGTTTATGCTATAACAACTATGAGTTCATGCCTACGGAAGTTAGTCGATAGACCTTCTTTCTGCCAAATTACTAATTGTCAATTCTTTAAATATCACTTTTTTATTCCAATAAGATCCAACACGTATCTAAAGAATATAATCACTGTTCTCTAAGGATCCGATTATATTTTTACAGCAATTGCTAATTGACTTTTCGAATTTCGTCAAAAATTTTCCTTGAGATTCGGGTACTAAGAGTGCGCCACCTCATGGGTCTATGTAAACTTCGAATAACTTCAACAATTGTCAACCGATTTTCATATGTCGTGGCATTTTGGAAACGTCAATTCAAGACAATTTTAACCATGAATCGGTTCACACCAAAAGAACGCGCGGAAATAGTTTCAATGTTCATTAAAAATTAACGCTCGATTGTGCTAACTCAACGTGCGTATCGGGCAAAATATCATGATCGTGTTGCGGCCAAAAAAAATACAATTCGTCGTTGGACCTCGAATTTTTTTCAATTTGGTTCTGTGTCAAGCCCTCGTGAGCAACCTAGGCCACGTCCGCGGCGTTCAAACTGATCTATTCAGTCTGTGAAGGCCAGTGTTCAAGAAGACCCAAGTTTGTCATATCGGAGCCGTTCGCAGCAGTTAGGCATCAGTGGAACCACTTTGCGGAAAATTTTAAAGGATGATCTTCACTTATTTACATACAAAGTGCAGATAACTCAAAGAATGTTGGCACAAGATGAGCCACGGTGCTTGGCATACGCACAAAATGTCGTTGCAATGATTAATGCTGAGCCGGAGTTCTGGCAGAATATTTTGATGACCGATGAGGCACATTTTACGCTCTCTGGTTCAGTTAATAAACAAAATTATCGCTTCTGGGGCACCGAAAATACTCACATTATTCACGAAGAGCCGCTATATGATCAAAAAGTTACGTTTTGGGCCGGTGTATGCGCTAAAACCATCATCAACAAGACGGCGCGACATGCCATACTGCGGACAAAACAATGAACCGTTTGCGTAAGAAGTTCTCCGGAAGATTGGTGTCATAAAAGGGCGATATACTGGCCTCCGAGATCGCCGGATTTGACTCCTCCAGACTTTTTTCTTTGGGGATAGTTGAAAAGCAAGGTGTATGCTAATCGCCCGAAGACAATAGAATAGCTCAAAAGAAACATTCGTGCGGAAGTCGCAGAAATTACGACCGAATTGCTCGAAAATATCATGGAGAATGCGCGAAAACGTGCGCCCATTTTTGCATCGGCAATCAAGGTGGTCATTTAATTGATATTGTTTTCAAAAATTAATTAGAATAAATTGTGAAGGTCTAAATTGAATAAAAGTTTTTGAATTTCCAAATCGGTTCAGAATTGCTGAAATTATTCGAAATTTACGTCGACCCACATGAGATGGCGCACGCTGTATTTTACAAGTACTAAAACTTATCGGTTATGGCATTCTTCGGACGATCGCTGAATATGATCAACACTAATTTGAAATTCTATGGTAAAAGTATGTGAGTTTTTGGAATTCAACAGAAACCTAGAAACTAATCAATGCCGAAAGGACCGACAAAATTTTTTTACATGTGGATAAATCAAAGACGCAGCGTATTCTGGCTCGAGTAATTTATTAAGGAGTGCTGATTTGCCGGAAAACATTTTTTTATTGATAAATGAGAAAGAACTGTCATTCAAATAAAAAAGTTTTGTTAGATCAGAAGGTGTCGTCACATATTTTCATTTATATTTGCTCTCCAATAGCTAACACTTTACCCATACCAATTTGAGTTTTTATTTCATATTTATTTCGATAAAATATTTGGAAAGTCTTCATTCTTTGAAAAAAAAAGTTTTATTAATATTAATAAAATTTATAACACCCTTTTCGACACATTTTAATGTTAGATTACTAAGCCAATAAAAAATGTTTCTGGGAAGAGCTAGCGTTCAGGTATAAATCAGAATTCAATCAAATAGAAGAAACCATTAACCTTCATTTTTGTGATAATCGGCGATAAATAATTCATTCGATCAGTGACTTCAATTTCGAATAATAAAGAAAGCATGAAAATAGTCATTTATTCTAACTATGGTATTATGAAGACGGAGTGAAGTGAATGTACTGAAGAATCAGTCATTTCGAATTCATGATTTACTCAAAGGTTGACTGGCGGTAAAATGTATGGAATTATGTATAAGAAGTCACAGAAATCCGTCAACTCCGTCAAATGAAGCGGGGATTTGAGGGATTTGAATAACGGCTTCAAAGCTGTATTGTATGTTTGCATAGGTTTTAATGACGGAACGACAATTTTGATATTTAATGGATATAAAGTAGTACAATAAACTGAGGTATATGGGGTTAATGGGAGCAAAGCTGAACAACAAAACCTTGTCAGTCGTACCTAGGTTACTAGGTTCCGGTGGTAAAGGGTGTTTTTTTGTAGAGGTATAGAACTTTGAAATGGAATAAAGCAAAGATGATTTTTTTAAATTGACATGAAATTGACTTTATTCGAAAGATAATCTTCTAAGATTATAATTTAAATATAATTTCTGGCATATGACAGCCCAAAACAAGATTGCCGTTGACCCCAATTTTCATAAGTGAATTTTCTTTAGCGATGAAGCTCACTTTTGGTTGAATGGATACGTCAATAAACAAAACTGCCGTATTTGGAGTGATGATAATCCTCAAGTGTATGTTGAGGCACCATTACATCCACAAAAACTGACTGTTTGGTGTGCTTTATGGGTTGGTCCGTACTTCTTTAAAAACGATCTTGGCTAGAACGTTACAGTCAATGGTGACCGCTATAGAGCCATGATTACTGACTTTTTCCATCATCAATTGAACAACCATGATGTGCAGGAGGTGTGGTTTCAACAAGACGGCGCAACATGTCACACAGCTCGTGCCACAATTGATTTATTGAAGGAAACGTTTGGTAACCGCATAATTTCACGTTACGGACCCGTGAAATGGCCTCCAAGATCGTGCGATTTAACGCCGCTTGACTATTTTCTGTGGGGATATGTGAAGTCGCTAGTCTACGCCGATAAACTCGAAACGATTGACGACTTGGAGAACAACATTCGCCGCGTTATTGCCGATACACGGCCACAAATGTTGGAAAAAATCATCGAAAATTGGACCTCCAGATTAGACTACGTCCGAGCCAGCCATGGTTGTCATACGCCAGAAATTATACTTAAGTTATAATGTCGGAAGATTATCTTTCGAATAAAGTCAATTCCATGTTAATTTAAAAAAATCGTCTTTGCTTTATTCCATTTCAAAGTTCTATACCTCTATAAAAAACACCCTTTATATCTTATATATTCTTTTTTGGTTTCCTTTGGTTTGCTTCAATCTAAGGGAACTCTCTTTCGAAAACCTTTCCGAAAGCATATCCGAAGCTCTTGGTCTAGATATAAATCGAAAACAAATTCAAATAAGCCAAGAATTGAAAAAAAAAAAATTAACCGGGACCAAATGAATTATGCAACCTAAGCCAAACCTTAAAGTTAGAACTCCACAGCAATATTACCTAAGAAATGATAGAACCAAGTCCTAAAGCCTCTTACCCTGCTACAGTCACATCATAGAGAAAAGTTGTATTCCGCCATCAAAGTATGATACTTTCCAACTTCTCCAGCTACCAAAAATCACTTTAACAACTTTTCTCAAAGTACCTTCACGACTAGTCATCCTTACGGAGGAGCTAGCTCAATCATTATTCACTGTCGTGAGATTTTCATAAATAGAATAAAATTATTTGCCTCCATAGAAACGATTTAGAAACTTGGTAGCTTTCTTCGACTAGTCAGAGTCTCAATATGACTGATCTAAACACACACATCCGTTCCTTAATTCCGATATTATTACCTTCCTGTATCATGCCGTTCCTTTTGTGACCTAAAAGTTTGAACCGAAATTAAATTTATCCTTTTGCCAACTCGGCGTTGTCTGGGAAACTAATGATTCTTTCACAGAAAAAGATGACTGAACTCTTCTTTGATGTGAAAGGATGAAAGTTTTCACTCTTACATACATCATTTCGACTTCCTTTCAAACACACAAGCCTTCCCTTATACGAACCCCACAAAATGTCAAAAAAGTTATCACAGAAATTGATGATAAATCCATTACCTAAATGAATTCGTGAGTAATTAGCACATCATACGTCAATTCTTTAAATTAAATACAAAACAATACGGAAGAAGTAACGTACACACCCAACCCGCGCCCACACAAACTGCCAAGGACTGGCACGCCTCATGTACGTAATCATCGCCTCGAAATCTTCCGCACAAGGCTAAAGCTTTGCTTCCGCCATCTGCAGAAACCAACGACAGGATGCTGTGTGTATTCAGCACGACATACGTTCATACACATGCGGAATATGGTCTATGTTTGAATCAACTCTGAACCTAATAATCATCAATCTCTTCGCCAAAAACTATAGGCCAGTGTTGGGCTGCTCTTTCGGTTTCAGCTCGGTTACGGCCCAGGTCCACTCCCTCGCATGCCGGCCAATGATTCTGGTGCCGACATTCAAAAGGAATATAATTTATGTTGGCTACATAAATTCCTTTCCAATTCCGCAGGACAAAAGGCGTCCTTTTTCAAATATTCAGCCAAGAAAAAAACAGTGCCTTAAAGCTATGTCTTCTACCCACCTACAATGACGTTAAGCCGATATGTGATTTTCGTTTAAATCCTTGCGAGCCCGATGCTGGTTAAGGTGCAGAGCATCCTTTTTTTGTCTCGTTCCACTTCGTCAACTCAAGTGACGTCACACACGAATTCCGACGAAAGGACAAAAATTTGCATAAAGGGGTTCCTTCGTCCACGATATCACGGAACTAACACTTTGATTTGATTTCGAAGGACACGCACTATCACAGAAAACGAACGAAACGTTTTAGCCGAAGCAGGACCTTTGAATAGATTCAAATTAATTCATGAGAGGATGACAATGGCACACGCAAATTCGTCGAACGCGCACATTTCCATACGTGAATATATTAAGGAAGCAGGTCGCAAGGTCGATAACAGGATCTAGGGTGGTATGTTCCTCATTACGTCCAGTGGGGCCAAATAACGCGAGACGTGAAAAAATTAAGTGACAGAGTAGGTTAAACCACATAAACGGAACGTTCTCCTTGTTGTATCCTTTTTTTTTTACTTCTTTGGATCACAACTAAAGGACACGAAACGTAACAACATTCCCCCCGACTGCGGCCAACAGCTACGATAACAAACGACGCGGACTAGGACGAGGGCAACTGCTATGTGGTAAACGGCGAAACGACGGCGAACCGACAAAGTAGCGGACAAAAACCGAAAACAAAACGAAACGAAATGGTGACACAGATTTCGTAGTAGGCCTGCTGTAGGCAAGTAAGCCAGCAAAGCAAAACAAGCGTAAGCAGGTGAAGCAACTAGGTCCCGAGTTGGTTGCTTGTTTTTCCTTATTTTTTTCCCAAGGTATGTAATTATTGCTTCTCTCCTTCCCCGAACAAAAGTAAAGCAAAAACGAACGGAGGACGACCGACCAGGAGTAGGCAAATCACCAAGAAAAAAAAAAAGATACCGACCAAGCACAAGGGAAAAATAGAGAAAAAAAACACGCGAGAGATAAACAGGACGAAATAAATATTTCTGCTATTCACAAGGATCAGCACTAAATTTTCCGTTCTTGCCCCCCTTACTCTGCTACTCGCCACTACCACCTTCCTTTCTGTGTCATCCTGTGCAGATAAAGACCAAACTTTTTTCTTCCCAACTTGGCTGGTTGTGTTTGAAAACTTGATTTACAATACACCAAGTCGAACGGTCCCGGACGTACTACACTACTTGGATGTAGAGAGATGGACCGATAGATATACGAGGCGATAAGGATAGATGTAACGAATGTATTGTACACGAAGTTAATCGCAAACGCACAGATACACTATCGTTTTAAAGTTTGTTACGAAGTAACACTGCACTAGGCCTACTCTGTGTGGTTTTCTTGCTTTTCTCTTAGGTTCTCCAACTTTTTTAATGGAATTGGGGCTTTTGATACGCGACACTAGAGAACACACAGCGTCCGTCTGTGTTACCGATACGAGTTAGACTGACTTTTGAATTCACCTTACAGGATAGTAGTAGACATTTTTTTTGTTGGTCGTCTTGAGGGCCTGCTTTCGGTGCTAGGACTTGGCTGGCGTTGTCTGAAGTTGGTGTAGGACGATAGCGGAAGCTTTTCCGCTCGCGACACACATTCTGGCTTGAGTGGGAATTTTGAGTGAAGTGGTGGAAGTCGTGGGGCGCATGTTCCGCTCGCGGGAGAGTCGAGCCAAGAAAACATCGCATGGAGACCGTGCGGGTTACATGTTCGAATGGCCTTCGTCGTCAGTTCGTGTTATCTTGTTGGGTGATGTGCATCCCTTTTTTCGAGAAGACCACAATCCTTGTTTTGTTGAGGTTCTAAGCACATTTTAGAGTTGGCAAGGCAATTAGATCCATTTTTCAATAAGAAGCTTGAACCATAGAACTATAAGAATGCTGTCTCTACTCGTATTAATTGAGTCAGTTGACAGATGGGTTTCGCGCCGCACCGACGTGAGCCTACTGAATACTTTTCCATTCTCAAAGAAGGGTTTTCTTAGGCTCATCGACACTTTGATATTTGTTGACGTTGCCTGCAAGTTGCCTCACTGAGTCGACGGAATGAAGCATGGAACGTTGTTTTTTAATCACTCTTACTTGAGGCGGGCCATGTTTGTCAGTGCAGAATTTTGTTGGATCATCCATTCACTCTCACTGAAATGTTTAGTTGTCCAAGGCCTCAAAATACCAAAACAACCGCCCACGTTTTTGCAAGCGCAACAGTTTCCTTGTTCTATAGAGCCCCACCTTGGTTTAAGCATGGCTAAAATGTTGTACTTTTTGGAACTTATAAGTCTTTAATACGAGTTCATCATTCCGCTGAGGATTTTATTTCAATTTCAGCCTTCACTTTCGGCACCACTTCCAGCTCTGATACATTTCTTTTGGACAATCACCTTTTTGCAATGCTACCAATATTGTTGTAATACATATGTTATGGTTCGATACATAAAAGATTTATTGACGTCGAGCTGTTTGTAGGCTCTAACGATAGCCACTTGTGACTTTCCATTTTATTGTAGAGCTATCACATTACTACCTTTGAATCCTATTACGGTTAATAAAACCTTTTACGAAACTGACACTGAAATGCACGCTTCTTAACTGGTTAAAAAAAAAGTAAAAAAAACTTTTTGAGAAATATTGACCCAGTCTTACCAACAGCTTAATAAGGTACAGCCTTCACACATCGGATGCAGTTCAATTGGACCACACGGTAATTAAGGTAAATACCTGGTTAACGTTAAGTTTAGCCTACCACAGGCCCCTGGATTAGACGGAGAAATTATTTAATCTGAAGGACCGAAAACCTTTCCCCATTTTCTGTCATTAACAATAAAGCCCATGATCATACGCAATTTAATTTTTTGGAAACCCGTCATCAATGAAAAGGCTAAGTCGTTCCCTTAGTTTAAAGAAGCCTAGTCTTATAACCTGGCTGGCTATGTTAGGTACGAAGATTTTATCTGTCTTCTGTCGGCCGGAGAGTTTTTCACTATTTTCGATCATTGCACCTGATCGTGCCTGTCTAAAAACTTTGACAACTAAATGAAAAACTGGTGCTGAAAATTAATGTTTCGCTTTTATTCGACCTCCATTAGGGGTTAAACCAGAGTTCCTTTTTGGTAATTCCTTGAAACCAAACATTCTGATTGCTGGTATTTGAGACAGATTAAGGTTGATCCATTCCATCAAGGATCCAGTTCCATGACAGCGCCGCCAGATGCATTCGCATCTCTACCCAAGCTACAATAATGCCAGAGCCAATAAGATTTTCAGTAACTTAAGACATTTAGAATGCTTTGTATGATGATAACGGTGGTGTAATCAATCACAACTGGCCGAGAAAGAGAACAATGCCGTGATCTGTGAAAGTGTACAGCAGAACCCGAAGCAGTCGATTCCTCGCCATGCACAAGAGCTCGGCCCTTCGCAGACTTCGATTTGGCGAATTTCGCGTCGGGACTTGGGCCTACACCCGTACGACGTCCAACTGACCCAGATGCTCGAAGTTCATGACCACAGATAACGCGGCTTGTTCGCTGACTGGGCGTCGCAGCGTTTGGAAGAAGACCTTCATTTTGGCCGAAAAATCATCTTTAGCGACGAAGCACTTTTTTGAACGGTGTTAACAAGCAAAATTGGCATATATGGGACGACACCAACCTACACAAGGTACACCAGGTAACATTTAATCCTCAAAAAGTGACCGTTTGGTGTGGATTTTAGGCCGGCGATGTCATTGGTCCGTAATTTTTCGAAAACGAAGCTGGTGTCACCGTCAAACCATCAAAGGCGACCGCTACAGAACGATGATAACCAATTTCTTATGGCCCAAATTTAACCATATGGACCTACAATAGATAGCATGTATTTCGAGTACATTGTGCATGAACAATTTGAGGGTAAGATTATCTCTCGCAGAGTTGACGTGAATTGGCCGCAGAGGTCATGCGATTTGACTCCACTAGACTTTTTTTTTGTGGGTTTCCTGAAGTCGCAGTTCTATACGAATAAACCATAATCGACCGATGCCCTTAAGGTGAACATAATACAGGCCATCGCTCAAATTCAGCCAGACCTATTCGGAAGAGTCATTGAAAATTTGACCACTTGGAACCGTATGTTATATTTCATACTAAAGGGCATATATGGGCCTTTTAAATTAAAAAAGAATTTTGCTAATACCTCACACACAGCTTGTTTTATTCCATTTCAACATCTACCCGTCCTTATTGAAAAACACTCTACAAGCTAATAAATGTCATATACTCTGCAGGTATGCCATCACATGACAATTTTGGGCTTCTCGAACCGGCTTCCGCAACATATTTGTGAACTCCACGTTTCATAATATAGTAATATAGTTTGTACCAGTGACCTTTCATTTGGGAGAAGTGGTTAACCCTAGTTCCTCAGATTATTTCAACGCCATCATTGTATTATTAGCGTAAGCTCAAGATTCGTACCTAAGAAATAAATATAGGAGCGGCGTTTGTCTTATTGATTTGGCTGCTTTGACAAAACACCGGCCGGGTTGAAGGCCGCAAGGCTTCAAGATTCCTCAGGCATGCCAGCCAGTTTTGTGATTAGTCGTCCCTCCTCTGGTCTCGACGCCGACCACTCTGACCTTTCCGACTCTTCCTGTCGTTCACTGCTGTGTGGGCACGTTGTCTTCCTGGACCATAACAATTTGGCCTATGACGAGATTGGACTGCTCTCGTTGTTATTGTGAATTCCTATTTAATAATGTAAACATCCCTTAAGTTAGTTACTTTAGTTATAACGAGCAGTCAATACTGTCAATGAATTTGGTAACCTCAAATAAATCCTTCCCTTTTGTTTCGACCACGGAAGCGACAACACGTTTTATTTAACTGCACGAGGAATATCGAACAACAGGTTATGGGCCTTATCTAAGTTTATTTCCTTATAAAATAAAACAAGAAATCAGTGTGAATAAAATGGCAGCTATCAACGATTCTGTGGAAAAATTGAAAGGCCGGGAAAATTTCGATGTCTGGAAGATAGCCGCTGAGTCGTATTTGGTGATAAAAGGTCTGTGGTCATACGTTGAGAAGGAGCCATCCGACACAGATCCAACCGAAAAGGCAAACGATTTGAAAGCAAGGTCAGAAATCATATTGTTATTGGAAACGCAAAACTATTCCTTTATTGCTGGTGCGAAGACAGCAAAACAAGCATGGGATGCACTGACAAATGCATTTGAAGACAGTGGCCTTTGCCGTCGAGTAAGTTTATTGAAGGAATTAGTCCAATTAAATTTATCCGATTGCGATTCAATGGAATCATTTATAAATCGTATGGTTATGATTTCCATCAAAGTAAAAAAAGCTGGTCTCGAAATATCCGACGAAATAATTGCTTCGTTAATGTTGGCAGGGCTACCTGACAATTACAAACCACTTGTAATGGCAGTGGAAAACTCTACAACAAAATTGACGACGGATGCGGTAAAAACTCTACTTTTGCAAGAAGTCAAGTATGATTCAAAATCGAGTGACCAAGCAATGGTAGCAAAATCGTTCAAACCAAAACATAAATTCAACTTTAAATGTCATTTATGCGGTGAGACAGGACATTATGCGAGAAATTGTAAAAAGAAACGGGAAGGTCGGAAGGGAAGTAAAATTGCTCTCACTACCTCATTTCTCGCAAAAAGTTCATGCGCAAACGAATGGTTTATTGATTCAGGTGCGTCGGCTCACATGACTAGGTTTGCATGCATTTTGAAAAATATAACAGTTTCACCAAACGGAGAAGTTGCTATAGCCAACAACGAAAAGCTAAAAATTGGTTACCTTGGTGATGTTGACTTAACCTTACAAAATGGCGTATGCGCGACGCTGTCAGATATTTACTATGTGCCGAATTTAACAACAAATCTTCTATCAGTAAGCCAAATGGTAAATAATGGCAATCGACTAGTGTTTCGTGGAAAATACTGTAACATTTTTAGTAAAAGTAATCAGTTAATTGCAACAGCAACAATGGTCGATGGAATGTATCGATTAAATTGCAAAGCTAAGGAGCAAATTGAAAATGAAAATCAAATGAAGGTTTATGGCATCGACGTCTAGGCCACATTTGTGATGTTAATTTGAGGAAGGTGAGCAATGCAGTTAAAGGTGTGAAAATCAGTGGAAGTTTGCGTTAAAGGCAAACAAACTCGAGCTCCCTTTAAAGATGTTGGAAATCGTGCCACAAATTTGATTGATCTAATACACTCAGATATATGTGGTCCAATTTCTGAACGTTCCATTGGTGGTACAAAATACTTTCTCACCTTTATCGACGATTATAGTAGAAAAGTATTTGTTTATCCACTGAAAGAAAAAAATCAAACATTTAATGTCTTTATTCAGTTTAAGGCTTTTGTTGAGAACCAATGTGGCAGAAAAATTAAAATCTTGCGAACTGACAATGGAGGAGAGTTCTGTAGCAAACCCTTTCAACAGTTCCTCACGAAAAACGGAATTCAGCATCAAAAAACCGCGCCGTATACACCTGAGCAGAACGGAGTTGCTGAACGAATAAATCGAACTCTTGTTGAACGCATTCGATGCATGCTCATTGACTCTGGTCTGAGTAAGAGATTTTGGGCTGAAGCCTTGTCCACGGCAGCGTATTTGATAAATCGGGTTCCTTGCAGGAACGAAAAATCCATAACACCTGAAGAAATCTGGTCCAAAATGAAACCGGACTTATCTATGGCAAAGGTGTTTGGATGTAGAGCACTCGTACACGTTCCTAAGGAGAAACGAAAGAAACTTGACACAAAGTCAATTGAATGCATCATGCTTGGGTGTAGCAACGAATCAAAAGCTTATCGTTTGTACAACATGAAAACATAAAAGATAGTTATCAGCAGAGATGTAACGTTCTTTGAAGATGAACCTTCTGAAAATGAAACGGTGAATATAACTAATAAAGAACTAAATAATAATTCCTTTTCGTCGGCAGGAATACTCATTTATGAAGGTGAAGAAGAAAATGTCGATTCAGAGGACGAGTATAGGCGAATCTTCCATTGCCGACAATAACTCGATTAATGTCACAATCGAAATATCTACTCCGGCGAAACCCAGCGTAGGCGAAACGAGCGAAACCAACAACGATTCTCATTTTTCTGGTGTCAAGAGAAGAGTAGCTGATGATGGTGATGATGCCGATAATACTTTGAGTGAAAGCAGCGAGATGTACTTCATCGATGATAATGATGATACATATGTTCCCAATAAATCTGTGGATATTCCACAAGAACTTCGTAGATCAAAGCGCATCGTCAACCCTAGAAAACCACAATTCAATTTTTGTGCAACGGAAGTAAGTGAATGTGAACCTGATACATTTGAAGAAGCACTGTCGAGCCCAAATGCAAACAAATGGATGGAAGCTATGAATGAGGAAATGAAGTCGCTGCGTGAAAAATACCTGCAGGAAAAATACCCATTAAATCCAAGTGGGTTTTCAAAATCAAACGAGATTGACATGGTAAGATGGTTAGATATAAAGCAAGATTGGTTGTGAAGGGTTTTTCACAAAGCAAGGTGTTGATTACGTTGAAACCTTTGCACCAGTCGCAAAATATACCTCAATTCGTTTTCTTTTGGCCACAGCAGCAAAATTTAATTAACGAATCCGTCAAATGGATGCGGTCACTGCCTTTCTCAATGGAGAACTGAAAGAGGACATACATATATGTATATGGTTCAACCAAAAGGATTCGACAATGGTTCAAGAAAGGTATGTAAATTGTTAAAATCATTGTACGGCTTTAAACAGTCCAGCCGAGTCTGGAATAATAAATTAAATAACGTTTTAACGAAATTTGGCTTAAAACGATCGGAAGCTGATCAATGCATATATTACAATGTAGAGAATGGCGAAATGCTATTTGTGGCAATATATGTAGATGACGTGTTGATGTTTGCAAGTAATGCTGAGTTAGAACGTCAATTAATGGATGAGTTATGCATGTGTTTTAAAATGAAAGACCTAGGAGAGGTGTCTTCAATTTTGGGTATTTCAATTACACGCGACAGATCAACCGGAACAATCTCAATAGATCAATCTGGTTACATTTCCAAAATAATCGAACGTTTTGGTATGAGTGGCTGTAATCCAGTTGCAACACCTTTGGATATCAATCAAAAAATTTCGCGTAGGATGTGCCCCAGAACCGTAGAAGAACAACAGGAGATGTCACTTGTGCCAACTATCGCCCTATCAACAACAGAAGCAGAGTTCATGTCAATGGTATCTGCAATGCAGGAGTCAATGTGGCTTAAAAGACTTGAACGCGAGCTACTTCCATCGTCATAGAAACAAATGATTATTTACTGTGACAATAAAAGTGCCATACAGCTCGCTAAAAATAACGCATACTCTGCCCGGACTAAGCACATCGAAATAAAGTCAAAATTTGTACGAGAAAAAATAAATGATGGGTCAATACAAATTGAATACAAACCAACAAATCATATGATAGCAGATATCTTCACGAAGGGTGTAGTGGGCACCAAACTATCAGTATTTACAAAGAAACTTGGCCTAATGTAAATAAATAAACTTTTCTCCTCCTTATTTTCTGTAATATTGATTATTTGACTGCTATGTTACTATAGAGTTATGATATTGAAGTTTTTTTTTACTTTTGAAGATGAATATGTTTGAACATATTTGAGACATATTTGTAATGTATTTAATAATATATAACCTACGTTTTGATTTAGTCATATTACTAAAAATGAGAAAAAGGGTATGTAATCTCAGATAGATTAGTAAATAGTCATTCAGGGGGAGTGTTATTGTGAATTCCTATTTAATAATGTAAACATCCCTTAAAGTTAGTTACTTTAGTTATAACGAGCAGTCAATACTGTCAATGAATTTGGTAACCTCAAATAAATCCTTCCCTTTTGTTTCGACCACGGAAACGACAACACGTTTTATTTAACTGCACGAGGAATATCGAACAACACTCGTGCCCACTTGCGCCACTTTTAAGAGCGAGAATAAACCAGTCAGAAGATAAATCAGTTGCTGATTCTAGATGTACAGCTTTTGAGGTGAAACAAACAAACATAGCTATGTACAATTTGGGGTCGATCGCAAATTTTCAACGCCACATATACAAAAGGGTCTTTGTGGTCTAAGACAATCGGCTGGTAAATTGCCCATAATTTGCGTCAGCAACTTTGGTCTGTTCTTGAAGCAGTGTATGCAGCTCCGTACAATTTTCCTACACGTTTCTTGGACGTTAGTTAGCCACAACCTTTCGCACAACAGAGCTACCAATGCCTTGAAACCAGCATGGTAATTTCTAATATACCACACGTACGTTTTAATAAAGTCATTATTTTTACTAAAAGCTGAAACTTTGTTCGTATTCGATCGGTGTATGTACAAGACGCCCGTCTGCAAGAAGTAGCGAAAATGTGTATCCATTGCCTTGGAATTCATGCACAAAGGAATTAAGTCTTTGCACATTTGAAGGTATTTTTCGTTTGAACTTTTGAATTTCTCCGGAAAATTTGTGACATTGAAAAATTTCTATTAGTTTTAGAAATGATATCAAAGTCTTGAAATTGATGGGTTGACTGGTAAATGGGTACATTTGGAGAAAATGGATAAATTGCGTCAACAAGTTAGATTAAAAATATGTTTAAATAGTTCTACATAATTGTTCACTTCGTGTAGTGACTCTTCAACAATTTCCAGTCCATTCTTTTTTTTGTTCAAAATTGTTTTTTTCAAATCTCACACTCAGAACAATCCTCAATTTGTATTGCATTGCATTGCCACACACGTGGCGTTATCATTCAGCGTTACTTTTAGGAACGCGACGTCACTTTTCGGGTTGTACAAAATTACAAAAGTATCGCGCGTTACCGGCGTTACTATTATATTTTCGTTCTGAAGCAAGGCTTTCTCCTCATCAGAACTACTTATGATTGCTGTACAAACTCAACCACAGTACTGGATCGACCGCCCAGGTAACGCTACGTGTGTGACATAGCCAATATCACCGAACGCCGCGTTAAGGAATAACGCTGTAACGTCGCGTTATAAGGCGTTCTGTGTGATTGAGCCTTAAGATATCAGTGTAAACCGAACTTTAGGGTAAGTTTACAGTAAACAGTAAAATAAGTTACGCTCATCTAACGAAGTGGACAGCTCGCACCTAAAGGTGAGTGAAACGTGAAACGGAGAGAATTAACAGCACATAAGCAAGACGCCTCAGGTTTTAATGTGGAAGACTAGAGGACTCAGGTTTTAATGTGGAATAAACTTGTTATAACTTTAGTACCTCAATTGAAGGCCATGGACACATCTCAGCAAAAGCTCTGATTCGATTTTGATGATTTTGATGACCCGGGAGAGTAGTACGATCATTCTCTGCATTTTTAGGCCACGAGTGTCACAAAAATTTCTATATGACGGACCTGGATTCGGACCTATTACATATGTATTCTTATGGCAAAATTTAATGCAAGTTTTCGAATCCATTTTGTAAATAAATAAGGAGCCTCCTATCGTACCGAAACACACGCAATTTCATTGACAGCGGACAACAGACTAAACAACCGGATTGGTGAAGAAGTGATTTTCAGATATATTTATTAACACAACGCCCAAACAATCGCTTGGTTCGGACTAATCCTGTCTACAAAACTATAAAATTCCGGTTACTTTTTGAACAAAATTTAAACTCATATGATCAGTTCGTCACCGTTTCACCAATGTGATAGAAATGCTATACGATCATGTAAAAAATGATGCAAAAAATCATGTAAATTTGTAATTTGTAAATTTGTGGTTTCCACCGAATTGTGATTCCCTTTCACCATGTAGTTTGGATAAATCTTAGCACTTGAATTTGAAGTCAAACTTCTTATCTCCGCTAGACATCTGACAAAGATATTTACGAGTAGGCTATCTTCCATTAAATTTAGAAAAAAAAAAAAAAATGGCTTAACCATTCGACACTAGCTTACTGAGTCGGCGCTTCCCTTAGTTCGTTCTACAAAATTGATATTTACAGTTAAAAGCTGCTATCGTAAGAAAAAGAAGATACATAACGTACGACTCTCAACTCCGCTATATTTATTGTCTCTATATCCTCTGAATCCCATCAAAATTTCGTTTAAGAGCAATTGATCCAAAGTACGAGTATGATCGGATCTTTGATTATCCCCAGTCAGCCCACTATCTGACCTAAACTAAAGAAAACTGCTAATTTTCACTAAAAAAATTAAGACAAAGTAAAAAAAATGTTTTTTTTTTGTTTCGATTCTTTTTGGGAAATTAGCCATAATCTTTGAATGTATACTGGCCCATTTTACTACACCTTGTTTTATTGTCCTTTTTTAATTTTTCGAAGAAAAATAAGGAACAGACTTAGTGATGTAGAGCTAAGGTGTTCAGTACACAAGCATTAGGTTCAAAAAGGCCACCTAGTGCTAACAAAGGCAGGACTTTAACGAAAGAAACCCTCCTCCAAGTAGTCATGTACTTTCCCATCATCGACATCGGGGCGAATTTGTATATGTCATTTGCGTATGTGTTCCTGAAGGTTCCAACGATGTAAGCAGATCTAAAGCGGATTCAAGTCCTAAGTAGTCCCCTTCAAAGCCCATACAGAGGGATTTTGATCTAATGTGTAATTTCCGAAGCACGCCTTGGGTATGGCTGCTAAGATTGTTACACCTTCCCTTCAATATTTGCTACAATATCTAATGCATGACTAGGGTAACATTTAGCATACAGAGCAGATTCAAACCTGCTAGCGAAGGCATCCGCGCAACCGAGACCAACTGTTATTTTGAACTTGGTTATAACATCATTACGCGATAGCCTGTTCCATGAGACGACTAATGCATATGTCCAGCAGGTAATAGGTTAATCTAGAGGACCAAAGATAGTGATAGGCTTCAAGTCTTGTCAACAGTCCCTTTGTACAGCTAGAAAACCGAAAACGATTTTTCCATTTTCGACCCGACGTTCTGACAAAAGTTTCTTAGTATCTAGGATGCCTCATATCGATTTGGCTTTTTTTTGGAAATCAGGATGGTGACCTCCTTTATCTCGAACTGAATTATTTCCATTATTTTTTTTTCCTTCTCGTAAGGAGAAAACGTCCATTTAAAGAGGGTTGATTGAGAGCTAATTTTTTGTAAACTATTCCTCGACCATGTTTAATGCTGTGCGAGTCTTATGACTTATAGTTAACCAAAAATGAAAGGATAACGAAAACAGCAATAGAGACTTCATAGACCTGAAGGTAGGTTCCGAAAACGTTTAGAGCCGACTACCAGCCCTATAACCGGGGGAACAGAACTCCACTATATGTATAAGCAACCTCTGTTTAGTTACAAAAAACTTGTTCTGGTCGCCAATATCATTGTTTCATCCATACCGTGTTGCCCGTCATCAAAAGAATCTCTAAACGTGATTCTTCTTCTATTTCTACTTCAACTTCTATTTCTTTAGACTGACAGCTTTGAAGCTCTTGACGAGGCAGTAGAATGAAGACCACTTTCATCAAACCCCAAGTGATACAGGTGAGTGATAGACTGGCAGTAACAATTCTCTTCAACGGAGGAAGGAGCTGCTTCATACCTATTTGCAGCTTACCCAGATAAAGTCAATTCTCGGTGAATTAAAGCTATTAAAAGATGCGTCAGCAGATTCTTGGTTTCTCATTACGTTCCTTACATCGAATAAAATCGTTATGCCAGCAAACTTCATCGCTCACTTCGGTCATAGAACTCACTTGTCTCGTGCGGCTCATCATCTGATAGTTTCCTGTCGTCTTCGCCTATTATTCATTGATCCTTTGACATTCACACAAAATAATAAATTATGTTCACCGCTCCTCGCCGTGCGCTGCCGCCAGAAACCGTCTATTATCACTTAAGAATAGCATTTCATTAAAATAATGGATTCGCTAATTACATTCTGACATTGTTCTGTATTCTATGTGATTCCCCCATCGTAAATCATCATTCCATTCTTCCAGCTCGGAGCTCAATCTCCTGCTAAGGGTGTGCATGGGCGAAAGAATGAACTTCAAGGGATGTCGGAAGTGAAAGGGAGCCGAGAGAAAAAAATTGAAATTAGTCGCCATTGTAGCGCGTAAATGTTGAATATAAGGCAGCAAAACAAAGACTCAATGTTCACGTAGCAATGAAAGAGTTAAGACCACAATCGCGTGCCAGCTGCTCGACTAAATTCCTTTTAATTAATTCAAACCAAATATTGGGCGGCCTAATGAACACACCTGAATTTGGCACTTGCTTTCTTTCTCCCTTTGATCGCCTCCTTTCCGCTCGGGCTCTTTCGCGGGGCTCGTTGGTAGGAGGTAAAATTGTGATTGTGTTTTTAATAATATCACAAGCGAAAGCAATCAACTGAATTTGTCTGGTAATAATGGTGACAGGTCGGAACCAGGAGGTAGTCACTGTGACCCCTGCCCTGTCGCGTATTTCAGCTTTGGTTAATGGATTTCACCACACGGACATTTGTAATTATTAACGGCGGTTGTGTTGGGGAAGTTATGGTCCTCGGTGGTGGGTGCTAGCGCCCGGAGCCAGGAACAATCATTATAACATGGATCCGTTAGCCTCTTAGCCGCTGGTACTAGAGGAGATGGTTTCGACAGTAGGACAGGAGGCAATTAGTGCCACGTGTGTTTTTCCCAAATGTGAAAATAATCTCAGCTTTTCATTTTTATTGAGTTGTAAATTACGTTTTACTGATTCGCCGAATGGCAGGCAGGAAAAACTGAAGTCAAGCCATTGGCGGGCTTAAGCCCACGACAGAAAATGTTAGATTAGCCGGTAAGTGTGGACAGCCCAAGTGGTCTACTTGCTATCCAGAACATGCGAATAGTTATACTAATGATAATTAGTGGGAATGTCGAACGGTAAATAAACGGTTATATGCACTTGAAAACCACGTCGAGGGGTGTTTTAACCGCAGTTTTCTAGGCCCCGATCTAACTGTGATTAGGTGCGGCCAGAGAGCTTTTAAAGCGGTGCCAACTATATGGTGAGTTCATTAATTAGCTGTGCTTAAGCAGTAAACGAAGCCGACACCATCAACATCGCCATGACCATCGCCTCCGTTGACTGGTGTTTGACCTTATCGATGAATGGATCGGAGCTCAAAAGGTAGGTTGAAATAAACCATCGCGTCGCAGACCATTGAATATGAAGTCATTTTTACCCGGTTCCTTTGGTTGGCAGGGAAAATCGAATATAAAAAAATATGCTGTACTTGGTCTCCATTGATTTCCTGTTCCGGTTTATCCAGGTCCAGTGATTTGGCTGTAAAATATATCGAATTAGGAAAGGGGCACATGTGAATATGGAGATATGGGCTTTGTGGGTAGCATACTGTAAATTGCATCGTCACGCTCGATTGAATCCTAACGAACCGGTGACGGAGCTTGTTTTGCTTACACATTAAACAATACAATTGGAAAATAAGGGATAGAAGGAAATCAGCCACAAATTTCCTTTGAAATAAGAAGGAAGTATAAAATCGTTTTAGTTTTGAAACCTTGACATACTCGTATGTCAAACATATGTTTTAATACTTTCCTCAATATAAAATCAAGTCTTTGTTTTACTACAAGCCTAGAAGTCAATATTGCACTCTATTTGATCAAGCAGATCTTCTAATTTGGACGCGACCTTTGTGTGACTTTTGCAGACTTGAAGAATGTGATCATATGTTATCGACAGCTTACTGTAAAGATGATTTCACGGTCTCAACCACTGACTAGTCACCTCTTCAGTCTTAGATACTTAAGGTAATTTTATACTACTAGAAAGATAATATAACTTCGATCCGAAGATAGATTGAGGGAGGATCGAGTAAAATTTATTTATTTCAATGAAATTCAGTGTGGCCCAACAGCACTCGCCCGATGCTTTGTCTTTAGAATGAAACATCATTTAATTTTTTTTTAATGTTTATTTGTACCCCAACATTTTTTTTCTATTACCTTTTAAGGACGAAATAGATCAAGTGAGCACCGTCATTATTAATGACCCTTCGTACTCACTGTTCAATCCTTCAGACGACAATTTCGGGCACACATGTTGGATATTTGTTTTGAGAGCTTATAAGTATTTGGCTTCTTCTGATAGAACCATGACTTCAAAAAAAACACAAGAAAGGAAAAAGTCGGAAGACAAAGCGAATCGCGGAAACGCGTTTTGTTAAAACCACATCAATTTGGGGAAGTAATTGTTGGTCATGGTTCTGTAGCGCTCACCAGTCACAGTGAACATGTTACCTAAAGCGTCTCCGAGAAAATGAGCCCCGATAACATCTCCGGCATCAACCCCATGGAATAATATTGAGTTATATGTGGATCCTCAAATAATGTGTGTCCGTTAAAATGGAAATAGACATCGCCACCCATAATAAATTTTGAACGAAAATCCTGCATCTCGAAGTTGACGGTTCAGCACTCAGGAACGAGCACTGCCAGGCAAGATCAGGAGCGAGCACTGAGTTTACGGTCGCTGTTAGGCTGCCGTAGGTTGCAGTAGACGGCTGCTTAATGGCAAAATGCCGGTTTCGTGGTCATACTCCTCTAAACTCCATACACCACTGAAGGTTTTTACCACCCGGTCGAGATCAAATAGTGTGAAAGGGTACTTAGTGTTTGACCAGTTTGCATATTAAGGTTCACTGACGAATTGAAGAGTATCCACCAGTATTCCGCGAACTTGGGAGGTATAGTATATTTACTTCGCCAATATTAAGAACAAAACCGACAGTTTTCGCCATTTGCAAAAGTTGTGGCATCTTCCAATGGGGTAAAACCTTTTGGAACGTAAGGACTACCATATTTTTACCAAACGGTTAAGCAAGATTTATGTTGGTTTGCCAAAAGGTTTGATGTCAAAATATTAGTCTGCAGAGTGAATGTTCATCGTTTTAAATAGAATAAATGCGTCGCGGATCTTGATTTGGAAACCATAGGATTGCCAAGTCACCGAAGTCATCGGCATTTCTCTGCAACCATTACAATATTTACTATTGAACTCTTCTTGAAATTCACATCAAAAACATGGTTTGATGGGAGAACTGAAAACCCTTGTCCATCATCGTCTGGCAATTATCCTTAAAAGAGTTATTGTAAAACAAACTCAGCAATCCAGAATCAACATTTTGATTCTACGCCAATAAAATTACTGATCGACAGAGGGCCACTGATATGATTGAAAGACGAAAGACACGATTATAAAGCAATTGGTTGCATTGAGGCTGAAACAGCTAAAATTAATTTGTCGGTAAAATGGGCTTCATCTACCTCTTCTCAAGGCTAGAACCAAACTTAATAATTGCTCTTTCTTGGTGCTCAGAAAGCAATAGGGTGATACAGTCATCTACCGGAACCAGAGTGACTTTATAATACTCGTGTATGACGCTCAAGCGTTTAGTTTTTAATTGCCAATAAAAAAACAAAGAAAAATTGCAAAAGTGTCTAAAATTTTTATTTTAATTGATAAATCAATACTTGCCATTTACCACGACTACGTTTTAAGTGGTCTACACGGAGAGTCTATTTTTCAGTCGCGCTTTCGAGCATATTGGCTAGTATCTCGCTAATAACGCGTGTTATGGCTCTAAAAGTTGTAACTGAGGCTGACGTATCGGTATTGACGATAAGTGATTAGACGCATCCAGATAAAAATTGACTAAGAGCGTCTAATCGTCTTTTCGTCTTACGTCTTTCATAGAGCAGTAATTTTGATATTATAATTCAGTAATTTGTATGCTTTACTCGGATCTCAGCATAATAAAATGGCAATGCATTAATCACTTTGCCACATGTCACGAATAATGCGTGAGCTGTCGAAAATAGAACACTGATAAACCAAACAGCAAATCGTCCTTTATAAAACCATTAATCAAACCGATTTGAATGTATGCCAAGCTTACGAAAAAGCTTTAAGGTTGGATACTCAACCGCGAACTGTATTCGAAATTTGAGTAGCTAGGCATCTACGAATACCGAGGTGACTGAATAAATAACTTGAAAGATCGACTCAGTCTCTGAAGATGCGGCGAGCACAGTTGAAAAGAACTTCGATCAGTCTAAAGTGCGGTACAGGAAACAGATAACTAGAGATTGTATTGAATAGAGAAGCTAGGAGCTTCGCGAGTTTGCTTCAAGCAAAAGTCGGGGTTATTACGAATATAATAGATTTTCCAAGACAGTGAGCACAGTAAGAACCGGATTTATTAAAATTTGTCGATAAATCATAAGCAGAGAATTCACTGAAAATGATGGAACACCAAATTGTTTCAAAGTTTGTTCCAAGAATTGTTCCAAAACTATTCAATTTCGAACAAAACAGAGACAAATGGAAGTTACTGAATAGCTAAGGAGCTAAGTGCTTTTCTGAAGATTGTTTTCAAAAATCCAAAATTTCATGCTATTTTTTGAACATACCTCCAACAAACCTGTTCTACCTTAATGGCTTAACCTACCTCAAGGATGTAATCCACAAGATAGTTAAAATGCCTTGAAGAAGAAAAAAAATCGACTTTTTCTAGGAATACGCCCCAAAAATTATTTCTGAAAGCTGAACTTATGCTTCGTCCTTCTTTGGCGTATTCGTAACTGTCTATCACTAATTGGAATTGTATATTTTTGCAATTTGTATTAGTCTATGTCAGTCGATTTTTTCTTTGCTATATTAGTGACATTAGAAACATGCAGTCGAACATGTTTCATACATGGTGTTTAACTTGCATATGCTCATTGTATTTCAGACTAATTATTTGGTCAAAGAGGCAACATTTAATTTAACATTAACATTTTTTTTGTTGCTTGCTTATAATATAATACCCACTTGGGTAACGCAGTGCATATATATAAATAGACCACGATTCGTAGGAGGAACATTCATTTGAATACCTACCGTTGATCATGGCCATGATGGTGTCGATGGTGATGATGGTGATGCTGGTGATGATGGCGATGACGGTGATGATGGTAATGATGGTGAAGATGGTGATGATAGTGACGATGGTGATGATGGTAATGATGTGTGGATGATGATGATGATGGTGATGATGGTGACAGTGATAATGATGATGATTGTGATAATGGTGACGGTGGAGATGATGATGACGATAATGATATTGATGACGGTGATGATGGTGATGATGGTGATGATGGTGATGATGGTGATGATGGTGATGATGGTGATGATGGTGATGATGGTGATGATGGTGATGATGGTGATGATGGTGATGATGGTGATGATGGTGATGATGGTGATGATGGTGATGATGGTGATGATGGTGATGATGGTGATGATGGTGATGATGGTGATGATGGTGATGATGGTGATGATGGTGATGATGGTGATGATGGTGATGATGGTGATGATGGTGATGATGGTGATGATGGTGATGATGGTGATGATGGTGATGATGGTGATGATGGTAATGATGGTGATGATGGTGATGATGGTGATGATGGTGATGAGGGTGATAATTTTGATGATGACGATGATGGCGATGATGCCATTGTGAGGGTAATAATGATGAGGGCAATAGTGGTGATGATATTAATGAAGGTGACGATAGTGATTTTGGCAATGATGGTATTGCCAACAATGATGGCGATAGATGTAGACTCTATTGATGCTTATGTGGTGCTGGTGATGGTCTAGCTGAAGCTGGTACGGGTGGGGATTGTACATGGATGTCAATGAATCCGATGGCAATGGTGGTGACAATTCTGTTACTAATTTTAATGATGAACTCAGTGTCAATAGTGGCAATGGTGCTGCATCACGATCACTATCAATATCAGCAGTAGCATCTGTGCCTGTAGTAATATAAGCATCAGAATCTTTGTCAACATTAGTATTGGCGGAAACATCACCATTAAAATCAGTCACAAATGCCTCAGAATCTGTGGTTCATTTCAACGGGATCATAATAATGAGTTAATGAATTGCGGTTGCGTAGTTATATAATCGCTATTTTCTATGAATTCTTAACTATACGATAGGTCTGTTCGAATGGGGTACCAGGTTTGCTAGGAGTCGATGTAAACGAACGACGCGTCAAAGATTCAGACCGCTATGTGGAGCTGTAGCAGCGCAATAAAATTAACTTTTTTGTAAGGTACATAATGATGACATATTAACCCACTACTCCACTCCAGATCCAAATCGACTGTCAGTTGACTGACAGTAAAGGATAGGAGACGTTCAAAGCGACCAAAAACGCATACAATGTTAACTGAAAAGGTGGGCGCCTTTGCATTTTGTAATGCGGACGCTATTTTTGTAGGTGAATAAATTTAAAAAAGTGTAATTATTTTTTTGTACGTTACTGTTCCTTAGCGTATTATTAAACAATATACATATGTACATCAAAGTATCGGTCCATCTGATCGGATGATTAATCCGAAAAGTCTTCATTTCAATATGATCACTTATAACTTAATGCCAAAGACAAAGAATGATTGTTATTAAAAGTGCCTTCCAATCGAACGCATGTGTTTTTCTATAAAGTCGCGAGGTTCTCTAAATTCCTACCCTACATTTTATTCTTAGATTTACTTGAAAAAGCAAGAGCCATCAATATCGCAATATCGAATATTGAAGGGCATCAGTCGTGCGTTTGAAGTAACAAATTACAAATAAACTAGTCAGGTCAATGACCTTAGTCAGGACAATAACCTTAGTCAGCACTTCATATGGATTTATCAATAGTGGCGCGTTTCTATGACATCCTATAAACAAATTCCTGTTTTATCTGTATTGGTAAATACATATAGGAACGATTCGCGGTGTAAATTATCATCACCATCATCAACATAATTGCCATCATCACCAGCACTATCACTATCACCATCATCACTATCATTATCGTCATCATCATCTCCACCGTCACCATTATCACAATCATCATCATTATCACTGTCACCATCGTCACCATCGTCAGCAACATCAGCATCATCACCATAACCACCATCATTATTATCTTCACCATCATCATCATCACTATCATAATCATCATCATCACTGTCACCATCATCACCATCATCATCATCATCCACACATCATTACCATCATCACCATCTTCACCATCTTCACCATCTTCACCATCATTACCATCATCACCATCATCACCATCATCACCATCATCACCATCATCACCATCATCACCATCATCACCATCATCACCATCATCACCATCATCACCATCATCACCATCATCACCATCATCACCATCATCACCATCATCACCATCATCACCATCATCACCATCATCACCATCATCACCATCATCACCATCATCACCATCATCACCATCATCACCATCATCACCATCATCACCATCATCACCATCATCACCATCATCACCATCATCACCATCATCACCATCATCACCATCATCACCATCATCACCATCATCACCATCATCACCACCATCACCATCATCACCATCATCACTATCATCACCGTCATCACCATCATCACCATCATCACCATCATCACCATCATCACCATCATCACCATCATCACCATCATCACCATCATCACCATCATCACCATCATCACCATCATCACCATCATCACCATCATCACCATCATCACCATCATCACCATCATCACCATCATCACCATCATCACCATCATCACCATCATCACCATCATCACCATCATCACCATCATCACCATCCTCACCATCATCACCATCATCACCATCATCACCATCATCACCATCATCACCATCATCACTATCATCACCCTCATCACCATCCTCGCCATGATCACCATCAACACCATCTTCGCCATCATTACCATCACCATCATCAATATCTTCACCCTCATCATCATAATCGCCATCATCACCATCCTCACCATCATTACCACCATCACCATCATCATCATCACCACCATCTTCGCCATCATTACCATCACCATCATCAATATCTTGACCCTCATCCATCATCACCATCATCACTATCATCACCGTCATCACCATCCTCGCCATCATCACCATCAACACCATCTTCGCCATCATTACCATCACCATCATCAATATCTTCACCCTCATCCATCATCACCATCATCACTATCGTCACCGTCATCACCATCCTCGCCATCATCACCATCAACACCATCTTCGCCATCATTACCATCACCATCATCAATATCTTCACCCTCATCATCATAATCGCCATCATCACCATCATCACCATCATCACCATCATCACCATCATCACCATCATCACCATCATCACCATCATCACCATCACCACCATCATCACCATAATCACCATCATCACCTTCATCACCATCATCACCATCATCATCATAATCGCCATCATCACCATCATCACCATCATCACCATCAATACCACCATCACCATCATCACCATCATCACCACCATCACCATCATCACTACCATCACCATCATCACCATCTCACCATCATAACCATCATCACCGTCATCACCATCATCACCATCAACACCATCACCATATCCCCACCATCAATACTATCCTCATCATCATCGCCATCATCACCATCATCACCATCATCACCATCATCACCATCATTACGCTCATCACCATAATCACCATCATCACCATCATCACCGTCATTACCATCACCATCATCACCATCATCACCATCATCACCATCATCACCATCATCACCATCATCACCATCATCACCATCATCACCATCATCACCATCATCACCATCATCACCATCATCACCATCATCACCATCATCACCATCATCACCATCATCACCATCATCACCATCATCATCATCATCACCATCATCACCATCATCACCATCATCACCATCATCGCCATCATCACCATCGTCACCGTCATCACCTCCATCGCCATCATCACCATCGTCACCGTCATCACCATCATCGCCATCATCACCATCATCACCATCATCACCATCATCACCATCATCACCATCATCACCATCATCACCATCATCACCATCATCACCATCATTACGCTCATCACCATAATCACCATCATCACCATCATCACCGTCATTACCATCACCATCATCACCATCATCACCATCATCACCATCATCACCATCATCACCATCATCACCATCATCACCATCATCACCATCATCACCATCATCACCATCATCACCATCATCACCATCATCACCATCATCACCATCATCACCATCATCACCATCATCATCATCATCACCATCATCACCATCTTCACCATCATCACCATCATCGCCATCATCACCATCGTCACCGTCATCACCTCCATCGCCATCATCACCATCGTCACCGTCATCACCATCATCGCCATCATCACCATCATCACCATCATCACCATCATCACCATCATCACCATCATCACCATCATCACCATCATCACCATCATCACCATCATCACCATCATCACCATCATCACCATCATCACCATCATCACCATCATCACCATCATCACCATCATCACCATCATCACCATCATCACCATCATCACCATCATCACCATCATCACCATCATCCCCATCATCATCATCATCACCATCATCTCCATTATCACCATCATCACCATCATCTCCATCATCACCATCATCACCACCATCACCATCATCACCACCATCACCATCATCACCATCTCACCATCATAACCATCATCACTATCATGACCATCATGACCATCGTCACCCTCATCACCATCATCACCATCATCGCCATCATCACCATCATCACCATCATCACCATCATCACCATCATCACCATCATCACCATCATCACCATCATCATCATCACCATCATCACCATCATCACCATCATCACCATCATCACCATCATCACCATCATCACCATCATCACCATCATCACCATCATCGCCATCATCACCATCATCACCATCATCACCATCATCACCATCATCACCATCATCACCATCATCACCATCATCATCATCACCATCATCACCATCATCACCATCATCACCATCATCACCATCATCACCATCATCACCATCATCACCACCATCACCATCATCACCACCATCACCATCATCACCACCATCACCATCATCACCATCTCACCATCATCACCATCATCTCCATTATCACCATCATCACCATCATCTCCATCATCACCATCATCACCACCATCACCATCATCACCACCATCACCATCATCACCATCTCACCATCATAACCATCATCACTATCATGACCATCATGACCATCGTCACCCTCATCACCATCATCACCATCATCGCCATCATCACCATCATCACCATCATCGCCATCATCACCATCGTCACCGTCATCACCTCCATCGCCATCATCACCATCGTCACCGTCATCACCATCATCGCCATCATCACCATCATCACCATCATCACCATCATCACCATCATCACCATCATCACCATCATCACCATCATCATCATCACCATCATCACCATCATAACCATCATCACCATCATCACCATCATCACCATCATCACCATCATCACCATCATCACCATCATCACCATCATCACCACCATCACCATCATCACCACCATCACCATCATCACCACCATCACCATCATCACCATCTCACCATCATAACCATCATCACTATCATGACCATCATCACCATCATCACCATCATCACCATCATCACCATCATCACCATCATCACCATCATCACCATCATCACCATCATCACCATCATCACCATCATCACCATCATCACCATCATCACCATCATCACCATCATCACCATCACCCCACTTATCACCATCATTATTATCATCACCATCACCATCAATATCACCATCCTCACCATCATCACCATCATCACCATCATCACCATCATCACCATCATCACCATCATCACCATCTTCACCATCATCACCATCATCGCCATCATCACCATCGTCACCGTCATCACCTCCATCGCCATCGTCACCCTCATCACCATCATCACCATCATCACCATCATCACCATCATCACCATCATCACCATCATCACCATCGTCACCCTCATCACCATCATCATCATAATCGCCATCATCACCATCCTCGCCATCATCACCGTCATCACCATCATCAGCATCGTCACCCTCATCACCATCATCATCATCGTCACCCTCATCACCATCATCACCATCATCACCACCATCACCATCATCACCACCATCACCATCATCACCACCATCACCATCATCACCATCTCACCATCATAACCATCATCACTATCATGACCATCATGACCATCATCACCATCATCACGCTCATCACCATAATCACCATCATCACCATCATCACCATCATCACCATCATCACCATCATCACCATCATCACCATCATCACCATCATCACCATCATCACCATCATCACCATCATCACCATCATCACCATCATCACCATCATCACCATCATCACCATCATCACCATCATCCCCATCATCATCATCATCACCATCATCTCCATTATCACCATCATCACCATCATCTCCATCATCACCATCATCACCACCATCACCATCATCACCACCATCACCATCATCACCATCTCACCATCATAACCATCATCACTATCATGACCATCATGACCATCGTCACCCTCATCACCATCATCACCATCATCACCATCATCACCATCATCACCATCATCACCATCATCACCATCATCACCATCATCACCATCATCACCATCATCACCATCTTCACCATCATCACCATCATCGCCATCATCACCATCGTCACCGTCATCACCTCCATCGCCATCGTCACCCTCATCACCATCATCACCATCATCACCATCATCGCCATCATCACCATCGTCACCATCATCACCGTCATCACCATCATCAGCATCGTCACCCTCATCACCATCATCATCATCGTCACCCTCATCACCATCATCACCATCATCACCACCATCACCATCATCACCACCATCACCATCATCACCACCATCACCATCATCACCATCTCACCATCATAACCATCATCACTATCATGACCATCATGACCATCGTCACCCTCATCACCATCATCACCATCATCACCATCATCACCATCATCACCATCATCACCATCATCACCATCATCACCATCATCACCATCATCACCATCTTCACCATCATCACCATCATCGCCATCATCACCATCGTCACCGTCATCACCTCCATCGCCATCGTCACCCTCATCACCATCATCACCATCATCACCATCATCGCCATCATCACCATCGTCACCGTCATCACCTCCATCGCCATCGTCACCCTCATCACCATCATCACCATCATCACCATCATCACCATCATCACCATCATCACCATCATCACCATCGTCACCCTCATCACCATCATCACCATCATCACCACCATCACCATCATCACCACCATCACCATCATCACCACCATCACCATCATCACCATCTCACCATCATAACCATCATCACTATCATGACCATCATGACCATCATCACCATCATCACGCTCATCACCATAATCACCATCATGACCATCATCACCATCATCACGCTCATCACCATAATCACCATCATCACCATCATCACCGTCATTACCATCACCATCATCACCATCATCACCATCATCACCATCATCACCATCATCACCATCATCACCATCATCACCATCATCACCATCATCACCATCATCACCATCATCACCATCATCACCATCATCACCATCATCACCATCATCACCATCATCACCATCATCATCATCATCACCATCATCACCATCACCCCACTTATCACCATCATTATTATCATCACCATCACCATCAATATCACCATCCTCACCATCATCACCATCATCACCATCATCACCATCATCACCATCATCACCATCATCACCATCATCACCATCTTCACCATCATCACCATCATCGCCATCATCACCATCGTCACCGTCATCACCTCCATCGCCATCGTCACCCTCATCACCATCATCACCATCATCACCATCATCACCATCATCACCATCATCACCATCATCACCATCATCACCATCGTCACCCTCATCACCATCATCATCATAATCGCCATCATCACCATCCTCGCCATCATCACCGTCATCACCATCATCAGCATCGTCACCCTCATCAAAATCATCATCGTAATCGCCATCATCATCATCATCACCATCGTCACCCTCATCACCATCATCATCATAATCGCCATCATCACCATCCTCGCCATCATCACCATCATCACCGTCATCACCATCATCAGCATCGTCACCCTCATCACCATCATCATCATCGTCACCCTCATCACCATCATCACCATCATCACCACCATCACCATCATCACCACCATCACCATCATCACCACCATCACCATCATCACCATCTCACCATCATAACCATCATCACTATCATGACCATCATGACCATCGTCACCCTCATCACCATCATCACCATCATCACCATCATCACCATCATCACCATCATCACCATCATCACCATCATCACCATCATCACCATCATCACCATCTTCACCATCATCACCATCATCGCCATCATCACCATCGTCACCGTCATCACCTCCATCGCCATCGTCACCCTCATCACCATCATCACCATCATCACCATCATCACCACCATCACCATCATCACCACCATCACCATCATCACCATCTCACCATCATAACCATCATCACTATCATGACCATCATGACCATCGTCACCCTCATCACCATCATCACCATCATCACCATCATCACCATCATCACCATCATCACCATCATCACCATCATCACCATCATCACCATCATCACCATCTTCACCATCATCACCATCATCGCCATCATCACCATCCTCGCCATTATTACCATCATCACCATAACCTCCACCGCACCATCACCGCACTCATCATGATCATCACCATCATCACCATCATCACCATCATCACCGTCATCACCATCATCACCATCATCACCCTCATCAAAATCATCATCGTAATCACCATCATCATCATAATCGCCATCATCACCATCCTCACCATCATCATCATAATCGCCATCACCATCCTCACCATCATCACCATCATCACCATCATCACCATCATCACCACCATCACCACCATCACCATCATCACCACCATCACCATCATCACCATCTCACCATCATCACCATCTCACCATCATAACCATCATCACCGTCATCACCATCATCACCATCAACACCATCACCATATCCCCACCATCAATACTATCCTCATCATCATCGCCATCATCACCATCATCACCATCATCACCATCATCACCATCATCACCATCATCACGCTCATCACCATAATCACCATCATCACCATCATCACCGTCATTACCATCACCATCATCACCATCATCACCATCATCACCATCATTACCATCATCACCATCATCACCATCATCACCATCATCACCATCATCACCATCATCACCATCATCACCATCATCACCATCATCACCATCACCACCATCATCACCATCATCACCATCATCACCATCATCACCATCATCACCATCGTCACCGTCATCACCATCATCGCCATCATCACCATCATCACCATCATCACCATCATCACCATCATCACCATCATCACCATCATCACCATCATCATCATCACCATCATCACCATCATCACCATCATCACCATCATCACCATCATCACCATCATCACCATCATCACCATCATCATCATCATCACCATCATCACCATCATCACCATCATCACCATCATCACCATCATCACCATCATCACCATCGTCACCCTCATCACCATCATCATCATAATCGCCATCATCACCATCCTCGCCATCATCACCGTCATCACCATCATCAGCATCGTCACCCTCATCACCATCATCATCATAATCGCCATCATCACCATTCTCGCCATTATTACCATCATCACCATAACCTCCACCGTCACCATCATCGCACTCATCATGATCATCACCATCATCACCATCATCACCATCATCACCGTCATCACCATCATCACCATCATCACCCTCATCAAAATCATCATCGTAATCGCCATCATCATCATAATCGCCATCATCACCATCCTCACCATCATCATCATAATCGCCATCACCATCCTCACCATCATCACCATCATCACCATCATCACCATCATCACCACCATCACCACCATCACCATCATCACCACCATCACCATCATCACCATCTCACCATCATCACCATCTCACCATCATAACCATCATCACCGTCATCACCATCATCACCATCAACACCATCACCATATCCCCACCATCAATACTATCCTCATCATCATCGCCATCATCACCATCATCACCATCATCACCATCATCACCATCATCACCATCATCACGCTCATCACCATAATCACCATCATCACCATCATCACCGTCATTACCATCACCATCATCACCATCATCACCATCATCACCATCATTACCATCATCACCATCATCACCATCATCACCATCATCACCATCATCACCATCATCACCATCATCACCATCATCACCATCATCACCATCATCACCATCATCACCATCATTACCATTATCACCATCATCACCATCACCACCATCATCACCATCATCACCATCATCACCATCATCACCATCATCACCATCATCACCATCATCACCACCATCACCATCATCACCACCATCACCATCATCACCACCATCACCATCATCACCATCTCACCATCATAACCATCATCACTATCATGACCATCATGACCATCATCACCATCATCACGCTCATCACCATAATCACCATCATCACCATCATCACCGTCATTACCATCACCATCATCACCATCATCACCATCATCACCATCATCACCATCATCACCATCATCACCATCATCACCATCATCTCCATTATCACCATCATCACTATCATCACCATCATCAATATCTTCACCCTCATCATCATAATCGCCATCATCACCATCCTCACCATCATCACCATCATCATCTTCATCACCATCATCACCATCATCACCATCATCACCATCATCACCATCATCACCATCATCATCATAATCGCCATCATCACCATCATCATCATAATCGCCATCGTCACCATCCTCGCCATCATTACCATCATCACCATCATCACCATCCTCACCATCATTACCATCATCACCATCACCCCACTTATCACCATCATTATTATCATCACCATCACCATCAATATCACCATCCTCACCATCATCACCATCATCACCATCATCACCATCATCACCATCATCACCATCATCACCATCATCACCATCATCACCATCATCACCATCATCACCATCATCACCATCATCACCATCATCACCGTCATTATGATCACCATCATCACCATCATCACCATCATCACCATCATCACCATCATCACCATCATCACCATCATCACCATCATCACCATCATCACCATCATCACCATCATCACCATCATCACCATCATCACCATCATCACCATCATCACCATCATCACCATCATCACCATCATCACCATCATCACCATTCTCGCCATTATTACCATCATCACCATAACCTCCACCGCCACCATCACCGCACTCATCATGATCATCACCATCATCACCATCATCACCGTCATCACCATCATCACCATCATCACCCTCATCAAAATCATCATCGTAATCGCCATCATCATCATAATCGCCATCATCACCATCCTCACCATCATCATCATAATCGCCATCACCATCCTCACCATCATCACCATCATCACCATCATCACCATCATCACCACCATCACCACCATCACCATCATCACCACCATCACCATCATCACCATCTCACCATCATCACCATCTCACCATCATAACCATCATCACCGTCATCACCATCATCACCATCAACACCATCACCATATCCCCACCATCAATACTATCCTCATCATCATCGCCATCATCACCATCATCACCATCATCACCATCATCACCATCATCACGCTCATCACCATAATCACCATCATCACCATCATCATTGTCATTACCATCACCATCATCACCATCATCACCATCATCACCATCATTACCATCATCACCATCATCACCATCATCACCATCATCACCATCATCACCATCATCACCATCATCACCATCATCACCATCATCACCATCATCACCATCACCACCATCATCACCATCATCACCATCATCACCATCATCACCATCATCACCATCATCACCATCATCACCACCATCACCATCATCACCACCATCACCATCATCACCACCATCACCATCATCACCATCGCACCATCATAACCATCATCACTATCATGACCATCATGACCATCATCACCATCATCACGCTCATCACCATAATCACCATCATCACCATCATCACCGTCATTACCATCACCATCATCACCATCATCACCATCATCACCATCATCACCATCATCACCATCATCACCATCATCACCATCATCACCATCATCACGATCATCACCATCATCACCATCATCACCATCATCACCATCATCACCATCATCACCATCATCACCATCATCACCATCATCACCATCATCATCATCATCACCATCATCACCATCATCACCATCATCACCATCATCACCATCATCACCATCATCACCATCATCATCATCATCACCATCATCACCATCATCACCATCATCACCATCATCACCATCATCACCATCATCACCATCGTCACCCTCATCACCATCATCATCATAATCGCCATCATCACCATCCTCGCCATCATCACCGTCATCACCATCATCAGCATCGTCACCCTCATCACCATCATCATCATAATCGCCATCATCACCATTCTCGCCATTATTACCATCATCACCATAACCTCCACCGTCACCATCACCGCACTCATCATGATCATCACCATCATCACCATCATCACCATCATCACCATCATCACCATCATCACCATCATCACCGTCATCACCATCATCACCATCATCACCCTCATCAAAATCATCATCGTAATCGTCATCATCATCATAATCGCCATCATCACCATCCTCACCATCATCACCATCCTCACCATCATCATCATAATCGCCATCATCACCATCCTCACCATCATCACCATCATCACCATCATCACCATCTCACCATCATAACCATCATCACCATCATCACCATCATCACCATCATCACCATCATCACCATCGTCACCATCATCACCATCATCACCATCATCACCATCATCACCATCATCACCATCATCACCATCATCACCATCATCACCATCATCACCATCATCACCATCATCACCATCATCACCATCATCACCATCATCACCATCATCACCATCATCACCATCATCACCATCATCACCATCATCACCATCATCACCATCATCACCATCATCATCATCATCACCATCATCACCATCACCCCACTTATCACCATCATTATTATCATCACCATCACCATCAATATCACCATCCTCACCATCATCACCATCATTACCATCATCACCATCATCACCATCTTCACCATCATCACCATCATCGCCATCATCACCATCGTCACCGTCATCACCTCCATCGCCATCATCACCATCGTCACCGTCATCACCATCATCGCCATCATCACCATCATCACCATCATCAACATCATCACCATCATCACCATCATCACCATCATCACCATCATCACCATCATCATCATCACCATCATCACCATCATAACCATCATCACCATCATCACCATCATCACCATCATCACCATCATCACCATCATCACCATCATCACCATCATCACCATCATCAAGGTCATTGACCCCTTAAGGTCATTGACCTCATCAAGGTCATTGACCCCTCAAGGTCATTGACCTCATCAAGGTCATTGACCCCTCAAGGTCATTGACCTCACCAAGGTCATTGACCCCTCAAGGTCATTGACCTCATCAAGGTCATTGACCCCACAAGGTCATTGACCTCTCAAGGTCATTGACCCCTCAAGGTCATTGACCTCACCCAGGTCATTGACCTCACCCAGGTCATTGCCCTCTCAAGGTCATTTACAAGGTCACGCGACCTTGATGAGGTCAATGACCTTGAGGGGTCAATGACCTTGAAGGGTCAACGACCTTGGTGAGGTCAATGACATTGAGGGGTCAATGACCTTGATGAGGTCAATGACCTTGAGGGGTCAATGACCTTGATGAGGTCAATGACCTTAAGGGGTCAATGACCTTGATGAGGTCAATGACCTTGATGATGGTGATGATGGTGATGATGGTAATGATGGTGAGGATGGTGAGGATGGTGATGATGGCGATTATGATGATGATGGTGATGAGGGTGACGATGGTGATGATGGTGATGATGGTGATGATGGTGATGATGGTGATCATGGTGATCATGGTGATCATGGCGATTATGATGATGATGGTGATGATGGTGATGATGGTGATGATGGTGATGATGGTGATGATGGTGATGATGGTGATGATGGTGATGATGGTGATGATGATGATGATGGTGATGATGGCGATTATGATGATGATGGTGATGATGGTGATGATGGTGATGATGGTGATGATGGTGATGATGGTGATGATGGTGATGAAGATGATGATGGTGAGGATGGTGATGGTGATGATAATAATGATGGTGATAAGTGGGGTGATGGTGATGATGGTAATGATGGTGAGGATGGTGATGATGGTGATGATGGTAATGATGGCGAGAATGGTGACGATGGCGATTATGATGATGATGGTGACGGTGGAGATTATGGTGATGATGGTGATGATGGTGATGATGGTGATGATGGTGATGATGGTGATGATGGTGATGATGGTGATGATGGTGATGATGGTGATGATGGTGATGATGGTAATGATGGTGATGATGGTGATGATGGTGATGATGGTGATGATGGTGATGATGGTGATTATGGTGATGATGGTGATGATGGTGATGATGGTGATGATGGTAATGATGGTGATGATGGTGATGATGGTGATGATGGTGATGATGGTGATGATGGTGATGATGGTGATGATGGTGATGATGGTGATGATGGTGATGATGGTGATGATGGTGATGATGGTGATGATGGTGATGATGGTGATGATGGTGATGATGGTGATGATGGTGATGATGGTGATGATGGTGATGATGGTGATGATGGTGATGATGGTGATGATGGTGATGATGGTGATGATGGTGATGATGGTGATGATGGTGATGATGGTGAGGATGGTGATGGTGATGATAATAATGATGGTGATAAGTGGGGTGATGGTGATGATGGTAATGATGGTGAGGATGGTGATGATGGTGATGATGGTAATGATGGTGATGAAGATGATGATGGTGAGGATGGTGATGGTGATGATAATAATGATGGTGATAAGTGGGGTGATGGTGATGATGGTAATGATGGTGAGGATGGTGATGATGGTGATGATGGTGATGATGGTGATGATGGTGATGATGGTGATGATGGTGATGATGGTGATCATAATGACGGTGATGATGGTGATGATGGTGATTATGGTGATGAGCGTGATGATGGTGATGATGGTCATGATGGTCATGATAGTGATGATGGTTATGATGGTGAGATGGTGATGATGGTGATGGTGGTGATGGTGGTGATGATGGTGATGGTGGTGATGATGGTGATGATGGTGATGATGGTGATGATGGTGATGATGGTGATGATGGTGATGATGGTGATGATGGTGATGATGGTGATGATGGTGATGATGGTGATGATGGTGATGATGGTGATGATGGTGATGATGGTGATGATGGTGATGATGGTGATGATGATGATGATGGTGATGATGGCGATTATGATGATGATGGTGATGATGGTGATGATGGTGATGATGGTGATGATGGTGATGATGGTGATGATGGTGATGAAGATGATGATGGTGAGGATGGTGATGGTGATGATAATAATGATGGTGATAAGTGGGGTGATGGTGATGATGGTAATGATGGTGAGGATGGTGATGATGGTGATGATGGTAATGATGGCGAGAATGGTGACGATGGCGATTATGATGATGATGGTGATGATGGCGATTATGATGATGATGGTGATGATAGTGATGATGGTGATGATGGTGATGATGGTGATGATGGTGATGATGGTGCTGATGGTGATGATGGTGATGATGGTGATGATGGTGATGATGGTGATGATGGTGATGATGGTGATGATGGTGATGATGGTGATGATGGTGATGATGGTGATGATGGTGATGATGGTGATGATGGTGATGATGGTGATGATGGTGATGATGGTGATGATGGTGATGATGGTGATGATGGTGATGATGGTGATGATGGTGATGATGGTGATGATGGTGATGATGGTGATGATGGTGATAATGGAGATGATGGTGACGGTGGAGATTATGGTGATGATGGTAATGATGGTAATGATGGTGAGGATGGTGATGATGGTGATGATGGTAATGATGGCGAGGATGGTGATGATGGCGATTATGATGATGATGGCGATTATGATGGATGATGGTGATGATGGTGATGATGGTGATGATGGTGATGATGGTGATGATGGTGATGATGGTGATGATGGTGATGATGGTGATGATGGTGATGATGGTGATGATGGTGATGATGGTGATGATGGTGATGATGGTGATGATAATTGTGGCGGTGTCGGTAATTGTGAGGGTGATGGTGATGAGGGCAATAGTGGTGATGATATTAATGAAGGTGACGACAGTGATTTTGGCAATGGTGGTAGTTAACGGATTACGATGGTGGTGATAATTCTGTTACCAACTTTGATGATGAAAATCAGTGTCAATAGTGGCGATGGTCCTGCATCACGATCACTCTCAATATCAGCAGTAGCATCTGTACCTGTAGTAATACTGGTATTAGCGTCAGAATCTTTGTCAACATTAGTATTGGTGGAAACATCGCCATGGAAATCAGTCACAAATGCCGCAGAATCTGTGGTTCACTGCAGTGGGATCATGATAATGAGTTAAAGCAATTTTTGTTCCTTTCGTCATGGAAGATAATGCTTACATCGCGAATCGTTCCTATATGTATTCACCAATACAGAGAAAAGAGGAATTTGTTTATAGGATGTCATAGAAATGCGCCGCTATTGATAAATCCGTATGAAATGCTGACTAAGGTTATTGTCCTGACTAAGGTCATTGACCTGACTAGTTTATTTGTAATTTCTGCCATTTAATATTCGATATTGCGACATTGATGGCTCTTGCTTTTTCAAGTTAATCTAAGAATAAAATGTAGGGTAGGGATTTAGAGAACCTCGCGAACTTAATAGAAAAACACATCCGTTCTATTGGAAGGCACTTTTAATAATAATCATTCTTTGTCTTTGGCATTAAGTTATAAGTGATCATATTGAAATGAAGACTTTTCGGATAAATCATCCGATCAGATGGACCGATACTTTGATGTACATATGTATATTGCTTAATAATACTACAGTAGCGTACAAAAAAATAATTACACTTTTTTAAATTTATTCACCTACAATTCGGCCATCCTGATCGTATAATCGCCCCGATTACAGTGTCTCAGAATCAGAAACAAATTGATATTTCATATTGACATAAGCAACAGATTTATAAGCTAAATCACGATAAATTACAAATTCATTAAAAAGATAGAGATAAGGTATAAGTTTGTCCAAAAACAAAATGATAATGATTAACAAATTCAATTATTGTAAGCAATGCAAAAGTAATCCTTCGATCTTCACCAAACGAGAAAAATTCCAAAACCAGGAGTAGTAGGGCTATGCCGGTTTCAGACCAGGAAATGCGTCAGATGTTGAGTCATCACCGTTCAAGGTCGTTTTTTGACGTCAAGGTCGCTTTGACTTCAAGGTTTTCTGTTTTTTGTTTATTGTTTGTTCAAGACCGAATTATGATATAATTTACAGCATATGTTAAGGCGCGAGTCCGTTATCTTTTGGCCATATTATTGCATGAATTTAACATAATTGGAAAAAGTTGAGATTTTTTTTTTCAACGTTACAGAATTATGCAATAATCACATTGGTAAATAATTTGTTGAAACTTTTTTTGGGAGCCCCGATTCGTTTACCAGTTGGTTTGCATAAGCAGAATTAAGGCATCATTGCAATTTCTGAGAAATAAATTAGACCATACACTAAAGGGTGTGTGTGTGTATGTGTGTGTGTGTTAGAAGAAATAAAAAAACTTTATAGTTAATATATACATATATGCAAATATTTTATATACAACAATAAATATAAATGAAAGTTGCTTTTCTACATTTCTGTGTTTATAAAATTCCTTAAAATTACAGCATTTCTAAGCGCACAAAATTGATGATGGTGTTGGAGCTGGTGGTGACAGCGTGTAGTTGTCTGAAACAAAGATTTCAAATTATCGCATCCGAGATTATTTAAATCAATTGCAGTCTTTTGAAGAAACTGTTCATCCCATGTCTTTTTTTCGGCTCCCTTGACGTAAACGTCACAATTTTTTAGATTTTCTTGTAGAAACTTTTTGACACTTTTAAAAGATACAGATCCATAGTCCCATGCTAAACCATGATAATTTTTCGTCAACCAATTTGCGTGTTTTTGGTATTTCATAGATAAATTTCTGAACTCATACGGCTGCTTAATTAAAAAAATTTGAAACTCCCAAGAATTAAAAGTAATAGCCAGCTCCTTTATAATGAACACATTATTATTTCCCTTAAATCCTTGAAAGTCTAAAGTGATTACTGCTTTTCCAGTCATGTCTATGTGAAGGTATGTATGTTACTGATAGAGTGATTGCTCTTCAATTGATAGAATTTATAGAGTTTCTTATTTTAAATAATTCTCTTGATTTCACCAGTAAGTGGAGTATATTTTATTATTCGATCATGTATGAGTACACAATATGCAACTGTATTAGTTGGAAAATTTTTAGATGTCTTGAGTTCAATTCTTATGCCAATGGGTCCGGCTTAGATTGCCTCATTCTGATGTGATACATCAAAAACAAAAATGGGGGCAATTCTCTTGAATTCATCACGTGTAAGAAGAGGTTTTGGATTCACCAAGTAATAGCCTTGTTGAAATTTTGCATACATTTCATATAAAACGCCATAACGATCACAATATATTTAGCTGTACTTTTTCTTTTAAATCTGTTGAATATACAACATTTTGATTAGTCTTCGAACGTAATAAAATCAACTCATGTTTAGAGTTTACAATAATTCGATTATAGTCTTCGGTAAAACCCATTAACGATTTAAGGGGTAGACAAAAATTAAAATGTCCGCTTGTTAAATCGATATCATAAGATTTAGACCATCCGCCATTTGTTAACATCAGACTCTCATCCTTATTGAGAGTAGCATAGTTTTTTAGTGTTTTAGTTACGCCTAAATGTCGTGTTGTTTTTCAATTTAATATTCGATGAAACTGCCCCATTATCTAGAGTGGCAAATCCTTCAATATTAATATAGCTTTCGCCAGGTAATATGAAAATATCTTGGTTCTGAATAGATATACGAATTTCATCACTACTTTTAAATGCTTGCAAATATGGTATGTAACTATGAAATTCTTTTCTTATAATGCTTTCGTCAGAAATTGGATGTTGCACGATGTTTAGTATTTCACTCATATTTTGTTTTTTGATTTTTTTTTTAATTGTAAACCTATTGATTTAAGGTATTGTTAATTAGCTACCGATATTGGTACTAATCTCTCATGAGGTGTTTTAAGTCCTTTTTGTTTGACTGTTAGTAAAGTTGTGACTGGTAATGTCACTCCTGAGATATTTTTATTGTAAATAATCATTGATCCAACGATTTTAAATGGAGTCTGAGCGTTACTCTTTCACCACGAAAATTGATTAGGTTGCCGTTTAGATCAACAATTCGAATTGCATTCGTGCTTATTTGTTGATGGGAAAATAAATAATATTTGGTGGGCTCTCATCAATTTTATACCCTGGACTGACACTCAATGAAAATTCATGGATTGTATGTGCTGGCGAATTGTTAATATATGATCCAGTTACAATATTACATTCCACATGTAAAACGTGAACTTTTGTAATATTTATTTGTTGATCTGATGTATGTTTTTGATTTGCCTCCAATATTCTTTCACTGAACCCCAGTAGTGATCCAATCGATCGTTCTTTATTAAAATAAATTTTGTCCGTACTGTTTATTTCTGTCTGAAGCATATTATAGTTTGCCTCAATTACAAGTTTTCCATTCGGATTCTTTGCTTTATATTTTCCCTGTAAGTATTCGACAATATCATCGGACTCATATAAACCGACTGGAATTTCACAAACCAAATCGTTTATGTGAAATAAATTATTATCTATATCGACATTTGGTACAGAGTTATATGTATGTATGAAAATCGATCAATCCGTACACATAATTCTTATTTAAATTAATTGGTGGAAAGTAATCCGCAGTAAGAAGAGATGAGTTCCCGCTTAATGTGAGAGCTATTGACATGATGAAAGTCAACAATGAAATGAAACTAATTATGTGTTAAAAAATTATTTTTATTGATTGATTAAATTTCATTACAAGACATCACGTTTATTAATCCAGGAGTTATGCTGGTGCAAAAATACTAACCACTTTACAAAAGCTCTGTTTCCTTTGACTTTTAAAACCTTTTCTACAAGATAAACGTCTGGATATCTAGTTTTTTGTAGTTTGCGTTCATAAAATGCACCTTTTATTGATTTACCGTCATAGTCTTTCAGAATATATGTAGCCGGGTTTTGTATTTTGGTTTTGATTTGAAAGATCTCTGTCGACCAATTGGGGGTGTGTCCCTTTTCAAAAGTATGTTTATATTTACTTATTCGTACATTATTGCCAACATGGAATTTGGGCTCATTGAATATTTTCAAATGATTGTTAACAGTTTTCAATAAAGATTTTTCATTAGGAGAATTAACATTAACTGGCGCCATTTTAATTGTTCTATGTATTTTGTTGTTATAATTATCAATTAAGGTATTGTATATGTCAACCCATCGATATGATCCCCGGTAGCACATCATTCCCTTTAAAGTTCTATTAAATCGTTCAACTATTGATGCCTTTAGTACACTTCGTGTTGAATGTCATATTTTAGAGTTAAATTTTTAAATTCATTGTTAAAGAATTGCCTGCCATCATCAGTTTGTAAATTTTTTGGTTTTCGCCCCAACTTGAATAGACCTTTCATAGCATTAGCCACAAGAGGAGCACTTTTATTTTTCAATGGCACTATCCAGGCAAATTTTGAAAATGTATCTATAACAGTCAGCACGTAACGATAGCCATTATTATAGCTGGAATAGTTACCCATTTTTACAAGATCAGCCTGCCAAAGGTCATCTATTCCTTTTGTCATTACCCTCCGCCGTTTAAAAGTTTTACGAGCTTGACGGTGAAGTTCCTGCACCAATCCTCTTCTCACGTTCGTCATCGGACTGATTATGTTGTAGCCCAAATGGGGTGGGTTTTATATTCTGTTGAAATAAAATATCCTCGATTGCATGAACCTTTTCATCAATATAAAATTATGGACCTTAAGGTTTTCTTCAACTGTTTTCTGTATACTGTTAAGTTGTTCATATATTATATCAATGTCCTGTTTGATATTAGACAATGTTTTACTGTTTTCATTTGTAAGTTTTAAATTTAGTTCATTTATACAATTATCAACAAATTATTTGTGGCATCACTGCTTGCTATAGGACTACCAAGATTTTTAATACGCTTGAAACTAATATTTATATGTTCATCGCTATCTAATTGAAAGCCTCCGACTTTTGAAATAAGTCTTCTGGAATACCTTTTGTTTTGATTGCAATAGGAGGAACGTCCAAACTTGTCAATAACCGTTTTGAAATTGATCTATTTGACTTCATATTTACACAATTATATTCTCTTCGCGCAACTCTTCAATAATCGACATTATTTCATTATTATGATTTGTATGACCAGCTGATTGTGAAGCGATAAGGAGTCTTAGTCTATCTATTAACTCATTAGGATCATTCCAATATACGTAGTTGGGTTTTTTATAATTTAATCTCATTATACCGGAACCTTTATGTATGTTTGTGGTTTTTTTGTTTTTAACAAATAATTTTTTAATTATTTTAATATATTTGTATGCCTTAGTACCTTTTACTTGTTCACTACCACTATGGTTACGTTTTTGTGCATTTGTTAGTGTCAATATTTCTCTATAAGCTTGCAAATCTGCATCATCATATTTTTTTGGAACTTTATAAAAGATCAGCTCAAAGAGTCCAGGTGTCTTAGACCAACTCCGGTTAGCAATTGAAATTTTATCATTATTCAACTCAAACGCTGTATTACCAAATTTCCATTTGTCATTAACATCTCGATAAGGTCCATATAACTTATCTAATTTGGCTGCCTTTTCCAACGTTGTAAGATCGACAAAGGGTTTTCCATCATCTGATTGTGAAAATGACATATATTCATCGTTGTCATCACCATCATCATCTTCATCCTCAACAGCAGCATCGGCATCAGCAGCATAACTACTACTATGAAGAGAACTTGTATCATTGAAAAGTTTGCCCATACTCGATTTCAATAGAGTACTTGTTTCTACTGTACTTATATTATTTTTATTCGGATACGTGTTCGGTTGTCGTTCCTTCTTTAAAGTCTTTGTTTCTTCAACTAGTTCCTTAATCGGCTTAGTGATAGGTTTTAATGAAGTCTCTAGATAATTTCGCGTATCAGCTTCCCCCAGTTTTATATCTCGAAATTTCTTTCTTAACATCTTTCGAGTCTTAACTATATCTTTAATTATTTTCTCATTCATGTTCATATTTGAGTGAATTGCAATCTCACAGAATACTGATTAGATGATAGTGGGTAACTCACATTTTATAGTTGTATAAAAACGTCAAAAGCTTTCCTATAACGACCACAATCATCTTTGCTTATGACGAGAAATCCATTTTTATCTTGCCAGCACCTGCTACATAAATGCATAAATATTTCAAAAGACATGTCATTGGCGCCCACATGATCATATTTAAATCATCTTGCTTAAACACAATGATCAAATTTGCATTGTCTCGCACCAAATGTTTTGGAATCCGCGTGTACGTCTGGCATAAGTAAAAACTGTCGATATTCTTATGTCGTCCCATACAGAAATATGATATTATATGGTTTTGTTTCTCACATGCGACATCATCAAATATCATAATAGAATTACCTTTGGCTTTTTTCCGGTGCTAAAACATGTTTGTTTTCGGTGAAAGGGAAAAATCCCATGCCTTTAATTGTTCTAATTAATTCTTGTAAATATTTATATTTCGGTTGGGATGTAGATTTTGAGTATTGTAGACGCCGTTATCAAAATTTAAATAAAACACACTGAATATAATATTTTCTTTATTTATACGTCTGATGCGTACCACGTTCTGCGATCGACTGCTCGTGATAGACCACGACCCAGATAGAATTCCGCAGTTACTTACACTAACACACATACATATGTCTATGGATACACGAATGCCACAACTCGGCCATCCTGACTGAAATTCAGTTTTCCCGATTTATTCAGTTTAATAACTTATCCAGGGTTTAATGTTTCTTGCTTCCCATATGCCTTCATATGGAATCTGAGTCAACTGAAAACCATCAACGTCACTTAACACATACCTATCATTAGGCAAAATCTTTTTGATTCTGTAGGGCCCCTTAAATTTGGGAATAATTTTCTTGCAAATACCCGTCTTGCTCACAAAATTCTTTACTACAACGTACTCTCCTACTTTATATGCCTTAGTTGGTTTATAAGTCAACCTCTTCCTTTCATTATATGCCTGACACTTTTTAATCTTACTTGCTGCTCTTGTCCTTATATTAACTAAATCTCTATCCTTTACACACTCATTTGTCTCTTCTAAACCTTCTCTCACTAAGTCTACTACCGTCCCTCTTTGCCTAACACCAAATAATAACTCACTAGGGGTAGTACCAATGCTCCGATGCATCGTATTGTTCATGCTAAATTCAATATCAGGAAGAACTCCGTCCAGAGTATGATTCAATCCTGCATTAGTTAGCTTCGCGATCATTGGAGCTAAACTTCGGTTAATTCTTTCAACCTGTCCATTAGCCTGAGGTGAACCCGTTGCAATCCTAATATGACGAATGTTATTATTCCTAATGAATTCTTCGAAATCTTTTGCAGTGAAAGCACTGCCGCGGTCTGAAACTATAGCCTTCGGCCTACTGTAAAAATTAAAGTAAGACTTGAGGCAATTTATGACTTCCTTGACTCCTGTCGACCTTACTGCGTACAACTTGACATACTTTGAAAAGCCATCCACCACTAAAAACACATACTTCTTTTTACCATTCTTTAGCGACACTGGACCAAAATGGTCAATATGTATGAAATCGAAAGGTACGTTTCCTTTCGGTATGCTGTGAAGCAACCCTTCTTGTCTCCCTGATGTGGGAGAGAAAGCGACGCATTTTAAACAATTTTCTATATGTGTCTTGATTTTGTTCTTCATCTTCGGGAACCAATAAGCTTTCATAAGGGAATAATAGACTTTATCACTACCTACGTGTCAAATTTCATCATGGTACAAACGCAATAAATTATCCTCCATGTTTTGTGGAACATAAAACAATATCTTGTTATCATTCTTCCTATACACGAGCCCATTACGCATTTCGTACCAACGACTCTCTTCTTTCTCTAGCAGTTCTCTAATCTTGTTAATGGCCTGGTCTCTATGCTGGTTAATCGATAGGTTTTGCTCTAACGTATTCTCTTCTAGAACCAGAATATTCGATGCCCTACTCAAGGCGTCCACATGTTGCATCTTCGTTCCGTTACGATGTTCCAAGGCATAGTCGTAGTTTTCCAGTTCTAATGCCCACCTTGCTATTCTCGGATTTATGTCTTTCTTGTTTAGGGTGAGTGTTAACGAGTTACAGTCCGTTACTATCTTGAATTTCATGCCAAACAGATATACCCTGAACCTTTTTAGTGCATATATAATCGCGAGAGTCTCTAATTCGAAGCTGTGGTATTTAGCTTCTTGCTCACTAGTACGCTTAGAAAAATAGAACACCGGGTGGAACTTGCCGTCAGCTTTCTTCTGAAGCAATATCGCACCGTAACCCAAAGAACTTGCATCGCAGTGGAGTTCAATTTCATCTTTTGGATTATATATGGCCAAAATCGGGGCTTGAGTCATTTTCTCTTTGAGCTTTTCAAAACAACTCAGTTCCTTTTCACCAAAAACAAATTGCCTATTCTTTCTTATCAGATCATACAAAGGCTGAGCTATCAACGAGAAATCCTTAATAAATTTTCTGAAATATGAGCACAACCCCAGGAAGCTGTGCACAGCTTTAACATTTTGCGGTACTGGGAAATTAACAACGGACTCTATTCCTTTCTCATCCGGTTGAATACCGTCCTTCGTAATCGTATATCCCAGATATTTAATACGCGATTGCATAAATTTACACTTGTCTATCCTCAGCTCTAGTTTATTATTTATTAACCTTTGAAATACCCTTTCTAATATATCTATATGCTCGTTTACGTTGTTCGTTGCTACCATAAGGACATCAATATATATGGAAACTTCACCCGACCTAAGCATATCATCAAATACTTCACTCACAAAACGCTGAAATGTAGAAGGTGCATTACGTAGGCCAAAAGGCATCCTAAGAAATTCATATTGGCCCAATGGGGTCACGAACGATGTGTATTTTATGGACTCTTCGGCCATCTGTACATGATGAAACGCACTTTTAAGATCCAATAATGTGAAAATGCTCTTGTCAGACAATCTATCCAACAACTCTTCTATCAACGGCAAGGGATAATTATCTTTAAGGGTTACCTTATTAAGAACTCTATAACCAACACAAAGTCGGATATCACCAGTTTTCTTTCTAACTAATACTACAGGTGAAGCATACTCCGATCTACTAGGCCTGATAATACCTTGCTCCAGCCACTCATCTAATATTGTTTGAACCTGTTGTCGTTCATAATATGATAGCCTACGCGGAGAACAATAAAATGGCTTTTCACTATTCAAAGTCAACTTCATCTCACCCCGGACTTGAGGAAAATCGGGACGCTTACAGTTTACATAATGTCTTTCAAATATTCTCACAAATTGTTCTTTTGAACTAAAATCAATATTATCGTTATCTATATACATTTTAGCTTCATCAATGTCTATTTTCATCAAGTTTAAACATTCGTTTTCAAGTTCTTTTTCCTTTTCATCATTAATTTTTACTCTTCTTAATTCTAAGTTAGCTAATTTAATAAAATCTCTCCCTAATAGAAGAGGATAACCCGTTGTACCCTTCGGCGCCACCAATATTTTGCATTCTAACTGTTTGTTTTCAAATTCAATAATACAATCTACAACTCCTTTAATAATTAACCGACTTTTATTAATTCCAAAATAATGTGAACATAAATTATACTTCATTACAACAACTGGTGGGACAAACTGCTCGTCTACAATACTGATGGCGCTGCCGGTGTCAATCAGGGTTGCTAACAAGGTTTTGAATTTATTAATAGGACTACAAAAAGCAATAAAAAGATTTCTTACGTAATCCTCAGCTTCAACGCCAGATTCGATCTGATGAACCATGTTGTCCTTTCTTCTTGGGCATTTTGCTGCATAATGCCCCATCTCAGCACATATGTGACATGCACCTGCTGGTCGTCTCGGCTTGCGGCAGTCAGCTGCTATATGTCCCACTGCATTACAGTTGTAACAGCGAAATGATTTTGAGCTCGGTGATGGTTCCGTCGTTTCTCGGTATATTGTTGTCGACGGTCCAGGTAACGACACTTTGCTAAATGCCTCCAATAATTCGCCCATATTCTTGAACCGATGTGTTCTGGCTTGTGCTTGGAGATGATAGTCTGGGATTCCCTCTATTAGGTAATCTAACAACTCGTCTCCCCCAATCTTACTTTTATTAGCCAGAGTAACTTTGTTGTGAAGATACTCCGAAAAACTTTCACCCACCATCCATCTTCTGGCTTCGAATTTTCGTTTTAGCATTATGTAGCTCGTCCGATCTTCAAAAAGACTTCGCATCTCAGTCAATAAGTCCTCGGTGGAAATGGTCATCAAATCACTTCGGGAATGGAACCAATTGAACGCCTTACCGCTCAGTTTGATATACATATATGTATATGCGCCTTTTTGTTGTTTTCATCCAGCTTATAAGCTGCTAAAACATTTCGTAGCTGTGTTTCCCATAATCGGAAGCTATTATCCCCATCCCCCGAAAACGCCGACAATAGATCCTTAACCTGCATGAAGTCACGTTTCACTTCATTATTTCTCTCTGATCTAGTTTCGTTGTTTATTTCGTTTTCTCTTTCACGTCTCAACATTTCATTTTCCCTTTTAAGCGTTTCATTCTCTCTCTTCTGCAGATCGACTTCACGTTTCATTATGTCTAATTCTCTTTTCATTAAATTCCACTCTTTTTGGCTCGTGCTTCTGCTTTCGTATTGTAACTCAACTGTACTCTTCATTTTTTTTCTGTTCCTTATTTGTGCTTCCTTGTTTTTGCGTTTCATCTGTGTTTTCCCTTCATCTGTGTGTGTCAAACTATCGTCATACTCGTCATCGTTCTGATCATCAACAAATGTCCCTTTTGGAAAACTACCCCTCTCTTTCTCTGGTAATTCTAATAACCGCAATACCAGCTCGCTCTTATTTCCCGTTGTTTTCCTTCCAAGTTGGGCCAACCAAGCTTTTAATTGTGCAGCTGTGTACACTTTAAATTTTTCTATGTCATTTGCGTCGGACATTGTTGTTTTTGTTAATCACAAATGCAGATAGTTTGAATTTTCGATCCCACTTCTGATGTTGTAGACGCCGTTATCCAAATTTAAATAAAACACACTGAATATAATATTTTCTTTATTTATACGTCTGATGCGTACCACGTTCTGCGATCGACTGCTCGTGATAGACCACGACCCAGATAGAATTCCGCAGTTACTTACACTAACACACATACATATGTCTATGGATACACGAATGCCACAGTATAGATAAATATTTTTAAATTTGAGCCCATTCGGACTCTCTATTAAATTGATCATTACATTAGTCTTTCCGCAATTTGATGGTCCAACAATTAGGGCTCTTATCGAATTGGGTAGCAATGAGCTGTGCTTTGTTTTACCTAAACTTCAGGTAGAGAAATCTATATTTCGTATTGATATACTCTTATGTTATTTGATAAAATGCATTTTGACAACTGACAAGAACGTATTAAAAGTGTATTCCTTTATTCAATCGCTCACAGTTTTAATCAGGGAATTAACCCATTAGATAGTGCGTGCAGACAACATGATATTATCGATTCTCAAACTAACGATATAAATAAATGACACATAGCCGATCAAGTGTTGGCTGACAAAGCTGAGTCAAGACTTAAGTCCACTAATAGTAGTGTACATGCATGAACGTGCAAATGCATGGTTTGTTACGAATGCAATGAAAGCAAAAGTTAAATTTGGGATGGGGATCGGAAGAAAAAAATCTCAATGTGGAAAGAATCTTTTCAATAAGACCATAAGGGCAGCAACAAAACTCTTAAATCAAAAAAAAACCAGAGGATATAGAGAGTGCAATAAAAATTGCAAATAAAGTTGTAAAAAAATCGTTTAAGGGAAAAAAAAAGGTTATCAATAAATGTGCACCGAATAATACCTATACCTAAAATAGGGGGATTCTTACCTTTGATACCAATATTGACTGCTCTGGGGACCATTGGAAGCTTGTCAGCCGGTGGAGCTACTATTGCACGAGTTGTAAATGAGGCGGCCAAAAAACAATTAGAAGAATCGCATCGCCATAATAAAAATATGGAGGCTATCGCTCTGGGAAAAGGTTTATATCTTAAACCATATAAGAATGGATATGGATTATATTTGAGTCCAAATCCAAAAAACTATTAAAAATGCTACCCAAACGGGCTCTTACTGATGTTGATTTAAGGAAATTTGCAAGCGATTTACCAAATTTTAGGGGTGTTTTCATGCGTGACGCGCTCCCAAAACGTCCACTTGAAGCGGAATGTGGAATTGTCAATTTGGGCCTGGCACACATTGGGTGGCATATAGAAAAGATAAAAATCACGTAGAATATTGTGATAGTTTTGGCAACTTGCAACCACCACAAGAAATAATTCGGTATTTAGGCAATGGCATAATGTATAATTATTCCAGGCACCAAAATTACAACTCTTTTAATTGTGGACACTTATGTTTAAAATTTCTTTGCAATATATATAAATAAAAACCTCGTGCCTCGTGCAGGGACGGGTTAAGAATATCCCTGCAGCGATACCTATAGCTTGCCGTAAAAGGCGACTAAACAAAGGTAAACAAAACTCACATCTAGGCAATTTAGAAAACACCAAGGTGAGCCTAGGGACACATATACCACCATTAAACTGCCCCACAAGTGTGCATGCAAATCAGTGGGTTGACACGACTGGAGATCACCGGTGTTGTAAGAGTAAGATCAATCAAAAAAAAAAAAAAAAAAAATCTGGAACATGCCCGTGTCAAAAAGGAAGGGAAGAATGAAAACGGTCAAACCGTAGCATTATGGAAAAGAACGCTAAAAGGAAAAGCACTACCCCGCCAGGCACTACTAATGGTCGTGATCCTGGGACGAGCAGAAATGCTCGGGTCAGAGCTATAGGATTTCCGGGGGATAGCAAAGTAATGCAACGGCGTAAGCCACATTTAAGAGTCGCGAGTTGGAACGTTGGAGGCATGAGTGGGCGCAGCTATGAGCTTGAAGAAATGATGGTTAGAAGGCGAGTAGACATCCTGTGCGTACAAGAGACGAAATGGCGAAACACCGGTAATCGGGCACGTTTCTTGGACGTTAAAACAAAAGCCTACAAGATGTTTTACTATACATTGGAACAAGGAAAAAACGGAATCACCATCATCCTTGCGGCAGAGTTACTTGGCAACGTCTTAACCATTTCAAAGTCCAGTGACCGTTTGATGGCTCTCAAATTGGTGATGCATGGTGAGGTGTGGAACATCGTAAGCGCATATGCCCCTCAAGTAGGATGCGAACAAAAAGAAAAAGATGCATTCTGGCTAGATTTCCACAACCTTGTCAAAATCATCCCAAAGGAAGAGCTTTTGTTTGTTGGGGGAGATTTAAACGGACATGTCGGGAAGACAAGCGAAGACTATGAAGGCTACCACGGAGGGCTGGGATACGGCACCAGGAACTCTTCAGGTGAAGATATCCTAAACATGTGCAAGTCGTACGGTCTTATAGTGCTAAATACCATGTTCGTCAAACAAAGCCGGCACCTGATCACTTATAGCAGCGGCGGAAATGAAACTCAAATAGACTATCATTTGGTATCCAGTTTCATGAAGCCACGAGCTAAAGATTGCAAAGTGATCCTGGGAGACGCGATTGCCCCTCAACACCGTCCCCTCCTGACTGAATTTTTTATGGATGCGAGAAAGAAGTCAAAGCAGCAAACGAAGGTGTCTGAGAGAATCAAGTGGTATAAGCTGGATAAAGGAAAAGGCGAAGCTTTTATCGCCAACATGGAAAACTACCTCTCTTCCATTATCGATGAGGTCGGTAATCAGGAGTGCAGAGCACAAGACATGTGGGATTCCCTACAACAATCTGGCCTGGAGAAAGCCAAATCACTGCTCGGAACATCTAAAGGCCCCTGCCAACACGCAAAAGAAACGAAACCTGGTGGTGGACAGACGAAGCCAAAGCAATGATACACGAAAAGGAAATGACTTTCCAAGCTTGGACAAAGTGCTCTTCTACTAATAGAGAGGAAAAAGCTCGCCGTGAAAAGGTATATAGATGTTGCAAAGGTATCGCGAAGAAAAAATGCGCCGAATTCATAGCGAAAAGCATAAAAGGCCTCTATCAGGAGTTGGAAGAAATATCGTCTTCCGCGTCTGACAGGAACCAGGCTACCCAGGAGCTTCGACAAAACAATTTGAACAAAGGAGCAAATATCTTTAAGATAGCCGCCCAGAGAAGAAGAAATGCTCAGGAGATTCGTTTCCCAAAGTTTATTAACAATGCTGAAGGCCAACTCCTTGTGGAAGACGAAAAAATTCTCCACAGATGGCGACAGTATTGCGAGGAACTTCTGAACGAACAGTTTCCCAGAGTGTACTTTCCAAGAGCCGCCCCGAATCATGCCGAAATACCCGACATCACAGTCGAAGAAGTTCGGTACGCGGTTAAAAACTCCAAGAAAAGAAAAGCTGTTGGGCCGGACGGGATACCCTCTGAGTTCTGGAAAAAGATGGGAGACATCGGGTCTAGATGGCTCATGGTTTTTATCTCCAAACTTATGAGAGGCGACACTATGCCTAATCAATGGAGGGAAAGCTATCTTCTTCCATTGCACAAAGGAATGGGTGATACGCGAAATTGTGATAACTACCGTTCTGTCAAGCTGATGTCGCACACCATGAAGATCGTTGAACGGGTATTAGATAGCCGACTGCGGAAAATAATACGACTATCTAATGACCAGTGCGGGTTTGTCTCGGGTAAATCAACAACAGATGCAATCCAAAGTATAAGGATCATGATGGAAAAGCATCGTGATTCTTCAAAGTACTTGCATATGGTGTTGGTTGATTTCGAGAAGGCCTTTGACCGGCAACCAAGAGATCTTTTATGGGTAGCGCTAAGACAAAAAGGAGTTCCAGAAACCTACGTGCGAGTGATTATGGACATGTACGAGAGAGCAGGCGGACCCCACAAGCGGACCAGTAGGAATGCAGTTAAGTGGGAAGGCTATGGTCCTACACTTCTGACCATAACGACGCCGGGATAAAAAGGAAAAGAAGATATATAAATAAAAACAAATTTTAATATGGTTTAAAAAAACAAAAAGTTGTTTTATTATAAAATGTTTAACTACAGGTATTTCTTCTTTTCTCTTACATTAACAATGCGCTTTTATTTAAGTCTGGCGTAAAATGACATTAGTTTTCGTATTCTTATCAACATAGAATCTAACATGACACAAAAACAAGTATCTGGCCCGACTTGGCGACTATCTGATGACCATGAACATCTTCGATTTAACAATATAAATATTCTCATGTTCAGATAACCTTGAAATGCAGTTTTGAAACATCTCCAAATGTTCATCTAGAATGTTCTCCTTGTGTATTTGTATGAACTACTTCAGTTCCGTCAAAGTTGCAGAAATGTTTAAGTTTGTCATCCTTAATGTGTAGAATGACAACACATCCAGAATCCACCGTTCTTCGAAAAGGACTGACACAGTTTAGCAAATCCTGAGAGCTTTAGCTTAACTGCACGAAATTTCGTATGTTTCTTGCACCTCTTTATGTTTCTTGCCCCTACTTCTGCTTCAGTTGTTTGAAAATCTACTACTTTTGTTGTGCACTCATAGAACATGTTTTTTACTTTCTTCTTCTTTTGCAATGAATTGATTCAAAAGTTCAATATCTTCCTCACCAATGTTGTCAAGCTTCATTGGCTTGACATTGTCTACGTCATTCATATGTTAGTGTGCCACCAATTTATATGTTCATTTGGGGGAAAACTCAAACAATGTTGATGATAAATTTTCGGGAATCTCTTCTCCTCTGCGCTTGCTTAATAAGAATGATCTGTAAAAAAAACTTCCAAATTTTGGACTATTGTATCAATTTGAAGAATTTTAAAATATTTATAAGCTGTATGGCAGACACAATACTTATATTTGGACTTTTAATTTCCTGCACCCAAAACATTTCATTCTAACTAAAACAAGATAATGTTCGTCTTTTGCTTACCTTTTTGTTTCTCTATGGCTGAAAAAAAATCTGAAAAGAAAAATTTAAAGTGAACTGACCGTCCCTTCTTAAAACGATAACAAGTGAAAGGGCATACTGCAAAAATAAAAACAGTTAGGTTTATTTATTTATATTTTTTTTTTATTGGTTGAGCGCAAAATTTTTTTGGCTCACCTGCATTTCATTCATAATTTTGAAACTAAAATTCTTGTTACATTCTTTCGTGGCAACAAGAAATAAATTCCAGCCATATGGGCTGGGAAAAAAAACTGAGTGCTTGGGAACTCTGCTAATAGCCGATTCCCAAAGCGTGTTTGGATTTTTTTTAGTTTGTCTATTTTATAATATTTATTTATTTCGATACCTCTCGCTTGTTGTAAAAGGCGACTAAACAAAGGTAAACAAAAATCACATCTAGGCAATTTAGAAAACACCAAGGTGAGCCTAGGGACACATATACCACCATTAAACTGGCCCACAAGTGTGCATGCAAATCAGTGGGTTGACACGACTGGAGATCACGGGTGTTGTAAGAGTAAGATCAAACAAAAAAATCTGGAGCATGCCCGTGTCACAAAAAAAGAAAAAGGCAGGCCGAAAAACAATTGGTGCAAACAAATGCAAAAACACCAGCATTTGATTGGCCTCAGCAATGAAGTAATCCCAAACCGGGAAGCCTGCCGCTACTTTCTGAGGTCAAACCGGCGGACCCCACAAGCGGACCAGTAGGAATGCAGTTAAGTGGGAAGGTTATGGTCCTACACTTCTGACCATAACAACGCCGGAAAAAAGGAGAAGAAAAAAAAAATTATTTCTATCTCTGATATATTAATCGTTTTCTTATTTATAAAAAAAGTGCTCGACATTTTATTCGCATTAAAGCTCTCCAAAAAGCCTTGCGCTTTTTCGAAGATGGTAACTGCTGATGTTGTTGTTGTTGTTGCTGCTGCTGTTGTGTAGGCAGCAATTGTTGTTGTTGTTGATGATGATTTGATGGTGGCTGCTGCAACCATTTCTGTTGTCGTGGCTGTTCTGGTGTAGACAGCATATCACTGCTGAAAAACCCCTCCAGCACACTGCTTTTCAAATCCTCCTGCTGCTGCTGCTGTTGTCGCTGCTGCTGCTGTTGTCGCTGCTGCTGCTGTTGTCGCTGCTGCTGCTGTACCACTTTCAGTGAATGTGGGTCCCAAGCAGAATATTTTCTAAAATTGCAGCTCTCTTCATTTCTGCAAAGGCTTCACAAAGTACTGATAGATTTTGTCCAAAATAACCTTTTATATCCGCTTCTTCTTCTTTTTCTTATCTCAGTTGGGATAAATACAAATTTATGTTATACAAACTTGCAAATTTTAGATAGGAACGTTTTTTTCCCCACCCTAACTGTTGGAGTTGTAAACACAGCAACCCCATCTAAAACTAAAAAACGTCATATCGCTCTCTTATATGCAATACTTAACGGGGTTTTAATATAGGAACTACCTTGCATTGGTATATATTTACTTATATTAAACACAATATTTATAATGGATGCCAATGCCCATCCACTATCTTTTTCTTGAAACTCATCAAATTTGTTTAGTAATTGGCTTTCCAAATTTTCAGATACAATATTTTCTATGATATTTTTATCACTTAAACTAATACATACATTTTTCGTACTTATATATTTCATCTCCTGTCTAATCTCCTCATTATGATCATATTTCCGGAACTCACCACAGAAAACAGCATTAATTTTTATGTTGATGTACTCGTTGATTATCTCCTGCAGTTGATTGATAATTATTGGTCTGCAATCCCTCAGAAAAAGCTTAGGATCGGCGTGTTTTAAATTGGTTATAACACCCGATCTGATTCTTTTTCTAAACGCCGAATTCGGGAGATCTTCCCACTTTAATATCTCCTCACTTGATTGTGGAACAAAGAGTTGTTTGTATGATGATAATGTACCGAGTGCTGATGTAAGATAATAATTTTGCCCGGTAAACTTAGCATCAGGTAACCAACTTTTTAAAAGTTCCATATCTTTTTCGCAGTTTTTTTAAATTTGCTTCAATGTTCGCAGCATTATCACAATCACTATTTCTCCGCAAAAGGAAACTCAATAAATGTGATTGTTGTCTTTCAATCACTTCTTTAATTTGAGGATCCATATTATTTGTTATTACAGTGAAGTAAATATATTAAAAATGTAACAAGTGTCAATGACCCCGTACACAGATTTTTTTTTTTGTTCGTAGCAACACACACCAGATTAGTCAGACGCAGTTCATACGACCTTGAACATGAGTTTCAAGTCAAATGGCCTTGAAGTCAAATAGTCTTGAAGTCAAACGGCCTTGAAAGCACATAGCAACACACAAAATTAGTAATCCCCCCTCCCCCCTCAACCGACCATGAAGCTCCCAACACATGAACGGCCTAACTGTCAGATGACACGTTACCGCGTGTCTAGAACACAGCAACCCCATCTAAAACTAAAAAAAATCATATAAATCATAGCATAAACATATAAACACACTGCACAAGCGATCGACTCTATAATCCCGAATAAGCATTTTCTAATGTTCGATGTGACGATGACGAACATCCGGCTAAGGTCATAAACAATCGAACTGGTCATTTATGCAAGCTACGCACTTGGGTGAACCAAATGACTGCACGAACCAAGTAAACAAATTCTGTAAAATCGGTATTATGAAGACACTCAATGGTAACACATTGCTTCCTAGTCCACATATATATGTACATACATACATACTTACTCTATGGGTCATGGATAAATGAATGGGGGAAAATCAAAAATCATTTTTTTTCGGTCTTGAACAAACAATAAACAAAAAACAGAAAACCTTGAAGTCAAATGGTCTTCAAGTAAACCGAAAAACGACTTTTAAGCTCAAACCTACTTATGACTGACCTTGAAATCACATAGCAACACACACCAAATTAGTAATCCCCCTCAACCGATCATGAAGCTCTCAACACATGAACGGCCTTCCTGTCAGATTAGCAAGCAAAAAAAAAAAGGCCTTTGAAACACCCCCACCCAAGTCACACACACACACACACACACACACCCACACACATGCACACGACCTTCAACACGACCTTCAAGTCAAACGGCCTTGAAGTCAAAGCGCCCTTGAAGTCAAAAAACTACCTTGAACGGTGATGACTCATTTCTGACGCATTTCCTGGTCTGAAACCGGCATAGCCCTACTACTCACATGAACAGTATTTTTTTCATTCGAATGATTTCATTTTAAACATACGAAATTCTGATTTGTCCATTGATTTGAAATATACAAAGTTAGCGTTAATAACACCACTGAGACGTGTAAACTAAACATCGGAATGTGATACAATTTTGGTATGCACCATACGAAGCTTGGATTTCATACGGATTTATCAATAGTGGCGCGTTTCAATGCATCTTATGAACCCAATTCCTGTTTGCTCTGTATTGGTAAATATATGAAGGATTCGCGTTGTAAGCAAATCTAGCACGACGAAACGAACAACAATTGCTTTAACTCATTATTATGATCCCGTTGCAGTGAACCACAAATTCTGAGGCATTTGTGACGGATTTTCATTATCACCGTCATCACCGCCATCACCAACATCACCATCATCACCGCCATATCCATCCTCACCATCGTCACCATCATCACCATCATCACCATCATCACCATCATCACCATCATCACCATCATCACCATCATCACCATCATCACCATCATCACCATCATCACCATCATCACCATCATCACCATCGTCACCATCATCAATATCTTCACCCTCATCATCATAATCGCCATCATCACCATCCTCACTATTGGAAAAGTAATTGAACATTCCCATTACACTAAATGTCATTTGTGAACTTGATATGTATTACAAAATAAAAATGTCTTCCCCTTCCTGCAATCAGCTTGATCGGTCGTATTTTACTTTGTCTGATTATTATAGGCAAGTTCCGCTAAGTAAATCCATCAGGTTATGGGCCATCCGCAGCCTATTTTATCAGATAAAAGTGATAATTTGTTTAGTTTGTCTGCCCCGGGTAATATTTTCCTATATTTGTATTTTTTTTGTCGCTCGTAACTTTGATAATTAGTTGAAAGTGTACTTGTCACATGGTTGACAAGATTGAAATTATCAAACTAAGTGAATCGATTGAAGACATTCCAGATTTAGTTCAAGATTCGGATAATATTTCTTTCGACGGCTCTACGCAAAATACAACAGAGGAAATGACCTCGCAAATACCATTTAATCGCCTTAAGGGCAGAGAGAATTACTCTGAATGGAAGGTCGGTGCAAGGGCTCACATGATAATCAAGGGCTTATGGGACTCTTGCGTGAATGTATTACCCCCTACAGCAAGTGATAATCAAAGGAAAGCTGACCTTAGAGCAATAGGTGAATTAACCTTGTTGCTTGAGCCGTGTAACTACAACCATATTGAAGGAGCAAGCACATGCAAAGAAGCATGGGATAGTATAGCGGCGGCTTTTGATGATACCGGCACTGGTCGGAAAGTGGCACTGTTGCAACAATTGGTATCACTCAAGCAAAAAGAATGTGCATCAATGGAAGACTATGTCAACCGGATGAGTTCACTGTGGTCGAAAGTGAAAGCGGCTGGATTTAATATAGACGAGGAAGTTGCTGGTTCATTGATGCTAGTAGGTTTACCTGTAGAATATAAACCTATGATACTTGCGGTAGAAAACTCTCCAGGAAAAATCACGTTTGACTACATTAAAAACTTGTTAATGCAGGGCTTAGTCTTTGAAAACGAAAAATTTGATTCAAGCGAGGCAGCCTTAGCTGTAAAAAATAAAAAATTTCAAAACAGAAACAAAAAACATTGCTTTGGATGCGGTTCTAAGCAACATTTCGTCAAAAATTGCCCTAAAGCAAAAAGCAAAAAAATGCAGCAACACAAATATGAAAGAAATGAAACCATGTTATTTTCATCCTTGCTAGTTCAATCCAGTGAATTACCATCAGATTGGTACATTGATAGTGGCTGTACTGTACATATGACAAAACACAAGTCGATCATTAAAAATATACAAGAACCTGTGCAAAAAGAAGTGATTGTGGCGAACAATGAGAGAATTTTAATTGATTGTGTCGGTAGCGTAAAGCAACATGTCTTAAAAGATGGGAACCAGAACGAGATAACAATCAACAAAGTTCACTATGTACCGAACATTTGCGCAAATCTCTTATCAGTTAGCCAAATGATCAAGCACAATAAGTCAGTTTTGTTTACTAATGATGGGTGTAAGATATTTGACTCGAACTGGAATGTGATTGCTACAGCAAGCTTAGTAAACGATTTGTTTAAATTAGATGTTCCACAAGTTGTTAAATCTTTGAATGCTGAGGCCCGGAACGAGCCAATAATCACAGCAAAGCCCAAAGAGAATATGATTTTATGGCATCGTCGCTTTGGACACGCTAGTTTTGACTACATGACGTTCCTGAAGAGTGAATTAGAAAATTTTTCAATTCCACGAAACAGCGTGTGCGATACATGTGTCAAAGCCAAACAATGCCGTTCTCCCTTTAAAGACGAAGGCAAGCGAGCAACAACATTACTTGAATTGGTACATAGTGATGTTTGTCAAGCTTCTTCGGTGGAATCAATAAGTGGTTTTCGTCATTTTGTGTCGTTCATCGACGATTTTTCAAGGAAGGTGGTTATATACGTAATTAAAAGCAAAAGTGAAGTGTTTGACTGCTTTATTAAATATAAAGCGATGGCTGAAAAGCAAACAGGCCACAAATTAAAATGCTTTAGAAGCGACAATGGCACCGAGTTTTGCAATAATAAATTCCGAAAGTTTTTTGAAACTAATGGAATTTTACATCAAAAATCATCTGTTTATAGCCCACAACAAAACGGGTTATCAGAACGCATGAACAGAACGATTTTGGACAAAGTGCGCTGTATGTTGATCGATTCAGGACTCCCAAAGTCGTTTTGGGCAGAAGCTGCAATGACAGCAGTTTATCTCATCAATCGAATCCCTTGTAAAGGAACCGGAGAGAAGTCACCTGAAGAGATCTGGACAAATCAAAGGCCGAATTTGTCGATGCTGAAAGTTTTTGGATGTCGCGCTTTTGTACACGTGCCGTCTCCGAAGCGAGAAAAATTAGACAGCAAATCCATTGAATGCATTTTCATTGGATATGCTTCAGATGCAAAAGCATACAGGCTCTACAACACCCAATCAAACTCAGTTATTACAAGTAGAGACGTTACATTCTTGGAGTCAAGTGGCATGAATCAGGTAATTGATTTTAAATCTCAAACTAATCGTTTTTTGTTGGATTATTCCGAAGGTGGAGGAGAAAAGATCTGCGAATCAGGGGAGGATGTGCCTACTAATAACCTCAATTCAATAAGTGATTCGCAATTATCGAGTTTACATGCGAACTCATCAAATCAACAACCAGTCGATGATTCGTTTACTTCGTTCAATGACAGTAACGTCAGTATTTGGCAACCAAGCGATATAGATGATGAGGAAGAAATGTTGCAACCTCGCAAGAAATCCTCTAGAAATCAAGGGAAACCCAAGCCAGATTACACCAATTTTGCTTTCGCCTTCTTTGGCAGTGATCCAGCAACGTTCAAACAAGCCATTTCAAGTGAGAATGCGGACTCGTGGAGGTGTGCGATGAAAGATGAATTCGACTCGCTTCAGCAAAATAAAACGTGGAACCTAGTGGAGTTACCCGCTGGAAAGTCGCCGATCAGATGCAAATGGGTGTTCAAATCTAAGCGTGACAGCCAGGGAAAAGTTGTACGGTATAAAGCGAGGTTGGTGGCCAAAGGCTTTACACAAGTTGAAGGTGTGGACTATCACGAAACATTCTCGCCGGTAGTTCGCTTTACGACAATTCGATATTTGATGGCTATTGACAGCCTTTCTCCATGGCAAGTTGGAAGAAGAGATATTTATGTCGCAGCCCGAAGGATTTTCGGATGGAACAGACCGATGCTGTAAGCTGGTGAAATCAATTTACGGACTAAAGCAATCAAGCCGTGTTTGGAACTGTACTCTGAACCAAGTACTCTTGGATTTTGGACTTAAGTGCTCCTCGACAGATCAATGCGTGTATTATCTAGTCGAAAACAATCGGTTGTTTATCGTAGCCATTTACGTGGATGATATTCTTATGTTTAGCAACGATGCTAGTCTGGAGCAAAAGCTCACTGATGTCCTCTTCAAACAGTTCAAGATGAAGGATATGGGAGAGGTATCATCTGTTTTAGGAGTTCGAGTGACAAGAAACAGAAAAACAGGTACCATTTCTCTTGATCAAATTCAGTATATAAAAGATATTTTATCTCGTTTTAACATGAGCGATTGTAATCCAACGGTTGCACCAATGGATATTAATCAGAAAGTATCAGCTAAAATGTGCCCGAGTAATGATGATGAGAGAATTCAAATGAAGGATGTGCCGTATCGGCAACTGGTTGGGGCTCTGCAATTTTGCGTACAAGTCTCAAGAACGGATATATGTTTCCCAGTAAACGTTTTAAGTCGATACTGTAATGATCCTGGCAAGGCACATTGGAATGCTGCGAAGCGTATTTTACGCTACTTAAAAGGAACAATTGATAGAAAAATAACATATAATAACTCTCACACTCTACTTAAAGGTTATTGCGATGCTGACTGGGCCAGCGATGAGGACGAGCGGCGATCCACTACTGGCTATTTGTTCACAATGCAAGGCGGTGCGATTTCGTGGTGCACCAAACGACAAAAAACCATCGCCATCTCAACGACAGAAGCGGAATTTATGTCTATGACGGCAGCAGTACAGGAATGCATTTGGATCAAAATGCTTGAAAACGAACTTTTCATAAATTCATCCGGCTCAATCGAACTGTTTTGCGACAACCTTAGTGCAGTTAAATTAGCAATGAATAATGCATATTCGGCAAGAACTAAGCATATTGATGTCAAAGCTAAATTCGTACACCAAAACGTCAAAAAGGGTTTAATAAAACTTACTCATTTACCAACTAATAAGATGCCAGCTGATGTTTTGACCAAACCAACTTCAGGAAGTAAATTGGAATTATTTTCAAGCTTTTTCGGTTTTCATTGAATATAATTCTTATGTACATATACATATACTAATAACTATAACTAATAATAGAATTAAATTTGATAAATAAAGTCAATACTATGTAACTTAGAGTTTTAAATTAAAGTGAAGTCGATGCTATGTAATTTAAACTATTTTGATATCAACTATGAAATCTACACTAGAGTATTGATGTATTAATATCTATTCGTAAACCAAACTAAGATATTGAATTATGAATTAAAATGTATTTCAATTAAGGGAGAGTATTGGAAAAGTAATTGAACATTCCCATTACACTAAATGTCATTTGTGAACTTGATATGTATTACAAAATAAAAATGTCTTCTCCTTCCTGCAATCAGCTTGATCGGTCGTATTTTACTTTGTCTGATTATTATAGGCAAGTTCCACTAAGTAAATCCATCACTCACCATCATTACCATCATCACCATCATCATCATCATCACCATCATCGCCATCATCACCATCATCACCATCATCACCATCATCACCATCATCACCATCATCGCCATCATCACCATCCTCACCATCCTCACCATCATTACCGTCATCATCATCATCACCATCATCACCATCATCACCATCATCACCATCATCACCATCATCACCATCATCACCATCATCACCATCATCACCATCATCACCATCATCACCATCATCACCATCATCACCATCATCACCATCATCACCATCATCACCATCATCACCATCATCACCATCATCACCATCATCACCATCATCACCATCATCACCATCATCACCATCATCACCATCATCACCATCATCACCATCATCACCATCATCACCATCATCACCATCATCACCATCATCACCATCATCACCATCATCACCATCATCACCATCATCACCATCATCACCATCATCACCATCATCACCATCATCACCATCATCACCATCATCACCATCATCACCATCATCACCATCATCACCATCATCACCATCATCACCATCATCACCATCATCACCATCATCACCATCATCACCATCATCACCATCATCACTATCATCACCATCATCACCATCATCAATATCATCATCATCATCACCATCTTCGCCATCATTACCATCACCATCATCAATATCTTCACCCTCATCCATCATCACCATCATCACTATCATCACCGTCATCACCATCCTCGCCATCATCACCATCACCACCATCTTCGCCATCATTACCATCACCATCATCAATATCTTCACCCTCATCCATCATCACCATCATCACTATCGTCACCGTCATCACCATCCTCGCCATCATCACCATCAACACCATCTTCGCCATCATTACCATCACCATCATCAATATCTTCACCCTCATCATCATAATCGCCATCATCACCATCATCACCATCATCACCATCATCACCATCATCACCATCATCACCATCATCACCATCATCACCATCATCACCATCATCACCATCATCACCATCATCACCATCATCACCATCATCACCATCATCACCATCATCACCATCATCACCATCATCACCATCATCACCATCATCACCATCATCAGCATCATCATCATCATCACCATCATCACCATCATCACCATCATCACAATCATCACCATCATCACCATCATCACCATCATCACCATCATCACCATCATCACCATCATCACCATCATCATCATCTTCACCATCATCACCATCATCACCATCATCACCAACATCACCATCATCACCATCATCACCATCATCACCATCATCACCATCATCACCATCATCAGCATCATCACCATCATCACCATCATCACCATCATCACCATCATCACCATCATCACCATCATCACCATCATCACCATCATCACCATCATCACCATCATCACCATCATCACCATCATCACCATCATCACCATCATCACCATCATCACCATCATCACCATCATCACCATCATCACCATCATCAAGATCATCACCATCATCACCATCATCACCATCATCACCATCATCACCATCATCACCATCATCACCATCATCACCATCATCACCATCATCACCATCATCACCATCATCACCATCATCACCATCATCACCATCATCAACATCATCACCATCATCACCATCATCACCATCATCACCATCATCACCATCATCACCATCATCACCATCATCACCATCATCACCATCATCACCATCATCACCATCATCACCATCATCACCATCATCACCATCATCACCATCATCACCATCATCACCATCATCACCATCATCACCATCATCACCATCATCACCATCATCACCATCATCACCATCATCACCATCATCACCATCATCACCATCATCACCATCATCACCATCATCACCATCATCACCATCATCACCATCATCAATATCTTCACCCTCATCATCATAATCGCCATCATCACCATCATCACCATAATCACCATCGGCACCATCATCACCATCATCACCATCATCACCATCATCACCATCATCACCATCATCACCATCATCACCATCATCACCATCATCACCATCATCAATATCATCACCATCATCACCATCATCACCATCATCACCATCATCACCATCATCACCATCATCACCATCATCACCATCATCACCATCATCACCATCATCACCATCATCACCATCATCACCATCATCACCATCATCACCATCATCACCATCATCACCATCATCACCATCATCACCATCATCACCATCATCACCATCATCACCATCATCACCATCATCACCATCATCACCATCATCACCATCATCACCATCATCACCATCATCACCATCATCACCATCATCACCATCATCACCATCATCAACATCATCACCATCATCACCATCATCACCATCATCACCATCATCACCATCATCACCATCATCACCATCATCACCATCATCACCATCATCACCATCATCACCATCATCACCATCATCACCATCATCACCATCATCACCATCATCACCATCATCACCATCATCACCATCATCACCATCATCACCATCATCACCATCATCACCATCATCACCATCATCACCATCATCACCATCATCACCATCATCACCATCATCACCATCATCACCATCATCACCATCATCACCATCATCACCATCATCACCATCATCACCATCATCACCATCATCACCATCATCACCATCATCATCATCATCACCATCACCGCACTCATCACCATCATGACCATCACCGCACTCATCACCGTCATCACCATCATCACCATCCTCGCCATCATTACCATCATCACCATAATCTCCAACGTCACCATTACCATCATCACCATCATCACCATCATCACCATCATCACCATCATCACCATCATCACCATCACAGCACTCATCACTATCATCACCATCACCGCACTCATCACCGCACTCATCACCACCATCACCATCATCACCATCATCATCACCATCATCGCTCATCACCATCATTACCATAATCACCATCATCACCATCATCACCATCATCACCATCATCACCATCATCACCATAATCACCATCATTACCATCATCACCATCATCACCATCATCAGAATCATCACCATCATCACCATCACCGCACTCATTACCATCACCAAGGTCATTGACCCCTCAAGATCATTGACCTCTCAAGGTCATTGACCTCTCAAGGTCATTGACCTCATCAAGGTCATTGACCCCTCAAGGTCATTGACATCATCAAGGTCATTGACCCCTCAAGGTCATTGACCTCATCAAGGTCATTGACCTCATCAAGGTCATTGACCTCATCAAGGTCATTGACCCCTCAAGGTCATTGTCCCTCAAGGTCATTGACCCCTCTAGGTCATTTACAAGGTCACCCGACCTTGATGAGGTCAATGACCTTGATGAGGTCAATGATCTTGATGAGGTCAATGACCTTGATGAGGTCAATGACCTGGATGAGGTCAATGACCTTGATGAGGTCAATGAACTTGATGAGGACAATGACCTTGATGAGGTCAATGACCTTGAGGGGTCAATGACCTTGATGAGGTCAATGACCTTGATGATGTCAATGACCTTGAGGGGTCAATGACCTTGATGAGGTCAATGACCTTGAGAGGTCAATGACCTTGAGAGGTCAATGATCTTGAGGGGTCAATGACCTTGGTGATGGTAATGAGTGCGGTGATGGTGATGATGGTGATGATTCTGATGATGGTGATGATGGTGATGATGGTGAGGATGGTGATGATGGCGATTATGATGATGATGGTGAAGATGGTGAAGATAGTGACGATGGTGATGATGGTGATGATGGTGATGATGGTGATGATGGTGATGATGGTGATGATGGTGATGATGGTGATGATGGTGATGATGGTGATGATGGTGATGATGGTGATGATGGTAATGATGGTGATGATGGTGATGATGGTGATGATGGTGATGATGGTGATGATGGTGATGATGGTGATGATGGTGATGATGGTGATGATGGTGATGATGGTGATGATGGTGATGATGGTGATGATGGTGATGATGGTGGTGATGGTGATGATGGTGATGATGGTGAAGATGGTAATGATGGCGAGGATGGTGATGATGGTGATGACGGTGATGATGATGATAATAGTGACGATGGTGATGATGGTGATGACGGTGATGATGATGATGATGTTGATGATGGTGATGATGGTGATGATGGTGATGATGGTGATGATGGTGATGATGGTGATGATGGTGATGATGGTGATGATGGTGATGATGGTGATGATGGTGATGATGGTGATGATGGTGATGATGGTGATGATGGTGATGATGGTGATGATGGTGATGATGGTGATGATGGTGATGATGGTGATGATGGTGATGATGGTGATGATGGTGATGATGGTGATGATGGTGATGATGGTGATGATGGTGATGATGGTGATGATGGTGATGATGGTGATGATGGTGATGATGGTGATGATGGTGATGATGGTGATGATGGTGATGATGGTGATGATGGTGATGATGGTGATGATGGTGATGATGGTGATGATGGTGATGATGGTGATGATGGTGATGATGGTGATGATGGTGATGATGGTGATGATGGTGATGATGGTGATGATGGTGATGATGGTGATGATGGTGATGATGGTGATGATGGTGATGATAATTATGGCGGTGTCGGTAATTGTGAGGGTGATGGTGATGATATTAATGAAGGTGACGACAGTGATTTTGGCAATGGTGGTAGTTAACGGATTACGATGGTGGTGATAATTCTGTTACCAACTTTGATGATGAAAATCAGTGTCAATAGTGGCGATGGTCCTGCATCACGATCACTATCAATATCAGCAGTAGCATCTGTACCTGTACTAATACTCGTGTTGCCGTCAGAATCTTTGTCAACATTAGTATTGGTGGAAACATCGCCATGGAAATCAGTCACAAATGCCGCAGAATCTATGGTTCACTGCAGTGGGGTCATGATAATGAGTTAAAGCAATTTTTGTTCCTTTCGTCATGCAAGATAATGCTTACACCGCGAATCGTTCCTATATGTATTTACCAAACAGGAATTGGTTAATAGGATGTCATAGAAATGCGCCACTATTGATAAGTCCGTATGAAATGCTGACCAAGGTTATTGTCCTGGCTAAGGTCATTGACCTGACTGGTTTATTTGTAATTTCTGCCATTTAATATTCGATATTGCGACATTGATGGCTCTTGCTTTTTCAAGTTAATCTAAGAATAAAATGTAGGGTAGGGATTTAGAGAACCTCGCGAACTTAATAGAAAAACACATCCGTTCTATTGGAAGGCACTTTTAATAATAATCATTCTTTGTCTTTGGCATTAAGTTATAAGTGATCATATTGAAATGAAGACTTTTCGGATAAATCATCCGATCAGATGGACCGATACTTTGATGTACATATGTATATTGCTTAATAATACTACAGTAGCGTACAAAAAAATAATTACACTTTTTTAAATTTATTCACCTACAATTCGGCCATCCTGATCGTATAATCGCCCCGATTACAGTGTCTCAGAATCAGAAACAAATTGATATTTCATATTGACATAAGCAACAGATTTATAAGCTAAATCACGATAAATTACAAATTCATTAAAAAGATAGAGATAAGGTATAAGTTTGTCCAAAAACAAAATGATAATGATTAACAAATTCAATTATTGTAAGCAATGCAAAAGTAATCCTTCGATCTTCACCAAACGAGAAAAATTCCAAAACCAGGAGTAGTAGGGCTATGCCGGTTTCAGACCAGGAAATGCGTCAGATGTTGAGTCATCACCGTTCAAGGTCGTTTTTTGACGTCAAGGTCGCTTTGACTTCAAGGTTTTCTGTTTTTTGTTTATTGTTTGTTCAAGACCGAATTATGATATAATTTACAGCATATGTTAAGGCGCGAGTCCGTTATCTTTTGGCCATATTATTGCATGAATTTAACATAATTGGAAAAAGTTGAGATTTTTTTTTTCAACGTTACAGAATTATGCAATAATCACATTGGTAAATAATTTGTTGAAACTTTTTTTGGGAGCCCCGATTCGTTTACCAGTTGGTTTGCATAAGCAGAATTAAGGCATCATTGCAATTTCTGAGAAATAAATTAGACCATACTAAGGGGTGTGTGTGTGTGTTAGAAGAAATAAAAAACTTTATAGGATATACAACAATAAATATAAATGAAAATTGCTTTTCTACATTTCTGTGTTTATAAAATTCCTTAAAATTACAGCATTTCTAAGCGCACAAAATTGATGATGGTGTTGGAGCTGGTGGTGACAGCGTGTAGTTGTTTGAAACATCTTATTTAAAGATTTCAAATTATCGCATCCGAGATTATTTAAATCAATTGCAGTCTTTTGAAGAAACTGTTCAACCCATGTCTTTTTTTCGGCTCCCTTAACGTAAATGTCACAATTTTTTAGATTTTCTTGTAGAAACTTTTTGACACTTTTAAAAGATACAGATCCATAGTCCCATGCTATACCATGATAATTTTTCGTCAACCAATTTGCTTGTTTTTGGTATTTCATAGATAAATTTCTGAACTCATACGGCTGCTTAATTAAAAAAATTTGAAACTCCCAAGAATTAAAAGTAATAGCCAGCTCCTTTATAATGAACACATTATTATTTCCCTTAAATCCTTGAAAGTCTAAAGTGATTACTGCTTTTCCAGTCATGTCTATGTGAAGGTATGTATGTTACTGATAGAGTGATTGCTCTTCAATTGATAGAATTTATAGAGTTTCTTATTTTAAATAATTCTCTTGATTTCACCAGTAAGTGGAGTATATTTTATTATTCGATCATGTATGAGTACACAATATGCAACTGTATTAGTTGGAAGATTTTTAGATGTCTTGAATTCAATTCTTATGTCAATGGGTCCGGCTTTGATTGCCTCATTCTGATGTGATACATCAAAAACAATAATGGGGGCAATTCTCTTGAATTCATCACGTGTAAGAAGAGGTTTTGGATTCACCAAGTAATAGCCTTGTTGAAATTTTGCATACATTTCATATAAAACGCCATAACGATCACAATCAAATTTAAGATTAAGGTCATCATATGGATATGTCTCTGAGTTGAGATGTACTTTAGCATCCGTTACATCGCAATGTTTAAACTTGCCCTCAATTTGTAACGCTAATAATATAAAGCGAGGCGTTTCATTTTGTTGTGAAAGTTTAACATTCCACAAGTGATGCATTCCCTGAATTAGAGTTGGGTTGAAATGACAATCCCAACTGCGAAATGCTAATGTTATGGGCGTTTCACTTTTGATTGTTTTGAAAATATTCAGTTTTGAAGTATCAGCCAATTGTATATGAGGAACTTTCCAGGTGATATTGTTTATATTTAGCTGTACTTTTTCTTTTAAATCTGTTGAATATACAACATTTTGATTAGTCTTTGAACGTAATAAAATCAACTCATGTTTAGAGTTTACAATAATTCGATTATAGTCTTTGGCAAAACCCATTAACGATTTAAGGGGTAGACAAAAATTAAAATGTCCGCTTGATAAATCGATATCATAAGATTTAGACCATCCGCCATTTTTTAACATCAGACTCTCATCCTTATTGAGAGAAGCATAGTTTTTTAGTGTTGTAGTTACGCCTAAATGTCGTGTTCGATCAATTTCGAATCCATTAATTTCATAACGAATTTCATCGAATAAATATGCTGCGCAATTGTTTTTCAATTTAATATTCGATGAAACTGCCCCATTATCTAGAGTGGCAAATTCTTCAATATTAATATAGCTTTCGCTAGGTAATATGAAAATATCTTGGTTCTGAATAGATATACGAATTTCATCACTACTTTTAAATGCTTGCAAATATGGTATGTAACTATGAAATTCCTTTCTTATAATGCTGTCGTCAGAAATTGGATGTTGTACGATGTTTAGTATTTCACTCATATTTTGTTTTTTGATTTTTTTTTTAATTGTAAACCTATTGATTTAAGGTATTGTTTATTAGCTACCGATCTCTCTAATCTAATCTAATCTCTCATGAGGTGTTTTAAGTCCTTTTTGTTTGACTGTTAGTAAAGTTGTGACTGGTGATGTCACTCCTGAGATATTTTTATTGTAAATAATCATTGATCCAACGGTTTTAAATGGAGTCTGAGCGTTACTCTTTCACCACGATTAGATCAACAATTCGAATTGCATTCGTGCTTATTTGTTGAGTGCTGATGGGGAAATAAATAACATTTGGTGGGCTCTCATCAATTTTATACCCTGGACTGACACTCAATGAAAATTCATGGATTGTATGTGCTGGCGAATTGTTAATATATGATCCAGTTACAATATTACATTCCACACGTAAAACGTGAACTTTAGTAATATTTATTTGTTGATCTGATGTATGTTTTTGATTTGCCTCCAATATTCTTTCACTGAACCCCAGTAGTGATCCAATCGATCGTTCTTTATTAAAATAAATTTTGTCCGTACTGTTTATTTCTGTCTGATTACAAGTTTTCCATTCGGATTCTTTTCTTTATATTTTCCCTGTAAGTATTCGACAATATCATCGGACTCATATGAACCGACTGGAATTTCAAAAACCAAATCGTTTATGTGAAATAAATTATTATCTATATCGACATTTGGTACAGAGTTATATGTATGTATGAAAATCGATCAATCCGCACACATAATTCTTATTTAAATTAATTGGTGGAAAGTAATCCGCAGTAAGAAGAGATGAGTTCCCGCTTAATGTGAGAGCTATTGACATGATGAAAGTCAACAATGAAATGAAACTAATTATGTGTTAAAAAATTATTTTTATTGATTGATTAAATTTCATTACAAGACATTACGTTTATTAACCCAGGAGTTATGCTGGTGCAAAAATACTAACCACTTTACAAAAACTCTGTTTCCTTTGACTTTTAAAACCTTTTCTACAAGATAAACGTCTGGATATCTAGTTTTTTGTAGTTTGCGTTCATAAAATGCACCTTTTATTGATTTACCGTCATAGTCTTTCAGAATATATGTAGCCGGGTTTTGATTTGAAAGATCTCTGTCGACCAATTGGGGGTGTGTCCCTTTTCAAAAGTATGTTTATATTTACTTATTCGTACATTATTGCCAACATGGAATTTGGGCTCATTGAATATTTTCAAATGATTGTAAACAGTTTTCAATAAAGATTTTTCATTAGAAGAATTAACATTAACTGGCGCCATTTTAATTGTTCTATGTATTTTGTTGTTATAATTATCAATTAAGGTTTTGTATATGCCAACCCATCGATATGATCCCCGGTAGCACATCATTCCCTTTAAAGTTCTATTAAATCGTTCAACTATTGATGCCTTTAGTACACTTCGTGTTGAATAATGCCTAATGTCATATTTTAGAGTTAAATTTTTAAATTCATTGTTAAAGAATTGCCTGCCATCATCAGTTTGTAAATTTTTTGGTTTTCGCCCCAACTTGAATATACCTTTCATAGCATTAGCCACAAGAGGAGCACTTTTATTTTTCAATGGCACTATCCAGGCAAATTTTGAAAATGTATCTATAACAGTCAGCACGTAACGATAGCCATTATTATAGCTGGAATAGTTACCCATTTCTACAAGATCAGCCTGCCAAAGGTCATCTATTCCTTTTGTCATTACCCTCCGCCGTTTAAAAGTTTTACGAGCTTGACGGTGAAGTTCCTGCAATAAATCCTCTTCTCACGTTCGTCATCGGACTGATTATGTTGTAGCCCAAATGGGGTGGGTTGTATATTCTGTTGAAATAAAATATCCTCGATTGCATGAACCTTTTCATCAATATAAAATTATGGACCTTAAGGTTTTCTTCAACTGTTTTCTGTATACTGTTAAGTTGTTCATATATTATATCAATGTCCTGTTTGATATTAGACAATGTTTTACTGTTTTCATTTGTAAGTTTTAAATTTAGTTCATTTATACAATTATCAACAAATTATTTGTGGCATCACTGCTTGCTATAGGACTACCAAGATTTTTAATACGCTTGAAACTAATATTTATATGTGCATGGCTGTCTAATTGAAAGCCTCCGACTTTTGAAATAAGTCTTCTGGAATACCTTTTGTTTTGATTGCAATAGGAGGAACGTCCAAACTTGTCAATAACCGTTTTGAAATTGATCTATTTGACTTCATATTTACACAATTATATTCTCTTCGCGCAACTCTTCAATAATCGACATTATTTCATTATTATGATTTGTATGACCAGCTGATTGTGAAGCGATAAGGAGTCTTAGTCTATCTATTAACTCATTAGGATCATTCCAATATACGTAGTTGGGTTTTTTATAATTTAATCTCATTATACCGGAACCTTTATGTATGTTTGTGGTTTTTTTGTTTTTAACAAATAATTTTTTAATTATTTTAATATATTTGTATGCCTTAGTACCTTTTACTTGTTCACTACCACTATGGTTACGTTTTTGTGCATTTGTTAGTGTCAATATTTCTCTATAAGCTTGCAAATCTGCATCATCATATTTTTTTGGAACTTTATAAAAGATCAGCTCAAAGAGTCCAGGTGTCTTAGACCAACTCCGGTTAGCAATTGAAATTTTATCATTATTCAACTCAAACGCTGTATTACCAAATTTCCATTTGTCATTAACATCTCGATAAGGTCCATATAACTTATCTAATTTGCCTGCCTTTTCCAACGTTGTAAGATCGACAAAGGGTTTTCCATCATCTGATTGTGAAAATGACATCGTTGTCATCACCATCATCATCTTCATCCTCAACAGCAGCATCGGCATCAGCAGCATAACTACTACTATGAAGAGTACTTGTATCATTGAAAAGTTTGCCCATACTCGATTTCAATAGAGTAATTGTTTCTACTGTACTTATATTATTTTTATTCGGATACGGGTTCGGTTGTCGTTCCTTCTTTAAAGTCTTTGTTTCTTCGACTAGTTCCTTGATCGGCTTAGTGATAGGTTTTATTGAAGTCTCTAGATAATTTCGCGTATCAGCTTCCCCCAGTTTTATATCTCGAAATTTCTTTCTTAACATCTTTCGAGTCTTAACTATATCTTTAATTATTTTCTCATTCATGTTCATATTTGAGTGAATTGCAATCTCACAGAATACTGATTAGATGATAGTGGGTAACTCACATTTTATAGTTGTATAAAAACGTCAAAAGCTTTCCTATAACGACCACAATCATCTTTGCTTATGACGAGAAATCCATTTTTATCTTGCCAGCACCTGCTACATAAATGCATAAATATTTCAAAAGACATGTCATTGGCGCCCACATGATCATATTTAAATCATCTTGCTTAAACACAATGATCAAATTTGCATTGTCTCGCATCAAATGTTTTGGAATCCGCGTGTACGTCTGGCATAAGTAAAAACTGTCGATATTCTTATGTCGTCCCATACAGAAATATGATCTTATATGGTTTTGTTTCTCACATGCGACATCATCAAATATCATAATAGAATTACCTTTGGCTTTTTCCGGTGCTAAAACATGTTTGTTTTCGGTGAAAGGGAAAAATCCCATACCTTTAAGAGTTCTAATTAATTCTTGTAAATATTTATATTGCGGTTGGGATGTAGATTTTGAGTATAGATAAATATTTTTAAATTTGAGCCCATTCGGACTCTCTATTAAATTGATCATTACATTAGTCTTTCCGCAATTTGATGGTCCAACAATTAGGGCTCTTATCGAATTGGGTGGCAATGAGCTGTGCTTTGTTTTACCTAAATTTCCGGTAGAGAAATCTATATTTCGTATTGATATACTCTTATGTTATTTGATAAAATGCATTTTGACAACTGACAAGAACGTATTAAAAGTGTATTCCTTTATTCAATCGCTCACAGTTTTAAGGAAGCTTTTTAAGTGATAAGATAGATAATCAAAATAAAATGACAATATTATATGAAAATCGAATCAGTCGTAATAAATCTTGTGGGCCTGGTACTAAATTAAAAAAACGGCTTGCTAGAGGTGATCAGGGAATTAACCCATTAGATAGTGCGTGCAGACAACATGATATTATCGATTCTCAAACTAACGATATAAATAAATGACACATAGCCGATCAAGTGTTGGCTGACAAAGCTGAGTCAAGACTTAAGTCCACTAATAGTAGTGTAGGTGAACGTGCAAATGCATGGTTTGTTACGAATGCAATGAAAGCAAAAGTTAAATTTGGGATGGGAATCGGAAGAAAAAAATCTCAATGTGGAAAGAATCTTTTCAATAAGACCATAAGGGCAGCAACAAAACTCTTAAATCAAAAAAAAACCAGAGGATATAGAGAGTGCAATAAAAATTGCAAATAAAGTTGTAAAAAAATCGTTTAAGGGAAAAACAAGGTTATCAATAAATGTGCCCCGAATAATACCTATACCTCAAATAGGGGGATTCTTACCTTTGATACCAATATTGACTGCTCTGGGGACCATTGGAAGCTTGTCAGCCGGTGGAGCTACTATTGCACGAGTTGTAAATGAGGCAAAAGCGGCCAAAAAACAATTAGAAGAATCGCATCGCCATAATAAAAATATGGAGGCTATCGCTCTGGGAAAAGGTTTATATCTTAAACCATATAAGAATGGATATGGATTATATTTGAGTCCAAATCCAAAAAACTATTAAAAATGCTACCCAAACGGGCTCTTACTGATGTTGATTTAAGGAAATTTGCAAGCGATTTACCAAATTTTAGGGGTGTTTTCATGCGTGACGCGCTCCCAAAACGTCCACTTGAAGCGGAATGTGGAATTGTCAATTTGGACATATCTACAGGGCCTGGCACACATTGGGTGGCATATAGAAAAGATAAAAATCACGTAGAATATTTTGATAGTTTTGGCAACTTGCAACCACCACAAGAAATAATTCGGTATTTAGGCAATGGCATAATGTATAATTATTCCAGGCACCAAAATTACAACTCTTTTAATTGTGGACACTTATGTTTAATTTAATTTCTTTGCAATATATATAAATAATAACAAATTTTAATATGGTTTAAAAAAACAAAAAGTTGTTTTATTATAAAATGTTTAACTACAGGTATTTCTTCTTTTCTCTTACATTAACAATGCGCTTTTATTTAAGTCTGGCGTAAAATGACATTAGTTTTCGTATTCTTATCAACATAGAATCTAACATGACACAAGAACAAGTATCTGGCCCGACTTGGCGACTATCTGATGACCATGAACATGTTGTGAAATGACGATCATACTTCGATTTAACAATATAAATATTCTCATGTTCAGATAACCTTGAAATGCAGTTTTGAAACATCTCCAAATGTTCATCTAGAATGTTCTCCTTGTGTAGTTGTATGAAATCCTTCAGTTCCGTCAAAGTTGCAGAAATGTTTAAGTTTGTCATCCTTAATGTGAAGAATGACAACACATCCAGAATCCACCGTTCTTCGAAAAGGACTGACACAGTTTAGCAAATCCTGAGAGCTTTAGCTTAACTGCACGAAATTTCGTATGTTTCTTGCACCTCTTTATGTTTCTTGCCCCTACTTCTGCTTCAGTTGTTTGAAAATCTACTACTTTTGTTGTGCACTCATAGAACATGTTTTTTACTTTCTTCTTCTTTTGCAATGAATTGATTCAAAAGTTCAATATCTTCCTCACCAATGTTGTCAAGCTTCATTGGCTTGACATTGTCTACGTCATTCATATGTTAGTGTGCCACCAATTTATATGTTCATTTGGGGGAAAACTCAAACAATGTTGATGATAAATTTTCGGGAATCTCTTCTCCTCTGCGCTTGCTTAATAACAATGATCTGTAAAAAAAACTTCCAAGTTTTGGACTATTGTATCAATTTGAAGAATTTTAAAATATTTATAAGCTGTATGGCAGACACAATACTTATATTTGGACTTTTAATTTCCTGCACCCAAAACATTTCATTCTAACTAAAACAAGATAATGTTCGTCTTTTGCTTACCTTTTTGTTTCTCTATGGCTGAAAAAAAATCTGAAAAGAAAAATTTAAAGTGAACTGACCGTCCCTTCTTAAAACGATAACAAGTGAAAGGGCATACTGCAAAAATAAAAACAGTTAGGTTTATTTATTTATATTTTTTTTTTATTGGTTGAGCGCAAAATTTTTTTGGCTCACCTGCATTTCATTCATAATTTTGAAACTTAAATTCTTGTTACATTCTTTCGTGGCAACAAGAAATAAATTCCAGCCATATGGGCTGGGAAAAAAAACTGAGTGCTTGGGAACTCTGCTAATAGCCGATTCCCAAAGCGTGTTTGGATTTTTTTTAGTTTGTCTATTTTATAATATTTATTTATTTCGATACCTCTCGCTTGTTGTAAAAGGCGACTAAGCAAAGGTAAACAAAAATCACATCTAGGCAATTTAGAAAACACCAAGGTGAGCCTAGGGACACATATACCACCATTAAACTGGCCCACAAGTGTGCATGCAAATCAGTGGGTTGACACGACTGGAGATCACCGGTGTTGTAAGAGTAAGATCAAACAAAAAAATCTTGAGCATGCCCGTGTCACAAAAAAAGAAAAAGGCAGGCCGAAAAACAATTGGTGCAAACAAATGCAAAAACACCAGCATTTGATTGGCCTCAGCAATGAAGTAATCCCAAACCGGGAAGCCTGCCGCTACTTTCTGAGGTCAAACCGGCGGACCCCACAAGCGGACCAGTAGGAATGCAGTTAAGTGGGAAGGTTATGGTCCTACACTTCTGACCATAACAACGCCGGAAAAAAGGAGAAGAAAAAAAAATTTATTTCTATCTCTGATATATTAATCGTTTTCTTATTTATAAAAAAAGTGCTCGACATTTTATTCGCATTAAAGCTCTCCAAAAAGCCTTGCGCTTTTTCGAAGATGGTAACTGCTGCTGTTGTTGTTGTTGTTGCTGCTGCTGTTGTGTAGGCAGCAATTGTTGTTGTTGTTGATGATGATTTTATGGTGGCTGCTGCAACCATTTCTGTTGTCGTGGCTGTTCTGGTGTAGACAGCATATCACTGCTGAAAACCCCCTCCAGCACACTGTTTTTCAAATCCTCCTGCTGCTGCTGCTGTTGTCGCTGCTGCTGCTGTACCACTTTCAGTGAATGTGGGTCCCCAAGCAGAATATTTTCTAAAATTGCAGCTCTCTTCATTTCTGCTAAGGCTTCACAAAGTACTGATAGATTTTGTCCAAAATCCTAACCTTTTTATATCCACTTCTTCTTCTTTTTCTTATCTCAGTTGGGATAAATACAAATTTATGTTATACAAACTTGCAAATTTTAGATAGGAACGTTTTTTTCCCCACCCTAACTGTTGAAGTTGTAAACACAGCAACCCCATCTAAAACTAAAAAACGTCATATCGCTCTCTTATATGCAATACTTAACGGGGTTTTAATACAGGAACTACCTTGCATTGGTATATATTTACTTATATTAAACACAATATTTATAATGGATGCCAATGCCAATCCACTATCTTTTTCTTGAAACTCATCAAATTTGTTTAGTAATTGGCTTTCCAAATTTTCAGATACAATATTTTCTATGATATTTTTATCACTTAAACTAATACATACATTTTTCGTACTTATATATTTCATCTCCTGTCTAATCTCCTCATTATGATCATATTTCCGGAACTCACCACAGAAAACAGCATTAATTTTTATGTTGATGTACTCGTTGATTATCTCCTGCAGTTGATTGATAATTATTGGTCTGCAATCCCTCAGAAAAAGCTTAGGATCGGCGTGTTTTAAATTGGTTATAACACCCGATCTGATTCTTTTTCTAAACGCCGAATTCGGGAGATCTTCCCACTTTAATATCTCCTCACTTGATTGTGGAACAAAGAGTTGTTTGTATGATGATAATGTACCGAGTGCTGATGTAAGATAATAATTTTGCCCGGTAAACTTAGCATCAGGTAACCAACTTTTTAAAAGTTCCATATCTTTTTCGCAGTTTTTTTAAATTTGCTTCAATGTTCGCAGCATTATCACAATCACTATTTCTCCGCAAAAGGAAACTCAATAAATGTGATTGTTGTCTTTCAATCACTTCTTTAATTTGAGGATCCATATTATTTGTTATTACAGTGAAGTAAATATATTAAAAATGTAACAAGTGTCAATGACCCCGTACACAGATTTTTTTTTTTGTTCGTAGCAACACACACCAGATTAGTCAGACGCAGTTCATACGACCTTGAACATGAGTTTCAAGTCAAATGGCCTTGAAGTCAAATAGTCTTGAAGTCAAACGGCCTTGAAAGCACATAGCAACACACAAAATTAGTAATCCCCCCTCCCCCCTCAACCGACCATGAAGCTCCCAACACATGAACGGCCTAACTGTCAGATGACACGTTACCGCGTGTCTAGAACACAGCAACCCCATCTAAAACTAAAAAAAATCATATAAATCATAGCATAAACATATAAACACACTGCACAAGCGATCGACTCTATAATCCCGAATAAGCATTTTCTAATGTTCGATGTGACGATGACGAACATCCGGCTAAGGTCATAAACAATCGAACTGGTCATTTATGCAAGCTACGCACTTGGGTGAACCAAATGACTGCACGAACCAAGTAAACAAATTCTGTAAAATCGGTATTATGAAGACACTCAATGGTAACACATTGCTTCCTAGTCCACATACATATATATGTACATATATACATACTTACTTTATGGGTCATGGATAAATGAATGGGGGGAAATCAAAAATCTTTTTTTTTCGGTCTTGAACAAACAATAAACAAAAAACAGAAAACCTTGAAGTCAAATGGTCTTCAAGTAAACCGAAAAACGACTTTTAAGCTCAAACCTACTTATGACTGACCTTGAAATCACATAGCAACACACACCAAATTAGTAATCCCCCTCAACCGATCATGAAGCTCCCAACACATGAACGGCCTTCCTGTCAGATTAGCAAGCAAAAAAAAAAGGCCTTTGAAACACCCCCACCCAAGTCACACACACACACACACACACACATGCGCACGACCTTCAAGTCAAACGGCCTTGAAGTCAAAGCGCCCTTGAAGTCAAAAAACTACCTTGAACGGTGATGACTCATTTCTGACGCATTTCCTGGTCTGAAACCGGCATAGCCCTACTACTCACATGAACAGTATTTTTTTCATTCGAATGATTTCATTTTAAACATACGAAATTCTGATTTGTCCATTGATTTGAAATATACAAAGTTAGCGTTAATAACACCACTGAGACGTGTAAACTAAACATCGGAATGTGATACAATTTTGGTACGCACCATACGAAGCTTGGATTTCCTACGGATTTATCAATAGTGGCGCGTTTCAATGCATCCTATGAACCCAATTCCTGTTTACTCTGTATTGGTAAATATATGAAGGATTCGCGTTGTAAGCAAATCTAGCACGACGAAACGAACAACAATTGCTTTAACTCATTATTATGATCCCGTTGCAGTGAACCACAAATTCTGAGGCATTTGTGACTGATTTTCATCATCACCGTCATCACCGCCATCACCAACATCACCATCATCACCGTCATATCCATCCTCACCACCGTCACCATCCTCACCATCATCACCATCATCACCATCATCACCATCATCACCATCATCACCATCATCACCATCATCACCATCATCACCATCATCACCATCATCACCATCATCACCATCATCACCATCATCACCATCATCACCATCATCACCATCATCACCATCATCACCAGCATCACCATCATCACCATCATCACCATCATCACCATCATCACCATCATCACCATCGTCACCATCTTCACCCTCATCATCATCATCACCGTCATCACCATCATCACCATCATCACCATCATCACCATCATCACCATCATCACCATCATCACCATCATCACCATCATCACCATCATCACCATCATCAATATCTTCACCATCATCATCATAATCGCCATCATCACCATCCTCACCATCATTACCATCATCACCATCATCACCATCATCAATATCTTCACCCTCATCATCATCATCACCATCATCACCATCGTCACCATCATCAATATCTTCACCCTCATCATCATCACCGTCATCATCACCATCCTCACCATCATCATCATCGCCACCATCATCATCATCGCCACCATCATCATCATCGCCACCATCATCATCATCGCCACCATCATCACCATCATCACCATCATCACCATCATCACCATCATCACCATCATCACCATCATCACCATCATCACCATCATCACCATCATCACCATCATCACCATCATCACCATCATCACCATCATCACCATCATCACCATCATCACCATCATCACCATCATCACCATCATCACCATCATCACCATCATCACCATCATCACCATCATCACCATCATCACCATCATTACCATCATCACCATCATCACCATCATCAATATCTTCACCCTCATCATCATCACCACCATCATCACCATCATCACCATCATCACCATCATCACCATCATCACCATCATCACCATCATCACCATCATCACCATCATCACCATCATCACCATCATCACCATCATCACCATCATCACCATCATCACCATCATCACCATCATCACCATCATCACCATCATCACCATCATCACCATCATCACCATCATCACCATCATCACCATCATCACCATCATCACCATCATCACCATCATCACCATCATCACCATCATCACCATCATCACCATCATCACCATCATCACCATCATCACCATCATCACCGTCATCACCATCATCACCATCATCACCATCATCACCATCATCAAAATCATCACCATCATCACCATCATCACCATCATCACCATCATCACCATCATCACCATCATCACCATCATCACCATCATCACCATCATCACCATCATCACCATCATCACCATCATCACCATCATCACCATCATCACCATCATCACCATCATCACCATCATCACCATCATCACCATCATCACCATCATCACCATCATCACCATCATCACCATCATCACCATCATCACCATCATCACCATCATCACCATCATCACCATCATCACCATCATCACCATCATCACCATCATCACCATCATCACCATCATCACCATCATCACCATCATCACCATCATCACCATCATCACCATCATCACCATCATCACCATCATCACCATCATCACCATCATCACCATCATCACCATCATCACCATCATCACCATCATCACCATCATCACCATCATCACCATCATCACCATCATCACCATCATCAAAATCATCACCATCATCACCATCATCAATATCTTCACCATCATCACCATCATCACCATCATCACCATCATCACCATCATCACCATCATCACCATCATCACCATCATCACCATTATCATCATCATCACCATCATCACCATCATCACCATCATCACCATCATCACCATCATCACCATCATCACCATCATCACCATCATCACCATCATCACCATCATCACCATCATCACCATCATCACCATCATCACCATCATCACCATCATCAAAATCATCACCATCATCACCATCATCACCATCATCACCATCATCACCATCATCACCATCATCACCATCATCACCATCATCACCATCATCACCATCATCACCATCATCACCATCATCACCATCATCACCATCATCACCATCATCACCATCATCACCATCATCACCATCATCACCATCATCACCATCATCACCATCATCACCATCATCACCATCATCACCATCATCACCATCATCACCATCATTACCATCATCACCATCATCACCATCATCACCATCATCACCATCATCACCATCATCACCATCATCACCATCATCACCATCATCACCATCATCACCATCATCACCATCATCACCATCATCACCATCATCACCATCATCACCATCATCACCATCATCACCATCATCACCATCATCACCATCATCACCACCATCAAGGTCATTGACCTCATCAAGGTCATTGACCTCACCAAGGTCATTGACCTCATCAAGGTCATTGACCTCACCAAGGTCATTGACCTCACCAAGGTCATTGACCTCACCAAGGTCATTGACCCCTCAAGGTCATTGACCTCATCTAGGTCATTGACCCCATCAAGGTCATTGACCTCATCAAGGTCATTGACCCCTCAAGGTCATTGACCTCATCAAGGTCATTGACCTCATCAAGGTCATTGACCTCATCAAGGTCATTGACCTCATCAAGGTCATTGCCCTCTCAAGGTCATTGACTTCACCAAGGCATTTACAAGGTCACCCGACCTTGATGAGGTCAATGACCTTGATGAGGTCAATGACCTTGATGGGGTCAATGACCTAGATGAGGTCAATGACCTTGAGGGGTCAATGACCTTGGTGAGGTCAATGACCTTGGTGAGGTCAATGACCTTGGTGAGATATTGATGATGGTGATGTTAATGATGGCGAAGATGGTGTTGATGGTGATGATGGTGCTGATGGTGATGATAGTGATGATGGTGAGGATGGTGATGATGATGATAATGGTGATGATGGTGATGACGGTGATGACGGTGATGATGGTGATGAGGGTGATGATGGTGATGATGGTGATGATGGTGATGATGGTGATGATGGTGATGATGGTGATGATGGTGATGATGGTGATGATGGTGATGATGGTGATGATGGTGATGATGGTGATGATGGTGTGATGGTGATGATGGTGATGATGGTGATGATGGTGATGATGGTGATGATGGTGATGATGGTGATGATGGTGATGATGGTGATGATGGTGATGATGGTGATGATGGTGATGATGGTGATGATGGTGATGATGGTGATGATGGTGATGATGGTGATGATGGTGATGATGGTGATGATGGTGATGATGGTGATGGTGATGATGGTGATGATGGTGATGATGGTGATGATGGTGATGATGGTGATGATGGTGATGATGGTGATGATGGTGATGATGGTGATGATGGTGATGATGGTGATGATGGTGATGATGGTGAGATGGTGATGATGGTGATGATGGTGATGATGGTGATGATGGTGATGATGGTGATGATGGTGATGATGGTGATGATGGTGATGATGGTGATGATGGTGATGATGGTGATGATGGTGACGATGGTGATGATGGTGATGATGGTGATGATGGTGATGATGGTAATGATGGTGATGATGGTGATGATGGTGATGATGGTGATGACGGTGATGACGGTGATGATGGTGATGAGGGTGATGATGGTGATGATGGTGATGATGGTGATGATGGTGAGGATGGTGATGATGATGATAATGGTGATGATGGTGATGACGGTGATGACGGTGATGATGGTGATGAGGGTGATGATGGTGATGATGGTGATGATGGTGATGATGGTGATGATGGTGATGATGGTGATAATGGTGATGATGGTGATGATGGTGATGATGGTGATGATGGTGATGATGGTGATGATGGTGATGATGGTGATGATGGTGATGATGGTGATGATGGTGATGATGGTGATGATGGTGATGATGGTGATGATGGTGATGATGGTGATGATGGTGATGATGGTGATGATGGTGATGATGGTGATGATGGTGATGATGGTGATGATGGTGATGATGGTGATGATGGTGATGATGGTGATGATGGTGATGATGGTGATGATGGTGATGATGGTGATGATGGTGATGATGGTGATGATGGTGATGATGGTGATGATGGTGATGATGGTGATGATGGTGATGATGGTGATGATGGTGATGATGGTGATGATGGTGATGATGGTGATGATGGTGATGATGGTGATGATGGTGATGGTGGTGATGACGGTGATGATGGTGATGATTTTGATGATGGTGATGATGATGATGATGGTGAAGATATTGATGATGGTGACGATGGTGAGGAAGGTGATGATTGTGATGATGGTGATGATGGTGATGATGGTGATGATGGTGATAATGGTGATGATGGTGATGATGGTCATGATGGTCATGATGGTGATGATGGTGATGAGTGCGGTGATGGTGACGGTGGAGATTATGGTGATGATGGTGATGATGGTGATGATGGTGATAATGGTGATGATGGTGATGATGGTCATGATGGTCATGTTGGTGATGATGGTGATGATGGTGATGATGGTGATGATGGTGATGATGGTGATGATGGTGATGATGGTGATGATGGTGATGATGGTGATGATGGTGATGATGGTGATGATGGTGATGATGGTGATGATGGTGATGATGGTGATGATGGTGATGATGGTGATGATGGTGATGATGGTGATGATGGTGAGGATGGTGATGATGGTGATGATTGTGATGATGGTGATGATGGTGATGGTGATGATGGTGATGATGGTGATGATGGTGATGCTGGTGATGATGGTGATGATGGTGATGATGGTGATAATGGTGATGATGGTGATGATGGTGATGATGGTGATGATGGTGATGATGGTGATGATGGTGATCATGGTGATGAGTGCGGTGATGGTGACGGTGGAGATTATGGTGATGATGGTGATGATGGTGATGATGGTGATGATGGTGATGATGGTGATGATGGTGATGATGGTGATGATGGTGATGATGGTGATGATGGTGATGATGGTAATGATGGTGATGATGGTGATGATGGTGATGATGGTGATGATGGTGATGATGGTGATTATGGTGATGATGGTGATGATGGTGATGATGGTGATGATGGTAATGATGGTGATGATGGTGATGATGGTGATGATGGTGATGATGGTGATGATGGTGATGATGGTGATGATGGTGATGATGGTGATGATGGTGATGATGGTGATGATGGTGATGATGGTGATGATGGTGATGATGGTGATGATGGTGATGATGGTGATGATGGTGATGATGGTGATGATGGTGATGATGGTGATGATGGTGATGATGGTGATGATGGTGATGATGGTGATGATGGTGATGATTTTGATGATGGTGATGATGGTGATGATGGTGATGATGGTGATGATGGTGATGATGGTGATGATGGTGATGATGGTGATGATGGTGATGATGGTGATGATGGTGATGATGGTGATGATGGTGATGATGGTGATGATGGTGATGATGGTGATGATAGTGATGATGGTGATGATGGTGATGATGGTGATGATGGTGATGATGGTGATGATGGTGATGATGGTGATGATGGTGATGATGGTGATGATGGTGATGATGGTGATGATGGTGATGATGGTGATGACGGTGAGAGTGATGAAGATGGTGATGGAGGTTATGATGGTGTTTATGGTGATGATGCTGATGATTGTGATAATGGTGACGGTGGAGGTGATGATGACGATAATAATAGTGATGATGGTGATGATGGTGATGATGGTGATGATGGTGATGATGGTGATGATGGTGATGTTGGTGATGATGGTGATGATGGTGAAGATGCTGATGTTGCTGATGATGGTGATGATGGCAATTATAATGGTAATGGTGATGATAATTATGGCGGTGTCGGTAATTGTGAGGGTGATGGTGATGAGGGCAATAGTGGTGATGATTTCAATGAAGGTGACGATAGGGATCTTGGCAATGATGCTGTCAGTTATGGTAGTTCCAACAATGATGGTGGCAGATATAGATTCTATTGATGCTTATGTGGTGCTGGTGATGGTTTAGCTGAAGCTGGTGCGGATGGGGATTGTACATGGATGGCAATGAAGCCGATGGCAATAGTGGTAATTATCGGATTACGATGGGGTGATAATTCTGTTACCAACTTTGATGATGATCTCAGTGTCAACAGTGGCGATGGTCCTGCATCACGATCACTATCAATATCAGCAGTAACATCGGTACCTGTAGTAATACCCGTATTAGCGTCAGAATCTTTGTCAACATTAGTATTGGCGGAAACATCACCATGGAAATCACAAATGCCGCAGAATCTGTGGTTCACTGCAGCGGGATCATGATAAAGAGTTAAAGCAAGTTTTGTTCCTTTCGTGCAAGATAATGCTTACACCGCGAATCGTTCCTATATGTATTTACCAATACAGAGAAAACAGGAATTTGTTTATAGGACGTCATAGAAATGCGCCACTATTGATAAATCCGTATGAAATGCTGACTAAGGTTATTGTCCTGACTAAGGTCATTGATGTAGAAGAAGGGATAGGGAAAATGACTGAAAAAACAGAAGTTCAACTAACAACAACTTTATTTGGACTGTGTCAAGAAAGATGGTTACATGGTTTATATAGAATTTGAGTATCGGAACATAATTCGACAATTGGAGACTTTCGGGTGGATCACACGATCAGATTAAGCAGTACAGTATTGATAATATATAGGTAAATTATATAGATACATGAATACAGTGGTGACAAAGATAATCATACACTATTAATAATTTTGCCTACAATTGTGTAATGGTTAAAAAAAAAAAAAAAAAAAAACTTATTGTGAATACTCACAATTATTTTTATATTTTTGGTCGTCCTGTAGTCGCTGAATCGAGTATCGTCTAAACGTTTTCCGACAAACTGATCGTCTGATCTTCCCGCAAGAAGTGTTAGCTCATGGTACCGTATTTTGGTATCTTTAAAAGCAGTTCGTTTGAAATTTGTGTCTGAGTCTGTGAAATAAAGTCGATGACATAAGGTCAAAACTGGAACGTCATTTTTTTTCGGTGTGCATATTGGTGACTACAATTTCAGAAGTGGGATTAACTCTACGAACTAATTTGAAGTTAAAATACAGAAAGAGTAAAAGTTAAAAGTTTAAAAGTAATTTCGGTAAAATTTTATCGAAAAAAAAGGTTTTCTTTAATAATTGAAGTGCAACGCAATGTCCCACGAGTGGAATCAATTTTTGAAATTGGCAACGGTTTCCACGTTAAGACTTGTGAGGGAGGAAAATGCGGGAGAAGAAAAAAACCGACCACCTTCCGACAGAAGTTCTCTACTTTATTTTTCGACCCCAACTGTACAATTTCTTGGGCCATTGCCATTGGATATATGTATGTAATCGCAGTACACATTTGGAGGCTTTTCGGGTTAATCAAACGATCAGATGGCCAGACTGAGAGCGAATTATGTATTGTATAACACAGTCTTACAAACAAGTATGATACCATATTATTTTCTTTCGACTACAGTTCGGCCATCCTGACAGTATAATCGACCCGATTACAATATTCTTTTTATATGTATCTTGAAATAAAATAAGATTTAAGAACAAGAACTTCTTTGTTTAATTTGAAATAAATTCCTGCAAAGTAATATACATAATGGGAAGGACCGCTAATTTAACTTCAAGTAACATTTTAACTTTAAGTGAGTAATAGCAAAACAAATTCACAGGTGAGACCTTATTGGAAAACAAAATTTAAGACGTTATTGTTTAGTAGTTACGGCAAAATCAAGTTCCTTCGAACGACCATGTCATCATCATGCCATGTCATCATCATGCCATGTCATCATCATGCTCAGGACCACTAGATTCAACGTTATGTGGCTTCATATTAGCTGGTGAAGAAATTCCTTTGTAAGGAAGACGAGTTACTTGTAATCCATCAATATCGCCCACTATCGTTTGAAAGAACTTTCTTTATCTCATAAGGGCCACGATATTTAGCATGAAGCTTCTTGTTGACACCTGGAACTGTTACAATGTATTTGATCAAAACATATTCACCTTGTTTGTAGGACCTCGGACCTGTTGTAGGAGACTCGTAATAAGTCTTGTTTCGCAACTGACTCTTTTCTGTATTGTCAACTGCCTGTTGCCTTATTTCCTTTAGAAGATATTCTCGGACACGATCGCAAAATTTACCCTTTTGGTTTCTTCCGAACAAGAGAACACTTGACTTAAACCTGTACTTCTATTCAAATTCAATTTGCGTTAAGTGCTTATCCCAATCAATAGTTGTGTTAGCTTCACATTCTTTGGCTAACATTGGGATATTAATACGATTCATTCGCTCAATTTGACCAATCGATTGAGGAGAATGTGTTGCTATTTTAATATGCTTAACATTTTGTTCTTCTAAAAAATCTTCAAAGTCTTTGGAGGTGAAACAGGTACCACGATCAGACACTATCCGATTCGGGCGAGAATAGCTTTCAAAAAATGATTTCAAGCAAGTAATGGCTTCCTTGCTTTGCGTTGTGTTGACGGGATAAAGCTTTATAAATTTGGTAAAACCGTCAATCACAAGAAAAACATGTTTTCTTTTTGCAAGGGAATTCGGGAGAGGTCCGAGATGATCAATGTGTAATGTTTCAAAAGGAACGTCACCTTTTGGGATGGAGTGTAGTGTACCTTCCTTTTTCCCGGATTGAGGCGAAAAGTAAATGCACTTGAGACACGTCTTTATGTAGGATTTGATTTTTTCCTTCATCATTGGGAACCAAGAACTAGCTGAAATATATTCGAAACACTTATCTGCTCCTAAATGGCACATTGCCTCGTGATGTGTTCGAATTATCTGTTCCTCCATTTGGGATGGAACGAAAAAGAGAACTTTATTGTTATATTTTCTGTAAATTAACCCATTTCATAAATTGAACTTTCTGACTTTTCCAGCCCGGAAGCTATCGATATGATCTTCGGATCTCGTCGTTGAGCTGCAGCTAGTGCAAATTCAAATGACTCGTCATCTACGAAAAGTATATTAAAAGAACGGCTTAACGCATCCACATGGACCATGTGTCTCGCATCTCTATGTTCTACCACATAGTCAAAGCTTTGAAGCTCTAAGGCCCAACGTGAGATCCGAGGATTCAGGCACTTCTTCTTTAAATTTAAAGTCAATGCTTGACAATCGGTCACTATTTTAAAAGATATTCCAATGAAGTAAATCTCGAATCTCCTCAAAGCATAAATTATCGAGAGCGTTTCAAGCTCATAGCTGGGATATTTCGATTCAGATGCTGTTGCTCTTTTCGAAAAGAAAAAAACAGGATGAAATTTTTGATCGGGCTCTTTTTGTAATAAAACTGCACCGAACCCCACACTGCAACTCAGTAGCACAATTAGGACTGTAAATGGATAAAACTGGTGAGGCTACAAGTTTATCCTTTAAAGTATTAAAAGTTTGCATTTCTTTAATGCCAAACACAAAAGGATTATCCCTTTCAACAAGTCGTACAATGACTTTGCGATATTAGCAAACTTTTTTATAAACTTTCTAAAATATGAGCAGAGCCCCAAAAAACTATGTACATGCCGGTATTGGAAAGTCCTTTACAGCTTTGAGATTACTTTCGTTAGGCCTGATACCTTCTTCAGTTATTTTATAGCCCAGGTAAACGATTTCCGTTTGTAAAAAAGTACATTTATCAAACCGGAGATGAAGGCCGTTCTCAACAGTTGTATCTATAACTTGCTTTAAAATATTTAAATGCTCTTCCACGGAATGTGTTGCGATAAGAATGTCATCTAAATATATTATGATCTTACCTTCAGAGATCAAGTTTCGAAAAAATATATTTCATAAACCGTTCGAATACGGACGGTGCATTTTTCAGCCCGAAAGGCATCCGCGTATATTCGTACTGACCCAATGGGGTTATGAACGAAGTGTACTTCATAGACTCATCCGACAACTGGACGTGATGGAAACCATTCTTCAAGTCCAGGGATGTATTGTAAAATATTTTTTTTCCTCCCGATCAAAATGATTCTCAATGAGAGGTAAGGGGTAATTATCGCGCACGGTTATTTTGTTAAGCTCGCGAAAATCTATGCACATCCTCAACTCTTTATTCTTTTTCTGCACGAGAACTATAGATGACACGAAGGGTGAACTAGATTCATGAATAATACCCCTCTTCAGCAGATCATCTAAGATCTTTTGAAGTTCGACCTTCTAGGCGGGCAATGGAAGGGACTGTCTTTAGAAAGAACTATGTGCATTTTAAATTCCGTCTGCCCTAAATGATTATTCAAGGAAAAGTAAGCTGGTCTAACAATATTTCTTATTTTTTGAATAATGTTTGCATGCAAATTTTCATTAATGTTTAGATGGAACTCACCGTTTTCTCCACTTATGTCTATGTTTAATATTTGATCTTCAAACATTTTATCGCAGAGGTATTCCTCCGAATCATGTTTGTCCATTGAGCCATGACGATTACATGTATGAGATATCGCTGAAGGGTCTTGATTCGTACTGTCGCTGTAGTCTATTCCGGTTCTTTTTAGCGTCAAACCGGTCTTCCCAATAAAATCCCTACCTAGAATAACAGGATAAGTCATTAAGAAATCTTTTACCAACAAAAGCTGCAAATTAATTAATAAATTTTCAAATAAGATACTGGTACTTATACTTCCAATAGTGACAAGAGGACTGCCGTTGACGCCAAAATAAGAATTTTATGCTTTGTCCAAGGTTGATAACGAAATCGGTGGAAGATACTTCTCCTGGATGGAGCTGATAGGGCTACCAGAATCCAACAATGTCAGCAACGTCGTAGAAGTTTTCATCTCCTTGTTAATCCATTCAAATTGAATTAAGTTTTCAAAGTCATTATTCGCTGAATGAACTCTTTCTGTACTTTGTTGCAATGCCATAACGGAATCCTTTCCGGGACATTTTATAGACAAATGACCTTGCTTTCCACATTTAAAACAGGTAATCACTTTCTTTTCATATTTTGTTTGAACATTGCGATCACTTGGAACTAGATCGCCGGGGTTCTTGACTTCATTTTGCGGAGAGTTAAACGTCACACACTTTGTTTGTTTTTCTGAACTATTGATTTTTTGTTTTTCATATTTTCGAAGTGCTATTTTTAACTCACTGATGTTGTTTGCACTATACAAAATTGCTTTGTTTACTTCTGAATCAGGTATTCCTCTTATTATGAACTGTATAACGTCTTGTTCCTCAACGAAACTATGCGAAGCGATCTCTTGCATGTGAATCACATATTGTTGCATACTTTCTCCACGCCACTTCTTACGCTTACGAAGCTCGTTATATGTATATATCTGACCTTGTCATTACACGTCCGAACTCAACTTCTAATGCCGATTTTAAGCCGCACCAACTATTAACATTCACGGTTCTCAAAAACAATTTTGCAGTACCTGACAGAAGGCGTTTGCCATATACGAATCTATCCTTCTCGGTCAACTTCATGACTTCAGACAATTCCTCGAATTGTTCTATCCATCGCCGTATAGGATAATTGTCGTCGCCACTGAATGGATGCATAGCGTCTTCTATGACTTTGTAGCTACAATTCACATGTGACCTGAGATTGGTGTCTGTGTCTTCTAATTGGAGGTTACGGATTTGTTGTTTCAGCTTCAAAATTTCCTGCTTCTTCTGATGTAGTCTTCGGAGTTTCGCCAGTTCTTCATCTAGGTGCTCCTCATTCTCACTTTCCGATTTGTTTATGTCACGGTCCTCCGAGAAACTTGAGTCATCTCTGTATTGGCCTTTACTTCCAGAAGCTTGTTCTTCCTGCATCAGCTTGAGAAGTTCGCTTTCCGTCAATCCTTGTGCTGCTTCTTGAGCCCGAATTTCTAATTCCGCCTTTGTGCCGCTTGTTTGAAGTCCTAGTGATCTGAGGACATTTCTAAGCCGGAGAACGGTAGCCGACTCTAATACTTGTGTCCACTCTTCAGACATAACTAAAAAAATCAACTGCTTTGCACAACGTAATAAAAAAAATTCACAGAACCGAGTGATTAACTTCTGATGGCACACACAGAATGTCGGTACCGTCGTCGTGTTGTTACCGATCCATCTGATACCATATTATTTTCTTTCGACTACAAGCTTGTGTTGCGTTCATTGAGGTTGCAGACCAGTGGCAGCAAAGCAGAATTAAAATTGAGAGTACAGGAAACAGTTGAAGACTTTTCGGACGACGAAATCACCAAGATAATTCAACAGCATACGTTTGGAAGTAAGGAAGTTCAGTATCCCATGATGAGCACGTGTATCACGACGAAGACAAGCCAGTTGACCAGATCGACGAGGAACTCAACAGACTCCGGAAGATTTGCAAGAAAAAAGAGGAATTAGTTCAGCTAAAACGAAGGCTGAAGGAGCTGCAAATAGAGCAAACAGAAGCGAGCCATGGACCATGTGCTTCTTACAATTTTAAAGACATCGAGGATGTGATGTTTCCATTTAGTGGGGATGATATTTTCCCCGTGAATCATTGGATTACGCAGTTTGAGGAGTACGCAACACTTTTTGAATTTCGATGAACGAACAAAATTCATTTTTGGTAAAAGGCTTCTAAAAGGTACAGCCAAATTGTTTGAGCGCTCAAAGAACTTAAGAAGTTGGACGGAATTGCAGACAGCGTTATTGAATGAGTTCAAGAAGGTGGTAACTAAAGCTGATGTATATAGTGAATTAAAAGAAAGAAAGAAACGTCGTGAAGAGACCATATAGCAATACGTTTTATCCATGCAGGAAATTGCTTCGCATAACCCAATTGAAGAGGAGGACTTGCTACAATTTATTATTAAAGACACAGAAGCCAACAAAACCATCTTGTATAATGCCGATAACATCGAAGAACTGAAACTTGCCCTGAGAAAGTACGAAAAGTTTAAAATCAACACCCGTGATAATTCTTCTACCCACCAGATGTTAAAACCTGGAACATCTTCATCTTTTACTCATACAAAGGCGTTTAATAAATCTTCTTCTTTTCCTTTTTATCCCGGCGTCGTTATGGTCAGAAGTGTAGGACCATAACCTTCCCACTTAACTGCATTCCTACTGGTCCGCTTGTGGGGTCCGCCGTTTAATAAGGCGTTTAATAAATCATATGCAATAAATAAAAATAATTCATCCGTCGAAAAACTGATTGTTCAAAACAGTGCAAATGGCAGACAAGACAGGAAACAAGTTACTTGTTTTAAGTGTGGTGGCCTAGGTCACATTTCAAAGAACTGTGTTAATCAAGGTTCAGTTTTAACCTTGCAACGCATAAGGAACAATTTCAATGGAAGCAGCGTGCCCTACAATAGCAGCAGAATTGGTGGTGGAGTTTGTGATATTGAGGGTCAATACATCAAGAAGCCGGAACGACAAGTCTTGCAACGCAATGAATTTGAAAAGGATATATATTTCCAGTTCAAGCACGGCCAAGCCGAAGTTTCAATGAACCTCAAGACTCTTCTGGACTCTGGAAGCCCAATCAGCTTCATACAACAGAGATTGGTACCTTCGTTTATGGTTTTGCCTTTGAACGACGGCAATCGTTCATATTGCGGCGTAAACAACAGTCGCTTGGATGTTTTGGGAAGTATCAGTTCACATATACATTTTGATAACTTTTTAATTAACTTACAATTACTTGTAGTAAAGAATTATTCGATGAGCTATCCTGTTGTACTGGGTCGAGACTTTATTGGAAACATTGGCATGGTGTTGCAATTACCGGAAAAGAAAGAAAATCTACCTAACGAAACTACCAAAGAATGGTCCATCATCAAGAATCACCATACTTCACATCCTCTTCAGCGGATTCCTACGCAAAATGTTTTATCGGATGGTAATGCGAGTACTGTAAGTGAAGATATTGAATTTATTAACCAGATTTTAAATATTGATGTAAATTATGATAAAAATGTTTTTGAATTAAACGATAAGATATCCGCGAATGTTAAAGAGAGCGTTAGGGAAAGCGTAAGAGATATAGTTCAAGGGGTTTATGAACAAAATCAATACGTTATTAGATGATGATTTTAAGATGAGGATAGTATTATCGAACGACATTCCATTCCGTTGCCCTCCAAGAAGGTTACCATATTCTCACAGAATTGAATTAGAAAAGATATTAAATGATTTACTTAGTAAAGGCATCATACGTGAATCCTGTTCTGAGTATCTTTCACCAATAATTTTGGTACAAAAAAGGAACAAAGAGCTACGGAGAACTATCCTTTACTTTTAATCGAGGATCATATTGATTGCCCCAGAAATAAAAGGTACTTTACTACGTTAGATTTAAAAAACGGTTTTTACCATGTTCCACTAGCTGAAGAATCGATGAAATATACGTCCTTCATTACGCCACTAGGGCAGTATGAATACACGCGAATGCCTTTTGGCCTAAACAATGCGCCTTCTGTGTTTGAGCGCTATACGCTATATGAAGCACGTATTTGGGGAATTGATTTCGAAGTCCAAAATCCTTACCTATTTGGATGACATTCTTATAGCTACCGAGACAGTTGAAGAGCATCTCGATACCCTTAAAGAAGTTATGAACATTATTACAAGGAAGGGACTTAAATTAAGATTCGACAAATGTTTATTTTTACAAAACGAAATTTTTTATTTGGGATATAAGAGATAAAGTTTATCAAACATTTTGCAAACATAGCTAAGCCTCTTTACGATCTTTTAAAAACAGATGCACCTTTTGTTTTTGGTACTAGAGAAATAGAAGCATTTGAGATTTTAAAAGCTAAACTGATTGGAGCACCTGTTCTGTCTATTTATAATCCGCACAATGCGACTGAGCTGCATTGTGATGCAAGTAGTATAGGTTTTGGAGCTGTATTACTTCAAAAACAGGAAGACAACAAATTTCATCCGGTGTTCTACTTCTCTAAGCGTGCAACGGAAGCAGAGAGTAGATACCATAGTTATGAGCTGGAAACATGTCGATAATTTATGCTTTAAAGCGATTTCGAATATACCTTTTAGGTATACCCTTTAGGATTGTGACAGACTGCCAAGCCCTCGCATGAACCCTAAAGAAGAAGATGCTTAATCCGCGTATATCGCGATGGGCATTGGAATTACAATCGTTTGATGACACAATCGAACATAGAAAAGCTGATCGCATGTCGCATGCTGACTCTCTTAGTAGGTCTTTCAACATCCTTCATATCGATGATGAATCGTATGAGTTTGTGTTGGCAGCAGCTCAAAAACATGATCCCAAGATTGTGTCAATTGCTGACGAATTAGAAAAAACGGAGAGTGCTTATTTTGAGATGATTAATGGTCCTATTTACCGTAAAGTGAAAGATAAAGTCCTTTTTTACGTCCCTTCATACATGGAAGAGCAAGTTATTCGCACTCATCATGAGGCTCTTTGTCACCTAGGGGTCGAAAAATGTTTTGAACATCTATCTTGCATTTATTGGTTTCCGAAGATGAAACACAAGATAAGGACTGTCATTAAAGGATGCTTGAAATGTATATATTTTTCACCCGTATCAGGGAAACTTGAGGGTAGCCTACATTCAATACCTAAAGGAAAGTGCCCATTTGACACTTTACATATAGACCATATCGGTCCAATATCAAGTTCAAGGTCGAAAAAGTGTCATCTTTTTGTTTTGGTTGATGGTTTCACCAAGTTTACCAAACTATATCCAGTGAGAAGCACTCAAAGTAGGGAAGCTATCCTTTGTTTAAAATAATTTTTGAAAAATTATTCCCGACCGAACAGAATAATTTCTGATCGTGGTTCTTGTTTTACCTCAAATGAATTCTCACAATTTATTAAAGAGAACAATATCGTACATGTTAAGGTCGCCACTCACTCGCCTCAGTCGAATGGGCAAGTGGAGTGACTTAATCGTGTCCTTATTCCTATGTTGGTGAAGGAGTGTGAACCAGATACGACTAGTAATTGGGACAAGCACATAGTTAAGGTCGAATACGCCATAAACAATACTGTGAATCGAAGTACGGGTTTTACTCCGTGAATCGCTGAATCGAGTATCGTCTAACCGTTTTCTGTCAAACTGATCGTCTGATCTTCGCGCAAGAAGTGTCAGCCCATGGTACCGTATTTTTTGCATCTTTAAAAGCAGTACATTTGAAATTTGTATTGGAGTCTGTGAAATAAAGGCGATGACATAAGGTCAAACCTGGAAAGTCTTTTTAATTTCGGTGTGTACATTGGAGACTACACCATGACCATCACTATCACCATCATCAGCATCATTACCATCCTCACCATCCTCACCATCATCACCATCATCACCATCATCACCATCATCACCATCACCCCACTCATCACCATCGTTATTATCATAAACATCACCATCATTATTATCATAACCATCACCATCATCATCACTATCACCATCATCACCATCATCACCATCATCACCATCATCACCATCATCACCATCATCACCATCATCACCATCATCACCATCATCACCATCATCACCATCATCACCATCATCACCATCATCACCATCATCACCATCATCACCATCATCACCATCATCACCATCATCACCATCATCACCATCATCACCATCATCACCATCATCACCATCATCACCATCATCACCATCATCACCATCATCACCATCATCACCATCATCACCATCATCACCATCATCACCATCATCACCATCATCACCATCATCACCATCATCACCATCATCACCATCATCACCATCATCACAATTATCACCATCATCACCATCATCACCATCATCACCATCATCACCATCATCACCATCATCACCATCATCACCATCATCACCATCATCACCATCATCACCATCATCACCATCATCACCATCATCACCATCATCACCATCATGAAGGTCATTAACCCCCCAAGGTCATTGACCTCATCAAGGTCATTGACCCCTCAAGGTCATTGACCTCATCAAGGTCATTGACCCCATCAAGGTCATTGACCCCTCAAGGTCATTGACCTCATCAGGGTCATTGACCCCTCAAGGTCATTGACCGCACAAGGCCATTGACCCCTCAAGGTCATTGACCTCATCAAGGTCATTGACCCCTCAAGGTCATTGACCCCTCAAGGTCATCGACCCCTCAAGGTCATTGACCCCTCAAGGTCATTGACCTCATCACCATCATCACCATCATCACCATCATCACCATCATCACCATCATCACCATCATCACCATCATCACCATCATCACCATCATCACCATCATCACCATCATCACCATCATCACCATCATCACCATCATCACCATCATCACCATCATCACCATCATCACCATCATCACCATCATCACCATCATCACCATCATCACCATCATCACCATCATCACCATCATCACCATCATCACCATCATCACCATCATCACCATCATCACCATCATCACCATCATCACCATCATCACCATCATCACCATCATCACCATCATCACCATCATCACCATCATCACCATCATCACCATCATCACACTCATCACCATCATCACCATCATCACCATCGTCACCATTATCACCATCATCACCATCATCACCATCATCACCATCATCACCATCATCACCATCATCACCATCATCACCATCATCACCATCATCACCATCATCACCATCATCACCATCATCACCATCATCACCATCATCACCATCATCACCATCATCACCATAATCACCATCATCACCATCATCACCATCATCACCATCATCACCATCATCACCATCATCATCCTCATCATCCTCATCACCATCATCACCATCATCACCATCTCACCATCATCACCATCGTCACCATCATCACCATCGTCACTATCATCACCATCATCACCGTCATCACCATCATCACCATCATCACCATCATCATCATAATCGCCATCATCACCATCCTCACCATCCTCACCATCATCATCCTCATCACCATCATCACCATCATCACCATCATCACCATCATCACCATCATCACCATCATCACCATCATCACCATCGTCACCACCATCACCATCGTCACTATCATCACCATCATCACCGTCATCACCATCATCACCATCATCACCATCCTCACCATCCTCACCGTCATCACTATCATCACCATCAGCACCGTCATCACCAACATCACCATCATCACCATCATCACCATCATCACCATCATCACCATCATCACCATCATCACCATCATCACCATCATCACCATCATCACCATCATCACCATCATCACCATCATCACCATCATCACCATCATCACCATCATCACCATCATCACCATCATCACCATCATCACCATCATCACCATCATCACCATCATCACCATCATCACCATCATCACCATCATCACCATCATCACCATCATCACCATCATCACCATCATCACCATCATCACCATCATCACCATCATCACCATCATCACCATCATCACCATCATCACCATCATCACCATCATCACCATCATCACCATCATCACCATCATCACACTCATCACCATCATCACCATCATCACCATCGTCACCATTATCACCATCATCACCATCATCACCATCATCACCATCATCACCATCATCACCATCATCACCATCATCACCATCATCACCATCATCACCATCATCACCATCATCACCATCATCACCATCATCACCATCATCACCATCATCACCATAATCACCATCATCACCATCATCACCATCATCACCATCATCACCATCATCACCATCGTCACCATCATCACCATCATCACCATCATCACCATCATCACCATCATCACCATCATCACCATCATCACCATCATCACCATCATCACCATCATCATCCTCATCATCCTCATCACCATCATCACCATCATCACCATCTCACCATCATCACCATCGTCACCATCATCACCATCGTCACTATCATCACCATCATCACCGTCATCACCATCATCACCATCATCACCATCATCATCATAATCGCCATCATCACCATCCTCACCATCCTCACCATCATCATCCTCATCACCATCATCACCATCATCACCATCATCACCATCATCACCATCATCACCATCATCACCATCATCACCATCGTCACCACCATCACCATCGTCACTATCATCACCATCATCACCGTCATCACCATCATCACCATCATCACCATCCTCACCATCCTCACCATCATCACTATCATCACCATCAGCACCGTCATCACCAACATCACCATCATCACCATCATCACCATCATCACCATCATCACCATCATCACCATCATCATCATCATCACCATCATCACCATCATCACCATCATCATCATCATCACCATCATCACCATCATAACCATCATCACCATCATCACCATCATCACCATCATCACCATCATCACCATCATCACCATCATCACCATCATCACCGTCATCACCATCATCACCATCATCACCATTATCACCATCATCACCATCATCACCATCATCACCATCATCACCATCATCACCATCATCACCATCATCACCATCATCACCATCATCACCATCATCACCATCATCACCATCATCACCATCATCACCATCATCACCATCATCACCATCATCACCATCATCACCATCATCACCATCATCACCATCATCACCATCATCACCATCATCACCATCATCACCATCATCACCATCATCACCATCATCACCATCATCACCATCATCACCATCATCACCATCATCACCATCATCACCATCATCACCATCATCACCATCATCACCATCATCACCATCATCACCATCATCACCATCATCACCATCATCACCATCATCACCATCATCACCATCATCACCATCATCACCATCATCACCATCATCACCATCATCACCATCATCACCATCATCACCATCATCACCATCATCACCATCATCACCATCATCACCATCATCACCATCATCACCATCATCACAATTATCACCATCATCACCATCATCACCATCATCACCATCATCACCATCATCACCATCATCACCATCATCACCATCATCACCATCATCACCATCATCACCATCATCACCATCATCACCATCATCACCATCATCACCATCATCACCATCATCACCATCATCACCATCATCACCATCATCACCATCATCACCATCATCACCATCATCACCATCATCACCATCATCACCATCATCACCATCATCACCATCATCACCATCATCACCATCATCACCATCATCACCATCATCACCATCATCACCATCATCACCATCATCACCATCATCACCATCATCACCATCATCACCATCATCACCATCATCACCATCATCACCATCATCACCATCATCACCATCATCACCATCATCACCATCATCACCATCATCACCATCATCACCATCATCACCATAATCACCATCATCACCATCATCACCATCATCACCATCATCACCATCATCATCCTCATCATCCTCATCACCATCATCACCATCATCACCATCTCACCATCATCACCATCGTCACCATCATCACCATCGTCACTATCATCACCATCATCACCGTCATCACCATCATCACCATCATCACCATCATCATCATAATCGCCATCATCACCATCCTCACCATCCTCACCATCATCATCCTCATCACCATCATCACCATCATCACCATCATCACCATCATCACCATCATCACCATCATCACCATCATCACCATCGTCACCACCATCACCATCGTCACTATCATCACCATCATCACCGTCATCACCATCATCACCATCATCACCATCCTCACCATCCTCACCGTCATCACTATCATCACCATCAGCACCGTCATCACCAACATCACCATCATCACCATCATCACCATCATCACCATCATCACCATCATCACCATCATCACCATCATCACCATCATCACCATCATCACCATCATCACCATCATCACCATCATCACCATCATCACCATCATCACCATCATCACCATCATCACCATCATCACCATCATCACCATCATCACCATCATCACCATCATCACCATCATCACCATCATCACCATCATCACCATCATCACCATCATCACCATCATCACCATCATCACCATCATCACCATCATCACCATCATCACCATCATCACCATCATCACCATCATCACCATCATCACACTCATCACCATCATCACCATCATCACCATCGTCACCATTATCACCATCATCACCATCATCACCATCATCACCATCATCACCATCATCACCATCATCACCATCATCACCATCATCACCATCATCACCATCATCACCATCATCACCATCATCACCATCATCACCATCATCACCATCATCACCATCATCACCATCATCACCATAATCACCATCATCACCATCATCACCATCATCACCATCATCACCATCATCACCATCATCACCATCGTCACCATCATCACCATCATCACCATCATCACCATCATCACCATCATCACCATCATCACCATCATCACCATCATCACCATCATCACCATCATCATCCTCATCATCCTCATCACCATCATCACCATCATCACCATCTCACCATCATCACCATCGTCACCATCATCACCATCGTCACTATCATCACCATCATCACCGTCATCACCATCATCACCATCATCACCATCATCATCATAATCGCCATCATCACCATCCTCACCATCCTCACCATCATCATCCTCATCACCATCATCACCATCATCACCATCATCACCATCATCACCATCATCACCATCATCACCATCATCACCATCGTCACCACCATCACCATCGTCACTATCATCACCATCATCACCGTCATCACCATCATCACCATCATCACCATCCTCACCATCCTCACCATCATCACTATCATCACCATCAGCACCGTCATCACCAACATCACCATCATCACCATCATCACCATCATCACCATCATCACCATCATCACCATCATCATCATCATCACCATCATCACCATCATCACCATCATCATCATCATCACCATCATCACCATCATAACCATCATCACCATCATCACCATCATCACCATCATCACCATCATCACCATCATCACCATCATCACCATCATCACCGTCATCACCATCATCACCATCATCACCATTATCACCATCATCACCATCATCACCATCATCACCATCATCACCATCATCACCATCATCACCATCATCACCATCATCACCATCATCACCATCATCACCATCATCACCATCATCACCATCATCACCATCATCACCATCATCACCATCATCACCATCATCACCATCGTCACCACCATCACCATCATCACCGTCATCACCATCATCAACATCATCATCATAATCGCCATCATCACCATCCTCACCATCATCTCCATCATCACCATCATCACCATCATCACCATCATCACCATCATCCCCATCATCACCATCATCACCATCATCACCATCATCACCATTATCACCATCATCACCATCATCACCATCATCACCATCATCACCATCATAACCATCATCACCATCATCACCATCATCACCATCATCACCATCATCACCATCATCACCATCTTCACCATCAACACCATCCTCACCGCACTCATCACCGCACTCATCACCGCACTCATCACCATGATCACCATCATCACCATCATGACCCCTCAAGGTCATTGACCCCTCAAGGTCATTGACCTCATCAAGGTCATTGACCCCTCAAGGTCATTGACCCCTCAAGGTCATTGACCTCATCAAGGTCGGGTGACCTTGTAAATGACCTTGAGAGGGCAATGACCTTGATGAGGTCAATGACCTTGAGGGGTCAATGACCTTGATGAGGTCAATGACATTGAGGCGTCAATGACCTTGAGGGGTCAATGACCTTGATGAGGTCAATGACCTTGAGGGGTCAATGACCTTGAGGGGTCAATGACCTTGATGAGGTCAATGACATTGAGGGGTCAATGACCTTGATGAGGTCAATGACCTTGAGGGGTCAATGACCTTGTGGGGTCAATGACCCTGATGAGGTCAATGACCTTGAGGGGTCAATGACCTTGATGAGGTCAATGACATTGAGGGGTCAATGACTTTGATGAGGTCAATGACCTTGAGGGGTCATGATGGTGATGATGGTGATCATGGTGATGAGTGCGGTGATGAGTGCGGTGAGGATGGTGATGATGGTGAAGATGGTGATGATGGTGATGATGGTGATGATGGTGATGATGGTGATGATGGTGATGATGGTGATGATGGTGATGATGGTGATGATGGTGATGATGGTGATGATGGTGATGATGGTGATGATGGTGATGATGGTGATGATGGTGATGATGGTGATGATGGTGATGATGGTGATGATGGAAATGATGGTGAGGATGGTGATGATGGCGATTATGATGATGATGTTGATGATGGTGATGATGGTGATGATGGTGATGATGGTGACGATGGTGATGATGGTGATGATGGTGATGATGGTGATGATGGTGATGATGGTGATGATGGTGATAATGGAGATGATGGTGATGATGATGATGATGATGATGATGATGATGATGATGTTGATGGTGGTGATGGTGATGACGGTGATAATGGAGATGATGGTGATGACGGTGCTGATGGTGATGATAGTGATGATGGTGAGGATGGTGAGGATGGTGATGATGGCGATTATGATGATGATGGTGATGATGGTGATGACGGTGATGATGGTGATGATAGTGACGATGGTGATGATGGTGACGATGGTGATGATGGTGACGATGGTGGTGATGGTGATGATGGTGATGATAGTGATGATGGTGAGGATGGTGAGGATGGTGATGATGGCGATTATGATGATGATGGTGATGATGGTGATGACGGTGATGATGGTGATGATAGTGACGATGGTGATGATGGTGACGATGGTGATGATGGTGACGATGGTGGTGATGGTGATGATGGTGACGATGGTGATGATGATGATGAGGATGATGATGGTGATGATGGTGATGATGGTGATGATGGTGATGATGGTGATGATGGTGATGAAGGTGATGATGGTGATGATGGTGATGATGGTGATGATGGTGATGATGGTGATGATGGTAATGATGGTGATGATGGTGATGATGGTGATGATGGTGATGATGGTGATGATGGTGATGATGGTGATGATGGTGATGATGGTGATGATGGTGATGATGGTGATGATGATGATGATGGTGATGATGGTGATGATGGTGATGATGGTGATGGTGGTGATGATGGTGATGATGGTGATGATGGTGATGATGGTGATGATGGTGATGATGGTGATGATGGTGATGATGGTGATGATGGTGATGATGGTGATGATGGTGATGATGGTGATGATGGTGATGATGGTGATGATGGTGATGATGGTGATGATGGTGATGATGGTGATGATGGTGATGATGGTGATGATGGTGATGATGGTGATGATGGTGATGATGGTGATGATGGTGATGATGGTGATGATGGTGATGATGGTGATGATGGTGATGATGGTGATGATGGTGATGCTGATGGTGATGGTGATAGTGATAGTGGCGGTATTTTTGGCAATTGTGTTGATGATGGTGATGATAATTATGGGGGTGCCGGTAATTGTGAGGGTGATGGTGATGAGGGCAATAGTGGTGATGATATTAATGAAGGTGACGACAGTGATTTTGGCAATGGTGGTAGTTAACGAATTACGATGGTGGTGATAATTCTGTTACCAACTTTGATGATGAAAATCAGAGTCAATAGTGGCGATGGTCCTGCATCACGATCACTCTCAATATCAGCAGTAGCATCTGTACCTGTAGTAATACTCGTATTAGCGTCAGAATCTTTGTCAACATTAGTATTGGTGGAAACATCGCCATGGAAATGAGTCACAAATGCCGCAGAATCTGTGGTTCACTGCAGTGGGATCATGATAATGAGTTAAAGAAATTTTTGTTCCTTTCGTCATGCAAGATAATGCTTACACCGCGAATCGTTCCTATATGTATTTATCAATACAGGAATTTGTTTATAGGATGTCATAGAAGTGCGCCACTATTGATAAATCCGTATGAAATGCTGACCAAGGTTATCATCCTGACTAAGGTCATTGACCTGACTAGTTTATTTGTAATTTCTGCCATTTAATATTCGATTTTGCGATATTGATGGCTCTTGCTTTTTCAAGTTAATCTAAGAATAAAATGTAGGGTAGGGATTTAGAGAACCTCGCGAACTTAATAGAAAAACACATCCGTTCTATTGGAAGGCACTTTTAATAATAATCATTCTTTGTCTTTGGCAGTTATAAGTGATCATATTGAAGTGTAGACTTTTCGGATAAATCATCCGATCAGATGGACCGATACTTTGATGTACATATGTATATTGCTTAATAATACTACAGTAGCGTACAAAAAAATAATTACACTTTTTTAAATTTATTCACCTACAATTCGGCCATCCTGATCGTATAATCGCCCCGATTACAGTGTCTCAGAATCATAAACAAATTGATATTTCATATTGACATAAGCAACAGATTTATAAGCTAAATCATGATAAATTACAAATTCATTAAAAAGATAGAGATAAGGTATAAGTTTGTCCAAAAACAAAATGATAATGATTAACAAATTCAATTATTGTAAGCAATGCAAAAGTAATCCTTCGATCTTCACCAAACGAGAAAAATTCCAAAACCAGGAGTAGTAGGGCTATGCCGGTTTCAGACCAGGAAATGCGTCAGATGTTGAGTCATCACCGTTCAAGGTCGTTTTTTGACGTCAAGGTCGCTTTGACTTCAAGGTTTTCTGTTTTTTGTTTATTGTTTGTTCAAGACCGAATTATGATATAATTTACAGCATATGTTAAGGCGCGAGTCCGTTATCTTTTGGCCATATTATTGCATGAATTTAACATAATTGGAAAAAGTTGAGATTTTTTTTTTCAACGTTACAGAATTATGCAATAGTCACATTGGTAAATAATTTGTTGAAACTTTTTTTGGGAGCCCCGATTCGTTTACCAGTTGGTTTGCATAAGCAGAATTAAGGCATCATTGCAATTTCTGAGAAATAAATTAGACCATACACTAAAGGGTGTGTGTGTGTATGTTTGTGTGTGTTAGAAGAATTAAAAAAACTTTATAGTTAATATATACATATATGTAAATATTTTATATACAACAATAAATATAAATGAAAGTTGCTTTTCTACATTTCTGTGTTTATAAAATTCCTTAAAATTACAGCATTTCTAAGCGCACAAAATTGATAATGGTGTTGGATCTGGTGGTGACAGCGTGTAGTTGTCTGAAACAAAGATTTCAAATTATCGCATCCGAGATTATTTAAATCAATTGCAGTCTTTTGAAGAAAATGTTCATCCCATGTCTTTTTTTCGGATCCCTTGACGTAAACGTCACAATTTTTTAGATTTTCTTGTAGAAACTTTTTGACACTTTTAAAAGCTACAGATCCATCGTCCCATGCTAAACCATGATAATTTTTCGTCAACCAATTTGCTTGTTTTTGGTATTTCATAGATAAATTTCTGAACTCATACGGCTGCTTAATTAAAAAATTTTGAAACTCCCAAGAATTAAAAGTAATAGCCAGCTCCTTTATAATGAACACATTATTATTTCCCTTAAATCCTTGAAAGTCTAAAGTGATTACTGCTTTTCCAGTCATGTCTATGTGAAGGTATGTATGTTACTGATAGAGTGATTGCTCTTCAATTGATATAGAGAATTTATAGAGTTTCTTATTTTAAATAATTCTCTTGATTTCACCAGTAAGTGGAGTATATTTTATTATTCGATCATGTATGAGTACACAATATGCAACTGTATTAGTTGGAAGATTTTTAGATGCCTTGAGTTCAATTCTTATGTCAATGGGTCCGGCTTTGATTGCCTCATTCTGATGTGATACATCAAAAACAATAATGGGGGCAATTCTCTTGAATTCATCACGTGTAAGAAGAGGTTTTGGATTCACCAAGTAATAGCCTTGTTGAAATTTTGCATACATTTCATATAAAACGCCATAACGATCACAATCAAATTTAAGATTAAGGTCATCATATGGATATGTCTCTGAGTTGAGATGTACTTTAGCATCCGTTACATCGCAATGTTTAAACTTGCCCTCAATTTGTAACGCTAATAATATAAAGCGAGGCGTTTCATTTAGTTGTGAAAGCTTAACATTCCACAAGTGATGCATTCCCTGAGTTAGAGTTGGGTTGAAATGACAATCCCAACTGCGAAATGCTAATGTTATGGGCGTTTCACTTTTGATTGTTTTGAAAATATTCACTTCGAAGTATCAGCCCATTGTATATGAGGAACTTTCCAGGTGATATTGTTTATATTTAGCTGTACTTTTTCTTTTAAATCTGTTGAATATACAACATTTTGATTAGTCTTTGAACGTAATAAAATCAACTCATGTTTAGAGTTTACAATAATTCGATTATAGTCTTCGGCAAAACCCATTAACGATTTAAGGGGTAGACAAAAATTAAAATGTCCGCTTGTTAAATCGATATCATAAGATTTAGACAATCCGCCATTTTTTAACATCAGACTCTCATCCTTATTGAGAGAAGCATAGTTTTTTAGTGTTGTAGTTACGCCTAAGTGTCGTGTTCGATCAATTTCGAATCCATTAATTTCATAACGAATTTCATCGAATAAATATGCTGCGTAATTGTTTTTCAATTTAATATTCGATGAAACTGCCCCATTAACTAGAGTGGCAAATCCCTCAATATTAATATAGCTTTCGCTAGGTAATATGAAAATATCTTGGTTCTGAATAGATATACGAATTTCATCACTACTTTTAAATGCTTGCAAATATGGTATTTAACTATGAAATTCCTTTCTTATAATGCTTTCGTCAGAAATTGGATGTACGATGTTTAGTATTTCACTCATATTTTGTTTTTTGATTTTTTTTTTAATTGTAAACCTATTGATTTAAGGTATTGTTTATTAGCTACCGATCTCTCTAATCTAATCTAATCTCTCATGAGGTGTTTTAAGTCCTTTTTGTTTGACTGTTAGTAAAGTTGTGACTGGTGATGTCACTCCTGAGATATTTTTATTGTAAATAATCATTGATCCAACGGTTTTAAATGGAGTCTGAGCGTTACTCTTTCACCACGAAAATTGATTAGGTTGCCGTTTAGATCAACAATTCGAATTGCAATCGTGCTTATTTGTTGAGTGCTGATGGAGAAATAAATAACATTTGGTGGGCTCTCATCAATTTTATACCCTGGACTGACACCCAATGAAAATTCATGGATTGTATGTGCTGGCGAATTGTTTATATATGATCCAGTTACAATATTACATTCCACACGTAAAACGTGAACTTTAGTAATATTTATTTGTTGATCTGATGTATGTTTTTGATTTGCCTCCAATATTCTTTCACTGAACCCCAGTAGTGATCCAATCGATCGTTCTTTATTAAAATAAATTTTGTCCGTACTGTTTATTTCTGTCTGATTACAAGTTTTCCATTCGGATTCTTTTCTTTATATTTTCCCTGTAAGTATTCGACAATATCATCGGACTCATATGAACCGACTGGAATTTCAAAAACCAAATCGTTTATGTGAAATAAATTATTATCTATATCGACATTTGGTACAGAGTTATATGTATGATGATCGATCAATCCGCACACATAATTCTTATTTAAATTAATTGGTGGAAAGTAATCCGCAGTAAGAAGAGATGAGTTCCCGCTTAATGTGAGAGCTATTGACATGATGAAAGTCAACAATGAAATGAAACTAATTATGTGTTAAAAAATTATTTTTATTGATTGATTAAATTTCATTACAAGACATCACGTTTATTAATCCAGGAGTTATGCTGGTGCAAAAATACTAACCACTTTACAAAAGCTCTGTTTCCTTTGACTTTTAAAACCTTTTCTACAAGATAAACGTCTGGATATCTAGTTTTTTGTAGTTTGCGTTCATAAAATGCACCTTTTATTGATTTACCGTCATAGTCTTTCAGAATATATGTAGCCGGGTTTTGTATTTTGGTTTTGATTTGAAAGATCTCTGTCGACCAATTGGGGGTGTGTCCCTTTTCAAAAGTATGTTTATATTTACTTATTCGTACATTATTGCCAACATGGAATTTGGGCTCATTGAATATTTTCAAATGATTGTTAACAGTTTTCAATAAAGATTTTTCATTAGGAGAATTAACATTAACTGGCGCCATTTTAATTGTTCTATGTATTTTGATGTTATAAATATCAATTAAGGTTTTGTATATGTCAACCCATCGATATTATCCCCGGTAGCACATCATTCCCTTTAAAGTTCTATTAAATCGTTCAACTATTGATGCCTTTAGTACACTTCGTGTTGAATAATGCCTAATGTCATATTTTAGAGTTAAATTTTTAAATTCATTGTTAAAGAATTGCCTGCCATCATCAGTTTGTAAATTTTTTGGTTTTCGCCCCAACTTGAATATACCTTTCATAGCATTAGCCACAAGAGGTGCACTTTTATTTTTCAATGGCACTATCCAGGCAAATTTTGAAAATGTATCTATGTAGGAGGCCAAACTGAGGATGGTACACACTATCCAAGCTATAGTGCAACGTTTATGTTTTTTATGTTTTTTTTTGCTAAATATCTTTTGTACCGCAAAGATTTTGTTTTAGCGGACACTTAAGGAAAAGTAAGCCAAGTGTAAAGACGCGTTTTTTGTGTTGTCGAAAGAAAAGTCCAGTGAAGCATTAAATTTAAGTAAAAACATTAAAGTCAAGTGAAAAGCCTTTGTTTGATTAAATTATCTACTTTTTTAAATTACAATTGAATTATCTGTTTTGTGCATTATTAGTTAACTATTATTGAATTATTAGTGAATTATCAACTTATTATTTAAAACAATATATTTTTTGAATTAAACTTTTTTTACTTTGAATTAGTGACCTTTTTCCTTGTTTGAATTTTTATCATCCATTCCCCTACATCTATAACAGTCAGCACGTAACGATAGCCATTATTATAGCTGGAATAGTTCCCCATTTCTACAAGATCAGCCTGCCAAAGGTCATCTATTCCTTTTGTCATTACCCTCCGCCGTTTAAAAATTTTACGAGCTTGACGGTGAAGTTCCTGCACCAATCCTCTTCCACTTTCGTCATCGGATTGATTATGTTGTAGCCCAAATGGGGTGGGTTTTATAATGTGTTGAAATAAAATATCCTCGATTGCATGATCCTTTCCATCAATATAAAATGTATGGATCTTAAGGTTTTCTTCAACTGTTTTCTGTATACTGTTAAGTTGTTCATATATTATATCAATGTCCTGTTTGATATTAGACAATGTTTTACTGTTTTCATTTCTAAGTTTTGAATTTAGTTCATTTATGCAATTATCAACAAATAATTTATTTGTGGCATCATTGCTTGCTATAGGACTACCAAGATTTTTAATACGCTTGAAACTAATATTTATATGTGCATCGCTGACTAATTGAAAGCCTCCGTTTTGAAATAAGTCTTCTGGAATACCTTTTGTTTTGATTGCAATAGGAGGAACGTCCAAACTTGTCAATAACCGTTTTGAAATTGATCTATTTGACTTCATATTTACACAATTATATTCTCTTCGCGCAACTCTTCAATAATCGACATTATTTCATTATTATGATTTGTATGACCAGCTGATTGTGAAGCGATAAGGAGTCTTAGTCTATCTATTAACTCATTAGGATCATTCCACTATACGTAGTTGGGTTTTTTATAATTTAATCTCATTATACCGGAACCTTTATGTATGTTTGTGGTTTTTTTGTTTTTAACAAATAATTTTTTAATTATTTTAATATATTTGTATGCCTTAGTACCTTTTACTTGTTCACTACCACTATGGTTACGTTTATGTGCATTTGTTAGTTACAATATTTCTCTATAAGCTTGCAAATCTGCATCATCATATTTTTTTGGAACTTTATAAAAGATCAGCTCAAAGAGTCCAAGTGTCTTAGATCAACTCCGGTTAGCAATTGAAATTTTATCATTATTCAACTCAAACGCTGTATTACCAAATTTCCGTTTGTCATAAACATCTCGATAAGGTCCATATAACTTATCTAATTTGCCTGCCTTTTCCAACGTTGTAAGATGGACAAAGGGTTTTCCATCATCTGATTGTGAAAATGACATATATTCATCGTTGTCATCACCATCATCATCTTCATCCTCAACAGCAGCATCGGCATCAGCAGCATAACTACTACTATGAAGAGAACTTGTATCATTGAAAAGTTTCTACTGTACTTATATTATTTTTATTCGGATACGTGTTCGGTTGTCGTTCCTTCTTTAAAGTCTTTGTTTCTTCAAATAGTTCCTTGATCGGCTTAGTGATAGGTTTTAATGAAGTCTCTAGATAATTTCGCGTATCAGCTTCCCCCAGTTTTATATCTCGAAATTTTTTTCTTAATATCTTTCGAGTCTTAACTATATCTTTAATTATTTTCTCATTCATGTTCATATTTGAGTGAGTTGCAATCTCACAGAATACTGATTAGATGATAGTGTGTAACTCACATTTTATAGTTGTATAAAAACGTCAAAAGCTTTCCTATAACGACCACAATCAATATGGTCATCTTTGCTTATGACGAGAAATCCATTTTTATCTTGCCAGCACCTGCTACATAAATGCATAAATATTTCAAAAGACATGTCATTGGCGCCATGATCATATTTAAATCATCTTGCTTAAACACAATGATCAAATTTGCATTGTCTCGCACCAAATGTTTTGGAATCCGCGTGTACGTCTGGCATAAGTAAAAACTGTCGATATTCTTATGTCGTCCCATACAGAAATATGATCTTATATGGTTTTGTTTCTCACATGCGACATCATCAAATATCATAATAGAATTACCTTTGGCTTTTTCCGGTGCTAAAACATGTTTGTTTTCGGTGAAAGGGAAAAATCCCATACCTTTAATTGTTCTAATTAATTCTTGTAAATATTTCGGTTGGGATGTAGATTTTGAGTATAGATAAATATTTTTAAATTTGAGCCCATTCGGACTCTCTATTAAATTGATCATTACATTAGTCTTTCCGCAATTTGATGGTCCAACAATTAGGGCTCTTATCGAATTGGGTAGCAATGAGCTGTGCTTTGTTTTACCTAAATTTCCGGTAGAGAAATCTATATTTCGTATTGATATACTCTTATGTTATTTGATAAAATGCATTTTGACAACTGACAAGAACGTATTAAAAGTGTATTCCTTTATTCAATCGCTCACAGTTTTAAGGAAGCTTTTTAAGTGATAAGATAGATAATCAAAATAAAATGACAATATTATATCAAAATCGAATCAGTCGTAATAAATCGTGTGGGCCTGGTACTAAATTAAAAAAACGGCTTGCTAGAGGTGATCAGGGAATTAACCCATTAGATAGTGCGTGCAGACAACATGATATTATCGATTCTCAAACTAACGATATAAATAAATGGCACATAGCCGATCAAGTGTTGGCTGACAAGCTGAGTCAAGACTTAAGTCCACTAATAGTAGTGTAGGTGAACGTGCAAATGCATGGTTTGTTACGAATGCAATGAAAGCAAAAGTTAAATTTGGGATGGGGATCGGAAGAAAAAAATCTCAATGTGGAAAGAATCTTTTCAATAAGACCATAAGGGCAGCAACAAAACTCTTAAATCAAAAAAAAAAACCAGAGGATATAGAGAGTGCAATAAAAATTGCAAATAAAGTTGTAAAAAAATCGTTTAAGGAAAAAAAAGGTTATCAATAAATGTGCCCCGAATAATACCTATACCTAAAATAGGGGGATTCTTACCTTTGATACCAATATTGACTGCTCTGGGGACCATTGGAAGCTTGTCAGCCGGTGGAGCTACTATTGCACGAGTTGTAAATGAGGCGGCCAAAAAACAATTAGAAGAATCGCATCGCCATAATAAAAATATGGAGGCTATCGCTCTGGGAAAAGGTTTATATCTTAAACCATATAAGAATGGATATGGATTATATTTGAGTCCAAATCCAAAAAACTATTAAAAATGCTACCCAAACGGGCTCTTACTGATGTTGATTTAAGGAAATTTGCAAGCGATTTACCAAATTTTAGGGGTGTTTTCATGCGTGACGCGCTCCCAAAACGTCCACTTGAAGCGGAATGTGGAATTGTCAATTTGGACATATCTACAGGGCCTGGCACACATTGGGTGGCATATAGAAAAGATAAAAATCACGTAGAATATTTTGATAGTTTTGGCAACTTGCAACCACCACAAGAAATAATTCGGTATTTAGGCAATGGCATAATGTATAATTATTCCAGGCACCAAAATTACAACTCTTTTAATTGTGGACACTTATGTTTAAAATTTCTTTGCAATATATATAAATAAAAACAAATTTCAATATGGTTTAAAAAAACAAAAAGTTGTTTTATTATAAAATGTTTAACTACAGGCATTTCTTCTTTTTTCTTACATTAACAATGCGCTTTTGTTTAAGTCTGGCGTAAAATGACATTAGTTTTCGTATTCTTATCAACATAGAATCTAACATGACACAAAAACAAGTATCTGGCCCGACTTGGCGACTATCTGATGACCATGAACATGTGGTGAAATGACGATCATACTTCGATTTAACAATATAAATATTCTCATGTTCAGATAACCTTGAAATGCAGTTTTGAAACATCTCCAAATGTTCATCTAGAATGTTCTCTTTGTGTAGTTGTATGAACTCCTTCAGTTCCGTCAAAGTTGCAGAAATGTTTAAGTTTGTCATCCTTAATGTGTAGAATGACAACACCTCTGACAACAATCCACCGTTCTTCGAAAAGGACTGACACAGTTTAGCAAATCCTGAGAGCTTTAGCTTAACTGCACGATATTTCGTATGTTTCTTGCACCTCTTTATGTTTCTTGCCCCTACTTCTGCTTCAGTTGTTTGAAGATCTACTACTTTTGTTGTGCACTCATAGAACATGTTTTTTACTTTCTTCTTCTTTTGCAATGAATTGATTCAAAAGTTCAATATCTTCCTCACCAATGTTGTCAAGCAGTCTACGTCATTCATATGTTAGTGTGCCACCAATTTATATGTTCATTTGGGGGAAAACTCAAACAATGTTGATGATAAATTTTCGGGAATCTCTTCTCCTCTGCGCTTGCTTAATAACAACGATCTGTAAGAAAAACTTCCAAGTTTTGGACTATTGTATCAATTTGAAGAATTTTAAAATATTTACAAGCTGTATGGCAGACACAATACTTACATTTGGACTTTTAATTTCCTGCACCCAAAACATTTCTTTCTAACTAAAACAAGATAATGTTCGTCTTTTGCTTACCTTTTTGTTTCTCTATGGCTGAAAAAAAATCTGAAAAGAAAAATTTAAAGTGAACTGACCGTCCCTTCTTAAAACGATAACAAGTGAAAGGGCATACTGCAAAAATAAAAACAGTTAGGTTTATTTATTTATATTTTTTTTTATTGGTTGAGCGCAAAATTTTTTTGGCTCACCTGCATTTCATTCATAATTTTGAAACTTAAATTCTTGTTACCTTCTTTCGTGGCAACAAGAAATAAATTCCAGCCATATGGGCTGGGAAAAAAAACTGAGTGCTTGGGAACTCTGCTAATAGCCGATTCCCAAAGCGTGTTTGGATTTTTTTTAGTTTGTCTATTTTATAATATTTATTTATTTCGATACCTCTCGCTTGTTGTAAAAGGCGACTAAACAAAGGTAAACAAAAATCACATCTAGGCAATTTAGAAAACACCAAGGTGAGCCTAGGAACACATATACCACCATTAAACTGGCCCACAAGTGTGCATGCAAATCAGTGGGTTGACACGACTGGAGATCACGGGTGTTGTAAGAGTAAGATCAAACAAAAAAATCTGGAGCATGCCCGTGTCACAAAAAAAGAAAAAGGCAGGCCGAAAAACAATTGGTGCAAACAAATGCAAAAACACCAGCATTTGATTGGCCTCAGCAATGAAGTAATCCCAAACCGGGAAGCCTGCCGCTACTTTCTGAGGTCAAACCGGCGGACCCCACAAGCGGACCAGTAGGAATGCAGTTAAGTGGGAAGGTTATGGTCCTACACTTCTGACCATAACAACGCCGGAAAAAAGGAGAAGAAAAAAAAATTTATTTCTATCTCTGATATATTAATCGTTTTCTTATTTATAAAAAAAGTGCTCGACATTTTATTCGCATTAAAGCTCTCCAAAAAGCCTTGCGCTTTTTCGAAGATGGTAACTGCTGCTGTTGTTGTTGTTGTTGCTGCTGCTGTTGTGTAGGCAGCAATTGTTGTTGTTGTTGATGATGATTTTATGGTGGCTGCTGCAACCATTTCTGTTGTCGTGGCTGTTCTGGTGTAGACAGCATATCACTGCTGAAAACCCCCTCCAGCACACTGTTTTTCAAATCCTCCTGCTGCTGCTGCTGTTGTCGCTGCTGCTGCTGTACCACTTTCAGTGAATGTGGGTCCCCAAGCAGAATATTTTCTAAAATTGCAGCTCTCTTCATTTCTGCTAAGGCTTCACAAAGTACTGATAGATTTTGTCCAAAATCCTAACCTTTTTATATCCACTTCTTCTTCTTTTTCTTATCTCAGTTGGGATAAATACAAATTTATGTTATACAAACTTGCAAATTTTAGATAGGAACGTTTTTTTCCCCACCCTAACTGTTGAAGTTGTAAACACAGCAACCCCATCTAAAACTAAAAAACGTCATATCGCTCTCTTATATGCAATACTTAACGGGGTTTTAATACAGGAACTACCTTGCATTGGTATATATTTACTTATATTAAACACAATATTTATAATGGATGCCAATGCCAATCCACTATCTTTTTCTTGAAACTCATCAAATTTGTTTAGTAATTGGCTTTCCAAATTTTCAGATACAATATTTTCTATGATATTTTTATCACTTAAACTAATACATACATTTTTCGTACTTATATATTTCATCTCCTGTCTAATCTCCTCATTATGATCATATTTCCGGAACTCACCACAGAAAACAGCATTAATTTTTATGTTGATGTACTCGTTGATTATCTCCTGCAGTTGATTGATAATTATTGGTCTGCAATCCCTCAGAAAAAGCTTAGGATTGGCGTGTTTTAAATTGGTTATAACACCCGATCTGATTCTTTTTTTAAACGCCGAATTCGGGAGATCTTCCCACTTTAATATCTCCTCACTTGATTGTGGAACAAAGAGTTGTTTGTATGATGATAATGTACCGAGTGCTGATGTAAGATAATAATTTTGCCCGGTAAACTTAGCATCAGGTAACCAACTTTTTAAAAGTTCCATATCTTTTTCGCAGTTTTTCAAATTTGCTTCAATGTTCGCAGCATTATCACAATCACTATTTCTCCGCAAAAGGAAACTCAATAAATGTGATTGTTGTCTTTCAATCACTTCTTTAATTTGAGGATCCATATTATTTGTTATTACAGTGAAGTATATATATTAAAAATGTAACAAGTGTCAATGACCCCGTACACAGATTTTTTTTTTGTTCGTAGCAACACACACCAGATTAGTCAGGCGCAGTTCAAACTACCTTGAACATGAGTTTCAAGTCAAACGGCCTTGAAGTCAAATAGTCTTGAAGTCAAACGGCCTTGAAAGCACATAGCAACACACAAAATTATTAACCCCCCTCCCCCCTCAACCGACCATGAAGCTCTCAACACATGAACGGCCTTCCTGTCAGATTAGCAAGCAAAAAAAAAAAGGCCTTTGAAACACCCCCACCCAAGTCACACACACACACACACACATGCACACGACCTTCAACACGACCTTCAAGTCAAACGGCCTTGAAGTCAAAGCGCCCTTGAAGTCAAAAAACTACCTTGAACGGTGATGACTCATTTCTGACGCATTTCCTGGTCTGAAACCGGCATAGCCCTACTACTCACATGAACAGTATTTTTTTCATTCGAATGATTTCATTTCAAACATACGAAATTCTGATTTGTCCATTGATTTGAAATATACAAAGTTAGCGTTAATAACACCACTGAGACGTGTAAACTAATCTTCGGAATGTGATACAATTTTGGTACGCACCATACGAAGCTTGGATTTCATACGGATTTATCAATAGTGGCGCGTTTCAATGCATCCTATGAACCCAATTCCTGTTTACTCTGTATTGGTAAATATATGAAGGATTCGCGTTGTAAGCAAATCTAGCACGACGAAACGAACAACAATTGCTTTAACTCATTATTATGATCCCGTTGCAGTGAACCACAAATTCTGAGGCATTTGTGACTGATTTTCATTATCACCGTCATCACCGCCATCACCAACATCACCATCATCACCGCCATATCCATCCTCACCATCGTCACCATCGTCACCATCATCACCATCATCACCATCATCACCATCATCACCATCATCACCATCATCACCATCATCACCATCATCACCATCATCACCATCATCACCATCGTCACCATCATCAATATCTTCACCCTCATCATCATAATCGCCATCATCACCATCCTCACTATTGGAAAAGTAATTGAACATTCCCATTACACTAAATGTCATTTGTGAACTTGATATGTATTACAAAATAAAAATGTCTTCCCCTTCCTGCAATCAGCTTGATCGGTCGTATTTTACTTTGTCTGATTATTATAGGCAAGTTCCACTAAGTAAATCCATCAGGTTATGGGCCATCCGCAGCCTATTTTATCAGATAAAAGTGATAATTTGTTTAGTTTGTCTGCCCCGGGTAATATTTTCCTATATTTGTATTTTTTTTGTCGCTCGTAACTTTGATAATTAGTTGAAAGTGTACTTGTCACATGGTTGACAAGATTGAAATTATCAAACTAAGTGAATCGATTGAAGACATTCCAGATTTAGTTCAAGATTCGGATAATATTTCTTTCGACGGCTCTACGCAAAATACAACAGAGGAAATGACCTCGCAAATACCATTTAATCGCCTTAAGGGCAGAGAGAATTACTCTGAATGGAAGGTCGGTGCAAGGGCTCACATGATAATCAAGGGCTTATGGGACTCTTGCGTGAATGTATTACCCCCTACAGCAAGTGATAATCAAAGGAAAGCTGACCTTAGAGCAATAGGTGAATTAACCTTGTTGCTTGAGCCGTGTAACTACAACCATATTGAAGGAGCAAGCACATGCAAAGAAGCATGGGATAGTATAGCGGCGGCTTTTGATGATACCGGCACTGGTCGGAAAGTGGCACTGTTGCAACAATTGGTATCACTCACGCAAAAAGAATGTGCATCAATGGAAGACTATGTCAACCGGATGAGTTCACTGTGGTCGAAAGTGAAAGCGGCTGGATTTAATATAGACGAGGAAGTTGCTGGTTCATTGATGCTAGTAGGTTTACCTGTAGAATACAAACCTATGATACTTGCGGTAGAAAACTCTCCAGGAAAAATCACGTTTGACTACATTAAAAACTTGTTAATGCAGGGCTTAGTCTTTGAAAACGAAAAATTTGATTCAAGCGAGGCAGCCTTAGCTGTAAAAAATAAAAAATTTCAAAACAGAAACAAAAAACATTGCTTTGGATGCGGTTCTAAGCAACATTTCGTCAAAAATTGCCCTAAAGCAAAAAGCAAAAAAATGCAGCAACACAAATATGAAAGAAATGAAACCATGTTATTTTCATCCTTGCTAGTTCAATCCAGTGAATTACCATCAGATTGGTACATTGATAGTGGCTGTACTGTACATATGACAAAACACAAGTCGATCATTAAAAATATACAAGAACCTGTGCAAAAAGAAGTGATTGTGGCGAACAATGAGAGAATTTTAATTGATTGTGTCGGTAGCGTAAAGCAACATGTCTTAAAAGATGGGAACCAGAACGAGATAACAATCAACAAAGTTCACTATGTACCGAACATTTGCGCAAATCTCTTATCAGTTAGCCAAACGATCAAGCACAATAAGTCAGTTTTGTTTACTAATGATGGGTGTAAGATATTTGACTCGAACTGGAATGTGATTGCTACAGCAAGCTTAGTAAACGATTTGTTTAAATTAGATGTTCCACAAGTTGTTAAATCTTTGAATGCTGAGGCCCGGAACGAGCCAATAATCACAGCAAAGCCCAAAGAGAATATGATTTTATGGCATCGTCGCTTTGGACACGCTAGTTTTGACTACATGACGTTCCTGAAGAGTGAATTAGAAAATTTTTCAATTCCACGAAACAGCGTGTGCGATACATGTGTCAAAGCCAAACAATGCCGTTCTCCCTTTAAAGACGAAGGCAAGCGAGCAACAACATTACTTGAATTGGTACATATAGTCCAGTCAAATTAGTCCTTAAAATAGAGGTAAGGTTACAATAATTCCCATAGAGCTAAAAATTGGTATGAATGTTCAGAATACCATTATAAATGAATTGTGAAAAGTCCCCATCAATCCCCCTTGTGCAAAAAATTTTATCGATGGTGAAAGTTTGCAAAAATAGGTTTTTCGCGTTTTTCAGCTTAACGGTGAGTTTTACAGCAAAAATAGTTCAGACAAAAATTGTAGATCATCCGATTCTCTACAAAAAATGTATCTACACTTTTTTTCATAAGTATTGCCATTTCCGTGATATAGCGGTTGAAAGAATTGAAAAAAATATTTTATTCGTAATATGCACGTTAATGTACTTTTATATACATTTTTGAACCGTTATATGAGTAAATACATGAGTCCCTATGTCTTATACATACAAATTATAAAATTCTTAGAATATAAATGAACGTCAAAAACTCCTCCCCTATTTTCATTTAGTCGCATGGCCTTGAGTAACATCTGTCTTCCATTCAATTGTCAGCGTGGCGATGCTCGTATACCTGCTCCGTTTCGAAGGTCTCATACTCAACAAAATACTGTTAGTCGTAAGCATTCCTTCGTAGTGACAACTCGTGGCTATCGCTTATATTTTGTAAGAAGTTATAATCACTAATGGAATTCGCTTTCTTCTTTCTATGTACGGAGCTCCAAAAAAAATTACCTGCTTGGATAAGCTCCGATACTTATCTTTTGCAAAAAAAACTTATAATAAAAAACAAGTGCAATTAGCTTGTCTTCCCCCAACCTCTGCTGCTGCTCAACAACATCTATTCCGGGTATATTATCAAGTTCAAGTGTGGCTTGGTAATAAAATGGATCCAGAAGACTGGGGTTGGAAGTTAGTTGACAATGCATTGGAACCAATTCATACGTTACTCCCACCTGCACCAGAAAAACTCCTTAACACCATCTTTTGCAATTGCAAAAAAGGTTGCAATGCTAAATGCGGCTGTAAAAAGGTTGGACTGTTTTGTTCTTTAGCATGCACCAATTGTCAAGGACAGTCGTGCTCCAATGTTGAATCGATATTAGATGAGGATAATTACGATATCAGTGATGAGACATATGATCCATCACTTTTAGAACATATTTGTGTCCAGCAGGAAGATGAGGAAAAAGAAGATGAAGAAAAAGAAGAAGAAGAAAACGAAGACAATATACTAGAAGTTCCATTGGATTATTATGAATCCGATGAATAATTTTTCCAAATTATTTTTTCATTTATGTATTACATAATTTACGCAGCTTTCATCATTTTCAATACTCCATTTGCATTCAATAGGATCATAATAGATCGTGGAATAGGCCTACCGGGGAAACCACGTTAAAAAAAAAGCGCCAAGCACACTACCTCATAGGTGGTGTGGAAACGTGTGCATATTACGAATAAAATATTTTTTTCAATTCTTTCAACCGCTATATCACGGAAATGGCAATACTTATGAAAAAAAGTGTAGATACATTTTTTGTAGAGAATCGGATGATCTACAATTTTTGTCTGAACTATTTTTGCTGTAAAACTCACCGTTAAGCTGAAAAACGCGAAAAACCTATTTTTGCAAACTTTCACCATCGATAAAATTTTTTGCACAAGGGGGATTGATGGGGACTTTTCACAATTCATTTATAATGGTATTCTGAACATTCATACCAATTTTTAGCTCTATGGGAATTATTGTAACCTTCAAAGTCTTATTTGACTGGACTAATAGTGATGTTTGTCAAGCTTCTTCGGTGGAATCAATAAGTGGTTTTCGTCATTTTGTGTCGTTCATCGACGATTTTTCAAGGAAGGTGGTTATATACGTAATTAAAAGCAAAAGTGAAGTGTTTGACTGCTTTATTAAATATAAAGCGATGGCTGAAAAGCAAACAGGCCACAAATTAAAATGCTTTAGAAGCGACAATTGCACCGAGTTTTGCAATAATAAATTCCGAAAGTTTTTTGAAACTAATGGAATTTTACATCAAAAATCATCTGTTTATAGCCCACAACAAAACGGGTTATCAGAACGCATGAACAGAACGATTTTGGACAAAGTGCGCTGTATGTTGATCGATTCAGGACTCCCAAAGTCGTTTTGGGCAGAAGCTGCAATGACAGCAGTTTATCTCATCAATCGAATCCCTTGTAAAGGAACCGGAGAGAAGTCACCTGAAGAGATCTGGACAAATCAAAGGCCGAATTTGTCGATGCTGAAAGTTTTTGGATGTCGTGCTTTTGTACACGTGCCGTCTCCGAAGCGAGAAAAATTAGACAGCAAATCCATTGAATGCATTTTCATTGGATATGCTTCAGATGCAAAAGCATACAGGCTCTACAACACCCAATCAAACTCAGTTATTACAAGTAGAGACGTTACATTCTTGGAGTCAAGTGGCATGAATCAGGTAATTGATTTTAAATCTCAAACTAATCGTTTTTTGTTGGATTATTCCGAAGGTGGAGGAGAAAAGATCTGCGAATCAGGGGAGGATGTGCCTACTAATAACCTCAATTCAATAAGTGATTCGCAATTATCGAGTTTACATGCGAACTCATCAAATCAACAACCAGTCGATGATTCGTTTACTTCGTTCAATGACAGTAACGTCAGTATTTGGCAACCAAGCGATATAGATGATGAGGAAGAAATGTTGCAACCTCGCAAGAAATCCTCTAGAAATCAAGGGAAACCCAAGCCAGATTACACCAATTTTGCTTTCGCCTTCTTTGGCAGTGATCCAGCAACGTTCAAACAAGCCATTTCAAGTGAGAATGCGGACTCGTGGAGGTGTGCGATGAAAGATGAATTCGACTCGCTTCAGCAAAATAAAACGTGGAACCTAGTGGAGTTACCCGCTGGAAAGTCGCCGATCAGATGCAAATGGGTGTTCAAATCTAAGCGTGACAGCCAGGGAAAAGTTGTACGGTATAAAGCGAGGTTGGTGGCCAAAGGCTTTACACAAGTTGAAGGTGTGGACTATCACGAAACATTCTCGCCGGTAGTTCGCTTTACGACAATTCGATATTTGATGGCTATTGACAGCCTTTCTCCATGGCAAGTTGGAAGAAGAGATATTTATGTCGCAGCCCGAAGGATTTTCGGATGGAACAGACCGATGCTGTAAGCTGGTGAAATCAATTTACGGACTAAAGCAATCAAGCCGTGTTTGGAACTGTACTCTGAACCAAGTACTCTTGGATTTTGGACTTAAGTGCTCCTCGACAGATCAATGCGTGTATTATCTAGTCGAAAACAATCGGTTGTTTATCTTAGCCATTTACGTGGATGATATTCTTATGTTTAGCAACGATGCTAGTCTGGAGCAAAAGCTCACTGATGTCCTCTTCAAACAGTTCAAGATGAAGGATATGGGAGAGGTATCATCTGTTTTAGGAGTTCGAGTGACAAGAAACAGAAAAACAGGTACCATTTCTCTTGATCAAATTCAGTATATAAAAGATATTTTATCTCGTTTTAACATGAGCGATTGTAATCCAACGGTTGCACCAATGGATATTAATCAGAAAGTATCAGCTAAAATGTGCCCGAGTAATGATGATGAGAGAATTCAAATGAAGGATGTGCCGTATCGGCAACTGGTTGGGGCTCTGCAATTTTGCGTACAAGTCTCAAGACCGGATATATGTTTCCCAGTAAACGTTTTAAGTCGATACTGTAATGATCCTGGCAAGGCACATTGGAATGCTGCGAAGCGTATTTTACGCTACTTAAAAGGAACAATTGATAGAAAAATAACATATAATAACTCTCACACTCTACTTAAAGGTTATTGCGATGCTGACTGGGCCAGCGATGAGGACGAGCGGCGATCCACTACTGGCTATTTGTTCACAATGCAAGGCGGTGCGATTTCGTGGTGCACCAAACGACAAAAAACCATCGCCATCTCAACGACAGAAGCGGAATTTATGTCTATGACGGCAGCAGTACAGGAATGCATTTGGATCAAAATGCTTGAAAACGAACTTTTCATAAATTCATCCGGCTCAATCGAACTGTTTTGCGACAACCTTAGTGCAGTTAAGTTAGCAATGAATAATGCATATTTGGCAAGAACTAAGCATATTGATGTCAAAGCTAAATTCGTACACCAAAACGTCAAAAAGGGTTTAATAAAACTTACTCATTTACCAACTAATAAGATGCCAGCTGATGTTTTGACCAAACCAACTTCAGGAAGTAAATTGGAATTATTTTCAAGCTTTTTCGGTTTTCATTGAATATAATTCTTATGTACATATACATATACTAATAACTATAACTAATAATAGAATTAAATTTGATAAATAAAGTCAATACTATGTAACTTAGAGTTTTAAATTAAAGTGAAGTCGATGCTATGTAATTTAAACTATTTTGATATCAACTATGAAATCTACACTAGAGTATTGATGTATTAATATCTATTCGTAAACCAAACTAAGATATTGAATTATGAATTAAAATGTATTTCAATTAAGGGAGAGTATTGGAAAAGTAATTGAACATTCCCATTACACTAAATGTCATTTGTGAACTTGATATGTATTACAAAATAAAAATGTCTTCTCCTTCCTGCAATCAGCTTGATCGGTCGTATTTTACTTTGTCTGATTATTATAGGCAAGTTCCACTAAGTAAATCCATCACTCACCATCATTACCATCATCACCATCATCATCATCATCACCATCATCGCCATCATCACCATCATCACCATCATCACCATCATCACCATCATCACCATCATCGCCATCATCACCATCCTCACCATCCTCACCATCATTACCGTCATCATCATCATCACCATCATCACCATCATCACCATCATCACCATCATCACCATCATCACCATCATCACCATCATCACCATCATCACCATCATCACCATCATCACCATCATCACCATCATCACCATCATCACCATCATCACCATCATCACCATCATCACCATCATCACCATCATCACCATCATCACCATCATCACCATCATCACCATCATCACCATCATCACCATCATCACCATCATCACCATCATCACCATCATCACCATCATCACCATCATCACCATCATCACCATCATCACCATCATCACCATCATCACCATCATCACCATCATCACCATCATCACCATCATCACCATCATCACCATCATCACCATCATCACCATCATCACCATCATCACCATCATCACCATCATCACCATCATCACCATCATCACCATCATCACCATCATCACCATCATCACCATCATCACCATCATCACCATCATCACTATCATCACCATCATCACCATCATCAATATCATCATCATCATCACCATCTTCGCCATCATTACCATCACCATCATCAATATCTTCACCCTCATCCATCATCACCATCATCACTATCATCACCGTCATCACCATCCTCGCCATCATCACCATCACCACCATCTTCGCCATCATTACCATCACCATCATCAATATCTTCACCCTCATCCATCATCACCATCATCACTATCGTCACCGTCATCACCATCCTCGCCATCATCACCATCAACACCATCTTCGCCATCATTACCATCACCATCATCAATATCTTCACCCTCATCATCATAATCGCCATCATCACCATCATCACCATCATCACCATCATCACCATCATCACCATCATCACCATCATCACCATCATCACCATCATCACCATCATCACCATCATCACCATCATCACCATCATCACCATCATCACCATCATCACCATCATCACCATCATCACCATCATCACCATCATCACCATCATCACCATCATCACCATCATCAGCATCATCATCATCATCACCATCATCACCATCATCACCATCATCACAATCATCACCATCATCACCATCATCACCATCATCACCATCATCACCATCATCACCATCATCATCATCTTCACCATCATCACCATCATCACCATCATCACCAACATCACCATCATCACCATCATCACCATCATCACCATCATCACCATCATCACCATCATCACCATCATCAGCATCATCACCATCATCACCATCATCACCATCATCACCATCATCACCATCATCACCATCATCACCATCATCACCATCATCACCATCATCACCATCATCACCATCATCACCATCATCACCATCATCACCATCATCACCATCATCACCATCATCACCATCATCACCATCATCACCATCATCACCATCATCAAGATCATCACCATCATCACCATCATCACCATCATCACCATCATCACCATCATCACCATCATCACCATCATCACCATCATCACCATCATCACCATCATCACCATCATCACCATCATCACCATCATCAACATCATCACCATCATCACCATCATCACCATCATCACCATCATCACCATCATCACCATCATCACCATCATCACCATCATCACCATCATCACCATCATCACCATCATCACCATCATCACCATCATCACCATCATCACCATCATCACCATCATCACCATCATCACCATCATCACCATCATCACCATCATCACCATCATCACCATCATCACCATCATCACCATCATCACCATCATCACCATCATCACCATCATCACCATCATCACCATCATCACCATCATCACCATCATCACCATCATCACCATCATCACCATCATCAATATCTTCACCCTCATCATCATAATCACCATCGGCACCATCATCACCATCATCACCATCATCACCATCATCACCATCATCACCATCATCACCATCATCAATATCATCACCATCATCACCATCATCACCATCATCACCATCATCACCATCATCACCATCATCACCATCATCACCATCATCACCATCATCACCATCATCACCATCATCACCATCATCACCATCATCACCATCATCACCATCATCACCATCATCACCATCATCACCATCATCACCATCATCACCATCATCACCATCATCACCATCATCACCATCATCACCATCATCACCATCATCACCATCATCACCATCATCACCATCATCACCATCATCACCATCATCAACATCATCACCATCATCACCATCATCACCATCATCACCATCATCACCATCATCACCATCATCACCATCATCACCATCATCACCATCATCACCATCATCACCATCATCACCATCATCACCATCATCACCATCATCACCATCATCACCATCATCACCATCATCACCATCATCACCATCATCACCATCATCACCATCATCACCATCATCACCATCATCACCATCATCACCATCATCACCATCATCACCATCATCACCATCATCACCATCATCACCATCATCACCATCATCACCATCATCACCATCATCACCATCATCACCATCATCACCATCATCACCATCATCACCATCATCACCATCATCACCATCATCACCATCATCACCATCATCATCATCATCACCATCACCGCACTCATCACCATCATGACCATCACCGCACTCATCACCGTCATCACCATCATCACCATCCTCGCCATCATTACCATCATCACCATAATCTCCAACGTCACCATTACCATCATCACCATCATCACCATCATCACCATCATCACCATCATCACCATCATCACCATCACAGCACTCATCACTATCATCACCATCACCGCACTCATCACCGCACTCATCACCACCATCACCATCATCACCATCATCATCACCATCATCGCTCATCACCATCATTACCATAATCACCATCATCACCATCATCACCATCATCACCATCATCACCATCATCACCATAATCACCATCATTACCATCATCACCATCATCACCATCATCAGAATCATCACCATCATCACCATCACCGCACTCATTACCATCACCAAGGTCATTGACCCCTCAAGATCATTGACCTCTCAAGGTCATTGACCTCTCAAGGTCATTGACCTCATCAAGGTCATTGACCCCTCAAGGTCATTGACATCATCAAGGTCATTGACCCCTCAAGGTCATTGACCTCATCAAGGTCATTGACCTCATCAAGGTCATTGACCTCATCAAGGTCATTGACCCCTCAAGGTCATTGTCCCTCAAGGTCATTGACCCCTCTAGGTCATTTACAAGGTCACCCGACCTTGATGAGGTCAATGACCTTGATGAGGTCAATGATCTTGATGAGGTCAATGACCTTGATGAGGTCAATGACCTGGATGAGGTCAATGACCTTGATGAGGTCAATGAACTTGATGAGGACAATGACCTTGATGAGGTCAATGACCTTGAGGGGTCAATGACCTTGATGAGGTCAATGACCTTGATGATGTCAATGACCTTGAGGGGTCAATGACCTTGATGAGGTCAATGACCTTGAGAGGTCAATGACCTTGAGAGGTCAATGATCTTGAGGGGTCAATGACCTTGGTGATGGTAATGAGTGCGGTGATGGTGATGATGGTGATGATTCTGATGATGGTGATGATGGTGATGATGGTGAGGATGGTGATGATGGCGATTATGATGATGATGGTGAAGATGGTGAAGATAGTGACGATGGTGATGATGGTGATGATGGTGATGATGGTGATGATGGTGATGATGGTGATGATGGTGATGATGGTGATGATGGTGATGATGGTGATGATGGTGATGATGGTGATGATGGTAATGATGGTGATGATGGTGATGATGGTGATGATGGTGATGATGGTGATGATGGTGATGATGGTGATGATGGTGATGATGGTGATGATGGTGATGATGGTGATGATGGTGATGATGGTGATGATGGTGATGATGGTGGTGATGGTGATGATGGTGATGATGGTGAAGATGGTAATGATGGCGAGGATGGTGATGATGGTGATGACGGTGATGATGATGATAATAGTGACGATGGTGATGATGGTGATGACGGTGATGATGATGATGATGTTGATGATGGTGATGATGGTGATGATGGTGATGATGGTGATGATGGTGATGATGGTGATGATGGTGATGATGGTGATGATGGTGATGATGGTGATGATGGTGATGATGGTGATGATGGTGATGATGGTGATGATGGTGATGATGGTGATGATGGTGATGATGGTAATGATGGTGATGATGGTGATGATGGTGATGATGGTGATGATGGTGATGATGGTGATGATGGTGATGATGGTGATGATGGTGATGATGGTGATGATGGTGATGATGGTGATGATGGTGATGATGGTGATGATGGTGATGATGGTGATGATGGTGATGATGGTGATGATGGTGATGATGGTGATGATGGTGATGATGGTGATGATGGTGATGATGGTGATGATGGTGATGATGGTGATGATGGTGATGATGGTGATGATGGTGATGATGGTGATGATGGTGATGATGGTGATGATGGTGATGATGGTGATGATGGTGATGATGGTGATGATGGTGATGATAATTATGGCGGTGTCGGTAATTGTGAGGGTGATGGTGATGATATTAATGAAGGTGACGACAGTGATTTTGGCAATGGTGGTAGTTAACGGATTACGATGGTGGTGATAATTCTGTTACCAACTTTGATGATGAAAATCAGTGTCAATAGTGGCGATGGTCCTGCATCACGATCACTATCAATATCAGCAGTAGCATCTGTACCTGTACTAATACTCGTGTTGCCGTCAGAATCTTTGTCAACATTAGTATTGGTGGAAACATCGCCATGGAAATCAGTCACAAATGCCGCAGAATCTATGGTTCACTGCAGTGGGGTCATGATAATGAGTTAAAGCAATTTTTGTTCCTTTCGTCATGCAAGATAATGCTTACACCGCGAATCGTTCCTATATGTATTTACCAAACAGGAATTGGTTAATAGGATGTCATAGAAATGCGCCACTATTGATAAGTCCGTATGAAATGCTGACCAAGGTTATTGTCCTGGCTAAGGTCATTGACCTGACTGGTTTATTTGTAATTTCTGCCATTTAATATTCGATATTGCGACATTGATGGCTCTTGCTTTTTCAAGTTAATCTAAGAATAAAATGTAGGGTAGGGATTTAGAGAACCTCGCGAACTTAATAGAAAAACACATCCGTTCTATTGGAAGGCACTTTTAATAATAATCATTCTTTGTCTTTGGCATTAAGTTATAAGTGATCATATTGAAATGAAGACTTTTCGGATAAATCATCCGATCAGATGGACCGATACTTTGATGTACATATGTATATTGCTTAATAATACTACAGTAGCGTACAAAAAAATAATTACACTTTTTTAAATTTATTCACCTACAATTCGGCCATCCTGATCGTATAATCGCCCCGATTACAGTGTCTCAGAATCAGAAACAAATTGATATTTCATATTGACATAAGCAACAGATTTATAAGCTAAATCACGATAAATTACAAATTCATTAAAAAGATAGAGATAAGGTATAAGTTTGTCCAAAAACAAAATGATAATGATTAACAAATTCAATTATTGTAAGCAATGCAAAAGTAATCCTTCGATCTTCACCAAACGAGAAAAATTCCAAAACCAGGAGTAGTAGGGCTATGCCGGTTTCAGACCAGGAAATGCGTCAGATGTTGAGTCATCACCGTTCAAGGTCGTTTTTTGACGTCAAGGTCGCTTTGACTTCAAGGTTTTCTGTTTTTTGTTTATTGTTTGTTCAAGACCGAATTATGATATAATTTACAGCATATGTTAAGGCGCGAGTCCGTTATCTTTTGGCCATATTATTGCATGAATTTAACATAATTGGAAAAAGTTGAGATTTTTTTTTTCAACGTTACAGAATTATGCAATAATCACATTGGTAAATAATTTGTTGAAACTTTTTTTGGGAGCCCCGATTCGTTTACCAGTTGGTTTGCATAAGCAGAATTAAGGCATCATTGCAATTTCTGAGAAATAAATTAGACCATACTAAGGGGTGTGTGTGTGTGTCAGAAGAAATAAAAAACTTTATAGGATATACAACAATAAATATAAATGAAAATTGCTTTTCTACATTTCTGTGTTTATAAAATTCCTTAAAATTACAGCATTTCTAAGCGCACAAAATTGATGATGGTGTTGGAGCTGGTGGTGACAGCGTGTAGTTGTTTGAAACATCTTATTTAAAGATTTCAAATTATCGCATCCGAGATTATTTAAATCAATTGCAGTCTTTTGAAGAAACTGTTCAACCCATGTCTTTTTTTCGGCTCCCTTAACGTAAATGTCACAATTTTTTAGATTTTCTTGTAGAAACTTTTTGACACTTTTAAAAGATACAGATCCATAGTCCCATGCTATACCATGATAATTTTTCGTCAACCAATTTGCTTGTTTTTGGTATTTCATAGATAAATTTCTGAACTCATACGGCTGCTTAATTAAAAAAATTTGAAACTCCCAAGAATTAAAAGTAATAGCCAGCTCCTTTATAATGAACACATTATTATTTCCCTTAAATCCTTGAAAGTCTAAAGTGATTACTGCTTTTCCAGTCATGTCTATGTGAAGGTATGTATGTTACTGATAGAGTGATTGCTCTTCAATTGATAGAATTTATAGAGTTTCTTATTTTAAATAATTCTCTTGATTTCACCAGTAAGTGGAGTATATTTTATTATTCGATCATGTATGAGTACACAATATGCAACTGTATTAGTTGGAAGATTTTTAGATGTCTTGAATTCAATTCTTATGTCAATGGGTCCGGCTTTGATTGCCTCATTCTGATGTGATACATCAAAAACAATAATGGGGGCAATTCTCTTGAATTCATCACGTGTAAGAAGAGGTTTTGGATTCACCAAGTAATAGCCTTGTTGAAATTTTGCATACATTTCATATAAAACGCCATAACGATCACAATCAAATTTAAGATTAAGGTCATCATATGGATATGTCTCTGAGTTGAGATGTACTTTAGCATCCGTTACATCGCAATGTTTAAACTTGCCCTCAATTTGTAACGCTAATAATATAAAGCGAGGCGTTTCATTTAGTTGTGAAAGCTTAACATTCCACAAGTGATGCATTCCCTGAGTTAGAGTTGGGTTGAAATGACAATCCCAACTGCGAAATGCTAATGTTATGGGCGTTTCACTTTTGATTGTTTTGAAAATATTCACTTCGAAGTATCAGCCCATTGTATATGAGGAACTTTCCAGGTGATATTGTTTATATTTAGCTGTACTTTTTCTTTTAAATCTGTTGAATATACAACATTTTGATTAGTCTTTGAACGTAATAAAATCAACTCATGTTTAGAGTTTACAATAATTCGATTATAGTCTTTGGCAAAACCCATTAACGATTTAAGGGGTAGACAAAAATTAAAATGTCCGCTTGATAAATCGATATCATAAGATTTAGACCATCCGCCATTTTTTAACATCAGACTCTCATCCTTATTGAGAGAAGCATAGTTTTTTAGTGTTGTAGTTACGCCTAAATGTCGTGTTCGATCAATTTCGAATCCATTAATTTCATAACGAATTTCATCGAATAAATATGCTGCGCAATTGTTTTTCAATTTAATATTCGATGAAACTGCCCCATTATCTAGAGTGGCAAATTCTTCAATATTAATATAGCTTTCGCTAGGTAATATGAAAATATCTTGGTTCTGAATAGATATACGAATTTCATCACTACTTTTAAATGCTTGCAAATATGGTATGTAACTATGAAATTCCTTTCTTATAATGCTGTCGTCAGAAATTGGATGTTGTACGATGTTTAGTATTTCACTCATATTTTGTTTTTTGATTTTTTTTTTAATTGTAAACCTATTGATTTAAGGTATTGTTTATTAGCTACCGATCTCTCTAATCTAATCTAATCTCTCATGAGGTGTTTTAAGTCCTTTTTGTTTGACTGTTAGTAAAGTTGTGACTGGTGATGTCACTCCTGAGATATTTTTATTGTAAATAATCATTGATCCAACGGTTTTAAATGGAGTCTGAGCGTTACTCTTTCACCACGATTAGATCAACAATTCGAATTGCATTCGTGCTTATTTGTTGAGTGCTGATGGGGAAATAAATAACATTTGGTGGGCTCTCATCAATTTTATACCCTGGACTGACACTCAATGAAAATTCATGGATTGTATGTGCTGGCGAATTGTTAATATATGATCCAGTTACAATATTACATTCCACACGTAAAACGTGAACTTTAGTAATATTTATTTGTTGATCTGATGTATGTTTTTGATTTGCCTCCAATATTCTTTCACTGAACCCCAGTAGTGATCCAATCGATCGTTCTTTATTAAAATAAATTTTGTCCGTACTGTTTATTTCTGTCTGATTACAAGTTTTCCATTCGGATTCTTTTCTTTATATTTTCCCTGTAAGTATTCGACAATATCATCGGACTCATATGAACCGACTGGAATTTCAAAAACCAAATCGTTTATGTGAAATAAATTATTATCTATATCGACATTTGGTACAGAGTTATATGTATGTATGAAAATCGATCAATCCGCACACATAATTCTTATTTAAATTAATTGGTGGAAAGTAATCCGCAGTAAGAAGAGATGAGTTCCCGCTTAATGTGAGAGCTATTGACATGATGAAAGTCAACAATGAAATGAAACTAATTATGTGTTAAAAAATTATTTTTATTGATTGATTAAATTTCATTACAAGACATTACGTTTATTAACCCAGGAGTTATGCTGGTGCAAAAATACTAACCACTTTACAAAAACTCTGTTTCCTTTGACTTTTAAAACCTTTTCTACAAGATAAACGTCTGGATATCTAGTTTTTTGTAGTTTGCGTTCATAAAATGCACCTTTTATTGATTTACCGTCATAGTCTTTCAGAATATATGTAGCCGGGTTTTGATTTGAAAGATCTCTGTCGACCAATTGGGGGTGTGTCCCTTTTCAAAAGTATGTTTATATTTACTTATTCGTACATTATTGCCAACATGGAATTTGGGCTCATTGAATATTTTCAAATGATTGTAAACAGTTTTCAATAAAGATTTTTCATTAGAAGAATTAACATTAACTGGCGCCATTTTAATTGTTCTATGTATTTTGTTGTTATAATTATCAATTAAGGTTTTGTATATGCCAACCCATCGATATGATCCCCGGTAGCACATCATTCCCTTTAAAGTTCTATTAAATCGTTCAACTATTGATGCCTTTAGTACACTTCGTGTTGAATAATGCCTAATGTCATATTTTAGAGTTAAATTTTTAAATTCATTGTTAAAGAATTGCCTGCCATCATCAGTTTGTAAATTTTTTGGTTTTCGCCCCAACTTGAATATACCTTTCATAGCATTAGCCACAAGAGGAGCACTTTTATTTTTCAATGGCACTATCCAGGCAAATTTTGAAAATGTATCTATAACAGTCAGCACGTAACGATAGCCATTATTATAGCTGGAATAGTTACCCATTTCTACAAGATCAGCCTGCCAAAGGTCATCTATTCCTTTTGTCATTACCCTCCGCCGTTTAAAAGTTTTACGAGCTTGACGGTGAAGTTCCTGCAATAAATCCTCTTCTCACGTTCGTCATCGGACTGATTATGTTGTAGCCCAAATGGGGTGGGTTGTATATTCTGTTGAAATAAAATATCCTCGATTGCATGAACCTTTTCATCAATATAAAATTATGGACCTTAAGGTTTTCTTCAACTGTTTTCTGTATACTGTTAAGTTGTTCATATATTATATCAATGTCCTGTTTGATATTAGACAATGTTTTACTGTTTTCATTTGTAAGTTTTAAATTTAGTTCATTTATACAATTATCAACAAATTATTTGTGGCATCACTGCTTGCTATAGGACTACCAAGATTTTTAATACGCTTGAAACTAATATTTATATGTGCATGGCTGTCTAATTGAAAGCCTCCGACTTTTGAAATAAGTCTTCTGGAATACCTTTTGTTTTGATTGCAATAGGAGGAACGTCCAAACTTGTCAATAACCGTTTTGAAATTGATCTATTTGACTTCATATTTACACAATTATATTCTCTTCGCGCAACTCTTCAATAATCGACATTATTTCATTATTATGATTTGTATGACCAGCTGATTGTGAAGCGATAAGGAGTCTTAGTCTATCTATTAACTCATTAGGATCATTCCAATATACGTAGTTGGGTTTTTTATAATTTAATCTCATTATACCGGAACCTTTATGTATGTTTGTGGTTTTTTTGTTTTTAACAAATAATTTTTTAATTATTTTAATATATTTGTATGCCTTAGTACCTTTTACTTGTTCACTACCACTATGGTTACGTTTTTGTGCATTTGTTAGTGTCAATATTTCTCTATAAGCTTGCAAATCTGCATCATCATATTTTTTTGGAACTTTATAAAAGATCAGCTCAAAGAGTCCAGGTGTCTTAGACCAACTCCGGTTAGCAATTGAAATTTTATCATTATTCAACTCAAACGCTGTATTACCAAATTTCCATTTGTCATTAACATCTCGATAAGGTCCATATAACTTATCTAATTTGCCTGCCTTTTCCAACGTTGTAAGATCGACAAAGGGTTTTCCATCATCTGATTGTGAAAATGACATCGTTGTCATCACCATCATCATCTTCATCCTCAACAGCAGCATCGGCATCAGCAGCATAACTACTACTATGAAGAGTACTTGTATCATTGAAAAGTTTGCCCATACTCGATTTCAATAGAGTAATTGTTTCTACTGTACTTATATTATTTTTATTCGGATACGGGTTCGGTTGTCGTTCCTTCTTTAAAGTCTTTGTTTCTTCGACTAGTTCCTTGATCGGCTTAGTGATAGGTTTTATTGAAGTCTCTAGATAATTTCGCGTATCAGCTTCCCCCAGTTTTATATCTCGAAATTTCTTTCTTAACATCTTTCGAGTCTTAACTATATCTTTAATTATTTTCTCATTCATGTTCATATTTGAGTGAATTGCAATCTCACAGAATACTGATTAGATGATAGTGGGTAACTCACATTTTATAGTTGTATAAAAACGTCAAAAGCTTTCCTATAACGACCACAATCATCTTTGCTTATGACGAGAAATCCATTTTTATCTTGCCAGCACCTGCTACATAAATGCATAAATATTTCAAAAGACATGTCATTGGCGCCCACATGATCATATTTAAATCATCTTGCTTAAACACAATGATCAAATTTGCATTGTCTCGCATCAAATGTTTTGGAATCCGCGTGTACGTCTGGCATAAGTAAAAACTGTCGATATTCTTATGTCGTCCCATACAGAAATATGATCTTATATGGTTTTGTTTCTCACATGCGACATCATCAAATATCATAATAGAATTACCTTTGGCTTTTTCCGGTGCTAAAACATGTTTGTTTTCGGTGAAAGGGAAAAATCCCATACCTTTAAGAGTTCTAATTAATTCTTGTAAATATTTATATTGCGGTTGGGATGTAGATTTTGAGTATAGATAAATATTTTTAAATTTGAGCCCATTCGGACTCTCTATTAAATTGATCATTACATTAGTCTTTCCGCAATTTGATGGTCCAACAATTAGGGCTCTTATCGAATTGGGTGGCAATGAGCTGTGCTTTGTTTTACCTAAATTTCCGGTAGAGAAATCTATATTTCGTATTGATATACTCTTATGTTATTTGATAAAATGCATTTTGACAACTGACAAGAACGTATTAAAAGTGTATTCCTTTATTCAATCGCTCACAGTTTTAAGGAAGCTTTTTAAGTGATAAGATAGATAATCAAAATAAAATGACAATATTATATGAAAATCGAATCAGTCGTAATAAATCTTGTGGGCCTGGTACTAAATTAAAAAAACGGCTTGCTAGAGGTGATCAGGGAATTAACCCATTAGATAGTGCGTGCAGACAACATGATATTATCGATTCTCAAACTAACGATATAAATAAATGACACATAGCCGATCAAGTGTTGGCTGACAAAGCTGAGTCAAGACTTAAGTCCACTAATAGTAGTGTAGGTGAACGTGCAAATGCATGGTTTGTTACGAATGCAATGAAAGCAAAAGTTAAATTTGGGATGGGAATCGGAAGAAAAAAATCTCAATGTGGAAAGAATCTTTTCAATAAGACCATAAGGGCAGCAACAAAACTCTTAAATCAAAAAAAAACCAGAGGATATAGAGAGTGCAATAAAAATTGCAAATAAAGTTGTAAAAAAATCGTTTAAGGGAAAAACAAGGTTATCAATAAATGTGCCCCGAATAATACCTATACCTCAAATAGGGGGATTCTTACCTTTGATACCAATATTGACTGCTCTGGGGACCATTGGAAGCTTGTCAGCCGGTGGAGCTACTATTGCACGAGTTGTAAATGAGGCAAAAGCGGCCAAAAAACAATTAGAAGAATCGCATCGCCATAATAAAAATATGGAGGCTATCGCTCTGGGAAAAGGTTTATATCTTAAACCATATAAGAATGGATATGGATTATATTTGAGTCCAAATCCAAAAAACTATTAAAAATGCTACCCAAACGGGCTCTTACTGATGTTGATTTAAGGAAATTTGCAAGCGATTTACCAAATTTTAGGGGTGTTTTCATGCGTGACGCGCTCCCAAAACGTCCACTTGAAGCGGAATGTGGAATTGTCAATTTGGACATATCTACAGGGCCTGGCACACATTGGGTGGCATATAGAAAAGATAAAAATCACGTAGAATATTTTGATAGTTTTGGCAACTTGCAACCACCACAAGAAATAATTCGGTATTTAGGCAATGGCATAATGTATAATTATTCCAGGCACCAAAATTACAACTCTTTTAATTGTGGACACTTATGTTTAATTTAATTTCTTTGCAATATATATAAATAATAACAAATTTTAATATGGTTTAAAAAAACAAAAAGTTGTTTTATTATAAAATGTTTAACTACAGGTATTTCTTCTTTTCTCTTACATTAACAATGCGCTTTTATTTAAGTCTGGCGTAAAATGACATTAGTTTTCGTATTCTTATCAACATAGAATCTAACATGACACAAGAACAAGTATCTGGCCCGACTTGGCGACTATCTGATGACCATGAACATGTTGTGAAATGACGATCATACTTCGATTTAACAATATAAATATTCTCATGTTCAGATAACCTTGAAATGCAGTTTTGAAACATCTCCAAATGTTCATCTAGAATGTTCTCCTTGTGTAGTTGTATGAAATCCTTCAGTTCCGTCAAAGTTGCAGAAATGTTTAAGTTTGTCATCCTTAATGTGAAGAATGACAACACATCCAGAATCCACCGTTCTTCGAAAAGGACTGACACAGTTTAGCAAATCCTGAGAGCTTTAGCTTAACTGCACGAAATTTCGTATGTTTCTTGCACCTCTTTATGTTTCTTGCCCCTACTTCTGCTTCAGTTGTTTGAAAATCTACTACTTTTGTTGTGCACTCATAGAACATGTTTTTTACTTTCTTCTTCTTTTGCAATGAATTGATTCAAAAGTTCAATATCTTCCTCACCAATGTTGTCAAGCTTCATTGGCTTGACATTGTCTACGTCATTCATATGTTAGTGTGCCACCAATTTATATGTTCATTTGGGGGAAAACTCAAACAATGTTGATGATAAATTTTCGGGAATCTCTTCTCCTCTGCGCTTGCTTAATAACAATGATCTGTAAAAAAAACTTCCAAGTTTTGGACTATTGTATCAATTTGAAGAATTTTAAAATATTTATAAGCTGTATGGCAGACACAATACTTATATTTGGACTTTTAATTTCCTGCACCCAAAACATTTCATTCTAACTAAAACAAGATAATGTTCGTCTTTTGCTTACCTTTTTGTTTCTCTATGGCTGAAAAAAAATCTGAAAAGAAAAATTTAAAGTGAACTGACCGTCCCTTCTTAAAACGATAACAAGTGAAAGGGCATACTGCAAAAATAAAAACAGTTAGGTTTATTTATTTATATTTTTTTTTTATTGGTTGAGCGCAAAATTTTTTTGGCTCACCTGCATTTCATTCATAATTTTGAAACTTAAATTCTTGTTACATTCTTTCGTGGCAACAAGAAATAAATTCCAGCCATATGGGCTGGGAAAAAAAACTGAGTGCTTGGGAACTCTGCTAATAGCCGATTCCCAAAGCGTGTTTGGATTTTTTTTAGTTTGTCTATTTTATAATATTTATTTATTTCGATACCTCTCGCTTGTTGTAAAAGGCGACTAAGCAAAGGTAAACAAAAATCACATCTAGGCAATTTAGAAAACACCAAGGTGAGCCTAGGGACACATATACCACCATTAAACTGGCCCACAAGTGTGCATGCAAATCAGTGGGTTGACACGACTGGAGATCACCGGTGTTGTAAGAGTAAGATCAAACAAAAAAATCTTGAGCATGCCCGTGTCACAAAAAAAGAAAAAGGCAGGCCGAAAAACAATTGGTGCAAACAAATGCAAAAACACCAGCATTTGATTGGCCTCGGCAATGAAGTAATCCCAAACCGGGAAGCCTGCCGCTACTTTCTGAGGTCAAACCGGCGGACCCCACAAGCGGACCAGTAGGAATGCAGTTAAGTGGGAAGGTTATGGTCCTACACATCTGACCATAACAACGCCGGAAAAAAGGAGAAGAAAAAAAAAATTATTTCTATCTCTGATATATTAATCGTTTTCTTATTTATAAAAAAAGTGCTCGACATTTTATTCGCATTAAAGCTCTCCAAAAAGCCTTGCGCTTTTTCGAAGATGGTAACTGCTGCTGTTGTTGTTGTTGTTGCTGCTGCTGTTGTGTAGGCAGCAATTGTTGTTGTTGTTGATGATGATTTGATGGTGGCTGCTGCAACCATTTCTGTTGTCGTGGCTGTTCTGGTGTAGACAGCATATCACTGCTGAAAAACCCCTCCAGCACACTGCTTTTCAAATCCTCCTGCTGCTGCTGCTGTTGTCGCTGCTGCTGCTGTACCACTTTCAGTGAATGTGGGTCCCAAGCAGAATATTTTCTAAAATTGCAGCTCTCTTCATTTCTGCAAAGGCTTCACAAAGTACTGATAGATTTTGTCCAAAATAACCTTTTATATCCGCTTCTTCTTCTTTTTCTTATCTCAGTTGGGATAAATACAAATTTATGTTATACAAACTTGCAAATTTTAGATAGGAACGTTTTTTTCCCCACCCTAACTGTTGGAGTTGTAAACACAGCAACCCCATCTAAAACTAAAAAACGTCATATCGCTCTCTTATATGCAATACTTAACGGGGTTTTAATACAGGAACTACCTTGCATTGGTATATATTTACTTATATTAAACACAATATTTATAATGGATGCCAATGCCAATCCACTATCTTTTTCTTGAAACTCATCAAATTTGTTTAGTAATTGGCTTTCCAAATTTTCAGATACAATATTTTCTATGATATTTTTATCACTTAAACTAATACATACATTTTTCGTACTTATATATTTCATCTCCTGTCTAATCTCCTCATTATGATCATATTTCCGGAACTCACCACAGAAAACAGCATTAATTTTTATGTTGATGTACTCGTTGATTATCTCCTGCAGTTGATTGATAATTATTGGTCTGCAATCCCTCAGAAAAAGCTTAGGATCGGCGTGTTTTAAATTGGTTATAACACCCGATCTGATTCTTTTTCTAAACGCCGAATTCGGGAGATCTTCCCACTTTAATATCTCCTCACTTGATTGTGGAACAAAGAGTTGTTTGTATGATGATAATGTACCGAGTGCTGATGTAAGATAATAATTTTGCCCGGTAAACTTAGCATCAGGTAACCAACTTTTTAAAAGTTCCATATCTTTTTCGCAGTTTTTTTAAATTTGCTTCAATGTTCGCAGCATTATCACAATCACTATTTCTCCGCAAAAGGAAACTCAATAAATGTGATTGTTGTCTTTCAATCACTTCTTTAATTTGAGGATCCATATTATTTGTTATTACAGTGAAGTAAATATATTAAAAATGTAACAAGTGTCAATGACCCCGTACACAGATTTTTTTTTTTGTTCGTAGCAACACACACCAGATTAGTCAGACGCAGTTCATACGACCTTGAACATGAGTTTCAAGTCAAATGGCCTTGAAGTCAAATAGTCTTGAAGTCAAACGGCCTTGAAAGCACATAGCAACACACAAAATTAGTAATCCCCCCTCCCCCCTCAACCGACCATGAAGCTCCCAACACATGAACGGCCTAACTGTCAGATGACACGTTACCGCGTGTCTAGAACACAGCAACCCCATCTAAAACTAAAAAAAATCATATAAATCATAGCATAAACATATAAACACACTGCACAAGCGATCGACTCTATAATCCCGAATAAGCATTTTCTAATGTTCGATGTGACGATGACGAACATCCGGCTAAGGTCATAAACAATCGAACTGGTCATTTATGCAAGCTACGCACTTGGGTGAACCAAATGACTGCACGAACCAAGTAAACAAATTCTGTAAAATCGGTATTATGAAGACACTCAATGGTAACACATTGCTTCCTAGTCCACATACATATATATGTACATATATACATACTTACTTTATGGGTCATGGATAAATGAATGGGGGGAAATCAAAAATCTTTTTTTTTCGGTCTTGAACAAACAATAAACAAAAAACAGAAAACCTTGAAGTCAAATGGTCTTCAAGTAAACCGAAAAACGACTTTTAAGCTCAAACCTACTTATGACTGACCTTGAAATCACATAGCAACACACACCAAATTAGTAATCCCCCTCAACCGATCATGAAGCTCCCAACACATGAACGGCCTTCCTGTCAGATTAGCAAGCAAAAAAAAAAGGCCTTTGAAACACCCCCACCCAAGTCACACACACACACACACACACACATGCGCACGACCTTCAAGTCAAACGGCCTTGAAGTCAAAGCGCCCTTGAAGTCAAAAAACTACCTTGAACGGTGATGACTCATTTCTGACGCATTTCCTGGTCTGAAACCGGCATAGCCCTACTACTCACATGAACAGTATTTTTTTCATTCGAATGATTTCATTTTAAACATACGAAATTCTGATTTGTCCATTGATTTGAAATATACAAAGTTAGCGTTAATAACACCACTGAGACGTGTAAACTAAACATCGGAATGTGATACAATTTTGGTACGCACCATACGAAGCTTGGATTTCCTACGGATTTATCAATAGTGGCGCGTTTCAATGCATCCTATGAACCCAATTCCTGTTTACTCTGTATTGGTAAATATATGAAGGATTCGCGTTGTAAGCAAATCTAGCACGACGAAACGAACAACAATTGCTTTAACTCATTATTATGATCCCGTTGCAGTGAACCACAAATTCTGAGGCATTTGTGACTGATTTTCATCATCACCGTCATCACCGCCATCACCAACATCACCATCATCACCGTCATATCCATCCTCACCACCGTCACCATCCTCACCATCATCACCATCATCACCATCATCACCATCATCACCATCATCACCATCATCACCATCATCACCATCATCACCATCATCACCATCATCACCATCATCACCATCATCACCATCATCACCATCATCACCATCATCACCATCATCACCATCATCACCAGCATCACCATCATCACCATCATCACCATCATCACCATCATCACCATCATCACCATCGTCACCATCTTCACCCTCATCATCATCATCACCGTCATCACCATCATCACCATCATCACCATCATCACCATCATCACCATCATCACCATCATCACCATCATCACCATCATCACCATCATCACCATCATCAATATCTTCACCATCATCATCATAATCGCCATCATCACCATCCTCACCATCATTACCATCATCACCATCATCACCATCATCAATATCTTCACCCTCATCATCATCATCACCATCATCACCATCGTCACCATCATCAATATCTTCACCCTCATCATCATCACCGTCATCATCACCATCCTCACCATCATCATCATCGCCACCATCATCATCATCGCCACCATCATCATCATCGCCACCATCATCATCATCGCCACCATCATCACCATCATCACCATCATCACCATCATCACCATCATCACCATCATCACCATCATCACCATCATCACCATCATCACCATCATCACCATCATCACCATCATCACCATCATCACCATCATCACCATCATCACCATCATCACCATCATCACCATCATCACCATCATCACCATCATCACCATCATCACCATCATCACCATCATCACCATCATTACCATCATCACCATCATCACCATCATCAATATCTTCACCCTCATCATCATCACCACCATCATCACCATCATCACCATCATCACCATCATCACCATCATCACCATCATCACCATCATCACCATCATCACCATCATCACCATCATCACCATCATCACCATCATCACCATCATCACCATCATCACCATCATCACCATCATCACCATCATCACCATCATCACCATCATCACCATCATCACCATCATCACCATCATCACCATCATCACCATCATCACCATCATCACCATCATCACCATCATCACCATCATCACCATCATCACCATCATCACCGTCATCACCATCATCACCATCATCACCATCATCACCATCATCAAAATCATCACCATCATCACCATCATCACCATCATCACCATCATCACCATCATCACCATCATCACCATCATCACCATCATCACCATCATCACCATCATCACCATCATCACCATCATCACCATCATCACCATCATCACCATCATCACCATCATCACCATCATCACCATCATCACCATCATCACCATCATCACCATCATCACCATCATCACCATCATCACCATCATCACCATCATCACCATCATCACCATCATCACCATCATCACCATCATCACCATCATCACCATCATCACCATCATCACCATCATCACCATCATCACCATCATCACCATCATCACCATCATCACCATCATCACCATCATCACCATCATCACCATCATCACCATCATCACCATCATCACCATCATCACCATCATCACCATCATCACCATCATCACCATCATCACCATCATCACCATCATCAAAATCATCACCATCATCACCATCATCAATATCTTCACCATCATCACCATCATCACCATCATCACCATCATCACCATCATCACCATCATCACCATCATCACCATCATCACCATCATCACCATTATCATCATCATCACCATCATCACCATCATCACCATCATCACCATCATCACCATCATCACCATCATCACCATCATCACCATCATCACCATCATCACCATCATCACCATCATCACCATCATCACCATCATCACCATCATCAAAATCATCACCATCATCACCATCATCACCATCATCACCATCATCACCATCATCACCATCATCACCATCATCACCATCATCACCATCATCACCATCATCACCATCATCACCATCATCACCATCATCACCATCATCACCATCATCACCATCATCACCATCATCACCATCATCACCATCATCACCATCATCACCATCATCACCATCATCACCATCATCACCATCATCACCATCATCACCATCATCACCATCATCACCATCATTACCATCATCACCATCATCACCATCATCACCATCATCACCATCATCACCATCATCACCATCATCACCATCATCACCATCATCACCATCATCACCATCATCACCATCATCACCATCATCACCATCATCACCATCATCACCATCATCACCATCATCACCATCATCACCATCATCACCACCATCAAGGTCATTGACCTCATCAAGGTCATTGACCTCACCAAGGTCATTGACCTCATCAAGGTCATTGACCTCACCAAGGTCATTGACCTCACCAAGGTCATTGACCTCACCAAGGTCATTGACCCCTCAAGGTCATTGACCTCATCTAGGTCATTGACCCCATCAAGGTCATTGACCTCATCAAGGTCATTGACCCCTCAAGGTCATTGACCTCATCAAGGTCATTGACCTCATCAAGGTCATTGACCTCATCAAGGTCATTGCCCTCTCAAGGTCATTGACTTCACCAAGGCATTTACAAGGTCACCCGACCTTGATGAGGTCAATGACCTTGATGAGGTCAATGACCTTGATGGGGTCAATGACCTAGATGAGGTCAATGACCTTGAGGGGTCAATGACCTTGGTGAGGTCAATGACCTTGGTGAGGTCAATGACCTTGGTGAGATATTGATGATGGTGATGTTAATGATGGCGAAGATGGTGTTGATGGTGATGATGGTGCTGATGGTGATGATAGTGATGATGGTGAGGATGGTGATGATGATGATAATGGTGATGATGGTGATGACGGTGATGACGGTGATGATGGTGATGAGGGTGATGATGGTGATGATGGTGATGATGGTGATGATGGTGATGATGGTGATGATGGTGATGATGGTGATGATGGTGATGATGGTGATGATGGTGATGACGGTGAGAGTGATGAAGATGGTGATGGAGGTTATGATGGTGTTTATGGTGATGATGCTGATGATTGTGATAATGGTGACGGTGGAGGTGATGATGACGATAATAATAGTGATGATGGTGATGATGGTGATGATGGTGATGATAGTGATGATGGTGATGATTTTGATGATGGTGATGATGATGATGATGGTGAAGATATTGATGATGGTGACGATGGTGAGGAAGGTGATGATTGTGATGATGGTGATGATGGTGATAATGGTGATGATGGTGATGATGGTCATGATGGTCATGATGGTGATGATGGTGATGAGTGCGGTGATGGTGACGGTGGAGATTATGGTGATGATGGTGATGATGGTGATGATGGTGATAATGGTGATGATGGTGATGATGGTCATGATGGTCATGTTGGTGATGATGGTGATGATGGTGATGATGGTGATGATGGTGATGATGGTGATGATGGTGATGATGGTGATGATGGTGATGATGGTGATGATGGTGATGATGTTGATGATGGTGATGATGGTGATGATGGTGATGATGGTGATGATGGTGATGATGGTGATGATGGTGATGATGGTGATGATGGTGAGGATGGTGATGATGGTGATGATTGTGATGATGGTGATGATGGTGATGGTGATGATGGTGATGATGGTGATGATGGTGATGCTGGTGATGATGGTGATGATGGTGATGATGGTGATAATGGTGATGATGGTGATGATGGTGATGATGGTGATGATGGTGATGATGGTGATGATGGTGATCATGGTGATGAGTGCGGTGATGGTGACGGTGGAGATTATGGTGATGATGGTGATGATGGTGATGATGGTGATGATGGTGATGATGGTGATGATGGTGATGATGGTGATGATGGTGATGATGGTGATGATGGTGATGATGGTAATGATGGTGATGATGGTGATGATGGTGATGATGGTGATGATGGTGATGATGGTGATTATGGTGATGATGGTGATGATGGTGATGATGGTGATGATGGTAATGATGGTGATGATGGTGATGATGGTGATGATGGTGATGATGGTGATGATGGTGATGATGGTGATGATGGTGATGATGGTGATGATGGTGATGATGGTGATGATGGTGATGATGGTGATGATGGTGATGATGGTGATGATGGTGATGATGGTGATGATGGTGATGATGGTGATGATGGTGATGATGGTGATGATGGTGATGATGGTGATGATGGTGATGATGGTGATGATGGTGATGATTTTGATGATGGTGATGATGGTGATGATGGTGATGATGGTGATGATGGTGATGATGGTGATGATGGTGATGATGGTGATGATGGTGATGATGGTGATGATGGTGATGATGGTGATGATGGTGATGATGGTGATGATGGTGATGATGGTGATGATAGTGATGATGGTGATGATGGTGATGATGGTGATGATGGTGATGATGGTGATGATGGTGATGATGGTGATGATGGTGATGATGGTGATGATGGTGATGATGGTGATGATGGTGATGATGGTGATGATGGTGATGACGGTGAGAGTGATGAAGATGGTGATGGAGGTTATGATGGTGTTTATGGTGATGATGCTGATGATTGTGATAATGGTGACGGTGGAGGTGATGATGACGATAATAATAGTGATGATGGTGATGATGGTGATGATGGTGATGATGGTGATGATGGTGATGATGGTGATGTTGGTGATGATGGTGATGATGGTGAAGATGCTGATGTTGCTGATGATGGTGATGATGGCAATTATAATGGTAATGGTGATGATAATTATGGCGGTGTCGGTAATTGTGAGGGTGATGGTGATGAGGGCAATAGTGGTGATGATTTCAATGAAGGTGACGATAGGGATCTTGGCAATGATGCTGTCAGTTATGGTAGTTCCAACAATGATGGTGGCAGATATAGATTCTATTGATGCTTATGTGGTGCTGGTGATGGTTTAGCTGAAGCTGGTGCGGATGGGGATTGTACATGGATGGCAATGAAGCCGATGGCAATAGTGGTAATTATCGGATTACGATGGGGTGATAATTCTGTTACCAACTTTGATGATGATCTCAGTGTCAACAGTGGCGATGGTCCTGCATCACGATCACTATCAATATCAGCAGTAACATCGGTACCTGTAGTAATACCCGTATTAGCGTCAGAATCTTTGTCAACATTAGTATTGGCGGAAACATCACCATGGAAATCACAAATGCCGCAGAATCTGTGGTTCACTGCAGCGGGATCATGATAAAGAGTTAAAGCAAGTTTTGTTCCTTTCGTGCAAGATAATGCTTACACCGCGAATCGTTCCTATATGTATTTACCAATACAGAGAAAACAGGAATTTGTTTATAGGACGTCATAGAAATGCGCCACTATTGATAAATCCGTATGAAATGCTGACTAAGGTTATTGTCCTGACTAAGGTCATTGATGTAGAAGAAGGGATAGGGAAAATGACTGAAAAAACAGAAGTTCAACTAACAACAACTTTATTTGGACTGTGTCAAGAAAGATGGTTACATGGTTTATATAGAATTTGAGTATCGGAACATAATTCGACAATTGGAGACTTTCGGGTGGATCACACGATCAGATTAAGCAGGACAGTATTGATAATATATAGGTAAATTATATAGATACATGAATACAGTGGTGACAAAGATAATCATACACTATTAATAATTTTGCCTACAATTGTGTAATGGTTAAAAAAAAAAAAAAAAAAAAACTTATTGTGAATACTCACAATTATTTTTATATTTTTGGTCGTCCTGTAGTCGCTGAATCGAGTATCGTCTAAACGTTTTCCGACAAACTGATCGTCTGATCTTCCCGCAAGAAGTGTTAGCTCATGGTACCGTATTTTGGTATCTTTAAAAGCAGTTCGTTTGAAATTTGTGTCTGAGTCTGTGAAATAAAGTCGATGACATAAGGTCAAAACTGGAACGTCATTTTTTTTCGGTGTGCATATTGGTGACTACAATTTCAGAAGTGGGATTAACTCTACGAACTAATTTGAAGTTAAAATACAGAAAGAGTAAAAGTTAAAAGTTTAAAAGTAATTTCGGTAAAATTTTATCGAAAAAAAAAGTTTTCTTTAATAATTGAAGTGCAACGCAATGTCCCACGAGTGGAATCAATTTTTGAAATTGGCAACGGTTTCCACGTTAAGACTTGTGAGGGAGGAAAATGCGGGAGAAGAAAAAAACCGACCACCTTCCGACAGAAGTTCTCTACTTTATTTTTCGACCCCAACTGTACAATTTCTTGGGCCATTGCCATTGGATATATGTATGTAATCGCAGTACACATTTGGAGGCTTTTCGGGTTAATCAAACGATCAGATGGCCAGACTGAGAGCGAATTATGTATTGTATAACACAGTCTTACAAACAAGTATGATACCATATTATTTTCTTTCGACTACAGTTCGGCCATCCTGACAGTATAATCGACCCGATTACAATATTCTTTTTATATGTATCTTGAAATAAAATAAGATTTAAGAACAAGAACTTCTTTGTTTAATTTGAAATAAATTCCTGCAAAGTAATATACATAATGGGAAGGACCGCTAATTTAACTTCAAGTAACATTTTAACTTTAAGTGAGTAATAGCAAAACAAATTCACAGGTGAGACCTTATTGGAAAACAAAATTTAAGACGTTATTGTTTAGTAGTTACGGCAAAATCAAGTTCCTTCGAACGACCATGTCATCATCATGCCATGTCATCATCATGCCATGTCATCATCATGCTCAGGACCACTAGATTCAACGTTATGTGGCTTCATATTAGCTGGTGAAGAAATTCCTTTGTAAGGAAGACGAGTTACTTGTAATCCATCAATATCGCCCACTATCGTTTGAAAGAACTTTCTTTATCTCATAAGGGCCACGATATTTAGCATGAAGCTTCTTGTTGACACCTGGAACTGTTACAATGTATTTGATCAAAACATATTCACCTTGTTTGTAGGACCTCGGACCTGTTGTAGGAGACTCGTAATAAGTCTTGTTTCGCAACTGACTCTTTTCTGTATTGTCAACTGCCTGTTGCCTTATTTCCTTTAGAAGATATTCTCGGACACGATCGCAAAATTTACCCTTTTGGTTTCTTCCGAACAAGAGAACACTTGACTTAAACCTGTACTTCTATTCAAATTCAATTTGCGTTAAGTGCTTATCCCAATCAATAGTTGTGTTAGCTTCACATTCTTTGGCTAACATTGGGATATTAATACGATTCATTCGCTCAATTTGACCAATCGATTGAGGAGAATGTGTTGCTATTTTAATATGCTTAACATTTTGTTCTTCTAAAAAATCTTCAAAGTCTTTGGAGGTGAAACAGGTACCACGATCAGACACTATCCGATTCGGGCGAGAATAGCTTTCAAAAAATGATTTCAAGCAAGTAATGGCTTCCTTGCTTTGCGTTGTGTTGACGGGATAAAGCTTTATAAATTTGGTAAAACCGTCAATCACAAGAAAAACATGTTTTCTTTTTGCAAGGGAATTCGGGAGAGGTCCGAGATGATCAATGTGTAATGTTTCAAAAGGAACGTCACCTTTTGGGATGGAGTGTAGTGTACCTTCCTTTTTCCCGGATTGAGGCGAAAAGTAAATGCACTTGAGACACGTCTTTATGTAGGATTTGATTTTTTCCTTCATCATTGGGAACCAAGAACTAGCTGAAATATATTCGAAACACTTATCTGCTCCTAAATGGCACATTGCCTCGTGATGTGTTCGAATTATCTGTTCCTCCATTTGGGATGGAACGAAAAAGAGAACTTTATTGTTATATTTTCTGTAAATTAACCCATTTCATAAATTGAACTTTCTGACTTTTCCAGCCCGGAAGCTATCGATATGATCTTCGGATCTCGTCGTTGAGCTGCAGCTAGTGCAAATTCAAATGACTCGTCATCTACGAAAAGTATATTAAAAGAACGGCTTAACGCATCCACATGGACCATGTGTCTCGCATCTCTATGTTCTACCACATAGTCAAAGCTTTGAAGCTCTAAGGCCCAACGTGAGATCCGAGGATTCAGGCACTTCTTCTTTAAATTTAAAGTCAATGCTTGACAATCGGTCACTATTTTAAAAGATATTCCAATGAAGTAAATCTCGAATCTCCTCAAAGCATAAATTATCGAGAGCGTTTCAAGCTCATAGCTGGGATATTTCGATTCAGATGCTGTTGCTCTTTTCGAAAAGAAAAAAACAGGATGAAATTTTTGATCGGGCTCTTTTTGTAATAAAACTGCACCGAACCCCACACTGCAACTCAGTAGCACAATTAGGACTGTAAATGGATAAAACTGGTGAGGCTACAAGTTTATCCTTTAAAGTATTAAAAGTTTGCATTTCTTTAATGCCAAACACAAAAGGATTATCCCTTTCAACAAGTCGTACAATGACTTTGCGATATTAGCAAACTTTTTTATAAACTTTCTAAAATATGAGCAGAGCCCCAAAAAACTATGTACATGCCGGTATTGGAAAGTCCTTTACAGCTTTGAGATTACTTTCGTTAGGCCTGATACCTTCTTCAGTTATTTTATAGCCCAGGTAAACGATTTCCGTTTGTAAAAAAGTACATTTATCAAACCGGAGATGAAGGCCGTTCTCAACAGTTGTATCTATAACTTGCTTTAAAATATTTAAATGCTCTTCCACGGAATGTGTTGCGATAAGAATGTCATCTAAATATATTATGATCTTACCTTCAGAGATCAAGTTTCGAAAAAATATATTTCATAAACCGTTCGAATACGGACGGTGCATTTTTCAGCCCGAAAGGCATCCGCGTATATTCGTACTGACCCAATGGGGTTATGAACGAAGTGTACTTCATAGACTCATCCGACAACTGGACGTGATGGAAACCATTCTTCAAGTCCAGGGATGTATTGTAAAATATTTTTTTTCCTCCCGATCAAAATGATTCTCAATGAGAGGTAAGGGGTAATTATCGCGCACGGTTATTTTGTTAAGCTCGCGAAAATCTATGCACATCCTCAACTCTTTATTCTTTTTCTGCACGAGAACTATAGATGACACGAAGGGTGAACTAGATTCATGAATAATACCCCTCTTCAGCAGATCATCTAAGATCTTTTGAAGTTCGACCTTCTAGGCGGGCAATGGAAGGGACTGTCTTTAGAAAGAACTATGTGCATTTTAAATTCCGTCTGCCCTAAATGATTATTCAAGGAAAAGTAAGCTGGTCTAACAATATTTCTTATTTTTTGAATAATGTTTGCATGCAAATTTTCATTAATGTTTAGATGGAACTCACCGTTTTCTCCACTTATGTCTATGTTTAATATTTGATCTTCAAACATTTTATCGCAGAGGTATTCCTCCGAATCATGTTTGTCCATTGAGCCATGACGATTACATGTATGAGATATCGCTGAAGGGTCTTGATTCGTACTGTCGCTGTAGTCTATTCCGGTTCTTTTTAGCGTCAAACCGGTCTTCCCAATAAAATCCCTACCTAGAATAACAGGATAAGTCATTAAGAAATCTTTTACCAACAAAAGCTGCAAATTAATTAATAAATTTTCAAATAAGATACTGGTACTTATACTTCCAATAGTGACAAGAGGACTGCCGTTGACGCCAAAATAAGAATTTTATGCTTTGTCCAAGGTTGATAACGAAATCGGTGGAAGATACTTCTCCTGGATGGAGCTGATAGGGCTACCAGAATCCAACAATGTCAGCAACGTCGTAGAAGTTTTCATCTCCTTGTTAATCCATTCAAATTGAATTAAGTTTTCAAAGTCATTATTCGCTGAATGAACTCTTTCTGTACTTTGTTGCAATGCCATAACGGAATCCTTTCCGGGACATTTTATAGACAAATGACCTTGCTTTCCACATTTAAAACAGGTAATCACTTTCTTTTCATATTTTGTTTGAACATTGCGATCACTTGGAACTAGATCGCCGGGGTTCTTGACTTCATTTTGCGGAGAGTTAAACGTCACACACTTTGTTTGTTTTTCTGAACTATTGATTTTTTGTTTTTCATATTTTCGAAGTGCTATTTTTAACTCACTGATGTTGTTTGCACTATACAAAATTGCTTTGTTTACTTCTGAATCAGGTATTCCTCTTATTATGAACTGTATAACGTCTTGTTCCTCAACGAAACTATGCGAAGCGATCTCTTGCATGTGAATCACATATTGTTGCATACTTTCTCCACGCCACTTCTTACGCTTACGAAGCTCGTTATATGTATATATCTGACCTTGTCATTACACGTCCGAACTCAACTTCTAATGCCGATTTTAAGCCGCACCAACTATTAACATTCACGGTTCTCAAAAACAATTTTGCAGTACCTGACAGAAGGCGTTTGCCATATACGAATCTATCCTTCTCGGTCAACTTCATGACTTCAGACAATTCCTCGAATTGTTCTATCCATCGCCGTATAGGATAATTGTCGTCGCCACTGAATGGATGCATAGCGTCTTCTATGACTTTGTAGCTACAATTCACATGTGACCTGAGATTGGTGTCTGTGTCTTCTAATTGGAGGTTACGGATTTGTTGTTTCAGCTTCAAAATTTCCTGCTTCTTCTGATGTAGTCTTCGGAGTTTCGCCAGTTCTTCATCTAGGTGCTCCTCATTCTCACTTTCCGATTTGTTTATGTCACGGTCCTCCGAGAAACTTGAGTCATCTCTGTATTGGCCTTTACTTCCAGAAGCTTGTTCTTCCTGCATCAGCTTGAGAAGTTCGCTTTCCGTCAATCCTTGTGCTGCTTCTTGAGCCCGAATTTCTAATTCCGCCTTTGTGCCGCTTGTTTGAAGTCCTAGTGATCTGAGGACATTTCTAAGCCGGAGAACGGTAGCCGACTCTAATACTTGTGTCCACTCTTCAGACATAACTAAAAAAATCAACTGCTTTGCACAACGTAATAAAAAAAATTCACAGAACCGAGTGATTAACTTCTGATGGCACACACAGAATGTCGGTACCGTCGTCGTGTTGTTACCGATCCATCTGATACCATATTATTTTCTTTCGACTACAAGCTTGTGTTGCGTTCATTGAGGTTGCAGACCAGTGGCAGCAAAGCAGAATTAAAATTGAGAGTACAGGAAACAGTTGAAGACTTTTCGGACGACGAAATCACCAAGATAATTCAACAGCATACGTTTGGAAGTAAGGAAGTTCAGTATCCCATGATGAGCACGTGTATCACGACGAAGACAAGCCAGTTGACCAGATCGACGAGGAACTCAACAGACTCCGGAAGATTTGCAAGAAAAAAGAGGAATTAGTTCAGCTAAAACGAAGGCTGAAGGAGCTGCAAATAGAGCAAACAGAAGCGAGCCATGGACCATGTGCTTCTTACAATTTTAAAGACATCGAGGATGTGATGTTTCCATTTAGTGGGGATGATATTTTCCCCGTGAATCATTGGATTACGCAGTTTGAGGAGTACGCAACACTTTTTGAATTTCGATGAACGAACAAAATTCATTTTTGGTAAAAGGCTTCTAAAAGGTACAGCCAAATTGTTTGAGCGCTCAAAGAACTTAAGAAGTTGGACGGAATTGCAGACAGCGTTATTGAATGAGTTCAAGAAGGTGGTAACTAAAGCTGATGTATATAGTGAATTAAAAGAAAGAAAGAAACGTCGTGAAGAGACCATATAGCAATACGTTTTATCCATGCAGGAAATTGCTTCGCATAACCCAATTGAAGAGGAGGACTTGCTACAATTTATTATTAAAGACACAGAAGCCAACAAAACCATCTTGTATAATGCCGATAACATCGAAGAACTGAAACTTGCCCTGAGAAAGTACGAAAAGTTTAAAATCAACACCCGTGATAATTCTTCTACCCACCAGATGTTAAAACCTGGAACATCTTCATCTTTTACTCATACAAAGGCGTTTAATAAATCTTCTTCTTTTCCTTTTTATCCCGGCGTCGTTATGGTCAGAAGTGTAGGACCATAACCTTCCCACTTAACTGCATTCCTACTGGTCCGCTTGTGGGGTCCGCCGTTTAATAAGGCGTTTAATAAATCATATGCAATAAATAAAAATAATTCATCCGTCGAAAAACTGATTGTTCAAAACAGTGCAAATGGCAGACAAGACAGGAAACAAGTTACTTGTTTTAAGTGTGGTGGCCTAGGTCACATTTCAAAGAACTGTGTTAATCAAGGTTCAGTTTTAACCTTGCAACGCATAAGGAACAATTTCAATGGAAGCAGCGTGCCCTACAATAGCAGCAGAATTGGTGGTGGAGTTTGTGATATTGAGGGTCAATACATCAAGAAGCCGGAACGACAAGTCTTGCAACGCAATGAATTTGAAAAGGATATATATTTCCAGTTCAAGCACGGCCAAGCCGAAGTTTCAATGAACCTCAAGACTCTTCTGGACTCTGGAAGCCCAATCAGCTTCATACAACAGAGATTGGTACCTTCGTTTATGGTTTTGCCTTTGAACGACGGCAATCGTTCATATTGCGGCGTAAACAACAGTCGCTTGGATGTTTTGGGAAGTATCAGTTCACATATACATTTTGATAACTTTTTAATTAACTTACAATTACTTGTAGTAAAGAATTATTCGATGAGCTATCCTGTTGTACTGGGTCGAGACTTTATTGGAAACATTGGCATGGTGTTGCAATTACCGGAAAAGAAAGAAAATCTACCTAACGAAACTACCAAAGAATGGTCCATCATCAAGAATCACCATACTTCACATCCTCTTCAGCGGATTCCTACGCAAAATGTTTTATCGGATGGTAATGCGAGTACTGTAAGTGAAGATATTGAATTTATTAACCAGATTTTAAATATTGATGTAAATTATGATAAAAATGTTTTTGAATTAAACGATAAGATATCCGCGAATGTTAAAGAGAGCGTTAGGGAAAGCGTAAGAGATATAGTTCAAGGGGTTTATGAACAAAATCAATACGTTATTAGATGATGATTTTAAGATGAGGATAGTATTATCGAACGACATTCCATTCCGTTGCCCTCCAAGAAGGTTACCATATTCTCACAGAATTGAATTAGAAAAGATATTAAATGATTTACTTAGTAAAGGCATCATACGTGAATCCTGTTCTGAGTATCTTTCACCAATAATTTTGGTACAAAAAAGGAACAAAGAGCTACGGAGAACTATCCTTTACTTTTAATCGAGGATCATATTGATTGCCCCAGAAATAAAAGGTACTTTACTACGTTAGATTTAAAAAACGGTTTTTACCATGTTCCACTAGCTGAAGAATCGATGAAATATACGTCCTTCATTACGCCACTAGGGCAGTATGAATACACGCGAATGCCTTTTGGCCTAAACAATGCGCCTTCTGTGTTTGAGCGCTATACGCTATATGAAGCACGTATTTGGGGAATTGATTTCGAAGTCCAAAATCCTTACCTATTTGGATGACATTCTTATAGCTACCGAGACAGTTGAAGAGCATCTCGATACCCTTAAAGAAGTTATGAACATTATTACAAGGAAGGGACTTAAATTAAGATTCGACAAATGTTTATTTTTACAAAACGAAATTTTTTATTTGGGATATAAGAGATAAAGTTTATCAAACATTTTGCAAACATAGCTAAGCCTCTTTACGATCTTTTAAAAACAGATGCACCTTTTGTTTTTGGTACTAGAGAAATAGAAGCATTTGAGATTTTAAAAGCTAAACTGATTGGAGCACCTGTTCTGTCTATTTATAATCCGCACAATGCGACTGAGCTGCATTGTGATGCAAGTAGTATAGGTTTTGGAGCTGTATTACTTCAAAAACAGGAAGACAACAAATTTCATCCGGTGTTCTACTTCTCTAAGCGTGCAACGGAAGCAGAGAGTAGATACCATAGTTATGAGCTGGAAACATGTCGATAATTTATGCTTTAAAGCGATTTCGAATATACCTTTTAGGTATACCCTTTAGGATTGTGACAGACTGCCAAGCCCTCGCATGAACCCTAAAGAAGAAGATGCTTAATCCGCGTATATCGCGATGGGCATTGGAATTACAATCGTTTGATGACACAATCGAACATAGAAAAGCTGATCGCATGTCGCATGCTGACTCTCTTAGTAGGTCTTTCAACATCCTTCATATCGATGATGAATCGTATGAGTTTGTGTTGGCAGCAGCTCAAAAACATGATCCCAAGATTGTGTCAATTGCTGACGAATTAGAAAAAACGGAGAGTGCTTATTTTGAGATGATTAATGGTCCTATTTACCGTAAAGTGAAAGATAAAGTCCTTTTTTACGTCCCTTCATACATGGAAGAGCAAGTTATTCGCACTCATCATGAGGCTCTTTGTCACCTAGGGGTCGAAAAATGTTTTGAACATCTATCTTGCATTTATTGGTTTCCGAAGATGAAACACAAGATAAGGACTGTCATTAAAGGATGCTTGAAATGTATATATTTTTCACCCGTATCAGGGAAACTTGAGGGTAGCCTACATTCAATACCTAAAGGAAAGTGCCCATTTGACACTTTACATATAGACCATATCGGTCCAATATCAAGTTCAAGGTCGAAAAAGTGTCATCTTTTTGTTTTGGTTGATGGTTTCACCAAGTTTACCAAACTATATCCAGTGAGAAGCACTCAAAGTAGGGAAGCTATCCTTTGTTTAAAATAATTTTTGAAAAATTATTCCCGACCGAACAGAATAATTTCTGATCGTGGTTCTTGTTTTACCTCAAATGAATTCTCACAATTTATTAAAGAGAACAATATCGTACATGTTAAGGTCGCCACTCACTCGCCTCAGTCGAATGGGCAAGTGGAGTGACTTAATCGTGTCCTTATTCCTATGTTGGTGAAGGAGTGTGAACCAGATACGACTAGTAATTGGGACAAGCACATAGTTAAGGTCGAATACGCCATAAACAATACTGTGAATCGAAGTACGGGTTTTACTCCGTGAATCGCTGAATCGAGTATCGTCTAACCGTTTTCTGTCAAACTGATCGTCTGATCTTCGCGCAAGAAGTGTCAGCCCATGGTACCGTATTTTTTGCATCTTTAAAAGCAGTACATTTGAAATTTGTATTGGAGTCTGTGAAATAAAGGCGATGACATAAGGTCAAACCTGGAAAGTCTTTTTAATTTCGGTGTGTACATTGGAGACTACACCATGACCATCACTATCACCATCATCAGCATCATTACCATCCTCACCATCCTCACCATCATCACCATCATCACCATCATCACCATCATCACCATCACCCCACTCATCACCATCGTTATTATCATAAACATCACCATCATTATTATCATAACCATCACCATCATCATCACTATCACCATCATCACCTTCATCATCATGACTGTCACCATCATCATCTTCAACACTATCCCCACCATCATCACCATCATCACCATCATCACCATCATCACCATCATCACCATCATCACCATCATCACCATCATCACCATCATCACCATCATCACCATCATCACCATCATCACCATCATCACCATCATCACCATCATCACCATCATCACCATCATCGCCATCATCACCATCATCACCATCATCACCATCATCACCATCATCACCATCATCACCATCATCACCATCATCACCATCATCACCATCATCACCATCATCACCATCATCACCATCATCACCATCATCACCATCATCACCATCATCACCATCATCACCATCATCACCATCATCACCATCATCACCATCATCACCATCATCACCATCATCACCATCATCACCATCATCACCATCATCACCATCATCACCATCATCACCATCATCACCATCATCACCATCATCACCATCATCACCATCATCACCATCATCACCATCATCACCATCATCACCATCATCACCATCATCACAATTATCACCATCATCACCATCATCACCATCATCACCATCATCACCATCATCACCATCATCACCATCATCACCATCATCACCATCATCACCATCATCACCATCATCACCATCATCACCATCATCACCATCATCACCATCATGAAGGTCATTAACCCCCCAAGGTCATTGACCTCATCAAGGTCATTGACCCCTCAAGGTCATTGACCTCATCAAGGTCATTGACCCCATCAAGGTCATTGACCCCTCAAGGTCATTGACCTCATCAGGGTCATTGACCCCTCAAGGTCATTGACCGCACAAGGCCATTGACCCCTCAAGGTCATTGACCTCATCAAGGTCATTGACCCCTCAAGGTCATTGACCCCTCAAGGTCATCGACCCCTCAAGGTCATTGACCCCTCAAGGTCATTGACCTCATCACCATCATCACCATCATCACCATCATCACCATCATCACCATCATCACCATCATCACCATCATCACCATCATCACCATCATCACCATCATCACCATCATCACCATCATCACCATCATCACCATCATCACCATCATCACCATCATCACCATCATCACCATCATCACCATCATCACCATCATCACCATCATCACCATCATCACCATCATCACCATCATCACCATCATCACCATCATCACCATCATCACCATCATCACCATCATCACCATCATCACCATCATCACCATCATCACCATCATCACCATCATCACCATCATCACCATCATCACCATCATCACCATCATCACCATCATCACACTCATCACCATCATCACCATCATCACCATCGTCACCATTATCACCATCATCACCATCATCACCATCATCACCATCATCACCATCATCACCATCATCACCATCATCACCATCATCACCATCATCACCATCATCACCATCATCACCATCATCACCATCATCACCATCATCACCATCATCACCATCATCACCATAATCACCATCATCACCATCATCACCATCATCACCATCATCACCATCATCACCATCATCATCCTCATCATCCTCATCACCATCATCACCATCATCACCATCTCACCATCATCACCATCGTCACCATCATCACCATCGTCACTATCATCACCATCATCACCGTCATCACCATCATCACCATCATCACCATCATCATCATAATCGCCATCATCACCATCCTCACCATCCTCACCATCATCATCCTCATCACCATCATCACCATCATCACCATCATCACCATCATCACCATCATCACCATCATCACCATCATCACCATCGTCACCACCATCACCATCGTCACTATCATCACCATCATCACCGTCATCACCATCATCACCATCATCACCATCCTCACCATCCTCACCGTCATCACTATCATCACCATCAGCACCGTCATCACCAACATCACCATCATCACCATCATCACCATCATCACCATCATCACCATCATCACCATCATCACCATCATCACCATCATCACCATCATCACCATCATCACCATCATCACCATCATCACCATCATCACCATCATCACCATCATCACCATCATCACCATCATCACCATCATCACCATCATCACCATCATCACCATCATCACCATCATCACCATCATCACCATCATCACCATCATCACCATCATCACCATCATCACCATCATCACCATCATCACCATCATCACCATCATCACCATCATCACCATCATCACCATCATCACACTCATCACCATCATCACCATCATCACCATCGTCACCATTATCACCATCATCACCATCATCACCATCATCACCATCATCACCATCATCACCATCATCACCATCATCACCATCATCACCATCATCACCATCATCACCATCATCACCATCATCATCCTCATCATCCTCATCACCATCATCACCATCATCACCATCTCACCATCATCACCATCGTCACCATCATCACCATCGTCACTATCATCACCATCATCACCGTCATCACCATCATCACCATCATCACCATCATCATCATAATCGCCATCATCACCATCCTCACCATCCTCACCATCATCATCCTCATCACCATCATCACCATCATCACCATCATCACCATCATCACCATCATCACCATCATCACCATCATCACCATCATCACCATCGTCACCACCATCACCATCGTCACTATCATCACCATCATCACCGTCATCACCATCATCACCATCATCACCATCCTCACCATCCTCACCATCATCACTATCATCACCATCAGCACCGTCATCACCAACATCACCATCATCACCATCATCACCATCATCACCATCATCACCATCATCACCATCATCATCATCATCACCATCATCACCATCATCACCATCATCATCATCATCACCATCATCACCATCATAACCATCATCACCATCATCACCATCATCACCATCATCACCATCATCACCATCATCACCATCATCACCATCATCACCGTCATCACCATCATCACCATCATCACCATTATCACCATCATCACCATCATCACCATCATCACCATCATCACCATCATCACCATCATCACCATCATCACCATCATCACCATCATCACCATCATCACCATCATCACCATCATCACCATCATCACCATCATCACCATCATCACCATCATCACCATCATCACCATCATCACCATCATCACCATCATCACCATCATCACCATCATCACCATCATCACCATCATCACCATCATCACCATCATCACCATCATCACCATCATCACCATCATCACCATCATCACCATCATCACCATCATCACCATCATCACCATCATCACCATCATCACCATCATCACCATCATCACCATCATCACCATCATCACCATCATCACCATCATCACCATCATCACCATCATCACCATCATCACCATCATCACCATCATCACCATCATCACCATCATCACCATCATCACCATCATCACCATCATCACCATCATCACCATCATCACCATCATCACCATCATCACCATCATCACCATCATCACCATCATCACCATCATCACCATCATCACCATCATCACCATCATCACCATCATCACCATCATCACCATCATCACCATCATCACCATCATCACCATCATCACCATCATCACCATCATCACCATCATCACCATCATCACCATCATCACCATCATCACCATCATCACCATCATCACCATCATCACCATCATCACCATCATCACCATCATCACCATCATCACCATCATCACCATCATCACCATCATCACCATCATCACCATCATCACCATCATCACCATCATCACCATCATCACCATCATCACCATCATCACCATCATCACCATCATCACCATCATCACCATCATCACCATCATCACCATCATCACCATCATCACCATCATCACCATCATCACCATCATCACCATCATCACCATCATCACCATCATCACCATCATCACCATCATCACCATCATCACCATAATCACCATCATCACCATCATCACCATCATCACCATCATCACCATCATCATCCTCATCATCCTCATCACCATCATCACCATCATCACCATCTCACCATCATCACCATCGTCACCATCATCACCATCGTCACTATCATCACCATCATCACCGTCATCACCATCATCACCATCATCACCATCATCATCATAATCGCCATCATCACCATCCTCACCATCCTCACCATCATCATCCTCATCACCATCATCACCATCATCACCATCATCACCATCATCACCATCATCACCATCATCACCATCATCACCATCGTCACCACCATCACCATCGTCACTATCATCACCATCATCACCGTCATCACCATCATCACCATCATCACCATCCTCACCATCCTCACCGTCATCACTATCATCACCATCAGCACCGTCATCACCAACATCACCATCATCACCATCATCACCATCATCACCATCATCACCATCATCACCATCATCACCATCATCACCATCATCACCATCATCACCATCATCACCATCATCACCATCATCACCATCATCACCATCATCACCATCATCACCATCATCACCATCATCACCATCATCACCATCATCACCATCATCACCATCATCACCATCATCACCATCATCACCATCATCACCATCATCACCATCATCACCATCATCACCATCATCACCATCATCACCATCATCACCATCATCACCATCATCACCATCATCACCATCATCACCATCATCACACTCATCACCATCATCACCATCATCACCATCGTCACCATTATCACCATCATCACCATCATCACCATCATCACCATCATCACCATCATCACCATCATCATCCTCATCACCATCATCACCATCATCACCATCTCACCATCATCACCATCGTCACCATCATCACCATCGTCACTATCATCACCATCATCACCGTCATCACCATCATCACCATCATCACCATCATCATCATAATCGCCATCATCACCATCCTCACCATCCTCACCATCATCATCCTCATCACCATCATCACCATCATCACCATCATCACCATCATCACCATCATCACCATCATCACCATCATCACCATCGTCACCACCATCACCATCGTCACTATCATCACCATCATCACCGTCATCACCATCATCACCATCATCACCATCCTCACCATCCTCACCATCATCACTATCATCACCATCAGCACCGTCATCACCAACATCACCATCATCACCATCATCACCATCATCACCATCATCACCATCATCACCATCATCATCATCATCACCATCATCACCATCATCACCATCATCATCATCATCACCATCATCACCATCATAACCATCATCACCATCATCACCATCATCACCATCATCACCATCATCACCATCATCACCATCATCACCATCATCACCGTCATCACCATCATCACCATCATCACCATTATCACCATCATCACCATCATCACCATCATCACCATCATCACCATCATCACCATCATCACCATCATCACCATCATCACCATCATCACCATCATCACCATCATCACCATCATCACCATCATCACCATCATCACCATCATCACCATCATCACCATCATCACCATCGTCACCACCATCACCATCATCACCGTCATCACCATCATCAACATCATCATCATAATCGCCATCATCACCATCCTCACCATCATCTCCATCATCACCATCATCACCATCATCACCATCATCACCATCATCCCCATCATCACCATCATCACCATCATCACCATCATCACCATTATCACCATCATCACCATCATCACCATCATCACCATCATCACCATCATAACCATCATCACCATCATCACCATCATCACCATCATCACCATCATCACCATCATCACCATCATCACCATCTTCACCATCAACACCATCCTCACCGCACTCATCACCGCACTCATCACCGCACTCATCACCATGATCACCATCATCACCATCATGACCCCTCAAGGTCATTGACCCCTCAAGGTCATTGACCTCATCAAGGTCATTGACCCCTCAAGGTCATTGACCCCTCAAGGTCATTGACCTCATCAAGGTCGGGTGACCTTGTAAATGACCTTGAGAGGGCAATGACCTTGATGAGGTCAATGACCTTGAGGGGTCAATGACCTTGATGAGGTCAATGACATTGAGGCGTCAATGACCTTGAGGGGTCAATGACCTTGATGAGGTCAATGACCTTGAGGGGTCAATGACCTTGAGGGGTCAATGACCTTGATGAGGTCAATGACATTGAGGGGTCAATGACCTTGATGAGGTCAATGACCTTGAGGGGTCAATGACCTTGTGGGGTCAATGACCCTGATGAGGTCAATGACCTTGAGGGGTCAATGACCTTGATGAGGTCAATGACATTGAGGGGTCAATGACTTTGATGAGGTCAATGACCTTGAGGGGTCATGATGGTGATGATGGTGATCATGGTGATGAGTGCGGTGATGAGTGCGGTGAGGATGGTGATGATGGTGAAGATGGTGATGATGGTGATGATGGTGATGATGGTGATGATGGTGATGATGGTGATGATGGTGATGATGGTGATGATGGTGATGATGGTGATGATGGTGATGATGGTGATGATGGTGATGATGGTGATGATGGTGATGATGGTGATGATGGTGATGATGGTGATGATGGAAATGATGGTGAGGATGGTGATGATGGCGATTATGATGATGATGTTGATGATGGTGATGATGGTGATGATGGTGATGATGGTGACGATGGTGATGATGGTGATGATGGTGATGATGGTGATGATGGTGATGATGGTGATGATGGTGATGATGGTGATGATGGTGATGATGGTGATGATGGTGATGATGGTGATGATGGTGATGATGGTGATGATGGTGATGATGGTGATGATGGTGATGATGGTGATGATGGTGATGATGGTGATGATGGTGATGATGGTGATGATGGTGATGATGGTGATGATGGTGATGATGGTGATGATGGTGATGATGGTGATGATGGTGATGATGGTGATGATGGTGATGATGGTGATGATGGTGATGATGGTGATGAGTGCGGTGATGGTGATGATGGTGATGATGGCGATGATGGTGATGATGGTGATGATGGTGATGATGGTGATGATGGTGATGATGGTGATGATGGTGATGATGGTGATGATGGTGATGATGGTGATGAGGGTGATGATGGTGGTGATGGTGATGATGGTGATGATGGTTATGATGGTGATGATGGTGAAGATATTGATGATGGTGATGATGGTGATGATGGTGATAATGGAGATGATGGTGATGATGATGATGATGATGATGATGATGATGATGATGTTGATGGTGGTGATGGTGATGACGGTGATAATGGAGATGATGGTGATGACGGTGCTGATGGTGATGATAGTGATGATGGTGAGGATGGTGAGGATGGTGATGATGGCGATTATGATGATGATGGTGATGATGGTGATGACGGTGATGATGGTGATGATAGTGACGATGGTGATGATGGTGACGATGGTGATGATGGTGACGATGGTGGTGATGGTGATGATGGTGACGATGGTGATGATGATGATGAGGATGATGATGGTGATGATGGTGATGATGGTGATGATGGTGATGATGGTGATGATGGTGATGATGGTGATGATGATAATGATGGTGATTATGGCGATTATGATGATGAGGGTGAAGATATTGATGATGGTGATGACGGTGATGATGGTGATGATAGTGACGATGGTGATGATGGTGACGATGGTGATGATGGTGACGATGGTGGTGATGGTGATGATGGTGACGATGGTGATGATGATGATGAGGATGATGATGGTGATGATGGTGATGATGGTGATGATGGTGATGATGGTGATGATGGTGATGATGGTGATGATGGTGATGATGGGAATGATGGTGATGATGGTGATGGTGGTGATGATGGTGATGATGGGAATGATGGTGATGATGGTGATGATGGTGATGATGGTGATGATGGTGATGATGGTGATGATGGTGATGATGGTGATGGTGGTGATGATGGTGATGATGGTGATGATGGTGATGATGGTGTTGATGGTGATGATGGTGATGATGGTGATGATGGTGATGATGGTGATGATGGTGATGATGGTGATGATGGTGATGATGGTGATGATGGTGATGATGGTGATGATGGTGATGATGGTGATGATGGTGATGATGGTGATGATGGTGATGATGGTGATGATGGTGATGATGGTGATGATGGTGATGATGGTGATGATGGTGATGATGGTGATGATGGTGATGATGGTGATGATGGTGATGATGGTGATGATGGTGATGATGGTGATGATGGTGATGATGGTGATGATGGTGATGATGGTGATGATGGTGATGATGGTGATGATGGTGTTGATGGTGTTGATGGTGATGATGGTGATGATGGTGATGATGGTGATGATGGTGATGATGGTGATGATGGTGATGATGGTGATGATGGTGATGATGGTGATGATGGTGATGATGGTGATGATGGTGATGATGGTGATGATGGTGATGATGGTGATGATGGTGATGATGGTGATGATGGTGATGATGGTGATGATGGTGATGATGGTGATGATGGTGATGATGGTGATGATGGTGATGATGGTGATGATGGTGATGATGGTGATGATGGTGATGATGGTGATGATGGTGATGATGGTGATGATGGTGATGATGGTGATGATGGTGATGATGGTGATGATGGTGATGATGGTGATGATGGTGATGATGGTGATGATGGTGATGATGGTGATGATGGTGATGATGGTGATGATGGTGATGATGGTGATGATGGTGATGATGGTGATGATGGTGATGATGGTGATGATGGTGATGATGGTGATGATGGTGATGATGGTGATGATGGTGATGATGGTGATGATGGTGATGATGGTGATGATGGTGATGATGGTGATGATGGTGATGATGGTGATGATGGTGATGATGGTGATGATGGTGATAATGGAGATGATGGTGATGATGGTGATGATGGTGATGATGGTGATGATGGTGATGATGGTGATGATGGTGATGATGGTGATGATGGTGATGATGGTGATGATGGTGATGATGGTGATGATGGTGATGATGGTGATGATGGTGATGATGGTGATGATGGTGATGATGGTGATGATGGTGATGATGGTGATGATGGTGATGATGGTGATGATGGTGATGATGGTGATGATGGTGATGATGGTGTTGATGGTGATGATGGTGATGATGGTGATGATGGTGATGATGGTGATGATGGTGATGATGGTGATGATGGTGATGATGGTGATGATGGTGATGATGGTGATTATGGTGATGATGGTGATGATGGTGATGATGGTGATGATGGTGATGATGGTGATGATGGTGATGATGGTGATGATGGTGATGATGGTGATGATGGTGATGATGGTGATGATGGTGATGATGGTGATGATGGTGATGATGGTGATGATGGTGATGATGGTGATGATGGTGATGAAGGTGATGATGGTGATGATGGTGATGATGGTGATGATGGTGATGATGGTGATGATGGTGATGATGGTGATGATGGTGATGAAGGTGATGATGGTGATGATGGTGATGATGGTGATGATGGTGATGATGGTGATGATGGTAATGATGGTGATGATGGTGATGATGGTGATGATGGTGATGATGGTGATGATGGTGATGATGGTGATGATGGTGATGATGGTGATGATGGTGATGATGGTGATGATGGTGATGATGGTGATGATGGTGATGATGGTGATGATGGTGATTATGGTGATGATGGTGATGATGGTGATGATGGTGATGATGGTGATGATGGTGATGATGGTGATGATGGTGATGATGGTGATGATGGTGATGATGGTGATGATGGTGATGATGGTGATGATGGTGATGATGGTGATGATGGGAATGATGGTGATGATGGTGATGGTGGTGATGATGGTGATGATGGGAATGATGGTGATGATGGTGATGATGGTGATGATGGTGTTGATGGTGATGATGGTGATGATGGTGATGATGGTGATGATGGTGATGATGGTGATGATGGTGATGATGGTGATGATGGTGATGATGGTGATGATGGTGATGATGGGAATGATGGTGATGATGGTGATGATGGTGATGATGGTGATGATGGTGATGATGGTGATGATGGTGATGATGGTGATGGTGGTGATGATGGTGATGATGGTGATGATGGTGATGATGGTGTTGATGGTGATGATGGTGATGATGGTGATGATGGTGATGATGGTGATGATGGTGATGATGGTGATGATGGTGATGATGGTGATGATGGTGATGATGGTGATGATGGTGATGATGGTGATGATGGTGATGATGGTGATGATGGTGATGATGGTGATGATGGTGATGATGGTGATGATGGTGATAATGGAGATGATGGTGATGATGGTGATGATGGTGATGATGGTGATGATGGTGATGATGGTGATGATGGTGATGATGGTGATGATGGTGATGATGGTGATGATGGTGATGATGGTGATGGTGGTGATGATGGTGATGATGGGAATGATGGTGATGATGGTGATGATGGTGATGATGGTGATGATGGTGATGATGGTGATGATGGTGATGATGGTGATGGTGGTGATGATGGTGATGATGGTGATGATGGTGATGATGGTGTTGATGGTGATGATGGTGATGATGGTGATGATGGTGATGATGGTGATGATGGTGATGATGGTGATGATGGTGATGATGGTGATGATGGTGATGGTGGTGATGATGGTGTTGATGGTGATGATGGTGATGATGGTGATGATGGTGATGATGGTGATGATGATGATGAGGATGATGATGGTGATGATGGTGATGATGGTGATGATGGTGATGATGGTGATGATGGTGATGATGGTGATGATGGTGATGATGGTGATGATGGTGATGATGGGAATGATGGTGATGATGGTGATGGTGGTGATGATGGTGATGATGGGAATGATGGTGATGATGGTGATGATGGGAATGATGGTGATGATGGTGATGATGGTGATGATGGTGATGATGGTGATGATGGTGATGATGGTGATGATGGTGATAATGGAGATGATGGTGATGATGATGATGATGGTGATGATGGTGATGATGGTGATGATGGTGATGATGGTGATGATGGTGATGATGGTGATGATGGTGATGATGGTGATGATGGTGATGATGGTGATGATGGTGATGATGGTGATGATGGTGATGATGGTGATGATGGTGATGATGGTGATGATGGTGATGATGGTGATGATGGTGATGATGGTGATGATGGTGATGATGGTGATGATGGTGATGATGGTGATGATGGTGATGATGGTGATGATGGTGATGATGGTGATGATGGTGATGATGGTGATGATGGTGATGATGGTGATGATGGTGATGATGGTGATGATGGTGATGATGGTGATGATGGTGATGATGGTGATGATGGTGATGATGGTGATGATGGTGATGATGGTGATGATGGTGATGATGGTGATGATGGTGATGATGGTGATGATGGTGATGATGGTGATGATGGTGATGATGGTGATGATGGTGATGATGGTGATGATGGTGATGATGGTGATGATGGTGATGATGGTGATGATGGTGATGATGGTGATGATGGTGATGATGGTGATGATGGTGATGATGGTGATGATGATGATGATGGTGATGATGGTGATGATGGTGATGATGGTGATGATGGTGATGATGGTGATGATGGTGATGATGGTGATGATGGTGATGATGGTGATGATGGTGATGATGGTGATGATGGTGATGATGGTGATGATGGTGATGATGGTGATGATGGTGATGATGGTGATGATGGTGATGATGGTGATGATGGTGATGATGGTGATGATGGTGATGATGGTGATAATGGAGATGATGGTGATGATGATGATGATGGTGATGATGGTGATGATGGTGATGATGGTGATGATGGTGATGATGGTGATGATGGTGATGATGGTGATGATGGTGATGATGGTGATGATGGTGATGATGGTGATGATGGTGATGATGGTGATGCTGATGGTGATGGTGATAGTGATAGTGGCGGTGTTTTTGGCAATTGTGTTGATGATGGTGATGATAATTATGGGGGTGTCGGTAATTGTGAGGGTGATGGTGATGAGGGCAATAGTGGTGATGATATTAATGAAGGTGACGACAGTGATTTTGGCAATGGTGGTAGTTAACGAATTACGATGGTGGTGATAATTCTGTTACCAACTTTGATGATGAAAATCAGAGTCAATAGTGGCGATGGTCCTGCATCACGATCACTCTCAATATCAGCAGTAGCATCTGTACCTGTAGTAATACTCGTATTAGCGTCAGAATCTTTGTCAACATTAGTATTGGTGGAAACATCGCCATGGAAATGAGTCACAAATGCCGCAGAATCTGTGGTTCACTGCAGTGGGATCATGATAATGAGTTAAAGAAATTTTTGTTCCTTTCGTCATGCAAGATAATGCTTACACCGCGAATCGTTCCTATATGTATTTATCAATACAGGAATTTGTTTATAGGATGTCATAGAAGTGCGCCACTATTGATAAATCCGTATGAAATGCTGACCAAGGTTATCATCCTGACTAAGGTCATTGACCTGACTAGTTTATTTGTAATTTCTGCCATTTAATATTCGATTTTGCGATATTGATGGCTCTTGCTTTTTCAAGTTAATCTAAGAATAAAATGTAGGGAAGGGATTTAGAGAACCTCGCGAACTTAATAGAAAAACACATCCGTTCTATTGGAAGGCACTTTTAATAATAATCATTCTTTGTCTTTGGCAGTTATAAGTGATCATATTGAAGTGGAGACTTTTCGGATAAATCATCCGATCAGATGGACCGATACTTTGATGTACATATGTATATTGCTTAATAATACTACAGTAGCGTACAAAAAAATAATTACACTTTTTTAAATTTATTCACCTACAATTCGGCCATCCTGATCGTATAATCGCCCCGATTACAGTGTCTCAGAATCATAAACAAATTGATATTTCATATTGACATAAGCAACAGATTTATAAGCTAAATCATGATAAATTACAAATTCATTAAAAAGATAGAGATAAGGTATAAGTTTGTCCAAAAACAAAATGATAATGATTAACAAATTCAATTATTGTAAGCAATGCAAAAGTAATCCTTCGATCTTCACCAAACGAGAAAAATTCCAAAACCAGGAGTAGTAGGGCTATGCCGGTTTCAGACCAGGAAATGCGTCAGATGTTGAGTCATCACCGTTCAAGGTCGTTTTTTGACTTCAAGGTCGCTTTGACTTCAAGGTTTTCTGTTTTTTGTTTATTGTTTGTTCAAGACCGAATTATGATATAATTTACAGCATATGTTAAGGCGCGAGTCCGTTATCTTTTGTCCATATTATTGCATGAATTTAACATAATTGGAAAAAGTTGAGATTTTTTTTTTCAACGTTACAGAATTATGCAATAATCACATTGGTAAATAATTTGTTGAAACTTTTTTTGGGAGCCCCGATTCGTTTACCAGTTGGTTTGCATAAGCAGAATTAAGGCATCATTGCAATTTCTGAGAAATAAATTAGACCATACACTAAGGGTGTGTGTGTGTATGTGTGTGTGTGTTAGAAGAAATAAAAAAACTTTATAGTTAATATATACATATATGTAAATATTTTATATACAACAATAAATATAAATGAAAGTTGCTTTTCTACATTTCTGTGTTTATAAAATTCCTTAAAATTACAGCATTTCTAAGCGCACAAAATTGATGATGGTGTTGGAGCTGGTGGTGACAGCGTGTAGTTGTCTGAAACAAAGATTTCAAATTATCGCATCCGAGATTATTTAAATCAATTGCAGTCTTTTGAAGAAAATGTTCATCCCATGTCTTTTTTTCGGATCCCTTGACGTAAACGTCACAATTTTTTAGATTTTCTTGTAGAAACTTTTTGACAGTTTTAAAAGATACAGATCCATCGTCCCATGCTAAACCATGATAATTTTTCGTCAACCAATTTGCTTGTTTTTGGTATTTCATAGATAAATTTCTGAACTCATACGGCTGCTTAATTAAAAAAATTTAAAACTCCCAAGAATTAAAAGTAATAGCCAGCTCCTTTATAATGAACACATTATTATTTCCCTTAAATCCTTGAAAGTCTAAAGTGATTACTGCTTTTCCAGTCATGTCTATGTGAAGGTATGTATGTTACTGATAGAGTGATTGCTCTTCAATTGATATAGAGAATTTATAGAGTTTCTTATTTTAAATAATTCTCTTGATTTCACCAGTAAGTGGAGTATATTTTATTATTCGATCATGTATGAGTACACAATATGCAACTGTATTAGTTGGAAGATTTTTAGATGCCTTGAGTTCAATTCTTATGTCAATGGGTCCGGCTTTGATTGCCTCATTCTGATGTGATACATCAAAAACAATAATGGGGGCAATTCTCTTGAATTCATCACGTGTAAGAAGAGGTTTTGGATTCACCAAGTAATAGCCTTGTTGAAATTTTGCATACATTTCATATAAAACGCCATAACGATCACAATCAAATTTAAGATTAAGGTCATCATATGGATATGTCTCTGAGTTGAGATGTACTTTAGCATCCGTTACATCGCAATGTTTAAACTTGCCCTCAATTTGTAACGCTAATAATATAAAGCGAGGCGTTTCATTTAGTTGTGAAAGCTTAACATTCCACAAGTGATGCATTCCCTGAGTTAGAGTTGGGTTGAAATGACAATCCCAACTGCGAAATGCTAATGTTATGGGCGTTTCACTTTTGATTGTTTTGAAAATATTCACTTCGAAGTATCAGCCCATTGTATATGAGGAACTTTCCAGGTGATATTGTTTATATTTAGCTGTACTTTTTCTTTTAAATCTGTTGAATATACAACATTTTGATTAGTCTTTGAACGTAATAAAATCAACTCATGTTTAGAGTTTACAATAATTCGATTATAGTCTTCGGCAAAACCCATTAACGATTTAAGGGGTAGACAAAAATTAAAATGTCCGCTTGTTAAATCGATATCATAAGATTTAGACAATCCGCCATTTTTTAACATCAGACTCTCATCCTTATTGAGAGAAGCATAGTTTTTTAGTGTTGTAGTTACGCCTAAGTGTCGTGTTCGATCAATTTCGAATCCATTAATTTCATAACGAATTTCATCGAATAAATATGCTGCGTAATTGTTTTTCAATTTAATATTCGATGAAACTGCCCCATTAACTAGAGTGGCAAATCCCTCAATATTAATATAGCTTTCGCTAGGTAATATGAAAATATCTTGGTTCTGAATAGATATACGAATTTCATCACTACTTTTAAATGCTTGCAAATATGGTATTTAACTATGAAATTCCTTTCTTATAATGCTTTCGTCAGAAATTGGATGTACGATGTTTAGTATTTCACTCATATTTTGTTTTTTGATTTTTTTTTTAATTGTAAACCTATTGATTTAAGGTATTGTTTATTAGCTACCGATCTCTCTAATCTAATCTAATCTCTCATGAGGTGTTTTAAGTCCTTTTTGTTTGACTGTTAGTAAAGTTGTGACTGGTGATGTCACTCCTGAGATATTTTTATTGTAAATAATCATTGATCCAACGGTTTTAAATGGAGTCTGAGCGTTACTCTTTCACCACGAAAATTGATTAGGTTGCCGTTTAGATCAACAATTCGAATTGCAATCGTGCTTATTTGTTGAGTGCTGATGGAGAAATAAATAACATTTGGTGGGCTCTCATCAATTTTATACCCTGGACTGACACCCAATGAAAATTCATGGATTGTATGTGCTGGCGAATTGTTTATATATGATCCAGTTACAATATTACATTCCACACGTAAAACGTGAACTTTAGTAATATTTATTTGTTGATCTGATGTATGTTTTTGATTTGCCTCCAATATTCTTTCACTGAACCCCAGTAGTGATCCAATCGATCGTTCTTTATTAAAATAAATTTTGTCCGTACTGTTTATTTCTGTCTGATTACAAGTTTTCCATTCGGATTCTTTTCTTTATATTTTCCCTGTAAGTATTCGACAATATCATCGGACTCATATGAACCGACTGGAATTTCAAAAACCAAATCGTTTATGTGAAATAAATTATTATCTATATCGACATTTGGTACAGAGTTATATGTATGATGATCGATCAATCCGCACACATAATTCTTATTTAAATTAATTGGTGGAAAGTAATCCGCAGTAAGAAGAGATGAGTTCCCGCTTAATGTGAGAGCTATTGACATGATGAAAGTCAACAATGAAATGAAACTAATTATGTGTTAAAAAATTATTTTTATTGATTGATTAAATTTCATTACAAGACATCACGTTTATTAATCCAGGAGTTATGCTGGTGCAAAAATACTAACCACTTTACAAAAGCTCTGTTTCCTTTGACTTTTAAAACCTTTTCTACAAGATAAACGTCTGGATATCTAGTTTTTTGTAGTTTGCGTTCATAAAATGCACCTTTTATTGATTTACCGTCATAGTCTTTCAGAATATATGTAGCCGGGTTTTGTATTTTGGTTTTGATTTGAAAGATCTCTGTCGACCAATTGGGGGTGTGTCCCTTTTCAAAAGTATGTTTATATTTACTTATTCGTACATTATTGCCAACATGGAATTTGGGCTCATTGAATATTTTCAAATGATTGTTAACAGTTTTCAATAAAGATTTTTCATTAGGAGAATTAACATTAACTGGCGCCATTTTAATTGTTCTATGTATTTTGATGTTATAAATATCAATTAAGGTTTTGTATATGTCAACCCATCGATATTATCCCCGGTAGCACATCATTCCCTTTAAAGTTCTATTAAATCGTTCAACTATTGATGCCTTTAGTACACTTCGTGTTGAATAATGCCTAATGTCATATTTTAGAGTTAAATTTTTAAATTCATTGTTAAAGAATTGCCTGCCATCATCAGTTTGTAAATTTTTTGGTTTTCGCCCCAACTTGAATATACCTTTCATAGCATTAGCCACAAGAGGTGCACTTTTATTTTTCAATGGCACTATCCAGGCAAATTTTGAAAATGTATCTATGTAGGAGGCCAAACTGAGGATGGTACACACTATCCAAGCTATAGTGCAACGTTTATGTTTTTTATGTTTTTTTTTGCTAAATATCTTTTGTACCGCAAAGATTTTGTTTTAGCGGACACTTAAGGAAAAGTAAGCCAAGTGTAAAGACGCGTTTTTTGTGTTGTCGAAAGAAAAGTCCAGTGAAGCATTAAATTTAAGTAAAAACATTAAAGTCAAGTGAAAAGCCTTTGTTTGATTAAATTATCTACTTTTTTAAATTACAATTGAATTATCTGTTTTGTGCATTATTAGTTAACTATTATTGAATTATTAGTGAATTATCAACTTATTATTTAAAACAATATATTTTTTGAATTAAACTTTTTTTACTTTGAATTAGTGACCTTTTTCCTTGTTTGAATTTTTATCATCCATTCCCCTACATCTATAACAGTCAGCACGTAACGATAGCCATTATTATAGCTGGAATAGTTCCCCATTTCTACAAGATCAGCCTGCCAAAGGTCATCTATTCCTTTTGTCATTACCCTCCGCCGTTTAAAAATTTTACGAGCTTGACGGTGAAGTTCCTGCACCAATCCTCTTCCACTTTCGTCATCGGATTGATTATGTTGTAGCCCAAATGGGGTGGGTTTTATAATGTGTTGAAATAAAATATCCTCGATTGCATGATCCTTTCCATCAATATAAAATGTATGGATCTTAAGGTTTTCTTCAACTGTTTTCTGTATACTGTTAAGTTGTTCATATATTATATCAATGTCCTGTTTGATATTAGACAATGTTTTACTGTTTTCATTTCTAAGTTTTGAATTTAGTTCATTTATGCAATTATCAACAAATAATTTATTTGTGGCATCATTGCTTGCTATAGGACTACCAAGATTTTTAATACGCTTGAAACTAATATTTATATGTGCATCGCTGACTAATTGAAAGCCTCCGTTTTGAAATAAGTCTTCTGGAATACCTTTTGTTTTGATTGCAATAGGAGGAACGTCCAAACTTGTCAATAACCGTTTTGAAATTGATCTATTTGACTTCATATTTACACAATTATATTCTCTTCGCGCAACTCTTCAATAATCGACATTATTTCATTATTATGATTTGTATGACCAGCTGATTGTGAAGCGATAAGGAGTCTTAGTCTATCTATTAACTCATTAGGATCATTCCACTATACGTAGTTGGGTTTTTTATAATTTAATCTCATTATACCGGAACCTTTATGTATGTTTGTGGTTTTTTTGTTTTTAACAAATAATTTTTTAATTATTTTAATATATTTGTATGCCTTAGTACCTTTTACTTGTTCACTACCACTATGGTTACGTTTATGTGCATTTGTTAGTTACAATATTTCTCTATAAGCTTGCAAATCTGCATCATCATATTTTTTTGGAACTTTATAAAAGATCAGCTCAAAGAGTCCAAGTGTCTTAGATCAACTCCGGTTAGCAATTGAAATTTTATCATTATTCAACTCAAACGCTGTATTACCAAATTTCCGTTTGTCATAAACATCTCGATAAGGTCCATATAACTTATCTAATTTGCCTGCCTTTTCCAACGTTGTAAGATGGACAAAGGGTTTTCCATCATCTGATTGTGAAAATGACATATATTCATCGTTGTCATCACCATCATCATCTTCATCCTCAACAGCAGCATCGGCATCAGCAGCATAACTACTACTATGAAGAGAACTTGTATCATTGAAAAGTTTCTACTGTACTTATATTATTTTTATTCGGATACGTGTTCGGTTGTCGTTCCTTCTTTAAAGTCTTTGTTTCTTCAAATAGTTCCTTGATCGGCTTAGTGATAGGTTTTAATGAAGTCTCTAGATAATTTCGCGTATCAGCTTCCCCCAGTTTTATATCTCGAAATTTTTTTCTTAATATCTTTCGAGTCTTAACTATATCTTTAATTATTTTCTCATTCATGTTCATATTTGAGTGAGTTGCAATCTCACAGAATACTGATTAGATGATAGTGTGTAACTCACATTTTATAGTTGTATAAAAACGTCAAAAGCTTTCCTATAACGACCACAATCAATATGGTCATCTTTGCTTATGACGAGAAATCCATTTTTATCTTGCCAGCACCTGCTACATAAATGCATAAATATTTCAAAAGACATGTCATTGGCGCCATGATCATATTTAAATCATCTTGCTTAAACACAATGATCAAATTTGCATTGTCTCGCACCAAATGTTTTGGAATCCGCGTGTACGTCTGGCATAAGTAAAAACTGTCGATATTCTTATGTCGTCCCATACAGAAATATGATCTTATATGGTTTTGTTTCTCACATGCGACATCATCAAATATCATAATAGAATTACCTTTGGCTTTTTCCGGTGCTAAAACATGTTTGTTTTCGGTGAAAGGGAAAAATCCCATACCTTTAATTGTTCTAATTAATTCTTGTAAATATTTCGGTTGGGATGTAGATTTTGAGTATAGATAAATATTTTTAAATTTGAGCCCATTCGGACTCTCTATTAAATTGATCATTACATTAGTCTTTCCGCAATTTGATGGTCCAACAATTAGGGCTCTTATCGAATTGGGTAGCAATGAGCTGTGCTTTGTTTTACCTAAATTTCCGGTAGAGAAATCTATATTTCGTATTGATATACTCTTATGTTATTTGATAAAATGCATTTTGACAACTGACAAGAACGTATTAAAAGTGTATTCCTTTATTCAATCGCTCACAGTTTTAAGGAAGCTTTTTAAGTGATAAGATAGATAATCAAAATAAAATGACAATATTATATGAAAATCGAATCAGTCGTAATAAATCTTGTGGGCCTGGTACTAAATTAAAAAAACGGCTTGCTAGAGGTGATCAGGGAATTAACCCATTAGATAGTGCGTGCAGACAACATGATATTATCGATTCTCAAACTAACGATATAAATAAATGATACATAGCCGATCAAGTGTTGGCTGACAAAGCTGAGTCAAGACTTAAGTCCACTAATAGTAGTGTAGGTGAACGTGCAAATGCATGGTTTGTTACGAATGCAATGAAAGCAAAAGTTAAATTTGGGATGGGAATCGGAAGAAAAAAATCTCAATGTGGAAAGAATCTTTTCAATAAGACCATAAGGGCAGCAACAAAACTCTTAAATCAAAAAAAAATCAGAGGATATAGAGAGTGCAATAAAAATTGCAAATAAAGTTGTAAAAAAATCGTTTAAGGGAAAAACAAGGTTATCAATAAATGTGCCCCGAATAATACCTATACCTCAAATAGGGGGATTCTTACCTTTGATACCAATATTGACTGCTCTGGGGACCATTGGAAGCTTGTCAGCCGGTGGAGCTACTATTGCACGAGTTGTAAATGAGGCGGCCAAAAAACAATTAGAAGAATCGCATCGCCATAATAAAAATATGGAGGCTATCGCTCTGGGAAAAGGTTTATATCTTAAACCATATAAGAATGGATATGGATTATATTTGAGTCCAAATCCAAAAAACTATTAAAAATGCTACCCAAACGGGCTCTTACTGATGTTGATTTAAGGAAATTTGCAAGCGATTTACCAAATTTTAGGGGTGTTTTCATGCGTGACGCGCTCCCAAAACGTCCACTTGAAGCGGAATGTGGAATTGTCAATTTGGACATATCTACAGGGCCTGGCACACATTGGGTGGCATATAGAAAAGATAAAAATCACGTAGAATATTTTGATAGTTTTGGCAACTTGCAACCACCACAAGAAATAATTCGGTATTTAGGCAATGGCATAATGTATAATTATTCCAGGCACCAAAATTACAACTCTTTTAATTGTGGACACTTATGTTTAAAATTTCTTTGCAATATATATAAATAAAAACAAATTTCAATATGGTTTAAAAAAACAAAAAGTTGTTTTATTATAAAATGTTTAACTACAGGCATTTCTTCTTTTTTCTTACATTAACAATGCGCTTTTGTTTAAGTCTGGCGTAAAATGACATTAGTTTTCGTATTCTTATCAACATAGAATCTAACATGACACAAAAACAAGTATCTGGCCCGACTTGGCGACTATCTGATGACCATGAACATGTGGTGAAATGACGATCATACTTCGATTTAACAATATAAATATTCTCATGTTCAGATAACCTTGAAATGCAGTTTTGAAACATCTCCAAATGTTCATCTAGAATGTTCTCTTTGTGTAGTTGTATGAACTCCTTCAGTTCCGTCAAAGTTGCAGAAATGTTTAAGTTTGTCATCCTTAATGTGTAGAATGACAACACCTCTGACAACAATCCACCGTTCTTCGAAAAGGACTGACACAGTTTAGCAAATCCTGAGAGCTTTAGCTTAACTGCACGATATTTCGTATGTTTCTTGCACCTCTTTATGTTTCTTGCCCCTACTTCTGCTTCAGTTGTTTGAAGATCTACTACTTTTGTTGTGCACTCATAGAACATGTTTTTTACTTTCTTCTTCTTTTGCAATGAATTGATTCAAAAGTTCAATATCTTCCTCACCAATGTTGTCAAGCAGTCTACGTCATTCATATGTTAGTGTGCCACCAATTTATATGTTCATTTGGGGGAAAACTCAAACAATGTTGATGATAAATTTTCGGGAATCTCTTCTCCTCTGCGCTTGCTTAATAACAACGATCTGTAAGAAAAACTTCCAAGTTTTGGACTATTGTATCAATTTGAAGAATTTTAAAATATTTACAAGCTGTATGGCAGACACAATACTTACATTTGGACTTTTAATTTCCTGCACCCAAAACATTTCTTTCTAACTAAAACAAGATAATGTTCGTCTTTTGCTTACCTTTTTGTTTCTCTATGGCTGAAAAAAAATCTGAAAAGAAAAATTTAAAGTGAACTGACCGTCCCTTCTTAAAACGATAACAAGTGAAAGGGCATACTGCAAAAATAAAAACAGTTAGGTTTATTTATTTATATTTTTTTTTATTGGTTGAGCGCAAAATTTTTTTGGCTCACCTGCATTTCATTCATAATTTTGAAACTTAAATTCTTGTTACCTTCTTTCGTGGCAACAAGAAATAAATTCCAGCCATATGGGCTGGGAAAAAAAACTGAGTGCTTGGGAACTCTGCTAATAGCCGATTCCCAAAGCGTGTTTGGATTTTTTTTAGTTTGTCTATTTTATAATATTTATTTATTTCGATACCTCTCGCTTGTTGTAAAAGGCGACTAAACAAAGGTAAACAAAAATCACATCTAGGCAATTTAGAAAACACCAAGGTGAGCCTAGGAACACATATACCACCATTAAACTGGCCCACAAGTGTGCATGCAAATCAGTGGGTTGACACGACTGGAGATCACGGGTGTTGTAAGAGTAAGATCAAACAAAAAAATCTGGAGCATGCCCGTGTCACAAAAAAAGAAAAAGGCAGGCCGAAAAACAATTGGTGCAAACAAATGCAAAAACACCAGCATTTGATTGGCCTCAGCAATGAAGTAATCCCAAACCGGGAAGCCTGCCGCTACTTTCTGAGGTCAAACCGGCGGACCCCACAAGCGGACCAGTAGGAATGCAGTTAAGTGGGAAGGTTATGGTCCTACACTTCTGACCATAACAACGCCGGAAAAAAGGAGAAGAAAAAAAAATTTATTTCTATCTCTGATATATTAATCGTTTTCTTATTTATAAAAAAAGTGCTCGACATTTTATTCGCATTAAAGCTCTCCAAAAAGCCTTGCGCTTTTTCGAAGATGGTAACTGCTGCTGTTGTTGTTGTTGTTGCTGCTGCTGTTGTGTAGGCAGCAATTGTTGTTGTTGTTGATGATGATTTTATGGTGGCTGCTGCAACCATTTCTGTTGTCGTGGCTGTTCTGGTGTAGACAGCATATCACTGCTGAAAACCCCCTCCAGCACACTGTTTTTCAAATCCTCCTGCTGCTGCTGCTGTTGTCGCTGCTGCTGCTGTACCACTTTCAGTGAATGTGGGTCCCCAAGCAGAATATTTTCTAAAATTGCAGCTCTCTTCATTTCTGCTAAGGCTTCACAAAGTACTGATAGATTTTGTCCAAAATCCTAACCTTTTTATATCCACTTCTTCTTCTTTTTCTTATCTCAGTTGGGATAAATACAAATTTATGTTATACAAACTTGCAAATTTTAGATAGGAACGTTTTTTTCCCCACCCTAACTGTTGAAGTTGTAAACACAGCAACCCCATCTAAAACTAAAAAACGTCATATCGCTCTCTTATATGCAATACTTAACGGGGTTTTAATACAGGAACTACCTTGCATTGGTATATATTTACTTATATTAAACACAATATTTATAATGGATGCCAATGCCAATCCACTATCTTTTTCTTGAAACTCATCAAATTTGTTTAGTAATTGGCTTTCCAAATTTTCAGATACAATATTTTCTATGATATTTTTATCACTTAAACTAATACATACATTTTTCGTACTTATATATTTCATCTCCTGTCTAATCTCCTCATTATGATCATATTTCCGGAACTCACCACAGAAAACAGCATTAATTTTTATGTTGATGTACTCGTTGATTATCTCCTGCAGTTGATTGATAATTATTGGTCTGCAATCCCTCAGAAAAAGCTTAGGATTGGCGTGTTTTAAATTGGTTATAACACCCGATCTGATTCTTTTTTTAAACGCCGAATTCGGGAGATCTTCCCACTTTAATATCTCCTCACTTGATTGTGGAACAAAGAGTTGTTTGTATGATGATAATGTACCGAGTGCTGATGTAAGATAATAATTTTGCCCGGTAAACTTAGCATCAGGTAACCAACTTTTTAAAAGTTCCATATCTTTTTCGCAGTTTTTTAAATTTGCTTCAATGTTCGCAGCATTATCACAATCACTATTTCTCCGCAAAAGGAAACTCAATAAATGTGATTGTTGTCTTTCAATCACTTCTTTAATTTGAGGATCCATATTATTTGTTATTACAGTGAAGTATATATATTAAAAATGTAACAAGTGTCAATGACCCCGTACACAGATTTTTTTTTTGTTCGTAGCAACACACACCAGATTAGTCAGGCGCAGTTCAAACTACCTTGAACATGAGTTTCAAGTCAAACGGCCTTGAAGTCAAATAGTCTTGAAGTCAAACGGCCTTGAAAGCACATAGCAACACACAAAATTAGTAACCCCCCTCCCCCCTCAACCGACCATGAAGCTCTCAACACATGAACGGCCTTCCTGTCAGATTAGCAAGCAAAAAAAAAAAGGCCTTTGAAACACCCCCACCCAAGTCACACACACACACACACACATGCACACGACCTTCAACACGACCTTCAAGTCAAACGGCCTTGAAGTCAAAGCGCCCTTGAAGTCAAAAAACTACCTTGAACGGTGATGACTCATTTCTGACGCATTTCCTGGTCTGAAACCGGCATAGCCCTACTACTCACATGAACAGTATTTTTTTCATTCGAATGATTTCATTTCAAACATACGAAATTCTGATTTGTCCATTGATTTGAAATATACAAAGTTAGCGTTAATAACACCACTGAGACGTGTAAACTAATCTTCGGAATGTGATACAATTTTGGTACGCACCATACGAAGCTTGGATTTCATACGGATTTATCAATAGTGGCGCGTTTCAATGCATCCTATGAACCCAATTCCTGTTTACTCTGTATTGGTAAATATATGAAGGATTCGCGTTGTAAGCAAATCTAGCACGGCGAAACGAACAACAATTACTTTAACTCATTATTATGATCCCGTTGCAGTGAACCACAAATTCTGAGGCATTTGTGACTGATTTTCATCATCACCGTCATCACCGCCATCACCAACATTACCATCATCACCGTCATATCCATCCTCACCATCGTCACCATCCTCACCATCATCACCATCATCACCATCATCACCATCGTCACCATCATCACCATCGTCACCATCATCACCATCGTCACTATCATCACCATCATCACCGTCATCACCATCATCACCATCATCATCATAATCGCCATCATCACCATCCTCACCATCCTCACCATCATCATCCTCATCACCATCATCACCATCATCACCATCATCACCATCGTCACCACCATCACCATCGTCACTATCATCACCATCATCACCGTCATCACCATCATCACCATCATCATCATAATCGCCATCATCACCATCCTCACCATCCTCACCATCATCACTATCATCACCATCAGCACCGTCATCACCAACATCACCATCATCACCATCATAACCATCATCACCATCATCACCATCATCACCATCATCACCATCATCACCATCATCACCATCATCACCATCATCACCATCATCACCATCATCACCATCATCACCATCATCACCATCATCACCATCATCACCATCATCACCATCATCACCATCATCACCATCATCACCATCATCACCATCATCACCATCATCACCATCATCACCATCATCACCATCATCAGTATCTTCACCCTCATCATCATCACCACCATCATCACCATCATCACCATCATCACCATCATCACCATCATCACCATCATCACCATCCTCACCATCATCTCCATCATCATCATAATCGCCATCATCACCATCCTCACCATCATCTCCATCATCACCATCATCACCATCCTCACCGCACTCATCACCGCACTCATCACCGCACTCATCACCGCACTCATCACCGCACTCATCACCGCACTCATCACCATGATCACCATCATCACCATCATGACCCCTCAAGGTCATTGACCCCTCAAGGTCATTGACCCCTCAAGGTCATTGACCCCTCAAGGTCATTGACCCCTCAAGGTCATTGACCCCTCAAGGTCATTGACCCCTCAAGGTCATTGACCCCTCAAGGTCATTGACCCCTCAAGGTCATTGACCTCATCAAGGTCATTGACCCCTCAAGGTCATTGACCTCATCAGGGTCATTGACCCCTCAAGGTCATTGACCCCACAAGGTCATTGACCTCATCAAGGTCATTGACCTCATCAAGGTCATTGACCTCATCAAGGTCATTGACCTCATCAAGGTCATTGACCTCATCAAGGTCATTGACCTCATCAAGGTCATTGACCTCATCAAGGTCATTGACCTCTCATGGTGATGATGGTGATGATGGTGATGATGGTGATGATGGTGATGATGGTGATGATGGTGATGATGGTGATGATGGTGATGATGGTGATGATGGTGATGATGGTGATGATGGTGATGATGGTGATGATGGTGATGATGGTGATGATGGTGATGATGGTGATGATGGTGATGATGGTGATGATGGTGATGATGGTGATGATGGTGATGATGGTGATGATGGTGATGATGGTGATGATGGTGATGATGGTGATGATGGTGATGATGGTGATGATGGTGATGATGGTGATGATGGTGATGATGGTGATGATGGTGATGATGGTGATGATGGTGATGATGGTGATGATGGTGATGATGGCGATGATGATGAGGATAGTATTGATGGTGGGGATATGGTGATGGTGTTGATGGTGATGATGGTGAGATGGTGTTGATGGTGATGGTGGTGATGATGGTGATGGTGGTGATGATGGTGATGATGGTGAGATGGTGATGATGGTGATGATGGTGAGATGGTGTTGATGGTGATGGTGGTGATGATGGTGATGGTGGTGATGATGGTAATGATGGTGATGGTGGTGATGATGGTGAGGATGGTGATGATGACGATTATGATGATGATGGTGATGATGGTGATGATGGTGATGATGGTGATGATGGTGATGATGGTGATGATGGTGATGATGGTGATGATGGTGACGATGGTGATGATGGTGATGATGGCGATTATGATGATGACGGTGACGATGGTGATGATGGCGATGATGGCGATTATGATGATGATGGCGATTACGATGATGATTTTGATGAGGGTGATGTTGGTGATGAGGGTGACGATGGTGATGACGGTGATGATGGTGATGATGGTGATGATGGTGATGATGGTGATGATGGTGATGATGGTGAGGATGGTGATGATGACGATTATGATGATGATGGTGAGGATGGTGATGATGGCGATTATGATGATGATGGTGATGAGGGTGACGATGGTGATGATGGTGATGATGGTGATGATGGTGATGATGGTGATGATGGTGATGATGGTGATGATGGTGATGATGGTGATGATGGTGATGATGGTGATGATGGTGATGATGGTGATGATGGTGATGATGGTGATGATGGTGATGATGGTGATGATGGTGATGATGGTGATGATGGTGATGATGGTGATGATGGTGATGATGGTGATGATGGTGATGATGGTGATGATGGTGATGATGGTGATGATGGTGATGATGGTGATGATGGTGATGATGGTGATGATGGTGATGATGGTGATGATGGTGATGATGGTGATGATGGTGATGATGGCGAATATGATGATGACGGTGACGATGGTGATGATGGCGATGATGGTGATGATGGTGATGATGGTGATGATGGTGATGATGGTGATGATGGTGATGATGGCGATGATGGTGATGATGGTGATGATGGTGATGATGGTGATGATGGTGATGATGGTGATGATGGTGATGATGGTGATGATGGTGATGATGGTGATGATGGTGATGATGGTGATGATGGTGATGATGGTGATGATGGTGATGATGGTGATGATGGTGATGATGGTGATGATGGTGATGATGGTGATGATGGTGATGATGGTGATGATGGTGATGATGGTGATGATGTTGATGATGGTGATGATGGTGATGATGGTGATGATGGTGATGAAGGTGATGATGGTGATGATGGTGATGATGGTGATGATGGTGATGATGGTGATGATGGTGATGATGGTGATGATGGTGATGATGGTGATGATGGTGATGATGGTGATGATGGTGATGATGGTGATGATGGTGATGATGGTGATGATGGTGATGATGGTGATGATGGTGATGATGGTGATGATGGTGATGATGGTGATGATGGTGATGATGGTGATGATGGTGATGATGGTGATGATGGTGATGATGGTGATGATGGTGACGATGGTGATGATGGCGAATATGATGATGACGGTGACGATGGTGATGATGGCGATGATGGTGATGATGGTGATGATGGTGATGATGGTGATGATGGTGATGATGGTGATGATGGTGATGATGGTGATGATGGTGATGATGGTGATGATGGTGATGATGGTGATGATGGTGATGATGGCGATGATGGTGATGATGGTGATGATGGTGATGATGGTGATGATGGTGATGATGGTGATGATGGTGATGATGGTGATGATGGTGATGATGGTGATGATGGTGATGATGGTGATGATGGTGAGGATGGTGATGATGGTGATGATGGCGATGATGATGAGGATAGTATTGATGGTGGGGATATGGTGATGATGGTGATGATGGCGATGATGATGAGGATAGTATTGATGGTGGGGATATGGTGATGGTGATGATGGTGATGACGGTGATGATGGTGATGATGGTGGGATGGTGATGATGGTGATGGTGGTGATGATGGTGATGGTGGTGATGATGGTGATGATGGTGATGATGGTGATGATGGCGATTATGATGATGATGGTGATGATGGTGATGATGGTGGTGATGGTGATGATGGTGATGATGGTGATGATGGTGATGATGGTGATGATGGTGATGATGGTGATGATGGTGACGATGGTGATGATGGTGATGATGGCGATTATGATGATGACGGTGACGATGGTGATGATGGCGATGATGGCGATTATGATGATGATGGCGATTACGATGATGATTTTGATGAGGGTGATGTTGGTGATGAGGGTGACGATGGTGATGAGTGCGGTGATGGTGATGATGGTGATGACGGTGATGATGGTGATGATGGTGATGATGGTGATGATGGTGATGATGGTGATGATCATGATGAGTGCGGTGATGGTGACGGTGGAGATTATGGTGATGATGGTAATAATGGCGAGAATGGTGATGATATCGATTATGATGATGATGGTGATGAGGGTGACGATGCTGATGATGGTGATGACGGTGATGATGGTGAAGATGGTGATGATGGTGAGGATGGTGATGATGGTGACGATGGTGAGGATGGATATGACGGTGATGATGGTGATGTTGGTGATGGCGGTGATGACGGTGATGATGAAAATCAGTCACAAATGCCTCAGAATTTGTGGTTCACTGCAACGGGATCATAATAATGAGTTAAAGCAATTGTTGTTCGTTTCGTCGTGCTAGATTTGCTTACAACGCGAATCGTTCATATATTTACCAATACAGAGTAAACAGGAATTCGGTTCATAGGATGCATTGAAACGCGCCACTATTGATAAATCCGTATGAAATCCAAGCTTCGTATGTTGCGTACCAAAATTGTATCACATTCCGAAGTTTAGTTTACACGTCTCAGTGGTGTTATTAACGCTAACTTTGTATATTTCATATCAATGGACAAATCAGAATTTCGTATGTTTGAAATGAAATCATTCGAATGAAAAAAATACTGTTCATGTGAACTAGTGTTAGCAAGTGTTTTTCGGCTTCTGCTCCACCGGGCCGAATGATAGTTAAGTGACTTGCTAATTTTAAACTCGCTCAAAACATTCTGTTGTCCGAGAAGATAAAAACGAGGATTATAAAAATAAGCCGATAATGATTTGCGGTTGCGCTATTTTCGCTATTTTCTATGAATTCTTAACTATAAGATAGGTCTGTTCGAATTGGGTACCAGGTTTGCTAGGAGTCGAAGTAAAAAAACGACGCGTCAACGATTCAGAACGCTATGTTTAGCTGTAGCAGCGCAATAAAATTAACTTTTTTATAAGGTACATTGTAATGATGACACATTAACCCATTACTCCACTCCAGATCCAAATCGACTGTCAGTCAGTACTGTGTTGGACAGTAAAGGATAAAAGACGTTCAAAGCGACCAAAAACGCATACAATGTTAACTGAAAAGGGGGCCTCTGCGTTTTGTAATGCGGACGTTATTTTTGTAGGTGAATAAATTTAAAAAAGTGTAATTATTTTTTTGTACGCTACTGTTGCTTAGCGTATTATTAAGCAATATACATATGTACATCAAAGTATCGGTCCATCTGATCGGATGATTTATCCGAAAAGTCTCCACTTCAGTATGATCACTTATAACTTAATGCCAAAGACAAAGAATGATTATTATTAAAAGTGCTCTCCAATAGAACGGATGTGTTTTTTTATTAAGTTCGCGAGGTTCTCTAAATCCCTACCCTACAATTCTCAGAAGTGGGATAAAGTATCGTTTTAGTTTTGCGAAGTTAATTTTATCATTTAAATATCGCGATTTTGATAGTCGGGATATTAACTCGCTTGTGATTTCATTGTGTAGTCTATGGAGCAGTGGAATTTGTTTTTGGAAGCAGCAACAGTACTCAAACTAAGAGAAGTTCTACAGCAGTTGAAACTGCACACATCAGGAATCAAAGCGGAGCTAAAAATCCGAGCAAATGAAGCGGTAAGGGATATGGTGGAAGAGGACTTTCGCAAAATAATTCAAGATGCTTCAAGCGGCCGAGAAAACGGGACTGATGAACCTCATGCACTGCAAGAAAACCCATCCGATACGGGAGGTCAATCGGACTATTCAGAAGAGGAACAACTCGACGAGCAATTGGAGAAACTGCAAAGAATCTTGAAGAAAAAGGAAGAAATCGCAAAGTTAAAGCGACAACTTCAAGAGCTTCAAGTTGAAGATGTTCCTTCGAGTTCAAGTTCGAGAGTTACTGTTTCATGCAGCTTCAAAGATGTGGGAGACTCGATCACTCCATTTAGCGGAGACGATAATTTCCCTGTGGATCGATGGATTGAACAGTTCGAAGAGTGTTCGGAGCTTATGAAGTTAGATGACAGAGCTAATTTCATCTACTGCAAACGATTTTTAACAGGTACGGCTAAACTGTATGCACGAACAATAAATCCTAAGTGTTGGACAGAGTTGATGCAGTACTTGCTGCATATGCAAGAAATTGCATCACATGGTGATGTTGATGAGGAAGACTTAATTCAATTTGTTATTAGAGGAATTAATGACTCCGAAATCAACAAAACGATATTGTACAGCGCGAATAATCTTTTCGAACTAAAAGCTGCACTGCGAAAATATGAAAAACAAAAAAATAATAATCGGTTCAACTATACTTCGAAATCAGCTAAGATGCTTACACCTGAATCTAAAACACAACCCAAACAGCCAGGTCAAACAAAACACGTAGAACAAAATACAACAAATCATCGCAATAAACCCCGTGCTAAAATTCCTTCGAAAGAAGTAACATGTTTCAAATGTGGAGAACGTGGACATATATAAACAAATGACCCACAACAAAGCCCAGTTATGACATTAGATAACACCCATCGTTATCATCAAGAATCAGCTGTGGAGAAACACATGATGCTGTCACATGGAGGAAATACACCTCGTCGAGATTCATCAGCAGTGGTCAACGACTTTGAAAGTTTCGTCCAGTTTCAATGGCAACATAATCAGCTGGAGAGTTCGACATTACTTTTGGCGCTTTTGGATTCAGGCAGTCCAATAAGTTTTATGCAGGAACAATTTTTGCCAACATTTTTGCTGTCAACACTTACACCTGAAGAATCATCATATTGCGGAGTCAACTCAAGCCCACTGCATATATTGGGAAGTATCAATACTAGTGTTTTGCATGAAAATATAATAATTGATTTAAAGTTATTTGTTGTTAAAAATTTTTCAATGAAATATTGTGTAGTTTTAGGTCGAGATTTTTTCCAAGAATCGGGTCTGGCGCTGCAGAAATAAAGTCAACACAAGAGACGAATCAAGATCTTCATGGAACGTTTAATGGTCATCCACAGTCGTCAAAAAATCCTGATACCAGCACAACATCAGACTTCTTTCAAATTTTGAATATTGACATCAGTGAAGTGACAGGTGAGCTACACATAAACGTAAATGATTCTCTTTCTGAAGTGATTAAGAACAAAGTTTAGAAAATTGTAACAGAAGCACATATTTCGAGTGATAAACCTTTTGAGAACACCAATGATTTCGTTATGCAAATTAAGTTGTCGAAGGATACGCCTTTCTATTGTCCCCCCAGACGACTCCCCTATGTACATAAGATAGAGCTACAAAAAATCTTAGACGGATTAATTAAGCAAGGCATATAGGGTTCGGGGCGGTGCTCACGCAGAAACAGTCGGATGGAAAGTTCCATCCGGTTTTTTATTTCTCAAAACGGGTAACCGACGCAGAGAGCAAATATCACAGCTACGAGCTGGAAACTTTATCAATTGTTTATGCCTTGAGGAGATTTAGGGTTTATTTAATTGGTATATCCTTTAAAATAGTGACTGACTGTCAAGCTTTAACACTTACCTTAAAAAAGAAGTCTTTGAATCCGCGAATTTCGCGTTGGGCCTTAGAAATGCAAGGTTTTGATTATATAATTGAGCATAGGAAAGGAGGGCATGTTGATGCCTTGAGCCGTTCTTTTAACATTATGTACGTTGATGATGAGTCTTTTGAATTTGTACTCGCGGCAGCACAGAAACAAGACCCGAAAATAATTTCAATCACCTCAGATTTAGAAAAGGCTGAAAAGTTCAAATTTTGAAATGATCGATTTGAAATTATCTATCGCAAGTTCAAAGAGAAAGTTCGGTTTTATGTTCCATCCCATATGGAAGAGCAAGTCATCTGTACACACCATGAGGCAATGTGCCATTTAGGGGTTGAAAAGTGCTTTGAGCACTTGTCAAGGACTTATTGGTTTCCAAATATGAAACATAAGATAAAGACATACATAAGTACTTGCCTAAAGTGCATATATTATTCTCCCCAGTCGGGTAAATCGGAAGGGATTTTACATCCAATACCGAAAGGAAATGTGCCATTCGATGTATTGCATATTGATCATCTTGGTCCATTACCAAATTCTCAAGCTAGAAAAAAACACGTCTTCGTGATTATTGATGGTTTTACGAAATTTATTAAACTTTATCCGGTCAAAACAACACAAAGTGCGGAAGCCATAGAGTGCTTGAAATCGTTTTTTGAAAACTATTCGAGGCCCAATAAGATTATATCTGACATATGTTTTACTTCTAAAGAGTTCTCTAGCGTCTTACAGGACAATGATGTTACACAAGTTAAGATCGCGACAAATTCACCGCAATCAAATGGGCAAGTCGAGCGTGTAAATCGAATGCTTATTCCGATGCTGGCTAAAGAATGTGAAGCAGACACGTCAAGCGGTTGGAATAAAAGATTAGCAAAAATCGAATTCGCACTCAACAATACTGTGAATAGGAGCACAGGCTTTGCGCCAAGTGTCCTATTGTTTGGTAGGTGTCAAAAGGGTGCGTTATGCGATCGTGTCAGAGAATTCCTAGAAAAAAGCATAGGGGATAAATCACCTAGGATAAATGATCTTAGGGCCAAGGCTAGTGAAAATATTCAGAAAGATCAAGCAATTAATAAAGTTTATTATGACAGGCGCCACAAAAAACCAAAGAGTTGTCAAGAAGGTGATTATGTAAAGACAGAGAATGTCGTTACTACACCAGGTGTGAATAAAAAATTGGTTGCTAAATACCGTGGCCCATATGACATTAAAAAGGTCTTACCTAATGACCGGTACGTCATTGGTGACATAGAAGGCCTGCAATTAACACGCTTGCCATATAAGGGCGTATCATCACCTAGAAACATGAAACCTTATCACGTAGGACAGAAACTGTACACAGGTGACGACGTAGATGTGACTGAAGAACGTCCGGAGAATCTTAACTCGTTGGATAAATTTGAATTTATTAACGAATTTGATTTTTTTTCACAAGCATCCGATTTGTTTTGCAGAATCCTTAGAAGCCGGACCTGGTTTTGGAATTTTTCTCGTTTGGTGAAGATCGAAGGATTACTTTTGTATTGCTTACAATAATTGAATTTGTTAATCATTATCATTTTGTTTTTGGACAAACTTATACCTTATCTCTATCTTTTTAATGAATTTGTAATTTATCATGATTTAGCTTATAAATCTGTTGCTTATGTCAATATGAAACATCAATTTGTTTATGATTCTGAGACACTGTAATCGGGGCGATTATACGATCAGGATAAGTGTAATTATTTTTTTGTACGCTACTGTTGCTTAGCGTATTATTAAGCAATATACATATGTACATCAAAGTATCGGTCCATCGGATCGGATGATTTATCCGAAAAGTCGCCAATTCAATATGATCACTTATAACTTAATGCCAAAGACAAAGAATGATTATTATTAAAAGTGCCCTCCAATAGAACGGATGTGTTTTTCTATAAAGTTCGCGAGGTTCTCTAAATCCCTACCCTACAGAGGAAATCCACTTTAATAAGATGGGTTCAGAGCCAAGGGAAGACAGTTTAAAGAGTATTAATCTGTGTGAAATTTTATCAAAGGCCTTACTCAAATCAGTTGAGATAACAGCGACTTCCTTGCCATTTTTTAAGGCTGAAAGGGTGAAAGTTGTAGACCCACCTTTGAGGAAGCCGTGTCTGGGGGAGATTAAAGACTTGCATGGAAAACTTAAATTATCATACAAAATACTTTCAAAGATTTTGGGTATATGAGACAGTATGGCAATGGGACGGTAGTTGTTAATGTCATTCTTCGTACCCTTTTTGGCTGAAGATTTTTGAGAGAGATAGAGAAAGGGAGGAGGAAATTTTTTTTAAAAATATAGCAAGGAGTCCGTCGAAGCCAGGGGTGAATTCATGATTAAGTTGTTTTAATCTTTCTTCGATGGTATCGGGGTCGACACTACGAGAGAGAAATGGTCCAAAGGAGAAATTTGGTAAATAGTTGAAATAAGTAGGATCGGATGCAAAGGAATCATGGATGAAAGATTGATTGAAGAAAGTGGCAAAAAGGTTGGCGATGTTATGAGGATCATTAGAAGTTTCATTATTGAAGTAGAGAGAGTTTGGATAGCCATCAAATTTTCTTTTGTAATTAACAAACTGAAAGAAGGACTTGGGATTATTTATATGGTTGGTTTGCATCTCGACTAAGTAGTGTTGATAGAGAGAGTTATAAAGCTCTACAAAATGCAGGTAAGTACCGAAATAGTTAGAGAAGTAATTTGGGGATTGAGTACGAAGAAAAGTTGTCCAGAGCTTGTTCCGTTTGTTTCTTAAAGAACGGAGCTTGCGATTATACCAAGGTTGGGAGGTGGAGGAGGTTTTATGTCACGAAAAGGGTACGTAAATATTTCTTTGTAGAATATAGATATGGCATCATTTACGGTGAAGTTGTTGAAATTAAAAGGGGCACTATTGAGGTATTTATTGATTTGACGGAAGGTGGCTTTGAGGAAATCGTGAGACATTCGAATAGTAGGGGGGGAGTTCTGTATAGGAGAGTTGTGAAAGAACGAGAGAAGAAGGGGAGGGTGGTAGTTGTCAACGGTTGAAAATGGCAGTGGAATATATATATACATACATATATAAGGGAAAGTTAGGGATAATGCTCCATCAGCTCTTCATTCCCTAAGAGAAGAAATAGTTATTTCCGAAATATACTCGCCATTATGCGAAAACGTAATGAAACTGCCATCAGACATAGCAGACATAGGCTGAGATGAGAAGGACATTTGGCAAATGTTGTATTCCACTACTAATCTAAGGGTTTATGCTTTAGCATTATATAAAAATTGTAACACATTTCATAAGACTGTTGTGTTTTTATGATGTTAAATGACACCCCTTGTTGGATAACCCTCTAAACAGAATTTTGTTTCCATTTAAGGAGTCACATTGCCCTTTCTTTAGTGCTTGTACTGCACGTGACTAACGCAGAAGAATACGAAAAAACAGAAATGACTTCTACTTTAGTTTTAAAATATTTTATTAATTTTGTTTAAATTTTAAAATACATAGCTTAAACAATTTATTTGTCTTCGGAGGCAAAAGGGACAAATCAAACAAAATAATCACTACTTAAATTAATAGATAACAAATTTTACATATATGTATGTAGTTTCAAAATACTCAATTGATCCACACCTACGCTAAGATTTAAGTATATTCGTTACGCATCCCAAGGTGCAACGCCACATCACTCTATCAATACATGCATATGTATACATACATGTATATTTAATATTCAATAATTCCCTTCCATCCTACTTGTTTACATTGTATATTTCACTAACAGGTGTTGTACACTTGATCACTCCAAAAATATAATCTACATTGGCAATTGGTCGGTAAACCCTTCATCCTCAGTCCTTAATCGATTTACAACTCTTGTTTCAAACAGAAAAAGGTACACTTAAGCACGTCTACGTTTGTTTACCTGCCGTGGGCTTCTACAATTCCATTTCTAAGATTTATTTGACATAAGCATCGAGTGTTTTGTATCATAGATAAGTTTGCTTCAAGCAACAGTCTCGCTTTGACGGACGGTTGCTCGAATTGTGTGTTGAGTGTTGTCTTTGTGTATATTGCACTAAAGCACTAAGGTTCTGATAAATTCTTACATAAATAACACGAGTGCACAATTAATTTTAGGTAAGTTTCACTACAACATAATGGGTGTTTCGATTCCATGCTCTTCTAAAGGTACATAATTATTCCGGTGCATATCTGACTCGGACGACACAAAATATATCTAAATTCTGCTACATATATGATCCTACTCAAATTTTTTTTTTATAATATTATTGCTTGGTCAAGAGAACTACGTTCCTATGTGGCTGAATAATATCTTAAAAAATAGATTTATTTCAAGTATTCAAGTAACCCTAAGAAAATCTACAAATCTCATCCTGATTTGATTTTTTCCAGGACGAATCAAACATCACCGCAAGTAATTTTGTATTTTACAAGCAGAAATATTTCTATTATGTTTAAAAAACAAAAAAAAAACGATTTTTTAATTTCTGGTTTATTATTATATTAATTTATCTTTAAACTAGTCCATCTGGGTAACTCTACAAATAATGCGTTACTCTCCAACCCACATACAAACATATATAAATATATTTTATAAACTTTCGTTAACACACTATCTACACGTTCGCATATCAATCTTTTAACAAAATAGTATTCTTTTTCCTTTTAAGGATTTTTAAGTAACAATTCTATATAATACTTTGGCAACACTGCGTGAGTTGCAAATAAAGGTATTTCTTTGCTTATTTGAATAAAGTTTAATTTAAGTTAAGAATATATCTGGATTTAGGCGGGAATCGTTGCCTCCTCGTAGAAATCGGGCTCATCCTCTTCGGCATTAGCTTCACTTCCGTCCAACTATAGAAAAAAAACCGAAAAAAATTAATTCAATTGAAACCCAAGAGGTAGGTATTAAAATGGTTCTTACCGCCTTCATCTCTTCGGGTGTATAGAAGACGGCCAGTCTCTGACGCAAAGGCACCATAAGGATCAAAAAGAATGGGAAAGCTAATGAAATTTTAGAAGATTTAACAGACCAGAGAATGACCAGCGCCATCACTTGGACGGTGGTGAACAAATGCATCTTCCATGTCGGCACTCGCTTTACATACGGCGTCGGAGGATAGTGCTTCACCGGCATGAAATACAGTCGCACTCTATAAGAAAAAAAACACAAGATTTAAGCAATTTTTCACTTTTATGGTGATGATCCATATTACCTTTCGAAGAATTGAACTCCACTCATCGAGGCGATACCCATGTAGAGGAACACGCCAAACAGCACAGCCATGGGAATGAGTCGCAGCAGCGGGGCCATGGTGACCGATAAACCAACCATAAGCGCCACAAAGAAACCAGATAATCGTTGTTCCTTAACATCAATAATTCGTGCGGATTCACCAGGAGCATGGGTCCTTCAAACACAACAGTTAGTCAAAACTCTCTAAATATGTATAGAAGTAACCTCACCTCGACATGATAGTCAATGATGACACATGAGCAACTGATCGTACCGTGGCAGCACAATGCCATGGCATTCCACACATACCGCATATCACATTTAAGAAGCACAATAAAACAATATCAAAATGTAGGCCAGAGCCCTTCTTCAGTCCACGTTCCGGCTTATCCACAATCAATTCGGATATATGCGATTCCATGAAGATCAGAATGTAGACAAGAATCGCCGGAATACCGGCGACAAATGGAATCCATGTGGGCACCGGCCCCCATGCAACAAACCAACCACCTCGACTAGGATCACTGGGCGTTATACCCTCAGGTACGCTTAGTTTCTCGGTGTAAACGGCTGGAATGAAATAATCGACAGCTACGAATATAGCAATAGCGATTGGAACACCGAAATCGCCTAGAGCACGACGTGCGTTCCTGCCCAGGAAGTGCGAATTTCGGAAGAGTTTCAGGTAGTAGGCGAGCGTAAAAGTGCCCAGAGTTAGGATGGTACAGAAAAGTGCAGTATTTGGCATGTTAATTGGCGACGATGGCAACGGCGATGGCGGTGGAATGATGGCAGTATCGTTCCCATATTCATCGGTTGTATTGCCTATGAGCGTTCCATTATCGTGGATACCATCGGTGATCGTTGGCGGGGGAAGATTATAATCGGGCAAGAGCGGGTGTCTCTTATATACAGAAATCAATTTTGTGATCGTTTCGACGATGTAGATCAGTGTGATCAGTGCCGAGAAGATTTCCTGTGTGAATCGCGTGAAGAGCCGCACGTACACACTACCCTCGAATGCTGAGACAGTTAGCGCAATGGTGGCCAGCCAGACCCCGATATATGCTCTTACGGTAAGGAAACTAAAGTGATTTTCCTGACAGAACTGAAACAGAGCTTCGTCGAAGAGCAACAGAGGACCAGTGGTTCCGATAATCACCAAGGGCTGTCCGGCTAAAGAGTGGAAAATCACTCCGACGAGAGACGCAGCTAACAAGGTCTCCGAGATGCCTATTAGGTTGTGCGTTTTATCGGAGGCCAAACCGCCAAACGTAATTGCCGTCGACAAACAGGCAAAGTACATGAAAACGGTGGCTGCAAGAGTCTCTGTGTTGAGCCCGTCGAGTATGTCGCTCTTGTACATTGGCAAGCGTCGTCGTAGATCGTTACGCAAACCACCCCATAGGCGATGAGTCTTCTCTAAGGGATTCATCTTCTTCTTATCGTCCTCTTCCTTCTCTTTCTCCTTCGCAATCTTTGCCTTGATTTCCTTGGTTAGCGGAACTTCCTCCTCCTTTTGAGTTTGCATGCTTTGAAGAGCTTTGGTCTTTCGTGATCGGATCCAATCTTTCTTAGCTTTGAGTTCATCGAATGGCAGCAAGTCGTGACGATCCCAATTACCAGGTGGCAAGACGATTGAGTCATCAAGGAACTCATTGATGGCGGAGAGAAGATCCTTACGATCATCGGCTTTATAGGCAATTGCATGAAAAGTCTCATTAGCCATTAGAGTAGCAATGGAACGACCGACTTCATGGTAATCCAAGTCAACGGTTTTCGGGCCGAGCAAAATGAACAGGAATCGAACCGGGATCGGCACTTCGGTTATGGTTACCATTGGCACACCTTCGGTTAGACGTACAAACGCGATCGTAGGCTGATCGAGGAAGTCTACAGCACCAACCTAAAGTGTGGGGAAGAACAGATTAGCAAGTGACCTTGCGGACCCTTCGAAAAGAATTAAAAGCTTACCAAAACCGTGGTGGCTTCAGCGCCGATGGGGATCCTCTTGAGGATCGTATCGTTTTGTAGTTTCTTCAAATCTTCCTGCGATGAAGTATACATATCCTCTTTCATGTCGATCTTAAGTTCGTTGCTCCTCTTACTGCCGCATATCTCTGTGGCCGGTAGGATTTTTGGCTTCTTGTCATCGGATAGATTCTACAGGACCAACACGATCGTAATTAGCGATGATCTTGCATAAACAATTTTGAGAAAAAAAATCACACCACGAAACGTCCTGAGGATCATTTCAACAAGTACAATCATTCTAACGTCATGCAAAACCAGATCATAACGTTATAGCATGAGACAGGGATTCAAAAAAATATCTAAGAAGGGGCTATGAACATCTTACGGGACAGAGAGGCAAGTGAACAAAGCGAGCATTGATCTGATAAACTACAAAAAAACAAGACAAGAGATCGAGAGAATCGGTGCGGGATATAGTAAACAAACAAAATGGTTAGTGGGTCTAAAGGGTTTCAAACGAAAGACTTAACGAAACAATATTGAACAAAAGCATCTTCACATTCGAGTTTTTTTTTCCTCTACGTTTCTAGTTTTTTTTTTTTTTAATTTTTTGTCATGATTAAAAAGCATAGCTAAGCAAACGTTACACTGATGTAGGACATTGTTGAATGTCTTCGGTAGGCGCGCTCAATGAATTGCGGCGGAAGTGCGGTTGGGGGTGAGTGAACTGATCTGCGACCCGCTAACTCACTGCGTTGTTCGTTTCCCATCCATAGTAACTTTTTTTTAATTTATTAGTTAAAGTTTTGTGTTAGTTTTGGTTTAAAATTTTAAAATTACGTTTTAGATTTAGGAACAAAAAGAGAAAGAGAGAGAAAGGAAGAGAAAATTCAATTTTTAAAATTTTTATTTGATTTTATAGCTTTTCTTAAAAGTTTTCTAAAATTACGGTCATGTCGGAAAACGTAATTGGTTAGATGAGAAATCTTGTTAACTAGTGAACTTAGGTTAAGCATGAAAGATAGTGAAATTGAAAAATTATTTTGTGAAACAGCGCCGGGTGAAGATGGGTAAGGAATGCTCTAAAGCACGTATTTAAGCGCCTATTTACGTTAAAAAATATTGAATGGCTAGTTATATACCTGCTGCTACTGTAGCATAAAAAGGGAAAAAAAGTTAATGCTAAGTTGGTGACAATTTATTTAACAATTAAATCTTGGACCTAGCTTATTACCGGGGGAAAGAAGATTACTTTCACCATTTTGCAATTACAGAAGCATAAATACTGACACGATTGGGGAACGTAAAACAAATCAAGTCTTTAAGACCAGGCAATTAAAAGGATTCAAAGGAATATATATTGGTATTATGGGAAATAAGTTATAAGGGTATCGCTATGGTGAGAAGGTTGACTGTACACTGACACTCTAGGATATCCAGAGCGGCATACACACAAGTTTTTTTTTTTTTTTTTTCGATGTAGGTAGCATTCTTTGTGTCTTTCAAGCACGCCTCACGCTCTATGATCTGGCCAAACTCATATACATAAGAGACCCAGGAAAAAAATTTACAAAGGTAAAAAAGCCTACACAACGTAGATTCCAAATTTTGTGACAGGACTTAATATTATATTTTAATAGCCAACGAGGTCAAAAAAAAAGCAACGCCGAAAGTTTCTGGTACAGAGTTTATTGAAATAAATTGATTACGAAAGGAAGAAGGAACCATCGTTCATCTGTTTCCTCAATACCGCCTACGAGTTCTTTTTGCCACCGAAATTTGGATCGCCACTTTATGAACCTTTACTCCAATTTTTGGTTATAAATAATCGTCCCTCAGAGAGTCTGTGCGTGTTTCTTCTTAGATGGCGTTACAGCTCACGGAGAGCCAAGCTTCTCTCACTTACGAGGGTGGTCCGATAAGTACTTAGCCAGTATCGCAACTTACTATCGTGTAGTACATTCTAGTAGACGGCTATTGTCGAAATTTCAGACGGATCGGACTCGTAGTTTTGTTTTAACCGCATGTGGAAGCGGGAGTGTCCGCGGATTTTAGAAAAATGGAAAAAGAGCAATATCGGTCGATGATTCGATTCCTGTTTTTGGAAGGGAAATCGCTCAGCGAAATCAAAGAGCGTTTGGATGCTGTGTACGGTGAGTCTTCTCCTTCGATGGCGACCATCAAAAATTGGTTTAACGAGTTTCAACTTGGTCGCACGTCGGTTTTTGATGAGCCACATCCAATTGCCCCGAAAACGGCTACCACGGAGAATAACGTGACAAAAATCCACGATCTCGTATTGGCAGACCGCCGATTGAAGGTGTGCGAAATAGCTGAGACAGTAGTCATTTCAAAAAATCGCGTGGGTCATATCATGCATGAAATTTTGGGCACGAGAAAGCTGTCGGCGCGATGGGTGCCGCGTTTGCTCACTCCGGACAACAAGCGCAACCGTGAGAACACATCAGACCAGTCTTCGACGCTGTTTAAGCGCAATCCGAAGGAGTTTCTTCGTCGTTTCGTGACAGCCGACGAAACATGGATCCACTGCTACACACCAGAGACGTGCTCCGAAAAAGGCGAAAACTGTCCCATCGGCCGGAAAGGTGATGGCCACCGTTTTCTGGGATTCACAAGGTGTGAACCACATCGACTACCTGGAGAAGGGCATAACGGTCACAGGGCTGTACTAGGCCAAATTATTAGGCCGATTCGACGCCGAATTGCAGAAAAAACGGACCCACTTGGCGAAGAAAAACTGCTCTTCCACCATGATAACGAACCGGCTCACACCTCCGCCCTCGCCACGGCCAAATTGGTCAAATTGGGCTGCGAACTGGTGCCCCATCCACCGTATTCTCCAGATTTGGCCCCGTGCGACTTCTTTTTGTTTCCAAACTTGAAAAAGCCACTCGCCGGGCAGAAATTTCAGTCGAATGAGGAGGTCATCGCCACCACTGAGGCCTACTTTGCAGACCTCGAGAAAACGTATTTTTCAGACGGGTTAAAGAAGTTGGAGCATCGCTGTGTCAAGTGTATCGAGCTAAAAGGAGACTATATTGAAAAATAAATCGCCATTTCTCCAAAATGTGTGTTTTTCTTTTGTAGGCTAAGTACTTATCGGACCACCCTCGTATGTTATGTGCGATTTGTTTTTCACACAAGTGAACGGGATCTCCACTTTAATGCCGATTCCGAACCGATAAGCTTTTTCAAGGCAAGTGTACTACGGGGGGTTTTGATAGTACCTTTCCGAGGAGAGGAGGAGCGTAATGAACATTCGATGGCGTTGGTGTTGTCTGTGCGTGGTATAGTGGATCAATTCGAGGCTACATACCAGACGATGAACGAAACCTGGATCCACCACTTTGATCCTAAAACCAAACAACCATGGATGACTTGCAGCGTGCCTCCTCACCGACGCGACGTCAAAGAAATTCAAAGTGTCAAATTCGGCTATGACTATGACATCCGTATTTTAGAACGCCGAAGGAATAATTATGGTTGAATATTTGGAAAAAGAAGCCACCATTTCGAGTTTTTACTACACAGACCATGGAGCCCACCCGAGGCAAGAAATTTGAAGACGATAACGAAGTTGGCCGCTTTGACGGCGTTTTAGGAGGGTCAAGGCAAAGATTTTTTTTCAAAGGGAATCCAGGGTTTTGTGAAAAGATGAACTAAATGTATTGATTTGTTAGGAGATTATGTAGCAAAATAAATCATTTTTAAACTATAATCACCGCGTTTTAGTTTCATTATCATTACTTTTGGATCATTTCTCGTATTTATCATTGAATGTTTCTGAGCTAGTGAGATAGCTTACCGGTGGAAGTACCTTAAGTACTTCAGTTCAAACTCAACCAAATCAGCTGATTTTAGAAAAACGTAACCTAGAAATTGGGAATCTCTCATCCAACACTGTGGCGAATTTTGGCTAAAGATCTTGGCCTACACCCTTTCACGGTCAAACTAACTCAGGAACTGGAGCCTCTTGACCATTGAATCGCTGAAACTTTTCCGATTGGGGTCGGTAAAAGGAACAATATCAAACCTGAAAATGCCAACATTCCAGCCGAAATGTGTGAAAGAGTGGTTGAAAATTGGTTCCAAAAATAGATCACTGCAAACGTGCCTTCGGTAATCACAAGGAGCAAAATCGAATACTATAGTACTCTCTGTGTTTTATTTGGGCACAAAAATGTTATGACCTTACTGAAAAATCCTTTATATGCTTTCATATGTGTACGACCGACGTCTTGGCCAGAAAACCACTTTCGTCTACTTTGACTCACTATTGACAAACGGCAGCGACGCAAGCGCTAAGATCAGAGGTCGCATAAATCGTGCCAACCGCTGCTCCTAATTTATAAACCCTGATGCCTTACCAGGACCTTGTCGACTTCATGGCCCAGAAGGATAGGGACTTTTTCAAAAGGCATTTATTTATTCAACTTTATCCATTCATCATTACAGAGGCTTTGTAGACAGAATACTGCAAAACTATACAACCAAAGGTCTCTTCTGGCTTTGTACGATATGGCTTTGTGCAACACCATATTGTAGCTCACGGCCTTCCTAACTCAAGTAACTTAACAAACCCTACTAGCCATAGACCTTTTTTTCAGCGGGGTGTCGGTCTACCGTACAGTGGCCCACCTGAGTCGTATAGTAAAAGCTTCAAAAAAAAAAAACCGGAGATGGACAAATTATCCCACAACAAGTTTTTCTTTCCACAAAAAAAAAAACAAAAAAAAAAAAAACAAGGCCTCAAGCTTCCAAAGACATTATAAACTGATTTACCACGCCCCAAGATCTGTCCCGCCGGCCAACGACTTTAACGCCTAGTTATAGCCCTGGTGTCAATCATAGAATTGATGATTCCCATTTGTTTTTCACACAAGGCTTTATTAATGTAAGTTGTTTTCTTCCTGCGGCTTGTTCCATAATCACAACTCATTGACGCACAGTGATTCACTTTTGTATGGGACACGATAGCTTAATTGAACCTGGCATTAAAGAGGGAATCAACATCGCCCGATAATTGGTTTCAATTAAAAATAACTTAGTCTGCACGTCCGAGTGCGGCGGCAATTTATCCAAGCTAGGCGACTAAACATTCTGTTTGAGTTATTAAGCGATTTAATGATCACCGATTAACGTCCTGACGTCAACATTTAATATTGTTTTCGGAACTATTGACCTTGATCGAGAGAAGACCTAACCTATCCAAACCACTTAGCGAAATGAAGATGCAAAATACGTGTAAACAACAAACTACCCGACGGCGACTATGTCGTATATAGGAAAATATGTATTTACAGTGAGCAAAAAACGATAATTATCTGACAATAGAACAGTTAGAACATAAAATAAGGTTAGCACGAGTAAATAAAACATGAAAATGTACGAGTAGTATGTGCGAATCCTTGATAAGAGGGAAAGGCAAGGGATTTCGCTAGTTACCTGGAGACTGGTGTAGCTGTTATACTTCTTCTTGGTGAACGGGAAGCCGGTCATAGAGTTCTCGTTTACATGTCGATGCCGCAGTAACAGTGATCGCATAACTGTGGGCTTGTCATTCGGCCCGATCAAGTCCTCAACCACCATCTGGTAAATAAAAATGATGAATAAGTGCTCGAAGGAGGCAATGGATGAAAAAGTGGAAATTACCTGCTCGACAACTCGATAAGCAACAGCCGGCAAGTCCTTCTCGTCCAAGTCCAGTAGCACCACACCTGTTTCCAAGCATCGTCGCAGATTTAAGAGTGAATGGAAGGACAGTGATGCTACGTGGGGCTTGCCCCACCGATCGGAACCCTCTTCGACATCTTCTTCGTATTTGATCCAACGCGCGGTCTCTTTCCATTCCCGATCCTCGCCTGTTCCGACCAATTCGTCGAGTTGAACGAAGATCTATGAAAGAAGTTACGAAGTGACAGAGATCGTCCAGCGGGAGAGAAAATTTAGTACTCACCTCATGGGGACTGTGATCGACATTCTTCTTAGACTGCAGAGCTGCGAGACTGATCTGCGGCAAATCGCGCAGTTTGATCGATGAATGACGGATTTTGTGGCGCCGCAACGCTCGCGGATCATCCGATCGATGTGAGGTCAGCTCATTGAGATCAGCTTCCTATTAATGGATAGAAAACAAAGAGAAAAACAAGTTAAATCAGATATCTGCTTGGACACAAAGGTGATGATTTTGTTTTTGTAAGCAACCTTCTTCGCCTTCTATTGAAGTACGCAACGGGAAATGATAAGCAAAGGGATAGAGATTAAGAGAAAGATATTAGCTTATCTAGTTGGGGAAGATTGGCAAAAGTGAATGTGAATGGTTTGCTTGGGGGAAATGAGTATATTACCTCCAGCTCGGTGTCCTCCGGTTGAACGGATATCTTACGTGCGGCATCCACTGCCTCCTGGGGACTCTTGGCCACCTCCGATGAGTCCTGATGGGAGTGCTTCCGCTGTTTATAATACTGATGGCGGCTGTAAAAATTACCAAAATAGAATAGAGGTTACCCGAAGCCAGATCCTAGCTTACCTCTTCCGTCGCTTTCTCTCATGCTCGTCCGGCTTTTCATCTAAACTCGGAGGAGTTACAACTTTTTTCTTAATAAACTGAACGTGCTTCTCATCCGCTGAGTTATCCTAAGTAAATACCAATATGAGTCTCGATATAGTCGATCGGGTAAAAGTCTACCTACCGAATGATCACCATGTTCTGCACGTTGAGACACTAGCGGACAATCTTCTGGAATGTCATCGTAGTTCTGTATAGTAATACTGCAACTTGGTTCCGTGCTCTCATTCTCTGAATCCTCGCCAACCGTAAAGTCTGCTCCACTCGTTTTCCGCTGTTCTACAAAATTGTTTATGTTGTTCAAGAAATAGAGAGGAACATGTATATATATTGATTTTTTTAGGCATCAATTCTAGATCGAAGATCGCCGTAGGGCCGATTTCATCGAGAATCTTATGAGACATGCTGTACTTACGTTTCTGTTTAAAGGGTCCGACGGCGGACTTGGGATCATTTGCATCTAGGAATGATGATACATTAAATTTATCCTTAAGGTTATTTGAACTGGCGAAGACCTTTTCCATTTCAGTATCCAGGAGGACCAAATCTGGGTCTTCATTTCCTCCTCCCTGCAATTGAGAAAAATACAAAAAAAATAATTTCAGAAAGCCATGATTAGATTAGAAATAGCGTTAAACTGTTTACTAACTAGTGACCAAAACGGCCTTGTCGATTCGATGTTTTTTTTTTCTTTCTAAAATTTCACTTTTTCCAGCTAACGACCCATAACACGTTCAACGAATCATGTGAGCTCGATTTACTTCTCGACCTTGTTATGCCCAAGCTCTCACTAATCCATCGATTAGCTCTCTATACAGATTAGACAGATTGGCGAGCTGGAGGCTAAAGCCCAAGGTGATTCGGAAGTATCTCACCCACGTTCCTTCCAAACCCCCTACATCATCTCTTCCTACAGATGATGACCGGTTAATGCGGGACTAGTTTCATCTAATCTCCAATTCAACCCTCTCCGCCACCCCTGTCGCCTATAAGCAATTCGATTTGACATCATCCGAACAAACGTATTTATGCCTCGGGCTTCGAGTATTGCGCTCCAAGAACACTGAAAGTTGTTCCGACACCAATGTCAACAACGCAGTGCCTATATTGCTGACCCAACAATGCACATCGACCGACGTACATACTCCTACGGAATGACACTTACAGCTCGAGCGGCACAATCTCACAAGATGCGATTAATAATTAATTTTAATAGTGATCAATTGATGAATTTTATGACGCGTTACTTTTCCCATGTCACATCATGCTCCATGGCATTTATGTATATGCCATCGCTCACTGCTTACTGCAGCCCGTCAGTTTGTCATTTCCAGATTTCGAGAATTGTTACTCTCATTCCCGGGAGCAGGGAGCAATTGAAAATGTCGCATTTATAACAGTTCGTAAATAATTTATTGAGACCTGTAAGTCGATATGGGAGCGACGCCTTGATAGAGGAAGTGAGGGAGGATATGATTTGCATTTTATGAGGACCTTCGCTGTGTGCTCCGAATATGTCCAATGCATAGAAATGATTACCCCATCGTTTGTCATTCGAGAGAGACTTATGAGCTTGTCTTCTTTTATGACAAATCACTCGGCTTGAGAGTTATAGCTGGATTTGAATAACTATATCCCATAAAAGTGAGACTTTGCATGGAAAAATACTTTGCGATGAGAAGTTAACTTGCTTGTCAGTATGTTGTGTGTCATGCGGATTGCCTTTGGCAACCTTGATCGACTGATGTGAACAGCAGCATTTGAGAAAACAACACTATTCCAATAGCTGTAACCAGCTTACTCTTGAGGTTTTAGGAGGGACAAGAACCTAATTTCCTTAAAATTCACCGGTATCGAGCCCGCGATAACATAAGTATCCGATATCAGTGTTCTAAACGCTTATCCAACAAGAGGTGTCATTTTAATTTTCATATCGTTATTAAATTTTCTCCACTACAGTCATGAGGACTATTGATCCGTAGAAGCTTATAAATTGTGAAATGTAACATGTACATACATATTCGCACTACGTATTGAAATTGTGAAAAATCAAAACAAATTGTTGAAATTATCAGGAAAACGATTCATAAAGTGGTGGGATGGTCGTGGTGCAATGGTAATCATCACCGACTGTTGAGCGGAAGGTCTGTAGTTTAAATCTGTCCATAGCCAAGAATAATTCCCATAGGGCAAAACTGTGCAACAATATCAGCTGTGAATGAGAGATGATCAAAAATACTGACGAAGGCATAACACTCGCAGTATAAGATCACTTCAAAATTCATACTCTGTGTGTGCCTTACAATACCTTAATGATATGGAAACAAAAAAGATACCGTGAACTACAATAAAATCATCGCGACAAATTCAGTCGAATTTCTCAAATCCTATTTAGGACAACCACCCCCCGAAAGTAGTGCACGAGAATTTTCGACACAAACCATCTGCACCCCATCCAGGTTGTGTGACAAACACCATAAGAGCGTAACTCTTGAACCTGCGCGAACCCTATAATAAAATCGCCACAGCACAGTTATGGTGAACTTAGACGATCCATGTTAACATCGCGGATAGGAAGACTGATATCGATGAGGAAGAAATTCACCCGAGTCAGGTGAAGATATCGCCCCGTAGCTGAGAGTAGGACTGATAACTTACTTCACCCCGAATTATAAGGGGTGAACCCACAGATGGTGTGGATGTTGATTGTCGTTTATTGAATTAAATAGTTCAGATCATTTCGACAGATGTCAAGTACAGTCTTTGGACATTTTAGTCCTGGATTCGTGTACTACACAACTATGCATTATGGTAATTCAAACCTATAACGATAATGGCTGATATGTAAAAAGTTATTTTTCGTACAGTTGCTGAACTTTTCGGCCTACATAGTCACCACTTAAACGACGAAAAATCACCGCTGTGATCGAAAGTGTTCCAAAGGCGAACTTTCTGTGGTATCCCGAATTTTAAATTCAACTCATTTTAAGATAACACATAATGTCAAGTCAATAAGGTCGAAGTTAACATTTAGATGGCGCCACTATCGACAAATCCATATGATTTTTAGAAAACACCTTTAAACGACACATATCGAGCTACTTTTCTGAAATTTGCAAATTAGAGAAAGTTCTGTTCAAAATGGGCACCACGTTTGCTCACAGTCGATTAAAAGGATTCAAGGAAGAAATTGCAAAAAAAAAACAATTCGAAATGAAGAAGATGAAGATGTCTCCACCACAGTCGATGAAAATAATGGAAAAAATGCATGAATGGCCTTTGAGTTGCTTTTCCATCCAAATTAATATCTGGCTCTGACTACCAGCGACTACTACCAGTCTGCAGACATAAAAAGGATACTCTGAGGAAAGATATTTGGCTCCAATGAAGAAGTGATTGCCGAAACTGAAGAATCTTTTGAGACGAAGGATAAATCGTTTTATTGTACAAAAAGGGAATCGCCATGTTAGAATGAATGAAATAAAGTGGAATTTTGCCCAAGAGTTGTTATTTTTATTGGTCATTAAATGAGCTACTATCAGATAACGAAACAATTAGTTCGGTTAAACACTGTTTGCAGTTGGATCAAGATAAAAATTAAAGAACTAAAAAAATGAATCAATAAAGAAGGCGTCGTCTTTCATCGTGATAACGCCGGCCCTTATATAAGTTAACCGGTTGGCCAAAAACAATTGGAGTTTGGCTGGGAAATTTGGCCCATGCACGATACCCTCCCGCGACATTGAACGCTTTCTCTGTTATTTATTTCGGTCAATATAAAACATCTTCAACGATATTAAATTTGTTTCTTTAGAATGCCTCAAAAATTACTTGGGCAAACCCTTCGCCGGGAAAAAAACAGGGCATCTGCGAGAAAGGAATTATGAAATTATCCGAATAATGGAAAAGTGTTATTAGTGCATAGGTTACAGTTTAAAAATAATTTAAACCGCATAGACTTTTCAGACAACCCAATACAGACAGTCTTCTTAATAAAATAAAAAAAAGGCCTTCCAAAGGGCAGGAGAAAATAAGATTTCCAATTTGCAGCATTGAAAGTCAAACGAACTAGAATTTCTGGTCAGGTGCTACATGCTGGACATAGGTACACTGCAGCCAAACTGGTGCAAAATGTAAAAATATTGGTCCAATGTAAAAGGATAATACTCGTAGATCTAAATTCACGTGGGTTGGTATTGTAAGATATTAGTTGCAGCAGGGCAGGATATTAATGTTTCCTAATCGAAGCCACCATTTAGCCACAATGCGGTGAATTTCAAAGGTTCGTGTACTCGTATAAGCCTATACAATCTAAACACAACAGCAGGATCCTTTAGACCATCTACGACATCGTCGATTCGTTAAATGAATCCCAGATCGCCAAAACAATTTGTCGTAAAATTAGATTTTTTGCGATTAATCAAATTGTTGGATGGATGCGGCTATGTAAATAGGAGACTGAAAAATCAATGAATGTAGTGCTGATTCGGAGTTAGCAGCATGATTGGCCGTAGGCTTTCAAAGAAAAAAAACTAGAGAGCCGGTTGCAGTGAATAGAGAGACTTTAGACCTACTTTTTTATAAAATTAAATGAATTGGGTTTTCTGGTTTCAACAGGATTGTGCTACCGTCACAAATGCTTCCTAACAATCAATTTATTGATCTTAGGATGATCGCCTACAACAGAAGCCGTAATTGTCACACAGACAATGCGGTATTCTATTCGCAATCGCAATATATCGAGTCTTATTAACCACTAAAGTTTCACATTGATTTCGCAAAATGCGAGGGTGGTCAGATAAGTACTTAGCCTCGGCGCCAGTATCGCAAGAGCAACTTACTATCGTGTAGTACTAGTAGACGGCTACTGTCGAAATTTCAGCCGGATCGGACTCGTAGTTTTGTTTTGACCGCGTGTGGAAGCGAGTGTCCGCGGATTTTAGAAAAATGGAGAAAAAGAGCAATATCGATCGGTGATTCGATTCTTGTTTTTGGAAGGGAAATCGCGCAGCGAAATCAAAGAGCGTTTGAATGCTGTGTACGGTGAGTCTTCTCCTTCGATGGCGACCATCAAAAATTGGTTTAACGAGTTTCAACGTGGTCGCACGTCGGTTTTTGATGAGCCACATCCAATTGCCCCGAAAACGGCTACCACGGAGGATAACGTGACAAAAATCCACGATCTCGTATTGGCAGACCGCCTATTGAAGGTGCGCGAGATGGCTGAGAGGTTGCATAAAATTTTGGGCATGAGAAAGCTGTCGGCGCGATGGGTGCCGCGTTTGCTCTATCCGGACAACAAGCGCAACCGTGAGACCACGTCAGAGCAGTGTTTGACGCTGTTTAAGCGCAATCCAAAGGAGTTTCTGCGTCGTTTCGTGACAGTAGACGAAACACGGATCCACTGTACCAGTGGTGAACCACACCAGAGACCAAGGAACGGTCGAAACAGTGGACTTCACCCGGCGAACGTGCTCCGAAGAAGGCGAAGACTGTCCCATCGGCCGGAAAGGTGATGGCCACCGTTTTCTGGGATTCACAAGGTGTGATCCACATCGACTACCTGGAGAAGGGCAAAACGGTCACAGGGCTGTACTATGCCAAATTATTGGGCCGATTCGACGCCGAATTGAAGAAAAAACGGCCCCACTTGGCGATGAAAAAAGTGCTCTACCACCATGATAACACACCGGGTCACACCTCCGCCCTCGCCACGGCCAAATTGGTCGAATTGGGCTACGAACTACTGCCCCATCCACCGTATTCTCCAGATTTGGCCCCGTGCGACTAATTTTTGTTTCCAAACTTGAAAAAGTCACTCGCCGGGCAGAAATTTCAGTCGAATGAGGTCATCGCCGCCACGGAGGCCTACTTTGCAGACCTCGAGAAAACGTATTTTTCAGACGGGTTAAAGAAGTTGGGGCATCGCTGGGTCAAGTGTATCGAGCTAAAAGGAGACTATATTGAAAAATAAATCGCCATTTCTCCAAAATGTTTGTTTTTCTTTTGTAGGCTAAGTACTTATCGGACCAGCCTCGTATGTGCGTTTAATTTAACAAAAACTTCCTTATATCATTGCGATCTTTTAAGCGTTTATTTTTATTGTATTACCATCCACGACCATCGACTCATTTGTCATTCGAGTTAGTTGCTAATTTTTTACGTGATAGAACTGATGGGAAATTCCCGTGCATCATAAGAAAGTGGCACACCCTGTCCTATAATGCCAACATTTTTGAATATTTCCTTTCGTGACAAGAAAAAATCCCAAAATGTATGAGAAACCTCCGCAATAAATACAAAGACAAATTTCTGACAAAATACAAAAATCGTACATTCTTACTGCTAACGGGTGATCATAAATAATTTCATGCAATGTTTCGAAAACATCTTAAATAATAAAATAATTCCGTAATTACCATAGGATACATTCAGCCGGTGAACTTAAAGTTCTCATTAGAAACGGCAAAACGAATTTATCACGTATTTAACCGTGTCATGACACCCCATGCCCACTGTATAATTAGTGTTGACTTAGGGCAAAACAAAAGCGAAAAAAAATAAACAAAATATGTACAAAGTAAACAAAACGTCAAAATTTGTATACAAAAATTGATTGATGGAAGCAGCAGCTGTAAAAAATATATGAAATTCTGTCGTTGCATGTCAATGCTGATTATTGATTTAAAAAGCTCGGAAGCCCGACGTAAAGATGGCAACAGAGCATAACTTGAAGGAAATTAACAACCCCTGACAAGGTCATATGTGTACATTGTACCCATGGCCGTTGTGTGGTAGGTTAGAAGGTGGTGGCAGAAGCGTTTTATTATTATAATTTTTTATTTTTTTTGATATGTGAAGATGCTGTTGACTTTTTTGTTCTAGAATCACTCGAGGTGGAGGTATAAAGTTTGATTATGTAGATGTACGAGTAGATTGTGGAATTTAAATTGTATGGTGTCTACGTGAAAGGGAGGTGTTGGGGAGTGACAAGAACACTTGGCAGTCTACGGTTAATTGGATTTAATATTGGGCGGGGATTCGCGAATTAAAAACGAATTAGGTTTTGTGTCGAAAATCTCAAAGGAACGTTTGGAATATTTTAATAAATTTTTGTTTTCGTCTTTTTTGACGGATCGAATGACAGGTTTTGGAGAGTCATCATACATGGCAGTTAGCCTGGGGTCATTGTAGTTAAATGTGCTTGATTGACGGTCGAATGAGCCAAGAGGCTTTCCGATACGTGTTTTGCTTCTCGATGTTGCGAGCAAAATCCCAAAAATCATTTACTAACTGTGTAAATACCACAAAAAAACGTGGAACACGCTCCTAAGTCATGGACATTAAATTCAATTTACTTTCCACTTTCGTTTATTGACTAATAGGGTGCACGATACCTAACAATCACTACGTGAATGGCCCCACCGTCTTCCTGACTACTACACACTTTTGTAAACAAAGTTCCTTTCGGCTCGTAGCTGATTAAGCAAAATGTATTCCCAGCACCGTTTTCCTGGGTTCACGCGGTTCAGTTTAGGAAGCTTTTGTCCTAATCCGAACAACTGACGTAACGTCAAATTCAATTAAACACCGCGTTCGGATGCAACAATCTATCCAACGCACTTCGCCAGTCCTTACTTCATATACACGCACACGTTTGTGCAACCGTAAATCGTGCCAAGTGGGCGACATGTGAATCTTCTGTCCCAGTGCACATGCACCTTAAGCTTCTCCAGCTATTTATAATCGTACACCTACGCCATCAATACCCTGAGTGACAAGAGGAACGAGGAATAATCAATACCTACACACACTCTAGGTGCGGACACACCATCGAAAGGGTTGCTAATAAAGCTCCTCTATTGATAGGTAGCCACTCGAACAGTCGAACAAGCAAAGATAAATCCCGGAACAGCTATGCCAGCCCTTCCGTTTCACTTCCGCCAAATGCACGACGAGCACTCCTATCCAGCAAACTGCTTATATGAATACAGCACCCTACTTGGCAGTGGGTGACTAGTCAGTCTTTACACAACACACAACTGCCAAACAATCCCTTAAGTCGTTCCGCGTGAACTATCTAAGCATTTACTATGGGATCTGCACGAGTTGGTTCCATCCTAACATAGAATCGAGACCGAGGCGAGTGTCTTCTGTTTTGTAAAAGTCACCCACCGCTCATGCTGTTGCTTTTGTATTTTGGAATTCACCTAATCCAGTTGAATGTGAAATTGAATAACTAACTAATTTGCAACGGTAACAGTGGTATGGTGACTTGAATGAATCACTCCACCGGCACCATCATCCTTATGCCAACCGACGTTAAGCAGGATCGCTCTGATATGGTGATTACGTCAAAAGAGTTTTGACAACCAAGCAGCACTCGTTTAATACCATCGGTCGGAATACTGATGCGCTAGTACATCATATACCCCTGCGTATACGTATGGATGATTGTTGACTGGAATTAGTCGTTGACTGGTTGACTTGCGAGACACTTAAACGTGTGGGCACGTGGTTGCGTAATTGAAGCGACACTCCACCAAGTGGCTGATGTCGATCTTGGGAGTAAGGTACGGAACAGGGATTGGATGTGGTTATTTGATAACATGAACGGCAATAGCAACTAACGGGCAGCCAATGCTATGTAGGTACTTGGATTTAGATATCGTTAAAATGTTAAAGGAACGTACTCGAGTGGCAGAGTTGGGATTTCTATATATGAACGTTGTAATCACGACATCTCTTTTATGGCTTGCACACCCAACAGGCGGTAAAATTGTGATTTCTGCTTGGCAAGGATTTCCCAGTAATCAACCGGAGTCTGCTCTCTTACAATCAAGGATATTCGTATAAATTTGAAAACATTCAATAATAATAACTGCGAATCCTTAGGAAAAGCACACACATAATTGATATCCTTGAACTCGGTGGGCACAGACCTTATCAGAATTCATAACTTTCTGGGAAAAGGATATGAATATAAACTTGTTTGTTTGCGAATGGATGGTTGAAGCCTTTGACGATAGACCTTTGAATATGTTAGACTGGCCCTACTTATTTTTTTTCGTGAAATTTGGTGTAGTTGGTAAACTATTTTAATGTGGCATGATTTTAAGTTACATTTATCGGGTTTGTACTGTAGTATGGTTCTTATTCGACTAGCGATTAAGGCCGGACTATTGAGCTGCTTGGAAACATGACGAAATATTATTTAAATTTTAAAAACAGTTTAGGGCAACATTATGTATGCAGCGAAGCTTGAATTTATTTTGTTATACACAATAAAGACCTCAGAAAATGAACTGAATGAGACCTTTGAATATGTTAGACTGGCCCTACCTATTTTTTTTTTTTCGTGAAATTTGGTGTAGTTGGTAAACTATTTTAATGATTTCAGATATCGAAGGAGATGCATAGTGTTATCCAATTTATGGTTCCGAAAGTAAATTTTAATAAAACATATTTATAACTGAGATTTCGACCAAATTTCTATTTCAATATATGACTATAATCTTGCCATTAGGATGGGAATATAATTTCATTCAAATATCCTCCACCTTAATTATTGCAGGAATCGTTCTTAACAAGGTAACTTTCAATGACTTTTCGACACATCGGGTAATAACTTTGCTATAGCTTGGCGAATACTAGTTTTCGAAATATCAAGAGTTTGTAGATCACAAATACAATCGTTTGCATAGTCCCACAAGAAGAAATCCAACTGCGACAAATCATACGATCTTGTGGGCCAGTTCACATCACCAAAACGTGAAATGTCCAAGAAATTTTTCTTGCAAAAAAGCCAAAACGGCTCATTTCGTGTGAGGCGTAGCACAGTCTTGTCGAAAATACATACCTTCCACATCCATTTTTACGTACTCAAATACTGTGCTCACTATGAAATCGATAGAATTTAATTTTCTTCAAAACTACCATAGACTAGTCATATTGTCTGCAGAGCATGACTAGGCCTTAAGACTTCTGTAGCAGAGTCCACCTGTTTGAATTTTTTTCAGTTTTGCTGAAGTTCAGATGGACGTTTACGCTCGTAATACGTGAAACGTACCTACTACGAAATCACTATTTGTTCTAAGTTTCTACAATTCCAGCACGTCAAATGATTATTAAGGGTCCAACATTTTAAAATGGCAGGCCTTAGACTAGACACGTGCGGTTTCAAATTACAGTTTTGTTTACCTTATGTAATTAAAAAAATAATGTTAAACCTCAACAACAAATTGGGTCACTTTGTTATTTCCAATTTTCGTCAAACATGTGTGATTATACGAAAACATGATTCGAGAAAATGTATAAAATAGGTTAGTAATAGTCTTAGGTAGACGATAATAGAGGCTTATAAAGACGTTGGATTATCATCTGAAATATGAGGATTTAGAACCCCAATTCGATATGAATTAGAATTATGGCAAATATATAGGTATGTCCCTTGTCTATACTAAGATACAACCATTGTGTACCATTTCGTGGGGGCCCTGAAGCAGATGTTGACTTTGGTATCACCAGAGCGAAATAATAAATAATGAGGCGTGAATTACCTCTTCCTCTGGGCATAGAGAACTAGCTATTAACAAAAAATTTCAGCATTAAGTACCTTTTGTCTAGCTGCAGGTAATTCTGTTTATAGAATCGATTTCTGAAATGAGGATGCAGTTTTACAGTTTCTCTGCTCACAATAGCTGCTTGTTGAACTTCTCTGTCATTTACGCGAATGTGTGGATTGTCGTTGGTTTATCAGCGTAGACTAACGACTATAAGTTGCCCCAACGAATATAATCACAAGATTTTGGAAACTAACAGATCTACTACGCAAAATTATGTGTTCATCGAATGTTTCCTTCAGCTTTTTGATTGATCGTTTCATTTGCTGACTGGCACATCTTGTTCACATTCAATTAGCAGAGGAAAAAGTCATCGATCATGGCTCTTTAGCGAATACCGTTGGTTCGATGACACCACCGCATGTGGGTTATATCTGCTCCAAACGCATTTTTTTTTTATTAATATAACCATTGGGCCGAAAAGGAGCCTCACTGCTAAAAACGATTTGTCGATAAGACAGCTGATTTTGGGTCCGTTGACCGAAATTTCAACGCAAACGATAGCTATTCGGCTCAAAATCTTATAAAAGGTGGATCTTGTAAGCCGCCAAACAGACGGATAAACGCCAAACTGTTGTGCGCGACGTCGAATCAACAAACTTTGTATTGTGCAAGTGCTCTAAAAGTTAGTTGAAGTGTATATAGTATGTCACCATAACATTGAATTCACTACTGAATAAAAATATTACTGACAAAAGTAAAAAACAACCTTTATAAGTATATAGATAGTATATGCCGAGCCTTCTTCCACTGCACAGATAAACAAGTGATAAAAAGACGGGATAAAGTTGGTGAATGCCTTGTCCGAAGGCAAGACCACCATGCTCGTGTGCTAAATATGTATGTCCAAGAATGAGTAAAAGAAAAGCAAGGCGCAGTAAGCCAGGAAGCTGCAACTGAAAGACACTCTACAACGTTTTCCATTAGACGTTTACGTCAGCACGAAAGTGACGAAAAATAGTCATTATAAATAAACCATAATCATATAATCTTTTTCTTTTTCTTTTTTATAGGGTTCGTGCAGGCTCAAGAGTGTACACTCTTATAGTGTTTGTCACACAACCTGGACGGGGTGCAGATGGTTTGTGTCGAAGATATTCGTTCACTACTCTCTGGGGGTGGTTATCCTAGATAGGATTCGAGAGATTCGACTGAATTTGTCGCGATGATTTTAGTTCACAGTACCTTCTTTTATTTCCATATCATTAAGGTGTTGTATTGGAAATGCGCACAACGAGTATGAATTTTAAAGTGATCTTATGCTGCGAGTGTTATGCCTTCGTCAGCATTTTTTGATCATCTCCCGTTCACAACTGATGTTGTTGTACAGTTTTTCCGTATAGGAATTGTTGTTCTTGGCTATGGACAGACTTGAACTCCTCACCTTCCGCTCAAGAGTCGGTGATGGTTACCATCGCACCACGACCACCCCCTAACTTGACCCCCTTCTTGACTGACTATATCGTTTAATATTATCATCTAATATTAGCCGAAGGTATTTATCTCTGCATCTTAGTCTAAGCCAGGATGGTTCTGTAAACCAAAGAAAGATGTTCACAAAACCACTTTTAGAAAAAAGGCTGCACTGGAAGGAATTGGAAGCTGTTAAAAAATTACACAAAAGTTCAAAGTAAATTCAAGTTTTAAAGGTTAACCGAGTATTCGTCATAAATATCTGGAAAATGTTAGTAGAATATGCATTGGAAGTGTGTCAATAACGAATTCATTTTCTTCAGGCCGCAAGTTAAGAAGAAGCCAGTGTGACGGTCCAACACAAAACAATGTTGCAGCGAAAAAGCATAAAATCAATATGCAAAACTTGTATTTGATATTTTCCTAAACTATCCTCCTTCTTTTTAGATGGCGTTACAGCTCAGGAAGAGCCAGAGAGAAGCTTCTCTCGTTTAATGCCGATTCCAAACGACGAGAGGCGAAAAGCCTTTCAAGGCAAGTCATTGTTTTTTTTATAAAAACAAAAAACATATGAAAGTGGTGGCTAAATAGCAAAATTTCAAAATGTGATCGTCACTTTTCACATATCACCCTAAATACACATTACAGCCCAGAATAAATGTAAAACTTGACCATTTAACAAGCTTAAAAAAAATGAACATGAAACGAAAAGGTATGTAAGTAGTGGGTGTGAATTTGACACTTTAACTCAATGTTTGCTGCCAGATAACGCATTCAATTTTGCTTTCATCCTTATTAATTTTGAATGGGTTTTCCGGAAGAAAGATAACGTTCACAAAATCATGTATTATTGACCACCTGTCCACAGACTTATAAGCACAGATATGCCATAAATCATGATGGATGAAACCACCACAGCCAACCAATAAAAACAAAAAAACAATTGTATTCAATATAATTCTCAGATGTTAGGTTTGGAAACCAGAAGTGCAGAATAGCTGAAATGTAGTAGCACTACGGTGCCTACCTATTTTCATTATTAAGTCTAAAAGTTAATGATCGTTCTTTATAGTCTACTTTTAACTAGACATTCTTAGGCCGCAGAAAAAGTGCTTCCTATGACCACTTTCAGATCAGGAGAACAGGGTTCTATTAGGCCAAGAAGATAATCCGTGCATTATGTTCTTGTAAAGATATTCCAGCAATTTTTAGCTGGTTATTCAGTAATAGGTGTCATTTTAAACTTCCCGATATTTTTGGCTGGTAAATACGTGTCGGCACATATGTATTCGCATATTCTAATGAAATAGTCAAAACTAGGTACAATATCGTTGAATATATGAAAATATTTCGCAAAGCTCGTACTGCTTGCACAAATGGGAAAACTCCAGCTCTTGTTTGCCTTGCAAGGTTAGTTTAAAATATAGCCACTGTACTCGTAGTTAAGACTTCAAACGAAAGCAAGTAAGGTATTGGAACTATACATTTTTCACCACGTTTGAGACTAAGATCTCTTCTTGAAGCCAGTAGATTACGCTCATCGCAATTGGAAATTAAGGAACAAAGACCTATTCATACGACGGTTTCAGAAATTTGATTGCGTCACCGAGCAATGTTGACCAACTTTTTTGCCCAAAATCAGTGCATCAATGACAGGAGGGAGCAGCATACCCCACAACTGGAGCAACAATGGTTTCACTGTTTCACATATTTCCTGAGCGTGAGACTTCTAGAAACGGAGATCTCAATTGGATGCCAAAAATCTACGATTTGACACTATAACACTTTTTCCTGTGGGACTTTGATAAAGAGAAAGCCTAAGCCAATGTTCCACCATTTATGCACTGAAGGGAAATGTCAGACCGAGTCGTATTGGGATCTTGAACAAGTTCTCGCTGTTCCCCAACAGATGGCGGTACTATAACTTTTTACACGTAAGTCAATATGGTAATGCATCTACAAGGAAGTGTTGTTGGCAAGCTTGAACTTCAGTGTATGTCAGTTCGCTGAAGTGTAAACGTATCGAGTTTTGTGCCAGGAAAAAAGTATTTGAAAGGAGTAGCATTCAAAAGAAAAATCAGCAGATGAAGCACACAGAAGTCGTGCTGAGACTACCGGTGATCATGCTTTATTGGAAACGATATGCAGAGATTGGCTTTCAGGCCCCAAAGGTAAAAAAAATTATGAACTAATAACGTTCTGGCGCTTTGAAATGAGAAGGACTGGAGATGAAGGACTGGAGGCGTTGCTTCATTTCAGACGCTAGCTGAACCTGCAAAATCATTAAAAGTAACAACAACGCAACAGTTTCGAAAAAAGCCTTCGACAATGATTCAAAGGCAAGGACATTGGCTGCCGGACGGGTTTAAGCCGTGAGACGTCGAATTTTTCACATTTTAATCGCAGCTTCTACGGCAGAAAAAGAAAAGTTTTTTGGGTAGAATTAGTAGTGTGTTGTCTACTATGACCTGCTCAAACTAAAGGAAAATCGATCGAACGGTTATCGATTGTTATCGACTGTAATTGATGCGTTTAAGCCCGATATGAGCAGAGACACGACCAAGTTGGTAAAAGCCTATTTGGAAATGCTGTATTCACCAGATACTGCCCCTTCCGATTATGACTTCTTCTGTTCGATAGTACATGGCTTGGCACTTATGAAGATGCCAAAAATAAGGATCAGTTTATGGATAGCCTCAGAAAATTGTGTCGTGTCTTCGACGTAGAATTCATATGTTGCCGGAAAGGCGGCTAGCGATGGGCAATACTTGGGTGGCGTGTCACCAATCACCAGAAAAATGACAGAATGAAATGAATGAATGAAGTAGACAAAGTTGAGGCGGAAAATCACCAGTCGTTGCAGTCCATTACTACCCTCATAGCTTGTACTTAAGATTAAAATAAAATATTACCACTAATCCTAAAAAAATGGCATTTCTCGATCGATTTAAAATGACACGGCTTCTTAGATGACCGTATAGTTCAACAGCGAATAAGCTGCCTTTGGGCATGTAATTGAAACCGGCAATGTTTTAAAATGTAAGGTTGGGGCCACCAAGAAAGTGATATTCGAAGCGTTCTTATAAAAAGGAAGCCCAGAAGCGTTAACATGGAAGTCTAATTATATGAGTACATACCACTACCTAAAATACCTGGAAAATTCGTCCGAAAGCCGCTAATAATAGATTAAGTAACACGTATAAACACTACAAATCAATCAAGCTTTCGGAAGTTTTAAATATTAAAGGAAACTTCCAATGCCAGAGACATCCCTGTCGCTCGAAAAATTATCCGATACTTGTATGTACGCGTGCAGCGTTATCGAATTCATATCCGGAATTACCTCAAATGACCTTGAAACCGACTTCCTGACTTTCACTCATGTATCTACAACCTTTTTTCTTTTTGGTTCGTTCAAACCAAACAAGGGATGGCAACTTGACGTGAAATCAAAGCGCATCATAACCCCAATGCCAATCTGCTCTAAATTCGTCCCTTCCATCCTTTCTGGTTACCCGTGATCCGATTACATCCCCCCCACCACATCCATGAAGTGTATAACATCTTTTCAATTTTAGCCATCCGCACGTGCCAGTCGAATGAGACAACAACAAGTGTCTCTGCCGCGCCTAATGTCCAAGTTCATCCTTTTAAACAAGCATTGGAAGTTGGAAGCTGTATGTGAGTCTATAACTCTCGTTTCAAAACGTGTCCGACCGATGAGTGTCGACTTTTAACATTGAGTAGACTCAACGTCACTCCAAGCGTCACCAGCACAAACGAAATCAATTGAACCCGACATCTGGTCCGTTGGTTGTCCTCTGAGTATCCATTGTTTCTTAATAGCAATAAGTTGTAGAAATCAAGAATAGAATCAGTCGTCCCTCACTTCCGTCATTCGTATCCATTTACTACGATTATGACACACCATGCCATTGTTACACACCGCATCCCTGACCTAGTTTCTTAGGTACAGCAGCTGTAATCAGTCTTCCTAGCGAGCAAAGAGTTCATTATTTATAGTATTACTGAGCGAAATTGTGAAAAACAAAATGAAAATTGAAATTGAAAACCCGAAACGGGGAAGGGGGAAACGACTCAAGCTGAGTAGGATAAGCCTCAACCCAACTCCAATCTATGCCAAAGGATGGTCTTATTTTCCTCGGTGTTTGTGTGTATGTGTATGTATCGAGGAAGAATATGCTCACTTCCGGACTTGACTAAAAAGAGGGGCACTGCGCTTCATAAAATATCAAAAGTTATGTCGTCCTTTCGTGCCTTGGTCTTGTGTCTTCACTCCTGATCCCTTCCGGTTGTCGAGGACGTCTATGTATTTTGTCTGTGTCTTATCTGCCATGGGTCAGGTGAAAATGAGCCCATCGGGCCAAGGATGAACTCAAGTGAATTTCTAAAGCGTGCGAAACTGAAAAACAACAAACACCTCGTTCACAAATTGCAAGCGTGTGGCAAACAATAAGTCTAAGTCAATAATGCGAGCCTTGCTCCTCCATCACCCATCGCTAATTATACAATATATATCTTGATATCCGACTAGGGTACTCGGTCATTGGATCAGGATGGCATGGATACAAGGACGACTACAAGATGATACTAGGAAGAAACGACGTTACGAAACGGACGAAGGAGAATATTAATGCGCTCATGTCGCTACTAATTAGACTCACCTACACAATTCGCATCACAAATCATTTAGGACATTGGAACGCCATCATCGAACTGGAATGCGGTATAACTCGTTTCCAATTACACTCCAGCCCCCCCCAGCCCCAGTGGCTGTACTTGATGATAGGTAAGGAGCACAGGTCGATGAGAGGAAATTATACACCAACTAAAAGTCACATTAAACTGATGATATCCTTTATAACGTTTTGCACAAAATTATATTTCACAGATAAAAATAGATTCGCACCAGATACACACAATTACAGTGACAATTTCTTGATAAACTGCTATAGCACTACTAGGGGATTGGGGTAGGTGCGGGAGTCCTTTTTGCTCCTTTTGTTAGTTTTGAATAAGAGAATTCACTCCGTGATGGATGTTGTCCAAGGTCCTTTCGGTTTTCTCTTGATCACAAAATGGAAATGTTTGCCATAAACTAATGCAAGTCCGTTTGCGATTATGATGATTTATATCTCGAATCAAGGACGACACCGTCGTTGGGCTGTATTCGATTCCATTACGAGTGGATGGGAACAGCAGCAGCAATTGTTCATCATGCTGCTCCCTCGAGGCTTGACAACACTATACTGACGAAATACATTACAAAAGTATAAAAAAAAATCTTCAGACTGATGCGTGCGAGAGCTTTGTGTTCAACCCATTAAGGACGGCTCGATGTACGAGTACTCCCTCCACGCAGAGACAAGGACCATAAAATCAATTTTTTTTATTTCAAACGATGCAGTTATGATGTGACGATGATGCTCTTTTTATCGACACTATACTTCCGCGCGTATAAGGATATCACTCGGTCGACAACGTGCTGTCGAGTGGAAATTTATTTTCGTTCACAACGAAAGGAAACAGATTAGTGCGTCTGCAACGACGAGGCACTACTTATGCAATGCATCCACCGATACACGGACGAGGACACGAACTATCCGGGGCCCAACACCACACGAAGAGAGAGCGAACGAGCACCTAGCTTGTTCTTATTTAAGATGTTTTTGTTTTCAACAACACAAAAAACAGTAAAACCGCACCGGACGAAATAGAAAGTGGCGCGCACACTCCCTGCCGACAGGAAACGCAGATCTCTTAGTCACAAGATGGGTCGGCGGAGGGTGGATTCTTTGCACCTTACTCAACTGACTCTTTTCAAATACTTTTGATTGTCAAATAGGTATCACAATCGAAAAACAAAAAAATAAATCACCAAAAACCAAAACACAGCTGGTCGGAGACGAATAGTGAATGTCGGTCAAACACTGGAGCCCGCAGCTTGTAAGCTGTTTGTTGTTAGCTCTCACTTGGTGCTCGTCGGCTTATGGTCGCGGAATTGGATTTCCTGACGTGGAAATGTAGAAATAAAAAATAAATAAAAATCGTATACAGTACCGGGTGGAAACCATGTGCACCACCGCACACCAATGTGCCAGAGACGTTTATGCGCTAGCATTTTCCGGGCGCAAAAATATTTGTGTGAAAATTTGCTTCAGCTCCGGTCAAGGCCAGGCAAGGCCAACCGATATGGGAAAGCTTTACACTCTTGCTTGCTCTTATACTCGTACTAGTACAATATGTATTATAGTACGCTCGTTGTCAGTGCTTTCCTACGGCGTTAATTCCAGCTGGAGCCCGTAGACAAAGGACGATGGGTCGTAGTCGTATGTATAACATGATGTAGGGATGTTACTGAGGACGTAGCTCGGGAAAAGCTTTTCCTCCAATACTCTCTCTCTCTCTCTCTTTGGCGACGACGAGGAGATAGTATAGGAGCTACCTTTTGACCGAAAGGGTTTCTAATCTACTTCGTTTGACAAGTGGTGGTTGTCGATGTCGTCGTCGTCATTAACACTTGGACGTGGCCGGGGACAACTTTGAAAACAAACCCAAAAGAAAAACCGAGTAATGTCTCCGTAGGAAAATGCTAATGGCCTAATGGATCGGTGGGTCGTTTGGCTGGATGTCTGTATAACTGTCGTTAGCTGTCGGCTATTGGCATAGGTTGATGTGTACTTAACTTTTATTCTTTACTCAGGTGAGAAAACACGCGGGAAAGCGACACGAAGAAAGAAAAGCTCCATGTGGTGTCTGCATCTAACAGAAATGATGACAGTTACACGAGATGCTTGAACTTGACGTTGAGAGGTTGTTCATTTAATTGGAATTAATTACAGATTGGCTATACGTCTGTAACGGAGACTGGCAGCAAACGTGTGGTCGAGCGAAAGAATGAAGCTATGTAATGCTGATTTATATCTGACAATCAGTCTGGAATGGAATAAGAATCAACAGACACCTCCGCTTGTCAATTCGAAAGGCAAACACTGACATACACAAAAGTATAAGGTCAAATCACTAACTCACACATACATATACTCCTACAGTTATATCATCTGCCCCACTACTATAAAAATAGTTACGAAAGCCATGTAGACATTTTTACTGGACGAAGTTTTCGTCAACGATTCTGCGTTAACTAGTAATAATATTTAATTGATTCTTCGTCAATTGATGCATCTCGACAAGTACAGTGTCGCGTTCATTTATGGCAATTGTACTGCATTTAATAAAATTCTCTATCAAAATAAATATTCCTGAGTCAATTCGGGACATAAAAGAGTTAAAGGTCCGAGACGACAAAATCAAACTTTTGCAATTGTAATTTCTTATACCGCTTAAAAGCCAACCCAATAGTTTATTTGAAATCTTAACATTTGTAAATATAACATACTCAATATCTAACATATCAATGAAAATACAGTTAAAATATGGGCTGCATAGGAACGTAAATGGTAATTTTGTTAACGTTTGGTTTTTCAGTTCCTATTTTTGGCAGTTGAATTGTAGTTCATGACATACACTCGAATAACACTCAAAAATTATTGAATTTTATAATCAAAATGAATGCTCTGTGAAAAATGTTTTTCGCTCACTTCGACCGATTTATGGTCGTTGCAAGCAAATCAAGCCTAGTGACCTGACTTCACACCAATTTCACGCCATTGGACATCAAGTAACCGACCCGCATGCGTAAGGTGCGCACAGAGAAAAATATTGTTACTGTATCCGCCAGTATTAATGAAGGCGGTGATTTGTCCATTCGTCGTCGTACGCAGCTATTGGGAACTCGACTACATGGAAAGTTTTACGCAAGGATCCTGGTCAAAAACCTTACAAAATGCTGTAAAAGAACTGAAGCGGGACGATCTGCCACAACGTCGAATTTTCGGTAAGTGGGCCTTAGAAAAGCTGGAGGAAGATCTGTTTTTTTCTGGTTATCGTCAATAATGCTCGCTATGGTTTAATGATTTCGAGCGTTCGAACTTTTTTTGCCCCAAAATACACTAGCTAAACCTGGTCGACTTGTGATTCCAGCAAGCCGGCACTATATTCCATACAGCACGTGCATTGATGCACCAAATGAGAAATGAGTGTTTTGAGCAATTTGTATTTCGTTTTGGACCGGTGAATTGGCCGACTTGGCCTATCGTGCGATTTAACGCCTGTAGAATATTTTCTATGGGGATACGTCGCATCACTCATCTTTGCCGATAGGCCAGCGTCGATTAGAAAACAAACTTACACGTGTTATTAGAGAAATACAAGCCAATATGCTCACAAAGTGATTTAAAATTGGTTTTCCTTATAGATGTAATTATGGTCACCATTGGATCACCTCATATAAAAAAAAGTTATACATTTTTCAATTTTTGCTCGTTCTTTGAAAACTTAAAACCAAACTCCTAAAAAATCAAATATTTTAAGCTATGTTCAAAGAGTAGTAAGCACATTATAGTCGTGTCCATTCAATAAGTATGTCAGTAAATTGCTAGCCTAATGGATTGTCCATTCTATTTTCAGCAGTCAAAGACAGTTCATGTGTTTTGATACGATCGATAATTATTTTTTAACTTCCATTTGTAAATTATTGACTGATCCACGTTTCGAAGTCCTTAGAACTCGGATCCATCGTTTTTAGAGCGCTCTCTGTGTATGCATATGCCAACGTACATACGCTCAAGAACTTTTTTTCGTCTCGTATACGATGCATAATAAATAATAAACTCCCGGTACGATTCGCAAAGTCGACGGTTTGTTTGACATAATGAAAAAAACTTATGAAAAATGTTCTTCGTCTCGCATAACTCGAGAATAAGTAATGATACCGATTCCAGACTAGTTTCGTTTAGCGCATAAGTTCTTCATGAACATTTGGTAAGGCTGGCGCCAAAATTCGATTGACAGTTTGTTTTTTATAAGGGCCTCTAGAGGCCAAATCTTTAGTTCTTTTTTAAAAAGCTTTATTTTGCTTGTGTACTGTGCAATTGAGTGAGGAAAAAAAACCTTCAATAGTTTTTGTTACAAACTGTCGTAGGTACAAATATTGGGGTAAAAGAGTTACAACAGAAGCAGAAAGGCCTAACATTATAGCAAAGTTTGAAAATGTCAAATACATATTGCTCTTGGTAAGTAAGCTATTAGTAAGACTTTCGAGTTGTATTCGTGTTCATGTAAGGTGTTAAGACCTAGCGCATCAATAAACGATGAAACTTACCTACTTACTTAGATGGCGCTACAGTTCGTGGTGAATCTGGTTTTTCATCAACAAGGCTCGCCATTCGCCACGATCGTAGACGCCTGACCTTAACTCCTCATTACGCAAGGAGGAAAGCATTCTTCTTTCAAGTCGCCCAAGGATCATTCATTTTGTGATCGAGATAAGGGAGGTCTGGGATAATTCAAGCTTAGAAAGACGCAGTGCTTAACAGGGTTATTCTAACTCTGATCCAGGCGCTGATGTAGTTGCACTTATAGTAAGCCATGATAGACAAAATCCTTGACTAGCTCATAGTTATAGTTGCCAAAAATTACATTCTGGCCATTCTGGACATTCTGTCTTTGATAACAGCATATATTGGAATAATCTCTTGCTATTTCCGAATAGATAACGTTACCATGCATGTAATTTAAGATAATAGCGCATCGACAGGTACTGTAGGTAGGTGCTGTAGGTAAGCAGAAACCTAGACTGAAGCACACAGAATCTTTGTTGAGACTTAGGTGAGAATGCTCGTGTTCGAGGCTACGAGTTGAAGCACGGCCATGTATCAACATCGTCGGCAAGGGCACATATCCATGGTTCGAAGGTTCTGTTCTGCATTTGGCGGGATCGACAGGGTGCAGTGTATTACTAGCCACACAAGCTGAATGCAACTATAACGGGCGATAAACCGTTTGAGCCGAGCTTTGAAAGAAAAACAGCTGCTACACAAGTAAAGACATGACAAGGTGGTTTTGTCTGTGACAACGCTCGGTCAATAGAAATTGCGAAATCGGTGAAAATCTACTTGGAAACAATAAAACTGGTAGTCCACTCCTAGCAGCTATGTTCCCTGCACACAACTTGCTCCATTCGGTGGCACATGGCCTGGCTGAGCAGCACTTAGGAAGAAGCCAAAAATTGTATCAACTCTTGGATTGCCTTTAAAAACATGTCGTTTAATTTGATTTTGTCCTCCGTTAACCTAAGCCCAACTTTAGCCGTTTCTGCTTCAATACTTTCAAATGCTTATTGACGGTTTGCTATATTCGTCCTTTAACATCACTATCAACTCCATATTCCTGTATTGACCAGTGAGTCCAGCACGATTTTGATTCCAGCACAGTCTGAATTCTTTCTCATCTTAGACAGCCTGAAGGTTTTAGCAGTGCTTTGATTAGCTCGTGTTGTTTTGCCTGACAATCGAGAGACAGTCATCTCCAAGGTCTGTCGTGGTGACAAAATTTTTCTTAATTTTCATGGCCTGATAGGATAATATCAGAATGCTCGGGAGCAATTTCAGACATTCACACAGCACGACAGAGAACATCTGTTAATCATAGTTTAGGAAACTTATGGGCCAATAATCGGCGCAATTATACGGACCCTCTTTCTTATGGAAACGAAGAGATGTGAATAAAAATAACTTACTGATCCCACTGAACCATAGTCCAGAAATTCGCTGAAAATACACATAATTTGACCTATTTACGAGAGTGGTCCGATAAGTACTTAGCCTCACCGCCAGATGGCGCCAGTATCGCAAGAGCTTACTATCGTGTAGTACATTCTAGTAGACGGCTATTGTCGAAATTTGGGGGTGTCCGCGGATTTTAGAAAAATGGAAAAAGAGCAATATCGGTCGGTGATTCGATTCTTATTTTTGGAAGGGAAATCGCGCAGCGAAATCAAAGAACGTTTGGATACTGTGTACGGTGACTCTTCTCCTTCGATGGCTACCATCAAAAATTGGTCTAACGAGTTTCAACGTGGTCGTACGTCGGTTTTTAATGAGCCACGTCCATCAAACATCCACAAAAATCCACGATCTCGTATTGGCAGACCGCCGATTGAAGGTGCACGAGATAGCTGAGACAGTAGGCATTTCAAAAGATCGCGTGGGTCATATCCTGCATGAAGTTTTGGGCATGAGAAAGCTGTCGGCGCGATGGGTGCCGCGTCTGCTCACTCCGGACGACAAGCGCAACCGTAAGACCACTTCAGAGCAGTGTTGGACGATGTTTAAGCGCAATCCGAAGAAGTTTCTGCGTCGTTTCGTGACAGTCGACGAAACATGGATCCACTGGTACACACCAGAGACCAAGTCGAAACAGTGGACTTCACCGGGCGAACGTGTTCCGAAGAAGGCGAAGACTGTCCCATAGGCCGATTCCACGCCGAATTGAAGAAAAAACGGCCCCACTTGGCGAAGAAAAAAGTGCTCTACCACCATGATAACGCACCGGCTCATACCTCCGCCCTCGCCACGGCCAAAATGGTCGAATTGGGCTACGAACTACTGCCCCATCCACCGTATTCTCCAAATTTGGTCCGTGCGACTTATTTTTGTTTCCAAATTTGAAAAAGTCACTCGCCGGGCAGAAATTTCAGTCAAATGAGGAGGTCATCACCGCCACGGAGGCCTACTTTGCAGACCTCGAGAAAACGTATTTTTTATACGGGTTAAAGTAGTTGGAGCATCGCTGGGTCAAGTGTATCAAGCTAAAAGGAGACTATATTGAAAAATAAATCGCCATTTCTAGAAAATTTTTCTTTCCAGAAGCCGGAAATTTCCCTGATTTTTTGAACTACTTGAACAACATACTTAAAGAGAGCTATGTACTTCTATGACCTCTGTACTGAATGGCATCTAAGTTTTGTGTTCAATTTTTGAAGAAAGTCTGTATTGGACTTCAATAATTTCCAATACGCAGTGGTGAGCTGGGTTTTGAGAACAATGTCGACGATTTCGAAAATGTTCTATATACAAGTATTGAGATGGACTTTTATACATATGCATTCTGATCCAATCCTTCGTCTAGAATTGTAGTAAAGTGGTAAAACAATCGACATATCTTGACCCAAATGCAATTTTATTTAAAACTGACAAGGCTATTGACAATTAATCTTTTATAAAATATCAATTGTTCTCCCATAGATATAAAGCAGTGCCAACTTTACCCAAAAACAACCTAAGAAAATTGCCGTGAGCATCACAAAGGTGATGAACCCAAATTTTTCGGATTATCATCTTAACCCTTATCCAATATTAATATCCAAAAATACCCATCCGCCTATGTAAAATAAAATTCTCGCAAGCTTTTTCCAAGTCCCATTATTACAATACTTAGCATCAAGCACTTTACGTCATCACCTACCCATTATGCAACCAGCTCCAGGATAAAACATCCCTGACTTTCTCTATTCGACACAAAAACCCATCACCCAAGCTCGAGCTACGACCACAACTCGATTTTATTTGGAAGAACATCGAAATGAATTAATTTCATCTCAATCAAATTAAAAGAGAAATGTTAAAAAAGATAAATAGGTTGCACACCCGTCGTGCTTTGTCCTTTGCCACTTGGTCGTGTGCCGCCTTCCAATTAAGATGATGACTTTTCACTTGCAAACACGCCAGCCTGCCATGTTCACATGACAAGTGAAAACACCACCATCGCCATGCGCTTACCCTCACCGATGGAGGGACCGGCCCACATGCTATTGTGTCGAGTTCATTTTTATTTATTCATGTGTTCTTTGGAATTTATTAACAAATAGTAGCGCGTTTTTGAAAAATTAATAACACGCGCACAACAATAGTAGCACGACTGCATTTTCAATGTCAAGGACAGCGGTAGCGGTGCGGGCGGGTGGATGAGGTTGATGGAGCGACGGATTAGACCGATACTGAGATGTTAATAATGCAAATTGCCAAGAGCACATACTCCTATATTGCATACGTAGCATATGTGAAAATGTGGAAGGACGTCTTGTCCTCGTCCTTTAAGGGCTCGTAGTGGCAGGTACAAGTTAATTATCGGGTAAAGGCCATTTTCGAGGACGAGAATAGTGCTTCGTTGTTGACCTTTTTTGTCTCAGGATGTATGTATTTTCCTCGATCTTGTGTCAGCTATATTCATTAATTATTATATTTGCCTAGGAGCTGGATGGCGGCGGACACTCATCGATAGTGAACAATAACCAGTACCCCAACATACAGTTGCAGATTCTAATCGATAGTTTGAGAGTGGGGTTAAACGGGATTGCATCGAACACGAGGATTTCGCAGGGTGGCTTAGGAGGACGATGTATAATATTTGTGTGACCAACTGGCACCAGGAGGGCTGCTTCGCTAGTCGACTACTACCACATGACCTTGGCCAAGCGTATCGATTTCCTGTTGCGCTTTATAGTGCCAAAATCCATATACAAGTGTGTATCTCGGTTACAGGGTTGTTTTTCCCTTTGTCGTTTGTAGATGATATGCGTTATGAGAGAGAGCAAAGTTTTGTTTTTTCAGAGAAAGCTAAATGGGTAGAACCACTGTATCTGTATAAGTTATCACATATCATTTGGATGTAGCAAAGCCTTTCGGAGCTTTCCGACGAGGGAGACAAGAAACTTTCATGCCATGCGGAGGCTGTAGCTTTTTTGGGCATTTTTTTCTTTCTTTTTGTTGAAAAGTTTCGCCGGCTTGACGTATACAACCCATTCGGGTGCTAGTTCCTGATAATTGCAGGGATGACAGCTGATGAATACAAAAAAAGCCGACAGTGCGATAGTGAATAGGAATATAACGTACTTCAACAGGCGGATTTTATTGATATGATAAGGGCGAGGGCTTTTCGGTCGATTAGAGTAAGTTGGGCATCATCTGAATTTCTGTATCCTTTTCGATACCACTTAGGGATAAGTTGAGCAGGTCGTGTACCATATGTAAGATGGTATACGATGGAGCTGACCGGGCTAGTCGAAAGTCTGACCTGATTTGCGAGAATCGAAACGGACTGATGACGGCAATGACAAGTGATTCTGCAATTGAAGTAGTGAGTAATGTAGGTCGCTCATCGAACGTCTATGTACCGTAAGGAGGGTTGGCTTGAACACGAACTTTTACATTACCTTCTGTCTTTATTAAATTCTTTCTTGTGTCGAAAAGAACTCATTTTCATTCAAGGATCTTCTTATCGAACATTATATCAATACCAATTGACAACAAGGAAAGGACAAAAAGCAACATTCTACTCCAATCAAATCAAATTATTTGGTTGAATATATTGATTGCTTTTCCACTTGCTCCCTTTCTCTTTTGTTTTCCTATTTGCTTGCTTCATTTTGTTTACTTTGTGCTTGTCAATATTACCCAGCTTACCAGTATTTATATACAATACGTATACGGTTGGATTAAGTTTTATAGTTTGTTGTTCGTAAATTATCGGAAAACGATTATTGATTTGGATATCGGAGGACATGAAAAGGAAATTGTTTCAGAGATGTTGTTATTGAGATAGGAGTAAGTGGGTTTTTTGTTCGGCTTTCTAAAGCAAAATTAACTGCCGGAAAGGAGAAAGTCGTTCTTGGAAATCTATGTGCAAAAATAGATCGGGCAATAACGTTTCGTCTGGACTAATTTCTGATGGGGTTTATCTTAAGCCATTTCCAAAAATGGGAACAGTATTTGACCTATTCCAAAGTCAAAGTCATCTTGACACGTAATAAAGTCTCTATTTCGAGAAATCAAACATCCAGAAAGTTAGTCACGCAAAAGAGCCATTGTTTCACTAGCTGTGGCATGTGCGCTGTTCTGCTGAAGACAAACGTCATCCACCTTCAAAGAAGTCTGTCAACATCGTTATACCAGCAAGGAACACATGGCTGCATCAGAATTATTTTCGGATAAACATGGCCCAATGATACTGAGCCCGAAAATCGTGCCAATTCGTCTCTAGGTAGAAAGGTTATTGTAAAGCTTTTTGTGGATTTCTGGGGCCATTTTGTTTTGTGGAAATTAATGATTTATTTAGTCGTAAAAAACATGTCACCTATGGTATTGCTCATTTCTAGCCGACACATTTTCCCATCTGTCCAAAACGACTCGATCTCTTCTGCTGCTTAGCCAGGCCATGCATCATCTTTATCGGAGCAGACGGAAGGGCTGATGTCTGGAAAGTACGGATACGATATCCCACTTCAGGGATTAATGGTCGATTTTAGCGACCCAAAAAATATGTTGCCAAGCGTTGCCATGTAGTATAATCACCTAGTCGTGTCTTTGCTCGTATTGCTGCCGTTTTTCCTTCAATGGTTGGTACAAACGCATCAATTGCGATCTATACCAATGTCGGCCGATTTTTGCTCAGTTTGAGCAACTCAAAGCAGCTTTTCATTGATATGAAAAACATTGCTTTTTCTGCCGTTGAAGCATCAACTCACACGTTGAAAACATCGTTCGACGACTCTCGGTTCAATTCATACGGCCAAGATCATTATTCAAAATGCGATGCGAATAATTCACATTCTTGTGATCTGCTCAAAATAGGCACATTCATAATTTCCTATTTTAATTTACATACAAAAAGTCATAGTAATGACAACTTGAACTTGACAGTTTAGCACCAAATTTTTAATGACACCTCTTATTGGATAGCCTATATCCAACAACTATATATGTATGTCACATGATAAGCTTGGACTTCTATGAACGATTTTTCGTCATTGCATTTGTGAATTTTTATCGGCGTCATATATTTTTTTGTGCATGAAAGTGACGACTGTCAAATAAGTGTCAAAACAAAGTTTTGTTTTTTTCTTTGGGTTGAGGATTCGCACCTCGGATTACAAAACTTTTAATTAAGGCATTTGTTAGTGAAAGAACATGTCGATCGGTGAACAATTTTGATTTAGAGGTATTACTGGATAAAGATTCATGTCGACCACATTGAAGGTAAGTTAGGTTAGGTTAGGTTAAAGAAGGGGAGTGTGATGGTTGGACATCACTTCCACTCGGAGGCCAAGAGGCCCATTGTGATTCCCTTCGTGTGTGTGGGTACACATAAGATTAACCTGTCCTATCATGTGGTGGCTGAAACCACCCCGTGCTCTTGATGAATCATAGAAGATCCGATATATCTGTATTAGCCACGTCCGCAATCTCTGCAAAGAATCTTTGGCCCAGCGACACTAGGCGTCGATTCTGGAGAGCTGGACAGTGGCAGAGCAGATGTTGGATCGTCTCAGTTTCTTCCTCATCGCCGCAGCTCCGGCAGAGATCGCTGGATCCCGAGTCCCATTTCCGGCGCATTGCTCCAATAGGACAGTGTCCTGTGATCACTCCGACGAGCATACGGATCGAGTTACGGTCCAGTGCCAGGAGCTTCTTTGTTTTTCCGACGTTGAGCTCTGGCCACGATGATCTTGTCGTGTAGCTGTCGTTTCTTGAAAGCCAAGACGAGTTGGCCTCTTTGATGATTGTGTCGTTTATGATCCTGTATAATGCGCTGATCGGTGGTTGCAATGACGTATCCGCTTCGCTGATGTCCAATTCAGAACCTTGCCTGACCAGCTCGTCTGCTCTTTCGTTCCCTGCGATTGAGCTGTGGCCCGGTACCCAGCAGAGTTTAACTTTATGGTGTCTGATGGACTTCAGTGAGTCGCGACATTTCTTGACAGCCTTTGATCTCGTTATACAGGATTCTATTGACTTCAGTGCAGCCTGGCTGTCTACGAAAATGGTGATATCAGATGGTGGGATATCGGCTACCTGTAGGTGTTTGGCTGCCAGGATTTCTGCTTGGAACACGCTATACATATCAGGGAGTCTGAATGATTCCTGTTTGTGTAGGATATCAGAGTAAAACCCGACCCCAGTACCTGTGTCCATTTTCGATCCGTCGGTGAAGAGGGTGATCTCATGGTCGTTGATTATGGCGTTTGATAGCCACTCTTCTCTGTCGGGGAAAAGGATAGGTATACTGAGAGAGAAGTCATTTTGGGTGGGAATATAGTCGGTCGTAGCTGCGAGGCTACTAAAACCATGTTTCCTTCCCTGGTCGTCTATTGTCTTAAGTATGGCCGCATGTCCATAGTTGGCTTGCTTCCACAGAGAGGACACTCTTAGTCTGAGAGCGCTCTTTGCGGCGTAGCCTTTTATGAATAGATCCAGGGGGAGGAGATGAAGAATCATGTCCAACCCTGCTTGCGGCGTGCTTCTCATGGCTCCCGTTGTACAAACAGCTGCTAACATTTGTACTTTGTTGATCATGTTCATATAACTTTTTATGCTGCTAGCAGTCCACCAGACTAGGGAACTAAACAAGTCATTTCCCATCGTTGAAGACGACGCAGAAAGCATTCTGCATCGTATTGTGACCTGAGATGTAAAGAGGATCTAATTCGATAATCCAAGCAAAAGAAATCACGGGAACGCCGCAGCCATCCATCAACATTGACGTCCAGAGCAAACATCCATGGATCGAAACTTTAGTTGTGTCTTTGGGGGGAACACCTCGGTTTGGTGTATTATGAAGTGTTGCAATTGAGCAAAATCATCACAGTAACTCGCTACAGAATATAACTAACTTTGAAAGAAAAAGGTTAACAATACAAGCAAAGACTAAACAAAGTTTTTCTGCAGCAGGACAACGTTTAGATACATGTTGCTAAAACCTGGAAACACTATAACGTGATATCCGACCCCGCCCGCCATAGTCTCCAGACATAGCCTCTTACGCCTGCCAACTATCCTTATCGATCATGAGCAGAGAATACGAAAAACTAGGTCGATCGCCTTCGACGACGAACAGTTTTCCAACGCAGAAGTCGCGTGTTCAAAAGCCAGGCAAAAGTTGTACCTGCCGACTAAATTTTTTAGAAATGTAAATGTAACCGTATTAAGTAATATCTATGGTAATAAGTAACGGGCGACTTGAGAAAACTGTCAAGAACTCGAACGACTTTCTTCAGGCATGAGCATGGTTTGAGTTATAGAATCGCAAATCGAACAAATGGACAGTGGACAAACAGGAAGGTCGCGCCATATACATATGAGAAAAATATAAAAAATATAAAGGTGAATCTAAAAAAGATGAAAATGAATACCGAAACATGAAAAGAAGACAGTCAAGTCAACGAGGCTCTGAGCTTCCGAGTTCCAATTGATTTCGAGGTTCGCGAGAGTATAAATGCCAACCCTGAAAATTCCAGCACTTTAGCAGCCGGGGATGTTTGAAACGTGAAGGCAATGATTATGAACGATCACTGAATCAGAGAAGTCGCTGGTATGTCAATTACCCACATGCCCTTTAGCATTCTGACGTTTTGGGTGTGAAATATTTCGCAGCAAAATTAGTTTGTTTGCTTAAAGTTGTTTAACTTTGTACCAGAGAAATGACGATCGCCAATAATAATGCGGCGTTACCGAAAGTACAATGAAACGTGACTTTAAATGGTTTTTGCACAACGATAACGCACCCCTAACACCTCCCAGCTTATTTGCACACTTTAACCAAACACTATAATGTTGTCCCAGCAGGCATGGCTCGATGTGATTTGCTTCTGTTTAAGAAAAAGAAGACAAAAAGAATGTAAAGGGTCCGCCATCTAACGTTTTTTTTTTTCAAGTAGTGCTTATTTCGTGAATGGTAACACTTAGCTCATGTCTGATTTGACAGATAATTAGTTTTATCCTCCGCTGAACGAATATGGTTGTGTATACGCTTGAACAACGCTTCGCTAAGTGGGCCTGCGATCGACTTACAGAAGATGCCGATTTTGCCAAAAAAATCATCTTTTCAGATGAAGCTCATTTTGATCTTGGCGGGTATGTAAACAAGCAAAATTGTCGCATTTGGGGCACAGAAAACCCGCACGCATACATTGAAAAGCCGGTGCACTCAAAACGAGCCACTGTTTGGTGCGGATTTTGGTCCAGAGGCATAACTGGGCCATTTTTCTTCGAAAATGAGCAAGGGGTGGCCGTTACAGTCAATGGCGATCGTTATCGGGCCATGTTGAACGAATTTTTGTTCACAAAAATTGAAGAGGAGGATATTGGCAACATTTGGTTTCAACAGGAAGGCGCTACGTGCCACACAGCCGAAGCTACACTCGATGTTTTGCCCCCCCTTTTTAGAAGATCGCATTATCAGCCGCAGAGCTGATGTCGTTTGGCCACCTCGGAGCTGCGATTTGACACCGTTGGACTATTATTTGTGGGGTGCTGTCAAAAAGATAAGTGTTACGCCGACAAGCCAGAGACAATTGACGCTTTAAAGGACAATATTCGTGAAGCCATTGGTGAAATACAGCTGCACACAATCGATAATGTGCTTAAAAATTGGACCGACCGTGTAGGCTACTGCATTGCCAGCCGAGGCAGCCATTTGAATGAAATTATTTTCCATTATTAACCGGAAGGATTGTACTTTCAAATAAAAAAAGAGATTTGAGAAAATATTCAGTAGTTTTTTTATAGCATTTTCAAAAAAAAAAAAGTTATTTGGCGGACCCTATATAAGCTAAATACTATTCCACATATCGAATCCGAAAAGTGCTCGGGAGCAAATATTTAGTGTGGACTATTTCAGAGAAAAAAAAATTGTTGTAGGAAAATGTAGACGAATTCTGTGTCAACGGCGTCAAATACCAACACATTACCCCTTAAGTCGCCTTATGGAAATATAGAGGCTTCCAGTGATTGACATTATCTTGATTTTTCGAACGAATCGTTTTTGACGAATCCAACTTAGTCCCCCTTAGTTCACTCAAAGATTGCCAACTCATGCAATAATCATTGTGATTTCGTAATGAAAGGAAAAACTTTATTAAGCTCCTGATTAAAAACCGTTTCAAGGGGCTTAAATATTACTTGACAATATACTGTAAACACTTGAAGTCAAGTAGACAAATTGAAGGACAAGCATTAGGATTGTTTTACAACGGAACCAAACAAGTGGACTCACGTACCGATAATAACTAAGTACTTAGGATGCCTGCTGTCTACGAGCTTCAAACAAAAGTTCGACCGTCAAAAATGCAAGGCTCTTCAAGTAACATTTGATTTACGGCTTTATACATAATTTTCATGGGTGATACCGCCGAGCATCAAATAGAGTTCATCGAGTTTGTAGAAAAAACAATTAAATCTAATTAAATCTGGCAAGCAACCCACTACTTAAATTAGCCGCCTCTATTCAGCCCTTACCTCGTGAATCAAATACCTAAAATGTGACACCAATATGACTTAATTAATTTGAATTTCTTTAGCGACCCAAGTCCAGGATACCATCGCTATATTTCGCTTGTAATCATATTTACAGGAAGTTTATTCGACGAAATTCAAAATTCTAACTTCATAGATAATTTAATTTTAGTCGTTTATCTGGCAAATCAGAGAATCGCCGACGGACTGAGGGTATGGCCATTAACGGTTTTAGGTTAATACAATACGCAAAGTGTGATGGCAATCGATTGACAACAATTACTCGTACAAGTAATTCCAGTAACTACCAAAAAAAATTTGGGACGGTTCATCAGCTACCAGATATAAACCTACAGCGTGTGTGGACGCGCTTATCGTTTTAACTCAGATAGCATCGTGCTGCTCGGCAAAATGCTAAAAATGTGTGCGTGGCAGAGTGACCTTGGGCGGTGCTCGATGTGTTTAGTGTCAACCGCTAGATTGACAAGATTGACAGCTGTCAATGTGAGCCTATTCTGTTTTTTTTTGTCCTCTCCTACCCTTTGTTTGCTTCGTTTAATTTCCCGCTTCAAATTGACGTTTAATTTAGTATCATATCGGGTGTATCGGGTTATTGATTGCTATTCACATATTTTGTTGCTTGTTTTGTTGACACCAGACTGATGGCGGCGTTATCGCGAGATGGGCTTTACGTTTTTGTCGATTGAATGCATTTTAATTAAAGTATTTTAAAAACAAACCTAACGATCTGTATATGGGGGAACGGAAACTCGTGAATCTTACGATAACAAAGACAAAGAGATCCGAGGAAATGATGTATCTACTCAAATAAGGCGAGTATATCGAAATGGGAATTTAATTAAAAGAACATTTGCTGGGTTCTCATCAACACAATTACGATACACAACCGCCATAGGCATTGATGATGGCGTGTTAAGACTGCTATGCCCAATTAAGGATCAAGTGCTTATGGGTTCATTGAATGGAAAGTACTCGTTTCGGATTCAAAAATCTTGTGATTGTACGTGTAATCAGTGAACTGAGAAATGAGTTTGTTCATTAGGGAAACACACCCTCACCAGCGACACACTGATTGTCGCGGCGGCATTAAGCGATACGCCGATTCCCAATGGTTAGTCATTTGAATAATGATGCTCATAAGGGCTATTATCGTACGACTGTCCGACGAGTAAATAATTTTTTTCTTCAATTTTATTTTTCTTTGGTATTTTCTAGAAGCAAATTCTCGATTGATTCATAGAAATCGTTTTTCACATATTTTCTCGTCTTGTTTTCACAATTTTTCTCCGAATCGACATGTTTCTCGGGGAAGATTATGGAGCTTTGACACGTACATACACTCTGATTGAAAAATCGCACAAGCATATGATCCTTACTTGAGTATCACCACCATGAAATCAAAATTCAATTTGATTACATCAGACAAATCCGATTTCAATTACAACACTCAAATGATACAACAAAACCAATTTAAAGACATTTTTACATTTTTCGCGAAATATTGTATAATTAAATAAATCTAGATTATAGCAATAATTAGGGAATTTTCCGCTTTTTTATTTATTTATTTTTGTTTCGCACAGAAATCGGAAGAATAAATCTTGATTACAGTCGGATATATCCGGTTTCTTATAGACATCACTCTGCTGATATCGTATCTCGTCAGATTATTAAAACTTAAGACCGTATCGCAATCTCAAAATATCTGAGACGATTGCTGGATAAACAGGATTATTAAATATTTGATGATGAGTTGTTTCTATAGACTCGTGTCATAATTTCTTTAAGTCTTTAACTACTGAATTATCATGCGTAGTGCAGGCCCCATGACCTGCCGCTGATTTTACTCGGTTAATAGGTATAAGTTGTGGAATCGATCTGACGACAAGAAATTATTCCAACTTTGTAACTTCCCATTTGTTGGTGGGTCGGAGTTTTAGAACTAAAAACGTTGACACATCTCCAGGGCACAGATATCTTAAAGAGCAAGTCCTTCGATTTAGAGTGCGTGCGTACGTATAGTAAACATTTTTCGCCTCATATATCCCGAGAACAGATAATGATATCCACTCCGAACCAATTTTATTTGACGCATTTGACGAAGGTTGAAGCTGTCGTTCAAGGCATTTTTTAGGTGTCACAGTGAGCCGCAAAAACGACCTCCACATTATTTTTTTTATTCAGCTATTGTACTAAATTTCGACCTTTCTAAGAGGAATGTAGATCGTCTAGTAAAGGCAGGGAAGGAAGTGGATTTAGAAAGAAATTAAGAGAAAACCAAATTTATGGTCACTGATCGATTTAGACCGATTCAAACCTCACATCTAAATTTAAATGTCTTTGAACTGTCTTCACTGGAAAATATGACGTTAAGAACGAGATAAGTAACAGACTCCATATTGGCAATGTGTCCTTCGAGATAAAAGAACTGTTCCATAGAGACACTTTATGGATGTAAAACCTGTCCTCTGACTAAGAAGGAGAAAAATAGATTTTGGGTCTTGAGGTTAAAATCTTAAGGATAATCTGTGGTAGAAAACAGGATATAGAAACAGTCGAATGTAACTTTTTTAGCCCCAAGCATTGTCCGAGTGATAAAATCGAGAAGACTTAGAGAAGCAAGACACTTAGAACGAATGGACAATGGACAAAAAGTCAAAAGAATAATGAGTGGTAAAATCGGAAGGAAAACAACCAGTAGGGAGGTCGAGTTGTAGATGGGGGGGGCAATAAGGATAGCGATGGAACAGAACGGCGAAATATGGAAGTAGCATGCCCATGACAGGCGGGCTTGGCGGAGGGTTGTCAATGATTCAAAACACTTCGTACACTTCTTTTCCACACTTCTTTGTCAATAACTCTGCCTGAGTTCTGTCGGTTTAAGCGGGAAGCGTTTATATTCTGTCATAGTCAATATTTTACCACGAACTGCTACACCATTTAACTGCTCGTCAAAATTGTTAAAATTTAGTATAAAAAGTCATGTTCTGTTCGCTAAATTTTTCGCGAGCTGCAAAATATAATTGTCCAACCGAGTGAACAATTTAACGATTGTAGTATGATGCCAAAACACACGGTCAAATGAGAATACCGCTGCTGACTGGAGACCCATTGCTCTCGATTCCTTTTCGTGCAAAATGATTTGGCTTTTCTACGACTCCGAGTTTGCGAATTTTACGAAAAGACTTAGGCATTCATCCATCGTAGGTCCAATTGACACGAAGGACCAATCGAACTGGAGCAGTTGGAAGTTGATCACAATTTTGGAGAAGTTCAGAATCACATTTTCAGTTGAACGGCTTCGTGAACAAGCAAATTGCCGAATTTTGGGGGAAAGTAATCCACAGCAATAACAAGGGTCTTAATTGCATGATTGGTGTGTATTTCAGGCAGTCCGTATCACTGGGCCGTACATACGCGTTATTTGCAGAAGAGGCAAAGTGGAATGGTCTGCGTGATTTAAAGTACTTGGTGTGTTTTATCTGAGGCTGCATCAATTCGTTGGTTTATCGCAAGAAGCCTACAACAATTAACCGACAGGAGGACATCCTTCATCACCATTATGCAATAGATACGTACAAATGTAGACTTTCGGATCCAGCACTATTGGAATGATTTAATTTGGTGCTGAATTTACATTAATATGCAATAAAGGTTTCTGTAATGTATTTACATGCTACTCTTTCTATTGAAATTAAGAGTTAAGACGCGATTAATGAAAAACCTCGTATACAGAGGTGTGTTCAAAAAGTAATGGGAAATGTATCATTGACCGCGTTGTGTTAGTCTGAATCACTCGGCTTTTTATTTGCTATGTTAGTTAGCATATCTAAGCTGGTGGGTACATGTTCAGGTTCTTTAGCCTGCTGTCAGCTGCCTTGAGAGGGTCGGCGATTATTCGTTTTTATGATCATGAAACTTTTTAGTAGCACATTTCGTAGACATTTTATTCGATGCGTATTTGCATAATGAAGAGTTGTTATAAAACTGATCTCTAGTGTTTAAGGGTACCAAATGGGAAGTTGGGTAAACCAGTCGGGCTCAAAAATTCACTTTTTACTTTAGGATCCCTTTAACATGTCAAAAGCAGACAAGGCAGATGTCCGTTTAGTAGCAACACAGTAGGTCCCAATCAAAATTGGGATCTAAAACACAAAAGTTGTTCCTTGAAACCCATGAATTGTGGGTAAGATTTCAAGATTATCTACCCTTCAGGGAATAAATAAAGGCTATTTGGCCACATATGTTGACTTTGTACACTTTCATTGGTTGTTAGTACGCTGGGTGTCCAAGTGACTCGCCATCACTAAGAAAAGTTTTGTCTGGTTAACTCGAGCTTTTCTACTTATCTGCTTTAAGGATGACTCGGGGTGAACTTAGAAAGGCGCATATATTCTCGAATTGTCGGTGCTGTGATGATCTTACTTGATGTAGAAGGAACATTACATTATTTGTAAGCCTATATGCTTTGCCTATCTATAACGCTGTCACGCATGCTTGCCCATAAATCCAACGTTGTAAGAAAAAACATCGAAACTCCTAAGTGGGTAAGCGACTCCAATAACTACATGTTTCCGAACCAGTTTAACATGTGGTTTGTCTTTTTGTCTCATTTTTTTTATAAGCACGCCCTAAAATTAAAGCGGCTTCAACTCTATCAGGCGACCACTTTTACCAAATCTCCTAGCAAAATGGAAAGTTTTCGGAGAAAACCAAAGCAATGACCTGAGACGCACGTTGCCAATTTCACTTTTTTTTTGATAAACGACTTGATTCGAAACCTTCGTTCATTAAACTCTACAATAGCAAAACAGAGTCCAAAAATCAATTTGAATATAACTACCAAAGCCATTGCCTGCGGCTATCGGCCTGCTCGGTGCACGTTACGACTCCCGTGTACACAAAATAAATGAGTTATCGATGGATTCAAAGAAAGTTACGGCATTCGGCGGCATTCAATCGGTAAACATCATTAAATAATATTCAGTAAAATAGATAAACAAGAACTCACCTTCTTGGTGTTGAATCCAAGGAACGAGAGTTTCCTCCTGTTGTTATCTGGCGGCGGGCCACTCATCTTGCTGGGTGGCAGATATTTAATTGACTTTAGATACGATTATGTTGTTGCTTTCTTTATTTATATTTTATTCGCCTTTGTCAATTGACAACGGATTTAGGTCAATTGCACGCGCTTCCAGTATTCGTCTTTGAACAATCTAGGCATACGGATCTAACTCCTTGGTATGGTCTGGAAAGAGGGAGAAAAGAATGTTCAATAAAAAGATGTACTTTTAATCTGAAAGGTTTTAAAAATTCATTTTAGGTGAGGTTACAAAAAAAAAGTTTACAAAGGTTGCAATACTCTTTGGAGAGGATGTAAACTTACTAGGCTAATGCGATGTACATTCCCAGAACGTACAGTCTAAGATAAGAGTTAAGATTAATGGGAAGCCTCGCCCGTAATTGGTTTAGTTTGCAAACCTATTATTCTCCTAGGAAATATCTACACGATCATCACGTCCGAGGAGTACAAAGTCAATGTATGAAAAATAAAATCAACGCAAATTCAGCAGTTCATTACAAAAGCAACAACAATAACAAACTACATAAATAAAAGGTAGACATCATGAAAAGGTTGTTAAACTATTGTGTTTCTACGAAAACAATTATGAGCGGATACATATAGTTGGGAGCTTACAAAAGCCTAGAAATGTCTTTAAAGCACGTGTTGTCAGTATGTTGCTTTTATAAAATAGATTGGAATCTCATTTCAGGGATAGATAAATAAAATCGAAGAAAAGAAGAAGAGTGAGTTTAAGATTTTTTAAGAGTTTGTTTTTATAACAGCTCTACATACTTAGGAATAAAACCGATTTGGCATGCAAACAAGTCACGAGACATCGATTATTTAGTCCGTACTTAATGTTTTTTGTTTTAAGTTCGACTTGATGGCACGTACTGGAATAGTTTAAAAATGAATAAATTTAAATGATTTAGTACATTTGAGATAGAGCTGTACTATAAAGGGTGTTAGCATATAATGGCTTTTTTTTCTCATTATTAATACCCGCCATTTGGAACGTAGAAGTTGGGGGTTGTCAACACTTCCTCATCATGAGTGTGTTCCCTCTATGTTTCGTTGTTCTGTTCCATCCCTTCTGGGATACTCTTATTTACGTCGTGGCCTTCTTTTTCCTGCGGGTTTTCCACTCACTAGTCGTATGACATAAGAGGGTGGTCCGATAAGTACTTAACCTCACCGCCAGATGGCGCCAGTATCGCAAGAGCTTACTTTCGTGTAGTACATTCTAGTAGACCGCGTGTGGAAGTGGGAGTGTCCGTGGATTTTAGAAAAATGGAAAAAAAGCAATACCGGTCGGTGATTCGATTCTTGTTTTTGGAAGGAAAATCGCGCAGCGAAATCAAAGAGCGTTTGGATGCTGTGTCTTCTCCTTCTCCTTCGATGGCGACCATCAAAAATTGGTTTAACGAGTTTCAAATTGGTCGCACGTCGGTTTTTAATGAGCCACGACCAGGGGCCCCGAAAACGGCTACCACGGAGGATAACGTGACAAAAATCCACGATCTCGTATTGGCAGACCGCCGATTGAAGGTGCGCGAGATAGCTGAGACAGTATGCATTTCAAAAATCACGTGGGTCATATTCTGCATGAAATTTTGGGCATGAGAAAGCTGTCGGCGCGATGGGTGCCGCGTTTGCTGACTCCGGACAACAAGCGCAACCGTGAGACAACTTCAGAGCAGTGTTTGACGATGTTTAAGCGCAATCCGAAGTGTTGCGTCGTTTCGTGATAGTCGACGAAACGTGGATCCACTGGTACACACCAGAGACCAAGGAACAGTCGAAATAGTGGACTTCACCCGGCGAACGTGCTCCGAAGAAGGCGAAGACTGTCTCATCGGCCGGAAAGGTGATGGCCACCGTTTCTGGGATTCAAAAGGTGTGATCCACATTGACTACCTGGAGAAGGGCAAAACGGTCACAGGGCTGTACTATGCCAAATTATTGGGCCAATTCGACGCCGAATTGAAGAAAAAACGGCCCCACTTGGCGAGAAAAAAGTGCTCTTCCACCATAACGCATCGGCTCATATCTCCGCCCTCGCCACGGCCAAATGGGTCGAATTGGGCTACGAACTGCTGCCCCATCCACCGTATTCTCCAGATTTGGCCCCGTGTGACTTCTCTTTGTTTCCAAACTGGAAAAAGTCACTCGCCGGGCAGAAATTTCAGTCGAATGAGGAGGTCATCACCGCCACGGAGGCCTACTTTGCAGACCTCGAGAAAACGTATTTTTCAGAAGGGTTAAAGAAGTTGGAGCATCGCTGGGTCAAGTGTATCGAGCTAAAAGGAGACTATATTGAAAAATAAATCGCCATTTCTCCAAAATTTTTGTTTTTCTTTTGTAGGCTAAGTACTTATCGGACCACCCTCGTATAATAGAGAATAGAGATGGTCGAGTTTCTGATTGGTCTTGCTTTCCACCAATGTCAGAACATATTTGTCATATATGTCAGACATATTTTTAATCTCAATTTTTAAAAGATTTTGAGGTACATTCAAAAAATAACAAAAATTTAAAATTTGCTAGTTGACATGTGAACCATAAAAGGGGTAATAGAGCATCGTCCTCCCAAAATGAAAGGTGGTTGTTTGAATAGGCAGTCATACACTTTCTTTTCTCTTTGGTTTTTGTATATGGCTCGCGCAGATTCAAGTGTGTACGCTCTTATGGTGTTTATCACACAACCTGGACAGGGTGCAGATGGTTTGTTTCGAAGATGTCCGTGCACTACTCTCTACGGGTGGTTGTTGTCATATGTATATAGGATTCGAGAGGTTCGACTGAATTTGTCCCGTTGGTTTTAGTTCACGGTAACTTTTTTATTTCCATGTCATTAAGGTGTTACATTGGAAAAGCACGCACAGAGTATGAATTTTTAAGTGATCTTATACTGCGAGTGTTATGCCTTCGTTAGCATTTCTTTTGATCATCTCTCATTCACAACTGATATTGTTGCACTGTTCTCTCGTATAGGAATTGTTCCTGGCTATGGACATACTTGAACTACAGACCTTTCGCTCAACAATCGGTGATGATTACCATTGCACCACGACCAAACCCTTTTTTTCTGAATATTTTATCGATCACACCCGGAAGGCCAATTGTTTCACCAGATCTTTCAAATATGGCACCATCCTGCAACGTCGTCGACATCCAAAGCATCAAAAAGAGGCAGTCAATATCGTTCAGTAACGAAACCCAAAGACCCCGCTGGTCTAACACCGCACTAAACTGTCACTCATTGCCGATGAAGAGGTTATTCCATTATTTCTGTATGATTTTCAGAAACATGATAGTTTATATATCTAGCCCAAAATACGAGAGTTGCCTTTTAGGTTTTTACAAAAAGTGAAACAGGAACGAACAAGTTTGAAACAAAGTGTTTTATTGCTTTTCGAAATATTCGCCATTAAGGTCTATAAATTTTTGCATATCAAACCAATTCCGGAAACATTTTTTCCACTCTGCAGCTGATATCGTCGAAACATGGTTTTGAAAGTCTTCAACAACTTCTTAAGGTGATGAAAATCGCTGTCCGCGCATCTTTTGTTTGACTTTCAGGATCATACGAATATGTCCAAGTTTCGTCTCCTGTAACAATGTTGTATACGAATTTTGAACTTCCTCGGTCAAATTTTTTCAACATTTCCTGACACCAATCAACACGACCCTTTTTTGCCCTTCGGTCAAATTATGCGGAATCCATCTGGAACATATCTTTCTCACACCTAAATGTTCAAGGAAAATCGATTGTATTGCAGTCTGCGATATCCTAAAAGACGCCTCTATCTGTCTGTAAGTCACATGCCGATCCTTAATCATGTTGTGCACAGCATCGATGTTTCTCAGAACGACAACCGATTTTGGCCGACCTTCTCGACATTCATCACTGTAAACAGTCTTCTCTGGTGGTGCTTCATTACCAAAAGTTGTGCGAAGCGATTCTATGCATTGTTGTTGAGCAAGGCCTTTTTAAAATCATAAAAAGTCATCCAACGTAAGCCTTCACGGGTGATTTCCATTTTTGCACAAACTTGCTTGTTTTAAACGTTCACTATCAACTACTTACTCAGTTAATTTCTAAATTGACACTGGCTTCGCAATAACAAACGTCAATGTTCACAAATACAGTGGTGCCACAAGTCATTAACGCCACCTATTGTTCGATTGTAACTTAAAAGGCAACCCTCGTACGACGTTGTACATGGTCAATTGTCGTATCCACGGGAACGTAATACACGGGAAAGATCCTTATGCATAATTATGGCGGATGATGCCTTTTCTGGGTTTTCAGTTTGAGAACATTTAACAGTAATATTTCTGAACTGCCACTATTTGGAGTCATCACATTTCTAGCTAGTCTGAGACGTTCAAATTTATCGGTTGAATTTACTATAGCTCTGCTATCTTATCTTTGTTAAGGACCAAGGGCAGTGCAAACTCTACAAAATGATATCTTCACTATTTTGTTAGTGAATTTTCACTTTTTCAGTGCGTTGGGCGAATACGTACCCTAATAAACTCCTTATTAAATGTCATATAAATTACAAGTGGGCCAGTGACACCTTTTGTTGGATAATAATTTGTTATTTTATTATATGTATTTTCCCGTTTTACGGAGGAAATTAAGAAAATTAAGACAAGACAATGGATGGAAAAAATGGATTCAGTGTATTTTCGATGAATTAGGTATTTCGTACTTCAAAGGGCTGAGCGGTCGGGGTGATCCCAATCTGTAAGCAATGATGGGCCTGATTTAGGCTTTTATTTCACTATGGAATCAAGATGCTATCAACATTTTCAGAGCGAAAGCGCGCTGGGACCTTGCCAGAGCAGATCAATGCATACGTTTGTCAGAATGTAGAAACTTGCCTAGCTGAATCCAAAGGCATCTGACTACATTTTGTTTTACCAGTAGACATCCGTCCGAACCAAAAATTGAGAACCTTTGGTCATTTTTTCTAGAATCCTCAGAGGCCCTAGGTAAACGCGGTTTGAATAAGTAGATTCTGATTTCTGGAATTTGATTTTGCTGCTGAACTCTGTAAGAAAATGACAATGACGTGGGATGGTCGGACGTGGCAAGAATAGTGCCGTGTCTCAAACCGAATTAGTTACCCTGTATGGATCACCTTCTCAAAGACGTTGCTAATACACAGAAGGAGATCGGCCGGAGACTTGCCGATTGGACATGTCCCCTTGAGAATCGGTTGCATCATCGCACTATTGAACAACTACAACTACGGGTAAGAGGTGCACAACATACGAGTATACCGTCGATTTCATTGTTTATTTCCCCTTCCATGACTCGAAGAACACTTGAAGATTAAAATGAATAGTGTATTCGCCTCTTCATTGACGACAGTTTTATTTGCCATGAAATGTTCATTTCAGAAAAAAATTCTCTGATTTCCTATTCATGGTTTGGGCCAATGTTGTCGTTCACCTTAAATACTTCCTGAATGACAACTTCCACTGTCACTACGTTTTCTTGAAGATCATCCATTATGATGACTAAAATGGCGCTCTCCGGATCAATGCTGACTGTTCGCAACAGACGTGCATTGTCTCATGTTCTTGAAAGCTTCAGACCCTGGGTATCATTCTGGTTCTTTCCCCGAATTATTTTTTTATAGCAGAGGTTCCTTTCGAGCCATATATGCCACTTTGAATGAATTCGTCAGAATTGGACTTAAAGATTTCGGAATAGCGTTGCGGAGTCCATTCTTACAACAAGCCTATGGAAAATAGTCTGTGATCATGTAAACTAACCATAATGACCTGGGGGAGAGAGCCGGGGCCAAGTATTCTAGCTGGAAATCAAGTATCAATAGAACATTTACAGTCGGATCAGAACAGTCCTCATACGAGTAGTTTCGCCACAGCCTTTGATTATAACCTGTAGGGGGGTAGGGGGTACCCCAAGAAGCACTCGGCTATCCTCCGTCAGATCCCCTAGGTAGTCCAGCGGTGAGAGCACTTGATTTCACCTGGGTTTTAGGTATAAAGAATCTATTTTGAAAGATTTCTAAAAGATCAGACTTCCGGCCTGCGGGAGATTAAACTGCAAGGAATCCCCATAATAGGCTGCCTGGAATGAGACAGTTCCTAAAATGTGCATAAAGCAATAATGCAGTACAACTATTATTATATTGACGGGATCGGAATAGCTTCTCACTAAAGCTCTATTATCGATACAAGTGTAAACACATTAAAATCCTTGCATTCGAGCAAATACGAAATTCACTCGTAATAAGAAGAAAATAAATGTGACTGTCTAGCTAATGATCCATGAATCCATGAGCCAACAAAAGAAATATATATTTTTTATATCAAAACCCGTTTTATGGAATGCATTTAAGTGGTATGAAACAATTAAAGCTTTTCAGTTTTTAAGGTGCCTCAACGCAACTAGCCAATTAAAATCGAAATTTTCAAGTTTGCGTCTTTCACTCCCAAAAATAAAAATAAATTTCACTTTATTTTTAGAGACCAAATAAATATTGCGACGAAAGAGTTATTGTTTGTTAAGGCTTAACTCGTCGTATTCAATTATACGGAACTGTGACTAAACACTAATAAAAGAAGACACAACAATAAAATAAAAAAGTAATCAAAATATAATAAATCTCGTGAGAAGTGGTGTAAAACATGTTTTTTTTTTTTGTTTTTTTTTCATATATTGTACCATAAAAAATATGATTTAAAAGTACTAGGAGCGCTCTTAGCTATGATGGAACCATGGAATAGATGCGTCATGAGTAGACTAATATAGTGATATCTTCTATCTGAATACCATGTCTTATTTTAGTGTTGTGTTTACTTGATCTTATGAATAATTCATTTATATTTGAATTCATGCGGCTTTCTTTTTTGTGTTGGTTTTTTACGCCCCATAGAAACAGGCCGATCTTCCCCTATCAATCCTACCGCAGGCATTATTAATTTAGGGTTATTTTATGAAAGCGAATTGATCTCATCCGTTGATTGATTAGCGTGAACTATAAATAAAAATCAAGGCATAAACCACCAGACACATTAACGATAATCACACGACAACTGATCCTGTGATCTAGTTCCGAACTGTCAGCTTCCAGCTTCATTAATTAACACCTATTAACATGCTCATTTTAATGGTATTAGAGCAAAATATTTAAAGACGATCGCTTTTAAACAAGCCTGAAAAACAACAACACTCATGATCACGTGAAGAACTATATCAAAGCAGAGCAAACAAATCAATTAGGATCGCCATAAGCCTGGTAAAATTCCGTGCCACATTTTCCTGCTGCCCATTTCCCCTTTTTTCTCGATCCTAATCAAGATTCGAGTAGATCAGCTGCGTGGCATAGCTTACAATACGCGTACATACATGTGTATGATCGTGATGATCGCACCGACCATCAGCCGGGAATAGAAAATATTCAACGGAAGTCTGCCATTCAATCAACTTTTTAATTGATGTCACGCATTTTGATTACTCATACCAGACCTCCATTAACCTCCCCTAATTATATAGCCTCTGTACAGCTCCGTTGAAGGCACGATCGTATCATGTGTGCCATCGTCGCAACAGAAGCCACTTGCAAAAGGCCAAGCAATTGAATGAAACAAAACAAAAAAGTGTCCAATTACGTGGCATCGAAATATGAAGCTAATCAATTGTGCTTGCACACACATTCCATCGTCTCAGCTCTTCCTTCAAGTCTTTTGTTCGGTGAACTTCAAGTGGAAATGAATGAAAATGTGTGATGTAAACAGCGACAGCAAAAGCACATTCATTCAAGATGATATGTGGAGCTGTGCACGTTTGGCACGTGATTCGAAGCGAATTGACTGGGTAATAGCCCAGTCGATCCACAATCGCACCGCCCGCATCTTGAAGAGGCATCGTCATTTTATGCCATGACCCGTCCTACGTTCCCGAGTTTGATGTAAACAACTTATCGAGCGTTCAATTGGCTGACTGCAAAGAGCGAAACACTACTACTGGCTTGGCAGATGAGTGATTTGTACGATTGTTCTTATACGAGATGATAAACGTCATCCACAAGCTTTGGTCTCGGTACATCTGTACAATGAATCTTCTACATTCAAGATACTTTACAATGCATTCCGGACGACCGAGGAACGCATCGAATGAGGCACTGTTCCATAGCAGCATATACGCCTTACTTGTTGGTGGTAAATGGCTCGTTCGCTTCGATTGAATGACGTTGATTAAAACCAAACCAAAGAATAAAAATAAAAACAATGAATACCGTGCTCCGGAGGACACCACGTTATACAAGTACCCACGGCTCATACTTGCGTACTTGCTGTTCTCAGTCAATTGAAAATTAATTTATATGATTCACTGAATTGATTTGCAATAATAATAAATAACAAATGGAAATATATTTAAATTGTTCTGGCATGCTCTCTTCGGCCGCACGAGGGCGACCATGAGAGCTGTCAATTTTGATGGCATCGAGACACATGACTACGGGAATCAAGAGCTGCAGCAATATGCGCATGCATTTTTCTCAAGGGACTTTGACGAACTTATTGTGTTTTTCTGTATCTTTAATTTCTTTATTTTCATTCGATTCATAAAGCCTGTTGTTTTGCTTAAATCCTTTCACGTCGATATGGTCTTATCGGTGCATGAATTATGGCAATCGAGGAAGGCCTTAATTTCATCAATTTTAAATAATGTTTATTGCCGAGGTGAGTTTTAAATTAATCGCTATAGCTTGTTCCCTATCATAGTTTGACACGCGATTTATGTGGTCAATAAATATTCTTCTGTTAGAGGGGCTTATCGTCAGATTCATGTTCCTTGTCAGTAGCCATAACTTTATCAAAGAGATCAGTTGACGTCCTGAGCCGTAGAGACTAACCGACTTAATAAATGAATAAAATTTTTTTTTCAAAAATCAATCCTTGAAAATTGCAAAAAGTAGGACAATTCCATCTTTGTATTACAAGCTAACATATGGAGAAGAATTTTGAGGTCTTCAAGCTTATCAAATATGTGGAGAAGGTCTTGAGCAAAATGGAAATAAAATTGTGCGATAATAAAATTGAACGATCTACCTTCGTTGCGCATAGATTAAAACGAATTTTGACCATGTAGTTAAATCCGACCACCTATCGGAGGACCATGACTAGGTCTTAGTGGTAAGCACATAAGGAAATTAATTGATATTTTTTAAAAATTGTTTTTTTTCTCACTCAACAACTGGCGATGCTTCCCCTTTTTTCTGCTCCCTTTTTTTAAAGAACTAATAATTAATAATATTAGGCGAGTTCAATATTTGCTTGCTAAAATAAATTTAAAAAATTGATTGCGATCACGTTGACGGCACTACAACGGTTACTAATTTCAAAGAGACTTTTTCACCAAAGAAGATATGACAATATCGTCCCTCATGAACCTGGTTTTCACTTTCTACTTAAAATGTTGTAAAGTGAATTTTTCCTACATGATGATAAGTCATCAGTATGATCTCGGACTGATCGTTATGAAAAAATATATATAGCCGCAGTTCGAGCTGTAAAATATGAAAATATAAAAGGCAAATCAATAAGAGGTGTCATTTTAAATTTCACGCCGTTGTTGAACTCTCGTTATTCAGCTATCATATGAAAAAAATATGAAAATATCGTTGACATTTTTCGTAAATTGGTACTGCTTTTAAACAATCAATCGACTTTTAACACAACTCTTGTGAATTTAATCGAGAAATTTGAACGTCTCGGACGTGACAGAAAACTCAAGAGTGTCTATCTAAAAATTATCAGAGGAATTTAGTCTATTCCAGGGCCCAGTAGGCCACCCACAATGCATTAGTACGTTCGGTGATCGAGTACTTGGAATGGATGGAAAAACTATGGATTTTTATTATATAACATTATTACTCTGAAAACCTAATAGAAATAGTGAAGCGAGCTCTCCATCCGTAGGTTTCTGAGACTGATGTCTATTTAAAATTGATGCTGGAGCATCGGTTTCAGTGTCTGCGTTACCTAAGGAATGAAAGTGACCCTGTGAATGTAGAAGAAATTGATTGCCTGCACGACAATGCCGCATGCAACACAACCAGTGAAACAATGGCTCTCCATCGTCACAAATTTTCTGGACGTTTGATTTCTCGAGATGGAGACTTATACATAGTTGTTGTCGAGATCGTACGATTTAACACCTAATCCTTTGGGGCTGTGTTAAATGTAATAAATACACCAATACTCCACCAAGAATTTATACACTAAAAAAAAATGTCAGAATTGCTATTCGCGAAAAGCCTTCCAAATTATAGGAAAATTTGATCAAAAAATGTACATTAGTATGCAGAATCGAGGCTAACCTCATTACCGACTCACTTAGCGGCAATATCATTTTTGTTGATTGGCCTTATATTTATAAGACGAATTTCGCAGGTGGTCGGCTTACGTCAACACGTCTAAAACTCGTATTTATCAGGTGTCGACAAAAGAATAGATGGCTTAAGTAATTCGTATCTGGCGTTGTACATGTCCTATCGGACGTACACTAGATGGCGTCAGGTAGATAAGATTTCGTTCTAAAAAAAAATTCTGACAGTTTTGTGATTGGTTTACTCAGTTTTTTTTTAGCTCACGTCAAAGATGGACACCAACAAAGGGAGCATACGCCGAAAATACGAATAGTGCTTATGGTACTGATACTGTAACAGCTCATCACGCCCAATTTTAGTTTCGTCGGGTAATTTCGTAAGCCAGTGTCAATAAATGTCAGCACTGTTTCAACAAAACATCATTTCAAACCGTTTGAATAAAGATATAAACAGAAGCTCCGTTGTATCGACCTGTTCTTGTGGCGACTAGTCTATAAGTGGATCACTTACGACAACTTCAAGCGAAAACGGTCTTGGTCGAATCATGGTGAGCCGGAGCAAACAGTGGCCAAGCCAGTATGGCCAGGAAGGTTTTGATCTATTTTTGGTGGGATTAGCAGGGAATCATATACTATGAGTTAATTCGCTGCGGCAAATCTCTTCATTCGGATGGTTCCAAAGATCCAAGGAAGGCATCGCCTAAGGCGTCCAAGTTTGTCGAATAAGAGAAGAATTGTATTATATCAGGACAACCCCAAGTTTCAGACATCGATAGTGGCTCGCCAGAAGCTCCGTCATCACTAAGTGATGACCTGTGCATGGTGAAAGATCCTAAGTGTAAAGAAGTCGCCTCGAGAAAGGTTTGTGAAAATTACTGTCTCAATTTAGGCTCGAGGAGATCTATCTAACAGGCATTGTGGAATAACAATTAAAAAGGCAACAAGTTATCTAACAAAACGATGCTTGATTGACTTTAATCGGATCATTTTAACTTTGCTAAATAAAGCCTTCGGTTTAATTCAAAAATTATGGATTTCCTTTACTATACCTACCTACTATAAAAACTTCGAAAAGTAAAAACTGACACCCGGCATTAATAACGAATATTTCCTGCGGACTAGCCGTTGGTGAACGCAGAAATCAGTTTTATTTCAGGATTGCATTGCAGAGAGCGGCGAAAAATACGGAGAGGATAGTTACCGGTAGCAAAATTTTGAGTAGGTTTGGTAACTTTTTGATTTTATTTTAAAGCCCCCGTTTTTAAATGACGGGATTGGTGGAAAGGGACTTTTGCAATCATTAAAAAGCTTTAAAATAATCCGACTATCATTGACCATATATCATTTCAACTTTAGTGCACTCACTATTAAAAACTCGATGTGAGCTGTATTTCACTCGGTCACTTAGAAATAAATCAAAGCCGATTACTTCACCTTCATCGAGTATTTAACTCAGGGGAGAAATAACTTATCAGTTTTATTTTCAAAACAAGCCTTGATTTGCACTGCAAAAATAAATTGATTTTCACTTCTCTTCGCCTACCTTAATTCAAAATTATTTGATGACCATTTTCAACCAAAAAAAAATAGCAAAATATTTGTCATTAAAAGCCATAAATTAAAAACAAATATATTCGTCCCCGCGGAAAAATTACCGTTCTGTTTCCTTTATAAAATAAAATACTATTATAATTCCAAACTTTAGGTAAATATTGTCAAAAAAATTTTTCTTTTTTTTTAAATATAATAAATATAAGAAATAAATTAAATAAATGGCATATTCACTACTGATAAAAATGGTACTGTATCTATCGTATTTTTTTCTTATTAAATTCTTTCTCTAGTCCCTTATTTGAAGGTGAGGGGAATAAGGACACAACTTTCTTGTCCAACACATTTTTAGAATACCATCTTGCTTTTAAGGGGGATAGGCACTGTCCGTGGAGGGACGGGTTAAGAATATCCCTGCAGCGATACCTCTCGCTTCTCGTAAAAGGCGACTAAAACAAAGGTAAACAAAAATCACATCTAGGCAATTTAGAAAACACCAAGGTGAGCACATACCACCATTAAACTGCCCCACAAGTGTACATGTACAAATCAGTGGGTTGACACGACTGGAGATCACCGGTATTGTAAGAATTAGATCAAACAAAAAAAATATGGAGCATGCCCGTGTCACAAAAAAAGGCAGGCCGAAAAACAATTGGTGCAAACAAATGCAAAAACACCAGCATTTGATTGACCTCAGCGTTGAAATAATCCCAAACCGGGAAGCCTGCCGCTACTTTCTGAGGTCAAACCGTGGGAAGGTTATGGTCCTACACTTCTGACCATAACAACGCCTGAAAAAAGGAAAGGAAGGAAGGAAGGAAAGGGGATAGGCACTGTGATGGGTCAAAAAATAATTTTGTCTTAAATGAAAGTTTATATTTTAAAAAATGTGTGTACAAAATTGCAAGTCAAAATTTCAAAAATTTCGGATCAGAATGTTACGCCTTTCAGTCCCTTGCTCTAATGTATTTAACATTCTGTGACGTAGTGGACTCTTTTATTCGAATTTCTTTTTGTAATATAAATCTGTGTTATGCAGGCTTTAGTCCCTTTCATCAATTTAAGTACCTAGAAGTTCGGCAGATGTTCAGTTACTCTATGATTTCATTGCGAGAGAAATGGACTAAAATCTTTAAACGCGTTTTTCTCTAAACGACTTTTTTCAAACTGGTCGCATCGATAACTTGATCAATTCTTAACCGATGTTTAAATGTTTTTTTGTTTTGTTTATCTTAGTAGTGGCTAAGCGTAGCCGATTTGGAAAATTTAGTTTTTTACTATTTTTTAAACTGTTTGAAAAAAAAAAACGGTCGAAAAAATGCAAATATTTTCAATCGGTCGCCATTTTGTTACAAATCAAAAACAAAAAAAACGGCTACGTACAACGATAACTACATTCATACAAATTATAGTAAAATTTTTGTTTGATTTTTAAGATTACTGGCTTTTGAATAATCGATGCGACCATGGAGGGGGTCGTTTATATTGTTGAAACTATTCAATATTTTTCAATAAAAATTTGTGGAAACATTATTGGATGTGTACTTAATAAAATAAAAAAAAACCGATCCAAAAATTCCTTCATTTACTCGGTCAAAAAAATTCTTGAAAATCACTCATTTTTGGGGCCGACACTATCTCCCTTAATATATCATATAAATTAACATTTAAAAAAATCATTATGTGCTACGCAATGCATGTTGTGGCTCAAGTCCCAGCCAAATGAACAAGGTCAACCAAAACCACCCAAAACATAGTTATGAAGGTGCTCTTACCCCTTTAAACACCCGTGGAAAAGTCCCCGAAAGAAAAGTCCATAAAACCAAAATAAAATTTCATTATTTTTCTGGTGAACGACTCAAGTTATTTCCGATCGTATCCTACTGAATTGCAAGTATAACACATAGAGTCTTCAGGTGCAGTGCGCCAGCATGATGTAATGCGAAACCAAAAAGTTTTTTTTATATTAAAAAAAACTAATTTCCGAAATCATCAAGTTTTTTGTTGGAAAACTTGTTTTCGAATTGTAATTTATGAATATTAAAAACAAAAACAAAAAAACTAAAACTTATTCTGACGGACAAGTTCGGCGAACTATACTTGCAACGATGAATATTAACTGAACAATAAGGCAGTTACAAAAAACAAGCTTATGTCAGGGTTACTGATATAATGTTTGCGAAAGTAACAAAGACCAAATGCTCATTAATTTCTAAGTACTCACTAAAAAATATATCAAAAAAGAACCTTACAGTTACAAGTTGACACCATGGAGCTCGAACCAAATTTATAATTTATAGCGAACGCACACTTAACTGATCAATTGTTACATTTATGTATCACTGACACGCAATTACGATTGCAAAAAAGTTACAACACTTATTCCGATTCCCGAAAACAGAAAAACGACAAAAAACCATTTGATATTGCAAAAAGGAAAATGAGTCCACTCCTTAATACCACGAATCGACGACTTGTGCAATCGAGCAACACCTACTCCGGACTATTCCAACCACCCCACAAATTAGTTATTTATTTATCGTTCTCCACCAGAAAGCGACCGACACTAGTCTGGCAATCGCTTCGAATGGCCAACAGTGACTCGCCCCCTCCCCTAATTAAACTCTAACGCACTCCATTGATCTCGTGACACGGAAGTTGGCTCGTGGAGTCGTTATCTCAGCAACAATTGCCTGTTCGATGCGTTAATTAAGGTGATTAAGCTTCGAATGTCACGTCACGACGGTGTGCCATTGCTGGAATACGTACGAGTTCTTGCACCTCCTCTTGATATCCTCGTGTGTTGTATTACTCTTATCTGTGCTTATTTAAAGAATAGAGAAAAGGAGAAAAGTATCATCTATCACAATAGCTGGCACAGTGGACAGGCTTTGACAAAAATGAAAAAAAAAAATAAAAACTCGAGTGTCGAGACGTTTTTTTCCTGAACTGCTCTAATCCACCACTTAGCACTCTGTTATCAGGCGCTTATCTATCGATCTTGGAGCGAAATTTCGTGCGAGAATAAAACAAATTGCTGGAATATGATTTTATATATTTTTTTGTAGGTTTTGTTTTGCCATTTTTGGTGGCTGACAATAGAGCTGTCAATTTTATGATGGAAAACCTTAAAATTTGTTGAAAGTTCTCCGAGTGCCAAAATTCGAATGATTTATTGTCTTCAACCGACGCATAGTTGATTTATCGTCCCACTGCTATTCTATATTTTTTTGGCTTGTGGTTCCTGTGACATTTAGCAATTTTAAATGTAATGTCGGCAAGTTTGACGTTTTGGCATTACACCCGAAACGTTCGCATAGTCAAGTATGTTTTTGCGTTTCGTTGAATGGGTAAACCAGGGCGATTATGGCAAACCTTGTGGTGGTGCTTCATCATAAACGATTGTCTAGGATTAAGTGAAAGTCCATTATTTGTCTGATGTTTAGTGATTGCGTCGTGGATGTGTTCTTCAATTTTTTATTGATGGGTTTTTTTGTATCTTTAGCTATAGGGATTAGGATTTCTTTTTTCCTAATGCAGCTTAAGACTACACGAGCTGGTTTGACGGGCGACAAAGAGATTCAAGTAATGGTTTTTTTTCTCGAGGCTTATAGGGGTTTTAAAGCACGTGCAGACTGGGAAGCTTGACGTCAGGATTGCTTTTTTTATAATATATAATGTTATCATCAGCGTTAACAATGGATTTTTATTCGTAATTTGGTTTGCGATTTCAGAAATGAAGACTTCCAGCATTTTGTCAAACAACAACAAAATTCAACTAATTATCACATCAAGTTCAATAAAACCAAATAAAACCTCTATAAAGTTGTTAATTCACATGCCCTAACAAAATTGAGTGCACGTAAGCCTCTGAAAAGTTGCTGACGAATAACGAATTTATTTGTTTATTTGCGAGAGTTGACTATCCATGTCTGGAATATAACCTTGACTGTGACGTAGGACAGACTCATGAAAACATAAAAAAAAACACAGGTTCTCCAGGCGTATTATTCCAGAAACTATCAGTTCATATAATACACCGATATGACTTTGTCAAATGATGTTACCATTAACGTAAGTAAAGCTATCAACAACTCATAAGTTTTGAATCGACTTGGACTAAAACCTTATCGACTTTGATTTCATACCTAAGGCTTTATACATAGTTGCAGCTTTGTTTCAGGAAAAAGAATATCTTCTTCGTTATTTTACTAGTAAACATATCTAAAAATTGTTTGAAGGTTGCAGACAAGCAAATTGTTTCTTCAGCTGTCAACTGTCGTACGTTTTTTACGCAATTAATTATTAACTTCCTATTCGGAAGTTTGGAAGATATTTTAACCTAATTTGAGGTTCCTAATGAGATTCAGTTGTTTTCACAGAGATGCCTTTGTACTTATTTATTTACGTTCGTCGATTCGTATGTTTCGGAACTTTTTCCGTCTTGCTTATCTCACATCTCGAGAATAGAGAATGAGATATTGGTAGTTTGGATAGACAGGTCGCACCCATCAACCTATTTAGATAAGGGAATTCGCATAGAATTTCGGGATAAAAATGAAACAAACATCCGAATTTATGGCGAAACAAATCATGGCTTTTACAAGATGGTTTACCTAACCCATAATTTATTTTGTTGGTGGATATTTAGCCAAAAGAAACACTGAACCAGCCTCCATACGGCGATGCTTCGCAATCACAGATGAAATGAAATATAGGGTCAGTGACCAGATGGTGTGGATCTTGGCTGTCAATAACTGTCATTTTCTAAATTTGATATAGTTATCCATGTTGACAGATGTCAAGTACAATCCAAGTATTTAGTCAAACTTAATACGAATTTGGCCGATTGCCGAAGCAAGCAATTGAGCCTAACTTATGAGATTTGACGGCGAATTTTAAGGTTAATCTGCAGACAGATGTCTATTAAATACAAATAACAAGAGAATTGAAGCTGCTAGACCATATGCGACGTTGCCGAGTCCCTAAATGAATGTTGGTTCGGCACGACAAATTGTCGTAATTTGTTATTTTTCTATGAATCATATTTTTTTGGTGAATGGAGGATGGACATGAGATTAAGGAAAAGCCAATGCATTCATGATCTTGTGACGATCGTCGCACCAAAAGTCGTGGTGGTCACATGAAGTTATGAAGTTTGTTACGTTCCATTCATAATCGCCATAGACTGAGTTTCATTAACCAATAAAGGTTAACAATAAAAATTAACAAAAACTTCCACACTAGTTGTTGCCTCACCAATAGATGATTACTATCCCAGAAATGAATCGCCGAATGTAAACAATGTGTGTGAGGTCTGTCTGGCAGTACAATGGACCAGTATTTGCGCCTGAGTGCTCCAGCAAATAGCAAAAACCTCCAACAATAAAAAAAAAGGTGTGAATATGAAATGTCAGATGCGGTAGCTACTACAAATATGGTATATTTTGGGGAATAAATGAAAACCAGTATGTTCCAAGTTGTAACTGTACAAACAATATCTTTTTGGTCGCCTTGAAAACGTCGAGTTTTGCGCCACATCAGGACCATTTTTGTCCAAAAAAAAAAAAAAAAAAAACCTTTCTGTGCAACTGCTCATCGAGTGACCAGACTTTCACCATATGACAGCTTTTAAAAAGAAATGGAAATTTCGTGGAAGACCTAAAACCTGTGAAAAATGTATTGTGTCCCGGCTGGAAATCCCGAAAAAGCTCAAGAGATTGGCACAAGAATGCACAGAACGAAACATAATACGAACGTCTTATTTAGGACTTGGATGTGCATAAAGTGCTGCTTTATTTCACAGAGATGGCGGATTATTCAACAAGAGATGTTATTTTCAATTTCGCGCTGTTTTTTAACTATTAACTGTTAACAAAACGAAAGGTTCATAACGTTTTTGATTATCATTAGCAGCTCCGTCCACAGTTGTCCATCGTGTATTTCATCGATAAATTTTAACGTTTCAGACTGAAGTTTCAACTGGTCCTCATCCAGCAAGTTCAACAGAAACATAGCGTCGGAGCTGAGAAGGGCAGTAAAACTAGGTCGATTTCGAGCGGATCAAAAGAAAGGCCGTATCGAAGAATTAGTAAATACATACTGAATTTTCTTACTAGCCCCAGAGTTTGCGTTTTGTTATAAAATAAAAATTTCAGCACTTTACGTCAAAAAGTAGAATTTTTCTATTGATTTAAAATGACACTTCTTGCTGGATGACTGTATTTACTAGGTGTACAACTTTGCTTCCGCCGTTTTTTTCCCAGCATTTGAGGCTTTAATGAAACAAATTGGTTACGCATGTATCGTTCAAAGTATTTTCCATCGCCACTACTTTCTCCCATCTTTCGGGCAGTGTACGAATCCCGCGTTGAAAAAATTGTTCATCTTTTGAAGCGATCCACGAATCGATCCAGTTTGTGACTTCTTCATGAGATCGGAAGTTTTGGTCAGCCAGGCCATGCGCCATTGATCGAAACAGGTGATAGTCAGAGGGAGCAATGTCTGGAGAATACGGCGGGTGGGGTAGGACTTCCCATTTTAACGTTTCTAAGTACGTTTTGACCTCTTTTGCAACGTGGGGTCGAGCGTTGTCGTGCTGCAAAATCACTCTATCGTGCCTCTCGTTGTATTGCGGCCGTTTGTCTTTTAATGCTCCGCTCAAACGCATTAATTACGTTCGATAATGAGCACCTGTGATTCTTTCACTTGGTTTTAACACCTCATAGTACACGACGGCGAGCTGGTCCCACCAAATGCAGAGCATTATCTTGGAGCCGTGGATATTCGGTTTGGCCGTCGATTTTGCGTTTAGGGTTATCGTAAGGAACCCATTTTTCGTCCCCGGTCACAATGCGATGCAGAAATCTCTTCCGTTTTTACCTCTGAAGCAACTGTTCATAAACCAAACGTCATTCAACGTCTTGGTTTCAACTCATACGGGATCCAAGTTCCTTCTTTCTGAATAGTGCCCATGGCCTTGAGATGTGTCAATTCTTCTTGAGTTTGACGCGAGTCTTCCCTCAGCAATCTCTCCAATTCTTTATCTTCGAGAACTTTCTCTCTTCCACCACTATGCCGATCTTCGACGTTAAAATCATCGTTCTTGAAGCGTTGAAACCACTCACGACACGTTCTTTCACTAATAGCGTCCTCACCATACGTATCTGACAGCATGCGATGAGACACAGCCGCTATTTTCTTCATATTGAAATAAAACAGTAACACCTCCCGCAAATGATGAGAATTTGGCTCGTAGACTGACATTTTCAATCGAGAACAACTTTATGATGCAGACACAAATCGACTAATGTTTGAATGATGTTCTGTTGACCGAGGTCGAAGCCACCTGCCTGACGTCTGTTATCTGTTTTTTCGACCGCTACTTAACCCTATCGGCATATATCGGCAAACGGCGGAAGCAAAATTGTACACCTTATATCTTTTAAGAAAACCATTAATTTTTAAATTTTTTCTAACTGAAATTTTATCTTCTTCTATTCATGCCAATAGAAGAAATGTGTTCAAAAATTAACAGGAATTATCTGAAATGTTCGTGATTCGTGAGGAATTGAGCAAGGAGACGCCTTGTAACCACGTCTATTTAATTTAGGAAATAACCCATAATAGAATCACCCATTCTAACTTAAAGTGACGATCTTCACCGACCTTCTGAGAGATAGAGAGGAAACAGTTAAGGAAAACACAGAAAGTCTAATAATGGCAGGAAAGGAAGTAGGTTTAGAAGTAAATGAAGAGAAAACCAAACACACTTCTCCACACTTGATAACCCTCACTTATGTATGTAAAATTTCTACCTAAATCAATATATGTACCTTCAAACCTATTGTTAAAACTTTTATTTTCTCTATCTCTCTGCTACCTGATGACAAGCTTGTAAAAATTTAAGGAAGTAAAAAAGAAAATCGCCATTTTCGATTTTTTGTCTATTTTAATCAGTTTGTTTTCAACATTTAAAGCGCAATGTCCTTTAAATTAGGTAAAACTATGTTCTGTTTTATTTCTACTTATTATTATTAGAAATTTTAGAAATTATTAGAAATTGGCAAAATTCAAGCATTCAAAAATTATTCCAACTGGGAGATTGCTAAAAAAATGTATCAAGAACCATGGAATGGATTTAAAAGATCCAAAAAATTATGGCAAAAACCGAAAAGGACGCACAGTAAAAGCGACAACAAAATGAAGCTTCAGCCAGTAATCAGAAAAACTGAAGAAAAAAACAGGTTTACCTCAGCACCATAAAGATCAAAGATTGGAATTTTGCCGGGCTCATATAAGCTGGAAGAAAGAATGGTAAACCGTAATTTAGTTTCCGACGCCCTGATGGCTTTCAGTATTACTTTCACGATTTGAGAAAATCGGAAAAGTTCCTGTCACGCCATCAGACTATGATTCCTTCATGGTGTGGCTGACAATTTCATTTCATGGCCCAATAGATCTGGTTGTTTTAGATGGTCGTCAGAACTCAGAGGATTACATCGAGCTTCTTGAAACGCAGATAATCAATTTCCACGAAATGTTTTATTGTTAATGTTGAATTTTCAAGCAGGATAACGCAGCCATTCAACAGCAGAATGTGTAAAACAGTGGTGGAAAACAACTGTGGAAATTTTGTATTGACCGCCTCTTTCTCCCGGCCTAAATGTCAATGAAAATGTTTGGGGATGGCTGTCGCGGAAAGTTTACGCAGAAGGAAGGCCATTGAAGACGCTTTTGAGAAAATTCCGATAAGGAATTTTAAAAAATTATATCAATGGTTAGAAATTGGATATTTTGAAGTTATACGCAATAAGGGAGGAGTTGTTTCTTCATTCCGACAACTTTCTATTATCCAAGTGCTAAACAATAAGTAGGAGTTCGACAAGGAGGAGAAGAAATGAAGGAAGGTCTTAAAAGTGCTTCTTCAGGTACATATGTACATATGTATGTATACGCCTGGATTTCACCATGTCTTTAATTAAGGGCCGAAAATGAGCTTCTTGCTGATTACTGTAAATATTGTATCTGAGAACAAATCTCCATACTTGACAAAGTTAAAAAAAAAACAAAACAATTGGTTAGTGTAAAGGGCAGCTTCCTAGATCTAGACCAAAACTTTAGGAATGCCCACGATCAACCACAGAATTGTTGATATCACATAACCGTCTAATTCCCTTAACTCCTAAGCGAATATGTATGATTTTTCGAAAACTATAAGCCACAGGTCTAACTGCCACGTTTTTGAAATCCGAGCAGCACTTAGTGGAATCACGTTTTTCTTCTAAATCTCGAGATCAGCGACCGTCTGACTGAGTCAAACGTTCCTAGAAAAAATTGTTTTCAAGAACACCGTCCTAGGAACTAAGTCAATATCATTCTCAGTGGATTTTCAAGAATTCCATATGCAAATTGGCGTCACCATCTTCAATATTTACCCTTTTGCCCACACTACGCATACAAACACTTCACCTCACCCTGATCAGCGCATTACGAACCATTTAAGAGTAAACACACTGAACTCCAATTAGCAAAACATGTGTTAAATAACTAATCTCGACAAACACTATAGCGCGCCGTACATTCCTCAGCTCGAACGCTCCACTATATCCGGTCACTTCTCTGAAAGACCATCATTCTAAATCGAAAACTGAAAATTCAACAAAATATTTACTTTCGACACTCTCCGGTATCCCTGGTATCTCCCATATCCACCCCGAATCATCCGTAGAGGCAAGCACTTCCCGAGTTAAACACAATTAAATGCCCGCATATTGATTGACGAATGCAAATTACTTTAAATTGCTCGTACACCGTTAAGAACATACATATCTTCAAGCACGTAGCTGAATACGGCACGAATGGAATGATTGGAACAAAAAATAGTATCTCCATGAATAGCGGGAATGGATCTGTTTTCAGCTGACTTTTCGAAGCAAGCACGTGAATGTTTCACGGATAGACGATGAACGAGGTCTACATTAGGCTACAATAACAAACAAAAAAGCGTTTAGTTTCGGTTTTTTTTATCGTGACGAGAGTAATCAATCAATGCCGCGGGTTTTCAGTTTCAAATTTATATTTTCTTCGTCGAATTGTGTTCGATTTTGATTGAGCAGTGTGATTGGAACGCGACTGACGGACGCAAACTGACGCTTGGTGGAAACGTTTTCATTTTGCCTGTATGTTGTTATTGTTTTTTTTTAAGTAATACAGCGGGTTCGGTGGAAAAATCGCAGTCCATCAGTCGGAAGGCAGATTTATGAAGGTTGTAATTCAATATTCTACTTCGGACACGTTAAGGGGGAGGATAAGTTCCAGGAGTAGACGAGTTTCTAATTAAATTATAAAATAGCAGTTTGCATCGGACGACAAAAGTTGACGACGCGACGATGACCGGCCGGGTATTATTGGAACGTAAAACAAAGTCGATGTCGAGGATATCGAATGTCGGAATAACCACAAACGGACTGAGTGTTCTGGTGTTTATTTTAAGACGTAGATTTTCAATTGAGTCATACAGAGGAGAGGACGAGTGATGGGATGGATTCAAGTGCTGGTCAGAGTGACAAATTACTTCTCTCCCACCCTTGTAGGGTTGATTGATGGTCTACGCAAGATCAAGGCCGTATTAGTTGATGAATGCTGATATCATCATTGTAAATAACCATTATCATAATATCAACCACGAAAAACAAGCATGGTCGCAACACTGCACTCCTGTGGCGCTTCACTCACACTCTACGTGTGCCACGTGCTTCATTCGTTGCTTACTACTGCTATCGTCATTTTTATGCACAAATTTATGGATTTATGGTAGTCAAAGTCTGAGTGGCAATTACATATTGAATATGATGTGATAGTGACAACGTCTACGTCAACGTTGTGAGTGAGAAAATTATTACACCTGTCACTGCTACCAGTGTAATTCGGCAACATATCAATCTACTTCATTTTAAAATTTTTGCAAGACTGACATTCACGAGAAGTAATTTACGATATTTTTGAAATATATACGATCCGACTAACTGACAGTCAGTATATTGACAGATAATATTTGTTGCCTTGTTGCGATAAACCCTCACAAGTCATATAAAATATTTTTATCCGAAAATAATCAGTTTACTTCTATATCATAATAGCAAATGACATGACAAAGATTTGCATTATTTATTAAAAGGTGGCGTGACGCGACAGTTTAAGACTTAACATGACACGTTAAGTACTTGATTACGAAACAGAGGGAGTTGGTAAGGTGACACTTTCTGATAGCAAGAAGCAGTTGTCCTTGGTAACAGAGTGGTTAAATTTCTTTCTATAAGATACTGAAATTGGAAGATCAAATTTTTGCCAGTCCAAAGCAAAAATACTGATTTTGATCATATCGCACTATGACGTACCTACAATATTTAGGTGAATTAGGGTGAAACAGAACCCTGATCGTTTACAGGAATGCTTTGCTTTGAGGTATTCGGAAAACTAGACTCCAAGGACATAGACGTAGATATTAAGTGCAAGAAGCTGGTTCATTTGATCAGAAAGTGTTTTATTATATAGAGATAAAAAACTATTCAACAAGAGGTGTCATTTTAAATCTTGCGTCATTTCTTAACTGAAAACGTTAAATTATGATTACACTTTTAATAAGCTAAAAATAGAATATAATTAAATATGAAAGACAAAAGACACACTAAAATGTGCTTAAATAGTAAGAAATTCACTCCAAAACAACAAATGTCACAAAAACATTTTCTAAAGTTCACACTATTTTTGGCTATCATCAGGTGCTTTCTGGTACAGGAAGAGTGAAGAGAGAATTCAACTCTTCTTCATTCAGCAGCTTTAACCCAAAACATAGCGCCCAAAACATAGAGGGCAACTGAAAGTAGATCAATTTCGAGGGGACCAAAAGAATGTAAGCAAGAGCCCAGGCAGGTAATTGGCAGATACTGTATTACTGAATACTGAATACTGTTGTTTGCCCCAGAGTTTAAGCTTAAGAATAAAATAAAAGGAATGAACACTTTACATAAAAATGTGGTATTTTTCTATTGATTTAAAATGACACCTCTCGTTGGATGGATATTTAACTTTTCTCGACTGGAGGATTTCTTTACAACAAATTTACCATTGCTATATGCCCGACGTCATATGTATGTATGTACATATCACGTGCAAAATTTATTCAAAAAGTAACAGGAATTTTATAATTATGTAGACATATGCGTAGGCTCTTGCCTTACACATTTATTGGGTATATTCGGTATGAAAAAATCCGAAAAAACGGCTGGCGAACAATGCACGACTTTTGTACCAGAATAATGCTTAGACTTCTTTGCTTCTTCATAAATTTCTGATTTAAAGTAGCTTGATGATGATGGGCAGCCGTTTTGCAATCAGAGTCAAAAGTTATCCTAAAAACCAAGTTCCCGAAGAGCTTCGGAAATTGAAAGAAACGTTAGCATAATGGTACAATATCTAATCCGGTCCTTTCGCTTTCGAAAAAGCGAAAAAAATGCCCGGAACTTTCTGAACACACTTCACTTATTTACAGACCGGTGTCTAATAGCTTCTAGAGACCGAGAACACTCGATTGTTGATTCAAACCCTAACTATCATTCAATCAATCTAGTCTTAATTTCAGCTTAATGGTAGTGCTATTCCTATTGCGCGAAAAGCGCAATAGCTTTATATCTAAAAGTATGATTGCGTTGCACGCATTCGTCGTTGGCAATTATCAGTTGCTTCGAGAGATAACGTCGATGATCTCAATCCGAAGACATTTGAAATGAAAGTCACGAGACACTCGAAAGACAAACTCCACACGAGGCCCGATAGCATTTCAAAGGTCGTAATTGAAGTCAATTGGCGATTAAAATAAAACTATTACGTCAGCCCATCACCAACTGAACATACTCGTATGTCCATAATAAAAATTCTAAGATTTCTATCTTCCTTGATTACTTGGTTATCATAACACGTTCCTTTAGATTCGGTGACTTCCATACAAAAATTCATTCCTAGCTCAAAATGGTCTACTCCATTGAACTTGAACCCGTAAATCGCTGTCGTTTACCTGCAAAGCGCCACTCAATTGTTACTCAACAAACGTGCCCATCCATCCACAGCATATTCATAATGTCGGATAAATACACGGCAAACGTCGGATCTTCTTTATTATTCAAATGACATCATTAACTGGCCCCCGACGACGAGGTGATGTGTGCCTCGAATAGCCGGCGTCCAGTCAAGCGTGCGCTGTCGGAAAACTGGTTCACCCCGCACGATGCACAATTGCTATGATCCCCGTCATACCGACAAGTACACGACTAACTCAGACAAATTGACGCCACTTATCGCGTAGCCGGGCAGCCCATTTCCACATCAGATACAAGTGTATTTATGAATTACACCTCATCCAACGCGTGATGAGATTCTTTTCCCGCTCGTCTTTATGACAATCAAACGATATGCAGTCAAGCCCGCGGAACTTTGCTAATTTACCACCAACCCATGCATCGTATCACATCAAGAAGTATGAGTACTATGCACGGGTGTCAAGCCGGTCTCGTTGCATCAACCCACGCGACGTCCCGTCTCGGCACGATCAAGTTGATTGCTCTTTAAATAACAATCATTATGTGTTCTATAGGTGAGGCAAATTAGTTAACTTTCTGTTTTAATTACACAATTTTCCCATCGACTAATTGGCACTCGGCAGAAGTTCTCTATTGAATAAGTTTGTCTTTGAGATTTCGTTCCGGTACTTCCCCAGAGCCAGATGGGTGTTTTCGTGCGGCGACGCTGATGCAGAAGAGCGAAATTAAATCTACACTCTGGAAGTTTATTAAAATTCTTCGAGGAGCATCGAGGAGTTCTTGGTGAAGTCAATGTATCTCGATTGTGAGATGGTGATTGGCGGGATATGGTCGACGGGGATTGATTTGGGCGTCGCGTCGTTGTCGGCGATGAGGAAATAAAGTTGTTCGGGTTGTCTTCGTTTGAATGGCAATTCGATATACTTTGTACTGTAGGATATGCTACGTGCCCTTGGATGAATGGATTAATTGAGAGTTAGACGCGATCCTCGACGGTTATAATGGAGGAAGATGGGAGCTTGTGAAAGGCAAATAATTAACGATAAGCAAATTAAGATAAGAGAATACGTATCCGTAATTTGAATCGCAACAAATTAGTACTACCTAGGTATACCTGTACAACTTATCGGGACATACCGTCATGTACAGGTTATGATGGTATTCTATAGAGGTAGATATGAGATAGCTCCATTCTAGACCATGAAAAAAGGCTTTGAAGTGAGACAGGTTAAACTTGAATATGGATTTGTGTTCGTTCCGATATTTTCTCTCCGATTCTAGTGAAACAGTCAACACAAGCAACTTGGTGCAGTCGATGACTTTCGGTATACGAGGTTTGTTCAAAAAATAAGGTGATATTTGGAATTTCGCAATCTAATTTTTTATGGGGTTGTACCCTAACATATGTACATACGTTGACATTGCCAGCCATTTTGGATATATAGTTTGTTATTTAAGGTTAGACAAGTTTTAGTGTGCTTTACCTTTTTTATAATCGAAATAAATGGATGAAAGAATCTGTATTAAATTTTGTGTGAAAAATTCAGTACTCCTTGACATGTTGCCTATTTATAAATGATACAAGCTCTTCGCAGGACGCCGAGAAGATTAATAGCGATGCCTGCCCCGAACGCCCCAGAACGTCAACAACGAATGAAAACGTTGACGTAGTGAAGAAAAATGGAGTATCGTCGAATGACTATCAGAGAAATTGCTGAGGCTATTGGTTGGTCCATGCCACGATTTTTTTCAGGTACTTCGAGCATGAAACCTGTATTAATGAAGTTTGTTCCGAAATGGCTAATTTTGACAAAAAGACCCGTCCTATAACCATCGCTCAGGGGCGGATGTGAATGACGATTCAGATTTGCTCAAAAGGCTCTTCACTAGTGACGAAACATGGGCATTAGGTTATTTCGGCCATAGCCGAAAACAATAGCTCAATCCTTCTTAAATGTAAACATTTTGCTCACTTTTTAACCCCCGACGCAAAAATAGCGGTGTTATAAGTTTGACGTGTCTGTTTGTCTGTGTGTCTGCCTGTGGCATTGTAGCTACTGAACAAATGGTCCAATTTTAATGATTTTAGCCGATTTTAGCGTTTTAAGCCGATTAGCACTTTTAAGTGGCGCAAAATTAATCACCCTATCGAAAGATGTTATAGTTTTTGCAAATATCGTCGTACCTCAATCATATTTGGCATTAGTGAACTAGACAGCTGCACTATACAAACAGATAAGCGATAAAGCGCTATACTTTGCAAGACCGTGGAATAATTGTGTCGATTTTTTTGACCAATAATCGGTCGGTGGAATTTCGCGAATTCCACAGACATGACTTCAGAATGAAACCTAAGGAGACCATGCAGGACTTGGCCGCCACTGGACTGGTCATTCGGCCGAGAATATCGCGGCTGTGGCTGCCGATGTCGCTGAGAATGAAGAAACATCAATCAGATGACGGGCCATGCCATTGGGCACAACCAGCGTTTTAATGAAAAACTTACATATGTTCCCGTACAAAGTACAAACAGTGCATTAGTTAATACCTGCTGACCGTCAGTCACGTGTGAATTACTGTCAAGCCATCGTTAATCAACAACGAAAAGGAAGATTTTGTGTCGAAAATCATCATGAGCGACAAGGCGCATTTACACTTAAGCGGTTACGTCAATAAACAAAATCTTCGTTTCTGGGGCATTGAAAATCCGCGTATGATACACGAGGAGCCATTACATCCACTCACAACCACTGCGTGGTGCGGCGTTCATGTGATTGGGCCGTATTTTTGTTTAGGACGCCATCCACAATGCGATCATTGTTACTGGCGAACGCTACAGGGCCATGATAAACGACCTCTCACTGCCGGAATAGGATGAGCTAGGTTTGGTCAACATTTGGTTTCAACAAGACGTTGCAATCACACACACAGCACGAGCCACAATGGATATTGTGAAATAAGCGTTTCCTGATCGCGTAAAATCTTGGCGATTTGGTATGGCCAGCAAGATCGCCAGATTTAACCATCCCAGACTTATTTCTTTGGGGCTACTTGAAGTCGCCCCAAACGCGGCGACGCTTATTTTAAAATATTAATAGGTTCTTTTAATGAAGTCAAAAGGCCGAGAGAAAAATTTTATATTTTTACTTTTTAGTGTCGGAGGTTACTTAAAATATTTAATTTAATTTTTTTCTTCGTACGGTCAATAAGGAATATTACCTTAAAGTTATGGGCCATTTGTGTGAAGTAATACAAAAAAAAAAAAGGTTCGGTTTTGCGTGAAGAAATAGCTCTTACATCAAGATAATCCACTTGCTCACCCATTTATGTCTATAACTCACTAATCTGATGAATAAATAAATATTTTACGAAGAAAATAAAAAGTAACTTTACTTTTTGAACAAACCATATCTTGAATCGTATTTTACAACTATCCTACGTTCAAGGAAAGATCGAGCAAAAACAAAACATTTTGATTATGCTGAAGTAAAAAAAAAGCTTATGACAATCTACAGCCTAAATCTAGGTCGAAACTAAATCTGGGTCAAAATGGTTAATTCCGAGGTGTACTCTGAAACGCTGAAACTTGATTTGACAAACTCCTTCAATCGGAACAATTTTAGACCAGCTACTGCCAGTGCTCCACGCCCAGTTGGTTGAGGTTCTTTTTTAGCCTTAGACGAGGTCGTCAGCTCTCGGGACGGAATCGAGACTTCAGATTAGAACGATCATTTGTTCTGCCTGTTCAAGCGAAGTTGAATCTATAGACGCCTAACTAGGCTGCATAGCACGTGAAGTTCTCAACGTACATTCTCTCCAATCTCCGACTGGAGACCAGAAATTAAAAGCAGAATTTCATTGTCGAATCGTCAAAGGACATCTTCATCCACATTTCAAAATCTCCAAGCCTCTATGCCATAGAGAAGAACTGAAATGATTAAGATTTTGTCAAAACGTTTTTCGAGATAAGGCTCTACTTCTCTGCTTATGATCTCAGCGCTAGTGCTGTTACCATTTTTCACGAGAGAGACAAGGTGGACGAAATCTTTGACTGCTTCAAAATTATAGCTGCTGTGACGCGCGTCTTACTTCGATGACAACATATATATGATTTTGACCTACCCTGAGACCAACTTAAATACTCTCAAAAGCTTCATTCACGGCTCGTTGTTTTCATTCAATCACGCCAATATCGTGGGCGTATCGCCGGCGAATCTCGCACTATTATTTCAAGGATGATGTTGAAGGAATCACAGGACAATTCTTCTACCTGTCTGAATCCTTTCCTGATATCGGAAGTTTCGATTTTTTCATTACCTTTCCTAATGCAGCAGGGAGGTAAAAGAGATGTTAAAACATGATAATATGCAGTTTTAAAGTCGACAAAATATGGTGTGTGTCGACCTGAGTTCGTTGGTCTTTTCCAAGATTTGAGATTGTGTGAAAATTTTATCATAGACAGGATATTGTCCTGGCTTATCCTGGCATACCGATGGGAGCCTATCAAATTGTTAACGAACGGTTTCAGATTTTCAAAAAGCGTGGCAGGGAAGAGCTTACGAACGAAGCTTACGAGACTTATGCCCTTATAAATGACGTAATTATAGAATTCCAATTTGTTATTGATCGGGCAAACGATGCTGAGATTCCATTTAGCATGCTGATCTGATCTTATAGTAAGGTTGCTGTACATATGTTACCAACCAACTTATTTTCAGCTGCTTTAACCCTTTAACGCTCGAATGTCCAGATATTTACTTTGAATTTACCTTGTAAAATGGGAGGAAAAAGAGCTTTAGAAACCATATCATACCATAATTCAAATACGGCGCCCGAAAGCCAAACATTTATTGTTTTGTAGGTATCAAGTTTAATGTATTTTTGCAGAAATAAAGGATTAAATCTTTTTTTGTTCGAAATTTGGCGAAATTTAGTTGAAATCAAACTAAAATGTGAGAGCACTTTAGCGTTAAAGGGTTAAATAATTCTTCAGGCAGTCAATTTGTACCTCAGCTTTTATATCGCTTTTCTAACCTCACGTAAGTCGGGTGGATGGGGTTTTGTCTCGTTTTCGGCCATTGTAAATGTCTTGTTTTGACAGCAATATTTAGGCTATTTTTGTTATAATGCAGTCTATAAAAGTTGTCTTTCCATGTTCTCAGCACAGACTGCAGCGATTAATAGAAATATTTAAGAAAAAAGGCTTGAAGAGTTCAACCGAAATTTGCTCACCACAAGGCCAGACTAATATTTGATTAACTACCCAACAAAACTGAGCGAGCTTGGATGGGAAATGTTGATAGGTCCACCACATACCAGTCTGGATGGTCGTTGCAGAATTTTAGTAAAGACAATGGAAGCTCTTTGAAAATGGATTCAGGTTCTATGGACAATATGGCAAACGAGAAAGTATTTTGTTGTAATTCTCTACGAAGTAAATTAAAGTAGTTTTCCATTTGCATGACTACTTTACCACCTCATATTCATTCCGTCACATCTGAAACTTTTCATCATGGAACTTTTCGAAAACCTTGAATTACGCTAATCTCGTTAAATATCTCCAACATGTCTGAATGCGCCCATGTACCCATACAGAGGCCCTGAACTTAAAGACTACTTGGACGTAATCATCGTTGTCTGGTTCTTTTCCACACCAAGCACAATTCCACCAATTCTCGATAACACAAAAAAACGTTCCTCTATGGAAATAAGTAAAATACTTTTTCCTAATGAATCCGACCAAACAGTCGTACAAGTACGATTGTACCGCCTCCGAGTATGTCATTTTATTATGTCTTTATGATTAAGCCAAGCAATTAATTCCATTCAACAAATGTTTAGCATTCCCTGAGTATAATTTATCACCCGGCAAGTCATAAACTAATTACTTGAACTGCGTACCCCAAACACACCTAAAAAAAACCTTAAGATCCACAAAACCGAGCCAAATCTAATGACCGATCATCACCACACTTTGCCGCTAAATAAAAGGTCTTATCAGCTATTTCGTTCAACGACAAGAGCCTTATCACATTTGCTCAGACGTTGTTTAACTATAAGCTGACTAATTTGACAATACTATCTGAAACATCGTAAAATTTATGAAACACCCACTTGATTGTTTCTCTTTAAAAACAGAAACACTCGGGGAACTCTCTTAAGGCCGGCGTGCGAGTCGAATGTGCATAAAGCTTTTGAGGTCAAAAAACTTTAAAAAAAAACTTTTACTTTCGTTATTTATGTTGTACGAGTATTTTTGTTAATCGTCGCACGTGCTTTGCGGATTTGGTTAGTCTATCTTGTGTGGGAAAATAGGCGTATGGTGTAATCTCGACAGAATGAATTCATCAAACACTGGTCGTCTAGACAATTTGATGGATTTATTCAGTTTAAAGTGATTGGAATTTTGTTTTTGTTATTGAGATTATTGTTCGTTCGTTCAGTGTTTGACATTATCTTTTGAAAATATGTGCCAATTTTTCAAAACGGATTTTGTTGTAGAAAAAGAAATTATTTTTGTTGTATTTCTTATGGACCTCCACGTTTTCGGTTCTTAAACTTAACTAGTCTTGACAGATGAAATGTCATGTGAAAGAGTATTTAACAAATAGGAAACACTTTATAACTCTGTAAAATTTTAAAACAGACATATTTGAAAAAAAACAATTCGAATTTAAATATTCGGTTTTCTGTCTTCACTCAAGGTCTTTTTATAGAAATCAAGGCAATAACGAGGCGTTTTTAGTATTTTGAAAGCATACATGCCCTCCTATGAGGGATGAAGCACACCACGTAAATGATAAACCGCACCGATGTTGCTATTTGTGTTTTCGAAATAAGTGATAAAATACATAAATACATATAATGGATACTATACAAAGTTACAAAGTATTTAAAGTGGATTATATTTTGCACTGGTGAAGCATAATATGAGGGTGTGGCTTCCTAGCTAAGTCTCTAAAGCCGATGAGCGGGGGACCGTACTCCGATGAATTCATCGAAAAAATATTTTTCTGTGTTTCTTCTCAGCGTTTTGTTTTGAAAATTTTGATGAGCACATGAGATGGTTTAGGAACTCAATTTCAACCAAAAAATAGTTTTAAGCCCGCTGGTTACAAAAGTGTTTTGGTGATTCTAATAAGGATTGGCATAACAATAAAGTCTAATGGCGACTAATTTACAAAGAATAACAATAATTTAGATTAAAAAATATCATTCTTATCATTAAGCAATAATTCCCGTGATTTGCCGCATGTATGTACATCGAAAAAGAAGGAAAACCTGTGCACCAACATCAGTTGTAAGTAAGAGATGATCAAAAAGTGCTGACGAAGCCATAATACTCGCAGTATATGATCACCTCAGAATTCATACTTTGCTTGTGCATTTCCAATGTAACACCTTAATGACATGGAAATAAAAAAGTTACCGTGAACTACAACCAACGGGACATATTCAGTCGAATCTCTCGAATCTTATCTAGGACAAGCACCCCTGGAGAGTAGTGGACGGACATCTTCGAAACAAACCATCTGCGGTATATCAAATGTTGTGCTTAGGCACCTCCCACCAGTGTCTGTAGAGATGTACGCCATCCTGTTCAACAATGCACTGAATAATGGATATTATCCAGTGCATTGGAAGACAGGGGTGGTGCAACCAATAAAGACACCTTTAACCCGGCAAATCTCCGGTCGATAAGTCTCCTTCCGGGTATCAGTAAGGTCTTCGAGAAGATGGTCCATAGAACCCTGTCTAAATGGGTTGAGAACAATAAAATCATTCCGGATAACCAATTCGGTTTCAGAACGAGGCATGCCGCGTCGAAACTCGTATCGGATATCCAATGGAATAAATGCAAGAACCAATGCACGGGTGCCTGTCTGATTGACTTGGGAAAAGCTTCAGACACCGCATGGTTAGAAGGGCTTTACTACAAGCTCAGTCAGCTGGGCATAAGTAAACCACTACTATATATGATTTTTGACATGTTAACCGGTAGAAAGTTCGTTGTGAAAATTGCCAATGTGACTTCTACCCAAACATTTGAAATTAAAAATGGACTGCAACAGGGCGCGGTCAACTAGCCGATCTTTTTCAGCATTTACCTAAGCGATATAATGGTTTCTCTTCGCCACTCTATAGCGTACGCGGACGATTTAATTGCGTACAGATCAGGCTCAACGATCTATGTACGTCTTTGTTAATCTTTTGCAGCACGACTTCGAAAAAATTCAACAGTATTGTGATGACTGGAAGTTGAAAATCAACTTCCAGAAATCAGAATCTATTTTAGAACGCCTTTGTCTAGGGCCTCTCGGGATACTAGAAAAAATTAGCGCAGGTTTTCAATTTTTGGACCGGACGGGCGTCCACTGGCAAAACAAAGTGTAGTCAGATACCTTGGGATCGTGCTGGATCAGTATCTATATTTTGACAAACATGTAGATACTGCTCTGGCAAGAGCCCGGGGCGCGTTCGCTCTGACAAGATGGCTGTTTCATAGCAGCCAACTTGATTCCAGGGTGAAGGTAATCTGCTACATGGCCTTAATCAGGCCAATGATTGCCTGTGGATGTCCCGTCTGGTTCAATGTGAGAGCCAGCTTAATGGAAAGGATTCGGGTGCTTGAAAGACAATGTCTTATGACTTGTCTTGGGCTACATAGAAAACTCCCGAATCAGAGTACACGAAATTTTACCCTAACGAGGTCCTATACAATAGGGCTAGGATTTTACGGGTGGACAATTTTCTGATAAAGTTGATTCGAAGCAATGTTGCAAGAGCAATGACTTAGGCCAAGAACTTGATCCCCGGAGCTTACTACCCCAATAATTCGTATCACGAGAGGGTGCGCCTTAATGTCTTTGTCCCTCCAGAGGCATTCCTCTATGTAAACAAATGTAGGCTTATACAGGACAGATTGGCGGCGCCGCTAATCTTCCACGTGTCCCCAATTCCGTAAAGCGGCGACTTATCTACGAACATGAGCGAACATGAGGTTCAGTAGAGCGGTATCATGCCAAGATAGCAGAGACGTTGCCCGACAGCATCAACGCTTTTGGTGGCTGGAAGAAGCTCCGTCGTTTATTGTTGATAGTTCAGCCTCTTTAAGTCAAGGCCGGCCCAAGATCGATGGCTAGCTTAGATAGGTTAAGGTTGATTTAGATTAGGATACAAGACCACAAAAAAAAATTAACATAGTGTAACAAAAAAATAAAAAAAAAAACAATAAAAAAATTAAAAAAATACAAAATAAACAGAAAATAATAAATCTCCAAAGAAAGACACATTTAGTGAATGTATATTATGTATACATATATTTTATGAGTATTGTAGTTAAGGTAGGTTAAGTTAGTGTTAGTTAGTTATAAGTTTTATATAAAAAAGAAAGTTCTTGTCTTTTGTAAAATTAACTTAGCTTATATTATTCATTTATGTTAATTAAGTTATTTATTAAGTCGAAAGACATAGTTTTTAGAATGTGCGGTCTACTTTAGAGTGCCCGTAAAGGTCCAGTAAAGTAATTTTAATTATGTAAGATAGTTAAGCTAGACTTAAGCATTTTTGTCTAAAATAAGTTAGATATAACAAAAAAAAAAAAAAGTGCTCAAAAAAAAATCTGCATCCCGTCCAGGTTATGTGACAAACACCATAAGAGCGTGCACTTTTTTTACTTCTTTTTAACTTCTACTAATATAATTTTAACATGTGATTTTTTAAGCGTTTGGTTTTTAATTTTGAAGAAAGAAACACAGGAAGATCGCAAAAGTGTACAAGAATATACTTGAGTCCATAAGGCAATATTTGCTATTTTGTCTTTGAGGATTTTTTTTGTGTAAACCTTGACCACAACTATATTTAAGTGATTCATACCAAGAGATCAATTTTGTCTTACTTTTGGTTGGTATTTCGTTGTCATATTGTGTCATGTTGTCCTTCAAGGCTGCAGTTGACGTTGGCCTATCGGCATAGACGAGTGCTTTGACGCGTCTCCATAAAAAAAAGTTTAAGGGCGTCAAATCGTACTATCTGCACGGCCAATTCACCCGTTCAGAACGAGTGACAAATAACTCTGAATTGATCAATTGGTCTTCTTCTTAGATAGCGTTAGAGCTCACGGAGAGCCAGAGCCAAGCTTCTCATTCACTGAGGTTGTGTTCGATTTGTTTTTCACACGAGTGATTTTATGCCGATTCTGAACGGCAAGCGCCGAGGAGCTTTTTCAAGGCAAGTGTACTACGTGGGTATTGCCAGTACACCGCCGAGGAGAGGAGCCGTGAAATGAACATTCGATGGCGTTGGTGTTATCGAGATTCGAACTCGTTCATCGAGAGTCAGAGAGCGACACACTACCAACTAAACCACGACGCTCTCGAAATTCGGTCACTAGGTAGATCGACCGTAAACCATTTTTCACAGAACCCAAATTTTGATAATCAAATTAAATAACTTGTAACCATTATTCGGGTGTAAGTCTTTCCATTATGATATGGCAATGCCAACTGAGTATTCTCGACTTTGACACGTGTCATGAATCAAGAACGAGTTGTCAAAAATAGAATACTGAAAAACCAAGCAGGGAAAAAAAAACCCTACTTAAACGCGGCAAATATAAAAAAATCGATAAAAAACTCATGGTTTTTCAACAGAGACAAAATAAATTTGTATTTTTATACAAAAGCACCATTAAACTTTTATTATGATCAGTCAATGCCAACACATCGGCCAAAGCTTATATTTTTATTGCTGTTCGGTTTACGAATAAAAAGCGTTGGGAAATATTAAAAAAAATTGCTACCGAAATCATAAGTTCGTGGCCGCGACTTTAAGATCGCTTAGTTAAATATGTTTACTATTTAATATTCCTATGCCAGAAATACAATGAGCTAATCGAAATAATGAAAACATCGCAGCCGTAAATGCTTCAATTCGAAAAGAGCAGGATCCGATGCGGTTCACAAGAATTGGGAATCTCTCGGCCCACATTGTGCCGAACCTTGCGCAAAGATCTTGGTCTGCACCATTACAGGATCAAATTTACTCACGAACTGGACCTCCTGATCATTTGAAATGCTGATATTTGTCTAATTGGGCATTGCAAACATTTAACGAAAACCCTGAATTACGTACTCGTAAGTGAACAACAACAAGCCCACATGTAGAGACTCCATTGCGCCACCACCAGGACGGTGGAGTGATTGGACCTCATTTTTTGTCGACGAGAAGGATCACCTTGTTATGGTCACTACTCGTAGAATTCATCATGCCATGTTGGAAGACTATTTTGGCCAAAGAAATCTGGTCAAACAACTAATCTGTTAAGGGATAGGTTAGTAGGTAGGATGATCATGTGATCTCGAGATTTGATCCGGCCGTTGGAGTTCTTTAAGTCGGGCTGCATAAAGAGGCTAATTTACGTCAACAAGCCACCATTATTCCAAAAGCTTAGGAATAATATCGAACGCAAAATCCCACACTTAAACACGGGTACTATTTCTAGAATAAATTTCAGTCCGCTATCTCAGTTATTATGTGTTTTACTCAAATTCAAAAATTCTTATGTCGTTACTAAAAAAAAAACCCTGTATAAGTCTGTAACTAAAGTACAAAACTCTTTCTTATCAAGCCTGTGAAATCCACATTTTTATCTCGAAATACATATTACTCATTCCATCCGATCCGTTCCGGTAAACCCCGCAGATGTACCAAAACCTCTGCACACAACTTGTATTTCAGTGACCTTGCCTGCCTTGCTAGCTTTTGACTAATTATATTTATTTATACAGCAGTCTACAGAGCAGAAACCAAAATCTTCTGCCAACAAGTCTTCAATCTATTTTAGTACGTGTTTGATTAGCGGTTTGTTTAATTGTTTGCTTAATTCGTTTGGATTCGTTAAACAAAACCACTACTGCAAAGTGTCGAGTTTTCGAGAAGTACTCGTATCTAAATAGGTGCGAATTGAATGGCATTATCATTTCCCGTCATTCATGATGGACGAGTTAACACGTGCTTTTTAGAGGCGATGAACGCACTAAGTTGAAAAAAATAAGAGGAACATGCTATCTACTCTGGGATTATATTTAGAAACCAAGCGGTGAAGTGTTCCATGGTATTTTACACATGAAAATTCGAGTATCTATCTGCAAAGCACGTGATTGTATGCTGCTTTGAGGTGCATTTGAACACTGCACAAACCGGACTGAGCAATGTGCGATAGCATCACCTGCTGCTTGCAAAACGTGTTTTATTTTATGCAATTTTGAAGTTCAACCGTGCAACGACGACGTATATGATGACTGTGATGTAATACTGGCATGGAACTCGTAGTTGGTGGATAATGTGTTGCATGTGATAGGAGCTCGGATGGCGATTTAACGTGCGAAGTAATGGAGAACCGCAGACACGCAATGCGTTGCATCGAGCATTGCACGTTATAGAGTGAGCGATCGGATCGACGATCGGTAATCGTCAACTTTATATATGTATAAAATTACAAAGAAAAAAAAAAAACTTTCGAAAATAAATCCGTTTTCTCGATCATTCTCAATGGTAGCCTTGAAATGTTTTGATATGCGATTGCTTTTTATATTTTAGATACGAGTACATGACTTTTATCGGGATCGAGGTTAGCGCGGGATCGATAGAGTGATCTGGGAAAGGTGAATGGCTTCGATAGATCGCCGATATCGATTCGATATTTGGGTTTTTTTTATAACTGGCAATCGTAAAGATAGTCGCCACTCTGTCTGCTTCGAACCTTACTAGGAAAAAATCATCAGAGTATTAGATTAAGTTTTTAATATAAACTATGTCCCTAGGTCGATCCGGCATTGTTGACTGATCGCCTGAACGAAAATTTATTCCGCAGATGTATATCTTGGTTTTTACGATCTTCTTATGCTTAGGTGATCAAGTAAATTATGAAGCAGTAGATACATACAGTTCTTGTTATACATGTGAATGGTTTTTCGAATTTAACGATCATTTTGAAAGTGATCACGGTAAGAGCTATTGTTGCGTAATATTTGAATGATAATTGAATTTTAAAACCGATCTATAAAAAAAAAACGGCCTTGAAGCCTTAATGATGTGACAAACATCTCCATGTTACAGTACCTGATAAAAATTTATATCGACCAGATCATAAAAACGATAGCCAGTTATAAAAAAAACACAATTATTCGCCAATATCGATAAGCAATATAGTCATTGTAATGTCCGATATATTGTTTGTAAATTGTAGCTTCGTCACCCTTAATCATGCCACAATTACAGGCTATCGTATCTGCACATCACCTCAATACAAAAATAAAACAATGCGCAGACCACTTGAGAATCGCCCTAATTTCAGAAAATTACATATATCAGCCACCATATCTGATTATTAAACTTTAGATAAACGCTTTCGAAGATACATTTGCTCTACACTTACCACAAAATCTCATTTCAGCGGACACGAGTTTAATTGTTCACTTCCTCACTGCAGCTTAGTCTATTAAAATTCGCTGCTTGTTCGTTCCGTTGTACACTTTTGAAGGAAAGCGCGAGATTTTAGATATTTTTTTTTTTCTAGATCAGGCTATCGTGGGAGTAAACTGATCTATTTGTAGGCGAAACTGTAAAACGATCTAACCCGCACGACTAGCTGTGGTTAATTAACTGCCGTGTCAGGTGTTGATAAATTACCAGCCTAAATGATAAGCTTATAGGAAACAATTCAGATCGTGGTGGATTATTTTGAAAATAAGGGAAAAAATTTTACTCACTTGAGTGTGACTAATCAATTGTTTACCATAACTTCACGAGCAATAAATTACAAAACAAAAACAAATATTCGGTTAACACGAGAACTGGTTAAAACTAATTCAAAAACTATCCACTCGCTTGAATACCGTCAAAAGGTCAATTGATTTGTGCATTCTAATGAAGCGTGTTGCTTATGCGATCTACTCGTGGAAGGAGATTAGACAAAATTGATTGCTTGCATTAATTTCCTTTCAATTTTCATTAAAAATGAAACTTGGGGCTAATGATCGGAAGGCTTACAACCCATGATTTCTCTTTGGCTAAAATGACTAAAGTATAAAATTCCTAAGGGTGTCAAAGCGTCCGACTGTTATATCTGAGCGTAGTGTGGTAGTCTAATAAGTTGTTTTCCAAATTTGTGCAGCATGTGACGGGCTTATTGATGGCGGAATGCCGCTTTTAGTAGATATCAACATTAGATCAACGTTCTTCATGATTTACTTCAATATAACATTGAAAGACAAAGACGGCTGTGGATTATTAACCAAATCAAAAAAAAAAAATCACTGATACCTGCTCAATTTTGGGATGTAATCTAAACTTTTAAGCTGCATTTCGTCCTATGTTTATCAAGTGGATAGGACAAGCTTAAAAAGTTTAAATCAAGGCTTATTGACTAAATTTTGGCTAACAATGATACATCAATAACGGACTGTTTTTTTTGGGCCAGGAGAGATTATATCCAGGTTTTTGGCCCTTTAGTAATAGAACCCGTATTGTAAGATTGAGTTGACTTTATAAAAGAACATTAACTCGTTGAAGCTGATAGAGAAATTCTTGATCGACCAACGAGCTGGTCCATCCCACATTAAAAGATTACGGAAGCAATCTGATCCATTTTTTGCTCACTACGAAAGTAGCGACAAGTTGTCAGCTTAGAGCAAATTATCGGTCTTGATCTTGCCATTTCCAGCTACAGGCGCGTTTCAATCGATAGAAGAGATGTACAACGAGTATTTCAAACTAAAGTACATTTTTAGATAAATCCAAGATGAGTTATGCTATTCCTTTCAAAAGGATCTCTTAATGAACTTTACTATATTATGGTAATGCTCCCTCTTGAGCTCCTTGAACACCCGATAAAATCAGCACAAGCCAGCAATGGAAATGTTGTGGAAGAGTCGCCGGGAATACCGCCTCTAATACGTTCGACTTTAAACCACAATCTACAAGAAAACCTCTGACTTAATCATGATCGCCGGACGAGAGCTGCGCATGAGCGCTAGAAAAAGAAAAAAAAATGAGCATTTGCTTCATGGAAGGAAAGGAGAAAATACGAATACCCATGGCTTTAAAGCCAGCTAAATAAAATACCGCTGTTGGGCAGAGCGAACAATTTATAAAGGACAAAGACGAACCTGGATTTCGCCTGCCCAAGTTTGACATCATACAATTGCATCAGTTATAAAGGCTTTAGTTCAGCAAGCAAAATACCTTCTCTTATAAGATCTTCTCTAGCGAGCTGCATGAATATTTGACACCGTACGTAAACAATTTGATAAATTTCAGGCCAGGAAAATCCATGCTAGCACGATACCTGCTAGGTTCGTCATGTTATGCAAGATGACATTTAAGAGTTCTTGCTGCTCCTTTAAAGTTAGTTAAGTAGAGAAAGTGTTCTGCTGTGTCATTCCTCCTCGCAACATGCAGCATAAGTAGGCGTCTCACTGATGCCAAGCACGTAGAGATGCTTGGCAAAAGTGTAATGGCCCATAATGACGCCCGTAAGCCTTCTGCAATCATTTCTCCTTAAGGGTAAGAATAATGTTGCGGACTTCTTGCAGACATCAGGGCGTTCGCGCTTAGTCATCCTGCATCCTGGATATTCCCTTCATCTACGACTGTGTGCATTAAAGACCCAGTTGTTGATGTCAGATTTGACCGTAGAAGCAGGTAGACCTAAGGCGGGTTTAGGTCCTGAGAAAGTCTCCTCTGAGCCCCTTCTAGCGAGTTTATCGGAGTTCTCGTTTCCTGGGATCACAGAGTGACTTGGGACCACTACAAGCCTAAGTGAATTTAGTCTTCCGACTTTGTTCAAAAAGGTCTTGAGTTCATGCACTAATTTGGAGTTGGATGGAGGGTTCGACACAGCTTTGAATGCAGCTTGGCTGTCACTGCAGACGATTGAAAGACAGAAGCATATTTTACTAACGAGAAGTGCAGTTGAATGTTGTCGCGCTCAAAGAAAACTCCAGCGCTGGATCCTTGCCCAGTCCTGGAGCCATCTGTGAAAATGCGAAGACATTCCATTCCAAGTTAAGTGTCTGGCCAAAGCCAGTCCTGACGCCATGGAAATGTGACTGTGAAATTACAGCGTAGTAGTATGGCAGGTATCATTGCTTCAGAAGGCATATCCATGAGGCAGGGATCGTAGGATATTTCTCGCGCAAGTACACTTTCACTCCAATGCGAGAAATGGCTTTCAATGCACACCCTCTAATATATGTATATATAAAGGGGTGGAAGATTCATCATACCAGCTCCCGGTGTGCTGGGGTAAGCCCCCGTGTAGCTGAGACAGGCCGCTCTTTGGAGTTTGGTGAGTGAAGCCACAGCATGTTTGCGTGTTAGCCTGTTTCACCGAACAACCGATGCATATGAAATTATCTATCTTATCATTGCCGTGTAGATTCAAAGGACCTTTTTCTGCGATAAGCCCCATGTTTTGCCAAAGGCACCTTTGCATGGCCAAAAACCTGACAGCGCTTTGGTGGTTTTGGACTCAACATGCTTTGACCAAAGAAGCTTGCTACCTAGGATGACCCCCAGGTACCTAGCTTCCTTGGATATCGGGATGGGAATGCCGTTTAGCATCAGCTGAGTAATGCCAGTATTTTTCCTAGAATTAAGTAATTTAGGAAGAAACCTCGCTAACACACATTTCATGCCCAAAATATTTAAAAAAAAATTCAATGATTTCACAATTCTCCGTAACAATTTTCTTCACTGCTTTATTATTTTTATCCGTTACTTAGCTCGCGAAAGTCACCTTATTATTTGAACAAACCTCATATATAACCTTTGGCAGCTACAGGCTTGAAGAAGTCAGGCATTTTGTCCACCTTGATTCACTATTGACAAGCGGCACGACATCAGCGCGCAGATCAGACACAGAATAACTATTGCTAACAGCTTCTTCTGTGAGTTCAAGAGGCCTATTTCAAAAAACCAAGATAACTCTTTACAAAACATTAATTACATATTTCGATTTTCTTCTAGAGACTTGAACAGACAGTGGATGACGAAGCCGAGTCGAGAGAAACATTATACATATTTGCTTTCGTTGGCCCCAAATGTATTGACTTAGAGCCTGCTCTGGTCCAATAAATCGCCGATTCCAACCCCGATGGACGACACAGCAGAAGATGACGATATCTAGGGATGATTGCATCATAACTGAAAAGAACATCAATAAACTGGGCGTGACTTACTAGAACCAACTGTTTGAGATCATGCTGATTAGCTTGTAGAGACTACTCTGAGTTGGGCGCCATCTAAGTAACTAAGTATGCAAGATTTTTTTCCAGTCATCAGAACATTTTTAAACTCATTTTTTGGAATAGCATTAGCTCCTTCAATATCATCATTACAGTTGCATCGATAGTTGATACAGTTGGACGCCCGGGACGCTCTTCAACTTAACAACTTAAACGTCTTTACGGCAAGCTTGAGGAAAGTTAAAACATTCGTTAACACTGATTTTACTCATAGTAGACTAACTTAAAGTCATATACATATAAATATCACCTTAATCCTTTCTCGGGTTAAATCTTTTTCACAGACGAAGTTAGTACAAATTCTCCGACCAATTTTGTATAATCGTTAAAAAAAGCCAGAATTAGGTCACTATTTTGATAATTGATAACAAACTCCAACAATTCCAATGCGTAGACCTGTACTTTTCGAAGTTTTTGGAAATACACTCGCAAAGCCCGGGAATTACAAGGATTCCCCAAACTTTTTGAACACCACCTCGTATGTTTGAATGTACGTATTCAATCTTTCGTCAACGATCGATGCAAGTAAGGAAATTACAAGATTAATTAAATAAAATGTCCGAAAATACAAATATTTTCAAATTATGTCTTCATATCTACGACACATTAAGTCTTCCAAGAGCCATAAAAAAACGCTCCAAAGCGCTCATTTAGTGCGCTTTTTATAGGCTTTAAGCACAAATTTGTATTTTCTTCTGTTTCCATGCAGTTGGCGATCATTCGCAACGTCGTGAGCTAAAAATATCTCCCATGACTATGAGGTTAAGTTCAATGCGTAATTGTCTGCATCAATCCACTTGTCGTCAAACAAAACAGAACTCTTCACAAGTGTGCCACACCAAGTCCACTCACAGTAAATAAAAAAATCTGTATCGTCCATTCTCGAAATTGCGCAACTCTTAATCGTGCGACAGCGAGTCATCGTTATGACTATCTTTAGACTCGCTGCACACAAGACGCCCTCCGTAGGAAATGATTCACTTAACGACCGAACAAGCTGAGTCGACTTCCTGGGATCTCCATAAAAACTGCATCTGCACCCGTCCATCATCAGCCTGATGATCAATCTGCCGCGGGAGTTATCACCACTTTGCCACACATCTGACGCAATTATTTGTTTCATCCGCTATTAAATGCACACAAGCTCGACGGACTATCTAACGAAAGAAGGTGGCCTAGAACCACACTAAACTGCGCATATAATCCGCTTCTATTGAATCGTTATTGGCAGTGAGTTACCTAATTGGCTTCTATGATAATGCCAAGGCGATAACGCGGCGGAGGACGCAACCGATTTGACTGGGTGTGTGTGCCTCCTTTCGTGTGTCGTCAAAGCAAAGGAGAAGGAGATGATGATGGAAGGAAATCAGAAAACAAATCTATTCCTAAAAATAAACTTCACAGACAATTTTACTGGAATAGAATAAAACAAAAAAAAAAAAAGCAAAAAGCAAAATACAAACAAACATTCCACCTCCACGGAGCTGAGTCTATTTATGTTGAAAGCATCACTCGTAGGGGCAACATTTCTCGGAGATACACATTCCTTCGTTTACATTTCGTATTGATATCTGCTGTCTGGGCTGTTATGGGAGACATCCATCCGTGAACGAATATTGGGTTGATGCGACGCAAAATTCACTGAACCGACCGATACGATATTCAGTAGTACTACGACAACGAGAGCGCGGCTGTGACAACTCGAATGTGACAATGATGACGAGAGAGATGGGAGGATGCTGCTTAGGGAACATTTTTCGAATTTGCGAAATGAGGTGTTATCTAGCAATATACAAAGTGGTTCGGCCATATGAGGATGCCGGGTATCAAGACGTACAATATACGAGTATTGTATCTCCGAGTATCTGTTTTCCGTAATTTTTTTCTCGATTATTTTTGTGTATTTGCTTTATCTGATATCATCACAAAAAAAAAGAAAGACATAAAATCTACTCATAGAATTGACAACGTTAAGCGACAGTGAACGAACTGTACTTTATGTTTGCGGTTCGACGCATGAGTGGGATTAAAGAACGATAAGATACTTAAGCTACAGTAGGGAGACAATCAAAGATGTGGATAATGATCAGTCTATGAGATGGAATTTGCGATTCACTGAAAAAATGTACCAGTACCATGAAATCGATAAGGGATCAGGGAACCAAAGAAGATTCGGCAAATATGCTAGCTCAGGATAAATACCTCCACATATGGACGGATTGAGTATACTTTCAAGGGGTCTGGGTAAGAAAGAAAGCATATTTCTAATATAAATAAGGGTTGACAACTTTTTAAGCATGCGGGCCATAAGCTCTGGCCTCGAGACTTTGTTTACTACATACATAGGGAACTACGATGTGTACGAGTATAACTGGCAATCATCCAACAACCAAAGAAACAACAATTGGATAGACAACAAGAAGCAAAGTCTAGAAGTTTGGACTAGAGCATGGAAGAATACAAAACCAAGATGAGGTTTAACCGACTTTGTGTTTGTCAATAAGAATAACTGTTGAACTAGCCGTCCGTAACGTCCAGCCATTCATAAATGCTACCTGTCTAATGTGCCCCGAAATGAGGACTCAAATAGTCAGTTCGAGGCCGCTACCTTGATGCTGCTCCAGATTCAAAAAATTTGGTCGACCGCAGGGTGAGTCTGTGATGAAAAAAGTGACGAAGAAATAGACGAATGGAGAAAACTATACTATCAGGAGCTCGAGGAACTTTACTCAGCCCCATGCATTGTCCGAGAAATATCGCAAAGACCAAGACCAATATGGACAGGACGCGTAGAACGAATGGACAGTCAAAAACACCACCAGGGATGACACGGAGGGCAATGGAGCATCCATCTAGAGATGGAACGGAACAGCGAAACATTGAAGGAACACACTTATGATAGGAAATCCTGATGAACGGTTGTCAAAGAGTCTCCGAACTTTCGAGTTCCAAATGGTTGGTAATAATAATAATAATAATAATTGGCATCAAGTTTACATAAGCGACAAGCCACCTTGTCGTTAGAAAAGTATTCAGGGAAAATATCGGATGAAAAAATATGTATAATAGTAGTAGTTAGCTTAATTTTGCTGTTTGTAACACATCCTCGATTGGATGACTAACAGAACAACTTTTCAGAAACAACAGAACAATTTATTTTTGGCCTCGAAATACATTTCAGTTTTAGCACTCACTTCTTCACTGAAGTCTAGTCTGTTTCTCTGGAGCACTCTTTTCAGGTCTGCAAACACGCAGTAGTCGCGGGGAGCCAGTTGGATGGTTAAGCAATTCAAAGTAAAATTCGTGCAACTTAGCCGTTGGTGTCATCAACTTTTGACAATTCTGTGGCAATACTATTTAATACTGACTATTATTGGGTCATCTTTTCCCAAGGTGATCGATGAAAAAAATTCGGAGGCGCTTTGGATTCTTTTCATGCTTTGCTGTCCATTCAGCTGACTGCCGATTTGACTCTGGAGTGTAATAATGGATCCATGTTTCATCTTTGTTTTTTTTTTTTTTTGTGTGTTAACGCTGCTCTTAATCGTCGACGCATTGATGGGTTTTGATCGATTATGAGCAAACGCGGAACCCATATCGATCAGAGTTTTCTCATTCTCAAATCTCAAATATTCATTCAAAATTATGAAAACACTACCTTCTCATACCGATATCAGATATCTTACGCAACTTAAATGTACGATCGATCAACTTTTTTTTTTGTTTTCTGGGACAACTGACGTTTTTGGACGACCAGAGCGTTCAGCATCATCGGTGTGTTTGAAAGGGCTGCGTTTGAAATCAGCGAGCCACTTCTCTACTATTTCTCTCGATGGAGTAGCGACCGAATAACACTTGCCTTTTTTCCCACCAAAAAGCAATCCTTTACCATCTAAAGGTTACAAAAGTAGCTTGGGTAAAACGACTGCAACTTTTAGCCGAATGTCAGATTAATATAACATTTTGAAACGTATCATTTGAAAGTTGATACAGTTGAAGCATGGTTTGAAACATGCTAGTTAATATGTCTGAAACCCGCTGATACACATGTCTGAAACATGTTGGTACATATGTCTGAAAAATTCCGGTTGTTAAGTTTGTTTTTAACTACCAAAGTGGTTACGTATGGCTCGGTAAGATCTGCTTTTACCTTTGATGGTCTCAAGGTTTGGAGCCTGTAGTTTTTACAGAAATAACTACGCGAGCGTGTGTGTGTGTGTTCATACTTTCTTGAACTTCCTTTGTAGAAATTCTCTGGAATACAAATTAGGATATCACTTCCAGAGGCAATTAACCAAACACTTAATTACGAAATGAAGAGCAGATGAAATGCAAACTAGATCTTCGTAGTCTGAAAAAACATTTTTTTATTCGTTTAGGATTCGCCCAAGTTCAAGAGTTACGCTCTAATGGTGCACAACCTAGACGGGGTACAGATGGTTTGTTTCGAAAATGTTCGTTCCACCATTCCCCGGGGGTTGTTGTCCTAGACAGGATTCGAGAGATTCGACTGTTTATTTTCGACAATAACTTTTTCTGTTTCCATGTCATTAAGGTGATATATTGGAGCTGCACAGACAGAGAATGAATTTTGAAGTGATCATATACTACGAGTGTTATGCCTTTGGAAGCGACGTAGAGCAATGGGTAGTGTGTCGGCCTCTGACGCATGATGAGCGAGTGCGTATTTCTGTAACACCAATGGCATTGAATGTTCATCACGTGTCTTCTCCCCTCAGCGGGGTACTGGCAAAACCCCCTGTAGTTGCATAGTTTTTTTTTGCGTAGTTTCGGAGCGATGGGTGCCGCGTTTGCTCACTCCGGACAACAAGCGCAACCGTGAGACCACTTCAGAGCAGTGTTTAACGCTGTTTAAGCGCAATCCGAAGGAGTTTCTGCGTCGTTTCGTGACAGTCGACGAAACATGGATCCTCTGGTACACACCAGAGACCAAGGAACAGTCGAAACAGTGGACTTCACCCGGCGAACGTGCTCCGAAGAAGGCGAAGACTGTCCCATCGGCCGGAAAGGTGATGGCCAACGTTTTCTGGGATTCATAAGGTGTGATCCACATCGACTACCTGGAGAAGGACAAAACGGTCACAGGGCTGTACTATGGCAAATTATTGGGCCGATTCGACGCCGAATTGAAGAAAAAAACGGCTCCACTTGGCGAAGAAATAAATCACACCTGCGCCCTCGCCACGGCCAAATTGGTCGAATTGAGCTATGAACTGCTGCCCTATCCACCGTATTCTTAAGATTTGGCCCCGTGCGACTTCTTTTTGTTTCCAAACTTGAAAAAGTCACTCGCCGGGCAGAAATTTCAGTCGAATAAGGAGGTCATCGCCGCCACGGAGGCCTACTTTGCAGACCTTGAGAAAACGTATTTTTCAGACGGGTTAAAGAAAGTGGAGCATCGCCGGGTGAACTGTATGGAGCTAAAAGGAGACCACATATATTAAAAAATAAATCGCCATTTCTCCAAAATGTTTGTTTTTCTTTTGTAGGCTAAGTACTTATCGGACCACCCTCGTATTTTTATTTTTTCTTTAAATGAGTCTGCATTGAGTAAATGTAAGATTAGCTAGTGGTAAACGCGTGTCCAAGACAGCAGTTAATGACGGACCACCTAGCACACGAGGTTTGTTAAAAAAAATATGCTGACTTTTTGAATTTTCAATTTTTTTTTATAACATGTGCACATGACAGCCATTTTGGATATTTGGCTTGTATTCCACAGATATAAAGATTAGACGTGCTCGTTGCTATAAAAAAAAACAAGGATCAAGGAATCTGTATTAAAGCTTATGTGAAAAATAAATGTTGACTGTGGTATTTGGAGACTTAACTTTAAGCAAACAAAAAATGTTCATAAGTGGTACAAGCTTTTTACAGAAGACCGAGGAGTTGTAAATGACATCGCAAGCCTTGGACGCCACAGCACGTGAACGACGGGTGAAAACGTTGAAGCAGTGAAGAAATTTGTTATGGAAAATCATCGAATCGCTACCAGTGAAGTTGCTAAGGATATTGGCATATCGATTAGCTAATGCCATGATTATTTTTTCTTTCAATTCGCTGAACTCTTTTCGTCAGCCAATTTTTTTGCCGAAATTGCTAAATTTTGACCAAAACAATCGTCGCATGAGCATCGCTCAGGAGCTACATATTAAATGACGTGAATGACGATCAGGATTGCCGAAAAGGCAAGACCGAAAAAAGCGCACCAAGTTCAGTCGATGTTTTGCTCACTATTTTCTTCGGTTACAATAGAGTGGTCCATGATGGGTTCATATTGGGAGGTCAACCCAGCAATACGAAATTGCTCACTATTTTCTTCGGTTACAATAGAGTGGTCCATGATGGGTTCATATTGGGAGGTCAACCCAGCAATACGAAAAAAACATCCGGATTTGTGGCAAAAAAATTCACGACTGTTATATCACGATAAGGCACCTGCTCACTCATCGTTGCTTGTGCATAGTTTTTTGTCAAAAAACACTACCATGATCATGCCTCCGCCACCTTGGCCCCTTGCGACTTTTTTCTCTCCCCGAAACTGAAAAGATCTATGAAAGGACGGAGATTTGCCACAATTAAGGAGATGGAAGATGGAAGACCACACATCTGGGGAACCCAAGCTTATACCAAAAACTTCTTCTGATATGAAGTTTTTGCTATTTAATTTTGAAAACAATGAAAAAGGGGAAAGGGTAAAAGAAATTATTATAAACGAATTTTGTCGTTCAGTCTAGGCTCCGTATTTTGAAATGAAGAACAAAAAAAAATCATTTTCAAAAACCGAAAACTCTCATTATTTTTTGAAAGTACTTCATAGATTAAAGCTTTCCAAAAACACGAGAATCCAATTAAAAAATAAAAATAATAATAATAAACCCTATCCTAATCGTCCCTTTAGGCTAATACATATGTGTAATAGTTTACCTGACGATATTATTTTGAGTTTTAAAAGCCAAGTAGTATGAAAAAAGTACGTAGAAAAACCACCAAAACCCAGCTGAAGGCTACCTTTGGCACCACTTAACCCATTATGCAACAAAAACGTTGGAAAAACAACAAAATTAATAACGTTTTTCGTTCCGCGTGCAAATGTGCGGTCGAAAAAAGTGTTACTTGTCACCCGGTGATCGACGTGGGCAAATGTCGCTGATTAAAATGCAAACCACAGCTTTAAGTGCAGTTTATATGAACTCTCTGCACTTATGTACATGTGCATGTCGAGACATTGTTTTCCACTGTCAAGGTCTAGCAATAACCGTGAAGACACAAACGATTTACGTAATGTGTGGGTCGGGGAAAAATGAAACTAGTTTTCATGCCAACTTGGGGGAGTGTAGTTGCATTTGTTTCTAAGACTGTTACGAGTAAAAAGCTTATATCTGGGGCGAAAAGCAAACAATTCCAAGTGGCATATGAGTCTCAAAATGTTTGCTTAGTGACAGCCCTGTATACCAATAAGCCCAATGAAATGAGCCTATATTCTGGAGGATTACCTCGTTAACGGAAGTCATCTTGGATGACATAGTAATGATTCAAGCTAGTGAATCATACCAAACCAACAAAGAGCACTTTTGTCTCGGACAGGTGGTGGAAACCAGCAATATCTCTTGGAAGACAATATCGGAAATGCAACAACCTTGAAAGACAGTCAAAGCCAAAAAGTGACACAAGTAAATATTTATGACCCCATTCAGTCGGATATGGATTATTCGGCCGGTTTTCTGGTTTTAATGAACGTTTTCACACTTCCGGATTACTTCACTAGATTCACGTAACCTCATCCCCGCCATCAAATAAAAACATCATCAGCAGAAGCTAATAAATTAACTGGTTCATTGGTTCACCCTTTGACTGGATTCGCTCCGAGCGCACCTGCTAGCGCTCACATCGGTGTTTTTCTCCGCGATTTCCTTAAACTTGTACCAAATTAGTTTTTTTTTTCCCGACGTCTTTGTGTTTACCGCATGAACAAGCCGACAAACGCAAACGTAAACAACTTGAGTGGATAGCATTCGTGTCGGAGCTTTACAAATTACCGCGGATAATTTGCCGAATTTATTGCCTCTCAAGTCACTATACACCCTCTCTACCGAAAGAAAGCAAAAAACCAATTACTCGTTTGTCCGATAAATCACCTCGAATTGATGGTGAAGTTTAATTGTTTTTATTGAGTCAAAAGCTTTGCCATCCATCAATCGTTCCTCATCGGACACTGTAATACGTTTGTCCTTGTTTAAATGCTTTCGATACAAAGGTCAATGGCCATCGAAGAGGATACCTTCCATCAAACGAATCACCTGCCTTCACGGTTCGCATGTCCTTTCTACCCGTAGACGACGCACGTTCATCACGTTTTCCGGAACACGAGTATACCCTACGTCCAAACACGTTTTCCTGGCCATAATTACAAACTCAACGTTCATGCGTTCTGCATATATTAAAATGTATCTTTTATTTTCTACACATTTTCCGACTGAGTGAGTACAGTTTGTATGTATACGATACATTTGTGTATTTGTGTATTACTTTGGATACAGCTCACGTTCGTATCGACACCCCAAGTGTTTTGCTATTCACGCAGTCAAATGAGTCATTTTTGCATGTGTAATTCAAACGATCACACACCCTTAGCTAGTGAGGTTAAAATCGGGCTTGACGAGATGCGACCTAAGGTTACCAGGCGGGCTGGGATGAGTTCATGTACCTACGGAATTCGTTTTGTTTTAAATGGTTCCACCTTGAACTTTGATGAATACGAGCTAATGGGAAAATGGCAATTTAACAGATAGACAAGTATTAACCGCGTTAAAAGTAATTTAACGGTAATAGTTTTCACACTGCGGGGCTAATTTGGCTTTAATTCTAGTGAATGCTAGTAGTTTTGATGGTAAAAGGTTCGAAATACGTTAAAACAAGTTTTGGAATCAATAGTATCACCTCGAAATGGGTGTCACCAGGTTCTTGCTAAGTCTTTCCATCCTTTGTGACCCATATTCAAATGAAAATCAATCAGCTTAAAGCGCAGTCAATCTTAAGCTTCCAAAGGAGTAAGGAAAGTAGTAAAGGTTCCTGTGCAGCCTATACTACTGGTTCCAATTCCAAGTCGATGTTAATCTGTTAAAGAATCACCTTTATATCAGCATAAAATCTAAAAATGTTTTATGATCTCTTCCGAGTCTTTTTTTATTCATTTATTTTTTTTTTCTTAAACCGTTCATCCTCAGTTGTGGCAGAAACTTCCAGTACGAGTAGACTCACATTCGTTAGAGTTTTTTTATGTGTTTTCAAGTTTAACCCATCTTTGCTCAAAACTAGTTAAGTCAATAAATGGTTCAGTGAAGTGATTTGCTAAGCCAGTGTTATCGGGTAGGCCATTTTTTAGTAACATGTAATTAAAAAATAATAATTTTTTTGCCTTCAAGTGATTTTTCATTTATTTTGAATTTTGAAATTGTTCTAATGACTTTTGGATTATGAAATCGCATAAATTATGGCCAACTAAGCAAACGGTGTTTTGGGCTAAAAAACGGCTACTAACGGTCAAACAACAAGAAGAAGTCTGGAGGCAGGTGATCGCTGAGACCAGTCAAAATTACCATTTTTCAAAATAAAACGACCGAGAAGCAAAGGACGGAATAAAGCGACCGTGGCACGGGTTGTGCATGCTTTTAGCACCTAAAAAATTCGTCATCATGACGTTTTCGAAGAAACACGGTCCAATAATTATTTTCGTACAAATTACAGCCTAAACCGTCAAAAGTTGGTCGTGAAGAGAATACTCGTAAAATAATTGAGGGCTTTCATCGGCGTAGAGCGAGCAAGTTTGTTTATTTATAGTCCCAATCACCCAGTGAAATTCGATGCGCTAAAGGATCATTACCAATTACACGTCGAAAAGACGTGTAAGGGATGCCCAACTGCGAAAAGTGGCGACGACTCAATGTTTTCGGTGAAAATGTAACGTTGAGCCTGTACAGTCTGATTAGATCTAGTATCGGGCAACGTGGTCCTTCATAGCTGGCATTACCAAGATGATCGGTGGAAATACATTTTTGGTATAAATGCTTAAATAGTGCGGTCCAAGGTTCACTCAATATATAGAGCCTCAAAACAACAGCATTTACTGCTCGCATGTACAATTAACGCCAAAAGGATTGTATATCTTCACATTCTAGTCACAGGAGGGAGGAAGAAAGAAGTAGTGCAATTATGATTGCGAGGTGTCAAATAGGGTTTGGAGAGAACAATCATGTCCATCTATAAGGAGACGATCGCTTTGGTATGAGGATGAGACAATGAGTGCACGGAAAGAAAAGAAACTTAGGGAAAGCAACTTTGGATAGCATTCTCAAGGAGAGGACGAAGAAAGATAATGTTAGTAACAGAGCAGGCTTATAAGACGATATTGACTCTATATATTAGTCCTTTGTGACGTGGAATATTTAGGTTACGTGAGTGCCTGAATTACATTTTATAGCTCAAACTGAACACCGATTTCAGTGATTGTTTTGATATGGTCGGCTTCGATCGTAAACAAGTTATTGATACTAATCCCTGCATCTAGAAAGAGAATTAGGTACGGAAAAAAATTTAAATATATGATTGTGGCAGATAAACTTTTACCCGAAGAAGAAGAACAGTTTGATAGGTAAAGTAGGATTCTGTATCAGTGAAAGGTAGCAACTCTTGCTTTGTTAAATTAGTTAAAAATTTCTTTATGTCAAATATTCAACAAATTCTGTTCGCGTTCAACTAACAAAACAGTTCCTTCATAAAGAGTACCATGACCCAGAGTTTATGTGTTGGGGATCGAATATCAAAAATAGCTCAGTCTTGCCCCATTGTGTAAGTACTTGTCTTGGAAAAGCTTGTGAGTTTCTTCAATTTCTTCTTCAGGAAAAATGATTTACACATAACATGGGTGATTGAGAGAAGCTTCGGCTATGGTTTTCCACTGGCTGTAATACCAGCTATTAAATAACCAATTTCATTTTCTAAATCGGAAATCAGTTCATAAAGTTATAGCCATTTCATCGGCCTAATTACCAACCACACGAGCAAGTAACTCAAATAATTGTAGATAATTCTCCAATCACTCATACTACTATATTTAAAATTGGAATGTTGTGGAGTGCGTAACAGAAAGCTAACATTAACTTTGCGTGCCTACAAGATCCAGTTTTTCTCTGATTTAAAGCCGTTGGTGCGTCGCAATTTCGATGAACAAGATTGCTCTTGATCACCAACTATACCACAAAAAATGTCTATAATGAAGCGAATATTGCACTAATTCTACAATTCCTGACCTTTCTTACTCAACCGAATGGTTTATTGGGCTGCTTTTTTTATTTACAAACTGTGTTCCGTTAAAACACATTAGTTATGTTAATTATTCATGCAAAATATATTTCGAAATAAATTTAACGTAAAGAAAAACTAAAATCGAGCTTATTTGAGGTAAATGTTTAAATTTACCTACTAGTAGCTAGTGGATGTACAACTTGGTATAAACAAAAAAAAGCTACTTAATATAGATCAACAGAAGGCACTGGTAATAACAAAGACAAACAATTATTAGCTTAGGGAAGGAAAAAAAGTACAAAAATTCAAAGAAGTAAACACACTTCTATGCCTGTGTTTGCGTTCGTGAGCTGTTTTTCGCCTCGTATATCTCACGAACATGTTGTGATATCGATTTCGGACTGATTTTAATCGAGGAGTAATTTCAAAATAAATATCTGATAAGATTTACAAGAAATCTTAATTGGCGATTTGCTTTTTATAAAGGCTTCTGGGTCAGAATGTCTGTAGATTTAAGAGCGGGCTTGTGTGTGTTTATGTTCGATTTCTTTAAGTCTTTAAGGGTATCAAATACTGGGTAGGCCAGTAGCTCTCAAGAACTTTTTTTTTCTGTGATTTTCTTGGAATACTCTCAATAGGTATGTGGAAGTGATGTTAAAAAATAACAGCATGCAGTCCTATACTTCACTGTGCATACACTAGGAGCACATGAATTTTAACGAAGGCAATAACTTCTTAAAAAAATATCTCGGCTTTTTCTTCTCCTTTCCATTAAAGTTTTTTCTACAAATTGTATACAAAATTGTACAACATTATAAAGTTGGTAACACCCTTACGGCTCAACCGATGACAATCAAAATTTCATAAAAAAAAAATCGTGTTTACATGAAACACACTTTTAACATCACTGCACCGAGCTGTTGCAGTTCTTTCTAAACAAATTATCTACGGTACCCCGTACTCACCCTTTTCAAATGATGCAACGTTCGGTTTCCGGTATTCCAAAATGCCAAACACTCACCTGGCGACAAACCAGAAATGAAACAGAAAAAAAAACAAAAAAATTTTCCACTCGATATTTCCACGACGAAAAAATTAATAAAACACTTGATTTGGTTTTTTTTTACAGCGATCTTCTTTCACGCGGAGTATTCACGCGATAATGCTCGTACAACAATTGGGTCGCTCTGTCAATCACGATCCGGTGTAGTCGCGTGAACTTGAGTGGGAGCAGTAAATATAAATATTCGTCTCACACTGATGTGTCTAATGTCTAAATCCACCAAAACGAAATATCAATACGAAAAAGCAATAAACGAAATGAGTTATCTAAAATGCTGAACTGTATTTTCCACGGCACTACCACCACAACGAGGGTCTTTATCAAAACCGAAATAGAAACACAAAGTAAGAAGAAGAGGGAAAAAATAAAATAAAATTTGTCGAACTCAGTGTGGTTAATTGTAGTTTAGATATTCGAAACGACGATTAGGTGTGGACGACAGTCTCTGAAGTACGATGAAAAAAGGAGGAAAATAAAATACCAAATCTGACTCCCGCGAGTGCCTTTGCACTATGGCTATCGTTCGCTACCCCACACACTCTCTTCGGCGATATTATCTGGGGAGGACGAAGGTAGAATCACAAACGAGATTTTCTTTCTTTTTTTTCCGGATTTCTTATACAAAAACGAAAAATCTAAGATTGATCTCAAGCACTTGGTATAAACAAACCCGAAACGAGGAATAGTAATAAAAGAGAGAGAAAAAAAAACACAAAATACCAAGGAGGAATAAAAACCACGGTGCGACTCCTTTGCCAATTCTCACAGCAATGATTTACTGTTCCCGATCAGAGCACGTTTTAAGTGAACTCCATGCGGTGCCTCGGCTAGCTAGCGTTAACGATGATGATGACGATGACGAGTACAGTGCCGAGGGCATGAGACGAATATAATACTTGCGAGTGCTGGTGGCTAGTACAAGTACGAGTGGCGGTGGCACTCGAACGGATTGGCTGCTACTTGAAATTAAAACGCATGCCGCGTATAGATCTAAACGCCACTGGTATGTGTCGATGCCTCAGGGTAAGTGTGTTCTTCTCCTTTATTTATGTTTTTTTTTCCTTACTTTTGATATTCCCCTATATTTGATCCCCTCGCATCAAAAAGCGCCCCTTCTTGGTGGTAAACCGATTGTCCAAATGGCATGGAATATTGTTACTCAATACTCTTGCACAACCATTCGCATGGTGACACAAACACACACGCACACATCGAGCATATTGCGGCAGGTGATGGTGCAGAAGCGGAATGCCCAAACAATTCATGATGATCGTGCTCAAGAGAAGATGACGAGTACATCCGCATCCAAAGTCGAGTGATAGTGAAACCAAGCACGCGAGCGGAACTTTCTCTTATCGTCACCGGACACGTTGGCGATCATCCACACTAATCATCTGTTTGAAATAAAATTCAGCTACTGTTTCTCTTCGCTGCGACCGTCAGAAAATATAAGAGAAACGAAAGAGGGTTCGGATCAACGCTTTGAGTCTGCGATATTTCACTCAAAGAGTATCGATTGACGGAGTACTTTTTCCACAGTCGAGTGCGAATCCCCACGATCGATGTGGCGATTATATCCACTTCGTTTTTATTTTTTATCTTTCAATTATAGGTATTAACACGTTCAGACCCGACGGGGTGACGACCTTGAAAATTTCCTTATCCATTGGAACCAGATACCATATAGGCCCCAAGAAGGAGTGACACATGCGGTGTGTCATTGGCTCTCCTGTTAAAAAATACGACGAGATTCTGTCTGCAGAACCAATGACACAACGGGTGTGTCATTGTTTTAAGTGAAAAGAACATTACGAAATATGTTGAACATAATTTTATTTAGTATAAATAGTTATTCACAGAGTTATGTTTTATTAGAACTTTATTTATAAAAGAATTTTTTTTTAATTATTTAAGAAAAAAATTATTTTCTTTATAAAATTTTCTTTTACAAAAGCTAGAGCGTATAGGTCTGGTCAAGACAAGAAAAAAATCGTACGGGAGGGGGGTTTATTCTCCCCCGTTTAGCAGGGAGGGGCAATTTTCTAAAAAATTGACTTAATTTGGAAAAAAAAATTATTAAAAATCAACAGTTACTTCCACAATGGCGTGATATACTTTGTTGTAAAGCCAGAAACCTCTTCTTTCATCTTGTTTTTAAAAGAAGGAATAGTTTTAGGGAATAGTTTTTGAGAAATTAATTTTCAAACTCAAAATTTTGAAAAAAAAAATTAAAAAAAAATTCGAACTATTTTTTTTTCAAAATTGTATGGAATTAAGTACTAGATTTTTTTTCAAAAATTCAATTCTCTTATTAGTTTTTAGTTAAAACAGAAAACCTGATGCAAAAATGTCATAGTTTTTGAGAAATCAAATCATTTTTTTTTAAATAAATATAACCATAGAATATAACCAGAAATAAACCATTTTTTTCTAAGAAAAACCTTTTTTTTGGTTTTAACGCGGCTGGAGTTGTAGGCAAATTAATGTATGAAACATTGACCTCTTTTTTATTATTTTTAAAAAAATTCGGAGTTTTATTATAATAAATTTTCAATATGATCCCCATTTTTTAGAAGGCAAAGATTATATCTCCTTCTAATGGCTGCACTTAAGTTTATGCTTGACAAATTTTCCTGCACTTTGACTCCAGCGACTTCAATCCGTTCTTTCAGTTGTTCTAAAGATACTATTTCCATTTCGTAAACAAAAATCTAGAGGAGTTAAATCTGGTGATCTAGGTGGCCATTCCGTGGGGCCCCTTCTTCCGATCCAACGGTCACTAAAATGATCATCCAGCCAGTTTCTAACCCTTAAGCTGTAGTGTGCTGGTGCTCCATCTTGCTGGTAAATTCAATTATCTGCTATGGCTAAAGGAACGTTGTCCATCAAATCGGGCAAAAGGTCTGGTAGGAACTGCAGGTGTGATTCTCCATTAATAACGATTAATAACGGCATTCAAAAACCGGGGCCCGATTACAGTTTGTCCAACAATACCAAGCCAAACATTACAGCTAAAGCGGTGTTGTGATTTATTTTGTTTTTTGTTGTGTGGATTGGTGCTACTCCAATGATGCAAGTTGTGTAAGTTAGTAACCCCATCTCTGGTAAACTGTGCTTCATCCGTCCAGAATATCCTTGCAAAATAGTTTCGTTCAGTTTCATCTCGAAGCAGTAATGATCGACCAAATTCTGCTCACAAAAACTTGTCGTTTGGGGTGAGTTCCTGAACTGGCCTAAAATGGTACGAATGTAAGTCTTCGGTATGAAGCATTCTCCATACTCTAGATTTGGGTACTCCAAGCATAATAGCTATCCTCCTTGTACTAAGGGAGGGATGACGTCGGACCAAATCCAAAATTCTTTCATCTAAGATTCCGGATCCATCTGTAACTGATCTTTCGCTTCTTCGATGCTCTAGCACTCCGTGCTCTCGCAGACGTCTGTGGATTCTTGAAAACATGCTACGACTGGGACACCTCCGATTGGGATATCTTTCAGCGTAGAGTCTTTCGGCTTCACGATCTCGACCATTAGCTAAACCGTAGCAGAAGTGCATGTCCGTTAATTCTTCTCGAGAGTATGAGTTTGACATTGTAATGTGTTGATGAGTTAACATCCAATTTGGAAATGTTATTTTATTAAAAATGCGATGCCTTTAATTTACATTTGGGTTGCAAATATTTTGTTTTTCAATAAAGAAAAATTGAAAAATTGATTTTATTGTCTTAAGGTCCTAGCGGGTAGAACCCATCGGCGGCAGGCGGGCCCAGACGAAATTGGCAGGTCAGTTTTCAGGCTAACTATGGTTATATTTAAAAAAAAATGATTTAATTTCTCAAAAACTACAAGACGTTTTTGCATCAGGTTTTCTGCTTTAACTAAAAACTAATAAGGGAATTGAATTTAAAAAAAAAAATTAGTACTTAATTACATACAATTTTGAAAAAAACAGTTCGAAATTTTTTTTTCTTCAAAATTTTGAGTTTGAAAATAATTTCTCAAAATTTTTCCAAATTAAGTCAATTTTTTAGAAAATTGCCCCTCCCGGCTAAACGGGGGGAAATAGACCCCCCCTCCCATACGATTTTTTTCTTGTGTTGACCAGACCTACACGCTCTAGCTTTTTGGCATACTGCTCGTGGGACACCCTGTATAATATACATAATATGTATGTATAAAAGAAAAGGACATAATTAGATTACATTACAATAAATTCTCCTCAGAGTTCTGCAAATTTTCTGGCGCCTCAAGACTCTTGGATGTCTTAAAATTTGTTGGATCCTCGTGGTAATTTCTAAAGCACGGAGTCAAACAAAACGCGTGGCCTTGACAATCAGGGCAAAAATAATTGGTTGACTGTCTTTTTTTCTCTTTAGAACAAAGAAAACAACGTCTTCTCATCATTTTGTTATTTTTGTCGCGCCCGACTAATTCTGGAACATGCAGTTTTTCTTGCATTTTCATTGGGAGAACAATAGCTGGAACCTCTTTATATTGTAGGAGTTCTTTTATAACTTCCAGTCTGTAGTCGTGCAAAGATAATTTTTTTCCCGCTTAGCACTGGGAAAAATGTACTGTAGAGAAAGTATGCATTATTCATCATCAATTGCAGTATGTGAATCCCGATGTTTTTGTACCATTTCAATGTTTTCCTGGTTGACGGGTAGTGTGATAGCATATTATTTCATATATAGAATATAGAATATTATTTCAGGCACGTCTGGACGATCTTTAAACCAATTGTGTTCCTCGTTTGTTAGATCATTAGAATGAGATGATGAATCCGGAATTAAGGGCGCAACAGTTTCCACTGCAAATATTTCCATGTTTTCGATATCAAAATTAGTTTCATTTTGTTCAACCACACCACTCCCTCCAGTTTCTGCCGTAGACTTATCCGTATATTCAATATCAATGTCATTGTCATCTTGCTCACCATCATCCGAACATGACTCCATCCATTCTTCCCCCGAACTGTCATCAAAGTCCTCGACATCTGAATTCAGCACTGATTCGATCCACTCGTCCAGATTTTCGTCTGACATCTTTATTCTTTTTCTTTTTGAAGTACCGCTATTAATTTTTGCCCTAAAAAAAGGTGCAAAAATAAGCCCTACAATTCCACTTATAAAGACATTCAAAACTTAATAAAAAATGTTACAAATAGAATAATTACCTGTATAATAAACTCAAAGATGTTCAGAAATCATAAATAGGTAAATCAAAATACTGTAGTGCACAAGCGTGCAGATCAGACTAAAAATGTCCAACACGAGGTGACACGTCCCCCCTTCCCCTACATGAGATAAGAACAAACCAATGACAATTCTTCAAACTATATCCCTTTAGGCGAACCAACCCAACTCTCATATTGGTTTTCAGAGGAACTACAACAAAATAATTGCCATTATATTCAGTCAAATATCTGACACACCATATGAGCCAGTGGTTCCACTGATAAAAGTGCTGCTGACGCACCAGGTGTGTCACCGGGGCTGAACGTGTTAATATCCCTGCCCGCTTTGTATCCATTGTTTTGTGGGTGTTCTTATCAACTTTTGTTTCTATTTTTATCACGCTTTTCGTGAAAACTACGTAGAATTTATCGGAATTAACTTATGCAGTGGAGGTATTGAAGGTTATTTATTTATAGATGAAACACATCTCGGACGGTTAATTAAACAAAAATATTTGCGTTTTGCGGCATCATATCATCTGTATGACTCTAATTTTGAATATACATAAGACAGGTGCTCAAGACAAAGCACCAGCATGCAGGCACATATACGCTTCAAAGGCTAAAGTTCCAACAAAAATCTTTTTATGCTTCCTCATTTTTCAGCGATTTTATCTGCTCGGGTTTAAGGTTTTGTAATTTTCAGCGACCAAGGGAATGAGCCCCTTGTTGGGCATAAGATACTTCATCCCCCATAGAGTGAAGAGTTCGAACCCAAGGCAAAGTAATAAAAAACCTTCTGAGGCCAACCAGTTTAAGTTTAAAATAGTCAAAAATATTTCACAATGCATTAATTCGACGTGTCAAATTCTCCGATGATCAAAAGCTGAGGCAAAAACTGCTACAATACAATGTACCAAAGGTAGCAAAAACGTTCATAAAAAACATAAAGAATTCTGCCACGTCATACCCAAGTTCATTTTTGATTGTACTATCTATCTAAAAAACCTTTCGAGCCGTCCAATTTACATCGCTTTGGATGGTTTCAAGTTTGATATTCACCAAAACAAAAAATGCTGGTGTTCCCTATGACTCTGTTCTGTCACCGATGCTCTTCCTCATTTTTATATATGATCTCCGGTCTATTACTTTTAATGCACCAACTACTCTTAACTCCTCATATTCGTTCCAAGACTCACATCCCGGTCATAGAATTGGAACGGCAATGTATTGTACATAAGTTTTAAGTTTAAGTTTTTAAGTGGAATATAAATAAAAGATTAACAAATAATGCTTCTAAATCCCATAGCTATTTACTGGCACTTGAGTGCGCCCTTAACAATCAGCCAATAGCGTACGTGGAAACCGAGGAACTTTCCATCTTTTGAATGTGTGTTAGTAACTCTTAGTTAGAATGCCCATACATCCATATATTGGAGGTTGCCATAAACGTTGCGAAATGTCTAGGTGCAAGAAATATTTTACCGCCTAACATTTGGCTCCAATCTATAAGGCTTATATCCGACCAAAGCTTAAGTACAACGCTCATATCTGGTTTAGTGCTCGCAAAATCTGTCTGCACCTGCCTGATAGAATTCAAGAGTGGACAATAAAACTTATAGGAGAGATTGATATTGCAAAATCACAATTCACAATCTACAAGCGTTTAAAACTCGACCATCCTCTCCCTTTCTCTCTTCATGCCTTCGACCCGTATTAAAGGGTTCCTCAATTCGCGCGGGTAGATTTTGGCGGCCATGTTGTTTTAGTGATATCTGTCATCTGTGTTGTTTATTACTCAGTTACTGATGCCAAATCACTGTGGCAAGTTATTCGATTGAAGAGCACGTCCAAATTATAAAACTTTATTTTCAAAATGACTGTTCACTAGTTCAAATGTTGCGCCTATTAGTAGACGTGGTGGACAGTCAACTCTTGAACTTTTGGTGGTCAAATTTGAGACGGCCGATTCGGTAATCAAGCAGCCAACATTCGTACGTCAAAAGAACGCAAGATAGGCCGAAAACATCACCTCGGTTCGTGAAAGTGTACACCAGAACCATGCACAAGAACTTGTCATTTCACAGGCTGAAACTTTCAGGAATTTTACGTCAGGACTTGTACACCCGCACAAGATCCAATTGACCTAGGAGCTCGAAGTTCATGACCATAGGCAACGCCGGTTGTCCGCTGACTGGGCTTCGGAACGTTTGGAAGAGGACCCCAATTTTATTAATCAATTTTATCGATCAATTTTCTCCATCATCTTTAGCGACAAGGTGAAGTTATGGATCAATGGCTGTGTTAACAAGCAAAATTGCCGCATAAGGAACCACACCAACCCGCACGAAGTTCACCAGGTGACAATGTATCCTGAAAAAGTTACCGTTTGGCGTAGATTTTGGCCGGCGGCGTCATTGGTCCGTACTTTTTCGAAAACGACGTTGGTTAGGCGGTCACAGTCCATAATTAACCAATTGTTGGTTATATGACCCAAATTGAACCATATAGACCTAGACGACATGGGGTTCCAACAGGATGGCGCTACATGTCACACAGCGGACGCCACGATTGACATTCTGCATAAACGATTTGAGGGTAAGGTTATCTCTCGCAGAGGTGACGTGAGTTGAACACCAAGATCATGCGATTTGACCCCGCCCGATTTTTTCTTGTGGGGTTTCCTGAAATCGCAGGTCTATGCGAATAAACCACAATCAACCGAAGCCCTCAAAGTGAACATAACACAGGCCATCGCTCAATTTCAATTGGGTCATTTTTTTTTTTTTATAGGGTTCACGCAGGTTACGCTCTTATGGTGTTTGTCACACAACCTGGATGGTTTGTGTCGAAGATATTCGTTCACTACTCCTGGTGGTTCTACTAGATAGGATTCGAAAAATTCGACTGAATTTAATGAGTTGGTTGTAGTTCACAGTCACTTGTTTTGTTTTGAAGTCATTGAAAATTCGACCAATCAGATCCACTGTAAGAAGCCGAGGCTGGCATTTGAATGATGTCATATTCCACACATAACATCATACATGGACCTTTCAAACAAAAAAAAGAATTTTGTTAACACCCCAGTTTGTTTTATTCCATTTCAATATCTACCCGCCCTTATTGAAAAACGCTTTAGTTTCTAATTTACAATTGCCTCAAATATTTCAGGAATCAACTGTAAATTCGTTAAAGGCCTACAATTTTCTACAATACCTTTAGGGCCAGAATTGTGGAAAGGTGTTATTAAGAAACATATTTTATTAAATTATATTTAAATGTAATCTCTACATCTATAAAAGTGAAGGGACATTTTCCTGTTTGTCCGAGGGTAGGGAGTAGGTACCTAGGTACGTAACGATATCTCAACAATATCTTAAAACCCATTTCATATGATATTTTAATCGAACAAAACACCATTTTACACACATATTGCTACAAAATGGCTGAACAGATTTGAATATGACTTTATTCTTCTGGTAAGTAAAGCAATTACAGTCCATATCCTCGTCTACGAAATTTGATTGGGAAAACTCTGTGGATGAATCACATATTTCTTTTAATTTTTTTGGAAAACACAATGGATGGAAAACCGCTTTGTATTAAGACTATTGGATTCTGTTTAATATTAGTTTCCATTGTCTATAAATAGATTTTTAAAAGAAATTCTATTCTTTTCGGGCAGGAATATAAATTTTGCTTAATTTACACATCTTGCTTGTAGCATTCTACAACCTGGCTCTTATACTTTCTTGGTTGGTACAAACTTGGAAATGTTATTATACTTTTTGCAATATTTCTAAAATCTGCAGAAGCTGTTTTTAAGAACAAGAATTCACAGAATATAAATGAAAGTTATAGCATTGAAATCGGTTCTAGCGAAATCAATCAGTATTAATATCATAAGGTTTTAAGAAATTAAGTTTAGTTAAAATAAAAGAAAGAACACAATCATCGTGAAAAATACCATTGTGCAGCAAAATTCAGTTAGCTATTATTTAGTCTTTGTACTTAGTCTACCCGCCAGATGGCGCCAGTATCGCAAGAGCAACTTACTATCGTCTAGTACATTCTAGTAGACGGCTACTGTCAAAATCGGACTCGTAGTTTTGTTTTGACCGCGTGTGGAAGCGGGAGTGTCCGCGGATTTTAGAAAAATGGAAAAGAGCAATATCGGTTGGTGATTCGATTCTTGTTTTTTGAAGGGAAATCGCGCAGCGAAATCAAAGAGCGTTTGGATGCTGTGTACGGTGACTCTTTTCCTCCGATGGTGACCATCAAAAATTGGTTTAACAAGTTTCAACGTGGTCGCACGTCGGTTTTTGATGAGCCACGTCCAGGTGCCCCGAAGACGGCTACCACGGAGGATAAAGTGATCTCAGCGAGATAGCTGAGACAGTAGGCATTTCAAAAGATAGCGTGGGTCATATCCTGCATGAAATTTTTGGCATGAGAAAGCTGTCGGCGCGATGGGTGCCGCGTTTGCTCACTCAACAAGCGCAACCGTGAGACCACTTCAGAGCAGTGTTTGACGCTGTTGTAATCCGAAGGAGTTTCTGTGTCGTTTCGTGACAGTCGACTAAACATGGATCCACTGGTACACACCAGAGACCAAGGAATAGTCGAAACAGTGGACTTCACCCGGCGAACGTGCTCCGAAGAAGGCGAAGACTGTCCCATCGGGGATGGCCACCGTTTTCTGGGATTGACAAGATGTGATCCACATCGACTACCTGGAGAAGGGCAAAATTGTACTATGCCAAATTATTGGGCCGATTCCACGCCGCTACGAACTGCTGCCCCATCCACCGTATTCTCCAGATTTGGCCCCAGTGCGACAGAAATTTCAGTCGCCGTCACGGAGGCCTACTTTGCAGACCTTGAGAAAACGTATTTTTCAGACGGGTTAAAGAAGTTGGAGCATCGCTGGGTCAAGTGTATCGAGCTTAAAGGAGACTATATTAAAAAATATATCGCCATTTCTCGAAAATTTTGTTTTTCTTTTGTAGGCTAAGTACTATCGGACCATCCTCGTATTTCCTTTTCTGCCATTATTAGACTTTCTGGGTTCCTCTTTACTGTTTCTTCACTAACTTGCAAAAGGGGTGTTAACAGGTCGTTAGCATAAGTCAGAGAGAGTGTGATTCCTTATTTTTGTCCTAAATTTTTTTTTTTTATTACGTTTTCATTACGTTTTCCAACACCAAATTAAAGATAGTGGGGACAACGGTTCTCTTTGTTTTGTCAAGGCGTCCTTTTTAACTCATCCTTTGTTTCGTTTTGGGCATACTTGAATCAGTTTCATCAACTTTTTATGGATCCCCCCAACCTTAAAAGAACATTATACATTTTCAATCGGTTTATGGAGTCATACGCCTTTTTAAATCTTCGAATAGTTGGTGGACCATTTAGTTAGTATGTTTTTTCTAAAACCTGTCGTAGAGCGAAAATCTGGTTACTCGTTGAGCGATTCCTTTTGAAGCCACACTGCTGATTATTTCCTTAGTCTATGATGTCAGTCTCTTTAGGAGAATATTTGACAACACATTGTAAAAACTTAATAGCAATAATCAATGCATTATCTTCAGTCACCTTTTTAGAATACAAAAATGATGACCAAGTTTTGCCCTTTCTCGGGGATAGTTTAATTGTTCCATATATGTAGTTGTGATGAGCCCATGTAACCACTTAATTGATTGATTCCGATGATTTTCGGCCTTGCGGTCTTATTATTCTTAAACCGATGGATTTCTTCTTCTTCTCCTCGATAGTAATTTTATCTGAACCTCGGCTGTGTGAATAACACCGTTTTCCATTTCTGCGTGCTCGCTATGTACATTAAGCAGTTTATCGAAATATCTCCTTCATTGGGCTGCAACTCTTTGGTTGTCCGAAATGAGCTCCCCATTATCATTGCAAATAAAACCTGATCTGGACTCGTATCCTTTTCGTGCAGCGTTGGGCCCTACTTGTGTTTTTAGCCGCACATTCTTCCTGAATTTTAAAAAACTTTTCCCTTTGCTATTGTCGTTTTTTTATTCCGAACGAAATGGCTGACTTCCTTGCGTTAGGTTTGATTTCTAGCGTGATCTCTTCGCTATTTTGCAGGGTCTGAAGTCTTAGAATATTACGAGCTCTTGCTTTCTCCATTCTTTTGGAGGCTTTACCTAGTTTTTTTTCGCTGCTTACTCTACAACACTCCTTATTGTGGATGGTTCAGGTTCTACCTGTCTTATTTCTTGATTAGTTTGTGTGACATATAATAGAGCAAATGGGCTATTGATTACGTCCTGTTATATGCGCTCGATACGGAGGTCCTCGCTTTTGATTCTGGTCATGATTATAATGTGGCAATCTGCTCCTCTGTATGCTTTAACATCTAGTACGTTGGTATGATGTCTTTTATTTATCAAGAAATGGTCAATTTTATTGCGCGTTACTCTATCCGCTGATATCAAGGTAGTATTTCCCTGTGTTTGAATGCGGCGGTTTTTACGATCACTTTTTTGAGCTTGCGGAACTATTGTCCAAAGGCCATTATCGATTGACGAAGCATGAAGGGTTTCTTCTACTATTGTTAGCTTGTATACCGTTTCGTTTCCTATCTTCGCGTTGAAATATCCGAGTACGTTTTTCGCGTCGAAAGATAAGAAATTTTCAGATATTGTATTGCATTGTTTTGTATTTTTATTGCATTCATAAACCTATAAATCAAGTACAATTCATTAAAATGATTTTTTTTAAAATAAGCGCACTGATAGAAAATTATATGAACAATTGAGACATTCTGTATTTTACTAACAAAAGTAGTGAAGATAGTTTTGAATGCCACTTCAAATATTTATTGAAACTTAAATTAACGTTTATGATGAAATTTCATCCTTTGTCTCGTAAAGTGCGTCCACTACCTCTTCTGCCTTATCTTCCGTAAAGCAATAAACGTTCAGAAGCATAAAGTTATAGGTGGGAAACCGGATTTTTGGATAGTCGGTCGTTGTATAGTTCTACGATCTGTGCCATTTTGTTGCTGATACCCTATTTAAACTTACTTAATTCGTTGTTTATTTTGTGGAAGGTGAACATAGGCTTGGTACATTCCACGAGCTTATCTCTAATTTTCATGCATGCTCTCCCGTCACATTCAGCATCAAGCTGTGTCAACGATTTTTGATGCTTGTTTTGAGTACAGTGTTGCAATGGTGTATTATCGTAGTGATGTAAACAGGCGAAGTGAAAAATCATCTAGTCTGTGCCTATCTCTGTCATTCTTTTTCATGGAGTAGAGATCCATAAAGAATTTAGTCGCGTTTTACGACTGGTCACGGGTGTACCATACTTGAGTTCCATATACTGTAGGGTTCCAATTTAGGAATCCTTGTTCCTTGTTCAATTGAACAAGAACAGGGAAAAGTCCTTGTCAACAAATACTAAGAAGGCAAACAGTTTAACCGGGGTTAAATATTATTAGAATGTATCGGAAAATTAGGCTTAAGCATGAGTCTCACAACTCAAAGGTTTTCGGCTATATTTTATCATTGCGATGCTTAAAAACAGTTTTTGATATACTTTCATAAATATTTGAATTATTCCAAGATCACTTTAAGCTAAAGGGAAACACCTCTTTTTCTAGACACTATCAAGCCATAGGAAATATTTTTATAATATTTTAAAAGAAACCATTCTAAAGGTAATCAAGACTAACTTTTAAAAACCGTACCACCCAAACGTTCTTCTGACTCAATAAGTGTTCGTATCCGAATCTTACTCTCTCTAATCTTACTCGAGATTTTGGTCTAACAGAAGAACACAAGGCTCTTAAGTGCCATTACTTTTAAGCGATTTTTATAGCTTCATTGAATAAATCAGTCAGCCCCCAAGTACTCGCATAATTCACGCGAAAATCTTTATTGCTCCGCTTCACATCGTGATCCTAATTATATTGTCTTGTAAAGCATAATAAGAATATTTATGCTGCTCCCAAAGGCAATACAAATTGTCGTCCAGATCCGCATCCATTTGCATAATATAGAAAAACACCATCGACGTGCCACCCGCCGACCGCTCACCAAACAAAAATCAAGTGACCGTAAACTACGTCAGCATCCAGTATCCAACCGTAATGAAATGACCCAACTGTATCCGAACTAAATCCAAATCCAAATACTTGACATTCAAAATTTATTTGAAATTGTCAAAATTATGTAAAACACTTGCGTCGACTTGGCTCCGTGCGGGGCTGACACGACTGCAAAATGAATGATGATGTTTACTTAGCGCCATCGCCCCCCAATTCTCGATTATGTGCGTGGCACTTTGATATGCCGAATGTATAGTATTTCAATTTGGCTTTTAATAAATTTGAAGCACGCGAATTGATAAAGAATTAATCTGAATGTCGCAGTGTTGGCGGGGCGTTAATACGCAAAAGAACTTATTAAAGATTTGCTGGCGTTGAGGATCATCCTTAAGATTGATTTTATTCCTCTTCTTAGCCGTATTAATGGATATTGTTGGTTTTTCTGGTTATCACGATTATTTTAAGATTTCCAGATAAAAATAGGAAAATATTTAATTTGCACAGAAATTTTGCGCGAGTTTTTCCTTCTTGTTTTCGTTTCTCGGTTTATCTAGATTTTGTTCAAGGAAGAAACTGTCAAGTGAATATGTGCTAATCAGATTGAATGGCTTATTTAAATATTAGCTAGTCGATGTCACTTAGCTATATTATATTAATAGGCGGTTTCTTGTTCGTCTATTTAGTGTATGTACTTAAACGTTTAGTTTAATATATTTATTCTTTATTCCTATTTCTCACTATATGAATTAACACTTAACTTGACGTACTCGATTGTGTATACAAGCACGTGTGGCTAAGTTAGCCTATTAGAAGCAAGAAGTACATTTTTGGAACACTAATTCCTTTCGGCAGTTTATATAGGGCTATCCAACAAAAGGGGGAATTTAAAATGAATAGTAAAGACGCAATATTTTATAGAAGATGATATTTTTTATTTAACACGAAGCAAAAACCCCACAATATAAGCTGATTTCCGCCTTAGCTCTGCCTACAAATGAACATAGCGAATATTTCCATCATATTTTCGTACTCTTTTCTTTTCTTTTTTTGAAAAGGAAGCGGCTGGAACTGGAAGCTGCTGCAACTGATGGATTATACTACCAGACAAATACCCCACTTAGGGAAAACAAGTTGTTGCGGTATTCGAACTCCACGGCAAGGCCCTAACGATTGAATCGCAAGGCTCCTGTGCTGCTCTTCGTTTAATTGCTCTGATTGGAGCATGGATCGCTGGTGGACAGTGTTATGATAGAGGTCAATTGACGTCTTCATTTCTAGAATGTCTAGGAAATTTGACACGTATTAGATCCATAGTTTCACCAAAAACGTAGCACGCGGCGGCGTTTGTGTGAAAAAAAAACGTTCCTTTATCCATTGCCCCAATTTCAGGTAAACAAGCATCAGTCAGTACCGTTCAGCTACACAAGCCATTCTCTGAAAGTCTGGCACCAGCCTCATTTTCGTAAAAAAAATGTACTCAAAGACGGCACCAACCTAAAAAGGGTTCCAAACTATCACTGAAAGATAGAGAGGTTGTCCCACTATTTATGTCAGAATGATCGTTACTCAAAATCATTTTAAAGATCCCTATCATATCCCATTGCAAAAGGATTGCAACATCCGGGAGATTGAAATTTATTGCTTAAATTCACTACATCTGTTCAAGGGGTGGTCGTGGTGCAATGGTAATCATCACCGACTGTTGAGCTGTCCATAGCCAAGAACAATTCCTATACGGGAAAACTGTGCAACAATATCAGTTGTGAATGAGAGATGATCAAAAAAATTCGGACGAAGGCATAACACCCGTAGTATAAAATAACTTCAAAATTCTTACTGTCTGTGCGCATTTCCAACATAACACCTTAATGACATAGAAACAAAAAAGTTACTGTGAACTACAACCAATGCGACATATTCAGTCGAATCTCTCATACTATCTAGGACAACCACCCCCGGAGAGTAGTGAACGAACATTTTCGACACAAACCATCTGCACCCCGTCCAGGTTGTGTGACAAACACCATAAGAGCGTACACTCTTGAACCTGCACGAACCATATAAAAAAAAACAAAAAAAACATCTGTTCAAGAAGGCTCTTGAAGATTACCAATAGCAATGCAAGCCTTATGATATCCTTCCGCTATATTTTCATATTTTTGTAGTGAATTTTAACTATTCAAGCATATTTACGGCTGGATGTCGGTCTGTATTTCATAGTCACGTAGTTTTTACTTATCAAAAATCACTGTAGTGCTAGTTCAATATAAAGGTTCAATAATGGCGCGTAATTTAAAATGACACCTTTTGTTGGATATCCAGTCAAAATATCTCCGATCTTACGAAGGAACTTCTTACCTTACGTACTTAACAGCCAGGTTGGCAATATATAAATGTTTATTCACTATGTTCACCGAAAATAATGATCGGTTCTCTCTAGAACCAGTGAAATTACAAAATTCCCATTACTTTTTGAATACACTCTGATTCATAAAATCAGTCATATTCGATTTGGAACGTGCTGATATAGAAATCATGTCCTATTATCGGCTATGAGGCGATTATAAAATTAGAAGTTTGTTTCCACTTTTTCCGAAATACTTCTCTGCCTCTTCTCCAACTTAATGTAATTTAACGTGTCTTCTCCTCCATTCGCCTTCCTCGCTTATAGGGCCGAATATCCGACGCAGAATTTTTCTTTCGAAGGATCCCTCTGCCGTCCTGCTTATAGTTGAGCTTCCGGCTTCATAAAGCAAGAATGGCAGGATAAGTGTTTTGTAGAGCATCATTTTGGTCCTTTGAGTTAAGAGTCTCGACCCTAGTTGTTTTGACAGGGCGTAATAGCAGCGGTTGCCAAGAGTGATTCTGTGCCGAATTTCCACTATGATATCGTTTCTGGAGTTAACGTTTGCCCCGAGGTAAACCACCTCGAAATATAATTTGTCCATTGTTAAAACAGATGGTGGGTAACGGATCGGTTTTTGCTCGACAGTAAATACTTGGTGTTCTCCTCATTTACCTTCCGACCAGCTCGCTTCACCTGCCCTGCAACCACTCTGAAGGCTTCAACAACAGCACCTGGGGAAAACGTTGACTCATTGGGAGTTTTAAATCTAAGAAGATACTGACTGAGACTGACCATATCAATAGTTATAGGCCAGATATGTACGAGATAAGGCTTAACATCATCATCAGCGTTAAATATTGTGAAACAATTATCAAAATATTTGAAATAGTTTCTTCGAATAACGTACAAAAACATTATGATATCGGTGTACTCATTTCAAGGGCCTTTAGGCATGGGGGTTTCACCATATTATGGAACCATATGGAGTCTTTAAGGTCATTGCTCATGTTTTGAATGTTGAGCGCGCATAATGAGTTTTCTTCTCTCTTTTCGTAATTCATAAGATCTTCGCGAACGCTGGGAGTATGATCATTGCTACCTTGCAACAGGATAGCATACATATGTATATCCTTGCTTTGGCCTTGAAACAAGGGTTCTTTCTCAACTTATTTTTATGACTGGCGCATTATTCATGCCCGGCGTAAGTGAAATTTGTCACAATTAGATACTCTCCTCTCAGCCCACAGATTCCAATATTTGTTCATAATTAGCATCTATTCACACTTTCATAAAAAGTTCGCCCGGCAAAGGTGTTGATTGCTTATTGCTGTTGATCTTAAACGAAGCGTGAATTTTGTCTGCGACATTGAACACTTTTGATTGACAGAAATGCTTCGCACAATGTATGATCTCTATCTCTGCTCCAAAAATGAACAAAGCTTCACTCTACCCTCAATTTCAGAATTCCGAGGGCATTACAACTGCTAAGAATGCACTGACACTCCAGGCATGGGCTCTCACTAAGCCGTATTGCCATATTCTTTGTAATTCGGTCGGGCGGTGGTTCGTTCACCTGAACGCAAAGTATTTTTTAATTAAATTGCATTCCATCAAATGAATAATAACTCCCAGCCTCAATGCAACCGAAACCAAAAAACACAACAACAGGTAGAAATAAAGTAAGGAATTGCTTCGAGAATGCAACGATGGACCATGGTTTGCATGGTAATGGCCAGCATTCCCTCGTTTCCTGGCATATCCTTTATGCACGCCCAGTTGTTTGTAATTACTTATACTTTCTAATTCCAGCTACCGTGTCCTTATTTACTTCCTCCCTCTAGGATCCAGTGGACGCCTTCATTCATACCGACATCTGAGTATCTGCTTCCATTCTAAGGGAATGCGCTTAAATGAATTCCATCTCGGCCAGATGGGCAGAAAAGCCTCATCGTTATTTATTGCAATTTAGCCATTCCAAGGATTCGACCTGTCAGTTGTCAATACAACTCCAAGGTGGGGGAGCATTTTCGGAGAGCAAAAAAAAATCGGAACTTTTAATTAGCCTTCAGGATAGTATCCAAGAGTCATTGAGAGCACAACGAAACGAAGCTAACGAAGTATGATAAGAAATGGCATTCATGGTCAGAAACTTTTCGAGCTTCACTGTAGTGTCATTTGCATAACCAATCAAACTGAATTCAACTGAATCAAACTAAATTTAAGCCTGAACTACCTGTATCTAAATTAAATTAGATAACACCCCGACCGGTCGCTTGGGATATTGTTTCGATTAGAGGCGCGGCAAAGTGTATAAACGTCTGCTCGTTAGTGCGAATTATCGATGGAAAAATTGTCAGGCAAGTCTGGAAATAGCTGAACGCTGACTATTTTCGGAGTTCCGCTAATGATTAGGGTAAATGTCTCCATTGGATCAAGTGTAGGTTGTCAATTTAATAAACACCTTTTGGTGAATTGCGCCGCTTAAGGTGGAGGTATGAAAAAATTCCACCCTTGAGGCGCGTGGGGGGGTTCTTTGGCGGGTTACCCCGACAGCGCCTCCTGTAATGTGGGTTATATGGGTTTTGTCCTCTTTGTTTCATTTATCCTACCGGTCTCGGAAGACTTATTAGTTGTAATGAATAGTTTGTCGTGTAAAGTCGTGATACTGGTGCTGGAAAGAGGGTACATGCGGGTGGCTGTGTGGAAGCTGTAGGGCTTGTGCAAATTTGCTTTGTGCCTGCGGAAGTCCTTTGGCAATAAAGTAAATATTTGCTTTGACTTGTCATACCTGCGGTTGAGGTTCGTTGCTGGTAAATTTTTGAGGGATATGCTTGTGGTCGTTCTTACATGTATTTGCTTTAAAGGTGTTGCGAACACAGGTTTTAATTGGTTGAAAGCACTGTGCCTTAAAACGTGTCGGTATTGAATAAATTAAATAGCTTTCAACCTTCAATCAATTTGAAATTCGATACTTACTACTAGTCACGCATGAAATGAAATTCGAATACATGAAAGCCACGCATTATTTTGAGAATATGGTTCTATGGAAAATTAAGTAGTGAACATTAAAATCTTATTTTTACATTCTGCGTGAGAATTAATTTGCATTTTTTACACGTGTGGCGGGTAAAGCTACCCTTGACCTAGTTTGCTTTCCTGCATAATGCATTCGAGAAATTCCAGTAAAAATATTTAATTCAAACTGGATGGATGCTAATTGACGGAATATTAAATGACAAGCTCTGACATAGTACGATTTAATATTTAAGGACCTTTAGATTACCATTTAATTTTATGGTGCTTAAAAAACGTAGAAACTTTTTATTACAACTGCCCCACTTCATGTCTGTTCGCCAGTACAGCAATTATGCACTTCAGCCGAGGCCATGTTAAGCGGCTCCCAATTTAAGCTGCCTATATATGTAAGTAACAAAGCAGGTTAAGCATTTGTCGACAACGGGGCATATTTTGAGCATGAAATTTTAGGCAAAATTAACACATTTGCGAAATAGATCATACAACTTTACTTTAGCACCAAAAACTGTAACAATTTCGTACCAAACTTACTCGTACAACAATGTATGCAGAAAAAATATAGTCGCCCAACTGAACGAGCTGTTCCCAATGGAGTGAAATGAAATAATTTAGACGGAATTAACGCGTACATCATCGGGATACATATTTGGCAAGGATATTTCAACTGCGAGTGATGGTGCAGCTCAGACCCACTTGACACCTGTAACAGAAGTTGAGCCTTTTTGCGTGCGATGCTGTCGACACTTGGCACTACGGGACGTATACGTAACTTTTTCCCCATTTTTGTGCCTCTCCCCTTCCTGGCTCTGTAAACTAGGATTTCTAGGATTCCAGATGGCGCCAGTATTGCAAGAGCAACTTACTATCATGTAGTACATTCTAGTAGACGGCTGCTGTCAGCCGGATCGGACTCGTAGTTTTGTTTTGACCGCGTGTGGAAGCGGGAGTGTCCGCGGATTTTAGAAAAATGGAAAAAGAGCAATATCGGTCGGTGATTCGGTTCTTGTTTTTGGAAGGGAAATCGCGCAGCGAAATCAAAGAGCGTTTGGATGCTGTGTACGGTGACTCTTCTCCTTCGATGGCGACCATCAAAAATTAGTTTAACGAGTTTCAACGTGGTCGCACGTCGGTTTTTGATGAGCCACGTCCAGGTGCCCCGAAAACGGCTACCGCGGAGGATAATGTGACAAAAATCCACGATCTCTTACTGGCAGACCGCCGATTGAAGGTGCGCGAGATAGCTGTGACAGTAGGCATTTCAGAAGATCGCGTGGGTCATATCATGCATGAAATTTTGGGCATGAGAAAGCTGTCGGCGCGATTTGTGCCGCGTTTGCTCACTCTCCTAACTAGGTTTTCCTCAAGGAACTGCGAAGGACTTAACCAAAGTGGTTAGATCGGCGGCAGCTTCCTGCATTATGTACCAGTCGAGAAAGCGGCTCTGAAAGGCGGGAGACGCTGTCGACACTTGGCACTACGGGACACATTCATAACATTTTCCCAATTTTGGTCCCTCTTCCCTCCGTGGCTCACCTAACTAGGTTTTCCTCAAGGAACTGCGAAGGACTTAACCAAAGTGGTTAGATCTTGATCGGCGGCAGCTTTCTGCATTATGTACCAGTCGAGAAAGCCTCTCTGGTAAGCGGGGGACGCTGTTGATATTTGGCACTACCGGGCGTATACGTAACATTTTCTCAATTTTGGTCCCTCTTCCCTCCGTGGCTCACCTAACTAGGTTTTCCTCAAGGAACTGCGAAGGACTTAACCAAAGTGGTTAGATCTTGATCGGCGGCAGCTTTCTGCATTATGTACCAGTCGAGAAAGCCTCTCTGGTAAGCGGGGGACGCTGTTGATATTTGGCACTACCGGGCGTATACGTAACATTTTCTCAATTTTGGTCCCTCTTCCCTCCGTGGCTCACCTAACTAGGTTTTCCTCAAGGAATTGCGAAGGACTTAACCAAAGTGGTTAGATCTTGATCGGCGGCAGCTTTCTGCATTATGTACCAGTCGAGAAAGCCTCTCTGGTAAGCGGGAGATGCTGTCGATACTTTCACTACGGGGCGTATACGTAACTTTTCCCAATTTTGGTTCTTTTCTCTTCCCGTATAACTGAAGGTAATGCAAAAGACTTAACCAAAATGTTTAGATCTTAATCGGCGGCAGCTTCCTGGATTATGTTCATGCGAGAGACACTGTCTTTGCATTTTCCAAATTTTGGTCCCTCTTGCCTTCGTGGCTCTGTAAAATCTCATAGACGGCAGTTTGAATATTTTAAACTCAAAAAATGAATGCTGAGCTTTGAAAAAACTGTTCCAGCTCTCTGTGTATAGGTAGATTAATAATTAAAATGTTCACACGTGACACATGGTGGTCAGGTGCCGTAGTAGTGGCTGATTATTTTGAAAACGACAACGGGCAAATGGCAACAGTCAGTGATGAAGGCTGGTACTGCATGTTGACTTTTTATTTTTGATATAAAATCAAATGTTTGCTTTGGAGGCATATGTCTTCAGTATTAAACCGAATCCTGGAAGCCCGATAAAAGATGTGCATGCAGGCAACGCTAAGCTATGTAGTAAGTTTATGTTTAAAAGTTTATGGGTTTAAATGACTTGACTATTGGTAGAATTCAGAGCATGTTAGATCCAATACCAGTACGCGTGAAGCCACCGTGCCCCTCTGAGGTTCTGAAGCGGTAGAAGGCTTAAAAACACGACGAATGTTGATTTCGATTTAAAATTTTTGATTTTCTTTCTTTGTTTGTAAATTGTCTAAGCAAGCAGATCATTTTCTGCGACTTAATTACTATTTGCCCAATACATACACGTGAAATTATGGTTTCAAGTCTCTTATGAAAAAATAAATAACCTTCAATGCTGATTAGTAATCAAAACGACATAACTAATGTACTCTTGAGCTACGAGCTACAAGCCAGCCTTTAAGATAGATCAGCCATGATAGTTTCTTTACTTAAACCTGTTGAATGATGTCAAAGTGACATGTTCGAGTGGTAAACAACATAATAAGAATTCCACACTTTATTGGGTTGAGTCTGACGACACAATGGAAATTTTATCAATTAACACATCTTTTACATCAAAGTACACAACAGCAATATGTCTACATACGGAAATACGGAGAATAAATCTTCAAAAAACATCAAACAAAAAACATTTCTGGCCATTTCTAGCTATTGTCACTCAAATCTGAAGAACACCATTTCGGGTAAAAACCCATAAATCGGGAATCGTGGACCACAATAGTTGCACTTAATATCAATCACGTAATTGAAGTCACGTGTTGGGCTTTAAGATGAAGTACCCGAAATAGGATTAAAATCAGCGTCACCAATGGTCTTAACAATGCTAATTTGTTATGTGACCAGGGAGTGATCATTAGACCGTGAATAAAGGCGTTCGGTTAAGAAGCCAGTGGACTAAGTCAACCGCAATTGATTCTTTCGATATCGTTAACTCCGAAGCACCGAAAAATATATAGATTGAGGATTTTATAGTGCGCTGTATACGTACCTACTGTCTCACGTGGATCTCGTCAATGGCGGAGGAGTGGTTTTTGATCTATGCGGTCTAATAACTCAATATCACTTGAAGAATTCTATAGGCACACAATATCAACTGTTCACTCTTTAAACTGACGTTACAAGCATGAGCCTTTCATTAATATGTCTACTGCGGAATGCGGCACTTTTAGACTTTCCTTGAATTGTTATTCTGTTCATTGTCACGGTGGAAGTGCTGATCGACGTCGTTTGCCTGCCCGCCTTTTTCACGGCCTTTATACAAGTGCGTAATGGTCCTTAACTAAAACCCATCAAAGGTGTACTTTTCGAAATATTACTATTTATTTCTGATAAGATTTGATGGACTCGAACACTTATTATGAAGTGCTTGATAAATCAGCCATCTCTTCGGCACAAACTTACGAGGTGCGTTCAAAAAGTAACGGGAATCGTATAGTTTCACGTAATGCATTAGACCGACTCATCTGTTCATTGTTTTGCTGTTAGAGATTTTTAAAAACTATTTGTATAGATAAGTGGCGGAAACTTTTTACTTCGTATTTTATCAGCTGATAGAGAGGTTACATGTGTTTTGGTGTGATGGATGATTGTTTATTTGGTAAAAGATTTAAAAAAAAGTGCAGCAAAATTGTGTTGCTCTTAGCAAGTCTGCTGTGAGTAAAAGTGTAATTTTGAAGAAGACGTTGGAGAGAAGAACGTCCTCGCACCCCGCCCATGAACAACCGATGAAGATGCAAAACAATTTGAGCGAAATGATTATGAAAAACCAGTGAATCACAATTAGAATACCCGATGAAGATGCTGGCATATTAACTGAATCATGGCACCAATCAAAACAGCCCAAGACAGGAGTCACCATCGTGCAGACGATGTAGACCTATTTAAGTGTGTCATAACAGGTGATAAAATATGAACTTGCATCTAGATTCAATCGTCCTCATTTACACGAATTTTCTCGTTTTCCAAACATGGTCCAGTATGACCTGTTTATGTCCATAAAAATATATTCCTGTTACTTTTTGAACATACTGACTTGGGTCAAGGCAACACGGGACGTCCTCTTGTTCCTAACACGAATATTATTAAATAAACTCGAACCTTCCAAGCATTTGATGGAGAAAATTAAATCGGCCGGAGCTGTTCGAAAGAGAGTTTATTGTCCTTGATAGTGTGTTACAACGATCTGATAAAAACTCGAAATCCAACCCACACCGTCAGACATCTTAACAAAGTGAATATTGGAGTCAGAAGAGATAGGCCAACTTCCGAATTTAAAGACTAAAAAAGGATTTCAAGCACCTTCTTTTGGTCGCCTCCAATGATTCCTATTTAAGCTACCCTAACAGTAAAATAATTGAAAGTACAAGCCTAATCCGATCAAACAACAGATCCTAACAAGGAACCCAGTGCAAGCAACTAATCTAATCTAATCATCGCATTTATGCCTTCGGGACATTATGTCAACTATTTCGCAAATGGGCAACATCTCGAAGCAATCATCCGAGCACACACGACTTATCCTAAATCAGATCCCTCTCCGCACTCGCAACACACAAACAGTAACACACCCTACGCAGTTCACGGCGAACAATAGTCCACCATCCGCACGGCACATATCCGCAATCATAGTGGAATGGACACGAGCACGAATCATCGACAAGACACTCCGACGACGGCGAAAAGTAAACGCCACGGTAAAAGTGCGAGTAAACAAAAGAAGCAAAATCTCGGCATGTGAGGCATGGTGAGTCTGTTAAGAGGAGACCAAAACCATGACCTCGCTCCTTTCTGTAATTAATAAAATTTATGCTGACTCAGGTCAGTGGCAGTTATGTTCACCGAACCAACCTGCTCGCCTGTCGGCCAATCTCGGATACACACACGCTCGGTACACAGATACACCTCTGGAGTTGATGTTGCTTTTTTGTCCTTGCTTTTCATTCAAATTTTTTTTCGATTTGCCTTTCAGTCTTGTTTGGAAACCCTCGCCTCATTCGGCGAACAAGCCGACAGGTGTCATTCGAATTCGAAACAAAATCAACAAACAGTCGCGAAGCTTACGAAAGCTTCGTCGAAAAACATCGCACGAGAATGTTATTCGAAAGAGTAATTCTCGCGTCGACTCGCAACATTCCACTCAAACGGAGTGGTGAGAAGCTCTTCCCCCCGAAAGCTTCGAGAGCGATGAGATGAGAATGGTTTGCAGCCGAAAACTAGGCAACGAGTTTGCTTTTCGAATTATTTGTGTTTTTCCAACGAAAATTATGTTTCCTTTAGCTCTTATTCCCGTTATTCGTCTGTTTGTTCTTCTGGCTTTTCTTTTTTGCTTCTCGTGTTGTTTTCGTGTTTTTTTTTTCTTTTCTATGTTGAAGGACGTTCGTCGCAAGAAGGGTCTGAAAGGTTTTTCGTCTTGAATAAACGACAAATGACGACCGAACCCCACCCGTTCGTCGGGGGAGCCGTATCTATTGGTTTGCTTGGCTACTTCAAATATATTGGCAAAGTACATGATGGTTAATATAAAAGGTTACTTCGTTGTTTTGCTTGCTTGCTCTATTTTCCTTTTACTTCTCTACCGTCCGTACGGGAGTGGAGGAGCGTTTGGGACCGACCCAGCCGAGTGTTAAGTGCCTTATTTTCGGGAACAAGCACAGCCGGCATATGGGCGAAAGGATACGTACACATGTGTATGTGTTAAGATGTTTTCTTTTGCAGTAGGCATTGTTTCCTGTTTTTGAAGGGGGGCGACTGGCCGGGGATTTTTAATAAGTAATTTCGTTTGTAGTTATTTGGTTTATGTGTACGTTTGAATATGTTTTTTGCAGGCAAACGGTTGTTGGTCACCACGTGCCGTTGTAAGGACGTGTGACGCGGTGCACGCGGTACGCGCATTTGTTTATTCACTACAAGAACGATACCTATTTGATTTTGTTTTCCAAACGAAAGATACTGGCGAGGTGTGGCCACGTCTAGCACAATTTGGATGGGTGTTTTTAAGGCAATCATATTGTTGAAGCCTTGTCCTCGTTGTTTACTCGGCTTCTATGAGAGTACGAAACTACCGATATACTGAAAAGATGTCGTCCGGGGTCCAGGACATATGTCACTTTAGAAGCCCCTTTTGTTGACGGTATTGGAAGTCAAACAGACACATTGGCCGTTGACAAGGTTGCCAAGGACCAGCTCTGCCCCTATAACGTCAGACTTGTGGGTGAGTAGTGGCAAGACATTGACTCAGATCGACTGCAACAGCTTTTAATACATTATACCGAGCAGATTACAAAGAGAGGCTCGATCAAGCTCCATCTCGTGATTTGGACGAAACGAAATCGAGCCTTTTGTAAAGCGGGTAGACAGGCCACGTGCAATAATGAAAAAAGATAAAGGAGGCTCAAAGTTGATGGAAGCTTCTGAAGATGAAAATAATGATCGATGAATGAAAATAAGATGGGATCAGCTCGCTGGGAATCAAGTCACAATTCCAGGTCTTCTATCTTGAATTTTGCAAACTTTTTCCTGGATCCCAGAAACCACAGTATCTAGGGTTCTAAAACCGATCGCTATGAGCCCAGAATCATGTACTCTATAATACAGCCAAGTTTCAGACTCATAGCTACTCGGCAAGTTTAGTTTGATATATGCGTACGGACTGTCAGAAGTACAGACAGACAGACAGGAAAGCCTTTGCATAAGCCTTCCCTACCCCAGCTTTGCAAGGTAGAAGACTAAAAATCAACATTTGTCAACAAAGAGTTGTATTTCGTTATTGCAACTCATCTAGATGAAGTTATGAGACATCCAACGTACGAGGGCTTGATGAGCGACGAGCGACTGATGGAGTTTGAGTTCGATCTTTGTTTTAATAGCTGTTGAAAGTCATCAACTTCATGTTTGTTTGCAATCGTGGAAAAAGAGCAATATTCATGATATCGTGGTGGCAAATCGCTGGCTGAACATCAAATAGATTGCCGACAATTTAGACATCTCAATTGAATGCATATTCCAGGAGAAAATTTGCAATGCGGCGGAATCCCTTTGCCCAATGTTGCAAACGTAATAGTATAAAACCTTCGGACCACTGTTGAGATATATTTAAACTGCTGGCGAAACATGGATTCATTACCATACGTCAGAAATAAAAGAACAATCAAATCAGTGAACTTTAGCCGGCGAACCTTCCATCGACCGAAACATCATGGAAGTGGTCTTGTTTGGGATTTTCGATGCATCATCTTCATCGACTTTTTCGAGAAGGCAATTCTATGCTGATTTATTAGCCGATTTGATGCTGAATTCATGAAAAACAGCCTCATTTCGTGAAGAAAAAAGTTCTCTTTCACCACGGCAAGGAAACTATATTAAAAAATGAGTTTTCGGGCCTAACACAGGTACTTCTCAAACAGCTCTCGTATAGCCGTAGGATTAGACTATCAGGTCATCATTTGCTACGCTCCGTTCAACCAGAATAACAAGTTACCTGCACATTTGCGAGCTCCTGGAAACCAATCCATTTTCAAACTTACAACACGCCTACCTCAAAGGTAAATTTACAAAGAGAGTTTTATACGAGGTCATGCACACCGTTCAGATAACCGTCTACGTCAAGCAATTTACGTTAGCAACCTTTGAACAAAGAAGGTGCTTTCAACAATGGTTATCGAGAAATCCCTAACTCCCTTGGAGTCGGAAGATTTCATCCGCAAATGGATAATATCCATAAGACCAAGTTCGTTTTCATCACAATTAGGAAATAGCTTCATCACCAAATTGGAAAAAACACTCCATAAGGCAGCATTATCTAACCTCTTTTATGGGTCACATTGCATAAATAGTTGGAAAACTATGGAATAAAAGTGGTCGTGTATTCAGTCGATGTGGTTATTCCAGTATCAGGGTTCGTCGCCTTTGTAATAAGTAAAGGAATGAAAGTGGTTGGCCTACAGACTCCCGCAAACAGGCTAATCGTAAATCCAATGAAAGTCCCAAAAAAAATCGGATTAGGAAAGTTAACTTGACATTTTATACCTAGAGAAAAAAAAATTTTCTGTAAATGTCTTTCGCCTATGGCTCGCTAGTCTTATAGACTGCCTTAAGCAAAACCAAATAAACTTAACAAAATTTATAGATCGACAGGAATCGCTACCATGCTGGCCATAAAATTGTGCTTCACTAAAGCACTTTATATAAACCTGCACATTTTGCTGTCGGACCAATACGTCAAGTACATGTTAACCTGTGCTCCCATCAGACTCAAGGAAGCGGGCTACATATCACCTAGACCGTATGGCCTTAGGAGAGCTCTCTTACTCCTGTGTGTGAATCTGACAGCTGTTACAACAAACAATATTATCCCCCATGTTGGCTTCAACGGAGTGGGACATTTCGGTATTCCATCCATAATGAAATTAAAGTCCGCATACCGATTTCAGACTCCTGGCATATACTGATGGAAATATTTATGGAATCAGGAAACTAATTAATCCAACTGAATATTTCCAATTCGTACCGCCGTCGTGTTCACTCAACCATCTTGTACAACCTGCCCTAACACCGTGGTGACAGCCATCAGTAAGCCGCCATCAAAGCTCTATCCTTAGTAACTACTAACTCTAAACTGATGGATCAATGCAACGAGAAAATCAGATGGGTTAGCAGCAGGATCGAGATCACGCTCCTCTAGGTTAAAGTAAAATATACGGAGTCCTTCATCCCCTTTTCCCTCATCACAATAGGCGAAGGCACCTATTTAAAATATTTTCCAATAAATTTCTAATAAATTTTCCAACTAGATCCACGAGGTACAGGATATCTAAAGAATTTTGTCCCCCCTATATACCATATCACGTCGTCAAATTTGGCATTATCTCACCTCTGGGAAAACCCGGTCGGGAAATAATCCCCAATATTTTCTCTGCAAATGCCAGGCAGATTTCGCGCATTTTATGAATACTTTCCTAGTGATCAGATCAATAACTCTTACTTGGCCAATATTTCCGAATTATATATGCTGGATATGATGGGATTTGGCATGAGAACGTAGCTGAAGCGTTAATCGAACCACTGTCGCTGATACCTACCTACCTACCAAGTCACGACAAATCCATTGCCCAACATCGATTCGAAAAATGTGCTTTTAACAGAATGGTGCTAATCTTCACGATAGAAACACAATGCCAGCAATAAAGGTGATTCCAATGTGGACGAATTCGATGATAATCCAAAAGTTGTGGTCAAAAAGATTGCCAAAGGTCGTTCGACTCTTTTAAGAGCAAAGTTTCAAAGGATTTTTGAGCAGAAGATAGATAGAAGCATGAGGCCGACAGATCATGTCTATGAACAAAAACCGACTTATCCGACCAACTCTGGGTAACAACTACATCACCAAGAGTGCGAACTATTGTATGAAAGTTGATAGAGCCGGGGTAAGAACAGTTGCGAATGCGGATGGTGATTTTAATACCTCACAAATTTTCTCGGCGATAAGCCAAATCCCACAGAACACTCTAGGTGAAACTCATCGCTGTATCATGAGCTATGGTCTGGGAGTGAATTCGAATATATACCCGAACCCAACATCAAACTAGATGTTGGAGTGGTCGTGGTGCAATGGTACTCATCACCGACTGTTGAGCCGAAGGTCTGCAGTTAAAGTCCGTCCATAGTCAAGAACTATTTCTATACGGAAAAACATTGTGAATGAGAGATTATCAAAAAGTGCTGACGAAGGCATAACACTCGCAGCATAAGATCACTTAAAAATTCGTACTCTCTGTGTGCATTTCCAATATAACGCCTTAATGACATAGAAACAAAAAAGTTACTGTGAACTGCAACCAACGCAAATGCAGTCGAATCTCTCGAATCCTATCTAGAACAACCACCCCCGGAGAGTAGTGAACGAACATCTTCGACACAAACCATCTGCACCCCGTCCAGGTTGTGTGACAAAACTATAAGAGCGTACACTCTTGAACCTGCACGAATTATAAAAAAGAAAAACAAAAGAAAGGCTAACATAGCCTTCTACATCCGCAATAAAAGTGTCGACCACAAATAGGGCCTTCATTCTTAAACGTTCATTAAGGGATCATCTCAGGAGCTATCATTTTGTGGCCGGCAAAATACAGCATTAATCGCTTGATATTCCAAAGGGCATCGTGTATGAGGCTATAAGATCCTGCCAGATACCTGCCAAATAGGCGCTCTGATAGTCATCGTTCACTCTCTTCCTTATGACTTACGAGTATTTACAAACTTACTTACTAACTTGCCTACAAATCCGTCAATTGGTCGACCCTACAGTCAAGTTAGTCAAGCTGATAGAGCTTCATTTACGATGGAGACTGTCTCTTGGTCTTCTCTTTGCAAGGCTACCAATTTTAGAGTGGCAATTGGTATCAAGAAGAAAAAAATTGTTTAGCTGGTCGTTGAGTTATAAAGTCCTTTTTCCAATGAGCTTCGAAAACGTTTTAACTTTTCAGAGGATAAATGTCTATAATCACCAATTGATGACAGCAACCGTTTCATTTTTAAGATAATGAGGATAGCGTTAGCCTAACAAGAATCCATCATCGGACAAAACCTCAAATGGATTATGACTATTCGCTCATGCGACGATCAACCAAATACATAAATTGGTTCATTACGACCGAATGTCGAGCAACTGTCCTTGCTCCATACGCCGTGCAAAAAACAAATCCAAATAAGTGAAACGTGCCATCACCCCAATCCAGCGTTCTATTTTCAGCATCAGCCAGAGGCAGGAAGGAAAAACAAAAACACATTTCCACCACGACGACCTTCCACCGCCTCACACACATATGTAGGTATGTACAATTCACTCGCAGGACACGCGATTGCACGAAAAAAAGCATAGAAAACAATTAAAGGAAAACAAACCGTAAAAAAAAACAAAACTTGAGAACATCATATCCAGTAATCTAATGCGGCATTGAAAAGTCCTAGTACAATGACAATGGTCTGTCGTTCATTGTCCTGGCAGTGGTTTGCCAACCAACTCGCGCGACATCGAAAATCTGAAACATCGGCGACAATAAAAACTGAAAAGTTCAGATTTAAGGTACAGAGTCTGCCTTCGTAGACTTGTCGTACGGTGGCTTGTAGTCTGTCGCAGCTTAGTCGATATGACGCTGGAAATAGTCCTGCAGCCTGCAGTCAGTTCTTGTTCATCTGTATACTATCCACCGCACGTCCCTGCAGCCGGACACTATCATCATCTATCGCTGCATACCTTCACCCCGTAGCTGTTTTTCTTTTTTGGTTTTGGTTTTCCTCTTCCGCCCGAGTGCTTCGTTTCGGTGTATGGTACATCTCTGTAGTTTGTTGTGTTTCGGGGCTTGCTTCAGTATAGAGTTCGTCTGGGCCACAGGATTTTTCGTTATCCTCCTCAGGTATGCTTTACCTGGATCTTCTCTTTTTTCGGGTATTGACGATAAAACTTTTGCAATTCATTTCACATGCTGGACAAGTGGACACGTCCTGGAAATAGTCTGTGTGCATGTTCTATTTTATGTTTCATACATGCCGGTGTGATGCGGCAGCGGTACAATGCAAAGTGGGCAGTTGTGCAGGGTCGGTGAACGGGTAGAGGGATCAAATATTTAAAGAACTAAGATTGTCGTACCTACGAGGGTATATCAATTAGCACAAATATTGAATAACCACAAGTTTGACTAGTGGCTTACGTTACGTACGGAGTGGGGTTTAAGACTTGGTTTTTGTATGTTTGAAGGAATGCTATTGTCTGCCTTAACTTTGCGAAAAACAATGAGGAAAGGAAATTAAAACGGATTGAAAAGGAGAAACAGCCTTGCCTGCTCTACCTGCCCTTTGATCACGGTCCTATTTCGAAATTAAGTTTATGTACTAAAGTGCTTAAAGCCTATACGACAGCAAAAGATGTTGGCATCGCAGATTGGAACGTCATTAAGCCAGAATAGCAGCGCGCTTAGCCCAGTGTGGAAAACCTCTACAAAGATGTTTTTTGGGCTTCACTCCTTTCGAATACCGTATTCCCGGTTACAACCTTTGGACTGTTAGTTCATATTTATTTGAGTGACTAAGATGCTCTTCCTGAGTATTCGTAAAGTCCCTAAGATGTCCGGGACACCTGGGTCCTCCGGTGAACTTATTTTGTAGCAATTAGCGGCAATCGTACTCACCTTGTGGGGTTATCTTCCAAAGGATAGGTTCATAATGTACCTAATTTCGTGTTCTCCCTTTCTTTTTGCTTTTACATTTTTGTTCTCAATTTCTCTTACATAAGTTTTCCTCACAAAGTTCTTTTGATCCAAGGGTTGTTTCAAGATGTTTCTTTCAGAATTGCTCAGTGACGAATCGGTTGATATCACGTGCCATGGTACGCTTTAGTATGTGCTGTAGTTGCAATCCACTGATCCTCTTTAAGAGAAAGTCCTCGGGTTTCAGCACTGCCCGAGCATCAGGATCAAGTTTATATTCGATCCACTTAGAGTTAAGCATATCAACGGCTAAATAGATGTTGCTCATGACAGGTTTTAAATTTTTGAAATAAGAGATGGGCCAACTGATGGTGTGGATGTTGCTGTCAATTATTGCCATTAATTGAATTCTTTGGCCAGGATTAACACTTGACTGCAAATTTTAAAAGTTTTTAGATGTTCTACAAACGACGTCGCGAATCGCCATGAAAAGTTGTTCTTTTCCGCTGAATCACATCTTTGGATAAATGGGGAACGCAAATAAGCAAAGCTGGCGTATCTGGGGACCTGAACACTACTTCAATGTGGCGCAAAATTAATCATGCAATATATTTTTTTTTTTAACTACTTTTTTACTAAATAAAAAAAATAGATGAGTGATGGAAACCTTAACTTGGAATTTTAAATTTTTTTCATTTACATACCTATACACGATGACACGTTCCTCATTTTCGAAGAAGTGCGAACCATGACACCATTAGACCAAATTGCTTAGACCTTCAAACCTTTGCAACAAAGCTAGTCTCTCCTAATATTTTACAGTTTTGCTCATAGTACACAATGGACAAATGGTGGACAATTACATCAATCGTTATCTGACTTACCTAGTACAGACACGCTACTTTTCAGTAGCTTTTCGCAATATTAAGAAATAGAGCGATTGTTAGGTGATTCATATTGAAAAATGGTAAGCCTTAAGCTAAACATGTGCAGTCTCGAATTACAGTTTGGTTTTACGTGATAGAAACAGGGATGTTAAATCCGGACCACAAATTGGATAACGATGTTTTTTTTTTCTTTTTTTCTTCCATATTCCTTAGAATGACCTGACGCTAGACAAAAGTGCTTGAAACTAGATTAAATAGCTTAACTTACTGGCCCTCTACGGATACTCTGAAATATGCAGAAACATATTAAGAGTATCACAGATATTGTCGAAACTACTGATTAAAATTCTTATTTTATGGATTTTGGAGATTTTAATCTGCTCAATGTTGGATGGTTGTTCTCAAATGATGAAAAAAGATTTTTTGCTAATAATGTTACAAAAGATTTTGATACTGTAATTGAAGGTTTAATTGCTTTAAATTTGTACCAAATTAATAATATTTCAAATTCAAATTGGCCGTATTTTAGATCTAATATTAATTGATTGTATTCTTGAGGCTCAATTAAATGACGCAAGTTTTAATCTGTTAGGTAATAGTATTCATCACAAGCCTCTTGAAATAATATTGTTCAAACGTATGATTTTAAAAACGCTGATTAAAGCCTATCCAGACTCAAAAACGTTTCAAAAAAATTACAGAAAGAGAGTAAAGTTTGTATCTCATTCCGTGAACAATTTAGGAAAGTAAGGAAAGAGTACGAAATTTTGAGAAAATTTATTTATAAGCAATACATTCGTTCCCTGGAACCGAAAATTAAAAATAACCCAACAATGTTTGGTAATTTTTAAATACAAAGAGAAAATCACTTGGCATTCCATTTAACGTTGCGTACAATGGTGTTTCATCAGATAATGTAAATGTTATTGGCAACAGTTTCGCATTATTTTTTCAGCCCAACTTCATTGATTTAATTTTAAATTGCGATTAACTTAGTAGCTCTAATTCTTTCATTGAAGCTGGTCAACTGCACTTATCTGAAAGCGATGTGCTAACATTCTTGTCCTCTCTCGTAAATGATTTTTCTGCTGAGTCGGATAATATACCACGGCTTCTTTTAAAAACTTTATCCGAACATCAACATGGGTTTATGACCTCTTAGGCGTTCCTCAAGGCAGTCATCTTGATCCGTAGCTGTTCATTATTTTTATAAATGACATGTCACATCTTCTTTCTCATTTGAAATGTCTCTTTTATGCCGATGATTTAAAAGTATTCAGCTGCATAAAATCTTTATCAGATGCTAATTCTGTTCAAGCTGATTTTAATAAAATTCTTCAATGGAGTAAATTAAATGGGCTCCATTTTATCGATCATAAATGTAGTGTCGTTACTTATTCTAAGATCCAAAATCCTGTGTATTTCGAATACAAACTTGGTAACGATTCTTTACAATGGTGTGAAAACCAGAAAGATCTTGGTGTGATTTTCGACTCCAAAATTAATTTTTCTCTTCATATCGATCATTTAATTTCAAGGACTAACTTTATGTTGAGATTTGTAATCCGTAATTAAAAGTGTTTCGAAGATCCCTATAGACGTAAAACCCTTTACATGAGCCTTGTCAAACCACTGTTGGAGTATTGCAGCGTTATTTGGAACTCCTATATTAATTCAAGTATACAACGAAATAAAAAAAATCTGAAAAAAATTAGTAGATTTGCCTTACGAAAACCCTTTAGGGATTTAAGTGTTCCAGGTAATGAGAACAGATGTTGTCTTATTGACCTTAAATCTCTTGTTTCGAGAAGAAAATTAAATTCTGTACTTTTTGCATATGACATTTTAAATTGTCACATCAATTGTCCGATATTGTTATCCATGTTTCAAATGTATGTACCTTGCCGCAGTCTGCCACCAAGAAATGGAGATTTTTTAAAGGTTCCGTACCGTATTAGTTATGCCAGGAGCAATCCAATTAATAACGCATGTATTGATTTTAATGAGTTTGATTATGCTATTGATTTCAATGTAAATAGGAAGGAAATTAAAAAAAAATATTTCGTTTGTTGTAAATTTTATTATATTTAATTTATCGAAAAAAAAAAATAATATAATAATTTGCATTATGTAATTAAGTCTTAGCTGTAGTCTTTATAAAGCTTGTAACTTGAAAGACGGTCAATAAATAAATAAATAAATAAACATTTAAACTATGCCTTCCGGCCTTATGACTAACTTATATTGATTAGAGGGAAGAGGAAACAATTAAAGCTAAGAAGTTTTTGTGGTTCAATACGATCTGCGATTTAACATACAATATGTATGGGGGTTTTTTTCTTGCTATTTCGTTTTTCAGTCTCCTTTTTCTGATAGCTCACGCGTGATTTGTGAAATCAGGCATGCTCAATTATCATTGCTATTCATCAAAACTTACACCCGAACAATGCTTACAATTTGCTGAAATTTACTATCAAGGCTCATGCTCTGTGAAAAATGTTTTTCGCGCACTTCGACCCTTTTGTCGACATACTGAACAGGCAATTAAACTCACAGTGACAAAATTTCGAACCGATTTCACGCCATTGGACATCAAGCCACCTATCCGCATCCACAGAGTCCGTAAGAGGAAAATATTGCTGTGATTTGTTCAGCCGTCGCGATTCGCAGTAAATGTGATTGTGTTATTCGACTCCGTGGACAATTTTACGTAAAAAATACTGCTCTTTTAAGAGCTGATAACGAACGACCTGCCACATCGTCGAATTTTCGGTGAGTGGAAAGAAAAGCTGGAAAAAAGATCCGTTTTTTATCGAAAAATTGTCGTCAGCGACGATGCTTATTTCTGGGTGAATGGGTATATTAATAAACGAAACTATCGGGTACCCGGAAAAACGCACCCTTTGCTGCGGCTCATAAGCCAGAAGTCAGTCCAGAAGAATCACCGGCTCGTATATTTTCAAAGATGATCATCAGGACAACGTTACCGTTAATGGTTTCCTCTATCGTTCAATGATTTCGAACTTTTTTTTGTGTCCAAAATGTTCCAGCCTGATCTGGTCAACATCTGGTTCAAGCCAGACGGCGCTACATGCCATACCGCATTCATCCAATTGAGAGATGAGTTCAGTGAGCAATTTATCCCTCGTTTTCGGCCGATTAATTTGCCGGCTAGATCGTATGATTTGAGGCCTTTAGAAAATGGTTTACAGGGACATATGCCGATAAACCAGCGTCAATTGCACATAGTCTTGGAATACAACATTACACGTGTAATTAACAAAATACCAGCCACTATGTCGGAAAAGTGACTTAAAATTGGATTCCTCGTATGAACCACTCAAAATGTAAATGTTCATGATCAGCATTTACACACTTTTTTCGTACTTTTTTGACAATTAAAGCAAAACACTGAAAAAAAACGTATTATTCCATGAGTGGTGCTCTAGAATTCGAATCTGTATATTTTGGTATTTTTGAACTTTTTTTTAGAGGCGACAATGTTGGGAATGAATTGAAATATTGATTGCGGATGCGTTTTTATTGATTGGTCAGATTGGCCAGATGAAAGCCGCGCTTTTTTCCGTTTCGGGTTTTCAAAATAAATCCATTTTTCGTCACCCACCACAATTCGATGCAAAAATGAATTCCTTTCGTGATGTTGAAGCAGCTTTTCCCAAGTGACTTTGCGATTTTCCATTTGACGTTCATTGAAATCGTATGGGATCCATTTACCGAGTTTATTGGTCTCCACCATTGCTCGTAAATGTCTGCTAATTGTTTCTTGTGACACATGCAATGCTTCTACTACTAATTGCCGTTGAGTTTGAGTTGAGTCATCATCCAATAATTCCTACAATTGCTCGTCTTCACATTTTTGTGGTCTATCAGAGCGCTCAATGCTCACATTTAAATAACCACTTTTATATTATCGGAACATGTTTGAAATGTTCTAAATGATGGTGCATTTCACCATATGTTTCTACCAGCAAACGATGACTTTCTACAGCCTTTTTCTTTTGATTAAATAAGAAAAGCAATGTGTGCCGCAAATATTCTCTTTTAGGCACCAAACTTGACATGATCACTGAATCATAAAACAAAGGAGCTAGTTTTTGGACTCAACTTTTGTGTGTTTGTAGCTAAATCTCAGACGACGAAAAGCGCACTTTACGCTGGAGCCATCTCTTAGTTCAACTGGAAAAAAATCTTATGCACACACCTGGTAAGTCTTTTATACCTTTGAGTTTGAAAAACATTTCTTGTGTTCAGTAGGCAAATTGTTATCAATTTTGGATTCTGGATATTGATTCCATCCCACCCTTTTACACACAAGAACAAGTGTATTGGTTCAGGCTGATATCGTTACCATCCATACTATGAATGGAACGAATAAAACCTCTCCTTGAGCAAAAGGCTTAAGTAATCTTTAGCTGAGGTACATAGATGACAACCAGCCGCTTCAAAAATGTGTCTCAATTATTGCGCTTTGTATTCATTTCAGTGATCATCTTGCCCTACCTGCTTCTCCAATGACTACCGATTATACGTCATTTTACTAATGGTAAGAATTCAAATAACGTGATTAACCGCCAAAAAAAGAAATTAACCAAAGCACCCTCTTTTCAGCTTTATTCATTCCAATTTCAATATGGGCTCCTGCCTTCGTAAAGATGGATTAAGAGATTAGCAAATATCACATCCCTGCGTATTCACTCGTTGATGGAGTTCTAAAGACCACTTCTAAGCAGGTTCGGTTGCTCCCTAAACAAGCTGTAACCTGCGTGCAATATGGCTTTAAATCATTTAGGAAAATAAATAAAAGCACTTTCCACATACCACCCCCTTACCAAGGACTACCAGGACCAAAGAAAAAGAATACAACTTCAGAACAGGAGATTGATATCTTCTTTTGTGTTTCAATTTATTTATTCCTCGTTCTTCTCCAATCATTCATTCATTCCCATTTTTTTTCGTCATTTTGTAACAACGTAATGTCCTTCGTCCTATACATTATCCGAATACTATAGGACGATGAGAAAAAAGACAACATTCTAAACAGTGAACAAAAGCACAAAAGGTAAGCAAGTATCTAATTGCTGAAAGAGTGGGAGCTGAAGACGCCGGAAAGAGCAAAAACGCAAACTTTTCCGGTAAACGACTCCGAAAAAAAGGATTTGTCGTGCGACAGAGTAGGTAACACAAAAGCCCGAGGACCTGCTATCACTTCAGTATTCAGTCTGTTACACCAAAAGCATTCCTTCATTGTCACAAAGGAAAAATGAACAAAGCAGTAACAGCAACAACAAGAGGAGTAAAAACAAATTTTGTAAATTCCTCATCCAGGACGATATTGAATTCTGCATGACTCCCGCCTTCTGCCCGAAAGGATATTCATATAATTTCATTACCATACGCATTGCGAGTATTTTCACCGTCTGTAAGGACATCAGTCCTGTCTGAGTGACTGTCTGTGCGACTCTTAGACCGACACGAGCCTGTTGCGCACTCGTCGTTATCACCCAGCACTTCCGCCGCTACAGGACGTGTCGGAAGTATTGAACGATATTACAGCGAAATGAAAGAGATACTTCTACTTGATGTTCCTCTCCGGTGGTGCTGGTAACTTTCTCATTGCATCCGTGTATATTTCACTTTCACAAGGACGACGACACACGAATGCGATTACGTTATGTAATTTTTCATATTCATTGATTCCTTTCCTTTTCCTTTTTATCCGGTCCTTTTTTTCCCCATTTGCCTTTATTATTTGAATCGATTGCACATTCACTGTGCTAGTTGGCGCCTTTGTGGGATGCTGTGAAGATCCATGCTATGGTATCATACTTCGTGTTGGTTTTTAGCTTTACCGTCGCGCTAAAAACTGGAAAATACAGACTATCTGAAAGGGGGAAGGATTGAAAAAAAATAGCTTGTAATCCGATTACCGAGAAATATGGAAGAGATTACTACTGCGGAACTATGATGTGGAGTATTCGGTGGCACGCCACTATTTCCATTTAATTTTGGAACGATGAGCATATTTTCCTGTTGCTACCTTCGGGCTTAGAGTTTTATTTTTAAATGTAATCTAGCAAATTAAGGGTTTAGATGAAAGCAGGATTCGGTGAAAAGAAGCACGACCAAGGGACAAAGTTGACGTGTGGCGATGGATAGTGGTGGTGTGGATTTTTTATTTCAATCGTTTTGCTTTAATTATTTTGAATCAAAAATTTCAGGGTCCTGACGGCAGCTTAAGGACAGTTTACTGTAATTTTATGCAATTAATCATAATCCAATCAAAGTGAATCGTTTTATTAATTGTTAACACTTTTCAACACACTCGTATCTCTCGCAAATCTTTCGGAAAATTCTATGAATTGTGAAAGCGGTAAATTAGTTTGATTTGACCCTTAACATATTTAGGAATTAAGTTTGAAATTGCTGAACGCACTCCTTCTAATGGCGTTTACCAATATCTCGTTAAAAGCAGACGTCTGAACTAAAGTTAAGGGTCTGATCATACTCTTTAGTCAATTAAAAAAGTTGAGGTTATCCAAAGGCTAAAGATCAAATAATAACAGATATTTGGTAAGGGCCCGTGTTTTCAGGAAATCGCCACAAATAAAAGCCATCCAACAAGAGGTGTCATTTTGAATTTCGCACTACTTTTAAGCTATCAAGATCCAACTGCCGTTAATAAATATGATGGAAATAGGATCATTAAAGCTGTAAAAATTCACTACCAAAATGGTAGAAAAATTGATTTATTTTTTTTGTCAACATCAAGAGCCTTCTCACACAACTATAAGTCGACAGATTTGAACGTCCCGGACAGGTTGGTGGTGTGAAAACCCCAACTCGTGTCGTTCGGCAAGATCAGCTCGAACTAAACTAAACTAAAGCTCTGACTAAAAGTCCCAGTGTGTCTATCTTGGTATACATGCTTTAAAAGTTAAGTTGACACGAAAATTGAAGCAGGGGACCACGCACAACATGGTACTTCCGCTATTTGGGTGGTGGAAATGAAGGAACAAGATCATGACGTTTTTTTCTGAGTGGTTTTGCCACGGTTCCATAATCTCAACAGTGTAGAATTTCTGGGATTTCTGACGAAAGAGCTAAGACTATTCATATTCAGGCTTTCTTAGCCGATTTCATCGATTTTTGTTGCAACATGAAAGATATGGCATTTTAATTTGATAAATTTTCGAATGTTATAGTAAATGTCTATGATATTAGCTTTATTTAATAGATAATTTTATGCCGTTAGTTTATAAATATATTGTAATTTCGAGCATATGCACTCGACGGTTAGCTCGAACTAAGGGGAAAAAAAAGTTTATAAAAGTGTACTCTCTTCTTTACTGTGGCACAAGTTTTACATTGAATCCTTTACAAACATTAATACAGAGATATGGTTTGTTTGCCTTACTTCTAAAATATTCATAAAAAAAGATTCATAAGAAAGAAAAATATCACAGACAAAGTTTATAATAAGAAGGAAAAGCCACACAAAAACCTTCGTATTAAAACAAAATAAATAGAGCTAGATGGTATCGTTGTAGGTAAAAGAGAAGTGGTGTGCAAAAATATGGAAATGACTAGATCTTTTAGAAAAGGCTACGGAAGGAAATGAATAAATAATTAAATAAAAAATTAAACGAAGAATTGTATAAATATATAAATGAATAAATAAAACAAAATAAAAATAAATAAAAATTAAAAATTAAGAATATACATATATATACATATATGTAAACAATTAAATAAAGAAAAACAAATATATACATGAATAAATAAATAAATGATTAAATAAATAAATTAATTAATTAATAATAGATAAACAAACATATGTATATATAAATATACAAGTAGATAAATAAATAAATAAATGAAACATAAATGAAACAATAAAGTACGTGTAGAACATATATAGTTTTAACGCTCGCATTAGTAAGTAATTTTCTGATGCAGAACAAGACTGCAAATAATTATTGCGTAGCTTTTCAATTCTTGCGGTGACCATTTCGATATTAGACAATCTGTGCAATTGGTCTGTTAAAAAAAAACCAAGGTAGGTTTAAAATCATTTTTAACAATTTGTTTTGCGCAATTTGAAGTCGGCGTAGGTGACTTTTAGCACATACACCCCAAACAGAACACCCATAAAACATAATTGATTGAAAAACAATCTTAAAGATCAATATTTTATTTTCGTTGCTCTGATTTGACTTTCTGCAAATAAAAGGATAAAGAATTTTCTTTCTGATTTCAACCATCTTGATGATTTCCTGGACATGTAATTTGAAGGATAAGCTTTTATCTAAATAAACTCCTAAGTATTTTTCATTTGATTTCCATTCAGCTGATACGGTGTTGATTTGTAGTCTACTACTAGGAAGAAAACAAGCTTTTCTTTTTCGCGTAAAAAAGATGGCTTGAGTCTAATTTTCCAGTTCTGGCAATAAGGGAGGACGAGGTTAATCGCAGATTGCAGATTGGTTTCGATATTGGAACCTATTGCATCTGATGAATAAATACATGTATCGTCAGCAAATAGGGCAGTATCACAGTTGTTCAATTTTGGGAAATCATATACATATATATGTATATGTTAAATAATATTGGTCCTAGGACAGATCCCTGCGGAACTCCTGCATTAATTATCTTTTGCTCCGAAAGCATCCCATTTACACAAACTTTAAATGTTCTGGCTGATAAAAAAGATTGAATGGTTTTAGTAAGGTATAGAGGTAGGTTAATGCTCAGAAGGTTGTGTATCAGACCATCTTACCATACGGTGTCGAATGCTTTTTCCATGTCTAAAATGACCGGTGCTTTTACCAATAGAAAAATTTATATCCCTGGTTATTCGATGCACTTGGTGGATGGTGCTATGAAAAGCTCTGTAACCAAATTGTTCGTTCGGTAAAATATGATTTTTGTTAACAAAAGACATGACTCTACTTTTGATAATCTTTTCAAAGCATTTACTGAATTAGCTCAGAAGACTTATAGGTCTGTAGCTATCCGGAGAATTTGAGAGTTTCCCAGGTTTTAGGATTGGTACTACCTTAGCAGTTTTCCAGTTGTTTGCAAAGTAACCTAATCTCAGACAATTGCTGAAAATATCCGCTAGAAGTGCTAGAACTTTATCAGGGAGTTTCATCAGGTACAAATTTTTCAGTCAATCGAATCCAGTGCTAGAACTTTATCAGGGAGTTTCATCAGGTACAAATTTTTCAGTCAATCGAATCCAGGAGACTTCTTGCTTTTTAATTTATGCATTATATTCTTAAGTTCAACTAGAGTTATAGGGGTTATAGGATTTGTTATTGGTTGGGATCTGACGATGTCAATTGAGGATTTAACTGATGCTTGGATATGCATTTGTGGATGTATGTTGTTACATATTAGATGGTTATGATGAAAACTAGAAGATACGATATTTGCTTTATCTGAGTAAGAATGGAATTTGGAGTTTCCAGAATTAAGTTGTGGAATGTGATTTTGTTTTTTCTTAATTATTTTCATGATGTTCCAAAATGGTTTACTGCTTTTTTCTAAGCTCTGGAGTCCATCATTCCATGACTGATTTCTAAAATTGGCTATAGCATATTTTAAAAGTGTGTTCATTATTTTATATTCTCGGAGATAAAAATCGTGATTTTCGTTAGCCTTATTGAACAACTGGTGCGGTATATCCGCAATAACAATTTGATAGTTGATTTCTAAATCGTCCAATGTCTCTGGTTTATCGGTATAGGGTAGGGGCTTCATACATCCCTGTAGAAAGTAATCTCATGGTTTTAGATCACAGGATCGTGGAGGCCAGTTCACATTTCACATTTCATTACATGAAATTATCCGTTCAGTAAATGTTTCCCACAATAAATTGATGGTGTCGCGCGCCGTGTATCATGTTGCGCTATTTTGTTGAAACCAAAGCTCTCTCACGTTAATGCCTTTCAACTGAGGAACGAAAAAATCAGAAATCATGTTTGTATAGCGCTTTCCATTGACGGTATCATTCTGGCCGGCATCGTCCTCAAGTAAATATGGACCAATGATTCCACCAGTCTATAAAATAGTGAGTTTTAATGGTTGTAAGGGCGCCTCGACAAAGGCTTCTGGGTTTCCTCCACTCCAAAAATGGGTTTCATCGGAAAAAAACATTTTGGGTTGAAAGTGCAGATCAAGCTGAATCATGTTTTTGGCCCATTCACCGAACTTACGACGGGTACAATGGTCACGCGATTTCAACTCTTGCACAAGCTGGCTCTTTTGAGCCTTTAATCCAAGATGTTTCCGTAAAATCTTCCACAAAGTGAATGCGCATAGCTCTAATTGCTGTGCATGATGGCGAATCGAGTCATTCTTATTCTCCTTAACACTGCGCTCCAAAACGCAATAACTTCTACCGTTCGTACTGTTTGTCTTCTTTGGGGATGCTTATTGTCCACTAGTCGGGAGAAAACGATTCATCGTATTCCGAATAACTTTCTCAGATCAACGATTATGTCGACAAAGCGACCCGACAGCGAACCATGGTTTTCATAATAAACTTTCACAATTTCTATGCGTTGTTCTAGAGTTAAACTGTTTATCATGAAATGGCGAAATGTACTAAATATAAATCAATTTTGAACTGTCAAATTGCCAATCTGTAGAAGCAGTGTTGCCAGCTTAAAAACCAAATCCCTAAAAACATCATACTGATTAGGTCTATTAAATTGATCACAGTTAATTGATGTGGCAACAACACAGTTTGTTCTTCTGCCCCGCTTTTGCCCTTTCCGAATTTAAATAACAAAATACGAGGTTTGGTCAAAAGATTGTGACTTTCTATTTTTCTTGAAAAATATTTATTTATTCATTAACGTCTATGTTGTCCCCTTTAAAGCAATTACCCCCCTACTTGCGCCAGCGCTTTTTCCAATCCTTGAACAATCTTTTATACAACCTTAAGCCCTTCCATTTGACTTTTACATTTGACTGAAATTGGAGTGCTTTTTTCGATCTTGACTCTTCTGATCGCACATGTTTCATGCCTAAATTTCTGAAAGAAAATTATGGCATGAGCCAACCTGTATACCAATATCCTCACTTCCCTGATAATGAATCGATGACTCCACATAACAATTTTCTTCACTGCTTCAATGTTTTCATACGTTGCTGACGTGTTGGAGCGCCCAGACATTTTATTTTTCAAACAAAATTTAGTTCAGATTCTCTGTTATATTTTTTTTTCAACAGCACGAAATTGCCAAACATACCAAAACAAGGCTAACCTTTTTATCTATGAAAAACAATCTAAATACCGTAAATGTCGGAAAATGTTAACATATGTTAGGGAACATGTTTAACAATATAAAATAACAATATCGAAAATCGAATCGAATCGAATTTTTGTAAAAACTTCGTAAAGCGATTTTTTTTTTGTATGAAAATTGTAGATTGAAGAATATGCTTCAGTATGACAAAATATAATTACTCGAAATGCTGCCTCAAGATTTTCAAATTGGATTAAAATAAAAAATATTGCGACTCTTCGTAAAAAAAGTTGTATTTTTCGGTTGGTTTAAAAGACACCTCTTGTTGAATGGCCTTTAAAAAAAACTAAACACTCATATTTCAATCATATAAATCAAAATAAATTGAAGTAATTGTCAAAATAAGGCCTAAATAGAGATATTTACGATGAGCTCTTAGAAACACGTAAAGGCACCACCGAAATGCAGCCAAGAACTAAAATGAATTGCAACCATTAACAGGCATTGGTTTTGAAGAGAAATTACCGTTTTTCATAGTAAGTAGCCGTAAGTCATCCACCATGCTCAACGTGTGATCGCCAGTATCTTACGTCAATGCGACAATGTTTAATTTCTAATTTTGCCAAAATTTGAGTTTAGTTATGTTCAAGAAGGTTAAGTTACCGACTATTCACTTCGTTGTGTTATTATACAGGGTGTCCCATGAGCAGTGTGCCAAAAAGCTAGAGATCTAGGTCTGGTCAAGACAAGAAAAAAATCGTATGGGAGGGGGTGTCTATTCCCCCCCGTTTAGCCGGGAGGGGCAATTTTCTAAAAAATTGACTTAATTTAGAAAAACAATTATTAAAAATCAACAATTACATCCACAATGCCATGATATACTTTTTTTTAAAGCCAGAAACCTCTTCTTTCATCTTGTTTTTAAACGAAGCTGTTTTAAAGAATAGTTTTTGAGAAATTAATTTTCATACTCAAAATTTAGAAAAAAAAATGAAAATAAAATGAAAAAAAAAAAATGTTTGAACTAATTTTTTTCAAAATTGTATGTAATTAAGTACTAATTTTTTTTCAAAAATTCAATTCCCTTGTTAGTTTTTAGTTAAAAACAGAAAACCAGATGCAAAAATGTCTTGTAGTTTTTGAGAAATTAAAAAAAAACCCGAACAATTCTTTTTTGAGAAAAACCTTTTTTTTTGTTTTAACGCGGCTGGACTTGTAGGAAAATTAATGTATGAAACATTGAACCCTTTTTTATTATTTTTAAAAAAATTCGGAGTTTTATTATATACAATTTTTTTCTTGTCTTGACCAGACCTACACGCTCTAGCCTTTTGGCACACTGCTCGTGGGACACCCGTATAACTTATTTGATGAAACAGAAAAACACACTGTTTGGTGCGGTTTATGATCCGGCGGAATTATCAGCCCGTATTTGTTCAAAGATGACCGTGAGAACAACGTTCAGTCAATGGCGTCTGCTATCGTCCAATAATCGCGAACTTTTATTTGCCTAAACATGTGGTCGTAGCAAAACGGCGCTACATGCCACACAACCCGGCAATGTATGCACTAATTGAGAAGTGAGTTCGGTGAGAAATATATCCCTCGCTAGAACGTGCGATTTGATGCCTTCAGCCAATTTTTTATAGGAATACGACAAATAACTCCTCTATGACGATAAACCAACATCCACTATGGTCTTGTAAGTCATCAATATGATTAGCGAGATACCAGCCAATATGTTCAAAATAGTGACTAAAAATAGAACTCACTGTCAAAATTTGGTCAATATTTATACAAAATAATTCCCAAGGAAGAAATGGCAAATACTAATTTATCAAGCAGATAATAACTTTATACACTTTTGTATCTTTTTAGGTTCTTTTTTTTTAGTTAAACACCAAACGCTTAAAAAATCACATATATGAAAATAGAATCGTCCGACAATCTAAGGTTAACATCGTTCTCGGCACCAAGCCCAAGGTCTATCTTGGAGCAGTTCAAATTTTTCCTTTCAAGAAAACTTATCAACGTTGTCTGAATTATCACTATGCTTTGTCACCTATATATATAAGGTTGATGCCGAACCAAAAGGTTAGCAGTTTAGAAGACTTTGAATTCGAAATGTAATTATTTTCAACTTTGCTTAGAAGTTCGGCATATTCAAGATGGAAATTCTCAGCGAATACAAGCTTCCTTAGAAAGCTTACAGTAATAAAAAATGGTGAAGTTACCCTTTTGCGCACACTAACAGTCGAAGGGTCTTCGAAGAAAGCAATATCACTATGGAATGGGTTTGAGTTCTCTGTTTGTTAGAAGAGAAATTACCTTTTAGGCAAGACTCAAGTAGTTTCTGATATTTATAGCTAATACATAATGCAAGATTTATGAGTTTGTTGAAGTCCAACAACTTTTCTGTTGGTTCCTTCCGGAATACTAGTTGTCCAAAAGGGTTTCTTGCCTACTTAAAACCAATCTCAATTGTAGTTTTCTGTGAGCTTCACTGGAATGAATCAAGCGGAGTGTATCCTTACTTTTATTGTGCAGTTCTTAAAGGAAGTTAAAATCGTGCAGCCACCTGGAGACATATATATATTGTGCGCAGCACACTAGATGCCCGAAAACCTATTTCAAAAAAAGGCAATTCATATTCAGATATGTAATAATCCTCTTAAATCCGCCTTGCCGCCATAAAGTCAACAATATGCAATTCTATCCCTCGTCGTAAACATCATACCCAAAGCTGCATAAACCTTTCATCGCATTCTACCTATACAAAGTAATGATTGGCATGAGACCCTCAAATCGCTGCTCTCAATCATGTTCAGCAATAAACAACGTCTCCCCTTCGTTTAAACCTTTCCGCACCTCACCCACAATCAGTAAACGACGACTCGTCACATATCAGTACCCCAAACGCCCCGCTGACATCTAGACAAACCGCATTTAAATTTAATATCAGAACTTTGCCTAAGATACCTTTACACCAGCAACGTGGAGGCAATAAAACCAAGCGATAAAAAAATTGTATACAAAATTCATTTAATGGAAATGAATCGACACACATTTTTGACAGGACACGCGATGCATTCATTTGGATGGGACACTTGGACGAAGCACGAGCCGCCTGAAAATCCACGTGTTAACTGCTCTTTAAATTACCTTCGCATAGAATATCCCCAAATAGTGCGGGCAATTCCGGTGGTTCTGTCTCATAAATCACAGCTCACCCAAACCGATGTCCTGGCAAGGCAGCTCGAACAAACCGAAACCCACGAAGGAGAAGGTAGAAATCAAAAAGCCAACAGACTTCTGTCATTCGTGCTTCGTTTCTCCTCGCCCGTAGGGTTGGGAACAGAAGAACTAGCGAAAGGGAGGATTGAAGAACTGGTCAAAACGAAAGCGAACTGCCTTCACACGCTAGCCAGTGGCGGCTCGCACATGGCTCATTTAATTTATGTGAACACCATGTAATCGGTTATTACGTAACAATGAAGCGCGGCCGCTGAACCCACTTTAGTGGGATGCAAGTCTGGGTGTTGGTCAGGTAGGGCGGAATCGACAAGCGTGGGGTTACATCAACGCTTTATACTCGCGCAGGAAGTCCATTGGCGTTATTTTCGGTTTCATGTTTGCTTGCGATAGTTTATCTAAAATCTTGCACTCGAACAAACTGTGCGATATTTTTCTTCCATTCCTTTCCGTAGATTTATCGCATGAAAAACTTGTAATCGATATTCGGTTACGTTTGTTCTCCGTTCACGGAATGGCGGATTGTTTACGGAAGGGATCCTTGACGGAAATTATTTGTACTCAAGCCATCCGCGGGCAGAATTATGTAGCCTTGCTGCGATGTTGTATTTGAAATGAATTTCGTGAAGTTGACGCGTGGTTAAGACCTCTGGAGAGGAGGTGGAGCGTGACACGTGTCTGGCGGCAATTTCGTTTGATTGTGTTATCGTCGGGAACTTGTTAACTTGTTAACCTGTAGCACGACATGCTTCATTATTGGCCCAATTACTGGCATACAATTTTCTGTTTTCGGTGTTCTTACATTGAAACGTTTGAAGAGGCGTGTAACGTGTGTTGCCTTGTCTGCAGCAACATGCATGAGGGAATGTCTTCTTCTAGCTCCTAGCCGACAGCAAAAGAGAGGCACAGGCGCACTTTGCAATATTGTGATAACAAGAACATTGCCCTAATTGCCCCATTTGCCACACTCCTCCAAGACGTTCGGTACAAATAATAATAAACCACTTACCGAGCAACATTCCACTTCCAATTCATTGACCTGGAGAGTCCTCAGACTAAGCCATAAAACAATTCCTTTTCATTTTTTGCGAATGCTTTCACGCCCACCGCGTTTCCTCCTGTCCCAAGAATGGGGGTTAAGTACATTCGCTCCGTGAAAGATAAACCATGAAATTGCCGCCCCTCAGGGCTTGCCATTATTACCGCCGTCATTACCATTATATACCCGGCGACCACCTTATTTCTCTACGCCTTGCATTTGTACGGTGACTACCCCAAGCAATAGAGCGACAGGCGACAAGCGACAAGCGACAAGCGACACCGCCTTGCATAACGGCGACAAGGAGGTGTCGACCCGGATAGACACGACTTATGGCAGTCCTCGAAACTGAGTAGCGATCACTCGCTTTCAAAAGAGGTAATAACGCACGTATCTCCTTGGCAAAATTATTCTTCTATGAAATCGATGACCTACTCCCCTCAGTCTTTTGACGAAGCTTACCCACTTAACGTGCATTATTTCAAGTAGACTTGTTGACATTTCGAACTCAACCGACGGTTGGATGGCACAATAAATAGCGGTGACTAATTGTGTGAAATAAAATGCGATCACGTGCGATGTGTTAAGTCGGGTAGGCAGGTGGAGCGTTATTGTATGGATTCGGGATTCGGTCGTCCTTTGAATTCAATCGGATTGCTATCGACATTGAGCAATTTCCGATGAGGGATTTTATTTCTTTATTTCTTTGAATTTGTGTTGGCGGACTTTACGACCGATGGCCAGCGTCACGGAGTTAGGGGGGTAGAATGAAAAAATAAATAAATTGAAAATAAATATTATAATACATCCGTGTGGGCATTCGATATGTTGGTGACATAAGGCGAGCCTGAAATTTAATCAAATAAAAAGTGAAATGCAGAATGTTATATGAATATGAGTGGGAGTAGGGTAAGCCCCGTTGCACGAGCTACAGTGGAAAATGATATACAATTATGGATCCAAAAATAGATTGAAACTAACATTGGTAATAGATCAAGCTCTAAGACCCGTAAACGTTATATGAGGCGAGGGATGTCTAGTAATAACTTTGTTGAGTACTGATGGTGGATATAGTTCAATAAATAAAGGTGTTAAGGCAATCTGCTTTTAGTTCAGCCTCAACAACGCTAGTCATATAACTAAATCCAATAGAAAATATGCAAAGACGTGAGCCCTTTTATCGAATTATTTTTTCGATCTGCTCATTTTTTCTGCTCTCATGTTGGTATATACTCGTATATTTAGAAAGCATTGTGTATCGCCAACGCAGTAGTGTTTAATATTACAAAAATAGTAGTAAATAGAAGTTCAAGAGTCGACAAGAAAGTCAAAAACCATAGAGATCTAGTGAAGCGGGCCGTCAAAGGTGATGCAATGAGTTTCATGAATACGATGACCAAATCTGTGTTCAATCGTACTAGCGGAAGAAGTCTGATTTAGGAAAACGGAAAAGAGCACGACGAATGTGAACACCTTTTTTCCGATTTTTATCGATTTTAATGGCATCAAATGTTCTTGTCAGAAGGTCTAACAATCGATAAGGACTGTTACTTTCAAATGAAAAAAACGCCAGATTTTGTGGCGAAGCAATCCATTGCTCTTGCATCCCGATAATGCAGATTTTCACAAAACGCCAGCAATGGGAAGGTCACGAAACTGTACGTTTTAAAAGGATGTCTGACCTTATAAGCTGAACGAACAATTATCGTACCAGAAGTATGCGAAAAGCAAGGGAAGCGTTAAAGGTCGAAAATTCTAAATACGTGAAACAAGGAGACGCCTTGTCATCATTTCTTTTTCATTAAGTGCTGGAAAAAGTAATGAGATCCCTTCACTCTGTCTTCCGGGAGACGGTGAGGTAACAATTTAATAATGACGAAAAAGGAAGTAGGTTGAGAAGCAAATGCAGAGGAAACCAAATGTATGGTCACTGATCAATTGCGAAAGCTCGCACCTGATTATTCGATGAGCGCTCTGAGAAAGTGGAAGAGTTCAAATAAATGGAAACCCTATTGACTACAAGAAACGACATAAAAATCGAAATAAATAAAAGGTTGCATATGCACAATGTGTGTCTCTTCTCGATGAAGTCAAGTGAAAAGCCTTATTATAATTGTATTATCTATTTGTGAATTATTAGCTTGTGAATACATTTTGAATTAAACAATTTTTCCTGACATAGTGACTTGTTTTATTTCGAATTCGTTATTTTCCGTTCCCCTACATTTATAGTGGAAACCAGGACGAGAAAACAGGGGAAAGAAAATACTACAGAAATTTTATTCAGTCTCCATTATCCATGTAATAAAATCGTGAAGACTAAGATCAGGAAGACACTTGAAACGAATGGACAGTGGACAGCGAAACATGGAAGAAATACGCTCTCGAGTTTCAAATGGCCGTCAATAAATAATAATAATAATGCTAATCCATCTGCTTATCCTTCATTGCTTACTGATTAATATCTGACCACAAGCAGCACAGTAATGAAGGCTTAGGTTAGGTTAGGTTAGAGAAGGGGAGTGTGATGGTTAAACATCACTTCCACTAGGAGGTCAAGGAGGTCAAAAGGCCCATTGTGATTCCCTTCGTTTGTGTGGGTAATAAAAGTAACCTGTCCTATCACGTGGTGGCTGAAACCACCCCGTGCTCTTAATAAATTTTAGAAGATCCGATATATCTGCATTAGCCACGTCCACAATCTATGTAAAGAATCTTTGGCCTAGCGACACTAGGCGTCGATTCTGGAGAGCTGAGCACTGGCAAAGCAGATGTTGGATCATCTCAGTTTCTTCCTCATCGCCGCAGCTCCGACAGACATCGCTGGATCCCGAGTCCCATTTCCGGAGCATTGCTCCAATGGGACAGTGTAATGAAGGCTTAGCCTCTATATTCATCAAACAAAACTCCGTGCACCCATTTTCTTCAAAATTACCGACGAGTTTATGAACAATAAGTAGGCCAATGGTGACAATTTCAGCTTGGAACTGAAGACTTTACTCCTCAATTAATCGCTCAAAAATAGAGATTAAAGGTGTCAACTCGCATGACGCTGGTGGTCCATCTTCTCTGCCGAAATAATGTGATCTTCAGATTTCGTGCGCGATAAATTGATAACTCGTCCGACTCAATTCACTGAATTTCAAAGAAAAATATCCAATCAACATGTTGCGATAACCCTCTCTATTCTCTGTATTGATTTCTCCTGCCTCTTTTTGATTTGTTTTGATTTGATTTGACGCCCCCATAGAGGCACTTTATTAGCTTAATGCAAGCCTTAGCAAAAAACTATAACTTAACTATAACTTATTAACTAGGTGGCAGGTGGAGACGATTAAGGAGAGTGAAAAGGGTTGTGGTATAGGGCAATTCTAAGGCTGGACTTATTAAGGTGAAGGTCGAAAAGATTGGTGTTAGCTTTGCGAAGCATTCTGGACATTGGTTCGTGGTAGCCATAATTGGTGCGGTGAGTGCTTATACGGAAAAGTGGTGTGGATCGAAGGTTACGCGGGTTGGTGTTAAGGGGAATCATGTGCAATAATGTAGGGCTGTCAATGTTACCGCTGATGTATGCAACATCACGTCGTTCTTTAAGGAGTTGGAGGCTGATTAATTTTAAACGATCCGTATAAGGTGGTAAATTAAGGGGGTCGGCCCAGGGAAGGCCACGTAGGGCAAAACGAATAAACCTGCGTTGAATGGCTTCAATACGCGTAGTATGGGATTCATAAGATGGGGACTAGACTTGGCTAGCATATTCGAGAAGGGGCCTAACGAAAGTGGACCAACGTTTCACGAAACCGAGGGCAGAGTTAGCACGTTTAATAATGTTGTCGACTTGGTTTCTCACGAATCTCTTCAGGATTTTCTGCAATTTTATTTACTTACGTTCCCATCCATCCAAAAATGTTATTCAGCGGAAAAGATAAAATTTAGTCACAAATTGTCACGGCGTTCCATTATTCATTTAATGAATCGAAGATGTTAAATGACTTTACGTCAGCATAGATGGTCTAAAGGCTTCAACGGTAGTGTAATTTGGATTAATAAGGGTGAACAACAAATGAAAGTTAGATGAGGACATAAAATTATTTCGACGATGAATTGACGTGCTTGGCTGATTTCAAACACTTTTTCTCACAGGTGTGATATTTTGGCGTGCAGGTGCTGTGTGAGCATGTTCTTATACTCGTACAATCCATAGTTAGCATGAAGACCTTGCTATCAGAAAAGTATAACTTGTCAAGTAAGCCTATAAAACGAGGATGTCCTTAAACTTATTAATGAAGCTTAGGATTAAATCCGCAGGAGACAGGACTTTTCTGAGGAGAATAGGCAACACACTTATAAAGTGCTCTGCAGTCTCATATTCTTCAAGACAGGGTCTGCATTTTGTATCTGGGGAAGGAAGAGGGTGAATTTTATTAAGGTGATATCGCAAGACGCAGTGTCCTGACAGGTAGTTTTTAGAACTTATTTAAGGCTCGAATGATTGTCTTCGATTGAGAAAGTCCTTGAACTTTGTTTCAATAGGATAGAATTCAATTTAAATTTTTCATTGATACCCGTGAACCCACCAAAGTAAGGTTTGCTAGGCTCTGCAGAACATAATTTAGCTCCTTAACGCATTTTTTGAACATACTTCTGCCATCAAATGGGGTATATGGAGTTTGAACAATTTTGTAGACTAGACAGATCAGTATGCGCGGGCTTAACTCCGCTACTGAAAATTTTTGATCGAGCGAGCAAATTTGTTGTTTTATCAACCTTGCTCTCGCTCCGCATGGCACTTTTCTAAACTTTACTTCGTTATTTCTCACTATTTTTCAATCAAACAATTTCATTTGATAATTTATGGCTCATCTACAGACCTAGATCTATCGAATGACATGCTGCACACATGTGTGGTTATAGCCGATATCTACATTTAGTGCGTACAAGATTAGTTCGAAATCGTTTTCGGACCACTATATTCCCCGTACATGCACGCGCTAGGCCAAAAAGTGGGTGATTGCTCTCGCTCCGCTACGCTCCGCTCGATCAATTAGTAGTACTGTCATTAATGTCTGTGTCATTTTTATGAACAACTTAAATGGAATTTGACGATTTTTACAATTTCGGATTTGATTGAGCAAAGAGGTTGCCATAGGTCTTACTTGTGAAGTAACATTGTTACTGCAGAAACGGTGAGGACAACAAGTTTTTGTTGAAAAAAAATAATTACAAGTAATACAACCAAATACAAAGACAATGCAAATGCTGAAAACGTGGTTTGCCAGCGACTGACGTTATTAACTGATGAACAACACCTCAAGGAAATCCAAGGTTTCGTTCTCAAGTTGTCTCTAATAACAGCTCTCAAAAGAACACATACCATCGCCATAATTTAAGGTTTGTTCCAAAAGAGGTGAATGTTCCTCAAACAAACCACCGCAAAAAAATTGCTGCAGACATATTATAATCAGTCAATTCGGATCCGACTCAACTGAGATTTACGAGTCTGAAATGCAAACAAGTAAACAGGCATCGAAATGATGTTATCAAAAAAAAGTCAAGACTTGACATCCGTGGTATTGTTTACTCTGGTGGGTCAAACAATGAGACTGTAAATGAAGACCATACAATGTGATCACAGTAGTTAATCGTAAACATTCGATGCCTCATAGATGATTTAAAAGCTTATTGCTATCTCTGTAATCAGTGTCTCCAAGTTCGGTGATCATAAAGAGCGCATATAAGACCCCTTCTCCAGAATCCACTAGAAGCTTGTTAAGAGGTCACCTGAAATGAGTCGTTGTTTTGGCTGCCCGACGTGGTTCAACAGAGACGACTTTTAGGAGCACATTTACGCACCTTTTTGCGTAGGCAAAAACTTAACTTTCATCATTCTCGTATGAAAGTATGTATATGCTCATCGTCTAGAGCAACCCTTTATATCGCTTAACGCCAGTTAATTCCTTAGTCACTTAAGCTGAGCAAAAACCAAACTTTCGCAACCATTTCAACAACCCAATTCCACTGTTTCTAGCACCAATGCCGCAGTATTTTGATTAAAGTCGACAAGTATACTTTTATAGCTATAGTCCTCTCCATAAAATTATAGAAAAAAAAAAAGCATCCCTTGATACATCCCCAATGTTATGCTAAAGAAGAAAGGAATAAACAGAAAAAAAAACACAACGTATTGGAAACGTTCCATAGGTGCACATCAAAGGCTTAGATAGATTTTTAATCAAAAATGCTGTTTAGCCTCTCCTGTCCCGTTTGAGTGCTCATGGAACTTTAGAACTTGAAACAAAACGACCATGATATCGTCGCATGAAGTGAAATTTTTAATTTTAATCAGGAAACCTTATTGTGGAAACTTTTCCATCTAATCAGGGAAAAGTCTGATTTTAGGATATAACAAGCTTAAAGAGCCCTCAAGTGGTATCCAGTGCATTTAAACCGGTTAAAGTTAAACTGAATCCAATGCATAATGATAACTCAACGTTTAGAGTTTAAGGAGCAAAGCTAATTGAAGCATTGGTAGACCGCAACAATTTCACATTCACTCCAGAACTATGTGCCACGGAATTTCCATTCCATCTGCGAGTATGTGGAATATGTACATGAATTTATGCATCTATTGTATCACAGATACATATACATATGAGAAATTTTGTCGAAATTCGACTTGCTGGTCCTGCCGGTATCGTCATTGTGTTCATCATCGTCACTAGTTCTTACCCCTGTTCTTGCCGGCCCAGTTTGGGTTGGTGCCGCACCGCATTTATGTTTAAGCTTGAGTGGTAAGCAGTTTGGTGATTGTGTTGAGTAACATCACCATCATCGTTGGTGGCCTTCGTCAACGTGCCCATCCGTCCCGTATGATCCATTCGTACGTCGTCTCCTCGACGTTGTCGTGGTTGCGCTGGATGGATGGCGCTGACTATGACGATGACGATGATGGTGGTAGATGAGGCGGTGTAGAGGCTCTGACATCAGGACATCTAACTATGCATGTTTATACGGTTGGGCGTTGAGAAAGCAAATTTGTGGCATAAGTGATAAGAAAAGAAACCACCGGATGGTCGTGGATACCATAATAGAGAGCCAGAGACCTACCCTTTGAACATCATAATGCGGTATCTGACAGTATTTGTTCACACAACACATGAAGCACCCGAGCGGTTTTCTCATGGACTTGCATTTTGTCGGCAGCATCTCTTCTCTTCCTTCGGGGTTCCTGCTTCCCGTATCCTCCGGGTCTTATTCCGATTCTATCGGCCTCCTGCTGGTCTGCTCTATCCACTGGAATGGCATAGAATATGATTAAAATAAATCATTGCGAAAAGTATTGAGACATCCTTCGTCGCACACTACCACTCCGCGCAAGCTTATGTGACATGTACTCGTATGTATGCCGCACCTTGTTGGCCCGGTTGCTCATATACTACATGGAATGTAAATAATTACACAATCGTGGTGAGGGTTTTCGGAGACATTCGCTTTTTGCCACGCTCGAACGGATGTAAGTATATTCACGAATCTCACGTATTGACAATCCTTTTTGTTGCCCCATAAATACCGACAGTGTATACCGAACATGCTTTTGTACCTTTTTTGATGTTAGCCCAACTAGTTATGCTCTCGTAAACAATTCAAATTTCGGGTTTGAAAAACCTCGGCGACTACGTGACAAAACTGTGAAATATCGGACCGGGGAATCTTCGTGGTTTGTGTTGTTGTGACACTTTTGAGGAATTGCCCTATGGGGCGGTGGGAGCAGAGCTATTAGATGTAGGGCAAGAAAGATGGTAGATGTTAGGGCAAAAAATTAGGTATACGGTTTATGAAGATATTTAAATTTTATTGTGCTTGGTTCAAACGTTCAAAGGGTCGAAAAGGTGTATACCTATAATATAGAGTCTTTGGAAAGTCGCATCTAGAAGCTTCTGTTTGTTTTGTTAATACTGGAATCTATAGAAATGTGACTCTTAGCAATAATATCATTTAACTGAGCACATCTACAGGGTTCAATACGAACATCAATATTTTCAATATTATTTCCCATATTACGGAATTAATTTCGTTTGGGACTCCATCCAGCGTCTTCGAAGTGCAACGTTTTTCGATGTAGCTTACCATGGTTAAAATTACATATGTCTACTTAACATGTGTTGAAGATCGCATAAAAAAAAGATTGTTTTCAAAAATTATTCGCTACTGCTATCTGGGCACGACATTTGAAAGACCCTACATACCAGGGTGGACGGATAAGCACTAAGCCTCACCGCCAGATGGCGCCAGTATCGCAAGAGCAACTTACTATGGTGTAGTACATTCTAGTAGACGGCTATTGTCGAAATTTTAACCGGATTGGACTCGTAGTTTTGTTTTGACCGCGTGTGGAAGCGGGAGTGTCCGCGGATTTTAGAAAAATGGAAAAAGAGCAATATCGGTCGGTGATTCGATTCTTGTTTTTGGAAGGAAAATGGTGCAGCGAAATCAAAGAGCGTTTGAATGCTGTGTACGGTGGCTCTTCTTCGATGGCGACCATCAAAAATTGGTTTAACGAGTTTCAATGTCGTCGCACCTCGGTTTTTGATGAGGCACGTCCAGGTACCCCGAAAACGGCTACCATGGAGGATAACGTGACAAAAATCCACGATCTCGTATTGGCAGACCGCCGATTGAAGGTGCGCGAGATAGCTGAGACAATAGGCATTTCAAAAGATCAAGTGGGTCATATCCTGCATGAAATTGTGGGCATGAGAAAGCTGTCGGCGCGATGGGTGCCGCGTTTGCTCACTCCGGACAACAAGCGCAACCGCGAGACAACTTCAGAGCAGTGTTTGACGATGTTTAAGCGCAATCCGAAAGAGTGTCTGCGTCGTTTCGTGACAGTCGACGAAACGTGGATCCACTGGTACACACCAGAGACCAAGGAACAGTCGAAATAGTAGACTTCACCCGGCGAACGTGCTCCGAAGAAGGCGAAGACTGCCTCATCGGCCGGAAAGGTGATGGCCACCGTTTTCTGGGATTCACAAGGTGTGATCCACATCGACTACCTGAAGAGGGGCAAAAAGGGTCACAGGGCTGTACTATGTCAAATTATTGGGCCGATTCGACGCCGAATTGAAGAAAAAAACGGGCCCACTTGGCGAAGAAAAAAGTGCTCTTCCACCATGATAACGCACCGGCTCACACCGCCGCCCTCGCCACGTCCAAATTGGTCGAATTGGGATACGTACTACTGCCCCATCCACCGTATTCTTCAAATTTGGCCCCGTGCGACTTCTTTTTGTTTCCAAACTTGAAAAAGTCACTCGCCGGGCAGAAATTTCAGTCGAATGAGGAGGTCATCGCCGCCACGGAGGCTTACTTTGCAGACCTCGATAAAACGTATTTTTCGGGTTAAAGAAGTTGGAGCATCGCTAGGTCAAGTGTATCGAGCTAAAAGGAGACTATATTGAAAAATAAATCTTCATTTCTCCAAAATTTTAGTTTTTCTTTTGTAGGCTAAGTACTTATCGGATCACCTTCGTAAGTAGCGGATGACCTGGCTTCCTGCCACAAATATGCCACCCTATTGGAAGATGCTAATTGAAAATGGTGGTAACTGTGAGTTTCGTCTTGGTATTGATACGGTAAGCATATGCAGAATACATATAAACAACACATTAATTTTTGATAATTTGTGATTTTGGCCTAATGAAGATTTCCCGACGATTTCGCTACATAGCCGGTCGCTTCGAAGAGAGTAGAGTAGCACGCTCTTTGGAATTTTTTAAGTCATGGATCATACTCCGGAAGTACAAGAGTGCGAAAACTTATATCAGGATGTACGATATATCCTTCAAAAAGTCATGAAAAAAACTTTATGATCCGAACAAGCATTAAAAAGTAAAATTAATTCCTTCCCGGAATTTGAAGTTTGGAAGGCTGTGCAAATATTCATCTATTGCCCTCCCAATTTCTTCATTGAATGCGAAGCCCCTCCGAAAAACAAATTTCTTCAAGCTTTGGAACAGATGGAAGTCTGAGGGTGTTAAATTCGAATCGTACTCCACATTCCGCATTTTCTCGTGAATTTCGACACACATTCCATAGTGACAATTCACCGCACAACATCGATAGGATCCATATTAAATCGGTCAAAGATTGCTACTTTTAGACATAAGCATTCAGAAAATGTGGCACCCATCTTGCGGAGAGCTTTGACATCTATAGTTCAAGATATTTCGCACCCTTTCTTCCGATATTCCCAGAGCTTCATAAAGATATCTTACTCACCTTCATTCGCCTATCGTCCAACATGACATAAACACTTTTTTCATGATTTCGGGTGTGGTTGCGGTTTTTAGCCATCCTACACGTGATAGGCTTTTAATCGCACCAATGAAGAAAAAAGGAAAAAAGTTGCGCGGATGCATGTCATGTTTCTTGACAAGTATAATGTCATCCAATAGGAGGCGTATTTTAAATTGAAATTACAAAATCTGCAAACTGTCTAAACCGGCTCGGCCTAAATTGTGATGAATTTATTTTAGTGGATGAAGAACTAACGTAGTCCCTGGTAGATCAGAGCCAAATCTTCTCTGAGGCACCTAGTTTGGTATTACTCATTTCATCTCATAGGTAAAAGGGATATACTGTTTGTTATTGATTTCCAGCGGTGAATTTCAAGGAGTTTTTTCCCAGACTTATTTTTATTTTGATGCCAAATATAATCGGGTGTCATCAGCGTCAGAAGCAAACATACAACGTTTCTAGGACATGGTGACCATGAGAAGTCTAATGGTGGTAAATCACGCGATCCCGACAGCCAACGTATGTTAATCCTCATTTCCATAACGCCAAAGAGTCATTTGTTCACCAGTTGTGTGGTAGCGCCGTCTAGATGAACATACACTTCACTTTAGTCATTGAGCCCAATATCGGTCTAAGTCCACTCATTGAAATTGTTGCACCAGCATCATTTTGGAAAAAAATATTGTACAATTTAGCACTAGCCCAAAGACCTCACCATGCTGTCACGTATTGCGGATAGGTGGTTACCCTAATATGTTGTTTCTCTTCTGTTTTCGGAGCCCTAGATATAACCACGTTAAATATTGTAGCAAGAGCGCATAGTGCACTACACATTTGAATCTGTATATCACTCGTAAGATCTAGTCTTACTCATAACAGACTCACCAGAAACATTATTTAACATTTTTAGGACCTTTTTGTGGAGTAGGGTCTCAGTGGTTAGATAGTCAAAATCTTCGATATTATATTTCTTGATGTCAGCTCTTCCTTATCCTTTTCACGTTCTTCACAGCCTAGGTCAAAAAAGGCTCGATGTCAAAACGTCTTTTTGGCGCTAGTTATAGTCCGACTGAGCTGCAGACAAATAACCAGCTCTTACAGCAAAACTAAATTTTAAAGTATTTGAGCTTTTAACAAAACTGACTATAGACCAATCACCCCTTTAGGTTGGGTAGATTGCATAGGTTCGATGGGCCATATGTCCTTGGATATGTTTACAGGAGTAATGGCTATGAATTTAAAGCCATAAATAATTCACCAGGAATGATTTCAAAGTTAGGATAGGGAAGTAAATAATATATTTTGGACTAAAATGTCACGGGAATCAGAATCAACAAGACTATTTTTGGGAAGATCCAACTAGCACTATGGTTCGCTGTCTTAAACCTGCAAAACTCGTGTGCCCGACTGTGTGTCAGACTTACTTCTAAGGATCGAAACTAAGGATCAGTCCACCGATCCATTTTTTCGACAACCTACGAGTATCAAGACCGTTGAAAAATGACTTTTCCAAAATACTCTGCCTGACCCCACTCTTTCTCTTTTCTTACTGTCCTTGCAGCTGCTACAAAATGTGCTTTAGGGAATGCCGAATACGATCGCGACGTCTGTCCAACTGATAGTAATGGTTCCTGAAATTTCTTTCCCAAATCGGATCCAGCCCTCACTTTCTTCATGTATGACATGAATCTAAAATGAGGGCTACAGTTAAAGGCAACGCCTTCAAATCCTCAGTTCTGGTCCATTCCTTTCCGTACTCTCAAGCTACCAAGTTTCTGCTACCTTAAGACTTCTTCTATCACCTGCCGTTCCCAGAAATATTTTTACAAAAAGTTCATTGTGAAAATCCAAGGAGCCAAATAGCACTTATAGAAGCTATTCTCTTCCCCGACTACCTAGGGCACTTTGAATTAATATTAATTTCCATTCCCAAAGAGATCTTGATCATGTTGGGCATATTTTAATAAAAGGGTTCGACTAATCAAAGCCTAATGTCAACTCATCCATCTGACAGCCTTTATCTCGTCACAAGTAAAAAGGATTCTGACAGAAAAAGGAGAACGAGTAGCAATCAAAACTTTTGATGCCGCAAAAAATCCAACTTCTAATCCAAGTCTAGTTTCAGGAATGTTAATTTGCTCCTCATACGAATGATGCATCCGAGAGAAAGAACAAAGAATCCCAAAAACCGTTGACCTATCCAATTGCTTTTGTAAACTTTTCAACTATCAATAGAGGATCCAAAAAAAAAATAAAGCAAAACAGAAACGTACAAAAACTCAGCCGACAACATCCCTTGCCGTGACTCTTGCACAATAAAACGCAACCGGCAAACAGTTACAATAAAAACAACAACAATGGCAAACAGCTGGAACTGCACAGGCCAGAAGGACGAAGGACGTTGGGGGGTGAATAGAAAAAAAATGAGGACCACGAACAGAGCAACTTGGTTCTATCTCCTTGAAAGGAAGTTTTACTCTTTTGGAAAACCGACAGCCACGCAAGAATCCTTAAGGGAATTTCCACTCGAACAGAAGTCCCCTCCACTCATTCTATTGCACACAAACAATGATCCATAGCGCTGCAATACTTCCGTTTCTTTATGTTTTCTTTACCTCCCCCCGTGGCGAGTCCTTTTCCAGTGTAAAGTCAAATGGAAATGTTAGCTTCACTGATTTCTCTGGAGTTTTTCGAATCCCAACTAATTTTGAACATAGTACAAAGTTGAGCACTTTAAAGTTGATGAAGGGACCTCGACAACAGGCAACAAGTCAAGTTCTGCCAATGACGCGACCGACCAGTAACCGTACAGAGAGAGAAATGGACAAACAGAAAAAGAAAAAGAATGGAAAAAGGATGTTTAGATCAACCATTTTTCGAAATCCAAGAATGTACGGGAATGGTCGGAGGATGCCACATATCAAATGGTTTCGACCTTTGAACTTATACCTATAAGAGTCTTCGGCTGGAAAACGTGTTAGTCGTCCTTAAATGCATTATCGCGTTGACTTCTTCAGTGGGTCATTCCCTAATGTACCCCCGACAGTCGATTGACAGAATTCTGAGTCCTTCTGGATTTGTTTATTTTCTTTTTGTGAGTATTTGGATGATTCGGACTTTCTAACCGCGGTCATGAGACCGGTCCATTAAAAAGGAAAATATTTTGTTTCAATTCGTCCGTTCTCGAGTGTCACTCCATACTATATATACGTATCCTCCCCCAGGACGTCGAGGTGGACGTGGGTATGGATATGTGACAGCGGCCTACTGTCAAAGGACGAAACATTGCCACACATTCCTGTTCACACTCATAATTTAGTATTTGTTAAAAAAGTTTTCCAAGGAGATCGCGGTATACATGCGGGGGCATATATCTAAATCTATTTTGAAGTTAATAATTTATTTTCTCCCGTTACGGGCTTGCGAGCTCGTGGGCTGGGGTCGTTGTTTTTATTCTTTCTCCGAGAATGTAGTAACCACAATGTCTGTTGGGTTGTCTCCGAACTGGGGCATGGCATGTGAAGAAGTGTCATGTAGGCGAGCGTTATGAGTGGGGTGGGTCACATTATAGTAAATGGGATCTTAACACGACGGAGACTTTGGGGACTCACTCGTACATTTAAATATGTCTGGGAGTTTGTTTGTTTTTGGATTCAAAATAATGGGGGCAATTGGGTAGTATCCGAGATTTCTGCGGAGCTGTGCGTCTCTGTTTTCATGGACGATTTAAGTGGAAGACGTGTGGGCTTAATGGCTAGTGATGTCTTCTTTTTTCTGCATCCTTCAATATGCTTGATCGACTCTTAAATTATTTCTTAGATTTAAATCATAACTTTTATCAAGTACTCAATCTGAAGCAATGTTTGTTTATAGAGACATTTCCCATGGAAATTTAGGACTAACTGAAGGCTTTTAAATGCATCGCAAATAAAGAGAATTGAGACGAAATTTGATAACGAACTCAAAGAGGTCCTGTTCTCAGGACTTATATTTTATATTTTCAGATGAAAGTGTCGAAAATGTAAGTCTTCCTCCAACTTTTCTAAAGCCCGCTCACCGAAAATTTAATGCTGTGGCAGACCGTACGGTTTTAGTTATAAGATCAAGATCCTTGCGTACAATCTTCCACGTAGCGGAGTAATACAATCCGGATTTCTGCGAACAGCGACGAATGGACAAATCACCGCAATCACAGCAGTAATTTTTTCCTCTACGCATACGCGAAATTTGGACACTCTGGCTGGAATTGCTTGATCAGTCGGTCGATTATGTGGACCATCAAATGGTCGAAGCTTGCGAAAAATATTCTTCATAAAGCTTATATGTTTATAGATGTTGTTCAGGTATACTAACTGAGTTTATTGGGCTTTAATACATGTCACAAATCATGCGTAAGCTGTCGAATGTAGACACTGAAAAACTAAGAAGCAAAAAAATCATACTTTACAAAGCGCATTCATAAAATCACTGGAATTTTATTAATTCTTGTCCTGATGCCGACACTGATTCAGAACCGAAGGCATCAGTGATACCGTTGCGGAGCATGATGCTCAATACGCTGATGCCGATGTTGATGCATATGGTTATGTTGACATCGACATTAATACACATTCGAACGCAAAATTCCTCTTATATTTTGAACATACTCCGTGTCTATATGATTAAACCGATATTCTTATTTTAAATGGAAACCGTTAGAGCGAGTGGGAAGGAATTGTGCATCGCTTCATGCAATTTTAGTCACGATGGAGCGCTTCACGTTTCTGTTTCTGTTTTTACATCTTGCCCTCACAACCTATTGAATCCTATCAACTCGCCATTAACACAATTGACCAAATTTCTTTTCGGTGACCAACCTTCCTCATCTTAAATGGACCCAATCAGACGATCAATCGTTTTATATTGCCACCAATCCCACTAGTGCCAAGGAATGTCTCTTCTTGGATTTCCTAGCAAATTCAAACCTTAGCCAAGTTAGTGGCGTCCTAAACTAAATGGGTAGACAACTCGACCTCATATTCACAACCGTTCCCCTCAACTATTTTGTTTCACATTGTCCCCTTTCCCTTTCAACCATCGATAACTTCCATCCTCTCCTCCTCCTTTCCTTTTTAGCGATTCTCCATTACAGAACAAACCCCCTACAGTACTCAAACTAAAACTAAAACTAAAGTTAAGGCCTCTCACGACTTCCACAAAGCAAAGTTTCACCTAATCAAAAAGCCCCTCTCAATTTTGATAATATCCATATTCTACAGGGAAATATATAATTCTATCTCTCTTTACGTTCCCATTTCACAACGAAAACCATTGTCCACCTCCCCAACCTGGTACAATCGCAGGCTTCGTTCTCTAAGAAACAAAAGAAATAAGCAGTGGACAATCTTCTTTCGTACTAAATCCCCTAATGACTTTTCTAACTACATGGGCAGCTATCTCCACTTTGCGGCCATTCATAACTCTTTCTATCAACGCTATTTAACTGAAATGCAAGCCAATCTTATAAGTGATTCTAAGTCCTTTTCTAAGTTTGAAAATCTGATGGCTAGCCTACCTCATTCCCCTTCCATGATCAAATCTCAAATGACCTCAATATTATTGCCAACTTTTTCGCCACCTTTTTTAAACAGTCTTTTGCTGACGACTCCTTTGCTCCAGACCTCTCTTACATCGATTATTGGATTCGATCCTCGAATAATCGATTTTCATGTCATCGAAAATAAATTAAATCTACTTAATGATGAATTCATTCCTGGACCTGAAGGTCTCCCTGCCATATTTCTAAAAAAAAATGCTCCTCAATCCTCTCTCTCCCTCTCTCGAAATTCTTCAGCCTATCCCTATCCCTAGGTGAATTCCCCGGCTTATGAAAAATCTCATTTATCACCCCTATACACAAAAAACGTCAGAAGAACAACTATCGTCCCATTGCTAAACTGTCACATATACCCAAACTCTGCGAGAGTAATTTGTACGAAGCTCTAAGTTTTCGCTGCTAGTCTTTAATTTCTCCTAGATAACACGGTTTCCTCAAATGCAGATCTACAACCACTAACCTTGTTGAATTTGTGTCCTTTACCCTATCAGCCTTAGAGTACGGCAAAGAAGTCGACGTTATTTCCACCGATTTCAGTAAAGCTTTCGATAAAATCTCCCACAGACTGATACCCTTCAAATTGATCTACCTTGGTTTCGACCCCATTTCTTGGAAGTGGATATCTTCTTTCCTGGAAAATCGCCTTAGATCTCCTTTCTCTAACCCCTTTTTAGCTTCTTCTGGCGTCCCCAAAGGCAGCCACTTAGGTCCACTTCTTTTCGTTCTTACCGTAAACGATCTTGAAATGGTGATCAAACATTGCCACATCTCATTATTTGCCGACGACACCAAGTTCTTCAAGACCATTTCCTCCAGTCATGACTCTTCCCTTATTCAATCTGATCTCAATAGTTTTTCCATCCGGTGTTCCAAAAATTGCTTGGAGCTTAACATTTCTAAATGCCAATCAATGACCTTTTCACGTAAACGACTCAAAACCTCCTCCTCGTCTCTACTTCTTCAATAATCAACCCATCTCCACTGTTCATTCGCGATCTTGGCATACTATGTGACCAGGAGCTAAATTTTCGCGCACACATCGATAAGTTAATCCTTAGAGCTAATTCTGCACTCGGTTTCGTCAAGCGATGGTGTAAAGAATTCTCGAACGCTTACGTTACCCGATCTCCTTACATAACCTTTGTTCAGCTCCTTCTTGAATACGCCTCTCAAGCTTAAACTCCTTACCAACAAACCCTCAATTCTAGAATCGAGAGCATCCAACGCCGGTTCCTACGTTTTGCTCTTCGAGGTCTCTCCTGGTGCAATCCTTTGATTACTCTACCAAGCCCGCCTTCAACTAATCAACATGAACACGTTGGAAGAAAGAAGAATTGTATCTGACATTCTTTTCATCCACTCTTTTCAGGTACCATTGACTGCGCGACTCTCTACAACTCTATCTCTCTCAACACTAACTCCCGCTATGTATGAAATCCCCGTCCCTTATATCTACCCACCCCCCGTATCGCCCACGGCTCCAACGAACCCATTTCTCGTATGCTGGGGAGTGTTAATTCGAATCCTTACTTCGATTACAACCTCAGCACTCCATGCCTAAAAATCCGAGTTTTTTTTTTTTTTTATGGTACACAATTAAAATGACGTCAGTAAATTGAATTCCATAGGACATCAAAAATAGTGTTAGGATAGTTAGAATATCAAATCCTCGTAAATAAAAAAATCACAAAAACCTCTAAAAATATGGTCCAAATGCGATTGGTTTAAAAAACCGAAATTCACGAAAAACACTACTATCCTATCCTAAATCAGTAAAAAAAGAAAAGCTACTAAACCTATTAAAATACCGTGTTTCTAAGTTCAGTAAAAAACATTCAAAATACAATAAACTCATATATATACGGATATATGGATGACTCCTAGGGGAGTAGTTGCTCGCCACAGGCCACACTTGACCCGACAGCCTCCAGCACTTGTGGGTGTCATACCAACAGCAACAGCTAGTGATTCAGTTCTATTCAGTGGCAATTAAATTAACTGAATGACGTTCGAAAACACAACAGCTCACAACTAAAATTCAAAGCAATTTAGTTAAATTAAATTAAAAAAAAAACAATAAAACCGAAAACAAAAGAGCTGGAAGGCAGGAAGGAAGAGCAACAGCATGGAACTACTAATTCAATTGTTCGAGCCACATATCAACAGTGTCCTCTATTAGTCGGATCACCTCGACAAATTTCCGCCGGTCTGTGGTTTTCATTTTTTAGGTCGTTTTTTGTCAGTTTTTTATTTTTTGCATATACATACCACACTAAGTATCTGGGGGATTGGCGGTATTATCAGGCGATATTGTTTTAATTACTAAACAGGATGCCATTCCACAATGACGTACTAATTAGGAGTATAGCGCAAAGCAGTAGTGGTCGAGCCCAACTACACACGGGTATCAATGACTCGAAGTGGCGGAGAGAGCGTTATGCGTTTTGCAGTGGATGATGTTATCAAGCGCGTTGAAATTTTTGCGGCGACTTAATTGAAATTGAGCTTTAATCTATTAATTAATTTCTGCAACAATTATTCGGTTACACATGTAACCCACACGAGCGGCATGGTAGCTATTTGATGGTTTCGTAAAATCAACTTCGATATGCATTTGAGCTATATTGGGAATGGCTTAAAGGCCCCTTTTCGGCTTTAAAGGTTTTTTTTATTTTTACTATTGCCATTTAGATAGACAAGATGACCAAAATTATGGCTCGTTCAGGACTTTAATTAGTGAGGCTCGTTACATAAATTAATTTTTGTATCATTCAAACATTTTTGAGTTGCAGAACAGCGTAAAGCGGAGCGTTATGTTGCATGTTGTCAACCAATCGATATTCAAAAGCTGGATAACTAAAGTGAGCTGTAGAATATAAGAAAAAAGTTTCAATTAAATTAGTCTTAAATTTTAGGTTGAGTCGTCCTTGAAGGCAATACTAACTTTGCTGAAGTCGAACGAGAGATTGAACCTAATCGAGTTATTTATCGCTTTAAAATGACTCGACGACTGTCGAATTCGGAAGTATTATATGTATATGAGGAATAAACGGACCAAGTGAGATCATCCAACTATCCAACAATGTTATTATAGTTCCAAGCCCATGAGCTTCGGATTCATATGATCGTGAAGAGTTCAGAAAAACAAACCTTTTGTGGATCAGAGTTTTTTTGCCGACTTTTTCATACCACTTCACCTTAAAAGGACTGAACGAACCCGGTTCATCTATCACAGTTACTTCACGACTTAAAAAGTAACATTTCATTAAATGAATTCAAACCGTTTATAAAAGGTGTCCAACAAGAGGTGTCAATTTGAATCAAAAGGAAAATGTAAGTTTTACAGCGGTGATTCCTATTTTCTGAATTAAAATACAAGACCTAAAATTAGTCCGTCTCGGCCCGCACCAGCATCAATTTCAATAAAATATGACTTACTGATACTGCCAGCCCAAACATCTCACTCAACTGGCAGTCACAGTGGATGGGCGAGGTTATTTCTATATTTCCGTAAATTTACGAAGCCAGGCCAATTACACCCCATTACTTGGAATAGTTTTGAGCAAAATATTATAAGCCCGTCCATTAATTTTCAGAAACCAATTAGCGATGGTATGATGTGATTGAAATTTAAAATGACACCTCTTGCCGGATAACTTTTCAAAATAGAAATGGCCAAGTCTTACCAAGAATTTTAGGACATATCATTTAACATTAGCCTAAGAGCTAAAATAAATTTAAGGCAATAATAGATAGGTTCAAAAAATTAGGTGACTTTTTATTTATCCCAAAAAATATTTATTTATTCCTCGATTTTTTTAAGTACCTCATAATCTAATCCTTATATACCTAGAAACAAACTAAATATCGGGAATATATATTATGTGTACCAAAATAAGAAACAAATTTGGTAATCGAATGTTCCATCGCAAAAAGTCACCTTATTATGTGAACATAGTTTGAACCTGAAGAAACGAAAAGTAAGTAATGAAGAACAAGCGACAAACGTGGACATGCGGTTTAACTTCAAATTGGATTATTTGAGATGCTTATGAATTTGTTCTATCAATGAAGGGAGAAGTTGTTCCTTTGGTTTGGTATGAACTCTCTTTCTATTATTCCAGAGGCCGCAATCCACAGAATTAAACAAGATTCTAGATGGCCTCAGATTTGTTTTGTTTTTTTTTTTTTTTCTTTTTGTATAATAGCTTATTTTATCGAGAGCGCCGTGGCACAGTGGGTAGTGTGTCGGCCTCTGACGCACGATGAGCGAGTTCGGATCCCGATAACACCAACGTCATGGAATGTTCATGACGCGGTTTCTCTCCTCGGCGGGGTATTGGCAAAACCTCCCATAGTACACTTACCGTGAAAAAGCTTCTCGGCGCTCGCCGTTCGGAATCGGCATTAACTGTAGGTCCCGTTCACTTGTGTGAAAAACAAATCACACACAGCATAAGTGAATGAGAGAAGCTTGCCTCTGGCTCTCCATGAGCTGTAACGCCATCTAAGAAGAAGTAGTTTATTTTATTTAACAATATTTCTTTATTATTTACAACACTGAGTATTGATTCCGTCTTAAGTATCTATTTAAACAATTAAACAATCTTCTCTTCTTCGAGCATTTTTTGCAGCCTCCGCCTCTCCTCTTTCTTCCTTTTCCATTCTTCATAACGCAGTTTTTCTTTTCTAAATTCCGTAATATGAAATTCAGAATTATACTTACTTTTTAATTTTCTTAACTCAACATCCAATAATTGGTCAAGTTTCAATTCGTCAAAATTCTTCTCTTTCTTCATCTGCCGCTGAAGTTCATTCGAGTACTGCAGAAGCTCACAAAAAATCAGCTGCTCCGTCACCATTACATTAATCCGAAGGCCGATGAGTTTAAATCTTTTTAAATGTTGCAAACCATCCCTGTCCACTTGTATGAGAGTTTTGGTCAATGATAGTTTAGCTTGAGCAGTCTTTAAAGGTTGTTTCTTCTTCGAACCTAACTGGATGCGGTATTGGAAAATGTGATAATGTAGCGACTTTGTTGACTTGACCAAAATTATTTCGTCGCAGTCTTCTAAACCCTCAAAACTAATCTTCATTTTTGATACTATTATAGATTTTTAGATTTTATAAAACATCCGTTTCTACGATTGTCTTAAGACTGTCGAATTTTGGCGAATCATTGGTCTTTTATATAAGGAATTTGGGCTACCTGTTGACTTAACTGCCTGTGAGTAAGGACCTATATGCAGTAATGATTCTAAGTTAAAACCAGCAATAAATAAAGTCCAAACATATTCAAATTCTGAAATGTTGATTTACGACTTCGAGAGAAGGGAGGGTTAAAAAAAAGACGGGAAGTCGTAAAAGTATTACAAATCATTGTGATTTTAATGGAAGTCACAATCTTTTACAGGTCTATTCTAAACACCAAACAATACAAAACGATTAGAGGCAACAACCGCCTTTTTGCCTGTTTACCTCTCATTTCAGGTAGGTGTCATTTATCATTAATATCATCTTTATCCCCTTTGTTTTATTTTAATATGGCAAGTACATAGGTTGCAATCAGAGGCAGTGTCTAACAGCCTTCAAAGGAAAAATACTGCTTACAGCCCTTTGAATATACGCGAATGGAATATTTTCAATTTTTTTCTGAGCGTGATACTGAAAATATAAGATTAAGGAAGCACAAAGTATGCGCAGGATTTTCTTATTTTTATAATTGTTATTACTTCTCTACGAGGGAATACGCCTGCAAAGGGTTGGCCGTATTCGCTAGTTTTCTTAGATTTGCTTGGTGTCCCTTGAATCCAGTTGAGCTCTAAACGAGCACCTACATACCGACGGAAACCAGTTTTGATGAAGCATGGAATATGTATATTATTCCTGAGACCAACCGCTTTCTGCTCTAATTGGGGGATAGTTCAGTCAATGGTTTACTTTATGATGATGTAGGATCGATCACTCAAACATATCTTTCTTACTTAGTTTTAAAGCAATGAGACCAGTGAACCTTGTAGTAGTAGGGGAAGAGCTATTGGCCTGAGCTTTTAGGTAAATAGTATTTGAAAAATAAAAAAACAAACAATTTGTAGAAATCTTTCTTTTTATCCAAAATTGATATCTTCCAATCCACTTGCCAGGATAAGCAAATCTGAATCAGAGAGGACATTTCATATTTAAGCTTAAGCCAAGGATTTAGTGACTTTTCAACATTGTTTTTTTGTGAGAGGAAAATTTGACGCCTCAAACCTTAAAAACCGTAAAAAAGAAAAACATTCTAAACTTGAAATAAATTTTGTCTATTAAGAGGACAAAGTTTAACAAAAGGGTGAATCGCGGCGGTTGAGAACATTTCTAAGACTTTAGGTCGAAAAGAGTGGAGTCCGCTTCGTGAAGCATTCTGGACATTGGCTCAAGGAAGCCGAAATGCATTTGATTTAAGTTGAGAGGCATGGACCGACCCTTTTAGGAATTGGTGAAACAGTGGGAGGCAGTCAGTATTTCCGGTAAGTAGGTCATGGATAAAAAGAAAGTCTGCGACACTTCGTCGTTCTTCTTCGCTTTAAACAGTTCTCATAAGGCGGTAAATTACAGGTATCAAACCAGGGAAAACCCACATTGAACGCCCTCGATGCGCGCAGAGTGAATACCGCAAAAGAGGGACCAGACTTGATTAGATATTCAAGAAGGAGTCCAACAATGGTAGTGCATAAGGATTTCGTGACATACGGGGGTGGTCCGATAAGTACTTAGCCTACAAAAGAAAAACAAACATTTTTCAATATAGTCTCCTTTTAGCTCGATACACTTGACCCAGCGAGCCCAACTTCATTAACCCGTCTGAAAAATACGTTTTCTCGAGGTCTGCAAAGTAGGCCTCCGTGGCGGCGATGACCTTCTCATTCGACTGAAATTTCTGCCCGGCGAGTGACTTTTTCAAGTTCGGAAACAAAAAGAAGTCGCACGAGGTCAAATCTGGAGAACACGGTGGATGGGGCAGCAGTTCGTATCCCAATTCGTCCAATTTGGCCGTGGGGAGGGCGGAGGTGTGAGCCGGTGCGTTATCATGGTGGAAAATCACTTTTTTCTTCCCCAAGTGGGGCCGTTTTTTCTTCAATTCGGCGGCGAATCGGCCCAATAGTCGATGTGGATCACACCTTGTGAATCCCAGAAAACGTTGGCCATCACCTTTCCGGCCGATGGGACAGTCTTCGCCTTCTTCGGAGCACGTTCGCCGGGTGAAGTCCACTGTTTCGACTGTTCCTTGGTCTCTGGTGTATACCAGTGGATCCATGTTTCGTCGACTGTCACGGAACGACGCAGAAACTCAAGCGTCGACAGCTTTCTCATGCCCAAAATTTCATGCAGGATATGACCCACGCGATCTTTTGAAATGCCTACTGTCTCAGCTATCTCGCGCACCTTCAATCGGCGGTCTGCCAATACGAGATCGTAGATTTTTGTCACGTTATCCTCCGTGGTAGCCGTTTTCGGGGCACCAGGACGTGGCTCCTCAAAAACCGACGTGCGACCACGTTGAAACTCGTTAAACCAATTTTTGATGGTCGCTATCGAAGAAGAGTCACCGTGCAGCATCCAAACGCTCTTTGATTTCGCTGCGCGATTTTCCTTCTAAAAACAAGAATCAAATCATCGAGCGATATTGCTCTTTAGCCATTTTTCTAAAATCCGCGGACACTCCCGCTTCCACACGCGGTCAAAACAAAACTACGAATCCGATCCGGCTGAAATTTCGACAGTAGCCGTCTACTAGAATGTACTACACGATAGTAAGTGCCCAATTGGTCAGTTTGCTTTACCATCAAATTTCTTATTGTTGTTGCTTATTGTTGGGAAATGTTTCCCACTGATTGCTAATGCAATATCGTCTGCATACGCAATGACGCGCCCGCTGTCCTCCAGAGATACGAGTATTTCGTTTACAATCAACCATAATTACGGCGACAATACTCCTCCTTGTGGTGAGCCACATTTTACTGCCTTTTTTGTGTGGCGGCAGCCGAATTTCGAATGAATCAACCTGTTTGAAAACATTTGTCTCATTCAAACAATTAACTTCTAGTTTGCAGGACCTGCAGATTTGTATGGAAGGAAGCTATTTACTGCCCATTGGGATTCCTTTTGCTTACTACTTCCTTTGAAATGAATGGGGGACTCGCTATTAGGTGAAAAAAAACTATAGTTACTAGCCTCTGCGTTGTCGGGAAAGTGCGTACTGAGCAAGAGGTCTAGTTGCGGTGCCATTTGGTTTGTTAATTAGGGCGGGTATAGTGGGAGACTTTAACAGTATCTTCATCACTCTACTGGCTTCAATATTCTCTTTTATTTCTGAGCAGAAATTACGCCAGATTGTCCGTTGCGCCTTTCTTATCTCATTTTTATACAGTCTGAAGCTATTCGTGTAGCGGTTCCAGTCCTCTGTTCTGTTTTTTTGCTTTGTTGAAAAGCCTCTGCTTTCCCTTCGAAGGGGATCCACAGGCGATGGAGGTTTGGTTCCTTATGTGGTCTGATACTTGGGCAAGACTTTAAAAGGGATTTGTTCCTAGCTCCTGTAACTAAAGTTGCCAGACGTTCACGATTTCTGTCGCTTTGGATCATCATAATGGATCCACTTTTCATTACCAGTTACAAACTCTTCCAGTTTTGTAACAGATGTTCTCTCTTGGAAAAAAAAGTGCCGTCCTTAGTTTTGGGCCATTCCTAAAACTTTCAAACGATAGCAAATGGCTTACAAGTTACGGAAAATAATTGTCCTTGTGTTCGTCTAAACTTTTTCACCGGTCTAGATCACTCTTTGTCTTCCTCATAGAAATCACTACTTTTGCAGCCTTAAAGAAAGAAGCCTTACCGTAAATTTCTATAATCATTCGACACGACTCAGATTAGAAGTTTGCCACCTGACGTTTTTGACGTGCCATTTCTGATTAATATGCATTGCTAGTGCCAACTATTCCAACTATTGGAAAACGGTGCATTTCCGCTTCTGCACTTGTGTATAAATAATTTGTTTGAAATTCGCATTTGGCGTAACTCCACAATTAGGATGAAACGCATATCAGATAGTGGAAAGTGAAATTAATTTCACAGGAATCAAGTCGACAAATATTTGCCTTTAGTCGGAACAGCTCTTTAATTAAGGTGAATACCCCAATCCGAGTTCAAAATTAATGAATTCTGCCAATTCTGAGAATTTCGAGCAAATTGTACACAATTTCTCCTGCAACGCATTAGTTAATAAGGAACCTTCCAAAACGGCGAATGATTTAGATTTCCCTGAAATGCATTCAAATAGTCGACAAATAAAATTGTCGCGTTAGAAATCACAATTAAGCTTAATTCTGTCTAAAACAAGCTATAAAAAGACCAAATGGCAATTTCAAGTGAATTTCATATACATATGTACATAATTTCTGAAGCTAGATCATCAACATTTTCGTTATTCCAAAAGTTGTATTATTTTAACCTAAAGCACAAGAGTCATCTATACATACATATATCTATGGCATGTATAGGTGCATTCAACATGACATATAAGCAAATCGACAAGACCCGGTCGGATCCGTCACAAAGGCTCCAATGATAGGGTCGGGCCGTAAAACCGCTTACGCACCAGAAACTCATTTGAAAACTACCAAGCAATTCGGCTTTTCTGCTTGCTTGCAAACAGTACCGCACACAAACTGCATAAAGGATCACGCTGTGTACCGTAATTTTCCGCTCGACAACTATTCACCCTGAAAAAAAAAAACGAACTTCGACCGACACACAAAACGTTCGCATGCAACCGGAGACACATTCCAGTTCTGTCTCCCGAGCCGAACCAGGCCAGCAGTTATAGGGATCCAGGGAGTCAGGGCATCTGTCACTCAAAAACCAATTACAGGAAATTTCATTAAGTTCTTTGGAATTTTAAATTATTTTGCACTTTGGTAGTCAGTGACATGCCATCGGTGCTGGCGTCTGTGCTTCCGTCGACTGTTGTTGCTCTTGCTCGTGTTCCAATTGCATCTGCAGAGAGTGGGTGAAAAGTATCTAAGGCATGGTTAATAAGCCGTTGAACATAAATCTGCTTGCGAGTCGTCGTCAAACGTCGCTATCGCCATTGCTGCTACTATTGCACTGTCGCCGTCTTGACATTAGACAATGTCAAGTGAATGCACATGGCATTAAGGGATTAAGGTGGGAAAAACAATGATAAATAGCGGATGTAGCCGAAAGCGCACAGTATCTGCAAGGAGTAGAACCCAAATATGCTTTTCTTGCCGCGTGTTGTTTAACTTTTTATCATCTACTGAAACACAGTAAAACGAGTAAGAAGATCCTGCCCGGGGATACGTATAAACAAATGCAGCAGACTGTATTGCTACTTACACGCCCCGATGGAGAGAAGCGGCAGCCAGCAACCCAAGTGTCAGACAAGACGCAGTGTGCGCCGCACACATTACGTCGCGGTTAGACACATTACGCAGCATTTGGAAGGAGCAAAAAATATGCTCGTATTTCAGACGAATGTCACTCGAATGTGGCTGCTATGTGACGGAGGTGGATAAGCCAAACTCTCAAGAAGATTATCTCCAACACCCCGAACTTGTCACTCACAGACGGGGGCAGCATTTAGAAATGTGCAACATATTCCTTGGTACGTCACATCCATTCACATCACATTTGCACGCTCCGGCATGAGGTATGGGGATAACATCTGACTTGACGGGTTCATAACTTATGAACGTCTCTACACTCGTCTATAGCCATATTTCCACGTCGATAGTTAAGCTTCTATGGGTAAGCTTGCCAGTAAGTGGCAACATCTCTCGATTGAGTGCAATTTAACTTCTGACACATCACCATGCGACCACATGTTGACACAATGTACCTGCGACATTATTTTGTCTCACTTAACATCATTATAGTCTCGTAAGTGTTTACTGCATACGTATACGTATTCATCGTAGCGTGTGCCCTGCCGGCGACAAGGACGACGTCAACTTGGTTGTCATCCCAAAGCCATTGTCAACCACACGACTTGTGACACATTGCTGCCGTGCAACGATATGTGTACATACGTCGTAGGTACATCAAAAGGATAACGATGGATGCTGTAAAAATGGCGTCGCCAGAAATGATATAAAAGAATAGATCATCTACCAGAAGGCGACGAAGAAAATAACCAGAAGCAACGGATTCGACATCCGCCCACTTTGCACGACAGCGACGCGAGTCGTTGCCATCGACAAGGACATCAATCGCAATTTAACGACGAAAAAGTGATATACTTGCCACCATACCAATGATGGAGCTGAGAATGGGATACGGTGAACATGCCTGGAAGTAGCACGCTTCCGTTCCTTTCGTACGGATACGTAAAGTTTATGGCTATCGCGACTAGAGAGCCCGGGATGGGGCTAAAGCACCGATTGGAAAACGAAGAAAGTGGGTAATGCCGGAGAGCAGCAAGGATACACGTCCAAGGGGACTCACAACTGGCGGATACAGTACAAGATGCGTTCACACTGGGATCTATTTTACGATGGCAATAAATATAAGAATAATCTTAGTTTGGAAAATGAGCCGCAATGAAGCACCAGTACCAATACAAGGACACACGGCGTACTAGCAAAGACGAAGCCGAAGTAACAAAATTTGGCGGCAACCAAATACTGGGTTAGAATGTTTCTGTTGTTTCTGTTTTTGGAGCGCGACATGTTTGCCGGATTTAGGGGTTTTGCGTAGCGTATTTACATACATATGTACGTGTCGATTAGAGACGAAGATAGTTGTTGGTGTGGAGTTAGGAAAGGACATTGGGGTTTTATTAGGAGATTAATTGGTATGGAAGTCGATGCCGACTTATTGAAAATGTCTTTCGCAGCTAGGTCCTGATCAAACCACTTGTAGTATACTTGTTTGGAAAAAGGTATTCATAATACGCTATTGGAGAAAAGCTTCGACTCTGAACCTTCACAACAGGATAGGCAGTATAACATTTATGAAGACGGGAAACAATGTCTTGCCAACCGACTTCAGCCTAATACAAATCTAATTTTTAACCGAGATTTGGGACAGTTTCGAGAGCTATCGACTAATATGATGACTACTGCTTGCCTTAGATTAAATAGAAGTGTCAGTTATCGACCCTGTTATTGTCACTTCTAAGGTAAGATATATATTTAAGAGAATCAAATAGGTTTACCACAAATGGCATCGAGGACAAGACAAAGTCTTGTTGTCCTAGGGTAGCCTGAACTGGGCAATATATGTTCACATTTTGGTGCTTAAAAGAATCGAATAGAAAATATGTTAAAAGGCCAGAAAAATTGAAAAGAAGTAGTAAGGTTATCAAACGCGAGAGTGATTTTTAAAGGTTATTCAACAAGAAGGGTCATTTTAAATTTGTGTCACTTTTGAACTGTAGTATAAATATTCACCCCAAAAACGTTGAAAACATCGCAGGAAAGTTAAGTTCATAGTTCGTAGTGCTTTCATCATCATTTTAATGGTTCGAATGGGTTTAGAGATATGGAGACTTCAACTCGTTTTCGTCTGGCAGCCTCAGCTGAAAATATAGCCACCTTTTTAGAATAAAACGTAATTTCGCATAAGTATGGTGGATGCAACTACTTCACATCAAATTTTGCATAAAAGCTTTGGCTTACACGTTTATAAGGTCGAGTTAACATAGGAATTGAAGCGTACAAAGCGCAAATCGTCGCAGTTTCGCTGATTGGATGCTGGAAATGAATTAAAAAAGGTGTTCTTATTATTATTACAGCAAGCGCTATATCCCGTTAAGGGTCAAGGCCAAAGGGACTCATTTTCTTATTTTTCCCAAAGTTGAAAGCGATCGACTATTTATAACCAACTCCGAAAGGCGAATTTTTAGGAACTTTTTTCTTATTATTATTATAAAGGGCCATTCGGGGCTCGAGAGTTCAGAGCCTCGTTGACAACCAAGCCTACCTATTATGAGCATTCTGTTCAGGTGCAAGATTTGGATTGAGCCGAGTTGGTCAATGGCCTAGTTTCGTTTTTTTTTTTTATTTACTTCTAAACCTGCTTCCTTTCCTGCGATAAAAGTTACCCGAAAAACGCCTAAGAAAGAATTAAACAATTCCTTTCCCACAACCAGTGTCAGTTGCGGGTTTTGGAGGCAAGTGGTATTGGGTCTTTATGTTCTTTTTTTTTTGACCATGACGATGGCTTAACATTTTTTTGTCCCGAATTGTTGATGTAAACTTGAATGACGTTTATTTTCATCGGGATAGGTTCACTTGCGACAGAGGTGGTGAAACAATAGCTCTGTTATTAAACAAGCCCCACGGAAAAAACTCCGCACTTTTTGAGCCCAAGAAGCCAATTTTTGATACCTTCGACTGAGATGAAGCATATTCCAGAAAGGACACTTTGCGTGGATCGAAACAAGTTGAAATCGGATGGCACAAAGTCTGGACTGTCCAGCGGATGGGGCAAAACTTTCCATCCGATATTTTCCAAGTAAGTTTTATATTAACGTGTTGCACATTATGTGGTTGAACATTGTCATGGCGGAAAATCAATTTGCCATGGCTAGTCGCCCATTTCGTCGGTTTTTTTCGTTGTTGCTTGATTCAAACGCAAAAATTAAAATGACACCTCTTTTTGAACTCTTCGGCCGCAAGTTCCGAAACCTTCTAATTGGTTTCCTGACTGAATTCTTTTAAAATACTCATCTTTGGTCAATCACTTTTAGGTGTTTAATGTTGATGACTCCCGGTTCGCATTCTGGCTTAATTTCCTGGCTCGGGCGCCAATGTTATGATCTTCATGTTCCATGTTCTTCTCATCCAATTCAATAAGGAACTTGTACAAGGTGGCGCAAAATGAACCACCCTATCGGAAGATGGTATGTGGAATGGCGTCGTACGTCAATCATATGTGACATTTGTGAACCGATAAGCAATGGAGCGCTATACTGCAAAAGATATCACGCAGGGCGTGGCCGCCGCCGGACTGGTCGTTCGGCCGAGAATAAAGGCATATCAACCCGATGATGGGCCATGGAATTGGGTATCACCAGCAAGTTTTATTGAAAGACTTACACGTGTTCCTGTACAAAATGTAAACAGTGCATCAGTTAATGCCTGCTGGCGGTCAGTTCCGTGAGAATTACTGTTAAGCCATCCTTAATCTCACCAACGAAAGGGACGATTTTGTATCGAAAATCTTCATGAGTGACGAGACGCATTTAGCGGTTACGTCAATAAGCAAAATCTTCGTTTCTGGGGCACTGAAAATCCGCGAGAGACATTGCATCCACTCAAAGCCACTGTGTGGTGCGGCATTCACGCTGGATAAGTGATTAGGACGCCATCGGCAATACAGTCACTGTTACTGGCGAACGCTACAGGGCCATAATAAACGACTTCTTATTGCCGGAATTAGATAAGCGGAGCTTGGTGAACATATGGTTTCAATAAGATGGTGCAACTGCACCCACAGCACGTGCCACAAAGGATATTATGAAGGAAGTGTTTCCTGGTCGCGCAATCTCCCGTGTTAGCGATTTTGCATGGCCAGCAAGATCGACCGATTCAATAATTTCAGACTTCTTTGTTTGGGACTACTTGAAGTCGCGGGCTTATGCCACCAAGCCTCAAACAATTGCAGCCTTTAAGGAGAATATTCGACATGATAACTGTTTGAATAGTTATCACCGGAAATTTGCGGAAAGTCATGGAAAATGTGATAAAACAGGTACAAACGTGTATCAACACTACGGCAGCCACTGAGAAAAACTGTAAAAGTCCAAATAAAGATTTTTGTCACTCAAAGTCTTTTGTTTTATAGAGTAAAAAAGTGATTCAAAAACGAAATACGATGATTCATTTTGCCACCTTGAACTCTAGAAATCACATGGCCTTGATGTCAGCTATATTTTTTAGTCCAGCTGTCATTTTCCAGGTGTCAATACTGTCAGCTTTTCTGGGGCTATTGGCTTTTTTGGTTTCTTATCATCCAAAACATCCTTAATAGCGTCCGGTTACGATAGAGTAGCAGTCCTTTTTGGTTTTAAAATTTTCCCTGAAGTCTTTCCATTCTGTCTTTCACTTCTCAAATTAACCTTGGCCTTTTTTTTCTCATCATTTATACTGTTTCCCCAAAAGTCTTGGGTATGATCAGCTCCTCTCAATTTCTACCATCACGGCGATTTCTATGATTTCGGTTTAAAACTGTGACGATACCGCAGCTTGTGTATTAGACCCATTGTGCAGTAGACTCCAACATCATGCAAGAGTTGAAAAGCTCTTTTTAGCACACGTTTTGATGAGGGTGGTCATTTAACACCCAAGTTGCCTCTTCAACATTAAAAAATCAACTGTAAAGATTCATTCAATCGCTCCCAAAAACATTTTAGGAGCGAATTTGGACAGAGTACACCTTTCTAAACCTTCCTAACTAAGACACCTTTTTCGTAAATGGCATCCTGTCTGCTAGTTTTAATGTCAATTATTCTATGCAAGGTTTAGGGAAGATTAGGTTAGGACTGAGTAAGGATATGCAACTCCTTAATGTTCCGACCTGAACCTCCTCAAACAGGTAACAACTAAAGTTTACTTTTTTCAATTCATTCATCCTGTTATGGATATTTCAAGGTACCAGCTGATGGCAGCGCAAGCATTCAATCATAAATCGACTTTTCAAGTGGGTTTTGAGCCACCTGGTCTAGGATGCGTTTACAACCTGAATGTGCGATTTACGACTCAATCCATTGCTCGTGTTGCCCTTCTCTAAAAGCAGAATTTAATTATTAAAAATCCCCACTCCGCCAACTGTGGAAACAAAGTCGTTAACGACATTACAATACCATAAGCCTTGGTGTAGGCGCAACACCATTTGATGATGGTGCGCTCTCTCACTTCCATTCACATACATTTCCGTTAAATTTTATTTCAGCTTTCCACACTCACCGGAAGCAGCACATATTTTACATGCGCGACACACGAAGACAGAGACAATGATACCGAACCGCAGGCACATCCTGCAATTCCCTTGGCGATGTCGTAAAATCGCTCGATGACACTGCATTCAACCAGAAACCACTCAGCGACATCATTGCTCCGCTGTTTCTTTTCTTTCGCCTACTCTGTAAATGTTCTGCTCCGCCACTACACCATTTTGCCGTGCCATCATCGTCCCCACGTCGTCCTTGTCAACGCCATCATTGTCGGCAATATCGTAAAAAAAGGGACATGCAGCAGGGATGAAAACCAAAAAAAAAAAACAAAAAACATTAAGCCGAGTAAGAATTATATTGGAAGCTGGATCAAGCAGGAAGGACCTTCAAGGATGTGTGTAGTAACAAAATATGGAACCAAACTATCCTGCCTCCGGTTCTCTTTCGTTTTCTTATCCTTTTAGGACATAAATAATATTTGTTTCCCACCCACTTGTCCTACTTGTGATCCTTTTGTCTCTCCTGTTCGACTGTTGTCCTCACGAGGGGACATAAACGAGGTAGACTTTTACTGTTTCACCCCAACCCAAAACAAGAAAAAAATGGAATAAAACAAGAAGAAACTAAATGTTTATTTGCCATAAAGCAGGCAGAAGTGCCGCGTGTATCCTGACGGAATCGAGCAGGGTCTCACCGGATGAAAAGATAACAAATAGAGATTTTTACAATGTCGACTTAACCACACCGGTCACGCGGTAAAGCACTTCTGGTGCTCCCAACAGATGACGAAGGAAACGCGAAAGAATCTCTTACCACGAACAAAGCCATTCCTATGCAACCGAATATAAATCAGGCGTTGCGAATGCAGCATGGACTGACGAACCAGCAGCTGGGTTGCTCTTAATTATGTGCCGCATCGCTGCTGTTACGATAAAACTGAACTTCACAGGATGCATCGAAGTAACTACGTGGCCTTTAGGAATCAACGGACAAGAGGCCATGAACTGAAGCTTAAATTTTTTCGAATTTTCCTGGATCACAATTTATCGTTCCTGGCTGCTGTTCTTCATCAATACGGTTTTATTTTTTCGTCCTTTTTTTGTGCATTGTTGATCGGATATGGATTGTGGTGTGGGCGGTGTTCAAAAAGGCGACGAAAATTGAAATCGTGCTTCGTCTTGGCACTGCGCGTCAGCCGGGCAGGGACAATATGCTTGCCATTATTATTTAGTGGACAATATTGTTTAAAATTGTTTTGTGTACAAGTTTCGATAATAACGGGAATAAAAGAGGGCGTGTGGTGTGTCAAATGGAATGGCATGGAACGGAAAAGTTTCGCCCGAGCACTATACTGTCGTATAAATAAAGCACGCCATGAGATTTTTACGGTTTCGACAGGAAATTGAATTCGCCATTCACTTCAATGTTCAAGGATATTTATGTGTGTGTATGTGTGTATGTGTATGTGTGTAAGAGAGGATGGGGAAGAAAAGAAAGGGAAGAAATTGAGGGTGCGGGTATGCGGGCCGATGAGATGTGGCCATGAGAGTTGTGCGACGGTTTTATTCGCAGGCTTTTAATGTCCTTTTGTCCTTTTTGTGTGGCTCTTGTTTCGTTCAGAGTTATGTCCGTTTGCCCTGGCACTAGTAAAAGATGATGCGGCATTAAAGTCGACTAAAGAAATGGGTTTTTCCTTGATTTGTTTTTATTATTTGTACTGTTCTGGAGGCACTTAACGGCCGAGGCGTAATAATCCTGAGTTAGGTAGCTTTTTCTCGAAAATCTTAGCAATTAAAACAATGAGGCGAGAATAGGTCAGCCATGTGTCCTTCAGATTTTTGCAACGCCAGTTACCTTGCTCTATCCGATACGAATACTGAACCTATCAAAAAGTCAGTTGGGAGTTATACGGAAAATCTTCATCATTTTGCAATAAGTATCCGTTTTATGTTAGAAGCTGTATAATGGATATCTGATGCTTGAGCCCCAAATTTGTTAGCTATACTAAGATAGTATTCGATCGGGCCATACATCGCATATGCGGAGCTTGAAAAGGAGGCACGCAACCTAGGCTAAAATTGCGAAGAGCTACGATAAACGAAGTTTGATAAAAAAATACGCACTATTATATTTTTCTCGAAAAATGTTTATTTATTTCATTAATATCTATTTCGTTCTCTTCAAACAAACCCTCACCAGATGTAATACACTTGCACTAGGGATTTTCCCAATCCCCAAAGCATTTCTGATACGCGCTTGAGCTCTTCCAATAATTCGGTCTTCCAATCTCCTCAATCGTGGAGAATCCTTGCCCTTTTATAGGTCTTTTCAATTTTGGGAAGAGAAAAAATTCAGAGGGGACCAAGTCCGGTGAATACGGTGACTGAGGCATGATTACGGTATTGTTTTTGGCCAAAAAAGTATGTATAAGCAACGATACAACCATGAATTTTTTTTGCACAATTTTTCCAATTTTCAGTTTTAAAAAAAGTGATCAAGCACACCAAAACACGTCTAAACTTTTTTATATCTTTGGAAAATAAACTGGCTGGCAATGTCAACATACATATTTATGTTAGGGTAGGGGACAAACAAGTCATGTCAGTGACTTTAATAACGCATGACTGCACGTCGGAGCGCTATTGAAACGGTTAAAACTGGTAGTGGAGGACGTTAGCTCAGCAGCGCCCTGCCGCTCAGTGTGCTCTGAGCATCCGAAGGGTAAGGGCGAGCCTATCCGTGAAGACTGTTTTGTGACCTTGTACAAGTAAAAATGCAACGCTCGTTAAAACAAAGAGTTACGATCAAGTTTTGCGTGAAACTTGGAAAGACAGCGACGGAGGCTGTTTCTATGATCAAGTTAGCTTACAAAGAAGATGCCCCATCAGATCGGCAAGTGTTTCGGTGGCACAAGGCCTTTTTGAAAGGCCGGGAAGAGGTCGTCGACGAGGACCGCGCCGGACGACGATCCACGATTACCACAGCAGATAATGTGACGCAAGTGAGGGAAGTGTTGAACTCAGCCCGACGATTAAGTGTTCGTTTAATGGCCAATATGTGAAAATCATGCCTATCGCGTTTTTTGACATCCACAGACGAGTTTGTAGAACCTAGTACTGTGAACTCCAAATTTTATCTGGAAGTTGTCCAACCACTGAAACACAGGATTTAACGCGTCTGGTCGGACATCACAGAAGTTGCACCACGACAATGTTTCGGCCCACACGCACACCGCCTTTATCTTCTCCGACTAACTTTTTTTTTCTTTTTTATTTATATGGTTCGCGCAGCGTACACTCACTCTTATGGTGTGTGTCATACAACCTGGACGGGGTGCAGATGGTTTGAATCCAAGATGTTTGTTCACTACGCCCCGGGGGTGGTTGTCCTAAACAGAATTCGAGAGATTCGACTGAATTTGTCGCGTTGGTTGTAGTTCACAGTAACTTTCTTTTTGTTTTTTGTTTCCATTTCATTATGACCCGTATAATGAATTTTAAAGGGATCTTATACTGCGAATGTTATGCCTTCGTCAGCATTTTTTAGATCATCTCTCTTTCACAACTAATGATGTTGCACAGTTTTTCCGTATAGGAATTGTTCTTGGCTATGGACAGACTAGAACCGCTCAACATTCGGTGATGATTACCATTGCACTAAGACCATGGTTGCTGCGCCTTAAAATACCCATCAAAGGCAAACATTTCGGAATCGAGTCAATGTATTGACGTTCAAGGAACCTATTGTGAAGATGTTTAATCACTTATGACGAACAGTTCAATAAATAATTTTTAATCGACTTACTGACATTACTTTCGGGACATACCCTGTATGTACTAACATAACGAAAAAAAAATTGAAAATCGAAACCACGTAGCTCACAAAATTCAAAAAGTCCCGTTATTTTTGGAACAAACCTCTTTACAGAAACTAAATACTATGGCTCATAGACGTAGTGTCACGATATTTTCGATAATATGGCAATTGCTCCTGTGACTCTGATTCTTAGAAGATTTCTCTTTACCTTGAGTATCTTTAACCTCCCAATTCGCAGTCATTGTAAAGGGCCCGATTTTTCGAATTAGAAAGGTCCCAAGGTAGCTAGAACTCGATTCCACAGAATAAATGGTGATATCTGTGTATATGTGTACGTTTGCACCGTTGTGAACCATTTCTTCGTCAAATAATAATAACGACTTCAAACTAACTTCATAGATGCATAATTCCATAATAAACATCTGAAAAAGCTTGCAAACAAATTTAATTGGCGGATTGCTATTTACTCGTATACTGAATAAAAAAATATCAAATTGTTATAAACTAGTTTTCATCGAGCAGGCGTCGAGAGCAGATAAATTAACGTTGATAGTTTAGTCTTTTTAGTTTGAAATAGCACATGGCACCCTCGTCTCTACTTCGAGCGATAATTGACCACCAATTCTTGAAATTGGCGAGTTCAGCATGTACGAGTTTTACAAGAATTTCTTTAAATTTTACAAAAACAATTTTTTTTACTTTAAATCCTTTAACTTTTTTCGTTTGGGCAAACACGTCCAATTTATTGAGATTAATTCAAGCTAATATCAATCTTACTTAATCTAACTTAGAAACTAAGAAGAACCGGAATTAAGAAAACGGATTTTTAAGCAAGGAGTGCTGAGGTTGTAATCGAAGTAAGGATTCGAATTAACACCGCGCAGTCATTGGTGCCTGAAAGGAGACGAAGGGCGATAAGAGCAAATGATTGTTCCATGGAGACCTCGAAGTGCAAAACGTAGGAACCGGCGTTGGATGTTCTCGATTTTAGAAATGTGGGTTCGTTGGTAAGGGGACCAACTTGAGAGGCGTATTCAAGAAGGGGCCGGGCAAAGGTCATGTAGAGAGATCGGGTAACGTAGGGGTTGGAGAATTCTTTAGACCATAGCTTCACGAAACCGAGTGCTGAATTAGCTTTAAGGATTATCTTGTCGATATGTGCGCGAAAATGTACGAATAGCTCCCGGTCACATAACATGCCAAGATCGCGGATAGCCTGGTCGGTGGAGATGAGTTTATTATTGAGGACGTAGAGACAAATACGAGGTTTGATTCGTTTACGTGAAAAAGTGACTGATTGGCATTTGGAAATGTTAAACTCCGAGCAATTTTTGGAACACCTAAACTATTAGTGCTTGAATAAGGGAAGAGTCATGACTTAAGGAAATGATCTTGAAGAACTTGGTGTCATCGGCATATAGTGAGATGTAGGCATGTTTAATTACCATTTCAATATCGTTAATGGTAAGAACGAAAAGAAGTGGACCTAAGTGGCTGCCTTGGGGGACGCCGGAGGGAGCTAAAAAAGGGTTAGAAAAGACAGATCTGAAACTGTAATAGCAATTTTCCAAGTATGAAGAAATCCACCTCAAGGAAATGGGATTGAAGCCAAGGTAAGACAATTTGAAGAGTATTAATCTGTGGCAGATTTTATCAAAAGCTTTGCTGAAATCGGTTGAAATAACATCGACTTCCTTGCCAATCTCTAAGGCTGAGAGCGTAAAGGATAACAATTCAACAAAATTTGTGGTTTCAAATCTGTATTTGGGGTAACCTTGTTATCTAGGGGGTTAGGGACTTGCAGCGAGAACTTAAAATTTCGTACAAGATACTCTTGAAGAGTTTGGGTATTTGTGACAGTTTGGCATTGGAACGATAATTGTTAATATCATTCTTCGGACCTTTTTTGTGTATAGAGGTTATAAATGAGGTTTTCCATAACCGAGGGGATTCACCTAGAGATAGGGATAAACTGAAGATTTTTGAGAGAGGGAGAGGGAGGGTTGATGAGTATATTTTTTTAGAAATATGACAGGAAGACCGTCAGGTCCAGGAGTGAATTCATTATTAAGTAGATTTAATTTGTTTTCGACGTTATAGGGTTCGACGAGGAAGAAATGGTCCAAGGAAAAAATTCGGTAAATAACCGAAGTAAGTGAAGCCCGGAACAAAGGAGTCGTTAGCGAAAGATTGTTGAAAAAAGTTGGCGATAATATCGGGGTCATTTGGGGTTGATCGTGGAAGGAGGATGAGGTAGGGTAGCCATCAGATTTTCTTTTCTAGTTAACAAACTTGAAAAAGGACTTAAAATCACTTATAAGATTGGCTTGCGTTTCAGTTAAATAGCGTTGATAGAGGAAGTTGTGAAGAGGGTTGAAGTGGAGATAGCTGCACATGTAGTTAGAAAAGTCATTAGGGGAGTGAGTACGAAGGAAGATTCTCCACTGCTTATTTCTTTTGTTTCTTAGGAAACGGAATCTGCGATTAATCAGGGTGGGGAGGTAGGCAAAGTCTTGCGTTGGGAAAAGGGAACATAAAAAAAGATAGAGTTAAATATTTTCCTGTAAAATATGGATATAGCATCATTTAAAGTTAGATTATCAAAATTGAGAGGAGCTTTTGTGAGGTATTGATTGATGTGGCGAAATTTGTGGAAATCGTGAGAAGGCAGAATTGTAGGAGGCGTGTTCTGTAATGGTTGAAAGAGAAAGGGGATAAAGTGAGACAGAAGAGTTGAAGGGATCAGTAGGGAATGTGAGGTCTAGTTGTCTGCCCATGTAGCTTAAGACGACACTAACTTGGCCTAAGTTTGAATCTGTAAGGCGATCCAAGAAGAGACATTCTTTTGCAGTAGTGGGATTGGCGACGATTGATCGTCAGATTGAGCCCGTTTAAGATGAGGAAAGTTAAAGTCGCCGAAGAGAAGGACTGCGTCCACTTCTGTTACACTTAAGAAGAGTTATTGTCAGATAACACTTCCAGAAAAACAGAATCAACCATAAACACAAAAATTACAAAGAAAAGCAAAATGAACAAGAAATTCCATGTCACAAAAGTCATCATGCGTACAGCTGCATTTTTATAGAAACTGCAACGCAACCAAATGGAGTATAGTTGATTTTCTTAGTGAACTGGGACTTTTAATTATTCTTTTAGTCTCATGTGTAATTTAGAGCAGACTGTTCCAATGGTAATTTGAAATTTTATTTTTAAATTAAGACAAGAGGATAAAAGTTACGTTGAAATTGCAAGAATTGTTGATTAAACTCGCGCAACAGTCCTATCTATAATAAAAAGGTACGATGATAGGGGTATTGTTTCAAACAAATCTCGTACTGCGCTCCAAAATTGGCTGAAGATATTGCAAAAACAATATCACCGGCAAAGAAGGACAACCATCCCCGGAGAGTAGTGAACGAACATCTTCGACACAAACCATCTACACCCCGTCCAGGTTGCCTGACAAACACCATAAGAGCGTACACTCTTGACCATGCACGTTTTATAAAAAAAAAATCAGCAAAGTTGACCAAAAAAAAAAGCCGCGAATTTGTAAAACAATATATCTCTGAAGGTCTCGAAATTTTGGAGAACTGTAGTACTATTTACGGACGAAAGTATGTACAATATTTGCGCATCCGATGGCCGAGGCAAAATCTGGAGCAGACCAAATCAATCAATGGCTGTCCAAAATTTAGTTCCAACAGTAAAGCAATGTCATGGTTTAGGAGTCGATGGTGGCGGCAGGAATGGGCGAACCAGTTTTTATTGAGTACACAATGGACCAATACAAATATTTGAACATAATACGGGATTATTTGCATACATCTGCCAAATGTCTACACGTAGGAAACAGTTGAGTGCTACATCAAGACAATGATCCAAAACATACGGTAAGAAGAGTTAAGGAATGGCTCCCGTACCGTGTGCCACAACAGCTGCATTCACCTCCTCAACCACCAGATCTGAACGCTATTGAACGCGTTTCGGATGAACTTGAACGCAGAATCTGCAAATACACCATGAGCAACAGAGGGTCAGTGAAGAGCGCTTCAACGGAATGGTATGAAATAACACCCGATGTTACCGAAAATCTTGTTCTTTCGATACCTAGAACACTTCAAGCAGTCCTAGACACGAACCAACAAAATATTGAATGTCGTTTGAAGATTTTTAAAAAGGTATTTTCATGTTTTTTCTTATTTTATGTACATTTTTATGATGTTAATTTATTTGTTTATTTGACGTTTCCTTTGTATTGTTGTGAAGTTGTTTTGTTCGAAGTGACGCCTTATTCAATAAAGAAATTGATATTGAATATTACGCTTGTTCTTAGATTCAGCACTTTATAAGAGTGTATGTAGACTTTTGTGACTATATCTATTTTCTTCCTTGTTATGTTAACAAACATGTCTAGAAGATGTTGGTAAATTTGGTTGTGAACATGCATTCGTTAGTTTAATTTGAATCGATTTCGATTTTATTTGATGCTCAGTGGCGTAATGAAATCTGATTAAGCGCTTTTGGGAAGTCTAGCATTGTTTTTAAGGATACCAACATTTTGCAGTTTGGCCAGCCGCTTTAGCGTTTTTAGGTTTATTTAAAAAAAAAATTACTTTTATCATAGCATTATATTCGTCTCCGTATCAGACGTCGCTACAATTAAAGTGAAACAAAGTCATAACCAAGCAGCCAACCTGAACTTTAGTTTTAACTGGATGGGGTACATTTTTATCGGTGTAAGATCCTACACATACAAGTATTTATTGTTTGCATCCTTTCTTAAAAATGTATATTTGAAGGCTTGAAGCCGTAGATTTATTTTCAGGCCAATAACCGGAATTTCGAATAAGCCGATGAGTCTATACCCGATGACGCAGCCTCGCCTGTTGTATTTTTCGTGGTCATGTTGGTAAACATGTTTGCAGAGTACAGTTCTAGTTAATTCGGTTGTTTTGTCTGCTGTCAGCTGTGTATTTAACAACTATTTTGGTACAGTCATTGATTATTATTTGTTTACAAAGAAGATCAGTGATAGAGAGTGGCCAAGTTTCAAAAATATTGATTTGTGATTTATTAAGTCTGCTTTCAAATAAGGCCGTAAAATAGCCCTGGAAGCTATAGTACATCAATACCTAAGAAAAAGTGCACAAAATTGGCGCTGGATTACAACTAGAGTAGACGCTGATGAAGGCGCTAGTCCATTTTATGGGTAATTGGCCCATGCCATGTAATTTACTTAGCTGTTTGGGGTATTAAACGTGGGCAGAAGATTCAACCGGCAAATGGACGTATCTCAGAAGTCGCTGAATAAAGTCAATTACGATGCAGAATCCATAAAATTGCTTGTGGTGATGAAATATTACGGATTTGCGGTAATGAAGGACATTGATGCAGGAAAGTAAATAAAATTATTTCCAAAAACGGATTTGCTTAGAGTGGTATCACCCCATTAGGCCCGTGAGCACTTACGCACCTTGCCTTAAACCAATCATCGGACTTTTTTTCTTTGAACCCTCTTTTTCTTTCATAGCTTCGGACAAATATCGCCTTCTCAGGCGTCTAGCCGTTCATTAGGTCAATATACAGGCAATGGTTGACAGCCCTCAAGAGAAATGATTGAAGAATCAAACGAAACGTTCCTTTAATAAATGGTTGATTGGGTTGATTGCGAGACTTATAAAATAAGACGAAGGAGCTTGATCAGCTTGTGTTTTAGTTTTTATTGGTTTGCGTCGAGAATACTTACACTGCAGAACGATATATACATATCGTGCACTAAGTCCCCAAAAAGATTCACAAGAAGATTCACTGACACAACGCTTCCTACACTGACGATATAAAGCCGAACCAGTCAGCAACGTCAGCCAGCAGGTTCCATCAAACAAACTAAGTAGAAGAATGGATTTCCAAAGTGGCGCCCCCTATCGTTCCTGAGTTTAGCTCATTGGACTGTTTCAAAGTTAAAATATATATCAAATGAGGGAACTAGGATCATTTTTGCTTTCATCTATTTGTCATACGCGTCTTTCGCAATAAACATCTGGCTAGACTGACTTATAAAAACTGGCATCACTGTCCATTAAGACTTGGATTGGAACTGAAAATGAAAATGTGTTGATATGAGTCGGTTATTACACCCGCTCAAAGAAAAACAAAGTATTCTTAAACTCAACAAATTCATAAGAAACATGCCCTCTTCATGGAGCTTTCAGAAACTGCTCCTGCAACTGCTGTACATAGTTGTACCGTATTTACTTAGCATTCAACTGAGATGTTGACAACTAACAAGTACTTCCCACAAAACAAACCGATTCGCCTTGAGTCAATGCAACTTTGCCGATAATTCAAACCTAAAAGCTTCTATCGAATTCCCGATTCAATTTACCGTCTCCACTTCCATGTGGTGCCGTACAACTTTTCTAATTGCAACATAAATCATAAATTCCCAAGCACAAATTAGCACATTCATTGGAAAACTCAAACAGTATAAATCAAACAGGAAATGTGCATTTTCAGCTAAGCCCGGATCCTCCTTGAGTGCCCGACAGCGTCGCGCCAAGAAGAGGAATGACGGGGAATCGAATGCAAGAGGACACTATGAAAGTGTTAATTAATTAATTGTTGGCAGAAACCGATGAGCGTTCCACATCGATGCAAATCATTCCGTGATGCATGACACACTTGTCGAACAAGCCTATGTGCATTGTCTTACTAGGACACAGCCAGGATAGGAGTAACGAACGATGTGCACTTTGAGTAATGAAATAAAATTAAAAAAAAAAAGAAAAACGAATACGAGGAGAAGGACCAACTTCGCCTGCCGATGGTTTTTTACCTTTTTTTTTGTGTGTCCTGGCGATGTTATTCCAGTAGTCGATTGTTTGTTTGAGCAATTCGCAATAGAGCTATCTGTTTTGGCTTGTCAGGCAGCAAGTCCTTTTGGGCTGTATTCGATTTGTTAAATGAACTTTGTGAGGACTTTAGCCCATTGTCCGTGGTATGTTCATATAAGTACACTCGCATAGACGGACGATGAGTTGAGTTTGCCAACTACAAGGATAATCGAATCTTAAGTTAAGTTTTACTTAGAAATTTGTATTATTTTTTTCTTTAACCTTCTTCTTGCCACACAAGGATCACAATCATGGAAGGAGTCTGGCGAACACGTTGCCGGACGGTGAAGGATTTTAAGGAGTGACTGTTATCCCATGGTGTTTCGGGGTAAAGTTCCGGTAAAACTGCTGGCAAGTTGGCTAGGTACAAGTTCGAGTTTTGAAGAATGCATCCTTGGGATAACTTCAAAGGGAACATTACTAATTGCAGTTTAGTTCAATCGGTGTAATGGGATATGTGCAGATAGATTGAGTTTGAGCGGGCGACATGGGTGTATGTGGTGGAGAAGGATGTTTTGTGAATCATTGCATGGGGGTCAAAGTTTGCTTTAAGTTTTAATGCACTCAATTAGATAAATCAAAGATGATTGAACTTTTTCGAAGAGGGCGAAGGAGATGAGCGCCGAGGGCAGAGTTCGGAGTGCCGAATGCGGGACAAAGAGCACTTCGGAATAAGTGGATGGGGATCACTCCTGGAGACGTCTCTTTATCAGAGTATGCACTTGTCATAAGTTTAATTTTTGGTTTTTCTTAAACTGTTTGGAGAGTAGGTAATGGAAGTCTGAGTACTCTTCTTCTCATGATATTACTCTTTTTAGAGGGTGTGCTAATGGAACGCATTTGAAATGACACGTTTTAGGATTATAAAGTAAATGATTACGGAAGAAAGTCAAATAATGGTCTTCTGTAGTGTAAACATTATACAAGCATACTACAACGCATTTTCTAGATCGATAGAAACTTGCTCCTTCCGTTTTCACCACGTTCCGGTTTGTTCGAGAAATAAGAGGACTTCGAATTTCGAGAATATATTCAATTTAACATTTTTTTTGTTATGTTGGTACAAATGTTCTTCAACATATTTCGGTATCGTCAGCCATTTGGAATATTTAGTTTGTATTCCACAGATATAACAAATGCTTAGACGTCTTTTAGTGTGCTTGGAGATTTTTTGCTATTAAAAAAAATTAATCAAAGAATCTGTACTAAATTTTGTGTGAAACATTAAATTAACTGCTTCAACGTACTTCGAATGTTGACCGTGGTATTCGGCGAGTCTAGTCTAAGAGCATTGAAAAAAATTGTTGTGGAGAATCGTCCAATCAACATCAGATAAATCGCTGAGGATACTGGCATATCGGTTGGCTAATGCCATGATTTTTTTTCCATTCCATTTCCAGAAGTGTGTCAGCGAAGTCTGCTCTTAAATTGTTAAATCTTGATAAAAAAACCGCCGCTTGAGCATCGCTCAGGAACTGTTCAATGACGTGAACGCAATCCAGATTTGCTGAAAAAAGTAATTAGTAGTCACGAAAAAAGGATTCATCGTTATGATGTCGAAACGAAAGTCGAAAGGTCGTGGTCGTGGTGCAATGGTAATCATCACCGATTGTTGAGCCGAAAGTCTGCAGTTCAAGTCCGTCCATAGTCAAGAACAATTCCTAAACGGAAAAACTGTGCAACAACATTAGTTGTGAATGAGAGATGAATAAAAAGTGCTGACGAAGGCATAACATTCGCAGGATAAGATCACTTCAGAATTCATACTCTGTGTGTGCATTCCCAATATGACACCTTAATAACATGGAAACAAAAGTTTTATTGTGAACTACAACCAACGCAAATTCAGTCGAATCTCTCAAATCCTACAACCACCCCCGAAGAGTAGTGAACGAACATCTTCGACACAAACCATCTGCGCCACGTCCAGGTTCTGTGACAAACACCATAAGAGCGCACACTCTTGAACATAATTATAAAAAAAAAACACTGAAGCGACCAGACAAGCCAAGACCGAAAAAAGCCCAAGTTCAGCTCTTCAAGACTCCTATTTAACTCCCTAAAATTCATACATTAGCAGGAACCTCACAATTGATTGATTAATTTAGAACCGAGTAGAGCCTTGTACCTTCGCTAATGACGCAGTGAAGACATTGGTGTCATCCAGCGGAGTATAATACGATAGTTGTGAAAAGCTTCTGAATGTTTACATGAACCACTTCTTTTAACTTCTTTAAGAAGTTATTGCATTTCTCCACATCCAATCAAGACCAGGCTGCTGCTATACTGCACCAGATGTCGCTGATACAAGCGACAGTACGTGATATTGCAATCATCCACAAAACTTTAAAGGCGAAAGTAAGTGTTTTTACGAAAGCAAACATGTTAGTGGCACCGCCAGACACCTTTGCAACCAGCACCATAGGGTACATAATAATAGATATTCTTCAAATCTCTTTTCTTAGCCATCCAACAAGAGATGTCATTTTACATTTGGCGCAGTTATTAAACTGCGATGACTTTTGATAAGTAAAAACTAAGAAATTTCTATATATGGCCTAATACGAGTATATATTTGCTCATAGTGTAAAGTATTGAAAATTCACTACACGAACATCTTACTCTTTTTGCTCATCTTAAAATGCCTTTGCGCAGAGCTTTAGTGAATAAGTTGACAAAATTTTCAAAAAGTTTAAAAAGAAAAAACACCGTAATATTATATATTCGTCCGCATCCATTTTTAGATGATCACAGGCTTAGGGGCTATCTGCATTTGCTCTGCATCGCAATTTGCGTAAAGATCCTGGGTAACATGGTAATAAGGTCCACCAGAATACGCAGTACTATTGTTTGAGTGCTGAAAATAAATGAACCAGCTTATAATTTTTAAACAAATGTATTCTTAGTGACGAAGATTATTTCCATTTAGTCGCGTATATAGACGAACGAACGGCCGAAGCCGAAGACAAATAAAAGGTTTTTCAATTGGAGCTGGTAGATTTTGGCGGCCTGTGATGGCCATGTTGTTTTGGTGCCTTCTGTCAAATTTATTGTTTATTATATAGTTACTGATGCCAAATCACCGTAGCAAGTCACACGATCGAACAACACGTCCAAATGATAAAACTTTATTATCAAAATGAGTGTTCGTTAGTGCAAACGTTGGGCGTTGCGCCAGTTTTGTGGTAGTGGTGGTTACCGTTAGCAATCGACTCTACAACGTTTGGTGACCAAATTTGAGACGACCGGTTCGGTTATCAATCAGCCAACATTCGTCAAGATCGGCCGAGAGCATCGTCGATTCCTCGCGGTGCACAAGAACACAACCCTTCTCAGACTTCAACTACGAATTGTGCGTCGGGCCTTTGCGCTGACTGGGCTTCGGAGCGATTGGAAGAGGAGCCCAATTTTGGCCGAAAAATCAACTTTAGCGATGAGCCGTATTTTTGGATGAATGGCTATATTAACAAGCAAAATTGCCGTATATGAGGACACCAACCCACACGAGGTGACAATATACCTACAAAATTAGCGTTTTGTATCGGACTTAGGACGACACTACGTGCGTCATAGCACGTAGACACGATTAACATTCTGCATGAACGATTTGAAGGTAAGGTTATCTCTCGCAGGGGTGACGTGTATTGGCCACCAAGGTCATATGATTTGACCCTGCGCTAGACTTCTTCTGCGCGGTTTCCTGATGTCACAGGTCTATGCGAATAAACTACAATAACCCTTAAGGTGAACATAGACCATCGCTCAAATTCAGTCGGATCTGTGCGGAAGTTATTGAAAATTAGACTATTCGGATCTGTGCCACCGTAAGAAGCCGATGCGGGCATTTGAATGATGTCATATTCTATACATAATGTCATACATAGACCGTTGAAATAAAAAAGAGTTTTGTTAATACCTCACACGCAGCTTGTTTTATTCCATTTCAACATCTACCCGCCCTTATTGAATAACTTTTTAGTAAAACACCATTTCCATCCCCAACAAATGACAGTTTGATGCAGTTTTAGGCGGTATCATTGGGCATTTTTTCCTGGATGCATGATTTCACTAAATGAAATGGAACTTAACGACTTAAAAATTGTTATTTTTTTAAGCAGGAACAAGGCGGATATTTTCATAAAAGGTTGGTGTCTTTTACAGGACACCACTTGTTGTACGGACCTATAAAAAAACTATACTTTTCGAGAAGGTTAGAAAGTATGTTAGTTAAAAACCACAGAAAATCATAAAGTTTAGTCGAGGTGCCTCTGGCTCAATTCTTACAAACGCTTCTTCTTCTTCTTCTTAGCGGGCGCTACAGCTCGATGTGAGCATGGGCCTCAACCAACATGCCTCTCCATCTAGCGCGATCTTTTGCTAGCTCCCTCTAGTGTAGCACTCTTAGTTGGTTGAGGTCTTTTTCCAGCTGTGTGTGCCACCTTAGGCCGGGCCGCCCTCTATTCGTCCCTCGGGATTGGATTCAAAGGCTCCAAACAAACGCTTCGCTGAAGGTAATTAGTGGCAATCGATTTTGATAGAACAACTAAAGCTCTCGACTTTTATACTAGGCAACCCGAGGAGTGAAAGACTGAAACGGGCCCATATACTTTCTTCTACTTCAGTCTCCCTAAATTCGCTAAGCGTTAGTTAGGCTTGAAATTTTAAGAAACCATCAAATAAACCATCATATAAATGAATATGACACCAAGGTACATACATATTTCAAGGGATTGCATATCTTGCTGTGCTTTATTGTTTGGTTTTCATGACTCTTTTTCCCTTTTGTGTCGAAATTTAACGGCTAATCTAAAATACTTAACGAGGGCTACTACTATTCAACCCATTTGCAAATTAAAAAAAAATTGTACATAGCCAGCGAAGAAGTAAAAAAAAAATTAAAGGAGCAGCTTAACTACAAAGTTTTGTCAAAAAACATGCTAGTAGAAAAAATTGTCTAAAACTTACCAGAAAGAAAAACTAAAATCCGAAAGAAACATAAATTTTAAAATATTGAAAAAATAATAATTATTTTATTATTTTATTTATTATTCTATTAAAGAATTATAAAAAAAAAACTTAAAAAAAAAATAATACTCATAACTTTTCGTTTTATAATAATTTATACTATGTACTAAAATTTGATTTTCAAAATCTACATAATAAAAATGAGATGCGGAAGTGTTTACCTAACTTGCCTTTCAAACTAGAACTTGGTCCGTAATTCCAAGTACACGTGCGAGTTTCTTCTTCAACCTCTCCTGTCTTCTTTCCTCAAGCTTTTTCATAGCCTGTTCTATTTTCACTTTCAAAAGTAGCTCCTTAACGCCAAATATCTTTTCCAGTCTTCGCTTCTCATCCTTCAACAATTTCTTATAATTCGAAGACTTGAATTGCCCGTCTCTCTTCATCTGTCGCTTGACATGTTTTGAGTAATTTAACGTCCCAAAAATGGTATATAAAACCGCCAGCATCGCCTTTATCCGAAGGCATAAATGCGGCTTCTTTCTGCAAAGTTGTTTATTACACTTGTCCTTTTCGACAAGGGCTTTGGTTAACTCTAGCTTGGACTGAACGGCCCTTAAAGGTTCTTTCTTTTGGCAAGTACGTTCGGTCCGATATTTGAATAACTGGTAAGCTACTGTGGATAATGAATCAATTTTCATTTTAAGTAATTCACGATATAGATCCGATTCCGAAAAAGGGGGAGAAATATATAACTTTTGACTATTCTGTTTAAAATTAGATTTTGGATGGCTTCACCTCCTTTACGTTTGACGAATATGTTAAAAATGTCGAAATTCGAAATTTTTCTTACCAGTTTTTTATACCATTGCCACCTAATAAATTCACCCATACTTCGAAAACACGAGGTTCGAAAGAAGGTTATAAAAAGGCTCACATGACGCTTATTAAAGTGATTTTTTTTAATTAGTGTTTTCTCGTATTTTATGGTGGTTTCCTTTCTTTTAGATCATTCTCATTTATACCTAAAGAATACGTGAATATATATCGTACGCATGTTTACGAGTTTGCAAGGCTGGTTATTGTGGGTTTTTACCATCCCTTAACCCTAAATATTTTACTCAGCTCGTACAGGTAGACTGACAGATGAAATTTTCTTCGAAAGATCGGAAGTGCTGCTCGACTGGACTATGTGTCATCGGAAAGGGGCGATGTCTAAAGAATACAGCTGGTTCGATGGGTCTCATTTCAATGTTTCCAGGTAGGGTCTAGCGACCTGAGTATTATGTGGACAAGCCTTGTCATGCTACAAAATCACTTTATCGTGTCCTTACTCGATTGCGACAGTTTATCATCAATGCCCGACTCAAACGAATTAGTCACCTGTGATGGTTCCATTCATTAACCACAACTCATTAGAAACCACATCGAGTTGGTCTTAATAAATACAAAAATTTGACTTTTTGGCCAGGGCGCTCCCACGATTTCTTTCACTGTGATTTATCGTTGTAGATCCACTTTTCTTTGGTAGTCAGAATAGCATTTAGGAAACCCTTTTTTCTTTCGGCTATAGTAGCAGCTGCCGCGAGAGAAAACGCTATTTTAACGTCTCTCGGCTTCAACTTATATGGCACCCAGTTTCTTTGATTTTGAACCATTTCTAGGACTTGGAAATGATTTTAAATGGCTTGTTGAGTGACGGCCAAGAAAACAACGAGTTCCCTTTGCGTTCGATATAAATCTTGATCCGTAGCTTCCACATCGAAGTCATCAGTTTTGAAGTGTTGAAACCATTCGCGACACATTCTTTCAATAATGGAAGCCTCACTGTACATTTCTGAAGTCATTTAACCTACCTCAGCTGTCCCGAACTTTTCCTAAATAGTGTCCATTTCGACGCCGAAAAACGTATATAAAGCCGACGAAGATTCACAAATATAAAGACGAGGTGTTGCTTACAGATGCCCAAGCTTACCGTGTGACATTTCTGACCGGTATGCGCTATTAGCACCTTCTATTGGAGTTCCATTTATACATCTAATATTTAGGAATTCTAGTGAACGAACATCTTCGACACAAACCATCTGCGCCACGTCCAGGTTCTGTGACAAACACCATAAGAGCGCACACTCTTGAACATAATTATAAAAAAAAAACACTGAAGCGACCAGACAAGCCAAGACCGAAAAAAGCCCAAGTTCAGCTCTTCAAGACTCCTATTTAACTCCCTAAAATTCATACATTAGCAGGAACCTCACAATTGATTGATTAATTTAGAACCGAGTAGAGCCTTGTACCTTCGCTAATGACGCAGTGAAGACATTGGTGTCATCCAGCGGAGTATAATACGATAGTTGTGAAAAGCTTCTGAATGTTTACATGAACCACTTCTTTTAACTTCTTTAAGAAGTTATTGCATTTCTCCACATCCAATCAAGACCAGGCTGCTGCTATACTGCACCAGATGTCGCTGATACAAGCGACAGTACGTGATATTGCAATCATCCACAAAACTTTAAAGGCGAAAGTAAGTGTTTTTACGAAAGCAAACATGTTAGTGGCACCGCCAGACACCTTTGCAACCAGCACCATAGGGTACATAATAATAGATATTCTTCAAATCTCTTTTCTTAGCCATCCAACAAGAGATGTCATTTTACATTTGGCGCAGTTATTAAACTGCGATGACTTTTGATAAGTAAAAACTAAGAAATTTCTATATATGGCCTAATACGAGTATATATTTGCTCATAGTGTAAAGTATTGAAAATTCACTACACGAACATCTTACTCTTTTTGCTCATCTTAAAATGCCTTTGCGCAGAGCTTTAGTGAATAAGTTGACAAAATTTTCAAAAAGTTTAAAAAGAAAAAACACCGTAATATTATATATTCGTCCGCATCCATTTTTAGATGATCACAGGCTTAGGGGCTATCTGCATTTGCTCTGCATCGCAATTTGCGTAAAGATCCTGGGTAACATGGTAATAAGGTCCACCAGAATACGCAGTACTATTGTTTGAGTGCTGAAAATAAATGAACCAGCTTATAATTTTTAAACAAATGTATTCTTAGTGACGAAGATTATTTCCATTTAGTCGCGTATATAGACGAACGAACGGCCGAAGCCGAAGACAAATAAAAGGTTTTTCAATTGGAGCTGGTAGATTTTGGCGGCCTGTGATGGCCATGTTGTTTTGGTGCCTTCTGTCAAATTTATTGTTTATTATATAGTTACTGATGCCAAATCACCGTAGCAAGTCACACGATCGAACAACACGTCCAAATGATAAAACTTTATTATCAAAATGAGTGTTCGTTAGTGCAAACGTTGGGCGTTGCGCCAGTTTTGTGGTAGTGGTGGTTACCGTTAGCAATCGACTCTACAACGTTTGGTGACCAAATTTGAGACGACCGGTTCGGTTATCAATCAGCCAACATTCGTCAAGATCGGCCGAGAGCATCGTCGATTCCTCGCGGTGCACAAGAACACAACCCTTCTCAGACTTCAACTACGAATTGTGCGTCGGGCCTTTGCGCTGACTGGGCTTCGGAGCGATTGGAAGAGGAGCCCAATTTTGGCCGAAAAATCAACTTTAGCGATGAGCCGTATTTTTGGATGAATGGCTATATTAACAAGCAAAATTGCCGTATATGAGGACACCAACCCACACGAGGTGACAATATACCTACAAAATTAGCGTTTTGTATCGGACTTAGGACGACACTACGTGCGTCATAGCACGTAGACACGATTAACATTCTGCATGAACGATTTGAAGGTAAGGTTATCTCTCGCAGGGGTGACGTGTATTGGCCACCAAGGTCATATGATTTGACCCTGCGCTAGACTTCTTCTGCGCGGTTTCCTGATGTCACAGGTCTATGCGAATAAACTACAATAACCCTTAAGGTGAACATAGACCATCGCTCAAATTCAGTCGGATCTGTGCGGAAGTTATTGAAAATTAGACTATTCGGATCTGTGCCACCGTAAGAAGCCGATGCGGGCATTTGAATGATGTCATATTCTATACATAATGTCATACATAGACCGTTGAAATAAAAAAGAGTTTTGTTAATACCTCACACGCAGCTTGTTTTATTCCATTTCAACATCTACCCGCCCTTATTGAATAACTTTTTAGTAAAACACCATTTCCATCCCCAACAAATGACAGTTTGATGCAGTTTTAGGCGGTATCATTGGGCATTTTTTCCTGGATGCATGATTTCACTAAATGAAATGGAACTTAACGACTTAAAAATTGTTATTTTTTTAAGCAGGAACAAGGCGGATATTTTCATAAAAGGTTGGTGTCTTTTACAGGACACCACTTGTTGTACGGACCTATAAAAAAACTATACTTTTCGAGAAGGTTAGAAAGTATGTTAGTTAAAAACCACAGAAAATCATAAAGTTTAGTCGAGGTGCCTCTGGCTCAATTCTTACAAACGCTTCTTCTTCTTCTTCTTAGCGGGCGCTACAGCTCGATGTGAGCATGGGCCTCAACCAACATGCCTCTCCATCTAGCGCGATCTTTTGCTAGCTCCCTCTAGTGTAGCACTCTTAGTTGGTTGAGGTCTTTTTCCAGCTGTGTGTGCCACCTTAGGCCGGGCCGCCCTCTATTCGTCCCTCGGGATTGGATTCAAAGGCTCCAAACAAACGCTTCGCTGAAGGTAATTAGTGGCAATCGATTTTGATAGAACAACTAAAGCTCTCGACTTTTATACTAGGCAACCCGAGGAGTGAAAGACTGAAACGGGCCCATATACTTTCTTCTACTTCAGTCTCCCTAAATTCGCTAAGCGTTAGTTAGGCTTGAAATTTTAAGAAACCATCAAATAAACCATCATATAAATGAATATGACACCAAGGTACATACATATTTCAAGGGATTGCATATCTTGCTGTGCTTTATTGTTTGGTTTTCATGACTCTTTTTCCCTTTTGTGTCGAAATTTAACGGCTAATCTAAAATACTTAACGAGGGCTACTACTATTCAACCCATTTGCAAATTAAAAAAAAATTGTACATAGCCAGCGAAGAAGTAAAAAAAAAATTAAAGGAGCAGCTTAACTACAAAGTTTTGTCAAAAAACATGCTAGTAGAAAAAATTGTCTAAAACTTACCAGAAAGAAAAACTAAAATCCGAAAGAAACATAAATTTTAAAATATTGAAAAAATAATAATTATTTTATTATTTTATTTATTATTCTATTAAAGAATTATAAAAAAAAAACTTAAAAAAAAAATAATACTCATAACTTTTCGTTTTATAATAATTTATACTATGTACTAAAATTTGATTTTCAAAATCTACATAATAAAAATGAGATGCGGAAGTGTTTACCTAACTTGCCTTTCAAACTAGAACTTGGTCCGTAATTCCAAGTACACGTGCGAGTTTCTTCTTCAACCTCTCCTGTCTTCTTTCCTCAAGCTTTTTCATAGCCTGTTCTATTTTCACTTTCAAAAGTAGCTCCTTAACGCCAAATATCTTTTCCAGTCTTCGCTTCTCATCCTTCAACAATTTCTTATAATTCGAAGACTTGAATTGCCCGTCTCTCTTCATCTGTCGCTTGACATGTTTTGAGTAATTTAACGTCCCAAAAATGGTATATAAAACCGCCAGCATCGCCTTTATCCGAAGGCATAAATGCGGCTTCTTTCTGCAAAGTTGTTTATTACACTTGTCCTTTTCGACAAGGGCTTTGGTTAACTCTAGCTTGGACTGAACGGCCCTTAAAGGTTCTTTCTTTTGGCAAGTACGTTCGGTCCGATATTTGAATAACTGGTAAGCTACTGTGGATAATGAATCAATTTTCATTTTAAGTAATTCACGATATAGATCCGATTCCGAAAAAGGGGGAGAAATATATAACTTTTGACTATTCTGTTTAAAATTAGATTTTGGATGGCTTCACCTCCTTTACGTTTGACGAATATGTTAAAAATGTCGAAATTCGAAATTTTTCTTACCAGTTTTTTATACCATTGCCACCTAATAAATTCACCCATACTTCGAAAACACGAGGTTCGAAAGAAGGTTATAAAAAGGCTCACATGACGCTTATTAAAGTGATTTTTTTTAATTAGTGTTTTCTCGTATTTTATGGTGGTTTCCTTTCTTTTAGATCATTCTCATTTATACCTAAAGAATACGTGAATATATATCGTACGCATGTTTACGAGTTTGCAAGGCTGGTTATTGTGGGTTTTTACCATCCCTTAACCCTAAATATTTTACTCAGCTCGTACAGGTAGACTGACAGATGAAATTTTCTTCGAAAGATCGGAAGTGCTGCTCGACTGGACTATGTGTCATCGGAAAGGGGCGATGTCTAAAGAATACAGCTGGTTCGATGGGTCTCATTTCAATGTTTCCAGGTAGGGTCTAGCGACCTGAGTATTATGTGGACAAGCCTTGTCATGCTACAAAATCACTTTATCGTGTCCTTACTCGATTGCGACAGTTTATCATCAATGCCCGACTCAAACGAATTAGTCACCTGTGATGGTTCCATTCATTAACCACAACTCATTAGAAACCACATCGAGTTGGTCTTAATAAATACAAAAATTTGACTTTTTGGCCAGGGCGCTCCCACGATTTCTTTCACTGTGATTTATCGTTGTAGATCCACTTTTCTTTGGTAGTCAGAATAGCATTTAGGAAACCCTTTTTTCTTTCGGCTATAGTAGCAGCTGCCGCGAGAGAAAACGCTATTTTAACGTCTCTCGGCTTCAACTTATATGGCACCCAGTTTCTTTGATTTTGAACCATTTCTAGGACTTGGAAATGATTTTAAATGGCTTGTTGAGTGACGGCCAAGAAAACAACGAGTTCCCTTTGCGTTCGATATAAATCTTGATCCGTAGCTTCCACATCGAAGTCATCAGTTTTGAAGTGTTGAAACCATTCGCGACACATTCTTTCAATAATGGAAGCCTCACTGTACATTTCTGAAGTCATTTAACCTACCTCAGCTGTCCCGAACTTTTCCTAAATAGTGTCCATTTCGACGCCGAAAAACGTATATAAAGCCGACGAAGATTCACAAATATAAAGACGAGGTGTTGCTTACAGATGCCCAAGCTTACCGTGTGACATTTCTGACCGGTATGCGCTATTAGCACCTTCTATTGGAGTTCCATTTATACATCTAATATTTAGGAATTCTGAAGGCTTTATTTATTACAAATCAAGAGTGATCCAATTTGAGAATTTGAAAGTAAATTGTTATAAAACTGCTTTAAGATTAAGACGTTATTAATTTTTTTATTCCAGTATATGGCTTGGATATCACCATTATGAAAATTTGTTTTTCAAAGTCGTCATCAGGAGTTATTGCAGTATTTCTCCTTGACGGAATGAATTTTTATGACTATTTACTTTACCTAAATGCGAAATAACTCGCCCAGGAAATTTGTTTGGCAATAAAGCTAAAATGGGTCATAGTATACGAGAAATGGTTCCGTCTTCCAGGAACCATATATTTTTCACATCCATATCTTCGGCTTGAGGCGAAAAAAAATCGGTTAACAGTTGCTCAAATGCTGTGCTCACTGTGAAATCTATAGATTCCGATTTTCTTCAACAATTTCAATAGCAGAAGCCATATTTTCAGCAGAGCATGAATTCCAAGTCTTTTCAAATTTCCTACAGTTTTGTCTGTTGAGCGCTCAGATGGTAGATTATGTTGACAAAAATCTGGTCGAAATACGTGAAATACAAAATCACTATACTTGTAGCAAGTTTTCACAATTATTTCACATTCAACGATTAGTAACCAATCCATTTTCTAAAATGATGAACCTTCAGCTAAATATTTGTGCTCTTGAATGACAGTTCAGGTTAACATATGCGATAGAAACAGAGATACAGAGAAAGCAGGAATTGGATAAGAACATCAGAAAATGCATGTTTAACTCTGCGAAACATATAACATCTCCCTCTCTACCTACAAAGCCTTTACGGCATATTTACATTTCAATGTCCCCCATAAGAATACATTTTCACAACACCAAAACCTGAATAACCGAAACGCAGCACAATCATAATCCCCTTCCAACACCTTTACCCCGCATATTCCCTATCAGCCCCAACATAAGCCCTGTTTACACCCCAAGCAAAAATAATCCCCAACAAAGCACCTTGCTATCAAAATCATGTCTCGATTTCGTTATCTGCCTGTAAAATATTACAACGTAAGCCATCGACAAGGACCAACCGGCTTAATTGTCAAATTCACTTTCTAGCCATAAAATCCGAGAAGTCTTTATCCCTCGGACGCTCGTTTCAAACTTACAACCGGTAGTTGGTGAAGATTTGATATCTACACGATTATTGAGCTAGTAATAGAAATTCGTTTACCGCTCCATTATTATCCAGGCTTGTCCTTTTCCCATTCAAAACGGTTGTCGATTCCCAAACGAGGGGGTTTGAGTGAATATAAATTTAATTTTCGAAATAAGTTTCATCTCTGCTGGGAAGGTCTATAGCCAGAATCGCATTTCAGTTAGACAGCGGTGACGATCTGTCCATTAGACAAACTCCATTACAATTTAAAATCACAGTCCTTGTGAGTGGCCAGGACCTTTCTTCCATCTGCTGTGGTCGAGTACCTGTATTATTCCTTTTCCTTTTTTTGCATCTATTGGGGTTGACATATACTTGGAATGAAGTTACCGAACATACGATATGTGAGTTTTATGTTTGCCGGACCTAAGCTCATACCTTTGTATGCTAATCCTCTATACCGTATATATGATTACTACCCATCCATGGTGGCCAGAATGGTGGATACTATGCCTTGACCAGGTGTATATGAGTGTAACCATTAAGGAGTACTCTTTGTCGTTTGAAAGAGTCCGAGGTTGCTGGCAACCTCTAATGGACAGCGGTAGGCTGTAAAGTGTGCTGGACAATCCTTGTGGAGGGCTCGTAACTTGTTCGCTTTATCTGACGGCTTAATCACATTCAATTCTCCGGGTTCCCTTTTTTACTTTCTCTGCCCTACTCGTGGTGCTGTGTTTTGCTTTCCGCTTGCTTTATTGGATGGGTGGGAGGCAGTAAGCAGGAGGGACCGCATCAGGCCGGGTACTAGTGGCACTTTGTGCCGGTGTTAGTTCATTGGTTTATCGGTTTTGCCTGTATCACGCTTCCACTTTTAGTTTCCTTTTTTTGCTTATTTACCGAAGAAATTCAATAAAACGGAGACCCTAATCCGATAATTAAAATACAACAAGGTCCAGGGCGAGAAAATGTAACAAAGCACACAGCAAACGCTGAACCGTTGAAGCGTTGGAGAACACTGAACTTTTTTGGGCGCTAAGGTGGACGGGGATTTTTAAGCCTGTTTTGGATTTACTGTAATTTTTGTTTCTTCATGTTTGTTTGGGTTAATTTAAGGACTGCACCCTGAAATGCTTGAATAAAAAGTAGCGACATGGCAATATAGGAAAAGTTTTAATCCGAAGACAACTGTCAGATGGGATTTATGCCTATGGTCACTCCCGTAGTGGTTCGCCGGCCGAACGAACGTATCGGTGAGTAATTGCAAACACCTTCGAGTGGTTATCTCCCCTCGATCAAGAGGAACAGCCGACGATATCACACCATTTCCCGTCCACTAAACCTTATTCATATGGCGCCGTTAAAATTCCGCGATAAGCATAAGTAAATACATGTCAAGCAACTCCATTTCGTAGCCAAAAAACACATTTTGCTCTCGGTCATTTGTTTGTCCACCTCAAGCACCAGTTTTCCAATCTAATTGTCCACATGACCACGACATGCTTCACCTTTTTCATGAAAACCGGGAAACAAGTATGTTCATATACAAAAAAAAAATCCTTTTAACATTTATCCGGTCGAGTTGAGGGGATTTCTCGAAGACTTAAGTAAATGTCTTAATACCTCGTTTTCGGGTAGTTTGCTGAAAACAGTTTCCTACTTTAGCTTCCGTCGTCGGAAGGATTGGCGCGTTGTTTTCGTTGCTCCAACCGTTTGCGTTCACCGGAAATTGGTAAAATAATTTTTTATTGATACAGTTCATGTATGTTAGGATATTCGTATCTGATGAATTCCAAGTTTGGATTTGAGGATTTTTATTCCAGCAAATATCATATGAGTAGTTTCGGGCAGGATGATGGTGTTTTTGTGTCATAATCATTGGATTTAATGTGGGTATCGATAAGGATCCGCAAATGTTGGCATGGAATTAAAGAAAAAGTAATGTTGGGACAGGATATAGAGGATGCTTGTTGGGTCGACGATGTTGGTGGGAAATATTTAATTTCCTTTCGGTTGAAGATTGCATAAGGTGAGAATGACTTGTTTTGGTCGTTTCCCGGTGAAGGTGAAAATGCCTTTGGACTTGCAGACTAATTTCCTGTGAACCATGAATTCCGCTCGGGATCTACTTTAGAGCTGCTACAAATTTCTGTATATTTATTGTAAAATGATTCATATTTAATCAGTAAAATATGTTCTGATCATAAATGGCTGAAAGCTAAAGAAAGATTCGAAATCAAAACCTGATTTGTTTTTTTAGTCACCTAGTCTTTAAAAAGAGTTACTAAAAACTTTTTGGTGTGAAATACATTTGATTATTCTTTATATCCTCCCTGAATTGTAAAATACTAGTTCTAGTGCTCTTCAAATTTAAGCATTGCAACCCTGAAGTGAGACTCCCGAAGACTGTCGATAAACCCTTATACGGCGATTATTATCTCTTGTGTGCTCAAAATCGTTTTCTAAGCATTTATTTTTTGAGATGGAAGAACAGCCAGAATTTCGAGGAAGCCAAATCTAGCGAATTACCAGGACTTTTCTCATGCATTTTTACCGTCAGTTGGCCCAAAAGTTAGCAGTAATAATCTACATTGATTGTTTTACTAGTTTGGAGGTAATCCACAAACAAAAATCCTTTTGCATAACAAAGGACTGATGCTGACAATTTGTAGGCCGATTTCTGGACCCTAGTTCGCTTTAGAGCCGAAGTACGTGGTTCATACTATTCCTTAGCCTCTTGTTTTAATGCAAGATCACGGAAGTAGACCGAAGTGATAAAACGACGCACAAAATCCCTTTCTTCTCTTGTTCCATTATTAGCGAATCCATGGGTGCCGGATGCACACACCTCTGTACGCATATCGACTACACCGCCTTGAAAGATCGTTAGGGCTACTACAAAATTTCTCTCGATCAACAGAAATTTTTTTGTGATGATATCCTGTATTTGAGCCATGTTTTCTTGTTTTGGTGCACATTTTGAACGCCCGTCACGTGGATCATTTTCAAGTCTTATACGACTTTTAAATGCAGCAATCCATCTTTCGTCTGTTTGCACCGGAGGTGAACAGTGTTTATACACTTTTAGCGATGTTTGATGAATTTATTTCGGTACTACACCTTCCAATAATAAGATTTTTTTCTATTTCTATTTTTGATCTATTTCCAACTATTCCAGAACCCAGTCAGCGAAGGCATGACGAATTTAGTGATCTTGGGACTTCGGTTCTTGTATCAACTGGATTTCATGCCCAAGACTGATTGTCACCAAGTTGATATTGCTGAAAAACCACGATCAGCAATTAAGAGGTTTGGCTCTTGAGCCATACTTTCAAAAACAGCGCCAATATTCTCACTTGGCCTCACGTTTCGCCGTCGTACAGGACTATTTTATTAGCAACAAAACCGCTTTCATCAAATTTCGGGATAATTTCTTAAATTGTTCATTTGGTTAGACAAATCTTGGCTAAGAGAACGTTTTTTTTATGACAAATTAAAGTAATTTTAACTGATTGTATCCATGGCAAAATAATGATTATGACAGAATACAAAAATCTAACTGTAAAGTTGACTGATTGTAATAGGTTTGATTTTACAGATGAACATTTTTTTAAGTTCCATTGTTAATACGTTCGTGAATCGTTTTCTCGCCTCGCACACCTCTAGAAAAGGTAACGGTATCCACTCCGGATCGATTTCATTAGACGGATAAGTCTAAGACTTACAATCTTCGCTTAAACAATGCTTATGAATTAAGAATGATACTCTTCCTAGAAAATTTTAACATGCCATATGAGATTCTATGTTGCGTCCCTAGTTTTGTGATGGGAGGACGTAGAAACGCATGTTTCTTTAGCAATTCGAGGTCGATTTTAATAAGAAAGTTCCCGTTTTTTGTCGGAGAATTATTTCTATGAGAAACTCTTTTTTGGACATTACGGCAGTGGGATGCGATATACAAGATTTGTTCAAAAAATAAGGTGACTTTTTATTTTTCTTGGAAAATATTTATTTATTCATCAATATCATCAAACTCATACTCGGTGTAATACAGTTACGTCAGCATTTTTTCCAATCATCGAAGCACTTCTGAAATGCGCTTTTTTGGAATAGCCTTGAGCTCTACCAGCGATGCGGTCTTTGTCTTCTCAATCGTAGAAAATCTCCGTCCTTTCGTGGATCTTTTCAGTCTTGGGAAGAGAAAATAGTCGCAGGGGGCAAATCCGGTGAATATGATGGCTGAAAACTCATTACGGTATTGTTTTTGGCCAAAATATTATGCACAAGCATCGATGGGTGAGCAGGTGCATTATCGGGATGCAATAGCCATGTATCCTTTTCCCACAAATTAAGATTTATCTGAGGGCACGGCAGTGCCCCCGCCAAGTCGAGCAAAAAAGCGGCACGGCCGTACCATCCTTTTCTCGAAGCAGTTCGGGCCATTTTCGACCCCCTATTACTTCGTTGTGGATTAAACTAGAATCCTGAATTTTCAGTAACCAAGCAGGCATCGCATAGACACGATATATTTCAAATTTCATTAAATTTGAACCAGTAGTTTAAGAATTATAACTAGTCAAAGTTTCTTAATTCTGTCACTCACTCACTCACTCACTGACCGATCATCAAAACTCTAGGGCACTTCTAGCAGACATAGAAGCTTGAAATTTAGAATACAATTAGTGTTTAGTGTATAAATCAAGGAAAAACTAAAATATTTTGCAATTTTGATCCAGTTTTCTAAATACACCAAATATTATTACTAATAGGATAGTGTCTGTATGTATCCTTTTTCAATTTATCTAGATGGCGATTAATTCCTAAAAATATGCAATGCAACAATCAATTGGCGGTTGGGGAATTGGGTTTAGTGATCAATGTGGTTCATGTATTTGACGGAATTTAAAATAAATATCTTTATTAGGTACATATATTTAATAACCATTTGATGAACTTATAATTAAATCAATTTTAAAACAAATTGTATGTTCGGTGTCCGGCCACGGGTTTTCTAGTACATAGGATTACAAAGTTACATTTGCAAAATATACCACCAAAAGCGAGAAAACTCATGTTGCTGATATCTTTCAAGACATAAACTCTACAAAACCTTTAAGAAGCCGCCTGTTTAACATTGGCCTTAGAGTTTTATCTAATAGAGAGTGCGGCTCTTTGGAAGCCAGTGACACTCTACTTGGTATTCATTTGTACGGTACAGATCCTACCACAACAATTCGATGGCTGGACGTCAACATCTTTCGTAACCGGCGCGTTAAATCTAAATCTGATATGATGATGCTGGAACCGGAGTCCACTGATATTTATTACGAGTCTTGGATTGATGACCACTATCCCAAACGGCCTAAAGAGTTGGAGACTACTAACTTGTACAGTTTCGCTCAAAATTACGATATTGTTAAAACACGCCCAGTCTCCTCTAAAGTCGAGTGCTACGAGATAAATGACGGTAAAAAGTTCCTGAAAAGAAGAGATAACCCATATTTGATCAATCACTATTTCTACGACGGAGAACAAGTACCAGAGAAATACTTCTTCTCTTTACTTCTTTTATTCAAGCCATGGCGTTCCTTAGATGAACTCAAAATGGGGTGTGATACTTACACGGAGGCCTTTAATTTTGCGAAAGAAGATTTAAAAGAAGGAGTCGATTATGGTAATTCAATGATAGAGTCAAGATATAAGATACAAAAAACATGTGAAATGATAGAATCTAAAGTTGCTGAGATAAGTGAAGAAAGGGAAATTGTTAATGATGACGATGGTCCTGAAAACCCTTTAGACTTTGAAGCTGTGGAAGCTGCAAACGCAATGGATGACTTTCAGAGAATCAATCTGGTAGAAGAAGAGCAGACTAATCTTCAAAGTATGATCGCAAAACTTAATGCCGATCAAAAAAGAGTCTTCGATATGATCACACATAAAATGGACACAACTGATAATAACGCTGACGTTTTACGCTGTTTTGTGAGTGGAACTGGTGGCACTGGAAAGAGCTTTTTAATAAAAACTCTGAAAGTTTGGGTTAAGATGTATTTAAACAAAAAAGTGGCAGTTAGTGCTCCAGCAGGCATAGCTGCATTCAATGTGAATGGATTGACTATACGCAGACTATTGCAGTTGCCTGTGGAACACAAGCAAACACCGAGGTACAAGCCATTTTCCGATGAAGTGCTCCAAGTTCTGAGATCAGATTTGAAAGAAGTAGTGTTGTTTATCATAGACGAAGTGTCGATGATATCCAATGTTACTTTAACATATATTCATTTATGCTTGTCTGAGATATTTGACACAAGCGATGATCAGAATGGGTGGTTTGGAAAAAAACATCTTGTAGTTTTCGGGGATCTTTTACAGCTTCCGCCGGTAAGAGAAAAGTCACCTTTTGAAAAACTCAACTGCTGAAACTAACAAGTTGTTAGGTTCCCTCAGTATGCCGAATCTGTGGATTGAACTGTTCGTATACGATGAACTTACTATTAACATGCGACAGCTCAATGATTCTGACTTTGTTGAAATGCTAAATAGAATAAGATTAGGTGTGACTACACAAAAAGACCGCGACTTACTCTCGACTAGATTAATAACTCTAAATACCAATTCAAATGAAAACAGATTGATTGAAATAATTGAACACCTCTCGAAACTCCCTGATGATACCGTTTGCTTATTACCTACAAAAAACATGTGTCAACAATTAAATACTGCAATGCTTAGATATCTCCCACATTCCGAAATAAAACTTACAGCTGTAGATAGCATAGATTGCCCCAGATACCTAACAAAAAGAGCTCGTGAATGCATAAAAAATTATGAAGACGATGCTTCTATGACTGCGGGCCTAGAAGAGAACATAATTATAAAAATAGGAGCAAAAGTCATGTTAAGGCGAAATATTGACGTGAGTCTTGGTTTAGTTAATGGTTCTATCGGTATAGTGCAAAGAGTAAAGGTTGATCCGGAAAATACAAAAATAATTAAGAAAATATACATTACATTTGATAAAGAACAGGTTTACGAGCTTGGTCCGGTCAAAACTAAATTTGAAATTATTAATAGAGCTTATGTTCATGGCGAACAGTTTCCTATATGTATAGCCTATGCTATAACTATACACAAAAGTCAGGGCCTAAGTCTAAATAATGCGCTGATGGATATCGGTTCTGCAGTATTCACATCCTGTCAAGCTAACGTGGCACTTTCGAGAGTTACAAGTCTGGGCGGCTTACATCTAAATAATGTCGACTTTGGAAATATTAAAACGCAGGAATCCTCAATTTGTGAATACAATAGATTAAGAAGCATTTACCGTCCAGACTTGACATAAATTGTAACATCAAAGCCTCCGAGAAAAACCCATAGAGACAGGGAGTGAGCTTTGAGAAAAACGGCAGCTGAAGCTCAAGAAGTAGTACCGGAAAAGAAAAAGAGGAAGACAACCTACAAAAATAAGAAAAGCTCATAAGACACAGAGTGGGCTTTAAGAAAATCTGTTGTTGGTATTCAAAAAGTAGAAGGTACCGGAAAGGAAGAAAAGTAGGACTATCTACAAAAAGAAATGAGATGCCATCAAAAACATAACTTGTAAAAAAAACCAAGTCTCGCAACTCAGTTCTTCTACCGTAAAAAGTTGTGAGATCTATGTAATACCAAGTCGGTTAATTTATTCAGCCCCTACTAAAGGGACCTTCTGTCTTAAGTTATTACGTAATTAGCTAACCTAACAACATCTTATAGTGACCATATTAATATTAAAAATCTTTTATGTTTTAAATAAATAGATTGACTTGGCAATCGCACTAAACAATCTAATTTAATATAATATGTATTACTTGTGAGATGCATGCGATGGACAAGTCAATCTATTTATTTAAAACATAAAAGATTTTTAATATTAATATGGTCACTATAAGATGTTGTTAGGTTAGCTAATTACGTAATAACTTAAGACAGAAGGTCCCTTAAGTAGGGGCTGAATAAATTAACCGACTTGGTATTACATAGATCTCACAACTTTTTACGGTAGAAGAACTGAGTTGCGAGACTTGGTTTTTTTTACAAGTTATGTTTTTGATGGCATTCTATATTACTTCACGCAAACGGCAAGAACTCATGATGAAACACACCATTGTAATCGAATAAAACAATCCGTAAAACTCTCACATTACAACGAACTTGGTGTGTCTTGTTTCAGATTCTGGTTTCGACGTTATAAACATGTACCCATGTTTCATCATGATAACCTTTTTCAGCGAATCTGGATCGTCAATCACATCATTCGACAATGGCTACTGAGCGATGCTCAAGCGAGGTTCTTCTTGGTCAAAATTTTGCAATTTTGAAATGTATAAACAAAGTCAGCCAGCCGATATACTAATTCCCCTAGTAACTTCTCTGATAGTGATTCGACGATTCTCCATAGCAATTTTTTTCACTGCTTAAACGTTTTCGTCCTTTCTTGACGTGCTTGGGCAAGGGAGGCATCATCATTAACATTTTCTCGGCCTTCTGTGAAGAACTTGTATCACTTACAAATTTGTTTTGTTTTGCTCAGAGTAGGCTCGCCAAACGCCAAGTGAAGTCAACAAAATCAAGCAAAATCCCATGACGCCAGTAAAATTATTGACCGCAGAGATGTTTGGAGTCACAAAAAAAAGAATTTGTTGGAACATTACGATTAAGGTCAAATAAAATTAATGGCAGAGTTCCGCATCGCAAACCACATGCAAAGAATATGCCAACAAGATTCTAGACTCTTAGATCAGCATTATAATTGGTGAAGAAGGCAAGCTTAAGTTGTTTGGCAATGATGGGAAATAAGAGGTTTGGAGAAAACCAAATACAGAGCTGAAAGAAGATAATCTTTAAGCGACAGTGAAACGATGTGGAGTGTATGTCTGCTAGCTGGGTTGGTCAAATAGAGTCTATTGACTATAGAATGAACCAATGTGACTACCTCAACATCGTTAGAAAACTTCTCCAGTCAAAAAAAAAAAAAAAATAGGTCTGTGGTTAAAATAGTAAGACAAAAGTCGGAGGCTCATTGCTTATAATGTCAAAATATGATAAATGCTGACATCAACACCATTGAATATTTGTGAGGCGAGCTTGCAAAACATTTGATATCGACCTATCAACAGCCAAGTCTCTCCTAAAGGGAATAAATTCGTGAAAAAGTGTACGCTTTAAAGTATTAAAAAAAATTGGGTGAAGCTAAATAACTTCTAATAAAAGCCACCATAGTCCGACCAGCATCTGACCTACATTTATGTAACTCTGTATATGAAACTGGATCAAATGCCATAAATAGCGAATTTGTATTTTTCTATATTAAACTTAATTTAACATATGTACCTCTTAGTGAAAGCTTCCTTTCCCTATTTCAACAACAGTATTTATTTATTTTTTATTTTTTTATAAATCCTGCAGGTTCGAGAGCGTACGCTCCTATGGTGCGTACCTGGACGGGGTGCAGGTGGTTTGTGTTGAAGATATTCGTTCACTACTCTCCGAGCGGGTGGTTCTCCTAAATAGGATTTTTTGAGAGATTCGAGTGAATTTGTCGCGTTCTCCATAACTTTTTTGTTTTTAACCCCCGACGCAAAAAGAGGGGTGTTATGTGTTTGACGTGTCCGTTTGTGTATTTATCTGTGTGGCTGTTTGTCTGTTTGTCTGTGTGTCTGTCTGTGGCATCGTAGCTCCTGAACGAATGAACCGATTTTGATGAATTTTTTTTGATTTGAAAGCTACCGTGATCGAGATGGTTCTTAGCTACAATTCATGAAGATCTGTTCAGGCGTTTCAAGGTTATTACCACTTTTTGTTAGCTGTGGTAGGGATCTTTGTAGAGTTGGTTAGTTCAGGACATGTATGAAACTATGTCCTCAGTCGCAAACATTTCCGATCGTTCCTCAAACTGAACGATAACATGTCCATAGTTCCATTCAACCTAGAAATTCATCAATAGCGCCTTCATATTATACAACCCAGCCGAACGTCCGAACGACGCGGTCGTACGACTATGTTGTAATCACATACAAAACGAAAAGAAAGATAAATGCAATCGAACGTGTCTTATACTACGTAGTAGACAACCAAAAACAAAATGTGAATAAATATCGTATACATTGATGTGGCGATAAGCTCGAACAGTTTATGCACACTTACACACTGGAACTGGAATAGCAGAAGGGTGATCAAACAATAATGTCCGCAATCATACTCGTACAGGCAATTCATTCCGTGTTTCGTGAACGAATTAGGTATGAAGGATCGGATATGGATCTCTCTTACCATACTAGTTCCGACTGGAAAAGGAATCGTTCCATGTTCGTTCCGGGATTGGAACTATTTTGCGCAACTCTAGATCTTAGACACAATGGATACATTCATTGCTTTCAAACATATCTGCGACCTATCATTTGAAACACCCATGTATGCTGGTACTGCTGAGCTGGTACTCTGCTGATGGAACTCAAAAGTAGGAGACGATTGCATATTAGTAAACCTATTAAGTATGGGCTCATTACATTCGCCTTAACTAGTTCTGCTTATAGTGTAGTTAAGGTGCTGTACTTGCTTTAAAAACAATCATTTTTTTCCGGAATCGCGATATTAATAACAAAAATAGATTTATTATAAAAAAATAGACACAATTCCGTCGTAGATTACATTCTTGACACACATGTGTAATATAACGGGAATAAGTTATGCTGAATATGGTAAATTATATATGGGTTTGTGTGCGATAGAGCCTTTCGAAAAATGTAATTTAATTAGTCACTCGTACCTATCGGAATTATGGCGAGTAATTTAAAAAGAACGTAATAAAAATAAAATTAAAAATTTTAAGTAACCCCCGACACAAAAAAAAACTCCAAAAAGTGAAAAAAATAATTTTTTTTCTCTCGGCCTTTTGAGTTCATTAAAAGAACCTATTAATATTTTTAAGATGATGTCGTCGCGCCGGGGAATCCGCTAAGCAAATAAAATAAAACCAGAATACAAATAAAAAGAATATTGACAATGATAAAGTTTGGATTATACAAAGACCTACCCTATGTAAACAACGTAAATAAGTACCGACATAACCATATCCAATTTTTTAATTTGTGTTCAGTATTAATAATTTAATCTGAAAAATTCGTGAAGTAGACACAACCGACAACGACGTCTGCCCTTATGTGTCTGCTCCGCCCCCGTGCCCACATATCACTCAACGCACGCGGCTCTCAAGCGAACGCCTCATACAAAAGTTGTACAATATCGAAACATTGTAGGAACTTAGTAGACCTAGTCAGTTAGATTGAAGTACAATACAAAACTATTATAAGTTTATACGTACAATTTGAAGCTATAAGTTTTTTTTGTTTTTTCATTACACCTATGTAGATATAACTAATTACCCTTCTTCACTTAGCGGTCCCCCGACGCGGCGACATCATCTTAAAAATATTAATAGGTTCTTTTAATGAACTCAAAAGGCCGAGAGAAAAAAAATTATTTTTTTCACTTTTTGGAGTTTTTTTTTTTGTCGGGGGTTACTTAAAATTGTTAATTTTAATTTCTTCATTAATGTGTTATGTTGGAAATGCACACACAAAGTATGAATTTTGAAGTCATCATATACTGTTATGCCTTCGTCAACACTTTTTGATCATCTCTCATTCACAACTGATGTTGTTGCACAGTTTTTGGGTATAGGAATTGTTCTTGACTATGGGATTGAATTACAGACCTTCGGCTCAACAGTCGGTGATGATTACCATTGTACCGCGACGATCCCCCAAGTATTATTAAAGAGCTTCTACACAATGTGTAACATCAAAAGAACATTCGTATTCGTGAAGACACCTATGCTCTTGTCCAAAAATACAAAATTACCCGAAAAAGACTATATTAAAAACCTTTCCAAAGATCTCGTTATGAATTTCACATATTTTGATGAAATTTATCACTGAAATTTGCACACAAGACAAAGTTTATTTCTCCTGAAATATAAATCTTATATGCAATGGAAACTAATGTCGAAATAAAGAATATTCCATCTACGTATCTCATTATATAATAATAAAAATATTATAAAATGCTGGGAATAACAAAAGCAGATGTTATATGAATCTGTTTTGCAGGCAAAACAGTCATTAATTCTGAGAGGTAATGCAGGACAATGTCATAAAGCAATTAAACTAAGCAATAAAGAAAATATTGGGTCCGGTCCTAGGTAAAAAACAGGCAGCAAAACGAGAGGTTCTAAACCCTGTAAAGGTCTACGGCTTTTGCCGTTTAAAAATTCTCCTTCGTTTGGAACTGTTTTGCTTTGCCTTTGAATTCAAAACGTTTTGTTAGGACATGGGATCCAAGTGCTGGCCACGGGTTATGTCTTCTTTCAAACACTTTATTCACAGACTAAGTATTAAATATAATTTAAAGGAGAAGTCAGCTTTCCTATGAAATCTTTTTATACTTCTTTGCCACATTTAAAGCATTTTTTTGGATATGGGAAAAATACGTGACGTGAGTGATTGAGAGATGGTATTTAACGCCTCCTTAATAATATAAGGACTATATAATAGTAGTATAATAATATAACTGTTACTAATAAGCTGAGAAAGGAGATAAATGAAATATAAAGGTTCGTAAAAAACCAAGCACAAATGCGTTGGAGAACAAGGCATTTCGGTGCTAATGGCACTAATGGCACAGACTCTTTTTACGACTTTATTTCGAACGTCCATTAGTTGAATACAATTCTAAGCAAAGACTGGAGTGGGCTCGTATTTGTTTTTTTTTTTTTTTGTCTGCTTTGTCTGTGAAGATGCACTCGCTTCCTTTTTAACATAGTATAGCCTGAAAAGTAATGTATTATAGTTTATGATAGAAAAACGCATAAACCATGGCAAATGGGTAAAGTCTAGGCTGTTCCGAAGATTTGGCACTTTCGAAGTTGTTTTATGATTTTGTTTGAAGCATGGCCGGTTTCGAAAAAGGGGTAATCCTTCCCGTCATTTTTAAGTCTGGATGATATAAAGGACAGCCATGTTTCAAAATCCTAATAGTTTTAAGGTTTTTCTAAATCGTAGTAGAGGTAAAGGAATATAAAGCCCAATTTATATAGAATTGTATTCCAAGTCACCATCGGCGATAGTAGCTTACCGGCTATTCCAATATCGAAACGCAAAGGCCCGTAAAAAGCCGAAACGTGTGCCATTCTTTCGAGCCAGATCAAATCTTACCGAAGTATTTGTCCGCAAAGATAAAGAAAACAACAATCTTGATGATAGACCAATGCTCCTAATCCTTCGTTTAAAAGCAATGTTGGCAATCGAGAAGAGCTATCTTGAGTTAGCCAATAATTCCAAAGACCTGAGACGATATATGTATGAAGAAAGATAATACATTCAATGCATTGACATATAAACAGATAGTGAATGATGAAGCGAAAAGACTTCTTTCGGCGTTTAAGATAAGCTTGCAGAGGTGAAGCGGTACGAGGAAGACTTGCTGACGAAGCTACCCAATAACATCAACCGAATTGTCTTATGGTAAGTTACTTTCTAATATTATTACTTTTAGTTATTATACTAAGTAACACGGTGGTGGAGATTAGGAAATTGTTAGAAATAAGAAAAAAAAATGGATCGAATCATGGGCAAACATTTGATCTTAGGTAAAGGGTCGGTGTTGTAAGAGCAATCCAACAACTGATTGTTGTATTTACTGAAAATTGGAATTAACCCGTTGTGTGTTTTAATCAATAAGAAAATACTGCATAAAAAAAATTGAAAAACAAATTCAAAGTATTTGTCATACTTTGCTATTTTTTTTCATCTTTCGAGCGGGATACGAATATCGCGTAGAAAGAATGCTCGGGAATGCCATGAGTCACCGATTAGAATTTTCTATTTGAGCATGTTTTGACCAGTATCGTGCTGCAAAATAACTTCATGTCTTTTGGAGTATCTTTTGAAAAACGCTATGAATCAATGCGAATTCCCAATAGATTTAGCTTTTTTTGGACATGTGTATCAAAGCATCAATTAAAAATTGAGAGAATCGGACTATTAAGCGCGAAATAATAAATCCCTCTTGTTTCAGAACAGATCCGACAGATGTTAAGTACCCGCGATAGGAGTGTGCAAAATATAAATCAAAATCACAGAAATTAGCAGCGGCCTAGTCAAAAAATTCCGAATGGGTTTTCAACCAGACAAATCTGAATTAATGCCACTATCACGACAAAGACCCTACGAATGGTTACCAGAATGGTGCCACGGCATCTAGCACCTTGAATGGGTCCGAGTTAAGTGTCACCAATTCTGACCGTTGAATTCCAGATGTATCGCTATGAACAAACATCCCAAGAAGATTTTCAAACCACACAGACTGGGAGACGTGTTGCTGGCGTACTTGTACAACGAACCTGGACGTCTTCAGTTTTAAAGAGAACTATAAAACTCTAGATATAAAGAGATAGACCGAGCCTAGAGAAAGTTTATTACAATATTTCAGAGGACCTTAAGACTGTCTTCCGCGTATGAACTGGGAGACACTAGGAGAGCAGCTACTGAATGCTGGGCGGAATATAAAGTGGAAGAAAAAGTAAAAAAATCAAAGTTCGTATCTTCCTTGCGGAATGAAATCCTAGATGTGATGTATAGAGTTCCGGCAGGCACCTCTAACTTAATCGTCTTTTATATAATTTAAATTCAGCCCCTAGATCCACAGTAACACAAGCATGTATGTGGCTTGTGAATTGCCAAATACCTGTCAGTTAAATGCCCACTAAGCGTTAATCTTCATCTAATCATGCAACACGACTGACCACCACCTAACCAACAAGCCGTACTTGCACTTAAATATGATCTCAATTCCACATCACGACCACTCATCGTCGTCGTCGCGGTCCTGCAACTGACATGTAGACCTTCATCAGCTTCAGTGTTGCACGTCACTCACTTCATTACACACTACCACGAGCAGCAAATGCCCGACATTAATGCAAATCAATCACACTACTTGCTGACAAATCCCTCGACCATAATCTTGAGCAATAACATCCTTCAATGCCGTGTACATGAGTGCACACCATTTGCTATTAGCCCGCTTGCTACTCCTGTTCCTTCCATCGCCACGGCCACTGTTCGCGCGACTGCAACTGTGCATGCAATACAATATCCAAGAGTGGTAGCATCCCCGTGCGTGATGTCGGCTCCTCTACTCCTGCCGGCAGTTTTTCTTATTGATGACCGTTAATTCCATTCAGAGCCTTGCAACTTGTTTACTCAATTCACTTAATGCGAATGTTAATGACGATCATTATTGTGGTGATGACGTTTCGCACTCTTGTTGCGGTTATACCACTGAATACGTGTGAGTGTGTAATACTATCCCCAGGGGCGTGTTGTTCCAGTAATCGATTGACACGACAATCACTTCTTGCGATTGCATGCAAACGCTGCATATTACACGCAACACAACGCTCGGTGTACAGCCAACAGTACATAGTCTAGCACTTACGCGTCCTGGGTGCACGGAGCACTCTCGCTGTAGTTCTGTGCCCTGACTTCTCATCCCGTTTTCACAGTAAGGACTTAAAGCTTTCAATTCCCTCGTTAATTGTCCTCTGAGAGGACACGACATGTGTTCCATCATCATCTACTCGGTCATTGACCTGTGTCAAATAAATCGTCCCACGTCAGGACTAAAGAGCGTCTAACTGACAGCCCAGTAGCATCTTCAGAAACTATGACAAACTAAGTGTAAAGATGCCAACAGATTTATCTCAAACTTTCAATGACACTTGTCGTCGCCTCGTTCGCCATGATTAGATTGACCGCAAAAGTCACTTCAGCTTCATGACTATTTGTACAATCCTCCATCGACCGCCATCCTCTCTTGTCTTCCTAATGTTTTAATTTACCACCAAGCCGTAGTAACAGGAACAAAAAACAAAATGGCTGTCAAAACTTTTGTCCACTATACTCGTATATCATTCTCTAGGTGAAGAGATGAGATGAGACTATGAGAAGCTAAGGACTCGACTTGTGTTCACTCAATTTGCATTTGTATATGACCATCACCATCATCACTATCACCATCCTCGCCAACAACAACAACAATAGTCAATTGGGAAATGAAAAAAGCGGCAGAGCCAAGAAAAAAAACCGTTAAACTCCGAGTCAACTTAAATGAACATGAAAAACTTTTTGGACACAGTAACAACCGCAATCTTAACAAATATCCTTCAACCTAAATGCTCGCTATGAATATTTTTATTTCTGTTGGTGTCCTTCCGGCCTTCCGTAGCCTTCGTATTTTTTTCCCGTTTTATTCGAGTCGAGGACAGCGGGAAAAATTGTATGGTTAGTCTCAATTGGTCAAGTTCTTCATGGTGCTCTATGCTACTGTATCCATGTGGGCCGGTTAGTGTTGATGGTTCTTCTCAAGAATCCACTCCGGACGGGGTAGCGAACAAAAAAATAAATTCAACCTTAGAAGTTTAACCAGATGGAAAAGTTTTTTTTTTTTTTGTTTGATACTTACCGGAGGAGCATCATAGTCGTTTGGCTGACTGGGTGACTGCCAAGGCGATTTGTGTTCTTCAAGAGGCGTACATGTCGAGTGACAGTAAAATAAAATTATAAAGCATAACCAGCTAGCAGTCGAAATAGGCGGGCGAGTGACAGTATGAAAGTTACAGTCAGCGACGAAAGTAAAGAACACCTTGAAAAATCGCAGGTCATAAGACTCTAGTAGAGATCTTCAAGGGGCATTTTATAAGAGGAATATCTTCTTGTTCTTAGGAAGATAGGGAATATCCCTGGGCTTTCAGAAAGGCAGCCTGAACCATTTAAGCACTGCGGCTATGTTTTTATATTTAAAATGAGTAGAGAGCTCATTGTGACAAAGTGGGGAAATGTTTAAAACTTAGTTAGAAGAAAGGTTCTGAGCGGTTCAAAGCAAATGATGGTAATCTAATCGGGAACCAACAATTTAAAAGGGATTTTAAGCCTGATTTGCCCGATTCCTTATCGATTTGAAGCGTTCGTAAAAATCTTAGTAGGTTTATATATCTGAGGTTTCGGGAAACTAGGACAACTCTTGGAAAATAGCTATGTACAGCATGCCTACATAGGGACATGCTTTAAGAAAACATGTCAGGTTTTGACAAACTTGCCAATTTCGACCGGTGTAAGATGATAATTGAGTAATGCTAGAAATACCAAGAACGGTTACGGGCTTCTAGTTATAAGAGAATGCTGATAATCTCTCTGAATAGATTTTCCAAAACTTGAGGCCAATGTGGGCTCATTATTAAATTACTTATACCTTCTATCAATTTTCGGCTTATATTAGCAATAACACGATGAATGTTGACTGTCAAATCATCCAACGTTTCTGGTTGATCGGCATGGACTAATGACTTCACATACCCCCAAAGAATTACGTTCTCCTTTCTTAAGATGTGAGATCACAGGATCGTGGAAGCTAGTTCACAGGTTCATTTCGCGAAATTATGCGGTCAGCAAATATTTCCCCGGAATAAATTGATGGTGTCGCTCACCCTGTTGCATGTTGGGGCATTTTTTTGAAATTAGAGCTCTGTCAATGCCATTTAACTGAAGAACGAAAAAGTCAGAAATCGTAGTTCTATAGCACTCTCCATTGACGGTAACATTCTGGCCGACATCATCCTTAAACAAATATGGGCCAATGATTCCATCAGCCCATAAAGCACACCAAATAGTGAGATTTAATGGTTATAAAGGCGTCTCCACAATGGCTTCTGGGTTTTCTCCACCCCAAATTCGAAAATATTGCTTGTTTACATATCCGTTTAACCAAAGATGGGCCTCATCAGAGAACAACATTTTGCGTTGAAAATGAGGATAAATTTGAATCATGTTTACGGCCCAATCACTGAATCTACGACGCGTATAATGGTCACGCAGTTTCAACTCTTGCACAAGCTGAATCTTACAAGCTCTTGAGTAAAATCTTTAACAAATGGGCATAGCTCCAATTGCTGTGCATGATGGCGAATCGACTCTCTTAAGACCGTGGGTGCACACATGTGCACCTTATTGTTTTTCAAATAATGGCTAGTAGTCCCATCTTTTGGCAACTAGTTGTATTTGTTATAGGACCTAAATGAATAAAAGTTCAAATTATGTCAATAGATAGCTCTCCGAGCAAAGTTCTGCTCGCGTTATTTTTCCTTGAATTTGAGAGTTTGGAAATTGTTCAACAAATTTGCGGTCGCTGTCTTGAAAATTTGATAAAAAATTAAATTGTGCAGTACAAATAAAATTTATTGTGTTTTTTTGTTGTTCGAACATTGGACTATTGTTTGAAAAGGTTAGTTTCTTAATTGTTATTCATTTTCATCTTGAAAAAACGCTAAGTTTTATTGGTGCACATATGTGTACCTTAGGACTAAAGTGGGATGGATGACCGAGAGATTGAAGATTTGCTCAATGATAGCGAACTTGACTTCTCTGAAGATGATGAGGAGTACATGCCCCCAAATATCGCTAGAACAAATCGGGAACATCCCGATGAAATTGAAGAATGTAAATATTCGAGGCCGGCAGAGGAAGATATTGAAGAAGAAGCTGGAAGCTCATCGCGTTTATTTTGGCGCTATAGGGAAATGACTTCTCGTGGACCCGATATTGCGGAGGATGTGCTCATTTCCCAAGGTAGTTCAGACGCCAATGTGTTGTACTCTTTTTTTGAATATTTGAGGCTAGATTTTTGGAAGATTGTAGCGGAACAAAGCAACATATATTCGGCACAAAAGCGAAATTTAAAATCACTGGAGACAAATGCTAAAGAGATGATTCATTTTGCCGGTATGCAATTGATGATGGGCACCTTGAAATATTCTCAGGCGAAGCTCTATTGGAACAGAAATCTTTGCGTTTCTGTTGTCAGAGATACAATGTGTCTTGATAGATTTTTTGAACTTCGCAATTATCTCCACTTCGTCGACGAAATTCATATGACAAATCCTAATGACAAACTTTGGAAAATAGACCACTGATAGAGCCAATTTTGAACAAATGCCACAGCCTGCCGAGATCCCAGCACATGTCAATAGACGAGCAAATGATCCCATTTTCAGGAAGATGTGAATACCGTCAGTACGTACCAGCCAAGCCTAATCCACTTGGATTGAAGAACTTTGTGTTGGCTGCCCGGGACGGACTAGTACTGGATTTTGAGATATATGTTGGAAAGGGTATGCTGCCTCAGGATATCATGAAAAATCTTGGACTTGGAGCGGGAATAGTGGAAAAACTTTCCCGCACAATTAACGGAAATTGTGTTTTGTATACAGATAGATTCTTTACGAGCTTGAAATTAGCAGAACACTTATTAGAGAAAAAAAGAGATATCTTTCTGACAGGGACTGTGATGACGAATTGGATTGGGACCGTGGCTCAAAAATTTAAATCCGACAAGGCGTTGAAAAGAGGGCAGTTCGACGAAAAGGTAAGAAGCGACGAAAATGTTTGCGTAGTAAAATGGATGGATACAAAGGCTGTGACCATGTTATCTACATGTACAGGAAGTGCTCCCACGGATACCTGCAAACGTTGGTGCAAGAAAGAACAGCGTAAAATTGACGTTGATCGTCCAGCAGTAGTGCGAAACTACAATATCTGTACGGGTGGAATCGATCTATGTGACAGGTTAATCGCCTACTACCGAAGTGGAATGCGCACAAAGAAATGTACAGTGAGAACGTTTTGCCATTTTCTAGATCTCGTTGTCGTCAATTGCTGGGTTATGTACACTCGCTGTTGTACGGAAGAAAGAGTACAACGCAAGGATAAATTGGGTCTACTCCAATACAGGTTGAATCTGGCCAAAGCTATGATGAAATTTGACTCCAAATTTTTAATTGGCGGTTCAAGATATCCCAGCTCTAGATCATCCGCGCCACCTAATTTCATCCCTACAGATGTGACACCGCAGTGCGCCAGCGAGCCTCCAGCAAAGAAACATCGCCCAGTTATACCACAACCACAACCTGAAATAAGGCTCGACAATGTCGGTCATCTGCCACGGTTTATTGAAAACAAATTCGCCTCCAAATGTCGCCATCCGTCATGTTCATCGCGGTGCCGCACTATGTGTGTAAAATGCAATGTTTATCTTTGTATTTTGAAAAACAACTGTTTTGAAAAATATCATACTTTTAAAAATGTTGCTTAGTTTGAAACCCTAAGTACACATATGTGCACCATTTTTTTCTAATAGTTTTAGTAAAAGGAAAAATTAAAAAAAAATCCTGTGTCTCATTTGAACCCCAATTACTAAAAAAAATTCCTTAGAACACTATTTTTCCGTTTGCTTCGTGCTCAGGTCTTAAGAGGTTAACGGCAATAATTTCTAGAATGTCCGCGACCGGAAAACGATTCATCGTGTTGTAATTAACTTGCTCATATAGGCGATTATGTGGACTGTAATTTGGTCGCTTGGCGAATCGAACCATGGTGTTTTAAAATAAGTTTGCACAATTTACATGCGTTATTCTAGCATTAATCTGTTCGCATTAAAATGGCAAAACCCATTTACTATAAACAAACTTCCAACTGTGCAATTGTGGTGTCGCCAGTTTAAAAACCAAGCTTCTAAAAAAACACACACAACACCTTTATAAGTTTTCTTCAAAAAAAAAAAAAAAAAAAAACCGATGCATGTCACCCACAGTACTGGATGACTTTGTTAATCTCAAAATAAGAAGCTGCATATAAAAAACGAGCTGAAAAGCTCTTGCTAATTAGTGCTTTATGGTACCAGGTGTTGGGAGGAAATGGCGACATGGGTCTAATTAATCGCCTTCAATTCCAATAGCTAAAGTGTCTAATTTGCCATAACAGTAAATTCATGGCGCAAAATCGGGTCATCAAATATCTCCATTCTATAAAGACGGGCCCCTAACTCAACTAGCCTTAATTCTAAAATGTTTTTCCATATCTGCGAGTTGGTTACTCAAGACTTTTACGAGTGCTCAGCTTTTCACATCTTCCATACAAAATATCATATTCTTCTGTTAAATAATAGAATTAAAAAACCCAATACCTAAGCCTTAAATGCAAATATCCAATGAAAGACGGTGTATTTTGCCCTTATAGCGCCCTTAAAGAGCTTATAATCAACACGATAATACAAAATATGTACATTGTCCCTCTTCTCTACTTGTCTCCTTATAAAGTCGAATTCCTTAAAATACAATTAAAAAAAAAACGAACTATGTACAATACATCAATTTTTTCGTCGCTGATTGTGCATTAGCTGTCCTTCCTTTAGATTGCCTTTATTAGTTCTCGAGAACCTAATACGTATGCCCCACCTTAGATCCTTGACACTTTAATTTTATGCTAGAAATCTGTCCAAGGGTCAATGCTCTTGACGGACACTGACGCCAACATTCTCTATATGCTAATTCCACTGCAAAACAGCCAATCTCTGTAAGTGAATTGATGAGCCCACAAATGAAAAGGCAAAAAAGGAGCCAAACATCTAGAAAGTGGTTGTGTGGTTAGGTCCTGAAGCGACATGCTTGGATTATGGTTTCACCTCCTCTCGACACCATTTCCATCAACATCGGTCTCTGGAATTGATTGGACTTTATATGGACAATGTAAGTCTGGTGAGAGAGCAACCGAGAGTCACCATTAGAAACATCGTATAAACTCCATTTATCGATGGAGTCTACCATCGAACGATGGAAAAACTTTAAGCATCTGCAGGTGTTCGTTCATGTGGGTAAATGTTAATCAACTTTAGTGAAGTTTCGGCGATTTTTCTATGAAATTTTCGGAAACTATGTGTATTATCAGGAAAAGCATTTCGGTTGGAAAGTGCTTTTAAATTGGTTTGTGGTGGCTGTTTAAATACATATTTCGGAAATTTCATCCTAGATGTCTGGTAACTTTAAGATGTCCTTAAATACTTTATTATAGCACCACGATATATCCTTAGTATTCTCATGTGTGTGTGTCCTTTCTTACATCCGTAAGTCCATGGAAGTTCAACTTATTATGAAATACTGTCAAAATTAAAAATATATATCACTGAACAGAAGCTCCTCAAGCTCGCGCCACGACAGTAAGAATGACTTCAATGCTACTTACTGGGTGAAGGATGCTGTTGCAGTGCCCGGTGGAATATGAATACATGCATCGTAGTCAGTGGCATGTTGAACAGCATATTTTCCTTGTTTTCCTTTTTTCTTTTATTATGGATGTGGAAAATATTGCGAAATCAGCTTAGTTAGGAGCAGACAAGTTCAATCTGTCGGATACTCTGACTGAGAAATTGTTTCAATTCGATACATTTGTAATTTTTATAATTCAAGTCAATGAAAATACGAGTAGGTTGGTTGATATACATACGTACGTACGGATTTAATTTGCCTCCTGATCACGTTGATTCTCTATAAATCAGCTTTGTGTCCATTCCACATATCAGCGACCCAAGCACCGGGAGTTGTAATCAATTTCAGAGTATTAGCCTAATTTATTGGCGATTAAACCAGCGGGAGAATACCACAAACCATGTTATGCAATTTCAAAATCGAATTATTAGTGAATGTATCAAGATAAATGGTTTTAATATTGCCATCCTTTTTATGAGGTTTTTTTTGCTCTTTCCTTTCGGTCAGCGAATTGCGTCAAACATCATTTATTACATTTATATACATTCTCTTTAACATATTTTAACTTTAAGGGCTAAAACAGAAGGTCCGCTAGGTTACACGCCTATTGACAACACTTTTCAAAAACTGAACTTGATAGCACCAATACCACTGAGTGCATATATCACAACTAGGGTGGAAGGTGGATACTGATATAATCAATCCCAAAATGTCGAGCGAGGGACAATTTCGTTAAAAAAAATATTAATTATGTCAAGGAAATATACAGTCAGTCAGTCATAGATTTAAATTTTATACTAGGCAGATCAGTATGCGCGGACTTAACTCCGCTACTGAAAATTTTTGATCGAGCGAGCAAATTTGTTGTTTTATCAACCTTGCTCTCGCTCCGCATGGCACTTTTCTAAACTTTACTTCGTTATTTCTCACTATTTTTCAATCAAACAATTTCATTTGATAATTTATGGCTCATCTACAGACCTAGATCTATCGAATGATATGCTGCACACATGTGTGGTTATAGCCGATATCTACATTTAGTGCGTACAAGATTAGTCCGAAATCGTTTTCGGACCACTATATTCCCCGTACATGCACGCGCTAGGCCAAAAAGTGGGTGATTGCTCTCGCTCCGCTACGCTCCGCTCGATCAATAAAGTGAGCGACATTTGCAGTAAGAGACAAACAACAATTTCAGACTCTTACAAACTATGTCAATCTACTTAAAAAACAAAAAAAATGGTTCCGGCCATTTGGAACTCGGAGGTTCAAAACCTCGTTGAAATTTCTTCGCCAAAACTCCCTGTCATGCGTGTGTTCCTTCCATGTTTCGCTGTTCTGTCCCACATCTACTAGGTTCATCCTTATATTGTCCTCCCATCAACGGTGCCGCATTCCTGGCGGTGTTTTTCCTCAGATTTTCGGATCTTTATTCTTTTGACTGTCTCTGCCCATTCGTTCCACATGCCCTGTATAGCTTAGGATTCATAATTGTACGTAACCATGATCATACAATGGTCCGAGTTATATAGAGTTCCTCGAGTTCATTGTTCATTCTCCATTCAGCTGTTTCTTCGTTCTGGCCTCCACTATAGATTTTGCTTAAAATCTTGTTTTCCAACACTCTATTTTCCTCTATCTAAGTGAGAGACCACATTTTACCAGTGGCAGTGGCATTACTATGGTTCGATAAGTACTTAGCCTCACCGCCAGATGGCGCCGGTATCGCAAGAGCAACTTACTGTCGTAGTACATTCTAGTAGACGGCTACTGTCGATTTCAGCCGGATCAGACTCGTAGTTTTGTTTTGAACGCGTGTGGAAGGGGGAGTGTCCGCGGATTTTAGAAAAATGGAAAAAGAGCAATATCGATCGGTGATTCGATTCTTGTTTTTAGAAGGGAAATCGCGCAGCGAAATCAAAGAGCGTTTGAATGCTGTGTACGGTGACTCATCACCTTCGATGGCGACCATCAAATATTGGTTTAACGAGTTTCAACGTGGTCGCACGTCGGTTTTTGATGAGCCACGTCCAGGTGCCCCGAAAACGGCTACCATGGAGGATAACGTGACAAAAATCCACGATCTCGTATTGGCAGACCGCCGCGCCGATTGAAGGTGCGCGAGATAGCTGAGACAGTAGGCATTTCAAAAGATCGCGTGGGTGATATCCTGCATGAAATTTCGGGCATGAGAAAACTGTCGGCGCGATGGGTGCCGCGTTTGCTCACTCCGGACAACAAGCGCAACCGTGAGACCACTTCAGAGCAGTGTTTGACGTTGTTTAAGCGCAATCCGAAGGAGTTTCTGCGTCGTTTCGTGACAGTCGACGAAACATGGATCCACTGGTACACACCGGAGACAGTCGAAACAGTGGACTTCACCCGGCGAACGTGCTCCGAAGAAGGCGAAGACGGTCCCATCAGCCGGAAAGGTGATCGCCGCCGTTTTCTGGGATTCACAAGGTGGGATCCACATTGACTACCTGGAGAAGGGCAAAACGGTCACAGGGGTGTACTATGCCAAATTATTGGGCCGATTCGACGCCGAATTGAAGAAAAAACGGCCCCACTTGGCGAAGAAAAAAGTGCTCTTCCACCATGATAACGCACTGGCTCACACCTCCGCCCTCGCCACGGCCAAATTGGTCGAATTAGGCTACGAACTGTTGCCCCATCCACCGCATTCTCCAGATTTGGCCCCGTGCGACTTCTTTTTGTTTCCAAACTTGAAAAAGTCACTCGCCGGGCAGAAATTTCAGTCGAATGAGGAGGTCATCGCCGCCACGGAGGCCTACTTTGCAGACCTCGAATAAACGTATTTTTCAGACGGTTTAAAGAAGTTGGAGCATCGCTGGGTCAAGTGTATCGAGCTAAAAGGAGACTATATTGAAAAATAAATCGCCATTTCTCCAAAATGTTTGTTTTTCTTTTTTAGGTTAAGTACTTATCGGACCACCCTCGTATGTATGGCACAAACAATTGTTTTAAACAGATCCTTCATCGCAAAGAAGCAAGCGTTCTTCACATGTAGCCTTTTATTTATTTGGATCTTTACAGATCGTTAACCTAAGCCAGAACAGATGTGGTTCCATAAAGCAACCTCCCATTTTCCTAAAGGAATCTTATTACGAATTCCAGTATCAAATTAAAAAGAAGGGGTGACAAGGCATATCCTTGTTTTAATCCTTCACGAATTTCGAATGTTCAGATAAGACGTTTCTTACTTTGACTTGTCCTTTGCTTCCTTTTGGACATACTTGTATCAAAGTCACCAACTTTTTCGGAATTAGCAGCCTTACAAGGACGTGATACATTTTCGATAGGTTTATAGAGTCATATGCCTTTTTAAAATTTCCTTCTGGTCACTCGTTTAGCAATTCTTCCTGAATTCACACTGTTAGTCTCAGATTATTTCCTTGGCTTGTGATGTCAGTCTTTTAAAGAGAATATTTGAGAGCATCTTGTAGCAACGGCGCTAATAGCAGCGATATTCCCCGGTAATTGTTGTATTGTGTTCTGTCACCCTTTTTCAATACCGGAATGATGACCGAGTTTTTCCATTCCTCTGGGATGGTCCATATAGTTGTGATGAGCCCATGTAAGTTCTTTGTTAGTTTTTCTCCTGAATTTTTTAATAATTCCGATAGTGTTAAGTTGATTGCTTATTCCTTCATTGCTTACTTTACTTCCTCGATGGTTGGCAGTTATACCTAAGCCCCTGCTATATGGATAACACCCTTTCCGACTCCTGCTGGCTCTGTATTCAGCAGTTTATCGAAATATCTCCTCGTTGTCCGAAACGAGCTTCCCATTATCGTTACGAATAATTTCTGATCTGACCTGGTATATTGCTCTCGTGTTTTTAGCCGCACATTCTTCTTTATTTTTAGCAAACATTTCCCTTTGCTATTATCGTTTTTTTATTCCATAACTTACTTATAGAACGATACGTTTTTAAAACTTGGACTAAATAAGCAGATCGCAAAACTGGAAACGCCTGTCTTTATACTTAAGATACTCTCCAACTAATTTACCAACCAACAGGAAATTAAGATATGAAATAGAAAAAGGAGCTATTATTCCGTCACCGAAGAGTATTTCAAGGTTCTGTGCTAGGTCCCCTCTTATGAAACCTTGAGAACAACGGAATCCTGCGACTAAGGTTACCACAGTAAGTCAATATCATCAGTTTTGTCGACAGCATAACTATCGTAACCTTTGCAACACACATTCAATTGTTTGAGTCAGCCGAAAACACAGCAATTGGCCAAGTTGCCGATTATGCAAGCCGACCATGTAGAAAATCATATCTAAATATCAATTTCGTTTCGGAGAGTACAATACTAAGGAGTGATGCTCGATAACAGGCTGCAGAGTAAATTACATGCAGACTACACGAGCAAGAAGCATCAACGCCAGAAACGGCACCCTCCAGAATGTGGTGGATTCGAATACACAATAAACAACCTACTGTTAAGACTGGTCAGCTCTGTTCCCTTGCCTTATGCGAGGTTCGTTCAAAAAATAAAGTGAAATTCGCGAATTAGGTACTCGTATATTGGATTTTCGAATGTTTTTTTTTTTGTCATGTTGATGCACATGATATAAGTGTGTTGACAATATCAGGCACACTACTTGGCCATATTTTGCTATCGAAAAAAAAGTGGATCGAAGGATCTGTATTAAGTTTGGTGTGAAAAATAAAACTAAGTCCTGCAACATACTTGAAATGTTGCCTGTTACATTTTGCGAGTCTACTCTGGACGGAGAAGCTGAGAATACTGGCATTTCGGTTGGCTCATGCCATGAAGTTTTTTTTCAGATTTTTTTGGAGTGAAACCTGTATCAGAGAAGTTAGTTTCGAAATTACTAAATGTTGACCAAAAGAACCGTCGCATGAGTATTGATCTGAAGCTGTTGAATGACATTTGCTCTAAATGGTGATCACTGGCGATGAAACCTGGGTATATGGTTATGAGGTCAAAACCAAAGCTCAATCATCCCAACGGAAGCGACCAGGAAAGCCAAGGCCGACAGAAATCGAAGAGAACTTCGATCATAATGGCGTGTTTCAACACTAGTTCCTGCCGGAAGATAGTTCGGTCATTAAGCAATATTACCGTTTACTCTACGCACTACGAGGAAAACGTCCGGATATATGGAGAAAAAAATGCACGACTGTTGCATCACCATAATGCACCTGCTCACTCACCGTTGGTCGTACGTAACTTTGTAACCACAAACAATGCCGCAAACATACGTCAGCCACGGTATTTACCGGACTTGGCCTCCTGCGATTTTTATCTCTTCCCAGAATTGTAAAGGACCTATAAAAGGACGTGGATTCGCAACGAATGAGGAGATAAGCACCACATCGCTCGAAGAGCTCAAGGCTGTACCAGAAAGGCTATGCCAGAACGCGCTTCGAGGATTGCAGAAGGCGCTGGCGCAAGTGTAGTTTACCTGAGGGTGATTACTTCGAAGGGAGCAAAACAGATATTGGTGAATAAATAAATATGATTTGGAGAAAAATAAAGTCACCTTATTTTTTGAACAAACTTCGTATATTGTACCATTCTGGCAGAAGCCCTCAGAGACAGGCCACCTGATTTTGTGCACAAAGGTCGGTAAGCGGTTACTGGAGGCCATCGGATGAAGTCGCAATTCTTATTGCTGGAATAGTCCCTATTGACATCCTAACAGACCAGACGATGAAATGTTACTGCAGGAGGCTGTCTATGTCAACTAAAGCTGATAAAATGGTAAACTTGGAATAATACCACTAAGGACTCCATCAATTGATGAGTGGGTAAGCCGAAGGCGAGGAAATTGCAATTAATACATAACGCAGTTCTTCTCTGGTCATGATGCCTTCCCTTATTGCCCAGAGTGTCTTAGCCAGGAGGGAGAAGTAAGGCACTCTGCTCCTTGGAATGGCGAAGAAGTCAACCGAAACCAGCTTTACGAATTAAGCGAACAAAGGAGTCGGAAGAAATACTAGCACACTACTGAGAGCCGATACTGCAAAGAGAACTGCAGAAGCACATAAATTGCTTACCAGTCCCGCGAAGTAATACCTAGTAAGATTCCCGTGCGGATAGTGGCTTAATGTGCAGGGTGGGGTTTAATACATTGGCGCATACCTTGAAGAAACCAGTAAGGTGTATTAGAATCTGCTAAGAGTTAAACTAGACAAAAGAAACAGCAAATAGGTGATGATAAATAAAGGCAATGACTGAGACGAGTCATAATAGGTGATAAAGCATGTTCTAAAAGTTATGACAAAGTGTAATAGACCTACTAAGTAGAAATCAAAGTAATCCATCCTGGATTCAAGATTAGTAAGGACAATACAATAGGCTTCTAACTTTATTGGGGATTTAAACAGCCTCCTTTGTTGGATGAATAATGACTTGTTGTTTACCATTCATCGCATCATTTTGAAGATGCATGTGAATTTTAATTTTCGTTTCCTGTAGTTTTACAAGACGTGCATAGATAGTGACAATTAGGATATGTGCCGTCAAGTCCTGAACATGTGATTGAAACCATCGTCAGCTACCGATGAAGAGAAGGGCGGGGAGGAGATGGAGAGAAGCTTGCTCGGGGTAGGTTGATTTACACTCGGTCCATCAAGGTTTTGCACATCTGCTACACTAACCTCTCCTATGGCCATTTGACCAAGCTGTTTCCCTCTAGCACTCAATAGCCTGGCACTTTCTATGATGGCTCTAAGGTGAAGGTATTGCATTTGAGAAACTCACTTTTCCAGGATCTAACAGCTCTGACTTGGAAAGTCTATCGTCCCTTTCGAACGCAACACCTGGTTTAGCGGCTTAATTAATCGAAATTTCCCCAAGCCACGTCTGGTCCATAACTCATAGGAATTCGCTTTAATGCATAATTGCGCTCCGCCAGCATAGCGTCCATAGCTGCAGTTCGTGTACCAGAAAATCCAGTTCCAATATTCCGTAGCACAGCGTTATCCGCTGACAGGTTTCGAACATAAACTCAAACGACTTACCGCCAGTTAGTGTCGGGCACTGTCCGTCACATATTGTTGCCACCGATGCTACGAGTAGTGCTGCGGTTGCTAGGCATTAAATATGCACATAATCTTCGTCGGAACTAATGACTTCTCACCGTTTCCAGTTTGTTATTGATATTCAGTTATTCACGTCACGTGTGTGCAGTTCGTCGTCGTCGTCGCCGTTGTACTCATGCGAATGGGTTTTAGGTGTCCAAGGAGGATTCGATCGATGACACGGCTCGGTTCGACTCGGTGTGAGTGGTGTGATGACTGCTAAAGAGCTATCGGTCGCCGGCACTTGGGAATAGCTACGATAGCTACTAACAACATATTGGCATTTATTGCTTTCGAACTTTGCTTCTGTTGTTGGCACTCTGTGTCTCTTTGGCAGATCTGGTCTAGTGATTCAGGCAAATTGCCGATCCGTGCTGGAATACTCGTAGCAACATTCCACCACATCTCATCCTGGTACGTGGAGTGTGGAATCTTAACCATAAACTCTATACCAAATGAAGAAGAATAAAGAAAGCAAGACGTTAAGTAGCCTAGATTCACTTGCATCCATCCAACAAAGACATAAAGTGATGTCCACTTTATCTGCGAAGTACCCTTGCAATATAAACGTAACGTCAACAGCTAGCGGGGGCAACTCCATTCATCAAGTTCATCTATGTACGCAGCTGTAATAGCCTGTGAATCGAAATTAAATTTTCATGGCAACCGTTCATCGTGTTTCCTCCACAGGAAATCAAATATTTGAAAGGACGACAGCAGCCATGATGAGGATCGGGATAAGGAGGGCGATAACGATAACGATGATGCCGGTTAAAGCAAATTGCGAAAATGGTTTTTCTTTTCCATTTGTTTGTTGTTTTTTGTGGGAATAAAGGAAATAAAAGCATCACTTCGTCATTATGGTCCTCTCAAATGTCTCTCCTTTCAATGGCGGTGGTGGGAAGGGTGTCCTTTTCATCAATGAATGCATCTTACCAGCACCACTCGGCTCAGCACAGTTCGGCCACACAACTCAATCCTTTTTCTCGGGCCCTCTTCTTTTCCTTCATCCATGCTCGTTTGGTTAGGTGTCATTCACAGAAGACCGAGAGTGTGATCCTGCTCCGTGGCTGTTTTGTTTTTGTGTATCGCTTGTCCTGCGTTCAAGTGTGACATTAAGGAATAACTTCACTTTATATTGAAGTGCCAAAGATATGTATGTATAATTGCAACGCCTGCAATTTGAAAAGTATATCCTTCTTGTCCACCCACACATTCCGGTTTCGGTTCTACCTCCATCGTGTGAATGTATTCCTTTCATTTCGTCTCTTTTCTTTGATTTTTTTTTTTGCTTCGTCCTTTGCAGAATAATGCAGCTTATCAACAGGCTCCAAAGGCATGAATACAGTCAGTAGCAGACAAGCCCATGTAGGCGTTTGAGTATGTGCATCTGCAAATGAGAAGATTTCCTTCTCAAAGTCTTTGACAACAACAAGACTCACAGTACCTGCTAAATAAACAAGGACTAGACGACTAGCTTATGTTTGCACACAGTCGCCCCCATCCGTAGTCCTTGTCCTGGCTTCTGCTGTTGCCACTGCACACAAGTGGATGTAAAAATCGCATATGTGGATGGCGTTGCAGCGCCACGCCTGGCTGCAACATCATTGAATGAAAACTACTCCATTGCGGGACTCCTAATGGCGTTGATGGCAAGATGCCTGTAATAGTGATTGCAGTTAAGGAACTTTGTCCTCAACTCAAGATGGAGTTCGTCTTTCTCGCCATCGTCATAGTGGAAACGCGCATTTGTCAAGTGGGATTCTCATTTTTAAAGCGAAATAATGACAACAATAAGTACCTTCATCACATTCGTCGGGTGTAAGTTTGAGGACGTGCCAGGTTATAGGGTTATGTTTCTGTTTGCTTAAGAGAGTAATTTCACTTCCGGAAATTATTAAAGCAACGTAGCGTAAGTCACAGCGTTATGGTGCCCTGTTGCCACCAGCTACTGCTGCAGCACTGGGCAAAGCTGTCTTAAGGATGTTTACCAAGAAGGGAGCAAAAAATGGAAAATCTATTGAAAAACATTTGCAAAAGGATGTCATAGTGGATGTGGAACATGAAGGCACAGTTTAGGTAATGCGAGTGGATGCTATTGAGTGGCACTCATCCTGAAGATAGCGGGGGCCATTCAAGACGTCTCGGGTAGATAGGACAGGCTGAGCAAGTATTTATGAAGACAGCTGCAACGACATATGCACCTTGTAGTCTGAAGTGTGGCGATAACAGCTAAACGGGATGAGAGTAAGTGTAAGTTATCTATGTAAATACTTTTCTACGGGTAAGGGACCTCGGAAACTTTTTACAATAAGTAATTTCATGTTTTCTTGCTCGAGAATAGTGGAAACAGAAATTCTCTTGTCATTTTTGTTTCAGTGGTTTTGGTTCAGATTTGAGTAATTTTGTTACTTTTAAGGAGCTTGGGCAAGACATTCTGTCTCTAACCTTTCATTTGAACAAGACTTTACTCAGGATAGCTCGACAATGCAAATTTAATTTTCAAAAAAATTGGCCTCACATTTTAAACGATTTATCGCTGGCGATGATTGTAGGCAAAGATAAAAACTGGTGGCCGATTCAAACCTTCAGAATGATTTTTCAATGGGGACATAACGATTTCGTATTTTATTGCACACCCACCCTTAAAATCTTTTTAAGACCGGCTAACACCAAAACGTCAGTCAAGGTTAACATTTTATATAATAGTTAAGATAGTAATAGCACAGTTAGTGACCTAAGGAGTAACGTTTGTAAATTATTAAAAATTATTAAACGAAATTCTGACTCAGTGGTCGCAACTTTAAAAGCGCTTACTCGAATTCTCGGTTGTAATAATCGTCCCAACAAGTGAGTGCTATAGTTGAATCAATTTTCCTGCGTCAAAGAGGCAACGCACAAACCGAAGTACTAAATATTATATTATACATATATCCACCATAAACCTTTCAGCTCAAAACGAACCAAATTGCTTGATTCCACGTCGTTCATAGGAATTGGGAATTTCTTAATCCACTTTGTGGTAAATATTTTTGGCCTAAGCCCTTACAAGGCCAAATTAAGATTATTTTTGGCCAGAATTGAATGGATTCGCCACCAGTTCTATTTGGTGCCAAAAAGTTTGTTTTTTTAAATAAGAAGTCCGAGGAAAAAAGGTCGGAATAAAACGATCGGGGATCGGGCTGTGCCGTCTCTATCGCCATGTTGATGTTACCAAATTATGTCTTTATCAGCCGGAAACGGCATAAAAAATTGTTGTTATGGCCCTCTCTACGATGGATGGCTCCAGGGTCGTCTTCGAATGAAAAACTGTCCAATGAACCACAATTCTCAGCCCAAAAGTCACGCACTGGTCGTGAGTAGGCTTCGACGTAAATTGAATGAAAGCTTTAATTAGTGTAGAATCGACAATTTCATCGATCATCATAATTTTTTTGCCAAAAATCATCGTCGGCTAGTGACATGTTCACCACCATCAGTAAAAGTCGATACCTTAATTGATTACAAATACCTTTCGACCTATCTGTTCTATTTTCATGCTTAATTTTAGTCTTAAATGTAATCAAATTCGCTAGCCCTCGTGTGTTTTCTTTTCTACTTGAATGGGTCTTTCAGCGACTAGACTTCGCCATGACACCCACTCTGCGTGCCCGAGGCCTCACCAACGCAACAGGTTCAGTCGGTTCTCAGGTTAATTATCACGCGCCCAGCCACCAAAAGATCGTCTAGCTATCCCTTATCCAACTTTCGAGCTGAGGAGTGAGGAGGATCTTACCGAAATAACGCACCATTCTTGGTATCATTGTCACCGGACAACCAACATCGGCAACATCGGTAAGATCACAGTCCGCCTTTGTCCCTAACGCCCCGATGGCAATGGTATGTTTAGGCCTGCTCCGAACTCGGCGTTCTGTACAATCCAAGACAGGCCCCAAGGCACTGTCTCCCGAACACATCACGATTGATAGGTCCACGTAGCATATGCTTTTTAACCTACGGTCAAGTCAACTACTATGAAACAAATTCCTTGTCATAACGGAGAGTTTCTTAACTCCAGCAAGTCAACCGTCTATGTGTCCGCAAATGCTGCTCGCGTTGCGCCCATTTTATGTTAGCCATGGTGGCCGTTCACAATCGACTCGTCAACGTTTGGTGGCCAAATTCAAACATCGTAACGGTCCGTGACAATATGCAGCAGAAGCCAAGGCAGTCGATTCTTCACCTTGCACAAGAATTCGGCCCTTCGCAGTGTAAAGGAAGATTTACTTAAAACACAAATGAAATACATATGTACATACATACTTATATGTTTTACTTACCCTATTCGAGTCCAACCAAACATAAACAAAAGTAAACAAAGAGATAAAATGAACATGCTCAACAAAACACAGAAACAAATAAAACATAAATATAAAACAACCAAACACAAGGTCACAAATAAACACAAAATGATCAAACAAAAAGCACAGAAAAAAAATTATAAAACATCCATGTTTTCAATTTGCCTAAGACCAATCAGGTCAAAGACATCAAAGACAACGGCTACGGCTGCCGTCACCGTTGACAGATCCCGTAAATAGGGGAAATGTCACCGACGATTGGAAAGGCACCGTTCACATCACCATTCGGCCTGACCCTATAAAAGGCCGAGGTAGTTGTCAGAAGGGCAACTAGTAAGAAGCAGTGACAAGCAGTGAGAGTAATAAAAAGCAGTGAGCAGTCGTAACAACAACAACAATCAAAGAGGCAACCAAGACAACAGCGCAGGGAAGGAGACAAAAGTCCGGCCGAAGCTTCAGCAAGGTGGAACTGCGACAATAACGAGATAAGAAGTTTTTGTCAAGACGACGATGCAGTCTTGATGCTAAGGTGTAATTAAGTATGTAATTCTAATAATAAAAAAAAATTATTATAATTATTATAGCAATTTCGACTACGTCACCTAAAAAGGAGGAACGAACGTGTGGTCGATATTAGTTGGGGGCGATCGCTCAGGGAGTAAACGGTGAGTAAGGACTAATAGAACGAAATCGATTCTCCGACTCGTGTTGTAACCCATACGAGACCGACCAACACCTATTAGGATCTTCTCCCAAGGCAAGTATCGTAGGGTCAGCTCCCCGATATGGGTTTTAACCCGGAAGGGCCTGGCCAGACGTTATAGCCGCACTCGGGTTCTTACCCAGACAGGCTCGGTCTCACACTGTTCCTGTCAACCGATCACCAGTCGGGATCCGGACTCGGGTTCTCACCCATAAGGAGGCTGACTGGGTACTGTCAACGGGACAGCTACGAGCTGACAAGGCGCCGCTACGACCGAGTGTCCCGAACGGGTTTCAACCCAGAGGAACAACGTAGTGCGCAAACCACTAGAACTTCTGTCGGCATCACAAAAACAAATTTATGTGACAGATCCTGCTCCCGCGAGTATATCCCGGCCAAGAAAAGCTCGTTACAGCAGACTTCAACTTGGCGAATTTTGCGTCAGGACTTGGGCCAACACCCGTACACGATCCAACTGACCCAGGAGCTCAAAGATCATCACCATTGTTCGCTGACTGGGCTTCGAGGCGTTTAGGCCGAAAAATAATTTTTAGGCGTATTTTTGAATGAAAGTGCTAACTAGCAAAATTGCCGTATATGGGTCTACCCCAACCCACGCGAGGTTCACCAGATGACCAGAAGTTAGCGTTTGGTGTGAATTTTTTTCATTGGTCCGTACTTTTTCGAAAACGACTTTGGCGAGGCGGCCACCGTCAATGGTGAGTGCTACAAAACGATGATAACCAATTTCTTAATACCGAAAATTGAAGCATGTAGTTCCAGTAGGGTGGCCCCACGTGCCATAAAACGGACGCCACGATTGACCTTCTGCATGAACGATTTGAGGGTAAGATTATACATATATCGCAGAGGTAACGTGAATTGGCCACCAAGGTCATGTGATTTGACCCCACTAGACATTTTCTTGTGGGTTTTCCTGAAGTAGCAGGTCTATGTGAATAAACCACAATCGACCGATGCCCTTAAGGTGAAAGTAACACAGGCCATCGCTCAAATTCGACCTCTCAGATCCATGCCACCGTAAGAAGCCGAGGCGGGTATTTGAACCATGTCTTCTTCTATACATAATGGCCTTTTATCCATGACGTGGACCCAAAGACCCGAATTTTTATAATATCTTACACGCAGCTTATGTGGTATCGGGTACTGTTGCGTCATACACACTTAATTGAACTGACGCTTCTAGGGCGGACTGTCATAAACTGTTATGAAAACTTGCATAGCTGCCAAATGTCGAATGTTGCAATAGCCCTCCCTGTATTAATTTCCATCTGAGATGGCGATGCAGTCTAACCAGATAGCACAATCTCTACCTAGTTGCTTCCATTCCTGGGCGCCAAGCAACTCTAGGGCCCCTTCCACTTGGCTTAGCCAACTTATTTCCGATCGTTTTCCGTAGCATCGTCCTTAAGAATGGGAATAATAGAGAACCGAATATATCTTAGGCTGGTTGTTTTGGACGCGAACCCGTCTTGCTAAGCCGATGTTGCTGTAGTCAGTCCCCCTCCATTGCTAGTTCAGCCGCCCCGAAATTCATTGTAAGGGCACTAGAAATGATGACAAGCATTTTGACTCCTACTTCCACGAGATACCCTGTACCTAACATAAGCTTTGAAAACCGCCTCTTAGTTTAATTCCCGACCAAACAATAAAGGCAAAACGGGAAAAGGATTAGAAACTACAACAGTACAACTATAGAAATAGTTCGAAGACAGAATTCGGAGACAGAGCGGTGTCTACTATGTAAAGCATGGAGAGAAACCTCTTAGTCTAACGTTACCATTACCTGGATCTCCCCGAATACACTAACTTTGAAGATAAAGAAAGAGTGGACGAGATGGGTAGAAGAGAATCAAGCCCAAGTAACGCTATAGGGCCACATTTGTCGGCCCGATAGGAGTTGTAGGGAGGGTAATCACCAAAAGCTGATGTACTTCATCGTACGTGGAAAAACCCAACATCAGTAAATCTAGAGACATCTCACTGACCGATTGAAAATAATCTTTTTTGAAGTCCTCGATGACGTTTCTGATTTTTTCAATTCCATTGGATGACCCTACCACAATCGGACGAGCGAGTTCTTTAGTATCAAAATGATACACCATAGTGATAATATCCATATCCAGAGTGGACCAATCCTACTTAGTCAGAAGCTGTACCTAAGAGGTGTGTTCAAAAAGTAAAGAGAATCTTGTTATTTCGCAGGCTTAGTCACGTGATCGTTTTCGTTGTTGTATCAGCAAACATTTTAAAAAATGTCTGTACATTAATAAGCCCACTGTCAGCTGTCCACGACTATACATTTAACTATAAGGATGGAAAAGGTTTTAAAAATACAAAATGTTGCCTATAGGGACTCTGCTATGCGGTTACAGACACCCTAGCACATATTTTATTTTGATATTTTGGATGCAAAAAAATATTTCCAGTTGATGACAACGAATCTTAAGGCTTTCCATCTAATATTGACAAATGAGACTTCTTAAAGAGGATTTAAGAATGCGAGTAGCAGGTGAGTTTATAACTTCATTGGACTTCTCCCATCCTTCTCCCTTAATTTTACTGACGAACCAATCCCCGCTCAACTTATGTGATAACATAAAAAGCACCAAGAAACCGAATGAGTTTTGAAGTAGGAGGTAAAAAGCGAACGATTATGGCGGAAACATGCACTTTTTAAGAACGTCAACATGTACGCTCGTTACCTTTTCCCGACTATGCACTTGCCCCATCGAGAACATACTCATAAAAAATAAGCTCGCTATTACCTTGAAGCCATTTTCCCATCCCAATTCGTAGTGCTGTCACGCATGCATCCAAGCAACTCAACAATATCAAGTCCACTGCAGGAAATCCCGATGACGTGAGAAAGCTAATAAATCCAATCAACATCATAAACCCCATAAACCGACTAACCTCTAGCTGTGAAAGCCGGACAATAGCTTCAGTTCGAAAGAGTTATGTGTTGAAATTACCACGAGGATGTCACGTTGATCAACACACAAAGCGAAATCTAAAAATCACAGCCAGATTGAGTGGAAGCTATAAACTTTCATTGTTTCGTGTTCTCTTGGAAGTTTCTTAACTTCAGTTCTGTTTTGTCCTCGCCATGAAAGTCGTCAACGTAATCACTTGCAATTAAATTTGCGCGCGTTCGTCTCCTGTCACAACGAAATAAAAAAGGACACGAATCGTATTTCTGGTGCCACTATGTTTACAATCGTCTCCATTTGTTTGTCGCAAGGTGAGTGTGAGCCGGGAGCAGTTCCATTAGGGGAATTAGGTAAGGGAGTGGAATTATCAAGCTATCAAGCAATCCGTTTGGAAATTTATCAAAATGTCACCGCACGATTTTTCCTGCCACCACCGGGGACACAAGTTGAATTGCAACATACGAGTGATGGGCTACATCGCACTGCACTACGAGTACATAGCGATGAATCAGGGCATAGTAGGTGGTGATGTAAGTAAGTGTGCAGTACATTTTGGCGAAAATCAATTAAAAGTCCTTGCAGTCGTTGCCAGCGAGTACGAGTCGAAACAAAGAACGATGCAGGAAATGCAGTTCACGTGCGCCAAAGTTAACGATAAACAAGCAACATTTCCAAAATGGCTTTAACCCAAATAAAACAAAACAAAAAGAAAAAAACAAATAAAGAAAAAGGCCAAAAACCTGTGGTGGTAGCAGTGATGGTGGCGGTGGAGCATTAGGTGGTAGCAGGAGTACTCACGAGCTTGTATTGTGCACCACACGCGAACTCGCGTCTCGCCTTTTGTAAGGATAATAACGACAATAGCTGCCTACCGCACGGGTTGCTTGCCGCGCGTGCAGAGCTACCGAGCAGCGGATGGCGAATCGTAAAAGAGTGAATGGTTGGTGCGAAGTTCTTATCTGCTACGCAGAACTTTCAGATAATCCATTTAAAGTTTCGGTGTCTGTAGTTGTAATTTAAATTGCTCATTGCTCAGCTGCATCAGTAAATCTTGAGTGAGCACAGGATGTATACAACTTTCAGGTCTTATCTTGGCAAGTAGCGACGCTGGGAGATCGTAGATCCTAGATTGGACTCCTTATGTGGTATTGTATTCGCGTGAGCGGTTCGCAAATCATATGCATCCCGAATCAGTGTTTTCGAGAAGAGGTTGTTTGTTTCGTAATTTGGATTGAGATTCCCTTATTACACGAGGCATCTATCCATCTTTGGGGTTTTTTGCTACATATGTGTGTGGGTTTCCGACGCGGAAGTTCGGGGCTAGGGCCCTGAGTTGAGTTTTACTTGAGTTTACTTTACTTTAACTGTCTTCTGGAAACTTGTGATGTTCCTGGATAAAAGTTGTGTGTAATTTTTGGAGAGTTGTAAGTCGAGAATCGTATCTTTCAGATTTGAGTTAACTAGGGTCTTCAGATCAACTTAGAAAAGCTTCTGGAGATGCAGCACCGAGACTGGTTTATGATTTGTTTGGAGAGTTTAAGCGTGGCCGAAAAAGGGTTGATGAAATCGAAATCGAATGATGAAGTCTGGCTCTACGTAATCAGCACACAAAATTCTGATCGGCGTTAAAAAAAAGTTTTTTTAAAAGTTGATATGATTGAAATTAATGAGATTCTATCCTTTATTACTTATATGACCTTAACAATACTTAATATTTAAATAACGAATAAATAGTACCTGCCAGTCTATTATGGCAGTGATATCTCCGGCAGCTAGGTGAAGTGGAGAATATGCCACGAACGAGCAGAAAACAAATTAATTTGAAAATTAGAAAATTGTCTACATTTTCGGAGTGGCGCGAAGTACATATCGGAAGTGGTGAGAAATGTATTTATAATCTGTTAAATGTTTAATAAGAATCTCTGTGTTGCTATACGAACCTATTGGTCAATTATCAAAGGGGTTACGTGATTTACAATGGTACGACCTGTAATTAATAATAAATTGCTTTTACAAATGGATCAAGAATTTTCCATTAGACTATAAGACACATTTACTACCCTAATTGAAAATGATATCAGTCAAATGGCCTCCACGGTTTTGTTTGCAGAACTCGATCGCAGAGATTCATTTTTGCCTGACTCTATTGCAAAAGTCCGACTGTAACTCAGCAAGTGTTAGAGTGATCTTTATCTCCGGTTGATTAGATCGGAAACATAACCCAACCCAAGGGCAAAAGATCTAAGGGTGTTAAACCCTACGAACTTAGCGACCATATCACCCCGATTCCTCTGGCAATATCGTGAACTTTTATGTCGTTCAGGTCTATGTCATCCATTTGAGGCCAAGTCAGCTACCATGGTCGACATTGACAGTCATTGTCTGGGCACTCTCGTCCTTGAACATGTATGGCCCATCGGATATATGTGGAATAAATGCAAGAACCAATGCACGGGTGCCTGTCTGATTGACTTGGAAAAAGCTTTCGACACCGTATGGTTGGAAGGACTTTACTACAAGCTCAGTCGGCTGGGCATACGTAAACCACCACTATATATGATTTTTGACATGTTAACAGGTAAAAAGTAGAAAGGTAGAAAGTTCGTAGTGAAAATTGCCAACGTGACTTCTTCCCAAACATTTGATATTAACAATGGACTGCAACAGGGTACGGTAAACTCGCCGATACTTTTCAGCATTTACTTCAGTGATCTGATAGCTTCTCTTCACCATTTAATAGCGTACGCAGACGATTTGATTGCGTACAGATCAAGTCCAACGATCGACGTCATTGTTGCTCTTCTGCAACGTGACTTCAAAAAAATTCAGCAGTATTGTGATGACTGGAAGTTGAAAATGAACTTCCAGAAATCAGAATCTATTTTATTCAGAACGCCTTTGTCTAGGGCCTAGAACCTTTGTCCGGACACTAGAAAAAATTGGCGTAGGTTCTCTATCTTTGGGCCGGACGAGCGTCCACTGGCGAGACAAAGTGTAGTCAGGTACCTTAGGATCGTGCTAGATCAGTATCTATATTTTGACAAACATGTAGGTGCTGCTCTGGCAAGGGCTCGGGGCGCTTTCGCTCTGACAAGATGGCTGTTTCATAGCAGCCAACTTGATTCTACAGTGAAGGTAATTTGTTACATGGCCTTAATCAGGCCCATGGTTGCCTATGGATGCCCCGTCTGGTTCTGGAGCCAGCTTAATGGAGAGGATTCGGGTGTTTGAGAGACAATGTCTCAAGACTTGTCTCGGGTTACCCGAATCACAAAATTTTACCCGAACGAGGTCCTATACAATAGGGTCAGGTTTGTATGGGTGGATAACTTCCTGATAAAACTGATTCGAAGCAACGTTGCAAGAGCAATGACTTCGGTCAATAACCTGATCTCCGGGACTACCCCAACTACTTGTACCACGAGAGAGTGCGCCTTAACGGCTTTGTTCCACTAGAGGGATTTCTCTACTTAGATCAATGTGGGCTGATCCAGGATAGATTAGCGGTACCGCTAATCTTCCCCGTGGCCCGTAATTCCGTGGAGCGGCGATTCCTCAACGAACATGATGTCGCGCTCCGTGAGCCCGAGTGCCTCAGGTTTAGTAGATTGGTGTCGCGCCGAGATCGGAGAGGCGTCGTCCGTCAACATCAACGCTTTTGGAAGCTGGAGTGGACTTCGTCAGTGGTACCATTAATTCATATAGCCTCTTCAAGGCAAAGCCCGTCAACGCCAGTGGCAGGCTTATATAAGCTAGGATAGGCTAAGGTTAGGTTAGGTTAAAGTAGGCTATATATGTAGGTAATATGTTTTGTATACATATATCTATATATGTATATATATTTTACTTAAGGTAGGTTAAGCCAGTAGTAAGCTTCATAAAAAATCAAAATTTTTAAAAACCGGAAGTTTTTCTATAAAAAAAAAGAATTTTCTTTGCTTTACTATTTTCTTTTTTAAATTCTTTTAAGTTAATCATTAGGTCGAAAGACATAGTTTAAGTTGTTCTGTGTACGGCAGGTGGGGTAAGACCTCCCATTTCAGCGTTTCCAGGTAGTTTTTGACCGCTACACCCACGTGGGGCCTAGCGTTATCATGTTGCAAAATCACCTTGTCATGCCTTTCGGTCGTTTCTGGCCGTTTTTCACGCAATGCACGGCTCAAACGCATTAGTTGTAGTCGATAACGTTTCCCATCAATGGTTTGGCCTGGTTTTAGCAGCTCATAGTACACCACACCCGTTTGGTCCCACCATAAGCAGAGCATGACCTTTGAGCATGTAGACGATGATGGAACGGGTTCACCAGGCTTTGCATAGTATTTTTTTCTTCTTGGGGTTATCCCCTTTCATCTCCAGTCACGATCCGGTGCAAAAATCCCTTCCTTTGATGTCTTTCAAGAAGCAGTTCCGAGGTGAAAATTCGCCTTTCGACATCTCTCGGTTTCAACTCGTACGGCACCCAATTTTCTTGCTTTTGAATAAATCCAAATTTCTTTAACCGAACGGAAATTGTTTGCTGAGTCACTCCCAACGATTCTGCGAGTTCACTTTGCGTTTGGCACGGATCTTGATCCAGTAAAGCCTCCAATTCCTCATCTTCAAACTTTTTGGGCTGACCAAGACGCTCTTTGTCTTCGACGCTAAAATCACGACTTTTGAAGCGTCGAAAACACTCGGAGCAGATTCACCCTAAACTTCTACAAGCATTCGATGGGCTTCAGCTGCACTTTTCTTCCAATTAAAAAAGAAAATTAAAACTTCCCGCAAATGCTGTTTATTTAAGACAAATTCGGACATTTTCGAAGAGGCAAAAAACAATGTTGTTGTCAGAAACAGACGCTGATACACACTAATTATTGTTGACAAATGTCACACCTTTCCAATGAAGTAGGTAATCGCTTCCAAGATCAGCCACAACTCGCAGGTGGCACCATCTTTTGAAAACGGACCGAATTAATTTGTATCCCCAATACTTCAAGGCTCATGAACCGTTTGGCGAATTTTGGTATTAAATTTGAACAATTTCGACGCATTGTTACTGAAGTCGCAGTTTTTTAAGGCGTCTTTATTTTCAATTTCTTATATCTGACTTGTTAGAAATAAAAGTAATACAGTATACAGCACATCTTTGAACGGCAATCGGCATCAAAAGTAAGTTTGCAATTAAACATAACCAGACTTGTCTTACTGCAGAAAGTACTTTTCTCTGGATTTTCAGTCTTCGGGGCATGAAGCGATTTTTTTTTATAAATTCATTTGAAATTTAAGCCCATCCTCTTGTTAAGGCTTACGGTAGGAACTGTCCAGATGTTTTCTTAACTGCTGATCTGATTAGTCCCAGCATTTAATCTGGGGAAATAATTCTAAATGTTCAATTGTAGTTAGATCCGGATGATCCAATTGCCTCGGAGAGAATTACAATAGCCGTCCTGGAACCAGGTATGAAATTTGCTTAGGGGCAACGTCATGATGGAAAATTGACGTTCTTGGGAGACTCAATTTCTGCACCCTCGCTTTCTCATTCTTGAATCAATGAAACCAAATTTGCCACGCCAGAAGCCGCTATACATCGCTAAACCATCACTGTACCTCCGCCATGTTTTACTACCGCATTGCAAAACGTTGTGAGGTTCCAGCTTCTTATTCCTGCTCCTCTCTTTTTGATCAATCATTTTCGAAATTGCATTCATCGTTATCATTCATGACAAATTTCAAACAATAACTCTCTAAATTTATTTTATAGAATTATGATGTCCTCTAACACTTTTGGCGATTTCGTACAGACTTTTTAAATTTTATCATAAATTTTCCACAGTTTTAAACGTTACATTTGTTATTTCCATTCACAATTTGATAAATAAGTTAATCTCCAAACACAAATGGCAAAATGAAAAAAATGTTTTCTCCAAATTAGCACAACGTATCAGTTTTTATCATGCAATGCTCTTGTCGTCACATTCCCAATCGAAAAGCGGCCCTACAAATGACCGACCAATGCAATGTCTGACTGTATGTCTTTCTACCTTAAGATCAAGAACAATCACTATTGAAAAACTTGTTATAAAAATAATGTTGTATACTAGATTGCTAACATCGTCAGGCCATGCTGACTATCCTTGTTGATCAATTAGTGTGAAGTGAGTTCTAGCCACACGTTCAAACAATTAAATGCGTTTTTGGAAACAATCTGAGAAAAAAACGACCGGCTTAAGGTGAAAATTGTGCCGTAATGCGCCATATTTACGTATTAGAGAATATTTAATAACGAAATAATGTCTAAGTTTTATATTCGACGGACATAGCTCCGCGTGGTTTTTTCTCTTCTCTATATCAAGGGAAAATGAAGCGGCCATCCTTTCAGGAGTACAAAAGTATAGGGTTTTCCAAAAAGGACTTGACAAAGGCCACACATTTCGGCCAAAACGGCCGCTATTTCGCGTTCAATGTTGGCTCTGAGCTCTTCCAACGTCGTCGGCTTGTTGGCATAAGCCAATGACTTAACGTAGCCCCAAAGAAAATAGTCTAGAGGCGTTAAATCGCATGAACGAGGCGGCCAATCGACTGGCCCATTTCTTGAGATAACACGCTCATCAAACTTACTCTTCAATAAATCGATTGTAACGTGTGCTGTGTGGCTTGTGGCACCATCCTATTGAAACCACATGTCGTCCAAGTCCATATCTTCCAATTCGGGTCAAAAATAGTCGGTAATCATGGCGCGTTAACGCTGGCCATTCACAGTAACGTGACGATCGTTATCCCCGACTCCATTTGTGGATGAAGTGGTGATTCATGAAGCACATGTGGATTTTCACCCGACCAATAACGCATATTTTGCTTATTGACGAACCCATCGAGCCATAAATGAGCTTCGTCACTGAAGATGCTTTTGCGATGAAATTCATCATCTTGGCGCATCTTCTCCAGAGCCCAATCGCAGAACGTACGTCGCTTCAAATGGTCCATCGGCTTCAATTCTTGAGTCAGCTTGATCTTGTATGGGTGTAAACCAAGATCCTTACGCAAAATACGCCATAATGTGGTCTGAGCGATGTCCAATTCTTGAGAAGGCCGTGGAATTGACTGATTTGGATCGTTTGCTACGGACGCCTGAACGGCAGCGATATTTTCGACACTTCGACCAACCCGTTGTCTCACTGACACGGCAACATCACACAACGAATATTTAGACTCAAATTTTTGCACTAAGCTTGTTATTGCCTGTCTATTAGGGCGAGAATTAGGACCGAAAATTGGAGTTAACGCTCTTAAAGTTGCGGTCACAAAATTTTTTATAATTTGCAGACGTTGCTCGTTCGTGTACTTTACCATAATGAAAATGTTGAGTGTACTGAATAAATTGACAATGACAGTTCGATGATTAGTGAAAGGGTGCGTTCACAAATTAAATTCAAAGCTGTCAAGTCCCCATTGGAAAACCCTTTATATCAGAGTCGTTTCTGCAATTGAAAGAAGCGCTGACGTAAGTATGTAAATCAGATGGGGACTACTTGTGAAAAGGTAACGTTGAAGTCGATGAATAAATTCATTTACAAAAGTTGAGTAAACTTGTAAACACTCATTTTATTGCTTTTTATAGTCCCAAGTCAAGTCTGATGTTTTTCGAATATCTCAATATTTTCCATGTGAAAATGAGCAATTTTGACTAGCGTGGGGGAACCGGAAAGAAAATGCAAAAGATCGAAAATGTATCAAGTTCTCGTAAGGTAGGGAATACCGAGAAAGTTGGTGAAACTGATACAAGTATGCCCAAATGGAAATTAAACATTAAACAGCCTTATCTGAATCATGAAGGATTAAAACAAGGGGGCGAAATGACACCAGTTTTTTTTTAATTTAGTACTGGAATATGTGATGGAATTCTCTAAGGCATATGAAAATATAAAACCTTTAATGGAATCACATTCGCTCTAGCTTACTCCGACCTAATGGATCTTCTGGGAGATAATGAGGTAACAGCTAAAAGAAAAGCAGAAAGTCTAATAATGACCATTGACCAACTTGGATTAGTCTAAACCCCGGTCGTGGTGCCATGGTTCATCATCGACTGTTGAGCCAAAGGTCTGCAGTTCAAGTCCGTCCATAGTCAAGAACAATTCCTATACGAAAAAACTGTGCAACAACATCAGTTGTGAATGAGAGATAATTGAAAAATGCTGACGAAGGCATAACACTTGCAGCATAAGATCACTTCAAAATTCATACTCTGTGTGTGCACTTCCATTATAACACCTTAGTGACATGAAAACAAAAAGAGTTACTGTGAACTACAACCAACGCAAATTCAGTCAGCTCTCTCAAATTCCTATCTAGGACAACCACCTCCGAAGAGTAGTGAACGAACATCTTCGACACAAACCATCTGCACCCCGTCCAGGTTGTGTGACAAACACCATAAGAGCGTACTCTCTTCAACCTGGGCGAATTATAAAGAAAAAACAAAAAAAAAATTGTCTGTACTCGATAGGATCTTTGAGAAAATGGACTAGTTCAAATATCTGTGAACGGCACCAAAAGTATGTACATCAAAAAAACAAAAGGCAGGGCAACGCGTGTTTCTTCGTGAAAAATAGTTTCCTAAAGAGCTTATGTTGAATCTTTAGACAGAGCTATGGTGGAAACAGGACAATATAAGAAAATTACAATTTGGTCTGGGTTTTTGCTGACGGTGTCATTGGGCCATTTTTTTTTTTTAAATTACACTGAAGAAAATGGTTCAGTGAATCTTTTGTGTTACAGAATAATTGACTTTTTTGCCCTGAATTTGTGTCATGCCTTAAATTTCGACAAAATGTTACCACATGCGACATAGCATATAAGACAATTGGGTGAAAAATTTCATGGAAATGTGACTTCTCGATATGGAGATTTCAATCGACACCATTACATGGGATATGTTTAAGATAAAATACGGGCCAAGATTTCACCAACGATTTGAAATAATCGCGCAGTACAGCCGCAATTATGCGAAAACATGATGAAATATTTCATCAAATGATGAGTATAAGGCAAAGCCAAGGTGGATATATGGCGAGTATAGTATTTCCTGATTGACCACAAAATGGTCATTCATTTTCACAAAAATGTTACATTTTCCTATTAAGCCCAAATGAAACTTCGTGTTGGTTAACCCTATACGATAAAAAAAAACTGCTTGCGTGCACGTTGTCACCGTCAACTACATACATATGTACATAAGTGCATATCTCTACATATAACTTGCACAGCCTAGCGTTAGCCAACACGAAAAACGTCGCAATACATCCATCTAACATTTCCTTTCCATCGGTATGTAATGGTTTACGGAATGCACAGGTGCCCACCTCATAAGAAATTAAGGCAAATGGCCCAGAATTGCCTCTAGTTCTATCCACGTCTGCACGGGGTAATTTTACTTTGGCGGCGAACATCTCCGTCATATTTCATTCAAATTAGGTACCAAGAGGAACCGTTCAAAGATGGAAATATTAACTGATGTAAAGAGACAAGTATACCCACCTGACTCAACCCCACATTCATTCGTTTCCTTCAGTCATTCAGTCATCACATTTTCCCCTTATTACTCTTTTGGGAGCCGTTCAACTCAGTTAATAAGCAAAACAACCCAATCTAAGAAACGACAAAAACCTCCACGATCAGTAATTCAACTCACCGTACACGATCGCCGCACAGACATACCGTCCACCTTATCAATACCATTCTCCCTTCCACACACTGTACGTGATCGAAATAAAACAAAAAAAAGGACAACAAGTAAAGCAGAAAAACTAATAAGAATTACCATCGAAAGAGAGTCGTTGTTTTTAATGACGTCACGGAACGGTAACCTCCAATATACGTTGAATAGTAGAAACCCACCGCACCATACGATCTTACCCACTAGCGATCGTACGCCGCAGTCAGTCGTTACGATATTTCGTCGGCGAATATTACGGATTATTCTCGCGGGTGAAGTTGGTTCTCAAAAAAAAAAAATAAATAAAAAAAAATTAATGTTTTATTCAAATTATGAAAAAAAAATAGTTTTTTAACCGATGATCAGTCATAAAAGTTTTGAGTGAGAAATAAATAAAAAATTGAGTGGAAAATTTATAAATACAGATGATGTAATGCACGCGCGTGCACTTTGGCAGTAGTTTAAGTAGTTAGGTAAGGTGGAAGTAGAACAGAGTTGGGGACACCTGCAGCCAATTGGCCGATCGTGGGCAACAGGTCGAAAGATAATCATTTTATGGATACAATATTGGATACAGATCATCAGAGATCGGTGAGTGAGTACTTTTGTTTGTTTTTTATTTTCGATTATTGTCGTACGAAAGGGTAGCCGTAGATGGTTTGGCATCTAACCTTGAGACTGACGTTGGTTGAAATTCTCCCGCGTTGCACGATCATGAACACATTCGACAGGAAGAGGGAGAATATGTGCGTGAAGCGGCAGGCACCTACGCCAAAACTGGTTGAGTGTCACTGCCTTTCATGGAATGCAATCAGTTTCGCATGACTGTGGTTATGTCACAAGTTGACGCGATTTTTACATTCGATTGACACAGGTTGAAAGGAATTTTGACAGATTAGGCGTGTAGGTACATAGTTGCGTATGCCGTCTTTTGTTGTCTGTTGTTTGTTTATCGCACGAGGGGCTATCTCGTAATCGACCTTCAGCGGTTTTGATTAGAATAACACAAACGACCCCAATCTACCATATAACACAATTGCGGCGAAATGATGAGCATAATTCAACGTCGCTCGAAATATCACAACATATGTACGCACCCCATCCTGGCCACCCGTGGCTTAATTTCCATTTCCACTACGTTTGAACGCAAAGCCTTTACGTCACGCTACACATAGAGTAACGCGGAACTAAAAATTAGAGACGATGGCATACTCAACAAAATAGCACCGACCTAGAAGCCATAACAAACACGAGGATCATAACATGAAGTCATTGTCCGCCATCATCATCATCATCCATTCATCCTTCGCCTACGGGTGTGTAATGACTTGCCAGGATGTCAACATAATATCAATACAATCCACCCCTAGTGGGACTTGTTTTTAGAATCATGCAAAAACCTTACCACAGGATAGCACATCACACGATACCACGACGTATAACTGCCAGGACAGCACCTCAGGTGCTAGGATATACAATCCTTTTGAAGGAATCCAATTCCATACATTACCGGGACACCGGCGGGCAAACGTATTGGATTGCTGGAGTTACACCAGAGTGTCGAGCTTCCCGAATAGAATTTATATTTCTCCGGGTAGCCCCCAATCATCCCGTCATAGAACAGTCTTTTCAGCAAACCAGAGCTCTGTGTGTGTGATTATATTCGTATAAGGACGACTGGCAAATATCATGGGTTGTAGACGCGTCATACCGCATCAAACACATTGCGTGGGTATGAAATGGAAATTTTATTGTTCTCCTCGAATTCCGGTTATACACGCAGCCAGACCAAGTGCACGACACGAAAGGAATCCGTTCGCCTTTCGCACGTCCTTACCCGAGGCAAAGGATATCCCTAAATTATATTATAGTTCACAGTACTACGTCAACCTTGCGCCGTAGTGTTGTTTAAATTATTGTAATAGAAGAAGGACATGAATTTACCGTTAGTGCGAATTCAGTATTCGTTTCCTCTAGTCCTTCCTGCGCTCTCTGTTTCTTCTGTTTGTTTTTCTTGAATTCCTGATTGTCGGTATTCTCCGAAGCGAAAAATTCATTTTTTTTTCTATCTGAAGGATAAGTTCTGATATTCTATTCACACATGTGTGTCATGGACCCCGTCGCCTACATCATGATAGGTTGGCGAGGGCCAAAACGTAAGGCAAAAAGCCGATGGAGAATGAGATATCATCAGATGGAGTGGGAGGCAATCGCATCCCATCACATATCTACTCGCATATCCCGGAAAGGACATGCAGAGGGAGAGAGAAAAATTTAATAAAACTAGGAAAGGACGGGAAATATGATTTATTAGTCGTTGCTTTGCATATAAATTGACAGAAAAATGGCGGAAGCCATTGTAGTGCGAGATGACGATGATGGCAATGAGGACCGGGAGGCAATGTCCATCGGAATTAAGGTGATTTTAGGATTGTACGGTAATGCGTTTATTCAAAGGTATTTCTTCAGGAAATAGGGACATTTTTGTCCTTTGTTTCCTTTAGTTTGTTTATGTTTTTTTCTTGGTTCTTGGTTCTTGTTGTTGTTCTTGTGCTTTGGGGGACTTTGTTTCTTGCCTTGGCTTTTGATTCCATCCCATTTGGACTTAGTATTTTGGGTTCGAGGAAATTAAATTACAGGTCCTGACATGGATTGAGAGGGTATTGCGTAATATATTCATAGCCGGAAAATGTGTTTTAGGCAAGATGTGATGATACTCTTAGTTACCTGAACAAGTCAAAATTGTTTTGGGATGGAATGTGGCTTAAATGTTTTATTTTTTTCCTTGTAGGTGTCTTAGGGCTGTGGAAAGGTTGGCTACATTTATTGTTCTTTCAGGGTAGCTTACGACGGATTAAAGCTTGACTCTTAGCTGATAAATTACTCAACGAAAAAGGGTATAGAAAACAATGGGGAGTAATGCACAAATGGAGCCCATCATTGTCAGTGGCATACCTGAAGGTATGAGGACGAAACTTTAACTTTGGGAGATCCATTTCATGGAGTTTTATGGCAATTTTTCGATGTGTTTCACCATGGCGTCTTGCTACAAACTCCTTGATTGATTAATTGATATTTTTAAGTCGCGACATTCCTATCACATTTTTTTAATGTGGTATATCCTAAAACCAAAGCTGAAACGTTTCTTGCTCAGATCATAAGGCCAAAGGGCCAGTCAACCACGCAAATTTTCAAATAAATTTATTGTTTTTAAAACTAAACCAGATGAGGAGTGTCTGAGGCTCAAATAATCTTTCAAAATTGTTGGCCCTGATCTGATTTATACCACCTGTAAACATTTTTTTCTTCGACAGATCATAGTCACCAAAGGCCTTATGCAATATTCTCAAAGTTTCTGTAGTAGAAATGATAGTCCATAAACAAAATTAATTGCAACTTCGTTAAGCCCACTAAACTCACTTTTAGTCACAAAACATAAGCAGATAATCACACGAAATTCGACATAGACAAATATACTACTACCAAAGTTTGGGAAAATATTTTTCCAAACCGATCATAGGTCTGTTCAAAAAATAAAGTGACTTTTTTGAATTTCTCAAGCTACATACGTACATTCGATTTTCGGTTTTCTTGTTTGTTATGTTGGTACACACATACCTTTACATATGCTAAATATTTTGAATATTTAGTTTGTTTTTGATTAATATAAAGGTCGGAAGTGTTTTGATGTTCCTTACGATTTTTTGCTATTGAGATAATGGATCCAAGAGTCTGAATTAAATTGTATCCCAAAAATATAATTAAGTGCTCCATGAAGTACATGAAGTTTTGACTGTATAATTTGGGCATGAAACGTAGGTCAGTGAAGTTTGTTCCGAAATTGCTAAAATTTGACCAAAGGAACCCTCGCATGAGCAGCGTTCAAGAACTACTGAATGAAGTCAATTGCGATTCAGATTTACTGAAAAGGATCATCACTGATGACAAAGCATAGGTATATGATTATGATGCCGAAACCAAACTCCAGTCTTACCAATGGAAGCGATCAGAAAAAAGGTCCTAGTAAGGAATATTACCTTAAGGTAATGCGCCGTTTACGTGAAGCAATACGAAAGAAATGTACGGATTTATTGGGCGAAAAAATCATGGCTGTTGCATGACGATAACGTACCTGCACATTTCTTGTTTGTGCGTAATTTTTTGGCCTAAAACAATACCTTACCAACTTATTCAACGGACTTACTCGCCTGCGACTTTTTTTTCTTCCTGAAAACTAAAATGACAGACGGAAGGGCAGAGATTTTCCACGATTGAGTTGTTAAAGACCGAATCGCTGGACTAGTTCAAGGCTGTACTACCAAGTGCCTATCAGAAATGTCTTGAGGATTAGAAAAACCACTGGCGCAAGGGTACTATATCTGAGAGGGATTACTTTGAATGAAAAAATGAATGAATAAATATAAAAAAATGAATATTTTCTTAGAAAAATTAAAAGTCACCCTATTTTTTGAACAAGCTTCGTTATACAGAACTGACGTTACAACCCGTGGGGGATCAGAATTTAATTTTATCTTAATCTATTGTGTGATGCTTGATTTATTTGACCTATAGGTGCACTTTTACTTACTGCTTATTGCCAACTCCGGACAATGAATTTCGAGAAGCTTTTTCTCCGACAGTGATATTAGTACAGGCGTCAGAAGTTAGCACATCAAACTCTAGACCGCGGTGCTCCGATTTTGTAAGAAACTTTACAAAGTTTCTTATAAAGTGGGCTTACCTGAATACCTCAAATATTGACCAGCATCAGTGACTCGAATTAACGATTTGTGAAAAAAAAATCAAAATTATCCAGAATTGTTGAGCTGTAGGCCTATGTACTCTCAACTGGCAAATCAAATTTACCAAAAATAAGTTTCCATCTGTCAAATTGCCTATCGTTTGGAGAAGTGTTTTCAGTTCGAAAACAAATGCCCGAATAGAAATCATCCTGTTCATCCTAATATAAAAACTTATCCAACATGAGGTGTTATTTTAAATCAATAAGAAAATTTCATGAAAATTTATTCATAGAAAAGTGGAATGTGTATCACACCGCCAGCTTAAGACCACAACAAACAGTTATGGATGGAAAAAGTAATTCACTATTTCTTGTGGGTTTTCGGAGCTAGTTTGCCTACCCTGACGAATTGAATTAAGCCTCATCACTTCGAATAATTTTGTGTAAAAAGTCGTAAAATTCATTCTTAATTTGCAACATCCAATTAACTAAAGTAAAACATCTTCTACTGTTTTCAATTAATGCACCAATTACATTTGTATGTAACCATATAGGCCAATCTCTTTATAAAAAAAAGGTTTCTATAATCGTCTCGAAGTAGTAGTGACAATTTGGTTTTCAATCATACCGTCATCTTCGGCGGTAATCTTTTCAACTGACCTCTTCCACTTACATCGATTTGATGTCTTTATGCCAATAGCCTGTCCGAGACATTCCATTTTTCCGACATAATCTGTTATAGCCATGAGAAAATGCGCTTGATTATGATCCAAAGCATTTCCAACTTTACACGTTGTTTTGTATTGAAATTTTACAAATTCCGCGCATTGTGAGAGTAAGTGTCGCTCTTTATTTAATAACCTCCTATCAAAAATTATCGCATTGATAGTTTATGGCTGATAGTTCAACAATACCATAATCTTTAAAATGACACCTCTTGTTGAATTTATGAGAAAATTAAAAAAATAACAGGAATTTTCGGTTCCTAAAGAGTTTTATTTGCTTACCTATATCAACGTTATCTTCTTCATATGTTTCGTTGTTAGATATTATGGATATATACCAACATTTCTTGCAATTACCCTAATCGCACTCGTAGTTAGTACATGTCCTTAACCATTTTTCCTTATAGCAAGAGGGCTTAGGATGCACTATACCGTTAATTTCAAAAAACATAGTGAACATAATCTTCATATTTAAACGCATTTGCCGGGCTCTATCCTGGTCTTGGGGACTAAGAAAGTCTTCTGTGGCAAGAAGGCTCAATCGCAACTTCCATTCGTCACTGTTTCTGTTCGAAATCCAACACTTTATGATTACAGGTTTCCACTCGTTCCTAATATATAACTGCCAATCGCCTACTCCTTAATAACAAAAAAGCTTGTGATTCGGACTTGAAGTACCCGTAGTGATGGCATTCCCGTTACTTTTTGAACACACACCTTTCCTTTTAGTGAAGTGTATTGAAGCAGTTCTAAAACACAACATCAGTTGTGATATGGTTGACATCCAAAACAGTAATATCCACTTTACTAAATATGTTTCAGTAACCTTCGCCTAAAAAACGACTCGATTAATTCACTCAATGTATGTTAGCCATTAGGGAAAAGTACCCTCCACAACGACCTTGCAACGGGGAAATCGGATGTATTTATTCTAAATAGAATTATTAATTTGGGAATTTATCCGAGCTACACAGGGTTATGATAGGTGGTAGACGATGCACCCGTTGGCGCCGTGGCTTAGTTGGTTAAAGCGCCTGTCTAGTAAACAGGAGATCGTGAGTTCGAATCTCGCCGGGGCCTTCAAAATCATGTGGCGGTGGGCCGCGTTCCACTTTTTTAACCTATTCACAATACACCTGATTGCCTATTACCATTATTTTAACACATTCAATCAAGCTGTTTTCCTGACTACTAACTTGTTAACATATTTTCTTATGAAATTAACATCCCTCGAGTTAGAAAATCACACGTCGTCGACTGTTGTTTTACATTCGACTCATCCAAACGGCAAACACGCAAGAGGCATGTCAATAGATAGGCGATTCCTATATACATGGCTATGAAATATTCGAGCGCAGGTACATACTCACATATGCTAAGTTCCAAATGACTTGTTTTCCACGTCTCGCGGCCAATTCACAACGAATGATTCCCAGCCTTCGGCGGCAGACGTTCGCCTTCGTCTATCACTGTCGTCGTTTCGAAAAGAGAGAGGAAGAAGTAGAAGCCAGAAGGTACCCGGCACACGCATTGAATAGAAAAGAAATTCACAAGTTGATTGCCTTTAATCTGTTAAACTGTCACAGTCAATTGCAGATTAATCGTCGCTCCGGGCGCGTCATCCCGTTAGCTATTCGTAGATACTTTTCACTTTAAAGACACCCAGAAAGCGGCCGACAACAGGTGGGAGATTACGGAATCCGCACGATTTCCCTACGTCTATTTGATATCGTATGTCGTCGCGGCACGGCTACTTCACGCCTTCGATGAATGTGGAGCATTTAGAATGGGAGGCGGGTTGATGCCGGCCCGGATACGTTCAAATTGAAATGTGAAAGGACGTGAATGTGGCGAAATTGAGTCCGCACGATACTTGTGAATGTACTAAATGTGAAAAATTATCTCTCACAGTTGGGAGTCGGAACTTTCTATTTCATGCGACACCGGTCACCTACACCGGCGACTGTCACTCGATGTCAGCCTTCGATTGCCTCAGAGATCACGACGAGTGATCGTCGTCTGGTTTTTCTCACTGACCGGCTTATGTGTGTAGTTGCTGAACTCTCTCACGCATCAGGTGCGTTTGGATGCAATTAATTCTTATTTCTTCGCCAGTGCGATGGGATTATATTATTTAATCGAAGCAGTAATCTGTGATTACGAGATAGACCAAGAGATACATACGTTCATTCTATCTGGCAGCGACGAACGATGACGAAGGCAGTCAATCGCTACATGTGCCTGTGCGATACTGATGATTCCGTTAATGAATTATTGCTTTATTTATTGCGCCACGGTACCGTGGAGCTACATACAACGGTGACGATGTCTACGACAACGACGCGCATGAAGACGATGAATGCCTGTGGGGCGATCCGGTGTGCGGAAACAATGGCAGGTGATGCTGGTAGCACGCTTCAGTCGTCAGTCGCAACAGGTGGGAATTCGTTTTCATCTATGAGTATTTCCCAGTTTTCCTAATTTTTCCTTCATTTTTCGTTTGCTTCACTGGCGGACATGGTTATGGTCGTGGTGGATTTTCGTGGAATGATTAACGTCAGTGCGAGGGGCTTTGTGTACTTCTGGGAATATGGGAATATGTAATGCAATTTGTCTGGACGCTGTCGAGTGGAATTATTCCAGGTGTGTTCAAGTGGATACGATTGGGGATTACATGGAAGTGATTATGTTATTGGCTCTTGTAGCCAGGATATGGTGGACACTAAACATTCATAGAAATGGAGGATAATACATACGAGCGAGTAGTACATAGCGTGGACCATAACGTCAAGCTGCATTTGATATGACATTTGATTTTGTGCATCGGGAGGAAAAGCAGTCTACAAGGGAATAGGAATTGATTCACATGGTACGCATCACATCACATGATTCTTTGTTTTCAGAGCGACGGGACGACCCAGAATTATTTCTTAGCAACGACTCTTTACCAACCCGTTACTACATTGTAATACCGTGTAATATCATTCGTATCAGTTACATCTGGTGGAGTAAGACGGTCCAATCCCGATTGGTTTGATGATTGGATGTAGAGAAAATACAAACTGGTTCAAGAAGTATGGGGTCTTTCAAAAGCGCTCTGCCGAAACATCTCTCCTATAACGTAAGGTGACGCTAAAGAACCTTCAACACCGATATCTCGACGTTCCCACATATTAGACGTTTTCCAACAAATGGCTTATTTAAATACTGATTTCCATTGGCACCGCTTAATTGACATTACTCGTAGATCTGAAGTCAACAAATCATATTCGACGCAGAACTTTCGTCGATTGGTTGCTAGAACATGTGCTGGTTATTCATGCAAAATCACCTTCAGTGATGAAATTCATTTCACATTAGATGGATTCGTCAACAAGTAAAAGTGTCGCATCTAAAGAGAGGGACATTTTCGAATAATTTCAGAAAAGCCACATTTCCTCTTTCATTTTTATTAATTTTTTACTTAGAATAAATGTGTGATTTTTTAAGCGTTTGGTTTTTAATTGTCAATAAAGTGCACCGAAAATTGCAAATATTTATACAGTTCTTATACATATTAATAAGCCAATGCCAGCCATTTACTTTTGTTATATTTTGAGTGATCTAGGGGAGTCTACTTTTTTACGCATACATATTAACTCGTATGTCGTTAGTAATTTGTGTAATGTTGTCTTCCAAGAGTATAATTGATGCTGATTCTTCGGCATAGATGAGTGATTTCACGTATATGATTCGAATTCATCGATCCAAAAGAACTCTTTTCTCAACTGGTTCATCGATTCGCGTGCTATATAGCGTGTAACGCCGTCTTGCTGGTATCACATAACGACCACGTTCAACTGGTGCATTTTGGCCAAACAATTTGGAAATCATTGAACGGTAGCGAGCGCCCATGACCCCATACAGCAGTTTTGTTTTTTAACTAGAAATGAGCTAAGTCACAGATGATAATTTATCGATAAAAAACTAGATCTTTCTCAAATTGTTCTAAAGCCCACTCACCGAAAATTCGACGCTGTGGCAGGTCATTCGGCTTCCGGTCTTGCGAGATCTGTATTTTGTTAGGTTTTAGGCCAAGATTCTTGTGTAAAAACTTTCACATAGTCGAGCAACACTCAATTACTGCAAACGGCTATGAATGGACAAATCTCTGTCTTCAACAACACTGCCGGATACAGCAGCAATATTTTCCTCTGTACGGCACTCTACGCATGCAAGTAAGTTGTTTGATAAGCAAAAGATTAAAACTAGCGCGAAAGTTCGTTACTTTGGCTTAATTTATTGATCAGTAGGTCGAATATGACTACCGTAAAGTGGTCGAAGTGCTAAAAAAATTGTCCGCAAGGCACGAATTTTGATAATAAAATTCAATAATTTGTAAATATTGTCCGAGTGAAATGGCAATGCTAGTTGAATATGCTTTAACTCGAAGTCTGTCACGAATCACGCGTGAGCTGTCAAAAATAGAACACTGAACAACCAAATAGCATAAGAATCATTCTCTACCTCACCCTAAAAAAGTGCTTAAAACCTTCTTAAACATTTTAAATAACTTAAAAATACTTTACTGGCCCTACACGGACACTCTAAAGTAGACAAATGACTTAAACTATCCCATGCGACCTTATGATTAGCTTGTATATAATAGTTTAGATGAAAGCACAACTAAGCTAAGAAAAAGTTTTTTTTTTTGAAGCTAAAACTAGCCATTAACCCCTTACCTTAACTTAACCTTCCCTAGCCTATGTAAACCTGCCATTGGCGTATAGCAGTCTTTGCCTTGAAGTAGCTAACCTGTCAAAATTGACCACTAACACAGTCCGCTCCAGCCACCAAAAGTTGTGTTACGACGTCTCCATGAACTGACGCACTCGGATTCATGGAGCGCGATATCATATTCGCATCATGGGATTGTGGTCTAAATTCTTCCCATTGTTCTGTGAAAGTTAGGCAAAACTACTCAAGAAGCATTTGAATGGATGAAAAACGTTTGGAGTGACCAGTGTCTATCCCGTTCACAAATATTCCTTTGGTTTGCTAGATTTCGGGGAGGTGAAGATTTCGTGAAGACCTTGAAAATGACGAACATTCACCGAACCGAGAACCTACACGAATGAAGAAAAGTCAGAAAAATGTTGAGCTCTGACCGCTGTGTGTCCGCGGGACTTATTGAGGAAATTACCGATATTCCTAAGAGTGACGATCCTTATCGAGGATTTGTTCCATATTATCAAGGAGAAGCAAAACGGGGGTGAGTCGCTGCAACGATATGAATTCTATATTCATGGCATCTATCATAACTGCTGAAGTAACATGTTGCTTCCGTTACTCCGATACGGAAATCACTAGATGAGCCGGAGGAGGTGAAAGTGCCGATGCAGAAGAGTCGAATCAAAACGATGGTCACAGGCTTTTTTGTTTATTCCAAGGCATTATTTATAAAGAATTCGTTCTATAAGGTCCAACGAGATTGTGGAACAGAATTCATCGTACTCGAACGAAGTACAAGGAAGTTGGAAACCCAAATTATACGCGAGTTTTAGGCCAAAAAAGCACTACAGCGATCAAATAAATGTGATGAAAGAAAATCAGTGCAAAGATGGGACATAAATGGGTTAGATGGGTTAGTAAGGCTTCAGAACTGGTGGACTCATTGGTCCATTTTTTTTCGAAGATGTATAATAAATGAAAAAGCTGATGCTGTCAAAATCTAAATATGTGGATAACGACACTGGATAGACGACACAAATGAACTTAATGCAGCAACGGTGAGCCCGTTCCATCATCGTCTACATCGACGCCAAAGAAAAACATCCACGGCTCAAAGGTCATGCTCTGCATATGGTGGGACCAGACGGGTGTGGTGTACTATGAGCTGCTAAAACCAGGCGAAACCATTGATGGGAAACGTTATCGACTACAACTAATGCGTTTGAGCCGTGCATTGCGTTAAATACGGCCAGAAACGACCGAAAGGCATGACAAGGTGATTTTGCAACATGATAACGCTCGGTCTCATGTGGCTGTAGCGGTCAAAAACTACCTGGAAACGCTGAGATGGGAGGTCTTACCCCACCCGCCGTATTCTCCAGACCTTGCTCCTTCCGACTACTGGCTTTTTCGACGGATGCAAAACGATTTGGGGGGTCACCGGTTTGGGTCTTTTGAAGAAATCGAAGAATGGCTCAATGATTGGATCGATGCCAGAGAGGACTCATTTTTTAGAGATGGTATTCGAAAATTACCAGAGAGATGGGAAAAAATAGTCGCTTCCGACGGACAATACTTTGAGTGATGTATTTTTTACGTTTTTTCAATAAAATTGTTTTTTTTTGAAAACAAAAAAACGGACCGAATTAATTTGTACTCAATAGCATTCGAACTTATAAATGGATCAATTTTCGAATTGTCGTTTTCCTTGGCCTACCACCTTTATAAACCATATCGATGGCCCCAGTGTCATTGAATTTCCTCACAAGTCTGCTTATAACAGCTTTACTGAGTGAATATTTCTCCCTGAGTTGCTTTTGCGTCAATCCCTTTTGAAAATCCTCAATTATTCTGCTTTTAAATTCTGCATTGTATTTGTTTCTAGCCATTTTTTTTTAAAGTTAATTTAACAATTATTTTGCAATAAGACAAAACATGTTCAACCATTCGACATGCCGCATCAATTGATAATGATTTTTTATCGTTACATGAATGAATTCTAAATTGTCAAATACAAATTGAGAAGGGAAAAAATTCAGGCAGGCACTGAGTTCTTTTTGTTTTGATCTCAGTGAATACTGAGTATTTGAAGTTTTTTTTTTTCCGTCTAAACCCTATACTGAGCGTCCAATTTTGGTATTTTCTAGTGTCAACCTGGGCCTTTAAAATGTAGACATAAAAGTCAAGCGGATTCACATCGGAAGAATTCGATATTTATTTTGTCGAGGAAAGAATTGAGAAACATTTTATCGCAACCATTCTTGATTTGCTCGGGTTTTGTGGGATCTTACAGAATCCTGTTGCAACTATCAGGGTCTTTCGTCGAAATGTTTGCTTGTCCAAGACATTGACATTGAACGATCGCGTTTGTCTTTACGCTGTGATCTAAAAATACGAGTGATGGCCAACAGGAGTCACCCCGGCCCAAACGATCAAAAACGGTGGCGCCTTCTTCCTGTTAGCCATACTTTGGTGGAAATTATCGACTTTGCTTGTTGCTCATTTACAAATGATGCTTCATCAGAGAAGGCGGTATTTGGCAATTAACTACTCGGGAAGGAAGGTTATAAATATTATAAATATTTCGTAAGATTGTCATCGTGAGTCTGAAATTCATGCAATTTTCCAACATGCCCGTAAAAGACACTTCAGTTTTACTATCTTCTTGCAGCTACTGATATCGCAAGAGTATACAAGTCTATAAAATACAAATATGTGATTTAACCAAATAGGGCGTTGAAGGGATGCAATAAATTGTAATGAAATTACATGAAATCGCTGAGTAAAGTACCGATCATCTTGTCTCGATGGCGTAGCTACCCAGATTTATGTACCAACTTGTTGAGTCAATAATTTTCGTCGTCGCACAACCCGATACATCACAGCATATGTGTCGTGACCATGGTCTGAATGGTTTAAAAAAGTCTCTCGGTATCAAGCAGAGAAACCATTCATCCCTTCTGCCCCATGACTAAAGTTCAATTACACTTGTTACACCCAATCAATTCTGCACATACCAGTGTATCCATACATATGTATCTGTATCTGATTTGAGACATCCCTAACATCTGTAATCGAGCGAAGGCGAATGAAAGAAAACATGACAATTGAAAACGGGGTTTCGTTATTCCAAAACCAACAAGAGATGCTCGTAAGCAACTGTATCTCCGGGGGCGGGGTGGGTGAAAGGAGCCTTGATTGCAATTTCGATTTGAATTTCATTTTCCAAGATTCATTTTTCTCAATTGTTTGCATTCATGTTTCTGCACTGTAAGTAGAAAACACAAATGTTGACATTCCGTTCGTTGTCTTCATTGTTAAGATATAGCTTGTAACAATTGCAATTTTCCGAACCACCACCCGCACTCGTACTCGTTTTATCGATGATATCGACAAAACGAGAATCTTAAGCACACCAATACGGAGCTACGTTCTTAGAATTCAACAATGGGGTGCATGGAATCTGATTGCTTCACTCGGGGGAGTAGATAAGATATGAACTTACAGATGCAGGGAGTGCGATGATATTGCAGGCATCATAAAATAACAATCTGAGTATCTATAACGTCATTTGCACTTTGTTTTTATTGTTTGTTTTCATCGCACTTGCCCTTTTCGAATCGAGAGATCCAAGTACAACATAACCCATTGCCGCGAGCTCGATAGAGTGGCATTGAGTTAATTGCTGGAAAGAAAAAAAAAACAATTGTTTCCTCTCGACACAACCGCAATTACGATCTCGGCTTGTAACAGATTGTCTTTTGCCTTGTAATCGTAAAACTGAAAGTGATTATCACAAGCCGCACTTGATGTCGGCTCGGAAGCACTTGCCATAGTGCACGACTCACGAGGCAGCACGCAATGCGACCCGATTGCGAAACGACGAACACAATTAAAAGAAACGCGAGTATCTGGTACTCGTACCGTCAGGCGGAGATGCGTGCAGTTTGGATGTTTCTAGTTTTTTAAGTTTATTCCAGGCTAGTATCGTCGTGCCGGTGACAATGGCATTCGCTAGGCATGCGGCAACGCATACACATGTGTCACACTTAAGTCACGATCAGAGATTTAACCGAGCATGACTTGGAGTCGCACACAGGAGGAATGCAGCTATATTGCATGCATGGCCACCTGAAGTGTGCGTGCCAACCGGCAGTTCATCCGGATTTTGCGATGTTATGGCTTTTCGAATGGTCAGTGACGATGACAGAACGTCATTCTTTTATTCACTTGGTCCCTGTGGATTTGTGGATAAGAGCCAAGCCACTCGAGGTGAAATTGGAGTTGGTAATCAGCAACGTGTCGCCTTGTGATTGCGGTAAATTGTAGAGAACTGAAATAACTGTGCTTGAATCGGAGGAACCTCGACGGATTGTGTTGCAGATGCACATAGGCGCGACATATGCGGCGAACTGGACAATCTGCAATTTTCAGTTGTCCGACGAAGAATATCTAATGGGCAGAGGCGGGCGGAGGGAGATGAAGAACTGGTATGTGGCTAGTTGACGACGCCGTGGGTTTTGAATATTTGAGATGTTGTAATTAAGAAGAAAAATCTTCATGGCCTTTAATTGACAGCGGGGTATCGGGTTGCTATGGGCAGTAAAAATAGAAACTGCACTGTTGTTAGCGAACTGAAAGTAGGCAAGGGAGATAGTTGTTTTATATGATAATAAAAATTCATAGGCGAGAGATCATTATCTCCAGTTTCAACTAAGGCTGTTTGGACTGATGAAATAACTTGGAAAAAGTCGTTGTCACAGATAATCTCAAGCCCTAGGCATCCTAGTTGAGTATCAAAGCAAAACACAATACAAAAATTCGAGCTTAACAAACATACTACATGTAAGTGAAACTGACTCTCTCCTTAAAAAACAAACTAAATCCCATCGGTTTTCCATTGAAGTGGTTTTGAAACGGCTAGCTCTATTGCCTAGTTAAATAAAGAAATGGCTTTCAAAAGTTTCGGACGAGAAAGACGCTTCAGAGCGTAAACGATCAATCACTCACTTTTTGAGATATTCGTAAGGATATGCAAATAAGGAGCTATCCAACTAGAGGTGTCATCTTAAAATTTTCAAAAGTCGCCATGGTCCTTGGTCATTATTATCGGCCTCTTACATAACTGTTGTAAATTTTATTATTTGAGCATCTCATGATCGTCTGGCAAAATTAGGTAAAATATCGCCGCAACTGGCAGTATGACTGCCAACCCGGTTGTGTCCATTCCAAGACCAACGCAGGATTAGAGCTTTTTTTTACACTAATTTAGTGAGTATACAAGCAAGCAACATTTTTTTTATGCGGACTCGAAATGACAGATTACCAATACTTTTGGATCACCCCATAAACTTAAAGTTCAGTTTACATCAAAACTAAAGCCAAAAGACCGCGCATAACACCATTATTTCGTAGATTGGGCCCTGAACTAGATCAAGATAATCTGCACATGATTATCCTGAGTAATGAGACTCATTTCCATTCTCTAAGTGCGCAAACTGACTCGAATCCAGAAGAAGCAATGGGGCAACCTCTTCATCCACAATGAGTGACAGTTTTGTGTGGATTTTTGGCTAACAACGTCACTGGACCATATACGAGGGTGGTCCGATAAGTACTTAGCCTCATCGCCAGATGTTGCCAGTATCGTAAGAGCAACTTACTATCGTGTAGTACATTCTAGTAGACGGCTCTAGACGGCCGGATCGGACTCATAGTTTTGTTTTGACCGCGTGTGGAAGCGGGGGTGGGGAAAAATGGAAAAAGAGCGATATCGGTCGGTGATTCGCATTCTTGTTTTTGGAAGGGAAATCGCGCAGCGAAATCAAAGAGCGTTTGGATGCTGTGTACGGTGACTCTTCTCCTTCGATGGCGACCATCAAAAATTGGTTTAACGAGTTTCAACGTGGTCGTAAGTCGATTTTTGATGAGCCACGTCTAGGTACCCCGAAAACGGCTACCACGGAGGATAACGTGACAAAAATCCACGATCTCGTATTGGCAGACCGCCGATTGAAGGTGCGCGAGATAGCTGAGACAGTAGGCTTTTCAAAAGATCAAGTAGGTCATATCCTGCATGAAATTTTGGGCATGAGAAAGCTATCGGCGCAATGGGTGCCGCGTTTGCTCACTCCGGACAACAAGCGCAATCGTGAGACCACTTCAGATCAGTGTTTGACGCTGTTTAAGCGCAATCCGAAGGAGTTTCTGCGTCGTTTCGTGACAGTCGACGAAACATGGATGCACTGGTGCACACCAGAGACCAAGGAACAGTCGAAACAGTGGACTTCACTCGGCGAACGTGCTCCGAAGAAGGCGAAGACTGTCCCATCGGCCGAAAAGGTGATGGCCACCGTTTTCTGGGATTCACAAGGTGTGATCCACATCGACTACCTAGAGAAGGGCAAAACGGTCACAGGGGTGTACTATGCCAAATTATTTTGCCGATTCGACGCCGAATTGAAGAAAAAACGGCCCCACTTGGCGAAGAAAAAAGTGCTCTTCCACCATGATAACGCACCGGCTCACACCTCCGCCCTCGCCACGGCCAAATTGGTCGAATTGGGCTACGAACTGATGCCCCATACACCGTATTCTCCAGATTTGGCCCCGTGCGACTTCTTTTTGTTTAAAAAACTTGAAAAAGTCACTCGCCGGGCAGAAATTTCAGTCGAATGAGGAGGTAATCGCCGGTACGGAGACCTACTTTGCAGATCTCGAGAAAACGTATTTTTCAGACGGGTTAAAGAAGTTGGAGCATCGCTGGGTCAAGTGTATCGAGCTAAAAGGAGACTATATTGAAAAATAAATCGCCATTTCTCCAAATTTTTTGGTTTTCTTTTGTGGGCTAAGTACTTATCGCACCACCGTCGTACATATCTTCGAAAATGATTCTAACGCGATCGTTCCAGTGGATGAATTGCATCACCGGACGAAGTTGACTGATTTTTTTGTTTTGCCTGAAATATATGCTACTGATGGAAACATTTCATTCGCACGGTGTAATATGCCAGAAAAATAATGAAAGAATGGCTCTTTCGCGGTACGAGATCGTAAATGTGTAATTTTTTTGTCCGAAATGGATGCAATAAGTGGCTCGGTGGCCATATCGTGATATGCTTAAAAAAAGGTCTGCAGCAATTCTTGTACTAAAAGAAAATATCAAAGCTTTTATTCGTAACATACAAAGAATGATCTTCACGAATTACCAGAAGAATGATCATTTGTATGTCCGAGGCGGACATTTGATCGAATCACTATCAGAGAAGTAGATGAGGGTATTGGCATATGGTTGGCTTATGCTAGGATTTTCCTTCAGATATGTTGGCCGTGAAACGCGTGTCAGCGAAGAAGACTTAGAATCCAGTTACAATAATATGATTATGAAGCCGAAACCTAAGCACAATCATTTCAGTGGTCATGACCAAAGTGCTCGCCAAGTTCGGCCAAAAATGCAAGTCTTACTCGTTTTTTTTTTCGAATGGAATAGCATGCTTTATCATGAGTTCTTGCCGGAAGATCCTACGGTCAGTAAGGAATATTGCTTTTAGTTACGGGCCGTATGGCGAATATTGGCCAAGATTGAGAAGGTAAAGACCGCATCGCTGAAAGAGCACAAGGCTACATCAAAGAGCGCGCATCAGAATCATTTATCATTTTTATAACAATCCTTCAAAAGCACTATAAATACATTCCAAACCTACATTAAAAAAAAAATTGAGATAACACCTCCACGCAATGAATCTTTCCCCCCAGAACGGAGGGCAGATTCTGCCTTGCTGACGAAATTTTGCTCTTTCTGTCACCTTTAAAATGTAATTTTCTCTGAAGAGTGTTTCGCCTTTAGGAAGTCACCTCAACTCCTCTGTGTTCGACCTATTTACTTCAAAAGGAAGGTTAAGGATATCTCCGCCAAATTAGCTCAAAGAACAATACATTTTTCAAGGTCGCAATATTCGTACCATTATATAAAATTAAATTAAATAAAATAAAATAAAATTGAAAACAATTCCAACACTATTCAAAGTGTTGTACAACCCTTTCCATCCTTTGGGTTAGGATACGGTAACCATGTCGGAAAAACGCTTCGTGCTTAGATGCTGTCGTGGAATTGACCAGTTTTTTTTGCAATCCTCATAAGAAGTAAGTTATAAGACAGGCCATTAGTTATCTATCGGAATAAGCGATAATCAGGGTAAGCAATGTCTGTCCATTTGAGCATTTCAAAGTATGTTTTGACCAGTTTCGGATCGTGTGGGTGAGCTTTGTCGTCGACAAAATCATTTAAACTTGTTTTTGGGAGTATTCCGGCCGATTCCATTGAATGCAGAGCATGCAAATTTGGACTTCGCCATTGATGTTGATGATTGACCGGGCTTATCCCGTGATTCTAGGTACTTGAAATTTTGGTAAAGCAAAGCAGCTGTCCACAGAAAAGGAACTCCATTTGACGTCCATTGGTTTCACTTCAGACAATTGCTGTAGTCGTTGGCGTGGGTCTTTATCGAGTAGTTCCTTTACTGATGCTTCTACGAACTCTGACGGCTTTCCAGGTCATTCCTTGCCTTTCAAATCAAAAGCAAGAAAATCACTTCCGACACGGTTATTCAGCAGGAGCACCGTCAGGACAGGTCATTTGGACCTCGAAGTTTCAGAACCTTTTTGATAACCTTTCAATAAGTCCCCCTGCTATGTGCTTTTTCCATGTTTCTCTGTTCAATTCCATCTCATCTATTCTTATATTGTCCATCCATCCACGGCTTTCTTGGCGGTCTTTTTCCTTCACGTTCTCTACCTCTTATTCTTTAAACTGTTTGTCCACTGTCGATTTGTTCTACGCATTCTGCACAACTTGACAATGTTTCATGCTGAATAAGGTTCCTCGAGTTCTTGACTCTAAAGTTTTCTCCATTCGTCTGTTTCTTCGTTTTGTTTTCCACGACACTTTCCCCTTAAGATCCTATTTTCAAAGATCCAAAATTTATTTTCTTCTTCTTAATCGCAGACGGAGTTGTCGGGATAAGTTCCTTCATCCCGAGGAAACAAACGCTGCCCATATGCAGCCTTTTGTTTACCTCGTTCTTTACGTTGTTTTTGGCAGTCAATAGGGTTCCCAAATATTTAAACTCATTTACTTTCTCAAAGCATTTATTGAGTACAATTAGGTGCAAGTTTGGATCGATCCAAGTCGATCCGTGTCGGTTTTCTCTTCATTGACTTCTAAGCCTGCTTCCTATTCCCCTATTATTAGCACTGTGTTTCTCCTGCCAGAAGGTCCGAATCGTCAGAGTAAACGTTATACCTCAATTTATTTTCCTGAAGTGAGCCCACTACGTAGTCGAGCATCAATTTAAAAAAAAAAGGTGTCAAGTCGTCTCCTTCCCTCTAGACATCCTAGTATCAGTTCACCAATTTTTCGGGACTGCCAGCCTTACAAGGAGGATGATTTCGATAAATTTATAGAGCTATACACCCTTTTAAGACCTACGAATAGTTGGCGGATCATTTCATGGTATTCCTGTAGCAATCATATGGTTACATTTTGGTCATTTGTTAAAGGGTTCCTCCTGGAGCCACGCTGGTAGTGTCCGATAATTGCCTCAGCGTATGATGTCAGTCTCCTTAAGAGAATATTTGAAAAGAACTTGTAACAACTTGAGAAGAGCGATATTCCTTGATAATTTTTGCATTGCGTTCAATGACCCTTTTTAAATATGGGAATAATGACCGAGTTTTTCCATACCTCGGGAGTAGTTTCATTGTTCCATATAGTTGTGATGAGCCCACGTAACTTCTCTGTTAATTCCTCTCCTGCGATTTTTATTGATTCCGGTATTAGGTCGTCTCTTACTTCTTCTCTTACTTCCTCTATGGTTGTTTCTGCTGTGTGGTTAACACTGTTTTCTATCTCCTCCATCAGGCTGTAACTCTTTCGTTTCCCGAAACGAGCTCCCCTATTATCGTTGCGTATAAATCCTGATATTGCCCGGTATCCTCTTTTTATACAGCATTTACGAGTATCCTCGCACACATTACTCTCGTGTTTTTTGCAATACATTCTTCCTGAATTTTAGCGAACTTTCTCCTTTGCCTATATCGTTTTCTATCCCAAAGGATAGTACTTTTATTTCAACTATTCTACCTGCTACCGGTGGTTAAAGGGGGCTTCTAGGTTATGGCTAAGTCTACATAACTATCGATGACTTGTCTGTTGCAGTATTCGAGCCCCATATCAACGCATTAAGTACTAAGCTACCATGCTCTATCGTGGTACGTACTTTTCCAACTATTCTTGCTTAAATTCCTGATATGAACGGACGAGGAAATAAAATAAATAAAGAAACTATTCAACAAAACACAAAAAAACTTTTATCCTCATTAAATCTTCACAATTAAGAAGATCCTTCAAGTTCTTATATTTCACCATGAAATTAAGACCTAATTGAATGGCGTGGAATCACTGCCCCTTCCTCTACCATAAATATTATTTACTTCAACAGTTGATAGCTTGGCCGCCTCCTGCCAATTAAATTATTTAATTCGCACTGAACAACATAAACTCGATAGCTTACAGCCCTACAAGTTCCCTTCCTATTGTCTTGCTTCCTTTATTTTATTCCTTCAACTGTAATACAAGCTCACTGACTTGCGTAAGCGTATTAAAAAAAAAAAAAAAACCAAGACTGCAGATACACCTATGCATCTAGGTAGGTATGGGTTGGCCCTATTTCCTATGACTCCCACCCAATTGACGAAAGCAATCCTACTTATTCTATCCTTTACCGCTAAACAAGCAATTATCTCAACAAATATTTATTATGTTGTATAACGATATCATTAAAATGAATTTCTTCGTATTTGGAGACTCAAAAGTGCGAAAATTATTCCCATCACTCCAGCAGTCAGTATCGTCATGCTTAGCGTAACGAATAAGAAGAAACATGAAAAAAAGCAAGAACGAAAATGCCAACTTATTTTTGGCTTAGATTTTCTTCTAATTAAAACTTACAAGTATGAAAGTAAACGCGAGAGGGTGGATGGGAACAACCGCCTGATTATCATGCACCAGGGCGCCTAGGTTTACTGTATTTTGGAGTGAGAGAAATCGTTGACTGGTGATAGACAAGTAGAAGCAGCGTATTGGTGCTCAAAAGGAAATGCTCAAATACGGAATAAACATCTTTCTGGTGAATGGGGCGCCGGGACTGCCGATCCGCTTCTGAAAGTTTTTATGTTCATCTGCAGTACAGCGTGAATCCTTATTAATAAAATTTACAAAGTACACGAATATGATCGTAAGAAATGCGTCTACAATTTCAATGACGTCCTCCAAGCATCGTAGCCCCTTTTCCACCACCCACTCATCACGTCACCATCGGCATGATAATAACAGAAAGCGTAAGAGAGTTAAACACTTAACTTCCCACACGCCCAATCCACTTTTCGTTCTCTCAAAATAAAAGTATCTACTTGGTCATGTACTTGTATTCATACCCGCGCTCGTGAATACATACGCTCGTATCCAGAAGTTGAAATCCTTTTTATAGCTTGATTCATGGCTTCCGTAGCGTAAAATACATTTTCTATTGCTATTCAAGGATAATACGATGCCTGAATGTATAATTGAAGTCGAAGCGAGCCGTGAACTGGGCATTCGATGGGCGACGATGCGATGCGGTAAAGTGGAACGGGAAAGATGCAGAGGGAATGTACTCGTAAATTGCTTCCAAAGGTGTGCGTTATGGACTTTATGCTTTCCAGTAGCAGACCCACCGACCGCTACATTGTACGCTGCTTTTAATTAACTCATGGCAAAGAGTTACGTTTGCAAGTAATCCTTCAGTATTTCTTCATTCATCACTCTTCACTCTGGCCCATGGCAGGCTACAGGCTAGCAACGACCGTGTCGTTGCCTCGAAATGTTGTTACAACAAGCCGGAAAGGTAGGGCAGTAGATTGATTTCTTACTTATTGGTCGAATATGCACCGTCCCGGCGTGCATGGGACCCGGTAGCGCGTTCGTTAGGGGTTCGTGTTATTTAAACAAGCACTCGACTGTAATGAGTACATGTCCCTAATTGCAATTAAGACTGCTGCAAGGAAATTATAATGAAGCTGGATAATAAAATGTCGGTACCTTCGTGTGCATTAAGTGGTGTTTGGAGTGATTTCTTTCTGGTTTTTTTATTCTTCATCTTTTTTCTGTGGTTTGAATGGGTTTTTCTCAAGTATATCCTTGTATGCCAGTAAGGTAGGAGATAGTTTGATGGGTCGGTGGTGTTTAACCACTAATAGATTGGATTGCTAGTGCCACATGGTCAGTGACTATGCTAACTAACAGTTCATGACGAAGGAAGACCGATAGCCGGCGAGTAAACAATCCAAATCGATTAGTGGGTTCAGATCCGGCCAGTGGCCATGAAAATTAACAAATCGCGTGCCTAAAGTGAATAAAACTTCTTATGTCGGCTATAAAAAGCTCATCAAAATTCCAAACCATTCAGCACTACCGTAGTGAAACGACAAAGTTGCCACCGTACAATCGAACTTCTGCTCGTGGATTCTAGTACAACTAGATAAAGTATCTACTGGAATTCCACTGCATCGAGAACTTAAATGAACTCCAACCGTGCTGGACTGCAGTATCGAATTGCAAATCAAATTCAGGACTAACTTTAGACATTTGACATCACACACCCATGCATCCGTTTGCTTTCGATTCATTCGCAATTTGATTGGGTCGAACCGAAGTGATTTTTTGAAAGGTGCATACTACGTTAGTCGTGCAGGATCAATGCAGGATAAGTGCAATTTCAACGAGTGTAAAAGGCGACGGAAGAAGTTGCGGAGTGAAAAGTGACATGAAAAAAAAGGGAACTTGTAGCATTTGCATAATACAAACTTTTTTAAACTGCACGCCATGGGAGAGGAGGAAGCGTCAGAAATAAATGGAATTCCAAAATAAATGGACAGAAAAATCGTCGGGGTTTTTGGTTTTAACATCCCTCTACGGATACATTCTTTTTTAGAAGAGTAATGACGGAAATATTTTGCCTTGCCAAAAATGTTGTTTTACTTTTGGAAGACGATTTTAGCGAGCCTCTATATACCGCAACCTCTGTATGTGCTTCAAAAATTGAGGCTTTTATAGAAAGAGAGTCTCGAAATGAGTCCTTCAATTGGCCGCCGAAATCGTGCGATTCATTATTCTTTTTCTTGGTTAAGCTTATTGATTAGTACAAAATATCATGGCTGTTATACTAAAAATACCATAGCAATAAAGACTATTTGTTATCAGAGCCTAGACTGACGTTAATACGTATTTTAGAACATTCCTAAGCTCTGAGCCGTACGAAATGTGGAAATTTCCCAAAAATATTGCATTTTTATATTAATTAAAAATGACACGTTTTATTGGATGACCTCTTATGTAGCGAGGCATGTTCAAAAGGCAGAAGAAAGTGTGTGAGTTCGGTTATATTAGCTTGAATTTTTAATTTGTCAGTATCGTAGACCTGTCTGAAGAATATCTGGTTATTTAGTCAACTGTCCAAAACAATATGTTGGGTGAACAAGCGCTGATTGTTTTCTAAAAATGGGAATGTTATTAAAATATTACTATCATAGTGGAAAAAATGCAGAGAAAAAAATGGGAAACGACTGCTATGAGTAAAACTAGGGTTTACGAATGGTACAAACTTTTTTTTTATGTAACAAGAGTTCACATAGCAACAGCTCACAAGTCGCTAAACTATGCAAAACTACTGAAATATATCAAATCAGACGACAAAATATGATCTTATGGATGACATTTAAGGGCCAAAGATCGAACTTTCCCGAACCTCAAGTTCGAAGTTTCTCGAAGATTAGATCATTCGCTGGCATTATTATACAGGATTATCCAATTCGTGGTCCGGTTTTGACATCCCTGTTTAAATCACGGACTTCAAACCGAACTCCATCCGAGACTGTATGTGTTAAGTTTAAGGTTTACCATTTTACAATATGGGTCATTTGACAATCGCTACATGTACTGAAACTGTGAAGACTTATTACAAAGATACTAGCTCTGTAGAAAATATGGCTGTCGTTTATGAAAGCGTTAAAGAACATCCAAATCTGTCGATTTTAATTTTCGTGGAGGCAAACACCCCCATTTATTGCGCTTAATTCAAGCTATCTTAATCTAATCTTAATCTAATCTAACTTATTAATTAGGGAGAGGAGAGGGTGGTTAAAAAGGTGAATTTTTAGGCATCGAGTGCTGAGATTGAAATCGAAGTAAGTATTCGAATTGACACTACGAGAAATGGGTTCATTTTAGGCATAGCAGGTACGGGGGGTGGGTAGATAGACGAGACGGGGATTTCGTACATTGCGGGGGTCAGTGTTGATAGAGACAGAATTGTTGAGAGTCGCGCAGTCAATGGTACCTGAAAGGAGCCGATGGATGAAAGGAATGTCAGATACAATTCTTCTTTCTTCCAATGAGTTCATGTTGATTAGTTGATTAGGCGGTCTTGGTAGGGTGGTAAAATCAATGGATTGCACCAGGGGAGACCTCGAAGAGCAAAACGTAGGAATCGGCGTTGGATGCTCTCGATTCATTTGGCATTTGGAAATATTAAGCTCTAAACAATTTTTGGAACACCAGCTGGAAAAACTATTAAGATCTGATTGAATAAGGGAAGAGTCATAACTGAAGGAAATAGTCTTGAAGAACTTGGTGTCATCAGCATAAAGTGAGATCTTGGAATGTTAAATCGCCATTTCAATATTGTTAATGGTTAGAACGAAAAGAAGCGGACCTAAGTGGTTGCCTTGGGGGACGCCGGAGGAAGCTAAAAAAGGGTTAAAAAAGACAGATCTGAAACGAACACTGTAATAACGATTTTCCAAGTATGAAGATATCCACTTCAAAGAAATGGGATCGAAGCCAAGGGAAGACAATTTGAAGAGTATTAATCTGTGGGAGATTTTAATAAAAGTTTTGCTGAAATCCGTTGAAATAACATCGACTTCCTTGCCACACTCTAAGGCCGGGAGGGTTAAGGATAAAAATTCAACAAAGTTTGTGGTTGTAGATCTGCATTTGAGGAAACCGTGTTGTCCAGGGGACAACAGCGAAAACTTACAATTCGTGCAAAATACTCTCGAAGGGTTTGGGTATGTGCGGCAATTTGGCAATGGGGCGATAATTTTTAATATCGTTCTTCGGACCTTTTTTGTGTATAAGGGGTTATAAAAGGGGTCTGAGGACTTTTGAGAAAGGGAAACAGAGGTTTGAGGAGCATTTTTTTAGAAACATGGCAGGGAGAGGGTCGGAGTGAATTCTTCATTAAGTTCATTTAATTTGTTTTCTATGACACAGGGATCAACTGTACGAGGAAGAAATGGTCCAAGGGAGAAATTCAGTGAATAGCCGAAGTAAGCGGAGTCCGGAACAAAGGAGTCGACGGTAAAAGATTGTTTAGAAAATTGGCAAAAAGGTTGGCAATAATAATGGGGTCATTTGAGATATGATCATTGAAGAAGAGTTAGGTAGGGTAGCCATTAGAACTTAAAGAAGGACTTAGGATTAGATTACTTATAAGATTAGCTTGCGTTTCAGCTAAATAGCGTTGATATAGATGTGGACGATGCCACATCTCAGACCACGACCCGTTGTGGCTTTATTACAAGGAAAAAATCTGTTCGACCTATTTCGCGTTTTGGCGGTGTGAACTGGCCCCCAAAATCATGAGGTCCAAAAAATTAAATTAAGAACAATTTTGATCGAAGTCAGAAATCATAAATGTATTATATTTAATTTTAATCTTACTTTCGGAACCACAAATTCTGTGACCCCGACTCATCTGATAGTTTGAAAACAGCTGACAACAAATAGTGATGTTAAGAAAATGAGAAATATAGGTTTAACCTATGTTATTTGCGACTTTTTCACCAATAACTAGAGGACAGGAACTCAAGGTGCTACTACTAAAGGACGTTCATAATATTTTTTTATATGGCGATATGACCGGTTGATATTGGGACTGTAACTAAGAAAACCTATTATTAGACTGTCTCTTAAAGCGGCTGAGCACGCGGCTTATAAGTTTAAACAAGTACGAAAAAACCGTTTCTAAAAAAAGTTTTTTACAACTGTTCCTTCTTCACTCCCGCAATAGACTGATCACAAAGTTTGATTTGATTTACAATTAAATCTAAGTTATTTGTTGCATGCGCTGACCTGATGTTGATCTGATCAGCATGTAGGGCGATGGTCATCGCTGTAGTGGGGGATTGCGGAGTAACACATGTCTAACAGGTGTCGTATATTGGGATCTAGATCATGTCGTATGTTGGAAATGAATGACCTAGGGTGCGACATCAGAGCCTACGAAAGGAAGTCAACAGTTTCCTTCGATATATTGTACATGGAAAGCAAGAAGCGTTGGAAGGCAGCATTATCGACATACTTTCAACCATCGAGGAAGTGAAGGAAGCAATCCACCGGCTTAAGAATAGCAAAGCCGCGGGAGTGGTCCTAGTTGAAAACAGAACGAATAAAGAAAACTTTACCAGCGAAATTTTATTCAGCTGTAAGCATTGTCCGAGTAACAAAATTGCGAACACTTAGATGGGCAGGACATGTAGAACGAATGAATAGTGGACGAATAGTGGAAAGAATAATAAGTGAAAGATCCGGAGGAAAAATACTGCCCTTGATGGGGGGACAATATAAGGATGGGCCTGGAAAAGATGGGACAGAACAGCGAAGCATGAAAGAGGCTTGGCGAAGGGTTGTCAAAGAATGATCACTTGTGACGATCGATCCTTTGGAACCATTCTTCCACACATATCGGCCGGAACATTCCAATTTCGTATTATGTATTGTATTATTCCTGAGCTATTCTCATGTTGTTGGCTTGTTGGCATAAACGAATGACTTAACGTAACCCCAAAAAGGAAATCAAACAACGTTAAATCGCATGTGCAAAGGGGACCATTTTCAACTTGTCCTTCACCATCTTGTTCAGAGCTCATATCACCGATATCAAGTTCACCTAGTTCTGGCAAAAAATAGTTTTCCCACAATGCACGATATCGACCGCCTTTGTCCGTAATATGGCGATCATTTTCATTGATGAAAAAACACGGTCCAATCGCGCCTCCTGCATGGAATCCACACCACCCGGTCATTTTGTGTGTATGCTGAGGCTTGTGCCTCAACACTGCATACTTCGCATATTTACAAATGAACCATTGCGCCATTGATCCCAAAATGAACCTCATAGCTGAGGATGATTTTTCGATGAATTTAAGGATTATCTTCAAATTTTACAGAGCCAAATCGAAGGAATTTCGGCGCTTCAAATGATCAATGGGTTTCAGCTTTTACTTAATTTCAACTTGTAGTAAGGATGTTGATCCAGATTGTTATTCAAAAATCGCCTGTGAACGGCATGGTTTGTTTCGTTTTGAATTAAAACTCTGACGGGCTCGATATTTTCGATACCATTAGCACAGGAATATTCAATAATTTTCAGTTAGCGTCAAATGTTGCCTCGAATATACTCGTTTTCACTATACCATTCACAGCCTGTCTGGTGGGATGATTATTACGATCGAAAATTGAAGTCAACGCTCGGAGAGTTGTGACCACCGAGTCAGAATTTCGATATTAATTTTTAATAATTTCCAAAAGTTGCTCTTTGAACCTGGCCGTGACAAAAAATGTATGTAAGCAACGACCGACGTTTAAGGCAAATCTAAGGTAAGAAACCTAAGACCTGATTTTACCGAGATATCGCTGATTCGATCGGCGTGGGACACGGGAGAATTTGACTTCATGCGCTACGAATGGCAACCAATATGACGAACGATCTGCTTTTAATTGTGTGCGAACGGAATTCTATTTCAATCAAATTTCAACGACTTGAAGAATCTGTCACAGACGGGACATACCAGAGCTGGTCAAATACTCAAGCTCGTTCAAATGGATTCTATTCTATTTATTTTTCTATCTACTTTTTAATTACAACCACTTCCTTTTAAGGGTTCTAAATATCATGAGCTCAAAACGGCTCAACCTACAGAATTCTCGAAATAAACATTATTGAGCAAAGTAACGTTGTTGTTAGTTTCAAAAATATTTTTAAAGACTACATGCTTGCAAGACATACGATTAATGAAATGCGAACGAACCTTACGACTTTCCGTGCCGACTTGAAATATTATCAGCTTCTGTCCATGATTTTTCCTGCACTGACTCTTGGTGCTCAAAGAGCGTCAAGATAAAACAAATCGAATGCAAATGTCGCTAGATAAAAGTAATGGAAATCTCAGTAAATTACTTGCAATGAAAACGACCCAGGAAGCTAGTCGCCTCTCCTTTGCTCATGCTTCACTTGACTAATTGAATAATTTTCCCGGCGCCACATAATTCCCCGCCACCTTAAGCGACTCCGTGTTAACGGTTTCCAATAGTTCTCGTACCAATTGAACTCTATTTCAGAGTTCCCTCCCGGTCATCATGGGAGCAGTGAACGCTGATGACGCCACCCAGTGTCCTTTAATTCCATTAGACAATCACAACAAGTTGGCATTACTTCCCCCCGTCCTGCCCTCGTTCAATTTCAATTCGCTGTTTACCGGAAATTCGTTTAATTTGTCCTTGAGCACGTTCTATTGGCCGAAGGATTAAAGAGAACGTTCCGATGTCGTCGGCGTAGAACAAGTGTTTTTGACTTTTGGATGCCTTATTAGGGGATTACAAAAACCGTGAGTGCTCCTTGAAGCACTTCTACATACAATATACACAAAAAGGATGTGGTTTACGAGTGGGTATATGTAAAACCACCAAAAGCGCCATCCGAATACGCGTGAGGCAAGAACATAAATGTGAATGAAAGGACGAAGGAGGCAAACAAATGCACGTATTGTCTGCTATCCTCTTTGTTATTCGCTCTCTTTGCCTATTCCTGTTCTTTTATCATTCTGTGATCCTTTTAGCGTGTTGTCTAATGTTTATTTATTTTCATTTCGTCCTTTTGTTTGTACACGCCAGGTGGGGAGCTATGCGAACGTGTGCGGAAATGTCAGCAGGCGAGTGTGAATGGGGAATGGACTTACCCGCACTCGTCTGTTTAGTAGCTTTTCAACCCATTTAGCAATTCAGGACTTCTTCGTAAGGAGGACTATTCTCGTCATTGTTTTCCATTTGAAAAGGTATGCATGTGCGAGTATATTTATGGAATCGGGTAAACATGCTTTTTTCTGTTGAGACAAAATCTCTTTTCACTCATTGTTCGACTCATTATGGTTTTTGTTTTGTTGCCTCTCGAATAAAACATTTTGTTTGTACGCCATTTGCTTGGATAATGGACCATAAATGAACCTAAAGGATACACTCGGGTTGAGTACGAGTACATTACTTTGCATCTCGAGAACAATGAATGAATTGCAGCAATTCGATGTCGTTTTAAATGCACCATTCGGTCGCATTTAAAGGATATTCGGATTAGGATCTTGACAAATCGGTCAGGATATTTTGCATCATTCACATAATTTGACTTCGGATTCAGTTGAGAATCCTTGTGCTTGTCCATCGCATAACGATGTAGAGCCGAAGCAACAGAATGGATCATATCTCTCGGGAGAGGCGATTTGTCTGGATAATTGACAGGTTGCAAACGGGAGTGGCATATTGTATTCTTCTCCAAATACAAATTAAGTCCAGTCACGTACGCTATGATGTCCAACTGTATCCGACCTTAAGCTCTTGTTATCCGACTCTCTGTCCACCATGCCACCCGTTATATCTACAATGGTAAGGACTAAGGTCCTGCAGCAAATTAATCAAAAATATTCATATTATCTTGCTTGCATTGAGTAGCTTTGGAGTTATCTGATCCGAACTCGATGGTAACAAGGTAAGCCCCACCGCAGGGACTGGGCGGCACATGCAACATGGTAGTAAGAGGCATTGAGTGCATCAATCATTTCGAATTCAAAACAATTAGGCTAATATTGGAATTAGACTAGAATCCCTTTCCATGCCTATTATCTGTCTCCACAACAGATGGACCACAAAGGCGTCACCCGCACAGCCGCCATGGATGGAGCACATGTGGACGGGAAGCAGCCACCGGAGGCGGTCAGGAATTTCATTCGATGCAATAAATTTATGTCACATAATCTGTGAGGATTTGCTGCTAAAGGACTACGAGGGCCATCAAATCAAGTATAAAATGAGATTTCCGGTGCTCCGTGCGCTGTTTTATTAATGCTAAATGTCACCGATTCGGATGTTGATGTTGATGCCGGCACGTTACATACCCCTGAACTGTATGATTTGGATTACATGCGGCCATAGTGTCCTTTCCGACTTGCTTGTATCTGCATCTTCTTGCATTATTTCGTAGGAGGCTTGTACTTTAATATCTTAAACATCTCCCTATGGATTGGAGTGTCTTCTTCTGGACGGAAGCAGTAAGAGGGATGCAATAGGATTTTCGTATTAGGGCAATTAGTGAAATTGTATTGAATTTAGATAAATTTTCAAACACACAACTGGCACTCGGGTCTTGAGTATGGATTTTCGGATATGGAGCTTCGGACTTCGGCCCCATGTAATGACTGTTTATGAACTTAAATTATAGTTCGACCTGGTGGCAAACAAAAAATCAGAAAAGGGATTTTGTATACTCGTTTTGAGGATGCTGGTAAATTGTTACATTGAGTTATTCATGTGTCATTAGGGATGTTGATCTTGAATTCATCATTTGAACACAGTTCGTGCGAAATTTATTGATTTTTTAACAGAGCTGTTGCTCTGTTCAATAGGAATAAATTTTAATTGAATGAAACTAGTCCAATATTATAGAATCAGAGAATTATTCCTCTTCGAGTTCGTGAGTTTTTGTTTTTCGTCTTGCACATCTCAGGACCAAATAATGATAGCGATTCTGGTCTAATTCTATTCGACGCACAACTGCATAGTGACTACCTGATAATGCTTGCAAGCAAATAGAACTGGAATTCGTTCTTTTAAGTTGGAAAAACTATTTTAAACTTGCTGTAAAAGATTCCTCGTCCAATTGTGGTGGAATGGATGGTCTATTCTGCAGGTGGATTTAGGTGGTAAGCTTTAATAGAATGAGCAGCGGAGACAAGTACCTCTTTATCCCTTATTTCACGACTTGTATTAAGTTTTGATTTTCTAGACAAACAGTGTGAAAAGAAGAAGTTATTGTGGAGCGCAGTATTGAGGAGAATACGAATGAGTCGATTGTCCATCGTGCACAGCAATTGGAGTTATGTCCATCCATTTTGTGGAAGATTTTGTCTTAAAAGCTTTCACATAAAATCTAGCTTGTGCAGGAGTTGAAACCGCATGACCATTATACGCGTCGTAGGTTCAATGTATGGGCTGAAAACATGATTCAGCTTTTGTTCCCGATGTGGCCCTTTTTGGGTTAAATGAATATGTAAACAAACAAAACTGCCGAATTTGGAGTGGAAAAAACACAAAAGCCTTTGTCGAGACGAATATTACTGTCAATGGAAAGCGCTATAGAAATATGATTTCTGAGTTCCTCGTTCCTCACTTTAATAGCATTGACGTGACAGAGCTTTGGTGTCCTCAAGATGGCGCAATATGCCAATGGCGCGCGACACCATCAATTTATTGCGGGAAAAATTTGCCGAGCGCATAATTTGGCGTAATGGACCATTGAACTGGCCTCCAAGATCCTGTGATCTCACACCTTTAGATTAGATTCTTTGGGGGTATATAAAGTGACTAGTCTATACCGATAAACCAGAGACGTTGGATGATTTGGAGCTCAACATTCATCATATTATTGCTAGTATACGGAGCTACATGCTCGATAGAGTTGTTGAAAATTAGGCTTCACGATTGCGCATCATTCGAGCTAGTTTTTCAGCGCATATGCCCGAAATCATATTTAAGCACTAATGGCATATTATTATCTATTAAACAAAGTTAATATCATAGACATTAACAATAGTTTCAACTATTTTATTTCATATGTAATATGTATACCTCTAAAAAAAACCGCACCCTTTGCTTTTGGGCTCTTCAAAATGTCGGAAGTGCTACTTAGCCAGGCCATTCATCATCTATCAGAATGACCTGATCAATGCATGGCCTTGTGCTATGGATTCAGTTTCACTCCCAGCCACAGTACGACGCGGAAAATTATTTTTTTCTTGCCATTGAAGCAACACTAATCTCGTATGGTACCTAATTTCCTTGATTTTGGACCGTCCTTATGTTTTTCAAATGATAGCAAATGGCTTTTGAGTTAGTGGTAAGAAATCTGCAAATTCTTGTTGCGTTTGAACTGGATCTTGATCCAGTAGTGACTCCAGCTCTGTGTCTTCGATTTTTTCACCGGTCCGGGATGCCCCTTGTTTGCCCCTAACGAAATCGCCACTTCCGTAGCGTTCAACCATTCACGGGGCATTTTTCACAGTAATCATCCGACGCGCCTCAGTTGCAATATTTTTCTAACTTATGGCAAAGAGCAGAAAACCAGCATTTTTCACGCACAAAAAAATGTATGACGCTGATGAAAATTCGCAAAAATATTGAAGAGAAATTGTGGACAGATACCCAGGCTTGCCATTTGACGTTTCTGATCTGGCATTTCTGATCACCATGTATCGAAAGCGCCATCTATTGGAAAACGTCACATTTTCAGTTGTATACCCTGTCAAATTGAAAAGTGCCTTTGAAATTTTAACTTTACTGGTATGTCGAATCGAAAAAAAAGTATGTTTTCTATAGGTTGATAGTACTGTCCGTTACGTCTGTGTCAAATTTCTTGTCATTATTTCCATTGATATCATAGTTACGCTCGTTTTTTTTTTAATAATTCAAATTGATTTTGATGGTTTTTACAATAAAAGACGGTGTCTTTCCTGCTATCCTCCAGAGAGGCCTAGACATCATTCTAGTACCACTGATAGCTCTTTTTAAGTTCCAACTTGGGATTCATTTCTCAAATCTGGAGGGAAGTCAACCTTGTCTTGACACTTAAGATTGGAAAACCAAGTGAACAACCTAAATCAAATCGCCCCATTAGCCTATCGTCTTTCTTACTAAAAACAATGAAAAAACTGATAGCGCTTCATATTAGAGATATATTAATATAATCAAACACCTTTGCATCCACAATATGCATAAAGCAAAGAACGATATACTGAGAATGCGCAGCATCAGTTGATAGCGCATGTTCACACGCTAGGAGGTCGCAATTTGCGCCTTCCTCGATATTGAGGAGGCATTTGACAACACTGGCTACAACTCAATCGCCACTGCACTGTCCTGGAGAAGGGTAGACCACCCCACTAACCATTGGGTTAGGGCGATGCTTGAGAGCCGTATTACATAAGCTATATCCGGAAAGGTTTCTGTGACAGTATTGACAGCTAAAGGGTATACACAAGGTGGAGGCCCTCGGAATTAGTCTTAGTGTCTTCCAAGCCGAACTATACGTCAACCTAAACTTAGAGACTGGCAAGACAGGTATAACCATCAATATACTCTCAGACAGTCAGGCAGAACTCAAAACGTTGGGCTCGTATAGTACGAACTCAAAATCCATCAAGGAATGCCACGATGCCCTGCAAGACCTAGACAAAAGAAATAAGGTCAAGCTCTGGTGGGTGAAATCTTCCACCAACTCGCTAGGAAAGGTTCCAGCGGAAGGTACATAAGTAAAAGTTCAAGGACTCCGACAATTGAAGAGATTCATACGACCCCTGAACAAACTTACTCTATCAATATTCTCAAATATTGTACAATAAATAATTAATCGTTATCAGAGGACTGGTTAGCTACTTTTCGAGACACGGTGGTCTGAGATATCATCTTAACAAAACTAGCCTCTCGTCTTTAACCTAGTGTCGGCTCTGTTTAGAGGACGAGGAAACTCCAGAGCACATACTATGCGAGTATATTGCTCTCAGCCATCTTAGGCATATCCTCGCAGAGAAATCAGGAGTCCTGAGGAGATCAGCTCAGCTCTTACGAGGGACAACCCCAGCTTTATTAAGAAAGAAGTGGAGCTCCTGGTCTAATTGACTAGTAGACACAAAAGACCTACTTTGGTCGCAGTGCTCTATGCTATCTGTTACCATTAGCCCCCAATTAAGGAAAAAGAATGCGAAGTTCGAATTTTGTCAAATTTTGCTTGCGGAGTGAAATGTCTGGGCAGAAATATGAGGCAGAAGGTTTTTCGCTTAGTGAAAACAATTCCACGGAGGTGGAAAGTGTAATTTCCCAGACCAAAAACATTGACTTAAAAATGGTCGATGGACCAGTAGAAACCATGTTGATATTGTTGGCTCAACTTTAATTATTTTGAAAGACCATTCGGGTCTCAGATTTGTCATGTCAAGAGAATTCAATATCTTTGAGAAAAGAGCATTGCGTTAACAAGGAGATGATTTCTGACTTAGGTGGTCATGAAACGCATCATAACCAGAGTTGAAAGTTAGATAGTAGCGAACGATTTAGGAGCGTACAGAATAGGTCCAAATTAGAGGTCACCAATACAATGCCGCAGTGTAGCTTCGTTCATATTAAGATAAACTGCGTTGATTGGAAGTAAAAAATTAACTTCCAATAGCCGAAAACGATACTGTTTCGGATCCTTCGTATAGAGATACCGAACTGGAGGAAATTCGCAATCAATGGGCAACATGGACAACCATTATTAGAGAAACACGGTAAAATATGGCTTGACTGGTATCTGTATTTTAGTAGATCTATAGACGCTTGTCTTGCTGAAGCTAGGAAAGCCTTCGGTATGAAAAGGAGTCTGTTTCACAGTAGTTAACTCGACCGCAAAGCAATCATATGCTACGCGGCCCTAATAAGGCCCACCAACGCGTGTGGTTTAATTTAGCGCCATTTTATATGGAAAAGTTTCGGATATTCGGGAGGCAGTGCCCTAGAATCTGTCTTAGAATGTACAGAATGCCAGAATTCCAGTTTATTAAGTATTTTATATAGATCCTGTATATCGGAGCAGGCCTAAACAGAACCAACAATTTTTTTGTAAAAATGACCCGTGACAGTAATGACTAACGACAATAATCTGATCTCCGCGACTTAAATCCCCCATTATAGATACCTCGAAAGCTCTATATTGATTCCGAAAGGTTACTGATAGAGATGGTGTCCCGGTAATTTCCCACCGCCACCATGGAAAACGCTTCGCAGAGCGTTACCTCACTACGGTAAGATCTTCCTCGCTCCTTAGTTCGTAGGTTAGATAAGGTTAGCTTAGATGAATCTGAGAATTGACTGAGGCCTGTAAACTTTGGTGAAATCTCTGGCATCTACAGTGAGCAAGATGGCTATGAAACCCCTGCTTAAAAAAATCGGCGAGTTAACCATACCCTGTTCCGTTGTTAATTTCAAATGCTTGGATGGAAGCCACGTTGGCAATTTTCACAACGGACATATCAAAAATTATAAACGGTGGTTTACTTATGCCAAGCCAGCTAAGCTTGTAATAAAAGCATTACCAGGGCATTGGTTGTCACATTTGATCCACTGGATATCTGATACAAATTTCAGCGCGACATGAATAGTGTCATGCCCCGCTTTGAAATCGAATCGGTTAGCCGAAATGATTGAATTGTCCTCCACCCATTTGGGCAGGGCTCTATGGACCACCTTTTTGAAGACCTTGCTGATGCTCAGAGGGAGATTTTTCGAACGGAGATTTGAAGGTGTTGGAGGTGTTTTTACACCTCTAGGAGATTGGTTGCACTACTGGATAATAAGCGTTATTCAGTGCATTGTTGAACAGGATTGTGTATTATACTATACACTGGTAGAAGGTGTCTGAACACAACATTAGATACCCCGGCGGTTCCCGCGGATTTTTTTCTCTTCAATGACTCGAAAATCCTCTGTAGATCCTCCGCCGAAAAGAACAATCGGCCTGTGTGACCAAATCTGTGTTATCGTGCTGTTTAAGACCATTCGATTTTTTTTTGGTGTATATTAAAAAAAGTAAACGCCATTGTTCAGAAAATATCAGAACTGTCAGTAACGAAAACTGCGGCAATATGTGAAAACGTAAAATACTTAATCAAAAGTATGACTGAATGTGGGCAAAGCCATGCGGACATTTGTCAGGTATTGTATTGCATTGTTTTAACGCTAAAATAAAAATATCACCACCAAATATGTTGCACTCCAGCTTCTTGCAGAACAACTATATTGGCAACTATGCCATGACGGATCTACAGCCTTGCAATATGCGGATATCAAATACCCAAATATTCTTGCGAATCACTCTTTCTTTGAACTCAAGAGGCAACATAAGGGCAGTGTTCGTCGCGATTATAGTGAGGCCTGAATCTGTTCAAACGCACCAATCAAGCTTTTTACCCACTAAAATGGTACTTTCAAAATAAATGTGTCAAAAGGTACATTCGCAAAAACCTGTTTGTGGTAAAATTGCAAAAAAAAAAATGTGCATACCTAGAGCAGGTGCCATCTATCAAACAGACCTAGGCGTAAAGAAGTTTTGCCAGTTCAAAAACACACTGTTTAAAGTGAAGGCTTCATATTTAATTACTTTCTGGTCCAAAGCGTCAGAGGTTCTGATTGGGTATGCTCAGCTTGACCTCCATCTATAAGTCTTAGTACTACGGAGGCAAGATGAACATTGTTTACTTGTTTAAAGTCAGGCTTAGATTGCCACAAAGGAGCATACCTAACTGGTGAGCTACATTTTATATTTCTCGCCCTACATTCCAATTTATTTACCGAAGTTTCCAACTGACATCTTGTCAATACTTAACACTCTATTTACTCCCACAAGTCAGAAACCAAAATCGGGTCCTCAGCGAATGATTTATAAGTGAACGATCAGGAGAACTTTCATGATAATTTAGCTGCAATATAAAGGATATGCACTTTATCTTCAGCGCACTCATCTTCACCCAATGTCCTAGAAAACAAATGCACTGCTATCATAAAACCTTAACAGTGCCATTAAACAGCACTTATCTGTCATCCCTAGCCCCCTCCACAACCAACAAAAATAAATCGAAACTACAAGAAAAAAACAGACTTCGAACAAACAAAGTTCCCTGCCATAAATCACAGGGCCGAGAGGTTCCAGGATTTTATCCTCACTACTGAAATTTTAACAATAAATTTCAATTTAACACAAACACGTCCGCAGTCCGCCGCATACCCGCCGTGAAAGTTCTCAACTTTCACAAACAAAACGATTATTCATCTTGAGACTATAGAACTATAACTACAGCACCTAGGAGCTCAAGTACCCTACGTATACGAGTACCATGGCTACGTCTATCCAAAATCACAATAGTTGAAAGTGGCCATGCTTACTGGCGAGAAATTCCATATATACCGGTAATGAAGCGATTATTATCCAGAATCCGTCGAATGTCATGTTAAATGTATCTGCGAATTGAGTGTGAAATTTATCGGGGCACGACGTTGGACCATGATTAGACTTTGCAATTACCCACACATGCTTTGTGACAGAAATCGGGTGAGGGGATAGATTAAATAGGAAAGAGAAACTTTTTCGAACGTCTGGGCGGATAAGCTGGGACTTAATTCACCCTCTGCAACTTGCTCCAATTGGATGATGGCTAGAGTCGAATGTTTTCCAATTCGTACGTTCGACAATCGTTGACTTGTATTTTCCAAATTGATTTCAGTTCTCTTTTCGATTATGTCGAGTTTGTTTTTCGGTCTTTTTCCGGTCTCGTGTCCACCGGAATGGAGTCGCCGGAAGTTTGGACATAGTTTCGGCAAGGAATGGCATTGCCATTAATCAAATTCTGATGAAAGGCGGAGGTGCTGCTGGTGAGTAGGGCAAAAGTCAAACATATCAATATGATTACGAGACAAATTAAACGTTCAATTTGAGATACTTCAGATGTTGTTCGTGTTGTTCTGTCGTTGTCATTGTGGTTTAAGTGGGAATTGTTCGGGACGTTTATAAATGGTTGCCAAAATGAGTTTGTGACAGGACCATTTGGATGGGGATAAACATGGTGCGAGGAAATGGTAACAAGGTAATTCTTATCGAATTATGGAAGTTTTGGGGATAGGCGCGGAAGATATTTTAGGAATAAGTGGTCTGTGTTCTATCGAAATGAACGAATACAGATAGTGCGTCACGGGGGTTGTAATGCCGGACCACACGGAAAATAGGGGACAACAAAACATAATAAAATTAAAAAATTTAAGAGGAAAAGCCTAAAGGCGTCTTCATAAGAAGTAAAGGTAGATCCTAAGCTAGATATTGACCCATCAATAATATGGCGCAGAGCTCTACAAATCAGTCCTTGAGGTACAAAGTCGCGATAAAACCATTTATTTCCAAGGAAAGCTCGTAGAAACTTTGTTAAGACTTGGAGCTCTCAGAAACGGCATGTGAATGTAGATATTAGCCGTACCTATACATTATTATGAATGTGACAAACTAATAAGCTTTCCCCGGCCACAACATCTATTTATTTATAAAGACAAATTAAACTTGTGTCTTATGGCCAAGGAGTGACATATCACAGTCGTTCAAACGGCTAAATTCCTATATTTATACAACTGTTACCTATTTCGACGCTGAATATACATACCACTTCATTGTACACGTTTTGTGTCGATTCAAGACATAAAAGAAAATTCCTTGAGAAAATTAAGTGCTATCTCGGAATAATGGCTGGGTTCTTTCGCTGGAAAAAACCCAACAAACAAGCCCTAAGTTCAGGAGGTTCAAGAAATTGAATCCAAAATTATGCGGAATAGGCAATGCGATTGGTTTGGTAGTTTCAATACAATAATGGCGATAGAGCCATTGTTTTACCCACTGTGTGACATGTGGCGCAGTCTTGCTAAAAATAAACTTCGTCCGCGTCGATAGTACTACTTCCAGGCAAAATTTTTTTTTCTATCAGCTTTAAATTTGATATCAGTGCACCGAAGATCGCCTACTATAGAAAGCCATATAACACTTAGGCGACGGACAACAGACTAAACAAGTGAATTGAGTAGCAATGCGCAGAAACATGTTTACTATTGTAACATGATATAAACATGTATACCAACATATTTCAGACATTTTTGTAACACTTAAATTGAACAAATAGAAGCCCGTTTTCCAATAGTTTAGCTCTAGCGGTACATACTGATCAGAAATGTCAGACAAGAAACGGAGCTGTTTTTGACTTATCTGTCAAAAACTTCTATAAAATTTTCATCACCGTCATATATTTTCTTGTGCATGAAAATGTCGACCTTACAATAAAGAAGAAAGACTCTAAAAGAAATAAGGCGAAAAAGTTTGAAGAAACAAAATGGGGGTAGCGAGAACTTGAAGTTTCGACCTTAATTCTAAAAGCCATTTTGCATCATTGGAAAGCCTTGGGAACGGTCCAAATGCAAGGAAATTGAGTGCCGTACAAGTTGAAACCGAATTTTACTTCGTTTTTATCAAGCTGACTACAGCAGCCAGAAAAGAAGAATTTTCTGCATTTTTATGTGATTTTTGTGTATTTGGTTGGACCAGCTCGGCATTATATAATATGTGATTTTTTATACGTTTGTTTTTTTAATTTAAAAAAAAGTACACGAAAGTTTTAAAAGTGTACTCAATTTTTATTTGAGTTAATAAGTTAATACTTGCCATTGATTTTTTATAGAAGTATTTTATATGAATGTTCAATACAAATACGTTCTAAGTGGTCCAAGTGGCGTATCCCCATAAAAAGTAACCTAAAGACAAATCACACGATCTGACTTGCCAATTAAACGGTCCAAAACGAGAAATTGCTCACCGAACTCATTTCCTTATTAGTCCATCGTTTCACGTGTTACGTGGCATGCAACATCATCTGACTGGAACCACAGGTCGACCAGGTAGTACAAAAAGAAAATTCGAAAACATTGAACGATAGCAAGCGCCAAAAAATACGGGCCAATGATTCCTCCAATGAAGAACGGCACCGAAAAGCTTATTTTTCCTGGTGCATTGGCAGCTCTTTTGTTGCCTGAGTTTGCTCATCGGATGGAATGTATGTACGTCAGATTTGCTCATTAAAAATCTATTCATCCAGAAATGAGCATTGTCATTGAAATCAACTTTCTCGTAAAAAAGTTTCCTCCAGCTTCCCTAAGTCCCTGGCAATGATAATTCGACGCTGAGTCGTTCGGCTTCAGTTCTTGCATAAGCTGTATTTTGTAAAATTTTTGGACCAACATCTTTGCATACAATTTTCCATGTTATCGAGCAACACAGTCCCAATTGCTGCAAACAGCGGTGAATGCATAAATCATGGTTTTTATTAACACTAACGGGTACATGACCCATATTTTCAATTGGTGTTTACTATGGCTTAAATAGCTTGCTCAATAAATCGAATATGACGACCGTAAAATGGTCAAAGTGCGCGAAAAACATTCTTCACAGAACACGAATTTTGATAATAAAATTCAGTTATCTGTAAGCACTGTTTGGATGTCTCTCCAATACGAAATGGCAATACTAATAGAGTGTGCTTGACTTTGAAATACGTTGCAGGTCACACGTGAGCTGTCAACAATAAAACACTGAAAATCCAAACACCAAAGACCACCATCACATGTACTTACTATACTTACTACCAAACACAACTACCGTGTTTGAGCATTGAAGGAAAAATTGCCAGAATACCAGCAAAGACATGGCAAAGTAATTTTGCAGCACTATACATTTCGCCCTTGCTTAGGTCTCAGAAAATACTGAAATAAGACCCACCCACCACATTTTTAGATATCGATGACGCATTTTTCTTTTATAATTTACGCGTTCACAAGGGATTATTACTATCCTTAAATGGCAAGACACAACACGGGCCGAAGATATAGAGGGAGAGAGGGAAGGGAACCGGTGCTTATGAGTTCTAAATGTTTGTGAATTGTAATGAGTGAGAAAAGTTGAGCTGGGAAGAACATTCCACATTCGTGTGATTCAACTAAAAAACGAGTCTTTAAATTTAACTGTGCGTCGGAAGACATGCTTGACAGTGAACTGATGAGTATTTCGGGCGAGACATGAATTGCGGTTAAATTCTTGAAGCAGGTACGAAGAGGTCTTGGGAGCACCAGACCAGATATGAGCGCTGTACTCAAACTTGGGGCGGATGTATGCCTTGTAAATTGAAGCCAGATTAGAGGTAATGAAATATTTCTTGCATCATTTGAGGAAACCTAGACATTTCACTGCGTTCTTGGTGACCTCGAATCCGTGGTCATTCCAACTAAGAGTTTTATCAACACACATACCAAGGGTCTTTCGGTTTCATCGACACATGCGTCATTCAAAGATAAGGGCTGAGTATTAATGGTTAGCTTGAGTGACAGTAGACAGCATTGTGTTGTGGAAGCATTAAATTCCACTCTATTGTATATACCCCATTTAATTATGCTGTCGAGGCCGGAATTTAATATTCTTAACATACGCTGCTGGTTCTACGGCCGAAGAGCAGAGATGTGAGCCTTGGAACGAATATGAAAAACTAAGAGTACTGTCATCAGTGAAGTTGTGTATTGGATTTTAAGTAGCAGTTAAGAGATATTTTATAAAAATGAGGAAGAGTGTCGGTGACAGAACAGAGCCCTGAGGAACACCAGCGCTTATTTGGTGAATATCAGACTTGAAACCGTCAAAATACTTGAATTGAAGGGCCCGAAAGATAATTTCCAATCCATAGAAGAAGAGACTCATCAATACCATGAGCACACATTTTCGACAAAAGAACCTGATGCCAAACTCTGTCAAATGCTTTTGAAATATCGATCGCAACAATCTTGCTTTCGCCGAAATGGTGCAAAGATTGGTTCCACTTTTCGGTGAGATATGCCATCAAATCACCAGTGGACCTGTTGCTGCGGAAACTGTACTGCCGGTCATTAAGAAGTTACCGCGATTCAAGATATTTCATAAGCTTACGATTTATCAGCGTTTCCATGACCTTAGAAAGAAGGGACGTTAGTGCTATGGGTCGATAGGAGATGGGCGACAAAAATTCGCCCGAACGGGCTGGACAAATGCTGTTTTCCTTCTATTCGGACAGAGACCAGAAGAGTAGGAAAGATGTAAAAGCTTACGCAGAGGTTTTGCCAGCGTGGAAGAACACCTTTTCTGAAGTATTGGCGAATACCATCAGGGCCAGCGGATTTGTGCAGATCCTTAAGTACTCTTGCAACTGTACGAATGCGAAAATGAATTTGTCCCATGGAAGATTCTACGCTCTCAAGTACAGGCGGAGACAAAGTGCAATCTGGGAGCGTTGAACTGGCTGCAAAATGTGCGGCCGAGTTTTGGGTCGTTTAAACTTATTCCGGTTTTCCTCAGAGAGGTTGGCTTTGTAAGTCCGGAATCTCAGCTCTCTCAATCTGATAGACTCTCTACCACTCGAGTCGTGCCATGCATTTGCTTTAGGTTTGATACTCTTCACTCTTTATAGAATGAAGGATCTCATACCCAGCAGAAGTATGTTTGTAATCGCATCAGCAGCGGCATCCACGTCACTATCGAGGAAGCATAGTTGGCTAGTTGAATAGCGCTTCAGATCTTTCGAAGAAGCCAAAAATTGGTTCGATTCCTAGACTTCAATTCCTCAACTAGAATTCATACGCTGCCAGAAAGTTGGGCAAAATTTGTAAATAACGATGTATAACTATTCTAACAAGCCTCGAAATTTCAAAAAAAAGGATCTGTTCTCATTTATACACCCGACAGCAACGAACAAATAGAGTGAATGAGAAACCATACAATTTTCATTACTTTTGAACGAACATTTTAATACAAGGTTTATTAAAAAAATTAGGTGACTTTTTATTTTTCTCAAGAAATATATATTTTTTCATTGTTCCCAGTAAAGAATACCACCTTGGATAAAACGCATTTGCGCCAACGCTTCTTCTAATCCTCGAAGCATTTTTGATATGCATTTTTGGTATAGCCTTGAACTCTTTCGTTCTAAAATAGCTTTTAAATAAGAAATTAAAAATTCGGCAACATCTGCTGTCTTGGATTCTGATCTTTCTGGACTTAATAAACATATTATTGACAGTAAAACCATAGCACAAAATGTAAAATGACACCTTTTATTCGTGTTACATTATTATGGGGATGCTTTTCCTTCGCCGACCGCTAATTTGTTTTCACAGTCTCCATTCCCTAAGCCCAAAGCAATTTATAAAACCGCACCTCCTTCACCGAGATGAAGTCGGGAGTGCCGAATTCAAACTTAAATTAGACTATCCCATCTGTTGATCTCGGTAAAGTGGTTCCAGACCTAAGATCTACTGCTCTTCTCTATAACTGAGTTAAATACATTTTTACTTGATAATATTGTCCTTCTAAGCTATAGCTCTGATAAGATTAGATAGGAACGATATCTTTATTTTAAATTCTTGTGCATACATCTATCTTTCGTAATTGTTTACATCCAACAATAGCTTGTTTACAGATAAACAACGCTGTTTAGTTTAAAAATCAAACAACCTAGAAAGGCTTTAAAGTATTTCTACCTTAACTTCAACACGGAGGAAACTGGAGACAAGATAATGACATTTACAAAACAATTTCCCCTTCTAGCCTTAAGCATTTAATTTTCTAATGCATTCCTCACACGCTAGCCCCACAGCGGTGTGTCCATCTCATACCGACCTCCCCCAGATCATCAACAATAAATTAATTAAATCGCGACAAATATTATTAATCACCACCGGCAGTCTATCTAACTCGTTGCTCATCATAAGATACACAATTATGTCAATACCCCGACGTGAGCCCCACACCCGTCGTAGCATCGCACAAAGCCCTAATTTCTAATTCGCCCGCAGTTGATCAATTTCGCTTGTTAACACAAAATAAAACGAACATTCATCTTCGTATGAACAAATTAAGCTGCACTTTGTAAATGATTAATGGCAACCTTAAGGTGAAGCTTCTTAATTATTCCAGTATCCAAACGTGATCTATCATCCGCTACGAAACACGTCGAAATACAGTATAACAATTAGGTATATACGGCGAAGAAATTCGAACTACAACGGCGTGCTCATAGGATTTTACAATTTTTCAAAACTTCATTCCTTTCGGTTGGTAAAAATAAATTGTACGACAGTGGTATCTAGTAGACAAATGGATGGTATACCATTGATTAGTCCCGCCTCGGGTTGTTCTCTTTATCTTAACAATTTAGTATTCCTGGGATACGGAACATTAAACGGAAATTTCCCCGAAAATTCCTCTCTTGGAATCCGCATTTCTGATTACGAATAAATGATGGGCTAAAGTGTCATAATAAAATGGTTAGCTATTTTCGATCGGAAAGGTTGTAGGAGGCAACTAGCAGGCACCTGAATTGCAACGGGACGTCACTGGCACTTCGCGTGTCCCGAAGTAATTTGAAATAGTAATTGAATGGGTTCTGTGTTTGAATGAATTTGAAAAAAAAAAAAGTTCAGCCGATTTATCTGTTCGTGATTTTAGATTTGTTTTTGAACGAGTGTTAACATTGGGTTTGCACAAGTAATTCATTTTAGCAGCACAACGTTATTTACGTTATTTACGGTGGCACGAACTCTTTGTCAGAAAAAATTAAATCACGTCAAATTATGTTTTTGCTTCCTCTCCCCTTTCGAGGGTATTTGCTTTGATTTGTATTGTCATAAACGACGATTTAGAATTTAATGCACTTTCTGATCTAGATTTTGAGTAAGGTTTTATATAGCAATGTGAACTTTAAAGTTTTCGAAATATTTAGGTAGAATTGTGACATGAAAGCCATGAAGGCAATGAAAAGGCTGACATACAAGCCAAGAAAGGTGCTCACATATCTTTTACGGGGCCGTCCCCATTTTATGGTTTTGAAAATTCATACATAAACCTACATTTGAATACTTGGATCAGTAAACAAAGAACCAATTCTGGGATAAACAGGAAGGTATTAAATACCTTCAAGGAACAAAATCCCTATCCCAAACGGGCCAAATAAACGCTGGAACTTAATAAAGCCGATCTAAGCGTGCTATTTGAGGCACTAACATGACACTGGGCATGCAACTACTCCCTATATAAAATGGGTCTCAGCGGCACAGAAATCTGTAGGCGAGAAACTATGAAACACACTAATCATCTGCCCAAGCCTGAGAACGATTCAAAATGACAAGCGAAACAACAATAGCAGAGAAAGCCTTCCAAGAAATCGCATCTAGAGAAGTTGTTAAATTTTTAAACGCAGCACTCACATCCTAAATAAAAGAAGGGGGTACAATAGATCTTTATGGTCGCAGTATAAGTGGCTTCATGGCCACACCCTGAGTTCTTCAATTCAATACAAGAGGTTAGATGTGTTATGCCCATAGTTTGTAAGACTTGCAGACTTATTCCCTTTGGGATAGTTAAAAACATATTTCTTCAGCCAATCGTTATTACTTTTTTCGTTGTATAAGAGTCTGTCCAGATATGTCCAGTGAATATAGCTCCCGCCTTGGTCACCGATAAAATACCTAACTTAAAGCACGAATACCCGTCCGGTTCTGACTGCCTCCCCGCCTCCCTACCGACTTTTTTCCCAACATTCCATTCCCAATATCCATTCTCATATCCCAATCAACAAAAGGTCGAAAGAGTTAAGTGTGAAACTATCGCCCCATTGTCAAACCCATCTTCTCTTCAAGTTAAAAAGGTCGATCAATAACCATTATCATAATTGAATTTGTCTCACAATCATTGTATGCACTCAAGGATAACAAATAAGTAGGTGTTGTTCCCACCGACCTTGCCAACACCTTCTACAAAATTTTGCATCAAATTATGCTTGTTAAATGCAAAGCTTTCAGTTCACCCCCAGTACCCCCATTTTATCATATGGGTCAAATTTTATCTAGGAGACTAGATCATCATTGCTAGATCCTTTACGAGTATTTCCGATCCAAATAATGACAACTCCGGTCTCCCTCAAGATAGCACAGATGATGATGTAAGCTGTGTCATCAAATAATTGCACCTTTCCGTGTACGCTGATGATAATGAAAACTCCCAACCATCTCCATTTCTTCAAAAAATAAGATGACTTTTTGAATTCCGCGAATTAGCTGATATGTCCCCTAACATACTATGTTGACATTGTCAGCGACATTGGACTTTCAGTTTGTTTTTCATAGATATAAAAGCTGAACGTGCTTTGGTATGCTTGCCGATTTTTATTATTGAAAAAAAACGGATAAAAAACCGATTGAAAGGATCTGTACTAAATTTGGTAAATTTGGTGTGAAAATTAAATCAAGTACTCTAATGTAATTGAAATATTGACTACTACTCTGAGCAAAACAAATGTTTATGAGTGGTACAAGTTACAAGGTCTTTAAGAAAGGTCGAGAAGATGCTAAAGACGTTGCTGCCCTGGATGCCCGAACACGTCGGGGGTTGTTATGGGGTATCGTCGAATCATTATCAGAAAAAATTACTGAGGATATTGGCATATTCGTTGGCTTATGCTATAAAATCTTTTCAAATATTTTCGGCATGTCAGAAGTGCAGCGAAGCTTGTTCAAAAATTGGTAAATTTTGACCAAAAGAATCGTCGCATAAGTATCGATCAGGAGCTGTTGAATGACGATCTAGATTTACTGAAAATAGTCATCACTGATGATGAAACATGAGTATATCATTATGACGCCGAAACCAAAGCTCAACCATCTCCAGTCATTGGAGGCACTTAAAAGTACCAAGACCGAAAAAAGTACGCCAAGTTCGTCCAAATGTTAAAGATTTGTTCTCATGCCGGAAGGTCATTTGTGTGAAGCTTTATGGCAAAAAGTTAAAGATTTGCGGGGAAAATTTTCATGACTTTTGCATCACGACAATGGACCTGTCCACTCTCATCGCCTGGCGTAATTTTTTGGCCAAAAACAATATCGTTGTCATGCCTCAACCACCATATGCAATGGACTTGGCCCCCTGCGACTTTTCTCACTTTCCATAAAAGTCGTATTATTTTTTTAACGAACCTCGTACATATTTTGACCTAAACAAGCTATCCACCACCACTCCACCACCATCTAAGTTACCTGTATTTAAGTTGTACCCTCTGTTAAATTTTATCTGTTCCTGAGAACTTAACTTTTATCTTCAGATTGACAACATTGTCAAAGTCGCCAGCTCAGCATTGAGAAAGAGGTTCTCGAATCCTTACGTTACAAAATCCTTACACACTACCTTCGTTGGGCCTCTTCTGGAATACGCTAATCAAGGTTGATCCCCCTCTTACGGGATTCACGCTTGTACAACGAAGATTTCCTTAGCACCAACCCTTGAATGAATCGGTCTATTCCCCTCATCGGCATCAGCACCTATCGAACATCTACCAATGGCTTCTAAGACGACTCTACGACATATTAAATCTAAGAGTTCATATTCTTGAAGTTATCATTTCTGTTTTGTTAATCCTTGCATCAAGATACTAAAGTGCCTCTGTAAGGGTGTCTAAATGATCCCTGCTCTGCATGAGGTTCTTGTGATCCATGAAATTCATACTTATCATGGTTTTGCCCTAGTGATTTTAAAAGTTGAAGGGTAGCAAATCAAATTTTGAACTGACGCACATTCTTCTTCACATGGGTAGGCAGCTTGACCTGATCTTCACAACAGACCCCCTTAGTTCAACCATCGACAACTACCATCCTCCCCTTCTTCTTTCTTTTTTTCACGACTATCCACCACTGAATACTTCCCCTCCGCTTAAGTCCTACGACTTCCACAAAGCAAATTTCAACCTATTCAATGAATATCTCAGTAACGCCCCCTTCAATTTTGACAGCCATACAATAAACGACGCCATATCTATTTTCTACAGAGAAATATTCAATTCTATTTCTCTTTGCGTTCCCCTTTCCCGATCCAACCATTTATCTATCTCCCCTCCTTGGTATAATCGCAGGCTCCGTTCACTAAGAAACACAAGGAATACACTGTGGGCAATTTTCCTTCGTACTCATTCCCCCAATGACTTTTCTAACTATTGTACATTGGTATTTATCTGACATTCACAGAGCTGCATAAGTCGCTCTATGAACGCCATTTAATTGAAAGAAAGCCAATCTTATTAACGATCCTAAGTCCTTCTTTCAGTTTGTCAACTACAAAAGAAAATTTGATGACTACCCAACTTCACTCTCCTTCAATGGCGAAACCTCGAATGATGCCAAAACTATCGACAACTTTTTCAAACAATCTTTCGCCGATGAGTCCTTTGTACGGGATACTACTTACTTCGACTACTTACCAACTTTCTCCCTTGGATCATTTCTCCCACGTACTATTATGGGGGTCAATAGTTTGAAAATAAATTGAATAAACTGCATGATGAATTTACTCTTGGGCCCGATGGTCTCCCTGCTATATTACTAAAAAAAATGTTCCTCCATTATTTCTGTCCAGCTCTCAAAAATATTCAACTCATCCCTGTCCATTGGAGAATTTCCCCAGATATTGAGAACCGCTTTTATAACTCCTGTTCACAAAAAAGGTCCGAAGAATGTCGTTAACAACTACCGGCCCAACGCCAAACTTTTCGAAAGTATCTTGTATGACACTCTAAGATTCCACTACAAATCTCTAATCTCCTCCAAAGAACATGGCTTCATTAAATGCCGGTCTACAACTACAAACCTTGTCGAATTTGTGTCCTTCACACTCTCAGCTTTAGAGAATGGAAATGAGGTCGACGTCATTGCAACTGATTTCAGTAAAGCTTTCGACAAAATCTCCCACAGACTAATACTCTTCAAAATGTCTTCCCTTGGCTTTGAACCCTCTGCGTTGAAATGGATATCTTCTTATTTAAAAAAGAGTTACTACAGTGTTCGTTTCAGATCTGCCTTTTCCAATCCCTTCCTAGCTTCTTCCGGCGTTCCCCAAGGCAACCACCTAGGTCCACTTCTTTAGATTCTTACCATAAACGACATTGAGTTTGTCATCAAACATTCCCACCTCCCACTGTATGCTGACGACGCCAAGTTCTTCAAGACCATTTCCTCGCAACAAGATTCTTCCCTTATTCAAACGGATCTGAACAGCTTTTCCGTTTGGTGTTTCAAAAATTGTTTGGAACTTAACATTCCCAAATACTATGTGACCAAGAGCTCAATTTTCGCGCACATATGGACGATATAATTCATAAAGCCAATTCTGCACTCGGTTTTGTGAAACGTTGGTCTAAAAAATTCTCCAATTCCTACGTGACTCGATCCCTCTATATTACCTTTGTTCGCCCCCTTCTCGAATACGCATCTCAAGTGTGGTCTCCTTATCAACAAACCCACATATATAGAATCGAAAGCATCCAACGTCGGTTAATATGTTTTGCTCTTCGAGGTCTGCCCTGGAACTTGTTCTTACCGCCCTATCAAGACCGTCTTAAACTAATCAATTTGAGTACTTTGGAGGAAAGAAGAAGAGTATCCGAAATAATCTTCATTCATAAACTTCTTACTGGTACTATTGACTGCGCCACCCTTTATAACTCCATATCTCTTAACACTAACCCCCGTAATACACGCAATCCTCCTTAAGCCCATGGCTGTTCCTAAAGCCCCAGTGCCTGTCTCTAAGGCACCGGAGGCCGAGGTGGATGTCTGTTCGATCTTGCTCGCAATCCAAGGGCAGATTGGGCAGCTCCAACAACAGATCCTGGAGACGGCGACCCGAGTAGATAGTATCTGCTCGCTTCTGCCGGGCCTAGCGCACCTAAGATCGTGATGGGTACGCTGGAAGAGAGACCCTTGAAGATCCTGTCGGTGAATGTAAATTCACTGATAAGGATTGAGCGACGAGCCGCACTTTTTAACCTGTTGCAGGACGAAAGCCCCGATGTACGCTTGGTTAGCGAAACAAAGCTAAACCAGAAGCACAAAATCCGGCACAGTTCTCACAGTTGCGATCTTCATAAGAAACAATTTAAAACATAAAGTCATATATAGCGGTGAAGTGCGGAGGTTCCAGGTGCTAGAGGCTTGTATTGTGTGCATTCCTCTCCGAAATGGAAAAAGAATGTACATTGTATCAGCCTATGCACCTGAAGCACCTCAGCCCAGCGTTTTCATCGCAGAGCTCGAGACACTTTTTCGATCTCTGCGCTTAAACTCGGTAGAAAACTTCTACATTCTGGCTGGCGATTTAAATGCCAAACATAGTGATTGGGGAAATACCATTCCCAACACTAGGGGGAGCCTACTAAGCCATTGGTGGGTTTTGCAGAGCATGGAGTATAGACTCAAGATACTCGCAACAGATAGTCCGTCGTATTCTAGGAGCGGCTCCTACCTGGATCTCATGTTGCTTGACTCTCGACTGAGACTGGCTGACACGAACGAATGGTCTACTAACTGTCTACGGACCTTCGTATATGACAGTGACCACTGCGGACTTAGTGCCGTGATCACAGTACCAGACGAATTTGTGGAATTGGCAGAGTACGTCCAAACATACCCATATGATTACAGTAGGGCGCGTTGGACACGCTTTGCCAGTTCCCTAACGAGAACGCTCACTTCGAGCGCCTCCTTTCCGCCGTCCAATAGGAACCTGTCAATCTACGAGATTGGCAGGTACCTCAAACAAATGGACGATACCATTAAACAGACAATGAACAGTACGATACCACGCCAACGACAGCACGATACCACAAACGTATACCGAAACGCGACAATCGACGCACTGCACAGACAAAAAAGTAGACTCTTGACAAGACTCAAACTCTTGTACAGGCGGTTTACCGACAGACAAAACTCGGAGGTCAGGACACTGAAGTCACTGATTAAAAATCTCCAACAGTTGATCAAGGAAAATTACAGAATATCTGTAAGTTTGTATTGGAACAATAGAATTCGTGCTGTAAAATCCAACAGCGCGAATATGTTCCCGCAAATAAATAAAATCTTTCGGAGAAACAATCAGAATGACATTCAGGATCTGAAGCTTCCGAGAACGTCAGACAATGAACGCTTGCTACGAACAATCAACATCGATCCAGAGAGCGCCGTCTTGGATGATGATTTCTTCGTGATCGAGGATCCCCAGGAGAAGGTGGCGACAGTGGGAGCTGTATTCCAGAAAGTGTATACGGTGAATGACAGCATTCGCCCAAACCGCGACCTGGAAAACAGAGTCCTACTTCACCACTTCTACCTTCAAAATGATATAGATCATTGGCGATCAGAGAACCTTGGTTTTACCAGGTTCAATGATGATTTTATGGCAAACAATGCTGTCGCCAGTGAAGGGGCTAACACCCTGTTCATTTCGACGGAGGATCTCCAGATGATCTTCGAGTCATTGAAAAGAAAAAAATCAGCGGGAATCGACGGAATATCGAATGTTGTGCTTAGGCACCTCCCACCAGTAGCTGTAGAGATGTACGCCATCCTGTTCAACAATGCACTGAATAATGCATATTATCCAGTGCACTGGAAGACAGCGGTGGTGCAACCAATCCCCAAGAAGGGTAAAGACACCTCTAACCCGGCAAATCTCCGGTCAATAAGTCTCCTTCCGAGTATCAGCAAGGTCTTCGAGAAGGTAGTCCATAGAGCCCTGTCTAAATGGGTTGAGGACAATAAAATCATTCCGGATAACCAATTCGGTTTCAGAGCGGGGCATGACACTATTCATGCCGCGTCGAAGCTCGTATCGGATATCCAGTGGAATAAATGCAAGAACCAATGCACGGGTGCCTGTCTGATTGACTTGGAAAAAGCTTTCGACACCGTATGGTTAGAAGGACTTTACTACAAGCTCAGTCGGTTGGGCATAAGTAAACCACTGCTATATATGATTTTTGATATGTTAACAGGTAGAAAGTTCGTTGTGAAAATTGCCAACGTGACTTCTACCCAAACATTTGATATTAACAACGGACTGCAACAGGGTACGGTGAACTCGCCGATACTTTTCAGCATTTACTTCAGTGATCTGATAGCTTCTCTTCACCATTCAATAGCGTACGCGGACGATTTCATTGCGTACAGATCAGGTCCAACGATCGACGTCATTGTTACTCTTCTGCAGCGTGACTTCGAAAAAATTCAGCAGTATTGTGATGACTGGAAGTTGAAAATCAACTTCCAGAAATCAGAATCTATATTGTTCAGAACGCCTTTGTCTAGGGCCTCTCGGGACACTAGAAAAAATTGGCGCAGGTTCTCTATCTTTGGGCCGGACGGGCGTCCACTGGCGAGACAAAGTGTAGTCAGGTACCTTGGGATCGTGCTGGATCAGTATCTATATTTTGACAAACATGTAGATGCTGCTCTGGCAAGGGCCCGGGGCGCTTTCGCTCTGACAAGATGGCTGTTTCATAGCAGCCAACTTGATTCCAGAGTGAAGGTAATCTGCTACATGGCCTTAATCAGGCCCATGGTTGCCTATGGATGTCCCGTCTGGTTCAATGCGAGAGCCAGCTTAATGGAAAGGATTCGGGTGTTTGAGAGACAATGTCTCAGGACTTGTCTTGGGCTACATAGGACACCCGAATCTGAGTACACGAAATTTTACCCGAACGAGGTCCTATATAATGGGGCTAGGATTGTACGGGTGGATAACTTTCTGATCAAACTGATTCGAAGCCATGTTGCAAGAGCAATGACTTCGGTCAATAACCTGATCTCCGGGGCTTACTACCCCAACTACTTGTACCACGAGAGAGTGCGCCTTAACGGCTTTGTTCCACTAGAGGCATTTCTCTACTTAGATCAATGTGGGCTGATCCAGGATAGATCGGCGGTACCGCTAATCTTCCACGTGGCCCGCAATTCCGTGGAGCGGCGATTCCTCTACGAACATGATGTCGCGCTCCGTGAGCCCGAGCGCCTCAGGTTTAGTAGATCGGTGTCGCGCCGAGATCGGGGAGACGTCGTCCGTCAGCATCAACGCTTTTGGTGGCTGGAGTGGACTTCGTCAGTGGTACCATCAATTCATATAGCCTCTTCAAGGCAAAGCCCGCCAAACGCCAGTGGCAGGCTTATATAAGCTAGGTTAGGCTAGGATAGGTTAGGGTAGGTAAGGTTAAAGTAGGCTAGGGTGATGGGTAGCTTGAGTTTAGGTTAGGTTTAAAAAAAAAACAAAAAAAAAATTATAAACAGAAAAAAAAAAGATATATATATATGTAATATATATTTTGTATATATCGATATATATATATTTTACTTAAGGTAGGTTAAGCTAGTTTTAGTTAGTTTTAAGTTTTATAAAAAATCAAATATTATTAATCGGATGCTAAGTTTTTCTAAAAAATCAAAACCAATTTTCTTAGCTGTATCATTTTCTGTTTTAAATCATTTAAGTTAATCATTTGGTCGAAAGACATAGTTTAAGTTGTTCTGTGTACTTTAGAGTGTCCGTATAGGGCCAGTAGGGTATTTTAAGTTTGTTAAGTTATTTAAGCTAGTTTTAAGCATTTTTGTCTAGCGTAAGATAGCTCTAAGTAAAAGTTGAATAAAAATGAATTAAAAAAAAAAAAACACGCAATCCTCGTCTCTTCTACATATCTATCCATCCCCACCGCCTCATATGGCTCCAATGAACTCCATGCTGGCAAGTGTTAATTCGAATATTAACTTCGACTTCAACCTCAGCACTCCATGCCTAACACTCCGTCTTCTCAATAACCTTCCCTCCTTCCAGTCTTAGTTTCTAAGGTTTGCGCCCCTCACCAGTTCTCATTAGTTATTAAATTAGATTAAGTTTAGCTTGAATTAAGCTCAATAAATGGGGGTGTTTGCCCCCACGAAAATTAAATTAAATTCACCTCCGTTGGTGAACTTTAGTAGACAACAACTTATTAACATACTCAACGTTACGTTACGTTCTTGGAGGATTGGTATTTAAAACACGATTAAATGTTGGTCCAACAACATCATTTTTAAATTTGCGCTATATCTGAACTGTCCAGAATCAAGATTAGTAAGCATATTGAAAGGGTGAAAACTCACTATAAAAATCGTGAAAATTTCTCGAAAAAAATTTTGAAACCTTCACACCACTTTTCGTCAATATGAAGCGCTCTCCCACACCGCTACAGAAATATGCACATGCCAGCTAGCGTTTATTCGGTTAATGACCTGAGAACAAAGATCTCAACTTACAACTTTATAAGATTCTGTTAAAACAAAACTTGAAACTAACAGTACGGCGTATACTTTTTCTGGCCCACGGCCACATTTTTTTTTAAATAATACTGGACCATTATAGTGATCGAATCACCGAATGAGGTATTCTAAAACTGAACTTGAACATCGTATATTTTCGATAGTATGTCGCCACATGCCTCACAATGCCACAATCGCCCTATTACGTGCAAATTCTTTATCTTTAATTGGCCGCCTTTCCAGCTAAATTAAGGATAATGATTCCCAAATAAAATATCAGAATTGTCATGGGAAACCGTGATAAAAAATTCAAAAAAAAAGAAGAATTTTTTGGGGCAAAGCTGACACGGATATTTGACAGATATTGTGTCCCATTACGAACTTCAGGGCTTTACACTAAAATAAAAACTTTATCACTTTTCCTAAAAATGTGACATTTTTCAATTGATTTAAAGTGACAGCTCTTATTTGATGACCCACTATGACATAGACCATGTAAGTGACGTGCTCAATATTGCATGATAAATGGTAAATCAGAAAAAAATTTGGAGAGAGCCTACAGAACTGATTTAAATTTCAATGAAAAGAAGAAAAGAACTTTGGTATACTGCCAGTAGGCAGTTGATGATTAATTGTTTCTGATCAGAATATGTTCGGATGAGTAAACTGACCTTTCTAAAATCCAATTTTCCCATCACAAAAACCATGAGCGGCATGCTTTGATTCGGAGTATTTTCCCGTTGGCGTCGTGGTAAAGCACGACCTTTCACTAAAAATAGTGAAGAAAGCGCACTAGTTGCATGCCTTAAAGTATCATTCGACCATCTGCCTACCTGACTCGATATTGGAATGAGTTCAATAGACACATGAACCGCCATGGGTTAATATAATCCGGTTTAAGGGAGGCTCGTTTTTTATGGAACAAAACCTTATAATTCCTTCTCATTGTCATCTGAAGTTCCATGCAATCCTAGAAATCTTTCTAAAAAGTTGAGCGTCGAAAATGACTTAGTAGTGCAAAACTAGCATCAGCTGTTGATGACGCCGTTGGTTCTCCAACGACGACGTGATAAACGGAGAGTGCCCCGGTGTCTCTTTGAAACGTTTCGGTTTGGTCGATCATCTTACATATGTCAACAGTACATAGTTCACACTTTCATCTCCTGAGAATAGAGAGTGAAGACTCAGTGCTTAAACTCTGGGTTGCTATAATTTGTTGGTTGGAGAGACTTTTTGGTCATTTCAGTCCTGACTCTTTGGGTTTTTGATTACATTTTTCGACTCTTTTGAAAGTCAAAAAAGCCAAGAGATTTTGATATTATTTTACTTAGATCTTTAAATTGGCTTCATGCCAAGCATGGCGCTTCAAATACTCACTAGAATTCTAGATTTTCATCACTCGCTTCTTGACACCCCTTTCTACCTACCCACAGTGGTACCTTTAGTTGCCATTCCACTGATTCTGATGGACACATCTCGGGCACGTGGTTGAAAAACCGAAAACAAAAACAAAAAATCAAAATCCTTTCGTCCACTCCATCTCGCTTGACTAAACTCACTTTACCAACAATACTTGTAAATTATTTGCCAAAGAATACTGCCAAGAACAAAACCAAAAAACTAGATACGAAAGACCAAGAGAAAAATAAGGACCAAGTAAAGATTTGTTAACTACAACTTGTTCCCTGCACCATCATCGTGTTCACTAACAATGTCATGAAATAATCTGTCGTTCATGGATAGATGGAATGGTCTCCGACTTTCCTCCATTTTCCAAACGAAAACAGAGAAACTTTAAAGTCACTTCGAGAAAATTTCCCACCAACTGACGTCTTGATTTCTTTCCCTTACTCAGGCATCCGTCGCGGCGCGTAGCCTCGCATCGAACATCTCACAATCTCGCAGCATCCGCAAGGACACTGTTCGACTTGCTAGTTTAGACGACGCGGTTGGAGGGGTTGAAAAATAAATTGATGATGATGATTTCCTCGTCGTGCACACTCCTTGCCCTGCCATGCCAAAGATTTTCATATCATTATGGCAAATAAGAACGGAAACTATCTGAGGACAGAAAAACTATATCATCATGTCATCTTTCGTTGGAACTTCTTCGGTTCCTCCTCTAGTTTCAGCTTTTTTTTTGGAATTATTTCAGTTTTTTCTGATAATATAACATTTTATCATTTTTCTTTGTCAATTTTTTTGTTATTTTCGATTTTTTTTTTTTTGTTTTCTTTTCAACGTTTAGATTCGTTGGGTGGTGTTTGTCTTGTAGTATCTGTGTGACGTGTTCCTGTGTGTGGTGACTGTGTCAATTTGGGTGAGGGTACAAACGGAGCGGATGTTACCTTGACGTCGACCGGTGTACACATGGAGACACAAACGAAGCGCTAGTGCCAAGTGGAAGAGAAACTATTTTTTGTTTTTATTGCTTTTATTACTTTATCTCTGGGTTTTGGGGCTAGGACGAAAGCCAGGAATTGCAGAGAAACTTTCTGACTGAGAGGTGAGTAAAATTGACAAGAAATCGATATCCCAAGGCTTTTCAAGTTTTTGTTTTTCTTTTATCTTGGATTCTTGTGGTTCTTCTTTCGGGTTATAATAATTGCAGCGATATCGGCTGCTAGAAGTTGGTCATTACCCCAAAGGGGCTTAAAACTAGAACTGAAATCAAATATGGAATATTATTGGTAAAAGAAGGATAAGCCGTTTGCCGTGAAGATTTTGATTGCTCAGCAAGGCGGAGTAACATTTACGTACAGACAAGCTTTAAGTCAAAGGTCTTTTATAAAGGCTTTTAAACAATTTGGTTTTAATCATTTGAAAATTGAGTAAAATGATCAATAGATCAGATTCATACACTAGCTTGATGGTAAATCTGACAGATTCATGGAGCTCAGCACGAGGTTCACGGCACAATATTTATGTAATCTGCGGAAAGGTGAAAAGAAGCAAATCTATTGTAATTATGATCTTCTTTCGATTATCAGCAAGGGCTCAAAAAAGTAATAAATAGGCCTGTAATCAAGTGGGTTGAAAACAAAAATATAATCCCGGAAACCCAAGACTGCATGTCTGATTAACTTTGAAAAAGCTGTTAGCACCCTAGTTTGTTTTTATTTTTCTCTTAGAGTTACCTTACGCTAGACAAAAATGCTTCAATCTAGCTTAAATAACTTAACTAACTTGGAATACCTTACTGGTCCTATACAGACATTCTGAAGTAAGCAAAACAACTTAAATTATTCTTTTCAACCTTATGATTGACTAAAAATAATTTAAAAAAAAATAGTTCCGCTAAAAAAATGTTTTGTTTTTTTTAAACTTAGTATATATATTTACGAATATAGATTATACACGCTTTATGACATGCTGCCTGGTAGACGATTCATTGACGAAAATTGCAATGTAAATTCATCGCAAGTATTTGACATCAAAAAGGGTTTGCAACAAGGAGCAGTATTCGTCGATCTTATTCAATATATTCACAAATGTCTAGTAGGCTCTCTTCACGACTTGGTTGTGAACAGATCAGGTCTAAAAATCGAGACTTGTTGCAAACAAATTGCAACATAACTCCGATAAGATTTAGCGGTATTGCCATGACTGGAAATTAAAAACAAGTTTTCAGAAGTCAGAAAATGTTCTGTCCAAAGGAAACGCACGATGATAATTGTAAATAAAACAAAAAGTTTTCAGAGAATTATCTTAATATTTTTCATTGTGATAAAAGGATCTATGGCAATTATGTGTGAAACAAAATATCGTCCAAATGCTCGCCACGGCTTCGGTGGCATACCTCTATCCGATGGTCCATATTTTCAATGACTCTGAGACATAATTGAGGTTCAATGTCATTAATGTGCCGAATTATCTCATCCTTCGCCTCTTGAATTGTTCTTGGCTTATTGACCTACACTTTGTCTTTGAAATATCCCCAAAGAAAGAAGTCCAACGGTGTCAAATCACATGATCGTGGCGGCCAATTAACATCGCCACGACGTGAGATAACACAGCCATTGAATTTCTCGCGCAAAAGAGCCATTGTTTCGTTGGCTGTATGGCAAGTGGCACCATCCTGTTGGAAGCACATGTCGTCCAGGTCCATATCCTCAATTTCTGGCCACAAGAAATCGTTATCATCTCCCGATAGCGAACACCATTCACGGTAACTGCTTGGCCGGCCTCATTTTCGAAGAGATACGGCCCGATGACGCCGCCAGCCCTTAAACCGAACCAAAAAGTCACTCTTTGTGGATGCATCGGCTTTTCAACAGTCACTCGTGGATTCTCATTTGCCCAAATGCGGCAATTCAGCTTGTTAACGAATCCACTGAGGTGAAAGTGTGCCTCGTCGCTTAAGATGATTTTCTTTGTAAAGTCACCATTCACTTCTGTCTGTTCAACCAACCATTCGGCGTATTGACGACACTTGGAATGGTCAGTAGGCTTCAACTCTTGTGTCAATTGAACCTTGTAAGCATGTTAATTCAAATCTTTATTCAAAATTCGCATCAGTGATGTTCAATTGTTGGGTACGACGACGAGTCTAGGTTGACGGCTCCTCTGCCACACTATCGCGAACAACAGCAATGTTTTCCGCAGAACGAACTGGGCGAGCATCCACAGGTGTTTTCACATTTCAATTTGCGCACAATTCTACCGATTGTGGACACATTTGGTCGATTATGCTGACCAAAAGGATCACGAAGTTCACGAAATACATTTTGATTTGAACGTAAAAGGCTTCAACAATCTTAAAGCGCTGCTCAGTTGTGTACCTCTCCATGGTTGAATTTGTCAAATACTGAAACAAAGAAATGTCAAATTAAGTTGGGCAAAAAAACTTGACGTTAAGGTGTGACTCACAATTAACATCGTGCATTATGGCTGGACCATCCTTTATAAGGCCTCTAGGGGTATTAGTAAAAACTGGCGAAATTTTCAAGTTGTAGGGTTACACAAATTTTTAATTTTTTAATTTTTTAATTTGAATTTTTTTTAATTTTCGTGGGGGCGAACGCCCCCATTTATTGGGCTTAATATGCCAAGATCGCGAATGACTTGAACCGTGGAGATATTGAGGAAGTAGAGACGAGGAGGATTCGTTTACGTGAAAAGGTAATTGATTGGCATTTGGAAATGTTAAGCTACAAGCAATTTTTGGAACACCAGATGGAAAAACTATTGAGATCAGATTGAATAAGGCAAGAGTCATGACTGGAGGAAATGGTCTTGAAGAACTTGGTGTCGTCGGCATATAATGAGATGTGGGAATGTTTGATCACCATTTCAAGATCGCTTATGGTAAGAACGAAAAGAAGTGGACCTAAGTGGCTGCCTTGGGGGACGCCGGAGGAAGCTAAGAAAGGGTTAGAGAAGGCAGATCTAAAACGAACACTGTAATAGCGGTTTTCCAGGTAAGAAGATATCCACTTCAAAGAAATGGGGTCGAAGCCCAGGGAGGACAATTTGAAGAGTATCAGTCTGTGGGAGATTTTATAGAAAGCTTTACTGAAATCGGTTGAGATAACGTCGACTTCTTTACCGTTCTCTAAGGCTGATAGGGTAAAGGACACAAATTCAACAAGGTTAGTGGTTGTGGATCTGCATTTGAGGAAACCGTGTTGTCTAGGGGCGATTAAAGACTTGCAGCGAAAACTTAGGGTTTCGTACAAAATACTCTCGAAGAGTTTGGGTATATGTGACAGTTTGGCAATGGGACGATAGTTGTTAACAACGTTCTTCGGACGTTTTTTTGTGTATAGGGGTGATAAATGAGGTTTTCACCTTGGGATAGGGATAGAGTGACGATTTTCGAGAGAGGGCGAGAGATGGTTGAGGAGCATTTTTTTAGAAATATGGCAGGGAGACGGTCGGGTTCAGGGGTGAATTCATCATTAACTAGATTTAATTTGTTTTCGATGACATGAGAATCGACTGTCTTCTTCTTCTTTTCCTTTTTCCGGCGTTGTTATGGTCAGAAGTGTAGGACCATAACCTTCCCACTTAACTGCATTCCTACTGGTCCGCTTGTGGGGTCCGCCGGTTTGACCTCAGAAAGTAGCGGCAGGCTTCCCCGTTTGGGATTACTTCATCGCTGAGGCCTATCAAATGCTGGTGTTTTTGCATTTGTTTGCACCAATTGCTTTTCGGCCTGCCATTTTTTTTTTTTTTTGTGACACGGGCATGCTCCAGATTTTTTTGTTTGATCTTACTCTTACAACACCGGTGATCTCCAGTCGTGTCAATCCACTGATTTGCATGTACACTTGTGGGGCAGTTTAATGGTGGTATATGTGTCCCTAGGCTCACCTTGGTGTTTTCTAAATTGCCTAGATGTGATTTTTGTTTACCTTTGTTTTAGTCGCCTTTTACGACAAGCGAGAGGTATCGCTGAAGGGATATTCTTAACCCGTCCCTGCACGGACTGAATCGACTTGTGTGGAAGAAATGGTCCAAGGGAAAAATTCGGTAGATAATCAAAGTATGAGAAGTCTGGAGCAGACGAGTCGTCGGCGAAAGACTGTCTAAAAAGGTGGCGAAAAAGTTGGCGATAATATTGGGGTCATTCGAGGTTTGATCGTGGAAGGAGAGGGAGGTAGGATAGCCATCAGATTTTCTTTTGTAGTTAACAAACTTAAAGAAGCACTTTGGATCATTTATAAAATTGGCTTGCATTTCAGTTAAATAGCGTTGATAGAGGAAGTTGTGAAGGGCGGTAAAGTGAAGATAGGTGCCCAGGTAGTCAGAAAAGTCATTAGATGATTGAGTACGAAGGAAGATTGTCCACTGCTTATTTCTTTTGTTTCTTAGAGAACGGAGCCTGCGATTGTACCAGGGTGGAGAGGTGGACGAAGTTTTGCGTTGTGAAACGGGAACGTAAAGAGAGATATGTAGAGTAAAATATTTCCCTGTAGAGTATGGATATTGCATCATTTACGGTTAGGTTATCAAAATTGAGAAGGGCATTTTTAAGGTATTCATTGATTAAGTGAAATTTTGCTTTGTGGAAATCGTAAGAGGCCAGAACTGTAGGGGGTTTATTCTGTGATGGAGAATCGTGAATGAAAGGAGGAGGGGAGGATGGAAGTTATCGATGGTTGAAAAGGAAAGGGGACAAAGTGAAACAGAAGAGTTGAGAGGATCGGTTGTGAATATGAGGTTGAGTTGTCTACCCATATAGTTTAGGACGCCACTAACTTGGCTAAGGTTTGAATCTGTTAGGCGATCCACGAAAACACATTCTTTGGCAGTAGTGGGATTGGTGGCAGTGTAAAACGATTGATCGTCTGATTGGGGGTCCATTGAAGATGTGGAAGGTTGAAGTCACCGAAAACAAGGATTTCATCTTGAGGGTTTCTTAAATGGGTTATTTGGTCGATTGTGTTGATGGCGAGTTGATAGGATTCAATAGGTTGTGAGGGCAATATGTAGAAACAAATGATGTATAGTGTCTTCTGGGGTAGAGCAATCTTAATTGAAACAAAGTCGAGAAATGGGGAGGATGATACTGTAATAAGGGAAGAGTCAATTTTATTAAGGACGGCTAGTAGAACGCCTCGATAAGGGCAACCTCGACAAAAAGCCACTAGTATGCAATACTTAAATATTTGGTTTGGGCATATGGTTTGTTTAGGTCCTACGTTTTAATATAAAATGTGGATGTTTCTCTAACCCGGGTTAAGACTGCTTCTGCCCTTAGGGCATATGGTCTATGCTTACTTATGATTACCCGATGTGGCTTAACGTGGGAGCAAACCGAATGGAAAGATTGGCATATTTGAGATGTCTGATGTCTGAATTTATATTGAGCGCCCGAATTGGAGTACACAAAATTCGATGGCAATGAAGTGTTAGGTCTTGGCTAATTTAAATAGAGTAGACAATTTCCTGCTGAAGTTAATTCGAAGTCACATTGCGAGGGCAACGACTTCGAAAAACAATTTAAGTTCAGGTGCTTATACCCCAAGTCTCTATATAATGAGAAGATACGTCTTAAGAGCTTTAATCCCCGAAAGCATATTGAATAATGGCCTCTCCATTGAACGAATTTTGTGTCGAAACGCTTTGCTTCATAGCTCAATATCACTGCAATGGATTCTTTCACACAACGGGGATTGATATGGGTTTTTTTTTTGTGAAAAGTGATGATAGAAAATTGATTTAGTGAAAGTATTGTACAAGGAATCCACAGTATACGCTGAAAACATATAAAAATATCACCTTTTCCTAGTGCAGCTACCAACTATTCCTAGTGCAGATCCAACTATTTAACTTGAACCACAACTAATTAAACAATCTAATTAAACTTGTGTAGCATCGAAAAAGTATTATTGAAAATTAAGTCCATCGAAGATTTTTGTCCAAACGACTTGAGTGCTTACAAAGTAGAATCTTGCTGACGGCGTTATTGACTGTATAGGTCTAAGAGGTCGTCATTTCACTTTCATTTCATTTATTTATTTATGGGAATTCAGAATTAAGATGCGAATCCTTTTTAGTACTTAGTAAATTAATTACAGAAAGATTGGATTTCATTTTACTTAAAACTACTTAACAATGTATTTCTTATATCTAAGCACAGGAAGAGTTAAGGGGTTTATCTTACAGATTGTGACTTGTAAAATAGCGAGGGATTGCACTTTTAAAATTGGGTTTGAGATTGATCTTATATTAGAGGGCAAATAGTTCCACAGTCTAATAGTGTGAATGAAAAATAGACGTGAAGAGTTGACGTACTTACCGCGGTAGGAATTATGTTCGAGGTTCTAGAAGATCGAGTGAAACTCAGTCTGTTGTACAAATACGCCGGGCTACTATTGATGTTTTGATTGTATATATTGATGCAAGTTGCAACCTAGCAAATCTCGAGAGTACTCAGAGATATGCTCGTAACGGCCAATACCGTAGATGAAGGCTACTTGTAACTTACGTTGGGATAAGGAGTCTAGGCTAATATATACTACCTCCGAGTATGTTATTAGTGGTAAAATTAAAGAAATAACCTACCTGCGACGTGTTTCGAGTGGAGTGAAGTACGCGCTGGGCACATTTTACGAAGACAACAATATACGCGACTAATGACCATGTTTGTGTGAAGGTAACCAGATAGATCTCGACTTATTACAAACTCGAGGCTAGTAATTGACTCGACAGCCTTAATTCTAGAGTCATTGAGATATATGCCGGGAAGAAGATCTAGGTTAAATTGTTTTATTGAATTACTTGGGATTTTGTCGGGTTAAGTAGTAGTCCGTTAGTGACAGACCAAGAGTAAATTCATTTCAGAACGTCGTTTATAAGGAATGCAAGTTCATCGATATTCGCAAATGGTTTAGAATGATGTAATTGAACATCGTTCGCGTATAAATACACCGATGAGTGTCTGCACATTGACAGAAGATCGTTGATGAACATGCAGAATAATATTGGACCCAATATAGAACCCTGTGGTACGCCTTATTTCACATTTATGAGGGATTAACAACGCTCACCCAAAACTACCCTTTGCGACCTACCGGAAAGAAAACTACTCAATAAGCAGACCGCTCTTTCACTGAAACCGAAATTGTGTTTAAGCTTCAAACATAAGACATTGTGATTTACTTTATCAAAGCCTTTGAGAAATCTAGTAGACAGAGAAGGGATATAGCATGCCTGTCGAAAGATTGTCTTACTTCTTCGAGCAAATTTACCATTTCTAAAGAACAGCTGTGATTGGCTCTAAAACCGGACTGCAGAGCATACAACAGATTATTAAAAGTGTTTCGTGATCTGTTTAGCTATTACTTTCTCGAAGACTTTGGGTAAGCATGGCAGAATGTTTATTGGTCTAAAATCTACAGAAGCTGTTGGACAAGCTTTCTTAGCAATAGGCAAAATTCTAGCAACTTTCCACGACTGTGGAAAAGTCGATGTAATAATACACCAATTTATATTTTTACGAGTAAGATGGGAGACGATATATAGTAATATAAGTTTGAGGAAGTATATTAGTATGCCATCTTCCCAATGGAATTGGATTTAATGGCTTTGACATATTGCACAATTTGCTCTTTAGTAGCAACAACAAAATCGTCTAGTCCTGGAGGCGAGTGTAGACGGTCGGATGTCTGATTAAAATCGAATGCGGTTTAGCAAGGATCTTCTCCTAAAAATGTGCCGTTCAGTTCGTCAGGGTCATAAGCATATTTAGAATTATTATTGCTGCTAGATAAACCAATTTTTGTAAGATTACTCCATATTTTTTTAGAAGAAAAAGATATTTTTCGAGTTGCGTATAACAGAGGTAGCGTTATTGCGCGCCATGTTAAACGAAGTCCAATTAACGTCAGAAGGAGGGTGGAGTTGACTACTTCAGTTGAATACCAAGGACATGCGCAGCTCTGAATTTTGAAATATAGGTGAAACTAAGGTGACTTTATTTATTCATCACTATTTACGTTCTCCCTTTCAAAGTAAACCCCCATAGATATAATAGACCTGCGCCAGCACTTTTTTCAATCCTCGAAGCACTTCTGATGTACCCTTTTTTGGTATAGTGAATTATGCCCCAATTTCGGGAAGAGAAAAAACTGCGGCGGCCAAGTCTGGTGACATAACTACAATATTGTTTTTGGCAAAAAAATTACGCGCAAGTAACAATAACTGGGTAGGTGCGTTATCGTGAGCAGCACGGACAAACGCGGACGTATACTTGGTATTGCTTCAACGGCAATTGAACGCAATATTCCTTATTGACCTTCTGGCAAGAGCTCATCATGAATCACGACATTGTAGTCGAAGAAAACAGGGGGCAAGACTTTCACATTTGACCGAAATTGGCAGGTTTTTACGGTGTTGGCTCTTCCAGCTTCCATTGAGATGACTGGGCTTTGGTTTCGTCATCACAGCAAACCTGTGTCGTCATTCACGTCATTCAACTGCTACTGAACGATGTTCATGTAACGATTCTTTTGGTCAACATTTAGCAATTTTTGAACAAACTTCGCTGTTACAGGTTTCATGCCCAAAATAACTGCTGCAACGTTTTCATCCGTTGTGAACGTGCTGGGGCGTCCAGGGTAGCATCTTCATTAAGGAGCATGCATGATTCACTGCGCATCTTATTGATTTCTGTAACGCCCAACATTTCTTTTGGAATACAGCACTTAAATCTCACTCTTAAGTGACTTACAAAAACAACTGAAAAATAAGTGATGCAATATTTTTATGTACTTCTTTCAAATGTTAATGGTAGCTATCAAGTGTATTTTGATATGTAAGAAGGCAAGTCTCCTCAAAATTGCGGAATACTGATAACTATTATTCTACGGAATATGTCTTCAGTGACTCTGGCGCAACGAAAATTTTGAAACATATTTCCTGATCCTCCAAATTGTCAAACACTAAAGCGTTTAGCCACTCACCTCTAAGGGACTGGAACAATACGTGGCAGAAGAGACGCCGGAAGACCGCGTAATACTCCATTTGACTAGAATATCGCCGCTTGAGCTGACGTCGACTGGATGACATGTCATTAAATTGACTTGAAACTGTTCCCTTTCAAAATGCAAACAGTCCATCAACTACTGCCTAGAAACCCGCAATCGATTTTCGGAAAATCAGTATCTCTCGGACACTTAGAATCAGAAACTAGAAACCAGACCTCCGATCTTAAATGGCCGTTGACACTAGCCTACAAGCTGTAGCGAGCACCCGGGCTTTGTTAAAATTATATCAACAATCACACTAGCTATAACTCCCCAAGAGTGTGGCAGGAATACATTCAATAAGAGTTTGGTCGCAAGGAACCTGGACATCAATGTAAACAAATGGTCACATTCTGGTTTCTGTTTAGAATCCGCGTAACATTCACGAAAAGCTATATCCACTCAAGTCGTCAATAACCTTTTGTAGGCGGTATTAGGCCTCAGAGAAGAAGTTTTAGACGCTTCCATTTTACTGGTATATTACATGCTATCTCCTTGCAGTGTACCTACATATCTCGCTATAAATTAACATCATTTGAGCTAGATTCTTCACTCTTCTAAGTACCTAGACGGAATCAGAGCCTGACTAGAGTTGAGCGTCTGGCGCTTTTTCCCCTCAAACTGTATCTCTTCGTCCTTATCAAGCATCTTTTTATCCTTAAGCATTTCATGCGGAATTATTCCAAGATTCAAGCATAATCCCATCCTGAAATGCATACAAATTATTTCTTCTCAAATATAACGAGATGTTTCACGACTGAACTCTTGACTGTTTTATCGATCTCGTAACAGATACTTACGACCGTTTTTACTGTTTTTCAAAACTACACAAATCAGCCAAAATTGCTGTTTCCACTCAAGCGTAGTTTTAATTAAAACAGAAAACAGAAATATTCCAAACAACACTGAGTTCCTTCGCATCGCTTGACTAATAACTCTTGCGATTGCTCGAAGAGAGGACGCTCGTTCTTCATAATTATCCAACTCCTCATGCTTTCCATTGAACTGGCTAGAAGGTACTTAGATACTTCCTTCGTTGCCGCCGCCACAGCACGCTCGTCCTGCTAACCATCAGATATCAATTATAGCTGACCTAATTAGCCTCGAAAGCAGAAAAACAAAACAAGAATAATGGGTAGAAAAATGCGTAACGACCGGGTCGCTTCCCCTATTTACGAGCTCGTGGATTCTACAGGACACAACCCACAGGTCCTAGCTCGGTCGACATTATTCACGCCTACCGCCACGGTATGTAATTGTCCTTGCAATACGCGGCAATTTACGGAATTTTCCATCGACTACCGCCGGGGGAAAACATGAAATCAATTATATTCCAAAGGATACCCGATTAAAAGTCGCCAGGATCGTCGCACGAACAGAAGCGGATTGTTTGTGCGCGCGTGTGCTATGTATACAGCCGCAAGTAGTAGCAAATTAAAAAGTTAATAAAAATGTAATTTTTATTTCGTCCTTGGTGTCGTTACGACCGCACTGGTTAATTTCCCGTGCTGATGAGGGTCCGTTTCGGAAAGAGCACACCTAAATTGTGTGCACGCAGGCAAATTTTCCAATTGTCCGGGACACGTGGTTAGGTGTAATGGCGATGCTGAGCGGATGAATGAAACTCATTTGCACCGCGAAATGAAGACGCTCTCATAAGCACGATTGAGTGGACTGAAAGTGGTTGTTAAGAATGAAGGGTATGTGGCGAGGGTTCCTGCTGTCGGTTGGAATGTTCACTTTTCTTACCTTGATACCTTTTGCATAGATAAGGACTCAAGAAGTCGGTATTGAGTAGCGACGGTGACGTTAGGGAGACGAATAATGCGGAAAAGGCAATTACTTTAATTGTACTTTGGGATAAGTGGCGTGGAGGACGAAGTGTGGTGATGGCCCAGCCGGCACGAAACCTAATTTTATTTTGGGTTTTTTTCTTTACGACTTTTGTCAAATTATAACATTGTCATCGTGCTATGACATCGGCGAGATTTTGGGAATACATTTAGCGTTGCTTTTCGTCGGCTCCTGATGAGGGAAGAATCATCCCCTATGTGAATGGCTTTCAATCGATGGAGATGGACGATCGTTTTTATGACAGCCCCGAGTTTCTCACTTTTCTAACAACAACTTAATAATTGGCTTGCCTGTGTTGTTAATTGCGGACTTCACATCCAACATTCGACATGCGTACACTGGCTTAACAAATTTATTAGAAGCGTGTGTAAGCTCTCCAAGTGGCAGTAAAGCAATCCTCAGTTGATCTTCCGAGGCTGGTAGGTATCAAGTTGTTGCTTATAGTCAAAAATATGTATTTGTGTTTTAACCAAAAAAAATGTTGGAAATAGAGAGAATTTAATCCAGAGACGAAAGTTTGGATCATCCAACAAGAGGTGTCATTTAAAATCAAAAGAAAAAAAAGTTCGTATTTTAACTTCAATCGAAATAAAAAAAAAACAAAGAATGAATTTTCAGTAGTTTAAAACGTTGTGCTAGAATGCATCGATCCACATTTAAAAAGTTTCTTTCTACCTATCAAAAGTCAATTGTGAATTTTAAAATGACACTTCTTATTGGATGAAGCCATACTAAGAGTTTTGTTGGTTATATTAATCCAATTCTGGTGCAAACATAGAAAACATGAACGAATAATTATGAACAATTCCTGAATTACAATTACAGAAGCCTCTGAAGATGTTGACGTATTATTTTTGATATTTTTAAACTTCGCCCAACAACAGCCGAAATAGACAGTTGTTAAACAATACAGGCCTAGGAGTTGCTAAACAATTCAGGATCGTAACAACAAATGAGGATTGTTTTTAGATATGAGGTCGAAAATAAAATTTAGTCGTTCCAGCAGTGACATTTTTTTTTCGTGAGCTAAACGTTATCCCAGGCGGGTTTTGGAGACTAGAAAAATGTGAGACATTTTGAAGTTGATGATATTAATGGGATCCAATAATTAGCATTTATTGCCTAAACCCAAAATTCCCTTTACATTTTGAACACCCGTATATGAGCAATCATTTGAAAACCATTATTTTTTTGTATTGTAGTCCCAACAAAATATTCTTGAATAAAAAAAGCATGGTGGGGTACCTTTGATATTCTGTTCTTCTGGTCTCTTGTTTTCCCTACCATGAGATTCCGTATCGAACTATGATGCTAAGACACCGGTATATTTCTATATTTATCACGTTTCGCTGATAACCTTAACATCGAATCCATCTAAAGCTCAACTATACCCAGTTCTCTTCCCATAACCATCTTTTTGGGCGTGACTTTTTTTTAAAAAAAAAAGTTTTCTGCAGTTGCATCTAACACTTTTCACCAAGGCATTCTCTATGACCAGCAGCCATCGACGTGGTTATTTTACTATCAAGGCCCTTCCACGGCTAAATAACCAGGTTCTATTCCCAATCTTTAGCATAAAAAACTTGGGCGGTTCAACATAGAACCGAGAACCTGAGAACCGGGATGAAAAAGCAGCCTGCAGCAAAACTTTCATAAAAGGTGGTAATTTAAACTGACTTGACTGGACTTAAATCGACTCTATAAATAAACAGAGCCTTTGTCCGCCTCATCCTCACCTACCAATAGCTGATTTGAAAGTCTGCCTTACGCGAAGCTTATAACAAGGATAAACCTAATAAGACTTCAAAATTAGCAAATCGGTGGCAAGGGAATCCTGAGACCAGACTGAGGCACTTAACATAATGTCGTATATTCCGCCGTTTGACTTAATATCAAATACGTGGCAACCTGTACTGGTAATAAACTCGTGTTACAGGTCGTCTAAAGGGGACGGCGAAAGCAGACCTCTATTATTGCCAATCTCGAATCTACCATCGACGTTAACAGGCTAGATTACCCCCACTATTGATTTTAGCAGCATGAGACCTTGCCGCTTTTTATCCTGAAAGGAATGAAAGTCCGTGGGTCGATTTCAAATTACTAAAGCTAAGGGTTAGTCGAATTGGATATTTATAATTCGTAGCGCCTCCCTATTCAGTCGAACATCGTTGAAACAGATGATCAGATGAAAGCGACGCTTACAAAACACTCAGTACAGCAGCCATTAAAATTCCACCCTCAAAAATTACCTTGTCCAGACTGGTAGAGCAATGTAAAAGTGAATTTAAAGGGGCTAGCGGCAGGATTAGGATCACATCTCGTCTATAATGTAAAATTGTAACATAAAGGGTGATGAGAAGGCCAACCAGCTGACAGCTTTTAAACAAACGCCGCACTGGTCACTGGTCATTGCCCTATAGCTAGTCAACTCTGGTGGGTGTCAGGGTACAAGGTTATAAAAGGCAAAGAAAGAAATCGCCGACCAACTCGCCAGGAAAAGTTCCAGCGAAAAGTACATATGTAGATGCCGAACCTTTCTGCGGAATCCCCAATTCGAAGATAAATTTTATCTTAGACAAGTGGAAAAAATCGCAACACCTGCACTTTTGGCACAACGTTCAAGAACTCCGACAATCGAAGAGTTTCATACGGCCTCTGAACAAACACTCTATCAACATCCTCAAATATAATAGTCCCTTTCGGGACACAGTAGTCTGAGATATCTTAACAATATTAACCTCTTGTCTGAAACCGATTGTCGAGTTTTCTGTCTAGAGGACGAGGAAACTGAAGAGCACATACTATGCGAGTGCCTTCTGCAATATTAGGAAGCATATCCTCCTCAGAGAAGTCATGACTTCTGAGGGGATCAGCTCAGCTCCTAGGAGGACACCCTCCTCTTTATTAAGAAGGTAGAGGAACTCCTCGTCTAATTTGCTAGCAGGCACAATAGACATACGCTTATCGTAGTGCCCTATGCTATTTGCTAGCACTAGCCCTCTATTAAAAAAAACAAAAAAAGCTAATCAGCTTACCAGAATCAGGCCCACACATCTTCGGTAAACACTTCCCTAATCACCAAGGTCAATAGCGCCTCGGCCTAGCTAATATAACTAGTTTTCCGAAATTCGCTCTAAAAATCGGACAGCCAGACGGCTCTATAACACATGATCTGTAATACAGACCTGTAACCGGTACAACTGTCAAAGGTTGAATAATGTAGTTGACCCTCCGTAAAATGATCACTTCTGTCTTGGTGAGGGTGAGCCATCGGCTTCATCGTAGATGTCCTAATTTGATGTTCACTTGCTGTGTAATTTCGATTTTGTGAGCATATAGTGCCATTAGTCAGACTCAATTGTTGACTTCGATAACAAGTTGAGGTGTCTAGCTGGTTTCGAACACTTTCCTTGCAGCGGTGATGTCTTGGCATCTTGTTCGAGTTTGATGTAGAGTTTGAGTCGCTCCAGACTTTTTTCCTTGGATCTTTTTGATCCTATCAGGATAAGTCAGACCTCTCCAGATGCTCTCAAAAAAAAGTGGAAGAACTATTTGTTCGAAAGTCTGGCCGAAGCGATTGAAAATTTAGTAAAAAAAGCCCAAATGATCAGCATTTAAAAAAAATGATGAAGATATGTCGTTTCATTTTAAAGACAAAACAACTTTGGCTGAGTGTTTTTGGGCCACCCTCTATTTTACGGAAGTTGTAGATTACCTTAACCCCGTCTCTTTGAATGCATCAACTTGATTATGCTCGCAGGTAGCCTAGTTCATTCTTGACGAGTCTCTTCTGAAGCTCCGGATAGCTTCATCGCTTTGTATTACTTGTGTCTTATATTGTAGTACAACATTTTCCGGGGAGCCCCTAGTGAGCTTTTGAGCTGATGATTCTTTCTTCAGTTTCCAAATAAGACTGATAACAAATGCACAGTTCATCTTCGCTGCCCTCGAATATGTACCTCCCTGCCTCAGCTAAAAACTACACAAATGTGCGTCACTGATTTTTTTTCTTTCTTCCAAGTCTAATTCAGCCCTAACTCAGGGTTGTTGAAAGCTATTAACTGATTAACTCAAAATCTCAAAATCAGATAATTAGTAACAAGCATCCTTTATAGCCCTGAAGGCTTCGGCCTGACTCATACATTCCCTTCCCCCTGAAAATACGGCTAAATGCATCACACATCCTTCCTAACCACTCAGTTAACGCCGATCCAGTTCCCGTCAAGACCACCATTACGCGAACAAAATCCAATTCAACGAGAGAAACAGATTCAAGGAAGCTGGATATCGCGACCCTTGAACTCCTGAACTGCAACTATGTACCACATCAACAAATGAACAAAAGAGCGGGAATTGTGCGATAGCAAAAGGTTAAATGGAAGTCGCAATTACATTTGAAAGGACAAATTGCTTCCGACGACTCAACGAGTAACGAGTAAATATAAATTTCCATTAAATAAACGATTTATGAATGCTCCTAGATACTCACAATAGTGGCAATTCCAGCCTGTTTCCTTCGGCCCCTTTCAGACCCAACCCATATACGGTGACCTCCTCGTGCTCGTTGTGTCCTCCAAAGTCGAGCGACGGCTCTATTCCACTCTGTTGGGCTCCATCCGTCGGTGGTTTGGAGAGTAAAAGTCGTTAATTTCTTGTTTTTTTTTTTTATTTTTTATTTATCCGTTTGGTCCTTTTTTATTTTGTGTATTTGGTTGTTTGTTGGAATGGTTGTTTAGCAACTAGAAGGGACGTGGAGGCAGAGGCACAGGGAAATCATGAAAAAGTAGTTGTAAAGTGCAGCTGGTGATTGCCCGAGGAATTGACCTACAATACGGGCGAAGCTGGAAAAAAATGAACACAGATCCTGCGAAGCTCGGGGGATGCCTGTTTGTTATACATTTTTCTGTATTCTTTGTTGTTGTAATGTAAGGCGAAAAATTAATTGAAAGAATGGAAGCGAGAATGGGTCATTTCGACTGTAAAGCCTATTGGAATGTAGGTCGCTAGGTTGCAATGGCTGTGATTCGCGACTGGATAAAAGGACTTCCGGCGTACAAGGTCGGCGGCATAGTTTTCATAACGATTGGGATACGGATTGTCATACTGTTAACTCCCATTTCGAAGTTACTGTATTGGGTCGGTTTTTTTGAAATAAAAATTGTGACACATCTCCATGCCTTCTGCGAGGGATGGACTCTGTGTTCATGAGCTTCTTTCAGCCTCGTATATATCGAAACAGATAATGATATTGCCAATGGACCGATGTCATTCGACACATAATTGTTTAATGAACACGTGGTAAGGTTTGTGAAGAAAAAATAATTGATGACTTGTTCTCTATAACGAAAAAACAATTTTAGAATGTTTTTCGTCTCGCGTATCTCGAGAACAGGTAATGATATGGGCATGAGACTGATATCATTCTACGCATAATCACACGATAAATATATGGTAAGGTTTACAAGACATTTCAACAGGCTGTTTGTTTTTTAAAGGCGCCTCTAAGTCCGAATCTTTAGTATTTAGCGGACTCTATGCTGCTGCAGATCATAAAAACAACTCAAAATATCTGCGAACCTGTTTTATTGCCGCGTAATTGAGTAATGAAGAAGTTAAAAACCTTTTAAAATAAAAAAATACAAAAGGTCTTAAATAACTTGGTCAATATGAAGTTCGTAGTTTGGGAAGACCAGTCACAACCAATAAATGGGTTTCGTGGCTGAAGTGCGGACTTAAGGTCGCCGAAAGCATAATTTGGGATTTAACTAAGAAAGTGTGGCAAAAGGTGATCAAACTTTATGTCTTTGTTCTATTTCCGATTTCCTTACTAACTCCTTGGATGATGTGAATAAATAACCAAAGCTCTTCAAACAACCCTATCGTACTCATCACCTTACTACATCTTCATTCAATCCACAACACACTTTTATCCCAGCGACTACATTGTCAACACTATCCCATAAAACCGATAAATTATTTTAAAACTTTCCCATCAACGCGAAATTCAACGCCCATCTCTCAACCATCGCTCTATGCAACAAGATCCCAAATCGCAATATTTTTCAAATCCTGCCACATCCCGAATTCCGCACATCGTTTCGCGTTTCTCCACCTCCCCAATAATCAAAAAACCATCCGCTAACAAGAACAACTGCTACCATCCCATCGCACAGCACTCGTACATACATATTTCAGCAGTTATTAAGTCCGGCTCATGTTTCCTATCAAACTAACAGCAGCCATTAATAACACCCAGCTCGCCAACATTCTGCCTTCGTCCTTCTCGTTTACTGTGCCACTGTAGCACGAGCACAACATCAACCAAAGTATGTGCTTGTCGCGCTGTTAAAGCTAAAGCATCTTCGCCATACAATTTACAATAATCTACTACCTCCCTTCCATACCCTAAATTTTTGTTACGAACAGGAGGGTGTTTAGCTCCTTCTCCCGTATCCCATTCAGTTACTATCCAACCGATTCTCATTTATTATCTTTTCATTTTTATTTTTCCTCCGTAGAACCACCTCGACGGCGACTCAAACTTGACTTCACATCATAGCCATGGTGAGCAACCTTGTCGCCAATTGTTGCTGAACAACGATTGTCAACAAAATCAACATCAACATCAGCACCACTTGACAGCGGCGACACAAGCAACACAATCACAAAGCCACTCACCCCCGTCACTCGTGTCTCGCTCGCAATCATCCACTCAAAAACAAGCTCAAAGAAGAATAGCGGCTCGTGACAGCCGCCACTGTAGCCGTTCTATGGGAAAGTGTATCTCGAAGCATCCCTCAGCTATAACCATAGCACTATCGACGACAGATTTAGCAACAGCAAGTCACATCCTAAGCAAATTCTCCGATAGTACTGATTACATATCACTCAAGGACGAGCACGGTAATCCACTGTACGAGTACTACGGCGACAATCGCGCTCAAGTGTACTATCGGCGCCCGGCAAAGGACGATTGTTGGCCAAATCACGTAGGAATCAACACACACGCACAGGATAACAACAACAACCGGAACTATCGACGACAAGAGAAGGATAAGGACAAGGCCAAAGTCGAAGTTGAAGTCGAAGAAGATTGCAACAGCTTTGCTGACACTGGATGTGGTCGAGATAATGAGGTAAGTTCGTAGCACTAATTAGATTACACAATCGATTAATTATTTCCCCGCCGACGGAGCAGAAGGGTGTAGATGGACTTGGCCCCTCGTCTTGAGGAAGTTTAAACACAATGTTCGGTGCAAAGTTTGCTGTTACCGATGAAATGAGAGAAATTAATTTAGGAAGCATTGTTTAAGGATTAGTTAGTTGGATACAGGCTTTCAAGGAAGTCGAGGTCTTACGATATTATGCAGATTAATTAGGCAGCCTCGGTTATTGTTGGGGATTCGTGATCCGAGATTGTAAGTTTTGTGTATCTTTTCGCCGTAATAAGACTATTGGATCGGGGTGGATATAGAGTTGTTGCGAGTTATATCTTCTTCATCCCGAGATTTTTGAAATTTCATTTAAATACATGGAAAGTAGGAAGATCATCCCAATTTGTTGTTGTCTTGACTTATTTAATTTGGAATCAAATGTGAGTTTGCTTGAATTTTAATACGAGTAAGATATCTGAGGGACAAGGATCCCGGCTTAACGACGTTAGGAATAATGATATTGTAGGGTAGTTCCTAGGTCATATTTGAAAGTTTACAATGTATGCATGGGTTAGGTGTAATCGCTTTGGTTTCTTCATTATTTACTGTCCCTTTCTGCGTGATGATACGCAGATGAATAGATAATTTAGTGGACATTACAACATATTTTTAGGTTAACTTCCTAATAATACAAGAAACCTTCAAGCTAGATACAATCTCATTCTACACTAGTTTTGAATAGATTCAGTTTTTTTTTTTTTACCAACTCAGATGGTAAACATTGTATATAGAACTGCCCCCTTTCACTATTCATCTCCCTTTTCGATCTTTCGATTCCTAGAAATCTTGGAAAAAATGTGACTTTCCCCACTAGAGTAATTCATAATTTTCCTTTAGGCTGGTGTGTAAACAACTAGTTTACGTTTCACTCTATGAGTTAGGAAACAGTATTAGATCCTACACCGAAACGTCGTAGTCGTTGATGCTACTAGAGTTTTTATAATTCCATTATGTCTCTCTCATAGAAGCCTTCGCCTCTATTGGTAAAAATAACAAGCCTGTCTTGAGGCAATTTTTTTCAGCAGCTAAATCGTTCGCTATAGACAAGAATACGTAGTAATTACTTGGTGTCAATTTGTGTGGCTGTAGCTCACGTATTCGGTGATATGGGCCTTAAGTGCTTGAATCGTTTCCGGATTATTGGCGGAACATCGGTCCTTCACGGTTCCCCATAAAAAAAGGTCGAAAGGCGTCTAATCGCATCTCCGAGGCGGTTATTGACATCGCCAAGACGGCTGATGCAAAAGAACGATTGTGGCATGGGTTGTGGGGCATGGCGCGCCATTTTGCATGAACCAGACGTCGCGTCGTCCAATTCAAAGTCTTCAATTTCAGTAAAAAAAAAGTCGGTTAACGTGACCCTGTAATGCCCAACGTTGACCGAAACGTTGTTCCCAGCGTCATTTTCGAAGAAAAATGGTCGAATGGTACAACCACTCCACAATCCCCACCAAACTGTCACTCTCTGTGGATGCATTGGCTTCTTGACAATAACATGCGGGTTTTCCGAGCAATTTTGTTTGTTAACGTAACGTAGCCGCCGGAATGAAAATGCGCCTCGTCAGAAAGGATGATTTCTTGCCCAAAATCGTTGTGCAACTCAAGCTGCTCTAAGGCTCAAACTGCGAAGCGATAACGAAGCGGATGGTCGCGCGCCTGCAATTGGTGATTCAATTGGACCTTGTAAGCGAATAGTCCGAGATCAATGAGTGTTGTCCACTAGCATATCAGTCTCACAAACTTTTTGTACAAACTCGCGTACAGCAGGCGCGGTGGGTGCTTCGTTTCGGCCAAAACTCATTTTTAAGAAACACACTGTTGGGGCTACCCAGCACTCACTTTAGTAAGTCAATAAGATTTCAATATTTCCCAACGATGTTCAAGTGTAAAGCGACTCATTTCCGCGGAGGTATGATACAGATTTTCTGTCAAGAGGATCGAGCGGGAAACAGCTGTCAGTGTCAAAATAACCTATGATTTAAAAAAAAAACACTAGCTGGCCTATCCTTTATCAGGACAGTACGGTGGATGCGGAATAATTTCGAATCCTAACCGTAGCAGTTTTTGCACTGTTACGTGTGAGGTATGGGGTCTAGAATTGTCATGCAACGGGAACATGTCCATTGACCAATGCAGGTTGCTTTTCAGCCAATTTCGTATACATTATGTCGATTTCCTGCCAATATTTGACTGCATTTATCGTTTTACCTGGTTGAAGAAATGAAAAGTGGATTGGTCCTTTTGATGACCACCAGATTGTCAACCTTTTCTAGGTGAAGACCAAGTTTGGGGTTGTGCTTTGGGTTTTCGTCTGCATCCAACCACTGCCCAGATCTTTTACGGTTGTCATACAAAATCCTTACTTTTCATCATATGTGATTATACGGTGCAAAAACGGTGCATTTCGATGCCTAAGACTTAGCGATGCACAGGTTTCTAAACGGCGTAGTTTGTGGGCCTCGTTCAATTCATGGGGTACCCACTTGTCGAGTTTTCTTACTTTTCATATTTGAGATAGGTGTCGACTTATTGTCATGGGAGATATTCCCATGTTGTGTGCAATGCCCCACAATCCACTGTTTCTCGTAAAATGGCGTCGTCAATTACCGTTTTCGGTTTCCCACGCGGTTCATTTCGAGGCTTAGATCTCCCGCACGGAACTTACCAAACCAACGCAGAATGGAGTGTTCGTTCACCGCTATATTCACAAATGCCTCATTTATGTTTCTGACTGCCAGAGACGCACTATGTCCCAGTTTGAACTCGTACGAATTTGAACCGCCTAAAGCATGTTATAAAAATTCCTAGAAAAAAATACTGTACTTGTAACGGAGCCTAAAAGTCGCACTCATCAAGCACACATACCACTTTATCTTATTAAAAAAAAATCACTGTGTTGCACAGAAGTTCATTCGAGAGCTTCTGATTGAGGACTAAGTGAAAAATCGGACATTTCATGTGGCACAATCTAATACCTTGACAATTAATTCCTAAGCAACACTAAGGCTCGTATTATGAAACATTTTATCAAGCGTATAGTAAAGTCTCTTTTCCCAAAAAAGAATTGATTATAACTTTTCAAAGAATGATACGAGGCGAAGCACAATGGCCCCATAATATTCGTGGATTTCAAATCCCTTGAGCAGGTTGACAGAGGATCATACACATAGTCTCTCCAAACTACCGCCTTTTTAATTTTAGAGGGGGGCGCTTTTGTCAAACTTTATCAGGTATTCATTATGCAATTTTTCGTTGAATGTAATTGGACAAGAGCCGATATCGTTATTGGTTTTTAAGATATGGAAAACGAAAAAAGGTTCAGGTATGGAACGTTCTTGTACACCTACATATATAGATTAACAACCATGGACATAGGAAATATTGAAGTACATTAGGTTCCATTACGCTTAAAACAAGAAAAGAAGAGGTTCCATGTGACTACCATGAGGAACTCCATACTTTTATGCGATTGGTGAGCGTGTTAAAAGCGTACAAATAAATTGAACTCTTTCCGAAAGGTATAATTTCTGCCATTTCAACATACTACTGTGAAATCCAAGCATCGATATTTTAGATGTTAAGATGTGGTGATCTATTCTATTTAAAAATTGATGTCATATTGAGGGTTCGTGATTTTGAAACCATTTTTATGGATCGGCGTTATGAAGAACTTTTTTCAATCTAGGGTTCGTTAAGCAAAATTTGCAAAGTAAAAAAATATGGATTGGGCACATCCCTTAAGACCATAGGTGCAAGTTCATCAACACGAAGTTGCTTATCCTAGTTGAGCTTTTCTTATTCAACCAGCATTTTATCCAGAGAAACATGTAAACTACCAATATCTACAAAGAAATGTTAAGAAAGAAATTTGAAGAGAGATTACTAGTGCATGAGTCGTAAGGACGTGAATCTTCATAAACAAATCGAAAAAAAACAGTGAAAAGGTTGAATATAGGAGAGAGATCAGGAGAAAAGCGGCTGGAGTAATGCACAGTGTTATGGACTGTTTATAACTCTCTCTATCAACACTACTTAGTCGAGATGCAAACCAATCTTATAAATAATCCCAAGTCCTTCTTTCAGTTTATTAATTACAAAAGAAAATCTGATGGATACCCAAACTCTCTCTCCTTCAATAATGAAACTTCCTCATAATATCGCCAACTTTTTTGCCACCTTCTTCAATCAATCTTTCATCCATGATTCCTTTGCATCCGATCCTACTTATTTCAACTATTTACCAAACTTCTCCTTTGGACTATTTCTCCCTGGTAGTGTCGACCCCGATATCATCGAAGAAAGAACTTAATGATGAATTCACCCCTGGCCCTGACGACTTCCCTGCTATATTTTTAAAAAAATGTTCCTCCTCCCTTTCTCTACCTCTCTCAAAAACTTCAGCCTTTCCCTTTCTCAAGGTGAATTTCCCCCAATATGGGAAACCTCTTTTATAACACCTATACACAAAAAGGGTCCGAAGAATGGCCTTAACAACTACCGTCCCATTGCCAAACTGTCTCATATACCCGAAATCTTCGAAAGTGCTTTGTATGATAATTTAAGTTTTCAATGCAAATCTTTAATCTCATCCAGACAACACGGCTTCCTCAAAGGTAGGTCTACAACCACAAACCTTATTGAATTCCTTCACCCTTTCAGCCTTAGAAAATGGCAATCAGGTCGATGTTATCTCAACTGACTTTAGTAAGGCCTTTGATAAAATTTCACACAGATTAATACTCTTCAAACTGTCTTCCTTTGGCTTTGAACCCATCTTACTAAAATGGATTTCCTCTTACCTGAATTTTCGCCACTACAGCATTCGTTTTAGATCTGCCCTCTCTAACCAACTCATTGCTTTCTCCGGTGTCCCCCAAGACAGTTATTTAGGTCCGCTTCTTTTTATCCTTACCATTAACGATATTGAAATGGTTATCAAACATTCCCACATCGCTCTATATGCCGACGATGCTAAGTTCTTTAAGATCATTTCCTCAGAACATGACTCTTCCCTTATTCAATCGGACCTCAACAGCTTTTCCACCTGGTGCTCCAAGAACTTCCTCGACCGTAACATTTCCAAGTGTCAATCTATTACTTTCCCCCGCAAACGTAACAAACCCCCTCCTCGCCTCTACTTTCTTCATAATCAACCCCTTTCTACCGTTCAGGTGATCCGTGATCTTGGTGTATTATGCGACCAGGAATTCAATTTCCTTGCACATATCAGCGAGGCCAATTCTGCACTCGTCTTCGTGAAACAATGGTCTAAAGAATTTTCTAATCTCTGCGTCACTCGGTCTCATAACCTACCTACATAACCTACATAACCTTTGTTCGCCCTCGAATACGCCTCTTAAGTGTGGTCTCCTTACTATCATTCACACATTCCCAGAATCGAGAGTATCCAACGTCGTTTTCTCCGTTTTGCTCTTCGTGGCTTACCCTGGGACAATCCTCTGATTCTACCTCCCTATCAAGACCGCTTAAAACTTATTAATTTGAACTCACTGGAAGAACGAAAAAGGATATTCGACATCCTTTTCATCCATCGACTCCTTTGAGGTACCATCGACTGCGCGACCCTTTATAAATCTATCTTTTTTAACATTAACCCTCGTAATACACGATATCCACGTCTCTTCTATGTATCTACCTCTCGTACCTCCTATGGCTCCAATGTTAATGCGAAAAACTGTTTCAATTTTAACATCAGCACTCCTTGCCTAAAACTCCGTCTCAATCGCCCTCTTTCTTAGTTTCCTAGATTGTAAGTTAAATTAGCTTGAATTAACCGCAATAAAATAGCCCCCACCAAAATCAAAATCAAAGTTTATGTAGGAACTCTATTGGCTTTGAACCGTAGGCCGTCAAAATGTTTCATTTCCAAAGAGGAAGTAAACAGAAGAATTTTTTTGTTTTTATCTAGCTTGATGCTATTTATTATAGAACTTAGTCACAAATATTGCGATTGTATTGCAGTATTCCACAGTGAAGTACTTGGGGAATGTGGCCCGTAAATTATTCTTATTGATAGCAGAAAAGTCGTGGACTTTTTGTAGAGGCATCGACATTTTGCCATCTGGAGCTATGTTTCTAAAAAAACCCAGATGTTGATAGAGGCACCGTCTGTAGGGAGACGTGAAACGTATTCAGGCCCTGAACAGTCCTATTTTGCTCCTATTCTGGCTTAGAGAGATCTTGAATTTATGTGCAATTTAAGAAGTGATGATAGAATTAAGCAGAGCCTTAAACAATGCCTGGATATCGATCCCTACAGGGAGTAGAAAATGACTAATTCTATAGTGCGCGAACAGTCATTCTGATTCTCACTGCTTTTACTTTGTCAAGTATCTTGGGTATGTAGATAATTTGGAATTTTCGAACTTTTATCAATCTCCATACCATTTTAAAATGGTAGGCGAGGGTTTACTTCAAGCCCCACAATGTTTTGCTTGAACCTCCTTATTCTGCATAAGCAATGACCTGTTTATATTTTTTGCTTTTTACATTAACTTTTTCACGCCAATTTTTTTTTTCATATATAATACATGGCAATATTATTACTGTTTCAATAGTGGCCTTTTTTCTCAATGGGACGTAGTACACTCCATCTCTGAATATCATGAAGGCAATGACATTTCAGACAACGATTTCAACTCGTCATGAAAGCACTCAAACTTGGTAATATTTTAACCGAAAATGTTTTTCATTTTTATTTCTGTCAAGCTGATCGTCTGTTTTGACATATTTTGAAACTTATTTCAAGCCATTTTAATAATGAATACTTTAAATAAGCGCAGTTCCTCCATTTTTTGTGTTTTATTTTATTTTAATTCTAATTACTCTTCTTCGCTTGCGATGTCGCACTTCCGCAGTTATACATAAATGTCACTTCCGTCCTTAAGCGGAAACGTCACCATAATTGGACATTTTGTGTTTCACAAATAATCTGTGACATTTTCTCTGTTTAATTCGTGTAAAACTCACTCGAGCTGTCAGGAAAATACCTTTTAGTTGATTTCTTGCCTCTGCGTGCTGCTCTTAATCGCTGTCGGCGAACCATTAAAACTTTTCTCCAAAACGTTTTGTTGAAACAAAAAGAGCAATTGCATGCCTTACTGATTGTTCTTGGTTTGACAGGGTATAAAAGGTACCTTTTGATTAGCTATGGTCGTTTATGAGTATTTGTAATTAAAGTACTTCTTGTGGGATCCATTAGATATCCACATTCAGGACAGAGTTTTACATAGTTTCCATCTTCCACTGTGTCTTATCTCCTGAATTCGCACCAGTTCGATTTATTTCAGGAAGGAGTCCGTTTCCACTTCAATTTCCACATCCGGCTTTTTACAAAATCTCTCCATAGACTCGTTACATCGTTGCTCATCCCAATCCACATACAGACTCATGCGTACGAAAGCACACATCAGAAGCCAATGATGGACATTATCTGTACCTTGTATCCGAAAACACGCACAGATGCTACACACTCGACCTTGCCCCGTAAATCGAACCGACCGCATGCTCTAACCTCACATTTTTGCCAAAATAATCCCAATAATCAATATTACCTTCGTCCGAAGGTTTCGGATTACATTCCCACTAAATTCTGAGCAGCCCCTTCCACATGGTTTGTAACACGCCTCCTTGCGTTCGGTCTTTCGAAAATGTAATCACATCGAAGCAAAAAGTTTTATTTGGCAAAACTTGCAAACAAATAAACTTTCCTTATCGGTAAAATCAACACTTTACTACCCCATCCCTAACGAGTTACCGCACTGCCATGGCTGCCTTCGAAGGTCCTCCTCCGACGACGACCACATGGACGAAGTGAAGTTAAAGTTAACTAGTAAGCCGGGCGGCAAGGGAGTGTGCTGAGGCAATCTTTTTTCTTGGCTTTGTTTAGCTTTTCGCTTCTCCTTTTCTTTCTTCCCTTTTTCCCTTTTTTTTTTTTTGTTACATCCTTTGTCGATAATAAGGGTTTAATATAAGAGCTTAGTACTGTAGTTTGCAAGTCAACTTACTCCTTTCTTTCCTCTTATTCCGTTTTAGTTTTTATCTATCTCTGATTATATTCCCCCGAATGAATGATGCACTTTGTATCTAGCTAGTCCATTAAATCGTATCAGATACATAGCCTCGGGCTCTTCCTGATGCGACGTTAGCATTGCGAAAGTCGAAAAATCGTCGAAGACTCGTACAAATGCTAAAAGCAAGTTACAAAGTCAAAGAATAAACGCATATTGAAAGGAGTTTCTGTCTTGTGACGGGAATCCTAGTTGCCACATCATTTTCCCGAGAAGACTTCTTGCATTGTTTCGGTCTTTTTCCATTGGTTCGGTACTTTTTTTCGATTTATTCCTCGTGGAACTGAAATTTACATAAAAAAATAGATTGGGAGTAGTTGAAGGGGGATGAGGGTTCTTATCCAGTGCTTAAAATTCGAGGAAGTAAATTGAAATAAAATATTCGTTAGAGTTCGGGAGAATGCCGGATACTTAAAAGTTTCCTAATTTTCGAGATTTTTATTGAGGATATGGAATTGAGGAGATCGAATAGGATATCGTAAGACGATGCATGATTACGAAGAGCTGCAGGGGACGAACTTTACTTGCATTAGTTTGATTTTGATTTTAATCCTTACAAAATAATTTGCATTTCTAAAATCCTTAATTAATTAATGGGTCAGATATTACGAATTTTGACATATCTCCACGTTTCCAGGTTTCTACAACTCAAATCCATCGTTTTTACCGAGATGTCTGTGGGTGTGTGTGTATGTCCGTCTAAACTTTTCTTTCGCTTCGTATATCTCTAGAACAAATAATGATATCGACTCAAGACTAAGTCCACTCGATGCGTTATTCCGTAGTGAACACCTGATTCGGTTTTCACGGTGTCTGAATTGGCGATTTGTTTTTAACAACGTAAAAACTACTATAAGCTTGTTATAAAATGTTTCTCATTTGGCTTATTTCGTGAACAATAAACGAGACTTTGAGTGTCGACTGTTTAACCGCAGGGCTTTGACTTTTTCAGCCAATATACTGACTGGTAAGCGCGTTCAGATATTAATGAATTGATGATTTTATAATTTCATGGTTTATATAGAGTTTCTCCAAAGTCACGTCCACATGTCAGTAGTGATTTACTTCCTAACGCTAATTTTGTTTAATACAATCTTTGACTTTGATAAAATAGACACATGTACAATTTTAACCAAGGACAGCTACTCGCTAAACCAATGCATAAAGGCTATTCAAACTTATTACGAAAATGACCAATTTTTTGAAAATCCATATCGTAAAATAATTCTTCAAATTAGTCGACAATTTCAGAAGGTAGTAATAAAATTAAAAAGAAAAACTGGTTCTGTCGAAGATCAAAAAAAGTCGGACGGACCAAAACGTTGACATGTACATTGTTGCTGCAGCACAAAGTGTTGCTGAAGAATCTTCAACATCGATACCATGATCAAATTCTTCTTTTTGGCTGGACTAAACCCTAAGATTATTCATTCGAAATTGTAAACCACTGAAAAGTGGGCAGCTGAATTTAAACGCGGTCGCACGTACATAAGTCGAAGACGACTCCCGTGAAGACAGCCAAAAACGCCAAATATACTAGAGACCATCATAAAAGTGCATGATATCAAGTAGGGCGAGTGAGGGTGATGGAGATCGCTAGATCACTGAGGCTTATACAAACAATAAGGCATCCGAATGCTATGGGTAAGAAGGGTGCTGAATGCCGATCCAAGCAAATGCACAAACGATTTTCGCAATAATCTTTGGACCGATTCAATAGGGGTCTGACCGATTTTGTACGGCGATTTTTCACCATGGATGAGACATGGGTACACTTATACATGCCAGAAATGAGACAACTGTGAACTACAACCAACGCCACAAATTTAGTCGAATCTCTCAAAAAATCCTATTTAGGACTACCACCTCCAGAGAGTAGTGGACGAACATCTTTGACACAAACCATCTGCACCCCGTTCAGGTTGTGTGACTAACACCATAAGATTGCACTCTTAAACCTGCACGAACCCTATGAAAAAAAAACAAGCCAAGCAGTATGCGGAAGCCGTTAATTCAGCGCCAAAAAAAATAAAATCGATCCCTCGATCGCATCTGCCAGAAAGATCATGGCCGGCGTGTTTTTTGGGATATGGAATGGATCCTGTAAATTGATTACCTTGCAAACGGCGAATATTACTCCAACCTTCTTGATCGGCTGGATGTCAACATTTGCCTGGCTTGAAGAAGAAAAAAATCATATTTCACAAAACTTTGGGTTTTGGGGTACAATTTGCCGGGCCATCCCCCTACTCTCCTGAACTGGCAACTTCAGACATCCATTAGTTCCCAGACTTGAAGAAATTTAGTTTTATGAAGCGGTTCACGTCCAATGAATAAATTGAGAGGGCCGTAAATGAATATTTTTACAGACTTCCACACTCTCACTTCCGGGAAGAAATAGGTACTGATGTTAGAGAAATGCTGAACCAAGTGTGTTGAAGTCAGGGCAAATAATACCTAGTCCTGCCATAAGTTCTGTTACAAATATAAAACGCTATAAAAAAAAGCACTAAACATATTGTATTAAAAATTATTTCATTTATTAGAACACAATATTTTTTGCTTTAACACAAGCTTTTAAACGGTGTGGCCATTGGGCTATAGCGGCACGTACGGTTTCCATGGAGATCGTGGACACTGCTCTGGTTAATGCTGTTTTCAGGCTTCCCAAATTTCTGTGGGGAGTCTTGCAGGCCATGTTTTCCAATTCCGACCACAAACCATAATCCAATCCTCGACGGCCAATCTTCTGTTGCTATAAAGCCAGGAATATTGACTTTGAGCCACTCCTGTGTGGTTTTGGCTTTGTGCGCTGGAGCAGAGTCCTGTTGGAACATCCAACTGTGTCTTCTTGGTAAGCCTTTGCACCAGTTTGTACGCCCTTTTCACAGAAATGGAGGGATGGATGGACAAACCATTACGGAAACAGAATGATGGCCACGTTGAACCCTTGGAACAGTTTTTTTTTCGCTTCCTTGGATGAAGTGGCATAAATCTTGTCATTTTGTTTGTTGAAAACTTCGTCCAATTTTCTCGTCCGTAAACAGAATGTTTTCATTGTCCACGTGCCACTGCAAAAGTCGCTTGAATCTTTCCATACTAATTTTTTTTAATTGAGGAGTTAGAAGATGACCCGGGTACCGACGATAGGCTTTCATATGCAGATCATCCCGAGTCAGCCTAGACATGGATCTGATTGATATATCCAATTCCTTGGACATGATCTTCTGCTTCCTAAGGGGATTTCTCCGAATTCGTTCACGTACTGCCTTTACTACCGCACTCGTACGGATGACGCGCGGGTGACCGCTTCTTGGCCTGTCCTCTACTCCAGACAATTGGCCGAAGCGAGCAATAGCCCGATAAACGAATATTCTTGATATTTCGAGTGGTTTTAGCAACTCGACCATTTGGCCAGCACTCTTTCCTCACTTATGCCACGCTATTACCGCGACTCGATTCTCTTTTACGCCCCACTCCATGTAAATAGTTCGCAAACTGAAACCAAACCGACTAGTATTCTTCACTGATAAGTGCATGTGTTCTGAAAAAAAGGTAGCGGTTCTATTCCCTGAAATAGTTTTGAACGATAAGCGCTGGAAGTTGTGTAACAGAACTTATGGCAGGACTATGTATAGACAAATTAAATCATTTTTGTAATGAAAATCGCAGTCTTTCGTTGTCAGGCCGAGAACTTTTCACCTTACCCCCGTAGATCATGCGATTTAAAACTATTAGATTACTACTACTGAGATTACATAATCAATTTTGAAGAATGAAAACTACTCGTATGTGGATAATATTAAACATTCGGAGATGATGTGTGGACGAGTCCTTGAATTGTTGATTGGCTTAAAAGATGTTTAATATCACCATCAAGATTCAACATATTTTCGATCTGACATCTGCTGGTAAGCATGTACAAAACGCATTGAGACACGTTACTACCAAAATAGTTCCACTGTTTTCGACCCGCCCCATGGTGTTACAAACTACTGAGACTAGCCGTGGGTCGAGTTCTTAGATAAGGGCGCCAGGCGATTGACCTAAATGGTAGACTGACCTAAATTATAAATGAATATAAGTGGTCTATTCGCCACGAAAATAAAAACCGCTTGTTTTAATAAAACAATTATGATTTTAACTGTAGTCTAACTTACTCTAGCCTTAAGAAAAAGAAAAATTTCAATCGAAATAAAAATCCACGATTCGGAGAAGACAACCAGCACTTTATCTTCTGCTCGGTAATAGCCAGCGCAACGTACGTTGTCTGATGTCCCTTGCTCACTGAGTTAAGTAATAGCATTTCCATTCTTACAATTCGCCCAATGATCTTATTTTCCCGACAAAATTTCCAAACAGGAAAAAAGCAAACAACATACCGAGATTAATAGCCTAGTAGTTAATGGTATCAGCATAACAGACCCTAGCAGCATCTCAAATTCATTTAATAACTGTTTTACTGAAATATCAGATCAGCTAAAGCCTTCTTTCGAACACTCTGCAAGTTGTAACTGCTCCATTTCCTCATATTTAGCCGGTAACATTCAGAGAAACAATTTTGTTTTTAACCCATTTTCTTCGCAGGAAATCTATTATACCATTTTATCCTTAAAAAATAAAAACTCGCGTACAAGTGATGGCATATCAAGCGGTTTATTTAAAAACATATGTTTATATGTGGTTGACGTACTAACATATCTGTTTAATCTAAGGGCAGTTTTCCTCGTCATCTCAAATATGCTGAAGTCATTTCCCTATTTAAAAAAAGTAGTAGAAATGCTGTATCCAACTACAGGCCCATTTCGCTTCTGCCAACCTTTGCTAAAGTCTTCGAAAAGGTCATTAAATCTCGCATTGTGTCCTTTTTTCTTTTCTATCTAAATAACTTTTTTAGTAACAGTCAATTCGGATTTAGAACAGGTATGTCAACTGAGGATGCTATTCGTCAGCTGTACGAAAATATTAACCAAAATAATTCGACGATGGCCCTCTTCATTGATATGACTAAAGCTTTTGACAGGGTCGATCATGACATACTGCTTGCAAAGCTTTATAATGCTGGGTTGGGTAATACACAAATGGTTCTGTTCGTACTTGAAAGGCAGGGAACAGAAAGTTAAAATAAGTGACACTTTCAATGAGTCTTGTACTTTAAAAAATGGTGTATCTCAAGGTTCAGTTTTGGGACCTCTGTTATTTTTAATATATATTAACTCACTCCTTGATATTAACTTTGGGGGTATGTCTACTGCTTTTGCGGACGATATAGTTTTCGTTGTATAATCTCAGACTGAATTTGATTGTGTTACCAAGATTTCAGAGGTTCTAGAAACCTTGAGGCTCTGGTTTACTGCGCATAAATTAATTATTAGCGAGAAAACAAAGTTAATGTCTTTTAATATCAGCAGTAAGGTCATACACGACTACAATATATGTTTTCACGCCTATGATTGCACTAAATTTTGTCTACCTGTCCATAGCTGTGGTAAAAACAATTTCTTATCCAATCGTACTTGTTCGTCAAAATGTTTTAATATTGAGTCAGTGCAAAAATATAAATATCTTGGTGTAGTGATCGACTGTAATTTAAACTGGAAAGATCACGTACAAAATATTAAATCGCATATGTTGTTAGTGACGATGAAAATGTATCTGATAGACCAATATTGCTCCAAAAAAGTTCTTAAAACAATTTATTTTGGACTGGCCCAATCTAAACTACAATTTGGGATTGCAAGTTGGAGTGGCTGTTATACAAGCACTCTCAGACCACTGCTATTGGCACAAATACATCTAATTCGGATAATTAGAAAAACGCACAACCAGGAAGGTTGCATGTGACTTGATACGATCGGAAGTTTTTCGAATTTCCGAGTTTTCAGATTACAGAAAACTTGCAAACTTGTTCTTATTCTCCTGAATAGACTAAGCGTCACTATGGTTGGCGAAAAAAATCACCACAACTAGAACTGCGACTGAAAACTCGAATTAATCTACTTCGAGTTGATCACAGTTATAGGACTTATCAACAAGCACTTTATACCAGATTTTGCATTAAGACCCTGGCCTACATGCTCACAGGTTCCTGCTGACACAAGAATTGAAAGCAGCGGACCAGGCTCAAAGCTCACTGGGTGCCTGACATTGTTAGACAAGATCATGATCTTTTACATAAAGTTTTTCTTTGGTTGGGTTTATAAGCTAACAAAGCTATTGCGTCTTAAAGAAAACTCCGAAACTCAAGTGAAAATCTGTCTTTCCACAATGAGTGACGAGTTTTTGGGCTGACAGTATCATTTGAACATTTTTTTGTTCTTATAAAGTTGCTGGTGTCACTATTACCGAATGTTCTTGTTCCTCAATTAAGTGGCTTAGTAATGGACATGACAATGCCAAATGCCACACGGTTAAACTCAACTCCATTGCATGAGAAGTTTCCTAGTCAAGGAGGTTATCAAAATAGACACTTCGTTTGGCCATCGAAATCTTGGGACTTAGAACTTCTTTCGCCATCGTAGGAAGTCGCGATGAAAAATAACAGCGGCACAAATATTTGACAGATACAGTATTCCATTACTAGCCCCAAGGCTTTTACTTTGGACTGAAATCAAAATATCCAAACTCTTGGGAAAAATGTTATAATTTTCAATCGATTTAAAATGACACCTCTTACTGGATAACCCTGTGCAACTCGTAAAATTACGAAATTTCCGTGAATTTTAAATGTGCCTCATATGCTAATACTTGCTTGTTTCGATGTTGTATTGAAAAGCCGTAACGCAAAGCAAGTAGCTTGAAATATAATCTCCATCCAAAGCTCAATAATTTAATCAAACGGGTGTCTTCTCGGAACATTGGGCTTGCTTCTGGTAAGTCAATTCCTTATCTCCTTTAGCCAGTGTGCTTCAAGTCACTATCTGCATTTGGCATGATGAGCCACTTTAAAGCCTTGATACTACACGGAGCATGTGAAATATTCTCCACTTCGGACACTCGAAAGACGTTTTTTTCGGGTACAGCTTTTCCCTGGCCTACAAGACGCACTCAGTGTCGAATGGCAGAAACTTATTAAATTCCTTTCTATACCTCAACCGTATTTCCTGTCAACGACCAAACCCTCAAACCGTATGTATTACCACCTTGAAGGCACAGATGTCTCTCCCACAAGGATATCGATTTTTACTTCCCATTCCGAACATGGCGTCTTACGCACCCAATGCGCACGCTCCTCTACCGCAGAGCTCAACACAACACACGAAACCTTGCTCTCCCATCCAACCACGTACTCATTCATTTGAAAAACGTATTCGAGTACATTCACGAGGATTCATGTCCACCGCGGCATATCCTTGCAAACTCCATCCAAGAAAAAATCAAGAAAAAAATCTCAAAATGCAATCGTTTTCCATTCAAAGTATTTTCGAAAACCTTTCAAACGCGTCAACAGTGAATTTTTAATCCGACACGTTGTTTACAAGGTGGTATAACCAAGATCAAAATCAATCCCTCGAAGCCACACGTCCTTCGTGAATCATAACACTTTCGACTTTCAAGGACTTTTTGCTCCCTGTACATACGATACATCTTAACTGCGAACAACGCAATTCAAAAATCCAATCTGCAATCTGTTCTCGCCAAAACAGAAAAAAATTTAAAATTTTAAGTGAGATTTCGCTCATTAGTGTCGAAAATTTCATTTCAGTGAAAAGTGCTCCTTCGCATGCGATTATACGTGTATATGTGTGCGCGTTTGTGAAAAAAAGGCAAAAATAGTAACAAAATTTGGAAGAAAGAAAAAAAACCTTTTTTCGGTATCTCTGCAGAGGTGGTTGTACGTCTGCAGCAGGCGGGGTGATAACAAGGATTCCCGCACATCCCAAGTTTTGTGTATCCGCAATGAATTGAGAGATCCAAACCGAAGTGGGTGTAAGGCGAAGGAATAAAAAGCCAGCCGCAATAACAATTAGGATTAGCTGAAGCTCAACGTAAGAAGGAAGAAGGAAAAAAGCACGTCCATCTGCCATTACGGGGCACACACGGGCTCAACATGGATGAATGTGAGAACCTCGTGATCGATCTAGAAGATTTCGAGGAGTCACCATTATTTAATGACGAAATAACAGACGCAGAAGAAGGCGACGCGATGGTAAATTATATTTCCTTATGCCCATTTGCACAGTATGTACCAAACCTCCCTGTCAGCTCCACGGTTCCTTCTATCTCTCCCTCTCTCTCTTTCTCGAGAGCCACCTCTACAGCTTGTAGGACATGCAATCACGATGATTCATAAAGGAAACACTTAGAAATTCTTCTCATTCCCCCCTGAACCACAAGGTACTGCTGGAGTCATAGCCGGCGCTTTAGCTTTGGCATAATCCTCTGTAAAAAGGATATCAGTGATTCACCTGGATAAATATAACTTTTTTGTTGTTTCTTTCATGTAAGAGTATTTAGGATTGTGTGTTGCGCAAGGGACCGGAATGAGATGTTTGCCGTTAGAAAACGTTAAAAGCCGAAGTGAAAATGATACACAAGTGCACTTGCGGCGAGGTGGGTACATAGGCTCTAAGCTGAAGTGCAGTGCACTGACGTGGGTTAAAATATAAATTGTTAGTTGAACAGTGTGGCTCAGAAGAAAAATTCGTTTTTGTTTCTTGCTGAAATTTCAAGCAATATGAACCATAGGACATTTTGGAATTTTGACACCTTTTCGAACTTTTTTTGTAGAATTTTTACATCTGGGAAGCTGTGCCGGGTGAGAACAGCTATTGCGCATGATCGATAAATCGAAAACTAATTTGAAATACACAAAAAATTAAAGCTGTTACGGTGAGTGCCCTAAACTCAATTAGAACGTTACTAGAGAGTGCTTTTAGCACTTTAGGTAGTCTTCATTTTAAATTAAGGGAACCTGTTGAATCATATAGCAATCGGTATTCATTCCGTTCATGGACACTCCGAGGAATTCGATGATCTCTACGTGGCAATAATTTTTGACTCCATAGTTCTGTATTCAGATAATTCATGATTTCGTTTTCTATTTTTGTTTTGATTTTTTTTCTAAGATAGCACTTGTTGGGCTTATTACACAAAGCCTGTCTCCATTCCTAAAGGGTTCCACTGAGTCCACTATTATTATCGACCGAATCTATTTCATTGATCTTTCGTCTTTATCCCGATTAATGGCTATCGGACATGCAGCAAGAGTTGTTTTCCAGGCTAAGCTCAGTCTTCAAAACTCAAACTTACAACTTTCCCCGACTACTCATATTTATTGTTTTACTGAAGTTTGCCACAAGTAAGCAGCCCATTAGACAGTCTGATATTTGCAACTTACGATGGAACACGTTCTTAACAGACAGAAGAAAAAGAAGAATCCTTTCTCCTCTGGTGATGGAACTTAGAGAAAATTAAAATTTATATTAACCTCGCTAACTATTATTATATTATTACTACTGGCTATTTGGAACTCGTTGGTTCAGAGCGTCGTTGATAATCACGTGTTCCTTACATGTTTCGCTGTTCTGTACGATCTCTTCTAGGTTCATCCTTACATTGCGCTACCATTTTCCTGTTGGTCTTTTCCCTCGAGTTTTTCACTCATTATTTTTTTAACTGTTCGTCATTTGTTTTACGTGTATTGCCCCGTGATTTTATTAATCAAGGATGCTTGGGGATGAATAAATTTCCTCGAGTTCTTGATTGTGTAATTTGATCCATTCGCTTATTGCTTCGTCCTATTTTCCACCATAGGTTCTCCTTTAAATCCTGCTGTTAAAAACCCGGATTCTATTTTCTACCTTCTTAGTCAGATACCAAGTTTCACATCCATAAAGTGTCACTAGCATTACTATAATTTATACCCATTTTGACATTGCGGAGCAATTCAATTTATTGCCAAAAATCACGCGTTCCCTATATGAAGTCTTTTATATATTTCAATGTTATTGTCAGTCAATACAGGTTCAAGATATTTGAAGTCAACAACTTTCTTTCCTGCCATTAACCTGGCTAACAGGATTACAAAACATTTGGTTTTGTCGTCCTTGTGGAACTCAGTTTACTTAACAAGATCTAAAACCTAGGTACTTTAGACCTGCTTCACTATAAAGGCATCCGAATGGGTTAGGTTGACCTAACCTGGTGGACTTGTTTAAAAGGTATTACTGGCTACTTCGCTCAGTTCGCCTAATGGTTTTTAGAAGATCCTTACATCACCTTTTTTTTTTCTTTTTTCACATAAAGCAAATATTTGCCATTGTCCTTATTGAGCTCATCTAATATGTGATTCTTTTTAACTTTTGGTTTTTAGTTGTAAACAGACACAAGAAAGTCACAAAAATCTATACAAATTTTATTTGATATGATAAACAAGCCCCTGCCATTTACTTTTTAAAGATTATTTTGTGAGAACGTTGACCAGGGTACGTTTCAAGTGGACGAAACAGAAAGTCCAATTTTGAGTCACTTTTTCGAGCATATTGGCTTATCAGCATAGATAAGTAATTTTCCGTATCCTTATAAAAAAGAGTCGAAATGCATCAAATTGATCTAGCCGGCCAGTTTACCGATCCAAAACGAGAGAAAATTTTCTCACCGCACTCATCAATTTGGGCTCTGTATGGCATGTAGCGCCTTCTCCCTGGAACCACATGTCAATCAGGTTCAGCGCGTGCATTTTAGGCAAAAAAAAGTTCAAAATCATTGAACGATAAGGGGCGCCATTGACACTACCTGCAGTTTTGTTTATTGTCACTCGCAATCGATCAGAAATGAGCTTCGACCTCAAAGTGAATTTTTCGATGAAAATGCATTTCACAGAGCACGAATTTCGATAATAAAATTTAATACTTTGTAGGCATTGTTCGCGTGTAAGTCTCTCCATGATGGAATGCAAATGCTTACTGTGCATGTTTGTTTTTCACACATGTCACAAATCATGCGTGAGTTGTCAAAAATAGAACTCCGAAAATAAATCACTCTTTATCATAAAAATAAATTTGCGTTTCCTTTGGGTATCAAGTCTATTAATTTGGTCAAGAGTCTTAACAATCATATCCCTAGAGGAGTCCTCACGCATTCAATAGCAAAACCAAAGTCCCAAGATTCAACTTGACAGAAACATATATCTCGATTACTACATTCAATAGTGCCATGATAGATAGGGAAGAACCACCGCCATATGATGGCAGCTAAAGGTTAAGAGTCTCCATAAATTATAAAAGCTTCCCTTTGTTTTGTTTTAGTAAACGCGGTTTTCGTCCTGAATCAATTACAAAAAATGATGAAGAAATAATGAACATCTGTGGTTCCCCAATTTCGTTGAGATTAACCTAATTCACTTATCTGGGATAAACCTCTCGAGATATACCACTTAGAGTTGGCAAATAAAAAGTTTCACCTTTCACCTTCAGGGAAAATGAATCACACACAATAGAAAAACTTCGTCTTTCCTCCGCTACAGGCTAGGGTGCCAATTATACTCATACATACATTCATATGCATATATAAATAACTAAACTTCTTGCGTCAACTGACGGAACGTAGAGATGAATTCCCACACTCTTTGATTTATATTCGATTAATCGTGACCTTATGCCTTACACGAAGAACAATGCCTTGACTGCGTGAGTAGTGTATTGCCTATGACGTCAATGCCTCGAGGAACAAATTTTGGCAGACAGTCATTGGAATTGTAAATTGCTATGATTCTTCTAAGTAAGCACTGGCAAAAAGTAGCTCTGAAAGATGTACACGGAGTCGGCAAAAAAGAAGTAGGTCCCTTTCTTCTATTTGAAAATATAAAAACCACCCTCGAGATAGGTAATTGGAAAAGGAATGAGGTTTAGCCCTTCATAAGCTATAACACTGGTTATATGGTATGGATAATCATGCAAGAAAGTTTCTCTCCGTGAATAGTTACGTTAGGGAGTAGCATCGTGGCTTAGTGTGCTAAGCCTCACAACCAAGAAAACAGTAAAATCATATTACGCACGGCGCGGCGTCCTCGACGAAAAGACTTTGTAACTTTGTTGATACATATAAGGGTCTTTATGAGTGATACATGGATTCTCAGTGAGGTTCAGGAGTCGACGTTGACGACTCAGTTCCGACATCTTCAGCTACAGTGGTGATCTTGTCATCAAAATGATCCCTTCCAGGCCTTCCGGCACCTCTTCTGTCGCGTGTTGTTCCAGTATTTTCGAAAAGAGCAGCTTAAGGCCTTGGTAATTGAACAGTTGGTGTAAAACCAAAAATTGTCAAGAGTTTTCTGCGATCTTGAGCAGTATAGCGTTCCATGGCTTGTCGTCATTTGTAACAGTTAAAAAATCTTAATATAATCCAAAAATGTTATTTTCCTACTTCTAAAATGGAATTTGCTCAGTACGCGTGTCCCGTCTTTAATGGATAATGTCAGTTTGGTAGAGGTTGTTATTTAGAATAGAGCTCTGATGGTAGAAAGGATGCTCGAGTGAATATTCAGTTAGATTGAAGTTCGGTTGAGAAAACCTCGATCATACCGTGTCATGCTCCATCAGTATTGAGCAGACATTAGTAATCTGGGACTTTCCAATTTTCTCTGGGAACAGTGATCAAATCGCAGGTGTAGCAGAGCTCTTATGTCAACAAGGAGTAAATGATCTTTCCCTCGAGTCTTGTATTTGATGCAAGCTTTAAGTAGAAAGTAGCAGAATATTAAGTGCTTCGATGGGTCAAGTACTCGTAGCCCCGGGGTAGCTAGGATAACCACGTCCCCGCATACGTGAAAATGCCTTTGCCTTCGAATTCGGCTCAAATTTGGTTGATAACTATGCAAATTATCAGCCGAAAACAGTTCTTTCATTCATACTGTTGCTTACCAGTTTATTTTGGAGGCGCATTTTAATTTGGTTAAGGCAATCATGCAACTGGCCTAGTTAGTTCAGTTTATGGCAACTAGGCCCGGCTTCTGTTGAAGGTGTTTAACCGCGGTCAAAATGAGCAATGACTTTATGAAGAATAAGGAGAAGTGGATCAATGACCACAATTAAAATTTGTTATGTTTGACGTCCTCACTTGTCGATAGGGTATTAACATAGCGCTTAAACAGCGTCAAACACTGCTCTGAAGTGATCTCACGGTTGCGCTTGTTGTCCGGAGTGAGCAAACACGGCACCCATCGCGCCGACAGCTTTCTCATGCCCAAAATTTCATGCAGGATATGACCCACGCGATCTTTTGAAATGCCTACTGTCTCAGCTATCTCGCGCAGCTTCAATCGGCAGTCTGCCAATACGAGATCGTGAATTTTTGTCACGTTATCCTCCGTGGTAGCCGTTTTCGGGGCACCTGGACGTGGCTCATCAAAAACCGACGTGCGACCACGTTGAAACTCGTTAAACCAATTTTTGATGGTCGTCATCGAAGAAGAGCCACCGTACACAGCATTCAAACGCTCTTTGATTTCGCTGCACGATTTTCCTTCCAAAAACAAGAATCGAATCACCGACCGATATTGCCCTTTTTCCATTTTTCTAAAATCCGCGGACACTCCCGCTTCCACACGCGGTCAAAACAAAACTACGAGTCCAATCCGGTTAAAATTTCGACAGTAGCCGTCTACTAGAATGTACAACACGATAGTAAGTTGCTCTTGCGATACTGGCGGTGAGGCTAAGTACTTATCGGATCACCCTCGTATACCTTACTTTCAGATAATCCGAAATATTAAACCAGTTGCTTTAAAACACTTCGCTATAAGAATTCCAAACTCTTTGGGCCGATATTGTTGACCAAAAGTTGCTTTTAGAGATTGTCGATTTTCGTAATAATTTTGAATGGTTTCAGTAATTGACGCCAAACATTGCAAACATCTTTTGGCTCACCCTTTATACGGTTCAAAATGTCGCGGAAAGACCTATAGACAGACCTATAACATAATTGCTTCATGGTCTAAAAATGTCAAGTAGCAGCCTATAGCCAGCTTGTCGGCCGTTGCAAATCTGTTCTGATCCGAGTCGTTCAAGTTTTTTTCTCTTTTAAATTAGTGAAATTCAGGTCTATTTACCTCTATTAGAAAAGGGAACACAATGAAAAAGCCAGTTCCACCGATGGCCACTCAACGTCCATATTGGATAACCCAACGTGGTACACCTTAAATGGAAAACAAAAATAAAAAAACGTAATTAGTTCTACCTCCTTTATGGAACTTTTTTCCAGCCCGACTGTGTCTATGTGCGCAGGATACCCTCGTATGGAATCATGCGGTATGACTTTAATGCTTATTATGTTGCCCTCCCGCATTTCCACCCTCTCGCACCGTTGGAATAATTATAATTAAAATAGAAACTTCAAACTAAATACACTTAACTGTACGGATGAAGGCACATGTCCTTACGTGAATGCAACCTGCAACCTACGAACAAGTCATACAATAGCCCACCTGACTGTGTGCGGCAATTTCGCCCGTATTTGCGTTCATGTCTGCCTCTGTGTATAGGTTATGAACCCAGGGGTTGAAACGATAGTCGTTCGCCTTATTTTTTTGTCGCAGTAATTGAATTTCCTCTGGGTGTCCTGATTCACATTCACGTGCTATTCTTAAATCCTCATTTGATAAAAACCGCAGTAGGACGAAATGGATCGTACCAGGACGCCAAAAGGAGAATGAAAAGCAACCTAAAGGTTTGGCATGCAGATTGCTTTACAAGCATACAAGGGCGGAGGGGTAAAAGGGATTAGTACGGGAACAACGCCCCATCGTTATTGCATGACTTAAAAGTGCAATGCTCGATTTTTTTTTGCCGACGCCATTCCACCCCGGACTTGTGGTGGCCCCGTAGTTTATTGTCTGCCCACTCTCTGTCTGCCAGCTGGCTTGCGTTCGCCACTACCTAATGATACACGAGGTGAAATGGATGTACCTGAAGTTGTTGTTTGATTTTACCTTGTGGGATAATTAAAAGAGAATAAGTGGCAAAGTGGGATATGTATAGGGATGGTACGTCTGTTTGTTTGGGGATGGTGCGTTGCTCTTGAAATGGACATCGACATCGTCGGGTCGTCACACCTATTTCGTGTTTCTCACTTTTTTCCAAACAAATTGGCCTCTAAATCACAAAGAAATTTGAATTGTTCTTACATGCCCGTACATAGGTCGATACTAAGGGACGAATCTGTATGGATATGATAGAGGTCCCTGGACAGTATGAAGCGATCATTGAATTATATCTTTTGCAATAAATAAATAGCTCGGTAAGATAATTGATGCTTTTGGGCAGGGCTTTTTGGATTTATAGCACTAAAAGCCATTCAAGGTCTGGTGTTCGTGACTCACTCACTCTGGCCCTTGCGGTGCCGGCCGTGGGCCCAAGTTCAAGGCAATCGTGTTCGCATGTGCTGCTGTACATAATATTGTTTTTAACGGTTGAACAGAAGCCAAGGTGGGCGAGGGACATTCTTCTCACTGGAAGGTCAGTTGATATAAATGACATTCTGTTCGAGGAAATGTCGAACTTGGAACAATGGTGAAATGCTTTTTGTATACTTAGACACCAATGAGTTTCATGCAAGCAAAAATACCACTGTTAGGGAGGATGTGAAGCTTTTGTGACCACTTAGACCCTCCATCGCACGCTGAGAGGTTGACACTCAGAGATAAAACGCGTCGTGTGTCGTATGCTTTTGCTTTCTATTTGTGTTTTCATGTCAACGGGATTGAAAGTGGGACAGAATCCTTGTGTGTTCTGGATTTCTGTGATTGCTTTTGCATGTACATTTGAGTCACATCGCACGGCTTTATCTTATAATCCATTATACGTGCGCAAATACGAAAAGGCTTTTCAATTTGAATGGTTCATCTAGTTTTGTTACATTGGTGGAAATCCTTAAACCGTAAAAGGAAATGGGAAGGACACCCTTAAGGCTTAATCATATATGTACTTTTACTAAAATAATGGATCACCCTGTTCATAGCAGTTAATTGTGCTTGTAAAGTTGTTTATTCAATGACCATTCGCATGGTACTCGAGATTATCGATAAGCTTGCTCCTTTCTGCGGCAATGAAGCTAAAAGCATTACTGCGTAGCCACGCGAACATACATACATATATCTAGGACTGTAGTACTTATAATTACGTGTTTCATTCTTCATTTAATTTGCGACTTTATGGCGCTTCAAATACTCCATTTACAGAAATAGCATTATTGCATGGCAAGTAAACCACGCATACAGTGCTTTTTTATTTCCCTGTTTACTAGCCTCAACCGATTCATTCAAATATCTGGTTCACTTGGGAGAACTTTTACATAAAAAAATGTTGGTTTTGAAATCTATGTAGGTGGGCTTAGCTGAGACCTAGATGTTTGACATGCAATATGGGTCGGAGTGCATTTTACTTAAAGCCCCCCCTTATTTGCATATTGGACCGTAAGGTATATGGTATAATAGCAACAGTTTCAGTGACCAAATCATGTTGACTGACTTCCTTTTGTTTGAAATCGGCGCCTGGACGTGGACGGCTATTGTTTTCAGCAAATCAGCGCCACATATCACATAGTTTGTGAAACAAAGGCTGTATTGTGTTGCAAATGTCCTGAACATGTGATTTAATGAAGTGGAGACTTTAATTGTCTATCCAGCGAACTGTCTGCACATATAAAGATTCTTTACACCACACATACTAGTGAGAGTTCCGGTACGGTAAATGGACTATAGACCAAATGTCCATATTTAGGCAAATCCTGCGAAAGACCAGCGAGTTTCAAATCGACAGCATTCATCACACAGGACTCTTTAATGCGATGACCAAATCCGGGATTTCCGCAAAACTAATCCGAATTTCGGCAAGGCGATATGTCGTGGGACTTCATCAATGTGGTTCTCTAACAGATAGTATGGAGATGTGTTGGGATACGATATAGACGTTATCGCGTGTTCCCAACATGCTGTTGTAGAAGCCTTCAGGGCGATTAAGCAACAAGCGAAGCGTGCTGTTCTGAAGGTAAATGAGGAGAAAACCAAGTACATGATGTCAAGCAAAAACCGATCTTTTGCTCACTACCTAACAATCGACAGCTTCAATTTCAAGGTAGCTAAAGAGTTTGTCTACCTCGGGGAAAACGTGAACTCTACAAACGACATCACAGTGGGGATCCGGCGCAGAATCACCCTTGGCATATGACTGCCGTGAGCACGTTTCCAGCAATCCGTTCTGTTGAGTCAATTTTTCACTATTCTTCCACACATACGAGTGTAGGCCGGAATGTTGGCTATTTCGCGTCTTCGTAGGTATTGTTCCTGAGCTCCATTTACGCTATTGGCGTAACCCCATAACAAGGAATCCAACTGTTTAAATCGATATTGGACCGAAGTATTATTCGAGATTACCGAGCTTGCCTTTCAATAAATCAGTTGTCTGACCAGCTATGTAGCATGTTACACATATCACTCATGTCAAGTCCATCCCATTTTGACCAAAAAAGTCTTCCAATATGGCTATTGGATAGTCTATTGACCATAAATGGTGATCCTTGCCAAAAAAAATACAGTCCAATTACACCGCTGCAGGTGATTTTTTAATGAGGTTTTGTTTAAACAGAGTCCAAATAATCAGGAGGCTCTTGAGTTAATTTTAATTTTAAAGAGTGTAGACCAAGATCTTTATGCGAAATTTAGGCACAATATGGACCGAAAGATACCCAGCTCCAGTGAACGGTGTGGAATCGATCGATTTTTCTCTTTTTGAACTCCCGCACAGCCTACCTTTTTGGAACGATTGTCCTGAGTTGAAATTTTACGAAGGCGCTTTTAAAGATTTGACTCATAGTTTCTGTAGCAATTTTTAAAAATGTACAAACTTTTGTGAACTTCAACGTTATGAAAACGTTAGCCTTTCTTATGCTTTTGAGAGATCATAGAAAAGGTCGCGCTTGTACGAAGGTAAAGTGAGAATCCTCGACTGACAATGAAAGACTGCCATTCTCAGCAAAAAAATGATTTTATTGTTCTACATAACTTAAACACACTTGGTCCACTTAAACACACTTGGTCCATGCTGTGAAAGTATTTATCTAGGCCTCCTTTAACTTCTTAATTGGATGCGAAACACCGGGAAACTAATTTCTTTGGTTTTGGGAACAGAAGAAGGCTCAAAATCAGGAGAATTTGGGGGCTTTGGCCGAGCTTTGGCCGTATCCCGAAACTGTTTTTTTTTTTATTTTTGGAGGCTTCTGCTATCTGTTGGAGCACTCGGACACAAATACTAGTCCATTGTACTGCCAGACAGACACCTTAGATGGCGTTAGAGCTCATGAAGAGCCAGAGCCAAGCTTCTTTTATTTACTTATGTCGTGTGCGATTTGTTTTTCACACAAGTGAACAGAACCTATAGCCTTTTAAGGCAAGTGTACAACGGGAGGTCTTGCCAGTACCCCGCCGAAGGGGGAAGCCGCGAAAAAATCATTCGATGGCGTTGGTGTTATCGGGATCCGAACTCGCTCACCTTGCGTCAGCGGCAGACACACTACCCACCCAAAACTCGTACTGGCAAAAAATAATTTTTTTTTTCTTCAAGCTAGATTAGAGTAATATTAGAGTAATATTCGTCTGCAATTGTTCTGCCATTTACACGGTAATCGCATCTCAAAACACCGACCTCTCCGGCAGATGCTTTCCAATGCTTGGACTGCTGTTCCTAACCTCCACTAAAGCTTGTAAGCATATACCAACGACTAAATATGTATACTCCGATAACAAGATGGGATCAGCTCGCCGAGAGCCAAGCTACAATTCCAGGTCTTCTACTTTGCAAGGTGGAAGACTGAAAACGAATCAAAAGGGTTTAAATCGTAACGCAGTTCTCGAAATTACCATACCCAATGTTCGGCATCAAATGATCAAGAGGCTTCGGTTCTTAAGTTAATTATAGGTAGATCTTATAAGAGGGTAGTCCAAGATCTTTCAACTTTGAAGAAATATGGTCCAATGATGGGTTCTCTAGCGCATACACCGGACGGATTTTGATGCCTCAGAAGCGACAATTATGTTTATTAACTGAGCCAGAGAGCGTAGAATGGGCCTCATCGGTCATCAAAATTTGTTGCCAGAACTTCGGATCAGCATTAATCTTTGCAACGACATTTTGTGCGTATGCCAAGCGCCGTGGCTAATCTTGTGGCAAAATTCTTTGAGTTATCTGCACTTTGTACAGAAATAAGTGAAGATCATCCTTTAAAATTCTCCGCGCAAAGTGGTCCCACTGATGCCTAACTGCTGCGAACGGCGCCGATATGACAAACTTGAGTCTTCTTGAACACTGGCCTTCACAGACTGAATAGATGAGTTTGAACGCCGCGGACGTGGCCTAGGTTGCTCACGAGGGCTTGCCACAGAACCAAATTGAAAAAAAATCGAGGCCCAACGACGAATTGTATCTTTTTTGGGCGCAACACGATCACGATATTTTGCACGATACGCACGTTGAGTTTGCGCAATCGAGCGTTCATTTTTAAGGAACATTGAAACTATTTCCGTGCATTCTTTTGGTGTAAAGCGATTCATGGTTAAAATTGTATTGCATTGGCGTTCTCAAAATGCTTGACATATGATCAAATCGGTTGACAATTGTTGAAGTTATTCAAAGTTTGCATAGACCCATATGAGATGGCGCACTCTGTATTATTGGTTCCTCGTGAATTCATCCAGTATAGTACGTACAGCCTACCTGGGTGGTGCAATTTTTACAACCAAAAATTAATTAAGTGGTAAAGTAAATTTTGACCATCAGCTCAGAATTTCTGTACCAATTTTACATAATATCCAAACGTCGGTCGTCCGTGGGCTTTCTTGTAATAAAAGCATAAGCCTTGACAATCCTAAAAAAGTTTAACGATGCACTTGTACGAAAATACAAAATTGTTATGTCCCTATTGAAAAACCACAGTCTTATCAACCCTGAATACCACTTCTGGTATGATCAAACCATAGTTTCGCCTTTATTTCTGTGAACCCAAGCTGTGTCGTCTGGTAGGATGCGTTTCAGTAGTTGCTCATCACTATTGGCCATTTAGTAGCTCCAGGGCAACTTCCATTCGTCCCGGTTTTTTTTTCGAAAGTCAATTGATTTGAGATAGATTTTGATGCTACAGATGTTGTACTCAAAAATACCCAATTGATCGTAACTCGGCTATCACCCGTAAACGTTCGTTTTTTTGTTACGTTTGCAATATCCATTTTTCATTCATTTCATTCTAATAGCAGCATTTAATTTTAATTCTCAGATCGATTTCCTCACAGCTTACTATCTACTACTACCTGAAAGAGTAGAAATACTTTTCGCACTTATTCAGCAGCACAACGACAATAAAATTGCTTGAATCTGGCAAACATAGGGTTATTCAATTTGTGGTTCCCTAAGTAAAATGTAAATAAAATATATTTGTGATTTAGATTTTGATAAAGTTCTTATTTCAATATATTGCTTAGGTTTTACCATTATAAAAATGAATATAATATTATGTAAACATCCTCCACGAAAGTTTCTGTAGAACTTGCTTCTTACAAAGTCATTTTCGGTGACTTAACATAACTTGACGAGTTGTTTGTTTTCAAAGCATGAGTAGTTTGCAAATTGTGTGTATAAACATCATCATTTACACAATCCCGCAAAAAGAACTCCAACGGCAACAAATTCAAATTCAAATATCAAATTAATGACGTTTATAATTCTATTGGTCGTATCTTAGATCTAGTTTTTATTGATAAAAATCTTGAAGCTCAATTAGATGAAGCTAGTTTTAAGTTATTAGAGAATAATATTCACCATAATCCACTCGAAGTAAAATTTAATTTTTCTGTATTAATAGAGTCACAATTTTCTTCCAACATAGCTCAAAAATATGATTAATACTAATAATAATATTGATTTTGTCTCTATGACTAGATATTTTGAATCAGTGAACTGGCAAACAATTTAAAATTGTACTAACTTAAAGACTGCTTTTACTATGTTTCGGAACATAATAGATCGTGCAGTTTTAAATTTTGTTCCCATAAAGGCTATAAGAAAAAAAAAAGACCAATTTGGCTTAACAAAAGTTTATCCAGGCTTAAAACTATCATGAATAAACTTCATAAAAAAGTAGACGTTCGAAAAAAATGTTTCAGATGGTAACGCGTGTTAAGTTTGTAATATCTTCATAGCTTTTTTCTAAAAGCCAAACTTTAACTTTTTTCAAAAAAATGGATTTAGATCTTAAATTTCTGATACTGGCGGGCAACCGATTGAAGAGTCTAGGAGCAATTGCCGTAAAGAAATTAAAATATATTTGAAGGTTGTGATATGGTACTAAAGCCAGATTTAAATTGTTGATTCTAAGGTTATAGTAGCAGAGGTATCAATATGACGATTTCTATTGCATATAAGACGAATAACATATTTCTGGGAAATTAGAAGTCGATTCATTTTATTGTTATGCGTGCCGCCCCAGGAAACTAGACCGTATTCAAGCTTTGAATGATCCAATCCATGATAGATACATTTAAGAAGATCTTGAGAGCAATATGGCTTTAAATAGTATAATTGTCTTGTGACAGCTATAAGGTACTTCTTAAGTGCACTAGTATGTTCAGACCAATTCATCCTATATTTAAGTATAACCTTGGTGTTATATATGGTGTATATACTTAAAGGAATTGATTCTTTCTATAGTAAAACATTTATCGGAACAAGAGCGCGATACAAAAAATGTTTGCAAACTTGTATTTGACTTGCAAATATGATAACTATGTTTAAATTTATAACAGTTCACGCAATGAAATGTGTAAGTTCCAAAATCTAGCATCCTCCCGCATACATTTAAAAACATAATTTTGGTTTAATCACTTATCACCAAATTGTGTTGTTGAAACCAATGGCTTAGGCCAGGTCGTGATTTATGGTATATCAGCAGGTAAATTAAGAGTTGAATTACTTTGAAAAGTGCATGCCAAATCAGCAAATGCAGTGATTTTGCTTCGAAAATTAAGTGAGAATATCGAGTTGTTGAGAATTAAGAAAAGTATGGGACCAAGCACCGATCCTTGAGGAACGTCAATAGAAATGTTTCTACTTGAACTCATTTGCCCACTAATTCTTACCTTTGTCTTCTGTTTGATAGGTAAGAATTAAACCAATTATAAACCATACCCCTGAAACCATACTTGTATAATTTTTCCAAAAGAATGTGGTGATCAACTGTATCAAAAGCTTTAGCTATGTCAGTGAAGAGAGCCGCAGTTAAGTTTGCCTTAACTTATTTGATATTTGTAGAAACTCAATATCAGCTGGTTTAATATTTACACAGTTGCAGTGAAAATATTCATAGCAGCCCACACATTTAATCTTGGGCTGGTTACGATCTACCTTCGACTTACACACACAAGGCATAATAGAATTTAAAAAAGAATACTATTTAAATCAAAAGAATTTTTTTTTTGTTTACATTGACAACCGGTACGTGTTGACCCCACGACACTTCACTTTACTCTTGTTATTACTATTTATTATTAATTACAAACCTATTGCGAAACTTCAGCTTATCCCTAAAGTATTCGAAGAATTCTTTACTGCTTAGTTCGAGATCATATTTCTCAGCATCAACATGGCTTCATGAGTGGAAGATCCACGGCAGCTAATTTATCAATATTTGCCAATTACTGTCTTGGTTGTTTAGATAATCGCTTCCGATTATTATTATACCGATTTTTCAAAGGCTTTCGGTCGTGTACAACATCTTATCAGAAAACTTGAGCTGCTTAGTTTTCACTCTGCCCTCCTTAATTGGATTAAAAGTTATCTGGTTGGACGTAGGCAATACGTTAAACCGGATATGTATTATCAAATGAAATTAAAAACTTATCTGGTGTACCCCAGGGCAGCCACCTTGGACCACTTCTTTTCATTATTTTTATTAATGATTTGCCATATCATATATTTCTCATTCCAGGTGTCTTTTGTATGCCGATGATCTTAAAATGTTCAGCTGTGTAAAATCTCCATTAGATGCCCGTAAAATTAAATTTGATATTGATTCGATAGTTAACTGGTGTAATATAAATGGTTTATACTTAAATATTAAAACATGCAGTGTTGTAAAATAACATTTTCAAAAATACCCAATCCATTTTGTTTCGACTATAAAATAGAGAATAATTCCTTAGAAAGATTAATGAGTCAAAAAGATCTTGGAGTTATATTTGACTCTAAAATGAGTTTCTCGCTTCAAATTGACAATATAATTTTTAGAGCCAAGAAAGATTTTTGGAAATTCTAATATCCGTCTTATGAAACCAAGTGTATCTTAGTTGATTTAAAACTTTTAGTGTTAAAAAAAAAAACACATTCGGTACTCTTTGCGTTTGACATTCTTAATTCTAACATTGATTGTTCCGTTTTGCTATCAATGTTTAATATTTATGTACCTTCTCGTAATTTGCGACCTAGAGTTAACAATTTTCTATATGTTCCTTTTCACAGTACAAATTACGCTAAACTAAATCCAGTTACTGATTCTTTTATTGCATTCAATGAATTTAATCTTGTTATTGATTTTAATAAATAGTAGTAGTCTCCATAAAATTATATAACTTGATAGATAAATAAAATAAATAAATAAAATAAATAAATAAAATAAATAAATAAAATAAATAAATAAAATAAAATAAAAGCAAATCACACACACAATATTGATCGCCACATCATCAAAACGCGAAATAGCTCGTCCAAGAAATTGTTCTTGCAATAAAGACGAAATGGGTTGTGCTATATGAGATATGGCAATGTTTTGTTGAAACCACATATCTTCCGAATCCATATCTTCGATTTAAGGCTAAAAAATCTCTTAACATTTGGCTCCAGCGTGAAATCGATAGATTTGAACCCTCTTCAACCTGTCCACTCATGGCAGCCATATTTTTGCGGAGTTTTCATTTTAATAATTGATTGGCATTACGACTTCTGCAATAGTGTCTTCAGTTTCTTACATTTTTGCTTATGGGATATTCAGGTGGATGATTATGTCGATAATAATCTACTCGTAATGCACGAAACGGCCCTACTGCCGAATCACTATTTTTAGTAGGTTAGGTTAGGTTAAAGAAGGGGAGTGTGATGGTTAAGCATCACTTCCACTCGGAGGCCAAAAGGCACATTGTGATTCCCTTCGTTTGTGTGGCTACACATAAAATTAACCTGTCCTATCACGTGGTGGCTGAAACCACCCCGTGCTCTTAATGAATTTTAGAAGATCCGATATATCTGCATTAGCCACATCCGCAATCTCTGTAAAGAATCTTTGGCCTAGCGACGCTAGGCGTCGATTCTGGAGAGCTGGACAGTGGCAAAGCAGATGTTGGATCGTCTCAGTTTCTTCCTCATCGCCGCAGCTCCGGCAGAGATCGCTGGATCCCGAGTCCCATTTCCGGAGCATTGCTCCAATGGGACAGTGTCCTGTCATCACTCCGACGAGCATACGGATCGAGTTACGGTCCAGCGCCAAGAGCTTCTTTGTTTTTCCGATATTGAGCTCTGGCCACGATGATCTTGTCGTGTAGCTGTCGTTTCTTGTAAGCCAACGCGATTTGGCTTCTTTGATGCTTGTGTCGTTTATGATCCGGTATAATGCGCTGATCGGTGGTTGCATTGACGTGTGCGCTTCGCTGATGTCCAGTTCAAACCCTTGCCTGGTCAATTCGTCTGCTCTTTCGTTCCCTGCGATTGAGCAGTGGCCCGGGACCCAGCAGAGTTTGACTTTGTGGTGTCTGATGGACTTCTGTGAGTCGCGACATTTCATGACAGCCTTTGATCTCGTTAAAAGGCGCAGCCTTTTATGAATAGATCCAGGGGAAGGAAATGAAGTATCATGTCCAACCCTGCTTGCGGCGTGCTTTTCATGGCTCCCGTTGTACAAACAGCGGCTGTACTTTTTTAAGTAGGTTTTCACTATTTTATCAAATTCAGCGATTGTTAATATTATAAAATGACAAACCTTGAGCTAAACATAAAAAGTCTTGGGTAACAGTTTCGTTTGACGTTTGTGATCGAAACATGGATGTTAGATCCGAAACCATGAATTGGATAACCTTGTACAACCCGCGGAACTACCAAACGTCAATTATTTTCGACAACATTTCCTACACACCTTATTTTTTTAAACCTAAATTCATTCAGTAAACCTCAATATATGCTTACTAGCTTAGTAAGAGCTTTAGAAAACAATTTCCGGTAAGGGACCTTCTTTCCACTACAACGTTTACTTCACTACATCAATCGCATGCTAACTATTTTCCGCACAAAATTCTAAACAACAAATTCCTTTGCTAGCTCCAGACGGATTAAGATTCAAGAGTGAAGTTCAACTCAAAATATAAATTCTATTCCAGCTCCAGTCACATTTTCTAGCTTCATTATCATGACTCGTCTCACTAAAGGCATTTTCTTCTATTTCATTTCAGGGTCAAACAGAAAGCAAGAAAAGTAAGAAAGTTGGCGGTCCTGAGACCAAGGGCACGGCCATGTCATTTGGATTCCGTAAGAAACTCCACACCACGCCTAAGAAGTCTAAGAATTCTCAAAAGCAGAAAGAAGCACTTAACCAAACTATCGATGAGAAGGCAAAACAGAAATTGCTAAATGCAGATACGGTGATAACGAATACGGGGGCAATGGTAGAGGAAAACACTGATAAGAATGGAAACACAGGTGAGTTCCAGCTCTGAGTCATGTTCTTCGATTCCTTTCAAGTCAGTCCGAAAGTGGTTGTGGCATTGTGAATCATGCAGTCGTGGAACGTGTTCACTGGTTTGGCATTTCAAATCGCCGATTGAATGTGCAAATCGCGTGCGAAAGACGGAATATGATAGCAGCGAAAGATTCCCTATCTACTCCAAAACTGCCCGCCAAACATGATGGGTATTATGAGCGGTACGGAAGGAAAAGACATTTACAGGGTGAAACGTTGTTTGTTTTTAATATCTTCAAGCTCCACGTCATCGACCTGCTTCTTTTGGTCGAGAAAATTGCTATTTTAAGAATTCAGTTGTCTTATCTGCACCCAATTACCTTCACAAATTGCTACTGCCACTGACACGACCACCTATTTCCACTTTGAATCAATCGCATTCTCTTTCCGAATTTATTTTTAGAAACAACTACAACCCCGGCAGCGATTACCCCAGTAGTTACGTTCGAGAAAGTAGGCGCGGGTAAGACACAGGTTCCATCGGCAACAGTACAAGGAGTGGCCGCGAACAACATCGCCACTACCGGCACCATTAACCGCAGCAATCGTTTTGGCTTCAAAGGAACCAACGCCGTGCGACCAGCCTCGACAGGAATCACTCCACGCTACCAAAATGATTTCCAAGACAATGTCGACAACAACAACTGCAACAACTACAACAACTTCAACAACAATAACATCAAACCGGCAAGTATGATCTCCACAGTTCGTGTATCTTCTATTTCTGTTCCTAATTTGTTTTCACTTTTCCGTCCCCGATTGCCATGTGTGTGCCACAGTTAAGCAACGTTCGAAGAGCGCACATTCTGGCCGAGCAATGACACCGAATCTATCGAATCTCGATCAGCAGCAACAATTTGATGAATCAAGGTATCAGCCGCATGCTCCGAAAATAACTCAGAAAACACTCAACTACCACAGTAACGAGTATCAGCGGAGTAAGCTACAATTTCTTCAGCAGCAGACGCAGGCACAGCCGCAGCTACAGCAACAGACGCACAGGCCAACGTCATGTCTGGCGAATCCACCTCAGTACACGTTCGTCAACTCTGGAATGCACACAAATGTTATGTAAGTTGATCGAATTCTGTCTCGTTTTCGTTTTCGTTTTCGTTTTTCATCTGATATCTGAAGTGAGAAAATCTCTTTCATTCACAGTGTCCGACCAACACCTCGACCACCATCGGCAACATTCTCCAAGTTTACTCTACAAACGACAAGTCTCCCGAAGCCGGAATATCCAGTCCCAGTACGACTAGGCAGTTCATCCCAACCAGCCGCTGCAGCATCAGCTTCTGTCGCTAGCAGCACAGCACCGATGGATCAAAAGACCGCCAAACAAATGGCCAACAATAATCGCAAAGGTTTCCAGGGAAGTCGTGAGATATCAGCCGACTCGGGCATATCAAGTTTGGATGCAACACTAGTGGAAAATCAGCAACTGACACCGGGATCGCCACGTCGAAATCGAAGTCGTCCCAGGAATTTACAGATGATCCTGAGCGGACGGCACAAGTTCGAGGTGCGCGATCTCGAGGATCCACTGTCCAGTGAGAGTGTTGTTGTAGAGCCGCTCGCTTTGCCCAAATTACCGAGTGCATTCTCGTCCGACAACCAAACTGTTCCACTGAGCGGCTTAGTTCGGTCGAACACTGTGCTGAATCGTGAGGCGTTCTTCCGATCGACGAATACCGATTCGACCGACGAGCAAGGTGACGTTTTAAATTCGACTAATTTGCAATTCAATCGACTTTCATTGTTATTTTGTTTTAGATTTTACAAGTGGGGGGGGCAAGATGCACAAAAACGCTTCCGACAGCGACGGGCTCGAGGAGGAGAAACTATTTTTGGATCGATCCACTTCGGAAAAGAGTGCCAAAGTAAGTACGGCAACAAGTGCGTTTCAAATGAACTCTTGAAGTTTCGAAATGTCCCACGAAACAGCGTGTTTCGAACATACAACAGCGAAGGTGGGTCGTTATTAAAATACTTTTTCGGAAGATTTGTTGCCGGCAGTAAATCATAGTCGGATATACGACTAGGCGGGCAGCTTCACCATTCCTAAGCGGTATGATTTACGAGTATTTATATAAGTGGATCATATTTCGATAACACGGCGCAGTCGAATACGTCTCTGATGTTCAACATTTCACATTGGAGTCAGAAACAACACAGCAGATGGGAGTTTTCATGAGTGTCTTAAGTGCTTTTGGTGTTTTCAAATGCGTCTTCAAAACACTCGAAGATATCACGATCGGTCGACATCTATGTTGAAATAGAAAAATGGCCCGAATTCGAAATTTGCCGTATAAAATCGAATGCGATCCACAAAGTAGCCAAATACCGATTTAACTTAAGGTTTTTTTTTAATTTTGAGAGAGTTTTCCATAATATGTTGATTACGATCCACATAGGTTCCACATCCTTTAAAAGTCACTTTCCTGGTTAATTTTCTAACAAGAATTTCAATATCCCTTTCCAGAATCACCAATTCAAAGATATTAACACATTCAGCAAAAACTCATCGCCTGGAAGCTCAAGAGCCTCGTGGTGCAACGCCGGCGAGTCATTAGCCATCAAAGATTGCAGTAGTCTAAGCATAAGCAGTAGTGACGATAGTAAGGACAACCAGAATGAAAAGACCGAGGCAACATTGCCCATAACCGAGGACATTAGTCCCACTATAAACAGTGATATTCCAATCAGTTCCAGTTGTAAGTTCCATTTGATCCCACGTACTCAGTACCATTTGAATACTTTTTTTCGTAGCATCAATCACCGAGTCAGTTCCTCAGCTAGACAACGAGCAGCAAAAAGACGAAACGCACATTGAGAAAGAAGCCGATTCCAAGCCGGAACGACCGAAATCCCTAACAAATATCACCGAATCGAAATTCGCTGAAATGGCAGCTGCCGCTGCATCTGAGTTCCTCCTGGATGACGAGACCTCGCCCACAGATAGTCTGGTCAGTAGTACCGAGTCCGAAGACGTTGCTTGTAAACGGCAAAAGAAAAAAACTAACGAGGAGATCCAGGAGAAGGACATCGATGAGATATCGCCTGAACTGGAGATATGCTCGCCTCTATCGCCGGGCACTCCGACGCATGCGTCACATTCACTATCGCTCTCTGATTGCGGGCGGGATTTTTTAATCGACGATGAGATTGCCGATCAACCGGCTTTACTATTCAACGAGTCGAAGGATGGACATGATACGAGCATGCATGCAGGTCATTCTCATGCCGACACACCGACGTTGATGGAGACCGGATCGATGCGGTCGCTCAAAAGTCAGTCGAAAGCGAGGAGTGTCCTGCAGGCAGCTATTGAATTGAGTCTCAGAACACCGGTTTCGATAAGGAAGGCTGTGCTTAATCGCACCGAGTCGTTGGATACGTTGTCGCCGTGTGAATCTATCTGCTCGGACGACCTGATGATGGACTTTGACGTGAACAGCAGTATGGATTCCATTGATAAGTATGGATTCTAATAATCCGGGTTTATGACGACGTAATTTCGGATTTTGCGTGTTTTAGGATGTCAGCATCGATTAGGAGCCGAAGTGGATCAGCTTTGCATAGGATGGACGATTCACATATTCTGTCGGAGCTGGAGGGCAAGAGCGGCGATATGATGAGGGAATTGAACACAATTTTGCGGGTGCACAACAGAAGCGAAAAAGACAATAGTGTGATGTAAGTGAACGAAATTTTTATTTTTCTTAAGACTTTTGGTGTCCACCGTGATGTGGCATTCAATTGTGTTATAACCATGTTTGGACACCTTTAACTCTATGACAGATTTTGATCAAAGTTTACATGCATTAAGCTAGATATGTATGATGGTTCTTGAAATTTAAGACTTCAGGTAATAGTGGTTTGCAAGTTTTTACCAAAGTAGTCCCCAGATTATTTTTTTTATCGTCTGCTTTATATCCAGTTTATCCTCTTGGTTTAGTCGACGCAGCTTTTTTAACAGCCTTCAACCCTGAAAGCTATTCAACTTGGTCACTGTATCGCTTTTTAGGTGACCCCAACATTGCTCATGAATTATCCATATATCTTGCTGCGCCTCTTATTAACAGAGAGAAAACCTTTAAGGGATGTACTCGTACTTTCTAGGCAAAATAGATTAAGTATTTAAGTGAGCCACAAGCTTACACAAGATACACAGAACATAGGATCTTCTCTTGTAACCTTTTCGTTTCTCATGAGCTTAACGAATTTTCATTTTCATTTCTTGCTTTCCATCATTGATCCCAATTCGTGGAATGGTTTTGACACCCCTGTTTCTGTCATATATATCACTCCAAATTATTATTCGAGTCAGTATATGTTGAGATGAAGATTCACCATTTTCTAGCATGGATCACTTAATAATAGCAGAACGTGTTAAAATTGTGAAAACTCAACTAAAATTGAGTAATTCTCTAGTAGGTACATTGCACCCATTACGAGCAGATTATGATCGCCATAATCGTCCATCTGAGCAGTAAGAAGATTAAAGAAATTAGTTCTGTTAAAGAAGTATTAAGCCCTATTCATCATTGAAATCCACGCCCTGCAGAGAATACGAGTATGGCTGCCGTTTATGAAAGAGTTGAAGAAGATACTAATCGATCGATTACACCCAATATTAGTTGAGTTTTTTTCGGTCTTTCAATTTGGCCTCAACTCGAAGATATCGAAAGATAGAGGATTTCAACAAGACGGAGCCACATATCAGCCAACACGACCCACTTTGACTTTGTTGCAAGTTAATCAAGTTATTTCCCTATTTGATGATATGAACTGACCACCAAGTTCATGAGATTTGTTGCCGCTGCATTTCTTTGTGTGGGGCTACGCAAAATATCGTCCTTATGCAGATAATTCGCAAACTCTTAACGTTTTAAAAACGAATATTTGTAAACTTATGGCCGAGTTATTGCCCGATATATATCGAAAAGCCGCCGAAAATCACCCTATCAGAATCGAACCCTGCAAGTCCTCCTTTCGTGGAGGACATATTAATGAAATAATAATGGCAAGATCCATGCAATACACTGGAATAAAAATTTAAGCGAAATCTAAATCAGAAACGTATTTTGTTTCATATTAATTTTCGGAACCACAAATTGGATAACCCTGTATTTTAAAATTTTAGAGAGTAGAGGCTTCTACGTCTGCCTATTCTTCAGCTGTCATTTTACTTTTTCAGACACTTTCTTGTTCGAGGGCTCGCATAAAAATTTTGTAAACTAAGTTCAGATTTGTGTAGAACCTTGTTTGACTAACAAGCCAGCTTTAATATTCACTTGTCGCACTGCCTCCAAATGTTCACTACTGCTTTGGTGGCAATTTTATTGTTCAAATTTAGTATGGAATTAATTTTCCTCTATTACATTAACGTGCCTTATTATGTCGTCCTTTGACCCCTGAATAATTTTTGTTTTATTGACATAGACCTTACATTTGATATCACTCGCACGATGGCAGTATCCGTGTAAAATGAGGCTTCGGTACCGCATATCATTCACAACCATTTCATTGAGTTTGATCTTTGAAAAATGATAATATGATAGGCCTCACCAATTATACAAATCTAATAGTCTTTCGAGTACATCAGCTTCAAAAAAAAAAAAAAACAATTTTGCTTATTAACGTAATCGCTTAAATAAAAATGAAGCTCTTCAATAGGGGCAGTTGTAAAACCATCATCAAGTTGGATTTTCTTTTACATCTAGTCGGCGAACGTACGGAGTATGAAATGGTCTGGAGGCTTTTGTAGGCGTGCGTATTAAATACTTTTGTTAAGGTTACGAAATGTGGGTTTAGAAATGTCTACTTGATTGATTCGTGACCACACTTTCATGGCTGCAATGTTTCAAGTTGAACGGTCAGTACGATCACGCACTTCCGAAAGTAGATTCTTGAAAATCGTAAACTACGTTCAAAAATGTATGCTAAACTGCTCAATTTTTAACACCGAAAAATCACGTCATGGGTTAAAAGTCTGAGCAGATATTACTTTGTATTCATTTCTTTGTTATTTGAATTTTATTCACCACTCTCATGGTGAAATACTCATCATACTAGGCTTTGAGTGCATGATCGAATGGACTAGTTGGATGCGGTCGGTCTCATTCTTTTTGGGGAAAAAATAATTAAGGAAAAAGTGCTCCAAATGGCCTGATACACATTTTCTATAATCTATAAAAGGATCAGCGCGGAGAGGGGCACCAATAACAGACCGGTTGGTCTATTCTATAGGTTCATGAACTTAATTCCATCATATTTTAATAGTTTAGGGATAGACTTTTGGCACATCTTGAAATATACCTTTATGCAGGCTTACTATCAACTCTTGACCGGGGTTAACTCACAGATAGAATTCCACTTTGGCTTGCATCACTGTAACTTCCTAGCTTGATAGCTTCTTGACCATCGACCTCACATTCCAGGTTATCTATTCCAATTTGATTATTGATTGCCATAATAAATAATCTTCTAATTTCCTACCAATTAACAACCACCATATTTCTAAAATGAATATGTTGTTCATTCTCATGATTATAAGTACCCTCTGGAGTAGCTGAGTCTATGGAAAAAATAATTTACACTCCGTTCCCCAGTTATAATAATAATGGTGTATAGAGTAGGCCAGCACTGGTATGGAAGTTTTCGTTTGATTAAATACACACCTTTATCGTGAAATCAATATTGATCATTACTGGTTAATGAAGGTCGACTTACGGAAGTTATGAATGGAATACATTGTTCATATGACCACCTCGATTTCTGTTACAGGTAATCAACCGACGGTCATAAGACCCCACAGAAAGATATCTAAAAATGTTTCGGATGACCTCGGAGGCTAATCAACATCTCCTCCAATGCTACGAGGGGCAATCCAAAAGTAATGATAATGGAAAGGAAACACGATTATTATACATAATTAAGATAATGATTTATTTTTCTACATAATCTCCAAATAAGTCAGTACATTTCTTCCACGAGTAAGTTCAGGATTCTCTTACAAAAAAAAAATAATATATTGCCTTGACCCTCCCGAAGCGGCTCAACCGCGGCCATAACTTTGCTAATTTCTTCAAATTTCTTGCCACTCACTGGCAGCTAAATCTGGCGAATATGGCGGGTGTTCGAGCAGCTCGAATCATGTTTTCTGAGCCGGTGCTTTGTCTTTTTTCATTAATGACTCTATTCTTATTTGGTCTGCGTAGTAAGATCCCGATTCCAAATATTCCATCATAATTAACCCATAACTAACCATCAGCGTCCCAAAAAACGGATGCAATAACTTTTCCCGCTGAACTTGTCACTTTGAAGTTCATTGGCGTCGTTGAGGAGGCTCGCTCCCAAGTCATCGATTGTTGTTTGGTTTCAGGATCAAAATAGTGAATCCAGGTCTCGTTCCTGGTCACGCAACGTAACAAACACATTTGCTTATCTGCATGGAACCTCTTGAGATTCACCCTCGAAATGTCAATTAATTTTTTTTTTGCTCGTCAGTTAACATTCTCGATACCCAACGCGCAAAAACCTTTTTTATATGAAGTTCATTTGCAAGGACTTTTTTAACGATCTGCCAACAGAAAATTTTCCACTTTTTTCATCGTATCTTCAGTGAGGGACATTCATGGCTGTCCTTCATTCCTTCAGATGTTCATCTTCTGTGGACGTTCTGCCCAATTGAAACTCCTTGGCTTAACGTGCTATTGTGGAATATGGAGAGTCTGCTAATGTTTTCACCAGGTCGGTGTGTATGCCTTTGGTATATAGTTTTTCAAGTAAATGTACTTGATGATACCTCTAATTTTGTTTTTCTCCATTTTGATGTAATCCCTTCGACGGTTCGTATTCAAATGAATCTACCTCCTGGGAATCGTGGTCTATTTATATAATTTCTTTCAGCTAATTTAAGAGGTAGATAGATAGAAGCAAAAAGAAAATGTTTGGATTTTAATACGGACTGGAAATAACCGATTACCAATACTTTTGGATCACACATCGCTGTTAATACCATCTTTAAATTTCGTTCGCAATCAATTATTGCTTAAAGGTTTGTATGAGCAGCAGCGCCATTCAGTTGAAAACAGACATCGTCCAGACAACGTTACGATACTGCTGTCCATTCACTGGGCCAATGATACCACCAACATAAAATATAGTCCGCATCGCGCAAAGACTTCAGTTGATCTCATGGAATTTGTTGGTCCCCAGATACGAGACTTCTCTTGCTTAATATGTACGTACTCATCTAAAAATTTGGTTCATCGAAAAAGATCAAATTTGGTGACCAATCGGCGACGTCGTAGATGGTCTTTAATTTACATTGTTGTGTAATTTGGATTTTTTGGGCATTTAAATGAAGATTAACCATTACATTTAAGAGTTGAGTGCCACAAGTGATACCGTCTACTCACTCTTTACATAACTTCATTAGCATTTCCCTCGCTTTCCTATGTTGCAGCACCGAAATTTACGGAAGACTGTGAATTAATCTAAATACAATTTCAAGAAATTTTCAAGGTCTTCAATGTCGAGACTTTTCGATAATAGTAATAAGGCTATCAGCCTGGAAGCGATACCCGGAGGTTTAATTGCTTCTCGATCGACTAGACCGTAACTAACCCCAACTTTAGATAAATTTCTGGTATCGAAGGAATATAGGATCTGTAGGGAAGTTAGACATTATAATCTACCCTGCCAGCTTGAAAATGGACTGCGGTGCTTGCGCAAGTCACTTCTCAAAAAAACTACAACTGACGCGATCTATTTTTCTACCGGATTATGCTGGTGCCTTTCAAGCAAAACTTATTCAGACTGTTAATGTCAGTTAATGTGTCAAATATTGTTGAAACAACGCCGGTCAGCTCTGTTAAAAATATACGCAGTGACTTTGAAGGTTGTGAAAAAAGCAAGCTACCTAGAAAATAATTAACCCTTAAAAACTCTCTGATGAAAACCAGTCCCTATTTCAATGGAAGTGATTAAGAGCATTATTCACTAAGTACTAAGGAATATTTAGCCCAGTGACAACAAACTCAAAACGATAAGCCTGCTAAAAGGCCTATGTACTAAGCTTGGCTCTCTCGATGCCACAACAAAATTAACGAGCCAGAGAGCCTTATCTGTGCTAAAACTAGCCTTGGCAAGAAGATTTTCAACGACGTCAATGAAGTTTCTGGCCAACAGAGCTCAAGTACGCTTGATATCATTTTAAATTTCTGGAGCGCGTTTAGGTCCTGATATATTGTGCTTGCCAGGCCTATTTAACAAGGTTGTTAAATTCAGTCCTTTTTCTGTTAACATGACTAGGGAATGGACAGAGCGCAGGTTTTAAAAGTTGTCATTAACGTTAGACTTTCTGTCACTGTTTCAGTCTTCTATCTTGCAAAGCTGGGGTAGGGAAGGCTTATGCAAAGGCTTTGCTATCTGTTCGTTCGTCCGTACGCATATATCAAACCAAACTTGCGAGTAGCTAGGAGTTTGAAACTTGGCTGTGTTATAGAGTACATGATTTTGAGCTCATAGCGACCGGTTTTGAAAGCCTAGCTACTGTAGTTCCTGAAATCCAGGTAAAAGTTTCACAATTCAAGGTAGAAGACCTGGAATTGTAGATTGGCTCCCGGCCAATCTATTATTTTATATTTCAGAAATCTCGATTGTAATGGGCTTAAAATGTAGGTGTGTGATGCCAACAGACTATACCATTTTTCACCAACATTTTTCAAACTTTCATGCGGAACGAGTGCTGATCATGGGCCTTTAGTTGAAGATCTGAAGTCTCTGAACCAACTTATAGGAAAAAAATCAAAGTTGTGGAAAGAACATCAAGACCCATCCAGTCTAGTGTATTTTTGGTTTTCCCGGAGAATGTTTCGATTTCGTTTACCTCTTCTCAGCTACATGCCATTGACGGCTATCATCTACTCCTAAGTCCCCAATCTACTTAGGTCTCCGCACAACGTGCCCAAACAATTATTGCCATTCCTCCTATTCGCACCATTGAATACCAAGAACACTCCTGCGAGAAAGGCAAACTGTCGAATTTGCCCCATCATCATTACACAGCTAATGCTCGTAATGCTTATCTCTGAACCTTAATCTTTCCCATCACCTCGACTCCCCTAACCCCAATTGATCTTCCGCTAATTCCACATTCTCCATTCATTATTGCTACAAACATGCACTTCCGACAATCCCTTTCGAGATGAGAAAACACTCGCATAGCAAAGGAGAAAGAAAATTGTATCCATTAGGTGAAATGCGTCCGCCTACTAACCCGAATGTATCCATTCAATTCATTTCCATTCTATCCTGTTGTATGGTAGCTATTTTCCGATTATATCATCAACAAGAAACGATACACAAACTATTATCTACTGCGCCCTTGTTTAGCTAGATACATAAATACATAGATACAAGCATGCATATGGGAAGTAGTTCGTTGGCACTCTGCCATCCGAGAGTTGTGTTCGGCTGCATGTGGTAAAGAGTCATCAATTTTAGGCTAAAGTGCCGGCCGGACAGAAATGTATCGCAATTATACTTGTTAGGGAGTCGAATGGGCGGAGATGAACAATTTTTTTACCTAAGCTATTGCATAAGGAGGCAATAAAGTCGCGTTCTAATTTAAGAATGTTTTCGTCGACCTGACGATGCGGGGGACTAGACTGTACGGGGAGGCAGACGTTGTGGTGAACAAGGTTTTCAGTGGGGAAAATAAGTTTTCGGTGGTTCTAGACCGACATGGAATGAGTATATTAATCAGATTGAGTTGTACATAATGCGGAAGAGCGCTAGACTTTGGTCATTTGCATTAACCATCGTTGTATACTCATTTACTGACCTAGGCCAGTAGCATTAAGGATTCAAGGCCACTGACCGGATTTAACTTTTCTATGTTTAATATTATGCCGCAATTCGTTTGTCCTGTAATAATGAGGTAATATCATGAGCTTCGAAATAAACTAGGCATGGTTAAACAATATAGGGAGATCCATTATACCTCGTTATATTTCTCCGTCCCACGCCAATTTTTCACTGCCATTGTATCACTATTTTATGTATTTTTTTGACATTTGGTTTTTCATTATCGAAAAAGTCACAGGAAAATTACAAAAGTGTACATAATGCTCATTTGAGTTGATAGATTAATGCTTGCCATTAATTTAGCAATGATTATTTTGCATAAATATTGATCACGCCTATAGTTTAAGTGATCTATACAAAGAATTCAATTCTGATTCACTTTTTCAAATATATTGACTGGATAGCACGTGTAATGTTGTCTTCCAAAACTATAATTGACTCAGATTTATCGGCATGGTGATTTAACATATCCTCATAAAAAATAGCCCAAAGGCATCAAATCACACAATCTAGCCAGCCAGCTCACCGGTCCAAAACGTGAGAGAAATTGATTACCGAACTCATTCATCAGTTGGTCATCCGATTCGCATGCTGTGTGGCGTGTAGCGCCGCCTTGCTAGTACCACATGTCGACTATGTTCAGCTAATGCATTTTTGAAGAAAAAAAGTTCAAAATTATTTGCACTATAGCGTGCACCATTGACGGTAATGTTGTTTTCACAAAAAGTACGTCTTTATAGATTCATTGGCAGCTCTTTTATTGCCTGAGGTTGCTCATCGGACCAAATACGGCAGTTTTGTTTATGAACATACATTCAAGAAGAAGACAATTTGTCGACATAAAGGGAAATCTTTTTCCAGCATTTCTAAGGCCCACTTGATGAACATTCAACGCTATGGCAGAGCGCTTGAATGCACTTCTTGCACGACCTGTATTTTGTAAGATTTTAGGCCAAAATCTTTGCGTAAAATCTTGCACGTAGTTAAGTAACCCAATCTCAATTACTTTGAGCGGCGACAAGTCGCTGTCTCCATTAACACTGGCAGATGCAACATCAAGCTCAGTAAGCATGAAATGGAACCAAAGTTTGTTCACTATGGCTTTAATTGCTTGCTGAGTAGTCGATTATAACGACCGTAAAATGGTGGAATAACGCAAAAAACAATCTCAGAGCACGAATTTTGTTATTAAAATTCCAGAATTTGTAAGCAATATTCGAGTCTATGTTTGTTAATAGTTAAATGGCAATATTAACTATGTGTCAATGATTTAATGATGAAATAAAACACTGTAAAACCAAATAGCAATGAAATCGCTCTTTAGTTGTTCAGCTGTAGTCAGCTGTCAAAGACCTTCCATGTATTTTTTCTACGGATCAAGAACGGGGTAGAAAACTAGCTTTAAATTTAGAAATAAGCAGCAAAGTTGTATTAGAAATATTTAATATTGCTTTCTGTGAGTATGCTAAGAAAAACAGTGATGTAGGTGATTCTAAGAAGGCCTTCCATAGAAGGTCGCTAAACGTCAACCCACTAATTAGCTCAAGCCACTACATTTTTTTTTAAATATTGTGCCTGTAGCTTATATTTACACCATATTGCAACTTGAGGTCTTGCCACATAATTAGAAGATCAGTAAGGAAATTGTTTGAAACGATAAACCAGATTTGGGGCAGGTCACGAAAATAAGGAAAAAGGCCACTTAGAAGTGTATCGCTAGGCGAAATAAATGTCAGCTCAAAGACTAAATTCCAAAATTGTTTCGGAAATCGGAACAAATTCTGGGACTTCTTTTTTTCATTAAAAGAGGTTTGTCTTAGCAATAAAAGCCCTACAACCAGAAAGATCGATCGTGCAGAGTAAGCCGTTTAGTCTTCTATGTCCCAATCTTTCCCAATGAAGCTGAATATTGAGGTTGAAGAATTGGAGATGACTGCCATAGAAGACACAACTTCTCTAAGGAAAGTGCGTTTCGTATGGTAGGCAAGATTCTCACATAGATCGTCTTTTCTTAGGTCCGATCTTATTAAGACCGCGGTGTCCCGATAGGAAACTGACAAGTTTTACGTTACATTTTAAGATGTCTGTAGAGAACTTGTTCAATGGTTGAATACTTTTCTTTAATTGGCGAAGTCCTTAAAGTGTATCCCCGTGTGACAGATGTTGTGATTTATTCCAGTTGTCTAAGACTGAGTTAATTTTTGAGTTGGGATCTTCTGTGGAGATCCACGAATCGATCCAATTTTTTTGTTTCTTTGAGAGATCATAAATACTGCTCTGCTAGGTCACGCATCGTCGACCGGAAGGTTATACGACGGGTAAGATACGCCGCGCCGTCTTGTTTTAGTATCACCAGGTAATTTTTAACTATTAGAGCAACATGTTATCGTGTTGCAAAATCACTTTGTCGTGTCTTTGCCCATTTTGTGGGTATTTCTCCGTTAATGATCGGCTCGAACGTATTAATTGTGTTCGACAACGAACTCCTAAACACTCTGAGCTGGCCTCACCAAATATACAGCATAAGCTTTCATCCATGGATGTTTAGCATGGCCGGCGATATTGATATATCGCCTTTGCGGGGGACGGGTCCATTTTCACGGGTCACAATATCATGCCGAAAATCCATATTTTCTTGCCAATAGAGCAGCACTTCACTCGTGAAAAACCCTGATCGTCGTACATACGAGGGTGGTCCGATAAGTCTTTAGCCTACAAACGAAAAACAAAAATTTTGGAGAAATGGCGATTTATTTTTCAATATAGTCTCCTTTAAGCTCGATACACTTGACCCAGCGATGGTCCAACTTCTTTAAACCGTCTGAAAAATACGTTTTTTCGAGATCTGCAAAGTACGCCTCCGTGGCGCCTCCGTGCGATGATCTCCTCATTCGACTGAAATTTCTGCCCGGCGAGTGACTTTTTCAAGTTTGGAGACAAAAAGAAGTCACACGGGGCCAAATCTGGAGAATACGGTGGATGGGGCAGCAGTTCGTAGCCCAATTCGACCAATTTGACCGTGGCGAGGGCGGAGGTGTGAGCCGGTGCGTTATCATGGTGGAAGAGTTCTTTTTCTTCGCCAAGTGGGGCCGTCTTTTCCTTGATTCGGCGTCGAATCGGCCCAATAATTTGGCATAGTACAGCTCTGTGACCGTTTTGCCCTTCTCCAGGTAGTCGATGTGGATCACACCTTGTGATTCCAAGAAAACGGTGGCCATCACCTTTCCGGCCGATGGGACAGTCTTCGCCCTCTTCGCCGGGTGAAGTCCACTGTTTCGACTGTTTCTTGGTCTCTGGTGTGTACCAGTGGATCCATGTTTCGTCGACTGTCACAAAACGACGCAGAAACTCCTTCGGATTGCGCTTAAACAGCTTCAAACACTTGTCTGAAGTGGTCTCACGGTTGCGGTTGTTGTCCGGAGTGAGCAAACGCGGCACCCATCGCGCCGACAGCTTTCTCATGCCCAAAATTTCATGCCGTTTTCGGGGCACCTAGACGTGGCTCATCAAAAACCGACGTGCGACCACGTTGAAACTCGTTAAACTAATTTTTGATGGTCGCCATCGAAGGAGAAAAGTACACAGCATCCAAACGCTCTTTGATTCCGCTGCGCGATTTCCCTTCCAAAAACAAGGATCGATTCACCGACCGATATTGCCCTTTTTCCATTTTTCTAAAATCCGCGGACACTCCCGCTTCCACACGCGGTCAAAAAAACTACGAGTGCGATCCGAAATTTCGACAGTAGCCGTCTACTAGAATGTACTACAGGATAGTTAGTTGCTCTTGCGATACTGGCACCATCTGGCGGTGAGGCTAAGTACTTATCGTACCACCCTCGTATTTCGGGTTCATTTGGAATTGCTTCTTCCTTGCTTTTGAACTATCCTTAACGCCTTCAAGTAATTGAAAATAGTTTACTGAGCTGCAGTTAGAGAATCTGCAAGATTTTGCTTCAGTTGACGTGGACCTTAACCCATGAAACAATCGACCTGCCTCAGGTAAAGACTTTTTCGATTTAAAAGGAAAAAGCAAATCTTCCGACAAGCGATCCTTATTTGACTCGAAAACTAACATATGACGGGGTTAAAAATTTACCACTGTAAAGATGAGGAGCTATCAGCTTTCCATGTGACGTTTCTGATCTTGCATTTCTGACCTACATACAGACCGTTTCTGACTACCGCTAGCACCATCTGTTCGAAAACGGCGGATTCCTATTTGCATGAACCCTTCCTGGTTACGAGGTTAGCTATTTCATTGCCACTGATAACTCTCTGACTGTCGCTACATACATACATATACATATAAGGGCTATCCAATTTATGGTTCCGAAAGTAAAAAAAAAAATAAAAAATTTTAATCAAACACACTTGTGAACTAAATTTCAGTCAAATTTGTATTTCAATATATTACTTGGATCTTACCATTATTAATGGAATAAAATATCATTCTAATGTCCCCCAGGTGAGTTCATGCAAGGCTCGACTCTAACAAGCGAATTTTCGATGACTTTTCGACACATATAAATCGGCCATGACCGAATATTCATTGTTAGAGCTTCAAGAGTTTGTGGATTGTATGCCTAAACACAATCTTTTCCATAATGCTACAAAAAGAAATTCTTATTTTGGATATAAGGCCAGAAAAAAAAATTTGGTAAATATTTGGCTATTGCAATCGATTGATTTTAACCTTCTTCAACTTCACTGACGACAATCATACTTTCTGTAAAGCGTGCACTTCGCTGATGGATAGGCCTTAAGACTTCTGTATCAGAGCTAAACTCTTTGAATATATTCACGGTTTTGCTCAGATAACAATCATGTCGACCATATCGACTACAGCATTGCTATGTTTGCAGTATGTTTTCTGAATCTTAAAATATTTTGGGATAATTAATCGATCTTTCCTGCGAAATGGCATACCTTAAGCTAAACATCTACAGCCTCGAGTGACAATTCGGTTTGACATATGTGATTAAAATAGGAACGTTAAATCCGAAATATAGGTAATGGATTGGATAACCATGGACCTTTGGTGCCAGAATTAGAACCTTCGTAGTTTTGGCCAAAAACGGCAACGCCAACCCCTGATTCCATGTTCGAGCCATCTGTATAGTATACCATCTTGGTTGGGCTTTTCGAGCTCGAGAAGTTCATGAAGGGTGGGCACATGACTCAGCATGTTATAATATCAACGTGTTTTCCGAGCAAAGCACTGCAGCTATGCGTAGTTGATCGAGCGGAGCGTAGCGGAGCGAGAGCAATCACCCACTTTTTGGCCTAGCGCGTGCATGTACGGGGAATATAGTGGTCCGAAAACGATTTCGGACTAATCTTGTACGCACTAAATGTAGATATCGGCTATAACCACACATGTGTGCAGCATGTCATTCGATAGATCTAGGTCTGTAGATGAGCCATAAATTATCAAATGAAATTGTTTGATTGAAAAATAGTGAGAAATAACGAAGTAAAGTTTAGAAAACATGCGGAGCGAGAGCAAGGTTGATAAAACAACAAATTTGCTCGCTCGATCAAAAATTTTCAGTAGCGGAGTTAAGCCCGCGCATACTGATCTGCCTAGTTATGTAGTTCGATGAAGTAAATTCAATCAGAAGCCCTCGGTTGGACGAGTCTGCATGGCGCATTTCATGCCTAGACAAACAAGTCTTTGAACACGCTGTAGTTTGGTGTTCATACTTTTCTGCTTAGTATTTTTCCAACACACTGGGGAGGCATAGATGAATGCGGTATATAATCAGAAGATGGCTTGAGGTTCAAAACAGCCAGTCCAGCAGCTTCATCTTTCGCATGAGGTAGATCGTATAAGCTTCAAAACACTCACGTATCGAAATGGTCACAATGGCAAGTCGACCTATTGGGGTCCTTCTTATTATTGGGGCACTTATTGGGTGGTGATCGTGGTGCAATGGTAATCCTCACCGATTGTCGAGCCGAAAGTCTGTAGTTCAAGTCCGTCCATAGTCAAGAACAATTCCTATACCGAAAAAACTGTGCAACAACATCAGTTGTGAATGAGCAATGATGAGTGCTGACGAAGGCATAACACTCGCAGCATAAGATCACTTCAAGATTCATGCTCTGTGTGTGCATTTCCAATATAACACCTTAATGAGATGGAAACAAAAGAGTTACTGTGAACTACAACCAACGCTAATTCAGTCGAGTCTCTCAAATCCTATCTAAGACAACCACCCCCGAAGAGTGAGTGAACGAACATATTCGACACAAACCATCTGCACCACGTTCAGGTTGTGTGACAAACACCATAAGAGTGTACACTCTTGAACCTGCACGAATTATAAAAAAAAATGCCATTGACCAGAGAATGGTATGATAAAGGATTGCATTTGCCTTGAGCTCATATTTCGCAGTGGTTTAACTAATTGGACGTTATAGTGAAATAATGCGAGCAAAATGTAGATATAGACGCCATCATAATTTTGATTTTTCGACAAGTTTAAAATATTGACTTCAAGAACAATATTTTCCATGACTGAAATATTTTCATGAAGCAAAGCTGACCAAGGTATGTCTTGAGCTATATCCTATTTAATGGCTATTTAGGCTAGAGGCTAACGTTTCAGCTTGTTAATGGACAAGGATAGAGAGATATTGAAGGAGAAAATATTGCCTTAACCCTAATTCAGCTCAGTACCTCTACAAAACGCGAAAAAGGTTTGGTGATGCTTCTACTAGGCAAAGAAACAATAAAGTTGATGTTAGCCACGTTTATAGCCACCATATTGTCCGTAAAATAAAAGAGAAATTCATTCAAAACTAGTAACATGCTATCTAGATACAAGCTATTAATTACGTATACTCACGCCTAGGGTGCCCATTTGATTGTAACCCAGCTATCTAGGCATGTACTATGTCATAAATCATTTTTACAACTTGTGCTTTACATCCATTAACTGTTATGTAGCGGTATCGCTCAAAGAGACGCCTCTCCTGGTCGATTCAACGCCATCCCAGCTCTATCTATATTCATTAAAATGCCATCTAAACCAGTTTTCAATAAAATTAAAATGAAAAAAAAAAAGAAAGAAATCTATTAAACGAACACGTATCGCGTCAAATGAGTTTCCCACAGATTAAACGCACTAACGCTAGCGGCAACTCCAGTTGCCCCTGAAAGCTCCATTTATGAGCAATGAACAGTGACGACGGATACCTTTCAGAATATTATAAACGAATGCCAGTTGAATAATATACAAGATACTATCACGGCCCATGGGTTGTGCACTTTCATTTTTATTCTCAGATCCGTTCGGCGCGCCGGTGGCTTTGGTAGCCATGGTGCACGGTGTTTGGGACAACAGTGAACTGGATGTGGGAGAAGTAGTCTAGCAACTTGTCGCCATCGAACCGTGCGAGCACACAAGTTTGTAGTCGACTGAGTACAACCATTTTATATTCCTTTTGTTCCTTGGTCGTTGTTGGGGTCGCACGATTCTGGTGCCAGTGTTATGGCCTCCATGCATAGATCAAGTGACGCCACCCGCTCGCCAAGAAATACTCGTATCCAACGGGTAACAGCTCGACAACGGCACGTCAAGCAAGCCACGAGGTCTCTTTGACTTGGGTGAATCATAGTGCTCGCGGTGTGGTGGTAACCCGTGGAAACGCGCCGCATAACGGAATATTATGTTTCCTTCGCCGGTCGGCAACGGAGGCGGACGGTAAGCGCTGTGGGAATGGTGCACGGTGTGCACCTTTGGAGGCCATTTACAGTTTGTCGGTGTAAGGTGCAGTAGGAATGCTTGCTGCTCGCTGCACCGGCGAAAGGTCCTCCGAGACTTTTCGCGCACGATTTTGCCCATACGGCGCGATTGCAATTGCGGCGGTGAAGATGGTGAAGGCGGTAGTAGTGGTGGTCGCGATGGTGATGACGGTAGGGAATAGAGACTGGAGAATAGTTTTGCCACATTGCAGTTGTAATAAATTTTCCAGCCGATAAAATAGGAAACCTAAGCAGAGACATCGTGTGTGTGTGTATGTGTTTGGAGATAATACGACTAGATAATCAGACCCTGGTGCTGCTGGCCGTCGCACTTGTCGGTCGGATCCCGCATGCAATGCCACGGTTTGTTACCCATGCTAAGTGGAATGGCCCGCTCGTATGTAAAGATGCTTCCCGCTGCGGATTGCTACCTTAATGAGGTTATCTACTGCATGAACATGAAAGTACCTAACTAGGATACTTCACATGTTATCCACACACAAATCATATAAGCAAAAGAGTGAGGAGAAGGCATAACAAAAAGTCGATGCAATCGAAAGACGAATGGAGATTGATTGCGAGTTTTTGCGAAAATGTCATCCGACGGAGCAAAACATGAAACGTATCTGTATCTACTGCATGCCTTTGCGTATGAGCATTAAATATTAATTAGTGAATGGATGAATTGACTTTCTACAGGTCCACGATAGGTATACACGCGTCCAGGCAGTACTCGAGTGAGATTATTAATAAAAACCGATCGAGGATCATAAAACGAGACACAAATCTTAATGGCTGCAATCTGGACGCTTTCACGAGTTATGAATGATGAAAGTGGACATGCAGTTGTATTTTTTTTGTGTTTTTTTTCTCACTCACTTGGGTGTTTGGAAATGCAGAATGAGTTTCTGGATTTAATGAAGATTGAGCAGGAGGATTAGGAGTAACGGTCGTCGAATGGGAAGGAAGATTTATGGTTCTTTAAATCAATTATGAGGCTACCGCTAAACAATATTTGGAAGTCACGATGATGCGCTTCATGGATTAGATGCTTTCACGAGTTACTGTTTAGCTACGACTTCAATCGGGTATCTTATAGTTTGGTATTGAGTAGCCATGAAATTGATATGACTTCGTGAGTGAAAGACAGTGTTGGACTTAAGCCGAATTTAATCGGCTTGAGTGTGGACAGACGTCTTGCAATCTCCCTTGGTCTTGACCAGGAAACTAGAAAAGCCGGTGGATCGTGCATGTAATTTAATTTTAAGCTTAGGTAAAAAAGGATTACCCCGACTCTCTCTGTACCTAATCTGTGGAATTCAGATTTACAGATTGAGGTGAATACAATTTTAGAAAGTTTGTGGTGTTAAAGACAGCTTGGTGAAGAAGACTTTATCTGTTTGCATCAACAGTCGGTAAATTTCTGAAATTATTGAATAAGATGTTCACCATCATCGACGGAGTATGGACTTGAAAGTCGTGATGTGATCTAATAAATCTTTTCTTTGACATGGCTGGGTAGTTGTATGGAATGAATGAAAATAAGGACACTCCAGGGAGCTAGAATTAAGTCGAGGTACCGGTCTTATTGGCTATAACTAAGAGAATGCTAGTTATTAGTCTACATCAACTCAATCCCCTTGAAAATAGTCCCCATTAAATAATATAGGCTTATCTACCACGAGTTTATACATAGTTTTGCCTAGAAGCTAAGCGAGGGTCGGAATCTATTACCCTAAGGCTATGCCCCCCGAAATGACCTTAAAAGCTCGAATCTGAGTTTAAAATCAAATCAATCCAAAGACCATCTAAAAATGTATTCCTTGCACAGAATTTCATAGCTTGCTTGGAAATTGGAAATGATAGAACCGATCTTAGTTCGGCCTGCGAAGAGGCTACACCCCGAAACTATCTCAGAAGCGTCAATTTGTGTTGACAATTTGGTCATTTCTGGGAAAGCCGTGGCGCAGTGGGTAGTGTGTCGGCCTCTGACGCACGACGAGCGAGTTCGGATCCCGATAATACCAACGCCATCGAATGTTCATTACGCGGCTTCTCTCCTCGGCGGGGAACTGCAAATCCTCCCGTAGTACATTTGCCTTGAAAAAGCTTCTCGACTCTCGCCGTTCGGAATCGGCATTAAACTGTAGGTCCCGTTCACTTGTGTGAAAAAAAAAACAAATCGCACACAACATAAGTGAATGAGAAAAGCTAGGCTCTGGCTCTTCATGAGCTGTAACGTCATCTAAGAAGAAGAAGAAGAATTTGGTAATTTCTAATTAACCCAAGAGGCATTTAAAAACATATACCGGGGCGGGTTTCCATTATGAGCAGTGAGCAAATTTTTTTTTTGTTTTTTTCCTGGTTTAAAATGGCCTAAAAACATAAATATAATATTTTTTTTTGAGGAAATGAAATTTTTTTTTTTATTAAAATTAATTTTTTTTTATTTTTTATTTTAATCAAACTATTTAAAAAAATTAAGGTTGTTTGCCAAAATCTCCATAAACATGAAACACCCCTTAAAGCAGCTCTTCAAAGGGATCTAATTTTTTTTCGGAATTTCCCTTCTCCACTGGTACTCAACCATCCAATCAGCGAAATTATTGGAGTAATTGTCGTTGTAAAATTCTCTTTTAACGACACGCCACTGGGATTCTATTCTTTGGGTATGTTTGCCATCAGGACCAACAAAAGGATTGTCAGGATCACTTTTTGTGAATGAACCCATGGGCATTTAAACAATCATAGGGCTTCCAGCAATCGGTGTGAATGATCGTTCCTGGATTCACGTGTTTTTTTTATTAACGGCACTATCACTTCAGCGCTGCGCTCGTTTCCTGGACAGATTTCAAGTCCTAAGGGGGATAGCCACTGTGACGGCCCTAAAAATGAGTGATTTTCAAGAATTTTTTTGACCGAGTAAATGAAGGAATTTTTGGATCGGGTTTTTTTTTATTTTATTAAGTACACATCGAATAATGTTTCCACAAATTTTTATTGAAAAATATTTCAACAATATAAACGATGCCGTAGAGCCTGAAAAAAAAATTACCCCTCCATGGTCGCATCGATTATTCAAAAGCCAGTAATCTTAAAAATCAAACAAAAATTTTATTATAATTTGTATGAATGTAGTTATCGTTGTACGTAGCCGTTTTCTTTTTTTTTTTGAATTTTATTTGCATTTTTTCGACCGTTTTTTTTTTTCAAACAGTTTAAAAAATAGTAAAAAACAAAATTTTCCAAATCGGCTACGCTTAACCTTAGCCACTACTAAGATGAACAAAACAAAAAAAAAATTAAACATCGGTTAAGAATTGACCAAGTTATCGATGCGACCAGTTTGAAAAAAAGTCGTTTCGAGAAAAACGCCTTTAAAGATTTTAGTCCATTTCTCTCGCAATGAAATCATAGAGTAACTGAACATCTGCCGAACTTCTAGGTACTTAAATTGATGAAAGGGACTTTCAAGCCTGCATAACAGAGATTTATATTACAAAAAGTAATTCGAAGAAAAGAGTCCATTACGTCACACAATGTTAAATACATTAGAGCAAGGGACTGAAAGTCAAGCGACAAATAGTCGGCCTACATGCTCTCACTAAAATCGCTGTAACTTAGTCAATTTTTAAAATTTTAACTTGCAATTTTGTACACGCATTTCTTAACTTTCATTTAAGACAAAAGAAAAAAAAAATTTTTGACCCATCACAGTGGCTATCCCCCTTAAGACTTCGGACCCATCCTCAATCAAAGCGAGAACCCAGCGGCCATCCACGCGCCTTCCTTTGTTGAATTTTCTCTTACCAAATTTACTTTCGTCGATTTGGACGATTTTGCCTGGTCCGCCTATCTTTCCTTTCGCCTCAAATGTTTCCAAAAATTGAATTACTATTGTCTCCCGGCAATAATTATACCAGGCGGCAATAGTTCGTTGGGACAAACATTGAGACGAAGTAGAATCCTCGATCTTTACTGTTTCGTAGGAATATTTCCTGGCGAAGCAGTACATAAGATAAAAGCATGTTGGCAAAGGCATTCGAGCTTGCTCAAACCAACTGCCAACAGCGCGACTTTTTCGGACTACACAGCCTGATTTTGAGCACCTGGACTCGCCAATAGGATTTCATTGGGATCCTATGTACCATGTACAGCCTGCGTGTCACAGCGAATTTCAGCGCTTGCTCATCTTGACCTATAATTATGATTATTTCAAAACATGAACATTGAAAAAATGTTATTAAATTACCAAGCTCTCTTGTCAACCGAGCAATAGTCCATTGCATTTTTACCTCTTCAAAGTACATCCGACGCTTTACATATTGACTCTCACCCGAAGTACTGGGTTTCGAGTCTAATGTATTTGTATTTTCTAAATTTCTCTCGGACATCGAACTGATTTCAAAGCACTATTTTGAGTGAAGTCGATGGTAAAAATGCAGTAAGAATTAGCTCTGTCCATCATGATAATTAACCCTTCTGACAATGGGTGTTTTAAAACCTTCCCATCAATGGAATAGGACTGACTGGACCTTCATATATTCTGTTTGAAAATTAAAAGAATTCATTGAAATAATTGAAGTTTTTTTTTGTTTTTTTTGACATGTTATTATTTTTATGGCATTTATGTATGTAGCTGAATGCTATGTTGTAAACAAACAGGCCCTTCGCAGGTAGTGCTTGCAATTCTGGTTTTTCTTTGTATTTTAACGTTTATTCTGCAAATTCTGCACGACTTTCTCTGGCCCGTTGATGTATGTAGCAAGGTCTGACCGGACCTACATATTTCACTGACTCTAGGGGTTGTTGTAGATATACTGCTTTTTTTTCTTCAGGTACTCTGGGGTATTTAACAGTATAATATTTTCAGACAATAAAAAAAATATAACAAAAAAGGCAAAATTAACTTTAAATTATTTTAATTTTGGGACATATGGCAATACCTATAATATTTTCCAAATAAATAAAATATTTCGGAGGAATAATCACAATGACATTCAGATGTTGAAAATCCCCAGATCGCCAGATAGTGAACGCATCCTACGGACTGTGAACATTGATCCAGAGGGTGCCGTCTTGGACGACAACTTCTTCGTGATCGAAGATCCTCAGGAGAGGGTGGAGGCGGTGGGAGTCGTTTTCCAGGAAGTGTATAAGGTGAATGAAAGCATTTGCCCAAACCACGACTTGGAAAATAGAGTCCTACTTCATCACTTCTACCTTCAATATGACATTGAGCATTGGCGATCTGAGAACCTTGGTTTTACCAGGTTCAATGACGACTTTCCGGCAAACGGTACCGTCACCAATGCTAGGCCTAACATCCTGTTCGTATCGAGGGTGGAGCTCCAGGGGATTTTTGATTCACTCAGGAAGAAGAAATCTGCAGGAGTTGACCAAGTACCCAATGTCGTGCTTAGACAGCTCCCACCAATCGCTGTAGAGAGGTACACTATCCTGTTCAACAATGCGCTGAATAATGCCTATTATCCGACGCATTGGAAGACAGCGGTAGTGCAACCTATCCCTAAAAGAGGTAAAGATACCTCGAACCCGGCGAATCTTCGGTCGATAAGTCTTCTGCCGTGCATCAGCAAGGTCTTCGAGAAGGTGATCAATAGAGCCCTGACTCAATGGGTTGAGGACAACAATATCATCCCAGATAACCAATTCGGTTTCAAAGCGGGGCATGACACTATTCATGCTGCGTCGAAACTCGTATCGGATATCCAATGGAACAAATGCAAGAACCAATGCACGGGTGCCTGCCTGATTGACTTGGAAAAGGCCTTCGATACCGTATGGTTGGAAGGGCTCTACTACAAGCTCAACCGGCTGGGCATAAGTAAACCACTGCTATATATGATTTTGAATATGTTAACAGGTAGAAAGTTCGTTGTGAAAATTGCCAACGTGACTTCTACCCAAATATTTGACATTAAAAATGGACTACAACAAGGCACGGTGAACTCGCCGATCCTGTTCAATATTTACCTCAGTGATCTGCTAGGTTCGCTCCACCACTCAATAGCGTACGCAGACGATCTGGTTGCATACAGATCTGGTCCGAAAGTCGAGGTCATTAAGACGCTCTTGCAGTGTGACTTTGAAAAGATTCAAGGGTTTTGCGATAACTGGAAGCTGAAAATCAACTTTCAGAAATCGGAAACCATTCTGTTCAGAACAGCGTTGTCTAGGGCCTCTAGGGACACTAGAAAGAACTGGCGCCAGTTCTCAATCATTGGACCACACGGGCGTCCACTGGCGAATCGAAGTGTGGTCAGGTACCTCGGGATCTGGCTGGACCAGTATCTATATTTTAACAAACATGTGGATGCTGCTCTGGCCAGGGCTCGAGTCGCTTTTGCTCTGGCAAAATGGTTGTTTCACAGCAGCCATCTTGACCACAGGGTAAAGGTAATCTGCTACATGGCCTTAGTCAGGCCCATGATCGCCTACGGATGCCCCGTGTGGTTTAATGTGAGTGCTGGCTTGATGGAAAGGATTCGGGTGTTTGAGAGGCAGTGTCTGAGGTCCTGCCTTGGATTGCACAGAACACCAGAATCTCAGTACATAAAATTCTACTCCAATGAGGTCCTATATAACAGGGCCAAAATTATTCGAATAGATAACTTTTTGATTAAGTTAATTCGAAGGCACATGGCGAGGGCCATGACCTCGACCAACAACCTGATCTCTGGGGCGTTCTACCCCAACGAGCGCTATTTCAAGCTTGCGCGTCTTAAAGGCTTTGTTCCCCCCGAAGCGTTCCTCCAATTCGACATGGACGGGCTGATCCAGGATAGAGATGCGGTGCCCGTAATTTTCCACGTGGCCCGTAACGCTGTGGAACGGCGACTGCTCTATGGGCGCGAGGTTGTGCTCCGCGAGCCGGAGCGACTGCGGTTTAGTATGGCGGTATCGTGTCACGATCGGCGAGACGTCGTCCGGCAGCACCAACGTTTTTGGTGGCTGGAGGGGACACCGTCGGCGACTGAGTAATAGGGTACACCAGCCAGCCAACAATACCAGTGGCTGGCTCGCATAGCTTAGGGCTATGCCTAGCATAAGGTAAAATTAGACAAAAAAAAAAGATATATACATATATAAAATATATATATATAATGTACATATTTTAGTTAAGTTAGAATAAGATAGGTTTAGTTAGATTTAATTAGTTTTAGATAGGCTTAAGTTTTATATAAAATATATAAAAATGATCATATGCTAAGTTTTTTCTTAATAAAAACCATTTTTCTTAGCTTAAGTTAGATATTATAATGTTAATAGAATTTATGTAGTCGTCGAAAGACATATGTTTCAATTGTTCTGTTTGTTTTAGAGTGTCCGTATAGGGCCAGTAAGATAGTTAGATTTGTTAAGATAGTTAAGCTAGTTTTAAACATTTTTGACTAGGGTAAGATAGATATAAGATAATACTGAATAAAAAATGAAACAAAAAAAAAAAAAAAAAAAAAAAATAATATTTTCCAACAATCACTGCACCCATCCCCCTCTTCAGCAACAGAAATGACTTAGAAGAAGAGTGAACGCGTCCATTTTTACAGTTTGTAGATAGAATAAATTTCTGTGAAAAATTAAAACTTTAAAGTTAAAAAAAGAACAGAAAAAAAAGTTGCCGCATAAAAATTATTTTACAGTACATCTTAAAATAAGTCATTTAAAACAAAAAACATAAAAAAAATTAATTTGCTCACTGCGCATAATGGAAACCTGAGCCCAATAATTATAAAATTATAAAGGCCAAAGTTAAATTTAGTTCAAAGGTTGCTATGATGACAACCAAAACCTTTCTCTTCTCTTTTTATTTATCATCTAACTATAGTTAATTAATATTGGCTACTGTCACCAAGTTGAACGTTGATCTCTCTGTTTATACGTTTAACAATCTCAATTTCAAATCTATTCCGTCCCTTCAAGGATTCCCCTCCGACGAAATACTCTTAGATCAATATGTTCCAACTCTAGCGTGTCACTATGAATCCCGAAGTGTTGTCCTCAAAGTGGTCCTTTTATTTAATGAATAGCCAGAAATCGCAGAAGCACAGATCCAAGTCTCATCCCCACAGCAGACATTGTAAAAATTATCAAATTCATCGCAAACGTAACTATAAAATCAATGAAGAATGACTTGAAATGCCAACATGACAAGACGTCAATGACAATATTATCAACCTATTATTTGATCGAGCGGAGCGTAGCGGAGCGAGAGCAATCACCCACTTTTTGGCCTAGCGCGTGCATGTACGGGGAATATAGTGGTCCGAAAACGATTTCGGACTAATCTTGTACGCACTAAATGTAGATATCGGCTATAACCACACATGTGAGCAGCATGTCATTCGATAGATCTAGGTCTGTAGATGAGCCATAAATTATCAAATGAAATTGTTTGATTGAAAAATAGTGAGAAATAACGAAGTAAAGTTTAGAAAAGTGCCATAGACTTTTGCAGGCACGTGCAATCAAAATTGTCAAAGCTTCAGAACAACACGTTTCTCGAAAATATGATCTTAAATCTAAACGTCCTTGCAAGTAGACAATTAATTTGATGTATCACACTTAGCTATATGTATTTACTTGAGAGTATTGGTTATGATTGTAATTTGATAAAACAACAAATTTGCTCGCTCGATCAAAAATTTTCAGTAGCGGAGTTAAGCCCGCGCATACTGATCTGCCTAGTATTATTATTATTACCTGCCATTTGGAACTCGGGAGTCCAGAGCTTCGTTGATAACTCCTCGCCAAGCCTCCCTATCATGAGTGTATCCTTCCATGTATGGCGCGGCCTTACTTCTCATTAGATGGTTCAGTCATTATTCTTTTGACTGTTCGTCCATTGTCCATTCATTTCCGATTTTATTACTCGAACAATGCTTGGCGCTGAAGAGAGTTTCTCGAGCTCTTGTGTAGTTGTGTAGGCAAAATCAATTCACCTGTTTCTTCGTCCTGTTTTCCACCATAGATTCTCCTCAAGGAGGGAAATAGGTGTAGGAGGGCGAATTTAGAGTAATTTTCTTGATTTTTTTTAATAAAGGGTTTTCCAATGGGGACTTGACAGCTTTGAATTTAATTTGTGAACGCACTCTTTGATTAATCATCGAATTGTCATTGTCAGTTTATTCAGTAAACTCAACATTTTCATCTTGGTAAAGTACATGAACGAGCAACGTCTGCAAATTATAAAAATTGTCTACCGAAATTCAGAGTCGGTGACCGCAACTTTAAGAGCGTTAACTCCAATTTTCGGTCGTAATTCTCGCCCTAGTAGACAGGCAATAACAAGCTTAGTGCAAAAATTTGAGTCTACATATTTGTTGTGTGATGTTGCCATCTCAGTGAGACAACGGGTTGGTCGAAGTGTCGAAAATATCGCTGCCGTTCAGGCGTCCGTAGCAAACGATTCAAATCAGTCAATTCCACGGCGTTCTCAAGAATTGGGCAACGCTCAGACCACTTTATGGCGTATTTTGCGGTAGGATCTTAGTTCACACCCATACAAGATCAAGCTGACTCAAGAATTGAAGCCGATGGACCATTTGAAGCGACGTACGTTCTCCGATTGGGCTCTGGAGAAGATGCGCCAAGATGATGAATTTCATCGCAAAATCATCTTCAATGACGAAGCTCATTTTTGGCTCGATGGGTTCTTCAATAAGCAAAATAGGCGTTATTGGTGAGATGAAAATCCACATTTAATTCATCCACAAAAAATAACTTTTTGGTGCGGTTTGCATGCCGGCTTCGTTATTGGGCCATATTTTTTCGTCGACGATAACGATCGTCACGTTACTGTGAATGGCCATCGTTATCGCGCCATGATTACCGATTATTTTTGGCCCGAATTGGAAGATATGGACTTGGACGACATGTGGTGTCAACAGGATGGTGCCACAAGCCACACAGGACACGTTACAATCGATTTATTGAAGAGTAAGTTTGATCTCAATAAATGGGCCAGTCGATTGGCCGCCTCGTTCGCACGATTTAACGCCTCTAGACTATTTTCTTTGGGGCTACGTTGTCATTGGTTTATGCCAACAAGCCGACGACGTTGGAAGAGCTCAGAGCCAACATTGAACGCGAAATAGCGACCGTTTCGGCCGAAATGTGTGGCCGAGTCATCGAAAATTGGGTCCAACGAATCGACCACTGCAAACGTGCTCGCGGTGGCCATATGAACGTAGTCGAGTTCCATTCATAAAAGTTTTGATTGTACTTCAAGCCGATAATAAAGTTTTTGAAATATCTCAAATGGTTTGCGTTTTATTTAAAAAAAAAAGTTGTCAAGTCCTTTTTGGAAAAACCTTTATATAAAGAATAAATATACTTTATTGAGATTTCGAGGATTTAAAGACATATTGAAGAACATTTACTGAAATTTTCTAACATTTTTTTTGAAAAATCCCGGAGATATCAGCCGCTGCACATTGTAAGTCGCCACCCGGATAGGCAGATTGTGTACATCCTGGAGGTCATAATTCTTATCAAAAATCAATTTAAAAAAAAAATTACTTCCTTCATACATAAGTGTCTCTTCTATTTGAACTGCAATTATCACAAAAAAAAATTCCATTTTTTAGAATGTGAAAATTAAGCACGATTTTTGACCGACCGTTTTTTTTTGTTCTTTTTTTGCAATAAAAAATAAGTAAAAATAAAGATATTTTTTATGATTGAAGCTCAATTGGAGCGTATATATATAAAGGAAATGTGTGCTAAGTTTCGTAAGGATTGATCAAAAACTCTGCGAGGTAGAGTATACATAAATTCGAAAAAAGTAGTGTCGAGAAAAACGAGTTTGATTAAGACTGATTTCAAAATATGAACGTCATCTCAGGGTCACTAATACTTATATAAATTTCTATCCGAGATGTCAATTGTTGAGAGATACAAAAGAATATCTGCTAACGTTCTGCTGTCTCTCTTATACTATATACTTATGAATGACTGTAGTCATTATAGTCGTTCATGAATGACTATAACTCCGAAAGGACGCTCGCTCAAATGCTTATAACTTTTAAACGGCTTGGAGTTGAATCGATTTATGGGGAAAAAAAAATTGAGACCTCTACACCTACATATTTCCCCCCTTAAGGTCTTGTTCTGAAAGACCCGAAATCTGTTTTTCTCCTTCATAGTAAGGACCAAGTTTCACTTCCGTAAAATATCACTAGCGTTATCTGGGTTTTATTGGATTTTGATATTGTGAGACAAAATTGTCATTTTAAATAGTCCCTTCATCGCGAAAAGAAGCACGAGTTGCCCATATGCAGCGTTTATTTATTTCAATTTTTATGTCATTCTCGCCAGTCAATACGGTTTCTCAAGGCGTTTAGGCAGGTAGGTTGTGTTTCTGTTTAGACATACATTTATCAGTTTCACAAGCTTTTCGGGATTCCCAGGCTTACATTTTCGATCGGTTTTAGAGTCATACGCCATTTAAAAATTATGAAAAAATTTGGTGAACCGTTTCGTGTAGTTGAAGATGTAGAGCTTTTAGATATCATATAGTGGAAATCTGGTCACTTGTCGAGCGGTTCGTCCTGAGACCACACCGGTCGTCTGCGAGTTTTTCAATAGCGTAGAATGACAACTGGATACTTAGGGATATTTTTCGGTAATTGTTGCATGTGATCAGTCACCTTTTTAAAATACATGAATGATGACCGAGTTTTTCCGTTCCTCAGAGATAGGTCCATATAGTTGTAATAAGTTAACTTTTTTTGGATTGTTATATCCCCAAAAATTACATTGGAAAATCACTATTAAATTTGATCAGAGTGTACTATATTCTAGTCTAAAAGACGGTGTCACACATGTAACAAGCGCTGGTCATAGTTTTTGATCAATCAATATGCAGCAGATTTGAAGCCAGTTAAGCGAATTGGAAAAAAAGAAGGGAGAGGAATTCAGTTTGCAGTTTTTTTGTAATAAAATTAATGAGAGGAATCGGGTCTTCATTAGGCAATTACGCTTCAAATAAATCCGCCCGAAGCTAATGTTAAGGTTCAAAGACACACACGGAAGCATGCCCCTAAAAGTAACAAATTAGAACCCTAAAGGCCCGATTTTTCACCGATCGTGATTGAAGGCTGGCAGCAAACTAAACAATCACTTCAAGTCAAGTGCAGTTTGAATATGTACCTACATGTTTTCTAGCAAGTTTCAGACATGTTTACCACCTTAACAGAGTAAAAATTAAGTTAATCCGACTAACCTGCAATATTTCACAACTCCCTTACTTTTTGAACAAATCAATATATGCTGACTGAATAATTCCTAGGGAATAGGACATAACATCAGTGTAGCCCTCAAAAATCATTAATGACAAATGTAATCCAATCCTAGTCCTATACTTGTACTCAGAAAGGCAAAATTTAACAGAAACCCTTAAAATCCAACTAAGTGTTCCAACCTGATTTGCTGGCATACATATCTCACCGAAAAGTGGAACCACCACAACCTCAGTGGAATTAAGATTGTTGCGCTTGATATTTCTATTATTCAGATTTTTCCATCACGCTCATTTGTGGAAAATGTTTATGGTATGGACAAATTTCTTCCTGCCTCCTAATTCTTATCCAATCCACTTCTTCGATAATGACAGTACTCTCAGCTTTTCATGTTCGATCCAACGAATCATGCTCTGTGCTCTTCACCCGAATAATCGGAACGGCAACGTATGTTTAGCACATTAAATTCCGATCTCGACAGCATAATTATGTTAAGTGGGCTATAAACAATAGAGTACAATTCAATGCTTTCTACTGTCACTTAAGCGAGCCTAATGTAATGACCACAATTTCGAGGTCGTCAAGAGCGCTGCGAAATAGCTAGATCCCCTTAAAGGATGCAAAAAATATTTCATTTCCTCTGGTTTGACTTCAGTCTATCAGGCACATTTCCGCCCCAAGCTTGAGTACAATGCTCATAATCGGTGTGGTGCTCCCAAGAGCTCTTTGCACCTAGTAAATAAAATTCAAAAGTGGGCGTAAAAATTATAGGAAACATTGATATTGCGAAGTCCCAAGACTCACTTGGACGCAATGTTTTCTCCCCATAACTTTTTATCGCCATTTCACCAAAACATTGCTCAAGCGTGCTACCCACTTTCGTTTCATCCCTTGAAGAATTTAAGCAAAATAATCGCCTCGCTAGGAATGCCTGTCAGTTTACCCTTAAGCCTTTCTTCTCAGTTAAATTTACGAATTCGGTTTTGCTCTTTCCAACCCAATATTTTCCACATACAATCTACAAGCATTCAAAACCAATGTGCACTGATACCTCCTCTCACTTTCTTCCTCTATACCGTCGGCCCGTGCTGTGTCTTGACGGAGATCACTTAAGGGAATTCAAAAACGAAAAAACAAGGCCTAGATCCGCCGTAAATGCTAACCTAGCTTAACAGCATTCATTTATCATAATCCCTCGAAAATAGCACATTCGGGTATCTATCCTCCAGAGATACACTCCAGAGTTTAAGGACCTACGATCAATTTATGACTTGTATGTAAATCGCCTTAATCCATATTTACCTAAACCATGTGCTCTTTTAAAACTACTAAATTAGTAATAAAAAAAAAGAATAAAGCGCCGATTTAAACTTTCAACCACAAACCATGTCAGTATTCAATTATTTAATTATGCATCGAATGAAATAAATCCGGGGTCGATATCTTTATTCGTTCTCAAGATATGCGAGCCGAAGTAAAAGCTTACGAACTAACGTGCACACGCACACTCATCCCTCTCTCTTAAAAATGATCGGCAATACGAGTCTGTCAACATTTTTAAATCTAAAGTCAATTAACAAAAAGTGCTGCCACTACTCCGAACTCCACTCACCAAGCAACATTCACTGTCAACAAGTACAGTAGTGGCAATAAAAATCAAACAAACGTTCCGAACAAACCATTTGTTTGAGTTGCACCACCGCATATCGATCATACATCAAACTCCGTTCGTTAATGCTTGATTATTTATCTTCAGTTGAGTTTTGTTTTGTTTATCTTGAAGCTCAGGTAACAATCCCCGCCACCGAACTAACTTCGACTCATAAGCCGCTCACACTCTTCGGCGTACAGGTGAGACCATTCCTAAACTCTGGTTTAGTGTGCCCACAGACTGCGCCGCGTGTTCACTGCTGTTCTCCTATTCTAGCTACGTCAAAGGTTTTTTCTTTTTTTTTTTTCTTGAATTTCGTATGACATTCCGAATAGTTATATACTTGTAGTGCGAATTGTGATTCGAGCACTACCCAGGGGCTTATGACCTTATGGATATTTTCCTAAAAATCGTAAAACGAAACGAGACCAAAAATTGTCAACTGCGACCGCAAGTACTCGAGTGGACATAGTACAAACCGGGCGAATAGGAAGTTCGTTTGATTGCGGGCAAAGTGTCAATTAAGCAGTTAGTGTGTTTTAAGGGTTCCTTTGACCCCAACCTTAACATTGTGGTTGTAGTGTAGACTTTGAAGGGTTTCGTGGAGACAAGTTCCAACCACTGTCATCGGTGGTTGTACAATATACCCGCCATACGTCATCAGGAAGGGATTCGATTCGGTTTCGTTTTGTTTCAGCGCGGCAGTGGCAGTGATTGCGGTGAGCGTATCTTTTAAACGTGCTATCGGGTTACGCATGCCACAAAAGATACAACAAAAAAAGAGTAATAAATACAAAAACAAAGAATAACAATAGAGTGATGACGAGCAACGCGGTATGGTGCTCGTAAAGATAGACCTCTGCCACGAAACGTACCCGTAGATACGAGTATAATAGATTCGTTTAGAATTAATTGCACTGACCGCGGATCGAGTGCTTTGAGAATATTGAATTTTGTATATCGAGTGTTGTCTTTGAAGATTCGGTTTTGTTAAGCTTTCGTAGAATTGTGTCCTAAGTGGCTTGGTTTTGTGGAACGAGATTTCGATTACACAACGTCTAGTTGCGCGGACGGGAGGAGCAGAGACCGCAGAAGGTGGTTGTGAATTGTAAAAATGAAAACCAACGATGGATTAATGCTGGAGAATCCAATCAGCTGGTAAATGAGATTTGTTTCTTTAACAATTCGTTTTGAATTAGTTTTTCTTTCTTTATGTAAGCGAGCATTGGTACTGACTTAATTGGGAAGCCGCACGGGAGGCTTCTGTTTATTTTTTTATATTTCAAAGGCGGAAGTAACATGGGAGTCCGAAGTTACTTGCTTTCGTTACGCAGGTGGGAAGTGTAGGGCCATAGACTTAACCTAGATATGAGACAAAAAGGTGCTGTGAATTGACATTTCGTTTTCACTTTTCTCTTGATTTAGAAATAAAATGACAGAGAAAGATGGTCTATGCCAGGCTAGCTATTAACTATTATTAGTTACACGTATTTTGTATTCGTTGTGAGAGTCGAAGTTCCCAGGAATGTCATAATAGAAAGAGGCTAGCCTTTAGTTTCAGTGATGGTTTGATTAGAGGTATTTTAAATAAACTTCAATAGGGGAATTTGAATGAAGGTAGTGAGCCAATTAGTTAGTGACTAATGGTCTCTAGTCGAAGCACTTAGTATAAAAGAAATTTTAGTATTTAGTATTTAGTATTACCATAGAGTGCCTCCTTTTTTCATGGGCAGTCAGTAGACAGAAGTTTATAGTTGAACCCACTTCTGTTTCTGTATTGAGTTACTGCTTAATGTCTACTGTCTGTCTACTCAGAAGACAAAGGCAAATAATGTTTTCGAGCGGCTATTATAATCTCTTATTCTGGTACGTTGGCAGGTAAACCAACATTTCGAAAAACAAAACCAAAATTCCCTTCCAAACCTACACTTTAGTATGTATTTGGTACAATCTTGAGATTTCAAAAATACAGCTGACTCCCTTTCTGATAGTTTTCTTATCATAATTTTAAGACCTTTTGGTCGGACAACTGGAGCATAAAGTCAACCTCGATAATAAGGTCTATAAATATCTCCTTACTGTGTAGACTAAAAGATCTACATGATCAAGCTTTAAAATATGCTTCCCTCATACCCCTTTTTTATTGTTCTATTAAAATTGATGGTGTCAAGTCTGTCGAATATGGAGGCTGGGGCATTTTTGCTTACATACGTTTCCTTCCATCCGGGAGAATTTCTGGCACAAGCCTATCAACATACTGGCATCTTCAGCGACTTCTTTGATATGGATCCTATGATGGTTTAATTTCGCTATTGATTGTACCTTCTGATGGTATACCAGGACGCTAGTCTTCTTCAATAACTTCACGACCTTCCTGAAAAGATTGAGCCCACTCACTTACCACTCATCCCTTCATATAACACAATGACTTAAAGCAAAACCTTTGTTGCAATTCGCTCCATTTTTATAGCAAAATTGAGTACAAAATCTCTGTAGCTCTTACTCTTTGTAAAGAATTAAGAAAAGACGCATCCACCAAGAGGTACCAGCAGTAAACATTCTCTATAAAGAGTGGTGATAATGTCCCTGAAACATTTCGTCCATAAAAAGCGCCAACACAAATACAGTAAATTCAATAAAAAAATTTGGACTTCACGAGCAGATATTATATTACTATTATATTACGGTTATATTACTACCGCCATAGTTGGAGGTTCGTCTAAAACGATTCGTCTGTTCAAAAAATAAGGTGACTTTTTATTCTTCTCGAAAAATATTCATTTATTCATCAATGTTTATTTTGTAACCTTTAAAGCATTCTGATATAATATACTTGCACAAGCGCTTTTTCTAATCCTCCTAAAAAGCCGTTTGGTATAGTCTTGTGTTCTTCTAACTATGCGATCGCGGCAAATATCCGTCTTTTCATGCCGGATATTTTCAGTTTTGGGAAGAGGAGGACAAATCCGAAAATATGTTAGCTAAGCCATGATTATGGTACTGTTTTTGGCCAAACACGCACAAGCAGCGACCAGTGAACAATGAGCATGTTGCATTATCGTGATGCAACAGCAATGATTTTTTTCCCAAAAATCCAGGCGTTTTCTCCGTATAGGTTCAAACTTCTACTTCCAACAGGAGCTCATGAGCTAACGTCATTTTTGTCGAAAAAAAAAATACTGAAAATACTGACCGAAAACAGTCTTGGCTCTTTTGATAGCTTCCATTGAAGTGATTGGGCTTTGGGTTCATAAACATATACTCATGCACTGATGACACTGTTTAGAAAATCTTGAACATCGCTCACGTCATTCAACAATTCAACAGCTCCTAAGCGAAGCTCATACGACGGTTCTTTTGGTCGAAATTTAGCAATTTCAGATTAAACTTCGCTGACACCCGATTCTTGCGCAAAATGTCTTTAAAAAAATTCACAGCATGAGTCAGCTGATATACCGGTATCATCAGCAGCTTCTCTGATAGTGTACGGTGATTCTCCATAACATTTTTTTAACTACCTCAAAGTTTTCATTCATTGAGCGTCCAGCGTTCATTAAATTATCTTGGCCTTCTGTAAGAAGCTTGTAGAACTTACAAAATGTGTTTTTTCTTTGCTCAAAGTAGACTCGCCAAACGCAATTTTATTCTTCATACAAAATTCAATAGAGATTCTCGGATCGATTTTTTTCAAGATCAAAAAATCGCCAAGCTTACCAAAACAAGTCTTACCTTTAAACAAATTAAATATACAAAATGGCTGACAATGACAATGTCAGCATATGTTAGGGAACATGTCCGAGTATACTAACATAAGAAAAAAAAATCGAAAATTGAAATTCGAATGTACTTAGCTCGCGAAATTAAAAAAGTCACCTTATTTCTTGAACAATTTTTTTAAGTCCATTTCGAGACGGTATTGAGACGCAATTGCATCCCCACAACTGCCACATTTTGCATGTATATAAATCTGGACCTAGATGCTTATAAGGGCCAACTGATACAAAAACTAAAACAAGTACACCGAGCACACCGCCATACTTTCGCTGATTGATTGCCTGAAGATCATGATTCCTTAAAAAACATTGTTCTGAGTGATGAGACTCATTTTCACCAGTCGGGACGTAAACACGCCAAACTGTCAATCCGACTAAGCAAGAGAAGTAATGGAACAACATCTCCATTGACAATGACTGACAATGTGGTGCAATTTTGGACATTCTTTTTTTCAAAAATATTCCTAGCCTGGGCGGTTCTCTGAATGGATTGCGTTACCATTTTGAAAAAAAATTTTTGCCATTTAACGGGACGCAGCTTGTGAAACAATTATTCTACTCCGTGACAAGTTTCCTGGACGTGTGGTTTCTTAAAATGGAGACTACAGTTGGACCATCAAACTTTTTCCTTTAAGACTATGTCAAAGATATGGTCAAAGACGATACTTTCCAACGGTGCATGCACTTAGAAGAAATATCAACCACATGTTATTCGGCAAATACTACTCTCAAAAATTGATTTGGAAAAATCCTATTTATAGGCGCAGCCGTTGCAGACTTTTGAGAGAAATCGTACTCGATTACTGGCCCTCGACAATATATGTACCTTTGACCAACAAAGCAAATGTCACCACTTTCATGAAGATGCGGTGTTTTTCTATTGATTTAAAATGACACCTCTTACTGGATTACTCTATAATTAACAACCGACAACAGACTGAGAATCAAATTTGACCATAAATACGATGGTCGCTCTGTGACATTTTTAAAATTGTAAAAAATCTAAGATTCAAAAGAAAATAATCGTATTACTGAGCCAAGTCCTACCTCTCTGCTAATTGATATTACCTCAACATGTATGTAGTACGTAAAATAACATAAATAAGTCTAATTTCCAACCCTATCTCCCGCCCTGTTTTAAGTCCCTCAAATCCGTCACAATCTCCTTTCACTAATTTTGTTCAAATTCAACGGCCTATACTGTCGAATGTGTTTTGACCAGATAAAAAGAGGCGGAAAGTTGAGTCAAACCTACGAATTTGCCTCCTATCGTTTCTCGTCGAAGTGGTTTTTGATTGTCACTTGTTACTTTCAGATAATGCCTGAATAGATAGCAATGCTGTTACGAATCTGTCATTCTTGCTTATAATGATTGATAACACCGTTGGCAACAAACCTGTAATATTGTATGCACACTCAAGTAGGCCAAGGGGTTCACCTTTTCATCAATTAGATCACAAGATATAAACTAATCATCAATCAAAACGAATTACCCGCCATCCCATCTACGAATTTCATTTCCGTCCTCACTCATATCCAAAACAAGTTCCACACGGACTAGAGGAAAAACGAATGCTCAGTCGCATCTTTAGACATTTCCTCAGATACTTTATAAAACGCGAATATATCTGTGTCAGCTTATTAGATATGCATGACAACACAATTAGTTATGCATAATTAGACTTTCAAAACTGCAAACCGCACAGAGTGCAACTCCATGAGAAACCGCGCGAGTACGTCAACATGAGCATAAACAATGATGACATACCGCGAGACAAGTGCATACAATAGATTGACTCAGGGTATCTCATGATGGATACCCATAAAACTATTCTTTATGATTTGTTAGCAGTTTATCGCCGAGCATTGTATGCAGCGAAAGCATTGGAAATTATTTTAATTTTTCTTTATTATTTATTTCTTTTTTCTCATTCGCTTCTTACCTATTCCGCTCCAGGACCACAAGAAAGTGTGGGAATCCACTGTATGATCGTGAGTAGGTGTGGAAGGTAGAAAGAGGTGTTTCATTAGAATTTTTGTGAACTTCTTGTGGAAAAGATAATCGGGAGGGATCGAAGTGATGCCCGACGATGATCGGAGTGAGTTTGGCCTATATTCTCTGTTACACACCACACCTAGTAGAATATGAACCGACATTCCACGATCGGTAGGCCATTTAGTCTGCGCACCAGTCAGTATTGACCATGTTCCAAGTGTACCACCCAAACCCCAAACATTATATTTCGAGGTTTACTGTCGAACGATAAAAGCACCTACCACAACGACGAAAAGATAATAAAAGCACTAATCGTATACTACACTATGCCTAGCACAGATTTCGAATAATTACGAGGATCGTAAAAATTCCAAATGGCATGTCACTTAACATCTGCGTTGTAAGGCTTCAAGTGTTTGACATACTGACACCAATGTGGATCTTGACATAGCCAGGATCTTCTCCTCGCCAATGGTGGATTGGCGATCGTTGGTGACAGACTTTCTCTTCGATTGCTTTCCTGCGAACCAAATTGCATTTAAATCGCATCGAGATTATAAAATCTATTGCGACCATGATTGGGTGAGAAAGTATGTCGTTAAATTTAAATTTTATACCTAACTGTCACTTGAATATTTTTATTTTTATTACTATTTCAAGTAATGAGAAGGCGAACAACCACCCATGTGGTCAATTATAGGAAAAATGTATGGGAACCATAAAGTCGTTGGTATGTAATGAATTCACATTAAATCGTGGTAGGATTGAACCTGTTTGTTGTAGGCAACTCGTGGACTTTATCGCCTTGAGTATATCCACTAAATGGATATCTATACTTGTACATGCGAGAGCTACTTTTCCTTCATCTTCCCTTTACCTCCCTTGTTCTGCTTTTGCAAGTGACTTTTAATAGACTTTTAATATACGTACCGGTACAATCAATTTTACTATAAACGAATAGGCCATTCAGAAAATCGTATCTTGATCGTCATGGTGTTTTAAAATTTAAAATAACGCCTTGTTACCTCAAAAATAACATCAGGAAATTTGTGGTCATATTAATTGCATTATTTATGGAGTACCGCAGGGGAGTAATCTTGGACCACATTTATTTGTTTTAGTTGTTCTTTAAAAAATAATAAATTTCACCACGATAATCTCACTAATGAACATATTAGATGAATAACGTTCGCAAGAATTTCTGGTACTCTTCAGAAGCTACCTGTGCTTTCATCACTTTCTCTATAATTAATGCAAACTCTGATATACGACGTCATAAGGCGATTAATAATTTATCTGGTTAGGGGGAGATGGGAAACCTCTCGAATGCTTGAACAAATTTAAGAGGCGTTGATTGTTGGACACCATTAAGCGTCTTTCACTTGTGGCGTGAAATTATTAGAAAGAAATATGAAAGAAAATAAACGTGAGAGAGTTTTTGAATTTTCTTTACAATAAATAAACCGAAGTAGAAACAAAGTGGCAGGAAAATTGGAGTATATAGAACCTTTTTACGATACATGGTTCTGAGACAGAAATGTTACAGTTGACAGCACTATAATGTCGTGTACACGCACTCTTTCCCCACAACCCTAATGTAGCCAAGCGTTTCCCATAAAAAGAACAAATGCATTCTGGGTGACGATAATAACATGCTGAATGTAGCGTCTCATTAGTTGACTCCATTATCGAAGAGTTAAAAAAGATATTTAACATTTCATTGGCTTACAGCCATCTGGGTGACAGATGGAATAGTGGGATGTGTGTTTACTTGTCTCTCAATCATCGTATGCATTTGTTGTTTGTGGACGGTAGTGTCTGGTAGGAGCTTTGTCATTAAGAGTTCGATGATAAATTCTATTGGATGTTGGCGCCAGTACAGAGAAGTAACACGGTTTCTACTTTGTAGTTGTTATAGCTATTTACTGCTTGATTGGATCCAATAAATGCACGATGTACGATGATTAAAGTCTGGATTTCAATATGGCAAGCCATATGCAACTGAGGATTATTAACATCTGAGCCGCACAGTAACCTAAAGTTCAGTTTTTATATTTAAGTTAATGATACTACGTACTATTGGAACAAGCAACTAGAGAATATTAGGTGTTTTAAAAACAAGTCCATTTTTTCGCATTAAATTAAAGACTTTATTAAACATAGTTATATGATCCAATTTAGGTCAAATGTACCCCGTTTTGTCCGATAACTTGTTGGCATTTTGAAGATGATTCCAATTCGCGTCTCTCATAGAAGCCCTCATTTAAAACCAAGCTCCCGAAGCTTCTTTTCAGCCGGCCCGATTGTTGACAGCATATGTACATAGGTCCGAATTTAGATTTTTGCCGTAGGGGAGTAGCTATCTATATGAGCTATCTATAGGAAAAAGTCATCAAAGGATGCGTGCTTTCACCACTTCTGTGGTCAACTGTTATCGACGCCCTACTACCTGCATACCGATTTTGGTTACTAAGCTATCGAATGTGCTGATGATCTCGTGTTAATAAAAAGTGTGCTTTTTTACATGCTTGATCTCTCATTGTTTTATTTGGCGCCTTAAGACTATTTTTTTATGGCGATACGTCAAATTATTCATCTATGCCGATAAGCCAGCATAAATTGCAATCTTGGAAGACAATATTACAGGTTATCAGCGAGATACCAGACAATATACCCCAAAAAGCGACGTAAACTTGGCCTCTCAATATGGATTACATAGATCATAGTTGTGGTAAAGATTTTCACGAAATAATCTTTAAAAGGTAAATGGCAGGCATTGGTTTATTAACTTAAATAAAAATTGTATATACTTTTAAATAATTCCGTGAAAAATTTGGCAATTAAAAGCCAAACGCTTAAAAAACCACGGTTGTTTAAGTATAAGAGGCATTCATTTTGCCCAACCTCAGCCTAAGAGCCACTGATTGGCTCACTCCACTTCATAAAAATTTTGTATTTGAATAAAATACAGAATAATTGAGATATCCAACTGTGTGGCATGTGACACCATCTTGTTGAAACTGATGTCACTGATGTCAAGTCAGTTCAATTCTTGCAAAAATAATCTACCAACGTGGTATAGAAGCGAACTCAACTGATCCTAACATGGCGATTATTTTCATCACAGCTCGGCATGAATTCGGTATCACAATTCGCTTTTTGTGGAGTCTTGAAGTAAATATGGGTTTGTTGCTATCCAATGACCCATATTTTGCTTATCGAAAAAGTCAAAAATGAGCTTCTTCCCTGTTGAGATTTGCGGTGAATATACTCTGTCGGAAATGACATATTTATAGAAATTGACTGAAGATAAAAAAAAACCCTTTGGTGCACAGAAAAAGTTTGAAGATGAAGATTACTTCATGAAGACTGGTGTCAGACGCCAGCTGAACATGATGTTATGGCCCAACAGTTTTAAAACGTTTGAAAGCACTAGGTATGATTCAGAAGCAAGGACTTTGGGTGCCGTACGAATTGAAACCGAGAGACGTCGAATGGCGTTTTTTTTTACGTGATGACTACTGCTTCAACCAGCCACGCCTCACTGGTGATAAAAAGTCTAAGCGTAAAAGATCTTAGGATGAGGCCAACCATCCATTAACATCATTGGCAAATGGAAATATCCATGGTTCGAAGCTTCTGCTTTGCGTTTGGTGAGATCATTGGACTGAAGTTTATTATGAGCTGCTCAAAACGAACAAAACCATAACGAGGGACCCAAAAATTCAAGGAAAAATAGCAGCTATAAGGGCAGAGACAAAACAGATAATTTTGCTACATGATAACGCTCGGTTACATGTTGCAAAATCGGCGAAAATCTTCTTGGAAACGCTCAAATAGGATGTCCTACCGCACCTGCCGTATTCTTCAGGCATTGCCCCTTCCGTTTGATTGCACAAAGCCTGGCTGAGCAGCACTTCCATTCTTATGAAGGTGCAAACATGGGTCGATTCTTGGGCAGAAAGATGGACAACAATTGTTGTTAGCAATCAATAAAATACAATTCAATACCTTTAGTGACATGTTTTTTTTTTACAACTTATCTAAAATAAGGTATTATTTTTTCGAAGTAAAACCAGCGGGTGCCTATAAAAACTTAAGCAAAGTCACCTTTCAATTTGATCACAGTACTTTGGGGTCATTCAGTTCGAGGTGCGGATTTGACATCCCTATTTCGATCATATACGTCATATCGAATTGTTATCCGGGACTGTAAATATTTGGCTTGAGGCTTGCCATTTTATAACGTGGATCGTTTAACAATTGCCTAGGGAGTTTAAATTATGAAAACTCAATAAAAAGCAGTGATTTTGTAGTAGGTACTTTACGAGAAGATTACGATATATTTATATAATCTGCAATATTGGAAAACAGTTACTTTACGTTTTGCTGATATAAACTGGCGACCAAGATCCAAGGCCCATGCAAAGGAAGAAATATTGATGAAGTTATGGCCGCGTCATTGGTGGATATACGAGGGTGGTCCGATAAGTACTTAGCCTGCAAAAGAAAAAGAAAAATTTTGGAGAAATGGCGATTTATTTTTCAATATAGTCTCCTTTTAGCTCGATAAACTTGACCCAGCGATGATCCAACTTCTTTAACCCGTCTGAAAAATACGTTTTCTCGAGGTCTGCAAAGTAGGCCTCCGTGGCGGCGATGACCTCCTCATTCGACTGAATTTTCTGCCCGGCGAGTGACTTTTTCAAGTTTGGGAACAAAAAGAAGTCGCACGGGGCCAAATCTGGAGTATACGGTGAATGGGGCAGCAATTCGTAGCCCAAATTGACCAATGTGGCCGTGGCGAGGGCGAAGGTGTGAGCCGCTGCGTTATCATGGTGGAAGAGCACTTTTTTCTTCACCAAGTGGGGCCGTTTTTTTTTCAATTCGGCGTCGAATCGGCCCAATAATTTGTGACCACCCTGTGATCTCCAGGTAGTCAATGTGGATGACACCTTGTGAATCCCAGAAAACGGTGGCAATCACCTTTCCGGCCGATGGGACAGTCTTCGCCTTCTTCTGAGCACGTTTGCCGAGTGAAGTCCACTGTTTCGACTGTTCCTTGGTCCCTCGTGTGTACCAGTGGATCCATGTTTCGTCGACTGTCACGAAACGACGCAGAAACTCCTTCGGATTGCGCTTAAACAGCGTCAAACACTGCTCTGAAGTGGTCTCAGGGTTGCGCTTGTGGTCCGGAGTGAGCAAACGCGGCACCCATCGCGCCGACAGCTTTCTAATGCCCAAAATTTCATGCAGGATATGACCCACGCGATTTTTTGAAATGCCTACTGTCTCAGCTATCTCGCGCACCTTCAATCGGCGGTCTGCCAATACGAGATCGTGAATTTTTGTGACGTTATCCTCGGGGGTAGCCGTTTTCGGGGCACCTGGACGTGGCTCACAAAAACCGATATGCGACCACGTTGAAACTCGTTAAACCAATGTTTGATGTTAGTATCCAAACGCTCTTTGATTTCACTGCGCGATTTCCCTTCCAAAAACAAGAATCGAATTACGAACCGATATTGCTCTTTTTCCATTTTTCTAAAATCCACGGACACTCCCGCTTCCACCCCCGTCAAAACAAAAGTACGAGTCCGATCCGACAATAGCCGTTTACTAGAATGTACTACACGATAGTAAGTTGCTCTTGTGATACTGGCGCCTTCTGGCGGTGAGGCTAAGTACTTATCGGACCACCCTCGTTTGTCGAAAAATTTTCTAAGATTACTTAGTCTTTTGATCTTATTCATAAGGGTGAGATCAGCACAATGTATTGAAATTAAAATTAGATCAAAATCTAAATCATAAATGTATTTTCTTTAAACTTACTTTCGGAACTACAAATTGAAATATTGTTCTTAGGGAACTGTTAATTTATATGAAATACCTTTTTTTTATGGAATTCTACGTAAGATAGGGAAAGTTATCCCCATCTTATCTGTGTACCATCTGAGATGGTTCAAAGAGCTTCTAAGGCAGAGCTGTACGCCGTCTAGATTCTTAAGTCTGGTATCAGAAGTTTACCTACAAGCATACTTACCGACAGCCAAGCAGCAGTCAGAGTGCTGAGCTCACCTAGTGTTAAACAACAAATGAAACTCAAGAGCGACGATATCAAAAGACGTGACCACTACTTATCGAGACTCCGAATTCCAAATAACGCATTGTAACAAATACCAGCGCTTAGGGCAGTGATTCTCAGACACAGTGCCAGTTCTAAAAGTGTGCCGCCAAATTTTAGATATATAATTACAGTGAAATCTCTTATAAGCAGACACCTGCGGGACCGACATTTTTCGTCCGCTTAAGAGATTGTCCGCTTTATGGGAATTGTCAAAAAATGTTTACGCGAAATAATTAAAAAATTATTTTTTAGACACTTTGATGTACGAGTATGTATACCCACTGTGCCTAGTTATGGCTCTGCCGTAAATGGACTCCAAAACACACAACTTATTCAAAATGTGATCGAAGATCGGTTGAAATGTGTAAGGCTTTTTGGTCTCCAACACTCAAAGCAAAGTTTCGAAGAGACTCACAAGCAGTTATAGCACTTCGGTAATTCATATCGGTGTGTGGTTCCAATTCTTCCGATTCCTCATATTCACTTGAGACATCAACATTAAGAACACTTGAACTATTTTCCATATTCCATCCTTCGTCTGTGAACACATTGTCATCACAAGCTGCAAATTCCATGGAGTCTGTCCAATCGTCGCAATCGATTTGCCTGATAAGCGAAGACAAATTGCTTAAGCAAGACAAGGGTATATCATCCTTTGCATCAAAGTCTTCATTTCAAATGCTTTCTGTCCTTATAAACCCACATTTTTTGAAACAGTTTTGAATGGTTTCCGCTGTAACTTTATTCCAGGCTGAAGCAGCCCATATAATGGCATCCAAAACATTTATTGCGGATGAAAGTCCTGTTACATTGGAAACATGATCCATTTTGGCGATTAGATGTCTAAGAACCTCTTCACGATAAAAAGCTTTGACATTTTCAATTATGCCTTGATCTAACGACTGACATATCAATATCACGTCCACCACTGTTGGCAAATCTACGTTTTAATTTTTGGCTAAACCCATTGCTCCAGTTGGAAAGCACTGATTGTTTGTTCTTAAGCAATTCAGCGACGCAGTTTTTTCCAATCGAAAATTTGTGAGCAAGCGCCCCCCGCACACTGTTTTCATTTGATGACTCCGCAAAATAGATGATCTCTATTTTTGACCCTCGACGCAAAAAGAGTAAGTAAATAATTTTGAAAGTTGTCTTTTTCTTTGTGTGCCGCCAAATTTTGAAATCGTTAAAAGTGTGCCGCAACAAAAAAAAGGTTGAGAATCACTGGCTTAGGGGCTTCTCTCCGGAAGCGACTTTTAAGGTAAACTTTGATTTCCATTCAATCCTGTTAGTTAATTGAGTGATCCTTTCTCGATCGTCTTTGCTACTAATTCGCAAAAATAGATTAAGATAAGATTTCAATGTTGATTAACACCCTTACCTTCCTTTAGTCGCTACTAGAATAAGGAAATTAAATAAGTGTGCAGCTTAAAAGTATTTTATAAAAAAAAAAAAAAAAAAACATTAAGAAACTAGGTTAGTCTGCTTCCAGATCATCGAATATTCATGAACGAAGCAACATTCGTGACTCTCCTCTAATAAATTCAAGACTGTAACAGTCATAACGAAATTTCATACAATTACCAACTTCCCATGACGTGAAGCACCCCATAAAATTCGATAGCGTGATTGAAAGCATTTTCTTCAAATACCGTTGTTAACAACAGTGCGTCCTCTAGAAATCCATCGACTTCCTAATTAATTCCAAGGCTTCGTCATACTTCAAATTTGTACAACAGACATCTCTCCAACTAGCCACAGCCATCACCTCTCACACTCAACCCACTTGACCGAGTAATTTTCGATTTTTTTTTTACTCACCGCTATACGAGTAATTCGAAACTCGACTCTAGCTAACCGCTCGACTAAAGGTCGAATAAAATCACTTCTAACTGCATCCCATTGTTATATAACGACGATGGCTCTCGTGGGAACTCTTATCGAAGCCCCTCACAAACCAATTATAGTCCATCATCCTTAAAAGATCTACCGAGCGCTGGTATCTCTTGGGAGAAAGTGAATTCAGAACCCCTGCTTAAACCAACAACGGCGCTAGTGTTTACATTTTTCTTACAGTAATGACACCCATTACCGCCCCGAAACTCAAGCATCTACACGCATCTTCTCGCTAGATGATGGTAATCATCGTAAGGTGCCAGCAACGCGTCCGCCTTCCTCTCGTAGCAATCATGACAATTACAGTCATAACAATAATAATTGGGCATTAGCCCCAGTCGGGGGTAACCGGTTATTGTTGGACAAGATCCAGAGTAGATCAAGTCGTAATTCCTAGATAGCTAACGGTCATGGTGATTGAAGTCAATCTGAACATGTTGATCTGCGATTGTCCGTACGAGTCGGGACGAGGTGGAATTTTTAAATTGCTTACGCGCTAAACATAAATACAACCTTTCGGGAAAATGATTGTGCCTGGAGTGGAGAAGGAGAACAGCAAGGGACAAGAAGGAACGATGTTCGCATGAAATATGCAATAGTTGGTGGGTTTTTTCAAAGTGGCATTTCTGTCATGAGTGAGCAATTATGCTGCATAAGTATCGTCAAGATACGTTGAATTGCTGTCATTCGGTTGTACCTATGAGTTTGCTGTGAATTGTCGACATGACATTTTCATATTTTCATGGCGATTGCTGTGCTGGGTGAGGCTCTACGATTTTGCCAACAACCACAGGGTTGTTTAGAAAGTTCGCTGAGCTATGATGGTATTTGAATGCTAGTCGATGGAATGTCACCTCGTGTCTGCAACATCATGATGGACATGATGTTCTTCATTCGATTTTCTCCTTTTCTCCCTACGAGACCTCGGTGTCAGAGACAGAGATACAAAATAGGTAAACAAAAGAAAACCTCATTCGGAAGAGGTCAGGTTCAGTGGTAATCCATCCGAACATCTCCGACAAATTCACGCCATCTGTGTAAGCATAAACATGAACACTTGGCGGATAACACCTGTATGCACGTCAAGTCTCCTGTTTACCATCAGATCTCCGTATGTACTTGTGTACGATACATTCCGCGGTAGCCATGACCTCATCGTATCGACTCTTCCACACACGTTGCCCAGTTCCCGTCTTTCACTTCTCCCGGCCCCAGTCCCCGGCATTGCTTGCCTAATGAATCCAATAAACAACAAAGGGAGTATCTCGTTAAATCGCTATTGTAATTCACACCGATTTCCATTCAATCACCGGTGGAGTGTGTTCTCTGAGTCGTGATGGCATCGGAGCCACAGCCAAACTCGACCTCAGCGGGATGACGCATCGAATCTTGTTCCCTTCTTTTGTTCCACATTTCGAACAACATTCCATAAATGCGCAACGGACACAGGAGAATTGAATACATTTTTTGCAGCTCGTCTACTAGGCAGATTTTAAATTTAGCATTTTACCATTCTTGCATCACTTGAAGATTGTTTTCCTTGCTCTACGAGCATAAAATAAGATTTAATGGTCCGTCGATCCTCAAGTTCTTCGTCAAGTCATTCTGATGACAGCGAGACGAGACAAGAAATATCGCTACGGACCATGCTTCCCATGTATCTTCTCTATTTATTATGTATCGTGCTAGGCACCCGCTCACATTCGTATCTAGATTCTCACACATACAATGGCAGTAAACAAATAAATATAATTATAATGTGGTGGTAAGAGGTTATGTGGCGACTCCCGACAACCACCATCATCCGGATGGCGTGCAAAAAGCCAAAGCAACAAGAGAATAAGAGGAAGAAAGAAACACTCAAGATTCAGTGGAAAGGCATCGAAATGACGGTAGACGACATGGCTGACGTTGATGATGGAATAGAATATTGTAGGAAGCATAGTTGAGTTCTCTCGATTGCTATGCATGATCCCTGATCTGGCAGCAAGTACAACGGCAGCCCGGGCAATCAGCTCGACAACGACGTGGAATGACGATTGCTAGGAAATTATTTTTATTATTATCTCCTTTGCTTACATTTTTTTTTGCCTTCTTCCTCATTTTCTTCTTACTACCAACCTCCTGTCGTATTTTCTGTGGAACAACCATCGTGATCGTCATCATCATCACTATAGTCATCGTGGTAGCCGACACGGGAATTTCAGTGGGATAGAGAAGGTTTTAAGAGTGATTGCCTTCCGAAGAGGGATTGTTTGAAGATTATGGAAAAAAAGAATCATTCGGGAACTGAGAGAATACTTGAAATAGATTAAGGCTGCTGTAATATGATAATGCCACCATGGGTGTCATGCGAACAAGATCGTTCGATACCCTATTCTGCCGTTTGCCTGCGAGTACTTTTCACATTTTGCTTTAAAAAACAATCGCAATTTTACTACAAAAGTGCTTCGAGCCTAAAAGGATGGTTTTAATTGGCTATTATACTCGTAAATACTTCCAAGACTGCAACCTGCTTTCAGGATTCTAGAGTGAGGCTACATTCAAGTTTATGGCAGCTCATTCAGTTTGCTCATGACATTCGAACAGGAACCTGTAACCTGGGGCAATAACATTAATGGCATCATTGGGAATGTTCATATGTGGGCCAAGACCGAAATGATTTTCGCTAATAAAGTCCAATTCTGCTACATATATAAGTATATGGCTGCAATTTCCGTCTTTTCGAGGCCATTTCCGGTTGGACACTTGGTAATATCCTCAAGTATAGGCTTATCCAACAAGAGGTGTCATACTTAGTAGATATGAAAAGCACAACATTCTTATGAACAGTGCTGATATTTTTATTCTAATCTAAAGTACAGGATATGTAACTAGTAATGCAAGACAATATCTGTCTTGATTACGGTAACAATTACTATCACTTCTGATGGAATTTTTTTGAAGCATTTGCTTTATCTTTAACACAACCCTAAAGGAAAAATTTCTTTTAGAATTAATCGTACGATCTCGGTGGCTAATTGAATTCTGTATTTCGAAAAATCATACATACATACGTTCAGGAAATTTCTCATACAATAAAATCGTTATTTCACTACCTCCGTTGCATGTGGCGCCATCTTACGGGAAATTAAAGTCATTCAACCTTTCACCAACATTTTCACCGTTTTTTATGGAAAATTTCAGCATGAGACTATCCATATTTAATAACTTCATAGCTTTTATATGTAAAATATCATCAAATAGATAGTTAAATGCCGAAAGCTAAACAATGGCACGGAATATATAATAACACCCCTTGTTGGATAATCTTTTATCGTACCCTACCTTTCTAAGAACCTGTACACCTGACCAACTGTTTATTTATTAGGAGACTGGGTTTTCTTCCCAGCATCTTAACAAACGGACACACCAATACAAACATGTTAAACGCCTTAAAGATAATTTATTATTCATTCCACACGCCTTTGAAACTCCCTCCCCATCGCACTGAGAAGAACTAGAAATGATTCAATTCACTTACCGCTTAACCATTTTCCTTTATCTTCTTTCTACCTTTTCCTTCCTTCTAATTTAAATAATATCTCCTACAGTTAAAGCATAAAGTTATGACCCCTAATCGGAGACTAATTTATAAGACGCTTTCATATGACAATAACAAATAAATTCGTGAAAACTAGAAAAAAAATGTTAATTTGTGACTATTGGTACGATTGTGGGACAGGAAATTTGTCGGAAGCTACATAATTTTTTTTTATGACAATGATGTCATTTTTTATGTTTTAATCCATTATTAAGTTGAACATAAAAACGAAAGCACAAGCCTCAATGAAGTGCTTTATCGCCTCATAATCTCAAGGAAATATTTTTTACAAGATTTTGATCTAACAATTGTCTCTTTAAGATAATATCTTCCGCATAATTGGTTATAATATATAGAGGTTGGTCACAAAAGACCAAGGCAAACATAGCTTTGAAGTATTTTCCGGCCACTTATCATGGAAAATCGGTTTCAAACTTTGAATATTAATATGGTTTCCCATGATTTTCCTTTCTTTTTATATTAGAAAATAAAATGTTACCGGAAAGAAAAAAACCTTAAATCGAAAGCTTTGGATTCGACCTAAGTTTGATAATTTGTCACTTACTGCGGTCGTTATACTTGTAGCACCAAAAAGTTGAATGAAGTTTCCTACCTAACCTACGAGTAGATTAATGGCTCTTTCCTAGGCTTTTGTAGATAGAAGATATCGTTTTTGGAGTTGGAATTATTTCATCCATTTTTTTTGCAATTTACATAAGAAGTACTCGTAAGGTCCTGCTCGGACAGGCTATGAGAGATGAATCGGAATCGGTGGTCGTGGTGCAATGGTAATCATCACCAACTGTTGAGCAGAAGCTCTGTAGTTCAAGTCATCAAGGGATGATCAAAAAAGTGCTAATGAAGGCATAACACATAATGACATGAAAACAAAAGAGTTACTGTGAACTACAACCAACACAAATTCAGTCGAATCTCTCAAATCCTATCTGGGACAACCACCCCGGAGAGTAGTGAAGGAACATCTTCTACACAAACCATGTGCACCCCATCCACATTGTGTGACAAACACCCTAAGAGCGTACACTCTTGAACCTGCACAATTTATAAAAAAAAAGAAAAAAGAAGAAGCAACGTCTAGGGAATACGTCGGGCGGAGTAGGACTTCCCATTTGAGCGTTTTCAAGTATGTTTTGACTAGTTTTGCAATATGCGGACGAGCATCTTCATGCTTCAAAGTTCCTTTTTGTCTTTCGGTGTATACCAGCTCAAACGCATAAATATTAATCGGTAACGATCTGCAGTGACGATTTCCTCGGGTTTGAGCAGCTCATAGAAGACTCCGATTTCATAAAAAGCAGTACTTGAATCCAAGGATTGGCTTCAGCGTTGAATGCTGATGGTTAGTCGGGCTTGCCCCATGACTTTCGATGCTTAAGATGTATCCACTTTTCATCACCAGTGATAATTCACTGCAAAAACCATTTCTTTTTCTGCCGTTGCAGCAGCTGTTCACAGGTAAAAAACGCCTTTCGACGTTTCAATTCGTATGGGATCCGGTTTTCTTGTTATTGGATCACTCTCATGCTCTGAAACCGATTTCTTAACGTTACCACATCAATTCCAAACGATTCAGACGATTTTTGAAATCCTTGTTGGGACTGTCTCCATTTCTTCGTCTTCAAACTGTTGCGGTTGTCCAGTAGAAATCACGGCTTTTAACACGTGCAAACCACATGATTACCATCATTTGGAACTCGAACCACCCTCCGCCAACCCTTCCTGACATGAGTATGTTCCTTCCATGTTTCGCTGTTCTGTCCTATCTCTTCTACCACTCTTATATTGTCCTGGCGCGTTATTCCTGGCGGTCTTTTTCCTACTGGTTTTACACTCATTTTACGTTTAAATTGCGTCCACTGTCCATTCGTTCTACGTTTCCTTCTCACCTTAGTATTCGTAATTTTATTAGTCGGGCAATACTGGTGGCTGAATAGAGTTCATCGAGTTCTTGATTTCCCCATTCTCCCATTTCTTTGTCTTGTTTCCCACCAAAGATTCTACTAAAGGTCTTGTTGTCAACAACTAGAAATATATTTTTCTCCTTGTTAGTCAGAGACTAAGTTTCAATAATGCTATGATTTTATAAATACGAATTTTGACTATTTGGGTAAAGGAGGTGTCTGTCTGGTAGTACAATGGACTAGTATTTGCGCCTGAGTGATCCAACAGGTAGCAAGAGCCTCCAAAAAAATGCAGAAAATCTGGTCACTCATCCAGTCACACGGATAGTCTCTGATTATTTTAGAATATTTGACCTTGTAACAACTTGATAGCAGCGATATTCCTCGGTAATTGTTGCATTGTGTTCGGTCTTCGTTTTTAAATACGAGCAGATGGCCCAGTTTCTTTATTCCACGGAATAGTTTCGATTAAATCTCAATGAACTCTTCCAAAACCAATTTAATATTTATCACGATTAGAAGATAGATGCACAGCTGTTGATGGCTTTTCCGTAACTTGTCCACACGCTACAAATGTTAGAATTCGCCTTGGGCATGTAATAAATACAATTAATGTCATTCGTTTTGACTCTGCACGAGTATGCGTGGCTGCTACCACGCAAACAAGGCTCCCTCCTATTGGTTACCACTGATTAAATAATTTCTGTGGGGAGACATGTTCGCATGTTATGCTTTTTTTAATTTGAATTTAACGATTACTATCGACGAAATTTGATTCCAAAATATAAATGCTAGAATTCGGCATGTATGCGATTTTCCTTCTTAACCGTGAGTTAAATGAAAAAAAAAATTAAAACACAATAGTTTTAGAAATTAGAACATTATATGTGTAGCTAAATTGAAATTTTGGGTATCAATTCACCATTTTATTTCCAAATACCTTTTGAACGTAAATGGTAGGAGTCTATTCGCAGTGGTTGCAGTAAAATTAGTGAAACCCACCCAAAAAAAGAAACATGACGGGCTACACTGTGAATAGTTACAAAAACTCACCGCATCGTTTTTGAAGGAGACTCACACTTATAAAGGTGGGCCAAATACAAGTTTCTTTTTAAAAATGCAATAAAATGAACAAAATTAATTTTTTTCCAGGTATTAAGATTTTATTATTAAGAACCAACATTCCCATTTATTATGAAGCACAAGTCGTTCAAGTGGCTGCCTCTGCTAGCTTCGCAGTAGCGCATTCTGTCACCCCGATTTTCCAAGATTTTTTTCGAAGGTTTCGGACTGTAGCCCACAGATTGCTTGGTTGATATTGACCTTAAGTGCTTGAATCGTTTCCGGATTGTTGGCATAACATCGGTCCTTCACGGTTCCAGACAATAAAAAGTCCAAAGGGGCCGCTCCGAGGCGGCCAATTGACATCGCCAAGACGGCTGATAACACCATTTGGGACTTTGGTGCGCTAAGGATCGATTGTGACATGGGCTATTTGGCATGGCGTGCCATCCTGCATGAACCAGATGTCGTCCGAATCCATGTCTTTTCAGTAAAAAAAACGCTTCTCGACAGTAACGTGCTGGTTTTCCGAGCCGTGCAAGTTTTCCGATGCGGCAATTTTGTTTGTTAACGTAGCCGCCTAAATGGAAATGCTCCTCGTCAGAAAGGATAATTTTTCGCCCAAAATCGTTGTCCAACTCAAATTACTCTAAGGCCCAAACTGCAAAACGTTAACGAAGCGGATGGTGCGCGCCTTCAATTGCTGAATCAATTGGACCTTGTAATCGAATTATCCGAAATCTTTGTGCAGAATTCTCCTCAGGCTAATGTGTGAAATGTTGAGCTGTTGAGATCGATGGAGAGTTGATGTTCGTGAATTTAGTCTCACACTCCCGGCCACAGCAGCCATATTATCATCTGTGCGCACCGGACGACGACGGAGACCATGAGTGTTGTGCACTAGCATACCAGTCTCACGTACAGCAGTCGCGGTGAGTGCTTCATTTCGGCCAGAACTTCTTAAAAAATGCACTGTTTGGGCTACACAGCACTCACTTGGAAGATAAGTTTTCAATATTTCCCAACGTTGTTCAACGTTAAGTGACTCATTTCGTTCCCCGGGGGTATGATACTGACTTTCTGTCAAGATTTCGAGCGGGAAACAATTGTCAGGGTCAAATTAACCTATGATTTAAAAAAAAAAAAAAACACTAGATGACAAAAACAACAAACTCCTAAGAGGTAAAAGGGGTGAAAGTCGTAGTCTATATTGATCCCTGTAATTCCCACCACAACCAAATAATATATACTGGAACTACGCCAAAGCGGCGTAGGTAATAAATGAAGTGTCGCTGTATGAGTATACAGGCATGTTACCAACTTCATGTCACTGCGTCTGCCAAACTACGAATGACAACGCATTGAAACTTTGATAGATGTTAATTCATTTAATTATTGACAAGATTGTACGAGAATTTATTTTATCGCTTGTTAAGCTCTGTTTCTATCGACAATGGATTTCAAACGTAACAGTGTTATTGCTCTTTTTATCTGGAAAATCGACTATTGTTCGTGAGCTAGAACAGGTGAACATCACGTTACAACAAAACCAGCGGCATTTCAAAACACTATGGAGGTGTCCGAAAAAGAGAGCAACAACGTCAAACGTGATTCAGAATGTTAAGGCGAGAATCGATCGTAATCTCACGTAGCGGAAGAAAATTGCTTTTTAGGTAAAGGTATCCAAAGATCGGATGCAACACATTTTGAAAGATGAGCTCAGACTCAAGGTGTCAAAGTTACAAAAAAGTGCACGATCTCACAATTGTTCCAAAAACAATTAGAGAGTAAAGAGCCAAGTAGCCAATTGCCAAAAATCGTCTTCTCTGAAGAAGTAACATTTGCAACTAAATAGCACGTCAACCAGCAAAATAATTGAATTAATGGTACTTGTCAGAGAGTCGTACAAAATTTCGACAATAGGTTGGCGAAGAAGCAAGCACAAAAGCTTTTGATGGTTGGGGTAATGATTACCGATGATCGGTCTCCTCTCGTATTTTTGGACGCGTTAAGATAAATGCCAAACAACGAACGCGCTCGAGTTTGACGTGATCAATTTATTGACCGTCTCAGGGAAACTGTTCGTACAAAAGATGGCAGTTACGAAAATATTAATTAGATCCTAAAATTTGAACAGGCTGTATGAGTCACTAGAATTCCCCAAGAGTAAGATAACAACACTACGGCTGCCAATAAAAACAAAAAACTTTTTCCGTTATTAATATTGTATATATTTTCCTTAAATTAAACTAAGAATTCCTCCATCACAGAATGAGAAAGTGTACATCTAAATTGTTTCATCATTTGCGAGGTCAATGTTTCATCAAAACTGTCCAGGAACACTTCATCATTATCCAGTTTTAAACGTTTGTTTGGGTTAAAATCTTCATCAGTGGTCTGGTTCACGAATCCCTCTGAATTGTCCAGATCTATTGAAGCATACAATCGTCTTCTGATGGTTGAAATCGGGCGCTTAGGTGTAGAAGAGATCATGCCAAAGGTAGTTGTATGCAGGAAACACTTGTATTTTGGCGTGTAAGGGGGAGTTGAATCAAGTTCTGAGTCCGTAGTCTCGTCTAATTCGATGGTAAATTTGACTGGACTGTCTTCCATTGTAGTCGCAACGATATTGAAATCAAGTAACAATTTTGGAACGATCTTCACCCTCTAACTATTTGTGATCAATTAATGCTTCGCTATTTTTATATGCGCTTATGTCAACATACGACGGACATAATTTGCGCAAATAATTATTACTTGGAATTAATGCGAAAAAGTACTTAAGGGTTTCTCAAAAGTTTTATGGCGGTTATGTCCACAACTGGTGCCTGGTTTTATTGTTATTTAATGGATTTTCACATCTGACCTGTGAAATCGGCAAAATCGGCGAAGATCCCTAATAGGGCAATAACATGAAGTGCTGTTTAGTACATCCTTTTACACTCAGAGAAGGAAGTTAATTGTATAAAATTATAAAGTAAGTCTCTATGTCTGGGGACATAGAGTGCAGGCTCTAGAAATTTTTTAAAACCCTAATTAAAAATTTATGGTCGAGTATAAAATACCGGGAAGTCTGAGATATTTTTTCTTTTTGTTACTCTAGAATATTCGATATTTTTCTGCATAGCCAGGCAATGATTTGTTGAAGGCTGAGGTTGAACAGGGGTATTCCCCAAGTCGCTTCTTCTCTGTGTGAGAAGCTATAGAATTTCCTATTGCCCTCTAACGTTAATCGTCTTAATAATCGCATATAAGAAAGCAATTTTAGTAGTGAAGCTGAGGCTTATTTAGCTTCGGCTCCACCTCTTATGCGTTTTCAATAGAGTTGAGAGAGAAGAACTATTTCTAATTCCCGATGAACTCGAGTTGTTTGAAAGAAAGAACTTGATGCCCGATCCATTAAAGCTGTTTCAACATTTTTAAAATTATTGTTGTGGAGCCGAAAACAACATGCAAGTAGAAATTAACTCTTATTCTCTTCTTTTTGATGTCGCCGAAAGTGCTTAAGGGCCCGTAAGATTTAATAAAAAACCAAAGCCCCGAGGAATCGCAGATTTTATACGAACTGTGGATGACAAGTTTGTCTTTTTTTTTAAAGTGACTGAACTAACCAGTTAACCAGCAAGTTGTTGAAGCATCTACATACATGAAACTCCGTTTTTCAAATCCCACTTTGTCTTCCCAACAGTGGAACCTAATAGTCTGGATCTACATATGTATGTCGAATATGGTACATACATAAAACCTTCTCTTGGGAGTTGCACCGTAACAAAATGGTGTCCGTAGCGTGAGTCAATCAGTAGCTTGCAACTCGGGTTTAAAGCGACTCCCATAACTAGCCTGGTCATTCCCTCATGGCGCATACTATCAAAAGTGGTTGAAGAAGTTCTCGGATAATTTGAAACGAAAGTATTGCATAAAGCCTTACTCCAGTCGTGAGGAACAGCGCTAAAGAAGCCGACCGTCTCTAAGGGCATATACACATTTAGAACGCGAAAAGAGTGTGATCAAAAGAGAACCTGGTAACTTAAGACACTGTTTTACCTGAGATTATAGCTCCGGCTAAAAAGGAAAGTAACTTGAATAAGATAAGGAGTAATCAAAAACCCATAAGTTGCATTATCAAGAAATATGCATACGTTTGTCGTACATGACAGGAATGGAGTGGAAAAATCAAGACAACTATTTTTGAAATCATACAACCTTCACAGAAAATGTCAATATATAGAGTGTCAGGATTTATGCCCGGTCATCTGATAAAGCTTCATATCTAACTCTACGTGTCGAGAAATGCCATCATCTAATGGCAGTCATGGTTCTGTGTGGCATAAGCTATGATTGACTAAAATGTATTAAGAAACCGTTTTGGAACAGGTCGATGCTCCAACTAACAGCGCTTTAAAGCAAAAACTATTCAACAATCGTTTCGAAACAATGTTCTAGGGACTATATAGGGACTCAAGACTGCCCGTCTGCAAGAATCGACTTGTATCCACTAAACTGCAAGCTGTTGCAGGTCATAGTATTCCGTAAAAGATGCCATTACGTCGAGTCCTTAAAGAGCAGGTTGGTCTTAGCTGTAACCAATTTACCGATGAAAGAGATGCGAGCAGCCATCGATGAGTGACTCGGGGTGCTTAGGGCATCTTTAAAAACCCAAGACAAAATAATTCAGCCGTAATAAAGGAAATTAGGTGTAAGTCTCCTTATTAGGTGTATGGTATATGTACCATGTGGCTCAATTGAAATGCATCCAACTTCGGAAGGCTGTAACCTAAGCAATTGCTAAAACGACTGGAGTGGTGGTGGTTCAATGGTAATCATCGCCGACTGTTGAGCGGAAGGTCTGTAGTTCAAGTTTGTCCATAGCCAAGAACAATTCCTAAACGGAAAAACTGTGCAACAACATTAGTTGTCAATGAGAGATGATCAAAAAAATGCTAACGAAAGCATAACACTCGCAGTATAAGATCATTTCCAAATTCATAATCTGTTATATTTCCAACATAACACCTTCATGAAATGGAAACAAAAAAAGTTACTGTGAACTGCAAGCAACGCGACAAATTCAGTCGAATCTCTCGAATCCTATCTAGGACAACCACCCCCGGAGAGTAGTGAACCAACATCTTCGACACAAACCATCTACGGCCAGTCCAGGCTGTGTGACAAACATGATAACAGTGTACACTCTTGAACCTGCGCGAGCCCTATAAAAAAAAAATGTCTGTCGCCTAATGACAGTTGGTTGCATCATTTCCAAGCATGCAGAGCATCCACGTCGTGGTCATCCTTATCCGTGATCGATTTCAAATCTTAGGTTGTGAGAGTATTACAATTGTTATAACATAGGGTTGCAAAACCTTATGGTAATGGTCGGCAAAAATCCACATCATCCTCAGAAATGGTTCAGAAAGTAAAGACCCAAATTGAAAGAAATTTTCAACGGAGTGGCTGCTGAATATATCAATGGCAATCGTAAAAGGCATATTGAAAGATGAAGTTGATAGAGTAAAGAAGCTGTTGCACCTACACGAACGTGGCCAGACGCTGTATATCGTGTGATCGAACAATTCATGAATAAAGAAAAGTCATACGTAAATGTGAACCATAGATTGACCACAAGGAGGGTTATGCGCCACCGTTTGTCATAGTTTGAGCAGCTATGATGACATTCGCGCCCTGTCTTTTCTCACCACGGCATCAAGGTGAGTGCTAGGCGTTTATAAACCTTAGCCAACCAAACATTTCGGTGAGAGAAATTAAATGTTCGAAGAGTGCTTAAAAAGGTACGTTTATGCAGCGTGCAGCTAGTTTGTCGACTGACTGAACACCATAATTTGCGTTAAAGTTGATTTCGATGTTAAAGAAATAAATGGCTTTGAAAATTTGCATTTCGATTGGACCATCTTGTATTGTACTTCCGGCCAATACTTATCTCTTCTATCATCCTGACATGAATGAATCATTATGCTTAGCAGTGAAATCGTGTCATAGAATCCTCAGCATCGATTGCGGACCTAGTAATTGCTCTGCGCTCTAGAAGTTTACCACACCATGCAGCACTCTAAATACCTGTGAGCCCAAATACCCAGGTAGGTAACACAACGAGAACAAAAAAAATAAAACAGTTTTCGGTAAATATTCGGAATGCGAACCTATTACCTACGAAACCAGTTCAAAAGGCAAACGAAAATAGGGCGATGAATTTTCTGCACTTATGACTGCTAACCTAGAAGATTGCTCTTAATTGGAATTGCTTCACAATGAGATCACTTGGTGTTCTGCACCGAAATAGAAAAAGGAAACAAGAGCCAACACCAGCAACCTAAGACCCGAACAACAAACCAAAAATAGTTCGACAACAGTGTTGTAGATAGAGATACTCCGACTTTTGTTGTCTTTTTTCGTTACTATGATGTCCGGGAGATCGCATATGCTGAGGTATTCTAAAAAGCCAGGTACCATGTCGGCAGTGTTATTTATGTAAGATGGAAATCTAAAGCCAGTGCGGCAGTGGTGAAGATCATCATTTGCATAAAATCCAAATGAATATCTGTTACTACCGCTCCACCATACGCTTGTAGTTGTGGGTCAGTGCACACAACGTGGATTTCAGCATACCTCTACCCGGCCTGGCATATGATGGTAGTTTTTTTGTTTTATTAAGTTCTGTGTTTGGTTTGGATTTCGGTTTTAATGGAATATTTATGCAGTGACTCGTCCGAGTGAGGAGTTATGTAAAACTGGAGTTGAAATTTGATTTTTGTATTGCTAATTGCATTGTTTGTGTGCCAGATACGCGAGTGAGAATGGAGGTTTCGACAAATGCATGCAATCGCGAGGTAAGAAGGTGCTGACCAAGGTAATTCAGGGCTTTATGAAATTATATTTGTTTTTCACGCGACTAGTTCATGGACTTTGGACTACATTTTTTGAGACGTATCAAATACACATGTTCGACGTTTTAATTTCCGCTTCAATCTCGAAACTCTAAAAATTCCACCTTTTTTCGCACTCGCTCATCAAGACAGCAGTTTTAAAGACACCAATTTTTACTGGAATCCCAGGAATATCCTGAAAATCGTTCGCATGGAAAAATTCTTACAATTTCCACACTTTCGCATCATCCGATATTTTTTCGGTCCTCGCTCCGTGGGTAATGTGTTGATATCTGACGCCGATGTAAGGATGTTTGACTTTCGGCGACGGCTATATCATCAAAACTTAATTTTACGGTGTTTCCTCCCAGATGCCGACAGAACCTCCTAAAGTATACGAAGTATGTTCAAAAAATAACAGGAAATTTCAGATTTAAAAAACAAATATTTCTGCCTTTATCTCTATGTTATCCCCATCAACATAGTCGCCACTGGATATTGGGCTTATTTTATACTCTAAAGCATTTCTACAACTCTATCGGTGCAAAAGTACAGTGTCATCCAACAAGAGGTGTCATTTTAAATTAATAAAGAAACGCAATATATTTGTGAAATATGGTAATTTTTTTAATTTTGGCCTTACGTTTAAGTTTGGAGGTTAGTAATGGAATGCAACCAGCACTCTGCTTGAAAATCTTAATCCTTCTGGTAAGATTTTTACTTTTTCGTATAATTATTCATATTTTCCTAGTCCAAGAGCCGTTTTTCCACCATTATACATTTTATTTTCAACATATCCCTACAAAAGGCTAATAGTATTCACAGCACCAATTTCGGTGTCGCAATTCTAATAAGTGGAAAAGGGTCACGTCAGCTTTGTTTTCCAAAATATGTGATCTGTCATTAGGCCAACCATAAGATAGCACCAAATAGATCAAAAATATCAGACAAGTACCTACTCAACAAATTGAAATACCATGAGCTTTATTATTCAGAGTGATTTTGGGTAAAGATTCATGATCTCGTTCATTCAAAAACGTTTCTGTGACTTTTTCACGGTTTTTGTATTGAGATTTCACTATTTCAACACATTGCGTGAATGTGTGTCGATCCGTTATTAATAACTTGTTCGTGTTCACCTATCAAAAGTCATCGCAATTATAGTTGAATGTTGACTATTCAGCTACCAACTAATGACACTTCTTGTTGGATTACTCCTTACTAATATGGCAGCACTTGGCTATGCCTTATTTCTGAGATCACGAGATCACGTCTACTTCTATATGAACAAACACTCCTTTTAATACACAGGGATTGTCATAGAGCACTTTTTTTTTGTGATGGGATGACAAGACAAGTCTTGTATCGCAAAGATTTTAACTCATCAAAAAGTAAGAAAGAAATTGAAGAAATTAGATTTCTCTGTCAGGTTTCAAATTTAAATGAAAGCTAAAGTAATTTCACTCAATAATCGCTAAAATCGCTTTCTTCCGAATTTTAATCAGTATCGATCCACCTAGGCAGGCAACCGCAGAAACAGAGATATGCAGATAACCTCACTTACAATCCCACAAAAAAACACTAATTTTGTCAGAATATCTAGTGAAAGTAGCTGACTTGCAAATTCTTTAACAAGAAAAAAAGAGTAAGCAAAACGAAAACAAATAGGCGATTGCCCACAGCGATACAGCAAGTTTGCTTTCGAAAATGTCTTTCAATAGCTCGAATTCCTTTCACTCCCAAAATCAGTGAAAATACCAAAATCACAAGTTGTACTTTCGTTGTATGTATCATTGAAATGTTGTTCTTATGAATATCTGCTATTGTAAAGATACACTGCAACGTCAGGTGCCAGGGAATGCATTTCGCTTCATTTGCTTTTTGTTTAACAGTCATAACCCTTTCTAAAAAGTAAACGTGATTAGCATCAACCTTTTACTCCTTGCCATTTCTACGAAGCTCTGCTCATGTCCAATCGGTAACTGGTGCAGAACGTCAGGAGTCGAAGAAATTCGTGTCGAACGCCTCCACTCCGAATAATAAACCATCCGAATGAAGCCTTTCTCTTTATGTCTCTAATCAGGAATATCCAATCTACTACGACGAGCGGGGGGCAGTCTCCCTCGATGTAACACAATACTTACTAGATAACTAGATGCATCGTACATCGTAAAAAACGAAATGAAATGCAATGTGTGTCAGTGGCGAATTATATCACGATTTATGATAATTATCACGAAATATTCAAACACGAATGGATAAGCTCCACCTCGCTTCTCCTACTTTCCGTGCGGCAAAACCCTCTGTAGATATGACGAGCAATTGAAGTTTAATGAGCCGCACGACAACAACATTTTCTTACCAATTCCATTACCGCCGTCATCGATGCAAGGAAACGTAAGAATCTCATTTGAATATGAAATTCGATTTTTCCAATTGATTGGGGGTAGAGAGGAGAGGTACAGTGGTTCCACTATGTCGAATTGGCAGCAAGATATGCTGGCTAATATGGAGTGAACAACTTAGTAGCAGGTAGATCCAAGACGGTTGTGCTGGCAGACCAGTAAACTAATGATTCAGAATGGTTCATTAGGACAGATTGTTAGAGGCCGATTGGATGCCGTTCGCCCCTTATTTGAATGGCTTATTAATTATTGCTTTATGTGCTGCATCTAACAAGGCCTTGGGTATAACAAATGAATTACATTTTGTAGCCTAGATCGTCAAGATGAATATGGAATTGGAGATTGGACTGATCGAGTTGTTGCTTCAATCTATTAATTCTAAAATAAATGGGCTACCTCAGGAATGACTAAGAGGTCCTATTCTCGTTCTAAGAGAGAATGATTTATTAGTTTTCAATGCATCATGTTAACTATCGGTTTTGAGTAAATTTGACCTTTTCTGGATGTATGGCTTTAAAAATTGGCTTCATTTTTTAAGATAATAAACCATCTGCCCAATGAAGATGTAGGCCGCGGAAGATGGGTAATAAGACTTTATTTCATCCTGCAACCTCCTTACGCAGTTCTAGGGATTAAGGGTATAATAAATCTTCATTAACTGACATAATCCAGCTTTAGGGATCATGACCATCTGGAAATCGACCTCCTTCGAATAAAACAAGTCAACTGTTTTCACCCAAAAACATGTACCAACAATCCGTCTTGCTCCCATCCTTTCTAAAAATAGCTTGGCCGCCATCCAAAACCATTTATCCTTATCTACAGATTTCCCATGAAATTCAAGTTTATAGAACCTATCCGCCCATCACGGATAACATCACGCAAACCAGTATGCTTGCTAAAAACTGTCACAAAATCAACTGGCTCCCAAAATATTGATTTATCATCCACAAAAAACACGAAGACGTCGCGTCGCCTCTATGACGCGCCGGCTCGCAAAACATTCATCCAACAAGTAGTTCCCTCACCCCGCTCTATTCGATTAGATAATAAGACTCATAGTACGTGCCAGGTTGTAACCACCCACCAACACACAATACCGCCCCTTGATTCAAAGGACAAGGTAACGTAAACGGATTCTTATCAACATGTTGCTAGCGAACAATTGACATCATCCCTGTCTGTATGACTGTATATTAGCGGCCACTCCGCCTGCGCCGATTGTGTCATACATCAGGGATGTTCTGCAGGAATGACTGTCGGTTCCACCACGACCCTAATTTCAGTTTTTCCCAAGTTGCCCCGCGTTAACGTAGTGCAACGACCGTGGCTCGGTTGTTTAACTGATTTCTTCATTTGGTTCTGTTTTTATTTTTTCGTTTTAATCCATCTTCTTCGCTATTTCCTTGTATTCATAGAGTGTAGAAAAAATTTTAAGTGAAATTGTATTAGCACACCCTCCCAAGGGATTTTTAACCGTCTGGAAAAACATTATTTATATCAAGAAAAAAATCAATTGAAAAACGTGCTTTCGAGTACAGTGAATGTGTCGAGAATGACCGGAGTATGTCATCACCGAATAGTGCTCGACGCGTTCGGACGGACCTACGGACATCGGAAAATGTCTTTCTTAACCATAGCCCGAGAACATCATCTCCGATATCGATACCCAGTAGACATGACACAAGCAACGTCATTGTTGCCGCCCCGATACACTATCGAAGCTCAAGGCGATACGTCACAGCTGGAAGGGATTTGTCCTCAAGTGCCCCGCACACCTCGCACTTCAGGTAGGTTGGACAGTCCATTTTGAGTTAATGAGGGGATTTTGTCAATTGCCCATTGACTAAGACGCATTATGCCGCAGTTGCAACGCAGTGGTTACCACCAACCCTCATGCACGGAGTGGGCGGTTCTCATTACCTTCCTACCATCGTAGTGTATTGAATGTTGTTTCAGATTTGAGTGCACAACTGGGGTTTGTCGTTTTTGTTGTGGTTTTTAAATAATTGCTGACACGCGTGTGTATGCGCCGCTGAGTCGGTTGGCTTGAAGAATGCAGCGAGAAGGTCGTGACGTGCACTTGCTTGGGAGGGTGTTACGACACGTCTCGGCATTGAAGGTTCGTGTCAACGTTTATTGTGTATTATACAGGGAATGTCGAGTAAGAAACCGAGAGAAAGACTTTCATGCTGATGAAAGGAAAGTTATTTATGAGGAACTTTCCGCATTTTATTATCTTACCACTTATTGTCGGTACGACATAGTGTTTTTCGTTTGGCGCACTATTACTTGTATCTACTGAGTGCGTTTTGGCAATAAAGTTGTGGGGAACGTGCATTTTGTTTCCCACAAACTTTAATCGTAAAAGTTTCTCATATAACATGGAATCTGAAGGTAACTTTGTTGGATTTCTTTTTGCACTCATTTGACTTTCAGATTTTCGAGATGAAATTCGTTTCGGTGGGTAACCTTTACAGTTTATGTGTAATCAGATGATTTCACAGGAACAGTTGTTGGTAGTCAAATACGTTCCACAGGCTTGGCCCGTGGTCTTGTATTCCGTTTCCACTTATCTTACCTAACAGGCCAAAGGAGATCACTTTTCCGCTTGTGGGCTTGTACCAAAATTACTTCCAAAACCTTTGTTGTCAATGACAGAATAATACAAATCGTGTACGAGGCATGTTCAAAAAATAACGAGACTTTTTAGATCTCCTCGTCTACACCAAAGTTGATCCCTTCAAAACAGTCGCCACGACACATGTCTAGAATCATGACTAAAATTCGATCTTAAGCGAATAAGCGCCTTCAAAGACCGCTTCGAAAAAATTATTCCGCTCACTAACCCTAATGTCGATAGCAATTTCTAAGGTTTCTAGCACTTTTCTGCACATTATTTAATTCGTATTATAAAATCCTGATACTTTTTGAACACTCCCCGAGCAAAGTACAGTAAAAACACGTCAAGACCTTGTATCCACAAAAAACATTTTTGACATATATCACATTCCTGTCCAGCAACATGGCCCACGCAGACTTTTTTCAATATTTTTCTTGCAGCGAAGCCAATTGGGAACCCCTGTCACCGTTTTCGCCTGAACGATTTGTCTACAGTCCTCACCCATATTCAAGACTGCCAGGGAAAATAATGAAACATTTGGAAAACAAACAAAACCTAACTTTCGAAATACTTTTCTTTACTCAACAATCAAGAAATATTTGAGCCTTGCTAAGGTCGTGATTTTTTAAGCTTGTAGATTCCAGTCACCTTAGCTGTCGGCCAGGCTTCGCATTTTTTAGAGTCAAAAAGCTTATGCGTCAATAAGTTAGAAAAACACAGCCACCGACTGCCTAGTAAGCCAATTAGGCGACAATTTCACCAACCTTCCTATAAAGGGACTGGAGAACAGTTTTGCTACGTCGGGGAACGTACTCACATAGTATGTAGATACCCTGCAGTCTCATTATTCTCAAGACAGAGTCTACACCCTGTCTCTATGGAGAAGATCATTTTATTGAGGGGATATCCCTCATAGCATACTGCTCCAAAGTTGTGTTAGCTGACAAGCTCTGTTGATTGAGCATAGAATGATTTTCTCTGAATGACGAAGTCCTTGAACTTTGTTTCAGTAGAGCGGCTATTGTGATTTTTCTTCATAATCTTCAAATGACTTAAATTTAGACTTACAAATACCATTGACATGTTCAGCGTCTAGTTAGGAGCTTAATTCAAAAAATAAAGTGACTTTATGTTTCTCGAAAAATATTTATCTACTCATCAATGCATATTTTGTCCCCTTCCAAGTAATTCTCCCTGGGATATAATACACTTGCATCAGCGCTGTAGGCAATTCTCGAACCCCTTGCAATATGCACTTAATGATAGAGACTTAAGGGGTTAGGTGGGTTTCAGAGGTTCAAAATAAGGGTATTTTTACTATTTTTGTTTTAATATATATAGGTACAATCATATATCTTATTTAAGCAATTCAGCATATCAAAGATACATATTTAAACAGTATTTTGTGAAATTTTTATTTAAAAATTCCGAAAACTCAGCCGTTGGTACCTCATTCATCCCCCTTGATGTCTCAAAAAAAATGCTCTTGCCGTGGACAGCATAACTCATTATTGGTTCATCTAAAATCAAAAAACCAAAAATATTTCTTTAGTACATGGATAAATCTCGTTATTGGACGAAGGAAAAAAAATTGAATTTTTGACAGACTTTGAACAAAAAAACACATTTTTTGGTAAAATTTTCGCCATGTATTGGCTCGAAAAAATTAGTTGTAATAAAAAACAAAAATCCTTCGTTCAGTTACTAGATAATGTTATTTCAAAGATGTGTGCAAGTTTTGAACAAAATCGCTTCATAACTTTTCGAGAAATCATGTCCACCGACTTAAAACAATAGAAACGCAGCTGCTTCCGTATACCTGCGAAACGCTGCACTGACGTGGCCTGATGGACGGAACTTCCGAAGGGTCTATCTCTTAGAATTTTACTCGGATCGATTTGAAATTTTAGGAGAATATTTTAATCATATTGTACTATTTAATAAGACAAAAAAAATTGATTTTTTGAAATTTTCAAACCCACTAACGAAGAGGTCTTAATCTCCTCAATCGTGGCAAATCTTCGTTTTTCCATGGGTTTTTTTAAGGAAGAGACAAACGTCACAGGTGGCTAAGTCGGTTGAATACAGTGGCTGAAGCATGATTACGGTATTGTTTTTGGCTAAAAAACATAAGCAACGATAAGTGAAGAGGTACCATGTCGTGATGCAAGAGCTATGAAATTTATTCTATCAAATCCGGCGCATAACTTTCCAGCAAGAACTCATAATGGACCACGCAATCATGATGAACCACGAATCGACAGTAACAGTGAGCAAAATGTTCACATTTGACCGAACTTGGCGTGCTTTTTATGGTCCTGGCCCTTCTAGTCGCTTCCATTGGGATGATTGAGCTCTGGTTTCGACGTTATAACCATATACTAATTTTTGTCACCAGTTTGACCCTTTTCCGCAAATCTTGATCGTCAATCCTTCATTCAACAGCTTTTGTACGATGCTCATACGACGGTTTTCTTGGTCAAAATTTAGAGTCTTTACTGACACTTATAATGCCCGAAATATCTTTAAAATTTTCATTACGTGGGCCAATCGATATGCCAATATCCTCGACAATTTCCGAAATAATGATTTGACTATTTTCCATAACAATCTTCTTCACTGTGTACCAACACAACAAAAACAAATAGGAAATCGAATGTACTTAACTCGCGAAGTTAAAAAAATCCCCTTAATGATTTTCAGCCTTTCAGCCAAAAGGATTAACAATTTCGTTGCCACTGATGCCTCTGTTTCTGAGAGAAAAACAAAGTTAGACTTTTTTCCTTTGGTAGAATATCATGCCAATATAACACCTTAATGAAATGGAAACGAAAGAGTTACTGTGAACTGCAACCAACGCAAATTCAGTCGAATCTCTCATATCCTATCTAGGACAACCACCCCCGGATAATAGTGAACGCGTACCTGCACGAATTATAAAAAAAAATAAAAAATCCTTTACGGACTTGAGATCTAATTATGTAAGTTCAGAGCCTTAAATGGTTTTTGGCTTTCGGTAAATATGTTTATAGCTATACTTCATAGCCAACCTCGAGAATAATGTTTGCGCAAGTCTAAATGGCGTATAGCTCAGTTTGAAAAACCTAGGGGGATAACTCCTGCGATTGATTCCAACTTTGAGCCACATATGTACCATCTAAGTCTTTTGGTCTTACGCCCCTCCGTGGCTAAACGATTTGGGATCAATATGTCAATTTTTTTGTCAAAATTGCCAATTGCTTGATAGCCTTCTTCCCATTTCGAGCTCGAGAAGTTTGTGAAAAATGGACATGTCAATCAACGAGCTGCTTTCCAATTTTCAATATGTTCATAAGTCCAATCAGTTCCTCTTAGATTGCTGTTGGGCAGGATTGCTTGGTGCCTATTATGAAGGTACATGCAAATTTTTAAAGACGCAGTAATCTGGTGATTTTAGTTTTCTGCTCAGATGCAAAGATAACGATAAGTCTCAGTATCGCGTCATAAATTGCAACTAAATGACGACTTGGGGTTTAAATTCTTAAGTACTTGGCCACATGACCATGACTTGGTCGCTTTTAATAATTTGTTATTTATATTCAAGTTCCAGTTGAGTTTACGATGGATTTGAATCCAATAGTGCTATTTCGTTTTTTAGCCAATGATGCTTAAATATCATTTATCATTTATTTATTATGCTCCACATTCTGAATGACGTTTTGATGGAGTTAATGGGATCTTGTAGACCTTTTCTTATAACATCTAATAGAACGGCAATTTAATTAAACTTACTTTCTATGAGTGGAAAGATGTATGCACCTTATGAGCCATGATTTAACAAGGCTATGTAACTAACACGTTTCTAAGCTCTTTCATTCAATAGTCGAACAAAAACTTTGAGAATTTTAAAATTTCGAAATTCGTTTCTTCAATATCAACTTGTTCAGGCCAGCTTTGGTTTAATATCCTGTATGTGTTATTTTCATTGCCTTCCGTCTTCCTGGCCTTGAAAGCTTATTAATCTCTGTATGTCTTCCATAACACAGTGTTTAATTGGCCACTGCACTCTACCGCTCTCCTCTTAAATAATAAATTACCCCCGAACTCGAAATAAACTGAAATAACTCTCGTGTCCTTAATTTTCCCATTCTCTTCTCATCTCCCCCTTACTCATACTAAACCGAACCTCTTTTCCAATTATTTCACTATTACAGCCCACATTTGCCAGCGCGTGCAACACGGCTTCTCAATCGTTCCCGCCTGCAGCAGTGCCAGCTGAGTAACAATGGCTCCGACAGTCCTAAATCAACAGATAGCTTCCGAAGGACACCATCCCGGGCCTCGTCACTTCACCACAGTCAGCGTGATACCAACAGCTCATCAGATGACTTACTGCTTCATGATAAATCATTCAGGAACGCGATGATCCAGGATGTGTTGCACTTTAAAAAGCAACTGTTACGGCTACGACGAATCCTTCAGGAGGTGAGTGAGCGGCTGATTGCTTTTCCTCTTTTCACTCAATTGCAAAATAGCATGCAATTTATGTTCTTGTTTTCTGTTATAAGCTCGATCAACGTAATTGGTCTATTATTGAAAATATCGCATGTTTTATTGTATTTAGTTTTTTTTTCTTTGTTTTTTTTTTATTTCATATTTTTGGTTGTCACATCGAACTTGCTATTCTTCTGTTCTGTTCCTTATTCCGTGGGGGGTGATAAAAACATACACTCAAATCATATACTACTTGCACGACTTAATTTGAATGTCGTGCTAAGGACGAAGAATGTTTGACGAGGGTAGGTATAAGCAAACAAGCAAAACAAAAACGAAAGACACACTCGTATAATAAGTTCCTATGTAAATCTGCAATGCTTCCGTTTTTAACACACTGTGTTTGACAAGAAAATATGTTATCCTAGGAAGATGACCCTGTTTAAGGTTATATTATATTTTCTACTAGTATGTATATGAAATGTCGTTCCAATGTAAATTTGTGAGTGGCCACAGTCTTTCGGTTTACATTTTTCCTTAGTTCCTGCCGGGGTTGTCTGGAAAGTACATGCGAATTTCTCAGTAGGTAACGTTTAAAAATGTTGAAGAAGTTTTAGGAGGAAATAACATGTTTTTGGGTGCATTTTATTTTTTATTTTCATGAAAGCAAAAATGCAACTTAAACTGAGCGAATACTTTTTAAGAGAACGCCTGTCCAGAAATTATTTTCTAGGCCAATAGGCCAGTTACCATAAATGTCGACCAAGAAATAGCTTCAATAAATTCCAAACACAAATCGCGTTGACCGCCTTTCCAACAACGGTTTGTTATACAAACGCAAAGAACGAATTTGACGCGAAGTAGGTAATTCATAACAACGTCGAGTGGAAAAGGCAACCCAGTTGAACTGGCATTAACCATTTTGAAGGCCGGCTTGGATCGGGAAAATATAGAAATTGGCAAAGAGTGTCTGGAATTACTAGAAAAGGTATCGTTTCATATCATAATAACGCCGGACTTCATATAAATTTACAATCCAAATTCTTGCCCTGTGAACTTAACTTTAAGACTACCTTAGTGGTAATATGTGGTCTTTTAAGCGTTTGGTTTTTAATTTTCAAAACAAAAACAGAAAAAAAATTCAAAAATATATAAAATTTATTTGAGCTGATAAATCAATGCTTGCCATTTACTTTTCAGAATTTTTTTTTCGTGTAAACGTTGACTTGAATTATATTTTAAATGGATCCATATTTAAATGGGCTGGATAACAAATGTATTGTCGCTGACTTATTGGAATAGGCGAGTGATTTAAAGTATGTATCACAAAAAAAAATATCCTAAAGGCGTGAAATCGCACGATCTAGCCGGCTTATTCACCCTCTAAAACAAGAGATAAGTTCCTCATTTCTCAATTGGTCCATCGATTCACGTACTTTGTTGCATGTAGCGCTGTCTTGCAGAAACCACATGTCAACCAGATCCAGCTCGGATATTGTGGGCAAAGAAGAGGTCGAAGTCGTTGAACGATAGCAGCCATGGATTGTGACGTTGTTCTTACGGTCAACTTTAATAAAATACGAGCCAATACAAGCAGCAATATTTTCCTCTCTAGAAAACTATAAAGAGTGATCCAAAAGTAATGATAATGATCGGTTATTTCCAGCCCGCATAAGCAATGGAAAAAAAAATTGCTTGTAACTATTTATATCATAAATATACATACATAGGTACCACAATTCCCAAGAGGTACGTTCATGTGAAGACGATCCGTCGAAGGTGTTATCAAAATGGAGAAAAACGAACTCCGAACTACCTTTGCTTGAAAAAACTGTCTACCAAAGCCATACACAGCGACTTGATGAAAACTTTGGGGGACTGTGCCTCTCCGTATTCCACAGTAGCACGCTGGGCAGAACATTCACTGAAAATGAACACCGCGAAAGACGCCCATCCACGTGCCATACTGAAGATAACGTGAAAAAAGCGAAAATGTTGTGTTGGCAAATCGAAGAGTGGCCATCAGGCATATAGAGGCCATAGGGATCTCAGATGGCAGCGTTCAACGAATCCTTGCGAACGAATTACATATGAAAAAGTTCTCTGCTCATAGGACACCCAGAAGGTTAACCGACGAGCAAACGAAAAAAACGATCAACGAGCAGATCAGGAAATGTTTTTGTTTTTGTTACGTTTCATGACCAAGGACGAGGCCTCCACCATTTTTATCCTGAAACCAATCAACAATCGATGGCTTGGAAGCGAGCCTCCTCACCGATGCCAAATAAATTCGAAGTTTTAAGTTCGGCGGGAAAGTTTGTGTCATCCGTTTTTTTGGGACACTGAAGGAATTTGGGAATCTTACTACGTAGATCAGATAAGAAAATTGCGGAAAGTCATTAAAGAAAAATGGCAACACAAGGCACCGACTTATAAAGCTACAGTTGTGATAGCTACGGAACATCCGCCCTATGCGCCAGATCTAGCTCTCAATGACCTATTTCCTATTCCTATTTCCGAATCAAGAAATTTTGTTTTATTTTTGTTATCATAACTTTTGGATCACCCCTCGTAAGCATATGGATACGTGGCTTGATTTTTAATAGCTAAAATTATTGCATAATGTGTTCTCTATAGCTTGAATTGCTTATTCAGTAATTTGACTATGACGTCGAATTTTGATATTAAAATTCGGTAATAAAATGGCAATTCTAACTGCGCATACTCGATGTCACGAATAATACATGAGCTATCAAAAGCATAACACTGAAAAAGCAAACAGCAAAAAAACCACTCTTCATGAACGTTATTTTTTAAGAACACATCTAAAACCACTTGGTCAGGGTTGTCACCGAGAAAAAAAATAGAATATCCTATGAGAAAGGATTTATGAAATTGGCCGAAAAATTTTGCAAAATATTGGTGCACATACTCGTAATGCAGATTACAATTATGTACTTTCAATTGTAATTTTTTTATTCGAATTTTGGTTGAAAATCCGCAGAGACTTTCCAGATAACCCATTAAGTATAATAACTTCTCTTAAGCCTTTGTACGGTGTTTTTGATCCGCTTTACTTCTCTGTCTACACCTGACGTGCTTTGTAGCTTTACAACTCAGTGCCAAAACCCACTAGAATTATGTCACACAACCCTATAATTAAATACTAAATCTGTGACAGTTTTATTTTAATTTTATTCTTTTTTCTTTACTATAAATATTGTTTTACCTTTTCTGTACAACTTTCTTGTCAAACACATTTTATATCCCTCTAATTACTATTTATCTTTAAAGTCTATAAATGTTTAATACCCGTGCTAAGCCTACACTCACCTAAATTTCTACTAAATATTTAGACATAAAGGAAATAAAATTTATTTTTGTTCTCTTTTGTTTTTCACTCCCCCAACACTTATTATTTCTTACAATTTTCTTGCACCTAACTGCTTATAGATATTTATTAACAAAATATAATCCGATAAATCGATTTTCAGAGCTAGATTTAGTAACAATTTTATTTTCTTTTAACAATCCTTACCCTCAATCGGATAAATAAATGAACAGACCGATACTCTCAACCCATTCGATTCGAACAATGGGCAACTCTTTGCATCCTGCGGACTGGATACGAAATTTTTAGAAGACATCGATGTAAACAGTCTGACATCATCTACTACTGACGACCCACTACAGGAGTTGGCCGATCTACGTAGACAGGTGGTTTATCTTCAGGTATTTGCACGTGATTTCATTTCTTTTCTTTCATTATTTTCCCTTTTTTGTTTATCACCTTATTTCTACTTATTCGAAGACAAATTAAACATAAAATCAAAATCTGAATTTAACAAGTTAAATAATAAAAAAAAAATAGTTTTTTTTCAAATTTAACACAAATTTTTAAGAACAAAAAAGACCAACAACACCAAATACCTTGCTTAGAAAATATTTGTTTTAACTAATACAATAAATAATTTTTTATAGAAGAATATATTCCCAAATACTTTTTTTTCTATTTTAGTTTAAATAGTTTTTAAGGTAACTTCTGACATATTTAACTTATTCTACTTAAAAGTAAAAATAAAAATCCTTAACAACATACAAAACTATATTTTCATTTTTTTCGAACGAGAATTATTTTTGTTTAATGTTTCTATGAATTATTATTGGTGTTAGATAATTGGTGTTAAATATTTATAATTAAATTCGAAAATCGACGAAAGAATTAAAAAAATAAAAATGATTCTGGATATTCATAACAACAAACATCGCATGTATAGCACAAAAGTATTTTTTTTTTTCTGACTTTAATTTATTTTTAGTTCTTAATTTAGTTAATTTCTGAATTAGAATGATAGTAAGAAAAATAGTTTTTTTATTCAATTCATTGTTTTCTAAAAATTATGATGTTGTGTCTCAAATTGTCCTTTTTTTGTTTTTTTTTTATTTTTTATTTTGTTTTTTACGCTTAAGGGACAAGTCGAGGATCGTGACAGAACAATACGAATACAGAAGACTCTCATTGACAAACTCGAGTCAGATAATGAAAGGAAATACCCGCAAATTTTATCCGAAAAGGAATGTGTTAACACAGCCACACAAACCGAGAGGGTAGGTGGAGAGTCTTATGAGCCAAGGCGCACTTGCACTTTCATGCATATTTATTGACATGGTTTTCATTCTGTTTTTATTTTTCGTCTCATTCATTTAGACCCGTCCACTATCCATCGGCCTCGAAGGACTATCAAGGTAAAGGACATTCATTCTTCTTCATATTTATCTCATAATCTTATCGCTATATGATGAAAAAGTGATACATTTAAAATGATTTATTCTTTAAATGTGTTACTCATTCTGATTTCTAGTCTAATTACAATATAATACGAACTTAGTCAAATAGTCATGGTGTAAAACTACTAATCGTTTTCAGATTGCTGCCAATAAATCGGCTTTTCCATCACCGAGTCACAGTTTTTCGAAATTCCGCGTTTTTCATTGTAGAAAGAGCTACTCACGATCTAAAACGTAACATCATGCTTGGTATTCAAAATACTCTCAATCACATATCACTCAATATTAACAGCTCTTACTTCTTTATAAGAAGGATATTTTTAAAACTAGTTTCAGTAACGATGGCTGTTAAACACTCACTGACTCATGCTAGCTATCCGCTAGTAAGCCGATCTTACGAAAGGCTGAAGTTAACACTTCAAGAATTCAATGTGACTAACACAAGACAATTTTTCACTGGCTATTGGATTTACTTAGTAGTCCCTTCAGTAGTGAGTCGTTTCGCCACAGCTAGTAGTAATTTATTTTTACTTGCCCAATGGTTTTCGCCATAAATTAAATCAAGCTCTACACAAATAAATTCATTTAAAATATTTTTTTTTAAGTATTTGCTAAACATTTAAAAATCCAATTTTTCTCTTCTACTTCATTACATGCTGCTAAAAAATAAAAAACAAATATTTTTGTATTTTGGATAATTAAAAAATGGTATTATACTCCCTTAATATCACACACACATTTATCAACATTTCCCTTTTTTTTTAATTCATTAATATATTTTTAAAAAAATCATTAAAAATTGCAATGAAAATCGCACATTAAAATTAAACATATTCTATCGCCACAGCAGATTAGATTTCGGCCAGGTACTCTTTTGTGATGTTGTTTTGGCAATTATTGTATTATGTGCTATTAATATTATTTGTATACTCCACTTAACATATTCATGTATTGATCCCTGTTCTTCGTGCCTTTAAAAGCCACATAAGTGTAAAACTAAAAATATAAAATTCAAATAAATGTGTATTTTTGTATTACGATTTAATCGTATATTAAATATAATCAAAAAGAAATGTCTAAAATACATAAAATATCGTATAAAATATAATTTTTGTATTTTTAAGTAATTTGGACCACAGACTTGTCGAACACGATTTTAGGTATTTTAGCATAAGGAAATTGGAAATCGGAAACTAGGTCTTAAGACGACAATAAATTCAAAATCAGATTTTTTAAGGGAACTTAACATATAAAAAAAAATAACTCGTTGCGACCAGTATGTAGACTGGATAGTTTCATAGTACTCAAGGGTAGAGCTGCAGAGTAATGTCGATAGAAATATTTATAGATGGATGGTAGAGACTTGTACTTTCTTCTAATGAATAGTACGAAGACTAGATGCATATTGGTACCTGTTTTTTTTTTTTTTTTTTAATTAATTTTTATTAGTTTTTACTATCTGACGCAAAAGCACTTAAAACCAGCTCAAATAACTTAACTAACTTAAAAGTACACAGAACAGCTTAAACCAGCCTTTCGGTCTCATGATTAACTTAAAATGTTGGGTGTATGCATTCATTTTAAAGGATTTTTCGGTGAAAAAAAACTTTTATTTAAGCAAAATGGATACAATATAATACATTTAAAGTATTGTCCAGCGCTAGCTATGACTTTTCATATCTTTCTGGCAATTCATGGATTCTGGTCCAAAAAAACTCCTCACTTTTTGAGTTCAAGAACGAATCGAGCCAATTTTAGACATTTTCGGGAGAAGTGAAGCGTATTCCAGAAAGGGTCTTCTGCATAGATCGAAACAAGTCGTAATCGTATGGTGCAAGATTTCGACTATATGGAGGGTGGGGCCAAACTTTCAATCCGATATTTTATTTTGTTTGAAATAGTTTTAATAGGTTACACAACATGTGGTTGAGCACTGTCATGATGGAAAACCAATTTGTCATGCCTAGTCTGGCATTTTGACAAAGAAGATCTATGCGATTAAGGAGACCTATAGTTGGCGCAATTCTTGAAGAACGGGCCAAAGATGCTGAGATTCCATTCGCCGGCCGTGCTTTCCTCCGGCCATATGCTACAAATAAGTTGGTATTCTTACCAGATCATCTCCGGCCGCTTTAAATAGCCCAGCAGACAAGCCGTCTGCGCCCGTGGCTTCATTGGACTTAAGTCTCGATACTGCTATGTTGGGTGGACAAAATTATTTTACGTCGCCATTCTTTACATATAGGTCATTCTAGACTCGTAGTCTACAGAAGTGTTCTTGCCATATTCTAAGGATCGTCTATGATTCTATTGTACTATACTATACTATTAGTTCTCATCACTGCAGGCATTCGCTTTGGCTTCGTGCCTCTAGCATGTTCGATTTACCTTATTTTAAAACTTCTTCTTCTTCTTCTTAGGTGGCGTTACAGCTTACTGAGAACCAGAGCCAAGCTTCTCCCATTCACCTATGTTGTGTGCGATTTGTTTTTCACACAAGTGAAATAGGACCTTCAGTTTAATGCCGATTCCGAACGGCGAGAGCCGAGAAGCTTTTTCAAGGCAAGTGGACTACGGGGTGGTTTGCCAGTACCCCGCCGAAGAGAGAAGCCTGCGAAATGAACGTTGGATGGCGTTGGTATTATCGGGATCCGAACTCGCGCATTGTGCGTCGGAGGCCGACACACTGCCCACTGCACCACAGCGCTCTCATTATTGTAAAACTCCCAAGCATTATTCCTGCGATAGCATCTCTCCATCTTCTCGATCTCACGCTTTCCTTTTTCTTTCTAAAAAGATTCATTTCTGCATGTAGAGCTCGCGAGCAGCTCTCGTCCGTCTTTGTAGCATGTTGCTTTGCTGCTTGGGCTTGTTCGCATTGTACATACATCGAACCAGGGTTGTCTAGGTTCTGGCAATGCTTCCACTGCTGGTCCGTATGCTGAGTGCTGTCTTGGGACTTTGAGAGAATTTGAGGGAGACGCGGCCGACTAGCAGTCTTTTGCTTACGTTATCCTGCTGAACTCCGTAGCATCCCCGAATGAAGATTCGTACCTTGGCTACAACCAGGTAGTGATTAAGATCTACAAGTCTACAATAGACCAAATATTCACACTGTGGCAGATCTTGGAGAAGACCCAAGAATTCCAAATTGACACCTATCGCTGTTTCGTCGATTTTAAAGCCGCATATGACAGTATGCATAGAGACGAGCTATTCGTTCGAAGCCATGTCCCTACCAAACTCGTCTGGCTGAGCTGGGTGACAATGGAGAACTCTCGCTGCTCCATTAAGATTGGTAACGAACTAACCGAGATATTTGATGCTAAAAAAGGATTAAGATAAGGCGACACACTGTCATGCTACTTTTTCAGCATCGGTATGGAAGTTGCATGACAATGGAATAGATCGCACAAAAGTCACTGGCCAATACAAGAGGTACGATCTATTTCAAGTCTGCGCAATTGCTTTCGTACGCGGATAGTATCGACGAGACGTCATGGTATAAATGGAGTTAAGAGGAGTGGGGCCATAGGGAGTACATGGACAACGTAGCTCTGGCCCAAAGAATCTAATCGGGAGGGACGACGCAGCATCAGACGAACGCATCTACGGTGGTCGTGGTGCAATTGGTAATCATCACCGACTGTTGATTCAAGTCCGTCATAGTCAAGAACAAATCCTATACGGAAAAACTGTGCAACAACATCAGTTGTGAATGAGAGGTAATTAAAAAGTGCTGACGAAGGCATAACTCGCAGCATAAGAGCACTTCAAAATTCATACTCTGTGTGTGCATTTCCAATATAACACCTTAATGAGATGGAAATAATAAAAAAGTTACTGTGAACTACAACCAACGCAAATTCAGTCGAATCTCTAAAGTTCTATCTAGGACAACCACCAGCATTACCATGGCATGGATTTTGACATACGATTTTCTACGCTTGAGATTATCATAATAGATCCACTATTCGTCAACGGTAATAATGTGGCACGTATTTCGAAATATTCGCAGATCAAAAAAAAATTGGCGAATAGATACATACTACAAGCTGAAGCCAAATGACATAGCCTTAATATGACGCAGTTACAGTCTGGCCGGATACGTATAGTACTAGTAGCGCAATTTTTTATAAATCCTTTAAAATAAATACACGCGCCATATAAAAAACAAAATAACTCGGGACCAGTATTTATTTATGATAATGGTTGGTTTCATAGTCCTCAAGGGCCCGGTCGCAGAGTGATGTCCTCTCTCGGGCGCCATGTTTATAGCTGCATAGTAGAGGCTTATACTTTTTACTAATAAACCGTAAGAAGGCTGGATGCATATGGGTACCTAGCACTTTCATTCAAGTGACTTTTCTTCTACTCAAAAATTGGATAAATTTTTACCTCTTTGACTCTAAAATTTCATTTACTCGTATTATTCCTAATGGAATAAATATTATAGGGATATTATAGGGATAAGTGTAAAATTAGGACAAAATATTATTTTAGTTCTATTTGGAAAATATTTTCAGTCTATTGGATAGAGTTTGTAATATATTTTATATTTTTGAAAGTTTTAGCTGAGGGCTCATTTTTTTAAAAGGTTTGCGAAAAAATCTCAGGTGAACTAGCGAAGTCAATTAGCGTATCATTTTTAATTTAACATGCATAAGTCCCATTTAAAGAATTCCTGATCCTTATTAATATTAAACCGACAAAGAAAATATATTTATTGTGTAAACAAACACACAATTCATCATAGTCACGGAAATTTTTAAACCATGGTAAACGTATTACTTTTGCATGCTGCAAATTGTAGTCCAGCGAGGTAATTCTTAATTCTTTACCCTTGTCTTGCATGTCGACTCTACAACATAACATATTGCATTCATAGAAAAAAAAAATGTTGTGTTTGTTTGAATAATATCTGCTTTCATCCCTGCTTTATCCTCGTACACAAACTCACCAAACAGGAAGATAATCAATAAACCCTTTTTGTACATTTTATTTTCCAGAAGTAAACCTGAGTACACTAGTTACACAACACATTTCCCTGCCACGACGATAATCACCACTACCACGCCGTACAGTAACAACCAAAATTCGTCAGCAACGCAAGCGTTAACATCAACCAATAATCAAACTCGCCGCCACACGGTTATTTCAACAACATTCACCAACTACAATCAGATCTCACCGTCGCCACGACGAGCCTCTATTGCCTGGGAACAGCAACGTCCCAATGCCGCTAGTGTAGTCTATAAGCCTGTTAAAATCACTCTAATCGGCGATCCTATGACCATGTCGCCGAAAACGATATGCAACGGCACTACACCATCATCAGCAAGAGCAAAACAAAATGGTACATGCAACGGTGATCACAAAATCAATGGTACATCCTCCTCGGACGACGAAGAGAATCGAAAGAATCTCCTAAATGGTTACCATCACTGTAATGGTAAGACAAACGGCCACGAGAAAGTCGATGCCAGAAATCACCATCAACAAAAGAAGCCAGTACATCAGCCGAAACAGCCGCAGCAGCAAAAACAACCTACCATAGCCCCTACTGTTACGATAGTCTGACTAAGTGATTTGTACTCGATAGGACATTAAGTATTAAACAAAATTAAAAATATTTAAATCTTGAGTATTTTCGATTTGAAACAAAACTCATTGAAAATGTATGTATTCGTCAAACGGAAACAACCAAAATCATATTAGAATAATCGCGCATACCTACAACTATTAAAATCATGCATAACTAATTGCTTTCCTATAGCGAATATAGCGGTCTTCATTATTCCTCTAAATATCATTTTTAAAATTTTAAATTTCACAAAATTTCATTTATATACAATTTTAAATATAATTTCAATTTATTACCGAAAAATAAATTAAAAAAAAAAAAGCTTTTGTGCGGTAAAAGCCAAGCTGGGTAGTACGGACGGTTGGACTGCCTGGACGCAGCAATAATGCAAAGTACTTAGAAAATTTTGATTGTTTCCAGTAATAAATTAAAAACAAAATCTCTTAACTACAATCGCACAATATTTTCGCTAATATATACTCTTCACGGTTCTTAGTAGCTTGTCTTCTGAATCGAATGCTACGCATAAAGGTTACCGCATGTGTTGCCACTTGCAGAGAACTACAAATTATTTAATTTACTTAGAAAACCTAATTAATTTTATTTAATTATAGTAATTTTAATACAAAATCACAAAACCCATCCAATGAATTACAAATCATTTACATTAATGAAATCAAAAATGTTTGTTTTCTATTTTTCCTCACTTCTGAGTTTACTATAAATTACTCACTATTACTCTACTATAAATTGTTATTCGTCATTATAGTGAACCAGCCTCATTACAAAGAAAACAAACAAACAATTTACTTAATCCTTAGTAGATAAATATATACAAACAACTACATAAGACCTATATGTATCTATACAACTTGAATATTATTAATTATATATAATTACTATAAATGTATTTAATTAAAATGAAATCTGAATGAATTAAGTGAATAATAGTATGTACTAAGCAAAACGGGAATATGAGTTCTAAGATACATTGATAATAGTAATTAAAAAGACGGCCATACTGATGGCCAGCATGGAATGCTGAGAAGAATGGGAGTAAAATAAAGAAATTCACTTTTGATTTGTTTACATAATACTGAGATACGAGTTTTATTTCATTTTCGAAATTGATTGATTATCTAATCGCCATTGATATGAAATAAGTATTGAAATTAAATTCTCATTTAGCCCTATAGGTCTATTTCAGCAGTTAAATTGACTCGCTTTTTGTCTAATGCTTTTATTAATTTCCGACCCGCAGTTTGAATGCCAAGATTAATTAGCGTCTGGCTCTTAATTATATACAAGGCCAGCTACAGAATGTTGATTAAAATAAGTTTAAGCACCTCGGCTTGCTTAGACTGCCTTTTTTCTTTCGCCTAAACTAAAACTATTTGTACAATACAATTCATTTCCTAATCGCATACTCTACTTTATCAGTTCCGCTGATTTTCCGATATCCGATATTTATCAAGGCCTATGAGCAACACTCACAGCTCGAATGTTAAGATATCGAATACTGGCCCAATCCTAGATGACCCAATCTCCTAGATCACTACAAACAGTAGAGCCGTTGTCAAACCTTTCAATTATTACAAAATTCCAAATTGATAGAAAATTCTCTCCTGAAAAATCGAACCGAAAAGTCGTAGGTAAAATCCTACTCTACAATCGGAAAACGGAGCTATCCAATACCAGATGCCATTTAATATTATTATCGAACTGTGCCTGTGATCATTATTTAAAATATTGGATCATCCAATTCATGGTTCGGATTTTAATCACCCAAGTCCTGTTTCAATCACCCAAGTCAAGCCTAAATGTCATCCGAGATTGCACGTGTTTAGTGTAAGGTTTGCCATTTCGCTATATGGATCGTCCAATAATCGCTGAATGTAACCAAATTGTGAAAACTTACTAGAAAAATAGTGACTTTGTACAATAGTAACTATGTTTCGTACATTACCCGCAGATTCCATCTAATCGCAATATGGGCAAGTGTGAAAATATCGAAAACACAGAAGTCCAATGTCTATCCGCAATCGAAATGCACTATCTGCAAAGTGTTGAAAATGATCCAAATCCAAGATAGGGATGTGGAAGACATGCGGTTTCAACGAGACACGACCCAGTTTGGCTTTATTGCAAGAATGTACCAGTGGGCACCAATCAGGCCATTTATGCACACTATCCATGTAATCGTATCCAGGTAGCTAAAGTGAATCAGAGAAGATCAATTTTATTAACTCGGGTGTAACACAAGGGTCTGTACTGAGCCCTTTACTATTTTCCATATTCACGTTATCTTCCAGACTGAATTGTAAAATGTACGCAGACGATACACAATGCTATCTGTCTCAGACTGTTAGCTTAATAGAAGATTGTATAGCTTGTATAAATGAGGATCTCGTAAATGTCCAGCGTTGATCATGTTTAAGCAAACTGAGACTCAATCTCTTAGCCCTTAGAGGGACACATTTTTCTATTGCACCTTTATTCAAATGGAAGTATTTACTCAGGTTTTTTGGGTCGTAGATTACCAATCTGAAGTCAGATTTTCGAAATTCAAAATGGCGGATCCAATATGGAGGAATAATTTTAAAAATTGTAACAGATTTAGGTCAAACCACGGGACCACGGGAATAAAATATTCATGACGGAGAATTGATACCCTGCCCGCCCGTATTCTAAACAGTCACATTAGTCAGTACCCCGTCGCAGTCAGGTATCGAATTTGAATTTTTGAATTTGAACTTATTTATTTAAAGCATAAGCTAACACATAAGAGGTATATTCTTTTAAATTGTGAAGCAAATAAGTGTAATTAAAAAAAAAGCAAAACAAAACTAAGCAGATAATTGATTTATAATAAGTAGGTTAGGTTAGGTTAGAGAAGGGGAGTGTGATGGTTAGACATCACTTCCACTCGGAGGCCGAGAGGCCCATTGTGATTCCCTTCGTTTGTGTGGGTACACATAAAATTAACCTGTCCTATCACGTGGTGGCTGAAACCACCCCATGCTCTTAATGAATTTTAGAAGATCCGATATATCTGCATTAGCCACATCCGCAATCTCTGTAAAGAATCTTTGGCCTTGCGACGCTAGGCGTCAATTCTGGAGAGCTGGGCAGTGGCAAAGCAGATGTTGGATCGTCTCAGTTTCTTCCTCATCGCCGCAGCTCCGGCAGAGATCGCTGGATCCCGAGTCCCATTTCCGGAGCATTGCTCCAATGGGACAGTGTCCTGTGATCACTCCGACGAGCATACGGATCGAGTTACGGTCCAGCGCCAGGAGCTTTTTTTTTTTTCCGACATTGAGCTCTGGCCACTATGATCTTGTCGTGTAGCTGTCGTTTCTTGTAAGCCAAGACGAGTTGGCCTCTAATAAGTAAGAAAGAAAAAAAAACAAGATAGAGAAAAAAAGAAAAAAGAAAAAAAAAACAAAAACAAGTACCTAGACCAGCCAGCTCTAGATGCCCCTAAACAAAAAAACAAAATATATATACCAGGGGCGTTCAAAAAGTAATGAGAATAGCTATGTTAGAAAATGAATTTATTTAAAATTATTTTATTTTTCAACGTAATCACCCTTTAGGTCAATACATTTAGCAAATCTTTTTTCTAGAGCCAAAATTCCCTTTTTAAAAAAATCTTCATCTTGAGTACTTAAAAAATCGTTTACGGCGGCCTTCACTTCTTCGTCATCTTCAAATTTTGTGCCTCTCAAGTGTTCTTTCAAACGCGGAAATAGGTAGAAATCACTAGGGGCCAAGTCCGGTGAGTATGGCGGATGATCGAGGATCTCAAACCCAGCATCTTGGATTGCTGCAATGACAACTGCAGACTTGTGTGCCGGCGCGTTGTCTTGATGGAACAAAACTTTTTTCGCGAGTTTTCCTCGTCGCTTTTCACGGATTTTCTGACGTAATTTTTTTATTTGTTCTGCGTAGACATTTCCTGTGATTGTGGCTCCATGTTCAAGGTATCATTATCAACCCCTGGCTGTCCCAAAAAACTGAGCCCATGATCTTGCCGGCAGATGGTTGAGTCTTCCATTTCTTTGGTGTGGGAGATGACGGTCTTATCCAAGACATTGATTGTTGTTTCGTTTCTGGATCATAGTGATGAAGTCATGTTTCATCCATTGTTACGAATCGAGCCAAAAAAAGATCAGGATCTCGTTGAAACAGTTCCAATGAGCTCTTTGAAATGTTGAGTCGCGTTTGCTTTTGTGCGTCCGTTAGCATTTTCGGGACCCAACGCGCGGATACCTTTTTCATTCCTAAGTGATCTTGCAAAATGCTATGCTATGCTATGCTCTTCAGCTATAAAACGGACTGTTACACTGCGATCATCCAGAACAATTTTTTCAACTTTTTCGATCATTTCCTGAGTGACTGGCGTCGAAGGGCGGCCCGAGCGCGGGTCATTTTTAACCGATGTTCTACCACGTTTAAACTCTGCACACCACCGAGCCACTGTGGAATATGGAGGAGCAGACTCCCCCAATGTTCACGTAAATCTTTAGTGAAAAGTTACTTAAGTCTGGGATAGTACGATCTATGACAATAGCTTGGCTCTTGGTGGAGTTGAGCATAAGTTTATTTTTATATGACCATCGTGTAACGGCATGGAGATCCTCATTTAACCGCCGAGTAGCATCTACATACCTCTAGGTGGAATGGGTAGTTGATGTATAATTGGACGTCGTCTGCGTACATATGTACCGTACAGTATTTGAGAATGGTAGGAATGTCGTTATTAACAACGAGAATAGTAAGGGCCCCAGTATAGATCCTTGAGGAACCCCCTTTTTGGTTTTGAGAAAGGTGAATAAGTCACCGTTAGCATATACAACTTGGCTGCGATCTCCAAGGTAATTCCTAATGAGTCAACGCTGAGGAATCCAAATTAAAGTAATATTTTAGTTTTTTGAGAAGGATTTCATGTGGGACAGTATCGAATGCTTTAGAGAAGTCTAATAATACTAACGAAATCACATGGTCCTTATCAATTGCATAGCGAAAGTCTTCAACAATCTTTAGTAGCGCGGAGGTGCAGCTGTGTTTTGGCCTCAAACCTGACTGAAACGATGAGAGGAGCTTATGTTGATTTAAGAACGAGTTCAATTGCGTGCTCAGACGTTTTTCGAAACCTTGGATATGAATGGCAGTATAGCGATCGGGCATATTCCTTATCATTTTTATTTCCCTGTTACGTAACGGGTATGATTTTAGAGGTCTTCCAGGAATTAGGGTAGACGGAGGTAGTAAGGATGCTATTAAATACGTATGTGAGAGGTTTTAAGACGGTGTAGATGATTAGTTTTAAGAATTTGGGGTTCATGAAATATAAGCCAGTGGCGTTAGATTTGATTGCAAGGGTCGATTTAAGCACATCCTCTTCGTAGATTCTAGAAAAATCAAAGCTATAAGTCAAGTTGGGCATATTACGGGGATCTATAATGTCGCACTCGTTCAGATCGCCAATGCCATTGTCAGAGAGAGATGCGAATGAAGCGAATTTCCTATTTAGCTTTTCAATATTGATGTCTTCTAAAGTCTCAGCCTTGATTTGTTTACCCATACCTAGCGTCTTAATAATCTTACACGTTTGCTTAACATTTCAGCCGGTTTTGATTTGGATGCAAAAAGCTTGGTTTTCGACCTCCTGATTACCTTCGTAACAGGGTTCCTGAGGCGCTTAAGGTCGTATAGTAACTCGGGGAGTTTAAACTTTTTCCATCTTTTGTAGGCCCTTTCTCGATTTATAATCAGTTTTTCAGTATGTTTAGTTAACCATTGGCATTTGGCGTTATGGTGAGATTTTTGGTTGCTACATGATTCTCAAACAGGTTATTAATGGTAGATGTAAAAAACTCGACTTGCTCATCACCGGAAGACATGTGGTACAGGTTATGCCAATTAGAATTGAGAGAGTCATCGATAAAGCTAGCCATATTATAGATTTAAAGTCTCAGTAACTGATTGTAGTCGGTACGAAAGATCTACTAGGACTGAGGTCATAGAAGAGGACAATGAGATCGCGTTTTGAAAAGCTGGATCAATAGCACCTTAACCTGCTGTGATACCGTCTCGGATAACTTCAAAAGGATTTATTTTGGTTTGGGTGGGCTGAGATCATCGTCAGAATCGTGTCCTGTAAAAACTCTAGTAGAGGAGCTATTTATTCATAATAGTAAGATCCAAGCAACATACGGAAATAAAAATTTAATCGTAATCTTAGACTTGCATGTGTTTTATTTATTCTCAGAACCACAAATTGGATGACCCTATTTAAATACGCTTACTGGGTGGCTATGCTATGTGGGTGGCGCTTATTTTAAGCACGATGAAACCACATACCACACAGTTGGTGAAAATAACTTCATTGTGTGAGAGAAATTTCCTGGACCTATGATTTATCAAAATTAAGACTTAATCGACCTAATCGATTTTTTGCGGGGATTGATTTAAAAACAAAATGCAGCGCAATGCTCCACCGATGATCTATTATTCTTTTTACCATCTATTTATGTAGAACCATTTGGAAGTTTAGAGCCTCGTTGACAACCCTTCATCAAGCCTTCCTTCCATGAGTGTGTTCCTTCCATCTTTCCTTGTTCTGTTCCGCTTCTTCTAGGTCCATTCTTATATTTCCCTCTGACCCTAGTCGGCCAATTACTGTATATGTGGTTTTTTCTGCCGGTATTAGACTTTTTACATTTCTCTTAACTGTTACCCCACTATCTCTCGTAAGCCTAAGCCAGAACGGCTATGATTCAAATAAGTGTTATTCCCCTCTCATTTTTCTGAAGGAATCTCATTACGAATTCCAGCATGATGAGCCATAACTACATTACAAAAAAATATCGGAACTGATGTTCGCTCAACAGGTCTTCGAATATTCAAGGGCGTGTTGAAAAATGTTATTAAAGACTTAAATAAAATTATCACAAATTGTCAAAAAAATCACGCACATTGTTGCTAATTCTTAAGCAAACAATGCAGGTACAGAGAAATTTGACCAAAGCATTAATATTTGTTTGAAGATATGTGCGCCTTCACAAGTTTTTAGAAATCTGTTATCAGCACACCTGGAGTTACAATTATGCTCTTGAAACTAAACTTAGAGAAATGGATTTTAAGCAATATATTTGTCTTCTTGATTTTGAATATACACATAGGTATATATGCACAAGAAAAAGTGTAGAGACGTAAATTTTGTTAAACCCAACCAACTTTTCATTACAGGCTTCCCATTTCCATTTGTAAATACCATGTGGTGCAAAATGAAACACCCTATCGGAAGATGCTCTAATTTTTACAAATGGCGTCGTCAAATGACATATTTGACATTTATGAAGTTGACAGCTGCAGTATATAAACAGATAAGCAATGGAGTGCTGAACTCCGCAAGAGCGTGGAATAAGTGTGTCGATTTTTTTGACCAATAATCGGTCGGTGGTGTTAGCGCAGCGTGAATTTCGACGTCGATTTACTAATCGGTTCGCGCCAAATTGACAAACATTCTGGCACTTAGCTACTCGACTCGAACAGTCTGGAACCACAGCAGACAATGCAGGACTTGGCCGCCACCGGACTGATTGTTCGGCCAAGTATATCGCGGCTGCGGCTGCCGATGTCGCTGGGAACGGAGAAACATCAACCAGACGATGGGCCACGCAATTGGGCATCACCAGACGGACCGGACCCTACAGCGAATTTTAGTGAAAGTCTTACACATGTTCCCGCACAAAGTGCAAACAGTGAATCGGTTAATGCCTGCTCACCGTCAGTCGCGTGTGAATTACTATCAAGCCATCCTTATTCTTAACAACCAAGGGGACGACTTTGTATCACAAATCATCATGAGCGACGGGGCGCATTTTCACTTAAGCGGTTACGTCAATAAGTAAAATCTTCGTTTCTTGGGCACTGAAAGTCCGCGTGTGATGCATGAAGAGCCATTACATCCACTCAAAGCTACCGTGTGGTGCGGCGTTCACGCGGGAGGAGTAATTGGACCTTAATTTTTTGAGAGCGCCATCGGCAATACGGTCACTGTAACTGGCGAACGCGACAGGGCCATGATAAGTGACTTCTTACTGTCGGAATTTTATGAGCAGGGCTTGGTGAACAAGCCACAATGGATATTATGAAGAAAGCGTTCCCTGGTCGCGTAAAATCCCGTTTTGGCAATTTGGCATGGCCAGCAAGATCGCCAGTTTTAACAATCACAGACTTATTTCTTTGAGGCTACCTGAAGTCGCGGGCTTATGCCAACAAGCCTCAAACAGTCGCAGACCTTAAGGAGAATATAAGATAAGAATGCGAACAGTTATCTCCAGAAATCTTGCGAAAAGTCATGGAAAATGTAATAAAACGGGTACAAATGTGTATCAACACTGGTGGCAGCCACTTGACAGATATCATCTTTTTCTCTTAACAGAAGAAATTGTTAAGGTCCAAATAAAAATTTTCATCACTCAAAATAATTTTTTTCTATTTAGTTAAAAAGTAATTCAAAAAATAAAGTTGGATGATTAATTTTGCGCCACCTTATACTCGTGTATGGTAAGAAAATTTCTTAATTTCCGTTGTGGTTATAAAATGGCGCCAGAAACATTTTTTTTTACCAATTTCACGTCACATTCATAGAATCATTCGCGCGTCCATGTAGTTGGGTTCCATTGACAGACATTTTTGTCACTAATCTCAGATAAGAAGAGGAAAGAAAGATAAAAATTATGGCAAATCCTCATAGACCACAATTATACTGCGCACTGTTTATTAAATATGCCGTGTAAGTACCACTATAATTCCTAGACATTGATTTGACTTTTATTTGCAAAATATCTCTTGTCCCAAGACAGATCTGCTCCACTGATAGTCTGATGTAACAGAGTGCCCCTCTTCTTTAGAAACCTAGGTAGAATCAGTCTCTCTTGAGACATAGATCAAACGTAGAAGATTGTAGTTATCTATGGCCTCATTCGAATCGAAGTATTCAAAGACGACTAGTGACACCACCAAGAGTAATTGTCCAAAATGTACAAACACGAAACAAAGACATGATCCTTGAGTTCCGTATAATATTTACAACCTGATTGTGGTTTGGCGTTGGAAAAACTGCACGTCTTTTGAGGCCATCCACAAATCCACAACATTTTTGGCTTCTTCGAGAGATCACAATTACAGCTCAGTTAGGCAATGCGTCGTCGAGAGTAACAGATAGTCCGAAGGGACGATGTCTGGTCCGGCTTACCCAACGATCATTAACGCTTAGGGTTATCTTACAGTGCTTCCAGTATGAATAAATCATATGACGATTGGTACACTGTACGAGGGATGACATGCCAAGCGAATACTGTTCCATCTGCTGCTAGGCTGAAGCCAATCTTATTTTTAATTTGTTACAGCTCTTGACTGGAGTAGTCGCCCAAGTCGCCTTTTTCGGTTTGCCTTTGATCTTAATCTTGTCATATTGTCTTTAAAACCAACTGCCCAATAAGCTACTAGATATAATCGTGAAGATCGTCCTTTTTGACATTCTTATTCTTGATCGACCTAGGTTCTTCTAGAGCTCCCTTCTCCTCGGACGTCTATTCTGCCTGTTTGTTTTTCCTCCCCGATTCTTGCCCTTTGATTCGATGTCTGGAACTTTTCTCAAAGTTTCCCCAAACCCCATGGGAGTTTTACAAAAATTACAAATAATTTATGGAAAATACTTTAAGGCCTTTTGTGAGTGAAAAACTAGAGTAAAAGCCATGAAAAAATATAAAAAATCGGAATCAATTGGTATCACACGACATGATCAACCTCGCATCGTAAGAAAATCGACTGAAAGTAAACTGAAAAAACGTGGAAACTACGTAAGGAATCAAAATTCATTGCAAGCTAGTGAGTGATAAGGGGGAAATACCGATTGTGAAATCCCGATCTATAGTACAAAGCCAACTCATGAACGAGTAGATTGTGCTCAAGAATACCAGCTCCGATTCGTATGCAGGTTCTAGTTGTTTAGTAAACAAATCAGAACGCCCCCAGAACCAGTACCAGTAACCAGGCATTAAGTTCGTTCTTCTCGTTCTTTATATTTCGTTTCCGAATTCCTAAGATTGTTCGACAGTGAACCAACCACGAATGCGCCAGTGCAACTCAGACGCCATCAGTGTTACTTCGATCATCTTACGTGCAACATCTTCACCACAAAAATGATGCGTTCCTTAACAACGCAGCATTTACGAGTATTTCTATTTTTATCGCTTGCCCTTAACCTGTTTGTGAGAGCAGATAAATGTCATAGGAATGCCCGCGCGGACACAGTAACTTGTTTAAATCTAGCATCACTAGCCGAACTATCAAGGGAAATGACCCCGAGTTGGACAAATGTTGCAGTCGTGAACGAAGCTGGAAGCGGTTTTCATGTTGCAGGTAATCATTAATCACTCATCGCATAAAAAGAAAAAAATGCAAACTGACTCTTGATGCGTTTTTAATCGGTTTATTCAGAGCACGAAGCAAAATACCTGAATGTAATCGAGAAACTTGATCTCTCACAAGCCGGGAAGATTGTCGCCTCCGATCATGGATTCAAGGACCTGCCGGCGCTGCGTAACTTGAATATCTCCGGCACGCAGTTTCCGACGCTTAAAGTGAGTTACTTCAACCGCGGTTCGAGTTTGCAGTACCTGGACGCAAGTCATAACCAGTTTGATGTGATCACGCATAACATGATCGAGAATTTATCGAACCTACGATCGGCGAATTTCTCACATAATCGCCTGAATGCGGTGCAGATAAATGCATTTCAAACGCTCACCCAACTGACGTATCTGAATCTGAATTACAACTTGTTCAGATCGATTTCTCTCGGCGAGATTCCAAACTTGGAGTACCTATCGGTGGACAATAATTTCTTGGATAACGTAAGTACAAATGAGTTTCTATGAAACGCGAGTACATCTAATTGATTTCGTATCTAGATTGCAGCGAATAGCTTTGCTAGAATACCGAAACTGGAAGTCTTATCGATCACTTTGAATCCACTGAGGAGGATCGAAGATCGTGCCTTTCAGGGACTGAATAATCTCAAGATTCTAAATCTATCACGCAACAGCATTGAAGAAATTACGCCAAACATATTTCTTGGTTTCGCGAAGGTGAAGTTGCAGCATCTTGACCTGAGTGAGAATAACATATTCGAGCTTATCCGAGAGCCTTTTCAGCACCTCAACTCTCTCAAAAGTCTTAATCTATCCAGAAACTCAATCAAATCGCTGGATTCAAGCTCATTCCCCGGACTAAGCTATCTTAGAAAGCTCTATCTAGCCGAGAACGATATTACTCAAATCGGAGAAGGTACTTTCTCACCCCTGATGAACCTTGACACCCTCGACTTGAGCCTCAATGGTTTAACTGCCCTGAGCAAAAATATTTTTCCCGATTCGCTGCCAAAGCTCCGGAAGCTATTTCTTCTCAAGAACAAGATCAAAACCTTACCATATGATACGTTCATCGGTCTTCCGAACCTGGATTACCTCAGTATGTCCTACAATTCCATCGAAAAGCTTGATATTCGGATGTTTGCTCGTCTCACGCGACTCAAGAAACTCCACCTCGGACACAATCTCATCGACAATATCCCGGCTGACATCCTGACAAGCTTTAATGACCTCAATGAACTTCTCATCAATCACAACAAGTTGACTTTTCTGCCAGATCTCAACATGACATTTCCGTTCCTCACAAAAGTCACCATCGAAGGAAACCCTTGGCAATGTCCTTGCTTCGATGCCTTGGTCAACTTCTTGGAGAACAGGAATATCAAATACCAGAGGGACAATGGATTCTACGATGGACGCAAGCCATTGTGTGTCGTCACTTCGGTAAAGGTTTGCATACGCGACTTGGAACTCGTCCAGAGGCATGGTGTCGTTAATGCCTACGAGAAAATATCCTCCTCCACCGAAGAGGACGAGGAGGAAAACGAGGAATAGAGACTTTTTCTCCGTGCTTATTCAACCCATGTATCGTATTAACAATAAATCCTTAAATCTAATTTTGTGTGACCCATAATCCTTGTGTTACTCCTTCTCCCGCTTGAAGTGCCTTTTGCCTCCCGACTTTTCCCACAATCGCACATCCTTGATGACAATATCGTGTGAGACTGCTTTGCACATATCATAGACAGTCAACGCAGCAATCGAAACGGCCGTAAGGGCTTCCATTTCCACGCCGGTCTTACCCGAACACTTCACAGTCGCCGTGATAATCACGGAACTCTTAGGTCTGCTCAATGTAGCCTGCACGTTCACTGAAGACAGGAAGAGATTATGACAGAGAGGAATCAATTCAGCGGTCTTCTTGGCTCCCATGATGCCGGCAATTTGTGACAGAGAAAGGACGTCGCCTTTGGACATGTTATTCGTGTGAATGAGATTTGAAATTTCCGGACCGACCTCTACAACTGCTCGAGCGGTGGCTTGACGGACTGTAGTGCTCTTATCGGTGACATCAACCATTTTGGCTTTACCCTCAGAATCGATGTGAGTTAAATGGCAGAAACGTTTCTGAGCCACGCTGCTAGTGGTGCTTGGATATGTGCTCCATGTGGTGTGTGCTGATTGATGGAAAACTAAAAAAGAAAGTAAAACTATATCAGTCGTGGCATGGAGGCATGGGAAGGTTATAGTGGATTTTATCGGACCTATGTGACAGGATTGGAATCTTAATTCGCTTGAAAATAAAATCGATTAAATGCTATCCGCCGATTAGAATCATCGGTCGATTCTCCATTTGACTCAGATTCAGCATACCTAGAAATGAACACGCGTTAAGAGCTTTGACAGGTATAAGGGCATCAGGGCTTACCGGCGTGTTGTTTTTTCTTTCGGCTTACCGCTGTCGAGATTAGGGCAATAAGGTCGTCTTCAGAGCATTTATTTCGTATGGCGTCCCTGAGAGAGAACTCCTTGTTGCCAAAAAGGCAGACCTACAAGTGGATAAAGTGGTGCAGTTTTGATCTAGCCTTAATAGGTTCATACCTTGATATTTCCATCAGCGGTCAGGCGGAGTCGATTGCACGTTCCACAAAAATGCTCAGTCATTGAAGTGATGAAGCCGATTTGTCCCTTATAGCCCGGCACAGCGAATGCTTTTGACGTATCATTGGGTCCATTAGGGAGCGCCTCAAAATTCGGCCAGGTCTTCCTAATAACCTCAAGAGTTTCCCTAATAAAATAAAATCATCAGATCCCTTGGGCAATAGATAGACTTTGATTGAAACTCACTTGTACGACATGAGACGATCGGTTTGCCACTTGTTGCCACTGAAGGGCATGTACTCAATAAACCGTACATCAACATTCCGGTCCTTGGTGAACTCGACAAAATCGCAGATCTCGTCCTCATTAAAGTTCTTCATGAGGACACAATTGATTTTCGGTTTATAGCCCAGCTGAATGGCGAGATCAAGGCCAGCGATCACTCGCTCCCAACCCTTCCGACGGGTTATTTCCTCGAACTTATGTGGTTTTAGTGTATCCAAACTGATGTTCAAGGCATCAAGACCGGCACGATACATGGGAACAAGAAGCCGAGTCAGAACCAGGCCGTTCGTAGTGATTCCAACGTTTTCCAGTTTCGGGATCTCTTTGATTTTCGCTGTAAATCGAATGGAATAGATCAATGGAAAGTGCGAATGGAAACCGAGATTGAGGCATACCTATGATATCGACAATATCACGGCGAACTGTAGGCTCTCCGCCGGTCAGACGGATCTTGCGAACCCCTTGCTGGACGAATATCTTAGCCAAGTAGTAGATCTCGTCTGTGGTCAAGAGATGGGACTTTGGGCTCAGTGGAACGCCTTCGGCGGGCATGCAGTATTTGCCTATTATTGGAAGAGTAAGAAAGTCGAATATCAAAATAAAAGTCAAGCCTTTCAACCCTATTATCTATGTACGTCACAGAATCTCGCGTTCAAAATAAATTTACCGGTCACAACAGACGAACAATTCGTGCCATGTTATTTCCCGCCTATCTGGTAACATCGCACATTGGAGACTTTCAGCGTCTTCAATAATGTAACTTATCAATTTCATGTACTGCCCAATTTCGTTACGAGTAGCCTAATCTCATCGAGGAACACCCTTCCCGCTGCCCTCTAAAACGACCGACTACACGAAGCAAACATTGCTCCACATGGGAAACTCAGCCGTAAGTATAGCCTAACCAAACAACCATCAATCAATCCAGTCGAGCAACAATAAACACCTAATTGGTTTGAAACCCACAACACGTTCACTTACATCGTAGATTGCATCGCTCCGTGAGGGAAATCCGCAAATATGTATGGTGCCGTCCGAATGTATCCGTCAACGGTGATGTCATAGATTTCTGTATAAAGATAGATTAGCTGAAATTGATTTTTAAAGCAATATCACATCTAATCATACCTCAACAACAGGTTGAGTTTGTTTTCGTACTGCCGAGTCATCATTAAGTGGCTGTGGCCTGCCGGTGCTCGCGAATCTGCGATTTCGATTGCTAGCCATAGACAGCGCTCGAGTCCGCAACATTTTCGTGATTTCAATTTGTTTGTTTTTAACGCAATTCAATTTGAAAGATAATGAACTCGTCGCGGCAAGAGCACAATCACTTATCTGTTTAATAACAGAATCGCACGAAAAGCTATAACGCTACCGATCGGTCCGAATGTCGCTTGCGAACTAAGTCCGTGTCCACCAGTTCTAAATGTTTTGTTGCCCTAGTAATAGCTACTACTAATAGCTGTTGTAATTATTCGTATTGTGTGAAAGGAGCAGCTGACGGAGTGGAGAGATTCGACTTATTTAACTCCCCTATATGCGTATGGGGCATGTGCAGGGGGGCACTGGCTATAAAAGCACTCTTAAGTGCTGGTTGGGACATTAGGGTTGAAAAGTTTATTTCCAATGTGATTTTAATGTGAATGAGAAAACTATTAATTAGGGGAGAGGCTCGATAATATGAATAATTCACGTCTATAGCCTTATTGTCGATTTAAATAAAATCATTTCATGAAATATAAAAATAAGTTCTGTCGAGTGTTGTGGAATTTGTAGAAAAAACAATTCACAATACAAAATTTTACGGCGGTTGGTCCGTAAAAAAAAGTTATGGCTCCATAAACTTTGCGATTTTTGGAAAAAATTAGACAAAGAATTAACTTATTTTCTCATGACTATTTTTGAGAACACTTAGCTTAAAATTTTCAGCACCCTTCTAGCACTGCACGCTTACAGGCATTGAATTCTATGGATATTCATGGAATTTATTCTCATTTATCTGAAATCCACAGTTCAATAATAAATGTTCTTTATTCCTTTAAACAGTTTACAATAAATTACAGGCTGATGAATTTACATGATTTTTGTAAGGAATAGCTTTGTACAATCTATTGTCAAAGACAAGTGACGAAAGTACCTATCAAGTTCAATTTCACATAATAAATATAGACTATTGATGGGGAATGAATGATGTAAACAAAAGTAGTAGCAAAGAATCTTAATAATAATAATAATAATAACTAAATCAAGACAACGGATTAAATAACAAGTCGATTGAATGATCAAATGAAAAGAGCCATTTTTTAACATTGATCAAAAATACTGATTTCTTTCTCTCACACCTTAGGTTTTCAGGTAAAAGATTGAATAGTCGAGGCGCGGTAGCATAAATAAAACGTGCGAAGTGGGTTTTGTTAATAGTCGGAACAGTGACAAAGTTTCTGGTATTGGCGCGTAAGTTATATCTTTCATGAAGCCTGATATGAAAGTAACCGGAATTTACAAAAAAATATCTTTAAAACTTTGTAGCAGTATAGGTGCCTTAAAGGAAGAATTCCAAGACTCCTAAAGAGTTCAAAACTGGGTGTCCTGCGATTTACTTTAGCCATAATTCTTATCGCATGCTTTTGTTTAATTAATAAAGGCTCGATCTTATTATAATATGTGCCACCCCAACAAATAATACCATACTGCATTTTTGTTTTAAATAGTCCATTGTAAACTATCTTTAAGATCTGTAGATTGCAGTAGAGGCTACGATGATACAACTGCCTAACAATCTTATTCAGATACTGTTTAAGATAACTTGTGTGATCTGACCAAGAGAGTTTATAGTGCAAAATAATGCCTAGATATTTAAAACTGTCGACACATTCAATTTGAAAACAACCATCACTGCAGTTTACTCTTTCATTAAATGTTATTGTCTCATGTGTAAATGTAACAGGTATATAGAATCGTTGGCAACTAGGTGAGTGGTAATAAATGGGCAAATCTTTGCAAACTAAGCCTCTGATTTTAAATATCATGAATTTCGTTTTATTACTGATTATAAGCTTATGTTGCCTAAACCATCGTCTCAATATTTCAAGATCACCATTTACATCAGATAGTAAATTCAGATAATTCGTATTGGAATATGAAAGGGCTGTATCGTCAGCAAATGCTGTGACCTTGCCCTTAAAAGGTTGAATAAACAGCGAATTAACATATATTAGAAACAAAATCGGGCCAAAAACAGAGCCCTGCGGGATCCCGATATTTGATGAACCTACCGAGCTGAAGACATTTTTTATTTTTACTACTTGCTGTCGATTCATTAGATACGATGTGAACCACTTATGAACAAAACCTCTGAAACCCGCATCAAATAGTTTGTTTAGGAGTAACGTATGATTTACCATATCAAATGCTTTTGTTATATCTATAAAAAGGCTAGCAGGGATTTGAGAGGTATTCAAACTATCGTATAGTTCCCCTATGAGTTTTACCAAAGCACTTTCAGTAGATCTGCCACTTCTAAAGCCAAATTGGGAGTCATTAAAGAAATGGGTCCTCTCTAAAAAGGAAAGCATTCTACATCTTATCCCTTTCTCAAGGACTTTTGAAAAAAACTGATAAAAGAGATATGGGACGATAGTTATTTAATACCCTGTTATCCCCCTTTTTGTGCACAGGTATTACTACTGCGGTTTTTAAAGAATTCGGGAAAATACCATTTCGTACACAAGTATTGAAAATATAACACTCCTTCGCTGATGACAGTACTCTCAGCTTTTCATATTCGTTCCAGGACTCGCTCTTCGGCCATAGAACTGGAACGGCAGCATATGTCAAGCACATTGAATTCCGATCTTGATTGGGGTAAAAATAATAGAGTGGAATTCAATGCTTCCAAAACTCAATACTGTCTACTTATATCTTCCATGCTTCCAACTTATATTATCCATGAATGGCGCTTGTGTCGACGAAACCGAAAAACTTTCCATCCTTGGTATGTGTATCAACACCAAACTTAATTGGAATGATCACATATTTGAAATCGCCAAAAACGCGGCAATATGTCTAGGTTTCCTCAAACGATGCAAGAAATATCTCACCCCCTCTGATTTGGCTTCAATTTATAAGGCCTACATCCGCCCCAAGCTTGAGTATAACGCTCATATCTGGTCTGGTGCCCCTAAAACTTCACTGCACCTACTAGATAGGATACAACAGCGAGCGATAAAACTTATAGGAGACACTAATATCGCAAAGTCAATTGACTCGCTCGAACACCGACGGAATGTGTCTTCCTTGTCACTATTTTATCGCTATTTTAACAACCGTTGCTCAAATGAGTTAGCCAATTGCATTCCTCACCTCCATGAATTCACCCGCAATACTCGTCTTGCCAGGAATGCTCATCAGTTTACCCTTAAGCCTGCTTTCGGTTAAGTTCAGGGATTCGTTCTTCAGCCGCACAACACGGTTATGGAATGCTTCCCAATATTTCCAACTCACTACAATCCACAGACATTTAGGATCAATGTGCACAGGTACCTCCTCTCCCTTTCTCCCTCTATACCTTCGGCCCGTGCTGTGTCTTGATTCTGGACACTTAAGGGTAGTCATAACCCCTTTTGCGCGCGCAAATTATAAAAAAAAAAAAAAACAAAACAACAAAGAACATCGGAAATTTGGAACGAAATGTTTTTTAATAGTTTACTCGATATATTATCAAACGAAGAAGAAGAAGACATTTTGAGTGACATTATATTTTTTTATTTTTTTTTTTTTTTTATTTCGTTCTTAAGTTACAATGATAGGAAAAGATAACAAAAAACAAAAAACTGGGGAAATAACGAAAAAAAAACCCAAATTAGAAAAGAAAAAAAAAAAAAATAATAATAATAATAATAATAAATAAATAAATAAATAAATAAATAAATAGATAAATAAATAAATAAATAAATAATAAATAAATAAATAAATAGATAAATAAATAAATAAATAAATAATAAATAAATAAATAAATAGATAAATAAACAAATAAATAAATAAATAATAATAATAAATAATAAATAATAAAAACAAATAAATAATAAATAACTAATAAATAAATATATAAATAAATAATAATAATAAATAATAAAAACAAATAAATAATAAATAAATATATAAATAAATAATTGTTATAAATATATGGACAAATATATAAATATAAGTAAATACTAAATACTAAATAATTAGTGAAAACATAAGTAAATATATTGCAAGAGTAACTAAATCATGTGTAATGGTTTCGATTTAATTCATTTATTAGGAGGTTTTCAGAGAATTCGCATCTAGCTCTAAATGATTCGCATAATTTTTGTATTCTGTTGCTGACCAATTCAACATTTGCTCTGCTATGTAAATCCAAAGTGGAATAGAACCACGGTAGATTAAGCATTAACTTCAATACCTTATTTTGGGATATTTGTAGTTTGGCTATATGGCATTTAGCACAATTATTCCAAACTTGACATCCATACAAAAGAATTGCTTGAAATATTGTTTTATAAATGATTATTTTATTTGCATTTGAGAGTAGTGATTTTCTATTGACAAAGGGATATAGTATTTTAATTGCAAGATTAATTTTTTTTAGGGTTTGAGTGTGATGTTCATTAAAAGTTAGTTTTGGGTCTAAATGTATACCAAGATACCTGACTGATGTTTGCCATGGTATGACGTTACCTAAAATATTTAGTTGGTTCGCCGGTAAGAAGCAAGACTTTCTTTTTCTTGTAAAAAAGATAGATTGTATTTTATCGGCATTTAATTTTATTTTCCATTTAGAATAATATTCTTCTAATAAGACTGCTGCATTTCTTAAGTTCGATTCAACAACGGAACCGAACTCATGAGAAGATATTATTGCTGTGTCGTCTGCATATATTGCAATATCACAGAAAGGTAGTTTTGGAATATCGGACGTATATAAATTATACAAAATTGGGCCGAGAACGGAACTCTGTGGTACTCCAGAATTAAAATTAACGAGACTTGAAACATGATTATTGACAAATACCCTGAAACAGCGATTAGACACAAAGCTTTTAACAATATTGCACAAGAGGGAAAATTAAGAATTATCATTTTATATATAAGGCCGTCATGCCATACTGAGTCGAAGGCTTTTTCAATGTCTAGTAAAAGCATGCCTGTAGATTTTCCAATGGCGAGATTATTTTTAATAATGTTACATACTCTCAAAACTTGATGTGAGGTACCATGGCAACGTCGGAATCCGAATTGTTCAGCAGGATAGAGCTTTTTATCTTCAATTATGTTTACCAGTTTTTCTTTGATTATTTGTTCATAGATTTTACTCACCGAGCTTAGTAAACTAATTGGTCTATAGCTTTCAGGACTGTCAATTGGCTTACCTGCTTTGGGTATTGCTATGACCTTGGCTAATTTCCATGCTTCTGGAAAATATTGTAGTTTTAAACAAGAGTTTATGGCGAAAGTTAGGAATTTTATTACCTCTTTCGGGAGTTGTCTTAGGTAAATATTCTTTATATTGTCTAATCCATTCGTTTTGTGAAGATTAAGGTTCTTAACAAAAAAGATAATATCACTCTCTGTGATGAATTCATTTGGTGGAGTAAAATGACTAGAGAGATTAAAGCTGGTTAAAGTATTTTCCACAATAGAATTTGTGTAAGTATTCCCTAAATGCTGAGACACAGTATAATTTTTGGCAAAATTTTCCGCGAATGCATTTGCCTTTTCCTTGTCTGTGCGATATACAACTTGGCCATTTTTGAGACAAGGAACTTGTTTGTGTTTGTTTTTAATAATTTTAACAATATTCCAGAAGGGCTTTGAACCCTTATCTAGGGAATGTAATTTGGAGTTCCACTTATTGTTGCGGAATTCTCGAATTCTAAATTGAATAGTCTTATTAAACTGTTTGACTAAGAAACCTATATGTGGTAGCCGATATCTTTGCCAATTCCTTCGGTGCATGTTTCTTACTTTTATCAGTTCAAGTATATCAGCAGGAAGTTTTAAATAACAACTTTGTTTTCTAACTTTAGGTATATTGTTATTTGCGGAGTTAAGAACAGATTCCGAAAAATGCTGAATAGCCAAATCAACATCTTCATTGCTGTTTATTGAGTCAAGATTCAAAGTATTATCTCTAAATCGTCTTTTCAGATCGTTTCGATAATTTGCCCAGTTGCCTCTTTTCAAATCCAATCGATATTTTGAATTTCAATAGGTGTGAACTCATTGAAAAAAAAACTTTCCGTTTGAGGGTTGGACTCAAGTAAGTTATTATCACTATAAAACGTAGAATTGTCATTTAATATGTCATGTTGATTAACTATGTTTAAAAAGAAGTTGTTAAATAAATTAGCAACTTCTAAAGGCTCAGAAATAATAGAACTACCATTGTTTAAAACAATGTCGTTATAAGATTTATTTTTGTTAAGAATTTCATTTATTCAACCTGCCATTCTTTTTTGGAATTTCCAATGTTTTTAGCTAATTTATTGATATAGTACCCATTTTTACATGTCAGTATTTCCGATTTGACTTCACGGCATATCTTTCATAGTATTTCTTTAATCTAGCATGGTTGGGGTGTTTCTTTATAAGCTTACAGAGATGTTTTTTCTTTTTTATCTTCCTCAATAATGATGTGGACATCCAGTTTTTTAAACGCTTACATTTGTCATCTCTTGTATTTTTCTGCTGGCAACATAGCGATATATAATATTTTAGCTTAGTAAGAAACAAATCAAAAGCACTAGAAGGATCAATAGCACTATAAACATCTTCCCAAAATTCTAAATTTAATAGTGTTCTTAAGGAGACAAAATCAATTATCTTGTATTCTTTGACTTCTAATTGGCTTGTTCTAGCAACATCGCAATTTAGTTGAATACTGGTTAAACTATGGTCAGTTATCCTCAGGTCATAAGTCATTGTATTATAATCAACTCGGCTATTTCTATGTAGTCTAATGAAGATATTGTCTAAACAAGAACAAAGACGTGTAGGTTCATTAATGAGTGATTTGAAACCAAATGAAGACAATAAAGACAAAAAACTATCAGCGTCCTTCTAAATCTGTCTTGGACAAGTTTCTTCTTTTCTACCAATTTTCGCAAACTTCCTGGGCCACGCACTTGTCATGTTTTAAACTCTAATCTATTGGAAATGTGCAGCAAACATTCGAAAAAAAAGTCAATCCAAAAGAAAGGAAGTTCACATTAACAGTCTTTTCTCAAGTACATCTTGGATTGTTCATTTCCCTGGGTTTCGCCCCACACAGGTAACAAGTTTGCGTTGAAGCACTTGAAGAAACAGCATTACATTCATTACCGTCCACGCAGAATATCATTTTAGATTTCACAAACATTTCTGTATCATTCACTAACATTTTTGTTGCAGAAAGTGCGACATTACAGTTTTCAATTCTTTTAACTTCTGCAGTTATAACTACCAACGTCTAACGTCTTCGACGACGATGTCTGATCGAACATATCGAAAAATATTTTTTTTATGTTCGTCAGCACATAACTGCTGAGCAGCTCGAACCCTGTAGTATGCAGGACAGAATTTAACATTTAAAGTTTTAGCTTGTTGAAGGATGATTTTATACTGATGCGTTGAAAGATTAGCATCACCTATCAGAGCAAGAGTTTGATCTGCCGATAATGTTTTTGGCTTCCGACGTACCTCTTCTAGGAGAAGTTACAGACAATTCCTCAACAATTGCAACCGAATTTGCCCCGACATCGTAGTTTCATTTCGGTGGCCAACGACAACAATGCATGCAAATCAGTGGGTTGACACGGCTGCAGATCACCGGTGTTGTAAAAGTAAGATCAAAGAAAAAAAATTAAAATCTGGAGCATGTCGGTGTCAAAAAAAGAAAACGGTCAAACCGTAGCATTATGGAAAAGAACGCTAAAAGGAAAAGCACTACCCCGCCAGGCACTACTAATGGTCGTGATGCTGGGACGAGCAGCAATGCTCGGGTCAGAGCTATAGGATTTCCGGGGGATAGCAAAGTAATGCAACGGCGTAAGCCACACTTTAGAGTCGCGAGTTGGAACGTTGGAAGCATGAGTGGTCGCAGCTATGAGCTTGAAGAAATGATGGTTAGAAGGCGAGTAGACATCCTGTGTGTACAAGAGACGAAATGGCGAAACACCGGTAATCGGGCACGTTTCTTGGACGTTAAAACAAAAGCCTACAAGATGTTTTACTATGGATTGGAACAAGGAAAAAACGGAATCGCCATCATCCTTGCGGCAGAGCTACTTGGCAACGTCTTAACCATTTCAAAGTCCAGTGACCGTTTGATGGCTCTCAAATTGGTGATGCATGGTGAGGCGTGGAACATCGTAAGCGCATATGCACCTCAAGTAGGATGCGAACAAAAAGAAAAAGATGCATTCTGGCTAGATTTCCACAACCTTGTCAAAATCATCCCAAAGGAAGAGCTTTTGTTTGTTGGGGGAGATTTAAACGGACATGTCGGGAAGACAAGCGAAGACTATGAAGACTACCACGGAGGGCTGGGATACGGCACCAGGAACTCTTCAGGTGAAGATATCCTAAACATGTGCAAGTCGTACGGTCTTATAGTGCTAAATACCATGTTCGTCAAACAAAGCCGGCACCTTATCACTTATAGCAGCGGCGGAAATGAAACTCAAATAGACTATCATTTGGTATCCAGTTTCATGAAGCCACGAGTTAAAGATTGCAAAGTGATCCTGGGAGACGCGATCGCCCCTCAACACCGTCTCCTCCTGACTGAATTTTTTATGGATGCGAGAAAGAAGTCAAAGCAGCAAACGAAGGTGTCTGAGAGAATCAAGTGGTATAAGCTAGATAAAGGAAAAGTCGAAGCTTTTATTACCAACATGAAAAACTACCTCTCTTCCATTATCGATGACGTCGGTAATGAGGAGTGCAGAGCACAAGACATGTGGGATTCACTACAACAATCTGGCCTGGAGAAAGCCAAATCACTGCTCGGAACATCTAAAGGCCCCTGCCAACACGCAAAAGAAACCTGGTGGTGGACAGACGAAGCCAAAGCAGTGATACACGAAAAGAAAATGGCTTTCCAAGCTTGGTCAAAGTGCTCTTCTACTAATAGAGAGGAAAAAGCTCGCCGTGAAAAGGTATATACATAGATATTGCAAAGGTATCGCGAAGAAAAAGTGCGCCGAATTTAAAGCGAAAAGCATGGAAGGCCTCTATCAGGAGTTGGAAATAATATCGTCTTCCGCGTCTGACAGGAAACAGGCTACCCAGGAGCTTCGACAAAGCAATTTGAACAAAGGAGCAAATATCTTTAAGATAGCCGCCCAGAAAAGAAGAAATGCTCAGGAGATTCGTTTTCCAAAGTTTATTAACAATGCTGAAGGCCAACTCCTTGTGGAAGACGAAAAAATTCTCCACAGATGGCGACAGTATTGCGAGGAACTTCTGAACGAACAGTTTCCCCGAGTTTACTTTCCAAGAGCCGCCCCGAATCACAGTCGAAGAAGCTCGGTACGCGGTTAAAAACTCCAAGACAAGAAAAGCTGTTGGGCCGGACGGCCCTGAGCTCTGGAAAAAGTTTTGTCTTGCCCACGAGGAGAGTTCCCTCAATGCAGATTCCATTAGTTCACTGATAGTCGGTAGAAATGTACCTTTTATCAAGATAACTAGGTCATCCGCGTATGCTATTGTCTTTGTGCCTTTCTCCATGGAGATTATGAGGATTTTGTTAACTGTAAGAAGCCACAGTAGGGGGAAAGAACTCCCCCCTGTAGTGTGCCTCTAGTTGTCACTTTCCTTATAGAGCTGTGTCCAATGTCTGCATTAATAATTCTGTTCTTCAACATATTTTCAATCCAGATTACAATGGATTTGTCTACTTTTATGTCCTCTAGAGCTGTTATTATGGCCTCTGTGTTTACGTTGTTGAAGGCCCCCTCTATATCGAGGAAGGCTGCCATTGTAAACTCTTTTAGGTTCAGCGAGCCCTCAATTTCACGGACAACACTATGCAGAGCACTTTCCACTGATCTGCCTTTAAGGTAGGCGTATTGAGTGTTGCATAAGTTGCGTGATGAGTCCTCCGATGTATAGGGTGATTTAAAGGGTTTGAACGAATTTATTGCCCATGATACTTTATCCGTTGTGATAATCTTGTTTATTACTTCTTCGGTTGTGTGAACCGTAGGAACCGTCGTCTCGAAGGAGACTGTGGTTTCAGGGGTTTTACAGCCTGGGAAGTGGGTTTCAGTCAGCAGTTCTAGGGATTCCTGACTGGATTCTGTCCAAGAACCAAGAAAGGATGAATCCCGGGACGCAGGGGTCCTTGGATAGGATCCTTCTCAGCCTTGCAGCTTCGTTGAGATCCTCTATTGATTCGCAGAACTCCTGCCAGGATTTAGACTTTGCTGCTCTTGTTTTGCTCGTGAATTCGTTGAAGCTGGATTTGTAGTTATTCCAATCTTCGGTTCTTTTTGAGATCTTTGCTCTATTGAATAGAGTTCGGGTCCGGGTCCTGAGTTGCTTTAGCTCTGTGGTTCACCAGACTGCGCTGGTCTTCTTGCGAGCACGTTGCAAAGGGCAGGATTTGTTGAAAGCCGCTTTCATAATTCTCACAAGATTTTCGACTGAATTCTCAATGTAAGTTGGATCAGGATTAGTGATGGCTTGTTGGCAACTAGAAAAGATTCCAGTCTGTCTTCTGAGGGTTTCTGAAAGGTTTCAGTTTTTCTTTATTAACGGTAAGGTTGAAGAGTATTCGGCTGTGGTCCGAAAAGGAACAGTTAGTGGGCACTTTCCAATTCTCTACTCGGATGGAGTCAGACTCACTTAGTAAAGTGAGGTCAATTACCTCTTCCCTAACCCGGTTACGAAACGTTGGTGTATTACCTTTGTTGCATATGTTGAGGTTGGTGGAGATAATGAAATCAAAAATGGACTCACCTCGCTTCCCCATTGAGTGTGGTGTCCATTGGCGTCGCAGCCTATCAATAGACACAGTCCGCGTGACTTGGCGTGTCGCACAAGTCGCACCAAAAGACGGTAATAATAACAATAATTTTAAGTGATTTAGTTTACTACAACATCAGATGCGTTGCATTTCTCTTGGGATGAATATTAAGGGACCCAGGTGGTTGCCTTGAGGCACATCGCATATATTGTGGTCTTACTATGATCTTTCTTTATTTTTTCTCAAAGAAGAGAAAAGTCAGGTAAAGAGATAATGGGCTTCAAAAAGGGCTTATGAAGCTGGGTGAGAAATAGTTTAGAATGTAGACCAGCAAATCAGAAGAAAAAGCCTCAGTTGGAGAAGTTGTTCAGTAATGAATAAAGAAGGTATACCATGGAATGAAATTGGTTCATCAGTCCGAGATAGCCGATATAAACAATGCAAGGCTCAGAGAAAGATTTAGCTCTATGATGCTCGACATCCCTTTGATAGGGATACATATTTGTTCATTAAAATAATATTGCAACAAGTCAAAAAAGGCGGAAAAAAGCTAAAAAGACGCCAGTCAAATATGATGATCATGCTCGATTTTAAGGAATGTTGTCTACGAAGAGGTGACTGGATGTTGAAAGTCTTGTCTACTGCTGAGTAGATGCAATCTCGCTATCGAGCCATTTTTTTTTGTCGCAATTCTAGAGTTTTGCAATGTGTTCGAAAAGTAACGGGAATTGGATAATTTTGCTGCTTGCATTAGTCCAAAACACTATTTCTTCATTGTTATGTTGATAAGTATGTCTGAAACATGTTGGCAAGTTGGTCTGAAACATATTGCTAAACATGTTTGGAACATTCTGATAAACATGTATCTGCACATTACTAGTTAAGCCGTTTGCTCAACCTGCTGTCAGCTGTCAAATAGACTACATGTGACTTGATACGACCTGCGATTTTTTAAATACATAAAATATTGTTGCACATCTCCACGTTTTTGGATTCCTAGAATTGCGACGTGTCATTGACGCAGGGATGCATGTGTGTTTACGTTTATAAATTCGTGAACTTTTTCTTCGTAATGCATATCTTGGGAATGTTAGGATACCAGCTCCGGAAGCGTTTCTTTTGACGTTTAATTGTATATTGAACTGATTAAGTGAAATCGTAGCTTAATTCAAGACACCCCTTAAGAACCCCGGTTTCTAATCTTCATGGGTATCAAATTGGAAATTGTGTAGAAACATAGAAAGCAATAAAACATCGTTGTGCTCCTTCTGCAAACATGATTTATTACTAGACACCACATTACAATGGATTCGCCAACCGAAACACTTGCGTCACCTACTCAACGTCCTGCAAACGCTTAAAACGCCTAAATGTGCTTCTTCCATATATTTCGTTTTGGTTATTTTTAGCTTTCTTCTAACTCTAAATACATGTTACAATTTAAGTGGCTATAGCTGTTGGTGTTTGAAATCGTATGAGTTGCGGCTGCTGTTCGCCTTTACCATCTGGTCTCCTATTCTTCTTCTTCGATTAAATGCTTAAAGGCCTTTGCAATGAATGTTGTGTCCGTGTTCCGTTAATAGTTATGCGTACGAGTAATGATAATATGTAGTAATGAAGAATATATAATCAGTAAAAAGAGAAATCAAGATTTTTGTTTTTAAATTAAATTAAACGCGATGACTGGAAATTGCAATTCTTTTCTGACATCATTCCCGTCAGCAACTGTATGGACCCGGCCATATCGCGGACGGTGCAATCCATTAGTTGGAAACGAGAATATTTCTATTTGGAGTAGCCGATGACGATGAGGGTTCACCCTTTTTGTCATCGTCTTTGCTCTCGGACAGTTGTTCGCCACGGATGCGAATGTTGTGATCTTGTTTGAATTTATTGATCTGTAGGCCTTTCTTGGTGAGCTCCTCGTTTATCACTTTGATCGTTTTCTCGATGAATTCTTTGTTTTCCAATAACTGCGGGAGTACATCCTTGACCGTGCGCTCGCATAGTACGCCTCCGATTAAACGGAAACATTTACGATCCTGATCAACAGTTTTTAGTGTTTCTATCACAGTTCTGGAAAGGAAACATCATGATTAGCATATAAGTATGGTCAGATGCGATTGGGTTTTGGGTGTTGCAGACGGGGTATATTGAATATAGGTTAGGATATGGAGGAGTCGCACTTACTTGTGTTCTCTGAGGTCCATTTCGAGGGTATTTAGATTGTTGACAAGGTTTCGTTGTTCATTGCGTAATAATTGAAATTCCTCGATGATTTTTTCGCTCGGTTTTTTATCTTTCGACGCTTCGGATGCCATTATATTTAAGAATAACCGAACAGATGCACACAGAAACTAGGATTTGGAATTGAAATTAAATGACAGAGAGATGTCCGATGAAGTTATTTGACAGCTACTAACAAATGCTTTTATTTTCGTTTATTTGAAGTTGAGCGAGTCTCGATGATAGAGATGAGAGTTGACAATATTAGGTCATAGTGCGGTGCGGAAACTAAAAGCTTTTTATTTTTAATCATATGTCATACAGAAAAAAATCGGCCTTAATAGCTCAGGTGACAAAAATGACTCGAAGCGAATGTAGCTCATAACATTTCTAGGAATAGTAGGCAATTAAGCAATTAAGAAATTCGGGGCATACCTTTTAACGCAGAAACTTGAGCCTTAAAGTATGGAAGATAAATAAATTGACCGTTCCGAAAAGAAAATTCAACGTGGGGCATTGATCCTAGTTATTTGCTCCCTAGACTAACTCCGAGCTACTACAGTAGCATACGATGATTGGACGAAGCTCCATAATTTTTTTAAGCTATAGACAACGTTTATAGGACTTTTTTTTAACAAATTGGTTGGTCGATATCAATGAAAGGGAAAGGGAAAATTGATCAGATCCTCATATTATGACAAACACTAACGTCGATTTCAAATCGATTCCCACCATGGCTTTATCGCTCTGTCCTTGTGTCCGTCACCAAAGTGTTTAGTCGAGAAAATGTTTGAATAGAAGCGCCAAAAGTGAGTCGAATAAGGAATAAGGGCAAAAATAATATAAACTCGTATGCTGTCAGCGTAAAAAGAAGTAATGAGGTAGACAAACTGGTCGTCACTCTAGCTAGGAGTGTCTAGTCTAATTTTCAAGCAATCGTCTATCTCTCCTCTCAATTGAACATTTTCAAAAAGATCGGGGAAATCGTTTGTTTTATTTTTGATTGATGAAATCCTTCAGCTTTCAGTGGAACAAATGTCATGGTTTATCCCACGAAAAAAATAGTTAAATTTAGATTTGGGAACATTGTCAAAGAGATTAATTTTCAGTGCTCTTTTCGAAAAGGTGGGCGCCAGGTTGGTTGCCAGTCTTTGTGTATAGGAACCCACCAAATCTGTAGAGAATTATGGACTTTTTAAACTGATTTTAAGTTCACGCTGTATGAGCTTGGCGCTAGATGGCTACTGGCAAGTATATTTGTAGCTCTATCTCTGATGCTAAGCTCGAAATCCGTGCTGGAGTATCTGTAGATGGCGTACAGATGGCAGTTTAGAAGAAACTAGGGAATAGTCTCAGTGCCTAAGAAAATGTGCTGTTTGATTAAAAAATAAGACGTTTGGAGCTCGTGAAGTTCATACTGCAACGGAAAACAAAAGCAGCACAGGAAGAGTACAGAGTCAGTAAAAGAGAAGGAAAGAAAACCCTCGCAGTCTCAGAGCTCAAGGATATCGAAGAGGCCCGAGATAGAAGATTAGAGCCTTCTACAAAAAAGCCAAGGTCCCTGCATCCAGCTTTAGAATGGGCGTCCAGAGCTAAATTATAGAGCTAATTTTGCCACGCAGAAAATAGTGTTTAAGCAGTACTTCCAACAGCCGCTAGTAGAAGAACTAATTCCCTCACCCAGTTTGAAGAAGTCAGCTCAGCTATACATAAGCTGAAATCGAAGAAAGCTGCTGGGCCAGATGTTATTCAGGCTGAACTCTTTAAAACTAGCGGTGATGTTCTGGTAGGAGTCATGCAACAGATCATCTGTCCAATTTGGGAGGATCAAAGCATGCTCGACCACTGGCACACTAGCTCTATCTGCCCCATATTCAATAAAGGCGATCCTATCTCTTACGCCATTTTGCACCACACTAATAGGCACGAGTGTGGATTCTGGCCGCACAAATTGACTATAGGCCAGATCTTTACATTACGCCAGATCCTGGAATTAACCAACGAGGTTAAAGTCGATATTCACCATCTTTTTATCGACTTTAAAACGACGACAGCATACATCGTCAAGAGTTCTATAGGACGACGACCGATTTTAACCGAATGTTGGTGATGATTCTGGGCTCTCTTGAAAGAAAAATTTAGCGTCGGAATATGGTGCTGTTTGTGAGAAAGACGAATGGAGAAGAAGACGCAACCCCGAACTCTACGAGCTGTATTATGATGTGGACGTAGTAGTAGTCCGGAACGCAAAAATCCTTCGACTACATTGACTCGGGCACGTCGAGAGCATGGACGACCCGCTCTAGCAAAGAAGGTCTTCGAATCCCAGCCACCGGAGTTGAGAAGGTAAGGAAGACGAAACCTCCAGTTCAAAGACCAAGTAATCACGGACATCAGGAAACTTGGACTCTCCAATTGGAAGCAGCGTGCCCGGAACCGATATGAGTGGAAACAGGCTCTCGTTCAAGCTCAGACCTCCAAGGATCGCTAGCCTGATAAGTAAGTAAGAAAAGTTCATGAAGAAGAGATATGTGATTCGATAGTCCGCATGCCCAGGTGCTTTCTAAACGAAGTAGTTTCATTGCACTGCGTATAGTTGTGTTTTGTTGAGTGGTCCAATCAAGGCCTAGTGCTGCCGTTGAGCTAGATTGCATGGTGCCTGTTACCCCTAGACATGCAAGTCTTGGGAGACTTTATACTTTGGCAATCATAGTTTTAAGTGCAGTCTTTTTCCATCTTACTAGTAAGGGATAGGCTCATGGTAGCTAGGGTTATAGACATATACTATATGTCATTAAGAAAATAGGTTTTTAAGCTTTCAACGTTATATCAGGTGTATCAGGTACTGCACGCCATGGAGAAAAGGACCACCCAAAATGTAAATAACACAGATTAGCTTATCTCTGTGTTTTCAGTTGGCTATATGTACTACATTGGCTGACAAATTTAGTTTGAATTTTTCTGCTTAGTCCAGTATTCTGGTCAGTCCCGCAATCTCCCTCAAAACATTTATAATACCAAATATGATTAAACAGTTCTATCTTCTCACTTTGATGATAATTTAAAATATCCTATTTTGGGATGACTGATCTTATCCTCCTCGATCATAAAATATAAAATTCATTTACACCATTCATATGGCAATGATTAATTTTCAAATCGACTTCATTCCCTTCGGCAACACTTTCAGCTTCGAGACTCGCCCTGCCCCATCCGTCAAAATGCCGCAACACGTACTTTTTTCTGCCTCCCATGCAAAAACTAAGTGAATTGTCACGGGAATCTCACGTTACTCACTAGTTTTAATCTTTTATTTTTAATCATTTCGAAATCCCCATTGAATCTCGTGTTATTGTTAAGTTTTCTTCGACCGAATGTATAAAGGAAGGATTGAGAAAATGTTGAAGAAATTATTGGATTTTGTAAACTACTGGTACTTTCGCTACCTGATGGTGACCGAATTGTACATCGTGGAAAAATGGGAGCGGATAACCATTCGTAAGTTCAGTGTTTAATGGCGTAATGCTTTCGCGTTATTATATGTAGTAGTTGGGTAAGGAGGAGAAAAAGTTTCGTTCGTGATGGAATTCGATCGACTATAAGTGGTCGTTTTTTTTGCTGGAGGCACGGCAACACTCGATATGAAAACAAACGAGACGTTTCCATTTAACTGAAGGGGTTGAATGTCCAATGTTGCCAGGGCCTAGAATTGGGGGGATGTGAATGTTTACAAAATGATTTTGAATCTCTCACGATTCTTGAGTTGGTGACGATCATATCTCCATTGTTCAAACAGCTTTAACGAGACTTTTGATTGAATTTTGTGTAGCAACAAGTTCTCACATAAATCACAGTCCCATCAACCCTTAACTGGCATGAAGCTCCCGGGAAAACATACAAACAAATTGGCACCACTGACGGGAACACGGCCACCCACCTGTCAAAAGACCCACCCCACGACTGAGCAACTGATAGCACCAACCAAGTACGTTTTACCTTAGTACGCTAAATTGTAACGAATCAGTGCCAATGCCGTCGCATTCGCCTGTGCTCATTAGTCACCATCACTGTGTGTAGTTAAGCAGAAAATGATTAAGAAACTCGTTGAGTTCATCAACTACTGGTGGTTCCGATACCTCATGGTCACCGAATTGTACATGGTCGAGAAATGGGAGCGTGTCACGATCCGTAAGTGCAAATCATCCATTCGAGGTTGTATTTCCTAGCTTCTTCTTCAACTCCATAAATCGGTTTATTAAATTCACTAATCAACGCAATATAGATAACGTACCACGGCTTATCACTGAGTTAAAATTTCTGCTTTTTTTTACAGATGTCATATTCGCTGTTCTATTCGTCCTCTTCTGGTACTTCAATTACTCGGTCCTTCTATCGTTCACGGGTAATTTACTAGGAGTCACCCCAGTGTCGAGTATCCTGCAACAATCATCGATAAAAGTCTGAGATCTTATTCCATTAGTCCTGCAACGTGTTCTTTAGCAATTAATACAGTAAAATAGACAATGATACATACACACACACACACACACACGAAAAGAAATAAAATCTGGAATTAAACCCACCAATTTAGAACATTCACCCGCATCCCTCGAATCGAAAACAGTCACTCGAGCACAGTACAACTCATTATCGTGAATTCATGTTGAATCCAAGGAGCAATCCCGTGCAACATGTAGACAGACCGTGTGGAGAATTCGCAACCGTTTCACATTGCACCGTGTCTATCCAAAGGGTATATTTATAAGGTATGACTTGTAGGCCGTGATTACACCTACTACTTGTAGTATTAAACGAAAATAACGACAACCAATTAGTACCTAACGATGTAATTTGTATCTTTTTGCATTTGAAATATAGAGATGTATTCTGAATTCGCTTGTGTTGAATTTCAAATTGGGAGGGCGGCGACGTGGGTTTTCTCTCACATCTCAAGTCATCTGGTCCAGGCGCAGGAAGCATCAATTATTTTAAACAGCGCAGTGGAGATGCCCCTTCGTAGGCAACAATTAAACGAAATGTAAACAGATCGCTTAGAGCTATTTGTCGACGATCATGACATTCGTTTGAATTCATTAAAGGCAAACGAGCGTAGCAAGCAATGACGATATATTGCGTGCAGTTAATGAGGAGCTTTTCGAAGCCACTAAATGAACACATTTACGGTCGATGTACAGGTTACTCTCGGTTAGAACGGGGAATTGGATTAGCAGATGTTATAGTGGCTAAGGGAACTTGGCCGAAAGATATGTAAACGCAAACTGTCCATGTTAAAAGCACGGCTAATGAGGGAGCAGTTGTCTTGGGGGTAGACTGAGCAAGGATCCCATGAAAGTCAGCTATGACCAAGGAAGCGAATGAACTCAGCAGACGGTGCTACCATGCCCACCATCAAAGCCTCCTCTTCTTGCATGTTCGAATTACAATTCCAAAAACCTGAAATTGGTATTAGAAAAGCCAGAGCTTACTAAGGAAACAGATACTGGCTTACTGGCATCGCACTATTCTTCGACGACTTGAGGGATCTAAACGCAACAATGCTAAAGAAAGTAGTACGACTGTATTGCCAGACAAAATCCAGAATAAATCACGTTTCGTGCTGAAATTTATACCACGTCTTGCACACAGGTTAAATTTAAGTACGGAATTCGATCTCCTTCATATGATCACGGTGAGCACGTCTGCAGGGATCGATTTCTTGGAGTCAGTTTTCCACCACTCTTCTTACACATATCGGCCGTTGGCAATTTCGCGGCCGATATTCGTCCTGAGCTCCCCCACCTAATGATACTCCATAGAAATAAATCCAACAACGTACAATCGCATAAACGAAGTGGTCGTTCAACCGGACCATTTCCGGATGATTACCGAACCTCCTCTTCAATAGATCAATTGTTAGACCAGTTGTGTGGCATGTGGCTGATTGTGTTGAATCACTGATATCAAGTAAGTCCAATTCTGGCCAAAACAGTCTTCCAACATGGCTCGATAGCAAACTCTAAAGAATCTGCTGAAGCACACGGAGGGTCGTTGCTGTTCAGTATTTCATATTGAGCCGTCATGCTACAATAGAAATAAGCTTCATGGCTGATTATCTGACGAAATTCAGAATTTTCTCGAAGCTCATCAAGTTCAGTTCTTGAGTTAATTTGGTCCTGTCCACGTGGTGCAAACTTCGAAGTTCACGGACTGAGATTCCTGTGAACTGCGCGCAATTGAGTGATATGAACAATTTTGAACTGAAGCACTTACGGCTGCGATATTTCCACTATTTCGATTGGTGCCATTTTGACTCGACTTTACGCACTATAGTACGCACAGCCTGCCTGGCAGAACCAGAAACCCTCCGTGACACCCTGAAATTTTGACGAGATTCTGACAGAGGTTCAGGTGCGTAGCGACAAAACCCGTTACAAACGAGCTTCTATCCGTGAATACGTGTGAGTTCATTTCATTTTACCGCAGTGTACTCCCGCCACACACACTCTTGGAATTATAACAATGTGCGTGATTGTTTACAAAATTTTGACAGCACTTGAGGTACCCACGTGCTCGCCCGAGCTTGTAGGCAAACGTCGGCGGCCATTTTGAGTGGGACGTCTCATTGGTGGTTTCTGGGCAGAACGAATATAAGGCCCGAAATATGGAATAAACGCACTAAAAATTGCGACCAACGCAACGACTCAGAATTTCGGTACTAATTTTTAACGATTTCCAAATATTGCACCTTCGTGAACCTTAACTGACATTACGACACTGCCAGATCATAAAAATAGTTTATGTGTGCGATTTATTAAAATTCAAACTTGTTATGTTCTTATTGAAAACCCGTTCATTTTCTCCGTTTTCTGAAGAAAATGAGGAGAAACTTCAGTGATGCAGAGCTGCGACAGACACAAAAATAGGCCATTTGATAGGAGCAAAGGTGGGACAGTCACAGAAAAAACACTCTACCACAAGCTTCACAGGGGCTCGTATCACTGGTATCACTCAAGCCCTGCCTAAACTCAAAACAAAGCAATTGGTGGAGGATGCCGTTCATAACCTGAGCAGCGCCATCACCAACTATTTCGAACTCGCATGTCCGTTCCCTGGTGGAACGCTGAGCTCCAATGTCTTCCCAGGGAAGACAGAAGTTTCCTGAATAATCGCTTAAATCGAACTCGGAAGATGACTGGAATAAATATCGATCGAAGCAGAAGGAATATAAGAAATTTCTTCATAAATCGAAGAATGATTCCTATAAGTCCTTCTGCGACAAGATCAAATCACTGAGCGCGACCAGCAAGTTGGTTAATGTTTTCAAACGAGGAAATTCGACAAAGCTGGATGAAAGAAAGTCTGATGGTACCTTCTCCGAATCGAAAGCAGAAACCCTTAGTTTACTGTTTCAGACCCATCAGAACTCAGACAGAATCAGACACTCAGAAATCCGAGTGTCATCGGCTCGTTGCACACTTCCTCATTGGAAACTGCAACTGAAACAAAACAACTCGGCCTAGCTGGTATGTTGCGTCACGCGCGGCAACTACTGAGGCCATTGAATTTGCTGTGGCATCTTTCGATGGCTTCAAGTCGCCGGGCACTGATGGGATATACCCTATTATGCTGCAAAAAAGTATTAGACAGCTGCTTCCTACGCTGAAAAGAATTTTCACGATATTCCTTGGCGCGCGGTGAAAGAGGTCTTTATTCCCAAAATAGGGAAAGGAGATTACTCACTCGCCAAGAGTTTTAGACCAATCAGTTAACATCCTTCTTGCTGAAAAGCATGGAGTAGAGTATAACCTACGTAAAGTTGCCCTTCGAATGCGTCCTCTCTCGGAAATGCAACATGCTTATCACCGCGAAAAATCATGCAAGACTGCGCTTTAAAACCTAGTTGGGAGAATTGAATGCGCTCTATATCAAGCCTGGCGTAAACAGGGGCTGGCCGCAAGGTGGCGTCTTGTCTCCGCTGTTATGGTGCATGGTGGTCGAATCTCTGCTTGATGCTCTCAATGCCACTGGAATCTATGCATAAGCCTATGCCGTTCTCTCTGTCAGTTCATGTTTACCGACTGTCTTTCTCAAAGCGCAGGCGGCGCTAGATGTGATCGAAGACTGGTGCACGAAAAATGAGCTGAGGTGAATCCTCTTAAGACTGATATCGTTCTCTTCACGAGAAGGAGAAAAAATACTGCCATAACTCAGCTGCTGCTAAAAGGCATTCCCATCCCTATATCCAAGGAAGCTAAGTATCTGGGAGTCATTCTAGATAACAAACTTCTCTGGTCAAAACATGTTGAGTCCAAAACCACCAAAGCGCTGTCAGCTTTCTGGCAACATGGGGCAAACATGGGGCTTATCGCCGAAAAAGGTCCTTTGGATCTACACGGCAATGGTAAGACCGATAATCTCATATGCATCGGTTGTGTGGTGGAACAGGCTAACACGCAAATACGTTGTGGCCTCTCCCGCCAAACTCCAAAGAGCAGCACGGGGACTTTTCCCAGCACACCGAGAGCTGCTTTAGATGCTGTGATGAATCTTCTACCCCTTGACATACATATATGTATGTATATCAAAGGGTGCACACCGAAAGCCATGTCTCGGCTAAAGAGAAATGGTCTTTGGTACAACTCGCATTGGAGTGACAGTGTACTTGCGCGAGAAATATCCTACGACCCCTGTCTCATGGATACGCCTTCTGAGGCAATATCACCTGCCATCCTACTGCGCTGTACTTTCACAGTCACATTTCCATGGCGCTAGAACTGACTTTGGCCAGACACTGAACCTGGAATGGAATGTCTTCGCATTTTTACAGATGGCTCCAGGACTGGGCAGGGGTCCGGCCCTGGGGTTTTCTTTGAGCGCGAAAACATTCGACGTCACTTATCGTTAGGAAAATATGCGTACGTCTTTCAATCAGAGATTTACGCAATCCTAATAGCCATGCACTATGTTGTGAAATAAAGGTGGAAGGGAAAAAGCATATGCGTCTGCAGTGACAGCCAAGCTGCACTCAAAGCTGTGTCCAACCCTCTATCCAACTCCAAATTAGTGCTTGAACTCAAGACTTTTTTGAACAAGATCAGAAAACGAGATCTTCGATGAACTCGCTAGAAGGTGTTCAGAGGAGAGTTTCTCAGGACCTTAACCCGCCTGAGGTCTACCTGCCTCCACGGTCAAATCTGACATCAACGACTGTTTCTTTAATGCACACAGTCTTTTTCTCCGGACAACGGGGAAAATATAATAAAGACAAGGTGTCTGTCTGGTAGTACAATGGACCAGTATTTGTGTCTCAGTGCTCCAACAGATAGTAGAAGCCTTCAAAAAAAAAAAAAAATCACTGGTATTAAGCACGTTAACGTACTTTGCAAAAGGATACCTACCTCCCTGTATACCTACACTTTGCGAGCTTATCCAGGATATTGTTGCCATCTGTGTCTATGTGCAGGGAGAAATCTAAAAATTTAATAGCTGTAGGTGGTTTCAATGTCGATTGTTTAAATGACTGTCCTGCGGTGTCAAATTACCTTTCTATGTTAGCCTTAAACGGTTTGACCAACTTCATAAATGTGTGATGTTGATGTGAATTCTGTGAACAGTAATAGTTTCTTTTCGACCCTATAACTCCATCTTAAGAATGATTGAAAGCTTAAACAATGCAAATTCATGTGGTATCGATGGTATCTCTAATGTTGTTCTTAAAAATATTGCACGTTTCATTGTGGATGTATTAACTGAAGTATTTAATCGCAGCATTTTGTCTGGCAAAAAAGGTTCCGTAACTGAAATTGGAAACTATAGGCCGATATCTTCACTGACAAGCATTAGTAAAGTCTTCGAAAAACTTATCAAAACAAGGTTAGTGAATTTTTTGGACAAGATAAGGTTCTTTCATCACAATCAATACGGTTTTCAAAAAGAAAAATCAACCGAGGATGCACTTTTAGAATTTTGCTCTCAGATTATGTGCAGCCTTGACAAAAGAAAATGTACAACTGCACTATTTATTGACAAGGCCTTCGACATGGTTGACCATGAAATCCTGTTAAATAAATTAGAAAATGTAGGCGTGCGTGGGTTCATGCTTAAATGGTTTGGATCGTATCTGAAAAATAGATCGCAGAAAGTAAAGTTGAATGAGACGAGAAGCGAAGAGCAATTAAGTAGGCTTGGGGTACCTCAAGGTTCAGTTTGGGGTCCCATTATTTTCTTAGTCTACATAAACTCACTTTTCCATCTCAACCTCAAAGGTAATCCTACTGCTTTTGCTGACGATGTTGGGTTAACGTATGGCCTAGATAGTACCCTAGATCTTACTTCTGACTTCTGAATCACGATGTAAATATAGTAAGACAATGGTTTGCTAAACACAAACTTATAATAAGATGTAAGACAAAACTTATGTTTTTTTCACACGCCCAAAATATTCTTAAAGCGCTTAAAAAGTTGGCTGTTACTCTATGACTATAATAGCCTGGACGCTCTCATAAACCCTATCCCCGACCAGGAAAATCGAAAGTAGATCCGAGATCTAGAGTGTCCAAACAGGCCTGAGGGATTTTTGTTTTGTTTTTTCTTGTTGGAGGCTGCTGCTATCTGTTGGAGCATTCAGACACAAATACTGGTCCATTGTACTGCCAGACAGACACCTTAGATGGCGTTATAGCACATGAAGAGCCGGAGCCAAGCTTCTTTTTATTCACTCATGTTGTGTGCATTTGTTTTTTCGCACAAGTGAACGGAACCTTAAGCTTAATGCCGATCCCGAACGGCGAGAGCCGAGAATCTTTTTCAAGGCAAGTGTACAACGGGGGGTTTAGCCAGTACCCCGCCGAGGAGAGAAGCCGCGAAATAATCATTCGATGGTGTTGGTGTTATCGGGATCCGAACTCGCTCATCTTGCGTCAGAGGCCGACACACTACCTACTGCGCCACGGCGCTCTCTGCCTGTGGGAAGTAAGTGTTTCCAATTTTGTTCAGAGAAATATTGAGTTCTAGGGTTAGGCACAGCTTTGAACGTAGCCTGGCTGTGGATCTGTATGCAGACATGCCATCGCTTCTTTCTACCTTTGTCCTATATATGCATTGGGACAGCGAAATTCTCTGTTTGAAAGACTGAGGCTTCTTGCCTAGGGATTAGTTAAGTCAATCGTGGTTGTACTCCACGAAGACTCTAGCATCAGACAAAATCACATCTGCATAGCTGGCGTTATTGCGTCCGATGGCATTTCCGTGCAAGTTCGTCAGAATTCTTTTGCGGATTGTATCAAAAGTCAACCCTCTTGAATGCGTGGAGAGATTTAGTATAGCAGAACTGAGACAGGCGTCTTAGTAACGGACTCCATGCAGCCGCGGTAAACCATTCTTTGGAGTTTCTCGAAATAGGTAACTTACTTGATAGCATCTGAGGAAAACCCCAGACAACTGAGTAACTGTTGCGTAGAGCCACATTGGTATGGTGGATGGCGCCTTTCGGAAGAAGCTGACTCATTCCAACTGATTTCCGCCTTTACCATTCTAAAGAGAATAATTTCGATATTAGGAGGATTACCTGAAATCCCAATTCTCGTGTACCACTCTTCGATTGCGTTTAGTGCGGCCTGAGCCTTAAAATAGACAGTCGTCACGCACAAACCTCGGCGTAGAGGGACCACCAACCACCATATCAGCGGAGACAGAGCACTGTGCACTAGCGACACTCGGATGCACATTACTAGTGCATCATCCACACCTTACCGTCCAGTAGAAATACACGTTCTAACGAGACCTGCATTATCAAAGGCACTCCCGATATCGACGAAAGCTCTCTTTCCTGTCGAGCACGCGTTCAATTCTCCCAACAAAGTTTTGAACGTTGTCTCACGCGATGCATTGATAGGCCAGAAGCTCTTATTGATGGTGTAGTCATCTCCATTGATCTTCAGATTGAAGACCGCTGTCGCCATACGCCAGGGACCGATGCTTTAAACCTTTCTGCAGTTGGACAGTATGACTTCCGTCCTCTTCTGGCGATTCAAAACTATCGGAAACAGCTGCAGCGAATCGATTTCTTCATCAATAACTACACGTGACGCAAAATACCAGCTGCGCCAGGTGTTTCTCATCAGCCCAGCTGCAGCTTCAGCGTTGATTGCAAACTTGCATTATCCACGGTATGATCAGACGACATAACGAAACCAAACAAAGACGCTTGGAACCGTCTTATTAATTTAGCAATACTTTACGAGAGCAGACTGCTTTGGGTGGTGAAGGCAATAACAAATCACAAGGGTAGTAGGCAAACGTAACGGCAAGGCTTTATTATAGCTCGCAACGCCTGTGCCTACAGACGTGGTAAAACGTCGAAAAATTTGAAAAGTGTGAGGCTCGCGAGCGCCCGAAGTAACCGTGTCAAGTAAAGCCACCTTTATCAACGGCCCTGACCCTGTTTGGAAATATCGTAAAGCCAGTGCCTTATGGCAGTCACTCGTTTGTTTCCATTCGATGTTTCAACCACTGGCATTGGAAGGGCTAATCTAATGCGATTATTCGGACCTGATACCAAACGTAGTTCATACCACAACAAACTGAAGTAATTTGAAGGCCAAAAAGAATGTGGTGCACAACGTCCTGTGTTGAGAAAAAGCTATAGTTCAGGCACCTACAGGGGCACTCTTGCACTCAAGGATTCAACGTTATGGTATAAAGCAAACCCGATCCTCAGATCTGTTCTCTCATAGCTCTTTTGGTCCATAGTCGAGTTCGATTGGTCTGGACGCCAAAATATGCATTCTACATATTGAAGTTGATTCCATTCGTTTGGTGGCCCTTACCTGCTTCACACTTCCACTGGTTGAAAAAAGGACCTCGTTCGGGGCGCTTTCCTTCAGCTCTCGAATAGACAATGCTGCAAGACATCCCATCAACGTCATGCTCGGATCGTCACTGTACACAAACACTTGGTCGACCACTCTGACTGTCAAAGCGAGTTCCGATCAATCCAAAAATAGCATCTGAAAGCCTAGTAGCTCTGATCATGGCGTGACAAGAACGTAGCATTTTCTCCTCGCTCGCTGTTAGTCATAAAACAAAGAGCCCCTCCCGATGACTCATTACCACCACGGCCACCCTTCTGCCTTGCAGCACCCATCAAACTCCGCAAGAACTGGTGGTACAAATGCACAATTTATTTTCAGGTATATCTTTAGATGTTTCTCGCAATAAGCAGCAGGAAAACAAAATAAAATAAAGAAAAACCGTTTTTTCAACTTTTGTTCTGTTTGGGATAATCAACTCGATAGCACACACGAGCACACTTTCGTCCAGCTTCTCTCTCACACCCACCCACTCTCACACGTCCACGGCGAATAAACTAAAACGAACTTAACACAATCAATCAACAAAACTAGAACCTAAGGGGGGAAAAAACGAAGGTAGCAGCCCAATTGTTGGTACGTATACAGCATAATGGCATATAACAGTGGAAGAGCAGAGCAGATGGACGCTTCTACTCAATTTTAGCTTTCTTGGCTACACTAGATTCCGGTTCAGCGACAGCGATGGTGATGTTTTCTTCACCTGGCGGTGAATCGTCCAAATGCCGCTTGATCGCAAGAGTGAGATCGTCTTCTTCGCGGATTAGGGTGGCAGTGGTCGTCGGCGTGGTGGTATCGTGCACCATATCGGATGTCTCGTCTGAGTTGGGATACTCTTGTGCCATGCCAGTCGATTGTGGCGTACTCGGCGCGGTTGATTCACCGTTGAGCTGCTTGATACTCGCCGACAGTTCCCGATTCTTGGCATCAATCTCTTCCATACGTTTTTTCAACTCGACTATCTGCATGTTGAGCTCGGTAATTGTCGCTTGGCTTTGCTGTAGGCGACGTGACTGACTAGTTTGCACTTGCATCATACGGTTCATCTAAGGGGAAATCACATTTAAAATTGAGGAATTGAGAGACTTCGCGTATACTTACCTTGGCAATTCCTTTCTTGTACTCATGTTCGATTTTCTTAAAGTACCTCATGGTGGCGCGAGCCTCCTCACAACCATGATCGCCGTGCAGCGATGGCTGTTCTACAGCCGGTTTCTCTTTAGACTGCACAGACACAGTGCTCTCAATTGCACTCTGTCCCAGGCCGAGTAGCAAATTCACTTTCTGCCGCATTTGATCGCAGCATACATTCCGCGAACTACTCGCCAATACGCTTGACCCGCTCGCTCCAATACTGTTCACGTACATCTGCGTGTTTGTGTCCACAAAGGATTTCTTCAGCGAATGCGAGATTTTCTCGTCAAAGTGCTCAATCGCCATTGATGAGATGTCCCTTAGCTCCTGGAGCACTTCATGCGGTCGCAACGGCTTGGTTGTCTTTGATATTAATCTCAGGATCCTGAAGATCTCATCCAGCACGCGTCCCGGTATGAAGCAGCACAAGTTCAAGTCCATATACTTGGAGTACGTCATGGATAGCATCGAGATCCGTGTCTCGATGCAGGTAAGTATGTCTGCATGACGCGCCAGGCAATGATTTCTGTAATTAGGTAAGAAAAAAACTGAAAAATATCACGCACGCCTTGTCAATCGCCCACCCACCTTCTCTCCGACTCGCGCCGAGGCAACAACGCCTTGATTCTCTTCAAGCTGATTGCATGTTGTTTCACCACCTTGTTGAAGCCACAATTCAGGATGTGCTGGCAAACCATGTCGATTTTCTTGCAAATCTATTAATAAACCACGCACGGGGCAAGAACAAGACAAAAGAATTATAGTAGAAAAGGGAAAAACAAAAACACACGAGACAAACTATCGCGAAAGGGTCGAGAAAGATCCCTCGGCTTCGTTTGGGGGCATTGCGTACCAGACGTTTCTTGGCCACCTCCTCGTACGGTAAGTACTCGAATATCTGGATCAGCATCACATTTGGCAAATTGAGAATATTCATTTTGTCGAATTAAATTGATTTGTCTAGGAAACTAGAAAAAAATCTGAAAATACTCGTTGCAGCTCAATGCTAAATAAACGAAACGAATCTGAACTATGGCAAACGGGGGAAATACCCTCGGAGTAGTGTTGCCAGATGAGTTGGGCTCGCTCGTAACACTACTTGTCAATGAGGTACTTTTTGATTATTTATTTATCGATAGTTTGGCATGAAATGCAGATTTCTTGAACGTAAATTTTTATAAGATTAATCGGAAAATATTTTTTCCTCACAATAATTCGTAGTTGAATGACATTTTGTTTTATTTCTCAACGAGAAAGCGTAAAAGTCAAAAGCGGGAAAGTAGCGAATTACTTGACTACGGCAATAATTGAAAGACGAACAAAGAGAATGTCAAGAAGAAGGTGTTCAGTGGGTTCAGAACAAAATGCGTACGTTGCTAAAAGGAACATTTTCATAACTGGTTTATGATTTTAAAACTTTAACGGATTTAATAACGATAAAAAATGAATAAATTCGTTTCTAATTTGATCGCGATGCTTGTTGTGTCATGATAAAGCTTTAGCTCTTACCTGTCTGAAATGGTAAATGTCATTGGGAATGCAATCCCTTCCTCTCACCTTCTATCATCAGAATGTAAGAGGTCTTAGCTCAAAAACCCAAGCAGTCTTATGCTTTACCATTCGAAATATTCGCTCTGACTGAATCCAATTTGATCCCAGCATAAATAACTAAGAATTGTTTCCATCAAATGTTAACGTTTACTGCGACGACGATCTCAACCGACCCACCGATAGCTGCCTTGTCATGGCGTCCTTCTATCAGTTTGTCAACTATAAATGGAGATCTGATGGCTATCCAACCTCACTCTCCTTCAATGGCGAAACCTCGAATGATCTCAAAACTATCGCCAACTTCTCCCACGTACTATTGACCCCCATATCAACGAAAGTAAATTAAATCAACTTAATGAAAAATTAACTTCTGGATTCGACGGTCTCCTGCCATTTTACTGAAAAAAAAAGGTTCCTCCATTCTTTCTGTTCCACTTCAAAAATATTCAACTCATACCTATCCTTTTGAGAATTTCTCCCCAATATGGACAACCGCTTTTATAACTCCTGTTCTCAAAAAACTTCCGAAGATTGGTGTTAACAACTACCGGCCCATCGCCAAACTGTCACATATGTATACTCAAACTTTTCGTAAGTAACTTGTATGACACTCTAAGTTTCCAATGCAAATCTCTAATCTCCTCTAAACAGCATGGCTTCCTCAAATGCAAGTCTACAACCACAAACCTTGTCGAATTTGTGTCCTTCACCCTCTCAACATTAGAGAATGGGAATGAAGTCGACGTCATTTCAACTGATTTCAGTAAGGCCTTCGACAAAATCTGCCTCAAAGGTACTTGACTTTGAACCCACTCCGTTTTACTGGATATCTTCTTATTTAAAAACCGTTACAACAGTGTTCGTTTTAGATCTGCCTTTTCTAACCCTTTCTTAGCTTCTTCTGGTGTTCCCCAAGGCAGCCACCTAGGTCCATTTCTTTTCCTTCTTACCATTAACGACATTGAGTTTGTCATCAAACATTCCCACCTCACTGTACGCCCACGACACCAAGTTCCCCAAGACCATTTCCTCGCAACAAAATTCTTCCCTTACTCAATCGGATCTCAACAGCTTTTCTTTCTGCTGCTCCAAAAATTGTCACAAATTGCTTGGAGCTTAACGTTTCTAAATGCCAATCAATAACCTTTCACGTAAACGAATCAAACCTCCTCCTCGTCTCTACTTCCTCAATAATCAACCCATCTCCACCGTTCAGATTATCCGCGATCTTGGCATACTATGTGACCAAGAGCTCAATTTTCGGGCACGTATCGACAATATAATTCTTAAAGCCAACTCTGCACTCGGTATCGTGAAGCGTTGGTCTAAAAACCCTCCAATCCCTACGTGACTCGATCCCTCTATGTTACCTTTGTTCGCCCTCTTCTTGAATACGCATCCCAAGTGTGGTCAAATCAACAAACCCATATTTCTAGAATCGAGAGCATCCAACGTCGGTTCCTACGTTTCACTCTTCGAGGTCTACCCTGGAACAATCCTTTGTTCTTACGTCTTATCAAGATCGTCTTAAACTAATCAATTTGAGTACGTTGCAGGAAAGAAGAAAGGTATCTGACATCCTCTTCATTCATAGATTTCCACTGCGCCACCCTTTATAACTCCATACCTCTTCACATTAACCCTCATAATACACGTGATTTCAACCTCAGCACTCCATGCCTAAAACTCCGTCTTCTCAATAGCCTTCCCTTCTCTCCTTCTCCCAATCATAGTTTCTAAAGATCGCCCCTCCCTCACTCGTTCTTCTTAGTTATTAAGCTAGCTTGAATCAAGCCCAATAAGTGGGGGTTCTTGTCCCCACGAAAATTAAATACGCCTAATGCATGAGAAACAGAAGCCTTACATCTCTTCAACCTCAACCCTCACCATGTTTTCTATTTCCGGATAAGGTGTTTCGAAAATTTCACATTCTTGTTCTTCCATTCAGCAAATTTGTTATTAAATTCTATTTTGATCTCCGCGTGTTGTCTAGGGATACCCTTCGAAATGATGAGTTTCTTGTAAGTGCCGGGCATTCGCGGCAGTGGGTATTAAACGCTAGCTTATCTTGTCATCATTCTCATTCCCTTCTACGTTTCTATCACCAGAAACTTAGAGGAGAGTGTTTCTGATCCTGTTGCTAGCCTGTCTTGGTCCACCAGTTTGGTACAGTTGCTAAGGCTACAGCTTTGAGGACCGCTTGATTATTATTGCAGATAGCTGTGGCCATGTTAGAGAAAGCGCCGTGGCGCAGTGGGTAGTATGTCGGCCTCTCACGCACGATTAGCGAGTTTGGATCCTGATAATACCAACGCCATGGAATGTTCATTACACGGCTTTTTGGTCGCCGTTCGGAATCGGCATTAAACTGTAGGCCCCGTTCACTTGTGTGAAAAACATTTCTCACACAACATAAGTGAATTAGAGAAGCTTGGCTCTGGCTCCTCCGTGAACTGTAACGCCATCTAAGAAAAGAAGCTGTGGCCATGTGGATCGAAAAGGTAGTACCGATCATCAGCACTTCTGACTAAAATATGATTTAGCAAAAAGGAAAGCGATACGAATTGGAAATATTCAGTTGGGTTGGGCGACTCCTAATTCTGTGCTGATCTTTGAGACATCAGCGTAGATCCATTCCCATCAATTCCTTTCTGGATGGGAAGCGAAATGTGTTGTGCTGTTAAATTCAATAGTGAAAATTGTATAATCTGTGGGCAAGCATAGCAGAGCTCTTCTAGAGCGACCTAGGTGGCTAGTAGCCAGGTTACGTTGAGCGCTTCGGTGGGGCATGGTCTCACGACTCCCGTGATACAGATTTTAGCCGATCTTTGAACCATATTAAGCTTGTCTTTGTTATAGGCTATCGTGCCAGGTTAGGATGGGGCGGAAAAAGAAATTTCACATTTTACCAAAAGTTTCGCTGTAGGTTTAGAAAGTTATTCTTGCTGTTCTAAATCGGTTTTATATGTAGGTTCTCCAGCTAAACTCAAGATCTAGAATGATGCCAGGGTACGAGGTTATGGCATCACTGACGCAAAATATGTACGAATGATCGCTGACTGTAAAACGATAGCTGTCAAAATCTCATTCAGATTACTAATCTTGCCTTGATAGTTGTTCAAAGTCGACAAGTGTTTGTCTACAACCATAGACAAAGAGCAATACCGATCAGGGATTCGATTCCTTTTTTGGATGAGAAGTCGTGAGAGGAAATCATAGTGAAGTTGCATACTGTTTATAAAGACCATGTACCTTCTATGGGTATCAAGTATTGGTCTGATTAATTCAAGTGTGGTCGAACATCCGGTCTCAGTAAAGAGGGCCCATGGCATCTGATTGAGGTGACTACTGAAGAATGATTAATGAGATCCATTAGCAATATTTAGCAAATCGCCGGGTGAAGATCAGACAGATTGCTGGCATTGTAGACATCTCTATTGGGTACCGTGCCGCTCTCGCAAAAACAGAATTGCATAACCGAAGCCCCTTTTGGACATGTTTAAGGACATTCCGAAAAAAAATCCTTTCGAATGTAACATAGATTCATGAAGGAGCCGGCGAACCAGCTTTAAAGAAGACGAAAACTCATTCAATGGCATCATCTAACTAATCTTAGAAAGAAAGGAAAATTACGAGGCAGTACTATGGCAGATAAAGTTGCTCTATCATCCACAATTGTCATAGTAAAACTGGCAGAATTACACTACGAATTGCTGCTTCTTCCACCCTGTTCTCCAGATTTAGTAATGAGAAAATGACTTAGCGAGGAAGTCGTCACCGCAATAGAGGCCTATTTTGCGTAGTTCGACAAATCAACAAAACAAAATGCGTTTTTTACTCAACACAGGCAGCCCTCGTAAAGCGTATTCTGAAGAATACGGTGGATGGGGCAGCAGTTCGTAGCCCAATTCGACCAATTTGGTCGTGGCGAGGGCGGAGGTGTGAGCCGGTGCGTTATCATGGTGGAAGAGCACTTTTTTCTTCGCCAAGTGGGACCGTTTTTTCTTCAATTCAGCGTCGAATCGGCCCAATAATTTGGCATAGTACAGCCCTGTGACCGTTTTGCCCTTCTCCAGGTAGTCGATGTGGATCGCACCTTGTGAATCCCAGAAAACGGTGGCCATCACCTTTCCGGCCGATGGGACAGTCTTCGCCTTCTTCGGAGCACGTTCGCCGGGTGAAGTCTACTCTCTCGACTGATCCTTGTTCTCTGGTGTGTACCAGTGGATCCATATTTCGTCGACTGTCACGAAACGACGCAGAAACTCCTTCGGATTGCGCTTAAACAGCATCTAACACTGCTCTGAAGTGGTCTCACGGTTGCGCTTGTTGTCCGGAGTGAGCAAACGTGGCACCCATCGCGCCGAGAGTTTTCTCATGCCCAAAATTTCATGCAGGATATGACCCACGTGATCTTTTGAAATGCCTACTGTCTCGCCATCTATCTCGCGCACCTTCAATCGGCGGAGATCGTGGATATTTGTCACATTATCCTCCGTGGTAGCCGTTTTCGGGGCACCTGGACGTGGCTCATCAAAAACCGACGTGCGACCACGTTGAAACTCGTTAAACCTCGGTGAGGCTAAGTACTTAGCGGACCACCCTCGTAGGAACACTGATGATGCTGAACGGTTAACTTTTCCTAGTAAACATAAGAAAGTTCACAAAATGTTTTTTTACCGACGGGGTGCAGAGGGTTTGTGTCGAAGATGTTCTTTCACTACTCTCCTAGGGTGCTTGTCCTAGATAGGATTTGAGAGATTCGACTGAATCTGCGTTGGTTGTAGTTCACAGTAACTCTGTTTCCATGTCATTAAGGTGTTATATTGGAAATGCACACACAGAGTACGAATTTTGAAGTGACCTTATACTGCGAGTGTTATGCCTTTGTCAGCATTTTTTGATCATCTCTCATTCACAACTGATGTGTTTGCACAATAGGAATTGTTCTTGGTTATGGACAGACTTGAACTACGAGTTGCCTCACGACTTGCGGCTTACACAAGAGCTAAAGAGACATAAGATGAGCTAAAATAGGAAAATAAAGTTCCTGGTGAGTCGCGGTCGCTTTTGTTTCTGTCTCTTTCTGTCGTTCCTCTTTTCTCTTGTTCGTTATATTTTAATTTTTCTCATTCATTTTCATCACTTGTGGAGAGAACATCGATCGGACCGAAATTTCGAAGCGCGCGTATTGGAATCCGAAAAAGAGCCATGACTCGTGAGCCAACATGTGATAACCGACGGCCACAACGCGTCGAGAGTCAGAGCGCTGCTTGTAGCTGCCTACGGTATATGACAGTAGATGTACTATGGACCCATTACTATAATCCAGAGTCAATTCGACGGTTAGCTGATTGGACAGTAAATGAAAGCCGCCCAAAGTGACCAAAAACGCAAATGTCAGCTTGTATGGCTTAGTCCCCATATTTTGGAAATGCGCTCGGAAGTTCGGAGCCTTGCTGACAACCCTTCGCCAAACCTACCTGTTGTGGGTGTGTTTCTTCCATGTTTGGCCGTCCTTCTAGGTCCGTCCTTGTATTGTCCTCTCATCTGCAGTGCGGCCTTCTTAGCGATATTTTTCGTTCGGATTTTCCACTCGTTACTGGTTTGACTTTTTGTCCACTGTTCATTTGTTCTACGTGTCCTAGCCATCCTATAGTTATTACTCGGACAATGTTTGGGGCTGAATAGAGTTCCTCGAGCATTAGATTGTATAGTGTCCTCCATACTCTGCGATAGGTTTTCCTTAAGAACTTTTTAAGAAATTGTTTTCGAAAACCCGACAAAAGAATACAAACCCCTTGAATAAAGCCGAATTTTACCTAAAAGTTATTGATTTACTATAGGATTCATAGAACTTATCGATTCAATTGAATTTTTTTTGTGATACTTTTCTCTCATACTGTACCCGAGCCCTCAGATATGACAGTTCTCCAATGACAACTGTCCATTTGGCAGCTGATTTGATGACAGCTCTTACAAACAAAACGGTGTTTTTTTCGAGTTAACACAGTCCGTGGAAAATGCCCGACTTCGTCCAGGGAACTTGCGAGGAAATGTGTCCGGAGCAGGAAGTCAAACTGTGCCAATGACATCCCTAAAGTTGAATCCCAATAACAGTTTCCCATTTCAGGCGCGTCAAGGAGCATTTGCTGCATTTCTACGAATTGAAGTCCGGTCAGAAAAACGTACCAGGAATTCTGGTGAAATCGTTCTCCCGATCGGCGGCCGGCATGAAAACACCCAAACGGAAGGATCTCCGGACGGAACGAGCGTTGGTAAAGACGATAGAATATCTTTTGAAAGAGTGAGTTTACCCCAGTTTATCTGTTGCCGCATTGTCAGTTCCTGTTCAGTATTGTCCTAGATAAGCGAAAACCGTTTAATTACATTTATGACTTCGTCTTCGATCGGATGAGAGCGGTTCGTCAGGAGATTGTCATGCAGAACTTCAATTCACGCTCTACCATAAGACTGCTCGAACCGATGATTATGTTCCTGGCATACAGCCGATATCGGTGAGGTGGAAAGTTCTCAGTTGTATGTGGCTTTAATGGATCATTGTTTTAGTCTCTGCGAGGAGTCGATAGATAACTTTGATACGAAAATCTGTGATCAGCACTTGCAAGAGTGTATGAAGAGAGTTCTGTGTTGCTACGACGAGGTACACGAAACCTGCAAGGACGACTTAAACTTGAACGAGGTGCAGAACCGGAACTTCATTGAATCCCTTTATCAACTCTTCAATCTGGGCTCGATTGAGGCTTTAAATAGACTTGTTCAACTCCCGAGTGATTTCAAATCGGACCCACTATTCTCGTCAGTGAGCGCTATTGCCATCAACAAGTTTCAAGGGAATTTCTACAAAGTACTCCAAGGCATTGGGGACCTTCCTCACATACTGTGCGCCGTGGCTTCGTTGAAACTGCAGATTGTCCGAAGGTATCATTTCTATATTGGCAGTTGTGAATATTGTTAACCACGCGCATTGCAGGCAAGTCTTTCAAATATTTTGTTCGGCTTATAACAGCAAACAGCTCTCACTGCCGGTTGAATGGCTCGGCAACTTGCTTCTCTACAGCGGCAGTAAGCGTGTTATCGAAGACTGCAACCATTTTGGCTTGCAGAACATTCCGGACAGGAGGGCCATACGTTTTTATAAAGGCGATTTTAAAGCGGAAAGCGCTACCATAAAGGAAAGGCACGAAATGTTCGTGGAGGACAAACTAAAAGAAATCTATTTACCGGAAGTTTTGATGCTGAAGCGACTTTGAAAAATGCCATTTCTAGGTGCAATTTTTATTTATTTATGATAGATTGAATAAAGTAACCAAATTGCAAACTGATTGCTGCGAAAGTTTTCAAAACGAACAGTTCTCGTCACCTGTCACTGTGTCGTCTCCATATTTTAAGTCTCGCACCAGCCTCAGCCAGCCATATTTGATTTCTTGCAAAATATTTAAATTTAAAAATCTAACTGACAAGAACAGTAATTCGAGAGTAAGTGACAATATTCAGGAATAATTCGTGTAGCTCGAAAAAGTTTCCACATTTATAAAAGTATCATGCTTACACAGTGAATATATTAAAGTTTCTTCTAGCAATGGGTGACCAATCATTCCTTGAACAACCACATCGCAACGAGATTGTCTTCTATCCGGAGAACGAAGTGCCTCTTTGCGACGTAAGCGATCTGATTGTGTTTGATGATAGTAGCACCAACTTTGATTACGACGATCCACAGTATAATGCGATGGAGGGTGATCCGAATGCTCTTCTTGCTTCCAACGAAATCAAACTCGAGCCTACTATCACCCCCACATATAGCGATATATTCAAGTGCACCAGTAAATTGGAGCAGAAATCCGAGCCAGCTAGACGCTGGAAACAGAAAGAGATTTTGATAAAAACCCTCGAATCCCAATTCAAGGTCCTGATGTGGTCTAAGGATGACACCGAAGAGGAAGAGGATGATATACCAGTGAAAATGCTCCCGAAACCCAGGTCCGAAATGGAAACTAAAAACCTTCCTCAATCGCAGACGAAGCGTCAACCACTTCAGCAGGCACCATCGCATGACAAGCCGTCTTATACGTGTGGCTTCAAGTCGTGCCAGAAATCCTTTAAGGATTTCTCTACCTTACGCAAGCACATGCACATTCATGGTCCGCGGACATTCATCTGCGCGGAATGCGGCAAATCATTCGTCGAGAGCTCCAAGTTGAAACGCCACCATTTGGTGCACACCGGCGAGAAGCCGTTTCAATGCTGGTTTGAGGGGTGTGGGAAACGTTTTTCACTAGATTTTAATCTTCGCACTCATGTACGCATCCATACCGGAGTGCGTCCGTTTGCTTGTCCTATTGTCGAGTGTAGGAAGTCGTTCGCCCAGTCGACCAACTTGAAATCGCACATGATAACCCACGCTAAGGCGAAAAATCGCACCTACAAGAAGCCCAGTTGCGTGAAGAACGACCGTGATTAGATTTGTGAATTTCTTTATCGTTATTTCTGACAGAATCGACTAGCGGTCATCTCTTGTTCAACTGCCGGAGTAATTTTATTTATTTTTTTTGCCTAGTGTTTAGTAAATGTGATTTAGTTTTTGTTGAGCTTTTGAAATACTTGGAAATGGAGTTGTATTTTTTGATAATAAAAGAAACAATACCGTTAGATTTCAAATTATCCTTTTCGACTTGTAAGTGCATGGGTATTTTGAATATATTAATCCCTTTTCCAAAAGGGCTGTAGAAAGTGTGATATTGAATCGAAGCCTTCTTATGCCAAGGATACAAGCTTAAGAATATAAACTTACTTATCGTAGATAACCTTTTAAGAACGGAAGACGTTTAACCCTTAACATACAGCCTCGATGCGCTAAATGTATAAAAACCTACAAAAAAGAGGTGTGCGACCTGACCCAAGACAAGGTTCCCGCTCCTGGGAACCGAGAACAACCTGCAAACTATCGGGGATAGCCAACGTTCCAAGACATAAAATCTGGCTCGTAAGCAGAAGGCTAAGGAGCGCCTCGCGAGTCGCTTACAAACACCAACCGTCACACCCTAAATGGCAGCAGGTCTAAAAAAGATGGTACAAAAGCCTGTGACTGTTACCAAGGCACCAGAGACCGATGTGGACCTGCGTTCAGCCCTGCTCGCCATCCAAGGCCAGATCAGCTAGCTCCAACATCAGGTCCATGTTCATGCTAACCGAGTGGACAGAATAAAATCTGTTCTGCTGAGCCTAGTGTATCTACAATTGAAATGGGTACGTCGGTAGAGAGTCACTTAAAGATGCCGTCTGTGAATGCGAATTCACTGAGGATTAAGAAATCAACTTGTTGCTGATGTACTTTTGGCTAACGAAACAAAGCTAACTTAGAAGCACCAAATCTGGCACAGTTCTTACAAAAAAAATTGGAAGAAACCGACCCAACGCCACACGAGGCGGGGAAGTCACGATCTTCATTAAAAATAATTTTAAACATTAAGGCATATATAACGGTGAAGTATATAGGTTCCAGGTGCTAGAGGCCTATATTGTGTGCATTCCTCTACGAAATGGAAAGAGAATGGAAACATTATAGCGGCCTTTGAACCTGTAGCACCTCAACCCAATATCTTCATCACAAGGCTTGAGACACTTTTTCGATCTCTACGCTTAAACTCGATAGAAAATTTCTACATTCTGGCCGGCGTTTAAATCGCCAAGCGCCAAAAAAAAAATGGGAAATAACATTCTCAACACTGAAGGGATCCTTCACGCCATTGGTGGGATCCGCAGAGCATAGGGTACAGAGTGGAGTTACTCGCAACGGATGGTCCGTTGTAATCTAGGAGCGGCTTCTACCTGGATCTCATGCTGCTTGACTCTCGAGTCGAGAGTCTCGACTGAGGCTGGTTGACACAAACGAATGGTTTATTAACTGCCTACGGACCTTCGTATACGACAATGATCTTTGCGGACTTAGTGCCGTGATCACAGTAGCTGAGTTATTCGCGGAGATTACAGAGTATGTCGAAACGCGCCTCTATGATTATACTTGCACTAGGGCGCGTTGGCCTGGCTTTGCCAGTTCTCTAACGACAACGCTCACTTCGAGTGTCTCCTTCCCGCCGTCCAATGGGAACCTGTCAACCGACGAGAGTGTATAAGGCGAGAGAGCGCCGTGGCGCAGTGGGTGGTGTGTTGGCCGCTGACGCAAGATAAGCGAGTTCGAATCCCGATAACACCAACGCCATTGAATGATTATTTCGCACTTTCTCTCCTCAGCGGGGTATTAGCAAAACATCCCGTGGTACACTTGCCTTGAAAAAGCTTATCGGCTCTCGCCGTTCGGAATCGGCTTTAGGGTTCCGTTCACTTGTGGGAAAAAACAAATCGCACACAACATGAGTGAATAAAAAGAAGCTTGGCTCCGGCTCTTCATGAGCTGTAACGCCATCTAAGGTTTCTGGTAGTACAATGGACCAGTATTTGTGTCTGAGTGCTCCAACAGATAGCAGCAGCCTCCAACAAGAAGAGTATAAGGCGAATGATAGCATTCGCCCAAATCACGATCTGAAAAACAGAGATCTTCTTCATCGCTGCTACCTTCGAAATGATATCGATCATTGGCGTTCAGAGAATCTTGGCTTCACTAGGCTCAATGATGATTTCATGGTAAATAATGCCGTCGCTAACACCCTGTTCATTTCGACGGAGGATCTCCAGATAATCTTCGAGTCATTGGGAAAACAAATGCGCAGAAACCGGCGATATACTCAATGTTGTGCTCAAGCACCTCCCACCAGCGGCTGTAGAGATGTACTGCCCTGTTCAACAATGCACTGAATAATGCATGTTATGTGAAAAATGCCAACGTGACTTCTACCCAAACATTTGAAATTAACAATGGACCACAACAGATATGGCGAACTCGCCGATCCTTTTTAGCATTTACCTGAGTGACTTGATTGTTTCTCTTCATTATTCAATAGCGTACGCTGACGATCGATGTCGTTGTTACTCTTCTTCAGTGACTTCAAAAAAACTGAGCAGTATTGTGAAGCCCATGTAACTCTTCTGTTAATTTACCTCCAGCATATTTGATTAATTCCGCTCTTGCGTGTTTATGTAGAAACCAAATATTCTCTTGTTAGAATCCATAAGCTGTTTGTAATGTATCTTGATACCTCAGTACCTGTTCATGGACCAAAAAATTAATTACATTTGGGATCGATGTGTGACAGTGTCCTTTTGCTATTATCTAACATTATAGGGTATCGAACGATGGTATCGCCTGGTATACCGTTTCCAACGAAACAAACATGTTTACAGCGATGTACGTGTAGGTTAAGTATAGTATCAATAACCACCGTTGATAAAAGATTTTTCCCTTCTGTTTACTGTTTTTTGAAATTACATCTAATTTATTAAAACGAAATTTAACAAGAGAGCTGTAAATGTGGGCTGTAGAAAGGGCTTGTAGAATAGTTAGGAGCTACTCACCAAGCAATATCATTTCGATTGGATGCAAAGGAAAAAAAGGGACCCAACTTACTCTTAAATTGGAAAGCTGTCCAGCATGCTGTGTATGCACCAGACTCGTCTGATTATATTTTATTCAAATCGATGTTGTTATATTTGAGAGACCCATTGATCACGAAAGTTGATGATGTGCGAAAATGGCTCGACGACTATTTTGCTTCGAAACCACTAAGTTTATATTGCGAAGGCATTCATTATCTACCCAAAAAATGGCAAAACATTGCCAAGCATGTAGAGATGCTTGGCAAAAGTGTAATGGCCCGTAATGACGCCCGTAAGCCTTCTGCAATCATTTCTCTTTAAGAATAAGAAACATTTTGCGGACTTCTTGTAGACATCAGGGCGTTCGCGATTAGTCATCCTGCATCCTGGATATTCCCTCCATCTACGACTGTGTGCATTAAAGAGTCGTTGCTGTCAGATTTGACCGTGGAAGCAGGTAGACAGAACTAAGGCGGATTCAGGTCCTGAAAAACCCTCTGATATATACAATATGACAAGGGGTGGAAAAATCATCATAGCATTTAGAGCAGCTCCCAGTGTGCTGGGGAAAGCCCCCGTGCAGACCGCTCTACCGCTCTTTGAAGTTTGGCGAGAGAAGCCGCAACGTGTTTGCGTGTTAGCCTGTTCCACCAAACAACCGATGCATATGAGATTATCGGTCTTATCATTGCTGTGTAGATCCAAAGGACCTTTCTAGACGATAAGCGCCATGTTTTGCCAAAGGCACTTTTGCATTGCCAAAAAGCTGACAGCGCATTGGTGGTCTTGGACTCAACATGCCTTGACCAAAGAAGCTTGCTATCTAAATGACTCCCAGGTACTTAGCTTCCTTGGATATCGGGATGGGAATGCCTTTAAGGACCAGCTGAGTTATGGCAGTATTTTTCTTCCTCCTCGTGAAGAGAACGACATCAGTCTTAAGAGAATTAACCGAAAGCCCATTACTCGTGCACCAGTCCTCAATCGCCTGTACTATGAGACAGACATTCGCTGAACATGAACTTATGCATCCAGTGGCATTGAGAGCATCGAGCAGAGAATCGACCACCAAGCACTATAACATCGGAGACAAGACGCCACCTTGCGGGCCTGCATCAGCGATCAATGTACTGTGCATAAGCATTGCTTTAATCCACAAAACCAGTGCTTCATCTACGCCATGCCGTCTAGTAGCGTTATATATGCTGTCGAAAGTAGAGTTATCAAAAGCTCCCTCAATGTCGACGAAAATGCCTAGTGCGTACCCTTTCTTTCCGAGAGCGCATTCAATTCTCCCAACTAGGTTTTGAAACGCGATCTCGCAGGATTTACCGCGCTGATAAGCATGTTTCACAGTATACTTTTCAACGTTTGGTGGCCACATTTGAGATGATCGGCTCCGTAATCAATCAGCCAATATTCATACGTCAAAGGAACGCAAGATCGGCCGATAATATCGCCGCAGTCCATCCAAGTGTACAGCAGAACCCGAGGCAATCGATTCCTCGCCGTGCACAAGAACTCGGCCTTTAGCAGGCTTCAACTTGATGGATTTTTGTGTCTGGACTTGGGCCTACACCCATACAAGATCTAACTGACGACAGGAATCATTTGGACTCCCTGATTTGTGCAGTGTCTTCCAAAAAGAAATCCTAGCAATAGAGAAAGCAGCCAAACCGATATCCCACCATCGGATATCACTATCTTTGTAGACAGCCAGGCTGCATTGAAGTCAATAGGATCCTGTACAATGAGATCAAAGCATGTCATGAAATGTCGCGACTCACTGATATCCATCAGACACCACAAAGTCAAACTCTGCTGGGCCCGGGTCACAGCTCAATCGCAGGGAACGAAAGTGCAGACGAATTTGCCAGGCAAGGGTCTGAAATGGACATCAGCAAAGCGGACATGTCATTGCAACCACCGATCAGCGCATTATACCGGATCATAAATGACACAATCATAAAAGAAGCCAACTCGTCTTGGCTTACAAGAAACGACAGCCACACGACAAGATCATCGTGGCCAGAGCTCAATATCGGAAAAACAAAGAAGCTCTTGGCGCTGGACCGAAACTCGATCCCGAGACGATCCAGTATCTGCTTTACCACTGCCCAGCTCTTCAGAATCGGCGCCTAGCTTCGCTGAGCCAGAGATTGCGGAAGTGGAAAATGCAGATATATCGGATCTTCTTAAATTTATAAAGAGCACGGGGTGGTTTCAGCCATTACGTGAGAGGACAGGTTAATTGTATGTGTACTCCACAAATGAAGGGAATCACAATGCGCCCTTTGGCCTCAGGTATCCAAAATTCATTTTCTTCGTTATCTGGCAGAAAGAGTTTAAATTTCATCTTAGTCTATAGGTGCTCGACGTCATCCGTGATGTTTACAAACAGTTAAATTTAACACCGATCATCCGACAATAGTATCACTTTGCCTGAATTAAATGATTAGATACACATTGTTGGAATACATTAAAAATCTTCTTTTCATAGCCGATCAGGTAACTTAGACAAGGTGTTAATGAAATTTTACAACTTCGCGGAAAATTTGTACAACTAAGCCACGTCAATCTGACTTTCGCACATTAACCAAGTTCCTTTCACTGAGGGTAAAGGTTCACCCTTGACTGACCAAATTAGCGTCCCTTGAATGGGCAATAACCAAAGTGCTAATGTAAAAATCTACAAACAAGCGTATTTAGGTGAAGCTTTAATTTATTTTGACGTCATACTCAGGAACATTGTTGCATAATCAATTTGTTAAACAAAACAAAACAAAACACTTAAGCTAAGGATCGTCGCCCAGGCGTTGTTCTGGTTTATCGACGGACTAGAGCCCTTTTTAGCATTAAATAGTATACTTTGGTGTTCTTCCATAGATCCTGTGGGCTTAGTACTTTCTTCTTCGTCGAGGTTGTTGTTTATCAGTATTTCATCTTCTTTGGAATTTACTGGCAATTGCTCCATATTTGGATTGCACCGTTCTACGAGTCGTCCGTTCAGCGGTTGCACCGGGCGTATGTTGTGAGTTATCCGTTCACCGTCGTGGGAATACATGTTACGAAAGTTGGAAAGCTACAAGATAAATTAAGACAAAATTATTTTTCCTGCCAAAGAGATTGATGGAAGAAGGTGTCAGGAGGAGATCATGTTATCAGCATATTATACGATTCGGTATTATTTGTTACTACGGCAGGTATTTGTCCTGAAGGGCCGTTTGGTTGATACAGTGTTCAGAAAACGTTCTGAGGAAATATAATTTTGATGAGTTGGATGTTGCGGAATATGAACCACGTTGCAACAGCGTCAAAAGTCAAAAGTTTAATCACTAAATCACGGTGCTCCTGGTTAAATTAACCAGACCATTACAGGGTGACTATAGACCTCACATAATTAAGGAAAATGTTACAGCAAATGACCTCGAAGTTCAAAGAAAACATTTGAAATTTGCAAACATCCGTAGACTATGCCGAATACGCAGTTGTACAGAGTGCGCCGTCTCATATGGGCTGATGTAAACTTCGAATAACTTCAACAATTGTCAACCGATTTCCATATGTCAGAGCATTTTCGAAACGTCAATTCAGTACAATTTTAACCAGAAACCAGAATGAGACGTGCGTCTTTCGTACGTCTTCCCCCGTGACACCCTGCAATTTTGAATGAAGTCCAGGTTCGTAACGACAAAACCCGTTACAAACAAACTCTATTCGTGAATACGTGTGAGATTATTTCACTTCACCGCAGTGTACTCCCGCCACACACACTCTTGGAATTTTAGCAAGTGATTGTTTACATAATTCTGACAGAACCCCGGGTTCCCACGTGCTCGCCGCAGCTTGTAGGCAAACGTCGGCGGCCATTTTAAGTGGTACGTCTCATTGGTGGTTTCTGATTTTAACCATGAATCGCTTCATACCAAAATAATGCGCGGAAATAGTTTCAATGTTCGTTAAAAACGCTCGATTGTGCTAAGTCAACTTGCGTATCGTGCAAAATATCGTGATCGTGTTGCGCCCAAAAGATACAATTCGTCGTTGGGCCTCGAATTTTTTTCAATTTGGTTCTGTGGCAAGCCCTCGTGAGTAACCTAGGCCACGTCCGCGGCGTTCAAACTCATCTATTGAGTCTGTGAAGGCCAATGTTCAAGAAGACCCAAGTTTGTCATATCGGCACCGTTCGCAGCAGTTAGGCATTAGTGGGACCACTTTGCGGAGCATTTTAAAGGATTATTTCCATACAAAGTGCAGATAGCTCAAAGAATTTTGCTTGGCATACGTACAAAATGTGGTTGCAATGATTAATGTTGAGCAGGAGTTCTGGCAGCAAATTTTGATGACTGATGAGGCACATTTTACGCTCTCTGACTCAGTTAATAAACAAAATTGTCGCTTCTGGCACCGAAAATCCTCACATTATTCACAAAGAGCTGCTATATGATCAAAAAGTTACTGTCTGGGCCGGTTTATGCGCTAAAACCATCATTGGACCATATTTCTTTAAAGTTGGCGATACAGTGGATGGCGATCGATATCGGTGGATGTTGGCCCATTATATGGTCCCAGAAATGCGTAGAAAAGGCTTATTTCACTTTCGGTTTCAACAAGACGGCGCGACATGCCATACTGCGGACAAAACAATGAACCTTTTGAGTAAGAAGTTCCCTGGAAGATTGGTGTCAAAAAAGGGCGATATTGACTGGCCTCCGAGATCGCAGCATTTGACTCCTCCAGACTTTTTCCTTTGGGGATACTTAAAAAGCAAGGTGCATACGGCCCGAAGACAATAGAACTGCTCAAAAGAAACATTTGTGCGGAAATCGCAGAAATTTCGACCGAAATGCTAGAAAATGTCATGGAGAATGTGCGAAAACGAGCCCATTTTTACATCGGCAATAAAGGCGACCATTTAATAGATATTGTCTTCAAAAATTAATCGAAATAAATTGTAAAGGTCTAAGTTAAATAAAAGTTTTTGAATTTCCCAAATTTGTTGAGAATTGTTGAAGTTATTTGAACTTTACATCGACCCATATGAGATGGCGCGCGCTGTACCATGTTGTGGTTTTCTTCCAATTGCTTGATTTAATCCTTTAAACTTAACGATTTCGATTATCGCTCCCTTATCATCGGTTGTGACTTACATATTTCAGATAAAGCTCGAGTTCATTGTTTTTCATAACGTATTATTGGATTTCCTCACTCAGTTCATAAGAACTCAAAACCTCGAGCTTCGTGGACAATGTCCAAAACTGATCATGCCAATATCTCTGTCTTACTCGTTTTTTCGACTAGATTTTGGGGGAAATTAGGCCCTCAATCAGGCTTCGCCATAGCGAAAGCGAGCGTAGTACGAGTAAGTCCGCTTTTCCTGCACGAACCAAATTCTAGTGAAAGTTTAGACCTGGACTGATACCTTTCAATTGATCATCTAGATTCATCATCATCATCCCGATTGCATGGTATATACAAAAAGAATCCTAAGAGAAGCTTAGTATTCAACTCCTAAGTTGGGAACTTCCTGTTCTTATTTTTATGACTTGCGATGCCGGAAATTGTTTAATTTTTTCCAAGCTTTCACTTTTATAGCTCATGCTTTCATTTCTGAATACGGAAAACAGCGCAAGGTAATATGTATAGAAATTGAAAGCGAATTATGAAATAAAAATGTTCACGTTCCATTCAAGCTCTGACAGTCGTCAAAATTGGGCTTAAACTGTGAAGTCCACGATTTGTTGTATAATTTATAATTACCAGCGTTGGTCCAAGTTCATCGACCACGCCTCTTGGATGGTGTTTCGTATGAATTTAAGCTACATTTCAACTAGAAAAAAGGAAACGGAAAAAAAAATTAAGGTCAACGAGCTGGTTATACCAATATTTAATGAAGCATACTAGAACGAATGAATTCCATCACCTCTAAGTACCGCGAGCAGTTAAGTCGTAAGATAGAAATCAAGCGGAACTGTGACGATATTTTCCAAGCTCTTTGATTTATGTATACTACCGTCAATTCAACAGAGATTATGAGCTTAGCAAAATAGTTTAATATACTTTTTAATTTCGCAAGTGAATAGTGCTCGCAGCTTGGAATGGAGATAATTTGAATTATAATTCGAGGTGAACGATTATGGGAAATCATTTACGAAGTTTAAGCGTTTCAAAATGATTAAAGCCAGTTTTTTTATTGTATTGTCAAATTAAATAGTGCAGTACGATAAAAAATAAAAAGTGGTAGCACTGATATAAACAAACGAAGGTTTTGACATTTCCGACAGCTTATGCTATAGATTTGAAATTTCAGAGTTGCCATTCAACGATTTTTGCCTTCGTAAAAAATCAACAAAATCAAAAGTATAAAAATAAAAATAAAACAAACCGAAAACAATGTAAATTATCCTTATATTTAGTGCATCATAAATCATAAATTAAACGTAAAAAGCATGATACGTTAAACAGTATAATACTTTCACAATTTAAAGCTATTGTACTCGCAAATAAAAGCTGAACTCATAATTAAATTAACAAAAGCAATTTTATAAACTTAAAACCGAAACAAATAAAACAGCTTAAGCTGGCCCTCGCTCCGTTGTTTGATGGTTTTTCCCAACCCGGCCTCACCGTCGTGATGATAGTTTCGTAATGATTTATTTCATCTGTTTCCAAATGAGCTACATTTCGCGACACAATTCGATTGTTCAACGGTTGAATTGGACGGAAATTATGCGTTAGTGGCTCGCCCTGGTGGTTGTATATGTGACGGAATTTCTCTATCTACAAACGAAAAAATAGAAATAAAAATAAATTAAGCTGTGAGGCTCATTGAAATCTTAATCAATGCCGGAAACGGATGTTTACAGCACAGCTATTAGCTAAGGCATCGTAAGATGCAGTGCAATTAAAATTTATCAACATGACAAAGCCTCATCTGCTAGGGGCAGCCATTGTCTCATGTATTTTATTCGCAGCTTTATCGCACAAACTACATGCATCATCCTCGAAAATCAATTTACATCCGGTAGTTAAGTATTTATCTCTGATTTTCCCAAAAGCTGGTTGCATACATCAAAAATGTGATTACCTGTGCTCGTGAAATCATGATTGGTTCCTCGAAATCAATCCAAACGACCTCCTCGCTACACGGTGGCGTTGTTAATGAACCGATGTATGTAAAGTATTTATCGAATTTGGTGTTGGCCAGATTGGCTAGTGATGGCGGGTGAACGAACGGGATATGATGATCGGGGTTTTGTACAGAGTCGAGGAGTATAGAGAGATCTGCATAGTTGGGATTGTCGTCCTGTTGAATCTGTAAGAGTCATTTAGTTAGGCGATGGGCATTCATCTTATGCTCCCTACTTACTAAAAAAAAGAAAGCCAAGACCGCAACACCATCACTATGGCCGAGAGCTTTGTTGAAACTATCGTACTTGACATTGTAAAAGACCATATGCAATTCGGCCGGAAAGCTCTGATTGTTTATCCGATCTTCGCTGCCATAAGTGTCATTGTCACCCCAGTGGAAATGCAGTTGGGCGAACATATACGTTCCATTTAATGGTCCACCTCGGATTCTTGGCTCCTGATCGTCGTAGCTTAACTTCAGTAGGACTGATCACCACATAAGAGGCTATAGTATATAGAAGAATTCGTAGATAACGTATGCTTACCGGTATGTCCGTTGTTAACTAGGCTTCCACCACTCGGTTCGTCGTGGAATCCCTCAAAGATCAAGTCGTCAAATACTCGATTTTTTACTTCTAAGAGGTTGATGTTGATGGGGCTTTGGTATTTACCACTGCAGCCGTTATACTGTTCACCCCAATGATCGGGACCCATTTTGCCATCGTAAGAAAAATCTTGACTGCGAGCGAACTCCAAGTCTGCAAAAATTAAGGAAAAAAAAGTTGAAGGAAAACCTGTAGAATAGTGATCGGGTGGATGGAATGGTAAACCGTGATTTTGTCGGTCGGTTTAAAAGGTTTCATCTGAACAAGTCTATAAAAAGCTCTTAAGTCTCTGAACTAATGCGTGAAACGTTGGAACTAATGCATCTAATTAAAGGTCAATGACATTGGCCCCGTCGTGAACAAACCCCTAATTAATCCGATCAAAGCTCATTCTAATTATCCCATAGAATAACTCCTGTTCCAATCGAAAACAACACCTGTTCGCAACAAATGCGCCATCACCTTCCACAACGGTGATTAATAACTCATAACCATCATAATCAAATCATCTTAGAATCATCAGCGCTAGTCATCCTTAAAATAGAGCGAAAAACCCAAACATCCCAGTTCATATGATGTGCGTCGCCCTGTTAATTGCTCAGAGCTTGACATTGATAGTGCAAATCAAATCAAATCAATCAGAAATAACGATTCACACCTCCTATAAATAGCCTGATGATGGCCTGATGAGTGCTTATTCTCCGATCAAAGTTCTGTTTGTTTGCGGAATTTCAGAGTGTTGTCGCGACTCATTCGCACCTCACGGGAGCGATGCCTAATAATGGTCATTTGTCATTTGATTACATGTTAAATAGTTCGATCCACTTCTCGCCCGTCTGCACATGATATCATGCAAATTACTCACATCCAAAAACGAAGAAAAGAAAAGATAATAAAAGTGATTAACAGCATTTGTACCACGCTGAGTGAGTGGATTGTCAAACGTCAAGTGGTCAGTTGGCATTTGCCGTTACAATCAGCACAATTGTCACCGCCCACGGGTTACCACTACGAGCTTTTGCGCGGGAAATGCTCCCTAGTGCGGAAATCCACACGACCGGGCGCTTTGTGACGTTTAGTGTTTTGACGTAAGTCTTTGTTATTATTTTCAATAATGGGAATATGGGTACCTGCAGACAATAAACCGCAAAATGCGGTTTTAAAGCGCGCAATATTTATGTATATTGACACGGTGTGTGCTCAGTGGCATGGAACACATTGTATAATAGCTTAACTCGAGTCGTGGTGCATGAGGTTTGCAATTTATTGTTGATTAATGGAAGTTTTCCGTTCGTTCGGTTAAAATAGTCGGCAGGCCTAAGTAAATGAGGTAATTTTGTTAGCCATTCATCTGGGTGGTAAAGAAAGATTTTGATCGATAAATAATTATAGGAAGTATTGTGGAAATTGTATTTGGCATATGCAACAATCATAGGATGTGTCACTCACTTTTGAGGTGAATATCCGTCATTGATTTTGATTTTCTCACGACGACACGTAGAATCCGCAGATTAATCTGCATGAGTATGCAAATGTCGCGCTGTTTGAGCGATTTTATCTGAATGGCAATGAAATCACCGCCAGTTGAATGTGAATTTCATTCTTGTCTGACAAAGTAAACTGATGTCAATAGGATCGCGAGTAGAGTGTGCCTCCTATTGCACATTACCGCGCTAATGATAGACGTGGAGTGTTCACTTTACGACTTTAACAGATTGTTGAGTATATAGTCGAGTAACAGCCAGATGCGATGACGATTATGCCTTGTAGGTGATGGATAATTAAAGGTGCAATAACAATTCACTATCTGAGATTGACATTTTTTTATAAATTGGTTTATTGCTGTAATCTTTACCGAGTCCAATCGTTATATTGGTGATCTACAGAAGATTACCGTGTAAAATTTTATAAGCACATCAATAACATTGTACAGGGCTCTGCGATAGTATTTTAATCTAAACGTACCCTTACATTTTTCATGATCACTGTCAATGTCAAAACCTCAGACAAGGCACACAATTTTATTATGATGAGGTGCATGAACGCGCAATGTTTGTAAATTACTATATGTAATTGGAAAAATTACTGCCGAAAATCGGAGTCGATTGTCGTGACTTCAAGAGCTTTTACTTCAAATTTCGGTCGTAAGAACCGTCTTATCAGACAGGCTTCGCGTGTAAGAGTGGATAACTGTGAAGACATCATGGTCACTATTGAATGTTATTGTGCCAATGGACAAAACACTGTTTAAAGTATCGAAAAGATCGCAGCCGTAAATGTTCAGTTCAAAATGAACCAAATCACTCCATTCTTCACCGATCATTACAGCCTTACAATATCGAATTAACTCAAGAACTGAAGCCTCTTGCCCATTTAAAGGAACTTCGAATGATTTCTATAAAAGTTTGAAGAAAACTTTGAGTTCCATTGATAAATCATGTTACGCGATGAAGCCCTTGTCAATAAGCAAACTATGTACGAGTATTATTGGGCAGTGAGCCAATTCAAGGTGTGGATTTTATACCGAAGGTGTGATTGGACCGCATTTTTTTTGTCGATGAACGTAATCGCCATACTAAGGTCCATATGGTAGAGTTCTCTATCGTGACATGTTGGAAGAGTATTTTTGGCCAGAATTGGATGGAATTCATGTCAATAATATGTGATTCCAACAAGATAGTGTTATATGCTCCACAGCTGTCTAAAAAAAAGGGTCCGCACGCTCATGTGATTTAATACCGTTGCATTTCTTTCCCTGGGGCAACGTTAAGTCGTTGGTTTATGCCAATAAGCCAATAACATTAGTAGAGCTCGGGAACAATACTGAACATGAAATTGCCAACGTTCGCCGATTTGTGTGGACAAGTTATGGAAAATTGTCTCCACACAATCGACCGCTATAAACACGCTTGCGGTGGTCACGTAAACGAATTCAAATTTCAAATAGGTGAACTGAAATAATTTGAATTTTTCTGTTTCATTTAATACAAGGCAGTATACATGTGATCTCCAATGATCTCACCATCTCACGACCTTTGATGTCGAAGATGTAAAAATAAAATTATGGATCCTAGGCTCACTCTAAAAAGAATTAAAATTTCTAGCAAGACTGATTCGAAGAGGATTCAAGTTTCAAAATTCCTTTCCTTTGACGTACCGTCTCTGTACATGAAGACGAGCTTATTAAAAATCCTAAAATATATTACTATCGATTTAAGCAAATAATAAAGCTGCGACTAAATTGAAAGTCGTCACATGTGTGAATTAGAACGCGAATGTTCTTGGAAATTGCTCGATCGAAGGTTTTCCTCTCCGGGGGTGGTTGTCCTACATAGGATTTGAGAGATTCTACTGAATTTTTGTTGGTTGTAGTTCACAGTAACTCTTTTGTTTCCATGTCATTGAGGTGTTATATTATATTGCACACACAGAGTATGAATTTTGAAGTGATCTTATGCTGCGAGTGTTATGCCTTCGTCAGCACTTTTTAATCATTTCTCATTTACAACTGATGTTGTTGCACAGTTTTTCCGTATAGGAATTGTTCTTGACTATGGACCGACTTGAACTACAGACCTTCAGCTCAACAGTCGGTGATGATTACCATCCCCCAATGTGCTGATACTAATTGCAATATTTGGTTAAAAACTATCTAACGACGCCCCAGCTTGAATATTCGCCAGACATCGTATTTTTCTTTTCCAAAAAGGAGAAGATCTTAAGGAATCTTAATTTAACAATCTACAACATTCTAGATAAAGTTCCAGAACTCCTTCGTGAATTAAATGAAGAGCGTACAGAGGTGTATTATAATGTATAAAAGGTCAAAGTGTCGAAGTCAAACATGCACAGTTATCGATGCAATTTTCATAAAAAAGCAACACTTTTGAATTATTCAATTTCATTATCCAAATTTGTCTTCTATGAAAAATGTTTTTCGCGCACTTCGACTATTTTACGGTCGTCACAATCGACCTACTGAACATGTAATTCAAGCCTGGTAACCAAATTTCTCACCAATTTCACATTATTGGACATCAAGCCACCTACCCGTATGCGTAGATTACGTACAAAGAAAAATATTGCTCCCGTAGCCGCCAATGTCAACGAAGATGTGCTTTGTCTGTTTGTCACCTTTTGCAGCAATTGGGATCGACACGACTACGTGGAAGATTTTATGCAAAGATTTTGGTCTAAAACCTTACAAAATACAGCTCGAGCAAGGACTGACGCCAAACAACCTGACACAGAGACAGAAAAATAGTCTTCAGCGACGAAACTCATTTTTTGTTGAATGAGTATGTTAATAAACAAAACTGCCGTATTTGATCCAATGAGCAACCTCAGGCAATACAAGAGCTGCTAATTCACCCGGACAAATATGCCGCGGCGGAATCATTGAACTGGATTTTTTCAAAGACGATCATTAGAACGAACTTTGCCCAAAATGCTGAACTAATCTTGATCAACATGTGGTTCCAGCAAAACGTCGTTACATGAACACACAGCACATAAATCGGTGGATCAGTTGTTCGGTTCGGTGAAGATGAGTTCTGTGAGCAATTTGTCTTTCGTTTTAGACCGGTGAATTAGCCGGCGATATCGTGACAATTTACGCCATTTGATTATTTTTAATAACTAATGACTTCGAGGAATTCATCAGTATTGTGATGACTGTCTGATGCTGATGAATGTAAATTGAAATTTATTTTATTCAGAATGCCTTATCTTGGGCCTTAGGATCTGGCTAAAACAGTATATTTTGACAAACATATAGCCGCTGCTCTGGCTGGAGCCCGTCTTCGCTTTACGAGATGGCAGCCATCAGGGTGAAGACAATCTGCTACCTAGCCTTAATCGCGCCAATGATTGCCTATGTGAGAGCCAGCTTAATGCAAAGGACCCGGCTGTTTGAGAGATAATATTTCAGGACTTGTGTCAGATTACAATAAGAACACCCAAATCTGTGAACACAAAATTTTATCCTATCGAGGTCCCATACAATAGGGCAGGATCAACGCTTTTGGTGGATGGAGCTTTGTCAATGGTGTATTTACTTCATATAGTCTCTTCAAGGCAAAGCCAGTGCAAGCATGCGCTTGCATAGACTAGAGTAGGTTAGGGTAGGTTATGGTTAGTTAGGTTAGGTTTGGGTAGGTTACGGTAAGTAAGGGTATTTTGGGATAGGTTGAGGTAGTCTAGGATCATAGATTTAATTATTGTAGTAAAAATTAAGAAAAATTATTTTCAATGGGCATTTGTTAAATCATTCGTCTCTGCCAATAAGCTAGCGTTAACTGCGGCCTTAGCAAACAACATTATACGTTTTCAGTGAGATACTAATCAATATGTTCGAAAAGTAAAAATTAGACCCTCTGTTTGGATCATTTAAAAAGTAGCCATTGTCAATATTTGCACAAAATAATCCACAAAAAGTAAATGGCAAGTATTAGTTTATTAAGTTAAATCAAAAATTTATATAGTTTTGTAATTTCCTTTCATTTGTTTTTGACAATTAAAACCCAAACGCATAACAAATCACACATTTTATTCTAAACATTGATGTAGATGAAAGTTTCTGTTTTTTTTTAACACGCCTTGTACAGTTGTTCTAATTAATTCAATAAATAAAATAAATTAATGGGTTTTGAAAATATTTTACATTAATTTCCTTGAAACGATTTTGTTCAATTTGGATAACTACTCAAAATATACCATAAAAACCAAAACTTCCGTGCGAATGTATTATATAGGGTTTTCCAAAAAGGACTTGACAACTTTTTTTTGCAAACCATTTGAGATATTTCAAAAACTTTATAATCAACTTGAAGTACAATCAAAACATTTATAAATGGAACTCGACTTCGTTCATATGGCCACCGCGATTCGTCGATTCGTTGGACCCAAATTTCGCTGCTATTTTATTTGAGATAACACGCTCATCGAACTTACTTTTCAATAAATCGATTGTAACGTGTGCTGTGTGGCTTGTGGCACCATCCTATTGAAACCACATGTCGTCCAAGTCCATATCTTCCAATTCGGGCCAAAAATAATCGGTAATCGTGGCACGATAACGCTGGCCATTCACAGTAAAGTGACGATCGTCGTCGACGAAAAAATATGGCCCAATAACGAAGCCGGCATGCAAACCGCACCAAACAGTTATTTATTTTGTGGATAAAGTGATGATTCATGAAGCACATGTGGATTTTCACCCGACCAATAACGCATATTTTGCTTATTGACGAACCCATCGAGCCAAAAATGAGCTTCGTCACTGAAGATGATTTTGCGATGAAATTCATCATCGTGGCGCATCTTCTCCAGAGCCCAATCGGAGAACGTACGTCGCTTCAAATGGTCCATCGGCTTCAATTCTTGAGTCAGCTTGATCTTGTATGGGTGTAGAGATCCTTACGCAAAATACGCCATAATGTGGTCTGAGCGATTCCCAATTCTCGAGAACGCCGTCGAATTGACTAATTTGGATCATTTGCTACGGACGCCTGAACGGCAGCGATATTTTCGACACTTCGACCAACCCGTTGTCTCACTGACACGGCAACATCACACAACGAATATGTAGACTCAAATTTTTGCACGAAGCTTGTTATTGCCTGTCTACTAGGGCGAGAATTACGACCGAAAATTGGAGTTAACGCTCTTAAAGTTGCGGTCACCGACTCCGAATTTCGGTAGAAAATTTTTATAATTTGCAGACATTGCTCGTTCATATACTTTACCATGATGAGTTTATTGAGCTTACAAAGCTGTCAAGTCCCCATTGGAAAACCCTTTATATATATAAAATAAAAAAATATAAAAAAAAACCAAATATTTCTCTAATCTATTAGCTATTTTCAATATTAGCTTTTTAATCGAATTTGAATCCTGAGAATGAGGAGGCCTCGAAATGACATTAACTGACAGAACGTCATATGGCAGCATAACGTGTCGAAGAATGTATTTTTTTAATTGGCCAACTCCATTTTATGAGAAAGATTTATAGTTAATAACGTGAACTCTGGTTAGTATTCTGTGTTAGTCGGTTTTCTAACACATTCCCTGAATTCACTAGAGCTAAATATTTTAAATTCGAATTTCTGTCCAAAGAATATTCCTTGATTTTGGCAGAAATAATTGAGTATGACCTCGAGGAAATTGCGTTTGTCGAACTCTATGTTGAACACCCCCATATATTTTTAAATTAGTGTTTCATATTTGCAACTAGAGCAGAGTGTTTGTCCTTATTATTTCATAATTTTTTAAAGAATAAACTTACCTCTAAGTGAATAAGCACAAAATAATCATAAATCGAAATTTAGCCGTTGAATCCAACGAGTGCCTTACTACACTGCTATTTTAAAGAGCAGCTGATCTAGACGCTTAAAGGTCCGATCACTTTGTACACCGAAAAATCATGCTAGTTTTAATAACTTTTCTGTAGATTTGTTATTTTAGACATCCTAAACCTTTTTTTAAAATAAAAATTTTTAATAGCAATGTGACCACGACATACACGATAGGATCCAGAGATTTAAAGAAAGCGCTTTTATTTTATCGAACATAGCCGTGTATACTTGGACATGAAAGTAGATTTCAAGTTTTCCACTGCATCACCGCTATGCGATACCGACCAGTAAAAACTACTTTTATCACTCTGATATGGCATTCGAGTCCATTTCCAAAAACGTATATTAGCTTCCATGGGAAATTATATTACCTAATGCTACACCAGAGTTTCACTCTTAATTTATTCAACAGCAACCAATCAGTTTCGGTTTTCCCATAGAAAGCAAGAAATTCCTTTTCTTCTCCTGTTCATTCCGAACCAAAACATTCCTAATAACAGTCAATTAGCAGTCCTTCTATTAGGAATTCTATAATCACTCCGTACTCGACTTGGCGGTTATTAGACCGTTAAATGATTCCATGACATTGAAATGTCATGTTCGTTTGCAGAATTAGGTGTCTGCCTGAGAAACGTTCCACATTTCTCCTCGCTATGAATGTCTGTGTTTTTGTGTCTATTTCTTCATTTTGCTCAAACTTAAATCGAATTATTTATGAGATAACAGAGGGCACCTGGTGTTGGGCTATTAGAAACGGACACTAGTTGACAGGAACACGTCATGCTGCATGCTGTTTGTTTGAAATTTAATTGCTTAAAGGGTTCGACTGTCAATCGGGATGTTGGCGCGCTTTTCAATAGAACGACCAGGCTAGGTGGAAAGATTGATCGAAGAAGTTGGGCGATGAGAAGAACAAGCAGGCTTCCATTGGCGCTCTACATAAATCAGGGGAGCAATTAAGTGGAGGCTGCAATTAAATCGCTTAATTGGGATAATGATGCAAAAAAGTTAGATTTTTATGTAAATTAAAGTGTTGCTTGCGTCAACAAGTAATCTTGATGAATATTTGAATAAAGTCATTGATGTGTGATAAATAACGGCGGGCAAATGCTATTCTCGCAATTACTGTCAGATATGCGTCAATTCACGGGGGTTTTATCGGCGGGTAATAGGGATATAGATTAGACGGCATATTAGGTGAAATAGTCGGCTAGAGTTTTTCTTGTGCAGTTGTACGATGTTCTTTCTGTACCGAATCCATTGCTCCTGCTGACTTGTCTCCGGTTGCGGGTGCAATGTTTTGACATTGTGACAGCAACTGGAAAGTACGATGAAACGGATATTTAACTGTCATACGTTTTCACGATAATTCACCAGCAATCACTGCCATGCATCATTTCAGTATTATGGGGCATCATTTATTTAGCATGTCATGCTTCTGCAACGGACAACACAAGAGTCATTCCTTATATTTCTAGAAGATGACGTTATAGGTGTAGGGTTGGAAGTTGGGTAACAAAAAATACATTCGTAAGCAGGCCTTCGAGACAGATGTTGTGCATTAGATGTGATAATAGCCAATGCAAATACGAAATAGCCTCGAAGACGGACGTAAGTAAGGCACTCTTTTGTCAAAGCAATGAATGGGTTTCATTGTTTGAATTGATCTCTGGCTTAGGAGATATTGCGAATCTCAACCATTTCATTTCATTTTAATCACAGATTTTTAAAGACCTGAAGTGTATTCACTTTTGTAATTTTTTCTTTGATCTAGTAAGGAGGAAAAACACAGTGAAGTAAACACAATTCCACTATCATGCGTCAGAGGCTAACTATGAGCTATGACATTCCTCTAAACGATTTACGTCATATCTGAAACGCCAATTGCTGTTGCGCCAAGCGTTTTAAAAAATAATATCATCGTTTACCTTATATGGACGTTCTGATCAAATCTAGACATATATCAGCCTATTGCGCATCCTACCTTCGTCTAACTAACCACACTTATGTCATCCGCAATAACATGCAATTCTATAGACTTAACATAAATATAAAAACCAAATGCTTTCTAGGCCATTCTTAGAACTCAACTCGACTTAAGAAAATCGTATACTCTGAGTCAAGGTACAATCACAGGTAAGTTGAGAAGCTCCAGAATTGAATTTATATAAAATTTGAATCTGAATACTTGGGCTAATGGAATAATAAACTCTTAATTAATCTAACAAAGTGTCTAGGGCACAATAGGCATACTAATCGGCGCCACTGCTTGGAAAAAATATACAAAAGACGCGACGCTATTGTGTATGTGACAAAAATATGATTAAAATCAAAAAAAAAAAAAACAAAGGTTAAAGCTTTTCAGATTTTATGAGCCATAAACTGGCATTACGACTGTCATCAAATAAAGCCCAGACGTATAATGAAATTCCGACATCACGCCTACGTAATCGTATGGAAAATTAATTGGCCGAGAACTCGTACTTAGAGCCTACTAACTAGGAGTTCAACTCAGGGTCTTATGTTTACTTGATTTTAATCAATTTTGTTAGGATGCGATCAAAGGTAATTAGATTTGCGATTATTTCAGTAACGTCTTCCAGTCCTTTGAGTATTCGTCATACGATCTACAAACCAATAGATTCATCGATCTTAAGGTGGTATTAATGGAATTATTGTTATCGCCAGAGACTACATATGAAACATTGAATATATGCGCTCAATTAGTGAGCAGGTACAAAAATCATAAAAAAGTTACGCATACGCCCCTTAGTGTGATTTTCGATAGCGTTTCTGGGATTCCACAACCTCTTTCTGGACTTGCAGATAATGCAGAAAGTTGGCCTGTGTTCAGGCCTAATCGTGGGAAACCTGGTATATGCGGTCAGAAAGAGAGGAGGTTCAAAAATCATAAAAAAAGTTACGCATACGCCCCTTAGTGCGATTTTCTACAGCGTTTCTGGGATTCCACAGCTTTTTTCTCGACTTGTAGATAATGCAGAAAGTTGGCATGTATTCAGGCCTAATCGCTACTTGTATGATTTACGTGGTTTGTGCCGGGAAAGCTGGCATATGTGTTAGAAAGGGCGGAGGTTCATAATTTATAAAAAAGTTACGCATACGCCCCGCAGTGCGATTTTCAACAGCGTTTCTGTGATTCGACTGCCTCTTTCTCGACTTGCAGGTAATACAGAAAGTTGGCCTGTGTCCAGGCCTAATGATTACCGGTACGTTTTACGTAGCTCGTGCCGGGAAACCTGGCATATGCTGTCAGTAAAGGAGGAGGTACAAAAATTATAAAAAAGTTACGAATACGCCCCGTAGTGCGATTTTCGACAGCGTTTCTGGGATTCCACAGCTCCTTTCTCGACTTGTAGATAATGCAGAAAGTTGGCATGTATTCAGGCCTAATCGCTACTTGTATGATTTACGTGGTTTGTGCCGGGAAAGCTGGCATATGCTGTTAGAAAGGGCGGAGGTACATCAATTATAAAAAAGTTACGAATACGCCTCGCAGTGCGATTTTCAACAGCGTTTCTGTGATTCGACTGCCTCTTTCTCGACTTGCAGGTAATACAGAAAGTTGGCCTGTGTCCAGGCCTAATGATTACCGGTACGTTTTACGTAGCTCGTGCCGGGAAACCTGGCATATGCTGTCAGTAAAGGAGGAGGTACAAAAATTATAAAAAGTTACAAATACGCCCCGTAGTGCGATTTTCGACAGCGTTTCTGGGATTCCACAGCACCTTTCTCGACTTGTAGATAATGCAGAAAGTTGTCCCTTATTCAGGCCTAATCACTACGTGTATATTTTACGTGGTTTGTGCCGGGAAACCTGGCATATGCTGTTAGAAAGGGAGGAGGTACATCAATTATAAAAAAGTTACGCCCACCTCGTAGTGCGATTTTCAACAGCGTTTCTGTGATTCGACTGCCTCTTTCTCGACTTGCAGGTAATACAGAAAGTTGGCCTGTGTCCAGGCCTAATGATTACCGGTACGTTTTACGTAGCTCGTGCCGGGAAACCTGGCATATGCTGTCAGTAAGGGGGGAGGTACAAAAATCATAAAAAAGTTACGCATACGCCCCGTAGTGCGATTTTCAACAGCGTTTCTGTGATTCGACTGCCTCTTTCTCGACTTGCAGGTAATACAGAAAGTTGGCCTGTATCCAGGCCTAATCATTACCGGTACCCTTTACGTGGTTTATGCCGGGAAACCTGGCATATGCTGTCAGTAAAGGAGGAGGTACAAAAATTATAAAAAAGTTACAAATACGCCCCGTAGTGCAATTTTCGACAGCGTTTCTGGGATTCCACAGCACCTTTCTCGACTTGTAGATAATGCAGAAAGGTGTCCTGTATTCAGGCCTAATCACTACGTGTATATTTTACGTGGTTTGTGCCGGGAAACCTGGCATATGCTGTTAGAAAGGGAGGAGGTACATCAATTATAAAAAAGTTACGCCCACCTCGTAGTGCGATTTTCAACAGCGTTTCTGTGATTCGACTGCCTCTTTCTCGACTTGCAGGTAATACAGAAAGTTGGCCTGTGTCCAGGCCTAATGATTACCGGTACGTTTTACGTAGCTCGTGCCGGGAAACCTGGCATATGCTGTCAGTAAGGGGGGAGGTACAAAAATCATAAAAAAGTTACGCATACGCCCCGTAGTGCGATTTTCAACAGCGTTTCTGTGATTCGACTGCCTCTTTCTCGACTTGCAGGTAATACAGAAAGTTGGCCTGTATCCAGGCCTAATCATTACCGGTACCCTTTACGTGGTTTATGCCGGGAAACCTGGCATATGCTGTCAGTAAAGGAGGAGGTACAAAAATTATAAAAAAGTTACAAATACGCCCCGTAGTGCAATTTTCGACAGCGTTTCTGGGATTCCACAGCACCTTTCTCGACTTGTAGATAATGCAGAAAGGTGTCCTGTATTCAGGCCTAATCACTACGTGTATATTTTACGTGGTTTGTGCCGGGAAACCTGGCATATGCTGTTAGAAAGGGAGGAGGTACATCAATTATAAAAAAGTTACGCCCACCTCGTAGTGCGATTTTCAACAGCGTTTCTGTGATTCGACTGCCTCTTTCTCGACTTGCAGGTAATACAGAAAGTTGGCCTGTGTCCAGGCCTAATGATTACCGGTACGTTTTACGTAGCTCGTGCCGGGAAACCTGGCATATGCTGTCAGTAAGGGGGGAGGTACAAAAATCATAAAAAAGTTACGCATACGCCCAGCATTGCGATTTTCAACAGCGTTTCTGGGATTCCACAGCTTTTTTCTCGCCTTGTAGATAATGCACAAAGTTGGCCTGTATTCAGGCTTAATCGTTACGTTTTACGTGATTCGTCCAGGGAAACCTTGTATATGCGGTCAGTAAGGGAGGAGGTACACCAACATATACAGTGGGACGACTTCTCCTTTTCCGTTCGGTAAGGTTCAATTATTTGTTTCTTAATCCATGAAAGTTGTTTTCGTATTGCATTCTATGCTAATGCAGAGCCAAGATAGAAGAGGACTGAAGAGTCAGTGTGCACGTCATGTGGTATCCATGTCACCATCATGGTAGAATGAAAGAAAATTGTGTCTCCCTCATTCGTGCGTGACTGAAATTTCTTGTAAAATCCCTTGCGGAGATTGAGTGATCGCCACAACAATCTTCTTGAATATCGCTGTTTCCAAGACAATGCAATTATTTTGATTTGATCACCCAACCCTCTTTCTAGTATTTGGCCTTTCGCGATTATTGCTTTTGATTAATCGCGACCTTCGCAGAACTTTCAATGGCAATAGTGTGTGAGTACTGTTTCGACATCACGATCAACATCACGCTGTTGATCAATTTACTCATCTTGACCTCCACGAACGCGCAATTTTTCTGAAACGATAATCGATACGATCACCAGCATAGACCTAACGATATCGGTTTTACATCATAATCTCAAACTTCCAATTCAACATTTAAATTCAGTTCACCTAGTTACAATTGAATACGCTTTACGGATATTCCAATGATCTCAAGCGCTGATCCGCGTTGCTTGCTTAGTTTTATGTTCGTCATGCCGCCACACCGTCACGGACATTCAATAGTATAATTGAGACGTGCTTACTGCTATGGTGTCAAACTTAGTTTTGCTGTTGTAAGAATCCGTCATGCCATTTCGAAGTCAATAAACTTGTATTTAACTACGGACGAACTCTGACTGGTCACAGCGTCAATAGGTAGACATGTGATCCACGAACTAGATTCGATAGATTTCCCTTTTCTAAACGCTAAGCCCCGTATCCATTATCACGTAAACATTATTGTATATTATTAATAACCCGCTTTAAATGCAAACCCTGTTTCACTGGCCATTAGAGCGAGAGTAGAAAATAAGCCTCGAAAGCAATAGATACTATCTACAATAGACCATTACCATTTAAATCCATCCACCGTGCACCGGCAGCAAGAGAAATCAATTCAGAGAAGCCAAGACACATTCGTAAGAACACCCACCAGGGGTATATGCATACCGACAAGTCTCGAGATATATATCTTTGTTAATGGCTTGCGGTTGGTTTCCTGCCAGTACTTGAGATCACAAGGGCTCCGTCGTTATGTGAATAACAATCAAACGATTACGATAAGTGCTGTACGTATCGTATCTAACAGAATCAAAATCATCCATGCGAATAATGATCCGGAAAATCCGGACCAACCCGGGCAGCCGGCCGGCCGGCATTGTTATCATCTCCGTCAAGGTATATCCGCTCCTAATTGGAAACGATTCTCATGAGTTTAATGCCACTTGAGCTCCCTCGTTATGAAATCATTTTGTATCTTCGCTCCGCTCGAGCATGTATGTAGGTGGCCGGATTGAAAAGTAATGAAATGAAAAAGAGAAAAATCTATCTCTGCGACACTGGGACAAGCAAGTATGAATTATTTAGGCAAGCAATTAAACTAATCGGTCTAATTAACGACAACGCCGTTGACAACGGCTTCGACTGCGCTAACAATGGGTCAAGCCAGAGCCTAGTCATTGTACTCATGCGATCGACAGAATGGGATTAATTGTCTTTTCAATTAAGACGTCGGCCGGTTTCATGACACTTTCATCCCGTCTAGCATCTGACCGTGAGGTGGGTTGGTTTGGTTATCACACACGGATGTCGATAGATAGATCATGAAATGAACGTGGGTACGTTATTCGCGATAATTGGGTAACGAGAAGGGAATAATAGGTCTGTCGGAGGAAAAGTCTAGGTTCTGCGAAGCTGCGCTAGGTTCGCGTGGTATTGAATTTTTGCAAGCAACTTTCGGCGTGTACTTAACTCTCTGGCTATTGTCTGACATACGTGTAAGATAATTACATCTAATGAATGATAATGTTAAAAGATAGTCGCAAACAATTTCACGGTGCTGTGTTTGTTTTGATTTGCGATGAGGACCGTTGGCAATTGTTTGGCATCTCTCCATAGTACGGAGCTGGAAATGTTCTAAGAATATGTGGATAATGGATGATTGATGGAGTCAGTTGGATAGGAGGAAGGAAGTGATAAAATTAGGCTTGGAGCATGGTCTTGGGAAATCGAAAGTAATAGTGGCGATGCGTTACGAATTAATGTTCGACGGTTTTTATGTTAGGCTGCAGTCGAGACCAAGATTTCCGTCCATTTCAGTTTCAGTCTATATTGTTTTCTGGAAGTTAATTGAAAAACGGGTTTCCACTGATTACCCCTTGCGTGATCTAGATTTCATATAACTTGTTACCTAAACGCAAGGTCACAGTATCAAGATTCCTATTTCATTAACAGCTAATAAAGGAGATCGTTTAAGAGCGAACACTCGATTTAGTAAGCAAAAGCCAATTGGTCCTAAGCACGAGATTGTGATCGTGAAGAACACTGTCATAGAGACGCGGACTATCTCGGAAGACAGGGATGAAGACACCACGAGCACGAAAAAGGTGGTAAAATATACAATAATTTGTCATTCTCCGATGTGAAAATCTTGCTTGAGGATTTCAGTGAAAAAAAACGAAAAAGAAGCGGAATAAAGAGCAGCAATTGAAATTGCTCTTTGACTACGTAAAAGACTTTACGCAACGATTCCCGTCTCTTGTCTTGTCTTGCAGGACGTGAAGCCGTACGACCCGCCACAACGTCGAATTTTCGATGAGTGGGCCTTAGAAGGAATATGGGTATTTCATAAACAAAACCGATTAATAAATTCAGGCAATACAAAATCTGCCAATGCACCCGAAAAAATGTGGTTCATGGTCTAGCGATCCGGTCCGATAAGTACTTAGCCTCACCGCCAGATGGCGCCAGTATCGCAAGAGCAACTTAATATCGTGTAGTACATTCTAGTAGACGGCTACTGTCGAAATTTCGGACTGTAGTTTTGTTTTGACCGCGTGTGGAAGCGGGAGTGTCCGCGGATTTTAGAAAAATGGAAAAAGAGCAATATCGGTCGGTGATTTGATTCTTGTTTTTGGAAGGGAAATCGTGCAGCGAAATCAAAGGGCGTTCGGATACTGTGTACGGCGACTCTTATTCTTCGATGGCGACCATCAAACATTGGTTTAACGAGTTCAACGTGGTCGCACGTCGGTTTTTGATGAGCCACGTCCAGGTGCCCCGAAAACGGCTAGCACGGAGGATAACGTGACAAAAATCCGAGAGGTAGCTGATACAGTAGGCATTTCAAAAGATCGCGTGGGCGATATCCTGCATGAAATTTTGGGCATGAGAAAGCTGTCGGCACGATGGGTGCCGCGTTTGCTCACTCCGAACAGCAAGCGCAATTGTGAGATCACTTCAGAGCAGTGTTTGACGCTGTTTAAGCGCAATCCGAAGGAGTTTCTGCGTCTTTTCGTGACAGTCGACGAAACATGGATCCACTGGTACACACCAGAGAACAAGAAACAGTCGAAACAGTGGACCCGGCGGAGGAGGTCATCGCCGCCACGGAGGCCTACTTTGCAAACCTCGAGAAAACGTATTTTTCAACGGGTTAAAGAAGTTGGAGCAACGCTGGGTCAAGTGTATCGAGCGAAAAGGAGACTATATTGAAAAAAAAATCGCCATTTCTCCAAATTTTTTGTTTTTCTTTTGTTGGCTAAGTACTTATCGGGCCACCCTCGTATATCTTCAAAAATGACCGTGAGAACAACGTTGCCATTGAACGCTATCGTTCAATGATTTTTGTTCTAAATGCACGACCAGAACCTGGTCGACATATAGTTCCAACAAGATGAAGCTACATGCCATACATGCGAATCGATAAACTAATCGAGAAATGAATTCGGTGAACAATTTGTCTTTCGTTTTGGAACGGTGAAATGGTCCGCTAAATTGTGCGATTTGTCGCCTTTAACATATTTTTTTGGAGATACTTCAAATCATGCGTGTATACCGATACTTCAGTGTTTAATTGCAGTCTTGGAAGACAATAGTACATTTACAGATACCAGTCAGTATTTTCCAATTTGCTCAAAATTGGACTCTTCCTAGAGACCACTTAAAACATAATCGTGGTCAATATTTACACAAAATATTTTTTTAAAGGTAAATGGCAATTATTTGTTTAGTAACAGAAATTTATTTTATACACCTTTGCAATATTTATTTTATTTCTTTTGACAATTAAAAGCCAAGCTCTTAAAGAATCACATATTACTATTACATAACCGGAGTAGGAGAAGAAAATCTCCATACCTCATCAAACGATAACAATATTAGGAAAACAAGTTTGGCCAGCTCAAAAAAATTTGATTTGACATCCCCATAGGGACACTTTATTAGCTTAATACAAGCCTTAACAAAAAAAAAATAATTTAATTAACTATTAACTAGGTTACAGGGTGGAAACGATTAAGGAGAGGGTGAAGGGTTGTGGCATAGGGCAATTCTAAGGCTGGACTTTTTGAGGTGAAGGTCGAAACGATTGGTGTTAGCTTTGTGTAGCATTCGGGACATTGGTTCGTGGTAGCCATAATTTGTGCGGTGAGTGTTTATACGGAAAAGAGGCGTAGACCGGAGGTTACGTAGGTTGGTGTTAAGGGAAATCATGTGCAATAATGCGGGGCTGTCAATGTTACCGCTGAGAAGGTCGTGAATAAATAGAATATCTGCAACATCACAGAGGGTTGATTAATTTTAGGCGGTCCGTATAAGGTGGTAAATTAAGGGGGTCGGCCCAGGGAAGGCAACGAAGGGAAAAACGGATAAACCTACGCTGAATGGCTTCAATACGCGTAGTATGGGATTCGTAAGAGGGGGACCAGACTTGGCTAGCATATTCGAGAGGGAACGGTTTCATTACGAATAATGTAGGCTCGGGGTGGTGAGGAATAGCGCCTGCGGAAGTAAGTGATGGCTTGGCATTTATCGACATTGAGCTCGAGATGGTTTTTTTGACACCAAGTAGTTAACCTCTTAAGGTACAATTGGCGAGAGCACGAGTCGACAGGGGAAGATATGTGGTTAAATATTTTCATATCATTGGCATATATAGAGAGCTGAGAGTTCAGAATAACGCTGTCAACATCATTGATGGTTAGAATAAATATCAATGGGCCGAGATGACTACCTTGTGGGACACCGGCAGTAACATTATTTGGATCAGATATAGAGGTTCTGAAGATAACGTTATATTGACAATCTTCAAGATAAGCTTTGTCAAAAGCTTTGCTGAAGTCAGTGGCGACAACGTCTACTTCTTTGCCAGCTTCGAGTGTACAAAAACATTGGGAAACAAACTCGACTAGATTAGTGGTTGTCGATCGACCTTTTAGGAACCCATGTTGGTTAGGAAACAATATCGGTTTGCAGTGCATCACATACGATGCTCTCAAAAATTCAGGTATGCATGAGAACTTGGCAATGAGACGATAGTTGGACACATCATTTGTCAGTCTTTTTTATGGACTGGAATGATATAAGTATATTTCCAAAGCTGAGGAAAAAGTTCTTGAGAGATAGAGCTTTCAAATAGAGCGGTAAGGGGTAAAATAAGATGGTTCGCGCACTTTTTTAAAACTATGGCAGGCAGACAATCGGGATCGGGAGAGTAGTCGTCCTTTAAATTGCGTATTTTTTTCGGCGATTAGGTCGGGAGTTATGTTCAGTGAGACAAGAGACGTCTGGGGGGCAGTCTTTCAAATATTGAAAATAGTCGTGATCGGGTTGAAGATCCTGGTCGGTTAATGATTGGCTGAAGAAATGAGCAAAGAAGTCGGCGATTACTTTGGATTCGTTAGAAGAGTAATTGACAAAATTAAATGTAGCTGGGTAGCTATCGGTTTTTCTTTTTTTATTGATGAAGTGGAAGAAACACTTAGGGTCAGAGATAAGGGAGGATTGCATTCGGTTCAGGTATCGGAGGTAGAGTGATTCACATAGCTGTGCAAATTTAGTGTAGGACTGCGTGTAATTAGAAAAATCAGGTACAGAGGAGGTTCTAAGATAGGCGTGCCAATTTTTGTTTCCTTCAATGCGCAAATAGCGTGGTTCCTTGGTATACCAAGGCGGAGATTTTTTTGGTGAGTATGGGACTGAAAAAATGAAGCAGCTGAGGATTAAAGAGATTAAAGGATTTTGGAGTAAAATAGCGCAAGGGTATCGTTAAAGGATATGTGTGAGTTAGAGTTAAGGAGGAAGTTAAAATTAACATTGTTGAGAAGATTATTTAGTTTCGCGAAGTCAGCTCTCCGGAAATTGAAACAGTACGTATTTTCGGAGGGAAGAATAATGAATTGAGTCTCGTGTGAAAGAGTTACCGATAGAGGTGGATGAAGGGGTCTATAGTAGAAAGAAAATGGTTTACGGCATAAGACGAGAAAATCAGGTCGAGTTGTCTGTCCATGTTATTGGTGATGTTACTGAGTTGCAGAAGGCCGAAGCTAGAGAAATTATCTGTGAAAAGGATTTCTTTACCTGAGGAGGGGTTAGTGGCGATATAATGGGTTTCACCATCGGATTGAACCCATTTCAGGTGTGGGAGATTGAAATCGCCACAGATGATGATGATGTCATTGGGTTCGGCGGTATCAAATATGGAGTCGACGAGATCAACGGCGAGTTGGTAGTAATGTGTGGGCTGTGGATCTTAAGTAACATCAGAAAAGATCGTATTATAAGCATCGCCAAAAAACGGATTTAAATTCACAGAAGAATCCATTGTTGAAAAGTCAAGGTACCCTTCGTCAAAACCATGAAGAAGATGGCCTGGAAACCTACAACGCAGCAAGAAAGGTAGACAGTAAAAAGTGTTGTAAAGGAAGCAGGGGGAAGCAGACTAGGCTCCTGCAAAGCTCCCAAAGACAAAACTGGATTCGATGAAGAAAGACATGAAAAAATTGGAGACTTTCGGTATGACTTTAGAGAGAACTGCTCCACGGCCATTCATCCCTATACTGCAGCTTTTAGAAAAGAAATGGAAATTCCATGAAAAGATCTACCGTAAACCTTCTGGGTAGACAACCTAATCATGGCGGAAAGGAAATATGTTTAGAAGTAAATGAAGAGAATATTAAATATGTAGTCACTGACCGACTTGGAGCGATCCAAATACCGCATCATCTGAGCGGGCTAAGCGCTTTGTGAAAATGGATGAGTTTAAATATCTAGGAATCGTGATGACTGCCCGTGATGAAGGAGCTTTCCTACAATGTCGATATAAGACAGGAAAGCAGGGCAAAGAAACAGGCGTCTGGGGACATTTACACAATTAAGAACTTCAGGAAAATTCTTCAGCCCCCATTGTCCAAGTAATGAAATCACGAACCCTGAAATGGGCAGGACATTTGAAACGAAAGTGGAAAACCCGAAGAAAAAAATCCGCCAGGGAGGCCGCGCCCTAGATAGGAGGACAATGGATGGACTTAAAGAAGATTAAAAAGAACAGTGACACATGGAAGAAAGACACTCATATCAGGGCGGATTGGCAACGGGCTGTCAACGAGGCTTTCAATTTCCAAGTTCCTAACACCCACGGTACTCAGATTAGGTAGTTCTTTCTCGACTTGCGATTGAACTTTAAAACCACATAACATAATGTTCATATCTCTATGAACATTAGCAACAACAACAGGGCTAAATCGAGCCATGGCGTTTTTTGACATCCTTGAATTTTCTGGACGAAAAGGACCTTGAGCGATTCAAAAAAAATTGTCTGGGTGTAATCCCTGATCTAAGATGGCAGAGCCATGTGGGGCGAATAGATAGTACTGTACCGGTCCGATTAGTCTTCGATTCCAACTATTAAGGATGACGAAGCAGAGGGCGACCGCATGTTACGTGGACCGTTGACTTAGGCTTTTTTTTCTTTTTTCCCTTACGAGGTGTATAAATTAAGTAAATTAAGCCACACAGCGCTGGAGACAGTTTTTCCATTCTTCATAGCATTCTTCGGATACTGGAATAACCTCCAACTGGTTGCGTAGAGCCATTTGCATGTTTTGGAGTGTCCCAAAATAATGTCTTTGAGGTGAGTTTTCAATCTTGGGAATAGGAAAAAGCCACAAAGGCTGGCCTGGCGAAAAAGGACGCTGAGAAGCGGAGAGACTGGAGTGTGGCATTCCATACTCTGGCGCTTAGATACCGAATCGTACTGAATCACCCAACTACCGTCACCCGTAATCATATGTTCCAAAAAATGGTGAAAACTTTCAATCGATCCAGAATGTCAAGGCGCCTTTCCCTCCTAACTTTTTTGGAACTATTTTTGAGCAGATTTTTCTCATCCGCAATTTATTGGTTAAAATTTGATGAACAAGTGGTGTGACGCAAATTGAAGGGTTGTTCCCCGATCATTCTATACATTACGACGATCTGAACGAATAGGATCCCGGACTTAGTCGACATTTTAATTAATCCTTGAACTTAAAAGCCGTCCACTTCGTAGTTCATCTTTCATGGACATTCATCGGTCCCTAAATTTCTTAAACCACCAAGAAACCTGAGCTTTTGACAAAACATTATCTCCGTAGGCTTGCTGATTTCCTACGTTGCCTAGTTTCCTTGGCACAGTCTGAAACAAAATCTGATAGCACACCGTTGTTCGAAATTTTAGGACGCGCTTGCGAAATATGTTTCACGAAAATAATTGCTACAGACAAACTAACGACTTTAGCGAATTCAAACGTGTATTGGAAGCGAATCGCATTGAAATATGGTTTGCAGGTCAAATGAGCCCTTTCAAATTGGCTAAATTTGAATTGGTGTTCGGATAATGGCGAACATCATAAATCTAACCGCGGGGCTTTAAGTTGCTCTCAGAAAAAAAATCATTGGTCTACCTAGAGCAACTGGCAAAATGATTGGACACTGTACCATCTCTTGGCACGTTTCGGTCACTTCCAAGAACTTCACAATCCGTTTTGTCGTTATTTGTCACGTCACACTCAGCAAACAACGGCGATTACCTTTGTTCTACCAAGTAGGTAGCCGTCGAACGACGCACTAATACATGACTAAAAGGCCCATTCGAAAATCGGAAAATTCCATATTCCAGTTCGTCGAACATTTTAACTATTTGCATTCATCTCCAAGCATCTTCCAAGCATCCAAATTCAAAGAGAAAGCATTCAAAACAACTCGTCTGCTCTATCGCTATCCGTGATTTGAATTCCATCCAAGTCACATCTCTGTTTGTCAGGTACTCATAACATATGCTGCACCTCCCGTGGATGTGGATGCTGTATGATAGACTTGTGATAGACTTGCTGTCTGCGACAGAATTTTCATCGGTTTGTTTGCAGTTCAGCTATGACAGACATTGGAAGGAGATTACCACATACTCACCAGATGCCGAGCTCACGTGGATTGCCAATCGCCCCCTTGACAATGGACCGAAATGTAATCGAAGTTTCACCGCCCGCAGCAGCTGATATAAACTCATAAACAGATACTAGGCAAATTGCAACGAGATGTCTCCTTCCAGGCGGCAGATAGAGGACGGAAGCGTCTTAATCTTTTCAGAGATGTCATAACCAGCAGGAAAGTATTTCTTTCTTTTCGGCTGTGAAATGCCTCACAATGGGCTCCTAAATTAAAAGTGTTTCGTCAAGCTGTTAATTGTATGTAGTCATGCAACTGCAAACATCCAGTAGTGAACGTTGTGTTTGCAATTTTTTCGAGATAATTTCTATAGTTACGCGGAAAGTTGTTTCCAAATGCAATTTTTATTTTTATTTGGCCATTATCTGATTACTCGGCATGTAGCTTGATTAAGCAATGAACTAAATCGTAAGATAGGTGTGAACAATTGGCGTTATATTGCATGCCAGTGAATGCATTTTATATTCGAATAATTTTTTTATAACTTAAGTGATTTTTTCAGCGTCAGGTAATTAAGTTGAGAGCGTAGGACGGGGGCTGTGGCGTGTTAGACTCGTAGCGGAACAATGCATAGTATGTTGACGTGAGTACGTGATGCAAATGATGCATCCGATTAAATCGTAAAACAATTGAAATAAATCGATGTTCACATACATTGCAGTAAACAAATAGTAAGGGAAAGGGTTTGAAAAAATAAACTTGCCTGTGATTTCATTATATTCTGATAGGCTTTGGTAGAATCTTATATGACAATCCTCAGGAGACTTCAATTTAATTCCTTCCATTGGAAGCTTAGCATTGAAAGGAAAACGTTTTACGACAGTCTACATATCACGACTTCTCTGAGCTGTTAGTTATCAAAATTAGTTTTGGTGCAACGTGCATTTATTTATTTATTTATTTATTTATATTACAAAATGAAATGACTTTGCATTAAATTTTGTTATAAGATCGAATAAACTGCAGCAAAGCTTTAAAAAAATTGATTTAATGAGCCGGCTATAAGCAAAATGTAGACTTATGAGTGGTATAAGAATTTTCTAGAAGACCGTGAAGACGAAAAATATAAATATAACGAGAATCCTGGGCGACATGGAAAAAGTGAACTAAGGGGTTAGTATAATCAGCGGACCATAGCCAGGGAAGTCGTTGAAGATGCTGGCGTATCAATTGGCTTATTGTACGAGATTTTCGCCAATGCTTTGGATATGAAACGCGTAGAGATAAAACTAGTTATAGAACTGTTTAAGAGTTTATACAATGCAGAGTCATTAAAACGTGTTGTAACGGACATTGGTTGGGTTCATGCCCAAGTGAACCATCACTAGTGATCGATTACGAAAGTCATGCTAAAAGCGTTTTTCTAATTCAAAGGCAGAGTGCAAGATAAGTGATAAGCAGTTCCACTAAGAGCAATTATAAAATCACTTCAAAATTCATACTCTGCGTGTGCATTTCCAATATAACACCTTAATGACAACAAAAGAGTTACTGTGAACAACAATCAACGCAAATTCAGTCGAATCTCTCAAATTCTATCTAAGACAACCACCCCCGGAAAGTAGTGAACGAACATCTTCGACACAAAACCATCTGCACCCCGTCCAGGTTGTGGAGCGTGTCATAGGAGCGTACACTCTTGAACCTGCACGAATTATAAACAAAAAAAAATGTAGTCCAAGAGTGGTGCAGAGATTAGAACAAACGTTGGCATAATAGGGAATTTCGAAGGTGATATTACTGAAGTAGATGAGTAACTAAAACTTAGTCCATAAACCACAAATTCTTGTAATTGTTTGAACGCAGCGCCCACTGTTGTTGTTGCCTACTGTGAATGATATAGTCGTATTAGTGTGGCACAGAGGGGGTATCTAATGCTGGCAGGATCGAATACCGCAACAAAATTTTTCTTTTAAGAACATTCGCTCCTCGAGCATAATTAGCTCTGCCCAGGCCTTATGACAGCCAGTCGCCAAACTTAAGCCAGGAGGAGGACGGGAGACCTGCAATCTTTGACTGTAGATGTTTCATAAAACGATCACATATTCTACCAAATCCATCTTCACAAATTAGATTCTGCGCGTGAAACGTGTAAGCTGAGCTATGGAGAGCCGAGACCTCAAGGAGAGCAGCAGACGCATCCGAAGTACTGAAGTAGCTTGAATTGCTGGCTAGCTCCGCGAAGTAATACTTAATGGCGGTCTCGAGGAGAGAGTGGCAGAAGTTTGGCGTTTGGTTTAGTACGTAGGCACATACCTTAAATAAATTAATTGGGTATAAGAATCGTGCATGTCAGCGAAGGGGGTAACTGGTATTATGGAAATTCCATCTCCTTTGGCTCATACAAACAAAAGAAAAGAACCACGACAACATCCGCACAGCCGAAGAGAAAACTTCAGAAACGTTTAGAGTCTACCACTACTCACCAGAACAGCGGCGACTGAACACCATTGTTACTCAGAACACCATGTTCTACGACCCAGACATGACACACTCTTGAGGGGGTGCGACAGGAACTAAAGTCCTGTGCACTTCACTCATACTGTGCCATGTTTCCTAACTGAAACACAAATGCTGTCATAAGTTGATAGCATTTACAATCGCGCCCTCAAATAAGCGCAGCAGCGGGGAAGCCAAGTAAGAGGCTGTCAAGTCAATTACTGTCATTTTCTGAATTCATCAATTCATTGAATTGATCTTTTTGACAGATGTAAAGCAAGAACTGTGGTAGTTTTATTCATAGAGTCGTTTAGCCCACAACAACACATTTTTGTTATTCCCAAGACCTTGCGATTCTTAGGTATTTTGAAGAAACTGATTCGGTACAGGACTCAACTTCATATCAAGTTGTTCGGACAGCACACATCGTATGCGCTTTATTTTTAGCCTTGACAGCGGATTTAAAAAATTTGTTTTCCATTAGTAGGTGTCGATTTGACTAACAGATGACACAGTTGCTACATAGCCAGTGATAAAAACGGTCAAAAAACCACTCTGTCATAGGTTCGAATTGTCAAGCATTTTTCTTTTTGCTGCCTCGGAAATATCGAATTTTGTGTTATATAAGAACCGTTTGCGGGCAATTCTGTGACATTTTTTTTAGGAACACCGCTGCTGAAACTTATCGATTGTTAATGAAAGTTTATAGTGAATTTGCTATGATGAACCATATTGTGAACGTTGGATTGTTTGCTTCAAAAGTAGTAATTTTGGCATTAAGATCATGAAAGACTTGGAAAAAATCGAAGATGCAAAATGCAAGTGTTATTAGATAAAGACTCAAATAAAATTCTTGCTACATACGAGTAGTATTGGGAGTTAGCCGTTTAATTGTTTCCCAACATTTAAAGGCTCTGTGAAGAATTCCTATTCCCTATCAATTGGAAGAAGAAGACATCAAAAAGAGGAAAACCATTTGAGACATTTTGTTCGAATTGTTACTAGTCATCCATTTCGACAATCCCATGCAATATGAAGTGAAAAAAGGTTATGCAGTGTATTCAGTATGACCAGGAAATGACCAAAGACAGGCATTATTTGGCACTATTTGACAAAGTTTTTACCCACCCGCCGTACTCACCCGACTTAGCCTCTTCTAATTACTAATTGCTTCAATCTATGCAGCATAAACTTTTGCCTCGAAGGATGAGTAGTGGTATTGGCGCGAAATCAATGAATTGCGCGAAAGATCGGAAAAGAAGTCTAACTATCGATGGCCAAAACTTTATGTTGCTTAAAGATTAGATTCAGATTTAACAATGAAGGTATTATCATGCATTTTACAGGAATGTTACTACTGTATCCTGATTTTTCGACTCAAGTTTTGTTTTTTTTTGATAAATACTAAGAAGAAAAAATAAATAAATTTTGGTTTGAATAAAAATGTGACGAAAAACATCCAGTACTTTGAGTCAACATTCGCTTTTTCATAAATATCAATCGTGGAATGGTAAATCAAATATTGGTAAAGAGAAACAAAGGACAAGCTAAAGTAGCAAAAGTCTCATCTGAAACAAGGAGTGAAACAAGGAGACAACTTGTCACCACTTCTTTTTAATTGCGCTCAATCTAGAATTCGTAAGCAAATCCCTTTAGGAAAATCAGAGAGCAATAACCCTTCTAGTTTACGTTGACGAACTGGACGTGCTGGCACGAAAGGAGGAAGGCTTAGAAGTAAATGAAGGGATAACCAAAAATAAAATGTACAACTTTGCTTCCGCCGTTTGCCGATATGTGGCGATAAAGTAGCGGTCGAAAAAAAAAACAGATTTCAGACGTCAGGCAGTTGACTTGAACCTCGGTCAACAGAACACCATTCAAACATTAGTTGATTTGTGTCTGCATCATCAAGTTGTTCTCGATTGAAAATGTCAGCTTACGAGCCAAATTCTCGTCACTTGGTGTTACTGTTTTATTTCAATATGAAGAAAACAGCGGCTGAGTCTCATCGAATGCTCTCAGATACGTATGGTGAGGACACTATTAGTGAAGAATGTGTCGTGAGTGGTTTCAACGCTTCAAGAACGGTGATTTTAACGTCGAAGGCCGGAGAGAAAGTTTTCGAAGATGCAGAACTCGCGTCAAACTCAAGAAGAATTGGCACGATCAGTGGGAGTGACATAGTAAGCCATTTCAAGACGTCTCAAGGCCATGGACATGATTCAGAAAGGAGGAACTTGGGTCCCGTATGAGTTGAAACCAAGAGACGTTGAACGGCGTTTGTGTGTTTATGAACAGTTGCTTCAGAGGCAATAACGGAAGAGATTTCTGCGTTGCATTGTGACCGGGGATGAAAAATGGGTTCATTATGATAATCCTTAACGCAAAAAATCATGGGGATATCCCGGCCATGCGTCCACGTCGACGGCCAAACCGAATATCCACGGCTCCAAGATCATGCTCTGTATTTGGTGGGACCAGCTCGACGTCGTGTACTATGAGTTGTTAAAACCAAGTGAAACAATCACAGGTGCGCGTTATCGAACGCAATTAATGCGTTTGAGCAGAGCATTATAAGACAAACGGCCGCAATACAGCGAGAGGCATAATAAAGTGATTTTGCAGCACGTAAAAGCACGACCCAACGTTGCAAAAGAGGTCAAAACGTACTTGGAAACGTTGAAATGGGAAGTCCTACCCCACCCGCCGTATTCTCCAGCCGTTGCTCCCTCTGACTGTCACCTGTTTCGATCAATGGCGCATGGCCTGGCTGACCAACACTTCCCATTTCATGAAGGAGTCACAAATTGGATCCATTCATGGATCGCTTCAAAAGATGAACAACTTTTTCGACGCGGGATTCGTACACTGCACGAAAGATGGGAGCAAGTAGTGGCCAGCGATGGAAAGTATTTTGAATGATACATGTGTAACCAATTTGTTTCATTAAAGCCTCAAATGTTGGGGAAAAAACGGCGAAAGCAAAGTTGTACACCTAGTATATGGTCACTGACCGACTTGGAACGATCCAAACCTCGCACCTGACTGTACCCGATAAACGCTTTGAGAAAGTGGATGAAATCAAAGGATTTTTCTATATCAACTAGCACCATTCCTGTTGATTTGATGGTTCATTCTAATATTATCACAAATCTTGATCACCTGATAAAAGGTTCTGCTTAAAGTCGAATTTTTCTTCTGTAAGAACAGGAGAATGCAAAAAAATCGAAATTTGATATTTCCCTAGCTATTAAACGCCCGTAAAATACACAACAATTAAAGCTTATAAGCTTCGCCGATGTGTTAAACGGATGTCGGATCGCCAAGACGATGTGTCATCAAATTTGATATTTTTCGATGAATCACATTTTTGAATAGAAGGTTCACAAAAGGCCAAAAAACTCACTGTTCAGTGCATTTTAACACCTTTACACTTCTTTTTGTGGAGTTATGACTATAAATTATGACAACACCGCGACAATTCAGGACTTCAAACATTTCATACAAACTGAACCATTTATTCTTCAATAATTTTAACTTTTTGATGATTGCCTACAACAGAAGCCGTAGTAATCACACGAACAATGTCGTATTTTACTCATAATTGCCACAGCCCGAGCTTTATTAACTAATGAAGTTCAATATTGATTTCACAAGAAATGGTTTAATTTAACGAAAACCTCCACAGCTAGCTGTTGGCTCACACTATTTGTCAATACTCGCAGACATTACAATGAACACCTGCGAAGCGGACGATATATCACCGATTCAGCTGTCTGGACAGCAAAATAAGTTTAAGCTATCATTCAGTTCAGTTCGCCCCGTCAAAGAGGACGTGCTTAAAAAATGAGCCTACATGTGATAGCTGCCATTCTAACCGTCATAAAGATGTACCAGGTCTTCCACCCAGTCATCTAGGCAAGGAGATAGAAAGAACTTATCCACAGTAAAAAGCTGTCAAGTTCTCTAAACTCAAATTACGTAAATCGACCGTTGGGACCGTATATTAAACAGCATAAAACATTGGTACTTTCAAAAATCTCGCCGCATGACACAAAGTAGAAGGCAATTAAAGTCAATAACCCCTTCCAATAACCAAGATAAGTCTTCCCATGTAAAGATGAGTAAGCGAAAGCTAGACAAATATGACTCCGAATAAAATTCCCCGATTCTTTGACTTGATGTACCCGAGAGTCATTACATTTGTAAGGAAATTTCAATGAAAATTCAAATTCTTATCGATTGGAAAACCCACTGATAAAATGCATGGACGAGTGAGTAATCTCGTCAGATTCAGCATATAATTCTGTGTAAACAATGTACTCGTAATTCAATCCTCTTCTTACCATAAGTGGGTATGTTTCGGAGATAAGATTCTTAAAAGAAACACTCAGACTTAATTCAGCTGGACAAACACGACTGAGCCACCTGGGCTCTCAAGCAATAAGTGGGGTTTGTCATGCATTGCGATAAGAAACTATAGAAGGCAATGTAGACAAAGAGTTTCCTTATTGAAATGCAGAATAAGCCTTCTTAAGGAACTGCATTATGGAAGCCAATTGTGCAAAATAAGATTTTCGACTTTGAGCTACTTTTTGCCCTGCCAGACGTTGCATACAACCTACCAGACATACCTCCTTGCATATCCTCTGTGGATCAATGGGCTACCATCTCATCTGCACGTCTCACCCGCATTCCATACGTGCAGCCAAAGTACTGCGAAGCATCTTCATATTCCCGCCACCAAACCAGTTTTTCTCATGGATTCTTCTTAGAACCACGTTCACGCACAGTTCCCCTTGAATTTCCTCCTCCCTCGATTATATGCGAAGAGACAAAGAACCACTGGGGGAACAAAGACTTGTAAACTAAACAAATAACGTTGCCAAGCCCACGAAATCAACCTAGGGTTGGTACCAGAAATTCCACTTTTTTTACCCCTCATCTGTAATAGATTTCCGAACCAGGTCAGATCGTATTCTGTATCGAATGTAGCAAATTTCAACATCTTACATCACCGCACAGCAAAGAAACCATAACAATCAACACCACTCTCAGCCAAGTTTGCAATCACTTCGATCAGACGGATGTCCCAAGACAAACACAGTGGCCACAACGTGTACCTCGTGCTTATGAACGTTAGTGGTCCGATGAATCAGAGGTTTTTCTTTCAAAAGAGACACCAACAAACGTGAACAAGACCGAAGATAATCGAGAAAGAAAAAATCGTTTTAAGCTCAACTCATCGTCGCGTACTATCGGGAGCTTCGCGTGACACATTTCCCGGCTCGGCTATCAGATTCTCTGGTTTGCGTTTTTTGGGTGAAATTGAAAGTTTTCAAACTTACCACACAGGAACATCACAACGATACTCGCAAGCAGGTATTCCACACGCGTCGGGAGCATGTTTGAATGCACTTTTGTATCTATAGCACAGAATTGAAACTGTCAAGCACTCTTCCTGTCACTCCTAAAAACCAAAGACGTATCGCATAACATCAACAATGTTCTGATATTCAAATCGAGCATACTTCAATCCAAACTAATTGTGTATATTTGTCGCGTAAATACCGCCGATTCACGAATAAAAGAAGAAAACAACAAAAAAAAAACAAAATAAAAACCCGAAAAATTTAAACAAACGATGACGGCGACTTCACCGACCAAGACAGTTCCGCTGTCAGTGGATAAATGAATGGACAGAGTTTGCCGACGACCGATGTGAAGGCCCACAATGACCGACCGGCAACCCAATGGGGAGTACCGCACCGCTACTGTAGTCGCAGCAGCAGTTGTTGTCCGCCTATCAAACGGATGATACTATAGTCACAGTTCATCGTTGTGTCGCTCTATTCAGCTGACTGACTGACTGTCTGTCACTCCGACCGATCGACTTAACTGACGGCCAGCGTCAACTGGGAGCCCTGTTCACAATGGGTAGTACTTTATTCGCTCCCCAGTGTATCGGTATATGTATCTGTGAAAAATTTACAAACAATTATCGGCAAGACCGCAAAAAACACTACACAGATACATGCGATACTGTTGCGGTACACATTGTATCCACTATAGAATATCGAACTGAATTATTTAACTGGATACGAATAGGCGGTGGTACGATAAACTATCTGATAGATATTACATCCGTATCGGTGCACAGGTGTGGTCTTGGCGAGGGAGCAACTCGCATTCATTTTGCATGATTTTTTGACTATCCACACGACTTGGACAGTCAGTTTTTTTCCCACGACTACGGGTATAGAAACCGATTCCTTCCTACGGGAGCAAAGGGGGATGGTATGTAGACGTCGCTTAGAGGTATTGAGGGTCATGGCTGCCTTAATTGGAGTAACTGCCACACTTTCTTGATTCGTGCAACAGTTGGCTTCACTCGAAGCAGTGAGAGTGAGTTAGAGTTTGGGCAGAGCTACTTTATGGCTGTGGCGTTCGTATAAGGAAACTATTGCCTCTACGTAACGACCGTGTTTATGGCGAAATTATTTTGCTTCCGTCGTTAAATGCTTTTTCTTTTATTTATTTTTGTTGTTTTCTTGTAAGGCACTTGGCTTGAGCTATTGTTTCCAAGACTAATTAAGCTCCAGAAAGATTTAAAGTTTACACTTTTTTAAATGTGTTTTTTTAATGGCGATAATTTCTTTAGATTTTATGGCAAAGTAAATATCTCCGAAAATCTTTGTTCGTTTATGTGAAGAGAACTGAAAAAAAAGGGATTAGGCTCATTGAGTATTGTGGAGGTATCTGAATCCAGGCAGAAGGCAAGCTATCGAATATACAGGGTGTCCCACGAGCAGTGTGCCAAAAAGCTAGAGCGTGTAGGCCTGGTCAAGACAAGAAAAAAATCGTATGGGAGGGGGGGGTCTATTCCCCCCCGTTTAGCCGGGAGGGGCAATTTTCTAAAAAATTGACTTAATTTGGAAAAAAAATTATTAAAAATCAACAGTTACATCCACAATGCCGTGATATACTTTTTTGTAAAGCCAGGAACCTCTTCTTTCATCTTGTTTCTAAACGAAGCTGTTTTAAGGAATAGTTTTTGAGAAATTAATTTTCAAACTCAAAATTTTGAAAAAAAAATGAAAAAAAAAAATTTCGAACTATTTTTTTTCAAAATTGTATGTAATTAAGTACTAATTTTTTGTCCAAAATTCAATTCTGTTATTAGTTTTTAGTTAAAAACAGAAAACCGGATGCAAAAATGTTTTGTAGTTTTTGAGAAATTAAAAAAAAACCCGAACCATTTTTTTCTAAGAAAAATCTTTTTGTTGGTTTTAACGCGGCTGGACTTGTAGCCAAATTAATGTATGAAACATTGACATCTTTTTTATTATTTTTAAAAAAATTGGAGTTTTATGAGGATTCAATAAACTGACACAGTATTGGAATAACCCTGGATTAATCCTTTTTTTCATTGATAGCGCCTGAAAACTGACCTGCCAATTTCGTCTGGGTCCGCCCGCCGCCAATGGGTTCAACCGGCTAGGACCTTAAGACAATAAAACCGCAATTTTTGGATTTGGTCTGACGTAATCCCTCCCTTAGTACAAGGAAGATAGCTATTATGCTTGGAGTGCCCAAATTTAGAGTACGGAGAGTGCTTCATACCGAAAACTTACACCCGTACCATTTTAGGCCAGTTCAGGAACTCACCTCAAACGACAAGTTTTTGAGAGCAGAATTTTGTCGATTATTACTGCTTCGAGATGAAACTGAACGAAACTATTTTGCAAGGATATTCTGGACAGATGAAGCCCAGTTTACCAGAGATAGGGTTACTAACTTCCACAATTCGCATCATTGGAATAGCACCAATCCACACAACAAGAAACAAAATAAATCACAACACCGCTTTAGCTGTAATGTTTGGCTTGGTATTGTTGGGCAAACTGTAATCGGGCCCCGGTTTTTGAATGCCGTTATTAATGGAGAATCATACCTGCAGTTCCTACGAGACCTTTTGCCCGATTTGATGGACAACGTTCCTTTGGCCATAGCAGATAATTTAATCTACCAGCAAGATGGAGCACCAGCACACTACAGCTTACGGGTTAGAAACTGGCTGGATGATCATTTTAGTGACCGTTGGATCGGAAGAAAGGGCCCCACGGAATGGCCACCTAGATCACCAGATTTAACTCCTCTAGATTTTTATGTGTGGGGATTCATGAAGAATTATGTGTACGAAGTGGAAATAGTATCTTTGGAACGACTGAAAGCACGGATTGAAGTCGCTGGAGTCAAATTGTTTGACTTATGTGCAGGCATTAGAAGGAGATATAATCTTTGCCTTCTAAAAAATGGGGATCATATTGAAAATTGATTATAATAAAACTCCAAATTTTTTAAAAATAATAAAAAAGATGTCAATGTTTCATACATTAATTTGGCTACAAGTCCAGCCGCGTTAAAACCAACAAAAAGGTTTTTCTTAGAAAAAAATGGTTCGGGTTTTTTTTTAATTTCTCAAAAACTACAAAACATTTTTGCATCCGGTTTTCTGTTTTTAACTAAAAACTAATAAGAAAATTGAATTTTGGACAAAAAATTAGTACTTAATTACATAAAATTTTGAAAAAAAATAGTTCGAAATTTTTTTTTTTCATTTTTTTTTCAAAATTTTGAGTTTGCAAATTAATTTCTCAAAAACTATTCCTTAAAACAGCTTCGTTTAGAAACAAGATGAAAGAAGAGGTTTCTGGCTTTACAAGAAAGTATATCACGGCATTGTGGATGTAACTGTTGATTTTTAATAATTTTTTTTCCAAATTAAGTCAATTTTTTAGAAAATTGCCCCTCCCGGCTAAACGGGGGGGAATAGACCCCCCCCTCCCATACGATTTTTTTCTTGTCTTGACCAGACCTACACGCTCTAGCTTTTTGGCACACTGCTCGTGGGACACCCTGTACATATACGCTGTTTGGAATTGTCAATGGGTTCGAGGTGCCACTAAGGTTTAACTCTTTCTTTCGGATGGCGGCGAAAGAATTTCGAAGATGAAGGTGGATGGAGCCGATGGTTAGAATGACCATTTATCTGGAAAACTATTTGATGCTCAGTATGGTAACGAGCCGCTCAGTAAAAATCTGGCCTTCCAGTCTAGTTGCTGTGCTTAGGAGTAAAATTTCTTTCCGCGGAATACTTTATTCAGGTTAGAGACAACTAACAGTCTCGAATAAGGCCGGATTACATGCTGACAAACTCCGCAAAACTCTAAATGGAAACGTGCGTCTATCGTATGCCTGGAATGTAAGGTCCCTTAATTGACCTGTTTCGGCTCAAGAATTGGTTAAAATCCTAGACTATTATTGCACTGCAAGAATTGCGATGGACTGGGTCAAGTAAAAAGCTGATGAAAGCCTATAGCTGTGACATCTACTACGAAAACTGATGCAGAAAAAACAAGCAAGGCTTGTATGTGGATTTGTTAGATGAGGTAGATTTAGACAAAGGCCTAGGTTTTCGGCATGTGAGTGAACGCCTCGTAGTAATTCGTATCAAAGCTAACCTTGAAGATTCACGCCTCTACAGAAAAGAAAGGGGAATCAAGGATGACTTCTAATACCTCTTGTGTTCATGCCCTGACACCAACATCGTTTGAGGAGATGTAAACGCAAGTTTGACGAAGGAGATTATCTTCGAACGAGCCGCAGGAAAACAACCTATTCAACACCATGTCAGAAAACTTATCTAGTTTGGTGGACCTTGTGACGAGGCGCAATCTCTTAGTAGCCATTATAAGGTCCCCGCATTTTACCACCCATAATGGAGCACGGTAGATCAGTTGGCGACCACCCAAATTATTCATATAGCTGTAGAAACCAGGTACTGAATATCCGAGCATTCCGACAAGCTATCATCGACGCGGATGATCATACCTTGCTATAGCTATGGTATCGATGTAGATTTCATAGAATCAACAGAGTCGAGGAAGAACACCAGCCTTAAGTAAAAGCTGCAGTGGCAAGAGATCGCCAGGACTTATGCCTATCATATCTCTAAACCATCACTTAAAAGCTCTTCAAGTTTTTTTTTATTTTAAATTCATTTTTATTTATATTTTTTAGAAGAAACTTATCCTAGACAAAAATGCTTAAAACTAGCTTAAATAACTTAACTAACTTAAAATACTTTACGGGCCCTATACGGACACTCTAAAGCCAACAGAACAACTTTAGACTATGCCTTTTTGCCTACGATTAATTTAGAATAATTAAGTTCTGTGCGATCGCTTGAAACTGTTGGTGAACAATTTGTCAAGTTTTTATAAACATGGTTTCAGCCGAGGAAAATCTTCAATTCACACTGCCGCAGATTTTAGAGAAGAATTTGAAATCGACTATTGAAACAAGCTTTATAGAGCCATGTTTTAACACCCCTGCAAAGCTGTACTGATGGATGCAAAGCTGTGATGATGGGAGTTTTCGTGACTCTACTAAGGTTCGCAATAATTTAAACGAGAATTTAAAAAAGGATTCACACAAGGCGACGCATTGTCCTTCAATATTATCCTTGAACAGATCATGCGGGACCTACATATATACTCTATAGGTACGCATAAGAGGTATGTAGATGATATTGACTTGAGTGGGTGAAGAGAGATGTGTCCAAAAAGAGTGGGTCTGGGAATATCCGAGGGCATGACCAAAAATATACATATGTCATTCCAGACGCACAACGTGTCTTGAACGTCGTTTTGACTAAATGTCACTTTTGCCAGATTTTTGAAATAATCAATGATACGTCCAGCTTGGCCCACAAGTGATAAGCAGCAGCGATTCGAGCGCTGAGATCAGATACAGAATTACACTTGCTGCCGCTGCTTCTTTGGACTTAAGAAAAAATTTGAGACCTTTCCCGTAGAGCAAACTCTTTAAAAACGGTCGTCAGCTGAGGCTCGTACATTTGAACTTATGTCCTTATGTGGATGTAGAGGTCCTTACAACTGGATGAAACCAGCGCAGGAGCCTACACAACTCATTCGATCAAAACGAGCCCACTACGAGCAGGGACAGAAAAAAGCTCGGGCGTTAAAGTCTACCTGAAAATCCTGAAATAGCCTACTCCACCTACAGCATTTTACAGAAATCGTCCCTTCCGATCGATAGCGCATGGATTCGCTGAGCAGTACTTGCGATCTTCCCAAGAATTGCGTAGAATTGGGTAAATTTGTGGATCACCTCAAAAGAAGTGTAGTTTCTCCAAATTATTCCACCAGAGACATGACAAAAGTCGTAGCCAGCGATGCACAATAAAATCAGGAATAAGCATTTTTCTAATATAAGGCTCCGAATTTTAATGCAAAAAACCAACTTCTCTTTTGCTCACTTTTTTGGTTGTTTTTTTTTTAAGTAAACAAGTCCTACTTGTCCTACAAAAAAATTCCCAGCAGAGCAATATCTTAGCCTTTTACAAAGAAAAACCTTAAAAGTTTCAATATATAAACGAATTGCCTTTCGAATTTCCATCCTAACTTCAAGACTCTGCGAGGTCGGACGTCATCATACGAAGCTCTGTTCAAAATTAATTTTCAAAAGATTCTTCCTAAGATCTGGATCTTTTGTCTTTTTTCTTAGTTTTAGGTTTTGAATAAAATATGAACTTTCTAATATTCACACTGAAGGGCTGGAAGTGTGCTCAATCCTTTTTTGAGACCTTTTGTATTAGGATGTATTGGATCAAACACTGCATGACCACGCAGTATTATGTGCTTAAATAAAAACAAAAAAATACATTTTGTGGTGGAATTAAGCTGGTTACGAAATGGCAAATGGAATGTGTGAGGAGCGAAAATTAGTCAGCTTAGTTATAATACATCGCTAGGTCGTGATCAAATAAATTTTTCATGCGGCTTAGTCATAGAAAATGCCCGCACATGGAACGTACAATTTTATCAAAATGGAAATAATTAGCAGAGTGATTTTATTACTTTAACACATCACTCAACAAGATCGTAGGATGACTAATAAGCCAATAGCTTTTAAATTAAATTAGACTTTATTCGTCAACATAGACTTCTTCTACAATAGAGCGACACATTAGTTTCTCAAAATTTCTATGCTTAGACGACTCTGGAGTTTGGTCTTGGATCCATTTTTCGTTCATTTCACGCATTAAAACAGCTCCAAACATCGCATTAAAAAGAGCTCTTCATGCTCGAATATTCATGCAAATATGTAGGTAAATACACTGCTTTCCGATATCTTTGACTTATATAAAAAAATTGGCTTACTAATAATGGGTGTGTCGATCCTGGTGACATTTACGTCATGTTTCACAATTAGAACTCCTATTGCTAGGCACTCCTTTATTACCTCGGAAGTTTGTTTTAACGGTTGTCTTAACCACCTTTCCATCATTTTCATCGAATACTGCTGTAGGATGTCCACCTTAATTTAGAAGTAATCCAACTACCAGGTTTCATAAGTTAGTAAAATGCACATTGGCCTACGATATATCCGCACACTTTTGATAGGATCTTCAAGAGTGTCAGTATGGCCTTTTTTTATCTCTATAGGAAACCTGGTCAGGCACTTGTATAAAAGTGAGATAAGAACAATAATCGTAAAGTTTTTAAGCAACATCATACGAGGGTGGTCCGATAAGTACTTAGCCTACAAAAGAAAAACAAAAACTTTGGAGAAATAGCGATTTATTTTTCAATATAGTCTCCTTTTAGCTCGATACACTTGACCCAGCGATGCACCAACTTCTTTAACCCGTCTGAAAAATACGTTTTCTCGAGGTCTGCAAAGTAGGCCTCCGTGGCGGCGACGACCTCCTCATTCGACTGAAATTTCTGCCCGGCGAGTGACTTTTTCAAGTTTGGAGACAAAAAGAAGTCGCACGGAGACAAATCTGGAGAATACGGCGGATGGGGCAGCAGTTCGTAGCCCAATTCGACCAATTTGGCCGTGGCGAGGGGGTAGGTGTGAGCCGGTGCGTTATCATGGTGGAAGAGCACTTTTTTCTTCGTGAAGTGGGGCCGTTTTTTCTCCAATTCGTCGTCGAATCGGCCTAATAATTTGACATAGTACAGCCCTGTGACCGTTTTGCCCTTCTCCAGGTAGTCGATGTGGATCACACCTTGTGAATCAGAGAAAACGGTGGCCATCACCTTTCCGGCCGATGGGACAGTCTTCGCCTTCTTCGGAGCACGTTCGCCGGGTGAAGTCCACTGTTTCGACTGTTCCTTGGTCTCTGGTGTGTACCAATGGATCCATGTTTCGTCGACTGTCACGAAACTGTCCAGAAACTGCTTCGGATTGCTCTTAAACAGCGTCAAACACTGCTCTGAAGTGGTCTCACGGTTGTGCTTGTTGTCCGGAGTGAGCAAACGCGGCACCCCTCGCGCCGACAGCTTTCTCATGCTTGTCACATTATCCTCCGCGATAGCCGTTTTCGGGGCACCTGGACGTGGCTCATCAAAAATCGACGTGCGACCACGTTGAAACTCGTTAAACCAATTTTTGATGGTCGCCATCGAAGGGGAAGAGTCACCGTACACAGCATCCAAACGCTTTTTGATTTCGCTGCGCGATTTCCATTCCAAAAACAAGAATCTAATCACCGACCTATATTGCTCTTTTTCCATTTTTCTAATGCCCGCTTCCACACGCGGTCAAAACAAAACTACGAGTCCGATCCGGCTGAAATTTCGACTGTAGCCGTCTACTAAAACTACACAATAGAAAGTTGCTCTTGCGATACTAGCGCCATCTGGCGGTGAGGCTAAGTACTTATCGGACCACCCTAATAGCTGTGAAGCTAAATTGCTTACTGGTAAGCGAAGACTTGCTTTTTCTTTTTAGGGAATGACGTAATTTGAGAATTACCGTCAAGAAGGTCGCGCCATGGATAGGAGGACAAACAAGGATGGACCTAGACAGGGACTTGACAGAGAGGCTTGCGAAGGGTTGTCAGAGGCTCTGAATTTCCGAATTTCGAATGGACTGCATAGTAATAATAATAAGGTATATTGAACTGGGTTTCTAGTCGATAAGTAGGTCAAATCACCAACGTTTAGCCATATGGCGGCCTCTTTTAATCGAACGATTCTTCGCTTGTAGAACCTGGGGATGTTGGACATTTTATTTTTCTGTAGAAATATATTTTTCAGTTAAAAGAGTAAACGATCCAAAAAAAAAATTTGAAATGGAAAATTCATATGATTGCTGCGAAATTGAAAAGGGGAGTATAGTCGTGTGGGCCAAACACATCGAATAAGACTGTACCTGGCTTTTAAGTGAAAATAATTTGCATGGGGAAGGTGTAAATTTTGATCAGACTATCTGCGTTGCTAAATCGTGATCAAATGATGCTATCAAAAAGAGACCAGTACCGGGCTTAGTCATGGAAATTGCCCGCACGCAGCAGTCTGATTTTATTATTTTACGAGTATAGTCAAAGTAAGGTGATGACATGATACTTCTCGTTAAAGAATTTCAACTTAAAACTGAATGTAATGTCTTTTTCCACAATTTAAAAATGATTAAAACTATCGTCCCACGTTTCTTCCTACTTTATTTAAGAGTTCGCAAGCTGATATTTGAAATTTTTGATTTCACAATGTCATGTGCGTCGCTGCAACGGCGAATAGTAGTGTTAAATATACGAGTATAAAGGGTGCTTATAAGCCTTGTCAGTCTAGTCTGTGACAATTGGTTGTCATAGTGCAAATTGTCGGTATCACTTTCATACAGTAGCCTTTACAATTTCATTGCCATGAAGTACTCGTTTTAACAATGTTACAAATTTTCGAATTTTAGGTCCAAAATGTTTGTACCATATTACATAAAAAAATCGACCATCCAGAAACGTTATTCGCCATACTGTGGACCGTTTTCGTATAACATTTTTTTTTGTAAGATGCTGTGACACCGCGACGCATAAGAAAGTGCGTTCTGAAGAAAATAATGCAACCGTTCAAAAAAGTGCTGACAAAGATCCAAATTTGTCGATTCGGCGTCGTTGACAACAGTTTGGTCCTTTATAGAAAATTTTATTCAAAGATCTTGATTTGAAGGCCTACAAAATCGAACACCTACAAGAAATGAAGCCGAATCGTTTGCATCGAAATTTCCTTGAATGGGCCCAAAATTAGTTGGCATGTTTGTGAGGCATGATTATGAGGTTCATTTGTGAATCAATGAATATGCCAATAAGTAAAATGGTCGCATATGGACCGAAGATAATCTACATGAGATTAGTGAAACGTCGTTGCCTCCAAACAAATGCACAATTTGGTCCGGCTAGTGGGCTGGCGAAGTCATTGGACCATAATTATTTCCAAAGCGAAGCTGATTAGCGAGTCATGGTCAATGATTTTTTCATTCCTCGATTGTGTGGCATGAATGTGGAAGAGGTGTGGTTCCACCAGGATGGCGCCACGTGCCATTCAGCAAACGAGCCAATCATCTTATTTAAAAAAATATCCGATGAATGCATAATTTGGTGTAATAGACCTGTATATTGGCTTCCAAGATCTTGTAATCTTGCCTTTTTATTATTTTTGTTAGGGATACCTAACATCGCTAGTCTGCGGTGACAAACCAACAATCGACTCATTGGAAGTTAATTATATTCATATGATCGAAAATCTGGCTCTCGGATGATATTCATCAGATCTAGTGGTGATGGGCATACGGGTGTTCAAAAAATAAGGTGACCAATTGAATTTTGTGAGCTGGGTATAGTATATTTTGGTTTTTTTTAATTTAATCACAATCGAAAAAGTTTCAGACATTTTGTGCAGGAAATGTGTATCAGCGAAGTTTGATCTTAAATTGCTAAATTTTTACAAAAGATCATTTGATAATAACAACTACATGAAGCAGTTCGCACAGTTTAAACATGAGCTTCAAGAGTTGTAGTGCATTGAGCCTACTGTTAAAAATCCAAGGCATGAGTAATATTCGCAGCAGGGTCATCATCATCATCATCATTTCCTTTATCTCCCACTGAAGCGTGGACCCCCAATAAAGCATTTCCATCTGATCCTGTTTTTTGCTAGCATCTTCTGTTCGCTCCACGATTTTCCGCATTTATCAATTTTTTGGCTAACGTTCTGCTACACGTAGTCTTAGGGCGATCTCTCTTGCGGCTTCCTTGGGGGTTCCAATCAAGAGCTTGTCAGCGGACTTCCTTAGCATCTTTTCGTAGTGTGTGTCCTATCCACCTCCGTTTCGTTTTCGTCGTTTGATATAGTTGGCCATTGGTTCCAGATTGCATGAGAATACCTTGAGAATACGTCGGAGGTATCCGTTAACAAAGCTTTGAATTTTTCGGGGCAGATGGTCGGTTACAAGCCAGGTCTCGCATTCGTAGACCATGGATGTGGAATCTTCAAAAGATACTGGTAACCCGTGTTGCCAGCATGCACGATTCGCGGGATATTATTCTCCTTTTTTCACGCGCCTACGTACTAAACCACACCTCTGCACACTTCAACCACTCTCCCCGCGGGACTGCCGTTAGATCTTACTTCGCGGGGCTGGTTAGCGGTTCACGCTGTATTTCGGGTAGAGGCCTCTTGGGTTCTTCTCTCTGCTTCGATTTGCCGTAGCTTTGTTTGTGATGTACGAGCATGTTTCGTTCCAAGTTTCCACCGAGTCCATCATATAGGAGATCAGGTTTTCAGGGCTTGGTACATTTAGCCTTTGTCTGTCCTGCATAAAGCGACTGCACTAAAAGACTGTGTGTTCGGCGTCCTTCTCGGAGTTTGGGCATTGTGGACACAGCATATCCAAATCTATGCAGATACTTTCGATAGCCACCATGTCCAGACAGAAACTGCGAAAGATGGTAATTGCAGTCTCCTGTCGGTCTGATGTCCAAGTCTCAATGACGGGAACGAGCCTGTGCGTCCATTTTCCTTTTGTGGAGATATCCCATCTGGCTTGCCACATTGCCATGGATTCTGCCCGTTCTTCTGCTTTTATAAGCCTGGTCTGCGCTTGCAGTATACCCTTTTGAGCTCGTGTGCCAATATATCGATGGGTAGCATTCCTGCTATGACTAACGCTGCATCGTTGGAGATGGTCCTGAATCCGCAGATTACTCTTATTGCGCAAAGTCGATAGACTGAATCCATTTTCCGCTTTAGTCCTTTTACTGCAAGGACTTCCGCCCAAATTGGAGCAGCGTACAGTAGGACTGAGCTGACTACCCGTTCGCATATATTCGAAAGCATTCGTGAAAGAGCTCGTTGCGCGTGTGATGCCTTCTCGCTGGCATACATTATGTGTTCTCTGAAGGAAAGCCTGTTGTCTAGTATGACCCCTATATATTTGACTCCTATTGCGCTCCTTCGATAAGATGTATCATATCTTGTTACTGTAAGCAATATTTACACTAATAAATGTTAAAATGTTAAATGTTGACTGCTTTCTTGGACCTTATCGTCTAGTCTCCGACTAAGAAACTCGCATATTCCACCTTTTTACGGCTGGGTATGAGCACAGCCTCCGTTTTTTGGGTTGCTAGTTCTAGACCGGCATTTGAAAGCCAATCTATATGCTTAGCCACTGTGACGACGTGCAATGTCGTCGGCGAAGCCGATGATTCGTACTCCTTCGGGAAGCGCTAAACGTAGAACGCCATCGTACATGATGTTCCACAGAAGAGGTCCAAGGACTTATCCTTGAGGAACACCCGCCGTTATTTTGTAGAATTTTACGCCTTCATCGGTATTGTACATTAGCCTCCTGTTGTTGAAGTAGTGGACGACGGTCTTTAATAAATAGTGGGAGGTACCCATGTCAATTAAGGACTGTTGTATGTGCGTCCAGCTAGCCGAGTTGAAAGCATTTTTTATGTCCAGCGTAATTACTGCACAATACTCTTCTTCTCTCCCCATCTCCATCCTTTTCCTTGGACGGCGTCCGCAGCCAGGTTTACCACTGTTTCTATGGCGTCGACCGTTGATCGTCCTTTTCGGAAGCCGTATTGGTAGACTGACAATGCACCGTTCGCTTCCGCCCCGGCCAGTAACCTATCGTAGATAATTCGTTCTAGTATCTTGCCTAGTGTATCCAAAAGACAGATTGGCCGATACGAGAACGGTTCTCCAGGTGGTTTCCTTTTGGCAGTAGCACCAAGTGCTGCAGCTTCCGCGGTGTGGGAAAAACTCCCCTCTTGCAAGCATTTCCCCAAAGTGTGTTGGAAAGCATCTGGTCTAGCCGTAATGGCCGCTTTGACTGTCTTGTTTGGGATTCCATCCGGTCCGGGTGTTTTATTGTTTTTGACCCTCGAGACTGCTTTATTTAGCTCCTCTAGTGTAATAACAGGAATTTTTTCTGTGTTATTCCGGGGGTGATAATTTGGGATTTGATATCGGCGGACTTCTATTGTTTTTTATCTTTTTAGTGACCACTCTATATGCTTTACCCCAAAGGTCTATGTCGTCCTCCTCGCAAAGTTTTTTGAAGCATCTTGACTTACTCTCCTTTGGCTTTTTTCAGTTGACGTCTCGCTAACTTGAATTCCTTTGCCATGTACCATACTGATTGTTTTTGAAGTTCATATTCATTGATCATTCTGTCGATGTTGACTTTTAGGGCGCTTACCTTTATGGATTTATACAGAATGTCATTAAAAACAATAAGAAAGAGGATCGGCGAGAGTAAACATTATTGATGAACACCTGCACTGGTTGTGATGCTGTCTGAGAGCCCGCCATGTGGAGTACTCTGCACTTGAAGTTCGCATAATTCTGACTAAAGCAGGCTGCTTTTCAGGAACTCCTCTAGATCTGAGCGCCTTCCAAATACGCCGCGGGGTATGCTGTCAAACGCCATGCTGTAATCAATGAAAACAAGTTGAACAGTCCACTGCCATTCATTAATTAGCTTAACAACACGAACGGCTTGGGCGAAAACCAGTTTGCTGCTTTGGGAATTATCAAGCTTCGATTTAACGTGGCTGAAAAGTATACTGGACAGTTCTTTGAGAAAGAGGAGAACAACCAAAATACCCTGTAATCAGTCCTCGGGGATCTTTTCATCGATCCAAATATTGTAGAACTGAATATTAGAAATAGGAGTATCAGCGTCTATTCTGGACACACTTCCAGAGTTTCAGCCTTGATTTTTTTATTGCCGAGATTATTTCTGGCAGTGAGCTTATTCTGGGGCTATATCTGGTTGTTGTCAGTTTGCAGCACAATTTTGTCAGACGTTTCAGTGTTGGAAGAGTTTAGTATTTCAGTAACGTGCTCCCTGAATCTCTTGAGCTGTATATTCTTTGTCGTGAGTTTACATTACATTTACCGGTAATTTGGAGTGAAATCCCGTTTGATGTTGATGAAACGTTTTGATGTTGTTGGTAATGTCGAGCTTTACGATCGTTTTCGGCCGCTCCTTGGATACTTGATCAAAGTCCAGCTAACACTGTTAAGCCCTAAAGCTATAGTAGTGAGTATGGATACTTGATCTACCCTTTCCCGCAGCCTAGCTAGGTCTGATATTCAGCAGATCTTTACATTTATCTGCTGCAATTAATCTGAAAACTTGTTCAAAAATTCATTTAAGTCTTCTGTTTTTTTCTTTTCTGTTTTTTTCTTTGTATAAAAAAATCTTTTTGTTTTACGATGTCGTTTCGCACTTGCGCTTGCCGAACTTATGAATTCTTTTAAAGCATGCGAAAAAAACTGAAATCCATTATACTCAGGCACAATTAACTACAATTATATCAAATTCACTGGCACATTATTATTATCCGTCTTGATGAGTGTTTGTTGTCGACTACTTGCGCGTAATATTGTATAATGCACACGTATCCTAATTCCCCAACCAGCATGCCGTTCATACTTCGTTTTGCTTAATGTCTCTACCCGGGTAATAGGTTCGAAGCATGATTTAATTTCAGTCGTTATTAAAATATGTAGTACGGATTAAAAATTCTTAAGCAAACAATTGCAGTCGTGTAGCGAACCTCGGAACTTGTTCTAAATGATTTATCATGGAACTTATTAAAAACAAGTGATTTACCGGTTATTTACTTATTTGCTTATGTAATCCGAGTTTAAGCGAATATTAAAAAGTGTGCAATGAACCAATTATGAAAAAAGTTACTTAGGAGGTTGATATTCCTTTGATGGATATCAGGGGGCCTCGACAAGGGACTAGTTAAATTATGGCTTAGTTGATCTTCACTTTAAAAATTTATATTTTAGGTGTCGTTAAAATGCCATATTCGAGGTCAAGGTCTAAATTCCTTTGAGGTTTTCCGTAACGGCCAGCCAAACCACTACATGCGCTCAAATGAAATTCATTGTAATTGCCAGCGGTCGGCACAGTCATGAGAAGCTAACACACATGAAAGAGATCTCTTATCAACTATCGAGGAAAGAACACTTAATCAACGAAATTGTCCACGCAATATTGCGTATATAACAATACGGCGCCATTGTCACCCCGATCATCGCTGCCTTGCCCGTATTCCCTTCGGCTGGTTACCCTCTATCATATGACCGCATCTTAATTGCCTCCAAGTGCCCCGACCACTTTTCGAGCAGAACGTGCTCTACGTATGTCGTGAGTGTGACTCGTTCCAACAAACAGTGATCCGCAACATGTATAGCATCTGGACACAATAATTCAGTTCGGCGTGCTGCCTGTTTGGTTTAAGTAGCCAAATTGCGCGCCAATAATCTTCGCACTATTTAATTGCTCGAATTGAAATTCAATCAATTTTTCTGCACCACAACATCACAGAGCAGGGAACGCACTGAGTAATGGTAAAATAATTGATTCAAGTGAGGCGAATTCAATTGAACAAATATCTGCTGATCTAGATGGGGTTGAATGAGATGATGGTGGTCGATAGAGAGGATGGCTGGGCATCCTTTCAGGGATCAATAACAGCAATAAAGTGCCAAGGTATGTCTTACTCGCACGTAATTTCATTTACTCACTGTGCGAGAAGTGACGGAGCTACATGGCTTCATTTTAGAATCATTAATTGACAACCCTGACTGAGGAGAGACCAGCTGGTTCTGATTCAAACTGGAACATACATACATATGTGGATATGTAGACCCCCGAAAAAAGTTAAAGAAAATGGGAGACTTCTCTATCTGATTTAATCCTATACCTTGTGAACCTCGTTATGAATCTACCAAAGGGTCGTTTGCTTACATTCCCATTTACTCCTAATATTTGACCATTATTTTCGCCACTGGAACAATGCAGTAATTTTTAGCATCAATATGGAAACACAACCTTCAACCTTCATAAGTGCTTACCCACCTCAACCCGGGCCAATTGAGCCTCGGAATACACTCTCAATCGCCACATCGATGCGACGGTCAAGGGACCAGCCCCTGTAGAAGGGGTAATCAACTTTTATGAATCTACATCGATAGAATAATGTAAAGCAATGTCAGGAGTAGGAGAGTAATTTGGCAATATTGAATTTAGACATTTTTGCGCCACTACGCATGTACAATATAACCTTTCTGGCAACATTATAAAGCTAGCTATCGATCTAGTCTGTGCGTTTTATAATCAGATGGGAGGTTACCCCACGTTGCTGAGCCTTTGCTTTACTGCCCTTACATAATGGAGATCCTTTGACATTGGAATGGAATGATGGCCAATACCATTAAGTAATTTACGTCTTTAGTACGAAGATCAGAATCGATGATTACCATACTACGCATAATACCAACTTGCATAGAACTCGTGAGCTCGTTCCCATCTTCACTGCCAATGGCAAATTAGATATTCGGTTGTTTAGAAGATAAAACATCGTACACGGGTGCTCTTTATTCCTAATGTCTGAACTTGTTTCGACAAAACCAACGTGACGACCATATGTCAATTCTAACTGCTTTAAGAGTTGTTCCTTGATGTTAATCTGCCACATTAATGACCATGTGTTAGCCTAAGAGACAACAGGAATGTCAACGTTATTCCTCTTCGAGTTATTTTGCTGAATGGCGCATATCGTCAACTTAATGTCGTGCTTTGGTTAGCTTTCAAGGTATTGTTTGGTCGACCAACGTGAGCAGGATTTAGCGTCACAGTTTGTATACAAATGTCAACAAGTAAATATAAACTGTTTATCTACTATAAATCTTATAATCTTATAATCCTTCATTATATGAAGGAAAAAAAAAAATCCGTGTATGGGCGGACAAATCCATGTATAATTTAAAGTTATCATCAAGGACATATCACAAGAAAGATCAACAAAAAATCAAGCAAGCAAGTTGTCGTATTGTACTTAGCTCGGTTTACAGATTGAATGTTGTTGCCATAAAGTTAACACGACGGGCGGCTTCAATAGGACTCAATTATATGAGAATCGAAAAGAAGTAATATTCCATCACCCGAAAGAAAGATTCTAAAGTCGCGCCAAATACAAGTTTTTTTTTTTAAATGCAATAAAATGAACAAATTTATTTTTTTTCCATTTATTATGGGTTTATAAGTAAGAACAAATATTCCCATTAATTATGAAATACAGCGTTGTTCAAGTGGCTGCCTCGGCTGGCTTCACAGTAGCGCATTCTGTCTACGAATTTTCCAAGATCTTGTTGATGGTTTCGGGTTGTGGTTCACAGATTGCTTGCATGATATTGACCTTAAGTGCTTGAATCGTTTTCGGATTGTTGGCATAACATCGGACCTTCATGGTTCCCCACAAAAAAAAAAATCCATTTGGGTCAAATCACAGCTCCGTGGCGGCCAATTGACATCGTCAAGACGGCTGATGACTTGGTGCGCAAAAGATCGATCTTAGCTTAAGTTTTTAATTATTTGAATTATTATGCTTTTTTTATAAGGCCGAAAGATATAATTTAATCTATTCTGTTTATGTTAGAGTGTCCGTACAGGGCCATTAAGATATTTATAAGTTAGTGAAGCTAGTTTTTCATTTTTGAATAGCGCCTAAGATAGTTTTAAGAAATTAATTAAAAAAAAAAAAAGGTCGATTGTGGCATGGCGCGCCATCATGCATGTCCCAATCCATGTCTTCAATTTCAGTAAAAAAAAGTCGGTCTGTAAAGCCCACCGTTGACCGAAACTTGTTCCCAGCCTCATTTTCGAAGAAAAATGGTCCAATGATGCCACCACTCCAAAATCCGCACCAAATTTTCAGTCTCTGTGGATGCATTGGCTTCTCGACAATAACGTATGGGTTGTCCGAACCGTACGAGTAGCTGCCAAGATGAAAATGCGCCTCGTCAGAAATGATAATTTTTCGCCCAAAATCATTGTCCAATTTAAGCTGCCCTAAGGCCCAAACTGCGAAGCGATAACGAAGCGAATAATCCGAGATCTTTGTGCAGAATTCTCCTCAAGCTAATGCGTGAAATGCTGAGCTGTTGAGATCGATGGCGAGTTGATGCTCGGCCACAGCGTGCCTGGCTACCACATGAGTGTTGTCCACTAGCATACCAGTCTCACGAACTTTTTGCACAAATTTGCGTACAGCACTCGCGGTGGGTGCTTCATTTCGGCTAAAACTTATTTTTAACCGCCGACGCAAAAAGAGGGGTGTTATAAGTTTGTCTATGTCATCGTAGGTCCTGAACGAATAGATCGATTTTGATGCTTTTTTTTGTTTGAAAGCTCATATGAGCGAGATGGTTCCTAGCTACAATTTATGATGATCTGTTCAGGCGTTTCAAGGCCATCAGCTCTTTTAGGTGGCGCAATATGAATCACCCTATCGGAAGATGTCGTACCATAATCATGTTTGACATTAGTGAATTGTACAGCTGCAGTATACAAAAAGTTAAGCAATGGAGCGCTATAGTTCGTAAGAGCGTGGAATAATTGTGTCGATTTTTTTTGACCAATAATCGGTCGGTGGAATTTCGTGAATTTCGACGTCGATTTCCTATTCGTTTCGTGCCAACTGGGCAAACATTCCGCTTAGCTACTCGACTTGAACAGGCTGGACCCGTAGGAGACCATGCAGGACGTGGCCGCCACCGGACTTGTCGTTCGGCCGAGAATATCGCGGCTGTGGCTACCGATGTCGCTAAGAACGAAGAAACATCAACCAGGCGACGGGCCACGCAATTGGACATCACCAGACGGACCCCACAGCGAATTTTAGTGAAAGACTTACACATGTTCCCGTACAAAGTGCAAATAGTGAATCAGTTAATGCCTGCTGACCGTCAGTCGGTTGTGAATTACTATCAAGCCATCCTTAATCTTAACAACGAAGAGGACGACTTTGTGTGAACTTAATCCACTTAAGCGGTTATGTCAGTAAGCAAAATCTTCGTTTCTTGGGCACTGAAAGTCCGCGTGTGATGCACGAAGAGCAATTTCATCCACTCAAAGCCACTGGTGAGGCATTCACGCGGGAGAAGTAATTGGACCGTGTTTTTTTGAGGACGCCATCGACAATTCGATCACTGTTACTGACGATCGCTACAGGACCATGATAAACGACTTTTGACTGCCGGAGTAGGATGAGCGAGGTTTGGTTTTGAAAAAACTTTAAAAAGTAATTAGTGAGAAACAGCTGTCAGTGTCAAAATAACCTATGATTGAAAAAAAAAAACCATTAGACTGCCCGGCCTTTATATGAAAGAAGCGTTATTACGAATATTAGATGTGTTCAAAAAATAATAGGAATTTCTGATTTTTGAAAATAAAGTTATTTGCGTGCCTATATAAATGTCATCTCTCTTATGCTAGAAATATTGGATATTCATAAAAAATGAGGTTTGAATTGAGCCATTTCGAGATTCAAAAACCTTGAATTGTTTCACCAAAGATTCTGATTTTTTTCGGAATTTTTCACGCCCACAGCGTTGCATTTGTGGATTAGGTTGTACGGTAGTGTCTGAGTATGTGCTAGGTGCTTTACACTCTGAGAAGTTGTTTTTTTTTCACAAATGATTTCGGGGACTGAACTAACAATTTAGACCTCTTCAGCCAACATATGTATATTAGTTTGTTCAAAAACAAACGGGAATTGTACAATTGTCTATTTTTTGTTGAAAATTGTAATCGAAATTTAGAGTTTTCTTTTTTTTTATCAAAAACGAATGTTTACTTAGAATAAAATGGAAACTTATAATATGATATTTAAAGCATTGTCGATCGCTAGCCAATGCAATCCATGAATTGACCAATTTTCCAGCATTCCATGAATCACTGCCTGGAAAAACCAAAGCGATAATCAGAAGGAGCAATTCCTGAAGAAGGAAAACGAGCATTGTATTGCTGCAAATTACTTTATACCAGGCATTTGTCCTGAAGTGCACTAACTTCTCAAGCGCTCCGCTAGTAGTCAATAGCGATATGCAGTGATGGTTTCATTCAGTTTGAGCAGCTCATAGTATATCACACCCTTTTGATATCACCGATTGGAGCATGATTTTGGTTCCATGGATATTTAGTTGGCCATTGATGTTCATGGCTGCCCGGGCTTAACTCATCACTTTCGGCCACTTCCTTGGTATTGTCGTAATGGATCCAGTTGATTCTTTCTTAAGGACAACTCGGAGCAAAAATCCTTTCCTATTCTGCCATTGAAGCAGCTGTTCACAAGTGGAAAAACGCCTTTCGGGATCCCATAGTTTCATTTCGTATGAAACCCATTTTCCTTCCTTTTTTATTGCCATCGCGTAAAGGAGTTTTTCCAATGTTGAAAAGTAGATTCAAGTAGATGGCAAGTAGTCTTAAGCGAGAAGTTCTTCCAATTCTTCATCTCGGATATTTTACCTTGTCTTTCAAGTCCAATTCATCATATTTGAAACATTCAAACTACATCTGCTCAACCAGACCGCGTTCACTGTAAACTTCTACGTTGACCTTCGGCGTAGATAATACATGTAAAACGCAACGAATTAATTCCAACTTCCAGTAGTTATGTTCATTAAATTCTTTCCTAAAATGCGTTTGTCGGCAAATATATTTGAAACATGTTGGTAAACATGTCTGAAACGTGATTACATGTGGAATCTGTAGTTCTAAGGCATATGGATGTATATGATATGTATATGTTCATCTATTTCTTTCGATGTACTCGGATATCTGAGAAACAAAAAAATATATCATTCCAGGCGCGTTGATTAACGGAACTACAGGGCGTCTTAAGAACACGAATCTGCAATATTACCACGGGTAAAGCTAGTAATTTGAGTAGACTAGTCTAATTAAGAACCTGTTAACAACATTTCTATTGACACAGATAATTTTTTTTTTGTTCCCAATCGGGTACAAGATACCAAACGCTGTGAAAGGTTTAGCCATCTTCTTTGGAGTAACAAATGTCAATGGCAAAGGAAAAAGTTTGTTAAAATGGAAAGAATATGCGGCTTAAAACAAGGTTGTTAAAATAGGATACCAAACCAGATTAGATAATGAGGACCCCGTTTCGGAAAGAGTTGCAGCTCATTGGAGGAGATATTTCGATTAACTGCTGAATGTACAAGGAGAGCCACCAGAAATGGAGAACGGTGTTGTCCCTTATTTAAGAAGATATTAAGAGCATAATCGGATACCTTATTGCAATATCATCCTCCCCACTTCTCGGCTTTGTTTCAATTAAGATTGCTCTACCCCAAAAGACACTATACATCATTTGTTGCTACATCTTGCTCTCACAACCTATTGAATCCTATCAACTCGCCATTAACACAATCGACCAAATAACCGATTTAAGAAACCCTCAGGATGAAATCCTTGTTTTCGGTTACTTCAACCTTCCTCATCTTAAATGGACCCAATCAGACGATCAATCGTTTTATACTGCCACCAATCCCACTACTGCCAAAGAATGACAACTAGACAACTCGACCTCATATTCACAACCGATCCCCTCAATTCTTCTGTTTCACTTTGTCCCCTTTCCCTTTCAACCATCGAGAACTTCCATCTTCCCCTCCTCCTTTCCTTCTTTCAATATTCTCCACTACAGAATAAACCCCCTACAGTTCTGGCCTCTTACGATTTCCGCTAAGCAAAATTTCACCAAATCAATAAGGCCCCTCTTAATTTTGATAACCTAACCGTAAATGATGCAATATCCATATTCTACAGGGTAATATTTTACTCTATCTCTCTTTACGTTCCCATTTCACAACGCTTTGTCCACCACCACCACCTCCACCACCACCACCTCCACCTCCCCACCCTTGTACAATCGCAGGCTCCGTTCTCTAAGAAACAAAATAGATAAGCAGTGGACAATCTTCCTTCGTACTCAGTCCCCTAATGACTTTTCTAACTACCTGGGCAGCTATCTCCACTTTACCGCCCTTCACAACTCCCTCTATGAACGTTATTTAACTGAAACGCAATCCAATCTTATAAACGATCCTAAATCCTTCTTTAAGTTTGTTAACTACAAAAGAAAATCTGATGGCTATCCTACCTCCCTCTCCTTCTCAATCAAACCTCGAATGACCCCAATATTATCGCCAACTTTTTCACCACCCTTTTTTAAACAGTCTTTCGCCGACGACTCCTTTGCTCCAGACCTCACTTACTTCGATTATTTACCGAATTTTTCCCTTGGACCATTTCTGCCTCACAAAGTCGATTCTCACGTTATCCAGAATAAATTAAATCTAATTAATGATGAATTCACTCCTGGACCTGACTACAACCACTAACCTTGTTGAATTTGTGTCCTTTACCCTATCAGCCTTAGAGAACTGCAAAAAAGTCGACGTTATTTCAACCGATTCCAGTAAAGCTCTCGATATAATCTCCCACAGACTGATACTCTTCAAATTGTCTCCTTTTGGCTTCGACCCCATTTCTTTGAAGTGGATATCTTCTTACCTGGAAAATCGCAATTACAGTGTTCGTTTTAGATCTCCCTTCTCTAACCCCTTTTCAGCTTTTACCGGCGTCTCCCAAGGCAGCCACTTAGGTCCACTTCTTTTCATCTTACTACATGCCGAAGACACCAAGTTCTTCAAGACCATTTCCTCTAGTCATGACTCTTCCCTTATTCAACCTGATCTCAATAGTTTTTCCATCTGGTGTTCCAAAAATTGCTTGGAGCTTAACATTTCCAAATGCCAATCAATTACCTTTTCACGTAAACGAATCAAACCTCCTCCTCGTCTCTACTTCCTCAATAATCAACCCATCTCCACGGTTCAAGTCATTCGCGATCTTGGCATATTATGTGACCAGGAGCTAAATTTTCGCGCACACATCGATGAGATAATCCGTAAAGCTAATTCTGCACTCGGTTTCGTGAAGCTATGGTCTAAAGAATTCTCGAACCCTTACGTTCCCCGATCTCTTTACATAACCTTTGCCCGACCCCTTCTTGAATACGCCTCTCAAGTATGGTCTCCTTACCAACAAACCCACATTTCTAGAATCGGGAGCATTCGACACCGGTTCCTACGTTTTGCTCTTCGAGGTTTCCCCTGGTGCAATCCTTTGATTTTACCAACATACCAAGACCGCCTTAAACTTATGAACATGAACACTTTGGAGGAAAGAGGAATTGTATCTGACATCCTTTTCATCCATCGGCTCATTTCAGGTATCATTGACTGCGCGACCCACAACAACTTTGTCTCTATCAACACTAACCCCCGCAATGTACGAAATCCCCGTCTCGTCTATCTACCCACCCCCCGTACTGCCTAAAATGAACCCATTTCTCGTAGTGTTAATTCGAATCCTTACTTCGATTTCAACCTCAGCACTCGATGCCTAAGAATCCGCCTTTTTAACCACCCTCCCCTCTCTCCCATTCTCCCTAATTAATAAGTTAGATTAGATTAAGATTAGATTAAGCTGGCTTGAATTAAGCCCAATAAATGGGGCGTTTGCCTCCACGAAAATTAAAAATTAAATTAAATTAAATTAAAACTACCAGTAGGTATCACTTCAGAAGGAATCAGTCGGCGAGTGACCAAATTTTCAGTATTCAGCAACTTTGCAGCGGTGCACAAACTGAAAAGCCCTCGTAAGTTTGGAAGCAACTAAATCGCCGACCAACTCGCTAGGAATGGTTTCAGCGAAAGTTACATAGGTGCCGAACCCTTCTGCGGAATCCCCAGGTCGAAGATTAATTTTCTCTTAGACAAGAGGGACTCCGACTATCGAAGAGATTCATAGGGCCCCTGAACAGACACTCTATTAATATCCTTCAATTTAATAGAGTCGATATCAGAAGACTGGTCAGACACCTTTTGGCACACTGTAGTCTGAGATATCACTTCAACAAAATCAACCTCTCGTCTGAAACCTAGTGTCGCCTCTGTCTAGAGGATGAAGAAAATGCAGAGCACTTACTACGCGAGTGTGCTGCTCTCTGCCATCTTAGGAAGCGTATCCTCCTCAGAGAAGTCATGACTCTAAGCTAAAGTTATCTGAAATATGCGAGATACATGAAGGTATACAACAAGGAGGAGTTTTGCCACCACTTCTTTTTTTCTGGTGCTGAAATTCGCAATGAAATTCCTCCAAGAAAATGAGAGGGGAATGGAAGCACATCCATTCTAGCTTACGCTAACGCTGAAAAATGTAGAAAGTCTAGTAACGGCAGGAAAGTAGGTTCAGAAGGGATTGAAGAGAAAACCAAATAAATATATGGTCATGACCGTCCTGGATCGATTCAAACCTCGCATCTGATTGACTCGATAATTCTTTTCAATTCGGCGCCAAATCGGCCCAATAATTTGGCATAGTACAGCCCTGTAACCGTTTTGCCCTTCTCCAGGTAGTCGATGTGGATCACACCTTGTGAATCCGAGGAAACGGCGGCCATCACCTTTCCGGCAGATGGGACAGTCTTCGCCTTCTTCGGAGCACGTTCGCCGGGTGAAGTCCACTGTTTCAACTGTTTCTTGGTCTCTGGCGTGTACCAGTGGATCCATGTTTCGTCGACTGTCACGAAACGACGCAGAAACTCCTTCGGATTGCGCTTAAACAGCGTCAAACACTGCTCTGAAGTGGTCTCACGGTTGCGCTTGTTGTCCGGATTGAGCATCGCGACGACAGCTTCCTTATGACCAAAATATTATGCAGGATATGACCCACGCGATCTTTTGAAATGCCTACTGTCTAAACTACCTCGCGCACCTTCAATCGGCGGTCTGCCAATACGACATCGTGGATTTTTGCCACGTTATCCTCCGTGTTAGCCATTTTCGGGGCACCTGGACGTAGCTCATCAAAAACCGACGTGCGACCACGTTGAAACTCGTTAAACCAATTTTTGATGGTCGCCATCGAAGGAGAAGAGTCACGGTACACAGCATCCAAACGCTCTTTGATTTCAAAAACAAGAATCGAATCACCGACCGATATTGCTCTTTTTCCATTTTTCTAAAATCCGCGGACACTCCCGCTTCCACACGCGCTCAAAACAAAACTACGAGTCCGATCCGGCTGAAATTTGGACAGTGCCGTCTACTAGAATGTACTACACGATAGTAAGTTGCTCTTGCGATACCGCCATCTGACGGTGGGGCTAAGTAAGTGGGGCGGATCACCTTCGTACTTGAAATGACCTGAGACGATTTAGAAATCAACATTTTCCACGTCATCACCAAAACGCATGCCTAGCTGCTATAAATCAGAAAGGACCTCCTAATAACTTTTTACGCCAAAAACATTATATATCATTGTAAAAATAAAACTTCAAATAGTATGAGTGGTACTGAGTTTTTCAAACCCTCAAACATCTTTAATGACTTGTCAATGTCAAAATGTTAGCCAGGAATTATGTTTTCATCATGGTGAAGTTCACAAATGAGTAATGTTGACTAAATATTGTTACTGATATTCTGAGTCGGTTGTTCCAACTTTCACGTGCATAGTGCATAAACTCAAATCAACTTATTCACTATGGAATTCTCAATAGTGAAGTGCTTCTGTGCAAATGAGCTAATTCGACACTGTTTGCAGAAATTGGGACTATCTCAATCTACATTGGGCCAAATATTGCTTAAAGAATTTGGCTCACACTCTTAAAAGCTCTAGGTAACTCAAGATCTGATATTTCTTAATCTGCAAAAGTTTGAAGAAAATCCTGAATTTCGACAAATCATCTTCAGAGATGAATTTCCTTTTGACCTGATGGCTGTATCAATCAGGAAAATATGCGATATTGGACAGCAAAAAAGATCTCATGTGCCTCAGGAGGACATGATCGGACCCTATTTCTTCGACGATGAAAATGATCGCCATGCTGCGGTTGATAGACTTCGCTATCGTGCCATGTTGGAAGACTAGGTACCTAGGTGACCAGGTACCTATGCCTTAAGCTCTATGTAAATTTGAACAGAAACCAAAGTTTGAACACAAATAAATTTTGTAAGTCCATCAGTTTTACTAAATCGCGCATTTGCACGCGGAAGTAAAATATAATTCAACCGTCATTAGAATTAGCTCAAGCTGTCAATAACAAACTAATTTGTTACATCAAAACAAGCGAGCAATGATATATTGTACTATATTTCTCACAATGGCGACACGATTGCTTTCTCCACAGTATATTGCCAGTGCTTTATTTGCTTTCATTTTAGATAGTGTCAATCAGTACCATTATATTACGACAACAAGGCTTGTTTTTATTTCACCAGCATTCCGCGGTTATAAATGTTTCAATTCATTGTTTGTACAAAAAATCTATATATTTGTCAGCTTATTTATTTGACATGCCTATCATAAAAAAGTGTCAACGAAACGACCATGAATTATAATTAGCCAGTGTAATGGCTAACATGACACGACTATTTTCTGTAGAAGTTATCGGGACTTTAAAATATACCCCTATTGTTGGGGATTAGTTGGGTAGCCCTTAATTTATATTCTGTTTAATTAAAAGTGCTTTTCATTATATATTTCTAGTGTTCTGTATTAGATGACTTATTATTTATTACGGGTTTAGTTATATACGCAAAAGTGTGATCGCGGAGTTCAACTTGTGGACTCAACCACCTGCAGCAAATATTTACGATAAGTATGGCGTTAGCACTCTAAAATATTGACCGCAACACCAATGTGAATGTCTCTCATTAACTAAGTTATTATGCCTTGGCTTCGTCTTATTTTTTTTTTTTTCGAAAGCTTGTAATGACTGTCTGCAGTTTTTAACAGCTTTTTCTTTCTTTTCTTGTTTCTTTTTTTTTGACACATTCTGAAAATATCGTTAAACGAGTGATTTACCGCTGAAATGTTGCTAAAAATGTGTATTGTCGACAAGCAACTGCTAAGGTTTTAACGCTGATTAAACTTATTTTAGCATCTTCAGGTAGCTATCACATGCAATGTTTTGCGAATTATTCATTCTCACCCACCAGTAAAAGTCGTGAAAAGCCACTTTAAAATAAAACATCAAATTAGGATTATCCCGTAGGCGTTACTGGTAACTGCCCTTTTTAACTCAAATCAAATAAGCTTTCAGGCCCAACTATAATGGTCTTAGGTGGGCTAATCTTATGTCAAAACCGAATGAAAATCCCGCCTAGGTTTTTACAAAAGTAAAAGCTTAATGAACCATCAAACTGCCTACATTGGGTTTTTTTTTTCTTTTGTTGGAGGCTTCTACTATCTGTTGGAGCACTCAGACACAAATACTGGTCCACTGTACTACCAGACAGACACCTTGTCTTTATTATATTTTCCCCGTTGTCCGGAGAAAAGTGAGGAGGGGCTACAGTGATGTGGAGCTAAGAGATTCGACACCCACTACGTCGGCCCCAAGGGTGCGCCACCGTGCGCGAGCGAAGGCGGGACAGTCGCAGAGAAAGTGTTCTGCTGTGTCATCCTCCTCGCAACATGTAGCACAGGTAGGCGTCTTACTGATGCCAAGCACGTAGAGATGCTTGGCAAAAGTGTAATGGCCCGTAATGACGCCCATTAGCCTTCTGCAATCAGAAAATGTTGCGGACTTTTTGCAGACATCAGGGCGTACGCGCTTAGTCATCCGATATTCCCTCCACCTGCGACTGTGTACGTTAGAGACGCAGTCATTGATGCCAGATTTGACCGTGGAAGCAGGAAGGCGGATTCAGGTCCTGAGAAACTCTCCTCTGAGCCTCTTCTAGCGAATTCATCGGAGATCTCGTTTCCTGGGATTCCAGAGTGACCTGGGACCCATACAAGCCTAAGTGAATTTAGTCTTCCGACTTTGTTCAAAAAGGTCTTGAGTTCATGCACTAATTGGGAGTTGGATAGAGGATTGGACACAGCTTTGAGTGCAGCTTGGCTGTCACTGCAGACACATATGCTTTTTCCCCTCCACCTGTGTTTCACAACATAGTGCATGGCTATTAGGATTGCGTAAATCTCCGCTTGGAAGTCAGACGCCTATTTTCCTAACGAAAAGTGCAGTCGAATGTTTTCGCGCTCAAAGAAAACTCCAGCGCCGGATCCCTGCCCAGTCCTGGAGCCATCTGTGAAAATGCGAAGACATTCCATTCCAGGTTCAGTCCTGACGCCATGGAAATGTGACTGTGTAGTTACAGCGCAGTAGGATGGCAGGTGTCATTGCGTCAAAAGGTCATGAGACAGGGGTCGTAGGATATTTCTCCTGCAAGTACACTTTCAATCCAATGAGAGTTGTACCGGAAGACCATTCCTCTTTAGGCGAGAAATAGTTTTCAGTGCACACCCTCTGATATATATGTCAAGGGGTAGAAGATTCATCATAGCATCTAGAGCAGCTAACTGTGTGCTGGGGATAGCCCTGTGCAGCTGAGACAGACCGCTCTTTGGGGTTTGGTGAGTGAAGCCACAACGTGTTTGCGTGTTATCCTGCTCCACCAAACAACCGATGCATATGAGATTATCGGTCTTACCATTACCGTGTAGATCCAAAGGACCTTTTTCGGCGATAAGTTCCATGTTTTGCCAAAGGCACCTTTGCATTGCCAAAAAGCTGACAGCGCTTTGGTGGTTTTGGACTCAACATGCTTTGACCAAAGAAGCTTGCTATCTAGAATGACTCTCAGATACTTAGCTTCCTTGGATATCGGGATGGGAATGCCTTTTAGCACCAGCTGAGTAATGCCAGTTGTTTTCCTCCTTCTCGTGAAGAGAACGACATCAGTCTTAAGAGGATTAACCGACAGCCCATTTCTCGTGCACCAGTTTTCGATCACGTCTAGCGCGGCCTGCGCTTTGAGACAGACATTGAGCCGACAGAGAGAACAGCAACATCATCCGCATAGGCCTGGGCATAGATTGCAGAGGCATTGAGAGCATCTAGCAGAGAGTCGACCACCATGCACCATAACAGCGGAGACAAGACGCCACCTTGCGGGCAGCCCCTGTTTACTCCAGACTTGACACATTGTTCGAGGCCTGTATCAGCGATCAATGTCCTGTGCACAAGCATTGCTTTGATCCACAAAACCAGTGCTTCATCTACACCATGCCATCTAGCAGCGTCACACATGCTTTCGAAAGTAACGTTATCAAAAGCTCCCTCAATGTCGACGAAAATGCCTAGTGCGTAGCCTTTCCTTCCGAGAGCGCATTCAATTCTCCCAACTAGGTTTTAAAGCGCAGTCTCGCAGGATTTGCCGCGCTGATAAGCATGTTGCATGTCCGAGAGAGGATGCATTCGATGGGCAACTTTGCGCACGTGCAACTCTAATAATCTTTCCATGCTTTTCAGCAAGAATGATGTTAGACTTATTGGTCTAAAACTCTTGGCTAGTGAGTAATCTTCTTTCCCTATTTTGGGAACCACTTTCACCGCGCGCCAAGGAATAGGTATATATGTAGGCAAGTGCCAGGTTAGCAGTGAAAATTCTTTTCAGAGTAGGAAGCAGCTGTCTTATACCTTTTTGCAGCATAACGGGGTATAACCGTCAGTGCCCGGCGTCTTAAAGCAATCGAAGGATGCCACAGCAAATACAGTGGCCTCAGTAGTTGCCACGCGTGACGCAACATACCAGCTACGCCGAGTTGTTTTCATCGTTTCAGTCGCAGTTTCCAATGAGGGAGTGTGCAACGAGTCGATGACAGTCCGATTTCCCGGAAAATGGGTCTGAAACAGTAAACTAAGAGTTTCTGCTTTAGACTCGGTGAAGGTACCATCAGACTTTTTGAGTGCATCCATCTTTGTCGATTTTCCTCGTTTGAGGACTTTAACCAACTTGCTGGTCGCGCTCAGCGATTTGATCTCTTCGCAGAAGGACTTATAGGAATCATTCTTCGATTTACGAATAAGCTTCTTATATTCCTTCTGCTTCGATCGATAGTTAATCCAGTCATCTTCCGAGTTCGATTTAAGCGATCTGTTCAGGAGACTTCTGATTTCCCTGCGAAGACATTGGAGCTCAGCGTTCCATCAGGGAACCGGCTTTCTGCTGGGAGGTTTTTTGACAGGATATGCGAGTTCAAAACAGTTGGTGATGGCGCTGTTCAGGTTATGAACGGCATCCTCCACCAATTGATTTGTTTTGAGTTTAGGCGGGGCTTGAGTGGATTTCTCAAATTCCTCCCTAACTCGCACCCAGTCTGTTTTGCTCGGATTCCGCTTGGGCTGCGAGGGGGAGATCCCACACTTCAATTCAAGTTCCGTATCGATTATCTTATTTCATTCGGATTTTCCTTAAGACCACTTAAGTTAACGAAAATTAAACAAAATCGAGCGTAATCCCACTATAGTCATTCTGTATTATTTGTAGTCAACCAGTCATCTATTTACCTAGTGACAGTCCTCTAAAGAAAGGATTTCTAAAAATGATTCAATGCTTCCTTACTTATCTAATAAAACTGCGATAGAACTTCTAAATTGTTCAGTTGCCCTTAAACTCATCATATTGTATTTAATTGCTTAGCTTAATGTATCCATCGCCTGCCCTATTCAAACCTTACTGTAGCTCAGAAAAAAAAAACAAATTATTTCTCTCACCGTCTGTAGTAGGGGAGAAACTTTTCTGGGAACTTTTACTCAATTCACGTTTATCTCCACTCGAAAAATGAGATTCAGTGCACGTTGATTGCCACCAATTTCTCCCATCTTCCGTCGACGTTCCTACATCAAATGTTCCAGAAACTCATAACCGCATCCATCCATTCTATTGTATAACAAATATAATGCTATTGCCAGTCTGGGATACGATTTATTGAATATCTCGAAAAATTTAAGGTGCACGGGAAGAAGAAGCCCATGAAGTGGCTAAATTTTGATCTGTGTTCTTGTTCTCCGTTCGATTGAACTGTTTACTTTCTTTATGAAACCATCGTTGGCTTTCGTTTTTGGATGACTTTGTTGTCCGGACGAGAGCCCTTAAGTTTCCTGTCTGTCTGCCTGTCTATCGACCAAGAGTACAAGAGCTCTATTGTCTTTGGAGATACTTGAACAAGTGGTATAGACCAAGACTAATGAATTAACAGATGCAAGTGCTGCATTTTTGATATCTAGGGTGAAAGAATGAAGAGCGATGCATCTGAATCACTTGTTTCAATTAATAGAGGGGAAGGGAACTTATGAACTATAGGTCATTTTGAATGCCTTTATGTACGATGTCAGGAGGATTACTGAAACTCTGCATTGATATGCTGATAATTGGTTCTGCTCTGGTGACACTTTGGCATAAAGTACATACATCCAGTACTAAGAAATAAATCTTTCGGCTGAAAGGCAAAGACGTATCGATTTGTATCTGTTGTCTAAGTGTACTTCAGTGGGTGGCGCGAAGCATTTACAGTGGTTCGTTAATTAGTAAGCTTACTTAGGTTCATTAAAATCAATATCATTCTCTTGATTTAAATTCAGTCTTGATTTAAGGGTTTTATACTACAATTGCATTGCGACCAGAACAGTCTACTTAGGCTTAATTTTTCTGGCTATATTTCACGACTTTCATTTGGGGAAACCTCGTCCACATGAGTAGAAAGGGAGTAGGCACAAAAATTATAAAAAAAAGTTACGTATACGCCCCGTAGTGCGAGATGTCGGTGGCCTATCTCGGCAGCCAGGGTTTCTTTTTCCACTTGCACATGACGCATGAACTTGGCGTGTATTCAGACCTAAGTGTCTTAGCTACATTTCGCGACTTCCCTTTAGGGAAACCCTGTTCATACCCTCAGTAAGGAGCAGGTACAAAAGTTATAAAAAAGTTACGTATACGCCCCGTAGTGCGAGATGTCGGTGGCCTATCTCGGCAGCCAGGGTTTCTTTTTCCACTTGCACATGACGCATGAACTTGGTGTGTATTCAGACCTAAGTATTTTAGCTACATTTCGCGACTTCCCTTTAGGGAAACCCATTTTACACTGGCAGTAAGGAGCAGGTACAACAATTATAAAAAAGTTACGTATACGCCCCGTAGTGCGAGATGTCGGTGGCCTCTCTCGGCTGCCAGGGTTTCTTTTGCCACCTGCACATGACGCATAAACTTAGCGTGTATTCAGACCTAACTGTTTTTGCTACATTTCAAGGGTTTTCATTAGGGAAACTTTGTTCCCATGGGGATTATGGGAACAGGTATCAAAAACAAATTCAAGACCCTTATTATCGGGGTCAGAAGCCAACACACCACTTTCTGAGCCACGAGGCGTACTTCTTTGTAAGTAGCACGAAAACTCTGATATGCCCATAAAACCTATTTTTCCAAGTAGTCTAAGATTTTTCAGCTCTCCTCATAAAAAATAGTTTGAAGCCTGCTTGCAATGAATTGAATCACCACCGAATTATTTCTCATGTGTGCTATGTTTGCCAAAAAGTGGTCTCGTGCTGCGAATCGCAATGGCTTAGTCTGCTCACTAGAATGTTGTATAAGCCCCTATAGATCTTTGGTACAATCCTGTATAGGCTTTCTCTGAGACTAAGGCGTGCCTGAAACTTAAGACGTTTGTCGACGGCGATGAATCATGGTGACCTTAGTATATAGTTCAGTCTGGGACTCCATTGACTGATAGTGGTCTAGTGACTTATACGTTCACAACGCTTGAAGCTTTGAATAGCTCCATTACCCAATTTAATTAAAGTAATTTTCTTTGATTTAGTAAAACCTGCGGCAATGAGGCGTGCCTGCCCATTTGGAGCCCAATTAAAGTTAAGAGTCATTAATACTCGTAAATGGGCGTATGCCCGCACACCCATGCAGACAAGAAGTATTGTGCGCCACGTTTATCTCCGCAGGATAATTCTAAGAGAACCCAGATGTTATCTGTCTAAACATTAATTTTCTTAACGTAACTAGCAGTTGTCTACCTCACGCTCGTCCATCCTCCATGTCTCATTTTACTTTTCTCCATATAGACTTGATGGACTTTTGAAAAGCGAACAGGTGTCACGGGCGGGCTTCGTTAGCAATCATTCTAATGCCTAATTTGCCTGAGATCGAATCATGTCTGTGGCCTTTTCGTGACCGCAGCAAATCTCGGAAAGGCGGTTTGATAATATCCGCTTGATAACATACTCCTAAATGATGCCCACATACAACATTATCCGCAGCCAAGATGACATGTGGTAAGTGGTAGCTCAACCCGCTTAAATGCCTTCTTCATTCACAGCCACAACATAGATCTGCATATACACGAAAATACCGCATGAATGGATGCTGTGGGCTTCCTTTTTCAGCTTCCTCTATTGTCTAGTTTCGCGTCCACGTACATATCATTCATTCATGTCGGCATTAGGTCCATTCCATCCACTTCTCCCCCACAGTACAAGCGAATGTAACGCGCAACAGCATCCTGGGTTGGAGTCTGCTGTCAGATGAAAATGCTTGTGTTGTTCCACACCGACGTTCAGTTGAGTTTTGGTTCGCATCCTGCGAGGATGCAGGCGCTCTACAAATAAGTATTCTCTCGTTTACTGTTTCGAATCTCGTCCGGATGTATCCGTGCTACGCGGTGGTTTTATAGTTGATGAAACTTTGAATTGTGCAGTTGGCGGTTGGGTGGTTGTCGGTTAAGTGCGAATTGTGGCGGATTTTAAAGATACCCAGACCTCCGAGGCTCTATTTAATTGAGGGTGGATTAGTGATTTATCACCTCGAGCTAGGTGCGTTACATCTGTGGAAATCTGTGAAAATGTGCATAGTGTCATGCTGTGCAGTTGAGTGGCAGTTTACATTTTTTTTTTCCTGCTTACGGAATAGTAAAGCAGCCGACTTCTAACTTTTTAGATTTTTAGATGCAAATTTCTTCAAGAAAATCTCGTTTCGGATACAGTTGAACATTGGTGCTCCGTTCTCTTCTGGGAATATATGTAGGTGAGTAGTGAATATTTTTATTTCTTACGACGAATGTATCCGAGGGGTATAGGGATAATAAGATTCAAGTTTAACTGCGTTTTCAGGGGAATATGGATTTTTTCATATTCTTTTCGGTTCAAAAGTTATTAATTACTTTCGTCGGAAGCCGAATGTTGTGAAAGGTGTGATAACGTTTTCGCTGGATTAATAAGTGAACTTGTTGAAAAGTTTGTCCATAGCATTGGTGCCAAAGAGTTCTTCGCAACTAGAAGTTGCAATTATTTTATTTATTGTTTTCGTTATGTAAGAGTTTAGGTAGGAGTCTAAGGTATTCAACGAATTATATGACAAAATTAAATTTGTCAGTAATCTTAATAAGAAGTTGCAACTCTTATTGTGATGATAAAAAAAGTAAGCCGCTATTGTCCCGAGTCGTTTTCCGCGCTGGCAGAAATTTTGCCGACTACAAATATCAGATCAGAAAAGTCACGTGTCAAACAAGTCAACAACATTCCGTCATTACACTAGCGAATTTTCATCCACGTGGCATAGTTTTTTTTTTAAGAGTGCTTTGTCGGAAGTTCTACTTTTCGCCTTCATTTAAAAAAAAATGTTCGATGAATCTTTTTAAGCCTATTTTTTTTTTGCTGTTTGGTTTTCCAGTGCTCTCTTTTAAACAGCTCGTGTAAGATTCGTTACTTCTTTTGAAGTCAAGCATGCTTAGATTATATTGCCATTTCAGCGTGAAAAGACTTATCTGAATAATACTTACACATTTTTCATTTTGGTCATACACCTATCAAGAAAGTAATTCAAGCCGTAGTGAAAAAAACTGGAACCAGTTTACTGCTAAGCCACCTAAATTAAAAATATTGCCGCGGTATCCGCCAGTGTTAATGAAGAACGTGATTGATCCATTTGTCACCACTCACAGCAAGAGGTATTATATTACTCGACTACGTGGAAGATTTTACGCAATGATCTTGGACCGAAACCTTAAAAATAGAGCTCGTTTAAGAACTTAAGTCGTTAGAAAAACTGGAAGAAGATCCGCTTTTTTATCGAAAAACAGATGAAAGTCAGAGGGAGCAATGTCGGGAGAATATGGCGGGTGGGGTAGAACTTCCCGTTTTAACGTTTCCAAGTACATTTTGACCTCTTTTGCAACGTGGGGTCGAGCGTTGTCGTGCTGCAAAATCACTTTATCGTGCCTATCGCTGTGTTGCGGCCGTTTGTTCTTTAATGCTCTTCTCAAACGCATTAATTGCGTTCGATAACGAGCACCTGTGATTGTTTAATTTGGTTTTAACACCTCATAGTACACGACGCCGAGCTGGTCCCACCAAATGCAGAGCATGATCTTGCAGCCCTGGATATTCGGTTTGGCCGTCGACGTGGAAGCATGGCCATGATATCATGGCCATAATTTCTTGCGTTTAGAGTTTTCGTAATGAACCCATTTTTCGTCCCGGGTCACAATGCGATGCAGGAATTGCTTCCGTTTTTGCCTCTGAAGCAACTGTTCACAAACACACAAACGCCGTTCAACGTCTCTTGGGTTCACTCCCACTGATCGTGCCAATTCATCTTGAGGTTGATGCGAGTCTTCACTCAGCAATGTCTCCTCGACAACTTTCTCTCTTCCACCACTATGCCGGTCTTCGACGTTAAAATCACCGTTCTTGAAGCGTTGAAACCACTCACGACACGTTCCTTCACTAATAGCGTCCTCACCATACGTATCTGAGAGTATTCGATGAGGCTCAGCCGCTGTTTTGTTCATATTGAAACAAAATAGTAACACCTCCCGCAAGTGATGAGAATTTGGCTCATAAACTGGCATTTTCAATCGAGAACAACTTTATGATGCAGACACAAATCGACTAATGTTTGAATGGTGTTCTGTTGACCGAGGTCCAAGCCAACTGCCTGACGTTTGCGATCTGTTTTTTTCGACCGCTACTTGCCGTTATCGCCACATATCGGCAAACGGCGGAAGCAAAGCTGTACATCTTATAAACAAAACTGAGGTATTTGGCCCGATGAATAACCTTAAACAATACAAAAGCTGCCAATGAACTGGAAGAAGGCACTGTTTGGTGCGGCTTACGGTCTAGCGGAATCATTGGTCCGTATTTTCTCAAAAGTTGCCCTGAGAACAATGACGAACTGTTTTTTGTCCAAAATGCACGAGTTGAACCTAGCCAACATGTGGTTCCAACAAGACGGCTCAATAGATTAATTGTAATTTGAGTTTGTTTAGCAAAATATCTCTCGTTTTGGACCGGTGAATTGACCGGCTAGCTCCATTGATGATACGTCAAATTACTCGTCTATGCCGATAAGTAAGCGTCATTTGCATCCTTAGAAGGCATCATTACACGTATTATTAGCGAGATATCAACCTGAAAAAAGTGATTCGAAATCGAACTCTCGGTATGGACCACTTAAAACGTAGTCGTGATTAATATTGTCAGTAAATAATCATGAAATAAATGGCGAATATTGCTTTATCAACTTGAATAGAAATTGTAGACACTTATGTAATATTCTTACGATGTTTCTGACAATTTAAAAACACACGCTTAAAAAACCATATATTATTAGTTAAATATCCTGTAGCAAAGAATTTAAACGTCTCAAAAGTAGCAATTTCATGGGCAAACACGTGGAATTGGAGGCATTACTCTGGGAAATATTACTTCTAGACACTACAAGATTTTGAAGACTAATTGACCATAACTCAGCAAGCCATTTTCCATTGTTTTAAAGTCTTTGGAATGGTTCAGTAGCTATGAATTGGATGCCATACGAGTCGAAGCCGAAAGACGTCGAACGAAATGTTGCTCCGACAACGGAAAGGAATGGTTCACTGCATCGTATTGCGGCGATGAAAAATTGAACTATTACGGTGGTTCAAAGTGAAAGAAATCGTGGGGCGTCGCGTCACTGTAATGCATTGGTATCGGCGACCAAGGGGAGACTGGCTTGACGTTGTATATTATGTGTTATTATATGGGTGGAATCATGATAGAAGCTCGATACCAAACACAACTAATGCATTTGAGTCATAAATGAAAGGGAAAACGACTACAATACAGTCAAGGACATGACAAACCAGCTCGACAACGCTGGTCGTTAAATCTGCTGGAAACGCTGATGTCTTACCCTATCCGCCTTACTTTGGAGTCTCTTCTGACAATCACTTGTTTCGATCAATAACGCAGCACTTCTGATACTTCAAAGAAGTTAATGATTTGGTCCATTTGTTGATTGCCTTGAAAGAGGGTCTTTCCAAAGCCACGTCTTGAGGTTAGTGCAAAATAAAAACAGCTCTTAAAAATTATACGCTGAAAATAACGAAATTACGACTTCCATTCGAATATCAACATTTTTAAGAACTGGTTAAAATAGTACAGCATTAAGTTTACTATCCAGTTTCATGTTATAAGACCGTTCTTCTTCGTCATCCTTTATTTGAATTGGAAAACTCGGGGTGGCCATAAAGATCTATTGTACCCCCTTCTTTGTTTGGATGCGCCAACGGATGTGGAATCTTCATATATACTTTGTAGAGTGCCCCTCCAATCTGTGAAGCGTCTACATTCAAAGATTGCGTGCCTCACGTCTTCCTCTTGGTTTGAGCAGTCTGAGGAGAGGTATCGTACCCAAACCGATATAGGCATTACGGTTGCAGTTTCCTTGTGTTCTGTTAAGCCATATATCGATTGATGGAATCAGGGTACCCTTTGAGGTATTATTCTACCGAGATTGCCTTTGGGCCATCGAGCGCGACCTCTCTTCCTCCTTGATTTTTCTTATTTCTCCGGCAATGTTTGGCCTTAACAGTTTTCTCCGCTGGATTCCTTTCATCTCCTCGGCGAGAATGTCAGTGGGAATCATCCCAGCAATGCCAAATGTGTCTTCGTACGAAATCGTCCGGTAGCCGCTTATTGTCAAAACACAGAGTCGGTATACCTTTCGGTATAGTTTTCGGCATGTTTCCTTCCTCTTGAGCGCTTCTGCCCACATTGGTGTAGCATATAGCATGACTGAGCTCACCACTCTGCCCAGCAGAATCCTCTTAGCACATCCGGGTTCACCCATGTTTGGCAGTATCTTCGAGAGAGCCGTTTGTAGTGAGAATGCCTTTTTGCTCACGTAGTCCACGTGTAATAAACCGCAGCCTATTGTCAAGCATCACTCCTAGGTATTTGACTGCTTCCTTGGATCGGATATTCTGGTTCCCCTCTCGAATATCTACAGTTCTTCTTCTACAGTTTTTCTGCTTCGTCTTATGGTCTGCCAGTTCGAGGCCTGCAGATTCTAGCCACTGCTTTATCTGGACAACTACTGTGTTTGTGACTGATTCTACTTCGTGTGTGTGCTTTGCAACCATCATCTGCGAATCCGATGATGTTTACTCCTTGGGGAAACCTTAGTGGGCCCAACACCGATCCCTGAGGAACCCCGGTGGTGATATAATATTTATTTCCTTCCTCCATGACATACCTCAGTTTTCTGTCTTTGAGGTAGTCGGGCACTATCCTTATCAGGTAGTGAGCTGTTTCCATTCTTGCCAACGACCTTCTTATCAGAGTCCAGTCGGCAGAGTTGAACGCATTCTTACCGTCTAAAGTTACTACTGACCCCCGTCTCCATGAGTGTCCTGCTATGGCTTCAGACGCAATATCGACTACTCTTTGGATTGCGTCGGTAGTAGAGCGTGCCTTTCGGAATCCGTATTGATGATTTGAGAGAGCTCTCTTCTTCTCTGCTACAGTATGTAGCCTATCGTATATTACCCGCTCTAGAATTTTTCCCACTGTATCGAGCAGGCATATGGGGCGGTATGGAATTGAATGCTGCCTTCAAACATTTGACAACTTCTCTAGATGGGATTTCCTGGAAGTCTTTCCCTCTTATGGTTGTGTTGCTTGTCAGTTTGAATCTTTCTTGGGCAAAACTTGGGCAGACGGCCAGTTTTATTTGCTGCTGAGACCCATTTTGTTAAGGTGGTAGTTGTATGCCCCATTTCCTCTTAGTGTCTCAAATAGCACTCTTTCTTCGGCTTAATTTAGTTCTAGAGCCTCTTTGGTGCGTTTGGGATTGTGATTCTGGGCCATGAACGTTCTTGAGTGTATTATACCCTCCTGTCTGTTCCGGAATTGGTTCTTTTGTTTAATGATCCATTTGTGTAAGTGTAGGTTTATGTATGAATTGGTAAAAACATAAAGAGGGGCCCTATAAAAGGTGTCTGAGCGCCTTTCTTGGCTTGTATTTTACATTGCCTTCATGGTTTTCATGACCTGGCTCCCAGATCAGCTTTAGTCTGTTATATACAACGAGTTTGTTTAGTGTATTGTAACATCCCCGGATAGTCTTAGAGCTAAAGCGCTTTAAGAACCGATTGGCTGTCTAAGAATATCCTCAGTAGTTATCCTCGTATTAGTGGGTCTCCTGTCGCTGTTGCTATTATATGTGCTGCTTCATTGATTGCAGATAGCTCAGCCTGAAATATAGTTGACTCATTTCAGAGGGGAATGTGTAGGGTTGATTTTGGTCCTATTACGCCAGCGTCTACCTTGTCTCCAGATTTCGACCCATCTGTGTACCATTTCTGGGAACTCAGAGGACTTCAGATCAATCATTCGGGTTAGCTCCCAGTTGTTGTCCACTTTTTTAAGAATTTCTAGATTTGCAACTAGGTCTCCTTCTTTGTATTTAGAGGTTTTCTGTAATGTTAAGGCTTGTTTTGCAGCTTCAGCCTGTATGGCAGTGTGTAATTGTGGGATGTCGTCATCCTTAAAGCTCAACCATAATGAACTTCGGGTAACATAGTCAAGAACAATTCCCATACGGAAAAATTGTACAACAACATTAATTATAAATGAGAGATTATCAAAAAGTGCTGACGAAGGCATAACACTCGCAGCATAAGATCACTTCAAAATTCATACTCTATTTGTACATTTCCACTATAACGCCTTAATGATATGGAAACAGAGTTACTGTGAACTATAACCAACGCAAATTCAGTCGAATCTCTTAAATCCTATCTAGGACAACCTCCCTGGAGAGTAGTGAACGAACATCTTCTACACAAACCATCTGCACCCCGTCCAGGTTGTGTCACAACACCATAAGAGCGTACACTCTTGAACCTGCACGTAATAAAAAAAAAAAAGGAACATCAATTGTCTCTTTTCATTAGGATCTTCCGTAAGCCCATTTATTATGAATTTTTTGAAATTCAACAAAACGGAGCATAATCTCATTATTGGCGATTCGCCTGTGATGTCACTTATGTCTATTATGGTTGTACCTTGGATTTCCTGCTTGAGTCACAGCAGCAAGGTATAACCGTCTGTGCTACACTGCCTCACTAAATTAATTGTAGCCTTTAAATATTTCACCTCATTTCAAGTTCAATTGGGTGCACCTCTCGCACCATACCCGATCATGTGTGCACGTTTCCAGCTCCTTTTTCTTATTTAGACCCATCGGTGATTTCACCCTTACCCTTATCAGTGATTCACATCACAAAAACCTGCCCTTCGGATTGCAATCCCCTGAAATGCTACCAAAAGCCTCGTGAATACACTCAGTGACACATAATATAATGTATGGTACGTCGCTTTTGTTTTTTTATGGGAAATCTAATGGATGCTTGATTTAATCTACTGCTCTTTTTTGCCTCAACAAGTAGATATGTGTCTTTATTCGCTTATGGAACTGAATAGGATGGTTGAATTAGGACATTGCAGAATGATGTGGGTGCTACCTGGGGACTCAGAAGTATATACACGTATGCCAGCAAGGGCAGCACGTTCGATTATCTATTACCACATTAGTGTCTCACTTTGTCACGTTTGGATGGTTTGGATGTCTTAAATTATTCATTATTCTGACCTCTGTGCTCACTGTGAATATTTCCTTTTTTATTCCTCCTGCAAGAGATGCTATCGGGGTTTGATTTTTTCTGTTGTTTACATTGGCTTATTCCTTTATTCTCATAGCTTCGTGATTTATTATTGCATTCCATTTTTAACCAGACATATGGTCAGAAATTTTCCATATACATGTGCCTCTCCTACATTCTCTACAAAAATGTGAACAATGAAAAAATACATGCTGTGCATCGGCGATGTCGTCCCGACATTCATAGTAGTTTATTGGGAAGACTGATTCTAGCAAAAAACTTTAATTGTGCCAATTACTCGAGCCCAAATTGATGCTAGTTAGTTTATTACAAATTGCACAACTACAAATACGACGAAGAGTTTTCAAAAAATAATAGGAATTGCTGAAGGGTTTGATAGTAGATGATGAAACATGTGCTTACGTCAAGGGTACAAGTGTTCCAGTGCAAGTGTTTTGAATCACAGAGACCGAAAGACTATACCACTGGTTTTAGATTTCAACGGCATAGTTCATCATGAGTTCTAGTCAGAACTATAAATGATCAGTAAGCTATACTGCCTTTAATTACGATTATTATGTCGTGAAGCCTCCCGACAAAAACACTCTGGTTACTGGGGAACCAGTTTTACACCGACCTGCACTTCAGTGTTCATTCTTCAACAATACTTTAATGATACCCCATACTTTGTATTCTCTACCCTCGCCTTGTACATTTTTCTGTTCCCTATAAAAAAGAAACCCTTAAAGGGCCGACTTTTCGTAGAAATATACAAGTATGACATAAAAGGTGCATAGCTGAGAAACAACGTAATGTTTCACAGTTAAGAAAAAGCCCTTGTAATTGTAAAAATAAAATTATTTTCCAAATCCGAAAATTCCCTTTATTTTTCTGACGTATACCAGATCTTCATGTTGTTGTTTAGCTGCGACAATAAATGTAATTTATTTATCTAAGCTTACAGTTCTAGGAAACGTATGAATATTCCTGCGGGAAAGGGGATAGAATATTCCCGCGGCATGGAATGCCAGTCGTAAGAGGCGACTAAATTCCAGAATCCACTTCTAAGCCAAGGTGTTGAGGTACCCGCTGCATGGTCAGTTAGTGGTTTAAGAGTACTGGCCGTTAACGGTCCCCTCCGATGCCCAGGCAAGGTCGGTTGTATAAGTGCCTTATCCCAGTATGTCGGCTCTGCTGGGACGGACCTCTCTTTCCGGACCTACTCGTGGGACCAATTTTTTTTAAACACATGGATAAAAAAAACAAAAACAAAAACAAAACAAGGAGGTCGCCTAGCCTTGGCACCTCATCCGAGGACGAGCTACTGGCTTCGAGCCAAGAAAAAGTAGCCAGTCCATCCAAGGAACCTAGCCTATCCAACCAATTCTACCTCAACCTCAACCTCAAAACAAACCAACGGCTAAAGTCAGCAGCAGCGACCAAAAGCCGGTTAAAAAGCAAAAATCCTCCGGCCAGATTATGAGAGAGAAGTACCTCAAGGCTATATTCATCCTTGGCAAGATTGCAAAGAATGAAGCAGCTGGTACTCCTCATGAGAAAGACCTAGAGGATCGGCGCAAATACCAGGAAGTGGTGGATGAGTACACCCGACTCAAAACCACATCAAATCGCGAGGGAGCGAAAAGGAACAGGTCTCAAGACGAAACCTCAATCGCTCCTAAAAGAAGCAAGGTCACGGCAGCAGCAGCCGCCGCGCCCTCCTCGCGTAAACCCCCCAGCAAGTTTTCCTCCTACGCGGAAACTGCGAGAGATCACCTCCAGGTCGCGCTGGGTGACGAAAACTCCTCCAACGGTAAAGCGGTGCTTGACAGATGGCCGAGCATCGAGGATAAGCTTACCGTAATGACGGTGGATCATATCATTAATAACCCCAATAGCCAGATGCCTGGGTTTGACTCCGAAGAGATTGTTAGGGGTTTCCGGGTTATCAAATGCATCGCTAAGGTTAACGATGCCTGAGATGAACTTAAGATCAAGATCATCCCCGCTAAGGATATCCCCATGATACCAAGGGCACGTATTTGGCTACCCCGGACGACTATAGACAGCGGAAAGGTTCTCCAATGTCTCAAGTTGCAAAACCCCAACATCCCCACGGAGGACTGGGCCATCATAAAGGTCGAAGAACCACAGAACAACTCCCAAACTTACTTGCTCTCCATCAATGAAAAGTGCTTGGAAGTACTGAAGGAGGCAAACTATAAAATGAAGTTTGGCGTCAGGCAAGCCAAACTCAAAATCTTTCGCCCGACAGGCCCTGGTGACGATCTAGTTGAGATCGATGCAACTGACAAATTGCTGGAGGGCCTATCGATCGAAACGGAAGACCAACCTCAACTACACCAAGAGCAACAACAAAAGCAACAACAGTAACTACAATATGCTTAATGTCATACAATTTAATCTCCAGCACTCGAAATGTGCGTCGGAGAATCTGCTAGTTTTCCTGCGGGAGGAAAACATTGACATTGGCATATTGCAGGAGCCCTGGGTAAACGGTTCTATTATCCGAGGGCTCAACGACACCAACTACAACATTTTTTACAAAAAACAAACCGGTAAGCCCAGAACCTGTATACTAGCTAAGAAACATATTAAAGCCTTTTTATGTCCCCACCTTAGCTCCGAAGATTTAACCGTCGTTAATCTGGAAGGTTCTGGCCAGCCGAACCTCATTATAGCATCAAGCTACATGTCGCACGATATGCCATCTCCACCGGTTGAAGTGAAACTACTGGTTAGGCAACTTCAAAAGGGTAAGGATACCCTTCTTCTCGGATGCGACGCCAACGCCAGACACTCTCTATGGGGCAGTTCGGAAATCAACGAAAGGGGTGAGTCTCTGTTCGATTTCTTAATTACCTCCAAGCTCAATATATGTAATGTAGGTAGCTCCCCAACCTTTGTATTTCCGAGTTCGGAAGCACATCCTGGTTGGGAGGAAGTACTTGATATAACCCTAATCTCCAATTCCACCAATTATAGGGTCGACAGCTGGAGAGTATCCAATCTAAAATCGTTTGCAGACCACAAATGGATACTCTTCAATGTGAATTTCAGTGCCGACCCCTCCATCCCCTTCAGAAATCCTAAACGTACTGACTGGAAAAAATTCAGTAGGATCATTAACTCCAAACTCAATAACCTACCCGATCCAGACATGGAATCTGTAGAACAACTGGACACGAAAGTTAGGACCTTTGAAAAGGCCATGGTCACGGCCTTCAAAGTTTCGTGCCCAGTTAAGCACAGCAAAAAAACCTTCCCACCGTGGTGGAATGAGGATCTCTCCGTTTTAAGGAAAATGACAAGAGACCTCTTCAACATCTGCCACAGACACAAATACTGGAAACCCTACAAAGACTGCCTTAAACTCTACAAAAAGGCCATTAGCAAAGCCAAAGCTCAGGCGTGGTCAGAGGACTGCCAGTCAATCGAAACAGTAAAGGATGCTGCCAGGCTGAGCAAAATCCTATCCAAACAACACCAGAATCCATCCTACATTAGACGTAACGACGGTGTTTGGGCAGATTCCACAGAAGAGTCCCTGGAATTTCTCTTGAACACCCACTTCCCCGGATGTAAAGACTACGGGACTACTACGCAGGTCCCTCATCATACGCAGCACACACCACGGGACGATGCTAATTTGATCATCAACCCCGATAATATATCTTGGGCCATCAGCAGCTTCCCTCCATACAAATCACCGGGACTTGACGTGATATTTCCTATAATGCTACAAAAGAATTTGGGCAAGGTTATACCCTGGCTAACGGTGATTTATCGAAGTTCGCTGAAACTCAACTACATACCCCTAGCCTGGAGAAGAGTTCGTGGTATCTTCATCCCGAGATTGCCAGAATGGTAGCCATCTGTACTGGCCACTGGCCTGTCGGTACCCACGCTGCTAAGTTAGGCATCCCATTCAACACCTACTGCCGTAGTTGCAAGAACCCACTGGAAAAGGAAACTCTCACCCATTTCCTGTGTGATTGTCCGGCTCTAGCTAGAACCAGACAGCGCCTACTCGGCAAAATCTCCTTCGACGATCTATCAGAATTCAGAGAAATAGGATTCTGCAATATCATCAAATTCCTTAATTCCACAGGATGGATATGAAACTCCAATAACAGCACACTAGGTCACTGAGTGGTGGCATCAAAACGGCGCATAAGCGCTAATTGGGCCTGGCATCTCGATATCAGGCGGCCACTCCTACCTACCTATGAATATTAGAACCTGCTCATATTCAATATTGTAAACGACAGGCCCAAGAACTGATCCTAGTGGAACTCTAGAGAAATTTGGGAACATGGCAACTTTTTCGACTCTTTCTGGTTGCAGAGTTTCTTACTAAATGCCCTTTATAACCCCTTTTTGATGGTTGATATTGATTGAGATTTTCTGGACCCACATTATTGAATTGTGAGCTTCCGATGTTGTTTCATAAACATACATATTTCGCGAGAGATTTCATCCCTAGAGCTTAGAGGTTTTTTCCTCTTCTAGTTGTCTCTTAAGGGAACATTACCAGCTTATTCTTTTCCTCTTGCCCCATCAACATTTTTTCTATTAGGCTGTTAAATATTTTCACAAAGGGATCTCTATGCAGTGGATGTCTTGTTCAGCGAAAAGCTTCGCTTTTCTTGGATCAGCTATGAGGTTGCCACCATTTGCTATTAGAGAATATAGGCCAGAAACTGTTAAAGAAAGTGCATTTGTAATGGACCTGTGACCTGTGAAAAAGGGCGTTAAAGAGCAAACGCGAGTCCAATCGAGGTGGTAGTTAGTGCACACTGTCCTAGGATAAATAAATACCGATGCGCCCCGTGGCGCAAGATGAGCAAGTTCTGATTCCGATAACACCAACGCCAACGAATGTTCATTTCGCAGCTCCTCTTCTCGGCGGGGTACTGGCAAAACAACCCTTAGTACACTTGCCTCGAAAAGGCTTCTCGGCGTTCGCCGTGCGAAATCGGCATTGAACTGTAGGTCCCGTTCCGCTCACTTGTGTGAAAAACAAATCGCACGCAACATAAGTGAATGAGAGAAGCTTGGCTCTGATTCTCCATGAGCTGTAATGCCTTCTAAGAAGAAGAAGAATGGAAACGTAATATATCGATATCGTAAATATCGCTCATGGTTTCGGGAAGGCATTTGTACAGGATGAGCCAACAGCTAGTGTGGAGATTTTCATTTAATTAATCAAACACTTTTGTGAAAAAAAAATTTGGTCTTTATTGGCTAATAAAGCTCGGCCTATAAAACACAATTTTATTTTCACGGCATGTATAATTGGGTCAATGGCCGCAATTTCAGTTTAGAAATTATGTTTAAAGTCCAGAACTGACGACGCGTTATTGACATAAAATTTATTCTTCAGATAATCCCACAGAAAAAAGTCCGAAGTTGTCAAATTGAATGGCTTCGATGACCAATCAACTCTACTCTAACAAAAATATACAATAAACTGATTGTTTGAAGGCTTGTGTAGACGGTAGCGACATCTGGCTACATCTGAATATTGTTCCGACCCAATTCATTAAATTTTTAAAAAAAGGAAGTATTTAGTCGGGTTTCGATAACACTCACCATTCACTGTAATTGCGTGTTTATGAAGACGAGCCAATGATGCCGCTAACCCATAATCAGCTTCAAAAAGTTACTTTTTAGGATGCGTTGGCTTTTCCTAAATCATGTTACGGATTTTCTTTCGTCAGACCGAACATTTTGTTATGTTATGTACCTAGCCATGAAGGCTTAAGGCTTCATTTCTATTTTAAATTAGGATTAGTCTTTAAAAATCGTGATCAAGTGCCTCATGAAGTGCTTCGACGACGAACTGATGTGTCTGGGTGGTTTCGAACACTCGCTCACCGCTGTGATTTAGTGTGTACTTGCTGTCTGAGTATGTTGATATATGGTTGGACCCGGAAACGTAGTTTCTTCAAAACACTTCACCACAGCATGAGTTTCCGACACATTAGGGCGATTTATTTTATACATTATAAGTTTAACTACAGAGTGCGCCATCTCATATGGGTCGATGTGAACTTCGAATAACTTCAACAATTGTCAACTAATTTTCATATGTCATAGCATTTTGGAAACGTTAATTCAGTACAATTTTAACCATGAATCGCTTCATACCAAAAGAAAACGCGGAAATAGTTTCAATGTTCATTAAAAATGAACGCTCGATTGTGCTAACTCAACGTGCGTATCGTTCAAAATATCGTGATCATGTTGCGCCCAAAAAAGATACAATTCGTGGTTGGGCCTCGAATTTCCTTCAATTTGATTCTGTGACAAGCTCTCGTGAGCAACCTAGGCCACGTCTGCGGCGTTCAAACTCATCTATTCAGTCTGTGAAGGCCAGTGTTCAAGAAGACCCAAGTTTGTCATATCGGCGCCGTTCGCGGCAGTCACGGATCATTGGGACCACTTTGAGGAGAATTTTAAAGGATGATCTTCATTTATTTCCATATAAAGTGCAGATAACTCAAAGAGTTTTGCCACAAGATGAGCCACGGCGCTTGGCATACGCACAAAATGTCTTTGCAATGATTAATGCTGAGCCGGAGTTCTGGCAGCAAATTTCGAAGACCGATGAGGCACATTTTACGCTCTCTGGCTCAGTTAATAAACAAAATTGTAGCTTCTGGGGCACCGAAAATCCTCACAATATTCACGAAGAGCCGCTATATGATCAAAAAGTTACTGTTTGGGCCGGTGTATGCATTAAAACCATCATTGGACCGTATTTCTTCAAAGTTGGCGATACAGTGGATGGCGATCGGTGGATGTTAGCTCATTATGTAGTCCCAGAAATTCGTAAAAAAGGCTTATTTCACTTTTGCTTTCAACAAGACGGCGCGACATGCCATACTGCGGACAAATTTTGCGTAAGAAGTTCCCTAGAAAATTGGTGTAAAAAAAGGGCGATATTGACAAGCCTCCGAGATCGCCAGATTTAATTCCTCCAGACTTTTTTCTTTGGGGATACTTGAAAAGCAAAGTGTATGCCAACGGCCTGAAAACAATAGAACAGCTCAAAAGAAACTTTCGTGCGGAAATCGCAGAAATTGCTCGAAAATGTCATGGAGAATGCGCGGAAACGAGCCCATTTTTGCATCGGCAATAAAGGCGTCATTTGATTGATATTGATTTCAAAAATTAATGAAGATAGATTGCAAAGGTCTAAGTTTAATAAAAGTCTTTGAATTTCCAAAATCGGTTGAGAATTTTTGAAGTTATTCGAAATTTATATCAACCCATATGAGCTGGCGCACGCTGTATATTTGTTATAAACTAGTGCCTTTCAGCTTAAGCTTTAATCTAGATTTGTTATTTTTTTGGTTTTTTTTTTTTCTTATACCTTTAACTCAGAATTGATTCCAATTTCTAATTTTAAATATAACCAGGTTGGCTCGTGGGTTCCGTTCTGAGTGGTTAGCCTTCTGATTACGTCTTTTAATGACTGGGCGGTTTCGCAATTTCGCTTATTCTGAATGCCCGAAGTCCAACTAAGACTAACAGATCTCGGTCAGGTCTCGAGTTCATCTAAGCATGATGACGCACCCAGCCTTCCAAAAGATCGCCAAACCTTAATCTAACCTACGAACTAAGGAGTGAGGAGGACCTTACCGAAGTTGGAAGCGTTTTCACGCGACAACCACCAAGAGCCGACGTGTTGTCGAGATCCCAGTCTGCCATTTCGGTATTTAAACCGATGAACTCATGAACATTGTTAGCGTACTCGCGCGAATGAGCCATTTAACCCTGGCTTCCCTTTAGCGGTGGTAAATTGACGGGGAGAAATACCTCCCAAGAGATAAAGCCTGCTATCGTGGTATCTATAATATAATTACTATAGGTAGTAAGCTCAGTCGTCAGTCACAGCACCTGCAATGCAATCGTCGAATCTGTTTAGGCCTTCTTCGACTAACAGCACCTTATTAGAACTTAATGAATTGAGGCTCTGACATTCTGTACCCTCGTTTCCTCGAACACATTAATCTTCTCCGTATAAATAGGTTGCTTGTCATACCGAAAGCTTTCTTAGGGCCTACATGTCTATGGAAATATAAATGCTAATTAAGTCAGAGATCAAAATATCTAACCGTGTTTCAACCGTGCCCAATGATCGTGAAATTGATTCTTTCTAGTATCCTTTGAAGACCGTTTAAAAATCGTCCATTTTTGTTACAAATTTGAATAACAACAAGCTGCGTTCTTCTGTGTAACCGACCCCATAAAATAAAATTTCCAAAGACCGTACTTGACATCTGTCAAAAGGTCAATCGTATTGGATATAGTAAATGATGGTATTTGACAACCAACATCCACTCCAACCAACAGCCACTGCTGGTTTATTCTTCACTTTGTGTTGTAAGGTGAACCTTTTATGCTAAGGCTCTTGTGGAGATTGTAATAAGTAAATCTGCCTTGGAACCATATCCAATTATCATTTTCATTTTTGAGTAAAGCATAAGGAGATTATTTATATACTTCAATTAACTTCGCAAATAACTTTGTGCCAACGATAGAATTTTTTCGAAGATGTTGATGAGCAAAACTTTTCTCCTAGGCAAATAAGCCTCATCCTCTTTGAACTAGCATGGGTATATGGGTATGCATTCGGCGTTACTAGGGTATGAAATTGGTTTTCAAAAGTACTTTACCGGCAAATCGCCATATTCAGACGAAGCAGCTTTATATGGAGTTTCAGTGTATTTCATTATTTCATTATTATTTGAACTCTATTCAATGGACATTCGTCTTCATCCTTTTACGTAAAAATTGTTGTTCTATCGTTATGCATTGTAGCGAAAGAAAAGACGGATAAATCCTTTTTCGTCTCTGGAAATGGAAACCCATTTTTAGAAATTCTTTCGTGACATCTTGATACCAATATGCCCCGACACCTGATACTTGCTGGCCTGCCTAGCCACAAACATACTTCTTGAAGATATTTCCTTACAGCTTATTTGATGTTCGGGATTATTCATCATTTTTCGATACGGAAAGCTGTTCTTTCTGTCACTTTGATGGTTTTCATCCTTTGCTGCCCACACAACGGACAGCCGATTTGAATCTGAAGTGTAGTGGTCCATATTTCATCCATTGTCACATGATACAATGGCGCTCGGAATCGTCAACGCGTTGTTGTTTTTAAACGACTATGAGGAAAGGTCGTACCTATTTCGGAAAGATATCTTTAAAGTGTCAGATATCCCATGGAACTTGAATTTACGAAAGGCCTAAAGCGTTTTGTTGACTTCTTTTTAATTCTTCATGAACAATTGCGAACTTTTGGTAACCAGAGCGCTTAGCAACATCGGTGTTTACACGGCAGCGTAAAAGTTTAAAAGTATTTCTTTATCATTTATCTAAATAACACTTGTCGAGCCACTTCTTTGCAGATATGGCTTGAAGGTCGCTGCATCCTAAAATAACTACATTTTTCAGCTGAATTCGGGGAGATCTTGGAGGGCATCTTCTATCAGTATTGCTCCCTACCAATAAATGCTACCTTGTAATAGCGATTTGCAAATTAAATTTGGTGTAGGAACAAGTGGAAAAGTCTTTTATCCTTTCTGAAGGTGCCACTTGAACCATTTGAAAAATCAATCGAATCATTGTATTCAAGTTGGGGTGATTGTGACTTGACTTTTCAAGGATGATGTTGACAAAGCGTCGTCCTGTTTCAATCCTTTTCCAACATGGAAAGTCTTGGTTAGGTCCCACTACACAACTTGATGAGTTTTCGTATATACTCTGTCGTTTGCGACTTGACCCCTAACCTGATCCCTAATCTTTCACACTGTCCACGATTCCCACAATATGACAGAAAAGATCTGGAGGGGCAATGATACTTATTCCTCCATAGCCGACTTCCTGATAAACCGGATATACTTTTCTTGGAAAGGGTGGTGCATATTCCCAACTAATTCACCTCGAGCTGCTTAAATTGCTTAGCAAATAGTCAGTCCGCACTCGCAGTTTGATAAGGTATCAGGTTTGACATTGCTATCTTATTCTCTTCTTTGTTGGGTTTGATGAAATTCTTCCTCGTCTTTTTCCAGTGTAAATAGTTCATTCTGTCTAAGACACTGTGGCTGCAGATGCTAAAGTGATCTTCAGTATCGACAAGTTGTCCATATTCATCCCTGCAGGCTTCTGCCTTGGCTTTATAGCCTTACCATATTCGTTTATATTTTAGCAAAACTTCAAAACGTCATTTCCGCGATAGTATCCCTGTTTCCCCTTCTCTTACTTGCTTCTTCGAAAAAGCATATGCTTCTTGCTTCTATTCCACCAGCCATATTATAGGGTTGTTCAAGAATTAAGGTGACTTTTACGCCAGTGCCTTTTTCAATCATTGAAACACTTCTGATATTTTTCGGTATAGCCCTAAGTTAAATACGGTGGTTGAGGCATGATTACGGTAATCTTTGTGGCTAAAACAATACCCACGAACAACAATTATGGATTTTCTCCCACAAATCCAGACATTTTCTTCGTATGGCTTTACGGAAAAGGCGCATAACTTTAAGGTTGTATATCTTATTGACCGTACGACCTTCTCGTAAGAACTCATGATGAGCCACGCCATTCGAAGAAAACTGTGAGCAAAAATTCACTTTTAAAACGGACTTGACGCGCTTTTTCAGTCTTGGCTCTTCTTGTCGCTTTTATTGGTATGATATATATACTCATATACTCATATATTGACACTACTAGTGACCCTTTTCAGCGAATCTGGGTCATCATTCTCTTCATTCAACAGCTACTATAACCATCTTTTTGTCAAAATTTAGCAATTTCGGAAAGACTCCTTGACCTATACATCAAAGGACTTATCGACTCACGTAACTTATGCAACACTCAACATGCCTACCTTAAAGGCAGATCAGTGGAAAGTGCTCTGCATAGTGTTGTATGTTAAATAACAGAATTATTAATGCAGACATTGGTCACAGCTCTATAAGGAAAGTGACAACTAGAGGCACATCACAGGTGGGAGTTCTCTCCTCAAAATCTTCATGGAGAAAGGCACAACGACAATAGCATACACGGATGACCTATTAGCTTGATAAAATGTAAATTTCTACCAACTATCAGTGAACTAATGGAATCTGCGTAGAAGGAACTCTCCTCGTGGGCAAGACAGAACGGTCTGAGAATAAACCCCCAGAAAACCGAGCTGGAAAAGGAAAATCCCGATATTTGCCCCCCCAAAGTTAGAGGGTACTCCACTCAAACTCAAAGCGGAAGCCAAGTGTCTAGTCATCATTCTTGACTCCAAACTCTCCTGGAAAAGGAACTTGGAGGAAAGGATGAAAAAAAGGATTGAATGCTTTTTATGCACGCAAAAAGATCTTCGGCAAAAGATGGGGCTTGCAACCGTACATCATTCATTGGATGTACACAGCAATCATCAGGCTCATTATAAGTTATGGAGCCCTAGTCTGGTGGACTGCTAGCAGCACGAAAAGATATATGAGAATGCTCAACAAAGTACAAAGGTCATCCGCTGTTTGTACAACGAGAGCTATGAGAAGCACGCCGCAAGCAGGGTTGGACATGATACTTCATCTCCTTCCCCTGGATCTATTCATAAAAGGCAAAGGGCGCTCTCAGACTAAGAGAGTCCTCTTTGTGGAAGCAAGCCAACTATGGAGATGCGGCCATACTCAGAATAATAGATGACCTGGCAAAGAAACATGGTTTTAGTAGCCTCGCAGCAACGACCGACTACATTTCCCCCCAAAAATGACTTCTCTTTCAGAATACCAAACCTTTTTCCCGACAGAGATGAGTGGCTATCAAACGCCGTGATCAACGACCACGAGATTACCCCCTTCACCGACGGATCGAAAATGGACACAGGCACTGGGGCCGGGTACTACTCTGATTCTTCCTGATTTGTGCCGCGTTTTTCCAGTAGAAATCCTAGCAATAGGGAAAGCAGCCTACAAGTAACCGATATCCCACCATCGGTTATCACTATCTTCGTAGACAGCCAGACTGCACTGGAGTCAATAGATCAACGAGATCAAAGGCTGTCGCGACTCACTAAAGTCCATCAGACACCACAAAGTCAAACTCTGCTGGGTCCCGGGTCACAGCTCAATCGTAGGGAACGAAAGAGCGGACGAATTGGTCAGGCAAGGGTCTGAAATGGACATCAGCGATGCGGATTCGTCATTGCAACCACCGATCAGCGCATTATACCGGATCATAAATGACACAATCATACAAGAACCGGCAGCCACACGACAAGATCATCGTGGCCAAAGCTCAATATCGGAAAAACAAAGAAGCTTTTGGCGCTGGACAGAAACTCGATCCGTATGCTCGTCGGAGTGATCACAGGACACTATCCCATTGGAACAATGCTCCGGAACAATGCTAATGGAACTCAGGATCCAGCGATCTCTCTCTGCTTTGCCACTGCCCAGCTCTCCAGAATCGGCACCTAACTTCGCTGGGCCAACGATTGCGGACGTGGCAAATGCAAATATATCGGCCCTTTGGCCTCCGAGTGGAAGTGCTGCTCAACCATCACGCTCTCCTTCTTTAACTTAACCTAACCTAGCAATTTCGGAACAAACTTCGCTGATGCACCTTAATGTTCAAAAATTCTGTGAAAAATTTCATGACTTGAACCCAGCGATGTGGTTCTTCTCTGAAAATGATTCGATGATTCGAATTTTATTTTTACTGCTTCAACGCTTCATCCATTGTTGAAGTCCTAGAGCGTTCAAAGCATCGCCATTAATATCTTCTCTACCTTCTGTGAAGAGCTTGTACCACTTCTAAAAATTTCGTCTCAAATGCCACCGTCAACATTTCAAGTGCGGACTCAATTTTTTTTCATACAAAATTTAATTTAGGCTCCTTGATCCATCTATAGCAAATTATAGCAAAAAATTGCCAAGAAACATCTAACCCTTATACTCGTATCTGTGAAAACAAACTTAATATCCTTGAATGAAACTCTTATGCTCATTTTTTTGTTTTCTGCTTGCGACTGTCTAAACTCGCCATCATACTGGCGGTTTCCTATAAGTGGTAGCTTAAAACCGAAGGCATTTCTGACGGCGCTTTGACATCTCATTTTATTAGCGATTGCAGCTTTACGACATCAAACTTGACTTCATAGTGTCGGCGACGTCCATATCATTCCTTTGAAAATTTGAACAACCCGAGTAGTAAGGGAGATTGTTATGTAACAAATTTGGTGACTTCTAAGTCTGCCTTTATGGATGATGAGATGTGGGAATGGTGTCCTGGCTACTAAAAGCGTTGACGTCGTGTCACGAAGTCTACTATCCTGAATCCGTTTTCGCATAGTCTTTTGTCGGTGATGCTTCCTTACGATTCCCTTTGCATTCAAGTTCTTTTTTTTTGTTCCCGTCATAGAAGTATTTTTATTTGATATTTTGTAACTAAAGAAATATTTTTTTATTGCAATTTGTTGTCTGAGGAATTCGAACTGCAGTTTCGTTTAATTATTCTCAGTGAAAAGTTTGCATGAAAAGGACATTCCATCCTTTCCGTGCTTTCCTCCTTCGAGACTTAATTTTTGCAAAACTACGAATACCTAAAGCTCGCCATCGTCCTCACTGGACCTTCCTTACTTATACCATAGATTCCTCATTGTATCCCGACTCTTAAATAATTCATCGACAAAATCTTAATCACACGAAAAAATAATGATCGCAGCATACACAGAGTTAGAAGTAGTGACTGAATACTGATTTATGTTCCAGATATTAAAATATCTCATGGCAGATGGAAAAAAAAATCCAATCTGTGACCTCGAATGATTGACGTGAATAAAATAAATTGTCGAATGGGTTGGGGCCAGAGCCCTATACACAACTTCTCTATATGCAAGAAAAGCTGTTGACATGAAGTAAATGAACGTTTTTTCGTTCCTAACACAATTTTACTGGGGTTAGGTCGTGTCTGCCGGAGGATATGTAGACAGATAATCCTAAGGAGGAAAGAAAGTGGAAGCAGTCTTGGTAGGTATGGAAGGAAGACAATTTGTTCGTCAAAATGCGAAGGGGAATTTTTCTTAATATTTAGCGGATGTGTTCAGGTTATCCGAAGTGATAATAATGTCACTCGGATTTCTGGAAAAATCATGTAATCAGTCGAAGAAATCAGATGGAATCATGTTTTACTTTTGAGGAGATATGAAAGGCTTTTTGAAGATTTAAACAGGTATTAGGAGTCAAAAGGATTTGAATATAAAAATTGGGTTTGTGCTGTCTTTAGGTAAATAATACTCTTTTTAACATGAAAAATTTATCGCACAAGGACAGCAGTAATTGCTGCACAATTAAAACATTTTATTCAACCGAGCTTTGTGGATCAAAGTTGTAATATGATAATAGAGATGACAGGTGCCTAGACTTAACATTTGCTACAAAGGAATGGATTGTCAGAGGTATTATCGGCCCAGAGAATGAATAACAGATTAAATGCCGGTTAGCAATGGCCATACATTCTATATGTAAGGTAAGAAATGGCAAAATTCACGCCTCTCACAGGAAGTTAAGAAGGACAAAAAATAATCCTTGAATTTCGTAATATATGCAAGGACTTATCAGTCTGAAACTCTTGTTCCCTTGGGGAGAATTCCTCACACGACAATTGCGACATACATGTACTACCATTTCCACCACTAAATGTGCCTGTGGCTGGACGTGATTCATCATCATCAACTTTACAGACGTCTTGCCATGAGAAGGTTTCAGTTTATACATATTTCAGAAAACTTCAGTATGCTCTTAATCAGTTCTTCGCAAAAGTTTTCCCATACCGCATTGTTGTGTGAAATGCACTTATGAAATCATATCATTCCTAGCACGTAGAAAACGACGTGTGTTCAAAAAATTATAGGAATTCAGGTTTTTTTTTTCCCAAATAATTTTTTTTATTCGTTCCAATTTCGTCCCAATTTGAAATTATTATTAGATGTCAATATTTAGAATTCGATGTTTAGGATGCCATTAATCGCCTTTAGCGATGCGCCTTCACCCTCTTCCATGCTTGCATAACCATGGTCTTTTAATGTCTTTCTTTTTTGAAGAATTATTGTTTTTTTTTTATTAGGACTTCTTCATAAATGTTGCTGCCTCACGTGTCATACCAAGAAATATAATTAAAGGTTTCACAGCATGAACTAACTGTTATGGCAACATCTTCAAGGTTTTTGATTATTATTATTCGGCTACTGCTCATAGCAATTTCGTTCGTTTTTTGCACGTTTTCATCGATCACTGACGTATCATAGCGGCAAAGGTGCCACGTGTTCATGACCTCTTCGTAAACTTGAATATTGGTGAGAGCAATATCCCCATTTATTATAATATGTGGTTTTTAAGCGTTTGGTTTTTACTTGTGAAGAATATATAGGAAAAATAAAAAAACTTATGTATAGCAGTCTTATTTAAATTAATAAGTTAGCACTTACCATTTACTCTTTAAAGATTTTTTTGTCTAAATAAAAACTACGATTATGTTAGGAAGAGTCCAATTTCGAATCACTTATTCAGCATGGACAAGTGATTTTTACCCCTAAAAATAGCTAAATACAGCAAATCGCCGGCCCAAATATTTTTCACAGAGCACGAACTTTGAAAATAAAATTCAGTAATTTATAAGCATTTTTCAAATTCAGGTTTTCTTATAATAAAATGGTAATACTAATTGAGTATGAAAGACTTTGACACATGTCACGAATCCTGCATGAGCTGTCAAAAATATAACACCAAAAACCCAAACAGCAAAGAAATCACACTTTACTTACTTTTACTGGAGAATATCTTCTTAGACCATCATTTCACGAGAACGGATGCTGATTTTTCTTTAAGAATTATATCAAGGATCACCAAGATTACAGATTACCCGCTAAAATGTGACCGATTGTCATTTAAGGAAATTGATCTTCAAGCATTTTTTGGAACACCAGATAAATAGAAAAGCTGGTGACATCCGATTGATTACGGGCAGAATCATGTCCCGAGGAAATTGTTTAGAAGAACCTGCTGTCATCGGTGTATAGTGAGATGACGAGATATTTGATGACCACTTCAATAACGTTAATACATATGTAGTAAGAACGAGAAAAACAGGGACTTAAGTGGCTGCCTTGGGGGACGCCGGAAGAAACTAAGAAAGGACTAGATAAAGACGATTTAAGACGCACACTGTAATAGCAGCTTTCCAAGTAGAAAGACGAAATGAGCATGTGGCCGACGGTGGACAATTTAAGGAGTATTAGCCTGTGGGAAAATCTGCTTCAATCGGCGCGGGTAGCTTTTGGCGGCCTATGGCGGCCATGTTGTTTTGGTGGCTTCTGCCAAATTTGTTGTTTATTGTTCAGTTACTGATGGCAAACTATTGAACAGTACGCCCAAATGATAAAATTGTATTATCGAACGTTATGAGCGTTGCGCCCATTTCACGACCATTCACTGTGGACTCTTTAACGTTTGGTGGTAAAATTTTAGACGATCGGATAAGTTCGTACGTCAAGGAAATGCAAGATCGGCCGAGGATATCACCGCGGTCCTTGAAAGTGTACACCTGAATCCGAGGCAGTCAATTCCTCGCCGTGCACAAGAACTCGGCCTACACCCGTAAAAGATCAAACTGATGCAGGAGCTCAAACTCATAACTATAGACAACGCTGACTGGGCGTTTGTTCGCTGATTGGGCTTAGGAGCGTTTGGAAGAGGACCCCAATTTACCTTCCAATTTTTGTATGCGACGAGGCGCATACATGAAGTACTTTGCTAACAAACAAAATCGCCGTTTATGGGAAGACACCAATCCACACGAGGTTGACCAGGTGACAATGTTGGCCCGCGGCGTCATTGGTCCGTACTTTTTCGAAAACGACGTTAGTGAGGCGGTTATCGTTAATGGCGAGGGCTACAGAACGTTGATAACCAATTTTTATGGGCAAAATGAACCATATGAACTTAGACGACATGTGGTTCCAGCAGGATGGTGCCACGTGCCACACAGCTGACGCCACCATTGGCATTCTGCATGAACAAAGGTAAGGTTATCTCTCGGAAAGTTTGCGTTAATTGGCAATCGATTCGACCCCGCTAGACTTTTTCTAGTGGGCTTTCCTGAAATTGCAGGTCTATACGAATACACATAATCGACCGATAGCCATCGCTCAAATTCAGCAGTTTAAAGGTAAAAAAAACAGCCAAATAATGTGAAAATTCGTAAGTCATATATAAAAATTTGCACAGAAATCGCCACTGAGGTCCCTCAATTCAAAGAAATTTTTTTATATTAATAAATTTCAAAGGGCTAAAGGCAATCCTAAGAAGTATGGGGAATTGTTAATGAACTATTCAATAAAAATGTCTCGTTGGATGCTCCTTCCTGCATCATACATAAGGATAGGATAGGATAGGAATTTGATACACCAATAGAAATAGCTAATACTTTCAATGAGTTTCTTACAAGTGTTACTACTATACCCTTGCGGAAACGGGTTTTAGTTCAGGGACACAAGACTATTCCTCAGAACACTGCCTAAGCAAGGAAAACGGTTCACAAAATAGCTTCTTTTTTGATCCTATCTCTTTTTGCTAAATAAATCGCAATCCTCGCCTAGTAACCACAATATTCGCCGAAAATTGTGGACATCTTAGCTCATATTTTCAATAAAAGTATTTATTGCGATATATTTCCTGATGCATTAAAGATTGCTGAGGTCATACCAATCTTTAAAAAAGACTACAGGAAAAGACTAAATAATTACAGGCCAATCTTACGATTTTTTTCTAATTTTTTTAAAAAGCGATTAAGGCCGGAATCATTACATTTCTTGATCGATGTTCTTTCTTTAATGACTGCCAATATGGATTTAGAGTTGATAAATTAACGGAGCGAACTTTTTTAAGCTTTTGCAAACATGTTTAGGATAGCCATAATGGCAAAAAAATTAGTACAGCGCTTTTCATCGATATTACAAAAGCTTTCGACACGGTTGGTAACGAACTTCTTTTGAGTAAGTTAGAAAAGGCTGGTTTTGGAGGCTTTATACTTGAATGGTTCGCATCTTATCTTAAGAATACTAAACAATATGTAAGGACAGGAGACGTGTTCAGCGAGTACCTGGACATTAGAATAGGTGTTCCAGAAGGTTCCGTCCTTGGCCCTATCTTCTTTCTTATTTTTATTAACTCGATCTTCAACTTGAAACTGAAAGGGAAAAAAACTGGGTTTGCTGATGATATAGCTTGTGCGTATGCTAGTTCTCCTTCGCTAGATATGATGGCGGATATTAACCATGTTTTAGAAGTTTTAAGACATTGGTTTGACATGCACAAGCTAATCATAAGCGATAAAACTAAATTTATGTTTTTAACCTACCCTCATTCGACATCAATTCACCGGAATTTGTCTTTCATAGCATTGACTGCAAAATTATATATGTTAGTCTTGACATTTGTAGCATGAATAGGAATATAGTAACGTATGCTAACAATAGCTGCTCAATAAAATGTTTCAAAATTGGACATGTATACTTGGGCTTAAATATTGATAACATGCTGAATTGAGGTGCGCATACATCCTTACTAAAAAAGTATATCTTGAAAGCTACTGTTCACAACAGCTCCTTAAAACATTTTACTAGGGTCTGGTCAATTCCAAGTTACAATATGGTCTCTCATGTTAGGGTTGCACTAGCAACACTAATATACAATCATTAATATTGATTCAAAAGCATATCCTCAGAATAATTTGGAAAAAAAGGCGCTATGAGCATAGCTCTGACCTTTTTTGTGCTTCAAAAATACTTCCACTTAAGCACATTTACTTTTATAAGGTTCTGAAAATATTTTATATAAGAAGTTGCAATCCTCATCGAAGAACTATGTATCTTCAAATTTCTATGGCTTATTGTATTCCATCATATAGGGTCATCCAATTTGTGGTTCTGAAAGCAAAACTTCAATATATTACTTGGATTTTTCCATTTTGCATGAAAAATATCACTTTAACAGGATAATTTTTAATGACTTATCAACATCTACCTATTAGCCAATAAGTCGGCCACCACTTAACGAATATTCGTTTTCAAAGCATCAAAACCTTACGAAATGTCTACATAAACATGATCCTTTGCATAGCCCCGCAAAGCGAAATCCAAGGGGGACGAAATCACACGATCTTGATATCCAGTTCAATAAAAAGCGAAATAGCTCGTTCAGGATTTTTGTCTTGCGATTAAGCAACTCTTTCACTAACAGCAGCCATATTTTCAGCAGAGCGGGCATTTCAACGATGGATAGATCTAAGGTCTTCTGACAGAGCAGGTTTCTTTGAATTTGTACAGTATTATCAATTTTATTCCCTCAGATGGACGATTATGTCTACCATAATCTCTTCTTAATGCTTTAAAGAATCTATTAGGTACAGACTCACTATGTTTGTAGTAAGTTTTTACAATTTTAATATTTTCATCGATTATTAAGCAGTCCATATTCTGAAATGGTGAACTGTATACTAAACACGTACAATCTTGGATGATAGTTTGGCAGAGAAATGGGGTTGAAACAGTCAATGTCAAATCCGGACCAGAAATTGGATAACTCTGAATATATGTACATATGTATGTATGATTAAGGAAAAACTAGTTTAATTTTCATTTCCAGAAATAAGCATCGCATAATATGAGTTGAAAAAATATTCAAAGAAATAAACTGTCCGCATCTCTACTCTAAAGAAATCCTTTTCAAAAGGTTAAAGCAGCAAAAGCACTCGTAAAACCAATGCCCAAGCTTCGAGGAAAAACCGTTTAGATTGAATCCGCCAACCCAAATTCAATTCCTGATTCTATTGAAGTTTTTCCTGGAAGAAATCGATATCTTAGGCAAGCGTTTGGTGTTCACTAGACGATTTGTCAAACAATGGGAAATATAATCATGAAAGCACTGAGCGCATGATGTGTTAGGAGAATAGATGTTTAGTTGTATCTAACGTCAAAGAGCACTTTCACCTATGAAGCCTGCGTGATTTATAAGCGAACCAAATATAAAGAATGCAATTTTGACAAGCAAAACATTTGTTTTCAATTTCAATTGCGAAAGGGGGCACTGAGGCGTCTTTTTCAATCCTTGACGAAAGTACTGAAGATGGAATTCATCAAGTCCAATTAGACGTGTGATATTTTTTTAGCATCTCTAGACAAAGTAAATTCCAGTAATCAGTAATACACTGGAGCACCCTCGAGCAGATAGCAATCGTCGCGTTAGCTTCCGCAATACCCTAAAAAACACTTCTTTTATTCTAACTGAAATCAAAGCTATTATGATAAACACATGCCAACATGCATATTCGGTGACTTTTTAGGGGGAAATTGCAGCGTAAATTAATCGCTTTCTGTTCAAATATGAACAATGATTGAGTTTCAAAAAGCAAGCGGCTGGTCTTATCATCGCACCAGGACTACAATATACGAGTGGTCTTATCATCATACCACGACGACACTTTACGAGCGGTCTTATCAACGCAGAGCGACAACTACAAGAGAGCGTCGTTTCTGAATAACTGATATGCAACTATTATTAGATAATTTATGTATTTAGGACTCTTTATTATTTAACGACTAAAAGATAAGAAAAAGGGATCAATTAATGGTTCTAAGATAAACGTAACATAGATGTAATACCATGTAAAATAAGATAAGGAAAATGTATAAAAACGAAGGAATTTTAGAAATAAAAGTAGTACTAAAAGAGTATTCAAAGTGTAACATTACATTTGGTCCTTCGAAGCAATCTCAGAGTTTTCCCCCACCAGTGGTAAGAGACTCTGAGAAATTTGAACTAGTAAAAAAAAAAAAAAAAAAAATATAATTTGTCTGAAATCGCTAAAAGGGCGAGGAAAATTAAAAAAAAAAAAAAAATATAACAAAAGCGTATTCGAGGCTAAAACATCGGAAAGTGAAAAAGCGTATCCGAGGCTAAAACATCGGAAAGTAAAAAGGCGTATCCGAGGCTAAAACATTGGAAAGTGAAACAGCGTATCCGAGGCTAAAACATCGGAAAGTGCAAAAGTGTGAATAAAAAAAAAAAAAAAAAAACAAAAGAGGAACGGAAAGCAACAAGCAATGACGAAAGAAATGGAGCGACTACTTGAACAGCAGAAAGAACTCGGCGAAGAGTCCATACATCTTCGCGATAAAATTACCGGAGAAAAATTCCGATCAGCTCAAGTTAGCGACACTTCAAAGCGTTTGAAAAAGATTAAAGATCAATTTTCAACTAACAACAACAAATTAATGGCATTGGGAATAGATGAGGAACAATACTTCAAGCAAAATTATTTTGAAGCCATTACTGAAATAATTGAAGAAACATTTAGGCTCTTGCATCAAAAGCAAACAGCTGAAGATCAGCAAGGGGTATCATCTAGAATAGAGGAAAAACTAGAAGCAAAACCCAATGAGGAGAAGCAAGGTGTTAACAGTCAGATACAGCTACAAAGAAAATTTGAAAGAAAGGTATATAGGCTACAAGAGCTAATAGATGAAGCCCATGAAGAAATAGACAACAACAAGAAAACAGAATTAACAATTACGAGAGAAGAAATGGAAGAGCACTTCAAAGAAATAAAACAGGAATACGCAAATTTGTGCAAAATAATTGTGAACGAAGATATTGAGGAAGAATATGAGAACATTGCTCGTAAGTACAGGGTTACAATAAAGCGAGTGATAGTTGCACTAGGAAATATAGAAGCCAAGCCAACTATCAATTCAATAAAGCTGGAAGACATAAAAATTCCAGCATTTTTTGGCAACATAGCTGAATGGCCATCATTTCACGACTTATTTAAGAATTTAGTGCATAGTCAGCAAAATTTGTCGAATGCAGAAAAAATGTATCGTCTGAAGAATTACATTAGAGGTGAAGCTGGAAGGCTTATTCAACATTTGAAGGTGACAGATGCCAATTATGAAGCTGCATGGAGTATATTAACAACAAGGTATGAAAACAAAAGATTGCTATTTACCACACATGTAGATAAGATTTTGGATCATCCGATGGTAAAAACGGAGTCAGCCTTCAGTGTAAAACAACTATTGGATACAACAAATGAATGTGTTCAAGCATTGAAAGGCCTTAGTATCAAGATGGACGACGCAGAACCATTTATCGCAAGGATAATAGTCCGAAAACTAGATAGAGATGGGCTGCGTATTTATGAGCAAAGTGTAAAGAAAACTAAGGAGATCCAAACACTTGAAGACGTACTTCTTTTTCTGGAGCAGCAATATCAGGCATTAGAAGCATATACAGGCAAAAAACAAGGCAACAGTTTTAAACCTAACCAGAAACAAACTAGCACATTCCATATATCACAAAAGAGTTGCGATTATTGCAAATTAATCGGTCATGAGCTGGTAAATTGCAGAAAGTTTCAAGCAACCACAATCATTGAGAGAAGAAATTTTATAAAAAAGAATAAATTATGCTATCGATGCATGAACCATAAATTCGATATTAAATGTATAAACAGTATGGAGAACTGCAAAAAATGTGGAAAAAATCATCATACTCTTCTTCATATTGAGGAATTCAAGAAGGAAGAAAAAAATCTGGAAAAAAGCATAAATATGGTAACCGGACAAGAGAAGGCGTCAACAGTGCTACTAGCAACAGCACAAATAAGAGTAAAAGCAGCAGACGGAAGCTTCATCACGCTAAGAGCTCTGATAGATCAAGGTTCGCAGAAGACAACTATTTCTGAAGAAGCAGCCCAGATATTACAACTACCGAGATTAAAAGAGAAGACACAACTACACGGCCTTGGGGATACAATCGTTGGTATATCAAAATCAAAGCTAAACTTGGAAGTGCGGCCTAGAATTTTAAGCAATGAAAAACTGTTGATTGAAGCATTAGTCCTTAATAAGCTAGCAGGAGCTATTCCAGATACATCATTTAAGTACAACAATGATGATTGGAAAAATTATACACTAGCAGATCCGAATTTCAACAGATCTGATCGAATAGACATGGTGTTAGGCGGCGATATCTACTCAACGATTTTGGAGGAAGGAATTCATAAAGTTGGTAAAATTGTAGGTCAAGCTACAAAACTAGGATGGATACTGTCAGGGGTATTAAAGTCATACCCACATAATAACAAATTCATCACAGCTATGACAACAAATCTGGAAAAATTTTGGGAAACAGAGGACATTATTGAAGTGGAAGCTCAAAACGAATCAAATAAATGTATTCAACATTACCATAGGAACACCAAACAAGATAAAGATGGTAAATTTATAGTAAAGCTACCCTTCCAACAAGATAATCAGCTAGGGAATTCACGAAAACAAGCATTGGCAAGATTCCTCAGTATAGAAAACAAATTAGAAAAAAATCAAGAATTACGAGAAGATTATGTAAAATTTATGGAGGAATATATCGAGTATGAAGGAAAAGGTAATCCAACAAGAAGGCAAATATTATCTACCACATCAAACAGTAATTCGACAATGCAGTTTAACAACAAAAGTCAGAGTAGTTTTCGATGGATCAGCAAAAACTACCAATGGAAGAAGTTTGAACGATGTGCTCTTAGTTGGCCCTAGACTTCAGAAGGATCTCTTTGAAATTATTCTAAAATGGAGATTGTGGAGATACGTAATAATGGGGGATATAGAAAAAATGTATAGACAGATAAAGATAGCAGAAGAAGATCAGCAATACCAAACGATTTTATGGCGAAAAAGTAGAAACGACCCGATAAAAGAATTCCAGCTGACGACAGTTACATATGGCACGGCATGTGCACCATTTTTGGCAACAATGGCCCTACAGGATATAGCCGAAAAATGTGACAATGATAAAATTAGTGAAATCATAAAATCAGACTTTTATATGGACGACCTTCTAACGGGCGCAAATACAATTGAAGAATGTAAAAATTTCAAACAAGAAGTTACCAGAGAATTACTTAAATTTGGATTTAATTTGCGGAAATGGCTATCAAATTATGAAAGTATAATAGATTATGATGGAGCTACACAAAAAAATGAGATAATACAGCTGGAAGAGGGTGATGCGATAAAAACTCTAGGATTGCACTGGAACCCTTGCAATGACGAATTTTTATTCAAAATAAATCAGGAGAAAATAAAGGTAATTACGAAAAGACAAGCCTTATCAAAACTGGCAAAAATATTTGACCCAATGGGATGGTTAGCGCCAATAACTGTAGCTATCAAATTATTTATCCAAAAATTGTGGCAACTGAACATTGACTGGGATGAAATCTTAGACGAAGAATTATCTAAAGAATGGACGGAATTAGAAGAAAAGCTCTTTCAAATTGAAGAAATAAAAATCCCAAGATGGGTACAAGTAGAAAATGAAGTACATTGGGAACTACACGGGTTTGCAGATGCATCAGAAAAAGCCTTTGCAAGCGTTATATATGCAAAAAGAGGGTCACATGTAACAATTCTAGCAGCAAAGAGCAGAGTAAATCCTGTTAAAAACAAAAAAACGCTACGAAAACTAGAACTATGTGCAGCACATTTGCTGGCAAAGCTAACAAACAAGGTATTACAAACATTTAAAAACAAGGTAAATATATTCGCGTGGAGTGACTCCACTATAACATTAGGTTGGATAAAAAATAATAAAAATAAAGACAAATTTATTAGAAATAAAGTGGTTGAGATTCATAAGTTATTGCCAGAAGGAGTTTGGAATCATGTAGCATCCAGTGACAATCCTGCTGATATAGCATCAAGAGGTATTTCACCAGAAAAACTTCTACAATTCAAACTATGGTGGAATGGACCAACATGGCTATCCGAAAGCGGTCATTACCCTCTGAAACAACGATCAAATGAAAACATAATCATTGCAACAGTCACGACACAAAAACAAGAACATTTTATGGAACCTTTACTAGATAAAATATCCAGTTATTCAAAGTTGGAAAGGATGATAGCATATGTACAACGGTTTGCTATAAATCTTAAGAACTTCAAAAGGATGCCTTATCTAACAGCCAAAGAACTCTGGTTAGCACATCAAAGCATCATAAGGTATCAACAACAGATAGATTTTGCCGAGGAGATCAATTCTATTAAAAACAATAAACAAGTTGAGAGAAGAAGTAAGTTGGCCACGCTAAACACGTTTTTAGATAATGATGGTATCTTAAGAGTTGGAGGAAGAATAGAACGTTCATCGCTGACGTACAATCAGAAACATCCAATAGTTCTTCACAAATCAAAGTTAGTTGATCTATTAGTTAAATATACCCATAAAACATCACTACATGGAAGTAATCGGTTGATGGAGTGCATACTTAGACGAAAATATTGGATCATTGGAGCCAAAAGTATCATCAAGAAATGTATAAGACATTGTCCTAGATGTATACGATACAATCAAAGTACGAGCAGTCAAATAATGGGCAACCTACCAGAATCTCGAGTAACAGAATCTCATCCATTTACTTCTACTGGAGTTGACTATGCAGGTCCCTTCCAAATGAAGCGTTCCAAAGGAAGGGGTCAAAAAACATTTATAGGTTATGTAGCCATATTTGTCTGTCTAGCTACAAAGGCTATTCATTTAGAAGCAGTAACAGATATGACTACATAATGTTTCTTGGCAGCATTAAGGCGACTTTTTAGCAGAAGAGGAAAAAGTAAGTACATATACTCTGATAATGGCACAAACTTTGTCGGAGCACACAGAAAACTCGAAAAAGACTTTAAAAAGGTATTGCAAAATAATGCAACAGTAGCACCAGTACTAGCAACCGAGAAAATAGAATGGAAATTTATTCCGCCGGCAGCTCCTCACTTTGGAGGAATTTGGGAAGCCGGTGTTAAATCCATGAAACATCACTTAAATAGGGTAATTATCGACGTTAAACTAACATATGAAGAAATGAGTACACTATTAGCACAAATTGAAGCTGTCTTGAATTCAAGGCCATTGTATTCCCTGGGTAGCAGTCCGGAAGACGTAAATATCTTAACTCCAGGGCATTTCCTAATTGGGCATCCGATAATCGACATCCCCGAGCCAATAGCAGAATCAAAGATATCTTCTTTAGATAAATGGAAGCTGATCCAAAAAATAAAACAAGACTTTTGGAAAAGATGGAGGGAGGAATACTTGACAACTTTACAACAGCGGTATAAATGGAAATACCCGCAAGAAAACTTAGAAAAGAATCAGTTAGTGTTGATAAAAAATGAGACAACGCATCCATCGAAATGGCCCTTGGGAAGAATATTGGAAGTCCACAAAGGCGAAGATGGTAAAACGCGAGTGGTTACTTTAAAAATCCAGAATGGCACTATCAAACGTCCTATACATAAACTTTGCCCTCTAATGAATTCAGATTTTTATGATTCTAAGGAAACAGGGAAGGTAAGAGTTAATTTCACAAGGACTCAAACGGAGATACACTCTGGCAGTGATGGGAGAAAACGAATAGTTACATCGAAACCAAAAACTACAACAATCAAGCGACCAGCCGACAAAATCTGTACATTAGAAGTCCCAGAACTAAAGGAATCAAAGGGCGAATCGAAAATTGTCAACCTGGCAAGTAGTAAACCGATAAAATCATTAAAAGGACAGCTACCACCAACCCAGGTATTACCAGGTGAAGAAGTTTATAGAAGGTTAACAGCTAAAGGAATTATTTCTGATAAAAAATTAATTGTATACGCTGAAATACCGTTAATGTCCACTGAACCATCCGACATATTCAAATTAATGCCTCTACCAATAACCAAGAATAACAAGACGATAATAGCATTATTGGACGCAGAATATATAGTATACAATTTTGGAGCTAATTCGTATATTCTAATGACACAACCTGAGCTAAATATTTGTGAGAAAAGCTCGGACAACCGTTACTCTTGTAAGGGTAATAAACCTTGGAGACCCGCAACAGAGAAAACCTGTGAAATTTCATCCCTTAAAGGATCTCGGGGTGGAGATTGCATCTTTGAAGAAATACACCAACAGAGCTATTGGAAGGAACTGTCGAACAATCAATGGGTCTTCAAAATATTCCATAACAATTTGCTGTACGTAGATTGTGGTGTTAAGAAACAAAATTGGATTAATCTTCCTTTACAAGGAATTTTAGAATTGAAACCTGAGTGTACCGCCATTCTTGATGGTATTACTTTGAAATCGGTCCAGCAATATGCCTCTCGAATCCACATTGCAAGCAAGGCAATATCATGGATAAGCGACTTCAGTTCTATCGACGAAATCAATGTAAAACTACCGCAGACGATAATATTGAACAACAGTTTGGATATCAATCATCTAAAGACACATCTTAGCATTCTGAAGGAAGCACATGTGGAACTAAAGAGTCTAAAATTTCACACAATGAGCGGACACACATCCTTGTTACTGATTGTGTTAATATCAATTATAATGCTTATTATGTATATAAAATCAAAATGCCGTAGTAATAGTAAAACAATAAGTATCGATTTTTCTCCCCCTGCTCTTCATTAATCCCCGGCAGAATGTTCAAATATGAACAATGATTGAGTTTCAAAAAGCAAGCGGCTGGTCTTATCATCGCACCAGGACTACAATATACGAGTGGTCTTATCATCATACCACGACGACACTTTACGAGCGGTCTTATCAACGCAGAGCGACAACTACAAGAGAGCGTCGTTTCTGAATAACTGATATGCAACTATTATTAGATAATTTATGTATTTAGGACTCTTTATTATTTAACGACTAAAAGATAAGAAAAAGGGATCAATTAATGGTTCTAAGATAAACGTAACATAGATGTAATACCATGTAAAATAAGATAAGGAAAATGTATAAAAACGAAGGAATTTTAGAAATAAAAGTAGTACTAAAAGAGTATTCAAAGTGTAACATTACACTTTCTATAGAAAATCTTTCAGGAGAATGTATTGAGAGTTCCAAATGGGCGTTCACAGACGTTAAATATAAAAGCTTTAAATTATTAAATTCGCCGGCTCGCAGCGGTATTCGGGGAAATTCTAATCAAATTGGTTTCAGACACACTTCCAATGTAATTGGCTGCGGGTTTCAATTCTTTTTCTGTGAGAAATATTGGAGCATATTTGAGGGAATTTCCTAATAATGTAAATGAAACCGAATTCCTTGATCAGGCAATTTGATGTGGGGATAGGAGAATGAAATTTATGTTTTCATGAAATTAGCATTTGAAAAATCACAGGGAATGCGGTGTAGGTTTAGGCATTTCATCAATGGAATTGAATCAGTTGAAATTTGAATGGCACGGCTACAGAGAAGAATTCACGTTCAAAAATACATTCTGGCTGTAAGGCTAGAGATCAGTGTGTGTTCACGAACGAACATACATATAAACACACACACAAACCCTCTTTTAAAACTGGGGGCTTGGAACCTAAAGGCATTTATAAAACAAAGCTATTATTGAAATTTCTTCCAAAACTTACCATGTGTTCATTCTGTCACTATGCGTCGAATGACATTTATCTGGAATCTGTGTCATTACCTGTTCTTAAGATTTTCTAGGCAAAAAAGCTAAAGTACATACATATGTACTCGTATTATACATTTTAACACATGCACACACCCATATCTCTAAAAACAACGAATTCGAGTTTGAAATTCAAATTTTATTCGCACTTATAAAAATATGTCAATCTTTTAATTCGAAAAATTGGAGTTGTTACAATAACCTCCAAAGAAAGGTCATTAGGAAAATAACCAAAAAACTGACAATCTGGTCATCGTACGCCGGCAAGGATCATAGTGCACCAAAAATTCTCATATTTCGTATATTTTTGAAATGTTCGAGCGGAGCGAGAGCAATCACCCACTTTTTGGCCTAGCGCGTGCATGTACGGGGAATATAGTGGTCCGAAAACGATTTCGGACTAATCTTGTACGCACTAAATGTAGATATCGGTTATAACCACACATGTGTGCAGCATGTTATTCGATAGATCTAGGTCTGTAGATGAGCCATAAATTATCAAATGAAATTGTTTGATTGAAAAATAGTGAGAAATAACGAAGTAAAGTTTAGAAAAGTGCCATAGACTTTTGCAGGCACGTGCAATCAAAATTGTCAAAGCTTCAGAACAACACGTTTCTCGAAAATATGATCTTAAATCTAAACGTCCTTGCAAGTAGACAATTAATTTGATGTATCATACTTAGCTATATGTATTTACTTGAGAGTATTGGTTATGATTGTAATTTGATAAAACAACAAATTTGCTCGCTCGATCAAAAATTTTCAGTAGCGGAGTTAAGCCCGCGCATACTGATCTGCCTAGTAGATTAACCGGTGTCCAAAAAGTTACTCTATTTTCAAGTCGTAAAAGAAGCCGGGGAGGCTGAGAAACGGTGTCGACAGATCGCACTACGGGGCGTATGCGTAACATTTACTTAATTTTTGTACCTTGTCTTAACAGACTCTGTGAACGAGGCTTCAGTGAACAAAACGCATGAAATGTATCTAAATATGTCAGATCCGGCAGCTTCCTACACGGCTCCAGAGCTGAAAAGTCTCATACTCATACTCATAACCGACCAAAACAAATGATTGGTTAAGGGGGTAGTCTTATATGACCGCATAAATTTTACCTCTTTTTAGGGAATTTTTATTTTATAATCATTTTAATTTTTTTATATGTTTTTATTTGAATTTTAAACTGTATAATTTTTTTTCCTTGTTTTACATTTTTTTATATATATTTCTTTAATTAAATTAGACACCAAAAAAAAACAGGTCAATGGTCATGTTGTCTGAAATAAATAAATCGAACGGATTATTGTTCAGTAGGTCTGTCGCTATCGGCCCTATCAAAATTAATCAATTTCAGTGAAAACAAAAATGACGGACTGTAGAAAAAAATCTTGTTTTTTTTCTGTTTTCTTAATCTTTTCAAAAAAAAAAGGAATTTTAGTACGGCCGATAACCATTAATGAGTGGAAGAACATACATAAATTTCAAAGCAATGGGTTGAATAGTTTTTTTTTTTTTAGGACCATGACAGTTTTAGAAAATGATGTTTCGAGAAAAATGCGTTTAAAGTTTCAAGAGCAGAATTTTCGTGGAAAATTTGCATCATTTTCTGCCAGTTTTTGTGACCTAAGGGAAGCCCTTGCTTTTTTGGATGCCTCGGACGTGGATCGCTCTGCATATACGAGGGTGGTCCAATAAGTACTTAGCATCACCGCCAGATGGCGCCATTATCGCAAGAGCAACTTACTATCGTGCAGTACATTGTAGTAGGCTGTCGAATTTTCAGCCGGATCGGACTCGTAGTTTTGTTTTAAGCGCGTGTGGAAGCGGGAATGTCCGCGGATTTTAGAAAAATGGTAAAAGAGCAATATCGGTCAGTGATTCGATTCTTGTTTTTGGAAGAGAAATCGCGCTGCGAAATCAAAGATCGTTTAGATGCTGTGTACGGTGACTCTTCTCCTTCGATGGCGACCATCAAAAATTGGTTTAACGAGTTTCAACGTGGTCGCACGTCGGTTTTTGATGAGCCACGTCCATACGGCTACCACGGAGGATAACGTGACAAAAATCCACGATCTCGTATTGGCAGACCGCCGATTGAAGGTGCGCGAGATAGCTAAGACAGTAGGCATTTCAAAAGATCGCGTGGGTCATAACCTGCATGAAATTTTGGGCATGAGAAAGCTGTCGGCACGATGGGTGCGGCGTTTGCTCACGGACAACAAGCGCAACCGTCAGACCACTTCAGAGCAGTGTTTAAGCGCAATCCGAAGGAGTTTCTGCGTCGTTTCGTGACAGTCGACGAAACATGGATCCACTGGTACACACCAGAGACCAAGGAACAGTCGAAACAGTGGACTTCACCCGGCGAACGTGCTCCGTAGAAGGCGAAGACTGCCCCATCGGCCGGAAAGGTGATGGCCACCGTTTTCTGGGATTCACAAGGTGTGATCTACATCGACTACCTGGAGAAGGCAAAACGGTCACAGGGCTTACTATGCCAAAAAACGGCCCCACTTGGCGAAGGAAAAAGTGCTCTTCCACCATGATAACGCCACCATATTGGTCGAATTGGGCTACGAACTGCTGCCCCATTTACCGTATTCTCCAGATTTGGCCCCGTGCGACTTCTTTTTCCAAACTTGAAAAAGTCACTCGCCGGACAGAAATTTCAGTCCAATGAGGAGGTCATCCCCGCCACGGAGGCCTACTTGCAGACCTCGAGAAAACGTATTTTTCAGACGGGTTAAAGAAGTTGGAGCATCTCTGGGTCAAGTGTATCGAACTAAATGGAGACTATATTGAAAAATAAATCGCCATTTCTCCAAAAAAAAATTTGTTTTTCTTTTGTAGGCTAATTACTTATTGGACCACCCTCGTACGTATGCTCCTCAGCATACGAGTAGGCGTTTTGGCCAATTTGCGTACCTTCTTTAAACATACACGCAGCTGCCCATGAAGCAATTTCCAGCGTCTTTTCTCCTACAAAATTATGCTTTGGAGCCAAGTTCCAGATGCAACTATTAAACGACTCGTTGTTGTTCTGAGTGTTTTTTCCCAAGCACCTTAGTATCAGATCATCAGATGATCTGATTCTTCGTAAATTGGCTTCAAAAAACTTGCTGTTTCTTCATCAAATGTTGTAGGAAATGTGTAAATTTCCTCTGTATTCTCTGCCGTATGTTGTAAATACTTGCACCATGCAATTGAACAGTACGAGTGCTGGGGGTTTTCATCGCCCACACTGCTTTTTTCATTTCTTCTTGAGAATCTGGATTTCTCAAAATAGCCAAACCATAGTATGTATTTAGCTTAACCATCATGACATTGGTCAATGCAAGAGTCGACTTCTTTCTTGCAGCACTAGTGGATGATTTTTTTCCGATGTATGTACATTTTGTGACAGCAACTTTACCTGCTAATTTTTTGATTATTTTTTGCCTTCTTTTTTTCAGCTTCTTCCAAGCCTTTTATAACTTTTAAATACTGGTTATGTATTTTTTAGCTTCTTTAACTCGTCTACCATATATGTACATTATTTTTATGACGTACAAGACGCACTCTTCTTTTTCTACCACAGGATCGCCGTTGTAAGGATCGGCATCCAGTAAATTTTTAAATGTTTTGCTGTCACCATCTCCAATGTATTTACTTTATTTTACTTTAAAGTATTCGACAGACCGCTGAAACATTTCGATCACACCGTCAACTTCCTTTTACCGGAACTTCCTTCATGATTTGCTTCACAATGCTCAATGTGATTTTCATACCACTCCAAAAATTCGTCTGACTCTTCCCTGCCAATCCACTGCTCGCATGTTTTACACACTTTTGATTTGACAATTAAATCTACAATTTCATTAGAATATTTCCCTATCAAAGAAACAACACCCAGCAGTGAGGTAAAACCACGCTTGACTCATGATCCATCACCAAAAACCGAATTTTATCTTCAGCACAACCGTTTCCAACATTTATTTTTTTTTCTTCTGCAACGGCTTTTTGAAAACAGTAACAACTACTGACCTTACAGCAATATAAATTTGGTCGAGCATACCATAATATCCATTTTTACTAATTCCATCACACAAGTTCATTAGCGAACAAAATAAATTTATTCCAGCCAAACCGACTCCAAGCAGTCGCATAATAAACACAAAACGTCTATTGATTTCGTAAGCATTTTTGACCATATGAGAAGAATTGATGTCAAATTCTTGGCACGAACACTTTACATACAACTTGAATCCTAGTCCTCGCGTTGATTTTTTCAAAAATTTAACGTCACTATCGCGCAGCTAGCACTTTAAAATTGATTGCAAAGCTGTAAACACTAGCGAAAAACACAGAATGCTGTAGCTGAATCCTTCGTCAGTCGGTACATCAAAATCACTCTTGTCTTTTAATTTTTCAGCTGATGTGCTCACAAACTCGGTATCGGTTTCAGCAGTATACTGATTCCCTCGAAAACTCCTTTTTCTTTCTTTTTGCCCTGAATATCTTGCGGAGCTTCTCGAGCCTTTTCGATCCATTTTTTTTTCATATTTGATGTTGACACACTGATCATCAAAAGTGTACTGCTAAATTTGTTCTAGGATTTTATTTATATTCACGACAAAAATTTATATATACTATTCCACATATACGCAGGTAGGTAATGTACTAAAGTTGGCCGTCAGAAACTCCGTACGCAGGTATAAAAGACCGGTGACAACAATAGAAAGGTAGCAGCTGCAGACCTGGCGCGCGGCATCAAGTCGCTTACGGCGCGTCGGCGACTATGAGTTGTAACTTATTTAATACTAAGAATTTCGGTCTCAATTTTTCACAGCATATTTTCGATGGGTTTTACTATCGAAACATGAAAAAAAAATTTTTCGAAGTAGGCACATGAGACTATCCCATTAAGGAAACACTTTTGGCTGGAAAACGCAAGCTTTCGTAACTTTATGTTCAAATGATTTTAAATATATTCAATGGTCTTAAGGTCTGAGCACTCCTCTAATCTATGGAAACTCATATTCTTGTTAGGAGGAACTAGAGTTTGGGCTCACCTTTCAGTATCCGTTGCATAGGTGTCCCAGCTCTGCAGGTGCATTATTGTGCCTCTGTCTCTCCGTTAATGATGCTGATCCAATTTGTAAACTGCCAGAGCTGTTGTTTCTTGTTATGATTCAAGAAGCGAAAGTTTGTGTGTGCTGGCACGCTTTAACGATAACTATTTGCGACTTTCCAGTTAAATACAGTGAACATTGGAAAACGTGAACTAATTAAAACCGAGGGTGTTCATGTTTATGAGATTGTTCATGTTTTGGAATGTAACATTTTATGATTTAAATTGAATTACTACCGCATTGTCTTACTATCGCAATCAAAATAAAACACATTTTTTTCGATTTTATCTCATTTATGCTTCAATTCATGAATATTTACACATACTGGGACGGCTCATTAACAAAATTGATACGATTTATTTTTTACATGGACGTTTTAAAAATAAAAGGTTTATGTAATAAAAAAATCTGTAATTTTTTTCTGTTATATTTTTCCCAACATTTGAATAGCTGCATTTTCTCGTAGGCGGCTAAGTACATTTAGGTCGCTTTGGTCAACACCTTCACTTGCACACCATTCCAAAGCCTTGTTAAATATTTTAACTGCTTCAGTTGCGCTTACTCTTTGAACATCATCTTTTTCAACATGGGACTCGTCGTCGTCTTCCTCCTGCTCATGTTCATGGTTCTGAGACGGGTCAAATTCAAAATTGTCTTCATTCCCTTCCTCGACAACTGATAATGGATAGTCAAGCTGCAGTGAAATTGGAAGCTGGTATGTAATTTGATTAAAGTTTAATCAGATCTATAACAAACCTGAGAATTCAAACTTTGAAGAAGTAGTATTGTAGATCTTATCAACGGCTGAAGCTCTGAGTCCCATTTCCTTTAAAACATGGCATATTGTCCTCTTCATCCTCCTCTTTTCCTAAAAAACTTAGAATATTGGCCCAGCATTTAGCTAAAGTCTCTGTGTTGATTCTATTCCATGAGACTGCTAAGAGAACAACAGCTTCTTTCAAGGTCAAGCGTTTCATGCACTCAATAAGATTTGATTCGTTTGCTGCAATCGATGCTAGCAAACTGTTTCTGTAGTACAATTTTGTTATTTTTTTGGCATTCTGATCCATAGGTTGGATCAGCGGAGTTACATTAGGCGGCATGAACATGACGCTTATGTTCCCATCTTCCAGCTTTAGTTCACTTTTGATAGGATGAGAAGGTGCGTTATATAACAATAGAAGAGCCTTATGTGGCAAGTTTTTTTGACTCAGAAAAGTTTTAACCTAAATATGTCCAAATTTTAAAAACCTTTAATTAATTGGATAAGTAAAATGTTTGCCTGTGGTATAAAGGACTGGTGGAACCACTCCATGCAAATTGACGTAGTCATCCAAGACGATTTGGAGCTTTTGTAGTCGGTCGGACAAGCAAAGTTTTTGAAGCAGGGTGGGTTCTTCGCTTTTCCTATAACCAACAATTTAAGCTTGTGTGTGCCTGAAGCATTTGAGCAACACAAGAAAGTAAATCGCTACTTCTCTGTCTTTGCGCTTGGAGCAGATTTCTCTAATGCTGAAACGTAGGTTTTCTCTAGCAAAAGTTTCCAGAACAAGCCCGACTCATCTGCATTGTATAACTGATCTTTACACAGTCCCATTTCTTCAATTTTTTCTTTTAGTTTTAATTTAAACGGATCAACTAAGTGAGGCTGCGATGATTGAATTCAGTGCATTTTTATGTAGAAATGTAAAAAAAAAATCTGTTCACGTTTTAGAGCTTTTAGATTTGTTCACGTTTTAGATCAGTCAATGTAAAAAATACAGTGTTCACGTTTTGGGGTAGTTCACATTTTGGGGGGTTCACGTTTTCCAATGTTCACTGTATAGTGCGCACTATATTGCACTATAGACTATAGTCACTCTATTACCTTTGATTCCCATTATGTAGGAAAAAAGTCTATGAAACTAAGATGAATGCTTCTGCACTAGTGAACCTAACTATCGTTAGGTGAACCATTAATGTAAGGTAATCAACTGCTTAGGAAGTTACAGCTTTCGGAAATTGCTTCCACTTCATCTGTGCTTTTCCAAAGCCAACCGAAAAAGGATTTACAATATTGACTGATGTCTTCCTGGTCTCTAATCATATCTTTTGCGAGCAAAATACTCAGACATTTATAGCTAAGGCATATTGCTATAAGGAGTGGCACAATCACATCCCTACATTGCCTTCGTGAAACACTGCATTTCGTATGGATGTCATAAGACGTAATAAATCAAGAAAAATTTTCCAAACACAACATTTAATCCCGTCACCCTATTTATTGCCACATCTCGAGAAAACAGAAAAAAAAGTTATTTCATAAATAAATTTCTTTTTTGCATTTTATTGTAGCCTATAATGCTATATAAGACATGCCACGAGCCTCGAGGTTATTTCTTGCGACAGATAATGATGAATGAGTTGGTATTAAATTGCTTGATTTAGTAACTTTATTTTTAATTAAAATTTGCAAATCGAAAAACGCTTTTTTGAAGGACCTTATTTACTTCATGCACACATTGCCCTCGCATACTCCTACCATATTTTTGAAAATTAACTTACTGTAACGTGACAGTTTACTCTGAGTCAGTCTCACAATTGCCAAATTGAATATAAATATTTAAAAGATAATTGGTCTTATAATGGCAAAGGCACGCACGAGCTTTATTAAATCGAGAAAACGGGACTTTTGAGATTATGTAAGAGATTTGTGTACTTCATATAATTGCCACGTTTATCCTCAAAGCATGAGTTGAGGAGTTACACCTCTTTGTCGAAGTAAAAAGCAAGAACGACAGAAATTATATTTAAGGGCTACGCACACTACTTACACTTTTTCGGTTCCCTATTCACCAAAATCCTTTATCCAAAGACCGCATTAACACAACAATTAACTTCTTGACCTTTAAACTCAAGTCTACCGGGATCTACTCCATATCAAATTAAATCTTAGTTCTTCCTTCCACCCTTTTGACTTTTTCTTATGTAAATAACCGACTTAAACTTAACTTAACACCGAATCATTCCTGTTGAATGTGTCTAATTACATGATTTGTCTCACCCAAGTGCCTTGGGATGCGAGGACTAGGTTAATCCGCCACACCCTGTGCCACAAATGATACCTTTGTCAAAGAGGTGAATTACGTTAATTACGTGAACTTAAGTACTTTAGCCCACCTTTTGCGTACAAACTTTGTAAATTGGCTTAGAAGGTCAAGGGCGTGAACTTGAATAATACAAATAATACAAGGGCTGGGCAAAAAACGATCTAATCAAAATTTTATGATTATACTTAGCTGTCGGGGACAAGAGATTTTTTTTCGTAATGTAACACACCAAGGCCTTCCTGGACATCGATGGCTTCAAACACAGGACCAACCCTGAGTTATTTCCCCTACAGGCTAGGATTTCATATTAGAGGTGTTATGTTGGGGCTTGCAGGGATCGTGGATTCCTCATCAGCAACTACGCATACCCAGAGATGAACTGTGAATGCTTTGCGATTCCATTTCCCAAAACTCCGACTGTCATTCAACTCTATTCCCCAAACCGAAAAAGTAAACAACACACCATACATACATATATCAATGAAGTGACTCATGCCTGCCATGAATTCTTGACAGTGAAGTTGATACCACGTAAGCAGCTCGACTCTCATTTCAATGCCAGATGTTTCCGTCCCCTTTTTTCATAATATTCCTCTTAATTAAATTATAGAATTCAAATCGTTGTTTGTTTGCTAAAGAAATACACATCGCGATTCCCACCAGATGGTAAATATCATTTGAAATTCAATATAATTTTCCGTTGTGAATTGAAGCTCAGTTCGTGGTTGTTCTATTGATTTGAGTCTATGGGTTAGATTTGCGACTGGAATGAGCCTACTGTAAATTGATAATTTGAATGGCAATCAGCAAGTTAATACATTTTACTTGTTTAGTCGGAACATCTAGCGTGACAGTTCAGCGTCCGGTCCCATATTCCTGGGGCTCATGGCTATTACAGGTTTCCCAAGTCTCATACGAGGGTGATCCGACAAGTACTTCGCCTCACCGTGCTAGTATCGCGTAGTACATTCTAGTAGACGGCTACTGTCGAAATTTCAGCCGGATCGGACTCGTAGTTTTGTTTTGACCGCGTGTGGAAGCGGTAGTATCCGCGGATTTTTGAAAAATGGAAAAAGAGCAATATCGGTCGGTGATTCGATTCTTGTTTTCGGAAGGGAAATCGCGCAGCGAAATCAAAGAGCGTTTGGATGCTGTGTACGGTGACTCTTCTCCTTCGATGGCGACCATCAAAAATTGGTTTAACGTGTTTCAACGTGGTTGCACGTCGGCTTTTGATGAGCCACGTCCAGGTGCCCCGAAAACGGCTACCACGGAGAATAACGTGCCAAAAATCCACGATCTCGTATTGGCAGACCGCCGATTGAAGGTGCGCGAGATAGCTGAGACAGTAGGCATTTCAAAAGATCGCGTGGGTCATATCCTGCATGAAATTTTCGATATGAAAAAGCTGTCGGCGCGATGGGTGCCGCGTTTGCTCACTCCGGACAACAAGCGCAACCGTGAAACCAATTCAGAGCAGTGTTTGACGCTGTTTAAGCGCAATCCGAAGGAGTTTTTGCATCGTTTCGTGACAGTCGACGAAACATGGATCCACTAGTACACACCAGGGATCAAGGTACAGTCGAAACAGTGGACTTGTTCCAGCGAACGTGCTCCGAAGAAGGCGAAGACTGTCCCATCGGCCGGAAAGGTGATGGCCACCGTTTTCTGGGATTCACAAGGTGTGATCCACATCGACTACCTGGAGAAGGGCAAAACGGTCACAGGGCTGTACTATGCCAAATTATTGGGCCGATTCGACGCCGAATTGAAGAAAAAACGGGCCCACTTGGCGAAGAAAAAAGTGCTCTTCCACCATGATAACGCACCGGCTCAAACCTCCGCCCTCGCCACGGCCAAATTGGTCGAATTGGGCTACGAACTGCGAACAACTGAACTGAGGAGGTCGTCGCCGCCACGGAGGCCTACTTTGCAGACCTCGAGAAAACGTATTTTTCAACGGGTTAAAGAAGTTGGAGCATCGCTGGGTCGAGTGTATCGAGCGAAAAGGAGACTATATTGAAAAATAAATCGCCATTTCTCCAAAATTTTTGTTTTGTAGTACTTATCGGACCACCCTCGTATTGGCGGCCACCCACGACCATGTTCGAGACAAAGTTCTTCACAACCTGCCATAGCAACAACAACAGAATTAATTTTTAGTAGTCAGCTGATTTCGCGAAACACCTTGACCATGCACAACTGATTAAATGGTCGTTGTTAGTAATGCGTTTTGACACTTAAAAGGCGACTTTTAACTCGAACATGAAACAAACCTTTATAATTCTAGTTCACTCTTACAGCGCAGAGGTTGGGATGTTGTCGATGATGAATTGGGATTTGCGATAAAGATGGGATATTAAGTTGATGAAGAAAGCAGCTGGGGAAGCTGGAAAATGCTGTCGACCATTCACACTACGGGCCGTATACGTTGCATTTTTCCGATCTTGTGAACTACCCAGACTCTGTGAACAATATTTTTCTGAATGAAACACCTACACACAACACAGTTCGAAACGCATCACCTTTTTGTCGACTTTAAGGCCATATGAGCGACCCACTAAGCCTTCAAATTGTGCGGGATGACAAGCAATTGATAGACGTCTCTCGAAAAGCCAAAAACTCTATATCAAATTTGAATCATCCCAGTCCCCCCTGACGGTCCAGAGGCTGGGATTATATCGATACCTGATGAAGAGGTCCTTGGCCGATTCGGAAAAAAATTCTGCCTGCAATCTTTGATCATTTTAATGGTAGTAATGGGGAGTAGAGGAGAGATACAAATTGGTAATAATACAGGGACAGTGTAGTTAAGTCGACTTAGTCAAAATCATACGAATCCAGCACCAAAGGTAGTTGGGCCATCTAGAGAGACACCCACTGCCCCGGCCCATAGGTTGGTGAAAGAAAGGGAGGTGTTTCTATTCTCATTAGGACATCATTTAAGCATTCGCTCGTACCTACTGTTGAAGCTCTTTCTAATGAAAAGGTAGTTCAACTTGTGAATCTAAGAAAAAATTGGACTTTCTGATCGAATTTCTGAGCAAAAAATTGAAGAAATCAGACAAGAATTCAGAAATAACGATGAATTGTTGGATTGCTTTAGAAATATTCTCTGTAGTCTTTTCAATTTCTATTATACTTATGTTTCATCTTCTGTTCGCGCTAATATAATCACTTATCCTGTCACTGTGGATAAACTCAGGTCCGACCATAATGAATGTAGTGTAGAATTTATATCAATCTCCAAGTAAGCTGAACTTCTATTTCATGGGCAAGCAATGTAAAATATCAGGGCGTTTCTCTGAATCAAAGACTAACTTCTAGAGAATATAGCGCCATCACTTAATTTAATATCGCAATTAAGATGTTATATGCATTCCTAAACAGAAAATCTTCACCATCTCTTCAGAATAAAAAGATGATCTACCCAGGCCATTCCTTTGTACGATTACCCAGTCTAGGGGTTTTGGCACATTAAGAGATCAAAGATAATGTTCACACTACTTTAACATCATTCGACAGAAAATTTATATCCGCCAGCGAATGTTGAATTAACGTCTGATGGGATTCAAAACCTTAGCCACGGATTCATTCGCTTTTCCCTTTAGGAGTTGTTTCAAGTTATACAGAAAGCTTTGTTCTAGACTCGATTAACGACACGATGAAAAGGGACCTCAAACAGGATATAACAAGAGCACGCGAGGACATGTACATCACAAAAACTTTAGACTTAGTAGACAAGACTTAGAAATCCAAGGCTCATACAAACAAACTTCAGTCCATTCGCGCTTCAAAAACTAACATACATCGAATAGTGAGCTACATATCGATTGCCTACTACGCAGATTATGCGGACGCTGATGCACTCAAGCCAAATGCGATCAATCCAAGTCAAGGGCTCATCCAACAAGAGGTGTCATTTTAGTCAAAAGAGAAATGGAAATTTTTTTTGTCAGAAAGGATGACATTTTTATTTTACCTTGAAGTACAAGCCCTGAGATTAGTAACAAAGTACAACATATCCCAAATATAGCTTTCAGTTCTGCTTACAATTAGACATTCATTGGATGAAAATTTGCGTCGCATTTTCGCATAATTGCGACTGTAATTCATGAATTTAATTTAATATATCCTTTCAGTCCATGAAATTTCGCTGGAATATTGACTTAAACTTCATTTTTAACATGACCCGAAAATCATCATTCTCTGCATATTCACCATGTTTTGCTGAAAACAAACGTCGTCCACGTCCATAGCAAAATCTTTCGGTAATGTAATCTAGCAGTGAACTCGAAAAAATGTGGCAAGCCTAAAAACACACCAAATTGTCACTCATTGTTGATAGAGAGGTTTTTCTACTATTTCTCTTGGGTCTTAACCCGACAAATAGGAATTAGTCTCGTCAGTCAGCACAATTCCAATGCGAAATAATTTTTGGGTCAAATTACAAGCCCTGGTGACGATAATTTCGGTTGGCTTTGCCAGACCAAAACGAGTCGTAGTCGTCACATCATTTACCTGTTAGAAACCTTTAAAAATATCGATTAGACTCACTACAGCTGTCTGTGATTTCATCGGTTATGTGTTGGATTTCCACTATTTCAACATGCTGTACGAATATATTTATATATTGAGAGCGCCGTGGCGCAGAGGACAGTATGTCGGACGATGACGCGCGTTGAGCGAGTTCGGATCCCGGATCAATGTCATCGAATGTATATTTCGCGGCTTCTCTCCTCGGTTAGGTACTGGCAAAACCCCCCGTAGTACGAGTACAATTGCCTTCAAAAAGTTGCTCGGCTCTCGCCGTGCGGAATCGGCATTAATCTGTAGGTCTCGTTCCGTTCACTTGTGCGAAAAACAAATCGCTCATAACATAGAGGGATAAAAGAAGCTTGCCTCTTGCTCTTCATGAGCTGTAACGCTATCTTTCCAATAGATGGCGCTGATGGTGCCTGGTCCGAAATGCCAGATCAGAAATATCATATAATAGGCTTAGATATTTGTCAACGACTTTTCATTATATTTTTGAATTTGCATCGGCTTTACATGGCGCATAGAGATTGTGACTTCCAAGCTTTGCCTTTCGCCTTCAATTTGAAATTAAAAAAAAAAAAAATCAAACTGAGACTGAGACGCGTCTTACGAGGTGAAGCATCAACTAATGAAACAACGTATTGCAAATGGTTTGAACATTACCGAAGTGGTGATTTGGTGGCAGAAGGCAAGGAGCATACTAAATCGATACAAGTTTGAAGATAGAAAATTGGAGGCATCACTGGATTATGCCTCCCTTAATCACCCATAAAAATTGTCTTAAAGGAAAGAAATTCGATGCCATAAGAGTTGAAGCCGAGAGTCGTGGAACTGTGTTTTTTCACGGCCGAACTTGTGCTTTGTCGGCAAGAAAGTACGGAAAGAGTCAACCCATTGCGATAACCCAAAGCGAAAGAAATCGTATGGGCGCCGCCGCCGTTCATCAACATACAAGGATTCAAGTTCATGCTGTGGGTTTGGTGGGAGCAGGACGACGTTATTGTCTCAATTAGTTGTTTCACAGGAGCTGCTACAGAACAGAATTAATGTGTTGGAGATTAGCATTGAAAACAAAACGGCAGCAATACGAGGACAGCGACTGTTTTGTAGCACGACCATCCATGTGTTCTTCAGACATCGCCCCTTTCGACTTCCACCTGTTTCGATCGATACCACATGGCCTGTCTCTGAAGCACTTCCGATCTTCTGTAAAAGGCAACATTATGTCGATTCGTTGATCGTCTCAAAAGGCGCACAGTTTTCGATGGCAGTGTTCGTGCGTTGCCATTATAATTTTTTTTCTGATTTTCTGAGCTATTTATTTTGATAAATTAGAAACGGCAGATATCCATTTGTGCATCACACATATCGATCAATATCTAATAAATACCAAATTTTTATTTATTAAAAAATAATGCAAAAATAGTTTAGTGGAGATGAAAATTTAAAATGACACCTCTTGTTGGATAGCCTTTTATTATCTTTCGCACGTTGACAAATAAAAAACTTGTATAGTACAGAATAAATCCGTGGATCGCTTTCGAGTACTAAAACCAAGACTCATTTCCTATAATCAAGTCAACCGCTTCCAACAGAGATTCCCTGACTCTACTCAAGACATTTATAAAGTCCTGTCGACCGCTAAGCAGTGTGAAACAAACAAAGAAAAACACTTAGCACCTTGCGTCTACGTGAGTCGTGCGTGAAAAAGCCCAGGAAGAGAAAAAAAATGTATATCCTGTCGCTACCTATTTGAAGATATTAAATTCCATGTCAACTGGATTAGGCAAATGCCTTCAAAACGTCTCTGCCACCCGACCATCAGGCATCCTTTTGCGCCGTACATTACGTTGTAGATTCCATGGATTCCTTCCCATGAAATTCTCGTATCAATGAAGAAAATTGTTGGTAGGGAAGCACAAATATATTCAACCACATGACCGACGGGGGCTATTCGTGCCAACAAGTTATTAAGTCACGTTTCTTGCCATGGAAACAAAAACTCCGTAAGATACTTGAGCGATTGTCCTCGTGTTTGAGTGGTTGTTCCTAAATTCGATTAATCCATACACAAAGTATTATAATATGGGATTTTATGGGTATATAAACAAGGTGAATGTGAATAGATGCTTAAAAAGTGTGGTGGTAGTAAGGGTTGTTTGTGGAAATAGGGAATCGATGACGACATTGTTGTATCGCAACATAGGTGAATCGTTTACGGCAGTCTGGCACCAGTTGTGACTTAGCAATTGAGGACTAGATTGGGGAGAAATCAGTAGGGACAACGTCCTTTACTTTTGGGATACTTATAAAATTAGTTTACCGAAGCCTTGATTACGAGTACAGTCCACAAGTAGACAGGAAATGGTCTGGAATAACCCACAACTGCATATGCACTCAAACCATACTCCTTGGAAAAGGTGCCAAGTCGTCAGCATCATCGCAGCCATCGACATGGAAATTAATGTAAATTCTCTCTAAGTGGCTCATTTGCATAAGGCTCTCCATATGCTTTTCGATAGCAAAGTATTCACCCCGAGGACCGCCGTACTCAAGTACTTCCATTCGATAAATTTCGAAGACTATCGCCCTGCTGTTTTCGCTTCGTTATCCGCAGTGCAGCACAATCCACTTTCTTCAAATCACCTTATGCATCCCTCACCCTCAATTTCATGCATTGGAAATGTGCCCGGAATGGCAAAGGCCGACCAGTAAGGCATATATCTGCCATCAAGCAGCAACTCCTGGCCGCTGGGAATCCCTTCAAATTGTGTCTTTACTGATAGTTCTGATAAATCCCTTGCAATTTGCACCTATGCGCTGTCATTTGTCGAGCTTTAGTAATCAGCCAATTTGTCGTTGACATGCGAATCATGTTCCAGGGATCTCTATGGATGACCACAATCACTCGGAATCACAGTTATCTTGTGGAAGGTAGGTCTGCACTTTCCACTCGATCGATTAGACTAGCCATCGCACGTGTCCAATCAGCAGATTTTGGTTATTGTCAACTAGCCTCGAGGTGATCAATTATGTCATGTATGAATAGACTCAAGTGAGTGAGACTTGGAAAGTTTATGATATTTGGACCTGATGTGATTCAATAATTCAGATGCCATCATAGGAAATGGAACATCTAAAAGTTGTGTGTCATCGAAAGTGGAAGGAAATTACATTCAATAATCACTGGTAATTGCCAGAAGTTATTGAATGGAACTGACGAGCTTGTGGCCCACTGTACAGGAAGCTGCACCATGTGCAACTGACGGAGATGTGATTGGTAAATGATGAATCCCTTTGTGGTGTACTCTGGAACATGTGTTGCTTGGTCCTGCATGAGTAAAGCCAATCCGAAGAATTCATTGATTGTTTTCAATCGGAAGTTGAAGCGGCGGACCGGGGCTTCAGAATTGAAGTGTACGTAAATATTTGAATGTACTTCTTGGGACTACGCCAGGAGTAAATATTTGAAGGCGACTTTTATTTTCGTACAAGGAGCAACAGAAACGTCGAGTCTAAATACAAATATTTCACAATATTTCAGGCGTCAGAAGGCAAGAAATATTTTTTTATTGATAAAATCTATTGGTCACGTAGTGTAGGCGTTTTTTTTTGGTTTGTTTGTTTGTTGACACGTACGTGTACCGGGAATGGCACTTGAACCAGCAGTCAGTATATTTACTGAAGCATTCACTGAAATGAAACGCAACGACCAGAGACCACTGAGGAGTTGCGTCGGTTCAGTATTTGCTTTACTTAAGGTGGTACAGGGATAGGTACATATGTACGTTTCTTAAGCTTATATTCTTGAAATCGAAGACTTTTCGGACATGACCCAGGCATCTTAGATTTTGGATTCGTAGACGCCTGACTAACCCGAAGCCCGAAGTCTCCTGAATACATCGCTTAAATCGAACTCGGAGGATGACTGGAATAAATATCGATCGAAGCAGATGGAATATAAGAAGCTTATTCGTAAATCGAAGAATGATTCCTATAAGTCCTTCTACGAAGAGATCTAATCCCTGAGCGCGACCAGCAAGTTGGTTAACGTTCTCAAACGAGGAAAATCGACAAAGCTGGATGAAAGAAAGTCTGATGGTACCTTCACCGAGTCTAAAGCAGAAACTCTTAATTTACTGTTTGAGACCCATTTCTCGGAAAGTCAGACTGTCATCGGCTCGTTGCACACTGCCTCATTGGAAAGTGCGACTGAAACGATGAAAACAACTCGGCGTAGCTGGTATGTTGCGTCACGCGTACTACTGAGGCCATTGAAATTGCTGTGTCATCATTCGATAGCTCCAAGTCGCCGGGCACTGATGGGATATACCCTGTTATGCTGCAATAAGGTATAAGAAAGCTGCTTCCTACTCTGAAAAGAATTATCACTGCTAGCCTGGCACTTGCCTACATATGTACCTATTCCTTGACGCGCAGTGAAAGTGGTCTTTATTCCCAAAATAGGGAAAGAAGATTACTCACTCGCCAAGAGTTTTAGACCAATCAGATAACATCTGGGGGCACGGCAGTGCCCCCGCCAAGTCGAGCAAAAAAGCGGCACGGCCGTACCATCCTTTTCTCGAAGCAGTTCGGGCCATTTTCGACCCCCTATAACTTCGTTGTGGATAAAACTAGAAGCCTGAATTTTCAGTAACCAAGCAGGCATCGCATAGACACGGTATATTTCAAATTTCATTAAATTTGAACCAGTAGTTTAAGAATTATAACTAGTCAAAGTTTCTTAATTCTGTCACTCACTCACTCACTCACTCACTCACTCACTCACTCACTCACTGACCGATCATCAAAACTCTAGGGCACTTCTAGCAGACATAGAAGCTTGAAATTTAGAATACAATTAGTGTTTAGTGTATAAATCAAGGAAAAACTAAAATATTTTGCAATTTTGGTCCAGTTTTCTAGATACACCAAATATTATTACTAATAGGATAGTGTCTGTATGTATCCTTTTTCAATTTATCTAGATGGCGATTAAATCCTAAAAATATGCAATGCAGCAATCAATTGGCGGTTGGGGAATTGGGTTTAGTGGTCAATGTGGTTCATGTATTTGACGGAATATAAAATAAATATCTTTATTATGTACATATATTTAATAACCATTTGATGAACTTATAATTAAATCAATTTTAAAACAAATTGTATGTTCGGTGTCCGGCCACGGGTTTTCTAGTACATAGGATTACAAAGTTACATTTGCAAAATATACCACCAAAAGCGAAAAAACTCATGTTGCTGATATCTTTCAAGACATAAACTCTACAAAACCTTTAAGAAGCCGCCTGTTTAACATTGGCCTTAGAGTTTTATCTAATAGAGAGTGCGGCTCTTTGGAAGCCAGTGACTTGGTATTCATTTGTACGGTACAGATCCTACCACAACAATTCGATGGCTGGACGTCAACATCTTTCGTAACCGGCGCGTTAAATCTAAATCTGATATGATGATGCTGGAACCGGAGTCCAGCGATATTTTTTCCGAGTCTTGGATTGATGACCACTGTCCTAAACGGTCTAAAGAGTTGGAGACTACTAACTTGTACAGTTTCGCTCAAAATTACGATAATGTTTAAACACGCCCAGTCTCCTCTAAAGTCGAGTGCTACGAGATAAATCACGGTAAAAAGTTCCTGAAAAGACGGAGAACAAGTACCAGAGAAATACTTCTTCTCTTTACTTCTTTTATTCAAGCCATGGCGTTCCTTAGATGAACTCAAAATGGGGTGTGATACTTACACGGAGGCCTTTAATTTGGCGAAAGAACATTTAAAAGAAGGAGTCGATTATGGTAATTCAATGATAGAGTCAATATATAAGATACAAAAAGCATTTGAAATTATAGAATCTAAAGTTGCTGAGATAAACGAAGAAAGGGAAATTGTTGATGATGACGATGGTCCTGAAAACCCTTTAGACTTTGAAGCTGTGGAAGCTGCAAACGCAATGGATGACTTTCAGAGAATCAATCTGGTAGAAGAAGAGCAGACTGATCTTCAAAGTATGATCGCAAAACTGAATGCCGATCAAAAAAGAGTCTTCGATATGATCACACATAAAATGGACACAACTGATAATAACGCTGACGTTTTACGCTGTTTTGTGAGTGGAACTGGTGGCACTGGAAAGAGCTTTTTAATAAAAACTCTGAAAGCTTGGGTTAAGATGTATTTAAACAAAAAAGTGGCAGTTAGTGATCCAACAGGCATAGCTGCATTCAATGTAAATGGATTGACTATACACAGACTATTGCAGCTGCCAGTGGAACACAAGCAAACACCGAGGTACAAGCCACTTTCCGATGAAGTGCTCCAAGTTCTGAGATCAGATTTGAAAGAAGTAGTGTTGTTTATCATAGACGAAGTGTCGATGATATCCAATGTTACTTTAACATATATTCATTTACGCTTGTCTGAGATATTTGACACAAGCGATGATCAGAATGGGTGGTTTGGAAAAAAACATCTTGTACTTTTCGGGGATCTTTTACAGCTTCCGCCGGTAAGAGAAAAGTCACCTTTTGAAAAACTCTCAACTGCTGAAACTAACAAGTTGTTAGGTTCCCTCAGTATGCCGAATCTGTGGATTGAACTGTTCGTATACGATGAACTTACTATTAACATGCGACAGCTCAATGATTCTAACTTTGTTGAAATGCTAAATAGAATAAGATTAGGTGTGACTACACAAAAAGACCGCGACTTACTCTCGACTAGATTAATAACTCTAAAAACCAATTCAAATGAAAACAGATTGATTGAAATAATTGAACACCTCTCGAAAATTCCTGATGATACCGTTTGCTTATTACCTACAAAAAACATGTGTCAACAATTAAATACTGCAATACTTAGATCTCTCCCACATCCCGAAATAAAACTTACAGCTGTAGATAGCATAGATTGCCTAACAAAAAGAGCTCGTGAATGCAGAAAAAATTATGAAGACGATGCTTCTATGACTGCGGGCCTAGAAGAGAACATAATTATAAAAATAGGAGCAAGAGTCATGTTAAGGCGAAATATTGACGTGAGTCTTGGTTTAGTTAATGGTTCTATCGGTATAGTGCAAAGAGTAAAGGTTGATCCGGAAAATACAAAAATAATTAAGAAAATATACATTACATTTGATAAAGAACAGGTTTACGAGCTTGGTCCGGTCAAAACTAAGTTTGAAATTATTAATACAGCTTATGTTCATGGCGAACAGTTTCCTATATGTATAGCCTATGCTATAACTATACACAAAAGTCAGGGCCTAAGTCTAAATAATGAGCTGATGGATATCGGTTCTGCAGTATACACATCCGGTCAAGCTTACGTGGCACTTTCGAGAGTTACAAGTCGGGGCGGCTTACATCTAATTAATGTCGACTTTGGAAATATTAAAGCGCAGGAATCCTCAATTTGTGAATACAATAGATTAAGAAGCATTTACCGTCCAGACTTGACAAAAATTGTAACATCAAAGCCTCCGAGAAAAACCCATAGAGACAGGGAGTGGGCTTTGAGAAAAACTGCAGCTGAAGCTCAAGAAGTAGTACCGGAAAAGAAAAAGAGGAAAACAACCTACAAAAATAAGAAAAGCTCATAAGACACAGAGTGGGCTTTAAGAAAATCTGTTGTTGGTATTCAAAAAGTAGAAGGTACCGGAAAGGAAGAAAAGTAGGACTATCTACAAAAAGAAATGAGATGCCATCAAAAACATAACTTGTAAAAAAACCAAGTCTCGCAACTCAGTTCTTCTACCGTAAAAAGTTGTGAGATCTACATAATACCAAGTCGGTTAATTTATTCAGCCCCTACTTAAGGGACCTTCTGTCTTAAGTTATTACGTAATTAGCTAACCTAACAACATCTTATAATGACCATATTAATATTAAAAATCTTTTATGTTTTAAATAAATAGATTGACTTGGCAATCGCACTAAACAATGTAATTTAATATAATATGTATTACTTGTGAGATGCATGCGATGGACAAGTCAATCTATTTATTTAAAACATAAAAGATTTTTAATATTAATATGGTCACTATAAGATGTTGTTAGGTTAGCTAATTACGTAATAACTTAAGACAGAAGGTCCCTTAAGTAGGGGCTGAATAAATTAACCGACTTGGTATTATGTAGATCTCACAACTTTTTACGGTAGAAGAACTGAGTTGCGAGACTTGGTTTTTTTACAAGTTATGTTTTTGATGGCATCCTTCTTACTTAAAAGCATGAACAGATTAGTAGAGCTGCACGTGGGCAAAGTTGCCCTTCGAATGCATCCTCTGTCGGACATGCAACATGCTTATCAGCGCGGAAAATCCTACGAGACTGCCCTTCAAAACCCAGTTGGGAGAATTGAATGCGTTCTCGAAAGGAAAGAGTACGTACTAGGCATTTTCGTCGACATCGAGCGAGCTTTTGATAATGCTACTTTCGACAGCATGTGTAATGCTGTTAGACGGCATGGCGTAGATGAAACACTGGTTTTGTGGATCAAAGCAATGCTTGTGCATACGACATTGATCGCTGATGCAGACCTACAACAATATATCAAGTCTGGAGTAAACAGGGGCTGCCCGCCAGGTGTCGTCTTGTCTCCGCTGTTATGGTGCATGGTGGTCGACTCCCTGTTCGATGCTTTCAATGCCTCTGGAATCTATGCCCAGGCCTATGCGGATGATGTTGCTCATGTTTAGCGACTGTCTGTCTCAAAGCACAGGCGGCGCTAGATGTGATCGAGGACTGGTGCACGAGTAATGGGCTGCCGGTCAATCCTCTTAAGACTGATGTCGCTCTCTTCACGAGAAGGAGGAAAAATACTGGCATTACTCAGCTGGTGCTAAAAGGCATTCCCATCCCCATATCCAAGGAAGCTAAGTACCTGGGAGTCATCTTAGATAGTAAGATTCTTTGGTCAAAGCATGTTAAGTCCAAAACCACCAAAGCGCTGTCAGATTTTTGGCAATGCAAAGGTGCCTTTGGCAAAAAAAAAACATGGGGGCATGGGGATAAGACCGATAATCTCATATGCATCGGTCGTTTGGTGGAACAGGCTAACACGTAAACACGTTGTGGCTTCTCTCACCAAACTCCAAAGAGCGGTCTGTCTTAGCTGCACGGGGGCTTTCCCCAGCACACCGGGAGCTGCTCTAGATGCTATGATGAATCTTCAACCCTTGACATATATATCAGAGGGTGCACACTAAAAGCCATGTCTCGCCTAAAGAGTCTTTGGTACCACTCGCATTGGAGTGTAAGTGTACTTGCCCGAGAAATATCCTACGACCCCTGTCTCATGGATATACCTTCTGACCCAACGACATCTGACATCCTACTGCGCTGTAATTTCATAGTCACATTTCCATGGCGTCAGGACTGGCTTTGGACAGACACTGAATTTGGAATTGAATGTCTTAGGAATATCCAGGATGCAGGATGACATACGCACGCGCACAGTGGCGCACCCTTGTGGCCGATGTGGTGGGTGCCGAATATCTTAGCTCTACATCACTGAAGTCCCTCCTCACTTTTATCCGGACAATGGGGAAAATACAATAAAAACAAGGTGTCGGTCTGATAGTACAATGGACCAGTATTTGTGTCTCTCCAAAAGATAGTAGAAGCCTCAAAAAAAAAAAAAAAAAAAAAACACACGACGTGAACTCTTACATTCATCTCAAATCCTTCTTGGTACAAACGAGACCAAAGGTTGTAAACACAATCGTCTAAGTACCTCTTCCTCCGCTTATGATAATGTTCAAGCCCCTGCGCCATAGAGGAAAACCGGGAATTTAGGTTTTGAAAAGACTGACCTTGATTTTCCGAGATGTCTCTATTCCTCACTTACTTATTGATCCCAAAAAAACACTGGATAACAAGATTAATTTAAGTTAATGTTGCAATATTACGCGTTTTTTCCTTGATAAGAGAGTCCACCAAACAGCTTTTATTGATTCCGAACAATAAATCGCAGTTCATAATACAAAGACATGGTTTTTTATCACGATATAGTCAAACCTCATACAAATTTGCATGCTCGCCGGAAATTACTGGAGTTTGGCTGGGATATTTTCCCTAACCCAACGTATTCCCTAATATTGAACCCTCTGTTTGTCGTTTATTTCAATCGCTGCAAGCGGTGTTTTATAATATAAAGTTTGCTTGCTTGGAACGTCTCAAAAACAGCATCTTCACCAAATTCGAATGTCGGACAATTCGTCATCACCAGAGAATGTGTTTAGATTCTGATCTGCCATTTCACAAGGTGGATGGTTGGATAATCGATAAAAGTGTTAACATTGTAAAAACTTACTACGAAAATAGTTTGTAGTAGTATGTTTCCTGCATTACGAGCAGACTATGGTCGACAAAATCGCCTATCTGAACGCAATATAAGCAAAACTGTACAATTGCAAAGAGGCTGTCCGTTTTATAAGTCTTAAGGCCTATCCATCATCGAAATAAAGCCTCCGCAGAAAATATGGTTTCGGTAATTGAAAATTTTGGAGAAGGTCCAAATCTATAGATTTAACTTTGAGCATAGCAATTGGGGCAATTTATTGATCTGAAATCGAAGACATGGATTAAAAAGGCTGATTGTGATTTTAACAACCAAATCTTACACAACACAAACCGTTCTGGCTGTAACGCAATAAAAAAAATCTTGGACGAGCTATTTCGCATATTGCTGAAGAGATTTAGCCACAAAGGCTGTGTGATTTGTCGCTATTGGATTTATTTATGAGGGGCTATGTAAAAGATTGTACTTATGCACACAATCCGCTTAGGAATTTGAAAATTAATATCCGCCGAGTTATGATCGAGCTATTGCCTGATATAAGGCAATAGGAAATTAAGTTGTGAGAATCTAGTCCTGCAAGATTTCCTGCGGAGAGCATTTCACGTTGTATTTTATTTTGTAATGGCAAGATCCAAGCAATTACTAAAATAAAAATTTGATCGATATCTAAAACACAAATTTAAATTTGTTTTATTTGATCCACAAATTGGATAACTCTATATTTTTGATTTCACCCTCATTTTCCCTAAAACAAACACTTCAATATTATATATGAATTCAAGCAATTGTGCAGACTTGACTATGGGTCGGTCTGCTGTTACCTCATTTTAATCTCCAAGGTCTTGGTAGGTTCATTATCGGCAAGCGAGAATTCTCCATAGTCATACTCTGCACAATCCGTTGGGCTTAGAAGGGAGGGTAATACATTTACCCATATAAACACTTTCATATTCGACTTTAAATTCGTCAAAAAGATTGTGTTTGTCGACCTAGTTACAATATAGTGAGTAACTTGATTAATTGACAAAAGAACCAATAAGTAAATTAGATGAGTATGAATTTAATAAATAAAATAAATTAATAGGTAAATAGATAAATAAATAAATAAGTAAATTAATTTATAAGTAAATATAATTATGTGTATATAACAAATAGATAAGTTTTCCGTGCAGGGACGGGTTAAGAATATTCCTGCAGCGATACCTCTCGCTTGTCGTAAAAGGCGACTAAAACAAAGGTAAACAAAAATCACATCTAGGCAATTAGAAAACACCAAGGTGAGCCTAGGGACACATATACCACCATTAAACTGCCCCACAAGTGTACATGCAAATCAGTGGGTTGACACGACTGGAGATCACCGGTATTGTAAAAGTAAGATCAAACAAAAAAAAAAATCTGGAGCATGCCCGTGTCACAAAAACAAAAAAAAAAGGCAGGCCGAAAAACAATTGGTGCAAACAAATGCAAAAACACCAGCATTTGATTGGCCTCAGCGATGAAGTAATCCCAAACCGGTAAGCCTGCCGCTACTTTCTGAGGTCAAACCGGCGGACCCCACAAGCGGACCAGTAGGAATGCAATTAAGTGGGAAGGTTATGGTCCTACACTTCTGACCATAACGACGCCGGAAAAAAAGGTAAAGAAGATATAACAAATAGATAAGTATAGGATATAAGTAACTAAACTGGAAATCAAGTGGTTATCAGAGAACCTTAATGAATTGTTGTAACATCTAATTAAGATAGAAATTCTTTCTAGCACTGTTTGCACGTTTGTTATAGCAGTAAAGTGCCGAGGAAGGTCTAGAATCATGAATATTGCTTTTAGCACATTTACTCCACACAGGAAAACCATAAAGCATAATTACTTGGAATATAACCTTATACATTATAGGTTTGTTTTCGACGCTCAAGAACGACTTGGAATTTATGAAGGGATAGTATGATTTGATGGTCACGTTGACTTTGTTAATAACTTTCTGGATATGTAAGTCTTTTCTCCAGGTGGATCCCAATGTACTTAGCACTGTCCTTCCACTCGGTCATGATTTTAATTGGAGACTGTTGCTTGGCAAGAAGCAGGCTTTTCTTTTTTTTGTGAAAAAGACAGCATGAGTGTTTGAAGCAATTAACTTAACCTTCCAATCATTGGCGAATTTTTGAAATTTATTAAAACCAGATTGCAAATTGGTTTCAATATTGATACCAAACGAATCTGTGGACAATATACAGGCATCATCGACGAACATTGCAATTTCACAATTGTTTAATCGTCAGAAGTCAGATGTATATAAAGCAAATAAAATAGGGCCAATCATGGAACCTTGGGGTACACCAACTACGTCTGATAAAATGCTTTTTCCATGTTCATGCTTTTACCTAAGGTAAAATCATTTTTAATTTTGTTGGAAATGCGGTCAATCTGATGAATACTGTTGTGATATTTCCTAAAGTTAAACTGTCCTATTGGCAAAATGTTGTGGGACAATATATGTATAACTGAAGGACCTAGTGGGCTCTTTACCGGGTTTTAAAATAAGGTTGACATTTGCAGATTTCCATGTTTTAGGGAAATTACCTAATTTAAAGCATCCATTAAATATCAAAAGAACGATTTCAATTGCTTTCTTGGGAAGAAGTTTGTAGTACAAGTTTCTTAACTGATCCGGATCAGAATTTTTTTTTATTTTCAGACTAAGGATAATATTCTTTAAATCTTCAAAAGATGCATTATTAGCGTCAGTTTACATTGGAAGCGAATTTTTGGACTGTTGAACAGCTCTACTTATAGCTATGTTACTAGTCATTTTGCTTGTGATTTGATGATTAGTTAAAAAAAAAAAAAAAACTGGCTTACTAAGACGTTAGCGTTTTAAGAACACTTTTAGGGCAGGGATTTGAAGGTTTTTCCTTTCAATCATTTTAACTATATTCCAGAATGGCTTAGTACCTTTTTCTACTTCTTGCAGTTTGTAGTTTCAAGACTGATTCCTGAAATTCTGAATTAACAACAGGAACTAAAAAGACACTATAGAGAACTGTAAGGTGGTCTGAGTTCATTTAAAACAGTAGATTGGTTGAAAAGTTCTGGGGTATAAATCGAAAATAAGTCTAATGGTGATGGATTGTTCCGACTATTAGCGAGAATATATAAGATGTATAGATGGAATGTATAAGATGCGGTGGGAAAAGTACATGTGACGGGTGTATAGAACAAAATTCGGCCGGTACGTTACCCCCAAACAACCCCAGCACCTACGCCTACAGTTTAGAGCCCCTCCTAGTAGGAAAGTGTCTGTTAAGTTGAACAAATTACGTAAGTCGTTTTTAAATTCGTATCTTTTTCTTGGTGAAGTGGAACCACCTGGAAAATATACGGCAAACACTTTTATAGAACATCCATTAATGAATGGGATTTCTATCCGACGATTTTCTGTGTTTAGTATGAACAATAGGAAGAGCTGTATGTTTAATATTTCTGTTGATAATAACAGCCACACCACCAGCCCATTTCTTACCTCTGTCTAGGCGATTACACTTATAGTTTCTATAAAACAAGTTAACATTTTCATTAAACCAAGTACCTAATTACGTGAATCTTCTCCAAGATCTGTCGTACCATATTTTATGGATTTTCCTTGCCTAACCCCAGATTGTCCATGAACGGTCTCAGGCTTTGACTTAGCTCGACTGAGGTTTTACTAGCGATGTTTAAGTGACTTAAGAATACCCTTCTAATTTGATGCAGTTACTTCTTAAAGATTCGATAAACGAGATAAATGAGGTTCTATTCATCGATCATGCTTTTCTCCGCTCCGAACGTGTTGTACAGCTGTTTAAATAGTAGGCAAGTTTTACTATACGAGTTCTTCCTGTCATTACTTAGTTTAAGTTGGGTGGATAGAATTCTTTCTCGCCTTCATCCAGTGTGAATTATTCTTCCTGATAGTGGCATTTTGACTACAGAAGTTATCTTTCCAAGGCTTTATAGCCTTGGCATGTTTCCGCTCAGAAAAGCTCTTTTCGTGGAGCTCACGTGCAGCTTTTGCTCGTCAAAGTAGCGTATGTATTCTGTTTCTGTACATGAGTCTTCTCCGCTCATCATCAAACCATGGGTTTCTGACCGAGCCGACTTCAGTGATGACTTTTTTTTCAATTTGAGGCCTAACATTCTAGGTGCAGATTGGTGGTCGAGGTGCCCTTTATTTCTTAAATCACTGCATTTGGTTCCCTCCAGGTTTAGTCTGTAGATCAAATCCTACATCGATGTATTTTGTTTTATTATTTTTAGCTCGGACACAATTAATGCCATCTTCGGAGACCTCTAAGATAGCCACCTCGGCCCGTTGCTATTTATTTTAATCCTTAATGATATCAACTGGATCACCAAAACTCGCATCTTTTCGTATACGCTTATATAAAAATGTTCAAACATATACCCTTCCTACTCCCTTCAATACTACCTAAACAGATTAAGTATTATTCAGCAATAAGACGTCTTGTGCTTTTTATGACCAAAAGTCAAGCTACAACTTAAACCAGTAAGAGCTTCTCCCCACATCTAAGAGCCTACATTTTCTGTTATAAAGTTGTCCCCACTATCAACTCTTGTGCTGACTTTGGTTATATTTGTGCACTAACTTCTGGAGTTGATAATCGTCTTCATGACAATCATGACAACATTAACAAGCTCAAGCTTGTGAAACGTTTTTTCAAGGAGTTCTCGAACTCTTACCTCACGAAATCCTTATACACTACCTTCAGTAGGCCTCCTTTTGAATATGCTACACCATCTCATATGATGTCCTGGGCTGATGTCCATATTTGAACATCTTAAGAAGAATGCTTAAAACTAACCACCGACGCGAGGTTACAGACATACATTTTATCCATTAGCGTTAATATTGATTGCCTTACACTGCTTCAAATGATTCCCGCTAACACCAATCCGCGAAAGCTTCGGTACAAAGACCTCTTCCACTTCAACTCCCATCGAACGACATCTACTCTTTTCGACCTACACATCACTAAACCCAGCTTTTGAAGTGTCCCCTATCACCGTCATTCATCCTATCCTTAATCTTGTTCTTCCTAACAGTCAGTTTAAGTATTTTTTTTTCTTTTTTTTAAAACTTGCAGTCAGCTAATAAATTTTCAAATCAATATACTATAAAATAATTATACAAACATTTAAGCCTACAACCTAAGCTTATATTGATGGCGCTTAACTGTTTGTGATTTTCTACAATTTTTAGAGATGTGGTCATGCGTTACATTGCATTTCCTTTATGAGCACTGTTTACTTGGTTAATTGTCCTAACCATCGAGCATTCAATGAATTATTGAACCACAAGCAACTTGTACCTAGTCGACGTCATACACACATTACATCTCGGGTGACTTCAGCGTGCTTCTTGTGGTGTAAAAAATGTAAAACATTCAAAAGCGAATGTAGAAAACGTGCTGGCCTTGAGAAAGAATAAGTAATTCATGTCAGCCAAGAACTTACCACTCCAAGCTGAAATAAACAAAATCAAGACTAACAGTAAGAAAATAATGGGATTCGTAACGCAGATTCGATCCCACGTTTATAACTGTTACTCAAACCAACTAGAATGATAGTCTACCGTGACCAACCTATTCAACATGCAAATACAAACTTACTCCTCGTCACCGGCATGGTTTCCCTCCCATAAGTACATTCGTCAGATTAATCCGATGCCAAGTGGCAAGCATACACCGAGTGCACTCAACACAAATCGACTTTCACAATACATATAACTAATTTGTTTCCCCAAGCCCGACGTTTATATGTGCAAATGAGGGAAATATGCATTACACCTTAAGCTCACGTCTGGCGCGGAGGAGGCTAAGATTGGTAATCAGTTGGAGGTGCATGCAAACAACAACTGTGTAAAGTCTGGAAGCTGGTAATTATATTCAAACAAGTTTTGCTAATTTGTGTACTCAAAGAAACTGCCATCCCCTGATCCTTGAAGAAGCAAGGAAGGCGAAGGGGAGCAGCTAATTTGGGCTTTATTTGGGGGAGAATAGGGTGGAATGCCATTATAACTGTGTTTGTTTTATGATTGAATTGTTTTTTATTAACTCTTTGGCCAAGATTACAGCTTCATGTTGTGCGACCTCGAAAGTGGTAGGGGAGAGCTAATGGAATTTATTAGCTTAGATCAAAAACGGTTAAGTTATGTAATGAGGGATATAAATGAAGGTTTTCATTTATTTTACTGAATTGTCTTCTGATATTATTCCTATTTGTTTTGCCTCCAACCAACGTTTAACTATTTCTTTCAAATTATTTTTTCCCCATTTATATCAAGAGAAAATACTATACTCTGTATATAAAGGACGACGCCGTTCGTTAAATTCACACTTGCTTCTTGCATGGCAAGCTGATCGGGTGACACACTTTAAAATGTTTGATGTCTAAGTCTTTAAAATTTGTGATCGTCCGAATGAGTCAACGATTTAAAGGGGAGTGGAGATACTTGTTATGTCGAGTATAAAAAAAAGATTGGCAGGCGAAATAGTGGACGGTTTCCCGAGAGCTTTGTTACTGTAGTACAAACATCGGCTGAGGAACCTTCAACATTGATATTCTGAAGTTCTTAGTTGTTATGTATTCATCCATCTAAATCTTAGTGTATTTTAAATTGCTTTAGGAAAGACGCATTTGCACAATCAGTAATGGACGATGTACCGACATTTTTACATTAACACGTGTATGGCCCGTTGTGTGAAGTGTCGGTGGCGTCTCCCGGCTTCGCCAGCCACTTTCTCGACCTACAAATACCGCAGCAAGCTGGCCTCGATTCATATATAACCATATTGATCACGTTTAACGTGGTTCTTCTAGGGAAATCTCAGACAGTCAGTAACAAGGAAGGTACCAAAATCCGGAAATGTCGGTGTCATCTCCCGGCTTCACCAGCTACTTTCTCGACTTGTAAATACTGTCGCCTCGATTTACTGCTCTGTTGGATGATCCTTTCACTTCCTTTCGTAACTCGTGGGAAATTTTTCGATCAAAAGGCACTCAAAATTCGACCTTCAAGGCTACTGTTACTACCAATCCCTTGCTGCTGGATACATTCTTATCGAACCGCAAAGATTTCAATTCATTCTTAGGGCTTCGAAGCTGTATTCAAACCATAGTACACTATCGAGCTAAGAAAAAAAAATTGGCAGTAAAGTAAATTCAAAGTAAATTAAAAATCTTTTAACCTCTTTTCGAGTTTCCGTAGAGCCTAAATTTACTAGATTTAAGGATTGTAGAATAATCCTTAAACTTTAAAAAAACCAAAAAAATTCTGTAGTGCTTTCGAGGGCCGGGGATGAGTATATAACTGTGAAATACGATTTTGATGACTTGGCTGTGGCGGTTTAGCCTCGAAACCCATTATACCAACCAATGTTGTATATGCCAAACCAAATGGCTCGGTAGCTTTCTTATTTCGCCGGTAGGGATTTAGGACATTGCTATGTCTTTATTCCAGCATTATCAACTTTGAACTGATATGAGTGGCAAGCTTTTCAAGCCAGTGCGATTATAAAAACAATGTCTTTCTTTTTATAACCCTTAAAGTTCTGAAGCTTCAAACAAAGGTATTATGTAACGAGAAATAGAGACACTTTATAAACCTGTCCACAAGTAATAAGACCCTCATCCCTACCCATCGATTCGACTTAGTCAAAACAACAGATTAAGTAATCTCATAAACCTAATTGAATGGTCTGTGACGAGCACCCTACCATCTCAACCATGCATCCATTACATTTTTTCTTTAACCAATTATTCCTCCTTTCAACATCCTCTATTCTCAGCTTGTTTCACTAAGGACTATCGTATATACACCACCCACCATAGTATCCATCAGTACCTGGTCATTGTTCGACTTGAAGGGAAGGTGAAGAAGATTCAGTAGACGCAAGGACACTCGGCCAAGATATATGTACCTGCACGTGTAATAATCCACAAAACAAATGGACGACAAAGTGAAACTGAAATGGATACAACTACAACCGCAACCACAGGCACTGAAACAACAAGAGCAACAGCAACAGCTGCATGGACAGTTGAGAGGTTGGAACCAAGTTTCATCACCGCGCCATCAATCAGTGCGAATCCATTTGGCAGTTTCGTATCATCTAGCATTACCTCTGACACCCACATCATCAAGGATACTGCCAGGATGTCATTGACGTCAGTGGCTGCATCGATGATGGACAAAACCGCAACCACGACACCATCCACCCCGGACGTCTCTACATTCATGTCCTTGAACATGACCAACCATACTCTCCGGTGAGTATGTGCATGTTGTTCACCCACATCCCCAGCTCCAGTGTTGATGATTTAAACAAGGAAAACCTCAAGAGTGCAATTTTGTACTTTGTGATTTTTGTAATTCCGTAATTTCCACTTGAGGACGACATTAAAGCCGACCGGCGTCATTTTCTTGCTCCTTGTTTCAATCCGAGTGGAGGGCGTTTTCATTAAGGCTCTATCCTAAGAGTCAGTCGACCAAAAGGAGCTGAAAGAGAGGGAGGAAGTAATTTTAGAAAATGAACGAATGCATGTACCTCAACCGCACTCTCGCCGGTCGGTTGATTCCTCTACATATATTTAGATACTTATAACAGATGGATAATTGTGATTTTTATTTCTTGTTTTCATTTTTATTTTGTGCTGATTTCAGAATAAAAGATTACCCCGCGCTGGCAAACTTTCAAGGCGAATACGATGTGGAGTACATTGCAAGGATTAACTCGTTCTGGTTGGAATTCAACCCGCCGAGCCCGAGGGCTTATTACATAATGGCGGTTATATATATCATTATATCATCGATTGGGTGTTTTGGCAACGCACTTGTCATCTATATGTTTATCAGGTAAGGCTTAAGGGTGGTCAAAGACATCTTTTAATTGGAGTTGGGGTAATGGTAGTTCTGTTGGGTTTTATATGTTTTTAAAATATTTTGAAAAGCTCTCTCTTTGATAAAATATTTTAAAAAAATAGAAAGTTGAGACCTATTCTAAAAGCTCCTTATCTAGATCTGTACTCTGAACATCTCGGTGAAAATTGAGTCGAGCAGTCAATCGCCAATGGTAAACTTGCAATAAAGGAAGCCCTACATTGTGTTTATGTTTGATTATAAAGTATTTTAAGGTATCTCTCATTATTAGTGCCTCACACCTTTCAGATTAGGTAACCTTACGTTGGTAAGGCTATTTTTTATTTATTTTAGAACTGACCGGTTAGAGCTTATACTAAATTTTTATATGTGATAAAGTAAAATATTGTAAAAGTATCCCTTGAATAATAGAAAAATTAGAAACTTATGAAGATCAAAAGGCCGAACCCAAGCTTGAAAAAAATAAACATGTCCAACTTCGATGAACTAACTAGCTTAAAAAGACCCCTACTCCCTAACTTAAAAAGCAGTCTCAAAAAAAATTGGCAACAACAAAGATCAACAGCTCGGAGGACCATTTACATAAAACCCAAACTCGTGAAGCCCAAGCTCGAGCAAATTGAGCTCGAGGGGAACAAGCTCAAGAAGGTCAGATTGATAAAACGTACTTCGAGAAAATCAAGGTAAAAAAAAGAAACTCGACCAGACCAAGAAACTCGAAAAGCCAAGCTCGAGAAGATCAGGTTCAAGAAATCAAGATCAATAAAACGTAAATGGAGAAGATAAAGGTCAAAACGTAGCACGATAAGATCAAACTCAAAAAAATCAATCTCGAGCAGATCAAGCTCAAAAAAACTAAGTTCGAACAAATCGACCTCGAAAAAACCTATCTCGAATAGTCTAAGCTCATAAACACCAAGCTCGAGAAAGCAAGATCGATAAGACGTAGCTCGAATAGATCAAGCTCGAGAAATCCAAGCCAGGGGTGGTCGTGGTGCAATCGTAATCATCTGTTGAGCCGAAGGTCTGTAATTCAAGTCCATTCAGAGTCAAAAACAATTCCTATACGGAAAAACTGTGCAACAACATCAGTTCTGAATGAGAGATGATCAAAAAGTACTGACGAACGCATAACACTCGCAGCATAAGATCACTTCAAAATTCATACTCTATTTGTACATTTTCAATATAACACCTTAATGATATGGAAACAAAAAAGTTACTGTGAACTACAGCCAACTCAAATTCAGTCGAATCTCTCAAATCATATCTAGGATAACCACCCCCGGAGAGTAGTGGAGAGTAGTCAAACGTACATCTTCGACACAAACCATCTGCACCCCGTCCAGGTTGTGTGACAAACACTCTTGAACTTGCACGGATTATAAAGAAAAAAACAAAAAAACCTGGGAAAGATCAAGAAAATTTCAAAAACTGCAGCTGAGGCGCGTTTAATAACTATAGTTACTTAAGTTGAAGGCTCGGCTGTTAAGAGTTTCAATAGTAGTGGAAGATGAAAACATGGAGAAGTTTGAATGACCAGATTTGGAGGATCAAGATAAATATTAAACGCAACAAAAATTTGCTGATTCATTGGCTGTTACTCAACAAGCCATTTTTCATCGTTCGAAGTTCTTAAGGATGGTCCAAGAACAATGAAATAAGGTGCCACAAGAGTTATAGCCCAGGAACGCCGTTTTTTTCTCGAGCAGACATCTGCATCAGCGACAGAAAGAAATGGTTTTCTGCATCGTATCGTGGAATGAGATGAAAAGTTGACCTAATAAAATATTTCGAAGAGAAAGAAATCGGGGGATGGCGTCGCCACCAAATCAAGCAGCTATGAAAATAACGAATTGTTGTAACCGGATTAAAACATCATTAGATCATTGCTTCCCAACACAACTATGTACACCTAATTCTCTTTTTACAGGAATTATTTTTACACGAATTTCATTTAACACGAATAAAAATGTTAACATTTTTCTCTTTTTACACGAATCGTTTTGCTCTAACACGATTTTAAATATTCTAAGAATTTTTTTATAATTTTTTTATGTTCTATGAATTTCTTTTATTCTATGAATATTTGAATATTTTCTCTTTGAGTGGGAATCCCCGAATTATACATATGGTAAAGACGTATTTTGTTTTTATATGCGATTCATTGTGATTTTAAAAATTGAAAAGAAAATACGTTTAGTTGCAGTGGATGTTTAAAAAGTTATATGTAAGTAAAATTAAGAAAGTGCTCATATAAATTTACTAACCCAATAAAAGGTAAGTTTTAAATGTTTTACAAATTTTTACATTGGATTTTATTTTGGATTGTATTTTGGTAGGCCTAACACAATGTTACATAAATCACCTGTAATAATTAAGAAGAGGAAAGCGATCAGTTTAGATACTAAAATTAAAATTTTAGATCTACTTGCAACAGGACAAGGTGCAACTGCTGTAGGAAAGCATTTTGGTATTCATGAGGCCACTATAAGAACAATTAAGAAAAATTAAATTGCAATTAGAAAGTCTGTATGTTCTGGAACAAAAATAAGTGCTAAGTCATCGTCATACACAAGAGATGTTGTCAAAGAGAAGATGGAAAAAGCTTTGGTAATATGGATTGAAGATAAATCCCAAAAAAGAATACCAGTAGACGGGATAACTATCAAACAAACAGCCCTAAGATTCTACAAACAATTCAAAGAAATTGAGCCAAGCACTTCTTCTCAGTCAAAACAACTTGAATTCTCAGCAAGCACTGGTTGGATGACAAGTTTTCTTAAAAGACATGCTCTCCACAATATTAAAATTAAGGGAGAAACTGCATCTGCAGATGAATTGGCTGCTAAAGAGTTTCCTCAAAAACTTAGAAAAATTATTGAAGACCCCAGACCAAGTATGGAATGTAGACGAAAGTGGCCTTTTTTGGAAAAAAAATGCCTAGCAGAACTTATGTTGCAAAATCACAGAAAACTTCCGGTGGTTTTAAAGTAGCAAAGAACCGTGTTACATTGTTGTTTTGTTCAAATGCTTCAGGAGAACATATGTTAAAGCCACTGCTAGTAAATCGTGCTTTAAGACCACGTTCGATGAAAGGTGTTGATATTGATAAATTGCCAATTCACTGGATGGCAAACAAGAAGGCTTGGATGACCAGTGCAATCTTTATATTTAGAATGGTTTCAGAAATACTTCATCCCAGAAGTAAGACGTTACATGAATGCAAAATGTCTAGAATTTAAAGTTCTTTTAATACTAGACAATGCACCTGGCCATCCAGTCTTGGAGCACCCAAATGTTCAATTTTGTTTCTTGCCGCCTAATACTACATCCCTAATACAACCATTAGACCAAGGCATAATTGTTACATTTAAAAGGTACTACATAAAACGTTCATTCCAATACGTGCTAGACAAACTAGATAATAATGAGGAGTTAACAGTCATTGATGTATGGAAAATATTCTCAATTATGGACTGCATTAACCAAGTTGAGCTAGCGTTAACTGAATTGAAGCCATCAACTTTGAACTCTTGTTGGAAAAATATTTGGCCAGAATGTGTCAAAAGCAAATACTCTGTCATCCATAATAACAACGAATTTACTGATATCATTACATTGGCACGAACAATTGGTGGAGATGGATTCGATGATCTGTCATCTGCAGATATAGAGGAATTATTAGTTAAAAGAAGCTTGAGTGAAAATGAAATTATAGATCTCACCGTTGAGGCTCATCATGAAAGAGAACATAGCGATAATGACGAAGAGGATCTTCCTGTTTTAAATGCAACTCTACTTAAAGAAGGTCTTGACCTTGCAAAGAATTTATGTATGTAATCATTTTGAACAACATGATCCTAATAAGGAACGAGCTGCGAAATTTCAACGTGAACTGAATTTTTTGATGGCATCTTACAGGGAACTTTATAAAGGACAATTACGAAATCAAACACAATCTTTAATAACTGATTTTGTTCTAAGAGCTCCTGAATTATCAACAATGGAAAATAGAAATGATAATAGAGAGACAATTTCCCAAAATGATGAACAAAATAATTCTAGTGATATCAGTGAAATTGCAGTCATACGCAAACGTATGCGTTTGTTGTCAGAAAGTGACGATGAATAAAATGTTGTTGTGTTAATATTGTATTATTTTACTTTTTTTATATTAATAAATTTCTGATATTATATTCTGTTATTCAATTCATACATTTGTCTTATAAAATATTTAATGTGTAAGCACGGAAAATAAATTCTCAGGTAAATTCTAACAAGAAATTTTTTGTATTGTTTTTTGTACTTTTAAGTTCCTTTTTTAGGTCTGGAACCAATCTACTATTTTTCCATTTTTCCATTTAGCCATTATCTTTTTTTACACGATTTTTTTTTTACACGATTTTATTGGGAACGTATCTATCGTGTAAAAAGAGAATTAGGTGTACTACGCTTGATCCGAGCATTGAAGGTAAAACGGCCACTTTAGCAGCAAAGATACGGTTTTTGCAGCAGGATAAAACTCGGTAACATGTTGTTCAGGTCATTAAACTTACCTGAAAACACTGAAATAGGAAATCCTATCCCCACCTTACCCAGTACCACCTGTTCCAATCGAGACGCATGACCTAGCTGAACAGCACTTTCGATCTTTCGAAGAAGCTAAAAATTGGATCGATTCGTAGATCGCCTCAAAAAAGTGCAGTTTTTCCAACACAGAATAAATCTCTAAATTTGGAAAAAAGTATATTTGGAACTCAGAGGTTTAGAGCCTCGTTGACAGCCCTTCGCCAAGAGTTATAAGAGTGTTGCTTCCATGTTTTGCTGTCCTTCTTGGTCCATCTTGGCGGCTTTTCGCCACCCATTATTCTTTTATCTGTTTGTCCACTGTCCAGTTGTTCTTCGTGCCTTGCCCATCTTAGTCTTCGCTGAATAAAGTTACTCAAGTCATCGATTGTGTAGTTTTCTCGTCTGTTTCTCCGTCCATCGATTTCCCAAGAGATCTTCTTTTCAAAAGCTGACTCCCAATCTTACAAGGACATAATACATTTTCGACCGGCTTATTGAGAAATATTCTTAAAGAATTCAAGTTTGAAGAGACCATGTTCGAGACCTTTAACTTGGAAAAGACTTATTTTGCAATAAACTTAACTTCAAGAAAACCGTACTTGAAAAGCTAGGCTTAAAGATTCCAAGCTCAGGAATAGGAATGGACTAAAAAGGCGAAAAAACAGAACTTGAACAAAAAAAAATAAAAACAAGTTCGAACAGAGAAAATTCAAGAAAACTAATTTTAACAAGATCTGTGTGAAAATCGACATCAAGAGGATGTCGAAGAGGTCAGTGATGAAAATCAAGCTCGAAAAGATCAAACTTGGACGGATCACATATCGATAAAAAGGCCAAGCTAATACTGTACAGCATCAATCTCAAATTGCTGAAGTGTGACCAAATGGCACGAACTACACATTCCTTATGGGATATCCTTTTTAATATACTGACCGCAACTGCTTCTACATGTTTGAAAAAGGTGTGGAAGGACGCTTTAAAGTGTCGTTTGCATGTGGCACCACTCTCTCCAAGGGATCCAGTTTCCTAAGCGATGTACATTTTTTTTTCATTTTTTTTTTCATTTAAATTGGGTGGTACCTAGGAAGCCTCGTTATTCAAATTTGGCTTTGCTAATGGACAGCTTGATATTAAATTTAATTTTGTTATACTCAATCATGTTGATTAATTGATTAAGTTGATTAATTAACATTAAGCCTGAACATGCCTAACAATATCCCAGTTTGATTTAAATCCAATGAACTATTGAGTTATTTTATCACTCCAGTAAACACGATTATTGAAGAAACTTTCAGCTTTCCAACGTCCGCCTTGGCCTTTAATTCCATTTAATTACTAAATTACAAACCACCGCCTTAAATCGACGGACGATGATAATCAAAGTCTCAAAGTGATTAAAAGTTTTCCCTCGAAATCTGCGCGATACAGGGCAATGAGAGTATCCTGAAAACTAAAAATAAATAAATAAAAATACTTTTGTGGTTTGCCAGGACCAAGGAATGGCAGGAGTTTTAAGGACAAATGGCAGACGATCCAAGAAAGCATATTTTTCACGTTTTTTTCATTTATTTGGGTGGACTCCCTTTGAATTATATGCTTCGTTCAAAATATTTAGGGTCAACCGTCATGGTACGAAATGAATCGGTTTACCCTTGAACAATCATGAGGAATACTGAAAACGTATTTTAAAAGTTTTTCTTAAAAAAAACATTTTCATTCTAGCTGACCGGTTCTTGAAATAGAGTTTGAAACCATCGAAAATATGGTCGAAAATTGGGTAGACAAGACGCACTATTGCATAGACAGTCGACAGACAATCGGGGCATTATACGAGGGTGATCCGATAAGTACTTAGCCTAACCCTCAGATGGCGCCAGTATCGCAAGAGCAACTTCCTATCGTGTAGTACATTCTATGTGTAGTAGACGGCTACTGTCGAAACTTCAGCCGACTCGTAGTTTTGTTTTGACCGCGTGCGGAAGCGGGAGTGTCCGCGGAATTTATAAAAATGAAAAAAGAGCAATATCGGTCGGTGATTCGATTCTCGTGACAGTCGACGAAACATGGATCAACTGGTACATACCAGAGATCAAGGAACAGTCGAAACAGTGGACTTCACCCGGCGAACGTGCTCCGAAGAAGGCAAAGACTGTCCCATCGGCCGGACCGGCCGTTTTCTGGGATTCACAAGGTGTGATCCACATCGACTACCTAGAGAAGGGCAAAACGGTCACAGGGCGGCACTATGCCAAATTATTGGGCCGATTCGACGCCGAATTGAAGAAAAAATGGCCCCACTTGGCGAAGAAAAAAGTGCTCTACCACCATGATAACGCACCGGTTCACACCTCCGCCCTCGTCACGGGCAAATTGGTCGAGACCTCGAGAAAACGTATTTTTCAGACGGGTTAAAGAAGTTGGAGCATCGCTGGGTCAAGTGCATCGAGCTAAAAAGAGACTAAATTGAAAAATAAATCGTCATTTCTCTAAATTTTTGTTTTTCTTTTGTACGCTGAGTACTTATCGGACCACCCTCGTATAAACCAATCTTGTATTTCTAAGTTATTAAAAACATCGATAATAGGATCTATATATTGGGAGTACAGTAGTCGGAAGGAGCAAGGTCTGTAGAATACGGCGGGTGGGGTAAGACCTCCCATTTCAGCGTTTCCAGGTAGTTTTTGACCGCTACAGCCACGTGGGGCCGAGCGTTTTCATGTTGCAAAATCACCTTGTCATATCTTTCGGTCGTCTCTGGCCGTTTTTCACGCAATGCACGGCTCAAAAGCATTAGTTGTAGTCGATAACGTTTCCCATCAACGGTTTCGCCTGGTTTTAGCAGCTTATAGTACACCACACCCGTCTGGTCCCACCATATGCAGAGCATGACCTTTGACCCGTGGATGTTTTTCTTTGGCGTCGATGTAGACGATGATGGAACGGGTTCACCAGGCTTTGCATAGTATTTTTTCTTCTTGGGGTTATCGTAGTATATCCACTTTTCATCTCCAGTCACGATCCGGTGCCAAAATCCCTTCCTTTGATGTCTTTCAAAAAGCAGTTCCGAGGTGAAAAATCGCCTTTCGACATCTCTCGGTTTCAACTCGTACGGCACCCAATTTCCTTGCTTTTGAATAAATCCAAATTTCTTTAACCGAACGGAAATTGTTTGCTGAGTCACTCCCAACGATTCTGCGAGTTCACTTTGCGTTTGGCACGGATCTTGATCGAGTAAAGCCTCCAATTCCTCATCTTCGAACTTTTTAGGCTGGCCAAGACGCTCTTTGTCTTCGACTAAAATCACCACTTTTGAAGCGTCGAAACCACTCTCTGCATGATTTATTGGTCGGAGCAGATTCACCATAAACTTCTACAAGCATTCGATGGGCTTCAGCTGCACTTTTCTTCCAATTAAAAAAGAAAATCAAAACTTCCCGCAAATGCTGTTTATTTAAGACAAATCCAGACATTTTCGAAGAGGCAAAAAACAATGATGTTGTCAGAAACAGACGCTGATGCACACTAATTATTGGTGACAGATGTCACACCTTTCCAATGAAGTAGGCAATCGCTTCCAAGATTAGCACCATCTTTTGAAAACGGACCGAATTAATTTGTGCCCCCAATACAAAGAAGGAGTAAAAAGTCAGATTGAGAACTATAGGCCCATCGCAATCCTGCCTATTTTAGAAAATTTCGGGAAGAAAATATAACACGAAGACCAACAACTTTCATAGAAAAACACAAACTTCGACAACCAAACCAATATTGCTTCCAAAAAAATAAAAGTACTGGGTTATTTTTGGAACCACCACGTCCTAGTAATGTTCATAGACTTCAGCAAGGCATTTGACACATTGAGCCATAAGAAAATCATTGAGAGCCTCAACCGAATTGGCGTAAGGGCAATCTTGGCAAAGTGGGTAGAGAATTACCTATCCGGAAGAACAATAAGGGTAAAAATAAAAAACACACTGAGCCAAGAAAAGGAAAGTTTATATGGGGTACCACAAGATTCAAAGCTGGGACCAATCATTTTCATTTTGTATACCAACGAACTTCTACATGTGCTTAACAGAAGAAGAATTGTCAAGCACAAATGCATTAACACTGCGGTTTCGATAACGCAAAAGGAGTTTAATAGTGCTTCAAGATGGTGTCACGACCAAGGACTAGTGATAAATGCTCCAAAAACTGAACTGATGCACATACGGATGCCACACCAGTCCGAAGTTCCCATCAGCATATATCATCAGAACAAGGACTGCCAAACAACAACGAAAAGCGATGCTATTGAAGACTATCAAATATTTGGGAGTTATAGTGCTTTTTTGCAATGGTGTACTGAAAGAGATATACAAGCGCTGAGGTGCAGAAGCAGGTGTACCTTTCAGATACGGGGTATTAGCTTGGGGAAATACGTCGAAAACGCACATCGATAAGATTTTATATCTCCAACACTATTTAAAATTATAAATGCTAATAATTTCACTTTAAAGGTCTTAGATGTTTACGGCATATATAAAAAATTCAAAATTCAAATTCAAAAACAAGTGATGAACACTTGGTTTAAGGATTGAAGTCGTCGAAGAAGTTCAATCGTCCCACCCATGCTGAATTGTCAAAACGGAGAGTACAGTCGAATTTTGAATTCATTGCTTGTTGTAAATATTAACTATAAAGGCAGTATTTTTTGAAAACTGGCATAAGTTCGTCAAATTCCCGAAACTTTTTGAACATATGTACATAATCCTCTTGTGGAACAGCTTTGTCCTCAGGTTGAAGTTCAAGGCTTTTCAGACCACCGGAGGTTGTACATATGTATGTGTCCATGAGATCGAGCTGTCTGTTTTCAATACAATTGAAAGAATCAACTGCACCATAAAAAGATGTCACGATGATGGGAAGTCCCCTACAGATAAAAAGGAATGAGCAATAAATCAGTTTTCTGCACGGCGCACACCAGCATTAGAACTCAACGCAAAGTATCACTCACGCCTCCTGAAAGCTATTTCCGTCCGACAATCATCTATTTTCGGTATAAAAGTTAAGAGCGTCATTATTGAATTTCGCAGAGTCGTGCACCGCGTTGACATGGCGCCAAAGTTAACTAAAACTTTAGGAGCACCCCAGACGCATCGTGCAAATAAAAGCACATTTCGCATGACGAAATAGCTTTGTGTTATTGCGTTTTCCACAATGAACCTTATACGACGTGGGTACACAATAAGATTGGATTTCATCCGTGTAGGCGCAACGAGGCGAGGCTTTATGGGCCACTCTTCCCATCGTAAAGCTAAAGAAATGTGCTTGGTTATGGAATTGTTTCATTGCAGGTGAAGGAATCGGTCGTAAATACGAGTTGGCTCTGAGGTACTTAGGTCGGCAATTCCTGGGCAATGAGCCACTTAAAACGATTTCCGTTTTGGTTTGTGTTTTTTCTCCTTCCTCTGATGTCTGGCAGGAGTCACTTGGAAAGGGTCTCTGTGAAGTTGGAGACACGACTTCACTAACCTCTTACAACTAAGCCAAATGCAACAAATGGTCGCCACCTCCAAATCAATAAAGGGTGCCCCCGACCAGCACCTTTATGGGTCACGTACGCAGCATGCCCACTCGAGGTCGTGCAAAAATATATTTCTTTCAATTCATTTCTGTAGCATGGGTCCCGCTTCCAAGTCCTTTTCCGACTCACTTCATTCCTCCGCAATCCAGTGCTCCCCCAGTCTTAAGGGATGCAAATCTATTTGTTATCTGTGTGACTCACCCGAAGAGAAATCAAAAATATTTCCATTTCAGATGCAAGTCCCTGCGCACCCACGCCAACACTCTGGTCATCAACCTGGCAGTGAGTGATTTCTTTATGCTGGCCAAATGTCCCATCGCTATTTACAACAGTTTCAAACTGGGTCCGGCCCTCGGCGACATCGGTAAGTTACTGCGCTTGGTCCCTTCACCCCTCGTGGACATCCTGCCAGAATACCAACGAATCACTTTTAATTACTTTCTTTTCAGGCTGCCGACTCTATGGATTCGTCGGTGGATTAACAGGCACCGTGTCCATTATAACTCTTACAGCAATCGCAGTTGACCGCTACCATGTTGTCGTCTATCCCTTGGATCCACTGCGCGCTACAACCAAGTTACGTTCACGTATGATGCTCTGCTTCATATGGCTCTATAGTTTCTCGTTCGCTGTGATACCGTCGCTGGACATCGGGCTCAGTGTCTACGTGCCCGAAGGATTCCTGACCACCTGTAGTTTTGATTACCTATCCAAGTCCGTGCCGGCGCGGATATTCATGTTTATATTCTTCGTTGGCGCGTGGTGTATCCCGTTCGGGATCATCACATATTGTTACTTTTACATTCTGCGTGTCGTTTCCCAGGCAGACAGCATCCAGTCGAACAAGGATCGAAGTAAAACGGAACTCAAGCTGGCCGGCATTGTGATTGGGGTAATCGGATTGTGGTTTTTCGCGTGGACGCCGTACTCGGTGGTGGCATTGTTAGGTATTAGCGGTAACGAGAACTGGATAACCCCACTCGGATCGATGATCCCGGCGATCTTCTGCAAGACTTCCGCGTGCATCGACCCTTACATATACGCTGTGACGCATCCCAGATTTCGCATGGAAATTCGACGGTTGTTCTTAGGCGAGCGGTACTTTAGGAGAACATCGACTTATCGATCGTCCTTTCCCACGCGGTGCACGTCGAGTCGACGGAATCGCGCGGTACGCGATGTCGAGCGGGATAGGAATAATAGCTTAAAGAAGATTAGAGAGAATTCGACGGAGGAAATGCGGGAGGCCAACTGCAGGACGGACTTAGCCGCTGTTATGGTTCAAAGCAAGTTTTAGGAAAATTTGATTTTATGTGCTTGCGTGTCTGTGTTAGTGTTTCTGCGGATGAATCCGTGTGTTAAGGGTGGCTTCGAGTAAATGTATTTACCTCAATCGAGAGTTATTGATGCTCGATTTTTTTATGTTGTATATTTTTAGGAAAATTTTCTCTTACACTGACGGACATTTGTATAGGCTCATAAGTTTTAATTTTTTTTGATACTTTACTTATTCGACAATCGTTCAAAAGCTGTCTTAAGCCCAAAATAGGTAAATGTTATTCCATTGCCATCGAAGCTGACTCCCGTGGGTTTTAATCTCCATAGGTAGAAGTTAATATGCAATTTGACAATGTAGGGCTCTATTAAGCGATTTATACGCTACGATAGCAAGTTTTTACGTACACATGATAGTACAGGCTTTGTATTTTCGTTACCATCAAGACAAAGCCTGCACTCTGTTTCAAGTGACAGTGTTATGAGGTAAGTTGTCTTCTGATATCCCCTCTATTCAGGTTAAGGTAACTTTTGGAGAATTTGGAATAATCCTTAGTTTTTGGTTAACAATTTCTTTCAACAGTAGGTTGTTTGGTTCTCATCAACTAAAAGGTCCGCCAAATAATTTTTTTTTTTTTGAAAATGCTATAAAAAAAACTACTGAATATTTTCTCAAATTTCTTTTTTTATTTGAAAGTACAATCCTTCCGGTTAATAATGGAAAATAATTTCATTCAAATGGCTGCCTCGGCTGGCCATGCAGTAGCCTACACGATCGGTCCAATTTTTAAGCACATTATCGATTGTGTGCAGCTGTATTTCACCAATGGCCAAACGACATCAGCTCTGCGGCTGATAATGCGATCTTCAAAAACAGGGCGCAAAACATCGAGTGTAGCTTCGACTGTGTGGCACGTAGCGCCGTCCTGTTGAAACCAAATGTTGCCAATATCCTCCTCTTCAATTTTTGTGAACAAAAATTCGTTCAACATGGCCCGATAACGATCGCCATTGACTGTAACGGCCACTCCTTGCTCATTTTCGAAGAAAAATGGCCCAATTATGCCTCTGGACCAAAATCCGCACCAAACAGTGGCTCGTTTTGGGTGCACCGGCTTTTCAATGTATGCGTGCAGGTTTTCTGTGCCCCAAATGCGACAATTTTGCTTGTTTACATACCCGCCAAGATCAAAAAGCTTCATCTGAAAAGATGATTTTTTTGGCAAAATCGGCATCTTCTGTAAGTCGATCGCAGGCCCACTTAGCGAAGCGAAAACGCATTGGATGGTCAGTTGGCTTCAACTCCTGAACCAATTGGACTTTGTATGGCGTCATACCAAGGTCTTTATGCAAAATTCGTCTCAATGATGTCTCCGAAATGTTCAATTGTTGAGAACGACGGTGAATTGATGTTGATGGCGCTTCACGCACACTTTCTGCCGCAGCAGCAATATTCTCGGGTGTACGCACTGTTTTTGGCTTTTCACGCTTTGGTTTATCGATGACGATGCCAGTTTCTTTCACTTTTTTCACAAGATAACGAACATACGGAGCTGACGGTGCTTCTCTTCTTCCAAAATCCGTACGCAATTTTCGCACACATTCTGCAACATTACCATGATTTTCAAAGTAATGTCGCAATATTTCCCAGCGTTGTTCAAGCCTATACACAACCATATTCGTTCAGCGGAAGGATAAAACTAATTATTTGTCAAATCAGACATGAGCTAAGTGTTACCATTCACGAAATAAGCACTACTTGAAAAAAAACGTTAGATCATTTATTAAAAAGTGGAATTACCACAAAACTTACGAAAAATAAATCAACGATTTCGTCTCTCTCTCTCTGTCCTCTGTCTCCCGGTATCCACCACATTTACAGACGCTAAGTTTATGCTATGGGAGCTTACAGTTTTGAGTACTACTTGGGCTCTGGAAATTTAGCAAATTATTCAAGTTATCTCTAGGTTCACCTACTTTTCGAATCGAGTTCATTAATCTTTCATTGTAAAACTATTTCATTTACTTACAATATATAGTTGCCCAGGTGATCATAATTCCTACACCATTTAGGCTAGTCTAGAAGGAATGAAGGAGCGTTTCGTAAAACTTGAATGCCAATCCTCCTTTACATCTTTTAACAGAAATGCCCGTTGAATCTCTTATATGAACTCGAAACTGTGTCCGAAGAGTGGTCTTGTTTTTTTTACTTTTTTAATTATTATTAATTGTTATTATTATTGTTACCGCCCATGTAGAACTCAGAAGTTAAGAACCTTGCTGACATCCCTTCGCCATGTCATGAGTTCTGTTTCATATCTTATAGGTCCATCTTTCCTGACCGTCTTTGCTCTCGGCTTTTTAACTTATTATTCTTTTAACTATTCGTCCACTGTCCATTCGTTCTACGTGTGCTGCCTATCTTAGTTTTCAATATTTAATTACTCGGACAATGCTTGGGGTTGAATAGAGTTCCTTGAGTTCTTGATCTTAAGATCTTGTTTCGAAACACCCGAAATCTATTTACCTTTTCCTTAGTCAGAGACTAGGTTGCACATAGGGTGTCTTTGGAATTATCATGGTTTTATAAATACGGATTTCAACACTGCAAGGCGCAACAGTTTTTTTTTCCTTTTATTTATTGCGATTTTTATGTCGTTTATCGGCAGTCAATATGGTGCCCAGATATTTGAACTCGTCCATGTTCTCAAAGCGCGTACAGTCAGGTGCGAGGTTTGCATCGATCCAAGTCTGTCAGTGACCATATAATTGGTTTTCTCTTCATTTAATTCAAAACCTGCTTCCTCTTTTGTCATTATTAATTGTTTCTTCATTATCTCCAAAAGATTCTGGTCGTCAGTGTAACCTAAAACGGATGTGACTGACAGCACTTTATAACAACTTGATAGTAATGATATTTCACGTTGCATTATGTTTACTCAGCCTTTTTACATACGGAAATGATGATCGAGTTTTTCCATGCCTCTTGTTCCATAAAGTTGTGATGAGCCCATGTAACATCTCTGTTAATTTTTCTCCTGCATATTTTATTAATTCTGATGCCATTAGATCGATTTCTGCTGCCTTGGATCAATTGCTTCTTTTATTACCTCAATGGTTGGTAGTTCTACCTGAACCTCTGCTGTGTGGATAACTTTGCTGCAGGTTCTCCATGTACATTAGCAGATTATCGAAATACCTTCTCCATCGGGCTGCAACTCTTTCGTTGAAACGAGCTTCCAATTATCATTGTGCTTAAATCCTGATCTGGCCTGGCATTTTTCGTACAGAGTTTAGCCCTGCATACAGTGCTCTCGTGTTTCTAGCCGCATATTCTTCCTGGATTTTATCAAACTTTTTCCTTTGCCATTGTCGTTTTTTATTCCGAAACGATGACTAGGGTTTGATATCTTATACGCGTGATCTCTTTCTATTTTCCAGGGATTGAAGTTTTATAAAATTATGGGTTTGCCCTTTTTCCTCGCATTCTTCATCAAACTAAGGCTGTACTTTGGGAGCTATGAAAACGTCTAGTTCGCTTTCCGCTTCTTCCTTGACAACACTTTCTATTGTTGACCATACTGCTTCTACCTATCTTGTTTTGAGGTTAGTTTCTATGCCATCTGGTAGAGCGTATTCATTTCATCCTGGTTTTGATGCTGACTACGAGGGTTCTTTAAATTTTCAATGAATTGCTGTGATCCGCTTCTGTGAATTTCGATTCAGTTCTTGATTTTGTCGACGATTAGAATGTGTCTGTACAAACTTAGTTCATTCCACAAGCCAACACTTATTTTTATGGATTATTTTTTATTGATGCTCTTCTTTGGGTAGTTCTCACCTGGAGATCCTATCGGGGAACTTGTTTACTTCAGAATATTTTACCAAAAGAAGACCAGCCATATTTAACACCAGGTTGTGTCAGTGACGGTTTTTGATGCTGTCTTGAGTGTTTTAATGGTGTATTGTTGTGGTGATGTTAATGTGCGAAATACACAGTCATCCTTTTTTTAGGCACAGATCCATTAGGAATTTAGTCGCCCCTTACGAACGGCATTCCGCGCCGCGGGAACTCCTACTCCGCAGGGGGGAAGCAGATGTCATACGAAGCTAAATCCAAGTCTTATCTCCAGTTATGATGCGTCACAAACATCTCTTAACAGTTGTTATCGTGATGTTCTTACTCAAAGAAATTTAATGTTTTTGTAGCCAAATATGTTAAGTTAAGACACATTGGAGAGATAAATGATTTTTCAAAATTATTTTAATCAAACCATACAAAAGACCGTGCCAACATTTCCATACGTACGATTCCAGTAGTATGATTCTTATGTAATAACTTGAGAATCGATTCTTGCAAAGCTTCGGGTATAACAATTCTATGTGCATAAAATACACATCCATTTTCGATTGCTAAAGAATTGCGTTTTTTGAACTATCCGGAATGTCCCTGACATTAGGCCATCCAAACACGATTTTCAAACATCCATCCTTTTCCGTAAATGTCCGTACTAGCTCCATATCTATTAAATTTTCTTCTGAACTAAAATAAAAAATATTAGCTTCTTCTATCTCAGAATTTCCCTTAATAGGTAAACGTGAAAGAGAATCTACATTCGACATTTTAGAACCCTTTCTAATCGAAATGGTATAATCATACTGAGATAGAATTATAGCCCAACGTTGAAGCCGCGCTGATGCGACGGCCGAGTTTCCCTTGTGAGGGTGAAAAATTTCCTTGAGGGCTTGGTAATCTGAGCATATCTGAAAATTATGTCCGTAGATATACGTGTGGAATTTTTTAACGGCGAACATTATTGCCAAACCTTCTCTATGGAGTTGTGAGTAATTTTGTTCAGCCGGAGATAAGGTGCACGATGCAAAATAGACTGGTTTTTCTTTAGCGTCAACTATATGGCACAAAATTGCTCCAACCCCATACGGACTAGCATCTGCAACTATGACAATAGGCTTTTTTGGGTCGTAAAGCTCTAAAAGACTATTTTCTAGAAGCAATTTCTTACAATTTTCGAAAGATGATTGGACAGCCGAATGTCCAATAGCAGCGAACTCCCTTTTTTAACAACTGATAAAGTGGGTGAGCCTTACTACATAAATTTGGCAAGAACCTGTTATAATAATTTAACAAGCCTAAAAACGATTGAAGTTGTTGAAGATTATTGGGTGGTGGTGCTTCCACAATAGCCTCAACCTTTTTCTCATTTGAGCTTATACCTTTTGCCGACAATGTGTGCCCTAAATAACCAACTCTATCTACTATGAATTTCCATTTTTTAACATTGATGTGTATGTTGTGTGCATGCAACCGACTAAAAACTTCAAACATCAATTCCTCACATTCTTTAAGTGATGAACCTCTGATCAAAATATCATCTAGGTAGCAACCCTATCCAATCCCTTTAGGATGCGATCCATTACCCTTCCAGTCGGTAATGGAGGTGCACATTTTACTCCATAGATCAAACTTGTAGAGGCCACGGAGTGTATTCAGAACAAGGAGATCTTGAGATTTGTCTGATACCCTTAGTTGCTGATAAGCACCCGTCAAATCAATAACTACAAAGTGTGTACAACCCGCCAGCACTGCAAAGATATCGTCCGCTAAAGGGACTGGATAGTACTGCGTTTCTGTGCATCGATTCAATGTCACCTTGCAATTTACGCATATCCTAATAGTGCCGTCGCCTTTGGGGACGATTACTATCGGACTAGCCCACTTACTAAACTCCACCGGTATTAAAATATCTTCTTTAACTAACCTCTCCAATTCTGCTTCTTCGCGTAACTTGTATGGTACCCTATAGGGCGCGTGGAAAATAGGGATCTGGTTGGGTTTAAGGACTATTTTGGCCTCATACCCCACAATCGGATGGTTTAACTCTTGAACGGTTATGTTCGGAAATCGAGACTTAATGCGAGTTAAAATTTCTGCTTGGGTACTTACTTTTAAGACCCTGTTGTTGTTGTTTTGAAACATGTTCCTCCAGTTTGGAAATAATTTATCGATCCACGTACGTCCAATTAACACTTTTTTAGGCATTTCTCCTTGGACCACTACTAATGGTAACTTCACCATGTGACTGCCAGAACTAACTTCAACGAACATGACTCCTAGCTCTCTTAACCTTGAACCTGTGACCGAAATTAAATTATTATTTGCTTTTATCAATTTAACATTTTTAAACTTATCTAAATACTCCTGCTCGTTGATAATTGATGCCGCTGCTCCCGTGTCCACCTCCATCGATAACTCTACACCATTTACCACAAACTTTAACTCTTGGGAAGTATTTTTACTGTTGGCACCACCTATTTGATTCACATTGATCTTATTGAATCGACATTTGCTTGCCACATTACCCTTTTTATTACAAGCGAAACATTGCCAATTTCGGACTGGACACTTTGAATCCACGTGGTCTGTACGGCCACATCTACCACATTCCCGTTTCCTTCCGCGATCACTTCTTGACATACCCCTTTTTTTATCTCCCTGCTGTGCTCTTAACTCCCGATGTTTCACATTGAATTTGTTTGTTGTCATTATAAACTGCATGCTGGAACATGGGTTGAATAGATCTGGATGCTTTTTCGGATAATTCCATATTCAGTGCTCTCGCGCAACATTTCTCGAACGTCAAGGAATCATCTCCCACCAATACTTCCTGAATTTTTTCACTTTTTACGCCCATTATAAAGCGATCGGCCAGTGCTTCGTCCAATATACAGGGTGCCCCACGAGCAGTGTGCCAAAAAGCTAGAGCGTGTAGCCCTGGCCAAGACAAGAAAAAAGTCGTACGGCAGGGGGGGGGGGTCTATTCCCCCCCGTTTAGCCGGGAGGGGCAATTTTCTAAAAAATTGACTTAATTTGGAAAAAAAATTATTAAAAATCAACAGTAACAGCCACAATGCCGTGATATACTTTTTTGTAAAGCGAGAAACCTCTTCTTTGATCTTGTTTTTAAACGAAGCTGTTGTAAGGAATAGTTTTTGAGAAATTAATTTTCAAACTCAAAATTTTGAAAAAAAATTTCGAACTACTTTTTTCCAAAATTGTATGTAATTAAGTACTATTTTTTTTCCAAAATTCAATTCCCTTATTAGTTTTTAGTTAAAAACAGAAAACCGGATGCAAAAATGTCTTGTAGTTTTTGAGAAATTAAAAAAAAACCCGAACCATTTTTTTCTAAGAAAAACCTTTTTTTTTGGTTTTAAGGCGGCTGGACTTGTAGGCAAATGAATGTATGAAACATTGACCTCTTTTTTATTATTATTATTATTTTATTATAATAAATTTTCAATATAATCCCCATTTTTTAGAAGGCAAAGATTATATCTTCTTCTAATGGCTGCACATTAGTCTATGTTTGACAAATTTTCCTGCAATTTGACTCCAGCGACTTCAATCCGTTGTTCCAAAGATACTATTTCCACTTCATAAACATAATTTTTCATGAATCCCCACACATAAAAATCTAGAGGAGTTAAATCTGGTGATCTAGGTGGCCATTTCGTGGGGCCCCTTCTTCCGATTCAACGGTCACTAAAATGATCATCCAGCCAGTGTCTAACCCGTAAGCTGTACTGTGCTGGTGCTCCATCTTGCTGGTAGATTAAATTATCTGCTATGGCCAAAGGAACGTTGTCCATCAAATCGGGCAAAAGGTCTCGTAGGAACTGCAGGTATGATTCTCCCTTAATAACGGCATTCAAAAATCGGGCCCCGATTACAGTTTGTCCAACAATACCAAGCCAAACATTACAGCTAAAGCGGTGTTGTAATTTATTTTGTTTTTTGTTGTGTGGATTGGTGCTACTCCAATGATGCAAATTGTGGAAGTTTGTAACCCCATCTCTGGTAAACTGTGCTTCATCCGTCCAGAATATCCTTGCAAAATAGTTTCGTTCAGTTTCATCTCGAAGCAGTAATGATCGACAAAACTCTGCTCTCAAAAACTTGTCGTTTGAGGTGAGTCCCTGAACTGGCCTAAAATGGTACGGGTGTAAGTTTTCGGTATGAAGCACTCTCCATACTCTAGATTTGGGCACTCCAAGCATAATAGCCATCCTCCTTGTACTAAGGGAGGGATTGCGTCGGACCAAATTCAAAATTCGGGTAGAACCCATCGGCGGCGGGCGGACCCAGACGAAATTCGCAGGTCAGTTTTCAAGCGTTATCAATGAAAAAAAAGAATTAATCCAGGGTTATTCCAATAGTGTATCACTTTATTGTATCCTCATAAAACTCCGAATTTTTTAAAAATAATAAAAAAGAGGTCAATGTTTCATACATTAATTTGCCTACAAGTCCAGCCGCGTTAAAACAAAAAAAAAGGTTTTTCTTAGAAAAAAATGGTTCGGGTTTTTTTTTTTGCATCCGGTTTTCTGTTTTTAACTAAAAACTAATGAGAGCATTGAATTTTTGAAAAAAAATTACTACTTAATTACATACAATTTTGAAAAAAAATAGTTCGAAATTTTTTTTTTTCAATTTTTTTTCAAAATTTTGAGTTTGAAAATTAATTTCTCAAAAACTACTCCTTAAAACAGCTTCATTTAAAATCAATATGAAAGAAGAGGTTTCTGACTTTACAAAAAGGTATATCGTGGCATTGTGGATGTAACTGTTGATTTTTAATAATTATTTTTCCAAAATAAGTCAATTTTTTAGAAAATTGCCCCTCCCGGCTAAACGGGGGGAAATAGACCCCCCCCTCCCATACGATTTTTTTCTTGTCTTGACTAGACCTACACGCTGTAGCTTTTTGGCACACTGCTCGTGGGACACCCTGTATATGATTTGTACACTCCGGCCCTTGTATCTGAGGAGCCCGTAGGAACAGCAACACCGCCAACTTTTTCCTTCAGATTGTCATTTCCAACTTTTATTTCACCTTCCACGTGTTCTAAGAAACTTCCAAATTGACAGGTCTGTGCGGCTGCTTTAAGGCGTACAATAAACTCACATAGTGGCTCCCCATCTTCCTGCTGAATCTTGCTGAATTTATACCTCTCGGCTCTCTTGTTTTGCTTTGGAGCGAAATGATTTCGCAGTAGTGTGATAAGATCATTGAATTTCATTTCACTTGGCAATTTAGGCATAGTCAGCGACATCAGAATTTCGTAAATTTCTGCACCCACTACCGTAATGAAAAACGCTGTTTCTGCTTCCTCGCCAATGTCATTAACTTTGAAGAATTGTCTCAGGCGATCTTCGTATGCCTTGAAATTGCTCCCCGTCACAAACGGCTCAATAAACCCCACCAAACGTGACATTTTATGACTTAAAAAAAAATATAGAATATAAGTTTGGGTTACCAAAAAAAATCCTCGTCGCCAATGCTAAGTCAAACACACGGTTATGGCGGGTAACAACTTTATTAATTGCCGGTCACAGTAAGAGAGAGCGAATTCATAGTCTTAAAATCTACTTATAGTCCACGTTAAGTAAATACTTATTATGTATTGTGTGAATAAGAAATGTGTAAATACTTCTATACAGACTTAGGGGTGATTTTTACACCATTTCAAATAACTAACACTTTTAAACTCATTTTTATTTTACAATTTTTGATATCTATTTTACCCTGGACAAAAATGCTTAAAATTAGTTATCTTAAAATACAATAAAAAATAAAAATACGGAAACATTTCACCTTTATTTATTTATTGCCTTTACAAACGTCAGTGTAAAATGAACATATTTTTGATTTTATTTAAAATTTTAATTTTAATAGGATGAAATAAAAAATATTTTGCAGTTATTCGCATTATTTATTATTTTAATGAATAACATAAAACCTAATTTAGAAATCATAGAATTAAAATAGATCTTAAAATAAGAGACATCTTGATGTGAAAATGAGTAATTTATAAATAGTTAAAATAGTTAAATAAAATTGGAATAATTTGTCTATGAGCATGGTTTAAATGAAACTAGCAACAAATCAGTAAAAAAAAAAACGAAAACCGATCAGGAACCGATATGTGATATGGATAAACAACCGATTTTTAGCAAAACAAAAAGTATAACATAAGAAACCATTTTGAACAGAATTAAAAAAAAAATGGAATTTACAACACGAAATAAAAAACTAATTTATACGGCAATAGTATATGAAACAGGGAGCGAAAATACAATGAATTTCGAATAAAATATATTTTTGGAATGTACTTCAAATACGTATTTTCTTAACTATTAGAAAAAATAAATCAATTCAGGCGAAATAAGGGTAAAACTTGGATAGTTAAAAATAATGAAAATATTTCCTTTTTTGATAAATTTGTAGTAAATGATATTTTGGTCGTTTGTGAAAATATTCATTCAGTGGAAAATGTGTAGAAATATTTTAAATAAATTTAAGATTAATATTTTAGACATATTTCGAATTAGATGTTAATGTTTTTTTTTGTGATCTTGTAGAAAGTATGTAAATGTGATTTTCAATAAAAGTTTAAATAAAAAAACAACAAAACAAACAAGAATTATTTGCCTTCATTTAAAATTCCAAAAATGGAAAGAATTAAGGAGAAAATCCAGGGAAAACCGCCCAGAGGTCACGTTTTTGTTTTAATTACCCATGGTAAAATTAATGCTTGGCGCAAATGGAAAAATAAAAAGTTGAAAACTAGCACAAAATGCAACTCTCAAGGTTCAGCTGGTTAAAACGATCGATATACATATGTACTCGTATAGGGTGATTTTGTTTCTGCTTGGATTTTTGGTGTTCCATTTCCGATAATTCGGGAATGATTCGCGTCATGCGTTAAGGTTAAACCTGCTCAGTTGGTATTGCCATTTTATAGTGGAAAGACTTATATCTGAACAACACTTAAAATTATTAAATTATTAAATTTTTTTGCCAAAATTCGTACTCTGTGAGAAGAATTTTTCACGCACCTCAACCATTATCGACTGAAGTCATAATCAACCTACTGAGCAAGCAATTCAAGCCCTAGTGCCAATATTTCGCCAATTCCACCTTTTTAGAAATGAAGTCGTATGCGTAGAATCCGTACAAGGAAAGAATAAAGGCCGTGATTTGTTCATTCGTCGCCATTCGCCGTAACTAATATTGCGTTGCTCGATTAGGTGGAAGATTTTAAATATAGCTCCTTGTTTAAAACCTTACAAAATACAGCATGTAGAAGAACTTATACCGAACGACCGAGCGTCGAATTGTCGGTAGGTAGGCCTTGGAAAAGTTGAAAGAAGATCCGCTTTTTTATCGAAAAATTGTTTTCACCAGCAAAGCTCATTTCTGGTTGAATGGGTATGTTAACAAACAAAACTTCCATACGAGTACTTGGTCCGATGAGCAATCTCAGGCAACACAGGTGCTGCTAATGCATCCATGCATGCATGTATAAATGCCCAGTTTTTTGCGGTTTATGCTCCGATAGAATCATAGGCCCGTACTTTTTCCAAGAACAAACTCAATTTCCCTGAGAACAAACTCAATGGCGCCCGGTATCTTTTAATGATTTCGAGCTTTTTTTTACCCTGCAAGTACAAACTGAACCTGGTCGTCATGTGGTTCCAGCAAGACGAAGCTACATGCCGCGATTCGATGGATCAATTGAAGATTGAATTCGGGGAGCAAGTTATCTCTCATTTTAAATGGATTAATTGGCCGGCTAGATCGTACGATTTGACGCATTTAGACTATTTTTCATGGAAATATGTCGAATTGCTTGGCTATTCCCATAAGCTAGTCAATTGCAGCCTTGGAAAATAATGTTCCTCATGATATCAGTTAAATACCAACCAATATGTTCGAAAAAGTGACTCACAATGGACCTCTGGGTATTGTTCACTTAAATCGTAATTGTGGTCAATATTTTCACAAAATGGCCTTGAGGAGTAAATGGCAAATACAGGTTTAATAAATAAAGTAAAAATTATATGCATTTATATAGTCCTTTCTAATTCTTTTTGACAATTTAAAACCAACCGTTTAAAAAATCACGTGTCATATTATAGTTTATAAAGAGTTACTTTTGGAAATTTATTTGTAAAACCCATAATTGCTAAAGACGAAATGAGACAAAAATTGATTTCACGTTCCAACCAGCTTCGTGGCTCGCCATAAGTTGCATTTATCCATTCAATGCCATTGTCCCTGTTGCCACATCTACAGGACAACCATGTTCGTCACAGCAGTAAACAAACCTAACATGTAAGTAAGTTACGCTTGATATTGAAACTAATAGCACCCACGGCGACTTTTCTCTGTTTTCCCCTTCCTTCATGTTGTTGATGAGAATTAAATTACCAAGGCATTATAAATATCCAACAAAGGGTGTCATTTTGAATTGGCTGCGTTTGTTGAATTATCAAAACTTAGTTATCACTGCGATGAATTTTGAAAAACGAAAATGAGGAAGTTATTAAATCTGGATAGATAAATACATACACAACGTTTTAAAGTAAGAAAAACGGCTCATAAACGTTAGAAATATTTCAGAAACGCTTCAAAAAGCTTGCACTACTTTTGGTTATCATAGAACACCTTGCATAGCTATGGTAAATTGAATCAGTAAATTTGAATGTCTCTGATAGATAAGTGATGTTGACACCTGTTTGTTTGACAAAGTCAGGTGAAAATATTGCTGCTGTAGCTGAATGAATGATACGAGTAGTTTCGGGCACTGTCCCTTTAACCGAATAGAGATCGTTGAATGACTGTTTTTGCTTCAATTGGTGCTATGGACGACTTATATTTTCAGCGACCGCGCCACATACCAAACTACATATGTGTACTTCTATTGATTTAAAATGACACCTCTTATTGGATAACCATTTTCTGCTAATATGAAGTTCCTAGTGGCTACACAAACTGGCTTAAACTGGAAGTTTCAAAAGCTAGTCTCGAATTCAAGCATTGTGTCAAGCGCACCAGTGTGACTTCTGAAGTCGGCTAACAATGACAATGGCAATGGTATCGATCCCTCTGATTTTTTCAACTACCAATTTCATTGACTTCTTACAGCAACCATAAGGAAACATTTTTATTTCAAATTATAACGATTTTCTTGTTAAATCAAAAGCTCTTTAAACCACCTACAGCGCATGAATCCCACAACAACAAAAGCTCCTCCCAGCAGGTGCATCAACTACAACATTGCATCCCGCCACCTTACGCTTAGCATCAAGATGCAAACGCTCCTCAGACGACCCGTCAGATACCTGTCAACCAATCGCCGCCACCATAGCTATCTCTCCAATTCTCTACCACGTTCATAGACAGTCGAAATCATATGGTGTTCTGCGCCACCATAAAACATCCACCTCGCGCATAAACAAACCCCACACAGTCAAACATCTAGAAACACAACGCTTGCTCTCTCTCAACACTAAGACCAACCATGCGTCCCTATCGCACCGTCTCGGAGCGATGCAATATACTCTAAGTTCGTCTCCCAACAGCATACATCGAATTTTGAACGCTTTCGACGTGGAAAAGAGGTACTACGCCGCGATGGTGTTCAGTACACTTTTTCATCTTCCACCAAACTGCAAGTGCCAATCTAACGAGGACGACTTCGTCATCATCTATCGCATCCGCTACCGCCGCGCCGTCGCTTGTTTTTTTTTTAATAAATTTTTTTTTTATTTGTTCCAATCATTTCATCGCATATTTAGAAGGAAATTCATTGAAGCGTGAAGAATCTAGATACATTTCATAACGTACTGTGTTAAGTGAGTTTTCGTTCTGTTTTTTCTATTCATTTCGCGTGCGTTTGTACCCGTAACCGGATTAGTTTGCATTCACCCTCGTTCCGCCTACATAGCAACCATTAATACCGGTAGGTCGGTCGATCGGTTGATAGGTTGGTCGGTCGTTTGGTGAAAATCGGGGACGCGATATCCTTGTGAACTAGTTTTACGTATTCAACAGCAAGAATAGGATACAGCGCCATACTGATACGGAGTGAAAGGATATCTAGAAATAATCGGTAAGAAAACCAATCTCTTGCGGTGAGTCCCAAAATGGATGCAACTGCACATCCTGGACATGAAATCGGCGTTAAACATTATCCAACTCGAAGGAATCACAAGTAGTGGGGCGAGAAAATCTATCTGCCACCACCATTCCCACGGATGAACGGCCTGAGTGCGATAATTTATTGTATCCTTCAAAGGTTTTCCTTGTTTCAATGTCTTGTGTGCGAGGGTTGGTTTGAGGGGCGCGAGGTGACTCTCGCGTTAGGGGGGATTGCACAAGGGTTGCCATGCTGTGCAAGAGTATGCGCCCTTTTCCATCATCTCGGAGCGAGTTTTCGTAGCTTCACGAGTACACCCACCGTTCGTTGTGCGGGTGATGGGGGTACCGTCTCAGCAGCGAATGTGTCTCATTGAGATGTCAGAGTAACACTCGGTGCATTTTGATGTGATTGTTTTTTCCCACGATCGTGATTATTGTTTGTTATGACGGTTTTTGTGTACTCCTCATCGCGGGGAGCAAATGTATCTGATTGTGACGTTTGCGACAGGGTGCGCGAGTGTCGGGGGTGGCGCTTCATAAACGTGTGTGTGTGTGTGTGGAAGAGAGTAAATGGAATTAGGGATGATGGAGTATTAAGTGCCTGTACGCGGGGGGTAAAAGTGAAATGTTGTTTTCGGAATGCCAATGGATTGCTGTTGGCATTCATGTGTCGTTATCGTTTGAATACCATTTGTAAGGTCGGAAGTAGACAAACTGAGTGGCTTTTTCGTGTTAGTTTTTAACACCTCCACATGGCGTTTATGCAATCAAAATAAACAAGAAGACCACTTGCAAGATGGGATGAATTGATGTACTGGAAACATCTCTTTGTATATGGAATATTTTCATTGTTTTTATGACGACCTTTATGGATGCCTAGGTAAGATGGAGCTTTAAAGATGGCACACTGTATTTGTATAAAAGAACTTCCATGAATGGTACTTCGGCAACTGACTACCCAGGATAATGGTCTCTACCAAAGGCAATTTCATGGAATTCTCATATTTTAAAGTGCTCTATTCTTAGGTCCTAGGATTGTATGAAATTAGCTTTGTTCCAAGAAAAGCTGATGTTCGCGAAACAGCATTATCTAGTCATTATCTAGCTATTGCAGACTAATAACATTTGTTTAGTATCTTGGACTTAGGATAATAGAGTCTTAATAATATCGTTTTAGACACTACAGATGGCACCTGTTCTCTATGTATAACGCATGATAATGAGTTATAAGATGTTCTAATTAATATTTTTTCAATATAGCCAAGATCCCTTAGGATACCGGCGCCGATTGGTATTTCGATTTTTTTTCTGTCGCTCTATAAGTGTGGACAAGTTCCTGAATAAAAAGTTTATCATTTGAAGGGCCCCATAAATAGCGGTACAAGTTGGTGCCATCATACTGTGTTACCACATGAGGTTAAAGGGCAAAAAATGGTATTTCAAATTTCTTGTCACTTTATCTCAAAAACCCATTCAAAGTCGATGTTTAAAATCTACGAATAATGAAGTTGATGTTTAAATATCGAGGTATGAGTCTTAAAAAGTTGCCTTAAGAGGTGAACATATTTTCCTGGTATTATGATTGATTTAGTTTGTATGAAGAGCATTACCGCCTAATTCCTAATTCCAAGACTGAGCTCTACCCAGAAAGAACCATAGCACTACAGACATGGTAATCGCCCTAGACTTGTATCATCATATCTGGCATGCTATCTTATCACGATGTTAAAATGAGGCAGGCGAATCACTGAAGAAAATTAAGGTGATGTATTTACCAGCCTACGAATAGAGTATGGAGGTGTCATAAAGTGATACGAAATTTATTTTCCGGTTACATTTCTAAGGTTTTTTTTTCTCTAGGTTTTTAACTGTCAGAACGTTAATTTCTTGTTCTGGAATTATGTCGTCTTCAACCGGTTCGCACCCATCTTCAAGCCCTATCAATTCTTGAACTGAAAGCTTATTAATGTTACTTAGCTCCAGATCTTGAAACTGTTTACCTCCAATCTCTCGTCCAAGGTACAGCAAATTTTCCACATTGCAATCAGAAGCATCCCCAACATCATCTTCAACACACTCTGGCCATAATGGTCTCCAAACTGCATTCATTGTGGTATATTTTATTTCACACCAGGATGCCTTGATATTCGCTATTGCATGAACAATGTTGTAATTTCGCCAAAACTCAAGAACAAAATACAACTTTTACATTTGGGTTAGAATTGCAAAGGGCCAGAGGATGAGTTGGCGCATTGCCAAGAATCAGCAGCACTTTGAAGTCTATGCTCTGTTTCTTGCTGTAGAATTCAACTTCACGGCAAAGGCATTTACTATCATCCATCCATGCGTTTTTGTTTGCTCTTCAATGCACGGGAAGTTTGACCTTTGTAAGATTTTTTAAAGCTCAGGGCTTTTCACACCATTAGATTATATACGGCTTACTCTTAAAATCACCCTTAGCATTTCCACAAATTAAAATGGTGTGCCTATCTTTTGCGGCCTTGTACCCTTTTTTTCCTTGGAGATATAAGTTCAGCTAGGCATGTGCTTTTAAGGGTCCGCCAAATAATTTTTTTTTTTTTTGAAAATGCTATAGAAAAAACTACTGAATATTTCCTCAAATTTCTTTTTTTATTTGAAAGTACAATCCTTCCGGTTAATAATGGAAAATAATTTCATTCAAATGGCTGCCTCGGCTGGCCATGCAGTAGCCTACACGATCGGTCCAATTTTTAAGCACATTATCGATTGTGTGCAGCTGTATTTCACCAATGGCTTCACGAATATTGTCCTTTAAAGCGTCAATTGTCTCTGGCTTGTCGGCGTAACACTTATCTTTGACGGCACCCCACAAATAATAGTCCAACGGTGTCAAATCGCAGCTCCGAGGTGGCCAAACGACATCAGCTCTGCGGCTGATAATGCGATCTTCAAAAACAGGGCGCAAAACATCGAGTGTAGCTTCGGCTGTGTGGCACGTAGCGCCGTCCTGTTGAAACCAAATGTTGCCAATATCCTCCTCTTCAATTTTTGTGAACAAAAATTCGTTCAACATGGCCCGATAACGATCGCCATTGACTGTAACGGCCACTCCTTGCTCATTTTCGAAGAAAAATGGCCCAATTATGCCTCTGGACCAAAATCCGCACCAAACAGTGGCTCGTTTTGGGTGCACCGGCTTTTCTGTGCCCCAAATGCGACAATTTTGCTGGTTTACATACCCGCCAAGATCAAAATGAGCTACATCTGAAAAGATGATTTTTTTGGCAAAATCGGCATCTTCTGTAAGTCGATCGCAGGCCCACTTAACGAAGCGAAAACGCATTGGATGGTCAGTTGGCTTCAACTCCTGAACCAATTGGACTTTGTATGGCGTCATACCAAGGTCTTTATGCAAAATTCGTCTCAATGATGTCTCCGAAATGTTCAATTGTTGAGAACGACGGTGAATTGATGTTGATGGCGCTTCACGCACACTTTCTGCCGCAGCAGCAATATTCTCGGGTGTACGCACTGTTTTTGGCTTTTCACGCTTTGGTTTATCGATGAGGATGCCAGTTTCTTTCACTTTTTTCACAAGATAACGAACATACGGAGCTGACGGTGCTTCTCTTCTTCCAAAATCCGTACGCAATTTTCGCACACATTCTGCAGCATTACCATGATTTTCAAAGTAATGTCCCAGCGTTGTTCAAGCGTATACACAACCATATTCGTTCAGCGGAAGGATAAAACTAATTATCTGTCAAATCAGACATGAGCTAACTGTTACCATTCACGAAATAAGCACTACTTGAAAAAAAAAACGTTAGATGGCGGATCCTTATATAAGCCGCGTATCCATAGTTTTTAATAATTCCTTTGAAATCCTCTTTGTTGGAAGCTTCAACATCGCAACTACCCGCTTCGTCCGCGAATTTTGTGGAGATTGTGACACTTTCGAAATCTATTACGCCATCCCTTGTTTGCTGCAAAATTCGTTTCTTCTGCGCTCCCTTTCTCTCAGCTCCTTTTTCCCACTGAAGATGATCAAAAATAGTATTTGCTTTGTTTGAAACTGTAACAGAATCGGCTCCAATTTTTTTCCTGTTGTTGTCTTCAATCCAAGGGATTGGCAAAGTGTCCATCCTTTTCTTTATCGGATCTTTAATTTGCTTCAGTTTTTTAGCTGATGAAAGTGTTCATTTTTTATCGCTGACTTTATTGAATCTTGATTAGCTCCGATAGTGCGAACCATGGACTCATTTATATTGAAAAAAAAAGCCAAACAGTAGAGGGTCCCTCACCCTTTTCGAATCGTTTAATAATTTCCCACTTAGTTTCTACTTTCACGACTTTTTGTTTTTTTGAATGTTTGTTCGGAGGGTTGTGAAGATCGCCTTGATGTGGACATCTAAATGTGTTGCGATTGTGACTTCTACAGAGTGCGCCATCTCATATGGGTCGATGTAAACTTCGAATAACTTCAACAATTGTCAACCGATTTTCATATGTCATAGCATTTTGAAAACGTCAATTTAGTTACAATTTTAACCGTGAATCGCTTCATACCAAAAGAAGAAAAACAGAAATAGTTTCAATGGTCATTAAAAATGAAAACTCGATTGTGCAAACTCAACGTGCGTATCGTGATCGTGTTGCGCCCAAAAAAGATACAATTCGTCGTTGGGCCTCGATTTTTTTTCAATTTGGTTCTGTGGCAAGCCCTCGTGAGCAACCTAGGCTACGTCTGCCGCGTTCAAACTCATCCATTCAGTCTGTGAAGGCCAGTGTTCAAGAAGACCCAAGTTTGTCATATCAGCGCCGTTCGCAGCAGTCAGGCATCAGTGGGACCACTTTGCGGAGAATTGTAAAGGATGATCTTCACTTATTTCCATACAAAGTGCAGATAACTCAAAGAGTTTTGCCGCAAGATGAGATGAGCCACGGCGTTTGGCATACCCACAAAATGACGTTGCAATGATTTATGCTGAGCCGGAGTTCTGACAGCAAATGACCAATGACCGATGAGGCACATTTTACGCTCTCTGGCTCAGTTAATAAACAAAATTGTCGCTTCTGGGGCACCGAAAATCCTCACAAGATTCACGAAGAGCCGCTGTATGATCAAAAAGTTACTGTTTGGGCCGGTGTATGCGCTAAAACCATCATTGGACCGTATTTCTTCAAAGTTGGCGATACAGTGGATGGCGATCGGTGGATGTTAGCTTATTATGTGGTCCCAGAAATTCGTAAAAAAGGCTTATTTCACTTTTGGTTTCAACAAGACGGCGCGACATGCCATACTGCGGACAAAACAATGAACCTTTTGCGTAAGAAATTCCCTGGAACATTGGTGTCAAAAAAGGGCGATATTGACTAGCCTCCGAGATCGCCGGATTTGACTCCTCTAGACTTTTTTCTTTTGGGGACGCCGAGTCCGCGTATGTGGGGATTCAATGTATTTCTTTTACAACTTTTTGAACTCTTTTTCAAATTAGTCGATTGATTTTTTATTCCTATAAATACGTTCCTTTTCTTCTGGTAGCACCGTAATCAATTGACGACAATCGCATGCGGTCCGAATCCCAGAACAGCTAACATAGTATTTCGCAGTATTTCTGGAGTTGCCCAAACCCATTACTTAGTGATCCTTTTTTTTGATTCACATCAAAGGGTTAAAAGCTTTAAAAAACATTCTTATTAGTATTACTGGCTATTTGGAACTCGGAAATTCAGAGCCTCGTTGACCACCCTTCGCCACCACGCAAGAAGCACGCGTTGGCCATATGGAGCCTTTTATTTATTTTGTCCTTTATGTCGTTTTTAGCAGTCAATATGTTGCCCAGGTGTTTGAATTCGTCTACTTTCTCAAAGCATTTGTCGAATACAGTCGGGTGCGAGGTTTGGATTAATCCAAGTCGGTCAGTGACCATTTATTTGGTTTTCTCTTCAGTTACTTCCATATCTACTTCCTCTGCCTTTATTAGACTCTCAGTCTTTCTCTCAATTGTTTCTTTATTGTATCAGTGTAAGCTAAAACGGATGTGATTCCATCAAGGTATCACTCCATCCCTAATTTTTCTGAAAGGATCTCGTTACCAATTTCTGCACCAAATCAATAAGTAGGAGCAAACCGAATCATTTTTGAATCCTTTATGTAACGTATGTTTCAGTTACGGCATTTTCTCCTTTAACTCGCCCTTGTTCTCCTCTCTTATATCCGTTTCATACATTTTTTCGGTATTCCCTTATAAGGATGTGATACATTTTCGATCGGTTATAGAGCCTTAAAATTTACGAATAGTTGATGAACAGTTTCGTGGAGTTCCCATTTCTTATCTAAAAGCTGTCATATAGTAAACATCTGGTCACTCATTGAACAATTTTTCCTGAAACCACACTCACAGTCTCCGATTATGTCCTTTGCGTATGATGTCGGTCTCTTTAAGAAAATATTTGACAGCACTTTAAAACAACTTGATAGCAATGATATTTCTCGTTGCATTGTGTTCGCTCAGCTTTTTTAAATACGGGAATGATGACCGAGTTTTGTCCACACCTCCTGTTCCACAGAGTTATGATAAGCCCATGTAACTTCTGTGTTAGTTTCTCTCTTGCATATTTTATTAATTCCGATGGTACTCGTAATATGTCGATTTCTCAGGCTTTGTTTGGATTTCTTCTTTTACTACCTCAATGGTTGGCAGCTCTACCTGAACCTCTGAATTATCTCCTCCTTTGGGCTGCAACTCTTTCGTTGTCCGAAACAAGCTCCCCATTATCGTTGGGAATAAATCCTGAGCTGGTCTGTTATAGTTAGCTTACCGCTGTTTCCTTAACAATATATTTTATTGTTAACCATACTACTTCGATCGGTCTTGTTTCTTCGTTAGTTTCTATGACATCTAGTAAAGCAAACGCGTTATTAATTTCACTCTGTTATTGACGCTGCATACGAGGGTCCCTTAACTTTTCAACGTTCATTTTTTTTAAACATTCCTGTAATCCGCTGCTGTGAATTTGGATTTGGCTTTTAAATTTGGCGATGATTAGGATGTGGTCTGAATCGCAATCCGGTCCTCTGTATGCTTTAATGTCTAGTACGTTACTACGGTGTCTTCTATTTATGAGAAAATGATAAATTTGGTTGCATGTTACTCCATCCGGTGATATCCATGAAGCCTTATGTATTTTCTTGTGGTTTTTAAGCATTCTTTACTGATTTAACCTTATCTTTTGTAAGATACTGTACATTCAGAAGTACAGAGTTATAGCGGGAACCACAGTTTCGACCATCGACGATGAAGAATCCTGTTCCAAGATTATGCGCATCCGTACTACCAAAAGTACTGAAGGTTGCTTCGGTTTGAAAGTAGAACTTCTTGAACCGCTATGATATCCAAATTATAACAAAATGGCGCAAAATTGATCAAGCTATCGGAATATGTTATAATTTTTGCAAATGCGTCAATCATATTTGACATATGTGAACTAGACAGCTGTGAACCAAACAAACAAGCAATGGAGCGCGGTATACTTTGAAAGAGCGTAAAATAATTGTGTCGATTTTTTTTTACCAATAATAGTCGGTCGGTGGTGTTGGCTACTCGACTCGAACAGACTGCAGCCACAGTAGACCATGCAGCGTGTGGCCGCCACCGGACTGGTTGTTCGGCCAAGAATATCGTGGCTGTGGCTGTCGATGTCGCTGAGAACGAAGAAACATCAACCAGACGACGCGCCATGCAATTGGGCCTCACCAGACGGGCTCTTCGTCTTCTTCTTAGATGGCGTTACAGCTCATGAAGAGCCAGAGCCTAGCTTCTCTCATTCACTTATGTTGTGTGCTATTTGTCTTTTTCACACAAGTGAACGCGACCTACAGTTTAATGTCTATTCCGAACAACGAGAGTCGAGAAGCTTTTTCAAGACAAGTGTACTACGGGGGGTTTTGCCAGTTCCCCGCCGAGGAGAGAAGCCGCGTAATGAACATTCGATGGCGTTGGTATTATCGGGATCCGAACTCGTTCATCGTGCGTCAGAGGCCGACACACTACCCACTGCGCCACGGCTCTCTCCAGACGGGCTCTACAGCGAATTTTAATGAAAGACTTACCTATATTCCCGTACAGTGCATCAGTCCCTGTTGACCATCAGTCGCGTGTGAATTACTGTCAAGCCATCCTTAATCTCAACAACGAAGAGGACGATTTTGTAGAAAAATGAACGACGAGGCGCATTTCCACTTAAGCGGTTACGTCAATAAGCAAAATCTTCGGTTCTTGGGAATGGAAAGTCCGCGTGTGGTGCATGAAGAGTCATTATATCCACTCAAAGCCACTGTGTGGTGCGGCGTTCACGTGGGAGGAGTGATTGGGCCGTATTTTTTTTTTTTTTTGAGGACGCCATCGGCGATACGGTCACTGTTACTGGCGCACGCTACAGGGCCATGATAAATGAGTTCTTACTGCCGGACTTGGATAGGCGAGGCTTGGTGAACATGTGATTTCAACAAGACGGTGCAACCGCACACACAGCACGAGCCACAATGGATATTGGGTAGGGGGCATCTCCTGGTCGCATAATCTTCCGTTTTGGCAATTTGGCATGGCCAGCAAGATTGCCTGATTTAATCATCCCAGACTTCTTTCTCTAGGACTACTTGAAATCACGAGCTTATGCTACAATGAAAATCGCAGCCCTTAAGGAGAATATTTGACAGGAATACAAACACTTATCACCGAAAATCTTGCGGAAAGTTATGGAAAAAGCGATAAAACGGGTACAAATCTGTATCAACACTGGCGGCAGCTACTTCGCGGATATCATCTTTTCCGCTTAACTGAAAAAAATGCAAATAAAGGTTTCCATAACTCAAAAATATTTGTTTTTATTATGTAATTAAAATAGTAATTCAAAAACAAAATTGGATGATTAATTTTGCGCCACCTTGTACTAATTTCATTGAGTACTGTTTGGAAAACGCCCAGTCTGTACAAGCTGCAAAAGTTCCACGAGCCTATCTTTAATTTTTGTGCATTACCTCTCTCTCCCTCAGATAGTTCCCACCCGGAGATCCGATCTAGAACTAGTTTACCTCCGGAATATCTTACAGGAAGAGCATCCATATTTAACAACGTGTGTCAACGATTTTTGATGTCATTTTAACTGTGTTATTGTTACTAAGCTACTTGTATCCAACATAGACTTATATTCTAGTGCCCTATTTTCTGATCGCATACTCGCTACCAAAATATGATCAATATCCGCACTCAAATACCACCTCGCAGCAGCAATTGTCTGTACCAGGGCAGGACCCTTCTCCCAAAAGAATATGATAATATATTTGGCTTTAAACCTCTCGCTAGAAAAGAGTCGATATTAGTGTTGAAACACCGAAACAGGTTGGTACAGGATAATTTGTATCACTATTAGCTCAATGTTTTGCTCAAAGACGACAGAACCCTTATCCATTTTTATTCGTCTACCTTGCAAAGCTGGGGACAGGAATGCTTAGGCAAAGGCTTTTCTGTCTGTTCGTCTGTCCGTGCCCATATATCAAACCAAATTTGCCGAGCAGCAATGAGTCTGAAACTTGACTATGCTATAAAGTACATGATTCTGAACTCATAGCCACCGGTTTTAGAACACTAGCTACTGTGGTTCTTGAGATCCAGGTAAAAGTTTGCAAAATGCAAGGTAGAAGACCTGGAATTGTAGCTTGGCTCCCGGCGAACTGATCCCATCTTGTTTAAAGTTAATTTGTAACAATTCTCACAATATTATTACGATTCGTTCAAACAAAATTACAACAGGGTGGTGATGTCAACATTTTTTTCGACCTACCCTGCATGCTTTTTCCGTATGCGTGACAGCGAACTCGATACAAACTGATTTTTAATTCAAAGACTCGATTTTAATTAACGTTGCACTTGACAAACTTTTTACAAATTCCACTCTGTCTTTCAATACGGACGTTTGTCTATGGCTTTGTTTATATTTGTTTTCCCTGCGTCAATTCGTCATTAACTTAAATAAATGGAGGAGTATATCGAATGCCTGTTATAAAAAAATCAAAAAATCTTTTCTTTCGATAATATCTCTCCTTGTGATAATTGCCAAAAGCACTTAATCATCAGCCGCTCGTTACCCTACCCTCGACCAAACCAGACGCATTAACGACCCCATTTTTCCCTCTACCTGTTGCTCCTACTAAATTCTGATTCAAGGAAACCTCCAACCACCAAATGGCCCCATAATTATCGCCTTTAATCCAAACAAACCTCGTCCGTGAAACGAATACACAGACACGTGGCAGCACTTCCGCACGTCATGCCGTGATATTTTCCAGAAATCATCACTTTGCCATTAAACCTATTAAAGCAATAGAAACATTTCGGACATTCAACGTAGGTCGAATCGATTGGATACGTCAATGCGAAGTACTCGATCCGCCATCGAGTTCGTTCCTTAAACGAGTACAGCTTCCACGAACGCCAAGGCAATTGTTTCTATACGAGAACAATTTATTTATATTTGTACTCATCGGTGTGTTGTACAAGTGTCTAATCGGCCAAAGAATAAATTTACGATGGCCTCGGCCGATTTAGGCACCAAAGACCGATTGTTTCTGTTTTGTTTTTTCTGGTTTTTATCTCCTTCTGTATCGGGATGTAATTGGATTGAACTTTTCTCGTTGGTTTTAATTTTGTTTGCACAATTACCCATGCGGGACTATAAATAAACGTTTGTTCACCTCTGCGAGGAAAATGAATAAAATTGTATGAAAACGCATGCAATCCGAACGCGCAGCATTCCGCTGTAATTATAGAAATATGTGTGAAAAAATATTTTTATAAATGCATTTCATGGTTTTGGCCGTTTTTCATAACGCATTATGTGATATTCAGCATGTGGATGTGTCTGCATGTGTAGATAGCCGGCGTAAGTTATACGCACGTTACGGTTTGTGTCGGCGGGCATTGAAAACTCGACGATCGGGTGGTATAATGGGTTTCTCTTGCTGCACATACATTTTTTTAGCCGACTTTTTTCTCTAAAGCCTTTCAGCATTTTACCCATAACTGGGAAGATTGTGCCAAGAGTAAAGTGACCTTATAATTTGCAAGCCGAAACCAAACCATGTTACTTGAATAGTCATCAAACAAGAAGTCTCATTTAAATTAACAGAAAGTCGCTGCATTCTTACGAAAAGTTCTAATTATTTTAATAAAAAACACAAACTCAGACCTTAACCACGGTGTACCAAATATTGGCTAAGAGAGCATTCTTCATCACGCTCTCGAAATGCAAGGCGAATGTAAGGCGTCGCAGAGTCTGTAGGCGAGTAGGAACAAAAATGGGAGAAAATGTTACGTATTCGCCCCGTAGTCCGATTGGCCGACAGCATTTTCTAGCTTCCCCAGCTCATACCTCGACTTGAAAACAGTGCAGAGGGGTGCCTTCTATTCAGATGTATTCTATTCAGTAACATTTTATGTGTTTCATTCAGGGAAACCTTGTTCACAGAGTTTGTGAGGGAGCGGGTACAAATCAATTGATCACAGACCACAGGATTGTAAAGCATTCGATTGATATAAATATGTAACGAAATCATACGAGTTTTCTACGCCATCGGCTGTTCCTTCGAGAGATGTCGGCATTAAGCGGAGAAGACCATTCAATATAAAATCGAACTTGGTTAAGCACCCCTCCATCTCCACTTCGACTGAGAAGAGGGAAGAGGGAAGAGGAGCCATCAGTGTCAAAATTCTATGCCACAAAACAAAAAGAATAACGAGAAATAGTATCCCTGGATGTATTGTAGAAGAATGTCCCCTTCCAAGCAAGCAAGCTACATAGCAGAAGCCATAACAGCTAGAAAAGCAGGAGATAGAATCGTAACAGAAGAAGCCTCAACAGAAGATACAGCGAAAGCAGCCGCAGCATAAGCAGACGCAACAACAGCAGCCGTAACAATAACAGCCGTAACAACAACAGCCGCAACAATAACAGCCGCAACAACAACAGCCGCAACAACAACAGCCGCAACAACAACAGCCGCAACAACAACAGCCGCAACAACAACAGCCGCAACAACAACAGCCGCAACAACAACAGCCGCAACAACAACAGCCGCAACAACAACAGCCGAAACAACAACAGCCGCAATAACAACAGCCGCAACAACAACAACCGCAACAACAACAGCCGCAACAACAACAGCCGCAACAACAACAGCCGCAACAACAACAGCCGCAACAACAACAGCCGCAACAACAACAGCCGCAACAACAACAGCCGCAACAACAACAGCCGCAACAACAACAGCCGCAACAACAACAGCCGCAACAACAACGTATAGCTAGGAGAAGGTGCCTCCAATCGAAACTTATGAAATTGAACCACTGCTCAAGATGTCGACTACAGACAAGCCGAGATGTTACAGACAATGCCCCTTAAAGGAGTAAAACCGGCTACCTACCCCGAGTCACTGCTCCAAATGCTCAAAAAGTTTGAGAATGAGGACTCCATGTTCATAGGAGTTAAGCCGTATATCACGGTGAGGGCCAAACAGTAGAAGCGTGCCTTTCTTCCTAGTTCTTCCTAGTACAGCTTCCAATAGCAAACTCGATAGCCTAAGGACCGTCAATGCCATAGGCAGTCAGTTTGTAAAATGGGAAAAATTAAGGAGACAGGGAAACATTTTTTAATGTATGCGCTATCAAAGGTACTAGGTTAAGTATGCAAGAACCACAAAAATATGAAATGCGACCTAACCCAAGACAAGGTCACGGACAGGGGGGAGCTCGAGTACGTACTGTGTTGGAACCGAGGGCACCCTGCAAACTATCGGGGATGTCCACGACATAAAAACATCACATCTGACTCGTAAACAAAAGAACCGAGAAGGAACGTCTTACAGGTCGCTTACAAACACCAGCCTCAAATGGACCTAGGCCAAAATGACGGCACGTCTTGCAAACGGTACAAAAGCCACGGTAGAGAACCACTTAAAGATCCTGCCGGTGAATGTGATTTCACTGATTAGGTCTGAAGTAAGAGCCGTACTTTTCAACCTGTTGCAGGAAGAAAGCTCCGATGTACCTTTGGTTAGCCAAAACAAAGCTGAGCCTAAAAAGCTAAAATAGGGCACAGTTCTTATAAAATCATTCGAAGTCATACTCGCATATATCAATGAATTGCAGAGGTTCCAGGTGCTAAAGGCCTTCTCTCTGAAATGGAAAGAGCATGTACTTTTGGCAGCCTATGCGCCTGAAATACTTAAACCCAATATTTTCATCGCAGAGCTCGAGGCGCTTTTTCGATAATCTTTCAATGACTGGCTAAACATAGTGATTGGAGATACAACACTAGTGGGAGCCTACTAAGCCATTGGTGGGTTCTGCGGAGCATAGTCTGCTATATCCTAGATCCGTCTTTCCAGATCTCATGCTGCTTGATTCTCGATTAAAACTGGCTGACACGGACGAATGGTCTATTAACTGTCTACGGACTTGCGTGTACGACGTTGGCCACGCTTTTCCATTAATCTGACGATAGCGCTCACTTCAAGTGCCTCCTTCCCGCCATCCAATATGAATCTGTCAAAAGACGAGATTAACAGGTACCTCAGACAAATGGATAATATAATTAAACAGATGAGGGAAAGTACAGCACCACCATCACGAACATCACCAACAACATCACGATACCCCGGACGTTTGCCGAAACGCGACAACCGACTGCACAAACGATAGAGGACCCAAAAAATAGAGTAGACTCCTGACAAAGACCTTTGTACAGGTGGTTTACCGAAAGATAAAACTCAGAGGTCAGAACACCGAAGTCACCGATTAAAAATACCCAACAGTTGATGGAGCAGTTGATATTGGGACAACACGTGTCCTCGCAAATAAAAAAAGGATTCCGGACAAACAATCAGAATGACATTCAGGATTTTAATCTTCCGAGAATGTCAGACAATGAACGTCTTTTACGAACAATCAGCAGGACGAATCAGCTTTGACGTTGATTTCTTCGTGATCGAGGATCCTCCGGACAAGGTGGCGACAGTGGAAGCTGCCTTCCAGCAAGTGTATAAGGTGAATGACAGCATTCGCCCAAATCACGACCTGGAAGACAGATCCCTTATTCATCAATTCTACCTTCGAAATGATGATCAGAGAACCTTGTTTTTACCAGACTCAATGAAGATTTCATTGCAAATATTGCCGTCACCAATTAAGGGGCTAACACCCTGTTCATTTCGACGGAGGAAAAAAAATCCGCGAGAACCGAGGGTATATGTAGGTATATTCAATGTTATGCTCAGATATATCCTACCAGTGGCTGTAGGGATGTACAGCATTCTGTTTAATAGTGTCCTGAATATTACAGATTTTTAAAAAGACATTGGTGGTGTAACCAATCCCCAAGAGGGGAAAAGACACGTCTCACCCGGCAAATCACTGATTGATAAGTCTTCTTCCGAGTGTCAGCAAAATCTTCACGAAGGTGGTCCATAGAGTTTTGACTTGAGCCCTGGGTTGAGGACAATAAAATAATTCGGTTTCAGTGCGGAATATAAAATTATTCATGCCGCGTCGAAGCTTGTATCGGATACCCAATGGAACAAATGCCAGAACCATTGCACGGAACCTGTCTAATTGATTTGAAAAAAGCTTGAAAGAAGGTCTTTATTACAACCTCAGTCGACAAGATATAAGTAAACCACGGCTATAAATGATTCTTGGCAGGTACAAAGTTCGTTGTGAAAATGGCCAACGTGACTTGTCAGGACTGAGACAGGGTTCGCCGATCCTTTTTAACATTTACCTCAGTGATTTGATAGCTGTCCACCATTGAATAGCGTATGCGAACGATTTCATCGCGTACCGATCAGGTCGATCGATCCACGTCATTTTCAATCTCTTGTAACAGTATTGTGATGATTGAAGGTTGAAGATCAACTTTCATAAACCAGAAATTATTTTATTCAGACCGCCTTTGTCTAGAGGCTCTCGGGGGCTAGAAAAATTTGGCGCAGATTCTCAACTCTTGGACCGGACGGATAAAATAAAATGTAGTCAGATTCTTTAGGATCTAGCTAGACCAGTACCCATGTTTTGACCAGCCGGGCCGGGGCACTTTCACTCTGACAAGATGGTTTTTCTAAAAACCTTGGACCATATTTTGTAAGTGATTCCACTGTGAGAGTCGACTTACTAGCACTACGAGACCGTTTGCTTCTGGCACTGATGCAAATGGTTCACCTAAGTGAGCTGGGGTTAATGCATATAAGTCCGAATCAGACAAGGAACAGACGAACAGGACGAGAATGAGAAATAGCTTCTATTTGATTTAAAACAAGTACAGAGTGCTATTCAGTACAAATATCAATGTTGAAGAACCGAGTTCTAGACGCAGATGTAATTTCACCGACAACGTCGCGCTCCCACAATCCACCGAATGAAACTCCTTTATTCTTAAGTTATTGGATATCAGCTCCAAAGGCCTTTATTTGGACGAATTTACGAAGTAAAGTTTGGGCAGCTTGAGTATCTGAAAACGTTAAATACACAACAATCCTTTGCAACCCGTACCATGAGGAATCTTATCTATTAGGTTCTGAATAGGATGGCCATCAAATGTCGAGACAAATACATGCTTTGAAACAGTCATTATCCGCAACATTCACGAAGCTGAGCGATCTCGTCCAGTTTTGTTCTGACTGTTGCAACGATGATAGATCTTTCCACGACAGTCTATAATTAATGGAATCAGAGGGAAGTATACGCGTTGCACTTTCTGCTCGACTCGAACCACAAAGGTAGCGGACGACGAAAGCCAATGCAACACTTTGTTAGAATCGCACCACGGGAATATCTTAACGATTTTGGCAGTAACCGGCAGTACACAATGCACCACAAAGTTCGAGCCGCGGTATGGAAACTATTATAAGGGGTGCTGCTTTAGTTGCTGTTATAGCAACCACCACTAGCTTTTGAATGCGCATAGACGACCGCTGTGTAGGCGAAGCTTGAAAAGTCCGAAAATCTGTTGGGTTCTGCCTTCTCCAGCTAATCTCAGTTTTGGCGGTATCCGAATCTGATCGAAAGAAGGAAGTTGCTGATGAAAGGTCAACCATTTCTCCGTAACTTCTCCTCTGGAAAACTCAATTCCTGGAGTTTAGTGGAAATATAATAGAATCACCGAAGGAGCAACTTCGAATTGTAACGATCGCCTTATGGAGGGAACGCACGGTCGAGGTTTTGCCAGTTTGAAAGAGAAGATATTAAATGAGGGATTCCAGTACATTCCCAATACCTTGACTAGGAACTGGGATCGCTCAGATTCGCATTCCTCCGGTGTTTTTTTTTTTTTTTGCGAGGAGAGCCCAAAAATTGGAACTCTCGATCTTGAGATTAGTTGCCGCCTATAATTGGACTACATTTTCAACGGAATTTGCTCATGTCATGACATCATCAACATCAACATCTTTGAGCAGGATTCGAGCTGCATTGGGATGCTTAGATTGATCCAGTGCTGAATCGGCTCTTTTGCTGCTGACGTCAAATAACTGCAACAATGTCAGCCGTAAAAACAATGTTATGCTGTCGAAACCGAAGACACACACCTAATAAATCTCGTTGTATTGAAGGACTGATGAGAAATATACTATTCAAATGCTTTTAGTTCCAGTCTTTTACCGAGCGATGAACTGAAGGGCTTCAAAACAGCAGGATGAGGCAGATAACTTAACTTGCCAGAATTGGTAGTGATCTCACGGGCAGGAACCTTTTCCGTGGTGCCAAACGCTAAATACTTCTGCGTGAATTGACAGTAAGAATTATGTAAAGCTTAAACTGGCGCTCCATAGAGTTTAAAAGCAAAATTGCTAAGGGCAAAGTATCACCGAAGCTCGGACAGGCATTTTTAAATAGAAGCGAAAAATGTATCTTAGGTCAGGCACGAGATACAGTTTTCTGAACTGATCTTCTGCAAGGTTATTCGCAGAATCAGTATGAAAATCTGACATATTTATTGGGTTAATATCTGAGTCGAATAGTTCTCCAGAAACAACTCAACCAAACGTCGTTTGCTGCGCTAAAATAGTCCAAACCTTATCAGCCCATAAGAGCATCCCCTACCGGGATAGTTCCATTAAAGTATTGATCTTCTAAATTCAATTTTTGAATATGGTCCAATGCTGACACGTCGAAAATGTTCGATGGTAAACTCGTAATCAGTCTACTAATGAATATATGCATCGACGGAATTTTAAGCGGAGTTGTGCAATGACTTCGTTCAATAACCTGGTCTTCAAGGCTTACTACCGTGGCTTAGCGACTTTGTCCTTCCAGAGGCATTCCTCTATTCGGCTCAAAATGGACTGATCCAGAGTCAGTCCAATCTTCCACGTGGCATAATTCTGCGGCGGCGTATACGAACGTGAATTCGCGCTCCGTTAGCCACTACAGCACTTCAGGCCGCCGAATGTTCTCATGTGTACACCGCGGTCGCCAACGACTAAGACGCGATTCTTTAAAAAATCATTCTTCTTCAAATTCAATTTACGTTTGACTTAATTATTCACCATATCACTGCACCCTACACACTTGTGTCGACCTCTGAAACTAATCAAACTAAAACCGTTTTGGTAAGTATAATATTCCCAAAGGCTTAACCGCAACCAAGCGGTTTCCTTCGAACTGAACAATTTGTTTCATCATTAGTTTACCACCCAGATTCATCTCCCACATGAATAATTTATCTCGCTCCCGTACTATTGTCCAAAGCGCCACTATTCCCACGCCGCGCGTCAAGTCTCCAAGGCGCCTTAGATAACTTATCTATTTCATTAAAATTCCACATTCATTTGTCCGGGACATCGCGTGACCCATACTCGGGTGTAAGCATTTAACAAACGTCCGACATACCCTGGGACAACTTACAGCCCTTCGATGAGTCTAAATAGACCTGACTCCTGAAGAGGAAACACTTAATTTCGATGGCGTTAACTTTACTCTTCCGTCGTCTTTGACCAAAAAGTGGAATGCAAAAAACTACTCATTCCCCCCAGCTAATAGTCTTGAATAACTTAAATGAAGCGTGAGTGCGACGTGACTTGGTCTGGAAGGGAGAAGAATAAGGCATGCCCACAAGCAGGAAATGCTTCTGATTCAATTTAACACACACGTCGTAGGACGTTTCTGTCGACATAGGCTAAGGTGTCGAGTGATGAGATGATGGTGTGATGTGACGGGCTGATGGGTGCTGTTGTGTAACATGTGATGGTGTGTTAAGATGCTTTTGGTAAGGTTGGAGGGTAGTGCTGATTTTTACTCTCAAATGAGTTGGAAATGAGATGTTTTTGGGTTCTTTGATGGGCTCTAGACTTTCCTCCTCGTTAGCCTCATTTGTTTTTTGGTTTTAGAACCATAATATGAGTTCAAATAGGAAAGGACCATCAACCTGAACAGGAGGAACAAGAACGAAAACAATTCACACACGGGCGTTAACAACTTGCACGATTTGTGCATACTAACGAGCGTCTGGTTGGATTCAAAAGATATGTCACTCAACCCCTAATAGCGCACAGGGAATGCGAATTTCAATAAAACTCATCGATTCCCCTCACTACCAACCAGTCGTGGAACTGGTGTTTATCCACCCCCCGCGTTGCTAGGCTTATTCGATACATGGAATCGTGGAAGCTCTAACTTCTTTATTTTCACTTTTTTCTCATTCACAAGTACTCGACAGTTGCCCGTTCTTATCTTTTCACCCAAGTGCCACGGACAGCCACCTTCCCAATTGGATCACTGAATGGCGGAAATCAACTTACATCGCCGAAGAATATGAAGGACACATCTTAATTCAGCACTTTCAACAGGTAAGTGGCAGATGCATTCAAATGAGATACCTTTAACCCTTATTCCAATCTGTTAGGACCAAAATGTTCGACACAAAGTGGCTGCCAGCGGCATGCGGCAGTCTGGCACCGGCTCTGATCCCACCCGCACATATTGCAGTCTTATGGTATTTCTGGCAGAACTATGCCCGATTCGTGGACAAACGATTTTGCTCGTGCTCCTGCTGGGACACGGTATTCAAAGGACCATACGAGTCGGGTATCGCCTCATACAAGCACATGTATTTCAATGCGACGCAGAATACGATGAAGATGTGGATTCTGACAGTTCTGGCTGTGATTGGACTGTACGAGTGTATCAAGCAGTTGATTATCCTGATTCTACAGAATCGTGTGCGCTACTCGATGGTGCTGTTGTTCTCGTTGTCAATTTTCTCGCATTATTACGCGTGGTGGGCGTATATAAACTACTATAACGATGACTACTATCACCAGTGGAATCATCAATTGTTTTTCACGGTAAGTATTGTGTGGGGTTGCGTGGAGGTTAAGCGATTTAGTGGGGTATGAAGGAGCGATATTCATGTCACGTTTTAGGTAGTGCGGGTTTTATAAGAGAGCTGGGTATGACGGCCTCCTACCTGTGGTTATATGTTGCTTGGGGACACGTGCCATCGATTGAAGAATCCTCGTGGCTTATCGAAGGATATGTTGCCTTTATTTATAGTTGTCAGCTAAGATCGACAGGGATGAACTCAATGGTGCCAAAAATAGAATTATCTTATTTATTTGTAACCTTAATTGCATGAATTACTGAGGTGGCCGCACCTGCCAACAACTGATTTTAACCCCTAACTGACCTTCGAATACATGCTTTTCGAATGCGATGTTTATTCCGATGTCTAAGGAAACCATGTAATGAGTAGCCAAGTAACGAAAACCATTTAACTGAATATTTCCATCACATTTCCGATTATAAGGGATTATCCAACAAGAGGTGTCAAATCAAATACCGGGCCATGGTCGAAATATTATAAAATATTGAAATAGTGAAAATTCATTATAGAAACAGTGAAAATATCGGGGAAACGTTTCACACCTATTTGTATAATTCATTTGTTACCATAGGCCAAACGGATTTGGAAAAGTTTCATTCCAAACAAGTAAGGGGTGTTTTTTATAGAGGTATAGAACTTTGAAATAGAATAAAACAAAGATGATTTTCTTAAATTGACATGAAATTAACTTTATTCGAAAGATAATTTTCTGACATTATAACTTAAATATAATTTTTGGCATATAACCGCTACAGTTGGTAGTAAATGGGTCCAAAACAAGATTGCCGTTGATCCCAATTTTCATAAACGAATTTTGTTTAGCGATGAAGCTCACTTTTGGTTGAATGGATACGTCAATAAACAAAACTGCCGTATATGGAGTGCTGATAATCCTCAAGTGTATGTTGAGGTACCGTTACATCCACAAAAACTGACTGTTTGGTGTGCTTTATGGGTTGGTGGAATGATTTGTCCGTACTTCTTTAAAAACGATGCTGACCAGAACGTTACAGTCAATGGTGACCGCTATAGAGCCATGATTACTGACTTTTTCGTTCATCAATTGAACAACCATGATGTGCAGGAGCTGTGGTTTCAACAAGATGCCACAATTAATTTATTGAAGGAAACGTTTGGTAACCGCATAATTTCACGTTACGGACCCGTGAATTGCCCTCCAAGATCGTGCGATTTAACGCCGCTTGACTATTTTCTGTGGAGATAAGTGAAGTCGCTAGTCTACGCCGATAAACGCCGATAAATTGGAGGACAACATTCGCCGCATTATTGCCAATATACGGCCACAAATGTTGGAAAAAATCATCGAAAATTGGACCTCCAGATTAGACTACGACCGAACCAGCCGTGGCTGTCATATGCCAGAAATTATATTCAAGTTATAATGTCGGAAGATTGTCTTTCGAATAAAGTCAATTTCATGTCAATTTAAGGAAATCATCTTTGTTTTATTCTATTTCAAAGTTCTATGCCTTTATAAAAAACACCCTTTATATACCACATCCTATAGAAGATTTGGTCTCTCTCTCGCTTCTGTAGAAGAAACATGGCAAATTACGATCAGTTGCATCAGAAGCCAACACAAGTCTTTGAGCCACAATTCCCAAAACCAATAGGCTAGTAATGTGAAGACTCCAACTACGAGCTCGGCTAAAAATATCGCCACCGTAATTAAGACCTGCTACCTAGATTTGTCCATTTCGAGACAATCACAGGAATTGAGCCTATCCAACCACAACCATTTATTGGATCAACTTTTCTATTCACAACGAGTGATAGTTTGGTGCGTTTTTTAGCGAAAGTCGTGGTGCTATCTCTTCTGTGATTGATCCACGCGACATTAACATCCTTTTTTTTGCCTGAAATTGGTGCTATGGACGTGGATGAGGTTTATTTTCAGCAGTTTGACGTGATATGTGCTTCAACTGGTAAAACAATAAAGACACATTTCTTAGACGTGTGATATCTCGACGTAGAGAGGCAATTGTAAGAGCCTGCTTGGACCGCTGACGATCATGTTTCCACAAAGCTTTATCTAGAGCCGATGCTATCTGCAAAGCCATAGAATAGCAATGGAGACGATGTCTTTTGTGCGCTTAAAGCCGCCACTTAGGCACAATGACGAGTGCAGACAGGGCATGGTGAGGAACAAAAAGAATGCATGGCTGCTCTCCATCGATGGTCGCGAGCTCGTAAGGTACAGAGAAGAACAGAATAGAAAGAACGTGCACGCCCTTCTGAGAAAGAAATAACAGGAAAACCGTTTAATCGAGGAGTTGAATGTGGAAGACTGTGGGACAAACTAGGACAATCTTTAGTGTAGTTACATCGAATGGTAAGAATATGGAAAAACCACTTCTGCTGACTGTACTCGTATTGCGCGCACTTAAATTAGATAAGGTAGCTATATCCGGCCCGGTTTTACTATTTTTAAAAATTAATTTCTTTCTTTTTTTTATAATTCGTGCAGGTTCAAGAGTGTATGCCCTTATGGTTTCTTTGTCACATTACCTGGACGGGGTGCAGATGGTTTGTGTCGAAGATGTTCATTCACTACTCTCCGGGGGTGGTTGTCCTAGATAGGATTTTGAGAGATCCGACTGAATTTGCGTTGGTTGTAGTTCACAGTAACTCTGTTTCCATTTCATCAAATTGTCATTTTGGGAATGCACACACAGAGTATGAATTTTGAGGTGATCTTATGCTGCGAGTGTCATGCCTTCGTCAGCACTTTTTGATCATCTTTCATTCACAACTGATATTGTTGCACAGTTTTTCCATATAGGAATTGTTTTTGACTATGGACGGACTTCAACTATAGACCTTCGGCTCAACAGTCGGTGATGATTATCATTGCATCACGACCACGACGACGACCTTTCAAAACAAAATAAATGAACAGATTAATCAAAGTCGAACGCTAATTATTCCTTGTTCCCACCTTTCAGGCAATTTCTCTGATTCTATCTGGAAAAATTGTTTCGTTTTTTGAGGCGATCCAACTTTATAGCCAATGTCGGATTTCTGCAAAAGAATCATGTTACATCTGTCGGAATAATCAATAATCAGAAGGGAAAAGATCCGAATGTCCACCCACAGTGGATGCGATAGAACATCCCAACTGAACATCCCAAATATATTTTTTTACAACAAATGCGACATGAGATCGAGCATTGTCATGTCTTTGTTCGCATTCACTGCTGGAGCACAGTATAGAATCGGGAATATTCTTAACACAAGAATGCGTGAATACCCTAAATTCATTCCATCTCCCCGATTATTCGAGCATTTTTCAAGCTGAAGTGCTGGCACGGGAAGCGTGCAAAATACTCAGTGTAGCTCGCCCCAATTACACGACCATCGCTATTTACAAGCCATTAAAGCTCTCTCTTCTGCTACCACCTTCTCTAAACTGGTGTATCAAGAAAGAAATTAAACGAGCTGGCGGCTGGACTGATATCATGCTTCTTTGGGTTCCAGGACACAGGCCAAAGCCACATAAAAGGGACCGAGAAGGCTGATGAGTTAGCCAAGCTCGGGGCCACCTCAAACGGGGGGCATGTCACTTCTCAAAGGCAAACATTTTTCAACATAGCCAATAGTAGGTGGGCTAAATCAACTAGATACTGGATATCAAGAAAAACCTAGTACTTCTATTCAGAAAACAGAACAAACGCCCTCCTCAATAGCCACCACTCCAGCATAGCTAGAATCGTGGCGATCAGTACTGACCATTGACCTATAGGAACTCACGGGGCCAGAATAGGCATCCGGTCTAACACCCACTATATCCACGCATAGGAAACCCTGCGTCATTTTCCATGGGAATGCACTGGAAAATCGCAGGTTCTGCGCTTTGGTGAATACTTCCCCGTAGACCTCTCAGCTTGGCCAACATAACCAGTTTTCTTGACTCCATAGGCAGGATTCAAATGAACATTCTCCTTCCATTCCCTTAGGTTTCACGAGTTTTATGGCATCAAAGCGCCGCCTAAGCGCTAATTGTACTTTGACGTGCATAGTCGGGTAGCCACCTCAACCTACAGGCCTTTCCTATGCTTCTAGCAATGCACGGATCAAACATATCAGTTGTAGTCTATACCGATCGCCCGTAATACGAGTAGATCCGCCAGGTTGAAGCAGTTGATCATTGAATCGGCTACTCGCGAGTGGAAAATCGCCTTTCTCGGTTATATTTCATGAGGAGCCCAACTCGACTCGATACTGCCCCCGCCACCTAAGGCGGTTTCTAAACTCGTAGAGTACTGTGAAACCAGAAGAATTGGACTCATCATCTGTTGCGATGCTAATGCTTGTGCACAAGACATTGATCGAACAATGTGTCAAGTTTGGAGTAAACAGACCTTGCTGCCCGCAAGCTGACGTCTTGTCTCCGCTGTTATGGTGCATGGTGGTCGACTCTCTGCTCGATGCTCTCAATGCCTCTGGAATCTATGCCCAGGCCTATGCGGATGATGTTGCTGTTCCCTCTGTCGTCTCATGTTTAGCGACTGTCTGCCACAAAGCGCAGGAGTTACGTTTTCTAATTCGCCGTTCAATAAAAAAAAGACAAGTTTACTTCACGTTATAATTTTATTCGTGCTTCAAGGTTCAATCCCGCAAATGGACTGTCACAATCTTCATTTATTTTACAAACGAAAGTTCGATTTTGCGCAAGTGATTCGATGAGCTTGCAATATGGATTTTGGGTCGGAAGCCGACCAGACGTTGACCTTGCAAGATCATCGTTTCACTTGTGCAATTACAAAGAAAAACGCTGATCGATTGATATGTGTCCCACGGTGTTCGCTGGGCCGGTGGGTGCGCTGACCTGATGGTTGATGGTTGCGTATGCGTATGGGGTGGCAGTGGCGGTGGTCATCATTATGGTGGGGTGTTGCGGGGAAACTCGTGGCTATCTGGTATCCTGAGGTCATGTATATTGGTGGGTGATTCAGGGGGCGACTGGTGGACGTCGTAACTCAGGCTGCTGTGAAGCACAGGTGGAAGGGAGAAAGCATATGTGTCTGCAGTGACAGCCAAGCTGCACTCAAAGCTGTGTCCGACCCTATATCCAACTCTAAATTAGTGCATGAACTCAAGACCTTTTTGAACAAAGTGGGAAGACTAAATTCACTTAGGCTTGTATGGGTCCCAGGTCACTCTGGGATCCCAGGAAAAGTGATGATTCGATGAACTCGCTAGAAGGGGCTCAGAGGAGAGTTTCTCAGGACCTGAACCCGCCTTAGGTCTACCTGCTTCCACAGTCAAATCTGACATCAACGACTGGGTCTTTAATGCACACAGTCGTAGATGGAGGGAATATCCAGGATGCAGGATGACTAAGTCCGTACGCCTTGATGTCTGCAAGAAGTCCGCAACATTTTTCTTATCCTTAAGGAGAAATAATTGCAGAAGGCTTACGGGCCGTTACACTTTTGCCAAGCACCTCTACGTGCTTGGCATCAGTGAGACGCCTATCTGTGCTGCATGTGAGGAGGATGACACAGCGGAACACTTTCTCTGCGTCCGTCCCGCCTTCGCTCGCGCACTGAAGCCTCTCCTCACTTTTCTCCGGACAACGGGGAAAACATATTTAAGAAAGGTCTGGTAGTACAATGGACCAGTATTTGTGTCTGAGTGCTCCAAGAGATAGTAGAAGCCTCTAACAAAAAAAAATAAAATAAAAAATTTGTTGGTTGTCCAGAGCGACAACGGAAAATTAACATCTTTAAGACGTCGAAACCTTTCCCTATATGATTTGTCAGTTAGAGCATTGTCACCATAAACTTCCACAAACATTCGATGCGCTTTAACTGCACTTTATTCACACAAAACTTGACATGTTCAATACAACAAAAAAAAAAGTAAACTGAATATTATTGACAGATGTCTAACCTATCTGAAACCACCAAGATCAGCCGTCACTATAAAATATTTATAGTAGCCAGAGCCATCTTTTGAATACGTATCGAACTAATTGTACTCAATATTTAAATCAGCAGCATCAACTATAAGTATCTTTAACATAGCGCAAAATTTCTTCTCTACCGTGTGCTAGCAGTGTGAATTCAAGCCAAGAATATCCACCATAGATAACTCACACTACGCTAAATTTCACGGAAGACTTACGAATTACAAGTCGATACTAGCCTTTTGTTGGTTTAACATGCTTGCTGCCATGCGCACCGGGCGCCAACCGTAACGTTTTACTTTTTTGGACGAGTTTCTCTGCCTGTTATAGAAGTATGCATTTTTCTTCATCGGCATCTAGATAGAAGCATTATAATAAAATAAATACTATTTCACCCTGCTTGTCATGATTATAGTCAACTACCTTTCGTAGTTTTTTGGTTTCCTTCCATCAAGCAAGATTTGTCTTACCATTTAGCAACTACAATTCGTGAGTTTTCAAGCCCTTTTATCTTGTGGATTCTAAGCTTGGCAACAGTTACATGGATTCGCTTGTCTGTTACCACATAGACCTCCGATTATGTATGATTATGGCGACCACCAAAGACTTCTTTGGCTAAGCAAACTGAGCCAAATAAACAACTTGGGTTGACAACGGAGTCATTTGAGTAGGTCTTTCTCTGTGATTATTTTAATCAGTTTTGCCTGCATATACGGAACTGGTGTTCCGGCAGGATCACATAGTTAACACACTTTTACATCATACTTAAAGGCGACTTGCCTGAAATTGCTGCCTATCATACAAAGGGATCATAGATTCAACAATTGCTAAAATTTCGTTTGGGCTGCCGGCATTGACAATGTTGTTTTCAAGTACCTCCTACATGGTGGTTTCTACCCATTCCTCTGCCCGTATAATAAGCTGATAAAGTTCATGTCTAACCATAGGACTGAAAATGTCAATAGGCTGGGCTTGAATGGTTTGTTTTTAGGGATTGCCCAGTATCCACTGGATCCATTCGGTTGGAGGCCCATCATCCTGACATCACAACTTGTTCCGGGAGTCCATTATATTGAATATGACTGAATATTGTATATTCATCTGAATCCGAAGCTACAAAGCCCAACTCTTCTATAGAACATGTCAGAATTCATTGCGACTTGTTGTTTGACAAATTACTATTTTACTTCAATCAATATCTGTGAATGACTAAAAGCCTCTCAAAAGAGAAAATGTACACGAAAGTAACCACGTAAGTAAGTCACGTTGCACCTCATGCTTCTGAGTTTCATTAGGTGCCGTGTGACCTGTCTATAGTATATAAAACATAAAATGGAAAAACGAACATTTATTTACAAACAAAGCCAAATTATGTTGTGACATCTCTGTCAAACGCAGACTGTGCAGGATAACAATGGAAAATTCCTGCTACCCCATTAAGATCGGCAATGAACTAACCGAAGCGTTCGATGTTAAAAAAGAATTCATTCAATATCATCCCTGAAAGTTCATGCCCCATTGACACAGACGCGGCTAGAGCGAGCTTGAGGGTAAATGAGGGAACAACCAAATATATGTCGTCATCACAAGAGAATTGCGCAATATCGACGACTTGGCCAGAATGGTACCTTTGGTTGCTAACAGGTGAGAGATGGTGAGAGACGGTGTGGCTGTCAATTGCTATTATCTATTGAATTCAATATGTCAAGTACAGTTTTTGACAATTTTAGTCATGCATTTTGCAATTTACACACCAGTAATCGCCCTAGGGAGTTCGGAATTCGGGCAATGGCGAGGCGTTTAGAAGAAACTGGTTCAGAATCTCATCAAACTCCATATCAATATGCTCAGACAGCACACGTCAAAAATAACACTGCTGTGAGCGCACCTCCATTCGTCCCTGAAGTCAAGTCAACAGTTGGGACTTTCCCGTGAATGTTAGAGGCTTTCAGATCATCTACAATGTCGCTGATTCGTTAAATGTATGTTGGATCGCCACATATTTTAAATATTAGACTCATAATTGGCTCGTACTGTTTGGTAGTTACCATGAATACAGAGCGTTATCGCAACGTGCTGGCCAACTAAATAATATTTTCCAAAATGTAACGACTTGGGTCTGGACGACAGGCCTCCGAAGTCATGTGAGTTGACACCTTTTTATTAGGTATAAAAAGGTTAGGTTTTGAAGAGTATGATCTATACCAAAAACCCAGCGACAATGCAGGACCTTAAACATAATATTTAAACTGAATGTGCGGCCATGAGCCAACTATTTTTCAAAAAGTCGTTGATATTTTTGATCTTCTAACGATCGCCTGCAAATAGACCCCCTAGTGAGCACGTGAGTGATTCCTTTTTAACCAATAACCAAAAACTTTGAATTAGTCAATGATTTCGGCTACCTTTCGTTGACAATCGGTAAAGATCCATTGCTAAGATCAGAAGTAGGAATAACTCTTGCCTACCGCTGCTTCATTGTGTTAAAGAGATACTTCAGAAGTGAACTGCGTCTTAAAAAAATCAAGACAACCATTTACAAAACCTTTATTGATCTGATTTTGGTGAGCCCAATACCCCAATTTATTGCGATCAATTCAAGCCACATACTTAATTTAATTGACAATCTAGGAAACCAAGAAAGAGGACGAAACAGTTTTTCGCATTAACATTCCGCAGCATAGGCAGGTTCATTGGAGCCATAGGAGGTACGAGAGGTGGTTAGATATGGATTTCGTATATTACGAGGGTTAGTGTTGAAAAAGATAGAGTTGTAAAGGGTCGCGTAGTCAATGTTAGCTGAGAGGAATCGAAGAATGAAAAGGTCGCCGGATATCCTTCTTCGTTTTTCCAACGTGCTCAAATTAATAAGTTTTAGGCGGGAGGTAGGATCAGAGGATTGCCAAAGGGTAAGCCACGAAGAGCAAAACGGAGAAAACGACGTTGGATACCCTCGATTCTGGAAATATGTGTAGGGTGGTAAGAAGACAACACTTGAGAGGCATATTCGAGAATAGGGCGAACAAAGGTTATTTCTCATCATTTATTTATCATCATAACCTAAATCGTCGCATGATTTATCATCATAGTCTCCCTCTATAACGCAAAGACTTGAATGAAAGGGCCTTTGGCCGGCTCGAGAGATATTTTACGCGCTATTTTGGGTCCCGTTTGTGTCAACGGATAATGGAGAAAAAGATTTGGAATCCGCTTAGCTAGACGTCTATAGATCCAACGTCTACGATAACTGGACTATGTAAAGCGAATGGACAGCTCTGCTCCACCCCGAAGAGCCTTCGATTCTAACCCCCAAGAATGATGAAACAACACAACTAAGGTAGCGACTATAGGTGGAAAGGGAACTCAAACAACTGGGCTCTGTAAGAAGTTGGCTAAGAATCGACTGATTGAGGTCCCGAACTTTAGCATCATTTTAAATAAACAAGTGATCTTCTCTTGAAATAGAGACTTCAATTACAACACTATGTTAAAGATAAAGTGTACGCCAATGGTCCATACGCGGTTCATGATCATTCAATAGTCGTGTATTTAATGATAATTTTTAATGCTGAAAAAAATCAGTCTTGTGGCAGATATTGTAATCGATTATCAACCTCAGAGCTTGTATTTCAGTCAAAGTGTTATTTTTTTCTATTGATCCAAAATGACAACTCTTGTTGGATTACGCTATAATTATATTAGGCAGCCTTATCCAAGATTACATAATGTAGCATGAACTATTTAATTTCCACAAAGTGGGTACTTACTTTAGCTTTTAGCTCAGGGGTTCCACAAGCAATAACCTGTGAACACAATGCGAAAGGGATAACATGAAATCAAGTCAAGGATTTCAAGAATCTTCCTCGAAATGAAGTTAACTTAAGGCCAAAGTTGCCGTAAAGTCTCTTCCATCCCTGTTTTTCCCTACGGTTATATACTACCCAGTAAAGCAATCTAAAAGCAAAAATTCTCACCTCAAATCCTTTTCACCCTCTTCCACGTCCCAGTGAACACTGGCAATTATATATTGTACGACACCACCATCCTGCTGCTCCATGCCCTCTGGTTCTTCTCAAGCCATTACTCATTCAATTTTCATTTCAGATAACCGAACTGATATCAACTGTGATGGTGATGCACTTGGCCAGCACCAATAATGCTGTCACATCGAAGAAAATCTTCTGCATCGTTGGTATTGCCCTACTGCATATAGCGGCCAGCAGCTTTGACCAATTCATCATGAATGTGATCCGTGGCGAGGGATATGCCCATCAGGTGGTGCGCGATATTGGATTTATGATACCCGACATTCTTCAGCTCGTCATACCGCTGTGGCTGTTCCAACAGACCCGTAAGGAATCATATACGACGCGACCATTCTACCGGGATCGAAATCTGCACAGGGACATTGTCGCAATGATGTTCTTTGTGTTTGCTCTGTTTGCTGTGTGCTCGATTCTGTGATGGGATGAGATGATGATGGGGTGGAGATGATGACGACATAGTTGAGGATGAGTATTCGGAGCAATCCTGAGAGTGTGATGTAAGTTTATAGTGTCGTTGATGTCCTTTGGGTTTTGGTTTTCTTTTTTGATTTGTCCTTTTTGTGAATAGCCGTGTTTTGTTGGTGTTGGACGTGTTGTAGCTTCCAGTTGATTGGGAATTAATATAAGAATGGGTATCGTCGCCGCCCCATATTGGTTTTTTCTCTCCAAATTTCCTTAATTTTTTGAATTTTTTCTTGGATTAGAATACATATCAAAAGAATTTCCGAATCTCATTTATTTTTTGTTTATCACATAGTACATAGAACGCACTCGTACATAGTATATGTTTGTGATTGTAGCCTATGTGGCGATTAGTGGCCGTGGCTCCTAATCTTATTTGTTTCCAAAGCTACTAGACAGTAGACATATCTAAAAAAAAAAAAAGAAAAAGTCGTTTTGATATAAGGAATTAGCGAAATCTTCCACGAGAATTTGGTAGACAGTAGAACTGTGTTAGCAAGTTCACTTCCGGTTTAGCTGACAATTCAAATACATAGTATGTAGCTCTAGGCAGAAATGTGAATGTTTTCTCGAAACGTGCAAGCAAGGAAAATGAGGATCTCGTGCCGGGAGCAAATATCTATGAAGAGAATCAGAACGTCATTTTTAACGTACAACATATCCTTTTATACAGCATAATCGTAAGATCTTTGCCTCACTATATACTGACTTCCGGGAAAGCACTCACATTAATCCAATCAAACTAGATAATGGTCTAAACGAAATCGTTTTTTCTTTGTTTTCTTTTTGTTTTTATACCAACGAAATACAAATGTTAACCGAAAGTATACTCACATTACTCTAGTCGTGTAGTGTCATAGTTTCAAAAATTAATCTGATGTTTTCCAACTTATCATCATTGTACACCTAGTGTGACCATTATGAAAAGACTTCCACTTACCAATAATTGAAGAAAAATAAATACAAATTGTAGTACGTACATATACATTAACAAATAGTTATATATATTTAGACATAAAGTTAAAACAAAAAATGTTAAAATAAATTAGAAATAAAAAAGTAACGTATTTTACTGTTTGTTTTTTATTTAACACTAAATAGAGGTTTTTTTTTTTATATTATTTATTCCAATATTAGTTGCATGAAAAGTATTTTGATTTTTCTATGTCATTCACAGAAAATCGAAATTTGAATTTTTATTAAGAAAATTATTTAAATTACTTCATAATGACAATACAAGCTGACTTTTTTGTATTTTGTAACCGCAAAAAAACAAAACTTAACAAAATCGAACTGATTTTTAATAATGATTTTTAACAGTTTATTTTTAGTATGAACAGAAATAAAAACGAAAATTCTTTAATTAAACAAAGTTTTATCTTTTTTTCCGCTTTTCTTTAACTTTACAGCTTGAGGTGAATCTTGAGACTCGTTTCGCTTCTTTGTAGGCTAATTCTTTAGCTATATGATGCAGTGTCACACACTCAGTTGATTGAGGTCACTCCGGTTCTTAAATCTATTCTATTTTTGGACTTTGAATCTAATACTGCAATCGCTCCACATGGCTCAACCATGTAAGACGTTGGATCCGTAGACGCCTGATAAAGTGCAAATCGTTGTATAGTCCACTCCCCGTTTACATGATCAGGACCAGCGAATTCACGCAGAATTTTTCTCCCTACACGCCCAAGAGCCTCTTCATACACTTCCGATAAAATCGAAGCATCTGCGTCGTAAAGAAAGACCGGCATGATCAAGCTTTTGTAAATATTTTACTTGAGAGGGCTCTACTTCTTAATATTTCCCAAAAGTTTTTCTGCGTCTGGTCTTAGTACTAGTGTCTTTATCGTTTGTCGTTAGTGTGTCAAGGTAGATGAAACCCCCAACTACTTCAAAGTTATAAATGCCAGAGCTCACGTTATAGCCAAGAGGTAGGTGTTTTGAGTCTTCCTTTGATGACAGCATATAAAGGGTTTTTCACTAAGGGCGCCCAAGGATGAAATAAACAAACTGCGTGTGATTCTTTCCTTAAAGCCCCATGTATGCCATTTTGGAACATGACATCGTTCAAATGCCCTCCTCGGCTTCTAACAATAGCACGCATCCGAGTAGTCCAATAAATCCGGCTGAATTAGAGTTATGACCTACGTTATTTTTACAATAAGGAAATGGGTTGAATGTGGTTTATCCGCATAAGCCTCCGACTTCAGGAAACGAACGAAAACGAAGTCGAACGGGGTCAAATCGCATGACTTTGGTGGCCAATAGACGTCACCTCTGCGAGAGATAACCTTACCTTTAAATTATTCATGCAGAATGTCAATCGTGGGGTCCGCTATATGGCACGTAGTGCCGTCTTGCTGGAACACCATGTCGTCTAAGTTAATATGGTTCAATTTGGGCCACAAGTAATTGGTTATCATCGTCCTGTAGCGATCGCCACTGACGGTGATCACTTTACAAACGAAGGACCAATGACGCCGTCGGCCCAAAATCCATACCCAATGGTAACTTTTGAGGATGCATTTCATCTGGTGAACCTCGTGTGGGTTGGTGTCGTCCCATATACGACAATTTTGCTTGTTAACACAGCCATTTATCCAAAAAGATGATTTTTCGGCCATAATTGGGGTCCTCCTCTAAACACTCCGAAGGGTAGTGAGCGAACAAATGGCGTTGTCATTGCTCATGAACTTTGATCTCCTGCTTCTCCTCCTCCTTCTCCTCCTTCGCTCAAAAACCCAAGCTGTCTTCCAACATGATCTACCCTTTGAAATATTTGCTCTGACCGAAACAAAACTGATCCCCAGCATAAACAACCTCGAACTTTTCCCTTCAAATTTTAATGTTTATCGCGATGACGAACTCAGCCGACCCATTGATGGTCACCCCTGTGGAAGCGTTCTACTAGCCGTCCTTAATACAATTGACTCCTCACTTATTGCAATATCATCCTACCCACTTCTCGACTTTGTTTCAGTTACAATTGTTCTACCCCAGAAGACATTATACATCATTTGTTTCTATATATTGCCCTCACAACCCATTGAATCAACTCGCCACTAACACAATTGACCAAATATTTGATTTAAAAGACTTTCAGGATGAAATCCTGCTTTTCAGTGACTTCAACCTTCCTCATCTTAAATCGACCCAATCAGACAGTATCAATGAATACCTTAAAAAAGCCCCTCTCAATTTTGATAACCTAACCGTAAATGATGCAATATCCATATTCACAACACAAAACTTTGTCCACCTCCCACCTACCCTGGCACAATCGGAGGCTCCGTTCTCTAAGAAACAAAAGAAATAAGCAATGGACAATCTTCCTTCGTACTAAATCCCCTAATGACTTTTCTAACTACCTTAGCAGCTATCTCCACTTTACCGCCCTTCACAACTCCATCTCCAATATATTATCAACGCTATTTAACTGAAACGCAAGCCAATCTTATAAATGATCCTAAGTCCTTCTTTAAGTTTGTTAATAAAATAACTGCAAAAGAAAATCTTAAAGCTATCCTACCTCACTCTCCTTCCATGATCAAACCTAGCCACCTTTTTTAAACAGTCTTTCGCCGACGACTCCTTTGCTCCAGACCTCACTTACTTCGATTATTTACCGAATTTTTCCCTTGGACCATTTCTACCTTACACAGTCGATTCTCATGTCATCGAGAATAAATTAAATCTACTTAATGATGAATTCACTCCTGGACCTGACGGTCTCCCTGCCATATTTCTCTCTCTCCCTCTCTCGAAAATCTTCAGTCTATCCCTATCCCTAGATGAATTCGCCCGCTTATGGAAAACCTCATTTATCACCCCTATACACAAAAAAGGTCCGAAGAACGTTGTTGACAAACTACCGTCCCATTGCCAAACTGCCACATATACCCACATTCTTCGAGAGAATTTTATAAGAAACTCTAAGTTTTCGCTGCAAGTCTTTAATCTCCCCTAGACAACACGGTCTCGTCAAATGCAGGTCTACAACCACTAACCTTGTTGAATTTGTGTGCTTTACCTAATCAGCCTTAGAGAACTGCAAAGAAATCGACGTTATTTCAACCGATTTCAGTAAAGCTCTCGACAAAATCTGCCACAGACTGATACTCTTCAAATTGTCCTCCTTTTGGCTTCGACCCCATTTCTTTGAAGTGGATATCTTCTTTCCTGGAAAATCGCTATTACAGTGTTCGTTTTAGATCTCCCTTCTCTAACCCCTTTTTAGCTTCTTCTGGCGTCCCCCAAGGCAGCCACTTAGGTCCACTTCTTTTCGTTCTTACCATAGAAGATCCATACCATAAAGTTCTTCAAGACCATTTCCTCCAGTCATGACTCTTCCCATATTCAATCTGATCTCAATAGTTTTTCCATCTGGTGTTCCAAAACTTGCTTAGAGCTTAATATTTCCAAATACCAATCAACTACCTTTTCACGTAAACGAATCAAACCTCCTCCTCGTCTCTACTTCCTCAATAATCAACCCATCTCCACGGTTCAAGTCATTCGCGATCTTGGCATATTATGTGACCAGGAGCTAAATTTTCGCGCACACATCGATGAGATAATCCTTAAAGCTAATTCTGCACTCAATTTCATGAAGTGATGGTCTAAAAAGAAATCTCGAACCCTTATGTTACCCGATCTCTTTACATAACCTTGAATACGCCTCTGAAGTATGGTCTCCTTACCAACAAACCCGCATTTCTAGAATCGAGAGCATCCAACGCCGGTTCCTACGTTTTGCTCTTCGTTGCAATCCTTTGATTTTACCGATTTTACCACCCTACCAAGTCCGCATTAAATTAATCAACACCAACATTTTCTTTTCATCCATCGACTTCAGCATATTGGAATAACACATTAAATGTTGTCTTTCAAGGCTGTAACTGACGAAGGCTTGTCGGCATGAACGAGTGATTTGACGTATATTCATAAAAAAATAGTCTAATGGCGTCGAATCGCACGAGCAGACCAATTCATCGGTCCAAACTGCTCGCCGAACTCTTCTCTCAATTGGTCAATCGAATCGTGTTTAGTGTGGCATGTAACACTGTCTTGCGTCACTGCGTGCATTCTGAATAAAAAAAAATCGAAATAATTGAACGTTGTTGCCACGATCATCTCTATTTAAATAATAAGGGCCAACGAGTCCGGACCATAAGCCCTCAATTCTTGCACGAGCTGTATTCTGCAACGTTTTAAACCAAGATCCTTGCATAAAATTGTCCGCCTACTTGAGTAACACAATTCCAAACGCTGCGACTATGTATACGAGTAAGTTTACTAAGCCAACCGTAAAATGGTTTAAGTGCGCGAAAGACATTTTCCCGAGCACGAATTTTGACAAGTCCACAGTTGCTTAGCAAGCCTGATGAAAGAATTATAGTTGATGATGTTAGGACTAGAATATGGGAACCAATTCGTGCTGACTAATAAGCCGCGTAACAACTTTAACCTATCTCCGTCTGCGTTAAATAATAAAAATATTCTCCTACCTCTTTGGTCGTAAGCAACTAATATGTGCGAGAAACACGTCGCCATCACTATCGAAAGATATACCCCAAGGCTCTATAGTAGAACCTCGTTTGTCCTCAATGTACACTGATGGAGTCTCAAGATCCATCCTTACATTGTCTTTCCATCTATGGCAATAGATGGATTTGGTTTTTTTCTACTGATTTTCCACTTATTATTCGTTCAACTGTTGTCCACGTTAGAACATGTAGAGCGAACGGACAGAGTCTTTCGTCTTCATGAATAAAATACTCGAACAATGTTTGGGGCGGAATAGACCCAGCATTCCTTGGTGGAAAAATCGTACGACACTCTTCGGCCACTGTGGACATCAAAGCATCAGAGGTTTGTTCGAAAAATAAGGTGACTTTTATACATTGTTCACATTGTCGACGAATTCGGATATTTAGTTTGTTTTTACAGATAGGTATAAAGGTAAGACGTGTTTTGGTGTGCTTGTATTGATTGTATTTGAATGAAAAATAAAATTAAGTGCTCCAACGTGTTTGAAATATTGACTGTGGTATTTGGCGAGCATAACAAAAAATGTTTATAAAAGGTACAAGCTCTTCACAGAAGGCCGAGAAGATGTTAATGCCGATACTCGCCCTGGACGCCCCAGCAGGTCAACAACGGATGAAAAGATTAAAGCGGTGGAGGAGATTGTTGTGGAAAATCTTCAAAGCACTAAAAGAAAAGTTGCTAAATCTTTGCTAAATTTGTTGAAGGACGTGAACGACGATACAGATTTGCTGAAAAGGGTCAAAACTGGTAACGAAAAGAGCTCAAAGTTCGGTCAACTCTGAAAGTTTTTTTTCAGAGTTTCCTTCTATTACAATGGCGTGGTTCGTTTGCGTTCAGCCATATGAAGAAAACGTTCCGATTTGTGGGGAGAAGATTCATGACTATTGCATCACGATAATGCACCTTCTCACCCATCGTTTCTTGTGCATACCACTGGAGTTGACCACTGGACTTTATTCTCTTCCCAGAATTGACAACACCCATAAAAAGACGGACATTTTTCACAGGACGAAAGCCCCGATGTACTCTTGGTTAGCGAAACAAAGCTAAACCAGAAGCACAAAATCCGGCACAGTTCTTATAAAATAATTAGAAGGGACCGACCCAACGCTATTCAAGGCGGGGGAGTTGCGATCTTTATTAAAAACAATTTTAAACATAAAGTCATATATAGCGGTGAAGTGCGGAGGTTCCAGGTGCTAGAGGCCTGTATTGTGTGCATTCCTCTCCGAAACGGAAAGAAAATGTACATTGTATCAGCCTATGCACCTGAAGCACCTCAACCCAATATTTTTATCGCAGAGCTCGAGACACTTTTTCGATCTCTGCGCTTAAACTCAGTAGAAAACTTTTACATTCTGGCCGGCGATTTAAATGCCAAACATAGTGATTGGGGAAATAACATTCCCAACACTAGGGGGAGCCTACTAAGCCATTGGTGGGTTCTTCGCAGCATTGAATATAGAGTCAAGCTGCTCGCAACGGATAGTCCGTCGTATCCTAGGAGCGGCTCCTATCTGGATCTCATGCTAATAGACTCTCGACTGAGACTGGCAGACACGAACGAATGGTCTATTAACTGTCTACGGACCATTGTATACGACAGTGACCATTGCGGACTATGTGCCGTGATCACAGTACCTGACGAGTTCGCAGAGATGGCAGAGTGTGTCCAAACGCACCCCTACGATTACAGTAGGGTGTGCTGGCCGCGCTTTGCCAATTCCCTGACGAGACCGCTCACTTCGAGCGCCTCCTTTCCACCGCCTAATAGGAACCTGTCAAACTACGAGATTGACAGGTATCTCAAACAAATGGACGATGTCATTAAACAGACAATGAACAGTACGATACCACGCCAAAGACAGCACGATACCACAAACGTATACCGAAACGCGACAATCGACGCACTGCACAGACAAAAAAGTAGACTCCTGACAAGACTCAAACTCTTGTACAGGCGGTTTACCGACAGACAAAACTCGGAGGTCAGGACACTGAAGTCACTGATTAAAAATATCCAACAGTTAATCAAGGAAAATTACAGAATATCTGTAAGTTTGCATTGGAACAACAGAATTCGTGCTGTAAAATCCAACAACGCGAGTATGTTCCCGCAAATAAATAAAATATTTCGGAGAAACAATCAGAATGACATTCAGGATCTAAAGCTTCCGAGAACGTCAGACAATGAACGCTTGCTACGAACAGTTAGCATCGATCCGGAGAGCGCCATCCTGGATGACGACTTCTTCGTGATCGAGGATCCTCAGGAGAAGGTGGCGACAGTGGGAGCTGTCTTCCAGGAAGTGTACAAGGTGAATGATAGTATTCGCCCGAACCACGACCTGGAAGATAGAGCCCTGCTTCATCACTTCTATCTACGAAATGATATCGATCATTGGCGATCAGAGAACCTTGGTTTTACAGGGTTCAATGAAGATTTCATGGCAAACAATGTCATCGCCAATGAGGGGGTTAATACCCTGTTCATATCGACGGAAGATCTTCAGATGATCTTCGAGTCATTGAGGAAGAAAAAATCCGCGGGAGTCGACAGTATATCCAATGTTGTGCTTAGGCATCTTCCGCCAGTGGCTGTAGAGAGGTACACCATCCTGTTCAACAATGCACTGAATAATGTATATTATCCAGTGCACTGCAAGACAGCGGTGGTGCAACCAATTCCCAAGAGGGGAAAACCCGGAAAATCTCCGGTCAATAAGTCTCCTTCCGAGTATCAGCAAGCTCTTCGAGAAGGTGATCCATAGGGCCCTGTCTAAATGGGTTGAGGACAATAAAATCATCTCGGATAACCAATTCGGTTTCAGAGCGGGGCATGACACTATTCATGCCGCGTCGAAGCTTGTATCGGATGTCCAATGGAATAAATGCAAGAACCAATGCACGGGTGCCTGTCTGATTGACTTGGAAAAAGCCTTCGATACCGTATGGTTAGAAGGTCTTTATTACAAGCTCAGTCGGCTGGGCATAAGTAAACCACTGCTATATATGATTTTTGACATGTTAACAGGTAGAAAGTTCGTAGTGAAAATTGCTAACGTGACTTCTACCACAGAATAAATAGTATACAGAAGTTGCATCTCGGCCTGCGATGATTTTTCACTTTATGGTGCGGGCGGAACAACTGAAGGGAAGATCAAGCAACGAGAGAGCAAGCATGATCAGAGAGTAACAACCAGAGAGCAGCCACGATCAGAGAGAATCAACGAGAGAGCAATCTTAAAATGTTTATGTGTGTGTGTGTGTATTGTGTTGCTATCCAACGTCGTGAATGCACGTGGTGTTGACAAAATGTTGTTTCAAGTTTTAGATTTCTATATTTAGTTTTCTTCAGTTGAAAGTTGCGCTTTTCGATGTAAACTAAAAGGACCGGGTAACACCAATTAACGTTATTCCATTATTTGGGATTTTTGTGCAAATTTCAATCTGATATATGTAGGGAAGAATAACCCAAAAACTTTAGTGCGACAGGATTTTAAGTTTGCGGGCTTTAGTAATTTTTTTTTTCTCTGAAGCCCACGAGCAATGCTTCCTCAAGAGTACTAAGATCATGAAGTCCAATATTATTTCCTTATGATCAGAACATGTGGAAAACCATTGCGGTGTGGCATTTTTGCATTTGGATTCTATCAAGTTTTTTATACCAACAGTTTGTGGTTGTGTGTCAAAAATATTGCTAAACACTGTAATATGTTTCTTGCTAATTTCCAAGAAAATTTTTATTTTATTATTATTTTATTATTTATTAGAAAATAAGGTGACATTCAGTATTTAGATACAAAGTAAATAAATAGTGTCGAATATCATTGCAGAGTATATCAGTATTACAGTAAGAATTAAGTTAATGGGGGGTGACATATGAAAACAATTGCACAGTTGCTAACACTAAAAATAAATATAATTGGAAGAAAGTAAGCAGAAAAGAGTTATATGAAAAATACTAACCCATAGAAAATAGATGCAGGTAAATATACGTAGTAGTAATTAACAGCAATACTTTGAATTAAACTAAATTGTCATATATAGCAACAAATACAACCAGTATGTCAGTTATAAACAGAAAATAATCGCATCATGAAATGAGTGATTCTAAGCTAATATAGTTGAAACTGAAAAGCCATTCTTTTATCCGTTTTAAAAATGTGCCAGATATTGTACTTGATCTGATAGATAGAGGCAGCTTATTAAATAGTCGATAAGATAAAATAGAAAAAAAGTTCCGGAATGAGGTGGTGCGGAAATATGGTACAGATAACAAATTAGATGAGTTAACACGAAGATTGTGAGTTGATATTAAACGGAAATTACGACATCCAGATCTCATAAAAAACATTTTTAACACTTTAAAACAGTAGAGATGACGAACCGGAAAAATTTTTAGGTCACAGAATAAAGGAAAACTAGAACATCTACTAGGCTTACGACATATTTTTCTTAATACGTTTTTCTGTGGTATTAGTAAGGGTTGGATTTTATTAAAGTATACACCGCCCCAACATACAATTCCGTACTGCAGCTTAGATTGAAAAATTCCGTAATATATTTTATTGAGAAGTTGTTTTGAACAAATTTTGCTTAGGTAGAAAAAATATCTAAGAGTATTTCGAAAATATTTTTTTAGGGAACCAATATGATTTAGAAAACTCATTTTGCTGTCAATAATGAGACCCAGGTATTTAAAATCATTTACCTTTTCAATTGCAAAACAACCAGTACTACAATTTAAGCTATGAACAAAAGAGCATGAATTAGTTACACAGTTACAAACAGGTAGTTTAAATTTAAGACAATCCGGTGCGTGATAGTACATATCTACATCCATATTAAACGAAGAGTGACTAAAAAACATTACTTTGGTTTTGGTACTTAACACTAATTTATGTTGAGCGAACCAATATCTTAAACGGTCTAGATCCCAATTGAGGTCAGCAACTAGGTCGAGGGGACCCATACAACTGTAGGAAAGGCCTACATCATCTGCAAAAGCGATGGGTTTACCTTTAAAATCCATCGAGAATAGAGAATTGATATAAACCAAGAATAAAATTGGTCCAAGGACAGATCCCTGTGGAACGCCCATGTTAAAAAACTTAACCGTACTCCTAATTTCATTAATTTTTACTCGCTGGGATCTATTTTCTAGATAGGACTTGAACCATTTAAGCATAAAACCTCGAAAGCCGGCTTTTTCCAACTTTTTTAACAGTATATTGTGATTAACCATATCGAAGGCTTTCGTAATATCAACGAATAAACCGGCGGTATATTTTTTCTTGTCAAGATTAGCCATTATGTGTGAGCAGAATTCTAGCAACGCATCTTCTGTTGATTTGCCTTTACGAAATCCAAATTGAGCTGGGCTGAAGAAGTTTGTTGAGGTAAGAAAACTAACAATTCTATTCTTTATAAGTTTCTCGAAAACTTTGCTTAGGACTGGCAGAAGAGAGATAGGCCTGTAGTTAGAAATTTCGTTAGGAGAACCTTTTTTGTATAAAGGCACAACATCAGCACATTTAAGTACATCAGGAAATTTGTGAAGGAGCAACGAGGTTACCAAAATCTTTAAGAGAATTGTAATTTTTATGAAATATGAAAAGTTCACTAGGAACTGTTAATACTTCGTCTTCTTTTCTCAATATAGAAGCACAAATATCGCAGTTAATTTTCGGTATCATTTTGTAGACGATATAACCTATGAAGTATCTTAAAGACGCCAAATCGATACTAAATTCCGAACAATTCTGAAAGTCATCATTTAATACGAAATCATCAATGATTTCTATGTTAATATCTATTTCAGAGTTTTCGTTTCGACTGAGTTCTTCATTATTTGTATCAGCTAAGTCCATATTTGACAAAATATTTGAAAGCGTTTCAAATGTGGTATCACTCAGCTCTTCACAGTTACTATAAGAACTCAACTGCACTATATTTGCAGACATTAAGCGTGCTAATAAAGTGTTTATGTATATCAGCAACTGACGGGTTAATATTATTTCCACCCTTTTGTCTTAGAACCGAGAACATATTTTCGAGCTTATCTTGGTTTAATGCTCTTGTCATTAAAAAATATATTTGGGATTTTTTTTGAAATAGCTCGTCTACTAATTGTAATACAGCGTTTAAGGTAAATTTCATTCCATCTAAAAAAAATACTTTTTTCTTTTTGTCAACAAATGAGATTTCATTGAGGTATTCGAGGAAGAATTTTATTTTTTTTTTATTTATTTTATTTTATTTTGATTACTTCCAATTACATTGTTACAGTATTAATTTTATAACAAAATAAAGGAGGTGTATACAACATTTTGTAACATTAAAGTTAGTGTAAAATGTAGCTTCAATTGAATTTACATAATTTAAGATATGGTGGGGTGATAACGGACAGAATTCAAAAGTATATATTTGCTAATTTGTAAAAATAATACCGAAAAACATTTATTTGGCGTTTAGATAGTTTGGACGTTTAAAAGTAAAGATGCTGCTGATCAGGATAAACTACTCAGCAATGATTCAACATTAAAGTAATCGATCGTGAATAACCAGTATTTAACTTCTCTTACGAATGAAATGAAATTGTTTGTTGACCTTATAGAATATGGCAGTTTATTAAATATAGCGGGTGCTGTTACACTATAGAATCGTGAACAAAGGGTTTTTGTGACAGTTGGTATGTTTACAAGATACAGATTGTTCACGCGTAAACTGTAGAACTGAGAGGTTCTGCTAGGATAATTACCACTTTGTTTAAAGAACTCTCTTAGCACTTTAAATACGTAAAGGTGTCTCAATGGAAGAATCTGTAGATTTTTAAATAGGGGCCAGCTCCGAAAATACCGATTTTTGTTACAAACAATACGAATTAGATGTTTTTGGGCTATCAACAGCGGCTTAAGAGAACTGGCATAAGCACCGCCCCATGCAGTAATGCCATATTGCAATTTAGAGTGAGCAAACCAAAATATATTGTTTTCAAGAGTTTTTCGGAACAGTATTGTTTTAATAGATACATTTTTCTGGTCACTAATAACATAAATGCTTTAACGCTTTTTATGTGTTCCTTCCATTTTAAATTTCTGTCAATTAGTATACCCAGATATTTATAATGGTGTACTGTTTCAACATAAAAACATTTAGATGAACATGGTTTGTTGTATAAAAAATTATTTCTCCCGCATCTATGGATCGGTAGGACGAAACTCTTGCAATCGTAGGAATGAAGACAGACGTTAAAGTTCTGTATATCTGTATTGTCCATTTTGAATGACATAAGTTTGGTTTTTTCGCTAAGAATTAGTTTATGTGCGTTGCACCAGACTCTCAATTATTCTAGATCCTCAGCTATATTTACAACACATTCGAAGTCAGTTGCACAACGGTATGTAAGAGTTATGTCGTCCGCAAATGCAGTCGATATACCATTTAGATTCAAGTCAAACAGAGAATTGACATAAATGAGAAAAAATAGTGGGCCCAGTACAGAACCTTGAGGTACTCCATTTTTCAGGAGTCGAGGTGCACTATACAAATTGTCGACCTTCACTCTCTGTTCCCTGTTTTTTAAATACGAGCAAAGCCATTTGTATATTACACCTCTAAAACCTGCGTTGTACAGTTTGCTTAGTAGAATGTCATGATCAATCAAGTCGAAAGCCTTGGTCATGTCTAGAAATAGAGCCATTGTTGTTTTGTTGCAGTTAAGTCCGTCATGTAACTGACTGCATACTCTGAGAATGGCATCCTCAGTAGACTTTCCTGCTCTAAACCCGAATTGACTGCTGCTGAAAAAGTTGATCTTGTTTAAATAAGACACAATACGTAGTTTAAGTAGTTTTTCAAAAAGTTTGGCGAAAGTTGGTAGAAGTGAAATGGGTCTATAGTTAGATATATTCTCCTTACAACCTTTTTTGAATATAGGAATAATCTCAGCACGTTTAAGGTATTGAGGGAAACATCCACGCATGACACTAAGATTAAAAAGATATTTCAGCACGTCTACTAGATATAAGCCTATCCTCTTTAATATTTTACTTGTGATGCCATCACTTGTGCAGGAGTTCTTATATTTCAAAGATGTTATGCTTCTGTAGATTTCATACGAAGAGATGGTATTAAATACAAAACTATTTGAGCTACTACTTTCTTTCGGGAGGGATGATATGGAGCAATTACAAACATTAGAAAATGTAGTGCAAGGTTTAAGTTTGTCTGCGATTTCGGAAAAATAGTTGTTAAAGGCTTCAGCAATGTCGTGCGGTTCTGTCAAGCATATGTCATTACACTTTAACTTAGTAGTCTCCATATGTTGTTTAGTTTTGTTTTTGATGTTACCCCGGGCTCTGTTTAATAAGTTAAAATAATAATTGTTTCGTTGTTTTTCTATGTTTTCATGTACCGATTTGCACATTTTTTTGTAATGTTTTTTGAGCCTGTTATTTAAAGGATGCTTTTTACATTTCATAGCAAGTGCATTTTTTCGCTTGATTTTACGTAAAAGGTTATGTGACATCCAGGGCTTAAGAAATTTTCTCCTACTTAAGTACAATGGGGTTGAGATAGTGCAATAGCTGATGTGTCTCTGTAAGACACTAACAAAGAGGTCAAAGGCAGTTGTTGGATCGTTTTCTGAATAAACCGGGTTCCAAAATTCATATTTGAGTCGTTCTTTTAATGCAATAAAATCAATCGACTTTGTGGTGTTGTAGTGATATTCAGAAGACAGTGGAGTATCGGAACTCGAATACATAGTAAGAGCTGTCATACAATGATCTGTTATGTTTAAATTATAGACTTCACCATTGAAAGAAATTTTGTTGTTTTTGTGAAGGCGAATATATATGTGATCAATACAACTCTTTGTTCGATCGGTCACTCGAGTTGGTTCGTTAATCAGACTCTTTAAGCCATTTGATGCCATAAGAAACATGTAATTCTCTGTGCTACTGTCTGTTTCATCTAAAATATCAATGTTAATGTCACCCAGGACAATCAAGTTATTTTCCTTACAGCTGTTCAAGAAATCCTGTAATTCTTCACTAAACACACCTTTTTCAAACCTATGCAATCTGTAAAGACATACCAAAGCATAACTTTTGGACATAAAGTCAAAATTTAGTTTAATTGCATCAGCACTACGAAGAGTTAAGTTTGAGCATTTGCAAGATATCCCATTTTTTACATATAGTGCAACACCACCAGCTGCATATACATTATTACAATTTGCAAAAAGTGTATACCCTGGTAGGTTGTACAATTCCATTTCATTCTCGTATATCCAGATTTCACTCAAAGCGATAATGGCCGGAGAGTACTCGAGAGATTCAATATAAGTTATAAGAAGTGCAAAGTTTTTCCTCATACTACGAATATTTTGGTGTATACAAATAACACAGTTAGGAGCATTGACTGGAAATATACATGAGTTAGGAGGAACAGAGTGAGACGACATCACAGCTTATCAAAATCAGCAACACAAGAAATTCTAACTAAGTTTTCACCTTCCTTCTTCCTCATATAAACATTCCCGTTTTTGGTCCATACGTAAGTGTACCCCTTTGTTGTTTTGAGAGAGCGCGCCATGGTTAGCAGTTGACGTGTTTGATAAGACAAGCATTCGTTAATGTACATTTTTTCTGGTCTCCCGTGTGAGTTTATTATTGTTGTTGTAAGTCTCGTTTTTTTCCCACGCAAAGCTGTCATCACTTTTTCCTTGGAGCGACGATGGACAAATTTGACTCGAAGAATGTTGGTGTGTTTTGACTGGTCGCCGTTTGCTGCAGTAGATTTGTTCTTACGCCGTACAGCCACCTTTTTTACGTAGCAAATGTCAATGTCCTCTTCTGTTAATTCAACGGAAAGGCCTTTGCGAAAAATTTCCAATGCCAAATTAACGTTGGAAATATTGCCGTTGGTTGATGGGACGTTATAAATTTCAACTGAGCCATCAATTAATTGTTTTTCAAGTTGATCGACTTTCTTCTCAAGAAACTCAATTTTGTCTTGACACTGTTGATTTTTCATTTGTAAATCCAATATTTGTTGTTTTTGGATCTGTTTCACTTCCAAGAGCTCAGCATAAATCATATCCAGTGTAATGTTGGTAGTTGATGAAGTAGTTGGCAAAGATATTGCTGAATCGCCTTCGCTTGCTTTTATATATTCGTGTGATGGACTGTTAAGTTGAACTGCAGACTTATAACAATTCTTTGAAGATAGCGAACCACTATTTAGGCAGTCAAATATTTTGTCAATATTTCCTATGAAGCATGCCGTAGATATACAAACTTCTTTTGAGCAACTTTTAAAGCCTACTGTCTCAATAACAGTTTTAATTGCTGCTTGAACAGTCCTACTAAAAATTTGGGTGGCTAGTTTTACTTTCATTTTTTCGAAAGAGTTCGGAAATATGTGCTGGCTTGTAAGTTTAAGACACATTTTTGTATTAGGTTTGCACTCCATTTCCCATAGTTCCTTAACTACTTTAAAACTAGCAACTCCATTTGGTGTTGTAAGGTCACATTGAAGCCAACCATTTCTTAATGATTTGATTAGATGTGGAAAATCATATACACAGAAAGTTTTACTACCATTATACATAAAATAGGGTGTTTCTAAAGTAGCTCCCAATTCCAAGAAACACTTCCTGTTAGAGGACCCTTGGTCACAAATTACAACTTTAACTATGATGCCAAAACTGTTCAAAATTGCTAAATTTCGTAATATTATCTTTTTTAGTAAATCGGCAGAAAGTCCATTTTTTGAAACAAAGTAATTAAATGTAAGCGCCCAGTTGGAAAACATTGATTTAATCATAAGAACGCACAATTGTTTACCAATCTGGTTCGTTCAACCCCATTTTCCTCAAATCCATTGACTAAATCTAATTTGGAATTGTATCGCAATTCCCTTGTAATCGCCATTTCATCCATCAGCAGAATCATATTATTCTTTTCGTACTGGTTCAAATCTAAGCACTTCTTTTTTATTAACTCTAAACCGGTATTTTTAAAACCTGGTTGTAGGGAATTTACAGGGGCCCATCGATAAATAGTAGAGATATGTGGCAAATTAAGATGCAATTTATTCTTCAAAAATTGGTACGTTGACTGTGAGACATAATAAATGTTTGGAACCAAATCTTTTACATCTTGCTTATATTCTTTAGGTCGTGAACTAAGAAGAAGTTTGCAAAATGTTTTTGACTCCTTGCTTATTTGAAAAGAGTCGATGGTTTGAAATACGCTTGATTTTGTTGCTATTTGTTTGCGGCTTTGGAGATTTTTATATTTTGCTACCATGTCGTAATATTTTTTTCTGTAAAAATTAGCTGATTTCAGATATTTTTCACAGTCATTACAACATCCATCTACGGAGTCACTTGCTCGGCTCTTTTTAGCTGGACAATCAAGCTCCAACGACTTGTAATCTTCCTCAATAACTTCTAAGTTAAATACCGGAACAGCTCCGAATTTCAACTTTTTTTTACCAATGTCAGAACTTGAGAAGTGATTGGCGCAAATCAACAATTTTTTTGTGTAATCTTTTGTTGGAATATTACATTTTTCTCGCCAAATTTGACCCATAGCTGAGTCATAGGGAGGAAACTTAAACATTTTTATCTTTTCACCATATCGCCTAGATTTACCGCATGTTTTTATGCAGCATCGAATGCCGGACTTTTGGAAAATTTTACCAACAGCCGGTACAGAATCCATTTTTCCTATTCAAAATCGTATGACAACCCCTCAACAATCAATATATAATAATAAGCCCAAAGAACAATCCAAATCGTATGCAAAGTTGTCAACAGTTATAAAAGCAACAATTCAAAATCAAAAATGGAGTTAAATATCAAAATACAAAATAAAATTGGAGTCGATATACATAAGCGCAGGAAAACACAACCATTCGCATGAAAGTACAATTCCCAAGTGATTTCGAATCCAATCCACACAATCGAAAACAAGAGAAGCAATACAACACCATGCAAGCTTACGATAGAAGAAGCTATCAATGCATACACACGCACACACATTTGCATACACATCGTAAGCTGCTTTGCTCTCGTAAAAACAAAACCACCGAAAACGCACATGCTACTCTCTTTCGCTCGCACCAGCTTCTCTTGCATGTTCTCATGCTTGTACACTCTGTTCAATAGGGTGCCAATATTGGAACCCTAGAACAAAATTTGCTTCGTATGAGATGCAATTTCTGTATACTATTTATTCTGTGGTATTACTCTTTTATCGCACTTGACAGAGTTGCCAGTACCATTAAAATTAGTAACAGAACTGTCACCACCATTGCCATCGGATTCATTGCCATCCATGTTCAATCCCTATCCGCATCAGCTTCAGTTAGACCATCACCTGCACCATATAAGCATCAATAGAATCTATATCTATCGCCATCATTGTTGGCACTACCATAAGTGACAGCATCATTGCCAAAATCACTATCGTCACCTTCATTAATATCATCACCACTATTGCCCTCATCACCATTACCCTTACAATTACCGCCACCGTCATAACTATTATCACCATCATTATCATCATCACCATCATCACCATCATCACCATCATCACCATCATCACCATCATCACCATCATCACCATCATCACCATCATCACCATCATCACCATCATCACCATCATCACCATCATCACCATCATCACCATCATCACCATCATCACCATCATCACCATCATCACCATCATCACCATCATCACCATCATCACCATCATCACCATCATCACCATCATCACCATCATCACCATCATCACCATCATCACCATCATCACCATCATCACCATCATCACCATCATCACCATCATCACCATCATCACCATCATCACCATCATCACCATCATCACCATCATCACCATCATCACCATCATCACCATCATCACCATCATCACCATCATCACCATCATCACCATCATCAAAATCATCACCCTCATCACCACCATCACCATCATCACCATCATCACCATCATCACCTTCATCACCATCATCACCATCATCACCATCATCACCATCATCACCATCATCAATATCATTATCGTCATCATCATCTCCACCGTCACCATTATCACAATCATCATCATTATCACTGTCACCATCGTCACAATCATCACCGCCACTATCACTGTCACCATCAGCATCATCACCATCAGCATCATCACCATCAGCACCATCATCACCGTCATCACCATCATCACCATCATCACCATCGTCACCATCATCACAATCCTCACCATCATTACCATCATCATTAAAATCTCCACCGTCACCATCATCACCATCACCGCACTCATCACCATCATCACCATCATCACCATCATCAGCTTCACCAGCATCATCACCATCATCACCATCATCACCATCATCACCATCATCACCATCATCACCATCATCACCATCATCACCATCATCACCATCATCAGCATCATCAGCATCATCAGCATCATCAGCATCATCAGCATCATCAGCATCATCAGCATCATCAGCATCATCAGCATCATCAGCATCATCAGTATCATCAGCATCATCAGCATCATCAGCATCATCACCATCATCACCATCATCACCATCATCACCATCATCACCATCATCACCATCATCACCATCATCACCATCATCACCATCATCACCATCATCACCATCATCACCATCATCAGCATCATCAGCATCATCAGCATCATCAGCATCATCAGCATCATCAGCATCATCAGCATCATCAGCATCATCAGCATCATCAGCATCATCAGCATCATCAGTATCATCAGCATCATCAGCATCATCAGCATCATCACCATCATCACCATCATCACCATCATCACCATCATCACCATCTTCACCATCATAACCATCATCACCATCATCGCCATCATCACCATCATCACCAACATCACCATCATCACCATCATCACCATCATCACCATCATCACCATCATCACCATCATCACCATCGTCACCATCATCACCATCATCACCATCATCACCATCGTCACCGTCATCACCATCATCACCATCATCACCATCATCACCATCGTCACCGTCATCACCATCATCACCATCAGCACCATCGTCACCCTCATTACCATCCTCACCCTCATCACCATCATCATCATAATCGCCATCATCATCATAATCGCCATCATCACCATCGTCACCATCATCACCATCATCACCACCATCACCACCATCACCATCATCACCATCTTCACCATCATAACCATCATCACCGTCATCGCCATCATCACCATCATCACCAACATCACCATCATCACCATCATCACCATCATCACCATCATCACCATCATCACCATCGTCACCATCATCACCATCATCACCATCATCACCATCGTCACCGTCATCACCATCATCACCATCATCACCATCATCACCATCGTCACCCTCATCACCATCATCACCCTCATCACCATCATCACCGTCATCGCCATCATCACCATCATCACCAACATCACCATCATCACCATCATCACCATCATCACCATCATCACCATCATCACCATCATCACCATCATCACCATCATCACCATCATCACCATCATCACCATCGTCACCATCATCACCATCATCACCATCATCACCATCGTCACCGTCATCACCATCATCACCATCATCACCATCATCACCATCATCACCATCATCACCATCATCACCATCATCACCATCATCACCATCATCACCATCATCACCATCATCACCATCATCACCATCATCACCACATCACCATCGTCACCATCATCACCGTCATCGCCATCATCACCATCATCACCATCATCACCATCATCACCATCATCACCATCATCACCATCATCACCATCGTCACCGTCATCACCATCATCACCATCATCACCATCATCACCATCGTCACCGTCATCACCATCATCACCATCAGCACCATCGTCACCCTCATCACCATCATCACCGTCATCGCCATCATCACCATCATCACCATCATCACCATCATCACCATCATCACCATCATCACCATCATCACCATCATCACCATCATCACCATCATCACCATCATCACCATCATCACCATCATCACCATCATCACCATCATCACCATCATCACCATCATCACCATCATCACCATCATCACCATCATCACCATCATCATCATCATCACCATCATCAGCATCATCAGCATCATCAGCATCATCAGCATCATCAGCATCATCAGCATCATCAGCATCATCAGCATCATCAGCATCATCAGTATCATCAGCATCATCAGCATCATCAGCATCATCACCATCATCACCATCATCACCATCATCACCATCATCACCATCATCACCATCATCACCATCATCACCATCATCACCATCATCACCATCATCACTATCATTATAGTCACCATAATCTCCACCGTCACCATCACCGCACTCATCACCATGATCACCATCATCACCATCATGACCATCATCATCATCATCACCATCATCACCATCATCACCATCATCATCATCATCACCATCATCACCATCATCACCTTCATCACCATCATCACCATCATCACCATCAGCACCATCGTCACCCTCATTACCATCATCAAAATCTCCACCATCATCAAAATCTCCACCATCATCACCATCATCAAAATCTCCACCATCATCACCATCATCAAAATCTCCACCATCATCACCATCATCACCATCATCACCATCATCACCATCATCACAATCATCACCATCACCACCATCACCACCATCACCACCATCATGATAACCATCATCACCATCATCACCATCGTCACCCTCATCACCATCATCACCCTCATCACCCTCATCACCATCATCACCGTCATCGCCATCATCACCATCATCACCAACATCACCATCATCACCACCATCACCATCATCACCATCTTCACCATCATAACCATCATCACCGTCATCGCCATCATCACCATCATCACCATCATCACCATCGTCACCATCATCACCGTCATCACCATCACCATCATCATGATAACCATCATCACCATCATCACCATCGTCACCCTCATCACCATCATCACCCTCATCACCATCATTACCATCATCACCGTCATCGCCATCATCACCATCATCACCAACATCACCATCATCACCACCATCACCATCATCACCATCTTCACCATCATAACCATCATCACCGTCATCGCCATCATCACCATCATCACCATCATCACCATCATCACCATCAGCACCATCGTCACCCTCATTACCATCATCACCGTCATCGCCATCATCACCATCATCACCATCATCACCATCATCACCATCATCACCATCATCACCATCATCACCATCATCACCATCATCACCATCATCGCCATCATCAAAATCTTCACCATCATCACCATCACCGCACTCATTGACCCTTCAAGGTCATTGACCCCTCAAGGTCATTGACCTCATCAAGGTCATTGACCCCTCAAGGTCATTGACCCCTCAAGGTCATTGACCCCTCAAGGTCATTGACCCCTCAAGGTCATTGACCTCATCAAGGTCATTGACCCCTCAAGGTCATTGACCTCATCAAGGTCATTGACCCCTCAAGGTCATTGACCTCATCAAGGTCATTGACCCCTCAAGGTCATTGACCTCATCAAGGTCATTGACCCCTCAAGGTCATTGACCTCATCAAGGTCATTGACCTCATCAAGGTCATTGACCCCTCAAGGTCATTGACCCCTCAAGGTCATTGACCCCTCAAGGTCATTGACCCCTCAAGGTCACTGACCTCATCAAGTCCTTGATGACCTTGGGGGGTCAATGACCTTGACGAGGTCAATGACCTTGAGGGGTCAATGACCTTGACGAGGTCAATGACCTTGAGGGGTCAATGACCTTGAAGGGTCAATGACCTTGAGGGGTCAATGACCTTGATGAGGACAATGACCTTGAGGGGTCAATGACCTTGATGAGGTCAATGACCTTGAGGGGTCAATGACCTTGATGAGGTCAATGACCTTGAGGGGTCAATGACCTTGAGGGGTCAATGACCTTGATGAGGTCAATGACCTTGAGGGGTCAATGACCTTGAAGGGTCAATGAGTGCGGTGATGGTGATGATGGTGAAGATTTTGATGATGGCGATGATGGTGATGATGGTGATGATGGTGATGATGGTGATGATGGTGATGATGGTGATGATGGTGATGATGGTGATGATGGTGATGATGGTGATGATGGTGACGATGGTGATGTGGTGATGATGGTGATGATGGTGATGATGGTGATGATGGTGATGATGATGATGATGGTGATGATGGTGATGATGGTGATGATGGTGATGACGGTGATGATGGTGATGATGGTGATGATGGTGATGATGGTGATGATGGTGATGATGGTGATGAGGGTGACGATGGTGATGATGGTGACGATGGTGATGATGGCGATTATGATGATGATGGCGATTATGATGATGATGGTGATGAGGGTGAGGATGGTAATGAGGGTGACGATGGTGCTGATGGTGATGATGGTGATGATGGTGATGATGGTGATGATGGTGATGATGGTGATGATGGTGATGATGGTGATGATGGTGATGATGGTGATGATGGTGATGATGGTGATGATGGTGATGATGGTGATGATGGTGATGATGGTGATGATGGTGATGATGGTGATGACGGTGACGATGGTGATGATGGTGATGATGGTGATGATGGTGACGATGGTGATGATGGTGATGATGGTGATGATGGTGATGATGGTGATGATGGTGATGATGGTGATGATGGTGATGATGGTGATGATGGTGATGATGGTGATGTTGGTGATGATGGTGATGATGGCGATGACGGTGATGATGGTGATGAGGGTGATGATGGTGATGAGGGTGACGATGGTGATGATGGTGATGATGGTGATGACGGTGACGATGGTGATGATGGTGATGATGGTGATGATGGTGACGATGGTGATGATGGTGATGACGGTGACGATGGTGATGATGGTGATGATGGCGATGATGGTGACGATGGTGATGATGGTGATGATGGTGATGATGGTGATGATGGTGATGATGGTGACGATGGTGATGATGGCGATTATGATGATGATGGCGATTATGATGATGATGGTGATGAGGGTGAGGATGGTAATGAGGGTGACGATGGTGCTGATGGTGATGATGGTGATGATGGTGATGATGGTGATGATGGTGATGATGGTGATGATGGTGATGATGGTGATGATGGTGATGATGGTGATGATGGTGATGATGGTGATGATGGTGATGACGGTGACGATGGTGATGATGGTGATGATGGTGATGACGGTGACGATGGTGATGATGGTGATGATGGTGATGATGGTGATGATGGTGATGATGGTGATGTTGGTGATGATGGTGATGATGGCGATGACGGTGATGATGGTTATGATGGTGAAGATGGTGATGATGGTGATGGTGGTGATGATGGTGATGACGGTGACGATGGTGATGATGGCGATTATGATGATGATGGCGATTATGATGATGATGGTGATGAAGGTGAGGATGGTAATGAGGGTGACGATGGTGCTGATGGTGATGATGGTGATGAAGGTGATGATGGTGATGATGGTGATGATGGTGATGATGGTGATGATGGTGATGATGGTGATGATGATGATGATGGTGATGATGATGATGATGGTGATGATGGTGATGATGGTGATGATGGTGATGATGGTGATGATGGTGATGATGGTGATGATGGTGATGATGGTGATGATGGTGATGATGGTGATGATGGTGATGATGGTGATGATGGTGATGATGGTGATGATGGTGATGATGGTGATGATGGTGATGATGGTGATGTTGGTGATGATGGTGATGATGGCGATGACGGTGATGATGGTGATGAGGGTGATGATGGTGATGAGGGTGACGATGGTGATGGTGGTGATGATGGTGGTGATGGTGGTGATGGTGATGATTGTGATGATGGTGATGATGGTGATGATGGTGATGATGGTGATGATGGTGATGACGGTGACGATGGTGATGATGGCGATTATGATGATGATGGCGATTATGATGATGATGGTGATGAGGGTGAGGATGGTAATGAGGGTGACGATGGTGCTGATGGTGATGATGGTGATGATGGTGATGATGGTGATGATGGTGATGATGGTGATGATGGTGATGATGGTGATGATGGTGATGATGGTGATGATGGTGATGATGGTGATGATGGTGATGATGGTGATGATGGTGATGATGGTGATGATGGTGATGATGGTGATGATGGTGATGATGGTGATGTTGGCGATTATGATGATGATGGCGATTATGATGATGATGGTGATGAGGGTGAGGATGTCAATGAGGGCGACGATGGTGCTGATGGTGATGATGGTGATGAAGGTGATGATGGTGATGATGGTGATGATGGTGATGATGGTGATGATGGCGATTATGATGATGATGGCGATTATGATGATGATGGCGATGATGGTGATGATGGTGATGATGGTGATGATGGTGATGATGGTGATGATGGTGATGATGGTGATGATGGTGATGATGGTGATGAGGGTGATGATGGTGATGAGGGTGACGATGGTGATGATGGTGATGATGGTTATCATGATGGTGATGATGGTGGTGATGGTGGTGATGGTGATGATGGTGGTGATGGTGATGATTGTGATGATGGTGATGATGGTGATGATGGTGATGATGGTGATGATTGTGATGGTGGTGATGATGGTGATGATGGTGACGATGGTGATGATGGCGATGACGGTGATGATGGTTATGATGGTGAAGATGGTGATGATGGTGATGGTGGTGATGATGGTGATGATGGTGACGATGGTGATGATGGCGATTATGATGATGATGGCGATGAGGGTGAGGATGGTAATGAGGGTGACGATGGTGCTGATGGTGACGATGGTGATGATGGCGATTATGATGATGATGGCGATTATGATGATGATGGCGATTATGATGATGATGGCGATTATGATGATGATGGTGATGAGGGTGAGGATGGTAATGAGGGTGACGATGGTGCTGATGGTGATGATGGTGATGAAGGTGATGATGGTGATGATGGTGATGATGGTGATGATGGTGATGATGGTGATGATGGTGATGATGGTGATGATGGTGATGATGGTGATGATGGTGATGAGGGTGACGATGGTGATGATGGTGATGATGGTGATGATGGTGATGACGGTGACGATGGTGATGATGGTGATGATGGTGATGATGGTGACGATGGTGATGATGGTGATGATGGTGATGATGGTGATGATGGTGATGATGGTGATGTTGGTGATGATGGTGATGATGGCGATGACGGTGATGATGGTTATGATGGTGAAGATGGTGATGATGGTGATGGTGGTGATGGTGGTGATGATGGTGATGATGGTGACGATGGTGATGATGGCGATTATGATGATGATGGCGATTATGATGATGATGGTGATGAGGGTGAGGATGGTAATGAGGGTGACGATGGTGCTGATGGTGCTGATGGTGATGATGGTGATGACGGTGACGATGGTGATGATGGTGATGATGGTGATGATGGTGATGACGGTGACGATGGTGATGATGGTGATGATGGTGATGATGGTGACGATGGTGATGATGGTGATGATGGTGATGATGGTGATGATGGTGATGATGGTGATGTTGGTGATGATGGTGATGATGGCGATGATGGTGATGATGGTTATGATGGTGAAGATGGTGATGATGGTGATGGTGGTGATGATGGTGATGATGGTGACGATGGTGATGATGGCGATTATGATGATGATGGCGATTATGATGATGATGGTGATGAGGGTGAGGATGGTAATGAGGGTGACGATGGTGCTGATGGTGATGATGGTGATGAAGGTGATGATGGTGATGTTGGTGATGATGGTGATGATGGTGATGATGGTGACGATGGTGATGATGGTGATGATGGTGATGATGGTGATGATGGTGATGATGGTGATGATGGTGATGATGGTGATGATGGTGATGATGGTGATGATGGTGATGATGGTGATGATGGTGATGATGGTGATGATGGTGATGATGGTGATGATGGTGATGATGGTGATGATGGTGATGATGGTGATGATGGTGATATTGGTGATGATGGTGATGATGGCGATGACGGTGATGATGGTTATGATGGTGAAGATGGTGATGATGGTGATGGTGGTGACGATGGTGATGATGGTGATGATGGTGATGATGGTGATGATGGTGATGATGGTGATTATGGTGATGATGGTGATGATGGTGATGATGGTGATGATGGTGATGACGGTGACGATGGTGATGATGGTGATGATGGTGATGATGGTGACGATGGTGATGATGGTGATGATGGTGATGATGGTGATGTTGGTGATGATGGTGATGATGGCGATGACGGTGATGATGGTTATGATGGTGAAGATGGTGATGATGGTGATGGTGGTGATGATGGTGATGATGGTGACGATGGTGATGATGGCGATTATGATGATGATGGCGATTATGATGATGATGGTGATGAGGGTGAGGATGGTAATGAGGGTGACGATGGTGCTGATGGTGATGATGGTGATGAAGGTGATGATGGTGATGTTGGTGATGATGGTGATGATGGCGATGACGGTGATGATGGTTATGATGGTGATGTTGGTGATGATGGTGATGATGGCGATGACGGTGATGATGGTTATGATGGTGAAGATGGTGATGATGGTGATGGTGGTGATGATGGTGATGATGGTGACGATGGTGATGATGGCGATTATGATGATGATGGCGATTATGATGATGATGGTGATGAGGGTGAGGATGGTAATGAGGGTGACGATGGTGCTGATGGTGATGATGGTGATGAAGGTGATGATGGTGATGTTGGTGATGATGGTGATGATGGCGATGACGGTGATGATGGTTATGATGGTGAAGATGGTGATGATGGTGATGATGGTGACGATGGCGATTATGATGATGATGGTGATGAGGGTGAGGATGGTAATGAGGGTGACGATGGTGATGATGGTGATGATGGTGATGATGGTGATGATGGTGATGATGGTGATGATGGTGATGATGGTGACGATGGTGATGATGGTGATGATGGTGATGATGGTGATGATGGTGATGATGGTGATGTTGGTGATGATGGTGATGATGGCGATGACGGTGATGATGGTTATGATGGTGAAGATGGTGATGATGGTGATGGTGGTGATGATGGTGATGATGGTGACGATGGTGATGATGGCGATTATGATGATGATGGCGATTATGATGATGATGGTGATGAGGGTGAGGATGGTAATGAGGGTGACGATGGTGCTGATGGTGATGATGGTGATGAAGGTGATGATGGTGATGTTGGTGATGATGGTGATGATGGCGATGACGGTGATGATGGTTATGATGGTGAAGATGGTGATGATGGTGATGGTGGTGATGATGGTGATGATGGTGACGATGGTGATGATGGCGATTATGATGATGATGGCGATTATGATGATGATGGTGATGAGGGTGAGGATGGTAATGAGGGTGACGATGGTGCTGATGGTGATGATGGTGATGATGGTGACGATGGTGATGATGGTGATGATGGTGATGATGGTGATGATGGTGATGTTGGTGATGATGGTGATGATGGCGATGACGGTGATGATGGTTATGATGGTGAAGATGGTGATGATGGTGATGGTGGTGATGATGGTGATGATGGTGACGATGGTGATGATGGCGATTATGATGATGATGGCGATTATGATGATGATGGTGATGAGGGTGAGGATGGTAATGAGGGTGACGATGGTGCTGATGGTGATGATGGTGATGAAGGTGATGATGGTGATGAAGGTGATGATGGTGATGATGATGATGATGGTGATGATGGTGTGATGGTGATGATGGTGATGATGGTGATGATGGTGATGATGGTGATGATGGTGATGATGGTGATGATGGTGATGATGGTGATGATGGTGATGATGGTGATGATGGTGATGATGGTGATGATGGTGATGATGGTGATGATGGTGATGATGGTGATGATGGTGATGATGGTGATGATGGTGATGATGGTGATGATGGTGATGATGGTGATGATGGTGATGATGGTGATGATGGTGATGATGGTGATGATGGTGATGATGGTGATGATGGTGATGATGGTGATGATGGTGATGATGGTGATTATGGTGATTTTGGCAATGATGATGATGATGGTTATAGGATGACGATGGTGATGATGGTGATGATGGTGATGATGGTGATGATTTTGATGATGGTGATGATGGTGATGACGGTGATGATGGTGACGATGGTGTTGATGGCGATTATGATGATGATGGCGATTATGATGATGATGGTGATGAGGGTGAGGATGGTAATGAGGGTGACGATGGTGATGATGGTGATGATGGTGATGAAGGTGATGATGGTGATGATGGTGATGATGGTGATGATGGTGATGATGATGATGATGGTGATGATGGTGATGATGGTGATGATGGTGATGATGATGATGATGATCATGATGGTGATGATGGTGATCATGGTGATGAGTGCGGTGATGGTGACGGTGGAGATTATGGTGACTATAATGATAGTGATGATGGTGATGATGGTGATGATGGTGATGATGGTGATGATGGTGATGATGGTGATGATGGTGATGATGGTGATGATGGTGATGATGGTGATGATGGTGATGATGGTGATGATGGTGATGATGGTGATGATGGTGATGATGGTGATGATGGTGATGATGGTGATGATGGTGGAGATTTTGATGATGGTGATGATGGTGATGATGGTGATGATGGTGATGATGGTGATGATGGTGATGATGGTGATGATGGTGATGATGGTGATGATGGTGATGATGGTGATGATGGCGATGATGGTGATGATGGTGATGATGGTGATGATGGTGATGATGGTGATGATGGTGATGATGGTGATGATGGTGATGATGGTGATGATGGTGATGATGGTGATGATGGTGATGATGGTGATGATGGTGATGATGGTGATGATGGTGATGATGGTGATGATGGTGATGATGGTGATGATGGTGATGATGGTGATGATGGTGATGATGGTGATGATGGTGATTATGGTGATTTTGGCAATGATGATTATGATGGTTATAGGATGACGATGGTGATGATGGTGATGATTTTGATGATTTTGATGATGGTGATGATGGTGATGACGGTGATGATGGTTAGGACGGTGATGATGGTTATGATGGTGAAGATGGTGATGATGGTGATGGTGGTGATGATGGTGATGATGGTGACGATGGTGTTGATGGCGATTATGATGATGATGGCGATTATGATGATGATGGTGATGAGGGTGAGGATGGTAATGAGGGTGACGATGGTGATGATGGTGATGATGGTGATGATGGTGATGATGGTGATGATGGTGATGATGGTGATGATGGTGATGATGATGATGATGGTGATGATGGTGATGATGGTGATGATGGTGATGATGGTGATGATGGTGATGATGGTGATGATGGTGATGATGGTGATGATGGTGATGATGTTGATGATGGTGATGATGGTGGAGATTTTGATGATGATGATGATGGTGATGATGGTGATGATGGTGATGATGGTGATGATGGTGATGATGGTGATGATGGTGATGATGGTGATGATGGTGATGATGGTGATGATGGTGATGATGGTGATGATGGTGATGATGGTGATGATGGTGATGATGGTGATGATGGTGATGATGGTGATGATGGTGATGATGGTGATGATGGTGATGATGGTGATGATGGTGATGATGGTGATGATGGTGATTATGGTGATTTTGGCAATGATGATGATGATGGTTATAGGATGACGATGGTGATGATGGTGATGATGGTGATGATTTTTATGATGGTGATGACGGTGATGATGGTTATGATGGTGAAGATGGTGATGATGGTGATGGTGGTGATGATGGTGATGATGGTGACGATGGTGTTGATGGCGATTATGATGATGATGGCGATTATGATGATGATGGTGATGAGGGTGAGGATGGTAATGAGGGTGACGATGGTGATGATGGTGATGATGGTGATGATGGTGATGATGGTGATGATGGTGATGATGGTGATGATGGTGATGATGGTGATGATGGTGATGATGGTGATGATGGTGATGATAGTGATGATGGTGATGATGGTGATGATGGTGATGATGGTGATGATGGTGATGATGGTGATGATGGTGATGATGGTGATGATGGTGATGATGGTGATGATGGTGATGATGGTGATGATGGTGATGATGGTGATGATGGTGATGATAGTGATGATGGTGATGACGGTGATGATGGTGATGATGGTGATGATGGTGATGATGGTGATGATGGTGATGATGGTGATGATGGTGATGATGGTGATGATGGTGATGATGGTGATGATGGTGATGATGGTGATGATGGTGATGATGGTGATGATGGTGATGATGGTGATGATGGTGATGATGGTGATGATGGTGATGATGGTGATGATGGTGATGATGGTGATGATGGTGATGATGGTGATGATGGTGATGATGGTGATGATGGTGATGATGGTGATGATGGTGATGATGGTGATGATGGTGATGATGGTGATGATGGTGATGATGGTGATGATGGTGATGATGGTGATGATGGTGATGATGGTGATGATGGTGATGATGGTGATGATGGTGATGATGGTGATGATGGTGATGATGGTGATGATGGTGATGATGGTGATGATGGTGATGATGGTGATGATGGTGATGATGGTGATGATGGTGATGATGGTGATGATGGTGATGATGGTGATGATGGTGATGATGATGATGATGGTGATGATGGTGATGATGGTGATTTTGGCAATGATGATGGTGATGATGGTGATTTTGGCAATGATGATGGTGATGATGGTGATGATGGTGATGATGGTGATGATGGTGATGATGGTGATGATGGTGATGATGGTGATTTTGGCAATGATGATGGTGATGATGGTGATGATGGTGATGATGGTGATGATGGTGATGATGGTGATGATGGTGATTTTGGCAATGATGATGGTGATGATGGTGATTTTGGCAATGATTATGGTGATGATGGTGATTTTGGCAATGATGCTGTCACTTATGGTAGTGCCAACAATGATGGCGACAGACATAGATTCTATTGATGCTTATATGGTGCTAGTGATGGTTTAGCTGAGGCTTGTGCGGATGGGGATTGTACATGGATGGCAATGAAGCCGATGGCAATGGTGGTAATTAACGGTGAAAAAAGAACCGGGCAAGAGAGGATAAAAAAATAGACGATATCTCATTACAGTTTGTTGTACATTTTTCAACTCAACTCTTTATGATATTCGCTTTACATTTATAGAGGATGGGGTGATGGAATTTGCGCTAGTGTAGAGTTTTGCTATGATCGTTCGATATACAGAAACGGATTTCTTTATGGATTGGGTGTAAAATACGTTGGTGTCAAAAAGTGAAGCCACGATGTGATTGTTAGTCTACAATTCGGCCAACCTGACCAGGTAATCGACCCGATTATCAATCAGCGGGCAAAACTCTTGCTAGGGGCAAAATCATCATTACAGTGAAAACTCTACGTTAAACATCCGTACTATTTTACTTACAATAGTTATGATGCAATTATAATTACTTTACTGGTAATGCGTTTAGGCACATATGGATATATGTAGTATATACATATAATAAATCTAAGTTTTAATTCATTATTTATACAGTTCATACAGATAAATGTTTGTTTATAAAATTGTGTCGAACAATGTGGGATTATCTTACGTAATATACATACATACATATACAGGGTGTCCCACGAGCAGTGTGACAAAAAGCTTGAGCGTGTAGGTCTGGTCAAGACAAAAAAACAATCGTATGGGAGGGGGGGGGGGTCTATTCCCCCCGTTTAGCCGGAAGGGGCAATTTTCTAAAAAAACTGACTTAATTTGGAAAAAAAAATATTAAAAATCAACAGTTACATCCACAATGCCGTAATGTACTTTTTTGTAAAGCCAGAAACCTCTTCTTTCATCTTGTTTTTAAACAAATCTGTTTTAAGGAATAGTTTTTGAGAAATTAATTTTCAAACTCAAAATTTTGCAAAAAAAATTTAAAAAAAAACTTTCGAACTATTTTTTTTCAAAATTGTATGTAATTAAGTACTATTTTTTTTCAAAAATTCAATTCTCTTGTTAGTTTTTATTTAAAAACAGAAAACTGGATGCAAATATGTCTTGTAGTTTTTGAGAAATTAAAAAAAAACCCAAACCATTTTTTCCTAAGAAGAACCTTTTTTTTGGTTTTAACGCGACTGGACTTGTAGGCAAATTAATGTGTGAAATATTGACCTCTTTTTTATTATTTTTAAAAACTTCGGAGTTTTATTATAATAAATTTTCAATATGATCCCCATTTTTTAGAAGACAAAGATTATATCTCCTTCTAATGGCTGCACATAAGTCTATGCTTGACAAATTTTCCTGCAATTTGACTCCAGCGACTTCAATCCGTTCTTTCAGTTGTTCCAAAGATACTATTTCCACTTCGTAAACATAATTCTTCATGAATCCCCACACATAAAAATCTAGAGGAGTTAAATCTGGTGATCTAGGTGGCCATACCGTGGGGCCCCTTCTTCCGATCCAACGGTCACTAAAATGATCATCCAGCCAGTTTCTAACCCGTAAGCTGTAGTGTGCTGGTGCTCCATCTTGCTGCTAGATTAAATTATCTGCTATGGCCAAAGAAACGTTGACCATCAAATCGGGCAAAAGGTCTCGTAGGAACTGCAGGTATGATTCTCCATTAATAACGGCATTCGAAAACCAGGTCCCGATTACAGTTCGTCCAACAATACCAAGCCAAACATTACAGCTAAAGCGGTGTTGTCATTTATTTTGTTTTTTGTTGTGTGGATTGGTGCTACTCCAATGATGTAAATTGTGGAAGTTAGTAACCCCATCCCTGGTAAACTGTGCTTTATCCGTCCAGAATATCCTTGCAAAATAGTAGCAGTAATGATCGACAAAATTCTGCTCTCAAAAACTTGTCGTTTGAGGTGAGTTCCTGAACTGACCTAAAATGGTACGGGTGTAAGTTTTCGGTATGAAGCACTCTCCATACTCTAGGTTTGGGCACTCCAAGCATAATAGCTATCCTCTTTGTACTAAGGGAGGTAGTACGTCGGACCAAATCCAAAATTCTTTTATCTAAGATTCCTGATCCATCTGTAACTGATCTTTCGCTTCTTCGATGCTCTAGCACTCCGTGCTCTCGCAGACGTCGGTGGATTCTTGAAAACATGCTACGACTGGGACACCTCCGATTGGGATATCTTTCAGCGTAGAGTCTTTCGGCTTCACGATCTCGACCATTAGCTAAACCGTAGCAGAAGTGCATGTCCGTTAATTCTTCTCGAGAGTATGAGTTTGACATCGTAATGTGTTGATGAAATGGAAATTTGGAAATGGTTTTTTATTAAAAATGCGATGCCTTTTATTTACATTTTAGTTGCAAATATTTTGTTTTTCATAAAGAAAAAATGCGGTTTTATTGTCTTAAGGTCCTAGCGGGTAGAACCCATTGGCGGCGGTCGGACCGAAACGAAATTGGCAGGTCAGTTTTCAGGCGTTATCAATGAGAAAAAAGGATTAATCCAGGGTTATTCCAATACTGTGTCTCTTTATTGTATCCTCATAAAACTCCGAATTTTTTTAAAATTAATTTGTCTACAACTCCAGCCGCGTTAAAACCAAAAAAAAAGGTTCTTCTTAGAAAAAAATGGTTTGGGTTTTTTTTTAATTTCTCAAAAACTACAAGACATTTTTGCATCCGGTTTCTGTTTTTAACTAAAAACTAATAAGAGAATTGAATTTTTGAAAAAAAATTAGTACTTAATTACATACAATTTTGAAAAAAAATAATTCGAAATTTTTTTTTGCAAAATTTTGAGTTTGAAAATTAATTTCTCAAAAACTATTCCTTAAAACAGCTTTGTTTAAAAACAAGATAAAAGAAGAGGTTTCTGGCTTTACAAAAAGTATATCACGGCATTGTGGATGTAACTGTTGATTTTTAATATTTTTTTTCCAAATTAATTCAATTTTTTAGAAAATTGCCCCTTCCGGCTAAACGGAGGGGAATAGACCCCCCCTCCCATACGATTTTTTTTTTTGTCTTGACCAGACCTACACGCTCTAGCTTTTTGACATACTGCTCGTGGGACACCCTGTATATGTATGTAGTGAAAAAAAAAAATTATATTTTAGTAGTATCAAGAATTCAGCAAATGAATAATAGTACTCGTATACTTATACATGGTAAGCTTCTCCGTTTATTTCCGATTATCCTTCACAAAAATGGTTTGGGTTTAAGTCCACAAAATGAAATAGAAAATTCAAATTTGCATTATATATTTGTATTGTTATGAGGATCGCCACCTTGATTTGTATCAAGCTCAAAGTCTACTTCACACCTATATGGCCTCATATTAGCTGGCGATGATACACCTTTATATGCCATTCGCGTCAATTGTAGACCATCGATATCGGCGATGACGTAACGATCATTAGGAAGGACTTCTTTTACCTCATAAGGACCTCTGTATCTCGCGAATAGTTTTTTGTTAACACCAGGAGTTGTTACTACATTTTTTATCATAACATAATCACCCTTTTTATAAGTTAGTGGCTGCTTATGCCGTTTATCGTAGTATATCTGATTCTTTTCGATATTTCTTACGGCTTCGGCTCTTATGCTATCTATGTCCGCTCTTTTATCTTCTATTGTGTTAGTTAAAAACTCCATAATCTTATCGCAAAGTACCCCTTTTTGATTCCTACCAAACAAAAGCATGCTGGGTGTAAAACCTGTACTCCTACTCAAAGTATTATTAAGAGTATACTCTATCTTGGCTATATGCTTGTCCCATTCCACAGTTGACTGAGCGTCGCATTCTTTCGCCAACATTGGAACAAGAATTCGGTTGATCCGCTCGACTTGCCCATTCGACTGGGGAGAATGTGTTGCAACTTTTGTATGTTCAACATTACTTTTGCTTAGAAATTCGGAAAATTCTTTAAATGTAAAGGATGATCCACGATCCGAAACTATTCTATTTGGCCTGGAATAGTTTTCGAAATATAAATTTAGACAAGCTATCACCTCTTTACTGGGTACAATTTAATAAACTTTGTAAAACCATCGATAACCAAGAAAATATACTTTTTCTGGGAACGTGAATTCCATCAGGTTCTGTAGATAGCTCTCACGTCGTTATCGAGGAGACGTAGTCCGCCAGTATCAACGCTTTTGGTGGCTGGAGAGAGCTGCGTCAGTGGGCACTTCAGTAACTTCAGCCTCTTCAAGGCAGGGCTTGCTTAGCACCAATGGCAGGCTTACATAGACTAGGGCAGGGTGGGTTAGGGTAGTATAGAACAAAAAAAAAACCAAATAAAGTATAAATATATTAAAATAAAAAAAAACAAGATATATATATTAAATATATATAAAGTATATACAGGGTGTCCCACGAGCAGTGTGCCAAAAACCTAGAGCGTGTAGGTCTGGTCAAGATATACCCAAGATTCAATCTGGGGCTCATACAAGAGCCCTGGATCAATAAAAACAAAATATCAGGACTAAACATCAAAAACTGTAAGTTGGTTTACGACAAAGCGGCTGATACACCGAGAGCTGCAATACTTATTAACAATGATATTAACTTCCTACAAATTTCAGAATTCACCGATAGAGACGCAGTGACGATCCTAGTCAACATGATGGGAACTGAGGTAATCGTCACCTCAGCCTATTTTCCGGGTGAAGAAGAGGAAGCACCACCAGAAAACATCAAAAAACTGGTAAGATTCTGTAAACAGAATAGGAAACACCTAGTCATTGGCTGCGATGCGAATGCTCACAATACTATCTGGGGCAGTAGCGATACAAATTCAAGAGGTGAGTCTCTCCTAGAATTTCTCGTCGATACTAACCTAGATATAGCAAATAGAGGCAAAGAACCAACTTTCCAAAATGCAATAAGGAAAGAAGTTCTAGACCTCACACTAATTACTAACAAAATATCTAACTTGATTAAAGAGTGGCAGGTCTCGAAAGAAAACTCCTTTTCTGACCACAACCACATCACTTTTAAACTTAACATGGGAACTCAGGCTGAGACCCTGGTGAGATATAGATCTCCCAAAGCCACAAACTGGGAAATGTACAAATCCCTCCTAAATGAAAAACTATCAGGGGTTCATCTGAACACCAACACTCCAGAGGAACTAGACAATTCAGTCGAATTCCTCACGGACACCATATTATCTTCCTACCATGCAAGCTGCCCACTAAAAGAAAAAAAATCCAAAGTATCCGTACCCTGGTGGAACTCCAAGCTGAGCAAACTTAGGAAGTCTGCAAGAAAAGAGTTCAACAGGGCAAAAAAGACGGGCAACTGGCAGCCATATAAGGAAGCTCTCACCAATTATAATAAAGGAATCAGGGCATCCAAAAGAAAATCATGGATGAACTACTGTGATAACCTTAAAGACTCACCAGAAACAGCAAGAGTCTACAAAGCGTTATCCAAGGGAAACCATGATTCCTTAGGTCTGCTCAAAGACCTGGATGGAAACCTGACAAATAACTTCACGGACACCCTAGAATTACTCCTAAAGACTCACTTTCCTGGCTGTACCGTGGAAACTAGCTGTAATCTCAGCCATAACTTACCAAACTATTATCAAAATAGTAATAACAGCGTGAGGAAATATATAACGTACGAGAAGCTAGACTGGGCCATTAACAGCTTCAAGCCATTTAAAGCTTCGGGACCTGACGGAATATTTCCAGCTTTACTAATACATGGGAACAATAAACTAAAGGCACTGTTGGTAAAAATTATCCGAACCAGCCTTGCCACTAGTTACATACCACGTACATGGAGAAGGATTAGGGTCATATTCATACCTAAAGGGGGTAACAAACCACCAGAAAATCCTAAATCGTACAGACCAATCAGTCTATCCTCGTTCCTACTAAAAGCAACGGAAAAACTGATTGAACTAATCATAAGAACAACACTGGAGATATCTCCACTCCATAAACTACAATTTGCATACCAAAAAGGCAAATCTACGATAACCGCACTCCACAAAGTTACGGAAATCATTGAAAAGGCCTTAAATTCAAAAGAAGTAGCAATTGGGGCATTTATGGACATAGAGGGAGCATTTGACAATGCAAATCACTCATCACTAACTAAAGCATTACATGCAAAAAGGGTGGACCCCCTAGTAGTTAGATGGATCAATAATATGCTAAAAGATAGACGCATAACAGCCAAGTTAGGTACCTCAGAACTAGTTATCAAAACTATTAGAGGTTGCCCGCAAGGGGGTGTTCTATCCCCGCTTCTGTGGTCAATTCTGGTAGATGAACTTCTCTGGGAACTTAACAACAAAGGCTTTACTGCCATTGGATATGCAGATGACATCACCATATTCATAAAAGGCAAACAAGAAGACATTCTAGGGAATCTTATGCAAAACGCCCTAAAAATAACATGGAACTGGTGCGATAAAGAACAACTCTCTATCAATCCCAGCAAAACCCAAATAATTAGGTTTACCAGGAAAAGATCAATCGATCTACCAAACCTTAAAATAAAAGACACCTGCATCCCAATAAAGAAAGAGGTAAAATTCCTAGGAATAACACTGGATCATAAACTCTCATGGAATGCACACCTAGATAACATATACTCAAAGGCTGTAAAGGCCTTATGGTCCCTAAAACAGCTGGTGGGCAAAACATGGGGACTCAACCCAAAAATGAGTATATGGATATACAATCAGATGATCAAACCAACCATACTATACGGCGCTGCGGTATGGTGGAGGAAATGCGTACAAAAAGGAACAATACGCAAACTCAACAAAATACAAAGACTAGCATGTATTTGTATAACTGGAGCAATGAAAACCACTCCAACCGCTGGAATGGAGGCAATCCTAAACATTCCGCTGTTACACACTGCCGTTCAGGCAGAAGCGGCCAAACAAGCCCTAAGGATACAAAGAACTTATAACTACAAAAAAGGGAACATCTAGAGATTCTAGAAAAGGTCGACAACGTCTGGGAACTAACTCGTGTAAGTGACCTAATGTCCCCTCAGCTGAACTTTAAAAAACACTTTGAAATACTCATTCCAAACAGGGAGGAATGGAAAAACAATCCCCCTTGGTTGAAGGATGGTGCCCAAAAGTGGTTTACAGATGGGTCCAAATCCGGAAATAAAGTAGGGGCTGGTGTGATAGGACCTAAATGTAGCCTTCACATCCCTCTCTGCGGTGAATCAACAATCTTTCAGGCTGAACTGTATGCAATAAATGCGGCGGTACACTACATTAGTGAACAAAAGCCCAATAGATTAAAGATATCCATATTCTCGGACAGCCAAGCGGTTCTCAAAGCTCTAAGAAGCTATACATTTAACTCTAGAGCTGTCTGGGAATGTCACCAACGTCTAAATAAACTGGCGATAAACAACAAAGTAAAGTTGATTTGGGTGCCAGGTCATGAAAACCATAAAGGCAACGAAAAGGCGGACTTACAAGCCAAAAAAGGCGCCCAGATGCCTTTTACTGGACCCTTCCCCCTTTATGGATTTGACAACACAGACACAAATAAAACTTTAAACAAATGGGTCATCAAACAAAAGAACCAATTCTGGAACAGACAAGAGGGCTTAAAACACTCTAAAATCTTTATGGAACAGAATCACAATCCAAAACGTGCAAAAGAGGCACTAGAACTAAATAAAGCCGAACTAAAACTGCTATGTGAAGCTCTAACAGGGCACGGCACTTGCAATCACCACCTATCCAAAATGGGTCTCAGCAGCACTGAGTCTTGCAGACGATGTGGGCAGGATAAAGAGACAATGGAACATATTCTCACAAAATGCCCAGAACTCACTGAAGAGCGACTCGAAATGTCAACAAAGACTAACAGGGAAGGACTTCCAGGATATCCCATCTAGGAAAGTTGTTAAATTCATGAAAGCAACACTAAAATCCCTAGATCAAAGAAGGGGGTACAATAGATCTTTATGGTCGCAGTGCAAGTGTCCTGTAATGACACACCCCATACTCTTCAATTCAATTCAATTCTGGTCAAGATAAGAAAAAAATCGTATGGGAGGGGGGGGGGGGGGGTCTATTCCCCCCCCGTTTAGCCGGGAGGGGCAATTTTCTAAAAAAATTGACTTAATTTGGAAAAAAAAATATTTAAAATCAACAGTTACATCCACAATGCCGTGATATACTTTTTTGTAAAGCCAGAAACCTCTTCTTTCATCTTGTTTTTAAACGTGGCTGTTTTAAGGAATAGTTTTTGAGAAATTAATTTTCATCTTTTGAAAAAAAAATTAAAAAAAAAATTCGAACTATTTGTTTTCAAAATTGTATGTAATTAAGTACTATTTTTTTTTCAAAAATTCAATTCTCTTATTAGTTTTTAGTTAAAAACAGAAAACCGGATGCAAAAATGTCTTGTAGTTTTTGAGAAATTAAAAAAAAACCCGAACCATTTTTTTATTTTTTTCTAAGAAAAACCTTTTTTTTTGGTTTTAACGCGGCTGGACTTGTAGGCAAATTAGTGTATGAAACATTGACCTCTTTTTTATTATTTTTAAAAAATTCGGTGACACAGTATTGGAATATCCCTGGATTAATCCTTTTTTTTTTCATGGATAACGCCTGAAAACTGACCTACCAATTTCGTCTGGGTCCGCCCGCCGCCGATGGGTTCTACCCGCTAGGACCTTAAGACAATAAAACGGCATTTTTTCTCTATTGAAAAACAAAATATTTGCAACCCAAATGTAAATAAAAGGCACATCGCATTTTTAATGAAAAACCATTTCCAAATTGGATGTTAACTCATCAACACATTACGATGTCAAACTCATACTCTCGAGAAGAATTAACGGACATGCACTTCTGCTACGGTTTAGCTAATGGTAGAGATCGTGAAGCCGAAAGACGCTACGCTGAAAGATATCCCAATCGGAGGTGTCCCAGTCGTAGCATGCTTTCAAGAATCCACCGACGTCTGCGAGAGCACGGAGTGCTAGAGCATCGAGGAAGCGAAAGATCAGTTACAGATGGATCAGGAATCTTATATGAAAGAATTTTTGATTTGGTCCGACGTAATCCCTCCCTTAGTACAAGGAGGAGTGCCCAAATTAGAGTATGGAGAGTGCTCCATACCGAAAACTTACACTCGTACCATTTTAGGCCAGTTCAGGAACTCACCTCAAACTACAAGTTTTTGAGAGCAGAATTTTGTCGATCATTACTGCTTCGAGATGAAACTGAACGAAACTATTTTGCAAGGATATTCTGGACGGATGAAGCACAGTTTACCAGAGATGGGGTTACTAACTTTCACAATTTGCATCATTGGAGTAGCACCAATCCACACAACAAAAAACAAAATAAATCACAATACCGCTTTAGCTGTAATGTTTGGCTTGGTATTGTTGGACAAACTGTAATCGGGCCCCGGTTTTTGAATGCCGGTATTAATGGAGAGTCATACCTGCAGTTCCTACGAGACCTTTTGCCCGATTTGATGGACCACGGCCATAGCAGATAATTTAATCTACCAGCAAGATGGAGCACCAGCACACTACAGCTTACGGGTTAGAAACTGGCTGGATGATCATTTTAGTGACCGTTGGATCGGAAGAAGGGGCCCCACGGAATGGCCACCTAGATCACTAGATTTAACTTCTCTAGATTTTTATGTGTGGGGATTCATGAAGAATTATGTTTACGAAGTATCTTTGGAACAACTGAAAGAACGGATTGAAGTCGCTGGAGTCAAATGCAGGAAAATTTGTCAAGCATAGACTTATGTGCAGCCATTAGAAGGAGATATAATCTTTGTCTTCTAAAAAATGGGGATCATATTGATCATATTATAATAAAACTCCGAATTTTTTAAAAATAATAAAAAAGAGGTCAATGTTTCATACACTAATTTGCCTACAAGTCCAGCCGCGTTAAAACCAAAAAAAAGGTTTTTCTTAGAAAAAAATAAAAAAATGGTTCGGGTTTTTTTTTAATTTCTCAAAAACTACAAGACATTTTTGCATCCGGTTTTCTGTTTTTAACTAAAAACTAATAAGAGAATTGAATTTTTGAAAAAAAATTAGTACTTAATTACATACAATTTTGGAAAAAATAGTTCTAAATTTTTTTTTTCCATTAATTTCTCAAAAACTATTCCTTAAAACAGCTTCGATTAAAAACAAGATGAAAGAAGAGGTTTCTGGCTTTACAAAAAGTATATCATGGCATTGTGGATGTAACTGTTGATTTTTAATATTTTTTTTTCCAAATTAAGTAATTTTTTTAGAAAATTGCCCCTCCCGGCTAAACGGGGGGGAATAGACCCCCCCTCCCATACGAGAGCCGTAGATGATTTTTAAAGCCTTCCAGACTCTCACTTCCGGGAAGGAATATTGATGTTGGAGAAATGCTAGACCAAGTGTGTTGAACTTAAGGGGGATTATGTGGAAAAATTAAATACTTTTTCGTCGAGAACTTTTCTCTTACTCATACTCCCATGCGAACCAAACCCTCAATACCAAAAAGCGGGTATCAGAACCGCTTCGAGGAAACAGAAACATGCTGCTGCAAGTGTATTATATCCGATAGGGATTACTTAATTTGATATGGACAGAATAAATAAATATTTTTCGCGAAAAATAAAAGGTCACCTTATTTTTTGAAATAATTTTGTATGAAAAAATGGATTAATAGCTGTGCATGAGGGTGTTTGATGGTGGCCAAAAGCTGTTTGTGCCATTGTTTGATGGCTTTTGCAGACAATTTTCACTTATTCATCAGGTTTTACGAATGTGTATCAAGCCATCGTAATGCCTATGAACATCGAAAGTTTGACAGTAGACCAAAATTTTAAGTGAGGCTCCTGCCTAGATGATTCTTTATAACCAATAAGCAACCACCATATACATAGGTTTTCCGTTGCACAGAACTTACATCCCCAGTTGCCTTGCTCCGACCTGACTTAAAAGTGTAGGTCATCTGTTTTGTAAACGATTTTGGATTGACTATGTCATTCTCAAGCCTGTCCAAATAGAAACTCCATCTTGAACGTTATATTTAAATTTATGTTTATTTTTTATTTATAATTAATTTTCATTTCTTACATTAATTGCTTTTTTGCTTTTTGTGTTTTTAACTTTTTTTTTTAAATTTTGATATAAACTCTTCGAAAAGAAATATAAAAAAATGTTGTTTTCGAATCAGTTTTCCTTGCATTTAATTATTAATGGAATGTAAATTACCATAAAGTAAAAGCGATAAACTCTTAAAAAATACGTGATCCTCTCGGAAAAAAAGAAAGAAATCGCGAAAAAGTATAGATATTACAAAAAAAAAACAAAAAAACATTTTTCAAGTTTTATTTTGAGACGGAGAATAGATTTATTTTACGGAAGCTGCCCAAGCATGCTCTGTACATCTGCATTCCATGACCATGTCTCACTTAATCTTGAGATTCATACTTTTATATACAAAAAAAGGAAAACAACGAATCTTCGCGCTCCCGTTTCTAAGTGAGTTCTCTACATTCTACACGTGTCTATAAAAGTTTTTTTTTTATTTATCTTCTCAAAATAAACTAAAACAACAGAAAGCGGTTCACAAAATACAAAAAAAAATTAAATTAAATAACTTAAAGTACAAAATGGACGGGACGAAATAATATCGTTAATGAAAAATCTTGTTTTTGTCTCAAAACGTTTATCAACTTAAGCTTGGATGGTTTTCGACTTTGTGGTGTTGTTTATAACCTAAACTATAAAATATTAAAAATAGTTCGATGCGACATATCTACGGTTGGGTCTCGAAAACCGCGTATAATAGCGTGAATAGTAAGGATATCATCACTTGGAATGATATTCTTAAAAAAATGTGGGGGAAAAAAAGTTTTTCTGAAGAAAATGGAGTAGAAGCCTAGCTCCGACTAGGATAAATCGGATAAAAAGTAACCTTTCTAATAGCAATTAAAGCCTTATGTATGCGCTGACTGTTTCCTTGCTTTGATACCCCTCCTTAGAACAAACAAAAAAAAAAGGCGAAAGAATAAATTGAACGAAAATGCGTGCAAGTCAACTGTGCAGATAGACGTACAAAACAGTTTGCGCAACAACTGGCAGTGTTCTTAGAATAGATTTCTCATTTCTTCCTGCACTCAACTAACAACATCGTTAAATGGACGTACAACTTACTACCGTAGATCGTCGTTTCGTTAATGGTCGATCTATCTAACCTACTTGCTGAAAAAAACTAAAAAAAAAAAACTTCACTCTCGCGATGGAAAGAACCTAGATAAACCATTCTTTCCGTTTCGTGACTTGATGTCCGGTTGTCGATTGTACAACAGCCTCGTCGGGATCGTCTGCGTTATCAGCACCTTTGTCTTCGTGCGTCAGATAGTCACCCTTGTGTCGACGCAGGTATCGTCCGATCAGGAAGACCATGAGAACGATCAGCAAGAATAGAATCACAAGCAGAGCTGAGGAAAGCAACATTTTAATACAATCCTAATGCGATTTCTGTGGGTTACTTACTGCCCAATAGCGCTGAGTTCACCTCGTTGTATGCTTTCCTTAATTTTTCTTCGTCGATAAGTGGTGGCGGTCTTGTCTCCACCTCGATTGGCGGATGAGTCACCGGTTCCACGCCACAAAAGTCCTCGGTCAATTGGGCTGCAATCATCAAAATTCAATAAACTGAATGAAACTCGCCTAAAATATCCAACTTACTTCCTAGCGACTTGACATTCGATGGTGGATTTTGTTGGAACATGAGCTTGAGCGGATAGATATCATCAAACTGCACTCTTGATACGCATCCGATGAAACCATCCGACATCGATTCATTCTTTCCGATGTACATGTACTGGATATTGTTGAATTGCGCATCTGCTGACGCCTTAATGTCAAAGTTATATTCCACTGGCTCGTAATTATCGACCTTCAACACGACGGTTGATCCACTGTTCCTTCGCGAGAAACGCACGTCGTGATACTGTCCCAGGCCAAAGTGCTTCTTTGGGAAGATAATCTCCTGTCGCTCGAAGCCGAAATCAAACACACAACGCAAGGAACCTGCAAACCAACCCAGTCAACAGTATTCTTCAACTAAAAGTCATAGAATCACTCACCGGAATTGGAAATCTGTATAGTCAGATACTCGCCGGTTAGATTGGAAGAAAAGCCGAGGAGGAAACCCTTCGGATTGGTTGTGGTGAATCCCACTCGGATGTTTTCGGCGATTGTGGAACGGAACGAGCCCTCGAACTCGTAACGAATAATCGAACTTGATCGAAGATTCACACCGATTTCTGGAATCGATCCAACAAATCAAACTAATAAGATTCAAAACACAAGCGTCATTGACACCTACCATCAGCGCAAATTGGTCCTTTGAAGGCACTCCAACGGCAATCGCAAGAGTATCCATCGTACTTCTCATGACAGGTACCATTATTCAAACACGGGTTCGATTCACATCGACCCACACACTCTGGACTGATGCCATATATTCCGCGCATCGCGTACGATTTTAAGTCGACCATTCTGCCATTCAGTAACAGTGCACGGATACAACCCACGTAGCCGTCATGATATTCCGTTGTAGCACCAATCACGAGATCTGAGGTGAGATGTAGAGCCCGAACAGGACCTGGTGGCTCACGAACTTCTGCCTTCAGAGAACCGTCAACCACTAGTCTAGCTTCTTTCCTACAGAAAACAACGATCAGTGTTCCGATCCGAAGGCATTACCCACCCGCGTTCATGCTTACCGATTCCTTTCCACGCTGACTGTGTGCCAGCGGTTGTCGGTCAAATGGTAACTCGTCTCCACATTAACTCCCAAAGGACCACTACCAGCTTGATATTGAAATTGCAACTTTGTTCCTCCAATTATGCTGAGTTTGATGTAGTCTGTCGGTCCGACAGCATGAAACAGCACGGCATTCTCGATCGTTGTTTTGAACTCCAGATATATATCCCCCGAATGGCCCATGTCGAACGGTGGCAAGTTGATCGTTGCATCAGCTATACGGAACGTTACAACATTGCTGAATAGGTCATCTCCCTCACATCGCAGCGGACCCAATGTGTAGCGCCCTTGTTTTTGATCCAACGGGGTGCCAGTGTCACCGAAACTCACTGCTCGTACGGGCAGATGTTCCTTCTCGCGGATATCGCCACTGTCCTCGGTCCATTCCAAGCTCTCGGCGTCGCAATTGCACCATTTTGTTGGATCCTTGCATTTACCCTGAATACCACACTCGCATTTGCGTGATCCAGGCAGAGCGCCGGCCCAATAATCCATGCGCTGATTGTGACGTGATACCCACCACGAAAATGGACGGAATGAATTGGGTTCACCTTTATAGAAGGAAACCTTAATTTAATCTCTGTTCGAAAGATGCCACAATGCAGAAACTTACTTGGTGAGTTTAACAGTCTAGCTGATCGGCATGCGTAGCTCAATCGTTGCCAGCAGGAGTGCGAACGATTGAGGAGAGCTTCGATTTGTTGCAAGTCAGCATCGTAGAGAATGTTTTGTTCAAAGGAGCCCGGTTCCTGAAATCCGTCAACCGGCGTTGTGCCTTCCTGACTGTGGTCAAGTGTGGTCACCACTCTTCCATCAGCTACAGGCAAAAAACAAATTGGTTAACATCGAAAAATGAGTTTTTCGATCAGACTACTCACAATAGAACTCGCAGATCACGGGGAATGGTTTTAAAGGACCGCTGCCGTCGACGTCAATATGAATGTTGACCCTTTGCTGAACACTTTGGACATTCTTCAATGCCAAGCAAGACAGCGGGTACTTTGCTGCAACCAAGAGAAAAAATTCATTCAAGACATACAGAGGAATGAAAAGCGTTTATACTCACAAGTATGACACACAGCTCCTGCGTATCCAGTGCTGCTGCAGTCACAGAAGAATTCCATCGAGTTCTGATGACACGTTCCCTCGTGCCGGCACGGATTCGGGTTACAACGATCGATCATCTGGCACGCGTCCACAACAACTTCGTTGTCACAGCACACCTCTTCACCCGGTGTCCAATCCTTTGGCAATTTGTAATTGCCGTCGACTAAAATCAAGCGCATGCAGCCCACAAATCCATTTTTATCGAACCCTCCAGCAATATTGTACACCCGACCGGTTGAAATCTGAATATTCTTAGTAGTCGTCATGGGGCGGTGGTCGATGTCCAGCACCAATTTGTTCCTTTCGATAGTCAACACGAGCGAATGCCACTTGCCGTCATTGAACTGTTCCTCGTAGTTATCTAAAATCACTCGAGGCTTATCACCCAGCTTCAAATCGATCTTGACCTTGCCATACTCCAGGAAAACCTTCACGAAGCCACCCGAGCCGAACTCATGATAAAGCATCATGCCTCTGTCCTCGTACGTTCGGAAATAGAACGACACATTCATCTGTTTCTGTGCTTCGTAGCCTTTGAGTCGCACATACGACGTGCGGGTGAGAAAACTGACTGGGTAGATAGGAGGCGACGGACAGGCGTAGATCGTGTTCACCTTATAATAACGTAAAGCTTCACCATACTCGTAATTGTCTTTCATTTCGCGAATAAAGTTCGACGAGTTCAGGAACAGATTCTCTATGCAACCCGTGAAGTTCTGTGTCACTACCATGCCCTCCTCGTGATTCGGTACGCCACCCAAGTATAGCTAGAAGGGAAAGAAGGACATCAACCACATTTATGCGATAGAGACTTCTCGACTTACGTTGCGATTTAAATTCAGCTTGTTGTACTCCCCTTTGATCTTGCCCTTGACGATGACGCGATCGACGGAGAATATGATATCGCGCTTGTTACGCGATATCACTACGTCGTGCCACACGTTATCGTCCAGCAAACTGCCCACCGATAACGAGGTCATGATCTTCGAGCCCAGATCCAAGTTCAGCAACATCTTGTTGTCTTTCAGCTGCAGAGCGAAGTAATCGCCTTGTGTGCCGCGGGAGTACATCAAAATACCATTTGCCTGAGCGGTCTTGAAACGAAAACGAACCGATTCTCGAGTTGATGCGATCGGTTCCCGCAGCAGATCATACCTCACCAGTCCGGTTCCATTGAAGTACAGATTTTCAGAGACTAAAGGGACATCAAGTGCATTAGTCTGACGTCAGGGGCGATAACGGAATGTACTTACCGTAGTCACAGCCGTAGAGTTCGATGCGCATGGATATTCGATCGTGCCACCTGGTGGGGTTGATTCGAACCCATTGTGCGATTATGGGAACTTCGAATACGTTGAAGTGTACCCCGTGGGCGTCTGTGTTGCCCTTGAACATCTGTTTGTTGTGTTAATCCAAAAAGAAAACCATTAAAGACGGAACAAATGAAGGATAGAAAAATTGAATAACATTGTCTGTCGTTAGTAAGAAGAAGGAAAACAAAAAAGGTATCAATAGTTAGATAGGCTGGATGATTTTTGTTAGTAACATCTGTGTTAGGACCTTCACCCGAAAAGGCGTTAATCCAAAGAATTGTTTTCCCTAAAGAAACTGAGTTCCCTAAAGGACTCATGACCAACTCACCTATATGCATGGAACTTTCCATAATTACCCTCTTGTAGGGCTGGAAGGTGAGAGCCTGAACAGTAATTGTATAAGTAACATGAAAGATTGAAAGCACCAGGCTATATATAATTGGCGACTGACGATTGGACTGTATTCGTTTAAACATTAATTTTTGCTAATAACTCTCACATTCACGTTGGGTGAAATATTGAGAATTCAAGTCATTCGAACTCTCTATGTGCTTGCAGGAAAGGAGAAAAGAATATCCAACAAGAGGTGTCATTTTAATTTTCACACCAAATTTCAGTCATTGTAATGACTTTTTATAAAATTAGGAGATTTATAAGAGTGTACTCTTGGTGTATTGGCTTCTGACGCCGATGAGACGAGATTCGAATATTGCAATAACTAAATCGTCCAAATCGTATTTCGTTGTTCGTCTCCACAATACAGTTGTCCAAATCATGACAAGGGCAGATTTATATATTACACCCCTAACCTCAGAGATTGCACATTAGACTAAAATAAAAATATCATGACTTTTCATAAAAATGTTGAATTTTTCTATTTATTTAAAATGACACCTCTTGTTGAATAACCCTATACTGTACTTGATGAGCTTGTAAGTACAGTGGACGGATCTCTTGAGCAGATTCCTTGAAATCAAATACTTAATAGCCCACGGTGCAACTGGCTACTAACTTATATTCAAAAAGATAAATGCATCTATAGGCTATCAGCTAGGGGCCCCTAAGAATTGTATTAATCCCATTCTACTCTCTATCAAATCAATAAATTCGTTTGGATCTGAGGATCAACAATGATCACCGAAGCACCTAATACAAAACTGACGGGTGGCCTAAGAGCTATGAATTATTTAGGTCTAAGACGCCTAGCCGCTCGTCTGGAAGAGACTGGAACAGCACACGACAAAGGCTCCGAAATGCCTTGTACTGCTCGATGGTAAACAAATAAAATTTGCACTATGAATATAATTAACATTTACATATGCTAAGCCGATGTTATCGACTCGCCATTTACGTCGGAACTATAATTAACGAATTTTTATTGCCGCAAATTGATAAATTAGGAGGACAAGATCATGGTGCATACGCACACACAACTCACGCGTCAATACACATTTTGAAGGTCGTATATCCGGGTCGCCTATGTCTCGCTGTAGCGATTGCACTATCCGGCAAGATTGCCCGATTTTGACGCTCAAGACTTTTTTTGTCCAAAAATGCGTTAAAAAGAGTTCACACGGCAATCAACAATGGCGCAGCCAACTTGACCGAAGAGGTTCTACTTAGACATTCGAATAAACATTTTTTGTGTCGTTTCATTTTAAAAATATCACAAAGCCACGTCGGGTAAGTGGTTTTGGGCCTACCTGCATTAGCTGAACAATGAAATCATGTCCATCTGAGGCGCTGTACAGTGTATGGTGTACAATCCTAAACTTACTACCAACTGATCTTTATATTTAATATGGTACACGGCTACAACAAAAGCAGACTAGAAAAATCTATAAGTTGGCTGGTGAAACACTACAGTCACCTCAAGAAACCTGGATATCCTACCTGATTGCCTTATTTAACTTCGAAATCTAGTGATAGTCCTACTCGTAGCAACGCCGCTCACACTGGTTCAAATCAAAAATTTCCAGCGGATCAGTGGCTTAAAAAATGTAAACCCTGTCGTCCCCTCAGGCTCCTCAGTAAAGCCTAGTGACCCCCATATCGAGATTCTGCCGATGAAAAAGACATATCCAATGCTCTGAGACCCCGTGCCATAATGATACACTCTATCAAGCTTTGATTTTCGAAGCCCCCATTTGAACTACTAAGACAATATGGCCGTTATTTTAAATTATTGCAAAAGTTCGAGTCCGACCTCCGATCGTGGTATCAGAAGTCATTTTATTCTAGACCCATTTGACTTAAGTCAATGGAGAGCGTTCATTCGGAGCGTTTATTCGGATTGTGCGATTTCGGAATGATGACGTTATCGTGTTTGATCTCTCTCATGTGCGAATCCCTTCGTAGATATTAGTTACATTATTTTATTTGAAGAAACTTGGACTTGTTGTCATGTTCAACCCATGTCTGCCGAATTCATTGGCAGAAAAAAAATTAAGCTGGACCATGTCACGTGTCCATAGACAGCATGAAAGCTAAACACTTTGACTCAGCTGACTGATCCACGATAAGGAAACATTCTCATCAGTATGGAAGGAAACACTAAACTATTTGTTTAGGATAGTCTCCAACTACCTTAGCAGCAGGAAATTAGGATGTTACAAAGAAGGAAATAAATATTACAAAGCCTCTGTGGGGGTACTGCAAGGTTCCGAGCTGGGTCCCTTACTATAAATACAATATGTATGGCTGCGTCTTGTGACTAAGGCTCCACAGGGAATCAATCTCATAAAATAGCTGTGGTACCTGCTTTAAAGCGACGTTCAAGTCGCCAGCCACGAACGCAACAATCACCCAGATTAAACAGTGGCTTAAATCTGCAGGTTTCGAACTGGCCGAGCACCAAACGGAGGAGGTTCTTACAACATTTTGGAAAACCGTGGAATATATTCACATCCAGGTGGGAAAACATATCTTATCAAAGAAAGAATGCTCGATAACAGGCTGTGTTTTAAAACCCATGCGTACTAGGTGAAGCACCATTGCTGCAAGCGGCGCTCTCCAGAACGCTTCGAAACGTGGGTGGACTCAGATAAACAAAGGGGAACCTACTTTTTAGAGTAGTCGGCTCTGTTCTTCTATACGCTGCCCAGAAGAAAAGCAACCTATCGGAAGCTATCATCAGTATAACGGCCTTAGCCTCTAAGGACAATAAATAGTTACAGGACGATACCGGATGAAGCCAAATTTGTTACTGCTGGAATCCCCATTGACACCTCTACAGGAGCTCCTCGTATCTCCCTATAGAATCAAGTAAGAAAACAGAACACGCTTAAAGGTTCTATGGTAAACTCGGCGGAATTATAGCATAAAGGCCAGATGGTCTGTCTCTGATTCCATCAACTGACGTTTGGCTTAACCGAAAACAACTACCACCTAAAGCAGTTCCTCCGTAATCATAGGGGTTATCGCAAATATCTATACCGATTTGGGCACGATAACTTCCCTTATTGTCCAGAGAAGAGGGGGACATTCTTCATCCAATATTAGACGCTTCATCCAATTTCACTTATTAGACGAATGGTGGAATCGGAACAATATAGAACGGCGAGCCGAGACTACAAGAAGAACAGCAGAGAAGCATGAATTGCTTGCCATCCCTTGTAAAGTAATGCATAGCTGCGGCTTCGCGAGAAGAGTGACAAAAGAGTGCAAGGGTAAGTAAGCCCATACTTAGCGAATCGGCCATGCCAGCGAGGCGGGTCACTGGTATCTATGAAGATTCCACATCCCTTTGGGGCATTCAAGCAAGCAGGTTGAGCTGCTGAACCTATGACGAAAGCTGGCTTGCATCCAATGAAAATTCAGCTTTTTGCTGATATTCGAAATACTCTTCAAAACAACTGACCAATCGAGTACGCGTCATCTTTCACCATCAAAACGACAGGCTACATGTCGCCCAGCCGACGCTGCAGAGAAATGTGAAATACTTAAGCAGCTACCATATTCTCTAGAGCATGCTTCTTCAGATGATCTCTTTCCAGAACGGTTGGAATGGCTAGAAATTTGGTTCTGGCGGAACTGTTGAAAATTATCTAAACTATTACCTATAAACGTCAACCCGAAGATCATAATCCAGCTCAGTTGGTACTGCAATCCACACCCAGGACACTAGGTCGCCGGTGGATCATTGCCCTGAACACTGCATATTTTCAGGCTGACGAATAAGAAAAACAGACACGAACCAAGCAAAAGACCTTTTGTAGACAATTCACCTAACAATGTTGTACAGGATCACAATGGACATGGGTTATTCATTCCAGGGCGAGGAATTGGTCGATGGTACAACTAAAATAAAAGTATCTCGAAACAAGTATTTCTCATCAAATAAACATCATTCCAAGCCATCCACATATTGACTAATTAAACAACTACAACATCAATAAAAAAAGATTTCAAAACGATTTGATCAGTTTAAAAGGTAAAAAAAAAAAAAAAAAAAATTGTACTTAATGTAAACAGTTAGTGAAAGTACATATTTACCTGCGCTTCACTCATGGGACTCACATAAGATCGCCAGTACTCGCCGTCATCCGAGAACTGAACGATATACTCGGTCACGTATTCACTGGTCCTCGACCGACCCATTGTGGCGATCTTTCGCGTCAATCGCTTCTCACCCAGATCGATTATAAGGAATTGATTGTAAGTGTTTTCTAACGGCGTCCATGCAGATTCACCTTTACATTTTAGTGTGTTAATTTTTTTGTTAGTTTTCAGTGCACCCGATTTTGATTTTTTGTTTTGTTTGCAGGAAGAAAGGGGATTACAAGGATCGGAAAATTGTTATTTATTTGCTTTAGTATATGCACAGTATAAATGGCCCATCTGTCGACTTGTTAAGAATTTCTGTATCAACTATGTTCAGGGATGTTAACCGATGGACCATTGTTTGCATGACAATTGTTAAAAACAAATTAAAAACAGAAATCTGAATGCGAAATCCATTCACCCAAGCAATCAGCAGCCAAAACCAAATATTATTAAAACAAACAAAAATAAAAAACAAATATTAAGGCTACATATATATTGCATGCTACTTGAAAGCTTATCTTAAACCGAATAAAAACTAAAATGGGATTAGGAATCAGAGAAGGAAGCAATGATTAGGATAAGACTCAAGACGGACAGATATCCTTGCCGTTTAACCACAAACCCCGAGCCCAAACATACAATAAACGGATTAACAACACAGATGTTCAAGATGTAGATTATGCAACAGCTGATGCAGATGAAAACAATATTACGAGAATACCCCATGGCACCGGAAACATATATGAATGTATGATTGAGAAGAGGATGTGTATGGTATACAAACCCAGGAGGAATGGAAGAGACCATCTTTGCTTACCTTGATGTTACCGCCCGGTTCCTTGTAGTCGGCAAACTCCAGATCAGTAATACCATAGCTAATACAGTACTCAGTGACGTATTCGTTGGAATGCGGTCGCCCTTGGATGGCTATGTGAGTGATATTCTTAACGTTGCCCAGATCGATGATGAGTTTCTGATCGAAATCGGAATGACGGGCAGACCATGATGTTCCGGCTTTTTTGGTTTTTTTTTTTTTATTTATTTATTTTATACAATTATGATTTACAACGAAATCGCATAAAAAAATATACAGAGCAGGGTGCAACGATTTGGAAATTAAAGATAAATGAAATAGATAAACAAATAATAATTACTAAAAAACAAGGCGAAAAATAATATAAAAAAGTAAATGAAAGGAAGAGGCGATAATGCGATTTTAAGTACAGAGTACAGCCAATATGACCCGACCTCAGGCGGCTATCAACATCCCTGAGTAAGTTTTTCTTTTTTTATTTTTCTGTTAGATGTTTTGAAAATATAAAAATGGCGGACAAAACACGGTAAACGTCTCCTTCAGGGAGTGAAATCTGAAATTCTACAACCTTCATAAGAAATCGTTGGTGGTTTTGATAACTACACGGTGGCTGAAATGAACTGAAAACAACAGAACCTGGCTGTGTCTGCCAAACTACGAATGACAGCGCGCTGAAACTTTGACAGCTGTTACTTCATTTCATTATTGACGCGGCGGGGCTTATATTAAAATGTTCTTTTAATGAAGTAAAAAGGCCGAGAGAAAATTTTTATTTTTTTACTTTTTAAAGTTTTTTTTTTTTTTGTGTCGGGGGTTACTTAAAATTGTTAATTTTATTTTATTTTATTCTTTTAAAATTACTCGCTTAGGGTACGCGAGATAGGTAACTACTTAAATTTCATTTTTCTTAAGTATTATGCAACAGCGCATAGGGCTTCTTGTATGTAAAAGGTGGCGCAAGATTTATCATCCAATTTCGTTTTTGAATAACTTTTTTACTAAATAAAAAAAAAAGGCTGAGTGATGGAATCTTTATTTGGACCTTTACAATTTTTCCTGTTATGTGAAAAGGATGAAATCCGTCCAGTGACTGCCGCATGTGTTAATACACATTTGTATCCGTTTTATCGCATTTTCCATGACTTTCCGCAAGATTTCCGGTGAAAAATGTTCATATTTCTGTCGAATATTCTTCTTAAGGGCTGCGAACGTGAACGTCCGAGGCTTGTTAGCATAAGACCGCGACATAAGTCTGGGATGGTTAAATCTGGCAATCTTGCTGGCCATGCCAAATCGCCAAAACAGGCGATTATGTGACCAGAAATCGCTTACCTAACAATACCCATTGTGGCGGTTGCACCGTCTTGTCTTGTGTGTGATTGCACCGTCTTGTTGAAACCAAATGTTCACCAAGCCCCGCTCATCCAATTCCGGCAGTCAGAAGTCGTTTTCCATGGCCCTATAGCGGTCGCTAGTAACAGTGACCGTATTGCCGATGGCGTCCTCAAAAAAATGCGGCCCAATCACTCTTATGGCTCTTCGAGTATCATACGCGGATTTTCAATGCCCCAGAAATGAAGATTTCGCTTATTGACGTAACCGCTTAAGTGGAAATGCGCCTCATTGCTCATGATGATTTTCCTCACAATATCGTCTTTTTCTTTGTAAAGATTAAGGATGGCTTGACAGTAATTCACACGCGAATGTTTGCCCAGTTGGCGCGACACGAATGGGAAATCGACATCAAAATTCACGAAATTCCACCGAAGGATTATAGGTCAAAAATATCGACACAATTATTCCATGCTCTTGCGAGGTATAGCGCTCTATTGCTTATTTGTTTGTATACTGCAGCTGTCTAGTTCACTAATGTCAAATATAATTGAGGTACGACGCCATTTGCAAAAATTATAACATCTTCCGATGAAGTGATTGATTTTGCGCCACCTAAAAGAGCTGAAGGCCTTGAAACGCCTAAACGGATATTCATAAATTGTAGCTAAGAACCATCTCGATGACGTTAGCTTTCAAACAAAAAAAAATCATCAAAATCGGTCCATTCGTTCAGGAGCTAAGATGCCACAGACAGACACACAGACACATCAAACTTATAACACCCTTATAAAAATGCAGCTCAGACTTAAGGCCTTAAAGTTCCAAAAAAAAAAATTAATAAGTACACGATCTGACATATGACCGAAGAAAAAGTTAGAGTGAAAAGAACAAAGAAGCTGATCCACTTGCGCGCTTGATCGATTGTTGAACGTCGTTTTCTCTAGTAACGCATCATTTGTAATTGAGCAATATTTTCACAAACAAAATAAATCGAGTTTTCTTGCCAGAGGCCATTTCGACAAAAGAACGCCAAGCAAACGCCATCATTTTTCATGGTTTGAGCCGCTGTGACTGATGGTTGGTCTCCACTCGTAGTGTGGATTAAACGTGATCGTTTATTGTGAAACTGTCCTGAAAGATGCGTTGAAGCACGCAATCTGTTCAACCAAAGATATACTTTCCAATAGGACTATAAACCTTCCCACAATGCCCAAGCAATTCCAGATAAAATGTTATCATTTCCGCAGCCATTGTCATGGATGTTAATGCTTAACATGACTATTTAGAGTTCGTCTCTATAGACACGGCCATATGCGGTTTGAAGTCGATAAAAATGTTGTGTTTGTCGATTTTAAATTTGTAAGTCTTCTCACAAGAAAACCTCACTGAGAGGACCCTACCAAATTGTTTACGAACAGTTTCGGTTGTTATTTTAAGCAATATTTGGAAGGCTTATTTTAGATGGCGAAGTTGAGCTTCTCTACGTGTTTGGCATCAGTGAGACGCCTACCTGTGCTGCATGTTGCGAGGAGGATGACACAGCAGAACACTTTCTCTGCATCCGTCCCGCCTTCGCTCGGGCACTGGAAGCCTCTCCTCACTTTTTTCCACAACGGGGAAAATACAATAAAGAAAGGTGTCTGTCTGTTAGTACCATGGACCAGTATTTGTGCCTGAGTGCTCCAACAGATAGCAGAAGCCTCCAACAAAAAAAAAACAAAAAAAAGCCTCAAGCATGGCCATTAGGATTGCGTAAATCTTTGATTGAAAAACAGACGCATATTTTCCTAACGAGAAGTGCAGTCGAATGTTTTCGCGCTCAAAAAAAACTCCAGGGCCGGATCCCTGCCCAATCCTGGAGCCATCTGTGAAAATGTGAAGACATTCCATTCCAGGGTCAGTGTCTGGCCAAAGCCAGTCCTGGCGCCATGGAAATGTGAGACAAGGGTCGTAGGATATTTCTCGCGCAAGTACACTGTCTCTCCAAAGCGAGTTGTACCAAAGACCATTTCTCTTTAGGCGAGACGTGGCTTTCCGTGCGCACCCTCTGACATATGTATATATCAACGGATGGAAGATTCAACATAGCAGCTCCCGGTGTGCTGGGGAAAGCCCCCGTGCAGCAGAGACAGACCGCCCTTTGGAGTTTGGCGAGAGAAGCCACAATGTGCTTGCGTGTTAGTCTGTTCCACCAAACAACTGATGCATATGAGATTATCGGTCTTATCATTGCTGTGAAAAAGGACCTTTTTCGGCGTTAAGCTCCATGTTTTGACAAAGGCACCTTTGCATTGCCAAAAAGCTGACAGCGCTTTGGTGGTTTTGGACTCAACATGCTTTGACCAAAGAAGCTTCCTATCTAGGATGACTCCCAGGTACTTAGTTTCCTAGGATATCGGGATGGGAATACCTTTTAGCACCAGCTGAGTAACGCCAGTATTTTTCCTCCTTATGTACTTTCCTTTCGAGAGCATATTGATTTCTCCCAACTAGGTTTTGAAGCGTAGTCTTGGAGATAGGGCAACTTTGCGTATGTGCAACTCTAGAGCCTGCAACGAGCCGATGACAGTCTGATTTCCCGGGAAATGGGTCTGAAGCAGTAACTAATTTCTGCCTTAGACTCGGTGAAGGTACCATCAGACTTTCTGAGTATATCCAGCTTTGTCGATTTTCCTCGCTTGAGAACATTAAACAACTTGCTGGTCGCGCTCAGGGATTTGATCTCTTCGCAGAAGATCGATATTTATTCCAGTTTTCTTCCGAGTTCGATTTAAGCGATCTATTCAGGAGACTTCTGGCTTCCCTGTAAAGACATTGGAGCTCAGCGTTTCAACAGGGAACGGCATGAACGGCATCCTCCACCAATTGCTTTGTTCTGAGTTTAGGCAGGGTTTGAATGGATTTCTCAAGCTCCTCTCTGAATCGTACCCAGTCCGTCTTTCTCGGATTCCGCTTGGGCTGCGAGGAGGAGTTCCCACACTTCAATTGGAATTCGATATATCTATGGTCTGACAACGTAACATCTGGTAAGACTCTCCAGTTAGGAGGATGAGAGCCAACATTGTTGATGATAAGGTCAGACGAAAGAGTGAGTTTGAAAGATGATCTCCTCTCTCCGGTTGCATTTTCTGCTACCCGAACAGTGTTTTAAACATTACCATTGTAACAGATGATGAGTCCAATCCTTCTGGCTTCACAGTATTCCACGAGTTCAGAACCCGCTTCGGTGACGGAAGCAGTACCGAGTCGTAGGGGAAATAAAGAGATCGACGAAGTGTTCTATTTCTCCGTGCGCTTTGTAGCTAACTCTAGCAGCCACCAGATCTTGTCCACAGAATTGACCAAGTTTAGATGCCAATAGTGCATTCGATATGATGAGGCGAGGCAGACCCTAGGCCTTTCGGATCGCTCATTGTAAAGAATCGTACCATCACGTATATCACCAAGACCATACAGGCGTTTATTCCACACCCATGGTTCCTGAACGGATGCCTAAGACTTACTGAAGACATTCAGACATTCTTAAAGAAGGTAAGAACGAAGCTTTGGCAAGGGGCAGAAAGATAGACACGAAAAATTCGGTAGCGGTCGCTGAAGATGGTGAAAATGCCATATAGTTACGCTTTAAATGAACTGTCGGAAAGTATCAAGATTTTTTAATACTTTTGGGAATAGTACCGGAAAATGTTGATATCGGATGAGGAAGTTTTTGAGGTTTTTGAGCGAAGTCTCTAGGAAGACCTGTTGGTCTTCACAGATCACACATCACACTTGTGTTTGTTTTACCTTCATAACAAACCGAGTTCGATTTGCCATGAACATAAGCCAAAATGAGATGAACGTTCTCGTGCCTTATTTCATCTCTTAGCCGAGAGAGAGCACAGCGACATTCGCTTGGGTCAATAATCTGCCTGGAAAGTAGGAGACATAGAAGTGAATCAATGAAAGATTGAGAAAGATTTCTTATGGACTAGCAAACGATCAATTTAATTGTCCGTCTTCATTCCTGCAGGCTCTGGCTTTAAGACATTGGCATTTTTGTTTGACGAAGGCCTACGAAGGCAAGTCTGGTGATGAATGATCAGTAACCGCGACTACCGCCGATAGTACCGTAAAAATACTCCAAAAGGTATTTGGCGACCGTCGAATCAAGAAAACAGTTGATGTTGGGTGCGGGAAAAACAACTTCGAAGAGTCAATCGATTTAAAAGAAATAACTTGGAATGCGCCGTCGATTTATAACTGAAAATGAAACGTGAATCCAACTACATACCATTTGTGAATTTGTGTTTATCGACAATTTTGGGTTAAGGCAATAACTGGAGGTAGATTGCGGAAAGAAAAAAATGATTCCATCGAGACACCTTAGGTTCACGCTTCGGCAATTGCTATAAACAATTTCGCATTTGAATTTCAAATTGCTTGAACGCTCGTCACATTCACTACATATGGTGTAGGGTTATTCATTTTGAACTGAAGAAATTGTCTGTCTTCATGTGATGCCGTGGTAAATCTACCAAGTTCTTGTAGGTTGGCTATGGTCTTCAGTGGACAAATATGTTGATGTCTGTCAAGTTCAAGGAATGCTAGCGTACATTATAAGAATCGAAATAACCAACTCCACTGCGATACTCAATAACTACTCAAAGTGCTTCTCAACGCGTTTGTGTTCAAAAGAACAAAATCCTTGCAATAACCTTCCCAAATTCCGTATTATACATCCTCCCGCTGTCAGTTTAGAGAGTCTTTTATTCTGACTTTATCTACTGAGTGCACCATGAGTACCCTTTCCGTCAGTCAACTTTGAAATTGCTTATCTAGAATAAACAACGCCACGTGCACGACCTCGGAACGAACACCCTCAACACAACTAATAATCACAACATCACTCAAGCAGAAAATCCATTTCCCACGACTCTGCAGAAAGCAACATCAATAACGTCTTGAAAGCGATCCAAATTCTTAATCTCTTCGTTTGTTGTCTACCACGGCCACTCCCCTTCCCTGAATTAATAATTCCAATAATCATACTCGTCCTGAGAGCATAAAACTGCACCGATTAGGCTATATAATAGACTGCAGCTTGCACTCGGAAAATAAACAAAAAAGCATTTTTCCGAAAACCTCCATTAGCCAAGGGTGCGGGGAGTTCTCAAAAAATATGTTTTAATCGGTATTGTTCCAGGATCGATTCGGTTTCGGATATCACACCTGCCGCGTCTGAATGAGCATGCGAGACGCATACACACGCGTTCGAGGACCTGGCAATCATATCCCGCGGGGCATAATCGGTGAAAGCACTTTACCGCCTCATTCCCTTTTTTGTTTTTTTTTTTTAACATCCGTCCATGTGAAATTCAAAACCAAGAGGCATTTATTGTTTTTGGTTATTAAAACCGCATTTACGCTTGAACAGTCTCGGGATCTCTCGGGGTTCCCTCCTATTCACTCGCAGGGAACTGAGGATCACTCAAGATCTCGCGTACCGTTGATATAGGGTTGCTTTCATCACACAAACCGGGCCATTTAACTCTGACACCCCTCTTGTGACAACATCTTTGTTCCACCACAGCCGAGGGACAGAATTCCGAACAGGGGCACTTTCAAATAGAAAACACAAAACACGTTGAGCGGAAAGAAATCCATCAATCAGCTCGACAACGATTTGGGGAAACAAGGACAAGGAAAAGAGGTGGGGAACGTGTTATTGTCATGGGTAACCTAATTCATGAGTGAAAGTGCCAATAAAATCGAAATTGTTGCAATTCAAAATGCGCACCATCGGAAGGGGGTTGAACATTTAATGGACTTTCCAATTGCTAGAGGCCTTAGTCGAGTGTTTGTGTTGAGATCATAAATGTCCAATGGAAAGTGGGTGGAGAACGACATTGATTGAATGAATTTGTTTTGTTATTTGCACACTTATCGTGTCCATTAGGGAGGATAGGCAGACGAGAGTGGGTGTATTTGTTCCAGCAATTGCAATTCTTTGGCGTGTGCTCCATCAATTTTCTGTGGTCGTAGGGCGGACTAGGTGTACGTAGTTAGTGGAATGATTTACTGTTCGATTGGGTCGATACAGCTGGTGTGATTGGCATTTTATGAATTTCAGAGATTCATTGAATGGAAAAGAGTTGTCCTCAATCTGTCGTGGACGATAGCTAATGAGATTATCCCTCCAACAAGAAGTTAACTTAGTATAAAGCTTTCCGCAAATGTACGATGGTAAGGCACAGAGTACATTCACAGCACCTGCATCCAACATTCAAAAGTTACCGTAATGACGTCCTGCCTGTTGGATGAATTTCTGCCTCATGTACATGGTGGTTGTGGGAATAAGAATCAGCAGGTGGGTGGGTAAGGATGATTTTCCGGAGCTCTGATTACCGTTGCTACATCGGTTTTAAAACTCCCAAACCCAGGAAACTTATAACGATGAGTTGAAGATGATTAGGAAACTTCTACCGCATATAAGGTGTACTTGAAGCTCTTGAAGTGGTCGTTGTAAGGAATTCCTAATTTTACCGCCTGTCAGAATTTTGCCCCGCGACATCTGGCATATTGACATATCGAGACCCTTATGACCTTTTCAAATCAAAAAGCAAGCACCTGTATTTAGGTTGTGATAGTGGACGTGGTGGCTTTGCTTGCCAGATTTGAGAATGTCAAGCGACGGCTGAAGGGTCCTTCCACTTTCCTACTTTATGGCCAACACGGTTAAGTGTATTTAAGCAGGCTTAGCTATGCAACATTCTATCATGTTCTGGCAAACAGTTGTCTGACTATGAGACAGATCTGAAAGATCGACTCGAGATCGACATCGAGATCGACATCGAGATCGACATCGAGATCGACATCGAGATCGACATCGAGATCGACATCGAGATCGACATCGAGATCGACATCGAGATCGACATCGAGATCGACATCGAGATCGACATCGAGATCGACATCGAGATCGACATCGAGATCGACATCGAGATCGACATCGAGATCGACATCGAGATCGACATCGAGATCGACATCGAGATCGACATCGAGATCGACATCGAGATCGACATCGAGATCGACATCGAGATCGACATCGAGATCGACATCGAGATCGACATCGAGATCGACATCGAGATCGACATCGAGATCGACATCGAGATCGACATCGAGATCGACATCGAGATCGACATCGACATCGAGATCGACATCGAGATCGACATCGAGATCGACATCGAGATCGACATCGAGATCGACATCGAGATCGACATCGAGAACCGTGATGGTCGAGCATGTGGGCGTGATGATCGAGCACGTGGGCGTGATGACCGAAAAGGGTTCAGAACAGTTCGGAACAGCTCGGAAAACAGCTCAGAACAGTTGGCGTCAGTGAGGTGGCTCTCTCCCAAGTCGAATGTTGTTTGGTTTCATGGCTCATCCATTGTACGAAACGTAGGAAAAACATAACATGATATGCTGGGGACCTCTCGAAATTAACCCTCGAAATGCCATCTCGTTTTTTTTCTTTTGCTCGTCGGTTAACATTCTCGATACCCAACACTGCCATATGAGATCTTTATGACCTCAGCTATATGCCTGGTTTACCAACACAAAAGTGAGGGAAGTGGATGGGCTTCGAGATATTTATCTTCAGTGTATATTCTGCGGAATATGGAGGAACAGAGGCCCCCAATGTTTTCACCAAGTCGCTATGTATGCCTCTGGTTCGTTTTTCTCCATTTTTATGTTATCCCTTCGACGGTTCGTATTCAAATAAATGTACCTCCTGGTAATCGTGGTCTATTTATATGTATTATAAGAAAGACACAGAAAAGGTGCCAACGTTGTAGATGGACAGACGGAAAAGAAGAAGACCAAAATGATTACCTTGCGCGACTCCGGAAAGAACCATGAAAGGATGTGATAAAGAACATCTGAGTAGGAATTCGTACTGCCGTTCTTCAAGAAATTATTCAATCCACCATATCAAGAATGGAAAACTTTGTTAAAACCTGGATGTAGCAGAGTTTAGCGATTCCATAGGAAAGAAAAGATTTCGAGCAGGATTTACTGAAAGCAGTTACATACGAGTATTTGTGTAGCAGTTTTTCTGGGGTATCTAAACGGTTTTAGCTGTTGATCGAGAAAAAGTGGGCTTCGTTAGCCTTCCACCTCAATAGAATAGAAAACTAATTGTCAACACAATTTAGGATCTATAGATTGATGCTTCTCATCATTATCAAGGTTGTTAATAGTAATCTTCAGTCGCCGGGATTCCACGAATACATGTTCAATTACGTGAAACACCGGAAGTCAACAAGACTTAATAAGTAATTCGAACGAAATCGTCAGTTCATCATAGAAAAGCAGCAAGCAAAGCCGATGACTAACCCACTCGGGCTACTGACTCATTACTTCAAGACGTAAATACGCGGCTTTAATGTCGGGCGGTTACGATTGAGTCATTGATCCACATGACGGAGACAGACTTAAAGGCCTCAAACAACGCAATAATCTTATATAATCAATAAAAAATAAAATCAGAGAAGCGGTTCCCGAGTTCAACGAACGCAGACAACCTCCAGGGCTAAGAACATCCTTCCGCTGAAGTAAAAATAAATGAATAGAGGGTTCATAAGCCATTCTCACAAAACATATATCCACTCCAGACAAGCTGTAATTTCCCATGCCATTATCACATGTCGCCATAGCACGCGACCAGACATTCCTTCTGTCTGAGCACATATTTAAAATGATTACATCTCATTCTAATCCCAACGCAATTCTGTTTTCAAGGCATTTTCCTTCGCTATCTTCCATCCACACCCTAACAAGCAATAAAATTCCCATCAAAACCTAGTTATCCGATCCAGAAACTGGGACAAAGTAATTCCAGAAGTCAATAGGCGACATGAGGGGAGATATAGCGACATATGTCACTCGAGAAAATTGTTTTTCCCCGACAGAGACGAGGCTGACACGGTTAGCTTAAAAATATTTTTATTTGGAACATATTTACAGAATGATGCTACAATTGCACGCGATCTTTTGAGCGCACTTGTTTACGTTCCTTCTGTAACGACGTCCGGGAGTACTCCTCGACCTCTGGTGTGATTAAAACGCTTGTGTCTGCCAATAGTTCATCGAATTTTAGAAACCTGAATGGCTCGGCATTCTCCGGGGTGCATTTCATATATGCGATCGCTGCACAGTAGTCTGCATTCAACATGTGCTCCTCAAAACTCCAGCCCACCACTGGGAAGTCATTCACTCGCAAGGTGGTGTCAGTGACAATATTGTTTTTATCCAGTCCATCCGAGTGAATGGCAAAGCTGATTTTCCTCAGATCCACTGTAATGCCAACACCAACATTCTTCACATAACTCTCCTTCAAGCACCAGTGGCGTATAAATGCTTTCAACTTGTCACCATCCGTATGATGGGCGCGGTTAATGTAACGCCACTCGGCTTCGGAGAAGGTTCTGTTCATGAGACGGAAAAATTCCGCTAATGGCTTACCACCACTGTATTCCAATTTCATGACATCCACTCCGACTCCAAAGTCTGATGCCGCCGGTGATCGACCGACGACGCCAGCGAGTATAACCATATCGCCGTGATGCGAGACGTTAAAACTAATTTGTTGTGAATCTCGGTCAGGATTCTTAAGATACGGTTTACCTCGCACGTCGCGGTCGAATTGTATTTCACTGTAGGGAATGCTGGTAGTCTCGCTTACAAATTTCCGCATTAACAATCGTCCCACAAGGGACGAAAGAAAATCGTCAAAGAAATGGAATTTCATCAGACGGCTTTTTTCGTCCGACTGGATTGAGACACATGCTGTTGCGAGTTGTTGAAGTGATGGCACAAAGTTTGTTAAATCGACTGCCCATCGATAATGCAAATATTTTGCACTCATTTAGGGAAAAAGAAAGGAAAAATATTGTTAAACTAAGCACAGTGCACACAAAATTATTTACAATTCAGGGCGACATGACAGCTTACGATATCGTTCTGTCAAATGAATGACAAAAGCTTGGGAGTAGAATGGTGCCGAAATCTGTTTAGGAAAAATGTACTAGATTTCCTGCAGTGGCGTTAAAACTTTTCAATTGCCTTAAATCGAGTTCAATTAAATTGGAAATGTAAATACGGAAGTAGTAGTAAGAAGTATTTAAATTCCTCTCGATCAGATAAAAATTAATTTTCGAATAAAACTGGAGATTTTATTCTTAGTACAACAAACATATAGAGAAAAACATGTTCACTTCAAAAAGAACTCAATATAAACAAATCGATGTACAAATCCGCCCAGGACAAACATCGCATTTCTCACCATATGCTATTGGTATCATTAAAAGTAAGTGATGAGTTAATCGGATAATATCGCCGTTGCCTTGTGGCTTTCGGGAAAGATAAATATTTATCTGTACATCAATGTTTCTGGCTGATTTATAACCTCCGTAACCGTTTATTCGCACCATTGGCACATCTCATGCTTGAGGTGATGTACTTAAGTGTGATCGGAATGATGGTTCATTATTGTTTTTTGTGTTCGCTTCGATTGCGGAAGAAATGTTACATGATGTTAGCTAGTAGATATGAATTGTTGTATCTCCACCCCCAGGAAAATGTTTATGTGTCGTGTAATGTCTTTTAAAATAAGGCTTTATGAGAAATAATAATTCGAAATGTACTTAGTATCTAGTAGGTTTTGGAAAACAAGGATTTCGCGAGCAATAATGATAGTCTTCATAGTAGATATTTCGCAATGGCTCTTTTTAAAATCGCATTATCATTAAGTAAAACTGAAAAAAAAACAGCATTCAACGCAGGCATCCAAATAAGCATTCTCTCTAAATTCTAACAAAACACACACTCGAGGAAATTTGAACAAAAAACACTTTGAAGCTACAACAAAAATCCATTTTACTTACCATTCAATCTTGCCTTATTAGGCCCCCGGTCTTGTAACGAGGATGTAGCAGTCAATTCCGCTTTTTCCAGTAACGGCGCATTGCATTCATAATCGGAAAAGTAGTCACTAAAAGCATCTGCAACGAAAGAATAAAGAACTATGTAAACTTCTCACAGTATAAAAGACAGACAGAAGCGAAACTGTATATTTAGGTCGTCCGGAGCAAGTGGAAACCATGTACGTACGTATTAATATCTATGCGTTATGATTCCCCAGCCGCAGTCATATATTTCTTCTAGAATCCATCCCAGGCAAACCAGGAGAATACCGATAAATGACGTCTTAATGAGCTTAGAAATATAGGAATGTGCACTCACTGGGAAAGCAACAAGAAGAACAAAATTGCCTTCGAATGTTTTCCTTGAATCCAATATCAGTTAAGGGTGCACGATTATGCGGTTTAGAAGTACAATGCAGAAGAAGACCTCAACTGTACACCGGTGCTCCCAGGGAAGCGTCAGAAAAGCGGCGTTATTCCCTCTAAACCGTAAACCATTCGCCTTTCGACGGAACTTACTCGGTTTCTTTGAACTGAAGAAGCAAAAGGAGTCGGAATGAAAACTATCTAAGCTCATGTATTCTAATTCTGCATGTAGGTATGGATTATTTCGTTTTTTTTCTCCCTTTTTTGCCTGTCGAATGGCATTAATACCGTCATACCGTAAGAAAGAATTCGAAATCGCGTGCTATTTAGCTAAAACGCCGAATGACACGAATTCCCTGCTTAACTGATGGTCAACAAACATTACTTGCTATAAAGTTGCCTTGGGATCTTGGGAAAAGTCACTGCGAATAGTTATTTTTAACTATACCGAGGGGAAACATTAGAGAATGTTAACGGAAAATCAAGTTTTTTTATTTTCGAGAAATTAGACAAAATCTGAATGTCTTTAAATCGGCGTCTTCAATGATATTCTTTCCAATTTATATCTTATATACAGATAGGCTGCAGTGGTAATGTCAACAAACCCATTGTTTTTCGTTGAACCGACCTTCCGACTGCAGTTAATTAGTTTCTCTCTTTAACTCAATAGTTTTCCACCTGCTCCTCGAGTCGCAGAAATAACACACGGCCAATTCATATCATTCAAAGCTTGCGACTAAAAATGTCTTCCTCACACCTGGGCCATAGAAGAGCATTTACACATACATCTCACGTAACAAGAGCATCGAATTCAACCACCTCCCGAATGGATGTAGTTCTCCATCCGGATTAACAAACGTGTGGACGATGGCTTTGCGCAACGAAGGTTACGGCAATTGTTATCGCAGTCGTTTATTGCTTTTGTATTGCATACTACTGCTTTTGCCCGGTGTACAAGAGCGTGAAGAGAACAGTGTCAGAGTACTGCTGCTCTGCCAACCACCCTCTGAGTCCCGAAGGACGGCTGCGATTCCTCACCCCAATTCACACAACAACCCTTCATTCAGCATGCATAGGCTAGTACTTGTGAACCATTCAAGTGACTCCTTCCTACAATGAGCCAAACTTACCCACTCATGCACAAACCGCTCCATGTACTGTATGTTTAAAGCAAACGGCCATATGCACGTTCGCCCATGGGGTAGAATGCATTTCATAAAGGATATACTTCATTTGTTTCCTGCCGTCTGTTAGCCCTGTCTGCCCCAGCTCCCTATAGGGCACCCACACTCAACGGGTGGCGGTTGTTGTCTCATTAATGTAATCAATTATACCATAATCTTTATCGAATCCGATATATCGGACTGACAACTAACTCCTGTGGCACATCAATTTGTTTCGTTGTGAAAATTAATGGAATATCTGTTCATTTCCCTTTTCTTGTTCAAATTTTTGTATTAAAATTGTCGTAAAATGTTAAAAGGACTACCAAACAAAGGCAAGGCGAGTAAACGATGCTAGCATGATACGATGCCATACGGCAAAGGCCATGTTTTGTTTATTTTGTTGTTCGCTATTGTGGAAAATCAATAAAGGAGGTGGAAAAGAAATGAGGTTATTCACTTGGTTGGATGTTTAACGAGCTCAATGGGGAATGTAGGAGATGTCGGGCCCCCTATTGATAACTATGCGATTTACGGTAGACGAATGGAGCCAGATGTTATTAGCAAACAATCAATGAAAATTGTTAAGGATCGTCTTGTTTACATTTTTATATGGAAAATAAGAGACGGAACTGAGCAATAAACGCATAAAACTTGTGGACGATAACTTGAAATAAGCTTTTGATACGATTTTTTATTGTCGTAGGATTTTAAAATATTATTCATAACTATTCTAGTACTATGTGCGTAGTACTTGATTTGTTTATGACATTTATCCCCAGCACTCTCGTTAGTAACCTTACATGGCCTGGCTCCTTTTCAATGAGTGTGTTCATACACACCCACGTGAGGTCCGGCTCTTTTTTCAATTTTTCACTTTCATCTCGTGAGGTGAAAACTTCACACCGGTTTGACAGTTGACATCCATTTTTTTTTATTTTGCCTTGAAGGGTTGATACCATTCTACCGATGATCACTCAACAAGCGACGGTAGTAAATGATCCGAAATTAGAACTTGCGACCAAAAAACAAAAAATAGAAGTGCTGCCCGCAATTCATTGCTGCGTATAATAGCCGACTTAACCATCTGACAAGTTCACAATATCAAGATCAAGTTGACCAACTTTTGCAAAGGTTTACGATTTTTCTCCCAGACTTTTGTCGCTTCCCTTTGCCGTAGATGAAGAAGTTTTAAGACGTACCATACGTCGGGTTTCTTTGTCGATCCAGTTTTCTGTAAATGGTCCAAGACAGTTTAGCGGTCAATAATAACTCCATATTGATATCGACTTCATGTTTTGCTCGACTTTTCCAAGAACTTTTTAAGCTTTTGAGATGGTTGAACCATCAGAACGGGGTTTGTCTTTGACAAGTTTTTTTCCGTTGACAGCGTAAGACGATACACAAGCGTGTCAACATTCTTTCCTTTGTCGTAGTAGTAACGAGTGGGCCATTTTAAGACAAATTAGTTCCTATGAAGTATTTTTTATTCCAGAAATTGGTCTAATTAGACCATATTCTCCAGCATATGATATTTCAATATCCTTTTTGGCTGAATAGCAGCCATATCTTGTGGTATATTGCGTTTCAAGGCTTCCAGATTCCATTGCTTATTAACATAAAATTGGGATTTTAAATAACCACACAGAGAGTAGTCTGGTAGCGATCGTAGAGACCAATCAAGATCACCATTTTTCAAAATTAGGACACCGTGAAACAGACGCCACGCGGTCGTAGCTAAGGCTAAGTGAGCTGTGGCGCCATCTTGTTGGAATCAAAAGTTGTTGAAGCTCTCATTAGACAGAATTGACATCAAAAAATCAATTTCCTTGAACCGATAAATAAGTCTTTACGTTGACGATTACGACTTCTTCAATGCCATTTTCAAAGACGGCAGTCTCACGTTAGTCGTGGGTGATTTAATTCAGAATTTTCATTGGCGCGGAACCGACAACTTATTTTTTTCAGGGTCCAATAAAAAAAATAATTGTCTCATCGTCGTTCGTGAAACGACGTCGTTCTCCACGAAATTCGAACGAAACTATTCTAACATTACGAGTTATGCGTCAGAGAGGCGTGCGGGGGATGCTCAGCTGCGAATAATAGCGACGGCTAGATGTTGTCGCTGATCCTTTATCGCTGGCCTTTACAGCCTCAATGATTTTATCAGACCGCTACGAGTGTAGTCGGTCGTAATAGCTGACATTACGAAGATTACCAGTAGTAGCCAATTTTTGATTTTAATGCCTGAGTGTGTAGCCTTAAGGCGCTGTGCTAGGTTTTCATAACTGAGAACATATTTTGAGTGTAAAGCTGCACGGCCCTATGAAACCGCTTTAATAGCCCACTCTGTGTTAAAAATTTTGCAAAATCTCTCATCCACTTTCCCTATTATCACATGCGAGCAGCTTTACAACCAAACTGTCAATCAGTTTTTCTTACGAACTGGATGAACGTCATCTATTGCCACAAGCGCCTGGTTTCGATTGGGATTTTCTTTCCATTATGGTTTATACTGGAAATGATTACAAACTCCCAGAGTATCGATAAAGCCGACAAATTTGATTGGAAGGCTTCAAGCTGAACTTAACATTTAGGGTTTGTCAAGTAGAATTTGGGTAAGACTTCGCATATCAGACGAAAAATTGAGTTGAATGCCCTCAAGTTACCGAATAGAGCATGCTTGATCAAGGAAAATGCTGGCCACGACGATGATGAAAGATGCCAGCTTCTAGTTCAGCGAATTCATTACTCTTTATAGCTTGAAGAATATATTATTTTCAAATTTCTTGGGGTCTTACCGAGACAGTTGTGGATATAGGAAATCGTGAGTCATCAATTTTAATTTTATATTAGTTGTCAGAGCAGATGGCGAATCTACCCCCTTTTTTTCGCTTTGAGAATAATTAGGGCTTCTGCGAAGAAGACTGATGCATATTTGGACGATAGGCTAGCAGTAATTAGGGATCCATGACGGGTGTTTTTCTTTGTTGTTGGAGACTTCTATGTATCTGTTGGAGCACTCAGACGCAAATACTGGTCCATTGTATAATACTATCGTTGATGTCGGATTTGACTGTGGAAGCAGGTAGACCTAAGGCGGATTCAGATCCTGAGAAACTCTCCTCTGAGCCCCTTCTAGCGAGTTCATCGGAGGTCTCATTTCCTGGGATCCCAGAGTGACCTGGGACCCAACCAAGCCTTAGTGAATTTAGTCTTCCGACTTTGTTTAAAAAGGTCTACAGTTCATGAACTACTTTGGAGCTGGATAGAGGGTTGGCGGCGTTGGTGTGATGTGGAAAGCCCCCGTACAGCTGGGACAAACCGCTCTTTGCCGGTGTTGGCCAGTGAGCCTCGTATGATATTTTCAACCACGATGTAGAAGAGGTTACATGACAGTGCGTCACCTTGTCTAAATTCTTTTTTAACATTGAAGGTCTCAATTAATTCGCTACTGACCTTAATGGAGCAACGAGAATTCTCCATTGTCAGACGAGTTTGGCATGGATGTTAAAACTAGACATGACTCGGTATAGCTTGTACCTATCCACACTGTCAAATGCGGCTTTAAAATCGACAAAAAGATGGTGTGTGTTGATTTGGAATTCTTGGGTCTTTACCAAGATCGGCCGCAGTGTGAAAAGTTTGTCTATTGTAGATTTACCTGGCCTGAAACCACACTGATAGAAACCTATCGAATTATCCACAAAGGCTTTCAGACGTTCGCAAAGTACGGCAGAGGAGATCTTGTACGCGATGTGAATGAGACTTATTCCTCTATAATTGGCGCAGTCTATTTTCTTATGGACTGGGCAAACGATGCTGAGACTCTATTCGTCGGGTATGTTTTCAGATAAGCTGATGCATGTGCCCTACCAATTCAGCCAGTCAGGCCGTCCGCGCACGACTTTGTTTGTCCCTTTTGAATGGATCATTCTGCATGACAGCGGTAATCTAATCTATCATCGCCGTTATACAGTCTATAGAAGTGGTTTTTCCATATTCTCATCAATGACTGTGACTCTACTACTAGCTGTCCTTCATCTTACAGGCTTCCGCTCTGGCTTTATAGCCCTGACATGTTCGTTTTACTTTTTCATAAAACTTGCGAGCCTCATTCCTGTGGTAGCATCTTACCATCTATTCGATCTCACACTGTTCGCGCTCTCTTTTTTTTTCTCTCCTTTTCTGCGCGTAGAGCTCACGAGTGGCTCTCGTCCGTCTATGTAGCATGGCTTTGTAGGCGATTTGCTTTTGCACTGATCATCCCGGTCCTCCTTTACGGCGTTGAGGCCTGGACCTTAATAAAAACGGATAGGGAATGCCCTTGGTCGCTTCAAGAGGAAAATTCTGCGTTCAATCTATGGTCCCGTTTATATAAACGTACGGGCTCGTCAGCGATATCTAAGATGGCTAGGCCATGGAGAGCAAATGGACAACACAGTTCTGGCTCGAAGAGTCTTCGAATCCAAACCTGAGGGACGACCGAATTTAAGGTGGCGCACACAGATGGAAGAGGACCCTAGCCAACTGGGAGTGCGACACTGGAAACAACTGGCAAAAGATCGTGCCAGCTGGAGGTGCTTGTTGGTTGAGGCCTAGGTTCACACCGGAATGTAGCGCCGTCTAAGAAGAAGAAGTCGCTAAATATGAGACGGCAGAGAGAACGGCAATTAGCACAGATAATAGGTTTTTTGCCTTTTTTATGTCATTGTTTTTGCAGAGAACAAAAACATCATCCACATATGTATGTGTACATACCCCGTGATCTAGGGGTTTGTGTGATTTTGACTGAAAGCCTAATAAAAGCAAAAAACACCACTCAGAGTGAGTGAGCACACTTGGGTGTGCCTTTGAAAAGAGAACGGGTTGAGTACAAATTTTTAAATTTAACGCAAATTTTCCTAGGAGTTAGGAAAGAGCGTACGTCGTAATAGATTTAAAGCCCAATATCCCAGTCTTTTCCTTTCTACCTTGCAAAGCTGAGGTAGGGAATACTTATGCCGAGGTTTTCCTGCCCGTCCGTCTGTCCGTACGCATACATCAAACCAAACTTTCCGAGCAGATATGAGTCTGAGACGAGACTGTGTTATAGAGTACACGATTCTTAGCTTATAGGGACCGGTTTTAGAACCCTAGCTACTGTGGTTCTTGAAGACCTGGAAATGTAGCTTGGCTCCCGGCGAGCTGATCCCATCTTTTTAAGGACTGGACACCTAACCCGTCGAAAGCCTTTTCGAAATCTAGAGGCTTGGATATGTAAAAGCCCAGGTGTACAAGGGCGTCTGCGCATCTCAAGTTTTGCTTTAAAGCTACCTGAGTATAATTATTAGTGTATTTTATTTATTCTAAGACTTTTGATATACAGAGAAAGAGAAAAATGGATCTGTAGCCTTTATTTCGTTAAGGTTTTAGGATAGGGATTATTGCGAGCTTCCAGCGTTGAGGAATCACTTCAACAATTCTCAACCGATTTTGGAAATTCAAAAACCTTTATTCAATTTAGACCTTTACAATTTATTTTGATTAATTTTTGAAAACAATATCAAGTAAATGACCGCCTTTATTGCCGATGCAAAAATGGGCTCGTTTTCGCGCATTCTCCATGACATTTTCGAGCATTTCAGTAGAAATTTCTGCGATTTCCGCACGAATGTTTCTATTGAGCTATTCTATTGTCCTCGGGTCGTTAGCATACACCTTGCTTTTCAAGTATGCCCCAAGAAAAAAGTCTGGAGGAGTCAAATCCGGCGATCTCGGAGGCCAGTCAATATCGCCCTTTTTGACACCAATCTTCCAGGGAACTTCTTACGCAAAAGGTTCATTGTTTTGTCCGCAGTATGGCATGTCGTGCCGTCTTGTTGAAAGCAAAAGTGAAATAAGCCTCTTTTACGCATTTCTGGGACCACATAATGGGCCAACATCCACCGATATCGATCGCCATCCACTGTATCGCCAACTTTGAAGAAACACGGTCCAATGATGGTTTTAGCGCATACACCGGCCCAAACAGTAACTTTTTGATCATATAGCGGCTCTTCGTGAATAATTTTGTTTATTAACTGAGCCAGAGAGCGTAAAATGTACGTCATCGGTCATCAAAATTTGCTGCCAGAACTCCGGCTCAGCATTAATTATTGCAACGACATTTTGTGCGTATGCCAAGCGCCGTGGCTCATCTTGTGGCAAAATTCTTTGAGTTATCTGCACTTTGTATGGAAATAAGTGAAGATTATCCTTTAAAGTTCTCCGCAAAGTGGTCACACTGATGCCTAACTGTTGCGAACGGCGCCGATATCACAAACTTGGGTCTTCTTGAACACTGGCCTTCACAGACTGAATATATGGGTTTGAACGCCACGGACGTGGACTATGTGCGCTCACAAGAGCTTTAAAAAATCTCCAAGGCCCAAAGATGAATCATATCTTTTTTGGGCACGATATTTTGCACGATACGGACGTTGAATTAGCACAATCGAGCGTTCATTTTTAATGGACATTGAGACTATTTCCGCGCGTTCTTTTGGTGTGAAGCGATTCATGGTTAAAATTGTGCCTAAATTGTACTGTATTGACGTTTCCAAAATGCTATGATATATGAAAATCGATTGACAATTGTTGAAGTTATTCGAAGTGTACATCGACCCATATGAGATGGCGCACTCTGTACCTACATATGTGCAAGACGTTTTTGTACAGTGTAGTAAGTCTAGATTTGACAGGAAGAGAGAGATTTTTTTTGCTTCGGGTAGGGTGGGTATTTAGTGCGGTACCATTAAGTTACACTGTTAAGGACATGTCGCAAATCAGCAGGATCTAAAAATGACCTTATCGACTTAAAGATTTGCAGGTCATCGGCAAATGAAAGATATTTCGAATAGTATAGGTCGGGTGTGTATAAATGAAAAAGCAGTGAGCCATGGTGGCTACCTTGAGGGACTCCCGAGTAACTAGCAATGACATTCAACCAGCGAGATAGCTTCCAACCGAAAGCAATTCAGCACGTTATGCTAAACGCCCTCAAATGTTTTAGAAAAGTCAACAGTTTCGACAATGATTACCAGATTAGTTGCCGTCAGAAATATGATACACGAAAACGCTTTTCCGTAATGACAACTTCAAAAATCTTAGGAATGAGCTGAATTTAGCAATGGGCCTATAACTTTCTATGTATTTTTTCGAGCCAGCTTTATGGATGAGCAAGGAAGCAAAAAAGGATTCCTGATAAATATAGAGACATATTAAAAATGATGCATAGACGTTTTGCTAACGACCACCTAGAAGATTTTATTAGCAAGCATGGGGAGTTATCAAGAGCGATACTTGTACTGAGCCCAAGGGATGGTAATTCCAAGAAAACATCATCTTCACCTTACTACAATAATCGATGTTCTCATTTATAAAATTAGACTGGAATAACGAAGCAAACATATCACAAATCACTTATAAATCATTTTTCACAATTCTGTTATCCGTCATGGTAGTAAGAAGACCTACAGACGTGCGCCTAGAATTTAGAAACGACCAAAATCATTTACTAAGTTTAGTCTGTGTTATATAAGACGAGATCTTCTTCTTTTCCTTTTTCCGGCGTTCTATGGTCAGAAGTGTAGGACCATAACCTTCCCACTTAACTGCATTCCTACTGGTCCGCTTGTGGGGTCCGCCGGTTTGACCTCAGAAAGTAGCGGCAGGCTTCCCGGTTTGGGATTACTTCATCGCTGAGGCCAATCAAATGCTGGTGTTTTTGTATTGTTTTTCGGCCTGTCTTTTTTTTTTTGTTTTGTGACACGGGCATGCTCCAGATTTTTTTTGTTTGATCTTACTCTTACAACACCGGTGATCTCCAGTCGTGTCAACCCACTGATTTGCATGTACACTTGTGGGGCAGCTTAATGGTGGTATATGTGTCCCTAGGCTCACCTTAGTGTTTTCTAAATTGCCTAGATGTGATTTTTGTTTACCTTTGTTTAGTCGCCTTTTACGACAAGCGATAGGTATCACTGCAGGGATATTCTTAAACCGTCCCTGCACGGGTTATATAAGACAAGATATATTGCCTAAAAGTGAAGTATTTTAAGAACTTGTCGGAAGAAGTCGATTTCTTGCTCAAAGTATAAGCATTACATCATACAATCATACAGACGAGATAAACCAAATAGTTAGCGAAGTAAATCTTGAAACATAGAATTCGAAAATATGTTCAAAAGCATAAGCTCTCTCTGGACCAAGTCCCGATATCCCACTTACCCTGTGTTTTATTTGAACACAAACTTGTTATGTCCCTATTTAAAAACCTTGGCAAGCCCCCTCGTTGAATTGAATCACCAACACCCACCGACCGCATTTCTAGCTCACGTGCCGCAGCTAAAGAACAGCACACTACAAGTTCAATTCAATTACTCTAATTGATACTATCGCTATGTCCCAAGTAGGTAGATACCACCGACAACAAACAGCAATTAAAAACAAGCCCTTAATTACCCGAGACCCTAATAACACCAAGAGATTAAGATCCTCGCAAGTTCTCTGTTGGCCGCATTACCTCGACATTCTGTCGATTCGTGGATAACCGACACCGCTAGTCGTGGCTTAACTCCTCGATGAGCAACGACACGAGGAAATAGGAGAAAACCATTTGAGCGGAGGTTGAGCAATTCTCTCATGGATTTGTCCCTAGTAATGTAACATGGAACGATTGCTTTTTGTTTCCGTGACTTTTGCCATAAATGTTTGTTCGATATCGCTTCATGCGGGGGTGCGCATGTAATTGCACTCGAAAGTATGTAGCGAAGGACCAGGGTTAGAAGTTCAAACCAAGAATAGGGGTGCGGGGGATGGAAACAAACAAAATTGTTTGGTTTTTTATTGTCTTCTCCTTGTCAACCCCTGAATTAAGTGAATTCATATTCATATCGTTCGCAGCATTTAAGTAAATTGTTTCCCTTTTCACGGTACACGCATTCAAAGGAATATTAAGGCTAATTCCGTACTTGGCTTCGATGACGTTGTCCATCATTGCAGTCGTAGTCGCTATCGGAGTGCGTCAAACTTAATTGAATTAGATGCTTAGACGACCACTCGCATGGGTCGCAACCAGGCAGGGCCAATATCTAGCTCTGTCTTATGGACGTTCTCAATAAATATGATTGCTGTTGTTTGTTGGATGTAATGGGACGTGCAGCCTAGTGGTATTTCGGGGTTAAAGACACTTGTGCTTTACTGGTTGTTTCCTAAGCACTTAATCTTCAAGATTTAGAATGTTTTGTTCGTGCTATGGGGCGACTGTCATGTTGTGTGCTCGCTAAGCGGATTCTTGACATGGGTAACTAGAGTTTCAAGCACATGAGCAGTTTCTAGTCATTAATTGGTAATGTGAGGCCATGCCCCATTTTGTGTATTATAAGCCGCGCGACTAAGTTAATTGACACTTGGATGGCGGTGCTCTTTTGCACTTTCTGCTTTGCACAGTTTACTTGGATCTTTACTTCGCCGAGCTTGTTTATGAACAGTTTAGAGATATTCTTAGATCTTTAAACAACATATGAAGAAACCAACAATTACTCAATGGGGGAACGTTAGGTCAACTAACTTCAAAACGAGAGAATATGGTTTCAAGCTCAATGTTCAAAAAGTAACAGGAACTTTGTAAACACCCCGGCTGCATTCATCCAATTTTCCAATTGAAGTATTTAATCGCCAGTGCCCTACAATGTCTCTGTTGAGAGAACAATGGCCTATAGAAGACTATGTCTCCTGTGAACTGCGACAAACTAACATGTCTAGCAACTTTCTCCGGTGCGGCACGCAAGTTTCCGATATTATCAATTCGAAGCAGAGTAATTCTCACAAAATGACATTTAAACATAACTTATGAGCCAAGGAAAAGCATCACAAAGGGAAAATATTCCCGAAATGCGACAAAAACCAATTTCGTATGGACTCCATTGTCAGTTTGCCAAGAGCATCCCCTTTGTCGCAGGATAAATCGCATGCTCAGTACATCATCTATCTGCCACTGACACATGACTTTCAACTGCACATAGCCGGCATGAAACATAGCAAAACACCGCCTGGCATGTGTCCCCGTCGCTTTCAATCAATCACCAAACGAGCAGCACAACTTGATAAACAACACCTGATTAAATCCACTCCCGTGAGGATCGTCCAATTGCCCGCACTCTCACGTAAACAACCACTTTGAACTCAAGTGATTCACCCATCAACCACACACGCAACAGCTAGCGCAACAAGAGTAAAGACAAGATCCAACACTGGCCTACCAGTCCCAGTGACTGTGTAACGGCGATAATTGAACTCCCCATTGTTACGTCGATCGTTGATCGTTGCCGTAGCGTTGTCATTCCCGTCCCCACTTCTTTACGTTAGCGATCCCCAAACAAGCTGTACACGCCCAACCTCCACGAGCATTTTGTTTCTTTAACCCATGAATCGAAATTAGTCAACGAATTTACTTTTAATCACTTTTCCATCACTCGTATGCATCGAATCCAACTCATTTTTACACAATTTACCTGCGTTTACGTTCCGTATGGCAATCACAAGAAATGTTATTAGCACAAGCTGCAGTACACTCATCAGACGAGACATTTTCACACTAGAATTTCGATCTATAACACTGGCATTTGGTATGGTAAGAGCTACGTTTTCGACTTAGTTTTCACTCAAAACACTTTGTATTTGGGAAACACCAGACACGAGCATCGGGTAGAATTGCGAATGGGGAAATTGATTTCAAACAAAATGATTGGAAATTAAGAATTATTCACTGTGACTAAAAAACACACCCAAAAACGAAGGAAAAATTAACAATCACCCGACGTCGACCAATCGGTTTGGCATTCGATGTCTTTTTGACTGCATTTTTCGAAATCGACTGACATGTAATGCGGTTGTCAATTGGTCTGATTTCGTAGATGGGAGTTTGTTTGGATGTGGATTGTAGTAGATAAGAAAATTGTATTAGAACATAGTAAGAAAGAATTTTGGATTTATGTTTTTATTGGATTTTTATATTGAAATATAGAATTATAGAAATATATTTTAAGTGAATTTTTTACGGGGAGTGTGCGGAAAAATATTGCGAAGATGATTGTAAGAATGCCTGATTAATTGAAAAAAACCGAAACTTAAACAACAAGTTACGATCGATAACTACAAGGGCTGGATTGAGTAAATCACTTCAGTCCCGAAATTGCGAAATATCAAAAATGCGACTTTATTTTTGTAAATGACGCACTATACGAGTAAGTTCCCGTACTCAAGATTGATATTATGGCCACATTAGAAAAAAACGTTTTTTTGTTTTTTTATTAATTTTATATAAAAGTTATTAGTCACTTTGAGTGTTAAAATCTGGTCATGAGCCACCAGCAATTGTACTACTGATTCCTTTAATATCTCAATTCTCTAGACAAAATCAGTCCTATAGATTATAAGAATTTAAGCATGACAGTCCAGAAAGAAAAATTGTATGGCATTATAAGGTCATAGTGAGACTATCTATAAATAGGTTGACACTCGGGTACAGTGAAAAAATCTTTAAGTTCCCCTGTTTAAAGCCTGCAATAAAAGTCAATTAACGGCATGTTTCTTATAACGAAACGTCAATGTAAATTTGTGGAAACAAATGAGATACTGTGAACTACAACCAGCGCAAGTTCAGACAAATCTCTCAAATCCTATCTAGGACAACCACATCCGGAGAGTAGTGAACGAACGTCTTCGACACAAACCATCTGCACCACGCCGTACACTCTTAAAACTGCACGAATTATAAAAAAAAATGTAAATTTGTTGTAAAGTGTTCTTCTTCTCGCATATTCTGAAAACAAAAAAACTTGGAATTTGGCCATTCGGACAAATAAGTGGTGTGCTAGTGGCTCTTAAATGGATATTGGCTTGAACGTCACCTTACCGTGAAACCATTTTTTTGGCAACAAATTGGTAAAGCTTGTGGTAATGGTTGGCACACTGGTTGAGCTACTGATCCAAACACGACTTCGTTTTTTTTTCTTTTCCGAGCTTTTGTTGCCTGTCGGCTTTCTAGAACTTTCGCTTGTCTTTTATGTATTAAAAAACATGTTTTTATACCTTGCTAGACAAACCAGTCGTCAGCTGCCAGCTGTTAAAGAAATATACGCGGTTTGATGCCTTTCAGGCTTCTTGCTTTGATTGACTTGATTTGACGCCCCCAAAGGTGCACTTTATTAGCTTAATACAAGCCTTAACAAAAAATTATAACTTAACTATAACTTATTAACTAGGTGGGGCAGAGTGGATACGATTAAGGAGAATGTGAAGGGTTGTGGTACAGGGCAATTCTAAGGCTGGACTTTTTGAGTTGAAGGTCGAAAAGATTGGTGTTAGCTTTGCGTAGCATTCTGGACAGTGGTTCGTGGTAGCCATAATTTGTGCGGTGAGTGTTTATACGGAAAAGGGGCGTGTACCGAAGGTTAGTGGGTTGGTGTTAAGGGGAATCATGTGCAATAATGAGGGGCTGTCAATATTACCGCTGACAAGGTCTTGAATAAATAGAATATCTGCAACATCACGTCGTTCTAAAGGTTAGAGGTTGATTCATTTTAGGCGATCCGTATAATGTGGTAAATTAAGGGGGGTCATTGAAGGTCACAAACGGATAAACCTGATTTCGAGAATTCTTTGGACCAACGTTTCACGAAACCGAGGGCAGAGTTAGTACGTTTGATAATGTTGTCGATATGGAGGCGAAAAATGAGTTCACGGTCACAAATAACCCTTGGATCAACCAAGAAGTTGAGAGTGGGAACGGTTTCATTACGAATAATGTCGGTTCTGGGTGGTGCGGAAGAGCGCTGGCGGGAGTAAGTGATGGTTTGGTATTTACTGACATTAAGCTCGAGATGGTTTGATTTTTTTGACACCAAGTAGTGAACCCGATAAGGTCTAATGGGAGAGAGCACGAGTCGACAGGGGAAGATATGTGTCTAAATATTTTCACATCATCGGCATATATAGAGAGCTGAGGGTTCAGAATAACGCTATCAACATCATTGATGGTTAGAATAAATATCAATGGGCCGAGATGACTACCTTGTGGGTCACCGGAGGCAACATTAATTGGATCAGAGATAGAGGATCTGACGATAACGTTATATTGACGATCTTTAAGATAAGATTTCGCGTGGGTCATATCCTGCATGAAATTTTAGGCATGAGAAAGCTGTTGGCGCGATGGGTGCCGCGTTTACTCACTCCGGACAACAAGCGCAACCGTAAGACCACTTCAGAGCAGTGTTTGATGCTGTTTAAGCCCAATCCGAAGGAGTTTCTGCGTCATTTCGTGACAGTCGACGAAACATGAATCCACTGGTACACACCAGAGACCAAGGAACAGTCGAAACAGTGGACTTCACCCGGCGAACGTGCTCCGAAGAAGGCGAAGACTGTTGGTGTGCAAAACGGTCACAGGGCTGTACTATGCCAAATTATTGGTCCGATTCGACGCCGAATTGCTCTTCCACCATGATAATGCACCGGCTCACAGCTCCGCCCTCGCCACGGCCAAATTGGTCGAATTAGGCTAGGAACTGCTGCCACATCCACCGTATTCGCCAGATTTGGCAGTGGGCGACTTCTTTTTGTTTCCAAACTTGAAAAAGTCACTCGCCGGGCAGAAATTTCAGTCGAATGAGGAGGTCATCCCCGCCACGGAGGCCTACTTTGCAGACCTCGAGAAAACGTATTTTTCAGACGGGTTAAAGAAGTTGGAGCATCGCTGGGTCAAGTGTATCGAGCTAAAAGGAGACTACATATATTGAAAAATAAATCACCATTTCTCCAAAATTTTTGTTTTTCTTTTGTAGGCTAAGTACTTATCGGACCACCCTCGTAATCGTAAGGTTTGGGCCATAAGGGCTTATGTAATGAAATGAATGACATCTACACAGGAAATAGTAAATTCGTACGAATTCAAGACTATATTCAACTCGCCGCCTAATCACAATGGGCCTCTTGACCTCCGAGTGGAAGTGATGTCCAACCATCACACTCCCCTTCTTTAACCTTTAACTCGCCGCCTTGTATTTCCTCTGGCTGCAGATGGATCTCAATCCCGTACACCATTCCGCATTGAGCTTCTCGTCAATCGAAAACCACAACTTGCCTCAGTAGTTCCGTAATGGCGCATTTCGTCAACGTTTATATTCGTATCACAGTTGTTATAGTCGCTTCACCAACTATTCGTAGATAGGGTTTTATAGGGTTGGGAGTCACGAAAAAGTTTGGAATACAATGACACAAGTACACCATAAGGATAATCAAGTCGAAACGACTTATCTGAAACATTCGAGATCGTGAAGAATTAAAATAAGGAGACGCCTTGTCACTCCTTTTTAATTTGGTGCTGAAATACCATTGAGGTCCCTACAAAAAAATGAGAGTGTAATAACCCTTAATAGAATTCCACCTGCTCCAGCTTACCATGATGGTTTGCTTCTTCTAGGAGATAGTGAAGAAATAGTTAAGAGAAACGTGGAAAGACTAATAATGACAAAAGGAAGTAAACAAAGATCAAATATATGGTCGCTGATCGACTTGGATCGTTCCAAAAATCCCAAATGACTGTACTCGATAAAAGCTTTCAGAAAGTCGTCGAATTCAAATATATGGGAACCGTATTGACTGCCAAAAATTACCAAAAGATCAAAATAAATTAAAAACTTCATATGGGCAACGCTCCTTCGCGATGAAGACACTGTTCAAAGCAACACTTTTGTCAGATGAGACTCTTGGTCTCCAACTAAGAAGGATTCAGGTCTTTGGAAATAAGGTCTTATGGAGAATTTATGGTGGAAAACAGAACGAAAAAATAGGCGAATGGAGAAAACTACACAACCAAGAACGAGAAACTTTATAAGACGGACAATCGACAGTCAACAGTCAAAAAAATAATGAATGGAAAACCCATAAGAAAAAGGCCCCACCATAGGTGGGAGGACAATATGAGACATGGAACAGAACATATGAACACAGAAATATGAAAATACACACTCAGGGCTAAACGAGGCTCTGAACTTCTGACTTCCACATGGACGTTAATAATAATAAGTGGAGAACGGAAGACGAAATTCAAATACCAACTAATCGGGTTTGTTGGGTAAGTTAGGCGAGCACGGGTGGAATGTGGCTATAGAAAACCTGCGAAAAAGTGTGTTAACTGAAGAGGTCCCGTCGGTTCATCCCCAGCTTTAGAGTAATAATTTGGCCATTATGATTAAAAATGCGCTTTTACGACAGAATGCCTAAAAACTGACTTCACACTAAGAAAATGATGAATTGAAATCAGTATAACAAGCCTTGTTCCCTAGATTAATTTATGACTCTAAATTTGAGACAATTAAATGCAAATCAAGGACAAATGAAAAACTTAGAAAAAACTAAACAAATTTGTTCGCAGACATCATATGTTTTTCCAGTTCCACACCATACCTAACTGCATGGAGGCTATAAAGATAAACGTAATCTTGTCGCATTGGAATCGACTGACCAAACAGCACTTCTATTTCTCTTTTAACTAAAAGAGTCAAGCTTCAATCGAAAAAACAATCCTGTCCAATAATGTGTGGTCGTGGTGCAATGGTAATCATCACCGACTGTTGAGCAGAAGGTCTGTAGTTCAAGTCCTTCCCTAGTCAAGAACAATTCCTATTCGGAAAAATTGTACATCAGTTGTGAATGAGAGATGATCAAAAATTGCTGATGAAGGCATAACACTCGCAGCATAAGATCGCCTCACTCTGTGCGTGCATTTCCAATATAACACCATAATGACATGGAAACAAAGAGTTACTGTGAACTACAACCAACGCAAATTGAGTCGAATCTCTCAAATCTTATCTAGGACAACCACCCCCGGAGAGTAGTGAACGAACATCTTCGACACAAACCATCTGCACCCCGTCCAGGTTGTGTGACAAACACCATAAGAGCGTAAACTCTTGGAGCTGCACGAACTATAAAAAAAAATGTGACCTTTACTTGAAATACTTTGCAGCTTCCTTAAGTCCAAAAATGAATTTTATTATGCCCGCCATAAGGCCGGAATCGTTGACGAAAAATTTGTGTCCGTTCTTAATGCTCACATATGCATATGTAAGGCAATTTCGAATTCGATGTCAAATAGCCAACAGAATTTAATCACTTTTCACCTCATAAACCTTTTTTTCTCACCATTCCCTCGGCAACACTGCCCGCCATCGTTAACAATCCTACCCCACTCAAACGTCATCCGAAACGTTCTTGTGGAGTTTCTTCGTTTCTTTTGAAGGCCCGAATGCGATTTTCAAACAACGCCGGACTTTTATCACGTACGGTACTACTTGGAGGCAACCTCCCATACCTTTATCACTGTTCCACGTTCAAGTACCTCGGCCCTGACCACTAATCGGTCTAGTAGTCGCTCGCTGTGATTATTTATTCGAAAGACAGTAAAATTAATTCTGAATTGCTTTATCATAATCGAGCTGGCGACCAATCGATTCGTTTCGCTTTTAATCTGTTATCAATCGTAGGACGTGGTAAGAAATATTTTGACTGCGTGGCTCGCGCCCACCGGCCTTTTTCCACCGATTTTCATAAACAAGAGTGAAGGAGGTTTGATCCCATCTGATAGAAATGTTCAATGTTAAAGGGCTGTTTGTGATTTTGGGAGTAGCCCTATTGGTTCCTTATGCACGTTCGACGCTAAGCGTTGAGGATGATTCGTGTTATTCGTTTGCTGACGGTTCGGTCTACCCAGCCGGCGCACCGAAGGCGGAACACCAGTTGCAATACACTAAAGCCGTTAGTAAGTAGGCGGAATCGCTTGTGTTGGGTGGAGAGATTGAATGTTTTCTTTGTAGTATCCAAGCCTGCGCCGGCGTTTGAGGGAACTGCCGTGGTGAAGGGAGAAATTACCAGCCTATCACTGTCCAGCTACAAAGGGAAATATGTCGTGCTGCTGTTCTATCCGCTCGACTTGTAAGTATTACTTAGGACTGCGGCTTAAAGGTCGCCGGTGAGAATGCATGACGCATTGCAAAACCTTTTTTTGGTCATGAGCATCAGGTTTCCATGCAGCTCATGTATGGATAACGACATCGCCCTTTTAGCTGATTTCATCATCATTCCGACCTCGATGCCAATCAAAATTGCTTTTTCACTTCCAGCACATTCGTGTGTCCGACGGAAATTCTAGCTTTCTCCGATCGCATCGACGAGTTCCGCAAAATCAACACCGAAGTGATCGCGTGCAGTGTCGACTCACATTTCACGCACTTGGCGTGGATCAACACGCCACGGAAGGAAGGTGGCTTGGGCAATATCAAGATTCCGCTTCTAAGCGATTTGACTCATCGAATTTCTAAAGACTACGGCGTATACCTCGACGATTTGGGCCATACCCTTCGTGGATTGTTCATCATTGATGTTCATGGCGTGCTCCGGCAGATTACTATGAATGATCTGCCCGTTGGACGGTCTGTCGATGAAACCCTGCGTTTGGTGCAGGCTTTCCAGTACACTGATACTCACGGCGAAGTTTGTCCGGCCGGTTGGAAGCCAGGAAGTGACACGGTAAGTCGTCTGAATTCGTCTGGGTTCGGGAAACTTCGATGAAGTCTGTTTTTTCTTTCAGATCGTGCCGAATCCCAAGGAAAAGAAAAAGTACTTCGAGAGGAACAACTAATCGTCACAAATCTTACTTTTTTTTAGCAATAAATATTTGATTAACAGTTTGTGGTGTTCTTATTCTATCGTCTCTTCCTGGATGAATCGCTTTTGCTATGATGGCTCTCACCACGCTTGCGTTTGTTCAACGGATTTCTCGGGTCGTAGGCATCGTACCAATCGTCAGACTTCGTTGATGCGTCCTTGGCAAGAGTAGGCGCCGTTTCCTCGAAGCGGAGAGTATGTGCTAACCAATCATCACCTTGGATTTCCTTTTCCACGTTCTCCTCGTCCAGAGATACGCTAGTCTCCTTTTGGCCACTGTTTTGCTTGACGGATTCCAACTTTTTCCGGAACTTATTCAATAGATTTAGTGTGAATTCCTCCCTGTGGAAGGAGGGGGAGAGGAGAGTTTATATAGGTATAAAGAAGTATGAGGAGTGCTTACCTGTTCGGGCCCTTCTTGGGGAGTTTCTGATTCAGGTTCGAATACTTTTCCTTCTCCTCCATGTAGTTCTTGACCATCTCATTGGATGACTCGGGCTTTATGACGATTTCCTTTTCGATTTTCTTCTCGAGGAGTTCCTCTTTCGCCTTCTTATCACTCTTATATTGTTTCTTGAGCGTTAGGATTTCCTGCCGGATGGATTCTTTCTTTTTTTCCTGCTGAGCTTGTTTCTCACGATCCACAGTCATGAGCACGTCTTGGTCGTCATCTTCCGGCTCAGATTCGACAGCAGATTTTCCTGTTTTCGTCTCACTTTTTGCCTTTAGTTTGTCTTTGATCCGAGTTAGTCGCACCTCGACATCATCGTCGTTTTCATTTTGAGCATCGAGTTCCTCAATATCCGAAGGGGTATTCCCTCGTTCAATGGGGACGACTGATTTGCTAAGCTTTGGATCATCAACCGCATCGTGCAATGACTTGGCTTTCCCGGCATTTTTCTGCACAAACGTGCTGCTTTCCTCTTCGTCCTCCTCGGCCTCCTCACCGAACGATAGTAGACCAAAGTTCCTGTGCAAAAGAAATTAACAAGGGACTACCCTAGATATAGGGAGATTCTTACTTGACGCCTTTCTCCCGTTTTTTTTGTTTCTCCTTCTTTTGTTCCTTTTGGATCGCCCTAGGCACGATATCGTCAAATGGATTGTTCAGAATCTCAGTTTTAATGATTTTGTGCGGATACAACGGTCGTTCGTGGTGATCCACTAATCCGTCTTCTAGTTTGAGCATATTAAATACTGTATCACCGGTAACCTTGCCGAAGAGCGTGTTTTTATTTTGCAACTCAGGGGTAGGGGCCATGGTGAAGAAAAATTGCGAGCCATTATCATCCACATCGGAGTTCGCCATGCCGACAAGTCCACGACGGACGTAGCGGAGACGCGAGTGGAATTCGTCCTTAAACGGAGCGCCGTAGATGGAATCGCCACCAGTGCCGTCGCCATTCGGGTCGCCACCTGCAAGGCGGCGTTAATAAGATATTTGCATCAAACTCATAGTGAATACCTTGGACGATGAACCCTTTGACTACACGATGGAATATTGTTCCATTGTAATAACCCTCCATGCAGAGTTGTATGAAGTTCCGGCATGCTTTCGGGCATTCCCTGGTCCACAGTTCGATGTCGATATCGCCGACGGACGTTTTAAGGAGAACCTAAAAATTCGAATATAGTTTGGTGGATTTTAAAATGCTTGTTATACCTTTCCCGAGGTTGGGGGCTCTTGAATATAAATATTGCTCATAATAAATCGAAATCCTCTCCTCTGAGTATAAACAAGAACTAGAAATGGATTAACGTCAAATTGTCGTTGATGTAAACAAACTAATTGTCATTTTTCAACTGAACGAGAGGGAGTTAAACGGAAAATAAGGCACCGATGGGCGATAGGCAATCGAATTCAAATGAAATTTGTTGTGTCGATGAATATTTGATTTTTTCAATAATAATATAAGAAAAAAATTAAAAATATACAAATGCAGTGGAGACTTTAGAGCCGAAGTAACGAGTTGATATTCGCCCATGTCATAGTCTTCGTTCGTACTGTACGGGAACAACTAACAACCATCAGCTATCAATTTGAATGAATGTAAATACGGAAAGCTGACGGAAGGTTACCAAAAGATTAAATTTCATTCTTGCCAAAGAAAAACATAAAAAAATATCGAAAATAACAATGACAACGGAAGCCGACGAAGAAACAATAACTTTAGACACAGATTCCGAGTTGCGATTCGAAATTGAGGAAAAGGATGCCAAAGTCTTCGTTCAGGTAACACATTTGTCCCAATAACTGCATCGAATACTTTCCACTCAAATTCTTTTATCAATGGCCAGCTCAAATCCGGATTTGCCGAAATGTTCGGCACCGAACTGGTGAAGAAGAAAACATATGAATTTACAACCGGCGCCAAGGTAGCTATATTCACATATCAAGGCTGTACGATAGGAATTCGGGGTAAGACAGACGTACGATACGTATCCAAAGAGACACCGATGGTTCAGTATTTGAACTGTCACTTTGCCTTGGAGGAGATGCGAGAGAAAGCCGAATCAGCAGACACCCGTGGACCAATTGCGATGGTCGCTGGACCGGCTGATGTGGGCAAGACCACTTTATGTCGTATATTCCTCAATTATGCCGTTCGACTGGGACGAAGACCACTCTATGCGGACATTGATGTCGGTCAGGGAAACGTATCATTGCCGGGAACAATTGGATCGGTACTCATTGAACGACCGGCCAGCATCGAGGACGGTTTCTCACAAGCAGCACCTTTGGTATATCATTTTGGTCATAAGAGCCCGAGTGAAAACAAAACGTTGTACAAAGCAATTATCTCGAAGATGGCTGAGGTTACTCTGGAATCCATGGTCGTGAAGAAGCGAAGTAAGTTGTGTTGGATCGTCTCAAAGCACGACTGATTTGGTTATTTCTCTTTTTTTAGCCAAGTACTCTGGTATGATAATCAACACGTGCGGCTGGGTACAGGGAGAGGGGTATAGGAATCTATTGCATTGCGCTCAGGCCTTCGAAGTCGGCGCTATCTTCGTACTAGACCAGGAACGATTGTACAATGAGCTTCTGCGTGATATTCCGTCATTTGTAAAAGTAGTTCTGCTCCCAAAAAGTGGCGGAGTGGTCAAACGTAGCAAAGCACTCCGAAGCGAGACGAGAGACCTGCGAGTGAAGGATTACTTCTACGGGTTCCGCACGCCATTGTATCCATTTTCGTTCGAAGTGAAATGGAGTGATGTTCTAATATACAAGATCGGAGCTCCCGCGTTACCTGATTCATGCATGCCGATCGGAATGAAGGCAGAGGATAATCTAACAAAGCTAGTTGCCGTGCAGCCAAGTGTAGCGTTACTGCATCACTTGCTCTCGGTGAGCTTTGCCGATTCTGCTGAAGAAGATGTTATAACCACAAATGTAGCTGGATTTATCTGCGTGTATGCTCTCAAATTAGTTTTCTGTAGTCTGTTGGGATATTTGTTTTTATGTTTATTTTTGCAGGACGGCGGTGGATACTGAACGTCAAACAATGACGATATTATCGCCTCAACCTCGGCCACTGCCACACAATTTACTACTTCTCTCGGAGATACAATTCATGGATAGCCATTAAACCTCGTATAACTTTATCCAACAGGAAAATACATTTATTTTTATATTGATTTCTGTTTTTTTTTCGATCGTATGTTGCTGATAGATGTTAAACCCAATTTTATGTCGAGATTGTGAGTCTTTTTTTACATTGTTCCCTCTGAATGAAATATTGACTAATTTCATAAATCTTGTCAAGCAACTTTGGTTTAACACTTTTTATATCCCCCATTGCCTCTGCACATCTGGCAGTGCCGTGCAAACCAATCTGATGTTTATCCAATACCCCCACCGTCCGACCAATCTGTCATTCAAATGCAATCAAATGTCAACAATAGTAATTGGGAGAACGGCCGTAGACGTGTAGTAAACGCTCGCTCACCGCTCCATTTCAGTTTTCTAAAAATAAATCATAAACAAAAGTTAGAACAACTGATTACAAAATCATAAGTTTCCAATCAGGCAAGTGAATCAAGTTCCGTCGTCTACATCGCGACAGCATTAATTGATGGTGGACATGATTGTAATTACGTCGAACTGAATTAATTACTCATCAATCGGTTACCACCAGTGTTGCGGGCGTGTGTTGTGCATTTAAGCAATTCCCTTTTACAGAAAATTCATTTTTGTGTTTGCTTCCCTTCAAGCGCATAAAGTGAAAATGTCGATGCCGATGAGCAACGTTAATCAGGGTGGCTACGTGCCAGCTGGTTTCGGAACTGGATATCCAACGCCCCAGCCGAATGCACCGCCACCCGATGATCATCCGAACTCGGGAAGCAACTTTGTAAGTACATATCATCGTATGCCGCTTCATTTATTTATTTATTCATATTTTGTTCACGTATGCATTTCTGCGGTCGAGAAATCCATAATAGCACCCACCACATCGTCAACGGGTTGTGCTCTGTGTGATGAAATCAAACAAAAGCAATCTCGGCTGTTGCTCATACGATCTCGTGCAGTCGGTTCCAAGAAAAATTGTGATGAATGTCTATCGAAAAGCGCTGAGGCTGAGGTTTGACCAGGCAAAGTGCCGCTCTTCCTCGACCGCTGAGTGGCAAGGAAAGGAAAAATAAAATGACGTCATTCCCATATTCATATTAAATCGAAGAGCAGAAAGAAAGGAGAGCAATACAGAACGATTTCAAGAATTTTATGTGTTCTAAAAACAGCCATGAATGTTAGTAAATACGACATGCTGTCCAATCTGTATGTAGTCGCACATGACCGTATGTGGAGTATATGGTGGAAGCTTTCGTTTTTTGAGATTAATTTTTGTAATAATGGGCGTGTAAAAAAATCGGGAGTGTGGTCATTCATTAGAAACCTTTGCAGTTGATCAAAGTGGTGGTTCTGCAGTCTGTCGTGAGCCGATAGATCGGTCGGGATAGCGCGGTGAAAGCAACACAAACGTCGAGTTTAAAGCAATTGCATTTCCACAACTTGTGTCGAAAGAAACAAGTGAATTCGTCTCGGTGAGTGCGTTCCTATATATAAGAACAGAGAAAGTGTTTACTGGTGTCCATGGGTTCATATTCATCCAGATCCTTTGGGAACCTTGTGCGCGTATTGTAGCGTTTGTCAAATATGAACGCGTCTCGAATCGCCTCAATATTTCTTCTCCTTGACCCCCTATACACTGATACAATTTTATTTATTTGGTATTTGGAATCGGCTTTGCACGGTCGAATTCCAGGACAACCTAGTCTAGGCTCACAGACGAATTTCTGGATCGATTTACCAGCCAATCCAGGTTGTTGGCTGTGTCCATGTTCATCTGAGTCAACGTTAAGCTCAACATTGTGTGACGAATGTCGTTTGCTGTATAATACTGAATGATGATGTTGGAACCATCTGCCTATCATTATCATGTACACAAGTACACCATTCAGAGTATACAAATCTGCGGCAAGAAAAGTTTTCTGGGAACCACACGTCATATGTACTCAGTACCCAGGCACGATCGGTGGTACTAAAAGCCCCCAGAGTAGTGCTGATAAGCGCGGATGGAGATGTTTGCGAGTTTCCCCGATGAGTCAGGCAGTCAGGAAATGAATAAGTTTATCTTGTTGATTGAAGATCATATCACGACTCACGCTCGCTGGTGTTTAATTGCGATAACGATGGTGTGAAGGGCAGAATTGCTTAGTTAGATATGCTGAGCTGGAAATATCTCGATTATGCCTTTGTCATTATTGTCGTTCCTCTATAATCGGAATCTGAGCCTTTACCTTTCAGTTTTAGACGACATAGTGGACTTTCTTCGTCCACGAAGCCCTTCAGGCCACGTGACTTGCGACTGTTCGGAATGTGTATGAGTTACGAGATCCTCTGAAGGGATGCTTGGAGGACGCTACTAGTCTGTGTCGGGGCACATGAGGCAGATTTCGCCTACTTATGGCTTTCCATGAACTTTTGCACTGAAGCACTCTTTGCATACTACAGCCACTCTTGTTCACAGGGCTGACAAGGAAGTCTGCGCTCTTTATTGTAGACTGCTAACACGTTTCGTAAAGATTCCTCCAACATTTTTTTGGACCCACATTCAGTTCGGTTATAAAAGTTGACTTTTGTAAGTTACCTCCCCATTCAGTGAAGCGTTCACAATTGATTGCGTCTTTCTCCGATTTAAATATCAGTCGCACAAGTGGAAGTGGAAATCCCCGCTTTCCAATAGATGGCGTTAGCAGTTCATGCAGGTCATAAATGTCAGGCCATTTGGTAGCTCATCGGCATCATATATTTTTTGTGCGCCTTTCGAGCCAAATAAGCGTCATTAGCGGAAGCTTTGCTTCGACTTCAATTCGGCTAAGGTGTGTCGAATGATTATAGAAATTTGAGTGAGGTCTTTCACTAACTGAAAGAACGTATCCCAAGCGGTTTCGACGTAGAAGACAAGGAACCCTAGACCTAGACCAATGAAAAAGTTTAATGACGCCGAGTTACTGGATTAAGACCCATGTTAAACGCAACAAAAAAATACTCGTGCAGGGACGGGTTAAGAATATCCCTGCAGCGATACCTATCGCTTGTCGTAAAAGGCGACTAAACAAAGGTAAACAAAAATCACATCTAGGCAATTTAGAAAACACCAAGGTGAGCCTAGGGACACATATACCACCATTAAACTGCCCCACAAGTGTGCATGCAAATCAGTGGGTTGACACGACTGGAGATCACCGGTTTTGTAAGAGTAAGATCAATCAAAAAAAAAAATCTGGAGCATGCCCGTGTCAAAAAGGAAGGGAAGAAAGAAAACGGTCAAACCGTAGCATTATGGAAAAGAACGCTAAAAGGAAAAGCACTACCCCGCCAGGCACTACTAATGGCCGTGATCCTGGGACGAGCAGCAATGCTCGGGTCAGAGCTATAGGATTTCCGGGGGATAGCAAAGTAATGCAACGGCGTAAGCCACATTTAAGAGTCGCGAGTTGGAACGTTGGAAGCATGAGTGGGCGCAGCTATGAGCTTGAAGAAATGATGGTTAGAAGGCGAGTAGACATCCTGTGCGTACAAGAGACGAAATGGCGAAACACCGGTAATCGGGCACGTTTCTTGGACGTTAAAACAAAAGCCTACAAGATGTTTCACTATGGATTGGAACAAGGAAAAAACGGAATCGCCATCATCCTTGCGGCAGAGTTACTTGGCAACGTCTTAACCATTTCAAAGTTCAGTGACCGTTTGATGGCTCTCAAATTGGTGATGCCTGTTGAGATGTGGAACATCGTAAGCGCATATGCCCCTCAAGTAGGATGCGAACAAAAAGAAAAAGATGCATTCTGGCTAAGCAAAGGAAGAGCTTTTGTTTGTTGGGGGAGATTTAAACGGACATGTCGGGAAGACAAGCGAAGACTATGAAGGCTACCACGGAGGGCTGGGATACGGCACCAGGAACTCTTCAGGTGAAGATATCCTAAACATGTGCAAGTCGTACGGTCTTATAGTGCTAAATACCATGTTCGTCAAACAAAGCCGGCACCTGATCACTTATAGCAGCGGCGGAAATGAAACTCAAATAGACTATCATTTGGTATCCAGTTTCATGAAGCCACGAGCTAAAGATTGCAAAGTGATCCTGGGAGACGCGATCGCCCCTCAACACCGTCTCCTTCTGACTGAATTTTTTATGGAGGCGAGTAAGAAGTCAAAGCAGCAAACGACGGTGTCTGAGAGAATCAAGTGGTATAAGCTGGATAAAGGAAAAGGCGAAGCTTTTATTACCAACATGAAAAACTACCGCTCTTCCATTATCGATGAGGTCGGTAATGAGGAGTGCAGAGCACAAGACATGTGGGATTCCCTACAACAATCTGGCCTGGAGAAAGCCAAATCACTGCTCGGAACATCTAAAGGCCCCTGCCAACACGCAAAAGAAACCTGGTGGTGGACAGACGAAGCCAAAACAGTGATACACGAAAAGCTTCCAAGCTTGGTCAAAGTGCTCTTCTACTAATAGAGAGGAAAAAGCTCGCCGTGAAAAGGTATATAAATATTGCAAAGGTATCGCGAAGAAAAAGTGCGCCGAATTCAAAGCGAAAAGCATGGAAGGCCTCTATCAGGAGTTGGAAGAAATATCATCTTCCGCGTCTGACAGGAACCAGGCTACCCAGGAGCTTCGACAAAGCAATTTGAACAAAGGAGCAAATATCTTTAAGATAGCCGCCCAGAGAAGAAGAAATGCTCAGGAGATTCGTTTCCCAAAGTTTATTAACAATGCTGAAGCCAACTCCCTGTGGAAGACGAAAAAATTCTCCACAGAAGGCGACAGTATTGCGAGGAACTTCTGAACGAACAGTTTCCCCGAGTGTACTTTCCAAGAGCCGCCCCGAATCATGCCGAAATATCCGACATCACAGTCGAAGAAGTTCGGTACGCGGTTAAAAACTCCAAGAAAAGAAAAGCTGTTGGGCCGGACGGGATACCCTCTGAGTTCTGGAAAAAGATGGGAGACATCGGGTCTAGATGGCTCATGGTTCTTATCTCCAAACTTATGAGAGGCGACACTATGCCTAATCAATGGACGGAAAGCTATCTTCTTCCTTTGCACAAAGGAAAGGGCGATACGCGAAATTGTGATAACTACCGTTCTGTCAAGCTGATGTCGCACACCATGAAGATCGTTGAACGGGTATTAGATAGCCGACTGCGGAAAATAATAAGACTATCTGAAGACCAGTGCTGGTTTGTCTCGGGTAAATCAACAACAGATGCAATCCAAAGTATAAGGGTCATGATGGAAAAGCATCGTGATTCGTCAAAGGACTTGCATATGGTGTTGGTTGATTTCGAGAAGACCTTTGACCGGCAACCAAGAGATCTTTTATGGGTAGCGCTAAGACAAAAAGGAGTTCCAGAAACCTACGTGCGAGTGATCATGGACATGTACAATAGAGCAACGACAAGAGTAAGATGCACCGCAGGAGTCACCGAAGAGTTCGCAATCAAAGTCGGTGTACACCAAGGGAGCGTCCTCAGCCCACTGCTCTTTATAGCAGTCCTTGATTGCTTGCTTGAAGGAAAAGTGACGGACCCCAATGTGCACCAGCTATTCTTCGCTGACGATGGAGCCATTATAAGTGATGATCAGGCGTTCCTACAACGAGCACTTGATGTGTGGGTGGACATTTTTGAGGGACACGGGTATCGTATTAGTTCAAAGACAGAGTATCTGTGCTGCCCGTTCTCTGACCCTCATCAGCCTATTCCAGACATTTACTTGAATGGAAGAGTGCTTCCCAAGAGTGAAAAGTTTAAATATCTGGGATCTATGATTAATAAAAGGTGTTTTTTATTATGCCACATGATCCACTCAGGATCACGAGACATAATAAAACACTACAGATCAACGAATAGCCAGCTTGACATTTCACCTCGTTCAGTCCTGTCAGAGATCTGACATTTGAAAACAAAATAAACAAACGAATTGGAGATGGAAGCAGCTGCTATTGAGGTAAATTGCGTTTATTTGTTGAATTTAAATGGTTAATATTTGTATTACAGTGGTTATTGGAAAGTGACACGGACAGTGAAGAAAGCAGCACATCTGAATATTCATTGCTGCATGAAGAAGTAACAGATTTCTCGGTCGAAATTTAAATTAAGTTTACATGTTTACCTTTTTTTGTCCACCTGCTCCATTTCCACTTCACAATAAAAACAATCTTTGAAATTTAAGTGTGGAATTGCCATATCAAAGAAAATGTTTCTTTTCATTCAAATTTGATACGATCGATTTAAATGCTGATGATAATAATTTTTATCGATATACACCAATTGGGGGTAATATTTCCCCAATAGACTCAAGAGTTTTAGAAATGTAAGGTAATACATATATTATAGCATTTTGAGTACAATTACTCGATACGGAAGCGAAAACTGTTTAACCAAATCCTGGCCACAATTTTATATGTTCATCAGGCAATGATTCTCCTAATTTGGATGCGAAACCAGTGGGAAATAGTGTAAACTCATTTCCACTCAAACTCGGATCTTGAAATTGATCCAGATAAAGAGCTGGTTCACGTGTTGTTATTGTAATACATGTAAACCATGATCCGGATAAGATCTGGATGGCATAATAAAAAACACCTAAAGAAGCAACTTGTGATGACGACATCAACCATCGCGTAAGCGTAGGGTGGATGAAGTGGCGGGAAAACTCTGCCATCTTCTGTGATCGAAAAATGCCCCCTAAGTTGAAAGGAAGGCTCTACACTTCAGTTGTACGTCCGGCGCTCACATACGGTTCACAATGCTGGACAATGCACAAAAAGTATGAGAGCAAATTAACGGCAACTGAGATGAAGATGCTTCGCATGACAGCGGGAGTAACAAAGCGTGACAGAATTAGAAGTTCAAAGATCCGAGGAAGCCTCCACGTAAAAGAAACCATCACAAGAAATATAGAGCGCGACCGACTCAGTTGGTATTGCCATGTTCAAAGGAGAGATCCTTTGAACCCCGTCCAAAAGGCGTTATCAATCAACATTCCAATTTCAACACGCAAAAAAGGCAGGCCGAAAAACAATTGGTGCAAACAAATGCAAAAACACCAGCATTTGATTGGCCTCAGCGATGAAGTAATCCCAAACCGGGAAGCCTGTCGCTACTTTCTGAGGTCAAACCGGCGGACCCCACAAGCGGACCAGTAGGAATGCAGTTAAGTGGGAAGGTTATGGTCCTACACTTCTGACCATAACGACGCCGAAAAAAAGGAAAAGAAGAAGAAATAATTTTAAGTTTTTATTCAATTGCACTGCTGTTGTTTTGAATCCTTTCTTATTTCACGGATTAAAATTTTTTCATCTGCTGTTATTTTCCTTTTACGTCCCACACCTTTTTGGTTTTCTATTCTACCTTCTAAATAACACCGATTGCAAATGCACTGCACTGTAGAATGGCTTAAATTTAATAATTCACCGATTTCTCTTTGTTGGGCTTCAGCCTCAACAAAACAATTACAACGATATCAATTAAATAACAAATAAAAAATAGAAATTCTACACAATTGTAAATGTAAACAAGCATAAATCAAATGTCAAACATAAAGAGATAACTTGCATATGTGAGCATGCAATTTGTCTCACTCTGCCATCAATCAAACCCATAGAGTCGATAGCCTATCGCGTAAATGAATTTAAGAATAAAGATGGGTTGATCGCCTTAACTCAGAACATTATATGCTCTAATGGTCTGAGATCGCCTTAACTCGGAACACTCTTAAAGTTTTGCCCATTTCATGATGATAAATTGCTAGTGATCTAAAATTGTTCGTGGTATTTTTGCCGTTTTTTACCATTTTGAAAATAAAACTTAAATCGTTAATCCAAAATGCAATCAAATGAAAGGCAAAGCTAACACTCGTAACACCCAAATTTGTACTTAAAAATAATTTTTTGACAGAATTGATAACGGTTCTTTAAAAACAGAAGTTGTACGGACAGTGATGCCACTTTGTATGAATAATTTTTCTCACTGTTTTAATACGTTGAATTCCAAATTTTTTTATTACTCACTTTGTATTAAGTTTATAAATGTACGTTTGTTTAATATGCTAAACAAATGTTTAGGAAAATGTATATAAAAAAAGAACTAAAAAAAATCGTTGTTTTGCTCCACCAGCTATTAATTTCGGCACAAGAAGGATTTGTATGGAAAATTATTCTCGCTACGGTAGTTCGATCCTAAAGCGTGTTAAAGTTAGACTCATACAGAGTGTTTCAGAAAAACAGATTTTTTTTTGTAGATATTGCTACAAAATCTCAATATTTTTCAAAACAACATAATATCTGATTTTTTAAGAGTTTGGTTTTTAACTGTCAAAGAAAAACACAGGAAAATTGCAAAAGTGTGTCAAATTTTTATTTGAGTTGATAAATCAAGGCTTGCCATTTACTTCGCAAAGATTATTTCGTAAATTTTGACCATTATTAATTTATAAGGGGTCCATACGAAAGGTCTAATTTTGAATCACTCTTTCTAGCATATTGGCCGGTATCTCGCTAATAACACGTGTAATATTGTCTTCCAAATCTGCAAATGACTGATTGATCGCTGGCTTATCGGTATACGCGATTAATTTGATGTATTCCCATAAAAAAAAGAGTCTAAATGGTGCGAGATGCACCATCTAGCCGGTGCAAAACGAGAGATAAATTATTCACAGAATTCCTTTTTCGATTGGTCAATTGATTCGCATTCTGTGTGGAACTTGATTTAGCTCGAAATTTTTTGCAAAAAGTTAGAAATCATTGAACGGTAGGGGGCGCTATTAGCAGTAATGTGGTTCTCACGGTTGTCTTTAAAAAAATACGGGCCAATGACTCCGCTGGACCAGGAACCACAACAAGGTTGCTCATCCGACCTAGTTTTGTTTATTATTATAACCATTCAACCAGAAATGATCCTCGTAGCTGAAGGCAAGTTTTCGATAAATAAGTGGGTCTTCTTACAGCTTTTTTAAGGCCCACTCGGCGAATTGGACGCTGTGAGAAGTCATTCGGCTTTATTTTGTATGGTCTTAGACCAAAATTCTTGGGGAAAAAGTTCCACGTAATCGAGTACCATAATTCCCATTGTTGCGAACGGCGACCAATGGACAAATCACGGTCTACATTAGCATTGGCGGGTGCAGAAGTAATACCTTCTTCTGTACGCTTTCTATGGATACGAAAAGAAATTGGTGTGAAATATGGTTACTATGGCTTGTTTTGCTTGCTTGATCAAGACGACCCTTTAATGGTCGACGCTGAGGAAACACATCGTTTACAGAGCACGAATGTTGGTAATAAAATTCAATAATTTTTAAGCGTTGTTCGGATGCAAGTCTCTCCATAATGAAATGGCAATGTTAACCGAGCATGATTGACTTTGACATTTGTCACGAATCTTACCTGAGCTTTCAAAAATAGAATACTGAAAAACCAAACAGGAACAAAATTACTCTTTGACATTTCTTAAGTGTCGATCCACTTTTGCCATCCGCTTTTCCATGACTAGAAGACTCTCTGGCGAACTACGAAAGGTCTGTAAGGTTACGCGTGCAAGCTTCTTTCTCGGCACTTAGGTTCCTGAGGGAGGGTTTCAGATTTTGAAATAGAAAAGGTTTGTCGGGGCCAGATTAGGACGGTGAGGAGGTTGAGGATTCGTCGCAAAGACGTTTTATTGTTTAATCAACGGTATGAATTTCTCACTTCATGTACACGTTATCACGGTTTTGGACTTCGACACCTGTTCAATGCGAAATTTGATGGCGTACTGCTGTTCAGTAGTTCGCTGTATTTTGAGCTTGACATACAGTCACTTTCGGAAAAATAAAATTATTCTTCATTACTTTGGGGCTCGGCCTTGGATGCACCTCTCTATACAGGAAGCTGGAGTACCAATTAATGCCAAAACTGAACATCTCCAAGCAAGGAGAAACACTCCGTGCCTCAGAGAATACGCAGTTCGTGTGGCACATGGTGAAGAGGAACGAGATAGTAAGCCATCCAAGTAGATTAGCCTGTGTTGGCCCACTTTAATGTGGTCACATCGATCTGTCAAACAGCTGCGTAATAACTTCTAACAACGCTTCTACTCTACTCACTATCAATTCAAACATTCTTCTTACATTGCCACCTTTGTGCGCTCTCATTGTTGTACATACGATCAGTCATATCGCTCCCGCCAACCTTAGGAATCATCTTCGTGTCATTGCTCTCAATTCCATCAGTTTAAATTTCGCCCACAAACGTTCCATCATCCTTCAAAAAAAATCTTTCTTATTACATCATCCCTCCACGTGAACGCCATTTCTAATTAAAGCTGCACTCATTGGTAAATGAATTCGCTGCTCTCGAAATTACCATAAATTAAACTATCGGAATCGGTCAAGTGGTTGATTCCTTTTATTTCACGTCGTCTCTCAAGGTCGCATTACGATCAAATTCAAGTGAATTTTTAACAGTTTTGATTAGAAGGTTTTTATTGCTAATTTTTGCTCTTTTCTAGGGTTTCAAACCAGCCGGTTACAGTCCAGTACCACAAATGCCTCCTTACGGTCAAGGGCAGCCGCCATACGCAGGTGGTCAGCCACCCTATGCAGGAGGACAACCACCATATCCTGGTGGTCAACCAGCTTATGGTGGCGCCCACCCACCCTATGCTGGTGGACAGCCTCCTTACGCTGGTGGACAGCCTCCCTATGCTGGTGGACAGCCATCCCATGCTGCTGGACAGCCTCCCTATGCTGGTGGACAGCCATCCCATGCTGCTGGACAGCCACCCTATGCTGGCGGACAGCCACCGTATATTGGTGGTGGTCAACCACAACAGCCGCAACAGCCGTTTGGACAGCAACCGCCTTACGGTGGATATCAACCGGGATATGATGCATACGGACAACAGCCTATTGTCAATCAACCGACAGGACCACGAGGACCACAAGGACCCCCGCCGACCGGTAAGAGAATGTGTGTTATATTAATTTGGGTCTGTATCATCGTGGAACGAGTCGGTCTGTTAATCTTAGGGAGAAAGTCACAACAAATCTGCTTGCAACCGCTGATTATTTAAAACCGAAACCAGACACTATTGAGGTTTTACGCCACCACGATTACGGCAATAGCAACTTGACTTTGTTATGAGAATGAGTTGAAGACGACAGCGATCCCGAACTAATTGGATTCCTATTAGTCGGCGATCGCAATGCACTCTCATCACGCCCAAACACAAGACTGTCAATCAATTTGTAAATATTTTCGGAGACCCTTATGCCTTATCGTCGTCAACCGATTTCGGCAGTGCATTTACCTCTCCGTCCGTAATCCAACTCGGCTTCCTTCCGCGGTAATCTTCAGTAAATTGCCACAGATTACCCAAGATCATGTGTAATACCCTTCTGATGGCGTTATTATCACGACTCTGCGCAGATTGCCTCTGACCCTTGATTCATTTCAGTCTTCCCTGCCGTAATGGAATGGTGGAACTTGCTATAAAATCAAGCGCGCACTCGTGAAATGCGCTTTCCATTGTCATCGCTCAATCCTTCGAAGAAACAGTCTTTTGATATAGTAATTGACAAGCCAGTTGCCTAACATAGTCGCGGTTACACACAGTTGTCCCGTGTATATCGTGTATCGTTCCTTTGTGGCCGTTTGATAGACGTCGACTCGGTCGTATATAGTCACTTCTCACCTCGCCATTGTGTCGTCTTCTTATCGTTCTTAATTAAACGAAATCAAATGTGTGGAGACGTTTGCTCCGTTTGTAGTTGTTTACCTCGGGCTTTTCTCTGATTACAGATGCCTGAGTGATATAAAGCTAAGCTTTTTATCACGGTGTTGTCGATTCCTTCGCTATCGTCGTCTTCAACAAAATTCACCGTCAGTCGCGAAGAACAGCTCACAGTCGTCAAGTGTTGTATCAGAAAATGAGTGCAGCGATGAACTATACCTCCACAAATGAATTGCACCATGATCCTCAAGTGAGTTCGTCGAATTCAGTGAATCTCATCCAAGTGTTTTGGAATAATCTGTGCGACAAGTATACTAATCTGCGAAGGACAAGATTTTCGTCCATTACACCGGCTCTCACGGGCACCAAGGAAGTCGGCAGAAAACTACGAAGGAGTTTGCGACTGTCCAAGTCTACGAAACGAACTGGCTACGAAGTGTTCCTAACTGATGAGGAGAAAAGGTAAACCAAAAAAAAAAAAAAAAACAAAATTGTGGAACCATTCGAGTTATCGTGCTTTATGGAGTTGACATTATCAAATGTGGTTGTCGATATGGTACAATATGCTGAAGAATAAGATAATCAGTTAGACATACACGGGGGGACAGGCGACATTCCGCAGTTGTAGCAATCAACTTGGCCTTTGAGCGATGCTTGCTCGTTGATTTAATTCAATTGAATTATGTAGGTCGGGTTGACCTTACTCGGACATGAATGATCGTGTGCGATGGATGTACAATCGGTTAATAAACCTGAATTGGTTGGCAAGCTACCGTCCAAATGTTGTTATGTCCACACACTCTAGAACGGTCTATCACTTACATCGTGGAATCACTCGGGATTATTCAACCCAATTACACTTGTTCGTCTTGTAAACAAGCATTACTGATAAGCCCGAGAGAGATTATGACTTTAGCTAATGGCCCTACTCGGGATAAGAGTTTGCAGACAAGAACCAGTTCCTTTTCATAACTTTTTGTTGTTTTTTTTCTTATTCGCAGGCGAATGGATGACTGTGCCCATTGGAGTTCCGAATTGTCCACGCGGGTTGGAGTACCTTTTGACTGTCGACCAGCTTTTGGTTAAGCAGAAAGTCGAATTGCTCGAAGCAATGATTGGCTTCGAGACAAATAACAAATTCTCCATCAAAAATAGTTTAGGCCAAAAAGTCTACTTTGCCGTTGAAGATAACGATTGTTGCACGCGTAACATGTGCGGTCCGATCCGTCCGTTCGATATGAAAATCTTTGATAATTACAAAAACGAAGTTTTACACTTGAATCGTCCGTTGGCATGCGATAGTTGCTGTTTTCCATGTTGTCTGCAAACGATGGAGGTCTCGGCGCCGCCGGGCAATGTGATCGGATCGGTCGAGCAGGAATGGTCGATTTGTTTACCATCGTTTAAGATTAAGAACCAAATGGGCGATACAGTACTGCGAATCGAAGGTCCATTGTGTACGTTCACCCTGTGCGGCGATGTGGAATTCAAGGTAAAGGTGGTGGAAGGGGTTTGAAATTCATTTGCTAATTTTTTTTTTTCTTTTTTAGATAGTTTCGATGACCGGCGAGCAAGTGGGCAAAATCTCAAAGCAGTGGTCCGGACTTGCCAGGGAGATATTCACTGATGCTGATTTCTTTGGCATCACATTCCCGATGGACCTGGACGTTCGAATGAAGGCCGTTCTCTTGGGTGCTACATTCCTGATCGTGAGTCACTTCATATTCACGCACATTTCAACGTTTTATAAATGCAATTCTTCTAGGATGCCATGTTCTTCGAGAAACAAGGCAATCGGGAAACCGACCGCCCAGGCATGCTGTAAACACCTGAAAGTCACAAACCCTACTTCGCGTCGTTCGTCTCTCTTCTGATATGCACAATTTTTTTATTTTTATTTTCTACAAAATCGTAAGTTAAGGAAACGCCAGAAGATTGAATAATACAAAAGCTGGAGTGCAATGAGCCGATAACCAAATCTTCCTTAGATCCCGAGTTACTACATGAATTTTATTACAACTATGCCTTCGAACACTCAGTGCCCACAACAGGTCGTACTTCCTTTAAGCTCTTTATTTTGTAAGGAATTCCTATTTGCCAATGACTTAAATACTTGTAAATCTAGGATAAGTTATGGAAGGAGGGAGTCAGGTCATTAGCGACCTGGCGGCCTGTGTTTTTTTCCTGACATTGGTATTGTTTTCAATGTGGCTTGTGATGTGTCCGAACAGTGCGTGTACATAAGTGTTTTTTTTTTTTTATGCAAACAAAACCAAAATATGAGAAAGAATCAAATATTCATTTTTATTATATTGTTTAAAACTAATTAAAAGAAATAAAAGTAGAGCCAATAAAGCTACTGAAATACAAGTGAGCCTTGTGTACTTTTGTTCTGATGTTTCACCACCACGTGGCGGCTCATAGGAATCTAGGACCGCCACTTAAATCGGGCAAACCCTTTTACAGATTTTTTCAGGAGGGACATAACAATTTCGTACTTAAAAAACCAACACATCCCTAAACCTTGTTTATGATATGTCTACGCCAAAATGCCAGTCAAGGTTCACATTTTTATCATGGTCAAGTTCATGAACGATAAACGTCCGGAAATTGTTGAACATTGCTACCGAAATCAAGAATCGGTGATCGCAGCTTTACGAGGGTGGTCCGATAAGTACTTAGCCTACAAATGGAAAACAAAAATTTTGGAGAAATGGCGATTTATTTTTCAATATAGTCTCCTTTTAGCTCGACACACTTGACCCAGCGATGCTCCAATTTCTTTAACCCGTCTGAAAAGTACGTTTTCTCGAGGTCTGCAAAGTAGGCCTCCGTGCCGGCGATGATCTCCTCATTCGACTGAAATATCTGCCCGGCGAGTGACTTTTTCAAGTTTGGAAACAAAAAGAAGTCGCACGGGGCCAAATCTGGAGAATACGGTGGTTGGGGCAGCAGTTCGTAACCCAATTCGATCAATTTGGCCGTAGCGAGGGCGGAGGTGTGAGTCGGTACGTTATCATGGTGGAAGAGCACTTATTTTCTTCGCCAAGTTGGCCCGTTTTTTCTTCAATTCGGCGTCAAATCGGCCCAATAATTTGGCATAGTACAGCCCTGTGACCGTTTTGCCCTTCTCCAGGTAGTCGATGTGGATCACACCTTGTGAATCCCAGAAAGTGGCCATCACCTTTCCGGCCAATGGGACAGTCTTCGCCTTCTTCGGAGCACGTTCGCCGGGTGAAGTCCACTGTTTTGACTGTTTCTTGGTCTCTGGTGTGTCCCAGTGGATCCATGTTTCGTCGACTGTTACGAAACGACGCCGGAACTCCTTCGGATTGCGCTTAAACAGCGTCAAACACTGCTCTGAAGTGGTCTCACGGTTGGGCTTGTTGTCCCGAGTGAGCAAACGTGGCACCCATCCCGCCGACAGCTTTCTCATGCCCAAAATTTCATGCAGGATATGACCCACGCGATCTTTTGAAATGCCTACTGTCTCAGTTATCTCGCGCACCTTCAACCGGCAGTCTGCAAATACGAGATCGTGGATTTTTGTCACGTTATTCTCTGTGGTAGCCGTTTTCGGGGCACCTGGACGTGGCTCATTAAAAACCGTCGTTAAGCTAATTTTTGATAGTCGCCATCGAAGGAGAAGAGTCACCGCACACAGCATCCAAACGCTCTTTGATTTCGCTTCCAAAAACAAGAATCGAATCACCGACCGATATTGCTCTTTTTCCATTTTTCTAAAATCCGCGGACACTCCCGCTTCCACACGCGGTCAAAACAAAACCAGAAACCACCAATGAGACGTACCATTTAAAATGGCCGCCGACGTTTGCCTACAAGCTCGGGCGAGCACGTGGGTACCTCAAGTGCTGTCAAAATTTCAAAAACCAAAATCACGCACATTGTTATAATTCCAAGAGTGTGTGTGGCGGGAGTACACTGCGGAAAAATGAAATGAGCTCACACGTATTCACGGATAGAAGCTCGTTTGTAACCTGTTTTGTCGCTACGAACCTGAACTTCTTTCAAAATTTCAGGGTGTCACGGGGGAAGACGTACGAAAGACGCACGTCTCATTCTGGTTTCTGAACAAAACTACGAAACCGATTCGGCTGAAATTTCTTACTTACTTAAATGTAAGTTGCTCTTGCGATACTGGCGCCATCTGGCGGTGAGGCTAAGTACTTATCGGACCACCCTCGTATGTGTTATTTGGCAGTAAAAAAACCTACAAGTTCCCTAAGAGACTCCATTGCTTCCACGAAAAGTAATCGGTGTGATTGGACCCAATTTTTTGACGAGGAATGATCGCCATGTTCCGCTCAATAAGAAGACTATTTTTGACCAAAGCTGGATGAACTTAACTGAAGTGATATGTATCTCCGAGAAGATGGTAGCACATGCCATAAAGCTGGTCAAGAATTGATCTATCGACGGTTAAGTTCGGAAACCTTGCATTCTGAAGAAACGATCCGATCGAACAGGGGTTGCGTTGGGTCTTTGGTTTATTCCTCAACAACTTTAAAGGAGCTGAGGCCGTTAAGTGAGAGAGCAATGGAAAATTGGCTCCAAAGAATCGATCCCTGCTAACACGCTCGTGGTGGTCATATGAACGAGCTCGTATTCTATGTTTTATTTAAACACGAAATTGCTGACAAGACAGCAGCTTAAGGATTTCCAGATTCAGTGACATCTTCAGTCCGAGCTCACTAGCAGAACTTGACAAACACTTTGGCAGAGCTAATAAAACATTTTTGTTGTCTGGTAAGGTACACGAGGCCTTCTACAACATCTTCAAGGTAATACCCCCTTTCAGCTCCTGAGCGATGCGTATGAGACCCCACCATAACTGGAGTTTTAAAACAAATCTCTTTCCAACTGTTACACACCCATCCACCTTTATCCGCCAAAACACAACATCGTTTCGTTTAACCTAACTCCAACAACTATCCCCACGTCTCCATCCCAATCACCTGTCCCGAATTCGTTTACTAACTTTGTCCTCACTTCCGGAGCCAAGTATCCTGATTTCCATAGCTCCCGAATACTTAACCCCTCAAAATCCCATCTCTCCAACACCTCCAACACAAACCCCACTCTTTCACCCAACTCTTCGTCTGTCCTAATATCAACAACCTTTGCCCCATTTACCCAATCCTTTGGCACCCCTCAATTTTTTGTTGATCCTCTTTTGCCCCCTACAGTTAAACTTACTCAGCTAACTGATAACCTCACCCAAAGTCGCTACGCCCTTTCTCGACTAAGAATCTCTTTCTGGCTTACCTCCACGATAAACGATAAATCAGACTCGGTTTGTTATGAAGGTAAAACAAACACAAGCGTCATGGTCTCCATTAAACCAGAAGGTTTCCCCACGGATTTCACTAGCCTCAAGAGTCTCTTCATAAAATATCATGAATTTTTCAATATCTCGCCCCAAAAAGTGTCAAAGGATCTTGATACCTTCCGCCAATACATCCATTCAAAACGTGTATCGCACCTTACACGTAGTAGAGCTGATCACGACAAGTTTTTTCGTCCCTAATTGTCTCTCTCTCCCAGCAACCTGCTCACTCTGCCAAAATGTGCCTCTTACCTTCTATTATCAGAATGTAAGAGGTCTTCGCTCAGAAACCCAAGCTGTCTTCCAACATGATCTACCCTTTGAAATATTTTCTCTGACCGAAACAAATCTGATCCCAGCCTAAACCACCTCGAACTGTTCCCATCAAATTTGAATGTTTATCGTGATGACGAACTCAGCCGACCCACCGACGGTTGCCCTTGTCGAGGCGTTCCTTAATACAATTGACTTTTCCCTTATTGCAATATCATCCTCTACACTTCTCGAATTTGTTTCAATTAAGATTGCTCTACCCCAGAAGACATTATACATCATTTGTTTCTACATCTTGCCCTCACAACCTATTGAATCCTATCAACTCGCCATCAGCACAATTGACCAAATAACCGATTTAAGAGACCCTGAGGATGAAATCCTTCTTTTCGGTGACTTCAACCTTCCTCATCATAAATGGACCCAAACAGACGATCAAGCGTTTTATATTGCCACCAATCCCACTACTGCCAAAGAATGTCTCTTCTTGGATCGCCTAGCAGATTCAAACCTTAGCCAATTAGTGGCGTCCCAAATTACATGGATAGACAACTAGACCGATCCCCTCAACTCTTCTTTTTCACTTTGTCCCCTTTGTCCCTTTCAACCATCGAGAACTTCCATCCTCCCCTCCTCCCCTCCTCCCCTCCTCCCCTCCTCCCTTCCTTCTTTCACGATTCTCCATTACAGAACAAACGCCCTACAGTTCTGGCCTCTTATGATTTTCACAAAGCAAAATTTCACCTAATCAATGAATACCTTAAAAAAGCCCCTTCCAATTTTGATTCTGCAGGGAAATATTTAATTCTATCTCTTTTTACGTTCCCATTTCACAACGCAAAACTTTGTCCACCTCCCCATCCTAGTATAATCGCAGGCTCCGTTCTCAAAGAAACAAAAGAAATAAGCAGTGGACAATCTTCCTTCGTACTAAATCCCCTAATGACTTTTCTACCTACCTGGGCAGCTATCTCCACTTTAGCGTCCTTCAAATTTCTCTCTATCAACGCTATTTAGCTGAAACGCAAGCTAATCTTATAAACGATCCTATGTAGGTCTTTCTTTAAGTTTGTTAACTACAAAAGAAAATCTGATGGCTATCCTACCTCTCTCTCCTTCCATGATCAAACCTCGAATGACCCCAATGTTATCGTCAACTTTTTCGCCACCTTTTTTAAACAGTCTTTGGCCGACGACTCGAAAGTTTCCCTTGGACCATTTCTTCCTAGTCGATTCTCATGTCATCGAAAATAAATTAAATCTACTTAATGATGAATTCACTCCTGGACCTGACGGTCTCCTTGCCATATTTCTCTCTCTCCCTCTCTCGAAAATCTTCAGTCTATCCGTATCCCTAGGTGAATTTCTCCGCTTATGGAAATCACCCCTATACACAAAAAGGGTCCGAAAAACGTTGTCCGACGTCCGAAGAACGTTGTTAACAACTATCGTCCCATTGCCAAACTGTCACATATACCCAGACTTTCCGAGAGTATTTTGTACGAAACTCAAAGTTTTCGCTGCAAGTCTTTAATCTCCCCTAGACAACGCGGCTTCCTCAAATGCAGATCTACAACCACTAACCTTGTTGAATTTGTGTCCTTTACCCTATCAACCTTAGAGAACGGCAAAATTGTTGACGTTATTTCAACCGATTTCAGTAAAGCTTTCGATAAAATCTCCCACAGACTGATACTCTTCAAATTATTCTCCCTTGGCTTCGACCCCATTTCTTTGAAATGAATATCTTCTTACTTGGAAAATCGCTATTACAGTGTTCGTTTTAGATCTGCTTTCTCTAACCCCTTTTTAGCTTCCTCCGGTGTCCTCCAAGGCAGTCACTTAGGCCCACTTCTTTTCGTTCTTACCATAAACGATCTCTAAATGGTTATCAAACATTCCCACATCTCACTATATGCCGACGACACCAAGTTCTTCAAGACCATTTCCTCCAGTCATGACTCTTCCCTTACTCAATCTGATCCCAATAGTTCTTCCATCTGGTGTTCCAAAAATTGCTTGGAGCATAACATTTCCAAATGCAAATCAATCACCTTTCCACGTAACCAAATCAAACCTCCTCCTCCGAATCAAACTCTACTTCCTCAATAATCAAACCATCTCCACCGTTCAGGTCATTCGCGATCTTGGCATATTATGTGACCAGGAGCTAAAATTTCCTGCACACATCGATGAGATAATCCTTAAAGCTAATTCTGCACTCGGTTTCATGAAGCGATGGTCTAAAGAATTCTCGAACCCTTACGTTACCCGATCTCTTTAAATAACCTTTGTTCGGCCTCTTCTTAAATACGCCTCCCAAGTGTGGTCTCCTTACCAACAAACCCACATTTCTAGAATCGAGAGCATCCAACGCCGGTTCCTACGTCTTGCTCTTCGAGGTCTCCCCTGGTGCAATCCTTTGATTTTACCACCTTACCAAGACCGACTTAAACTAATTAGTAAACTAATTAATAAACACAAAATTCAATGCAGATTCTTTGATCTATCTTTTTCGATTAAAAAATCGCCAAGCATACGAAAACACGCCTAACCTTGGTCTCTGTGAAAAACTAACTGAAAATCAATGGCTGAAGAAAGGATTGAATGTTAGGAGACATGTGAATCAACGTAACAAGGACAAAACTCAAAAAGTCACCTTATTTCTTGGACAATCCTTATATCTTTCCTTTACACATAGAGTAAGCCTAAACTTGACCCTCCAGATAAGGGATTGTGCTTATAAGTACCATCTCTATGGTATTTGAACCGTGGCTGGGAGCAACCTTGTCAAACGCTTCAAAAACAATGAGCATAGTTTGCACACTAGAATGTTAGGTTCTTTAAGGGACCAGGCGCGGTCGAACGACCGGAGAAAATTGGACAATGCTATTAAGCACACATAACCATTCCATCAAGGTACCCTGGGATTGACAACACTTATTTATTATTATCGGCCATTTGGAACCCGAAAGTTCAGAGCCTCGCTGACAACGCTTCGCCAGGCCTCCCCGTCATGTGTGTATTCCTTCCATGTTTCGCTGTTTCGTTCATCTCTGCTAAGTCTATACTTATATTGCCTTCCATCTTTGGTGCGCCAAACATGATTCTTTTGACTGTCCACTGTCCATTCGTTCCACGTGCCCTGCCCATTTTAGTCTTCGCGCATTTATTACTAGAGCAATTGAGCACTGCTTGGAGCTGAATTAAAATCCTCGAGTTCCTAATTATGTAGTTGTCTCCTTTGGCCTGCTTCTTTGTCCTGTTTTACATCATAATTTTTTTTAAAAACCCCGAATCTATCTATCTCCTTCTTAGTCAAGGGCCATTATTATGGTTTTAAAAACTGGATTTTGATATTGCCGGAGAAGTTGTTTTGAATAGTTCCTCCATCCATCCATAGAAGTTCGAGTGTTCGATTCTAACTCTGAAGGATGATGTAACAGAGGGATTGAACAAATTAGATTGGACCTCACCATGAATCCTAGCGCTATCTACGTAAGCAAATAGCATCGACTTGGCTCATTACGTTATTGCAGCCAGGGTCCGGTTGCGAATATCGCGACTAGTAGCACCAAAATTTGACTTCGGAAGCTTCCTTAATAACTTTTTAAATACCACAGAACAACAGTAATAAGGATATCAGTTTCAAGTCGTTATTCTTTAGAAACCCATAGTTTGGAAATGAGTGCATGAAGACAAGCTTATGTAGCGTCGCAAAAACTGAGTCAGAGCTACTCTCGAAGTCCACCGCCGTTTTGGTCAGAAAGTCATATCATCAGCAGCTTTCATCTCAAAGAAGTCAATGATTTATTAGTGACAAGTGGCAATGGTGAATTGCCGTGTTAGCGAAGACTACAGCCACAGCGACCACCAGGCAATTGTCTTCGAAATAACAAAGAAAAGAAACAGGCAAAGACCAATGCTAAGAGGCCCACAATGGAAACATAGTATGTTCGAAAGAGAAACTTTTGAGGGGATGCTGAACAGCAGTTCAGTGGATACAAATGGATCAGCTGAAGACTTGTCACACCGACTTACACAAATTGTTACCACAGGCTGCAATGCGGCGGGCGATCCAAGGAAAACAGCAACCCGGAGAAGCGCCCCATGCTTTTGGTGGAATGACGAGATGAAAACACTCAGATCAAAATGCTTACAGACTCGTCGTAAAGTCCAAAGGGCAAGGGGAAGATTTGGTTTTCAACAGCACCTCGACACCTTCAAACAGATGAGGCGGGACCTAACGAAGGCAATCAAAGGGAGCAATGCAAGGTACTTTAAACGTATGTGCGAAGAAGCCGACCTTAACCTAGGGGCACGGCGTATAAAGTGGTGATGGCCAAACTAAAAGGCTACAGGTCCCCACAACTAACATGTCCAATACTGTTAAGAACCATAGTGGAGCACTTGTTCCCCAAAAGGCCAGATGCGACGCCCACAATTGTCTGGGGAGCAGACGTTGACAGTATCCCAGCAATTATGCTGAACGAACTGCAGAGAGCTCTCGACAGAGTAGGAGACAAAAAGGCGCCTGGACCCGGCGGAATACCGAACAAAGCATTGAAGGCTGCTATTCAAACAAGTCCTGAGATGTTCATAACAGTCATACAGATATGCTTAAATGAAGGAGTGTTCCCAAAACCATGGAAGTGCAAGCACCTAGTACTACCCAAGGGAAAAACACCACCCGGAGTACCATCGTCATGCCTGCTCGATACAGTGGGAAAAATTCTAGAGCGGGTGATATACGATAGGTTACTTACTGTATCAGAGAAGAAGGGAGCCCTCTCAAATCATCAACACGGATTCCGAAAGGCACGTTCTACTACCGACGCAATCCAAAAAGTAGTCGATATTGCGTCTGAAGCCATAGCAGGACACTCATGGAGACGGGGGTCAAAGAAGTACTATGCAGTAGTGACTTTAGACGCTAAGAATGCGTTCAACTCTGCCGACTGGACCCTGATAAGAAGATCGGAAGCAATCACTGCCTGCTAAGGATAGTGTTCGACTACCTCAAAGACGGGAAACTGAGGTATGTCAGGGAGAAAGGAACTTAATATTACGACATCACTTAATGTATGACGGTGTCCTGAGACTAAGGTTTCCCCAAGGAGTAAACATCATCGGATTCGCAGATGATATAGCTATCCTGATGGTTGCAAAGCACACACACGAAGTAGAATCAGCCACAAACACAGCAGTTGACCAGATAAAGCAATGGCTAGAATCTGCAGGCCTCGAACTGGCAGACCATAAGACGGAGGCCGTCCTCATAACAAGCAGAAAAACTGTAGAATACATCGATATTCGAGTGGGCAACCAAATATCCGATTCAAGGAAGCGGTTAAATACCTAGCAGTGATGCTTGACAATAGGCTGCGGTTCATATCACACGTGGACTACGTGAGCAAAAAAGCATCCTCACTACAAACGGCTCTCTACAGGTTACTGCCAAACGTGGGTGGACCCGGACATGCGAAGAGGATTCTGCTAGGCAGAGTGGTGAGCTCAGAGATGCTCTATGCTACACCAGTGTGGGCAGAAGCGCTCAAGAGGAAGGAAACATGCCGAAAACTCGGTAAACAGGTATACCGACTCTGTGCTCTAAGGACCATGAGCGGCTACCGAACGATTTCGGACGAAGCCGCATCTGTCATTGCTGGGATGATCCCCATTGACATTCTCGCCGAGGAGATGAAAATAATACAGCGGAGAAAACTCTCAAGGCCAACCATTGCCGGAGAAGTAAGAAAAATCAAGGAGGAAGAGAGGTCGCGCTCGATGGCCCAAGATGGAGTAATACCTCAAAGGGCAGATGGACCCATAGCCTGATTCCATCAATCGATATATGGCTAAACAGAACACAAGGAAACTGCAACTACCATCTTACGCCGTTCCTCTCTGGTCACCTATATCGGTTCGGGCACGATACCTCTCCTCTTTGTCCAGACTGCTCAAACCAAGAGGAAGACGTAAGGCACGCAATCTTTGAATGTAGACGCTTCACAGATTGGAGGGGCACTCTACCAAGATCAGAAAATATAATTCGGCGAATGGTGGACTCGGAGGAATACTGGCTGACGATTTGCACACTAATCAAGACAGAGCTGAGGAGAGTAGAAGCGGCAAGGGAAGCAGTGGAGACCGCAAGAACAACAGAAACAGGTGGAGGTATACAAACTCAGGAGTGTCATGAATTGCTTGCCAGCCCCGCGAAGTAATACTTGCGGCAGTCCCGCGGGGAGAGTGGCAGATGAGTGCAAGATGTGGTTTACGTAGGCGCAGGCTTGAGCAAATAGGCATGCCATCGGCACGGGCCTCTAGTATCTATGAAGATTCCACATCCGTTGGCGCATTCAAAAAAAAAAAAAGTGGCAATGCTGAGATCAGACAGAATAACTTTTGGCAAACGTCGCTTCTTTGGAGTCAAACGTTGTCTTCTCACAAAACCAGGGGAACTCTTCAAAATCTTAACCATCCGACCCTCCTTTATGGTGCAAAAGGCTTGATTTTGATCAAAGGCAAAGCTCGACGCTAACTGAAAATCGTGCCGGCATGAGAAGTTTGTTGATTGAGGCCCAGGTTCAGCCTAGACTGCAAAGCCATCTATGTAAGGAAGTATGATTGGCGGGTTATATGTGGGAGGCTGATGCCTTTTAACTTCTATATTATCATCGCATGTTAATTGCCATTTTCATTTTTCCCCTTTTCCTTGAGACTTTCGCTACCCGCTGGGGACACAAGTAATGGTCCATTGTTATTGCTAGACATCCCGCTTCCGGACAACATTGCGGAAACAATTTAATTACTTGGCTGGCTGTTGCGGTCCCACTAATGCTCGTCGTTTGGTTGAATTGTAACCCGAATTTCGCAATTCATCAGCGAATTTGAGTTAAAAAGTTCCAACAACCTCATCGAAGTCTGAACCTTCTTTCGTATATCAACACTCGGTTTCCCAATTTCCAAAATTTGATTTTCCGTAACCTGGTTACACCGAGGAGAGTCTCTATCCATTAATCCCTTCTCCTTCGAGATGCCCTCGATAATATTGAACAAACAAAATTCACTTTATTGCGTCCTTGAAGACTCGTTTTTATCTCAAAACCACGTCACCCTGTCAAGCCCATTACCAAAATTAGCATATTTCTCGGCTGACAACAAACCTCACCCTCAAAACACGCAACAGAAAACACATTGTTTACGCCCAAGGAAAGAGCAGAACAGCTTTCACTACCTCTCTCCCTGGCAAGCTTTCACGCCGAAGAGTGGATGGCTACACAGCCATTGGGGCAGACGCCACCGAAGAGAGCAGGGATTTCATGTAGAAAGATAGATTTTTCTGTGTTTTTTCCCATAAGTTCGGCTGCCCGCATAGTGCGCGACCGTCACAATGTCAATGTACAACAGCGAATGAATGGCACAAGAATCGTCGTAATTCGTGTCTATAGCGTAGCTGTATACGAGTAGTGCGGCTATAACGTGTGGAGCCACCAGTAACCACCAGCTGAGGAACGGTGTGGTAGTGATTTTCCGTCCACGTGCGAATTATTATTATTTTTCTTCGTTGTTGCATCGTTTGGATCGAATGGTTTAGTCGAATCCGTGGATTTGAGTCCGCAGTGAAAAAAGAGTTTTTGCAAAAACCAATTATTGACGAATCGAGTGAAATATGTTTCAGTTCCTTGTGTTTACGTATCTGATTCTGGAGAAGCTATTTTGGCTGCTGTAAGTACATACATCTGCTGTGAAATGTTGGTGGATATGTGCGGACATACACACTCGTATGTATCGGTCCAGTGTGCGCGCAGTTGGGCTTCTTTTGTGTGTTTTGCGCTATTTACGGCACGCCTAGTGCGGTTCAGGGTGTGAAATTTATTTGTCATCCCGGGTTATTGAGGCGACTCAATCACCTTGAATTCATTAATTTGATTTGCTTTTGGACTCCCTGCGTCTCTCACTCTCGTTGTTTGTGACATCTTCGTTTCCCTGCCTACGGTACGGGACGACGGGACGTTCGAGGGGGCAAAAAATGTGTTTCCTCTATCGAATGTGCTTTGGCTCTCTCTCTCTCTTAAGTACACAAAGGCAAGTGTTTCAGGTTCTCTTAAAGTTTTTGACAGTAGCGGGGTCATCCACATCTAACCATGGTTGGAACGGGATGGTTGGTGACTCCTAGTTCGAGTGTAAACAAACGGTTGGTAATTACGGTAATGGTTACTTCAAATCACTTGTGTTTATGTTTGCCGGTGGGCGAGGTGTGTGTGAATGAATGACAGATGTCACAGCTCCGGTCGCTAAATGAGGTGACTGTCAATGGCAATTAGAGACTGAGACGTGCCGGCCACCATGTGTGTTATTATAATAGCCACGAACGCACATACATAATTTATTAATGTTGGCCGTAAAGGGCAAATAAAGTCGTTGCTTTTAACGCTGGCGTTAATAGACGCAAATACGTTGATGGACGTGTCGTGTGGTATTAACAGAATTAAGGAAATGCCTTGCGTTGTAGGAATACTGCGGGTTCATTGTCTTCGGTCTGGATTTGTATCTGATGGATTATTATCATAACATTATCAATAAGTGGAATTTTGATTACATTACTAAGCAGGGCGGCTTAGCCGATGATATGGCGCTTTAGTCATTACTCAGCAGCAAGAAGCTCTCATTTTTTCTAAACAGATGTTGCGAATGACTCAGTGACCATGAGTCAATCGAATAATCTACTTCAGCTTGGTGGCAACTAATTGACTGTTGGCTTTATGATCCGGAAAAGCAATGCTCTTAGGGTTCTATGACTACCTTATAAGCTCAAAGCATTATCAGTCGCCCATTATTAGACCTTTGTCTAAAAGAACTTAAACCGACATAAACTAGTTCGTACTTAAGCCTATTTTAACTGCTGTGTGCTTAAATTGCTCTAATTTTTAGGCTACTTGTATTTGCATCACAAATTATGTTGCCAATCTTGAGCAACGGCTTCACTAACGGTAATCAACAGGGGTGGTCGTGGTGCAATGGTAATCATCACCGACTATTGAGCCGAAGGTCTGTAGTTCAGGTTCGTCCATAGTTAAATACAATTCCTATACGGAAAAAAACTGTGCAACATCAGTTGTGAATGAGAGATGATCAAAAAGTGCTGTGGAAGGCATAACACTCCCATCATAAGATCACTTCAAAATTCATACTCTGTGTGTGCACTTCCAATATAACACCTTAATGACATGGAAACAAAAATAGTTACTGTGAACTACAACCAACGCAAATTCAGTCGGCTCTCTCAAAATCCTATCTAGGACAACCACCCCCGGAGAGTAGTGAACGAACATCTTCGACACAAACCATTTGAACCCCGTGCAGGTTGTGTGACAAAACACCATAAGAGCGTACACTCTTGAATCTGAACGAATAAAAAAAAATAAACTTCATTTAGGAGAGTGTATTTCTGCGACGATAGTCAAAATGCCACTTTCAGGCAGAACGCACCATTCACATTAGGTGCACCAGATAGTTAAAGTGGCGATATCGAAGCTGAACTCTAACATGGCAGAGCTATTTAAAACAGTTTGGGATGAGTTGGCCGGTAGATTATTCAATCTTTGGTGGCCAAATTTAAGACGCAAGGTTCGGTAATCAATCAGCCAACATTTGTACGTCAAAGGAACACAAGATCGGCGGGAAAATCGCTGCGGTCCGTGAAAGTGTACAGCAGAAACCGAGGCAGTCATTTCCTCGCCATGCATATGAACTCGGCCTTTCGCAGACTTCGGAAACCATGCTCACACCCGTACAAGATCCTCAAAGTTCATGACCATAGACAGTGCCATTTGTTAGCTGATAGGGCTTCGGAGCGTTTGAAAGAGGCCCTAATTTTGGCCGAAAAATCATCTTTAGCGACGAGGCGCATTTCTGGATGAATGGTTGTGTTAACAAGCAAAATCGGCGCATATGGGACGACACCATCCCTGGACGACAATGCATCCTCAAAAAGTTACCGTTTGTTGTGGATTTTTGGCCGGTGGCGTCCGTACATTTTCGAAAAAGACATTGATGAGGTGGTCAACATCAATAGCGAGCGCTGCAGACGATGGTAATAAATTTCTTATGGCCAGAATTGAACCATATGGGCCTAGATGACATATGGTTTCACCAGAACGGCACTACGTCCAGCGAACGCCGCGATCGACATTCTGCATGAACGATTTGAGGGTAAGGTTATCTCTCGCAGAGGTTACATGAATTGGACACCCCTGAAGTCGCAGGTCTATGCAAATAAATCGCAATCGACCGATGCCCTTGAATTAAACATAACACAGGCCAATACTCAAGTTCTGCCGTGCTACCGTAAGAAGCCGAGACTGGCATTTGAAGGATGTCATATTCCATACTTAATGTCATACATGGGCTTTCAAATTAAAAAATAACTCTGTTGATATCTCACGCCAACTGTAGCGTAAGCATAAGTCTTCCTAACACCGCATACAAGTTCTTTGCCATTCTGTGTGAATGTCTAAAAATCCACTATCGATCACATATTCACATTATTGCCGATCTCAGACTCAGAAAACATTAACTTCCTTTCAACTTTAAAACTGCATGTGATAGTGTCTACAGAGACATTTGATGACAATGGAAACTATCCTGCTGATCCACTAAGGTTTGTAATGAAAAACTAGCACTGCATGATGTGCATATCGAAAAAGAAGCTTGGAAGGTGAGAGACATAGTCGACACCTTGAACCACGAGGCGTATACCTAATGGTTTTGGTACCTGCTCCCTTACTGACTGTGAGAACAAGGTTTCCCTACATCAACCATGTCACCACCACCGAGACCTTCAAAGTTAGAAAAGGATTAATTCAAAATCACCCTTGGAAGATATAAAACAAAAGCAGCTTAAGTGGTTCTGGGGGTAAATATGTGATCGCACCAAAGAAGAGCCGCAACAGCGAAATCTTGACCAGAACGTCACCATTGGGCGCTATAAGTTCAAATTATTTAAGGATTTGTTCTAACTTGGCTCACTAGTGACAAGCGCCAACAACACCAGTGCGAAGATCAAACGCACATATTCGAAAAACTAGGGAAACTACAAAATCTTAGTCATCCACAAAAAAATCAAGATTACTTGGCCATGTAGAGTGAGGAAGTCAATGCTTCAAGCCGAAGAATCTTCCACCTCAATTCTTAGGAACGACGCAACAAGGGACGACTAAAAGTGGCATTGACTGGTGAAAAGGACCTCAAACAACTGGTCATGCGTCACTGGAAGCCGGTCGGAGAGGCCTGCCTTTTGAGAATCAGTTTACGAGTCTTGTCACCGGTACCAAAAAAATTCAAAATATCAAGTTTGGCGGGAAAAGTTATGGCATATTTGGAAAAGGGAACCATTATTTCGGAGGATCTGTTTACGCAGACCAATAATAAGAGACGGAATTCGAACAGCTCGAACATCCGCCCTATTCGCCAGTTCTAGCTCCCAGTGACCTCTACCTCTTTCCTCGGCTCAAGGAACACATTCGAGGCAAGAAATTTAAATGGAATAGCGAAGTTGTGGCCGCTATTGAGTCGTTTTGAGAGGGTCAAGACAAAGATTTTTTTTCTAAAAAAAAGGTAATTTGCATAGCTGCCTATGAATATCTCGGGACTTTTTTCGAATTACATGAAACATCCGTTCTTGAGTACACACCATTTTATCCTTATTTTTATACAGTAGGACTAGGGTTCTAGGAACAGACAATTTCCTGATATACGAGTAACTGATTCGAGGTCACGTTGCAAGAGTAATGACTTCAATAAATAACCTGATTTCCTGCGCGTACTATCCCAATATGCCGTACCACGATAGGGTATGCTCAAAAACAGGTTATCGCTGCCGCTAATCTTCTGCCGCATCCTGCGATTCCATGGAATGGTGACTTCTATATGATCGTGATGCATGTTGTCTCGCCTCAAGTTTCGTAGGGCGGTGTCAAGCCGAGACCGGAGAAATGCTGTCCGTAAGCATAAAGGCTTTGGTGGCTGGATGAAGTTTCGTTAACATTAAACGTTCATCTTCTCCAAAGCAAAGTGAGCCCAACACTACATAGGTTAGAGTGGGCTAAGGCATATGAGACCTAGGGTAAGTTGGAAAAATTCTAACACGTTTTAGTTAAGGTAGGCTAAGCTTTCTTTAGTTAGAGGAAAAGATAGCTTAAAAATGCCTATGAAATAAAAGAAAACTATGATCCTGTACTAAGCTTTTCTATCTAGTTTTCTTAGCTTAGGTGTGTTCTGACTTTTAAATTCAAGCTTTAAATGACCTCCGCGGCTTCGATCTTGATCCAAGAGGTGGAATTTCGTCTTGCGTACGTCGGGCTAGATCTCACTAATGGTTTGAATGATTTTTTTCAATTGGTCAGTTAATGGTTGGTTGCCATAAACCAACGACTTAACCTAGCCCTAGGAAAAGAAGTCTAAAAGTGTTAAATCACACGATCTTGGTCAATTTACATCGCCTCTTCTTTAAGTAAGGCGTCCTGGAAACTTTTCTTCCAACAACTCAAGTGTTACGCCCGATCTATGGCATTTTGTGCAGTACTGTTGGAACCATATGCCGTTCAGGTCTGTGGTTTTCAACTAAGCTTATAAAAAGTCTGCCTGATACTGATACATTGGCAGTAACCGTTTGGCCATTCTCGTACCGGAAGATGAATGACGCCGACAGCCCAATATCCAGACCAAACAGTAAGTTTCTCCTGGAATGAGGCGGTTCACAAAGCCGTTCAATCAAAACCGTGGTCCATCACTGAAGATGGTTTTTTTTTGCTAAAATTTGGATCCGTTGCCAACTACCCTAGAGCCGAATTAGCGAGTGTACTACGAGCTTGGTGATCTTGGAGCTTCAGTTCTTGTGTCAATTTGATCTTATGCAGATGCATGCCCAAGTCCTTTCGCATAACTTGACAAGCCAAGTGTGACGATGAAACGATCAGCAGCAGATCTTACCTGCTTTGGGGTCTTCTAAATTTCCTTTTTAAACTCAAACAGAGCAAAGCTCCACAATACAAAAGGCTACATCTGAAAGAAGTGGAACAGAAAGCAGATTTTGTTTGAATTCTTACCGGAAGGTCGTAAGGTCAATATGGAAAATTGCCTTGAAGTCATGCGCCGTTTGCATGAAGCAATACCAAGAAAACGTCCGGGTTTGTGGAAAAAAAATCACAACAATGCACCTTCTCACACATCGTTGCCTTCCATAATCATGCTTCAGCCATCTAAACTGAAAAGATTTGCACGATTGAGGTAAGGAAGACCCCATCGTTGGTAGAGCTCAAGGCAATTTTTTTTTTTTTTTTTTTTTTTTTTTTGTTGAAGGCTTCTACTATCTGTTGGAGCACTCAGACAGAAGTACTGGTCAATTGTACTACCAGACAGACATCTTGTCTTTATTGTATTTTCCCGGTTGTCCGGAGAAAAGTGAGGAGGGGCTTCAGTGATATGGAGCTAAGAGATTCGGCACCGACCACGTCGGCCCCAAGGGTGCGCCACCGTGCGCGAGCGAAGGCGGGACAGTCGCAGAGAATGTGTTCTGCTGTGTCATCCTCCTCGCAACATGCAGCACAGGTAGGCGTCTCACTGATGCCAAGCACGTAGAGATGCTTGGCAAAAGTGTAATGGCCCGTAATGACGCCCGTTAGCCTTCTGCAATCATTTCTCCTTAAGGATAAGAAAAATGTTGCGGACTTTTTGCAGACGTCAGGGCGTACGCGCTTAGTCATCCTGCATCCCTCCATCTGCGACTGTGTACGTTAAAGACCCAGTCATTGATGTCAGATTTGACCGTGGAAACAGGTAGGTTCAGGTCGTGAGAAACTCTCCTCTGAGCCTCTTCTAGCGAGTTCATCGGAGATCTCGTTTCCTGGGATTCCAGAGTGACCTCGAACCCATACAAGCCTGAGTGAATTTAGTCTTCCGACTTTGTTCAAAAAGGTCTTGAGTTCATGCACTAGTTTGGAGTTGGATAGAGGATTGGACACAGCTTTGAGTGCAGCTTGGCTGTCACTGCAGACACATATGCTTTTTCCCCACCACCTGTGTTTCACAACATAGCGCATGGCCATTAGGATTGCGTAAATCTCCGCTTGGACGCATATTTTCCTAACGAGAAGTGCAGTCGAATGTTTTCGCGCTCAAAGAAAACTCCAGCGCCGGATCCCTGAAAAGTCCTGGAGCGCTTTGAGCTAAACATGAGCCGACAGAGAGAACAGCAACATCATCCGCATAGGCCTGGGTATAGATTCCAGAGGCATTGAGAGCATCTAGCAGAGAGTCGACCACCATGCACCATAACAGCGGAGACAAGACCTCACCTTGCGGGCAGCCCCTGTTTACTCCAGACTTGACACATTGTTCGAGGCCTGTATCAGCGATCAATGTCCTGTGCACAAGCATTGCTTTGATCCACAAAACCAGTGCTTCATCTACGCCATGCCGTCTAGCAGCGTTACACATGCTGTCGAAAGTAGCGTTATCAGAAGCTCCCTCAATGTCGAGGAAAATGCCTAGTACGTACTCCTTCCTTTCGAGAGTGCACTCAATTCTCCCAACTAGGTTTTGAAGCGCAGTCTCGCAGGATTTTCCGCGCTGATAAGCATGTTGCATGTCTGAGACATGCAATGCATTCGAAGGGCAACTTTGCGCACGCGCAACTCTGCTAATCTTTCCATGCTTTTCAGCAAGAATGATGTTAGACTTATTGGTCTAAAACTTATGGCTAGTGAGTAATCTTCTTTCCCTATTTTGGGAATAAAGACCACTTTCACCGCGCCAAGGAATAGGTATATAGACAAGTGCCAGGCTAGCAGTGAAAATTATTTTCAGAGTAGGAAGCAGTTGTCTTATACCTTTTTGCAGCATAACGGGGTATATCCCATCAGTGCCCGGCGACTTAAAGCCATCGAAGGATGCCACAGCAAATTCAATGGCCTCAGTAGTTGCCACGCGTGACGCAACATACCAGCTACGCCGAGTTGTTTTCATCGTTTCAGTCGCAGTTTCCAGTGAGGGAGTGTGCAACGAGCCGATGACAGTCTGATTTCCCGGAAAATGGGTCTGAAACAGTAAACTGAGAGTTTCTGCTTTAGACTCGGTGAAGGTACCATCAGACTTTCTGAGTACATCCAGCTTTGTCGATTTTCCTCGTTTGAGGACTTTAACCAACTTGCTCAAGGCTATACTAAAGGCGCATATCAGAAGTCCTCCGCGGATCGGAAAAAGCGCTATCGCAAGTGAATTACAGCTGTTGGAAATAAATGAATAAATAAGTATTTTTCGAGGAAAAAAGTCACCTTATTTTTTGAACAACCCTCGTATATTACTTTGAAGGGTTTTAAGGCCTTATCTGAAATATATCTATTTTTCTATCTTTATTTGTGAATACAATACCTAGTTGCAACACCTCTCTATCCTTGTACAATAGCTCTTCCAGCACATGTATGTATCACAGGTGACATTCACATTTTATGACTCGCTTTAAAGGTTTCATTTTATAACCAAGGAAATTGCTCGGCTACACTCGGATTAATCGATGTTGATTTTCATAATTCTTATGAAAGCTTCGGAGATACTACATGTCTATTCGGTTTAATGTATTTTTTTATGACTTATACTCTCTATTATAGTTTAGAAAGGCCGCCATTAAACTTCAAACAACTATCACGAACCAAAACCAGACAGTTTCTTACAAACAAACTTACACGCGAGCACATAATTTTATAAATCAAGATTTCCAGAAGCTAACACGCGTGTTTATACCTCGTTATCACTATAGCTCTGCAGCTAGCTCCAGCATCTGCGGATCTATCTTTAATCTTCGTCACTATTCTCGGTACAGTCATTTTAGCACGATAAGTCCCTGGGAAATGAGATTGCGAATCGTGGCGAGCTAGGTTTTTGCATCGTATTTATGTTAAAGTCAGTTTTGACGGGATTTTTCCGCAACTAAATGCGGTTGCTTCGAATCGGTCTAGTTTGCTGCTTACAAGAGGCAACTCAGGAGGGATAGTGAAAAAGCCAAGTAAGGAGGGTTCCACAAAACATCATAAAAACGTTGGTTAGATAAGCAGATATTATGACTGTGTCTCAGAAAGGTATTTGATTAGGTTATCACACGGTAATATGGTGTTCAGATAGTGCTTTATCCAAGTGAGTGTGCGGAAGGTTAGGAAGCCGAATGTTGCGGTTTCGAATAGTCTAGACTAGACTAAGGCACACACGGATGACACGTGTTTGAATCTTGGGTTGTTTCTACAATATACGATGATAACTGCGTCCTTGAGCATCTTCTGATATTCACCAGAAAGTACACATGCCACTGTATCAACAGCTTTGAATATAATCTTTAACGCGGCCATGAAACTGAAATTCTGAACAGTCCCAAGCCATAATCCGTTCATCAATAACAAAGTAGCTGAAATCACTCCGTATAGCACTGGTATCGCTACTTGTTCCAGATAACACTGGGCTTTTCCTAATGCCGTCCAGCCACTCGTATTCACCGTGATTTACTTCCATTGAGTGACTTACTCCTACCGATAACGATTCCTTTCTCTCGTTGTTTACTCTGCGAAAAAGTCTATCAGATTCCACCGAATCGGGACTGGAGAACGCTTCTCTGACATTGAGAATAAAGAATAAATGAAATCAAAACCAAAAAAAAACAGTTAATCAGCAGCTGCGTGGTGCGACCTACCTGACAAGTCAGATAAGCCTGCCCGTGACATGTGCGGCTTTCGCATCATCTGGCAGTCAATGATCATAAGTTGCAATGAAGCTTGAAATATTGTTTGTGGGTGTGTTCTGTACAGATCGTCGACAATGACAGAGTGACATTCTCACAAGCTGAACTGAACCCTGTGATGTTTGTGTAATTACTTGAGTTAAAGGTGACTTGGAATACGGAAGCTTGGCTCTTTATTCAATTTGATTGAGATAATTAAGAATATTTTTTGTAAGTCAAAGTCGAGAAGCGACATGCGAAGTGCTATGGATTGGGATAACAGCATGCTTCGGTACGATTTTTGTTCTAGATGGAAAACAAAATTGAAATTTTCTTGTATTTACGTAGAACCAGCTCGGTCTGGTGCGTGTCGGTCTGTGAACTATGAACAGTGGCCTCCAAAGGTTCAAGCGTTTCATATCGAGAAAACAAAAAACAAGCTGATTAAAAGCTTCCCTCGTGTAGATCGTGCTGTATAAATAGCCCGCCTTATGTAAGCATTTTGTTAATGGCTTAATGACTATTCGGAATGGCGAATTTCGAGAAGCCTAAGGGCCGAAAATCCCGTAAAATATATTTTTGATGATTTAGCTGTTGCCGGAATTCAAATACGATTTCATCAGCGTTAGAGGTCAATATCACTCTCGTATGAGTCGCGGTGGTTCCTCGGACCTGATAAGGGTAGTGGCTTGTGTTACACAAAAATAATTTCTACGATAGGATTGCACGAAATGCCATACGTAAGCCCCAAAAACTAGACCTTAAGAATGCGATTTGCCAAACGATACTTTTGGACTCTTGGGAAACGGTGATTTCATTGAAAGGTTTATTTGGATATTCTTATTTCTTGTTATACTCTAAAGCTCCTATTTACACATGAAATAAAGTTTTACCGAATGCTAAATTTCGAACTTAAAATATGAATGCAACTGTTAAGCAAATAGAAAGCTCTCTTATGGGGTGTCATGCCAAGCAATGGAGTAGGTAGTTCGCATTTTATAGACGGTAAAATGGATAGACGTATCATCAGAGTGTCGAAAAATTACATTTAGCAGGTAATTTTTCCTCAAGATAACGACCCCAAGCACCCATCGGAAGTTGTAAAACTTTGGTTGATCTACAACTGCCCCAAATTATTACAGACGCCTCCTCAATTGCCTGACTCAAATGAGCATATTCATATGTGGGAAAAAAACTTGTGAGAAGGAACTTTAGGAACTTTACCACGCGTTATAAGCTTACGGAGACCATATTACAGGTATAGAACTTAATTGAACCCCACTTCTGCTAAAAATTGGTCCAATCAATGCCCAATCTGTTCCGGACAGTGCTGTAGGGTAACAGACATTTCACAAAATATTAAACTTTGTATTTTTCTGTACTATAGGGTTTTCCGAAAAGGACTTGACAACTTTTTTTTTAAATAAAACGCAAACCATTTGAGATATTTCAAAAACTTTATTATCGGCTTGAAGTACAATCAAAACATTTATGAATGGAACTCGACTTCGTACATATGGCCACCGCGAGCACGTTTGCAGTGGTCGATTCGTTGGACCCAGTTTTCGATGACTCGGCCACACGAAACGGCCGCTATTTCGCGTTCAATGTTGGCTCTGAGCTCTTCCAACGTCGTCGGCTTGTTGGCATAAACCAATGACTTAACGTAGCCTCAGAGAAAATAGTCTAGATGCGTTAAATCGCACGAACGAGGCGGCCAATCGACTGGCCCATTTCTTGAGATAACACGCTCATCAAACTTACTCTTCAATAAATCGATTGTAACGTGTGCTGTGTGGCTTGTGGCACCATCCTGTTGAAACCAAGTCCATATCTTCCAATTTGGGCCAAAAATAATCGGTAATCATGGCGCGATAACGCTGGCCATTCACAGTAACGTGACGATCGTTATCGTCGACGAAAAAATATGGCCCAATAACGCCGCCGGCATGCAAACCGCACCAAACAGTTATTTTTTGTGGATGAAGTGGTGATTCATGAAGCACATGTGGATTTTCACCTGACCAATAACGCATATTTTGCTTATTGACGAACCCATCGAGCCAAAAATGAGCTTCGTCACTGAAGATGATTTTACGATGAAATTCATCATCTTGGCGCATCTTCTCCAGAGCCCAATCGGAGAACGTATGTCGCTTCAAATGGTCAGCTTGATCTTGTATGGGTGTAAACCAAGATCCTTACGCAAAATAGGCCATAATGTGGTCTGAGCGATGCCCAATTCTTGAGAATGCGGTTGAATTGACTGATTTGGATCGTTTGCTACGGACGCCTGAACGGCAGCGATATTTTCGACACTTCGACCAACCCGTTGTCTCACTGACACGGCAAAATCACACAACGAATATGTAGACTCAAATTTTTGCACTAAGCTTGTTATTGCCTGTCTAATAGGGCGAGAATTACGACCGAAAATTGAAGATAACGCTCTTAAAGTTGCGGTCACCGACTCCGAATTTCGGTAGAAAATTTTTATAATTTGCAGACGTTGCTCGTTCGTGTACTTTACCATGATGAAAATGTTAAGTTTACTGAATAAATTGGTAATGACAGTTCGATGATTAGTGAAAGGGTGCGTTCACAAATTAAATTCAAAGCTGTCAAGTCCCCATTGGAAAACCTTTTATAAGAAGGCTGGATAGCTTTTTTTGATTGTTCGTTGGTGCCACTGTATATGACAGAGGGTCGCCCTGATTTGAAATACAGCTGTTGCTTTGATTGGCTTATCCGTACATAAACCTAAGTGGACACCGTTTTTTTTTTTTTTGATGCGCCAACGAATGTGGAATCTTCATAGATACTAGAGGCCCGTGCCGCTAGCATGCACGATTCGCAGGCTTGCCTATTTGCTCAAGCCTGCGCCTACGTACCAAACCACACCTTGCACTCATCTGCCACTCTCCTCGCGGGACTGCCGCAAGTAGTACTTCGCGGGGCTGGCAAGCAATTCATGCCACTCCTGAGTTTGTAGACCTCCACCTGTTTCTGTTATTCTTGCGATCTCTTCTGCTTTCCTTGCCGCTTCTACTCTCCTCAGCTCTGTCTTGATTAGTGTGCAAATCGTCAGCCAGTATTCCTCCGATTCCACCATTCGCTGAATTATATTTTCTGATCTTGGTAGAGTGCCCCTCCAATCTGTAAAGCGTCTACATTCAAAGATTGCGTGCCTTACGTCTTCCTCTTGGTTTGAGCAGTCTGGGCAAATAGGACATTTCTTCCTCCTTGATTTTTCTTATTTCTCCGGCAATGGTTGGCCTTGAGAGTTTTCTCCGCTGTATTATTTTCATCTCCTCGGCTAGAATGTCAATGGGGATCATCCCAGCAATGGCAAATGCGGCTTCGTCCGAAATTGTCCGGTAGCCGCTTATTGTCCTTAGAGCACAGAGTCGGAGCGCTTCCTCTTGAGCGCTTCTGCCTACACTGGTGTAGCATAGAGCATGACTGAGCTCACCACTGTGCCTATCAGAAACCTTTTCGCATGTCCGGGTCCACCCACGTTTGGCAGTAACCTGGAAGAGCCGTTTGTAGTGAGGATGCTTTTTTGCTCACGTAGTCCACGTGTGATATGAACCGCAGCCTATTGTCAAGCATCACTCCTAGGTATTTGGTTGCCCACTCGAATATCGATGTATTCTACAGTTTTTCTGCTTGTTATGAGGACGGCCTCTGACTTTTAGTGTGCTAATTCGAAGCCTGCAGATTCTAGCCACTGCTTTATCTGGACAGCTGCTGTGTTTGTGGCTGATTTAACTTCGTGTGTGTGCTTTGCAACCATCACGATAGCTAAATCATCTGCGAATCCGATGATGTGTTCTTCCTTGGAGAAAGCTTAGTCTCAGGACACCGTCATTCATTAAGTTCGTTCCAAGGAAGTGGGCCCAACACCAATCCCTGATGAACCTCGGCGGTTTGCTTCCTCCGTGATATACCTCAGTCACACCTCAGTGGACACCTAACCAGAGAAGAATGGGGAAAACCGTTTTATCTTGTTATAGACTTTAATTATCCATTGGAGTACTCAGACGCAAAGCCTTAAAAATTTGCCACCTGGTTCAGGCAAATGATCCGTCGTGACATCGTTTCCAACACAAGCTTCATAGATTTTCCTTTCACTGATGCCGAACACGTTCAGGAGCTTGGCAAAAGTGTATTATATTCTTAATGATAAAAGAAAATCTGCAAGCTTCTTGCTTCGTCAGCCAGGACGGTTTCGTCCTCTTTTTCAAGTTTTGAAGGGCCCAGTCATGGACAGAGGAACTGACTAAGGATGGTTCAGATCCTGAGAAGTTCTCTTCTGAGCCTATTTGGGACAACTTATCGCAGATCTCATTGTCCGGGATTCCAAAGTGACCCGGAATTCCAACTAGGCTCAGTGAGTTTAGTCTTCCGACTTATTTCAGAGAGATTTAGAGTTCACGCACATTTAGCATACCGTCCATAGCAGCTCTAGGGGTAATAAGGAAGGCCTACGTATAGCCGAGATAAGTCATTCTCCTTCGTTCTTTAGCAAAAAAGGTCATAACGGGCTTACGCCATTGCCTTTTCATCATCAGACAACTGTTGCGTATGAGATCATAGGCCTTTTCGTATCATGTTGGGTGATAAGCGTTAAGTCTTGCCAATAGTTTTAGCCATTTTCGATTTGACAAGTTCTAATTCAATTAAGTTCAACCTGGATAGACTCCTCGATATTTGGCTTTTTAGAAGACTATTATGGTGAGGCCCTTTAGCACGAGCTGAGTTATTCCCCTTCAGTTTTAAGGAGATTAACCGAAAGTCCATTATCACGCACAATCTCTTGATCACGCTTTGTACTGCCTGAGCCTTACGACAGGTCTGGCCTATGTACTTGTTCAACTTTGAGAAGAAGTTCTTTACCTATAGTTACATCAAAAAAGAATTGGAAAAACCATAGATCTCACGCTAGTTCGATTAAGACAGTGTTTCACGCCAAGTCTATGGATTGGGGGATAGGAAATTTCGTCAGAGATCGCTATCTTCTTAGGACTCCCTCATTTAACCAGTGTCTACCAGCATAGGTTCTGGCCATCCGAGAGGCTGGAGTTCCCCGATACTTAGGCCATGAAAGCTAGTTAGGACATCACACCCTATTCGTTCCCAGAAAGCAGATGAACTCCCTCGCCACTTCTAACGTTGATTGCATTTTTGATTTCTAACTGTAAAAGAATAAGTGGAAGGCGGGATAAAATAAATAAAATGTTTTCCATTGAATGCTCGTAATTTGTTTGTTTATAGATTAGTGTTGCGTTCGAGAAACTTTCCACTTCGTGAATTGTCCTGCCGAGTCGAAGGCCAAATTGGAGTCAAGCAGCCAACTAATAACCGAACAACGCCGAAACGCAAGGCCTGCAAACATCGCTGTCTTGAGTGAGAGTGTACGGCTAATCTTCTCGTCTTTCACAAAGATTTGGCCTTTCTTCAACTTCTACATTCTTGGTAAATTTTGCACCAAGGCTTGGGTCTGGACCTGTATAAAATCCAACTTCCAATTCGTCAAAACATATCATTTTTAGCGAGACCATTTTTCGGTGAGTGGATATGTGAACGATCAAACTTCTCAGATTTGGGACAATACAAATACCAGCACCAAATGGATTTCAGTTTGTATCATTTATTATCTCTATTCTCCAAAATGAAACTGACATCGACAAGGGCTACATTTCGATGGTAAGCAACTTCTTGTGGCCTAAACTGGGTGATACTGACAAGAAGTAGTTCCAATAGAACGGCGCTATGCGCACAATGGTGGACACTCTGCACGAGCGATTTGAGAACTTGGTTATCTCGCGGTACAGGAACCGTGGCCTGACACCCTTACACTTCTTCCTGGGGGGCTTGATATAGTATTTGGTTAAAAATGTTGATAGGTCCCTAGAATCCATCGTTTTTGGAGTGATGATGCGGTATGCGTGCGTGTGTCGCATACATGTTCGCGAGCTGTTTTTCGCCTCGCATAACTCGAGGAAAAATAACTATTTTGACACCGGACCAAATTTATTCGACTCATAATTCTATAGTGGACATCTGATAAGATTTGCCAACATTTTGATTTGGCGACTCTTTTTTGTATTAGAGAAACATCTGTAAAGTTGTTATAAAATGTCTCTCGTCTCCCATACATCGAGATTACAAAATAGGATGTTGGTCGTTTAACAGGTCGCATCCATGAATCCAATTTTGTAATTTTGGTGTACAATTGTACTGATCGTTATTTACAAATTGGGCAATGACTTGTGGTTGCAGTGAATCAAAGATTGGTCCACTGTGAGCTCGACAAAGGAGAAAACAAATTTTTATTCCAATAATTCTCTCTTTCCATTTGCTTAGAATCCAAAAATGTACCCAGAAATACCTATTCAACTTCAGAGACTGGCATAGAACACTTTAGAAGCTTTGTAAAAGATTATCCAACAAGAGGTGTCATTTTGAATTCCGCGCCATTGTTGAACTGTCGATGTTCAATTACCCTTGCGATTACTTTTGATAAATAAAAACTAAGAGGTTGTTAAATATGGACGACAGGCACTTACATATTATGAAGAAATAGTGAAAATCAATTAAAAATACGGTTCTGTAAAAAAAATCGCTGAGTTTTTTTTTCATAAAACTTTCACCTTTTTCTCACAACCATAATGAGTAAAACCGATAAAATTGACCATCAGAACACATTAGTAAAGAAAGGACTCCAACTAGTATCTGTCCAGCAAAGTCTATTAAAAATTCAGGAGTGCCTAGGAATTGGGCCCATCCGCAACTCCTCTACACCGCTTTTTACATAAACATTCGAAAATGATTCTGGTGCGACCAGTGGAGTAAATGGATTGCGTAACCCAGCCGTAGTGCTTGTCTTTTTTTCCTAAAATACATTTGAACGACCTTTGTTTTCAGCAGAATTGAGCTGTATGCCACATAGCTGAAAAGTGTCGCTTTTTCTATCGATTTAAAACGACACTTCTTGTTGGATAACCCTGACTAGTAAAATAACAAAATTTCGGCATCCACTACCGATATGATGCCTTGCTTCGACAGGGGACCTGACCATCGACTTTTCCCTCCGACTGTACCTATGATCATGTTTACCAAAATAGCTCACCAAGAGAAGCTCTTTTCCTTATCATAATCACTCACTCATTGGCCTGCTCGATCGCTCGCTCTTCTTACAATGTTTGTAGAATTTTGCTTTTTTTTGCCGCTGTTCCTATTTTTATTCTCTCTTTACCACTCGCACTGATAAAGCGACAAGCACAACTCCTGTCTGGTCGGTCTTATCTGCAACTGAAAATCAATATAAATTTAAGAATATTTAATGCCTAGCGCTTAGTTGGATTTGATATTTAGCCGCAGCAGTCGTTGGGAACGGTCACCGAAGTGTGAAGCGCAGGATTAAAGGGACTTGCGTGTGTTGAAACAGGACTACACCGTTGAACCGCGTGCTCGTTCTCGTGCCCTCGTTTGTGTCTATTCGTAGTGAAATAAAATAAGTTGTGTTGCAGAATCTACAAAGGATACTTTTTTTTTTATTGGATTATGGTTTTAAGGATTATCATGTTCTAAGGATGGTGAGTGAAACTGCAAGTAGACTGAGAAGTAGAGAAAATTCTTAAACGTATTGCTCCATGTTAATTCGAGTGAAGTGGTTACGGCCGGTGATTAGCAGTATACCGCCCTAACAATCTAAAGAGTTCTGACAAAAAAGAAAACAAGAAAGCATCTTATCAGTCTAGCTATACCGACGACGTGCGATGAGACATCGCTATTCTTTACATGTGGATTAATACGAGACACGCTATTGTTTACATGCAGTGCGTTCACTTGGTAAACCCCCTTCTTTGCGAACTTTATGTACAGATGGCTGCCTACTACAAAGGGAAGGAACGGAACTAGCTGCCCGTCTCTGGTTAAGTTCGACTCGATTTGGCTCGAGTCTGTATGGTCGCAATGTGGCGCAATCTAGTGTGCATACATATGGCGCATGCTGAAGTGTTTTAACTAGATCTCGTTAGTTTCGATGCGATACTATGCAGTTTCAGTCGGATGGCAAGATGAGTATTGTAGTTGTCTTCGCAAGATTTCTGATTAAGCTTATCATGTGCAAGAGTTATGAAAGGAAAGCGAAACGGCGAAAAGAATACGGAACTGCATAGCGAATGAAATATATAAAGTCTTAGGTCAACGAGTCGATCGTTTCGCGATCACTTGGACCCTGGCCAACTACGCCAAATATACAAAATGCAAATTCTTTGTACGACGTATGCCCCTTCCGGCAATCAATCAGAAGAAAGAGAATTCCTCATTCGACTTCCTCGACAATATACAATAGATGTCAGTCAACACGAGTTCCAGGTTAAGAACTCTTATCTAACGCCTTATCAAGTGCCGCCTCGAGTACTCGAAAGTGTTTGCCAACCCGAATGCACAAAAAATTGTCCTTGACAATAGAACGTATGCCAACAACACCTGTTTAACCTAGAACAGAGACACAACATTCACTATGCCTTTCCGGTCTTCCGTCTGACCATGCCATACCATCCCCTACACTATTTCACCCCTATCCGCTCAACAGCCACGCCACTACAGACAATCCAAATCCACTACGAGCGTATTTATTATTAGACTCAATGAAAGGTTGGTGGGCTGCAGGCAGTTGGCCAACTGACTGACAGTCGCCGTAAGGCACGTCTAGTGTTGTTTTTTGTCTCGACTTCGGAAGTGATTAGATTTAGCGTTTTGCGGAACTGAAAATCGAAATAAAACTGCAAATAATTACGCGCTCTAATGAATTAATCAAGTTGTGTTGCGTTTCGTTCTTTTCTGTTCGTTGTTTTTTTTATCACTTCTTGACTGTTGTTCTATCGCATCTTGTTCGTTATTCGTATTTTTCAATTACCGTTGTATCGCTTAGTTGCCTTTCCGTTCGAATGACAAGTGATTTATAATTAACTGAATTCGTTTTGCTGTGTTGTTTTGGTGGTTGGATCTCTGTAGCTCAAGTTGAAGTTCAAGGGCAAGCTTACACAACATTTTTGTACGTCGCGTTGTGTTGTGAATCATTATATTGTGAAACGCCTACGAGCGCCTCCTCTAATGACATTTTGGAAACAATTACTTATTTTCGGTTGCGATTTATGATGATTGGGAAAAGCTAATAATTGGATCTCAAAAGTAATTTCTATTTTAGTTTGTTTTGTTTTTAGAAACTAATTTCAATGAAAGCATTAACGGCCAAGTTGCCCGCTAAAAAGGCAGATTACTGTTGAAGGCTTTTTCTCCATATTCAGAGGATACAAAATATTTGGCCAGCAATACAAGTACACCTTCCACGAAAATATCGCTCAAATCAGTAAAATTCCCTTTACTTTTTGAACACACTTTGTAGGTTCTTCTTAGTCGTATAAGTGGTCGACTTCTGCCGCATCGCCCCTAATCATGGAGTCGGCCATGTTGGGTATATATGGACACCTCCATTCGATCCCGAAGAGTCTTGAATAAAATCCACTCGGTTTTTCGAGTCTTGCCTTCTGAAAGGAAGCAGCGGTTGGTAAGAGTGATTCTGCGTTTGATTTCTGCCTTGTTGATTGGTGCATGTTACCGTGTAGGGTCAATGGACAAAGTCCTTGGCTGCCGCCTGCCTACAAATGCTGCATTGACGTATCGCTGCTTTCTCACGATAATTTCAATCCCATCCACATAAGCCAGAAGTTGGACCGACTTGAAATATATCATCATCTCAAGGGCAATATAAAAAAAAGTCACATACATATGTATGTAAGAGCGCGTCGCCTCGTCTCAGCATTTGTTTTGACATTGAAATTGTGGGTAAATCACTCCGTCCTTAGATGAAGCATTTAGAGTGGTCCAGCCTCAACCTGATTAGCTTGGCACTAGTTTAATCCCAGCTAGACATAGCTTTCTTTAGCACTCTGTCGAATGAGGCTTTAAAGTTGACAAATAGCTGCTGATTGTCGATCGTCGAACTCACTGGGGCTATATGAACCAAGAAGTTTATTTTCGCCCGGTTTAAGACGCTCGCCTCAAATAGCAGAGAAGATCTAGCGCGTAGTTGGCGTAATCAAAAGGTTCTTTCTTCTTGAACAGCGGTCAAATGATGCTGAAATTCCATTCATTGGGCATTCTTTCCTTTAACCACAACCTACATATCATACATATGGACTTTTGCATTTTCTCCACCAGGCCATCTTCAGCTGCTTTGAAGAGCTTATCAAGCAGTTCCTCTAAGAGAACAGCTTTGTGCGACTTAATTTTCAATATGGTCATCTTGACTTCGTCGAATTCAGCTGGACAGGCCTGTCTTCTATCATCCTCCGCCATGAATTGATCATTCTGCCTGACAGCGAACTCTTGCCTATCATCGTTGTTATAAAGTCCACACAGACGACCGGTTCGGTAATCAATCATCAGAACCCGAGGCAATTGTTTCCTTACCGTTCATAAAAACTCGGCCTTACGCAGACTTCAACTTGGCGAATTTTGTACAAGTACAAGATCCATGGCAAGTTTGTTCACTGACAGTCCTTTGAAGCGTTTGGAAAAGAACCTCAATTTTGGCCGAAAAACCATCTTTAGCGACAGATACTCAAAAAGATACCGTTTGTTGTGGATTTTGAGCCGGTGGCGTCATTGGTCCGTACTTTTTGAAAACGACGTTGGTGAGGTGGTCACCGTCAAGGCGAGCGCTACAGAATGATGATAACCAATAAGGTTTAGGTTAGGTTAAAGAAGGGGAGTGTGATGGTTAAGCATCACTTCCACTCGGAGGCCAAAAGGCCCATTATGATTCCCTTCATTTGTGGAGAACACATATAATTAACCTGTCCTATCACGTGGTGGCTGAAACCACCCCGTGCTCTTTATGAATTTTAGAAGATCCCATATATCTGCATTTGCCACTTCCGCAATCTCTGTAAAGAATCTTTCGCCCAGCGACGCTAGGCGTCGATTCTGGAGAGCGGGGCAGTGGCAAAGCAGATGTTGGATCGTCTCAGTTTCTTCCTCATCGCCGCAGCTCCGGCAGAGATCGTTGGATCCCGAGTTCCATTTCCGGAGCATTGCTCCAATGGGACAATGTCCTTTGATCACTCCGACGAGCATACGGATCGAGTTTCGGTCCAACGCCAAGAGCTTCTTTGTTTTTCCGATATTGAGCTCTGGCCACGATGATCTTGTCGTGTAGCTGTCGTTTCTTGTAAGCCAAGACGAGTTGGCTTCTTTTATGATTGTGTCATTTATGATCCGGTATAATGCGCTGATCGGTGGTTGCAATGACGTGTCCGCGTCGCTGATGTCCAGTTCAGACCCTTGTCTGGCCAATTCGTCCGCTCTTTTGTTCCCTGCGATTGAGCTGTGACCCGGGAGCCATCAGAGTTTGACTTTGTGGTGTCTGATGGACTTCAGTAAGTCGCGACATTTCATGACAGCCTTTGATCTCGTTATACAGGATTCTATTGACTTCAGTGCAGCCTGGCTGTCTACGAAAATAGTGATATCCGATGGTGGGATATCGGTTACCTGTAGGTGTTTGGCTGCTTTCTCTATTGCTAGGATTTCTGCTTGAAAAACGCTGCACAGATCAAGGAGTCTGAATGATTCCTGTTTGTGGAGGGTATCAGAGTAGAACCCGGCCCCAGTGCAAGGATAACCAATTTCTAATAACCCAAATTGAACCATATGGACTTAGACGACATGTGGCTCCAGCATCACGACGCTACGTGCTACAGCGCGAACGCCACGTTTGGCATTCTGCACGAACGATTTGAGGGTAAGGTTATCTCTCGCAGAAGGGACGTGAATTGGCCACCAAGGTCATGCGACTTGACCCCGCTAGACTTTCTCTTGTGGGGTTTCCTGAAGTCGTAGGTCTATGCCCTTAAGGTGAACATAACACAAGCCAGACAAGCATAACATTGCTCAAATTCAGCCAGACCTATGAGGAAGAGTCATTGAAAATAGGATCACTCGGATCTGTATAACCGTGCATTAGAACAATACATAATGGCAGGGTTTTGTTAATATGTACCTCAAATACAGCTTGTTTTATTCCATTTCAATATCTACCCGCCCTTTAGGGTCCACACATTTTGGATCATTGACTCTGGAGTCATTCCTGCATTTCTCCAACTCCTCAATCGTGTGCTTCTCATACTCCTCTTCAGAGGATTACTTCTATTCCTCCGTTTTTGGTTTTAGAGCTCACGAGCGGCTTTCATTTTGCTGTACAGCGTGACCTTGTATGCCAACGGCCTCCTGTGTTGATCGTCAATCCCAGAACATTTTGGAGGTGGCACTTTTAAACCTCAAATCAAATGGTCTGGTTTGGTCGAATCTTGTTTGCATCAAGATGTCGGATTCCGGGTTGATGTAGTTCTTTGTGGAGTATAGCGGCCAGGAGTGCCATTTATTACTTTTATGTTTCATAGCTCGATGTGGAGCACTGTGGTTCAGTCGACAGTGTGTTCTACTCTGATACTTATGGGCTAAATTTGAATCAAGTCAACGAAATTGTGTTTTTTCTCAGCCGGAGCTCTGACAAAAACCCTTGTAGCAAGTCTATCTTGGAAATGCGAAAAGCTGGCCATTTTGAGCCAGCAGTAAATAGTAGATCCCTTTCCTCTCAAGGCACACGGAAAAAGCTTATTGAGAGAAGCTTGTATTTTCGCCCTCCGCGGGGCTTGAAAGTCACTCTTGTTGTCACCCCAAATCAGGTGGAGAAGTTGCATATTTTTTTTTACTTTGAAGCTAATGGATGGATGATTGTCATTTCGTTCCTGATGTCATTGTAACGCTTTAGCTCACTAGCCATAGATTTAACTTGAACTTATGCTGGGCACATCATTTCCCTGTTGAGAAAAGTAGACAGGCGTCATCCCCTCTGGGACAGCGACCTGTGTACAAGGTGCGCCGTCAGTAAACACGATTTTTTTCAAAAAGTCGTTAGACTTTTATTGTACTATTGGACTATTTATTGTCCACTCCTCGAGACTATGCAGTAATTTGCATGGTCAAGAAGCATGCTGACCAGTGTATCGGATCTTTTATAAAGATATCCTTAACAATGTCGTTAAAGCGTATACGAAAACCTCTCAATGCTAAGTCAGGCGATTCGATAAAATGCAATAAGTCGGCGACTGCTTAATGTTGTTTGACCTTCAAACTCAGTCGCCACCAAATTGTACTATTTACAAAAAGTCGTCTTTACCATGTAAACGGTTTTTATTGAGGTCATGCAACTTTGACCGTCTAATCATGTACGGATATTTCCCATTCAAATCCGTCGAAAATGTTATACTGCCCAAGGGCTCACGACTTTTCGTTCTGTGAGTCCATTAATCACAAAAACCATCTCGCGCCATCCAAACGAAAACGAACGCGGTAGGAAGTCGACACTCCTCTTCACACGTCAGTTCATAAGAATTATGACCACTCCGTGTAATTTCCTCTATTACGATTCCCTATCACAACTACCTTCGATTCATGTCTTACCATTTCCACGTTTAGTCAACAGGTGTCGAAGTTTCAACGACTCAAATGCCTTTCACGCCTTCATTTAAATAACATGTTTCGAATGAATAAAAATAATCCAATTTGCATACCAGGCTGAATGATTATAATCCAGAATAGCAGGCGAACGTAGAAGAGAAATGATTGTAAACATGATTTTATAGCTAGGACTATAGGCGTAATTTGCATAGCGTCGTCCGGCCAACGACTATATTAAGCAAATGGTCTGTACGCTGTGGGAAATTATGTGGCCTTATTAGGTCATATGCGTGACGACAGACGAAGTACAAGACTAAATTGTGGCATGTTGACTAATGTTCCTAAATTTGAAGAATAAATCTTTTTGACATAAAAAAATTCAAAAATAAACCGGGCAGGTCGATTCTGCATGCATCACTGCATGCAGAATTACGAGCTCTCCACGTTTCGATGAAAATGAATTGCGTAACGTGTTGGAAAGAATCAAATTCTCACTTTGTTGATAACAGCGTGAGGAAGATTTCGTGTTTGTCTTCGTATTTGGAAGACCACGTGGCGTCTCATCTGCTTAATTGCCCTTCCGTACATCGTAAATCTTTCTGTTTTAGACTTCTTCATCCATTGTATTATATAACCGTTTTATCTAGAGTTTTACTTTACACTTTATTTACTCAGTCAGTCTTATCACCTATAGGCGCAGCTACTTTCCCGAACCGCACCTGCATGTCGTTCACGTGACAGCAGTTCGAACTCTTCAAATTCATTAGTATTCGCTTCGAATTCAAAAAACCCTGAACTTGAAAATAAATCTCAATAATAAACAAGCGTCTTTCTCTGTTAGTTTTTTTGTTTTTTTTTCTTCTGCGCGTTAACTCTTTAGCATGATGATGTACATTTAGCACCTTTTTTTCCTCTGACATTTACCACGTCTGTATGCTTTTGAATCGTGGAAGGCGACAGCGGTTTATAGTCCACCTAGTCAATCTCGAGTTGTTGGTGATTCAAAAGGGAATGAATAGTATTTGGCTTTGATACTTGCCGACCTGTGGCTCAAAGGTGTCGTAGGTGGTCCTTATAACGTTATAACAATTGTGTAATTGGACTTTGATAGAATATTGTTGTGATGAGGGTAGGCTTTAAATAGATTTCGTTTACTCGAAAGTGAGTGGGGAATAGATTAAGCTCACAGGTGGCATAGTGTAAATGAATTTCTGGTTACACCTTGATTTGTTGTTGACTGTTTGCATAGGGAATGCATTCGAAAGTGACCTTCGAGCTGTTTTCTCGCCGTGCGGGCTTAAGATGGGATAAGATGTCTTCAAGTAGCTGGTTTCTGAAAAACACTTGAGGTTGTCTCGTACGAAGATGTTTTTATGGGAGACGCCTTTACTATTTTTCCTAGCTCTTAATATACAGACTTCTATTACTTCGTTTCGGAAATCAAATCGCTTAGTTTGCATCTATAGGTAATGCTTCTAAGATGCACAGGCCTTAAATTATTTCTTGGGCTTTTGTGGAACTTCTGCAATTGATCATTCATGTCACGTCAAACTCTCTCGTATCCTACGAACTGCTATACAGCATACTCGTAAATCGCCTTAGAACAGCTGAGCCGTCGGTCTTGGCGTCATTGAAATATTTTGAAAGTATTTTTTTTACTGTTTTGTTTTTCTACGTTCTATTTTTGACAGCTGACGTATGATGAGTGACATGTGCCAAACTCAAACATGCTTAGTTAGCATTGCCATTTCTTCATGGAAAGATTTACATCGAACAATGTTTACAAATTATTGAATTTCACTATGAAAGTTCGTGCTCTGTCAAAAATGTTTATCGCACATTCCAACTATTTTACATTCGTCATAATCGATCCACTGAGCCAGCAATAGAGCTGAGAACTGAGACATCCTATTTTATAGGACCTCGTTGTAGTGAAATTTCGTGTACTTGTACGGAGGGATTACCTCTCAAACATCCGAATCCTTCTCATTGAACACGTGGGACATCCATAGGCTATCATAGGCCTGATTAAGTTCATGTAGCAGATAACATTGACTCTGGTATCAAGTTGGCTGCTATGAAACAGCCATCTCGTCAAAGCGAAAGCGCTGATTTCGGTTGATTTTCAACGGTGTCGAACGTTTTTTCCATGTTGACCCACCAGGCACCCGTGCATTGGTTCTTGCATTTGTTTGATTGAATAATGTCCATGCCCCGCTCTGAAACCGATTTGGTTATCCAGAAATTGTATTGTGTTGAACCCATTTAGACAGAGCTCTATAGAGCGTCTTCTGGTGGGAAATGCCTGAGCGCAACATTGGATATACGAGTACCAGCAAGTCAGATTTTATGCAAGAATCTTGGTCTAAAACCTTACAAAATACAGCTCCTGCAAATACTGAAGTCGAGAGACCTGTCATAGCGTCGAATTTTTAGTTAGTGGGCCCTGGAATAGCTGGAGGAAAATCGGCTTTTTGTTATCGAAAATACCTCTCCAGCGGTGAAGTTGATTTCTAGTTGAATGGATGTTTTACTAAATATTTGAATTTGATCAGATAAGCAACTTAAGGAAATATAAGAGCTGCCACCGCACCCGAAAAAAATTCAGAGTTTGGTGGGGCTTTTGATCCAGCGTAATAACCGCGAAGACAAAATTATAGTCAATAGCACCGCTATCGGGTAATGATTTCGAACTTTTTTTTTGTCGCACGAGTTAAACCTGGTGAACCACGAGTTAAACTAATTGAAAAATGAGTTCGGTGAACAATCAATCTCTCGCTTTGGAGCGGTTGATTGGCAGGCCAGATCATACGATTGGACGTCTTTAGACTGTTTTTTATGCGGATACATCATAAGCCAGCAACAGTTGCAGCCTTGGACAACAACATCACACGAGTGATTATAAAGATACCAGCCGATATGCTCACCAAAGGAAGTCATAATTGAACTCTCCGTGTGAACCACTTAAAACGTAATCGCGGTTGACATTGACACAAAATAATCTTCATAGACTAAATGGCAAGCATTGATTTATCAATTCAAGTAAACATTTGATACGCTTTTACAAAATTCTGTTCTCTTTTTTTGCTACAGAAAAACCAATCGCTTAAAAAATCACATCATTAGAAAGTCAGTAACCTCTTGAAATGTTTCCGTGAATCTAAGAATTTCCCCAAACTTCTATCTCGAATGAGGAATAATTAAATTTTGATTTTCAACTACCGTGCACTTGAGACTTTGAATCTTACGTCTAGGTCTTGCTTACTACACATTTTAAACAAATTAAATTAGTGGGAAGACCCACTTGATGCGAGCGTTAGCCATTTAAAAATTTGCGATTTTTTTTTTTTCGAGCATCTCCAGCAATGGCAGTAGCAATTTTTTATTTCTTCTTATGACGTACACATACTGTTGGAACTAGTTTCGCGAAATAGTACCCTGAACTCGTCAAATTAAGTAATTTGTGAGGTGCCCAGCCGTCTTCCGAAAAAGCATCAAGTTTCGACTGGCATTTTGATAAGTAAAGTAGCAAAGTAAAAGTTTATTAAAAAAGTGGAAAGTAACTGTACACGAATTTTAAATTATTTGGAACTATTTCTTCAATTGTAAACCTTTTGGGCTCTTAAAGGTCCTACATGGCCGTTGCAACGTGTTTGATTTCAGTTCGTTGCATAAACTGTCAATTGAGTCGGCAATGCAGTCGGAATTTCAAATTTAAATTTTCAAATTATCGTAGAACACTCAGTTCCCTTTATAGACAAATGACTGCAAAGACTCTTATAAACCAAATTGATTCATATTGCACGTTTTGCAATCACATTTTCTTGTGTCGTGGTCAACGTGCTTTAAATACAAGGTCCCCTCGTTGCTATCACACCTGCTCCCACCTAAAGTCTAAATTTCTAAAACACTTAAGCGACGTGGTGTTTTTAGATATATCTCTTCAATTCTAGTAGATTATACATATATATGAGCCTCAAGTATCCACACTCGATACGCCAGCACATTAAGTGGTGACAGCCACTGAAACCGTCCATTCACTTCAACCAAGTGCTTTTCACATCTCTCGATCGAGATGAGTTCAGTTCAATATTTTTTAGATCCAAACAGCCCACTCGGTGCAACAATAACAACAACCGATCAATGAATCGTAGTGGGGAATTAATTCTCTATTCTCCGGTCGATGTTGTACGAGTACTCGTATCTCCCCACCATCGTCGTCGCCCAGATGATACTTTATTCACAGATACTTATAGCCACTCGTACAGGTATTTATAAACGTATTTCTGGTACGCGTTGTTCCCCTTACTCAACAGCTACACTCGTTGTTCACTGATTTTTTTATTTTTATTAATTCAGTAGATACTAATTGCCCCCCGGCTACATCAGCAGATGAATTTATATTCGCACTATACGTACTTGTATATCGACGTAGAATGCCGATAGCCTCGACTTGGACCATATAAATAAAGAATTTCCATCGTCTCTCGGATTACTAGTTTAATGTTCTAAACGTGCAACGTACCGCTCCCCGTGCTTATTTTCTTTGGATTTTTTATTTTTTACGATTTTTGTTTGTGTCGTGATCCTTTGATCGAGTCGCGAATGACTTGGTTTTTATTTGTTAAGCAAAATTGTATTTTTTGAAGAACTCGCGAAGGATGCTAGTAGAGTAGTGCTAATCAAAAGTGATTTTTGTTTGTGGATAGTGTTAGCGATCGTGCGTGGAATGATCATATGATACACGAGCGTCGTGGATTGATATTGGATATAAAGAAAAGTGGTGTACCTATCGGGTCATGCAGTCCCATCAGAGTTCGTTTGGCGAGCAGATAGGCTCGTCGAAGTCATACGGACACAAGCGACGTCCCTCGCTGGGCAAGTCCATGCCAGTGACATCGTTGCTTTTTAACTTTCCGCCACCACCGTCGTCTGCGAGGGATTACTCAACCTTGTCGAGAGACGGTCTATCGCCAGAATTCGAACGTCCGCCGTTCTATTTCAGAATCAACGAAGCGAACGAATGTGAAGATATCAGTATGCCTGTCGCTGCTACGGAAACGTGTAATGTGATCAACGATCAGTCGTCCTTGGCCGGTAACTCGAAGCTCTACGTTCCGTGTATGAATTGTAAAAGTGCACATCATGATGACAGTCCACTGGGACAGCTCTGTAACAAACTCTGTACAGCCGAGTGCTGTGAGTTGCCGCCACTCCCATCCACCGAGTGTCCTTCGGGCGAGAATTGCAACAAGCTTCTCCTACAACGGCCGACGTCCCGAATCGAAATTGAACGAAAAAGGTTCCTCACCGATATGCTGCGACCGAAAACGGACTGCAACGATGAAAGCAATTCAACCGACCCACGTCGCGAAAATGTCCCTGAACTGAACGAGATTGTCTCGAGCATAATTGATAGCACGGCAGCGACGGATACAACACCATCGGAACTGCAGCGCCATTCGTCATCGCTAATTACGCCCCAAGAGAGTGCAATGCTGAAGGATATTCGCGAGAACTTTACCATTGCGGAAGCGCTGGCTAAAACGTCCGCAATGACCTCGCCGGCGGTCAAGCGACGCCTGGCAGCGCGAAAAATCGAAATGGAACTGGAATACGATGAGAACGAGCGTCGTCTGAGTGATGGCACTGTTACGTTGAAAACCGAAATCGGAAGTGATTATGAACCACCACGGGAGTTGCTGTTGTATCTTGTAAGGTAATCAATAAAACACGCACACACTTTGCCTGTTACATACTAAGTTACTTGAGTGCCGCCATAAATCGGTCTGTCCGGACTGAATCTGGTTACACTTGACAGAGAGATAATAAAAATAAAAAAAAATAATACAAAACGGAAAATCATTAACATAAGATACGAATACGAGTAGTCGTAGTCGTGATTGTCATGCTGTGAGTAGCGTGTGGGTTCTGCGGCGCATAGCCGCGGTAGACACCCTGACGTCGATTCGAGGTGCGAGAGTATCTACTTTGGATGTTAAGTAGCCGGGAGGAGGTTTCGTGAAATGACTAATTAGACTAATTACAATTTTAAAGCGCGATAGGCGTCGTGACGTAAGTTTGCTATGCACTCGGTGCGCAATTTTTGCTGAAATACAGATACGCTTTATTAGATGCAAATAAACATTGGATTCGGGGCAATTGTGGTTGTTGTTGATATTAGATTCACTTTTGTTAGTTGACGAGATGGCTTAGTCTCCTTGTGCGGTTAATGGGTTGAGATAAGAATAACATTGTCAGCGAAATCTTCGAACTTCACATTTTTAGATTTTACTGTCGTTAAGCTGGGAAAAATATTTCCTGTGCGTCACATTTGTCGGGGATTTATGAAACATTCTGAGCTTTATTTGTCACGAAAAGAGCATGACATTCAAACCTAGATTTTCAGTCGTTTATTCAACTAAATTTTAAACCACTGATGTGGTTTTTTCTGACAATTGCGATTATAAAAATTTCTAAATCAAAAGTAACATCAGCGCCAAAACTTTGGACATATGATGGCGATAGGCAATTAAGTATAAAGCGGTGCGCTATCGAGGTATAAGAGCAACGAATTCTTTCGCCACAAATTTGGATTTTTTGCCGATTGATTAGGTAAGACACGTGGCGTTTGTAGATAGTAGGAGTCCCACGGCAGTGGTGAAAGCATTGACTTCTGACGCCCAAAACAGGGGGCTCAAATCCTGCAGCAGTCAAGTCATCGAAATTATTTTCGCTTGGTTTTCTATAATCTAAGTCAAGTAACCACATTTTAAACTTGCAGCACTGTTGTGCTCTTCATTACAGAACGGGGAACATAATCTTGCATTGTTCGGTGTCCGAACAACAGACAACCTTGTTTTGGGTCTTTTTGGCCATTCAAAATGCTTCCACTGGGTTGATGGCGCCTTCGTTTCGATCTTATATCCGTAAACTTACATTTCATGAATCGTTACAACATATTTCGGTACCGCCGGTCTCGATATTTATATTACCAACAACTAAGATAAAATAAATTTGAAAAAATGTCATACAGGGTTTTTCAATAGGGACATAACAGTTTTGTATTTTAATACAAACGTATCTTAAAACCTTTTTTATGATATGTTAATATCGGAACGTCAGCTACGGCTTACATTTTTATCGCAGTGAAGCTCATCAAGGAACAACGTTTGGAAATTATTAAAAACTTGTACCGAAATTCTGAGTTGGTAATCGCAACTTTAAGAGCGATTCTCTCAGTTCACTTAGTGGCGAATTTCGCGTAAAGATCTTGACCCTTCAGATCTGAAGCCTCTTGATCACTTGAAGTGCCGAAATTTCTGCGATTGGTCTGTACAAAATTTTGAAGAAAATCCTAAATTTTATCAAAAAATCTTTTTCAATTTTTGACCCAAAGGCTTTGTCTGCCATATTAGCGAAATACGTGTTATTGGGCAGCAGCAGCATTGAGACTCCAATGGATCTGCAAAAAGTAATCTTGCTGCGTGGATTTTGTGCTGGAGGTGTGATTGAAGTTTTTGTTTTCTGCAATACAGCAATTACGATCAGTGACGCTCACTATCATGTCATGCTACAACGTGCGCCACCTCATATGGGTCGATGTAAATTTCGAATAACTTCAACAATTTTCAACCGATTTTGGAAATTCAAAAACTTTTATTCAATTTAGACCTTTATAATTTATTTTGATTAATTTTTGAAAACAATATCAATTACATGACTACCTTTATTGCCGATGCAAAAATAGCCCCGTTTTCGCGCATTCTCCATGACATTTTCGAGCATTTCGGTCGAAATTTCTGCGATTTCCGCACGAATGTTTCTTTTGAGCTGTTCTATTGTCTTCGTGCCGTTAGCATACACCTTGCTTTTCAAGTATCCCCAAAGAAAAGAGTCTGGAGCAGTCAAATCCGGCGATCTCGGAGGCCAGTCAATATCGCCCCTTTTTGACACCAATCTTCCAGGGAACTTCTTATGCCAAAGGTTCATTGTTTTGTCCGCAGTATGGCATGTTGCGCCGTCTTGTTGAAAGCAAAAGTGAAATAAGCCTCTTTTACGCATTTCTGGGACCACATAATGGGCCAGCATCCACCGATATCGATCGCCATCCATTATATCGCCAACTTTGAAGAAATACGGTCCGATGATGGTTTTAGCGCATACACCGGCCCAAACAGTAACTTTTTGATCATATAGCGGCTCTTCGTGAATAATGTGAGGATTTTCGGTGCCCCAGAAGCGACAATTTTGTTTATTAACTGAGCCGGAGAGCGTAAAATGTGCCTCATCGATCATCAAAATTTGCTGCCAGAACTCCGGCTCAGCATTAATCATTGCAACGACATTTTGTGCGTATGCCAAGCGCCGTGGCTGATTTTGTGGCAAAATTCTTTGAGTTATCTGCACTCTGTATGGAAATAAGTGAAGATCATCCTTTAAAATTCTCCGCAAAGTGGTCCCACTGATGCCTAACTGTTGCGAACGGCGCCGATATTACAAACTTGGGTCTTCTTGAACACTGGCCTTCACAGACTGAATAGATGAGTTTGAACGCCGCGGACGTGGCCTAGGATGCTCACGAGGGCTTGCCACAGAACCAAATTGAAAAGAAATCCGAGGCCCAACGACCAATTGTATCTTTTTTGGCCGCAACACGCTCACGATATTTTGCACGTGTGAAACGATTCATGGTTAAAATTGTACTGAATTGACGTTTCCAAAATGCTATGACATATTGAATTCGGTTGAAAATTATTGAAGTTATTCGAAGTTTACATCGACCCATATGAGATGGCACACTCAGTAGAAGACTATTTTTGGCCAGAATTAAATGAACTGAACATCAGCAATATGAGGTTCCAACAAGATGGGATTATATTCCACAAAGCTGATCAAAAAATTGATCTATCGACAAGGAGTTCGGTAATCTCAGGGCGAATGTTCCTCTCTCATTCGATTTAAGGTCGTTAACGTGAACTCATTGATTTATATCAACAAGCCAACAACATGACAGTAACTCAGGCAAAATGTCAAACGCGAAATTGCCAACGTGGCGGTCGATATGTGTGGAAGACGGTGTATAATTAGCTCTAGAGAATCGATCGCTGCAAAAGTGCTCGCGAGTGTCATTTCAACGAATTCGAAATATTATTATACGAGGAAGCTCAGAGCCTCGTTGACCACCCTTCGCCAAATCTCCCTGTCGTGAGTGTGTTCCTGCCATGTTTCGCTTTTCTCTTCCACTTCTGTTAGGTCTATTCTAATATTGTCGTCCCATCTACGGTGCGGCCTTCCTGACGGTCTTTTTTCTACTGGTATTCGTTTGACTGTTCGCCCATTGTCCATTCGTTCTACGTGTCCTGTCCGGCTTAGTCTTCGCGATTTAATTACTCGGACAATGCTGGGGTTGAAAAGAGTTCCTCGAGTTCTTGATTGTGGAGTTTCCTCCATTCGCCTGTTTTCCATCAAGCAATTATTCTCCTTAAGACGTTATTTTCAAATACCCGAAATCTGTTATCCTTCTTCTTACTCAGAGACCAGGTAGAGTGTCACTAGCATTATTATGGTTTTATAAATGCGGATTTTTAACATTGCAAGACAAAAAAATATTTTTGATTGATTCCGTGGATCGATCCAATTTAGACAGTGACCATTTATTTGATTTTATCTTCATTTACTTCTTATCTTACCTCGTTTCCTGCCATTATTTGACTTTCTACATTTCTATTACCTGCTGCCTCGCATCTATCTCTTAGCAAGTCCAAAAAGAGGTGGTGACAAGACCACTTATCGTAAATGTATCCGATAAGACATTTCTTACGTTAACTTGTCCTTAGTTGTATCACTTGTATCAGTTTCACCAACTTTTTCGGGATTCCTAGCTTTACAACGACGTGGTGCATTTTGATTGATTTATAGTCATAGTTGTGATGTGCCCATATAACGTCTCTGTTAATTTTGTATTGTATTAATTCGGATGGTATTGGGTCGATTCCTGCTGCCTTGTTATTATTAATTCGATGGATTGCTACTTTTACTTTCTTAATAGTTGGCAGATCTACCTGAACTTCTGCTGTGTTGATAACACTGTTTTCCATTGCTGCTGGCTCTCCATGTACATTCAGCAGTTTTTCGAAATATCTCCTCTAATAGGCTACAACTCTTTTTCGGTCCAAAATGAGCTCCCCATTCTCGTTGCGAATAAAACCTGATCTGGCCTAATGCCCCGTTCGTACAGTGTTTAGCCACATTCTTCCTGAATTTTTGCAAACTTTTTCTTCTTCCATTGTTGTTTTTTACCCCGAAGGAGATAGCTGGCTTCTTTTCATAAGATTTGATATCTTGTACGCGTGATCTCTATACTATGCTCAAGAATTAGTAGGCTTTAACTTTTTCCTCGCATTCTTCGTCGAACCAAGGTGTCCCTTTGGGGGCTTTGCAACATGCAATAGTCCTGTCTGCTTTTACTGCCTGCTTTTCAACCGTTTTTTAATTGTTGACTATATTGCTTCTACTTGTCTTGTCATCCCATCTAGTAGGGCCTACAGGTTATTATTAATTTCGTCCTGGTGTTCATGCTGCATACAAGGGTCCTTTTTTATTTTTGCTGTGTTAAGCGTCTATGAGTTTGAACTCGGCTTATAATTTTGGCGATGATTAGGATGGAGTCTGAATCGCAGGTCTCTCTTCTGTATGCTTTAACGTCTTTTATGTTGGTATGGTGTCTACTATCAGAAAATGAAAATTTGGTTGCGCGTAATTCCTTGTCTTAAGCCTGGTGTATTCTCTTATATTTGAATGTTGTAGTTTTTACGATCATATTTTTTTAGCTGGCGAAACTTATTATTCTAAGACCATTCCTAACCCATGGAGACTTTCTTCTCCTGTTACTGGCCTACTTATCGCTTCTTTTCTTATTTTGTTGAAGTCCCCGAGTACGATTTTTACGTCAAAGGCTTAGATGCCCTCCATTAGATAGATCCGATCGAGGAACTAGTTTACTTCTGAAATATTTTACCCAAGGAAGACTAGCGATATTTAAAACCACGGTGGGTCAACGATTTTTGATGTTGTTTTGATTGTGGTGTTGTCATGGTGATGTGAGTGTGGGTAGTGCAGTCATCACGCAGGGAGGGGACGAGATCGAATTCCATATTTAAATTAAGCATGTGTCCTATAGCAGGAATACATTTCAGCATTCATTTCAGCAGGTTAAGCATTCGCTAAGATCAGCAGTATAAGGATATCTTTAGGACATGTTTTCCAATATAACCATGAAAAATCGTGTGAATTAGACTAGCGTAACCGGTGATATAACAACATTCCCTTTACTTTTTGAACACCTCCCTCAGTCTTTACGAATCAAGTGATGCTTGTATGCTTAGCTTAAATTCAATATTTTAGTACAAAGAGCGTTGAAGATATTGATGTCTAGTTGAAGATCGATTGATCATTTGATCATCAAATAATTTTTGGAATATCGAGGTGTACGAGGATGGTTCGATAAGTACTTATCATCACCGTCAGATGGCGCCATTATCGCAAGAGCGATACTATCGTATAGTACATTCTAGTAGACGGTTACTGTCGAAATTTCAGCCGGATCGGACTCGTAGTTTCCTTTTGACCGCGTGTGGAAGCGGGAGTGTCCGCGAATTTCAGAAAAATGGAAAAAGAGCAATATCGGTCGGTGATTCGATTCTTGTTTTTGGAAGGGACAACAAGCGCAACCGTGAGACCACTTCAGAGCAGTCTTTGACGCTGTTTAAGCGCAATCCGAAGGACTTTCTGCGTCGTTTCGTGACAGTCGACGAAACATCGATCCACTGGTACACACCAGAGACCAAGGAACAGTCGAAACGGTGGACTTCACCATTGTCAAATTGTATGACTTAAGATCGAGGATTCTTGGCTTAAATATATTTGTCAGTGTTGTTGGATAGACCGTGAGTTCTCTCAACCAGTTAAGTTGTCCTCAGGAAGGAGATTATCCTGAGTGACAGACCGGATATGAACTCCTAATATCAATTCGTTGTCAATCACTTTGTTTAATTTGCCATCGTCGCGTCGTAGTTCTAGAGTGAGGATCCACTCGTCAGTATTTCCTTTAAAATTCTGTCCGTTGAGAATAAAATTCAATTTTTTTTTCATCTCGACTGTACCTGATTTCTGATTATAAGATGCATTCACAATGGTCCATAAAATATTTTTTTCAGAAAATCTTTTAAAACGTTTTAACAAAAATCTATGATGCGACATGGAATATATGTAATGATGCAACGAACCATGGTTGCATCATTCTTATACATCAGCATTCACCATAAAAGGCTTAATAAGGGATATATACGTAGGTAACCACTTCACGACACAGAATCATGGAACACTTCGTTTATTAATTTTACACCAACATCAACAAAAAACTATTCACACATGTACCTTGTTTATTTTTCTTCATTCTCTGTAGGATTGCGGGGATTGTGTGCCAAACAAACGTATATTCGATATTATGATCCTTTCAATTACGATAAGAACTTGTCGACATACGTGTAAAATATCGATCAGATTGTGTTAAGACCTCATTCTGAGGCACATAAGTATATAAATCAAAAAGCTTCCTATATGCCAATAGTATCTCTAATCAGACAAAGAATTCAACCGCCCATCACTTGTGCGAGGAACAATGGAGTTCTTACTAAAATCATCTCGCTTGATCGTGTCATCTAGAACGTTTACCCGTCGCGTTGTGATTCCCATCCCAAGGTAATTAATTTTATACCTTCAGACTCACATCACTCATCTCAAACAAAAGCATTACACATCCTCGTATGTACATAGAAATAAGGCCTAGCTGGAAACGGAAAGGGAGCGAACGTACTATAATTGGATTGTATTCATTCGTACCAGTGATGTTATTAACCTATATTGATAAATCACGCCCGGCAATGGGGGACGAACAGTCCCCCGTCGACCGAGGTTCTTCCAGGCAGCACGCTGAAATTGATCGATGTTTTTGTAATTGATAACGTTGTCGTAGGTCCGGACGAGTGGGTGTGTTCGAGATAGAAAATTCTATGAAGCACAAAGCTTTGAATATGATTGCTATCAAAAAAGACGACAGTTACATATCTGTAGACAATAGATATCAGTAAACAACATCGCCTTCGGCCTACATTCCGCCAGCGTAAATGTGTAAATTCAGTACATGACTACGTGAACTTTAACACCACTTCTGCGCGCTTATCGTCAACATTTTGTGTTTGTGTCGTTTTCCGGTGATAATTTTTACAACATTTCTTTTTTATTTCTTTCTTCTAGGGAATTTGTTGTTTTTTTTTTCATATTTGAACTGTCTGACATGAGTACGTGTTGGTATAGGTGTATTAGGGGGGGGAAACAAAATAAAGCTAAGACTTTGAACTTGGCTTTATCAGACTTACGACTGGGTTCTTCGGGTGGCGTGGAATTTGATTATTTATGGCCTAGAGTAAAGCGCGTCTCGTCGGAGATTCCAATGTTTGCCGAATTAAATGGTTGTTTTTGTCTGTCTCGAGGGCCTTGTGCAAGTAAGAATGGCAGCAAAGTGTTCACTTTGTTTATTCGCCAGAGTCTTTTGTCATGCGCTCTAATTTAACTAAACATAAACAAATGGAACGCCTTGAGGGTGTTTATTCCGAATTCGCGGAAGATAATCTATCTCATTCGGTTATTCTTGCTATCTGATCGTAACGACATCAGCTAATAAAGTGGATAAACCAGTCTAGACCGTAAATTATTTCTGATTTCCCTTCTTTTTTTTTTTAACCAAAAATCCGAATTTCCATTGAGAAGTATCGCACTATCTATCAGTTCACAATAGTGCGAATGTCGTTTTACCGTCACCTCATTTGCATATTCGTCTGGCACTGTACGTGCCGAATGACATCGTTCTCTCATCAATCAAATCATTTTAACCTTCACACCAGACATTAAACGCTCTCAACGGATATCATTGAGATCAACGCATTTTAATTGATCCGTCTCAATAGCAATGTATCTCGTAAATAGAATGGATAAATAATCGTTCATGTGAATCAGGTTGGGGAGTTCCGTGCATCTGACTCTAGATCTTACACGAGGACCACTTGAGAGCTAATAAAAAGCGTTTATCCGATACTCGATATGACTTACCGGGCGTTTTGGGCTACTGTTTACAAGCCTCATTACCTCCCGCCGTCCGAGATAATTGTATCCGCTAAGTAGATTTTTATTGTTGTTTATTTAACTTGGGTGATTGATTATAGATTGTTTTTTATTGATTTATTTGTTTTTGATGAGTTAAGAAATTTTTGCTGTGCGATACTCTGTTACGTCTTAGGTTTACGCTTTAATGCCTATGTAGGCAAGCCTAGTTGGAAAATACATTTTGAACAAAAAGCTGATCATGAGCGAGAGGGCTTCGTGACTCAGAGATGTGCTGGTTTACGACGCCGATGACCCGAGGTTCAAATCCCGCCACAGCCAAATTATGGAGACCGTATTTCGCGCTATCGTGATTGATAGAAGCTCCTGCTCTAGTCTTTCACAGACTGTATAATATACCCCGCCGAGCTGGTCCCACCAAATACAGAGCCTGAGCTGGCCATAGATATTTATAGCGCGGGCCCCTAAAGTTTTTTTCTCTTTGGTGATAGAAATGGATCTAATGCTCATCGCAAATCACATGAGAAATGGTTATCTCCAATGAGTCTACAAGTTTAGTTGCTTTTGCCATGCATTTTGGCTTAGTAATGCCCTCAAATCTGCATCGTTGATAAAAATTGAAAAATGCAATTGACAGATACCCCAGCTTATAAAGTGACGTTTGTGATCTGACCCTTCTGGTCTTCAATGTCAAGGTTGGAGTTAACATATTGTAGTATACAACTGCTAGTGGACAATTGCTTATCCGATGCAAAGCATTCACCTAACTAAAGCCTTATTGTGTACATAGCTTCATTGCTCATCACTCACATACTGCATATCCTGGCTTTTCCTTACACACTCTTGTGGAAGCAAGCTGGAAGCTCCAAATTAGTCAGAGCTCTTCTTATCGTTCCTGAGCCCCTCGACGCTCCCCATAGAGTGGTGACTATTCCACCGGGACATTTTTTGAGATTACATGATTGCCTAACTTTTCCTTCAACAGATTAGTTGTTAGACGTATTTTGAGGCATGGGGCACCATCTTTGCACTGACCTCATGTCCATCGAATTCTGACCACCATGGCATTATATCATGGTAATTATTTGGGTCCAATTACACCTTCATCATGTAATCCACACTATCCAATCACTTTTTATGAGTTAAACACAAGTGGCTTTGTTGCTGTCTAATAATATCAAAATTGAGCTTCATCATTGAAGATGGTTTTTCAATGAAATTCAGAATTTCCACTATAGGATCTTGAGGGCCGAGACCTTTACGTAAAATTCGCCATAATTTGGACTGAGACATTCCCAATTTCTTTCAACCGATTTGGATGATTTTCAACTGAAGCATTTACGTTTGCGATATGTGCATCACTATAGCGCACACAGTCTGTCGCTCTTAAAATTGCGACCACCAACTCAGAATTTCACTAGTAATTTTTATTTAATTCCAAAAGTTGCTTGTTCATGAACGTTGCCACGATAAAAACATAAACCTTGGCTGAAGTTATGACGTTAACAGATCATTAAAAAAGTTTAAGGGTTTGTATCAAATTACAAAATTGTTATGTCCCTCTTGGAAAATCCTTTCGACATCTCCTCACTGAGAAGGTATGTATGTCGCTAAGTATTCATTTAATGCCATTTGCTGTCACGGAATTGGTTCCGTGTCATTAATGTGTGAGGTCAAGATCAATAGTCACGGAGTTACCGCGCTTTCTGTTCCACCTTTGATCATAAAACTTATATTCATAAAGGCTGCGCCAGAATCTGGGGCTTATAAGATTTCGATTTTTTTTGTGATATTTATATTATTTGATCAGGTAACTGTAACGGTAACTAATACCGTTACATCGAACAAGTTAGGTGTGTTCAAAAAGTAAAGGGAATTCTGTGATTTCGCGTGTTGCACTATACCGTATCTGAAAAGTATTTGCTTATTGTTTGTTAGATCGACTGTTTGTTCTACGGTCAGGTGTCAAATAGGTTACGAGGGTGTTTTAGTAGGACCGGCGACATTTTATTAATACGAGGGTGGTCCGATAAGTACTTAGCCTACAAAAGAAAAACAAAAATTTTGGAGAAAAGGCGATTTATTTTTCAATATGGTCTCCTTTTAGTTCGATACACTTGACCCCGCGATGCTCCAACTTCTTTAACCCGTCTGAAAAATACGTCTTTTCGAGGTCTGCAAAGTAGGCCTCTGTGGCGGCGATGACCTCCTCATTCGACTGAAATTTGTGCCCGGCGAGTGACTTTTTCAAGTTTGGAAACAAAAAGAAGTTGCACGGGGCCAAATCTGGAGAATACGGTGGATGGGTCAGCAATTCGTAGCCCAATTCGACCAATTTGCCCGTGGCGAGTGCGGAGGTGTGAGCCGGTGCGTTATCATGGTGGAAGAGCACTGTTCTTTTCGCCAAGTGGGGCCGTGTTTTCTTCAATTCGGCGTCGAATCGGCCCAATATTTTGGCATAGTACAGCCCTGTGACCGTTTTGCCCTTCTCCAGGTAGTCGATGTGGATCACACCTTGTGAATCCCAAAAAACGGTGGCCATCATCTTTCCGGCATATGGGACAGTCTTCGCCTTCTTCGGAGCACGTTCGCCGGGGGAAGTCCACTGTTTCGACTGTTCCTTGGTCTCTGGTGTGTAACAGTGAATCCATGTTTCGTCGACTGTCGCGAAACGACGCAGAAACTCCTTCGGATTGCGCTTAAACAGCGTCAAACACTGCTCTGAAGTGGTCTCACGGTTGCGCTTGTTGTCCGGAATGAGCAAACGCGGCATCCATCGCGCCAACAACTTTCTCATGCCCAAAATTTCATGCAGGATATGGCCCACGCGATCTTTTGAAATGCCTACTGTCTCAGCTATCTCGCGCACCTTCAATCGGCGGTCTGCCAATACGAGATCGTGGATTTTTGTCACGTTATCCTCCGTGGTAACCGTTTTCGGGGCACCTGGACGTGGATCATCAAAATCCGACGTGCGACCACGTTGAAACACGTTAAACCAATTTTTGATGGTCGCCATCAAAGGAGAAGAGTCACCGTACACAGTATCCAAACGCTCTTTGATTTCGCTGCGCGATTTCCCTTCCAAAAACAAGAATCGAATCACCGACCGATATTGCTCTTTTTCTATTTTTCTAAAATCCGCGGATACTCCCGCTTCCACACGCGGTCAAAACAAAACTCCGGCTGAAATTTCGAAAATAGCCGTCTACTAGAATGTACTACACGATAGTAAGTTGCTCTTGCGATACTGGCGCCATCTGGCGGTGAGGCTAAGTACTTATCGGACCACCCTCGTAAGTAGATCAGTGAATTTGTTCTAAATTTTCTGCAGAGTTGGAATAAAGTGCAACGAACTTCAAGGTGGTTATTACTAGTATAACTACCGTGGAGACGTTAAAGACCAGAAGCGAACGAAATAATGAACGAACGTTCGCCAAATCAAAATTAGAGAAATCATGAAGATGTTGGTCTTCGAATTGACTATAACATTTTCTATGATGCTATGACATTTTCTAGGACGTTTGGAGTATAACCCATGTCTCCTTCCAAATCATTTAAATTTCGGTAGGAGGAAGTGATGCCGAGTGATGCCGACTTGCCTTTGATTGTGTGTTGCAATAGCTGCAGCAGTGGTTTGCGACTGTCTATAGACCAGTGGCCTGTACTGACTGCCAGGTCTTTATAAAATACCTTGATTTTTACCTTTAATATAGGTGTTCCAGGATTTCCAAGTTGATTAGTAGAAGTCCCACAGTTTCGATATGAATAATGAAGTTGGTAAAGCTGGAACCTAAAAGGGAGTGATCCTGATCCTGTCTGGTCTGGATGAGTTGGTGGAGCAGCCTGTACTGAAATCATATCTGCTATTAAGGCCAGTAGGGAGAGTAGTATAGTCTGTTGAAATCCATATCCGATTAGCAGGACTCTCATATGAGCACACGATGTACGTGACCAACTTCATTGAGTCCGTTGAAGGCACAGATTGCCACGTATTTGATGTAAGGGTCCTAGTATAGGATTTTCTGCATTATGTTGAGTGCTACGTTGGGGGCTCGATTCCTGCCGATCTCTAATCTCCTTTGGTCTTTATAAGCTTTGCTTAAGGCAGACCACCAAACTAGCCTGCCATAAGTGGGGATAGAGTCAACTTAGGCTTAAGCCTCCACTTTTTACCGAAAGACTTACTGAGTGCATTGGAAGCTACGGTAGCTTTTCCGAACCGATTATCTTCCAGTTAAGTCTTAGATGACACTCAAGTATTTAGAGCCGGGGGATGGAGATTCGGTCTGATTTTTTAACCATGGAAGCTTAAGTGGTGGTGTCTTGGTTTTGCTTATAAACAGCACTAGCTTCGTTTCCTTTTTTTTAAACTAACGTCTAGGTCGCAGCTTAGGGATCGAGCAAAGTTTCCCCTTGTGATGTCACTTACTACGGAGGTGGATAACGGTAATACTGGGATATACACGACGACATTGCATACATGAGCATAAATTTGGTGAAGGCGGCCTAAAAACCCGTCATTCCAAAGACATACTAAAAGGACATCGCAGAGAGGTCTAAATGCCACAGATCTATTTTGGAGATCGAATGTTTCGCGAAGTGAAAGAAGTTTCTGGCATAAGGCTCCACACACCATGTTTGCAGTTCTTATGCTCTTCAATTATTCCTAAAGAATATTGCCTAAAGGGCATTCCTTTCCAAACTTAAAGTCTTTTACCTTTCCCCGCTGTATGCGAGCTACTACAAGGTACTTAAAATCTCGTTTCTGGGAAGTGTTTTACGCAAGCTCTTGGCGTTATTACTCATTTTATTCCACGTAAACCTATCCAGTCTAATCGATGGTTAATACTGAGCGTGACGTAATTGGAAGGAAGCAGTAGACTAAATAATTAATTACTTAATACCCCAGTGACCCCTTCCATTCCATATCAGACATGCTGATAAGGCTTATCGTCTAGATAACTCCGCTTGCTTCTTAATCAATTTCTCGAGAAGACGCCTTAGTCGTGGAATTTCTCGCAAACAGTAGATTCGAATATCGCCGTTCATTTGACAACAGCTCGTTTCGTTATACGTTAGCGCGGATGAATGCTTTTTTGTTTGTGGATTGGCATCGTAGAAATTTGCAAATTTTATTATTCGACTTCAATTGGAGATAAAACAAAGCAGAAAGAAGAGTGAATAGTGCACGCATACGATGTCGTAAGTACGATATTTCAATTTCAAACTCGGGAACAAACTTCAATGAACCCGCGGCGTCCTTCACCGATCCGATGTCTGACAAAACGAAAGTGACTGCCAATTAGCATTACAAAATACCATCTCGACAAAGGTGTTGTGTTTTTTTGGTTTTTTTGTTTTTCTTAACAATTAGACAGGAATGTGCCGCGCTTCAACACTTTCATTAATTTCCATTTATCTCAACACAAAGCATTTTATGTAATATTTTAGCATTTAACGATGTACGGGCTTACGGGTGCGCGAGTACGCTTGATGGTATCTCGGGTTCGAGTACTATGTGCTGTGGCCAATCACGTGCATTTCTTCGAGCGGATATCACATAAACAACAACAGCCCCTTCATAAACAATTCACCCCAACATACTCGCACTATACGACTGTATAGATACAATCCGACTGATTTGCACAAGCCCCGTCCCGTCGTATTCGTATGCATGCACAACTCGTAAATAAATTATTTTCGCTTTGTTGTTCTTACGTATAGTATAGCGCGGGAACGCTGTACACAACACGAAACACAATCGTACGATTTGAATGAGAATAAAATATTTAAACCGTTCAAATGCCATTGTCAAGCGGGGCATCTAAGAACGATAAGATACCGGAGTTTTGCATTTATTCTCCCTTGGTTGTACGCTATATACATTCGTGCATACATCCATAGATCAGTGACCATGTTAACAGCGAAAAAATGTTAATAAGTTTCTGTCTAAACGTCTGGATCACAATGAGAGAACAAGCCGCGACGGAGAGAGGGTGATATAAACAAATTCTTACTCGGTAATGCGGGAGACAATAACGCAGCAACAATATGTGATTGCACGTGCGATACATTGTCGAGATACAATTGCGAATACGCCGAATACTAACGTCGCATACGGTCTTTCGAGATCAGTTTCTTAAAAACCACTCTCCATATCGGTTGTGAAGGTGAAGTCGACTTCTGTCTCTCGCTAAACGCTTATACCAGTATTGTGGAACTTGTTCTTGAACAAAATCATTTTCAAACAAAACAATACGAGTGGATCGCCGTTCGTCAACTCGTTTTCTCCACGCGTTGTTTTCGATTCGTTATTTTTGTTTTATAAATTTATTTTGTGTTTTGTGTTGTGTTGGGAAAATGCAGCGAAATCTTCAGGTGAAGCAGAGTCAGAAGATGCCGTGTAAAAACGACAGGAAGTCTTATCTGCAGAAAGTCATGTTGACTAGGTAAAAATCAATTATTTTTTCATCTCACTATGAATTGATAGCAATTAACGGGGATACCGTTATATTTGAAACGGCGGAATTGCCCCCACATTCGCTTTATCTTTGGGATAGTACAATAGTATTCCAAGGCAACACGTGGGTACCACTATAAACAAGATTCAATTGATTTATCCAGAAACCGGTTTTACTTGGAGCCTCAAATCTACAATGCTGCGTCTTGGACACGATGTTCTCTTTTCTAAGAAAGAATCTAATCTTCCAATTAATAGTCAAACGCTATTGGACATGAAGCTCTTAGAATCAAATCATGTTAATAACTTAAATCAAATGGCTTTGAGGGCACCAGATATACCTGTTTAGGATAATCTGAACAGTCCGAGTGTAAGCCTAATGAATCCATTGTGATTTTAAGACTTACATCATCCTTTAGGTAAGTTTACCGTCCGAGACCTGTTAAAGACACATCAGGCCAGGTTTATACATCATAAAGGCTGTATACGGGCTTAAAGTGGTTCCGTACGTTCAAGTGAAAAGTATCAAGTCTGCGATCCACAACCTTTCTTTCCGACTCTTTTCAATGAAGGCTCAATCGACTTCAGTGCGTCATTTCAGTATTCTATTGAATTTAGACTTTAAGCAAGACTTGAATTCGAATGCAACAGAATTTTTATATTTTAAGGTAACTACTCGTATTTTACAGGCTTACCATCTATGCTCTGAGACCGTCACGTCGCGAGGAAGATCAGTGAGGCAACCAAAATGCAAAAATTAGTCTCCATAATTATGTCAGTCTATATAGCGATCATTTCGGCTTTAGATAGTGTTTCTAGAAAGGCTTCTTTAAGGCCGGTTTTTCTGTCTCTATGCTTGACAATTTTAAAATTCGCCTTTTGCAAAAGGCTCACTTATTTTTTCACGGTACTCCAAAGGGTTGGCTTCAGGTATATTGTCTGAAACAGGTAATTGCGAGGATAGTATATCCTTGACCAATAGGAGCTTACTGTAGTCTGTTGAAATCGATATTCGATTTGTTCAGTGGTGGTTGGAAGCACGAATTTCCAGGTATTTGGTTCAGCATTATGTTAAGTGCTTCGTTAGGGCCACGATTCCTGCCCATCTCTAACCACTTTCCGTAAGGACAGACCATCAAACTAGCGAGCCATAGGAGTGGATGGGAAAGCCAACGGCTGTGTCATTGAGGCACTTAGGCTTATACTTTTTTCCCGGAAGCATTACCAATTTTCTTTGTTATTCTTCTAGCTAGGTTTTGGACGCCCAAGTATTCGGATATAGCTGATGGATATATCTTATATGATATGTTATTAAGCCTCGGAAGCTTAAATGGGGCTTCGTGGTTTTGATGGCAAACAGCACCATTAGCTACTACCCTCCCCGTCACTTATCATGTATCACGATCGCATGCATAGCCAGAGATTTAGTGAAGAGAGATCTGAATGCCAAAGATCTAGTTCCGAGATCGAATGTTTCGTAAAATGGAAAAAAGCCATGACATAAGGCTCTTACATCGACTTATTTTGAAACTTTTTAACACATCTTGTTTGTAGATAACGTGCTCTTCACATATCCCTCATTGTGATCGATAGGCATTATTTGTTTTTTAACTTTTCACACGATTCCAAAGGGTTGGATTGAGGTAATAGTTTTCTAAGTACCTTGTCTAAAATACCTTGTGAACCAAATTGTTCAATAAGTTTTGTCGTTCAATAAGGAATTTTTTGGTTTGAAACACATTTTATTATTCAATAAAATCTGCCTGTACTTCAATACACTTGTCCCAGTGATCTTCCAATCTATGGATCCATAGTCCATCCCTCCGGAAGACTGTCAAAATATGCTTCCGGCCAAAAACCTCTTCGTTTGGTGAAAATCCATGCACATATTTTTTGCGATGTAAAAATAGCCACAGGAAGTCAAGTCTGGCGAATAGGATAGGTTTTTGCATTTTCATAATTCACTGATTTTTGCAATGGCTTTTTAAACTATGTTATAGGGTTTGTTATCTTGAGAAAAGATAATTTTTTTCTTCTGTAAACCAGAGGTTTTCTCACATCTAGCTGACCCAAAATGTTACGATTATAATTTGGATTTATTGTTCTACCAGTTTTGGAGGTAATCCTCAAACAAAATTATTTTTACATCCCAAAAGACTGATACTAAAAATTCTGAACCCTAACAAGTTTTGGAGCTGAAGCTTAGCTATTGAAAAAGCATGCAAGCATTTCATTGTTAGCGAATGCGGAACCCACACACATCTCCCTTTAGCCCAAAACTTCAGCAAGAATATTTCTCACATTGCCTAATGAGATGCCTAGGGCTTCTACTAAATCTCTTTCGGTTAATCGACCATCTATTTTGCTATTTTTTTTTTGTGTTGATGCACTTCACTTGGATCATCTTCAAGTCTTGTAACACCACTTTCAAATGCAGCAACCCATTGTTCTACTCTTCGAATCGAAGTGAAGACTCCTTATATACTTTTAACAATTGTTTTTTTTTTTTTTTTTTTTTTTATAGGTTTTTATGGTGTTTGTCCTGGACGGGATGCAGATGGTTTGTGTCGAAGATGTTCGTTCACTACTCTCCGGGGTGGTTGTCCTAGATAGGATTTCAGAGATTCGACTGAATTTACATTGGTTGTAGTTCACAGTAACTCTTTTGTTTCAAAGTCATTAAGGTGTTATATTAGAAATGCTCACAAAGACTATGAATTTTGAAGTGATCTTATGCTGCGAGTGTTATGCCTCCGTCAGCACTTTTTGATCATCTTTCATTCACAACTGATGTTGTTGCACAGTTTTTCCGTATAGGAATTTCTCTGACTATGGACGGACTTCCAGTCCAGACCTTCGGCTCAACAAGTTTATTAGGCACAAGTTTATTTTTTAATACAAACTCACATTTAAATTTTTCTTATAATCTGTCAGTGTCAAAATATCTTTCAAGATTTATATTTTTATCACAGTGAAGTTCACGAATGTGCAATTTTTGGAAATTTTTAAAAAATGAGTACCAAACTTCTGAGACTGTGGTCGCAAGTTTAAGAGCTCTGACTAGTGGATATATTCGATTCAATTTTCCTGCGACATCTTTCCAGGCAGCCGTAAGTGCTTCAAATTAATCGGTTCCACGTCGTTCCCAGGTGTAAAGAATCCCTCAGTCTAAATTGTGTTAAATTTTGTGTAATGATCTTGGTACCTTTACACGATCATGATCATTTAAAACGCCGAAACTTCTTCCATATTGCTCTGCAGAAGCCTGAAGAAAAAAGAAATGTTGATTCAATGGATCTTCAAAAAAGTGATCGTGTGGTGCGAATTTGAGGCCGTATGTGTGATTTGACCGTATTTTTTCATCGATCGCCATATTACGCTCAATGGAGTTTGCTATCGTGCAATGTTAGTTGACTATTTTTGGCCAAAACATTTTTTTAACTTGACATGTGCGATATGTGGTTCAAACAAGAATATGCTGTGTGGCATACACAACTGGTTAAACAATTGCTCTAGGAGTATTGACGGAGAAGTTCTGTTTTGAGAAATAATCACGTCGCCCATGCGAAGTAATGATTTTTTTTATGGGATTACGTTATGCCGTTGGCTTATGTCAACAACGTTGGAGGAGCCCTAGAAAAATATAGAACGCGGAACTGCTAACGTTCCGGGCGAAGCGTGTGGAAGGGTAATGGAAAATGGGCTAAAGTATTGATCCCTGCAAACGTCCTTGCGGTGATCATATGAACGAGAGCGAATTCCATACTCAATACAACCGGTTTTACGTCCCTTTACTGTGTCTGATTCCCTTGGTAGATGTGTCACTTTTAATCAGTGAAAAACACAATATTTTTGTAAAATTAAATGATCTTTTTACTTCAAGTTACTCGTAAGTAAAAACTCTAAAAGGAGGTTCAATATCTGCTAAACGTATTCCTTGGCTTTTCCTACAAAAGTCTTAGTTTTTATTAAATATTCACGCTTTCGTATAAGTGGGAAAGCTTTGATATTTTCTGTTTCGTATGAATCTTTCCCTCAAGGAGTCTGATGGTATTGAATTGGAAGATCTCAGCGGCCAATGCAATCCAATTTGGCTTTGTAGGACTTAAGCAGGTTCAACGATGTGGGATCTATATTTATATTTGTTAGTCAAAGATGCATGTATCATAACAAGTGGTTCTTCCTGCAATAATATTTAGTGCATCGTTCCCCTTGATGTACGTTTACTCTGATGTACGTGCTCATTTATAAAATAACAAAGCAACGTTGCGCAATGGATAGCGTGTTGGTCTCCGATATGATCTCATGTAGTATCGTCTAGTCTCCAATAAACAAAAACACACTAGCTGTTGCCATAAATCAAAGGCTTAACGCAGCCTGAGAGAAAAAAGTTGAAGGGGTTAAGTCGCACGATTTTGATGACCGTTCCGCATCGCCTCTTCTGAAAATAATACGTTTACTAGAACAACTAGATTTCAGCGTTGTGCCACTAGAACCACATGACTGGCCATTCTGATTTGTAAAGAGTTATGGTCTAATGACGCCGCCCAACATCCGAACCAAACGGAAGGTTTCTTCGGATGAATCAATGGAGACTCTTGATACTTCTGTGGATTACTCTCTCCCATTGAACTATAAACCTGCTTCATATCTGAAGATCATTTTCGGCAAAATTTGAATCCTATTCCAACTGCTCCAAAGCTTGGTGATCGAGGAGCTTCAGTTTTTGTGTCAATAGGGACTTATGATATATTTTCGTAAAATTCGCCAAGTTAAGGTCGCGACGAGAGTCAACTCACGACGAGAAATAGAGAGGTTTGAGTCTGCTCGATCAGCGCTTTCCCTGAATTCAGCAGTAGCTAGTTGAATTGCTCGCTCAATTTCATTTCCCTTTATTTAGAGATTTCTAGGAATTGAACCTGTCGAATCACATCGGATTCCTGTTCTCTGATCAACTTGGCACCCAATTAGAAAATTTAATAAGAGCTTAGATAGTCTTATTGTAGATGTATTCCTTCCACTAGAAGTTGGTTGAAAACACTTATGACCAGTCGTTCACTATTGCTATGCTCTTTGGAATTTGATTGGGAGACTCTTCGGGACGGTGCCGATCGACATGTTAGGCCATGTTTTTAGCGTTAAATCCGATATTCTCCGTTAATATTACACAAGGTTATCCAATTTGTGATTCCGAATGTTTCATTCTAATGAAACACACTTTTGATTTCGACTTCGATTTCGATGTAACTTCATTATTTTGCTCAGATCTTGCCATTACAAAATAAAGTATAATACCATTGAAATATCCTATATGGGAGTTCTTGTAGAACTTGATTCTGACAAGATATTTTTGAATAACTTTTTGACACACATCATGCACACAAATGTATGCATAAATACGATCTTTTATATAGCCCCACAAAAGGAAATCCAACGGCGCTAAATCAAATCTTGGCGGCAAACCCGCAAAATAACTCGTCCAGGCAGTGACTTTTTATGGATGCAATTGTTTTTCGCAATGCGTTGAAAACACTGATGTTCAACCACTTAATCGGCGTATATTATACCCATTCCATGGTCAGCCGCCTTCGATTTATGAGCGTGATGAACTTTATAAGGGTGTAAAGGTGGGCCCAATATAAGTCTGTTTTTAAAAATGCAATAAAACGAACAAAATTAATTTTTTCCATGTATTGTGGTAAGAACAAACGTTCCCATTAATTATGAAATACAAAGTCGTTCAAGTGGCTGCCTCGGCTGGCTTCGCAGTAGCGCATTCTGTCACCCCAATTTTTCAAGACCTTGTTGATGGTAGCTGTAGTTCACGGATTGCTTGGATGATATTGGCCTTAAGTGCTTGAATTGTTTCTGGATTGTTGGCATAACATCGATCCTTCACGGTTCCCCACAAAAAAAGGTCCAAAGGGGTCAAATCGCAGCTCCGAGGCGGCCAAATGACATCGCCAACACGGCTGATAACACGATTTGGGAATTTGGTGCGCAAAATATTGATTGTTGGCGCGTTATCCGTCAGCGTTCGTCCAAATCCATGTCTTTAATTTCACTAAAAAAAAAAAACGGTCAACATGGCCCACCGTTGACCGACACGTTGTTCCCAGCCTCATTTACGAAGAAAAATGGTCCAATGATGCCACCACTCCACAATCCGCACCAAACTGTCACTCTGTGGATGCATTCGCTTCCCGATAATAACGTGCGGGTTTTCTGAGCCCAAGAGACGGCAATTTTGTTTGTTAACGTATCCCCCCAGATGAAAATGCGCTTCGTTAGAAAAGATTATTTTTCGCCCAAAATCGTTGTCCAGTTCAAGCTGCTCTAAGGCCCAAACTGCGAAGCGATAACAAAGTGGATGGTCGCGCGCCTTCAATGGCCTTGTAAGCGAATAATTCGAGATCTTTGTGCAGAATTCTTGTGCGTGAAATGTTGAACTGTTGAGATCGATGGCGAGTTGATGTTCGTGAATTGAGTCTCACACTCTCGACCACAGCAGCCACATTTTCATCTGTGCGCACCGTACGACGACGGAGACTATGAGCGTTGTCCACTAGCATACCAGTCTCACGAACTTTTTGCACAAACTTGCGTACAGAAGTCGCGGTGGGTGCTTCATTTCGGCCGAAATTTTTTTTAAAAAACCCACTGTTTGGGCTACACAGCACTCACTTTGAAAATAAGTTTTAAATATTTCCCAACGTTGTTCAAGCGTAAAGCGACTCATTTCGTTCCACGGAGGTATGATACTGACTTCCAGCAGGAAATAGCTACCAGAGTCAAAATAACCTGACTTAAAAAGGAACCACTAGACCGCCCACCTTTTAGATGCCCATCATAATGGAAAATGTGCTCTTATGTGCCTTAAGGTCAGCCCAAAATGCTGTGCTCGCTCAACACTTTCACTAACGGCAGCCTTCTTTTCTGCTGAGCATGAATTTTGGTGATGAATAGGCCTTAAGACTTCTGTAGCAGAGCTAGTCTCTTGGAACTTTTTTTTTAACAGATTTTCATATGAGATGAAGGATTGTGTCGACCATAATCTGCCCCTAATGTGATCGAAACAGGGAAGGCGAATTCGAACCGCGAATTGGATAACCCTCTAAAAATGCATAATTCTCCTCTCGAATAGTAGAAGAGAGTCCAGGTTTCAAGGCGGTTTTTAAGCTAGAACCCACAGAGAGATAAAAAGAATTCTGCTACTCAGTAAGTCCCTGTTTCACAAAAGTGATTCTGTATTTTATCTTCGCGTTGCTGCCATTTCAGTTTGTACCGTAGACTGAGAACTAGATCATGTCCTCAATAATCTTGAATGTGGGATCTAGTTTGAAATGAGCCTCAAAGGTCCATATTAGGTAGGGCGATAGTACGATGTTTCTCTTACCATTTTCTTCACAATGAGCTCGGATAACAAGATTCCACCCGCTTTAATAGAATGGGGCGGTCTCGTTTAGTTTTTTTTTACATTATCATCGGTTTCTCGACACAATATCCAAATCATCATTGCTGCCTAAGTATTTGTGAGCAATACCCTCTTGCATTGAACGGAAACCACTAACACGCAAAACACGAATTGATAAACAGCTGCATCCAAGTCGTCATTTGATATCCTGGTTTGACCCCGTTCACGATACTTATTTACAAATTTGGCAAAACTGGTTTTTTGAATAACCTGAATTTTCGGATGAACGCGTGCTTTTGGCCTTTTAATGCCTTCAGTGATTCTGTTCTTTTCCTCTTAATCAATACTTTTTTTTCGAAAAGCGAATAAATGGCGTTGACGCGAAAGTGCTTTTCTCTCTCCATTAATAGTCGTTAAGTCTCATTACCTTAGATCGTTTTATTGACAAAAAACAAAAAAAACAATTTATACCTCAACTATAATCAAAACGATCTTTTGAGCGCATCTGAACAAGCCGCAAATAACCGATTAGCTAAGTAAATGTCAAACGACCACAACGAAGCAATCGCTTGCTCGCCACAAGGGTGATCCGGCAAAGGATCGTAAACCATTCCCATTCAATTTGGACTCAATGCCGAAAGTCCAACTCGCTTGTTGTACCTGGATTACTGATAGGAGTATTTCGAATTTGTCAATTCAACCCACATTTCCACGCTCGTTTGATGATTATGCAATCCGACCACATGGTCTCTAGCATATGCTACCGTCGCCGTCATCGCAGTCAGCTTGTGTCGCGTCGCGTCTAACTAGTTTCCCACGAAGAGAGGCAGCTTTTGGAGGAGGCAAATACCCGATCAAATTGATCTACAGCAGCTCGTTCTTTGTCGTGCGTCGAGTGTTCCGCATACACGTTGTGGTGCTGCGTTGTAATTCGGGCATACAATTTATCGTTTTTTTTTCTGTTTGTTTTTAGCGGCTTTGCTATAAACAAGTGATTTTGCAGAATCTAAGATCGACGACCACAGTCAGCGCGCCAGAAGCCCCGATTGCCCGATTTTAGTTGTTGTTGTTGCCCGATTGATAAGGTTATGGCCAAAGCCAATGCCGCTAGTGGTATTCTCACGATCGAAGTTATCAAGTATTATATATTGCGCAAGTTCGTCTGGAGACTACCGGCTCTGTGAGTATTCGTTGCCTGCCTGCCTTCCCGACCGAGTGACTGCTTGTTTGCCTTATTGCATGTGTTGTGACTTGATCATAAATCGTTGATCGTAGTCAGAGCGAGCGCTGGATAGGAAATACCCTTCCCTTGAGTGTTCAACGTTGTCTTTTAATTTTTTTTTTAATGTGACTTGGGTTTGCTTAAGCTTTTTATTCCGTGAACGTGACGTGACGCGGGAGTGTGTCATTTTTTCTTATCTTTAAATGCGTTTCTGTTTTCGAATGGGGTTTTATCTTGGCCGATTGATTCATGCCTCTGTGGCTAAACTCGGATATTAGTTACTCATTTAGTATCTTACTTTCAGGATGGGATCATTCAATTCGGCACCGAAGATCAATAATATAGACAGTCAGGACGACAATCTAGAGGTACCACACGGTCTAAGCACCACCGAATTGTTACAACATATCAAACACTTGCGTGGCGAGAATCGACCACAGTTGCTGACACGGTATTTCGTGAAGCCGTCGAACGTTCCATCATTGGTTTCGAATGATATTTCGGAGAGCTTGAGCTTCCTAAAGCTGAATTCTGTTTCGAAAGGTGACATTGTTTTACATTTTCTCGTGGCAGAACTAACATGGATTCTGTTTCAGTTTGTAGCGCTCCGATAACAGCTCCGAATCACATTCGTTTATTGCAGTGGAATATCTTATCGCAGAGTAAGTAGATGCGCTGATCTGAATGGCTAATGAAGCGATGTCGCGCCGAATTGAATAATTGCATAATCAAGTGTTTTTCTAGCCTTGGGACAGAATAATGATGGCTTCGTGCGGTGTCCTGAGGAGGCATTGACGTGGGATCACCGGAAATTCCTAATCGCGCAGGAAATTCTACAGAATAATCCGGATGTTGTCTGTCTGCAGGTAACAGCTAAGGCCTTCCCCGAAATGGAGTGAAATACAAATTGCTTTGTTGTTTCTGTGCTTCCAGGAGGTGGATCATTATAAATTTCTGGAGAACATCCTCGGCTCACAAAACTATGGCGGAATTTTCTTCCCGAAACCCGACTCTCCCTGCCTGTATATTGAGGAGAACAATGGCCCAGATGGCTGTGCGATCTTTTACAAACGCGACAAGTTCGAGTTGAAAAACTTCGAGACCCACATCCTCGAAGTGTGGCATGTACAAAGCAACCAAGTCGCTATTGCCGCCAATCTCGAAATCAAAAGTACCGGGAAAGAGATTTGCGTGTGTACAACACATCTAAAAGCACGCCATGGATCGCTCCTATCAAAGCTCCGAAACGAGCAGGGAAAGGACTTGATCCGTTTTGTGAAGAACTTTGCCGGTGATCGGCCGATACTGATTTCAGGCGATTTTAATGCCGAGCCCATTGAGCCAGTCTACTCGACGATTCTCTGCAGCGATGGCTTGAATCTATCCAGCGCGTATGCTGATTTGAAAAAGGAACTCGATCACCTGGAGGCGTCCAACAAGAAGTCAAACAGTGAAAAGAATGATGAGGCGATAGTCAATTACGCCGAACTGTCGGCCAGTCGTGAACCGCCGTACACGACGTGGAAGATCCGTGAGGATGGCGAGGTCTGTCACACCATTGACTATGTCTTCTACACCAAGGACCAACTGAAAGTGAGTTTCCCAACACCTCATCATCGCATCTTTTCTGATTTTTTTGTTCTAGGTCAACAACTGCCTCGAGTTCCCTCAAGGTGACGAGATCGGTAAAAACCGCACGCCAAGTTTCCAATATCCTTCCGATCACTTCTCTTTGGTTTGTGACTTTGAACTTCTAAGTGATTTCAGTGAGGACCAGTAAAGGGAAACGAAGACATGCAAACGAGTACAGGAAGGGACCTAGAGTCGAGTTGGCTGCGTTGAGGATGGTTTTCTTTTCTGACATGAAATCCGATCGTTATGTGATATTAGTTTTTAGTTATTCGTACAGTATAGTCAGCGAGGATTTACACGGGTCTATATGTAATGCGAAGTGTGTTTTTTCTATTTTTGTTTATGGTTTTTTTTTTTTTTTTAGTTTCAAACTTTTCTTTAATTGTTTTGTAGATATAAGCCAACTACTTTTTATTTCTTTTGATTTTTAGTTACTTTACGCGGCAAAACAAAAAACACTTTCATAAAAAAAGAGAAGATTGACAACAGTAACACACACACACACACGTGAAATGTTTATTTATTTTCCTATTCATTTTACAAATTTAACAAATTGATTAATGGTTCAATAAAATTGGTATGGCGATCACATGATATGTTGTAAAAATGTAAAAATTGTGTTTTATTTAAAAGAAGGATTAAAAAAGCCCACCGGGAGCCAAGCTAAAATTCCAGGTCTTCTAGTTTGAATTTTGCAATTTACCTGGATCTCGGACACAACAGTAGCTAGGGTACTTAAACCGGTCTCTGAATCGTGTACATACTCTATAACGCAGTCAAGTTTCAGGCTCATAGCTACTCGGCAAGTCTGGTTTGGTATGTATATGCTTACGAACCGACGGACAAAGGGACAGACAGGAAAGCCTTTGCATAAGTTTTCCCTACCTACCCTACTTTGCAAGGTAGAAGACTGAAATGAAAAGGGAAAGAAAACAGTTCACGAGCTACTCCGTTATTTATATGGCGCCACACTCGCTGTGGAATTGGGTCTGAGCCAACAAGCCTCCATAACAGCAGTCAGCTCAAAGGCAAACCGCAACCTAAACAAAAATAAAAATCTTAAAATATTTTCTTTGGCATACTTGCCGTAAACAATTTCCTAAGACCACAAATCAAAGACAGCGAAGATGAACAGCAAAAACCGAAATGAGAGCTCCGCTTTTCGTACGCCTTTCCCCGAGAAACCCAATTGTAACATTGATGTCCAGCTCCCTAGCGACAAAACCCGTTACAAACGAGTTTCTATCCATGAATACGTGTGAGCTCACGGGCAAGATGAACAACTGTAGCTGCCATCCTCATTGACAAATACTGCAAACAGGGGAAATGCCATTGACGACTGACAGATTTGCGTAGACATAGCCGTTCATCGTCCTATAAAAGAGCGAGATATTTGGCTGAGGGACAGTCTTGGTTGCGAGTCTTCAAGTTACACGAACAGTGCACCAAAACAAAAAAGACGGAATTGAACTACAACAACAACGATTTAATTCCTAAGGTAATCAAACTACTTGTTGTGCTGTCAAAATGGAGTTTCAATATCGGCAAAGACAGTTTAGTTTAAATCTTAAGGCGACATCACACTGTACGGAAAAAAAAGGAAAAGACAAATAATTTCTTTATTTTATAAACACGTCGTTATAAGCAAAGTGCGAGTAGTGGGGCTTGCAATATCTGGTTTGCAATATCTCGACGCGTAAAATGGTGAATAGGTAACACGGCAGTTAATACGAAGGTAGTCCGTTAAGTACTTAGCCGACAAAAGAAAAACAAAAAAGGTTGGGGAAATGGCGATTTATTTTTCAATATAGTCTCCTTTTAGCTCGATACACTTGACCCAGCGATGCTCCAACTTCTTTAACCCGTCTGAAAAATACGTCTTTTCGAGGTCTGCAAAGTAGGCCTCCGTGGCGGCGATGACCTCCTCATTCCACTGAAATTTCTGCCCGGCGAGTGACTTTTTCAAGTTTGGAAACAAAAAGAAGTCGCCCACTGCCAAATCTGGAGAATACGGTGGATGCGGCAGCAGTTCGTAGCCCAACTCGACCAATTTGGCCATGGCGAGGGCGGAGGTGTGAGCCGGTGCGTTATCATGGTGGAAGAGCACTTTTTCTTCGCTAAGTGGGGCCGTTTTTTCTTCAATTCGGCGTCGAGTCGGCCCAATAATTTGGCATAGTACAGCCCTGTGACCGTTTTGCCCTTCTCCAGGTCGTCGATGTGGATCATACCTTGCGAACCCCAGAAAACAGTGGCCATCACCTTTCCGGCCGATGGGAAAGTCTTCGCCTTCTTCGGAGCACGTTCGCTGGATGAAGTCCACTGTTTCCACTGTTCCTTGGAGTGAGCAAACGCGGCACCCATCGCGCTGACAGCTTTCTCATGCCCAAAATTTCATGCAGGATATGACCCGCGCGATCTTTTGAAATGCCTACTGTCTCAGCTATCTCGCGCCTTCAATCGGCGGTCTGCCAATACGAGATCGTGGATTTTTGTCACGTTATCCTCCGTGGTAGCCGTTTTCGGGGCACCTGGACGCGGCTCATCAAAAACCGACGTGCGACCACGTTGAAACTCGTTAAACCAATTTTCGGTGGTCGCCATCGAAGGAGAAGAGTCAGAGTCACCGTACACAGCATCCAAACGCTCTTTGGTTTCGCTGCGCGATTTCCCTTCCAAAAACAAAAATCGAATCACCGACCGATAGTGCTCTTTTTAAATTTTTCTAGAATCCGCAGACACTCCCACTTCCACACGCGGTCAAAACAAAATTACGAGTCCGATCCGGCTGAAATTTCGACAGTAGCCGTCTACTAGAATGTACTACACGATAGTAAGTTGCTCTTGCGATATTGGCGCCATCTGGCGGTGAGGCTAAGTACTTATCGGACGACCCTCGTACTCCTACTCGGGTATAATCCCGTCTGAGTTTTTGTACAAGGTGCTAGGTTTTGCCTGTTCCAATCTAAAACATTCGAAATACGTGAAGGATTAACACAAGGAAATGCCTTGTCACCACTTCTTTTTAAGGAAGTAGACCTAGGAGTAAATGAATGGGCGATCGATCCAAATCTCGCACATGGCCAGTGGCGTAACTATACCATCTATGTATTACAAACATGTAATTTCGATGTACTTTATCGATGAAAGAAACCTCAAACTACTTTGCCGACACATCTCCTCACCGATTATATGTGAATCGTAGTAGCTAACCGGGAAATCCCCATACCCGGTTTTGACGTTTAGTTACATTTTGAATTTCAGTTAGTGGTTGCAGTTAATTGCTAATTTGTGTTTTGGAATTTAAAAATAATGGCAGGAATTTCTTCAAAGCTAAAACGTAATATATCTGATGAAAATCGATCGTTTCAAGACGAATGGGAAACGGAATATTAAACATACCTGTTTAATATGCCGTGAAAATGTTATTTAAAAAAATATAATATTGCCCGTCATTTTAGCACAAAACACAACTCTTACAATGAAACTTATCCTCCTGGAACACAATTAAGAAGAGAGAAATTAACTTTTTTTAAGGGGTCATTACAACAGCAACAAAATGTGATGTCCATGGCCTTATCCCAAGACTCTGCGGTGACTAAGGCATCTTATGAAATTTGTTATACTCTCGGTAAATACATGAAGCCATTTACCGATGCAGAAATTGTAAAGCAATGTTTTGTAAGTGCTGCCGATATACTTTTTGATAAATTTAGCAACAAAAAACAAATACTGTCTGAAATAAAAAAACTACAGCTGTCTGATTCAACATGTGTGAGACGTATTGAAGACATTTCCAGATATATTCGTGACAACAAGTTTTTTAGCTTGGCTTTCGATTCCAGCACCGATATTTCAGCAACATCTCAATGCTCGGTGTTTGTTAGATATTGCACAGAACAGAATTTAATCGTTGAAGACTTTTTCAAACTCCTCCCAATGAAAGGTCAAACCCGGGGCATAGATTATCTTGATACTATTTCAAATTTTCTAGAGCAGAATGATATTAACATTGAAAAAACCGTGAGTGTATGTACAGATGGCTGTCCTTCCATGACTGGATCCGAAAATGGATTCATTACATTGTTTAGGAAAAAATATAATTTGACAAATTTAATTACATTTCACTGCATTATTCATCAAGGAAACTTGGCTGCTCGTGTTATCAATTTAAAAATCGAAGCTGTGATGAAGATTGTTGTTGATATCGTGAATTATATACGAGCGAGAGAATTGAACCACAGAAAATTTAAAAGTCTCTTGGAAGAACTGGGAAGTGAGTATGGTGACGTTCTTTTGCATACCTCTGTGCGATGGCTTAGTTTTTTCGATGGGTTTTGGAAAGGTTTTTTTCCTTACGCCACGAAATAATCCTCTTCTTACAACAAAATGAAAAAGTTTACCCAGAATTACAAGCTGATCAATGGTGGTGTCTTTTAGCATTTCTATGTGATATCACAGAAAAACTAAATAGCCTCAATCGAAATTTACAAGGACAAAATAACATAATCTCACAGATGGCGAGTAAAATATTTGCTTTTGAAGAAAAGCTAAGTATTTTTCATGAAGAAATACGAAATAAACAATTACAAAATTTTCCAACAATGATAATGGCTACAGAGGACCTCATCGACATTTCTGAAGAAACCTGCTCGACAATTTTAAATTACTTAACAGCACTGTCAAAAGAATTTGAAAAAAGATTTCATGATATAAGAAAAATAAAAAAATGTTTAATGCTTGTAGATCTGGAAACAACAACCATCTCACAGCTGGCTTCTGTTTTAAATCAAAATCAAGCAAAGTTATTTGATGAGTTCATTGATTTCAAAAACGATGCAAACCTAGAAGTTCTGTTTAAGGAAAAAAGGGAAAAAGGAGTTTTCGACCATTGTCCCCGAAAAATATGCAATCGTCCAAAGAAGTGCTCAGATTCTATTAACACTATTTGGATCTACATTTGTTTGCGAATCATCGTTTTCGCGAATGAAGTATGCAAAAAATATGTACCGAAACAAACTAACGGACTCCCATCTGGATGATGTCATAAGCTTGGCATGCAGCAACAAGCCAGATCTTGACAAAGTCTTGAAAATGTGTTCCCAATTTCAGAAATCCCATTAAAAATATTTTTTGTTTAAATAAATAAAGGGTCCGCCATCTAACGTTTTTTTTTTTCAAGTAGTGCTTATTTCGTGAATGGTAACACTTAGCTCATGTCTGATTTGACAGATAATTAGTTTTATCCTTCCGCTGAACGAATATGGTTGTGTATACGCTTGAACAACGCTGGGAAATATTGCGACATTACTTTGAAAATGTGAATGTGTGCGAAAATTGCGTACGGATTTTGGAAGAAGAGAAGCACCAGAAACCAGAATGAGACGTGCGTCTTTCGTACGTCTTCCCCCGTGACACCCTGAAATTTTGACGAGATTTTGACAGAGGTTCAGGTGCGTAGCGACAAAACCCGTTACAAACAAACTCTAATCTTGAATACGTGTGAGTTCATTTCATTGTACCGCAGTGGACTCCCGCCACACACACTATTGGAATTATAACAATGTGCGTGATTGTTTACAAAAATTTGACAGCACTTGAGGTACCCACGTGCTCGCCCGAGCTTGTAGGCAAACGTCGGCGGCCATTTTGAGTGATACGTCTCATTGGTGGTTTCTGAGAAGCACCGTCAGCTCCGTATGTTCGTTATCTTGTGAAAAATGTGAAAGAAACTGGCATCCTCATCGATAAACCAAAGCGTGAAAAGCCAAAAACAGTGCGTACACCCGAGAATATTGCTGCTGCGGCAGAAAGTGTGCGTGAAGCGCCATCAACATCAATTCACCGTCGTTCTCAACAATTGAACATTTCGGAGACATCATTGAGACGAATTTTGCATAAAGACCTTGGTATGACGCCATACAAAGTCCAATTGGTTCAGGAGTTGAAGCCAATTGACCATCCAATGCGTTTTCGCTTCGCTAAGTGGGCCTGCGATCAACTTACAGAAGATGCCGATTTTGCCAAAAAAATCATTTTTTCAGATGAAGCTCATTTTGATCTTGGCGGGTATGTAAACAAGCAAAATTGTCGCATTTGGGGCACAGAAAACCCGCACGCATACATTGAAAAGCCGGTGCACCCAAAACGAGCCACTGTTTGGTGCGGATTTTGGTCCAGAGGCATAATTGGGCCATTTTTCTTCGAAAATGAGCAAGGAGTGGCCGTTACAGTCAATGGCGATCGTTATCGGGCCATGTTGAACGAATTTTTGTTCACAAAAATTGAAGAGGAGGATATTGGCAACATTTGGTTTCAACAGGACGGCGCTACGTGCCACACAGCCGAAGCTACACTCGATGTTTTGCGCCCTGTTTTTGAAGATCGCATTATCAGCCGCAGAGCTGATGTCGTTTGGCCACCTTGGAGCTGCGATTTGACACCGTTGGACTATTATTTGTGGGGTGCCGTCAAAGATAAGTGTTACGCCGACAAGCCAGAGACAATTGACGCTTTAAAGGATAATATTCGTGAAGCCATTGGTGAAATACAGCTGCACACAATCGATAATGTGCTTAAAAATTGGACCGATCGTGTAGGCTACTGCATGGCCAGTCGAGGCAGCCATTTGAATGAAATTATTTTCCATTATTAACCGGAAGGATTGTACTTTCAAATAAAAAAAGAAATTTGAGAAAATATTCAGTAGTTTTTTTTATAGCATTTTCAAAAAAAAAAAAAAATTATTTGGCGGACCCTTTACATAATCTTTAAAATGAGTGTTATTATTTACGTTAAGCACATATTTCTTGTTGCCCGGGAATCGTTACAAAATTATCATTGTGGCCCATTTTAAAAAAAGGTTGAGTATGGCTGGTCTAGCTAGACACATGTGATTGTAACAGGCAAGCCAAATCCGGACTACGAATTGCGACACTACCTTACCCATTTGCAGCCTTTTTTCATTCGTTGCATACATTTAGGATCAACGCAACGAGAAAAGCGGAAAGTGATCTTTGATCAAGCATCACGGTTCCCAGAATTGAACTGTCTCACAAATTGAGGCTGAAGCTGAGTGATTCATCTAAGGAAAGCCCCGAGTGATAGATCAGTCATTAATTTGGAAACCCGAAACCCGTTGCAGTAGCATGGGAATCCCCTTTTCTATAATTCAAAAGATTAAATCTGTTCAACGCATAAAACAGGTGACTAAATTGTGTCAATTAGTCGCACTCTCGGCTGCTGGAAGTGGTACAGTAACAGGTATTTCTTGAAATGAAATGCAGATAGACAAGCATCTAGCATGTCGGACCACTTCGGGTGTACGATCAATATACCGCAGGAAGGTGTTTATGGCATATGTTAGCCATAATAAAAACACCTTGAATTTATGGCAGATATTTCTGTATTTATGGTTCTCTTTTTTAATGTTTTCGTTATAAAACGGCCAAAATCTAAAAATATACATTTTTCTTTATAAATATTTACAAATTTCTTCCTTAAAACTAGAGTGCCTAATACTTTTAAACGAAAAAGAAAATGAGTATAAAAGGCTTCGAAACCAAATTCCAACGTTTCGATGTTCGATGAGATATCACATAGATGGACCATACGCCGATCGTGTATATGCGTCTTATGTAGAATTTGGAGGGGCATCCGGTGCATCGGCCACTCCAAACGACGATATGAAGACGTTCACGACAGTGATGATGAATATCCCGATAATGGTCATATTACTGATCTTGTTCGCCTTGCAGATTTCCTTCTGATCTTTGATGTTGTATCTGCTGTTAAGGATCAGTCCCACACCAACAGCAACCTTGGAAAAAAAAAACAAGTTAGTTTCGGGATAGAAATGTGCTTAAGTATTATGTCACTCACTTGAAAGATGATGCTAAGGCTGATGAAGATAATGCTTGGGTAGAAATACGGATGGCGTCGGTAGGATTCTAGAACGTATCGCAATTGATTTGCATTGGCTGATAGGAGCGCCAAGTCCATCATACCCTGGGCTAAGGTTTTCTTGTGTTGGTATGCATTCACGTCGGGTATTTGGGTTTCAACGCCGTCGATCATGACTGTTCCGGGAGTAGGAAAGGCAAAGCTTGGGCGACGACGTGGTACGATTCCATTGCCTGCATCGCCGTTGGACGTTGTGGGGTGACGTTTGTCTACTCCGCCATCTAGGAGGCCGTCATCAACGCCTTGAGAGGAATTAAAATCATCTGGCCTTTCGTCGACGTCATCTGCTTCTGAAACTAAAGAAAGGGTTGGTTGTTAGTATTATTTGAATAGTTATGGTAAATTGTCTACGAAAAAGTATACTATTTATACAAAAGTAAAAAGTTTTGAGTGAGGTTTTGATGGAAAATTAAGAACTTGGCAACCAATCGTTGCATGGGTCGTGGAGTTAAGAAAGAGGTTGGTCTAGTTCGCATAAAGTAAAAAGAGAGTAGCGTCGTGCACATAAAATACAAAGGAGGTATATAGCTCCTCAACCGCGCAGGTTCAAGAGGCTCCTATGGTGTTTGTCACACAACCTGGACCGGGTGCAGATGGTTTGTGTCGAAGATGTTCGTTCACTACTCTCCGGGGGTGGTTGTCCTAGATCGTATTTGAGAAAATCGGCTGAATTTGTCGCGTTGGTTGTAGTTCACAGTAACCTTTTCTGTTGCCATGTCTTTAAGGTGTTATATTCGAAATGCACGCACAGAGTATGAATTTTGAAGTAATCTTATACTGCGAGTGTTTTGCCTTCGTTAGCTTTTTTTATCATCTCTCATGCACAACTGATGTTGTTGCACAGTTTTAAAATATAGGAATTGTTCTTGGCTATGGACAGACTTGAATTGCAGACCTTCCGCTCAACAGTAAGCGATGATTACCCTTGCACGACGACAACCCCCTTAACTCCACTTACCAGCTTGATCTTCTGTGGTTTCAAAACCAGGCAAAAGTGACTATGGCAAGTATTATTCGCTATCGATTTTTTTATAATTATATCGTTGCCGGTTTGGTATACTGATTATTATATACTTAATTTTTTCTGGGTTTACTCACTTCCTCTGTTGATGCGTTTCCGTGTAGCGTCAGGGGTTCCCCTTGGTGGTGTTACCTATAAAAAAAAGAAATCAAATTTATATTTTCATGTGTGAAGTAGTATAGAATTGAAAAAGTGTGTATAAATCCTATGACATGTTAATTGGAAGAGAAAACAATGCTGAGGAATAGATGGTTAAAGCGAATTTGTGTTTGAATATTTAGGTAAACGAGGCTGAGCTAAGAATTACTGTTCAAAGAAAGTCTAATGTAGATGTGAAGTGGATTCAAATGAATTTCAAATACGTATTTGAATATTGACCGCATTGGTGGAGTGAAGGACAGAAAGAAAGTATTTGATTCGTAAAGCTAAAAGTTAGAACGAAATTTTGAATCATACTTTTGTATTATTTTTGTATGCATTTTTCTGGAGCAACTGTAAATAAACAGAAGGGAGAAAAAGATTATGTAAGTAATTATAAAAAACTTTGTGTGAAGGGAGAGCTCATAAATATAACAAATTCTTGAATTGCCACAATTATCTGACAAATATCGTGTAAGCAATTATATACGGTACCAGTCGACAGATGGAGCTAGATTTTGTATTCGTTTCAAAGTTTTTTCTATATTTTTCTAAACCAATTAAATGCTAATGACCCTCGATGCAATAACACTAATTGTCCCACTAATTATTGTTATTATTTCCGGACATTTGGAAGACATTTCGTTGACAACCCTTCGTCAAGACTCCCTGTCATGAGTGTGCCCCTTAAATGTGGCTGTTGCTTTGAATAGTACCCTCATAGTGAGGAAATATGCGTTTTCCATATGCAGCGTTTGATTTATTTCGATTTTTATGCTGTTTTTGGCAGTAAATATGCTACCCAGATATTTGAATTCGTCCACTTTCTCAATCCAATTATCGAGTACAGTCAGACCGATCCAAGTAGGGCAGTGACCAAGTTGGAAGTGACTAAGCCTTTTCCGGCCATTATTAGACTTTCTACATTTCTCTTAAATATTTCCTCACTATCTTCTAGCAGGTACAGATCCTCAGCGCAAGCTAGAATCGGTATGGTTCCATTCTCCTCTAATTTTCTTGAAGCGATCTCATTACGATTTCCAGAACCAAATTAAAAAGAAGTAATGACAAGGCGTCTCCTTATTTTTGCCCTTCACGTTACTCCAATGTTTCAAATAAGACGTTTCGTAATTTCCCTTTAGGCATAAATATTTGTATCAGGTTCACAAACTTTTTCAGGATTCCTAGCCTTAGAATATGCTTTTTTAAAATATACGAATACTTTGTGCACCGTTCCATGTAATTCCCATTTCTTTTCTAAAGCTTTCTAATAATGAAAATCTGATTACTCGTCGAGCGATGCCTCCTGAAGTCATACTGGTAGTCTAGAGTGAAAAGAGTTCCCCCGTATCGTTGCATATAAAGAGGACCGTGAGAATCTAAAAGGCATTCGACACTGCATGGTTAAACGGTCTATTCTACAAGCTCACCAGGCTAGGCATAGCATTCCAAATCACCTTCTTTTCATGATTTACACAATTTTTACCACAGAAGTTTGTTGTTCACTGTGACAAGGTTACTTACTCATAGAGCAGGACGTATATAAGCCATCTTATAGGTTTTCTTAGCCACTCAATAACGTATGTATTTAGATGATTTAGTATAGTACACATCAGGTGCAAAAATTGAGGTCATCAATACAAGGCTGCAGTGAGATTTCTATTATGTATATAATAATTGTTAATTAAAAATAAATTTCCAAAAGTCAGAAACGATACTGTTTGGGACTACCTTATACTATGCCTCAAGGGATATCAGAAAGAACTGAAGGGAATTCGCGAACATTGGGCAACATAGACAATCAATAGCGGCGAAAAAGACGGTTGGTATCAGGCTTGACCAATATCTATAGACATATATGTATAGGTAAACTTGCTTGGTTTAAAAGAGCTTACATTTTCTTTTAATTACTGCAGCCATATTAAAACGAGTCAATTCGGACCCCACATTCATAAAACGCATCATTACAGGTGACATGACTTTGTTTAACGAGTATGATGTGCAAGCAAACTATAAGACATAGAAATGGTGTACCCCAATGAACCTAAACCATAGAAAAATACGTTAAAGGCGCTCAAAGGTCAAGGTTTTGCTCAGTGTTTTTTTCGATATTCGTGATATTATTCACTCGAAGATGTTCTGTCGAAGATGTTCGTTTACTACTCTCTATGGAGAGCTACACTCTAACTTTTTTTCCGAACCAGTTCGGAATATGCTTGCTAAAAATCTTGGGATGACTGGTTTGGATGGAGCCTATTTACTAGGTAACAAAACACATTTTGAAGATTATTCGATTTAACCGAGACGATTTATTCAGTCCCAGTTATCATTTGGCAGAATTTATGTATTCACATATGTAGGTATGTCACTGTGGTCTAGAACTCGAAACTGGCCACTAATAGCTGCTTGGAGTTCTGACTGTACATATATGTCGCAGCCATTCCGCATTAATTATTTCTTTGTAGAATGCCGTTGGATCTACTACCTGAATACAAACGAGCATTGGTTGTAGAAGCCATTCAGACTTCAGAAGACAACCACGGAATCCGCTTTGAATTTAATTACCACTTTAAATGCTTCAATACAACATTATTTTTAATGAACCTTCATCAGCATGGAATCTAATCCATGAATCTTGTCCCATTCTCGGGAAAAAAATTGCTTCTAGAACAAAAAAACAGGAATTTTATGTCTTAAATACAAGAGAGCTATTGCGGTTCCTGGTCACCAAAATAATATGATAAGCACTATCGCCTTATTTTGTTTTCAACCAAACTCAATTTTTTAAGTTTAACGCATACAGTTGGCGATAAGTCCATTACACCAGGCTTATCGCACAATTTTATTTCCTGATCCAAAGTCCGCATAAGGAATTTCAAGGCCTTTATCCGTAGGAGTATTTTGGTTACTTCTTGTCCGCATTGATATACTTTTGTTTGCCTTGTGGAACCCATTCAGCTCTGCAGCGTCATAATAGAGAATAGAATAACCTGGTTTGCTGACGATTGCGAAGTTATTAAGAACTATCTGAGATGGAGCTCAGTTATTTACCCACTATTTGTCATATAACTTCAAAATTCATACTTTGTGTGTGCATTTCCAATATAACACCTTAATGATATTGACAAAAAAAAAAGAGTTACTGTGAACTATAACCAACGCAAATTCAGTCGAATCTCTCAAATCCTATCTAGGACAACCACTCCCGGAGAATAGTGAACGAACATCTTCGACACAAACCATCTGCACCCCGTTCAGGTTGTGTAACAAACACCATAAGAGCGTACATTCTTGAACCTGCACGAATTATAGAAAAATAAAAACAACTCATTTTCTTTGAATAACATTTCTACGCAAAATTCAAGAAAATATGAAGAAAAAAATTCAACAAACAATACATAAACTGATGTTGGAGGTCGTTGCATCCAACCCTCTTCTGACGTAAAATGATGCGGGGCCAAAAGTCCTAGCGTTCATGCCATCTTAACTATTATAGGACAATGGCAAAAGGACCCCCATATACTCAGCAGGTAATGCATACAGGGTCATTCAACAAGAGGTGTCGTTTTTAATTAACAGTATTCAACTAACATTGCGATGAATTATGATGAGTATTAACTCGGACCCATATTAGATATGGTTCGATAGTCGCACACCGTGTTAAAAAATTTACTACAAAAGTCGTAAAAAATAATTTCGTTTTTTAAACTTCAAGCTTTTCTTGCGTAGCGGCAGAAAATTTAATCCATTTATGTAGACGTCTCGGATGGTTTAATGTTTTTGGGCTAACGGTATCATTGCGAATCCTCAGAAAGTATTAGAAACGCAACTAAGTTCCCGCTGTTTTGAGGGAAATGCAACTTTATTGTGAAAAAAACCGTTACAAATGAATCATTCAAAGTATCGCCCATCGCTAGTTATAACTTTTTCCCACCTTTCTGGCAGAGCATATCGTCACGGTAGAAGTGTTAGTCTTCTATCCACGAATCAAGCCATTTTGAGATGTCTTCATATGAATGGAACTGCTGATCAGCCAGACCATGTGCCATCGAATGCAACAAGTGATAATCGGACGGCGCAATATCTGGGGAATATGGCAGAGCGTTTCTAAGTAGGTTTCACTTTTTCATACCTCTGCTCGTATTGTGGCCGCTTTTCGCGCAGCGCTCGGCTCAATCGCATCAATTGAGTTCGATACCGATCCCGAGTGGTTTCGTTTGGTTTCAACAGCTCATAATAAATAACACCGCCCTGCTCCCACCAAATACACAGCATTACCTCTGTAGCGTGAATATTCGACGGAGTCGACGACGTAGATATAGGGTCCGCCAAATAACTTTTTTTTTTTTGAAAATGCTATAAAAAAACTACTGAATATTTTCTCAAATTTCTTTTTTTATTTGAAAGTACAATCCTTCCGGTTAATAATGGAAAATAATTTCATTCAAATGGCTGTCTCGGCTGGCCATGCAGTAGCCTACACGATCGGTCCAATTTTTAAGCACATTATCGATTGTGTGCAGCTGTATTTCACCAATGGCTTCACGAATATTGTCCTTTAAAGCGTCAATTGTCTCTGGCTTGTCGGCGTAACACTTATCTTTGACGGCACCCCACAAATAATAGTCCAACGGTGTCAAATCGCAGCTCCGAGGTGGCCAAACGACATCAGCTCTGCGGCTGATAATGCGATCTTCAAAAACAGGGCGCAAAACATCGAGTGTAGCTTCGGCTGTGTGGCACGTAGCGCCGTCCTGTTGAAACCAAATGTTGCCTCTTCAATTTTTGTGAACAAAAATTCGTTCAACATGGCCCGATAACGATCGCCATTGACTGTAACGGCCACTCCTTGCTCATTTTCGAAGAAAAATGGCCCAATTATGCCTCTGGACCAAAATCCGCATCAAACAGTGGCTCGTTTTGGGTGCACCGGCTTTTCAATGTATGCGTGCGGGTTTTCTGTGCCCCAAATGCGACAATTTTGCTTGTTTACATACCCGCCAAGATCAAAATGAGCTTCATCTGAAAAGATGTTTTTTTTGGCAAAATCGGCATCTTCTGTAAGTCGATCGCAGGCAATATTTCCCAGCGTTGTTCAAGCGTATACACAATCATATTCGTTCAGCGGAAGGATAAAACTAATTATCTGTCAAATCAGACATGAGCTAAGTGTTACCATTCACGAAATAAGCACTACTTAAAAAAAAAACGTTAGATGGCGGACCCTTTAGAAGCATGACCGGGCTCTCCTCATGATTTTTTTTCTCTTTGGGTTGCTCTAATGAATCCATTTTTCATCAAGAAAACCCTTCCTTTCTTGCCGCTGGAGCAGTTGCTAACAGGCGAAAAAACGACGCTCAATGTCCCTTGGCTTCAAATCATAAGGAACCCAAGTTCCTTGCTTCTGAATCATTCCCAACGCATGCAATAGCTTGGTGGGTAGCTCCAATACTGAAGCAAGCTCTTTTGCGTTTAGCATGGATCCTCATGGACGCCTTCAATTCAGCGTCTTCGAAGGTTTTTGGCCTTCCTTCACGCGAATGGTCAAATCGAAATCACCGTCTTTGAAGCTGCGGAACAAATCATAGCACGTTGTTTCACTTAGCCAGCATCTCCGTAAACTTTTTGGAGTTCTCGATACGCTTCAGCCGCCGTTTTCTTCGAATTAAAGAAGAAAAGCAACACTTCTCGCAAATGACGGTAATTTGGCAGAAAATCAGACATTTTCACACAACCAAAAGTACTCGTATATGACGCAAAATCAATAATGTGTCAAAGCGATTTGTTTACCATATGTCTAAGCTTGGTTCATGACGTTTTGGATACGTCACGATCGACCAGCACTTTCTACTGGTGCCAACTTTTGATAAACAGCGAGAACTTAGTTGCACATAGATGACGCAAGGATGAAGGCACAAGCGTTGACACTTAAGCCTCTGTCTCCCAATTTGTTTGCTCATCTTCATTCAGTGTCTCCTGGTTACTTATAACCTCAACGCTTAAAGCAGAAGATTGTGAATAGAGGGAAAAGAAAGACGAGGAGAGCTGCCACTAATGCTCGACTTCTTCTCTGAAATGATGGCAGAAGAATTTCCAATATAAAGTCAACAACCGCGTCTATCATTTGACTGAGAAGAACTACAAGTACTTGGTTCACACCTTATTAGGGCTACTGCTTCTTTTTTGAAGGAGCGGCACTTGTTTTTGGGGCAAATAAAAACCTAGTATTCCGAGTAAACGGCTGCCATATAGTGAACATATAGTGGAAAATACTTTTTTCAGAGACAGTCAACTGCCTTGTATACGGGCTTAGAGTATAAGGTATCTTAACAGACCAGATGCAGTCTAATAATCTGAAAAAGCCTTAAGCTGTTAAAAAGCATATATTTTCCAAGAAGTTTGATGGGATATATCGGATAAAAAGAGGATGAATCGAATAAACCATTCTCACAGGACGAAGACGAGAAAGAGTTCCGGCCACCCAACTTAGACGAGACTAATATAGTGATATCAAAGCTAAAATCTGAAAAGGTTACTGGCACATATGGATTGCAAGATGAACTGTCTAAAGCAACTGAAGATGAGTTGATTGAAAAGATTCACCAATTTATGTGCCAGATATGGTCGGAGGAAAACACTCCCGATAAATAGAATTTCTGTATCGTTGACCGATGCATAAGTCACCTTGGAATTGCCTGTCAGATCTTTACTACCATGACGTGTGAAAACCCGAAATCGTTTTTGACCAGTCTTATGAGATGCTATCGTTGATTTCAGGCCCCGATAAAATAAATATACACCTGGAAACGACTCGTTAATTTCTTATTGTCTAGGTTAAAGCTACATATGACATTGGCAACAGCTGTCAAAATATAATTTTTGACTGCTATTATTTTGAAAGAGTCAATAACACCAATCTACGCAGAATAGTTTTTGCCAACTTTCTTCCTGCTTCTTTGGGCTCTAGAAATAATTCAGAAGTAACATAGAGTCCTCCCACAAAAAAAATTTGTTCCAAAACCTTAATCATCTTAGCCCTCCTCTACAGCATAGAGGCTTGGGCATTATGGAAAGTGGATGAATAGGACCTTGCGTGCAATATTCCATTTGTTTTAGTAAAGAATAGAGGAGAAGATAGAGCCAGTAATTTTACAACGTGTATAGCCGCATTAGGTTAGTCAGGCTTCTAAGAATCTAAGATGGTAGGGCTGAGTGTTCCAAGGCAAGAAGCAGCTAAGACAAGAAGCATTAGACAACGACCACTTCTAAGGTGGTTCATATAGATGAAAAGGAACTGGAATTAGATGGCTAAAAATCACGAGGCCTGCCATTTGAGGTCCAGATTCACCCCAAACTGTAGCGCCATCTAATGATATTGGTGAATTACTTTCATTGAATATGAAATAAGTATTGACGCACTCGTAGACAACTTGTCATGCCTTCAGCGGGTGAAGCAATGACTCGTTTGCGTGACAAATTTCTTGGATTTCAATTAGCCGTCGAGATCGTGCGATTTAATATCAATAGAGAATGCACCGCAGGTTTGCGTGTTGGCTTCTGACACGGTTCACTCGGATTGTGGTTTTTCATCTCAATGGGGAACTGAGAATAATTGTACTGAAAAATTGAACTTATGATGACATCAAACAAAGGCGAAAAGAAGGTGCAGTGGCAATAAACAAGGAAGTCGGAGAGTGGACGGCCAAGAGAGCCTTGTTGGTGTCAGTAATATAACAGAAAAAAAATCGCATTGTCCGAGAAGAATATCGTTCTTTCGACAAGTTCGGTTGGCATTTTGCAAGAACCATAACCCGTTTCCAATCGAGGATTGGAAACGTGTACAGCGGTCCAACGGGAAGGAATACTATTGGCAGCGTCCGCTTTACATAATTTACAAAAATTTGAGGTCAAACAAACAGTGAAGCACGGGGATGGGAGCTTAACAGCTTTACTTGGTGGCATATCGGCCCAATGGTAAGAATAATGGCTGTCATTAAAAAATATGATTCAAGGTATATCTATCTTTTACCGACAAATATACCTGAATTGCTGGACGGTGATATTATCCTCCGTGCAGGGACGGGTTAAGAATATCCCTGCAGCGATACCTCTCGCTTGTCGTAAAAGGCGACTAAAACAAAGGTAAACAAAAATCACATCTAGGCAATTTAGAAAACACCAAGGTGAGCCTAGGGACACATATACCACCATTAAACTGCCCCACAAGTTTACATGCAAATCAGTGGGTTGACACGACTGGAGATCACCGGTGTTGTAAAAGTAAGATCAAACAAAAAAAAAATCTGGAGCATGCCCGTGTCACAAAAAAAAAGGCAGGCCGAAAAACAATTGGTGCAAACAAATGCAAAAACACCAGCATTTGATTGGCCTCAGCGATGAAGTAATCCCAAACCGGGAAGCCTGCCGCTACTTTCTGAGGTCAAACCGGCGGACCCCACAAGCGGACCAGTAGGAATGCAGTTAAGTGGGAAGGTTATGGTCCTACACTTCTGACCATAACAACGCCGGAAAAAAAGGAAAAGAAGAAGAAGAAGCTGGACGATGATATTATGTTTGGGATCCAAAATTGTAAAGAAATGGCTTGAGGATCTGCGGTTTCAAGCGATTCTAGTCGTGAAAAAAGTTTGTCGCAATATGAAAATGGTCTAGAGTACAAATTTCCTCATGTAACCATGCAAAATTAGTAGGCAGTATCCCAGAAGGAGTAAATCTTCTTCTTAGATTGCGTTACAGCTCACGAAGAGTCAGAGCCGGCCTCTCTCATTCACTTACTCGTATGTCGTCTGCGACTTCTTTTTCACACAAGTGAACGGGACCTACTGTTTAATGCCGATTCCGAACGGCGAGAGCCGAGAAGCTTTTTAAAGGCAAGTGTCCTACGGGAGGTTTTGCCAGTACCCCGCCGAGCGAAATAAACATTCGATGGAGTTGGTGTTATCGGGATCCGAACTCGCTCATCGTGCGTCAGAGGCTGACACACTACCCTCCGCGCCTTTGATCCTCTGGACCAATACTAAGCAAGAGAGGTTAAGGCAATATGACGAATGAGGGCATTTCACTTAATTTTTTTAAATGTGGTTTCTGTAGTGTGAACAACATTTATTGTGTTTGGTTTTTATTACCTTTTGTTAACATGAAACCAATTAACTACGTCAATGGATACTTTAATAGTCTTGTAAATAAATGAATAACTAACGACTTCGAGGATTTTCACAATTACTCGACCAGTTTTACCCGCCATTGAGGTTCCCTTCACTTATGTGAAGATATCAATTAATCATTCACAACATAGATGATTGAAAGACGTGACAGCTCCGGTCCTCCGCAGACTGTAACGTCAGTTTCACATATAAATGAATATTTAGATTTGTCCTCTTCAAAGATAAAGTCTATGCCAGAGTGGAAGAGGACATTTGGCGGATTTTGTATTACGTTACCAACTTTCAAGTCTTTACTTTAAGCTGAAACACTTTTCATAGATGTCTTCCCTTTTTCTATGAATCTAAAATGGCACCTCTTATTGGATGACTATTGCGGTCTTTTTCAGTTTCCCTAACAAATTTAATTGCCGTTGTTCGTCTGAGTCATTGAAGAGTGTGATCTACACCTACTGATCTCCTGACTTCTGTACATTTGCTTAACATGTTTACATGCTGCTGCCATCACTTGTTTGCTTTTTATCACATGTTTTACATGTGGCTTCGCCTTTTATACATATTTCGCTCGTGCCTTTATGGGTTTTTTCGGACTTATCAACTTTTTTCATCTAGTTATCGACTGTTTTCACTGGTAACTAACTAGCAGCAAAGTAGGCTTAAGGTACATTTTGGAATTCGTCTTTAATGAGGTTCATAAAAACTAATTGACTCTAATGGTATAAATACTTCGCTTATTTATACAGATCAGACAGTAATTAGCTCCTTTCTTCGACAAATGATATTTTAATGACTTGCTAAGTTTACATTCAATTGTCCCTGGCAGCACAATATCAGTTTGCCATTTGCCTTCAAATGTCAATGTGGAGTGTTGAACGTCTTTACATTAAGAGCATCTCATGGCAAAATCCGTCACTCTGTTCTCTGTACGGGATTATCACAGTTCATTGTTTTCAAAACATGAACTCAAGCGCAAAACACTCTACCCATGGTCTGCCATAAATAGCCTGTCAATCAACTTTTAACCATTTACACCAGATAAGAGGGCATAGCAGATTATTCGCCTCAAACAACAGCACAAAAGGAAGCGCTCCAATTGCACTCTTTGTTTTTAGTTAGAATTATACGAGTGCTGCACTTGGAAGCGGAAGGCCACTTCACGACAAAGCTATTTGCAAAGGAAATCATGCAATCGGAGGTTAGGTAATCACGATTCCGGTTCGAATAATGATGTATTCATGAGCTCGTCATAGTTCTCCAGATCGTGTCCATATAGAAGTGACAAAGGCTAGTTGAACACGCATAGTTGAATATCAAGCAGGAGCGCCTGTCAAGTGTTACATTACTCTATCGTTCGATATAAAACCTAATCCACCAGGCACCTTACCACATGTGTAAATATGTAATTGTCTATTTCGAGCTACCAAAACAGGTTCTTAGAAGGTACCTATACAAATTTCAGATGCAAACTATCACGCGTCCGATCTCATAAGTCTCCTCTCCCAATTTGGTTTTGGAGAGTTCAATGGTCCCCCTATATAGGCTACGCCCACAGACAAACCGATGACTACTTTATTTCAGCGTCCTTAACTTTTTGCTGAAAAAGTACACCACTTACCCGGGTTCTTTGTCCGTCCGGAGCATCGATCATTTCCACTGCTACGTGATCACTCATTATCCCAAAAACGCAATAAAAAATTCAAAAAACCTAAACAAATTCTTATGAACGCTTGTCCTGAATTTCCAAAGAATGACTTTCACTGTTTCGTTCGCGGAAAACCAACAAAGACACAACACAGATCAAAGATAATTGCCGCAATTAAATGCGAGATATAAAAATTTAAAATAAAATTTAATCGCAAATCTGACACAACATCCACTCGCGACGACCAGATACTCGAAACTGAATTTCACTTAAGCAAAAGCAACGTTGGCTAGTCGAGCTGTCGTAATACATTGGAGAGTTCCTGCACCCGCTCTGATGCTTTTTATTGGCACAACAACTAACCGATTGCCGTGCGTGTGCTACAACCGTGAATTACTCGTACAAAGAGATTTTTTGATACATTTGTTGCGTTCTGGGGTCTCCCAATTCCGTGCTAACGAAGATGCATGGATTTTAGTCATGGAAAAACCACCAATATACTTCTAAGTGACCAAATTACGGGGTAAAAGATACTTTTTAGAGTCCAGTCAGAGGAACCGGTTTTGGTGGATTTTCAGTTATCACCATCGCGGGTTGTGACTAAGCATTACCTGCAATCGCCCACTTTCGGTGATTTTCCGAAAATCGTCGAGTTCAAGAATCTATTTTCGAGTTTTTCGCGAGCATTTTGTTTCGTATTTTCTTCGTCGCTTGGGCACGGTCGCACAGACACACACTCATTAAGCCGGCAGACAAAATAGAGGCAATGCTCAGGGTAAATGGCGTGTTGGCTGAAATTAAGAATGTGAAACTCGTTTTGCGCATAGATGGACTACAGTGTTATGGGTCGTGATGTCACTGATGGACAGTGGCGTAGAGGCGTATTGTTTCGATTCTCTGGGGAGTGAACAAACCCAAAATATATTTTACATAGTTTGTCAGGCAAAATATATGAAGTTTGTTCAAAAAGTCGCAGGAATATGTTTGACTTTGGATAGAAAAGTATTTTTTCGTCTAACTTACGAGAGTGGTCTGATAAGTACTTAGCCTACAAAAGAAAAACAAAAATGTTGGGGAAATGGCGATTTATTTTTCAATATAATCTTCTTTTAGCTCGATACACTTGACCCAGCGATGCTCCAACTTCTTTAACCCGTCTGAAAAATACGTTTTCTCGAGGTCTGCAAAGTAGTCCTCCGTGGCGGCGATGATCTCCTCATTCGACTGAAATTTCTGCCCGGCGAGTGACTTTTTCAAGTTTGGAAACAAAAACAAGTCGCACGGGGCCAAATCTGAAGAATACGGTGGATGGGGCAGCAGTTCGTAGCCCAATTCGACCAATTTTGCCGTGGCGAGGGCGGAGGTGTGAGTCGGTGCGTTATCATGGTGGAAGAGCACTTTTTTCTTCGCCAAGTGGGGCCTACTTTTCTTCAATTCGGCGCCGAATCGGCCCAAGAATTTGGCATAGTACAGCCCTGTGACCGTTTTGCTCTTCTCCAGGTAGTCGATGTGGATCACACCTTGTGAATCTCAGAAAACGGTGGCCATCACCTTTCCATCACAGTCTTCGCCTTCTGCGGAGCACGTTCGCCGGATGAAGTCCACTGTTTCGGCTGTTCCTTGGTCTCTGGTGTGAACCAGTAGATCGATGTTTCATCGACTGACACGAGACGACGCAGAAACTCCTTCGGATTTCGCTTAAACAGCGTCAAACACTGCTCTGAAGTGGTCTCACGGTTGCGCATGTTGCCCGGAGTGAGCAAACGCGGCACCCATCGCGCCGACAGCTTTCTCATGCCCAAAATTTCATGCAGGATATGACCCGTGGTAGCCGTTTTCGGGGCACCTGGACGTGGTTCATCAAAAACCGACATGCGACCACGTTGAAACTCGTTAAACCAATTTTTGATGGTCGCCATCGAAGGAGAAGAGTCACCGTACACAGCATCCAAACGCTCTTTGAATTTCTCTTCCAAAAACAAGAATCGAATCACCGACTGATATTGCTCTTTTCCCATTTTTCTAAAATCCGCGGACACTCCCGCTTCCACACGCGGTCAAAACAAAACTACGAGTCCGATCCGGCTGAAATTTCGACAGTAGCCGTCTACTAGAATGTACTACACGATACTGCGATACAGGCGCCATCTCGCGGTGAGGCTAAGTACTTATCGGACCACCCTCGTAAGGTACCTTTCTACACGGTAGTCTCTATTTGGTATATTATGCTAGTTCTCCTAATCCCTGCAACCTTATAACTCTATCTTGCAAATAGCATCTAGATCACTCAGCGATGCACTTCTTATCTATGATTGGGAGTAGGCATTGATCCCTTTTTATTTTTGGGAATAGAAAAAAGGAGCATGAATTTGGCATCAATTTAGTGTTGATTTTGGCTGAACTATGGCAAGCAAGCAATGAAGAGTACACAGGTGGATTATGGTGTTGCTAAAGTCATAACTGTCTCGTCAAAAAGACTATTTTCCCGATTGTTGCACTCGAATGGTTTTACACTTGCAGGAAGTACTTTTCATTGGCCTCATAACTCGTTATGCTGTTAATATAGAGCACAGTGATCATGATCTTCTCATTTGACCACCAATGGCTCAGCCTTCTTACATGTTGGATCCTTAGGTCTCGGTCGAAGCCAAAATTACTGCATGGACCGTATGGTTCTTGATTGAATCTTCACCTTCACTCTCCATCAATACAAACGGGATTAAAGATTGCAGGCTAAATTTCTCTCTTGAATCGCCCGAGGGGTCCTTCATCCACTTTCGATAATGTCCAAGCCTCTGCGTCGTAGAGAAGGACCGAGGAGTTAGAGTTTGTAATGAGTTACCTTCGACTTTCGGGAGGAGTCTCCATATCTCAATTGCCTCTTGGGTTCCCGAGTCTTCGTTGCCGCTCGCCACTAGATGACGAAATATAGCTGATAGCTCCCAAAGATGGCTAAGCCATCGGTGTCGCGAGTATTTCTTTGATGACAGAATATATTTAGTTTTGCCCTGACTTACCCTCAACTCACTTTAGTCGCTTCTTCTTTAATGCCTTCTAATGTCAATATTGTACAATAATTGCGTGCACTTGAAATGAAAAGAGCGATTTTTTTTTCTGTTTGGTTTTTCAGTTTTGGTAGCTTCTAAGTGATTTGTGAAACGTGTTAAAGATAAGCATACCCAGTTTGCATTGCCATTTTATTTTAAAAAGACTTATATCCGAACGATGCTTACAAATTATTGAATTTCAATATCAAATTTCATCCTCTGTGAACAATGTTTTTCGCGCCCGTCTACCACTTAAGGGTCGTCATAATCTAGCGGTACCATAAGTAACATAAATAATCCTGGAAAAAAGCTTAGCTATACCAAAGTAACAAATACATAATATAAACACAGAAAACATACAAAAAGAAGCTAGAGACACAGAAAAAGAAACTAGTGACAAGCAAATACTATCTCAAATTCTAGAGAAGCTTAACAAACAAGAACATCTTATTACTTCGCTTCAAAATATATTGGTCAGTGTTGAAAAACATTTGCAAGGAAGTAAGTATATCCAAGATAACAACAATGGTTAAGACATTAAAAATAATGCTATGGAACGCTTGAAATGCTACTGAATCGCACTTTACAAACCAATCCTATATCAAATTTAAAAATTATAATGCATACTGGACAAACCACCCCAACAACAATGCAAAGGGAGGAAGTGTAGATAATAATTGTAAAAAACTCTATACATCACTATAAAGAAGACAAGATCTGCACAGACAAATTTCAAGCAACAACAATAAACATTAAAACCAATGAGAGCATATTATCAATCACAGCTATCTATAGCCCACCAAAACATAAAATTAGTTCAGAACAATACAAGGAATTATTACAAAAACATAAAAACCGATTTATCATGGGTGGTGATTTCAACGCGAAGCATACGCACTGGGGATCGCGAGTATACAGCATAAACCACCTCTTAAAATGGCTAATGATCTAAAACCAATTTGCAAAAAGCAGATCTGTTCGCTGAGCATATGGAAAAAGTATTTCAGCCCATTGAAAACTCATATGAGGACACTTACCCAAGAGGAATACAAAGGAGTGCTGAAATCCCATCAGTCACACAAAACGAAATCGAAGACATCCTTTGGAAAGACCTACGACCGAAAAAATCACCTGGTTACGACCTGATTACTGTGGAGTTGATGCGACAGTTGCCTCAAAAAGCAATGCACAAACTAGCAGCGATAATGAATGCTTGTCTAAGACTCAAACATGTCCCTTGCTATTGGAAAATCGCTGAAATAATCATGATTCCAAAACCAGGAAAGGATCCACATGAAATATCGTCCTATAGACCCATTTCTCTGCTTCCTATCATGTCAAAAATATTTGAAAAAATTTTCATCAGGAGACTAACCACGATTATTAAAGAAGAAAACATGATACCCACTCATCAGTTTGGCTTCAGACAAAAACATTCAACTATTGAACAGGTTCATAGAATAACCAATGTTATTGAGAAAGCTATGGAAGTTAAAATGGTATGCTCGGCCATATTCTTAGACATTGCTCAAGCGTTTGATAAGGTATGGCATACAGGATTGCTATATAAACTCAGACTACTCTTTCCCAAAGAACATACGACAATACTAGAGTCATATCTCTCGAATAGATACTTTCGTATCAAGCATGAAGGTGCTTTTTCCTGCCTTAAAGAAATTAAGGCTGGAGTACCACAAGGAAGTATATTAGGCTACCTACTCTTTACAAGTGACATACCAATCCCCCCCCCAGGAGTACAATAGCCACATTCGGCGATGACACAGTAATACTGGCAGTAGAGAAAAGCGAAGTTGAGTCAACCAGAATCTTTCAAAATGCTATAGATACTGTAGTCAATTGGACTAAAAAATGGCGCATAAATCTCAACAGTACTAAATCAGCACACGTTAATTTCACCAACAAAAATATACAACGGCTTCCGATTACAATCTCTGGAATACAAATCCCTTACTGCAACACAGCAAAATATCTACGAATGAAGTTAGATGCGAAACTTAAATGGAAAGAACACGTGAAAAAGAAAAGAGAAGAACTGAATATTAAATTTAAAAAAATGTATTGGCTTATTGGTAGAAGATCACCTTTATCTATACATAATAAATTGTTATTGTATAAATAAATTCTAAGACCCGTATGAACATACGGAATGCAACTATGGGGATGTACGGCCAAAAATAATATCGAAATAATCCAACGTTTTCAAAACAAAGTATTGAGAGGCATAGTAAATGCACCATGGTACATAAGGAACACAGACCTTCATCGAGATCTGAATGTGAGAACTGTAGCAGAAACCATTGCAGATTACGCTGAAGTCCATGACCAAAGGCTGAGACGACACATAAACCCAGAAGCAGTCAAGCTCACCGATACGAACGGACTTATGAGAAGACTGAGCGCATAAAACCACATGACCTAATTGTTGGCAGTTAAATCCGATTTTAATTCGCAGTTTTGTATGTAATGTAACATTCTGTTTTATCTATATGTTAAATATGAACTGCTTGTTAGTGTAAACTAGTTGTAGTGTAAAAAATGTAAACATTATAAAGTTTACAAAAAAAAATAATCTAGCAAGGAATTTAAGCCATAGTAACCAAAATTCACACCAATTTCACGTTATTAGACATCAAGCCACCTATCCGTATGCGTAGAGTGCCTACAGAGGAAAGTATTGCTTCTGTATCCGCTAGTGTTTGTGAAGATAATGATTTGCCCATTCGTCGCCGTTGACAGTTACTTGACCACGACCAAGGCCTCACAAAATGCAGCTCATGCAAAAACCGAAACCGAACGACCTGCCACATCGTCGAATTTTTGAAATATGGCCCAGCGGACCGTGGCAACAACGTTACCGTCAATGACGTCCGCTATCGTTGAATGATTTTTAACTTGTTTTTTGCCCAAAACTCGTGAGCTAAGTTTGGTCGACATGTGGTTTCAGCAGGACGGTGTTGTATGCTACACAGCGCTTGAATCAATGGACCAATTAAGGGGGTAGTCTCATGTGAACGCATAAATTTTACCCCTTTTTAGGGATTTTTTTTATAAGATAATAAAATTCAATCATTTCAATTTTTTTATGTTTTTACTAGCTGACCCGGCGAATTTCGTACCGCCTAACAGTCGATTCTTGAATTTTTTATTTTTTTTTTAATACTTATTCTGCTATTCGGGAAACCAGGTCAGTTAGTAAGATAAAAAAAGAAAAAGGAAAGTTGATAAGTCAACAATTACATTATGTCAAAAAATAAAAATTATAAAACACTTAAAATTCTTTTAATAGTCACTAAAAAATCACACTGAAAATTAAAATTTCTGATTTCTTATTATGATACCTACTTATTATATTTCATTTTATTTTTACTTATTCTAAATTAAGTTAAATTTTTATTGTAGTACTTTATGGTATACGATTTTTTTTGTTTGATTACCTGCCGCGTAAACAAACAGAGCAGATGGTTTTCCAACACGGGAACAGGCAACATACAATTGACCATGCGAGAAACATGGGTTTTCTAGATTAATACCACAAAAACTTAATGACTGCCCCTGGGATTTGTTTGTAGTCATAGCGAAAGCAAGCCGTACTGGAAACTGTAGTTGTTCAAACTCGAATAGTACGTCAGTCGGAATCATTGGGATGCGGGGTATCAAAACGTCATCTCCTTTGTACTTTCCTTTCAGTATGATTGCTTCTATTACGTTATTCAGTAATTTTTTTATCGCTGATCGTGTGCCGTTACAAAGTTGCGGTTGGTTAATATTTCGCAACATTATAACTACATATCCAACCTTTAATTGAAGATTGTGAGGCCGCAATCCTGGCAAATCAAGTGAGTTTAAAAATTCCGGTGGATAGTTCACGACATCATCTTCAATAGTTGCCGTATCAACTGATTTATATGTCCTCATTTCGCCAGGAATGTCATCTTGAATTTTGAAATTAAATTCATTTACATCACCGTTTTTGGCAGCCAGTATAGCTCGTTCGCTCAACCAATCATGGAATAAGTAATTTTGAGCAACATTTGGAAACACTTTTTGAATGAGTTCAGCTTTTGATTGCGTTAACTGACAAAAACTCTCAGGAAAGGTGATGCAGCTAGTCAGCACATCTATAGGAAATTTGCCATTACCAATATCAATGAGTTGTTTAGAGAATATGTCTCCAGATTGATCTTGCTTATATGTATGTATTATCATATTCTTGCTCAAATGTAATACCTTGACATGTTTCCACAAATTGGAGGACTTTAAATATGCATTCAGCTCATCAGCTTGCGTTGAACGTGGAACCACTGGCAATGTTTGGCGACAATCTCCTGATAATAAAATCATTGCGCCACCAAATTGGTTTTGGTTGTTCCGTAGATCTTTTAAGGTTCTATCTAAAACTTTAATTTTTATGCGCCATCGTGCATTCATCCCACACTATTAGTTTACATTGCTGCAATGTTGCAGGTTAGTGTTTCATTGCTTTGCACATTCAATGGCAGTTTTAGAGCTGAATGTGCTGTTCGACCGCCTTCAAGCAAAGTTGCTGCAATGCCTGACGAAGCAAGAGCTAGAGCAATTTCCTTTTTTGAGCGAATTGTTACCAATATTAAAGTAATCACAAAAAAAAAGAAGTTTTTTCTGTACCACCAGGAGCGTCCAAGAAGTAAATCCCTCCAGTTCCATCATTTATTACTTACATAAGAATATCAATACTTCTGTCCTTTGTTCAATATTGGAAGATTTATTTGAATCGATTCTTTCAAAGTATTAAGATCATACGATTTTTCACGTTGTAACTCTTGATGAAAAGCATCGTGCATTGAGCGATTGGGCGCGGCCATCCCCAATTGACATAATAGCTTGTTTGACATCATCAAGCACCTATCCTCAATGAAAATCAATGCCTGATTGTAAATTGTTTCACTTATTTGTAAATTCAGATTCCCTGTTCTATTGCGTATATTAATTAAAAAATGTATGGAATCCGGTATCAATGGTATCAGTTTCACCTTTCCATTTGCGCAACATTGGCTTCATTTTTGTATTTCAATGCGTTACAATATTGGCAAACTGAGTTCATAGGTCCAATAGCAACACAGTTGTAGGCACTGTAATCAATTGACATATCGTAATAGAAAGCAGCTCATTCAAACTTGCACCATTATTAGTCGAATGTCTCGCTTCACGGGTCTGTCTTAACCGAATTCTTTCACGTTCATTGCGATGTTCACGTTCCTCGGCAGTTTAGATTGATAATTAATTTGATTCGTTACATTTCGGGTTCTTCTGCCTATATTTTTCCGCCACCTATTTAGTAAGTATATTTAGTAAGTCACAAACACATAACACTTTTTTATAGAAATTTATGGCTTTCAGATTTAGTAATATTATAGATGCACAGCAAAGAGACGTTTACATTTCAAGTGACATTACCACAGACAATTTACATTTTACCATAGACAATTTGTTTTTAAGTAATGTTACCATCGTATAAATATTGACAAATATTGGCATTAATATTTATACGATACTAACTTCACTCAATTGTTTTGCCTTCCCGTAACCCCTCCACTAACACTTTAACTTTATGGTACGGTATTAAAGTTCAAATTGACTTTTATTATTACGATTTGTATGGGAATATAGAAAAGTGTTGTTTTTAGATTTTTTCAGCATTTTTTTAAATTTTTCACTTCGTAAGAACCATCCTCGTACTTCAAGGAATATTATAAAAAAAGAATTAGCGAAATCGGTTCAGCTGCTCTCGAGATTTGCGCTTAGCAACACATTCAGCGATTAATTTTTATATTATAGATTTGTATCTTAAAAAAAAAAAAATTTTTTTTTCTTATTTTACATTTTTTATATATATGTACATATATTTTTTAATTAAATTAGACACAAAAAAAAAAGCAGGCCACTGGTCATGATAATAGCGGCTGTTCATGTTGTCTGGAAAAAAAAGCGAATGGATTATTGTTCAGTAGGTCTACCAAAAGTCATCAATTTCATTAAAAAAAAAAAATTTCGGACTGTAGAAAAAAGTCTTGTTTTTTTTTTTTTTTGTTAAAAATCGTTTAAAAAAATAAGAAAATATTTTCGAAAATAAGCAATTTTAGTAAGGCCAAGGAAAATGCATTCAAAGTTTCAAGAGCAGAAATTTATACTTACACTAATCTGCTATGCCTGGATTATACAATAACCCTTCGGTGGCTTCATACGCATCATTTTCTGCCAGTTTTTGGGACCTGAGAGTCCTTGCCCTTTTGGATCCTCGGACGTGGATCGCACGGGTTATTCGTCGTTCATCGTACTCCTCAGCATACGAGTAGGCGTTTCGGCCATTTGCGTACCAAAAATCTCCATTATTCATTAAACATACTCGCAGCTGTCCATGAAGCAATTTCCAGCGTCTTTTTTCCAACAAAATTATGCCTTGGAGCCAAGTTCCAGATGCAACTATTAAACGACTCGTTGTTGTTCTGAGTGTTTTTTCTCAAGCACCTTTGTATCAGATCATCAGATGATAATTCTTCGTAAAGTGGCTTCAAAAAACTTGCTGTTTCTTTATCAAATGGAGGATGTGTGTAAATTTCCTCTGTATTCTCTGACGTATGTTGTATAGGTAAATACTTGCACCATGCAATTGCTGGGGGGGTTTTCATCGGCTGAAATGTAATGATAGTATGTCGCCCACACTGCTATCTTCATTTCTTCTTAAGAATCTGGATTTCTCAAAATAGCCAAACCATAGTATGTACTTAGCTTAACCATCATGGCATTGGTCAATGCAAGAGTCGACTTCTTTGTTGCAGCACTAGTGGATGATTTTTTTTCGATGTACATTTTGTGACAGCACAACTTTACCTGCTTCATCTTTTTGATAATTTTTGGCCTTCTTTTTTCAGCTTCTTCCAAGCCTTTTTTAGATACTGGTTATGTGTTTTTTAGCTTCTTTCACTCGTCTGTACATTCTTTTTTTTGACGTGCAAGACGCACTCTTTTTTTTTTCTACCACAGGATCGCCGTTGTAAGGATCGGCATCCAGTAAACTTTTAAATTTTTTACTGTCGTCATCTCCGGTGTATTTACTATATTTTACTTTAAAGTATTCGACAGATTGCTGAAACATTTCGATCACACCGTCAACTTCCATTTTACCGGAACTTCCTTCATGATTTGCTTCACAATGCTCAATGTGATTTTCATACCACTCCAAAAACTCGTCTGACTCTTACCTGTCAATCCATTGCTCGCATGCTTTACACACTTTTGATTTGACAATTAAATCTACAATTTTATTAGAATATTTCCCTATTAAAGAAACAACACTCAGCAGTGAGGTAAAACCACGCTTGGCCAATGATCCATCACCAGAAACCGTGATTTAACTTCAGCACAACCGTTTTCAACATTTAATTTTTTTCTTCTGCAACGGCTTTTTTGACAACAGTCAACTACTGACTTTACAGCAATATGAATTTGGTCGAGCATACCATAATATCCAGTTTTACTAATTCCATCACACAAGTCCATTAGCGAACAAAATAAATTTATTCCAGCCAGACCGACTCCAAGTAGTCGCATAATAAACACAAAACGTCTATTGATTTCGTAAGCATATTCTTGGTACGAACACTTTAGACACAACTTGAGTCCTAGTCCTAGCGGTGATTTTTTCAAAAATTTAACGTCACTATCGCACAGCTTGTACAAAATTGATTGCAAAGCTGCAAACACCAGCGAGAAACACAGAATGCTGTAGCTGAATCCTTCGTCAATCGGTACATCAAAATCACTCTTGTCTTTTAATTTTTCAGCTGATGTGCTCACAGACTCGGTATCGGTTTCAGCAGTATACTGATTCTCTCGAAAACTCATTTTTCTTTCTTTTTGCTCTGGATATCTTGTGGAGCTTCTCGAGCCTTTTCGATCCATTTTTTTTTCCTGTTTGATGTTCACGACAAAAAATTATATACACTATTCCACATATACACAGGTAGGTAATGTACTAAAGTTGACCGTCAGAAACTCCGTACGCAGGTATAAAAGACCGGTGACAACAATAGAAAGGTAGCAGCTGCAGACCTGGCGCGCGGCGAGTCGCTTACAGCGCGTCAGCGACTATGAGTTGTAACTTATTTAATACTAGTAATTTCGGCCTGAATTTTTCACAGCATATTTTCGACAGGTTTTACTATCGAAATATGAAAAAAGTGGTCACATGAGACTACCCCCTTAAGAAATGTTTTCGGAGGCCAGTAAATTGGTTGGCTAGAATCGAGCGATTTGTTGCCTTCAGCCTATTTTTATGGGCTGGTGACAAACTAGTGTCAATTACAACCTTGGAAGACAACATTATACGTGATACCTCGTAAGTGCATCATATCAGCCAATATGCTTGAAAATGTGACTCAAAATTGGATTATTGGTTTGGACCATACGAATCATATTCATGATAAGTATTTACATAAAACATAAATGGCAAGAATTGAATGATCAACTCAAATAAACATTTTGTGTACTTTTGCAATTTTCTAGTAATTTTTTTGACAATTAAAATACAAATACTTAAATAGTCAGAAATTGTATGTTGTTCCGATCGCCACTATGGATGTCTGTAGAAAGCAACATTTTTAGGTTCAGCAGTCAATAGCTTACATACTAAAGGGTGGTCCAACCATAATGCACGATGTTAAATGTGAGTCACACCTTAACGTCAAGTTTTTTTGCCCAACTTAATTTGACATTTCTTTGTTTCAGTGTTTGACAAATTCAACCATGGAGAGGTACACAATTGAGCAGCGCGTTAAGATTGATGAAGCCTTTTACGAAAATGGGCGTTCAAATCAAAATGCATTTCGTGCACTTCGTGATTTTTTCGGTCAGCATAATCGAACAAATGTGTCAAGAATGGCGCAAATTTCAGCAAACCGGGTCTATAGGAAATGTGAGAACACCTGTGCATGCTCGCCCACTTCGTTTTGCAGAAAACATTGCTGTTGTTAGCGATAGTGTGGCAGAAGAGCTGTCAACCTCGACTCGTCGTCGTGCCCAACAATTGAACATCTCACGGAGCATCAATGATGTGAATTTTGAATAAAGATTTGAATATACACGCTTACAAGGTTCAATTGACTCAAGAGCTGAAGCCTACTGACCATTTCAAGCGTCACCAATACACCAAATGGTTGGTTGAACAGACAGAAGTGACTGATGACTTTACAAAGAAAATCATCTTCAGCGACGAGGCACACTTTCACCTCAGTAGATTCGTTAACATGCAGATTTGCCGCATTTGGGCAAATGAGAATCCACGAGTGATTGTTGAAAAGCCGATGCATCCACAAAGAGTGACTGTTTGGTGTGGTTTATGGACTGGCGGCGTCATCGGGTCGTACTTCTTCGAAAATGAGGTCGGCCAAGCTGTTACCGTGAATGGTGTTCGCTATAGCGAGATGATAACGGACTTCTTGTGGCCAGCAATTGAGGATATGGACCTGGACGATATGTGCTTCCAATAGGATGGTACCACTTGCCACACAGCCAACGAAACAATGGCTCTTTTGCGAGAGAAATTCAATGGCCGTGTTATCTCACGTCGTGGCGATGTTAATTGGCCGCCACGATCATGTGACTTGACACCGTTGGACTTCTTTCTTTGGGGATATTTAAAAGAAAAAGTGTACGTCAATAAGCCAAAAACAATTCAAGTGCTAAAGGATGAGATAATTCATTCGACATTGAACCTCAATCATGTCTCAGAGTAATTGAAAATATGGACCATCGGATAGAGGTATGCCACCGAAGCCGTGGCGAGCATTTGGCCGATATTTTGTTTCACACATAATTGTCATAATAAAAAATATTAAAATAATTCTCTGAAAACTTTTTGTTTTATTTACAATTATCATCGTGCGTTTTCGTTGGACCACCCTTTAGATTGTCCGTCCGATCTTTTTTTGACGTCGATAGCCTCGGTTATTGTTTTCCGCCATTATTGTCCAGAACTCTCCAGTTTCATTCTGCATAAACTCAGGAAATTAGCAAGGATGTTGATGACATGGATATGTGTCTGGTTCCCGGTGCTATACAGGGTGCGCCATCTCATATGGGTCGATGTAAACTTCGAATAACTTCAACAATTGTCAACCGATTTTCATATGTCATAGCATTTTGGAAACGTCAATTCGGTACAATTTTAACCAAATGCGCGGAAATGCTAACGCGATTGTGTTAACTCAACGTACGTATCGTGCAAAATATCGTTCAAAAAGATAAAATTCTGTGAAGGCCAGTGTTCAAGAAGACCCAAGTCATATCGGCGCCGTTCGCAGCAGTTAGGCATCAGTAGGACCATTTTGCGGAGAATTTTAAAGGATGGTCATCACTTATTTCCATACAAAGTGCAGATAACTCAAAGAATTTTGCCACAAGATGAACCACGGCGCTTGGAATAAGCACAAAATGTCGCGCAATGATTAATGCTGAGCCGGAGTTCTGGCAGCAAATTTTGATGACCGATGAGGCACATTTTACGCTCTCTGGCTCAGTTAATAAACAAAATTGTCGCTCCTAGGGCACCGAAAATCCTCACATTATTCACGAAGAGCCGCTTTATGATCAAAAAGTTACCGTTTGGGCCGGTGTATGCGCTAAACCCATAATTGAACCGTATTTCTTCAAAGTTGGCGGTACAGTGGATGGCGACCGATATCGGTGGATTATGTGGTTTCAGAAATGCGTAAAAAAGGCTTGCTTCACTCTTAGTTTCAACAAGACGGCGCGACATGCCATACTGCGGACAAAACAATGAATCTTTTGCGTAAGAAGTTTCCTAGAAGATTGGAGTCAAAAAAGGGCCGTATTGACTGGCCTCCGAGATCGCCGGATTTGACTCCTCCAGACTTTTTTCTTTGGGGATACTTACGGCCGAAGACAATATAACAGCTCAAAAGAAACGTCCGTGCGGAAATCCCTGAAATTTCGACCGAAATGCTCGAAAATGTCATGGAGAATGCGCGAAAACGAGCCCATTTTTGCATCGGCAATAAAGGCGGTCATTTAATCGATATTGTTTTCAAAAATTAATCAATATAAAATGTAAAGGTCTAAGTTGAATAAAAGTTTTTGAATGTCCAAAATGGGTTGAGAAATGTTGAAGTTATTCGAAATTTACATCGACCCATATGAGATGGCGCACCCTGTAGAAACTGGTATGTTCGACTTCGAGGTCGACAAAAAGTGGTGTGTATCGATCTGAAACTCGTGGGTCTTCCCCAAGATCTGCCGCGTTGTGAATATATAAGGCGAGAGGAGCTTATCAGATTGTTCACGAACGAGTTCAACCGTTCACCATGGCAGAGAAGACCTTATAAGCGATACTGAGGAGATTTATGCTCCTGTTGGCGCATAGTTCATATTTTTATAGGGAACCGTTCTCTAACACCGATAACAAGGAGTAATCAAAATTTAACTGTGCGGTATTTCGCCTCAGCAGGAGACTGACAAGGCCCGCATAGTGTATTCTTATCTGGTGTTTATCTGAGAGCACAAGGGACCGGTACTTATGTTGTGCTCCTGCATATAATAAAGACTTTCTATTTAAATGTTAATGATCGCCATGATAAGCGTCGACGCCCTATTGTCCCAGAAGGGAGTGAAATTTTTGCAAACATACAACAACGCCGCTACATATCGGTTTGAGTTTAAATATTGACGACAACAGAAAAAGCCACCGCCGGAAATGAAAACTAGGTCCCATACGGCAGTGAGAAGCTTCGGAAAACCCCTTGCAAAGCCAGTATTGACAGCGATAGAAGCTGTGGCGCAACTAGAAGGTCAGCTTTGAGTTTCTTCGAACAGTTAAATGAATAAATTTTCTTTCACCATGAACAGCTAGAGCGATTATGACACTGTTAGTAAAACGCCGTGAACTTACTTCGCAGGTTCATGATTATGGGTAAACAAAAATTACCCCTGAGGGATATGCAATAATCAGTGGCTAATTGCCTTTGCATGGGTGCTCTCAAAAGTAGGCAGCATTTTGTTAACCTCTCTTAATAAACTATTTTGAATGAACACAAAATATTTTTTTTATGTCTACCTATACATGCATACATAGGTAAGTACACAAGTAGGTGGAATACATACATCACGACTGCAACGTCAGCTGGGGATTCCTCTTAATTTCTAGTTTCCAATAATTATTTCAAATATTTGACTAATTTCACAACGTGTTTGTCAGGTCAACGAACCCTGCTCCCCGTGTTTGATATGCGTGTGTGTGGACTTGAAATAAAGCGGAATGCCTTGCTGATAGAGCTTCATACCTCTTAACCTCTATTACATTACAAACTCAGTAGGTAAATATGTTTCGTATCACTTCATGACTGGTCGTTCTTAATCAAAATCGTTGTCACGAGCCATATGGACATGGTTTTGGATAGAATAACAACAAACTGGTCTAGCTGCTAAGCAGACTTAAAGCAATCATATATGTATGTATGTGTACTTGTACGTATGCATATTTATAAGTTGTCGAGAGATAATAAAAGTTAAGCAATCAATTCAATCTTTGTTAAAACCTACATAGATTAAGGTCATAGGCGGACTTCGGTCCTAAATCGTGCCTTTTAGAGGTAGAAATATGTTTTAATCAGCTAGCTGTGGATCTAATCAATTGTGGGGTGAAGACTTTAGCTTATCTAAAGCGTCGGGGAATCTCTCTCAAGTCAGATCGAATGTGCCACGAGTCTGAAGTGGTACGTCCGATGACCATGAAATTCAGTATAAACAGTTTTCACATAGACATGGGTAAGGCATTTGTTGGCCCTTAACAATCCTACAATAGAAATGCACGTGACACGCATTGACTTCACAAACGATTCGCATCAATTTCAGGCACGAGATGGGTGAAAGTTGTCTAGTCTAGTGTCTAGTGTGAAAGTTGCGACTAACATGAACTATTTTCTTAGGACATGGGTTACCGCCGTCATGTCCATCCCCACTTTGGTGCCTTCTTCCCTTTAGAAAAGTTATTATAATAGTTTCTCATCAAGTTTCAGCTTCCCTTGCATTTGACTAGAGAAGTATCCCGGAGAAGTATTTGCATCCATGATATGCATCAATCCCTACGTCCATTTACAATGACATCTCAGCTGTTAGCTCTTTAGACAAAGCCAATCTGCTAACCGCACATTATGCGGCCAGCTCAACGGTCCCAGATTGCACTTTGTCTCCGCTTGTACTTGAAAGCGTAGGATCTTCCATGGGACAAATGCTCTTTCGCACTTGTAAAGTTGCAAGAGTACTTAAAGATCTCAACGTACACATTCCCCCATCCCCTGAAGAGGTGTTCTTCCACTGCGTAAGGTTTTTCATCTTTCCCACTCTTCTGGTGTTTGTCCCAGTAGATGGAAAACAGCATATTACCAGACCATCCCTAAAAAGGGCGAATCTTCGTCTACGACTTCCTACCGACCCATAGCACTAACGTCCCTTCTTTCTAAGGTTGGAAACGCTGACAAATCGTCAGCTTACGAAATATCTTGGTTTCCGTAGCAACAGGTCCACTGGTGATTTGATGGTACATCTTACCGAAAAGTGGAATCTATCTTTGCACCATTTCGGCGAACGTAAGATTGTTGCGCTCGATATTTTGAAAGGATTTGACTGAGTTAGGCATCAGGCTCTTTTGTCGAAAATGCATGCTTCACCGATACCATGAGTCTCTTCTTCTATGGATTAGAAATTGCCTTTCGGGCCGTTCAATTCAAGTTGTTTTGGACGTTGCTTTAAGTCTGATAAACGCTGCTGTTCCCCCCCAAGGCTATGTTCTGTCATCGACACTTTTCCTCGTTTTTATAAATGATCTCTTAACTGCTACATCTAATCCAATACACTCCTTCGCTAATGACAGTACTCTCCGCTTTTCATATTCATTCCAGGATTCACGTCCCTGCTCTTCAGCCGTAGAACTGGAACGGAAGCGTATGTTAAGCACATTAAATTCCGTTCTGACAGCAAAATTAAATGCGGTATAAACAATTGAGAGGAATTTAATACTTCCAAAACACAATGCTGTCTACTGTCACTCAAGCTAACCATCAATAATCAACCATCATCCTTGAATGGTGCTTGTGTCGATGAAACCGAAAGACTTTCCATCCTTGGTATGTGTGTTAGTAAAACTCTTAGTTGGAATGACCATATATCCGAGGTCGCCAATGACGCTGCGAAATGCCTAGGTTTCCTCAAACAATGCAAGAAATATTTCACCCCCTCTGATCTGGCTTCAAGGCCTACATCCTCCCCAAGCTTGAGTACAAAGCTCATATCTGATCTGGTGCTCCCAAGACCTCTTTGCACCTGCTAGATAGAATACAAAAGCGAGCGATAAAACTAATGGGAGACAACAATATCGCGAAATCGATCAACTTACTCGAACATCGACGCATCTCCTCTTTCTCTCTGTTTTAACGTTATTTTAATAAAAAATGCTCAAGTGAGCTTGCCAGTCGCATTCCTCCCCTTCAAGAATTTAACCGCAATACACGTCTCGCCCGGAATGCTCATCAGTTCACCCTCAAGCCTGTCTTCGGGCTCACAGTCAAATTTAGAGACTCGTTATTTAGCCGAACGACACGAATGTGGAATGCTCTTCCGCTCAACTTTTTCCATTCATTACAATCCATAAATATTTAAAACCAATGTGCATCGGTACCATCTTTCGCCCTCTCTCTCTATACCTTCGGCCCGTGCTGTGTCTTGACATTTAAGGGTAATCATAGCCCCTCGTGCACGGGTCAAGTATAAAAAATGTATTTATATAAAGGGTGGGCCCAAAGGGTGGGTTTGTGGTTTTTTTTAAATCATAGGTAATTTTGACACTGACAGCTGTTTCCTGCTCGAAATCTTGACAGAAAGTTAGTATCATACCGCCGCGGAACGAACTGAGTCGCTTTCATCTTGAACAACGTTGAAAAATATTAAAAACTTATTTACAAAGTGAGTGCTGTCTAGCCCAAACAGTGCGTTTTTTAAAAAGAAGTTTTGGCCGAAATGAAACACCCACCGCGACTGCTGTACGCAAGGTTGTGCAAAAAGTTCGTGAGAATGGTATGTTATTGGACAACACTCATGGTCCCCGTCGTCGTACGGTGCGCAGAGATGAGAATGTGGCTGCTGCGGCCGAGAGTGTGAGACTCAATTCACGAACATCAACTCGCCATCGATCTCAACAACTCAACATTTCACGCACTAGCCTGAGGAAAATTCGGCACAAAGATCTCGGATTATTCGCTTATAAGGTCCAATTGACTCAGCAATTGAAGGCACGCGACCATCCGCTTCGTTATCGCTTTACAGTTTGGGCCTTAGAGCAGCTTGAATTGGCCAACGATTTTGGGCGGAAAACCATCTTTTCTGACGAGGCGCATTTTCATCTCGTCGGCTACGTTCGGCTCGGGAAACCCGCACGTTATTGCCAGTTTGGTGCGGATTGTCGAGAGGTGGCATCACTGGTCAATGTTTCTTCGCAAATCAGTGAGCTACAGCCCGAACCCATCAACAAGGTCTTGGAAAATTGGGCTGACAGAAGGCGCTACTGCGAAGCCAACCGAGGCAGCCACTTGCGCGACGTTGTATTTCATGATTAATGGGAATGTTTGTTCTTACTAGTAAAGTCATAATCTATGGAAAAAAAATATTTTGTGCGTTTTATTGCATTTTTAAAATGAAACTTGTGTTTGGCCCACCCTTTTTATGTATTGAACTTTGTCTTGCCACAAAATGTATGTTTCATCTACTCTTCCATTGCCTAAAAGACACTATTGGGATTAAGCAGAATAATGTGCAGTCCATCGTCAAGACGTTTTAATTGGGAGCGTACTTATGAAGATCTCATGTCTCTGAAGAATACTAAGGGCAGGAAAAATTGTATTTATTCGTCTTCATCAATGTTATCCCCTTTACAATAGCCCACTCTAAAAATTCTATTATTCACATAATGAAGAGAACACGGAAGTCAGTCGTTTCCTTCGGGATAAGAAACAACAATGGCAAAAGAAAAAGTTTGCTAAAATTCGGAAAGAATGTCCGCCAAAAAACATGAGAGCAATGTATGCAGACCAGATCAAGATCTATACGTAATGACAAGAGTGGCAACACAATACAGCCATTACCTAAGCAGATCGCTACTATCAAGTCCTTAGAAGGCGTTGTCAAATTTAAATAACCGGAATAAAACACTCAACGAGTGACCAGATTTTCACTATACTCTATATCGACAAAAGAAATGGATATTTCACTAAACGTTGCATCAACTATTCGTAGATTCTAAAAAGGCTTATGTGAAGGATTCCAAATTTTGACGTCAAGTCTTATACCCCTAGCCTCTCTATCCCTTTGTTCCAGTATCTCCTCATTAGGCACGATCTTATACGCTACAGCAAGTTCCACATCTCTCATGACACCAACAATTCCTTCCGCGATACTCCTTCACTCTATGTCCTCTCACCCTTTCGTTGTTTTTATGAAACTTATTCGCAAAATAAGTGAACCCACCGAGTATCGCTACACTCTCTCTTAGCTTAAAGATAGAAGTATATATGAGAATGTTCGTCTCTTTCTGGCTTATCATCTCAATTTTACTTTGAAGGTAAATTAGTCTCCATTCAACAGGAGGACTCCCTACACAATTTACTAGCTTCCTCAAGGTGGATATCGCATCTTCAGCGAAGTTGCCACTATGCGAAAGAATGTCATTTTCTAGAGCACCTAACTGATTTTCACATTCGCTACATTAGTTGAATCTCAAACTGAATTTGTCCACTTTCGCACTTCTTCTTCTCTAATTTTTCCACAATTATTCAATACAGAGCACTCCCCCAAAATCACTATGTTTTGTTTTTTGTATGGCTACGCCAAAGGATGTGCAATGTTCGAATGATACCTTTAGCGTGGTATGCACATTTCGCATGCCCGAGTCCTCGATGCCAGGAATACGCCTCCATAATAAACCACACCATGCGCACTACAACCACTAGGGATTGAGCACTTGTGCTATGTGCTCGGTATCTGCCGTTTCAGGTCCTTTTAGTCTTTCTGCTACCCAACCTCTCTCTCTTCAATAATGAAACCTCAAATTAGGTTTCCAACACATGTCGCATCATTTTTCGCCATATTTTTCAAGCAATCTTTCAAAGACGACTCCTTTTTACCTGATTCTACTTACTTCAACTATTCACCAAATTACTCTCTTGGACCAATTCTCCCTCCTATTACTGAACCATATATCAATAAAAATAAATTAAATCAATTTTCAAAGAAATTCATTCGGCCTTCCTGCTACATTTCTAAAAAAATCCTCTACCACACTTTCTGTTCCTTCTTTAAAAACTTTCGATCTATCCCTTCTATTATTACTTTGCGGGGCTGGTTAACAACTTATGCCATGTGCTCTGCATCTACCGTTTCAGGTCTTCTTAATCTTTCTGCTACCCAACCTCTTTCTCTGCAAAAATGAAACCCCTCAAATGACCCCAATAATGTCGCCAATTTTTTTGCCATCCTTTTCAAACAATCTTCCGCAGACGACTCCTTTCGATATGATTGATCCATAAATCTTGTCAAATTTGTATCCTTTACAGGCTGAGCCTTAGGGGATGGCATGGAAGTCATAGTTATTTCAACCGACTTCAGTAAAGTATTCGATAAAATTTCTCATAGACTACCTACATATATCTATCCTTGGCTTTGAATATATTTTATTGAGTTGGATTTTTTCCTACCTGGGAAACCCTCATTATAGTGTCCGGTTTAGATGTACATTTTCTACTCCTTCCTTCGCTTTCTTCGGCATTCCACAATGTAGCCACTTAGGTCCACTTCTTTTCATTCCAACCATTATTGAGTCACTAAATATTTCCACATCTCACTGGGCGCAAACGACACTAAATACTTCAAGACCATTTCCTCGGAACATGACGCTTCCAATTCTTCTATCTGGTACTTCAAAAACTGTTTGAAGCTTAACATTGGCAAGTGCCAATCAATCACCTTATCACCTATTGTCTACACGAAAATCAAAAACTAAAATTCAAAACAAGGAGACAAGTCAGCACTTCTGTTTGATTTGGTGCTGGACTACCTTTAGGCAAATTATAGGGGAATAAACTTTTATGAAATCCACTCTAGTTTGACCTGAACCGTTTGAGATATAGTAGAGAAATAGTTAAGAGAAACGGTTTAGGAGAGAAAATCAAAGACCAACTTTGAAAACAGGTCGAAGAAACAGGCGAATGGGAAAAGCTATACAATCAATAACTCAAGGAACTCTATTTTACCTAAGGCATTACCCGAGTGATAAAATCGCAAAGACTAAGATGGTTAGGTCTGAATCCCGGGTTAAATGAACAGTGGACGAAGAGATAATGAGTGGAGAACCCGAGGAAAAAAGACCGCCAGGAAGGCGGCGTCGTAAATATGAAAGGGACACACTCATGACAGGAGGCCTGTCGAAGGGTTGCAAGGCTCAAGCCTCTGAACTTTCAAGTTCCAAAAGACCATCAATAATAATAATATAATAATGTAAAGTTACGTCGATTTACTATCTCTAGGATGAGCCAAAGTAGTTGATTTTGTAGGACAAGGATAGTCCATGTTTAGGTTTACCCTTAGGCCATAGCCTAAGCCACTGAATATTTTAGCCAAAACCCTTTACATGATTTCTCTTATTACATAGGGGGACACCCCTGACATGCCATCACGTTCATTCCCTTGCTTTCCAACTCAACAAGATGCTGGTTAAGAAATAGGACGTTACTGCATTGCTTATCCTATGAGCAATGTTTCTTTACCAGCGAAGCTTTGAGTTTAGCTATGAGTACAGTGTGTGACCTTTTAGAGTTCGTGAGAAGATGTAGGCTAGGTTCTTTAAACATAGAGTTTTTCATAAGATGCTTCTAGATATCAGTAGTAAACATGTTCTGAAAGCCGCCTTCATTTATGTCATCACATGGCATTTATAAAGTTGACATGTATACAACTCTGGTGTATAGATCTACATAATGTAGACGGATGCCAGGGGAGACTGAGCATCATTTTTAATTTCTTGTTTTATGGTATGCGAAGCTTTCTAATGTAATAGTTAATATATGTACGTACCACAAATTTGGCCTGGAACATCATCTGGTAGATATGTAAGTATTTTGCTTTCGTTTACAACAGACGTTTTCCTGTTGATAATAAAGCTTTGAAATGTCAATATTAGGGGTTTCCAAATTCTGTTTGTAAAAGATAAATTTTTGTTCACGGGCCATACTAATGAGTGACCTTTAATTGTAATCTGAATCCGGAAGAAAGCAAGGCCTCCTTGTCTGGGTAAAAATGAAAACCTAGATTAAGCTTTAATTTCCACTTAGAGAAATAGCTTGAGACCAAACTTATGCAAAGATAATATTGTCATTAACATAAATTGTAAGTTCACAAAGTATTGGACCAAGGACAGAACCTTCGTCAGATTGCTTCGGGCGCGATGTCGCCAACAAATATTTAAAAACGATAATGTTACCAAGCTTTGGGCATAGAAACTCAGAAATAAAGGAAAATTGTAATTTAATATTTTGCACTGGTGATCATGGAATCAAAAGTTTTATTTTTTGAAATCCAGTAATGCAATGCAAGTTGAACTACCTACTAAACGATTGCTTTGGATATCATTACACATTCTGTGAACTTGATGCTGGCTACTTCTTTGATAAAAGGTATAGCTTTGTACCATCTGTTGTCAAAGGACACGCGCCGAAAATACCTATTAAACTAAATTTCACCTAAAATAAATATAGAGTGTTGATGACAAAAATAAAAAGGAAAAAAATAATTAAATCAAAACGACGGAGCAAACAACAAGTCGATTAAATAATGATTCAATGAAAAGAGCCATTGAGCCATTAACATTGATCAAAAATCAGGATTAGCTAAGAGATTATCAATCGAGACGCGGTTGCATAAATTTAACGTGAGAATTATGCATTGTAAATATGTAGTTGGAACATGGATGAAATTTTTAGTAAAGCCGAGTTAATTATAGCTTTCATGAAGCCTAACATGATCATGCAAACCGGAATTGACAAAAAAAAATATTTTTAAAATCTTGTAGCAGTTCAAACAGGGTGTCCTACAATTTACTTAAGCCATTATTCTTTTCGCACGCTGTTGTTTGATTAATAATTGCTCGATTTTGTTGAAATGGAATAAAACAAGCTGTGTGTGAGGTATTAACAATGTATTATGCGAAAGACTATGGAATATAACATCGTTCAAATTCCCGCCTCAGCTGTGAGTCCAATTTTCAATGATTCTTCGCACAGATCCGGCTGGATTTGGACGATGTCCTGGGTCGCGTGCAGTTTAATTGCATATACTTTCAATTTGGTGAAATCCCACAAGAACCATTCTAGCGGGGTCAAATCGCATGCCCTTGGTGGCCGGTTAACGTCACCTCTACGAGAGATAACCTTAGCGGCACGTCGCGCCGTCCTGCTGGCCCATAAGTCGAGGTCCTTATGGTTTAATTGGAGCCATAAGAGATTGGTTATCATCGTTCTCTAATCCTCGCCATTGATGGTGGAAGCCTCACCAAAGTCGTTTTCGAAAAAGTACAGAACAATGACGTCACCACCGGTCCAAAATCCTCACCAAACGTTAACTTATTGAGGATTCATTATCACCTGGTGAACCTCGTGTGAGTTAGTATCGTTCCATATACGGCCATTTCGTCGGCCAAAATTGGGGTACTCTTCCAAACGCTCCGAGACCCAGTCTTTGTAGGCCCGACGCAAAATTGGCTATCCGAAATGCAGAGTTCTTGTCCACTCGGGTTCTGCTGCGCACTTTCACGGACGGCGTCGATGTTCTCGGCCGATCTTGCGTTCCTTTGACGTACAAATATTGGCTGATTGGCTACCGATTCGGTCGTATAATAATATCGAATAATAAGCAATAGATGTGACAGATATTACAGAATAACATGGCCACCACAGTCGGCTAAAATCTACCCGCGCCAGTTGAAAAACTCTTTAAAGGGTAAAAATTCGAGATACGTTTAAGACTAAAATATGGAGAAGTCTTATAACGCTTTTAGAAAATAATACGAGAGTGATGCTTAACGGAATCAAAACCAACTTGGATCACCCTGATAATAATCTGGAACTTCCGAGAGAAAGTGAGGGAACAATAAAGAAAATCGCAAAATGTTTAATAATGGCAGGAAAAGAAGGAGGTTTAGAAGAGAAAACCAAATATATGGTCACTGACCGACTTGGATCGATCCAAATCTCGCACGTGCTGCACTTGGTTGTGGTGCAACGGTAACCATCACCGATTGTTGAGCGGAAGGTCGGTAGTTCAAGTTAGTCCATAGCCAAGTACATACAATTCCTTTACGGGAAAACTGTGCAACAACATCAGTTGTGAATGAGAGATGATCAAAAAAATGCTGACGAAGGCATAACACTCGCAGTATCGCAGATCACTTCAAAATTCTACTCTGTGTGTGCATTTCCAATATAACATTTTAATGATCTGGAAACAAAAAAGTTAGTGTGAACTACAACCAAAGCGACAAATTCAGTCGAATCTCTCGAATCCTATCTAGGACAACCACCCTCGGAAAGTAGTAAACGAACATCTTCGAAACAAACCATCTGCACTCCATCCAGGTTGTGTCATAAACACCATAAGAGCGTAACGCTATAAGAAAAAACAAGAATCTAACTGTACTTGATAAACGCTTTGAGAAAGTAAACGAATTCTAATATATGGACACGATATTGACTGCTAAAAGCGACAAGGATCGAAATAAGTAAGACCATAATAATGGCAGTGACACTTTACGGATGTAAAACCTGGTCTCTGACTATGAAGGAGGAAAATAGATTTCGATTCTTTGAAAACAAGATCTTGACGAAAATCTGTGGTAAAAAACAGTACCAATGGAGACAACTATAACTTTCTAAATCAGAAACTCGAGCAACTCTATTCAGCCCCAAGAATTGTCTGAGTAATCGCGATAACTAAGATGAGCAGGACGAACAGTCAAACGAATAATGAGTATAAAAACTCGTAGGAAAAAGGCCACCAGGAAGGCCACCCTTGAGGACAATATGAGGATGTACCTAAAGGAGATGGGACAAAACAACGAAGCGTGAAACGAACACACTCGTGACAGGCAGGCTTGGCAAAGGGTCAACGAGGCTCTGAACTTCAAAAACTGGAGTCAATAGATCATAATCAGCACAGAACTTTCGTCAATTGGTTGCTGAAACATGATGATGATGTTTCATTTTGGTGGTATTTCATCCACAAGAATGTACTGTTGGGTGCTGTTTATGAGCTGGTGCAGTCATTAGTCCGTTTTCATTCGGAGGTTTCATCAATGGAGAAATCTATAAACTAAAGATTGAAGATTTTTATGACCTCAATGCAAGAATTTAGAAACAGATTGTTGCTATTTTAAATGGAATAGTTCTACGTGTCAAACAACTCGTTAAAACATTGTGCTATTTCGGTCCAAGTTTCTACGTAATGGTGACATAAACTGGCAACCTGGATCGTGCGACTAAACACTTAGAAAAGTACACAAGGTCTATATCAATAAGCCGATAACAATTGCATAGTTGAAAAACAACAATTGGATCGAAACTGATGAGCATAATGCGGCAATGTGTGAGCAAATCCTTGAGAATATTGATGTTCATATAAAAGCCTGTAGGCGTGCTCGTAGTGGACAATTAATTGATGTTATTTTTCACATATAATTGTTAAGAGCCATATTTTTATAAGAATAAAAAAAAGGGCAAAAATCTAAGTATTTACATGTTTTATTTGAGAGAAACATCTAGGCGTGACTTTTGAAAGGCCATGTAAAAGAGTTTTGCTCTAAATTGTTGGCCTATTGTTGAGAGCTGACAGCTGACAGCTTTCATTGTTACTGTGTTTAACGTACCATAATAGAGTGATGATAATAATAAGAATATCTCGAAGAAAATTGACGAGGTGGGCGCCAATCACTTACACCCCTAGCCCGAATAGATGATTTGAAAAAACAACAAATTATTACTAAAAATTGCTTTCTTTTAATATCTTTCACTTATTGAAATATAATACATTTGTAGGCATACCATGTGTACAAATACAAATGTTCTTCTAAATTTGAGCTAAGGCCACTGCAACATTATAAATAGTCGAATGTACATAATACTATAGTAATAAAGTCGTAGTTGGTAAGCACTACACCTATACCTATACATTAAATAATTGCATTAACTTAACTAAATAAATAAATGAAAAATTTGTTCATACGTTCCCTCTAGAACCCTCCAATGACTATCACAAAAACCAAAAAAGGTCTTGTCATTACCGAATTCTCTTTGACTACCAAAAACAAAAAAAAAAAAAAGAAGAAGAAGGAATCTACTAACTTATATTGTAATTAACTAATTAGAAATGGTGAAGCAATACTGAATGTGCAAATTAAGCTAGAACTTAAAGTAGTCAACTTGTAGCAAGTCATCAGCAGAAAAAGTCCTCGTCGCATTTGTTGTAGCAACAGTATGGCACGCCAGCGTAGTTGCTATATGCGTCACGTTTGTGTTTGTCGTGATCCAAGTGCTTCTTTTTCGTATGCAACTTGTACATGGGATAGATGTTCAGGTTTTGAAGGAAGTTGACATGTGGCTCGGCGACTTTCAGGTATCCGCCTGGAGGAAATGAACTACGACGAACAGCGTACATGTGCTTCTTGTGGTGATCTGGAAGGAAAGCACAAAGAATAGGAATTGATTAGATTTAAATTTGTAGGTGATATTGGTAATGGCTTTATCTGGTTTGAGTAAACATGGGAAATGAGTGTATTAAGAGATCTCGCTTCTCAAGAATTCGAAGACCTCTCCTAACTAATTCAGCAAACGAGTTCATTAAGGAATATTCTAATTCGAAATTGCAGCAGCTATTGTATGATATTTAATGCTTACTCGACGCTGTTGCCTTATATAACACGCGCTTATGCAAACCGAAAACAATCAACTCAACAATCGATGTGCCTTGAAATCACTTGCCTTCTGACCAGCCGGTGATTCTCTACACACTCTACTCAACCGGCGGCCTCGTTCCTTAACGCCTATATACGACTACCTGACAAGGTTATGCAGGCTACGCATATCTCACGTCCACAACCATAACCGCCGACTGAGCAGATAAAATACGATTAAAAAAGTGAAATCAATACAAGTACATCGATCAGTTAAGTAATATGCGATACCGTTAAGGAGGAATTAATCACGCCCGACGATTGTAATTCCGTAAAGGCGACCTTGACTTTGTACCAGTTCACAGTCGAGCTGAGGTAAGTCGCAGCTATGCAAATTCCACTCGTTATTAGCTATACAATACGTATAAAGTCCAAATGGTCGGAAATGAAACGAAACGATAACAAAGAAAAGAAAAAAATAAAAGCAAACCTCACACATTAGAATTCGTAATTCATAGTCGGCATCGTAGTCGCGTATCATTCAGATCCGATTGTGATCTAGCACAAGAATTACCCGATTGATTCGTGCGATTATTTATTTATTTGCTTTTCAATTCGTTTTATAAAGCATTATCAAAGGTGAATAACACGTTCTGACCCCCGTCCGGCGACGAGAATAGCGAGAATAGTCAATATTCACCGTGTTACGTGGATCGGCGTATTAAAAATAGTATCTACTATCAAATCTGCCACCTTGTATCGATAGGAATTGATTTGAGTTAAGTGTTTGTAACTAAATAATGGGATGTACATACAGTGAGGTGGTAATAAGGAAGATTCGTGAAGGATAGACGGTTTTAGAATTTACGGAAGTAGATACAGTAATAATGTGATTTTATTCGAGAACTTACATCCAAAGTGATTATGTTTCGATTTGTGATGGTATTCACGCTTTTGTCGTACTGATTCGTCGTTTAGGAATAGATGTTCGCATGCTTCGACTGCGAATTCCTTCATTTTTTCCAGTGAACAGTGGGATGCGTCCGCGTAGTTGGAATATGCGATTATAATTATCACAATTGTGCAGAATAAGCTCAACTGAAAATAAAAAGAAAAGGAAAAATATACCTTGAGATGGAAGAATAAAATATAAAATTAAAAAAAAAAAAATAAGAGAACAGTGCAGGCTTAGTAGATACCATTAATTGGATCACAAACACGTATTTTTGAAACGCGCCAAAATTCTGGAATGCTTATCGATAAGAGCCACACACTCTCGGAAACGTGACACCTGAACGTTTATGTGATTTTTTCCTATTCGCCAAGCCCCAAAACGTGTTATCTGGTATTTGGGTGTATCCAGAAAAATACATTTTTGTAAACACAATTGACCAAGGATCGACAGGTTTTACGGCGCCATCTCGTCTTTGAGAGAAAGAACCAGAAGAAACCTATACAAAAAAAACAAGGGACAATGATCCCTTTAAAGCGATCGGGCATGTCCTTTTTTCAGGGTTCAATGAATTCATTACGAGCCATATATTGTAACAATGATTAAAACCACCGTCAGGCTGGTGTTCCATTTCACGTGTGTACTTTGGATACCTACATACATATATCGTAGTATCTTTGATGGAAACTTGTTGTAAATCGCCAATGCCGTTCAGTCTACGGAGGTCTGTCCGAATCATCCGTTAAGGTCGACGGCAATACGTTTTTTTGTTTTGTTTTTTCGGCAATCAACTTAAAAATACGACTGGAAAAGGAGCAAAAAAAGAAAGACGATATGAAGGCTGAAGAGGGAACAAAGGAGAGTGCCAGTCACAAAAAAATTAAAAAATATTCATAAAATGATCACCTGAAGTATGGTGGGCTACGAAGAACATTTTAAGGAAATGCCAAAAAAACGTCTGCGTACGTACCGACACATCATCGGCACTCATCTTACGTGCAAAATATTGACAAACTATAACGCTCAATTGATGGGAACCGGTTCAATCGTGCAGTAGATATTTTTGGGCATTTGAAAGCTAAATTTAGCAATTTAATGTTGAAATGATGGTATTATTTTCGCACTCGTCTCTTCCTTATTTGACTGCGCCGTCTTGTGTAAGGTTCAACAAAACGGAAACGATATGATGCTGATCTTTTTTTATCACAAAGTAACAGCTTTTTGGATATTTATGGATAACATTATGGTGGTTTGGTATTTATTTTAAGGTTAAGATTTGATGTAAGAGTGCGAGCTCTGTTGGGTGTGTGTGACGTAAGATGAGCATTGCAGACGTTCAGTTTTAATTTTTTTTTATCTTTTTTTTGTTTTTGACTGACGTTAGCGAAAACGTATCAGGTAGGGGAATATGTAGCTGGGTTGGCAACAAGAATATAAAATTTTACATTATTTTGTGACTGTTAGGAATATTAATTTCGAAGTTCAACCTGGAAAAAGTGGGTTTTTGGTTGATTTCGAAAAATAAATTATCGAAAAAAATGAATTTTCAAAATTTTAGAAATATCGATTTATATTGGGAAATACGAAAAAAAAATTCAAATCAATCCATTTTTCGAAGATAGCTAAGACAATGTCGAAAATGAATAGAATCAAAAGAGTTGGAGTAAGAACTACATAGAAATTTCAAGGCCAAACGGTCCTTTTCTGTTCGAATTTTCAAATATTCCAATTCAAAAAATAATAAATTTTTACCTTATTTGCCATTTCGAATGTATATTCAATCGAATTGATGATATCAAATTTAAATAATCCGTTTCTCCCCTGAATTAAATAAAAAAAAACAGAAACCTCTTTCACGCAGCTTCAAACACGATTAAAACCGAATCACTTTAAAGATCACTTGTCTACCCTGTACAACATACAATTCACGGTAGTTTAATGTTCACAATCAAGTATCACCGCCCGTACAAGATTAAATAAAATATATGAAAAGAAATCAGCAATTAACAGCAAGATCGATCGTAATAAAACAATAATCACTCGAGATAATGGAACTAACCTGCTTCATAATTACAATCGAGTGTAAATGAAACGAGAGCGATATGCTTCCACTTTATATATGTTTCTTAAATCGGACAACTACTGCTACCGCTGCGCTACAGCGCCGTTCGGTGCTGTGGTCAGTTTTTACCCCATCGGACTATAGGAGGATCGAGCGCTATAGTCTCACGACCGACTACCACTACGCCAGCTTATTAATTCATTCATAAAAAGCGATTTTTCGGTTCAGTATCCGTCTCTCACCTGATTTTTATTTTAGTTTTGCTTAATCTCACCTCTCTCGTACGTATGTGTACGAACAAGTGTATTTGTAGTCTACCTGGCTGCTGGCTGCTGTTGGTACTTATTGTTTTCCAACCAAATGATGTTGGCTCTGATTGAGAATGAAAGTGGAATCGCAAGGAACAGGTAGAGAATCAAATAATCACGAGGGATGAAGGCGTCGCTGGTGGTGTGTTGCTGATACTCTTGCTTATCTCAATGTCTGTTGTTGCAAGAGCAGTTTCCCTTGCGAAATGCCAAGTCGAACACCTGCTGTTTCGACACTTGTAAAATGTATAAGATACAAGTGTATCTGCATCTTTTCGAAATCCAATTGTTGTTCACTCAAAATGCACGTTTCTTAAAAACGCAATTCTCATTTCCGAAAATTCATAATGCGATGTTCGGAAACGTTTAGTTGATATCACTCGAAAACTATTTGCAGTATTCCATGGAAACGTGTCATTTTCGAATTTTTTATTCAAACATCCTACTCGTAAAAAAATGCGAATTCTATGAAAATATTTCGCCATATCATCGGCAACAACAACATGAACTACTACGTTTTCTTGCCGTCTCCATCAAGCTCAATCTCGTTCAAGAAGTCATGTGGAAAGAATTTGAAAAACGTCTATCGGAAATGGACCTATCTTAGATCGGTTCTCGTGGTTTCATTTACGTTGTGCGTGGATTGTGTATAGACAAAAAGCGAGCCGCCGACGAGCGTCGCGTCGTCAGAGGAATTCCATGAATGGAACCTTTTACGAAAAGGTAAACGAACTAAAGCTTGCACGTAGCAACACCAATATCGTGGTTGATGATGTATATAGTCATAGCATACGAGGGTATACGAGCATGTTGCGGCGTTGTCGTTAGCACGATCATCAAAGGGCGCTTTGCCCCGATTTTTTACTCGTCCAGTGTCTTTGTCTGTCTTCTTACTAGTTTTTGCTTCTCACCGTCTGCACGTATCGTTCCGTTCATGGACCTTTTCTATGGTCAACTAATGGGGGAGGAATTCGGGGAAGTTTAATTTGATTCCAGATAAATTCAATTTAGAGAAGTAGGCTGCTGTCACTTGCGAAATATACTTTAATGGGTTATTTGGAGTCAAGTCTTTTCGGCTTTGAATATTTTTAGTTTTTCGCATTTTTTTTCCAACTTTGCGGTTTGTTTTTTGTTTCGTTATTCTTGGGCAACTTTGGCATATCGACCAAAGACAAAAGAGATTTATAGGTTTATGCCGAATTAGTTGGATGTGCTCACATAAGTAACCAGCGCGTCATTCGAAAAAGATGAAAGTGAGTATACGATGGCACGATGATGACTAATATCATAATGCGGACTGTGGATGAAGGCCTTTGCTTATAAGGCTTAGACGGAACAGAAAGAGAAATATCTAGTTTCCCATGATTAATTGGACGTGTGACTAAACAGGAATTCTGGTTCTTTGGCAATTTAGTCTTAAATCTATCGGAAATCTAATGTTTGGAATGTTGAAGGTTCTATTGCTATGAGCACATCGCCTGATTATTGTCGTACATATTAAGATGACTTTAATAAGTTGTTCGTTGACGTAGATGCCTGAATTAAAAATAGAGTGAAGTAGCCTGATGTACATATGTAATTAAATGAAGGTTTAATACCACGCAAATGACTTTCAAATTTCTACCTGATTTTTACTTGTTTTCGTCAGTGGAAAAAAAACAAGTGTTCTTTAGCAGATTTAATGCCCTTTGTTTGGTAAAGTACTCGTTTTTGGTTCAAGGAAATAATTTTTTTTTATAAAAAAATCACTTAAAGAGCTAAAACCAGCTCTTCAAAGATGTTTAAAAAAAAATAGCCATTTGCTTAAAAAGGCAAAAACAATGTATTAAGATACAAAAAAAAAAGTTAAGTCATCTAGTCATAAAATCCAAAACTAAATGCACAATAAGATATGAACCTTGCATTTGGCAATCATTTTGACAATTCTGCCTTATTTGTCGCCACCCTAGAAATTGACCGACTGAATCCAATCGGACAGTATTCAGCTTACTTTTTTCGTTTACTTAGATGACGATGAGGTCGGAGTCAAAGAACAGGAATTCAAACTTCTCTTTATATGTATATTTAGGCATGTAACCGTTTGGCGTGTTTTCCTACTAAGGGTTTTCCCAAATTTCTTCTGTACTGTTCTGCTGTTGGTAACTTGAGATCGAAAAGATTTATATATTTATCACTCCAGGCATTGAACACCTCCCCAAATGTTGTATTTTTTTACCACTGACCACGCGTTATTGTTTTATAAACGAAAGAGTAGAAGTTGAAGATTGAAGGCACATGTATGTACATACCATTTTCCTTTGCGTAACATTGACTGACTTATTAATACTTTTTTAACGCAGGAACCTTAAAACAATCGTCTTCACCTCTACACCTGTGTATAACTCTCACTCTCTCATCCCAACCATTTCCATCTCTTCTGTTTCACTCCAAACTCCCGTCAGTCCCTTCCCATCTTTCTAGGTCCATCCCTTCCTCACTTGGTCAAACTTACCAAACACCTTACTAAAAATAACGCTGAAGACGTTGAAGACCGATACATCATATCACCGTTGAAAGAAAGAAGAATCTACTTAAATGTGTGGGTTTAACTTACATCTGCCATGACGGCAAAACCAGCACTAACGTAATGGTATTGATTCACCAAAAAGGCCTTCCAACTGGCTCTCATGAACTGAAGAAAATTTTTATCTGTTTTCGTGTGAACCTAAATATTTCACTCAAAAACGAAGCTAAGGATCGCTCCTCGGTCGATGCCAACCTCAACTCCAAACGCCTCTTATACTTGTAGAGAACCCGTTCCAACTTCAAAAACTATTCTCAATACTAACCCAAGCACAGTTCAACTAAATACATCTCTTTCTGCTACCAGAATGTCAGGGGACTGGACACCAAACTTCTGCAGTACTCCTCAATACACATCAGATTTTACTCTGTTTCGTGCTGGCCATGATAATACTGCCGATCCGCAAGACCGCGGTGTTCTCAGCCGCTACGACCCTTTATCTTTCAAATCATCCAACTCCGCTGATTTCAACTTTATAGACGCCTTAATAGCCCCACCGAAATGGAAGCTCAACCCTGCCTGCTGGTAAATTTGACTCCCACAACCAATAACAATAAGTATCAACTTGCCATCGACCTCATAGAATCCAGACCGCTGACACCAATGACATTTCCATCATCCGTGGCAATTTCAACTTTCCGTACTTGAAATGGCTAAATTCAAGCTAAGACTCACTTTGTGGCGACTACCACGTGGTCTGCCAAGGAAAATCTCTTCTCAGGTCGTCTCTCCACAACTTGACTTGATCATCTCATCTGACTGCGAAAATTTGCATTATTTCCACAAGTAACCAACTCCTCTCTACTTTGGACCGGTTCTATCCACCCTTATTGAACTCTTGCACGATCCTACTCTCCGAAAATCGTATTCCTTCAATTTCCGAAAAGTAGACAAAACCTACTCAACAATGTTAACTTTAATTTTGTCCTAAACCCTAACACGCACATGTCCTTGCTCTCCTCAACTTTAGTGTCTTCAGTTGCCTTATCCTATTCGCCCTATATTCAGCAAAAAAGAACTGCTCCTCATCTCCACCATGGTACACTAAAGAAATACGCTTCCAGCGCAACAAAAGCAACAAACAGTGGCAGGCCTACCTTAAATCTAGTTCGATATCCGACCTTGCTACATAAATGCAGTCTTAAACAGAATTCGCACAAATATGCGAATTTTCCTACCTTGATGCTTGATTCGAATGCATTCCTTTCGATCCCAAGAGCTTCTATCATTTGCCACTTATTTTGCCCATTTCTTCAGCCAGTCGTTCACCGAACAGGTCCTTCAACCCGGTCATGACTACTTTCGTTATATGAAAGATTGCCTTCAACGTCTCTGGCGTCAGTGAGTATAACTTCCGCCTTAGTCATCGAGAAAATAGGTAACTTAAAGCATGACCCGGCCCTTACATAGTTTAAATGGGTTTGATAAGAGGTCGCTCAGCAACTACTTTGAGTTGGGACTGTGATCTTTCAGACGCTGCACGGAAGCGCTTCCAATAGAGTAACACTGGGGGTCATTACACTTTCTGCGAACCAGGGAAGAGAATAATTTAACAGGTTTGCATCGGTTTCACCAAGGAATACCTCTAGTGACCTGATCCCTATCTGCTGTCTCCAGAAAGTAATAATGACTTGTGCGTTCGCAACGTTTTATAGTCAGTTTCATCCTTTTCCTCTTTCTCTGGGGCACCTTTTTTGTCCATATTTCTCATGATCAATGTCAGTGTCGCCCTTATGTGTTACAACTCACGTCCAGCCACAGGATTCGGGCTTTGCGAACACTACTTATTATTATGATGATTATGAACACCGCACTAGAAGCCCTCCGGATCACTAACTCGTACGGCACCGTATCGGAATCAGCAGTACGTATGGTAGCAGGTGTGATCCCTATCGATTTGCTAGCTACAGAAAGAGAATAAGTCTACAACGACAAGACAGGAATGGGAGTCGAAGCGGCATTAACTGCGGGAAAAGAGGGGCCAAGCCGGTGGAACGCGAAAACCAGGGGAAGATGGACCGCGAGACTGATTCTAGACATTGCAGTATGGACGGAGCGGAAACATGGTGAAGTTGTTTGTAGAATGGGGAAGGGACAGAGTTCAATTTGCCAGTACGGTGCCTCAAAGCCCACGACGTCTATCGTCTGCAGCAGGTCGACAGAACAGAGATAGGGTTAGACTTCCTCTCTCCAGAAAACGTGATCCAGAAAATGGTCTCGAGTGACGCCAGCTGGACAAAGACCCATAGCAAAAGAAGCCAAAATAAAAGACAGGTAATGCAAAAGCGGTTCCGAAGTGGATGGCGTCAAGACGATAGGTGGATGGGTTTTTGTTGGGCGCCAGTTCCACACTAGTTGCTTTTCCTTCCTAGATAAAAAAATATCACCATTTGGAACTAGGAAGTTCAGATCCTCGATGACAAGTCTTCCACTAGCCTCCATGTCATGAGTGTGTTCCTTCCATGTTTCGCTGTTGTATCCCTCTTCTAGATATTCTAGATCCTTCCTTATATTGCCCTTCTATCTACGGGGTGGCCTTCCTGGGGTCTTTTTCTCAGAGGTTTTCCACTCATTATTCGTTTGACTGCTCTTCCACAGTCCATTCGTTCTACGTATCCTGCCCTTCACCGTTTTATTACTCGGACAATGCTTGGGGCTGAATAGAGCTCCTCGAGTTCTTGATTGTTTTCAAAGGCCCGAAATCTATTTTCCTTCTTAGTCAGAGACTAAGTTTCATTTTGACATTGCGGGACAATATAATTGTTTTGAATGGTTCCCTAATTGTCAAGAAGCACATACAGCCTTTTACTTATTTCAATCTTTACGTCGTTCACTTTCTCAAAGCGTTTATCGACAGTCAGTCAGTGACCATATATTAAGTTTTCTCTTCATCTACTTCTGAGCCTAATACCTATTAAACTTTCTTCTCTCTATCGACCAGCAGATCCAGGCCGTTAGCGGTCATTATAGAATGAATGTGATTCTTTTAAGTTTAAGGTTATTCCTCTATCCTTTTTTGAAGGGATCTCATTAAGAATTCCCGCACCAAAGTAAAAAGAAGTGATGAAAAGGCATCGGCATAATTCTTCACGTATCTCAAGTGTTTTAGATAAAACATTTTCTACTTTAACTTGTTCTTTGTTTCCCATACTTGCATCAGTTTCAGTAACTATTTCGGGATGGTACATTTTCGATAGATTTCATATGCCTTTTAAAAATCTACGATTAGTTGATGTAGCCTTTCATGGAATTCCCATATTTTTTCTACTCGTTAAAGCTGCGGTATAGTGAAAATCTGGTCACTCGTCGAGCGACTCCTCCTGAAGCCACACTGGTAGTCTCCGATTATTTTCTTTGCGTATGAAGTCGGTCTCTTGAGAATATTTGTCAGCACCTCGTACTAACTTTACGGCAGAGATACATATTCCTCGGTAATTGTTGCATTGCGTTTGGTCACCTTTTTTAAATACGGGAATGATGATCGAATTTTTCCATTCCTCGGGGATAGTTTCATTGTTCCATATAGTCGCGACGAGCCCATGTAAATCCTCTGTACATTTTTGATTGTATTAATTCCGATGGTATTAGGTCGATTCTTAGGTAGGTAGGTAGGTAGGAGTGGCCGCCTGATATCAAGATGCCAGGCCCAATTTGCTTATGCGCCGTTTTGATGCCATCCTGTGGAATTAAGGAATTTGATGATATTGCAGAATCCTATTTCCCTGAATTCTGATAGGTCTGATAGAGCCGACAGAGTAGGACATTCACACAGGTAATGGGTGAGAGTTTCCTTTTCCAGTGGGTTCTTGCAACTTCGGTAGTAGGTGTTGAATGGGATGCCTAACTTAGTAGCGTGGGTACCGACAGGCCAGTGGCCAGTGCAGATGGCTACAATTCTGGCCATCTCTTGTCGGGGTCTGTTAGTTAGGTCGAGGGTTCATTTCCTGTTATAGGAGGGCCATGTTTTCCTTGATATGACGCAGTTGCTAAGACTGCACCATCTGGAGTTCGCCCTCGAGAGAAAGTGTTGTAGAAGGTTTGCCTTGACCAGTCTAATGGGGGGGAGTACTGCCTCCGCCAAAGAACAGTCGAGGAAAGAGCTGTGCCTTGCTAGAGCGTCAGCCTTTTCGTTTCCCTCTATTTTGCTGTGGCCAGGAACCCAAATGAGAGTAATGTTGAAATAGTCTCCTGCACAGCTGATTTCATCCTTACACTGTGCAACTAATGTGGATTTTATGGAGTGAGAGTCGAGGGCTTTGATAGCCGATTGGCTACCAATATATATATTAACATCTCTTGGTAATAGGATAGCGCGTGAGTAACTTGCAAGCTTCCTTAATCGCTAGTATTTCCGCTTGGAACACGCTGGCCGAGTCTGGAAGTCGCAGCGATTTGGAGATATTCAGTTCCGCTGAGAAGATACCCGAGCCAACCCCACACTCCATTTCGAACCGTCGGTGAAAAAAGCTACCTGATGGTTCTCAGAGTGCAGTCTCTGTTTCCATGCCAACCTGGATGGGAAGTGGACATGGGCGGCTTTACTTGGGTTGTGTATGGGTGTCGTGAAATCGGTTGCAGTCGTGGCCAGGTCACTAGGTAATAGGTCCAGCACCATGCTATGACCGTAGGGTTTAGATGACCAGAACCCAGATTCTCTGAGTCTAATGGCGCTACAGGCTGCATTATATCTGATGAAGAGGTCCAGAGGGAGGAGGTTTAGGAGTACGTTAAGTGCCTCGGTCGGAGTAGACCGAAGGGCACCGGTTACCCCAATACTGGCCGATCTCTGTACTCGGCTTAGTTTTTTGATGTTGTATGCTTTACTTAGGGCAGGCCACCATACGAGCGCTACGTAGGTGAGATAGCTTGGGTCGGAGTCCCCAGCTTTTGCCGAAGGTTCTGCTACAGGCATAGAAAGCGACACATGCTTTCCGTACCCGATGTTCAATGTTCATCTTCCAACTGAGCTTGGGGTCTAGGATAATTCCTAGGTATCTAGCCTCGGAAGACAAGGAGAGTGACTGGCCGTTGAGTCGAGGAGTGATTAAAGGCCGGTGGTAAACAGCATCAGTTCTTTTTACTCGGATTGATGCTTAGGCCGCATCCTGAGGCCAGGCGCTTAGCTTAGTCAGAGCTCTCTCTGAGATTTCGCTAATTACCGAGGGAAACATTCCCGATACTAGAATGACCACGTCGTTAGCATAAGCAACCGCCTTTATTCCGATTCTCTCGAATTCTTTCAAAATTTTATCGATAACCAAGAGCCATAGTAGAGGCGATATCACCCCACCTCTATCTACGGTCTTAAGTATAGTGGTGTTGCCCATCTGGGCCTGAATGATCCTAGTTCTGAGCATGGATATGATCCATCTGCTAACAAGTCCCTCTACCCCTGCCGTGGTGCGGGCTTCTTGGATCGATTCAGTGTGAACGTTGTTGAAAGCACCTTCTATATCTATGAAGGTAGCTAAGATAAATTGTTTATGGTGGATGGATTTTTCGATTGTCTGCACGACTTCATGCAGGGCGGTGTCAGTGGACTTGCCTTTAATGTAGGCGTGTTGGGACTTCGAAAACTTTGTGTTTCCTAGAGAGTCGCGGATGTGCCTGTCTAAGATGCGTTCGAGGGTCTTCAGAGGTCGATTCTTAAGCCGATTGATTACTTCATTTATCTCTTCTACTGTAGTGTGAATAACACCGTTTTCTATTGCTCATCGACGTACATTCAGCAACTTACCAAAATATGTCCTCCATTGGGCTGCAACTTTTTTGTTGCCTGAAACGAGCTCTCTGTTGCGGATAAAGCCTGATATCCTTTTCGTACCGTGGTTAGCCTTGAATTTTAGCAAACTTTTTCCTTCGTCATTGTCGTTTTTTTATCCCAAAGGAGATGCCTGACTTCCTTTCGTAGGGTTTGATATCTTGTACGAATTAACTCTTCGCTATTTTGCTGGGCTTGAAGTTTTAGAACAGCGAGCTTTTGCCTTTTCCTCGCATTCTTCGTCAAACCAAGATTTTCCTTTGGGAGTTTTTCAATAATCTTGTTTGCTTTCTGCTGCCTCCTTTACAACACTTTTTATTGTTGCCCATACTGCTTCTACCTGTCTTGTTTCATCGTTAACTTCTACGCCATCTAATAGTGCGAACCGGTTATCAATGTCGTTCTAGTATTAACGCTGGATAGGAGGGTGATCGGCTGTGATCCGCTTTTAATAATGGCAATGATTAGGATGTTTTCTGAATCGCAATCCCCTCCTATGTATGCTTTAAAGTCTAGTACGCTGGTATGGTGTCTTCTATCTATCAAAAAATGATCAATTTGGTTGCGCGTTAATCCATCCGGCGATATCCATGAAGCCTTGTATATTCTCTTATATTTCAATGTTGTAGGTTTAACGATCATATTTTCTTGGGCTGGCGAAACTTATTGTCCTAAGTCTTATGGGATAGTAAACGAATCCTACCAGATATCACCCAATCTCCCACTTTATTCGTATATGTCTCGTACTCTTTAACAGCCATGCTAAACACTGTAATGTTATTTAAACGTATGTATACTCCTGTATCCATGCAATATGAACAAATCACTCATTTTTACTATAAAATATGAGTTTCACACACTTTTATTTTTGTTTCTCGCACTTAATCTAATGATGACATAAATAAGCACCGTTATTTTAAGCCCCTATTTCAAATAATTAAATAAAAAAAAAACAACAAACAATTTTAGTGTATAGTCACCCGACTCCTATTCATTCACTCACGCTTGGATGGTTATTCAATAAATTCTCGAGAGGCTTTGGTGATGTTCTCTCATTACCATTTTTCTCATCCCACTGCCCGTTCAAGGCTTACTCCCTTATGGCAGCATTTGACGTCTATAAATCTATTTTAGTCTAGGCACCTTAGAATAGATCCGGCTTTCTCGTTATTTTGCGCTTGCATGGAAGTTGTAGGAAAATCCCCTCGTAAGTAGGTCAATAGTGTGCTGAACTTGTTGAACCACTTTATCAAGTGTTTTAAAGCCCACTAACCAACAGGTAGGTATGTGTCATGCGAAAATGAAAAAAATAAAAATGAAAGAGCGGAAGAGTGCATGCGTGATGTAAATTGGCGTTAACTTTGAGTTGCAAGCCATGAAATATATTTCCGTTCAGTAACAAAGCGGTTAGAAATGTCAGAACAAGAAGTCAGTTGGTTTCGACTACATGACAGCAACAAAATGTGAAAGGAATGCAGCAAACTAAGGTGAATTTGGATATTTGCGAATGGTGCCTTTGACTGCTATATTGAGGTATTGCCTTACTCATACAACTTCCGGGTTATAATTGAAAAGCAAGCTGGTCCCCGGTTCTATCTGCACATGATCCCTGTATATTGAACATACATACATGTGGTTTGGCAATAGAATCCACGCAGCAAAGTGGTTGGACAGGTATGGATTCTAAAAGGAATCTTAGAATGAATTTTTAAGAGGATTTTACTGAGTGAGTAGTGGATCGTAGGATATCTACGATTTTATAGGTGAAGGTACGAGGCTTCGCCCCTATTCTCTAATGAGCTGAAAAAAAAGTAACTGAAATCGCTAATATTACAAGGGTGGTCCGATAAGTACTTAGCCTCACCACCAGATGGCGCCAGTATCGCGCCACTATCGCGCTATACTATCGTATAGTACATTCTAGTAGACGGCTACTGTCGACGGAATTTCAGCCGGTCGGACTCGTAGCTTTGTTTTGACCGCGTGTGGACGGGGAGCGTCCGCGGATTTCAGCAAAATGGAAAAAGAGCAATATCGGTCGGTGATTCGATTCTTGTTTTTGGAAGAGAAATCGCACAGCGAAACCAAAGAGCGTTTGGATGCTGTGTACGGTGACTCTTCTCCTTCGATGGCGACCATCAAAAATTGGTTTAACGAGTTTCAACGTGGTCGCACGTCGGTTTTTGATGAGCCACGTACATACATGTGCCCCGAAAACGGCTACCACGGAGGATAACATGACAAAAATCCACGATCTCGTATTGGCAGACCGCCGATTGAAGGTGCGTGAGATAGCTGAGACAGAAGGCATTTCAAAAGATCGCGTGAGTCATATCCTGCATGAAATGTTGGACATGAGAAAGCTGTCGGCGCGATGGGTGCCGCCTTTGCTCACTCCGGACAACAAGCGTAACCGTGAGACCACTTCAGAGCAGTGTTTGACGCTGTTTTAACGCAATCCGAAGGAGTTTCTGCGTCGTTTCGTGATAGTCGGCGAAACATGGGTCTACTAGTATACACTAGAGACCAAGGAACAGTCGTAACAGTGGACATCACCCGGCGAACGTGCTCGCCGGGCTATGCTATACCCCCGTTTTATTGTGCTTAATTCAAGCTACATACTTAATTTAACTTACAACCTAGGAAACTAAGAAAGAGGGCGATTGAGACGGACTTGGGACTTGCATTGAAAATTTAAATTATCATTTTGTACAAAATACTTTCAAAGATTTTGGGTATATGAGATAGTTTGGTAGTTGTTAATGTCATTCTTCGGACCCTTTTTGTGTATAGGTGATATAAAAGAGGTTTTCCATATCCGGGGAAATTCACCTTGGGAAAGGGATAGGCTGAAGATTTTTGAGAGAGGTAGAGAAAGGGAGGAGGAACATTTTTTAAAAATATTGCTGGGAGGCCGTCGGGGCCAGGGGTGAATTCATCATTAAGTTGCTTTAATCTTACTTCGATGATAACGGGGTCGACACTACGAGGGAGAAATGGTCCAAAGGAGAAGTTTGGTAAATAGTTGAAATCGGGTGCAAAGGAATCATGGGTGAAAGATTGATTGAAAAAGGTGGCAAAAAGTTTGGCAATGTAATGAGGATCAGTGGAAGTTTCATTATTGAACGAGAGTGAGTTTGGGTAGCCATTAGATTTTCTTTTGTAATTAACGAATTGAAAGAAGGACTTGGGATTATTTATAAAGTTGGTTTGCATCTCAACTAAGTAGTGTTGATAGAGAGATTTATAAAGCTCTACAAAATGCAGGTAAGTACCGAAATAGTTAGAGAAGTCATTTGGGGATTGAGTACGAAGGAAAGTTGTCCAGAGCTTGTTCCGTTTGTTTCTCAAAGAACCTGCGATTATACCATGGTGGGGAGGTGGACGAGGTTTTATGTCGAGAAAAGGGTACATAAAGGGAGAAGGAATTAAATATTTCCTTGTAGAATATAGCTATGGCATCATTTACGGTAAGGTTGTTGAAATTAAAAGGAGCATTATTGAGATATTCATTGATTTGACGAAAGTTGGCTTTGTGAAAATCATGAGGGATTCGAACAGTGGGGGGAGAGTTCTGTATAGGGGAGTTGTGAAAGAACGAGAGAAGAAGGGGAGGGTGGTAGTTGTCGACGGTTGATAGGGACAGCGGAGAAGCTGAAACTGAGGAGTTGAAGGGGTCACTTGTGAAAATGAGGTCGAGTTGTCTGCCCATGTAATTCAAAATGCTGCTGACTTGGTTAAGGCTGGAACCAGCTAGGCGATCAGAGAGGAAAACTGAATGGGTTTACGTCTTCTAGTTTTTGAGAAAATCGAAAATTACTAAAAGTACTTTTTTATGGGATTTTTTGTTTTCTCGTATTTACGGTGATAATACGTATGGGGGGGGGGGTATACTGCCCCACCTCCCCCCTCTCCCATTCCCCTTATATATTCCGTATTTTTCTATATAAAACTAGCCATCAATTTGAGGATTTATTTTGTAGTTGAACTTGGCTTCAGCTTCCTCACTGTGTTGCAACTTACCGATGAAGGTCGATGAAGGAGTCGAGTCTTATGTTTGAAAGTGAATAGACGTGCTAACGTTATCTCCGGCAAACGCATTAAATATCGTGTGTTCAAGTAATTGAAATTCTAATATATTGCGCGATAACTTGTATTCGGGCTCAAAACATTCCAAATAATTTGTAAATTCGTGTTTCGGCGTAACAAAAAAACTTAATTTCAAAGTTTCTCTTGCCATCTTCGCTAAAATACGAAAACGCATTATAGTACATATATTCAACACCGCACAATGTCCTACACAACCTCAGTTAACACCAGGTCCAACCTCGCGCGATCGCAACAACATCATTCCGCATCACCTAAAACACAGAAACTTGCTGATGGTATCTCAATGGAACACCTACATCAGGAATTGAAAAAACATGCAGACACAATAGTCGCGACTATCAAACGTGAAATGGAGAAGATGCATAGCGATCTACTGGAAAAGGTTAAAAGCATTGAAAAACAACTGAATGAGAAAGTCGAACTCATTAACTCAGCGATCTTCAACTTAACACAGCGCGTAGATCATGCTCAGTGCAACATTACTGAGCTACGCCAACGATGCGACATGTTGGAGAGGAAGGAATTCCTTACGGACGCAATCATGTTTGGTATTCCTAAACTCCCAGAAGAAAATTTACCTGCCATCTTCACCAAATTATGTGAGAGTATCGGTGTAGCACCACCAACACTGAAAGGTATATTTCGCACCAAAAATCGAAACAAAAGTGACGATTCTCCTGTGATTGTTAAATTTACGAGTGTCAGCGATCGTAATGCGTTGCTTAAAGCACTGGCAAATTACCGAAGATCATCTTGTCTGTGGTGACCTCAATAATGATCTTCTTGCTAATTCTTCGTCTAATCTGATTAGCAATTTTAAATGTTTGGATCTTACACCAGTAAACATGACAACACCCACGCACTTTACAACTCATTCTTCCACCTTGTTGGATATCTTTCTTGTGAATGACATAACTAAAGCTCTACTCTATACTCAACTGGCCGTCCCAGGGTTCTCCAAGCATGATATGCTGTACCTATCATACGATGTGCACTTGAAAACAGATCAAATTAGTTTTAGGTATAGAGATTTCAAGAACATTAATTACAATGATTTATATTCTGATGTAAACGCTATTGCATGGGAAGAAGTTTATCACATGCCCTCGGCCAATGACCAACTCTTGTTTATACAAAATAATATACAAAGGCTTTTCAACCAGCATGTGCCTCTAATTTCTAAAGTAATGAGGAATAAATCTCCACCATGGTTCAATATTAGTCTACACGAACTTATTAAAAAACGTGACATTGCTTATTCTCGATGGAAGCGCTACAAATTGCAAGACCATTACAACACCTATCGCCATCTCAGAAATTCAGTCGTTGTCCGCATAAGAAGTGCGAAGCGTCGCTACTTTGATCGTACATTAAATAACGACTATCAAGATAGCAAAGTTTTATGGCGCAAACTTCGGAAAATGGGATTTGGCAAAAAATATTTATCGCCACCAGTCGATATAGATTGTAATTTTCTAAACCAACATTTCGCGGCAGTCTCCAACTTACAAACCCTAAGTGCTAGTTCACAGTTTGAATCCCTCGCATGGCAAAACAGGCACGAATTTGAAGGCGAGACATACTTTAGATTCATCCACCTCATTGACGAGGACATAGTCGATGCCATTATAACAATAAAGTCAAACGCGGTAGGCCTTGACGAAATTAATCCTCAATTTACCAAAGTCATCCTTCCTTACATACTTAAGTATATAACACACACATTTAATACAATTCTTACAACTTGCGATTACCCGCTAGTCTGGAAATTTGCCAAAATTGTTCCGGTACCGAAAACGTCACACCGCACTTGCACCGACTATAGGCCTATATCCATACTACCCTTTTTCTCTAAGGTATTTGAGAGGGCAATACTGAAACAGATGCAAGCTCATCTAAGTCGAAATGAGCTCTTGTGTAATAATCAGTCCGGGTTTCGCTCTAAACGAAGCTGCAAAACCGCACTCCTCTGCGTGGCGGATGACATACGATTGGCAATGGACTCAAATTATTGTACATTTCTAACATTACTGGATTTTTCTAAGGCATTTGACACAGTAAACCATCATGTGCTGTGTAGGAAACTGTTAACACATTACAAGTTCTCTCATTTGACTGTAAAACTTTTATTTTCCTATCTATCTGGCCGACAACAATGTGTCTCAACCAATAACCTAACATCGTCATACCTTAGGATTTCAGCAGGAGTTCCTCAAGGATCCATTCTTGGACCACTACTATTTTCATTATACATCAATGAGCTTCCGAAGCGCGTTACTCATTGCTCTATGCATATGTTTGCCGACGACGTACAACTTTACTTAAGCTGTCCGGTGGCCAATATTTCAAACGGTATAGGCTGTATAAACGAAGACTTGCAGAAAATCCAAGAGTGGGCATTGAAACACAACTTATCACTCAATCCTAAAAAGTCTAAGACGTTGTGTATATACAAACGTGTGTTAGATACTTCAGTTTTCCCCCGAATTTTACTACAAAATACTCCTATTGAATACGTTACTACAGCCAGAAATCTTGGAGTCATCTTCAACAACACGTTAACCTGGTCAGACCACGTAACAACTACTGTAGGAAAAATTTATAATGGCCTCCGCCTGTTATGGTCAACTCAAAATTGCATACCAATCAGCACAAAAATGCTCATAGTAAAGGCTCTACTTCTACCCATACTATTGTATTGTTGCGAGGTGCTCGGTGAGTTTGATTTCAACACCAGACGAAAACTAAACGTCATATTTAACAATTTAGCCAGATATGTTTTTAACAAAAGATATTCCGATCACATCTCTTCTTATGCACGACAAATACTTGGAATGAATTTCAACAACTTCGTGAAATTCAAGTCAATTGTTCTTCTGCACAACATAATGCTAACTCGTCAACCGAATTACTTGTACAACAGACTCATTCTCCCCAGTTCAAATCGCACTAATATACTTATTCGACCAAGATTCAACTGCCTTCAATCAAAACGTTCGTTTTTTGTTAATGCTACATTGTTATGGAACACGCTGCCAATCGCGTTTAGGAGAATCACAAACACCAACAAATTTAAAGCTTTACTCTTCCAACACCTGGCCAATGAAAACTAACCTTAAACTCACCCAATATTTAATAAAATTGTGTCTTATATTCTTATATTCTGTAACTATTTAGCTAAATTTAAATTACTCAAAATCAGAAAATGTATACATGTATTAAGCGTTTCACCCATAAGATACGAATCTTGCTGTGAAACATTACTCAAATAAATAAATACAAATACAAATACAAATACAAGGTGGAAATAAAAAAAGTTCGGTTGGATGTGGCGGTGCTCAACAAAATCTCTGAAAAAAAGGTGACAAAAATTGTAGGAATACAATCAACCCATCTATCGGCACATTTTTCCTTAGGCCTCAATGTCGGTTAGAGATTCGCGAGGTGCTTGCGATAATTATCTCTTTGTCATCAAAATACCTGTGAACAAGGTAAATCTACTACAAGAGATTACTTTAACTGTTGTCGTGAAATAGCCGAAATAATAGCGTCTCACGTTGATGTCACTATTGGCGGCGAAGAAAAAACTATGCAAATCAACGAGACTTTTCTTACAAAAAGAAAATATCACAGAGGCCGTGTTACCGAACAGATGACAAGCGTGGTATTGGGGTTGTTTTGCGAAGATAAGGTCTGACGGTTCTTAAAGTGAACTCTAAATGTAAGGAAGATTTATGTTCTTTTATCCATAAATACGTTAACTCCAACACCAGTCGTATTTGAAACGATAGCGCACGCCAGTATATAGGTATTGAGAAAATGTTTTCTAGTTCTACGACCCATGAAGTGACAAACCACAGCAAAGGGGAATATGTTGATAAGACCGATGCAAGCAACATTATTAACGATCTGGAGAATCTGAAAAAATCTCTTTTATGCCGCAAAACTACGCACCACCTTCATCAGTATATGGCACCTTGCTTTTATCGGAAGTACTGCCTTAAAAAAAATATAAGGACGACTTGGGCTTCTAAATCATGGAATTTTTACCAAACTTAAAAAAAGTGTTTCCAGGTTTTGTCGATGGTGAAGATAGTGTGGGCTTGCAACTAAAGGAATTCGACCCTCCCACCGTTCACAGTGAGAACCTAGAGGCTATTTTACCGCCAAAACAACCTCGGCTTCTCGACAGTAACACCAATACGGACGATGACTTCATTGACTTACCTTTTTAATACATTTTCAATACTTAACTATTTTTAACTAACTTCAGACTTACTTACACTACGACTGACTAAGACGTGGAATGCAATGCAATTCTACCTCCTCATGGTGCATTTTGGGTAGCGCTAAAGGAATTGCTGTACTTTACTTACAAAGATGAACCCATCATCAATATATTGATATCGAAGTCTTGCATCGGTTCAATGGAAGTATATACATACATCTAACCTCGCACTTACCTCAAATCCTACATTGGGCATGCCCCCCCCATACATATTATCACCGTAAATACCAAAAAACAAAAAATCCCATAAAAAAGTACTTTTTGTAATTTTGGATTTTCTCAAAAACTAGAAGACGTAAACCCATTCGGTTTTCTGTGTTCGATTCAGAATTGATATGAGCATTGACCACGAAAAGCCAATTTAGCACTCCTATTCATACTTTCAAAAAAAAAAAAGGTCTAAACTTTTTTTTTCAATTTTTTAGTCAAATTTTTGAGTTTGCATGCGAATTTTTCAAAAATTATTTATACAAATAATTTAACTTAAATTTCAGATTAAAGAACAAGTTTCTGGCTTTCAATACCGTTAGAGTACTTTATTGTAGGTGTTGCCGTTGTTTTTTTCCTTTTAGTTATTTTTTTTCTAAAATTGCCGCTACCTCCTAAACGGGACGGCCTTTCGCAGACTTCAACTTGACGAATTTTCGCCTACACCCGTACTAGATCCAACTGAGCCAGGAGCTTAAAGTTCTTGATCATAGGCAATGTCGTTTGTTCGCTGACAGGGCTTCGGAGCGTTTGGAAAATAACTCCAATTTTGGCCGAAAAATAATCTTTAGCGACGAGACACATTTTTGGATGAATGGCTGCGTTAACAAGCAACACCAAGTTAACACTAAACCACAGGAGGTTCACCAGGTGACAATGCATTCTCAAAAAGTTACTATTTGGTGTGGATTTTGGCCGGTGGCTTCATTGTTCCGCACTTTTTCGAAGACGAGGTTGGTGAAGCGATCACCATCAATGACGAGCGCTGCAGAACGATGGTAACCAATTTCTTAAGGCCCTAATTGAACCATGTGCACCTAGATGACCTGTGGTTCAAGCAGGACGGCCCTTTATATCACACAGCGGACACCACGATTGACATTCTGCATGAACGATTTGAGGGTAGGTTATCTCTCGCAAAGATGTCGTGAATTGATCACCAAGGTCATGTGATTTTACCGCTAGACTTTTTTATGTGAGGTTTCCTGAAGCCGCAGGTAAGTATATGCGAATAAACCACAATCGATCGATGCCTTTAAGGTATCACAGGCCATCGCTCAAATTCAGCCAGATCTATGCGGACAAGCCATTGAAAATTCCACCACTTGGATCAGTGACTTCGATTTTCTTAATCTCAAATGGAATTCATCGATGTATACTACCGTTTTATTTGACCTCTAGTTTGATTGCTGCCCAAAAATATCTCTTCTTAGATCGCTTAACTGATTCAAGTCAACTGACCCATTCAACTCCCCTGTTTCACTGTCCCCCCTTTTTGTCAACCATCGACAACTTACTTTTTTCCTTCTCCTCCCATTCCTTAACAATTCTCTATTACAGAGCATTTGCATTATAGTTTTGACTTTTTACGACTTGCATGAACCAAAATTCCCCCAAATCGATGAATTACTCAACACATCCCCCTGCAAACCTAATTACCTATGCCTAAATGACTCCCCATCCACATTCTGTACAGGAATTTTCATTCTATTTTGCTTTGTGTTCCCTTTTCTCGATACAAGACTTCGTCTACCTCCCCAACGTTGTGTCATCATATTTTCCTTTCTCTGAGAAACACAAGCAACAAGTTTTGGGCAATTTTCCTTCGTGCTCAATCCTCTAGTGACGTTTCCAATTATTTTGTCATTTTACTGAGCTTCACAACTCCCTTTCAATTTGTTTCAATTTAAAATTTGATGAAAAATTTAATTCAGTTTTATAAATTCAAATTTAACCGTCCGTCGTTAAATAAAAACGTCACCTGTGGGTTCCCATCAGACCCATTCACAATTGCACTCCGCCATGCAAACGCAACCAATCTCAATTTGACATTTCTCCGACCGCCTGTATACTGTCAGAATCCGCAAACTACACTCGAAAATCACAATCACATAACGTGCCGACTGGTTTTGTTTTTTTTGTTTACTTTTTTCCCACTACGACGCATTAAACTCCATCCATTTCCCTGCTCCAGAGGAAAATCATTCAAATCTCAATGCAATTTCGCACCCAAAAGTGACAAACAATTCCAATGAGAAAGCAAATTTCGCAAATCAATTCGAAACATACCCCATTAGCCGAGCCGGTCAAACATATCGCGCAACGACTTACCCTCGCACTCTCATCCAAGAGAGTTGGTACCTCGAAATAATATAAAAGCAAGCTTCCTTTACGTAATGTTTTTGTAAAAATAGTTCGCAGTATTTATGGCTTCGAATGCGCTGATCGGAAAAATTATTGCCAGCGTCGTGTTATCAATCGTTCTGTATTACATCTTCTGGGTGTTTGTGCTGCCGTTTATGCTCATTGAGGAGGGTGCGTACTTGTGCCATCATTCCCATCATTCCCATTGTATTTCAATTTATGGTGCGATAGTGCTAATTGAGTTTTATTCGCAGATAACCTGATTCATTCGTTCTTTCTGCCGCTGCAGTACGCGTTCGCAGTGCCAGCCGTGTTCGGGGTCTGCTTCTTAGGCGGCCTATCAGTCTTCACATTGTATCACATATGGGATCACGTCAACTTCTTCTGAGCGGCCCTTGAAATCAGTTAATCGTTTCTTTGTTGAGCTTGTGAGTATGAAAAGCCAATAAACTGTCGTACGACACAGCAACACGCGACTACGTCTTATAGAAAGATATAAAGGCTTACCCGGTCGATCAAATAAACACAACATTTGCAGTCATGCAACCACAGTGGTTGGTAATCGGTATTTCTGGAATAACTTGTGGCGGTAAAACGACATTGGCGCTTGGTTTGCGGGAATATTTCCTGAATCACAAGAACAAACGGCTGTGGAACTACAAATACGTCATCAGCGACGTGCAGTTGATCGGGCAAGACGAATACTTTCTTCCTGTGAACGATTTGCGACACAAATGGGTGGAGAAATTGAATGTCATCAATTTCGAGGTGCTCACCGCGCTCGACATGAAACAGATGCTCTCCGACATAACGTGGACTATGAAGGGACGTTACCTGGCCATCGACAATACGATGACGGGCACACCCGACTACATGGACGAGATATCATCATTCCAAAATGTGACGCAACTGAACATTCTCATCATCGAAGGGTTCCTCATATTCAACCAGCCGGAATTACTACAAATCTGCCATCTGAAGTTCCATTTCCACTTACCGTATGAGAAGTGTTTTGCGAGACGAAAAGTCCGGACCTACGATCCGCCCGATGTTACTGGCTACTTCGAGATGTGTGTGTGGCCGTATTACGAGAAACACTTTGCCGAGTTCCGGGAACGCAAAGACATCATGGCGCTGAATGGTGAGATGAGCAAGGAGCGGATATTCAAGTATGTCCTCCAGCGCATCAATGGATACTTGAATGAGATTACAAATCCTTGTCTAATGGATCAATAGCCGTTGGAAAATAACCGGCTCGAAGCGCGAAACGAGAGAGAGAGTACAACTTCGATGGATTCGATTTGATTTTATACTGGGGATCCTTTGGTATCCGTTTCTCCGACCTTTTCGTTCCCATTTCCATACTATGCTGTAGGATACTAACTACGTATTTATATTTTTGTAATGCGGCCGAGAGGCTGTTACTTATACACAAACATGACGTAGTCCATAAGCTCTTCACTATTTTTGTTTTTTTTTTTTTAGTTTGTTTAGAATTAACAAGTAATTTATCAACTTATGTGTATCTTAACACAAAACGGCTGTAGAGTAAATACATGGAGACTATTTAATGTGGACGTGGGCTTTGGTGTTTTTGTGTTAGCTGTGACGCAACGCGATAACCTCAGTGGCCTTGGTGCACTGCGGTTGATTAGAAACAAGGATTATCGAGGCCGGAGCGGGTTTATGGCATGTGTTCTCGTGCGGCGGTAATCGTCGTGAACTTGGAACACTTGCTTACGCCCTTCTCTCTGTTGGGTTTCGGACTATCGTACAGTGACGGAGAATTAAAGAAAAATGCTTTGTGGAAGACGAGATATGCAGGGATGATGAACAGAAATAGAAACAGAGTCGGGTTGTCAAGTTCCATATCGCGTAGAAGGTCGACGTTGAAGGCTGCTCATTTCGACCCACACGCATTGTCAGAGTCCTTCAATTAATCTTCAAAGTGTAGCTTTTATGCCGATAGAAATCTGTCTGATAACATTCTTTTATCAGCGATTACTAGGTTGCGTTTGTTTTTTCCTAAAGATTCAAATAAACTCGCTAAAACGGCTGATAAGGTCGTTCGAAGGGAGAGAGTTACGTAAGGCTGACAGTGCAGGTATAGAGTTTCATCCATTTCGATTATATATTCAGCACCGAGGGCGGTCGTCAAATTTGTTTTTAAATAAGCCCACTTCATAGGCTTAGATGGAATGAAGGCACTACTTCCACATCAACGAGTTGGTGTTATGGACTAACTATAGTCTAACAGTTTAATCTGTCTTAAAAGAAGTGACCTTAGCACCGCAGATAGACAGACGTGCAAGCAGATTAGGTCTCATGTTGAAAGAATGAAGAGGAAGGGGAAGGCTCGCAACCGTACCAGAAATGATTTTTTTTATTTAGCTATATACACGCAACTTTATAAACAAATATATCAACCCAGCAGATTAGGCCTAAAATAGACTAGAAACCTAGGGAGGCGATGAAATAAGGGTGCAGTTGAAGCGGTTTCGTAGAGTAAATTCGCTGTATTGACAATCGAATAAGCAATAGTTATTGGCCGTGCACAGCATTCGGAAAAGAGGCATATCTTAGATTGCATGGGTACTGAGAGCTATTAATTGTAGTGTACCAAGGCGTAGAATCAGCAATTTCCCGGCGTTTAACGATTGGGTGCAGGTTTAATCATTTTAAGCGACGTATGTTAAGACAGTCAAGAAAAGACCAGCATTCTCAAGTCCATCCTGCTCGAGACTGTTAGACCTGCACATACTTACTGTTACTGATTTATTGGCGGCTATATTATCATTGAAATCGAACGTTGGACCGATGGACTTGATGGAATTAACCCTAAGTTCTTAAACCTGTCACAACCTTTTACGCCCTGTTTAGTCTGAATGGAAAAACGCAAAAAAGCCAACTGCAGTGTTACCGAGTATCCATCTATGTATAGCAGTGATTCCCAAAGTGGTCCAGGAGAGACTTAACGGAGGTCTACGTTGGCATAAAAAAAAAGAGGGGGTTCACCAGTTGTAAGTGGGGGTCCACGAAATTTTATTTGGTTTTGATAGTAAAGAACAATTTTTTTCGGTTAATTTGATTTGATTTGACGCCCCCATAGGTGCACTTTATTAGCTTAATGCAAGCCTTAACAAAAAACTATAACTTATTAACTAGGTGGCAGGGTGGAGACGATTAGGGAGAGTGTGAAGGGTTGTGGTATAGGGCAATTCTAAGGCTGGACTTTTTAAGGTGAAGGTCGAAAAGATTGGTGTTAGCTTTGCGAAGCATTCTGGACATTGGTTCGTGGTAGCCATAATTTGTGCGGTGAGTGCTTATACGGAAGAGGGGCGTGGACCGAAGGTTACACGGGTTGGTGTTAAGGGGAATCATGTGCAATAATAGGTCTGTTCCCGTACCTGACAAAAACAGTCCAAATCTACGAAAAACTACGAAAAACTACGAAAGTCTGTTCCCGTACTCCAAAAATTCCCACTTTTGGACAAAAGAGAGCGCTCTCGAGAGAGTAAAAAATTTCCCCATGCTGCGAATTTCAGCCCAAGAAATTTATGTGGGTTAGATGTCACAGCTTTGTGAAATCAGCTGATTTCCGTCATTCCGTCATACGACAAGAGCTCAATTTTATATTAAAATTCTTTTGTGCATTTTTAAGATGTGCATTGTCTCTATATGGCGTTATTAAATGATGAATGGATATGCTGAATCATCTAATAAATAGTAATCTGAAAATAATATGTATGTTTTTGCAAATTAGTATGTTGCACCTGCTAACGAATCCAAGAATGTATCAAATTCAAACATATGTTTTTGACATTTAAAATGTGTGCAACTTTTTTGGTTCAACGCGTTCCCGTACTTTTTTGTGTTTCCACTTCTCTTTGAGAGAATTTCATCCCCACTCTTGGAAAAATGAGAATCTGTGAATTTCTGCCCAAAAAGTACGGGAACAGACCTAATGTTACCGCTGAGAAAGTCATGAATAAATAGAATGTCTGCAACATCACGTCGTTCTTAAAGGGATTGGAAGTTGATTAATTTTAAGCGATCCGTATAAGGTGGTAAATTAAGGAGGTTGGCCCAGGGAAGGCCACGAAGGACAAAACGGATAAACGCGTAGTTTGGGATTCGTAAGAGGGGGGCCAGACTTCGCTAGTATATTCGAGAAGGGGCCTAACGAAAGTGATGTATAATGATTTCGTGACGTAAGGATTCGAGAATTCTTTGGACCAACGTTTCACGAAACCGAGGGCAGAGTTAGCACGTTTGATAATGTTGACGATATGGAGGCGAAAATTGAGTTCACGGTCACAAATATCCCCTAGGTCAACCAAGAAGTTGACAGGGGGAACGGTTTCATTACAAATAATGTAGGTTCTGGGTGGTGAGGAAGAGCGCTTGCGGGAGTAAGTGATGGTTTGGCATTTACTGACATTGAGCTCGAGATGGTTTTTTTGACACCAAGTAGTGAACCTGTTAAGGTCCAATTGGAGAGAGCAGGAGTCGACAGGGGAAGATATGAGTTCAGAATAACGCTGTCAACATCATTAATGGTTAGAATAAATATCAGTGGGCCGAGATGACTACCTTGCGGGACACCGGAGGTAGCGTTAATTAAATTAATTAAAAATAGAAGATCTGAAGATAGCGTTATATTGACGATCTTCAAGATAAGATTTGATCCATGAGATAAAACCGGGAGAGAAACCGAGGGCAGTGAGCTTGAGGACAATAATTTGGTGAGACATTTTGTCAAAGGTTTTGCTGAAGTCAGTGGCGACAACGTCTACTTCTTTGCCAGCTTCGAGTGCACACAAACATTGTGAAACAAACTCGACTAGATTAGTGGTTGTCGATCGACCTTTTAGGAACCCATGTTGGTTAGGAGAAAATATGGGTTTTGCAGTGAAAGAATAGTGCATCATAAACGATGCTCTCGAAAAGTTTGGGTATGCATGTGAGCTTGGCAAAAGGACGATAGTTGGACACATCATTTTTCAGTCCTTTTTTGTGGACTGGAATGAAATAAGCATATTTCCAAAGCTGACGAAAGAGTCCTTGAGAGATAGAGCTTTGAAATAGAGGGGTAAGGGGTAAAATTAAATGGTTCGCGCACTTATTTAAGACTATGGCAGGCAGACAGTCGGGACCTGGTTGTGTATTGTGTCCTTTAGGTTGTGTATTCTTTCGGCAATTAGGTCGGGAGTTATGTTCAGTGAGACAAGAGACGTCTGGGGCAGTCTTTCAAATATTGAAAATAGTCGTGATCGGGTTGAAGATCCTGGTCGGTGAATGATTGGCTGAAGAAATGAGCAAAGAAGTTGGCGATGTAGCGGCATTGCTATCATTGCTATCGGTTTTTCTTTTTGTATTAATGAAGGCGAAGAAACACTTGGGGTCAGAGATAAGGGAAGATTGCATCCGGTCAGGTATCGGAGGTAGAGTGATTCACATAGCTGTGCAAATTTAGTATAGGATTGCATGTAAATATTTAGAAAGGCCAGATGTAGAGAAGGATGTAAGATAGGCGTGCACATTATTTAGTTTCGCGAAGTCAGCTTTCCGGGAATTGAAACAGTACGTATTTTCGGAGGGAAGAATAGTGAATTGGGTCTCGAGTGAAAGAGTTACCGATGGAGGTGGATGAAGGGGGTCTAAAGTAGAGAGAAAATGGTTGCTCGGGGTAATAACACAGTTTACGGCATCAGATGAGAAAATCAGGTCGAGTTGTCTGTCCATTTTATTGGTGATGTTACTGATTTCTTTACCTGAGGAGAGGTTAGCGGCGATGTAATGGGTCTCATCATCGGATTGAATCCATTTCAGGTGTGGGAGACTGAAATCGCCACAGATGATGATGATGTCATTGGGTTCGGTGATATCAAATATGGAGTCGACGAGATCAACGGCGAGTTGGTAGCAGTGTGTGGGCTGTGAGGGTCTTAAGTAATAGCAGACAAGATAAAGTTTCTGTTTAGGGAGACTTATTGAGGCACTAGTGAAGTTGAAGTCCGCTGAATTCGACGATTTGAAGGGCAAGGGATCACAGCGGCTGTGGATTGCTAAGAGAACTCCGCGATCATCCGGATCGGCAGAGTTGTCGCGTCCATCGGCCCGAAACAGAATGAAATCTGATGTGAATAACTCGCTGTCTCCAATATTGGAGCATAAATTCGTTTCAGTTAATGCAAATATATCGTAGGGTAGGTTTTGGGAGTTAAGGAGTGCTGCGGAGGTTTTGATGCGTAACCCTCTGACGTTCTGATAGTACAGGGATATGTTTTTGTAAGAAATATTTGATGGGTGGGGAGATGTAGAGGTATTTAGGTTAGGATTTTTGCAAGTGTGCGATGCGCTTTGAACTTTCGTGTGCTGCGAATGTGGAGAGGTCGTTATTTACATCAATGGGAGAGATATTAAGGCTTTCGTGAAATCGGATAAAGGTCTTTTTTAACGCGTGGGGGTTAGGCTGTGTATGGATTAGATAGCCTATTTATTTAGCATTAATTCCCTTTTTCAAGAAGATCAGCGACTGTTTCTTGTAGAAACTTGTGTGTATATATGTATTTTCCATAATCAGTGCAATTTGATAATCAGTCGGGACTTGGACGCTTGTTCAGACGTGCAAAGGGACGAAATACGACTTGTGCTCTGCTTGCAATCTTGCATGAACTTGTCTGATTCCTCACCAATATAAATACGAATGCTGCCATGTCAGTGTTTGCCAGCGCTGGAGAATTTTAGTACCTGCCTATTTGTACATTTGTTATGCTTCTATTTTATATTGTAATAATATTATATTTGCTATGTTTGCGTGTAGTATGTACGTAATAAAAATTAAATACTGAACAGGGCCATTATTCGATACTTCTTTAAAAAAAGGGAAAGCCGAGAAAAATGTTGCTTTTAGTATAATACTTTTTATTATAAAATTATTTACTTGCCCGAGTGTGGCGATTCACTAAATGAGAGATATAGCCCTCGTAGTTGCTGATACTAGATGACTAAAAATATTTTCATAAATTGTACGTTTCTTCATGTACACATGTATGTACATAGGTACCATTCGTAACGTAGATCAAAGTAATAAATCAATTGTTGAAATCGTGGAGTTACGATCTCGAAATATTCTTTAAAAGTACATACTCGTAGGTATTTGCTCTCGAATTAACAGAAATGTATCAAAATATATAATAATTAATCAAAAAATGTTTTATATCACATTAAAATAGTTCCAGCCGTTTTGTGAGAACCCCTTTATGGGTCTTAACGGTTTATTGCTCCAATTCCTGTTAAATAAGCCATATCCTGCATAAGAAGCCATATATGGCATTTGAATTTTAACCGCCGACTATTTAGATTGCGCAACTGCAACTGAAAAAGTACCGTTTGCATCGTTTAGAATACATAGTTCTTTGTGTATTTGGTTTGCTTTTTCTTTGCACAATCGCGAAAAACCGCAATCAAGTTCAACAGTGCGCGTGGCGAAATCGTAGTGAGAAAATAGAGAAACAAAAGTTTATTTATTATTGGCTAGCCAATAGTATAAAGGCTGTTCAATTATGTCTGTGGAATTCAAGACACGGCGGGTTTTTGGCAGCGTCCATATATGGCTCCTCATCCATTCACAAAAATATTCAGGGATGCCAAGTCGGGTGCATCATACAAAGAAAGCGATTATACCTGTTTGGGAACCAAAGAGCTTCCAGAGGAAATGTCCACTTTTGAGACACTGGCTGACTTCTTTTCTTTTCACGGGGGAACTGTTTGACATGATTGTTGAGGAATCTAACAGAAAAGCGTTGCAAGACAACATAAATAAGGCAGTCAACATTACCCGGAGTGAAATGGAGCAATTTATAGGTATTTCATTATTTACGTCCCTCATCAAGTTGCCTTCTACTATACGGTATTGGAACTCTGAACTAGGACAACCCTTTGTTTATGAAACCATGCCATGTAGGCGGTGGGAGGAAATAAAAATATGTCTCCATTTTGCTGATAACGATAAATTTGTGAGGTTTGGCCAACCTGGACATGGCAAGCTTTTCAAAATCAGGCCAGTCCTAAATAACATAAGGGAACGACTTCTACTTATACCAAAAGAAGAACACCTTGTAGTGGACGAACAAACAATTCCCACTAAGTGCCGACATCACCTTAAGCAGTACAACCCCAAAAAGCCACATAAATTGGGTTACAAGAACCTTGTTTTAAGTGAAATATCGGGATTCAGCTATGATTTCGACATATTCGCAAGGGAGCAGAGCAACGTTATTCCTGATGGTTTTCCAGATTTGGGTGTTAGCGGAAATGTTGTGTTAGTATCAACGGTGCCAAGACATATGAATCACAAAATTTACTTTGACAACTGGTTCAACAGCCCAAAACTCCAAGCACATCTACAAATCTGGATAATACGGTGGATGGGGAAGCAGTTCGTAGCCCAATTCGACCAATTTGGCCGTGGCGAGGGCGGAGGTGTGAGCCGGTGCGTTATCATGGTGGAAGAGCACTTTTTTCTTCGCCAAGTGAGGACGTTTTTTCTTCAATTTGGCGTCGTTTTGCCCTTCTCCAGGCAGTCGATGTGGATCACACCTTGTGAATCCCAGATAACGGTGGCCATCACCTTTCCGGCCGATAGGACAGTCTTCGCCTTCTTCGGAGCACGTTCGCCGGGTGAAGTCCACTGTTTCGACTGTTCCTTGGTCTCTGGTGTGTATCAGTGGATCCATGTTTCGTCGACTGTCACGAATCGACACAGAAACTCCTTCGGATTGCGCTTAAACAGCGTCAAACACTGCTCTGAAGTGGTCTCACGGTTGGGCTTGTTGTCCGGAGTGAGGAAACGCGGCACCCATCGCGCCGACAGCTAGCTCATATCCAAAATTTCATGTTGGATATGACCCACGCTATCTTTTGAAATGCCTATTACCCCAGCTATTTCGCGCACCTTCAATCGGCGGTCTGCCAATACGAGATCGTGGATTTTTGTCACGTTATCCTCCGTGGTAGCCGTTTTCGGAGCACCTGGACGTGGCTCATCAAAAACCGACCGACCACGTTGAAACTCGTTAAACCAATTTTTGATGATCGCCATCGAAGGAGAAGAGTCACTGTACACAGCATCCAAACGCTCTTTGATTTCGCTGCGCGATTTCCCTTCCAAAAACAAGAATCGAATCACCGACCGATATTGCTCTTATTCTATTTTTCTAAAATCCGCGGACACTCCCGCTTCCACACGCGGTCAAAACAAAACTACGAGTCTGATCCGGCTGAAATTTCGACAATAGCCGTCTGCTAGAATGTACTACTCGATAGTATTGCTCTTGCGATACTGGCGCCATCTGGCGGTGAGGCTATGCACTTATCGGACCACCCTCGTACATTGTTATCGTGTTTTTAGCCGCACATTCTTCCTGAATTGTAGCAAACTTTTTCCTTAGCCATTGATGTTTTTTAACCCGAAGGAGATGGCTGATTTCCTTTGGTTGGGTTTGATATCATGTACGCGTGATCTCTTCTTTTCTTTTTCACCTTTTTTTTGTATTCTTCGTCTTCGTCCAACCAATGCTTTTCTTTAGGGGCTTTCAACAGCCTAGTTTGCTTTCCACTGCCTCGTTAAAAAAAACTTTTTATTGTTGACCATTCCGCTTCTTCCTAACAAGATAGGAAGATGGTACTAGAAGGGCGGGGCGAACAGGCTATTAATTTTGTTCTAGTATTGACGTTGGATTCGAGGATCCTTTACCTTTTCAACGTTGAATTTTTTTCATACCTTGATGTGATCCGCTTCTATGAATTTGGATTCGGCTTTTAATTTTGGCGATGAATAGGATGTGGTCTGAATCGCAATTCGCTTCTCTATATGCGTTAAGGTCTTGTACGTTGAAATGGTGTCTTCTGTTTATCGGAAAACGACCAATTTAGCTGCGCGTTACTCGATCCGGTGATATCCATGAACTCTTGAGTTTGAATGTTGTGATTATCGCGTTCGCCAAACATATTGTCCTTAGAGATCATTATCGTCTAATGAAACATGGAAACTTCCTTCTCCCATTGTTGGCCTACTTATCGTTTTTTTTTCCTTTAATCGCGTTAAAGTCTCCGAGTACGATTTTCACGTCGAAAGATGAGAAATTGAAGATTCGTAACACAACGTCCTTTACCTCCTTTTTTTTTTTTATAATTCGTTCAGGTTCAAGAGTGTACGTTCTTATGGTGTTTGTCACACGATCTGGGGTGCAGATGGTTTGTGTCGAAGATGTTCGTTCACTGCTCTCCTGGGGTGGTTGTCCTAGATAGGATTTGAGAGATCCGACTGAATTTGCATTGGTTGTAGTTCACAGTATCTCTTTTGTTTCCATGTTATTGGAAGTGCACACACAGAGTATGAATTTCTGCTGCGAATGTTATGCCTCGCCAGCACTTTTTGATCATCTCTCATTCACAACTGATGTTGTTGCATAGTCTTTTCGTATAGGAATTGTTCTTGACTCTGGATGGACTTGAATTACAGACCTTCGCCTCAACAGTCGGTGATGACTACCATTGCACCACGACCATCCCCTTTGTGGACTCACTAGTACAGAAACATTCAATTCTGACCCGTACAGAATAATCTCAGCCTTTAAGGGTTTTATCAATTTGGTTGGTTTGACCTTTGTACGCCAGTTTAGTTGTGGTTGCCCGAGCGAAAAGTCCGCTTAACTATACTTAGATCAACATACTTAAATGCCGGATCCTTAGACTAGGCTGTCAAGCTCGTGAATTTATCTCTCGTTACGGCCAATGGCGTCTCCAAGGCCCAAGCCTTTTACTGCAAGTGACTTTGATTTTTCGATAGAAGCAGCGTTTGGCAAGAGCTATTCAGCCTCTGAGAGCTTATCGTGTCAATCTAATGTCTACACAGGCAGTTGTGAACACTAGCAATATATAGTGCCTTCTATGTTAGTCGATGAGTCCTGTCTCAAACCTTACTAATTTCGTGACTAAATTGGACAAAGCTCGTCGCTATTACTCCCATGTGTTCCTCTTGTTCCAACAACGAGTTGTGATCACGTCTTTAAGTAGTGCATCATAGGCTCCTTCTCCATTGGTCTCGGTTAAGAATTGAATCTTGGTAACGCTACCCAACATCACTTAGTGGCATATGTCCGTAAGTTGTCTAGGATGTCACATGGTCTATGCCCAAGACCCACCATCCGATAGTCATGGCACCAATTCACAACGATAGTGCATTAGCTGCCTCTTGGCGAGTACCTCTCCATCATATTCCCACTTCTCCAGGGCCCCTCTAAAACCAAAATAGAATTTGTATGCCAACCAGGCATCAACCAGTGAATCACTACGCCAGCGTTCAGTCATAACTAACATTAATATTTATTATAATATACCATAGCAATTTCAATACACAGTTTTGCTTACATATCTTGCATATTCCTAATCGAATTGTGTTAGTGTCGTACTGGTTATTATGAATAACTTTCGCTATATTGTTATGAATGCTTTCATATGAGGGACAGGGCTACAGGGAGATGGACAACGAGTCAAAGAAAGGAAACAAAACAAACAAGGATGCCAACAAACAATCATCAGAACGGAGATAGGTTGAGAGGAAGGAGAACACTCGATGACGACGAATAGAGAGTCGGAGGCGCCTGGAAAGAAACAAAACAATATTAGTACTCCTCCTGCGCGATGGGAACAGATTTTGATAGCGACTCACCTCGGAACAATTGCAAACTATTCGAAAATAAATAATGATTGAACGAACAACAGATCAATGAGACATAGAATACGTGAAGTGTGATGAGCAGTGGGTAGCGAGCAGCAGCAGTTTGAGCTATAATATCGGTTGCGAAGGATGATAGAGTGGAAATGGGAGGGAGTGGAAAGAGTCTTGTATGAATGGCGTGTGAATGCGATGAGGTTGGGTTGATTCCAGCCGGTGTTTAGAGTGCATCCCAATCGATTTGAGTATTGTAAACCTCGTCCTGTAGCCACAGCGTGTAGTTGGCCTTGAAGTTGTCCGTCAGCTCGATCTTCTTGTCCCACCAGCCGCTGTGGCCGAAGAAGGCAAAGTCGGCATGCGAGAGAATCTCATCATTCGGGAATGTACCTTCGTTGACTTCATTGTACTGACTTTGGCCGACTGTGTTTGGGTCGTTACCGCCAACAATTCCGACGCTACCGGCGCCAATACCACCAGTTCCGTTGCCCATGCCGGCATTCTCCGAATTTGTTGCATTGCCATTGTTGCCGGTGCCGCACTTCTGCATCGCCTCTGGATACCGCCTCAGGTTGAAGCGATCGACACACGCACGGAGAGTGCATTCTTCCGCCTGGAAATCCCACGGTCGTGATTCGAGATCGTTCCCGAACGCCCAGTCGTCATTGAGACGATGGCGTACCTTTGCGTAAATAGCACTCATGGTCTTCATGTTCGATTTGCGCCACTGGCGACCCAAATACTTGGTTTGCATTTTCAGTAGTTTGAGGACGTATAGCTGCATCATGGCATGTCGCACTTTTAGCGTCTTCTTGAGAATCGGCGCGGACTTGAACACGACGAGCATCATTACCCGCGAGTGTTTCCATTTGATCAGTTTGTTGAGAATACGCAGTAGGTTAATGCATGAGAAGACGTTACGCCAAGAGTATGCTGATGTGTTGTCACCGTACACGACACCTTCGCCGCAGGTGAGCTCCGGTTGTTCACCGATAACGCACGAGGGAAAGTCGAGCAATGGAATTGCACTCTCTGAGCTCACATACTCGGTGATGGTTTGGTTGAAGAACTTCAACACGAGGGGTATGCAGTTGGCGAATACCAAGTGCTGCGACATGAACTCGAACTGGTAGATGTGGTTGATCTTGAAGTGCTTGAGGTATAGAAGGATGATGGCAGAGACGGCTTTGACGATGATCTCCTTGTGGCGGCTGACGTCGTAAGCAAGGCGCGTGGATTGGGTGACTGTCATAGGCATTTCTTTCGGCAGTACGTCAGCCATGATGTTGATGCTTTCCGTCTTCGATTTGGATGTAGGTGATGCGGCTAGTAAGACTTTGAGAAGTGCTATCATATATTGGGGAAGGTTGGGCAGAATCGCCTGATAAAGGATTTCTGCTGGTGTTAGCTGGATCTCGTCCTCTTGCGTTGATATCGGATTTCGGGCGATATCCTCTTCTTTTTTTATTTGAATATCAGCTAGACTTGTGTACATGTGCTTGCGTAGTGTCTTGACGCCTTCATGTATGGGCTGTGGCAGACCGGCAAGGCTTTCATGGTCGTCGATGAGGGAGTAGCCAATAAACTTGTTCCGGGATATGTCGAGGAATTGATCGACATCTTTTTGCCGAACTTTCGGCGTCCACGGCAGGCGTGTTGTGATGTGAACTGGTTGGTCGTTACGTTGATTGTTTCCGGTTGAACCGGGGCCGCCATTGCTACTAACATTACTCGATGGGTCGTCAAAAGGGCGGAAGTACTGCGTGAGATCCTCTTCGCCTTCGGTCGATTGCAGTTCCATATCCATCTGCTCTTGTTCGTCAAGAAACCGTTGTTTGATTAAACTCCGCCGGAGGATATTCCGTTTTGAGTTCTGATTATCCAAGATGTCAGAGGCCGTGGCAGGCGGCGAACTGGCACGCATGCACTTTGTGATCTCCATGGTATCTTCAGTGATAGGCGGCAGTCCAGCTCGTACTCGGTATTCATTCTTGAGGTTCTTTAAGACCTCCATCCCTCCCAAACTAACCAGCGATATCTTCCACAGTAAAAGAAGAACCTTCTTCATCGGGAAATGCGGAGCAGCTCCACTGCAAAATCGTGTAATCATGCCAAGCAACTTGACAGACAGCAGCTCGTCGCCGAATGGCGTATTGATTTCGTTAACAAATGATTCTGCGATGGCCTTATAGTCTTCCGACTCCTTTTCCTTCTCGTCTCGTATCGTTTCGGTGATAATGTACAGCACGGAGAGTATGACTCGTAGATCGGTCGAGTCGGCGAGTGATACATTCGAGATTTTTATCGCCGCACAATCGGCCGACGCTGCCGAATCGATTTCCATATTCAAGAGATCAATAAACGATGTGAACACGCCCAACTTGTACAGAACGATCACGTTGTCGCGTGTATTCTGATGTTGCTCCTCATCGGATTGCACTTCCGCCCAGCACCCCTGCGCCAGGTATAGAATACAACGTGCTGCTTGCATCCGAAACGTCCGGTCCGATACTTCCAACTGATCGATGAGTTTCATAATAATCGACTTTTGACTGACGTGATCCAACTTTTGCCAGTTGGGCGGCAGGTTGTACATTTCCATTTGATCTTCGAATGCTTTGACGTTTAGCTGAAACTCACCGAACTCTGTGTAGCTGTATAATTCGGCAATTTCATTCTGGTACGAGTCGACGTCATTGTAGACGAAATCCAAATCGGGGCCATCGTAATTGCCGTCAACGTCATGCGTTTCTTGATCGAATGAGTTGTTTATGGACGAAAGCATTTCGTCCGAGTTCGACTTCATTTTTGGCTGCTGGACTTTGTGTGGTGAATTTTTTCGCTTGGCAGAAATATGTTTGCAGTGATGGGCGTGCTGATTTCCGTTTCAGAACATTTTTGATTGGATGAAAATGTTCTGAACAATTGGCTACGCGGCGTTTTAACTCATTGACGTTGTTTGGTGTGTGAGAAACGGATGTAAATTCGAAAAATTTCGGTTCTTTTCACAATTGAGAAATCTTTTTTTAGGTATGCCAGAGTACAAAAAATATTTTTGACACAATGGATGACATTAGGATTGAACAGGGTTGTGATGATGATGATAAAGTAGGGTCAATCAGCGCTGTATTGCCAATAAACAGTGACGATTAAAAGAAAAGAGCGAAAATTCGAAATTTTCCGGTAATATAATTTTTTTTTTAATTTTCGTGGGATCTTCCTATTTTCGGAACGAGAGTTCTGAATACAATTAGGATTTGCAGGATTTATTGCCATGTATTTGTATTTGTATTTATTTTATTATAATATGTTGAACACTTAGATACAGTTATCTTTATTGTGTTACATACAAGTGGTTTAGTTTTATTCGATATAAAATGTAAATGACGAGAAGAAAAAAGAAAAAAGAGAAAACAATAAGATCCTTAATTACAAATTATGTGCATAGATGTTGTTTAAGTTGTTTTTGGAAGTCGCTCATATCTGCAATTCTCCTAATACGAATTGGTAGTGAATTCCATAGTCCTATGGCATAAACAAAGAATTGGTTTTTAGTTGAGATGGTGCTAAAAGTTGGAGTGACGAAACTTGTGCTTCTGGTAGAGGAGGCAAACTGAAGTCTTTGGAAAAGGTAATCTGCTTTTTTATTTTTCTTTAGGTTGAATAGAAAAGTCAGTGTTTTGTAATCGAGGAAATTCTCAAGGCTCATTCCAAAGAAGTCATGGACATAGGCTGATATATGTTCTCGGCTACTTTGAGGACACAGAAAACTGGGTGAGCATATAACAGAATTGGCAACAGCAAGGTCTTTATTAGCGTTGCCTTAGTCTTTGAAGGAAGACAGTTTCCTACTTGGTTTATTGCTCGCAGCGTCCCGTATACCTTAGAAAAAGTGATGGTCACATGATCTTCCCAAGTTAGTCTTTGGTTAAATATAACTCCGAGGTTTTTAACGGTGGATACGTAGTCTAAGGGTGAAGCATCTACAACGAGCCGGGGTAGGTGTATAGTATCTAGCTTATATCGGTTGATAACAATAGCCATACTTTTTGAAGCATTTAGAGTGAGTTTATTATTTTTCGACCATGCAACAATGGAAGCAAGATCCGCATTGAAACGTTCTGATGCGTTTTTTGCCAATTCCAAAGGATAGCTTAGATGCAGCTGAACATCGTCAGCGTACATTTGTATTTTACAGTGTTTTAGCACTGCAGGTAGGTCATTATTAAATAGGGTGAACATAAGCGGCCCCAATATAGATCCTTGTGGGACGCCGGTCTTGGGTTCTATGAAATTCGAAATTATATTATTAACATAAACCGCTTGGGTACGACCACTAAGGTAGCTCCTTAGTAGTTTCAGTGCTGTAAGGTCAAAGTTAAAATTGTTTTGGAGTTTAGTTAATAATATTTGGTGTGGCACCGTATCGAACGCTTTCGAGAAATCAAGCAGTACTAGTGATGTTACATGACCTTTATCCATTTCACTTCGTAAGTCGTCGACTAGATTTAGCAACGCCGTGGTACAGCTATGTTGTGGTCTGAAGCCAGACTGGTGTGGCGATATTAAGCTAAATTCCTTCAGATAGTGGTGGATTTGTTGACTCAAAAGCTATCGATATGAACGAGAGTATGGAGATCGGCCGGTACTCTTTGTTTCTACAGTTTGCGCTTTTCATGACTGGAATAATTTTAGACTCTTTCCATATTGACGGGTAGATAGAGTAGGTTAAGATGTTGTTAAAGATGTAGGTTATTACTGGCAGTGTCACAGAGAATGATCAGTTTTAGAAACCTCGGGTGTATACCATCCAAGCCAATTGCATTCGATTTTATAGAACGAAATGCTTTGAGAACATCGAGTTCAGATACTCTTTGGAAGAAGAACCTTTGTAATGAGGCAGTTGCAGTTCCATTATTGGCCTCATTATATATGTGCGTTTCGGCAACTCTGTCGCACTGCGCGTCTGAAGCAATCGAAGCGGCTGCAAATTTTATATTTAAGTCGTTAGGATCTATCCCATCCTCCATTGAGACAGAAGGTTTTTGCTTTCCGAAACCTAATTCTCTTATGTTCTTCCACAGAATTGCGCTATTTAAATTAGGATTAAACTTGGACCCGAAAGAAATTCTTTTAGCATTTCTGACTTCTCTGTTAACTTTGTTTCTGATCTGTCTAAACTCATTACGGAGTTCAGGAATTTTGTACTTCTTCCACCTTTTGTAGGCCCTGTCCCTAACTTCGATAAGTGATTCTATATTGCGAGTGAACCATTCGCACTCTCTGTTGTTGAGCGTGCGACTAGAGAAGGGGACGTGGTTATCGAAAAGATTGTTAATTTTTGATGTAAAGGATTCTACCTGTTCATCAACAGAAGGCATGTAATAAATACTTTGCCAATCTGTGGCTAAGGTATCCCTTATCAGCGAGCCATGGTCAATTGATTTGAAATTTCTGTACGTAATGGTTTTTGGTTCATTTGACCTACCAAAGTGTAAGTCAAAGAAGAGAATTATCAGATCATGCCTGGAGAAACCAGGGGCATCAAGTTGACCGTAAAAGTTGCTAAGCTCTATTTTATATCGTTTTTAATACTTAGTACCAACCTTAGTGTCTCAACTATTTCCATGCGAAACGCTCTGCATACGAGAGATCTAGAAAAGGTACGGCCGGGAGGTAAATTGATAAGACGGAGACTTCGTAACGAGGGTTAGAGAGGGTATCAATGGTACCCGAAAGAAATTGATAAATATAGAGGATGTCGCATATCTTCCTTCGTCCTTCCAGCCTACTCAAGCTGATTACTTCTTCTTTTCCTTTTTTCCGGCGTTGTTATGGTCAGAAGTGTAGGACCATAACCTTCCCACTTAACTGCATTCCTACTGGTCCGCTTGTGGGGTCCGCCGGTTTGACCTCAGAAAGTAGCGGAAGGCTTCCCGGTTTGGGATTACATTAATGCGTTCTGGTTGAGTGGAAGGAACGAAGAATTATTCCAGAACAGACTTAGAAGAGCAAAATGTAGGTAACAACGAACGAAGGTTATATAGAAAAATCGAATTAAATAGGGGTTGGAGAATTCCGAAGACCACCGTGTCACGAAACCGAATACCGACAAGTGTAATTGTACGAATATACGAGGGTGGTCCGATAAGTACTTAGCCTACAAAAGAAAAACAAATTTTTTAGAGAAATGGCGATTTATTTTTCAATATAGTCTCCTTTCAGCTCGATACACTTGACCCAGCGATGCTCCAACTTCTTTAACCTGTCTGAAAAATACGTTTTCTCGAGGTCTGCAAAGTAGGCCTCCGTGGCGGCGATGACCTCATTCGACTGAAATTTCTGCCCGGCGAGTGACTTTTTCAAGTTTGGAAAGAGAAAGAAGTCGTACGGGGCCAAATCTGGAGAATGCAGTTCGTAGCCCAATTCGACCAATTTGGCCGTGGCGAGGGCGGAGGTGTGAGCCGGTACGTTATCATGGTGGAAAAGCACTTTTTTTTCGCCAAGTGGGGCCGTTTTTTTCTTCAATCCGGCGTCGAATCGGCCCAATAATTTGGCATAGTACAGCCCTGTGACCTTTTTGTACTTCTCCGCAGGTCGATGTTGATCACACCTTGTGAATCCCAGAAAACGGTGGTCATCACCTTTCCAGCCGATAGGACAGTCTTCGCCTTCTTCGGAGCACGTTCGCCGGGTGAAGTCCACTGTTTCGACTGTTCCTTGGTCTCTGGTGTGTACCAGTGGATCCATGTTTCGTCGACTGACACGAAACGACACAGAAACTTCTTCGGATTGCGCGTAAACAGCGTCAAACACTGCTCTGAAGTGGTCTCACGGTTGCGCTTGTTGTCCGGAGTGGGCAAACGCGGTACCCATCGCGCCGACAGCTTTCTCATGCCCAAAATTTCATGCAGGAGATGACCCATGCGATGTTTTGAAATGCCTTCTGTCTCAGCTATCTCGTGCACCTTCAATCGGCGATCTGCCAATACGAGATCGTGGATTTTTGTCACGTTGTCCTCTGTGGTAGCCGTTTTCGGGGCCCTGGACGTGGCTCATCAAAAACCGACGTGCGACCACGTTGAAACTCGTTAAACCAATTTTTGATGGTCGCCATCAAAGGGGAAGAGTCACCATACACAGCATCCAAACGCTCTTTGTTTCGCTGCGCGATTTCCCTTCCAAAAGCAAGAATCGAATCACCGACCGATATTGCTCTTTTTCCATTTTTCTAAAATCCGCGGACACTCCCGCTTCCACACGCGGTCAAACAAAACTACGAGTCCGATCGACAGTAGCCGTCTACTAGAATGTACTACACGATAGTAAGTTGCTCTTGCGATACTGGCGCCATCTGTCGGTGGGGTTAAGTACTTATTGGACCACCCTCGTACAGCTACATATCTGAGACTTACGAACAAAGGCAATAGGTAAAGGGCATATCATGCTATTGGTTGGCCAAGAGAGTATTTTTGGATTAGGCTGGATAAAAGCAACAGAATCGTGTAAAAATGAAGAGGTATCTGAGTAGCTTGTTGGTTTCATTTAAGTCATCATTTAGCTAAATTTGATTGAAAAAAAGGTAAAATATTGAGTGAAACAGTAGAAAAATTAAGAAAATTTCATTTGATGGGCAGCCTGGTAGGACTAGCTCCCCTCATTACGTACGTTGAGTAATATATTATATGTATGTGTAGGTGGAAGAGAGGCTTGAAACGTTAAAATATGATGGCTCTTGCGAAAGAAATTTTTCAACAGATGTTTTCTAGGAGAAGCAACACGCGGAAATACAACATGTCATCAATTGCAAATATCAGTACTGCCCACTAATCTTCATATTTGTCTTACTTTTTTAGTTATATTGTTTATATTGATGAAATCAGTTTATAATCGATTAATGCCTGTTGCTCATCGCTTATAAAAAAACGCAAATTCACTGCCCTACCGGAACAGCCTTATCGACACCTCATAAACTTGAACCGTCGGTATATTTGTCAACCAAACAGCTGTCACCCAGATACCCGATAAAAGTGAAAAGTTTTGCCGGCTACCACGAATCGTACAAAGTTAGTAATCTCCACTTGTCTCGCCGAAAACAATAAGAAAACCCTAAAAAGTAAGTTTTTACAACTTTTTCCAAAATATTACAAATAGCATTCAGCCACACCCATATCATATTCAGTCAACACCATTTTTTTTCTTTATCATTTCATCACGATTGGTGTAATATTCTCTTCTGATTCACTTTGTTCGTCATTGATCGATTACGGCTGGAATGATTTGCAGAAATACAAACTTCGTACTTCAAACTGACCTTTGTCCTCCGCCAATATAAATAGAATCCCAGTGGGAATTGAAAAAAAAAAGAGAAAATCACGGAATGGCGTCATTGACGCATTTCTTCCTTGGAGCACTTGTGACCTTGGCCGGCGGCTACTATTATTTCCACACACAAGTAAATTCAATTATATTTTGATTCTCCTGCTCAGAGCAAGTAACAAATTCATATCTAATGCTTGGCATATCTAAACCTTATGTTTACGTGGTCTGGGGAGATTAGATAAGAATAACGATAATTCCTAGTATTGATCTGTTAATTTGTTTGTAAGTTGAAAGTCATCATCGTCGGATAGGAAGGTCCAACTCTAAAGGGGTATATCTAGGTGGCATCGTTTCGAGGTGATTTTAGTTCTTCTTTTACATTGCTTTCGAGTGGAAATACTCTCGACTTTCGTGTTAGTTTTTATTTCTTTAAATGGAAAGCAACTAAAGTGAGGTGAGAATAATAGAATGGCCAATTATCAGTTTTATTCCAGTTTGACGTTTTGAACCGTTTTTTTGTGCTTTTTCCAATCAGAATTTCTAATATCGTAGTGTTAGAATGACAAAAATAGAAGTAATACACACAGTTACCACGTATGCTGCTTCAGAAAACCAAAAATTAATATAACTAATCGCGTCGTAGGTAATGAATAGACCACTAGTATAGACGACGACACATTCATAATCCTAATAGACACCTCTTTATCGATATATGGATCCTATTCGTTACCCATGCACGTTTGGGAATAACATATGAAAGTATAAGACATGTCGTCTATCTAAACAAGTTAATAATAAAGAAAAAAATCGAGATTGAGTGAAAGCTAATGGTCGCGATCAAGTGGATTTATTGGATACGATAACCTTTTGTTATCGGTTGCTTCAGTCTCAGTTTATTTATTGTGCAGTTGTGTTATGAAATCAGTGACACCATTATTGTGGTCCCTGTTCATGACGCATTGTACTGAGGTTTCCTCTTGCTATCTGTGTTTCTTATCTCTCTGGTGCTGGTCTTTTGTACAAATAGGTTCGTTACAACATGGTTATTTTATTATACCTTCGATCCACAATCCATGTTTCGAAGGACGGTATTGACAGCGTGCGACGAAACACATGTCATGTCAATGAATTATTTCACAATCGAGCCACTTTCTCACCAAGCGTTAAAGATTCTCTACAAAGAGCTAATCTGACAAGGTATAACCCCTTCCAGTCATACCTTTCCCTAAGCTTCAAAGGCCGATCGTTCCAATTGTCCTCTAGCCTTGAGATAACGACATCACGTACCCTAGTTAAATCATTCATCAATCGATTTCCTTTGTCCGAAGGAACCAAACTGCAAAGTGGACATTCTCACTAATTATTTCCTTTACATTCATACTTCTAGCAGCTGCTATGCTTTCAAGTAATTTTCTCAAAACCAGCCGAGTAGCGGCAATAAATTTTATGCGCACGTTTAGTGGCAAAACTTCGAATCGGCACCGCCTACCCGCAGGTCCACCAATATCGTACCCTGCCGGCGTTCGTTTATGCTTGATCTGCCTGCCAATTCAATACTTGCCGCTCGTCCAAGTGGTTCGATGCTCTTCTACTGACTCGGACAATGTGAGTAGAAAGCAAGTTCGCCTAACAGTTTGTTCTTTTATTCTAAATTGTCATTCTAACCAACATGTTGTTTGCTCTGGAGTTTTCGAAAATAATCTCTTATCGGTCCTCATATTCGTTTTCTCATCGAAATTGTGTTTTCAGGCAGAAAAGATGTCAGAAGAAGCCAAGAACGCAAAAACAATCTACGACTTCACAGTCAAGGACACTCACGGCAACGATGTACCCTTGTCGAACTACAAGGGTAACGTTGTTTTAGTCGTCAATATCGCATCACAGTGTGGATTGACTAAGAACAACTATAAGAAGCTCACCGAATTGAAGGAGAAATTTGGCGATAAGGGCCTCAAAATCTTGAATTTCCCATGCAATCAGTTTGGTAGTCAAATGCCGGAAAGCGATGGCGAATCGATGGTATGCCATTTACGGGATGCTAAAGCTGATATTGGCGATGTGTTCCAAAAGGTAATTTTTTTCTTCGTTTATTCCTACGATTATTTTACAAATGTCTTTTATAGATCGATGTTAACGGCAAGGATGCACATCCTCTATACCAATACCTAAAGGCGAAGCAGACTGGCACACTTGGCAGTGGAATCAAATGGAATTTCACTAAATTCCTCGTGAACAAAGAGGGAGTGCCAGTTAATCGTTATGCACCGACCACAGATCCAATGGATATCGCTAAGGACATTGAGAAGTTGTTGTAAAGGGCGATACCCAGTGGTTATGTGTGTGTTTGTCGTATATCTTTAATCTTGATCTATATCAGTAATTGTTTGTTTGCTGGCATTTGCTAATGAATATAGCTAGTTTTAAGTGTACCTACGGTCTTTTCTGAAAGACTTAATTCGTTTAAAGGCTAAAAACCGATTGGATTCCTTCAATGAAACGAAATTGTTCGATTCTATATGTATTTTTTGAAACATCATAATCATTTCTTGCTGCCTCGGCGTTATGTAAAACTGGATCCAAATAAATAATAAATAAAACCATAGAAGCGGCTGGTCTTTTCATTTAGACGTGGCATCAAATGGCTTTTTATACGATTTACAGCGGTGCCCAAAGCAAAGTCGCATTTCGAAGATTTACGAAGTTGGGCTTATGTAATTGCGCGTTTTGGAAAGTGGTCTCTTAGGACTGAGGAGGCGAGTGATCATCCTGCATTACGATGAGAATGGTGGTAAGAAAACTCCAACGCTTACACGCTACGCTAAGATATGGCCTATCTGTTCTCTCTCCTATCGGGTGACATATTGTTGCCCTCCATCGGCCATTTCGACAGAGCTTCTGAAATTTCGCTCATGCTTCTCCTGTGCTTTTAGGCTTCGACTACCAATCTTATTTATTACTATAAACATCAACCAACTAGGCCTCCATCGGTCTTCATTACATAAACTTTCATTCGACAAAACCAGCGTCGCATGCTATGCACATCAACAATCACTTTTCTCACACTTTGCCATGCATGGTATGATAAAGAAACAAATTCTGGTCACCAGCAACGCAACCAAGAACATCGAAAGTGATTTGTTTTCAATCAATTCGTGGACCTTGCATAGTCGTACAAGCAACATACAATACAATATAAGCACTACGGAGGCGGCACGTTTTGTTCAATTTGTTTCGACTGTTCAGGCAGAGGAGGGCACTGATTTGTTCGGTTCACTACTGACCCGGTTTCGGAGGTTTGTGTTACAGTTTAGGAGATTATCCGTGTGATTGTCGCAAATCAGTCGAAAACGAATGAAGGACGCGTGTTATGGATATGAGTGGAACTAGCCAAAAAGGCATTTATTACTTGATCCATATTGCTATATAGAGCGCCGCATAGACTAATTACATACAAATGGGTGTTAAATACTGAACGTTTGAATTCGTCTTGGGATTGACTCTGTTTCGGGAAAACTACTGGTGAGAGGTGGGCTTTATGGCATGATTTCTTTCGAGATACAAACATAACTGTTTTCTGATCTAGAGCCACGTAACAGAGTGACAGTCTCAGTCCAGTTGAATCAAGGAAAGTATGCCACTATGATTGTCGTGGCTCTATTCTGTAATTTATTAAGGGCAATCTGCTAAAGTGAAACAAGTTACTTCCTCGAGACTAGGGGCGACGCGGCGGCATGTCACTATGCGTCATGTCACATCATGTTACGTCATGTCATGTCACATCATGTTACGTCATGTCATGTCATCTCATACAGATTCACCTCATGTCACGGATGATGAAGTCCCGAAAGTTGAATAAGGGGAAAATTTATAGTACGTTTTACCTTGTTTCATTGTGTTCAAAATTTTAGACACCCATTGAATGAAACAACGCTCGGTTTTTTTACCTTAGGAAGCACATTTACCATAGGAAGCGTTTGTGAGAGAAGGTGTAATGTTAGTCTCAAATTTCTGAAGTGTAATAGATAAAATTAGAAATATTTTATTGCCCCAAGTCCTTTCTTATCATCTGACTCAACCAGGCCATGACCAAATTTTCATCTAAAATAACTCAATCAGCGTCCATATGTAATTAGAAGCTTCTTTGGGAAGGTTTTCTGCAGAAACTGGGTATGTGAGTAAGATACATGTTTTCTGAGTTAAACAAATAAGCGCAAATAAAAAGAAGTACTTGTCTAACAAGACCTAGTTCTAGTAGGAGTTCGGGGTAAACCGAGGCCTTAACCAACAAGCTTCTCCAATCAGAGTGACCTCCTTCCAGTGCTGCATGTTTAGTTGTTTATCTTTCTACCTGTGTTTTCCACCTTAGACACGGTCGATCGTTCTGCGTCGTCCCCCGTAGTTCGAGTAAAAGACTCTTCCCGTAATAAGCAATTTTAGACGTTGGACCTCAGACGTCTGAAAAAGCCAATGTCACTGTATAAACTTGTATCTTCTCTTCCACTTTTGCTAAACTCAAATCGTTTCTTCATTTACTAGAGGAGGGCCAGGATGATTAGAGTTTTTTAAAGGGTTACCCTCGTTTTTCGAAAGAGAACTCTACTTCTGAATTGTGTCTTGAGCTCACAGAATCAGTGGTTGATAAGAGACCTTCTCGATCCGAATCCTAGACTACTACATATAAAGTTATAGCCGCTAGAAATTTAGCCAGGACGTTAGTGTTGCTTTTCTTTGAATGACAGCACTTTAACCCCTGGTCGCTGGTCGCAGCTTTAAGAGTTTTTATTAACTTCTCCGATTAGGCTCTGCATAAAAATCCGGCATTTCATCGAAAATTAAATGCTCTGACAATAAACATTGGGTTCAGTCTTCTTCTTCTTCTCGAGTCGTAGAGTTCGAGGTGAATGTGGGCCTCAACCAACATGCCTCTTCAGCTGGCATAATCTTTCGTAAGCCTTTTCCAATGCTGCTCACCCCGTTGGCTGCGGTCAACGGCAGGACCGGGATGATAAGGCTCTTGTGAGAGTCGATTTGGTCGTACGGGAGAGGACTCTATTGCACAATTGCCTCCTGAGTCCAAGGAAACAGCGATTGGCAAGAGGGAATCTGCGTTGGATTTCAGAACTGATGACGTTGTTCCAGGTCACTGCGGAGCCAAGACACGTAGACGAAGTCCTTAACTTCCTCAAACTTGTATTTGCCAATACTAACGTTCTGGCCAAGACTTCGGTGGTGAACGTCTTTTTTTATGAAAGCATATATTTAGTTTCGCCCAATTTTACTGCCAAACCAATTTTCGCCACTTCCGCCGCTATACTCGTGAGCGCCTCATTGACATCTCGTTGTGTTCTTCTGATTATGTCAATGACATTCGCGTATGCGAGGAGCTGTGAGAATTTGAAATCTGAAGTTGGCCAGCGATTTTCTGCACAATCATTTCCAATACGATGTTGAAGAGATCACACGATAGTGCATCGCCTTGCCTAAATCCCTTTTAGATAACAAATCTCTTGGTCAGGTCTGCACCGATTCGGATGGAGCGGCAAACGTTCTCCAAAGTTATCCGGCACAGTCTGATGAGTTTAGCAGGAATGTCAAAAATAGACATAGCATTGCAAAGCTCGTCTCTGATTACACTATCGTATGCCGCTTTGAAGTCGACAAATAGATGGTAGATATCGACCAAAAATTCATTGGTTTTTTCCAGGATTTACCGCAGTGCGTAGATTTGGTAGACAGTGGACTTGCCTGACCTGAAGACAAACTGATAAGGACCTACCAGATGATTTACGGACGGCTTCAGGCGGTCAGAACATTTTATATACGATGTTCAGGAGACTTGTTCCTCTGTAGTTGTCGCATTCAAAGAAGTTTGCTTTCTTGTGATTCGGGCAAACGATGCTTCATTCCTCGGACGTGCTTTCCTCTGACCATATCCTACGTAGAGCTGGATCTGGATCCTAACCAGATCATTTCCAGCTGCTTTGAAGTGCTCAGCAGGTAGTCCATTTGCGCCAGCAACTTTATTCAACTTGAGTTTTGATACGGCAATCTCAACCTCGTCGAAGTCAAGGGGACGAAATTCTCTGTGATCTTTTTGATTAACAATCATCATTCAGCCTGACTGCAAAAGTGGTTTTTCCATATTTTCAACCTCAACTGCGATTCTACTACTAGGTGACCGTTCTCATGCCTACAGTCTTTCGTTCTAGCTTTAGAACTTTGGCCTATTCGCTTTATCTGTTGATAAAGCCTTCGAACGTCATGCCTGCAATAACAGCTTCCCAAGTCCTCAATCACTCTTTCTTCTTTCTCCTGAGAAGTTCCTCCCTTCTTTTTAACTCGTAGAACTCACGAGCCGCTTTCGTTCTTTATATATCTGCTGCTTGCTTTGCTGTATTAATCCTTCTGCACTTATCATTGAACCAAGTAGTTTGTCATGGTGGAGCCTTAAAGCCTAGAACTTCAGATTTAGTGCTTTACAGGGCTTGTTTCTAAAGGTTCCATTGTTGTTCTATTGACTGAGTAGGGAATGTAGGTGAAACGCGGTCGGCTTTCCGACTCCATAACTTTGTGTTCTTGCTCTATTCCGCTGCGTTTGTGATATCCCTTGGCTACTACAAGACAGTGGTCTGTATCGATGTCAGCTTCTCGGGTTCAGTCTAGCCTGCTCAAATTTTGTGACCGAATCTGAACTGCTAAAGGACCTTATGTTCTACGTACAGAGCGTGGACTTGCGTCGTTTTAGACGTTTGCGAGTTTTCAAGAGATACCTCTTCAAACAGAAGCTTGATTATCGAGGCCTGTGTCTTCGTATTGTAGTACGAGCTACACTTTGAAAAAAATCTATTTAAGGGTTGTTTCAAAAGGCTTTTTATCCGTAAAGCCAACAAGTGACAATCCGATTCTCACGTGAACTGAGTGTCTCTGCAGTCGATATCATACTTGACATTCCTCGAATTTCATTAATTGTAGTCGAAACGGATTTCGACCTTTGTGCTTGTAAAAAATAGTTTACTCAGCGATTAGAAACATAAATTAAAATCATTGCCGAATTCGTCTTCACTCTATAATCGCCGACGATACATATTAGGCTCGGTGCATCCGTCAGGTAGTGACAGTGTGTAACGATCGTGGCATCACAGCTGCACTGCAAAATGGAAAAAAAAAGCGTTTGTATTTCAGATGCATTTTAAGTAAAGACAAGTAGGTGAACGAAAAGTGGGGCGTCTAGCAACTAGTTGTCCGCATGTCGACCCTAAGGCGCTAAACTAAGTCACTATGTTATGCTCATCATTCGGCCGAATTGGAAGCACCTCACGAAAAGGTTATATAGTCATATAAAAACACCCAGCCTGTCAATCGTTGCGTTATTCATTCGCTTCAGTTCGAACAGTGAAATTTGCAACGAAAAAATCTAAAACGAAATCAAAACTTTACACCCAAAACGACGGCGACGACTCACGAAGGAGCAGTAGCAAAACTGGCCAATAGACGTTGATGTGAGATAATAGGGATACGTGATCTAGATCGATAATATTTCGGGGCATTCGATCGGAATACCTAATAGCCACTAATCATTGATCGGAGGTTTTAAGACAGTAACGAAAAAAAAGAAGAAGACAAAGAACTGGCAGTGGTTGAAGTCGAAGTGTGAAGGTATTTAGTGTCCCTCGTGTCGAGTTCAGTTGCGTGATTGACGGTAATCCATTTGGATCAATAGTGTCTTATAATCGGTCAGGATGAACAGAGTGCTCGTGGTGTGCCTGCTGTTGCAGGTAGTGTATGGTACGCGGAATTTTTCCTTGACGATCGGGACGGATAAGGAAAACCCAGCTGGTGTGACGTATGTAGAGGGCAAGGCGCCAGAGGACTTAAAAGCTGGACCAACAAAGAATGTGACGGAGAGTAAGCCGCCGGAGAGGGTTGTTCATGCGGCGATTATTCAGAGTAGTGCTAGGGATATTCCAAAGGATGACGAGGTGGAGAACGAGGAATTCGAGAGGTTCATCAAGGAACATCTGAGTCATCCATCGATAGAGACGGTGAGCATTTAGGGATTTTTACTACTGTACTACTGAATGGTTTCGGAAATGAGTTTTTGGATTTTTAACTAGACTAAAACTATTTAAATTTAATTTTTTTTAAATCAAAATCGTCAGTTCAAGCCCATCTTGCTCGGTCTATGGATATTTAATATTCAATTGGCATCATCCGTGATTACAAACTATTTTTGAGACCTGTCCGGAGTCAAAAGAATATTTTATCATTATTTTTTCTTCTTAAATAAAACAAAAAATTAAAACAATAAAAAAATTTATTTTCAAATTAATTCAATTTTGAGCGGATTCATTCCAATTTATTTTTAAAAACTTTTTTTTTAGGTTTTTGTGTCATCGAAACCCAGTACAGACGAAGTGGATGACAACGAAAAAGAATCAGAGGAGTTTAAGGAAGAAGAGCCGCGTTCACAAGCCGAGCTTTTCAAACATCCCACGGAATCAGAAACTTTCCAGAGAAGTATCGCTCTACCAACAATCGTTCCATATTCTCACGACTTACCCATAAACATCGCTATTCCCCCTGGTTATCCTGGAGGCAATGGAGTCCTATTGCAATCAGATGGTGGTGGTTATTCGGATGGCCAGTTCTTAATTGGAAACGGAGGAGGGCAATTTTATCAGTATGGACCGCCTCTATCAACAGTCGTTCCCTTTCAGACACTCATCCCGCAATCAGGGGATATCGGTCAAACTGCACAAACTGCACTAAGGACGAAAACTTTCGAGATTCGAAGACCGGCCATCCAGAAACATTACTACGATATTGAGGAGAGGGTTATAATCAGACCGGCAGGATCGATCACAGTCGAATTAGATCGACCTGTAGCTAAGATACCGACTGGCGAGACAATTGGAGGCTATAATGGCGGTCAAGGAGGCTTTAGTGGATTTGGAATTCAACAATCGCAGGGAGGTATTGGAATATCGCAAGGAGGTTTATCTGGATTCGGTATACAGCAATCACAAGGTGGAATTGGAATTGCACAAGGCGGTTCACAGGGCGGATTTTCCGGAGTAGGATTTCAGCAGTCTCAAGGAGGAATTGGAATATCTCTAGGCGGACCACAAGGACCTGGTGGACCACAGGGTGGATTTGGTGGACCGGGTGGACCACAGGGCGGGTTTGGAGGACCTGGCGGACCACAGGGCGGGCCTGGAGGACTTGGTGGACCACAGGGTGGGCCTGGAGGACCTGGTGGACCACAGGGAGGAGGTGCACCGCAGGGCGGGTTTGGAGGACCTGGTGGACCACAGGGTGGATTTGGAGGACCTGGTGGCACTCAGGGCGGGCCTGGAGGACCTGGTGGACCACAGGGTGGATTTGGAGGACCTGGTGGACCACAGGGTGGGTCTGGAGGACCTGGTGGACCACAATTTCAGGGAGGAATAGGAATTGCTCTGGGCGGACCACAGGGTGGTCTGGCTGGAGTTGGAATTCAACAAACTCAAGGCGGATCACAAGGTGGATTCGGAGGGCCTGGTGGACCACAGGGAGGAGGTGCACCGCAGGGCGGGTTTGGAGGACCTGGTGGACCACAGGGTGGATTTGGAGGACCTGGTGGCCCTCAGGGCGGGCCTGGAGGACCTGGTGGACCACAGGGTGGATTTGGAGGACCTGGTGGACCACAGGGTGGATCTGGAGGACCTGGTGGACCACAATTTCAGGGAGGAATAGGAATTGCTCTGGGCGGACCACAGGGTGGTCTGGCTGGAGTTGGAATTCAACAAACTCAAGGCGGACCACAAGGTGGATTCGGAGGGCCTGGTGGACCACAGGGAGGAGGTGCACCGCAGAGCGGGTTTGGAGGACCTGGTGGACCACAGGGTGGATTTGGAGGACCTGGTGGCCCTCAGGGCGGGCCTGGAGGACCTGGTGGACCACAGGGTGGATTTGGAGGACCTGGTGGACCACAGGGTGGATCTGGAGGACCTGGTGGACCACAATTTCAGGGAGGAATAGGAATTGCTCTGGGCGGACCACAGGGTGGTTTCGCTGGAGTTGGAATTCAACAATCTCAAGGGGGACCTCAGGGCGGATTCGGAGGACCTGGTGGACCACAGGAAGGAGGTGCACCGCAGGGCGGGTTTGGTGGACCTGGTGGCTCTCAAGGCGGGCCTGGAGGACCTGGTGGCTCTCAAGGCGGGCCTGGAGGACCTGGTGGACCACAATTTCAAGGAGGAATAGGAATTGCTCTGGGCGGACCACAGGGTGGTTTGGCTGGAGTTGGAATTCAACAATCTCAAGGCGGACCACAAGGTGGGTTCGGAGGACCTGGTGGGCAACAGGGCGGGCTTGGAGGACCTGGTGGCTCTCAGGGCGGGCTTGGAGGGCCTGGTGGACCACAATCTCAGGGAGGAATAGGAATTGCCCTGGGCGGACCACAAGGCGGACTAGCAGGAGTCGGACTTACACAATCCCAAGGAGGAATAGGAATAGCACAAGGTGGACCTCAAGGTGGGGTCAGTTACTCTACGACAATCTCGACACCAGTTTCATCAGTTGGAATTGGAGGGTCCCAAGGTGGAATATTTGGAGCAGGCATACAACCTACTGGCGTGAGTTTTTCAACTACAATATCAACGCCAGCTTCTTCGGTCTCGATTGGTGGTACTCAAGCTGGAATTGGTGTCCAACAATCGCAGGGAGGAATTGCTGTATCGACAACGCCAGGACCAACTGTTAACATCGGAGGTTCAGGAAGTGGAATTGGTTTTCAGCAGTCTCAAGGCTCAGTTGGAATAGCACAAAGTGGACCGCAGGGAGGTAATGTTGGCATAGGTGTTCAACAGTCGCAGGGTGGTATAGGTCTGACTACGATCGGACCACAGGGGCCAGGTGCTGGAGTTGGAATTCAGCAATCTCAAGGTGGCATAGGAATTGCTCTAAGTGGTCCACAAGGATCTGGTGTCGGAGTCGGCTTACAGCAGTCACAAGGAGGATTTGGAGTTACCACAGCCGGACCGCAGGGAGGAGGCATTGGGTTCGGTATACAGCAGTCCCAAGGAGCGGTCGGAGTCACACAAGGTGGTGCTTCGGGTGTTGGCATTCAACAAGGTCAAGGAGGCATACTGTTTTCGACGACAGCAAATCCATTCTACACCTCCGTGACGTCAACTCCTGGAATTTCCATCGGCGTTCCACCAGGAGGATTCATTATTACTTCATCTTACCCGCCATCACCATCATCACCTTCTCCAACATCTACGATCGTGCTAAGACCACGTCGTCCATCGTATCCCTTAATTTCGACAACGCCAGGCTCAATAATTGCAACAACTCCAACTCCTGGTTACAGTAGAGACAACACAATTTTCGTGGAGGCACAATCAAATGTCCAAAATAGTGGATCCTTCTCTTCAACTACCACTACGGAGCGATCATTTTCAGCTTCCGCATTCGCTAGAGGTTCCTCGTCGGGTAGTGTTCAGGACGTGAGTAAGAACATCACACCCTACATGATCACTGTCGGTGAACCGAATTTCAGTTATCCACCGTATGTCGAGATCCGATCGAATGGGTTACCTCTAGGTCATCTACAACAATACCCTCACCACCAGACCGCGGCATTAGTTCAACCTTATCCTAGAATGAGGTATCAAGGCCGTTTACTTACCGGTGAAGTGAATCAAGCGGACGAGGAAACTGAGTCAGAAGCAGGATATGGCGCCTTATCGAAAACCTACCAAGAAAGCCCGGCTCAGGTTGTAGAAGTTCCACCAACCCAAAACTACGAGGAGCAGACTGTACAGCACCAACCCAAAGAGACTCGAGCCAACCAAGAACATGATCATTATGTAGGGAGTTCTCGGCAACCTCTTCAATCTTCCCAGACTTCCGGCAGTTCGCATCAACAACCTGCTGAAGTATATCAACATAATTTCCTGAGGGTCACCTCGCAGCCGGTCACTATTTCCGAAGTGTCACCAAGAACTGATACACCAGTCGCGCACAGACCAGCTCATCAACACAATATTCATCGGCGGCCCAATCTAGTCACCCAAACACTTCATCGGCAACAGGAGCAACAACGACAACAAGACCTCAATAATGCTCGACAACAACACGTTCCCGGAGTAACCGCAGATCCAGTTGAGATCAACGATGCCAGTAGCAGTACGCATCGAAATCCTAGCACGCTATATGAACAGCAACTGGTGTCGTCAACCTACCAGCCAGAGCCACTGATCACTGGAAGTCGATTATACCACCAACAACCAGTTCCAGTAAAGTATACACAACAGAGCAGTACAAACGTGTTGCCAGACCAGCATCACATTCTCTACAGTAACCAACCGCACCATGGTCAGAAACAAAATCTGGAAACGCCTCCAGAGCCGGAGAGCAGTCAAGATATATCTACTCACCGAGAAACTTCAACTACTTCGACTACGCCAGCACCTCGGCACAGTGCGCCCCAGGATTATAGGCCAAATTACGCATCACTTTTTGCTAATAAGAATCAACCAGACATAACCTATGCTTCGGCTAGCCCCAATCATCACCCCCAGCATAGTCTCCGTTTCAGCTCGGCAGCATCTCCGCTCTTCTCACCTAGTGGACGTCAACTACATTTCTCATATTCACAACCGTCTCATGGTGCATACACGCAACAAGCCTTACTATCCCCATCAGCGAGAATTTTGCGACCTGCATCATCCTCAAGCCCAGCAGAAACACATCAGTTCCAGCAAAATGGACAGAGGCAAGTCCACTTCACCTTGAATAACAACAAGGATGCACCACACTCCGTCGCAGCATCAATCACATCTGGCGGTCACCAAGTTTCGCTCAACAATGGGGATTCTCAATCCTCCAGCCCCACACCTTTCCAAAGGCAAGTCCAAGAACCGGTGAATTTGGTTAACTCAGTCCCAATTAGTGAACCTCAAGTCTTTAATCCTGCTTTCCCTCAAAGACACGTTCAGCATCCAGTCAGCTCGGTCGACAATGGTGCAACTAACAAGCATTACCAGCCGGGATCCCCATCATCTCACCACTTTGGTAATTCTCATTCCTCAACCCCAGCTCCTTTCCAAAGACAAGTTCAACATTTAGGCCATTCAACACTCTCTGTTCCATCAAATGAACCAGTTCCGTCAGGGGTCCAACCCAATCATCATTCAGTTTTCAGTGGAAATTCCCAGGCTTACAATCCAACTGTCTCAACTAACGAATATCACCAATCAGGATCACCAGCTACACACCAGCCGGCATTGAACGGTGTTTCGCATTCCAACAACCATTCGCCCTTCCAAAGACAAACATATGCGTCCAACACCGACCTAACTAGCAAACATCCCAAGCCAGGTCCCCAGTCCAATCAACACTCAAATATCAACAGCAACTCCCAAATCCGTAATCCTAGCTCTTTCCAACGGCAAGTCCAGCTTCCCGTCAATGCGGCTAACTCAGTCCCACGTAATGCATACCATCAGTCCGGATCTCCATCGACTCAGCATGTATCCCCCAGTCATAGTTCCAATTCCAACAACCCTGGCTTTTTCCAAAGACAAGTCCTGCATCCAGTTCACTCAACCAACGAACCCGTCCGATCAACATTTCCTTCCACCCATCACTCCTTCATCTCATCAACCACACCACCGTCATCTGTGACGCCTACAAAAGCACGCTACTCACAACCCATTGTCAGAGGTTCGAACAAGTATCGCAACGAGCAAACCCGCGGCGCCATCACCTTGAGAAGTGGTCGTACCTATGGTGAGCAACGTGTCATTGCCTCCACGCCAGCGCCCAGAGACGGAAGTATTGCCAGTGAAAGTGTTCAGACACGACGTATCGTCGTCAACCATCCATTCCAAACCGTTCAGGAGGTCGTCGAACAGGAACCGATCACGAAATTCCATCAAGTCACCATTAACCGCGCAGCAGTACCACCACAGGTTTCAGCAGCATCATCAACACTCGCCCCAGCTACAGCTGCACCGCTAACAGCGGCACCATCAAGCACCGGCCTCCAGAAAGATCAGTCGAACACACCCAATCGTTCAGCTGCTTACAAACTGGCCGTCAATTACAACCATCCCGGAGCGGCCCTGAGCGACCATCATCACGGCTAATCCGAGTGAAAGGACAGAATGATTCTCTACTTGAGCAATTTTTGTTTTTTTCGATTCATTCGTATCTGGATCAGAGAATCTATGTATTTTTGTTTTGTTTTTGTAATTAAGTTAATAAAGTTCGAATTTGGTATGAAAAAAAATTGAAGTTGCATTGTGGCTTTTTACGGCGACAGATAGTAGCGCTCCAGATACATTTGTTGACCTTTAGTTGAGTTGGATTTTTTCCATAAACGTTTGTTGGTAGGTGACACTAGCTGGGGATATGGTCTCGAGCGGCTTGGAATGATAATGGCTGTCAGGTGGGAATAGATCCCGAATGTGGGTTACTGAATGTCGTGGTCGTGCTTATAGATTGTTTTGTTGTTTTTGTTTTTTCGAATTTGAGCACTCGTTGTCTGGGTCTAGGCAAACGGCTTGTTGATTTGTATCAAATCGAGCTACGAGTATTATGGCATGCTGTTGTTCATTGTTAATAGCTTTGGGTAAAGTGTTGGCTTGGAATTCAGTGGAATTCAGTTCTAGATACAGGTCGAGTATTAGGCTCTTAAGGAGGTTATATGGAGGACAGCGGCTTGGAGAAAATTCGTTCATAGAGTAACTAAGGGAGTAGCTGACAAGATCCAAAAAAGGAAAGCTACTCCCCGTAGTGCTGTGGGTTAACAGCAAATCTTAGCTTTCACGGCTTCGCCCCGTAGTGCGGACAGTCGACATTACTTCTCAGCTCCCACAACTACGTCCACGTATTGAAAATATCGCACGTATGTACATAGCTGCCTCTCAATTACGTTTAATGTGGTTCCTTCAAGGAATCCTCGTTCACAGAGACAGCAAGGAAGTAGGTGACAAGATCGAAAAAATGTTAAATATACGCCCCGTGCAGTGGGCATCTCTCAGTTTCCCCAGCTGTGTTCACGACTTAGGAATGTTGCAGGGAGCTGTCACACATTCAGTTTTAAGAAATGTATTGTATACTACCTACATATGTATGTGACCTCTGGTAAATCGCTTCGAATTAATTCCAATACCAAGTAAAGTAGTTCATGGTGATTGAGTGTCTTTGAGTTAAGCTTACGCAACATTTGGTACATCACACTCTTTTCGATAAGGCATTTACGTCTTAAATTTGCTATCACATCATCCAAAATAAATCGCAGGACCCACGTCCTACAGTCCCAGAAATAAAACGCAATCCATTGTTCACGCTAAACTAAACACAAAACAGTATATTTACATATAAATAAAAACAAGTGCCGTTAAAAGTACTGAAAATAAATAACTCGACTAATGCTACAGTATACTTAACACCTAGTAAAAAACAAAAAACGATTTATACAAGACTTGCTCGGGGCTGTTTGCCGGATCCTTCTCAACTCCATGCTTACCTACGCCTAACCCAGCCGGCGTTTTTGAAAATCTTATAAATCATATCTCGCGGTATCTTCTCGGCTTCTCGGTCGAACACTGGCATTTCTTTATCGGTCAGCCACGACTCTTTAGCCAAGGCGGCAGCTATTCTCGGATTTTTGTAAAAGTTATTTGTAAGTTCCGGGGGTAGTTGAGATTCGTGGATAGCGTTTTCGATGACAGATCTGTGCGCTAGGCCAGGCTGGAATTGAACCTGGCGTGGGGAGTGGTATGACAGTGGTTCGTACTGAAGGTGTTGCAGGTGTTGGAAGAAGAGCTGAGCGGATGACAGGCCGATTGCGACTGACAAAAAAACCAGCGTGGATTTCATATTGCCTGCAAAGAAAAACGTGAAAATAAAAAGGAAATAATGAGATGAGGTTATTAAGGCGGTATAAGTTCAAAGCTTTTTAAGTCATGTTACCGTCCATCATTCAACCATGATCCTCCCAGGACCCACATATTTCCTTGCAAACGAGAAATGTTCTTTCATAAGCAATCAACAATTGTCGTACAAACTCGATAATTGTGCGGCAAACGACATCATTTGGAAGTATAAATGGACAGATAGTGATGTAGCATGAGTGACAATTCACGCGGACATTTCAATACGAGAAACGTGGAAAACCACGATGCGTATGAGTGTCAGTGTCGATTACCAGAGTTTACAGTCATTTACATACTCGTACATGTGGTTCGGCGACGCGGTATTTTGCATCTAAAGCTATTTATGTGTCATCGCGATCACTCGCTCAATTGTTGTTAAGTAATCCATTTCTCTCCCTCTTCTTCGGTTTGTTTCTTTTCTTTTTTCCCTTTTCTGTTTACCTTTCTCGGTTCGTTAAGTAATTGTTAAATCGTGATCGCAGCAATTAAACAGGCAAACGAAAGCGTAAGCAACATTGAAAGATGATATTTCCAAATGATATTTATGTCGTACGTGAGGCTGTTGCATAAAGCCGATGGGGTGTGATGGCAATGCCAACAATTCGGTACAAGCTACTTGTGAGCGGTATTAGTATTGCGCGATTCGTGATGGATCTTGATTGTTTTTCGGGCTGCCGGTTACAAAATCTTGGCTTGACGTACGAGTAGCTTGGTAGTCCACCCTCATTATGATCAATTTGTTTTGCATGCGGCTTGGCCTGGGGTCAAGTAGTAATTACGTTTATTGACTAATTATGGACTTCTGATGGATGGATGGATCTTGTACTGCAGTCATGCGACGTGACGATGGTGATTTCGATTTGCATTATCTAAGAGAGTTGGTCTGAATCATGGTTACCTGAGGAGAGGAGTCGGTGCGACGGCAGTGGAGGTTTACTACTCTGCTCTGAATCGACTGAAGATTTGCTTAAGGTTGACTTTATCTGGTTGGAAAGATTATGTAATCTTGTGGTTTTAAAGGAATTGATTGATCATAAATTATTGTTGCTTTTACGTCCACGGTCGTAATGGCGCATGGTAATCTGGGGTCACTAGAGGCTGGAAACTTTTGGGAAACTATTTTAGTGTCGTTGAAGCGAACAGATTTTTTTTTATTATTAACTTTTTGACTAAAGTTGAGTAAACCAGAGGAAGACAGACATTATATGTATGTAGGCCTGACTAAAAGTGGGGTTCATATCCTGTGGTGCAACATAAGGCGGTAAGAATAAACTTGGTCCAGATTGTTCTAAAATGTTTGCACATCATAAATGTTTTCTACTCTTTTTAAATTAAGAGATCGAGAATGCAGGTAGATGGAGTTCTAATTTTGAACAAGGGTCAGGGCCTGACGGAACGTAAGTTCTGTGCCACGTCAGACGGTCTTAGCCAGCTGTTTTTTTGTTGCCCAGCAAGCTAAGGCTCCATCTCACAATGGGCTATAAAAACCAAAATCCGATTTTAATTTTTTAAATAACTTGTCTTTTTAAATATTGTACATGCTCGAGACTTACTTCGAGCTAAGGTCGCTTGACTTAGACGTCATTTTCCATCATTTTTAGAGAAATGTCTGTGCAACTCTGGACATAAAATCATTTGACACATAATTGTGTAATGAAAACTTCCCCAGATTTGAGGAAAACTTCTGCATTTAAGGTATCAACTTCAATTTTATTCGACATTTATTCGATTTCGTATTAACTATATTGATCTCTAGTCGTCATGTCACTACTAGATAAGAAATAATTTTTTTTTTAAATCGAAAGAAGATAAAATAACTTCATCTAGTGAAGTGCCTCTAACTAAACACTACTCTTACTTAAAACAGATGCGAAGACAGATTGATACTAGACCATTCGGTTAGGAACCAGGCACCGGTTTATGGTGTGTCATGACCCAGGGGTCATCACTTTCAAGGTTATATAGGATACGCATATATCAAAAAAATAAGGTGAAATTTTATTTTGAATCGCTTCACACCAAAAGAACGCGCGGAAATAGTTCCAATGTTCATTAAAAATGAACGCTCGATTGTGCTAACTCAACGTGCGTATCGTGCAAAATATCGTGATCGTGTTGCGCCCAAAAAAGATACAATTCGTCGTTAGGCCTTTTTTAATGGTTCTGTGGCAAGCCCTCGTGAGCAACCTAGGCCACGCCCGCGGCGTTCAAACTCATCTATTCAGTCGGTGAAGGCCAGTGTTCAAGAAGACCCAAGTTTGTCATATCGGCGCCGTTCGCAGCAGTTAGGCATCAGTGGGACCACTTTGCGGAGAATTTTAAAGGATGATCTTCACTTATTTCCATACAAAATGCAGATAACTCAAAGAATTTCGCCACAAGATGAGCCACGGCGCTTCGAATAAGCACAAAATGTCGTTGCAATGATTAATGCTGAGCCGGAGTTCTGGCAGCAAATTTTGATTACCGATGAGGCACATTTTACGGTCTCTGGCTCAGTTAATAAACAAAATTGTCGCTCCTAGGGCACCGAAAATCCTCACATTATTCACGAAAAGCCGCTATATATCAAAAAGTTACTGTTTGGGCCGGTGTATGCGCGAAAACCATGATTGGACCGTATTTCTTTAAAGTTGGCGATACAGTGGATGGCGATCGATATCGGTGGATGTTAGCCCATTATGTGGTCCCAGAAATGCGTAAAAAAGGCTTATTTCACTTTTGGTTTCAACAAGACGGCGCGACATGCCATACTGCGGACAAAACAATAAACATTTTGCGTAAGAAGTTCCCTGGAAGATTGGTGTCAAAAAAGGGCGATATTGACTGGCCTCCAAGATCGCCGGATTTGACTTCTCCAGACTTTTTTCTTTGATACGTGAAAAGCAAGGTGTATACTAACGGCCCGAAGACAATAGAACAGCTCAAAAAAACAAACGTGCGGAAATTGCAGAAATTTCGATGTCATGGAGAATGCGCGAAAACGACCCCATTTTCGCATCAACAATAAAGGCGGTCATTTAATTGATATTGTTTTCAAAAATTAATCAAAATAAATTGTAAAGGTCTGAATTGAATAAAAGTTTTTTAATTTCCAAAATCGGTTGAGAATTGTTGAAATTATTCGAAATTTACATCGACCTATATGGGATGGTCCACGCTGTAGCCTTGAGCTCTTCCAGCGATGCGGTCTTTATCTCCTCAATGGATGCAAATTTCCGTCCTTGTCGATTTTGAAAAAATAGCAGAAGATCTGGCTGAGGGATGATTATAGTTTTGGCTAAAAAAACAAGCAACAATGAGCAGGTTTATTACCGTGATGAAACAGCTATGAATTTTTTCCGGACGTTTTCTACGTATTTCTTCACGCAAACAGCGAATGACTTCAAAGTAATATTCCTTATTGGTCGCATGACCTTCCGGCAGGAACTCATGATGAACATGATGCCATTGTAATCGAAGAAAAATCAGTAAAAGTTACAAATTCGACAGATCTTTTTTCATTCTTGGCTTCTCTGATCGCTCCATTTGGATGACTGGGCTTTAGTTTTGTCTTCATAACTATACGAGTATACCCATGTTTTGTCACCAGTTATGACCCTTCTCAGCAAAACTGGATCGTTATACAGGTCAACATCTCCTAAGCGATGCTCATGCGACGGTTCGGTCAACATTTATCAATTTTGGAACAAACTTCACTAACATACGCTTTATGCCCAAAATATTTAAAAAAAAAAATCTTGGCATGAGCTGACCGATATGCCAATATCCTCAAGAACTTCTTCGACAGTAATCCTACGATTGTCCATAACACTTTTCTTCATCGTTGTTGACGTGCTGGGTTGTCCAAGGCAGGCATCGTCATTAACATCTTCTCGGCCTTCTGTGAAGAGCTTGTACCACTTACATTTTTTTTTATTCAAAGTAGACTCGGAGCGGGTTGGATCACTTTATTGTACACACAAAATTTAAAGCTGATTCTTTGATACTGTTTTTATTCAATAGTAAAAAATCGCCAAGCACACCAAAACACGTCTAGCCTTCATATCTGTGAAGAACAAATTTAATTTTAATTTTCTTGAGGGCAAACACCCCCATTTATTGAGCTTAATTCAAGCTAAACTTAGTTTAACTTAATCACTAATGAGAACGGGTGAGGAGAGGGCGATCCTTAGAAACTAAGACTGAAAGGAGGGAAGACTATTGAGAAGACGGAGTTTTAGGCATGGAGTGCTGAGGTTGAAATCGATGTTAATATTCGAATTAACATTGGTCAGCATACAGGAAATGGGTTCATTGTAGCCGTATGAGGTGCGGTGAAGGGACGAGAATTGCGTGTATTACTAGGGTTAGTGTTAAGAGATATTTAGTTATTAAACATGGCGCAGTTTAAGACTGTAAGAAGTCTATGAATGAAGATGATGTCAGATACTTTTCTTTAAAGTTTCCTATAAAGTACTCAAGTTGATTAGTTTAAGATGATCTTGATAGGGCGGTAAGAACAAAGGATTGTTCCAGGGCAGACCTCGAAGAGCGAAACGTAGGAACCGACGTTGGATGCTTTCGATTCTAGATATGTGGGTTTGTTGATAAAATGACCACACTTGAGATGCGTATTCGAGAAGGGGGCGAACAAAGGAAATATAGAGGTATCGAGTCACGTAGGAATTGGAGAATTCTTTAGACCAACGCTTCACGAAACCGAGTACAGAGTTGGCTTTAAGAATTATATTGTCGATGTGTGCGCGAAAATAGAGCTCTTGGTCACGTAGTATGTCAAGATCGCGGATAACCTGAACGGTGGAGATGGGCTGATTATTGAGGAAGTAGAGACGAGGAGGAGGTTTGATTCATTTACCTGAAAAGGTAATTGATTGGCATTTCGAAATGTTAAGCTCCAAACAATTTTTGGAGCGCCACACGGAAAAGCTGTTGAGATCCGATTGATTAAAGTATCTTGTTGCGAGGAAATGATCTTGAGGAACTTGGTGTCGTCGGCGTACAATGAGAGGTGGGAATGTTTAATGACAAACTCATTGTCGTTAATAGTAAGAATAAAAAGAAGTGGACCTATGTGGCTGCCTTGGGGAACGCCGGAAGAAGCTAAGAAGGCGTTGGAAAAGGCAGATCTGAAACGAACACTGTAGTAACAGTTTTTTAAATAAGAAGATATCCACTTCAACGCAGTGGGTTCAAAGCCAAGGGAAGACAGTTTGAAGAGTATTAGTTTGTGGGAGATTTTGTTGAAGGCTTTACTGAAATCAGCTGAAATGACGTCGACCTCATTTCCATTCTCTAATGCTGAGAGCGTGAAGGACACAAATTCGACAAGGTTTGTGGTTGTAGACCTGCATTTGAGGAAGCCATGTTGTTTAGAAGAGATACTTTCAAAAAGTTTGGGTATTTGTTGATAGTTGTTAACATCATTCTTCGGACCCTTTTCTGTGAACAGGAGTTATAAAAGGAGTAAATAAAGGAGTAAAAACAGGAGTAAATAAAGAGGCTCCTGAGGCGGGCAAAGTCAATTTTGTTAAGTTCGTTATGACAAGGAGCAGCAGTCAATTTGACCCCAGGATGGAAATCATATGCTACGTGACTCTGATAAGGCCCATCATTGCATATGTTTTTCCGTTGTATTTTAATATAGTACTTATATGGAAAAGACGTGTGTATTCAAGAAGCAGCGCCTTCGAGTCTGTCTTAATTGTTTCCAGAGTTATTGCTAGAGCCCCACTTCATTAAGTATGGCACTAACAAGATCCTACATTATGGTGTACTCCATAGCAGAAGTGTTAAGAAATTATTCAGACATCTAAGCGACAGTTTTGAAATACCCTGTTAGAAAAGAAGAGAAAATAGCCCACGAGTGAAGAAGTTAAAAAAGACACGACCGTTCGCCTATGCAGGTTTATTGGTAATGAGAAAATGAGTAATGACAGCCAGCAGATGGGTTGCTACTAATGACAGGCTAACATACCCTATAATAAACTAAGGCCTAATAGGATATATTGATACTTTTGAAATAGAATAGAAATAGATAAGAGGTACACAGAAGGCCGAGAAGGTGTTAATGACGTTGTCCGCCCTAGACACAACAGCACGTTAACAAACCTCGAAGCCGTGAAGAAAATTGTTATGGAGAATAGTCGAATCACTATCAGAGAAATTTCTGAGGATATTGGCATATCGGTCTGCTCGTGCTAATAGATATATTGAGCAAAAAAACCGGGTTTCAGCGAAGTTTGTTCCGAAATTGTTAAAGTATAATGAAAAAAACCGTCGCATGAGCTTCGATCAGGAGCTGTTCAATGACATGAATAACGTTCCAGATTTGGTGAAAAGGCTCATCACTTGCGACCAAACATGACTGTCGCGAGGGCGACTTTAACTGCCCTACATATGTATAACGGTGAATTCTACAAATTTCAAATCAGTGAAGCAGTGCAACAATAAACATCACCAGCATAACATTTGTAGTAAGGTTACAAGTTGCTTATACTATCCGTTCCATTATTGTAATAAAAAACCGATAAGCGCCAATATCTGCGAATTAAAGGGTGATTTTTGCTGTTTAGTTCTTCAATGTTCTATTATTGACAGCTCACGAGAGATTTGTGACATATGTTGAAGTCAAACTTGCTCGGTTAGCATTGCCATTTATTTAAACAATGATTTGCATGAAATTCAAAAAAATCGTACTCTGTGAAAAATGCAATTTTATGGTCGTCATATTCGTCCTCTCAACAAACAATTCAAGCCTTATTAACCAAATTACGCTCCAATTTATTTTATATCAAGCCACCTACATACCCATATGCGGACTGAAGAAAGCATGGTTTCTCCATTCGTGGCCGTTCGCAGCAATTGGTATTGTGTTACTCGACTACATGGCAGATTTACAAAATATAGCTCATGCAAACACTGAAGCCAAACGACCTGCTCTAGCGTCGAATTTTCGGTGATTGGGCTTGGATTCGCTTTTTTATCAAGAAATTGTCTTCAACCCCGCAACTCATTTCTGGTTGAATGGGTATACAAAACGGTAATATTGAGTCCGATGAGCGACCTGGAGCAGTACAAAAGTTGCCAATTCACCCGCAGAAATGCACTATTTGGTACGGCTGGCGGAATCATTGGCCCATATTTTTCCAAAGACGACCGTGCGAACAACGTTGCGCCCGCTATTAAACCATCATATGCTAAGTTTTATGAACAAAATATTTTTTTCTTAGCTTAAGATAGTTATGATAATGTTAATGATAAGTTTAGAGTAGTCGAAAGACATAATGTTGTACTGTTTGTTTTAGGGTGTCCGGTTGGGGCCAAGAAGATATATAGATTTGTAGGGAGAGTTAAGCTAGTTTAAGGCCTTTTTGTCTAGCCAAGATAGTTATAAGAACAATTTAATAAAAATGAATCTTAAATTAAAAGAAACAAATTGGCCCGCTATTTTTTTTGTTCAAAATGCACGAACTGAACTGGTCGACATGAGGTTCCAGCAAGACAGTGGTACATACATCGTACAGCACGCGAAATGATAGACCGGTTGGAAATGATTTCGGTGAGCAATTTGTGTCCCTCATTTTGGCCCTGTGGATTGGCCTGCTAGGTAGAGTGGTTTGACGTTTTTAGACTATTTTTATGGGAATATATCAAATCACTCTTTTATTCCGATAGGTCAGCGTCAAAAGTAGTTTTTGAAGACAACATAACATTACACGTGTTATAAGCAAGATTAACATTTATACAAAATCTATATACAATATGTAACAAATGTACAAAAAAATTGTTGCAAGTTTTGGTGTGACTTCATAACTCACCGAATTCGCTAAAATTTTCAGGGTTTGTTTTTATGGTCGTGTAGATGGTTAAGTAAAGTTTGAACGAAATTGATCAACGCATTCGTGAGTTATGACTTTTTATATCAATATCTGATTTTGACGTGGAAATCAACAGTTGTTCGGCGGTGCATTAATATTGCTATCTGGTGATTGTCAGCAAACTTTGCCCGTCATTCCCAGATCAACCCCAGCTGATGAGATTATTGCATGTTTGAAAAGTTCATTTTTTTTGGGGAAATGTACAGAAGTTATCGCTTGACATAAATATGTGTGTGCGCCTTCAAAATAATACATCAGCACGTGACTTTTCAAAACAATTGCTGCAGATTGGCGATGGCAAAACTGCAAGTGATTTAAATGGTTTTATCACGTTACCAAATAACTTTTGCACAATTTTAACGTCAAAAGAAGAACTAATTGATCACGTTTTTCCAAACATTGTTCAAAACTATAAAAATCATGTTTGGTTAAGAGAACGAGGAATTTTAGCACCAGAAAATGCAAATGTTAATGACATCAATTTTCAGATCCAACTAAAATTGCCAGGTGACTTAGTATCATACAAGTCCATTTATACCGTTACGAATAAAGAAGGCGCGGTAAATTACCCGATTGAATTTTTAATTCTTTGGAACCACTGGGTATGCCACCGCATAGTTTAAATTTAAAAGTTGGTTCGTCGATCATACTTCTTCGAAATCGCAATTCACCAAAACTTTGCAATGGAACGAGACTTTCCATGAAAAAATAATTTTTATGCCCAATTTCATCGAAGCAACAGTTCTCACCGGGAAAGCAAAAGAAGAAGTTGTACTGATACCGCGGATCCCATTAATACCAACAGACATACCATTTCAATTCAAACGTCTTCAATTTCCCTTGCGGTTATCCTTTGCTATGACCGTTAATAAAGCTCAATAACAAAAGTTTCAATTTAATGTTAATAGCACGCCGGGATTATTATTGAACTTACTTCATTTTCAGTACTCTTAGTAAAAAAACTGAATTGATTCTGAGGCGGTACGAGGTTCGCCAGGTCAGTTCGCTAGTGTGGCGTCTTGTTAATAAAATTCTGAATAAAACGTCTCTTTCTAAAAAACCCGACTATTATCCATGTTAATCAGTGTGTAGTTTCCGACCTACTGACAGTCACAAACGAATTTAATACATATTTTTTGAATCTAGCTTGTTATTTACCGTCTTTTATAAATCCACCAGTTTGTGTTCAGTGCAATTGTCCATTGGAATTTAATGAACCGCTCCAAACTAAAAGTTTTGTTTTTGAGCCCATAACTGCTCTTGAGATTTTAAGGGTAATTGGTTATTTAAAGAAATCAAATTCTTGTGGCTTCGATGGTATTTCTAGTCTAGTTCTCAAATCAAGCGCTTGTTTTCTTGTAAATGTGTTAGTAGTTATATTTAACCGTAGTGTCTTTGAAGGCATATTTCCAGAAGAATTTAAATGTGCAGACGTAGTGGCCTTGCTTAAGAAAGGTTCTCCTACTGAAATCTCAAATTACAGAGCAATATCTCTTCTACCAACCATAAGTAAAGTTTTTGAAGGACTTCTAAAAGATAGGTTAGTGAGTTTTCTAACCACAACAACGTTTGCTCAATTTGGATTTCAAAAAGGCAAATCTACTGAAGATGCTCTAGTGCAATTTTGTTCCCAAATAATGTCGAACCTTGATGAGAAAAAGCACACTGCTGGTTTGTTCATCGATAGAACTAAAGCCTTCGATATGATTAACCATAAAATATTGTTACGAAAATTGGAAAAAGCGGGTTTTCGCGGCTTCATGCTTGAATGGTTAAAATCTTACCTAGAAAATATGTCGCAGAGGGTGAAAATTGATGATATTAGAAGTGATGTCAAATTCATTAACTTAGATGTCCCACAAGGTTCTGCATTGGGTCCACTTTTGTTCCTCATCTATATTAATTCTCTCTTTTCACTTGACTTTAAAGGTAGGCCTACTGCTTTTGCAGATAATATTGGTTTTTCATATGGATGCAGCAATCCTTTAGAACTGGTCTGTGTCATCAATTGGGATCTTGATCTTCAACGGAAATGGTTTGCAGAACATAACTTAGTAATAAGTTCAAAAACAAAACTAATGCACTTCAGCCTTTCATCCTATAATTTTGATGTAAATGTTCATTTTCATGCTTCAGATTGCCAAAAGTTTAAATTATCTACTTGTTACTGCATGACTAATTTACCGTCATATACTTGTACTTCTAACTGTAGTGAGAACTGCTTCCAAGTCGAAAATGTTAAGGAATTTAAATATCTGGGACTCTTAATTGATTATAAAATGATTTTCATTAATCACATGGATTCTCTAAGAAAATACTTACGGAATGTGCTGCGGCATTTTTTCTACTTAAACAAAATCTGTTCTCAATACCTGCTTAAGACTATATATTATGGGATTTTTCACTATGGTATTGTATGTTGGGGTGGTATTTATTATAACCATATCTTTCCATTAATTAAACTTCAAAAAAAAAGTTATAAGAAAAAATTGTCGTAAGTCTAGTAGACATCCAAGCTATCTGTTGTTCTGTGACACAAACATTTTACCTGTTCGTCACCTATATTGTATTAACGTATTAAAATTGTTTTATATGAGATCCGGTTGTCGTAATTTTCGTTTAATATTTACTCACAATTTACGTAGTAACTCCGCTAGCTTGTTATATGTACCGTCTTTCCGCACCACCGCTTATCGTAATTTTTATTCTATTTTGTGTTACCGATTATTTAATAAGCTTCCCCAGACTATCAAAAAAATAACAGTATCTGGTACATTTTTTAGACGTATTAAAAGATGGCTTCTTGACCAAAATTTTGATCATCTAGAATCTCTTATTATGCGCACAGAGTTTTAATCTCAATTTCTGTCGTACTGGTTAAATCTTAATTGCTTTCTTTATATTGTAAAAAATGTACTTTTAAAGACTATGCTCCTATATAATTTACGCATTCTTAATTGCCATACATTGACAATAAGATTTTCTTTTGGTTTAATTTGTTGCAATTCTTTTGATATTTGTGTTTTAATTTTCTATTGTTGTTTTTTATTTATTTATTTATTTTTGTTTTTTTTTAATTGTTATATTTTCTTTCTATTCTGTCACCCCCAACATATTCATAATTAAATAGGTAGTTTGTTATGACTTATGGCACTATTTATTATTCATTGTAATTTTAAATATAGAATGTCACTATTTCCTTTATTATTTCATGTCACTAGTGCTAAGATATCCCAGACTTTGTACTGTTAACGACTTGAGAAATAATAAAAAATAATAATCAATCAAATAATCAATAAAAAATAAATGGCAAGTATTGATTTATCAAGTCAAATGACAATTGTACACACTTTCGCAATTTTTCTGTGTTTGCTTGACAATTCAAACCAAATGCTTTAAAAATCACATATTTTAGGCTCTAGGCCAGATCTGATATTCTCATCATATTTCAGGACACCACCATGAAGGGGCTGATTCTCGATCAACTTGGTATTTCTTTCGAAGCAACGATACACTACCAGCAGATATTTATGTATCTATACCATTTATGAACCAACTTAAAACGGTGTCTAATGAAATTTGGGACGTTATCGACAAAACTATTTATAGTTGTAGTGAAAAAATAACGCGAGTTTTCCACCATTTAAAAAACACTGCAATCAAAACTTATGTTTAGTCGAAATTTACACTTCGACACTTCGCTCTAAATACGGATAATGGCAAATATTTCTCCTTTTTTGCTTTCTAAAGCTTTTAAGCTGATCGAATTGTACCGCTAAAGACCATCTTGTAATGAAGTCTATTATGCTAACCGATCAGAAAATGAGAAATAGTACCAATACGGTGAGCAGCTGAGTATAGATTTCTATGACGTATAAATAATAACCGTCATTCATGGTTACACAAATCCTAGTAAGCAATTTAAAAGAAGGCGATCGTATTTGCCTCGGAATTTATAAACGTTCAAGATCAAATATTTCCAGAATTTAAAAAATAAAGATTTATTTAAAAATGTTGTTTTAGTGTTGTTTTCTTAAATAAAAATAAAAACCTTGAACGAAAACCTGAAAAACGAATAATTGGAGACCCAATCACATTTCTACTTTTAATTATCAAAACTACAATACAAATTAACACAACAGTTCACAACAGTCAACATTCGAGTAATATTTACTCGGCAGAGGATTAGTTCTTCCACTACCCACTGTTATTCATACAAAAAAAAAAGATAAAAACATTGCAGCGTCTACAATTCATTTGAAAATAACTTTACAAGGTCTACCCTCCCTGGTTAGATAAATATATCAGCAACAGCTACATTATTTTTTAATTGGTTCCTTCTCAATTATTCTTTTTTCTGTGATCGGATTAAAGCGAAATGTCGTCGGCGAATTTTTATTAAAAAGGAAAAATTGTTTAGAAAACACTCAAAACACTGTTATCCTTGTGATATATATTACTTTCATTGTTATTCTTACGTTCAAACACTTAACCTCCACTCAGGATTCAAGTACACAAGAGGCCAACACTACATACTTAACTATTCAGCTAACGTAGTGAAGCAAAAGCAAAATTGAAATTCACTTTCATTGAGTGATAGTCACTCGTCACCAACCACGAGCCAAGAATTCCGTTCCAGAAGGACACAGTCCAGTGCAAAAACCATTGAATCTCTATTCCAATCCAGTTGTATTGCCAAACACAAAAGTTAAACAAGACACTATAGATGAAAGCAGACAAAGGATGCAAAGTAGAATGGCACGAATGGAAGAAGCAAGAACACATTCACATGTAAGCACCAACCATCATGCAATCCCGAATCGTGATTGCAATACCCGTACAAGTAAGTTGTTGCTAATTTATTTCTTTCTTTAACTTAAGCTTCATTGCCACGATCACTTACAGGTTCACGACGATGAGCGCAAGTTGTTGACGAGAAGATGGCACGATTCGTTACTAAACTAAAAGACAGGCAAACGGATTCGTTAGCTTATCCGTTGGGTACCAATTCCTCAGATTCGTTCACGTTTATTAAGCAACTGACATTCTGAACGCTAGACGACGATCTTTTATGGTGAATTTGTTCAGTTTTCCGATAAATATTTAAATCTTTACTACCGCGCTCAGACAAGGCACTGGCACGAGTGGTGTGTACCACAGTGGCCAGCGATTACTGCTCCGGTGTTGATGTTGTTGGCTGCTGTTGGCCATCGTGTAACATTATAGCCGCCACTCACTCACTCGATTCGAATAGTTGGAGTTGGATAATATGAGAACGAATATGCCCACAGATCAACCTCGGCCGAGACTTGGTGGTGCAGATTGGTTTTCGGTTTTCATTTATATTTACCTTTGCGACAAAGAGTGGGAGATGATGCTAGTTGCACTTATTTTCATGGGAAAAAAATCAATGTGGAGGAGATGTGTATTCCCAAGATCAGAATAGCCGATCAACCTCTAGTAGGATGCATGTATATGATCAGTGGTTTTGAAACACGGAACACAACGAGTGTTCCCTTACGCTCCAGCTGTTATTCGTTGTAGTCTACTAGACCATGATTGTATACCAATTCAGTTGAATTGAACACGTTACTCATGACTTGAACGCCGCTCGATCTAATTTCTGATTCGTCGCCTTTTACGTAGTCATGATGTGAGTTTCGTGAGAAAATGAAAAAAAGGCAAAGGTGTCAATGGCAGTGTCGAGGAAGCATTGATCGAGTCATAGTTGGGTAATGTAAGGTTATGTTTGATTTTATAAGTGAACTAGTTGGAATTTATGTGTCGGACGTGGGACGATTGTGGTTTGTTTTAGATACGGATTCCGTTCATCGCCTTGGAGTGGATAGGTAGCTCGAAAGAGTTGAACTTTATGTAGCCTTCAAGATGTGAAAACGATGAAGTTTAAACGCATGGAACCGTACCGTTTTGTGCCTTATTCCTATTCAGAAATTACATAACTGTAGTACATACATATGTGGCAATAAAATGTCTAATAACAGAAAATGGTCAACGCTACTTGTTAAAGAAGTGGGATGTCAACTAGCCGTGAAGCTACCAATCAAAAAAGTTTAAACCGAATGCGAATTGATTTAAATCAGTCACCAAATTACGACTCTTCCAGCCACAACATTCTGAGGATATGCCAGCAAACTAAATTTGTTATCTTTATCTCTAATCGAGAAAATGGCCTCAATTCATGATCACCCATGAAAATGTCAAATTCTTCTAACCATAAAAATGTAGATATGATTTTTACAAAATTTAAATTCGTTTATCTCGTGGGCAAAAGATCTATTCGAAAAGAGGATCTTATACTCGTATATTAACTTAATTGCAATAATCAGTAGATAAAGACTTCTCTTTTAATTTCGAAATAATAAAAATCTAATTTTATTATTAGTATGGCATACAGCAATTCAATTTAAAATGTTTGAGAGGCACAGCTTGAAAAACACAAATACTTTGAAAGACTTTGAAATGTTCACTTGTGCTTCCACCGTAACGGATTTGCACTGCACCATCTTAATGGGACATTGATGTTGTCACTGAAGAACTGTCATTGGCGGATATGTATTTGTTTTCCTTCATCACTTCAAGGTTGATTTGCTAACTAATTACAAAACATCACTTTAAAGCGCGTTTTCCTTCGAACACCAATGATAGAATTGATTAGTGAGGGGTTCTGAAGCTCAAAATTCCTACCTTATTTCGGCCAGATCTCGTTGTATTGTATGTTCGACCATATGCTCAAGATTATGCTACATTTATTGACTAAATACTGCCATATTGTCCATAGTTCAAAGCTCGTAACAGCTTGTGGGCAAACGCTAACTTCTGAGTATGAGGACTTCCTACCCAGTAATGCATTAATTTAGCCTAAAACAAAAAAAAACAGTTTGCATGATTTGACTAAGTTTGCAATCGCCATATATTGCACTGCTGAAAAAAGGGACAGTTGCGTAAACTTGCGGCAGAAATGTAACTGAAAAACGTCCGTTCCAGAACTGGTTCGCCCGATTCCATGTTGGCGATTATTGAGTTGGAGTCGCTCCGGCAGGCCTTCTGAATCTGACAACAATAAAATCAAAGCACAAGACTAAAGCAAATAATCATTCAACTGTTAAGGCAAATAGCGGCAGATATCCACCGAAAAAATGTGATGACACTCTTCTATGAGCCATCATAACAATCAATTATAAATTTGCCTTTTTTTATTATTATTAACGACCATTTGGAATTCGGAAGTTTGGGGTCTCGTCATGAGTGTGGTCCTTTCATGTTTCGCTGTTCTTTTCCATCTCTTCTGGGTACTTACATTGTCCTATCATCTACTGCGCGGTCTTCCTGGCAGTCTCCCTTAGGTCGTACTAGTTGAACTGTCCATAACCGTCATTAAATCTGGGGGCACGGCAGTTTTCATTAAATTTGAACCAGTAGTTTAAGAATTATAACTAGTCAAAGTTTCTAATTCTGTCACTCACTCACTCACTCACTCACTCACTCACTCACTCACTCACTCACTCACTCACTCACCGATCATCAAAACTTTAGGGCACTTCTAGCAGACATAGAAGCTTGAAATTTAGAATACAATTAGTGTTTAGTGTATAAATCAAGGAAAAACTAAAATATTTTGCAATTTCGGTCCAGTTTTCTAGATACACCAAATATTATTACTAATAGGATAGTGTCTGTATGTATCCTTTTTCAATTTATCTAGATGGCGATTAACCCCTAAAAATATGCAATGCAACCCAATCAATCAGCGGTTGGGGAATTGGGTTTAGTGGTCAATGTGGTTCATGTATTTGCCGGAATATAAAATAAATATCTTTATTATGTACATATATTTAATAACCATTTGAGGAACTGGCGGACCCCACAAGCGGACCAGTAGGAATGCAGTTAAGTGGGAAGGTTATGGTCCTACACTTCTGACCATAACGACGCCGGGATAAAAAGGAAAAGAAGAAGAAGAACCATTTGAGGAAGTTATAATTAAATCAATTTTAAAACAAATTGTATGTTCGGTGTCCGGCCACGGGTTTTCTAGTACATAGGATTACAAAGTTACATTTGCAAAATATACCACCAAAAGCAAAAAAGATCATGTTGCTGATATCTTTCAAGACATAAACTCTACAAAACCTTTAAGAAGCCGCCTGTTTAACATTGGCCTTAGAGTTTTATCTAATAGAGAGTGCGGCTCTTTGGAAGCCAGTGACACTCTACTTGGTATTCCTTTGTACGGTACAGATCCTACCACAACAATTCGATGGCTGGACGTCAACATCTTTCGTAACCGGCGCGTTAAATCTAAATCTGATATGATGATGCTGGAACCGGAGTCCACCGATATTTATTACGAGTCTTGGATTGATGACCACTATCCCAAACGGCCTAAAGAGTTGGAGACTACTAACTTGTACAGTTTCGCTCAAAATTACGATATTGTTAAAACACGCCCAGTCTCCTCTAAAGTCGAGTGCTACGAGATAAATGACGGTAAAAAGTTCCTGAAAAGAAGAGATAACCCATATTTGATCAATCACTATTTCTATGACGGAGAACAAGTACCAGAGAAATACTTCTTCTCTTTACTTCTTTTATTCAAGCCATGGCGTTCCTTAGATGAACTCAAAATGGGGTGTGATACTTACACGGAGGCCTTTAATTTGGCGAAAGAAGATTTAAAAGAAGGAGTCGATTATGGTAATTCAATGATAGAGTCAAGATATAAGATACAAAAAGCATGTGAAATGATAGAATCTAAAGTTGCTGAGATAAACGAAGAAAGGGAAATTGTTGATGATGACGATGGTCCTGAAAACCCTTTAGACTTTGAAGCTGTGGAAGCTGCAAACGCAATGGATGACTTTCAGAGAATCAATCTGGTAGAAGAAGAGCAGACTGATCTTCAAAGTATGATCGCAAAACTTAATGCCGATCAAAAAAGAGTCTTCGATATGATCACACATAAAATGGACACAACTGATAATAACGCTGACGTTTTACGCTGTTTTGTGAGTGGAACTGGTGGCACTGGAAAGAGCTTTTTAATAAAAACTGTGAAAGTTTGGGTTAAGATGTATTTAAACAAAAAAGTGGCAGTTAGTGCTCCAACAGGCATAGCTGCATTCAATGTGAATGGATTGACTATACACAGACTATTGCAGCTGCCTGTGGAACACAAGCGAACACCGAGGTACAAGCCACTTTCCGATGAAGTGCTCCAAGTTCTGAGATCAGATTTGAAAGAAGTAGTGTTGTTTATCATAGACGAAGTGTCGATGATATCCAATGTTACTTTAACATATATTCATTTACGCTTGTCTGAGATATTTGACACAAGCGATGATCAGAATGGGTGGTTTGGAAAAAAACATCTTGTAGTTTTCGGGGATCTTTTACAGCTTCCGCCGGTAAGAGAAAAGTCACCTTTTGAAAAACTCTCAACTGCTGAAACTAACAAGTTGTTAGGTTCCCTCAGTATGCCGAATCTGTGGATTGAACTGTTCGTATACGATGAACTTACTATTAACATGCGACAGCTCAATGATTCTGACTTTGTTGAAATGCTAAATAGAATAAGATTAGGTGTGACTACACAAAAAGACCGCGACTTACTCTCAACTAGATTAATAACTCTAAAAACCAATTCAAATGAAAATAGATTGATTGAAATAATTGAACACCTCTCGAAACTTCCTGATGATACCGTTTGCTTATTACCTACAAAAAACATGTGTCAACAATTAAATACTGCAATGCTTAGATCTCTCCCACATCCCGAAATAAAACTTACAGCTGTAGATAGAATAGATTGCCCCAGATACCTAACAAAAAGAGCTCGTGAATGCATAAAAAATTATGAAGACGATGCTTCTATGACTGCGGGCCTAGAAGAGAACATAATTATAAAAATAGGAGCAAAAGTCATGTTAAGGCGAAATATTGACGTGAGTCTTGGTTTAGTTAATGGTTCTATCGGTATAGTGCAAAGAGTAAAGGTTGATCCGGAAAATACAAAAATAATTAAGAAAATATACATTACATTTGATAAAGAACAGGTTTACGAGCTGGGTCCGGTCAAAACTAAATTTGAAATTTTTAATAGAGCTTATGTTCATCGCGAACAGTTTCCCATATGTATAGCCTATGCTATAACTATACACAAAAGTCAGGGCCTAAGTCTAAATAATGCGCTGATGGATATCGGTTCTGCAGTATTCACATCCGGTCAAGCTTACGTGGCACTTTCGAGAGTTACAAGTCTGGGCGGCTTACATCTAATTAATGTCGACTTTGGAAATATTAAAGCGCAGGAATCCTCAATTTGTGAATACAATAGACTAAGAAGCATTTACCGTCCAGACTTGACAAAAATTGTAACATCAAAGCCTCCGAGAAAAACCCATAGGGACAGGGAGTGGGCTTTGAGAAAAACTGCAGCTGAAGCTCAAGAAGTAGTACCGGAAAAGAAAAAGAGGAAGACAACCTACAAAAATAAGAAAAGCTCATAAGACACAGAGTGGGCTTTAAGAAAATCTGTTGTTGGTATTCAAAAAGTAGAAGGTACCGGAAAGGAAGAAAAGTAGGACTATCTACAAAAAGAAATGAGATGCCATCAAAAACATAACTTGTAAAAAAAACCAAGTCTCGCAACTCAGTTCTTCTACCGTAAAAAGTTGTGAGATCTATGTAATACCAAGTCGGTTAATTTATTCAGCCCCTACTTAAGAGACCTTCTGTCTTAAGTTATTACGTAATTAGCTAACCTAACAACATCTTATAGTGACCATATTAAATATTAAAAATCTTTTATGTTTTAAATAAATAGATTGACTTGTCCATCGCATGCATCTCACAAGTAATTGATATTATATTAAATTAGATTGTTTAGTGCGATTGCCAAGTCAAAACTATTTATTTAAAACATAAAAGATTTTTAATATTTAATATGGTCACTATAAGATGTTGTTAGGTTAGCTAATTACGTAATAACTTAAGACAGAAGGTCTCTTAAGTAGGGGCTGAATAAATTAACCGACTTGGTATTACATAGATCTCACAACTTTTTACGGTAGAAGAACTGAGTTGCGAGACTTGGTTTTTTTTACAAGTTATGTTTTTGATGGCATCTCATTTCTTTTTGTAGATAGTCCTACTTTTCTTCCTTTCCGGTACCTTCTACTTTTTGAATACCAACAACAGATTTTCTTAAAGCCCACTCTGTGTCTTATGAGCTTTTCTTATTTTTGTAGGTTGTCTTCCTCTTTTTCTTTTCCGGTACTACTTCTTGAGCTTCAGCTGCAGTTTTTCTCAAAGCCCACTCCCTGTCCCTATGGGTTTTTCTCGGAGGCTTTGATGTTACAATTTTTGTCAAGTCTGGACGGTAAATGCTTCTTAGTCTATTGTATTCACAAATTGAGGATTCCTGCGCTTTAATATTTCCAAAGTCGACATTAATTAGATGTAAGCCGCCCAGACTTGTAACTCTCGAAAGTGCCACGTAAGCTTGACCGGATGTGAATACTGCAGAACCGATATCCATCAGCGCATTATTTAGACTTAGGCCCTGACTTTTGTGTATAGTTATAGCATAGGCTATACATATGGGAAACTGTTCGCGATGAACATAAGCTCTATTAAAAATTTCAAATTTAGTTTTGACCGGACCCAGCTCGTAAACCTGTTCTTTATCAAATGTAATGTATATTTTCTTAATTATTTTTGTATTTTCCGGATCAACCTTTACTCTTTGCACTATACCGATAGAACCATTAACTAAACCAAGACTCACGTCAATATTTCGCCTTAACATGACTTTTGCTCCTATTTTTATAATTATGTTCTCTTCTAGGCCCGCAGTCATAGAAGCATCGTCTTCATAATTTTTTATGCATTCACGAGCTCTTTTTGTTAGGTATCTGGGGCAATCTATTCTATCTACAGCTGTAAGTTTTATTTCGGGATGTGGGAGAGATCTAAGCATTGCAGTATTTAATTGTTGACACATGTTTTTTGTAGGTAATAAGCAAACGGTATCATCAGGAAGTTTCGAGAGGTGTTCAATTATTTCAATCAATCTATTTTCATTTGAATTGGTTTTTAGAGTTATTAATCTAGTTGAGAGTAAGTCGCGGTCTTTTTGTGTAGTCACACCTAATCTTATTCTATTTAGCATTTCAACAAAGTCAGAATCATTGAGCTGTCGCATGTTAATAGTAAGTTCATCGTATACGAACAGTTCAATCCACAGATTCGGCATACTGAGGGAACCTAACAACTTGTTAGTTTCAGCAGTTGAGAGTTTTTCAAAAGGTGACTTTTCTCTTACCGGCGGAAGCTGTAAAAGATCCCCGAAAACTACAAGATGTTTTTTTCCAAACCACCCATTCTGATCATCGCTTGTGTCAAATATCTCAGACAAGCGTAAATGAATATATGTTAAAGTAACATTGGATATCATCGACACTTCGTCTATGATAAACAACACTACTTCTTTCAAATCTGATCTCAGAACTTGGAGCACTTCATCGGAAAGTGGCTTGTACCTCGGTGTTCGCTTGTGTTCCACAGGCAGCTGCAATAGTCTGTGTATAGTCAATCCATTCACATTGAATGCAGCTATGCCTGTTGGAGCACTAACTGCCACTTTTTTGTTTAAATACATCTTAACCCAAACTTTCACAGTTTTTATTAAAAAGCTCTTTCCAGTGCCACCAGTTCCACTCACAAAACAGCGTAAAACGTCAGCGTTATTATCAGTTGTGTCCATTTTATGTGTGATCATATCGAAGACTCTTTTTTGATCGGCATTAAGTTTTGCGATCATACTTTGAAGATCAGTCTGCTCTTCTTCTACCAGATTGATTCTCTGAAAGTCATCCATTGCGTTTGCAGCTTCCACAGCTTCAAAGTCTAAAGGGTTTTCAGGACCATCGTCATCATCAACAATTTCCCTTTCTTCGTTTATCTCAGCAACTTTAGATTCTATCATTTCACATGCTTTTTGTATCTTATATCTTGACTCTATCATTGAATTACCATAATCGACTCCTTCTTTTAAATCTTCTTTCGCCAAATTAAAGGCCTCCGTGTAAGTATCACACCCCATTTTGAGTTCATCTAAGGAACGCCATGGCTTGAATAAAAGAAGTAAAGAGAAGAAGTATTTCTCTGGTACTTGTTCTCCGTCATAGAAATAGTGATTGATCAAATATGGGTTATCTCTTCTTTTCAGGAACTTTTTACCGTCATTTATCTCGTAGCACTCGACTTTAGAGGAGACTGGGCGTGTTTTAACAATATCGTAATTTTGAGCGAAACTGTACAAGTTAGTAGTCTCCAACTCTTTAGGCCGTTTGGGATAGTGGTCATCAATCCAAGACTCGTAATAAATATCGGTGGACTCCGGTTCCAGCATCATCATATCAGATTTAGATTTAACGCGCCGGTTACGAAAGATGTTGACGTCCAGCCATCGAATTGTTGTGGTAGGATCTGTACCGTACAAAGGAATACCAAGTAGAGTGTCACTGGCTTCCAAAGAGCCGCACTCTCTATTAGATAAAACTCTAAGGCCAATGTTAAACAGGCGGCTTCTTAAAGGTTTTGTAGAGTTTATGTCTTGAAAGATATCAGCAACATGATCTTTTTTGCTTTTGGTGGTATATTTTGCAAATGTAACTTTGTAATCCTATGTACTAGAAAACCCGTGGCCGGACACCGAACATACAATTTGTTTTAAAATTGATTTAATTATAACTTCCTCAAATGGTTCTTCTTCTTCTTTTCCTTTTTATCCCGGCGTCGTTATGGTCAGAAGTGTAGGACCATAACCTTCCCACTTAACTGCATTCCTACTGGTCCGCTTGTGGGGTCCGCCAGTTCCTCAAATGGTTATTAAATATATGTACATAATAAAGATATTTATTTTATATTCCGGCAAATACATGAACCACATTGACCACTAAACCCAATTCCCCAACCGCTGATTGATTGGGTTGCATTGCATATTTTTAGGGGTTAATCGCCATCTAGATAAATTGAAAAAGGATACATACAGACACTATCCTATTAGTAATAATATTTGGTGTATCTAGAAAACTGGACCGAAATTGCAAAATATTTTAGTTTTTCCTTGATTTATACACTAAACACTAATTGTATTCTAAATTTCAAGCTTCTATGTCTGCTAGAAGTGCCCTAAAGTTTTGATGATCGGTGAGTGAGTGAGTGAGTGAGTGAGTGAGTGAGTGACAGAATTAGAAACTTTGACTAGTTATAATTCTTAAACTACTGGTTCAAATTTAATGAAATTTGAAATATACCGTGTCTATGGGATGCCTGCTTGGTTACTGAAAATTCAGGCTTCTAGTTTTATCCACAACGAAGTTATAGGGGGTCGAAAATGGCCCGAACTGCTTCGAGAAAAGGATGGTACGGCCGTGCCGCTTTTTTGCTCGACTTGGCGGGGGCACTGCCGTGCCCCCAGATAAACGTGATTTTAAAATACTTAAAACGTATTAATATATTTTAAAATTATCCAAACAACAAACAGCAAATTTAAGGTACGATTACAACGTATTAATATACATACCTCAAAATTATCCAAACAACGTCCAAATTGTTGGCAAATAATAAAGGTAATCCAAGGAGTAAGCCTTCCAATCGTCAAACAAAGTAATAACCGAAGTTATAAACGAAAATCGCATTCTAGGCACATCCAAACAGCTAGAGGACACTCGCGATTGATGTTCTCAAGTAGAACGTGTTAAATTTAAAAGAAAAGAAACGAATGTCAAAGTTTTTTATTATTTCACTATTTTATATTATTTTGTTTTAAAAGAAACCGAACACGAGGAGGTTCGAAGTTGCGTTCTGAAAAACGTTCTTGCGTTCTAAGAAACGAATGTCAAAGTTATTATTATTCACTATTTTATATTATTTTGTTTTAAAAGAAACCGAACACGAGGAGGTTCGAAGTTGCGTTCTGAAAAACGTTCTTGCGTTCTAAGAAACGAATGTCAAAGTTATTATTATTCACTATTTTATATTATTTTGTTTTAAAAGAAACCGAACACGAGGAGATTCGAAGTTGCGTTCTTAAAAATTATCAAGAGACTGATCCCCGATCGTCTTCAACTACTCTTTAAATATGCTATAAAATGCAAGGATATTGTGTTACAAATGTTTTATTATCGAAAATTCCCAATATCCTAACTTAGTTTAATGACAGAAAGCGACCGAAGGGTCTTTGGATAATTAGTGTTCCTACTTCCTCGTTTTCTTTCGGAAATATTCCTATGGTCGAACGGTCCAACATTTGTTACCAGGGTTTAGGGAAACCCAAATAAAACCAAATAAAACCTAATCAGACCGTATGATAATAAACTTGGACCGGATCCTTTTATTGGTATGGTGCTGGGCAATGTGTAATTCGCGCGTATTAGCGCGGCTGCCGCTCGCTCGGGGGCATTCATCTCGCTTACACCGCGAGCGCGGTTATTTACAACCTTACTTACGCACATATGAATACGCACGTACGTGGGTGGCATGGCAACAGTCATCATACGAGACGAGAGCGGCCGCGTCGTGTTCTTTATTTTAAAATAACTTTTTTTTTTGCATTAGTTAGTAATATTTAGGGCCGCACTCGTCAAACGTCAGTTAAAGTTAATTCTTATGTAAAATTGTTATCTCTCATTCACTATAAATACTGTCAATGTACCTCAGAGAAAATTACAACATCAAGCTTAATAGAGGATTAACTTGAACTAATGTACGGCAGTCCCTGCCGCACTCAACGTTTTTTCAAATTAATAAATTACTTAACCCATTATTTTTCTATAGAATTAGATTTATATAAAGATTATTTAAATTATACCCATACTGACTGATACAATTTGCGTAAGTTAAATAAAAAGTAGTTTGTGTGTATATGTACCTGTGATATCGCAGTAAGACTCAAAGATTGCCTGGAAGAAAGTGGTCGCCTTTCTGTGATGGACAGGAAGCGTGGAAGCCGCGCGGTTATGATTATGAGTGATCTTTATTTTATCGCAATTTCGGGCAATTTTGTCTACTTAATAGTTTGCCGGATTTTGGTACAATTTCCTAAGACATGTCCCATTATTGCTTTTTCATTCCGTTGATTGACCATTTTACAAATTACCTTTGAACATAATTATATTTAGGTACCTATCTATTATACACCATTATTCTTTTATATTATACATATACAGGTACACTGATTCATTCACTGCAAATGTAACTTTGTAATCCTATGTACTAGAAAACCCGTGGCCGGACACCGAACATACAATTTGTTTTAAAATTGATTTAATTATAAGTTCATCAAATGGTTATTAAATATATGTACATAATAAAGATATTTATTTTATATTCCGTCAAATACATGAATCACATTGACCACTAAACCCAATTCCCCAACCGCCAATTGATTGTTGCATTGCATATTTTTAGGCGTTAATCGCCATCTAGATAAATTGAAAAAGGATACATACAGACACTATCCTATTAGTAATAATATTTGGTGTATCTAGAAAACTGGACCGAAATTGCAAAATATTTTAGTTTTTCCTTGATTTATACACTAAACACTAATTGTATTCTAAATTTCAAGCTTCTATGTCTGCTAGAAGTGCCCTAAAGTTTTGATGATCGGTGAGTGAGTGAGTGAGTGAGTGAGTGAGTGAGTGAGTGAGTGAGTGAGTGAGTGAGTGAGTGAGTGAGTGAGTGAGTGAGTGAGTGAGTGAGTGAGTGAGTGAGTGAGTGAGTGAGTGAGTGACAGAATTAGAAACTTTGACTAGTTATAATTCTTAAACTACTGGTTCAAATTTAATGAAATTTGAAATATACCGTGTCTATGGGATGCCTGCTTGGTTACTGAAAATTCAGGCTTCTAGTTTTATCCACAACGAAGTTATAGGGGGTCGAAAATGGCCCGAACTGCTTCGAGAAAAGGATGGTACGGCCGTGCCGCTTTTTTGCTCGACTTGGCGGGGGCACTGCCGTGCCCCCAGATCTTGAGATGCTGGCGTCACTAGGATTGGTTAATGTGATAACGGAGTATACCAGAGTAGAACCTAACACAGGGTCAAAATAAATAATTGACCACATCTTAACTAACACTATGCATAACCAAATCAATTCAGCTGTAATTGAAAGCTGTATCACTGATCATTACCCAGTAATATACATACTTCCCATCTAGGCATAAATCAGCGGTTAAGGAAAAGATATTCAACTTGTCCTATATATCTAACGCAAAAGTTAACGAACTAATTGCAAAAACAAATTGGGATGAAGTCATTAATGAAAATGATGCTGTCTCACTTTATCAGAAACTTTATGATAAAATGACAAACATTTATGAAAAATCGACATATACGAAGCAAATAAAAAACAGAAGAAAGGATAACCCATGGATATCTAATAATTTAGTCTCCAAATGCAAAAAAAGAGACGTACAGGAGGTGGAAAAATAACAGACTGAACAAAACATATGAACTGGAGTACAAATCTTTCAGAAACAAACTGAATAAGGAAAAATCGGCTCAAAAAGCGCTATTTTACAAAAACAAGTTCAATGAAGCCAGATCTGACCCCCGTAAAACATGGAGTCTTATAAACGAAATACTGGGAAGGAAAAAGCCTGGAGTGGACGAAATAATTACAAAGAATTTTTCTGGTAAAATGTGCCGGAATAACCTCGCTAGTGCATTTGCAAACAATTTTAGCACTCAGATAAAAAACATCATTCATCAATGCGACACTGTTACATCGACACATGTAAGCACAACATTGACCAGATCAGTATTCGTAAGAGAAACAAATTTATCGGAAATAGGAACAATAATTCACTCACTTAGCGATAGCAAATCGCCAGGTTTTGACGGAATAAGATCCGGAGATATAAGAAGACACGCAAACATATTTACACCAATATTGTGCAATTTCGTTAATCTAAGCATAAATCAAACAAAAATACCTGCAACTTTGAAAACCGCTGTTGTCAGGCTAATATATAAAGGAGGTACCAAAAGCGAGATCAACAATTATAGGCCAATATCAATATTATCGATAATTGAAAAGTGCCTTGAAAAAGTTGTAATAAAGAGGCTGCAAGACTTCATTGCAAAAAATTCCCTCATACATAAAAGCCAGTACGGATTTCAGAAAAATAAGAGTACTGGGAAACTGCTAGGGGAATTTGCCAATTGTATTAACGAAAGCCTAAACAAAAGTCACCACGTTCTAATGCTATTCGTGGATTTCAGTAGAGCTTTTGATACGCTGAACCATGAAAAGCTAATAGAAGTACTGGAAAACATTGGCATAAGAGGTCTGATGGCAAATTGGTTAAAAGAATACCTAACAAACAGGCAATTTTGTGTCAAAATCAATCAGACATATAGCCAAAAGGAACGCGTGCAATATGGGGTCCCTCAAGGATCAAAATTGGGTCCAATCCTATTTATTCTATACACTAACCAACTGCTACAAGTATTCAAACAAGCCATACCATTCGCGTATGCAGACGATACGGCGATAGTGGTGCGCCACCGGTCTTTGAATACGGCAACGGCTATAATGCAGGAGGAGTTTGACAATGCGGTTAAATGGTGTCATGACCATGGTCTAACGATCAACACTACAAAAACTAAGATGATGCACATACGAAGTCCGCAGTTCAAGGCTACTACACAACAAATATATTATAGAAATGATTCTTGCAGTAGCTCAATTAGCTGTCCCATTGACATAGTGGTGAGCTACAAATACCTTGGAATCACCATTGACAGTAATTTTCTGTGGGATACACATATTGATCTGATGCGAATGAATCTTAAAAAAGCTCTATACGCACTTTCCCATCTAAAGTTCCAGGCCCCAACGTCCGTATTAAGACAGGTATACTATGCCCTAGTGGAATCAAAATTAAGGTATGGAATACTTGCGTGGGGTAATGCATCTGCCACACACATACAAAAACTTAAAAAATTACAAAACACGGCATTGAAAGAAATACGAAATCGACAAAATGTTCCTGAACAAGAACGGTTTAAAGTCCTTTCAGTGGAAGATATTTTTAAGATGACCCTTATCCTGGAGTACTATGATGACAATCGGTTTATCGCGCCAATTCAGCATGAAATCAACACTAGAAGGCGGGCAAATGGTATGCTACAAGAACCCCGATTCTACAATAACTACGGGAGAAGACAACTAAAATGCAGTGTACCAGAAGTCCTCAATACACTTCCATAGCAAACATAAAAACTAGAAAAAAGAACTTAAAGAACTTTTTTATAAACACAAATTCAAATATGTGATTCCATAAATTGTTATTTTTTGTAATCATTAGTAAATTATATAAAAATTCAAAAATTATTTTTTGAATTTAGTTAATGAACTACATCTATATTGGTATTTAAGCTCAGCTTACTATCTAAAATTTCAGTATAAAATTTAGAAACGCAATCTTCTGCAGAAAAGCCTTAACAAGGCTTCGCGGAAACATATAACCATTGTACAATATTTTCTGAAATAAATAAATTGTAAAATTGTAAATTGTAAAATTGTAAAAACGCTAAGACCCACTTTGGCCGCTTCCGTCTCAATGCTTATGAATGCCTCATTGACGGCTCGCTGCGATCTCCCGATCACGTCAATGTCATCTGCGTACGCAAGCAGTTGGGAGGACTTGAAATAAATCGTACCTCTAGTGTTGGCCAGTGAATCTTGTACGATCTTCTCAAGTATGACGTTAAAGAAATTGCATGACAGTGCGTCGCCTTGTCTAAATCCTTTTTTAACACCAAAGGTCTGGGTTATCTCATTACCGACCTTAACGGAGCAGCGAGAATTCTCCATTGCCGACCTGCACAATCGGACGAGTTTGGCAGGGATGTTAAAACTAGACATGGCACCGTATAGCTCGTCTCTATGCACACTGTCATACGCGGCTTTAAAATCGATGAAAACCTTTTCGGTGCATATCGATTTGAAATTCTTGGGTCCTGTCCAAGATCTGCCGCAGTGTGAATATTTGGTCTATTGTGGATTTGCCTGGCCTGAAGCCACACTGATAAGAGCCGATCAGGTTATCCACAAAAGACTTGCGTTCACACAATATGGCAGAGAAGATCTTGTATGCGATGTTGAGGAGACTTATTCCCTTATAATTGGCGCAATTATAGAGGTCTCCTTTCTTGTGGACCGGGCAAACGATGCTGAGATTCCATTCGTCGGGCATGCTTTCCTCCGACCATATTTTACAGATAAGTTGGTGCATGCGCCTTACCAACACATCTCCAGCCGCCTTGAAAAGCTCAACAGACAAGCCGTCCGCGCCAGCGGCTTTATTAGACTTAAGTCTCGATATCGCTATTTTGACTTCGTCTATCTCGGGTGGACGGGATTCTCTTACGTCATCGTCCGTGGCGAATGGATCATTCTGCCTGACAACGGTATCTTGTCTATCATCGCCGTTATACAGTCTGCAGAAGTGGTCCTGCCATATTATCAGCATCGACTGTGATTCTACTACTAGATCGCCGTTTTCATCCCGGCAGGCTTCTGCTCTGGCTTTATAGCCCTGACATGTTCGTTTTATTTTTTGGTAAAACTTTCGAGCTTCATTTCTGTTATGACATCTCTCCATTTCCTCGATCTCACGCTTTTCGTGCTCCTTTTTTTTCTTTCTGAAAAGCGCATGTTCTTCCCTTCTTTTCTGCTTGTAGAGCTCGCAAGTAGCTCTCGTCCGTCTATGCAGCATGGCTTTGTATGCGGGATGGCAAAAGGGGTAGATCATGCGAACATATGTCGACACCAGCGTCAACACTTAGCCTCTGTCTACCAACTCCTACTCTCATCTCCCCGCGGTGGCTCCCGGATGCCTAGTACCTCAACTGTAGACTGGGGTTAGAATCCCCTTTGTAAGGTTGTTGGGGGCAGCAAACGAGAGAGGGGAGGAGGCCTTGAGCTACCATCAAGGTTCGGCTCCTGCAACATGGCGGCGGCGGAGGAATTCCCAGGATGGAATCAACGGCGGCGCCCACAGTTCGAGTGAGTAGAAGTACTTGATGAACACCAAACCGGGCTAGTCCTACATATTGGGAGCTCAGGCCGGTTAGCAACGGCATATGCCGGCCACACGTTCCTGGGGAAAAAGGAACCTGGCCCTCCAGGTTGGGGGTTGTGCTTAGAGCTAACATCCCTATCACGGTAAAAACCAGTTGTTACGAAGCAACCAACAATAGCGTTAAAGTCACCACCAATAATAAAGATCGGCCCAAGAGAATTAAACAAACTTAAAAATTCGCTTTTATCTAAACTAAAACGCGGTTGGCAATAGATTGATGAAATATTGAAGGAATAACTTCTATTTCTAACGCGTACCGACACACATTTGCATCGTTTCAAGTTCTTTACTGATTTCGGTGGAGTGAACAATATTCTCTTTTATAAACAAGGTTGCTCCGCGCCATGCCCTACCTGATGGGTGAAACGCGTGGTAGGCACAATAGCCTTTTAGTTTTATACGCGACTGCATCATCAGGTGGGTTCAGAAATCAAGCATATGTCAATATTTTTTTCGCGAACGAAAATGTCTAGTTCATTCATTTTGTTTGTAAGTCCATTGGCGTTCTAGGAAAGAATTTTTTAACATTTTAGTCATATTTTGAGATTTATGTTGGTGACCGTTAGGTCTTTCGAGGTTAAGTAGTCGCTCGAAAAGAAGTCGATTCGTTTGGTTTTTTTCTTCGAGCCTCGCAAGAATAATCGAAAAAACGTTTGCCACAGGGTCTGACTTTTCGACACATATGGTACATGAGGGCGCCATCATTTGGGCATAAGTTTTTGAACCTATATGTAGCGGTTTTTCCTTTGTCGATGTTTTCTGACTGGTTTCCGATACAGACATAAACATGAAGGTTAACTCCGTAAGCCCCTTTTTAAGGGTATTAAGGGTATCATTTGAAAGATGCACGTAAAAAACTCGACACAATTATTTTTTCTGTAGATTGGTACCACTGAATTAAGATGGAATGGAGTTTAAGTGTAATATTTGAATGTGTTCCGAGAGCAGATGATTTTATAATTGTACTTTTAAGTGCTTTGCGAACTGTTTAATTGAAAAATTGAACAAAGGGTTTGTCTCACATTTTGTGATTCAAACCTATCTTGCTTGTTGGAAACTTAGACATTCCTAGAAGGCCGGAAAGTGGTGGAAGGTCTAGTCAAGCTTTGATTTGCACAATAGTATTCAAGGCTCAGTGCCACGATTTGCAAGAGATTTTGATATCAGAAATTCCACGAAGGTTGCGTGATTTGGCCCGCATTGATTTTTTCTGCTCCCAAAGCTTAAATTACCAGTCGAAGGAAGGCGTTTTAAGCTAATAAAACTATGGAAGAGTGTTAAGACATAGTTATATCACACTTAAAAGGGTTGGATTTTGTTTGGCCTATTTACCAGTTCCATGTACATTTTGAACGGAATGTACCAATGGGAATCACAATTTATGAAATAGTAGAAACAAGGGTATATGATTAGCATTTCCATATACCTGCCTATCATAGCTATACTAGAGCATCTGGTGGTTGTTCTTGAACCGATGGAAAAGTGTAGTCTATCGATTGGCAACTGAAATGAAATTCCTCCCTCAGCTTTCTCCCTTTGCATGTTACTAATCACATGGCATTACACCAATCTAACCACCTCTGCTTATATGATAGCCCGTCCCTTTCCGAGAATTAGGCTTCGTTTTCGGAAAATTCCATTCGGTGGATTAACGTCGAAAAAGTCATCGGTAAACAGCGAACAACACAATGTCTGTATTCACTCCCAATCCGCCGTTGTTCCATTTTGGCATAAGCCCAATTGAAAATGATATTAAACTACACATTCTTACAGCACGTTCACCGCTTCGCATTTACCCCAGTCAACAGTCACCAGACAACCACCATTAATCGATCTAACAGTTTCTAATCCACTTAGTTACCTCGATATGAGAACTACTTGCTCGTGTCGCGACTAGGAGCATCGGTAAACGTATCTACAACCTAGCAACTACAAGTTACTGTCACAAAGGAAACTTTTAACTTAAATTTGTATCGTTGTGCTCGCTCTATGTCTTCCATGGTCGTGCAATGTGACGTTGATAAAAGGGGACACCGAATTCCAAAAATAGCTGAAATCGTTTTTCATCTATCGAGGATATTGAATAGTTACGAAAATGCTCGAGCACGATTGCGATACAGACGAGGATTGTGAAGTCTACTGTAAGCTTGGGTTTTCACCATTCGTCCATACCTTTAATGCCTTTTCCTTTTAGTTTTGAAGCCAGTCAACGAATACAACATAGTGGATAAGATAAAGGAGGCCAACAAGGAGCTCTTCGACGCGGAGGATGTTGTAGGTACAGATGTGCCGTCAGATCAGAAGAGAAAGGTGAAATTTCGCGTCAAACTCGAGGACTATGAGCCTAATTCTAGTGAAGTGAATAATAGTGCTGCTACCACGACGGACACAGTGGAACGTGATGAGTGCTGCGAAGTGTTAAGCCTCGATGAAGACAGTTGGTCACCAAGCGAAAGGGGTCATTCGACTATAGAAGAGTGTGCTGAGCAACTGGCTATGGAAGTTCAAAAGAAAATTGAATCTATCGACATTCGAGTACAAAATTCCGACGATGAAGTCGAGGAAATTTGTGAGGAAATACTAGAAATGGATATGAAGAAGAGCCCGAAACCACAAATCACAGAAGTCAACGAGCCGAATATACCCGCTGACCTGGAAGCCAAGTGTGAGGAAGAACTGAATGAAGAAAACGAAAATAACGAAGAACTCCTGGAAGATGATGACGACAAACTTTCGATCATAGTAGCATCGTATCTGCCCCGCGACCCACCAGAATGTGAAGATTCCAAGTCTACATTTAAAGCACATCCCTTCAGGCGTCATTTTTCATTCCGTCGCAAGACTTCTAAGACTTCTAACCGCAGACCGCACAGCCGCTCGCCCGAGATTACAAACCTGATGCTGAACTATAAAACCTGCTGCGAGCATAGGAATGCGGAGCCAATCAAACTGCCTAAATATACTGGCTACATGTCCGAATATGGTCTAAGTAGGGACCAGCTAGACCAGCGAGATCAGACATTGCAAGTGAAACACCGCGTGGTAGTGGAGAAGAACTTAAAAGCTAGCGAAGCGAACATTCGTAAGATGCAGGACAACGAGCGCGCCTTTACAACGTGGCTGAAGAACAAAATGCGATTTCCGATCAATAGGACTAAGAACATGTTTGACATTAAGAAATCCAACAACAGTGGCGGCAATGGAAAGAATGGAATATTCAGATCGAACTAGATAAAAATTTGCTTGTTTTTCTACTCAGTATCCTTTTGGTTTTTGTTCTTTTTTTTTTTGCGGACATCGTCCTTGCACATGTGAAGTGAAAATAAAGAAAACGCAACTATTTTCGGAGCAGGCAGTGTGGTTTATAAATTCTAGCTTATGAAACGGGTTGATTGGATTTGTGTTCAAATCAAGTTCTTTTTTACAGGAAATTGCCGATAGATGGCGCTAGCGGTACAAGCTGATCAAAAAGGTTAGTTCAGGTACGTAATTTGTCAACGATTCTGCATCATTACATAGGCATGAGTTAGTAGAAACCCTATTCACCGTGCCATGTCTACTGTAAGCAGAGGTTGCTCACAAGGTCCTGTTCTATCCCTGCTGTGTTTGAACTGAGACTGTCTGAATTAAAGCTCAGGATCTACTATTGGTGGAAATAATGGGAATAGCTCCACTTCATCTAGGTCTCTAATAAATATCTGGCAGTTATAAAAGGGTTCTGAATTGGCATCTATCAAAGTTGCTGTTCATTATTCAGTTACTCATGCCAAATCACCATTGCAAGTTACACGATTGAACAGCAGGTCCAAATGATAAAACTTTATTTTCAAAATAAGTGTTTGTTAGCGCAAATGATGCGCGCGTTGCGCTCATTTCGCTCATTTTACGGTAGACGTGGTGGCCTTTCACAGTCGATTCTTCAACTTTGGTGGCCAAATTTGGGACGACCGGTTCGGTAATCAATCAGGCAACATTGTACAGCAGACCCCGAGACGGACGATTCCTTGCCATGCGCAAGAACCCGGCTTTTCACAGATCAACTTGGCTAATTTTACATCGTACAAGATCCAAATGACCGAGGAGCTCAAAGTTCATGACCATATACAAAGCCGTTTGTTTTTTTAGGGCTTCAGAAGAGGACCCCAATTTTGGGCGGAAAATCATCTTTAACGCATTTTTGGATGAGTGGCTGGGTTATCAAGCAAAACCACAAAAGGTTCACCAGATGACAATGCATCCTCAAAAAGTTACTGTTTCGTGTGAAGTGTGGTCGGAGGCGTCATTGGTCCGTAACTTTTTGTTAACGACATTCTTGAGGCGGTCACCGTCAATGGCGAGCCATATTTTATGAGCCAATTGACCATATAGACCTAGACGACATGTTATCTTTAGCTTTTGCCAATATATGTTGGCGGTATGCTCGCTTCTTTCTCTAACTTCTTATTTCTTAGGACCGTTTCGATGAAGGCGCAGATCCTGTTCCAACTGACAACACCTTAAATCCACGTTGTCCAAAGAGTGGTTGCCTAGCTCTGATTCAAGCCTTGTAATCAGTACTGCTCATCAATTACAAGCTGCGAAGGTGTGGTAGGCGGCATGATTCTCGGAGTCACCATGCTGGCTAGGTTGGCTATTCTTTTTTTGCCAATTTCTGAAGAAAGATATTGAAATATCCCTGTGCGATGAGGAGCGGATTGACGTTATGGTTTACCTTGCCATGTCTTCGGTCTGACCATTCAGCTGACATCTTCATTCAGTCTTCTCGTCTATCGTCTTCTGCTTTCTAAATCTCAACAACCTTTTCACTTTTGTTTTTTTATTAGAATACCAACTACTAAGAAGGCTGTTTAACACGAAGTGCGAAAAGAGCTTGCCAGTCGTAAAGCTCCGCATTTTTGTATTGTACATCTTGCGCCTGCTTCATGTACTTTTCCTTTGGGAGAGTACCAGCCCTAATCTCACGTTCATACAGGGTTTTCCAATAAGGATATGACACTTTTGTATTTAATTAAAATACAGAATAATGGAGATATCAAGCTACAATGTATTCCATTGTATATGATATATGACCACCGCGAACACTGAGCTCCTCTAAAGTTGTTGAATCGTTCACTTCATCTTATCGGGAACCACATATCCCTGATTTCAAGTCCATCCGATTCTGGTAACCGTAACACGGTGATAATTTACGGCGACGAAAAAATGCGGTCCAATCACACCTCCGGCATGAAATCCATACCACACGGTCACTTATTGTGGAACCTTTTGAAGCACATGTGGGCTTGTTCATATCCACTATTCAAAAGCCATTAAGCCTAAAGTGATTTCTTGGTGAAATTTATGATTTTCTTTAAACTTTTACCTAGCCCAATCGGAGCTTATTTGATCTTGTAAGGTCGTAGCCCATAACCTCTGCGCCGAAATTACCAATTTCTGTGAGCGGTCTGATGTCGCCCATTTTGAACTGAACAGTTCGATATTTTTGATATAATACCTCAGCCGTCCTTTCAATGACACAAGAACATTCAATAGTGAATATATTGACTCGAATTCACCCACATAGCACCCAGGGCCCAGTGGGACTATAATTACAACCGAAAATTTAAGTGAACGCTCTTAAAATTGTGACCACTGACCCAAGATTTCGGCAGTGAGTTTTAATAATTTTCAAACATTCCTTGTTTGTAATTGTAATTATATAGGTAGTAAAAATATGAACTTTGGTTGACGTTTTGACATTGACAGATTATAAAAGAAGTTCATAGATGGGTTTGCATACAAATATATAATTGTTATGTCCCTATTGAAAAACTTTGGAACGGATGGCATGTGTTGCAGACATCAACAGTCGTCTTTTACTGTACATTAGCCCGCTAATGATTGCCACTGACTTGCTTAGATGTTGGAATTTAGCGCTAAGAAGAAAAGGAATTTCGTGTTAAGAACCAATCCTAAGTATAATAGCTCCCTGTCCCCTTACTACTTATTATTCCAAGACCAATTTAGAAGTCCATCAAGGTACGGATTTTCCTCTAAGTGACAAGGACCAATCGACTAATTTAGTTTTTCTGTGCCCAGAAAAATCTTCCTTTACCAATATCTTACTTTTCTTATACTTTAAAAACAGAAGGTTTTTCAAAGACGGTTCTGAATTTGAACCTTGTGCTGCTCGAGCTGTGATCTCTTTCTTCCGGGGCGCTGTGATGGTGTCAAATCGTTGCTCCCGGTCAGTCAGGTAAGCATTTATTATTCGTAAAAATAAGAGAATCTCTCTAGCGCCCTCGACGCATCTTTCAATCTAGCTGAGTTTAAGGCATTTGATACACACTTACGAGGGTGGTCCGATAAGTACTTAGCCTACAAAAGAAAAACAAAAATTTTGGAGAAATGGCGATTTATTTTTCAATATAGTCTCCTTTTAGCTCGATACACTTGACCCAGTGATGCTCCAACTTCTTTAACCCGTCTGAATAATACGTTTTCTCGAGGTCTGCAAAGTAGGCCTCCGTGGCGGCGATAACCTCCTCATTCGACTGAAATTTCTGCCCGGCGGGTGACTTTTTCAAGTTTGGAAACAAAAAGAAGTTGCACGGGGCCAAATGTGGAGAGTATGGTGGATGGGGCAGCAGTTCATAGCCCAATTCGACCAATTTGGCCGTGGCGAGGGCGGAGGTGTGAGCCGGTGTGTTATCATGGTGGAAGAGCACTTGTTTCGTCGCCAAGTGGGGCCGTCTTTTCTTCAATTCGGCGTCGAATCGGCCCAATAATTTGGCATAGTACAGACCTGTGACGGTTTTGCCCTTCTCCAGGTGGTCGATGTGGATCTTGTGAATCCCAAAAAATGGTGGGCATACCCTTTCCGGCCGATGGGACAGTCTTCGCCTTCTTCGGAGCACGTTCGCCGGGTGAAGTCCACTTTTTCGAATGTTCCTTGGTCTCTGGTGTGTACCAGTGGATCCATGTTTCGTCGACTGTCACGAAACGACGCAGAAACTCCTTCGGATTGCGCTTAAACAGCGTCAAACACTGCTCTGAATTGGTCTCACGGTTGCGCTTGTTGTCCGGAGTGAGCAAACGCGGCACCCATCGCGTTGACAGCTTTCTCATGCCCAAAATTTCATGCAGGATATGACCCACACGATCTTTTGAAATGCCTACTGTCTCAGCTATCTCGCGAACCTTCAATCGGTGGTCTGCCAATACGAGATCGTGGATTTTTGTCACGTTATCCTCCGTGGTAGCCGTTTTCGGGGCACATGTATGTACGTGGCTCATCAAAAACCGACGTGCGACCACGTTGAAACTCGTTAAACCAATTTTTGATGGTCGCCATCGAAGGAGAAGAGTCACCGTACACAGCATCCAAACGCTCTTTGATTTCGCTGCGCGATTTCCCTTCCAAAAACAAGAATCGAGTCACCGACCGAGATTGCTCTTTTTCTAAAATCCGCGGACACTCCCGCTTCCACACGCGGTCAAAACAAAACTACGAGTCCGATCGACAGTAGCCGTCTACTAGAATGTAAGAAACTGCTTTGAAATTACCATCCCTCCGCAATATGAATGGCTTTTCGCAGCCTCCCCAATAAGGAAATCAAAGTCGACAGGATGCGGATTACCATTAGGGATCGTAAGAACAACACTAACATTAAACTTAAAAATTAATCTAAGCTCAACACTCCCAAATCCCCTAACCAAGCCAAACCTGGACCCTCGCCTCTTTCTCAAACCCCTCGCAATTTTGGAACTAACTGGGAATTAAAGACTGGAATAGTCCCCAATTTCTCCCGACCTCTTCCTCTCTCAATAGCTCCCAAATCAACAACTAACCTCAACATCCCTCCACCCAATAATTCTCCTAACAGATCACGTATCCACAACCGCGTATCCTTCAACCTTGCGCCCGGCTCCAGACCCTCATCACCCTTATCGAACATTCTTAATTCAATACCCAATCCCAACACCCAGGCTTCACGTAACAGCCGCACGTATCCTCAGTACCCAAACTTTATACACTCTCACACTCTGAACCCCTCCTCAGCTTCTAACAACACCCCCTCCAGCCCCTCCACCTCCTCAGCTTCCCACAACTCGACCTTCCCTCTCACCTCCACCTCTTTCTTAGATCCACTTCTCCCTCCCACGGCCAAACTCACCAAACATCTTGCCGAGCTTAACGCCGAAGACCGCTATGTTATGTCACGTTTAAGAGACAGAAGAATCTACGAAAATGTACGCCTCTATCTGGCCTACCTCCACGACAAACCTGACTCCATTTGTATCGACGGCAAAACTAAAACCAACGTCCTAGTTTCAATCCACCAAGAAGGCCTACCCACAGACCCCCACGCGTTAAAAAAGACCTTTATACGATTTCACGAAAGCCTTAATATTTCTCCCATTGATGTAAATAACGACCTCTCCACTTTCGCAGCCCACGTCAGTTCAAAGCGCATTGCACACTTGCAAAGTACCCGTTCTAATCTCAAAAACTATTTTAAATCCTAACCTAAATACATTTACATCTCCCCACCCATCAAATAATAACATATCCCTGTACTATCAGAATGTCAGAGGATTACGCACCAAAACCTCCGCAGTACTCCTTAACTTCCAAAACCTACCCTACAATATATTTGCATTAACTGAAACGAATTTATGCTCCAGTATTGGAGACAGCGAGTTATTCACATCAGATTTCATTCTGTTTCGGGCCGATGGACGCGACAACTCTGCCGATCCTGACGGTCGCGGAGTTCTCTTAGCAATCCACATTCGCTATGATCCCCTGCCCTTCAAATCGTCGAATTCCGCTGACTTCAACTTCACTAGTGCCTCAATAAGACTCCCTAAACAGAAACTTTATCTTGCCTGCCGTTACTTAAGACCCTCACAGCCCACACACTGCTACCAACTCGTCGTTGATCTCGTCGACTCCATATTTGATATCACCGAACCCAATGACATCATCATCATCTGTGGCGATTTCAATCTCCCGCACCTGAAATGGGTTCATTCCGATGATGAGACTCACTACATCGCCGCTAACCCCTCCACAGGTAAAGAAATCCTTTTCACGGATCATTTCTCTGACTCCGGCCTTCTGCAACTCAGTAATATCACCAATAACATGGACAGACAACTCGACCTGTTTTTCTCATCTGATGCCGTAAACTGCGTTGTTAACCCAAGCAACCATTTTCTCTCTACTTTAGACCCCCTTCATCCACCTCTATCGGTAACTCTTTCACTCGAGACCAAACTCACTATCCTTCCCTCCGAAAATACGTACTGTTTCAATTTCCGCAAAGCTGACTTCGCGAAACTAAATAATCTGCTCAACAATGTCAATTTTAACTTCCTCCTTAACCCTAACTCACACATATCCTTAAACGATACCCTTGCGCTATTTTACACCAAAATCCTCAGCTGCTTCATTCTTTCAGTCCCATACTCACCAAAAAAGAACTCCGCCCTGGTATACCAAGGAACTACGCTCTTTGCGCAATAAAAGAAACAAAAATTGGCACGCCTATCTTAGATCCTCCTCTGCATCAGACCTTTCTAATTACAAGCACTCCTACACTAAATTTGCACAGCTATGTGAATCACTCTACCTCCGATACCTGAACAGAATGCAATCCTCCCTTATCTCTGACCCCAAGTGTTTCTACCACTTCATTAATACAAAAAGAAAATCCGATAGCTACCCCACTACACTTAACTTTCTCAATAACTCTTCCAACGAATCCGAAGTAATCGCCAATTTCTTTGCTCATTTCTTCAGCCAATCATTCACTGACCAAGATCTTCAACCCGATCACGACTATTTTCAATATTTGAAAGACTGCCCCCAGACGTCTCTTGTTTCATTGAACATCACTCCCGACCTAATCGCCGAAAAAATACGCAACTTAAAGGACGACTACTCTTCCGGTCCCGACTGTCTGCCTGCCATAGTTTTAAAAAAGTGCGCGAACCATCTTATTTTACCCCTTACCGCTTTATTACAAAGCTCTATCTCTCAAGGACTCTTTCCTAAGCTTTGGAAATATGCTTATATCATTCCAGTCCCATTGCCAAGCCCTCATGCATACCCAAACTTTTCGAAAGCATCGTTTATGATGCACTTCTCTTTCCACTATCTAGTCGAAATTGTTCCATAATGTTTGTGTGCACTCGAAGTAGACGTTGTCGTCACTGACTTCAGCAAAGCCTTTGACAAAATGTCTCACCAAATTATTCTCCTCAAGCTCACTGCCCTCGGTTTCTCTCCCGGTTTTATCTCACGGATCAAATCTTATCTTGAAGATCGTCAATATAACGTTATCTTCAGATCTTCTATTTCTGATCTAATTAACGCTACCTCCGGTGTCCCGCAAGGTATTCATCTCGGCCCACTGATATTTATTCTAACCATTAATGATGTTGACAGCGTTATTCTGAACTCTCAGCTCTCCATATATGCTGATGATATGAAAATATTTAAACAGATATCTTCCCCCGTCGACTCCTGCTCTCTCCAATTGGACCTTTACAGGTTCACTACTTGGTGTCAAAAAAACCATCTCGAGCTCAATATCAGTAAATGCCAAACCATCACTTACTCCCGCAAGCGCTCTTCTTCACCACCCAGAACCTACATTATTCGTAATGAAACCGTTCCCCCTGTCAACTTCTTGGTTGACCTAGGGGATATTTGTGACCGTGAACTCAACTTTCGCCTCCATATCGACAACATTATCAAACGTGCTAACTCTCCCCTGGGTTTCGTGAAACGTTGGTCCAAAGAATTCTCGAATCCTTACGTTACGAAATCATTATACATCACTTTCGTTAGGCCCCTTCTCGAATATGCTAGCCAAGTCTGGTCCCTCTCTTATGAATCCCATACTACGCGTATTGAAGCCATTCAACGCAGGTTTATCCGTTTTGTCCTTCGTGGCCTTCCCTGGGCCGACCCCCTTAATTTACCACCTTATACAGATCGCTTAAAATTAATCAACTTCCAACCCCTTAAAGAACGACGTGATGTTGCAGACATTCTATTTATTCATGACCTTCTCAGCGGTAACATTGACAGCCCTTCATTATTGCACATGATTCCTCTTAATACCAACCCGCGTAACCTTCGGTCCACGCCCCTTTTCCGTATAAGCACTCACCGCACAAATTATGGCTACCACGAACCAATGTCCAGAATGCTTCGCAAAGCTAACACCAATCTTTTCGACCTTCACCTTAATAAGTCCAGCCTTAGAATTGCCCTATACCACAACCCTTCCCACTCTCCTTAATTGTCTCCACGCTGCCACCTAGTTAATAAGTTATAGTTAAGTTATAGATTTTTGTTAAGGCTTGCATTACGCTAATAAAGTGCCCCTATGGGGGCGTCAAAATAAAAAAAAAATAAAAAATACTACGGTGATCAAATTGAAAGGTGACTTTCCGATTTCAACTTTGAGGAAACATCATTTAGGAAAAATAATGGCTTTCAGGTTGGCATGATTATCACTGACGTGGGTATCGATTTTATGCCAATATTTGAATAGAATTCAGTTACGCTTGCGAAAATTTGGTGTTCCACAATATTTACTTACTTACTTACTTATCAGGCCAGCGACCTATGCAGGGCCTGAGCTTGATTATGTCCACCACGATTACTCGGTCTTTAAGTCGGAGGTTCGGTCTTCCTTTTCTTCTCAAACCAGGAAGCTTGGATTCGAAGACCCTCTTAGCTGGAGCGTTAGTATCCATGCGCTCGATATAGTCGAGCAAATGTAGTCGGTGAATCCTTGCTTTCCGAACTGCGTTCACATCTTTGTACAGCTCATAGAGTTCGCGGTTGGGTCTTGTCCTCCACTCGCCTTCTTCGCAGATAGGACCGTATATCCGGCCAGAATTTTTCTTTGCGACCAGAATCAACTCTGCCGTCTTGATTATCGTACAGCTTTCGGCTCCATACAGCAAGACTGATAGGATGAGGGTTTTGTGGAGCATGATTTTGGTCCTGAGAGTGAAGAGTTTTGACACCCAGCTGATTTGTCAGACCTTAGTAACAACGGTTGCCAAGGGTGATTCTGCGCCGGATTTCCACTATGGTATCGTTTGTGAAGTTCACGTTTGCTCCGAGGTAGACAAACTCCTTACCTACCTCAAAGTTGTAGCTGTCGATTGCTACGTGTTTGTTTTGTCCAGATAGTAGTTGATGGATCCGTTTCTGCTCGATAGCATGTATTTTGTTTTTTCTCATTTACCTTCAGGTCATTTCATTTCGCCTGCTCTTCATTCATCTTGAAGGCTTCTGCAACATTACGTTTTTCGCGATAATGTCTATATCATCTGCATATCCCAGAAATCCGGTGCATGTTTCGAATGGTTCTGAGGATCTTGAACCAAACTGCACGATGCATCGCGGGCTGTTCAGTGTGGTGCGACACAACGGGATCAGTTTTCCCGGGAATCCGAAGCGGCTTGAAATCGATAGAGATGGTGTGTATCGTTAGTGTAAAAACTTAGTCTATAATCGATTTGCCAGGCCGGAAGCCGCACTGGTATGTGCCGATTTGTGCGGTGCAAAAAAGTTTTAGACGTTCACACCGTACGCTGGATAGGATCCTTAGGCAATATCTGATTGTATTGAGTAAAAAGTTGCGTTCAATTTCGTTTGTGGAATGAGACTACTCCTGCAGGGGCCTTTGGGTTGTTACAGAAGGCAATTTGTGATCAACCTTTGTAAAAAAAAAAAAATGTTTACAAGTTATTCAAACAATACCAAGAAGCCAGCGAAAGTTTTTTAAAAAAGGAGGTTTCCAATCGGTCAAAACACCTATGGATGAACAATACGTCCAGAAAATTCAAGATTTGATACTCAAAACTCGTCAATTAACTACGAGTATTGTATTTCGTATCGATCAATTCAAACAATTTTGAAGACCATTTGAGTCTCTTTGATTTCTTCGAAAAAGAGCGCCGGGCTCACAATTACGATTTTTGCCTACGAGAAGGATATGAAAAGCACCATTACTGAGAAGGAGGCTATTCAGTAACCTAAAAGACCACTCCGAGGATACCGATTGGAAGATATCGAAAGTGGTCGTTTCGAAAATCATGTTTAACAACTGCTCTGAGAACTGGAAAAAATCTTTTTGTTGATGGATTTTGTCAGACGGGGATTCCTCAGAAGGGAGCAAGATTTGGGACAAAAAATAAGGATTCTAAGATTTATACACAAGGTCACCTTTCAATTTGATCAAGTAAGAACAACAATAAGTAATAAAAGTTCAAAATTCATTTTTAAAGTTTCTGAGCATTTTATTTGATTTCGTTTCTGTTTCTGTTTCCTTTTTCCTTTTGTTTATAATCACTAAATAAACTGCGAAAATATGTTGCGATATAACGGTATTTTCGCTTTGTTGCTTGTGTGTTAGATTTGTATGAGTTACCCTTCTACAATAAATTATTTAATAAGACACCAATTGATGTGCACAAAAACATATTTTCCTTTTCCATTTATTTCTATTCAATATTCAACAACTTAAGCAAATTCCTTTTCTCCTATTTGTATTATTTCTCTTCAAGGCATTCATATAATTTGGCACTTGAATGTTGTATTTTTCTTTTGAATTCGTGAATTTTACTTCTAAACATGTACTATTAGGAAAATGGAACGTGTGTTCCTGTTTGTTTTTAATTCGGAAATGTGTGAATGTACTTTCGCGAGAACAAAAGGAAATCAATCGTTAATTATATTTAAGTACAAAAGGTTGCTTGCTAAGGGGAAATATCTAATCTTTGAACATTTATTAACTTCATTAATTTATAGTTGTCGAATGCATTAGATTGGAAAGAAGTGATATTGTCCGTTTGTTGTAGACTTTAACTTTATTTATTGCACAAATTGAGCAATTTTGTTTCGGAACTCCATTGGCTTGTGTTTTATTCTTAATTCTATTTTTTGCGTGGCTAGTGTATAAGTACTGCAAAGTTCGTGTTTCATGACCTATTCTATTCCTTAAATGGTGCCTTAATTTTATTGATTTTATATCGAAACTTTTTTTGTTTTACTTAACTAATAATGTAGAAAAACTAAAATATGAATAACAAATAATGTAACTGATAAATAAAGAATAATATAGTTGGCTCATACAAGTATGGTGTTATCTTCGAGAGCCAACAAGTTATTTTAAGGCTGAATCTTATGAATATTCAATGAATGCGCAAGCGGAAGTACCCGCGCATCGTCAATTATTTGAATTTAACCGACGAATGTTGTTACTGCGCCGATTACAGTTTGAAGGGTTCAGGGGACATTTTTTAACAAAAAATACTTCCATGCCCTAACCATTGGAAACCACTTAGGGGTAACACCGCTGTCACATTTCAAAAAAAAAATTGACTTAATCTTTTTGAAATAAGGGAAAATAAATGTATCCAAAAAAAAACATTGTTCATCGAATGGGTACGGAATGGAGTACGGCCCCATATGGGTTGCAAGTAATTTATCCTAGGCTGATTACATTTTGCAGAGTTCTTCAGCTCAATGGCTAAATGAGTCAGCTTTCGAAGTGAAATGTGAATTTGATTTTATAAAGTTTGTTCACAAAGTGACTTTTTGGATTTCGTGAGCTAAATACATTCGATTTTTATTTGTACACATTGTTGGTTCACATGCCCCCTAACATTGACACTGTCAGTCAATTTTATTTGTTTTCTCACAGATATAAAGGTTTGTCGTGTTGGTGAGCTTGGAGATTTTGGTTCAAGGACTCTGTTATAAATTTTCTGTGGAAAATAAAACTTTGCGCTCCAAGGTAGCTGAAACGTTGATTGTGGTGATTGGCGAGTCTGCTTAAGGCAAAAAAAATGTTTATAAGTGGCAGTGGTAAAAGCTATTCACAGAAGGCCGATAATATGTTAATGATGAAGCCCGTCCTGGACGCCCGGATGAAAACGCCGAAGCAGAAAATTCTTATGGAGAATCATGGAATCATTATCAGAGATGTTGCTGAGGATATTGGTATATTGGTTGACTCATGCCATGGAATTTTTTTTCAAATATTTTGGGCATGAAACGTGTGTCAGCGAAGTTTGTTTCGAAATGACCAAAAGAACGGTCGCATGAGCATCACTCAGGAGCTATTGAATGACGTGAATGATGATCCAAATTTGCTGAAAAGGGTCATCACTACTATATACCGAAACGTCGGTATATGATTATTACGTCGAAACCCAAGCCCAATTATCCCAATAAAAGCGACCAGAAGAGCCAAGATCGAAAAAACTTTCTGTGAAACTTTTTCACTGTTTTCTTTGATTACAAGAGCGTGGTTCATAATGAGCTCTTGCCGAAAAGTCGTTCGGTCGTCAAGGAATATTGCCTTGTAGTTATCCGCCGTTTGCGTGAAGAAATACGTAGAAAACAAATTTCTGAGAAATAAATTATGGCTGCTGCATCCCGATAATGCATACCTCACTCACCGTGTGCGTAATTGTTAGCTGTAATCATGCCCCCACGGTATTCACCGAACTTGGCCCCCTGTTGCTTTTCTCAAAACTGAAAAGAACTGAGAAAACCAAGACCCTATCGCTAGGAGAGGTGAAGGGTATACCAAAAAGCGAAAATCAGAAGTGCTTCGAGTGACTGACTGGAATTGCTTCACTTCATTTTTCACTTATTTTTAAAGAGAATAATTAACTTGTTTGCACTTTTGCGTTCCGAGAAATGTTAAATATTTGATGTATTCGATGTTACTTCCATAAACGTCTCTTGCTCTAATTGGCGAAGAGAGTTCACATTCCTAGCATTTATATGCAATGCATAAGTGGAATCGTGCTAACAACATGATTGCTAAGAGTGGACTAAATAGAATCAGGAAGTTTTTCATGTATTTGCCACGAGCGAATTTCCAACTATTTTATTATAAATTAGGTAAAGCATTTCCATCGCAACAGAAACCGTAAAAATGCCAACATAAAAAAGCAGTGAAAGAAGAGAAATAGAAAATTAAAGAAAATGTGAAGAATTTCGTACATAACGCAATTTTCATGATTTTTTTGAGTCACACTAATTGGACGGAAGACAGATAAATTCATTGACGTTGAAGTCACTGCACTGCAAAGCTTATAAGCACTGCGAAGACAAGAAATTGTTGAGTACAAAAAATGGCACAAAACGGATTAGGCGAGTTCAACGTTGGCTTACAAAGAGCTAAAACAAGCAACCATCAGCAAGGAGGATAACTTAGAGAAACATATGAAGGTGATTGGTTCTGGGTACTTTTTAATAGTTACATAGTTTTCAGTTATAAAATTTTTGATTTGAAAATAAAACTTTTCAACGCGCTTTTTTTCGAAATGTGTTGTTTTAAAAACGGTATACTCCTTATCTGCAATATATTTTATCCAACGTATTTATAAAATCGGGGTCGATTTTTTAAATATTTTGCCCACGTCTCGGTGGGCCTTTACATTTCCATATTATTTTTTAAGAAAATTAAACTTGAATATATGAATTTTTCATTCCCTTTTCCCTAAGGAAATCATCAAAGTTCAGTCTAATTTAAGCTGTTTACAATGATGTTACCGGTTAAGTGCCAAAGAACAAGTTGGCATTCAAGAAAGTGTAGACAGAGTAACAATTTGAGAACAGCTGGTCGGGTACCACGGTACAATAATTGGCGCATTCACAATGCATATATTAATTAATAAATGATCTTAAAAGACAACTCTGATTTACTAAATGAAATGAAAAGGTTTTCTCCTAAAAAAGAAATTATCATAGTACAGCCATAGACAACGCACTTACTTGATAAAATATTCATAGCAGTTAGTAGTGTAAATATTAAACAGCTGAATAAATTTCAGCACTAAGATCGCGACAAGGCCAAACTGAAGAAGGGAACATCGGTTCGTTTAAAGAGTTGAGGAAAACTCGTGTGCGATTCTGTTAAATTCTTAAATGAATCTTGAAAAACAAACACTAGCTAGTACTATAGCTGAGAAATAAATGTTCCTGCATTATTATTTCCTAAATTATTGGCATCAATATGGGCTTATGCACCGTGGGTTAGGTTGATTTTATTGGTTTCTGATGCCGATGACATGGGATTCAAGACTTTCAACAGGGCAGTCATCCAAATCGTTTTCGGAACTGTCCTAAAAACCGGCACTAGGAATCAACTATAAAGAGCAGGTGGCTTTTGTGGGAACAGAATTGTTGATTGAGAGAAGCTTCGGTTCTGGTCGTCCATGGGCTGTACCGCATATTATAACAATGAAATTAGTTTTTTTATATTATCTTTTAGAAGCTATGGTAAGTACTGAGCTAAACAACGTCGTTCAACCTGATTTGTACATGAAATATTTAAGCACGACAGTGGGTGCATAGGTCAGCGGGTAGTGCGAGCTAACTCTAAAGGTTTTCAGGAATATTGATGTGATATTGGTCATCAGCGCAACCAATTTCGATCGATAAGTTACCACTGGCAGTTATAAGATCAAGGCAATGGTGGCGGCACGGTAAAGGTTCAGGATGTTTCGGAATAATAGAAGCCTTACTTAGAAGTCAATCAATGTAATGAAGCAGAAATTGGTACCCTATCGAAGCTCGGTGAACAAATCCTTGGTTATTTCGAGTGAAAAGCATTCTCTATGATGAGAAACAAAGGAAACATTTGAACAGTCAATCATGGAACCTTTAAAGGTGAAAGTCTAAAGTTTGTAGACCAAAATTCCTACATTTCACCGGCCAAAGAAAAATATTAAAAGAATGTGGAAAACACTATGAAGTATGGTGTCACTTAAAAGTCGTAGTGTTTAAAAAAGGGACAGCTTTGGCTTTGGGTTTAAAGCTGTATTTTCACCGAAGTTCTGGAAAAATGAAATTTCTCATCACTTTTTAGGATTTCTAAAAGCTACCTCGTCGGCCTGTACAGATACATTAGTCTAGAGAGTTTCTATCAGAAATAAAAGCAAAAAAAAAGAAGAAAAAAAAACCATAAATAAATAAAAAACAATAGGATTTCTCTTTTTTTTCCACAAATCAACCTTTTTACTTAATCTATTTCTCAACCAATTTATTAACTTTTTGTTTTACAACCATTTCTGTTTACCTAAGTTTTATTTCACGATAAAAAATAATATCAAAGTAACAACATTGCGTTTTGAAATTCATCTGATTTTGTTTTTTCTTTGCTTTTTTCGTAATTTCCGTTTCTCTTTCTTGTTGCACGAATGGGTGATATTTATAAATTATACATTACACATATAAAATAATTTACACACTAAAAATATATTTTTTAGTCTAGTCTTTATCTTCTAAACAACGAGTGTTGTCTCCCTTCTTCTTATTTATTTCAACTCAAGTCTTTCTGGTTAAGTTTATATGCGCAAACATACATATATGTAAACGAAAAAAAAAACACAAAACAGTGTCCCAATCACTTCTTAGCCTTACATTCCTAAAAATTATCAAAAAAAAAAAAAAAAGTCTTTTATCAAATGTCGAATAAAAACGAGTAAAATAATTCCCTTCCAAAATAAATCTAAAAAAAACAGTTAAGTTTAAAATAATTTAAGTTAAAAATTTATAATAAATTCGACGGAACAGGGGTTTCTAAATAATTTCAGCTTTTTATTTTGTTTTTAAATATTCAAATAATTTAGAATATTCGCAGTCGCTAGACAATTTTGAAACGAATTCAAACTGCTTTAGTTGATTTCAATAATGTTTTACAACAAAAATCTATAAAACAAATGAAATTCTTCGTAAATATGGTGATAGCTTTAACAATTCGATCGGGCCCCCCAGCTAAACGAGTGGGATGCGTGCCTTTATGTAAATAGCGGTAGATGGTAAAAATCAAACCCTCGATATCCTTTTGCCGCCAACCAAATATAGACGACATGGTACGCTCCGGGGATGAAGCAAATCAAGCCGGCAACGAAGAATACAACGCCTTGTGAGGTCTTTGTTGGATCAGCTACGGCAAAGGTTCCCATAACGAAGAGGCCGGTACCGACAAGAAGCAGGGTAACAGCCGCCAGGACTGTTCGCCAATTCTCACGCACTTTCGGATGTCGCCAGCAGTATGTGTTTGTTTCGTCTGTGGGGAGGTTGCCGTATTCTTGTATTAAAGAGTCACTATCTCGTGATGTTGTGTCGTCAGCGTATTTGTAGTTTCTGTGGGAGATAAGAAAAATTATTTTGAATAGCATTTACATTCATTTCAACAGTGCTCAGCAAAATGATGATGATGGTAGGCAAGAAATTATGAAAAAGGATAGAAAATGGTGGGATACTGAATATTAAGCAGGGCGTCAAAGTACGAGTATTTCGGATATATAATATAATACAATGTGAAGGTCGCCTGTACCTAGGAAACAGTCTTGAATTATATAGAGGAAATAAAGCATCTTAAAGGAAACAACAGTGGATGTACGCGCTCACGAAAAAATCTCAGTATTTGCTAATTCTCCAATATTAAAAAAAAATATTTGCGCGCAACTATCTACCTAGACTGAGCCATGCTTAGATATTAAACAGACGTAGAGCACTTACAGAAAAGAATTGAGAATAGCTATGCAGACTGTGGTGAGGTACGCGAACAAGATTCTGTTCATTTATTCTGAGAATATTTTTGGAACTTTGTAGCAGTATAAATGTTTTAGAGTTACAATATCAAGATTTTCAAAAAGTATAAAGCTACTGGACCGACGCCTTTTATAACAAATATATTTTATTATACGAGGGTGGTCCGATAAGTACTTAGCCTCACCGCCAGATGGCGCCAGTATCGCAAGAGCAGCTTACAATCATGTAGTATATTCTAGTAGACGGCTACTGTCGTTTCAGCCGGATCGGACTCGTAGTTTTGTTTTGACCGCGTGTGGAAGCGGGAGTCCGCGGATTTTAGAAAAATGGAAAAAGAGCAATATCGGTCGGTGATTCGATTCTTGTTTTTGGAAGGGAAATCGCGCAGCGAAATGAAAGAGCGTTTGGATGCTGTGTACGGTGACTCTTCTCCTTCGATGGCGACCATCAAAAATTGGTTTAACGAGTTTCAACGTGGTCGCACGTCGGTTTTTGAAAATCATCAAGTAACAAAAGCTGTTACTTTACTATAATCCTTTTGTAGAAAGATTAAATAAATAAAGAACCAATAACAGAACCCTGTGGAACATCTATAGAAACTGTACTTTTCGAACTTAATACCTCATTAATTATGACTTTTTGAGCTATTAGAAAGATACGAACAAGCCAACTATGAAAGCTACCCCTAAATACGCACCTATGTACCTAGTCCTGCCATAAGTTCTGTTACACAATTTCTAGCGCTTATCGTTCAAAACTTTTTCCGGGAATAGAACCGTTCACTTTTTTTCAGAACACATACACTGATCAGTGAAGAATACAATTCAGTTTGGTTTCAGTTTGCGAACTATTAACATGAAGTGGGGCGTAAAAGACAATCGAGTCGCGGTTGCATAAGTGCGAAAAGAGTGCTGGCCACATTTTCGAGTTGCTAGAACCACTTGGAGTATCAAAAATATTCGTATATCGGGCTATTGTTCGCTTTGGCGAATTTTCTGGAGTAGAGGACAGACCAAGAAGTGGTCGCTCGCCCGTCGTCCGTACGAGTGCGGTAGTAAAGGCAGTACGTGAGCGAATTCGGAGGAATCCCCTTAGTAATCAGAAGATCATGTCCAAGGAATTGGATATATCAACCAGATCCATGTCTAGGCTGATACTGGATGATCTACATATGAAAGCCTATCGTCGGTCCACGGGCCATCTTCTAACACCTTAATTAAAAAAAATTAGGCTGGAAAGATGCAAGCGACTTTTGCAGTGGCACGCGGACAATGGCCATGAAAACATTGTTTACGGACGAGAAAAATTTTACCGTGGAAGAAGTTTTCGACAAAAAAAATTACAAGATTTATGCCACTTCATCCAAGGAAGCGAAAAAACTTGTTCCAAGGGTTCAACGTGGCCATCATCCTGTTTCCGTAATGGTTTGGTGGGGGATCTCTCACCATGGTGTCACATCCCTCCATTTCTGTGAAAAGGGCGTAAAAACTGGTGCAAAGGTTTACCAAGAAGATGTGCGAGAGGGTGTTGTGAAGGGTTTGACCAACACCCTTTTCAATGGACACAGATGGATTTTCCAACAATACTCTGCTCCAGCGCACAGAGCCAAAACCACGAAGGAGTGGCTCAGAGTCAATATTCCTGGCTATATAGCAGCAGAAGATTCGCCGTCGGGGAATCCAGATCTTGAAAAGTATAGAAAACAAACAAAACTATTTATGATAATAAAAATTCTAACGTCTCGATTATCTAGAAAAGACGTACTTCTTTTAGAAAATTCTTTACAAATTTAATAGTACACAGTACTATTAAAAAAAATTAAGTAAAAAAAAATAAAAAAAATTTGATGTCCCAAAATGATAGTGCCATTGGTTGTATCTGTATTTTGCGCACAGTTAATGTCCGATGAATCCTCCTTTTTTAATTTTTTGCCAACTGTCCATAAATGCGCTCTTAAGCTCAATAACGTTGTTAAATCGCCGTCCCCCAGCATACATCAGTCATGCTAAAATGCGTCATAAGTTTTAGATTGGGTTCAAGTCCGGCGACCGTTCTGGCCATGACATAATTGGAATATCTCTGTAGGAAAATCACTTTTTAGATCTGTTCACTTAAGTCCAGTTCTTCGAGAAATTGTATCAGGGTTTCATTCAACATGTCTTGGTACTTCTTCGCATTCATCCTGCCATACCAACTAAGGGTTCCCCATTCCATTACATTACCTCCTGTATGTTGACGTTTGAGGAACGAAATTTGTTCATCTTTTAACTCATGCCAGCAGAGTTATGCCCTTTGAACTTTTTTTGGTCACTCCACACAACTTTTCTCCATTCTTCATCAAAGGCCATGTGCTTTCGAGCCCGGTCCAATCGGGTCATCTTATGCTGTATAGTAAAAGGTGGTTGCGACTTCATTATTTTCGATTGCAGCCGACTGGACGCCTTTACAATCCCCTTAAAATGCGTCTTTTCTGGTGATTAGTTAATGCCGGTGGACGGCCTGACGAATTTTGTCTTTCCCCAAAAAGTCTTCAATTTCTTAAAATTTCGAATAAGATGATGAGAACGATTTTAACTGCCTTGCAATTTCAAGCGTAGATTTGCCACTTTTCAACAATTCAATTATTTGACCTTTTTTGAATTCACTCAACGACTTTCCTCTTCCCATCTTAGCAATGTCTACCCAAACGCGAAATGATCGAGCTCAAATCATCCCTATTCATACAGCCACGGAGTACACATTGTAAAATGTTACCGTTAGAGAAAGAAAACAGTCTAGTATTTGGCTCTGACTTTATGGGACACTTAATTTGTGTATGTTTGCCCAAGTGACTGCAAATAACAGTTAATACTTTGAAATAATTGGAATTTTGAGTATATTTTATATTTTTGAGTATGCTTCGAAGAACTGAGTAATTTTTTCCCCGATTACTTATGCCGCATTATTTACACAGAACATTGGACGGCACTATCATTTTGGGGCGCACCTTATATTAGAACAAACATTCAGAAAGGCATGTTCAGTAGAACAGCCTCAGTAAAAACCATATTGACATTACTGAAAAATGTTTCTTTTCTCTAAGAACTGGACCATTCTCGTCTTGATGGTTTTTACGCAGGCTTTTGAAAAAACTGACAAAAAACAAACAATCATTTCATTTTTAATAATAAGTTTTTTAATAATTCTTATTTTTTAAAGATCAAATAATCTTGTACACTTTAAAGGACTATGGGTTTAAACAAAAAAAGCCCGAAGACATGATACAGCGTGCGCCATCTCATATGAGTCGATGTAAATTTCGAATAACTTCAACAATTCTCAACCGATTTTGGAAATTCAATGTAGACCTTTACAATTTATTTTGTTTAATTTTTAAAAAAATATCAATTAAACGACCGCCTCTATTGCCGATGCAAAAATGGGCTCGTTTTCGGGCATTCTCCATGACATTTTCGAGCATTTCGGTCGAAATTTCTGCGATTTCCGCACGAATGTTTCTTTTGAGCTGTTCTACGAGGGTGGTCCTATAAGTACTTAGCCTACAAAAGAAAAACAAAAATGTTGGAGAAACGGCGATTTATTTTTCAATATAGTCTCCTTTCAGCTCGATACACTTGACCCAGCGATGCTCCAACTTCTTTAACTGAAAAACAAGTTTTCTCGTAGTCTGCAAAGTAGGCCTCCGTGGCGGCGATGACCTCCTCATTCGACTGAAATTTCTGTCCGGCGAGTGACTTTTTCAAGTTTGGAAACAAAAAGAAGTTGCACGGTTTCAAATCTGGAGAATACGGTGGATGGGGCAGCAGTTCGTAATCATGGTGGAAGAGCACTTTTTTCTTCGCCAAGTGGGGCCGTTTTTCTTCAATCAATTCGGCGTCGAATCGGCCCAATAATTTGACATGGTACAGCCCTGTGACCGTTTTGCCCTTCTCCAGGTAGTCGATGTGGATCACACCTTGTGAATCCCAGAAAACTGTGGCCATCACCTTTTCGGCCGATGGGACAGTCTTCGCCTTCTTCGGAGCACGTTCGCCGGGTGAAGTCCACTGTTTCGACTGTTCCTTGGTCTCTGGTGTGTACCAGTGGATCCATGTTTCGTCGACTGTCACGAAACGACGCAGAAACTCCTTCGGATTGGGCTTAAACAGCGTCAAACACTGCTCTGAAGTGGTCTCACGGTTGCGCTTGTTGTCCGGAGTGAGCAAACGCGGCACCCATCGCGCCGACTGCTTTCTCATGCCCAAAAATTTATGCAGGAAATGCCTGCATGTCTGTCTCAGCTATCTCGCGCACCTTCAATCCGGGGTCTGCCAATACGAGATCGTGGATTTTTGTCACGTTATCCTCCGTGGTAGCCGTTTCCGGGCCAACTGGACGTGGCTCATCAAAAACCGATGTGCGACCACGTTGAAACTCGTTAAACCAATTTTTGATGGTCGCCATCGAAGGAGAAGAGTCACCGTACACAGCATCCAAACGCTCTTTGATTTCGTTGCGCGATTTTCCTTCCAAAAACAAAAATCGAATCACCGACCGATATTGCGCTTTTTCCATTTTCCTAAAATCCGCGGACACTCCCGCTTCCACACGCGGTTAAAACAAAGCTACGAGTCCGACCGGCTGAAATTCCGTCGACAGTAGCCGTCTACTAGAATGTACTACACGATAGTAAGTTACTCTTGCGATACTGGCGCCATCTGGCGGTGAGGCTAAGTACTTATCGGACCACCCTCGTATTGTCTTCGGGCCGTTAGTATACACCTTGTTTTTCAAGTATCCCCAAAGAAAAAAGTCTGGAGGAGTCAAATCCGGCGATCTCGGAGGTCAGTCAATATCGCCCTTTTCTGACAAATAATCACCCTCCATCTTCTTACGCAAAAGGTTCATTGTTTTGTCCGCAGTATGGCCTGTCACGCCGTCTTGTTGAAACCAAAAGTGAAGCAAGCCTTTTTTATGGATTTCTGGGACCACATAATGGGCCAACATCCACCGATATCGATCGCCATCCACTGTATCGCCAACTTTGAAGAGATACGGTTCAATGATGGTTTTAGCGCATACACCGGCCCAAACAGTAACTTTTTGATCATATAGCGACTCTTCGTAAATAATGTGAGGATTTCCTGTGCCCTAGGAGCGACAATTTTGTTTATTAACTGAGCCAGAGAACGTAAAATGTGCCTCATCGGTCATCAAAATTTGCTGCCAGAACTCCGGCTCAGCATTAATCATTGCAACGACATTTTGTGCTTATTCCAAGCGCCGTGGCTCATCTTGTGGCAAAATTCTTTGAGTTATCTGCACTTTGTATGGAAATAAGTGAAGATCATCCTTTAAAATTCTCCGCAAAGTAGTCCCACTGATGCCTAACTGCTGCGAACGGCGGAATATGACAAACTTGGGTCTTCTTGAACACTGGCATTCACAGACTGAATAGATGAGTTTGAACGCCGCGGTCGTGGCCTAGGTTGTTCACGAGGGCTTGCCGGAGAACCAAATTGAAAACAAATTCGATATCCAACGACGAATTGCATCTTTTTTGGGCGCAACACGATCACGCTATTTTGCACATTACGCACATTGAGTTAGCACAATCGAGCGTTAATTTTTAATGAACATTGAAACTATTTCCGCGCGTTCTTTTGATGTCAAGCGATTCATGGTTAAAATTCTACTGAATTGACGTTCCCAAAATGCTATGACATATGAAAATCGGTTGACAATTGTTGAAGTTATTCGAAGTTTACATCGACCCATATGAGATGGCGCACTCTGTACTTCACTAGAGAAACAGGTACAATCACAATCGGAATCATAACTGTTAGAGACAACCTTAAAACCTATAGATAAAAAAAAACTTATTGAATTTACATAGTAAAACTTTGGCGTCGGATATCACTTATTCCTTTTTAGAGTCGCCTTCGACCTCATGAAACTATTTTCAAATATTAATTGTTTTTGCAAAATTTTACACCTTTGGAAATCGTAATCGAGATCACTTTTTTAAATTTCTTTTAAAACATTAGAACATTTTTAATTGAGACAATCATATTTGGGAGTTAGAGAAACGCGCCGTGATATAGCCAGTGCAGGTACTAGTGGAATTCGTAATACGAATTTATCTATTATAAGCCAAACGAAGAGGATAGAAAAAAAAAACATTTTTTACCCATTACAAAAAAAGTGTACAACGCCGCTAAAGAAGTTTTCACTTCAAAAAATAGTTATCAACCAAAATTGAGATTTGTGGAATATCTAAGTCGATTCATTAGATAATAGGTTTTGTAACTCTTCATAAAACACATTACGAGGGTTGCCTTTTAACAATCGAACAATAGATGGCGTTAATGAGTTGTGGCACCACTGTATTTGTGAACATTGACGTTTGTTATTGCGAAGCCAGTGGCAAATTAGAAATCGTCTGAGTAAATTGTTGATAGTGAACGTTTAAAAGAAGCAAGTTTGTGCAAAAATAGAAATCACCCGTGAAGATTTTTTATGATTTTAAAAAAGGCCTTACTTAACAACAATGCATAGATTCGCTTCGTGCAATTTTTGGAAGCACCATCAGAGAAGACTACAATTGGTTTGCAGAATTTCGTCATGGTCGTGCGTCCGTCAGTGATGAATGTCGAGAAGGTCGGCCAAAATTGGTTGTCATTTCGAGAAATATCGATGCTGTCCGCAACATGATTAAAGAAGATCGGCATGTGACTGACAGACAGATAGAGGCGTCTCTTAGGATATCGCAGACTGCAATACAATCGATTTTGCACGAACATTTAGGTGTGAGAAAGATATGTTCCAGATGGATTCCGCATAATTTGACCGAAGCGCAAAAAAGGGTCGTGTTGATTGGTGTCAGGAAATGTTGAAAAAATTCGACTGAGGACGTTCAAAATCCGTATACAACCTAATGACTCTTAATGACTTTTTCTTATTCCCCACTGTCAAAAAAAAAGATGCGCGGATAGCGATTTTCATCACCTCAAGAAGCTGTTGAAGACTTTCAAAACCATGTTTCTACGATATCAGCTTCAGAGTGGAAAAAATGTTTCCGGAATTGGTTTGAGCTTATGCAAAAATGTATAGACCTTAAGAAAAGCAATAAAACAGTTTGTTTCGAACTTGTTCGTTTCTGTTTCACTTTTTGTAAAAACTTAAATGGCTACCCTCGTATTCGTCAGAGTTGATTCATTAAATCAGTAACTACAACTTTCAAGACATCACAACTGTGTAGGTTGGAAACGCAAGACACCTTAAAATTATTTTTGACAAAAGTAGCAACACCACCAGATGCATAGCCATTTTTGGAAGTTATAAATTCATACCCTTTAATACCCATGTTTCCGATAAAAAAAAAAATGAAATCAGGCCCGTAAATTACAATAACTATCGAATGAGAAGTCAAAAATTCTAGTGGTCAGATGTAAGGATGCCTCCACTTGACTTCAATTATTTTTATTTAATGTTTAAAGCTAGCTTAAATAACTTAACTACATTACTGGCACTGTATGGACACTCTAAAGTATTGTACATAAAACAATTTAAACGAACAGCTAAAGCTAAAAAAAAAATCATCTAAGTATACGTATGTTATTCCCTGGTGCAATGAAATTCGCTCCAAGTTTAAGAACCAATGGTTCAAGTTTATTTGATTCTGTTTGCCAATATATGTTTTTGGCTTTACATTTCCAACCCTCTTCATTGTGTCACTTTATATCAATGACAACTTTCGAAATTCCCCAACTAATTGCATTAAGTTTTAATGCAAACCCAGTAGCCATGACTACTCATACGTTTACAATCGCGAGGCCAAATACTGCCCGAAAATTGAATTTCCAAAGGCGTTCGTGGTGCTACATCCCATCGAATTTGTCACATACTTTCCTATACATAATGGTAATCCTATTACCAGAGTGTAGGCTATTGGAGCAAAATATATTTTTTATCTATGCTTCGTTGAATTTAAGGCAATGTGCTTGTGTTGTGGTATTTAAGGGTTAGAGCGCTATTGATTTTCCCACTTTTCTTCGCCATATTATATTCTCTACGTAAAGTTGAGTAGATATATTAAAGGCGGAGACTTTTATGGTGAAAAGAGGTTACTTTAAATGTTAGGAAAAAAAAACGTTCAGTTCTTTGAACTAGTTCTAGTCTGTAATCCAGATAAGGTTTAATATTACTTGCCTATCCTTACTTAGATGCATGTAAAGTAAAAAGGAATAATCTTAAATAAGATAATTTGCTAGTAATATTCTGGATCGCCGCACAAAATTGTACACTGAAATCGTTTCACAAAGTGCCGCTTGCTGCGGTCAAAAATGTAGCTTTCGACAGAAGAGACTAATGGTAACACACTGACCTTATACACCAAAGGAGATCCAAAAGTAATGATAACGAAAAAAAAATTAATTAGTTTTCTACATAAGTCTCGATAAGTCGATACATTTAGTCCATCTTTTTCCTAAGGATTCACTTAGATAAAAATTCTTTGTCTTGACCCTCGCAAAATTTCTTGCCCCGGATGTGTTCCTTAAGCCGAGGAAGGGGGCAGAAGTCATTGGGTGCTAGATCTGGCTAATAGGGCAGGAATTCAGTTTGAATCCCATTTCTTGAATGTAAGTCAATGCAGCAGTGGCTTTGTGAGCCGGTGAGTTTTTTTTTTTTATGAAACAGCATTTCAGCTCTCCGTTTGTCGCGTTTTTTTTTCTTTAATGACCTTTTTCTTATTTGGTCTGTGTAGTAAGAGCCTGAAATAGTGGCTCCTTCTTCCAAATATTTCATCATAATTATTCCTTTGGCGTCCCAAAAAAAACGGATGCCATGACCTTTTTCGCCGAACTTGACACCTTGAATTTTTTTATGGTAGATGAGAAGGCTCGCCTAAGGTCGGTAATGAGCAGTGCAGAGCACAAGACATGTGGGATTCCCTACAACAATCTGGCCTGGAGAAAGCCAAATCACTGCTCGGAACATCTAAAGGTCCCTGCCAACACGCAAAAGAAACCTGGTGGTGGACAGACGAAGCCAAAGCAGTGATACAGGAAAAGAAAATGGCTTTCCAAGCTTGGTCAAAGTGCTCTTCTACTAATAGAGAGGAAAAAGCTCGCCGTGAAAAGGTATATAGATGTTGCAAAGGTATCGCGAAGAAAAAATGCGCCGAATTCAAAGCGAAAAGCATGGAATGCCTCTATCAGGAGTTGGAAGAAATATCGTCTTCCGCGTCTGACAGGAACCAGGCTACCCAGGAGCTTCGACAAAACAATTTGAACAAAGGAGCAAATATCTTTAAGATAGCCGCCCAGAGAAGAAGAAATGCTCAGGAGATTCGTTTCCCAAAGTTTATTAACAATGCTGAAGGCCAACTCCTTGTGGAAGACGAACAAATTCTCCACAGATGGCGACAGTATTGCGAGGAACTTCTGATCGAACAGTTTCCCCGAGTGTACTTTCCAAGAGCCGCCCCGAATCATGCCGAAATATCCGACATCACAGTCGAAGAAGTTCGGTACGCGGTTAAAAACTCCAAGAAAAGAAAAGCTGTTGGGCCGGACGGAATACCCTCTGAGTTCTGGAAAAAGATGGGAAACATCGGGTCTAGATGGCTCATGGTTCTTATCTCCAAACTTATGAGAGGCGACACTATGCCTAATCAATGGAGGGAAAGCTATCTTCTTCCATTGCACAAAGGAAAGGGTGATACGAGAAATTGTGATAACTACCGTTCTGTCAAGCTGATGTCGCACACCATGAAGATCGTTGAAAGGGTATTAGATAGCCGACTGCGGAAAATAATACGACTATCTGATGACCAGTGCGGGTTTGTCTCGGGTAAATCAACAACAGATGCAATCCAAAGTATAAGGATCATGATGGAAAAGCATCGTGATTCTTCAAAGGACTTGCATATGGTGTTGGTTGATTTCGAGAAGGCCTTTGACGGGCAACCAAGAGATCTTTTATGGGTAGCGCTAATACAAAAAGGAGTTCCAGAAACCTACGTGCGAGTGATTATGGACATGTACGAGAGAGCAACGACAAGAGTAAGATGCACCGCAGGAGTCACCGAAGAGTTCGCAATCAAAGTCGGTGTACACCAAGGGAGCGTCCTCAGCCCACTGCTTTTTATAGCAGTCCTTGATTGCTTGCTTGAAGGAAAAGTGACGGTCCCCAATGTGCACCAGCTATTCTTTGCTGACGATGGAGCCATTATAAGTGATGATCAGGCGTCCCTACAACGAGCACTTGATGTGTGGGTGGACATTTTTGAGGGACACGAGTATCGTATTAGTTCAAAGAAGACAGAGTATCTGTGCTGCCCGTTCTCTGACCCTCATCAGCCTATTCCAGACATTTACTTGAATGGAAGAGTGCTTCCCAAGTGTGAAAAGTTTAAATATCTGGGATCTATGATTAATAGAGAAGCAACTTGTGATGACGACATCAAACATCGCGTAAGCGTAGGGTGGATGAAGTGGCGGGAAAACTCCGCCATCTTCTGTGATCGAAAAATGCCCCCTAAGCTGAAAGGAAGGCTCTACACTTCAGTTGTACGTCCGGCGCTCACATACGGTTCACAATGCTGGACAATGCACAAAAAGTATGAGAGCAAATTAACGGCAACTGAGATGAAGATGCTTCGCATGACAGCGGGAGTAACAAAGCGTGACAGAATTAGAAGTTCAAAGATCCGAGGAAGCCTCCACGTAAAAGAAACCATCACAAGAAATATAGAGCGCGACCGACTCAGTTGGTATTGCCATGTTCAAAGGAGAGATCCTTTGAACCCCGTCCAAAAGGCGTTATCAATCAACATTCCAATTGCAACACGCAAAAAAGGCAGGCCGAAAAACAATTGGTGCAAACAAATGCAAAAACACCAGCATTTGATTGGCCTCAGCGATGAAGTAATCCCAAACCGGGAAGCCTGCCGCTACTTTCTGAGGTCGAACCGGCGGACCCCACAAGCGGACCAGTAGGAATGCAGTTAAGTGGGAAGGTTATGGTCCTACACTTCTGACCATAACAACGCCGCAGAAAAAAAGGAAAAGAAGAAGAAGAAGAAGATGAGAAGGCTCGCCTCAAAGTCATCGATTGTTGTTTGGTTTCAAGATCGAAGTGGTGGATTCTAGACTCGACCATGCTCACGACAACTAACAAAAACATTTGCTGATCTGTTTAGAATCTCTCGAAAATCCCCCTCGAAATGTCGACTCGTTTTTTTCTTTTGCTTGCCGATTAACATTCTCGGTACCTAACGCGCAGAGACCTTTTTCATATTCAATTGGTTGGCAAGGACCCCAATTATGTATATGACCTTTGGTCGCACCAGACAGCAGCGTAATCTTCGAAATCAAATGTTTTTTAGTGTTGTTGTTGAGGTCGATGGTAATGATTCACCACGCTAAGCGTAGAATTTTTTCTTCCATAGAATATTCGTTTCTCATCCCCAGCCACAATTCGACGTAAAAAAAACTCCTTTTTTGCCATTGAATCAACGGCTCACAAGTGAAAAATTGCGTTTAAACATCTCTCGGTTTCAGTTCATGGGGAATGCCATTGCCTTACTTCTAAGTCATTCTCATGGATTTTAACAGAAACTGCTTGCTGAGTTACTCCCAATGAATCTGCAAGCTCACTTTGTATTTGACTCGAATCTCGAATAATGCCTCCAATTCCTTGTCTTCGATTTTTTTTTGGTTGTCCAGAGCGAGGATTATCTTTAACGCTGAAATTACAGTTTTTAAAACCTCGAAACCATTCCCTACAGGATTTCCTTTGTAGCATTGTCACCATAAACTCCCACAAGCTTCAGCTACACTTTTATTCCAACGATAGCAAAAAAAATTTAAACCTCAGGCAAATGTTGCTTAGTTTACATAAAATTTGACATATTCAACACAAGGTTTGAAACGGATGTCTAGCGTCAGATCATCTGTCACTACGAAACATTTATAACAGCCAGGGCCATCTTTTGGAAACGGACCGAACTAATTTGTACTCCCAATAATAAATCCATAATATTGCCAGTGACACTTCATGGATGTAAAACCCTGTCCTAGACTTTGACTGAAGGAGGACAAAAGAGTTCATGTCCGAGGTCCGAGTTATAAAATTGACTAAGATGGGCAGGAGAGTATCGTGAACAACACTAGACGACAATCATAAGAAAACCCGAGGAAAAAAGACAGCCAGGAAAGTCGCGCCGTAAATAGGACGACAATATAAGGAAGGCTTAGCGAAGGGTTGTCAATGAAATTTCCGAGTACCAAATAGCCGGTAATAATAATAATTTGAATTAAATTATAATAAGCGGTGATTGAGTAATAGGCCCAATGTAAATACAGCGTGCGCCCTCTCATATGGGTCGATGCAAATTTCGAATAACTTCCACACTTCTCAACCGATTTTGGAAATTCAAAAACTTTTATTCAATTTAGATCTTTACAATTTATTTTGATTAATTTTTTGATTTTTGAAAACAATGTCAATTAAATGACCGCCTTTATTGCCGATGCAAAAATGGGCTCGTTTTCGCGCATTCTCCATGACATTTTCGAGCATTTCGGTCGAAATTTCTGCGATTTCCGCACGAATGTTTCTTTTGAGCTGTTCTATTGTCTTCAGGCCGTTAGTATACACCTTGCTTTTCACGTATCCTCAAAGAAAAAAGTCTGGAGAAGTCAAATCCGGCGATCTTGGAGGCCAGTCAATATCGCCCTTTTTTGACACCAATCTTCCAGGGAACTTCTTACGCAAAAGGTTCATTGTTTTGTCCGCAATATGGCATGTCGCGCGGTCTTGTTGAAAACAAAATTGAAATAAGCCTTTTTACGCTTTCTGGGACCACATAATGGGCCAACATCCACCGATATCGACCGCCATCCACTGTATCCCCAACTTTAAAGAAATACGGTCCAATGATGGTTTTAGCGCATACACCGGCCCAAACAGTAACTTTTTGATCATATAACGACTCTTCGTGAATAATGTGAGGATCTTCGGTGCTCCAGAAGCGAACATTTTGTTTATTAACTGAGCCAGAGAGCGTAAAATGTGCCTCATCGGTCATCAAAATTTGCTGCCAGAACTCCGGTTCAGCATTAATCATTGCAACATTTTGTGCGTATGCCAAGCGCCGTGGCTCATCTTGTGGCAAAATTCTTTGAGTTATCTGCACTTTGTATGGAAATAAGTGAAGATCATTTTAAAATTCTCCGCAAAGTGGTCCTACTGATGCCTAACTGCTGCGAACGGCGACGATACGACAAACTTGGGTCTTCTTGAACACTGGCCTTCACAGACTGTTCACGAGGGCTTGAACCACAACCGAATTGAAAAAATATCGAGGCCCAACGACGAATTGTATCTTTTTTGGGCAACACGATCACGATATTTTGCACGATACCCACGTTGAGTTAGCACAATCGAGCGTTCATTTTTAATGAACATTGAAACTATTTCCGCGCGTTCTTTTGGTTTGAACCGATTTATGGTTAAAATTGTACTGAATTGACGTTTCCAAAATGCTATGAAATATGAAAATCGGTTGACAATTGTTGAAGTTATTCGAAATTTACATCGGCCCATATGAGATGGCGCGCTCTGAATAATTCCTACGTGGGTGCAAAATACAAGCCCAATATGTTCAGCTATGAATACTTCACGTTAGGGGCCAGTAGAACAGCTAGGGCCATCGAGAGCATTAGGAATGTGGAACAAGGTTTGGTCGAAAATGCAAGATCGTCAATTGGGAAAAGACTGTCGACTTTCGGCTTCCCAAAAACCATTAATGCAAGAATTAAACGAAAACTTTTGTGAAACAAATTTGGATGGATTCCTTACAGCTAGGGGTATTTCCTCAAATAACGATGTCAACTTTCACCTGAATGGATATGAAAATAAACAAAACTGTCTTCACGAACACCTATAACCATCGGTCTCTAATGTTAGAAAATTCCAGTGAACAATCAATTTTCGAGCACATACATGTTACTCATAACACACGTGGTTTCACCAAGATGGGTAGACTCCCCATACCTATAGCACAACCATAAGCTTGATGCGTGAAGACTTTAAAGGAAAACTGATAACCCCTTTTGGAGACGACCCGAGGGCAGCTAGGTCTTTGACTTCTTCATGAAGGTACCTCAAAAGTAAAGTCTACTAATAACCCACAGTCTATGACGGAGCTGAAAATATTCCTCATGAAATTCAAATACCTTCAGCGGATGTCACGACACACAGAAAGCGACACCTTAATAGCTACCACTTAAAAACTCACAAAAATGTGACAATCTCATTAAGTGTCACTTTAACCGTCAACACCCCTGATCAAAAGAGGCGTTTTTATAAAACCCAACCTAGAAATGCCTCCAAAATACTAACTCAAAATTAGTCAAGTCAAAAGAAAAATGCCCAAACAACCCTAACCATTGCCTGTTGTTTTTCATCGTTCCTTTCATGTTAATCCACTTCAGTACACTTGCGAAATACTTATTAGCTGGCGCGTTTTCTTTATTGCTTCCAGAACCATCCCCGAATTTAACCCCGCACACGCACTCCCATTCCATTAATCTGTCAAATTGCTTTGTTTGCATGAGAATTAAACTAAAAACAGATTATTGTTGTTCTTTCTTCGACTGTTCGCTTTGTTTCCACATGGCCCGGCACGGCATGGACTTGTTTGAATACATTTTCAAGATCATTTCAGCCCACAGACGGGGAACGCTCTTTCGCCGTCTGTCATTCATGGCTCATTAGCACACAGACAAAGCAATGATTCATGGTGTTTGTATGTGGTACTCGTATAACGATAATGAAATAATTAACATTTGCATTTAACATGTGTATCTTTCAATCTAATGCAGACAAGAGCTTGCATCCTGCACAGAAACAGTGGAAATCAAAAATTGTTGGCAGATGTCATTGATAATGCAATTATCTCGTTACACAGTGCTCTAAGGTCTAGGTGGCAGGGTGAAGGGCTACAGGTCTTTAGTGGCAATTGATATCATCAGCGCATAAACAATAGCTGCAATATATGAGGCGCGATGACAGCTGTGACTTTTCTGAACTGGCATCGTTAAGCCTTTAAATACCTGTTACAGGTAGTTAACGTCGTGATAGGTACTATTGTAGATATAGGAGAGGCGGAGCGGACAGATAAGAGCAACTATTTTTTTCTTCTGAAGTTAATGACCAATTAATTGGATACGGATATTATCGCGATACTACACCCATAATATCAATGTCGATTTTAATATGAAATATGATTTTAGGTACACGACCACTGAACGATAGTATCGATAGGAATTCAATCCGCAGAAGCTAAGACGAGCTATGTACTTGGCGTTCCTGCTACTACACTGCGATAACAACAGATGCCTATTTCTAGATTTCACAACGTTTGACTCATAAGACGACAACCTTCGCTGTCATGCGATGATTCTTATCATCATCTCATAATCTTTCGCATACGTATACGACATTGAAGTGATTGGACAAATATAACAGGCGATCGTTATAGCGATTGAGTGTACTGAGGTGGAAGCGAGTAAACTAAATCTGAGGCTTCAGCCCAGCAATAGTTCTCTTTGTGCAAACCAGCCAAAACGTTTATCATCCTAGATAAGAGGTTCTTCTGACACAGGCTGCTTAATTGATATAACCACGATTAATTCCTTTTACAAGAATATTCAATAATTTGATGAGAGTTCAGTCACTCCATGAATATAAGCTTACGACTAGCAGCGACTTTTGAAAATAAATTACCATTAGAGGGATATCTGAACGTTGGAAACTGGTTTTCGTTTCGAGTATCTTGTAAACAAATTAAAATACACACACTACATATACAGCTGATTCAGTATTCATCTCTCTCGGGGTTAAATTTGAGCTCTTTTTCGAAAAAAAATATCCTAAAGTATTGCCTCTCGCTAGATACAATTTCTGTTCATCTTATTAACACCATACGAATATCGACCCAGATTTGACTTCTTAAAAAGTTCAGACATGCCGCTCAGTCGGGCCATTTGCGGGTGTGATAGGACGCCTGATTTCAGCGTTTCCAGGTGGATTTTAACGACCTGAACAACACGTGGCTCATCGGTAAGTGTTCCGGTGGCACAAGGCCTTTATGAAAGGCCGGCAAGACTTCGCCTAAGAGGATCGCGCCGGACGGCCATCCACGACCATAACAGCGGACAAAGTGATGCGAGTGAGGGAACTGTTGAACTCAGACCGACGATTAAGTGTTCGTTTAATGGCCGATATGTTAAAAAACTCAAGTTTATGATATTGTCACGAACTATATCGGCATGCGGAAGATGCGCGGATGGTATCAAAAGTGCTAACTGAGGACCAAAAGTCGCGGCTCGTTGAAACATACAAAGAAAACCTCGATATGTGCAAACTTGATCCTCAATTTTGGATAACGTCATTACAGGTGACGAGACTCGGGTATTTGAATATGACCCGGAAACGAAAAGGCAATCTTCGGAATGGCGCACATCAGCGTCCTCTCGCCCGAAGAAAGCCAGAATGAGTAAATTCAAGGTGAAAATTATGCTTGTCGCGTTTTTTTACATCCGCGGGCTGATTTATCACGAGTTTGTAGAACGTGGTACAACTGTGAACCCCAAATTTTATCTGAAAGTCCTCAACAGACTGAAACACTGGGTTCAACGTGTCCGGCCAGACATCGCAGACAACTGGAAGTTGCACCACATCAATGCTCCCACACCCCCTGGGGTGTCTCCGACTACCTGGTTAAAACATGTTTACAAAATTCAAGGTAGAAGACCTGGAATTGTAGCTTGGCTCCTGGCGAGCTTGTTTTATAGATATCTTGTTTTATAGATATAAAGGTGAGACGTGTTTTAGTGTACTTGACGATTTTTTGCTATTGAAAAAAGTGTATCAAAGAATTTGTATTTAAATTTGTGTGAAAGACAAAGCTAAACCCTCCAACGTACAAGAAATACTGACTGCGGCATGGTGGGTACAAGCCCTTCACAGAAGGCTGAGAAGATGTTAATGACGATGCCCGTCCCGGACGCGCCAGCATGTCAACAACTGATGAAATATCGACAAATCAGTGTCCGAGAAGTTGCTGAGGATATTGGCATTTCGGTAGACGCATGCCATTTTTTTTTCAGATATTTTGAGCATGAAAAGTGTGTCAAGAAGTCACTTTGTTCCGAAATCACGATATGGCAAATGCTCATTCGTCGTTTTTCCGGATTTGGCCCCCTGCGAATTTTTCGTTTTCCGAAAACTGAAGATGTGCTACGATTGAGAGCATCCGCATCGCTTGATGAGCTCAAGGCTATAACAAAAAGTGCAAATTGAAGATTGGAAAAACGATGGCACGAGATTAATGGGATTACTTTAAAGTAGACTAAATATACATATGTTGACGAATAAATAAATATTTTTCAAGAAAAATTAAAAGTCACCTTATTTTTTGAACGAACCTCGTATAACCTTGTTTTGACGCGCAAGGAGGACAGGCGTGTCTGCAGCACCCCAAAACAGACGGCAACGGCGAGGGCCGAGTACGCCAAAACGCAAGACCTGTGACGGAAAAACCCTAATAGGTGCCTACGGTGGATACTCAAGGATGTTGAACCCATCACCGATCTTCTTCACGAAAACGTCTTCTCGTTCTGGAAACAGACGATGACCAGGAAGACGTTAGTCCTCCCGACCTACACCAAACAGGGAGATACGAACGTTTCGAGGAGATCCTTGATGTCATAACATCTGACGACATCAAGAGAGAGAGCGATTACCGAGCGACACTGCTGTTGGTCCGGATGGAATGAAGGCAGTGGACATCAGAAAGCTTGAACCTCAAGTTCTGGTGGCTATCCTGAACCTTTTCCTTTGGTGTGGAACGGTTCCTGCAAGCGAGGACCACACTCATTCCAAAAAAGGCCTATCTCGACGGACCCGACGATCTTCGCCCTATCACAGTATCCTCGGTAATGCTCCGTCTGTACCATAAGGTCCTAGCCTCGAGACTGCTAAAGATCGCCAACCTTGATGAGAGGCAAAGAGCATTCCAAGTGTGCGACGGCACCAATGAGAAAATTTTTTTGCTGGATTTGATGCTAAAATCAGTTCGGAGGGCTTTCAAATCAGTGCATGTGACATCGATGGATATCGCGAAAGCATTTGACACGGTGTCACATCAAACGATCACGAAGATCCTCCTTGCAAAGGGAATGCCACCCCACTTGGTCGAATACATTGCCTTCTCATATGAGAGCTCTAGCACATATCTCCATTACAACAACCATGCTTCGGGGCACTTTACACCGTCTCGAGGAGTGAAGCAAGGTGACCCGCTATCACCGCTTCTGTTCCTAATGGTGACTGATGAGGCACTAAAGTTCATCCCCGCAGATATTGGAGTAAAGGATTTCCGAAATCGCCTTTAGTTTACGCAGGGATTTTTGTAGTACCAAATCTTTGACTAACTTGCCATGTATATCCATATATCCATAAAGTTTAGTTGGAAAGTCACCTTTAATTTTGATCACAGTAGTATGACGAATATGAAATTTTATAAACGTAATGATGAAGAGATTGCCATGTAACTCTTCTGATCTGATATTCCTAACCAGCGTGTATCGCTATAGCCATCTATTGGCCGTTCCTATTTGTGCAACTGATACGTGGGCAATAAGGTAAATTTTGCATCAGATAAGTATATGCTGCAATATTTCGAGTTCGCTAAATGTCTAAAAAATATCGATAGGCTTCTCAAAGGTATTTTCTCTTCGTCTGGAGGTTTTTTTAAATTTAAGATATAACCTCTGTCAGCTCTCACAAATGTTTGTTATAAAAATAAACCATTGAAGGCCTATAGAAAATCGAAGCACACTCGAAATTAGATCAGATAGAGATAGCATTTAACATTAAAAAAGCATGACAATGCGAAATGCATCCGATGTGACTTCTATCTCATGTTGCCTTGGATGGATACGTAGTCACTAATGCTGATGCGTCATATGAATTTCATCATTTGTTAAAGCCACAAATATAATTCCCCAATCGAAAATCGATTTTTTTGGCTTATTTATTTAAGAAATTTACACACATTCGGTTTTCCGCACCTGCCACAGATCGGTGAACTCTGTCTGCAGGTACCAACTGAGCTCCCGAAATATTCAATAGAAAATTGCGTCCGGCGGTATGCCTTAGTTCGATAGCTCCTCCTAAAAATAGGCATAATACAAAGCTTACGGAAGAACCTTAAATAGAAGTAGTTAAATATTAAAAGTACACCGAATCAATTGCGCATTACCGAAGCATGTCCACGTACAGTATAGAATAACAATTTATCAATCGGAAAATCTACGTCTCAGGTATGACAATGGCATACGACATCATAAATTCGATATGCCCTATAGACAGAGACCTGTATGTAATTCAATTCAAAGCCAAAGCACACCTACAAAATAAATCAATAAAACATGAACTAGATGCAGATTCTGTAGACAGATAAATTGGCAGCTGATTTGCAGATACTTGAATGGCTTCTGCGTGGAGAATAAATCACGTGGTCATAGGATTTATGGATCTAACATTATTTTCGTCTTAATCAAATTAGACAGCAAATCCAAGCCGCACGACGAGCAATAATGTTAATTGATTCGATGGTTATAGATTTAATAGCCAGTTAAAAAGATGAAATAGATGCCAACGACACTACAAAGTGCAGAAGTGATGATACCGCCATTCGCTCTCGTCGCTTCCTTTGTTGTGTCATCTCCATTAGCAGTGATGATGGCATAATATGCATCAGCGTATTTGTAAGCCGATGATTAATGATGAAACTGATGCTTCTGACTTAAGATGGTTTAGTCGCGCTTAACTATGCAAACGGTTATTTGTGATTAATGGGCCGAAATCAATATATGGAGGAGACCCCCAATCGGAGGCAAAATCTGGTTTTTTTTTTTAAGGGATAGAAAGTGAAACTGGAGTTGGTTCTAAGACAGGAGACCTAAACATTCGATGGAATGTGATGCAAGATGCGACAACAGCTCAGCTAAAAGGCTTTTGAACTTTCGTCAAAAGTTAACGAAAAATTCGGACCAAAGCTATGTTCACGAAGATAACTCAAATTCGCTTGACAAAGACGATACACCAGGCACAGATATTACAGACTCAATGCGTCAGCTTCGAAACTAAAATTTTGGTAGCAAATTTCAATACGAAACTGTATTAAGGGAACACATTAGAGCAGCTTTGAAGAAGTTCCAAAAAAGAGTTAGACTGGCTCGGACGTTTCCCCGCTTTTTAGATGTCCCCATCTTCTTTTTCGATTCGTTTTATCTTCTTAAAAGTCTCAATCCGTCAACCAGGCTACTTTTTTAAAGTTTCTTTTTGGGCTCAAGATCCTGCTGCCCATCAAAATCCTGCAGAGCGCGATTATATTTGAAGGGGTATATCAAAAGGATTTTTCCACGGTGTTTTTCTTCAGCTAGATACTGAAATGACCCCTCTAATCCGCCTTTCGGAATAGACAATAAACATTAAGGCACTACATAGCTGATTGAGAGAAGCTTTTGGTACTCTCCCAGATCTATTGCAATAATAATAACCAATGATGAAACGTCTTGAAGATAAAAGAGAAAAAAAATAAAGGGAGAGAGCGAAAAAAGAGCCTTACCTTACCAAGCTGACCGAACGTTTTCTTAGAATGGAGACAGACGAGTTGCAGGATTGTAGGATTCATGTCTAAATTTCAATGGTCAAAGGGCTCTTAAAAATTTATTCAACTGTCAAAACTTTTTAATCATTCTGTGGCTGTAGCTGTGCAGTTATCGCCGGAGTACTTAAGTACAATCTCTGCACCCATATGCCAGGTGAAAACCTCACATTTTTGTACAAGATCGCCCAATATTTATAGCCCTTTGGAAGATGCTATGACTTTTGATTACTTGTTTTACAACTCGTAAGTGATTTTGCCGAGAGTGCAGTGGGTAGTGTATCGGCCTCTGACGCACGATGAGCGAGTTCGGATCCCGATAACACCATCGCCATAGAATGTTAATTTCGCAGCTCCTCTCCTATGCGGAGTACTGGCAAAACTCCCCGAAGTACACTTGCCTTGAAAAAGCAATTCGGCGCTCGGCGTTCTGCATTAAACTGTAGGTCCCGTTCACTTGTGTGATAAATCGCACACAACATAAGTGAATGATAGAAGCTTGGCTCTGGCTCTTCGTGAGCTGTAACGCCATTTAAGAAGAAGAAGAGATTTTGGCGCAACGTAAATTTCGGAGCCGATTTCCCGCTCGCCTTGAATATAGTGGAAAAACATGTGACAAAGGAACGACGAAAATATTGTTGCTGAAGATATCCCGGATGAATCATCAAAGTCGACCAGAAGTCGTGCCACGGAGTTGGCCATTAACGTTCATTTCTGGAACGCATTTTGATAAGCGTCGTGGAGATGTTCCATTTAAATGTGCAGACAGTCCATAAGCATCTGAACTACGCTCAAGCTCCCTTGACCTTCATCGACGGAGTAGACGGTTGGCGGTCGGATTCATCACGAGCTACGAAGTCTGTTTCCATTTGAAAGGTCATACACGTCGGAGTTGTCGTCTGCCATCATTCTTTTGAGGGCTCCGCGAATAACACCTTTGTCTGGTCAACGCTACAGAATCATGATTAGTGAATTTTTATTGCTGCTATGAAGAGGTGGGTCTGGAGGATATGTGGTTCACGGTGGAAGTCTCGCACACACAGTCGCATGACGATGAACATTTCGACGGTTTCGTGACTGCCTAATATCAACCAAATGTGTAAATTGCAAGATCGATTTGACCAGTCCAGACTTCTTTCCTAGGGGTTTTTTGAAGTCAAGGTCCTATCAGAGCAAGCTACAGGCCCTAGAAGCTTTCCAGAATCGGCCCGAAGTTAAAGAAGATGGTCAAATGGTCATCAACAATAGTGGCGTCCACTGGACCGATATTATCTCCAAAAAGTCGGAAAAGTAAGATATATACCACATTGGTCTTAAAGGTGACCCAATTTGCGAGCAAAAGACAGTCACAGAGGCACAGAAGAAAGGATCCATCGTGTCGTCCCAAGCCAAGATGATAAAAAGAAAGCCACAGACTTCTGCAGACATCGGAGTATATATGACTTTATCAGCCTGCACCCAGAGGAGTTTTGCCAAGTTTTTGAAAGACCTTATCATTGATAGAATCTTTTCAGATATTGGTAAGCATAAAGCCGGTTCAAATTCCGAAAAGTATTCCTCTGAGCCTATTCTAGCCAGTTAATCCGTGGTCTTCGAGGAACTTTGTTCAAAGAGATTTTGAATTTTAGCACTATTTTGGCAGCCGTGATAGCATTAAGCACAGTTTTGAGCAAAGTTGACGCACAAGTTCACCTTTACTTGATAAACTGAACTAAGGCCATTAGGATTGCGTATACTTTTGCTTGAAAGATAGTCGCGTAAGTCTAATAAAAGACCCCTGCCTGAACTTGAAGCCCACCAGGAGAATACTGATACTTGAGTGGAGTATCAGGCCGGAGTCAGTCCTGATGCCAGGGGAAACTGACTTGATAACTACTGTCATTGCACCAGAAAGTGTATGCATGATCTATCAAAGGCCACGAGATATGGTTTCCAATGTAAGACTCATGATAAAAATATCGAGTAGTATCCCGTCCATGCTGGTCTTCTGGGCAGAAGATAAATTTCTTGGTAAAAAGGAGAGTATAAAGTCCTTTCGGAAAAGCCTATTCCACCAGACAACTGATAGATATGAGCGGGGGTTATAAGTCATGTAACTGTTGAGAAGTCTTGTCATTCACGATACACCCAAGTGCAGGGACGGATGACAGTACAGCCGAGTGTTCCTGAAGGTGTCATCACCAACACTGGGGACAGGATACATTAATTTTCAAACCCAAAAAAAAGGAATATAAACCAGAAGCCAGCCTTTAATAAACACATGAGCTTTTTGTACAATTGACCACAGTTGCTAACATTTTTTCAGGCTCCAGGCGATAGTTTTATCTTCTCCACCAGTACCAAGAGCCACAACTACATGACGAATATGACGATTATTTTTATGATGCACAAGTTTTCATCCTTTCAATGACTCCCACGGGTAACACACGAATACTTAAGTGGAATTTAGTGAATTTTATATTCTTTCTTGTCAGGCATGCGGTGGAAGTCTCCCCCCTGCACATAACTGGGAGAGATTTACGACTCTAGCCACCACCGACCACCATAGACCGGTTCACCTGTTTTCGGCTCACATACAACGATGTCGGTTAAATGTTTTTATTCCGGAATTCGTTCGCTTCTTCCTTTTATTGTTTGGTGTCACGATATTGCACAAGAAATAATCGATAGAGTGTGGTACAGAAGTGAAATATTTAAGCACGTAGCCTGCAAGGGAGGGCTATATGTCTACCGTGCATGGACATGCTTGGCTAAAGACCACATATGCGGATCTCGATAAAACAAAAGTTGCCGCGATACCTTACGCGAGATTTTCGACTTCCGATTAAATGTTAAATGCAAGTAAATAGAACCAACGGATGACTAGCCTACTAAAGTTTAATTGTGATTCACTGATCGTTGCAGCGATCTTCGTACTGCAGATATCAGGTTTATTTATCTTCCATAGCAGTGTAGGAGCACAGACTAGCGTCTGCGGAATATCGGAATTCTCTCTGAGAAAATGAAGAACTCTTTCTAAAAATAGCTTCACATTCTCGAAGAAAATCGAATTTATTCACCCCAAGCGAATGGATCTCGTTCTGTGCATCAGGGGAGGACGACACATAGTATGCACATGTTCGACACGCGAGGCCGACAACAAGCAACAGTCTTGGACTACTGTATTTATATTTTGTTTTATGTTTATTTGTTGGAGCACGTCAGGGGCTTCATTGTTTTTGGATTTCAATTTCGGTTTTGGTTTCTGGTTTCAATCTAGTCTCTGATGACTGCTTGGCATATGTTTGCTTTTGGAAATGTCGTGTTGGCGTCAGTCAAGACCTCGAACTCTGTGCAATCGCCGCCATAAACTTATTTTTCCCTTTGTATCTTTTATTGAATAATTCTGTTGTGGCGGATGGTAGGCGCTTCATATGGCGATCGAAATGGCCTTAAAAGTATTAACGATATTTCGGTGTTTATGGATTTTTTATTCTTCGTTTTTCAGTGTTTTAAAGACTGAAGGACTTCGCTTGTGATGAGAGTCTGATTTAACGCGGTCAATCGGGTTGAAGGGTGAAATGAAAGAGAAGTAAATGGAATTTATTATCACGCTTAATGGAGTGATTTTGCATGCCTGGGACGAAGAATAATGAAAACAGACAGTGTCATAGGGATTTGAGTGGGTGCACATGAGGGTGTGTATGATGCTGACAGGCATTTCCTATTCCATAATTTCAATGATGGGTTCCGTGGTCTTGGAATATTTCAATTTTCGTATTCCATGTATTCTGTAATCAAGAAATAATAAAATGCCATCCTCGGGAAAGGGTGTAGCAAGATAATTGTTCGCTGAAAGATGTCATCAGCTTTTTCGTCGTTGCTTCGAGTGACAGAGACCAGTCAAGAATCTTCCTGCAATTTAAATTCTTCGACAACTCATTCAAATTCTCAAAAGAAAGTGAAAAAGGTTTTCCATTCGAATGTAGTAACTTCTCGTTGAACCACTGCCGAATTTTGGTTAGACATCAGGGCAAATTGAAAATATCACCTTTTTAGCTCGAAATATAACCGGTAAACCCAGGATACTACAGGTCTTCCAACAAGATTTTATATTTTTAATGAGAAAAATGATGATATTTTCATGATAATCTACATTACAAGCTCTGTGATAAGTACTGGAGTACAAAATGTTCGCCTCGGCTCTGCTTATAAAGGGTCCGCCATCTAACGTTTTCTTTTTCAAGTAGTGCTAATTTCGTGAATGGTAACACTTAGCTCATGTCTGATTTGACAGATAATTAGTTTTATCCTTCCGCTGAACGAAGATGGTTGTGGTTCGAAATATGGTTCGCTTCGCTAAGTGGGCCTGCGATCGACTTACAGAAGATGCCGATTTTGCCAAAAAAATCATCTTTTCAGATGAAGCTCATTTTGATCTTGGCGGGTATGTAAACAAGCAAAATTGTCGCATTTGGGACACAGAAAACCCGCACGCATACATTGAAAAGCCGGTGCACCCAAAACGAGCCACTGTTTGGTGCGGATTTTGGTCCAGAGGCATAATTGGGCCATTTTTCTTCGAAAATGAGCAAGGAGTGGCCGTTACAGTCAATGACGATCGTTATCGGGCCATGTTGAACGAATTTTTGTTCACAAAAATTGAAGAGGAGGATATTGGCAATATTTGGTTTCAACAGGAAGGCGCTACGTGCGACACAGCCGAAGCTACACTCGATTTTGAAGATCGCATTATCAGCCGCAGAGCTGATGTCGTTTGGCCACCTCGGAGCTGCGATTTGACACCGTTGGACTATTATTTTTGGGGTGCCGTCAAAGATGAGTGTTACGCCGACAAGCCAGAGACAATTGACGCTTTAAAGGACAATATTCGTGAAGCCATTGGTGAAATACAGCTGCACACAATCGATAATGTGCTTAAAAATTGGACCGATCGTGTAGGCTACTGCTTGGCCAGCCGAGGCAGCCATTTGAATGAAATTATTTTCCATTATTAACCGGAAGGATTGTACTTTCAAATAAAAAAAGAAATTTGAGAAAATATTCAGTAGTTTTTTTTATAGCATTTTCAAAAAAAAAAAAAGTTATTTGGCGGACCCATTACATACCCATTCCTTATATACATAGATAGACTTTTAACAGAGCCGCAAGATCTCGGCGGCCAACTGAAGTCGAGAAACCAGACGTTAAGGAAAAGTTTAACGCAATAGAGTCAGCACTAATTTTAGACAAAAAAAAGTCAGCCAACATAGTTCAGTAGGAAAACCATACGAAATGGTAGCACCAAGAGCATTTCCGGAAAATATGGCTCAAAGACACCGCCAGCCCAAAAACTGGGCCAAATTGTCGCTCATTACTGATGAAGAGTTTGTTCCACTACTCCTCATGATTTTTGTTTGTGAACTCGTTCGCACCTAGACAAAAAAAAATGGGCCCTATCACCCAGAATAATTTTGTGCAAAAAAATCCTGATCTTGTTCCTTCATTTACAGTACTTAATCTGGCTTCAATTCTCTTGTCAAGTGGACCTTATAAGCATGCACAAGCACTCTATGCAAAAATGCGGTACAAGGACATTGAATTCGTGACTGTCTCGAAAGAGACAACGGGCCCTCTTGCTACTTTCAGATGATCTTACCAGACGAATGCGAGTAGGAGCTTGATAATGACGCTTCTTTCCCCGTTTTTATACTGAATATAGTGTAATATGGTCAAGGGCTAAGAATTAAAAAATGCCACCTCTCGTTGGATAACATGCTGAAATATTTATATTTATGCTCCAGGCTTTGTTAAAAACATCTATAAATCCTCTTCACTTTTTGATGTGATTTTTAAGTGGAAAACATCTTTGGCTTTAAATTATTGAATAGAAAGCAAGCGTACGTTATTTTCCTAGCTGATTAATTTTTCTTTTTTTTTTGTTGGAAGCTTCTCTTGGAGCACTCAGACACAAATACTGGTCCATTGTCCGGAGAAAAGTAAGGAGGGGCTTCAGTGATTTAGAGCTAAGAGATTCGGCACCCACCACGTCGGCCCCAAGGGTGCGCCACCGTGCACGAGCGAAGGCGGGTCAGTCGCAGAGAAAGTGTTCTGCTGTGTCATCCTCCTCGCAACATGCAGCACAGGTAGGCGTCTCACTGGTAGAGATGCTCAGTCATCCTGCATCCTGGATATCGCCTCCATCTACGACTGTGTGTATTAAGGACCCGGTCGTTGAAGACAGATTTGACCGTGGAAGCAGGTAGACCTAAGGCGGTTTCAGATCCTGAGAAACTCTCCTCTGAGCCCCTTCTAGCGAGTTCATCGGAGATCTCGTTTCCTGGGATCCCAGAGTGACCTGGGACCCATACAAGCCTAAGTGAATTTAGTCTTCCACATTGTTCAAAAGGGTATTGAGTTCATGCACTAATTTAGTGTTGGATAGAGGGTAGGACACGACTTTGAGTGCAGCTTGGCTGTCACTGCAGACGCATATGCTTTTTCCTCTCCACCTGTGTTTCAGAACATAGTGCATGGCCATTAGGATTGCGTAAACCTCCGATTCAAAGACAGACGCATATTTTCCTAACGAGAAGTGCAGTCGATTGTTTTCTTGCTCAAAGAAAACTCCAGCGCCGGTTCCCTGCCCAGTCCTGGAGCCATCTGTGAAAATGCGAAGAGATTCCATTCCAGGTTCAGGAAATGTGACTGTGAAATTACAGCGCAGTAGGATGGCAGGTCTCATTGCGTCAGAAGGCATATCCATGAGACAGGGGGTCGTAGGATATTTCGCGCGCAAGTACACTTTCACTCCAATGCGAGTTGTACCAGAGACCATTTCTCTTTAGGCGAGAAATGGCTTTCAGTGCGCACCCTCTGATATACCTATATATGTCAAGGGGTGGAAGATTCATCATAGCAGCTAGAGCAGCTCCTGGTGTGCTGGGGAAAGCCCCGGTGCAGCTGGGACAGATCGCTCTTTGGAGTTTGATGAGTGAAGCCACAGCGTGTTTGCGTGTTAGCCTGTTCCACCAAACAACCGATGCTGATTCATTACTCGATGAAATAGCTTACAACAAGGAACGGTGAACTCTTTCATACTACTTAACATTAACGATAGCGATTTAATAGCATAAGCCAATAATTTAGTAGCATACAGGTCCGAAAATCGCGGTCAATCAATGTTTTGTTCCAGTGAGACTTCAATCATGTTAGAAGATATTGCGCCGGTTAGAAGTCAAAGATTAACTTGCAAAAGTTGGAAACCATACTATCACATCAGACAAAATTGGCGGAAATGTTGCCATTGAGGAGCATGGCCAATCATCAGCGGTGCCAAGCTTGATTAGTATCAACCGACATGTATATAAATGCTTATCTTGTAAGAATCTTATTAGAGGCAAGAAACCCTCGGTATGGCAAGGGAACTGTTTCACAGCAGTCAGCTTGCCGCAAGGTAAAATCATATACTACGCGATCCTATAATTGTTGTCCCATGGGTTCTAACGTAGGGACATTTTATATGGAAACGATTCGTGTGTCTAAGAGGCAGTCTAAGGCAGGCTCTGTCTAGACACAAAACACCAGAATCTCAGTATTTAAAATAGTTATTATCCGAATAAGGAGGGCAGGACTAAGCAGAATTGACGATTTCGTAATTGAGATGCCCACGCCAAAAGTTCGTTTTAATACCACAATGACGAATCGGATTCGTAAACAACATGCCGCTTTTGATAGCTGGTGGCGTCGTCATGCACATATAGCTTCAAAGTAAACGTAATGGCAAAATCCAATCGTTGGAATATGTAATCAGGAGCGCGACCACCCCGGATAAAACCCTCGATAGCCTGATTATACTCAAATTTTTCCAATATATGGCTGAGACCAGAACGTCACATGGTAAGCTAGGGCATCAACAACTCTTCTTCACTTTATTTATGTATTTTCGTTGGCGTCGTATATTTTTTTGTGCATGAAAATGTCGACTATCAAGCAAAATAAATGTCACTTGCGGGAAATTTCAATTCGAAAAACAATTTGCTGTTTGGTTTTTCAGTGTTCCATTTTTGACAGATTACGCGTGATTACTGACGTGTGTCAAAGTCCAACAAGCTCAGTTAGTACTGCCATTGTATCACAGAAAGGCTAACACCCGGACAATGCTTGAAAATCATTAAAATCAAAACTCGTGCTCTGTGGAAAATGTTTTTCGTGTACTTAGACCATTTTACGATCGTCATAATCGAACTTCTGAGCAAGCAACCCTAGTGACTAAATTTCGCACTTATTTAGTGCTATTGGACGCTAAGTATATGATATAATGGTCTATAACCTTACATCATATAGCTCGTGCAAGAACTGAAGCCTAACGACTTGCCATAGCATTGAATTTCCAGTCAGTTAACCTTAGAAAACTGGAGGAGCGAAGACCCGCTTTTTTATCGAAAAATTATTTTCAGTGACGGAATTCATTTCTGGTTGAATGGATGTGTTAATAAACAAAACCATCGTGTTAGGTTCGATAACAACAACAAGAACTGCCAATGCACCGGGAAAATGCACTTTTTGGTGCGGTTTATGGTCCGGCGGCATCATTGGCCTGTATTTTTTTTTTTTAATGACTGTGAGAACAACGTTAGCGTCAACGGCTTCCGCAATCGTTCAAGCGAATGTGGCCGAAATGTAGTCGACGATAAGTCGACACAGCACGCGAATCAATGGACCAATTGAGAAATGAATTTGTCAATTTATCTCTCATTTTGGACCGGTGAATTGACCGGCTAGATGGTGCGATTTGACGCCTTTAGACAATTTGTTACAGAGATACACAAACCATTCTTCCATACCGCAGAGTCAGCGTCGATGACAGACAACATTACACTTGTAATTATTACCAGCCAAAAGGCTCGAAAAAAATTACTTAAAATTCGACTCTTAGTATGAACCATTTAAAACGCCTTGGTGATCAACCTTCAAATAAGCTAATTTTCAAAAAGTAAATGGCAAGCATGGGTTTATCAACTCAAACAACAATTTTATAAACTTTGTACTTTTCCTGTTTTTTTTTTAACACTTAAAAACCAAACGATCCAAAAATCAATTTCTTTCACCGTGGAGATCGAGGATCGTCTTCGACCAATAAGAAAGTTTGAAAATTCAAAATTATAGGCATTATCGTCAAGATCTATGTCAAACGCAACAATAACTTGCAGATTCATTGATCGTAATTCAACAAGCCAATTTCAATCGTTTAAAAGCCTTAAGAATGGTCCCAAAAGCAAGGAAATTGGATGTCATACAAGCTGGAGCCAAGAGACGTCGAATGAAAGAATGAAAGCGTTTTAATGACTATAATCCATAACGAAAGAAATGGTAAAGGCATCGCGACAGTGCATCGACGGCCGAGCGAAACATCCATGGATTGAAGTTTAGCTACGTACGAGGGTGGTCCGATAAGTACTTAGCCTCACCGCCAGATGGCGCCAGTATCGCAAGAGCAACTTACTATCGTGTAGTACATTCTAATGTCGAAATTTCAGCCGGTAGTTTTGTTTTGACCGCGTGTGGGAGCGGGAGTGTCCGCGCATTTTAGAAAAATGGAAAAAGAGCAATATCGGTCGGTGATTCGATTCTTGTTTTTGGAAGGGAAATCGCGCAGCGAAATCAAAGAGCGTTTGGATGCTGTGTAGGTGACTCTTCTCCTTCGATGGCGACCATCAAAAATTGGTTTAACGAGTTTCAACGTGGTCGCACGTCGGTTTATGTTGAGCCACGTCCAGGTGCCCCGAAAACGGCTACCACGGAGGATAACGTGACAAAAATCCACGATCTTGTATTGGCAGACCGCCGATTGAAGGTGCGCGAGATAGCTGAGACAGTAGGCATTTTAAAAGATCGCGTGGATCATATCCTACATGAAATTTTGGGCATGAGAAAGCTATCTGCGCGATGGGTGCCGCGTTCGCTCACTCTGGACAACAAGCGCAACCGTGAGACCACCTCAGATCAGTCTTTAAGCGCAATCCGAAGGAGTTTCTGAGTCGTTTCGTGACAGTCGACGAAACATGGATCCACTGGTACACACCAGAGACCAAGGAACAGTGGACTTCACCCGGCGAACGTGCTCCGAAGAAGGCGAAGACTGTCCCATTGGCCGGAAAGGTGATGGCCACCGTTTCCTGGGATTCACAAGGTGTGATTCACATCGACTACCTGGAGAAAGGCAAAACGGTCACAGGGCTGTACTATGCCAAATTATTGGGCCGATTCGACGCTGAATTGAAGAAAAAACGGTCCCACTTGGCGAAGAAAAAAGTGCTCTTCCACCATGATAACACACCGGCTCAAACCTCCGCCCTCACCACGGCCAAATTGGTCGAACTGCTGCCCTATCCACCGTATTCTCCAGATTTGGCCCCGTGCGACCTCTTTTTGTTTCCAAACTTGAAAAAGTCACTCGCCGGGCAGAAATTTCAGTCGAATGAGGAGGTCATCGCCGCTACGGAGGCCTACTTTGCAGACCTAAAAAAAAACTTATTTTTCAGACGGGTTAAAGAAGTTGGAGCATCGCTGGCTCAAGTGTATCGAGCTAAAAGGAGACTATATTGAAAAATAAATCGATATTTCTCCAATTTTTTTGTTTTTCTTTTATAGGCTACGTACTTATCGGACCACCCTCGTATTTGGTGCTACCAGCTCGGCGTGGTATATTAGACATTTGTAGCCGAGTGAACCATAAGCTTATGCTTTTGACTCGAGAATTGGTACAAAAATCAACACAATATGAGTCAAGACTCGACAGAGTGATTTTGTTTTACGACAACGCTCGGTCACATATTGCTTAGGTCGTTAAAACCTACCTTGAAACATTGAAATGGGACGCCGTATTGCCCCTTCCGGCTATCGTCTGATCCGATCGATGGCTCGCGGAATAGCTAGGCGTTGCTACGATTTTTCAAATTCGTGAGTCGCTCTAAAGGCGTGCGAGCATTCAACGCGGTTTCCGTATGTAACCAGAAAGAAGTAAAAAGGCAAAAGTTTTAGCTAGCGATGGTTTATAAAATAAAGCTGAAGATGTTTGAAAGCATTGTCAGGTCCCTTGATAGAAAATAAATAGTTAAGTGTTTGCTAGATCAGGCCGAAAGATCAGTGCCGGAGAGGCATAAGTTAAGTTAAGTTATTTTGAATGGAACGTAAGCATAAAATAAAAATGAAAAAAATATAGCAATTCCTCGAAAGCAGATCTAAATTGCTCGTCAGGTTTATGCTTCCGACTCAAGTGAAACGTTCTTCTTTGCTTTTCTTATTTCCCATTTATTTTCTTTAATCGTAAACATAAAACTAAATTTAATTCCGGAAAGAATCTTTGTTTTCTTAATAAATTAAAATGACTTGTTGGAATTGGAAAAACGAATCGAGTGGTGGCAACAGTGACTCGTCGAATACGTACTCCATCATGTTTGTTTTAGCGAGGCACTGACTCATTACACAACCACCTGTATAATGAAATGTTTTTTGCTACTTTTCCGGTAATGAAATTTACGCCCAAGTGTTATGTCTACCTAATTGCTTTTACTGCTAAATCTAATTGATTACTACACACCGTATCGGCGCGGGCTCATTATCGAGTATAAAGTCCGGAAACCAGCCATAATTATAGGCGAGAGTGGTGATACTCGTACTTTACCCGCGAGTTATTGTTCAATACAATCGTAAGTACACAGAGCAATCTAGTCCCTTCCTGACTGGCACTTTGAGGTCGCCACCTATCTGATCAGCATACTTAATCCAAATGAATATGATTCGTTTCTTGTGTACTAATCGTAACGCACCGAAGGCGGACTATGTTCTCCTTAGCATACCATGCATTCCATTCCCAGACGTCATTGTTACAACCGATGCCCGTGATGCACTTGACAGCGAGCGGAACGAGCACTAAGCGAACCTGATTACATCGAGCGACAATGGGAATGTGTACATGTGTATCTCTTAGAGTTAACACATCTTCTGAGATACAAACTCGGATTCTATCCAACTCAATTGTGTGCTATTTTAATTAGTGACGACGATGCCGATACTTATCCGTTCCTCATCTGGTGTAAACTTTTTGATTAGATACAAGTGGAAACGAGCAGACAAGTTGATTCACTTACTATTCTCGTAAATGATTTGTAGATTGGTGTCGAGGCGAATGTATTTCAATTGGACACGATGAATAGAGAATCGGAACCGGCTGTCAATAAACTGTTGGCTGCTGTTGCTGAACTTGATCGCCGCCGTTCGGATTTTCGGGCTTGGCGACATTAGCCAACGCACGGTATGTTTGTCACGTTTGTTGTGTTTTGGTTTTTGTCTTTCTATTTTTTTCTCTATAGTTTCTGTCCGGAAGTGTGTGTTGGTGGCGATGACCATCCGCCCAACCGACTTTCGTTGTGCTGGGTGGAGTATACATATAATCAATTTGAATTTAAAGCAAGCTAGAAAACTCATTGACCTTTCTGTGGGCAAAAACTGACTTTCTTTTCGGTGGAAAGTGGGATCGTAGTAATCAACGTGTTATGTCAACGCAGTGAATTGAGTTTACGTAAGAGCTTAATGGTACGATTGCATGTGCCTGTCTTGCACTAATTGATTTTGTAATCTTCAGAGATTATTCTATGCCTGAAAATAAATTGCCATCGTGCCACCGATAGTGGGTAGAACGGAATATTAAATCGCAACAGACAACTCATTTTTTACTTGAACCCCCGGAAGAACAACTCTTGGAAATTAATTTTGCATAAAGTGAAAACTCAAAGGAAGATATGCAAAAGAAAATTGACTCTAAACCCTTGTAACTGAAGCTTCCTTCAGGAAATTTCGCAAAATGATTACCCTTACGCCCGAGTACGAAAATGGATTCGAGTTGAGTTCAAATAATGGAACATCATTTACTATTGCCGGATGTTTGTGCTTCCTTTAGTTTGGGGATTGCCCTTTTACTATCTGAAGATTTTTATAGTGGAAGTACTCTTTGATAGGAGGCTAACAGGATACGTGGAAGCAAAAGGTACGAACAAATTGAGGTTTCTTTTTTCCAATGTAAAAATAGGTTGCGTACAGGTTTTCGAATTTTCCGGAAACAAATCTCAATGATTTCGGATGATTCAGCCGAGTAAGCATAAATATTAAATTTTTATGACGAGGAAACGATTTGAATTCTTTTCATGCTCATAACAGTGGGTTAATAACTAGTTGGTTGGTCGGTTGAGAGTTTTATTTCATAAAAAAGGTTACTATCGTACATTATTGCTTAATGTTTAGATCTTTGGAGGCTTTAACTATACGTTCAAGCAATTAAACAAAGCAACTGGCCTATTTTAAAGAGTGAGCCAACAGAGAGTGTGGATGTCATTTAATGAATTCAATATTTAATAGATGTCAAGTACAGTCTTTAGCAATTGTGGCGTCGATTAGCTTGCAAAAACGCATGGGTCAATTTTAAAGGGTTTTCAAGAAACTGGTTCAGAATCGGGCTAAACTCCCTATTGTAAGATTGAATCCAAATTGAATTCAACCAAAATTGAATTTGTTCTGAATCCGCTCTCATTCCCATTATATACTCCACATATGTATTGTATTTGTACATACCGCCTTTTGTGTTATACAAATTATACTTATAAAAGAAAGTCCAATAAAGAATAGGGCGACTTTTCTGCCGCTCGATCTCTGCGAAACACTGCTCTTTTATTTTCACCGTTTTTTCCCTCTTACACTATCAACATGTTGGAATGACACTTTGAAAACCAGCCAGGCACCCTAATTGGACCTCACTTATGGCAGTTCGAATTTAAAAGCTCGATCTTTATTTACACGCCTACAAAATCTAAATTACTCAACACTCGAAGCCTTTAGACCATCTATGACATTAATTTAGAACCCCAAACCTAACTTCCAACTGAAATTGCGGCCATTGACCCGCTTATGCTGCAAAGAGACATCGATCATTTCGAACTTCAGATGATCGGCTACAAAAGAAACCATGAAATGCTACAATTATAATTTCGATGCCTTGACTGTGGCGAGATTCGAATGTCGTGCCATCGACATGAGAGGACACTAACAACTATGCATTGATCCGAAGAGCGCCGTCTTCGATGATGATTTCTTAGTGATCGAGGATCCTCAGGAGAAAGTGGCGACAGTGGGAGCTGTCTTCCAGGAATTTTATAAGGTGAATGATAACATTCGCCCAAATCACGAATTGTCTTATCACTCCTACCTTAAAAATGATATCGATCACGTTCGATGACGATTTCATGGCAAATAATGCCGTCACCAATGAAGGGCCAGATGATCTTCGAATCGCTGAGGAGAAAAAAATCCGCAGGAATCGACGGAATATATAATATTGTGCTCAGACATCTCCCACCAGTGGCTGTAGAGATGTACACTATTCTGTTCAACAATTCACTGAATAATGTATATTATCCAGTGGATTGGAAGACAGCGGTGGTGCAACCAATACCCAAGAGGGGTAAAGATACCTCTAACCCATCAAATCTTCGGTGGATAAGTCTCCTTCCGGGTATTAGCAAGGTTTTCGAGAAGATAGTCCATAGAGCCCTGTCTAAATGGGTTGAGGACAATAAAATCATTCCAGATAACCAATTCGGTTTCAGAGCGGGGCATAATACTATTCATGCTGCGTCGAAACTCGTGTCGGATATACAATGGAACAAATTTAAGAACCAAATCACGGGTGCCTGTTTGATTGACTTGGAAAAGGCTTTCGACACCGTATGGTTAGAAGGTCTTTATTACAAGCTCAGTCGGCTGGGCATAAGTAAACCACTGCTATATATGAATTTTGACATGTTAACAGGTAGAAAGTTCATAGTGAAAATTGCCAACGTGACTTCTACCCAAACATTTGATATTAACAACTGCTGAAAAAAATTCAGCAGTATTGTGATGATTGGAAGTCGCATCGCCAATCAACTGCCAGAAATCAGAATCTATATTGTCCCGAACGCCTTCGTCTAAAGCCCCTCGAGACACTAGGAAAAATTGGAGCGGGTTCTCAAATCTTGGACAGGACGGACACCCACTGGCGAAACAAAGTGTAGTCAAATACCTTAGGATCTGGTTAGACCAGTATCTATATTTTGACAAACATATAGATGCTGCTCTGGTGAGGGCTGGGGCACTTTTGCTCTTACAAGATGGTTGTTTCATAGCAACTAACTTCATTCGAGAGTGAAGGTAATTTGCTACATGGCCTTATTCAGGCCCATGATTGTCTATGGATATCCCGTGTGGTTCAATCTGGGAGCTAGCTTAATAGAAAGGATTCGGGTGTTTGAGAGACAATGTCTCAGAAATTGTCTTGAGTTATATAGGACACCCGAATCTGAGTAACTACACGAAATTTTACCCGAACGAGGTCCTATACAATAGGGGCAGGATTGTACGGATAGATAATTTTCTGATCAAAGTGACTCGAAGCCACGTTGCGAGAGCGATGACTTCGGTTAATAACCTGATCTTCGGGGCTTACTACCCCAACGAATTATATCACGAGAGAGTGCGCCTTAACGGCTTTGTCCCGCCAGAAGCTTTCCTCTATTTAGATAGATGTGGGCAAATCCAGGATATATTGGCAATACCGCTAATTTTCCACGTCGGTTGCAATTCCGTGGAACGGCGATTGCTCTACCGATCCGATGTCGCGCTCAGTGAGCCCTCGGGTTCTGTAGATCGGTCTCACGCCTGGATCGAGGAGACGTTATCCGCCAGCATCAACGTTTTTGGTGGCTAGAGAACGTCAGTGGTCACTTCAATAGCTTCAGCCTCTTCAAGGCAGGGCTTGCCTGACACCAATGACTAGCTTACATAGAGCGGCTCTTCGCGAATAATGTGAGGATTTTCGGTGCCCCAGAAGCGACAATTTGGTTTATTAACTGAGCCAGGGAGCGTAAAATGTGCCTCATCGGTCATCAAAATTTGCTGCCAGAACTCCGGCTCAGCATTAATCGTTGCAACGACATTTTGTGCGTATGCCAAGCGCCGTGGCTCATCTTGTTGCAAAATTGTTTGAGTTATCTGCACTTTGTATAGAAATAAGTGAAGATCATCCTTTAAAATTCTCCGCAAAGTGGTCCCACTGATGCCTAGCTGCTGCGAACAGCGCCGATATGACAAACTTGGGTCTTCTTGAACACTGGCCTTCACCGACTGAATAGATGAGTTTGAACGCCGCGGACGTGGCCTAGGTTGCTCACGAGAGCTTGCCACAGAACCAAATTGAAAAAAAATCGAGACCCAACGACGAGTTGTATCTTTTTTGGGCGCAACACGATCACGATATTTTGCACGATACGCACGTTGAGTTAGCACAATCGAGCATTAATTTTTAATGAACATTGAAACTATTTCCCGTCCTTTTGGTGTGAAGCGATTCATGGTTAAAATTGTACTGAATTGACGTTTCCAAAATGCTATGACATATGAAAATCGGTTGACAATTGTTGAAGTTATTCGAAGTTTACATCGACTCATATGAGATGGCGCACTCTGTACATTGTTCGGGTGTTTTCCATAATAAAATGGCAATGCTAACTGAACATATTTGGTTTTGACACGTGTCACGAATCACACGTGAGCCGTTTAAAATAGAGCACTGAAAAATCAAACAGCAAAAAAAATCACTGTGAGCTGTGAATTGTACTTTATTTGACAATACTTCGACTCGAAACTGATATCCGATAGCCTTGCATCAAGTTGTTTTTCGCATTGAGATCTGCGGTTTTCAGATCTCCTAAGCATTTGCATTGCTTCCATTTCTGAATCTCATCTTAAACTGCCCAAGATAACTACTACAGAGGTTCCATAGTCAACGTTTGTCTGTTCGTCATCAATTGTATTCCATTAATTGTATAAGAGACGAAGGTGATTTTATCTGGGCGATGTACCGAACTCAACAGAGTCCGTTCTGTGAAGAAGACGCTTTGCCCATTCCAAGTCAATGCAACGTTGTAAGCGATCATAAAGCTTGCCGAAGCATGTTTAGTACTCGATGAGTACTTCTGAATGATAGGAATCGTACCTCTTCAACGCTAATTTCAGTTTAAAAAACAGCCAAAAGTCGCTTTATCAGACAAAGATGGCGTATGATCAAGCGTTGTGATGATTTTTTGCGAAAAACTCGCGTACAATTAGGGCTTTGTGATTAAACAAAAAGAGACTGCGAACTTCCTGGTACTCCGTCAAACATGATGAATTCTGTACCACAATCTCTCCAGAACATCCAACTAATATTGACCACTCACAGCCTCACGAAAAAAGTCTTTGCATTCGAAGAAAACGTTGAGCACCTGATTCTAAATCTGCAAATGCAGCCGTATTCTCTTTCGGCTAATCTGCTGACTTCCATGTCGCGCTCTGCCTGCGAGTGACTCGTATCAGAAGCACCACTTTTCATCGCCAGTTACGATAGACAACGTGAACACAAGGTCTTTTCAGGCAGATTTAATGTCTTTGCAATGACGCACTTCCGTGTCTTTTTGATAATGCAGGACAAATCATGCGCAGTAAAACCTTCGGTAAGAATCGACGGACCCACTCTTAGGAATGCCAGACTTCTTCGGTGAGCGTTCTTAAAAATCTTCACGACTATGATGGAATCTAACATACCGGCGGGATACTCGTGAACGGGATAGACGTGACCGGTGTCTACGTTTTACATCGATTCGAATGTTTCTTGAGCAATTTTCCCCAGCTTAAAACCAAGTTTTTTATTCGACATTGGACCTTTGGTACGCTATGACGAAAGATATGTCTTTTTTTTATAATTCGTGCAGGTTCAAGAGTGTACGCTCTTATGGTGTTTGTCCTGGACGGGATTCAGATGGTTTGTGTCGAAGATATTCGTTCACTATTCTCCGGGGGTGGTTGGCCTAGATAGGATTTGAGAGATTCGACATAATTTGCGTTGGTTGTAGTTCACAGTAACTCTTTTGTTTCCATATCATTAAGGTGTTATATTGGAAATGCACACACAGAGTATGAATTTTGAGGTGATCTTATGCTGCTAGTTATGCCTTCGTCAGCACTTTTTGATGATTGAGTTCAAAAGATGAATCAGAGATGGCGTTGCAATTTTAGCCGTTAATTTAAACTGTTATACAGGGTTTTTCAATAAGACATAACAATTTTGTATTTGAATACATTCAAATCGTATAACTTAGTTTATGATCCTTAAAAATCAAAATGTCAATCAAGGCCTAAATTTTCCCCATAGTGAACGAACGAAATATGTTTGAAAGTTGTTGTAATATTCGCCCCACCAGAATGGCTGCACATTCTATAGTAAAAAAAATTTTAGGCACCATATTCACTATTGATGAGACAAAGGACAGATCGAAGCCCTGCCGGAGGTGTGATTAGACCGTCTTTTTTCGTCGATGAAAATTATCATCATGATACGGTCAATGACAGAATTGAATGGACTTGACATTAAAATGAATCCATATGTCACAAAGCTGATTAAACCGTCAAATGGCCACCTTGCTCTTGCGATTTATTGCCGTGTGCGCCCAAGCCAGAAGCCCACAGACGATCTCAAGAATATTTTCGAACGCGAAACTGGCAATGTTTTTACTATTCTTACGCAGACCTGAAGCGGACATTCGACAGATATTGTGTTCCAGTTCGAATAATCCGGTACTAAGTAATCATTTGCTTTATCCATCAAATCTAGCAACAAGCTAATGAGCGCACCTATTTCACTACACAGCTCGTTGAATTATTTCAAAAAGTTTAAATTCCCAAAGTGGTAACACGCGTAATAGCCTCATTTCGTAATGATAGAAACAAATTGATTTTATATCGGGGAATTGAAGAGAAAACGATGGAAAGCTACCTGTGAGAAGATCACAAGACGGATGATGTAATGGAGTAATAATGGATCCAGCATGGACCAATTTGGATAAAGGCATCCTCGACACGAAGTAGAGAGAAGATTGCCCAATTACGTGGACGAACAGACCTCGAAAAACATCATTACGAAGCACTATTCGTTTATCTTAATTATCTACTGTTCTAACGAACAGGCACCACGCGATATATCGGCGACAGTCCAGAATATCCAAACATTGTATGAAGAACTCAGTAAGTTATTAGCGAAAACGCAAATATAGACGTTGGAAGGAGGCATTTCTTGGAGAGAGACTCTCGGACAGAAAACAAGCATTTCATTATCCAACAATTGCCGCTCTATCTCGTTCGCATATAGTAGGTCATCATAATGGTGTGCAGGCAACAGCTCAATAGATAGAAACGTGAATCAACATTCTCAACGTCACCTTTGCTCTTTCTAATCTCTTCAACCACATATAGGTATGAGCATAGAGCCCGTAGCAAAAACAAGAATCCCATTCCTGGCTCCATTGTTTCATGAAGTCATCACGAATTTGCATTCGTAAACCGCACTGTGTATTATCCTGAAAATGAAAGACATGGGGACTTACTTGGGATCCTGGATCCTTATAGTGACATCGTCTGATGATCGGGTTTTAGCACGCATCGGTGTCGAAATGACTGTTGACCCGTACACCCGAATCGCCTCGTCGGTTTCCTCCTCGAACGCATCGTGTATCGAGAATCGTTTATCCTTACTCCGACCCGAGTTACTTGTACCATTCATAAGATTCCGCGACATTTTCACTCACCCTCGGAATGAATATATCAATCTCCCACTTCTCTTAATGAGATCCACTAATTCGTTTCGGACGGCTTTGTTTTCTGCCCCTCGTCGCTCGCTGATCGTTTTTTTTTTGTTATTTTTCAATTCGATGCGCCAATATCTCGCCCGTCCTCGCTGTCTATCGATAGATTTTCATGACGACGTAGACCACCGATTCGAGAACAACAAAATAATGCAATTTCACTCCCGGACAGATTATTCAATTCACTGCTTCGCACACCGGATAACAACAAACAGAATTTCTAATGGTAAATTCAACTGAAAAATCCTTCCTGATCCAACTTACTCCAAGTCCAACTTACTGGTTATCTAGATTCTGTAACAAGAACATTCTTTTGTTATTGCCTTTTTGCTCCTTCTTTTCACTCAGTTCGCGAGATAATTTGCTGAGAAAAATCAGGCAAAACAGATGCACGGGATTCAAGCAGACGGATTTAGATTGACGCTATTCCACTATGTAATTTTGTCACAAACATTTCGCAATTAATTAAAAAAATTAATTTGTTTTCAGCTTTTTTTTTATATTTTTTCTCTTTCGAAATGTTGTCGCCTTCCTGCCGCAGTAATCGTTCAATCACTCACTCCGCACTCACTCTCGGTTCGTCAAGTATATTATGAAAAGGAAGAAGGTGGAGTTTTTTTCTGTGTTTATTTTTGGCCTTCATTCGCTTGTCAGTTGCTGGCTGTCAAAACGAGACTATGCGAAATGTGCTGTCTCTTTTCATCCAATGCTCGTAAGCCAAAACGCCTTTTTCATCTAATTCACAATGGGAACTGGCTTTTTCGATCTGTTTGTTTTAGTATAAAAAAAAATTATTTTTATTTATTTAATTATTTTGTGTCAAAAATTATGTCGTAAATTTCTGTTTGGTCTTTTGCCAACACTCACACTTTATCAGCTGTCTTTGTAGAATATTTCACCTGCTTATGGAAAATGTCTCTCTCACTATCAGATACGATGAAGCCTCCAAAGAGCACATAATAAGTCGATACATTACTGAAATGCTTTCTACTCAAGAAAGAATGTCAGAAAACATTTACGCAAGACTGACTTTCAATAGAGATCTATTTTTCGATACCTCACAATTCGAGTTTCAGGGATACAAAGAGAAATTCAACCTTCGAAATGCTCTAGCGACCGAGTAGTAACCCCTATACCGCTGTGGCAGGGCGACGAGTGGCAGCGCTGTGAAAATAAGTCGCGTTTGACGCATTAAGGCTGAGCCTAGTAAGATATTAATTGTGGTGTGCTGTACAATATTTGCTATAAGAGCTGACAGATATAGCAATCTGTTACCTGAGTAAGCAGGAGTAAAATTTTGTTAAAATGGCTTTCAAGCTGGTACTACATTACAACCTTTCAGATGCCAAAGAGGTTGGTCCTACAACTACGTAGCCTACAAAAGGAAAACAAACATTTTGGAGAAATGGCGATTTATTTTTCAATATAGTCTCCTTTTAGCTCGATACACTTGACCCAGACGCTCCAACTTATTTAACCCGTCTGAAAAATACGTTTTCTCGAGGTCTCCAAAGTAGGCCGTGGCTAGGGCGGAGGTGTGAGCCGGTGCTTTACCATGGTGGAAAAGCACTTTTTCCTTCGCCAAGTGCGGCCGTTTTTTCTTCAATTCGGCGTCGAATCGGCCCAATAATTTGGCATAGTACAGCCCTGTGACCGTTTTGCCCTTCTCCAGGTAGTCGATGTGGATCACACCTTATGAATCCCAGAAAACGGTGGCCATCACCTTTCCGGCCAATGGGACAGTCTTCGCCTTCTTCGGAGCACGTTCGCCGGGTGAAGTCCACTGTTTTCACTGTTCCTTGGTCTCTGGTGTGTACCAGTGGATCCATGTTTCGTCGACTTTCACGAAACGATGCAGAAACTCCTTCGGATTGCGCTTAAACAGCGTCAAACACTGCTCTGAAGTGGTCTCACGGTTGCGCTTGTTGTCCGGAGTGAGCAAACGCGGCCCCCATCACGCCGACAGCTTTCTTATGCCGAAAATTTCATGCAGGATATGACCCACGCGATCTTTTGAAATGCCTACTGTCTCAGCTATCTCGCGCACCTTCAATCGGCGGTCTGCCAATACGAGATCGTAGATTTTTGTCACGTTATCCTCCGTGGTAGCCGTTTTCGGGGCACCTGGACGTGGCTCATCAAAAACCGACGTGCGACCACGTTGAAACTCGTTAAACCAATTTTTGATGGTCGCCATCGAAGGAGAAGAGTCACCGTACACAGCATCCAAACGCTCTTTGATTTCGCTGCGCGATTTCCCTTCCAAAAACAAGAATCGAATCACCGACCGATATTGCTCTTTTTCCATTTTTTCTAAAATCCGCGGACACTCCCGCTTCCACACGCGGTCAAAACAAAGCTACGAGTCCGACCGGCTGAAATTCCGTCGACAGTAGCCGTCTACTAGAATGTACTACACGGTAGTAAGCTGCTCTTGCGATACTGGCGCCATCTGGCGGTGAGGCTAAGTACTTATCGGACCACCCTCGTATATTATTCCCGTTTAGCACCAGTTCGGTTCCGAATAAATGACTCCATAAAGGCTTATTTCCATCTCAACCTTCCATGGCCTCTCTGCTAGGTTAGGTTAGGTGGCTTCCCTTCGTAAAAAGTGGTGTGGATCACTTAGACCAAGATCGGTCAATTATATAATATATAATATATAATACTCTTAGAACCATTTTGAGTGCTGAATAAAATTCGATATTTTGTAGATCTCCGTTTCGAATAGATTCGTTAGCTCGTTAAAGAAATGTTCTCTCAGAAATCGTCTTCTTGAGGAGGCTAGGGCAAGGCAATTGCATATTTCCTCATCATCACACCTACTACAGTAGTCGTCATATGGCAGTCTTAATCTTGCGGCATGTTTTCCTAAAGCATTAGGAACTCCGATTAGGCTGCTTATAATCTACCTGCGTATTTTACATGTCTCTGTTGGTCATCGATCGCATAGACAACCAGTCAGCGGCTTCACGAATTGCCACTAGTTTAGCTTGGAATATGCTGATTTTTAGGGTCGGTGCATAGACACCGGCGCCAGCACCATTCGCTGCCCTGAACCCGTCTGTGTTTATGTCCAGTTCAGTTATTTTTCTTGGAAAGGGCTTCTTGCGATCGAATATTTATAGCAGTTGTGAGTTGAGATCCCTTTGAAATGAATACAATAAAAACATAAACGATACCTAAAACCCAAAAAAAGGTAGGTAGCTGGAAAAGAAGGACAACTATGAAAAGCCCTCCTAGTCGTAACTATTACATCGGGTACACCGGTCGGCGCCGAACTACTAGCAACGAACCAGGCGTCCACGGAGGTATCTCTACACCGACGTGTATTTCTTAAACTAGGAGAGTAGATAAGGAGCTGGTAGGCATGCTGGACGTTGACATGTAGACATGTTGAAGGTAATAGGCGCTCCATACATCAACCTATGAGGGATGAGCTATGAGCTCACGGCTTACCAAGAATTTGTAATGTGTAAGGCTAAAAGAGGATTTTATGGCAGAATGTTCAACATTCTCAAATGGAATTAGCTGTCTTTGATTAAAGACCAATCGTGCCAAATACTCCAACTTAACCACGAATCAATGGAGTCGTATAGTCGCATATTTCTTGATCGATGCATGACAACGAGCTAGATTTGACGAGGAAGGCAATTCATACATAGATTGAAAGAAGAGAGTTGCTGATGAGTTCAAGAAAAGATCACGAGCTCTGGGAAAGAAAAGAAAAAAATTGAGAATTGGAAGAGCTGGGGGATCTTGCAAGAATGCAGTTTGAAAGTTTTATTAGAACGACATTTAGATCATTCAGAACGACTATTAGAACAAGGCTTCATAATGCACTTATACGAGTCGGTGTTTGTACAGAAGAAGTAGGAAATATGGGAATGATCGTAGTGGCCGCACTCTCCAGTAGTTCATCCATCAGAGAAAAGCAATTATCGCTCACACTCGGCCTTCGAGGTTTGGACCGTAAAAGTTTTAATTCATTTATGGTGATGTGGACCTTAGACTTTCAGGATGTGGAATCTACCTGACAGTGTTAATTTTCTCCCAGGCGTTCCCTAGTAGCCGACCTATGCGGCGTGGACCACCTCGACATCATAACGCAAATGAAGAGGTATTGACAAGTTGAAATTCCAATAATCGCAACTCAGTTACCATCAGGAACGATATTCTGCCATCTTCTGCAGAGACAGTAATCTGCATGAATTTTGACCCAGGGATTTTACCTGCGATCACAGCAGGAATTAAAGACAGGAATACGAGGCCTATTCCGTCATACAGATTTAGGGAACTACGGAAGATCGCTCTCCAACGTTGTGAACTAAAGCCGGAGCAGAAAATCAGGGAAGTAAATTTACTTGGTGAGTTTGCTCATATATTTGGATCACATGACGAGACCATTGCCGGACACACCTAGTACAAGAAGGCACAAGAACGAAAAACCGATTTGACAGACTGCTAGACAACACTCAGTAGCGTTGTAGCAGTGAAAATGACTTGTTGAAATCTCCCAGAGACGGGCTGCATCTGTTGTACTGGTCAAAAATAAAAGTTTAGCACTCGGGTCTATGTGGAGTACTGGAAGTTGAGCGATGTCATCAAAAAAGGAAATCTACACTTTGCCCCATCGATGATACTCTGGCAACTGCCTATCTCAATGATATACCACTCTGAATCTAAGGAACAAGAAAGAGTATCGTCAAGTAATGATTCATGTAGAAAATGTAGAACGTCTCCAGCACGGATTGACTTGGAAAACTTGCTTGATGTACCTTGAAGATGTTATCGCGGTGAGAAAAAAGTTTATGGAGGATTGAGAAAACCTGAGGTGTTCCAACGCATATGCGATGTTCTTGCTTCTTAGAGAAGAAGTCAAGTACTTAGCGCACATCGTTCTGTCAGAAGGAGTCAGAACATATCCGGACAAAGTTGAGCCTGTTTAAGCTGACCCCGATGGTCAGATGGCGAGATGGATCGAACGATTGTAAATGTACTAATTTCCGTCATAATTGAAAACTGGAAGTAAAGAAAAGATTCGGAACGCGCAGAAATGAGACTTAGAAGGAAAACGTGGAGAATCCTTATGGTCGAAGCATCTCCGATAGAAGCCCTACCTTCAATATGTATTGGACGCCCATGTTGTTGGCCGATGATTGGGATATTTTAAGAAAGTTATTCAAATTTCAGCCCGGACCTAGAGTCGCTTATAGCGCATACTTTATGGCTATCAATATATGCGCAAGCGATAAAGACTTGCATTCTCCACAAAGGAAACAAACGATACAATTGAATTCCTCCAGATAAAACCTAGTTAGATCTATGCAGATCCGAGGGAATGTCTTCTCATAAATCATTTCCGATGAATGGTCAGCGACAGGGTTTTTTTTTTTTTGTTTGTTGGAGGCTTCTACTATCTGTTGGAGCACTCAGACACAAATCCTGATCCATTGTACGACCAGACAGACACCTTGTCTTAATTGTATTTTCCCCGTTGTCCGGAGAAAAAAAAGGAGGGGCTTCAGTGATGTAGAGCTAAGAGATTCGGCACCCACCACGTCGGCCCCAAGGGTGCGCCACCGTGCGCGGGCGAAGGCGGGACAGTCGCAGAGAAAGTGTTCTGCTGTGTTATCCTCCTCGCAGCATGCAGCACGAGTAGGCGTCTCACTGATGCCAAGCACGTAGAGATGCTTGGCAAAGGTGTAGTGGCTCGTAATGACGCTCGTAAGCCTTGTGCAATCAACTCTCCTTAAGGATAAAAAAAATGTTGCGGACTTCTTGCAGACATCAGGGAGTACGCGCTTAGTCACCCTGCATCCTGGATATTCCCTCCATCTACGACTGTGTGCATTAAAGACCCAGTCGTAGATGTCAGATTTGACCGTTGAAGCTGGTAGGCCTAGGGCGGGTTCAGGTCCTGGGAAACTCTCCTCTGAGCCACTTCTAGCGAGTTCATCGGAGATCTCGTTTCCTGGGATCCCAAAGTGACCTGACATGAGCCGACAGAGAGAACAGCAACATCATCCCCATAGGCCTGAGCATAGATTCCAGAGGCATTGAGAGCATCGAGCAGAGAGTCGACCACCATGCACCTTGCGGGCACCCCCCCGACTTGACACATTGTTCGAGGCCTGCATCAGGGATCAATGTCCTGTGCACAAGCATTGCTTTGATCCATCTACGCTCATCTACGTGCTTCATCTACGCCATGTCGTCTAGCAGCGTTACACATGCTGTCGAAAGTAGCATTATCAAAACTACGTACTCTTTCCTTTTGAGAGCGCATTCAATTCTCCCAACTAGGTTTTGAAGCGCAGTCTCGCAGGATTTTCCGCGCCCATTAGCATGTTGCATGTCCGAGAGAGAATGCATTCGAAGGGCAACTTTGCGCATGTGCAACTCTACTAATCTCTCCATGCTTTTCAGCAAGAACGATGTTAGACTGATTGGTCTAAAATTCTTGGCGTGTGAGTAATCTTCTTTCCCTATTTTGGGAATAAAGACCACTTTCACCGCGCACCAAGGAATAGGTATGTAGGCAAGTGCCAAGCTAGCAGTGAAAATTCTTTTCAGAGTAGGAAGCAGCTGTCTTATACTTTTTTGCAGCATAAAAGCGTATATCAGTGCCCGGCGACTTGAAGCCATCGAAAGACGCCACAGCTAATTCGATGGCCTCAGTTGTTGCCACGCGTGACGCAACATACCAGCTACGCCGAGTTGTTTTCATCGTTTCAGTCACAGTTTCCAATGAGGGAGTGTGCAACGAGCCGATGACAGTCTGATTTCCCGGAAAATGGGTCTGCAACCGTAAACTAAGAGTCTCTGCTTTAGACTCGGTGAAGGTACCATCAGAGTTTCTGAGTACATCCAGCTTTGTCGATTTTCCTCGTTTGAGAACGTTAACCACCTTGCTGGTCGCGCTCAGGGATTTGATCTCTGCGCAGAAGGACTTATAGGAATCATTCTTCGATTTACGAATAAGCTTCTTATATTCCTTCTGCTTCGATCGATATTTATTCCTTCTTCCGAGTTCGATTTAAGCGATCTATTCAAGAGTCTTCTGGCTTCCCAGCGAAGACATTGGAGCTCAGCGTTCCACAAGGGAACCGGCTTCCTACTGGGAGGTTTTTTGATAGGACATACGAGTTCGAAATAGTTGGTGATGGTGCTGCTCAGGTTATGAACGGCATCCTCCACCAATTGCTATGTTTTGAGTTTAGGTATGGCTTGAGTCGATTTCTCAAGCTCCTCTCGGAATCGCATCCAGTCCGCCTTTCTCGGATTCCACTTGGGCTGCGAGGGGGAGATCCCACACTTCAATTGGAATTCGAGGTATCTATGGCCTGACAGCGTAACATGTGGTAAGACTCTCCAGTTAGTGATGGCCTTCATATGCCTATTAGGCATAGTTAAGTAAATCACATCTTGTCGTCTCCCCGTCACAAAGGTTGGTTGAGAACCAACATTGTTGATGATAAGGCCAGACGAAAGAATGAAGTTTAGAAGATGCTCTCCTCTCCGGTTGCATTTGCTGCTGTCTCCAAACAGATGATGAGTCCATAGTACTCTACGAGTTCAGAAACCGCCTTAGGTGGCGGGGACAGTACCAAGTCGTAGGGGAAGTAAGCAGACGCCACGATGAAGTGTTCAATTTCTCCGTGCGCTTTGTAGCTAACTTTCGCAGAGACCAGACCTTGACCACAAAGTTTACCAAGTTTGGTCGCCGATAGCGTGTTCGATATGATGAGGCAGACCTAGGCCTTTCGGATCGCTCATCATAAAGGATCGTAGCATCACATATACCGCCAAGACCACACAGGCGTCTATTCCACACCTATGGTTCCCGAATGGATACAAAGTGATAATTTGTACTACTGCATGGAATTCTGCTACTGAGAAGAGCGGTAGCAGCCTTGCAATGCTGTAGGTTAATCCGAGTAAAAATCATAGATTTAGACTGCGGACCACGTTCCATCCTTCGACTACTTGGCATCAAAGTGGAATAAAATCCTACCAAGGCCGAAGTAGGGACGTGAGTGGTACGCGGATTTCAGGGTCTCGATAGATCCCACAACTAGAGCGAAGCCAAGCCCTCGTGTCGAGTCCCGGGTTCTGCGCACGTAGTCGCGTCAGCACTTTTAGCTTGTTTCCAGGTTTTCCCGGAATCCAGTAGATGGAATCCTGGGTAGGGATTTTCGGCACCATGCTTCTGATCTAGGCAGATGTCTGCTGTGGGGAACAGTTCACCACGAAGGTACCATCCATCAAAGCAGACCTCTCCGCCTGAATACAGAAGCCTGTTGCTGAAGCTAGCTCCAGTAGATGATCCTCGCAGTGTTGACAATCTGCTGTCACTGCCAGCTTTCCCTATCTTGACCTTTTCAGAGGAGATGGCTGTCTCTTTGTAGGAGAGGTGCTTGTCTTGACTCTTTATGGTCACTTGCATCTCCTTTCCAGAGGAAAGGTTTTTGCTGTGTGAAGTGCCCGCTTCCTAGGAGCAGTCTTTGGTCTTCTCCGTCTTCAGATTTTTGCTTTGATCTTCGTTGATCGTTGCATCTACCTTGGGACTCCGATTACCCGCCACCACGTCACAGGAGGAGACATCTCTCTCCCCAGCAAGGTTGTCCCCGACAACAGGGTGTTCCTCGGGGTTTCCCTTTTCATTTTATTTATTTAGCTCCTTAATAAATTTCTCCTCGAAATAAATAGTAAAACAAGATCGGCCTCTAAATTGGACCTTTTCACTTAAATCTGCACTTCACTATTGTGAACTTCTAAACATTTTTCAATTGTCACTCTATTGTGAATGGAAAATTGTTTTGAAATATCAACACAAACATACCTGCACACCTGGTAACGCCCTACTAAAAGACGACATTTGAATTCCGAACGTTTGCCAGGATGGCGCGCTAGATCCCTTTGCTTTAGTTTTTCGAAAAGATTTTCAAATAATTTATAATTTTCTCATCTAACTGTGCTCAAACAAATGATCTAATAACAATGACGGAGGGACGCGAACCGATCAGCGTGCGTACGACGCGATTAAATAATTTGATCCTCGGCAATTGGAAGGCGGCAAGTAAAACCAGTCGCGTTCTAGCAGATGCTATATCACGCGAAGGACTCCTAGACGCTTTCTGCCTGTTGTACAATGAATGCGACAAGGAGTCACTCCGAAAGAGGGACAAGAACATATCGGAGTTCGTCACTAAATGTAAGTTTTGTTCACAGAATTTGTTTATTTGCGAGATCGAATTGATTGTGTTCTGCAGATCGTCCGATCGTGGAGGAGACAAAAACGCTTCGCGTCAATGCCAATGATTTTACCACGAAGACTATGATTGGAAAGGGCTACTTTGGAAATGTCCATTTGGTCAAGGAAAAAACGTCGGGTGACGTGTATGCGATGAAGACAATTAAGAAATCAGTTGTGACCACATCCCAAGTCAAGGAGGAGCGGGATATTATGTCCCGCCGGTGTTCGGAATGGGTCACGAACTTGCAGTATGCTTTCCAGGTAGGTATCACCATAACCTATCCTAGGCTTTGGTTAAACGACAGCTACATATTTTAGGACACGAATTACCTATACTTGGTCATGGAGTACCTTCCCGGAGGCGATCTGCTGAGTTTAATGAGCCGTAACGGCCCGTTTGACGAGGATCTGGCTCGGTTTTACCTCGCCGAGCTCACACTTGCCATCCATGCCCTTCATCGAATGGGCTATGTCCATCGGGACATCAAGCCAGAGAACATTCTCATCGATCGTTTCGGTCACATCAAACTTGCCGACTTTGGAAACGCTGCCGCAATGAACCGTGACGGTCATGTACTTAGCCTATCCCCAGTCGGCACGCCAGACTATATCGCCCCGGAGCTCCTACAAACCATATCAACCTACAAGCTATCCAAATCACTACACGACGTAAGTAGCCCACGGAATTCGCTCCGAAATCTGTCGAACCTCCTTCTCTTTCATAGGTGAGTTGCGACTTCTGGTCCATGGGGATCATCGGCTACGAACTTATCTGCGAAATCACACCGTTCCACGAGGACAACGTACACGAGACTTACTCAAAAATCCTCAGCCATTGCGAGGACAGTCACACCAAAGAGATCATATCCTTCCCCAGCGACTTGAAGGTTTCAGCAAACTTCAAAAATCTAATCTACTCTCTGGTTACGAATCCTACAAATCGTCTGGACTACGTTCAAATCACCAAACATCCTTACTTCGAGGGTGTTAAATGGGATTCGCTGCGCCATCAAGTGCCACCGATAATACCCAACGTGAACGGCGATGATGACACATCAAATTTCGAAGATATCGAACGGAACAAAGGCCGTCCGAGCACGTATTCCAAGAAATCTCTCACCACCAATGTCAAGGCTAACGATTTCTCTGGGAAAGACCTGCCATTCCTCGGCTACAGTTTCGTCCACATGGAAAAGGCTGACGAGACCGATCACTCGGCAGGCGATGAGCTCCGCATGACCAAACTTAATTTGAAACTCAAAGAACTCCAGGTGAAGATCAAGGAGCAAACGGACGAAATCGCTTCGCTGAAGCAGGGTCTTCTCAAGGCCGAACAGATTGCCAAGCATTCGGACTCGCAAAGTAAAATCCTCCTCGAAGCCAAGGACGAGATTACAAAGATGAAGAATCGTCTCAAGGAGAAGACAATGGAGCTAGCAGCATGCAAAACTCAGATTAAAACCCTTCAGAGTTCGGTTCAAATCGAGGAAGAAATGTGGCAGAAGAAGGAAGCGACAATCACCGATCTGTTGCGCATGAACCGGCAGAAGTATGAAGAGGCGAAGATCGCCTCCGAGCAGAAATACGAGAAGCAAATCGCCGAGAAGAAGAACGAACTCGTGAGCATCGTCCAGAAACTCGAAGCGCAGGATAATCAACTCGCCACGAAGACAGAAGAGTGTCAGCATCTCCTCGAAAAGGTTGAGAACTACAAGAAAATGCTGGACACAATCAAGGAGCAATGCCAAGCAGACAAGGAGGAATTCGAGAAAAACAAACAACGAATCACCGACACATACGAGCAGAAGCTGCTCGATCTCCGGACCAAGTTACGATTTGAAAAGGATTCGAAAAGTCGCTTGACCACGGAACTGCGCGATGTACGCAGTGAGTTGGACGACAGTATTTCGTCATCGCGAAGCAACCAGGAAGCAAAGATCGCCACGGAACGGAACATCGAAGATATGCGGCGACGCATCAATCGAGAGATCGAGACGAACAACAATCTACGATCGGAGAATGCACGTCTGGAGAAGATATGCAGCGAGAAGGAAAGAATCGCCGAAGAGCTTAAGCAGACGGTTGAGCGATTGGAGCGCGAGCTTCGGGTTTCCGAATGCACAAAGTCTCTAGCACAAGATCAGTCTGATGAAGCAAGTACAATATCTTCGCCATATGAGACGGCTCATGGCAGTCTCGCCGATTTGCATGCCGTCGAGGAACAACTTCGTTCGGATCTGCAAGCCGCCCGAGAGAGCGAAGACAATCAGCGACAACGCGCCGATAAACTCCAAAAAGTCGTCGATAAACTTGAAGAAATGCTTGCCAAGTTCAATGAACAGCCAAAATCCGTCGGCGACATGCTTGAGAAACAGAACGAGAAGTTGGAAGACAAACTGGCTGCCGTTCGCGAGCAAATGATCGTCGAGCGTCAGTCGGCCAGGACTGCTAATCTGAACCTGTGGAAGGTAGAGAAACAGCTGGAAGACGCCCAGCACGAGAAGAAACTAACCCAACGGAGGATGGTGCTCACCGAGGAGAAGATCAAAAAGGTCCTCTCCGAAAAGGACGACATGGAGAGGAAGCTAAAGGACGCCCTGGGCGAGGTCAAGCAGAAGGAAGTACGAATCAACGAGTTGAAGGACGAAATAAGCGGTTTGAAGAAGGAAATCCAAAAGGAGCATAAGATGTGGGAGAAGGCCGAACAGGAGCGAATGAAGGAGAAGTCCGAGGTGAGTACATGGATCCCAGATTGATATGGTCCTCAATAACTGATAACTTTTTCGTCCACAGGTGATTGAGCAAATCTCTTCTGTCCACCGGCTGGAGGAACGAGTCTCTGAGTTACGTCAGAAGCTCACCCAAACCCAGCAGAAGCATGATTCCCTCAGTTTGGAAAATAAGCGATTGCATCGTGAATTGAACGAGGAACGCGAGAGGTCCTCAAACGCCTGCGAGACCACATCCGAAGTGCAGATCAAACTGAAAAATCTCGAGGACAACTACGAGCGTTTGAAATACGCTTGCACCATAACCGACAACCAGCTGACTGAAGTAGAAGCAATGCTTGAAGCCGAACAAAAGCGCAACCAATCGAACCAGGAGAAGATCGATTCCCTATACAAGAGCCTACGTGAGAAGGATGAGATCATAAGTCAACTGAAACGCTCGGTAAATGAAGAGATCTCCGGCAAAACTGCTGCGGAAATTCGTATTAAAAATCTGACCTGCGAGATCGATGATCTTCGATCTCACTTGGAAGACGTCCAGAAGAAATTGATCGCTCAACAAGGCCAGTTGATCGAACAGACCAACCATCTGTTTGAAGCACAAGAGAAGGTCGAGGTCATGACGACAGAATCCAACAATCTCCAGACTATGAACGAGAATTACGATAAAGAAGTCAACGTTTTGAAGGAGGAGAACGCTCGGATACTCACCGAGCTGTTCCGGGCAAAGGAGGAATGCAACAGGCTCCAACATGAGCTCAAGGAAGCACATAACGATGTACAAGATCTTCGTCAAGAGATTGACGAGCTAAACGGCACCTTGGCAGAGAGACAAAACTATTACCTCCAAAGGGATATCAAGAGCGAAGCCACTCTGGCGCAACACAAGAAATTAATTGACTACCTCCAGCTCAAAGTGGAGGATCTATCCCAAAAGAAGAAGAAAACTCTGGCAGACAAGCTCTTTGGAACGGGCACGACATCCGGTAAGAAGGAGAACATTTCACCCAACATCGTCGAGTCGTCAATCCTCTACCGAACACTCCAGGAGGAACTGAAACGGGAGAAACAAAAGTCAAAGTCTCTGCAAGAACAGATCGATAAATTGCAACCCGGAAGTGCGCCGAGCTCACCAACGAAGACTGGAACATTGCGCTCGCCGCTCAAAGAAAAAGCCGACGTCGAAACGACAGCAAATCCGACAATCACGAGAGTGAGCACTGGCAAACGTAGGACTTACCAGACACATCGATTTGAATTGGGCTTGCAAGACGTCGACACCGGCGCTTCAGCGTGCATCGCATGCAAAAAAGTGATATTGTCCGGCTCGCCGTTCTGGAAGTGCAAAGAGTGCAAAGGAGCTGTTCACCGCAAATGCCGCAGTGATGTCAACACCTCCTGCGATGGTGTCGAGGCAGTTATAACCACGGATCCTCCAGCTGAAACCTCAGACACTGCATCGCTCGCGAGCAAGTATTCATATGAACCAACAGCGCCAGAACCAAGTGAGTCCAATTGCTCAACAGGTTACTGTGGCAAGCTTCTGCTACAGGGATCTACCTATCCTACCCCATTAGAGGTGAACTGCGCCTTCGAAATGACTGAAAACATTCTTCTTCTCGGCTGCAACAATGGCCTGTTCACATTCCACATGGACACGAGTCATTTAGTACAAATCTCCGGCATCGACAGCGTGAACTGCATTGCTATAACCACAGCGCTGGCCAAAGCGATTCTCGTCGGCTCCGGTGGCGAATATCTATACCAGTGCGACTTGCGGCACCTGCAGACGCGCTCTCAGTCCAACGCTTGCATGAAGCCAGTGCTGGAAGCGTCTGTGCTTGATCTTCCATTCGCGAATCGCGCTGCAAATGAAAAATGGCAATTGGTCAAGATCTCCTCAGAGGCCGAGAACCCCGTGGATTCTGTGGCTGTAGCTGCCACATCGACACGCATCGTCCTCCTAAAGTATGACTTGAAAATGCAGAAATTCAAACCCATCCGCGCCTTGGACACCGCAACTTCAGTGTCTTCGATTATATTCACTCGTCACACGGCCATCGTTGGTTCGGACAAATTCTTCGAAATCGATCTGGGAACCTACACGGCCGAAGAATTCGTCGATCTCTCCGATCAGACGCTCAGTCATACTCGCACCTGCCAGCCAGTCGTGGCCATACGAATCAGTCAACAAGAGTTCCTTCTCTGCTTCATGGAATGCGGTGTCTTTGTCGACGAATACGGATGCCGATCGCGGCCGTATGATATCAATTGGGAGTACACGCCAACCGGATTCATGTACCGCGCGCCATTCCTCTACATCTCACACTTCCAATCCGTGCAGATATTACGGCTGCATCGATCTTTCTCTAAGGAATTCGATCAGGAATCAACCGACGAGGACGGCGGACCGCATTTCAAGCGAACCCATCTGACTTTCTACATGCCGTCTCTGATAGCGGAAAGCGGAAAATTGAATGCCTTCATAGTGGCGATTGATAAACAGTCGGGCACACAGGAAGTGCATCTTCTAGACGCTATCCGGGCGTTCAAGGAAAACTTGAATGTGTCGATGGAAACGATTTCGTCGTTGGCTACATGTATCACATTCGGATCGACTGCGACGACATTGGATTCGTTCTAGGGATCGGTTGTCGTTCATTTTTTTTGTTAGTACTTAGGTGCCAGGATGGAGCTGCTCTTTAATGTTATATTTATGTCATCCTCTTTCCGGCTTTGTCGTGTATTATCGTTAAATGTAGAGCTGTTCCCCGAGCGTACATGGACGTGTATCGTATTATCTGTGTGTCATATCGTATTGAAATAATTCTTTCTGTAACGTAGTTTGTTGCTTTCATTGACAAATGTAATAAATAATTTCCTGAAGGAATTGAATGTAGTATTGACGAGCGGTTTTCTGTCATTTTATGCGAGGAACTCTCGCTTTTGTTGCTCTTTAAATCCTAGTTATCCGGCTCAGTTTGAAGGGCGATGGATATAAGCTACAACTTTTAGGATTGAGAATTTCAGAAAGCTATTTAATAAAGCATGTTCTATTCTTGCAGAAAATCTTTTTTTTTTATATTTCTGCAGCTCGGATAATTATTAATTTTAACCGTTCCGTTCAAATTCAAACGAATCAAAATGGCTCCGAACAATCTCCACGGCATCTCAAACTCACCTACCATCTGATTGACATTCCAAACCGCAGCCTCTCCAACCTTGCCCACCACTTTTGACTTTTCCATTTGCATGTGTCATCCATCCATCATCACTAGTTGCGAAAAAAGCTAACCGGCCAGCATTTTTTTTATATTCTTTTCCCACTAACCAGACAAAAGCCACCTCTCGACTGTCAAAAACTTGATTAATTGTTATTCGTTTCGCACGGACTTTATCGTCGTTCGTGTTTCTTCGTTTTCCTCAAAATTTTTTGGCCACCGCAGGAATTCCTTGTTTTTCTTTTTTATTTTTTGATGTGCTAAATTTTATGTTTGTTTCGCGTTTACATACATATATATCATATATCCGGTCAGTCGTGTGTGATGTGTAGGAAAATTAAATTTGCATAGAATAAAGAAAGAAATTCTCGTTCAAGAGTCGTTTGTGCGCGAAAACGAAGGTGTTTTGTTATAATAATTTGTGTATCTGTTGTTCATCTATGATCCCTTTGGTGCGGTACGTTTTAGTGCGTTGTGATAGTTGCAATTAGTAGCGGAGGGGTGGGCGAGAGGGTTTTTGTGAAAATAAATTTCTCAATTGTTAGTTGTATACGGCATGGATGTGCCGTCGTCAGGAATGTCAGTGGCGACCACTTCGCCATCGTCACCAGTTGCAGGGGAGACCAACATTCCAGTGGATAATCCATCGAAGACGAATGCACTCGAGGAGGATGCAAAGATCAAAGGTATGCAGGGTTATATGGTGTAGCATATGAAAGGCGTAGGGAAGTCAGGCTAGTATCAGAAGCTGGTATCAGGCAGAGCTATCTCGACTTAAATTCAATTTTTCTTTATTTTGTTTTGTCATTGCGGTGATGCATTGTGGCTAAACAATTTGCTGTCAAAAATGCAGTGTTGCCAAGGAACTCAGGTGGTTAGTGTTGCCGTGGTGCGTTGCTGGAAGCTTATTTAAGGTAGTGAAAGTTATTTTTCTTACTGACAGAATAAAAGATAAAAGACTCGAAAGCTTTGCATGAAACATTTTGGCTTAATATACGCAGTTTTTTTTTTAAAGGTGGATTAACCGCCAAATAGTTTAACAGTCAAATCCGATAAGCCAATCCACATTTTTTGAAACTGAATAGGAATAAGTCATATTCCAACAGTGCTGATGACAATTTTCTTAACATTTTTCATGTTCCCCTCCTAGTAATAGAGATGATTTCATGTTCCAATAGCTTGTCATAAGATGGGTGTCGGTCTAAACATGTTCCTGATCTTGAGTCAGAAAAATCTTGGCGAATAAATCGTATTTTTTCCAAATTTACCATGAGCTTTTCGAAAGGGTGGTCGATATGATTTCTTGAAGCCTCATTAGGACCTTGAATAAGTTCTCCCTGTGAAGACCAATGTTTTACTTAAAGTGGTAAAGTAAGAAAAATGTCACTCGAAGTATTGCTTTCTGGCAGCTTACGAATTCCGCATGGCAAAACTGCACGTCTTTTAAGATCGAATCGACTCATCGATCGGAACGGACAATGCTTGGAAAATAAAGTAGGTAGGGTAGGGCAATCCATTTCAGAGTTTCCCGGTAGATTTTAACGACTTGAGTAACATGTGCCATTACAGTGGGTAGCAATCGCCAGTGATAGTTTCATTCGGCGCTGTTTTTGAACAGCCCCTCCTCTGATCTCAGTAAATACATAGCAAATCCCTTGAACCATGGATATTGTGTTCTATTTTGCTATTTTGTTCGATAACTTGTTGCCTTTTTGAACGTCATTCCATTTTCTCATAGAAGTTCTCATCCCTATTGGCTGAAAACTGGGACAGCCGTTTTTAACAAGACTCTCTTGAGCCGACATTTTTCGTCAGTAAAACGTTCGCCATGGAAAATAACTGAGCAATCACATTTTGCCAGATTCGGACTATGGGGTGAATGCATAAGAACCTCAGAACCAAGCTCATGAAGCCCCTGGCGAGTCATTATTGTGGTGTATAGATAGCGTTTTCTTGATAGAACATAATTACGCTACTATTGGCTAAAGCTGGCCGCTTGTGGGCGATTGCTTCCTTCAGACGGTCCGATTTTTGATAGACCGGTCGAAATCATAGGTTTTGCTGTAGGGGAGCAGATCGTAGTAGATAATTCCCTGCCAATCGTACCAAACTCCCATTCAGCGAGCTTCTTTTCGTAGCCAGCCTTATTCAAATAGTTTCAAACGGTTTCTTGGGCTATGTTCAGATTCCGAGTGATCGAAACAGTGTTTACATGACGATCAGACTCGACGATTTCCATGATATTATCGACATATTCAACAATACGCCTTCTAGAGCGTGCATAACATCGAAATTACCGGACCGGAATCGACGAAACCGTGATTGAGTGCTACAGTATCAGTACTGTCAACACCATTCATATTTTTAGCCGCCCGGCTTGATTTTTCTCTTGCTGCTATCCATCTTTGGCGGGCGCTCAAACAAAACTGAGTCAGGCAATTACAAAGCTATTAGAGAAGTTTTTTTCAATACGAAATCTTATCTTTCTAATGTCATCAATGTACGTCCGATTTGACTTATACAATGCTAGATATAGGTCATTGAAGCCATCTGTTGAAAAAATAATGGATGTCTTTTCATTAACCCTATTGTGTGTATTGCGGGATACTTTTTTATGACCTCTAGGCTTCCAAACGGGCCTTATTCGGTTTCATAGCCGATCTATTTACATCTGTACATGGAGCTTTTGATAGTCAAACGTATTCACTACCTTATCGAAACCATATTTTCCAGAAATCTTACACCACGGCAACACGCAGCTCTTTGAAAACCAACAACCGAAACCACCGCTCGAGATAAGATACGAAATTCTTAAAATAAATACACACACACAAGTACAAGTTTTGTATCTTTCTATCTTCTATCACAAGTATTTAGTTAATTTATCACGTGCACCTTACTGCACTTGAAACTGGTTATTTCAGATTCTTTTAATCATTGTTAACAATTGCATTATTTATATCTTTTTCGTTTTGTTTATGCTTGCCTCGGACAGACGCAACAGGTTGTTGGATACAGAAGTTGTTGCAGCAAGCTCCACTCAAACTAGTTAATTACAAATTAGTGTACATGCTATCGGAGATTTTGGTATTTGGCTGTTTTGACTTTATTCTCGCCTTCTATGTATGTATCTATAGCGAAACAAGTTTCATTCACGTCTAGATGTTTATTTTGTTAATCTTTAATGCATGAATCTACATATACTTATTTGTGAGTTAACCGTATGAGTATCGATGTGCCTTATTCGCTCGCGTGTGATTGGAAAATGATTATGTAACGTGAATAGTCATGAGCATCATCTTGGGTGGATTACCATTTATGTTATAAGACCTTAGCTTGATTTATTCAATGAAGTTTTATATCTAAAAATGGGGAGGGTTTTCGCAAACAGATATGCTCATCGACGGAAAAAAAAATGAGTCTTCTCGTGCTTGTCAGCAATAGTTACCATTTTTTCTTCAGATGTTCTTATTAATTAAAAATGGTTCACAAAAATAACCTCAACGACGTTCTATATATACAGCTTACGTGACATTTTATGGGAAGGACGGGGTCAAAGCTTCCAAAGGCGGGTTTCGAAAAAATTTGTTTTTCTCATTATGAAGATCAACTCAGCCATTGCCAGGAGCCCTTGTCGCAGGCTAACACACTATCTACTGATCTATGGTATTCCCTAGAATATTGAAATATCTTGTTCCCTCAGCCCCCGCCTTTTCTAATACATCCACACCATACTCGCGCTCTCACACTATAGCCAACTCCACTTCTCTTCCAACAGTTTCAACTCCTTCTTCAACAATGTCTCCTCCTAACTCCACCCAATCTTTCATTGATCCCCTTCTGCCCCCCCTCAGTCAAAATTACCCAGCAAGTTAGTAACCCCGCGTTATGCTCTCTCTCGTCTAAGGAATAGAAAGACGTATGAAAACATTCGTCTCTTTTTGGCCTATCTCCATGTTAAACCAGACTCGGTCTGCTATGAAGGTAAAACGAAGACGGTCTTAATTCAACAGGAAGGCCTCCCTACTGACTTTGCCAACCTCAAGTGCCTCTTTATGAAGTATCACGTGTTCTTCAATACCCCCCTCCCCCAAAAGTATCTAGCGATCTAGATACCTTTCGTCAATATATCCACTCAAAGCAGATATCCCACCACCAACGTAGCAGAGCCGACCACCACAGATATTTTCGCCCCTAATTTCCATTCTCCTCCTGGCCCTCATGCTAATCTTCCTCTCACCTTCTATTATCAAAATGTAAGAGGTCTTCGCTCAAAAACCCAAGAAGTCTTTCAACAGTCTCATGCTTTACCATTCCAAATCTTCGCTCTGACTGAAACTAACTTGATCCCTAGTATAAACAACCAAGAATTGTTCCCATCAAATTTTAACGTTTATTGCAACTACGATCTCAATCGATCTACCGATAGCTGCCCCTGTCGTGGCGTTTTAATAGCCGTCCTTAACTCAATCGACTCATCTCTTATTGCAATATCCTCTTCCCCGTATATCGACTTCGTTTCATTCAAGATTGTACTGCCCCGTAAAGCACTCTATGTCATCTGCTTTTATATTTTGCCATCTCAGCCTATTGAATCCTATGAACTCGATATTAATACGATTGATAGCATAAATGATTTACGGGATCCTCATGATGAAATCCTTCTCTTCGGTGATTTCAATCTTCCTTCTCTTAAATGGGCTCCATCAGACGATCAATCATTTTACATTGCCACTAATCCCTCTGCTGCAAAGAATGTCTTCTCTTAGATCGCCAAGCTGATTCAAACCAAGCCAGGTTAGTGGCATCACAAATTACATGGCTAGGCAGCTAGACCTGATCTTCACAACAGACCCCCTTAGTTCCTTTGTTTCACTTTGTCCCCTTTCCTTATTACCATCCTCCACTTCTTCTTTCATTTTTTCACGACTCTCCACCACTGAATACTTTCCCTCCGCTTAAGTCCTACGACTTCCACAAAGCAAATTTCAACCTAATTAATGAATATCTCAGTAACCCCCCTTTAATTTTGACAGCCATACAATAAACGACGCCATATCTATTTTCTACAGAGAAATATTCAATTCTATTTCTCTTTACGTTCCCCTTTCCCGATCCAAACATTTATCTACCTCCACTCCTTGGTATAATCGCAGGTTCCGTTCACTAAGAAACACAAGAAACAAACTGTGGGCAATCCTCCTTCGTACTCATTCCCCCAATGACTTTTCTAACTACATACATAAGTCGCTCTATGAACGCCATTTAAACGAAACGCAAGCCAATCTTATTAACGATCCTAGGTTCTTCTTTCAGTTTGTCAACTACAAAACGAAATCTGGTGGCTACCGAACTTCACTCTCCTTCAATGGTGAAACCTCGAATGATCCCAAAATTATCGCCAACTTCTCTCGCCGATGACTCCTTTGTACCGGATAGTACCTATTTCGACTACTTACCAAATTTCTCCCACGTACTATTGACCCCCATATCATTGAAAATAAGTTGAATCAACTGCATGATGAATTTACTCCTAGGCCCGATGGTCTCCCTGCCATATTACAAAAAAAATGTTCCCCCACTATTTCCGTCCCACTCTCAAAAATATTCAACTTATCCCTGTCCCTTAGAGAATTTCCCCAGATATGGAGAACCGCTTTTATAACTCCTGTTCACAAAAAAAGATCCGAAGAATGTCGTTAACAACTACCGGCCCATCGCCAAAGTGTCACACATACCCGAACTTTTCGAAAGTATCTTGTAACTATGACACTCTCAAGTTTCCACTGCAAATCTCTAATCTCCTCTAAACAACATGGCTTCCTTAAATGCAGGTCTACAGCCTCAAATCTTGTGGAATTTGTGTCCTTCACACTCTCCGCATTAGAAAATGGAAATGAGGTAGATGTCATTTCAACTAGTTTCAGTAAAGCTTTCGACAAAATCTCCCACAAACTAATCTCTTAAAAATGTCTTCCCTTGGCCTTGAACCCACTGCGTTGAAGTGGATATCTTCTTATTTAAAAAACTGTTACTACAGTGTTCGTTTCAGATCTGTCTTTTCCAACCCCTTCTTAGCTTCTTCCGGCGTTCCTCAAGGCAGCCACCTAGGTCCACTTCTTTTTATTCTTACCATAAACAACATTGAGTTTGTCATCAAACATTCCCACCTCTCACTGTACGCTGACGACACAAAGTTCTTCAAGATCATTTATACGCAACAAGATTCTTCCCTTATTCAATCGGATCTGAACAGCTTTTCCGTTTGGTGTTTCAAAACTTACCTTAACTTTTGGAACTTAACATTTCCAAATGCCAATCAATTACCTTCTCAGGTAAACGAATCAAACCTCCTCCTCGTCTCTACTTCCTAAATAATCAGCCCATCTCCACCGTTCTTGGCATACTATGTGACCAAGAGCTCAACATATCGACGATATATGTATGTAATTCATAAAGCCAACTCTGCACTCGGTTTTGTGAAACGTTGGTCTAAAGAATTCTCCAATCCCTATGTGACTCGATCCCTCTATATTACCTTTGTTCGCCCCCTTCTCGAATACGCATCTCAAGTGTGGTCCCCTTATCAACAAACCCACATATCTAGAATCGAAAGCATCCTACGTCGGTTCCTACGTTTCCCTCTTCGAGGTCTGCCCTGGAACAATCCCTTCTTCTTACCGCCCTACAAAGACCGTCTTAAACTAATCAACTTGAGTACTTTGGAGGAAAGAAGAAGAGTATCCGATATAATTTTCATTCATAGACTTCTGAGTACCTGTACATTGACTGCGCCACCCTTTATAACTCCATATCTCTTAACACTAGCCCCCGTAATACACGCAATCCTCCTCTCTTCTATCTATCCACCCCCCGTACCTCATACGGCTCCAATGAATCTATTTCCCGTATGCTGGCAAGTGTTAATACGAATATTAACTTCGACTTCAACCTTAGCACTCCATGTCTAAAACTCCGTCTTCTCAATAACCTTCCCTCCTTCCAGTGTTAGTTTCTAAGATTCACGCTTTCTCACCCGTTCTCATTAGTTATTAAGTTAGATTAAGTTTACCTTGAATTGAGCTCAATAAATGGAGGTGTTTGCCCCCACGAAACAAAAGTTGTTGCACCACGTCGAACTGAGCCAGCTCCACACTTGGTTTTGTAAAATATTGATCAAAAAGTTTCTCTTCCCTATAGATATCACTAGATCGCTCTGTTTGCCTTTTCTTAGATCAATCCTGGGATATATCGGGTACATAAATGGGAATCCGCCTTTTGTCCAATAGATGGCGCTAGCGGTGCATGCTCGTCAGGAATGTCATATCAGAAACATCATGTGACAAACGTCTATCAACAATTTGACTTCATTACAGTAGTGAATTTTCATCGGCGTTTTCGATTTTTTGGGCATGAAAACGTTGAAAAATAAGTGTAATTTCCGAGAAGTTTTTCTTTTCACATTTAATTCGAAAAATCGACGATTCTGTGGTTGACTGTAAAAATTGGATCCAATACGACAATCCAAAATGAAAAAAATCGTGGGGCGCCACAGTCATACATAGTGGGGACGATACGGCCATTCATCGATATCGATGGTAAGGCCAAAGATCCATAGATCGAAGCACATGCAGTGTATGTGGTGGGCCCGTCACAATCCCATCAAATCTATCAAGAAATCCTGAAATGGGAAGTCCTACCCGACGCGCCGTATTTTTCAGACATCACCTCTTCCGACTACCATCTGGTCCAACAAATTGTCTGGCAAAGCAGTACTTTCTATCTTTGGGAGAAACCAAAAGATCAGGATCGCTGTTATTACTCGGAACTCTATTTAACGCCAAACATTGCCTAAGTTATATAATCGGAAAGAATAAGATGAACAGGGCACGTAGAACGAATGGACAGTGGACAAAAACCCGACTATGGTACCTATTACCTTACAGGTATGTAGGTAGGTAAGAGTGGCCCCCTGATATCAAGATGCCAGGCCCAATTAGTGCTTATGCGCCGTTATGATGCCACCACTCAGTGACCTAATGTGCTATTATTAGAGTTTCATATCCATCCTGTGGAATTAAAGAATTTGATGATATTGCAGAATCCTATTTCCCTGAATTCTGATAGGTCGTCGAAGGAGATTTTGCCGAGTAGGCGCTGTCTGGTTCTAGCTAGAGCCGGACATTCACACAGGTAATGGGTGAGAGTTTCCTTTTCCAGTGGGTTCTTGCAACTACGGCAGTAGGTGTTGAATGGGATGCCTAACTTAGCAGCGTGGGTACCGACAGGCCAGTGGCCAGTACAGATGGCTACAATTCTGGCAATCTCTTGTCGGGGTCTGTTAGTTAGGTCGAGGGTTCTTTTCCTGTTTTAGGAGGGCCATGTTTTCCTTGATATGACGCAGTTGCTAAGACTGCACCATCTGGATTTCGCCCTCGAGAGAAAGTGTTGTAGAAGGTTTGCCTTAACCAGTCTAATAGGGGGGAGTACTGCCTCCGCCAAAGAACAGTTGAGGGAAGAGCCGTGCCTTGCTAGAGCGTCAGCCTTTTCGTTTCCCTCTATTTTGCTGTGGCCAGGAACCCAAATGAGAGTAATGTTGAAATAGTCTCCTGCACAGCTGATTTCATCCTTACACTGTGCAACTAATTTGGATTTTATGGAGTGAGAGTCGAGGGTTTTGATAGCTGATTGGCTATCAATATATATATTGACATCTCTCTTGGTAATAGGATAGCGCGTGAGTAACTTGCAAGCTTCCTTAATCGCTAGTATTTCCGCTTGGAACACGCTGGCCGAGTCTGGAAGTCGCAGCGATTTGGAGATATTCAGGTCCGCTGAGAAGATACCCGAGCCAACCCCATACTCCATTTTCGAAGTAGACCGAAGGGCACCGGTTACCCCGATACTGGCCGATCTCTGTACTCGGCTTAGTTTTTTGATGTTGTATGCCTTACTTAGGGCAGGCCACCATACGAGGTGGCTCCGTAGGTGAGGATGGGGCGGATGACAGCCGTGTACATCCACAGCACCATTTTGGGTCGGAGTCCCCAGCTTTTGCCGAAGGTTCTGCTACAGGCATAGAAAGCGACATATGCTTTCCGTACCCGATGTTCAATGTTCAGATGTCCCTTACAGACGATGTCCCTTACAGACTCTGTGAAACATATTTTCCTGAATGAAATACATAAAATCTATCTGTATACGTTAGATCTAAACATAGGGCAGCTACCTGTATTTTTTTCAAGCCGCCACATAAGCTGGGGAAGCTGGGAAAGGTTATCGACTAATTGCACTACCCGGCGTATACTTAACATTTTTCTAATTTCGGTACCTACTCCCTTACTGCCTCTGTGAGCTAGGTCTCCCTGAATGAATTGCCTAAAATGGATCTGAATACATTGCTTAGAAAGCAAGAAAACCATTTAACATGACTTTTTTTTAGTTTAAGATAATCCATCTACGAAACGGATCGTTTAGCCACCACATATTTAAATTGTCCTGCACAAATACCATAATGAGTGGTAGTTCGTATAGCATCGTAAAAAAATAGGAATTGAAGGTATGTTCCATTGAATACTCACTAGCGTGAGAGAGTGTCGTAGGTGCGGCATTGTCTGCCTTTGAATCATTTTTAATAAGCTCAAGCACGAGCCCTCTTCATGTGCCTAAAATCTTGGTTGAGTTGAGTCTTTCTTTTTTGAAAACATCGATCAATCAATAACAGTCGACGACTTATTCTTAGCAAAAAATTGAGGACACTTATGTGGACGATATTTGATTTCGGACAGACGGCGTGGAATTTTGTTTAAATTCCAAACGTATGTACTTGAGAACCGCCATTTACTGAGCTATAGCCATGATAACCCCCGAGATTTACCAAAAGGGAACCGAATCACCTGCTGCAGAAGATCCCAGAGCGGCCAAAAGACTGATGACGAACGGCACTATGGAGTAGGTCAATGCCTTGCAAACAGGTCCATGCAAATATGTTAAGCTGTTTACGATAATCTCTGAAGGGTTAAATCCGAAAATCAATCCAGAGAATCGTTGAACTGTAATTTTTTTATGACAAAGTCATGACCAAAAGCAGTATTTGACCATGATATGCAGCTTTTTTTACGCCAGCCGTGGAGGAAAATACAATGCAACGCCAGTGATAGTTGCGGCCACGAAAGCGCACATTACATTGCGAGAATTAATGAATCTGTTGCAGGAAATATTTCCGACAGCTTTCCGACAAACTATGAAACCTGCCACAATGCCTTCCCTACCTAGCAATGGGAGCGGCAATGGCTCTGTTCTCTAATGTTTGGTTCAAGATAAGTCACCTCGGAAGACGCTTGGTAATGACTCAACCTGTATACATTGACTAGCTTTGCAATTATGTTGGCTTTCGAAGTTTTTCATAGTCTTATTGACTGTCTTGTCTTTTATTGTAAAAAATTAGTAAAAAACTTGCATATTCAGTTGATAATGCGACGAAAGTAATGCGCAACTGCCTTTCTATAGCAAACACCCAAATCAACAAATCATTTTTATTTTTAACCATCTGAATATTTCGAATTGCTTGATTGCGTACGTTTATCTTATTTATTAAGAGATAAGATATCTTTTCGTTCATGGTGACTGAACCTGCCTATTGAGTTAACATGTCACTGCCGCGGGGAAGGTATGTTTTGAATTGGTACTGTATTCAGGAGCTTGTTATACGGATTAAAACAAGTCGATTCGCGGAAGAGTTTCTTATTCACCCTAGTCAAGTAAGGCTAGGTGAGCACTGACCTTAAGTTTCCCAAGGTATCGAAGATGACTATTTGTGGCGGTTATTTGGAAATGCTGCAGACGTTACTGCAGAATGACTAATTTCCTTGCTCTTACACGTGATATTCTATTTGAAGGATAGGACAGATTGACGCAAGCTTTGAGATATAACGCAATCACTGCAATGCAGCGATTATTTATTAGATTTTTTCTCTAAGATAAAGTTTCTATCAGGCTGTCCCATAAATGGTGTTGTTTTAGATCAATATAAAAACGCAACATTTTAATGAAAAGTGATGATGTTACTACAGCGTGCGCCATCTCATATGGGTCGATGTAAATTTTGAATAACTTCAACAATTCTCAACCGATTTTGGAAATTCTTTTATTCAATTTAGACCTTTACAATTTATTTTGATTAATTTTTGAAAACAATATCAATTAAATGACCGTCTTTATTGCCGATGCAGAAATGGGCTCGTTTTCGCGCATTCTCCATGACATTTTCGAGCATTTCGGTCGAAATTTCTGCGATTTCCGCACGAATGTTTCTTTCGAGCTGTTCTATTGTTTGCGCTGTTAGCATACACCTTGCTTTTCAAGTATCCCCAAAGAAAAAAAGTCTGGAGGAGTCAAATCCGGCGATCTCGGAGGCCAGTCAATATCGCCCTTTTTTGACACCAATCTTCCAGGGAACTTCTTACGCAAAAGGTTAATTGTTTTGTCCGCAGTATGGCATGTCGCACCGTCTTGTTGAAACCAAAAGTGAAATAAGATTTTTTTACGCATTTCTGGGACCACATAATGGGCCAACATCCACCGATATCGATCGCCATCCACTGTATCGTCAACTTTAAAGAAATACGGTCCAAAGATGGTTTTAGTGCACACACCGGCCCAAACAGCAACTTTTTGATCATATAGCGACTCGTCGTGAATAATGTGAGGATCTTCGGTGTTCCAGAAACGACAATTTTGTTTATTAACTGAGCCAGAGAGCGTAAAATGTGCCTAATCGGTTATCAAAATTTGCTGCCAGAACTCCGGCTCAGCATTAATCATTGCAACGACATATTGTGCGTATGCCAAGCGCCGTGGCTCATCTTGTGGCAAAATTCTTTGAGTTATCTGCACTTTGTATGGAAATAAGTGAAGATACTTTAAAATTCTCCGCAAAGTGGTCTAGTGCCTAACTGCTGCGAACGGCGCCGATATGACAAACTTTTGTCTTCTTGAACACTGGCCTTCACAGACTGAATAGATGAGTTTGAACGCCGCGGACGTGGCCTAGGTTGCTCACGAGGGCTTGCCACAGAACCAAATTGAAAAAAATCGAGACCCAACGACGAATTGTATCTTTTTTGGGCGCAACACGATCACGATATTTTGCACGATACGCACGTTGAGTTAGCACAATCGAGCGTTCATTTTTAATGACCATTGAAACTAATTCCGCGCGTTCTTTTGGTGTGAAACGATTCATGAATTGACCTTTCCAGAATGCTATGACATATGAAAATCAGTTGACAACTGTTGAAGTTATTCGTTTAAATCGATCCATATGGGATGGCGCACTCTGTATTTTCATCTAAAGTACAAACTCCGAGGAATATTTGGTAGAACAAAATATCTGCTAAACAGCCGGCTAGAGATAGTCATTTTTTGACACAGTTTTTATTCACGTATTTTCATAATAGCGGCCCGAATAACAGTTCAAACATTTTATTTCCTTCACAAACAAAACATTATCACAGTGGAACATTTTTTATGGTTCTGATCGAAACGGTGCAATGATTCTTGCATTTGTTTCGTTGGGTATCCCACCCAAGTTCCGACACGGCATGAATAGTACTATGCACCGCTCGAATTGGTTAAATGGAATGATTTTGTTGTCCTCAACCCATTTAGACAGAACTCTATGAACCACCCTTTCGAAGACCTTGCTAATACTCGGAAAGACACTCATTAACCAGAGATTTGCCGGGTTGGAGGTGTCTTCACTTCTTTTGCAGATTGTTTTCCTGTTGAAAACATCCCCGTTTATGCCCGGGGATTTTTTTCTCTTTAGTGACTCGAAAATTATCAGGAGACTCTCAGTCGAAATGAACAGAGTGTTCGCCCCCTTCATAGGTGAAGGCATTATTTGCCATGTCATTGAGCCTGGTTAAACCAATGTTCTTATAAAGTAGGGCTCTGTTTCCTAGATCGTGATTTTGGGTGAATGCTGTCATTAATTTTATATATTACATGGAAGACAACTCCTACTATTGCCACTTTCTCCTGCTTTCTCCTGAGGATCCTCGATCACGAAGAAATCATCATCAAAGACGGCGCGGCGTTCTCGGGATCAATGCTGACTGTTCGTAAAAAGCAGTCATTGTCTGGCATTTTCGGCAGCTTCAGATCCTGAATGTCATTCTGATTGTTTCTCCGAAATATTTTATTTATTTGTGGGAACATACTCGCGCTGTTGGAATTTGCAGCACGAATTCTGTGGTTCCGATGGAAACTTACAGATATTTTGTAATTTTCTTTGATTAATTGTTGGATACTTTTACTCAATGATTTCAGTGTCCTGACCCCCCGAGTTTTGTCTCTCAGTAAACCGCCTGTACAAGAATTTGAATTTTGTCGGGAGTCTTCTTTTTTATCTGTGCAGTGCGTCGATTGTCGGGATCTGATACACGTTTGTGGTGTCGTGATGCCGTAAGCGTGATATCGTAGTGTTCATTGTCTGTTTAATTATATGGTCCATTGGTTTGAGGTACCTATCAGTCTTGCCGTTTGACAGAATCCTACTAAACGGTAGGGAAGAGGCACTCGAAGTGAGCGGTACTGGCAAAGCGTGGGAAAAGCGCCGTACTATAATCGTATGGGCGCGTATGCATCATTCGGCGATCCATTTACTAAAATAATTATCTCAGAATAATTTTTGAAAATGTTGGTCCAAATACACCGCCAGCTCAATCTCCGCACTAAACTATCAACTGTTATAGCAGAAGAACTTGTTTCACTAATTTTCTTGGGCTTATGTTCTATCTGGATGTCCATAATGACGTAATCTGCTAGCTTAAATACTCGTGTCAAATGGACCTTATATGCATGTAGGTTAAGATTACTGTGCAAAACGTGGTGTAAAGTAGTAAGCCCAATTACTGTGATTGTCGTTGCGATATCTTTAACTGACCTTGTCAGACGAACATGATATGAAGGCTTCACATCACTATCCCATCAGCTAATGGCTAATTTAATAATTTAGGGTAAATTAAGCACAGATTTTTTGGTTTATTGGTTTACGAGGGTGGTCCGATAAGTACTTAGCCTACAAAAGAAAAAGAAAAATTTTGGAGAAATGGCGATTTATTTTTCAATATAGTCTCCTTTTAGCTCGATACACTTGACCCAGTGATGCTCCAACTTCTTTAACCCGTCTGAATAATACGTTTTCTCAAGGTCTGCAAAGTAGGCCTCCGTGGCGGCGATAACCTCCTCATTCGACTAAAATTTCTGCCCGGCGGGTGACTATTTCAAGTTTGGAAACAAAAAGAAGTCGCACGGGGCTAAATCTGGAGAATACGGTGGATGGGGCAGCAGGTCGTAGCCCAATTCGACCAATTTGGCCGTGGCGAGGGCGGAGGTGTGAGCCGGTGCGTTATCATGGTGGAAGAGCACTTTTTTCTTCGCCAAGTGGGGCCGTTTTTTCTTCAATTCGGCATCGAATCGGCCCAATAAAAATAAAAAAAAAATAAAAAAAATCGGCTGTCCGGAGTGAGCAAACGCGGCACCCATCGCTCCGACAGCTTTCTCATGGCCAAAATATTATCCATAATATGACCCACGCGATCTTTTGAAATGCCTACTCAGCTATCTCGCGCACCTTCAATCGGCGGTCTGCCAATACGAGATCGTGGATTTTTGCCACGTATCCTCCGTAGTAGCCGTTTTCGGGGCACCTGGACGTGGCTCATCAAAAACCGACGTGCGTCCACGTTGAAACTCGCTAAACCCATTTTTGATGCTCGCCATTGAAGGAGAAGAGTCACCATACACAGCATCCAAACGCTCTTTGATTTCTCTGCGCGATTTCCCTTCCAAAAACAAGAATCAAATCACCGACCGATATTGCGCTTTCTCCATTTTTCTAAAATCCGCGGACACTCCCGCTCACACACGCGGTCCAAACAAAACTACGAGTCCGATCGGGCTGAAATTTCGACAGTAGCCGTCTACTAGAATGTACTACACGATAGTAAGTTGCTTTTGCGATACTGGCGCCATCTGGCGGTGAGGCTAAGTACTTATCGGACCATCCTCGTAATGAAGTCAATGGCAGCTACGAATGGAACACAACATCGTTCATTTGACCACCACAGCTTCTGTAACAAGCGATCATTCGGAGGTTAAAATTATCGATGAGTTTTTGAGGAATAAGTGGGTGAATAGCATAGACCTTACTCTTCAAACAACCTTTCAGAAAGATGTCTGAAGTCGTGACCTCGAAGCCTTATCAACTTCTTTTCTAATGCCAATCGGCCAATTTATTAAATTTTGAAAAACAAGTCGGTCGACATTTAGCAATAACGCTCTCCACTCATTGTAACTGCCTATCCACCTTTATCTTCGAAAAAGTACGGCCAAAGATGGCGCCAAACCATAACCTGCACCACACAGTGACTTTTTCAGGAAGTATTTTGGGACGAGATGGCGACATTGTAGTTGGCCAAAAGGCTTCAATTGTTATGTAATTTGGGTTCATGTAATTGGAGATCGACCTTTAAAATTTGCCATAAAAGGCTACGAGAGACCTAATTGTTGGCGTCGGGTCGGATTTCGGTGTTTGGTTGGTATCGCACACTTTTGCTCACAGCGGTGATGGGCGAGCCATCACATTTTGGACTTACTAGAGCGATTATGTCGACCGAAAAATTCACAAATCTTACGAAATATAACTTTTACAGATCGCCCATTTTCGTAATAATTTTGGAAGATGAACATTCTTTGCTGCGTGGTTAAAACCCGCATTATTAAATTTCCCAAAGGCTGTACTTGACATCTGTCGACAATATCGACCATATTTACTTCTGTAACATCGCTATTAATTTTCACTATTTTTTACAATTTCTGTAGTGAATGTTCACTGTTTCTAGACGTTGTGCGAGTGTACATCGATCGATATCTTATGACCACCTTATTTTGCAGTTATCAAAGTTCTTATGCGCTCCAAATGTAAAATAATACTTCTTGTTATATAATTCTTATATGTTTTCTGTCCATAACATGGATAAAAGGGTCAGTACATTAGCCGATTTATTAGTTATCAATCTTGGTGCTTTGTTTTCTTATCACCCACATATTCAGGATCCAGGTAAAGGCGAATTCAAAGCTGATATGGATACGAAAAAATCGGCAGTTTGATATGGATCGGTGACACAATTTGCAGTTTAAAGCATGAATTTCCGCCAATAGTGTCCTTGACGATAAACAGTTTTGAGTTTGCATCATTTTAGACATTCTTTTCATCTACATTTTCACTTTTTTGATCATGTATTTATAATAAAAGGAAATTGCTGCAGCAGTTTTCTATGCCATACCATTGAAGTAAACTTTTAAGCCGATATTTGACATATTTTTTTGACCTTAAGATTTGTCAATTGTTGTTGTTGCTTTTCTCTTTTTTTTTATATATAGATGCATGCTTTTATCTATTGTAAACCGGCTGCAATACAATTCTCGTTTTTTTCTTCTTTTGATTTTCGCATTAAACGTTACACTACAATCAGTTTATACATATTTGTTTAAGTTTTACGGTATAAATCAATTAAACACGGCTTGTGCGGCTATAATTACGCAAAAACTCATCTAATCGCAGTTCATCTACACGTATTCCAGCTCTTCGAGTAAATAACACAAATATTCGTTGCACGTTTATCCGTTTTTTTTTTGTTTGTTTCTTTATTTAAATTTGAAAATTTGTGAAAATAACAATTCAATCATGTGTTTAACACTTTCAACAAACAACAAAATACTGTACGCTCACAAGGTTTGTCTAAACTCCTATCTATCTACTATGTATCCATAAATTTTATCTGTTTTTGTGAACATTCAACGAAATCAAAAAAGTATCTCCTAATCCTTTGATCTCTTCCAGAAATCGTGTCCCGAGACTTTGACACCGCCATGCTCACGCTCGAGGACTCCACCCTCGATAGAATACCACCGCACTTGGAGAAGTTGCTTAGTTCCTTCGATATAAATACTGCTCAACCGGCCGACCTATTGATTGCCCTAATCTACTGCGTAGCTTTAGAATGTTCCTTCGCCGCTATCGATGAAGTTCAAAAATATGTACGTCACATCAAACAGATGTCATATCTGTCTACCTTTCACGCGCAAAATATTAATCTACTATCCAGGATGCCGGATAATATATACGATGCCAACAAGATGACGTACAACCTCAAGTTGCAGTTGATGTTTGACAATGCAGCTACAGCTTGTCTACTGACGGGTATTGTCACTGGCGACTTGTTGATCCTTACTCTAACGCCGGACTGCGGCGACGCTGGTGGAAAGAGTATTTGCCTATCAATCGGTCGATATGTACTTAATTCGAAAGGAAGGCCATTTCCGTGTAGATTTCGAAAGCTGCCCGAATTGTCGTACAAGTTACGCGAAAACGTTTTGATACCCATACGAAATGACATGATCAAGAAGGAGGGTCGCATCATTTTGTACCCCGGATTGGATGGCATGCCTGAGGAGTTGTATCCATTTCTGTACATGCACATGAGTAAAAATGGCCTGAATAAAATGGCTAACGTCTCCAGGCGTCTGAGGGACACTGTTATGTACTTTAAGAAACATATGTTAAAGAAATGAAGAGAAAAGAGAGTTTGACTGAAGATTATCGAATAAAAAAAATATTTTTTCTGAACTTATTGCGAAAGGAGTTTTTTTTAAATTTTTTTTTTTGTCTTATATAAAATATTTGTTTTAGATTTATTTTGATTTGGATACTCATTTTGGTTAACATGTGTTTCAGGTGCAAAGGATAATAAGACATCTACAGAGGAGGGCCATGATTTAGACGATCCAGGTAGGTAGCAGACTAACAAGTGGTGTCAGAGTTGTAATAAATTACATTAATACCTGTTGAAGAAATTAGATAACCAACTCAAGCGATAAGTTCTTTGTCATTATTTGAAGGTAGCTGCTCATCACTTAATAATTTTGTTATCCATATGAGTTGCTTGACAGAAATATCTTAAAATATAATTGAGTGGAGATTTGCCATAATTATATTTTTAAAAATTGCCTAATCACCCTCAATCGGTCAAACGATTTATTTGTATAGCAGCATATGAGGCACAATTGTTTGTTCCAATTTTTTCGGTGTAACTTCGAATTTTTTAAATCGAATAAGCCTTAAATTGAATGAATAATAATTTGGCCCACAATTGCACTATTCGTTCGGAATGTTGTCGAAAAAGTTGCTGTTTTTGCAACTTTGAGTTTTAGACATATGTAGATAGTCTGGAACAACATAAAAGGCTATCCAACAAGAGGTGTCATTTTGAAATTCTGACTATTTTTAACCTGTCAATATTCAATTATCATTGTGATGGCTTTTGATTATAAAAATTAGGCAGTTGTTTAATATTAATCAATAAACTTACACACAAATAGTGAAAATTCACTACAACAATGTTGAATGTATCGCAGAATCATAGCGCATAGTTCATACTGCTTTTGGTCATCATCAACTGCATCCAGCTATCGTGAAAACTCAGATGAAAATATCGCCGGTGCAGTCGAGTCCATTTTTAGACGATCACTTGAATTGAGAGACTTTACTCTGCATTTTATTTGGTGTGCAACTAAGTTCTCGCTGTTTATCAAGAGATGGCTCCAGTAGTAAATGCTGATTGATTGTGACGTATCCAAAACGTCATGAACCAAGCTTAGACATATGGTAAACAAACCGCATTGACACAGTGATGATTTTGTTTTTGCGTCGTATACTTTCGGTTGTGTGAAAATGTCTGATTTTGTGCCAAATAATGGTCATTTGCGGGAAGTGTTGCTTTTCTTCTTTAATTCGAAGAAAACGGCGCCTGAAGCGCATCGAGAACTCCAAAAAGATGCTGCTCTAAGTGAGACGACGTGCCGTGATTGGTTCCGTCGCTTCAAAGACGGTGGTTTCGATGTCGACGACCGTTCGCGTAAAAGAAGGCCAAAAACCTTCCAAGACGCTGAATTAGAGGCATTGCTCGATGAGGATTCATGCCAAACGCAAAAAGGGTTTGCTTCAGTATTAAGAGTTACCCGCTAAGCTATTTCCAAGCGATTGCATGCGTTGGGAATGATTCAAAACCAAGGAACTTGGGTTCCTTATGATTTGAAGCCAAGAGACGTTGAGTGTCGTTTTTTCGCCTATGAACAACTGCTCTAGCGACAAGAAAGGAAGGGTTTTCCTCATCGCATCGTAACGGGTGATGAAAAATGGATTCATTACAGCAACCCAAAGAGAAAAAAAATCATGGGGACAGCCATGCTCATAATATATAACACAGCCCATGGGGACTCTGCGAAGGTTATGCTGTGTATTTGGTGGGATCAGGGCGGTATTGTTTATTATGAGTTGTTAGACCCAAACGAAACTATCACTGGGGAACGGTATCGAACTCAATCGATGCGATTGAGCCGAGGACTGCGCGAAAAGCAGCCACAATACGAGCAGAGGCACGAGAAAGTGATTCTACAGCATGACAACGCTCGGCCTCACGTTGCCAAAACCGTTAACACCTACTTAGAAGTCCTACCCCACCCGCCATATTTCCCAGATATTGCGCCGTCCGATTATCACTTGTTTCGTTCGATGGCACATGGTCTGGCTGATCGACAGTTCCATCCATATGAAGACATCTTAAAGTGGCTTGATTCGCGGATAGCCTCAAAAGACGAACACTTCTACCGTGACGGTATGCGAGCTCTTCCAGAAAGATGGGGAAAAGTTATCATCGCCAGCGATACTTTGAATGATTCATTTGTAACCGTTTTTTTCACAATAAATTTGCATTTTCATCAAAAAAAAAAAAACAGCGAGGACTTAGTTGCGCTCCTAAAACAAAAAAAGATTTTGGTCTACATGCCCACAAAATTCAGTTAATACAAGAATCGAAGCCAGAAAGTTACGCCCAATGCCGTACTTTCGCTGATAATAGAATGAAAAGAGCGGACCCAAGAAAAATAGTGCAAAAAACTTTCAATCCATCAGGCACGGCAGTGTGATGCGTTTTTCGGGCTAGCATTGTTGTGGGACCATACTTCTTCGAATGATGTTGACCGACCTTTTTTTTGCCTAAAATTGGTACTATGAACGTGGATACCATTTATTTAAATGCCCGATGAAAAATGGCTCTACTGCGTGCGAATTTCCTGGGCGTGTGATTTCTCGAAATGAAATCTTCAGTTAACACCATTAGGCTTTTTCGTTTTGGGCAAGTAAATGCCAAACAACAGAGTTGTTTGCAAATTACAGCCGCTTATACGAAAGAGTGATGAAAAATAGGGATTTGGAACTAGTTCGTAGCGAATTATTGTTTATAAAAAAAGTTTATTTAAGATGAGATCGAAAAATTATATTGTTTGAGGAAGATTTGCAGATAGAGAGTAAGCATTATTGGAACACAATGCTATCTACCCAGCAGAAATTCAGGTAGAACTTCCAACCATCGAGGAAGCAAAAGAAGCAATCCATTCACAGGCCTTAGGAATGGACTTAATACCATCGGAATTAATAAAATATGTAGGAGAAAACTTAACAGAGAAGTTATATGGGCTTGTCGAAGGGTTGTCAACGAGACTGTCAACTTCCGAGCTCTAAATGGCCGCTTATAATAATAATAATAGTAGACGACACCCTTCCGATCCTACAAACTACAAAGCATGTGCTTGGATCCATGGACATTTGCCGTTTTGTTGATATTGATCGTTGCCTGGGCTTATTCCTTATGACGACGGACGGTTAAGATTGACAAATTGGATCCACTTTTCATCCCAAATCACAATTCGATCAAAAATATTTTCTTGTTCAGCCGTTGAGACAACCGTTTGTTCTTCGATCATTAAATTGTTGTCGTTTTTTGTCTTGTATGTCGAAATCCCCACTTTTAAAATAAGCAAACCACTTCCGACACATTTGCTGAGCAATAGCATGGTCACCATCAACCTTTACTAAAATACAATGACTTTTGGTAGCGCTCTATTGGTAGTAATAATGTACGAAGTGTTGTTATTCCAGCTCAAATCATAATATACAATATTTGGAAAAAAAATTTACCCACGCCATCGCTGGTACAACGCCACGAATTAATTTCAACCTTCAAAAGCAAAACTTTTCTTTGAAGTACAGCCGTAGCTATAAGAAAATGTGACACGTTCTCGGATGCGACTGTTTCAGACCAGACCAGTGTGCTTAAGACATTTTTGGAGCTTGTTTTTAATTGTTATAAGAAAAACGCCCGAATTAGACCATAACAACTTAACCAGTTCTTCAACTTGCTCAGTAGCTAATATTTTGATTTGTCCAGATAGGAACTATACTCAAGCAAAGAGACTCTTTCTCAAAAGGCCTATGTAAAAACAAATCGCCAAACCTAACCAGCTCTTCCATATTCAATTATGTATCGAAACACATTAATCTGAATTCGATATCATTCGATTACTTATTCTGAAGATAGGCGAGGCGAAAGCTCGAAATAGGGTAGTTGTGGTGCAATGGTAATCATCACCGACTGTTGAGCCGAAGGTCTGGAGTTTAAATCCGTCATAGTCAAGAACAATTCCTATACGGAAAAACTGTGCAACAACATCTGTTGTTAATGAGAGATGGTCAAAAAGTGCTGATTAAGGCATAACACTCGCAGCATAAGATCATTTCAAAAAATGCATACTATGTGTGTGCATTTCCAATATCACACCTTAATTACATGGAAACGAAAGAGTTACTGTGAACTACAACCAATGCAAATTCAGTCGAATCTATCAAATCCTATCTAGGACAACCACCCCCGGAGAGTAGTAAAGTGAACGAACATCTTTGACACAAACCATCTGCACCCCGTCCAGGTTGTGTGAAACACCATAAGAGCGTACACTCTTGAACCTGCACGAATTATAAAAAAAAAAAATACGAACACATACACATGCACACACATTGTCATCGCTCTAAAAACGATGGACCTTCAAACGTGTAGATATGCCAAAATGAAAATCAGACCTATTACAATAACTTCTGAAATGGGAAGGTGAACATTTCACTAAAAGAATGGCATATGCATAGATATTGTATCTCGTTACTAACCTCAAAATGTGTACCTTAGATTAACATAAAAACATTTGATAATAAAAACCTTTGATAAAAACATTGCGTTTTCCTATTGATTTAAAATGACACCTATTATTGAATAACTTTATATACCTATCTAATATATTGTCATTCTGAGGTCCTTGTCCGTTAGTGATGATTCGTTCCACTTCTTTTAGCCAGATGGTCTTCTCACTGTACAATGCCATTTAAGGGCCCGCTCCTATAATGGATTTCATATGCTCTGAGCAGCTAAGTGTTCTTAGGAATCAGTAAGTTTGTCCATGAGCACATTTCTCTACACTGATTAAGGCCCCTTAAAGGATTTATACTTTGTCCTTTTTCATTAGTTTTGCAGACCGAAATATAACTCTGCATGCTGGGATCTATGGGATAATTTACCACCCACCGCAGGATGCTACACCAATAGGGTCCCAATTCGTCCTTTCCGACAATTACCATTCAGGATACATGAGACCAGGCGAGCGCCACACCTCCACTCTCGGAAAACGAAAGAGAAAAGGTGAGGGGGCTCGTATCTACGTACTATCCTCCACCTATCACTAACCAGCTAAGACAGATTCCAAGGCGCACAAGAAGGACGAAATAGAAAATAATGAACAAAGCATCTAACTTGAGCGTTAAGCCCATAAAGCTCTGCTTTTATGTTTTATTCAATTCCACGCGCGAATCCCACATTCTCACAAGGAACCGATAAATCGCTTGAAACTCCACTTCCATTGATGATATACTTCAGACCAATGAACGTTAAGGACGAAAGAAAGTGTCTCCTTCGGCACGCATTGCTTGTTCCGAATGCTGCGAGCCGCGTTGTTATTTTAATTTTGATATCGACTTATCAGTAGAAGGGGGTCCTGTTGTTCTCTCTTTAATCGTCGCTCTCTCTTCGTCCTTTATGGGTTTCATACTATGCATATGAATTCATTGCGCTCTCATGTCCTTGTTTTGTGTCGAATCCGCCTCCTTGTTGAAGTTCATTCACATGTGGGTGAATGAATCAAGCGTGGCGTATACTTGTGCTTTCATCGCTAGTCGATTGACGACAGCAGCGGATGCCATCCTTGCCCAACAATTTTGTGGGTCATGTCGTATTAGTTAGTTGCTGTAACTGAATATTTCATGTGTATGCGCGGCTCATATTGGAGCTGCTACTCTACATGAACTTTGTTGTCCCCTTATATCCACTTTCCCTGAAAGTTGTACAAGAGAATCATGAAAGAGCAAAACCTAAATTAAAAATACACAAAGAGAGAGCGAGAGAGAGAGAGAGTGTGCAGGAGTGCCCAGGGTTATTGTCGAACCATACTTGTGTATAAGGATACGGGCTGCTGATTAGTATTCCTTATTCCATTCATCATTTCGTGCCCGACATATTCTCTTTGGAACTCTCCTATATTCGAATCCTCTTCCAAGTCCTTTTTATTTCAAGGCAACTGGTCTCTAGTGATACGCTCTTTTCGGAGTGTGATAAGAAACAACCTACACACTGCCCTTTGTTATAAGAACGCTTTCAGATACACACCGAACAGATGAATCCACATCACATTTCATCGGCAGGACGAAATCCTTCACAAGTTCGAAGAATCACATCTCATGCGGAGTGGTACCTTCAGTTTCGTTTGGAAATCATTCCGGGTCGGACGCATGACGCGTTGCTTGTGATTTCAGTTATACCCAGTGCTTCTCCTCGGTGGCAACGGGCGTTAAGTGCTTTTTAGCCATCTTCTCCGGAATCCGTTTGCAAGGATTTATCTTCGGGATACCTACTGCGGATGCTGATGCTGTTTTGTTTTTTTTTTTTTTTCTTTCCTTTGGCTTGGCACGTGTTATCGCAAAAGCCACCAGGAGACGAGCATCTGTCCTGTCGCTTGCTCTGCTTGTTGGGCTTGAAACCCAAAATCAGTGTGTATGCCAGCAAGAGTGTTTAGTGTATAGAGATGCCACTCCTAACGGTAATGGCTGGTGATAATAGGCCAAATAGGTTTTTCCGTATCCTCCAGTCGCTCCGTCTGTATACATGTATGTATGCCTGAAGTGTTATATAACAAAGTGTTTATAACGGTGTTGGCCTTGAAAATCGTTCCTTGTTGAAGTGAGCGTGGGTGTTACGTATTGTTGTGGTTCTTGCGTTCGTTTATTGTTTGTTTTTTTGGGCGGAATTGCGTGCTACTTATCAGCATCATCCTGGATTACCGATGTGGATCTCGGAGAATGGCGTCATCCATGCGAAGTGCCCACCCACCAGCGGCATCGGGCACTCCAGCATCAGTGGCGTCGTCATCGTCGACATCGTCGTCTCAAGCCACGGCTACCATACATCATAGCCACCATCATCATCGGCTGCAGTTGCAACATGTGCAATTCCAACAGCAACTTGTGACTACATCATCAATTGGCGGTGGTAATTCGTCATCCTCGACGCTATCGTCGTCAATGGCGAGTGGTTCTTCAACGACAACCATGCGACGGACTTTGACGGTGGTCGCACCACGTTCCAGGTGTCGCAGCCCGATGGTGTTGTGTCACAGTCACAGTGACGGCGAGTTTCCAATGTACAAAGGTAGGAAGCTAGTTTACAACAAGAATTTTCTCTATTCAATAAGGACTTCAAAGCATCCTTGCAATTACTGTTTGGGGATTTCATGGAAATTGGTACGTAGGTCGTGACGGGCGTATATGCGTGTCACGCGGTGATTTCACCCGATCGTAGGTCGTAGATCAATGGTGTACATTAATTCTAATTATAGGAAATCGATTACCGACGTGGGCGGTTGGAGGAAGTGCGCCTCCGTACTTAAATGCCGTTGATCAAAGTTTATAGCTCGAAAATCAAGGTGACATGTGCTGTCCTAAGATATTCATTTACATTTTTTTTTTCTACCCCGGGAATCGACCGAGGTGCACTATTTGGCTGTTTGGTTGAGTGGGAATTTAGGTTCGGTGATGATGTTGAATATTCAATGCAGCTTTAATGCCTGACTTGGTAGACTTCTTCTATGGCAACGGAGGGGGAAGTTCCTTATTCCATAATAAGGAGGCGAATTCCGCGCATTGATATTGAAATTGATTTTAAGCTATTTCACGAATTCCTAATTCGCCGCACAAGGCAATGAATGTGGGTATACGGTGGTATAGGGCGGTCGGTATTTCTTCTTTTTTTTTGTGTGTCATCCTTGACGAGGTGTTTGTGGCTTCAAATTATTTAAATTATTCATTTATGTCATGTTGGATTACTGATGGAGGGTAGGAGTGGCCGCGTCTTTAGAAACTTTTAAGGAAAGTATTTTAGATATAAACGACGGCCGTCATCCTTCATGCCTTCATACTACTGGGGAAATTTTATGTTGAATTGAAAGAATTGCCTTACACGTTCTCGTAAACGTCCTGATTCAGACCTTCGGACATTTAAGTTATTGAAGTGCTTTTTATTATTATTCTAAATATTTTCTGCCTTAAAGTTTGGGTTGGATGTCAGCTTGAGCTTAGTCACGGTCGGTGCTTAAGTTCTCAAATCTTTGCTATGACAATTTGGTCTGCCACGTATGCCTTTTGTGATCATGCCGAAGACATGTCCTTCCAATTATTTGTCTGCCCATATATAAAAGGTGTTTTTTATAGAGGTATAGAACTTTGAAAAGGAATAAAACAAAGATAATTTTTTTAAATCGACATGAAATTGACTTTATTCGAAAGATAATCTTCTGACATTAATTCTGAAAGTATAATTTCTGGCATATGACAGCCACGGCTGGCTCGGACGTAGTCTAATCTGGAGGTCCAATTGTCGATAATTTTTTTCAACATTTGTGGCCGTATATCGGCAATAACGCGGCGAATGTTGTCCTCCAAGTGGTCAATCGTTTCGAGTTTATCGGCGTAGACTAGCGATATCCCCATATCCCCACAGAAAATAGTCAAGCGGCGTTAAAACGCATGATCTTGGAGGCCAATTCACGGGTCCGTAACGTGAAATTATGCGGTTACCAAACGTTTCCTTCAATAAATCAATTGTGGCACGAGCTATGCGACATGTTACGCCATCTTGTTGAAACCACAGCTCCTGCACATCATGTTTGTTCAATTGATGAACGAAAAAGTCAGTAATCATGGCTCTATAGCGGTCACCATTGACTGTAACGTTCTGGACCAATTATTCCACCAACCCATAAAGCACACCAAACAGTCAGTGGATGTAACGGTGCCTCAACATACACTTGAGCATTATCATCACTCCAAATACGGCAGTTTTGTTTATTGACGTATCCATTCAACCAAAAGTGAGCTTCATCGCTAAACAAAATTCGCTTATGAAAATCGGGGTCAACGGCAATCTTGTTTTGGGCCCATTCACCGCCAGTAGTGGCGGTCATATGACAGAAATTATATTTAAATTATAATGTCAGAAGATTATCTTTCGAATAAAGTCAATTTCATGTCAATTTAAAAAAATCATCTTTGTTTTATTCCATTTCAAAGTTTTATACCTCTATAAAAAACACCGTTTACTAGTATTGTAATATAAAATCGAGATAAGAAAGTCTGTGGAGCTGGACCTTCGGTTTAGAATTCGTGCTATTAAAACTGTCTTTCGGGACTGCTGTTGTCTACCCCAGATAACATTGTACTATCCCCTCTGTCGCGCTATATACTAGTAAGCCTTCGGGTACAGGCAAAATTTTCAAATACGGGTAAGGTTTTAAGACTTAGGTTTTCAGTTGCTAATTTTGCTAACATGGAGTGCGACTTTTCTGGGCGGTTATTCACAAAAAAAAAACATTTTTAAAAATAATTCTAACGTTCGAACTAAGGAGTGAGGAAGATCTCACCGGAGTAACACACTACTCTGGGAAGTGTTTTCACCCGACAACCCTTAAAAATCGGCGTGCTGTTTAGAAGAATCAAAGATTCCAGTCCGCCTTTAGCAGTACTAAAACGAATGAGCTTTACCAAGATACTGTATCTATTTTACACTAACCTTTCGGAATCAATATGGAGAAGAGCTTATGTGGGAATAAAACGTCGAGGAGTGTGACGTCGTGGCATCTATAATTAGGGTGGTAAGCCCCGGAGATCCGGTAATTGTCGTTAGTCATAGCCCTTGCTTTCAATTTATTTTAATAAGAAAATTGTTGATTCTGATTAGGCCTGCTCTGTCCTGGTTAGGGTAATGCTTAACGAACTGGAACTCTGGAGCTCTGTACGTTCTAGACAGACTCTAAAGCACTGTCTCTCTAATACATGAATTTATCCATATAAGATTGCGTCACATTAAACTATACCGGACAACCATACGCAATGATGGGCCTTATAAGGGCCACGTAGCATATGATTTTTGCCCTGCGGTCAAGTTGCCTGCTATCCTCGTCATACCTTGTTTAGAAAGACAAGTGTATCTAACTGCTTTTCTCACCGCTAATGGTTGACCATGTTGAACATCCCTTCACATCCCTTACCCGTACTTCACGTACCCTGATGCGCATAGTCGGGTAGCCAACTCAAATTACTTATCTACCTGAGCCGGAAAAAGAAAAATGCAGAGAGCCCCTTCCATTATTTTGAACAAAATTGAACATCTTGTAAAGGCATGGCAGCTTTCCTAAAACAAAAGAAGTTCGATCACAGTCTACTTAAATACTGGAAAAAAGTCTCAAAATAGGATCGAAGATTTCTTGAATTAAGGTAGGTTGAGTATCGAATTACGTTAGTAATATGAAATTACGTGGGCTTTTCTGATTCGATTATCCCGAATTTCGGAGTTCAGGATCAATGCCCTGATATATTGTACCATAATCCGGACAAAACAGTAGCTCTCTGCGGCTAGAATGAAGTTGTAAACAGCTACAGCAATGGATTTTTTTGCTGGATATCGAAATCATTTTCCATCGTCTTTGGAAATCCATGATCTTTCTTCGCAAACCATAGCCATTTGTTTTGGAAATAAAAATTATACTTTGCATGATAAGCTCTTTAAGCAGTGACTAAGCCTCTCGATTTTCGGACCACAAATCCTAAGCTTTGTTTGAGCTTAAAAGTATTATAATATATTCTGCACAGGTGTACTCCTAATAGATGAGCTCGTGCGGATTTGTTTATAAATGTATGACGGGGAGAGGATTATATATAGGCTTTGTATGAAATTATTGGGACAAGTTTCAGATTTATATCAGATATTGCCACAAAACTTTGAAAACTTGAGCGTCGACTTACTTTTGCCATCCATGACTCAAAGTTTGCCTGGTAGGTGGATCCCGGAAGGCCCTTAAGGGTATGCATCAAAGTGTTTTGTTGGCCTAAGCCGGTTGACCATTTTTTCACTATTCTGAGCACTTTTAAACTAGCCAGATCAGTATGCGCGGGCTTAACTCCGCTACTGAAAATTTTTGATCGAGCGAGCAAATTTGTTGTTTTATCAACCTTGCTCTCGCTCCGCATGGCACTTTTCTAAACTTTACTTCGTTATTCCTCACTATTTTTCAATCAATAAATTTCATTTGATAATTTATGGCTCATCTACAGACCTAGATCTATCGAATGACATGCTGCACACATGTGTGGTTATAGCCGATATCTACATTTAGTGCGTACAAGATTAGTCCGAAATCGTTTTCGGACCACTATATTCCCCGTACATGCACGTGCTAGGCCAAAAAGTGGGTGATTGCTCTCGCTCCGCTACGCTCCGCTCGATCAACTAAGTTTCATTAAAGGAAAATGTTAAACCTAACCGAAATGGTTAGATCCGATTAGCCGCCAGCTCTCTGCATTATGTGTAAGTCGGGAATGTAGTAATGGAGACGCTGTCAATAGTTTGCACTGCCGACAAAAAGCAGCAATCATTGTCTGCCCATCACTTACAAATTATACAAGACACATACAAAATACAAGACTAACGCCTCTCTCGGCCATCTTTGAAGGGCTTGAGCCATGTGACAATAGTTTGTGACTTTTTTTTTTACGTGAACATTTGGTGAATCATGCATTTTGGTGAATTGTCTCCGTATTCGATATCTCCTGTCCAACACAAAACACTATACTGTTTTAGCTAGTACCAATACACTTGATAGGAATCCACTCGATGGAAACAGGCGACTGATACTTGGCATATTTTGAAGGTTACAGCCCTCACCGTCGTACGCTTTCGATGTTGTTCTTGATACCTTTTATACAAACCCTGTGCTAGTACATCTCAGATTTTATTGAATGTCCTTTAAGAAAGAAGTGACGGTGTAGGGATGTCAAATATATATATAGCTCCTAGCAGAAACCCTTATAAAATTGTCCCATTTGTGATATACGAGGGTGGTCCGATAAGTACTTAGCTTCAACGCCAGATGGCGCCAGTATCGCCACAGCAACTTACTATCATGTAGTACATTCTAGTAGACGGCTACTGTCGAAATTGTCAGCCGGATCGGACTCGTAGTGCTCTTCCACCATGATAACGCACCGGCTCACACCTCCACCCTCGCCACGGCCAAATTGGTCGAATTGGGCTACGAACTGCTGCCCCATCCACCATACTCTCCACATTTGGCCCCGTGCAACTTCTTTTTGTTTCCAAACTTGAAAAAGTCACCCGCCGGGCAGAAATTTCAGTCGAATGAGGAGGTCATCGCCGCCACGGAGGCCTACTTTGCAGACCTGGAAAAAACGTATTTTTCAGACGGGTTAAAGAAGTTGGAGCATCGCTGGATCAAGTGTATCGAGCTAAAAGGGGACTATATTAAAAATTAATCGCCATTTCTCCAAAATTTTTGTTTTCCTAAGTACTTATTGAACCACCCTCGTAAGTGTACTAAACTAGAGCACGAACTACATTGTGATTTCTATGTGGTATTAAAGTCATCCAGCAGAAGGTGCCATTTACAATAAATAAAAAAAAACGCAATATATTTATGAGAAGTGGTGATATTTTTTATTTAATATAAAGCACATACGATGCGGTTAATGATGGAATACATCCCTTCGCGTGTATGCCTGCACGCGGACTACAAGCAGTCACTCTTTTCATGGAACTTGTTCATTACGTTTTAGCAGATTTGCTATCCATTAAGAGCTCTGATATCTTCCTTTTATTAATCAATTATTGGTGAGACATTGGCGTAGACTTAATTTCAAAATAGCCCAAAGGAACATCTCCTAGACGTTCACATTTATCTCTTAATTTCACTATAACTTGATAAAGATCAAAAGCAGAACGATGTACAGGGTAGGCCATTTAAAGTTGACCCATTTGTTTCTGAAAAAAAAAGAACAAAAAAATTTGATCGCGTAAATGGGAACCTTTAGCTTTGACAGCCAAATGCACCCTTTTTTCGGCATTTTCCATGACTTTGGCCAATGTTTCGGGCGATATGGCGGCTATTTCACGTCGAATGTTGGCTTTCAGTTGAGCCCCCACAAATAAAAGTCTGGTGGCGTCAAATCTGGTAATCTCGGTGGCCAGTCAAAATCACCATTTTTCGATATCAATCGCCCCGTCCTGTTGAAACCAGAAGTCATCCATGTCATTTTCACGAATAATGGGCATTACAAAATCCGTTATCATGGCTCGATAACGCTCACCATTGACCGTTGTCGTGGCTCCTTCATCGCACCAAACTGTTACTTTTTGGTCGTAAAGAGGCTGTTCTTCAATTAATTGAGGATTTTCGGTGGCATAAAATCGACAATCTTGCTTGTTGCCTCCATTCAACGAGAAATGTGCCCCGTCTGACATGATGAATTTTCGCCAAAAGTCAAGTTCGTTTTCAGTAATTTCGATGGCCCATTTGCCAAAATTAAGGCGTCGCGAATAATCATCTGGGTTTAGTTTTTGTGCCATTTGAATTTTGTATGGAAACATCTTCAAATCGCTATGAATTATGCGTCGGAGAGTGGTGCGAGCGATGTCTAATTCCTGAGAGCGGCGATAACTCTCCTCGATAGAGTTCTCCTCAATACTGTCTCGTACAGTGGAGTTGAGTTAACCACAATTGAGAAGTTATTTTGAATGTAAAGTTGAACAATTTCAGCGCGTTCTTTTGGAGTGTAAATGTCTTCATGGTGTAAATTGTCTTCGAATGACGCTTCCAACGCGGTATGACATTAGTCGATCTGTCAGTGCTGTCTGTCCTCCTAGTTCTTGCTTTTTAAAAGTCATCGCAATAATAGTTGGATGTTATCAGTTTCTCAAACGCGCGAAATTTAAAACGACACCTCTTAATGGTTGATTCTCTATTACTCGTATTCAGGCAAAACATTCACTATAGAACGAGGAGAATAAATAGGAAACAGCGTTTACGGTAGTAAGCTTGCCGGAATAGCCCAGCAATCTGCAGAATCACTTAATATCATGCACAGTCAAAATCAAGCAAAAATGTCTCACATACGCCCCGTAAAACGATTACATCCTACTCAATATGCATGTATAAACCACATATAAATGGATACGACTTTTCCCACAGCTACTTGTCATTCTGCTACAAGTTCCAAAATTTATCGATATAATGATGAATCTGTCATTATTGACAAATGCGCCATATGTGTCATCGTCAATCACTTAACGTCTTTTCTCTCTCTACTCCAGAAATTTGCATGACATTTTGCCGCACACTACCACGGTTTGAATATTGATACAAAAAGTGTCAAAAGAAATGATTGAACGCTTGTCACTGTCATTATTGGGCAATAGAAGCACACATGCTTGTCATTTTTGACAATTCTTAAAAAGATCAAACTTTGAAAAAAAAAAAAAAACACAAAAACAAATCGGAATGACACTTAAGACCAAAATCGATTATTTGAATGCCAATTCAAGTTCCAGAAATATCCTTTTCCTTTCCTCTGTTCAAAAGTGAAAGTCACAGGACATAAATTCCCGGCTAAGTAACCGAGTGACAGGTGGAATTTGGCAAGCTAAATGGATGACTTTATTTCTTGATTGTATTTTGGCAAACTGTTCCATAAAAGCCAAGGTTCCTTATGGAGACTGCTTGCACATGTAATAATGATGACACCAGTTTACATTACGTCTTCGGACTAAGACAAAAGATGACACATTCGACCAAAGGAAGGAAAAATAAAATTCAAAAGAAGTTACTTGGAATACGACCAATACAGAAAGCATTCGAAATCGATTTCAAAAAATATCAACCGGGAACGCAGAAAGTCGCTTGGCCACACAACAACTTCTAGATATGAGTACTAGGACGTGGTTAAGTTATAACTTCGCGGCTCATTTAGAACTTAAACCACCACGAAAAGGGTTTTACCTTATTCCTTAGATCCTTTTTATGTGCGTTGACTCAAATGAACAGTCGATTGAGGTGGAAGGATAAGGCAAAAGAAGATCTGATGACTATTGAGTATTTATGGGATCAGCTTGTGTCCTACTCGCATGCGAGTCTGTGTGTGCTGAACACAGTGAAGTGGAATGGAGTGGAGTCGCTCACTGTGGGCAAGTTGGAATAAAAGTGATATTCTCTGATGGTAGTATGGTGCAGATATCCGTTTGTCTCGGCACGAGTGCGTGTGTGTGTAGTTCCTGGTTCATTCCAATCAGGCAAGGGCAAAAGGGGGTTTTTGCTTCTAGGTCAGACAACTTGGTGCCAAACATTTTGCCCCTTTTCTGCTCTTCGTTTTGTTTTTTTTTTTGCAACATACATATATACTGTACATTTCGAATGCCGGACGAGAATCAGTAGAGGAAAAGAGTGAGGAGCCGGTGGTGAGAGATAATTGGCGCGAGGTATGAAGGTCGGGATGTAAAGGTCTGTGCATGGAAATTATTGAGTAATTCCATTGATTGGCTTTCCTCGATGATGGCAATGGTGGTTGTCGGTGGAAGTGGTAAACAGAATGTTATTGCATCGATTTCGACGATGGGATTGGTAATTCATTTATTTACGAGTATCAACGGTAAGTAGTCGGCTGAGGGTTGTAATCGGATGGGGATCGGATCTGTTTATCGTATAGTATGACATGGTTATTTGGTATTATTATTATATTTTTTTAATCGGGAATTGATACTGTTATTCAGTGTACTTTGTTGGCAGAAGTAGCATCTTACAAATCTAATTACATTTTTACTATTAGTACTAAGGAATAACAAACCGCATCAATAACATTAAATTACTCTCAATCCAGACATGGAGTCTCCAGCTGTGAGACACATTTCCGGGTTGTAAAAACGAGGTGTCCAACTGAAAACCGACGGTGTTTTTTTTATAGGTTTCGCACAGGTTCAAGAGTATACGATCTTATGGTGTTTGTCATACAACCTGAACGGGGTGCAAATGGTTTGTGTCGAAGATGTTTGTTCACTATTCTGTGGGGGGGTTGTCCTAAATATGATTCAAGAGATTCGACTGAATTTGTCGCGTTGGTTGTAGTTCACAGCAACCTTTTTTTATTTCCATGTCATTAAGGTGTTTTATTGGCAATGCACACGCAGAGTATGAATTTATGAAGTAGATGGCAAAATTGCCACCTATGCTAACGTAATTTGGTGTTTCGAGCAACAACCTTATGATAAAAGTCCTTTTGATGGTTGTTTTTCTCATGTGGATTACATCTTTATTTTCTTCTGGGTAACCTCTTCGCAGGCTATGATATTAAGTTAGGGTAGGGCGGGTAGATGTTCAAATGGAATTAAACAAGTTGTGTGTTTTATTTTTTTACCTTTTTTTTTTTTTTTTGAAAGACCCTTATGTGCCATTATGTATGGAATATGACACCATTCAAATGCTCGCCTCGGTTGCTTACGCACGCATCCGAGTGGTCCAATTCAGTATATGTAATTCAGTTTGGGCCATAAGATATTGGTTGTCACCGTTGTGCAACTTTGGGACGATCGGTTCGGTAGTCAATCAACCAACATTCTACGTTAAAGGAACGCAAGATTGGCTAGGAACATCGGCGCGGTCCGTGAAAATGTCCAACAGAATCCGAGGCAGTCGATTCCCTGCCGTGCACAAGAACTCGTCCTTTCGCAGATTTTAACTTGCCAAATTTTGCGTCGGGACTTGAGCCTACACCCGTACAAGATTCAACTGGCCCAGGAGTTTAAAGATCATGACCATAGACAACGCTGTTTGTTCGCTGAATGGGCTTCGGAGCATATAGAAGAAAACCTCAATTTTGGCCGAAAAATTCTTTCTAGCGGCGAGCTGCATTTTTGCATGAATGGCTGTGTTAACAGGCAAAATTGCCGTATATGGGACGACACCAACCCACACGAGGCTCACCAGGTAACATTGCATCCTCAAAAAGTTACCGTTTGTTTTGGATTTTGGGCCGTCGGCGTCATTAGTCTGTACTTTTTCGAAAACGACGTTGGTGAGGCGGTCGCCGTCCGAACGTACGGCCGAAATTGAACCATATGGACCTAGACGACATGTGGTTCCAGCAGGATAGTGCTATGTGCCACACAGCGGTCTCCACAATGGATATTCTGCATGAATGATTTTAGAGTAAGGTTATCCCTCATAGAGGTGAGGCGAATTGGCCACCAAGGTCATGCTCCTAAACATCGAACGTTGCCGTCCTTGACAACACGTTTTTGTTTGATTATGGTGTACTTACCGGCTCTCAAAAAAGATTCTTATACTTGTCCTTTGGCTACCAAACTTATACTCGGTTCACTCTTCAACCTGCCCAAGTCTTCTCCAGTACGTAGACATGTTTCTTTCCACACTTCAGTTCATGATTTCAAAGATTTTTCATCATCATGACTATCACCTGACCCTTCAAAGGCATTACCTTTGACCAATAACATGCACTGAACACGAAACAAATCAAGGGAGAAGTTATAATCCCTATGACACACACAAAAAAGAAAAAACTAGAACGTCTCTGACACATATATAATACTATACATTATCCTCCGTCTCTGGTTCGGTCTGTGTATGTGCCCTCATCACCTTACCATTCACATGTAGCATTCAAACGTTCCGAAAGAAGTCCTACAACGACCACACTGATTGCATCAAGTAGCTTACAAGTTTATTTGAAGAGTATCAGGCACGGTAGGGACGCTCAGTAGTAGGTCTTGCTTATTCGTCAACCCCACATCCATGCCCGTCGGCGACAGGGCGATCAAAAATACATCGCCACAATGCCATAGACGACCTCAATGCGAGTCTGTTCTTCTTTTTGTCTTTCTCCCCTATTCGTTTTGTTTTGCCTATTTTCTTGTTCTTCTCCGCTTTCATTCGCCCGTCGTTTGTTGTTTTGCACCCATGTCTGTTGAGCGATTATTATTGTTGCCACCTTTTCACAGGCCTGACATCACTGGCTCCAAGTAAGTGTCGACCTAATAGCAGTAGCAATTGAGGGATGTTTGTTTGTTTTCGTTTCGAATTCTCTGTCCCCGATCGATAAGGACGAACCATGCGGGAAGAAGCAAGGCGGTATCAAGCCTTTAAGACCTACCTCAACATTTTGTTCAAAATTATGTCCAGTAATTCCGGCACCCAGTGGACATACAACACTTTACCAATTGCAATTCGCCTTACACCTTTCTGTAATAAATATCATACACTCGAGTGAAAAGGACACGTTTCAGTCATTCAAGTTGGAAAACGGAAGCCATTACATGATAATAGCAACTAAGGCGGTATTTTTATATGTTTGGGTAATAATATTGTAAAACCGATGAGTAAATGTACAGGACGTGATGCATTTGGACTAAAAGAAAGGATCAACGATTTGGTAAGTATGGGGTTTAGTATACCTCAAGAGATTCAAATAGCAGAATAGCCAAAGACACAATATATAAAAAAAAGCCCTTTACTCTGTCTAAAACCTTCTCTGACATCAAAGCTCATTCGGTGAAAAAGCAGGTGCTTCCCACCGTCTTTCGTCCTACGTAGCCTTGCAGCTGACAAGTAGATAATGTGTTTCGCTACGATTTTTTTTTACAAAATCTGCCATAGTGTGATTTGAGTGATAGGGATCCCACATGTTGTTGACGAATGATTTCTGGCCTTCGTACAATGCGATGGATTAGAATACTCAGAAGGCTTATCGTATTTGGTACTGTCAGTTTGACGTTTAACAACAAATGTTTTCCTAAATGTCAAATTCTTTACCCCCCAAAGGAAAGCAATAATTTTCTTCCATCTGGTGGGCGATATGGCTATGCCGTTGCTAGAGCGTCTCCACTATCCATAAGTTAGGCAATGGCAATATGAAAGGTAATAAACAGCATTGTATATTGCCAAGGAGATGCTGGGTAAAGAGATGAACTGCTTTATATTACCAACCAGATTATCTCAAGTTGCTTTGAATAACCGGAAGCGTAACCATCTGCTCCAACATCTTCAATAGGCATCTGTTTCGATTGCCACCTTAGCCTTGTCTAACTTAGGTTGATAGACAACTCGCATCTCTCCCTTCTAGGTAAATGATTCTGTCCCCCTACATGCGGAATATATCGATTTTGATATTTTTAGGTGTCGATCTTGGCCTGTAAAATGTCCCATATGGAGGTCATTCTGGCGATGAAATGTGGTAGTGGACCTTCGGCCGTCACAGTCGACAAACGATGGCTCGATGGTTGAAATGGTCGTATGGCCACACGACCGGTTTGAGTGTTCATTAATTGTCCGATTTTTCTTCAGAGATCAGAGAACACAAGCATCGGAAAGATTTTGTCCTTTTAGGAATTTATAAGACCTGAATTTGCTTTCCTTTCAAAAACCGCTGGATGGCTGCATTTGATATCTTAAACTCAGCAGCTTACCATTCCGCCCGAGAATTTTGCGTTTTGCAATACTGCCAGTATTATAAAGCTATGGTTTGAGAAATGAAAGGTTCATTGATAAGTGATCAAAAAAACTTCACTAAGCTGAGATGTAAATGTGTATAAACCCAGCTGTTATGAGGCGAAACACTGGAGGTTTTTTTTTACCAACAGCTTAGGAAGTTACATCCTTCTGAAGTTGATTCTGGGCTTGTACAGGTTGCGCCATTTCATATGGGTCGATGTAAATATCGAATAACTTCCACAATTCTCAACAGATTTTGAAAATTTAAAAACTTGTATTCAATTTAGAATTTATTTTGATTAATTTTTGATAACAATATCAATTAAATGACCGCCTTTATTGCCGATGCAAAAAATGGGCTCGTCTTCGCGCATTCTCCATAACATTTTCGAGCATTTCGGTTGAAATTTCTGCGATTTCCGCACGAATGTTTCCTTTGAGCTCTTCTATTGTCTTCGGGCCGTTAGCATACACCTTGCTTTTCACGTATCCTCAAAGAAAAAAGTCTGGAGGAGTCAAATCCGGCGATCTCGGGGGCCAGTCAATATCGTCCTTTTTTAACACCAATCTTCCAGGGAACTTCTTACGCAAAATGTTCATTGTTTTGTCCGCAGTATGACATGTCGCGCCGTCTTGTTGAAACCAAAAGTGAAATAAGATTTTTTTACGCATTTCTGGGACCACATAATGGGCCAACACCGATATCGATCGCCATCGACTGTATCGCCAACGGTTCAATGATGATTTTAGCACATACGACGGCCCAAACAGTAACTTTTTGATCATATAGCGTCTCTTCGTGAATATTATGAGGATTTTCGGTGCCCCAGAAGCGAACATTTTGTTTATTAACTGAGCCAGAGAGCGTTCCTCATCGGTCATCAAAATTTGCTGCCAGAACTCCGGCTCAGCATAAATCATTGCAACGACATTTTGTGGGTATGCCAAGCACCGTGGCTCATCTTGTGACAAAATTCTTTGATTTATCTGCACTTTATATGGAAAAGATACTCCTTTAAAGCTCGCCGCAAAGTGGTCCCTCTGATGCCTAACTGCTGCAAACGGCGCCGATATGACAAACTTGGATCTTCTTGAACGCTGGCCTTCACAGACTGAATAGATGAGTTTGAACGCCGCGGACGTGGCCTAGGTTGCTCACGAGGACTTACCACTGAACCAAATTGGAAAAAATTCGAGGCCCTACGACGAATTTTATCTTTTTTGGGCGCAACACGATCACGATATTTTGCACGATACGCACGTTGAGTTAGCACAATCGAGCGTTAATTTTTAATGAACATTGAAACTATTGCCGCGCGTTCTTTTGTTGTGAACCGATTTATGGTTAAAATTGTACTGAATTGACGTTTCCAAAATGCTATGACAATGAAAATCGGTTAACAATTGTTGAAGTTATTCGAAGTTTATATCGACCCATATGAGATGGCGCACCCTGTAGTACTAGGTGATTCCGTTAATCCTTTGATAGAATGGATTTATTGACTTGCTCTTTCTCCCCTGAGAAGCTCTTAGTAACCCAGCATTGTAGACCCCTTGTTTCGTACATAAACTTGGCTGCATTGGTTCTTAGGCCAGAGGCTTGAAACACAGCATGACAAAGGCGTCGTCTTAGATGGAAAATTGACAGTACTTCCATTTTTGGCTTATGGCAGGACTTATGAAGAGCTTAAAAATCAAGTTCCTTTGCAGGTGCTAAGATTTACTGATCGCGTAATAGTCGCTAAACGGTTATAAAGCCTAAACCCGTTTGGCGGTGTTATTCGAGCCTATTGTAGCATGGCAATCTACTAGCAAAGTGTTGATCTCTAGGTCTTTTTAGATATCCTTTTGTAGTTCTATCGTCTCTAATCTGTGGTGCGATGAATGCATATTAGATTCATGTTTGCCAATGTAGTCTCGACACAGATTATTAGGAGGTGTTTGCTTATATGGCAACGGACTTTTCGCCGCGGCTTCAATTCTTGTGTCAACTGGACCTTCTGTAGATAGGCCAACATCTGTATGTCAAAGTCGGTTAAATCGTCTCACACTATTAGCTACGGCGGCGATATTTTCAACTGACCTTGCCGGACGAAGAGTTAGAGCCTTCACATCTCTTACCCGTCCGGGACGTTCAAATTTACTTTTTGAGTTAACTTTAGTGTGAGAAAGCATTTGCTATTGTAATAACCGAAAGCAATGAGAACTTTACAAAACGTTACCGCGATTTTTTTTTACCGTTCTTATGATGAATTTTTATTGTCCGAATACGTTGTAAGGATGTGTGCTGATAACCACCGACTTTTTACTCATCAGAAGTCATCGCAATCTTATTTGAATGATGACAGTTGAACAATGGCACGAAATTTAAAATGACCCCTCTTATTGGATGAACCTTCACAAGCTCGTTTGCCGTAGGGCCAATACAGCTAAAGCGCTCACTTTGTCAATAAAACCATCGAAGGTTCTCTCAATCACGGAAAAATACACCATTGAGCTCATATTGATTGCTGAAACAGCAAAGCACGATTGAGAGCATAGACTGTCACCAAAGGCCAAAAAGAGTCTTTACGCACGTCAAAGTGAAACGAAGCGCCGCCTGCTGAAGAATCAAACTGGCCTCTTTATTTCAGACTTAGATTAGCTTGGTAACTTCTTTTTATTAGTCGCATCACCAAATTTGGCATATTTACCCACATTCCGCACTAGTCAGCGTCACTGTAAACTATTACCTTTTTCCAAACAAGATTTGCATACCTTTCAAAGAGACAACAGAGGTAGTTCCCATCGCGTCTGCCCCCACCGTAATCGGCCCTTATTAGATACTCACAGGAGGCACACAAGACAAATTTGCCAACCGCAAGCCCCGACTACCGCTGGCTCGTGGCCTTCTTTCCCACTAGCTTTTACCCTCAACCTAATGGAATTATATTTTTATTTTTCGCCTTCGTTTTCCTCGTTTGTTTTGTTATTAGTCTTCTTTCCTTTACCACCGCATACAGACGCACTTCCCGAGGAGACTACACACTCGCGCATCGGGCCCACTTGGAATAGTTTTTATTGGATTTCTTCTTCTCTCTAGTGGGTTTCCTTCTGCGTTGGGGGAAGCGCGGCTTTGTGCTATATTTTGTCGTTTGTTTTTTTTTCCTTTTTGTCTTCCTCCTTCCTCATCCTAAAAGACGGGTTGACGGAAGGAATTTGCTTTATAAAATCTTAATTTCAATTACATATCAGGGAGAAATGAAAATTCTGCTAAATTCCCCGTTGAAAAACGAAAACAAATGTGTAATTTCGAGGGGATTCCGCCGAACGCCCTGTTACGACAAGTGTTTTCGGTTGCTAGCTTTAGCACGCGCGTGTGCGGTAGTGTGTTTTCGATGTTATTTTATTGTTTTTCCATTTGATACATTTGAAAAATAGTTGATTAAATAATTGTAAAACATTTGTTGTGGTCGCTGGAGAGGAACAGAAGGATGGAAGTGTTGAATATACGACATCATCAGCTTAGGCTACATCACCACAAGCTTTGCCACCAGAAGGAAGGTACTTGAACCAATCCCACCGCACCTATTGCGTTTGTACTTTCGCGGGTGTGAAAATGTTGTTTTCTTTACCGTGCTTACTCTTGGCGGTGTTTTTTCTTGTCTTAAGGATGTGTTTAATTACATGGATCACTTCCTGTTTCCGTGAAATCAGGGGTGATTCCCGTTTCCAGTGAAAGTGTACTGTAGGATGATGGAGGGAACAGCAATGCTGAATAGAGACTCGGTTTGGACATCACTAAAACCGTAAATCTTTCCTGAAATAGAGGAGGTTGCACGGTTATTCATCTTCTTCGTTCCTTTCAGCTCGTCAAATAACATGAAAAGTTCTTTTTTTTTTTTTGTCGGTAAATTCTGTGCGGATTGTCCTATACAAATGCTCGGCACGTTGTTTGTCTAGGTATACGCGTGGGCTTTGAAAGGATTCTCGGGAGTGAATTCTATCATGGCTATCATGGTGAAAGATGAAATTTATTTTTGATATTGGAAGGGTGATTTGAACGGGGATTTAAATGTTTGATAGGTTCGTGGAAACGGATACGGGCTTAGAGCGATTTTCTTCGTTTTTCATAGCCCAAATGGGACTTTGAACATTTTAAATTCAGAAAAGTTTTTTGAATGGCTTTTGTGCAGGCGATTTGTTGGTTTTCGAGAATTATGAAAGTGGATTGAGTAAATAGAATTTGTATTTAAATTCGTTTAAAGATTAAAAAAAAAGGAAATAATCTATAATCTGGTTTGAATACCGTCTTCCTGTAGGTGATCTAGTAGTAGGGGCTCCAAATCGGTTAAACCAACACAACCTATGAAAATGATTTGAAGATGGAGTTTGGAATATACATACATATGTACATACATATGTACGTATTTCGACTTTTCTAGAGCCATGCTCTCTATGAGGACGGAAGAAACACATATACTAAGGGATAGGTCAATAGCTGATTTCTTTTTAAATAAAATATTTTTGAACATCGGCAACACTGAGTCGCTCACAATATTTCACAATTATTTAACGTCAAACTCCGGGAAGGAACTGTTGAAAATGCGATAAATTTATTTCAAAAGTACGTGTTGTGTTGTAAGAAGAAAAACTTTTGATCGAAACACGTTTGCTGTACTTCAAAATTGGCGTCATAATCGCTGCTGATGTTGCGACTTAATCCGAGAAACCTCGACTCCCCATCTCTGCAACTAACCGCTCTTTTCTGAAGAGCATTGTGTAGCAAGATGTTAGAATATTCGCTTATAAGGCGAATATTGTCGTTCTCTGTTTGTGCTGGACATCGATTTTATTTTCAAAAAAAAAAAGCTCAAAGCTCCCATCATTCCCTCTCCATCCCTCTCATATCCACTCCTGTCTCCCAGGATCAAATTTACCAAACACATTACCAAAATTCGCGCTTGAGAGATAAAAGAATTTTCGAAAACGTGGGTCTGTATTTTGACTACTTTCACGACAAAACTGGCTCCATGTGCATAAGCGGCAAAACAAAAACTAACGTCATGTGATCGATCTCCCAGAAGGCATTCCAACTGGCCCTCTCGAACAGAATAAATCTTTAATTCGGTTTCACAACACCATTTCACAACAATTATTTAGCTCAGCTACATATGTACATGCTCCTTCTATTACCAAAATGTCAGTGGACTGCCCCTCAAAACTTCCGCAGTTCTCCCCAATTCACGAAAACTACTTTATGATATTTTTGCCCTTACTAAAACTAGCTGCCTTTACCCCTTGAAATGTCGAATTCCGTTGATTTCAAGTTTAAAAACAATTTCCCGAAACGGAAGTTCTACCTTTCCTGATGTTATATTGGTCCTGACTACACACTGATTAATTACACATTATCAACTTGCCTTCGCCTTCATAGATTCCATATTTAATAACTCTGAATCAAATGACATTGTCATCATCTGGGCGGTTTTAACCTTCTGTACTTGAAATAGGATAAATTCGACGACTAATGGAAATCCTCTTAATAGATCGGGTCTCCGAGTCCGGGCTTCTTCAACTCAGTACCACCTCATCACCAACAGCATAAATCGACAACTCGAACTTTAATTTTCTCCTAAACCCTAACATGCACATCTCCCCATATGATACTCTTGACTTTGCATCATCATCCATCCCATATTCGCCAGAAAGAACCTCATCTCCCTACACCAAGGAGCCACGCTCGCAACCAAACAAATAACCGATGGCAGGCTTATTTTAAATTCCGCTCTGCTTTCAACCTTCTTACTTACCTGCATGCTTATACTTAATTCGCACAGTTATGTCAGTCACTCTACCCTGGGTACCTGAACCGAATGCAAAATCTAAAGTTTATAACTATCCCCCTGCTTTTCATTCTCTTAATACTGCTGACCTGAAAATAGTTGCCAACTTGTTTAACATTTCTTTTAGAAGTCCGAACAAGTCTTTCAACCCGATCATGACTACTTTCGTTATGTGAAAGACTACTATTTTCATTACTGAAAGACCCTCAGACGTCTTTAACGTCAGTGAATATAGCCCTGCCTTAGGCATCGAGGAAATATGTAAGCTTAAAGGTCGAGTACTTTTAAAAAAATGCGCCAACCATCTCCTCCTACTCCTTACGGCTTTATTTCAAAGTTCCATTTCACAGGAACTCTTTGCTAAGCTTTGGAAAAATGCCTATTATCCCAAACCATAAAAAAAGGACGAAAGAATGAGGTGTCCAACTATCCCCTATTGCTAAACTCGTTTACCATTCCCAAACTCATTGAGAGTATCGTCTACGATATTTTTTCACTGCAAGCCTATCCTCTCCCCAAATCCAAATAGGTTCCTAAAAAGTCGATCGACAAGGTTAATACCTACAATAAAACTCCTAACCGAACATTTTTCAATCAATTTATTTTGGAATGATGAACTTCAGAACTCTTCCGGTCATCTTTGCTGCAACCTTTGTTCTGATACTCGTAGTTGTAGAACTTACTACATTATTTAGTTCCACGACAATTGCCCAGGTATGAAGGTATGAAGGATTTCTTCTTCGCTAGGAGCACAATATGGAAATCATGGCTGAGGGCCTTTTTTTGTCATTTATTCCTATACAAATTTTAAAATACTTAGTATTTAGTGGCGTAGCCATATTTTTTAATCAACACCTACAATCTCCCGGGTATAAACTCCATCAACTTTTGGTAATACATAGTTTTGTGGAATGCCCTCCCGAGTAATTTTAGCTTCTTCACAGAAGTGTTGAAAATGTTTGGTTTCTTTTCGAGCTTAGCTTATATTTCAGGATATGCCACAAATCCTCGATTAGATTAAGATCAGAGCTACCCGGCGCCCTTTAAACCCGGCACCCAGTTCAGAACGTTTGCCATTTTAACAATTTTTTTGTGTAAGCCGCCGTTTACTTCAGGTCATTGTCCTGTTGCAAAATCCAAATAACAAACAGATTCTCATCAGCATATGGCAGCATTGAGTTTTCCAATATCTCACGATACTTAAATCTATGATTTCGATCTTCAATTTTATGTATTGGATCGATGCCACACCGAGCCATTTCACTCGTCATAATACCATCGACACACTACCCATAGGGAGCGCCGTAGCGCAGTGGGTAGTGTGTCGGCCGCTGACGCAAGATGAGCGAGTTCGGATCCCGATAACACTAACGCCATCGAATGATTATTTCGCGGCTTCCCTCCTCGGCGGGGTACTGGCAAAACCCCCCGTTGTACACTTGCCATGAAAAAGCTTCTCGGCTCTCGCCGTTCGGAATCGGCATTAAGCTTTAGGTTCCGTTCACTTGTGTGAAAAACAAATCGCACACAGCATAAGTGAATAAAAAGAAGCTTGGCTTTGGCTCCACATGAGCTCTAACGCCATCTAAGGTGTCTGTCTGGCAGTCCAATGGACCAGTATTTGTGTCTGAGTGCTCCAACAGATAGCAGAAGCCCCCAACAAAAAAAAATCACCTCCATGTTTGAACGTCGAACAAACTCCTTAAACCTGGGGTGGTGTACACACACTTTATCGTCGGACAAAATTCCATTTACTTTGCCTCATCAGTAAATAGCCCCTTTGTTCCACTGGGCCGCAGTCCAATATTCCAGACTTCAGACTGAAGCAAATTCCAAACCCTTTTTTCGCTTTCGGTCAGTAAGAGGCGGCTTCTTCCGAATAACAAGTCCAAAAATTCCAGCCTCACGCAATCTTCGCTTAATGATGTATATACATAGATGGTCCTCTATCGTTAACGCAAAAAAATTCGAAGCATATTTCCCTCGCCGTAGATAGGTCCTCACCGATTTGATATTATTCCCGCCCTAGGTTTCACGCTAATTTTTTTGGACCTTTTCATGACTTTTAAAGTAATAAACGGCATTTAACACTATCTTCCTTGAGCACCCTACCACTTTTGTAACATCGCTATATGACAATAAGCGGTCTGGTTACGACAAAACATGATCCGATTCCCATAGTGTAAAGCTTATGTTATACATTTGGTTATATTTTTTTTCGCTTATTGATTCAAAAACTTCCAAACACGAAAAATTATTCTAATTATGTACACGATTAATGTTATTTACTTTACCATGAGACTTTAAAAAGTTTACCACATACGGGAGTTGTTCAAAAAATAAGGTGATTTCTTGAATTTCGGAAGTTAAGTACATTCGATTTTCGATTTTTTTTTTTTGTTATGTTGGTACACATGTCCCCATTTAGTTTATTGTTCACAGATTGGCGATTTTTTGGTGTTGAAAAAAATGGATCAAACAATCTTTATTAAATTTTGTATGAAAACTAAAATTAAGTACTTCACCTTGAAATATGGACTGTGGCGTCTACTCTAAGCAAAAAAAAGTGTTTTATAAGTGGTACAAGCTCTTCAGAGAAGGCCGAGAAGATATAAATGATAAGAGACGCCTCTGCACGTCAACAACGGATGAAAACCTGGAAGCAGTAAGAAAAATTGTTATGGAAAATCGTCGAAACACTATCAGGCAAGTTTCTGAAGATATTGCCATATCGGTTGGCTTATGCCATGAATTTTTTCCAGATATTTTGCGTATGAAACATGTGTTAGCGAAATTTGTTCTGAAATTGGTAAATTTCGATTAAAAGAACCGTCAAATGAGCATAGCTCAGAATCTTTTGAAAGACGATCCAAATTTGCTGAAAAAGGCCATCACCAAACAGAAATATATTGTTATGAAGTCGAAACCAAAGCCCAATCATCCCAATGCGAGCGATTAGAAGAACTAAGATCAGAAAAAGCCGCCGCAGAAAGGACATCACAGCCGAAACAACACAGATTTCAATACTGGGACCGGACCTTTGGGATGTTTCCTATAACGGGATGCTACGGGCAAAGATGCCAGCACACATCATTCTCATAGACTATGCAGATGACATCAGGGCAGTGATCATCGCTAAAGATTTAGCAGAGGCGAGGTGGAAACTTAACCAGGTCATGTGGTTAAAAGTTACGACGTCTCTCAAGAGCATTATGGCGTACATCGGAGTTCTCATGATGAGTAAGCCTAGAATATCTATGTATATCCAACTCTCATTATCACTAACTCACACTGCCGATGATAATTGGAACCAGCGGTATTCGCGGTAGCAGATGTGATCCCTATTGATTTGCTAGCTATAGAAAGGAAGTGCGTTTACGATAACAGGACGGATAATGGAATCGAAGCGGCTTTGGCCGCAGCAAAAGAGCGGACCAAGTAGAAGCAACAAAGTCGGTGTAGAGCGGACACCAGGGGAAGATAAACCGCATCATGATTCCAGACTTCCTGACATAATTGGACATGGGTATTTTAATGGCTACATTTGTAGAATGGGAAAGAAACAGAGTCCAGCCTTTCAGTACGATGGCCCAGAGGTCGACGAAACCTGTCATACCTTCTTCGTCTCCAAGTGGACAACGTGTTCCAGAAGAGGGTCTCGAGTGCCCCCAACTGGATAAAGATCAGCTACGAGCTCGTAATTAATTGTATCCTTCCTAAGGAAGAAGAAGAGAGTGGAAGAAACCGCTTGATACTTCTTGGAAGCTGAAGCTGAAGCTGAGACGAAGTAAAAAAGCCGGCCTCCACCTGGAGGAAGAAAACGAAACCACCCTGAAGTAATGCGAAAGTGGTTCTGGAGTGGATGGTGTCTAAACGATAAAGGATTACGTTGGGGGTGGGGCCCACACTACTTGAAAAAGAACGGGCCTGTTTCTCGTGCACATTAGTGTTGCCCACAATCCTCTACTACCGGCCATTTGGAGCTCGGAAGTTCAGAGCCTCGTTGGAAACCCCCGCCAAGCCTTCCTATCATAAGTATGTTCCTTCCATGTTTCGCTATCTTGCGCCACTTCTTCCAGGTCCTTCCTTATATGGTATTGTCCGACGCGCAACCTTTTTTGTTAAGACGTCGAAACCAAATCCCAATTATCCCACTGGAAGCAATCAGTAGAGCCAAGACCAAAAAAAAACAAAATCGTCAAATGTGAACATTTTGCTCACTGTTTTCTTCAATTACAAGGGCGTCGTTCATCATGTAGTTCACTGTGCAACACCGAATTCACCGGACTTGGTCCCCTGCGAGTTTATTTCTCTTCCCAAAACTCCAAGGAGCCATTAGAGGACGGAAATTTGCCACGATTGAAGAGATGGACTGCATCGCTGGAAGAGCTTAAGGCTACACCGAACAGCTGTAGTTCGAATATGGAAAAAATGGCGCCAGCGTATTATATCTGAGGGGGATTATTTTGAAGGAGGCAAAATAGATATTGACGAATAAATAAATATCTTTCAGGAAAAATAAAAATTCAAATTAATTTTGGACCAAACAAAATTTGGCCAACAAAAATCGGGACTTCTTAACATAGAAGCTCATAAATTATAAAGAAAAAAAGCTGGTCACCTTAATTTCCAATCGTAAGTTTATATGGCTCTCGGGTTTTTCTTCGTTTTATGTGTCTCGGGAATAAATAGCAATGTATTGTGATTTTTGAGGGCATTATGTACATATGTAGGTAAACATGTCTTAAACATGTATATAAAAGCACATTTCTAAAACATGTTTTACTTAACCGCTAAATTACTTCCGTCATTGTACTTAAAATATCAAAGTAATCATTTATGTAAATGTTTCAATCTTTTTTAATGTATCTTCCCTTTTTTATTTCCAGGTAAATCCATTGATAGATTGATATTTAGACACATGTTTGGTAAGACTTTAACTCAAATTATAAAGGTTTTAGAAAATCAGGTGTAAAGCAATCAATCAAATTGAAATTCCAAAATAGTAACCATCATTTATAGTCATAAATGAAAAGATAGACGTCACAATTCCATCCTTCCACATCCAGAAAAACTCCTCTCTAACATTAAACTTTCTTCTAGATAGATAGATATTTATTTCGTATGTAAAATTTACAATGGTTTGCTACCGCACATTTTACAACACAGGGATTTGATAATTATTTTATATCTTTCCACTGAAAATTTTTGATATTTTGAATAAAGGAAAAAAAACCAAAAGACAAAATAACAATATGCTTTAGAAGTAAAATACGACAAAAACCTTCTATACAACAAAAAAAAAAAAAAAAACAAAAAAATAAAAAAAAAATAAATAAATAAATAAGTAAATAAATAAATAAATAAATAAATAAATAAATAAATAAATAAATAAATATATAAATAAATGAATAAATAAATAAATAAATAAATAAATAAATAAATAAATAAATAAATAAATAAATAAATAAAATAAATGAAAATAAATAAATAATAATGATATAAGTTTAAATAAATAAATAGGTACTTAACTAAATAAATAAATAAACTAATTAAACGAAAAGTAACAAAAATATAAATAAACTTAACAAAGTAAACAAGCATGAATATAAATAAATAAATAACAGCGGAAGTAAAACAATTTAATTATCACATATTTCTTTTACTAGGGGGTTGTCAGCAAAACTACATCGTTCTACAAATCTAGTTTTAAGTTTTTCAATCCTTTCATGGATCAGTTCAACATTCACTTTTTTGTGCAGATCTAGGGTAGAGTGATGCCATGGCAAATTAAGCATCATTTTTAAAACCTTATTTTGACTTACTTGCAATTTCTTTATATGGCACTTTGCACAATCACCCCAGACTTGGCAACCATATAGAAGAATCGCTTGAAAAATCACTTTGTAAATTATTATTTTGTTATCTATTGATAGTGAGGATTTTCTACAAATAAAAGGATACAACATTTTTATGGCAAGTCCTATTTTCTTAATCGTTCTATTTATGTGGTCATTAAAATTCAGTTTTGTGTCAAGAAAGATTCCTAAATATTTAACACAGGACTCCCAAGGGATGCTTACTTCATTAAATTGTAATTGAGCTTTCTTCTTATCTCCATTTTTTGTTTAGGAAATTCGAATTAAGTAAGGACCGTATTTTTCAAATTCTTTTTCATTCGAATTCCACTAAAAACCATGAAGATGGGTACCCTGTCGAGCCAACGTTGACACCTCCATTAGCTGTGCATGCTTTTGTACATTCCTTTTTCCGTTCCTTTTTATTCGCCGAAGCAAAAGTTTATGTTAAGCAAGAGGAGTAAGGAAATGAGTATTAATAAATGGATAAACTCGAGTATAAATTGCTTTGCCCCATCATCGTCAGATGGCTGAGGATGGGAGTTTAAAGGTCGCAGGAGTTGTTTTTTTTTCTCGGGTTTTGTTCGCTTGAGGAGAGCTTGGACATTTTTTTTTCATTCATGTGTCATGAAACTGTTTTGTTGGGAAGCTTGCATGGAACTATGTCCGTTGACACTGACAAATTCTTTCGATATATTCGTTGCTCGTTTTTGGAAATTCTTTGTAGGGATCTAGTCGTATGTGTAGAAACGTGCTCTTGGGCTTAGAGGAAGTAGGTGTATATGGATGGCTTTTACACAAAAATGTGATGAGATTGAAATTCCTTATCCATTTTAATGACACTTTGCGTGGACTCGTTGACACTTTGGGAAATGATTTTGTGAAAACAAAGGCAATTATTTGTTAAAAGTTTGTGAAATGCTCTCAATTGTCACGAAATGGGTTATCTTACATCTGCTAGCCAAGTTGCATAGTTTTAAGGTACAAAGGTAGTACAATTAACTGAAAATACCTTAAAGCTTCAATCACCAGATCAGATCTAAGCAAATAGTCGACGGTCTTCTCAACTGGGCCTAGTTTTTGATTTTTCTGTTTATTGCGATGGATCCTTAAATGTTTGGCTTAGCCGTTGATATTGATGCATGACCACGCGGCTCCCACGATAACTTCCGCTTTCGATTAAGGTAATGGATCCTTGGTTTATCGCTAGTCACAATACGATGTAGGAAACTTTTTCTTTCTTACAGCTGGAGCAATTGTTTGCTCATGAAAAAAGGCCGTTCGACGTCTTGTTTTTGACCATTCTTAAAGTGGCCTGTTGAGTTCATCCAGTAATGCCTCAAATTCTTAAGACTTTTTCAAAGGTCTCGGACGATCTCTATCCTGAGGGTAGACAAAACCAAAAACTAGATTCAAAAAACAACAAAGTTCTGGCGATGAGTGAATCGGCGGAGGCAAAGGGGAAGCTACTATGCGACTCAAACATCATGCATGCGACGCATCAATGCCTCGGTTTAGAAGCCTGGGAGATCACAGAAGTCCAGTTTATTGATGAACCGAGGAAATCTCCGCGCCCAAAAGAAGGCACCACATAGAATCCATCTCAGATGGAGTACAGAACGGCGAAGATGGCGCCCAACGGGACATCAATACGAGCAGAAGGCAAAAGTGAAAAGAACTTTGCCAAGACGTAAAAAACGACCCCTAGAGGCTTCGGTACAAGGTACGTAAATTAGGTGCCCAGGCTAACAGCCCCGGTCTCTCAAAAATGAAGGGGGCACACTATTCCCGACTCATCCGGGTAGGCCAATTGATACATCCCCATACAACTGGAGGATGTTCGGCTGTACACCGACGAGGAACTGACCTCAGCCATGGGGACCATAAAAAAACAAAGAATCCGACGGCCCTTTCCCCGCTAGCCCTAACAATCACGGCAAAAACGTGCCCACAACTCCTAAACATGTTTAATAGCTGCCTTATGGACGAGACCTTCAGCAATGAAAAACGAAAACTGGAATCCCCCTCAGCCTACCGTTGTGTATACACAATGGGAAAAGATGATATAAGTTCGAATTATCACGGCAATCCAGGTGACCTGTCTGAAAAACAACATTGTTTCCGAAGGGGCACTCAACAGTCGTGGCTATCGAAGAAGTGGTCAAGTCGGTATAGTGTGCCCAACTAGCCAACCACTATTCTAGAAAAGTGGCAAGGAATGCCATTAGCTCAGTATGCTGAACAGGTTTTCTGGGGCTTTTGGAAATCATCTTCAGTACCTGCTCTGAACACTGAGTAAACACCTTAAAGACCGGAAATTACTCTACGACCTACAGAGGGGCGCAGCAGAAAGTTCATCATGGCAGCACACTGGGAACGCATCTTTGCAATGGAGGGATTCTCTGGACAGAGATGTCAGCACACATCTTTCTCATAGGCTATGCAGATGACATCAGGGCAGTTATCACAGTTAAAGATCTAGAAAAGGCACAGTTAAAGATCTAGAAGCTCAATCAGGTTATGAGACGACTGCAGGGATGGATGGCGGACCATGGTCTGAGACTGGCAACTCAGAAGATTGGTATACAATATGAGAAAAACGAGGAGAAAACGGCTTGATACTCCTTGAAAGCTGAAAGCTGAAAGCCTCACCGGCAAAAACCCCACAAGTACGAGTAAAAGAAGACGAAATCTAAAAGCCGCCCCCATTGAGGAAAGAAAACCACGCCATTCAGAGGGGTTACGGTGAGTTTTGTTAGGTGCGAGTCCTATACTACTTGAAAAAGAACGGGCCTGTTTCTCGTGCGCATTAGCGTTTTCCACCATCTTCCATTATCGGCCATTTGGAGCTCGTAAGTTCAGAGCCTCGTTGGCCACCCTTGCCAAGCCTTCCTTTCATGAGTGTGTTCGTTCCATGTTTCGCTGTCCTATGCCACCTCTTCTAGGTCCTTCCTTATATTTCTATCTACGGTGCGACCTACTTTGTGTTTTTTTTCTTTCGGGTTTTCAGTCATTATTCTTTTGACTGTTTGTCCATTGTCCATTTGTTCAGCTCTTGTTTTCAAGGCCCCGAAATCGTTTTCCCACCTTCTTAATCAGACACCAAGTTTGTCACATTATTGTAGTCTTAATAATATGGATTTTGACATTGCGGAACAAAAGAGTTGTTTTAGGTAGTTAAAAAAATGGTGACAAAGCGTTCCCTTGTCTTAATCCTTCACGTATGTACATATCTCGGATGTTTCAGTTGAGGCATAACATAACACGTACTCGAATCAGTTTCATCGACTTTTTCGGCATTCCCAATTGACAAGGACATTATACATTTCCAGTCGGTTTATAGAATTATACGCCTTTTTAAAATCTTCGAATAGTTGGTGGGCCGTTTCGTGGAATTCCTATTTCTTTTCTAAAAGCTGTCCGTTTGAGCCACATTAGTAGTTTCATGCATGTCCCCGATTTAAGTTCATGTTTGTGATGAAAAGTCGTTGATAGATCCACAAGTTTACAATGTGACGTTTCTGATATTTCTGATATATCACTAGAGCCATCGAATTTCGGATTCCCCATTTGTACACTTAATACTGCCAACCAAGCAACGAAACAATTGAACTAATTTAATCCATGAATTTCCGAAATTCTCTTTACTTTATAAACACACTTCTATATGCGTCGGCAAATTTATTTATATGCATAGTACACCGTCCATCACAACACCTGATACTGGAATATAATAATTTTTACCTTTGCTGGTTTCCTTTGTCCCCTCCTCCTAGGTTTCTGAATGTAAGTCGCCCTACGGCGCTAAATCATCTGTTGACGAAAGCTATTTATTTTGAACGACAATTCAATTGGAAGGTTTTGCACTCTAACAATGGATTACCTCCCACGACATTCAAGTTGCTTGCTCATTTTTTTTAAGAAGCCACTCGCACAATAAATGAATATCGCCTCAGTGCCTAAATATCCATTCACTACAAAAGTATCTTTATTTATCCCTACGAGTACCTGCCCCACTGAATTTATTCCCCTGTCCATGAATGCCATGACCACACAACTCTATTGTTGTTTCCTTTATTTTATGTATCCTTCGCCGTTACACCCACCAAAACAATGGAAATAGGAGTATCGCGGTTACAAATTTCCTCTAAAGACATACCTCGAATAAAAGCATAAAGAAATAAAATAAAATGAAAAAGTTATAAAAAAAAATTTCACATTTAATGGAAATCACATTCATTGCAGATATTTGTGTCAGCTCCACTCGTTCATGTCCTCCAGTTTGGCCTCATGCTACCCGCTCCCCAGCAGCTAGCATCCGCACTTCTGCCAGCCCAGGAGTAATCACTCTTTCCGTTTGGCTTTGTTCGTCCTGCCTCTGCGATCCCTCTGTTTAATCCTCTCCCCGTATTGTGCCGTTCAGAAATATTTTATTATTGTAACGATTTTTTTTATTCCGCCTATTATATAGGTTTTTTCCTTTATCCTGATGCTTTTTAGATACAGTTTTTTGTCATTGTTTTTGCTGCTCAACGCTGTTTTCTTTCTATTTTTTTTTAGTCTGAATTCCTTCTTCCTTTGGAGCAGTTTCCAAGGATAACAGCGATAACATAGGGAACCATTGTTAGAGAATTGGAACTGATGGTGACGCTGATGTTGGCCCGAACATGGGGAGTCGTCGTGTGCTAGTGTTAGAGGGCATCGAAAAGAGCGTAGAATGGAGCAAAGAAAAAAATCAACAGGGATTTGAATTTAGATTCGAAATGCTCTTCAGTTGGACAATTTGTTTGGGACTATATTCGTAGATGTATGAGGGTATCTGCATATAGGCGAGGGAGTGTTACATGTTTACGAATGTGTACAAGTAGGTTGTAGTCAGCTGGTGTAGCTCTCATGTCAAGTTTGTCAGCATAATGGCTTGTAGTGGTTTTGTTTAAGAAATACCCAAAGCGAAAGTGGATAGATGCCTTGATCCCGAGGCACTCGAATGTTAAACCATTGCGAAATGTAGTTCGATTTCTTTTTTATTTTATTTTTGGTTTTTGTGTGGCAGATAGCGAGGTTGGTTGTCTATACCATTTTATTTGACTGTCGTTTTCGTCCTTGCCAGTGTGGGGATTAAGTAGCTAATGTGATAGTCGAGGATGAAACCAAGTGACTAGTCACTGTGAAATTGCTTGTTAACTACCCACAATGTGAGGTTTGGTTGAGGGGGAAATCTACATGAGTCTGTATAATATATAAGTAAAGAATCATTCTTTGTGGGACTAGCTACGATGCATTATAATTCCGGAGACAGAACGCTCCTTGCCTATGTTTGGCACCGTACATGGCAGCGAGCTAGCACAGGACTTTGAAAATTGTTTTTCGATGTTTATTAGCTTTCCTTACGATGTTTTCTCAGTCAAGTGATTCCGAATACGAGTATGCCTTGTCTTTATAACTTTTCCCTGAACATAAATAAATCAATACACATCAGTCAGAGAGATACGATTCCCTTTAGGCTTCTTGAGTGCCTTAGATTATCAATGTTTTCCATTTAACTTGGCTGGTGATGAAGTCCCGTCAAGATTTAGATGCCGTGACTGCTGGGTAATCCAGGTTGCTATTCATAGAAGAAATGTGAAACGTTCATCCGCAAGATTGCGTATTTGATCGTATATTCCTCACCCAAGTTACCTAAATTGATGCAATGTGGTTCGCAATTCTTAAAAGTATTCGCTGTGTGAAACAGCCCCCCTTGAAGGTGTTGTTCTTGGAAGATATATAAATTATTTTGGTTGGCCATGCGTTTGAAAACCTTTGGGGTTATACTTTTTTTCTTTTTCCTTTCGGTAGAGCAGATTATGTTTTGAGGTCATCGGCGTCGTTTGAAATCTATCTAGATCCTTCTAGTCGGAAATATATTGAATTTTTTATTATTCAAGCACAGGCTCAAATATGTAAGCTGTTCGATCGTTCTGAACTCGCAGCAGACCTCCAAATCCTTCTTATAACCAAAGTAACATCCTCCGCTAGCTCTTCCCCTTGCATGTCTTCTTGTGGCAGGTATCCAATAGAACTCATATTTTATGAACTTGTTTTCAAAGAGATTGTAGTTATTTTCCGTTGTGAAGGTTTCGAATAGAAATATGAAATCGAATGAATTTACAAAATTATAAAATTCGGTAAATAGAGACTTATTTCCTAAACCTGCTATATTATAAGACAATATTTTTATTTTTTTTACAATTATTTACTTTTTTACTACGTGCATTAAGTTTAGATACATTAAAATGGCAGACGGCATTACAATTAAAAACGTTTCTGCTGGACAGTTTGGGAAGCAGTGTTGTTATTTCTGCTTGTGCTTGCACCATTAAGGGCAAGTCACATAGAATGCGCGCTTGCGTGCGTCCGTTAATTTCAATTGACCTTCAACGCATTGCAGGCATGCATAGCCACATAGAATCCGTGCGTGCGTTGATCTGTCAAAATTGAATGTCAAATCATTCAATGACATTTATTAATTGGTGTTGTGCGTTCAATTAGAAAACATTCGTTACTTGTTAATTAATACTTAAAAAATATGGACGATTTTATTTCAGTAATAATATCTATATTAATATTGTCGCAAGCATTTGAAATGTACAAGATAATAATGGGATTTATTTCTGTAGCACTTTAAACTTTTGTTATAAAGACACGGATGGTCTTTAATTGTTTCAATAAATTTTTCTTCAAACATTTCTTTCACTTTGCACCAACAAAACGTACCTCGCATGTGACACCAAACAGAATAATACTTAAATGTCAACCGAATTTGAAATTTCTCTCACTGCGAGAGAGTTCCTAAACATTCTCTCAAAGCATCCACCAATGAACGTGCTTACTCTCAATTTGTCTATATGTGAACTTCAAATTGTAAATGTGTGAGGTCCGATATGTGAATGTATGAACTGTCAGCGCATCAAAAAGTAGAAAGAAGCTCTACTTTGTCTATCGAGGCGCGTGCTTCCGTCGGCTATGTGCCACCTCCCATAAGAATGTGTGTATTCTACTTTGCTGTCAGCGGAAGCACGCAAGCGCGCATTCTATGTGACTTGCCCTTTAGCGTTCTGATCTGGATCTCCTGTCACTGTGATTTTCGATTTCGATCTATCGTTGGTCATATGCTGGAGTGTTGCCTGTCCGTTCGCGCTGTCACATTGTATGATATTATTCTTGTCAAAATAATAAACATCGTCGCCCGCTTTCAATGTTTGCCCGCGTAGTTCAGTTTTTATATACTTGTTTTTCGTTATGATAGCGGTTCTAAGTTCTATCAGTTGTCTTCTCCTTTGTCTGGATGCCATGGTGAAATCTTTGTGTAGAGAAACCCCAGGGCCACGAAGTTTAGATGCTGATCTTAGTATGCGTCCTACATCCTCCTTGTTTTTCATCCTCACGATAATGTTTGATATGTTGGCTTTAGAACCAACCGCCCTAGTATCAGCAACCAATGACGTGTCCGTCGTCTGCAAGAGCTCTAGACACACTTCTTTTGCTTGCGATTCGGCCTCAACTCCCGTTTGCGTTGGTATATGCACAACAATGTTCTTCTCTATTGCCCTTTTTTCCAGCGCCTCAACCTTGCGTTCCAAGGAGATGCATCGATCTTCCATGAGCTGCACTTTGGCTTTTAGAACTTTGTTGTCCGTATGCAATTCTTGCATTTTCATGCTGATGTCAGCCAAATCTGACTTGGTCGGCAGATTTTGCAACCTGTCGTCGAGTAGCGATGCCATAGATGCTTCGATCATTGCTTTTAGATCACCTATAGGTACGTTAACCACTGCATTATGTTGCGAACCTGTACCCCTCTCGAGCAATGGTTCTGGTGATATTTCTACCATACGGCGTTTAGTCACCTGTGTTGATAATTGTGCCACTGCATCGTTGTTAGTGCCGTTCCTTGGAGGTGTTCGTGCCAGCTTTGATCCTTTGTTCAACATCTTTGTTTTTTTGTTTTGTTTTGTGGATGAAAAGGGAAGTTGACTCACCTAAATCCTTGAAGTGTGTATTGCACTGGGTTTATTTAGTGAATACACCTTTACTTTTTAATTAATACGGCCTTAATACTTTAATATTTTTATTATTTTTCAGGAGCTAACTTTTCACCCTTTGTTCTCGCTATTGACAGCTGTCCAGGATTTGGAGGTCTGCTGGGAGTTCAGAACGATCGAACAGCTTACATATTTGAGCCTGTGCTTGAATAATAAAAAATTCAAAATTCCTTCTAGTCGCTAGATCCCTCGGGTGGCATTTGCGTAGGAATTGGTTGCAGACATTTTTGCATAAATCTGATATAATGCCATTACAAACCGTTTCGTTGTATAAATAGACATCGTAGATATTATAAGGACATACTACATAAACCCATCGATTTAGTAAATCATCTTGAAGGTAAATCGTCTTGATTAGGAAGCTGACTAGTTTACTTAAAACTGATGGTTAGGAATTGCGTGTGGAATAAAGTGTAAATCGCCGAAGCTTGAGCAAGAGTGAAAAGCTTGTATGTCATCAGCTATTCTCCAGAATTCGTGATAAAGGCGTTCGAATTTGCTGATCAATTCGAACCAGTATCCAGTTTCATGAAGCCACGAGCTAAAGATTGCAAAGTGATCCTGGGAGACGCAATCGCCCCTCAACACCGTCTCCTTCTGACTGAATTTTTTATGGATGCGAGAAAGAAGTCAAAGCAGCAAACGAAGGTGTCTGAGAGAATCAAGTGGTATAAGCTGGATAAAAGAAAAGGCGAAGCTTTTATTACCATCATGGAAAACTACCTCTCTTCCATTATCGATGAGGTCGGTAATGAGGAGTGCAGAGCACAAGACATGTGGGATTCCCTACAACAATCTGGCCTGGAGAAAGCCAAATCACTGCTCGGAACATCTAAAGGCCCCTGCCAACACGCAAAAGAAACCTGGTGGTGGACAGACGAAGCCAAAGCAGTGATACACGAAAAGAAAATGGCTTTCCAAGCTTGGTCAAAGTGCTCTTCTACTAATAGAGAGGAAAAAGCTCGCCGTGAAAAGGTATATAGATGTTGCAAAGGTATCGCGAAGAAAAAATGCGCCGAATTCAAAGCGAAAAGCATGGAAGGCCTCTATCAGGAGTTGGAAGAAATATCGTCTTCCGCGTCTGACAGGAACCAGGCTACCCAGGAGCTTCGACAAAAGAATTTGAACAAAGGAGCAAATATCTTTAAGATAGCCGCCCAGAGAAGAAGAAATGCTCAGGAGATTCGTTTCCCAAAGTTTATTAACAATGCTGAAGGCCAACTCCTTGTGGAAGACGAAAAAATTCTCCACAGATGGCGACAGTATTGCGAGGAACTTCTGAACGAACAGTTTCCCCGAGTGTACTTTCCAAGAGCCGCCCCGAATCATGCCGAAATACCCGACATCACAGTCGAAGAAGTTCGGTACGCGGTTAAAAACTCCAAGAAAAGAAAAGCTGTTGGGCCGGACGGGATACCCTCTGAGTTCTGGAAAAAGATGGGAGACATCGGGTCTAGATGGCTCATGGTTCTTATCTCTAAACTTATGAGAGGCGACACTATGCCTAATCAATGGAGGGAAAGCTATCTTCTTCCATTGCACAAAGGAAAGGGTGATACGCGAAATTGTGATAACTACCGTTCTGTCAAGCTGATGTCGCACACCATGAAGATCGTTGAACGGGTATTAGATAGCCGACTGCGGAAAATAATACGACTATCTGATGACCAGTGCGGGTTTGTCTCGGGTAAATCAACAACAGATGCAATCCAAAGTATAAGGATCATGATGGAAAAGCATCGTGATTCTTCAAAGGACTTGCATATGGTGTTGGTTGATTTCGAGAAGGCCTTTGACCGGCAACCAAGAGATCTTTTATGGGTAGCGCTAAGACAAAAAGAAGTTCCAGAAACCTACGTGCGAGTAATTATGGACATGTACGAGAGAGCAACGACAAGAGTAAGATGCACCGCAGGAGTCACCGAAGAGTTCGCAATCAAAGTCGGTGTACACCAAGGGAGCGTCCTCAGCCCACTGCTTTTTATAGCAGTCCTTGATTGCTTGCTTGAAGGAAAAGTGACGGACCCCAATGTGCACCAGCTATTCTTTGCTGACGATGGGGCCATTATAAGTGATGATCAGGCGTCCCTACAACGAGCACTTGATGTATGGGTGGACATTTTTGAGGGACACGGGTATCGTATTAGTTCAAAGAAGACAGAGTATCTGTGCTGCCCGTTCTCTGACCCTCATCAGCCTATTCCAGACATTTACTTGAATGGAAGAGTGCTTCCCAAGTGTGAAAAGTTTAAATATCTGGGATCTATGATTAATAGAGAAGCAACTTGTGATGACGACATCAAACATCGCGTAAGCGTAGGGTGGATGAAGTGGCGGGAAAACTCCGCCATCTTCTGTGATCGAAAAATGCCCCCTAAGCTGAAAGGAAGGCTCTACACTTCAGTTGTACGTCCGGCGCTCACATACGGTTCACAATGCTGGACAATGCACAAAAAGTATGAGAGCAAATTAACGGCAACTGAGATGAAGATGCTTCGCATGACAGCGGGAGTAACAAAGCGTGACAGAATTAGAAGTTCAAAGATCCGAGGAAGCCTCCACGTAAAAGAAACCATCACAAGAAATATAGAGCGCGACCGACTCAGTGACTCAGTTGGTATTGCCATGTTCAAAGGAGAGATCCTTTGAACCCCGTCCAAAAGGCGTTATCAATCAACATTCCAATTTCAACACGCAAAAAAGGCAGGCCGAAAAACAATTGGTGCAAACAAATGCAAAAACACCAGCATTTGATTGGCCTCAGCGATGAAGTAATCCCAAACCGGGAAGCCTGCCGCTACTTTCTGAGGTCAAACCGGCGGACCCCACAAGCGGACCAGTAGGAATGCAGTTAAGTGGGAAGGTTATGGTCCTACACTTCTGACCATAACGACGCCGGGATAAAAAGGAAAAGAAGAAGAAGTATTAATTTATTTATTTAGTCAATAAAGTACATAGACTTTCTTAGACCTATAATATAAGATATACAGGGTGTCCCACGAGCAGTGTGCCAAAAAGCTAGAGCGTGTAGGTCTGGTCAAGACAAGAAAAAAATCGTATGGGAGGGGGGGGTCTATTCCCCCCCGTTTAGCCGGGAGGGGCAATTTTCTAAAAAATTGACTTAATTTGGAAAAAAAATTATTAAAAATCAACACAAATTGTTAAAGCCACAATGCCGTGATATACTTTTTTGAAAAGCCAGAAACCTCTTCTTTCGTCCTGTTTTTAAATGAAGCTGTTTTAGGGAATAGTTTTTGAGAAATTAATTTTCAAACTCAAAATTTTGGAAAAAAAATGAAAAAAAAAATGTTCGAACTATTTTTTTTCAAAATTTTATGTAATTAAGTGGTAATCTTTTTTCAAACATTCAATTCTCTTATTAGTTTTTAGTTAAAAACAGAAAACCGGATGCAAAAATGTCTTGTAGTTTTTGAGAAATTAAAAAAAAACCAGAACCTCTTTTTTTAAGAAAAACCTTTTTTTTGGTTTTAACGCGTCAGGGCTTGTAGGCAAATTGTTGTATGAAACATTGACCTCTTTTTTATTATTTTTAAAAAAATTCGGAGTTTTATGAGAATACAATAAAGTGACACAGTATTGGAATAACCCTGGATTAATCCTTTTTTTTCATTGATAACGCCTGAAAACTGACCTGTCAATTTCGTCTGCGTCCGCCGCCGCCGATGGGTTCTACCCGGTAGGTCCTTAAGACAATAAAACCACAATTTTTCTTTATTGAAAAATAAAATATTTGCAACCCAAATGTAAATAAAAGGTATCGCATTTTTAATAAAAAAAAACCATTTCCAAATTGGATGTTAATTCATCAACACATTACGATGTCAAACTCATACTCTCGAGAAGAATTAACGGACATGCACTTCTGCTACGGTTTAGCTAATGGTCGAGATCGTGAAGCCGAAAGACTCTACGCTGAAAGATATCCCAATCGGAGGTGTCCCAGTCGTAGCATGTTTTCAAGAATCCACCGACGTCTGCGAGAGCACGGAGTGCTAGAGCATCGAAGAAGCGAAAGATCAGTTACAGATGGATCAGGAAGCTTAGATGAAAGAATTTTGGATTTGGTCCGACGTAATCCCTCCCTTAGTACAAGGAGGATAGCTATTATGCTTGGAGTGCCCAAATCTAGAGTATGGAGAGTGCTTCATACCGAAAACGTACATCCGTACCATTTTAGGCCAGTTCAGGAACTCACCTCAAACGACAAGTTTTTGAGAGCAGAATTTTGTCGATCAGTACTGCTTCGAGATGAAACTGAACGAAACTATTTTGTAAGGATATTCTGGACGGCTGAAGCACAGTTTACCAGAGATGGGGTTACTAACTTCCACAATTTGCATCATTGGAGTAGCACCAATCCACACAACAAAAAACAAAATAAATCACAACACCGATTTAGCTGTAATGTTTGGCTTGGTATTGTTGGACAAACTGTAATCGGGCCCCGGTTTTTGAATGCCGTTATTAATGGAGAATCGTACCTGCAGTTCCTACGAGACCTTTTGCCCGATTTGATGGACAACGTTCCTTTGGCCATAGCAGATAATTTAATCTACCAGCACACTACAGCTTACGGGTTAGAAACTGGCTGGATGATCATTTTAGTGACCGTTGGATCGGGAGAAGGGGCCCCACGGAATGGCCACCTAGATCACCAGATTTAACTCCTCTAGATTTTTATGTGTGGGGATTCATGAAGAATTATGTTTACGAAGTGGAAATAGTATCTTTGGAACAACTGAAAGAACGGATTGAAGTCGCTGGAGTCAAATTGCAGGAAAATTTGTCAAGCATAGACTTATGTGCAGCCATTAGAAGGAGATATAATCTTTGCCTTCTAAAAAATGGGGATCATATTGAAAATTTATTATAATAAAACTCCGAATTTTTTAAAAATAATAAAAAGGAGGTCAATGTTGCATACATCAATTTGCCTACAAGTCCAGCCGCGTTAAAACCAAAAAAAAGGGTTTTCTTAGAAAAAAGTGGTTCGGGTTTTTTTTTAATTTCTCAAAAACTACAAGACATTTTTGCATCCGGTTTTCTGTTTTTAACTAAAAACTAATAAGAGAATTGAATGTTTGAAAAAAGATTACCACTTAATTACATAAAATTTTGAAAAAAAATAGTTGGAACATTTTTTTTTTCATTTTTTTTCCAAAATTTTGAGTTTGAAAATTAATTTCTCAAAAACTATTCCCTAAAACAGCTTCATTTAAAAACAGGACGAAAGAAGAGGTTTCTGGCTTTTCAAAAAAGTATATCACGGCATTGTGGCTGTAACTGTTGATTTTTAATAATTTATTTTCCAAATTAAGTCAATTTTTTAGAAAATTGCCCCTCCCGGCTAAACGGGGGGGAATAGACCCCCCCCTCCCATACGATTTTTTTCTTGTCTTGACCAGACCTACACGCTCTAGCTTTTTGGCACACTGCTCGTGGGACACCCTGTATAACTTTGAACTAACAATTATGTCTGGAAATGGTTAAGTAAATTAGCTTTAAAGGATGGTATCGACATATTAAAGTCGATTGACGATGCACATTCATTATATAATAACAGCAAGCCATTTAAAGACGAGGAACGGCCGTAGTAAGTATGATAGTGGGCTATGAAGAAAAATCGATTGATAGTTTCAATCGATCTTGATATGGAGGCAAATTATTAAAATTTGACCAAGGAAGTCGCCTGAGGGAGGGCCTTAAAAATCGTTTTTGTATCGATTCTAATCTCGCAATATGAATGTGGTAGTAGGGACACCAAACGACGGATGCATACTCCAGCAGAGACCGAACAAACGATACATATAAGGTTTTCAAAACATAAGGATCGATGAACATTTTAGCATAACATTTTAACATTCCTAATGCTCTGTTAGTTTTATTAGTGATGAACTCAACATGAGAATTAAAGGATAGTTTACAATCCAACATAACGCCCAAGTCTTTAACTAAGGAAATACGTGGAATTGGACTACCATCAAGGGAGTAAGAGTAAATTTAGGGAAAAGAACTCCGAGAAAAAGTAATAATCGAGTATTTACTAACATTAAGAGACAATTGTTTTTAGAGCACCACAAAGCAAATATTTGAAGATAATCACTTAAACGATGAAAGCTGATGGGATCTATGCATGCCGAGTAAATTTTAAAATCATCGGCAAACATTAGGATATTGCAGTGGGGTAAAAAATTCACAACATCATTCATCAATATGGCTAATTGTGGGACACCTGATGTTACCTGAATTCGTACGGAAGTATGATCAAGAAACTTTACAAATTGGACACTATTTTCTAAGAACAATGATAGTCATCTGAAAAAGATGTTAGGGAAACCTAGTCGTTCAAGCTTATAAAGCAAAAGCCTATGGTTCACTCGATCAAATGCTTTACTGAAGTTAGTGTAAATTGCATCACCCTGGTTACCTTTACATATTTCAGAAATAACATAGTTGGTGAAGAGGAGGAGATTAGTAACTGTCAATCTGTTTCTAACAAAGCCGTGTTGGTTATTGCAAAATAGATTTTTACAAAAGAAATTAAATTTTTCTGTTACTAAGGTATCGAACAGTTTAGGTAGGGACGATAATCGGAAAAGTCCGCGTCTATAGTTGAATCAGTTATTGAATAGACAGATTGAAAAAATGAGGCAAAGGTGTTGCAGATATCACGAGGATTGTCAATCGATTGACCAGCAAAGAGAAAAGGGGAGGGAAATCCGTCGCCTTTTTTTTAAGTTTACAAAATTCCAAAAGTTTTTGGTGACGACTTGATTTTGGTTTCAACATCATTTATGTAAATGGAGTGGGCATGATATAAAGAGATTTTAAATTCAGGTCTGATTAAACGATACAGTATAGTCCTCATTCAACAAGCTAGACCGCCACTTCTTATAGGCTCTGTTTTGAGCACCTTTAGTATGTGCGTATTATTATTGTCCCAGAGAGAAATGTAATTAAAAGTGTTATTCATTTGTATAATGGGAACGTAGTCAAAAATTAAATTATTAATAACGCGATAAAATGCCGAACAAAGATCATTAATTTCTAATGATAAAAAAGGACTCCAGTCAAAATTGTTAAGCTCATTACAAATATTAATATAGTTAGCATTTTTGAAATCGAATTTGTAGCAATTTAGAACATTGAAAGGGATGAGATCAAAATGACAAAATAAGTATAGTGAGGGATGATAGATATCTTCAGGACCGAGCGGAATTAAACTTTTGGTAACAAAGCTTTCTTCGATGTACATAGTTGGTTAATATAAGATCCAGGCACCGATTTTGGTGATTTTTAATGGGATTGATTTAAAACAAACCAAGAGATTAAAAGGTGTCAATGATTTCTGCACTGATAGAAGATAACGTATTAGCGGGAGTAAGATACCTACAATCCGAATCTCCGGAAATCCAATTGATCTTGCTTTGATTAAAATCTCCAAAGATGTATAACTTATCAGAGGCAGACAAATGACTTGCAACAAGGCGAATTGCATCCAAGTTTCTAATCACCACTGACAGCGGTGATTTAGGTGGTATATAAACGCATACGATGTAAGCTCTTGATGAGGCGATATCAAATTTACAGGAGCAGATTTCAATATCAGAGAAGATGGCAAGGTTAACTTCTTTTGGATTTAGTTCTTTTCTTATTGCTATAAGAACACCACCAAATCTTTAAAAAAAATACTCTTTACAGGTGTCCTATCACTACGTAGAAATAATCAGGAAAGATAACAGCATTAGGAAAATTTTCATCTAGTCCGGTTTCAGTGATGACAATGATATCCGATGGGGAGCTGAAGACAGTAAGTAGGAATGTAGTGCATTTTGTCCTTAGCCTTCTTACGTTTTGGTAGAAGACGGAGAGCTCTGTGCGTTTTTTGATTTCTTATTTGTTCTTCTAGGACAGTTTGTGAATACTTTGACCAAGAGCTTCTGGTGAAATGTTTTGGCAAAAGAAAATAGATCTATGAAAAACAGCTTTGTAGCCTTAAACTACGAAACAAGTCGATAAGATTATAAAAAAAATCAAGGTTGAAATTTAATTCAAATGAATATGAGGATTTAAAAATAATGAAGTAACTAGGAGCGAAAATGTACGCACGCGCACTTGATGATAATGACTTGTTGACTTAAAATATAAGATTATTTATCAGAGAAAATAAAACAAAAAAATTCATTAAACATCCTCCACTGCTTTTTTTTATAGTCTTCACACAGGTTCAAGAGTTACGCTCTTATGATGTTTGTCACACAACCTGGACGGGGTTCAGATGGTTTGTGTCAAAGATGTTCGTTCATTACTCTTCGGGGTGGTTGTCCTAGATAAGATTCGAGAGGTTCGGCTGAATTTGTGTCGTTGGTTGTAGTTCACAGTAACTTTTTTGTTTATATTAAGGTGATATGTTAGAAATGCATATACATAGCATACATTTTGCAGTGATATACTTACATACTTACTTATACTGCGAGTGTTATACCTTCGTCAGCATTTTTTTGATCATCTCTCATTCACAACTGATGTTGTTGCACAGTTTTTCCGTATAGGAATTGCTCTTGGCTATGAACAGACTTGAACTACAGACCTTCCGCTCAACAGTCGGTGATGATAACCATTGCACCACGACCAACTCCTTCGATTCATCGAAGATTTTGCACTGGTCCCTGTTAACTTTCGCCCACAAGTTCTCAATAGGATTAAGGTCAGGAGATTGCGCGGGCCAATTCACAACCTCGATGTTATTGGCATTTAAACAAGTCTTGACAATTTTACTTGTATGTTTTGAATCCTTGTCCGGTAAAAACTTCCACTGGCATTTCTTCTTCAGCATAAGGCAACATTATTGTTCTGAAAATATCTAAATATTTGAAACGATCGATGATGTCATTTACTCTGTAGATTGGCCTGATCCCCCAACCAGAGAAGCATCCCCAGACGAACTCATTTCCTCCACCGTATTTAACTGTAGAGACGCAATATTTCGGATCCATCCTTTTTCCAACTGGTCTTTATATTCTGTTGACGCTATCTAAATTTGTTGGTGTATTTGGAAAATAGGATGGTTTTCTACTTTGCAAGTGTCCAGTTGAAATGTTTATGAGGAAACGCTAATCTTTTCTTCCGGTTCTTCTCGGAAATGAACGTCTTTAGTGTTGAACGGCGGCTGAACAAACCCAATTGGACAGACCTTCTACGAATCGTTCTCGCACTCATTGGCAATAGCAAGTCGTGTAAAATTTGATAAGAGAAAACTTGAGTGCTTGAGTTTTGTCCAGACTGTATGCCCCCTAATACATATTGTCATTGTCAGCCATTTTGTTTTTCGCCGAAATAAAGATTATACGTGTTTTTATGTGCTTGGCGATTTTTTTGCTATTGAAAAAAGTGGTTCAAGAATTTGTATTTAATTTTGTGTAAAAACGTACTTCAAATATGGACTGGTGCATTTTAGGATTTTACTATAGGAAAAATATGTTTATGAGTGGTACAAGCTCTTCGAAGGCCGAGAAGAAGTTGTTGGCAACGTCCCAGCACGTCAATCGATTGTTTCATGCAATATTTTTTTCAGTTATTTTGGACATAAAACGTGTAACCGAAGTTTGTTCCGAAATTGCCAAATTTGGACCAAAAGAACCGTCTCATGAGTATCGCTCAGGAGCTGTTGAATGAAAAACCAGATTTGCTTAAATGGGTTATCACTGTTTAGGAAATATGAGTATATGGTTATGACCTCGTGATCAAAGCTCAATCATCCCAATGGAAATGACCAAGTTCGAAAAAAGCACGGTAAGTTCGGTCAAATGCGGAAACTTTTCCCAATGTTTTCTCCCACTACAGTAGCGTGGTCACCTTATTTTTTTTTAACAGATCTCCTAGTCCAAGTGTAGACACATATTAAATGTAATCATGTTGGCAATCTTCCACACATATCCACATGAGCATTGGCAACTCACGTTCGATGTTGATCCTAAGCTCCTCTAGCATTGTGACATATTGGCAACAACTTATACAAAGACATCCAACAGCGTTAAGTCGCCTGAGCAAGCTGGCCATTGGACCTGACCATTTTCCCGAGCCTACACGATTATTGAACTCTCCCTTCAGTTAAAGCGAGGGGTGATCCAGATCAATACATTTAGCCCATCTCTTTTCTAAACCCAAAATTCCATTAGAAAATAAAATTTAGTCTTGACCCTCCCAAATGGCCTTAACAGTGGCCATAACTTCGCTATCATCTTCAAATTTCTTGCCTCGGGTGTGTTCTATATTGTTAGAAATCATTGGGAGCCAGATCTAGTGAATAGGGTTGGTGTTCGAGGAGTTCGAATCCCGTTTCTTGAATGGCAGCCATCGCAACTGCGGCTTTGTGAGCCAATGCGTTATTTTAGTGAAACAGCACTCCAGCTCGCAGTTTGCCGTGTCTTTTTTCTTTAATGACCTGCCGCAATCTTCGTTGTTGATCTGCGTAGTAAGATCCGTAAATAGGGGCTCCCTATTCCAAATATTCCACCATAATTATTCCTGCAGCGTTCAAAAAATCGGATGCCATAACTTTTTCTGTCAAAGTTGACACTTTGAATTTGTGTGGAATGGGTGTGGAGGCTTCCTTCCAAGCCATCGATTGTTATTTGGTTTCAGGATCAAAATTGTAGATCTCGACCATCGTCACGACACATTTCCTGATCTGCGTGTAACTTCTCGAGATTTACCCGCGAAATGTCGAGTCGTTTTTTTCTTTTGCTTGTCGGCAGACCTTCTCGGTACCCAACGCGCAGAGACATTTTTCATATGCAAGTTATTCGCAAGGGAATCCTTGAACGCTGCCTGATGCTCAATCTTCGATCTGTCAACACAATACTTTCGACTTTTTTCACGTTATCTTAAGTGAGGGGCGTGGCTGAACATCCTTCGCGATGTTCATCTTCAGTGGATGTTCTGCGAAGTTTAAACTCCTTGTCTCAGCGTGCTACTGTGGAATATGGAGGTGCAGAGTTCCCCAATGTTTTCACCAAGTTGCTGTGTATGTCTTTGGTAGATCATTTTTTCAAGCAGAGGCACTTGATGTCAGCTCTAATTCCGTTTTTCACCATTTTGATGTTATCCCTTCGATGGTTTCATAGTTTAATTAATGTACCTCTTGAGAATCGTGTTTTTTTTTGTACGCTAACATAGTGAGTAGCAAAACAATATTTTTTGAATTTTTATGCGGACTAGAAATAACCCCCAAAAATATTCCTCTAATAGCGACGTGCATTGACTGTCAATGAAAAAATATTGTCCAATCACACCTCCGACATAAAATCAACTCCACAAGGTTACCTTTTGTGGATGTACATGAAGTACACCCCTGAAGTATGTACATGTGAGTTTGTTGCTCTGTAATTTTTTGCTAAAAGTGTGCTTCTTCGCCGAAGAAGATTGTTCGATGAAATTTAGGATTTTCTTCAAACTTTTGCAGAGCTCAATTGGAGAAGTTTTGGCCATCAAGAGGTTCAGTTCTTGAGTAAATTTAATCTTTTAGGGTTTAAGCCCAAATTCGGGGTGTAAAAAATCTGTAAATTCGAACTGCCATAAGGGTATCAAAAAGAAGTTGGTATTGTTGTTTGGGTAAACCAGTCGCACCCAAGAACTCTTTTTCATTATGCTTTCGCATATAAAAGTTTCGATATTTTGCCTAAACCTCGAATTTTCACTTCTGCAGCACGTCTTCCTACTTTTACTTGTCAAAAAATACCCTAATGATAGGCAAATGTTGATAGTTCAGACCACGCGAGAAATTTCAAATGATACCTCGTGTTGCAAGACCTTTGTCTCCTACCTCTCGTCTTTACATTTATTTTTTAAAGAAGAACGCCTTGTTCTCAAGATTGTAATGAGCCTACTTCAAATCCATTTTATCATTTTATTACTGTCATTATCGTAGCTGAATAGAACACTATTGCTCAATTCTCTATACCACCAGCGTCGTTATTAAACAGTCGCGTACGAAACGTAATTAAGAAAACCCACACCTCCTACCGACTCAAGTAAGGGACGAAATTTAATTGTTTTACACCCAAATTGCGAGCTCCCTTTCTATTTCGCTCTCCTTTTACGCCTCTGACATCCTTATTGTCATTTAATTTTCAGATTCCAACCGACAGTCATGACTTTCACTAACCGCGCTAAGTCAACATCCAATTCCCCACGGCGTACTCATTACACTTCTGTCTAATTTCATTGTCCTTCAATTCGTCCTTCAAACCATCCAATTTCGTTCACATCGTGTACATTAAAGCTCATTTAAAAGAACTTATGCCAGTATATGTTCTAATTCTTACAAGGTCGTATAACAATTGACACGCTCCGGTCTATTCGACTACGTGCGCCTCCTTCGTGCTCATGCATCATGCCCATATCATGATTACAATTGCCCAATACACTCTTATGCCTTCTATTGTATACGAGTAAACTACCCATCGGCACTCATCTTTTTCAACGCCCAAAATCTCTTTCGAAGCATTCGGTTTTTCGGTGTTCAAAGAGGTCCTTTTAAGATGTAGCTGCGAAGATTTTCACAACAACACATTCGCCTAGTCGTTATTCCCTTTCTCGTTTTAAATCCCACACCGGCCACGGACGAAAGGACGAACCTAATTTGTCATCGAATTAATTTGTATCTTTTGCTCTCGACATGGCCTTTTCCAATAGATCCTGTCACAATGTCAATAGGATTTCAGTTTTTTTTTATTTTTGGTTCGGTAACTGGTAATCGAAGGAATCAAAAATGAAGCTCCCCCGCTCGTTTCTTAACGACTGCCATCGAAGGATGATGGTTTATTTATCAATGGATGATGTATCCTGTGACTAATTATTTAGGATTGCCGCAGGATTCGGAAAAGTTATCTCTAATAAAACGAGCTGGTATTGACGAAAGACAGTTGTTGGATAAGTTTAGATCCGGATCCGAAGAGTTGCCCTAAGTCTTAACTTCTTATAACTAAAGTTATAAAACTCATTGAATATTTCAAGGACTTCAGTAGCATGTGTCGACGTCCGACAGGTTTTGCAAGTGTAATTTGAAGCATTGGCCTGGTCGAAAAGAGATGTCTTTTGTCAGTAATCCAATATCGTAGCACGTATCACGTATATTGGCAACTATCGAATAGCAGGATATGAGTACTATCCGATTTAATCCGTAATGCTAATCACGAATCAACCGATCGGAAGGAGATGAAAGAAAAGATGGGGTCGTAAATAGAGAGTTATTCCAAGCACGTAGTAACCAATGCAAGAGGAAAAGATAAAAGACACTTGCAGTCGGCAAGAAAAGGAGAATTCCGAATAAGGAAAGGATGTACGCTCGTAAGTCCAATGACGATGCACAAACTATATTGTTTGAATCCCCTGTTTTCGTAGGGAAATTTCCTATCTACTCACTCGTATATGAGGTCTTACCCAATCGAGAGCTGGAGAGTTTCCTTTTGCGTATTTCGCTCCCCCTCGCCCGGTCTAGTAATAACCACAAAAGCATCCTGTGGGTGTCAAGCTAACAAAATTGGATTTTTTAAAAGTCCTTTTTGCAACCAGTTTGATGTAATTAAATCTCTTTCTGTTTCAGTTAATTAAGTGTGTGCGGGTGCTGTCTGGTCTCACGGTGCGCAGGAATATTGTTTGTGAAAAGAAGCAGCCATTTGTGAGCTAATGATGTAGACAAATCGCATTAGGCTAGGTAAATACAGGCAAGCAGCCACTTAAAAGTCCTTGCGTCGGGCCGCCATGGGATGCGTGGGGGTGGATGTTATTTGTATTGAAGTCAGCTGAGTCAGGCGTTTGTTCATATGTTTTGACATTAATTGTAGGTCGTGCTGCTGACATTATGAGATGTTATAAATATTAGGAGAGGATAATGAAGTGTAGGCGAAGTATGGTAGGTAGGTGTGAAGATGAAGTGATGAAACGTCGGATGACTGGGAATACTTGAGCTGAATTCTATTTTTAGGTTTACTTCTGGCTTGTGTGGTAAAGGTCATCTACACAGTATGCTACCGTCGTTTTACATTATGTATGATAATGTATGTACAACTTTATTACCCTCGCGATGTAGCTATCTGTAGTGATACAAGTTATTGGATTATGATCAACCGTGGTCTTTTATTAAAATGTTCTTGAAATTATTATTGTATATTTTTCTTTAAGCTAACTTTTTGAACCATGATATTTTAAGGACCTTTTAATCGACAGGTTTGTAGGTTTAATATAGTGTTGAATAGCATGATTTGACCTGTTTGGTTTTTCACTGCTCTATTTTTGACAGCTCGCGGAGCTTTCGTGACATGTGCCAAAGCCAAACATGCTCAGTAAGCATTGCCATTTTATTATGGACTTTCATTCGAACAGTGCTTACATATTATTGAATTTTATTCTGGAAATTCGTGCTCGGGGACAAATTTTTTTCGCGCACTTCCATCATAAGGCAGAACTGTAACCTGTCACAGGGCCGAAATTTCGGTGAGTGAGCTCTAGAAATGTTGGAGGTAGATCCGCTTTTTAATCGAAAATTTGTCTTCAACGATGTTTCACGCTCATATCTGGTTGAATTTTTGCGGAAATTTTGTATTGTTTGGTTTGGTTTATGTTCCGACGGAATCATTGACCCATATTCTTTCAAAAACGACCGCTATCGTTCAATGATTTCGATTTTTTTTTACCCAAAATGCATGAGCTGAACCCCATCGACATGTGGTTCCAACAAGACGGCGCAACATGAGACACAGTACACGAATCGATTGGCCAATTGATAAATGAGTTCAGTGAACAATTTTTCTCTCGTTTTAGATCGGTAAATTGACCGGCTAGATCGTGCGATGTGACACCATAACCCTCTATGCCGATAAGCCAGCGCCATTTGCAGCCTTGAAAGACAACATTACACGTGTTTTTTGCGATATACCAGCCAATATGTCAAATAAGTGGTGACTCAAAATTGGACTCTCCGTATGAGCCATTTAAATCAAAATTCTAGTCATCATTTATACGAAGTAATCTTAGAAAAGTAAATGGCAAGCATCGATTTTTCAAATCGAATAAACATTTTATTTAATTTTACAAATTTTTCTGTACTTTTTTTTATAATTTAAATCCAAACACGTTAAAAAAATCGTTTTATTAAATTTATTTAAAAATTTGTTTATTTTGGGAATATTGGAATAAAATATCAAAACGCGTGGTTCAAACGTCAATCTATAGCAACTACCCGCCACTAGGGCGTTGCCAGATTTTTCACAACACTCCCCCCGATATGTCCTCAAGAACACAACCTTATCCTTCAGCCTATTGATTTCAGGAATGGCTATTTTCGCTGCAGGTCTTTCTAGTACACTAATTACTTTTACTGGGGCTCTTCTCATCCTTCCATCCGAGTCTTTTTGTACTTTGATTATCTTCAAGTTAGTCTGTTTTATAGTGCTAGAGGGTTACCCATCCCAGCTCATTTAGTCAATCATTCCTTTTCACATGACATTGAGAGCTTAGGCATTACGACCGGATTCATTCCCTTCTACAAGGGAATGTGTAATGAACTCAATCAACTTGTTAACAAAAATCAACACTAAACGAAATCTTAAAGGATTACAAAGACCCATTTCCGTTCAAGCCATCTATACTGATTTCCAATAAATCTTTGTCCGCCCGGCAAACATGCTCTCCACATGAACGACGACAAACTGATTGTGCAATTTAAACTTAAATCGACGTGTTTGTATTTACAAAAGACTTCCTCTCTAAACGAAAGCACATGACCACCGAGGAATGAGGTCAGTTCGTTCAGCGACTATTGCGTTAGGTACCTGATTCCTAATGAAATTACATATCCTTCATCCTGGCACGAAAGTCCGAAATCCAGGAGCAGCCATTGTATTTGTTTAAAACATAAAACTGCTAATATACAGCTGGTGTCTACGTAAGGTCGAAGAGGAATACCTAAACATCGGCAGGCAATTTTGGCCAACTAGATCGAACAAATTACGTTGTGACTTCTGACCTCCATATACCGCAGAAGATAGATTAAGTCAATAGACAAATGGATTACATCTGTTTTCCAGTTTCGCACGATATATTTCGGAGGACATTTACCACTTCAAGCACATGCCAGTAAGGTCCTTTGTCCTTTACACGACATCTTTGTCAATCTTGTGCGACCTCCATGTACATAACAGATGTGGTAAAGGAGCATATTTACCGCCAATTCCTCCGAGTTGCCAAGCAATTTTCTTTGTGTTTCTCAAAATTCCTCGAGCGATGATAAGCATTCTTGGATGGATTTATTTTCCTGCGAACGTCCTTCACTCGTCCGGAGGGACGAACAAATCTTTAAAGATGCATCCTTTTAGGGAAAATGAAATTTATGAGTAACTCGGTTCTGTTTCGAAGGCGAAAAAGTTAAAAATTGGAATCACTGCCCCGCCCACATCTCATCCCACCACCATTGGCAGTATATACTGCCACTGCCTTTTATTTATATTCAAGAATATTGTATCTTTGGTGCTGTGCAAGTTTCGCGGTTCAAATAACAACTAACATCTCTTGGCAGTTTCGTTCCATTCCATTCATTCGTTGGTGGTTTTAGTTCCTTGGCACTCCAAGTCGGAACGTCACCATTAGCGGTGGATGTCTTACTCGTAGAGTGGGGCGAAAATTCGCAGGAAAGGAGAAACAACAAAGTTTTCGCAAGGATATAACGAAGATATCATTTGATTTTCTCGTTAAATATTGTTGTGGCGAAAAGTTTTCCGTCTACTGTCCGCGCCCCAGGGTAATTGCATACATTTATTAAAAAACCAAAAACAAACATGGAAATTTAATTCGAAAAAAAAACAGGAAATAAACGGAAAGTCATTACCTGGATCCTCTCGTATCTAATTTTAAAATACATATTGTAATTAGAACAAAGGGGGATTGTGATTCATTCGAAGAAACAGTCTTGTGTGTGAAGCACGATCTTGTCAGCAAAGCCCATCTTGTAAGATTTCATTCAAAAGCGAGACAATCCTTGAAATATGCGGGCAAATTTCAGAGGTTGGCTTATTAGCTTTTGATGCCCATGGCCTCTGGTTCAAATTCTGCAACAATCGAGTCATCAAAGTCATATTTCGTCTCAGTGACTTATGCCACTTGTAGGCGCTCGCCATTTATTATTTCGAAATATTGAGCTTTATTCCGGAAAACATGGTTAAATGTTTTTTTCTTGTTCATTGCTGGTTACAATTTGTACCCATTTTTCTGAGGCAATTCAAGCTCAACGACATAGTTAACTTCTTCGAAAGATCATAAGTGCCGGGCCATGCGTCATTGGTCGGATCAGGTGTTAGTCGGAAGGAGCGATGTCTGAAGTATATGGCGAGTGAGTTTAAAATTCTTATTTCAATGTTTTCAGGTACCTATTTAAAATCATGTGACTGAGAGTTGAACTGTTACAAAGTTACTTTGCCGTGTCTTGCGGCGAGCACTAGTGACGATGAGAGACGTATATCAGCCTTTACTTTTGGCAGGTTTTGGACCATTCGCCGGGCCTTTAAACGATTGAAAATGGCTTAGTGAGTTACGGCCAATGAATCACCGAGATCTAATTCCCAATTCAATGCGTCTTCAAATTTTTTACCGGTCGGGGAAAAATCATTCGTGACACGTCCTTTCACTAATGCCTTGTCGTATATTTCTATAATCATTTGACATGCTTCAGCTGCAACTTCTATATAATTAAAGACGAGGCCAAACTTCCTTCATATGACCCTCACTTTGTTCAAAAGTCGACATATTTACGCTAAGAAAAATATATGATGCCAATGAAATAACAAATCATCGTTAACGCCATCTATTGGAAAGTGACGGATTCCCACCTAATCGTATATCTGTCTCCTCTCATTCTCCTTTCAGGTCGGCAGTAAAAAGTGGGTCTGTTTCATCTATGGGAAGTTAGTCATACACAAGTCAATGGGCTATAACGCTTTTGGGAACTTCGAGTTAGCACTGCCATTTCATCATTGAAAAACTTACATCTGAATAACGCTTAAAAATTATTGAATATCATTATCGAAATTCGCGCTTTGTGAAAAATGTTATTCATGCGCTTCGACCATTTTTCGGTCATCATAGGGACTCAATTTCACGCTATTGCATCCGCCAGTGTTAATAAAGACCGTGATTTGTCGATTTGTAGCCAATCGCAGCGGTTGTGATTGTGTTACTTGACTAGGTGGTACCTTTTACACAAGGATCATGGTCTAAAATCTTACGAAATAGCGTCAGTTTTCGGTGAATTCGTTTTAGAAAAGCTACAGGAAAATCAGCTCTTTCATGGAAAAACTGTCTTCTTCGAGAAAGAGTTGAATTTGGTCTGATGAGCAACCCCGGACAATACAAACAATAAAATGCACTGCTTGGTGCGGTTTATGGTCTGGCGGTATCATTGAAGTTACCGTCAATGGTGCCTGCCACCATTTAATAATTTTGAACTTTTTGTTTGCTCAAAACACACGAGGTGAACCTGGTCGGCACGTGGTTCCAGCAAGACGGCGCAACATGCCATAGAAAGGAGTTCCCTGAGCAATTTGCCTGTCGTTTTGAGAGAGATTGCCCGGCTGAGGATATTTTTTGATGAGAATGCATCAAATCATTCGTAGCCTTGTAGCCTTGAAAGGCAACATAAACGTGGAGTAACTGTGGCTAATAACTATTATTCAAGAGTATTTAAATGAAGAATAATGATGCAATTCTGCTGGAAATTACAGAGGATGAAATCTGGGTCGAGTCGTCGACGACCAAAAAAGTTTGACAAATGTGGTCGAATGAAAAGGCTATGTTCACTGCGTTTTACGATTTTAACAACATAGTGCACCACAAGCATGCACTTTATTGTTTGTTTGTAAAAATTCGACCTTAACCAAAACTACGAGGGTGGTCCGATGGTACTTAGCCTCACCGCTAGATCGCAAGAGCAACTTACTATCGTATAGTACATTCTAGTAGACGGCTACTGTCGAAATTTCAGCCGGATCGGACTCGTAATTTTGTTTTGATCGCGTGTGGAAGCGGAAGTTTCCGCGGATTTTAGAAAAATGGAAAAAGAGCAATATCGGTCGGTGATTCGATTCTTGTTTTTGGAAGGGAAATCGGGCAGCGAAATCAAAGAGCGTTTGGATGCTGTGTACAGTGACTCTTCTCCTTCAATGGCGACCATCAAAAATTGGTTTAACGAGTTTCAACGTGGTCGCACGTCGGTTTTTGACGAGCCACGTCTAGGTGCCCCGAAAACGGCTACCACGGAGGATAACGTAACAAAAATCCACGATCTCGTATTGGCAGACCGCCGATTGAAGGTGCGCGAGATAGCTGAGACAGTAGGCATTTCAAAAGATCGCGTGGGTCATATCCTGCATGAAATTCTGGGCATGAGAAAGCTGTCGGCGCGATGGGTGCCGCGTTTGCTCACTGTGGACAACAAGCGCAACCGTGAGACCACTTCAGAGCAGCGTTTGACGCTGTTTAAGCGCAATCCGAAGGAGTTTCTGCGTCGTTTTATGACAGTCGACGAAACATGGATCCACTGGTACACACCAGAGACCAAGGAACAGTCCAAACAGTGGACTTCACCCGGCGAACATGCTCCGAAGAAGACGAAGACTGTCCCATCGGCCGGAAAGGTGATGGCCACCGTTTTCTGGGATTCACAAGGTGTGATCCACATCGACTACCTGGAGAAGGGCAAAACGGTCACAGGGCTGTAGTATGCCAAATTATTGGGCCGATTCGACGCCGAATTGAAGAAAAAAAGGCCCCACTTGGCGAAGAAAAAAGTGCTCTTCCACCATGATAACGCACCAGCTCACACCTCCGCCCTAGCCACGGCCAAATTGGTCGAATTGGGCTACGAACTGCTGCCCCATCTTCCGTATTCTCCAGATTTGGCGCCGAGCGACTTCTTGTTTCCAAAAGAAAAAGTCACTCGCCGGGAAATTTCAGTCGAATGAGAAGGCCATCGCCGCCACGGAGGCCTACTTTGCAGACCTCGAGAAAACGGATTTTTCAGACGGGTTAAAGAAGTTGGAGCATCGCTGGGTCAAGTGTATCGAGGTAAAAGGAGACTATACTGAAAAATAAATCGCAATTTCTCCGAAATTTTTGTTTTTCTTTTGTAGGCTTAAGTACTTATCGGACCTTCCTCGTATAATAGTGTCCCAAGCTCCATGTTTCATAAATAATATATCTTTTTTGTTTGAGGCTTTTGCTAGCCACTAGAACTGCCAGAAACTTCAGTGCTGAAAAGCTAAGGTATACAGCACGGATTAAGGCCGTGTTCAAAAATTCGTGCACCTAACCACGGTGGCCCCAAACTTACGTCACTTGGTGCGGGCAGCAGAAGGGTACAGTCACTGAGGAAATGCTACGCTGGGTATATACAATAATAATATTGATATAGAATAAATTAAGTTTTTTTTTCATTAACCGAAAATTCCTGTTATTTTTTGAACAAGCTTTGTAAAGACTAGAAATATATTCCGCAGAAGAATGCATAGATGGCAGTTTGCCACTTCTAAACTTTAAGGCTTTAAGACTCAATGTTATTTGCGAGGAAATTGTTTCTGCAGTTCTTGCCAGAATAAGCAAGAAACCACCCCATTGCCACCATGGGGGGTGGTAGTGGTGCAATGGTAATCATCACCGACTGTTAAGCGGAAGGTCTGTAGTTCAAGTCTGACCATAGCCAAGAAAAAATTCCTATACGGAAAAAACCCATGCAACAACACCAGTTGTGAATGAGAGATGATCAAAAAAAATGCTGACGAAGGCATAACACTCGCAGTATAAGATCACTTCAAAATTCATACTCTGCGTGTGCATTTCCAATATAAGATCTTAATGGCATGGAATAAAGTTACTGTAAAACTACAATCAACGCGACAAATTCAGTCGAATCTCTCGAATCCCAAGACAACCACCCCCGGAGAGTAGTGAACGAACATCTTCGACACAAACCATCTTGCATCCCGTCCAGGTTGTATGACAAACATCAAAAGAGCGTAACTCTTGAACCTGCACGAATTATAAAAAAAAAAAAAAAAAAAAAAAAAAAAGGTAACGATTTAGACAGATTTTAAAGATCATGGCTATGAATTCCATTTTCCATTTATTCTCATTAATCACACATACACGAATGTCTCGTTTCGAGATTTCTAGGCAGACGTTAACCCTTGATTTTGCATATGAAGCCTTTCCAATTATTCAGCGATCTTTGCTAGAAACTCCTCCAGAACTATGCTCTATTTAATTTTTCATGAGTTTTCGTGCAAAGACCTCTGAGCTACATATGCACATTGGCTTAGGATATTGTTTGATATTTATTGAAAATTTCTTAAAGACAGAAGATGTAGTAACACTTGGGTCATATATCGTCATAGATAGCACGCCCAATTTTAACTTGGCGTAGCTACAAAGTCCAACCCATCAGTATATATTGCCAATTGTGATCTATTGCGATGTATATATTTTTGAACTTCAACTGTGCACATAAAACTTGGTAAACCCACATTTTTTAATCAAACAAGAGCAATTACAAGAGACAATTTTAACTCGAAAAATTAAGTTTTTATTGACCTATAAAATATTATATTATTCTTGTCGTATGACTTTTATAGCAAAGCTATAAACGCAAAACAATAGATAATTAAAAAGATCCACTTGACCTCATGACCATTTACACTTGGAGGTAGATTCTTATTTGGCTTACCATTTTTAGGTTAATTTATTGGAAACTAGTTACCAAACATTTTTTGGAGCAATAGACGTTGACCGTGACTTTGAGGTTAATGTTATTACATTGTGAATAATAAAAAGTGAGTTTCGAGGGTCGTTTGTATAGTGGTCAAGAATAAGATGTGGAAAAAAGCATGTGAAGATGCCGTTAATAACATTGATTGTTACATTAACTAGCTAGAACGTTAAGGTATTAAATAGTAAGCCAGTAAACATCACTAGCAATTCATTGGACCATCCAACAAGAGATGTCAGTTTAAATCAAGAGGAAAAGTGAAAATATTTTGAAAAAGTTGTGATATTTTATATAAGATGTACAACTTTGCTTCCGCCGTTTGCCGATGTGTGGCGATAACGGTAAGTAGCGGTCGAAAAAAAAAAGATCGCAGACGACAGGCAGTTGGCTTGGACCTCGGACAACAGAACACTATTCAAACATTAATCGATTTGTGTCTGCATCATAAAGTTGTTCTCGATTGAAAATGTCAGTTTACGAGCCAAATTCTCGTCATGTGCGGGAGGTGTTACTGTTTTGTTTTAATATGAAGACAACAGCGGCTGAGTCTCATCTAATGCTCTTAGATAAAGAACGTGTCGTCAGTGGTTTCAACGCTTCAAGAACGGTGATTTTAACGTCGAAGGCCGGCATAGTGGTGGAATAGAGAACGTTTTCGATGATGCAGAATTGGAGACATTGTTGAGTGAAGACTCGCGTCAAACTAAGATGAATTGGCACGATTTTTTTTCCTAAATTCATGCAGGTTCAAGAGTTACGCTCTTAAGATGTTTGTCACACAACCTCTATGGGGTGCAGATGGTTTGTGTCGAAGATGTTTATTCACTACTCTATGGGGGTGGTTGTCCTAGATAGGTTTTGAGAGATTCCACTGAATTTGCGTTGATTGTAGTTCACAGTAACTCTTTTGTTTCTATGTCACTAAGGTGTTATATTGGAAATGCACACACAGAGTATGAATTTTTAAATGATCTTATGCTGCGAGTGTTATAGCCATTGTCAGCACTTTTTGATCACCTCTCATTCACAACTGATATTGTTGAACAGTTTTTCCGTATAGGAATTGTTCTTGACTATGGACGGACTTGAACTACAGACCTTCGGCTCAACACTCGGTGATGATTGCCATTGCACCGACCACGATCAATGGCAGTAACACAGCAAGTCATTTCAAAACGTCTCAAGGCCATGGGCATGATTCAGAAAGAAGGAACTTGGGTCCCGTGTGAGTTGAAACCAAGAGACGTTGAACGGCGTTTGTGGGTTTGTGAACAGTTGCTTCAAAGGCAAAAACGGAAGGGATTTCTGCATCGCATTGTGACTGGGGACGAAAAATGGGTTCATTACGATAACCCTAAACGCAAAAAATCATGGGGATATCCCGGCCATGCTTCCACGTCGACGGCCAAACCGAATATTCACGGCTCCAAGATCATGCTCTGCATTTGGTGGGACCAGTTCGGCGTCGTGTACTATGAGGTGTTAAAACCAAGTGAAACAATCACATGTGCTCGTTATCGAACGCAATTAATGCGTTTGAGCAGAGCATTAAAAGACAAACGACAAACGATAAAGTGATTTTGCAGGACGACAACGCTCGACTCCACGTTTCAAAAGAGGTCGAAACGTACTTGGAAAGGTTAAAATGGAAAATCCTACCCCACCCGCCGTATTCTCCAGACATTGCTCCTTCTGACTATCACCTGTTTCGATCAATGGCGCATGACCTGGCTGACCAAGGCTACCGATCTCATGAAGAAGTCTCAAATTGGATCGATTCGTGGCTTGCTTCAAAAGATGAACATTTATTTCGACACGAGATTCGTACACTGCCCGAAAGATGGGAGAAAGTAGTGGCGAGCGATGAAAAATACTTTGAATGATACATTTGTAACCAATTTGTACCAATTTGCCTCAAATGTTGGGGAAAAAACAGCGGAAGCACCTAGTATTAATCGCAAACTCTTATTTTATCTGCATTAAACTTGATCATTACAACTATGAACACATCCAATCGACTACAATTCAAATAAAATACAAAAATGGACCATTATGCCTCTCAGGCGTATACTGTCCACCTAAATACATCATGACAACTCTACAGCACAAGGACCACCGGACTTTTACCAAATCATCAAAAGTTACCTAAGCGAATACGTTTTTTTTTTTAAATATAATGACAGTCAAAGCTAATGGGGACGAAGGCAGGAGTACCCCAAGGATATGTGCTGGGACCAGTATTATATTGTATATCCTCTACACTGCTGCCATCCCTACTCCAAGAGGATACACAAACATGATTGCCACTTTTGCTGACGAATCCGACGAAAATTTGGACGCGGCAACTACTCGAACTCATGGACTTCCAGATAGGGCAATAAAATGGTGGACGACTGGAGCATACAAAAAAACTTTTTCTGGTGATCTTCTATAATAATTTATCGGTTTCATCTCTGAAATGAGAGGCTATTACCTCTTTGATGAAAATCGTTTTTCTTGCATGTATTTTTTGAGATGTGAGAATCTAGCGAAACTGTTGATACTTTAGTTCTCTAATTAAGCTCTTCACTATTCTCAAAATATTTGAAATTGACTAAACTATCCCTCGGATAACTCAGACCAGCGATTACACCGACAAATATAGAAAATCAATCGACGCGCTTCACAGGGAAAAATATTGGGGTCGTCTCCAGGCTTAAATGGTTATACTGACAGTTTACAGACCCACACGATCCGGCGGTAGGGACATTAAAATCGGTAATCAAAAAAAGTTATTAAAGGAAAAGGATTGAAAAGCTGTACTTGGGCAACAAACTTGGTTCTAAAAAATCCGATAGTCTGAGCAAGTTCCCGCAGATAAATAAAATGTTCAGGAGAAAAGATCATAACGATATGTCTTATCCCTATGGAACGTGGGCATAAGCCCAAAGTGTCGACACAGGCGAAGGTTTTTTTATGGTTGGAGATCCTCAGGAGAAAGTTAATTTGCGATAAACAGCTCAAGTCACCGCCCTTTTTCGCCCCATTCGTGCAGAAACGGAAAATTGGCGATCGGAGAATAGCGATTGAATACGGTGATTCAATAACCTTGCAAGTGGTTTTGACGCTAATAACCGAATTTCTACCGGCTTGTTGGTGGAAGTGATGAATTACTGTGCATCTTGGATTCACTTAATTACACATTCTCATCAGGCTGTTAAAAATTTATTTTTAAAAGTCGGAAATCAAGAGATACCAAAAAGAACTGGAGGAAATTCGCGATTATTGATCAACATAGATAGCCATTAGGGTTAAGAAACGCGGTTGGATATCTTTATCTCCGGCTTGACCAGTATCTATATTTAAAAAGACATTGAGACGCTCCCTGGCTGGAGCTAAGAAAGCCTTCGGTATGACAAGAAATCCGGTTCACAGCAGTTAACTTGACCGCAGGGAAAAAATCATATGCTACCTGGCCTTAATAAGGCTCATTATCCCGCATATAACGGCATTTTATATGGAAAAGATTCATGTGTTCGAGAAGTCCAGTTCATTAAGTACTAGCCTAATCAAAATTGACAATTCTGGAGTTGATGCACTTTTTGGACATCCTTCACGTGAATTATCTTCAAGACTTGTATAATCACTTTTAAATGCAGCGACTCATCTTTCTACTGTTCGATTCGAAGGTCCTTAAATGTACACTTTTTAACAATCGTTTATTTAACTATTTTGATTGTGTTCCATTTCGCCATTCAAAATAAGATTTTTTTGAATTCTTCGACATTTAGCATGACCGTTGAGGTTGATGGTTGGTCGGGCTTAACCCACGTCATAATGGATCCACTTTTCATCGCTAGTGACGCTGCAATACAAAAATCTTTTCCCATTTAACCATAGTGGCGTCTGTTCACAAGTAAAACGCACATTTCGACGACACGTTTCCTTGTTTTTAAAAATGTTCATAGTTATGTGACATTTTCTTACAGTTGACAAGTACTCTCAAGGGTTCAGACAATCTTCGAAGTGTTCCACATCGAGTGGTTTCTCCAATTCCTCATCTTCGAACTTTTGCGACTGTCCATGTCGTCCCTTATCTTCTAAGCTGGTCAGCTTTTTTTTCATATTAAAATAATGTAATTTTACCGAAACAAAGTTCGACATATTCGATAAAAATATCGCCTAACGACAGCTGTTTTAGGGAAAATTCCGATTCCAAATACATATATTTCTGATATCTTCACCGTTGTGGGTGTAAAAATCAATAACCCTCTGTTTTTAATTTATTAAAAGTCATCGTAACATCATCGTAAACAGTTGTATGTAGATAATACAACAGTCGCACGAAATTTAAAACGACACTCCTTGTTGGATAGTTTGTTATAACTGCAAGCTCAAGTATATAATTTGCTTACATTTCACTCACACCCCCCTGAGAGCAAAGTTACAGAAACCATGCTGCTAGCATACCTTCCCGCAGAGTAGACGAAAGCGGACTTAAGCAAGAAAATACATAAAAAAAAAAAAAGATGCAAACTTGATGAAGTGATGAATAAAATTAAAAAATTGAGGATAACTCCAGCCCCTCATGGCAAGTCATTGAAAGTTACTAACCGAACAGCGATGATTAAATCTCCCCGCGGACAAGTATCCTTGCACTAATTTAATGCAGCAGACAAGTTCTTAATTAATCATCCTCCCATGACCTTAAACTCCATGCCAAGAAAAAAATGATAAAGATCGAAAAAAGGACGAAAATGACAGTGAAAATAATCGCCAGACTAACCATTGGGAACCACCTGAAATACGGACATTTATTCGCTACGAAATCGCATTAAAATGATAATCTAGGGGACAGCTTGGCAAAAGGACTATCTCCCGGGCCCTTAAGCTTATTTGAGGGTTGTTTTCTATATCTTGACGGAACTTTACACAAGGCGCATATACGAGCATAACTTATCTCAAATGCTATGGAATCATATAAGGATTCACACGTCAAAAATCAATCAATTGTGAAAGTGAAGGATTCGCAGACACTTCACGCATCAATATTGTAAAAAGGCATATCAAGGCCATCCTTTGCATAGGATCCACACTGGGATTTGTTGCTGTTACCTTAAAACGTTTTAAGACGTCCTTATCTGTCAAGAGTACGTGAGTGGCAAAGTGTTTTCCAACACCATGGCACCACCATGGAAAAAAAACCAATTCATTTAGAAATAAAAAAAATCGCTGAGGACTAGACGAATATAAAGATCGACGATGCTACAGATGGTATCGCTATTGCTGCTGCGACGATGACAGTACTTCAAAGGGTCATCAAGTAGTCAAGCACAAACCAAGAGCCATACACACAAGGATCCACTCACTCGTTCATCCATCTTGTTCATCTCCCATCGGTCCTTGCTTTGCCCTGCATATCCATTATTCCCTCGAAATGAGCCGCCACATGCTGCGTATGCGATGTGTTTGGGTATTCAGCAAATGTCGCCTCGTCAATGACGTACTTAAGAGCATTGATTCCATTGCTAAAAGCTGTTAGCTTGCCGTAATACAATCCTACACATACGCCACGCTCGATACGAGATCCCGGCTAATGTTGGACCAAAACGACATCAAAAGCGATATAGTAGCAAAGGGATAATGAGAAAAACGTTCACTTCCACGAGCGATTGCTTTGGCCCAGGATAGCATGTATTTGTTTGTGTTTCTTACTCCTGTGTCGCGTTCGACGACAGGCATTGGGCGACTTGCGAAGTTAGAGACTTGATCCTCTGCAGCATAGGGATGTGACATGAGAAGATTTACTGCTAGCTTTTGAGGGTGATATTTCGTGTAGAACCGCTGAGCTTGTCGTGTCACAAACAAGTTATTACCAAACCACTAATTGGCTGTGTTGGAGGGTTAATCGAGTTCGGGGAGCAGCAGAAAGGGTGCAGGTTATGATGCCGTAGGTCACAAGCGGTCAAAGTCCATCCATTTCAAAAACAGTGTAATGAGGAATATCGGGAGTAACTTTATCGATTGACATGAGTTCTTTTATTTGGGTTACTCAACTCCAAACTGTGTCGAATGGTATCGACAGAGCAACCACCCTCCGATGTTTTTCCACGAAATTGGATAATTTCAGGATTCGATGTGGGAATTGAGCATTTTTGTAAATAGACCTCGTCAAGTGGCTGAAGGTTACCGAAAGCATTGAAGCATTCTGAAGAGAGGTACATGTATTGATTAGAGCCATAAGAGTCTTGATTCCAAGCGTGACTTGTGAAACCGAGCGTTTTCGTGATTTGCATTAGCACCATGGAATGACTTGACGATTAAACGATAAGTTTTAAGTAAATAGTCTTTGCAGGGTTGAGAACGGTCTAGCACTTTCATGGTAGTATAAGGTTATATCGATCGATTTTTTGGAGCCAATTTTCCACCACTCCAATACGCCGATTTGATTAAGCCATTAAGTCAAAAATGAGCTTCAAGGCTAAAGATGATTTTTCGATTGAATTCAGGATTTTCTTCAAACCTTTGCAAAGCTCAACGGGAGAAGTTTCGGTTGTTCGCATGATTTTAAATTAATTCGATTTTACAAGAGTGTAAGCCAAAATCTTTCACCAGAATTCGCCACAATGTGGTTTGAGAGATTCCCACTTCTTGTGAACGGTCGTTAAACTAATTTGGCTCATTTTGAACTGAAGCACTTACAGCTACTCTATTTTCGCTACTTCGACCGGTGCATTGTCTCACAGACAACATTCAATAGAAAATATATAAGCTCAAATTTATCCAATATAGCGTGTTCAACCTGTCTGATAGGACGTATATTATGACCGAAAGTGGGATCATGCTCTCCCAATGGTACGACCAATGACTGAATTTCGGCAGTGATTTTTAATAATTTCCAAACTTTGCTAGTTCGTGAACTTCACCACGATAAAAATGTAAACCTTGACTGACGTTCCGATGGTAACAGAAAGTCACAGAAAGTTGAATGGTGTCTTTGTATTTAAATGCGTAATTGTTATGTCTCTATTGAAAAACACTGTATATTTTAATTATGGCGGAAAGGTACCTATTTTTGTGTGGTTCGGTCTGGCATTCATTGTCCTTATGTCTCCACTATACGGCTTCTATCCTGCCTTTGTATACCCTTTTTTGCTGAGAACCCGCGGCCCTTGCCTCCCGTCAGCATCATCGAGTTCACTAGTTCGCCAACTTTTTGGCTGGTCATGGTCTAATAAGGTATCTACAATTCCACTTGTAAAACTGAAAATCGTTCATTCAATTTTGGGCGGGTTCTCTGCTCGTTATCTGTGATAGAAGTTTGCACTATAGATGACCAAGCCTAGGTGGATCAGTCTCAGTAGCCTTACTGAGTTGTTAAGCTCCGCCCTTGCTCTATAAAGGATTCATTCAAGGCCATCTCTACAGTATTTGACCAGCTATTCAGCATGATTGTCGGATTACATAGCCTGAAATATAAAATAAAGAGTGACAAGAAAATTGTCCAAGCCCATACCGGGAGGAAGCGCTTCAGAAAAAGAATATGAAAACTGATCCAAGCTTGAGAACTCAATTCTACCCACGTCTACAAAGTGGTCCAACCTCTGGAAGAGGGTGACATTATTTTTGCAAATGACGGCCACTATCAATTTGAGATCTGTCAATTCAGGTATGTGGCCAACACGTGACAGAAGAGGCGCCAGGAGGCCTCGTTCTGCTCGTTCCGATATCGCCGATGAGCTGTCAACGTCGACCAGACCAAGTGCCATGCCCGTTACACGTCCGTTTCTGCAGCATATTTTGGTAGATTTTGTTTGAAGATCGTCAATCGTGTCTAAACTACGCCCATGCTCTCCAGGATTTCAACGACGAATTTTACGATTTTCGATCGATTTTCGTGGTACGCAATAACGCCCATTTCTATGACGAATACGAATACTCGTAAGTGAGAAAGAAATTGACGAGCTGTTAGATCTACTCAAAGTCACTGCAGGACCTAGGTAGGTAGGTAGGTAGGAGTGGCCGCCTGATATCGAGATGCCAGGCCCAATTAGCGCTTATGCGCCGTTTTGATGCCACAACTCAGTGACCTAGTGTGCTGTTATTGGAGTTTCATATCCATCCTGTGGAATTAAGGAATTTGATGATATTACAGAATCCTATTTCCCTGAATTCTGATAGATCGTCGAAGGAGATTTTGCCGAGTAGGCGCTGTCTGGTTCTAGCTAGAGCCGGACATTCACACAGGAAATGGGTGAGAGTTTCCTTTTCCAGTGGGTTCTTGCAACTACGGCAGTAGGTGTTGAATGGGATGCCTAACTTAGCAGCGTGGGTACCGACAGGCCAGTGGCCAGTACAGATGGCTACAATTCTGGCAATCTCTTGTCAGGGTCTGTTAGTTAGGTCGAGGGTTCTTTTCCTGTTATAGGAGGGCCATGTTTTCCTAGATATGACGCAGTTGCTAAGACTGCACCATCTGGAGTTCGCCCTCGAGAGAAAGTGTTGTAGAAGGTTTGCCTTGACCAGTCTGATGGGTGGGAGTACTGCCTCCGCCAAAGAACAGTCGAGGGAAGAGCCGTGCCTTGCTAAAACGTCAGCCTTTTCGTTTCCCTCTATTTTGCTGTGGCCAGGAACCCAAATGAGAGTAATGTTGAAATAGTCTCCTGCACAGCTGATTTCATCCTTACACTGTGCAACTAATTTGGATTTTATGGAGTGAGAGTCGAGAGCTTTGATAGCTGATTGGCTATCAATATATATATTTACATCTCTCTTGGTAATAGGATAGCGCGTGAGTAACTTGCAAGTTTCCTTAATCGCCAGTATTTCCGCTTGGAACACGCTGGCCGAGTCTGGAAGTCGCAACGATTTGGAGATATTCAGTTCCGCTGAGAAGATAGCCGAGCCAACCCCACACTCCATTTTCGAACCGTCGGTGAAAAAAGCTACCTGATGGTTCTCAGAGTGCAGTCCCTGTTTCCATGCCATCCTGAATGGGAAGTGGACATGGGCGGCTTTATTTGGGTTGTGTATGGTTGTCGTGAAATCGGTTGCAGTCATGGCCAGGTCACTAGGTAATAGGTCCAGCACCTTGCTATGACCGTAGGGTTTAGATGACCAGAACCCAGATTCTCTGAGTCTAATGGCGCTACAGGCTGCATTATATCTGATGAAGAGGTCCAGAGGGAGGAGGTTTAGGAGTACGTTAAGTGCCTCGGTCGGGGTAGACCGAAGGGCACCGGTTACCCCGATACTGGCCGATCTCTGTACGCGGCTTAGTTTTTTGATGTTGTATGCCTTACTTAGGGCAGGCCACCATACGAGCGCTCCGTAGGTGAGGATGGGGCGGATGACAGCCGTGTACATCCACAGCACCATTTCTGCAGGACCTAAGGGCGGACCTCATTTTTTCGGAGATGCCGTGGGTCAGATGGCTGATTGGTGAGCGATACAGAATCACGATAATGAGTCTTTGGAGTATATTAGAACAAGCCGCAAAGTCTGGAAACTCTCAAAGAGTATCCGACAAGAATGCGTGAACTTGTCGTTCGAAGTTCTTGTCGCAACGACTGAAAATGAGATAGAACGAGCCCAAATGATCATCAATAATAGTGTCGTCCATTCGACCGATATCGCCTTCAAAAAGTTATAAAGAAAAGCTTTACGTCTCAAATATACATCTAAAAAAAGGAATTATGAAATTACGTCATTTCATTTGAAAGATATAGCTAAACAACTTGGGTTTAGTGTTTTTGGACCACCCTGTACTATTTTTTAAGCCCTTTTTACCTAGTTTCACGTGCGGTTTTGTAGCCCATTCGATTATATTCTTCACAACCCTAATAATGTGAGGATGGAGAACCATGACAATTTATTTATTCATTTGCATGTTCCGTGTTATCCAGCTTAAAACGGTCCTTAAGGTGACAACCAGCATGGAACAACTTCCTCCATGCATTTCAGTCCAAGCTCTCCAAAGGAGATTGCCACATAACTTTTGACAAATTCGAGAAAGTTAAACTCAAGCATTACCGGTACACCTTCCTGGATATTTTCGTACAAGCACTACATGCGAATGTCCTGTCAAAGGACTTTCGACACTACACTGTGTTTACCTTTGCTTAATTCCATTTCCTTGTCAGCCGAGCTGTAGTACCAAACAAACATTTCAATTTCGTTTTCCATCTGATCAAAGTTTTATTTGTTTTTCAAGAGAAAAAAAAAAAAAAGCGAAACAAAAATGATTCCTGACGGAAGTGGGATATCACTGGTCATCAACTCGAGTCCTCAGATTAACGACGTAACAACAATGGAGCGGCAGCGTATGGGTAAGCGCTGTAAGCGGCAGCATAGGGCGAAGAAATATACGGGGATGCAACATACGGAGATGCAACGTAAGGTGAGGCAACGTATGGAGAACTATAAGGAGCATATGCGGCAGTATACGGCGAGGCAGCAATCACAGGCGATGAATAAGCAAGAGGAGCCACAATTCCTGGCTTGGCAGCAGCCAAGGCAACAATAGCCATTAAACAGACAGCGAACTACAATTAGGGAAACAAAAAACAATTTAGTTGATCCATAATCCTTTACTGGATCGTGGAGACTTACGAATTTGAACATCTTGATTGTTGGTTGAGGTTGTTCTTTGGTGGATTCAAAGTGAAACTGATACCATATCCAGCTACACCTCTGTCTTATATACTAGCAAAAGCCATTTGAGGTTTGTTTTGTCTTACCAATGTGAATTTGCCCATGGCACGTCGCAGTGTCGCCCAAGGACAGTAGAGGCAATTATCGCCTCCGCCTGACTGCTGGGCAATGTCTGTTGTCGGTGCGTGATATCATGACGATTGTGGAATGCAGTGCGTCTGGGCGGTTTGTATGAGTGCATTTATCACAAATTTGTAGAAATAGTTGATGGAAATCCAAGTGTACAGAGACATTACTTATGGTCGTTTCGAGTTGGGCTAGTGACTTACATTCGGACGCAATCGAGCAAAGGTTTCACAGCTGAGCGGGCGACACTGCCAAGTACTGGTGACGTCCTATGAATACGAAATGCGATTAAGACGGTTGCTAACTCTTAGGACAGTTACTATGAGCGAGGCGGTGGAGGCTTAAATGGTAACCCGGCCGTGGCTTATTGGATTAATTAATTTTTGTTTTGATTGATTGCGGAGTTGAGTCATGTCGCTGGGGTTTCAAATTGAGTAATAAAACGTCCAGAATATTGCATAGTGTATATCATGTACATGAGGAAGGAAGACCTGGTTCATGAAGGTCGAGGTGATGCCAAAATAGATAATCAAATTATAGTTTGGAGCCGGGCCGGTGCGGTTTATTGAAATTCGTCACACTTGAGGGTGACACTGTTGAATGTCATCTAACACAATATTATGATTTACCACGGTCGATGTGCTTTGTCACGTGAAGGTACATTGATGCCCCTAAAGTGGTTTCACTGCCCACAACGTGTGCTCTGAGCCGTGTCATTAATTGGTTTAAATGGGTAAATTAGATGGTTTGGCTTCGTAGGATGTTGTGTGATTCGATGCGATAACCGAGCAAACATCATTCTGAAAGAGTAACAATGAATCCAAAAATACTGTGCCTTCCCCTCATAAGGGGTACACAAAGTTGGATTACGCCTTTGGCATTTGAAGTTTGTCGAAAGTCAATATAATTAATCATGCAAAGTAATATTCGAAAGCAAATATAAGAGGAATGAAAGACAAATGACATTTAAGATGGCACGGATGGATAGACTTGGCTCTTGACTGATCCATTAATTAGTTGTGGAGTGCCCCACTAGACGACGGCTCAACCAAAGTTTATTTTACTTAATATATCTTGATGTGACAACTTTATGTTGTTTGATTACTGAAATAGCAAGAGAAATGTGGAAAAGTCACTTCAGTTCTAAGACATAGCTATACTGAGAGTTTGAGAAATAAGGAACGTTTGAGAATTAAAAAGTATAAAGTCGAGGAAAATAATGCTATTGGCCTACCTTTCTCGTCATCAAGAACCTTTTCATAGAGAATTATGAATTTATTTGATGACTTTGAACGTGTCGGCTAGGTTAGTGGTGTGAAGACTTCAATTCCACCGTTGTTAAAAAAATCCAGGCCTGTTCATTTATACATGACTGAAGTTAGACCGTGAATAATGCCGCAGTTGCATTAATTATTTTATTATTATTATCATATAAGCAGCTTTTAAATCAGTGTAAATTAGAGTCAAAGTTTCTTTCAGTAACCTTTGCTGTGCGTTTCTACGTTGTGTCAATTGAACCTACTGATAATACTGGAGGTTTTGTTAGTCCTGGTTCCACCGACTTTCGCTTATTGGGTCATATGTCATAGACTATATGTCAAGACAAAAACCAAAGACGAAACGTGGAATAAGTTTTCCATCTATAATTAATGTTAGTTACGTAAGGTGTTTGTACTTTATTTTTTCTGGTGATATTTGCGAACGATGGTGACAGACTTTTGACAGCTGCATACCTTAAGAAAGAAACAACCATCAGTAGCGAATATAACATGACGTTATTGATGCCTTTAAGAGAAGAAGTCGACGGTGGTAAACTTGCACGAATCACACTTTGAATTACTTCAATTTGTTGACCTAAATGTGATATTCGAACTATTCGATATTTCGAAACGAATTTAATATGTGATTATTGAAGCGTTTGGTTTTTAAATGTCAAAAAAAAAGCCAGGAAAATTGCAAAATGCATAAATGTATTTGACTTGTTAAATCGGTGCTTCCCACTTATTATTTTTTTTAAAGATTATTTATAAAGTCACGACAACTACGTCAATATAGAGAGCCCAGTTTTGAGTCACTTTTTCCAGCATATTTGCTGGTATCTCGCTAATAACGCGCATAATGTTGTCTTCCAAAGCTGCAATTGACTCTCTTATCGGCATAGATGAGTGATTTGACGTATCCCCATAAAAATAGTCCAAAAGCGTCAAATCGCACGATCCAGCCGCCCAATTCATGGTCTATAACTCACCAAACCTTTTTTCTTAATTGGTGTGCTGTGTGGCATGTAGAGTCTTTATAGAACCATATGTCGACCAAGTTCATCTCTTGCATATTGGGCCGAAAAAATTTCGAAATCATTGAATCATAGCGGTTGCCATTGACGTTAACATTGTTCTCGCCGTCATTGATCATTACAAAAATAAAAGCCACTGATTTCGCCAAACCATAAACCGAAACTAACAGTGCATTTTCTGGGTGCATTAGCAGCTCTTGTATTGCCTAAGGTTTTTCATCGGACTTACAGCCAGCAATGCGCTTCGTCGCTGAAGACATTTTTCGATAAAAAAATCGATCTACCCCCAAAAATTTGGTACTGTGTCAGGTGGTTCTTACACGAGCTGTATTTTGAAAAGCTTAGGACCAAGATCCTTTCATAAAACCTTCCACGTTCAAAATTTATTAAAAAACCTAGATTTATTGTGTTTCTTGTTATAAAACTTAACCAAAGTTGCTTAGTTAGTTAGAGTCTTAAATATAATCAGTTTGGCTACAACTTATGTTTCTTTTTGAGTGATCGCCCTTCGGATTGCGTCTTTCAGTCGTATGCCCAAGACCTTACTAAGGCTAAAAAGCTTCAATTAAATTTCAGGTTTCACAGCTTCTTCGTTTTAGCATGACAGCGCGCCCAGCCTCCAAAAGATTCCCTAGCTATCCCTAATCTAACTTACTCGTACCATCTAAGGAGTAATGAGGATCTCATCGGAGTAACCCACCGTTTTGTCGTTAGTCATAGGCCTTGCGATGTGCTTTGGGTTCATTTTAACACGAAAATTGTCAATTCTGTTTAGGCCTGCTCCTTCATTACCTTTATTAGGGTAATATTTAAGAAACTGAGGCACTGGCGTCACTGGCTCTTAAACATACCGGACAACCATACGTGATGGTTAAGTTTGTCAGCAAAACAAGCGTCTCAATAAAAATATAGATACTAGTCAAGCCAGAGACCAAGATATCCAACCTCACTAATAGTTATCCATATATCCTCCGAATATCCTCCAGTTCTAGACAGTCCTAAACAGAATCGTTTTCGACTTTTGATAGTTAATTTTTAACTTCCAATCTTCGGAATATCTCTTAATTTGAGGGAATTCACACTGCAGCATTGAGTGGCTGAGAAAACCTATAAGATCGCTTGTGTAGATGTTAAACAGTATTGGAGAGTTAACCGCTCCCTGTTGTAAAACGTTTTTAATGTCAAAGATCCTGCTCGAAGTAACGTCGTTACATTTAACAAAAAACTTCTTTCCCATAGTCATTATACTCGTACAGGGTGCGCCATCTCATATGTTCGATGTAAACTTCGAATTACTTCCACAATTGTTAACCGATTTTCGTATGTCATAGCATTTTGGAAACGTCAATTCAGTACAATTTTAACCATGAATCGCTTCACCCCAAAAAAACGAAAATAGTTTCGATGTTCATTAAATATGAACGCTCGATTGTGCTAACTCAACGTGCGTATCGTGCAAAATATTGTGATCGTGTTGCGCCCAAAAAAGATACAATTCGTCGTTGGGCTTCGAATTTTTTTCAATTTGGTTCTGTGGTATGCCCGCGGCATTCAAACTCATCTATTCAGTCTGTAAAGGCCAGTGTTCAAAAAGACCCAAGTTTGTCATATCGGCGCCGTTCGCAGCAGTTAGGCATCAGTAGGACCACTTTGCGGAGAATTTTAAAGGATGATCTTCACTTATTCCCATATAAAGTGCAGATAACTCAAAAAATTTTGCCACAAGATGAGCCACGGCGCTTGGCATACGCACAAAATGTCGTTGCAATGATTAATGCTTAACCAGAGTTCTGGCAGCAAATTTTGATGACCGATGAGGCACATTTTACGCTCTCTGGCTCAGTTAATAAACAAAATTGTCGCTTCTGGGGCGCTTCTCTTTTGGTTTCAACAAGACGGAACGACATGCCATACTGCGGACAAAATAATGAACCTTTTGCGTAAGAAGTTCCCTGTAAGATTGTTGTCAAAAAAGGGCGATATTGACTGGCCTCCGAGATCGCCGGATTTGACTCCTCCAGACTTTTTTCTTTGGGGATACTTGAAAAGCAAGGTGTATGCTAATGGCCCGAAGACAATAGAACAGCTCAAAAGAAACATTCGTGCCGAAATCGCAGAAATTTCGACCGAAATGCTCGAAAATGTGATCGAAAATGCGCGAAAACGAGCCCATTTTTGCATCGGCAATAAAGGCGGTCATTTAATTGATATTGTTTTCAAAAATTAATCAAAATAAATTGTAAAGGCCTAAATTGAATAAAAGTTTTTGAATTTCCAAAATCGGTTGAGAATTGTTGAAGTTATTCGAAATTTACATCGACCCATATGAGATTGCCTGGCCCTGTATAATGTCTAGGTTGGTGAGCTTGTCGAAAAAAACTCCTTTTAACCATACGTTGTCGACGCCTTCACAAAGTCAATCAGACCAGAATTACCCATGCGTAATTTGGTCACTATAGTTTGAATTGCTTGCACAGTAGGTCGATTATGAAGACCGTAAAAGGTGAAAGTGCCCGAAAAGCATTTATGAAGGAGACTATTGAAGTCATTAGAGTTGCTATTAGTCTCAAGAGTTATTTTCACGTACTTTTAACATCTTTTCACATACTTCATAACATCACATTTAACATCATTTCGTTCAAAACTCACTAGAGAAAATATCGTGATTCCGCAATCATTGTCTTCCATCTGAAATGTTCAATACTGCCTTCCTCAAAATTGAGGGAAAGGAAACTTAAGAGCAAAATAGGCGAATAGAGGCAATATGCATTCATCCTAATCGTAGGTTGTTAGTGCCATCGTTCTCGCCATTGCTTCGTATATCCCCTTCCTCCAGCCGTCCGTCTTCATGCTGCAAAGGTTTTTATATTTTTTACGGTGCGGTTTGAGTGAAAAATGAAGCAGATGGTCATCATTTTCATCTGAACGCACTTGATCTTAAAGCCTAGGACAATTGAAGGAATGCACAACCCACTCTCGGCATGACTGATTCAAAAACGACCTAAAGAGGATAAAGAGGTGGGAGAACTTCAAAGGGTCACAACCGTTGAGCAAATGGTCCTTAGTCATTACTCTATGACATTTTGTACGAAAATGACTGCAGTAAAGAGTCAGTAAGTCTAATTTTCACTGTGATCGATACCTTCCAAGATATTCAAAATCAATTGTCATTTATATGCCTCTTCGAGGACTTTAAAATAAAGTAACAAACCTAAATAATGCCTCATGGCAAATATGAAATATCGGCCTTAAATGATGTTCGTGATTTGTTTTGAATTGCAGGTGAATTACTGAAGAGGGGAGTACAAACTGGCTAGTTTGATAGAGCTTTGTAGAGCAAACACGCAAACTTTACGTCGTTTCCAATGATCTTTATCATCTGAATCTGAAAGTTGCACAAATGTCTGGAAACACCTGGCTATATGTGAATATTGTATTCAAGCTTAAAGCGAATATAGTCAATGAGACGCAGGATATTTAGCGACTTGGAATATGTTTTCAATTTTATTGATGCTGACACAGAGAGAGTTGGCTGAAGAAATTCGAAACTTAAAGGCCTGGGAAAAAACTGCCGCTCATTGCGTCAACCCTTACCAGCACTCTGTCACCAACTTCTCCGACTTTGGATCGTCATTCATGCAAAGTTACATGCAGCATCAGTTGCTCGTCGGCCTAATCCATATTTATGTAAATTTTATACTAATTTAAGTCATAAAACTGGGCTTATGGGAGCGGCTGGTCTACCCAAACCACTTTTCCATCTTTAGTTCTCGATAGCAGCTTTATAGTAAACCGTCCATTTAATTTTTTGGTAAACCCGTTGAAGTTTTGATTTTGCAATTATGTACCAAATGAAACTATTCCGGAGTCGATATCATTACTTGTTCTCTAGACATGCGAGGTTGAGGAAAGGTCACGAACGCTAAAGACGATTGATTTGAGTTGTTGGGACTTCCGATTGGTACATATGCCCATAAAACCCTAGATTATATTTTAACTCAAGGCAATCAGCCCCACTGTTGTCGCATATCAATCATATGCACCCCCTTCAACCATATCCATAACCATTGTAAAGTTTTTAAAATATAGATTGATGTTTCCACAGAACTCTGAATCTGCGCAAACTTTACGTACAGCCAAGTCATGCTTTTGGGCGATTTAAAACCAACGTTTGCTTGTTTCAGGTAAGCATGGGGTTTTTCACTACGAGTTTCTTAGCTTTTAAATTGATTAAAAAGAGTTTTGTGTGAGATGTGATGAGCAACTTTATCGCGGATCAAAGTACATTCAATACCATTTTGTTTTTAAGAGACATCTTTCAAATAGCTTCTGACACTTCGTTTACAGGACTCGATTCGAGAGTTCCAATTTTGCAGGACTATTGCATAAATCGGGCAGGATCTCGTTTATTGCTTGAATGCAATTTTGTTGGTCAAAAACCAATGGTTTTTTACCCTTAACCAGTGGCTTACCATAGTCCAGCGAAAAAGTCTAAGAGCGTTAAATCGCAAGATCTTGAGGACTTTTTCCACGACCCCCGATCAATGGATTTTTGCATTTGTTGGAACCAAATGACGTCCAGATCCATGCCATCCAATTGAGACTATAAAAAGTCAGTTATTATATCAGCGTCTGGCCATTCTCCTTTCGGAAGATGTGGCCCAATATTGCCACTTGCCCAAAATCCAACCGAAACAGCAAGTTTCTCCGTATTCAGTGGACAATCTTGGTGCAGCTGTAGATTACTCTCTTACAAATGCGGCAATTTTGTTTATTCGCCAAGCCGTTTAAATAAAAATGTGCTTCATAACTGAAAATGGTCCAACAATTTGGATTATTTTCTAACTGTCCCAAAGCTCAATCAGCAAACGTATGACGAGCTTGTGGATCTGCGGCTTCAGTTCTTGTATTGATTTAACTACTTGAAACGTCAGGAATAGACTCTCAAAGCTCGGACATGGCGCTTGACAAACCTATTACTCATGGTGAATTTAATACGGTTGACCACTACCAAAACGAGTAATGATCAAAAATCTTGCACACGGCTATCAAGTTATTAATGTACAAAATGTTGGGACTAAGGTCGTGCAGCATTTACATTATACCAGATATAGGAACCCACGTATTCGTGGTACTGTTCCAAAGATGAAGTTAATTAGAGCTTCAATTCGACTTTAAACCCAAACTTCCGTCAGAATAGAATGGAATACAGAGAAAATGTTCAGACTTATTCTAAATTAGGGACCCTTTTGTACAAGGTGGCGCAAAATCAATCATCCAAAATTGTTTCGGAATTCTTTTTTACTAAATAAACAAAAATGATTTAGAGGGATGGAAATCTTCATTTGGACCTTTACATTTTTTTTTTGTTAAGTGGAAAAGATGATATCCGTCATGTGGCTGCGGCCAGTGTTGATACACATTTGTTGCCGTTTAATCGCATTTTCCATGGCTTTCTGCAAGATTTCCGGTAATAACCGTTCGCATTCCTATCAAATATTCTCCTTAGGGACTGCGATTGTCTGAGGCGTGTTGGCATAAGCCCGTTACTTCAAGTAGCTCCAAAGAAAGAAGTCTGGGATGGTTAAATTGGGCTATTTTGCTGGCCATGTCAAATCGCCAAAACAATCCTTCACAATATCCATTGTGGCTCGTGCTGTGTTGCACCGTCTTTATGAAACCACGTGTTCACCAAGTCCCACTCTTCCAATTCCGGCACTAAGAGTCGTTTATTATGGCCCTGTAGCGTTCGCCAGTAACAGTGACCGTATTGCCGATAGCCTCCTCAACAAAATACGGCCCATTCACTCCTCCTGCTTGAAGGCTGCACCACACAGTGGTTTGAATGGATGTAATGGTTTCTTGGGTATCACACATTTCAGTGCCCCAAAAACGAAGATTTTGCTTATTGACGCAACTGCTTAAGCGGAAATGCGCCTCGTCGCTCATGATAATTTTCGACACAAAATCGCTCTCTTCGTAGTTGAGATTCACACCCGACTGATGCTCAGTAAGCATTGACTGATGCACTGTTTGCACTTTGTACGGGAACATGTGTAAGTCTTTCACTAAAATTCGCTGTAGTCTCCGTCTGGTGATGCTCAATTGCGTGGCCCGTCGTCTGGTTGATGTTTCTTCGATCTCAGCGACATCGGCAGCCACGACCGTGATTTTCTCGGCCGAACGACCAGTCCGGAGCGGCCAGCCCTGCATGCTCTCCTGTGGTTCCAGTCTGTTCGAGTCGAGTAGCTAAACGCCAGAATGTTCACCCAGTTGGCGCGACACGATTTGGAAATTGGCGTCGAAATGCATGCTGCGCTAATACCACCGACCGATTATTGGTCAAAAAATCGACACAATTATTCCACGCTCTTGCTGAGTATTGCGCTCCATTGTTTGTATGTTCGTATACGAGGGTGGTCCGATAAGTACTTAGCCTCACCGCCAGATGGCGCCAGTATCGCAAGAGCAATTTACTATCGTGTAGTACATTCTAGTAGACGGCTACTGTCGACATTTCAGCCGGATCGGACTCGTAGTTTTGTTTTGACCGCATGTGGAAGCGGGAGTGTCCGCGGATTTTAGACAAATGGAAAAAGAGCAATATAGGTCGGTGATTCGATTCTTATTTTTGGAAGGGAAATAGCGCAGCGAAATCAAAGAGCGTTTGGATGCTGTGTACGGTGACGCACCTGTAGCACCTCTGCCCTTGATTATATCCAAAACAATGTTTTAACTGACACGAAGCTTAATAGTGTGTGTCCTCTTGACCTTTCAATCTTAAGTCGGGCATAGCTAAGATACCTCTATTATGAGTAGGTAGGACAGCATAGGTAGTAGCTACGTCTAATATTTTCCATAAAGCGGCTATCGCTAGACGTCAGTTTCAGTATAAAAAAAAATATAAACTCTACGAATTAATTACAGCCCCCATTTAAGACTGGAAGCAAGAAAAAATGGGGACATCAAAGGCTCATAGTATTCTCAATGACTAAGGAACTGATATCAATCGCTAGTAGTTTCCCGCTTTGACTTATCCTTTTCCACTAGTTTCCCATTAGCCTAATTGAGTAACAGGAAAGCGTGCTTGGGCAAACATCCTTTCCGTCATTGCATCCGTAGTATAAAGTCCTTTCGCACTCAATAGCACTTAAATCGATTTTAATTAATTCATGAGGTGTATAAAATCCTTGGTTATCCCTGCCGCAGAAGAAAGCAGTAACAAAAAAAAGCTCAATTAATTAAAAAAACAAAATTTCTTTTTCGTTATGAACAAAAGTTCGTTTTTATTTCCTCATCATGTGGGGTACGCTTTTATGGGGATTTAATCTTAGGTGTTCCTTAAGGTGCTCGCTTTGAATTCTTAACGTACCAAGAGCGGAGCAGCGTATGGGTAGGCGGAGTAGGCGGAATAAGCGGCATATGGCGAGGCCACATATGGTGATGCAGCTACGTACGGCGAAGTATATGCGGCAGTGTAGGCAGCGGCATAGGGAGAAGCTACCAATGGAGCAGAGTAGGCCAGAGGAGCTACAATACCTGGCTTGGCAGCGACGGCAGCGAATATAGCCATGAAACACAAAGCGAACTAGAATTAATCAAGTGTGAATTGAATTACTTTTAAGTCCTTGTAATCCTGGAGTCAGCCAGGCATGTCGTTGCGTCCACTTACGAATTTGAACATGTTGATGGAGAGTTTGGTTTGTTTGGTTGACTTCAGGAGGATTCTGAATCGAAACTGATAATGGTTTCGCCGCCATGGTGCAGCTTATATACTCGTTGCCTACGATTCGAGTGGCGTTCCCTTGGCACGTCGCGTTGGGTCGTTTAGTCTGTACTACAACGTAGCTCGAGTATTATGGCATATGCCATAGTGTAGTGCGTAATACCCGAATACCGATTTGCATGAAATCGATTTCTTCATTGCAGTCACATACCCGATGCCGGCACGATGACGGCGGCGATGGTGGCAATGGTAACAACGGTAACGACCTCCACCGCCACTCGCTACCGTCTGAATTTGACTTCCTAATGTCGATGATAATTTAATTTGAAGTCAAAGCCATAGAACGCCTCTCCGGATCTGCGGCGGAGAAAGATGTTTTTAACAAATCCTTAAGTACGTACTTGTCTGTATACGTTGATGCCTGTGCGCCGCAAACAATGAAACGTCGTTAGATGTTCCTTCCAAGGATCTTCGTTATCCTTCTTGCTCAATGTGTGTACGTTCCCACGTGTATGCCGACGAACGGAGGCGTCAGTGGCGTGTGCAGAGGACGAGCTCATATACATTAATTGAACTGAACTGGGTTTTTGTTTTCCAAGTTTTCCTTCGGATTCCGGCAACAGATCTAGCTCCAGAGAATATGTGGTAATGAAGTTCGCGTATGGATGGGTAAATAGCAGGGTTTGGTATTCCGCACATGTGGTGCAGAAAAAATGCCGAAACGACTGCAATGCAACTTGATGGCTTAATGGCAAGCTTCTTGTGCAACGCTGGTGAGTTATGGCATGAGTGAACGGAGGAGCTGTTCGTTTTACCGTGTCCTTTGATGTCGGAATGGGGGCGAAGCATCTTTACCGCACAACCATATCATCCCTCGACGCGGTGAGAAAGTCATTTAAAGCAAGGATGACGTGGTCACAGCAACTCCCTAGACATTACTGCTACGATTTGGCTTTTCTCAGTTCCTGCAAGGAATTATCAAGGTCATACGTTGCCATATCCGTTTGGTTTTTTTATTTTTAACCAACTTCGTGAGTTCGGCCTTCAGAGTGGCACTCAAGTCTCCCATGCGACGTCGTTGGGAGACTCTTTAAATTGATCCAACTATCGTCCAAAACGATGACTTCCATGCACAAGTTCCGCCAGTAATTTCCAAAAACAACTTGGCAACAGCTCATCATAAAAAAGGAACGATAAATTCTTTTTGATCATAAATCTAGAGCAAGCTGTGTCTTAAGCCGTGATTTTGCCCCTTGTCATCAGTATTCTGTAAGCTTTGCACGAGTGTAGAAGTGGTGTTGAAGTAATTAGCATGATAAAGGCGTTCAATGTTGCGACGTGACCGATGCAAGTTCGCCAGAGCGCTTGCGAGTATTGCGGTGAGTAGTACACTATAGTTGGACAGACTTTGGATTAAAGAGGGCTATAAAAAGCGAGTCTGACTAGACGGAGATTATCAGTTTCAATTCAGAATTTCACTGAGTAACCGCAAAACAACCAAAACCTAATCAACATGTTCAAATTCGTAAGTGGATATCAGTTACGCCGCCAGGACTACAAGGATTGAGAAACTATTTAATATTTTGTTTCTTTTCAAATTTAGTTCGCTTTGTGCTTCATGGCTATCTTCGCTGCTGTCGTTGCCAAGCCAGGAGTGGTAGCTCCTCTGGCCTACTCTTCTCCACTGGTTGCTTCTCCGTACACTGCCGCTTACACTGCCGCCTATGCATCTCCCTATGTTGCTGCTGCCTCACCATATGTGGCCTCGCCATATGCCGCTTACTCTGCCTACTCTGCCTATCCCTACGCTGCTCCGGTTTTGGTACGTTAGGAACTCTCATTGAAAGTTATCACGGAATCATGGGACTTTTTTCAAAAGTTCTAAGTTGTTTTAGTTGAAAAAAAAAAGAAAAATAAAAAAAAACAAGCTCTCGATAAACAAGGAAGTGTTCGTCTTATTGGAAAAAAGTACTGAAAACCAGTTTTCAGGCCCAATGAGCCTTGGATAAACGCATAAGATATTTGCGAATACTTAAATATAAAACTTGGTCGTCTGTAAGTTGTGCCACTTCAACTAGAAAATGTTTCACAATGATAGAGGACCCTGGTTGGGAGTCTCGGTAAAATGTTGCCTTCCCCGTTCCATGGTCTCATCAAAGGTTTTATAAAAAGTTTGGCTTCTGATAAAAATTTCATTCTTTTTTAGGCTCCGCTTGGGCCATTACAGCTTTTTATCTCTCTGGCATGATGGTAGCTACCAGGGCAATAATCCTCTATCGCCTGAGTGTACAATACCACCATCACCCCAGTCGTTGCTGTAAAAATTTTTCATCACCCAACGCTTCGGATCCATATATCAGTTGCCCAATCTAACAGGCGAGACCTCCCAGCTTCTCCGATGATTTTGAATGCCGTAATAACATTTCAGAAACTAATGATGAGACAATGACGATTAAGAGGGTCTTGTTATAATTAAATGTTATCCACGCAAAATGTAGGTCTAATCTCCGGATTTCATCATCCTTTGTTTAAAAACCCACATTGTCCCTTATCTCCTAGAAATGGAAGGGCAAATAAACCACGTGTAGATAGCAGAATAGAGGGATATTCCTGTAAATTGTACGCCCAACGAATCCACCCAAGCGTAGCATGACAGCGACGAATATACAATTCGATGGTAATCCTCGCATGAAGAGGATACGAGAGGTTCTAATAGTATGCTAATCAGTTATACGATGGGTGTCATCACAAGGCACTGGGGGGGTTGTTGATTGACTGGAGTCGCAAGAATCCACAATTTCCATTTATGCATAATTCATTCACAATTGTTTGCCTTGCTTATTCTGGGAGGTTCTTAGTTTAGCATTGTGGTGGGGAATATGTTCAAAAAGTAACGAAACTTGGTTAGTTTCGCGGCTTGTTTTGAACTGATTCGTCAGATTTTTTCACTATGGTGTTGATAAATATGTCTGCAAAATACCTGCGCAATCGCTAGCAAACTAAGTTGCCTGCTTACAATTTGCTTATAAACTTGATAAGAGAGTTTGTCCCTAATCTTTCTATGAAAAGAAAAGGATTGAAATGCGACAAAGCTTGAGAAATATTTAACGTTACCTCCTACGAGACTGCTGTGAATAAGATAAGGATTTACTATTGGCATAGGGTCATCCAACAGAAGCTCTCATTCTAACTCACTTTTGATGATATTTTGATTTTAGTCTAAAGTAGAAAGTTCTTCACTAAGCGTTTCTCAACTTTTAAAATGAATAAAAAGAGTTGTGTGTGAGATATGACAATAACCTTTATGACGGATTAAAGGGCATTCAATACCATTATGTTTTCAAGTGATATCAATCAAATGGCCTCTGCGGTTTAGTTTACAAGACCCGATCCGAAGGATTCAACTTTGTATGACTCCGTTTTATTAGTCGAGCTGAATCTTGTAAGTGGTTTGAACAATGTTGATTGCGAAAAAAGGTGTAACGGTATTAACCTGCACGATCTTGACGACCATTGAACAACATCTCTTCTGCAAATAATACGTTTCGAAAAGTTTTCTTACTAAACCTCCCATCTAACGCCCATGGCATGCTGTGCGGTCTTCGTTGGTACCACACTTCGTTCAAGTTCATGCCGTCCAATTGAGGCCGTAAAAAGTAATTTATCAAGGCCCAATAACGTTCTCATTGACAATTTCGGAAGATAGTCGTTCTCGCTTCGAAACATGTATGGCACAATGGCGCAATAAACAGTGAGTTTCCCCGGATGAAATACTCTCAACACTTTTGATTACTGTCTCGCACCTTCATCCCTGAAGACTATTTTTTCGCCAAAATTGGGATCCGTTTCTAACTGCTTCAGAGCTCAATCAGCAAATGTACGGCTAGTTTGGTGATCTAAGAGTTTCAGTTATTGAGTAAGCTAGATCTTATACGCAAGCCTTTTCGTAAAATTCGAAAAATTGAGGACGAATACAGGTCGCCGAGAAATCAGGATTTTTTTTTTATAGGGTTCGTGCAGGTTCAAGAGTGTACGTTCTTATGGTATTTGTCACACAACCTGGACTTGATGCAGATGGTTTGTGTCGAAGGTGTTTGTTCACTACTCACCGGGTCTCAGATAATATTCGAAAGATTCGACTGAATTTGTCGCATTGGTTCACAGTTCACAGTAACTATTTTTGTTTCCATGTCATTAAGGTGTTATATGGGAAATGCACAACAGAGTATGAATTTTGAAGTTATCTCATACTGCGAGTGTTATGCCATCTCTCATTCACAACTGATGTTGTTGCATAGTTTTTCCGTATAGGAATTGTTTTTGGCTATGGACAGACTTGAACTACAGTCCTTCATTGCACCACGATCACTTCTGCGACATGGCTTGATCGCCCGTTTAAATCTTGTGCATGGACAGCTGGATCAATAACCGAACCGATTTTCATCATACTCGGAGAGATGATCATTCGCCCATAAATATTCAAGAAAAACTTGGCGAATATACCTTGATTTTGTATAATTAATTCTAACAATTCACACGCGTTGTTGAATGATGTAGCGCTGCATGGCAATAAACTGTCAACCTGCGAATGAGTGCTGGTATGTTCCAGGCCGAATTATTAGCCATCCTGACATGCGTCAACCTAAAGTAAGAGACTGGAATAATGGAATCAATGCGTTGAGCTCGCTCATATATAGCACATATAGCACGAATTCAAAATCCGTTAAGGAATGCCATAATACCCTGCAGAACCTAGCTAAAAAAAAACATGGTCAAACTCTGGCAACCACAAGTGCACAAGGGTATTAAGGGCAACGAAATAGCCGACCAACTCGCCAGAAAAGGTTCCAGAGAAAGGTACATACTCGTACGAGTACGTGGTCTTCTGGCTTCAGTTCTTGTGTGAATTGGCTCCCACCAGCTGCGACGATGATATTTTCAGCTGATCTTGCTGGACAAACACCAGTATAAGTCGTTGAACACTAACCTCTCCGAGACGTTAAGGCTATGGATTAAATTCACAATAACTATGCGAGCAAGCAATTGTTGATGAATTAGCAAAATCAGTGCGAATTCTCACCATATTCTTATATTATTATTATAGTTCTACGATACCCCTGGGTCCCAACCATAACGCCGGATTTCAAGTCCGTGTTTCTCTTCTTTTTTTCTTTGCCCTTTACTTATGAGTCAAGATAAAATAAATACAAAGAGTGATTTTTGTGCTGTTTGGTTTTTCAATGTTCCATTTTTGGCAGTTCACCCGTGATTCGTGACATATATCAACGTCGATCATGCTCGGTTGGTATTGCCATTTCATTATGAAAAGACCTGCACCCGAAGAATGCTTTCATTTCACGTACTTCGACTATTTTACGATCATCATAATGACTCATAATGATTATCTACTGAGTAGGTAATTCAAGGCATGTAGACCAAATTTCGAACCAATTTCACGCTATTGGATAACCAGCCTTTTTCTTTTATCCAAACCGGTCGACAAGTGATTCTAGTAAGACGACACTACATGCCATATAGCACGCGAATCGATGGCAAAATGAGTTCAGTGAACGATTTATCGCTCGTCTTTGATCGGTAAATTGTCCGTCTAGATCGTGCGATTTGACACCTTTTATCTATATTTTTTACAGGAAAACGTCAAATCACATATCTATGCCGATAAACAAGCGTCAATTATAGCCTTGGAAGACAACATTACACGTGTTACTAGTGAGATTCCAGCCAATATGCTTAGAAAAATTACTCAAATTGGACTCTTCGTATAGACCACTTAAAATGCACTCGTGGTTGGCATTTTCATGAAATAATCTTTCAGAAGTTAATGGCAAGTATAGACCTATCACCCCAAATCAAAATTTTGTGCTCTTTTTCAATGTCCCTGTGGTTTTTTGGACGGTTAAAAACGAAGCGCTTAAAAAACCGCATATTACAAATACTTTTCGCCAATATAAGTCTACCTCTTAGGGTGTGATTGATGAATTTCTCCACTCAAGCTTGAACAGGTAATGTGGAAGTATTCATTTTGTGAGTTCTCAAACCCAAAGTTAATGGTTTCTGCCTTCTTAAAATCGCAAAACCACTGGGGTTATGCCTTTGAGGATTTGCTAGCCTTACTAAGATAAAGTCGAGTGTATTGTAGTATTTTCTGAACTTTTAGTGATCTTTTGATTCGTCATAATTCTGGCAAAACTAATCTCTTCCATTCTCGTTTCTTTTCAGGTGAGTCTCCTAGCATTGCCCTTAGTCTTAGTAAGTACATCGTTGTTTATTAACTTAAAAGAAATATTTCTAAAATACCAGTTTCCAAAACCCTTAAAAGTTGAATGCATTGGATCGAAAAACTGAATCAAAGGGATAACGGAGGACACCCTCGTGCCATTCTTTGACTGCATGAATGGCAAATCAAACAGTCATCCCTTAATTGTATCCCTGCGTGACATCCGTCAAAGTCCCGATGAACCTGCCTACTGACTGCCAATGACCATCATTGTCTGCGCCAAAAAACCACGTGGCAAAAAAAAGCAAACACCAAACACTTTTGACAAACTCCCCTGAAGTGAAAAACCATTCCCTCATCCTTGACGTCCTCCTCCCCCAGTGCTACATAGTGTCTTTGTGCACTGCTATCAGCGACATGACCATATGCAAATCCCTCATGCCTCCTGTGCTTAGGATGCATGCTGGTCGCCATACCAAAATTCCTGTCGCGAGTCGAAAAACAAAATTACAGGGCGATGTCCTGTCACAAAAGGACCGACCGGTTTGACAATTGTTCACACGAGGCACATACATACATGCCGTGAAGCAAAGGATCATCACAATCGATTTCAATGGACCCAGCGATGCATGACTTATCGAGAGGATACTTTCATCGCTGATGGTTTATGGAACCACAGCGAAAAGGGGTTGGCCAGTCGTCCTCGCTTTGTGGCAAGATGCCTCGAGGCTAATTAAATGCAGAACCTGATGTGCTTAATTTAAAATTTTTGATTGGTTTCTCCCATGTCGTAGGCATGCTGAATGGATACTTCTTATTGTATTTCACGCATTTTTCGTTTCGACAGATGTGGAATCTATTCTAGTGTTGTTGAGTTCTTCAAACTGTGTGACGATATCATGAGAGATTATGAAATATAATCCACAGAAATGTCATGATACTCATTTTCGCTCAGTTTTCTCCGCCACACTAAATAATGAATACGATCCACACTCTATGAGTGGGGACCACAAACAACTACTAGTTCAGATTAGAAAAGCCGGTATTTTCTTACTATTCCCCGATTCTCTATCTGTCTCTCTCAATTGCACTGAAATTGTATCATCTGCCTCAGTCGTGCGTGTTTTGTCGAACGCCATGTGTATGTGGAAGGTAAGTTGAATGAATTTCAATTGATTTTTGTTTATGTGGAATGGGATGGATTGTCGTCTGCAGAGGGTTGCCCGGGTGGCAGCTGGAAGGAGTCTGTTGGATTAGCTTTAAATGGACCGAATTCGCAAAAGGGGGATGGAATGGCTGAAAATTATGAAAATGATAATGATAAGGACGATTATGCCGTTCTTTTTTCTCATTTTTGTTTTTCTGTTTATTTTGGTAGGAATCGATTTTTTTATCCCTTCTTCCGGATCGCTGTAGTAGTCCTGAAACAGGAAGAGAGAGAGAACGGAAAAATGATGCATTTGCTTTGTTAATGAATACTGGATGCGATGTGAGGGGGAAGAATACATTTTACATTTAATTGATTGGAAATATAACGATAAAATAATTTAAATTGTTCAGAAAACAATGGCGGTGATGTGGGGGGGCGAATTTCCGGATTGCAATTCAGTGTACAAGCTTGCGAAAATGTTTTGTGTTGACGATGAGGTCATTGGACGAGGGCATTTAGATGAAAAGCCATAGATATGAGATGCCATTCCACTTACCCCAGACGGACTGGATAAGTATGGATGCAGAGGTGTACGCGGCATGTACATACATACATATGTATGTATGTATGTATGTAGTGGTTCGGATTTAAATAAAGGACTTAAATTTAATAAAGGACTTAAGGATGTTTGGTTCATTTTCCACTTTGAAACCTTTATGAGCCAAAGTTAAGTAGATTTCTTCCCAAGGATCTGTGGATCCTACTCAAATTTTCATTTCCTTAATCAATTCCTTAATCTTTGAAGGATCAATTGATGTAATAACAACAAGTCATCAAATCTACCTTCTCTGATTGAGAAAATATTCATGTCTCAATCATATACATATAAGAAGGATGTATGATAAGCGCGGCTTCTGTATACATAAATTATCGTCAAAACGTGTTGGTATTTGAAGAATGGGAATATACTGGCCTATCCAACAAGAGGTGTCGTTTTACGTTAATAGAAAATTGCAACATTTCTGTGGAGTTGAGTGAATTTTTTTACTCTAATCCGATGCACAAACTCTAATAGTAAGTTTAATAACGAAATACAATATCGGGGAAATGTCCTTTTTTATGAAATTTTTCATCGCGCTTTTTGTATCGTTGTGGCTCTGGTATTTAGGTCATGCTAAGTTTGTAAAAGAAGTATTCGAAAAAAATGTGGCCCAAGAACTTAGCTGGACCTTATATGCTGTGAACTCAGGTCTTTGGGCGAAATTAAATTCAAAATGGTTGCGTATAGAACCAATTTCTGTGGTTTTCAATCAAAACCTTAACTTAATTCATAATAGCTGTGCGAGAAAGCGCTTGATGATGACCAGTCATTGAGAATAATATTCTCACCCCTCTTGTAGTGCATATTCGTTATTTTAGCATGAGTGGTGTCGATTCTTAATCGCAATAATAGCAAAGGGTGTTTTTTAAGGCGACGCTTTCTACAGATTGTCAATTTGAGAGTTGAAAGTTGATTTGTGGTTAGTACAGGGTGCGCCATCTCATATGGGTCGGTATAAATTTCGTATAACTTCAACAATTCTCAACCGATTTTGGAAATTCAAAAACTATTCAACTTAGACCTTTACAATTTATTTTGATTAATTTTTGAAAACAATATCAATTAAATGACCGCCTTTATTGCCGATGCAAAAATGGGTTCGTTTTCGCGCATTCTCCATGACATTTCGAGCATTTCGGTCCACAGAAATGTTTTTTTGAGCTGTTCTATTGTCTTCGGGCCGTGCATACACCTTGCTTTTCAAGTATTCCCAAAGAAAACAGTCTGGAGGAACCAAATCCGGCGATTTCGGATGCCAGTCAATATCGCCATTTTTTGACACCACTTTTCCAGGAAACTTTAGCAAAAGGTTCATTGTTTCGTCAGCAGTATGGCATGTCGTTCCGTCTTGTTGAAACCAAAAATGAAATAAGCCTTATTTACGCATTTCTGGGACTACATAATGGGCCAACATCCACCGATATCGATCGCCATCCACTGTACCGCCAACTTTGAAGAAATACGGTCTAATGATGGTTTTGGCGCATACACCGGCCAAAACAGTAACTTTTTGATCATATAGCGGCTCTTCGTGAATAATGTGAGGATTTTCGGTGCCAATTTTGTTTATTAACTGAGCCAGACAGCGTAAAATGTGCCTCATCGGTTATGATGCCAGAACTCCGGCTCAGCATTAATCATTGCAACAACATTTTGTTCGTATGCCAAGCGCCGTGGCTCATGTTGTAGCAAAATTCTTTGAGTTATCTGCACTTTGTATGGAATAAGTGAAGATCATCCTTTAAAATTCTCCGCAAAGTAGTCCCACTGATGCCTAACTGCTGCGAACGGCGCCGATAGACAAACTTGGGTCTTCTTGAACACTGTTAGCCAATTAGACGAGGAATTCCTCTACTTTTTTAATAAAGCTGAGGATATCTCTCGTAGGAGCTAAGCTGATCTCCTCAGTAGTCACAATCTCTCTTAGGAGGATACGCTTCCTAAGAAGGCAGAGGGCAGCCCACAAACATATTGGGAGTACAAATTTTTCGGTTCATTTTTTTGTGTTCAAAAATTTTTTTTTTTTTATTGAAAAAACGTAAAAATACATCACTCAAAGTATTGTCCGTCGGAAGCGGCTACTTGTTCCCGTCTCTCTAGTAATTTTCGAATACCATCTCTAAAAAATGAGTCCTCTCTGGCATCGATCCAATCATTGAGCCATTCTTTGATTTCTTCAAAAGACGCGAACCGGTGACCCCCCAAATCGTTTTGCATCCGTCGAAAAAGCCAGAAGTCGGAAGGAGCAAGGTCTGGAGAATACCGCGGGTGGGATAAGACCTCCCATTTCAGCGTTTCCAGGTAGTATTTGACCGCTACAGCCACGGCCGAGCGTTATCATGTTGCAAAACCACCTTGTCATGCCTTTCGGTCGTTTCTGGCCGTTTTTCACGCAATGCATGGCTCAAACGCATTAGTTGTAGTCGATAATGTTTCCCATCAATGGTTTCGCCTGGTTTTAGCAGCTCATAGTACACCACACGCGTCTGGTCCCACCATATGCAGAGCATGACCTTTGAACCGTTGATGTTTTCCTTTGTCGTCGATGTAGACGATGATGGAACGGGTTCACCAGGCTTTGCATAGTATTTCTTCTTCTTGGGGCTATCGTCACGTGATCTCCAGTCACGATCCGGTGCAAAA